>JASDDO010000004.1:207391970-217391970 GCA_030015575.1 Agapanthus africanus
GACATTTACCACCCCTAGACTGGATATGCGATATATCAGACGAAGAGACCGGACTGTACGGTAATGTTACTGATTGGATTCACAGGAGAATTTACAGGCTTGCTTGTTGATCTTCTAATCGCTCAATACCTGGGTGGCTGTTACGTTTAGCTGACCGCTTGCAGCTTGTGGGTGTTCGATATGATCATCACCTACTGCCGCGTATTGACGATTCTTTAGAGTCCTACACAGAGGTTTCCTGGCTCAGGCAAAACAGAGTAGGAGCACATATGCGATATGTGCGTGACCGAGAATAATACGATATGAGATACCGTATTCTATTCTCGTGATATGTGATATCGGCCGGGTATATGTGATATAGCCGGGTCATCGAATCAAGTGTTGATTCGATGAATTGGTACATGTTATATTAGTCGGTTATATGTAATATAGCCCGGTTATCGGATCAAGTGTTGATTCAATAATTTAATGTATAATTATATATGTGATATATTAAGTTACGCTAACTAATATAAGCTCGCTTTATTGATTCATTTTCTCACGGGATAATACATTGATATATATGCGATATATGTTAAATGTATTATTTTCTTTTGTTACAAAATATATTATATATGTGATATATAATATTGTAGCATGTTAGGGTTACAAATTTAACAAAGGTTTAAGGGTTTAAACTTGGTTTTTGATTTGTGATGAATAAGTGTGAGAAATAGAAAACAAAAGAGATCAAAATTCCTACTTCATCATCCTCATCTATTATAACCACTTAGATTAGGGTGTTCACTTCGCTAATAAGTTGTTTAGTGAAGTGTAAGCTTGGGTTAGAGATTCTTCAAGGTAGATCATCTTGGATCATGAAGACTACAATCAAGGTGTCTCATTTACCTCATGGAGCCACTCGAGATTCAGTGTTCATGTTGATCGTTGCGATGGGACCTCAACATGAAGCTTATGAAGCGAAGGAACGGACTACAAAGGTTGTAATACCTATCTCTTTTCTTATTTGTATGTGATACAAATTTGTTACCCTAGTAATTCTAGCAAGATTCATGGTTAGTTAGCTTTGCACCTCTCTAAATTTTAAAATGGCATGAATCATGCTACCAAACCCTAGACTAGGTGCAAGGGTAACCCAACAATGTCTAAAAGCAAAATCCGGACAAGCTCGAGGCAAGGTCGGTTCTGTGGAAGTTTGTTGGATATCCTAAGCATTCGCAAAGGAATATCTTCTACCACACTAAGGAGCAAAAGGTGTTTTGTTTCTCAGCATGCCACCTTTTGGAAAAGGAATTTCTTGTGAAGAAATTAGTGGTCATGGGGTAGAACTGGAAGGAGTTCCAGCTATACAAACTACAGCTGATGATTTGGTAGAACCGTAGGATTCAATAGTTCCCGACGAACCTCAGCCTCACCGCCGATCTGGTAGGGTTCCTCATCCACTTGAGAGATACTTCGGTTTTCTCTATGACAGTGGGAGCGAGGATTGCATCATGAGATGATGACCTAACTAGTTTCGAGCAGGCCATCAGGAGTGGGGACTCTATAAGAATGGCTGGATGCTAAGCGATCTGAGATGGAATCCATATACACCAACAAAGTATGGACTTTGGTTGCTTTATCTGAAGGGTTAAATCCCCATCAGGAGCAAGTATATCTTGAGGAGATTACTTGGTGTACATGGAAAAGTTGAGACTTTCAAAGCTAAGACTTGTTGCAAAAGATTCTCGTCATTGACCAGGTATGGATAATGATGAAACCTTTTCTAGTGTCTATGCTTAAGTCCATCCAGATCCTACTTACCATTGCTACATACCATGACTAAGATATCTGGCGGTTGGGAGTTATGTCTGCTTTTCTAAATAGTGATTTAGAAGAGAGCGTCTATAAGTACACAACCAAAGGGCTTCGTAGACAGTGGGAGCAGTGGAAACGTGTGCAATTGCTTTATGGGTTAAAGCAGGCATCGCAGAGTTGGAACATCTGTTTTGATGTGGTAGTCAAAGCGTTTGACTTCATCAAAATGGTAGATGAACCTTGTATATACAAAAAGGGTAGTAGGGAGTATGGTGGTGATCATCGTATTGTACGTGGATGCCATACTCTTGATAGGAAAGGAGTTTCCTATGCTACACTCGGTCAATCTCCTCTTATCATAAGGATTCTCCATATAGGATCAAGGTGATACCTCCTAAATCCTGGGTGTTGGATCTATGAGATAGATCTAAGTGGATATTAGGATTCTCACTAGGTCTAGTAAGATGGTATCAATCGATCTTGGGGAGAATCACTGGATGGCTTCCAGGGTGGTAAGGACGACTGAATGTTAGTCACAGGTATTTCCTTTACCCTCGGTGGAGGGACGGTATGTTGGAAGAGTTCCAAGCTAGATACCGTGGCATACTAGACGATAAAGGATGGATACATCGCTACCAAGGATGCTACCAAAGAGGTAGTCTGGATGTACATAAGTTCATGAGATGAACTTCGTTCCTACCATTGTGTGACAATGGAGTTGTGGCTTAGGCGTAGGAACCCCCGTCCCATCAGAGATCCAGACATATTCTTAGGCAGTATCACCTGATTATAGAGATGGTTGATCTCTAGGGAGATCGAGGTTTGGAGAGTAGACACAGAGGACAACAGGGCGGATCCACTCACAAAGGCCTATTCCCAGGAGAGACTTTTATGGGATGGTTGAGTATGAGATACTTGAACCACTGCTGATTGTTGGGTATGGGATGCTACAACAGATGACCCTAGTTCAAGTGGGAGATTGTTAGTTATATTATGCCCTAGAGGCCATTACTGTACATACGATGTATATTGTAGTAGATGCTTGGACGTATATATGGAGGATTTTCTTGCTCGACATGATAGTATGCTATCTGGTTGCTCTTTATCTTAACATGCACACTGATTGTCTCTATGTTACATGTTGATAAAGCCTTTAGAATGAGTACTTGATTACCAGGATTATGATGCAGATCATACTAGTGGGGACAGTGTAGTCACTAAGTACATCCTTCAAATGTTCCTAGTCGTGGGTGTATCGAGACAGGGCATCGATATACCAGAGTAGACTAGCGTATAGCTTCTTAACCCATGTAGATGGGTAACAGATGATCCCATATCCATTGGTGTTTGACATCAGAGACAGTATACGGGTGCTCAGTGGAGACTGGGTACACTGGACGGACTCACCGAGAACTCCTAGATGGTATTATACCTCACGTCAGATGGCAGTTCTCTGGTGACACAGGTACAGGTTAGTCTGTAGACCCGAGATCGTCATAGAGTCTTGTGTGATTCCCACTGTGCTTTGATTTCCACCTTACCACGTTCAAGATAACGTGCAAAACTATGGCTTTTGGGTACAGTCCCGAATCATATGGAGGCAATGAGCGATAAGGAGGGGTTTTGTCTCTCCCGGTATTGGGGGTTGATGTTGAGTTGTGCTCGATTGGCTATAACAGGAAGTCCCTGGCCAGGGCTGCTTCAGAGATATACTGGTAAGTGTTATCAGTAGTTTCTCGACCCGTTATGAGCCTCATATCGACACGACTTATCGAGTTACCGGGGTTTGACGTTTACCACCCCTAGACGAGATATTCGACATATTAGACGAAGAGACCGGACTGTACGGTAGTGTTACTGATTGGATTCGCAGGAGTGTGAGCAGGATTACTTGTTGATCTTCTGATCGCTCAATACCCGGGTGGCCATTACGTTTAGCAGACCGCTTGCGGCTTGTGGTGTTTGATATGATCATCACCAACTGCCGGCGTATTGACGAGTCTTTAGAGTCCTACAAAGAGGTTTCCTGGCTCAAGCGAAACGGAGTAGGAGCATACATGTGATATGTTCGGGACCGAGATTAATACGATATGTGATACCGTATTCTATTCTCGCGACTTGTGACATCGGTCCGTTATATGCGATATTGCCGGGTTATCGGATCAAGAGGTTATTCGATAAGTTGTTACATATAAATATTAGTCGGTTATATGTGATATAGCCGGATTATTAAATCAAGAGTTGATTTGATAATCTAATGTATAATTATATATTTGATATATTAATTTACATTAACTAGTATTAGCTCACTTATGATTTCTTTTCTCACATTTGATATACTTTACATATATGTGATATATGTATTGTTTTCTTTTTGGCACAAAATATATATGTGATATATACAAGTGTGTCATGCTAGGTTACACATGCAACATAGTTAGTATGAGACTCAAACCATGCTAGGTTATGTTAGGGTTTTATCTGTCTTAAGTATTTTAAATATTTGGATAATGAGTCATGGTTCAAAGCTTATAGAAGCTTGTGGGTTTCATTGACTAAGTCCACTTGTTTGTCTAGCTTAAGATATTTGTTAACCAAACCCTTAACTCATAGCTATGGTTTATTCTCTACATGAGTTAGGCATGACACTAACTCACCATGGTTGCAATTCTAACCTCAAACTCTCTCATGAGTTCATTCTTCTTCTTCTTCCTCAAAGCTTTCTGGCTTCAATGGAGATGTGAGAAAAAATATGAGAAAATCAATTCTAAAGTTAGCCCACTTTCTACTTCATCATCCTCTACTACTTGCAATTTAGTATAGGGTGTTTGCTTCACTAATTCCATGATTAGTGAAGAGATAGCTTGGGTAAGTGTCTCCTCAACGTAGATCATCTTCGGCCTCGAAGACTTCGATGCAAGCATGTTCGTTTCTTCATGGGAGCCTCTCTAGAGTCCGGGACTTCATGATCGCAGTGAAGGGACTACTACACGGAGCTAATGAAGTGAAGGACCGGTCTACAAAGGTTGTATTCCTTGTTCACTTTACCTGCAAAGTAGTTTTCATTTCATTCCGTCGGATTTCTAGTATACAATTCTAGGGTTAGGGTTAGCTAGAACGGCAAAATTTTAATATGGCATGATAGATGCCTCCCGAAACCTTGCTGCCGTGCTAGGCAACCCTGCAGGTCATATAAATGCGACAAGACTGGCTAAGTTGCATAAAGATGGATATTTAAATCCGTTTGAATTTTCATCTTATGAAACTTGCCAGTCATGTGTCAAAGGCAAGATTACAAAAACTCTGTTTACTGGACACGGAGAAAGAGCTACTGAACTCTTGGGACATATACATAGTGATGTATGCGGTCCTATGTCTACACATGCCAGAAATGGTTTCTCATACTTCATTACATTCACCGATGATCTCTCAAAGTTCGGACATGTGTTCTTGATGAAATACAAGTCTGAAGGTTTTGAGAAATTCAAAGAGTATAAGCACGAAGTAGAAAACCAGATG
This sequence comes from Agapanthus africanus, assembly GCA_030015575.1. Classification (NCBI taxonomy): domain Eukaryota; kingdom Viridiplantae; phylum Streptophyta; class Magnoliopsida; order Asparagales; family Amaryllidaceae; genus Agapanthus; species Agapanthus africanus. The sequence goes on from JASDDO010000004.1 coordinate 207,397,287, forward strand.
GGTAGAAGTATTTAAATCCTTCGATCTGATCGGGGAGGAGAATACTTGAGCATGGAGTTTCTCGATTATCTAAAAGTGAATGGGATTCTCTCTCAGCTTATTCCTCCGTATACACCACTGTTGGGATTCCTTAGTACCCTACTGGGTTTTCACAGCAACTACCATACCAAATTTAAAAATTCTAAGGTGCTAATCAATCCAAAGCTAGGATCAAACTAGAGTAAATAAACGAAATGAACATGTAATCAACCATTACAAGTAGTGAGCAAGGAATACAATCTTTGTAGACCGGTCCTTCACTTCTAAAGCTCCGTGTTGACGTCCCTTCGCTGCGATCATGGCAAGTGAAGATTTCCCGAACTCTAGAATGGTTCCCTCAGAGAAATGAACAAGCTTGCGTGAAGTCTTCGATGCCGAAGATGATCTACGTCGAGGAGAATCAAACCCAAGCTACCTCTTCACTATGTCATAAATTTTGTGAAGAGAACACGCTCTACTACCCAAGAAAATGTATAGGATGATGAAATAGGAAGTGGGCTCGCTTTAGATTTTATTTTCTCACAATATTTCATCACTAATCCAAAATGTAGAAAGCTTTTGGAGTTTTTGATGAAGAAGAAGAAGAAGGAACTCATCTCATGAGAGAGGTAACCATGGGTGAGTTTTTATCATATATAAACCCTTGTAGAGACTTAACTAAATCTTAGGATCATGGTTGGGTTAAGAAAATATCTTAAGTAAAAACAAATTAGTGGACAAGTCAAATGAATCCACAAGCTTCCACAAGCTTCATCCATTTGACCATTTTCCACCTAATTTGATTAACTTTAAATAAATAAAATCCAAGGATTATCATAAGCTTAGTGTAAGTCTCATACACCCATACCTCTTGTATCATCTAGCATGATACAAACATGTACACTAGTATATATCATATCTATACTTGATACATAATCAAGTGAGAAAAACAATCTTAAGTGAACCAATACCAGTTAATGTAAAGTAATATATCAAATATATAATTATACATTAAATCATTAAATCAACACTTGATTTAATGATTCGGTCATATCACATATAACCGACTAATATCATGTGTATCAATATATCGAATCAACACTTGATTCGATAATCCGGCTATATCGCATATAACCGACCAATGATACAAATCGCGAGAATAGAATACGGTATCACATACTCGTATTAATCTTGGTCCCGCACATATCACATATATGCTCCTACTCTATTTCGCTTGAGCCAGGATACCTCTGTGTAGGAATCTAAAGACTCTTCAATACGTTGGCAGTGGGTGATGATCATATCAAACACCCACAAGCCTCAAGAGGCATGCTAAACGTAATGGCCACCCGGGTATTGAGCGATCAAAAGATCAACAAGCAAGCTTGCTTATACTCCTGCGAATCCAATCAGTAACACTTACCGTACAGTCCGGTCTCTTCGTCTGATATGTCGCATATCTCGTCTAGGTGTGGTAAATGTCAGACCCCAGTAACTCGATAATTCGTGCCTATATGAGGCTCATAATGGGTCGAGAAACTACTGATAACAATTACCAGTAAATCTTTAAAACAGCCCTGGCCAGGGACTTCCCTGTTATGGCCAATCGAGCACAGCGCAACATCAACCCCCAATACCGGGAGAGACGAAACCCCTCCTATCGCTCATTGCCTCCATGTGACTCAGGACTGTACCAAAAAACCACCATTTTGCACGTCCTCTTGAACGTGGTAAGGTTGAAATCAAAGCACAGTGGGAATCACACAAGACTCTATGACGATCTTGGGTCTACAGACTAACCTGTACCAGTGTCACCAGAGAACTGCCATCTGACATGAGGTATAATACCATCTGGGAATTCTCGGCGATTCCGTCCAGTGTACCCAGTCTCCACTGAGCACCCGTATATCATCTCTGATGTCAAATACCAATGGATATGGGATCATCCATCGCCCATCTACATGGGTCAAGAAGCTATACGCTAGTCTACTCTAGTATATCGATGCCCCGTCTCGATACACCCACGACTAGGGACATTAAAGGATGTACTCACAGACTACCTTTGTTCCACTAGTATGATCTCCATCATAATCTAGGTAGTCAAGTACGCATCTTAAGGGCTTTACCAACATGTAACAGAGAGACAATCAATGTACATGTTAAGATAAAGAGTAACCAGATAGCATACTATCATGTCGAGCAAGAAAGTCCTCCATATATATGTCCAAGCATCCACTACAATATACATCTGATGTACAGTAATGGCCTCTAGGGCATACATATAACTAATAATCTCCCACTTACACTAGGGCCATCATATAGAAGTGGTTGTAGTATCTCATACGCAACCATCACATAAAATTCTCTCTCTGGGAAAAGGCCTTTATGAGTGGATCCGCCGTGTTGTCCTCTGAGTCTACTCTCCTAATCTCGATCTCCCTGGAGATCAACCATCTCCATGATCAGGTGATACTACCTTAGAATATGTCTGGATCACTGATGGGACGGGGGTTCCTAGGCATAAGCCACAACTCTATTGTCACACAATGGTAGGAACGAAGTTCATCTCATGAACTAGTATACACCCAGACTTCCTCTTTGGTAGCGATGTATCCAGCCTTTATCGTCTAGTTTGCCACGGTATCTAGCTTGGAACTCTTCCAACATACCATCCCTCCACTGAGGATAAGGACAATGCCTGTGACTGACATTCAGTCAACCATACCACCCAGGAAGCTATCCAGTGATTCTCCACAGGATCGACTGATACCATCTCACTACACCTAGTGAGAATCCTAACATCCACTTAGATCTATCTCATAAATCCAAAACACAGGATTTAGGAGGTGTCACATTAATCCTATATGGAGAATCCTTGTGATAAGAGGAGATTGACCGAGCGTAGCATAGAAAACTCATTTCCTATCAAGAGTATGTCATCCACGTACAATATGAGGAAAACCAAAATACTCTCTACTACCTTTTTGTATATACAAGGTTCATCTACCATTTTGATGAAGTCAAATGCTTTGACTACCACATCAGAACAGATGTTCCAACTCCGCGATGCCTGCTTTAACCCGTAAAGCAACTTGCACACATTTCCGCTGCTCCCACTATCTACGAAGCCCTCTGGCTTTGTACTTATAGACACTCTCTTCTAAATAAATATTTAGAAAAGCAGTCATGATACCCAACCACCAGATATCGTAGTCATGGTATGTAGCAATGGTAAGTAGGATCCGGATGGACTTAAGCATAGCTACTGGAGAAAAGGTTTTTTCATAATCCACACCTGGTCAATGACGAAAACCGTTTACAACTAGTCTAGCTTTGAAAGTCTCAAACTTTTCCATCTACACCAAGTAACCTTCTCAAGATATACTTGCTCCTTATGGGGGTTTAACCCTTCAGATATAGCAATCAAAGTCCATACTTTGTTGGTGTATATGGATTCTATCTCAGATCGCTTAGCATCCAGCCATTCTTACAGAGTCCCCACTCTTGATGGCCTACTCGAAACCAGTTGGGTCATCATCTTATGATGCAATCCTCGCTCCCACTGTCATCGAGAAACCGAAGTATCTCTCAGGCGGATGAGGAACCCTACTTGATCGGCGGAGAGGCTGAGGTTCATCGGGAGCAATTGAATTCTCTGGTTCTACCAAATCATCAGCTGCAGTTTGTATAGCTGGAACTCCTTTCAGTTCTACCTCATGACCACTAATTTCTTCACAAGAATTCCCTTTCTAAAAGGTGGCATGCTGAGAAACAAAACACTTTTTGTTCCTTGGTGCGGTAGAAGATATCCCCTTGCGAATGCTTGGGATATCCAACAAACTTCCACAGAACTGACCTTACCTCGAGCTTATCCGGATTTTGCTTTTAGACATAGGCCGGATAACCCCAAATCTTAACTTACTTAAGAGATGGGCTCTTCCCATACCATATCACATATGGAGTGGTAGGCACCTGATTTGGCTGGAACCTTATTCAATAGGTATGTAGCTTCTTAAGTGCATAACCCCCAAACGGAAATAGGCTACTCAGTAGTACTCATCATAGAGCACACCATATCTAATAGGATGCGATTGCTCCCCCCCGATACACCGATGTGCTGTGGTGTATACGGAGGAGTAATGCTGAGAGAGAATCTCATTCTCCTTTATAATAGTCCAGGAATTCCGTGCTCAAGTATTCTCCTCCCTGATCTCATCATAGGACATAATACTTATACCCGTTTTGGTTCTCTACTTCTAACTTATATTCTTTGAATTTCTTAAAAGCGTCAGACTTGTGTTTCAACAGGAATATATGTTCGAATCTTGAGAGATCATCAGTGAATGTGATGAAGTATAAAGAACCAGTCCTGGCATGTGTAGACAGGAGACTTACATACATCATCATGTATCAATCCTAAGAGTTCATTAACTCTTCCTCTGTTTCCAGTAAACGGAGCTATGGTCATCTTATCTTTGTGACATGACTGGAAAGTTTCACAAGATGTAAATTCAAACCGATTTAAATCTGCATCTAAATGTAACTTAGCTAGTCAGGTCACATTGATATGACCTAGTCTACAATGCCTCAAGAAGGATTCATTCATTTCTGAACTCTTTCTCTTGTGTGTGTTCTGTACGTTGAGAACTGTAGTTTGATTTAGAACGTATATGCTTTTCGATAACGTGCCTGAACCAATCAACTCTTGATATAATAAATGTTCAAAACATTATCCAACAATACAAAATTATATCCTTCTTTACTAAATAAAGAGACTGACATGATTTTATATATCAGGTTCAGTATCTAATAACATTCGTTCTGAATCAATGTACTTGATAATACAGGGTGACAACTGCCAACACTTTGGCTGCAACAATTGCACTGTTTCCAATTGTTGAAACTTTATCACCCGTTCTCAGTTCTCTACCTATCTGTAGCCCATGTAACAGATTACATATATGGGATCCTGATCCGGTATCCCATACCCAAGACGTAGAGGATACTGAGAAACAATTCTTTGTAATGAACACAACCGAAAAAGATGCATCATTATGCACTTTCTTCGTTTGGGCGGGACGGGAATCCTGTTAATCCTCTATTTCCTGCTCGGTCTTATAAAAATTATAAGGTAGAGCGGGACCAACGTTCCCCAGCTCAGTATAACAAGCGGGTTCGGTCAATACATCCATATTATTATCTTGATTAAGGCGTGACATGGTCGCTACCTGGAGAGAGAGAGAGATAGAGAGAGAAGAAAACACTCTGCGTGCGCTCTTGCAAGATTAAATTGGTTATTATTTTATCTAATCAGGATGGCTCCTACTGTTTATATAAAATCTTCCTTCAAACCCTAAAAGGAAAGACTAGCCGGGATTAATTACACCCTACAATTTCGCCAATCTTTCAGCCAGGTCAGTGCCGGTACTTTAAGGGAGATTCCCCGTGCTTTCGCACGGACCTAATTAAAATAAACCTCATTTTCCCAAGGGCGTAACCCCGTTGACACATTTCTAGATACCTACTTGATCGGCTAATTGTAATGTGTAAAACTCTCCCAGGAGTAACTCTTACTCGCAGTGGGTATCGGGATCCAACTATCACATAGAAGGTATGCAATCTCATTGCAAATTTCAACACTTGAAATTCGCGATAATATTTTTCCCCTAACCTCCTATGACCTTGAGAAAGGCCAACAAACCATAGGATGCTAGTCAAGTTCAACACGTCATTTCCTGATTGAACTAAACCCACCCGCAAGACCCTTGACAAAAGCCAACAAGGTCGCACGACTACTCTAATCCAATCGCATCATATGCTTAAGCAGATAAGCAATATTCAGCTACCGCACACTACGCCTTAACAAAGGCCAACAAACGCAGCACGAATACTAAATACTACTTATCTGAAATGATGGAGGGCTACGACAGGTTTTTAAGAAAACCTTTTGCGTAATGAACTTGATATCGTTGTAGAATCAAATGATTTTAAATGGAGTGTTTTTTAGGCTTTTGCTAGTTTCGCTAATGAGGTCACTCCCGGTGAAGGGATCTCGGCTCTTTCCTCATCGAATGAGGTGCAGGATATTCACAATACCATTATGCAAAGCAAGAACTAGAGAAGCAATCAAAAGACGAACCGAGTTTATAGCATCTGCTAGTTTCTCTAAAGAGATCACTCCCGGTGAAGGGATCTCGTCTCTTTCCTTATCGAATAAGGTGCTGGATATTCTATAAGGAATACCGCTATGCAAAGTAAGAACTAGAGATACCAGTTTTTAAAAAAAGTTTCTACAACATCTTTAGCTTTCTTTTCTTTCATTAATCTCATTAATGAAGTCCTATCATTTTAAGTTACCTAAACATCACAGATAAATACAACGTACGCTTATGCCATCCGCATTCGCCTCGATGTCCCGTAATGCACCGTTAGGTTAGGTAACTAACGGCAGAGCGGGGCAGGGCTAGCACGGGTGTAAAACATAAGCATCATCTATATAATATAGCATATATACTATATACAATATCTATCTCAACATATCAAATGATCACATCACAGATATCGCAGCAGAAAACAACATATGAAATATTGGATATACTAAGATTTCCGGGTTTTATATTAAGCCTGTATAAAACACGGATTCCACGATCGTGATGAATAGCCTAACCCACATCCCTAGACCCCTACGAGAGCGGCAAGCAACCCTACCAATTCTAGAGTTAGGAGACCCGGACTCGACTCCTCGAGTTTGTCTCCCATTGAACTCTAGAACCCGGTTACTTGTGCTCCCCTCCTTGGGTCTATCCTAATGCGGAAAAGTAAATAATATATATCAACGGTGACATCTTCCTCAACCCGGAAGTGCCCCAATAATAAAACCCGGATTCCATGGTCATGATAAATAGCCAAACCTACATCCCTAAACCCCTACGAGAGCGGAAAGCGACCCTACCAATTCTACAGTTAGGAGACCCGGACTCGACTCCTCGAGTTGGTCTCCCACTGAACTCTAGAACCTGGTTACTTATTCTCCCCTCCTTGGGTATATCCTAATGCGAAAAAGTAAATAATATACATCAACGGTGATATCTTCCTCAACCCGGAAGTGGCCCAATAAAAGAATATTACATACAAGTTCTTACATGAATGAAAATGAAAAACTCTCATCTCACATTAAAAAAAAACCCGGCTATTCAAACACGACGATCCAATATAACATATCCCAGCAACACATAACATCACATGTCATCAATGTAAGTAAATATGCGTATCCCAATTGTCGTTGACATATAGCAACGAAACCGGCGATACACCATATATTACACTTACGGCCGCAGAAAAGAAAGTCAAAAACTACAACAATTGGAATCCGCATTGCTCTTAGACATCATAAACCCGGAATATCACATATTCTGGATTTCATGCCTAACAATGCAAATTTTACATTTAGGTCTCAACCATGAAAACACTTTTCAAAGGAAGTCGGGTAATTCAACAAGATTCCCGATTCTGTCCGAGGCCGAAATGTTAAACTTTCATGCAACAAGATAGATTCCAATTATTGTATCCCATCACAAATATCCGGACGACGTTAAACTTTTCGATCGATTCATCAAAGTCCCACAATTTCCCAAGAGCTCAACACTTGAGCACAGTTTTAATAATACCCGGAACATGCCGCAGTACCTATGGACCAACCGTAGAAGGGCAAACCCAAGCCTCACTCATATTGCCATGGAACTGCGGCAAACTTTTGGGTATGACCGCGGTTCCATGATCCAAAAAAGTCGAGTTAGGGTTTCATTCTTCTAGAGGGTCCACAGAATTACTTGCATGTTTTTCCGAATACGTTAAACTTGGAAAAATGGGTTTTTGACATTCGATCGAACTTTTTAACTTCGCCTAGACAATATGTGAAAACCCAAATACAATGTTAAACTACGAATACGAAACACTCCGAATTGCTTATAGTGTAAGATTACATCACATGCAAAATTAGCAAAAACAAATAACACCTGAAACACCAAACCCTAGTTCCTAAAACACCACCAAAATTTTAGGCCAAAATCCCACAAGGGGGCCGAGCTCGCCGGAATATGTCTCAATGTCACCGGCCATTTTCTGAGGTGTTGAGATCAAATTTTGGTAGTGATCATATTGTATCAAATACAACATTCTGCACTTGTTTAAATAATTTTTAGGGGTCATTTAAAATTCGACAGAAACTGGGTCTCGATGTTTCACGTTTCGGAGTAGTTTCGGTTTCGTAATCTAACAAACACCATCTAATACTCTAGCCCGGCTCTGATACCACTGTTGGGATTCCTTAGCACCCTACTGGGTTTTCACAGCAACTACCATGCCAAATTTAAAAATTCTAAGGTTCTAATCAATCCAAAGCTAGGATCAAGCTAGAGTAAATAAACGAAATGAACATGTAATCAACCATTACAATTAGTGAGCAAGGAATACAACCTTTGTAGACCGGTCCTTCACTTCTAAAGCTCTGTGTTGACGTCCCTTCACTGCGATCATGGCAAGTGAATATTTCCCGAACTCTAGAATGGTTCCCACGGAGAAATGAACAAGCTTGCATGAAGTCTTCGAGGCCGAAGATGATCTACGTCGAGAAGACTCAAACCCAAGCTACATCTTCACTAGGTCAAGAACTTTGTGAAGAGAACACCCTTTACTACCCAAGCAAGTGTATAGAATGATGAAATAGGAAGTGGGCTCACTTTAGATTTTATTTTCTCACGATATTACATCACTAATCCAAAACCAAGAAAACTTTTGGAGTTTTTGATGAAGAAGAAGAAGGAAATCATCTCATGAGAGAGGTAACCATGGGTGAGTTTTTATAATATATAAACCCTTGTAGAGACTTAACTAAAGCTTAGGATCATGGTTAGGTTAAGAAAATATCTTAAGTAAAAACAAATTAGTGGACAAGTCAAATGAATCCACAAGCTTCATCCATTTGACCATTTTCCACCTAATTTGATTAACTTTAAATAAATAAAACCCAAGGATTATCATAAGCTTAGTGTAAGTCTCATACACCCATACCACTTGTATCATCTAGCATGACACAAACATGTACACTAGTATATATCACATATATACTTAATACATAATCAAGTGAGAAAAACAATCTTAAGTGAACCAATACTAATTAATGTAAAGTAATATATCAAATATATAATTATACATTAAATCATTAAATCAACACTTGATTTAATGATTCGGTCATATCACATATAACCGACTAATATCATGTGTATCAATATATCGAATCAACACTTGATTCGATAACCCGGCTATATCGCATATAACCGACCGATGATACAAATCGCGAGAATGGAATACGGTATCAAATACACGTATTAATCTCGATCCTGCACATATCAAATATGTGCTCCTACTCTGTTTCGCTTGAGCCAGGAAACCTCTGTGTAGGACTCTAAAGACTCGTCAATACGCCGACAGTGGGTGATGATCATATCAAACACCCACAAGCCACAAGAGACATGCTAAACATAATGGCCACCCGGGTATTGAGCGATCAGAAGATCAACAAGCAAGCCTGCTCATACTCCTGCGAATCCAATCAGTAACACTTACTGTACATTCCGATCTCTTCGTCTGATATGTCGCATATCTCGTCTAGGGGTGGTAAACGTCAGACCCCAGTAATTCGATAAGTCGTGCCGATATGAGGCTCATAACGGGTCGAGAAACTACTGATAACACTTACCAGTAAATCTCTAAAACAGCCCTGGCTAGGGACTTCCCTGTTATGGCCAATCGAGCACAGCGCAACATCAACCCCCAATACCGGGAGAGACGAAACCCCGCATATCGCTCATTGCCTCCATGTGATTCGGGACTGTACCCAAAACCACCGTTTTGCACGTCCTCTTGAACGTGGTAAGGTGGAAATCAAAGCACAGTGGGAATCACACAAGACTTTATGACGATCTCGGGTCTACAGACTAACCTGTACCAGTGTCACCAGAGAACTGCCATCTGACGTGAGGTATAATACCATCTGGGAGTTCTCGGCGAGTCCGTCCAGTGTACCCAGTCTTTACTGAGCACCCGTATATCATCTCTGATATCAAACACCAATGGACAGGGATCATTCATCTCCCATCTACATGGGTCGAGAAGCTATACGCTAGTCTACTCTGGTATATCGATGCCCCGTCTCGATACACCCACGACTAGGGACATTAAAGGATGTACTCACAGACTAACTTTGTCCCACTAGTATGATCTCCATCATAATCTAGGTAGTCAAGTACGCATCCTAAGGGCTTTACCAACATGTAACAGAGAGACAATTAATGTACATGTTAAGATAAAGAGTAACCAGATAACATACTATCATGTCGAGCAAGAAAGTCCTCCCTATATATGTCCAAGCATCCACTAAAATATACATCTCATGTACAGCAATGGCCTCTAGGGCATACATATAACTAACTACCACAGCACAATGGTGTATCGGAGTGGAGGAATCGTCCCTAGTAGATATGGTGCGCTCTATGATGAGTACTGCTGAGTTACCTATTTCTTTTTGGGTTTATGCACTTGAGGCAGCCGCATACCTATTGAATCAAGTTCCATCAAAATATGTGCCTAAAACACCATATGAGATATGGAGTGGAAAGAGACCGTATCTTAAACGAGTTAAGATATGAGATTGTCCGGCCTACATTAAAAAGCAAAATCCGGACAAGCTCGAGGCAATGTCAGTTCTATGTAAGTTTGTAGGATATCCAAAGAATTCACAAAGATATATCTTCTACCACACCGAGGAACAAAAAGTGTTTGTTTTTCAATATGCCACCTTTATAGAAAAGGAATTTCTTATAAAAGAAATTAGTGGCAATGAGATAGAACTGGAAGAAGTTCCAGCAGCACAAACCAGAACCGACGATTTGGTGGAACCGGAGGATCCAATAGTACCCAACGAATCCCAGCCACTCCGCAGATCTAGTAGGATTCCTCTTCCACCTAAGAGATGCTACGGTTTTCTAGTAGACGGTGGGAGCGAGGATTGCATCATGGAAGATGATGACCCGACTAGTTTTGAGCAGGCCATCATAAGTGGAGACTCTGTGAAATGGCTGGATGCTATGCGATCCGAGATGAAATCCATGTACACCAACAAATTATGGACTTTGGAAGTTGCTTCTGAAGGGGTAAAACCCATTGGGAGCAAGTGGATCTTCAAAAAGAAGATTGGTGTATATGGAAAAGTTGAGACTTTCAAAGCTAAACTTGTAGCAAAAGGTTTTCGTCAACGGCCTGGTGTCGACTATGATGAAACCTTTTCTCCTGTCGCTATGCTTAAGTCTATCAGGATCCTACTTGCCATTGCTGCATACCATGACTACGAAATCTGGTAGATGGACATCAAGACCGCTTTTCTAAATAGTGATTTAGAAGAGAGCGAGTACATGACACAGTCAGAGGGCTTCATAGACAGTGGGAGCAGCGGAAAGGTGTGCAAGCTGCTTAAATCTATCTACGGATTGAAGCAGGCATCGCGGAGCTGGAACATCTGTTTTGATTAAGCTGCCAAAGAGTTTGACTTCATCAAAAATGTAGATGGACCTTGTATATATAAGAAGGCTGTAGAAAGTAAGGTGGTCTTCCTCGTATTGTACGTGGATGACATACTTTTGATAGGAAACGATATTCCTATGCTACACTCGGTCAAGCTCTTCTTATCACATAAGTTCTCCATTGAAGATCTAGGTGATATTGCGCCACGGCAGCGCCCCGGCCGTCTATCCGAGGCCAAATTAGGGAATCAAAAATTTTCCTTACTTGGAAACCGGCGCTACCGCGGACAAAGAAAACCCGGATCGTTTACCATTAACCTAATGCTAGAAATCAAGAGATGGGGAAGAGAAGTATACCGAGTGATCCGAGTCCTCCGGTCTTCTCGTCATCGTCCCGATCTCCCGCGGAAAGTGTAGTCTCCATATCGTCGCCTCCTCGCCGGAAATGGCACCACATCGCCTGCGTCTTTTACGGGCTCCCGCCTCAATACCGAGGCAACTCGGGCATGAAGCCGGCAACTCGACATGCTCAAGATATGCTGTAGAATGTAGTGTAGATGATGCTTGTCTCAAATGGGGTTTGAAGTTGCCATGGTGATGGAGGAATCATGAACTTTGGAGATTTTTGGTAGCAATGGAAAAATGAGATCTATGATTAATTTCCAACACCAAAATGAAATCAAGAACCTCTCTCATTTTTCCTCTCTCTCCAAAAATGTGTGGCCGGCCCATACATGGTGAGAATGGTGGAGGGTGAACTAAAAGAACAAGAGGGAGGTGATGGTAGTGTAAAGTGAGGGGTGACCACATACAAAGACATCATGATAACATATGAACATCAAACCCATACCCTTTCAAGTCATAATTAATGCATCATGGAGCAAAGATGCTATCATATCAAAACTTATGCAAGAAACCCCCTCCCCAAAAGTAATTTGCAAAACTGCAAATTACCCCCTCCATCGGAAAAGTCCGGCCGGGAAAGAACAAAGGAAAACCGGCCGGAACGGAATGCAAACTGGCAACTCCAGAAAACTGGTCCCGTAATAAATTACAGGAAAACCCCGATACTGTGCATACACACCCGCATCTGTATTCCGTCCGGATACAAATGCAATGAGACAAAATCTACACTGTACTAAACTAGGACCGGCTTAAACCAAAGCCGGCTAGTAAAATCCGTTCGATCCTGATCCGTGCAATACCGCACGTATCTGATCGAACCTTGTCATATAACTATACGGCTGCTAGTACAAAACTGTCCGATCCTGATCTGTGCAATACCGCACGTATCTGATCGGACCCTGGCATATCTCCATACGGCCTCTACAGCGTTTCGCCCGAAAGCTTGAGTAACTGTAAGTGTGGTGGACTCTAAAGATTCGTCAATACTATGGCTGTGGATTTAACCACTAGCACGTCAGAGGTATAAGCCAATACGTGACGGGCCACCAGCTATTGACCAAAAGGGACGTCGATGAGGAAGCTCACCCCGACACCCAACTGAGCCTGTCAGTGACAATATCCGTACAGTCCGGTCCGTTCGTCTATGAGCATCGCATGTCGGGCCTAGGGGGTTGGTAAAAGTCAGACCCCCAAAAGCGGTACAAGTCGTGTCGGAGTGTAGCCCAGAACGCCCTGAGATACTACTGGAATACCTACCAGTAAATCTCCTGCCTCGGCCGAGGGCTTTGCGTAATGGCTCTCCTAGACACAGCGCGACCTCACCCCCAATACCGGGAGAGACGAACCCCTGAAGATCCGCTCACTGCCTCCATGTGGCTCGGGACTGTACCCAACTAAAACCTGTTTGCACGACTCCTTTGAGCCGTGGTAGGGTAGTAATCAAAGTACAGTGGGAACTCACACGAGACAAATGACGATCCCCAGGTCGATGAACTAACCTGTACACATGTCACCTGGGAACTGCTATCTGACGTCTGGTATAATCCCAACTGGCAGGTTCCCGGCGAGTCCTGTCCGGTGTACTCATAACCCAATGAGCACCTGTATACATCTTAGGTGAACCAACTGACACCAGTGGCTTGTGAGACCGGCCACCGCCCCTCGTCGGGGTCTCGACTGTATACACTAGTCTACTAATGGAGTATCGATGCCCTGTCTCGAAACTCCTACGACTAGGGACCTTTTAAGGATGTGCTTATAGACTACCAGCTCCCACGTATATGATCGCCATCATACTGCTGGTAGTCAAACAAGAATCCTAGGGGCTCTATGAACGTGTAATAGTGACATGCCAGGTCACCTAAAGCAGTACACGATGATAAAGATAAACCAGATAGCATACTATCATCTCGAGTAAGACTGTCCCACCGGGATAGGTCCTCCCTCAATCATTGCAATCACGTGCCTGTGATCCAATAATTGACTCTGAGGGCACTATCTCCAACAGGTGATGCCTCCTATATCCTGGGGATAAATATATATAGAGATAGATCTAAACGGATATTGGGATTGTTCTAATCCAGGTACATAGACACCATACTTAAGAGGTTTAGTATGGAAGATTCCAAGCGAGGTAATTTACCCGCTTGTTCAGGAATCACTCTCTCCAAAGAAATGTCTCCCAAGACTGATTTGGAGAGGGCTCGCATGCAAGGGATGTTGGCTATAGTGCCCTCAAGCCAATTATCATAGTCGCAGGCAGGTGATTATGATAATTGAGGGAGGACCTACACAGATATAACAGTCTTACTCGAGATGATAGTATACTATCTGGTTTGTCTTTATCATCATGTACAAACTTTATATGGTATTATAGATCATTATTACATATTGATAGATCCCATAGGATTCTTGTTTGACTACCAGAATTATGATGTAACATTTCAGAAAATATAAAATATTATTTTTGGAATTTAATATTAAAATAATATATTTCGCGAAAACTACCTGATTTGCAAAATTGGGGTTTTCGTAAAATGGTATAAATATATACCAATAATTGTGAAATAATTGGAGATTAAAATGATTTATTCATTTAAAAATATATTTATCGGATTTGGCATTTTTATAATTTATTATATGCAGTTTAAATAAAAATTGATTAGTACACTACTAATCGCGATTAAACCAAATCCGTGTTTCTACATTCTTCCATGGTTAGTGCACCATGACATGTTGCATTTGGTTGCATGTTGTTTCATTGTGTTGTTTTATTGATATTTGGCTTTAAAGGAAAAAGAGAAAATAAAAAGGCAATTATTGGAGAGAGAGAGTGAGAAATGAGTTGTGAGAGTGTGAGAATAAGAAGAGATGGGGGGCAGCCACCATTTCCTCACCCCTTTATTTTCTTCACCTCCTTCATCCTCAAGCTTCCCTCTACCTCCACCTCCATATATCATCTCAAAATCTTCATCAAAACCCTACACCCTCTTCATTAAAGTTGATCCCTACCTCATTCTCAACACTTTGGACCAATCAAAGTTGGATTTTGAAGACTTTGGGGAAACTAGGGTTTTTCTTAAGTTGCCCAAATGAGATATATCTTCTTTCATTTAGTTTAGTTTTAGTTTCTTGCACCCTAGTTTAGTTTTGAATGTGATTTGGTTAGGGTATGTGATGTTTGAAAAATTCAAGAGAAGGGTTTGGGTGTTTGTGTGGAATCATAAGGTGTAGTGAGTGTTTAAGACCTTAGGGATTGATTTCAAGACCTGGAAATGAGTATAGTAACCAAAATACAGACTTAGGAAATTCCCCATGTCGGTTTGTGACATTTTAGTGGCCTACAGGGAATCTGGTGCACCCGGGAAGTTTCTGGGAAAATCTAGCAACTCCAGAGACCTATTTAAGACACTAGGAGACCACCCTGAGAAGAAGAACCCCAACGGAGTAGTTTTGGCCGAGCAGGCCGGTTTTGGTGGCTATGTGGCCGGCCAAATTTGGGTATTTGGTGTCTAGGTTGGTTCAGTAGCTCACATACTCAATATACAACATCCTATACTTCCTAGTTTTGTTCCAATTGACCTGAACCAAAATCCGGGAGCACATTGGGGTGTTTTTTGTTATGTTTTCCGTATTTTGGAATTCTTGGTTTTAGTATTTGATATTGTATTGGGTCGTTGGATGTTTATACCTCAACGACGAGGGTTTGATTGTTTTGCATGCGTAGGCTATAGGTTCTAACCTATGAGCGCACCGTGTGCCGTATTGGTTTTCCGAATTCGATTTTAATAGCATTGCGATGGTGTGTTGATTTGTAGGTACCTTCGCGTGTATTCCTAGACGACGAAGCACATCGACTACGGCTGAACAAGGAGTTCCGCAGGTGAGTAGATTTATATTTATGGGGGAAGTCGGGTGGATGGCGTATAGCACCCCGCAAATTTTGATGGAAACCGATATATAGGATATGGTTAGAGAAACCTATTCTAGGAACCTATGGATGTGATTAAAGGTTTAATATGACATGATATGAAAGAAATGATGTCTCGGATTGATACATATATAAGGATATTATAAGTGAACGTGAATCACGATATATAGATAGGTAGTGCACGAAAATAAGTATGAGATTTAGAGTAGCATGACATGAGATTTATAAGATAGGATATATATATGTAAATGACTTGATGTGGGATATAAATATGATGAAAAGAATGTACGATGTGATATGATGACTTGATTGATATGTCGGTATACGGATGCGAGTCGATATGAGAGGATTGATAGCTTTGCCGGTCCCCTGATATGAGATGGTTATGGATGCGACCTGGGATATAGGTATATAGATATATATAATGTTGTGAATCATGAGTGATATGTCGTACGAGACGTTAGGTCCGTACCCTCAGTGTCATATAGGTTGATAGGATCCCTGACGGTTTAATGCCGCCTTACGATGATTTACCATACGTGATGAGTTTTATGATGATTGATCGATACCCTTGACTAGAGGATGCCATACGATGGATTATACCGTACGTGATGTTGTGAGGCTGGATGAAGATTGATAGATTCACCGACTCGGTCATGTTAGATACGTATACCTTATAGCTTTTAGCCGACGATGTACTTTATGCCACGTTCATGTTATTCTCGTTGCATTACATATACCTGTGCTAGTACACCTACACCATTATCGATGATGTGTATGTTACACTTACACAGATTGGCCGGCTCACACACTACATCATCGATAATTGCTATGTCACTCACACAGTAGAATTGCTACATCATGCTATTATATTGCTATGCTCACATTATCATGATATGCCCATGCTCACATCACCATACCATGTCACATGATATACTTGATATGCTCACATTTCTGTTATATGTTTGGATACATCATACTTTATGATTATACGCATTGAGATTTGCTGATTTCATGAGATTCTGGATTTGAGAACCGTGGTCAAATTTCAAAGGAAATTATGTATTGTTTTAAAAGCCCGGTTTCTCTTGATATGATATTTTGAGACGTCCACCATGTGTTTTCTTGGTTCTGAGATTGGCATGTGGAACCCGATTCGAGAAGCGGGAGGCACCGTCTGCGGGTACATGGTGGACCCGGTATGGTACCCCGGGACGAGATATGATTTTCGTGGTGTAGACGATGAGCCTGGCAGAGGGACCACTACCTACCGGTGATTGGTTGGACCTGGCGGTTATCCGGAGGATACCGACCGGAGTCGAGAGATGGATATGGGCCGATCCGTTCTGCCGGAGCCCGAGGGCCGATCCGGACAGACGGAGCCCGTGGGCCGAACCGGACTGATGGAGCTCGAGATATGAGGATTTACGTGTCGATGCTGAACACGGGTTTCATAATGTTTCGAGTGTCGATGTTGGACACTCAGGTTCCATGATTTTGATGTGTCATCGATGGACACACGTTGATTTATATCCTTATATTTACCTGCATATGCTTTCATGATATTTACATGCATGATATTGTTGTGTCATTGGTTGACACGTGGATGAGATCCACATGCATACAGGCATTGATTATATGGTTGGATGATATCCATATGCTGATAGGCATTGATTATGTTGTTGGCACATATGCAGATACGGTCACCCTAGATATCATAGTATTATCTTTATGATATTGTTGACCTAGGAATCGTTGTTTATTCGATTTCTACCTGATGATATTTTCTACTCACGAGTTGGCAACTCACCCCCGTTGTGCCACAGTTCTTGCAGGTTGACCACATGGATCTGTAGAGGCATCGTTGGCACACAGCTTGCATTCGGGTGACTTGCTTTGGTAGGTGGTACATGTTGGATCGTACCACTATTGTATTTATTATTCCTGTTGTATCTAGTTAACTCCATCAATCTGAAACTAGTATTTGTATATGTAGTTGGACTTAGAAAGACTTGTGGTTGCGATCTTAGAGCGAGGTTTTATGTTCGCTTGGTGGGTTGATGCCTTGCTTTATTCTTTATCCTTTGTGTGGATCTTCGCCATTAGGCATCGTATACTTATTTTATGAGTTGTGTGGTTGTGATTCCGCCGATTGGCGAAGAGAGCTCCCGCTTGTGGATGCCTTTTATATTATCATGTATTTGTGGTTTTGGATCAAAATATACAAAGGAGGTGCTGCCCAAATTTTTAAAAGACAAAACATGTTTTTTCAACTAGTAAATCCACTTGCATTTTTCATGTTCCTTTATCTATGCATTTAAGAAAACATTTGATTTCATTATACCTTTATTTCAAAACTTCACCTCTTTTATTTTCTTAAAAAGGTTTAGATTTCTGGGCTTCGGCTTACTTGAATTACGTTACGCCTTTAGACGTGGCGTGGTTTAAGTGACAATCACCAACAATATTTTCGGGTCGTGACATATGATGGCGATCATATATATGGGAGCTGGGTGGTCTATAAGCGCATCCTTAAATGTCCCTAGTCGTGGGAGTTTCGAGACCGGGCAACGATACTCCAGTATAGACTTGTGTATACTGATCGAGACCCCGACGAAGGGCGGTAGCCAGGTCTCACAAGCCATTGGTGTTAATTGTATACAGGTGCTCATTGGGTTATGAGTACACAGGACGGACTCACCGGGAACCTGCTAGTTGGTAGTATACCTATTGTCAAATAGCAGTTCCCAGGTGACATGCGTAGAGGTTAGTCTATCGACCTGAGATCATCATTTGTCTCGTGTGAGTTCCCACTGTGCTTTGATAGTAGCCTACCATGGCTCAAAGGAGTCATGCAAACAGGTTTTTAGTTGGGTACAGTCCCGAGCCATATGGAGGCAGTGAGCGGATCGTCGGGATTCGTCTCTCCCGGTATTGGGGGTTGATGTCGCGTTGTGCACGGGTGGCTATCACCAGAAATCCTTAGCAAAGTTAGTCTAGAATTACTGATCTAGGATCTGTAGTTTCTCAAGTGGTGATGGGTTTCATACCGACACTAAATGTCGCGTTATTAGGGGTCTGACTTTATCCACCCCTAGACTCGATATGCGATACTCATAGATGAACGGATTAGACTGTATGGATATTGTCACTGATAGGCTCAGTAGGGGTTCATGATGAGTTTACTCGTCGACATCCCTTTCGCTCAATACCTGGGTAGCCGTTACGTACAGCTAGTGTCATTGACGTGCTTGTGGTTAAACACACTGCCAACGTATTGACGAGTCTTTAGAGTCCCACATAGAGGGTTTCTGTTACGACCCGAAAGAGCACGTGACTGGCCCTTGAACCATATGAAGCCTATAGGACTCCATCTGATCCAAGTAAGCCAAAAGCCCAGAAATCTAAAACCATTTTAAGAATAAGTAAAGAAAACTGGTTTAAAGAAGTGAAGAATACAGGTTTGAAATCAAGGTTTTTAAATAACTAAGCCGAAGGTACGTTTTGAAAACAATAACGTCTTTTCTAAAAATTTCGGCAGAGTTGTAAAACTGGCCCCGAATGGGGTACAACAAGGATAACAATATAAATAGGCAATGATAAAGGCATCCCCAAGCGGGAGCTAGCTCTTCGTCAATCGACGGTCACAACCACACAAAGATATGATAATATACAACGCCAAGTGGCGATGATCAAATCCAAAAGAAAGCTCAAAAGCAACAGTAAAACCACAATACTACTAAGCGCGACTCTAGGTCGAATAATACAACACTGTCTCTAAGTCTGAAAGAATATACAAGATTTGGTTGATGGACAATTTCTAGATACAATGAAATAAATAAATACAAAGGTGATTCCTGATACGAAAGAATCCACCTACCAAAGCAAATCACCCGCAAGAAGGTAGTGTGCCAGAAATGCCGCAATAGGACCTGTACGGCAAAACCTGCAAGAACTGTGGCACAACAGGGGTGAGTTGCCAACTCGTGAATAGAAACATCTACAAGCAGAAACCGAATGCAAGACATAAACCTAAGTCAACGATCAGTAATATAATCCACAAGAGTACATCTGAGTGTAACAAGGTGGCAAGGTAACATCTAATCACGTATGTAGTGCCAGGTACTCAGGTAATAACATGTCATCAGTATAAGGTATGTCTGCATAAGGTAGATATGATGAAATATCAAAGATATCAATACACATATATTAGCGTCCTATACCACTAATATTGGTGTAAGATAAGTGTAAATCCAGTCTGTATATGATCCAT
Organism: Agapanthus africanus; assembly: GCA_030015575.1. Lineage (NCBI taxonomy): Eukaryota > Viridiplantae > Streptophyta > Magnoliopsida > Asparagales > Amaryllidaceae > Agapanthus > Agapanthus africanus. Next base: position 207,417,490 of record JASDDO010000004.1, read on the forward strand.
ATCTGTATATCTGTGGAACCCGTCCACCTGTCACCCACTGACAGCAAGCATCATGTATGCAATGTGAGGATATAACCAAAATCATGGAAAACTCATCATGAAACCCGTGCCAAGCATCGACACGTAAATCCTCATCCATATGGGGCTCCGTCTGCGGTATCGGCCCTCGGCCCCCGGCAGTACGAGTCAACCCATGTCCATCTCTGGGCTCTGTCTGCGGTATCGGCCCGTCGGCCCCGGGCAGTACGCCCATCTCTCAGCTCCAGGCGGTATTCCCCGGATATCCGCCGAGCTCAAATACAATCACCGGTAGGTACTCGCCCGCCTCCAGGCTCAATCGGCATAACCCATCGATCATCTCGCCGAGGGGAACCATACCGGGCCCACCACGAACCCGCAAACGGTACATCACCTCCTCGAATCGGGTTTCAAGCACACGTCTCAGCACCGAGAAAACGCGTGGTGGACGCACCGAAATATCATATCACGAGGTACCGGGTTTTCATAAAAGTGCCTCTTTTATTAAATAATCCCACGGTCCTCAAAACCAGAAATCACATGAAAATCCACATCGAGAAGTAAATCCAATGCAACGTGCTATATAATCAATCCATGATGTATGCGACAAGTAAAGAGAGGTAATCATATCGGAAATCATGTAACATGGAATATCTTGCAGTCCTCAATCTCAATCAAGTATGAATCATCTATGTTTGTGTACAGGTACATGTGTACAATATGCCAAGCAGTAATCATATCATGAATGCAACAGTACTACAGTGTAGTGGCATGGCAATTATCGATGATGAAGTGTGTGAGCCGGCAAATAGTGTACGTGAAACATACGCATCATCGATAATGGTGCTGGTGTCCTAACAGCATGATAATAGCATAATAATGAACATATGCCCGCAATGCGAATAGCAGGAAAATGCAGATATCTAGTAGTCAACACCACAGAGAAGTATCTACTATGCAACTACATCTAAGTATCAGGTAAATCAGGAGGGGTAGGTGTGGAAACCTCCTAAATCTGAGTCGGCATATATATAAAGATATATAGTCGGTGATCTCGCCTCAATGTCATATCATAAGATATCCTCGAGTTATGAGTGCGGATCTATCCTTAATATCGGCTCGTACGGTAAATCGTCGTACGGCATCCCCAATAGCTGGGTAGGGTCAACATCTCACTGTCTCATCACATAACAGATATCACCATCATCAGATCGTATATTCTGGAGTACTACTCTATGTCTATTACAAAACGGTAACATCAGTAAATATGCATGCGGGGGTAAACACATATCCCAAGCCCGCAAGAAGCACAAGTCATATCCCACATATGAATCGTATAGAATCACCGATCCCAGGGCACCAAGCCCACATCATCGACTCATCTCCAAAGTCATCACATATTATCAATCACAGTGCAAGTACAAGTGATAAGCAAGGGTGTGTGTGTGTAGGTGTAATTCTATCCTAGGGTTCGCGACTATGAACTACACTAGTCACTTCTAACCCTACATTATCCACAATACACCTATATCACAATAACTACATAATAATCTATCTACGGACTGCGGGGGTGCTATACGCCATCCACCCGACTTCCCCCTGTAGATATAATCTACTCACTGTAACCCGTGTGTCGGTGTCGATGTCTCCGTCATCTTCCGCATCGCCTCGGATCGTCGCGGTGTACCTACACAAATCACACGTATCGCATCGCATCAAAACCAAATCAACAATTGAAACGACACACTAAATCCAATACGATACGATAAGGGGGCCTATAGGTGAGAACCTATGGCACGCCTTCAAAACCATCAATAAATCCTCTATATCGTCGTATAAACGACAAATAGTCGAGGCAAAACACATTCCACCATTTCAGAATCAAAAATACGGAATAGGGAAATACGAATCCAAAACAACAACTTAGGATATATGTCCCAGATTTCACCCTAGAAAGAATCTGTCAAAACTAGAAGTACCCAGGGCCAAGAATTGAGGTATTGGGGCTATGCACAGAAAACGAGGAATTTCCTCACTGGTCTGGCCGCAATTTGCGGCCAGAATGGAGGTTTTGGCGGCCGTACGGAGGAGATAGGGGCTAGGGTTTTGGGGTTAGTTTCCTGGGTGCCTGCACATGCTACTGTCCACTCAATTTTATTTTAGGATACCTCGTATGATAGCAGATTCCAAATAACAGTGACAGAATACACAATTTCCCCGATATCGGTTTCTAAAATCCGTATTATGGGTTTAAACTTCAGGTTAGGGTCTCAATTCATACACTAGGGTGTTGGTGTATCCTCAATTGAACTCAATTTCACAATACAACCCAAGTTCCTCTCAAACCCTAACTAGGTTTTCATCAAATCCATAATATCACACAATATCGATTAAATCTTAACATGGGGTTATAGGAAAAGCTATAATTAAGCAAATGGTTCAGAATTTACCTTCATTAGCAACTCAAGAAAATTCTTGAGTTGCCCTCTAGTGGCCAAATCCATGCTTCTTTAGCTCCATGTGTAGATCTAGGGATTTTGCACAATTTTAATGAAAGGAGTTTGGGATTTTGGGTATGTTTTTGAGATGAAGTGAGAGGATTTAGTGGAGAGGAGAGAGGGCTAGGGCAGCAGCAGCAAGGGAGAGGAAGAGGGAGAGAAAATGATGGGAGAATGGCTAAGTCTCAAGGTCAATGGTACCCCATGTCTCTCTCTCACCTACCCTCATCATTACATTTTCTTTTCTTTTCCTTTTCTTTTAAAAACCAAACCTTCTCACATCAATAGTAACCCCAAAAGAAATCCATGGCTAGAAAAAATGCACAAGTGTAGAAAAAGTGATATGTGCAAGTTTTGCACAAAATTACCAAAAAACCCGATTAGCGATTTTTAATCGCGATTAGCACTAAATTAGTGTCAAAATGATCACAACAACTTAAAAATGTCATAATTTCAATAATTAACCCATTTTAGAATTTTCCATAATTTTTCATAATTTTTCTAACATTTTTCCTATTTATTTGCATTAAATATTAAAATAATATTAAATTATAAAAATTCCCAAAATTAATATTTTATATTTTTGAAAATGTTACAATCTACCCCCCTTATAGAAATTCGGTCCCCGAATTTAAATTTAAACCCCCAAATACAAAAACATCTCAGTAATAACCCAAAGTCGTCGGGCTCCGAAATCATCAACACATGGAACGTCACAGCGTAATGCATGCGCAAGGGTACTGAGCAGATAACTCGAAAACAAAACTCCGTCAAGCATCCCGCAATCATCGGAGTCAATGTAAAAACACAATGTCAATCCAATACAAAACCGATATGATATGGATCGGAACTACACATGTAGACATCCAATCTAAACATAACACCATCCAGTGCGTCTGGTGCGCACTGAAATCAAAAATCCATATATGTGCTAAACAGGTGCACAAAACAACATCTAGGTGCAACGGGTGTGCACGAAGCATCTGTCATGGGTAACGTATGTGCCTGACAGAAAAATAAATCAGGTGCATGTGACATGCACGAAGAATCCCGATTTAGCGCATCTGGCGTGCACCAAAATCGTATTTAAAAACATGCGCCCAACATGCGCGAAAATCCAAACCGGTGCATCCATCATGCACGAATGAAAATCTAGGCCCTGCGCACTCAACATGCACGGAATCACGAAATCCAATAGCAAACACCGAACAGGCATAAAGCATATCACCAGCACGGAGTGCAAAAATCCACCATCAAAATCCGGGTCAAAATCAACGATATAATGCGGCTCAAACCAAAATCAGGTGTACCGCAAAGGAGAATCTCACAACCGTGTGCATCAGCGTGCACGAATCAAAGCATAACACTAAAATGCATGAAAACTCTGCGTAAAATATATAAATGTCCAGTGGGTGCATGAAACCAATATCATGAAACTCAGTCACCAAAACTAAATCATGCAACAGAACGCCCAAAATACCGAAATCCAAAATGACGGATACGTGATAATCAAATCACAAAATCACAAATCATAAATACCGTCTTCGGTAGTTCCTCCTTCAAAGTCGAGAAGGAGTCAGTGCAATCCACTGCTAGCAGCGCAGGATATCTACCTGCCTCTTGCTCATGGTCTGGCATCCTCTGACTCTCTGGGTCCTTATCTTCTCTGCGGATCACCTATCACGCGGTCAATCGGCTCATCGGCCCTGTCAGATGTGCTAACGGGGACGATTCCGTTCTGGCACTCCTCTGGTCACCTCTCGGTCAATCCTCACGACCACTCGTAAGGCAGCAAATCACTGGCGTCGGCCTCTGTCTCTCTGGAAGCACGTCACACATCTGATCCGGGTGCAAACATCGTTGCAGCAATGTCCTGGAAGGAATCCTGCTCAAGGTCTCTTCCAATCATGCCTATGCCGATCTGTACGGAGGCTGGCCCTCCTGCATAACCTCTTCTCGCTCAAAAGACACCTGTGTCCTCAGAACAACATTTCTCAGAAACTGGTCACATCCCAACGTCTCTGTAAGCAAATCAGGTCTCTAGTCTCGACGGGAAGCAATGACAGCTCGTCAGTGTCTCACACGAACCTCTGGTTTCAACTGTCTCTATCATCGTCCACTATGACGTCATGCCAAGCTACTATGCACTGCACTGTTCTCGCCCACGGTCGATCTGAAGTCTCTCACACGGACTCGAAATCGCGTATTCTGTAGCTTCATCACTCTGTAGCAGATGTCAGGCCGAACTGGTCCTCGGGAATACGTCCCAACCATCGGAGGAATACTCATCACTCGTCCGTCCTTGATCAATTCGCAACGCATCTGGTTAAGTTCCTTTATCCGAACTTGGTCAACTACCTTGTCGACAATGCCGAACTCTGGCCTGCTGGGTGTGCGCAAAATGACCACTCCTGGGTCCAGGTCTTTTCGTAACGTACTCCAGAAAGGTCCTGTCGAGGTTCCTTTCTCAAATCTCAATCCTGCCGAATTGCCCGGAAGTCATCATCCAATGCTGAAGCTAAAGCTTATTCCGGAACGGCTGCATACTTATCGCGCTTCTTTCTGGAAGATATATCCATATACCACGCCTCGGGGTGCATATCACATCTCTAAAGTCAGCGGAGTGGGACATCATCTCGTCGAAATATCTCGCGAACTCTTTTCTTCACTCTGCGTCAATGTCGACTGATTCGGACTCGTCTCATCATGGCTGCATGTACGGTGCCCCAACGGCTATGCTCGCATCTGGAGTCTCCCAAGCAGTGTCCCATCACGATATCCGAAAGATGTCGAACCATCTGATCGACTCGTCAGATCCTCATAATCCCCCAAGAGCTCACATCTCGGGTACAGTTTAATAGTATCGAGTACATGCCACAACGTCGGTGGTCCAGCCGTAGAAGGGCAAACCCAAGCCTCACTAATGGCGCCGCGGAACCGCCGTAAACCCTAAGGTTCAAAGGCTGTCACACGGTCATTAAGTCGAGTTAGGGTTTCATTCTTCTAGAGGGTCCATAGAATCACCAGCATGTCTTTCCGTATACTTTAAACTTGGAAAATAGGCTCCTGACGTTCGATCGTCTCTATCGACTCTCACGAACCTGCGTGAAGTCGTCTCTAGCTGGAATCAATCCGCCTGATGACCTCGCATCGGGGTAAGCGAACTCACCACACGTCCTAGTCATCCATCCTCGGTGACTAGCAACTCGCTATCATCTCTCTAAGAACATGCTCATGCTGCAGTAGCTCCAACCATCTGGGCGATATCTCGTCATTTGCAGCAGCAACTGGCTCATACGCCTGTACGCCGAACAACGCCTCAATCCTCCAGGAAAGGCGATACATAAGCGGTCATCTCTGAGTCGGTCTGCTCTAGATCTGAGTAAGACTCTCCACACTGGAAATCTTCAACTCAACTGGGCCCGCTCTGGCGCAAAATCGGACGAATCACCTTCGTCTCTCAAATCGGGTAGACTAGCTATCATCTGTCTCATATCTGCCTGACAGCTCCGGCAATCTCAGCTCGTAAGCTCCGAAAGCAACATCCTGTCAATCTCAGCAACAGCTGGTCCATCGGTCTGCACGATAGGCGACATCACATCTCTGAGGTATGCTGTACATCAACAGTCATCTCTCAACTGGCAGCTCTAACAATGGCCCGATCATCCGGTGCAAGACCAAGCACTCGCCTCCACTAGAGGTCACAATCACCAACACTAACTCGAGACGTTCCCATGTCACCAGAAAACACAATGGTCGGCCCTCGTACCAGACGAGCTCACACCGGCCGTAACCCTAGCAGCAGCCCAAACTGCGCTCAAACATGGTGACAGGAATCTCAATCGAGTATCAAAGAGAGCACATCAATGGCAAGAAAGGAAACAACAAATCCCAAGTGGATACATGATCATAGGAAGGAACAGCATCAATAAAGGTATGATCATGAACTAATAGAAGCGGGAATCTCAAATGGATGTATAATCCAGGATATGAAGAGAATCACTGATCTCGAAAAACATGCACATCCTAAGGTTCCTTAAGCGGAGTGGCGTGTCGTAAGTATGCCGCGGAACATACCAACGGTACGTCACTCTACTTTAGTCACCTAATCCATCAACCAAGGGTCATCCTAGTACGACGAAAGTTCGGGTCGAATACCCCCTCGACCAAGTCTAAGTTCCGTAAGGTCAAGCCTAAGTTCCGTATATAAATAACTCCCTAGGCTCCACATGGTCAAACTTAGACTCGAACCAAGGTCAACCTAGCGCTCTGATACCAACTTTGTCACGACCCGAAAGAGCACGTGACTGGCCCTTGAACCATATGAAGCCTATAGGACTCCATCTGATCCAAGTAAGCCAAAAGCCCAGAAATCTAAAACCATTTTAAGAATAAGTAAACAAAACTGGTTTAAAGAAGTGAAGAATACAGGTTTGAAATCAAGGTTTTTAAATAACTAAGCCGAAGGTACGTTTTGAAAACAATAAAGTCTTTTCTAAAAATTTCGGCAGAGTTTCTTTTGTAAAACTGGCCCCGAATGGGGTACAACAAGGATAACAATATAAATAGGCAATGATAAAGGCATCCCCAAGCGGGAGCTAGCTCTTCGTCAATCGACGGTCACAACCACACAAAGATATGATAATATACAACGCCAAGTGGCGAGGATCAAATCCAAAAGAAAGCTCAAAAGCAACAGTAAAACCACAATACTACTAAGCGCGACTCTAGGTCGAATAATACAACACTGTCTCTAAGTCTGAAAGAATATACAAGATTTGGTTGATGGACAATTTCTAGATACAATGAAATAAATAAATACAAAGGTGATTCCTGATACGAAAGAATCCACCTACCAAAGCAAATCACCCGCAAGAAGGTAGTGTGCCAGAAATGCCGCAATAGGACCTGTACGGCAAAACCTGCAAGAACTGTGGCACAACGGGGGTGAGTTTCCAACTCGTGAATAGAAACATCTACAAGCAGAAACCGAATGCAAGACATAAACCTAAGTCAACGATCAGTAATATAATCCACAAGAGTACATCTGAGTGTAACAAGGTGGCAAGGTAACATCTAATCACGTATGTAGTGCCAGGTACTCAGGTAATAACATGTCATCAGTATAAGGTATGTCTGCATAAGGTAGATATGATGAAATATCAAAGATATCAATACACATATATTAGCGTCCTATACCACTAATATTGGTGTAAGATAAGTGTAAATCCAGTCTGTATATGATCCATATCTGTATATCTGTGGAACCCGTCCACCAGTCACCCACTGACAGCAAGCATCATGTATGCAATGTGAGGATATAACCAAAATCATGGAAAACTCATCATGAAACCCGTGCTAAGCATCGACACGTAAATCCTCATCCATATGGGGCTCCGTCTGCGGTATCGGCCCTCGGCCCCCGGCAGTACGAGTCAACCCATGTCCATCTCTGGGCTCTGTCTGCGGTATCGGCCCGTCGGCCCCCGGCAGTACGCCCATCTCTCAGCTCCAGGCGGTATTCTCCGAATATCCGCCGAGCTCAAATACAATCACCGGTAGGTACTCGCCCGCCTCCAGGCTCAATCGGCATAACCCATCGATCATCTCGCCGAGGGGAACCATACCGGGCCCACCACGAACCCGCAAACGGTACATCACCTCCTCTAATCGGGTTTCAAGCACACGTCTCAGCACCGAGAAAACGCGTGGTGGACGCACCGAAATATCATATCACGAGGTACCGGGTTTTCATAAAAGTGCCTCTTTTATTAAATAATCCCACGGTCCTCAAAACCAGAAATCACATGAAAATCCACATCGAGAAGTAAATCCAATGCAACGTGCTATATAATCAATCCATGATGTATGCGACAAGTAAAGAGAGGTAATCATATCGGAAATCATGTAACATGGAATATCTTGCAGTCCTCAATCTCAATCAAGTATGAATCATCTATGTTTGTGTACAGGTACATGTGTACAATATGCCAAGCAGTAATCATATCATGAATGCAACAGTACTACAGTGTAGTGGCATGGCAATTATCGATGATGAAGTGTGTGAGCCGGCAAATAGTGTACATGAAACATACGCATCATCGATAATGGTGCTGGTGTCCTAACAGCATGATAATAGCATAATAATGAACATATGCCCGCAATGCGAATAGCAGGAAAATGCAGATATCTAGTAGTCAACACCACAGAGAAGTATCTACTATGCAACTACATCTAAGTATCAGGTCAATCAGGAGGGGTAGGTGTGGAAACCTCCTAAATCTGAGTCGGCATATATATAAAGATATATAGTCGGTGATCTCGCCTCAATATCATATCATAAGATATCCTCGAGTTATGAGTGCGGATCTATCCTTAATATCGGCTCGTACGGTAAATCGTCGTACGACATCCCCAATAGCTGGGTAGGGTCAACATCTCACTGTCTCATCACATAACAGATATCACCATCATCAGATCGTATAGTCTGGAGTACTACTCTATGTCTAGTACCAAACGGTAACATCAGTAAATATGCATGCGGGGGTAAACACATATCCCAAGCCCGCAAGAAGCACAAGTCATATCCCACATATGAATCGTATAGAATCACCGATCCCAGGGCACCAAGCCCACATCATCGACTCATCTCCAAAGTCATCACATATCATCAATCACAGTGCAAGTACAAGTGATAAGCAAGGGTGTGTGTGTGTAGGTGTAATTCTATCCTAGGGTTCGCGACTATGAACTACACTAGTCACTTCTAACCCTACATTATCCACAATACACCTATATCACAATAACTACATAATAATCTATCTACGGACTGCGGGGGTGCTATACGCCATCCACCCGACTTCCCCCTGTAGATATAATCTACTCACTGTAACCCGTGTGTCGGTGTCGATGTCTCCGTCATCTTCCGCATCGCCTCGGATCGTCGCGGTGTACCTACACAAATCACACGTATCGCATCGCATCAAAACCAAATCAACACTTGAAACGACACACTAAATCCAATACGATACGATAAGGGGGCCTATAGGTGAGAACCTATGGCACGCCTTCAAAACCATCAATAAATCCTCTATATCGTCGTATAAACGACAAATAGTCGAGGCAAAACACATTCCACCATTTCAGAATCAAAAATACGGAATACGGAAATACGAATCCAAAACAACAACTTAGGATATATGTCCCAGATTTCACCCTAGAAAGAATCTGTCAAAACTAGAAGTACCCAGGGCCAAGAATTGAGGTATTGGGGCTATGCACAGAAAACGAGGAATTTCCTCACTGGTCTGGCCGCAATTTGCGGCCAGAATGGAGGTTTTGGCGGCCGTACGGAGGAGATAGGGGCTAGGGTTTTGGGGTTAGTTTCCTGGGTGCCTGCACATGCTACTGTCCACTCAATTTTATTTTAGGATACCTCGTATGATAGCAGATTCCAAATAACAGTGACAGAATACACAATTTCCCCGATATCGGTTTCTAAAATCCGTATTATGGGTTTAAACTTCAGGTTAGGGTCTCAATTCATACACTAGGGTGTTGGTGTATCCTCAATTGAACTCAATTTCACAATACAACCCAAGTTCCTCTCAAACCCTAACTAGGTTTTCATCAAATCCATAATATCACACAATATCGATTAAATCTTAACATAGGGTTATAGGAAAAGCTATAATTAAGCAAATGGTTCAAAATTTACCTTCATTAGCAACTCAAGAAAATTCTTGAGTTGCCCTCTAGTGGCCAAATCCATGCTTCTTTAGCTCCATGTGTAGATCTAGGGATTTTGCACAATTTTAATGAAAGGAGTTTGGGGTTTTGGGTATGTTTTTGAGATGAAGTGAGAGGATTTAGTGGAGGGGAGAGAGGGCTAGGGCAGCAGCAGCAAGGGAGAGGAAGAGGGAGAGAAAATGATGGGAGAATGGCTAAGTCTCAATGTCAATGGTACCCCATGTCTCTCTCTCACCTACCATCATCATTACATTTTCTTTTCTTTTCCTTTTCTTTTAAAAACCAAACCTTCTCACATCAATAGTAACCCCAAAAGAAATCCATGGCTAGAAAAAATGCACAAGTGTAGAAAAAGTGATATGTGCAAGTTTTGCACAAAATTACCAAAAAACCCGATTAGCGATTTTTAATCGCGATTAGCACTAAATTAGTGTCAAAATGATCACAACAACTTAAAAATGTCATAATTTCAATAATTAACCCATTTTAGAATTTTCCATAATTTTTCATAATTTTTCTAACATTTTTCCTATTTATTTGCATTAAATATTAAAATAATATTAAATTATAAAAATTCCCAAAATTAATATTTTATATTTTTGAAAATGTTACAGTTTCCCTGCTTCGGGCGAAACGATGTTGAGGCCGTATGGTTTTACTGCAGGGTTCGATCACATACGTGTACTTATGCACAGATGATATTCGGATGGATAATACTAGTGGGCTTTGGTTTAAGCCAGATCCTAGTATTATATTGTTGGATTTTTTTCGTCTCTTTGTATTCGTATTCTTCGGAATACGGATGCGGGTATGTATATACGGATGAGGGGTATTCTTATAATTTCTCACAAGATTACTTTTAGAAGATTACACCTCATTATGGTTTAGACTTTTTTGGATTAAAAAGTTATTGTGGTGTAGGATGAGGTGCTTATTGCATTTTTGGTGGCATGGCTTATTAGTGACCCATGATTACTATTCTAGCATGCTTATTTTTTTTTTGTTGTGAGATTATTGTTGACTTAAGATATTTTGGTTGACTTAAGATATTTTGGAGACATGGGATATTTATTTGGATGTCTCCATTATTTCTAAAGACACTCACAACCCATAAAAACAATTAGCCATTTTCTTGACTTGCTCTTTGCTTCACTCTCTCATCTTCATGGCATCTTCTTCTACCTCCACCCTACATGTCTCATGTGTTGAGAAATCTAGGGTGTTTTGAGATAAATTAATCCTTCATCACTCTCTACATCTTCTAGGCTATCTAGTGTAACGATCTAGATACCCTAGTTACCTCGGCTATGAGGTTGGAGCTCGTTTCATAGACTCTCGGGTGGATCATCTTCGATGGAGGGAGACCGGAGATCAAACTTGATCAAGGAGGCCTCTAGAAGCTTGGGTAGGTGGGTGAATCCCGAAGGACACAGATCAATTCGTTATAACCATCTAAACTTTATTCTAGTTTGCTAGTATAGGGTTAATGGTAGATCCTGGTGGTGGGTTCCGTTAGAGCCGGTTTTTATAAATTTTTGTTCCGCATTTGGTCACGGATTGATGGCCGGGGCGCTGCCGAATCCCAACATGGTATCAGAGCCAACCCATAAACCCTAAACTAGTAGTAGACGATGCATTAGTTTCAAAACCGAAAAACTGCAATTTCAAAACCCACTCTCTGTTCTGGAATTTTTTTGATCTCTGAAATTTTTTAAAACAATTTCAGTGTCTTAGTTATAACATGAGAATGAAACAGAATGAAAATGAGGCATTTCCAAGAATTTTTGGCCGGCCACATTCCAAAAATTCCCGATCTCACCCGTTTTACTGTTCATTCAAGGCCTCATTTTCATCCAGTGTCAGGGTTTTGTAAATTGGTGTTTTTGGTCTTGTTTGATTTCCTCAGATTTCATTAAATGTTTTCTTTGCTTTGGGGGGGACTTGGAAAGTTTCAAAATTTGAAATTTTTATTGTTTATTTCAGTACATACTGTAAGTCTAAGCTAGCGCCCCGGCAGTCTACAGACGCCAAATGCGGAACAAAAAACTTTTAACTGGCGCTATCGTATACTTTAACCCGGATCTGCCATTATTGCTAAACTAACAAACTGTAAAGAGTGTAGAAAGGTTATACCGAACGATCCGAGTCCTTCGTTCTTCAACCATCATCCCACGCTCCGTTGCGGCTGCTCCGATCTCGCCGATTTCCGATATCCTCGTCGAGGTGGCACCACGTCGACGATTCTTTAAACGGGCTCCCGCCTCTGACTTGAGGCAACTCGATCGTCAAGTTTGCTAAAAGAGACGACCAAGAATGATGTAGAGAATGAGTAGATGACTTTGTCTCACTTCGTCCAAGTCCGTGGACGATCGGTTAATGAAGTTGCCGAGGGAATCGGGTGATGGAATGAAATGAGCTGTGAATTCCATACACCCCAAAATCTATCATAATCTTTTCACAAATGAAAACCATCAAGTGAGAGAGAGGAAGGGGGCCGGCCACTTATAGGAGTGGAAGGTGACCGTAGGAGAAAGAGGGTGACCACAAGAAAGCTTCTCACTCAAAATATCAAGAACAAATATCCTTAGCTAAACAAAATGCTTTAATGTTAAAGCATGAGTCACGTAAACACCTCATCAAGTCATTAATGCAACCAATGAAAACTCAACACCAATTAATCCTAGTCACCTCATCTAGAATCTTCTAGAACACTGACTCACCTCAACTGAAGAAAAGATAAATCCGTCTTTAACCGAATGTTAAAAGACGGCTGATAGAAAACTGGAAACTGGCAACTTCCAAAAGTGATCCTGAAACGACTTTCAGGACAACCCCGAAACTGTATAAATATACCCGCATTTGTATTACGACCGAATACAAATGCAACTAAGACAAAGATATTATACCTACTCAATATAATACTCGGATCCGGCTTAAACCAAAGCCGACCAGTATCATCTACCCGAAAAATAACACGTGCGTAAACGCACGTGCATTTTCCGAACCCTGCCATAAAACCATACGGCCTCTACAACGTTTCGCCCGAACTTGGGAAACTGTCTGTGGGGGACTCTACTGACTCGTCAGTACCCTGGCAGTGGGTTTAACCACAAACCGTCAGCGGCACTAGCAATGCGTAACGGCTGCCCATGGACTGACCTCAAGGGATGCCGATGAGCGCACTCATCCGGAAAACCCTACTAAGCCTAACAGTGACAATGTATATACAGTCCGGTCCGTTCGTCTATGAGTATCGCATATCTGCCTAGGGGGCTAGTAACGTCAGACCCCCAATAGCAGTATAAGTCGTGTCGGAGTGAAGCCCAATAACACCCTGAGATACTACTGGAGTACCTACCAGTAAATCTCCTGCCATGGCCATGGACTTTGTGTAATGGCTCTCCTAGACATAGCACGACCTCGCCCCCAATACCGGGAGAGACGAATCCCCTGCCGATCCGCTCACGTACCTCTATATGGCTCGGGACTGTACCCAAAAGCTACCTGTTTGCATGACTCCTTTGAGCCGTGGTAGGGTAGAAATCAAAGCACAGTGGGAACTCACACGAGACAAATGACGACCTCAGGTCGATGAACTAACCTGTACACATGTCACCAGGGAACTGCTATCTGACGGTAGATATAATACTAACTAGCAGATTCCCGGCGAGTCCTGTCCGGTGTACACATAACCCAATGAGCACCTGTATACATCTTAGGTGATCCAACTGACACCAGTGGCTTGTGAGACCGGCCACCGCCCCTCGTCGGAGTCTCGACTGTACACACTAGTCTACTCCGGAGTATCGATGCCCTGTCTCGAAACTCCCACGACTAGGGACCACAAATAAGGATATGCGTATAAACCACCCAACTCTCACGTATATGATCGCCATCATACTGTTGGTGGTAAAGCAAGATCCTAAGGGCTCTATCAAAGTGTAACATGTAATCAGTCACCTGATCATGTACATGACTGATAAAGGCAAACCAGATAGCATACTATCATCTCGAGTAAGACTGTCCTACCGGTATAGGCCATCCGCAATCATTGCAATCACGTACCTGTGATCCAATAATTGACTATGAGGGCACTATCTCCAACAATCTCCCACTTGCACTCAAGGCTAATTATTACGATGTCGACTACTCACAGCCCGTGTGAAACCGAACATCCAACTCCTCTACTAATCAGTATCACAAAGCCCGTTTGTAAAACTATTGTGTTCGAGAAATAGCCTTAGTGAGTGGATCCGCCTAGAAGTTTCTTTCTATATCTCTCTTAATCTCAAGTTCGCGGAGAAAGCCATCTCCCGAATCGAGTAATATCAGTCTTAGAATATGTCTGGATATCTGATGGGACCTAGTTCATAAATGAACTCCAAATCCAAACTTCTTAGACTGTATCGATCACTGAACCTAATCAGTATCCGGCACCATGCCACCCACAGTATCCTCTTGGACCACCTGTCCATAATACTGTCCCTCTTCGTCAGAGGGAAAAACTATAACTATGACAATCACTCTGTCAACCATGTCACCTTTGAAGCCTGGAATGATAACCGTCTCCCGAAGGAGGCTGCCGTCATCAAATCCGTAGAACATGTACTTATGTTCTAAAACTGCTTCCTTATGTTTCTCCAGGATTGGATTAATACAATCTTATTGCATCTAGTGCAAAACCAACATTTGGTGTGGTACTTGACATCTCGTGATTGACTCAATTGCCTAAGCAAGTGATCTGCCAATCATGCACATCCCTCTCCCCTTTAGTCTGTAAGACACCTTTAGAGAGGGTGACTCCATCACCTGCAGGTACACCACCATGCTAGGAGTCATCTATTCTAAAAACCATTAGAATATCTGTCAAAGTACCCACATTGGGAAACTACCCAAATCCAGATCTAAAACCATAGATCTAGAAACCAGAATGTCAAATATTATATCCATATCCTGTCTGGAGAAACAACTGTGTGACGACCACAGTAGAACCGATCGTAGTATAGGAATTTTACTTCCTACTCTGTGTATGTCATCCTGATACCATGACATCACACCCTACTACCTTCTTTAACAGATCCATCCCCTATTCTGATTGAAGTCAAAACCATGACTGTCATATCAAAATTAGATGATCTATCTCCGCTATAACTGCTCAAGTCTATAAATAGATATAAGCTACTTGCCCACTATGCTTCCGATGCTCCCACTGACTACGACAACCCTCCTACCGGGTCTCATAGCCTGGAACAACAGTAGTGTCAAGTCTTGGTAGATAAGAACCTCCTTGTCACCGTCCTTGAGGCTACCGAAGTACCTCTCGGGTGTCTGAGATTACCCACCATATCTGCGGAGTGGCTATTGGAATGTCAAATCTGATTGAATATATAGGTCCTATTAAATTTTCCGTAATCGTTCGCGGTTCTGGAATCACTTCCAGTTCTACCATACTCCCACTACTGTTTTCTGAAAAAGATCCATTTTACTAAAACTGTGGCGAGTCAAGAACAATATCACTATTGATCTTCCAAATGGTAGAATATCAACCCTCGTCATAGCCAGGGTCAACCCACAAACAGCCACTACAGAAACGTGCCCTGAGTTATCCAGAGTCTGGTTTTAAGCATAAGCTGGACAACTCCCCGTACTTAATATCTTTTAAGGTACGATCCATTCTATATTCAATACAGAAACTTTGGCACTTATTTAATTGGAACCAGATTCAAATCATGCAGCTGTCTCCAGTGCATATCAACTTAATGGAAAGAGGCTAATCAGCATTACTCAACTTAGGAATCCATCTAAATATGAGTAACCTGAAAGAGAAAACTCGTTTCTCAAAACCATCACTATCATCTGAATACCAATCACAAGAATCTACATCTTCGATCTCTTTGAAGAATCCCGATACTTGTGACACCTGGTTCTCTACTTTATTCTTATACCCACAACTTCTCAAAACTTAGACCTTGTATTTCTACGAAACACTTGTCTAAAAACTAGAGAAGTCATAAGTAAACAGAACATAGTACGAGGACCTACCCCTTTGTCCTGATGGACACTTGGACAACATACAATACTCTGTATAAGTCCGCTGAGTTAAAAAACTCAAAACCTGTGCGTCGTAGGTTGAAAACTGTACCCTGACGATTTCCTCAAATATCACCAATTACAACGAATTCCGATATAATGAGGATGATCACCTAATTCCCAATATCTTACTCCTAATCATCATCTGTAAAACCATACAGATATGAGAATGAAACCTGGTAAATACATACCCTTGGAGTAAGTGTCTAATCGGGAAAACAGTTTTTCTTTAACAATGCACTGAAACATGAAAATGTTTCGTAGGGGTATCCTGGTATTCATAGTAATGCCTCTTCCATAATCCAATTCGTGACTTCAACCGTATATTTTATTGCCATCTCTCCAAATCCCTTTATTTGTCTTTATTCGTTACCTTCTGTACACCATCGTTAGGCTAAATGGTTTTCTTCCTTCCCTACCGTTCGGCACCAGCCTATGGTTTGGAAGAAGACTATCCAGTAAGCATAATAGGTGTACCCTCCTAAACCAAGGAGTACTCGTATCTTGAGAGAAGGTGATGATAAAAGACAACTGAATAATACCTTATTATTTTAAAGGTGAAATAGGAGTGGCGATGAAGTACGCAGTTTTGGTCGTGAATGATAACAGTCGCAATTTACTTTTCCCTCTTTCTAATCCCTTTATTTGTCTTTACATATTATCTTCTGCACACCCTAATTAGGCTAATTGGTTTTCTTCATTCCCTACCTTTCGGCACCAACCTATGGTTTGGAATAAGACTATCCAATAAGCGTAATAGGTGTACTCTCCTAAACCAAGGAGCTCTCGCAACCTGAGAGAAGGTGATAATAAAAGACAACTGAATAAACCAATTCTATTTCTCCTGAACCTGGATCCATCCTCGAAGAAGTCCCTTCGAGTTCGTATATAACCATACGATGGATCTATCCAATGGAAGTGGATATCCGTAGTAATACGGGTGTTCTGAGAAATTCAAAGGGTAAAAGAAGGAGTGGCAATGACTTATGCAACTCAGACAATCCAAAAGCCAGTATATTAAGAAGGTTCGGTCAACCTGGTCACTGAGTCAAAGTCTAGGGTCGGTCAAAGGTCGCTGCCAAAGAGAGAGAGAAAAGAAACACTCTGCGTGCACTCTAACCTAGATCAGAATGGTTATCACTTTATCTAATCCGGAAACCTCCCACTGTCCTGTCAAATTCTCCTCCAAACCTAAAGAAGAATCAATCAGGATCACCCGAAGAGTAAACCAACTCATCAGTGGGAATCGGGATCCAACTCTCATCGCATGATAACGTGATGGAATGCATCCACGTTACTCATACTCCAGATGGTATGCGCGTACTTGGCAAGTTTCAGTTTCTTTAGAAACTCCCGATAAAGTTTTTGCCCCATGCTCTTATAACCTTGGCGTTATGTCAAAATGTCATAAGTCACATGCCAAGTTCTACCCATCACTATCTTGTTAATTTGAACCCACCCGCACATGCCCTTGGCGTTAGGTCAAAATGGCAGAACGGCTATCCCAAACCAACTCATCTATCTATGCAACAATTGAATACCCAGCAGCTACCAAACACTATGCCTTGGCGTTTGGTCAAAATACATAGCTTGAATACTACTGAATACCCAAAAGAAGTGACGGAGGGCTACGGCTGGTTTTTGGCGAAAAACCTTTAACGTAGTGAACTTGATATCGCTGAAGGAACCTGATAGCTTTTTAAAATATAGTGGCGAAAACCTTTTGCTAAAGAGGTCACTCCCGGTAAAGGGATCTCGGCTCTTTCCTCGTGGAATGAGGTGCAGGATATTCCATTGAATACCGCTATGCAAAGCAACTTGTAATCGACTATAGTGAAGTTATTACTCTGACGCAAACTTCTGCCCAAGGGGTCAGTCCCGGTGAAGGGATATCGGCCCTTGCCCCGTCGAATGAGGTGCAGGATATTCCACTGAATACCGCTATGCATAACAAAAGGAAACGTCTTTGTAACAACACTTTTTAAATTTGTTCCAACAACTGAAAACAGGTTTGTTTTACTTTGCGTTGATCAGAATCAACGCAGTCCCATCATTAATCACACCAGAAAAGAACGAAAATAAAATGTACGTATATGCCATCCGCATTCGTCACTGGGTCCCGTCATTACCCGTTAGGTTACTTAACTAACGACAGAGCGGGGACTGGAGTAGCGCGGGTGTAAAACATATACAACATCTAATAGTATATAAACCAATATACAATAATCGCTCCAGGCATGATAGTATGCAACATTACAGAAAAGTAATAAGCATCACAGAACAATACAGATATCTGGGATCCCCGAGTTTCACAGAGCCACTGCTGAAACTCGACGTTCCCCTGTCGTGTGGATAGCCTGTGCAATGAAACCTAGACCCCTACGGGTGCGGCAAGTTACCCGCCAAAACCTGAAGCGAGGCAGCCCCCTACAGCATAGTGAATGGACCACCCAGCATTTCACGGAATCCGGTAAGCTTGGGCACCCCTCCTTGGGTCAACCTGTACCCCCTACGAGTGCGGCGAATAGTCTGCCAATTCTAGAGTGGGACCACTCTGCCTCTCAAAGCCATGAGATGCGGACCCGTTGCCCTCCAGAACCCGGCTATTCGTGCACTCCGTCGCAGGGCAAAACCTAGTACAGTAATGAAAAATAGTACAATAGGTACATCGACCGCAACCTGGTCGTGCCCCAAAAGAATATTATACAACAGGCAGTGACGGCAGTCCACAAGTTGGACGCTCGCCCCGCAATATCAAATGTACAAATAAACTCAAATTGTACTACCATTGCACACTGCTATCCACCACGACAAATCCGCAACATCACAGCACAACACAGAACATCAACGCGAATGTCACTTTCGCAAACCTGTCTAAAAGAACTATAGCAATCAGACGCAGTTTACCGATCAAATGACATTCCCGGTCGGAGATATAATGTAAGACTGTAAACTAACGTGTTTAAATTTCGATCGACCAAATATCAAAAAGTGGGCCCCACGACTTACTGGTGAACAGTAACAAAATATGGGCCAAAACGATATTTACCAAAAACCCCAAAATCCAACAGAGAACCCACTGTACAAATTTGGGAGCATGAGCTCACCAAGTGGCCGCGGATGCGCGGTCAAACCATGGGTTTGACCGCGTTTCCGCGGCGCTTTGGTGGAGTCATGTCCCCAAATTTTGTCGTGGTTCTTAGAAAAGCCTGCACAGATTTTTAATACATGCAGAATAATTTTAGGAGACCATTTAAAATCAACAGAAACTGTCAAGCTAGGATTTTGCAATTTTCGATTTCCGGTCGGATCGATGTAGTAAACGCGTTAGCACAAGTTAGTATAGCAAAATGGTGAGGCTCTGATACCACTGTAAGTCTACGCTAGCGCCCCGGCAGTCTACAGACGCCAAATGCGGAACAAAAAACTTTTAACTGGCGCTATCGTATACTTTAACCCGGATCTGCCATTATTGCTAAACTAACAAACTGTAAAGAGTGTAGAAAGGTTATACCGAACGATCCGAGTCCTTCGTTCTTCAACCATCATCCCACGCTCCGTTGCGGCTGCTCCGATCTCGTCGATCTCCGATATCCTCGTCGAGGTGGCACCACGTCGACGATTCTTTAAACGGGCTCCCGCCTCTGACTTGAGGCAACTCGATCGTCAAGTTTGCTAAAAGAGACGACCAAGAATGATGTAGAGAATGAGTAGATGACTTTGTCTCACTTCGTCCAAGTCGTGGACGATCGGTTAATGAAGTTGCCGAGGGAATCGGGTGATGGAATGAAATGAGCTGTGAATTCCATACACCCCAAAATCTATCATAATCTTTTCACAAATGAAAACCATCAAGTGAGAGAGAGAGGAAGGGGGCCGGCCACTTATAGGAGTGGGAGGTGACCGTAGGAGAAAGAGGGTGACCACAAGAAAGCTTCTCACTCAAAATATCAAGAACAAATATCCTTAGCTAAACAAAATGCTTTAATGTTAAAGCATGAGTCACTTAAATACCTCATCAAGTCATTAACGCAACCAATGAAAACTCAACACCAATTAATCCTAGTCACCTCATCTAGAATCTTCTAGAACACTGACTCACCTCAACTGAAGAAAAGATAAATCCGTCTTTAACCGAATGTTAAAAGACGGCTGATAGAAAACTGGAAACTGGCAACTTCCAAAAGTGATCCTGAAACGACTTTCAGGACAACCCCGAAACTGTATAAATATACCCGCATTTGTATTACGACCGAATACAAATGCAACTGAGACAAAGATATTATACCTACTCAATATAATACTCGGATCCGGCTTAAACCAAAGCCGACCAATATCATCTGCCCGAAAAATAACACGTGCGTAAACGCACGTGCATTTTCCGAACCCTGCCATAAAACCATACGGCCTCTACAACGTTTCGCCCAAACTTGGGAAAATGTCTGTGGGGGACTCTAATGACTCGCCAGTACCCTGGCAGTGGGTTTAACCACAAACCGTCAGCGGCACTAGCAATGCGTAACGGCTGCCCATGGACTGACCTCAAGGGATGCCGATGAGCGCACTCATCCGGAAAACCCTACTGAGCCTAACAGTGACAATGTATATACAGTCCGGTCCGTTCGTCTATGAGTATCGCATATCTGCCTAGGGGGCTAGTAACGTCAAACCCCCAATAGCAGTATAAGTCGTGTCGGAGTGAAGCCCAATAACACCCTGAGATACTACTGGAGTACCTACCAGTAAATCTCCTGCCATGGCCATGGACTTTGTGTAATGGCTCTCCTAGACACAGCACGACCTCGCCCCCAATACCGGGAGAGACGAATCCCCTGCCGATCCGCTCACGTGCCTCCATATGGCTCGGGACTGTACCCAAAAGCTACCTGTTTGCACGACTCCTTTGAGCCGTGGTAGGGTAGAAATCAAAGCACAGTGGGAACTCACACGAGACAAATGACGACCTCAGGTCGATGAACTAACCTGTACACATGTCACCAGGGAACTGCTATCTGACGGTAGATATAATACTAACTAGCAGATTCCCGGCGAGTCCTGTCCGGTGTACTCATAACCCAATGAGCACCTGTATACATCTTAGGTGATCCAACTGACATCAGTGGCTTGTGAGACCGGCCACCGCCCCTCGTCGGGGTCTCGACTGTACACACTAGTCTACTCCGGAGTATCGATGCCCTGTCTCGAAACTCTCACGACTAGGGACCACAAATAAGGATATGCGTATAAACCACCCAACTCTCACGTATATGATCGCCATCATACTGTTGGTGGTAAAGCAAGATCCTAAGGGCTCTATCAAAGTGTAACATGTAATCAGTCACCTGATCATGTACACGACTGATAAAGGCAAACCAGATAGCATACTATCATCTCGAGTAAGACTGTCCTACCGGTATAGGTCCTCCGCAATCATTGCAATCACGTACCTGTGATCCAATAATTGACTATGAGGGCACTATCTCCAACACATACATTACAATCTGCGACCGTGAATGTCATTAGAGCGGTACAACCCGTCTAACTGCTATATGTTCTTTTAGACGAGTTTGTGAACGTGACATTCACGTTGATGTTCTGTGTTGTGCTGTGTTGTGGCTAGATCGTCGTGGTGGATAGCTTGAGTGTAATTGTAGTACAGTTTAGACTCATTTGTACATTTGATATTGCGGGGCGAGCGTCCGACATGTGGACTGCCGTCTCTGCCAGTTTGTATAATATTTGTTTGGGGCACGACCGGATTGAGGTCGATGTCACCCTTGTATATATTTATTTTCTTTTCTATACTAGGATTACCCCAAGGCGGAGTGCACGAATAGATGGGTTCTAGAGGGAAACGGGTCCGCATCTCATGGCGTTGAGATGGAGGGGACCTTACTCTAGAATTGGCAGGCTATTCGCTGCACTCGTAGGGGGTATAGGTTGACCCATGGAGGGGTGCCCAAGTTACCGGATTCAGTGAAGTGCTGGGTGGCCCATTCACGTTGTTATTTAGGGTTGCCTCGCATCTGGGATTGGCGGGTAACTTTCTGCACTCGTAGGGGTCTAGGTTTTCATTGCACAGGCTATCCACACGACAGGGAACGTCGGGTCTCATTTGCGGCTCAAGTGAAACCCGAGGCTCCAGGATTATCCAGCATTCTGTGTTGTTGGCTGAGATTCTGTGATGTTGCTTTATATCATGCCTGGGATGATTGTTATATATATTTATATATATACTAGTAGATGTTGTATATGTTTTGCACCCGTGCTAGTCCAGCCCTCGCTCTGTCGTTAGTTAAGTAACCTAACGGGTGATGACCGGGCCCAGTGGCGAATGTGGATGGCATATACGTACATTATATTTTCGTTCTTTTCTGGTGTGATTAATTGATAGGACTGCGTTGATTCTGATCAATGCAAGGAAAACAAACCTATTTGATGTTGTTGGAACCCAGTTTTTAAAAAAAACTGACATTACAGACGTTCTCTTTTGCTTTGCACAGTGGTATTCGGTTATGAATATCCAGCACCTCATTCGACGAGGCAAGGGCCGAGATCCCTTCATCGGGAGTGACCCCTTGGGCAGAAGTTTGCAACGTAATAACTTTACTGTAGTCGATTCTTTTACTTTGCATCGTGGTATTCGGTTTGGAATATCCTGCACCTCATTCGACGAGGATAGAGACGAGATCTCTTCACAGGGAGTGACCCCTTTAGCAAAAGTTTTCGCCACTATATATTTGTAAAACCACTCGGTTCCTTCAACGATATCAAGTTCATTACGTTAAAGGTTTTTCTCCAAAAACCAGCCGTCGCCCTCAGTCATTTCCTACAAGTAGTACTTAGTATTCGTGTTGCGTTTGTTGACTTCGTCAAGGCGTAGTGTACGATAGCCGAGTGGTGCTTGTTTGTAGCATGGATATGCGATTGGTTAGGACATTCGTACGGCCTTGTTGACTCCGTCAAGGGATCGTGCGGGTGGGTTTAATGCAATCAAGATAATGACGAGTTGAACTTGACTAGGACTCTTTGATTTGTTGACTCCGTCAAGGTCACTTGGGTCCTAGGGGTAAAAACCGCACCGGGAGTTTCAAACATACAGGAAACTTGCAGATGCGCATACCTTCTGGAGTTTGGTGACTTGAGTGGCTTCCATCAAGTTATCATACGATGATAGTTGGATCCCGATTCCCACTAGTGAGTAGGATTACTCCTTGGGTGATTTTAGATGAGACCGACTAATTCTCCTTTTAGGGTTTGGAAGAGAATTCGAGGAAACAGTCGGAGCCATCCTGATTAGATAAAGTGATTAACCATTCCGATCTAGGTTAGAGTGCACGCTAAGTATTTCTTTTCTCTCTCTCTTTAGCAGTGACCATGGCCCGACCCTAGACTAAAACTCATGAACCAAGTTAACCGAACCTTCTTAAAACACTTTGGCTTTTGGATTGTCAGGGAGTCACATATATCATTGTCACTTCTACATCACCTTTGCATTTCTCCAGAACACCCCATATCACTACGAAGATCCAAATTTTTGGATAATCCATCGTATAGTTACATACTAACTCGAAGGAACTTGTTCCAGTTCGAGGAAGGATTCTGAATCTGGAGAAATTGAATAGGATTATTCGGTTTTCTTTTCCATTTACCTTCTTTCAGGTTGCGAGAGCTCCTAGGAATAGGAGAGGGTACACCTATTGTGCTTATTGGATAGTCTTCTTCCAAACCATAGGCTAGTGCCGAAAGGTAGGGAAGGAAGAAAACCAATTAGCCTAAGTGTGGTGTGCAGAAGGTAATAAGTAAAGACATATAAAGGGATTAGAGTAAGGGCACAGGAAATTGCGACTGCTATCATTCACGACAAAACCGCGTATACCCCTTCTACTCCTACATCCACTTTGGATTTCTCCAGAACACTTCGTATCACTACGAACGTCCATAATGCTTGGATACACCATCGTATAGTTACATACGAACTCGAAGGAACTTGTTCCAGATTCGAGGATGGTTTCCGGTTCAGGAGAAATTGAATAGGATTATTCAGTTGTCTTTTCCCTTTACCTTCTCTCAGGTTGTGAGGGCTCCTGGTATTATGAGAGTACACCTATTACGCTTATTGTATAGTCTTCTTCCAAACCTTATGCTGGTGCCGAAGGGTAGAGAAGGAAGAAAACCAATTAGCCTAAAGGTGGTGTCCAGAAGGTAATAAGTAAATACATAATAAAGGGATTGGAGTGAGGGCAAGGAACTATACGATTACAGTCATGAATCACGATAGTGGAAGAGACGTTACTAGGAATACCAGGTTACCCCTTCGAAACATTTTCATGTTTCAGATTTACCGTGCAATGTTAATTGAAAACCGTCTTCCCAATTAGATTCTAACTCCAGGGTATGTATTTACCAGATTTGATTCTCACATCTGTATGGCGTTACAGATGGTGAGTGGGAGTAAGACATTAGGAATTAGGTGATTAGATCTTCAATGTATATCAGAATTCTTTGTAATTAGTGATATTTGAGGAAATCACCTAGGTTTTTTGCCTGACGGCAAATATTTGGTTTGGAATATCCATCGTTATACACCAATTTCAAATTGATATATCTGTACGTTTATTTTATAAAGTGAGATATAACTTTTTGAAATTATGTCTATGACATTTACCTATATCAGTTGGTGATTGGGTAAGGTGCATTCAACAACGGTGTAATTCTTCTTAACCATAGCTCAGTTTTCAACCTACGATGCACACGGTTTGAGTTGTTGAACTCAGGGGACTTATACAAAGTATTGTATATTGACCAATGTCCATTAGGACAAAAGGGTTGGTACTCATATTATATTCTGTTTACTCATGACTTCTCCAGTTCTAGACAAGTATTTCACTGAAATACAAGGTCTAGATATTGAGAAGTTATAGGTATAAGAATGAAGTAGAGAACCATTTATTAGAAGTATCAGGATTCTTCGAGGTAGTCGAAGATATAGATACCTTTGTTTGGTATTCCGTTGATAGTAATGGTTTTGAGAACTTGCTTCTCTTTCAGGTTACTCATATATGGATTCACTCCAAATTGAGTAATGCTGATTGGCCTCCTTCTATTTGGTTGATATTCACTAGAGACAGCTGCATGTTTTTGAATCTGGTTCCAATTAAATTAGTGCATTTATTTCTTTATGGTATGTAGAATCAATTTATATCTTAACGATGTTAAGTTATAGGGAGTTGTCCGGGTGATGCTTAGAACCAGAATCCGGATAAACTCAAGGCTTTTTTCAGTAATGGCAGTTTGTGGATTATCCCGGATTTTGACGAGGGTTAACTTTCTACCATCTGGAAGATCAATGGTTATATTGTTCTTGACTCGCCACCAGTTTTAGTAAAATGGATTCTTTTCAGAAAATATTAGTGGGAGTATGGTAGAATTAGAAGTGATTCCAGAACCACAAAAGATTACTGAAAATTTAATAGAACCTGAGGATTCAATTGGTTTCGACATTCCATTAGCCACTCCGCAGTTTTGGTGGGTAACCTCAGGCACCCGAGAAGTACTTCGGTCTTCCCAGAGACGGTGACATGGAGGTTTTTGTTTACCCAGACTTGCCATTACTGCCGTTCTAGACTATAAGACCCGGCAAGAGGATGAGTATAACGTCGTTCTAACCAGCTTTGGAAGTGCACGTGTATATGACTCTGCCAGAGGGTTTTGTAGTCAGTGGGAGCAACGGAAGCATAGAGGGCAAGTGGCTTATGTCTATTTATAGTCTAAAACAGGTATAGAAGAAATAGATCATCTATTTTTGATGTGACAGTCATTGTTCTTGAATTCATCAGAATAGGAGATGGATCTGGTAAGAAGGTAGTAGAGAGTGATGTCCAGGTATTTAGATGACATGCACTTGATAGGAAAGGATCTTCCTATATTACGATCGGTTATATACTGTGGTTGTCACAAAGTGTTTCTCCACATAGGATGTGGATAAAATATCAGGGATTCTGATTACTAGATCTATGGTTTTAAATCTGGATTTGGGAAGTGTCCCAATTCGGGTACTTTGATACTATTCTAAAAGATATTTTAGAATGGACGACTCCTGGCGAGGTGGTGTACCCGCTGGTGATGGAGTCACCTTCTCTGAAGAGATGTCTTTTAGACCGATGAGAAGAGGGATTTGCATGATTGGCATACCACTTGCTTAGGCAATTAAGTCAATCATGAGATGTCAAGTACAACACCAGGTATTGTTTTTGCACTGGCTGCAATAAACATATATTAATCCAATCCTGAAGAAACGGTGGGAAGCAGTTATGAACATAAGTGAATGTTCTTAGTATAGGGTAACAGCAGCCTCCTTCGGGGGACGGTTATCATCCCAGGCTTCCAAGGTGACCTGGATGACAGTGCGACTGTCAGAGTTATAGTTTTCCCTATTTTGAAGGACAGTATGTTGGACAGGTGGTCCAAGAGGATACCGAGGAAGACATGGCGCAGAATACTGATTAAATTTAGTGGATGATATAGTCTAAGAAGTTTGCTGGATTTGGAGTTTACTTGTGAAACGGGTCCTATCAGATATCTAGACAAATTCTAAGACAGGTATTGCTCATTTCGGGAGATGGCTTTCTCTGCGAAGTTGAGATATAGAGAGATATAGAAAGAAACATTGGAGCGGATCCACTCACTAAGGCAATTTCTCGAACACAATAGTTTTATAAACGAGCTTTGCGAAACTGCTTAGTAGAGAAGTTAGGTGTTCGGTATCACACGAGCTGTGAGTATGCGACATCGCAATAATTGGCCTTAAGTGCAAGTGGGATATTATTGGCTATAGTTCCCTCAAGACAATTATCATAGTCGCGGGCAGGTGATTATGATGATTGAGGGAGGACCTACACGAATATAACAGTCTTACTCGAGATGATAGTATGCCATCTAGTTTGTCTTTATTATCATTTACATGCTTTATGTGGTATTATAGATCACCATTACATGTTGATAGAGCCCATAGGATTCTTGCTTGACTACCAGCATTATGATGGCGATCATATACGTGGGAGCTGGGTGGTCTATAAGTGCATCCTTAAATGTCCCTAGTTGTGGAGTTTCGAGACAGGGCATCGATACTCCAGTATAGACTAGTGTATATTAATCGAGTCCCCGATAAGGGTGGTGGCCAGGTCTCACAAGTCATTGGTGTTAGTTTGTTCACCTAAGATAGTATACAGGTGCTCATTGGGTTATGAGTACACTGGACGGACTCGTCGGGAACCTGCTAGTTGTTAGTATACCTATTGTCATATAGCAGTTCCCAGGTGACATGTGTACAGGTTAGTCTGTCGACCTGAGATAGTCATTTGTCTCGTATGAGTTCCCACTGTGCTTTGATTACTACCCTACCACGGCTCAAAAGAGTCATGCAAACAGGTTTTAGTTGGGTACAGTGCCGAGCCATACGGAGGCAGTGAGCGGATCGTCGGGGATTCGTCTCACCCGGTATTGGGGGTTGATGTCGCATTATGCACAGGTGGCCATCACCAGAAATCCTTAGCCAAGGTAGTCGAGGATTACTGATCTAGGATCAGTAGTTTCTAAGGTGGTGATGGGTTTCATACCGACACTAAATTTCGCGTTATTAGGGGTCTGGCTTTATCCACCCCTTAGACTCGATATGCGATACTCATAGACGAACGGACCAGACTGTACGGATATTGTCACTGACAGGCTCAGTAGGGGTTCAGGATGAGTTTGCTCGTCGGCCTCCTTTTCGCTCAATACCTGGGTAGTCGTTATGTACAGCTAGTGCCGCTGGCGTGCTTGTGGTTAAACCCACTGCCAGTGTATTGACGAGTCTTTAGAGTCCCACACAGAGGGTTTCCCTGCTTCGGGCAAAACGATGTAGAGGTCGTATGGTTTTACGACAAGGTTCGATCACATATGTGTACTTGTACAAGGATGGTATTCGGACGGATAATACTAGTGGGCTTTGATTTAAGCCGGATCCTAGTATTATATTGTTGGATTATTTTTGTCTCTTTGTATTCGTATTCTTCGGAATACGGATGCGGGTATGTATATACGGATGAGGGGTATTCTTGTAATTTCTCATAAGATTACTTTTAGAAGATTACACATCATTATGGTTTAGACCTTTTTGGATTAAAAGGTTATTGAGGTGTAGGATGAGGTATTTATTGCATTTTTGGTGGCATGGCTTATTAGTGACCCATGTTTACTATTCTAGCATGCTTAGTTTTTATTTGTTGTGAGATTATTGTTGACTTAAGATATTTTGGTTGACTTAAGATATTTTGGAGACATCGGATATTTATTTCGATGGCTCCATTATTTCTAAAGACACTCACAACATATAAAAACAATTAGCCATTTTATTCACTTGCTCTTTGCTTCACTCTCTCATCCTCATGACATCTTCTTCTACCTCCACCCTACATGTCTCATGTATTGAGAAACCTAGGGTGTCTTGAGACAAATTAATCCTTCATCACTGATTGGTTGATGTTTTAGAGTTGTGTTTGTAGAATAACCGTGATCAATAACGGTGTCGCATGTAGCTAGACCGAAATGAGTACGGGTCGTCCTCAGGGAAACGTGGAATCTTTTAATCTTACATTAGACCTGTTGAAAAAGGGGAAGAATAAAGAATGGTGAAGAATGGTTGTAGTTTCTAGATCTACGTCAAACTCGGATGCAGAATATAAATCTAGATTAACTACGGATGTAGGTTTTATATTAGAAGGGGGCGTGTTGGGTTCGTTAAGATTTAGTAGTCATAGATGATTAATTAAAGATTACTCTTTTTATCCTTTAATAGATTTAAAACTAGATCGACAGTGATGCATGTAGATTAGGATTTCTGGAGGGAAAAAGGTTCCCACTCTTAACCCCTATTTTGACATGGATCTCCGTTCATGTCTAGACTTTACCAAAACAATTGTTAATCTAATCTTTAATCGTGGTCATGAATATCAATGAATTGATAGCGCACCCGATTAGGATGTTAACTATTCTTTTGATAAAGTTTATAAACTTTATAGGATGTAAAAAGAGTTTAAGGATCTTCATCATCCATTAATCTACCCTAATCCTACGAACCCTAACAAGCGGAGAATTACTTGCGCATGTTGGGAAAAGAAAAGATAGAAATCATGAAGAAAATAAAATGCAATAGAATAAAACTACCTTTATTAATCAACTTGATCAATTACACTTTGTTCCTTTAGAAAATGATTACAAAACCCTAATTTGCTTCTCGATCTCTTCTTAAGGAGGTAGATGAACAGCTGATGATCAACCTGGATTCTTGAGCCGTCTTGGACTTCGTGATCTCGTCGGTTTGATAATTTTTCCAAGAGGCTCTTGGTTCTTATTGTTGGAGATAGTGCCCTCAGAGTCAATTATTGGATCACAGGCACGTGATTGCAATGATTGAGGGAGGACCTATCCCGGTAGGACAGTCTTACTCGAGATGATAGTATGTTATCTGGTTTACCTTTATCATCGTGTACTGCTTTAGGTGACCTGACATGTCGCTATTGCACGTTGATAGAGCCCCTAGGATTCTTGCTTGACTGCCAGCAGTATGAGGGCGATCATATAAGTGAGAGGTGGAGTCTATAAGCACATCCTTAAAAGGTCCCTAGTCGTAGGAGTTTCGAGACAGGGCATCGATACTCCAGAGTAGACTAGTGTATACAGTCGAGACACCGACGAGGGGCGGTGGACGGTCTCACAAGCCATTGGTGTCAGTTGGTTCACCTAAGATGTATACAGGTGCTCATTGGGTTATGAGTACACCGGACAGGACTCGCTGGGAACATGCTAGTTGGTCTTATACCTGACGTCAGATAGCAGTTCCCTGGTGACATGCGTACAGGTTAGTTCATCGACCTGGGGATCGTCATTTGTCTCGTGTGAGTTCCCACTATACTTTGATTACTACCCTATCACGGCTCAAAGGAGTCGTGCAAACAGGTTTTAGTTGGGTACAGTCCCGAGCCACATGGAGGCAGTGAGCGGATCATCGGGGGTTCGTTTCTCCCGGTATTGGGGGTGAGGTCGCGCTGTGTCTAGGAGAGCCATTACACAAAGTCCTTGGCCAAGGCAGGAGATTTACTGGTAGGTATTCCAGTAGTATCTCAGGGTGTTCTGGGCTACACTCCGACACGACTTGTACCGCTTTTGGAGGTCTGACTTTTACCAACCCCCTAGGCCCGACATGCGATGCTCAAAGACGAACGGACCGGACTGTACGGATATTTTCACTGACAGGCTCAGCAGGGCGTCAGGATGAGTTCGCTCATCGACGTTCCTTTTGGTCAATAGCTGGTGGCCCGTTACGTATTGGCTTATACCTCTGGCGTGCTGGTGGTTAAGTCCACAGCCATAGTATTGACGAGTCTTTAGAGTCCACCACACTTTCAGTTACTCAAGCTTTCGGGCGAAACGTTGTAGAGGCCGTATGGAGATATGGCAGGGTTCGATCAGATACGTGCGGTATTGCACGGATTGTGATCGGACGGTTTTTACTAGCCGGCTTTGGCTTAAGCCGGATCTTAGTATTTGACAGTGTAGTTTTGTCTCTTTACATTTGTATTTCGGTCGGAATACAAATGCGGGTGTGTATGCACAGTTTCGGGATTTTCCTGTAATTTATTATGGGACCAGTTTTCTGGGGTTGCCTGTTTGCATTCCGTTCCGGCCGATTTTTTCATTGTTCCTCGACGGCCGGACTTTTCGTTGGAGGGTGTTATTTGCAGTTTGCGAATAACATTTTGTGGAGGGTTTATTTGTGAGATGAGAGATTATCTTGGCATCTTATCTTTTCCACCATCACTTGCATTAATTGTGATTTAAGAGGGTATGGGTTGATGTGAATTTGTGATGGAAATTTGGTATGGGCCGGCCACTGTTGTGAGCATGAGTGGAGTGAGGTATATTTGTGTGTGAATAATTCCTTCTTGATTAAGTGGTGGACCCCCTCCATTTTTGTGTGCAGTGAAGGAATTTTTCATTTCTTCTTTGGTATTAATTCATAACATTCATTCATTCATAAAAGTGTGCTGGCTTCATTTCAATTTCCAGTGAGCACAAATGCCTTTGGCCGAGCTCATTTTTTTCCATGGCAAGCTCCATTTCTCATCAAGTGTTCATGAAAAATCCTTGTACAAATTCCTCCATAAATGGCAACCAATACCCCAAAGTGAGACATGCACTCTACACTACATTCTATAGCAAGTCTTGGGCATGTCGACTTGCCAGCTTCATGCCCGAGTTGCCTCGGTATAGAGGCGGGAGCCCGTAAAAGATGCAGGCGACGTGGTGCCCTTCCAACGAGGAGATGGAGAACGGACATTCCGCGAGAGATCGGGACGACGAGGAGAAGACCGAAGGACTCGGATCAGTCGGTATATCTCTAACCCGTCTTGTTGTTAGCTAGATCTAGTTTAATGGCCCCATCCGGGGTTTAGTGCGCGGTGGTACCGGTTTGCTAAGTTCGCAAAATTTAAGTTTATCACCGTTTCCGCGTTTGGCCGTCGGATTGACGGCCGGGGCGTCGCCGTGCACTTACAGTGGTATCAGAGCCACGCCATTAACTTAGTCTAGCTTGGTTTAATGTGTTTGTCAGTTCCGATCGATCAAACGTTCCAAAACCCGTATTTTGATAGCATCAGTTTTCTGTTGAATTTTTTTTTAAGCCCAAAAATTTTTCAGGTTGCAAAAATGTGATGTACTTGAAAACCTAAGACAACTGCAGAAATCCGAGTCATTGATCTTTCATCAAGAGCGCGAAACCGCGGCCAATACCCACTTTGGGCCGCGGTTCCGCCGCAACATGAAAGGATCAATGGGCCAGGTTTTTCCAGTGGGCTTCTGGGTTAATTTTAGGGGTTTTGGAATATTAAATTTGGGCCCAGAATTTCTGTGAGTGCTACGGTATTGCATTGGGGTCCACTTGTTATATTTTGATCGATCGGATTTTTTAAAACACATTTTTCACAGTATTTACATTATATCTGCGACCGTGAATGTCACTCGATCGGTAAATCCGGTCTAACTGCTATAGCCCGGTTAGACGGATTTGCGAACGTGATTTTCACGTTGATGTTTTGTGATTTTGCTGTGATGTTGCGGATCGGTCGGTGGGGATAGCCTGGATGCAATGCTAGTACTGTTGTGGTTGTATTATGTACATTTCATTTTGCGGGGCGAGCGTCCGACATGTGGACTGCCGTCACTGCCTGTTTGTATTATTCTTTTGGTGCACGACCTGGTTGCGGTCGATGTACCCGTTGTATGTATATTTTACTTTCTGTACTAGGATTACCCCGCGGAGGGGTGCACGGATAGCCGGGTTCTAGAGGGCAACGGGCCCGCATCTCAGGGCATTGAGACGGAGGGGGTTCAGTCTGGAATTAGCGGGCTATTCGCTGCACTCGTAGGGGGTACAGGTTGACCCAGGAGGGGTGCCCAAGTTACCGGATTCCGTGAAGTGCTGGGTGGTCCATTCACGGTGCTGAAGGGGGCTGCCTCGCTTCAGGTTTTGGCGGGTGACTTGCCGCGCCCGTAGGGGTCTAGGATTTCATTGCACAGGCTATCCACACGACCAGGGGAACGTCGGGTTTCAGTAGTGGCTCTGTGAAACCCGGGGATCCCAGATATCTGTATTGTTCTGTGATGCTGTACATTTCTGTGATGTTGCATTTCTTTTCACGCCTTGAGCGAAATATAATATATTGGTATATATATTAGTAGATGTTGTATATGTTTTACATCCGCGCTAGTCCAGTCCCCGATCTGTCGTTAGTAAGCTAACCTAACGGGTGATGACGGGACCCAGAGGCGAATGCGGATGGCATATACGTACGTCAGTATATTTTCGTTCTTTATGGTGTGATCAATGATGGGACTGGGTTGATTCGGATCAATGCAAGTTAAACAAACCTATTCTGATGTTGTTGGAACAATTTTCAAAAAGCTGTTATTGCAAGGACGTTCTCTTTTGTTTTGCATCGTGGTATTCATTTGGAATATCCTGCTCCTCAGTCGACGAGGCAAGGGACGAGATCCCTTCACCGGGAGTGACCCCTTGGACAGAAGTTTGCGTCAGGGCATTAACTTCACTATAGCCGATTACTTTTGCTTTGCACCGTGGTATTCAGTTGGAATATCCTGCACCCCATTCTACGGGGAAAGAGCCGAGATCCCTTCACCGGGAGTGACCTCTTTAGTAAAGGTTTTCGTCACTATATTTTCTAAAAAGCTATCCGTTCCTTCAACGATATCAAGTTCATTACGTTAAAGGTTTTCACCAGAAACCATTCGTAGCCCTCCATCATTTCAGTTAAATATTCGGCAGTATTCAAGCTATGTATTTTGACCTCACGCCAAGGCATAGCGTTTGGTAGCTGCCGGGTATTTATCTGTTGCATAGATAGATGCGTTGGTTTGGGACAGTCGTACTACTATTTTGGCCTACGTCAAGGGTATGTACGGGTGGGTTCAAATTAACCTGGACAATGATGGGTAGAACTTGACATGTGACTTATGATATTTTGACCTCACGCCAAGGTCATAAGAGCATGGGGTAAAAATCCACATCGGGAGTTTCAAAAGTACTGAAACTTGCCAGATATGCGCATACCTTCTGGAGTGTGATACCGTGAGCGGATTCCGTCACGTTATCATGCAATGATAGTTGGATCCCGATTCCCACTGATGAGTTAGTTTACTCCTGGGGTGACCCCGACTAATTATTCTTTCAGGTTTGGAGGAGAATTTGAGGTACAGTGGGAGGTTTCCTGATTAGATAAATTGGTAACCATTCTGATCTAGGATAGAGTGCACGCTGAGTGTTTCTTTTCTCTCTCTCTCTGGCAGCGACCATTGACCCGACCCTAAGACTATGACTCAGTGACCAGGTTGACCGAACCTTCTTAACACTGGCTTTTGGATTGTCAGAGTTGCAGACCTCATTGCCACTCCTACTTTTACCCTTTTCTCCGGGACACCCCGTATTACTACGAATGTCCACTTCCATTGGAAAAAACCATCGTATGGTTATATACAAACTCGAAGGAATTCGAGGATGGTTTCCGGTTCTGGAGAAAACGGATAGGATTATTCAGTTGTCTTTTCCCTTTTACCTTTTCTCAAGTTGTGAGTACTCCTTGGTTTAGGAGATAGTACACCTATTACGCAAATTGAATAGTCTTCTTCCAAACCTTAGGCTGGTGCCGACCGGTAGGGAATGAAGAAAACCAATTAGCCTAAACGGTGTGCAGAAGGTATTAAGATTAAGACAAAGCAAGGGATTAGTAAGAGGGCAAAGTAAATTGCGACTGATATTCACGACCAAACCAAGTATTTCTTAGCCAATCCTAAATCACCTTTGTATTTCTCCAGGACACTCCGTATCACTACGAAGATCCACAGTTTATTGGATACTCCATCGTATGGTTATATACGAACTCGAAAGGAACTTGTTCCAGTTCGGGGATGGATTCTGGTCCAGGAGAAATAGGAATAAGGTTTGTTCGGTTGTCTTTTATCTTCACCTTCTCTCGCATTGCGAGTGCTCCTAGGATTAGGACAGTACACCCATTATGCTTACTGGATAGTCATCTTCCAAACCATAGGCTGGTGCCGAACGTAGGGAAGGAAGAAAACCATTTGGCCTAAGGGGTGTACAGAAGGTAATGACTAAAGACATATGAAGGGATTTGGAGAGGTGGCAAAGAATTATACGGTTATAGTTGTGAATCTGGATAATGGTAGACGCATTACTAGGAATACCAGGATACCCCATCGAAACATTTCAATGTTTCAGTTCAACTGTGTACTGTTAAAAGAAAACTGATTTCTTGATTAGACACTTGCTCCAGGGTATGTATTTACCAGGTTGGATTCTCACATCTGTATGGTTTTACAGATGATGAGTGGGAGTAAGTTATTGGGAATAGGGTAATCATCCTCATTATATCGGGATTCGTTGTAATCGGTGATATTTGAGGAGATCATCTGGGCTGTTTGCCGGTCGGCAAATATTTGGTTTTGAATATCCGCTGTTGTGCACCAATTTCAAATTGATATATCTGTACGTCTATTTTCATAGAATGAGATATACCTTTTGATATTATGTCTATCACATTTACCTATATCAGTGGATGGTTAGGTAAGGAGCATTAAACAGCGGTGTAATTCTTCTTAACCATAAGTACAGTTTTCAACCTACGACACACAGTGAAAGAGTTGTTAGACTCGGCGGACTTATACAGAGTATTGTATGTTGTCCAGTGTCCATTAGGACAGAGGGGTTGGTCCTCATACTATATTCTGTTTACTTTTAACTTCTCTAGTTCTTAGACACGTGTTTCGTAGAAACACAGAGTCTAAGTTTTGAGGAGTTATAGGTATTTGAATAGAGTAGAGAACCAAGTATAGCAAGTATCGGGATTCTTCAAAGTGATCGAAGATTTAGATACTTGTGTATGGTATTCAGTTGATAGTAATGATAAAGAGAAATTGCTTCTCTTTCAGGTTACTCATAATTGGAAGCATTCCTAAGTTGAGTAACGCTGATCGGCCTCTCTCCATTTAGTTGACATGCACTGGAGACAGCTGCATGATTTGAATCTGGTTAAATTAAATCAGTGCCTCTGGTTCTATATTGGATATAGAACAGTTCATATCTTAACGTTGTTAAGGTACGGGGAGTTGTCTGGCTTATGATTAAAACCAGACTCTAGATAACTCAAGGCACGTTTCTATAATGGCTGTTTGTGGGTTGACCCAGGCTATGACGAGGGTTGACTTTCTACCATCTGGCAGATCAATAGAAATATTGTTCTAGACTCGCCACAGTTTTATTAAAAATGGATTTTTTCAAAAAACAGTAGTGGGAGTATGGTAGAACGGGAAGTGATTCCAGAACCGCAAACGATTACTGAAGATTTGATAAGGACCCTAAAGATTCAATCTGATTTGACATTCCATTGGCCACTCCGCAGATAAGGTGGGTAACTTCAGGCACCCGAGAGGTACTCCGGTAGCCTCAAGGACGGTGACTGGGAAGTTCTTGTTTACCCACACTTGCCATTGTTGTTGTTCCAGGCTGCGAGACCCGGCAGGAGGATGAGTATAGTGTCGTTCTAAACTAGCTTTAGAAGTGCACATCTATATGACTCTGCCAGAGGGTTGTCGTAGTCAGTGGGAGCAGCGGAAGCATTGGTGGACATCAGGCTTATGTCTATTTATAGACTAAAGCAGATATAGCGGAGATAGATCATCTATTTCTGATATGACAGTCATAGGTTTGACGTCATCAGAATAGGAGATGGATCTGTTGACAAGGTAGTAGGGTGTGATATCCGGGTTTTGGATAACATACACGTAGTAGGAAGTGATATTCCTATACTACGATCGGTTATACTTTGGTCGTCACACAATGGTTTCTCCACAAAGGACTTGGACATTATATCAGACATACTGGTTACTAGACCTATGGTTTTAGATCTAGATTTGGGTGGTTTCCTAATCTGGGTACCTTGACAGCATTCTATGAGTATTTAGAATGGACGACTCCTGGCATGGTGGTGTACCTGCAGGTAATGGAGTCACCCTCTCTAAAGGTGTCTTACAGACTAAAGGGGAGAGGGATACGCATGATTGGCAGATCACTTGCTTAGGCAATTGAGTCAATCATGAGATGTCAAGTACCACACCAGATGTTGTTCTTGCAGTAGATGCAATAAGTTGATATTCATCCAATCCTGGAGAAACAGTCGGAGGCAGTTTTAGAACATAAGTGGATGTTCTAGGGATATGATAGCAGCATTCTCCTTTGGGAGACAGTTATCATTTCAGGCTTCCAAGGTGACATGGACGACAAGGAGGTTGTCAGAGTTATATTTTTCCTTCTGACGAGGGGAAGTATTTTGGACAGGTGGTCCAAGGGAATACTGAGGGTGGCATGGCGCAGGAAACTGATTAAGTTCAATTGACGATACAGTCTAAGAAGTTTGGATTTGGAGTTCATTTATGAGCTAGGTCCCATCAGACATCCAGACATTCTGAGACAGGTATTGCTCATTTCGGGAGATGGTTTTCTCCGCGAACTTGAGATATAGAGAGACATAGAAAGAAACTTCTAGGCGGATCCACTCACTGAGGCTATTCCTCGAACGCAATAGTTTCGCAAACGGATTTTGTGAGACTGACTAGTAGGGGAGTTGGGTGTTCGGTATCACACAGGCTGTGAGTATGTGACATAGCAATAATTAGCCTTGAGTGCAAGTGGGAGATTGTTGGAGATAGTGCCCTCAGAGTCAATTATTGGATCACAGGCACGTGATTGCAATGATTGAGGGAGGACCTATCCCGGTAGGACAGTCTTACTCGAGATGATAGTATGTTATCTGGTTTACCTTTATCATCGTGTACTGCTTTAGGTGACCTGACATGTCGCTATTGCACGTTGATAGAGCCCCTAGGATTCTTGCTTGACTGCCAGCAGTATAAGGGCGATCATATAAGTGAGAGCTGGAGTCTATAACCACATCCTTAAAAGGTCCCTAGTCGTAGGAGTTTCGAGACAGGGCATCGATACTCCAGAGTAGACTAGTGTATACAGTCGAGACCCCGACGAGGGGCGGTGGCCGGTCTCACAAGCCATTGGTGTCAGTTGGTTCACCTAAGATGTATACAGGTGCTCATTGGGTTATGAGTACACCGGACAGGACTCGCTGGGAACATGCTAGTTGGTCTTATACCTGACGTCAGATAGCAGTTCCCTGGTGACATGTGTACAGGTTAGTTCATCGACCTGGGGATCGTCATTTGTCTCGTGTGAGTTCCCACTGTACTTTGATTACTACCCTACCACGGCTCAAAGGAGTCGTGCAAACAGGTTTTAGTTGGGTACAGTCCCGAGCCACATGGAGGCAGTGAGCGGATCTTCGGGGGTTCGTCTCTCCCGGTATTGGGGGTGAGGTCGCGCTGTGTCTAGGAGAGCCATTACACAAAGTCCTTGGCCAAGGCAGGAGATTTACTGGTAGGTATTCCAGTAGTATCTCAGGGTGTTCTGGGCTACACTCCGACACGACTTGTACCGCTTTTGGGGGTCTGACTTTTACCAACCCCCTAGGCCCGACATGCGATGCTCATAGACGAACGGACCGGACTGTACGGATATTGTCACTGACAGGCTCAGTAGGGCGTCAGGATGAGTTCGCTCATCGACGTTCCTTTTGGTCAATAGCTGGTGGCCCGTTACGTATTGGCTTATACCTCTGGCGTGCTGGTGGTTAAGTCCACAGCCATAGTATTGACGAGTCTTTAGAGTCCACCACACTTTCAGTTACTCAAGTTTTCGGGCGAAACGCTATAGAGGCCGTATGGAGATATGGCAGGGTTCGATCAGATACGTGCGGTATTGCACGGATTGTGATCGGACGGTTTTTACTAGCTGGCTTTGGCTTAAGCCGGATCTTAGTATTTGACAGTGTAGTTTTGTCTCTTTACATTTGTATTTCGGTCGGAATACAAATGCGGGTGTGTATGCACAGTTTCGGGGTTTTCCTGTAATTTATTATGGGTCCAGTTTTCTGGGGTTGCCAGTTTGCATTCCGTTCCGGCCGATTTTTTCATTGTTCCTCGACGGCCGGAATTTTCGTTGGAGGGTGTTATTTGCAGTTTGCGAATAACATTTTGTGGAGGGTTTATTTGTGAGATGAGAGATTATCTTGGCATCTTATCTTTTCCACCATCACTTGCATTAATTGTGATTTGAGAGGTATGGGTTGATGTGAATTTGTGATGGAAATTTGGTATGGGCCGGCCACTGTTGTGAGCATGAGTGGAGTGAGGTATATTTGTGTGTGAATAATTCCTTCTTGATTAAGTGGTGGACCCCCTCCATTTTTGTGTGCAGTGAAGGAATTTTTCATTTCTTCTTTGGTATTAATTCATAACATTCATTCATTCATAAAAGTGTGCTGGCTTCATTTCAATTTCCAGTGAGCACAAATGCCTTTGGCCGAACTCATTTTTTTCCATGGCAAGCTCCATTTCTCATCAAGTGTTCATGAAAAATCCTTGTACAAATTCCTCCATAAATGGCAACCAATACCCCAAAGTGAGACATGCACTCTACACTACATTCTATAGCAAGTCTTGGGCATGTCGACTTGCCAGCTTCATGCCCGAGTTGCCTCGGTATAGAGGCGGGAGCCCGTAAAAGATGCAGGCGACGTGGTGCCCTTCCGACGAGGAGATGGAGACCGGACATTCCGCGAGAGATCGGGACGACGAGGAGAAGACCGAAGGACTCGGATCAGTCGGTATATCTCTAACCCGTCTTGTTGTTAGCTAGATCTAGTTTAATGGCCCGATCCGGGGTTTAGTGCGCGGTGGTATCGGTTTGCTAAGTTCGCAAAATTTAAGTTTATCACCGTTTCCGTGTTTGGCCGTCGGATTGACGGCCGGGGCGCCGCCGTGCACTTACACTTATT
This sequence comes from Agapanthus africanus, assembly GCA_030015575.1. NCBI lineage: Eukaryota > Viridiplantae > Streptophyta > Magnoliopsida > Asparagales > Amaryllidaceae > Agapanthus > Agapanthus africanus. The sequence goes on from JASDDO010000004.1 coordinate 207,457,379, forward strand.
TATAGTCACATACCCAGAATCTCTAGTTTCCTAATAAGGCAACTAGCTGTTAAGATCCTACCCAAAAAATCCCACATCCTAACTCCCCAAATCGGTGGCGGAACCGCCGCAATATACATGTTTTGGCCGCGGCAGGGCCACACTTTGTTGGGATCGGTTGATGAAAATTTTCTGTGGTCTCTGGTGTTCACATGTGGATATCTTTTGAGTATCTGTATTTTGGAAATCTTCTCTATGTCTCTGCCAGAATTGATTTCTTCGATTTACTTTAAGATTTCGGCAGATTTAATCTCGATAACTCGGATTTCCTTGATTCCACTCCTAAAATAATTTCTGCACAATATCTCAATAAATAATGTTAGTAGAATTTGTTTTTATTGAGATAATATCTTAACCATTTGACATGATATTATAATTTAAGAAAATTGGTTAAAGATATTTAATAAGGTAAGCATATTTAAATGGACTAAATATTATATAAATATTATATGCTTACATTTTCTTTCATAATGTTAATTATAATATATAAACACATGAAAATAGTATTTTTACAGATAAACCCTCATATGTGTCATATTTATAATAAACCCCTTTTATTATATAAAAATAGTAAGGAAAATGTCATATCAAATGCACAATATTTTTGACTGAACAAATACCCCCAAACTTAATTTTGATCGTCCCGAACAAACTAGTTATTCAAGAGAAGGAGAAAATGAAAAAGAAAAACCTAAATAGCACACTTTCGTAGGCAACACGATTGCACTTAGCATGTGCAACAAGCCGTTAAACCTCTAGGTGTCCCTAGTAAGAGGAGTGTTGTCTCCTGAGGGTTTTCAACGGATTACACCCACAAAATTCTATAATAAAAGAAAGATGGTGAAAGTTGCATATAAAGATAAGAACTATAAAAGAAAGGACTTGAAAATAAGAGTTTCTAACTATACCAGCTTTTCAGTTGCTATGAGCCCTATCTTAATGGTCGTGAAAAAATGTTAGAAATCACATCATCCCTCAATAAAACATCGCCTTTAGTCTTCCTCCCTATCTTTCTTCCAAACATTGATCATATAGCCCTACGTGTGTGTAAAATACATCCCTATACTTAGAGAATTCAATTCAAGCTATCATACTCTTGTCCATCTTCCAAAGTACTTTTTAGTCGGTGAATTTTTTGATGGAATTGCTCACACATCATTCATGCGACTCTTAATACTTCTTGAGGTACTAACCGACCGATTACAAAATGTGCTAGCGCATTTAGGCGCAATTCCTCGTTTCGCAACACCTAAGGCTTAGCAGTGGCTTCCAAACCAGTTGGTCTAAGGTACCAGGTGATAAAGCACCCTCGTTATATTTTTTATGCTGCCTTGGTAATTACAAAACCAGTGTTTATTTTTTTTCCACCTCTTATATTTTATTTTATTTTCCTTTATACTAAGGCTTTTAGACAAGAGCATTGCAAGGTATTCTCTACTATCCCAAGTTTCAAGATGTGTGTAAGTGCGTATAGTAGGGTATCAACGTTCAAATGTTTGGCCTCAAGAATAGGGACTATTTTTCAGACTTATTTTTATCCTCAGATTAGCAATTTCTTAGCAATTTCCTTCATCTTACTAACCCTTGGGACAACGGCTCATAACTACTTATTTCTAGTTTTGTTTAAGAAAACATCTAACTTTCTTATTTTTCTCAACCTATTCATATCTTTCATACGTAAATTTTCACTTTCAAACTTTCATTATCAAAATTATTTTTTTGTGCCTATATATAGTATAATGCAAAGTAACGCGTGAATAAGCACAAACCTTCCCCAAACCTGTTTACAGCAGTGTCCTCACTGGTGTCATCTGTCAAGCTTAAAAAAAACTGTAGACTTGGGAGAAAAAGTAACGGGGACAAGAAATAATGAAAGTGAAATCCTCCCCCAAACTTATTTTTGGCTCACAATTTTGTAAAAATTTTCTTTCAAGAGCCAAAATATCCCCCCTAAACTTGAGCAAAATAGTATTAAGCATTTAAAATTATTGGGGAGGGTAAAAGTTATTGGTCTATGCAAAGCTTTACAAAGACCAAAAGTCAACACCAACCATTCGAATAATTTATCGATGAAATGCACCGGTTGGTGGAAGAACATGTTATATAGAGCCAAGAAGAAGTGGGGAAGAGATAAGTGGTGTAATGGAAAAGGTTTACGTCTCGGTTTGTAGAGACGAAAAAATGATGATGGATTACTCGTATTCTCATTCTTGATAAGAAGAAGATGTGGCGGTTCAACTTCTTTCGGTTGGGGTTGATACATCACAACGCCCATGTCTTTTAAGAATGCGAGTTCTTCAGCGAAGATTTCCTCGAAGCTTTCATCGATATCCCGAATAATAATCTCATCGGAAAGAACGAGACGATACTCTGACTCCATAATAGGTTCACATTTAGCGTTAGATGTTGACCCGGACAACAACGTAATAGCGGAGTCGAGATCAATATCGTGAAGCTCTTCAATTTCGCTGCTGTCGGAATCTATTGTTTCGACAGAACACACATGAGCATAGGGTTCGGAGGGTTCACTTCCCAACTTGTAAATGTTAAGCTCAATTGACATCTTCCCGAAGGATAGGGTCATAGAGCCGTTTCGACAATTGATTATTGCGTTGGAAGTCGCAAGAAAAGGTCGACCTAAAATCACCGGAATTTAGTTTCGTGGGTTCGCTACAAGTTGTGTATGTATAACGATAAAGTCCACAGGAAATATAAATTCCCCGACTTTGATTAACACGTCCTCTATCTCACCCCTAGGTTTGGTGATAGATCGATCGGCCATCTGAAGAGTGCAATGTGCCGGTTTTAACTCTCCGATCCTAATTGCTCATAAACAGAATACGGAAGCAAGTTAACGCTAGAGCCTAAATCGAGTAGAGCACGATTGATATTTTTACCCCTAATAGAAATAGAAATTGTAGGACTTCCGGGGTTCTTTCGTTTCTTGGGTAGTTGTTGTGTAAAAGCATTGCTCACATTACTCGCAAGGAAAACTTTTTTAGGTACTTGAATTTTTCTCTTCCTAGTGCATAAGTCCTTTAGGATTTTCGCATAAGAAGAAACTTGTTGAATAGAATCTAGGAGAGGAATGTTTATGTTAACTTGCTTAAAAATTTCCACAATCTTCTCCATTTTTGGACTTGGTTTGTTGCCCCTTAACCTGTTTGGATAAGGTGCTTTATCAATAAGGTTTGGGTCCAACATTGGAGATAATTGTGGAGATGGAATGGATCCCAGAATTGGAGTGGGGATCGTTTTAGATAGATTCGAGGAAGTGGGCTGAGGGTTTGAGCCTTGGGGAACATGGAGAATAGGCTCGGAAGAAGGTGGGAGACTAGGTGAAATAGGGCAGGAAGTAGAAGGCGGGGTTTCAATTGATTCCTCATCATCAATCTGTTCATCCACTTGATTGTTCAACACTTTTCCTGATCTCAACGTGGTGACGGCACTCACATTATGATTTTGTGAATTGCCAGGATTTGGTAGGGGTTGAGACGGAAATTCCCCTTTTTCTCTCGCACCCATCGCAGCATTTATTTGTGCAAGTTGTGCTTCTATCAATTTTATACTTTCACCGTGGGAGTTGGTGGTATGTGTTAAAGTTCAGATAGAAGACTTTATTTCTTCTGTCGACTGCATGGAATGTTTAATAAATATATCCACACTTCGTTCAAGCACAGATGAGTTTTTGGTACCGACCGTTTGGAAAGATTTAATGGCCGGATTCTGAAAAGGTTGCGATTGAAAGGGGTGCTGGTTCTGTGGTGGTGGTTGTTGTTGTTGTGGAGGAGGTCATTGATAATTGCTTTGGAACTTTTTTTGATTTTGAGTTTGGTTTTGGCTCCAAGAAAAATTAGGATGATTCCTCCATCCTTGATTGTATGAGGAAGAATAAGGATCGTTTCTAGGTCGTTGCTGAAAAGCAGCATTAGTTTGCTCGTGACCTTGAAACGAAGAATTTAAAGGACATTCTTGCGTCAAATGAGATGGATCAGAACAATCTGTTTTGATGATACTGTCAAAGAATTCGACTTTATCAAAAATCCAGATGAACCATGCATAAATAGTAAGATTGTAGGGAGAAATGTGGTATTCCTCGGCTCGTACATGGATGACATTCTCTTGATAGGAAGTGGCATTCCTATGCTAAAATCGGTCACAGGATTCTTGTCACAGAGGTTCTCCATGAAAGACCTGGGCGATGCCAACTTCATTCTGGGGATCCAGATCTATCATGATAGATCTAAGAGGATGTTGGGACTTTTGCAGTCTAGGTACATCGACACCATATTGAAAATATTCAGTATGGAATATTCAAAGCGCGGTAATCTACCGGCTTGTCACGGAATCACCCTCTCCAAAGAGATGTCTCCAAAGACTGATTTGGAAAGGGCTCACATGTCAATTATACCCTACGCATCTGCGGTAGGCTCTATAATATATGCGATGTTATGTAACAGACCAGATGTAACATACGCATTGAGCGTTGTAAGCCGGTATCAGTCAAACCCAGAGGAGAAGCACTGGATAGCAGTAAAGAACATTTCAAGTACTTGAGAAGGACTAAGGAGATGTTCTTGGTGTATGCGGAAAAGACCTCCAGATCGAGGCATTTGCTGACTCCAGCTTCCAGAGTGACAAGGATGACTCCAAGTCCATGTCGGGTTATGTCTTTACCCTCAATGGAAGGGCGGTCTGTTGGAAGAGCTCCAAGCAGGACACCGTTGCTGACTCGACGATGGAAGCGGAGTACATAGCTGCTTGCGATGCCGCAAAAGAAGTTGTCTGGATGAAGAAGTTCCCCACAGAACTTCAGGTGATTCCTACCAATGTTGATCCAATACCTCTGTATTGTGACAACAACTCTATAGCTTTAGCGAAGGAACCCAGGTCCTATCAGAAGACCATACACATTTTGAGGCGGTACCACCTGATCAGGGAGATCATAGATCGCAGGGAGATCGAGGTGAGGAAAGAGGATACGGAGAATAAAACTGCAGATCCACTCACGAAGGCCATCCCTTAGATACAGTTCGAGAGGCTAATCGAGATGATAGGTCTGCGATATGTCAATACATGTCCCTAGTGCAAGTGGGAGATTGTTAGTGTATATGCCCTAGAGGCCATTATTGTATCATACCGGTTTGTATATTATTTAATGGAAGCTTGGGATATTCACAGTTGTATTGACAATCTTGCTCAAAATAGTAGTATGCTACTTGGTTTGTTTTTACTTCAATATGTGCATGTGTTTCTTTTAGCATATCGCTTATACATATTAGTAGAGCCCTTAGGATATTTGCTTGATTACCAGCGTTGTGATGGCAGTCACACAAGTGGGGGTTGGGTAATCTACAAACACATCCTTATATAGATCCCTAGTCATAGGATTATCAAGACGGGGCATCGATACTCCGGAGTAGACTAGTGTATACGCTTCTCATCCCAGCAGGGGAGATGGTCTGTCCCACAGCCATTAGTACGTCGTACTGGAGATAGTATGCAGGTGCTCATTAGGTTACGAGTACACTGGACAGGACTCGTCGGGAACTGTTGGTTGATATTATACCTATCGTCGGGTAGCAGTTCCCAGATGACATGAGAACAGCTTAGTCCGTCGACTTGATACTGCTACTTCGCCTCGAGTGTGTTCCCACTGTATTTTGATTACTACCCTACCACAGCTCAAAGGAGTCGTGCAAACAAGTAGTAGTTGGGTGCAGTCCCGAAGCACTTGGAGACAATGGCGGTTAGATAGGATTCGTCTCTCCCGGTATTGGGGGTTGATATCGTGCTGTGTTCGGAGAGCCCTTACACAAAGTCCCTGTCCAGGGCAAGCGATATTTACTAGTAGGTATTCCAGTAGTTTCTCAGGGTGTTTTGGGCTACACTCCGGCATGACTTATTGCGCTATTAGGGGTCTGACGATTACCGCCCCCTAGGCCCGATATGCGATACTCTTAGACGAACAGACCGGACTGTACATAGATTGTCACATTCAAGCTCAGTAGGAGTTCGGATGGGTTTTCCTCATCGGCCTTCTTATCGACATCTACCTGGGGACCGTTACGTGCAGCTAGTACCGATTGCGGCCTATGGTTAAACTCACTGCCAGCATAGTGTCAAGTCTTTAGAGTCCCACATAGAGAGTTTCCCTGCACCGGGAAAAAGGTGTAGAGGTCGTATGGTCTTACGGCAGGGCTTCGATCACTTACGTGCACCTGTGCGCGTATGATGTTCGGGCGGATAATACTAGTGGGCTTTGGTTTAAGCCGGATCCTAGTATTATATTGATGGATCGGTTTCGTCTTTTTATATTCGTGTTTCTCGGAACACGAATGCGGGTATGTATATACGGATGAGAGGGGCACAGAAGGAGACACCTCATTAGGGTTTTGACCATTGACTTGATTAAAACAATTATGAGGTGGAGGAAAGTATTTGTTATTTTTGTAAATGATAATTGAAGCATGGCTACTTGTTTTGACTACTTGACTTTGTTTGACTATTTGACTTGGCTTGACCACTTGACTTTGTTTGACTATTTGACTTAGATATTTTTGTGAGATATTTTTTGACCTAGATATTTTGATGAGATATTTTTCCATGCCATGCTTGTAGTCAAGTCAAGGTAGCCATCTCACATTATCTTTATCATTATCAAAAATGATTTCTCTTTCCTCAAGCTAGCTCTCTTCTTCTTCCTCACATCAAAACCCTAAAAGTTCTCATGTGTTGAGAATCCTAGGGTTTCAAGAGACAAATAAATCCATCTTCATACTCTACCACACACTACACCTTAACATAGTCACCTAGGTCATCAAGATTAGCAATCTTGTTGCCCCAGTTACCTTGGTTTTGAGGTGGAGCTCGGACTATAGACTCTCGGGTGGATCGTCTTTGAATCGAGGAGGCCGTCGAAGAAGCTACAATCCGGATCGATCCTTGGAGCTTACAACGATGATGAGGACAGTGATGAAGACCCGAAGGACATGTATCGTGGGGTATAACTCCGTATCCAAGTAGTTAAACCTCAAGTAGTTTGCTAGCTAGGGTTTATAGACGATCCTTGGTTCTAGTCGGTGTTGCGAAGCTCGTAAAAATATTTTTTTGCAAATTCCGCCACCCCACGAATACGTGGGGTGCGTGACATCGACTTACAAGCGCTAGTCAAGTTTAACCCGTCATTTCTTGATTGGATTAAACCCACCCGTACGACCCTTAACATAGTCAACAAAGACGTACGACTACCCTAATCCAATCGCATCATATAGTTATAGATAACCACTAATTATCTACCTCACACTAGGCCTTAACATAGTCAACAAACGTAGTATGAATACTAAATGGGACTTATCTAAAATGACGAAGGGTTACGGCTGGTTTTGAGAAAAACCTTTAACGTAATAAACTTGATATCGTTGTAGAATCTAGTGATTTTGAAAAGGAGTGTTTTGTTGGCTTATGTTAGTTTCACTAAAGAGGTCACTTCCGGTGAAGGGATTTCGGCTCTTTCCTTATCGAATGAGGTGCTGGATATTCAGGAATACCACTATGCAAAGCAAGAACTAGAGAAGCTATCAAAAGACAAAACCGAGTGGGTTGTAGCATTTGCTAGTTTCTCTAAAGAGGTCTCTCCTGGTGAAGGAATCTCGGCTCTTTCCTCATCGAATGAGGTGCTGGATATTCATCAAGGAATACCACTATGCATAGCAAGAACTAGAGCTACCCTTTTTGAAAAATTTGATTCTACAACATCTTTAGGTTTCTTTCTTTTCATTAATCTCATTAATAAAGTTCCATCATTTAATATTTCCTAAACATTACAGAAAAATGAAACGAAAATAGAACGTACGCTTATGCCATCCGTATTCGCCACTGGGCCCTGTCATGCACCGTTAGGTTACTTAACTACCGGCAAAGCGGGGGCTGGACTAGTGCGGGTGCAAAACATAAGCAACGTTTATTATATATCATATATATAATATAACATTTGTCTCACGCAGTTATATGATCACATCACAGAACCAAGCAGCAGAAGTAACATATGAAATATTGGATATACTAGGAAGTCCGTGTTTTAAATTTAGCCAGTAATATAAAACACGGATTCCACGATCGTGATGAATAACCAAACCCACATCCTTAGACCCCCTACGAGAGCGACAAATAACCCTACCAATTCTAGAGTTAGGAGACCCGGTCTCAACTCCTTGAGATGGTCTCCCACTGGACTCTAGAACCCGGTTACTTGTGCTCCCCGCCTTTGGTCTATCCTAATGTGGAAAAATAAATAATATACATCAATGGTGACATCATCCTCAACCCAAAAGTGCCCCAATAAAAGAATATTACATACAGATTTTACATGAATGAAAATAAAAACTCTCATCTTACATAAAACCCCCGGGCTATTCATTCACGACGATCCAATAAATCATATCACCAGCAACACATAACATCTCATTTCATCAATGTAAGTAAATATGCGTATCTCAAAAATCCGTTGACATATAGCAACGTGATCGGGATACCCCACATATTACACTTACGGTCGCAGAAAAGAAATGGAAAACTACAATAATTAGAATCCGTATATCCTTAGACATCATAAACCTGGAATATCTTATATTCCGGATTTCATGCCTAACCTATAAACCTTGTATTTTAGTCTCAAATTGAAAACACTTTTCAATTACTTTAGTCGGGTAATTCAACAGGATTCCCGACTACATTATTGAATACTCATCGGAAACTTTAGCAGATGGTCGCACCCCCGATACCGTCGACGAAGTGCACTAAGACGGAAAACCGTGGCCTCAAGCACCCGAGTAGGTACTTTTGACAACGGGGTTCTCCTACAGTCACTTGGTCGCGGCTATAGAGCATGGCTATCTACTAGAGTTACCCGGCGAGTGTTCGCGTACAATACGCGATTGCGACGGAGTTTTGATCCGAATCAAAACTCCGTGGCAACCGATTAACCGTGACTAAAATATTAAATTTATAATATACTAACTGGTTTTCACAAAGCTAATTATTTGGATTCTAAATATTGTATCACATATCATCAAGATCTGTACAACGTTAAACTTTTCGATCGATTTAGCAAACACCCACAAAATCCAGAGACCTCAACAACTTGAGAACATTAAAAATACCCAGAGAGTACTAAATTTACCAATGGAGCATCACAGAGAAAATGAGCACAAAACACCTCAAAAGTGCGGCAGAACCGCGGCCAAACAGGGGTTTGGACCGCAGTTCCGCGGTCGTTTGAGAAGTTAAGGGCTCAAATTTTCTGGTGCTCCATAAAAAACGCTGCACGATTTTTTGGATATTTTTAATCACCAAAATTCCAGCTTTTGAAAAATTCGACAGAAACATCAAAAATTTTGCGGGTTTCGAAACCGATCGAACACTTTAACATCGTAAAGACCTACCCAAATGTTCTAATTTGACTCTGATACCATGAAAGTCTACCCTAGCACCACCATGAGTTTTTAGTAGCATCAAGCATGCCAAATTTTAAAAAATTTAGGTGCTAAGTTAGACTAACCAAGATCTTAACTAGAAGATTAGAGTTAATACTATGATGATATGAAATACTAAAGAAGTGAAAGAGATTATACCTTCGTAGATCGAGTCCTTCACTTCCAAAGCTCTGGGTTGTAGTCCACGAGACTCCACTAGGCTCCACTTGAGAGTTTGGATGAGCTTCCTCCGATGACCTTTGTGCCGAAGATGATGCACGCGAAGCCCACTAGCTCAAGCTACCTCTTCACTAATCTTCTATTAGTGAAGGAAATACGCCACACCAAAGTGCTAGTTTGATATGGGATGGTGAAGTAGGGGATTTAAAGCTCACTAGTTTGTGTTCAAGCTTCATGATTCACATCACATGCGAGGGATTGAAGCTTGAAGCATGAAGAGGAAGAAGATGGAAGCTAGAGAGCATATGAGCTCAACTCAAGAGAGCAAGCATGAAAAATGATCAAGTGAAGCCTATGGCTCATCCTTGGCTCACTTATTCAAGCTTGGATTTCTTTGCAATAATAAATTGCAATCATACTTGAATAGTGAGTCAAGACTAATATAATATAGATAAAGCCCATGCTCCCATTTTCCACCTTTTATTCCATTTTCCAAAAAATAGAATTTCATGCCATGCTTCATAATATATATATATATATATATATATATATATATATATATATATATATATATATATTATGAAGAATAATTAGTGAGCTAATGATATTAATTAAGATATAATTATATCAAATATAATATATAACACATTATTAAATCAAAACTTGATTTAATAATCCGGTTATATCATATATAACCGACTAATATCATTTATCTGTGTATCACATTATTAAATCAACACTTGATTCGATAATCTGGTTATATCACATATAAGCTAACTTGATAACAGACAACTGCCAGATTACAATACGGTATCACATACACGTATTTAATCAGGCCCACGCACATATCACATATGTGCCCTATTTCGTTTCACTTGAACCAGGAAACTTCTGTGTGGGACTCTAAAGACTCGTCAATACGCCAGCAGTTGGTGATGATCACATCAGTCACCTACAAGCCGTCAGCGGTACTAGCTGGACGTAACGGCTATCTGGGTATTGAGCGATATGAAGATCAACAAGCAGGCTTGTCCATACTCTCCATGAAACCTATCAGTACATTACCGTACAGTCTGATCTCTTCATATGATATGTCGTATATTATGTCTAGGGGTGGTAAACGTCAGACCCCGGTAACATGATAAGTCATGCCGATATCTGGCCTATAATGGTTTGAGAAACTACTGATAACTCTTATCAGTAAATCTCAGCAGCAGCCCTGGCCAGGGACTTCCAGTTATAGCCAATCGAGCATTGCGCAACATCAACCCCTAATACCGAGAGAGACGAAACCCCTCCTATCGCTCATTGCCTCCAAGTGACTCGGGACTGTACCTAAAATCCACCTGTTTGCACGTCTCCTTTGAGCATGGTAGGGAGGAAATCAAAGCACAGTAGGAGCCACACAAGACTCTATGATGATCTCGAGTCTACAGACTAACCTGTACCAGTGTCACCTGAGGACCGCTGTCTGACGATAGGTATACTACCAACTAGGAGTCCTCAACGAGTCATATTCGGTGTACCCATTCTCAAATGAGCACCTGTGTACAATCATTTATGTCACACACCAATGGTTGTGGGATCAACCATCGCCTTCTAAGGGACAAGAAATGTACACACTAGTCTACTCTGGAATATCGATGCCCTTGTCTCGATATCCCTTCGACTAGGAACTGTTAAAGGATGTACTTTTGGACCACCCTGGCCCCACTAGTATGATCTCATCACAATCCTGGTGGTCAAGTACATATCCCAAGGGCTTTTATCAACATGTGAGAGAAAGATAGTAAAGAATACCGGTCAACATGTTAAGATAAAGAGTAACCAGATAGCATACTATCATGTCGAGCAAAAAATTCCTCTATATATATGTTCAAGCATCCACTATAATATACATCAATGTACAATAATGGCCTCTAGGGTATACATATTACTAACAACTTGCGGTGTTCCGGCGGCCAGAAAGTGGCCAGTGGGGCCCAGCCTTTTGTTGTGGTCTTCTGGCATCATTATCAACTCTCTGTGGTTATTTGTTTCTTTTGTAACAGCATGGATTCTTCTCTTGTGCATTGGAAGAAAAAAATCAAAGTTTTAAACATCATATCAACACTTTTCATAACTCATCATATGTTAACCCACTTGCCAAGCCCACTTGATCTACTTGCCATGCCAACTTGTGTTCACACATGCCCATAGCTTGAATTGTGTATGGCTACGTGTATTATTTCATCAACACATGAGTCTTGGTATGTCGCACCATTATGTTCACACATGTATGATTTGTATCATGTTGGACCAAAAAAGGATATATTTGTACACACACTTACATTGGTGCAAAAACACTTGGATGCTTTATCGTTTTTCCGTTTCGTTTGCAGTTTTTGCTCAAAATCTTCGTATCCGTGTAAGTTGTACGTGGTTTCAGTTATATTCCCAGTGTACTGATTGTAAACAGGTTTTGTGCTTATGCGTTTTGAAATCAAAGAATTAACCGCAATCAAGAACGGTGTCGCTTGTAGCTAGCCGGTTGAGTACGGGTCGGTCCACAGGGAAAACATGTATTTTCTAGTTGTTCTAACGAGTCAATTCCTATTTATGGTAGGTTTTGATTTTCTATAAAAACTGAAGTTGAAATTGATTTGGATTAAAACCTTGCTAGGCTTAGGATTAGGTTAGTTTGGAAAGTCAATTATTCTCACCGCTTTCTTTACCCTAATTAAGATCTTAGGTGTTAAGGTAATAATTAACAAAGGGGATTAGCGCGATCAGGAAGAAACATCGTTTCTTCCTTTTGGCCCTTGCCCGTCCTTTCTTATTTATTAGCCCTAACCTCTATGGAAATCAATCACAACCGGTCTTAACTAGGGAATCACCGCTACCTCGTGGGATAGGGTACCGTAGTGAGCGGTGTGTGTTTGTATTGCATAGAGCCCTTATTTTAAAATATTGAATGGGCAAGAAAGGGGTGAGAGATTTTCATCTCTCAAACCTTCCCTAAACCCAACCCTAACAAATGAGGAACTACTCACTCATTAAGGAATTAACAAAGGAATTCATTTTTTTTATTTTCTTTTAATGATCTAATTAACTTGCGGAAAATAACTACGGCAGATAAAAATTGCAGAGAAATAAAATTGCAAATAAGAAATTCAAGATAAAAGACTTACTTTTTATTGATGCACTCTTTGATAATTACAAGGAATGAAAATTTTAATCTAGGAAAATAAAAAGAGGCATCTCAAAAGAGGCACCCAAAAGAGGCACGCTCCAAAAAGAGCTGTAGACTTCCTATTTATAGATAATAGAAACCCTAGAGTTTACATCTGATCCACATCTAGAATTACAAAAATACCCTAAGAAAACCGGGTCAATGCACCGACTCCACCGATACGCACTGACACAGGTCGACACGTGCACAGCACGGCCGCGAATCCGCGGCCAAAAGCCTGGTTTGGCCGCGGTTCCGCGGTCGTTTGATGGGATCCTGTCTCAAATCTTCAGGGCTACTTCCTGTTGCATTTTACTTCTGGTTTCTTCACTTGGTTTCTCAGAATGTCTTCTATTTTCTTCCAGATTTCCACAGTGCAGAATGTTGTGAACTTTTACCGTTCACTTCGTGTTGAAGTCTTGAATCTTTGTGCTGCCCTCGTACTTTTTGCAATCAAACTGTTCATTGATCTTCATTTGTTCCTTCAACTGTAGGCGGCATCATAAAGATTCTTCTATTTGTTGGTCGTAGTCTCACTTTTGTAGCGTTTTTCACCATTTTCACTATATTGTTCCGAGAACCTGTAACCTGCAACTATTTAGCAGACATGGATCAAAAACACCTATTTATTTGAAGTATGATTAAGAATTGGTGATATAATAATGAAAAATTCTGATATGAACAAGTACCTATAACATGTACTAATGAGCAGTTGTGGATTAAATAACACTGTTTATTTACAAAATGATTAGAAATGAGCGGTATTAAAATACAATTAATTGTGCCGAACGGTTGGATGTGGATCTTTTTATTTAAATTTGTTTAATATATGAAACACCCTGCCCCCCTCACCCTCCAAAATATTGAATAATCTTCTTTTCTACCAATGAGCAGTAGCTCGGTTGGTATGGATACTTCCCCTATCAGGAAGAGTGCGGAATTCAAACCCTACGAACCCTCATAGGGGAAATGGCCACAAATTAACGTTTTCGGGGAAAATTCGTGGATGCTTAGATTAGGGCTTACGGGCCAGTGCCAAAAAAATAACCTCTTCTTTTCCTCACAAATTGCCTCCTATTGAATCGATTGTCATTTCTTCTTCTTGGAGAAAAAAAGGTCCATGGGTCATGAACTTTTTTTCTCCTATAAGGTCCATGAGTTTTCAAAAAAACCGATTATAAAGGATGGATATGGATCTAGCTATATTTATTTTGTATAAAACTCGTTGGATAAATAGTTGATGTAGATTCATTAAAGATTCCAAAGAGAAAACTATCTCTGTTTTTCTTATGAATTTTAAAGCAAATAAATGTTGATGTCTCTAGTATCTAATCTGCTCGATAATCTTCAATGAAAAAAGTTGCAGCCTAATATGTCATGCAGTAATCTATGGTCACTAACCAGACTACCCTTTTGGATGGCGGTGTAGCATGTTTAACATGATTGTAAATAGATTTTGGTCAATGTACAAATATTTTAATTATTTATACAGATATATTTTGTATTTTTAAATAGGTTTCAAACACATGTAAATAGATTTTTGTCGTACAAAGTTAGTAGAATAAAATAGAATATGAATGAGTAATATGCAACTACTAATTAAGTTAGAAAAAGAACGCGATGGGAAACAAATCCTAGGATGAGAATCTTGAGATCGAATTTAAAAAGATACGTCTGCTTGTACATCTTTACTTTATTAATTAGGAAGAGTGAGGGGTATTCAAATTTGAGATCCTCCTCAATTAGATATCCATGTGGCCCTCCAAATGAAAAGATCGCCTCTAAGCTCTTTGCAACTCAAATGCTTATATAGATGCCACTCAATAGACCATTATTGTAGGAATGCCTAGCACAACAGTAGGGTTTTGGGAGGCATCATTCATGCCATTTTCAAAAATTTTCCATGCTAAACAAACCTAACCCTAGAATCTTAACTAGAAATTTAGACGAAACAACATGCAAACTACTTTACATCTAAGTGAATATGGAATACAACCTTTGTAGACCGGTCCTTCACTTCAATAGCTCCGTGTAGTAATCCCTTCGCTCCAAGTAGTGATCTTCCGGACTCTAGAATGGCTCTATAAGATGAAAGGAACAAACTTGCACGAAGTCTTCGAGGCCGAAGATGATCTACGTCGAGGAGACACTAACCCAAGCTACCTCTTCATTAATTAGGGATTAGTGAAGATAACACCCTAAACTAAATGGCTAATCTAGTAGAGGATGATGAAGTAGGATTTTTGCTCACTTTATAATTAATTTTCTCACTATTTTTCTTCACCTCTCAAAAATCTAGAGAGCTCACTCTTGATCAAGATGAAGATGAAGCCAATAATGTTGTGGCAACCATGGGTGAGAAAATATCTCATATAACTCATGTAGAGCCTTAACCATGGCTTAAGTTAATGGTTGGCTTAATCAATATCTAGTGTAAGGCAAAACTAGTGGACTAAGTCAATGGTTCTATAAGCTTCTACTAAGCTCACCCATGTGACTAATTTCCAACTAATATTTTATTTACTCTAAATAAATAAACCCTACATTATCATGAGCATGGTGTAAGTCTCATACACCCATGTAGCATGTATCATCAAGCATGACACAAAAAAAGAAATACAATTAATATATATCACATATATATTAAATACATAAGTGAGAAAAGAAATACTTAAGTGAGCTAATATTAGTTAATGTAAATTAATATATCAAATATATAATTATACATTAAATCATTAAATCAAAACTTGATTTAATAATCCGGCTATATCTCATATGACCGACTAATATTATTTGTATCAATATATCGAATCAACACTTGATTCGATAACCCGGCTATATCTCATATAACCGAACGATATCATAAATCATGAGAATAGAATACGATATCACATACTCGTATTAATCTCGGTCCCGCACATATCACATATGTGCTCCTACTTCATTTTGCCTGAGCCAGTAAACCTCTGTGTAGGACTCTAAAGAATCGTCAATACGCCGGCAGTAGGTGATGATCATATCAGGCACCCACAAGCCGTCAGTGGTACTAGCTGGACGTAACAGCTACCTGGGTATTGAGAGATCAGAAGATCAACAAGCAATCCCGCTCTTACTCCTGTAAAGCCTGTCAGTAACACTACCGTACAGTGCGGTCTCTTTGTCTGATATGTCGCATATTCAGTCTAGGGGTGGTAAACGTCAGACCCCAGTAACCGATAAGTCATGCCGATGTGAGGTTCATAACGGGTCAAGAAACTACAAAACTTACCAGTAGATCTCCGAAATAGCCCTGGCCATGGACTTTCTGTTATAGCCAATCGAGCACAGCGCAACATCAACCCCCAATACCGGGAGAGACGAATCCCCTCCTATCGCTCATTGCCTCCATGTGATTCGGGACTGTACCCAAAAGCCACCGTTTTGCATGTTCTCTTGAACGTGGTAAGGTAGAAATCAAAGCACAGTGAGAATCACATAAGACTCTATGATGATCTCGGGTCTACAGACTAACCCGGACCAGTGTCACCAGAGAACTGCTATCTGACGATAGGTATAATACCAACTAGGAATTCTCGGTAAGTTCGTTCAGTGTACCTAGTCTCCACTGAGCATCCGTATACTATCTTTGATGTCAAACACTAAAGGATGTGGGATCGTCCATCGCCCATCATATGGGTCAAGAAGCGTCTAAGCCAGTCTACTCTGGAATATCGATGTCCTGTCTCTATACACCGTCGACTAGGAACAATTATAGGATGTACTTGTGGTCTACCCTTGGCCCCACTAGTATAATCTCCATCATAATCCTGGTAGTCAAGTACATATCCTAATGGCTTTATCAACATATGAGATCAAGACAGTATCATAATACAAGTCAACATGTTAAGATAAAGAGCAACCAAATAGCCTACTATCATGTCGAGCAAGAAAGTCCTCTCTATATATATCCAAGCATCCACTATAATATACATCACATGTACAATAATGACATTTAGGGCATACATATAACTAACAGACATGTCCATACCTAGAGAAATCATCCATAAAAGTAATGAAATAGGAATAAGCACTTCGTACATGTGTAGACATTGGAACAGTTATAGGATGTACTCGTCGAGTCCGTTCAGTGTACCCAGTCTCCACTGAGCACCCGTACACCATCTTTGATGTCCAACACCAATGTATATGGGATCATCCATCGCCCATCATATGGGTCAAGATGCGTGTACGCTAGTCTACTATGGAGTATCGATGCCCTGTCTCGATACACCCTCGACTAGGAACAGTTATAGGATGTACTCGTTGACTACCCTGGCCCTACTAGTATGATCTCATCATAGTCCTAGTAGTCGAGTACATATCCTAAGGGCTTTATCAACACGTGATCACAAAACAGTATTCGTTAACATGTTAAGATAAAGTGAAACCAGATAGCATACTATCATATCGATCAAGAAAGTCCTCTCTATATATATCCAAGCATCCATTATAATATACATCACATGTACAACAATGGCCTCTAGGGCATACATATAACTAACAATCTCCCACTTGCACTAAGGCCGGCTGTTGCAGTATCTCATACCCAACATCCCGAAGAGTCTCTCAAATTGTATCTGAGGATGGCCTTTGTGAGTGGATCCGCAGTGTTGTCCTTCGTATCAACTCTCCTGACCTCGATCTCCCGGCGATCAACTATCCCCCGGATCAGGTGATACCGCCTAAGAATATGTCTGGACTTCTTATGGGACCTGGGTTCCTTGGCCAAAGCCACAGCTCCAATGTTATCACAATACAGAGGTATTGGATACAGAATGGACGGAACCACACCAAGTTCAGTAATGAACTTCTTTATCCAGACAGCCTCTTTGGCAGCATCGTTGGCAGCGATGTATTCAGCCTCCATCGTCGAGTCTGCCACGGTTTCCTGTTTGGAACTCTTCCAACATGCCGCCCCTCCATTTAGGGTAAAGACAAATCTCGAGTGCGACTTAGAGTTGTCCTTATCACTCTGGAAGCTCAAATCGGTAAAGGACTCCACCATGAGTTCTCCATTACCATACACCAAGAACATCTCTTTTGTCCTTCTCAAGTACTTGAGAATATTCTTCACAGCTATCCAGTGATTCTCTCCAGGATCTGCTTGATACTTACTCACTACACTTAGTGAGTATGCTACATCGGGTCTGGTACATAGCATCGCGTATATGATAGAGCCTACTGCCGAAGCATAGGGTATCCCTTGCATGCGATCTCTTTCCAAATCAGTCTTGGGAGACATCTCTTTGGAGAGAGTGAGTCCAGAGATCGTGGGTAAATTCCCACGCTTGGATTCTTCCATACTAAACCTCTTTAGTATGGTGTCAATGTACCTAGATTGGGACAATCCCAGTATCCTTCTAGATCTATCTCTATAGATCTTAATCCCTAAAATGCAGGAGGTATCACCTAGATCTTTCATTGAGAATATATGTGATAAGAAGAGCTTAACCGAGTGCAGCATAGGAATATTATTTCCTATCAAGAGTATTTCATCCACGTACAATACGAGGAAGACAACCTTACTCTCTGCCACCTTCTTGAATATATAAGGTTCATCTATGTTTTTTATGAATTCAAACTCTTTGACTACAACATCAAAACAGATGTTCCAACTCCGCGATGCCTGCTTTAACCCGTAGATGGATTTAAGCAGCTTGCACACCTTTCCACCGCTCCCACTGTCTACGAAGCCCTCTGGCTGAGTCATGTACACGCACTCTTCCAAATCACCATTTAGAAAGGCGGTCTTAACATCCATTTGCCAGATTTCGTAGTCATGGTATGCAGCAATGGCAAGTAAGATCCGGATGGACTTAAGCATAGCCAATGGAGAAAAGGTTTCGTCATAATCCATAACTGGTCGTTGACGAAAACCCTTTGCAACAAGTCCAACTTTGAAAGTCTCAACTTTTCCATCTACACCAAGTTTCTTCTTAAAGATCCATTTGCTCCCAATGGGTTTTACCCCTTCAGGAGCAACTTCCATAGTCCATACTTTGTCGGTGTACATGGATTCAATCTCAGATCTCATTGCATCCAGCCATTTCACATAGTCACGACTCGTGATGGCCTGCTCGAAACTAATCGGGTCATCATCTTCCATGATGCAATCCTCGCTTCCACCGTCAATGAGAAAACCGTAGTATCTCTCAGGTGGATGAGGAACCCTGCTATATCGGCGGAGAGGCTGGGGTTCGTCGGGAACTACTGAATCCTCTGGTTCTATTAAATCTTCAGTTGCAGTTTGTGCGGCTGGAACTTCTTCCAGTTCTACCTCTTTGCCACTAATTTCCTTAATAAGAAATTCCTTTTCTAAAAAGGTGGCATGTTGAGCAACAAACACCTTTTGTTCCTCAGCGTGGTAGAAAAAATATCCTTGAGAATTCTTTGGATATCCCACAAACTTGCAAAGAACTAATCGTGCCTCGAGCTTGTCCGGATTTTGCCTTTTGACATAGGCCGGACAACCCCATATCTTAACTCGTTTAAAATATGGTCTCTTCCCACTCCATATCTCATATGGTATGGTGGGTACAGATTTAGATGGAACTAGATTCAATAGGTATATGGCTGTCTCAAGCGCATACCCCCAGAAGGAAATAGGCAACTCAGCATTACTCATCATAGAGCATACCATATCTAATAGGGTGTGATTCCTCCGCTCCGATACACCGTTGTGCTGTGGTGTATAGGGAGGAGTAGGCTGAGATAGAATTCCATTCTCTTTTAGATAGTCGAAGAACTCATTGCTCAAGTATTCTCCTCCTCGATCAGATCGAAGGATCTTAATACTTTTACCCGTTTGGTTCTCTAGTTCGTTCTTATATTCTCTGAATTTCTCAAAAGCTTTAGACTTGTGTTTCAAACAGGAACACATGTCTGTATCTTGAGAGATCGTCAGTGAATGTAATGAAGTTGGAAGAACCATTCCTGGCATGTGTAGACATGGGACCATATACATCACTGTGTATCAGTCCTAAGAGTTCCGTAACTCTTTCTCCGTATCCACTAAACGGAGTTTTGGTCATTTTACGTTTGAGACATGAATGGCAAGTTTCCATAAGATGATAATTCGAACGTATTTAAATAACCATCATTATGTAACTTAGCTAGTCGTGTCGCATTGATATGACCAAGTCTACAATGCCACAAGAAGGATTCGTTCATTTCTAAACTTTTCCACTTGTGTGTGATCTGTATATTAAGAACTGTGTTTTGATTTAGAACGTATATGCCATTATTTAACGATCCTGATCCAATCAACTTTTGATTTAGGAAGATGTTCATAACATTATCCTGTATTACAAAATTATATCCTTCTTTACTTAATAAAGAAACTGATATAATGTTGCATATCATGTTCGGTATATAATAGCATTCGTTCAGAATCAATGTATTACCACTTGGTAATACAAGGTGATATTATCCAACTGCTTTGGCTGCAACATTTGCACCATTCCCTACTCTTACGGAATGATTACCCATTCCCAGTTCTCTACCTTTCTTTAGCCCATGCAAGATATTGCATATGTGGGATCCTGATCCGGTATCTAATGCCCAGGACGTAGAGTGAACTAAGAAACAGTTCTCAGTAACTAACACATCCGAAGAAGATACATCATCATGTTTATTCTTCATTTGGGCGGTATGTGAATTCTGGTATTCCCTTATTTCCTGTTCAGTCTTATAACAATTATAAGAAAGAACGGGACCAACGTTCCCTTACTTAGTATAACAAGCGGGTTCGGTCAATACATCCATATTATTATGTTGATTAAGGCCTGACATGATCGCTACCTGGAGAGAGAGAGAGAAGAAAACACTTTAGCGTGCACTCTTGCAAGATTAGATTGGTTATTATCTTATCTAATCAGGATGGCTCCCTCTGTTTTAATCAAATCTTCCTTCAAACCCTAAAAGGTAAGATTAGCCGGGATTAATTACACCCTACAAGATCGCCAATCTTTCAGCCAGATCAGTGTTGGTACTTTGAGGGAGGTTCCCCGTGCTTTCGCACGGACCTAATTAAAATAAACCTCATTTTCCCAGAGGCATAACCCCGTTAACACCTTTCTAGACACCTACTTGATCGGCTAATTGTCATGTGTAAAATTCTCCCAGGAGTAACTCTTACTCGCAGTGGGTATCGGGATCCATCTATCTCATAGAAGATATGCAATCTCATTGCAAATTTCAACACTTGAAATTCCCGATAATATCTTTTACCCCTAACGTGCTATGACCTTGACGAATGCCAAACAACCCATAGTCCGCTAGTCAAGTTCAACCCGTACATTTCTTGATTGAATTAAACCCACCCGCACGACCCTTGACGAATGCCAAACAACGTCGTACGAATACTCTAATCCAATCGCATCATATGCTGCAGATAAGTAGTAAATAGCTACCGTACACTACGCCTTGACGAATGCCAAACTACCATAGCACGAATACTAATTAATACTTATCCGAAATGACGGAGGGCTACGCAGGTTTTTCTGAAAACCATGAGCGCAATGAACTTTATATCGTTGTAGAAAAAAGTGATTTTGAAAAGGAATGTTTTTGAGGCTTTTCTAGTTTCGCTAAAGAGGTCACTCCCGGTGAAGGGATCTCGGCTCTTTCCTCATCGAATTAGGTGCAGGATATTTCACAAATACCGCTGTGCAAAGCAAGAACTATAGAAGCAATCAAAAACTAAACCGTGAGTTTGTAGCATCTGCCAGTTTTGCTAAAGAGGTCACTCCCGGTGAAGGGATCTCGGCTCTTTCCTCATCGAATAAGGTGCAGGGTATATCATATATACCGTTATGCAAAGCAAAACTGTAGCTACCCTTTTTATAAAGTTTTGATTCTACAACATCTTTTAGGTTTCTTTTCTTTTATTAATCTCATTAATAAAACCCATCAATTATGCTTCCTAAGCATCACAGAACAAACGAAAGCAGTAATATTTATATATCATCATATATATATATAGTATAAGCATTCGTCTCAGGCAGTAATATGATCTCATCACAGAACATTGCAGTGGAAGATGACATATGAAATATTGGATATACTAGGACATCCGTGTTTTATTTTGAGCCTGTATAAAACACGGATTTCACGGTCGCGATGAATAGCCAAACCCACATCCCTAGACCCCTACGAGAGCGGCAAGCAACTATGCCAATTCTAGGGTTAGGAGACCCGGTCTCGACTCCTCGAGATAGCCTCCCACTGGACCCTAGAACCCGGTTACTTGTGCTCCCCTCCTCGGGTCTATCCTAATGCGGAAAAGTAAATAATATACAATGGTGACATCAACCTCAACCCGAAAGTGCCCCAATAAAAGAATATTACATACAATGAATTTTACTTGAATGAAAATAAAAACCCCCATCTCATATAAAACCCCCGGCTATTCAAAACACGACAATCCCACATCACAGCAACACATAATATCTCATATCATCAACGTAAGCAAGTATGCGTATCCTGATTATCGTTGATGTATAGCAACGAAGCCGGCGATACACCGCATACTACGCTTACGGTCACAAAAAAGAAAGTGTAAAACTACAACATTTGAAATCCACTATCATTTTAGACAGCTTAAATCCGAAATATCACATACTTCGCATTTCATGCCTAACTGTATGAATTCCACATATTGTATCACATTCCAGATAAATAGACAATGTTAAAATTTCAGATCGAATCAACGAACTGCAAAGATCTCCAGAAAACTCAACACTTGAGTAATATTAAAAATTCCTAGAAGCATGTAGTAATACCTACGGATGTTACATAGAAATATCTACCCCTAATACCCAAGTACGGCTGCGGAACCGCCATGAAAAGCCTGGTATTGCCGCGGTTCCGCGGTGACTTGAAGGAATTAGGGGTTCGTATTTCACAATTATCCATAGAATCACCTGCTTATTTTTCTGAGTATTTTTAATACGGAAAAAACCATCTTTTAAAAAAATTTCCAGAGAGGGGGTCAAATACGACGTTCCGGGGTTCGATCGGACTTTTAACTTCGTCTACACGTCGCCTAATGCTCTAGCTTGGCTCTGATACCACTGTTGGGTTAGCATAGCATCTTAGTAAGGTTTAGGAAGGAATCACACATGCCATATTGAAAATTTTAGGGTGCTAAACAAACCCAAACCAAGATCTTAACTAGAGTTTTAGGGTTAACATAGCATGTAAACAACTTTACATCTAAGAGAGAGGGATTACAACCTTTGTAGTCCGTTCCTTCGCTTCATAAGCTCCGAGTAGTAGTCCCTTCGCCGCGATCCATGAAATTCCAGACTCTAGAGAGGCTCCACAAGCCGAATGATCCATACTTGCTTGAAGTCTTCCTTTTCGAAGATGATCTACCTCGAAGAATCTTTAACTCAAGCTCTCACTTCTCTAATCAAGTATTAGTGAAGTGAACACCCTAATCTAAGTGGCTAGAATAGATAAGGATGATGAAGTAGGAATTTAGCTCTCTTTTTCTTTCTATTTCTCACACTTATTCATCACTAAACCAAAAGCTAGAAAGCTTTTCAAGAGGAAGAAGAAGAAGAAAAGTATTTGTGATGAATAATGAATTATTGTTGTGGTTACAAATCCAACCATGGGTTAAGTATGAAGGATTAACCCTTGTAGAGAATTAACTAGGGTAAAGGATTTGGGTTGGGTTAAGAAATATCTACACAAAATATCAATACAAAAAATCTAAGCTTAAAACAAAATAAAGCTTCATGAAAAAGCTAACCCAAATGCTAACCCAAATCAAATCCTAACTTGTTTAATCTCCACAAATCATGTTGTATTTGTAATCATAACTTGTTACAATATTATATATCACATATATAATATATTTTGCAACAAAAGAAAATAATACAATTAACATATATCGCATATATATTAATGTATTATCCGGTAAGAAAATGAATCAATAAAGCGAGCTTATATTAGTTAACATAATGCAATATATCACATATATAATTATACATTAAATTATCGAATCAACACTTGATCCGACAATCCGGCTATATAGCATATAACCAACTAATATAACATGTATCGATTCATCGAATCAACACTTGATCCGATGATCCGGCTATATCACATATACCCGGCCGATATCATATATCGCGAGAATAGAATACGGTATCTCATATAGTATTATTCTCGGTACCGCACATATCACATATGTGCTCCTACTCCATTTTGCCTGAGCCAGGAAACCTCTGTGTAGTGCTCTAAAGAATCGTCAATACGCCGGCAGCAGGTGATGATCATATCAAACACCCACAAGCTGCAAGCGGTCAGCTAAACGTAACAGCCATCCATGTATTGAGCAATCAGAAGATCAACAAGTAAGCATGTACATTCTCCTGCAAATCCAATTAGTAAACACTACCGTACAGTCCGGTCTCTTCGTCTGATATGTTGCATATCTAGTCTAGGGGTGGTAAAACGTCAGACCCCAGTAACCGATAAGTCGTGTCAATGTTGTTGGACATAGCGCCCTTTAAGTCAATTATTGGATCGCAGGTATGTGATTACAATGATTGAGGGAGGACCTATACCGACATGACTGTCTTACTCGAGATGATAGTATGCTATCTGGTTTGTCTTTATCATCGTATACATGCTTTAGTTCATTATTGCATGTTGATAGAGCCCATAGGAATCTTGCTTGGCTGCCAGCAGTATGATGACGATCATATATGTGGGAGCTGGGGTCTGTAAGCACATCGTTAAAAGTGTCCCTAGTCGTGGGAGTTTCGAGACAGGGCATCGATACTCCAGAGTAGACTAGTGTATACAGTCGAGACCCCGACGAAGGGCGGTGGCCGGCCTCACAAGCCATTGGTGTCAGTTGGTTCACCTAAGATGTATACAGGTGCTGAGTACACCGGACAGGACTCACCGGGAACATGCTAGTAGGTATTATACATATCGTCAGATAGCAGTTCCCAGGTGACATGTGTACAGGTTAGTTTGTCGACCTGAGATCGTCATTTGTCTCGTGTGAGTTCCTACTGTGCTTTGATTTCTACCCTACCACGCTCAAAGGAGACGTGCAAACAGGTATTTTTTGGGTACAGTCCCGAGCCACATGGAGGCAGTGAGCGGATCGTCGGGGATTCGTCTCTCCCGGTATTGGGGGTTGATGTCGCACAGTGCACGAGTGGCCATCACTAGAAATCCTCGGCCGAGGTAGTGGAGAATTACTGATTTGGATCAGTAGTTTCTCAGGTGGTGATGGGCTTCATGCCGACACGATTTATCGTGTTATTAGGGGTCTGACTTTATCCACCCCCATAGACTCGATATGCGATACTCTTTAGACGAACGGACCGGACTGTACGGATATTGTCACTGTCAGGCTCAGTAGGGTTTTTGGATGAGTTCGCTCGTCAGCTTCCCTTCTAATCAATACATAGGCAACCGTTACGTACAGCTTGTACCTCTGACATGTTAGTGGTTATACCCAGTGCCAGTGTGTTGATGAGTCATTAGAGTCCCCCACAGACCGTTTCCCAAGTTCGGGCGAAACGTTGTAGAGGCCGTATGGTTTTATGGCAGGGTTCGGAAAATGCACATCGCACGTGTCATATTTCGGGCAGATAATACTGGTCGGCTTTGGTTTAAGCCGGATCCGAGTATTATACTGTGTAGATATAATATCTTTGTCTCGGTTACATTTGTATTCGGTCGTAATACAAATGCGAGTATGTTTATACTATTACGGGGTTATCCTGAAATTCGTTTCAGGATCACTTTTGGAAGTTGCCAGTTTCCAGTTTTCTATCACCCGTATTTAACATTCGGTTAAATGCGGATTTATCTTTTCTTCACTTGGGTGAGTCATATGGATGGTTCTAGATTTGGTGACTAAGTTTTCATGACTCATTGTTGCATTAATGAGTTGATGAGGTGTTTAAGTGAGTCACCTTTTGTATTAAAGTTTCTTGTAATGCTTAAGGATATTTGTTGTTGATCTATTCCTTTATGGTTACCACTTTGCTCCTACACTCACCCCCACCTCCTCTTATATATGGCCAGCCCCTTCTTGAGAGAAGATGAAGGTTATGGTTTTGGAAAAGATTATGGTTTGGGTTCATGAAAATTAGATAGCCTCATTTCTCATTTCACCCGATCCAAAAGGCCACTTCATTAACCATTCGTCCACGGCTTTGGACGAAGTGAGACAAAGTGTTCTACTCATTCTCTACATCATCTTGGTCGTCTCTTTTAGCAAACTTGACGACCGAGTTGCCTCGGTTCAGAGGCGGGAGCCCGTTTAAAGATCCGTCGACGTGGTGCCACCTGGACGAGAAGAATGGAGATTCAGGAGATCGGAGCAGCCGCAACAAAGCGTGGGATGACGGTTGAAGACCGAAGGACTCGGATCGTTCGGTATAACATTTCTACCCACTTTGTAGTTTGTTAGTTTAGCTTTAATGGCAGATCCGGGTTACAGTACGCGATAGCGCCAGTTGTTAAAAGTTTTTGTTCCGCATTTGGCGTCCATTAGACGGCCGGGGCGCTACCGTGGACTTACAGTAGTATCAGAGCCTCGCCATTAAGCTTTACTAACTTGTGCTAACACGTTTAAAACATCGATCGAACGGATTTTCGAAAACTACAATTTTTCTGTACAAACTTTCTGTCGATTTTAAATCTGGTCTAAAAATTATTTTGAGCATCACAGAAATTCGTGCAGGCTTTTAGTAGAACACTGGTGAAATTTGGTCAAGTGATCTTACTATTCCACCGCGGATCCGCGGCCCAAACCAGGGTTTGGCCGCGGATCCGCCGCTAGATTGTAGGATCAATGCTCCAAAATTCTACAGTATGTTCTACACAGTGAATTGTGGTTTCTGGAATATTTCTTTTGGGCCCATATTTTGTTACTGTACAGCAGATGTTCGTGGGGCCCACTTTGGGAAATTTTGTCGATCGAAATTTAAACGTGTTAGTTTATAGTACTTACTTTATATCTCCGACCGTGAATGTCATTCGAGCGGTAAACCGCGTCTAATTGCTATAGTTCTTTTAGACGGGTTTGCGAACGTGACATTCGCGTTGATGTTCTGTGTTGTGCTGTGATGTTACCGATATGTCGTGGTGGATAGCAGTATGCAATGGTAGTGTTGTTTGGATTTATTTGTACATTTGATATTGCGGGGCGAGCATCCAACATGTGGACTGCCGTCACTGCCTGTTTGTATAATATTCTTTTGGGGCACGACCGGGTTGAGGTCGATGTACCCGTTGTACATATTTTTATTTCTGTACTAGGTTTACCCCGCGACGGAGTGCATGGATAGCCGGGTTCTGGAGGGCAACAGGTCCGTATCTCATAGCTTCGAGAGGCAGAGGGGCCTCACTCTAGAATTGGAAGACTATTCGCCGCACTCATAGGGGCACAGGTTGACCCAAGGAGGGGTGCTCAAGTTACCGGATTCCGTGAAGTGCCGGGTGGTCCATTCATTTTGCTGTAGGGGGCTGTCTCGCTTCAGGTTTTGGCGGGTAACTTGCCGCACCCGTAGGGGTCTAGGTTTCATTACACAGGCTATCCACACGACCAGGGGAACGTCGGGTTTCAGTAGCGGCTCTGTGAAACCCGGGGATCCCAGCTTATCTGTATTGTTCTGTGATGCTTATTACTTTTCTGTAATGTTGCATATTATCATGCCTGGAACGATTATTGTATATTGGTATATATACTATTAGATGTTGTATATGTTTTACACCCGCGCTAGTCCAGCCCCCGCTCTGTCGTTAGTTAAGTAACCTAACGGGTGATGACGGGACCCAGTGACGAATGCGGATGGCATATACGTACATTTTATTTTCGTTCTTTTCTGGTGTGATTAATTGATGGGACTGCATTGATTCTGATCAATGCAAAGGAAAACAAACCTATATTTAATGTTGTTGGAACAAATTTTAAAAGGTGTTATTACAAAGATGTTTACTTTTGTTTTGCATAGCGGTATTCAGTTAGAATATCCTGCACCTCATTCGACGAGGCAAGGGCCGAGATCCCTTCACCGGGAGTGACCCCTTGGGCAGAAGTTAATGTCACGGTAATAACTTCAATATAGTCGATTACAAGTTGCTTTGCATCGCGGTATTCAGTTGGAATATCCTGCACCTCATTCCACGAGGAAAGAGTTGAGATCCCTTCACCGGGAGTGACCTCTTTAGCAAAAGGTTTTCGCCACTATATTTTTATAAAAAGCTATCAGGTTCCTTCATCGATATCAAGTTCATTACGTTAAAGGTTTTTCGCCAAAAACCAGCCGTAGCCCTCCGTCATTTCTTTTGGGTATTCAGTAGTATTCAAGCTATGTATTTTGACCAAACGCTAAGGCATAGTGTTTGGTAGCTGCTGGGTATTCAATTGTTACATAGATAGATGAGTTGGTTTGGGACAGTCGTTCTGCCATTTTGACCTAACGCCAAGGGCGTGTGCGGGTGGGTTCAAATTGACCTGGATAATGACGGCTAGAACTTGACATGTGACTTATGATATTTTGACCTAACGCCAAGGTCATAAGAGCATGGGGCAAAAATAACATCGTGAGTTTCAAACATAATGAAACTTGCCAAGTATGCGCATACCTTCTAGAGTGTGATAACTTGAGTGGCTTCCATCAAGTTATCATGCGATGATAGTTGGATCCCGATTCTCACTGATGAGTTGGTTTACTCTTCGGGTGATCACGACTAATTCTTCTTTCAGGTTTGGAAGAGAATTTAAGATTACAGTGGGAGGTTTCCTGATTAGATAAAGTGATAACCATTCTGATCTAGGTTAGAGTGCACGCAGAGTGTTTCTTTTCTCTCTCTCTTTGGCAGCGACCTTTGACCAACCCTAGACTATGACTCAGTGACCAAGTTGACCGAACCTTCTTAAAATACTGGCTTTTGGATTGTCCGAGTTGCATAAGTCATTGTCGCTCCTTCTTTTACCCTTTGCATTTCTCAGAACACCCCGTATTACTACGGATATCCACTTCCATTGGATAGATCCATCGTATGGTTATATACGAACTCGAAGGGACTTCTTCGAGGATGGATCCCGGTTCAGGAGTAATAGAATAAGGTATTATTCAGTTGTCTTTTATTATCACCTTCTCTCATGTTGTGAGGGCTCCTTGGTTTAGGAGAGTACACCTTTACGCTTATTGGATAGTCTTATTCCAAACCGTAGGCTGGTGCCGAAAGGTAGGGAATGAAGAAAACCAATTAGCCTAAAGTAGGGTGTACAGAAGGTAATAACTAAAGACAAAATAAAGGGATTAGAAAGAGGGAAAAGTAAATTGCGACTGCTGTCATTCACGACTAAACCACGTACTTCATCGCCACTCCTATTTCACCTTTGCCTTTTTCCCCAGTTCGGGAGAAATAGAATAAGGTATTATTCAGTTGTCTTTTATCATAACCTTCTCTCAAGTTGCGAGTACTCCTAGGTTTAGGTGGGTACACTTATTATGCTTACTGAATAGTCTTCTTCCAAACCATAGGCTAGTGCCGAACGGTAGGGAAGGAAGAAAACCATTTAGCCTAACGATGGTGTACAGAAGGTAATGAATAAAGACAAATAAAGGAATTTGGAGAGATGACAATAAAATATACGGTTAAAGTCATGAATTGGATTATGGAAGAGGCATTACTAGGAATACCAGGATACCCCTATGAAACATTTTCATGTTTTAGTGCATTGTTAAAGGAAAACTGATTTCCCGATTAGATACTTACTCCAGGGTATGTATTTACCAGGTATGATTCTCACATATGCATGGTTTTACAGATGATGGGTGAGAGTAGGTTATTGGGAATAAGGTGATCATCCTCATTATATCGGAATTCGTTGTAATTGGTGATATTTGAGGAAGTCGCCTGGGTTTTTGCCAGATGGCATGTATTTGGTTTTGAATATCCTTTGTTGTGCACCAATTTCAAAATGATATATCTGTACGTTTATTTTTATAAAGTGAGATATAACTTTTTGAGATTATGTCCGTGACATTTACCTATATCAAATACGATTGGGTAAGGAGCATTGAACAACGGAGTAGTTCTTAACCATAAGTACAGTTTTCAACCTACGATGCACAGGTTTTGAGTTATTCAACTCAGCGGACTTATACAGAGTATTGTATGTTATCCAGTGTCCACCAGGACAAAGGGACAGGTCCTCATACTATGTTCTGTTTACTTATGACTTCTCTAGTTTTTAGACAAGTGTTTCGTAGAAATGCAATGTCTAAGTTTTGAGAAGTTGTGGGTATAAGAATAAAGTTGAGAACCAGGTATCACAAGTATCGGGATTCTTCAAAGAGATCGAAGATGTAGATACTTATGATTGGTATTCAGATGATAGTAATGGTTATGAGAAACTTGTTTTCTCTTTCAGGTTACACATAATTGGATAGATTCCTAAGTTGAGTAATCCTGATTAGCCTCTCTCCATTAAGTTGATATGCACTGGAGACAGCTGCATGGTTTGAATCTGGTTCCAGTTAAATTGGTGCCTCTATTTCTATATTGTATATAGAATGGTTCATATCTTAACGATGTTAAGATACGGGGAGTTGTCCGGCTTATGCTTAAAACCAGACTTTGGATAACTCAAGGCACGTTTCTGTAATGGCAGTTTGTGGGTTGACCCTGGTTTCGACGAGGGTTGATTTTCTACCATCTGGAAGATCAATAGTGATATTGTTCTTGACTCGCCACAGTTTTAGTAAAATGGATTTTTTCAGAAAACAGTAGTGGGAGTATGGTAGAACTGGAAGAGATTCCAGAACCGCAAACGATTACGGAAAATTTAATAGGACCTATATATTCAATCAGATTTGACATTCCATTAGCCACTCCGCAGATATAGAGGGTAACCTCAGACACTCGAGAGGTACTCCGGTAGCCTCAAGGACGGTGACAGGGAGGTTCTTGTTTACCCAGACTTGACACTACCGTTGTTCCAGACTATGAGACCCGGCAAGAGGATAAGTATAACGTCGTTCTAAACTAGCTTTAGAAGTGTACGTAGATATTATTCAGCCAGAGGGTTGTCGTAGTCAGTGGGAACAGCGGAAGCATATTGGACAAGTAGCTTATGTCTATTTATTGGCTTGAGCAGATATAGCGGAGATAAGATCATCTATTTTTGATGTGACAGTCATGAGTTTGACTTCATCAGAATAGGGGATGGATCTGGTGAGAAGGTAGTAGGGTGTGATGTCCTGGTATTTGGATGACATACACAGAGTAGGAAGTAAAATTCCTATACTACGATCGGTTGTACTGTGGTAGTCACACAGTTGTTTCTCCACAAAGGATATGGATATAATATCTGACATTCTGGTTACTAGATCTATGGTTTTAGATCTAGATTTGGGTAGTTTCCCAATATGGGTGCTTTGACAATATTCTAATAGTATTTTAGAATAGATGACTCCTAGCATGGTGGTGTACCTGCAGGTGATGGAGTCACCCTCTTTAAAGGTGTCTTAGAGACTAAAGGAGAGAGGGATGTGCATGATTGGCAGATCACTTGCTTAGGCAATTGAGTCAATCATGAGATGTCAAGTACCACACCAGATGTTGTTTTTGCACTAGATGCGATAAGTTTATATTAATCCAATCATGGAGAAACATAAGGAAGCAGTTTTAGAACATAAGTGCATGTTCTACGGATTTGATGACAACAGACTCCTTCGGGAAACGGTTATCATTCCAAGCTTCCAAGGTGACATCGATGACAGAGTGATTGTCAAAGTTATAGTTTTCCCTCTGACGAGGGACAGTATTATGGACAGTTGGTCCAAAAGGATACTGTGGGAGGCATGGTGCTGGATACTGATTAGGTTCAATTATCGATACAGTCTAAGATGTTTGGATTTGGAGTTCATTTATGAACTAGGTCCCATCATAAATCCATACATATTCTAAGACAGGTATTACACAATTCGGGAGATGGCTTTCTCCGCAAACTTAAGATTAAGAGAGACATAGAAAGAAACATCAGGGCGGATCCACTCACTGAGGCTATTTCTCGAACACAAGAGTTTTACAAACTAGCTATGTGAAACTGATTAGTAGAAAAGTTGGATGTTCGGTATCACACGGGCTATGAGTATGCGACGTCGCAATAATTAGCCTTAAGTGCAAGTGGGGGATTGTTGGACATAGTGCCCTCTAAGTCAATTATTGGATCGCAGGTACGTGATTACAATGATTAAGGGAGGACCTATACCGACATGACTGTCTTACTCGAGATGATAGTATGCTATCTGGTTTGTCTTTATCATCGTATACACGCTTTAGTTCGTTATTGCATGTTGATAGAGCCGATAGGATTCTTGCTTGACTGCCAGCAGTATGATGGCGATCATATATGTGGGAGCTCGGGTCTGTAAGCACATCCTTAAAAGTGTCCCTAGTCGTGGGAGTTTCGAGACAGGGCATCAATACTCCAGAGTAGACTAGTGTATACAGTCGAGACCCCGACGAAGGGCGGTGGCCGGTCTCACAAGCCATTGGTGTCAGTTGGTTCACCTGAGATGTATACAGGTGCTCATTGGGTTATGAGTACACCGGACAGGACTCGCCGGGAACATGCTAGTTGGTATTATACATATCGTCAGATAGCAGTTCCCAGGTGACATGTGTACAGGTTAGTTTGTCGACCTGAGATCGTCATTTGTCTCGTGTAAGTTTCCACTGTGCTTTGATTTCTACCCTACCACGCTCAAAGGAGACGTGCAAACAGGTATTTTTTGGGTACAGTCCCGAGCCACATGGAGGCAGTGAGCGGATCGTCGGGGATTCGTCTCTCCCGATATTGGGGGTTGATGTCGCATAGTGCACGGGTGGCCATCACTAGAAATCCTCGGCCGAGGTAGTGGAGAATTACTGATTTGGATCTGTAGTTTCTCAGGTGGTGATGGGCTACATGCCGACACGATTTATCGCGTTATTAGGGGTCTGACTTTATCCACCCCCCTAGACTCGATATGCGATACTCTTTAGACAAACGGACCGGACTGTATGGATATTGTCACTATTAGGCTCAGTAGGGTTTTTGGATTAGTTCGCTCGTCAGCTTCCCTTCTAATCAATATATAGGCAACCGTTACGTACAACTTGTAGCTCTGACGTGCTAGTGGTTATACCCAGTGCCAGTGTGTTGATGAGTCATTAGAGTCCCCCACAAACCGTTTCCCAAGTTCGGGCGAAACGTTGTAGAGGCCGTATGGTTTTATGGCAGGGTTCGGAAAATGCACGTGCGTTTTCGCACGTGTCATATTTCGGGCAGATAATACTGGTCGGCTTTGGTTTAAGCCGGATCCGAGTATTATACTGTGTAGATATAATATCTTTGTCTCAGTTGCATTTGTATTCGGTCGTAAAACAAATGAGGGTATGTTTATACTGTTACGGGGTTATCCTGAAATTCGTTTCAAGATCACTTTTAGAAGTTGTCAGTTTCCAGTTTTCTATCACCCGTATTTAACATTCGGTTAAATGCGGATTTATCTTTTCTTCACTTGTGTGAGTCATGAGGGTGCGTCATATGGATGGTTCTAGAATTGGTGGCTAAGTTTTCATGACTCATTGTTGCATTAATGAGTTGATGAGGTGTTTAAGTGAGTCACCTTTTGCATTAAAGTTTCTTGTAATGCTTAAGGATATTTGTTGTTGATCTTTTCCTTTATGGTTACCACCTTGCTCCTACACTCACCCCCACCTCCTCTTATATATGGTCGGCCTCTTCTTGAGAGAAGATGAAGGTTATGGTTTTGGAAAAGATTATGGTTTGGGTTCATGAAAATTAGATAGCCTCATTTCTCATTTCACCCAATCCAAAAGGCAACTTCATTAACCATTCATCCACGGCTTTGGACGAAGCGAGAAAAAGTGATCTACTCATTCTCTACATCATCTTGGTCGTCTCTTTTAGTAAACTTGACGACCGAGTTGCCTCGGTTCAAAGGCGGGAGCCCGTTTAAAGATCCGTCGACGTGGTGCCACCTGGACGAGAAGAATGGAGATTCAGGAGATCGGAGCAGCCGCAACAAAGCGTGGGATGATGGTTGAAGACCGAAGGACTCGGATCGTTCGGTATAACATTTGTAGTTTGTTAGTTTAGCTTTAATGGCAGATCCGGGTTACAGTACGCGATAGCGCCAGTTGTTTAAAGTTTTTGTTCCGCATTTGGCGTCTGTTAGACGGCCGGGACGCTACCGTGGACTTACAAATGTAAGGCACATAACGGGTCGAGAAACTACTGATAACACTTACCGGTAAATCTCCATATCAGCCCTAGCCAGGGACTTCCAGTTATAGCCAATCGAACACAAGACAACATCAACTCCCTATACTGGGAGAGACGAAACCCCTCCTATCGCTCATTGCCTCCATGTGATTCGGGACTGTACCCAAAAGCCACCATTTTGCATGCCCTCTTGGACGTGGTAAGGTGGAAATCAAAGCACAGTGGGAATCACACAAGACTCTATGACGATCTTGGGTCTACAGACTAACCTGTACCAGTGTCACAGGAGAACTGCTATCTGACGATAGGTATAATACCATCCAGGAGTTCTCGGCGAGTCCGTTCAGTGTACCCAGTCTCCACTGAGCACCCGTACACCATCTTTGATGTCCAACACCAATGGATATGGGATCATCCATCGCCCATCATATGGGTCAAGATGCGTGTACGCTAGTCTACTCTGGAGTATCGATGCCCTGTCTCGATACACCCTCGACTAGGAACAGTTATAGGATGTACTCGTTGACTACCCTGGCCCCACTAGTATGATCTCATCATAGTCCTAGTAGTCGAGTACATATCCTAAAGGCTGTATCAACACGTGATCACAAAACGGTATTCATTAACATGTTAAGATAAAGTGAAACCAGATAGCATACTATCATATCGAGCAAGAAAGTCCTCTCTATATATATCCAAGCATCCATTATAATATACATCACATATACAACAATGGCCTCTAGGGCATACATATAACTAAAATCTCCCACTTGCACTAAGGTCGGCTGTTGTAGTATCTCATACCTGTTGGAGATAGTGCCCTCAGAGTCAATTATTGGATCACAGGCACGTGATTGCAATGATTGAGGGAGGACCTATACTGGTAGGACAGTCTTACTCAATATGATAGTATGCTATCTAGTTTATCTTTATCATCGTGTACTGCTTTAGGTGACCTTACAGGTCACTATTGCTCGTTGATAGAGCCTCTAGGATTCTTGCTTGACTGCCAGCAATATGAGGGCGATCATATACGTGGGAGCTGGGGTCTATAAGCACATCATTAAAATGTCCCTAGTCGTGGGAGTTTTCGAGACAGGGCATCGATACTCCAGAGTAGACTAGTGTATACAGTCGAGACCCCGACGAGGGGCGGTGGCCGGTCTCACAAGCCATTGGTGTCAGTTGGTTCACCTAAGATGTATACAGGTACTCATTGGGTTATGAGTACACCGGACATGACTCGCCGGGAACATGCTAGTTGGTCTTATACCAGACGTCAGATAGCAGTTCCCTGGTGATATGTGTACAGGTTAGTTCATCGACATGAGATCGTCATTTGTCTCGTGTGAGTTCCCACTTTACTTTCATTACTACCCTACCACGCTCAAAGGAGACGTGCAAACATGTTTTAGTTGGGTACAGACCCGAGCCACATGTAGGCAGTGAGCAGATCTGCAGGGGTTCGTCTCTCCCGGTATTTGGGGTGAGGTCGCGCTATGTCTAGGAGAGCCATTACACGAAGTCCTTGGCCAAGGCAGGAGATTTACTGGTAGGTATTCCAGTAGTATCTCAGGGTGTTCTGGGCTACACTCCGACACGACTTGTACCGCTTTTGGGGGTCTGACTTTTACCAACCCCCTAGGCCCGCCATGCGATGCTCATAGACGAACGGACCGGACTGTACGGATATTGTCACTGACAGGCTCAGTAGGGTGTCAGGATGAGTTCGCTCATCGACGTCCCTTTTTGTCAATACCTGGTATCCCGTTACGTATGGCTAATACCTCTGACGTGCTGATGGTTAAATCCACAGCCAAAGTATTGACGAGTCTTTAGAGTCCCCCACAGACCATTTTCTCAAGTTTCGGGCGAAACGCTGTAGAGGACGTATGGAGATATGGCAGGGTTCGATCATGTACGTGCGGTATTGCACGGATCATGGTCGGACGGATAATACTAGCGGGATTTGGTTTAAGCCGAATCATAGTATTGTACAGTGTAGATTTTGTCTCCTTGCATTTGTATTCGGTCGGAATACAAATGTCTGTATGTATATACAGTAGCGGGGTTTCCTGTAATTTATTACGGGATCAGTTTTTTGAAATTGCCAGTTTGCTTTCCGTTTCGGCCATTTTTCCTTTATTCTTTCCTTGGCTGAAAATTGGTGGAGGAGGGCTTATTTGCAAATGTGAAATTTATTATGGTGAAGAATTTTGGGTGGCACATGATGTATCATGATTGTTCTTGTTTGAGGTTGACTCTTGCTTCATCATTACTCTCTTTATATGATGGGTTATTGATTGGACTTTTTGGTATGACACATTTTTCATCATGATCCCTTTTTCTCTCTCTTGTATTATGGTTCACTCCCTCCTCTTTCTTGGATAGGGGCCGGCCACTTCTAAGGGTGGGCTGTCCAAATTGGTGTGGGGGTTTTTGTTCTCTTCATGCTTGCAAAATATCCCCAAGTTCATATCAAAATGCTTTCATCTCATTCCTCCACCAAAACCATGGCAACTTCATACCCTAATGAGACATAGCTTTCTACACTTCATCTACAGTACCCTTGGGCACGTCGACTCGCCAACTTCGTGCTCGAGTTGCCTCGATCCAGAGGTAGGAGCCCGTAAAAGAACACGGCGTTGTGGTGCCCTTCCGACGAGGAGATAAAGACCGGAGATTCCGCGGGGAGATCGGGACGACGACGAGAAGACCGAAGGACACGGATCGCTCGATATATCTCTTTACCCCTTCTCTAGTTAGCTAGGAGTAGGTTAATGGCCCGATCCGGGTTTATAGTGCGCGGTGGTGCCGGTTTACAAGTTTAAAGAAAAGCATCGTTTCCGCATTTTGGCCTTGGATTGACGGTCGGGGCGCCGCCGTGAAGTTACACTGGTATCAGAGCCACACCATTAACCTAGTCTAACTTGCTCTAACATGTTTACAAGTTCGATCGATCGGATTTTCCAAAAACCGCGTTTCTCTTGCATCGGTTTTCTGTCGAATTTTTTTTTGGCTCGAAAATTTTTTTAGTACATTGCAGAAATACATGCAGGGAATTCTAAGCATTCTGTAAAAATTTGGTCGCGTGAAGTCACTTTTCCACCGTGGAACCGCGGCCAAACCCACTCACTGGCCGCGGTTCCGCCGCTACGTTGACTGTTCATTGCATCAAATTTTTACAGTGGGCTTCTGAGTTGAAAATGGGGTTTTTGGAATATTCTTTTTGGGCCCAGATTTTCTTTGAGTGCTACAGTAGTGCTTGGGTCCCACTTCGGTAAATTTGATCGATCGAAAATTTTAAACATGTTAGTTCACAGTATTTACATTATATCTGCGACCGTGAATGTCATTTGATCGGTAAATCATGTCTAACTGCTATATCCCTTTTAGACGGATTTGCGAACGTGACA
The DNA here is from genome assembly GCA_030015575.1 of Agapanthus africanus. Lineage (NCBI taxonomy): Eukaryota > Viridiplantae > Streptophyta > Magnoliopsida > Asparagales > Amaryllidaceae > Agapanthus > Agapanthus africanus. The sequence goes on from JASDDO010000004.1 coordinate 207,495,029, forward strand.
TTCACGTTAATGTTCTGTGTTGTGCTGTGATGTTGCGGATTGTCATGGTGGATATCTTGGATGCAATGGTAGTACAGTTTGGTTTATTATGTACATTTGATATTGCGGGGCGAGCGTCCGACATGTGGACTGCCGTCACTGCCTGTTTGTATATTATTTTTTTGGGGCACGACCGGGCTGAGGTCGATGTACCCGTTGTATGTATATTTTACTTTCTGTACTAGGATTACCCCAAGGTGGGGTGCACGGATAGCCGGGTTCTAGAGGGCAACGGGCCCGCATCTCATGGCGTTGAGACGGAGGGGGCTTCACTCTAGAATTGGCAGGCTATTCGCCGCACTCGTAGGGGTATAGGTTGACCCAGGAGGGGTACTCAAGTTACCGGATTCCGTGAAGAGCTGGGTGGTCCATTCATGTTGCTGAAGGGGGCTGACTCGCTTCAGGTTTTGGCGGGTAACTTGCCGCGCCCGTAGGGGTCTAGGATTTTATTGCACAGGCTATCCACACGACCAGGGAAACGTCGGGTTTCAGTAGCGGCTCTATGAAACCCGGGGATCCCAGATATCTGTATTGTTCTGTGATGCTGGTTACATTTCTGTGATGTTGCATTTTATCACGCCTTGAGCGAATATTATATATTGATATATATACTAGTAGATGTTGTATATGTTTTGCATCCGCGCTAGTCCAGTCCCCGCTCTGTCGTTAGTTAAGTAACCTAACGGGTAATGACGGGACCCAGTGGCGAATGCGGATGGCATATACGTACATCATTATTTTCGTTCTTTATTGGTGTGATCAATTGATGGGACTGCGTTGATTCGGATCAATGCAAGCTAAACAAACCTATTCTGATGTTGTTGGAACAATTTTCAAAAAGCTGTTATTGCAAGGACGTTCTCTTTTGTTTTGCACAGTGGTATTAGGTTATGAATATCCAGCACCTCAGTCGACGAGGCAAGGGCCGAGATCCCTTCACCGGGAGTGACCCCTTGGACAGTAGTTTGCGTCAGGGCAATAACTTCACTATAGTCGATTACTTTTGCTTTGCATCATGGTATTCAGTTGGAATATCCTGCACCTCATTCTACGGGGAAAGAGCCGAGATCCCTTCACCGGGAGTGACCTCTTTAGCAAAGGTTTTCGCCACTATATTTTTATAAAAGCTATCTGGTTCCTTCAACGATATCTAGTTCATTACGTTAAAGGTTTTTCGCCAGAAACCATTCGTAGCCCTCCGTCATTTCAGTTAAATGTTCGGTAGTATTCAAGCTATGTATTTTGACCTACGCCAAGGCATAATGATTGGTAGCTACCGGATATTTATCTGTTGCATAGATAGATGCGTTAGTTTGGGACAGTCGTACTACTATTTTGGCCAAAATCAAGGGTATGTACGGATGGGTTCAAATTAACCTGGACAATGACGGGTAGAACTTGACATGTGACTTATGATTTGTTGGCCTTAGTCAAGGTTATAAGAGCATGGGGCAAAAATAACATCGGGAGTTTTTAAAGAAACTGAAACTTGCCAGATATGCGCATACCTTCTAGAGTGTGATAACGTGAGTGGATTCCGTCACGTTATCATGCGATGATAGTTGGATCCCGATTCCCACTGATGAGTTGGTCTACTCCTCGAGTGATCCCGACTAATTCTTCTTTCAGGTTTGGAGGAGAATTTGACGGTACAGTAGGAGGTTTCCTGATTAGATAAATTGGTAACCATTCTGATCTAGGTTAGAGTGCACGCTGAGTGTTTCTTTTCTCTCTCTCTCTCTTTGGCAGCGACCATGACCCAACCCTTGACTATGACTCAGTGACCAAGTTGACCGAACCTTCTTATAAGACTGGCTTTTGGACTGTCAGAGTTGCAAACCTCATTGCCACTCCTACTATTACCTTTTTCTCCAGGACACTCCGTATTACTACGAACGTCCACTTCCATTGGACAAAACCATCGTATGGTCATATACGAACTCGAAGGAATTTATTCGAGGATGGTTTCCGGTTCTGGAGAAATCGAATAGGACTATTCAGTTGTCTTTTCCTTTTACCTTCTATCAGGTTGCGAGTACTCCTTGGTTTAGGAGATAGTATACCTATTACGCAAATTGGATAGTCTTCTTCCAAACCTTAGGCTGGTGCCGAACGGTGGGGAATGAAGAAAACCAATTAGCATAACGATCGTGTATAGAAGATATTAAGTAAAGACATATCAAGGGATTAGTAAGAGGGCAAAGTAAATTGCGACTGCTGTTCACGACCAAACCAAGTATTTCTTCGCCAATCCTAAATCACCTTTGTATTTCTCCAGAACACTCCGTATCACTACGAAGATCCACAGTTTGTTGGATACTCCATCGTATGGTTATATACAAACTCGAAAGGAACTTGTTCCAGTTCGGGGATGGACTCTGGTTCAGGAGAAATAGGAATAAGGTTTATTCAGGTGTCTTTTATCTTTACATTCTCTCGTGTTGCGAGTGCTCCTAGGATTAGGACAGTACACCCATTATGCTTATTGGATAGTCTTCTTCCAAACCATTGGCTGGTGCCGAACGGTAACGGTAGGGAAGGAAGGAAACCATTTGGCCTAAAGGGGTGTGCAGAAGGTAACGACTAAAGACATATAAAGGGATTTGGAGAGGTGGCAAAGAAATATACGGTTACGGTTGTGAATCTGGATAATGGAAGAGGCATTACTAGGAATACCCGGATACCCCTACGAAACATTTATATGTTTCAGTTTCACTGTATATTGTTAAAAGAAAACTGATTTCCCAATTAGCCCTTGCTCCAGGGTATGTATTTACCAGGTATGATTCTCACATCTGTATTGTTTTACAGATGATGAGTGGGAGTAAGTTATTGGGAATTAGGTGATCATCCTCATTATATCGGAATTCGTTGTAATTGGTGATATTTGAGGAAATCGCCTGGGCTGTTTGCCGGTCGGCAAATATTTGGTTTTGAATATCCGTTGCTATGCACCAATTTCAAATTGATATATCTGTACGTCTATTTTTATAGAGTGAGGTATAACTTTTTGAAATTATGTCTATGACATTTACCTTTATTAGTGGATGGTTAGGTAAGGAGCATTGAACAACGGTGTAATTCTTCTTAACCATAAGTACAGTTTTCAACCTGCGACACATAGGGAATGAGTTATTAGACTCAAAGGACTTATACAGAGTATTGTATGTTGTCCAGTGTCCATTAGGACAGAGGGGTTGGTCCTCGCACTATATTCTGTTTACTTGTGACTTCTCTAGTTCTTAGACATGTGTTTCGTGGAAACACAAGGTCTGAGTTTTGAGAAGTTATAAGTATAAGATTAAAGTAGAGAACCAGGTATTGCAAGTATCGGGATTCTTCAAGGTGATCGAAGATGTAGATACTTGTGTATGGTATTCAGTTGATAGTAATGATTAAGAGAACTTGCTTCTCTTTCAGGTTACTCATATCTGGACGCATTCCTAAGTTGACCAACGTTGATTGGCCTCCTTCCATTTAGTTAACATACACTGGAGACAGCTGCATGATTTGAATCTGGTTCAATTAAATCAGTGCCTCTGGTTCTATATTGGATATAGAACAGTTCATATCTTAACGATGTTAAGGTACGGAGATTTGTCCGGCTTATGCTTAAAACCAGACTCTGGATAACTCAAGGCACGTTTCTGTAATGGCTGTTTGTGGGTTGACCCAGGCTATGAAGAGGGTTGATTTTCTACCATCTGGAAGATCAATAGTGATATTGTTCTTGACTCGCCACAGTTTTAACAAAAATGGATTTTTTTCATAAAACAGTAGTGGGAGTATGGTAGAACTGGAAGTGATCCCAGAACCGCAGACGATTACTGAAAATTTGATAAGAACCTAAAGATTCAATTTGGTTTGATGTTCCATTGGCCACTCCGCAGATACGGTGGGTAACCTCAGGCACCCGAGAGGTACTCCGGTGGCCTCAAGGACGGTGACAGGGAGGTTCTTGTTTTCCCAGACTTGCCATTGCTGTTGTTCCAGGCTGCGAGACCCGGCAGGAGGATGAGTATAGCGTCGTTCTAAACTAGCTTTAGAAGTGTACGTGTATATGACTCTGCCAGAGGGTTGTCGTAGTCAGTGGGAGCAGCGGAAGCATTGGTGGACAAGTGGCTTATGTCTATTTATAGACTAAATCAGATGTAGCGGAGATAGATCATCTATTTCTGATATGATAGTCATAGGTTTGACTTCATCAGAATAGGGGATGGATCTGTTAAGAAGGTAGTAGGGTGCGATGTCCTGGTATTTGGATGACATATACAGAGTAGGAAGTGATATTCCTATACTACGATCGGTTATACTTTGGTTGTCACACAGTGGTTTCTCCACATAGGATATGGATATTATATCAGATATTCTGGTTACTAGATCTATGGTTTTAGATCTAGATTTAGGTAGTTTCCCAATCTGGGTGCTTAGACAGCATTCTAAAGGTGCTTTAGAATGGACGACTCCTGGCACGGTAGTGTACCTGCAGGTAATGGAGTCACCCTCTCTAAAGGTGTCTTACAGACTACAGAGGAGAGGGATGTGCATCATTGAAAGATCACTTGCTTAGGCAATTGAGTCAATCATGAGATGTCAAGTACCACACCAGATGTTGTTTTTGCACGAGATGCAATAAGTCGATATTGATCCAATCCTGGAGAAACGATCGGAAGCAGTTTTAGAACATAAGTGGATGTTCTAGGGATATGATAACGACAGCCTCATTCGGGTGACGGTTATCATTCCAGGCATCCAAAGTGACCTGGACGGCAGAGTGGCTGTCAGAGTTAGAGTTTTCCCTCTGACGAGGGGCAGTAGTTTGGACAGGTGGTTCAAGGGGATACTGAGGGAGGCATGGCGCAGGATATTGATTAAGTTCAGTTGACGATACAGTCTGTCACGCCCCGCTTCCCGGTATACGGCGAAGGGGACGCGACGAGGTCCGCTACGTATTTACTGTAAAGTAAATACGCTAAGCGTATCTAAGCAATATAAAGGTAAATCACAAGAGACAAGAGATATAAAATAACAACAACTTTATTAATAACATTCTTTTGTACAATACTTGAAAAGTAAATACAACTGGAATGAAAAGCGATGCCTAAACAATGGCATAACAGGAAATGAAAATACTGAATAGAACAAGGTACAATGTCTAGAGCTTGGGGTTTTCGTGAAACTGATCCAAGTCTTCACCGGTGGGCTCGACCTCTGCTGGTTCCAAAACACCTGACGACATTCAAAGAAGAAAGAAATAGAATGTCGTCAGCGAATAGGTCGCTCGGTAAGTCCCAAAGATAAGGGAGAAATAGACAAAGAGTAAGAGAGAGAGAGTAGCTTTTAATGTTGTATTGTATTGTATTGTTGTAATGTTGTATTAACACTGTTGTTTGTAGCTTGGTACAGAAGAATGCCAGTGTATACAAGAGGGGTCTCTATATGCTAGAGACCAGGGCAAACGGAATATAGAGTACAAGGCTCCGTTAGAAGGCCCGGAACAACGGCAATTGGATTCATGTTAGGTATCTTAAGTCTGACCGTCTCGTACCACTTTTAACATCTTCCGTACCAATCTACCCCTTAAACCCCGTAGTGTTTTGATTGTATTGTTGTATTGTATTGTGTAAGTTGGATGACCGACCAAAACCATGATATCAGTAAACAGATTGTAACTGCATAATCAGGTAAATGGAATAACGGAATAATGGATGTATATCCATGGTTTGATTCAGTCAAGTTGTATAGATTGTTAACTGGATTCTGGGATTCATGTGTTCATATTGAGTTGGAATATTAAAGAATATAGATTGACTTGAATCATATTAAAGTCAGAAATAATCAGACTCAAACCCGAGTCAGACCAAAAGAAATGTAAGTCGGGGTTCTATATCTGTTAGGGTCCTTATTGTAATTTATAAAACTTGAGGGGGTTTTATGTAAAAATACTTTTGTATAGTTTTCAAGATACACCTCAAGTATTTATTATTCGTCTTTATAGTTATAATGAGTGTGATTTATTTTGTGATATTTCTAGTGAAAATATCCTAGTTTCATAAATAAAGGTATTAATTTATAATATTGATTTATTTGAAATTCATGGTATTTTAATGTAACTTTTAATCTTGTAATTTTTTAGGAAAAGGTGGAAACTTTATCTTATAATAAAATAGGTGTTTAAATGATAAATATACATATGTTTATACAAGAAAAAATTTTAATAAATATTTTATTTTCAAAAAATCTCATTTTTCTTAAATGTCGTATTTTAAACCTTTCGAGACCGAATGCTCCTTGCGGAGGTCTGAATCTCGCACTACTAAGCCCGAGGGTGCACGATAAACCGTACTATCCCTAACGAGTTCCCCAAAGGTGGGTTGTAGTGGCGCTTTGCAAAGATTTAGTAAATACTAATCATTTAGAAAACGGTTTTATAAAGATAAGGTGTTTATTTGTAAAAGGTGTAAATTTCCATACTTTAGATTCTAGGGTTTCCTAAGCCAACTAGCCTATTTCTAAATGGTCTAAACGATAAGTCATTAGAAGCCTCAAATCGCCTCTTCACAGCCAATTGCGGCCAAGTAAGTGTCAGGTGAGTGTGAGGCTCTCCACTACAAGTAATGGTCCTAATTAAGTAACCACTCTCCTTAGACACACTTGCCTAGACACCACAAAGTCAGGTTTAGATAAACGATCGATATCCACGACATAACGCATTTTCCTATTAAAAGATATTGTTTTAAAATTGTTTAAAACTTAGAACTTTTAGAAAAGGTTTTATTAAGGAAAGGGTATTTAAATGTAAAATCTTGTATTATCGTATTCTAAGTTTTGATGATTTCAATTAGGGTTATATTTGCATGTGTGTGGAGGTAGGTCATTACCTCGTGATCTACTTTAAGGTATAGCAATGTTAAAAGGTTAAATGTGATAAACTAAACATGGTGGTATTTAAGTGCAAGAATACGGTATATTACAAAAGCTATCATTTCATGTGTGAAAACTTGTTCAAATTAATTTTTGAGTGATTAGTAGTCAACATGAAGATGTTTAAGCATTATGGAATTGGTCATAAGTGAGATTTGATAGAAAACCGAATCGAAAATTGGTTTGTTCCGATTTCCGTCGGGTTTGAAAAGTCGTATTTTTATGAAAGAATAGAAAGATAGAAATGTGGGACTTACGGGTTTGGACAACACTAGAGAGTGAGGGGGAGGTAAAGGGTTTCCTGGTGCGTCGAATCGTCGTTGAGAGCTCCTAGCACGATCACCGGAATTTCCATGTCGATTTCGTCAGACTTCGCCTTTCGCTCATTTTCTAACGTACCAAGTTCTCTTGGAATTTTGGGAGAGTGGACTTAGAAAAAGTGATGAGAGGGTAGAGGGTATAGGGGGTTTATATAGGTTAGGGTTTTTAATAAAAAAAATACACAAATCATTAAACCTAGGATTAAAAGGGATTTATTGGGCAAATGATAACGGATCCAAGCAATTAAAGTGTGCAGGGGGGTGGACCAAGTCAAGAGGAGACTTTTCTCTGTTGGTGACTCGGCCGTCCGGCCAAGTCCTGCCGGCGGCGCCGGACCGAGTTGGCTGAGTCGCCGGTCGGCGGTGCCGAGTCGGGCCGAGTCAAGCCATTAGAGGCCGGAGAAACTTCGCGGGTACAATTTAGTATATTTACTTTTTGTTGTCCAGTACATATTTTGGGAGTTATGGCCTTTTGACCGTTGACTTCCAAAAGAAATTAAAACAAAATAAATACAAAAATAATGTGGGGCATGGGATTTGAACTCTGGTGGCTTGGTTCAGCAGTGCAAGGTGTTACCAAAGAGCTACAAGCTCCTTGTAATTATTGTGGGAAAATAACTATTTAAAGTGGTAACAGCAACACTAAATACCCCAAGTATTACTTTAATTTTAAAACAATTTTATGTACACTAAAAATGGAGTTATTTAAAAACAAAATAATTACTTATATATATATTGTGCTCAGGTTAAAATACTCCTTCAGGGATTTTAAAAAAATTTTAAAAAAAAAATTGTATAGAAAAATTAGGGTTGTTACACAGTCTAAGAAGTTTGGATTTGGAGTTCATTTATGAGCTAGGTCCCATCAGATATCCAGACATATTCTAATACAGGTATTGCTCATTTCGGGAGATGGCTTTCTCCGCGAACTTGAGATTAAGAGAGACATAGAAAGAAACATCAAGGCAGATCCACTCACTGAGTCTATTCCTTGAACGCAATAGTTTCGCAAACGGGTTTTGTGAGACTGATTAGTAGAGGAGTTGGGTGTTCGGTATCACACGGGATGTGAGTATGCGACATCGCAATAATTAGCCTTGAGTGCAAGTGGGAGATTGTTGGAGATAGTGCCCTCAGAATCAATTATTGGATCACAGGCACGTGATTGCAATGATTGAGGGAGGACCTATACCGGTAGGACAGTCTTACTCAAGATGATAGTATGCTATCTGGTTTATTTTTATCATCGTGTACTGCTTTAGGTGACCTTACAGGTCACTATTGCGCGTTGATAGAGCCCCTAGGATTCTTGCTTGACTGCCAGCAATATGAGGGCGATAATATACGTGGGAGCTGGGGTCTATAAGCACATCCTTAAAAGGTCCCTAGTCGTGGGACTTTTCGTGACAGGGCATCGATACTCCAGAGTAGATTAGTGTATACAGTCGAGACCCCGACGAGGGGCGGTGGACGGTCTCACAAGCCATTGGTGTCAGTTGGTTCACCTAAGATGTATACAGGTGCTCATTGGGTTATGAGTACACCGGACAGGACTCGCCGAGAACATGCTAGTTGGTCTTATACCAGACGTCAGATAGAAGTTCCCTGGTGACATGTGTACAGGTTAGTTCATCGACCTGAGATCATCATTTGTCTCGTGTGAGTTCCCACTGTACTTTGATTATTACCCTACCATGCTAAAAGGAGACGTGCAAACAGGTTTTAGTTGGGTACAGTCCCGAGCCACATGGATGCAGTGAGCGGATCTGCAGGGGTTCGTCTCTCCCGGTATTGGGGGTGAGGTCGCGCTGTGTCTAGGAGAGCCATTACATGAAGTCCTTGGCCAAGGCAGGAGATTTACTGGTAGGTATTCCAGTAGTATCTCAGGGTGTTCTGGGCTACACACCGACATGACTTGTACTGCTTTTGGGGGTCTGACTTTTACCAACCCCCTATGCCTGCCATGCGATGCTCATAGACGAACGGATCGGACTGTACGGATATTGTCACTGACAGGCTCAGTAGGGTGTCAGGATGAGTTCGCTCATCGACGTCCCTTTTGGTCAATACCTGGTAGCCCGTTACGTAAGGCTAATACCTCTGACGTGCTAGTGGTTAAATCCACAGCCAAAGTATTGACGAGTCTTTTGAGTCCCCCACAGACCGTTTTCTCAAGTTTCGGGCGAAACGCTGTAGAGGCCGTATGGAGATATGGCAGGGTTCGATCATGTACGTGCGGTATTGCACGGATCATGGTCGGACGGATAATACTAGCGGGCTTTGGTTTAAGCCGGATCCAAGTATTGTACAGTGTAGATTTTGTCTCATTGCATTTGTATTCGGTCGGAATACAAATGCGGGTATGTATATACAGTAGCGGGGTTTCCTGTAATTTATTACGGGATCAGTTTTTTGAAGTTGCCAGTTTGCTTTCCGTTTCGGCCATTTTTCCTTTGTTCTTTCCTTGGCAGAAAATTGGTGGAGGAGGGCTTATTTGCAAATGTGAAATTTATTATGGTGAAGACTTTTGGGTGGCACATGATGTATCATGATGGTTCTTATTTGAGGTTGACACTTGCTTCATCATTACTCTCTTTATATGATGGGTTATTGATTGGACTTTTTGGTATGCCACATTTTTCATCATGTTCCCTTTTTCTCTCTCTTGTATTATGGTTCACTCCCTCCTCTTTCTTGGATAGGGGCCGGCCACATCTAGGGGTGGGCTGTCTAAATTGATGTGGGGATTTTTGTTCTCTTCATGCTTGCAAAAAAACCCCAAGTTCATCTCAAAATGCTTTCATCTCATTCCTCCACCAAAACCATGGCAACTTCATACCACAATGAGACATAGCTTTCTATAGTTCATCTAGAGTACCCTTGGGCACGTCGACTCGCCAACTTCGTGCTCGAGTTGCCTCGGCCCAGAGGTAGGAGCCCGTAAAAGAACCCGGCGTTGTGGTGCCCTTCCGACGAGGAGATGAAGACCGGAGATTCCGCGGGGAGATCGGGACGTCGACGAGAAGACCGAAGGATACGGATCGCTCGGTATATCTCTCTACCCCTTCTCTAGTGAACTAGGAGTAGGTTAATGGCCCGATCCGGGTTTATACTGCGCGGTGGTGCCGGTTTATAAGTTTAAAGAAAAGTATCGTTTCCACATTTTGGCCTTAGATTGACGGCCGGGACGCCGCCGTGCACTTACAATACTCAACATCCCGAAGAGCCTCTCAAATTGTATCTGAGGAATGGCCTTTGTGAGTGGATCCGCAGTGTTGTCCTTCGTATCAACTCTCCTGACCTCAATCTCCCGGCGATCAACTATCCCCCGGATCAGGTGATACCTCCTCAGAATATGTCTGGACTTCTGAAGGAACCTGGGTTCCTTGGCCAAAGCCACAGCTCCATTGTTATCATAATACAAAGGTATTGGATACAGAATGGACGGAACCACACCAAGTTCAGTGATGAACTTATTTATCTAGACAGCCTCTTTGGCAGCATCGTTGGCAGCGATGTATTCAGCCTCCATCGTCGAGTTTGCCACGATTTCCTGTTTGGAACTCTTCCAACATATCGCCCCTCTATTTAGGGTAAAGACAAATCCCGAGTGCGACTTAGAGTCGTCCTTATCACTCTGGAAGCTCGAATCGGTAAAGGACTCCACCTGGAGTTCTCCGTTACCATACACCAAGAACATCTCATTTGTCCTTCTCAAGTACTTGAGAATGTTCTTCACAGCTGTCCAGTGATTCTCTCCAGGATCTACTTGATACCTACTCACTACACTTAGTGAGTATGCTACATCGGGTCTGCTACATAGCATCGCGTACTTGATAGAGCCTACTACCGAAGCATAGGGTATCCCTTGCATGCGAGCTCTTTCCAAATCAGTCTTGGGAGACATCTCTTTGGAGAGAGTGAGTCCAGAGATCGTGGGTAAATTCCCACGCTTGGATTTTTCCATACTAAACCTCTTTAGTATGGTGTCAATGTACCTGGATTGGGACAATCCCAGTATCCTTCTAGATCTATCTCTATAGATCTTAATCCCAAAATGCAGGAGTCATCACCTAGATCTTTCATTGAGAATCTATGTGATAAGAAGAGCTTAACCGAGTGCAGCATAGGAATATCATTTCCTATCAAAAGTATGTCATCCACGAACTATATGAAGAAGACAACCTTACTCTCTGCCACCGTCTTGTATATACAAGGTTCATCTATGTTTTTTATGAAGTCAAACTCTTTGACTACAACATCAAAACAGATGTTCCAACTCCGCGATGCCTGCTTTAACCCGTAGATGGATTTAAGCAGCTTGCACACCTTTCCGCCGCTCCCACTATCTACGAAGCCCTCTGGCTGAGTCATGTACATGCACTCTTCCAAATCACCATTTAGAAAGGCGTTCTTAACATCCATTTGCCTGATTTCGTAGTCATGGTATGCAGCAATGGCAAGTAAGATCCGGATGGACTTAAGCATAGCCACGGGAGAAAAGGTTTCGTCATAATCCACACCTGGTCGTTGACGAAAACCCTTTGCAACAAGTCTAGCTTTGAAAGTCTCAACTTTTCCATCTACACCAAGTTTCTTTTTAAAGATCCATTTGCTCCCAATGGGTTTTACTCCTTCAGGAGCAACTTCCAAAGTCCATACTTTGTCGGTGTACATGGATTCCATCTCAGATCTCATTGCATCCAGCCATTTCACAGAGTCACCACTCGTGATGGCCTGCTCGAAACTAGTCGGGTCATCATCTTCCATGATGCAATCCTTACTTCCACAGTCAATGAGAAAACAGTAGTATCTCTCAGGTGGATGAGGAACCCTGCTAGATCGGCAGAGAGGCTGGGGTTCGTCGAGAACTACTGAATCCTCTGGTTCCATTAAATCTTCAGTTGCAGTTTGTGCGGCCGGAACTTCTTCCAGTTCTACCTCTTTGCCACTAATTTCCTTAATAAGAAATTCCTTTCCTAAAAAGGTGGTATGTTGAGCAACAAACACCTTTTGTTCCTCCGCGTAGTAGAAAAAATATCCTTGAGAATTCTTTGGATATCCCACAAACTTGCAAAGAACTAATCGTGCCTCGAGCTTGTCCGGATTTTGCCTTTTGACATAGGCCGGACAACCCCATATCTTAACTCGTTTAAAATATGGTCTTTTCCCACTCCATATCTCATATGGTGTGGTAGGTACAGATTTAGATGGAACTAGATTCAATAGGTATATGGCTGTCTCAAGCGCATACCCCAAGAAGAAAATAGGCAACTCAGCATTACTCATCATAGAGCGTACCATATCTAATAGGGTGCGATTCCTCCGCTCCGATACACCGTTGTGCTGTGGTGTATAGGGAGGAGTAAGCTGAGAGAGAATCCCATTCTCTTTTAGATAGTCGAGGAACTCATTGCTCAAGTATTCTCCTCCTCGATCAGATCGAAGGATCTTAATACTTTTACCCTTTTGGTTCTCTACTTCGTTCTTATATTCTCTGAATTTCTCAAAAGCTTCAGACTTGTGTTTCAACAGGAACGCATGTTCGTATCTTGAGAGATCGTCAATGAATGTAATGAAGTAGGAAGAACCGTTCCTGGCATGTGTAGACATGGGACCACATACATCACTATGTATCAGTCCTAAGAGTTCCGTAACTCTTTCTCCGTGTCCACTAAACGGAGTTTTGGTCATTTTACCTTTGAGACATGAATAGCAAGTTTCATAAGATATAATTCGAACGTATTTAAATAACCATCTTTATGTAACTTAGCTAGTCGTGTCGCATTGATATGACCAAGTCTATAATGCCACAAGAACGATTCGTTCATTTCTGAACTTTTCCTCTTGTGTGTGTTCTGTATATTAAGAACTGTGTTTTGATTTAGAATGTATATGCTATAATTTAACGAGCCTGATCCAATCGACTTTTGATTTAGGAAGATGTTCATAACATTATCCTGTATTACAAAATTATATCCTTCTTTACTTAATAAAGAAACTGATATAATGTTGCATATCATGTTCGGTATATAATAGCATTCGTTCAGAATCAATATATTACCACTTGGTAATACAAGGTGATATTCGCCAACTGCTTTGGCTGCAACATTTGCACCATTCCCTACTCTTACGGAATGATCACCCATTCCCAGTTCTCTACCTTTCTTTAGCCCATGCAATATATTGCATATGTGGGATCCTGATCCGGTATCTAATGCCCAGGACGTAGAGTGAACTGAGAAACAGTTCTCGGTAACTAACACATCCGAAGAAGATACATCATCATGTTTATTCTTCATTTGGGCGGCATGTGAATTCTGGTATTCCCCTATTTCCTGTTCAGTCTTATAACAATTATAAGAAAGAACGGGACCAACGTTTCCTTGCTCAGTATAACAAGCGGGTTCGGTCAATACATCCATATTATTATCTTGATTAAGACCTGACATGGCCGCTACCTGGAGAGAGAGAAGAAAACACTTAAGCGTGCGCTCTTTCAAGATTAGATTGGTTATTATCTTATCTAATCAGGATGGCTCCCACTTTTTAATATCATCGTATATATATAGTATAAGCATTCATCTCAGGCAGTAATATGATCTCATCACAGAACATTGCAGCGAAAGATGACATATGAAATATTGGATATACTAGAACGTCCGTGTTTTATTTTGAGCCTGTATAAAACACGGATTCCACGGTCGCGATGAATAGCCAAACCCACATCCCTAGACCCCTACGTGAGCGGCAAGCAACTCTGCCAATTCTAGAGTTAGGAGACCCGGTCTCGACTCCTCGAGATGGCCTCCCACTGGACCCTAGAACTCGGTTACTTGTGCTCCCCTCCTCGGGTCTATCCTAATGCGGAAAAGTAAATAATATGCAATGGTGACATCAACCTCAACCCGGAAGTGCCCCACTAAAAGAATATTACATACAATGAGTTTTATATGAATGAAAATAAAAACCCTCAACTCACATAAAACCCCCAGCTATTCAGAACACGACGATCCAACATAACATATCACATCAACACATAATATCTCATATCATCAACGTAAGCAAGTATGTGTATCCCGATTGTCGTTGATGTATAGCAATGAAGCCGGCGATACACCGCATACTACGCTTACGGTCATAGAAAAGAAAGTGTAAAACTACAACATTTGAAATCTACAATCATTTTAGACAGCTTAAATCCGAAATATCACATATTTCGCATTTCATGCCTAACTGTATGAATTCCACATATTGTATCACATTCCAGATAAATAGACAATGTTAAACTTTCCGATCGAATCAACGAATTGCAAAGATCTCCAGAAAACTCAACACTTGAGTAATATTAAAAATTCCCAGAAGCATGTAGTAATACCTACGGATGTTACCTAGAAATATCTATCCCTAATACCCAAGTACGGCTGCGGAACCGCCGCGAAAAGCCTGGTATTGCCGCGGTTCCGCGGTGACTTGAAGGAATTAGGGGTTCGTATTTCACAGTTGTCCATAGAATCACCTGCTTATAGGATGTACTCGTTAACTACCCTGGCCCTACTAGTATGATCTCATCATAGTCCTAGTAGTCGAGTACATATCCTAAGGGCTTTATCAACACGTGATCACAAAACGGTATTCGTTAACATGTTAAGATAAAGTGAAACCAGATAGCATACTATCATATCGAGCAAGAAAGTCCTCTCTATATATATCCAAGCATCCATTATAATATACATCATATGTACAACAATGGCCTCTAGGGCATATATATAACTAACATTGTGGTGTGGGTAAAACTTTTTTAGAAAAGCCTTAACAAACTCTTCCCAATTTTTTATGGAGTGTGATGCTGTGCTATATAACCATTTTTCAGCTAGGTCACATAAAGTGAATACAATGACACGTAGCCTTATAGCATTATCAGAAAGTTGTGTGGTCTTCATCATTGCGCAAACATTCTGGAATTTGTTAATGAAGATGTAGGCATCTTCGGATTCCAGCCCGTGAAATTTGGGCAACATATTGATGAAGTGGGGTTTAATTTCGAAGTTATCCCCATTAGCCGGTGGAAGTGAAAGACAAATGGGAAGTGCGGTGAGGATGGGATAGAAAAGATCCTGGAGCTCGATTCGTTAGGGCGCTTCGACAGGAGGGTGTGGTAGGTTATTCGCACTTAGTGGAGGTGGAATCAGTCCCGTAGGTAAGGGGTTGTTAGGATTGAATCCCGACATCTCCTTAGAAGATGATGAATTTGAAGATGAAGGTAAAGAAGTGGAGGAAATTTCGACTTCGGAGTCAAAAGCGTCGTCAGTAGGCATTAACGAGACACGGACTAAACGGGCGCTAGTGTCCCTAGTCCAACTGGACATACACTAACGAGGTGTAGTGTAGTCAAAAAGTAAAAATAGAAGGTGGGGGTAAGAAAACGCCAATGAGAGAAAGTGGGGTGCAATGGATTTCTAGCGACAAAATGGCAAGAAATTTTGTTTTGTGGTTTTTTTTAAGGAGTTTTTGCAAAAAGATTTTTATAAAGAGCTTAGGCACACTTTCAAGCAATCACAATATGCACAATCAAGCCTAGAGCTACGGTTTCCTAAGTCAACTAGACTGCTCTTAACTGTTCCAAAGGGCAAGTTGTGAGATCCTCGAATCGCCTCTTCACCGCCAATTGTGTCCAGGTAAGCACAAGTAAAGAAAGGAGGGATCCGCTCATGAATCACCGTCAGACGGGCCTTTTAAAATTACCTTTCCCACTTGTCTAGCCTAGGCACCACAAAATCAGGTTTAGATAAACGTCCGATGCCTACAACCTTTCCTTTGTCCTAATGAGCACGACAGTCCTTATTGGCTGAGTCTAATATTTTTTAATTAACTCGAAGGTTGATGCAAAATTCTTTTTATGATTTTTAGTGTCGTAGGAAGGGTAATGAAATCCCCACCCAATCGGAATTGGTGTTATAGCCCCTTAAAAGTCCATTTTAAAAATGCAAAGCAGTAAACACACAAAAATCCAAAACACTTGCCAAAAAAAATTCTTTTATTTGCGGGGCAAAGAATCCTGCACAAAATCAAGTTATTGGAGAAGGGGGAGAAGTTTTTGCGCAAAGAACCCTGCAGGAAAATTTTTCAGAGGATTTCAGAAGGCAGAAGAGAGGAAAAGAATGCTTACAGAGAAGTTTTTAGTTGTTGACGTCAGCAACACGCGGCGGATCCACGGTCGGATGCATAATATTGCGGCGGTTCTGCGGTTGAAGAGTTGACTCAGGCCTTCAAACTTCTTCTGTTGTCTGTTGTGGTTCTCCTCTGTTTGTTCAGATCTGCTGTTTGCTGTTTTGTTCGCTGGATTTTTCTAGATCTGAATCTGTTCGTCTTTCCGATCCTGCACAATTCGTATGAAAACCCTTCAAAAAATAACAAGATGATAATTTTTTTTTTGTTTTTATATTTTTCAGTTTTTATGTTTTTTTAATTTTTTTTTAACTAACCCGAAATTACAAAAAGAAAATAACTGTCGTTGTCCCTGGCAACGGCACCATTTGATTGGTGGAAGGATTTTGCTTATGCTCTTTGAAATCAAAGAATTAACCGCAATCAAGAACGGTGTCGCTTGGTAGCTAGCCGGTTGAGTACGGGTCGGTCCACAGGGAAAACGTGTATTTTCTAGTTGTTCTAACGAGTCAATTCCTATTTGTGGTAGGTTTTGATTTTCTATAAAAACTGAGGTTGAAATTTATTTGGATTAAAACCTTGCTAGGGTTAGGATTAGGTTAGTTTGGAAAGTTAATTCTTCTCACCGCTTTCTTTGCCCTAATTAAGAACTCTATGTGTTAAGGTAATAGTTAACAAAGGGGATTAGCACGACCGGGAAGAAACTAGGTTTCTTCCCATTGGTCCTTGTCCGTCCTTTCTTAACTCTTAGCCCTAACCTCTATGGAAATCAACCACAACCGGTCTTAACTAGGGAATCACCGCTACCTCGTGGTATAGTGTGCCATAGTGAGCGGTGTGTGTTTGATTTGCATAGAGCCCTAATTTAAAATATTGAACGGGCAAGAAAGGAGTGAGAGATTTCCATCTCTCAAACCTACCCAATCCTAACCCTAACAAGTGAAGAACTACTCACTCATTAGGGAATTAACAAAGGAATTCATTTTTTGTGATTTTCTTTTAATAGCCTAATTAACTTGCGGAAAATAACTACGGCAGATAAAAAATTGCAGAGAAATAAAATTGCAGATAAGAAATTCAAGATAAAAAAAACTTACTTTTTTATTGATGCATCTTTGACAATTACAATGGAATGAAAATTTATATTCTAGAAATTAAAAGAGGCATGCTCCAAAAAGAGCTGTAGGCTTCCTATTTATAGATAATATAAATCCTAGAGTTTACATATGATCCGCATCTGAATTTACAAAACTATCCTAAGAAAACCAGGTCAATGCACCGACTCCACCGACACGTGCGATGCACGGCCGCAGATCCTCGGCCATAAGCCTGGTTTGGCCGCGGTTCCGCAGCAGTTTGATGGGGTCTCTGTCTCAAATCTTCAGGGATGCTTCATGTTGCATTTTACTTCTGGTTTCTTCACTTGGTTTCTCAGAATATCTTCTATTTTCTTCCAGATTTCCACAGTGCAGAATGTTGTGGACTTTTACCGTTCGCTTCGTGTTGAAGTCTTGAATCTTGTGCTGCCGTCGTACGTTGTGCAATCAAACTGTTCATTGATTTTCATTTGTTCCTTAAACTGTAGGCGGCATCATAAAGATTCTTCTATTCGTTGGTCGTAGTCTCACTTTTGTAGAGTTTTTTCATCATTTTCACTGTATTGTTCCGAGAACCTGTAACCTGCAACTATTCAGCAGACATGGATCAAAAGCACCTATTTATTTGCAATATGATTAAGAATGGGGAATATAATAATGCAAAATTCTGATATGAACAGTCATGTACACACTCTCTTCTAAATCACTATTTAGAAAGGCGGTCTTAACATCCATCTTCCAGATTTCGTAGTCATGGTATGCAGCGATGGCAAGTAGGATCCGGATGGACTTAAGCATAGCCACTGGAGAAAAGGTTTCATCATAATCCACACCTTGTCGTTGACGAAAACCTTTTTCAACAAGTCTAGCTTTGAAAGTCTCAACTTTTCCATCTACACCAAAAAATTTTCTTGAAGATCCACTTGCTCCCGATGGGTTTTACCCCTTCAGGAGCATCTTCCAAAGTCCATACTTTGTTGGTGTGCATGGATTTCATCTCAGATCACATTGCATCCAGCCATTTTACAGAGTCCCCACTCTTCATGGCCTGCTCGAAGCTAGTTGAGTCATCATCTTCCATGATGCAATCCCCGCTCCCACCATCAATGAGAAAACCGTAGTATCTCTCAAGTGGAAGAGGAACCCTACTAGATCGGTGGAGAGGCTGAGCTTCGTTGGGAACTATCGAATCCTCTGGTTCTACCAAATCATCTGTCGTAGTTTGTATTGCTGGAACTTCTTCCAGTTCTACCTCCTCGACACTAATTTCCTTTGCAAGAAATTCCTTTTCTAAAAAGGTGGCATGCTGAGCAACAAACACTTTTTGTTCCTCAGGGTGGTAGAAGATATGTCCTCGCGAATGCTTGGGATATCCTACAAACTTGCATAGAACTGACCTTGCCTCGAACTTGTCCGGATTTTTCTTTTTAACATAAGACGGGCAACCCCATATCTTAACAAAATTAAGACACGGTCTCTTCCCCTCTCATATCTCATATGAAGTGGTAGGCACTGATTTGGTTGGAACTCTATTCAATAGATATGCTGTTGTCTCAAACGCATAACCCCAAAAGGAAATAGGTAACTCAGCGGTGCTCATCATAGAGCGCACCATATCTAATAGAGTGCGATTCCTCCGCTCCGATACACCGTTGTGTTGTGGTGTATACGAAGGAGTAAGCTGAGAGAGAATCCCATTCTATTTTATATATTCCAGGAACTCATTGCTCATGTATTCTCCTCCTCGATCAGATCGAAGGATTTTAATACTTTTACCCGTCTGGTTCTCAACTTCATGCTTATATTCTTTGAATTTCTCAAAAGCTTCAGACTTGTGTTTCAACAGGAACACATGTTCGTATCTTGAGAGATCGTCAGTGAATGTAATAAAGTATGAGGAACCATTCCTGGCATGTGTAGACATGGGACCGCATACATCACTATCTATCAGTCCCAAGAGTTCCGTAACTCTTTCTCCGTGTCCAGTAAACGGAGTTTTGGTCATCTTTCCTTTGAGACATGAATGACAGGTTTCATAAGATGATAATTGGAACGGATTAAAATATCCATCCTTATGTAACTTAGCTAGTCGTGTTGCATTGATATGACCTAGTCTACAATGCCATAAGAAGGATTCGTTCATTTCTGAACTCTTCCTCTTATGTGTGTTATGTACGTTAAGAACTGTGTTTTGATTCAGAACGTATAAACCATTACATAACACACCAAACCCAATCAAAACTTTATTTAGGTAAATGTTCATAACATTATTCTCTACTGCAAAGTTTTATCCATCTTTATCTAATAAAGAAATTGATATTAAATTGCATATCATAGAGGGTATGTAATAACATTCATTCAAGATCAAAATATTCCTACTTGGTAATACAACGTGATATTCACCAACTGCTTTGGCTGCAACACTTGCACAATTCCCTACTTTAAGATAATGATCACCTATTCCCAGTTCTCTACCTTTCCTTAGCCCAAGTAACATATTACATATGTGGGATCCTGATCCGGTATCTAATACCCAGGACGTAGAGTATACTGAGAAACAGCTCTTAGTAACTAACACACCTGAAGAAGATGCATCAACATGCTTATTCTTCGTTTGGGTAGCATGGGAATCCGGATGTTCCCCTATTTCCTGTTCGGACCTATAACAATTATAAGTTGGAGCGGAACCAACGTTCCCCACCACAGTATAACAAACGGGTTCAGTCAATACATCCATATTATTATCTTGATTAAGGCCTGACATGGTCGCTACCTAGAGAGAGAGAGAGTAGAAAACACTTAGCGTATGCTCTTGCAAAATTAGATTGGTTATTATCTTATCTAATCAGGATGGCTCCCACTGTTTTTATCAAATATTCCTTCAAACCCTAAAAGGTAAGATTAGCCGGGATTAAGTACACCCTACAAGTTCGTCAATCTTTCAGCCAGGTCAGTGTCGGTACTTTGAGGGATGTTCCCCGTGCTTTCGCACGGACCTAATTAAAATAAACCTTGTTTTCCCAGGGGGCGTAACCCCGTTAACACCTTTCTAGACACCTACTTGATCGGCTAATTGTGATGTGTAAAATTCTCCCAGGAGTAACTTTTACTCGTAGTGGGTATCGGGATCCAACTATCTCATAGAAGGTATGCAATCTCATTGCAAATTCCAATACTTGAAATTCCCGATAATATTCTGCCCCTAGCGTCCAAGGGAGGTCAACAAACCATAGGCTACTAGTCAAGTTTAACCCGTACATTTCATGATTGAATTAAACCCACCCGCACGACCCTTGACGGAGGTCAACAAGGTCGTACGACTACACTAATCCAATCGCATCATATGCAGCAGATAAGCACTAGTCAGCTACCGCACACTACGCCTTGATGGAAGTCAACAAACGTAGCACGAATACTGAGTAGCACTTATCTGAAATGACGGAGGGCAACGTCTGGTTTTTAAAAAAACCTTTTGCTCAATGAACTTGATATCATTGTAGAATCGAGTGATTTTGAAAAGGAGTGTTTTTGAGGCTTTTTACTAGTTTTGCTAAACAGGTCACTCCCGGTGAAGGGATCTCGGCTCTTTCCTTATCGAATAAGGTGCAGGATATTTCACAAATACCTCTATGCAAAGCAAGAACTTAAAAGAAGCAATCGAAAGAAAAAACCGAGTTGGTTGTAGCATCTGCTAGCTTTTGCTAAAGAGGTCACTCCCAGTGAAGGGATCTCGGCTCTTTCCTTATCAAATAAGGTGCTGGATATTCTACAAGGAATACCGCTATGCAAAGCAAAAACTAGAGCCACCCTTTTTGAAAATTTGATTCAACAACATCTTTAGGTTTATTTTCTCTCATTAATCTTATTAATGAAGTCCCATCATTTATGCTTCCTAAGCATCACAGAAGAAATGAAAATACAACGTACGCTTATGCCATCCGCATTCGCCATAGTATCCCGTTATGCACCGTTAGGTTACTTAACTAACGACTTAGCGGGGCGGGACTAGCGCGGGTGCAAAACATAAGCAACGTTTATTATATATCATATATATAATAATAAAGTATTCGTCTCACACATATAAAGTGATCACATCACAGAATATCAGCAGCAGAAGATAATATATGAAATATTGGATATACTAGGAATTCTTTGTTTTAAATTAAGCCAGTATAAAAAACGGATTCCACGGTCGCGATGAATAGCCAAACCCACATCCCTAGACCCTTAAAAGAGTGGCAAGCAACCCTACTAATTCTAGAGTTAGGAGACCCGGTCACGACACCTCGAGATGGTCTCCTACTGGACTCTAGAACCCGGTTACTTGTGCTCCCCACCTTGGGTCTATCCTAATGCAGAAAAATAAATAATATACAACAATGGTGAAATCATCCTCAACCTGGAAGTGACCCAATAAAATAATATTACATACAAGTTTTTACATGAATGAAAATGAAAAACTCTCATCTCACATAAAAAAAACCCGGCTATTCAAAACACGACGATCCAATATAACATATCCCAGCAACACATAACATCACATGTCATCAACGTAAGTAAATATGCGTATCCCAATTGTCGTTGATATATAGCAACGAAACTGGCGATACACCACATATGACACTTACGGTCGCAGAAAAGAAAATGTCAAACTACAACATTTGGAATCCACAATCACCTTAGACATCATAAACCCGAAATATCACATACTTCGGATTTCATGCCTAACAATATGAATTACAAATATTGTATCATATTCCACAAATAGCTAGACGATGTTAAACATTTCGATCGAATCAACAAACACCCAAAATTTCCCAAAGAGCTCAACACTTGAGCGCGGTTTGAAAATACTCAGAACATGCCACAGTACCTATGGACCAACCGTAGAAGGGCTAACCCTTGCCTCACCTATGGCGCCGCGGAACTACCATAAACCGTAGGGTTTGGTGGTGGTTCTGACGGTCATAGAATCGAGTTAGGGTTTTGTTCTTCTAGAGGGTCCATCGAATTACTTGCATGATTTTTGAATATTTTAAACTTTGGAAAAATCCAACTTTTGGAAAATTTCCAGCGAGGGAGAAAATGGGTTATTGATATCCGTTCGAACTTTTTAACGACGTCTAAATAACCCGAGATAATATTAGAATTACGACTACGAAACACTCTAAATTACATTTTCAGAAAATTAACATCTCATACGATTTCAGCAAAAACAAGCAACACCTGAAACACCAAAACCCAGAGACCAGAACATTGGGTACGAACCAGAGAAAGCATCAAGGGCCCGGCCAGGCCGGAAATTATGTGTATGTCACCGGGTTAAAAATGGCAAAATTGGTTCGTATTTGTTCAGTGTTTATGTTACATCTCATATACCATTCTGCGGTTGCTTAGAAAAAATTCGACGACCTAAAAATTTTGACAAAAACTGGGTTTTAGTTTTGAGTGTTTCGGAGTTGTTTCGGTTTCGGTTTCGTAATTCTACAAATATCGTCTAATTCTCTAGCTTGTCTCTGATACCACTGTAGGAATGCCCAGCATGACAGCATGGTTTCGGGAGGCATCGTCCATGCCATTTTCAAAATTTAGCTATGCTAAACAACCCTAACCCTAGAATATTAACTAGAGATTTAGACGAAACAACATGTAAACTACTTTACATCTAAGTGAATATAGAATACAACCTTTGTAGACCAGTCCTTCACTTCAATAGCTCCATGTAGTAATCCCTCCGCTCCAAGTAGTGATCTTCTGGACTCTAGAATGGCTCCACAAGATGAAAGGAACAAGCTTGCACGAAGTCTTCAAGGCCGAGATGATCTACGTCGAGGAGACACTAACCCAAGCTACCTCTTCATTAATTAGGGATTAGTGAAGATAACACCCTAAACTAAATGGCTAATCTAGTAGAGGATGATGAAGTAGGATTTTTGCTCACTTTAGAATTTATTTTCTCACTATTTTTCTTCACTTCTCAAAAATCTAGAGAGCTCACTCTTAATCAAGATGAAGATGAAGCCAATAATGTTGTGGCAACCATGGGTGAGAAAATATCTCATATAACTCATGTAGAGACTTAACCATGGCTTAAATTAATGGTTGGGTTAATAAATATCTAGTGTAAGACAAAACTAGTGGACTAAGTCAATGGTTCTACAAGCTTCTACTAAGCTCACCCATGTGACTAATTTCCAACTAATCTTTGATTTACTCTAAATAAATAAACCCTACATTATCATGAGCATGGTGTGAATCTCATACACCCATGTAGCATGTGGCATCAAGCATGACACAAAAAAAGAAATACAATTAATATATATCACATATATATTAAATGCATAAGTGAGAAAAGAAATTCTTAAGTGAGCTAATATTAGTTAATGTAAATTAATATATCAAATATATAATTATACATTAAATCATTAAATCAACACTTGATTTAATAATCCGGCTATATCTCATACGACCGACTAATATTATTTGTATCAACTTATCGAATCAACACTTGATTCGATAACCCGGCTATATCTCGTATAACCGACCGATATTATAAATCGCGAGAATAGAATACGGTATCACATACTCGTATTAATCTCGGTCCTGCACATATAACATATGTGCTCCTACTACGTTTTGCCTGAGCCAGTAAACCTCTATGTAGGACTCTAAAGACTCGTCAATACGCCAGCAGTAGGTGATGATCATATCAGGCACCCATAAGCCGTCAATGGTACTAGCTGGACGTAACGGCTACCCAGGTATTGAGCGATCAGAAGATCAACAAGCAAGCCTGCTCTTACTTCTATAAATCCTATCAGTAACACTACCGTACAGTTCGGTCTCTTCATCTGATATGTCGCATATCTAGTCTAGGGGTGGTAAACGTCAGACCCCAGTAACCGATAAGTCGTGGCGATATGAGGCTCGTAACGGGTCGAGAAACTACTGATAACACTTACCAGTAGATCTCCGTATCAGCCCGGGCCAGGGACTTCCTGTTATAGCCAATCGAGCACAGCGCAACATCACCCCCAATACCGGGAGAGACAAATCCCCTCCTATCGCTCATTGCCTCCATGTGATTCGCGACCTTACCCAAAAGCTACCGTTTTGCACGTTCTCTTGAACGTGGTAAGGTGGAAATCAAAGCACGGTGGGTGTCACGACCCAAAATTGGGCACATGACCAGCACTTAAACTACGTAACGTCAACAGGCGTAACGCAATTAACTGAGCCGAAAAACCCAGCAATCTAAACCATTACATGAAAGAAAGATAGATCACTTTTAAAAATCTCGATGCAAAACTTTAAACTTATGTTTTTTTTTCATAAAAATTTCGACAGCACCTCCTTTGTAAAATCTAGCCCCAAAACAGGTACAAACATAAGATAAAAGTAAAACATCCCCAAGCGGGAGCAAATCTCGCCCAACGGCGGAAAAAATCACCACAACAGATATACGACGCCGTAGCGAAGAAATGAGATAATCCACATATATAAAGGCTGGCTCACACAAGCACGACAACCAGAGTCATAAGAATAAACTACATCGATCCTCACAACTCATCTATAAGTCAATACATGAAGGTGGTAGATGGAGAGTACTAGATACAAGAAATATACAATGTACATTATCGGATAACCGCAACCTACCTATAGCAAACACCTTCACAGCCAACCGTAGCGGTATCCGCAAAAGTAGAGATAATAAGGCGCCCTACCGCGACCACTCTGATGATCAGACCTGAAAAACCCTACGGCACAACGGGGGTGAGTTGCCAACTCGTGAATAGTAAATAACATCATACAGTAATCGCATGTATGTACTAACAGCGATAATCTATCACATGTAATCTGATAGAATAAGTATGACAATATGTATATGCAACGGTCATGAAAGACACTCTATCGGGTACTACTAATACATGAAGCAAATGCACATCAAATAAATGCGGAGTATGGGATAAAACATGTCATCCTCACAGAATCCTCATCGTGGTGAACCAATATCCATCAAGACAATCTAAATCCCCAAATTCCCTCAAATCGGCCCCCACATCGGCCCCTCGCATCGGGCACATCGGCCCCTCACATCAGGCACATCGGCCCCTCATATCAGGCACATCAGCCCCTCATATCGCAATGAATAAGAATACATGCACAGATCATTATGATGATAGGTATTATATAGGTGTGCATATATATAACATCGTCTCATACCACTAATATATATACATGTATATATATATCAACGTCCCATCCCACTGATATATATACCCAGGAGCAAAACATCATATGAAATCCATATATCAATGCGAAATCTATGAAACATAATATATGCAACATGAAACAGTAATATGAGCATATAAAGGAAAAACCGTTATTTAACTGCAACAAGTTATTTAAATATATCATGTGGTTCCTAATTTCTCCGAAACTAAACGCAACATCATATAAAGGTGAACATGTAGTTATAGCCAGGTATGCGAAACTATGTCGATATAGCAAAATGTGTGTATCTACCTATAAATAATGATGTAATACCCTCCAGGTATGTGTGTAACTAACAAGTAGGCATGACAAGGCATATGTGTAAGCATGTAAATATACAGGTATGCTATATGTCATATGCACAATGGAATATGAATTAATGTCTCAATGTCCCTATCCATTCAATATCACGTATGTATAGGTGTTGTGCGTGTCATGACAATTATTGACGGTGTGAGTGGCATACAATTAGAGCTCATGCAATATGAACCGTCAATAATAGTGCAGTGTCTAAGCACATCAAATAATAGTATGCAATGAAGTTTTATGCAAAATCTTTATATGTGCAATATAAAAAAATGCGGCTAATATCATATCATATCTAGCCCTGACGCATAACACCATGCGGGCGAATTCCCCGTAGATGTTAAATCTACTCACCGACAATCACGGGCTAGGTAAATCCAATCACCCGCTTCCCCTTCTTCGCAGCGTCCGAAGTCCCCGCATGCGATCCTATTAACACAAAACATAGCCAGTGCAAAAATCTCAGAAATCGATCAATATCACGTACACACTACGTTTGACCAACGCACCAACTCCAATCCAACCCACTGTTGGTGTTTATGCCTAGAGGCCATTACTGCATCATACTAGTTTGTATATTACTTAATGGAAGATTGGGATATTCACAGTTGTATTGACAGTCTTCCTAAAAATGGTAGTATGCTACTTGGTTTGTTCTACTTTAATATGTGCATATGTTTCTTTTAACATATCGCTTATACATATTAGTAGAGCCCTTAGGATCTTTGCTTGATTACCAGCGTTGTGATGGCAGTAACACTAGTGGGGGCTGGGTAGTCTATAAGCAACATCCTATACAAGTCCCTGGTCGTAGGATTATCGAGACGGGGCATCGATACTCCGGAGTAGACTAGTGTATACACTTCTTATCCCAGTTGGGGAGATGGTCTGTCCCACAGCCATCAGTATGTCGTACTGGAGATAGTATGCAGGTGCTCGTTAGGTTACGGGTACACCGGATAGGACTCGCCGGGAACTGCAGGTTGGTTCTATACCCATCGTCAGATAGCAGTTCTCAGGTGACATGAGTACAGCTTAGTCCGTCGACTTGACACTGCTACTTCGCCTCGGGTGTAATCCCACTGTACTTAAATTACTACCCTACCATAGCTCAAAAGAGTCGTGCAAACAGGTAGTAGTTGGGGGCAGTGGCGGTTAGACAGGACTCGTCTCTCCCGGTATTGGGGGTTGATATCGCGCTGTGTTTGGAGAGCCATTACGCAAAGTCCCTGGCCAGGGCAAGCGAGATTTACTGGTAGGTTCCAGTAGTTTCTCAAGGTGTAATGGGCTACACTCCGACACGACTTATACCACTATTAGGGGTCTGACGTTTACCGCTACCATAGGCCCAATATGCGATAGTCCTAGACGAACAGACTGGACTGTACGGAGATTGTCACATCAGGCTCAGTAGGAGTTCGGATGGGTTTCCTCATCGTCCTTCTTATCAACATCTACCTGGGGACCGTTACGTACAGCTAGTACCGCTTACGGCCTGTGGTTAAACCCACTGCCAGCGTAGTGTTGTTAGTGTTTATGCCCTAGAAGGCCATTACTGTATCATACTAGCTTGTATATTACTTAATGGAAGCTTGGGATATTCACATGTATATAACAGTCTTGCTAAACATGGTAGTATGCTACTTGGTTTTTCTATCTTAATATGTGAGTATACGTATTGATAGAGCTCTTAGGATCTTGCTTGTCTACCAGCGTTGTGATGGCAGTCACACTAGTGGGGGCTGGGTAGTCTACAAGCACATCCTTATTCAGGTCCCTGGTCGTTGGATTATCGAGACAGAGCATCGATACTCCGGAGTAGACTGATGTG
The DNA here is from genome assembly GCA_030015575.1 of Agapanthus africanus. Lineage (NCBI taxonomy): Eukaryota > Viridiplantae > Streptophyta > Magnoliopsida > Asparagales > Amaryllidaceae > Agapanthus > Agapanthus africanus. The sequence continues at coordinate 207,522,988 of JASDDO010000004.1, forward strand.
TACGCTTCTCATCCCAGTTGGGGAGATGGTCTGTCCCACAGCCGTCAGTACGTCGTACTGGAGATAGTATACAGGTGCTCGTTAGGTTACGGGTACACCGGACAGGACTCACAGGGAACTGTTGGTTGGTTTGATACCAGTCGTCAGTGAACGGTTCCCAGGTGACATGAGTACAGCGTAGTCCGCAGACTTGACACTGCTACTTCGCCTCGAGTGTGTCCCACTGTTCTTAGATTGCTACCCTACCACGGCTCAAAGGAGTCGTGCAAACAGGTAGCAGTTGGGTGCAGTCCCGAGCACTTGGAGGCAGTGGCGGTTAGACAGGATTCGTCCCTCCCGGTATTGGGAGTAGATATCGTGCTGTGTCAGAGAGCCATTACGCAAAGTCCCTGGCCAGGGCAAGCGAGATTTGCTGGTAGGTTCCAGTAGTTTCTCAGGGTGTAATGGGCTTCCCTCTGACACGACTTATACCGCTATTAGGGGACTGACGCTTGCCGCCCCCCTAGGCCCGATATGCGATAGTCTTGGACGAACGGACTGGACTGTATGGAGATTGTCACATCAGACTCAGTAGGAGTTCGGATGGGTTTTCTCATCGGCCTTCTTATCGACAACTACCTGGGGACCGTTACGTACAGCTAGTGCCGCTTGCGGTCTGTGGTTAAACCCACTGCCAGTGTAGTAGTCGAGTCTCTAGAGTCCCACACAGAGAGTTTCCTACTCCAGGCGAAACGATATAGAGGTTGCATGGTTTTGCGACAAAGGGTTCGGACGCATACGTGCGTTTACGCACGTACGACTTTCGGACAGTTTTTACCAGTCGGCTTTGGTTTAAGCCAGTTACTGGTATCCGGTTATTGGATTTTTACAGTCTAAAGTTTTTCCGTATTTTTGCGGATTGGAGGGGCGTTCTCGTAATTGTACGAGAAGCTTCTAGAAGATGTGACTAAGGAGGTTACTTTGGATGAGATTGTGAGTCATGAGGTGATTCATCATTATCATTAATTGCACCATAAATGATAATGACACATGCTTAATGAATCACCATTAGATATTTGTGAAGCATGCTTATTCATCACTCATTTTCTTTTGTTGATAAATGAGAATGCTTCATAATATATTATGATACACTCTCTCTCTTCTCATTATCTTATCTCATATTCTCTCTCCTCAAGCTCTCATCTTCAAACACTAATCCTTACACCTCATGAGTTGAGATCAAAGGATTAGTTAGACTAAACAATCCATAAACATCACTCTATCTCATCCTAACTTCTTTGATTAGCAATCCAAGAAGGTTAGTTGCCTCAAGTTTAGAGGTTTAGCTTGGAGTTTCGCTCTCGGGTGGATCGTCTACTACCTAGAGAAGGCCGAGGAGAATAAGGAGATCGTAAAGACGAAGGACCGGTTTCATTAGGTATAATCCCTTAACACTATAGTTTAGTATAGCTATGTGTTCGGTTATTATTTGTTTAGCTTCGATTCAAGCGGTTAGTCGATGTTTGTTCTTTAAACTTGATCGTTTCTGAAAATTCCGCCTCCCCATAAGTACTGGGGTGTACTACATCGACTTACAGTGGTATCAGAGCCTCGCTAAACAATAAATAACTTAATTGCAAATTTGTACGAATTTCGAACGAGAAATCGAAGCCGGAAAACCCTAAATATTATCAGTTTCTGTCGAACTTAAAATGAAGTCCTAAAATTTTTCAGGTGTGTTCAGAAAGCATGAAATGAGTCCAGGAGAACACCCACGAAATTTGAGCCAATGATTCGACTAAAGCGCCGCGGAAGGGCGGCGGATCCCACCGATCCGCCGCGCTTCCGCGGCCGAGTTGCCGAGTCATGGGCTCATCTTTCATGGGTGGGTCCTCTCTGGTGTTTCGGGTTTTCTGGGATGTTTAATTATTGCTCAGGTTACTGTTTAACAGAGCAGATTTTGGAGTAATATTGATGTTGTTTAATCGATCGAAATTGTACAGTATTTGCATATTGGATTATATCTGTGATTGTGTAATGTGTTCGTAAACCTCCCCCAACTGCTAGTATGTCGGTTGGCAGGGGGTTGCACATTTCTGAAATGGTTATATCTGTTTGTGCATATAAACTGTATTGGACTGTTGTGGTGTTTAGCCGGGGTTTAGCAATGGGTTTATGATTAATTCATTTGTTTTAAATGTAATTTGTTGTAATATTATTTTTGCGGGGCACTTCCAGGTTGCGGTCGTAGCCACCGTTGTATTATTTCATTTTTACTGTTTTTGCTCCTAAGACTGACCCAAGGTGGGGTACACAAACTGCCGGATGGGTAGTTTGCCGTACCCGTAGGGGTCGAGGGTGGGGTAACGGCTATTCATCACAACTTTGTAATCTGTCTTTTCTTGCAGGCTCAAAACAAATACAGATTGCTTGCAAATCCAATATTGTTTATCTGTGTTCTGGAATGAATATCATTGCGTCAGACGAATGTAAAATATCTATATATAATGTAGCTATTTAGACGTCACTTATGTTTTACACCCGCGCTAGCCCAGCCCCCGCTCTGTCGTTAGTTAAGTAACCTAACGAGTGATGACGGGACCCCGTGGCGAATGCGGATGGCATAAGAGGACGTTGTATTTTCGTTGTTTTCTGCAATGATAGGTTAATGATGGGACGCATTATCTATAATGCAAAGAAAATAAACCAAGTTTAAATCGTTGGAACAATTTAAAAGAAACCACTCGGTTATTTTTAAAACAGATATTTTTAAATGCGGAGATTTAACCACTCCTTTTAAAAGCTATCAGGTTCCTTCGGTTATATCAAGTTCACTACGTTCACGGTTTCGCCAAAACCAGTCGTAGCCCTCCGTCATTTCTTATGGATGGTCAGTAGTATTCAAGCTATGCTTGTTGGCTTTCGTCAAGGCATAGTGTTTGGTAGCTGCTGGGGTATTCATTTGTTGCATAGATAGATGAGTTGGTTTGGGACAGTCGTATAACCTTGTTGGCTTTCATCAAGGGTATATACGGATGGGTTCAAATTAACAAGATAATGATGGGCAGAACTTGACATGTGTTTTATGATTTGTTGGCTTTCGTCAAGGTCATAAGAACATGGGGCAAAAATGTATATCGGGAATTTCTAAAGAAACTGAAATTTGCAAAGAGATGCATACCATTTTGAGTTTAATGAATGTTGGTAGCATTCCTACAACATTATCAGACAATGATATTTGGATCCCGATCCTACTGTGAGTATATGCTACTTATCAGGATATTCGTCACTTAACGATCAATGCTATAAACCTAGTAGGTGTCCAGAAAGGTGTCAGCGGGGTTACGCCCCCAGAGAAAAGAGGTTATTTAATTAAGGAACTTCGCGAAAGCGTTGGAAAACCTCCCTCGAAGTATCGACACTGGCCTGGCTGAACGGTTAAGCAAGTATTGTACGGTGAGAATAGTCCTGGCTAATTCTTCTTTTATGGTTTGAGGAAGGATTCGAGAAACAGTGGGAGCCATCCAGTTTAGATAAATTAAAAACCAATCTAAACTTGCAAGAGCATCATGCTAAAGTGTTTTCTTCTCTCTCTCTCATTGCAGCGACCTTGTGACCATGACTAGGTTACATCTAGATAACAAGATGACTGAATCTAACTTATTTGACTGGCAAAGGTCTGTCCCGATGACCATTGCCTATGACAAGCTGGACCACCCTATTACTACTCAAGATCCCACCGTCCCAGGTCCAGTTTCCACCGTCGCGGATATGGATATCCGTCAGACAAAGGAAAAGAATAAAGCGAAAGCCAAGTGCCTCGTGTTGGCTTCAGTTGATGGTAGATACCAGAAGCAGCACGAGAAGATGGACTCTGGTTCCATCTTTCTCCATAACAAAGATTTATATGGAGAGCAATCTCATATCGCAAGATATGAGGCCTCGAACGAATTGATTCAAGCGAGGTCGGCTGACGGGTCATCTGTAAGGGACGACGTCCTTACGATGACTAGCTATATTGATGAGCTCAAGGACCTGGAGACCACGTTGGGAAACAGGTCATATACTGACTTATTTCCACATTCCCTGCCCTCTACTTACACCCTGAAAGAAACCAGGGAGACACAAGCTCTGCTTAATAGGGGACCTTCTTCCTCTTCATCCAAGGCGAAAGCAAAGGGTGAAAAGAAGAAGACCTCTACAAAACCGATATACTGTGTCAGCAAAGTAGGAGGAAAGGGAAAAGAAACAGTTTCGGGACTTGGTATAGGTAAGGAGGGATATTCCTATTGTTATGAGAATGGACATTGGCAGAAGGATTGCAGGGCTTTGGAAGCCAGTAGCCAGGATACGAAGCATGTTGTGGCTTCAGCCTCAAGTGTGTTTGTAATTGAGAACTGTTTGTCAATTAACTCTACTTCCTGGGTACTAGATACCGGAGCAGGATCTCATATCTGTAATTCGTTACATGCTTTGAGAAACCGTAAAGTTATAAGGATAGGTGATTTGTCTCTCGGAGTTGCAAACGGAATGAGCGTGGATGCTGAATCCGTAGGAGAATATCGCCTGGGTTTGACAAGTGGGCAGATATTGATTCTACGTAACTGTCTGTATGTACCTAGTTTGACTTGTAATATCATATCAGTGTCCTCACTTTCAAGAGAGGGATATGACTTTACATTCGTAAGCGATGTAGTTCACATCCACCTAAATCAAGTTCTGATTGGGTCCGGTACATTAGATGACGGTATATACGTATTGAATCAAGCTCAGGTTTTCAATGTCCAGAACACACTTAAAAGAAAGTCTCCAGAAGTAAATCAGGCTTTCTTATGGCATTGTAGACTAGGTCACATCAATGAAACACGGTTAACAAAGTTACATAGAGAAGGATATTTGAATTCGTTCGAATATCAATCTTATGCCACTTGTGAATCTTGTCTCATGGGAAAGATGACAAAGACTCCGTTTTCTGGACACGGAGTAAGAGCGAGCGAGCTCTTAGGACTCGTACACAGTGACGTGTGCGGTCCAATGTCTACACATGCGCGAGGTGGTTATTCCTACTTCATTAGTTTTACGGATGATTTCTCTAGGTATGGACATATCTTCTTGATGAAGCATAAATCTGAGGCCTTTGAAAAATTCCAAGAATACAAGAATGAAGTGGAAAACCAAACAGGCAAAAGTATTAAGACACTGAGATCTGATCGAGATGGTGAATACTTAAGTGCCGAGTTCCTGGGTTACTTAAAAGAGAAAGGAATTCTCTCTCAGCTTACTCCTCCATACACACCACAACACAACGGTGTATCGGAAAGGAGGAATCGAACCCTATTAGATATGGTTCGTTCCATGATGAGTAAGGCTGAGTTACCGCGATCATTCTGGGGTTATGCGCTAGAATCAGCGGCATATCTTTTGAACAAGGTTCCAACCAAAACTGTGCCTACCACGCCATATCAGATGTGGAGTGGGAAGAAACCCCATCTTCAGTACCTGAAGATATGGGGATGTCCAGCTTTTGTAAAAAAGCAGCATCCGGACAAGCTTGAGGCACGCTCAGTAGAGTGTAAGTTTGTGGGATATCCAAAGAATTCCATGGGATATTGCTTCTACTACGCAGAGGAACAAAAGGTTTTTGTTTCTCGTCATGCCCGCTTCTTAGAAACTGAATTTTTAGAAAATCAGAAGAGTGGGAGCGCAGTAGAACTGGAAGAAATTCCAGAACCACAAGCTGTTACTGAAAGTTTGGTAGAACAAGAAGTTTCAGAAGAAAGGGACATACCAGCGCCTCTCCGCAGAAGTAGTAGGCAGTCTCATCCGCCTGAGAGATACTACGGTTTTCTCATAGACGGGGATAGAGAAGATTGCGTCATTGATAATGACGACCCTACTAGCTTCCAGCAAGCCATTCAGAGCGGTGACTCGGTAAAATGGCTGGATGCAATGCGGACCGAAATGGAGTCCATGTACACTAACAAAGTATGGACTTTGGACACTGCTCCAGATGGGGTGAAACCCGTAGGATGCAAGTGGATCTTCAGAAAGAAGATTGGTGTAGATGGACAGGTTGAAACCTATAAAGCTAGACTTGTTGCAAAGGGTTTCCGTCAAAGACCTGGTTTGGACTATGACGAAACTTTTTCTCCTGTAGCTATGCTGAAATCCATTCGGGTCCTTCTTGCTATTGCTGCCTTCCACGATTATGAAATCTGGCAGATGGACGTAAAGACGGCCTTTCTAAATGGAAATTTAGAAGAGAGCGTCTATATGGATCAGCCAGAGGGATTCATTCAGAGTGGGAGCTGCGGTAAAGTATGCAAGCTGCTTAAATCCATTTATGGACTAAAGCAGGCATCGCGGAGTTGGAACATCTGTTTTGATGATACTGTCAAAGAATTCGACTTTATCAAAAATCCAGATGAACCATGCATATATAGTAAGATTGTAGGGAGAGTTGTTGTATTCCTCGTCTTGTACGTGGATGACATTCTCCTAATAGGAAATGATATTCCTATGCTACAATCAGTCAAAAGATTCTTGTCACAGAAATTCTCCATGAAGGACCTGGGTGATGCCACCTACATTCTGGGGATCCAGATCTATCGTGATAGATCAAAGAGGATGTTGGGACTTTCACAGTCCAGGTACATAGACACCATATTGAAAAGATTCAGTATGGAAGATTCTAAGCGCGGTAACCTACCGGCTTGTCACGGAATCACCCTCTCCAAAGAGATGTCTCCCAAGACTGATTTGGAAAGGGAACGCATGTCGATTATACCCTACGCTTCTGCGGTAGGCTCTATAATGTATGCGATGTTATGTACCAGACCAGATGTAGCATACGCATTGAGCGTTGTAAGCCGGTATCAGGCAAACCCAGGGGAGAATCACTGGATAGCAGTAAAGAACATTCTCAAGTACCTGAGGAGGACTAAGGAGATGTTCTTGGTTTACGGCGGAAAGGACCTCAAGATGGAGGCCTATGCTGATTCCGGCTTCCAGAGTGACAAGGATGACTCCAAGTCCATGTCGGGTTATGTCTTTACCCTCAATGGAGGGGCGGTCTGTTGGAAGAGTTCCAAGCAGGACACCGTTGCTGACTCAACGATGGAAGTGGAGTACATAGCTGCTTGCGATGCCGCAAAAGAAGCTGTCTGGATGAAGAAGTTCCTCACAGAACTTCAGGTGGTTCCTACCAGTGTTGGTCCAATACCTCTGTATTGCGACAACAACGGAGCTATAGCTTTAGCGAAGGAACCAATGTCCCATCAGAAGTCCAGACACATCTTAAGGCGGTATCACCTGATCAGGGAGATCGTAGATCGCCGGGAGATCGAGGTAAAGAGAGTAAATATGGAGGATAACATTGCTGATCCATTCACTAAGGCCCTTCCTCAGATTCAGTTCGAAAGGCTACTCGAGATCATTGGTCTGCGATATGCCAGTACATGGCCCTAGTGCAAGTGGGAGATTGTTAGTGTTTATGCCCTAGAAGGCCATTACTGTATCATACTAGCTTGTATATTACTTAATGGAAGCTTGGGATATTCACATGTATATAACAGTCTTGCTAAACATGGTAGTATGCTACTTGGTTTTTCTATCTTAATATGTGAGTATACGTATTGATAGAGCTCTTAGGATCTTGCTTGTCTACCAGCGTTGTGATGGCAGTCACACTAGTGGGGGCTGGGTAGTCTACAAGCGCATCCTTATTCAGGTCCCTGGTCGTTGGATTATCGAGACAGAGCATCGATACTCCGGAGTAGACTGGTGTGTACGCTTCTCATCCCAGTTGGGGAGATGGTCTGTCCCACAGCCGTCAGTACGTCGTACTGGAGATAGTATACAGGTGCTCGTTAGGTTACGGGTACACCGGACAGGACTCACAGGGAACTGTTGGTTGGTTTGATACCAGTCGTCAGTGAACAGTTCCCAGGTGACATGAGTACAGCATAGTCCGCAGACTTGACACTGCTACTTCGCCTCGAGTGTGTCCCACTGTTCTTAGATTGCTACCCTACCACGGCTCAAAGGAGTCGTGCAAACAGGTAGCAGTTGGGTGCAGTCCCGAGCACTTGGAGGCAGTGGCGGTTAGACAGGATTCGTCCCTCCCGGTATTGGGAGTAGATATCGTGCTGTGTCAGAGAGCCATTACGCAAAGTCCCTGGCCAGGGCAAGCGAGATTTGCTGGTAGGTTCCAGTAGTTTCTCAGGGTGTAATGGGCTTCCCTCTGACACGACTTATACCGCTATTAGGGGACTGACGCTTGCCGCCCCCCTAGGCCCGATATGCGATAGTCTTGGACGAACGGACCGGACTGTATGAAGATTGTCACATCAGACTCAGTAGGAGTTCGGATGGGTTTTCTCATCGGCCTTCTTATCGACAACTACCTGGGGACCGTTACGTACAGCTAGTGCCGCTTGCGGTCTGTGGTTAAACCCACTGCCAGCGTAGTAGTCGAGTCTCTAGAGTCCCACACAGAGAGTTTCCTACTCCAGGCGAAACGATATAGAGGTTGCATGGTTTTGCGACAAAGGGTTCGGACGCATACGTGCGTTTACGCACGTACGACTTTCGGACAGTTTTTACCAGTCGGCTTTGGTTTAAGCCAGTTACTGGTATCCGGTTATTGGATTTTTACAGTCTAAAGTTTTTCCGTATTTTTGCGGATTGGAGGGGCGTTCTCGTAATTGTAAGAGAAGCTTCTAGAAGATGTGACTAAGGAGGTTACTTTGGATGAGATTGTGAGTCATGAGGTGATTCATCATTATCATTAATTGCACCATAAATGATAATGACACATGCTTAATGAATCACCATTAGATATTTGTGAAGCATGCTTATTCATCACTCATTTTCTTTTGTTGATAAATGAGAATGCTTCATAATATATTATGATACACTCTCTCTCTTCTCATTATCTTATCTCATATTCTCTCTCCTCAAGCTCTCATCTTCAAACCCTAATCCTTACACCTCATGAGTTGAGATCAAAGGATTAGTTAGACTAAACAATCTATAACCATCACTCTATCTCATCCTAACTTCTTTGATTAGCAATCCAAGAAGGTTAGTTGCCTCAAGTTTAGAGGTTTAGCTTAGAGTTTCGCTCTCGGGTGGATCGTCTACTACCTAGAGAAGGCCGAGGAGAACAAGGAGATCGTAAAGACGAAGGACCGGTTTCATTAGGTATAATCCCTTAACACTATAGTTTAGTATAGCTATGTGTTCGGTTATTATTTGTTTAGCTTCGATTCAAGCGGTTAGTCGATGTTTGTTCTTTAAACTTGATCGTTTCTGAAAATTCCGCCTCCCCATAAGTACTGGGGTGTACTACATCGACTTACAAGTGTCGAGTCTTTAGAGTCCCACACAGAGAGTTTCCCTACACCGGGCAAAAGGTGTAGAGGCCGTATGGTTTTACGGCAGGGCTGTGATCACTTACGTACACTTGTGCACGTACTATGATCGGGCAGATAATACTAGAGGGCTTTGGTTTAAGCCAGATTCTAGTATTATACAGATGGATTTATTTAGCCAAAGATTATCCGTGTTTTTCAGAAATACGGATGGGAGGGGCAACCTCGTAATTTGTCGGGAAGCTTCTAGAAGGAGGTGACTCATTTGTGTTTATTTCTTTTTATATTTAAACTAAATGAGGTGGAGGAGATGAGGTGTAGTTTACATTAAATGCTTAATGACTCATGAGGTGATTCACCCTTAGAATTAAATAAATCATGCTACATATTATCTTGATATTATCAAGAGAGATATTATTATGCTTCATATTATTATAGCATGAGTATTATTCATTTCATTATCACAAAACACTTCTCTCTCCTCAAGTCTTCATCTTCTTCCTCAAACCCTAAAATCTCTCATGAGTTGAGAATCCTAGGGTTTAAAGTGACTAAGTAATCCATCTAAATACTCTACACCCTCTAGGACTTCTAGATTAGCAAACTAGAAGCCGTAGTTATCTCAGATTCGAGATAGGAGCTCGGACTATAGACTCTCGGGCGGATCATCTTTGACTTGAGGAGGCCATTGAGGTACCCATGTTCCATAGAGCGGACGAGGTGTGGAGGACAGCGATGAAGACCCGAAGGACAAGTAACGTGAGGTATAACTTCGAATCAGAGTAGTTAAACCTCTCGTAGTTTGCTAGTAATGGTTTAGACACGACCCGTGCGCTCAAGTCCGTGTTACGAAGCTTTGATAATTGTTTTTCATATATTCCGCCTCCCCGCGAACACGTGGGGTGCGTGACATGGAATTACAGTGGTATCATATCCTACTAAACCTTTACTAGCTTGTTAGCAACTAATTAGAACTTCGATCATCGAATAAACAAGAAAACTTAACCCCGGACCCCTTAAGTTTCTGTCGATTTTAAACCTGTCGAAAAAATTATTTCAGAGGTATGAAAATGTTAGTGTGATATGCCCTAGAGGCCATTATTGTATAGTACCAGTTTGTATATTACATTTTGGAAGCTTAGGATATATACACAGATTTATAACAGTCTTGCTCAATATGGTAGTATGCTACTTGGTTTGTATCTATCTTAATATGTGTATATGTTTCTTTTGATATATCGCTAATACATATTGATAGAGCCCTTAGGATCTTTGCTTGACTACCAGCGTTGTGATGGCAGTCACACATGTGGGGATTGGGTAGTCTACAAGCACATCCTTATACAGGTCCCCAGTCGTAGGATTATCGAGACAGGGCATCGATACTCCGGAGTAGACTGGTGTGTACGCTTCTCGTCCCAGCTTGGGAAATGGTCTGTCCCACAGCCATCAGTACGTCGTACTGGAGATAGTATGCAGGTGCTCATTAGGTTATAAGTACACTGGACAGGACTCATTGGGAACTGTTGGTTGGTACTATACCTATCGTCAGATAACAGTTTCCAGGTGACATGAGTACAGCTTAGTCCGTTAACTTGACACTGCCACTTCGCCTCGAGTGTATTCCCACTGCTCTTAGATTACTACCCTACCACGGCTCTATTGAGTCATGCAAACAGGTAGTAGTTGGGTGCAGTTCTGAAGCACTTGGAGGCAGTGACGGTTAGACAGGATTCGTCTCTCCCGGTATTGGGGGGTTGATATCGCGCTGTGTCTAGGAGAGCCATTACACAAAGTCCCTGGCTAGGGCAAGCGAGATTTACTGGTAGTGTTTCCAGTAGTTTCTCAAGGTGTTCTGGGATACACTTCGACATGACTTGTACCACTATTAGGGGTCTGACGTTTACCCCCCTAAGCCCGATATGCGATACTCTTAGACGAACAGACTGGACTGTACGGAGATTGTCACATTAAGGCTCAGTAGGAGTTCGGATGGGTTCACCACATCAGTCTTCTTATTGGCATCTACCTGGGGACCGTTACGTATAGCTAGTACCGCTTGCGGCCTGTGGTTAAACCCACTGCCAGCATAGTGTCGAGTCTTCAGAGTCCCACACAGAGGGTTGTTCACCTTTGGGCAAAACAGAGTAGAGGTCGTATGGTTTTACGACGGGGTTCGTTCACATACGCGCACTTGTGCATGTTTGGTGTCCGGGCAATTATTACTAGTGGGCTTTGGTTTAAGCCAGATCCTAGTATTTGTTTTGGGATTGCTCTTGTCTTATTGTATTCGTGTTTCTTCGGAACACGAATGCGGGTACGTACGTACAGTTGACAGAGGAGGAGAGGGAGACACCTCATTATGGTTTTTGACCATTGACTTGATCAAAACCCTAATGAGAATGAGAAATATGATTAATAATATTAATTAAGTATATTTGTATCATGGTTAGAATTGGTTTGACCATTTGACTTGTTGACTTACATTGACCTAGATATTTTTCTTTTTGTTTTTTGTTAAGCATAAGATGCTTCTTGAAGCATGCTTAGCATTAAATATGAAATGATAATGGTCAAATCAATTCACCGTCACAATTTTCTTAATTACTATTATTATTATCATATATTTATCATATGAGAGCAAGGTTCATTTCATTCTATCATTCTCTTTCTCTCTCATAGTTAGCTCTCCCTCTTTCTCTCTCAAAGCTTAAGTGTTTCATGTGTTGAAAATCATAAGCTTTTGAGACTAAACCACCAAAACACCTCTCTACTTACTCTAGGGTTCTTATTCTAGCAAGCCAAGCACTCTAGTTACTTTACTGTAAATTATTCACTGTGGCAAATTACGGGTGTTTCGAAGTCGCAATTTAATGTTGTTTGATGTTTCATGTTCTGTACAATGTGTTTTAAACTTCCTCTAATTGCTATATGTCGATTAGTTGGGGTTGCACATTTCTGTGATGTTTCTATTGGTTTGTGGATATGAACTTGTTGGATCGTCGTGATGAATAGCCAAGGATATGAGATGAGGGTTTTCATTTTTCATTCAATGTAATATTTGTAATTTGATGTAATATTATTTCATGGTCACACATCCGGGTTGAGGTTGTAGCCACCATTATATATTATTTCTTTTACTGTTTTTGCTCCTAGGATAGACCCAAGGTGGGGTGCACAAACTACCAGGTAATTTGAAGTGTTGAGTGGTCTACTCACGTTGTTGAGAGAGGCTGCTTCACATAGAGTATTTGGCGGGTAGTTTGACGCACCCGTAGGGGTCTAGGGTGGGATTTGGCTATTCATCGCGACCGTGTAATCCGTATTTCGTTGCAGGCTCAAACGAAACGCGGATTCCTAGCATATCCAATGTGTTCATCTGTGATCTGGAATGGCTATCATTGCATCTGATGAATGTTTATATCTATATATGATATCTAGTAGGCCTTGCTTATGTTTTGCATCCGCGCTAGTCCAGCCCCCGCTCTGTCGTTAATTAAGTAACCTAACGGGTGATGACGGGGCCCAGTGGCGAATGCGGATGGCATAAGCGTACGTCATATTTTCGTTGTTTTCTGTAATGGTAGGATTAATTGATGGGACACGTTATATTAATGCAAAGAAAATAAACCAAAGCTGAATCGTTGGAACAATTTCAAAACCACTCGGTTTTTTCCAAAACAGAAAACTTTTAAAACGCGGAGCTTAAACCACTCCTTTTAAAAGCTATCAGGTTCCTTTGATTATATCAAGTTCACTACGTTCTCGGTTTCGCCAAAACCATTCGTAGCCCTCCATCATTTTGGTTAAAAATTCAGTAGTATTCAAGCTATGTATTTTGACCTTCGCCAAGGCATAGTGATTGGTAGTTGCCGAATATTTATCTGTTGCATAGATAGATGCGTTGGTTTGGGACAGTCATACTGCTATTTTGGCCTTCGTCAAGGGTATGTATGGGTGGATTCAAATTAACCTGGATAATGAAGGGTAGAACTTGACATGTGACTTATGATATGTTGGCCTTCGTCAAGGTCATAAGAGCATAGGGCAAAAATCCACATCGGGGGTTTCTAAAGAAACTGAAACTTGCTAGTGTTTCATACCATTTGGAGTGTGATAATTTTGGTAGGATTCCTTCATCATTATCACACAATGATATTTGGATCCCGATCCTACTGTGAGTATATGCTACTCCTCGGGAAATCTTCTCACTTAACGATCAATGCTATAAACCAAGTAGTTGTCTAGAAAGGTGTTAGCGGGGCTACGCCCACAGGGAAAAGAGGTTATTTAATTAAGGAACTTCATGAAAGCGTCGTAAAACCTCCCTCAAAATACCGACACCAGCATGGCTGAACGGTTAAGCAAGTATTGTACGGTGAGATCAATCCCGACTAGTTCTTCTTTTATGGTTTGAGGAAGGATTCGAGAAACAGTGGGGGCCATCCTGTTTAGACAAACTAAAAACCACTCTAAACTTGCAAGAGCATCATGCTAAAGTGTTTCTTCTCTCTCTCATAATTGCAGCAACCAAACATCATGACGGGCCTTAAGTTACTATTAGATAAAAAATATACTGACAGGGCCAAACTATAATGATTGGTTCAGGAATGTCAAAATGGCAATCACTTATGACAAGTTGGGGTATCTCCTTACCACTAAGGCCCCCGCCGTCCCTGGTCCAAGATCCAGTGTCGCGGATAAGGAAATCCGTAAGACCAGGGAGATTGACAGCGCGAAGGCCAAGTGCCTTGTGCTTGCCTCTATGGACAATGAACATCAAAGGAGGCACGAGAATATGGATCTTGAATCCATATTTCTTCATACTAAGGAACTATATGGAGAGAAATCCCGTATCGCAAGATACGAGACCTCGAAGAAGCTATTTTCAGCGAGGTTAGCCGTCGGATCATCTGTAGCGGAACACGTGCTTAAGATGATTGGCTACATTGAGGAGCTCGCGGACCTCGGGACCACGTTAGAGAACGAGCTCTACACTGACTTGATTCTCCAGTCCCTTCCTTCCACCTACGCCCACTTTATCCTGAATTTCAACATGCAAGGAAAAGAAGTTGAACTTCCGGAACTCCTCAACATGTTGAGGAAAGCAGAGAGCACCCTACAGAAAGTCAGGGAAACACCTGCTTTGTTTGTTGGAGGAGCTTCCTCTTCTAGGTCCAAGGCGAAAGCCAAAGGAAAGAAGAAGAAGGCCCCCACCAAACCAAGGGGCGGTGTTAGTAAGGTGGAAGCCAAGGAAAAATCAAAGGTAGCGGGACAGATTATGGGGAAGGAAGAATGCTTTTATTTTCACAAGAAAGGAAACTGGAAGAAAGATTGCAGGGCTTGGAAGGCCAAGAACCAGGACCCGAAGCAAGTTGTGGCTTCGGCTTCATGTGTGTATGTTATTGAAAACTGTCTGTCAATCAACTCTACTTCCTGGGTGTTGGATACCGGATCAGGATCTCATATCTGTAATTCTTTGCAGGCACTGAGAAGCCGTAGGGTTTTGAAGGCGGGTGATATGACCCTCAGAGTTGCAAACGGAGCAAGCATGGATGCTGAGTCCGTGGGGGACTATCACTTAGGATTGACAGATGGACATGTTTTGGTTTTGCGCAACTGTTATTTTTGTACCCAGTTCGACTTGTAATATCATATCTGTATCTTTAATGTCTAAAGAAGGTTATGATTTTGCATTTGTAAGCAATGTTGTAAACATTCACCTTAATCATGTTTTGATTGGGTCGGGTACATTAAGCAACGGTATATACGTTTTAAACCAACCGCAGATTTTCAATATCCAGAATACACACAAAAGAAAGACTCCGGAATTAAATCATGCTTTCTTATGGCATTGTAGACTGGGTCACATCAATGAGACAAGGTTAGCTAAGTTACATAAAGAAGGATATTTGGATCCGTTCGAATATCATTCTTATGCAACTTGTCAATCATGTCTCAAAAGAAAGATGACAAAGACTCCGTTCACTGGACACGGAGTAAGAGCGAGCGAGCTCGTGGGACTCGTACACAGCGACGTGTGTGGTCCAATGTCTACACATGCAAGAAGTGATTTTTCATATTTCATTACTTTTACGGACGATTTCTTTAGGTATGGACATGTCTTCTTAATGAAGCATAAATCCGAGGCCTTTGAGAAATTCCAGGAATATAAGAATGAAGTAGAAAAACAAACCAGCAAAAGTATCAAGACACTGAGATCTGATCGAGGTGGTGAATACTTAAGTGCCGAGTTCCTGGATTACCTAAAAGAGAATGGAATTCTCTCTCAGCTTACTCCTCCATACACTCCACAACACAACGGTGTATCGGAGAGACGGAACCGAGCCCTATTGGATATGGTACGTTCCATGATGTGTAACGCTGAGTTACCGCGATCATTCTGGGGCTATGCACTAGAATCAGCTGCATATCTTTTAAACAAGGTTCCTACCAAGACTGTGCCTACCACACCATATCAGATGTAGAGAAGAAACCCAATCTTCAATATCTGAAGATATGGGGATGTCCAGCTTTTGTCAAAAAGCAGCATGCGGACAAACTCGAGGCACGCTCAGTACTGTGTAAATTTGTGGGATACCCAAAGAACTCCAGGGGGTATCTTTTCTATTACGCAGAAGAACAAAAGGTTTTTGTTTCTCGTCATGCCCACTTTCTGGAACATTAGTTCTTAGAAAAAGAAACAAGTGGGAGCGCAATAGAACTGGAAGAAATTCCAGAACCACAAGCTATTACTGAAAGCTTGGTGGAACAAGAAGTTTCAAAAGAACAGGACATTCCCGCACCGCTCCGCGGGAGTAGTAGGCTTTCTCATCCACCTGAGAGATACTACGGCTTTCTCATAGACGGGGATAGAGAGGATTGCATCATTAATAATGATGAGCCGACTAACTTCCAGCAGGCCATTCAGAGCACTGACTCGGTAAAAAGTCTAGATGCAATGCAGATCGAGATGGAGTCCATGTACACCAACAAAGTATAGACTTTGGACTTTGCTCCAGAAGGGGTAAAACCCGTAGGCTGCAAATGGATCTTCAAAAGGAAGATTGGTGTAGATGGACAGGTTTAAACCTATAAGGCTAGACTTGTTGCAAAGGGTTTTCGTCAAAGACCTGGTTTGGACTATGACGAAACCTTTTCTCCACTGGCTATGCTCAAATCCATTCGAATCCTTCTTGCCATTGATGCCTTCCATGATTATGAGATTTGGCAGATGGACGTAAAAACGGCTTTTCTAAATGGAAATTTAGAGGGGTGTGTCTATATGGACCAGCCATAGGGATTCATTCAGAGTGGGAGCAGCGGAAAAGTGTGCAAGTTGCTGAAGTCCATTTATGGACTGAAGAAAGCATCGCGGAATTGGAACATCTGTTTTGATGAGACGGTCAAAGAATTTGGCTTTACCAAAAATCCAGATGAACAATGCATTTATAGTAAGATTGTAACACGAACTGTCGTATTCCTCGTTTTATACGTGGATGACATTATCTTGATAGGAAATGGCATTCCTATGCTATAATCTGTCAAAGGGTTCTTGTCACACAGATTCTCCATGAAAGACCTGGGTGATGCCTCTTACATTCTGGGGATCCAGATCTATCGTGATAGATCTAAGAGGATGTTGGGACTTTCACAGTCCAGGTACATCGACACCATACTGAAAAGATTCAGTATGGAAGATTCAAAGCACGGTAATTGTTAGTTATGTATATGCCCTAGGGGCCATTGTTATACATTTGATGTATACTATGATGGATGCTTAGATATATACAGAGAGGACTTTCTTGCCCGTCATGATAGTATGCTATTTGGTTTCACTTTATCTTAACATGTTGACTTTTATTGGTTTACTGTCTTTCTCTCACATGTTGATAAATCCCTTAGGATCTATGCTCGACTACTGGGACTATGATGAGATCATACTAGTGGGGCCATAGTAGTTGAGGAGCATATCCTATAACTGTTCCTAGTCGAGAGTATATCGAGACAGGGCATCGATACACCAAAGTAGACTAGCGTATACACATCTTGACCCATATGATGGGCGATGGATGATCCCATATCCATCGGTGTTTGACATCAAGGATGGTGTACGGGTGCTCAGTGGAGACTGGGTACACTGGACGGACTCGCCGAGAACTCCCAGTTGGTGATATACCACACGTCAGATGGCAGTTCTCCGGTGACACTGGTACAGGGTAGTCTGTAGACCCGAGATCGTCATAGAGTCTTGTGTGATTCTCACTGTGCTTTGATTTCCACCTTACCACGTCCAAGAGGGCGTGCAAAACGGTGGCTTTTGGGTACAGTCCCGAATCACATGGAGGCAATGAGCGATAGGAGGGGATTCGTCTCTCCCGGTATAGGGAGTTGATGTTGTGCTGTGTTCGATTGGCTATAACTGGAAGTCCCTGGCCAGGGATGATATAGAGATTTACTGGTAAGTGTTACTAGTAGTTTCTCGACCTGTTATGAGCCTCACATCGACACGACTTATCGGTTACTGGGGTTTGACGTATACCACCCCTAGACTTGATATGCGACATATCAGACAAACAGACCGGACTGTACGGGAGTGTTACTGATTGGATTCACAGGAGAACGCACAGGCTAGCTTGTTGATCTTCTGATCGCTCAATACCTGGGTGGCTGTTACGTTTAGCTGACCGCTTGCAGCTTGTGGGTGTTTGATATGATCATCACCTGCTACCGGCGTATTGACGATTCTTTAGAGTCCTACACAGAGGTTTCTTGGCTCAGGCGAAACGGAGTAGAGGCACATATGTGATATGTGCAGGACCGAGGATAATGCGATATGAGATACCGTATTATATTCTCGAGATATTTTGATATGAATCGGGACATCGGATCAAGCGTTGATTCGACAAATCGGTACATGATATATTAGCTGGTTATATTCGATATAGCCGGATCGTTGGATCAAGTGTTGATTCGATGATTTAATGTATAATAATATATATGATATATTGTATTACATTATCTAATATTGGCTCGCTTTATTATTTCATTTTCTCACTAGATGATACATTGATATATATGCGATATATGTTAATTGTATTATTTTCTTTTGTTGCAAATATATAATATATATGTGATATATATTATTGTGACATGATATGATTTATTATTAAACATGTTTAAGGATGATTAAATGGGATTAGGGTTTGATTTGGGTTAACTTCTTCTTGTTCATTCTAGAAGCTTTGCTTTTGTCTTGGTTAAGATATTATGGTTGATATTTTTCCATGACTCATTTCTAACCTAACCAAACCCTAACCCTAGTTTATTCTCTACAAACTCTTAGCCTATCATCCTTGACCATGGTTGATATATCAATCATATAGATTACTTTTCTATTCATCACAAAAGGATTATCTTTTCCATTATCATCTTCTTCTCTCTTGAGTTCTAAAAGAAAAAGCTTACTAGTTAATTCTTGTGTGATGATTTCAAGTGAGAAAGTGAATAAAAAGAAAGCATAAATACTACTCCCTCATCCTCATCTCATCTAGCCCATGAGATTAGGGTGTTCATCTCTTTAGAGTGAGAAAGCTTGGGTTTTTGCAACTTCGACGTAGATCATCGGAGATTCGGAACACTTCAAGCTAGCATGGATCGTTCGAGTCGTGGAGCCTCTCTTGAGTCCGGGAGATCATGGATCGCGGCGAAGGGACTTCTACTCGGAGCTTGTGAAGTGAAGGAGCGGACTACAAAGGTTGTAATCCTTCGCACTTAGATAAAAAGATGTTATCTTGCATGCTAAACCCTAATAATCTAGCAAAGATCCCGTCTTTGGGTTGTTCGGCACATGTAGAATTTTATTCGGGCATGTTTGATGCTCTATGAACCTTCACTAGTGTGCCTAGGAACCCTACAGTGGTATCAGAGCCTAGCTAGAGCATTAGGCGACGTGTTTACGAAGTTAAAACTCCGATCGAACCCGAACCGACAAATTTAACCCCCTCTCTGGAAAGATTTTAAATCTGGGATTTTTCTGAATTAAAAATACCTGAAAATTACAGCAGGGAATAATATGAAATACGGTGAAAAAATAACCCACTGATCCGTACAAACTGCCGCGGAACCGCGGCCGTACCTCGCTTGGGCCGCGGAACCGCGGCAGAATAAAGAGATCAGGGCCTCATATTTGCACAGTAATTCATATTTATCTGGTATATATTTTATGGGTATTTTTATTCTGACTCAAGTGTTGAGTATTCTGGGGTTTCTTTTGTAATCGTAGATTCGATCGGAAAATTTAAATTCGTTTTTATTTCCGGATATTTAGAAACTGTTAAACTATTTGAACGGATATCATTAACCCACTTTATCCCGGAACGGCAAACTTTCAAGTGTTGAATTTTTATTGGGTTTAAATCTTTCAGAAAAATTGTACAAGTTAAGCGGTGGACCCTCTAGAAGACAACAAACCTTAACTCGATTATGTGACCGTCTTGAACTGCCTTTTGAACCTTCGGGTTTGGAGCAGTACGGCGTGCCACATGTGAGGCGTTGGCTTGACCCTTCTACGGCTGGATCACTGGTACTATGACATATTCTGGGATTATTTGAACTCCGCTCAAGTGTTGAGCACTTTGGGAAATTTTGCGTATTTGATTATCTGTTCGAAAAGTTTAATACTGTCTATTTATCTGGAATGTGATACAATATGTGGAATTCATAGAGTTAGGCATGAAATGCGAAGTATGTGATATTTCGGATTTATGATGTCTAAAGTGATTGTGGATTCCAAATATTGTAGTTTTACACTTTCTTTTCTGTGACCGTAAGTGTAGTATGTAGTTGTATTGCCGGTCTTCGTTGCTATACATCGGCGACAATCGGTGTATGCATACTTACTTACGTTGATGATATGTGATATTATGTGTTGCTGAGATATGATGTGCAGGATTGTCGCGATTGAATAGCCGGGGGTTTTATGTGAGATGAGAGTTTTATATTTTCATTCATGTAAATTCAAATGTAATGTAATATTCTTTTATTTGGGGCACTTCTAGGTTGAGGTTGATGCCACCAGTGTTGTATATTATTTACTTTTCCGCATTAGGATGGACCCAAGGAGGGGAGCACAGGTGACCGGGTTCTGGGGTTCAGTGGGAGTCCATCTCGAGGAGTCGAGACCGGGTCTCCTAAACTCCAAAATCGGTAGGGTCGCTTGCCGCTCTCGTAGGGGTCCAGGGTGTGGGCTTGGCTATTCATCGCGACTGTGGAATCCGTATTTTCTATTATTGGCTAAATACTAAATACGGACGTCCTAGTATATCCCACATTATATCTATATTTCTGCTGCGATATCTGTGATGTGATCATTTGATATGTTCTGATGGATACAGTATATAGTATATATGATATATTATATAGACGTTACTTATGTTTTACACCCGCACTAGCCCTGCCCTGCTCTGTCGTTAGTTATCTAACCTAACGGTGCACGAGGGGACATCGAGGCGAATGCGGATGGCATAAGTGTACGTCGTATTTATCTGTGATGCTTAGGAAGCATAGGCAGATGGGATTTTATTAATGAGATTAATAAAAAGAAAAGAAACCTAAAGATGTTGTAGAATCAAAACTTCATAAAAAGGGTAGCTACAGTTTTGCTTTGCACAGTGATATATATGATATATCCTGCACCTTATTCGATGGGGAAAGAGCCGAGATCCCTTCACCGGGAGTGACCTCTTTAGCGAAACTGGCAGATGCTACAAAACTCGGTTTGTCTTTTGATTTCTTTTAAAGTTTTGCTTTGCACAGCGGTATATATGATATATCCTGCACCTTATTCGATGAGGAAAGGGCCGACGATCCCTTCACCGGGAGTGACCCCTTTAGCGAAACTAAGAAAAGCCTCAAAAACACTCCTTTTCAAAAACACTTGATTCTACGACGATATCAAGTTCATTACGCTCAGGGTTTTCTGAAAAACCTGCGTAGCCCTCCGTCATTTCAGATAAGTACTACTTAGTATTCGTGCTACGGTAGTTTGGCATTCGTCAAGGCGTAGTGTACGGTAGCTAACTAGTATTTATCTGCTTATGCATATGATGCAGATTGGATTAGGGTATTCGTACGGCGTTGTTTGGCATTCGTCAAGGGTCGTGCGGGTGGGTTTAATTCAATCAAGAAATGTACGGGTTGAACCTGACTAGTGGACTATGGGTTGTTTGGCATTCGTCAAGGTCATAGAACACTAGGGGTAAAATATTATTGGGAATTTCAAGTGTTGAAATTTGCAATGAGATTGCATACCTTCTATGAGATAGTTGGATCCCGATACCCACTGCGAGTAAGAGTTACTCCTGAGAGAGTTTTACACAGGACAATTAGTCGATCAAGTAGGTGTCTAGAAAAGTGTTAACGGGGTTACGCCTCTGGGAAAATAAGGTTTACTTTAATTAGGTCCGTGCGAAAGCACGGGGAACCTCCCTCAAAGTACCGACACTGACCTGGCTGAAAGATTGACGAAATTGTTGGGTGTAATTAATCCCGGCTAATCTTACCTTTTAGGGTTTGAAGGTAGATTTGATAAAAACAGTGGGAGACATCCTGATTAGATAAGATAATAACCAATCTAATCTTGCAAGAGCATACGCTAAAGTGTTTTCTTCTCTCTCTCTCCAGGTAGCGACCATGTCAGGCCATAATCAAGATAATAATATGGATGT
The DNA here is from genome assembly GCA_030015575.1 of Agapanthus africanus. Lineage (NCBI taxonomy): Eukaryota > Viridiplantae > Streptophyta > Magnoliopsida > Asparagales > Amaryllidaceae > Agapanthus > Agapanthus africanus. Next base: position 207,545,069 of record JASDDO010000004.1, read on the forward strand.
ATTGACTGAACCCGCTTATTATACTGAGCAGGGGAACGTTGGACCCGTTATTTCTTATAAGAGTTATAAGACTGAACAGGGAATAGAAGAATATCTAGATTCTCAAGCCGCCCAAAAGAACATGCATGTTGATGCATCTTCTTCGGGTGTGTTAGTTATTGAGAACTGTTTCTCAGTTCACCCTACGTCCTGGGTATTAGATACCGGATCAGGATCCCACATATGTAAACAGTTACATGGGCTACGTAAAGGTAGAGAACTGGGAAAAGGTGATCATTCCGTTCAAGTAGGGAACGGTGCAAGTATTGCAGCAAAAGCAGTTGGCGAATATCACCTTGTATTGCCAAGTCGTAATACACTGATTCTAAATGAGTGCTATTATATACTGAACATGATGTGCAACATTATATCAGTTTCTTTATTAACTAAAGAAGGATATAATTTTGTAGTAAAGGATAATGTTATGAACATATTCCTAGATCAAAAGTTGATTGCATCAGGCTCGTTACATAATGGCATATTCATTCTAAATCAGAATACAGTCCTCAATATACAAAACACACACAAGAGGAAGAGTTCAGAAATGAACGAATCCTTCTTATGGCATTGTAGACTTGGTCATATCAATGCGACACGACTGGCTAAGTTACATAAAGATGGATATTTGAATCCGTTCGAATTATCATCTTATGATACTTGCCATTCATGTCTCAAAAGAAAAATGACCAAAGCTCCGTTTAGTGGACACGGAGAAAGAGTTACTGAACTCTTAGGACTAATACATAGTGATGTATGCGGTCCCATGTCTACGCATGCCAGGAACGGTTCTCCCTACTTCATTACATTCACTGACGATCTCTCTAGATACGGGCATGTGTTCCTATTGAAACACAAGTCTGAAGCTTTTGAGAAATTCAGAGAATATAAGCACGAAGTAGAGAACCAAACGGGCAAAAGTATTAAGATCCTTCGATCTGATCGAGGAGGAGAATACTTGAGCAATGAGTTCCAAGATTATCTAAAAGAGAATGGGATTCTCTCTCAGCTTACTCCACCTTATACACCACAGCACAACGGTGTATCGGAACGAAGGAATCGCACCCTATTAGATATGGTGCGTTCAATGATGAGTACAGCTGAGTTACCTATTTCCTTCTGGGGGTATGCGCTTGAAACAGCCATACACCTATTGAATATGGTTCCTACCAAATCAGTGCCTACCACTCCATATGAGATATGGAAAGGGAAGAGACCATCTCTTAAGTATGTTAAGATATGGGGTTGTCCTGCCTATGTCAAAAGACAAAATCCGGACAAACTCGAGGCAAGATCAGTCTTATGCAAGTTTGTAGGATATCCCAAAAATTCACAAGGGTATATCTTCTACCACCCCGAGGAACAAAAGGTGTTGGTTTCTCGACATGCCACTTTCTTAGAAAAAGGTTTTCTTATGAAACAGATTAGTGGCATTGAGGTAGAACTGGAAGAGGTTCCAGCAACACAAACTATAACAGAAGACTTGGTAGAACCAGAGGATTCAGTAGTACCCGACGAACCCAGCCTCTCCGCCGATCTAGCAGGGTTTCTCATCCACCTGAGAGATACTACGGTTTTCTCATTGATGGTGGAAGCGAGGATTGCATCATGGAAGATGATGACCCGACTAGTTTCGAGCAGGCCATCACGAGTGGTGACTCTGTGAAATGGCTGGATGCAATGCGATCTGAGATGGAATCCATGTACACCAATAAAGTATGGATTTTGGAAAATGCTCCTGAAGGGGTAAAACCCATTGGGAGCAAGTGGATTTTTAAAAAGAAATTTGGTGTAGATGGAAAAGTTGAGACTTTCAAAGCTAGACTTGTAGCAAAGGGTTTTCGTCAACGACCAGGTGTGGATTATGACGAAACTGTTGGAGATAGTGCCCTCATAGTCAATTATTGGATCGCAGGTACGTGATTGCAATGATTGCGGAGGACCTATCCCGGTAGCACAGTCTTACTCGAAATGATAGTATGCTATCTGGTTTGCCTTTAGCAGTCGTGTACATGTTCAGGTGACTGATTGCATGTTACACTTTGATAGAGCCCTTAGGATCTTGCTTTACTACCAACAGTATGATGGCGATCATATACGTGAGAGTTGGGTAGTTTATATGCATATCCTTAATTGTGGTCCCTAGTCGTGGGAGTTTCGAGACAGGGCATCGATACTCCGGAGTAGACTAGTGTATACAGTCGAGACCCCGACGAGGGGCGGTGGCCGGTCTCACAAGCCACTGGTGTCAGTTGGATCACCTAAGATGTATACAGGTGCTCATTGGGTTATGAGTACACCGGACAGGACTCGCCGGGAATCTGCTAGTTAGTATTATATCTATCGTCGGATAGCAGTTCCCTGGTGACATGTGTACAGGTTAGTTCATCGACCTGAGGTCGTCATTTGTCTCGTGTGAGTTCCCACTGTGCTTTGATTTCTACCCTACCACGGCTCAAAGGAGTCGTGCAAACAGGTAGCTTTTGGGTACAGTCCCGAGCCATATGGAGGCACGTGAGCGGATCGGCAGGGGATTCGTCTCTCCCGGTATTGGGGGCGAGGTCGTGCTGTGTCTAGGAGAGCCATTACACAAATCCATGGCCATGGTAGGAGATTTACTGGTAGGTACTCGAGTAGTATCTCAGGGTGTATTGGGCTTCACTCTGACATGACTTATACTGCTATTAGGGGTCTGACGTTGCTAGCCCCCTAGGCAGGATATGCGATACTCATTGACGAACGGACCGGACTGTATATACATTGTCACTGTTAGGCTCAGTAGGGTTTTCCGGATGAGTGCGCTCATCGGCATCCCTTGAGGTCAGTCCATGGGCAGCCGTTACGCATTGCTAGTGCCGCTGACGGTTTGTGGTTAAACCCACTGCCAGGGTGCTGACGAGTCATTAGAGTCCCCCACAGACAGTTTCCCAAGTTCGGGCGAAACGTTGTAGAGGCCGTATGGTTTTATGGCAGGGTTCGGAAAATGCACGTGCGTTTACGCACGTGTCGATTTTCGGACAGATGATACTGGTCGGCTTTGGTTTAAGCCGGATCCGAGTATTATATTGAGTAGGTATAATATCTTTGTCTCAGTTGCATTTGTATTCGGTCGTAATACAAATGCGGGTATATTTATACAGTTTCGGGGTTGTCCTGAAATTCGTTTCAGGATCACTTTTGGAAGTTGCCAGTTTCCAGTTTTCTATCAGCCGTCTTTTAACATTTGGTTAAAGGCGGATTTATCTTTTCTTTGATGAGAGTGAGTCGTGCTTCTAGAAGGTTCTAGAAGGTTCTAGAATTTGTGACTAAGCTTTGTGACTCATGCTTTGATTTCATTACTTTCTTGTTTTGCTTAAGATATTTAAGCAAGATATTTGTTTTGTGTTCACACATGATATTTACTTAAGGTTACCCCCCTTCTCCTACGGTCACCTCCCTCATTATATAAAGAGGCCGGCCCCTCTCTCTCTCTCTTATGTTTGTTGTTTTTCACTAGAAAAGATTATGATAGTAATTCGGGTGTATGGAATTTCACAGTTCATTTCATTCCATCACCCAATTCCACGGCAACTTCATTCACCGATCGTCCACGGATTTGGACGAAGTGAGACAAAGTCATCTACTCATTCTTTACATCATTCTTGGTCGTCTCTTTTAGCAAACTTGACGATCGAGTTGCCTCGAGTCAGAGGCGGGAGCCCGTTTAAAGAACCGATCATGTGGTGCCACCTCGACGAGGATATCGGAGATCGACGAGATCGGAACAGCCGCAACGGAGCGTGGGATGATGGTTGAAGAACGAAGGACTCGGATCGTTCGGTATAACCATTCTACACTCTTTTCAGTTTGTTAGTTTAGCAATAATGGCAGATCCGGGTTAAAGTATACGATAGCGCCAGTTTAAAAGTTTTGTTCCGTATTTTGGCGTCTGTAGACTGCCGGGGCGCTAGCGTAGACTTACAGTGGTATCAGAGCCTCACCATTTTGCTATACTAACTTGTGCTAACGCGTTTAAAACATCGATCCGACCGGAAAACTAAAAACTGCAAAATCCAAGCCGACAGTTTCTGTTAATTTTAAACGGTGTCAAAATTGATTTCTGGATGTCTTAAAATTCAGTGCAGGGTCTTCTAAGAGTCACGGCAAAATTTGGATTTGTGATCCCTCCAACAAGCCGCGGAAGCGCGGCCAACTCTATAGTCTTGGCCGCGCATCCGCGGCCACGTGGGGAGCACGTGCTCCCAAATTTTCTCAGTGGCTTCTGTGTTGGGTTTTGTGATTTTTGGTATATATAGTTTTTGCCCAGGTTTTGTTACTGTTCACCAGTAAGCAGTGGGGCCCTTTTTTTTAATATTTGGTCTTTGGTCGATCGAAATTTAAACACGTTAGTTTACAGTGCTTACATTATATCTCCGACCGGGAATGTCATTTGATCGGTAAACCGCGTCTGATTGCTATAGTTCTTTTAGACGGGTTTGCGAACGTGACATTCGCGTTGATGTTCTGTATTGTGCTGTGATGTTGCGGATTTGTCGTGGTGGATAGCAGTGTGCAATGGTAGTACAGTTTGAGTTTATTTGTACATTTGATATTGCGGGGCGAGCGTCCAACTTGTGGACTGCCGTCACTGCCTGTTGTATAATATTCTTTTGGGGCACGACCAGGTTGCGGTCGATGTACCTATTGTACTATTTTTTTACTGTACTAGGTTTTACCCCACGACGGAGTGCACGGATAGCCGGGTTCGGGAAAGCAACGGGTCCGCATCTCATGGCTTTGAGAGGTAGAGGGTCCCCACTTCAGAATTGGCAGACTATTCGCCGCACTCGTAGGGGGTACAGGTTGACCCAAGGAGGGGTGCTCAATTTACCGGATTCCGTGAAGTGCCGGGTGTTCCATTCACTATGCTGTGGGGGACTGCCTCGCTTCAGGTTCTGGCGGGTAACTTGCCGCACCCGTAGGGGTCTAGGTTTCATTGCACAGGCTATCCACACGACAGGGGAACGTCGAGTTTCAGCAGCGGCTCTGTGAAACTCGGGGATCCCAGATATCTGTATTGTTCTGTGATACTTATTACTTTTCTGTAATGTTGCATGTTATCACGCCTGGAGCGATTATGTATATTGGTTTATATACTATTAGATGTTGTATATGTTTTACACCCGCGCTAGTCCAGTCCCCGCTCTGTCGTTAGTTAAGTAACCTAACGGGTGATGACGGGACCCAGTGACGAATGCGGATGGCATATACGTACATTTTATTTTCGTTCTTTTCTGGTGTGATTGATTGATGGGACTGCGTTGATTCTGATCAATGCAAAGTTAAAACAAACCTGTTTACAGTTGTTGGAACAATTTAAAAAGTGTTATTGCAAAGACGTTTTCTTTTGTTATGCATAGCGGTATTCAGTGGAATATCCTGCACCTCATTCGACGGGGCAAGGGCCGATATCCCTTCACCGGGACTGACCCCTTGGACAGAAGTTTGCGTCAGAGTAATAACTTCACTATAGTCGATTACATGTTGCTTTGCATAGCGGTATTCAGTGGAATATCCTGCACCTCATTCCACGAGGAAAGAGCCGAGATCCCTTTACCGGGAGTGACCTCTTTAGCAAAAGGTTTTCGCCACTATATTTTAAAAAAAAGCTATCAGGTTCCTTCAGCGATATCAAGTTCACTACGTTAAAGGTTTTTCGCCAAAAACCAACCGTAGCCCTCCGTCGTTTCTTATGGATGGTCAGTAGTATTCAAGCTATGTTTGTTGGCATACGTCAAGGCATAGTGTTTGGTAGCTGCTGGGTATTCATTTGTTGCATAGATAGATGAGTTGGTTTGGGACAGTCGTATTACCTTGTTGGCATACGTCAAGGGTATGTACGGGTGGGTTCAAATTAACAAGATAATGACGGGCAGAACTTGACATGTGACTTATGATTTGTTGACATACGCCAAGGTCATAAGAGCATGGGGCAAGAAAATGATATCGGGAGTTTCTAAAGAAACTGAAACTTGCCAAGTATGCGCATACCTTCTGGAGTATGAATAACGTGGATGCATTCCATCACGTTAACATGCGATGAGAGTTGGATCCCGATTCCCACTGATGAGTTGGTTTACTCTTCGGGTGATCCCGATTGATTCTTGTTTAGGTTTGGAGGAGAATTTGACAGGACAGTGGGAGGTTTCCGGATTAGATAAAATGATGACCATTCTGATCTAGGTTAGAGTGCACGCAGAGTGTTTCTTTTCTCTCTCTCTCTTTGGCAGCGACCTTTGACCGACCCTAGACTATGACTCAGTGACCAGGTTGACCGAACCTTCTTAAAATACTGGCTTTTGGATTGTCTGAGTTGCATAAGTCATTGCCACTCCTTCTTTTACCCTTTGAATTTCTCAGAACACCCGTATTGCTACGGATATCCACTTCCATTGGATAGATCCATCGTATGGTTATATACGAACTCGAAGGGACTTCTTCGAGGATGGATCCAGGTTCAGGAGAAATAGAATTGGTTTATTCAGTTGTCTTTTATTATCACCTTCTCTCAGGTTGCGAGAGCTCCTTGGTTTAGGAGAGTACACCTATTACGCTTATTGGATAGTCTTATTCCAAACCATAGGCTGGTGCCGAAAGGTAGGGAATGAAGAAAACCAATTAGCCTAAGTAGGGTGTGCAGAAGGTAATATGTAAAGACAAAATAAAGGGATTAGAAAGAGGGCAAAGTAAATTGCGACTGATATCATTCACGACCAAAACCGCGTACTTCATCGCCACTCCTATTTCACCTTTAAAAGAATAAGGTATTATTCAGTTGTCTTTTATCATCACCTTCTCTCAGTTGCGAGTACTCCTTGGTTTAGGAGGGTACACCTATTATGCTTACTGGATAGTCTTCTTCCAAACCATAGGCTGTTGCCGAACGGTAGGGAATGAAGAAAACCATTTAGCCTAACGATGGTGTACAGAAGGTAACGACTAAAGACAAATAAAGGGATTTGGAGAGATGGCAATAAAATATACGGTTGAAGTCATGAATTGGATTATGGAAGAGGCATTACTATGAATACCAGGATACCCCTACAAAACATTTTCATGTTTCAGTGCATTGTTAAAGAAAACTGTTTTCCCGATTAGACACTTACTCCAAGGGTATGTATTTACCAGGTTTCATTCTCATATCTGTATGGTTTTACAGATGATGAGTGGGAGTAAGATATTGGGAATTAGGTGATCGTCCTCATTATATCGGAATTCGTTGTAATTGGTGATATTTGAGGAAATCGCCAGGGTACAGTTTTCAACCTACGACGCACAGGTTTTGAGTTGTTTAACTCAGCGGACTTATACAGAGTATTGTATGTTGTCCAAGTGTCCATCAGGACAAAGGGGTAGGTCCTCGTACTATGTTCTGTTTACTTATAATTTCTCTAATATTTAGACAAGTGTTCCGTAGAAATACAAGGTCTAAGTTTTGAGAAGTTGTGGGTATAAGAATAAAGTAGAGAACCAGGTATCACAAGTATCGGGATTCTTCAAAGAGATCGAAGATGTAGATTCTTGTGATTGGTATTCAGATGATAGTGATGGTTTTGAGAAACGTGTTTCTCTTTCAGGTTACTCATAACTGGATGGATTCCTAAGTTGAGTAATGCTGATTAGCCTCTTTCCATTAAGTTGATATGCACTGGAGACAGATGCATGATTTGAATATGGTTCCAATTAAATTAGTGCCAAAGTTTCTATATGGGATATAGAATAGTTCGTACCTTAAAAGATATTGAGGTACGTGGAGTTGTCCAGCTTATGATTAAAACCAGACACTGGATAACTCAGGGCACGTTTCTGTAATGGCTGTTTGTGGGTTGACCCTGGCTATGACGAGGGTTAATATTCTACCATTTGGAAGATCAATAGTGATATTGTTCTTGACTCGCCACAGTTTTAGTAAAACAGATCTTTTTCAGAAAACAGTAGTGGGAGTATGGTAGAACTGGAAGTGATTCCAGAACCGCAAACGATTACGGAAAATTTAATAGGACCTATACATTCAATCAGGTTTGACATTCCAATAGCCACTCCGCAGACATGGTAGGTAACCTCAGACACCCGAGAGGTACTTCGGTAGGCTCAAGGACGGTGACAGGGAGGTTCTTATCTACCAAGACTTGACACTACTGTTGTTCCAGGCTATGAAACCCGGTAGGAGGGTTGTCGTAGTCAGTGGGAGCAGCGGAAGAATAGTGGGCAAGATTCTTATATCTATTTATAGACTTGAGCAGTTTTTAGCGGAGATAGATCATCTAATTTTGATGTGACAGTCATGGGTTTGACTTCAATCAGAATAGGGGATGGATCAGTTAAGAAGGTAGTAGGGTGTGATGTCATGGTATCTGGATGACATACACAGAGTGGGAAGTAAAATTCCTATACTACGATCGGTTGTACTGTGGTCGTCACACAGTTGTTTCTTCAGACAGGACATGGATATAATATTAGACATTCTGGTTTCTGGATCTATGGTTTTAGATCTAGATTTGGGTGGTTTCCCAATGTGGGTACTTTGACAGATATTCTAATGGTTTTTGGAATAGTTGACTCCTAGCATGGTAGTGTACCTGCAGGTGATGGAGTCACCCTCTCTAAAGGTGTCGTATAGACTAAAGGGGAGAGGGTTGTGCATGATTGGCAGATCACTTGCTTAGGCAATTGAGTCAATCATGAGATGTCAAGTACCACACCAAATGTTGGTTTTGCACTAGATGCAATAAGTTTGTATTAATCCAATCCTGGAGAAACATAAGGAAGCAGTTTTAGAACATTGGTACATGTTCTACGGATTTGATAACGGCAGCCTCTTTCGGGAGACGGTTATCATTCCAGGCTTCAAAGGTGACATAGATGACAGAGTGATTGTCAGAGTTTTTTAGTTTTCCCTCTGACGAGGGACAGTATTATGGACAGGTGGTTCCAGAGGATACTGTGGGTGGCATGGTGCCGGATACTGATTAGGTTCAGTGATCCATACAGTCTAAGAAGTTTGGATATGGAGTTCATTTATGAACTAAGGTCCCATCAGATATCCAGACATATTCTAAGACAGGTACTACTCAATTCGGGAGATGGCTTTCTCCGCGAACTTGAGATTAAGAGAGATTCAGAAAGATACTTCTAGGCGGATCCACTCACTGAGGCTATTTCTCGAACACAATAGTTTTACAAACGGGCTTTGTGATACTGATTAGTAGAGGAGTTGGATGTTCGTTTTCACACGGGCTGTGAGTAGTCGACATCGCAATATTAGCCTTGAGTGCAAGTGGGAGATTGTTGGAGATAGTGCCCTCATAGTCAATTATTGGATCGCAGGTACGTGATTGCAATGATTGCGGAGGACCTATCCCGGTAGCACAGTCTTACTCGAAATGATAGTATGCTATCTGGTTTGCCTTTATCAGTCGTGTACATGTTCAGGTGACTGATTGCATGTTACACTTTGATAGAGCCCTTAGGATCTTGCTTTACTACCAACAGTATGATGGCGATCATATACGTGAGAGTTGGGTAGTTTATATGCATATCCTTAATTGTGGTCCCTAGTCGTGGGAGTTTCGAGACAGGGCATCGATACTCCGGAGTAGACTAGTGTATACAGTCGAGACCCCGACGAGGGGCGGTGGCCGGTCTCACAAGCCACTGGTGTCAGTTGGATCACCTAAGATGTATACAGGTGCTCATTGGGTTATGAGTACACCGGACAGGACTCGCCGGGAATCTGCTAGTTAGTATTATATCTATCGTCGGATAGCAGTTCCCTGGTGACATGTGTACAGGTTAGTTCATCGACCTGAGGTCGTCATTTGTCTCGTGTGAGTTCCCACTGTGCTTTGATTTCTACCCTACCACGGCTCAAAGGAGTCGTGCAAACAGGTAGCTTTTGGGTACAGTCCCGAGCCATATGGAGGCACGTGAGCGGATCGGCAGGGGATTCGTCTCTCCCGGTATTGGGGGCGAGGTCGTGCTGTGTCTAGGAGAGCCATTACACAAATCCATGGCCATGGTAGGAGATTTACTGGTAGGTACTCGAGTAGTATCTCAGGGTGTATTGGGCTTCACTCCGACACGACTTATACTTCTATTAGGGGTCTGACGTTGCTAGCCCCCTAGGCAGGATATGCGATACTCATTGACGAACGGACCGGACTGTATATACATTGTCACTGTTAGGCTCAGTAGGGTTTTCCGGATGAGTGCGCTCATCGGCATCCCTTGAGGTCAGTCCATGGGCAGCCGTTACGCATTGCTAGTGCCGCTGACGGTTTGTGGTTAAACCCACTGCCAGGGTGCTGACGAGTCATTAGAGTCCCCTACAGACAGTTTCCCAAGTTCGGGCGAAACGTTGTAGAGGCCGTATGGTTTTATGGCAGGGTTCGGAAAATGCACGTGCATTTACGCACGTGTCGATTTTCGGACAGATGATACTGGTCGGCTTTGGTTTAAGCCGGATCCGAGTATTATATTGAGTAGGTATAATATCTTTGTCTCAGTTGCATTTGTATTCGGTCGTAATACAAATGCGGGTATATTTATACAGTTTCGGGGTTGTCCTGAAATTCGTTTCAGGATCACTATTGGAAGTTGCCAGTTTCCAGTTTTCTATCAGCCGTCTTTTAACATTTGGTTAAAGGCGGATTTATCTTTTCTTGGATGAGAGTGAGTCGTGCTTCTAGAAGGTTCTAGAAGGTTCTAGAATTTGTGACTAAGCTTTGTGACTCATGCTTTGATTTCATTACTTTCTTGTTTTGCTTAAGATATTTAAGCAAGATATTTGTTTTGTGTTCACACATGATATTTACTTAAGGTTACCCCCCTTCTCCTACGGTCACCTCCCTCATTCTATAAAGAGGCCGGCCCCTCTCTCTCTCTCTTATGGTTGTTGTTTTTCACTAGAAAAGATTATGATAGTAATTCGGGTGTATGGAATTTCACAGTTCATTTCATTCCATCACCCAATTCCACGGCAACTTCATTCACCGATCGTCCACGGATTTGGACGAAGTGAGACAAAGTCATCTACTCATTCTTTACATCATTCTTGGTCGTCTCTTTTAGCAAACTTGACGATCAAGTTGCCTCGAGTCAGAAGCGGGAGCCCGTTTAAAGAACCGATCATGTGGTGCCACCTCGACGAGGATATCGGAGATCGACGAGATCGGAACAGCCGCAACGGAGCGTGGGATGATGGTTGAAGAACGAAGGACTCGGATCGTTCGGTATAACCATTCTACACTCTTTTCAGTTTGTTAGTTTAGCAATAATGGCAGATCCGGGTTAAAGTATACGATAGCGCCAGTTTAAAAGTTTTGTTCCGCATTTTGGCGTCTGTAGACTGCCGGGGCGCTAGCGTAGACTTACAGAAACCTTTTCTCCAGTGGTTATGCTTAAGTCCATCCGGATCTTACTTGCCATTGCTGCATACCATGACTACGAAATCTGGCAAATGGATGTTAAGAACGCCTTTCTAAACGGTGATTTACAAGAGAGCGTGTACATGACTCAGCCAGAGGGCTTCGTAAATAGTGGGAGCAGCGGAAAGGAATGCAGATTGCTTAAATCCATTTATGGGTTAAAGCAAGCATCGCGGAGTTGGAACATCTGTTTTGATGTAGTAGTCAAAGAGTTTGACTTCATCAAAAACATAGATGAACCTTGTATCTATAAGAAGGTAGCAGAGAGTAAGGTTGTCTTCCTCGTATTGTACGTGGATGACATACTCTTGATAGGAAATGATATTCCTATGCTGCAATCAGTCAAGCTCTTCTTATCACAAAGATTCTCAATGAAAGATCTAGGTGATGTCTCATGCATATTGGGGATTAGGATCTATAGAGATAGATCCAAACGGATACTGGGATTGTCCCAATCCAGGTACATTGACACCATACTAAAGAGGTTTAGTATGGAAGAATCCAAGCGTGGGAACCAACCCACGATCTCTGGACTCACTCTCTCCAAAGAGATGTCTCCCAAGACTGATTTGGAGAGAGCTCGCATGCAAGGGATACCCTATGCTTCAGCAGTAAGGGATACCCTATGCTTCAGCAGTAGGCTCTATCATGTATGTGATGCTATGTACCAGAACCGATGTAGCATACTCACTAAGTGTAGTGAGTCGGTATCAAGCAGATCCTGGAGAGAGTTACTGGACAGCTGTGAAGAACATTCTCAAGTACTTACGAAGAACTAGAGACATGTTCTTGGTGTATGGTAACGGAGAACTCCGGGTAGAGTCCTTTACCGATTCCAGCTTCCAGAGTGATAAGGACGACTCTAAGTCGCACTCGGGATTTGTCTTTACCCTCAATGGAGGGGCGGTATGTTGGAAGAGTTCCAAACAGGATACCGTTGCAGACTCGACGATGGAGGCTGAATACATCGCTGCCAACGATGCTGCCAAAGAGGCTGTCTGGATGAAGAAGTTCATTAGTGAACTTGTAGTGGTTCCATCCATTGAGCATCCAATACCTCTGTATTGCGATAACAATGGAGCTGTGGCTTTGGCCAAGGAACCCAGATCCTATCAGAAGTCCAGACATATTCTGAGGCGGTATCACCTGATCAGGGAGATAGTTGATCGTCGGGAGATCGAGGTCAGGAGAGTAGATACGAAGGACAACACTGTGGATCCACTCACGAAGGCCATTCCCCAGATACAGTTTGAGAGATTATTCGGGATGCTAGGTATGAGATACTACAGCAGCTGGCCTTAGTGCAAGTGGGAGATTGTTAGTTATGTATATGCCCTAGAGGCCATTGTTATACATTTGATGTATATTATGATGGATGCTTAGATATATACAGAGAGGACTTTCTTGCTCGTCATGATAGTATGCTATTTGGTTTCACTTTATCTTAATATGTTGACTTGTATTGGTTTACTGTCTTTCTCTCACATGTTGATAAAGCCCTTAGGATCTGTGCTCGACTACTGGGACTATGATGAGATCATACTAGTGGGGCCATAGTAGTTGATGAGTACATCCTATAACTGTTCCTAGTCGAGGGTATATCGAGACAGGGCATCGATACACCAGAGTAGACTAGCGTATACACATCTTGACCCATATGATGGGCGATGGATGATCCCATATCCATCGGTGTTTGACATCAAGGATGGTGTACGGGTGCTTAGTGGAGACTGGGTACACTGGACGGACTCGCCGAGAACTCCCAGTTGGTGATATACCACACGTCAGATGGCAGTTCTCCGGTGACACTGGTACAGGGTAGTCTGTAGACCCGAGATCGTCATAGAGTCTTGTGTGATTCCCACTGTGCTTTGATTTCCACCTTACCACGTCCAAGAGGGCGTGCAAAACGGTGGCTTTTGGGTACAGTCCCGAATCACATGGAGGCAGTGAGCGATAGGAGGGGATTCGTCTCTCCCGGTATATGGAGTTGATGTTGTGCTGTGTTCGATTGGCTATAACTGGAAGTCCCTGGCTAGGGCTGATATAGAGATTTACTGGTAAGTGTTACTAGTAGTTTCTCGACCTGTTATGAGCCTCACATCGACACGACTTATCGGTTACTGGGTCTGACGTATACCACCCCTAGACTTGATATGCAACATATCAGACGAACAGACCGGACTGTACGGGAGTGTTACTGATTGGATTCACAGGAGAACGCACAGGCTAGCTTGTTGATCTTCTGATCGCTCAATACCTGGGTAGCTGTTATGTTTAGCTGACCGCTTGCAGCTTGTGGGTGTTTGATATGATCATCACCTGCTACCGGCGTATTGACGATTCTTTAGAGTCCTACACAGAGGTTTCTTGGCTCAGGAGAAACGGAGTAGAGGCACATAAGTGATATGTGCAGGACCGAGGATAATGCGATATGAGATACCGTATTATATTCTCGAGATATTTTGATATGAATCGGGACATCGGATCAAGTGTTGATTCGACGAATCGGTACATGATATATTAGCTGGTTATATTCGATATAGCCGGATCGTTGGATCAAGTGTTGATTCGATGATTTAATGTATAATAATATATATGATATATTGTATTACATTATCTAATATTGGCTCGCTTTATTATTTCATTTTCTCACTAGATGATACATTGATATATATGCGATATATGTTAATTGTATTATTTTCTTTTGTTGCAAATATATAATATATATGTGATATATATTATTGTGACATGATATGATTTATTATTAAACATGTTTAAGGATGATTAAATGGGATTAGGGTTTGATTAGGGTTAGCTTCTTCTTGTTCATTCTAGAAGCTTTGCTTTTGTCTTGGTTAAGATATTATGGTTGATATTTTTCCATGACTCATTTCTAACCTAACCAAACCCTAACCCTAGTTTATTCTCTACAAACTCTTAGCCTATCATCCTTGACCATGGTTGATATATCAATCATATAGATTACTTTTCTATTCATCACAAAAGGATTATCTTTTCCATTATCATCTTCTTCTCTCTTGAGTTCTAAAAGAAAAAGCTTACTAGTTAATTCTTGTGTGATGATTTCAAGTGAGAAAGTGAATAAAAAGAAAGCATAAATACTACTCCCTCATCCTCATCTCATCTAGCCCATGAGATTAGGGTGTTCATCTCTTTAGAGTGAGAAAGCTTGGGTTTTTGCAACTTCGACGTAGATCATCGAAGATTCGGAACACTTCAAGCTAGCATGGATCGTTCGAGTCGTGGAGCCTCTCTTGAGTCCGGGAGATCATGGGTCGCGGCGAAGGGACTTCTACTCGGAGCTTGTGAAGTGAAGGAGCGGACTACAAAGGTTGTAATCCCTCACACTTAGATAAAAAGATGTTATCTTGCATGCTAAACCCTAATAATCTAGCAAAGATCCCGTCTTTGGGTTGTTCGGCACATGTAGAATTTTATTCGGGCATGTTTGATGCTCTATGAACCTTCACTAGTGTGCCTAGGAACCCTACAGTAATTTACCGGCTTGTCACGGAATCACCCTCTCCAAAGAGATATCTCCCAAGACTGATTTGGAAAGGGATCGCATGTCTATTATACCCTACGCTTCTGCGGTAGGCTCTATAATGTATGCGATGTTGTGTACCAGACCAGATATAGCTTATGCACTGAGTGTGGTAAGCCGGTATCAGTCAAATCCTGGGGAGAAGCATTGGATAGCGGTAAAGAACATTCTGAAGTACCTGAGAAGGACTAAGGATATGTTCTTGGTTTACGGCGGAAAAGACCTCCAAATCGAGGCCTTTGCTGACTCCAGCTTCCAGAGTGACAAGGATGACTCCAAATCCATGTCAGGTTATGTCTTTACCCTCAATGGAGGGACGGTCTGTTGGAAGGGTTCTAAACAGGAGACCGTTGCTGACTCGACAATGGAAGCGGAGTATATCGCAGCTTCAGATGCCGCAAAAGAAGCTGTCTGGATGAGGAAGTTCTTAACAGAACTTCAGGTGGTTCCATCCATTGTTGATCCAATACCTTTGTACTGTGACAACAACGGGGCTATAGCTTTAGCGAATGAACCCAGGTCCCATCAGAAGTCCAGATACATCTTGAGGCGGTATCACCTGATCAGGAAGATCGTGGATCGCCGGGAGATCGAGGTTCGAATGGTTGCTACATAAGATAACACTGCAGATCTATTCACAAGGCCATTCCTCAGACGCAGTTCGAGAGGCTATTCGAGATGATAGGTCTGCGATATGCCAGCACATGACCTTAGTGCAAGTGGGAGATTGTTAGTGTGATATGCCCTAGAGGCCATTATTGTATAGTACCAGTTTGTATATTACATTTTGGAAGCTTGGGATATATACATAGATTTATAACAGTCTTGCTCAATATGGTAGTATGCTACTTGGTTTGATCTATCTTAATATGTGTATATGTTTCTTTTGATATATCGCTAATACATATTGATAGTGTAAGTCTACGGTAGTGCCCCGGCCGTCTACAGATGCCAAATGCGGAACAAAAAACTTTTAACTGGCGCTATCGTATACTATAACCCGGATCTTCCATTATTGCTAAACTAACAAACTGTAAAGAGTGTAGAAAGGTTATACCGAACGATCCGAGTCCTTCGTTCTTTAACCATCATCCCACGCTCCGTTGCGGCTGCTCCGATCTCTTCGATCTCCGATATGCTCGTCCAGGTGGCACCACGTCTCTGATTCTTTAAACGGGCTCCCGTCTCTGACTCGAGGCAACTCGGTCGTCAAGTTTGCCAAAAGAGACGACCAAGAATGATGTAGAGAATGAGTAGATGACTTTGTCTCACTTCGTCCAAGTCCTTGGACGATCGGTTAATGAAGTTGCCGAGGGAATCGGGTGATGGAATGAAATGAACTGTGAATTCCATATACCGAAAACTATCATAATCTTTTGCAAATGAAAACTCAAGTGAGTGAGGAGGAGGAGAGGGGGCCGGCCATATATATGCAAAGAGGGAGGTGAGTGTAGGAGGGAAGTGGTGACCATAAGAGAAAAGATCATGAAGAAATATCCTTAAGTTAACAAGAAACTTTAATGCTAAAGCATGAGTCACTAATACACCTCATCAAGTCATTAATGCAACAATTAATGTCAAGATGAGTCATTAGCCACCTCATCACCCAAGTCACCATATCTAGAAACATCTAGAAGCACGACCCAACCATATCCAAGAAAAGATAAATCCGTCTTTAACCGAATGTTAAAAGACGGCTGATAGAAAACTGGAAACTGGCAACTTCCAAAAGTGATCCTGAAACGACTTTCAGGATAACCCCGAAACTGTATAAATATACCCGCATTTGTATTACGACCGAATACAAATGCAACTGAGACAAAGATATTATACCTGCCCAATATAATACTCGGATCCGGCTTAAACCAAAGCCGACCAGTATCATCTGCCCGAAAAATAACACGTGCGTAAACGCACGTGCATTTTCCGAACCCTGCCATAAAACCATACGGCCTCTACAACGTTTTGCCCGAACTTGGGAAACTGTCTGTGGGGGACTCTAATGACTCGTCAGTACCCTGGCAGTGGGTTTAACCACAAACCGTCAGCGGCACTAGCAATGCGTAACGGCTGCCCATGGACTAACCTCAAGGGAGGCTGATGAGCGAACTCATCCAGAAACCCTACTGAGCCTAACAGTGACAATGTATATACAGTCCGGTCCGTTCGTCTATGAGTATCGCATATCTGCCTAGGGGGCTAGTAACGTCAGACCCCCAATAGCAGTATAAGTCGTGTCGGAGTGTAGCCCAATAACACCCTGAGATACTACTGGAGTACCTACCAGTAAATCTCCTGCCATGGCCATGGACTATGTGTAATGGCTCTCCTAGACACAGCACGACCTCGCCCCCAATACCGGGAGAGACGAATCCCCTGCCGATCCGCTCACGTGCCTCCATATGGCTCGGGACTGTACCCAAAAACTACCTGTTTGCACGACTCCTTTGAGCCGTGGTAGGGTAGAAATCAAAGCACAGTGGGAACTCACACGAGACAAATGACGACCTCAGGTCGATGAACTAACCTGTACACATGTCACCAGGGAACTGCTATCTGACGATAGATATAGTACTAACTAGCAGATTCCCGGCGAGTCCTGTCCGGTGTACTCATAACCCAATGAGCACATGTATACATCTTAGGTGATCCAACTGACACCAGTGGCTTGTGAGACCGGCCACCGCCCCTCGTCGGGGTCTCGACTGTACACACTAGTCTACTCCGGAGTATCGATGCCCTGTCTCGAAACTCCCACGACTAGGGACCACAATTAAGGATATGCATGTAAACTACCCAACTCTTACGTATATGATCGCCAGCATACTGTTGGTAGTAAAGCAAGATCCTAAGGGCTCTATCAAAGTGTAACATGTAATCAGTCACCTGAACATGTACACGACTGATAAAGGCAAACCAGATAGCATACTATCATCTTGAGTAAGACTGTCCTACCGGTATAGGTCCTCCGCAATCATTGCAATCACGTACCTACGATCCAATAATTGACTTTGAGGGCACTACCTCCAACAATCTCCCACTTGCACTCAAGGCTAATTATTGCAATGTCGACTACTCACAGCCCGTGTGAAACCGAACATCCAACTCCTCTACTAATCAGTTTCACAAAGCCCGTTTGTAAAACTATTGTGTTCGAGAAATAGCCTCAGTGAGTGGATCCACCTAGATATTTCTTTCTATATCTCTCTTAATCTCAAGTTTGCGGAGAAAACCATCTCCCGAATCGAGTAATACCTGTCTTAGAATATGTCTGGATATCTGATGGGACCTAGTTCATAAATGAACTTCAAATCCAAACTTCTTAGACTGTATCGATCACTGAACCTAATCAGTATCCGGCACCATGCCTCCCACAGTATTCTCTTGGACCACCTGTCCATAATATTGTCCCTCGTCAGAGAGAAAACTATAACTCTGACAATCACTCTGTCAACCTTGTCACCTTTGAAGCCTGGAATGATAACCGTCTCCCGAAAGAGGCTGCCGTCATCAAATCCGTAGAACATGTACTTATGTTCTAAAACTGCTTCCTTATGTTTCTCCAGGATTGGATTAATACAAACTTATTGCATCTAGTGCAAAAACAACATTTGGTGTGGTACTTGACATCTCACGATTGATTCAATTGCCTAAGCAAGTGATCTGTCAATCATGCACATCCTTCTCCCCTTTAGTCTATACGACACCTTTAGAGAGGGTGACTCCATCACCTGCAGGTACACCACCATGCTAGGAGTCATCTATTCTAAAAACCATTAGAATACTGTCAAAGTACCCACATTAGGAAACTACCCAAATCCAGATCTAAAACCATAGGTCTAGAAACCAAAATGTCAAATATTATATCCATATCCTGTCTGGAGAAACAACTGTGTGACGACCACAGTACAACCGATCGTAGTATAGGAATTTTACTTCCTACTCTGTGTATGTCATCCAAATACCATGACATCACACCCTACTACCTTCTTAACAGATACATCCCCTATTCTGATTGACGTCAAACCCATGACTGTCACATCAAAATTAGATGATCTATCTCCGCTATAACTGCTCAAGTCTATAAATAGATATAAGCATCTTGCCCACTATGCTTCTGCTGCTCCCACTGACCACAACAACCCTCCTACCGGGTCTCATAGCCTGGAACAACAGTAGTGTCAAGTCTGGGTAGATAAGAACCTCCCTGTCACCGTCCTTGAGGCTACCAGAGTACCTCTCGGGTGTCTGAGGTTACCCACCAAATCTGCGGAGTGGCTATTGGAATGTCAAACCTGATTGAATATATAGGTCCTATTAAATTTTCCGTAATCGTTCGCGGTTCTGGAATCACTTCCAGTTCTACCATACTCCCACTACTGTTTTCTGAAAAAATCCATTTTTACTAAAACTGTGGCGAGTCAAGAACAATATCACTATTGATCTTCCAAATGGTAGAATATCAACCCTCGTCATAGCCAGGGTCAACCCACAAACAGCCATTACAGAAACGTGCCCTGAATTATCCAGAGTCTGGTTTTAAGCATAAGATGGACAACTCCCCGTACCTTAACATCTTTTAAGGTACGGTCCATTCTATATCCAATATAGAAACTTTGGCACTTATTTAATTGGAACTAGATTCAAATCATGCAACTGTCTACAGTGCATATCAACTTAATGGAAAGAGGCTAATCAGCATTACTCAACTTAGGAATCTATCCAATTATGAGCAACCTGAAAGAGAAACACGTTTCTCAAAACCATCACTATCATCTGAATACCAATCACAAGAATCTACATCTTCGATCTCTTTGAAGAATCCCGATACTTGTGACACCTGGTTCTCTACTTTATTCTTATACCCACAACTTCTCAAAACTTAGACCTTGTATTTCTACGAAACACTTGTCTAAATACTAGAGAAGTTATAAGTAAACAGAACATAGTATGAGGACCTACCCCTTTGTCCTGATGGACACTGGACAACATACAATACTCTGTATAAGTCCGCTGAGTTAAACAACTCAAAACCTGTGCGTCGTAGGTTGAAAACTGTACCCTGGTGATTTCCTCAAATATCACCAATTACAACGTATTCCGATATAATGAGGATGATCACCTAATTCCTAATAACTTACTCCCACTCATCATCTGTAAAACCATACAGATATGAAAATGAAACCTGGTAAATACATACCCTTGGAGTAAGTATCTAATCGGGAAAACAGTTTTTCTTTTAACAATGCACTGAAACATGAAAATGTTTCGTAGGGGTATCCTGGTATTCATAGTAATGCCTCTTCCATAATCCAATTCATGACTTCAACCGTATATTTTATTGCCATCTCTCCAAATCCCTTTATTTGTCTTTAGTCGTTACCTTCTGTACACCATCGTTAGGCTAAATGGTTTTCTTCCTTCCCTACCGTTCGGCACCAGCCTATGGTTTGGAAGAAGACTATCCAGTAAGCATAATAGGTGTACCCTCCTAAACCAAGGAGTACTCGTACCTTGAGAGAAGGTGATGATAAAAGAAAACTGAATAATACCTTATTCCTTTAAAGGTGAAATAGGAGTGGCGATGAAGTACGCGGTTTGGTCGTGAATGATATCAGTCGCAATTTACTTTGCCCTCTTTCTAATCCCTTTATTTTGTCTTTACATATTACCTTCTGCACACCCTACTTAGGCTAATTGGTTTTCTTCATTCCCTACCTTTCGGCACCTGCCTATGGTTTGGAATAAGACTATCCAATAAGCGTAATAGGTGTACTCTCCTAAACCAAGGAGCCCTCGCAACCTGAGAGAAGGTGATAATAAAAGACAACTGAATAAACCAATTCTATTTCTCCTGAACCTGGATCCAACCTCGAAGAAGTCCCTTCGAGTTCGTATATAACCATACGATGGATCTATCCAATGGAAGTGGATGTCCGTAGTAATACGGGTGTTCTGAGAAATACAAAGGGTAAAAGAAGGAGTGGCAATGACTTATGCAACATAGACAATCCAAAAGCCAGTATTTTAAGAAGGTTCGGTCTACCTGGTCACTGAGTCATAGTCTAGGGTCGGTCAAAGGTCGCTGCCAAAGAGAGAGAGAAAAGAAACACTCTGCGTGCACTCTAACCTAGATCAGAATGGTTATCACTTTATCTAAGCCGGAAACCTCCCACTGTCCTGTCAAATTCTCCTCCAAACCTAAAGAAGAATCAATCGGGATCACCCGAAGAGTAAACCAACTCATCAGTGGGAATCGGGATCCAACTCTCATAGCATGATAACGTGACGGAATCCACTCGCGTTATCACACTCCAGAAGGTATGCGCATGCCTGGCAAGTTTCAGTTTCTTTAGAGACTCCCGATAAGATTTTTACCCCATGCTCTTATGACCTTGGCGAAAGTCAACAAATCATAAGTCACATGTCATGTTCTGCCCGTCATTATCTTGTTAATTTGAACCCACCCGTACATACCCTTGACGAAAGCCAACAAGGTAATACGACTGTCCTAAACCAACACATCTATCTATGCAACAAATGAATACCCCAGCAACTACCAAACACTATGCCTTGACGAAAGCCAACAAACATAGCTTGAATATTACTGACCATCCATAAGAAACGACGGAGGGCTACGGCTGGTTTTTGGCGAAAAACCTTTAATGTAATGAACTTGATCTCGTTGAAGGAACCTGATAGCTTTTTATAAATATAGTGGCGAAAACCTTTGCTAAAGAGGTCACTCCCGGTGAAGGGATCTCGGCTCTTTCCTCGTGGAATGAGGTGCAGGATATTCCACTGAATACCGCGATGCAAAGCAACATGTAATCGACTATAGTGAAGTTATTACCCTGACGCAAACTTCTACCCAAGGGGTCAGTCCCGGTGAAGGGATATCGGCCCTTGCCCCGTCGAATGAGGTGCAGGATATTCCAACCGAATACCGCTATGCAAAACAAAAGGAAATGTCTTTGCAATAACACTTTTTAAATTTGTTCCAACAACATCCAAACAGGTTTGTTTTACTTTGCATTGATCAGAATCAATGCAGTCCCATCAATCGATCACACCAGAAAAGAACGAAAATAAAATGTACGTATATGCCATCCGCATTCGTCACTGGTTCTCGTCATCACCCGTTAGGTTACTTAACTAACGACAGAGCGGGGACTGGACTAGCGCGGGTGTAAAACATATACAACATCTAATAGTATATAAACCAATATACAATAATCGCTCCAAGCATGATAATATGCAACATTACAGAAAAGTAATAAGCATCACAGAACAATACAGATAATCTGGGATCCCCGAGTTTCACAGAGCCGCTGCTGAAACTCGACGTTCCCCTGTCGTGTGGATAGCCTGTGCAATGAAACCTAGACCCCTACGGGTGCGGCAAGTTACCCGCCAAAACCTGAAGCGAGGCAGCCCCCTACAGCATAGTGAATGGACCACCCTGCACTTCACGGAATCTGGTAATCTTGGGCACCCCTCCTTGGGTCAACCTGTACCCCCTACGAGTGCGGCGAATAGTCTGCCAATTCTAGAGTGGGTCCCCTCTGCCTCTCAAAGCCATGAGATGCGGACCCGTTGCCCCTCCAGAACCCGGCAATTCGTGCACTCCGTCGCGGGGCAAAACCTAGTAAAGTAATGAAAAATAGTAAAACAGGTACATCGACCGCAACCTGGTCGTGCCCCAAAAGAATATTATACAACAAGCAGTGACGGCAGTCCACAAGTTGGACGCTCGCCCCGCAATATCAAATGTACAAATAAACTCAAACTGTACTACCATTGCACACTGCTATCCACCACGACAAATCCGCAACATCACAGCACAACACAGAACATCAACGCGAATGTCACGTTCGCAAACCTGTCTAAAAGAACTATAGCAATCAGACGCGGTTTACCGATCAAATGACATTCCAGGTCGGAGATATCATGTAAGCACTGTAAACTAACATGTTTAAATTTCGATCGACTAAATTTCCCGAAGTGGGCCCCACGCAAATCTGCTGAACAGTAACAAAATCTGGGCCCAAACGATATATACCAAAAACCCCAAATTCCAACAGAGAAGAAACAGACAAACTTTGGTGCAATGATCCCATAGAATGGCCGCGGATGCGCGGCCAAACCATGGGTTTAGCCGCGAATTCGCGGCTCTTTGGTGGGATCACGTGCTCAAATTTTGTCGCTGTACTTCTGAAGCCCTGCACAACTTTCTGTGATATGTGGAATATTTTTAGGACACCATTTAAAATCGACAGAAACTGTGAAAATTGGATTTTGCAGTTTTTGATTTCCGGTTCGATCGATGTTTTAAACGCGTTAGCACAAGTTAGTATAGCAAAATGGTGAGGCTCTGATACCATTGTAAGTCTACGGTAGCGCCCCGGCCGTCTACAGACGCCAAATGCGGAACAAAAAACTTTTAACTGGCGCTATCGTATACTATAACCCGGATCTTCCATTATTGCTAAACTAACAAACTGTAAAGAGTGTAGAAAGGTTATAATGAATGATCCGAGTCCTTCGTTCTTTAACCATCATCCCACGCTCCGTTGTGGCTGCTCCGATCTCTTCGATCTCCGATCTGCTCGTCCAGGTGGCACCACGTCTCTGATTCTTTAAACGGGCTCCCGCCTCTGACTCGAGGCAACTCGGTCGTCAAGTTTGCCAAAAGAGACGACCAAGAATGATGTAGAGAATGAGTAGATGACTTTGTCTCACTTCGTCCACGTCCGTGGACGATCGGTTAATGAAGTTGCCGAGGGAATCGGGTGATGGAATGAAATGAACTGTGAATTCCATATACCGAAAACTATCATAATCTTTTGCAAATGAAAACTCAAGTGAGTGAGGAGGAGGAGAGGGGGCCGGCCATATATATGCAAAGAGGGAGGTGAGTGTAGGAGGGAAGTGGTGACCATAAGAGAAAAGATCATGAAGAAATATCCTTAAGTAAACAAGAAACTTTAATGCTAAAGCATGAGTCACTAATACACCTCATCAAGTCATTAATGCAACAATTAATGTCAAGATGAGTCATTAGCCACCTCATCACCCTAGTCACCATATTTAGAAACATCTAGAAGCACGACCCAACCATATCCAAGAAAAGATAAATCCGTCTTTAACCGAATGTTAAAAGACGGCTGATAGAAAACTGGAAACTGGCAACTTCCAAAAGTGATCCTGAAACGACTTTCAGGATAACCCCGAAACTGTATAAATATACCCGCATTTGTATTACGACCGAATAGAAATGCAACTGAGACAAAGATATTATACCTACTCAATATAATACTCGGATCCGGCTTAAACCAAAGCCGACCAGTATCATCTGCCCGAAAAATAACACGTGCGTAAACGCACGTGCATTTTCCGAACCCTGCCATAAAACCATACGGCCTCTACAACGTTTCGCCTGAACTTGGGAAACTGTCTGTGGGGGACTCTAATGACTCGTCAGTACCCTGGCAGTGGGTTTAACCACAAACCGTCAGCGGCACTAGCAATGCGTAACGGCTGCCCATGGACTGACCTCAAGTGAGGCTGATGAGCGAACTCATCCAGAAACCCTACTGAGCCTAACAGTGACAATGTATATACAGTCCGGTCCGTTCGTCTATGAGTATCGCATATCTGCCTAGGGGGCTAGTAACGTCAGACCCCCAATAGCAGTATAAGTCGTGTCGGAGTGTAGCCCAATAACACCCTGAGATACTACTGGAGTACCTACCAGTAAATCTCCTGCCATGGCCATGGACTATGTGTAATGGCTCTCCTAGACACAGCACGACCTCGCCCCCAATACCGGGAGAGACGAATCCCCTGCCGATCCGCTCACGTGCCTCCATATGGCTCGGGACTGTACCCAAAAACTACCTGTTTGCACGACTCCTTTGAGCCGTGGTAGGGTAGAAATCAAAGCACAGTGGGAACTCACACGAGACAAATGACGACCTCAGGTCGATGAACTAACCTGTACACATGTCACCAGGGAACTGCTATCTGACGATAGATATAGTACTAACTAGCAGATTCCCGGCGAGTCCTGTCCGGTGTACTCATAACCCAATGAGCACATGTATACATCTTAGGTGATCCAACTGACACCAGTGGCTTGTGAGACCGGCCACCGCCCCTCGTCGGGGTCTCGACTGTACACACTAGTCTACTCCGGAGTATCGATGCCCTGTCTCGAAACTCCCACGACTAGGGACCACAATTAAGGATATGCATGTAAACTACCCAACTCTCACGTATATGATCGCCATCATACTGTTGGTAGTAAAGCAAGATCCTAAGGGCTCTATCAAAGTGTAACATGTAATCAGTCACCTGAACATGTACACGACTGATAAAGGCAAACCAGATAGCATATTATGATCTTGAGTAAGACTGTCCTACCGGTATAGGTCCTCCGCAATCATTGCAATCACGTACCTGCGATCCAATAATTGACTTTGAGGGCACTACCTCCAACAGATAGAGCCCTTAGAATCTTTCCTTGACTACCAGCGTTGTGATGGCAGTCACACTTGTGGGGGTTGGGTAGTCTACAAGCATATCCTTATACAGGTCCCCAGTCATAGGATTATCGAGACAGGGCATCGATACTCCGGAGTAGACTGGTGTGTACGCTTCTCGTCCCAGCTTGGGACATGGTCTGTCCCACAGCCATTAGTACATCGTACTGGAGATAGTATGCAGGTGCTCATTAGGTTATGAGTACACTGGAAAGGACTCATCGGAAACTGTTGGTTGGTACTATACCTATCGTCAGATAACAGTTCCCAAGTGACATGAGTACAGCTTAGTCCGTTGACTTGACACTACCACTTCGCCTCGAGTGTGTTCCCACTGCTCTTAGATTACTACCCTACCAAGGCTCTATTGAGTCGTGCAAACAGGTAGTAGTTGGGTGCAGTCCCGAAGCACTTGGAGGCAGTGACGGTTAGACAGGATTCGTCTCTCCCGGTATTGGGGGTTGATATCGCGCTGTGTCTAGGAGAGCCATTACACAAAGTCCCTGACCAGGGCAAGCGAGATTTACTGGTAATATTTCCAGTAGTTTCTCAGGGTGTTCTGGGCTACACTCCAACACGACTTGTATCGCTATTAGGGGTCTGACGTTTACCGCCCCCCTAGGCCCGACATGCGATACTCTTAGACGAACAGACAGGACTGTACGGAGATTGTCACATTAAGGCTCGGTAGGAGTTCGGATGGGTTCACCTCATCAATCTTCTTATCGGCATCTACCTGGGGACCGTTACGTACAGCTAGTACCGCTTGCAGCCTGTGGTTAAACCCACTGCCAGCATAGTGTCGAGTCTTTAAAGTCCCACACAGAGGGTTGTTCACCTTTGGGCAAAACATAGTAGAGGTCGTATGGTTTTACGACGGGGGTTCGTTCACATACGCGCACTTGTGCACGTTTGGTGTCCGGGAAGTTATTACTAGTGGGCTTTGGTTTAAGCCAGATCCTAGTATTTATTTTGGGATTGCTCTTGTCTCATTGTATTCGTGTTTTTTCGGAACACAAATGCGGGTACGTACGTACAGTTGACAGAGGCGGAGAAGGAGACACCTCATTATGGTTTTTGACCATTGACTTGATCAAAACCCTAATGAGAATAAGAAATATGATTAATAATATTAATTAAGTATATTTGTATCATGGTTAGAATTGGTTTGACCATTTGACTTGTTGACTTACATTGACCTAGATATTTTTCTTTTTATTAAGAATAAGATGCTTCTTGAAGCATGCTTAGCATTAAATATGAAATGATAATGGTCAAATCAATTCACCATCACAATTTTCTTAATTACTATTATTATTATCATATATTTATCATATGAGAGCAAGGTTCATTTCATTCTATCATTCTCTTTCTCTCTCATAGTTAGCTCTCCCTCTTTCTCTCTCAAAGCTTAAGTGTTTCATGTGTTGAAAATCATAAGCTTTTGAGACTAAACCACCAAAACACCTCTCTACTCACTCTAGGGTTCTTAGTCTAGCAAGCCGAGCACTCTAGTTACTTCATTGTTGAAGTAGGAGCTCAAGGTAAATGCCTTCGGGTGGATCTTTCTTTGGCAAAGAGAAGATGAAGAGGGGGAGCCATCTACACCACTCAAACGAGCTCACAAGAAAAGGAAGCAACACAAGAAGAGAAGGAGTTCAAGCTTTTGGTATAACCTCTTAACCTAGTAGTTAAAGCTCCTTGTATGTTTGTTAGTTTTTGTTTAGCAAAGATCCTTCATGGTTAGTCTATGTTTCCTTGTGATAAAAATTTGATTTTTACTCTTTCCGTCTCCCCGTAAGTACCGGGGTGGGTAACATAGACTTACAGAAAATTTACAGCAGGGAATTCTTAGAATACTGGAGAAATACGAGTTACTAAGTCTGTGAGACGACCGCGAAAGCACGGCGGATTGGTGCAATAAGCCGCGGATCCGTGGCCGAGTTGACTCCGAGTTGACTTGTATTTACACAGTTTGACTTATTTTTGGGTGTTCTGTTTTTCTGTATATTTTGTTTCTGCCCAGGTTTTTTCAGTGCTGGCTTGCATTTGGGGTAGACACGGAAAAAGGTTGTCGATCGAAATTCTAAGTTATTTGCTAAACGGGTTTTTTTATATGTTCGTAAACCTCCGCTAATTACTAGTATGTCGGTTAGTTGGGGGTTGCACATTTCTATAATGGATATTGGTTTGTGGATATGAACTTCATTGGATTGTCGTGGATGAATAGCCGGGGATGTGAGATCAGATCTTTTACCTTAAATTCGATGTAAATTGTAATATGTTGTAATATTCTTTTGCAGGGCACATCCGGGTTGAAGTTGTAGCCACTGTTGTATTATTTCATTTACTGTTTTTTGCTCCTAAGATAGACCCAAGATGGGGTGCACAAACTACCGGGTACTTTGAAGTGTTTAATGGCCTACTCACGTTGTTGAGGGAGACTGTTTCACTTCTAGTACTAGGCGGGTAGTTTGCCGCACCCGTAGGGGTCTAGGGTGGGGTTTGGCTATTCATCATGACTGTGTAATCCGTCTTTTGTTGCAGGCTCAAACGAAACGTGGATTCCTAGTATATCCAATATGTTCATCTGTGATCTAGAATGCCTATTATTGCGTCTGACGAATGTACAATATCTATATATGATATCTAGTAGGCGTTGCTTATGTTTTGCATCCGCGCTAGCCCAGCCCCCGCTCTGTCGTTAGTTAAGTAACCTAACGGGTGAATGACGGGGCCCAATGGCGAATGCGGATGGCATAAGCGGACACTGTATTTTCGGTGTTTTCTGCAATGATAGGATAAATGATGGGACGCATTATATTAATGCAAAGAAAACAAACCAAAGCTGAATCGTTGGAACAAATTTAAAAGAAACCACTCGGTTATTTTAAAAGAGCAGAATTTTTAATTACGGAGCTTTAACCACTCCTTTTAAAAAGCTATCAGGTTCCTTCGGTTATATCAAGTTCACTACGTTCACGGTTTCGCCAAAACCAGTCATAACCCTCCGTCATTTCATATGAATGGTCAGTAGTATTCATGCTATGTTTATTTGGCCCTTAGTCAAGACATAGTGATTGGTAGCTGCTGGGGTGTTCATATGTAGCATAGATAGATGCGTTGGTTTGGGATAGTTGTATTACTTTGTTGGCCCTTAGTCAAGAGTATATACGGGTGGGTTCAAATCAACCTGGATAATGACGGGTAGAACTTGACATGTGACTTATGATTTGTTGGCCCTTAGTCATGGTCATAAGAGCATGGGGCAAAAATCCACATCGGGAGTTTCTAAAGAAACTGAAACTTGCTAGTGTTGCATACCATTTGGAGTTTGATAATGTTGGTAGGATTCCTTCAGCGTTATCACACGATGATATTTGTATCCCGATCCTACTGTGAGTATATGGTACTCATCAGGAGATTCGTCACTTAACGATCAATGCTATAAACCAAGTAGGTGTCTAGAACAGTGTTAGCGGGGCTACGCCTCCAGAGAAAATAGGTTATTTAATTAAGGAACTTCGCGAAAGCGTCGTAAAACCTCCCTCGAAGTACCAACACTAGCCTGGCTGAACGGTTAAACAAGTATTGTACGGTGAGATTAGTCCTGACTAATTGTTCTTTTATGGTTTGAGGAAGGATTCGAGAAACAGTGGGAGCCATCCTGTTTAGATAAACTAAAAACCAATCTAAACTTGCAAAAGCATCATGCTAAAGTGTTTTCTTCTCTCTCTCTTAACAGCAGCGACCCTGTGACCATGACTAGGTTACATATAGATAACAAGTTGACTGAATATGACTTTTATGACTGGAAAAGGTCTGTCCAGATGTCCATTGCCTATGACAAGCTGGACCACCCTATTACTACTCAAGCCCCCGCCGTCCCAGGTCCAGTTTCCACCGTCGCGGATATGGATATCCGTCAGACAAGGGAAAAGGAGAGTGCGAATGCCAAGTGCCTCGTGTTGGCTTCAGTTGATGGTGTATACCAGAAGCAGCACGAGAAGATGGACTTAGTTTCCATCTTCCTCCATAACAAAGATTTATATGGAGAGCAATCTCGTATCGCAATATATGAGACCTCAAACGAATTGCTTCAAGCGAGGTTGGCTGTCGGGTCATCTGTAGGGGACGATGTCCTTATGATGACTAGCTATATTGATGAGCTCACGGACCTAGAGACCACGTAAGGAAAAAGGTCATATGCTGACAGGGCATTGATACACCAGAGTAGACTAACGTATACGCATCTTGACCTATATGATGGGCGATGGATGATCCCATATCCATCGATGTTTGACATCAAAGATGGTGTACGGGTGCTCAGTGGAGACTGGGTACACTGAACGGACTTGCCGAGAACTCCTAGATGGTATTATACCTATCGTCAGATAGCAGTTCTCCGGTGACACTGGTCCAAGTTAGTCTGTAGACCCGAGATCGTCATAGAGACTTGTGTGTTTCCCACTGTGCTTTGATTTCCACCTTACAACGTCCAAGAGGGCATGCAAAACGATGGCTTTTGGGTACAGTCCTGAATCACATGGAGGCAATGAGCGATAGGAGGGGTTTCGACTCACCCGGTATAGGGAGTTGATGTTGTGCTGTGTTCGATTGGCTATAACTGGTTAGGGTTTAAACTTGGTTAGGGTTTGGATTAGGGTTAGCTTTTGCATGAACCTTCCATGAAGCTTCATGAAGCTTTAACTTTTTCTTAAGCTTGATATTTTGTGAAGATATTTATTTAACCCAATCCAAACCATTAACTCTAGTTAATTCTCTACATGAGTTAACTCTATCATGCTTAACTCATGGTTAGATTTGTAACCACTACAATAATTCATTATTCATCACAAAAGGTTTAGCTCATTTTTTTTCATCTTCTTCTACCTTGAGCTCTTGAAAGAAAACCTTGACTAGCTTTTCTTTTGTGATGATGTTGAGTGAGAAATAGAAAACAAAAGAGAGCAAAATTCCTACCTCATCATCCTCATCTATTCTAGCCACTTAGATTAGGGTGTTCACTTCTCTAATAAGTGGTTTAGTGAAGTGTAAGCTTGGGTTAGAGATTCTTCAAGGTAGATCATCTTGGATCATGAAGACTACAAGCAAGGTGTCTCATTTACCTCATGGAGCCACTCGAGAGTCAGAGTTCATGTTGATCGCAGCGAAGGGAACTCAACACGGAGCTTATGAAGCGAAGGAACGGACTACAAAGGTTGTAATCCCTATATCTTTTCTTATTTGTATGTGTAAGTCCATGCTACCTCTCCCGGTACTTTCGGGCATGCGGAATTTGGTGAAAAACAATTTTTCTAGAGGTGGTAACATGGACTCAAAACCGGATCTTTGTTAAACATCTAACTAACAACCTAACTAGGAGTTGTTAACAACTCGGTTAGGGGGTTATACCTTTCTTTCTTGATCTCCTTCGTCTTCAAGCCTCGATGGTTGTCCGGATCGGCTTCACTCCGTCGTCTCCTTGCGCCGAAGATAGATCCACCTCGAAAGCTTCTACCTTTGGCTTCTTCTTCGATCTTTGAAGAAACTAGTTCACTTGGTTTGCTAAACCTTGTGAAGTAGAGTGAGTAGAGAAGAGTGTGTTGGGATTTTCTCTATGGTTCTTGGTTCTCAACACATGAGACAAGTGAACCATAGACTAAGAGAGGGAGAGCAAGAGGAAGAAGATGAGAGCTCAAGAACACAAGAGAGAGAATGGAAATGATAGAATGAGAAAGACTTTTCTCTCTTGGCTCTCATAATCCAAAACCATCATCACAAAAAGAGTAATCAAGTATTGTGTAAATGGTTTAAGCTACAATAGCCATATCATTTCATGCACTCATTTCTCACAAGAGAAACAAGCAAGTAAAAAGTCTTTGCCATGAAATGATAGCCATTGTCATCATGATGGTCAACTAGTCCAACCTAGTCAACCGGTCAACAAAGTCAACCCCTCAACAACCATATCACCATAATACTTAATTAATATTATTGTTAATCATATATCATATTCTCATTAGGGTTGAGCAAAAAGTCAACAGTCAACGGTCAACAACCCTAATGAGAATCATCTGCCTCTGTCTCTCCGTCAACTGTGCATACACACCCGCATCTGAGTTCCGAGGAACACGAATACATACTGGATAAATCCAATCCCAATACGTACACTAGGATCTGGCTTAAACCAAAGCCCGCTAGTGTTAACTGTCCGGACACTAAACGTGTACAAGTGCACGGATGTGACTGAACCCTGTCGCAAAACCATGCGACCTGTCGCAAAACCATGCGACCTGCCTCTACTCTTTTGCCTAAAGGCGAATAGCTTTCTGTGTGGGACTCTAAAGACTCGACACTACGCTGGCAGTGGGTTTAACCACAGACCGCAAGCGGCACTAGCTGTGCGTAACGGTCCCTAGGTAGATGCCGACAAGAAGACCGACGAGGTGAAACCCATCTGAACTCCTACTGAGCATGAATGTGACAGTCTCCATACAGTCTGGTCTGTTCATCTGATACATCGCATGGCGGGCCTAGGGGCGGTAAACGTCAGTCCCCTAATAGCGGTACAAGTCGTGTCGGAGTGAAGCCCAAAATACCCTGAGATAACACTGGAAGCCTACCAGTATATCTCGATTGCCCTGGCCAGGGACTACTCGTGTAATGGCTCTCCTAGACACAGCGTGATGTCAACCCCCAATACCGGGAGAGACGAATCCTGTCTAACCGTCACTGCCTCCAAGTGCTTCGGGACTGCACCCAACTACCACCTGTTTGCACGACTCCTTTGAGCCGTGGTAGGGTAGTAATCAAAGTACAGTGGGAACACACTCGAGGCAAAGTGACAGTGTCAAGTCAGCGGACTAAGCTGTACTCATGTCACCTGGGAACTGATAACTGACGATAGGTATAATACCAACCGGTCAGTTCCCGACGAGTCCTGTCCAGTGTACTCGTAACCTAACGAGCACCCGTATACTATCTCCAGTACGACGTACTGATGGCTGTGGGACAGACCATCTCCCACACTGGGATGAGAAGCGCATACGCTAGTCTACTCCGGAGTATCGATGCCCTGTCTCGATAGTCCTACGACTAGGGACCTGTATAAGGATGTGCTTATAGATTACCCAGCCCCCACTAGTGTGACTGCCATCACAACGCTGGTAATCAAGCAAAGATCCTAAGGGCTCTACTAATGTGTATAGGTGATATACTAAAATAAACACATGTACACATTGAAGTAGAAACAAATCAAGTAGCATACTACTATATTGAGAAAGATTGTTTATACAAGGTGAATATCCCAAGCTTCCATTAAGTAATATACAAACTAGTATGATACAGTAATGGCCTCTAGGGCATATACACTAACAATCTCCCACTTGCACTAAGGCCATGTACTGGCGTATCGAAGACCTATCATCTCGATCAGCCGCTCGAACTGAGTCTGGGGCAAGGACTTGGTGAATGGATCTGCAGTGTTATCTTCTGAAGCGACCCTCCGAACCTCGATCTCCTGGCGATCCACGATCTCCCTGATCAGGTGATACCGCCTCAAGATGTGTCTGGATCTCTGATGGGACCTGGGTTCCTTCGCTAAAGCTATAGCCCCGTTGTTGTCGCAATACAGAGGTATTGGATCAACAATGGACAGAACCACCTGAAGTTCTTTCAAGAACTTCCTCATCCAGACAGCTTCTTTTGCGGCATCAGAAGCAACGATGTATTCCGCTTCCATAGTCGAGTCTGCAACGGTTTTCTGTTTGGAACTCTTCCAACACACCGCCCCTCCATTGAGGGTAAAGACAAAACCCGACATGGACTTGGAATCATCCTTGTCACTCTGGAAGCTGGAGTCAGCAAAGGCCTCGATCTGGAGGTCTTTTCCGCCATACACCAAGAACATCTCCTTAGTCCTTCTCAGGTACTTGAGAATGTTCTTTGCCGCTATCCAGTGTTTTTCCCCAGGATTTGACTGATACCGGCTTACTACACTCAGTGCATAAGCTACATCCGATTTGGTACACAACATCGCATACATTATAGAGCCTACCGCAGAAGCGTAGGGTATAATAGACATGCGATCCCTCTCCAAATCAGTCTTGGGAGACATCTCTTTAGAGAGGGTGATCCCGTGACAAGCCGGTAGGTTACCGCGCTTGGAATCTTCCATACTGAATCTTTTCAGTATGGTGTCGATGTACCTGGACTGAGAAAGTCCTAATATCCTCTTGGATCTATCACGATGGATCCGGATCCCCCGGATGTATGAGGCATCCCCAGGTCTTTCATGGAGAACCAGTGTGATAAGAACCCCTTGACAGATTGTAGCATAGGAATGTCATTTCCTATTAAGAGAATGTCATCCACGTATAAAACGAGGAATACTACAGTTCTCGCTACAAATCTACTATAGATGCATGGTTCATCTGGATTTTTTATAAAGCCAAATTCCTTGACCGTCTCATCAAAACAGATGTTCCAACTCCGCGATGCCTGCTTTAGTCCGTAAATGGACTTAAGCAACTTGCACACCTTTCCGCTGCTCCCACTCTGAATGAAACCCTCTGGCTGGTCCATATAGACACACTCCTCTAAACTTCCATTTAGAAAAGCTGTCTTTACGTCCATCTGCCAAATCTCATAATCGTGGAAGGCAGCAATGGCAAGAAGGATCCGAATGGATTTCAGCATAGCTACTGGAGAAAAGGTCTCGTCATAGTCCAAACCAGGTCTTTGACGAAAACCCTTTGCAACCAGTCTAGCTTTATAGGTCTCAACCTGTCCATCTACACCAATCTTCCTTTTGAAGATCCACTTGCATCCTACGGGTTTTACCCCGTCTGGAGCAATGTCCAACGTCCATACTTTGTTGGTGTACATGGACTCCATTTCGGTCCGCATTGCATCCAGCCATTTTACCGAGTCGACGCTCTGAACGGCTTGCTGGAAGCTAGTAGGCTCATCATAATCTATGATGCAATCCTCTCTATCCCCGTCTATGAGAAAACCGTAGTATCTTTCGGGCGGATGAGACTGCCTACTACTCCTACGGAGCGGTGTAGGAATGTCCTGTTCTTTTGAACCCTCTGGTTCCACTAAGCTTTCAGTAATAGTCTGTGGTTCTGGAATTTCTTCCAGTTCTACTGTGCTCCCACCAATTCCTTTTTCTAAGAACTGGTGTTCTAGAAAGTGGGCATGACGAGAAACAAAAACCTTTTGTTCCTCTTCGTAGTAGAAGAAATATCCCTTGGAATTCTTTGGATATCCCACAAACTTGCACTGTACTGAGAGTGCCTCGAGCTTGTCCACATGCTGCTTTTTAACAAAAGCTGGACTTCCTCATGTCTTAATGTGATTAAGATAGGGTCTCTTCCCACACCACATCTCATATGGTGTAGTAGGCACAGTCTTAGTAGGAACTCGGTTCAAAAGGTATGCAGCTGATTCTAGTGCATACCCCCAGAATGATCGCGGTAACTCAGTGTTACTCATCATGGACCGTACCATATCCAATAGGGTTCGGTTCCGCCTCTCCAATACACCATTATGTTGCGGAGTGTATGGAGGAGTAAGCTGAGAGAGAATTCCGTTCTCTTTTAAATAGTCCAGGAACTCGGCACTCAAGTATTCTCCACCTCGATCCGATCTTAGAATCTTAATACTTTTGCCGGTTTGTTTTTCTACTTCATTCTTATATTCCTGGAATTTTCCAAAGGCTTCGGACTTATGTTTCATTAAGAAGACATAACCGTACCTTGAAAAGTCATCCGTAAAAGTAATGAAGTAAGAATAACCGCTTCGCGCATGTGTAGACATTGGACTGCACACGTCGCTGTGTACGAGTCCCAAGAGCTCGCTCGCTCTTACTCCGTGTCCAGTGAACGGAGTCTTTGTCATCTTTCCTTTGAGACAGGATTGACAAGTGGCATACGATTGATATTCGAACGGATTCAAATATCCTTCTGTATGTAACTTCGTCAACCTTCTCTCATTGATGTGACCTAGTCTACAATGCCATAAGAAAGTCTGATTTATTTCCGGAGACTTTCTTTTGTGTGTATTCTGGACATTGAAAATCTATGGTTGGTTTAATACGTATATACCATTGCTCAATGTACCTGACCCAATCAAAACTTGATTAAGGTGAATGTTTACAACATTACTTACAAACGCAAATTCATAACCTTCTTTAGAAACCAAAGATACAGAAATGATATTACAAGTTGCGTTGGGTACAAAAAAGCAATTACGTAAAACCAAAACATGTCCATCTGACATTCCCAGGTGATAGTCCCCCACGGCCTTAGCATCCATGCTTGCTCCGTTTGCAACTTTGAGGGTCATGTCACCTGCCTTCAAAACCCTACGGTTTCTCAACGCCTGCAAAGAATTACAGATATGAGATCCTGATCCGGTATCCAATACCCAGGAAGTAGAGTTTATTGAAAGACAGTTTTCAATAATATACACACCTGAAGCTGAAGCCGCAACCTGCTTCAATTCCTGTGTCCTGGCTTTCCAAGCCCTCCAATCATTCTTCCAGTGTCCTTTCTTATGACAATAGAAGCATTCTTCTTTATCCACAAGCCGCCCCGCTTTCTTTGTTGCTTTTGCTTTTCCCTTCGTATCCACTTTACTAACACCGCCCCTTGGTTTGGCGGAGGCTTTCTTCTTCTTTCCCTTGGCTTTCTCCTTGGACCTAGAAGAGGAAGATCCTCCTACAAACAAAGTGGATGTTTCCCTACCTTTCTGTAGGGTGCCCTCTGCACTCCTCAGCATGTTGAGGAGTTCTGAAAGTTCAACTTTTTTTTCTTGTAAGTTGAAGTTCAGTATAAACTGGGCGTAAGTGGAAGGAAGGGACTGGAGAATCAAGTCCGTATAGAGCTCGTTCTCTAACGTGGTCCCAAGTTCCGCGAGCTCCTCAATGAAGCCAATCATCTTAAGCACGTGTTCCGCTACCGATGATCCGATGGCCAACCTTGCCGAAAATAACTTCTTCGACACTTCGTATCTTGCGATACGAGACTGCTCTCCATACAGTTCTTTTGTATGGAGAAATATGGATTCAAGGTCCATATTCTCGTGCCTCCTCTGATGTTCGTTGTCCATAGAGGCAAGTACGAGGCACTTGGCCTTCGCGCTATCAATCTCCCAAGTCTTACGGATTTCCTTATCCGCGATGCTGGATGTGGGACTTGGGACAAGGGGAGCTTTGGTGGTAAGAAGATACCTCAACTTGTCGTAAGTGATTGCCATTTTGACATTCCTGAGCCAATCTTTGTAGTTTGGCCCTGTCAGTATGTTTTTATCTAGAAGTAACTTAAGTCCAGTCATGTCGATAGGTCGCTGCAATTAGGAGAGAGAAGAAGAAACACTCAGCATGATGCTCTTGCAAGTTTAGAGTGGTTTTTAGTTTGTCTAAACAGGATGGCTCCCACTGTTTCTCGAATCCCTCCTCAAACCAAAAAGGAAGAATTAGTCAGGATCAATCTCACCGTACAATACTTGCTTAACCGTTCGGCCAGGCTGGTGTTGGTACTTCGAGGGAGGTTTTCCAACGCTTTCGCGAAGTTCCTTAATTTAAGAACCTCTTTTCCCTAGGGGCGTAGCCCCGCTAACACCTTTCTAGACACCTACTTGGTTTATAGCATTGATCGTTAAGTGAGAAATTTCCCGAGGAGTAGCATATACTCATAGTAGGATCGGGATCCAAATATCATCGCGTGACAAAACTGAAGGAATCCTACCAGAATCATCACACTCCAAATGGTATGCAACACTAGCAAATTTCAGTTCTTTTGAAACTCCCGATGTGGATTTTTGCCCCATGCTCTTATGACCTTGACTTTGGCCAAAATATCATAAGTCACATGTCAAGTTCTACCCGTCATTCTCCAGGTTAATTTGGATCCACCCGTACCTACCCTTGACTTTGGCCAAAATGGCAGTACGACTGTCCCAAACCAACGCATCTATCTATGCTACACATAAATACCCAATAGCTACCAATCACTATGCCTTGACTTTGGCCAACATATATAGCTTGAATACTATTGACTATTTATGTGAAACGACGGAGGGCTACGAATGGTTTTGGCGAAACCGTGAACGTAGAGAACTTGATATAGTCGA
The DNA here is from genome assembly GCA_030015575.1 of Agapanthus africanus. Classification (NCBI taxonomy): domain Eukaryota; kingdom Viridiplantae; phylum Streptophyta; class Magnoliopsida; order Asparagales; family Amaryllidaceae; genus Agapanthus; species Agapanthus africanus. Next base: position 207,582,823 of record JASDDO010000004.1, read on the forward strand.
TGGAACGAGATAGCTTTTAAAAGGAGTGGCTCAAACTCCGCATTTAAAAGTTAGTTTTGAAAAGAACCGAGTGGTTTTTCGAAAGTGTTCCAACGACTTTTACTTGGTTTATTTTCTTGCATTAGTTCTTTTAATGCGTGATATTCTTGCATTAGTTCTTTTAATGCGTCCCATCATTTAATCCTACCATTGCAGAAAACAACCAAAATATGACGTACGCTTATGCCATTTGCATTCGCCACGGGGCCCCGTCATTACCCGTTAGGTTACTTAACTAACGACAGAGCGGGGGCTGGGCTAGCGCGGCTGTAAAACATAAGCAACGCCTAAATAATATCATATATAGATATATTGCAATGATAGACATTTCAGATCACAGATGAACACATTGGATATACTAGGAACCCGCAATTCGTACGAGCCTGTAACGAAAAGCAGATTACACGGTCGCGGTGAATAGCCAATACCCCACCCAAGACCCCTACGGGTGCGGCAAACTACCCGCCAAGTACCCGAAGCGAAGCAACCTCCCTCAACCCCGTGAGTAGGCCACTCGGCACTTTGGCATACCCGGTAGTTTGTGCACCCCCTCCATGGTTCTATCCTAGGAGCATAAACAGTAAAAAGAAATTACACAATGACGGCTACAACCCTGACCCGGTTGTGCGGCTATACAAATAATTATTATATCAATTTACAAATTTACATGAATTGAAAGAAAAGAAAACTCTCGTCTCACAACCCCCGGCTATTCACCCGCGACAATCCAATGAATTCATATACACAAACCAATAACATTACAGATCACAGATTTGTATAACCCCCACTAATCGACATATAGCGATTAGCAGACGTTCAATACAAATATCACATCACAGATAAAACCCGTCAGCATAAGTCTTTAGAAGTTCGATCAAAAATACGGATTTTTAGGCCCCAAACACAAAATTTTCGTTCTAGAAAATCTGGGCAGAAAATACATATTCCAAAAATCCCAAAACAACCCCAGAAAAACACTGCACAAAATTTGGACCTCGGCCGAGTCAACTCGGCCGCGGAACCGCGGCGGGAGCGTGCTCCCGCCGCGTTTCCGCGGGGCTTTGACCGGTTCGTGGGACCAAATTTCGTGGGTGTTTAATAAAAACCCTGAGCCGATTTTTAAGATGAAATTTATCATTTTTACAGAACTTTAAAAATCGACAGCAACTTTGAATTTCGGGTTTATTTCGGGACTTTTTCTCCGATCGAATTTCTAGCTACTATGCTAACATGTTAGATAGAGTTTAACTAGGCTCTGATACAACTGTAAGTCCATGCCACCTCTCCCGGTACTTTCGGACATGCGGAATTTGGTGAAAAACAATTTTTCTAGAGGTGGTAACATGGACTCAAAACCGGATCTTTGTTTAACATCTAACTAACAACCTAACTAGGAGTTGTTAACTATTCGGTTAGGGGGTTATACCTTTCTTTCTTGATCTCCTTCGTCTTCAAGCCTCGATGGTTGTCCGGATCGGCTTCACTCCGTCATCTCCTTGCGCCGAAGATAGATCCACCTCGAAAGCTTCTACATTTGGCTTCTTCTTCGATCTTTGAAGAAACTAGTTCACTTGGTTTGCTAAACCTTGTGAACTAGAGTGAGTAGAGAAGAGTGTGTTGGGATTTTCTCTATGGTTCTTGGTTCTCAACACATGAGACAAGTGAACCATAGATTAAGATAAGGAGAGCAAGAGGAAGAAGATGAGAGCTCAAGAACACAAGAGAGAGAATGGAAATGATAGAATGAGAAAGACTTTTCTCTCTTGGCTCTCATAATCCAAAACCATCATCACAAAAATAGTAATCAAGTATTGTGTAAATGGTTTAAGCTACAATAGCCATATCATTTCATGCACTCATTTCTCACAAGAGAAACAAGCAAGTAAAAAGTCTTTGCCATGAAATGATAGCCATTGTCATCATGATGGTCAACTAGTCCAACCTAGTCAACCGGTCAACAAAGTCAACAAGTCAGCAAAGTCAACCCCTCAACAACCATGTCACCATAATACTTAATTAATATTATTGTTAATCATATATCATATTCTCATTAGGGTTGAGCAAAAAGTCAACAGTCAACGGTCAACAACCCTAATGAGAATCCTCTGCCTCTGTCTCTCCGTCAACTATGCATACACACCCGCATCTGCGTTCCGAGGAACACGAATACATACTGGATAAATCCAATCCCAATACGTACACTAGGATCTGGCTTAAACCAAAGCCCGCTAGTGTTAACTGTCCGGACACTAAACGTGCACAAGTGCACGGATGTGACTGAACCCTGTCGCAAAACCATGCGACCTGTCGCAAAACCATGCGACCTCTACCCTTTTGCCTAAAGGTGAATAGCTTTCTGTGTGGGACTCTAAAGACTTGACACTACGCTGGCAGTGGGTTTAACCACAGACCGCAAGCGGCACTAGCTGTGCGTAACGGTCCACAGGTAGATGCCGACAAGAAGACTGACGAGGTGAAACCCATCTGAACTCCTACTGAGCCTGAATGTGACAGTCTCCATACAGTCCGGTCTGTTCGTCTGATACATCGCATGGCGGGCCTAGGGGGCGGTAAACGTCAGTCCCCTAATAGCGGTACAAGTCGTATCGGAGTGAAGCCCAAAACACCCTGAGATAACACTGGAAGCCTACCAGTATATCTCGATTGCCCTGGCCAGGGACTACTCGTGTAATGGCTCTCCTAGACACAGCGCGATGTCAACCCCCAATACCGGGAGAGACGAATCCTGTCTAACCGTCACTGCCTCCAAGTGCTTCGGGACTGCACCCAACTACCACCTGTTTGCACGACTCCTTTAAGCCGTGGTAGGGTAGTAATCAAAGTACAGTGGGAACACACTCGAGGCAAAGTGACAATGTCAAGTCAGCGGACTAAGCTGTACTCATGTCACCTGGGAACTGATAACTGACGATAGGTATAATACCAACCGGTCAGTTCCCGACGAGTCCTGTCCAGTGTACTCGTAACCTAACGAGCACCCGTATACTATCTCCAGTACGACGTACTGATGGCTGTGGGACAGACCATCTCCCACACTGGGATGAGCAGCGCATACGCTAGTCTACTCCGGAGTATCGATACCCTGTCTCGATAGTCCTACGACTAGGGACCTGTATAAGGATGTGCTTATAGATTACCCAGCCCCCACTAGTGTGACTGCCATCACAACGCTGGTAATCAAGCAAAGATCCTAAGGGCTCTACTAATGTGTATAGGTGATATACTAAAATAAACACATGTACATATTGAAGTAGAAACAAACCAAGTAGCATACTACTATATTGAGCAAGATTGTTTATACAAGGTGAATATCCCAAGCTTCCATTAAGTAATATACAAACTAGTATGATACAGTAATGGCCTCTAGGGCATATACACTAACAGTATGTGATACAAATTTTGTTACCCTAGAAATTCTAGCAAGATTCATGGTTAGTTAGCTTTGCACCTCTCTAAATTTTAAAATGGCATGAGTGATGCTACCAAACCCTAGACTGGGTGCAAGGGTAACCCAACAGTGGTATCAGAGACAAACTAGAATTCTAGATACGGTGTTATAACTATTACGAACACGAAAATCACTTCGACATACGGTATTAGGAAACCCCATTCTTGCTCTCTGGAAATTTTGTAAAAAGTCCCCTAAAAATTTTTCAAACGACTGCAGAATGTAGTATGGACAAATATATGAACATGGGTGAAATACGGGGGTGGGGGATCAGTTTTGAACCGGCCACCTAAGGCCAAATTCCGGCCAGGCCGGCCCCAGTTATTTCTCTGGCCTCCGTATTCCATCTGTGGTCTTTTGGGTCCAGTTTGGTATTCCTAGTATTGTTTATTTAGCCCAATTTTCATGTGATGATTGGTTTGACCTGGGGCAAATTCGTAGTGCTTCGTAGTCACATATTTTAACACTGTAATGGTAACCTTGACTATTTTTAGCAGTTCGATCGAACATCGCACACCACATTTTGTACCCCGCTGAAATATCCAAGTGTTATAATTTTCCGAAGTTGATTGTACTCGTAAAGTCGTGCAAGTACCCCTATGGACCCCCAGAAAACATAATAACCTTAACTCGATTATGTGCCCACGGAACCGTGTTCGAACCTTCGGGTTTGCCGTAGTTCTGTGGTGTCATAGTTGAGGCGTTGGTTAACTCCTTCTACGGCTGGACCATGGACACTGTGGCACCGTTTTTGAGTGTTTTGACCTTGCTCAAGTGTTGAGCTCACGGGGGTAATTTGTGCGTGTATGTTGATTCGATCGAAACGTTAAGCATCGTCATGATATTCTGTAATGTGATACAATATGTGGAATTCATATAGTTAGACATGAAATCCGTAATATGTGATATTTCGGGTTTATGATGTCTAAGTCGATGATGGATTCCAAATGTTGTAATTTTACACTTTCTTTTCTGCGACCGTAAGCACAGTATGGGGGGTATTGCCGGCTTCGTTGCTATACATCAACGACAATCGGGATACGCATGCTTGCTTACGTTGATGATAAGAGATATTATGTGTTGCTGTGATATGTTATATTGGATCGTTGTGTTCTGAATAGCCGGGGGTTTTATGTGAGATGAGGGTTTTTATTTTCATTCATGTAATATTCATTATATGTAATATTCTTTTATTGGGGCACTTCCGGGTTGAGGTTGATGTCACCATTGTATATTATTTACTTTTCCACATTAGGTAGACCCAAGGAGGAGAGCACAAGTAACCGGGTTCTAGGGTCCAGTGGGAGGCCATCTCGAGGAGTCGAGACCGGGTCTCCTAGCCCTAGAATTGGCAGTGTTACTTGCCGCTCTCATAGGGGTCTAGGGATGTGGGTTTGGCTATTCATCGCGACCATGGAATCCGTGTTTTATACAGGCTCGATATAAAACACGAACGTCCTAGTATATCCAATATTTCATATGTTTCTTCTGCTGCTGATATACTGTGATGTGATCATATTATATGCGTGAGACGAATGCTTTATTATTGTATATATGATATATAATAAACGTTACTTATGTTTTACACCCGCACTAGTCCCGTCCCGGTATGCCGTTAGTTAAGTAACCTAACGGTGCATAACGGAACATTGTGGCGAATGCGGATGGCATAAGCGTACGTTGTATTTTCGTTTCTTCTGTGATGCTTAGGAAGCATAAATGGTGGGATTTATTAATGAGATTAATAAAAGAAAAGAAACCTAAAAGATGTTGTAGAATCAAATTTACAAAAAAGGGTAGCTACAGTTTTTGCTTTGCACCGTGGTATATGCGATATACCCTGCACCTTATTCGATGAGGAAAGAGCCGAGATCCCTTCACCGGGAGTGACCTCTTTAGCAAAACTGGCAGATGCTACAAACTCACGGTTTAGTTTTTGACTGCTTCTATAGTTCTTGCTTTGCACCGCGGTATTTGAGAAATATCCTGCACCTTATTCGATAAGGAAAGAGCCGAGATCCCTTCACCGGGAGTGACCTCTTTAGCGAAACTAGAAAAGCCTCAAAAACACTCCTTTTCAAAATCACTTGTTTCTACAACGATATCAAGTTCATTACGCTCATGGTTTTCTGAAAAACCTGCGTAGCCCTCCGTCATTTCAGATAAGTATTAATTAGTATTCCTGCTACGGTAGTTTGGCATTCGTCAAGGCGTAGTGTACGGTAGATATTTACTACTTATCTGCAGCATATGATGCGATTGGATTAAAGTATTCGTACGGCGTTGTTTGGCATTCGTCAAAGGTCGTGCGGGTGGGTTTAATTCAATCAAGAAATGTACGGGTTGAACTTGACTAGCGCATTATAGGTTGTTTGGCATTCGTCAAGGTCATAGCACGCTAGGGGAAGAAGCATTATCGGGAATTTCAAGTGTTGAAATTTGCAATGAGATTGCATACTTTCTATGAGATAGATGGATCCCGATACCCACTGCGAGTAAGAGTTACTCCTGGGAGAATTTTACACAGGACAATTAGCCGATCAAGTAGGTGTCTAGAAAGGTGTTTATGGGGTTATGCCTATGGGAAAATGAGGTTTATTTTAATTGGGTCCGTGCGAAAGCACGGGGAACCTCCCTCAAAGTACCAACACTGGCCTGGCTGAAAGATTGGCGAACTTGTAAGGTGTAATTAATCCCGGCTAATCTTACCTTTTAGGGTTTTAAGGAAGATTTGATAAAAAGCAGTGGGAGTCATCCTGATTAGATAAGATAATAACCAATCTAATCTTGCAAGAGCATACACTAAAGTGTTTTCTTCTCTCTCTCTCCAGGTAGCGACCATATCAGGCCTTAATCAAGATAATAATATGGATGTATTGACTGAACCTGCTTATTATACTGAGCGGGGGAACGTTGGTCCCACTCCCACTTATAACTGTTATAAGTCCGAGCAGGGAATAGGAGAATATCTAAATTCTCACGCCACCCAAGCGAAGAATAAGCATGTCGATGCATCTTCTTCAGGTGTGTTAGTTATCGAGAACTGTTTCTCAATTCACTCTACATCCTGAGTATTAGATACCGGATCAGGATCCCATATATGTAATATGTTACATGGGCTACGAAAAGGAAGGGAACTGGGAGAGGGTGATCATTCCGTAAGAGTAGGGAATGGTGCAAATGTTGCAGCCAAAGCAGTTGGCGAATATCACCTTGTGTTACCAAATGGCAATACATTGGTTCTGAACGAATGCTATTATATTCCGACCCTGATATGCAATCTTATATCAGTTTCTTTATTGAGATATGGGACATCCCCCATCCAAGAAGTGGCCGGCCTCTCATGCTCAAGCGGGGGAGAGAAAAGTCAAGGGGGGATGGCTATCATGCATGAGAAAGAAAAATGATGATGAGAAGAAATGATCACAAACAAAATCCAACACTCCATCAACCATCATTACTCCAAAGGTCAAGCCATCATGAACAAAAGAAAGTCAAGGGATGGTGGAACCATCATGAAACAACAATATACAAAGACCACCCTCCACAATGCTAATTTGTACAATTGCAAATAAGCCCTCCTCCACCAATTTTCAGCCAAGGAAAGATACAAAGGAAAATGGTCGAAACGGAATGCAAACTGGCAACTTCAGAAAACTGATCCCGTAATAAATTACAGGAAAACCCCGTGACTGTATATACATACCCGCATTTGTATTCCGACCGAATACAAATGCAATGAGACAAAATCTACACTGTACAATACTAGGATCCGGCTTAAACCAAAGCCCGCTAGTATTATCCGTCCGATCATGATCCGTGCAATACCGCACGTATCTGATCGAACCCTGCCATATCTCCATATGGCCTCTACAGCGTTTCGCCCGAAACTTGAGAAACGGTCTTTGGGGGACTCTAAAGACTCGTCAATACTATGGATGTGGATTTAACCACAAGCACGTCAGAGGTATTAGCCATACGTAACGGGCTACCAGGTATTGACCAAAAGGGACGTCGATGAGCGAACTCATCCTGACACCCTACTGAGCCTGTCAGTGACAATACCCGTACAGTCCGGTCCGTTCGACTATGAGTATCGCATGGCGGGCCTAGGGGGTTGGTAAAAGTCAGATCCCCCAAAAGCGGTACAAGTCATGTCGGAGTGTAGCCCAGAACACCCTGAGATACTACTGGAATACCTACCAGTAAATCTCCTGCCTCGGCCGAGGGCTTTGTGTAATGGATCTCCTAGACACAGCGCGACCTCACCCCCAATATCGGGAGAGACGAACCCCTGCAGATCCGCTCACTGCCTCCATGTGGCTCGGGACTGTACCCAACTAAAACCTGTTTGCACGACTCCTTTAAGCCGTGGTAGGGTAGTAATCAAAGTACAGTGGGAACTCACACGAGACAAATGACGATCTCAGGTCGATGAACTAACCTGTACACATGTCACCAGGGAACTGCTATCTGACGTCAGGTATAAGACCAACTAGCATGTTCCCGGCGAGTCCTGTCCGGTGTACTCAAAACCCAACGAGCACCTGTATACATCTTAGATGAACCAACTGACACCAGTGGCTTGTGAGACCATCCACCGCCCCTAGTCGGGGTCTCAACTGTATACACTAGTCTACTCTGGAGTATCGATGCCCTGTCTCGAAACTCCCACGACTAGGGACCTTTTAAGGATGTGCTTATAGACCCCAGCTCCCACGTATATGATCGCCATCACTATGCTGGCCGTCAAGCAAGAATCCTAAAGGCTCTATCAACACGCAATAGTGACCTGTAAGGTCACCTAAAGCAGCACACGATGATAAAGATAAACCAGATAGCATACTATCATCTTGAGTAAGACTGTCCTACCGGTATAGGTCCTCCCTTAATCATTGCAATCACGTGCATGTGATCCAATAATTGACTCTGAGGGCACTATCTCCAACAATCTCCCACTTGCACTCAAGGCTAATTATTGCGATGTCGCATACTCACAGCCCGTGTGATACCGAACACCCAACTCCTCTACTAATCAGTCTCACAAAGCTCGTTTGCGAAACTATTGCTTTCGAGGAATAGCCTCAGTGAGTGGATCCGCCCTAATGTTTCTTTCTATGTCTCTCTTTATCTCAAGTTCGCGGAGAAACCCATCTCCCGAAATGAGCAATACCTGTCTTAGAATATGTCTGGATGTCTGATGGGACCTAGTTCATAAATGAACTCCAAATCCAAACTTCTTAGACTATATCGTCAACTGAACTTAATCAGTATCCTGCGCCATGCCTCCCTCAGTATCCGCCTGGACCACCTGTTCAAAATATTTCCCCTCGTCAGAGGGAAAACTATAACTCTGACAGCCACTCTGTCATCCAGGTCACCTTAGAAGCCTGGAATGATAACCGTCTCCCGAATGAGGCTGTCGTTATCATATCCCTAGAACATCCACTTATGTTCTAAAACTGCTTCCGATTGGTTTTCCAGGATTGGATTATTATCAACTTATTGCATCTACTGCAAAAACAGCATTTGGTGTGGTGCTTGACATCTCATGATTGACTCAATTGCCTAAGCAAGTGATCTGCCAATCATGCACATCCTTCTCTCCTTTAGTCTGTAAGACACCTTTAGAGAGGGTGACTCCATCACCTGCAGGTATACTACCGTGCAAGGAGTCGTCCATTCTAAAACACCTTTAGAATGCTGTCTAAGTACCCAGATTGGGAAACTACCCAAATCTAGATCTAAAACCATAGATCTAGTAACCAGAATGTCTGATATAATATCCAAGTCCTTTGTGGAGAAACCAATGTGTGACAACCAAAGTATAATCGATCGTAGTATAGGAATTTCACTTCCTACTCTGTGTATGTCATCCAAATACCAGGACATAACACCCTACTACCTTCTTAACAGATCCATCCCCTATTCTGATGAAGTCAAACCTATGACTGTCACATCAGAAATAGATGATCTATCTCCGCTACATCTGCTTTAGTCTATAAATAGACATAAGCCACTTGTCCGCCAATGCTTCCGCTACTCCCACTGACTACGACAACCCTTTGGCAGAGTCATATACACGTACACTTCTAAAGGTAGTTTAGAACGACGCTATACTCATCCTCCTGCCGGGTCTCGCAACCTGGAACGACAGCAATGGCAAGTCTGGGTAAACAAGAACTTCCCTGTCACCGTCCTTGAGGCTACCGGAGTACCTTTCGGGTGCCTGAGGTTACCCACCGTATCTGCGGAGTGGCCAATGGAATGTCAAACCAGATTGAATCTTTAGGTTCTTATCAAATTTTCAGTAATCGTTTGCGGTTCTGGAATCACTTCCAGTTCTACCATACTCCCACTACTGTTTTCTGGAGAAAAAAATCCATTTTTATTAAAACTGTGGGGAGTCTAGAACAATATCACTATTGATCTTCCAGATGGTAGAAAGTCAACCCTCGTCATAGCCTGGGTCAACCCACAAACAGCCATTACAAAAACGTGCCTTGAGTTATCCCGAGTCTAGTTTTAAGCATAAGCCGGACAACTCCCCGTACCTTAACATCGTTAAAATATGAACTGTTCTATATCCAATATAGAACCAGAGGCACTGATTTAATTGAACCAGATTCAAATCATGCAGCTGTCTCGAGTGCATGTCAACTAAATGGAGAGAGGTCGATCAGCATTACTCAACTTAGGAGTGCTTCCAATTATGAGTAATCTGAAAGAGAAGCAAGTTCTCTTAATCATTACTATCAACTGAATACCCTACACAAGTATCTACATCTTCGATTACCTTGAAGAATCCTGATACTTGCAACACCTGGTTCTCTACTTTATTCATATACCTATAACTCCTCAAAACTTGGACCATGTGTTTCTACGAAACACATGTCTATGAACTAGAGAAGTCACAAGTAAACAGAATATAGTATGAGTTCCAACCCCTTTGTCCTGATGGACACTGGACAACATACAATACTCTGTATAAGTCCCTTGAGTCCAATAACTCAATCCATGTGTGTCGTAGGTTGAAAACTGTACTTATGGTTAAGAAGAATTACACCGCTGTTTAATGCTCCTTACCTAACCATCCACTGATATAGATAAATGCAATGGACATAATTTTCAAAAAGTTATATCTCACTCTATAAAAATAGACGTACAGATATATCAATTTGAAATTGGTGCATAGCAACGGATATTCAAAACCAAATATTTGCCGTCCGACAAACAACCCAGGTGATTTCCTCAAATATCACCAATTACAACGAATTCCGATATAATGAGGATAATCACCTAATTCCCAACAACTTGCTCCCACTCACCATCTGTAAAACCATACAGATGTGAGAATCATACCTGGTAAATACATACCCTGGAGCAAGGGCTAATTGGGAAATCAGTTTTCTATTAACAACAAACAGTGAAACTGAAACATTGAAATGTTTCGTAGGGGTATCAGGGTATTCCTAGTAATGCCTCTTCCATTATCCAGATTCACAACTGTAACCGTATATTTCTTTGCCATCTCTCCAAATCCTTTTATATGTCTTTAGTCGTTACCTTCTGTACACCCTCTTAGGCTAAATGGTTTTCTTCCTTCCCTACCGTTCGGCACCAGCCTATGATTTGGAAGAAGACTATCCAATAAGCGTAATAGGTGTACTGTCCTAATCCTAGGAGCACTCGCAATGCGAGAGAAGGTGAAGATAAAAGACAACCGAATAAACCTTATTCCTATTTCTCCTGAACCAGAATCCATCCCCGAACTGGAACAAGTTCCTTTCGAGTTCGTATATAACCATACGATGGAGTATCCAATAAACTGTGGATCTTCGTAGTGATACGGAGTGTCCTGGAGAAATACAAAGGTGAAGTGGGAGTGGTAATGAAATACTTGGTTTGGTCGTGAATAGCAGTCGCAATTTACTTTGCCCTCCTTCTAATCCCTTTATTTGTCTTTACATAATACCTTCTGTACACCATCGTTAGGCTAATTGGTTTTCTTCATTCCCTACCGGTCGGCACCTGCCTATGGTTTGGAAGACGACTATCCAATTTGTGTAATAGGTGTACTATCCCCTAATCTAAGGGGAACTCGCAACCTGAGAGAAGGTAAAAGGAAAAGACAGCTGAATAGTCCTATCCGTTTTCTCCAGAACCGGAAACCATTCTCGAATAAATTCTTTCGAGTTCGTATATAACCATACGATGGTTTTATCCAATGGAAGTGGACGTTCGTAGTAATACGGGGTGTCCTGGAGAAAAGGGTAAAAGTAGGAGTGGCAATGAGGTATGCAACTCTGACAATCCAAAAAGCCAGTGTTTAAGAAGGTTCGGTTAATTTTGGTCACTGAGTCATAGTCTTAGGGTCGGGTCATGGTCGCTGCCACAGAGAGAGAGAAAAGAAACACTCAGCGTGCACTCTAACCTAGATCAGAATGGTTACCAATTTATCCAATCAGAAAAACTCTCACTGTGACCTCAAATTCTCCTCCAAACCTGAAAGAAGAATTAGTCGGGATCACCCGAGGAGTAAACCAACTCATCAGTGGGAATCGGGATCCAACTATAATTGCATGATAACGTAACGGAATCCACTCACGTCACAACACTCCAGAAGGTATGCGCATGCCTGGCAAGTTTCAGTTTCTTTAGAAACTCCCGATGTGATTTTTACCCCTAGGACCCAAGTGACCTTGACGAATAATCAACAAATCAAAAGGTCCTAGTCAAGTTCAACCCGTCATTATGTTGATTGCGTTAAACCCACCCGCACGACCCTTGACGAATAATCAACAAAGTCGTACGACCGTCCTAACCAATCCACATATCCAAGCGACAGAAAGCATTACAGAGCTACCGCACACTACGCCTCGGCGAATAGCAACGACAAACGTAGCGCGAATACTAAGCAATACTAATCTGAAATGACGGAGGGCTATGAATGGTTTTTGGCGAAAAACCTTTTACCGTAATGAACTTGATATCGTTGAAGGAACTGGATAACCTTTTATAAAAAATATAGTGACGAAAACCTTTGCTAAAGAGGTCACTCCCGGTGAAGGGATCTCGGCTCTTTCCCCGTAGAATGGGGAGCAGGATATTCCAACTGAATACCACGATGCAAAGCAAAAAGCAATCGGCTATAGTGAAGTTATTACCCTGACGCAAACTTCTGTCCAAGGGGTCACTCTCGGTGAAGGGATCTCGGCCCTTGCCTCGTCGACTGAGGTGCAGGATATTCCAACTGAATACCACTGTGCAAAACAAAAGAGAACGTCCTTGCAATAACAGCCTTTTTTTTTTGAAAAATGTTCCAACAATATCAGAATAGGTTTGTTTAGCTTGCATTGATCCGAATCAATGCAGTCCCATCAATTGATCACACCAATAAAGAACGAAAATAATGATATACGTATATGCCATCCGCATTCGCCACTGGGTCCCGTCATTACCCATTAGGTTACTTAACTAACGACAGAGCGGGGACTGGACAAGCGCGGATGCAAAACATATACAACATCTACTCGTATATATATCAATATATAATATTCGCTTAAGGCGTGATAAAATGCAACATCACAGAAATGTAATAAGCATCACAGAACAATACAGATATCTGGGATCCCCGGGTTTCTTAGAGCCGCTACTGAAACCCGACATTCCCCTGGTCGTGTGGATAGCCTGTGTAATGAAATCCTATACCCCTACGGGCGCGGCAAGTTACCCGCCAAAACCTGAAGCGAGGCAGCCCCCTTCAGCAACGTGAATGGACCACCCGGCACTTCACGGAATCCGGTAACTTGGGCACCCCTCCTTGGGTCAACCTGTACCCCCTACGAGTGCGGCTAATAGCCCGCCAATTCTAGAGTGAAGCCCCCTCCGTCTCAAAGCCAAGAGATGCGGGGCCGTTGCCCTCTAGAACCCGGCTATCTGTGCACCCCACCTTGGGGTAATCCTAGTACAGAAAGTAAAATATACATACAACGGGTACATCGACCTCAGCCCGGTCGTGCCCCAAAAGAATAATATACAAACAGGCAGTGACGGCAGTCCACATGTCGGACGCTCGCCCCGCAATATCAAATGTACATAATCAACCAAACTGTACTAACATTGCATCCAGGCTATCCACCACGACAATCCGCACCATCACAGCACAACACAGAACATCAACGTGAATGTCACGTTCGCAAATCCGTCTAAAAGGGCTATAGCAGTTAGACAGGATTTACCGATCAAATGACATTCACGGTCGTAGATATAATGTAAATACTGTGAACTAACATGTTTAAAATTTTCGATCGACTAAATTTCCCGAAATGGGCCCCAAGCACAACTGTAGCACTCAAAAACATCTGGGCCCAAAAAGAATATACCAGAAACCCTATTTCCATGTCAGAAGCCCACAATAAATTTGGTGCAGTTTAGACACAAAACGGCGGCGGATCCGCGGCCCAATCATGGTTTTGGCCGCTGATCCGCCGCGCTACAGTAATATCAGCCGACCAAATTTTCACAGAATTCTCAAAAAACCCTGCACGTAATTTTCCAATGTACCAAATAATTTTTTGACGACTGGAAAAATTCGGCAGAAACTGATGCATGGAAAATGTGGTTTTTGGAAAATCGTTCGATCGAACTTTTAAAAAGCAGTGGGAGCCATCCTGATTAGATAAGATAATAACCAATCTAATCTTGCAAGAGCATACACTAAAGTGTTTTCTTCTCTCTCTCTCTCTACAGGTAGCGACCATATCAGGCCTTAATCAAGATAATAATATGGATGTATTGACTGAACCTGCTTATTATACTGAGCGGGGGAACGTTGGTCCCACTCCCACTTATAACTGTTATAAGTCCGAGCAAGGAATAGGAGAATATCTGGATTCTCACGCCACCCAAGCGAAGAATAAGCATGTTGATGCATCTTCTTCAGGTGTGTTAGTTATCGAGAACTGTTTCTCAGTTCACTCTACATCCTGGGGATTAGATACCGGATCAGGATCCCATATATGTAATATGTTACATGGGCTACGAAAAGGAAGGGAACTGGGAGAGGGTGATCATTCCGTAAAAGTAGGGAATGGTGCAAATGTTGCAGCCAAAGCAGTTGGCGAATATCACCTTGTGTTACCAAATGGCAATACATTGGTTCTGAACGAATGCTATTATATTCCGACCCTGATATGCAATCTTATGTCAGTTCTTTATTGAGATATAGGACAGCCCCCATCCAAGAAGTGGCCGGCCTCTCATGCTCAAGCGGGGGAGAGAAAAGTCAAGGGGGGAAGGCTATCATGCATGAGAGAGAGAAATGATGATGAGAAGAAATGATCACAAACAAAATCCAACACTTCATCAACCATCATAACTCCAAAGGTCAAGCCATCATGAACAAAAGAAAGTCAAGGGATGGTGGAACCATCATGAAACAACAATATACAAAGACCACCCTCCACAATGCTAATTTGCACAATTGCAAATAAGCCCTCCTCCACCAATTTTCAGCCAAGGAAAGATACAACGGAAAATGGCCAAAACGGAATGCAAACTGGCAACTTCAGAAAACTGATCCCGTAATAAATTACAGGAAAACCCCGTGACTGTATATACATACCCGCATTTGTATTCCGACCGAATACAAATGCAATGAGACAAAATCTACACTGTACAATACTAGGATCCGGCTTAAACCAAAGCCCGCTAGTATTATCCGTCCGATCATGATCCGTGCAATACCGCACGTATCTGATCGAACCCTACCATATCTCCATACGGCCTCTACAGCGTTTCTCCCGAAACTTGAGAAACGGTCTGTGGGGG
This sequence comes from Agapanthus africanus, assembly GCA_030015575.1. Classification (NCBI taxonomy): domain Eukaryota; kingdom Viridiplantae; phylum Streptophyta; class Magnoliopsida; order Asparagales; family Amaryllidaceae; genus Agapanthus; species Agapanthus africanus. The sequence continues at coordinate 207,598,163 of JASDDO010000004.1, forward strand.
ACTCTAAAGACTCGTCAATACTATGGCTGTGGATTTAACCACAAGTACGTCAGAGGTATTAGCCATACGTAACGGGCTACCAGGTATTGACCAAAAGGGACGTCGATGAGCGAACTCATCCTGACACCCTACTGAGCCTGTCAGTGTCAATATCCGTACAGTCCGGTCCGTTCGTCTATGAGTATCGCATGGCGGGCCTAGGGGGTTGGTAAAAGTCAGACCCCCAAAAGCGGTACAAGTCATGTCGGAGTGTAGCCCAGAACACCCTGAGATACTACCGGAATACCTACCAGTAAATCTCCTGCCTCGGCCGAGGGCTTTGTGTAATGGCTCTCCTAGACACAGCGCGACCTCACCCCCAATACCGGGAGAGACGAACCCCTGCAGATCCGCTCACTGCCTCCATGTGGCTCGGGACTGTACCCAACTAAAACCTGTTTGCACGACTCCTTTGAGCCGTGGTAGCGTAGTAATCAAAGTACAGTGGGAACTCACACGAGACAAATGACGATCTCAGGTCGATGAACTAACCTGTACACATATCACCAGGGAACTGCTATCTGACGTCAGGTATAAGACCAACTAGCATGTTCCCAGCGAGTCCTGTCCGGTGTACTCATAACCCAACGAGCACCTGTATACATCTTAGGTGAACCAACTGACACCAGTGGCTTGTGAGACCAGCCACCGCCCCTCGTCGGGGTCTCGACTGTATACACTAGTCTACTCTGGAGTATCGATGCCCTGTCTCGAAACTCCCATGACTAGGGACCTTTTAAGGATGTGCTTATAGACCCCAGCTCCCACGTATATGATCGCCATCATACTGCTGGCCGTCAAGCAAGAATCCTAAGGGCTTTATCAACGTGCAATAGTGACTTGTAAGGCCACCTAAAGCAGTACACGATGATAAAGATAAACCAGATAGCATACTATCATCTTGAGTAAGACTGTCCTACCGGTATAGGTCCTCCCTTAATCATTGCAATCACGTGCCTGTGATCCAATAATTGACTCTGAGGGCACTATCTCCAACATAAAGATGGATATAATTTTGTAGTACAGGATAATGTTATGAACATATTCCTGAATCAAAAGTTTGTTGGATCAGGCTCATTAAATAATAGCATATACGTTCTCAACCAAACTACAGTACTTAATGTTCAAAACACACACAAACGGAAGAGTTCAGAAATGAACGAATCCTTCTTTTGGCATTGTAGACTAGGTCACATCAATGCGACACGGCTAGCTAAGTTACATAAGGATGGATATTTGAATCCGTTTGAATTTTTATCTTATGATACTTGCCAGTTGTCACGACCCGAAAGTACGGAACATGACCGGCACTTAAACTACGAACGTCTCGAGGCGTACGTAATCTAAGTAAACCGAAAACCCAGAAATCCAAACCAAGAAAAGTAGTAGAGTGAAGGAAAAACCAATTTAAATCAAGTAGTTTTAATAGCATAAGCCGAATTATGCGTTTTTAAAAACATCAAATATTTCTTGAAAATTTCGGCAGAGTCTCCTTTGTAAATACTGGCCCCCAAACGGAATATAACATGAATAGTATATGAAATCAAAAAAAGGCATCCCCAAGCGGGAGCTATCTCTTCGTCAATCGACGGTCACAACCACACAAGCAATATAATATACAACGCCAAGGGCGAGGATCAAAACTTAATTAGAAACTCAAAACAACAAGAAATCCACAGAAATACAACGCGCGACTCTAAAGTCGAAAGAATAACCTCATTGGTCTCTATCTCGAAAATAAATACATGTTTGGTTGATGGAACTTCTAGATACAACAGAATAAAAAATATACAAGATATAAAATGGGGGTACGATACAAGTAAACCCACTTACTAGCAAATCACCCGAAGGAAACTATGACCGCAAGCAGTAAAGAAACCTGTACGGCAAACCTGCAAGAAACTGGGGCACAACGGGGGTGAGTTGCCAACTCGTGAATAGAAAAACATCTACGCACAGAAATCGCATAAATAACGCAATCCTAGGTCAATGATCATAATATATCCTCAAAAATGTATATAACATGCAGCCTAACAATGGCTAGGGTAAATATCTAACCCGAGTGTAAACTCATGTGCCCGTGTCAGTGCCTCAGGTAGCAATATATCATATGAATGAGGTATGAATGCATGAAGACAGAATACATGCAAATGAAGAAACCGTTTTCATAAATTAGTGAGATTTCCTTTGTATATTTTCAAAATGAGGTATCATAATGAAATCAGCATAAAACAGTGCCTAGCATCGGCACAAAACGTAATCCCAATATCTCGATATCTCGGTATCACAGTCTCTGTACCTCAATCACAATATCTAGGGCACCGTCAGTCCAGACCGGCCCCTACCATCCATCTCAAGACCACGACGGTATCCTCCGGATATCCGACGCGTCGGGTAAAATCACCGGTAAGTAGTGCTCCCCTGCCAGGCTCACATCGTCATCATCACGCGCTTCTTGCCCCGGGGTACATTACCGGGTCCACCATGTACCCGAAACGGTTCATCCATCTCCTCGAATCGGGTCTCGAAATCCATCAGCAAACTCATGGTGGACGACTCATACATCATAGGAAAAACCGCACTTTTATTTAAAAAGGGAGAAATCAGTTTATATATGTTTTGCGGTTTTCCTCCAAATCCAGAAAATATCATGGAAATCCGAATCATCAATAGCATCTAGAACCATGAATATAAGTATGAGAATGAATAACAGTATGCATGAAGCGACAAGTAATAACTACAATATCTAAGCTGGCATATAAGGTATGTACACTAATATGATGTCAAACTACTGGCTATCAAGCTAAGTTAAGCAACAATATTTTCTAAGGTGTACGTGACATGGCAATTACCGATGAAGATGTGTGTGAGCCGGCAAGTAAGTGTATGTGGTACATACGCATCATCGGTAATGGTGCTGGTGTCCTAACAGCATAATGTCAACAATGCAATATGAAATAACAATGTAAATATGCGATGCGGAGCGAGCAACCAAAATGAGCGGGAGCTAAAAAAAATTCGACGCAACTATAACTAATCTGCATTAATCTAATATAAGTCCTACAAATGGTGCCTTTTGAAATAACACGAATCATGGGTTTTGAAAATAGGGGCTACGGTATTTTTATGAAAAGATACGTCTTTTGAAATATCCGTAGGATCCCTTGGGCTGTCTTTAAGAATGCCCATGATTCGTTGGTTTTTGAAATAGGTAAGAAGTCTAATCTAATCTAACAACTACACTAAACTATACTGCTGAACTAACAAGCTGAACTACAGGTAAGGGAACCGCCTATCATCTGAGTCGATACATATACATACCTGTATATGTACAGTCGGTGATCCCGCCTCAATAATATCATATCCATAACCAGACATCCCAAGTCAAGAGTGCGGATAAATCATCAAAATATAACTCGTACGTAAATCCGTCGTACGGCATCCCCAAATCTGGGTACGGTCAATATCACATTCATTATACTATTCATCTGATATCCTCTTTATCAAATCATGATCGGGATACTGATCTACGTCTAGTACCATACTGATACCGCCTACATATGCATGGACGTGTGTGAAACACTACGTCAAGGACCCGCTACAACGTCATGTCGTATCTCAAATACGAACCCTGCTATATCACCGATCTCACGGCCTCAAATCAAATCTCATCGACTCAGCTCAATCCCAAGTATCATCCTCAAATCCGTATGTGAACACATAGTCCCATACCCATGTGAACCCATAACTATATAACCCCATATAAGCACATATGAAGAAAAATGTATGCAAGTATTGGTGTGTGTATAAATGTGGTGCAGCCTCTACTCTAGGGTCTCGCAACACTAAACCTATCTATTCATACCTAAAATCTATCTTTATCATCAATAACCTCAATAAATAATAATCAATATATATGTGTGTATACGTATTCGTATACATCACCACGGACTGCGGGGGTGCTATACGCCATCCACCCGACTTCTCCCCGTAGATATAAATCTACTCACCTGGTCCTCGCTCGCCGGTGCCGACGTCGCGACGCGCTTGCTTGTCGTCTCGAAGTTCACATGGGTTACCTACATATCATAACGCACCGTATCGCATTAAAATCCGACTCAAGACCAAAACGACTCACGAATCTCACATAGGTCAAAACCTATGGTTGCTTTCACAAATCAACCCAAAAACTCTCGGCGTCGGTGTACAAACGCCAGACCATCGAGAAAAACCCAAATACACTCATTTTTAAAATCACGAGCACTAATTATAATATAAAATAGCTTAAAATTCACAAAAACCCCAAATTCACTTTAAAAGCCATTTCTCCGAAAATCTAGCAAGCACAAATTACCCATTTTAATACAACATCTTGATGTTTAACCGAATCTAGCGGCCACAATATTCACTAAATATCATAACAAACTCATATAAACCATTCCTATAATTTATTCTCATCAATTTCCATAATTTCCAAAATTCTAGTTTACAATATACCCAAATTTAACAATTTTATAGCAAAAAAATGCATAAACCACAATCTAGCTTGGATTTTCATGAACTAAAGTATTAAACTACACATTATAATATTAATAATGACATGAAACCTTAATTTAGATTTTAATCCCAAATATAAAACCATTTCAAAAAAACCTAGTTAGCAAAAAGAACATTTATCACAATTTCCAACTAACAATTTGAAATTTGTAACTAGATTTGGTTTTAGCAAGAATTAATATATTAATCCACTCATTAAGATCAATACCCAAAGATGAAAACCCTAATTTAATTTACAAACCCTTCTCTTGAATTTTGAATCACAAATTTAAAACCATAATTAAACATCTAGTTAAACTAGACTAAAGCATTAGCAACAAATGAACATGGGTTTAGGGTTTATACCTCACTATCCATGGATCAAACATGGAACTAAGCCACCCAAAAATAGCTCCCATACACCTAGATCCATGCTAGATAGGCCAAGGGAAAATGGGTATAGCTTGGATTTTGAGTTTGCTTTGAATTTGCATTGATTTTTGAAGCATTTTAATGGATTTTTGAGGCAAAATGGTGTGGGATTTTGGTGGAGGGCTGCTGCTGTGGGGGGTTTCAGATTTGGCCAGAAATGGAGGGGGTTTGGGTGAGGGAGGAGAGAGAGTGAGGTGGAGAAAGTAATATCTAGTCAAAGTCCACCCTTTTTCTATCATTTTCCTTTCTTTTCTTTTCTTTTCTTGGTGATTGGAGAGAGAGAGGGGAAGGGCTGTCATGGTGGGGCCGGCCACATGGGGAGGGGAAGTGAGGGTGAGGTGTGGGTGTGTGGGTTAGGAAAAAAGATAAATGTATTACCCCAATTCCCATTAACACTAATTTCACCGAAAAAAAGCCTTTTTCTTCGATATTTTTCTAAACCGTTTTGGCAAACGATTTCGTTTCAAAAACCATATGATAAAATTTTATTTAATGTTTTATGATGCACAAAATTTGTTTCAACTCATTCCAATTTGTAATTTTCCCTAATTAAATGTATTAGTGACGGCTTAAAATAATAATAAAATAATATTTTTTTCAGAAAATTTGAAATTTCACCCGCGGCTCAATAAACAACAAATAATAGCAATTTCATAGCTAGAATATGTATATTTAATTTTTATAATAAGATATTTGCATTTTGACTTTTTACAGAAAACCCCCTTATTTTACCGATTTTCCGAAATTTCACCGAAACGATTTTCAAAACGCTACAATCTTCCCCCCTTAAAAAAATTCGGTCCCCGAATTTAAAGTAAAACTTTCCCCAAATACTAAAACATCTAAACCAAAACCATCAAGTCGTCGGGGCTCCGAAATTGTAAATACATAAAACAAATTGTAGCGCAGCGCATGCGCATGAAAAATGAGCATATAACTCAAATCAAAACTCCGTCAAGCATCCCGCAATCATCGGAGTCATGGTAAAGACACAAATGTCAAATCCAATATAAAACCAATATGATATAATCTTGAAACTATACATGTAAATATCAACTCTATATATGTAAATATCTGAAGAAAATGCATGCCAAATCTTTTAAAGTCGCTGTGCAATGCGAATACACTGCACAGTGGCGAACGTCTATCATAAGAAAATAATCATATACATATATACCTTTTGTTTGAACTGTACGTTCTGCCATTTTGGGAAACAATTTGGAAGGGTTTTCTTTATTTAAACGTTTCGTGTCATATGAGACACGTAGGTAAATACTGGGACTATAGCTCGCTTTTTGGAATTCCCTTCGATAGCTATCAATGCATGCAAAATACATTCAGGTACTGTCCTCTGACTAGTCCTGCTCAGTACGAAAACACATAGCAAATATCATAAAAACGTACTGCTCTATAAGAAATCAATCCCAAAATATGCATATGAATACTACGTGTGTCTGGTGCGCACGGAAATCAAAATCCATATATGTGTCAACATGTGTACAGAAACAAGATCTAAGTGCATCGGGTGTGCATGAAACATCTGTCATAGGCAACGTGAGAGCCTGACGGCAAAACGGATGCATCTGACATGCACGAAGAATCTCGATTTAGTGCAACTGGTGTGCACCAAAATCGTATCTCAAAACATGCGCTCAACATGCGCGAAAATCCAAACCAGGTGCATCCATCATGCACGAAATCATGAAATCCAATATCAAGTGCCGAACATGCGCAAAATCAAATCAGGTGCACAAGGTGCACAAAACAAATATCGAACATCACCATCGAAATCAAAGTCCAGGGCATCTAAATGCACAACATACGTAACACTGTACTGCAAGCATATATGAACTATACCGCGTGCAAAAACCAAATCGTGTGCGTATATACGCACAAAATCAACTCAAATGTCTAAAACCGTAAAATCATAAACATGTGAAACCAAGCACGAAAACGATATCAAGTGCAACACTGTGCAAAGATCGTAAATCCTCAATCATCAAAATCAAATCATGCGAATAAATCACCCAAAACATCGAAATCAATAATGGCAGAATAGTACCACTCAAGCGCATCCTCTAAGAATCTCGGGCCAACTGTCACGGTCACTAGTGGGACGTCTCGTCGATGATCATGAACTCTGGCCTGCTGGTGTGCGTAACAATGACCACTCCTGGGTCAAGGTCTTCACTGTGAATTACCAATCTCTCGGTCCATCGGCTCATCGGCCCTGTCAGGTGTGCTAACGGGGATGATTCCGTTCTGGCACTTCTCTGGTCATCTCTCGGTCAATCATCGCGACCACTCGTAAGACAGCATATTACTGGCGTCGGCCTCTGGCTTTCTGAATGTACGTGACACCTCTGATCCTGGGTGCAAGTATCATTGCAGCAGTGTCCTGGAAGGAATCCTGCTCACGGTCTCTTCCATGTCTCGTCTCTGCCAACTGTCCGGAAGTCATTGTCCTTTCCTATATCTGCATCTTGCTCTGGAACGACTGCATACTCATCGCAACTCCTTCTGGAAGGTAAGTCCAAGTACCATGCCTCGGCATGTGCATCGCATCTCTGATGTCGGCGGAGTGGAACGTCATCTCATCTAGATCTGGTACGAACCTCTTACTTCACTTTTCTCTAATGTCGTCTGCTTTGGACTCGTCTCGTCGCGGCTGCATGGACTGAGCTCCAACAGCTATCCTCATATCTGGAGTCTCCTAAGAATGCATCTCACCACCTAGCATCCGAATTAAGTTGAGCCATCCGATCGAGTCTTCAAAACCTCATAATCCCCTAAAAGCTCAACATCTTGGGCACAGTTTAATAGTATCAAGTACATACCACAGCATCGGTGGTCCAGCCGTAGAAGGGCAAACCCAAGCCTCACTAATGGTGCCGCAGAACTGCCGCAAACCCGAAGGTTCCAAGGCTTTCACACAGTCATTAAGTCGAGTTGGGGTTTCATTCTTCTAGAGGGACCATAGAATTGCCTGCATGCCTTTCCGACTACTTTAAACTTGGAATAATAGGTTTCTGACATTCGATCGTCTCTGTCGACTCCCAACATCTCCACGTGAAGTCGTCTCTAGCTGGAATCAATCTATCTGATGACCTTGCATCGGGGTAGGCGAACGAACCACCTGTCCTAGTCATTTATCCTCGGGTGACTAGCGACCTTCTATCATCTCTTAGTACAACTCGTACTGCAATAGCTCCAACATTTGGGGCGATATCTCGTCGTTCGCAGCAATAACTGGCTCACTCGTCTGCATACTGAACAGTGCCTCAATCAACATGAATAAGCAATGCGCCAACGGTCATCAAAAATCTGGTCGGCCTCTGTCGGTGGCCCAATCCTCTGGTACTGATCGGCACGTCCGAGAAATCTCGTAAAGGCGATCCGCCAAACGCTCGTGGCACGAAAACACAGTAAAAAGACATATCTCTGCAATCGTGTGTCGCCGGAATTACGCCCTGGTCAGTCCTCGTTCGTGATGAGCTCATGCTGACCGCAACTCTAGCCGTAGCTCTCCCTGCCCGTAATCGTGGCAGCAAAACCATAACTGGTACTGATGAGCCTAGATCGGAATGAATATAATACTGAGCAAAGAAATGTACATCCTAAGGCTTCTTAAGTGGAGTAGCGTATCGTAAATATGCCGCGGAACATACCCACGGTACGTCACTCTACTTTAGTCACCTATTCCATCAACCAAGGGTCATCCTACGCTCCGAAGGTAAAACCTAACGCTCTGATACCAACTTTGTCACGACCCGAAAGTACGGAACATGACCGGCACTTAAACTACGAACGTCTCGAGGCGTAAGTAATCTAAGTAAACCGAAAACCCAGAAATCCAAACCAAGAAAAGTAGTAGAGTGAAGGAAAACCAATTTAAATCAAGTAGTTTTAATAGCATAAGCCGAATTATGCGTTTTTAAAAACATCAAATATTTCTTGAAAATTTCGGCAGAGTCTCCTTTGTAAATACTGGCCCCCAAACGGAATATAACATGAATAGTATACGAAATCAAAAAAAGGCATCCCCAAGCGGGAGCTAGCTCTTCGTCAATCGACGGTCACAACCACACAAGCAATATAATATACAACGCCAAGGGCGAGGATCAAAACTTAATTAGAAACTCAAAACAACAAGAAATCCACAGAAATACAACGCGCGACTCTAAGGTCGAAAGAATAACCTCATTGGTCTCTATCTCGAAAATAAATACATGTTTGGTTGATGGAACTTCTAGATACAACAGAATAATAATATACAAGATATAAAATGGGGGTACGATACAAGTAAACCCACCTACTAGCAAATCACCCGAAGGAAACTATGCCTGCAAGCCGTAAAGAAACCTGTACGGCAAACCTGCAAGAAACTTGGGCACAACGGGGGTGAGTTGCCAACTCGTGAATAGAAAAACATCTACGCACAGAAATCGCATAAATAACGCAATCCTAGGTCAATGATCATAATATATCCTCAAAAATGTATATAACATGCAGCCTAACAATGGCTAGGGTAAATATCTAACCCGAGTGTAAACTCATGTGCCCGTGTCAGTGCCTCAGGTAGCAATATATCATATGAATGAGGTATGAATGCATGAAGACAGAATACATGCAAATGAAGAAATTGTTTTCATAAATTAGTGAGATTTCCTTTGTATATTTTCAAAATGAGGTATCATAATGAAATCAGCATAAAACAGTGCCTAGCATCGGCACAAAACGTAATCCCAATATCTCGATATCTCGGTATCACAGTCTCTGTACCTCAATCACAATATCTAGGGCGCCGTCAGTCCAGACCGGCCCCTACCATCCATCTCAAGACCACGACGGTATCCTCCGGATATCCGACGCGTCGGGTAAAATCACCGGTAAGTAGTGCTCCCCTGCCAGGCTCACATCGTCATCATCACGCGCTTCTTGCCCCGGGGTACATTACCGGGTCCACCATGTACCCGAAACGGTTCATCCATCTCCTCGAATCGGGTCTCGAAATCCATCAGCAAACTCATGGTGGACGACTCATACATCATAGGAAAAACCGCACTTTTATTTAAAAAGGGAGAAATCAGTTTATATATGTTTTGCGGTTTTCCTCCAAATCCAGAAAATATCATGGAAATCTGAATCATCAATAGCATGTAGAACCATGAATATAAGCATGAGAATGAATAACAGTATGCATGAAGCGACAAGTAATAACTACAATATCTAAGCTGGCATATAAGGTATGTACACTAATATGATGTCAAACTACTGGCTATCAAGCTAAGTTAAGCAACAATATTTTCTAAGGTGTACGTGACATGGCAATTACCGATGAAGATGTGTGTGAGCCGGCAAGTAAGTGTATGTGGTACATACGCATCATCGGTAATGGTGCTGGTGTCCTAACAGCATAATGTCAACAATGCAATATGAAATAACAATGTAAATATGCGATGCGGAGCGAGCAACCAAAATGAGCGGGAGCTAAAAAAAATTCGACGCAACTATAACTAATCTGCATTAATCTAATATAAGTCCTACAAATGGTGCCTTTTGAAATAACACGAATCATGGGTTTTGAAAATAGGGGCTACGGTGTTTTTATGAAAAGATGCGTCTTTTGAAATATCCGTAGGATCCCTTGGGCTGTCTTTAAGAATGCCCACGATTCGTTGGTTTTTGAAATAGGTAAGAAGTCTAATCTAATCTAACAACTACACTAAACTATACGGCTGAACTAACAAGCTGAACTACAGGTAAGGGAACCGCCTATCATCTGAGTCGATACATATACATACCTGTATATGTACAGTCGGTGATCCCGCCTCAATAATATCATATCCATAACCAGACATCCCAAGTCAAGAGTGCGGATCAATCATCAAAATATAGCTCGTACGTAAATCCGTCGTACGGCATCCCCAAATCTGGGTACGGTCAATATCACATTCATTATACTATTCATCTGATATCCTCTTTATCAAATCATGATCAGGGTACTGATCTACGTCTAGTACCATACTGATACCGCCTACGTATGCATGGACGTGTGTGAAACACTACGTCAAGGACCCGCTACAACGTCATGTCGTATCTCAAATACGAACCCTGCTATATCACCGATCTTACGGCCTCAAATCAAATCTCATCGACTCAGCTCAATCCCAAGTATCATCCTCAAATCCGTATGTGAACACATAGTCCCATACCCATGTGAACCCATAACTATATAACCCCATATAAGCACATATGAAGAAAAATGTATGCAAGTATGGGTGTGTGTATAAATGTGGTGCAGCCTCTACTCTAGGGTCTCGCAACACTAAACCTATCTATTCATACCTAAAATCTATCTTTATCATCAATAACCTCAATAAATAATAATCAATATATATGTGTGTATACGTATTCGTATACATCACCACGGACTGCGGGGGTGCTATACGCCATCCACCCGACTTCTCCCCGTAGATATAAATCTACTCACCTGGTCCTCGCTCGCCGGTGTCGACGTCGCGACGCGCTTGCTTGTCGTCTCGAAGTCCACATGGGTTACCTACATATCATAACGCACCGTATCGCATTAAAATCCGACTCAAGACCAAAACGACTCACGAATCTCACATAGGTCAAAACCTATGGTTGCTTTCACAAATCAACCCAAAAACTCTCGGCGTCGGTGTACAAACGCCAGACCATCGAGAAAAACCCAAATACACTCATTTTTAAAATCACGAGCACTAATTATAATATAAAATAGCTTAAAATTCACAAAAACCCCAAATTCACTTTAAAAGTCATTTCTCCGAAAATCTAGCAAGCACAAATTACCCGTTTTAATACAACATCTTGATGTTTAACCGAATCTAGCGGCCACAATATTCACTAAATATCATAAAAAACTCATATAAACCATTCCTATAATTTATTCTCATCAATTTCCATAATTTCCAAAATTCTAGTTTACAATATACCCAAATTTAACAATTTTATAGCAAAAAAATGCATAAACCACAATCTAGCTTGGATTTTCATGAACTAAAGTATTAAACTACACATTATAATATTAATAATGACATGAAACCTTAATTTAGATTTTAATCCCAAATATAAAACCATTTCAAAAAAACCTAGTTAGCAAAAAGAACATTTATCACAATTTCCAACTAACAATTTGAAATTTGTAACTAGATTTGGTTTTAGCAAGAATTAATATATTAATCCACTCATTAAGATCAATACCCAAAGATGAAAACCCTAATTTAATTTACAAACCCTTCTCTTGAATTTTGAATCACAAATTTAAAACCATAATTAAACATCTAGTTAAACTAGACTAAAGCATTAGCAACAAATGAACATGGGTTTAGGGTTTAGACCTCACTATCCATGGATCAAACATGGAACTAAGCCACCCAAAAATAGCTCCCATACACCTAGATCCATGCTAGATAGGCCAAGGGAAAATGGGTATAGCTTGGATTTTGAGTTTGCTTTGAATTTGCATTGATTTTTGAAGCATTTTAATGGATTTTTGAGGCAAAATGGTGTGGGATTTTGGTGGAGGGCTGCTGCTGTGGGGGGTTTCAGATTTGGCCAGAAATGGAGGGGGTTTGGGTGAGGGAGGAGAGAGAGTGAGGTGGAGAAAGTAATATCTAGTCAAAGTCCACCCTTTTTCTATCATTTTCCTTTCTTTTCTTTTCTTTTCTTGGTGATTGGAGAGAGAGAGGGGGAGGGCTGTCATGGTGGGGCCGGCCACATGGGGAGGGGAAGTGAGAGTGAGGTGTGGGTGTGTGGGTTAGGAAAAAAGATAAATGTATTACCCCAATTCCCATTAACACTAATTTCACCGAAAAAAGCCTTTTTCTTCGATATTTTTCTAAACCGTTTTGGCAAACGATTTCGTTTCAAAAACCATATGATAAAATTTTATTTAATGTTTTATGATGCACAAAATTTGTTTCAACTCATTCCAATTTGTAATTTTCCCTAATTAAATGTATTAGTGACGGCTTAAAATAATAATAAAATAATATTTTTTTCAGAAAATTTGAAATTTCACCCGCGGCTCAATAAACACCAAATAATAGCAATTTCATAGCTAGAATATGTATATTTAATTTTTATAATAAGATATTTGCATTTTGACTTTTTACAGAAAACCCCCTTATTTTACCGATTTTCCGAAATTTCACCGAAACGATTTTCAAAACGCTACACCAGTCATGTCTCAAAGGCAAGATGACCAAAATTCCGTTTAGTGGACACGGAGAAAGAGCTACGGAACTCTTGGGACTGATACATAGCGATGTATGTGGTCCCATGTCTACACATGCCAGGAACGGTTCTTCCTACTTCATTACATTCACTGACGATCTCTCAAGATACGGACATGTGTTCTTGTTGAAACACAAGTCTGAAGCTTTTGAGAAATTCAGAGAATATAAGAACGAAGTAGAGAACCAAACGGGCAAAAGTATTAAGATCCTACTATCTGATCGAGGAGGAGAATACTTGAGCAATGAGTTTCTGGACTATCTAAAAGAGAATGGGATTCTCTCTCAGCTTACTCCTCCTAATACACCACAGCACAACGGTATATCGGAGCGGAGAAATCGCACCCTATTAGATACAGTGCGCTCTATGATAAGCAATGCTGAGTTGCCTATTTGCTTCTGGGGGTATGCGCTTGAGACAGCCATACACCTATTGAATATGGTTCCCACCAAATCAGTGCCTACCACTCCATATGAGATATGAAAAGGGAAGAAACCATCTCTTAAGTATGTTAACATATGGGGTTGTCCGGCCTATGTCAAAAGGCAAAATCCGGACAAACTTGAGCCAAGGTCTGTCTTGTGCAAATTTGTAGGATATCCCAAAAATTCACAAGGGTATATCTTCTACCACCCCGAGGAACAAAAGGTGTTTGTTTCTCGACATGCCACCTTCTTAGAAAAGGGTTTTCTTATGAAACAAATTAGTGGTAATGAGATAGAACTGGAAGAGGTTCCAGCAACACAAACTACGACAGAAGATTTGATGGAACCAGAGAATTCAGTAGTCCCCGACGAACCCCAGCCTCTCCACCGATCTAGTAGGGTTTCTCATCCACCTGAGAGATACTACGGTTTTCAAATTGACGGTGGAAGCGAGGATTGCATCATGGAAGATGATGACCCAACTAGCTTCGAGCAGGCCATCATGAGTAGGAACTCTGTGAAATGGCTGGATGCAATGCGATCTGAGATGGAATCCATGTACACCAACAAAGTATGGACTTTAGAAGTTGCTCCTGAAGGGGTAAAACCCATTGGGAGCAAGTGGATCTTTAAGAAGAAACTTGGTGTAGATGGAAAAGTTGAGACTTACAAAGCTAGACTTGTTGCAAAGGGTTTTCGTCAACGACCGGGTGTGGATTATGACGAAACATTTTCTCCAGTGGCTATGCTTAAGTCCATCCGGATCTTACTTGCCATTGCTGCATACCATGACTACGAAATCTGGCAAATGGATGTTAAGACCGCCTTTCTAAATGGTGATTTAGAGGAGTGCGTGTACATGACTCAGCCAGAGGGCTTCGTAGATAGTGGGAGCAGCGAAAAGATGTGCAAGCTGCTTAAATCCATTTACGGGTTAAAGCAAGCATCGCGGAGTTGGAACATCTGCTTTGATGTTGTAGTCAAAGAGTTTGACTTCATCAAAAACGTAGATGAACCTTATATTTACAAGAAGGTTGCAGAAAGTAAGGTTGTCTTCCTCATATTGTACGTGGATGACATACTCTTGATAGGAAATGATGTTCCTATGCTGCACTCGGTCAAGCTCTTCTTATCACAAAGATTCTCAATGAAAGATCTAGGTGATGCCTCCTGCATTTTGGGAATCAAGATCTATAGAGATAGATCTAAACGGATACTGGGATTGTCCCAATCCAGGTACATTGACACCATACTAAAAAGGTTTAGTATGGAAGAATCCAAGCATGGTAACCAACCCACGATCTCTGGACTCACTCTCTCCAATGAGGTGTCTCCCAAGACTGATTTGGAGAGAGCTCGCATGCAAGGGATACCCTATGCTTCGGCAGTAGGATCTATCATGTACGCGATGCTATGTACCAGACCCGATGTAGCATACTCACTAAGTGTAGTGAGTAGGTATCAAGCAGATCCTGGAGAGAGTCACTGGACAGCTGTGAAGAACATTCTCAAGTACTTGAGAAGGACTAAAGAGATGTTCTTGGTGTATGGTAACGGAGAACTCCAGGTGGAGTCCTTTACCGATTCAAGCTTCCAAAGTGATAAGGACGAATCTAAGTCGCACTCGGGATTTGTCTTTATCCTGAATAGAGGAGCGGTTTGTTGGAAGAGTTCCAAGTAAGAAATCGTGGCAGACTCGATGATGGAGGCTGAATACATCGCTGCCAACGATGATGCCAAAGAGGCTGTCTGGATGAAGAAGTTCATCACTGAACTTGGTGTGGTTCCGTCCATTGAGCATCCAATACCATTGTATTGCGATAACAATGGAGCTGTGGCTTTGTCTAAGGAACCCAGGTCCCATCAGAAGTCCAGACATATTCTGAGGCGGTATCACCTGATCCGGGAGATAGTTGATCACCGCGAGATCGAGGTCAGGAGAGTTGACATGAAGGACAACACTGCGGATCAATTCACGAAGGTCATTCCCTAGATACAGTTTGAGAGACTCTTCGGGATGTTGGGTATGAGATACTACAACAGCTGACCTTAGTGCAAGTGGGAGATTGTTAGTTGTATATATGCCCTAGAGGCCATTGTTGTACATATGATGTATATTATAGTGGATGCTTGGATATATATAGAGAGGACTTTCTTACTCGACATGATAGTATGCTATTTGGTTTCACTTTATCTTAACATATTGACTTGTATTGGTTTACTGTCCTGCTCTCACATGTTGATAAAGCCCTTAGGATATGTACTCGACTACTGGGACTATGATGAGATCATACTAGTGGGGCCATGGTAGTCAAAGAGTACATCCTATAATTGTTCCTAGTCGAGGGTGTATCGAGATAGGGCATTGATACACCAGAGTAGACTAGCGTATACGCATCTTGACCCATATGATGGGCGATGGATGATCCCATATCCATCGGTGTTTGACATCAAAGATGGTGTACGGGTGCTCAGTGGAGACTGGGTAAACTGAACGGACTCGCCAAGAACTCCTAGATGGTATTATACATATCGTCAGATAGCAGTTCTCCGGTGACACTAGTACAGGTTAGTCTGTAGACCCGAGATCGTCATAGAGACTTGTGTGTTTCCCACTGTGCTTTTATTTCCACCTTACCACGTCCAAGAGGGCGTGCAAAACGGTGGATTTTGGGTACAGTCCCGAATCACATGGAGGCAATGAGCGATAGGAGGGGTTTCGTCTCTCCCGGTATAAGGAGTTGATGTTGTGCTGTGTTCGATTGGCTATAACTGGAAGTCCCTGGCCAGGGCTGATATGGAGTGCTACTGGTAAGCGTTATCGGTAGTTTCTCGACCTGTTATGAGCCTAACATCGATACGACTTATCGGTTACTGGGGTCTCACGTTTACCACCCCTAGACTGGATATGCGACATATCAGTCGAAGAGACCGGACTGTACGGTAGTGTTACTGATTGGATTCACAGGAGAATGTACATGCTTGCTTGTTGATCTTCTGATCGCTCAATACCTGGGTGGCTGTTACGTTTAGCTGACCGCTTGCAGCTTGTGGGTGTTTTATATGATCATCACCTACTGCCGGCGTATTGACGATTCTTTAGATTCCTACACAGAGGTTTCCTGGCTCAGGCAAAATGGAGTAGGAGCACATATGTGATATGTACGGGACCGAGAATAATACGATATGAGATACCGTATTCTATTCTCGCGATATGAGATATCGGCCGGGTATATGTGATATAGCCGGGTCATCGGATCAAGTGTTGATTCGATGAATCGGTACATGTTATATTAGTCGGTTATATGCAATATAGCCGGATTGTCGGATCAAGTGTTGATTCGATAATTTAATGTATAATTATATATGTGATATATTACGTTACGTTAACTAATATAAGCTCGCTTTATTGATTCACGGGATAATACATTGATATATATGCGATATATGTTAATTGTATTACTTTCTTTTGTTACAAAATATATTGTATATGTGATATATAATATTGTAATATGTTAGGGTTACAAATTTAACAAAGGTTTAGGGTTTAAACTTGGTTAGGGTTTGGATTAGGGTTAGCTTTTGGATGAAGCTTCCAAGAAGCTTCATGAAGCTTCCAAGAAGCTTTGACTTTTTCTTAAGCTTGATATTTTGTGAAGATATTTATTTAACCCAATCCAAACCATTAACTCTAGTTAATTCTCTACATGAGTTAACTCTATCATGCTTAACTCATGGTTAGATTTGTAAACACTACAATAATTCATTATTCATCACAAAAGGTTTAGCTCTTTTTTTCCATCTTCTTCTTCCTTGAGCTCTTGAAAGAAAACCTTGGCTAGCTTTTCTTTTGTGATGATATTGAGTGAGAAATAGAAAACAAAAGAGAGCAAAATTCCTGCTTCATCATCCTCATCTATTCTAGCCACTTAGATTAGGGTGTTCACTTCTCTAATAAGTTGTTTAGTGAAGTGTAGGCTTGGGTTAGAGATTCTTCAAGGTAGATCATCTTGGATCATGAAGACTACAAGCAAGGTGTCTCATTTACCTCATGGAGCCACTCGAGAGTCGGAGTTCAAGTTTATCGCAGCGAAGGGACCTCAACACGGGGCTTATGAAGCGAAGGAACGGACTACAAAAGTTGTAATCCCTATCTCTTTTCTTATTTGTATGTGAAACAAATTTTGTTACCCTAGAAATTCTAGCAAGATTCATGGTTAGTTAGCTTTGCACCTCTCTAAATTTTAAAATGGCATGAGTGATGCTACCAAACCCTAGACTAGGTGCAAGGGTAACCCAACATATAATTCGTTACATGCTTTGAGAAACCGTAGAGTTATCAGGGTAGGTGATATGTCTCTCAGAGTTGCGAACGGAATGAGCATGGACGCTGAATCCGTAGGGGAATATCGCCTAGGACTGACAAGCGGGCAGATATTGATTCTACGTAACTGTTTGTATGTACCTAGTTTGACTTGTAATATCATATCAGTATCCTCACTTTCTAGAGAGGGATATGATTACATTCGTAAGCGATGTAGTAAACATCCACCTAAATCAAGTTCTGATTGGGTCCGGTACATTAGATGATGGTATATACGTATTAAATCAAGCTCAGGTTTTCAATGTCCAGAACACACTTAAAAGAAAGTCTCCGGAAGTAAATCAAGCTTTCTTATGGCATTGTAGACTAGGTCACATCAATGAAACACAGTTGACTAAGTTACATAGAGAAGGATATTTGAATCCGTTCGAATATCAATCTTATGCTACTTGTGAATCTTGTCTCAGGGGAAAGATGGCAAAGACTCCATTTACTGGACACGGAGTAAAAGCGAGCGAGCTCTTGGGACTCGTACACTGTGATGTATGCGGTCTAATGTCTATACATGCAAGAGGTGGTTATTCCTACTTTATTACTTTTACGGATGATTTCTCATGGTATGGACATATCTTCTTGATGAAGCATAAATCCGAGGCCTTTGAGAAATTCCGAGAATACAAGAATGAAGTGGAAAAACAGACAGGCAAAAGTATCAAGACACTGAGATCTGATCGAGGTGGTGAATACTTAAATGCCGAGTTCCTGGGATACTTAAAAGAGAATGGAATTCTCTCTCAGCTTACTCCTCCATACACACTACAACACAATGATGTATCAGAAAGGCGGAATCGAACCCTATTTGGATATGGTTCGTTCCATGATAAGTAAGGCTGAGTTACCGCGATCTTTCTAGGGTTATGCACTAGAATCAGCTGCATATCTTTTGAACCAGGTTCCAACCAAGACTGTGCCTACCACACCAAATCAGATGTGGAGTGGGAAGAAACCCTGTCTTAAACACTTTAGGATATGGGGATGTCCAGCTTTTGTTAAAAAGCAGCATGCGGACAAGCTCGAGGCACGCTCAGTACAGTGTAAGTTTGTGGGATATCCAAAGAACTCCAAGGGGAATTATTTCTATTACGCATAGGAACAAAAGGTTTTTGTTTCTCGTCATGCCCACTTCTTGGAAGCTGAATTTTTAGAAAATCAGAAGAGTGGGAGCACAATAGAACTGGAAGAAATTCCAGAACCACAAGCTGTTACTGAAAGTATGGTAGAACCAGAAGTTTCAGAAGAAAGGGGACATCCCAGCGCCTATCCGCAGAAGTAGTAGGCAGTCTCATCCACCCGAAAGATACTACGGTTTTCTCATAGACGGGGATCGAGAAGATTGCATCATTGATAATGATGACGCTACTAGCTTCCAATAAGCCATTCAGAGAGGCGACTCAGTAAAATGGCTGGATGCAATGCGGAACGAAATGGTGTCCATGTACACTAACAAAGTATGGACTTTGGATATTGCTCCAGATGGGGTAAAACCCGTAGGATGCAAATGGATCTTCAAAAAGAAGATTGGTGTAGATGGACAGGTAGAAACCTATAAGGCTAGACTTATTGCAAAGGGTTTTCGTCAAAGACCTGGTTTGGACTATGACGAAACCTTTTCTCCAGTGGCTATGCTAAAATCCATTCGGGTCCTTCTTGCCATTGCTGCCTTCCATGATTATGAGATCTGGCAGATGGACGTAAAGACGGCTTTTCTAAATGGTAATTTAGAATAATGCGTCTATATAGATCGGCCAGAGGGATTCATTCAGAATAGGAGCAGTGGTAAAGTGTGCAAGTTGCTTAAGTCCATTTATGGACTAAAGCAGGCATCGCGGAGTTGGAACATCTGTTTTAATGATACTGTCAAAGAATTCACTTTATCAAGAATCCAGATGAACCATGCATATACAGTAAGATTGTAGGGAGAGCTGTAGTATTCCTCGTCTTGTACATGGATGACATTCTCCTAATAAGAAATGATATTCCTATGCTACAGTCAGTCAAAGGATTCTTGTCACAGAAGTTCTCCATGAAGGACCTGGGTGATACCACCTACATTCTGGGGATCCAGATCTATCGTGATAGATCAAAGAGGATGTTGGGACTTTCGCAGTCCAGGTACATAGACACCATATTGAAAAGATTCAGTATGGAAGATTCTAAGCGCGGTAACCTACCGGCTTGTCACGGAATCACCCTCTCCAAAGAGATGTCTCTCGAGACTGATTTGGAAAAGGCTCGCATGTCGATTATACCCTACGCTTCTGCGGTAGGCTCTATAATATATGCGATGTTATGTACCGGACCAGATGTAGCATACGCATTAAGCGTTGTAAGCCGGTTTCAGTCAAACCCAGGGGAGAAGCACTGAATAGCAGTAAAGAACATTCTCAAATACCTGAGGAGGACTAAGGAGATGTTCTTGGTGTATGGCGGAAAGGACCTCCAGATCGAGGCCTTTGCCGACTCCAGCTTCTAGAGTAACAAGGATGACTCCAAGTCCATGTCGGGTTATGTCTTTACACTCAATGGAGGGGCGGTCTGTTGGAAGAGTTCCAAGCAGGACACCGTTGCTGACTCGACGATGGAAGCGGAGTACATAGCTGCTTGCAATGCCGCAAAAGAAGCTGTCTGGATGAACAAGTTCCTCACAGAACTTCAGGTGGTTCCTACCAGTGTTGATCCAATACCTCTGTATTGCGACAACAACGGCGCTATAGATTTAGCGAAGGAACCCAGGTCCCATCAGAAGTCCAGACATATCTTAAGGCAGTATCACCAGATCAGGGAGATCGTAGATCGCTGGGAGATCGAGGTGAAGAGAGTAGATACGGAGAATAACACTGCCGATCCATTCATAAAGGCCATTCCCCAGACGCAGTTTGAGAGGCTATTCGAGATGATAGGTCTTCTATGCCAGTACATGACCCTAGTGCAAGTGGGAGATTGTTAGTGTTTATGCCCTAGAGGCCATTACTGTATCATAC
This sequence comes from Agapanthus africanus, assembly GCA_030015575.1. Classification (NCBI taxonomy): domain Eukaryota; kingdom Viridiplantae; phylum Streptophyta; class Magnoliopsida; order Asparagales; family Amaryllidaceae; genus Agapanthus; species Agapanthus africanus. The sequence goes on from JASDDO010000004.1 coordinate 207,619,243, forward strand.
TGGTTTGCATATTACTTAATGGAAGCTTGGGATATTCTTTGTATTGACAGTCTTGCTAAAAATGGTAATATGCTACTTGGTTTGTTTCTACTTTAATATATGCATATGTTTCTTTTAACATATCTCTTATACATATTAGTAGAGCCCTTAGGATCTTTGCTTGATTACCAGTGTTGTGATGGCAGTCACACTAGTGGGGGTTGGGTAGTCTATAAGCAACATCCTATACAGGTCCCTGGTCATAGGATTATCGAGACGGGGCATCGATACTCCGGAGTAGACCGGTGTATACGCTTCTCATCCCAATTGGGGAGATGGTCTGTCCCACAGCCATCAGTACGTCGTACTGGAGATACTATGCAGGTGCTCGTTAGGTTACGGGTACGCCGGACAGGACTCGCCGAGAACTGCAGGTTGGTTCTATACCCATCGTCAGATAGCAGTTCCCAGGTGACATGAGTACAGCTTAGTCCGTCGACTTGACACTGCTACTTTGCCTCGGGTGTGTTCCCGCTGTACTTAGATTACTACCCTGCCACGGCTCAAAGGAGTCGTGCAAACAGGTAGTAGTTGGGTGCAATCCCGAAGCACTTGGAGGTAGTGGCGGTTAGACAGGATTCGTCTCTCCCGGTATTGGGGGTTGATATCGCGCTGTGTATGGAGAGCCATTACGCAAAGTCCCTGGCCAGGGCAAGCGAGATTTACTAGTAGGTTCCAGTAGTTTCTCAAGGTGTAATGGGCTACACTCCGACACGACTTATACCGCTATTAGCGGTCTAACGTTTACCGGCCCCCAGGCCCGATATGCGATAGTCCTAGACAAACAGACCAGACTGTACGGATATTGTCACATCAGGCTTAGTAGGAGTTCGGATGGGTTTCCTCATCGTCCTTCTTATCGACATCTACCTGGGGACCATTACGTACAGCTAGTACTGCTTACGGCCTGTGGTTAAACCCACTGCCAGTGTAGTATCGAGTCTTTAAAGTCCCACACAGAGAGTTTCCCTGCACCGGGCAAAAGGTGTAGAGGCCGTATGGTTTTACGGCAGGGCCGCGATCACTTACGTACACTTGTGCATGTACTATGATCGGGCAGATAATACTAGCGGGTTTTGGTTTAAGCCAGATTCTAGTATTATACAGATGAATTTATTCAGTCAAAGATTATCCGTATTTTTCGGAAATACGGATGGGAGGGGCAGTCTCGTAATTTTTCGGGACGCTTCTAGAAGGAGGTGACTCATTTGTATTTATTTCTTTTTAGATTTAAACTAAATGAGGTGGAGGAGATGAGGTGTAGTTTACATTAAATGCTTAATGACTCATGAGGTGATTCACCCTTAGAATTAAATGAAGCATGCTAGATATTATCTTGATATTATCAAGAGAGATATTATTATGCTTCATATTATTCTAGCATGAGTATTATTCATTTCATTATCACAAAACACTTCTCTCTCCTCAAGTCTTCATCTTCTTCCTCAAACCCTAAAAGCTCTCATGAGTTGAGAATCCTAGGGTTTAAAGTAACTAAGTAATCTATCTAAATACTCTTATACCCTCTAGGACTTCTAGATTAGCAAACTAGAAGCCGTAGTTATCTCAGATTCGAGATAGGAGCTCGGACTATAGACTCTCGGGTGGATCATCTTTGACTCGAGGAGGCCGTTGAGGTACTCATGTTCCATAGAGCCGACGGGGTGTGGAAGACAGCGATGAAGACCCGAAGGACAAATAACGTGAGGTATAACTTTGAATCAGAGTAGTTAAACCTCTCGTAGTTTGCTAGTAATGGTTTAGACACGATCCGTGTGCTCAAGTCCGTGTTACGAAGCTTTGATAATTGTTTTTCGTATATTCCGCCTCCCCGCGAACACGGGGGGTGCGTAACATGGACTTACACCCACAAGTGTTCGTCTAACGGCTAATGTGCGTGGAGACACACCAACACCAGCCCAAGTGTAACAGCACACCAGATAACGAACCGTGTTAGATAACGTAACACGCGTACTCAAAACACTAGAATATAGCAAAGTAGCCCCAGATTTTGATACACTAACAATTGGTGAAAGTTGCAAGTTCCACGAGACTACATACAATCCCAAAGACCCCACAACAAAGACTCAACGCCCTAGCCCCCACTCTGGCCGCAATTTGTGGCCAAAACCATTAAATATGCGGCCCAAAAATGAAGGGGTGGTCTCAGGTTTTTATGGTGGGTTCTATACCTCAACACTATGTCACTGTGATGGAAACTTTTCCAACAAACACTTGGTTCTACAGCAGATCACAGAGACACAAAGTTGACACTAAAAATACGATATTTTGCACAAAATGCTACCTTTAGTGTTCCAATCTATAACAACAAGGAAACACAACAATATAACTCCTAATTATCAGTTTGAGGTCATTACCTAGCCACTCTTGCTCAAAAATCCTAGCTTTCCAAGCTCCAAAGCAATCTAGTGGCTAATCAAGACATTTGAAGTGTTTTCCATGGATTTTTGTGAAGTTTTTGCAAGGATTTGTGAAGAGGGAGTGAGGGTTCAGTTTGGGGTTGAGGGAAATGAGAAATGAATGAGAGTGAGAGAAAAAGAGAAAGTGGGAGAGTTTAATTGGTGAGAGGTGAGTGTAGGGTGAATCAAAATCTTACACTCACTCTCCTCCCCTCACCTTATTAATGCCCATTAATGCATCATGACTCACTAGCCAACTCTCTCAAATCCAAACAAGATATTTTCTCATACACAAATATCTTGGGAAGGTTAAGGCAGGGTTAATTAGGACATGGATTAATTAAGGTGTCTTAGTCACTTAACAAGATTAACACTAACTAACCCTCACATTAACATGCACGTGTGTATGCAAGCCATATCAAATAATAATAAAATATTAATTAATTGATATAAAATGTGAGGAACCCGATTTGGTAAACTTTTCCTTAAAGACCCGCACTAACGCTCAATTAACACTAATCGCATTCCAAGGCATTACAGTAGGAATCACACAAGACTTTATGACGATCTTGGGTCTACAGACTAACATGTACCAGTGTCACCAGAGAACTGCAATCTGACGATAGGTATAATACAAGCTAGGAGTTCTCAGCGAGTCCGTTCAGTGTACCCAGTCTCCATTGAGCACTCGTATACCATCTTTGATGTCAAACACCAATGGATGTGGGATCAACCATCGCCCATCATATGGGTCAAGTAGCGTATACGCTAGTCTACTCTGGAATATCGATGCCTTGTCTCGATACACATGAAGGGTTACGGCAGCGCCCCGGCCATCAAAACGCGGAATAAAAATTTCTAAACTGGAGCTACCATTACCCGAATCCCGGATCGACCTTAAACCCTAAACTAGCAATCTAAACTAAGAGTTAGAATGGTTATACCGAGTTGATCCGTGTTCTTCGATCTTCATTCTAAGCTCCAAGTGGTTCCTTGATGTGGTTTGGTTGCCGGTCTTCCTCCATCTCCGATGATCTACCCGAGGGATGTAACTCTGGCTCTAGCTCCACAACATAATGCAAATGGAGCAACTAGGGTCTCTAGGATGCTACCCTAGAGAGCCTAGGATGTAGTGTGTATGATCTCTATGTGTTATCTATCTCAAAACTTGAAGGTGTAAGCAATTCATGAAAGCTAGAGGAGGTGAAGCTCATGGTGAGGGAGAAGCTCAAGAACAAGGGAGGAGCTCAAGAAAAACCAACCATGCTTGCAAAAATGAACTCTTTTCATGAAAGAGAAAATAGCATGCTTGGTTTTGTAAAAAGCATTTTCCAATTTTAAATTCTCACCATGCTTGAATAATGAACACAAACAAATTAATAATTCATTTGTGTGCACTATTGCAAGCATGGTTGTCACCATACCTCCTTAAGCTAATATCCACCTCATTTATCCATTTAATAAAATGGTCAAATCAAGAAATGAGGTGGCACCTTCTAAAATGTTATCCGGAAAAAATACGGATTACATTCTACTGTAAATATATCTGCATTCGTACCGAAATACGAATACCCAAAGAGATAGAATAATACAAAGAATATAATACTAGAATATACGTACTGAAATACATAGACGTAAATTATTAAATCAATACCTGATTTAATAATCCGGCTCAAAACCGAGCCGGCTAGTATTATCAACTGTCCAATCGAAAACCCGAGTACAATGTACATCAATCGATCGGAACCCTGCACGTATCCAATGCGGCTACTACATCATTTCGCCAGAACCAGGGAAACCCTCTGCGTGGGACTCTAAAGACTCGTCAATACGCTGGCAGTGGGTTTAACCATAAGCACGTCAGCGGCACTAGCTGTACGTAACGGCTACCCAGGTATTGAGCGAAAGGGAGGCCGACGAGCAAACTCATGCAGAACCCCTACTAAGCCTGACAGTGACAATATCCGTACAGTCCGGTCTGTTCGTCTAAGAGTATCGCATATCGAGTCTAGGGGGTGGATAAAGTCAGACCCCCAACAACGCGATATTTAGTGTCAGCATGAAACCCATCACCACTTGAGAAACTATCGATCCTGGATCGGTAATTCTTGTCCACCGTGTCCACGGATTTTTGGTGATGGTCATCCCTACACGACGCGACATCAACCCCTAATACCGGAAGAGACGAATCCCCGACGATCCGATCACTGCCTCCATATGGCTCGGGACTGTACCCAACTAAAACCTGTTTGCACGACTCCTTTGAGCCGTGGTAGGGTAGTAATCAAAGCACAGTAGGAACTCACACGAGACAAATAACGAACTCAGGTCGACAGATGTCACGACACGAAATTGGCATGTGACGGCCCTTAAACTACGCAACGTCTACAGGCGTAACGCAATTTAAGTAAGCCAAAAACCCAGCAATCTAAACCATCAAAAGTAGTAAGAAAGTGATAATAGCATTTTCAAAACCTTTGAAATCTCAACCCAAATTCTTTAAAGTCCAACTTTTCTTCCTTTAAAATTTTGGCAGCACCTCCTTTGTAAAATCCAACCCCAAAAATGGGTACAACATAAATATAAGTAAAGCATCCCCAACGGGAGGAAATCCACGCCCAACGGTGGAAAACAACCACCACAACAGATATACGATGCCGTAGCGAAGAAATAAATGACGATAGAAGTAAAACTGCATAAAAGACCTCCAAGTCACAAAATAATATAACATCGTCCTCACATCAAGTCTCTAAGTCATACAAGATAATGGTAGATGGAGAGTACATGGATACAACGAATATACAATAAACAACTTTGGATAACCGAAAAACCCACCTAAGAAAAACTGCACACTGTGAGCTGAAGCGGTATCCGCTGCAAAAGATGATGTGATAGATGAATAGCCTGCCTCGACTACTCTGGGGAACTACCTGCAAAACACTGTGGCACAACGGGGGTGAGTTTCCAACTCATGAATAGTAAATAATATATGCAGGTAATCGCAAGTATGCACGTACAACCGAATCTAACATAGGCAAGCTAATAGCAATAAAAGTCATATATGTACAATAGTCATGAAAGGTACACTAGCAGGTATCAATAATACATGAAGCAGTAATATGACAATATGTATGCAACAGTCATGTAATGTACCCCATAAGGTACAACTAATACATGAAACAATGTATATATGCAACAGTCATGAAAGGTACTCTAGCAGGTACAACTAATACATGAAGCAATGCATATAAAATAAAGTATGTAAATGCAACGGTCATGGAAGGTACTCTATCAGGTACTATTAATACATGAAGCAGTGCATAAACAATAAATGTAGAGTATGGAATGAAACATGTCATTTCCACGGAATCCTGATATCGTGGTAGTACCAAAGTCCATCAAGACAATCCAAATCCCAATTCCTCAAATCAGCCCCCAAATTGGCTCTCATATTATGTAAGTCTCACAAATCCTGAATGTACAATATCAAGTAAATCTCATATATCCTGAATGTACAAAATAAGTAAATCTCATATATTATGTATCCAATATCAGGTGAATCTCATATATCCTGAATCCAATATCAAGTGAATCTCATATATCCTGAATAAGTATATTTGCATGAATAATTATGATGTTTGGTTCGGGAGTCTTTCTTTCTCTTTGGCTGTAAATGAATTGAAATGTATACATATATATTAGCGTCCCATTGCACTAATATATATATATATATATATATATATATATATATATATATATATATATATATATATATATATATATATATATAACAGCGTCCCATTCCACTATTATATATACTTAGAAGTAAAAATATCATGAAACCGAGTGTCAAGCATCGACACATAAATACTGATCTATCAGGTGCCATCACCATGACTGGCCCCCAGATAGGTACGTATCATACGCTATACCGAAAGCTCGAGTGCCTAGCTCTGACCCTCGCCTCTCGACGTATCCATACGCACATGACTCCCGTCGGTATCCCCACGATAACCGCTGAGTCATTGGTACTGTCACCGGTAGGTACTTGCCCACCTTCCAGGCTCAATCGGCATGGATCGTCGATCATCTTGCCGAGGGGAACCGTACTGGGCCCCACCATGTACCCTCACACGGCCCATGATGCTCCTCGCATAGGGTATATATATCAGAACCGATAAAACTCATGGTGGCTGCTGAAATATCATATCAAGAGAAACCGGGTTTTTCAAATAATACATAATTTCATGAAACTACCACGGTCCTCAAATCCAGAAAACATAATGAAAAATCCATATCTCAATGCGAAAATCGATGAATATAATATATGCAATATAAAACTGCAATGTAAGCATATAAAGGAAAAGCCACTATTTAACTGCAACAAGTTAAAATATATATATGCGGTTCCTAATTTCTCCAAGTCTATATAACATCAAATAAAGGTAGACATGTAGCTACAACAAGATATGTGTGTAAACATGAAGGTATAGCAAGGTATATATATCTACTTATCAATAATGATGAAATATACCCTCCAGGTATAAGTAAAGTATGTATGCAAGGTATACATGTAGCTATATTATTATGTGTGTATGTACCTATCGCTAATGGTACAATGCCATATAGGTATACATGTAACTAGCATGTAAGCATGTCAAGGCATATGTGTAAGCATGTAGGTATACAGGTATGCTATATGTCATATGCAAAAAGAAATATTAATCAATGTCTCAATGTCCCTAACCAAATAATATCATATAGGTATGTGTGTTGTGCGTGTTGATCAGTCGAAAATATTGCATTTTTAACACATCAATTTCCCTACTATTTGTAATCATCTAAAGGTGTTTGGTATAAATATAGCACATAATAGCAATTTGTCTGTAAAATATCAAATAACATGTGTTATACATTATAACCAGCATTATAAGGGAAATTGTGTGTTTATTATTTCATACATGATCTTTGTATATCAAACACTTGTCTCCAGATTGTGTGCAGGAAATTCTCCAGGTAAAAGAGCTGGAACTGCTAAAAGTGCTGATAAAATGCATCAAGTCAAAGACTTGAAATCTGGCAGTGAACAAGAAAGTATAAAAATATTCCAGACATCAGGAAAGTGCCATAAAGCCAACATGAAACAATACAGAAATTTCCATGCAGCAACTCCACAAAACGGCCGTGGATCCGCGGCCGAGTCAGGCCGATCCGCCGCGGATCCGCGGCCGAGTTGACTCGTCGGCGGTTGGAACATTTTTCAGGGCTTCTCTTTTAACGGCCAAGCTTCTCCAAGACGTTTCGAATTGTGTAAACTTCTCCAGAAGCTTCCCTTCTAACAGCCAAGCTTCTTGTGCAAGTTTCATAACTACCAAGCTTCTCATTCAAGCTAGCTCACTACCTTAATCTAGAAACTTCTCTGCCCTAGCTTCCTATGCAAGCCTTATAACAACCAAGCTTCCAAGGGAAGCTAGACCTAGCTTCTAGGGGAAGCTTGAGGAAAAACTATAAAAAGGCATCTATGGCTTCATTAAAGAGGTTCATTCATTAATTAGGTTATTGAATATTGAGTCAAAATTCTGCAAGTTGAGTGACACAACTTGCAACTCAAAACCCTAGCCCCAAATCCAATTCAAAAGCCAATTCAAGATTCATCGAGTACCGATTCAAACAAGCAAATGGAGATCCTTTGAAGCAACGCCGACCTTCATCCAAGCAAGAGATCCACGACGATCCGCGACTCAAGAAGATCGATGCGAAGCTAATTTCGGCGAATCTAGTTACCTCCTCAAATCATGTAACCTCGAGTTGAGTGAAATGTACCTAATCGTCGATTAATAAAGGTGAATATTGTAAATCTTGCTTTTCTTTACATTCTTGCATTATGAAAATTTATCGATTCTTGATTCTTTCCTTTTTCATGATGTGTGAGTGAAATCTCCGCTTGTAGCGGAATTGAGAAAATAGATAGATGATGATGATTAAATTCTTGAACGATTCTTAAGTCTTATGAGTTTTGTAAACCTTAGGAAATTGAATCATCGAGAACCTAATTTAGGCGAGATCGCTTTCTTGAATGTTTTCGCTCAAAATTAGAGATCAACGATCGGTGATTTAATTTGCTAGAGGCTAGAATTTGAATGATAATTAATGAAAGGACAAGGGATGATGATGGAGAAATCCTAGTTTCTTTTATAGTTCCCTAATTCTCATTGATCGTCATCGATCTAGCAACAAATCTTCAATAGATAAGAATTTGTAATAATTAGTATTCATCATCACTATCAATTGGATCGATTCCGACAAGCCTCTTTACAAATCTTGATAATTCAAACAATTTGGGAACATTTCTTGATTCTTGATTTTCGATCTTTACTTTCTTTAAGTTTCTTGAAAATAAAAACTCATAAATCTTGAATCAATTTTATTGCAATTTCTTTTATCTTTTAATTTTTGACTCAACTAAAACAATAACGAGCAAATCACACTTTCTCAGTGGACGATCCGCATTCACCGACGAAACTACAATAGACACCGTCAATTGATTACGGTATAAATTTCTTTGGTTGTGAAACATATTACATACGACACGAAGAAATGATCAATCAAATGGCGCCGTTGCCGGGGATCGTGTGCTAATTTGTTCGTTTTTGTAATTTGAGTTGGAAAATTTATTATTCCATCAGAATTTTTAGATCAAATTCGCATCAAGCGCTTAACGATTTGTTGTGATTTTTGCGAGGGAATCTGGAATCATCGGAGCAAAGGGAAAAATATTCAGATTATTTCAGGAAGTCCAGTGGAGTAAAAGGAGCATCTGTACCAAATTTTGTTCAGAGATCTCGTCAACGCACCGCAGAACCGCGGCAATAGCAAGCCTTTCACGGCGGATCCGCGGCGGGATAGCTGCTTCACTACACCAAATTTTGTAGGTCCATCTTTGTCTTTCTTATCTCCTCCCTGCTCTGTCCATTAACCAATTTCTGCAGGTTTCTTTGCAAAAATTCGCAGCGCCGCAAAAAGAAAAATTGCCGCATGTTTGATCTTGGCTGTTTGTATTTTTAATACGGAAATTAAGGAGCAAAGACCAAATTCAGATTAGGTGGGGAGTTCATTACCCTTCCTAAGCCCCAAAAATCATAAACTTGCATCCTCATCACCCTCATTAACTAAAAAATATCTAGACAAGACTCTAAGGACCGTCGCGCTCATTTAGGACAGAAGTAGGTCGTGGGTAATCTATTACTTATCCGCGTTTCTTTTGTGGTGTCTAAGGCAAGTGTGTCTAAGGCAATTGGTTACTTAATTAGGCCCACTACTTACGTAGTGGAGAACCTCCCACTTACCTGGCACTTACCTGGCCACAGAAGGGGCAGAGGCAGTAGAGGATTTATCTTGCGACTTGTTTTCTTGAAGTCTAGGAGCGGTCTAGAGACTTGACCTAGGTGACCACTAGATTTAGGGTTGCTTATGCATTGTTTGTGTGAATTTTTCAAAAATCCGTTTTTTTTCAAAACAAACACCAACTCATCTTTCCCTTAATTATCACAACGCTGCCACTTGTGCTAAACCATTTAGTGCATGCTCGGCTGGACACGGGATTCTAGTGCCCGTCTTGTCCGCGTTCCCCCTATCGACTCCGAAGTCGGTAATTCTACGTCTACTTTTTCTTCACCCACCACCACATCCACTTCGATGAACGGTTCTCCATCGAACTTCTTTAACACTACTCTGCCACCGTCCGCAGGTGCGCAGAATCCGCCCCGTATCTCTCTCCAAGAGAGATGTTACCCTATGCGAGGTCCTCTTTCAACTTGTCTTACCATTCCACCAGCCAATGGGGACAATTTTGAAATAAAACCCAAATACATCGATCTTCTACCAAAATATCACGGTCTCGAATCTGAAGACGCATACATCTTTATTACCAAATTTTAAAATGTATGCACTATGATGGGTACTTCACAGCTTTCTATGGATGCTATGAGATTACGTCTTCTCCCATTTACTTTGTGCGATATAGCCGAGAAGTGGCTTTATAACACAGTCACACATTCTATTTCGAACTTGGGAGAATTCATAACAGCTTTCCTAAAGAAATTCTACCCCAATCATAAAACAGCTCGAGTCTGTAGCGAAATAAATCAATTTACCCAGCTTCCAAATGAACCATTTTCGAAGTGTTTTGAACGCTTCAAGGATCTGTTAGTTCAATTTCCTCATCACGGAATTCCTAGATAGGATCTATGCAGAATCATATATGAAGGCATTAATCCTACAACAAAACAGACCCTTGAATCCATGTGTCAAGGCACATTCATGAATAAAGATGATGGTGAAGCCTGGAGATTTTTAGAAGATTTCGCTGAAAAATCTTTACAGTGGGAGAGTGTTAACCAATCATCGTCTAGGGGTGGTAACCACCAATCTGATGTTTCCATAGGAGTTAAAGCTGAAATGGCAGCAATGCAAAAGAAACTCGAAGCTATGGAACATAAATTTTTAGCAGCCTCCCTAAATCAGATGTCACTCTCCAAAACTGTCTGTGGATGTTGTTCTGATCCATCTCATCTTACGGAAGAATGTCCTTTAAATTCTCCGTTTCAAGGTCATGAGCATACCAATGCTGCTTTCCAACAAAGACCTAGAAACGATCCGTATTCTTCCATTTATAATCAGGGTTGGAGGAATCACCCTAACTTTGCTTGCAACCAACAACAAACTCAAAACACGGTTCCAAACCAAAACAACTTTCAAAGGGTCCCTCCACCACAACAACAACCACTTCAAATAAGTCGGCACCCCTATCAATCACAAAATTTTCAAAATCCGGTCAACATTTCTGCACTGCGCAACAATTCTTTGCAATTGACCGGTACTGATAACTCCTCTCCACTCAAACAAACCATGAATTTGCTTTTGACAAATATCATGCAAGTTTCGGCTGAGATGAAGTCTTCCGTCGATAAAATCCAGAAAAACTCTGACTCCCTGTAACGTTTTGGAAATCGTTATGCGATTTCGTCCGTTTTAGGGTAAGTTTGTCGGTATTTTCCGTTTTTACCCGACTGTGAACAAACGACCATATAGACTTACCAGCACCTAGATTAGCTAAAATAAAGCTAGTGCGCGAGCTTTGGGAGTATATGGGACGTTTTGGTTCATTTTGGTTTTTCCCAATTTTTAATATTATTTTAATGCGGTATTTAAATTTTGGGAAAATTTCTGTTTGCGATCTTTTCTTTAAAACCTTTAAGTTAAAGAAAATCCTTCTCACTCACCTAGGAAAATATTGTGTGGACTAGAATTAAACTTGGAAATTTAAAAGAAAAAGAAAAGAAAAGAGAAAGAATAGATGCATGCATGTGTGTGTATGTGTGCAATGCATTCATTAGGCAATAAATGAGGGAAATTGCTAGGAAAGCCTCACCAAGTCCACCTCCCCACCCCTTGGCCGAATTTCCTTCCTTCCTACTGCCCTTGGTCATTTCCCTTATCATTTTAATTCATTTCTATCACAAAATCCTCAAAATTTCTGAAACCTATCACAAAAATACCTAAAGCTTTGGAATTTCTTGCTCTTGATCACTTGGAGATAGGGAAAACTTGAAACTTGAGAGCAAAGTTGTTAGGTATATTCCCTTTACTGTTAAATTAGAGTTTTTGTGTGGTTTTGACCGTTAATTGTTGCGTAGAACGTAGTTTATATCGATTGAGGCGATATCGGGTTTTTAGTGACTTTTTAGAGATATTAGAATCTGCTGTGACCTGGGAGTTTTAGTGATGAAATCAACAACTTTAGAGGAGTGTGCAGGTTGACCTGAGACAACACCCAGGAGACGGGGGCCACCCCGCCGGTTTGGGCCGGCGAGCCTTAAGGAGGGGGCCGGCGACGCCGGCCTACTTGGAGAGTTTTGGGGTGGGGTTCCTGTGGGTAGTTGTCTTCTGTTATTTGGGGTTGTTTGGTACTGTTGATTTTATTAGTTGATGCAGTATGCAAAATCTGGGATCGATTACCTATAATCGTGTGTTTTGAGTTCGCGTGTTACGTGTTGCGACACGAGTCGTGTGTCGTGCTGCGATATACTCAGTTTGGGTTTAGGTATCGTTTCGTGTGTTTGCACTAGACGTGTATTCGTGAGTTGGTTTAGTGCGTTGATGCGTTTTATATTACGTAGTTTTGCTTTATTGTGATTGCTTCTGAGATGTTCGCTTTATTTCTTGTGTTTGTGATATTATAGCGTCCCAAGCGGGGACTTCAGACGCTGCGAACAAAGGGAAGCAGGTGGTCGGATCTTCATAGCTGGAGACCACAGGGTGAGTAGATTTAACATCTACGGGGAATTGCCCGTATGGCGCTACGCGTCGGGGCTAGACATGATATAATATTAGCCGTATGCTTATTTGCTTATATAGAAACAGTGCATGATTCATGTTGCATATAGTTACTTATGCTTAGTACTGTACCTGTTGTACACTACACTATTATCGACAGTCCATGTTGCACGAGCACCAATGATATGCTACACACACCCTGTCGGTAATTGCCATGACACGCACAATACAAATGCTTATTGTATACCTTGCTATTAGTTAGCGACATTAAACAATTATATTTGTGCGACAATGCTTATTACATAGAACATACCTGTATACCTACATGCTCATATGTATACCATGTTATATTACTCGTTCGCACATATACCTTGCTATTGTTATATGATCAGTTTTTATTGCATATATATCGGTGGTATGGGACGCCGTATATATATGTATTTTGGATTTGGATTTACATGAATTGTATTGCATATATATCGGTGGTATGGGACGCTGTATATATATGTATTCTAGATTTGGATTTTTGGGAACCGCGAGATACATTTAATGACTTGATGAATTATTTGGCGATTCGTTCCGTGATATGCTCATACTGATGTTTTATGTTGCATATGCTACTTTATATGGATTTATGCATTTGAGATGCGATATGGGAAATTAAAGTGTCGATCTTGGGCACTTACTTTCCGAGAGATATATGGGATTTGACAGACCGATACGTGGAAATGCAAGTGTCGAGGTGGGATACTTGGGTTTCGAGGAACGTATGGATATCAGAAAGACCGATACGTGGAAATGCAAGTGTCGAGGTGGGATACTTGGGTTTCGAGGAACGTATGGATATCAGAAAGACCGATACGTGGAAATGCAAGTGTCGAGGTGGGATACTTGGGTTTCGAGGAACGTATGGATATCAGTATTTAGGTGTCGATGATAGGCACCGGTTTTCATGATGTTTTTGAGTGTCGATGTTTGACACTCAGGTTTCATGAGACGCACAGGATTTGAGGGACCGATCTGAGGGCCGATCTGAGTATTTTGGGATTTGGGTGTTGTTGAGTTACACCGGATTTTCCATGCTTATGATATGTGCATGAGATTATTTACTATTCCGCACTCAGTATTCACTTGATATGGATATCATGATAGTTGCACATTCATATTGTCATACTCATGCTATCAGTTCACATGTTATTGATCATTGCTGTTAGTGCATACTTGCGATTACTGTATGATGTTAATTACTATTCACGAGTTGGCAACTCACCCCCGTTGTGCCACAGTGTTTTGCAGGACTTACCCTCTGAGTAGTCGCGGCAGGGCAGCTTATCATCACTACTTTTGTGGATACCGCTACCTTGGCAGTGAGGCCGTTGCTTATAGGTGGGTTGCGGTTATCCGTTGTACATTGTATATTTTTTTTGGTTGGATCTAGTATTCTCCATCTACCCTTGTTGTATATGACTTAGAGACGACTTGTGAGATATCAGTGTTGTATATTGGTTTTGGGAACCGTGCTCGTAGAAGCAGGTTATTTTGGAGATGTTTACTTCTTGATATAGTCGTTCTCTTGATATTTCTTCGCTTTGGCGTCGTATACTTGTTGTGGTGATTGTCTCGGCCGGTGGGCGTGATTTTTCTCCCACTTGGGATGATTTATATATATTATCTGTGTTGTACCCGTTTACGGGGCTAGTTTTACAAAGGAGGTGCTGCCGAAATTTTTATGAAAGAAAACTAGAGTTAGAGATTTTAAATGGCGACTCCTAACACTTTAAAATTATGTTTTCTCCGTTGATCCAGTTTTGGGTGGTTTAGATTTCTGGGTTTTCGGCTTACTTAAGTTACGTACGCCTGTAGACGTTACGTAGTTTAAGTGCCGGTTACGGGCCGAATTGCGGGTCGTGACACTCCCAAAGTGAGAGTATAAAATCGATGGAAGCACAAATTGCCCGTATAAATGCCGAATTGAGTGCTAGAGAGAAAGGGAAACTTCCAGCTCAACCCTACCAAATCCTGGCTATTCACATCATGTGAACGCTATCACCACGTTGAGATCTGGAAGAGTGCTTGACAACCATGCCGGTGAAGAGATTGATAATAATGATGAATCAATCGATGATACCCCGGCTGAGACTTTTCCTTCCACTTCTACTTCTACTTCTGACCCCAGTTCATCTACCCCACCGTTTTCTTCCAAGCCTATTCTCCGTTTTCCCCAAGGCTTGAACCCTCAGCACACCTCTTCTAGTCCACCAAAGACGATCCCCACTCCTATTCTGGGATCTTTTCTACCCACACGATCTTCTCCAATGTTGGACCCAGCTCTTATTGCTAAAGTTCCTTATCCAAATCGGTTAAGGGGAAACAGACCAAGTCCGCAAATGGAGAAGATCACTGAAATCTTTAAACAGGTTAACATCAATATCCCTCTTCTAGATGCTATACAACAAGTCCCGGCTTATGCGAAAATTCTCAAAGACTTGTGCACTAGGAAGAGGAAGACTCAAGTGCCAAAAAAGGTGTTCATGTCGAATACTGTAGACACAGTTTTTCCCCAACAATTACCTAGAAAACGTAAGGACCCTGGCTGTCCTACAATTTCTATTTCTATTAGGGGTAAACACATTAACCGTGCTCTACTTGACCTTGGCGCAAGTGTTAACCTGCTTCCTTACTCGGTTTATGAGCAGTTAGGGATCAGAGAGTTGAAACCAGCTCACTGCACTCTCCAGATGGCCGACCGATCAATCACCAAACCTAGGGGTGAGCTGGAGGATGTGTTAATAAAAATCGGGTTATTTGTATTCTCTGTGGACTTTATTTTTCTTGATACACAGCCTGTAGTGAACCCACGGAATCAAATTCCGGTGATCCTTGGTCGAACCTTTTTGGCCACTTCCAATGCTATAATCAACTATCGTAATGGCTCTATGACCCTATCCTTCAGGAAGATGTCAATTGAGCTTAACATTTACAAGTTGGGAAGTGTACCCTCTGAATCTTCTGCTCAGGTTTGTTCTATCGAATTAATGGATGTCGACAGCAGCAAATTTGATGAGCCTCATGATACTGATCTAGACTCTTTTCATATGTTGTTGTTTGACCCAACTATGTATCATACACATACGGACTCTTCCACCGAGTTGTCCGGGTCAACAACTAACACTGATTATGAACCGTTTTTGGAGTCTGAAGATCACCCCACGCTTTTTGATGAAATTATTTTGCGGGGTATCGATGAGAGTTTTGAGGAAATTTTCGCTGATGAACTCGCATTTTTAAAAGACACGGGTGTTGAGATGAATCCACCTCAATACAAAGAATTTGAACCTCCACCCTTTCTTTTGGACTATAAAGAGAATGCGAGTAATCCATCACAATCACTGTGTCGTCTCTCCAAAACGAGACGCAAACACATTCTATTCCACCACTTACCTTTTCTCCACTTCTTCCTGGCTCCTTATAACACGTTCTTCCACCAACCGGTGCACTACACTGATAAAATCTTTGAATCGTTGGTGTTGACTTTCGGTCTTTGCAAAGCTTGGCATTGACCAGTAATTTTGACCCCCTCTTGTGATTTTCAAAGCTTAACATTGTTTAACTCAAGTTTAGGAGGTATAATCTGGCTCTTGAAAATAAAAAATTTTACTCAAAATGGTGAGCCAAAGAATAAGTTTGGGGGAGGATTTTCACGATCATACTTCATGTCCCCGCTAATAAATTTCCTCCTAAGCTTATAGGTTTTTGAGATTTAGCAGAAGACAACAGTGAGGACACTGTTGAAAACAAGTTTGGGGGGAGGTTTGTGGTTATTTACGCATCACTTTGCATCATATTTTGCATAAGCACAAAACATTAAAAAAAATTACATAAATAAGATAATAAAAGATTAGATAGTGAAAAATTACATTTTAAAGATTGGAAAAATTTAAGAAAACCAAGAAAATTAGAAGTTTTCTTAAACGCACTAGTAATAAGTAGTTATGAGCTGTGTCCCAAGGGTTAGTAAGATTAAGGAAGTCACTAATCTGAGGATAAAAATAAGTCTAAAAAATAGTTCCTATTCTGGAAGCCAAACATTTGAACGTTGATACCCTACTATACGCACTTACACATGTCTTGAAACTCGGGATAGTAGAGGATACCTTGAAATGCTCTTGTCTAAAAGCCAAAGTATGAAGGGAATAATAAATGAAGAAAATATAAAATGGTGAAGAAAAATGAACACTGGTTTTGTTATCACCAAGGCAGCAATAAAAAAATATAGCGAGGGTGCTTCATCACCTAGTGTCTTAGACCAACTGGTTTGGGAGTCACTGCTAAGCTAGGTGGTGCAAGACGAGAAAAAATACTAATATGCCTAATAAGAAAGCACATGAGTAATCGGTCGGTTAGTACCTCAAGAAGTATTAACGGTCGCATGAAAAATGTGTGAGCAATCTCATCTAAATATTCATCGATTAAAAAGTACTGAGGTAGATGGACAAGAGTATGATAGCTTGAATTGAATTCTCCGAGCGTAGGGATATCTTTTACACACACGTAGGGGTATATGATCGATGTTTTGAAGAAAGGTAGGGATGAAGAATAAGGACGATGTTTTATTAAGGGATGATGTGATTTCTAACATCTTTTCATGACTATTAAGATATGGCTCATGACAACCGAAAAGCTAGTATAGTTGGAAACTCTAATTTTCAAAGTCTTTCTTTTACAATTCTTATCTTTATATGTAACATTCACGGTCTTCCTTTTATTATTGGATTTTGTGGGTGCAATCTGCTGAAAACCCTCAGGAGACAACACTCCTCCTATTAGGGACACCTAGAGGTTTAAAGGCTTGTTGCACGTGCTCAGTGCAATCGTGTTGCCTACGAAAGTGTGCGAGTTAGTTTTTCTTTTTCTTATATTTTCTCCTTCTTTTGAATAAAACAAGTTTGTGCGAGACGACCAAAATTAAGTTTGGGGGAATTTGATCAGTCGAAAATATTGCAATTTTAACACATCAATTTCCCTACTATTTGTAATCATCTAAAGGTGTTTGGTATAAATATAGCACATATTAGCAATTTGTCTGTAAAATATCAAATAACATGTGTTATACATTATAACCAGCATTATGAGGGAAATTGTGTGTTTATTATTGCATACATGATCTTTGTATATCAAACACTTGTCTCGAGATTGTGTGCAGGAAATTCTCCAGGTAAAAGAGCCGGAACTGCTAAAAGTGCTGATAAAATGCATCAAGTCAAAGACTTGAAATCTGGCAGTGAACATGAAAGTATAAAAATATTCCAGACATCAGGAAAGTGCCATAAAGCCAACATGAAACAATACAGAAATTTCCATGCAGCAACTCCACAAAACGGCCGTGGATCCGCGGCCGAGTCAGGCCGATCCGCCGCGGATCCGCGGCCGAGTGGACTCATCGGCGGTTGGAACATTTTTCAGGGCTTCTCTTTTAACGGCCAAGCTTCTCCAAGACGTTTCGAATTGTGTAGATTTCTCCAGAAGCTTCCCTTCTAACAGCCAAGCTTCTTATGCAAATTTCATAACTACCAAGCTTCTCATTCAAGCTAGCTCACTACCTTAATCTAGAAACTTCTCTACCCTAGTTTCCTATGCAAGCCTTATAACAACCAAGCTTCCAAGGGAAGCTAGACCTAGCTTCTAGGGGAAGCTTGAGGAAAAACTATAAAAAGGCATCTATGGCTTCATTAAAGAGGTTCATTCATTAATTAGGTTGTTGAATATTGAGCCAAAATTCTGCAAGTTGAGTGACAAAACTTGCAACTCAAAACCCTAGCCCCAAATCCAATTCAAAAGCCAATTCAAGATTCATCGAGTACCGATTCAAGCAAGCAAATGGAGATCCTTTGAAGCAACGCCGACTTTCATCCACGCAAGAGATCCACGACGATCCGTGACTCAAGAAGATCGATGCGAAGCTAATTTCGGCGGATCTAGTTACCTCCTCAAATCATGTAACCTCGAGTTGAGTGAAATGTACCTAATCGTCGATTAATAAAGGTGAATATTGTAAATCTTGCTTTTCTTTACATTCTTGCATTATGAAAATTTATCGATTCTTGATTCTTTCCTTTTTTCATGATGTGTGAGTGAAATCTCCGCTTGTAGCGGAATCGAGAAAATAGATAGATGATGATGATTAAATTCTTGAATGATTCTTAAGTCATATGTGTAAACATGTAAGTATACAAGTATGCTATATGTCATATGCATAAAGAAATATGAATCAATGTCTAAATGTCCCTAACCAAACAATATCACATGGGTATGTGTGTTGTGCGTGTCATGGCAATTATTGACGGTGTGTGTGGAATACAATCAGTGCTCATGCAACATGAGCCGTCAATAATAGTGCAGTGTCATAAAGGTACAAGTCCAAGCACAACTAATAACTAAGCAATAAGGTGTATGCGCAACTCTATATATGAAATAAAATATGCGACAATTCATAACATCTCTAGCCCAGACACATAACGCCATGCGGGCGATTCCCCTGTAGATGTTAAATCTACTCACCAACGCTCCTGGCTAAGTAAAGCCTACCACTCGCTTTCCCCTGTTCGCGGCGCCCGAAGTCCCCGCCTGCGATCCTGAACACATATAACAATAAACAAGCGTATATAAGCAATCGACCAAAAATACGTACAACTACGTTTAACCGACGCACCAACACCAAACATACTCTCGAGTGTCCGTTTAGCGGCTAACGTGCGTAGCGACACTACGAAACGAACTCAAGAGCAAAAGCTACACAAAGACACGAACGAAGTCGGCACGACCCTAGCTAGGAACGCAAAGTGATACAACTACCAAGCCTAGACCCTGATCGTACCGATCACGCATTCACAACACACTAATAAACGTGGAATCAATATAATTAACGTCGCAACGTCAAAAGAAACCCACGCCTAAAACTTACCGAAATCTAGTAAGCAACATATAACATTTTAGCACCAAACTACAACTTTTTACCAAACTAGAATTTACAAACATCACTAATTAGCAAGATTAAACCATTTAAACCTTTACTAGAATTTTCATCTCACTTAATTAGGATTAGTAAAAGTTTAGTTTGTTAATTAGCTTAATTATCCAATTAGGAAAATATCATTTAACAAATTAGCAACTTGGTTTAATTTTCTTCAAGCTTAACATATTAATTAACCATTTCACTAATCAAAACCCTAATTGATTAACCAAAACCATTTGCTAGAAATTCTAAATATCTAATTAAAAGCTTTAAATTAACAACTAATAAGCTAGTTTAAAGTATTAGAACAACAATTAGAGATTAGGGTTAGGGTTTTATACCTCAAACTTGATTCTAAAACTTGCAAGAGAAAACCAAGATAGCCTCCAAAATGCTAACTTTTGTGAAGAACCAAGCTAGTTTAGTGAAGAAGAATAATGGGTATTGATTTATTTTTGAGTTTGTGTAATAAATTTAGGATTTTTGATGAATTTTGTGAAGCTTGAAATGAAGAAATGAAGCAAATGAGAACAAAGGGCAGCAAGGAATGAAGTTTCGGCCATGAGAAGAAAGGCTAGGATTTTGTGGAATTTTGTAGAAAAATCTAGAAGAAAAAATCAATAATTGCATAATAAAACAAAAAAGCATTTTGTCACCATTTTTTCTTTTCTTTAAAAAATCAATTAATCTCCACAAATATCTAGATATTTAGGTGAGAAGGTTCTAAACTAATTCTAGTGATTAGATTAGCATAGATTCATATTTGTAGTAATTAGCCCACATAAAAATGTAATTACCACAAATAAAGCATTAAAATAATATTTAATTAGGGGAAAATTCTATGTGAACCAAAACTTCCCATTGACCCCCAAAGTCCGCGCACTAGCTTTATTCTAGCTAAACTAGATGCCGACAAGTCTATACAGAAGTTTGATCACAATCGGGTTAAAACGGAAAACACCGACTATTTTACCCTAAAAACGGAAAATTCGCAAAACGATTTTTAAAACGTTACAGTCTTCCCCCTTAAAGAAATTCAGTACCCGAATTTAAAATTCTCACTAAGCGTACTTTCAAAGAGAAGAGTAAAAAACTCCCAAATCTCGCTGGCAGCCTCCCAAGTGATCACCTCACCATACGGCTACGCCAAAAAACCCTCACAGATGGCAAGTCCCTTGACCGAAGTTCCTCCACCTGCCGATCCACTATAACCATCGGCTGCTGGTGAACGAAAGATCACGTCCAAGCTTTTGATTAAAACCAGACTCTGGATAACTCAAGGCACGTTTCTGTAATGGCAGTTTGTGGGTCGGCCCAGGCTATGACGAGGGTTGACTTTCTACTATCTAGAAGATCAATGGTGATATTGTTCTTGACTCGCCACAGTTTTAGTAAAATGGATTTTTTCAGAAAACAGTAGTGGGAGTATGGTAGAACTGGAAGTGATTCCAGAACCGCAAACGATTACAGAAAATTTAATAGGTCCTAAAGATTCAATCCGGTTTAACATTCCAATAGCCACTCCGCAGATATGGTAGATAACCTCAGACACCCAAGAGGTACTCCGGTAGCCTCAAGGACGGTGATAGGGAGGTTCTTGTTTACCCAGACTTGACACTACTATTGTTCCAGGCTATGAGACCCGGCAGGAGGTTAAGTATACCGTCGTTCTAAACTAGCTTTAGAAGTGCACGTATATATTATTCTGCCAGAGGGTTGTTGTGGTCAGTAGGAGCAGCGGAAGCATAGTGGGCAAGTAACTTATGTCTATTTATAGACTCGAGCAGATATAGCGGAGATAGATCATCTAATTTTGATATGACTGTCATGGCTTTGACTTCATCAGAATAGTGGATGGATCTGTTAAGAAGGTAGTAGGGTGTGATGTCCTGGTATTTGGATGACATACACAGAGTAGGAAGTAAAATTCCTATACTACGATCGGTTATACTTTGGTTGTCACACAGTTGTTTCTCCACAAAGGATATGGATATAATATCTGACATTCTGGTTACTAGATCTATCGTTTTAGATCTAGATTTGGGTAGTTTCCCAATGTGGGTACTTTGACAGTATTCTAATAGTATTTTAGAATGGATGACTCCTGGCATGGTGGTGTACCTGCAGGTGATGGAGTCTCCCTCTCTAAAGGTGTCTTACAGACTAAAGGGGAGAGGGATGTGCATAATTAACATATCACTTTCTTAGGCAATTGAGTTGATCATGAGATGTCAAGTACCACACCAGATGTTGTTTTTTCACTAGATGCAATTAGTTTATATTAATCCAATCCTGGAGAAACATACGGGAGCAGTTTTAGAACATAAGTGGATGTTCTAAGGATTTGATGACGGCAGCCTCCTTCGGAAGACGGTTATCATTCCAGGCTTCCAAAGGTGACATGGATGACAGAGTGATTGTCAGAGTTATAGTTTTCCCTTTGACGAAGGGGGCAGTATTATGGACAGGTGGTCCAAGAGGATACTGTAGGAGGCAAGGTGCTGGATACTGATTAGGTTCAGTCTTCGATACAGTCTAAGAAGTTTGGATTTGGAGTTCATTTATGAACTAGGTCCCATCAGATATCCAGACATATTCTAAGACAGGTATTACTCAATTCGGGAGATGGCATTCTCCGCGAACTTGAGATTAAGAGAGACATAGAAAGAAACATCTGGGCGGATCCACTCATTGAGGCCATTTCTCGAACATAGGAGTTTTACAAACGAGCTTTGTGAAACTGATTAGTAGAGCAGTTGGGTGTTCGGTATCACACGGGCTATGAGTATGCGACATCACAATAATTAGCCTTAAGTGCAAGTGGGAGATTGTTGGATATAGTGCGCTCAAAGTCAATTATTGGATCGCAGGTATGTGATTGCAATGATTGAGGGAGGACCTATACCGGTAGGACAGTTTTACTCAAGATGATAGTATGCTATCCGGTTTGTCTTTATCAGTCGTGTACAGTTTTAGATGACATGATCACTATTACACGTTGACAGAGCCCTTAGGATCCTGCTTGACTACCAACAGTATGATGGCTATCATATACGTGAGAGTTGGGTAGTCCATAAGCACATCCTTAAAAGTGGTCCCTAGTCATGGGAGTTTCGAGACAGGGCATCAATACTCCGGAGTAGACTAGTGTATATAGTCGAGACCCCGATGAGGGGCGGTGGCCGGTCTCACAAGCCACTGGTGTCAGTTGGATCACCTAAGATGTATACAGGTGCTCATTGGGTTATGAGTACACCGGACAGGACTCGCCGGGAACCTGCTAGTTGGTATTTATACCTAGCGTCAAATAGCAGTTCCCTGGTGACATGTGTACAGGTTAGTTCATCGACCTGAGGTCGTCATTTGTCTCGTGTGAGTTCCCACTGTGCTTTGATTTCTACCCTACCACGGCTCAAAGGAGTCGTGTAAACAGGTTTTAGTTGGGTACAGTCCCGAGCCACATGGAGGCAAGTGAGCGGATCGTTAGGGGATTCGTCTCTCCCGGTATTGGGGGTGAGATCGTGCTGTATCTAGGAGAGCCATTACACCAAGTCCTTGGCCAAGGCAGGTGAGAATTACTGGTAAGTATTCCAGTAGTTTCTCAGGGTGTTCAGGGCTACTCTCCGACACGACTTATACCGCTATTGGGGGTCTGACGTTACCAGCACCCTAGGCCCAATATGCGATACTCATAGACGAATGGACCGGACTGTATGTATATTGTCACTGATAGGCTCGGTAGGGTTCCAGGATGAGTTCGCTCATCGGCTTCTCTTTCGGTCAGTACATGGGCAGCCGTTATGCACAGCTAGTGCCGCTGACGTGCTTGTGGTTAAACTCACTGCCAGGGTATTGATGAGTCTTTAGAGCCCCCCACAGATAGTTTCCCAAGTTCGGGAGAAACGTTGTAGATGCCGTATGGTTTTATGGCAAGGTTCGAAAAATGCACGTGCACTTATGCACGTGTCATATTTCGGGCAGATAATACTGATGGGCTTTGGTTTAAGCCAGATCCATGTATTATATTGAGTCGGAATATTTTAGTCTCTCGTATTCGTATTCTGTCGGAATACGGATACAGGTATGTATATACAGGTGAAGGGTATTTTCGTATTCCGTTACGAGAATATTTTAGAAGATGCATTTCTTTTTGGATTAATCATTTTGGTTTAAATAATTATTAGTTTTGGAAAGGGTGACTCATTATGGATGACACATTTCTTCTAGCATGTTCATTAGTGACTCATGCTAATGAGTCACTAAGTGAGTCATGATAGAATTAATGTGTTTTGTTTTGGGTTTGGATATTTGTGGAGATATTTTCATAAGATATTTTGCTTATGGTTTTGATTATATAACCTCATATATCTATTCACAAGAGAAGATATAATAGAGAACACAAGTTTATGAGCTTAGTTTTCTTTTGGCTCACTAGTGTTTCTTGAGTTCACCATTTCCAATCCTAAGCATCTTCTTCAACCTCCACCCTAACCCTCTCATGTGATGAGAACCCTAGGGTGTTTGAGACAAAGTATTCTACTCATTCTCTACTTCATCTTGGTCATCTCTTTTAGCAGACTAGATGACCGAGTTGCCTCGGTATAAAGGCGGGAGCCCGTTTAAAGATCCGTTGACGTGGTGCCACCTCGATGAGGAGACAAGAGATCGGAGTTTCCGCGAGGAGCGTGGGATGTTGGCTAAAGACCGAAGGACTCGGATCGATCGGTATAGCCTTTCTACCTCTTTACAGTTTGTTAGTTTAGCGTTAATGGCAAGATCCAGGTTATAGTATGCGATAGCGCCAGTTATAAAAGTTTTTGTTCTGCGTTTGGCATCAGAATGACGGCCGAGGCGCTACCGTAGACTTACATGGTATCAGAGCCACGCTATTAACCTTTACTAACTTGTTCTATCGTGTTTAAAATATCGATCGAACCAAATTTCCAAAACCGCACTTTTCATGTTAAAGTTTCTGTCGATTTTTAAAACTGGTCTAAAAATCATTTTGAGTATCTCAGAAAATCGAGCAGGCTTTTTTAAGAATACTGTAGAAATTTGGTAGACTGAAGCTTCCAGAGCGCTGCGGAACTGCCGCACAAACCATGGTTTGGCCGCGGTTCCACCGCCGTTTTGGAGCAACAATGAACCATTTTTCTATAGTAGTGTCTTTCATGGGAATTGTGGTTTCTGGAATATTTTGTTTGGGCCCAGATTTTGTTTGAGTACTGCAGTTGTACTTGGGGCCCACTTCGGGAAGTTTTGTCGATCGGAATTTTAAACTTGTTAGTTTACAGTACTTACATTATATCTCCGACCGTAAGACATTATATCTCCGACCGTGAATGTCATTCGAGTGGTAAATTGTGTCTAATTGCTATAGCTCTTTTAGACGGGTTTGCGAACGTGACATTCGCGTTGATGTTCTGTGTTGTGCTGTGATGTTGCGGATTTGTCGTGGTGGATAGCAGTGTGCAATGATAGTGCAGTTTTGATTTATTTGTACATTTGATATTGCGGGGCGAGCATCCAACATGTGGACTATCGTCACTACCTGTTTGTATAATATTCTCTTGGGGAACGACCGGGCTGAGGTCGATGTACCCGTTGTACATATTTTCATTTTTGTACTAGGTTTACCCTGCGACGGAGTGCATGGATAGCCGGGTTCTTGAGGGCAACGGGTTCGCATCTCATGGCTTTGAGAGGCAGAGGGCCTCACTCTAGAAGTGGCAGACTATTCGCCGCACTCGTAGGGGGTACAGGTTGACTCAAGATGGAGTGCCCAAGTTACCGGATTCCGTGAAGTGATGGGTGGTCCATTCACTTTGCTGTAAAGGGCTGCCTCGCTTCAGGTTTTGGCGGGCGACTTGCCGCACTCGTAAGGGTCTAGGTTTCATTGCACAGGCTATCCACACGACCAAGGGAACGTCGGATTTCAGTAGCGGCTCTGTGAAACCCGGGGATCCCAGATTATCTGTATTGTTCTGTGATGCTTATTACTTTTCTGTAATGTTGCATTTATCACACCTGGAGCGATTATTGTATATTGGTATATAAACTAGTAGATGTTGTATATGTTTTACAGTCGTGCTAGTCCAGTCCCCGCTCTGTCGTTAGTTAAGTAACCTAACGGGTGATGACGGGACCCAGTGACGAATGCGGATGGCATATACGTACATTTTATTTTCGTTCTTTTCTGGTGTGATTAATTGATGGGACTGCATTGATTCTGATCAATGCAAACGAAAACAAACCTGTTTGGACGTTGTTGGAACAGTTTTAAAAAGTGTTATTGCAAGGACGTTTTCTTTTGTTTTGCATAGTGGTATTCAGTTGGAATATCCTGCACCTCATTCGACGAAGCAAGGGCCGAGATCCCTTCATCGGGAGTGACCCCTTGGGCAGAAGTTTGCGTCAGGGTAATAACTTCACTATAGTTGATTACTTGTTGCTTTGCATCGTGGTATTCAGTTGGAATATCCTGCACCTCATTCCACGAGGAAAGAGCCGAGATCCCTTCACCGGGAGTGACCTCTTTAGCGAAGGTTTTCGCCACTATATTTTGTAAAAGGCTATCAGGTTCCTTCAACGAGATCAAGTTCATTACGTTAAAGGTTTTTCGCCAAAAACCAGTCGTAGCCCTCCGTCATTTCATATGAATGGTCAGTAGTATTCAAGCTATGTTTGTTTGGCCCTTAGTCAAGACATAGTGATTGGTAGCTGCTGGAGTGTTCACATGTTGCATAGATAGATGCGTTGGTTTGGGACAGCCGTATAGCCTTGCTGGCCCTTAGTCAAGGGCGAGTACGGGTGGGTTCAAATTAACAAGATAATGACGGGAAGAACTTGACATGTGATTTATGATTTGTTGGCCCTTAGTCAAGGTCATAAGAGCATGGGGCAAAAATCCATATCGGGAGTTTCTAAAGAAACTAAAACTTTCCAGGCATGCACATACCTTCTGGATTGTGATAACATGAGCGGATACCTTCACGTTATCATGCGATGAGAGTTGGATCCCGATTCCCACTGATGAGTTGGTTTACTCTTCGGGTGATCCAATTGATTCTTCTTTCAGGTTTGGAGGAGAATTTGACAGTACAGTGGGAGGTTTCCTGATTAGATAAAGTGATAACCATTCTGATATAGGTTAGAGTGCACGCAGAGTGTTTCTTTTCTCTCTCTCTTTGGCAAAGACCATTGACCGACCCTAGACTATGACTCAGTGACAAGTTGACCGAACCTTCTTAAAATACTGGCTTTTGGATTTCTAAGTTGCATAAGTCATTGCCGCTCCTTCTTTTACCCTTTGAATTTCTCAGAACACCTCGTATCACTACGAACATCCACTTCCATTGGATAGATCCATCAT
The DNA here is from genome assembly GCA_030015575.1 of Agapanthus africanus. Taxonomy (NCBI): domain Eukaryota; kingdom Viridiplantae; phylum Streptophyta; class Magnoliopsida; order Asparagales; family Amaryllidaceae; genus Agapanthus; species Agapanthus africanus. The sequence continues at coordinate 207,646,421 of JASDDO010000004.1, forward strand.
ATGGTTATATACGAACTCGAAGGGATTCTTCGAGGATGGATCCAGGTTCAGGAGAAATTGAATTGGTTTATTCAGTTGTCTTTTATCATCACCTTCTCTCAGGTTGCGAGGGCTCCTTGGTTTAGGAGAGTACACCTATTACGCTTATTGGATAGTCTTCTTCCAAACCGTAGGCAGGTGCCGAAAGGTAGGGAATGAAGAAAATCGATTAGCCTAAGTAGGGTGTACAGAAGGTAATAAGTAAAAACAAAATAAAGGGATTAGAAACAGGGCAAAGTAAATTGCGACTGCTATCATTCACGATCAAACCGCGTACTTCATCGCCACTCCTACTTCACCTTTGCTTTTTTCCCCAGTTCGGGAGAAATAGAATAAGGTTTTATTCAGTTGTCTTTTATCATCACCTTCTCTCAAGTTACGAGTACTCCTAGGATTAGGAGAGTACACCTATTATGCTTACTGGATAGTCTTCTTCCAAACCATAGGCCGGTGCCAAACGGTGGGGAAGGAAGAAAACCACTTAGCCTAAAGGGGTGTGCAGAAAGTAACGACTAAAGACAAATAAAGGGATTTGAAGAGATGGCAATGAAATATACGGTTACAGTCATGAATTGGATTATGGAAGAGGATTACTAGGAATATCAGGATACCCCTACGAAACATTTTCATGTTTCAGTTTCACTGTGCATTGTTAAAGGAAAACTGATTTCCCGATTAGATACTTACTCCAGGGTATGTATTTACCAGGTATGATTCTCACATCTGTATGGTTTTACAGATGATGAGTGGGAGTAGGTTATTGGGAATAAGGTGATCATCCTCATTATATCGGAATTCGTTGTAATTGGTGATATTTGAGGAAGTCGCCTGGATTTTTGCCGGACGGTAAGTATTTGGTTTTGAGTATCTGTTGTTGTGTACCAATTTCAAACTGATATATATGTACGTTTATTTTTATAAAGTGAGATATAACATTTTGAAATTATGTCCGTGACATTTACCTATATCAGTTGACGATTGGGTAAGAAGCATTGAACGGCGGAGTAGTTCTTAACCATAAGTACAGTTTTCAACCTACGATGCACAGGTTTTGAGTTATTCAACTCAGCGGACTTATGCATAGTATTGTATGATGTCCAGTGTCCATCAGGACAAAGGGGTTGGTCCTCATACTATGTTCTGTTTACTTATGACTTCTCTAGTTTTTAGACAAGTGTTTCGTAGAAATACAAGGTCTAAGTTTTGAGAAGTTGTGGGTATAGGAATAAAGTAAAGAACCAGATGTCGCAAGTATCGGGGTTCTTCAAAAAGATCGAAGATGTAGATACTTGTGGTTGGTATTCAATTGATAGTAATGGTTTTGAGAAACTTGTTTCTCTTTCAGATTACTCATAATTGGATGCATTCCTAAGTTGAGTAATGCTGATTAGCCTCTCTCCATTAAGTTGATATGCACTGGAGACAGCTGCATGGTTTGAATCTGGTTCCAATTAAATAAGTGACAAAGTTTCTATATTGGATATAGAATGGTTCATATCTTAACGATGTTAAAGTACGGGGAGTTGTCCGGCTTATGATTAAAACCAGACTCTGGATAACTCAAGGCATGTTTCTGTAATGGCAGTTTGTGCGTTGGCCCAGGCTATGACGAGGGTTGACTTTCTACCATCTAGAAGATCAATGGTGATATTGTTCTTGACTCGCCACAGTTTTAGTAAAATGGATTTTTTCAGAAAACAGTAGTGGGAGTATGGTAGAACTGGAAGTGATTCCAGAACCGCAAACGATTACGGAAAATTTAATAACACCTAAAGATTCAATCAGGTTTAACATTCCAATAGCCACTAGGCAGATATGGTGGGTAACCTCAGACACCCGAGAGGTACTCCGGTAGCCTCAAAGACGGTGACAGGGAGGTTCTTATTTACCCAGACTTGACACTACTGTTGTTCCAGGCTATGAGACACGGAAGGAGGTTAAGTATACCATCGTTCTAAACTAGCTTTAGAAGTGCACGTATATATTATTCTGCCAGAGGGTTGTTGTGGTCAGTAGGAGCAGCGGAAGCATAGTGGGTAAGTAGCTTATGTCTATTTATAGAATCGAGCAGATATAGCGGAGATAGATCATCTAATTTTGATGTGACGGTCATGGTTTTGACTTCATCAGAATAGTGGATGGATCTGTTAAGAAGGTAGTAGGGTGTGATGTCCTCGTATTTGGATGACATACACAGAGTAGGAAGTAAAATTCCTATACTACGATCGGTTATACTTTGGTTGTCACACAGTTGTTTCTCCACAAAGGATATGGATATAATATCTGACATTCTGGTTACTAGATCTATGGTTTTTAGATCTAGATTTGGGTAGTTTTCCAATGTGGGTACTTTGACAGTATTCTAACAGTATTTTAGAATGGATGACTCCTGGCATGGTGGTGTACCTGCAGGTGATGGAGTCTCCCTCTCTAAAGGTGTCTTACAGACTAAAGGGGAGAGGGATGTGCATGATTAATATATCACTTGCTTAGGAAATTGAGTTGATCATGAGATGTCAAGTACCACACCAGATGTTGTTTTTTCACTAGATACAATAAGTTTATATTAATCCAATCCTGGAGAAACATACGGGAGCATTTTTAGAACATAAGTGGATGTTCTAAGGATTTGATGACGGCAGCCTCCTTCGGGAGATGGTTATCATTCCAGGCTTCTAAAGGTGACATGGATGACAGAGTGATTGTCAGAGTTATAGTTTTCCCTCTGACGAAGGGGGCAGTATTATGGACAGGTGGTCCAAGAGGATACTATGGGAGGCATGGTGCTGGATACTGATTAGGTTCAGTTGTCGATACAGTCTAAGAAGTTTGGATTTGGAGTTCATTTATAAACTAAGTCCCATCAGATATCCAGACATATTCTAAGACAGGTATTACTCAATTCGGGAGATGGCTTTCTCCGCGAACTTGAGATTAAGAGAGACATAGAAAGAAACATCAGGGCGGATCCACTCATTGAGGCTATTTCTCGAACACAAGAGTTTTACAAACGAGCTTTGTGAAACTGATTAGTAGAGGAGTTGGGTGTTCGGTATCACACGGGCTGTGAGTATGCGACATCGCAATAATTAGCCTTAAGTGCAAGTGGGAGATTGTTGGATATAGTGTCCTTAAAGTCAATTATTGGATCGCAGGTACGTGATTGCAATGATTGAGGGAGGACCTATACCGGTAGGGCAGTCTTACTCAAGATGATAGTATGCTATCTGGTTTGTCTTTATCAGTCGTGTACAGCTTTAGGTGACATGATCACTATTACACGTTGATAGAGCACTTAGGATCCTGCTTGACTACCAACAGTATGATGGCGATCATGTATGTGAGTGTTGGGTAGTCCATAAGCACATCCTTAAAAGTGGTCCCTAGTCGTGGGAGTTTCGAGACAGGGATCGATACTCCGGAGTAGACTAGTGTATACAGTCGAGACCCCGACGAGGGGCGATGGCCGGTCTCACAAGCCACCGGTGTCAGTTGGATCACCTAAGATGTATATAGATGCTCATTGGGTTATGAGTACACCGGACAGGACTCACCGGGAACCTGCTAGTTGGTATTTATACCTAGCGTCAGATAGCAGTTCCCTGGTGACATGTGTACAGGTTAGTTCATCGACCTGAGGTCGTCATTTGTCTCGTGTGAGTTCCCACTGTGCTTTGATTTCTACTCTACCACGGCTCAAAGGAGTCGTGCAAACAGGTTTTAGTTGGGTACAGTCCCGAGACACATGGAGGCAAGTGAGCGGATCGGCAGGGGATTTGTCTCTCTCGGTATTGGAGATGAGATTGCGCTGTGTCTAGGAGAGCCATTACACAAAGCCCTCGGCCGAGGCAGGAGATTTACTGGTAGGTACTCCAGTAGTATCTCAGGGTGTTCAGGGCTACTCTCCGACACGACTTATACCGCTATTGGGGGTCTGACGTTACCAGCCCCCTAGGCCCGATATGCGATACTCATAGACGAACGGACCGGACTGTATGTATATTGTCATTGATAGGCTCGGTAGGGTTCCAGGATGAGTTCGCTCATCGGCTTCACTTTCGGTCAGTGCATGGGCAGCCGTTATGCACAGCTAGTGCCGCTGACGTGCTTGTGGTTAAACCCACTGCCAGGGTATTGACGAGTCTTTAAAGTTCCCCACAGATAGTTTCCCAAGTTCGGGCGAAATGTTGTAGAGGCCGTATGGTTTTATGGAAGGGTTCGAAAAATGCACGTGCTCTTATGCACGTGTCATATTTCGGGCAGATAATACTGGTATGCTTTGATTTAAGCCGGATCCATGTAATATATTGAGTCGGAATATTTTAGTCTCTCGTATTCGTATTCTGTCGGAATACGGATACATGTATGTATATACAGGTGAGTGGTATTTTCGTAATCCGTTACGAGAATATTTTAGAAGATGCATTTCTTTTTGGATTAATCATTTTGGTATAAATGATTATTAGTTTTGGAAAGGGTGACTCATTATGGATGACACATTTCTTCTACCATGTTCATTAGTGACTCATGCTAATAAGTCACTAAGTGAGTCACGATAGAATTAATGTGTTTTGTTTTGGGTTTGGATATTTGAGGAGATATTTTCATAAGATATTTTGCTTATGGTTTTGATTATATAACCTCATATATCTATTCACAAGAGAAGATATAATAGAGAACCCAAGTTTATGAGCTTAGTTTTCTTTTGGCTCACTAGTGTTTCTTGAGTTCACCATTTCCAATCCTAAGCATCTTCTTCAACCTCCACCCTAACCCTCTCAAGTGATGAGAACCCTAGGGTGTTTGAGACAAAGTATTCTACTCATTCTCTACTTCATCTTGGTCATCTCTTTTAGCAGACTTGATGACTGAGTTGCCTCGGTATAGAGGCGGGAGCCCGTTTAAAGATCCGTTGACGTGGTGCCACCTCGATGAGGAGACAAGAGATCGGAGTTGCCGCGAGGAGCGTGGGATGATGGCTAAAGACCGAAGGACTCTGATCGATCGGTATAGCCTTTCTACCTCTTTACTGTTTGTTAGTTTAGCGTTAATGGCAAGATCCGGGTTATAGTATGCGATAGCGCCAGTTATAAAAGTTTTTGTTCCGCGTTTGGCGTCAGAATGACGGCCGAGGACATGAGCAAGTTGTCCCCTCAGTAGAGGCGAACATAAGTTGTACTCAACGATCGCACAAGAACTTTAAATCTGCAGAAGACTGTCTCAACAATTAAAACCCGCTGCAGGAAGATGTACATTAAGCTCTGGTGGTCTGTGAAAATCTGACACGACTCTCCGAACAAGTAGTGTCCTCAGATCTTCAACGCACGACCACAGCGGCCATATCCAGATCATGAGTGGGATATCCTGCTCGTACTTCCTCCAACTGTCGGGAAGCATAAGCGATAACTCTATAGTGCCACATCAGCGCAAAATCGAGCCCCACTCACGAAACATCACAGTTAAAAAACAAAGTCGCCCGAACCAGAAAGCAAAGAAAGAACTGGGGCAGTTGTCAACCGAATCTCCAACTGCAGAAAACTTCGCACACATGCCTCAGTCCAAAGAAAAAGAACCTCCTTTCCGGTCAGTCCAGTCAACGGTGCAGCGATACACTAGCAATCCTGCACGAAACGGCGGTAAAAACCTGCTAAGCCCAAAGATCTGCGGACCTCCGTCCGTACACAATCCTGGGCCAAAGCTGTACAGCCTCGATCTTCCTCGGGACCATACGAAAACCGTCTCCCGTAACTACAAGACCTAAGAGTCAACACAATCAAGCCTGAAGGAACACTTCGAGAATTTAGCAAACCGCTGAGGCTCTCCCAATGTCTGCAAAGAAAATCCTCAAGTGCTGCTCATGTTCCTCACGACACCTTGGAATAGACCAGAATGTCATCAATAACACAACAATAAACTGGTCGAGGAACGGCCTGAAGAAATCTGGTTCATCACATCCACGAATGCTGCTAGGGCATTGGTAAGTCCAACGACACCACCAAAACACATAAATCCCATAGCGTGCACAAAGCAGTCTTCGGAATGTCATCACTCCGAACCCACAACAAATGATGACCTTATCCCAAACAAACTTAGAAAATGTCTCACACTCTGGAGCTGATCGAAGAAATTGTCAATGCGAAGTAAAGGATACCTATCCGCACCGTAAGCCAGCTCAATTGACGATTAATCAACCACAACCTCAAACTGCCGTCTTTCTCCTGACGAACAGAACAGAAGCTCCTCGAAGCGAAACACTCAGACGCACAAGACCCCCAACAAACAACTCTGCAACTGATCCTTAAGCTCCCTAAGCTTCGCCGGCTCATCTGGAACAACGTCGGAAAACTCTTGCACGATACGAACCCGGTCCAACAAACCCACTGTGGCTCCGGTATCACGAATGAACGCAAAGAATTCTCGACATCCTCTCCTCAAAAGCCGACTAGCGAAAAAGGCTGAATTCAAGCTGTGATGGATGGCACCACTGTCCCCCTGCACAATAAGAACTGACACGCCAGGAAAACATAACCTGACTGTTTCTTCACGGCAGTCCACAGACGCATAGCACGTAGCTAACCAGTCTGTGCCCAGGAGAACGTCAAATCCAACATCTCTAGAAGGATCAAAACGACGGACGAATCTCTATCTCCTATCTGATTGGCACACGACCGAAATACGTGTCGTACAACAAAAGAATCGCTGACAAAAGTTAACATAACAAACGGCTGATCTAGCTAACACGACTCTCCTCGTCCCAAGCCTCCGCTACTCCCGCGATGGTCATGAAATCTGTCTCGACGACTAGGCCTCCGTCTCTAGGCTGGTACACCGGTACGAGTCCTCCACTGTTCCGGAACTCCCAAAGTCTCTCGAAGACATGCCTCATCAACTGGGGATGCATCCACTGGTGCTATGTAGGTGACGGAATGCTGTGTACTGACCGCAAGGAACAACTGGGTAACAGGGGTAACAACCTCCTGTCGCTGCGCTCGAATGGCCTCAACCAATGAACTCATCGTCTGGCGCATATCCTGCATATCTGTCACAAGCCTAGCGAGATGATCTGTCAAAGGCGGATCTATCTTCTCATATGCAACGAGCGTGCCATCCTGGTCAGTTCTCGTACCACACGAGTCAATTCTGACCTCGGCTCTTGTCGCACCACTCTAAGTCCTCCTGGTCATCGGCGGAAAAGGCTATAAATGGAAATAGGATTCAATATGAACACGGAAATCGAATCACAAGGATATGTATCATCAAGGAAGGAATTTCAAGCAATTAGTACTTAGATCACTTTAGGCGGAGTACCGCATCGTGAGTATGCCGTGGACATGCACACACTATGTTACTCTGCTTAAGCTACCTACTCCATCATACCAAGGTCATCCTACACTCCGAAAGGCAAAACCTAGCGTTCTGATACCAACTTTGTCACGACCCGAAATTGGCACGTGACGGCCTTTAAACTACGCAACGTCTACAGGCGTAACGCGATTTAAGTAAGCCGAAAACCCAGCAATCTAAACCATCAAAAGTAGTAAGAAAGTGATAATAGCATTTTCAAAACCTTTGAAATCTCAACCCAAATTCTTTAAAGTCCAACTTTTCTTCCTTTAAAATTTTGGCACTTTGTAAAAACCAACCCCAAAAATGGGTACAACATAAATATAAGTAAAGCATCCCTAACGGGAGCAAATTCACGCCCAACGGCGGAAAACAACCACCACAACAGATATACGACGCCGTAGCGAAGAAATAAAAGACGATAGATGTAAAACTGCATAAAAGACCTCCAAGTCACAAAATAATATAATATCGTCTTCACATCAAGTCTCTAAGTCATACAAGATAATGGTAGATGGAGAGTATATGGATACAACGAATATACAATAAACAACTTTGGATAACCGCAAAACCCACCTAAGCAAAACTGCACACTGTGAGCTGAAGCGGTATCCGCTGCAAAAGATGATGTGATAGATGAATAGCCTGCCTCGACTACTCTGGGGAATAACCTGCAAAACACTGTAGCACAACGGGGGTGAGTTGCCAATTCGTGAATAGTAAATAACAAATGCAGGTAATCACAAGTATGCACGTACAGCGCGAATCTAACATAGGCAAGCTAATAGCAATAAAAGTCGTATGTGTGCAATAGTCATGAAAGGTACACTAGCAGGTATCACTAATACATGAAGTAGTAATATGACAATATGTAGGCAACAGTCATGTAATGTACCCCATCGGGTACAACTAATACATGAAACAATGATATGACAATGTATATATGCAACAGTCATGAAAGGTACTCTAGCATGTACAACTAATGCATGAAGCAATGCATATAAAATAAAGTATGTAAATGCAACAGTCATGGAAGGTACTCAATCAGGTACTACTAATACATGAAGCAGTGCATAAACAATAAATGTGGAGTCTGGAATGAAACATGTCATTTCCACGGAATCCTGATATCGTGGTAGGACCAAAGTCCTTCAAGACAATTCAAATCCCAATTCCTCAAATCATCCCCCAAATTGGCTCTCATATCATGTAAGTCTCACAAATCCTGAATGTACAATATCAAGTAAATCTCATAGGGTATATATATCAGAACCGATAAAACTCATGGTGGCTGCTGAAATATCATATCAAGAGAAACCGGGTTTTTCAAATAATGCATAATTTCATGAAACTACCACGGTCCTCAAATCCAGAAAATATCATGAAAAATCCATATCTCAATACGAAAATCCATGAATATAATATATGCAACATAAAACTGCAATGTAAGCATATAAAGGAAAAGCCGCTATTTAACTGCAACAAGTTAAAATATATATATGCGGTTCCTAATTTCTTCAAGTCTATATAACATCAAATAAAGGTAGACATGTAGCTACAACCAGATATGTGTGTAAACATGAAGGTATAGCAAGGTATATGTATCTACCTATCAATAATGATGTAATAAACTCTCCAGGTATAAGTGAAGTATGTATGCAAGGTATACATGTAGCTATGTTATTATGTATGTATGTACCTATCGCTAATGGTATAATGCCCTATAGGTATACAGGTAACTAGCATGTAATCATGTCAAGGCATATGTGTAAGCATGTAAGTATACAGGTATGCTATATGTCATATGCATAAAGAAATATGAATCAATGTCTAAATGTTCCTAACCAAACAATATCACATGGGTATGTGTGTTGTGCGTGTCATGGCAATTATTGACGGTGTGTGTGGAATACAATCAGTGCTCATGCAACATGAGCCGTCAATAATAGTGCAGTGTCATAAAGGTACAAGTCCAAGCACAACTAATAACTAAGCAATAAGGTGTATGCGCAACTCTATATATGAAATAGAATATACGACAATTCATAACATCTCTAGCCCAGACACATAACGCCATGCGGGCGATTTCCCTGTAGATGTTAAATCTACTCACCAACGCTCCTGGCTAAGTAAAGCCTGCCACTCGCTTTCCCCTGTTCGCAGCTCCCGAAGTCCCCGCCTACGATCCTGAACACATATAACAATAAAGAAAGCGTATATAAGCAATCGACCAAAAATACGTACAACTACGTTTAACCGACGCACCAACACCAAACATACTCTCGAGTGTCCGTTTAGCGGCTAACGTGCGTAGCGACACTACGAAACGAACTCAAGAGCAAAAGCTACACAAAGACACGAACGAAGTCGGCACGACCCTAGCTAGGAACGCAAAGTGATACAACTACCAAGCCTAGACCCTGATCGTACCGATCACGCATTCACAACACACTAATAAATGTGGAATCAATATAATTAACGTCGCAACGTCAAAAGAAACCCACGCCTAAAACTTACCGAAATCTAGTAAGCAACATTATAACATTTTAGCACCAAATTACAACTTTTTACCAAACTAGAATTTACAAACATCACTGATTAGCAAGATTAAACCATTTAAACCTTTACTAGAATTTTCATCTCACTTAATTAGGATTAGTAAAAGTTTAGTTTGTTAATTAGCTTAATTATCCAATTAGGAAAATATCATTTAACAAATTAGCAACTTGGTTTAATTTTCTTCAAGCTTAACATATTAATTAACCATTTCACTAATCAAAACCCTAATTGATTAACCAAAACCATTTGCTAGAAATTCTAAATATCTAATTAAAAGATTTAAATTAACAACTAATAAGCTAGTTTAAAGTATTAGAACAACAATTAGAGATTAGGGTTAAGGTTTTATACCTCAAACTTGATTCTAAAACTTGCAAGAGAAAACCAAGATAGCCTCCAAAATGCTAACTTTTGTGAAGAACCAAGCTAGTTTAGTGAAGAAGAATAATGGGTATTGATTTATTTTTGAGTTTGTGTAATAAATTTAGGATTTTTGATGAATTTTGTGAAGCTTGAAATGAAGAAATGAAGCAAATGAGAACAAAGGGCAGCAAGGAATGAAGTTTCGGCCATGAGAAGAAAGGCTAGGATTTTGTGGAATTTTGTAGAAAAATCTAGAAGAAAAAATCAATAAATGCATAATAAAACAAAAAAGCATTTTGTCACCATTTTCTTTTCTTTAAAAAATCAATTAATCTCCATAAATATCTAGATATTTAGGTTAGAAGGTTCTAAACTAATTCTAGTGATTAGATTAGCATAGATTCATATTAGTAGTAATTAGCCCACATAAAAATGTAATTACCACAAATAAAGCATTAAAATAATATTTAATTTGGGGAAAATTCTATGTGAACCAAAACTTCTCATTGAACCCCAAAGTCCGCGCACTAGCTTTATTCTAGCTAAACTAGGTGCCGACAGGTCTATACAGAAGTTTGATCACAATCGGGTTAAAACGGAAAACACCAACTATTTTATCCTAAAAACGGAAAATTCGCAAAACGATTTTTAAAACGTTACAGTCTTCCCCCTTAAAGAAATTCAGTACCCAAATTTAAAATTCTCTCTAAGCATACTTTCAAAGAGAAGAGTAAAAAACTCCCAAATCTCGCTGGCAGCCTCCCAAGTGATCACCTCACCATACGGCTACGCCAAAGATGTTGCGCCATGGCAGCGCCCCGGCCGTCTATCCGAGGCCATATTGCGGAATCAAAAATTTTCCTTACTTGGAAACTGGCGCTACCGCGGACAATAAAAACCAGGATCGTTAACCATTAACCTAATGCTAGCTATCAAGAGATGGGAAGAGAAGTATACCGAGTGATCCGAGTCCTTCGGTCTTCTCGTCATCGTCCCGATCTCCCGCGGAAAGTCTTGCCTCCACATCGTCGCCTCCTCGCCGGAAGGGCACCACATCGCCTGCGTCTTTTACGGGCTCCCGCCTCGATACCGAGGCAACTCGGGCATGAAGCCGGCAACTCGACATGCTCAAGACATGCTGTAGAATGTGTAGTAGATTATGCTAGTCTCATTTGGGGTTTGTTGCCTTTTGAAGATGATGGAGGAATCAAGGTTAGAAAAATGGTGCTTGCATTTTTCTAGCATGAAAATGAGATCAAGAATGAAACTCTCAAGATGAAGCTCTCATCTTCTTTTTCTTTCTCTCAACCATAGAAAAAACCTCTCATCTAAAAATGGTGGAGAAAAGAATATATCAAACAAGAGGGAGGTGAGTGTAGGAGAGCATGAAGGGTGACCATATCCTAAACCTCATCATCACAACCTCACATCAACTCTAATCACAACTAATCATAATAAAGCATGAAAAGATGAAGGAAAAGAATGGCATCTAAAGATGCTATCATGATAAATACATATGCAAGAAACCCCCCTCCTCAAATGTAATTTGCAAAACTGCAAATTACCCCCTCCATCAGAAAAGTCCGGCCGGGAAAGAACAAAGGAAAACCGGCCGGAACGGAATGCAAACTGGCAACTCCAGAAAACTGGTCCCGTAATAAATTACAGGAAAACCCCGATACTGTGCATACACACCCGCATCTGTATTCCGACCGGATACAAATGCAATGAGAAAAAATCTACACAGTACTAAACTAGGACCGGCTTAAACCAAAGCCGGCTAGTAATATCCGTCCGATCCTGATCCGTGCAATACCGCACGTATCAGATCGACCCTGCCATATACCCATACGGCCACTAGTACAAACTGTCTGATCCTGATCCGTGCAATACCGCACGTATCTGATCGGACCCTGCCATATCTCCATACGGCCTCTACAGCGTTTCGCCCGAAACCTTGAGTAACTGAAAGTGTGGTGGACTCTAAAGACTCGTCAATACTATGGCTGTGGATTTAACCACTAGCACTTCAGAGGTATTAGCCAATACGTGACGGGCCACCAGCTATTGACCAAAAGGGACGTCGATGAGCGAACTCATCCTGACACCCTACTGAGCCTGTCAGTGACAATATCCGTACAGTCCGGTCCGTTCGTCTATGAGCATCGCATGTCGGGCCTAGGGGGTTGGTAAAAGTCAGACCCCCAAAAGCGGTACAAGTCGTGTCGGAGTGTAGCCCAGAACGCCCTGAGATACTACTGGAATACCTACCAGTAAATCTCCAGCCTCGGCCGAGGGCTTTGCGTAATGGCTCTCCTAGACACAGCGCGACCTCACCCCCAATACCGGGAGAGACGAACCCCTGCAGATCCGCTCACTGCCTCCATGTGGCTCGGGACTGTACCCAACTAAAACCTGTTTGCACGACTCCTTTGAGCCGTGGTAGGGTAGTAATCAAAGCACAGTGGGAACTCACACGAGACAAATGACGATCTCAGGTCGATGAACTAACCTGTACACATGTCACCAGGGAACTGCTATCTGACATCTGGTATAAGACCAACTAGCAGGTTCCCGGCGAGTCCTGTCCGGTGTACTCATAACCCAATGAGCACCTGTATACATCTTAGGTGAACCAACTGACACCAGTGGCTTGTGAGACCGGCCACCACCCCTCGTCGGGGTCTCGACTGTATACACTAGTCTACTAATGGAGTATCGATGCCCTGTCTCGAAACTCCTACGACTAGGGACCTTTTAAGGATGTGCTTATAGACTACCAGCTCCCACGTATATGATCGCCATCATATTGCTGGTAGTCAAGCAAGAATCCTAGGGGCTCTATCAACGTGTAATAGCGACATGTCAGGTCACCTAAAGCAGTACACGATGATAAAGATAAACCAGATAGCATACTATCATCTCGAGTAAGACTGTCCTACCGGGATAGGTCCTCCCTCAATCATTGCAATCACGTGCCTGTGATCCAATAATTGACTCTGAGGGCACTATCTCCAACAATCTCCCACTTGCACTCAAGGCTAATTATTGCGATGCCGCATACTCATAGCCCGTGTGATACCGAACACCCAACTCCTCTACTAGTCAGTCTCACAAAGCTCGTTTGCGAAATTATTGCGTTCGAGGAATAGCCTCAGTGAGTGGATCCGCTGTGATGTTTCTTTCTATGTCTTTCTATATCTCAAGTTCGCGGAGAAAGCCATCTCCCGAAATGAGCAATACCTGTCTTAGAATGTCTGGATGTCTGATGGGACCTAGCTCATAAATGAACTCCAAATCCAAACTTCTTAGACTGTATCGTCAACTGAACTTAATCAGTATCCTGCGCCATGCCACCCTCAGTATTGCCTTGGACCACCTGTCCAAAATACTGCCCCTCGTCAGAAGGAAAAACTATAACTCTGACAACCTCCTTGTCGTCCATATCACCTTGGAAGCCTGGAATGATAACCGTCTCCTAAAGGAGGCAGCCGTTATCATATCCTTAGAACATTCACTTATGATCTAAAAACGCTTCCGACTGTTTCTCCAGGATTGGATTAATGTCAACTTATTGCATCTAGTGCAAGAACAACATCTGGTGTGGTACTTGACATCTCATGATTGACTCAATTGCCTAAGCAAGTGATCTGCCAATCATGAGTATCCCTCTCCCCTTTAGTCTATAAGACACCTTTAGAGAGGGTGACTCCATCAACTGCAGGTGCACTACCGTGCCAGGAGTCGTCCATTCTAAATACTCATAGAATGCTGTCAAGGTATCCAGATTGGGAAACCACCCAAATCTAGATCTAAAACCATAGATCTAGTAACCAGAATGTCTGATATAATATCCAAGTCCTGTGTGGAGAAACAACTGTGTGACAACCAAAGTATAACCGATCGTAGTATAGGAATATCACTTCCTACTATGTGTATGTCATCCAAATACCAGTATATCACACCCTACTACCTTCTCAACAGATCCATCCCCTATTCTGATGAAGTCAAACCTATGACTGTCACGTCAGAAATAGATGATCTATCTCCGCTACATCTGCTTTAGTCTATAAGTAGACATAAGCCTGATGTCCACCAATGCTTCCGCTGCTCCCACTGACTACGACAACCCTCTGCCAGAGTCATATAGACGTGCACTTCTAAAACTAGTTTAGAACGACGCTATACTCATCCTCCTGCTGGGTCTCGCATCCTGGAACAACAACAATGGCAAGTGTGGGTAAACAAGAACTTCCCTGTCACCGTCCTTGAGGCTACCGGAGTACCTCTCGGGTGCCTGAAGTTACCCACCGTATCTGCGGAGTAGCCAATAGAATGTCAAAACAGATTGAATCTTTAGGTTCCTTTCAAATCTTCAGTAATCGTTTGCGGTTCTGGAATCACTTCCAGTTCTACCATACTCCCACTACTGTTTTTGAAAAAATCCATTATTAATAAAACTGTGGCGAGTCTAGAACAATATTTCTATTGATCTGCCAGATGGTAGAAAGTCAACCCTCGTCATAGCCTGGGTCAACCCGCAAACAGCCATTACAGAAACGTGCCTTGAGTTGTCCAGTGTCTGGTTTTAAGCATAAGCCGGACAACTCCCCGTACCTTAACATCGTTAAGATATGAACTGTTCTATATCCAATATAGAACCAGAGGCACTGATTCAATTTAACCAGATTCAAATCATGCAGCTGTCTCCAGTGCATGTCAACTAAATGGAGAGAGGCCGATCAGCGTTACTCAACTTAGGAATGCTTCCAATTATGAGTAACCTGAAAGAGAAGCAATTTCTCTTTAATCATTACTATCAACTGAACACCATACACAAGTATCTACATCTTTGATCACTTTGAAGAATCCCGATACTTGCTACACCTGGTTCTCTACTCTATTCAAATATCTATAACTCCTCAAAACTTAGACCCTGTGTTCCTATGAAACACATGTCTAAGAACTAGAGAAGTTAAAAGTAAACAGAATATAGTATGAGGACCAACCCCTCTGTCCTAATGGACACTGGACAACATACAATACTCTGTATAAGTCCGCTGAGTCTAACAACTCTTTCACTGTGCGTCGTAGGTTGAAAACTGTACTTATGGTTAAGAAGAATTACACCGCTGTTTAATGCTCCTTACCTAACCATCCACTGATATAGGTAAATGTCATCGACATAATATCAAAAGGTATATCTCACTCTATGAAAATAGACGTACAGATATATCAATTTGAAATTGGTGCACAACAGCGGATATTCAAAACCAAATATTTGCCGACCGGCAAACAGCCTAGATGATCTCCTCAAATATCACCGATTACAACGAATCCCGATATAATGAGGATGATCACCCTATTCCCAATAACTTACTCCCACTCATCATCTGTAAAACCATACAGATGTGAGAATCATACCTGGTAAATACATACCCTGGAATAAGTATCTAATCGGGAAATCAGTTTTCTTTTAACATTATACAGTGAAACTGAAACATTGAAATGTTTCATCGGGGTATCCTGGTATTCCTAGTAATGCCTCTTCCATTATCCAGATTCACAACTGTAACCGTATAATTCTTTGCCATCTTTCTAAATCCCTTTCTATGTCTGTAGTCATTACCTTCTGTACACCCCTTTAGGCCAAATGGTTTTCTTCCTTCCCTACCGTTCGGCACCAGCCTATGGTTTGGAAGAAGACTATCCAATAAGCATAATGGGTGTACTGTCCCAATCCTAGGAACACTCGCAATGCGAGAGAAGGTGAAGATAAAAGACACCTGAATGTACTTTATTCCTATTTCTCCTGAACCAGAATCCATCCCCGAACTGGAACAAGTTCCTTTCGAGTTCGTATATAACCATACGATGGAGTATCCAATAAACTGTGGATCTTCGTAGTGATACGGAGTGTCCTGGAGAAATACAAAGGTGATTTAGGATTGGCGAAGAAACACTTGGTTCGGTCGTGAATAGCAGTCGCAATTTACTTTGCCCTCTTATTAATCCCTTGCTTTGTCTTAACTTAATACCTTCTGCACACCATCGTTATGCTAATTGGTTTTCTTCATTCCCCACCGTTCGGCACCAGCCCAAGGTTTGGAAGAAGACTATCCAATTTGCGTAATAGGTGTACTATCTCCTAAACCAAGGAGTACTCGCAATGAGAGAAGGTGAAAAGAAAAGACAACTGAATAATCCTATTCGTTTTCTCCAGAACCAGAAACCATCCTCGAAGTCCTTCGAGTTCATATATAACCATACGATGGTTTTGTCCAATGGAAGTGGACGTTCGCAGTAATGCGGGGTGTCCTGGAGAAAAGGGTAAAAGTAGGAGTGGCAATGAGGTCTGCAACTCTGACAATCCAAAAGCCTGTGTTAAGAAGGTTCGGTCAACTTGGTCACTGAGTCATAGTCTTAGGGTCGGGTCAATGGTCGCTGCCAAAGAGAGAGAAAAGAAACACTCAGCGTGCACTCTAACCTAGATCAGAATGGTTATCACTTTGTCTAATCTGGAAACCTCCCACTGTACTTCAAATTCTCCTCCAAACCTGAAAGAAGAATTAGTCGGGGTCACCCGAGGAGTAAACTAACTCATCAGTGGGAATCGGGATCCAACTATCATCGCATGATAACTTGACGGAATCCACTCAAGTCACCACACTCCAGAAGGTATGCGCATGCCTGGCAAGTTTCAGTTCTTTTGAAACTCCTGATGTGTGTTTTTACCCCTAGGACCCAAGTGACCTTGACTGAGCCAACATATCAAAGGGTCCTAGTCAAGTTCAACTCGTCATTATCTTAATTGCATTAGACCCACCCGCACGAATCCTTGACTGAGCCAAAATGACCGCACGACTGTCCTAACCAATCACATATCCATGCAACAGAAAAGCACTACATAGCTACCGAACACTACGCCTCGGCTAAGCACGACATACGCAGCACGAATACTAAGTAATACTAATCTGAAATGACGGAGGGCTACGACTGGTTTTTGGCGAAAAACCTTTAACGTAATGAACTTGATATTGTTGAAGGAACTGCATAGCCTTTTATAAAAATATAGTGACGAAAACCTTTGCTAAAGAGGTCACTCCCGGTGAAGGGATCTCGGCTCTTTCCCCGTAGAATGAGGTGCAGGATATTCCAACTGAATACCACGATGCAAAGCAAAAGTAATCGGCTATAGTGAAGTTAATGCCCTGACGCAAACTTCTGTCCAAGGGGTCACTCCCGGTGAAGGGATCTCGGCCCTTGCCTCGTCGACTGAGGAGCAGGATATTCCAAATGAATACCACGATGCAAAACAAAAGTGAACGTCCTTTCAATAACAGCTTTTTGAAAAATGTTCCAACAACATCAGAATAGGTTTGTTTATCTTGCATTGATCTGAATCAACGCAATCCCATCAATTGATCACACCAATAAAGAACGAAAATAATGATGTACGTATATGCCATCCGCATTCGCCACTAGGTCCCGTCATCACCCGTTAGGTTACTTAACTAACGACAGAGCGGGGACTGGACTAGCGCGGATGAAAAACATATACAACATCTACTAATATATATTCCAATATATTATATTTCGCTCAAGGCGTGATAAAATGCAACATCACAGAAATATACAGCATCACAGAACAATACAGATATCTGGAAGCCCCGGGTTTCACAGAGCCGCTGCTGAAACCCGACGTTCCCCTGGTCGTGTGGATAGCCTGTGCAATGAAATCCTAGACCTCTACGGGCGAGGCAAGTCACCCGCCAAAACCTGAAGCGAGGCAGCCCCCTCCAGCACCGTGAATGGACCACCCAGCACTTCACGGAATCCGGTAACTTGGGCACCCCTCCTGGGTCAACCTGTACCTCCTACGAGTGCGGCGAATAGCCCGCCAATCCTAGAGTGAAGCCCCTTCCGTCTCAATGCCATGAGATGCGGGCCCGTTGCCCTCTAGAACCCGGCTATCCATGCACCCCTCCGCGGGGTAATCCTAGTACAGAAAGTAAAATATACATACACCGGGTACATCGACCGCAACCAGGTCGTGCCCCAAAAGAATAATACAAACAGGCAGTGACGGCAGTCCACATGTCGGACACTCGCCCCGCAATATCAAATGTACATAATACAACAAAAACTGTACTAGCATTGCATCCAGGCTATCCCCCACGACCGATCCGCAACAACACAGCATAAACATAGAACATCAACGTGAAAGTCACGTTCGCAAATCCGTCTAACCGGGCTATAGCAGTTAGACGGGATTTACCGATCAAGTGACATTCACGGTCGCAGATATAATGTAAATACTGTGAAATAATGTGTTTAAAAATATCCGATCGATCAAACAATTAACAAGTGGGCCCCCAAGTAATACTGTAGCGGTCACAGAAGATCTGGGCCCAAATTTAATATCCCAAAAGCCCCAAAATCAGCCCACAAGCCCACTGTAGAATTTTGACACAGCGAAGAGACCAACACACGGCGGAACGGCGGCCCAAGGGTGGGTTTGGCCGCGGTTCCGCGCTTAAGTCAACGACTGACTGAGTCGAAATTTTACAGCAGTCTTAGAATTTTCAGTACATCAGTTTTATACAACCTGAAAAAATTTTTGAGACCAATAATTTTCAACAGAAAACTGATGTGAACAAAATGAGGTTTTTTGGAATTTCGGTCGATCGGATAAGCAAAACACATTAGAACAAGCTAGGTAAGGTTAATGGCGTGGCTCTGATACCATGTTGCGCCACGGCAGCTCCCCGGCCGTCTATCCGAGGCCATATTGCGGAATCAAAAATTTTCCTTACTTGGAAACTGGCGCTACCACGGACAATAAAAACCCGGATCGTTAACCATTAACCTAATGCTAGCTATCAAGAGATGGGAAAAGAAGTATACCGAGTGATCCGAGTCCTCCGTTCTTCTCGTCATCGTCCCGATCTCCCGCGGAAAGTCTTGCCTCCACATCGTCGCCTCCTCGCCGGAAGGGCACCACATCGCCTGCGTCTTTTACGGGCTCCCGCCTCGATACCGAGGCAACTCGGGCATGAAGCCGGCAACTCGACATGCTCAAGACATGCTGTAGAATGTGTAGTAGATTATGCTAGTCTCATTTGGGGTTTGTTGCCTTTTGAAGATGATTGAGGAATCAAGGTTAGAAAAATGGTGCTTGCATTTTTCTAGCATGAAAATGAGATCAAGAATGAAACTCTCAAGATGAAGCTCTCATCTTCTTTTTCTTTCTCTCAACCATAGAAAAAACCTCTCATCTAAAAATGGTGGAGAAAAGAATATATCAAACAAGAGGGAGGTGAGTGTAGGAGAGCATGAAGGGTGACCATATCCTAAACCTCATCATCACAACCTCACATCAACTCTAATCACAACTAATCATAATAAAGCATGAAAAGATGAAGGAAAAGAATGGCATCTAAAGATGCTATCATGATAAATACATATACAAGAAACCCCCCTCCTCAAATGTAATTTGCAAAACTGCAAATTACCCCCTCCATCAGAAAAGTCCGGCCGGGAAAGAACAAAGGAAAACCGGCCGGAACGGAATGCAAACTGGCAACTCCAGAAAACTGGTCACGTAATAAATTACAGGAAAACCCCGATACTGTGCATACACACCCGCATCTGTATTCCGACCGGATACAAATGCAATGAGACAAAATCTACACAGTACTAAACTAGGACCGGCTTAAACCAAAGCCGGCTAGTAATATCCGTCCGATCCTGATCCGTGCAATACCACACGTATCAGATCGACCCTGCCATATACCCATACGGCCACTAGTACAAACTGTCTGATCCTGATCCGTGCAATACCGCACGTATCTGATCGGACCCTGCCATATCTCCATATGGCCTCTACAGCGTTTCGCCCGAAAGCTTGAGTAACTGAAAGTGTGGTCGACTCTAAAGACTCGTCAATACTATGGCTGTAGATTTAACCACTAGCACGTCAGAGGTATTAGCCAATACGTGACGGGCCACCAGCTATTGACCAAAAGGGACGTCGATGAGCGAACTCATCCTGACACCCTACTGAGCCTGTCAGTGACAATATCCGTACAGTCCGGTCCGTTCGTCTATGAGCATCGCATGTCGGGCCTAGGGGGTTGGTAAAAGTCAGACCCCCAAAAGCGGTACAAGTCGTGTCGGAGTGTAGCCCAGAACGCCCTGAGATACTACTGGAATACCTACCAGTAAATCTCCTGCCTCGGGCGAGGGATTTGCGTAATGGCTCTCCTAGACACAGCGCGACCTCACCCCCAATACCGGGAAAGACGAACCCCTGCAGATCCGCTCACTGCCTCCATGTGGCTCGGGACTGTACCCAACTAAAACCTATTTGCACGACTCCTTTAAGCCGTGGTAGGGTAGTAATCAAAGCACAGTGGGAACTCACACGAGACAAATGACGATCTCAGGTCGATGAACTAACCTGTACACATGTCACCAGGGAACTGCTATCTGACATCTGGTATAAGACCAACTAGCAGGTTCCCGGCGAGTCCTGTCCGGTGTACTCATAACCCAATGAGCACCTGTATACATCTTAGGTGAACCAACTGACACCAGTGGCTTGTGAGACCGGCCACCGCCCCTCGTCGGGGTCTCGACTGTATACACTAGTCTACTAATGGAGTATCGATGCCCTGTCTCGAAACTCCTACGACTAGGGACCTTTTAAGGATGTGCTTATAGACTACAAGCTCCCACATATATGATCGCCATCATATTGCTGGTAGTCAAGCAAGAATCCTAGGGGCTCTATCAACGTGTAATAGCGACATGTCAGGTCACCTAAAGCAGTACACGATGATAAAGATAAACCAGATAGCATACTATCATCTCGAGTAAGACTGTCCTACCGGGATAGGTCCTCCCTCAATCATTGCAATCACGTGCCTGTGATCCAATAATTGACTCTGAGGGCACTATCTCCAACAAAAGAACCCTCACAGATGGCAAGTCGCTTGACCGAAGTTCCTCCACCTGCCGATCCACTATAACCATCGGCTGCTGGTGAACGAAAGATCACGTCCAAGCTTATGATTAAAACCAGACTCTGGATAACTCAAGGCACGTTTCTGTAATGGCAGTTTGTGGGTTGGCCCAGGCTATGACGAGGGTTGACTTTCTACCATCTGGAAGATCAATGGTGATATTGTTTTTGACTCGCCACAGTTTTAGTAAAATGGATTTTTTCAGAAAACAGTAGTGGGATTATGGTAGAACTGGAAGTGATTCCAGAACCGCAAACGATTACAGAAAATTTATTAGGACCTAAAGATTCAATCAGGTTTAACATTCCAATAGCCACTCCGCAGATATGGTAGGTAACCTCAGACACCCAAGAGGTACTCCGGTAGCCTCAAGGACGGTGCCAACAAGTCTATACAGAAGTTTGATCACAATCGGGTTAAAACGGAAAACACCGACTATTTTACCCTAAAAACGGAAAATTCGCAAAACGATTTCTAAAACGTTACAACAGACTAACCTGTACACATGTCACCTAGGAACTGCTATCTGACAATAGTTATAATACCAACTAGCAGGTTCCCGCCGAGTCCGTCCAGTGTACTCATAACCCAATGAGCACATGTATACTATCTTAGGTGAACAAACTAACACCAATGGCTTGTGAGACCTGGCCACCACCCCTCGTCGGGGTCTCGATCAGTATACACTAGTCTACACTGGAATATCGATGCCCGGTCTCGATACTCCTATGACTAGGGACATTTAAAGATGTGCTTATAAACCCCAGCTCCCACATATATGATCGCCATCATAATGCTGGCAGTCAAGAAAGAATCCTATTGTCACGACCCGAAATAGCCCGTGACTGGCACTTGAATCATATGAAGTCTATAGGACCCCATCTAATCCAAGAAAGCCAAAAAGCCCAGAAATCTAATACCATTTTTAAGTAATAAATAAAGGAAATAGTTTTAAGAAGTGAAGAAAACAAGTTTTTAAAACAAGGGTTTTAAAATAGGTAAGCCGAATATGCATTTTAAATCCTCCATATCTTTTCTAAAAATTTCGGCAGAGTTTCCATTGTAAATACTGGCCCCGAACGGGGTACAACATGAATAATATATATATGCATAATAAAAGGCATCCCCAAGCGGGAGCTAGCTCTTCGCCAATCGACGGTCACAACCACGTAAGCAATATAATATACAACGCCAAAGGGCGAGGATCAAAAATCAAAAGAAATCTCGAAATCAACATGAAAACCAATATACTACAACGCGCGACTCTAAGGTCGAGATAAATCATAACTGATTTTCTAAGTCTGAAACAATATACAAGTTTTTGTTGATGGAATTTCTAGATACAACTGAATAAAATAATACAAGGGTGATCACGATGCGAGTGAACCCACCTACCAACGCAATCACCCAGAAAAGAAGCAGTGTGCCAGAAAAGCCGCAATGAAACCCATACGGTAAAACCTGCAAGAACTGTGGCACAACGGGGGTGAGTTGCCAACTCGTGAATAGAAAACATCGTAGAGTAGAAATCGTATGCATGACATAATCCTAGGTCAATACGATCAGTAATAATATAAATCTCAAGTGAATAAGTCTGAAGCATGATAAGGTGGCAATATAACATCTATACATGAGTGTAGTGCCAAGTGCTCGTGTCAGTGCCTCAGGTAGCACTATATCATAAATATGAAGTATGATCAATGTAATCAATGTCAACTATATCAGGAAATCGTCCACGTGTCACCCAATGACAATAAGCATCATGCATGTAAATATCATAAGCATATGCATGGAAGTATGAGGATGTAAATCAACATGTGTCGCTCGCGACATATCAAAATCATAGAACCTGAGTGTCAAGTATCGACACTCGAAAACATCATGAAACATGTGCCTAGCATCGGCACGTAAATCCTCAAATATCGGGCTCCGTCAGTCTGGATCGGCCCATATCATCTCTCAACTCCGGTCGGTATCCTCCGGATATCCGCCGAGCTCAAATACAATCACCGGTAGGTAGTATTCCCTCTGCCAGGCTCACCGTCTAGCTACACAGCAGATCCGTTCTCGCCCCGGGATACCATGCCGGGTCCACCATGTACCCGCAATCGGCCTCGTCCGCTCCTCGAATCGGGTTTCATATGTCGATCTCAGCACCGAGAAAACACATGGTGGACATATTGAAATATCATATCAAGGGTAACCGGGTTTTAAAACAATTACATACTCTCTTTTGAAATATCCATGGTTCCCAAATCCAGAAATATCATGGAAACAACATATCTCGATGCGTATAATCAAAAGCATGATGTATGCGACATGTAAAAGAAATATAAGTATATCAGTATATCATGCAATATGGAATAGTAATATGCACATATTGAGGGAGATCGCTCTTTTAAAATGAATCAGTTTTAAAGAGTATCTTGCGGTTCCCAAATCTCCAAATCCAACGAGAGTCATCTATGTATGTGCGAATATGTATGTATGCACGTATGGGTGTACAATAGGTATGTACATAAGTATGCCATGCAAGGGATCATATCCTGAATGTAACAGTACTACAGTGTAGTGACATGGCAATTATCGATGATGAAGTGTGTGAGCCGGCAAGCAGATGTACGTGGAACATATGCATCATCGATAATGGTGCTGGTGTCCTAACATCATGAGTCTAATATAACAATAACCATTTTTATCATGCAATGTGAATATCAAGAATATGCTGGAATCGACTAATAAATGCAACGGTGACGCATCTGCATCAATATATAAAAAGTCATCCAGTTTGCCATTTGAAATAAGACGAATCGGGGCTTTTAGTAAAATATGGGCTACGGTGTTTTTAAGAAAAGATGCGTCTTTTGAAAATATCCGTAGAATCCCTTTGCCTGTCTTTAAAATACTCCCGATTCGTTAGTTTTTGAAATAGGTATTGAAAGGTTCCTAGGCACCCTATAGAGGTCTCACAAGGCATCGACCATGCCAATTTCAAAAATTATGGGTGCCGCGAAACCCTAACGCGGATCTTAGACTAGAATTCTAGGCGAAATACAAAACTAGTTAACAAATTAACTAAAGGTTAGATGCTACAACCTTTGTAGATCCGGTTATCCTCTTCCTTGGCTCCACGTAGGCATCCTCTCGCTGTCCTTTTCGAATCCTAGACTCGTTCATCGGCTTCATCGGGAAAACGAGCGGAATAGGTTGTCGGCTTCGTGTCAAAGACGATCTACGTCGAGGCTTCACAAGTTCAAGCTCCGACTTCACAAAGTTGTGAAACTTGTGAAGAAAACACCCAAAACAACTTGGCAAGAGGTAGAGGGTGAAGAAATAGGAGGTGGGTTCACTTTAGAATTGGATTTCTCACTTTGGAACTCAAGATGCCATTGATGGACCTTAAGCTTTTCTTGAAGAAGAAGATGATCAAGAAGAAAAAGAATATGATAAGTTATTTTAAAAATGAAACTAATATGAATACTTATCATATCTTGACCATGGTCAAGTGTAGAGATTAAACTAAGCTTAGTGGGAAAGGTTAGGGTTAAGGATGAGATAAGAATGGTTGACTTAATCAAAGCTTCAAGAAGCTTCAACATAAAAACAAAATAAGCCACCATCCTTACTAATATCCAAAATGAATAAATAAATAAATAAATAAGTGAATAAACAAAACCCTAACCATTCATATAACCATGGTCTAATCTTTACACAAACCCAAGTGAGCAAGTATCATCAAACATGATACAAACTAGTGTACAAAAGTATATCACATATACAATGTGTACATCAAGTGAGAAAATCCATATAAAGTGAACCAATACTAGTTAATGCAAAGTAATATATCAAATATATAATTATACATTAAATCATTAAATCAACATTTGATTCAATGATCCGGTCATGTCGCACACAACCGATTAGTATTCAATGTATCGATTTATCGAATCAATGATTCGATAACTAGGTCATATCGAATATAACCAATCGAAACATTTATCGCGAGAATGTAATGCGGTATCACATACACGCATTATTCTCGGTCCTGCATATATCTCATATGCGCTCCTATTTCGTTTCGCTTGAGCCAGGAAACCTCTGTGTAGGACTCTAAAGACTCGTCAATACGCCGGTAGCAGATGATGATCATATCAAGCACCCACAAGCCGCAAGCGGTCTGCTAAACGTAACGGCCATCCAGGTATTGAGCGATCAGAAGATCGACGAGCTAGCCCGCTCACACTCCTGTGAATCCAACCAGTAACACTTACCGTACAGTCCGGTCTGTTCGTCTGATACGTCGCATATCAAGTCTAGGGGTGGTAAACGTTAGACCCCAATAACCGATAAGTCGTGCCGATGTGAGGCTCATAACGGGTCGAGAAACTACTGGTAACACTTACCAGCAAATCTCTGATCAGCCCTGGCCAGGGACTTCCCTGTTACGGCCAATCGAGCACAGCGCAACATCAACCCCCAATACCGGGAGAGACGAAACCCCTCCTATCGCTCATTGCCTCCATGTGACTCGGGACTGTACCTAAAGACCACCGTTTTGCACGCCCTCATGGACGTGGTAAGGTGGAGATCAAAGTACAGTGGGAGTCACACAAGACTCTATAACGATCTCGGGTCTACAGACTAACCTGCACAAGTGTCACCTGAGAACTGCCATCTGACGTGAGGTATAATACCATCTGGGAGTTCTCGGCGAGTCCGTCCAGTGTACCCAGTCTCTACTGAGCACCCGTACACCATCTCTTATGTCAAACACCAATGGATATGGGATCATCCATCGCCCATCTCATGGGTCGAGAAGCGTATACGCTAGTCTACTCTGGTATATCGATGCCCCGTCTCGATACACCCACGACTAGGGACCTTGAAGGATGTACTTATGGACTACCATGTCCCCACTAGTATGATCCGCATCATAGTCCAGGTAGTCAAGTACACATCCTAAGGGCTTTACCAACATGTAACCACAAGACAGTTTAAAGAGACTAGTGTACATGTTAAGATAAAGAGTAACCAGATAGCATACTATCATATCGAGCAAGAAAGTCATTTCTATATATGTCCAAGCATCCAATATAATATACAACATCTGTACAATACTGGCCTCTAGGGCATACATACAACTAACAGGTATGACATCGGCCTAGCCAAACATCTAATAGCAAAACTACAGCTCTAACTAACGAGTCAGACAGGAGGGTATGGAAACCACCTAAATCTGAGTCGATATATATAATTATGTATATAAGTATAATAGTCGGTGATCCCGCCTTAAAGTACCGCGTACGATACAATATCATATGACATCCTTGAGTCATGAGTGCGGATCTATCATCAATATAAAGCTCGTACGGTAAATCATCGTACGGCATCCCAAAAGCTGGATATGGGTCAATATCACATTCCTCTCATCAATTATCAGGTATCCTTATCATCATATCTCATGATCTGGGGTACTGATCGAAGTCTAGTACAAATCGATACCATCTACATAAATATAAATGCGTGTGTGGAACACACGTCCAAAGGCCTGCTAAAATCACATGTCGTATCCCAAATACGAATCACAATATATCACAATCTCACGGCACTATGCCCAATCTCATCGACTCATCTCCAAAAATCATCCACTATCCTCATCATCTAGGTATAACCATAAAAAATAAGCATGTGTGTGCGTGTGGGTGTAAACCTATTCTAGGGTTCGCAACTAGATATTATACTAGTTTACTTATATGCCATAATCTAATCATAGTACACCTAATCTCATCTCAAATATCCACGACACACAATAATCTATCATATATAGTACATATATACTATACTAAATATCGAACTGCGGGGGTGCTATACGCCATCCACCCGACTTCCCCCGTAGATATAATCTACTCACCTTGCGTCTTGCTTGTCGATGTTGATGTCGCCATCATCTTCTTCATCGTCTCGAATCGTCGTGGGATACCTACATATCACACATATCGCATCGCATTAAAACCAAATCAAAACTAAAACGACACACGAAAACCAAAACGATGCGTTAAGGCCTATAGGTTAGAACCTATGGACTACACTTTCGAAACCATCAAACGACCCTCGATCTCGTCGTGCAAACGTCAAGTGATAGAGGTAAAACACTAATACGCAAATCCAGTATTTAAAATACGAAATACGGAAACATGCATCAAAACAGCAACTTAAGAAAAGGGTCCCAGATTTCACCCTAAGTAAAATTAGACAATTTTGCATATGCCAGGGGTCTAATTTATAGATGTACTGAACTTCTTGAACTTCTTGATCCAGACAGCCTCTTTGGCAGCATCGTTGGCAGCGATGTATTCAGCCTCCATCGTCGAGTCTGCCACGGTTTCCTGCTTGGAACTCTTCCAGCTAACCGCCCCTCCGTAAAGGGTAAAGACAAAGCCCGACTGCGACTTAGAGTCGTCCTTATCACTCTGGAAGCTCGAATCGGTAAAGGACTCCACTTGGAGCTCTCCGTTACCATACACCAAGAACATATCTCTAGTCCTTCGTAAGTACTTGAGAATGCTCTTCACAGCTGTCCAGTGACTCTCTCCGGGATCAGCTTGATACCTGCTCACTATACTTAGTGAGTATGCTACATCGGGTCTGGTACATAGCATCGCATACATGATAGAGCCTACTGCCGAAGCATAGGGTATCCCTTGCATGCAAGCTCTCTCCAAATCAGTCTTGGGAGACATCTCTTTGGAGAGAGTGACTCCAGAGATCGTGGGTAAGTTCCCACGCTTGGACTCTTCCATACTAAACCTCTTTAGTATGGTGTCAATGTACCTGGATTGGGACAATCCCAAAATCCGTTTGGATCTATCTCTATAGATCCTGATTCCCAATATGCAGGAGGCATCACCAAGATCTTTCATTGAGAATCTTTGTGATAAGAAGAGCTTGACCGATTGCAGCATAGGAATATCATTTCCTATCAAGAGTATGTCGTCCACGTACAATACGAGGAAGACAACCTTACTCTCTGCCACCTTCTTGTAGATACAAGGTTCATCTGGATTTTTGACGAAATCAAACTCTTTGATAACGACGTCAAAGCAGATGTTCCAACTCCGCGATGCTTGCTTTAATCCATAAATGGATTTAAGCAGCTTGCACACCTTTCCGCTGCTCCCACTGTCTACGAAGCCCTCTGGCTGAGTCATGTACACGCACTCTTCTAAATCACCGTTTAGAAAGGCGGTCTTAACATCCATTTGCCAGATTTCGTAATCATGATATGCAGCGATGGCAAGCATGATTCGGATGGATTTAAGCATAGCCACTGGAGAAAAGGTCTCGTCATAGTCCACACCTGGTCTTTGGCGAAAACCTTTTGCTACAAGTCTAGCTTTGAAAGTCTCCACTTTCCCATCTACACCAAGTTTCTTCTTGAAGATCCACTTGCTCCCAATGGGTTTTACCCCTTCAGGAGCAACGTCCAAAGTCCATACTTTGTTGGTGTACATGGATTCCATCTCGGACCGCATAGCATCCCGCCATTTCACTGAGTCCCCACTCGTGATGGCCTGCTCGAAGCTAGTTGGGTCATCATCCTCCATGATGCAATCCTCACTCCCACCGTCCATGAGAAAACCGTAGTATCTCTCAGGTTGGCGAGGAACCCTACTAGATCGGGGGAGTGGCTGGGGTTCATCGGGAACTACGGAATCCTCTGGTTCCACCAGATCTTCTGTTGTAGCTTCTGCAGCTGGAACCTCTTCCAGTTCTACCTCATGACCACTAATCTCTTTTTCAAGAAATTCTTTTTCTAAAAAGGTGGCATGCCGAGAAACAAACACTCTTTGTTCCTCAGGGTGGTAGAAGATATACCCTCGCGAATGTTTGGGATATCCAATAAACTTAAACAGAATGGACCTTGCCGCGAGTTTGTCCGGATTTTGCGTTTTTACATAGGCCGGACAACCCCATATCTTAACATAATTAAGACATGGTCTCTTTCCTTTCCATATCTCATATGGAGTGGTCGGCACGGTTTTGGTGGGAACCATATTCAATAGGTCTGCAGCTGTTTCCAGTGCATATCCCCAGAAGGAAATAGGTAACTCAGTTGTGCTCATCATAGAGCGCACCATATCTAATAGGGTGTGATTCCTCCGTTCTGATACACCGTTGTGCTGTGGTGTATATGGAGGAGTCAGCTGAGAGAGAATCCCATTCTCTTTTAGGAAGTCCAGGAATTCATTGCTTAAGTATTCTCCTCCTCAATCAGATCGTAGGATTTTAATACTTTTTCCGGTTTGGTTCTCAACTTCTTGCTTATATTCCCTAAATTTCTCAAAAGCTTCTGATTTGTGTTTCATCAGGAACACATACCCGAACCTAGAGAGATCATCAGTGAATGTAATGAAGTATGAAGAACCATCCCTGGCATGTGTAGACATGGGACCGCATACATCACTATGTATCAGTCCCAAGAGTTCGGTAACTCTTACTCCGTGTCCTGTAAACGGAGTTTTGGTCATCTTGCCTTTGAGACATGACTGGCAAGTGTCATAAGATGAAAATTCAAACGGATTTAAATATCCATCTTTATGCAACTTAGCTAGTCGTGTCACATTGATGTGACCCAGTCTACAATGCCACAAGAAGGATTCGTTCAGTTCTGAACTCTTCCTCTTGTGTGTGTTTGTTATGCTCAGAACTGTTGATTGATTTAGAACATAAATGCCATTGCACAACGTGCCTGATCCAACCAACTTTTGGTTACGGAAAATGTTCATAACATTGTCCTGTAATACAAAATTATATCCCTCTTTACTTAATAAAGAAACCGATATAATGTTGCATATCAGGTTCGGCATGTAATAGCATTCGTTCAGAACCAATGTATTACCAGTTGGTAATACAAGGTGATATTCCCCGACAGTCTTAGCTGCAACAATTGCACCATTTCCAACTCTAATGTCTTTATCACCTTCTCCAAGTTCTCTACCTTTCCTAAGCCCATGTAACTGATTACATATATGGGATCCTGACCCGGTATCTAATACCCAGGACGTAGAGCAAATGGAGAAACAGTTCTCAGTAACGAACACACCCGAAGAAAATGCATCAACATGTACTTTCTTCATTCGGGTGGCATGGGAATCCTGGTATTCCCCTATATCATGTTCATTCCTATAACTCTTATAAGAAAAAACGGAACCAACGTTCCCCAGCACAGTATAACATGCGGGTTCGGTCAATACATCTATATTATTATCTTGATTAAGGCATGAACTGGTCTCTACCTGGAGAGAGAGAGAGAAGAAAATACTTTAGCGTATGCTCGTGCAAGATCAGATTGGTTATTATCTTATCTAAACAGGATGGCTCCCACTGCTTTTTATCAAATCTTCCTCCAAACCCTAAAAGGAAAGACTAGCCGGGATTAATTACACACTACAAGTTCGCTAATCTTTCAGCCAGGCCAGTGTCGGTACTTTGAGGGAGGTCCCCCGTGCTTTCGCACGAACCTAATTAATGTAAACCTCGTTTTCCCAGAGGCGTAACCCCGTTGACACCTTTCTAGACACCTACTTGATCAGCTAATTGCAATGTGTAAAACTCTTCCAGGAGTAACTCTTACTCGCAGTGGGTATCGGGATCCAACTATCTCATAGAAGGTATGCAATCTCATTGCAAATTTCAACACTTGAAATTCCCGATAATACTTTTGCCCCTAGCGTCCTATGACCTTGACGCAGGCCAACAAACCATAGTGCGCTAGTCAAGTTCAACCCGTCATTTCCTGATCGAATTAAACCCACCCGTACGACCCTTGACGCAGGCCAACAAAGTCGCACGACTACCCTAATCCAATCTGCATCATATGCATAAGCAGATAAATACTAGTTAGCTACCGCACACTACGCCTTGATGCAGGCCAACAAACGTAGCACGAATACTAACTACTACTCATCTGAAATGACGGAGGGCTACGCCAGGTTTTTCTGAAAACCATGAGCGTAATGAACTTGATATCGTTGTAGAATCAAATGAAGTTTTGAAATGGAGTGATTTTGAGGCTTTTCTAGTTCTGCTAAAGGAGTCACTCCCGGCGAAGGGATCTCGGTCCTTTCCTCGTCGAATGAGGTGCGGGATATATCATATATATCGCTGTGCAAAGCAAAAACCCAAAAGCAGTCAAAAGCAAACCGAGTGTGTAGCATCTGCCAGTTATTGCTAAAGGAGTCACTCCCGGTGAAGGGATCTCGGTCCTTTCCTCATCGAATAAGGTGCAGGGTATATCATATATACCGCTGTGCAAAGCAAGAACTGTAGCTACCTATTTTATTTTAAAATTCGATTCCACAACATCTTAGGTTTCTTATCTTTCATTAATCACATCAATGAAGTCCCATCATTTAAATACCTAAACATCACAGATAGATATGACGTACACTTATGCCATCCGCATTCGCCTCGATGTCCCCTCGTGCACCGTTAGGTTAGGTAACTTACGACAGAGCAGGGCAGGGCTAGCGCGGGTGTAAAACATAAGTAACGTCTATATAATATATCATATATACTATATACTATATCCATCACAGAATCACATCACAGATATCGCAGCAGAATAAACATATGAAATATTGGATATACTAGGACGTCCGTGTTTTCAATACGAGCCAGTATAAAACACAGATTCCACGGTCGTGATGAATAGCCAATCCCACACCCCTAGACCCCTACGAGAGCGGCAAGCAACCCTGCCAATTCTAGGGTTAGGAGACCCGGACCCGACTCCTCGAGTTGGTCTCCCACTGGACCCCAGAACCCGGTTACTTGTGCTCCCCTCCTTGGGTCTATCCTAATGCGGAAAAGTAAATAATATACAAAAGGTGACAACTTCCGCAACCTGGAAGCGCCCCAAATAAAAGAATATTACATACAAGTTTTTACATGAATGAAAATGAAAAACACTCATCTCACATAAAAACCCCCGGCTATTCAAACACGACGATCCAATATAACATATCCAGCAACACATAACATCACATGTCATCAACGTAAGCAAGTATGCATACCCCAATTGTCGTTGACGTATAGCAACGAAACCGGCGATATGAACATACTACACTTACGGTCACAGAAAAGAAAGTGTAAAACTACAACAATTGGAATCCGCAGCTTCTTTAGACATCGCATGCCTAATCAAATGAAATACTTAGACATCACATGCCTAACAGATATAAATCCCGCATTTTAGTCTCATTATCGAAAACTCTTTTCAATAACATGTGGGACTAAACTGCTAGATTTATAACATTCATTCAGTTATCTCATAACTGTTTGTGAATTCCAATTATTGTATCACATTCCAGATAAACAGAAAATGTTAAACTTTCCGATCGAACAGTCGAATACCCAAGTTTTCCCAATACAGTCCAACACATGAAATAAGTCTAACAACATTCAGTTCGTGCCTCAGTACCAACGGTCCAGCCGTAGAAGGGTCAAGCCAACGCCTCACATGTGGCACGCCGTACTGCCCCAAACCCGAAGGTTCAAAGGGCAGTTCAAGACGGTCACATAATCGAGTTAAGGTTTGTTGTCTTTTAGAGGGTCCATCGCGTTATTTGCACTACTTAGAATGTCGTTAAACTACGGAAAAATCCAACACTTGGAAATTTCCCGACATGGGAAAAGTTGGGTATTTATATCCGGTCGAACTTTTTAACATATTCTATAAATTATCCGGAAATACACAAAGACGAAATTTGATAATCCGGTCGAAACACCGAAGCTCTAAAACACCCCAGAAAATTAAACACTGGAATAATTATTAAAAAAATACCCATAAAACTCAGCTGCAGAAACTATGAATTACTGTGCAGAGGAGGAGGGATGACGTCATCAGTAGGCCGCGGAACCGCCGCAGAAGCCATGCTTCTGTCGCGGTTCCGCCGCACAATGTACTGTTCATTTGAAAAAATTTGCATCGTAATTCTTAGAATTCCCTGCTGAATTTTTTAAGCATTTTTAATATTGAAAAATCCCAGATTTTAGAAAATGTACAGAGAGCAATTTTTGGGGTTGGGTTTCGGTTCGATCGGAGTTCAAATTCCGTCTAGACTTCGCCTAAGGCTCTAGCTAGGCTCTGATACCAGTGAAAGGTTCCTAGGCACCCTATAGAGGTCTCACAAGGCATCGACCATGCCAATTTCAAAAATTATGGGTGCCGCGAAACCCTAACGCGGATCTTAGACTAGAATTCTAGGCGAAATACAAAACTAGTTAACAAATTAACTAAAGGTTAGATGCTACAACCTTTGTAGATCCGGTTATCCTCTTCCTTGGCTCCACGTAGGCATCCTCTCGCTGTCCTTTTCGAATCCTAGACTCGTTCATCGGCTTCATCGGGAAAACGAGCGGAATAGGTTGTCGGCTTCGTGTCAAAGACGATCTACGTCGAGGCTTCACAAGTTCAAGCTCCGACTTCACAAAGTTGTGAAACTTGTGAAGAAAACACCCAAAACAACTTGGCAAGAGGTAGAGGGTGAAGAAATAGGAGGTGGGTTCACTTTAGAATTGGATTTCTCACTTTGGAACTCAAGATGCCATTGATGGACCTTAAGCTTTTCTTGAAGAAGAAGATGATCAAGAAGAAAAAGAATATGATAAGTTATTTTAAAAATGAAACTAATATGAATACTTATCATATCTTGACCATGGTCAAGTGTAGAGATTAAACTAAGCTTAGTGGGAAAGGTTAGGGTTAAGGATGAGATAAGAATGGTTGACTTAATCAAAGCTTCAAGAAGCTTCAACATAAAAACAAAATAAGCCACCATCCTTACTAATATCCAAAATGAATAAATAAATAAATAAATAAGTGAATAAACAAAACCCTAACCATTCATATAACCATGGTCTAATCTTTACACAAACCCAAGTGAGCAAGTATCATCAAACATGATACAAACTAGTGTACAAAAGTATATCACATATACAATGTGTACATCAAGTGAGAAAATCCATATAAAGTGAACCAATACTAGTTAATGCAAAGTAATATATCAAATATATAATTATACATTAAATCATTAAATCAACATTTGATTCAATGATCCGGTCATGTCGCACACAACCGACTAGTATTCAATGTATCGATTTATCGAATCAATGATTCGATAACTAGGTCATATCGAATATAACCAATCGAAACATTTATCGCGAGAATGTAATGCGGTATCACATACACGCATTATTCTCGGTCCTGCACATATCTCATATGCTCTCCTATTTCGTTTCGCTTGAGCCAGGAAACCTCTGTGTAGGACTCTAAAGACTCGTCAATACGCCGGTAGCAGATGATGATCATATCAAGCACCCACAAGCCGCAAGCGGTCTGCTAAACGTAACGACCATCCAGGTATTGAGCGATCAGAAGATCGACGAGCTAGCCCGCTCACACTCCTGTGAATCCAACCAGTAACACTTACCGTACAGTCCGGTCTGTTCGTCTGATACGTCGCATATCAAGTCTAGGGGTGGTAAACGTCAGACCCCAATAACCGATAAGTCGTGCCGATGTGAGGCTCATAACGGGTCGAGAAACTACTGGTAACACTTACCAGCAAATCTCTGATCAGCCCTGGCCAGGAACTTCCCTGTTACGGCCAATCGAGCACAGCGCAACATCAACCCCCAATACCGGGAGAGACGAAACCCCTCCTATCGCTCATTGCCTCCATGTGACTCGGGACTGTACCCAAAGACCACCGTTTTGCACGCCCTCATTGACGTGGTAAGGTGGAGATCAAAGTACAGTGGGAGTCACACAAGACTCTATGACGATCTCGGGTCTACAGACTAACCTGCACAAGTGTCACCTGAGAACTGCCATCTGACGTGAGGTATAATACCATCTGGGAGTTCTCGGCGAGTCCGCCAGTGTACCCAGTCTCTACTGAGCACCCGTACACCATCTCTGATGTCAAACACCAATGGATATGGGATCATCCATCGCCCATCTCATGGGTCGAGAAGCGTATACGCTAGTCTACTCTGGTATATCGATGCCCCGTCTCGATACACCCACGACTAGGGACCTTGAAGGGTGTACTTATGGACTACCATGTCCCCACTAGTATGATCCGCATCATAGTCCAGGTAGTCAAGTACACATCCTAAGGGCTTTACCAACATGTAACCACAAGACAGTTTAAAGAGACTAGTGTACATGTTAAGATAAAGAGTAACCAGATAGCATACTAT
This sequence comes from Agapanthus africanus, assembly GCA_030015575.1. Lineage (NCBI taxonomy): Eukaryota > Viridiplantae > Streptophyta > Magnoliopsida > Asparagales > Amaryllidaceae > Agapanthus > Agapanthus africanus. Next base: position 207,682,021 of record JASDDO010000004.1, read on the forward strand.
CATATCGAGCAAGAAAGTCATCTCTATATATGTCCAAGCATCCAATATAATATACAATATCTGTACAATACTGGCCTCTAGGGCATACATACAACTAACAGGTATGACATCGGCCTAGCCAAACATCTAATAGCAAAACTACAGCTCTAACTAACGAGTCAGACAGGAGGGTATGGAAACCACCTAAATCTGAGTCGATATATATAATTATGTATATAAGTATAATAGTCGGTGATCCCGCCTTAAAGTACCGCGTACGATACAATATCATATGACATCCTCGAGTCATGAGTGCGGATCTATCATCAATATAAAGCTCGTACGGTAAATCATCGTACGACATCCCAAAAGCTGGGTATGGGTCAATATCACATTCCTCTCATCAATTATCAGGTATCCTTATCATCATATCTCATGATCTGGGGTACTGATCGAAGTCTAGTACAAATCGATACCATCTACATAAATATAAATGCGTGTGTGGAACACACGTCCAAAGACCCGCTAAAATCACATGTCGTATCCCAAATACGAATCACAATATATCACAATCTCACGGCACTATGCCCAATCTCATCGACTCATCTCCAAAAATCATCCACTATCCTCATCATCTAGATATATCCATAAAAAATAAGCATGTGTGTGCGTGTGGGTGTAAACCTATTCTAGGGTTCGCAACTAGATATTATGCTAGTTTACTTCTATGCCATAATCTAATCATAGTACACCTAATCTCATCTCAAATATCCACGACACACAATAATCTATCATATATAGTACATATATACTATACTAAATATCGAACTGCGGGGGTGCTATACGCCATCCACCCGACTTCCCCCATAGATATAATCTACTCACCTTGCGTCTTGCTTGTCGATGTTGATGTCCCCATCATCTTCTTCATCGTCTCGAATCGTCGTGGGATACCTACATATCACACATATCGCATCGCATTAAAACCAAATCAAAACTAAAACGACACACGAAAACCAAAACGATGCGTTAAGGCCTATAGGTTAGAACCTATGGACTACACTTTCGAAACCATCAAACGACCCTCGATCTCGTCGTGCAAACGTCAAGTGATCGAGGTAAAACACTAATACGCAAATCCAGTATTTAAAATACGAAATACGGAAACATGCATCAAAACAGCAACTTAAGAAAAGGGTCCCAGATTTCACCCTAAGTAAAATTAGACAATTTTGCATATGCCAGGGGTCTAATTTATAGATATAGGAGCTACAGAACCAAAACGAGCCAAATCCTCACTGGCCTGGCCGCAATTTGCGGCCAGAATGGATTTATTTGCGGCCTTGTTAGGGAGCTAGGGGCTAGGGTTTTGGTGGTGGCTTCCTAGGTGCCTGCATGTCTCTCTGTGTTCACAAAATGATTTTCAGAGTCTCGGGGTGATATCAGATTCCAATTTCCCTACACAATTCTCACAATTTTCCGTATCTGCAGAATTCAAAGTTCGCGACCTGGTGTTTGTCTAAGGTTTTAATCCAAAATAACATCACTACAGGGGTTGTAGTCCTTAATCATACCTCAATTACACTTTCTCTACTCAAGTGACACCCTAAACCCTAGCTAGAATTCTCAAAGATCACCAAAACCACTCGATATCGGTTCTAATCTAACATGGGGGTATAAGAAATGGAAATACCAAGCCAATGGTTCAGAAAATACCTCATTTGGCAACTCAAGAATTTTCTTGAGTTGACCCAAGTGTCCAAAACCTTTCCTTTCTTGGTCCAATGTGTTTCCCTTGAGCTTGTGCATCATTTTTGTGAAGTGGGGATTATGTTTTGGAGTTGTTTTGGGTGTGTTTGTGATGCTTGAAGATGGAGGATGAAGAGGGGGCAGCAGCAGCAGCTGAAGAAGGAGAGGGAGAGGAATGAGTGAAGAGTGAAGGGGAATGGCTAAGGCTTTGGTCAAAGGTAAACTCTACCTTTCTCTCTCTCACCCATATCTCAATATAAAACTCCTTTCCCTTTTTCTTTTCTTTTTCTCATTCTCTCTAATAATTCACAACCATGGTATAACATGAAGGAAAGCCATGAAAATAAATAACAAGTGTAAAAATGATATGGTGCATGTTTTGCACAAAACCCGCTTAAAATCCGATTAGCGATTTTTAATCGTGATTAGCACTAAATTAGCATATAATTAATCATAAAAACTTAAAAATTGCATAATTCACATAAAACACCCTCTTTTAGTAATTTCCATAATTTTCGAAATTTTTCCCCATTTATCGGTATTTAATTATACCGAAATATTAAAATATTCATTAAAATTAATATTAAATTATAAAAGTCCCCAAAAATAATATTTTATTATTTTGAAATGTTACACCTATGGGCTCTATCAACATGTACATGATGATAAAGACAAACCAGATAGCATACTATCATCTCAAGTAAGACCGTTCAATTGGTATAGGTTCTCACTCAATCATCATAATCACATGTCTGCGACTATGATAATTGCCTTGAGGGCACTATAGCCAACAATCTCCCACTTGCATTTAAGGTCAATTATTGCGATGTCGCATACTCACAGCCCGTGTGATACCGAACTGTAAATCCCCGTTCCCATCTCAATAAAGGTTTCTAATTTTTCCTAATTCCCCGAGTTTTTTTTTCCTTCCTTTTTCCCTCGTAAAGTTTTGTAGGAAATTGGTTGCTTAAATTCAAATATTTAAAATTTTCCAAACCCTTAAGGCAAAGCCCAAACTTAAACTAAAACCCAATAAAATATTTTAATGTAAACCCCCAAAACCCAAACTATATTTCATTCCCTAAGCCCAACAGAAGTTTAACAAATTAAATTTTTTTTTAAATCCCCGGCCCAGCACCAATCCCTCAGCCCAAAGAAATTCCTATCAAATTAATTTTATTAAACCCTTTCCCCAGCCATAATTCCCTTAGCCCAACTCCTTAAGCCACCCGCCTTTACCAATCAACCCGACCCGGCCCGCTTCGAACCCAAACTCCTTCTTCTCCCAACGTCTCTCTCTTTTCCTGCTCATTTTTCTCCCCCGATCCACATTTCACGCCAACTCCCACGACCACGTCGCCGGGCCGTTGCTCCACGACTCACGCTTTCCCTCGCGACCTCCTCAACCTCGAACCCTCGCCTCCCCTCACTTCTCTTTCCCTCTCCAACTCTCAGAACTCTCCTCCTTCTCCAAAAGTTTCCACGAACCCACTGCCTTCCGCACCTCGCCGCTCACCTCCGACGGCGACGACTGCGACCTTTCCCCCTCCTTCCATCGTTTCTCCTCCAACAACAAAACCCTTCACTACTCATCCTCCACCAACCGAGAAGCCCTGCACACCCAACCTCCTACACACCCGAGCTCCTCTGCACCCATTTGACCACCACCCTACACCCTCACGCCGGAGATCTCCCCTTCACGTCGTCGACCTCTACACCCTCTTCTCCTCAGCCTCATCTCCATCACGACAAGCACCCGAGCCCCTACTCTCTCTCTCTCCCCCTCCAAAACAGCAACCCATAACACACAACCATCACTTCCCCCACTGCGAGCTCACTGTATTCATTGCCGGAGCGACGCCTCCGACCGTCGTCGACCCCAGCACTTCCCAGGCGAACCACAGAGCACCCCCTCCGCTTCCAGTGACCGCGAAACGCCTCCGGGCAACTCCGACGTCGCACCCGTATCGCGAGCCGAGGCCGTGAAACTAAATCACGCCGTTCGTCGTACGTTCGTAACGTTGCCGCTGTCGGGCATCGCCCAAAGCGTTTCCAGGCAAGTATTTTACTTGCTACATGCTAATCTATTCGTGTTACAAACTCAAATCGGATAAATTACAAATTTACAATTTCCGATAAATTATACGACATACCTGTTCGATGCATGATCCAAATGAAAATATTCATCTAATTTGACGGAATTGGATTTCCTATGCTGGACCGTGTGATAATGAATATCCTGTATAAATTCCACTGGAAAATACGACTGTTAATGACTAAAACGAATACCCCCAAATATACCCGTAAAACAGGAACTTTCCCGTATCTGAAAATTGTTAAAATCACTATAAATTATGTACATACTGAAATGATGCGTTCGAGGGCTTAAATCGAAGCCGACTCGACGATCTATAACCCTATACAATTTTCTAAGGGTTTATGTACTGAAATTGTGACGATAGTTGGATCGGGGTGCGGCTCTGGACTGCAGTCCAGAGCGACTATGGTTACTGTTTACTGTTCCGTAATGTGTGCCACCTTGTTTTCTGAACTCGTATATTGCGGAACTCTACATTTGATTAAAGTTGAATCTGTTAGATAAATAATACAAGTGGTTTCATTCCGTTTCATCATCATTTTCTATTTAATTTGTAAATAAAAAGGACAGGACGTATAACAGTCCAAAACAGATTCAGAAGTGACAAACTAGTGTTAAACAGTGTATAACTTTCGACGTACAGATGCGATTGAGAATCCTCCTATTGTGTTGAACACCCAATTGACAACCCTAGGTTTTATTCAACTGTAGCGTCTCTAAATTTTGAACCCAACTGGGTGAAATTTGTGTCGCGAAACAGACGTTCAGTTCAGAAACTGAATTTCCTGCAGCGAGCACTTAAAATGAAACGGCTGTAACTTGAATACCTGAAACCCGATCGAACTGAAACTAATTTTGATGAACTTCTGACAAAGTGTGCTTATTATGGTATTTGTATCATTTTGTTGAATTCCGAACATATGAATTTATGCAATTTTTGCAAGTGGATGACGTGCATATTGGTTCATAACATACATGGCTTGTTAATGGCATACATACACATATCTTACCCCATTTGCCATATACATAGTGTTAGTGCGTGTTAGTGTTCAGTGGACATTGCATTATCGTGCGTGAATGATATTGGTTTGGGAGTGTCGAGTACACCAATGGAAAGTGAATGATTCGTGACAGTGATTGATACAGTGAACAGTGATAAAACCGTGCCATTGGTATATTTGTACACGACTAAATCAAAATCATAAATAGTGTAAACCCGGGGAAAAAGGGGAAATCAAAGTGGAAATAGAATCGTATTTAGCGGGACCGTGTTTTAGAGGATGATCATTCGAGCAGTGATATATATATTAGATAGGATCTAGCGATCCGGCTGACAGGGTTATGTCCCGGGCATGTGGGCCGTTGTCTCGGGTATGTACGAGACTCCTGTTAAACATATCCTCCTTTCCACTATACGATTTCAAACATGACCTAGAGACTGATAGGGACACAGATCATACTTTGCACCATATAGTGACATAGTGATTACACGCATTGTACTTTCACTGTTATCACCGTAATTATCTGTTTCATATCATTATTGTATAAATTGCTATTGTGTCGCTCTGACGACCTGAGAATGCATGCTCAGATCCCATGGAAGAACCAGCGCAGGAGACGGATTTACCTTTCGAGCTGACGGAGATCTAGTCTGGAGTACTTTTCTTTCTTTTCTGCTTTCCATAAAGAGATCGTGTAATGGAACTTGGTTAGTAACTCTTCTTGTTTAATTGTAATTTGTGAACAATGGATTTTAATGTAATAATTTAGTGATGTAATTCATTTACTGCTGTGCTTTGTTTACTGATTACCATGTAATGCTAGAAGCCGAAGTGTGACTACGGCGGGATTATTCCTTGACCGTAGGAGCATGGCTGGCCTAGTCATACCTCGTTTTCCGTATTTTGGGAAGCGGGGCGTGACACGAACGCCCAACTTCTCTACTAATCAGTTTCGCAAAGCCCGCTTGCGAAACTATTGTGTTCGAGAAATAGCCTCAGTGAGTGGATCCGCTCCAATATTTCTTTCTGTATCTCTCTATATCTCAACTTCGCGGAGAAAGCTATATCCCGAAATGAGCAATACCTGTCTTAGAATTTGTCTGGATATCTGATGGAACCCAGTTCACAAATGAACTTCAAATCCAGCAAACTTCTTAGACTGTATCGTCCACTGAATTTAATCAGTATCCTGCGCCATGTCTTCCTCAGTATCCGCTTGGACCACCTGTCCAACATACTATCCTTCAAAAGAGGGAAAACTATAACTCTGACAGTCACGCTGTCATCTAGGTCACCTTGGAAGCCTGAAATGATAACCGTCTCCTGAAGGAGGTTGTCGTTACCATATCCCAAGAACATTCACTTATGTTTATAACTGCTTCCCAATGTTTCTCCAAAATTGGATTAATATATGTTTATTGCAGCTAGTGCAAAAACAACATCTGGTGTGGTACTTGATATTTCATGATTAACTCAATTGCCTAAGCAAGTGATATGCTAATCATGCAGATCCGTCTCCCCTTTAGTCTGTAAGACACCTTTAGAGAGGGTGGCTCCATCACCTGCAGGTACACCACTATGCCAGGAGTCGTCCATTCTAAAGTTCCTTTAGAATAATGTCAAAGTACCCAGATTGGGATACTTCCCAAATCTAGATCTAAAACCATAGATCTAGTAACCAGAAACCCTGATATTACATCTATATCCTGTGTGGAGAAACAACTTTGTGGCAACCATAGTACAACCGATCGTGATATAGGAATATCTCTTACTATCAAGTGCATGTCATCCCAAATACCTGGACATCACTCTCTACTATCTTCTTAGCAGATCCATCTCCTATTCTGATGAAGTCAAAGCCTATGACTCACATCAAAAATAGATGATCTATTTTCGCTATACCTGCTTTAGTCTATAAATAGACATAAGCTACTTGCCCACTATGCTTCCGCTGCTCCCACTGACTACAACAACCACCTGGCAGAGTCATATATATACGTGCACTTCTTAAACTAGTTTAGAACGACGCTATACACATCCTCCTGCCGGGTCTTATAGTCTAGAACAGCAGCAATGACAAGTCTGGGTAAACAAGAACCTCCCTGTCACCGTTGCTGAGAAGACCGAAGTACCTCTCGGGTGCCTGAGGTTACCCACCAAAATCTGCGGAGTGGCTAATGGAATGTCGAAACCATTTGAATCCTCATGTTCTATTAAATCTTCAGTAATCGTTTGTGGTTCTGGAATCACTTCCAGTTCTACCATACTTCCACTTTTGTTTTCTGAAAAAATCCATTTTACTAAAACTGTGGCGAGTCAAGAACAATATAAATATTGATCTTCCTGATGGTAGAAAGTTAACCCTCTTCAAAGCCCGGGATAACCCACAAACAGCCATTACTGAAACGTGCCTTGAGTTTATCCGGATTCTGGTTTTAAGCATCAGCCGGACAACTCCCTATACCTTAACATCGTTAAGATATAAATTGATTCTATATACATCTAATATAGGAACAAAAGCACTAATTTAATTGGAACCAGATTCAAATCATCCAGCTGTCTCCAGTGCATATCAACCAAATGGAAAAAGGCCAATCAGCGTTACTCAACTAGGAGTGCATCCATATATGAGTAACCTGAAAGAGAAACAAGTTCTCAAAAACATTACTATCAACGGAATACCAAACACAAGTATCTACATCTACGACTTCATCGAAGAATCTTGATACTTCCAACAAATGGTTCTCTACTTTATTCTTATACCTATAACTTCTCAAAATATGAACCTTGTATTTGAACGAAATACTTGTCTAGAATTAGAGAAATTATGAGTAAACAGAATATAGTACGAGTATCAACCCCATTGCCCTAATATACACTGGACAACATACAATATTTTGTATAAGTCCTCTGAGTTCAATAACGCAAACCATGTGCGTCGTAGGTTGAAAAACTATACTTTGGTTAAGAAGAGTTACACCGCTGTTGAATGCACCTTACCTAATCACCAACTGATATAGGTAAATGTCATAGACACAATTTCAAAAGGTTATATCTCACTTTATAAAATAAACATACAGATATATCAGTTTGAAATTGGTGCATAACAACGGATATTCAAAACCAAATATTTGCCATCCGGCAAAAACCAGATGATTTCCTCAAATATCACCAATTACAACGAATTCTGATATAATGAGGATCTAATCACCCAATTTCCAATATCTTACTCCCACTCACCATCCGTAATAGCATACAGATGTGAGAAACTGATCTGGCAAATACATACCCTGGAGTAGATTCCAATTGGGAAAATAGTTTTCAATTAACATCGCACAGTGAAACTGAAACATAAAAATTTTTCAAAAAGGGGTAACCTGGTATTCCTAGTAATGCCTCTTCCACTATCCTGATTCATGACAGTAACCATATACTTACCTGCCCTCACTGCAATCCCTTTATTATGTCTTTACTTATTACCTTCTGTATACCTCCTTTATGCTAATTGGTTTTCTTCATTCCCTACCCTTCGGCACCAGCCTAAGGTTTTGAAGAAGACTATCCAATAAGCGCAATAGGTGTACTCTCCTAATCCTAGGAGCCCTCGCAACCTGAGAGAAGGTAAAGAGAAAAGATATCTGAATAATCCTATCCAATTTCTCTTGAACCGGAAACCATCCTCGAATCTGGAACGAATTCTTTCGAGTTTGTATATAACTATACGATGGCATATCCAATGGAAGTGGATATCCGTAATGATACGGAGTGTTCTAGAGAAAAGAAAAGTGGATGTAGGAGTGGCAGAGGTATACACGGTCTTTGTCGTGAATGATGGTGATCGCAATTTCCTTTGCCATTATTCTAATCCCTTTATATGTCTTTACTTATTACCTTCTGTACACCACAGTTAAGCTTGTTGGTTTTCTTCCTTTCCTACCGTTCGGCACCTGCCTGTGGTTTGGAGGAAGACTATCCAATAAGCTCAATAGGTGTACCCTCTCCTAATCCTAGGAGCCCTCACAAACTGAGAGAAGGTAAAGAGAAAAGACAACCGAATAATCCTATTCAATCTCTCCAGAACCAGAATCCATCCTCGAATCTGGAACAAGTTTCCTCGAGTTCGTATGTAACTATACGATGGATTTATCCAATGGAAGTGGATGTTTGTAGTAATACGGGGTGTTTTGGAGAAATGCAAAGGTGATATAGAATTGGCAGTGATATATGCGACACCGTGACATTCCAAAAGCCAAAGTGTTTTAAGAAGGTTTGGTTAACTTGGTTCATGAGTTTTAGTCAAGGGTAGGGTCATAGTCGCAGCTAGAGAGAGAGAGAAAAGAAACACTCAACGTGCACTCTCACCTAGATCAGAATGGTTAATCACTTTATCTAAACAGGATGGCTCCTACTGTACCCTCGAATTCTCCTCCAAACCCAAAAGGAGAATTAGTCGGAATCACCCGAGGAGTAATCCTACTCATCAGTGGGAATCGGGATCCAACTATCATCGTACGATAACTTGATGGAAGCCACTCAAGTCTCCACACTCCAGAAAGTATGACCAAGCCTGGCAAGTTTCCTGTATGTTTGAAACTTCCGATGTGTTTTTTTACCCCTAGGACCCAAGTGACCTTGACGGAGTCAACAAATCAAAGAGTCCTAGTCAAGTTTAACCCGTCATTATCTTGATTGCATTAAACCCACCCGCACAAGCCCTTGACGGAGTCAACAAGGCCGCACGACTGTCCTAACCAATCACATATCCATGCTACAAACAAGCACCACTCAACTACCGCACACTACGCCTTGACGGAGTCAACAAATGCAGCACGAATACTAAGTACTACTTGTAGGAAATGACGGAGGGCTACGGCTGGTTTTTGGCGAAAACCCTTTAACGTAATGAACTTGATATCATTGAAGGAATCCAAGTGGTTTTTATAAATATATAGTGGCGAAAACTTTTGCTAAAGAGGTCACTCCCGGTGAAGGGATCTCGGCTCTTTCCTCGTAGAATGAGGTGCGGGATATTCCAAACTGAATACCACGATGCAAAGCAAAAATAATCGACTATAGTAAAGTTATTGCATTGACACAAACTTTTACCCAAGGGGTCACTCCCGATGAAGGGATCTCAGCCATTGCCTCGTCGAATGAGGTGCGGGATATTCCCAATCGAATACCACGATGCAAAGCAAAAAAGAACGTCTGTAATGTCAGTTTTTTATAAAAATTGGTTCCAACAACATCATATATAGGTTTTTTATATTTTTGCATTGATAAGAATCAACGCAGTCCCATCAATTAATCACACCAGAAAAGAACAAAAATAAAATGTATGTATAGGCCATCCGCATTCGCCCTGGGTCCCGTCATCACCCGTTAGGTTACTTAACTAACGACAGAGCAGGGACTGGACTAGCGCGGGTGCAAAACATATACAACATCTACTAGTATATATAAATATATATATAACATTCGTCCCAGGCATGATATAAGCAACATCACAGAAACATCACAGAAGTAACACAGAATGGTGGATAATCTGGAGCCCCGGGTTTCACTTGAGCCCCAAATGAGACCCGACATTCCCTGTCGTGTGGATAGCCTGTGCAATGAAACCTAGACCCCTACGAGCGCAGCAAGTTACCCGCCAAAACCAGAAGTGAGGCAGCTCCCTTCAGCAAAGTGAATGGGCCACCCAGCACTTCACGGAATACGGTAACTTGAGCAATCCTCCTGGGTCAACCTATACCCCCTACGAGTGCGGCGAATAGCCCGCCAATTCTAGAGTAAGGTCCCCTCCATCTGAACGCCTTGAGATGCGGACACGTTGCCCTCTAGAACCCGGCTATTCGTGCACTCCACCGTGGGATAATCCTAGTACAGAAAAGAAAATAATATATAATGGCGACATCGACCTTAACCCGGTCGTGCCCCAAAAGAATAATATACAAAATGACAGTGACGGCAGTCCACATGTCGGACTCTTGCCCCACAATATCAAATGTACAAATTAAATAAAACTATACTAACATTGCACCATAGCTATCCACCACGACGATCCAACCAACATCACAGCACAACACAGAACATCAACGTGAATGTCACGTTCGCAAAACCCGTCTAAAAGATATATTTCAATTAGACGAGTTGTACCGATCAAATAACATTCACGGTCGCAGATAATAATGTATGTACTGATAAACATTTAAAACAATGTTAAAACATCAACTTCGAAACACCCCGAAATGCCCCTGAACAACTGATAACATAATATCAAAAATGGGCTAAACAAACAATACCACTGCATCAATTTTCCAGAGACCAAACAAGACACAAAATACGAACCCCAAATACCCTATTAGGGCCGGCAAGCTCGGAAAAATGAGCAATGTGCTCGGCCAAAATTTCATAGAATGGGTTCGTATTTGGTGTGTGGTCTTGTGGTCAGGTAAATAGTCTTCTGCACTTGTTTGAAAAAAATTTTGAAGAATTTGAAAATCGACAGAGAATAGAAAACTGCAATGCACTGTTATCGGGTTGTTTCGATTTCGATACTTTGACATTGTCTAAATTAGCTAGATAACGATTTAAAAGGTGGCTCTTGTTGGATATATGTATGCCCTAGAGGCCATTATGTGATAGTGGATGTATTTATACATGTATATATAAATATATATTCAGTGTACATTCTTGCTCGACATGATAGTATGCTATCTGGTTATTCTTTATCTGACATGTTGATTTGACCATGCTTTTATTCATTCATACATGTTGATAAAGCCCTGAGGATATTGACTTGACTACTGTGATTATGATAGAGATCATACTAGTGGGACATCAGTAGTTTATAAGCATATCCTGGAATGTCCCTAGTCGTAGATGTATCGAGACGGGGCATCGATATACCGGAGTAGACTAGCGTATATGACACTAGACCCATATGATGGGCGATGGATGTTCCCACATTCATTGATGTTTGACATCGAGATCGTATACGGGTGCTCAGTGGTGACTGGGTACACTGGACGGACTCGCCGAGAACTCCTATATGGAATTATATCTATCGTCGGATAGCAGTTCTCAGGTGACACTGGTGCAGGTTAGTCTGTAGACCCGAGATCGTCATAGAGTCATGTGTGTTCTCCCACTGTACTTTGATTACCACTCTACCACGGCTCTACTGAGTCGTGCAAACAGGTGGCCGTTGGGTACAGTCACGAGACACACGAAGGCGATGAGCGATAGGAGGGGTTTCGTCTCTCCCGGTATTGGGAGTTGATGTTGTGCTGTGCTCGACTGGCTATATCAGTAAGTCCCTGGCCAGGGCTGTTGAGATTTGCTGATAAGTGTTATCAGTAGTTTCTCGATCTGTTATAGACCTTTCATCGGCACGACTTATTGAGTTATTGGGGTCGACGTTACCATCCCTAGACTCGATATGCAGCATATCTGACGAAGAGACCGGACTGTACGGTAGTGTTGCCGGTTGGCTCGACGGGAGTTGTAGCAGGTTCGCTTGTTTTCTTCTGATCGCTCAATACCCGGGTGGCCGTTACGTTTAGATGACCGCTTGCGGCTTGTAGGTATTTGATATGATCATTACCTACTACCGGCGTATTGACGAGTCTTAAAGTCCCACAATGAAGTTTCCTGGCTCAGGCGAAAAGATGTGGTGTGCATATGAGATATGCACGGGGACCCGATTAAATACGAATATGTGATATCGTATATTAATCGGGCATTTTCTATTGGTCGGGTCGTATGTGATATGACCGGTTTGCAAAATCAAGTGTTGATTTAACAAATGACTTTTAGATTAATTCTTTAATCAAACTCTTTTCTATTTTGTATGCATATATGTATGCACATGATGATGTGCATGGATACATACATGCATATATTGTATCATGGTTGTTGATACAAGTTTGGTGGCAATGCAAGACTTACATGATAGGATTATCTATTTATTTTTCATTTTGTTAAAAGGAAAGGATATTCATAAGAGGTTCAAGTTTATCATCTTTGAACATGCTTCAACCACTTATTAATCTTGAGTTAATTATCCTTTAACCTTTTAACTCACTTTGAAAAGATCTAGATAATTCTAACCATGGTTGAAGTGAGAAGGAATTAAAATATATATATTATTATTCTTTCTCATTTCATTATTATTCATTCTCATCTCGTTTCCTTTTGTGAGAAAGAAAAGCTACCATCTTCTTCTTCCTCTCTTGATTATTTTCTTTAAGTGAGGTTGATAAAAGAAAGAGTTTTGATTATAGAAAAACAACCACATCATCATACTACACACATCTAGCCGATTTGTGTAGGGTGCTTGCTTTACTTCTTTCACATATCGGGTAAAGCAAGGAGCTTTGGGCAAAGGAGCTTCGGGTGGATCGTCGTGGATATTAGAAGACCTCAAGCGAACCTTTTTCCAACCCTCAAGTGTCCAAGGAGTCTAGCGTAGGGAGCTACAAAGGTTGTACTCTCAAAACCCTAGTTTTTCCTACTTGTGATGTTGTCAAGTTTAAGAAACCCTAAAATTCTAGTGATGATTCTTTGTATGTTCACATAGCACCTTAAAAATTTGATTTTGTGACATGTGATGCTTCCAAACCCTTCATGAGGTGCTAGGTAAACCTAACAGCTCTGATACCATGAAGGGTTACGGCAGCGCCCCGGCCATCAAAACGTGGCCAAAATGCGGAACAAAAATTTCTAAACTGGCGCTACCATTACCCGAATCCCGGATCGACCTTAAACCCTAAACTAGCAATCTAAACTAAGAGTTAGAATGGTTATACCGAGTCGATCTGTGTCCTTCGGTCTTCATTCCAAGCTCCTGGTGGTTCCTTGATGTGGTTTGGTTGCCGGTCTTCCTCCATCTCCGATGATCCACCCGAGGGATGTAACTCCGGCTCTAGCTCCACAACATGATGCAAATAGAGTAACTAGGGTCTCTAGGATGCTACCCTAGAGAGCCTAGGATGTAGTGTGTATGATCTCTAAGTGTTATCTATCTCAAAACTTGAAGGTGTAAGCAATTCATAAAAGCTAGAGGAGGTGAAGCTCATGGTGAGGGAGAAGCTCGAGAACAAGGGAGGAGCTGAAGAAAAACCAACCATGCTTGCAAAAATGAACTCTTTTCATGAAAGAGAAAATAGCATGCTTGGTTTTGTAAAAAGCATTTTCCAATTTTAAATTCTCGCCATGCTTGAATAATGAACACAAACAAATTAATAATTCATTTGTGTGCACTATTGCAAGCATAGTTGTCACCATACCTCCTTAAGCTAATATCCACCTCATTTATCCATTTAATAAAATGGTCAAATCAAGAAATGAGGTGGCACCTTCTAAAATGTTATCCGAAAAAAATACGGATTACATTCTACTGTAAATATATCTGCATTCGTACCGAAATACGAATACCCAAAGAGATAGAATAACACAAAGAATATAATACTAGAATATACGTACCGAAATACATATACGTAAATTATTAAATCAATACCTGATTTAATAATCCGGCTCAAAACCGAGTCGGCTAGTATTATCAACTGTCCAATCGAAAACCCGAGTACAATATACATCAATCGATCGGAACCCTGCACGTATCCAATGCGGCTACTACATCATTTCGCCAGAACCAGGGAAACCCACTGCGTGGGACTCTAAAGACTCGTCAATACGCTCGCAGTGGGTTTAACCACAAGCACGTCAGCGGCACTAGCTGTACGTAACGACTACCCAGGTATTGAGCGAAAGGGAGGCCGACGAGCAAACTCATGCAGAACCCCTACTGAGCCTGACAGTGACAATATCCGTACAGTCCGGTCTGTTCGTCTAAGAGTATCGCATATCGAGTCTAGGGGGTAGATAAAGTCAGACCCCCAACAACGCGATATTTAGTGTCGGCATGAAACCCATCACCACCTGAGAAACTATCGATCCTGGATCGGTAATTATCGTCCACCGTGGCCACGGATTTTTGGTGATGGTCATCCGTACACAACGCGACATCAACCCCCAATACCGGGAGAGACGAATCCCCGACGATCCGATCACAGCCTCCATGTGGCTCGGGACTGTACCCAACTAAAACCTGCTTGCACGACTCCTTTGAGCCATGGTTGGGTAGTAATCAAAGCACAGTGGGAACTCACACGAGGCAAATGAAGATCTCAGGTCAACAGACTAACATGTACACATGTTGTTGGAGATAGTGCCCTCATAGTCAATTATTGGATCACAGGTACGTGATTGCAATGATTGCGGAGGACCTATACCAGTAGGACAGTCTTACTCTGTAAGTCGATGTAGTACACCCCAGTACTTATGGGGAGGCGGAATTTTCAAAAACGATCAAGTTTAAGGAACGAACATCGACTAACCGCTTGAATCGAAGCTAAACAAATAATAACCGAACACATAGCTATACTAAACTATAGTGTTAAGGGATTATACCTTTCGAAACTAGTCCTTCGTCTTTGTGTCCTCCTTTGTTCTCCTCGACCTTCTCTAGGTAGTAGACGATCCACCCGAGAGCAAAACACCAAGCTACACCTCTAACTTGAGGTAACTAATCTACTTTGATTGCTAATCAAAGAAGAAAGGTTGATATAGAGTGAAGGTAATGGATGCTTAAGTCTAACTAAACCTTTGATCTCAACACATGAGGATTAAGGATTAGTATCTTGAAGATGAGAGCTTGAGGAGAGAGAATATGAGATAAGATAATGAGAGAAGAGAGAGAGTGTATCATAATATATTATGAAGCATTCTTATTTAAGAATAATGAATAAAAGAAATGAATAAGCATGCTTCATAAAATATCTAGTGGTGATTCATTAGCATGAGTCATTAAGCAATAAATGTGCATTAATGAAATGAATGAATCACCACCATGACTCACAACCTCATCCAAAGTAACCTCCTTAGTCACATCTTCTAGAAGCTTCTCGTACAATTACGAGAACGCCCCTCCAATCCGCAAAAATACGGAAAAACTTTAGACTGTAAAAATCCAATAACCGGATACCAGTAACTGGCTTAAACCAAAGCCGACTGGTAAAAACTGTCCGAAAGTCGTACGCGCGTAAACGCACGTATGCGTCCGAACCCTTTGTCGCAAAACCATGCAACCTCTATATCGTTTCGCCTGGAGTAGGAAACTCTCTGTGTAGGACTCTAGAGACTCGACTACTACGCTGGCAGTGGGTTTAACCACAGACCGCAAGCGGCACTAGCTGTACGTAACGGTCCCCAGGTAGTTGTCGATAAGAAGGCCGATGAGAAAACCCATCCGAACTCCTACTGAGTCTGATGTGACAATCTCCATACAGTCTGGTCCGTTCGTCCAAGACTATCGCATATCGGGCCTAGGGGGGCGGCAAGCGTCAGTCCCCTAATAGCGGTATAAGTCATGTCGGAGGGAAGCCCATTACACCCTGAGAAACTACTGGAACCTACCAGCAAATCTCGCTTGCCCTGGCCAGGGACTTTGCGTAATGGCTCTCTGACACAGCACGATATCTACTCCCAATACCGGGATGGACGAATCCTGTCTAACCGCCACTGCCTCCAAGTGCTCGGGACTGCACCCAACTGCTACCTGTTTGCACGACTCCTTTGAGCCGTGGTAGGGTAGCAATCTAAGAACAGTGGGACACACTCGAGGCGAAGTAGCAGTGTCAAGTCTGCGGACTACGCTGTACTCATGTCACCTGGGAACTGTTCACTGACGACTGGTATCAAACCAACCAACAGTTCCCTGTGAGTCCTGTCCGGTGTACCCGTAACCTAACGAGCACCTGTATACTATCTCCAGTACGACGTACTGACGGCTGTGGGACAGACCATCTCCCTAACTGGGATGAGAAGCGTACACACCAGTCTACTCCGGAGTATCGATGCTCTGTCTCGATAATCCAACGACCAGGGACCTGAATAAGGATGTGCTTGTAGACTACCCAGCCCCCACTAGTGTGACTGCCATCACAACGCTGGTAGACAAGCAAGATCCTAAGAGCTCTATCAATACGTACACTCACATATTAAGATAGAAAAACCAAGTAGCATACTACCATGTTTAGCAAGACTGTTATATACATGTGAATATCCCAAGCTTCCATTAAGTAATATACAAGCTAGTATGATACAGTAATGGCCTTCTAGGGCATAAACACTAACAATCTCCCACTTGCACTAGGGCCATGTACTGGCATATCGTAGACCAATTATCTCGAGTAGCCTCTCGAACTGAATCTGAGGAAGGGCCTTCGTGAATGGATCAGCAATGTTCTCTTCTGAAGCAACTCTCCGAACCTCGATCTCCTGACGATCAATGATCTCCCTGATCAGGTGATACCGCCTCAAGATGTGTCTGGACTTCTGATGGGACCTTGGTTCCTTCGCTAAAGCTATAGCTCCGTTGTTGTCGCAATACAGAGGTATTGGATCAACTATGGTAGGAACAACCTGAAGTTCTGTTAGGAACTTCTTCATCTAGACTGCTTCTTTTGCGGCATCGCAAGCAGCTATATACTCCGCTTCCATCGTCGAGTCAGCAACGGTGTCCTGCTTGGAGCTCCTCCAGCACACTGCCCCTCCATTGAGGGTAAAGACATAACCCGACATGGACTTGGAATCGTCCTTATCACTCTGGAAGCCGGAATCAGCAAAGGCCTCCAACCTGAGGTCTTTTCCGCCGTAAACCAAGAACATCTCCTTAGTCCTCCTCAGGTACTTGAGAATGTTCTTTACTGCTATCCAGTGTTTCTCCCCTGGGTCTGACTGATACCGGCTTACCACGCTCAGTGCGTAAGCTACATCTGGTCTGGTACACAACATCGCATACATTATAGAGCCTACCGCAGAAGCGTAGGGTATAATTGACATGCGTTCCCTTTCCAAATCAGTCTTGGGAGACATCTCTTTGGAGAGGGTGATTCCGTGACAAGCCGGTAGATTACCGCGCTTAGAATCTTCCATACTGAATCTTTTCAGTACAGTGTCGATATACCTGGACTGCGAAAGTCCCAACATCCTCTTGGATCTATCACGATAGATCCGGATCCCCAGAATGTAAGAGGCATCACCCAGGTCTTTCATGGAGAACCTATGTGACAAGAATCCTTTGACAGATTGTAGCATAGGAATGTCATTTCCTATCAATAGAATGTCATCCACATACAAGACGAGGAATACGACACTTCTGGCCACAACTTTACTATATATGCACGGTTCATCTGGATTTTTGATAAAGTCATATTCTTTGACTGTCTCATCAAAACAGATGTTCCAACTCCGCGATGCCTGCTTTAGTCCATAAATGGACTTAAGCAGCTTACATACTTTCCCGCTGCTCCCACTCTGATTGAAACCCTCTGGCTGATCCATATAGACGCTCTCTTCTAAATTTCCATTCAGAAAAGCCGTCTTTACGTCCATCTGCCAGATTTCATAATCATGGAAGGCAGCAATAGCAAGAAGGACCCGAATGGATTTGAGCATAGCCACTGGAGAAAAAGTTTCGTCATAGTCCAAACCAGGTCTTTGACGAAAACCCTTTGCAACAAGTCTAGCCTTATAGGTTTCCACCTGTCCATCTACACCAATCTTTTTCTTGAAGATCCATTTGCATCCTATGGGTTTTACCCCATCTGGAGCAAAGTCCAAAGTCCATACTTTGTTGGTGTACATGGACTCCATTTCGGTTCGCATTGCATCTAGCCATCGTACCGAGTCGCCGCTCTGGATGGCCTGCTGGAAGTCAGTAGGTTCATCATCATCTATGATGCAATCCTCTCTATCCCCGTCTATGAGAAAACCGTAGTATCTCTCAGGTGGATGAGACGGCCTACTACTCCTGCGGAGGGGTGCGGGAATGTTCTGTTCTTCTTGAACTTCTGGTTCTACCAGACTTTCAGTAGCAGCTTGTGGTTCTGGAATTTCTTCCAGTTCTATTTCGCTCCCACTTGATTCCTTTTCTAAAAACTGATGTTCTAGAAAATGGGCATTACGAGAAACAAACACCTTTTGTTCCTCTGCGTAATAGAATAGATATCCCCTGGAGTGCTTTAGATATCCCACAAACAAACACTTTACTGATCGTGCCTCGAGCTTGTCCGCACGCTGCTTTTTAACAAAAGCTGGACATCCCCAAATCTTTATATACTGTAGATGGGGTTTCTTCCCACTCCACATCTGATATGGAGTGGTAGGCACAGTCTTGGTAGGTACCATGTTCAAAAGATATGCCGCTGATTCTAGCGCATGTCCCCAGAAAGATCGCGGTAACTCAGCATTACTCATCATGGATCGTACCATATCCAATAGGGTTCGATTCCGTCTCTCCGATACACCATTATGCTGTGGAGTGTACGGAGGAGTAAGCTGAGAGAGAATTCCTTTCTCTTTTAGGTAACCTAGGAACTCGGCACTTAAGTATTCTCCACCTCGATCAGATCTTAGTGTCTTAATACT
Organism: Agapanthus africanus; assembly: GCA_030015575.1. Classification (NCBI taxonomy): domain Eukaryota; kingdom Viridiplantae; phylum Streptophyta; class Magnoliopsida; order Asparagales; family Amaryllidaceae; genus Agapanthus; species Agapanthus africanus. Next base: position 207,701,344 of record JASDDO010000004.1, read on the forward strand.
TTTGCCGGTTTGGTTTTCTACTTCATTCTTATACTCTTGGAATTTCTCAAAAGCCTCGGATTTATGTTTCATCAGATAAATGAATCCGTATCTTGAGTAATCATCCATGAAAGTAATGAAATAGGAAAAACCACCTCTTGCATGTGTAGACATTGGACCGCATACATCGCTGTGTATGAGTCCTAAGAGCTCGCTCGCTCTTACTCCTTGTCCAGTAAATGGAGTCTTTGTCATCTTTCCTTTGAGACAAGATTGACAAGTGTCATAAGTTTGATATTCGAACGTGTCCAAATATCCTTCTCTATGCAACTTAGTCAACCTTCTCTCATTGATGTGACCCAGTCTACAATGCCATAAGAAAGCTTTATTCAAATCTGGAGACTTTCTTTTTAGTGTGTTCTGGACATTGAAAATTTGGAGTTGGTTTAAAACATATATGCCGTTATTTAATGTACCGGACCCAATCAAACCATGATTAAGGTGGATGTTGACAACATCTCTTACAAACGTGAAATCATAACCTTTATTTGATAACAAGGAAACTGATATGATATTACACGTTAAGCTGGGTACAAAATAACAGTTATGTAAAACCAAAATGTGTCCACTCGTCAATCCTAGGTGATAATCCCCGACGGACGCAGCTCCCACGCTAGCTCCGTTAGCAACCCTGAGGATCATATCACCTTCCTTCAGCACTCTACGGTTTCTCAGTGCCTGCAATGAATTGCAAATATGAGATCCTGATCCGGTATCCAATACCCAGGAAGTAGAGTTGATCGACAGACAATTCTCAATTACAAACACACCTGAAGTCGAAGCCACAGCTTGCTTCGGTTCCTGGTTCTTGGCGTTCCACGCCTTGCAATCCTTCTTCCAGTGCCCTTTCCTGTGACAATGGAAGCACTCATCCTGACCAACTATCGGTACTGCTTTCTTTTTCTTTCCCTTCCCTCCCACCTTACTAACACCTCCTCTAGGTCTGGGTGCAGCCTTCTTCTTCCTTCCTTTGGCCCTAGCCTTGGACCCGGAAGAAGATGAACCGCCAACAAACATAGCGGGTGTTTCCCTTGATGTCTTCAAGGTGCCCTCTGCACTCCTTAACATGTTCAGGAGTTCCGGAAGTTCAACTTCTTTTCTTTGAAGGTTGAAGTTCAGGATAAACTGGGCGTAGGTGTGAAGAAGGGACTGGAGAATAAGGTCTGTATAGAGCTCATTATCCAAAGTCGTCCCAAGGTCTGCGAGCTCTTCAATATAGCTGATCATCTGTAGGACATGTTCACCTACCGATGACCCGGCAGCCAACCTCGCTCGAAACAAGTTCTTTGAGGTCTCGTATCTTGCTATACGAGATTGCTCTCCATAAAGTTCCTTTGTATGGAGAAATATGCCATCAAGGTCCATATCCTCGTGCCTCCTCTGATGTTCATTGTTCATCGAGGCAAGCACGATGCACTTGGCTCTCGCGCAATCTAAATCCCAGGTTTTGCGGATTTCCTTATCCGCATTGCTGGATTTGGGACCAGGGACAGCAGGTGCCGTAGCGGTGAGGACGTACCCCAGTTTGTCATAGGTCAAAGCCATTTTGACATTCCGCAGCCAATCTTTATAGTTTGGCCCCGTCAGTATATTTTTCTCTAAAAGTAACTTAAGTCCAGTCATTTTCAGGGCCGCTGCAATTAGGAGAGAGAGAAGAAAACTCTTTAGCATGATGCTCTTGCAAGTTTAGAGTGGTTTTTAGTTTATCTAAACTGGATGGCTCCCACTGTTTTTCGAATCCTTCCTCAAACCATAAAAGAAGAATTAGCCAAGACTATTCTCACCGTACAATACTTGCTTAACCGTTCAGCCAGGCCGGTGTCGATACTTCGAGGGAGGTTTTCCAACGCTTTCGCGAAGTTCCTTAATTAAATAACCTCTTTTCTCTGGGGGCGTAACCCCGCTGACACTTTTCTGGACACCTACTAGATTTATAGCATTGATCGTTAAGTGACGAATATCCTGATAAGTATCATATACTCACAGTAGGATCGGGATCCAAATATCATCGTATGATAATGTTGAAGGAATGCTACCAACATTCATCAAACTCCAAATGGTATGCATCTCTTTGCAAATTTCAGTTTCTTTAGAAATTCCCGATATAAGTTTTTGCCCCATGCTCTTATGACCTTGGCGTTAGGTCAAAATGTCATAAGTCACATGTCAAGTTCTACCCATCATTATCTTGTCAGTTTGAACCCATCCGTATATATCCTTGACGTTCGGCCAAAATGATAATACGACTGTCCCAAACTAACTCATCTATCTATGCAACAAATGAATATCCAGCAGCTACCAAACACTATGCCTTGGCGTTAGGTCAAAATACATAGCTTGAATACTACTGAATACCCAGATGAAATGACGGAGGGCTACGAATGGTTTTGGCGAAACCGTGAACGTAGTGAACTTGATATAACCGAAGGAACCTGATAGCTTTTAAAAAGGAGTGGTTAAATCTCCGCATTTAAAAATATCTGTTTTTAAAATAACCGAGTGGTTTCTTTTAAATTGTTCCAACGATTAAAACTTTGGTTTATTTTTCTTTGCATTATAGATAATGCGTCCCATCATTAACTTATCATTGCAGAAAACAACGAAAATACAACGTCCTCTTATGCCATCCGCATTCGCCACGGGGTCCCGTCATCACCCGTTAGGTTACTTAACTAACGACAGAGCGGGGGCTGGGCTAGCGCGGGTGTAAAACATAAGTGGCGTCTAAATAGCTATCATAAATATAGATATTTTACATTCGTCTGACGCAATGATATTCATTCCAGAACACAGATAAACAATATTGGATTTGCAAGCAATCTGTATTTCTTTTGAGCCTGCAAGAAAAGACAGATTACACAGTTGTGATGAATAGCCGTTACCCCACCCTCGACCCCTACGGGTACGGCAAACTACCCGCCCGGCAGTTTGTGTACCCCACCTTGGGTCAGTCCTAGGAGCAAAAACAGTAAAATGAAATAATACAACGGTGGCTACAACCGCAACCTGGAAGTGCCCCGCGAAAATAATATTACAACAAATTACATTTACAACAAATGAATTAAACAATAACCCATTGCTAACCCCGGCTATACACCACAACAGTCCAATACAGTTTATATGCACAAACAGATATAACCATTTCAGAAATGTGCAACCCCCTGCCAACCGACATACTAGCAGTTAGGGGAGGTTTACGAACACATTAAACAATCACAGATATAATCCAATATGCAAATACTGTACAATTTCGATCGACTAAACAACATCAATATTGCTCCAAAATCTGCTCTGTTAAACAGTAACCTGAGCAAATATTAAATATTCCAGAAAACCCCAAATATCACAGGGGACCCACACAAGAAAGATGAGTCCATGACTCGGCAACTCGGCCGCGCAAGCGCGGCGGATCGGTAGGATCCGCCGCCCTTCCGCGGCGCTTTAGCCGAATCATGGGCTCAAATTTCTTGGGTGTTCTCCTGTGGTCATGTCAAGCTCTCTGAACACACCAGAAAAATTTTAGGACTTCATTTTAACTTCGACAGAAACTTGACAGAATTAGGGTTTTTCGGCTTCGTTTTTCCGTTCGAAATTCGTACAAATTTGCAATTAAGTTATTTATTGTTTAGCGAGGCTTTGATACCACTGTAAGTCGATGTAGTACACCCCAGTACTTATGGGGAGGCGGAATTTTCAAAAACGATCAAGTTTAAGGAACGAACATCGACTAACCGCTTGAATCGAAGCTAAACAAATAATAACCGAACACATAGCTATACTAAACTATAGTGTTAAGGGATTATACCTTTCGAAACTAGTCCTTCATCTTTGTGTCCTCCTTTGTTCTCCTCGACCTTCTCTAGGTAGTAGACGATCCACCCGAAAGCAAAACACCAAGCTACACCTCTAACTTGAGGTAACTAATCTACTTTGATTGCTAATCAAAGAAGAAAGGTTGATATAGAGTGAAGGTAATGGATGCTTAAGTCTAACTAAACCTTTGATCTCAACACATGAGGATTAAGGATTAGTATCTTGAAGATGAGAGCTTGAGGAGAGAGAATATGAGATAAGATAATGAGAGAAGAGAGAGAGTGTATCATAATATATTATGAAGCATTCTTATTTAAGAATAATGAATAAAAGAAATGAATAAGCATGCTTCATAAAATATCTAGTGGTGATTCATTAGCATGAGTCATTAAGCAATAAATGTGCATTAATGAAATGAATGAATCACCACCATGACTCACAACCTCATCCAAAGTAACCTCCTTAGTCACATCTTCTAGAAGCTTCTCGTACAATTACGAGAACGCCCCTCCAATCCGCAAAAATACGGAAAAACTTTAGACTGTAAAAATCCAATAACCGGATACCAGTAACTGGCTTAAACCAAAGCCGACTGGTAAAAACTGTCCGAAAGTCGTACGCGCGTAAACACACGTATGCGTCCGAACCCTTTGTCGCAAAACCATGCAACCTCTATATCGTTTCGCCTGGAGTAGGAAACTCTCTGTGTGGGACTCTAGAGACTCGACTACTACGCTGGCAGTGGGTTTAACCACAGACCGCAAGCGGCACTAGCTGTACGTAACGGTCCCCAGGTAGTTGTCGATAAGAAGGCCGATGAGAAAACCCATCCGAACTCCTACTGAGTCTGATGTGACAATCTCCATACAGTCCGGTCCGTTCGTCCAAGACTATCGCATATCGGGCCTAGGGGGCGGCAAGCGTCAGTCCCCTAATAGCGGTATAAGTCGTGTCGGAGGGAAGCCCATTACACCCTGAGAAACTACTGGAACCTACCAGCAAATCTCGCTTGCCCTGGCCAGGGACTTTGCGTAATGGCTCTCTGACACAGCACGATATCTACTCCCAATACCGGGAGGGACGAATCCTGTCTAACCGCCACTGCCTCCAAGTGCTCGGGACTGCACCCAACTGCTACCTGTTTGCACGACTCCTTTGAGCCGTGGTAGGGTAGCAATCTAAGAACAGTGGGACACACTCGAGGCGAAGTAGCAGTGTCAAGTCTGCGGACTATGCTGTACTCATGTCACCTGGGAACTGTTCACTGACGACTGGTATCAAACCAACCAACAGTTCCCTGTGAGTCCTGTCCGGTGTACCCATAACCTAACGAGCACCTGTATACTATCTCCAGTACGACGTACTGACGGCTGTGGGACAGACCATCTCCCCAACTGGGATGAGAAGCGTACACACCAGTCTACTCCGGAGTATCGATGCTCTGTCTCGATAATCCAACGACCAGGGACCTGAATAAGGATGTGCTTGTAGACTACCCAGCCCCCACTAGTGTGACTGTCATCACAACGCTGGTAGACAAGCAAGATCCTAAGAGCTCTATCAATACGTACACTCACATATTAAGATAGAAAAACCAAGTAGCATACTACCATGTTTAGCAAGACTGTTATATACATGTGAATATCCCAAGCTTCCATTAAGTAATATACAAGCTAGTATGATACAGTAATGGCCTTCTAGGGCATAAACACTAACATACTCAAGATGATAGTATTCTATCTGGTTTGCCTTTATCAGTCGTGTACATGATCAGGTGACTGATTACATGTTACACTTTGATAGAGCCCTTAGGATCTTGCTTTACTACCAACAGTATGATGGCGATCATATACGTGAGAGTTGGGTAGTTTATATGCATATCCTTAATTGTGGTCCCTAGTCATGGGAGTTTCGAGACAGGGCATCGATACTCCGGAGTAGACTAGTGTGTACAGTCGAGACCCCGACGAGGGGCGGTGGCCGGTCTCACAAGCCACTGGTGTCAGTTGGATCACCTAAGATGTATACAGGTGCTCATTGGGTTATGAGTACACCGGACAGGACTCACCGGGAACCTGCTAGTTGGTATTATACATATCGTCAGATAGCAGTTCCCTGGTGACATGTGTACAGGTTTGTTCATCGACCTGAGGTCATCATTTGTCTCGTGTGAGTTCCCACTGTGCTTTGATTTCTACCCTACCACGGCTCAAAGGAGTCGTGCAAACAGGTAGCTTTTGGGTACAGTCCCGAGCCATATGGAGGCACGTGAGCGGATCGGCAGGGGATTCGTCTCTCCCGGTATTGGGGGCGAGGTCGTGCTGTGTCTAGGAGAGCCATTACACAAATTCCATGGCCATGGCAGGAGATTTACTGATAGGTACTCCAGTAGTATCTCAGGGTGTTATTGGGCTTCACTCCGACACGACTTATACTGCTATTGGGGGTCTGGCGTTACTAGCCCCCTAGGCAGATATGCGATACTCATAGACGAACGGACCGGACTGTATATACATTGTCACTGTTAGGCTCAGTAGGGTTTTCCGGATGAGTTCGCTCATCGGCATCCCTTGAGGTCAGTCCATGGGCAGCCGTTACGCATTGCTAGTGCCGCTGACGGTTTGTGGTTAAACCCACTGCCAGGGTACTGACGAGTCATTAGAGTCCCCCACAGACAGTTTCCCAAGTTCGGGCGAAACGTTGTAGAGGCCGTATGGTTTTATGGCAGGGTTCGGAAAATGCACGTGCGTTTACGCACATGTTATTTTTCGGGCAGATGATACTGGTTGGCTTTGGTTTAAGCCGGATCCGAGTATTATATTGAGTAGGTATAATATCTTTGTCTCAGTTGCATTTGTATTCGGTCGTAATACAAATGCGGGTATATTTATACAGTTTCGAGGTTATCCTGAAAGTCGTTTCAGGATCACTTTTAGAAGTTGCCAGTTTCCAATTTTCTATCAGCCGTCTTTTAACATTCGGTTAAAGACGGATTTATCTTTTCTTGGATAAGGGTGAGTCATCATTCTAGAAGCTTCTAGAAGTGGTGATGAGGCTAGTGAGTCATTAGTGTTTTAATGGAGCCATTAATGCAATGGTGACTAGGTTAATGAATCACCATTTGCATTAATGATGTTTTGTTTGCATAAAGGATATTTGTGGTTGATATTTGTTCTTATTGTCACTCTCCCCTCTCCTACACTCACCTCCATCTTTGCATATATATGGTCGGCCCTCTCTCTCCTCCTTCACTCTCTCACTTGTTGATTTCATTTGGAAAAAAGATATGATAGATTTTGGGGTGTATGGAATTTCACAGCTCATTTCATTCCATCACCCGATTCCCTCGGCAACTTCATTAACCGATCGTCCACAGACTTAGACGAAGTGAGACAAAGTCATCTACTCATTCTCTACATCATTCTTGGTCGTCTCTTTTAGCAAACTTGACGATCGAGTTGCCTCAAGTCAGAGGCGGGAGCCCGTTTAAAGAATCGTCGACGTGGTGCCACCTCGACGAGGATATCGGAGATCGACGAGATCAGAGCAGCCGCAACGAAGCGTGGGATGATGGTTAAAGAACGAAGGACTCGGATCGTTCGGTATAACCTTTCTACACTCTTTACAGTTTGTTAGTTTAGCAATAATGGCAGATCCGGGTTAAAGTATACGATAGCGCCAGATAAAAAGTTTTTGTTCCGCATTTGGCGTCTGTAGACGGCCGGGGCACTAGCGTAGACTTACAGTGGTATCAGAACCTAACCATTTTGCTATACTAACTTGTGCTAACGCGTTTAAAATATCGATCGAACCGGAAAACTAAAAATTGCAATTTCTAACTTCACAGTTTCTGTTGTTTTTAAATGATCTCCTAAAATTTTTCTACATGTCTCAGAAAACTGTGCAGGCTTTTCTAAGAACCACGACAAAATTTGGGCACATGACTCCACTAAACCGCCGCGGAAACGCGGCCAAACCCATGGTTTGGCCGCGCATCCGCGGCCACTTGGTGAGCTCATGCTCCCAAATTTGTACAGTGGGTTCTTCTGTGGGAATTGAGGTTTTTGGTATATATATTTTGGGCCCAGGTTTTGTTACTGTTCACCAGTAAGTCGTGGGGCCCACTTCTTGATATTTGGTCGATCGAAATTTAAACATGTTATTTTACAGTGCTTACATTATATCTCCGACCGGGAATGTCATTTGATCGGTAAACCGCGTCTGATTGCTATAGTTCTTTTAGACGGGTTTGCGAACGTGACATTCGCGTTGATGTTCTGTGTTGTGCTGTGATGTTGCGGATTTGTCGTGGTGGATAGCAGTGTGCAATGGTAGTACAATTTGAGTTTATTTGTACATTTGATATTGCGGGGCGAGCGTTCAACTTGTGGACTGCCGTCACTGCCTGTTGTATAATATTCTTTTGGGGCACGACCAGGTTGCGGTCGATGTACCTATTGTACTATTTTTCATTACTGTACTAGGTTTTGCCCCGAGACGGAGTGCACGGATAGCCGGGTTCTAAGAAGCAATGGGTCCGCATCTCATGGCTTTGAGAGGCAGAGGGGTCCCACTCTAGAATTGACAGACTATTCGCCGCACTCGTAGGGGGTACAGGTTGACCCAAGGAGGGGTGCCCAAGATTACCGGATTCCGTGGAGTGCTGGGTGGTCCATTTACTATGCTGTAGGGGCTGCCTCGCTTCAGGTTTTGGCGGGTAACTTGCCGCACCCGTAGGGGTCTAGGTTTCATTGCACAGGCTATCCACACGACAGGGGAACGTCGGGTTTCAGCAGCGGCTCTGTGAAACCCGGGGATCCCAGATTATCTGTATTGTTCTGTGATGCTTATTACTTTTCTGTAATGTTGCATATTATCACGCCTGGAGTGATTATTGTATATTGGTTTATATACTATTAGATGTTGTATATGTTTTACACCCGCGCTAGTCCAGTCCCCGCTCTGTCGTTAGTTAAGTAACCTAACGAGTGATGACGGGACCCAGTGACGAATGCGGATGGCATATACGTACATTTTATTTTCGTTCTTTTCTGGTGTGATTGATTGATGGGACTGCGTTGATTCTGATCAATGCAAAGTAAAACAAACCTGTTTGGATGTTGTTGGAACAAATTTAAAAAGTGTTATTGCAAAAACGTTTCCTTTTTTTGCATAGCGGTATTCAGTGGAATATCCTGCACCTCATTCGACGGGGCATGGGCTGATATCCCTTCACCGGGACTGACCCCTTGGGCAGAAGTTTGCGTCAGGGTAATAACTTCACTATAGTCGATTACATGTTGCTTTGCATAGCGGTATTCAGTGGAATATCCTGCACCTCATTCCACGAGGAAAGAGCCGAGATCCCTTCACCGGGAGTGACCTCTTTAGCAAAGGTTTTCGCCACTATATTTATAAAAAGCTATCAGGTTCCTTCAACGAGATCAAGTTCATTACGTTAAAGGTTTTTCGCCAAAAACCAGCCTTAGCCCTCTGTCGTTTCTTATGGATGGTCAGTAATATTCAAGCTATGTTTGTTGGCTTTCGTCAAGGCATAGTGTTTGGTAGTTGCTGGGGTATTCATTTGTTGCATAGATAGATGTGTTGGTTTGGGACAGTCGTATTACCTTGTTGGCTTTCGTCAAGGGTATGTACGGGTGGGTTCGAATTAACAAGATAATGACGGGCAGAACTTGACATGTGACTTATGATTTGTTGGCTTTCGTCAAGGTCATAAGAACATGGGGTAAAAATCATATCGGGAGTTTCTAAAGAAACTGAAACTTGCCAGGCATGCGCATACCTTCTGGAGTGTGATAACGCGAGTGGATTCCGTCACGTTATCATGCGATGAGAGTTGGATCCCGATTCCCACTGATGAGTTGGTTTGCACTTCGGTTCATCCCGATTGATTCTTCTTTCTGGTTTGGAGGAGAATTTGACAGGACAGTGGGAGGTTTCCGGATTAGATAAAGTGATGACCATTCTGATCTAGGTTAGAGTGCACGCAGAGTGTTTCTTTTCTCCCTCTCTCTTTGGCAGCGACCTTTGACCGACCCTAGACTATGACTTAGTGACCAGGTTGACCGAACCTTCTTAAGATACTGGCTTTTGGATTGTCTATGTTGCATAAGTCATTGCCACTCCTTCTTTTACCCTTTGAATTTCTCAGAACACCCGTATTACTACGGATATCAACTTCCATTGGATAGATCCATCGTATGGTTATATACGAACTCGAAGGGACTTCTTCGAGGATGGATCCAGGTTCAGGAGAAATAGAATTGGTTTATTCAGTTGTCTTTTATTATCACCTTCTCTCAGGTTGCGAGAGCTCCTTGGTTTAGGAGAGTACACCTATTACGCTTATTGGATAGTCTTATTCCAAACCATAGGCTGGTGCCGAAAGTTAGGGAATGAAGAAAACCAATTAGCCTAAGTAGGGTGTGCAGAAGGAAATATGTAAAGACAAAATAAAGGGATTAGAAAGAGGGCAAAGTAAATTGCGACTGATATCATTCACGACCAAAACCGCGTACTTCATCGCCACTCCTATTTCACCTTTAAAAGAATAAGGTATTATTCAGTTGTCTTTTATCATCACCTTCTCTCAGTTGCGAGTACTCCTTGGTTTAGGAGGGTACACCTATTATGCTTACTGGATAGTCTTCTTCCAAACCATAGGCTGGTGCCGAACGGTAGGGAAGGAAGAAAACCATTTAGCCTAACGATGGTGTACAGAAGGTAACGACTAAAGACAAATAAAGGGATTTGGAGAGACGGCAATAAAATATACGGTTGAAGTCATGAATTGGATTATGGAAGAGGCATTGCTATGAATACCAGGATACCCCTACGAAACATTTTCATGTTTCAGTGCATTGTTAAAGAAAACCTGTTTTCCCGATTAGACACTTACTCCAAGGGTATGTATTTACCAGGTTTTCATTCTCATATCTGTATGGTTTTACAGATGATGAGTGGGAGTAAGATATTGGGAATTAGGTGATTATCCTCATTATATTGGAATTCGTTGTAATTGGTGATATTTGAGGAAATCGCCAGGGTACAGTTTTCAACCTACGACGCACAGGTTTTGAGTTGTTTAACTCAGCGGACTTATACAGAGTATTGTATGTTGTCCAAGTGTCCATCAGGACAAAGGGGTTGGTCCTCGTACTATGTTCTGTTTACTTATAACTTCTCTAATATTTAGACAAGTGTTTCGTAGAAATACAAGGTCTAAGTTTTGAGAAGTTGTGGGTATAAGAATAAAGTAGAGAACCAGGTGTCACAAGTATCGGGATTCTTCAAAGAGATCGAAGATGTAGATTCTTGTGATTGGTATTCAGATGATAGTAATAGTTTTGAGAAACGTGTTTCTCTTTCAGGTTGCTCATAATTGGATGGATTCCTAAGTTGAGTAATGCTGATTAGCCTTTTTCCATTAAGTTGATATGCACTGGAGACAGCTGCATGATTTGAATCTGGTTCCAATTAAATAAGTGCCAAAGTTTCTATATTGGATATAGAATAGTTCATACCTTAAAAGATATTAAGGTACGGGGAGTTGTCCAGCTTATGCTTAAAACCAGACTCTGGATAACTCAGGGCACGTTTCTGTAATGGCTGTTTGTGGGTTGACCCTGGCTATGACGAGGGTTGATATTCTACCATTTGGAAGATCAATAGTGATATTGTTCTTGACTTGCCACAGTTTTAGTAAAAATGGATCTTTTTCAGAAAGCAGTAGTGGGAGTATGGTAGAACTGGAAGTGATTCCAGAACCGCAAACGATTACGGAAAATTTAATAGGACCTAAATATTCAATCAGGTTTGACATTCCATTAGCCACTCCGCAGATTTGGTGGGTAACCTCAGACACCCGAGAGGTACTTCGGTAGCCTCAAGGACGGTGACAGGAAGGTTCTTATCTACCCAGACTTGACACTACTGTTGTTCCAGGATATGAGACCCGGTAGGAGGGTTGTCGTAGTCAGTGGGAGCAGCGGAAGCATAGTGGGCAAGATGCTTATATCTATTTATAGACTTGAGCAGTTATAGCGGAGATAGATCATCTAATTTTGATATGACAGTCATGGGTTTTGACTTCAATCAGAATAAGGGATGGATCAGTTAAGAAGGTAGTAGGGTGTGATGTCATGGTATCTGAATGACATACACAGAGTAGGAAGTAAAATTCCTATACTACGATCGGTTGTACTATGGTCGTCACACAGTTGTTTCTCCAGACAGGATATGGATATAATATTTGACATTCTGGTTTCTAGATCTATGGTTTTAGATCTGGATTTGGGTAGTTTCCCAATGTGGGTACTTTGACAGATATTCTAATGGTTTTTGGAATAGTTGACTCCTAGCATGGTGGTGTACCTGCAGGTGATGGAGTCACCCTCTCTAAAGGTGTCTTACAGACTAAAGGGGAGAGGGATGTGCATGATTGGCAGATCACTTGCTTAGGCAATTGAGTCAATCATGAGATGTCAAGTATCACACCAAATGTTGGTTTTGCACTAGATGCAATAAGTTTGTATTAATCCAATCCTGGAGAAATATAAGGAAACAGTTTTAGAACATAAGTACATGTTCAACGGATTTGATGACGGCAGCCTCCTTCGGGAGACGGTTATCATTCCAAGCTTCAAAGGTGACATGGATGACAGAGTGATTGTCAGAGTTATAGTTTTCCCTCTGACGAAGAGGGACAGTATTATGGACAGGTGGTCCAAGAGGATACTGTGCGTGGCATGGTGCCGGATACTGATTAGGTTCAGTGATCGATACAGTCTAAGAAGTTTGGATTTGGAGTTCATTTATGAACTAGGTCCCATCAGATATCCAGACATATTCTAAGACAGGTGTTACTCGTTTCGGGAGATGGCTTTCTCCGCGAACTTGAGATTTAAAGAGATATAGAAAGAAACTTCTAGGCGGATCCACTCACTAAGGCTATTTCTCGAACACAATAGTTTTACAAACGGGCTTTGTGATACTGATTAGTAGAGGAGTTGGATGTTCGGTTTCACACGGGCTGTGAGTAGTCGACATCGCAATAATTAGCCTTGAATGCAAGTGGGAGATTGTTGGAGATAGTGCCCTCATAGTCAATTATTAGATCACAGGTACGTGATTGCAATGATTGCGGAGGACCTATACCAGTAGGACAGTCTTACTCAAGATGATAGTATGCTATCTGGTTTGCCTTTATCAGTCGTGTACATGATCAGGTGACTGATTACATGTTACACTTTGATAGAGCCCTTAGGATCTTGCTTTACTACCAACAGTATGATGGCGATCATATACGTGAGAGTTGGGTAGTTTATATGCATATCCTTAATTGTGGTCCCTAGTCGTGGGAGTTTCGAGACAGGGCATCGATACTCCGGAGTAGACTAGTGTGTACAGTCGAGACCCCGACGAGGGGCGGTGGCCGGTCTCACAAGCCACTGGTGTCAGTTGGATCACCTAAGATGTATACAGGTGCTCATTGGGTTATGAGTACACCGAACAGGACTCGCCGGGAACCTGCTAGTTGGTATTATACATATCGTCAGATAGCAGTTCCCTGGTGACATGTGTACAGGTTAGTTCATCGACCTGAGGTCGTCATTTGTCTCGTGTGAGTTCCCACTGTGCTTTGATTTCTACCCTACCACGGCTCAAAGGAGTCGTGCAAACAGGTAGCTTTTGGGTACAGTCCCGAGCCATATGGAGGCACGTGAGCGGATCGGCAGGGGATTCGTCTCTCCCGGTATTGGGGGCGAGGTCGTGCTGTGTCTAGGAGAGCCATTACACAAAGTCCATGGCCATGGCAGGAGATTTACTGGTAGGTACTCCAGTAGTATCTCAGGGTGTTATTGGGCTTCACTCCGACACGACTTATACTGCTATTGGGGGTCTGGCGTTACTAGCCCCCTAGGCAGATATGCGATACTCATAGACGAACGGACCGGACTGTATATACATTGTCACTGTTAGGCTCAGTAGGGTTTTCCGGATGAGTTCGCTCATCGGCATCCCTTGAGGTCAGTCCATGGGCAGCCGTTACGCATTGCTAGTGCCGCTGACGGTTTGTGGTTAAACCCACTGCCAGGGTACTGACGAGTCATTAGTGTCCCCCACAGACAGTTTCCCAAGTTCGGGCGAAACGTTGTAGAGGCCGTATGGTTTTATGGCAGGGTTCGGAAAATGCACGTGCGTTTACGCACGTGTTATTTTTCGGGCAGATGATACTGGTCGGCTTTGGTTTAAGCCGGATCCGAGTATTATATTGAGTAGGTATAATATCTTTGTCTCAGTTGCATTTGTATTCGGTCGTAATACAAATGCGGGTATATTTATACAGTTTCGGGGTTATCCTGAAAGTCGTTTCAGGATCACTTTTAGAAGTTGCCAGTTTCCAGTTTTCTATCAGCCGTCTTTTAACATTCGGTTAAAGACGGATTTATCTTTTCTTGGATAAGGGTGAGTCATCATTCTAGAAGCTTCTAGAAGTGGTGATGAGGCTAGTGAGTCATTAGTGCTTTAATGGAGCCATTAATGCAATGGTGACTAGGTTAATGAATCACCATTTGCATTAATGATGTTTTGTTTGCATAAAGGATATTTGTGGTTGATATTTGTTCTTATTGTCACTCTCCCCTCTCCTACACTCACCTCCCTCTTTGCATATATATGGCCGGCCCTCTCTCTCCTCCTTCACTCTCTCACTTGTTGATTTCATTTGGAAAAAAGATATGATAGATTTTGGGGTGTATGGAATTTCACAGCTCATTTCATTCCATCACCCGATTCCCTCGGCAACTTCATTAACCGATCGTCCACGGACTTGGACGAAGTGAGACAAAGTCATCTACTCATTCTCTACATCATTCTTGGTCGTCTCTTTTAGCAAACTTGACGATCGAGTTGCCTCAAGTCAGAGGCGGGAGCCCGTTTAAAGAATCGTCGACGTGGTGCCACCTCGACGAGGATATCGGAGATCGACGAGATCAGAGCAGCCGCAACGGAGCGTGGGATGATGGTTAAAGAACGAAAGACTCGGATCGTTCGGTATAACCTTTCTACACTCTTTACAGTTTGTTAGTTTAGCAATAATGGCAGATCCGGGTTAAAGTATACGATAGCGCCAGATAAAAAGTTTTTGTTCCGCATTTGGCGTCTGTAGACGGCCGGGGCGCTAGCGTAGACTTACACATGTCACCTGGGAACTGCTATATGACAATAGCTATAATACCAACTACCAGGTTCCCGGCGAGTCCGTCCAGTGTACTCATAACCCAATGAGTACCTGTATACTATCTTAGGTGAACAAACTAACACCAATGGCTTGTGAGACCAGGCTGTTAGGTTTACCTAGCACCTCGTGAAGGGTTTGGAAGCATCACATGTCACAAAATCAAATTTTTAAGGTGCTATGTGAACATACAAAGAATCATCACTAGAATTTTAGGGTTTCTTAAACTTGACAACATCACAAGTAGGAAAAACTAGGGTTTTGAGAGTACAACCTTTGTAGCTCCCTACGCTAGACTCCTTGGACACTTGAGGGATGGAAAAAGGTTCGCTTGAGGTCTTCTAATATCCACGACGATCCACCCGAAGCTCCTTTGCCCAAAGCTCCTTGCTCTACCCGATATGTGAAAGAAGTAAAGCAAACACCCTACACAAACCGGCTAGATGTGTGTAGTATGATGATGTGGTTGTTTTTCTATAATCAAAACTCATTCTTTTATCAACCTCACTTAAAGAAAATAATCAAGAGAGGAAGAAGAAGATGGTAGCTTTTCTTTTTCATAAAAGGAAAAGAGATGAGAATGAATAATAATGAAATGAGAAAGAATAATAATATATATATTTTAATTCCTTCTCACTTCAACCATGGTTAGAATTATCTAGATCTTTTCAAAGTGAGTTAAAAGGTTAAAGGATAATTAACTCAAGGTAAATAAGTGGTTGAAGCATGGTCAAAGATGATAAACTTGAACCTCTTGTGAATTATCCTTTCCTTTTAACAAAATGAAAAATAAATAGATAATCCTATCATGTAAGTCTTGCATTGCCACCAAACTTGTATCAACAACCATGATACAATGTATGCATGTATGTATCCATGCACATCATCATGTGCATACATGTATGCATACAAAATAGAAAAGAGTTTGATTAAAGAATTAATCTAAGAGTCATTTGTTAAATCAACACTTGATTTTGCAAACCGGTCATATCACATACGACCCGACCAATAGAAAATGCCCGATTAATATACGGTATCACATATCCGTATTTAATCGGGTCCCCGTGCATATCTCATATGCACACCACATCTTTTCGCCTGAGCCAGGAAACTTCATTGTGGGACTCTAAGACTCGTCAATATGCCGGCAGTAGGTAATTATCATATCAAATACCTACAAGCCACAAGCGGTCAGCTAAATGTAACGGCCACCCGGGTATTGAGCGATCAGAAGAAAACAAGCGAACCTGCTACAACTCCCGTCGAGCCAACCGGCAACACTACCGTACAGTCCGGTCTCTTCGTCAGATATGATGCATATCGAGTCTAGGGATGGTAACGTCGACCCCAATAACTCAATAAGTCGTGCCGATGAAAGGTCTATAACAGATCAAGAAACTACTGATAACACTTATCAGCAAATCTCAACAGCCCTGGCCAGGGACTTACTGATATAGCCAGTCGAGCACAGCACAGCATCAACTCCCAATACCGGGAGAGACGAAAACCTTCCTATCGCTCATCGCCTTCGTGTGTCTCGGGACTGTACCAAACGGCCACCTGTTTGCACGACTCAGTAGAGCCGTGGTAGGGTGGTAATCAAAGTACAGTGGGAGAACACACAAGACTCTATGACGATCTCGGGTCTACAGACTAACCAGCACCAGTGTCACTTGAGAACTGCTATCCGATGATAGATATAATTCCATATAGGAGTTCTCGGCGAGTCCGTCCAGTGTACCCAGTCACCACTGAGCATCCGTATACGATCTCGATGTCAAACATCAATGAATGTGGGAACATCCATCGCCCATCATATGGGTCTAGTGTCATATACGCTAGTCTACTCCGGTATATCGATGCCCCGTCTCGATATACCTACGACTAGGGACATTCCAGGATATGCTTATAAACTACTGATGTCCCACTAGTATGATCTCTATCATAATCACAGTAGTCAAGTCAATATCCTCAGGGCTTTATCAACATGTATGAATGAATAAAAGCATGGTCAAATCAACATGTCAGATAAAGAATAACCAGATAGCATACTATCATGTCGAGCAAGAATGTACACTGAATATATATATATATATATACATGTATAAATACATCCACTATCACATAATGGCCTCTAGGGCATACATATATCCAACAATCTCCCACTTGCACTAAGGCCAGTTATTGGCGTATCTCATACCCAACATCTCAAAAAGTCGCTCATGCTGCGGCTGAGGGAGGGCCTTGGTGAGTGGATCCGCGGTGTTATTCTTTGTGTCTCCTCTCTTAATCTCGATCTCGCGGCGATCTACAATCTCCCGGATCAAATGAAAGCGCCTCAGGATGTGTCTGGACGGCTGATGGGACCTGGGCTCCTTGGCTAACACCATAGCCCCATTATTATCACAATACAATGGTATTGGATCAATAATGGTTGGAACTACTCCTAGCTCCGAGACGACCTTCCTCATCCAGACGGCTTCCTTGGCGGCATCATTTGCAGCAATGTACTCAGCTTCCATCGTAGAGTCTGCAACGGTATCCTGTTTGGAACTCTTTCAACTTACCGCCCCTCCGTTGAGGGTAAATGCAAACCCAGAGATAGATTTGCTGTCGTCCTTATCGCTCTGGAAGCTCGAATCGGTAAAGGCCTCCATTTGGAGATCTCCATTACCATACACCAAGAACAATTCTTTAGTCCTTCGCAAGTACTTAAGAATGTTCTTCACAGCTATCCAGTGATTCTCCCCTGGGTTGGATTGATACCTGCTTACAACACTAAGTGCATAAGCTACATCTGGGCGTGTACATAACATCGCATACATTATAGATCCTACTACCGAAGCATAGGGTATAATGCTCATGCGAGCTCTCTCTTCATCGGTCTTTGGACAAGAATCCTTAGAGAGAGTGACTCCATGGAAAGCGGGTAAGGCACCCCGCTTGGAGTCTTCCATACTAAACCTTTTTAGGATGGTGTTGATGTACCTGGTTTGGGACAATCCCAATAACTTTTTGGATCTATCACTATAGATCCTTATGCCCAGGATGTATGTGGCATCACCTAGGTCCTTCATAGAGAACCTTAGTGATAAGAAAGATTTGACCGACTGTAGCATAGGAATATCATTTCCTATCAGAAGAATGTCATCTACGTACAATACGAGGAATGTGACAGCTCTTCCTACAGCCTTCTTATAAACACAAGGTTCATCTGGATTTTTGATGAAATCAAACTCTTTGATAACATCATCGAAACAGATGTTCCAACTCCGTGATGCCTGCTTTAACCCATATATGGATTTAAGCAATCTACATGCTTTCCCGCTGCTCCCACTGTCAATGAAGCCCTCTGGCTGATCCATATGAACGCATTCTTCTAAATCTCCATTTAGAAATGTTGTTTTAACGTCCATCTGCCAAATTTCATAGTCGTAGTGAGCAGCAATAGCAAGTAGGATCCGAATGGATTTAAGCATGGCTACGGGCGAAAAAGTTTCTTCATAGTCCAAACCTGGCCTTTGACGAAAACCCTTCGCCACAAGTCTTGCCTTATAGGTCTTTACCTGCCCATCTACACCAATCTTTCTTTTAAAGATCCATTTGCACCCCACAGGTTTTACCCCAGGGGGTACAACGTCCAAAGTCCAAACTTTGTTGGTGTACATAGACTCCATTTCGGATCTCATGGCATCCAGCCACTTCACAGAGTCACCACTCGTGATAGCTTGCTGAAAACTGGTAGGGTCATCATCCTCCATTATGCAGTCTTCTCTGTCACCATCAATGAGGAAACCGTAGTACCTCTCCGGTGGGCGAGAAGTCCTACCATACCTTCGGAGTGGCTGAGGTTCTTCAGTTTCTATTGCAACAGCCAGTTCAACCAAGTCGTCATATGTAGTTTGTGTCTCTAGAACCTCTTCTAGATCCACCACATTGCCATCATCTTTATCTGTGAAAAACTCTTTTTCTAAGAATGTGGCATACTGAGAAACTAACACCTTTTGTTCCTCCTTGTGGTAGAATAGATATCCAGAAGAGTTCCTTGGATATCCCACAAAGTAACACATGACCGACCGTGTCTCGAGTTTGTCCGGATTCTGCTTTTTAACATAGGCCGGGCAACCCCAAATCTTAATTCTCTTAAGAGATGGTCTCTTCCCATGCCATATCTCATATAGCGTGGTAGACACAGTTTTGGTTGGAACCCTGTTCAAAAGAAACGCTGCAGTTTCCAATGCATGCCCCCAAAACGAGACAGGTAACTTAGCATCACTCATCATGGAACGGACCATATCTAATAGGGTCCGATTCCGTCGTTCAGACACACCGTTGTGCTGTGGTGTGTAAGGAGGAGTGAGCTGAGAGAGAATCTCATTCTCTTTTAGGAAGTTTGCAAATTCTGTACTGAGGTACTCCCCACCTCGATCTGATCGAAGTATCTTGATACTAAAGCCGGTTTGTTTTTCTACTTCTTGTTTATATTCAGTGAATTTCTCGAAAGCTTCGGATTTGTGCTTTAACAAAAATACATGACCGAATCTTGAGAAATCGTCAGTGAAAGTAATGAAGTAAGAAAAACCGCATCTAGCTTGTGTAGACATTGCCCCACATACATCACTATGTATGAGTCCTAGGAGCTCGGTAGCTCTTTCTCCGTGTCCGGTAAACGGAGTTTTGGTCATTTTACCCTTGATACAAGACTGGCAAGTCGCATAAGATTTATATTCAAAGGAGTTTAAATATCCATCTTTGTGTAACTTGTTTAGTCTTGTTTCGTTAATATGACCAAGTCTACAGTGCCAAAGAAAAGCCTTTATTTATTTCTGAAAGTTTTCTTTTATTAGTGTGTTGTATGCTGAAAACTGTGTGTTGATTTAGGACGTATATCCCGTTATTAAGTGTACCATACCCAACCAACATTTGATTCAGGTGAATGTTCATAACATTGTTCTGCAATACAAAATTATATCCTTCATTGTCTAACAACGAAACAGATATTATATTACAAAGCATACTTGGTACAAAATAACATGGGTTCAAAACCAATATACACCCAGATGGCAACCCCAAGTGATACTCTCCCACTGCGACTGTATGTACATTGGAACCATTTCCAACGCGGAGAGTATGGTTGTAACGTTTTGAAAATCGTTTCGGTGAAATTTCGAAAAATCGGTAAAATAAGGGGGTTTTCTGTAAAAAGTCAAAATACAAATATCTTAGTATAAAAATTAAATATACATATTCTAGCTATTTAATTGCTATTATTTGGTGTTTATTGAGCCGCTGGTGAAATTTTAAATTTTCTGAAAAAAATATTATTTTATTATTATTTAAGCCGTCACTAATACATTTAATTAGGGAAAATTACAAATTGGAATGAGTTGAAACAAATTTTGTGCGTCATAAAACATTAAATAAAATTTTATCATGTGGTTTTTGGAACGAAATTATTTGCCAAAACGGTTTAGAAATTATTGAAGAAAAAAGGCTTTTTTTAGCGTAAATGGATGTTTGGGGTATTGTATTTATCATTTTTCATCACCCCACACCCGTACCCATACCCACACACCCCCACTTACTCTTCCCCATGGCTGAATTCAGCAGCCCCCATATTTTTCCCCACTTGATTTTCAAAGGAAAAGAAAAGAAAAGAAAATGGGTGAATTAGGTGGACTTTTGACTTTGGTTGACTTTGACTTCTTCCCCCACTTTCTCTACCTCCCTCTCTCTCCTCTCCCACTCCAATTCCAGCAGCCCTCCCCTCTCCTACTGCAGCAACAGCCCCCCCCCCCCTTTCCCTTCTCTTTTCTCTTCAAAACTTCTTCAAAAATTGCCCCAAAATCCATCAAAAAAATCCCAAAACCCAAATCCGACTCCTACCCATTTTAGCTTAGCCAAAATTGCATGGATCTAGGGAACAAGATTCCAATTTGGGAGGCTATGTGTGTGCTTGTGGATCTTCATATGTTTTGGGTATAATTCTAAACATTTTTGTTGCTTAATTTGTTACTAATGTCTTAAGCTAATTTAATTAAGTGTTAATGTGGATATGTGAGTTTAATTGCAAGTTTTGAAATTCAAGTTATGTATTTGAATGCAAGTTAGGGTTTTGTAAAATTAGTGTATGGTTGTGTGTTATATTTAGGTTTTTGTCAAGTTAATACAAGATTAGTAGCTTGTGCTAATGGTTAGTTTAAAATTGTGTTAAATTGCTAATTTGCTTACTAGGTTTTTGAAATTGGTTAAATACTTGGGATTAAAAATATGTTTAGGTTTTTCATAACTTCATTAACTTTATTAAGTGTGGTTTAATACTTTAGATCATGGAAATCCAACCTAGATTGTAGTTTGTGCATTTTTGCTTTGAAATTGTTAAATTTTAGGTATTTTGTAAACTAGAATATTAGGGTTTTTGGAATTTAATGAGATTAAATTCCGGGAATTGTTTATATGACTTATTTAAGATATTTAATAAGTATATTGGCCGCTACATTCATTTAAACGTCATGTTTTGTACAAAAACGGCGAATTGTGCTTACTAGATTTTCGGGAAAATGACTTTTTAAGTGAAATTGGGGTTTTTGTGAGTTTTAACCTGGTTTATATTAAAATTAGTGTTCGTGAATGTGCAAATGAGTGTGATTGGATTTTTCTCGATGGTTTGACGTTTGTACATCGACATCGAGGGTTGGTTTGACTATTCTTGCATGCGTAGGCGATAGGTTTGGACCTATGCGTGATACGCGTGCCGATTTGATTTTCGTACGCCGTTTCGATTTCGAATGTAGTTTTAATGCGATATGGTGCGTTATGATATGTAGGTAACCCCATGTAGACTTCGAGACGACAAGCAAGCGCGTGGCGACGTCGGCACCGGCGGGCGAGGACCAGGTGAGTAGATTTATATCTACGGGGAGAAGTCGGGTGGATGGCGTATAGCACCCCCGCAATTCGTGGTGATGTATACGAATACGTATACACACACACACACACACACACACACACACACACATATATATATATATATATATATATATATATATATATATATATTGTTTATATATTGTTTGAGTATATTGATGATAATATGGATATTTAGTGTTCTTGGATGATTTAGTGTCGTGAAACCTTAGAGTAGTGGCCGCACCACACATGCACACACCAACCCATACTTGCATACTTTCTTCCTTCTTTTGTGCTTTACGGAAAATATAGTTATGTGTTCACATGTATATGGGACTATGTGTTCACATACGGATTTGAGGATGATATTTGGGTTTGAGATGAGTCGATGAGATTTGTATTGAGGTTGTGAATTCGGTGACCTAGCAGGGTTCGTATTTGAGATACGACATGACGTTGTAGCGGGTCCTTGACGTAGTGTTTCACACACGTCCATGCATACTTAGGCGGTATCAGTATTGTGCAAGACATAGGTCAGTACCCTAGACTATGATCTTGGATAAAGAGGATACTAGGTGAATAGTAGGATGAATGTGATATTGACCCGTACCTAGATTTGGGATGCCGTACGACGGATTTACGTACGAGCTATATTGATGATTGATCCGCACTCTTGACTTGGGATGCCTGATTATAGATATGGTATCGGATATGATATTATTGAGGCGGGATCACCGACTATACATATACAGGTATGTATATGGATCGACTCAGATGTTAGGCGGTTTCCTTACCTGTAGTTCAGCTTGTTAGTTCAGCCGTATAGTTTAGTGTAGTTGTTAGATTAGATTAGACTCCTACCTATTTCAAAACTAGCGGATCGTGGGTATTTTAAAAGACAGGTCAAGGGATCTACGGATATTTCAAAAGACGTATCCTTTCTTAAAAATCACCGTAGCCCTATTTTCAAAACCCCGCGGTTCGGGATATTTCAAATGGCGCCATTTGTAGGACTTATATTAGATTAATGCAGATTGGTTATAGTTGCGTCTAGTTTTTAGCTCCCGCTCATTTTGGTTGCTCGCTCCGCATCGCATATTTACATTGTTATTTCATATTGCATTGTTGACATCATGCTGTTAGGACACCAGCACCATTACTGATGATGCGTATGTACCACGTACACTTATTTGCCGGCTCACACACATCTTCATCGGTAATTGCCATGTCACGTACACCTTAGAAAATATTATTGCTTGACATAGCCTGTTAGCTAATAGTTAGACATGATATTAGTGTACTTGCCTTATATCTTAATTTAGACATTGTAGTTATTACCTGCTACTTCATGCATACTGTTATTCATCGTTATGCCGCATTCATGGATTCTGATGCATATATTCACTATTTTACGTGTTATTGAGGTTTTGGATTCGGATTTCCATGAGATTTTCTGGATTTGGAGGAAAACCGCAAAAACATAAATAAACCTTTTCTCTCTTTTAAAATAAAAAGTGTGGTTTTCCTATGATGTATGAATCGTCCACCATGAGTTTGCTGATGGATTTCGAGACCCGATTCGAGGAGTGGAGGAACCGTTTCGGGTACATGGTGGACCCGGTATGGTACTCCGGGGCAAGATGAATGTGGTGTTGACGTTGAGCCTGGCAGGGGACAGATTACCTACCGGTGATATTACCCGACGCGTCGGATATCCGGAGGATACCGTCGTGGTCTTGAGATGGATGGTAGGGGCCGGTCTGGACTGACGGCGCCCTAGATATTGAGATTGAGACATTGATATTTCGAGACAGTGAGATTTATGTTTTGTGTCGATGCTAGACACGGTTGATACTGATTTCATTTATGATACCTCACTTTAAAAGTATAGAAATCTCACTAATTTATGAAAACAGTTTCTTCATTTACATGTATTCTGTTTTCATGCATTCATACCTCACTCATATGATATATTGCTACCTGAGGCACTGACACGGGCACATGAGTTTACACTCGGGTTAGATATTTACCCTAGCCTTGTTATAGGCTACGTGTTATTCATATATTTGAGGATATATTATGATCATTGACCAATGTTGCGTTATTTATGCGATTTCTGTGCGTAGATGTTTTTCTATTCACGAGTTGGCAACTCACCCCCGTTGTGCCCCAGTTTCTTGCAGGCTTGCCGTGCAGGTTTCATTACGGCTTTGCGGGCTCAGTTTCATTCGGGTGACTTGCTAGTAGATGGGTTTTTCTTGTATCGTACCCATCATATTACCTTGTATAATATTATTCCGTTGTACCTAGTAAATTCCATCAACCAAACATGTATTTATTGAGATAGAGACTAGTGTTGTTTATTCTTTTGACCTTAGAGTCGCTCGTTATATTTCTGGTGGTTTTGAGTTTCCTTTTGAGTTTTGATCCTCGCCGTTGGCGTTGTATATTATATTGCTTGTGTGGTTGTGACCGTCGATTGACGAAGAGCTAGCTCCCGCTTGGGGATGCCTTTTTCTTGATTTCGTATACTATTCATGTTGTATCCCGTTTGGGGGCCAGTTTTTACAAAGAAGAATCTGCCGAAATTTTCAGTAAATTTTTGATGTTTTAAAAACCGCATAATTCGGCTTATGCTATTGAAATTACTTGCTTTAAGTTGGTTTTTCCTGCACTCTACTACTTTTCTTGGTTTGGATTTCTGGGTTTTCGGTTTACTTAGATTACGTGCGTCTCGAGACGTTCGTAGTTTAAGTGCCGGTCGTGTTCCGTACTTTCGGGTCGTGACAATGGTCACCTGTCTTCAAAACTTTTCTATTTCTCATCCCCTGCATAGAATTGCAAATGTGAGAACCTGAACCGGTATCTAATACCCAGGAAGCAGAGTTTATTGAAAAACAGTTTTCTGTCATAAACACACCTGAAGCGGAAGCATCCCCATGCTTCTTCTTGAAATTCAAGTACTCCGTACAGTTGCGCTTCCAATGTCCTGTTTTGTGGCAATGAAAACATTCCCCTTTCCCCGAGTCTCCAGCTTTGGACTTTTCCTTTCCCTTCACCTTTTTAACTCCACCCTTAGGATTGGTGGGCTTCTTCTTTTTCTTTCCCTTGGCCTTAGCCTTTGGGCGAGAAGAGGAAGATTGTCCAACAGTCATAACGGGAGTTTTCACTGATTTCAGTGTGCTCTCTGCACTCCTTAACATATTAAGGAGTTCAGGTAGTTCCCTCTCCATGTTGTGCATGTTGAAGTTAACTATGAACTGAGCAAAGGTGGAGGGGAGGGACTGCAGAATAATATCCGTATATTGTTCATTGTCCATTGTCCATCCAAGGTCCTCAAGCTCTTCTATTAGAGCTATCATCTTCAGAACATGGTCTCCTACTGTTGTGCCAGGGGCCATACGCATCTGAAACAATTTCTTTGATGCTTCGTATCGTAATACGCGGGATTGCTCTCCATACAACTCCTTTGTATGGAGAAATATGGCTTGAATGTCCATATTCTCATGCTGCTTTTGATGTGTGTTGTCCATGGATGCGAGCGCGAGGCATTTGGCCGTGGCACAGTCAGCGTCCCATGTCTTGCGGACTTCTTTGTCCGCAACTGAGGATTTTGGACCTGGGACGGGCGGGGCTGAAGCCGTGAGGACATATGATACTTTATCATAAGTCAAGGCTATTTTCAGATTCCTCAGCCGGTCTTTATAATTGGTCTCATTCAGTTTGTTTTTATCTAGTAGAAGCTTGAGTCCAGTCATTGGTATCTGCCATTAAGAGAGAGAAAAGAATACACTCAGCGAAAGCTCTTGCAAAGATCAGATGTTATTATCTTGTCTAATCGATGTCTCCCACTGCTTTAATCAAGTTTTTCTTTCAAACCTTAAAAAGAAAACTAGCCAGGATTAATTACAGTCTACAACTTCGCTAACCGTTCAGTCAGGCCAGTGTCGGTACTTGAGGGAGGTTCCCCGTGCTTTCGCACGGACCTAATTAAAGTAAACCTCGTTTTCCCAAAGGCGTAGCCCCGTTAACACCTTTCTAGACACCTAATGAGTTAGCTAATTATAAACTGCAAAACTCTCCTAGGAGCAACTATTGCCCACAGTGGGATCGGGATCCAACCATCATATGGAAGGTATGCAATCTCATTGCAAATCTCAACACTTGAAATTCCCGATGTGATTTTTACCCCTAGTACTTATGACCTTAACTATGGTCAACAAATCATAAGTACCAGTCAAGTTCTACCCGTCATTTCTTGATTAATTAGACCCACCCATATGACCCTTAACTACGGTCAACAAAGTCGCATGAATGTCCTAATCAATCTGCATCATATGCAGTGTAGGAAGACATCACTTAGCTACCGTACACTACGCCTTAACTAAAGTCAACAAACGTAGCACGAATACTAAGTACTCTACTTCCTAAAATGACAGAGGGTTGCGAATGATTTTTAAGAAAATCTTTAACGCTTTGAACTTGATATCGTCGTAGAATCAAATGGTTTTCAAAAGGAGTGGCGTGTGCTCCGCAGTTTTGAAATATAGCTTTTTCATAAATAGCCGAGTGATTTTCAAATCCGATTCTACAACATCTTTTTAGGTTTATTTTCTTTACATTAATCATATTAATGTAATCCCATCATTTAAGTCCTTAAGCCAATCACAGAAAATAAACGAAAATACAACGTACGCTTATGCCATCCGCATTCGCCGCAATGTTCCGTTATGCACCATTAGGTTACTTAACTAAGGGCATACCGGGACGGGACTAGCGCAGGTGAAAAACATAAGCAACGTCTACTATATATCTCATATATAATATATCAATCGTCTCAGATATCACAGAACACAGGCAGCAGAAACATATATATAATGTGGGATATACAAGGACGTCCGTATTTAGTATTTAGCCAACAATAGAAAATACGGATTCTACAGTCGCGATGAATAGCCAAGCCCACACCTCTAGACCCCTACGAGAGTGGCAAGCGACCCTACCAATCCTGGAGTTTAGGAGACCCGGTCTCGACTCCTCGAGATGGCCTCCCACTGAACCCCAGAACCCGGT
The DNA here is from genome assembly GCA_030015575.1 of Agapanthus africanus. Lineage (NCBI taxonomy): Eukaryota > Viridiplantae > Streptophyta > Magnoliopsida > Asparagales > Amaryllidaceae > Agapanthus > Agapanthus africanus. The sequence continues at coordinate 207,728,438 of JASDDO010000004.1, forward strand.
CACTTGTGCTCCCCTCCTTGGGTCTATCCTAATGCGAAAAAGTAAATAATATACAACACTGGTGACATCAACCTCAACCCGGAAGTGACCCAAATAAAAAAATATTACATTACATTTGAATTTTACATGAATGAAAAATAAAACTCTCATCTCACATAAAAAAAAACCCGGCTATTCAATCGCGACAATCCTGCACATCATATCTCAGCAACACATAATATCATATATCATCAACGTAAGTAAGTATGCGTACCCCGATTGTCGTTGATGTATAGCAACGAAACCGGCGATAAGCGACATACTACACTTACGGTCACAGAAAAGAAAGTGTAAAACTACAATATTTGGAATCCACATTCTCTTTAGACATCGTAAATGCGAAATATCACATACTTCGTATTTCATGCCTAACTATATGAATTCCATATATTGTATCACATTCCAGATAAATAGACAGTAATAAAGTTTTCGATCGAATGATCAAATACCCAAAATTCCCTAAAGCTCAACACTTGAGCGGAGTTCAAAAGTCCCGGAGTGTGTCATAGTAGTAGCGGTCCAGCCGTAGAAGGATCAAGCCAACGCCTCACATGTGGCACGCCGAACTGCCCCAAACCCTAAGGTTCAAAAGGCAGTTCAAGACGGTCACATAATCGAGTTAAGGTTTGTTGTCTTCTAGAGGGTCCACCACAAAAAAACTTGCACATATTTCCGAAAGATTTAAACCCCGTGGAAGAGTGAGTTAATGATACTCGTTCGAACATTTTAATACTTTCTAATTATCCGGAAAGAGCATGAAATTAAAATTCTGATCGCATCATTGAATCCAAAACAATCTCCAGAACAAATAACACTTAAACCAGATTAAAAAAATACCCAAAAATATCAACAAGATGTTATAAGTATTACTGTACAAAAACCATGCATTGATACATGTGTACGGCAGCGGAACCGCGGCCCAAGCAAGCTTTGGCCGCGTTTCCGCGGTGGGAAATACTGTTCACTACACCATTTTTTACAGTGGTTCTTAGATTTACCTGCTGAATTTTTTATATATTTTTAATTCTGAAAATAACACAGTTTTAAAAATTGTCCAGAGAGTATTCTAAAAACCCGTATTTTGGTTCGATCGGAGTTTTAACTTCGCTAAAGTGTCGCCTAAAGTTCTAGGTCGGCTCTGATACCAATGTTAGGTTTACCTAGCACCTCGTGAAGGGTTTGGAAGCATCACATGTCACAAAATCAAATTTTTAAGGTGCTATGTGAACATACAAAGAATCATCACTAGAATTTTAGGGTTTCTTAAACTTGACAACATCACACGTAGGAAAAACTAGGGTTTTGAGAGTACAACATTTGTAGCTCCCTACGCTAGACTCCTTGAACACTTGAGGGTTGGAAAAAAGTTCGCTTGAGGTCTTCTAATATCCACGACGATCCACCCGAAGCTCCTTTGTCCAAAGCTCCTTGCTTTACCCGATATGTGAAAGAAGTAAAGCAAACACCCTACACAAACCGGCTAGATGTGTATAGTATGATGATGTGGTTGTTTTTCTATAATCAAAACTCTTTCTTTTATCAACCTCACTTAAAGAAAATAATCAAGAGAGGAAGAAGAAGATGGTAGCTTTTCTTTTTCATAAAAGGAAAAGAGATGAGAATGAATAATAATGAAATGAGAAAGAATAATAATATATATATTTTAATTCCTTCTCACTTCAACCATGGTTAAAATTATCTAGATCTTTTCAAAGTGAGTTAAAAGGTTAAAGGATAATTAACTCAAGGTTAATAAGTGGTTGAAGCATGGTCAAAGATGATAAACTTGAACCTCTTGTGAATTATCCTTTCCTTTTAAAAAAATGAAAAATAAATAGATAATCCTATCATGTAAGTCTTGCATTGCCACCAAACTTGTATCAATAACCATGAAACAATGTATGCATGTATGTATCCATGCACATCATCATGTGCATACATGTATGCATACAAAATAGAAAAGAGTTTGATTAAAGAATTAATCTAAAAGTCATTTGTTAAATCAACACTTGATTTTGCAAACCGGTCATATCACATACGACCCGACCAATAGAAAATGCCCGATTAATATACGGTATCACATATCCGTATTTAATCGGGTCCCCGTGCATATCTCATATGCACACCACATCTTTTTGCCTGAGCCAGGAAACTTCATTGTGGGACTCTAAGACTCGTCAATACGCCGGCAGTAGGTAATGATCATATCAAATACCTACAAGCCGCAAGCGGTCAGCTAAACGTAACGGCCACCCGGGTATTGAGCGATCAGAAGAAAACAAGCGAACCTGCTACAACTCCCGTCGAGCCAACCGGCAACACTACCGTACAGTCCGGTCTCTTCGTCAGATATGCTGCATATCGAGTCTAGGGATGGTAACGTCGACCCCAATAACTCAATAAGTCGTGCCGATGAAAGGTCTATAACAGATCGAGAAACTACTGATAACACTTATCAGCAAATCTCAACAGCCCTGGCCAGGGACTTACTGATATAGCCAGTCCAGCACAGCACAGCATCAACTCCCAATACCGGGAGAGATGAAACCCCTCCTATCGCTCATCGCCTTCGTGTGTCTCGGGACTGTACCCAACGGCCACCTGTTTGCACGACTCAGTAGAGCCGTGGTAGGGTGGTAATCAAAGTACAGTGGGAGAACACACAAGACTCTATGACGATCTCGGGTCTACAGACTAACCTGCACCAGTGTCACCTGAGAACTGCTATCCGACGATAGATATAATTCCATATAGGAGTTCTCGGCGAGTCCGTCCAGTGTACCCAGTCACTACTGAGCACCCGTATACGATCTCGATGTCAAACATCAATGAATGTGGGAACATCCATCGCCCATCATATGGGTCTAGTGTCATATACGCTAGTCTACTCCGGTATATCGATGCCCCGTCTCGATACACCTACGACTAGGGACATTCCAGGATATGCTTATAAACTACTGATGTCCCACTAGTATGATCTCTATCATAATCACAGTAGTCAAGTCAATATCCTCAGGGCTTTATCAACATGTATGAATGAATAAATGCATGGTCAAATCAACATGCCAGATAAAGAATAACCAGATAGCATACTATCATGTCGAGCAAGAATGTACACTGAATATATATATATATATATATACATGTATAAATACATCCACTATCACATAATGGCCTCTAGGGCATACATATATCCAACACAGGCCACCGCCCCTCGTCGGGGTCTCGATCAGTATACACTAGTCTACACTGGAGTATCGATGTCCGGTCTCGATACTCCTACGACTAGGGACATTTAAAGATGTGCTTATAGACCCCAGCTCCTACATATATGATCACCATCATAATGCTGGCAGTCAAGAAAGAATCCTATGGGCTCTATCAATATGTACATGATGATAAAGATAAACCAGATAGCATACTATCATCTTAAGTAAGACTGTTCTATCGGTATAGGTCCTTACTCAATCATCATAATCACCTGTCCGTGACTATGATAATTGCCTTGAGGGCATTATAGCCAACAACACACTCGACTAGAAACAATTAAAGGATGTACTTGTGGACTACCCTGGCCCAAATAGTATGATCTCTATCATAGTCCTGGTAGTCAAGACACATCCTAAGAGCTTTATCAACATGTGAGAGCAAGACAGTATCACAATACAAATCTACATGTTAAAACAAAGAGCAACCAGATAGCATTCTATCCTCTCGAGTAAGAAAGTCATCTCTATATATGTCCAAGTTGTTGGATATATGTATGCCCTAGAGTCCATTATATGATAGTGAATGTATTTATACATGTATATATATTCAGTATACATTCTTTCTCGACATGATAGTATGCTATCTGGTTCTTCTTTATCTGACATGTTGACTTGATCATGCTTTTATTCATTTACACGTGTTGATAAAGCCCTGAGGATATTGGCTTGACTACTGTGATTATGATGGAGATCATACTAGTGGGACATCTGTAGTTTATAAGCATATCCTGAAATGTCCCTAGTCGTAGGTGTATCGAGATGGGGCATCGATATACCAGAGTAGACTAGCGTATATGATACTAGACCCATATGATGAGCGATGGATGTTCCCACATCCATTGATGTTTGACATCGAGATCGTATACGGGTGCTCAGTGGTGACTGGGTACACTGGACGGACTCGCCGAGAACTCCTATATGGTATTATATCTATCGTCGGATAGCAGTTCTGAGGTGACACTGGTACAGGTTAGTCTGTAGACCCGAGATCGTCATAGAGTCTTGTATGTTCTCCCGCTGCACTTTGATTACCACCCTACCACGGCTCTACTGAGTCGTGCAAACAGGTGGCTTTTGGGTATAGTCCCGAGACACACGAAGACAATGAGCAATAGGAGGGGTTTCGTCTCTCCCGGTATTGGGAGTTGATGTTGTGCTGTGCTCAATTGGCTATATCAGTAAGTCCCTGGCCAGGGCTGTTGAGATTTACTGATAAGTGTTATCAATAGTTTCTCGATCTGTTATAGACCATTCATTCGCATGAATTATTGAGTTATTGGGGTCGACGTTACCATCCCTTGAATCGATATGCAGCATATCTGACGAAGTGACCGGACTGTACGGTAGTGTTGCCGGTTGGCTCGACGGGAGTTGTGAGAGGTTCGCTTGTTTTCTTCTGATCGCTCAATACCTGGGTGGCCGTTACGTTTAGCTGACCTCTTGTGGCTTGGAGGTGTTTGATATGATCATCACCCACTGCCGGCGTATTGACGAGTCTTAGAGTCCCACAATGGAGTTACCTAGTCCAGGCGAAACGATGTGGTGTGCATATTGGATATGCGCGGGGACCCGATTAAATGCGCGTATGAGATACCGTATATTAATCGGGCGGTTTGCTATTGGTCAGGTCGTATGTGATATGACCGGTTTGCTAAATCAAGTGTTGATTTATCATTAACCATTAGCTTTTTCACTTTAAACCCCTCTTGTCTTTTGTTGTATGTATGCATGTATGCATTTATTCCCATTGATGCACATATGGATGTGCATGCACACATACATGCATACATAATTCTATCATGGTTGTTGATATAGTGGATGGTGGCAATATAAGACTCACACCATTTATAAATATATGGATATTTCTTTTTGGAAAAGAAAATGGAAATGGAAATTATTATCATGCTTGATTATTTTATTCACCCACTAACCTTTGTATTAACCTTGAGTTAATTTCCATGTCCATTATGCATCCAAAAGAAAATATCTAGACATTTATTAACTTGAGTTAAGAGTGAGAAGAAGAAAATATATATATTTTTCTTTTCTCATTCTTATCTTTATCTTTATCATTATCTTTGAGCTCTTCATTTGCCATCTTCTTCTTCCTCACTCTCTTGCTCTCTAGGTTTGGTTAGTGAACAAAAGAGTGATCAAGTTAGGGTTTTGAAGTGAGAAAACAAACCACATCACCATTCTACACTGCTCTTGCCCATTAGTTTAGAGTGTTGGCTTCTACTTCTCCTTTTGATCAAGTGGAGGCTTTAGGTTGGACAAAGAGGACTCCGGGTGGATCGTCGTGGACTTGGAGGATCTCAAGCAAGCTTCTTCCAACCCTCAAGTGGCCAAGGAGTCTTGCATAGGGTGCTACAAAGATTGTATTCCCTAAACCTAGCCTTTTTACTACTTGTATTAGAGTTAATGTTTTGTTACCCTAGCTTTTCTAGTATGATCCTTAGGTTAGTTTCTATAGCACCCTATAAAATTTTAATATGGCATGTGTGATGCTACCAAACCCTTGTAGTGGTGCTGTAGAAACACCTTCATGATATCAGAGCCTAACTAGAAGCCTAGACGATGTTACGACAATACGAAAACGAAAACTTCCGCAAAAATACGAAATTAGAAAACCCATGAAATGCTCTCTGTAAATTTTTTTAAAAGTGACCTGAAAATTATTTAAACAACTGCAGAGAGGCATTTAAGACGATATAAGAAAACTGGTGCAAAACGAGATAGAGGGGCTCGGAAAAATCCGGCGACCCTTGGGGATTTTCCGGCGACGCCGGCCGTTGTTGCTCCCCTATGGCTCGTTCTGCTCCAGTGTTCTGTATGATCTGGGGTTTCTAGTATTGTTTAGTTGTCCAGAATTGCATGTGATGTAAGTTTCGTATTGGGCAATTTGCGGAATAGTTCGTATTCGTATTTTTATAACATCGTATTGGTAACTTTGGCGACGTTAAACAGGTCGAACGAATTATCAAACACTCGTATTTTTCCAGGTTGAACATACTCGATAACTAATGCAGGTATTCCTATGGACCCCTAGATGAAAGTAACCCTAACTTGAGATGTGACCACCAAACTACGACTGAACCTTAGGGTTTGTCGTAGTTAGTGGCGCCACAAATGAGGCTTTGGTCTGCCCTTCTACGGTTGGTCCATTAAATACTGTGGCATAGATTTTAGGTATTGTTTAACGGTGTTCAAGTGTTGAGCATGCTGGGGAATATGGGTGTTCGTTAATTCGATCGAAGGGTTTAACATCGCCTTGTAGTATGTGATACTTGTTTCTGCGACCGTAAGCGTAGTATGCGTATCGCCGGTTTCGTTGCTATATGTCAACGGCAATTGGGGTACGCACACTTGCTTACGTTGATGACATGTGATGTTATGTGTTGCTGTGTTGTGATGTATTGGATTGTCGTGATCGAATAGCCGGGGGGTTTTATGTGAGATGAAAGTTTTACTTTTCATTCATGTAAAATTCAATTGTAATGTAATATTCTTTTATTTGGGGCACTTCCGGGTTGAGGATGATGTCACGATTGTTGTATATTATTTACTTTTCCGCATTAGGATAGACCCAAGGAGGAGAGCACAAGTGACCGGGTTCTGGGGTCCAGTGGGAGACCATCTCGAGGCGTCGAGACCGGGTTTCCTAACTCCAGAATTGGCAGGGTCACTTGCCGCTCTCGTAGGGGTCTAGGGTGTGGGATTGGCTATTCATCACGATCGTGGAATCCGTATTTTCTATTGTTGGCTAAATACTAAATACGGACGTCCTAGTATATCCTATATTATCATATATGTGTTTCTGCTGCCTATATTTTGTGATTTGATCGCTTAATATATCTGAGACTAATGCTATATTATATATGAGATATATAATAAACGTTGCTTATGTTTTACACCCACGCTAGTCCCGTCCCGGTATACCGTTAGTTAAGTAACCTAACGGTGCATAACGGAACATTGCGGCGAATGCGGATGGCATAAGCGTACGTTGTATTTTCGTTTCTTTCTTGTGATGGCTTAAGGACTTAAATGATGGGACTACATTAATATGATTAATGTAAAGAAAATAAACCTAAAAAGATGTTGTAGAATCGGATTTGAAAACCACTCGGCTTTTTACGGAAAAGCTATATTTCAAAACTGCGGAGCTTAAGCCACTCCTTTTGAAAACCATTTGATTCAACGACGATATCAAGTTCAAAGCGTTAAATATTTTCTTAAAAAACATCTGCAAACCTCCGTCATTTTAGGAAGTAGAGTACTTAGTATTCGTGCTACGTTTGTTGACCTTAGCCAAGGCGTAGTGTACGGTAGCTATTATAAAGACTGGCTAAGGAATCTTAACATTTCCTTGACTTATGATAAGGTATCATATGTCCTCACGGCTCCAGCCCCGCCCGTCCCAGGCCCTAAATCCTCAGTTGCGGATATTGAAGTCCGCAAGACATGGGATGCTGACTGTGCCACGGCCAAATGCCTCGCACTTGCATCGATGGATAACACACATCAAAAGCAGCACGAGAATATGGACGTCCACGCCATATTCCTCCATACAAAGGAGTTGTATGGAGAGCAATCTCGCGTATTAAGATACGAAGCATCCAGAAAGCTGTTTCAGATGCGAATGGCCCCTGGCACACCAGTAGGAGACCATGTTCTGAAGATAATAGCTCTCATAAAAGGGCTTGAGGACCTTGGGTGGACAATGGACAATGAACAATATACGGATATTATTCTGCAGTCTCTCCCCTCCACTTTTGCTCAATTTATAGTTAACTTCAACATGCACAACATGGAGAAGGAACTACCTGAACTCCTTAATATGTTAAGGAGTGCAGAGAGCACGCTGAAATCAGTGAAGACTCCCGTTTTGAGTGTTGGGCAATCTTCCTCTTCTCGCCCAAAGGCAAAAGCCAAGGGAAAAATAAAGAAGAAACCCACCAAACCTAAGGGTGGAGTCAAAAAGGTTAAGGGGAAAGACAGGTCCAAAGCTGGAGATTCGGGAAAAGGGGAATGCTATCACTGCCACAAAACCGGACACTAGAAGCGCAACTGCACGGAGTACTTGGATCTTAAGAAGAAGCATGGGGATGCTTCCGCTTCAGGTGTGTTTGTGACAAAAAACCGTTTTTCAATAAACTCTACTTCCTGGATATTAGATACCGGTTCAGGTTCTCGCATTTGCAATTCTATGCAGGGGCTGAGAAATAGCAAGGTTTTGAAGACAGGTGACCATACTCTCCGCGTTGGAAATGGTTCCAATGTACATACAGTTGCAGTGGGAGAGTATCACTTGGGGTTGCCATCTGGGTGTATATTGGTTTTGAACCCATGTTATTATGTACATAGTATGCTTTGTAATATAATATCCGTTTCTTTGTTGGGCAATGAAGGATATAATTTTGTATTGCAGAATAATGTTATGAACATTCACCTGAATCAAATGTTGGTTGGGTATGGTACACTTAAAAACGGGATATACGTTCTAAATCAACACACAGTTTTCAGCATACAACACACAAATAAAAGAAAACTTTTAGATTAAATGAAGCTTTTCTTTGGCACTGTAGACTTGGTCATATTAACGAAACAAGACTAAACAAGTTACACAAAGATGGATATTTAAACCCTTTTGAATATAAATCTTATGCGACTTGTCAGTCTTGTATCAAGGGTAAAATGACCAAAACTCTGTTTACAGGACACGGAGAAAGAGCTACTGAGCTCTTAAGCCTCATACATAGTGATGTATGTGGGCCAATGTCTACACAGGCTAGAGGCAGTTTTTCTTACTTTATTACTTTCACTGATGATTTCTCAAGATTCGGTCATGTATTTTTATTAAAGCACAAGTCCGAAGCTTTCGAGAAATTCACTGAATATAAACTCAAAGTAGAGAAACAAACCGGCTTGAGCATCAAAATGCCTCAATCAGATCGAGGTGGAGAGTACCTCAGTACAGAGTTTGCAAACTTCCTAAAAGAGAATGGGATTCTCTCTCAGCTCACTCCTCCTTACACACCACAGCACAACGGTGTGTCAGAACGACGGAATCGGACCCTATTAGATATGGTCCGTTCCATGATGAGTGATGCTGAGTTACCCGTCTCATTTTGGGGGCATGCATTGGAGACTGCAGCGTTTCTACTAAACAGGGTCCCAACTAAAACCGTGTCTAGCACGCCATATGAGATATGGCATGGGAAGAGACCATCTCTTAATCGATTTAAGATTTGGGGTTGTCCGGCCTATGTTAAAAAGAAAAATCTGGACAAACACTAGACACGGTCCGTCATGTGTAATTTTGTGGGATATCCAAAGAATTCTTATGGATATCATTTCTACCACAAGGAGGAACAAAAGGTGTTTGTTTCTCAGCATGCCACATTTTTAGAAAAAGAATTTTTTACAAATGATACTGATGGCAGAGTGGTAGACCTAGAAGAAGTTATAGAAACACAAATCACAAATGATGACTTGGTTGAACCAGCTGTTGCAACAGAAACTGAAGAACCTCGGCCACTCCGTAGGTCTGGTAGGACTTCTCGCCCACCGGAGAGGTACTACGGTTTCCTCATTGATGGTGACAGAGAAGATTGCATCATGGAGGAGGATGATCCTACCATCTTTCAGCAGGCTATCACGAGTGGAGACTCTGTGAAGTGGCTGGATGCCATGAGATCTGAAATGGAGTCTATGTACACCAACAACGTATGGACTTTGGGCGTTGTACCCCCTGGGGTAAAACCTGTGGGATGCAAATGGATCTTTAAAAGAAAGATTGGTGTAGATGGGTAGGTAGAGACCTATAAGGAAAGACTTGTGGCGAAGGGTTTTCGTCAAAGACCAGGTCTGGACTATGACGAAACTTTTTCTCCCGTAGCCATGCTTAAATCCATTCGGATCCTACTTGCTATTGCTACTCACTACGATTATGAAATCTGGCAGATGGACGTTAAAACAACATTTCTAAATGGAGATTTAGAAGAATGCGTTTATATGGATCAGCCAGAGGGCTTCATTGACAGTGGGAGCAGCAGGAAAGCATGTACATTGCTTAAATCCATTTATGGATTAAAGCAGGCATCACGGAGTTGGAACATCTGTTTCGATGATGTTATCAAAGAGTTTGATTTCATCAAAAATTCAGATGAACCTTGTGTTTATAAGAAGGCTGTAGGGAGAGCTGTCACATTTCTCGTATTGTACGTGGATGACATTCTTCTGATAGGAAATGATATTCCTATGTTACAGTCGGTCAAATCTTTCTTAACACTAAGGTTCTTCATGAAGGACCTGGGTGATGCCACATACATTCTGGGCATTAGGATCTATAGGGATAGATCCAAGAGGTTGTTGGGATTGTCCCAAACCAGGTACATCAACACCATCCTAAAAAGGTTGAGTATGGAAGACTCCAAGCGGGGTGCCTTACTCGCTTGCCATGGGGTCACTCTCTCTAAGGACTCTTGCCCAAAGACCGATGAAGAGAGAGCTCGCATGAGCATTATACCCTATACTTCGGCAGTAGGATCTATAATGTATGCGATGTTATGTACACGCCCAGATGTAGCTTATGCACTTAGTGTAGTAAGCAGGTATCAATCCAACCCAGGGGAGAATCACTGGATAGCTGTGAAGAATATTCTTAAGTACTTGTGAAGGACTAAAGAATTATTCTTGGTGTATGGTAATGGAGACCTCCAAATGGAGGCCTTTACCGATTCGAGCTTCCAGAGTGATAAGGATGACAGTAAATCTATCTCTGGATTTGTATTTACCCTCAATGGAGGGGCGGTAAGTTGGAAGAGTTCCAAACAGGATACCGTTGCAGACTCTACGATGGAGGCTGAGTACATTGCCGCGAATGATGCCGCCAAGGAAGCCGTCTGGATGAGGTAGTTTGTATCGGAGCTAGGAGTAGTTCCAACCATTATTGATCCAATACCATTGTATTGTGATAGTAATGGGGCTATGGCGTTAGCCAAGGAGCCCAGGTCCCATCAGCGGTCCAGACACATCCTGAGGCGCTTTCATTTGATCCGGGAGATTGTAGATCGCCGCGAGATCGAGATTAAGAGAGTAGACACAAAGAATAACACCCCGGATCCACTCACCAAGGCCCTCCCTCAGCCGCAGCATGAGCGACTTTTTAAGATGTTGGGTATGAGATAGCCATAACTGGCCCTAGTGCAAGTGGGAGATTGTTGGATATATGTATGCCCTAGAGGCCATTATATGATAGTGGATGTATTTATACATGTATATATATTCAGTATACATTCTTGCTCGACATGATAGTATGCTATCTGGTTCTTCTTTATCTGACATGTTGACTTGATCATGCTTTTATTCATTTACACGTGTTGATAAAGCCCTGAGGATATTGGCTTGACTACTGTGATTATGATGGAGATCATACTAGTGGGACATCTGTAGTTTATAAGCATATCCTGAAATGTCCCTAGTCGTAGGTGTATCGAGATGGGGCATCGATATACCAGAGTAGACTAGCGTATATGATACTAGACCCATATGATGAGCGATGGATGTTCCCACATCCATTGATGTTTGACATCGAGATCGTATACGGGTGCTCAGTGGTGACTGGGTACACTGGACGGACTCGCCGAGAACTCCTATATGGTATTATATCTATCGTCGGATAGCAGTTCTGAGGTGACACTGGTACAGGTTAGTCTGTAGACCCGAGATCGTCATAGAGTCTTGTATGTTCTCCCGCTGCACTTTGATTACCACCCTACCACGGCTCTACTGAGTCGTGCAAACAGGTGGCTTTTGGGTATAGTCCCGAGACACACGAAGACAATGAGCAATAGGAGGGGTTTCGTCTCTCCCGGTATTGGGAGTTGATGTTGTGCTGTGCTCAATTGGCTATATCAGTAAGTCCCTGGCCAGGGCTGTTGAGATTTACTGATAAGTGTTATCAATAGTTTCTCGATCTGTTATAGACCATTCATCGGCATGAATTATTGAGTTATTGGGGTCGACATTACCATCCCTAGACTCGATATGCAGCATATCTGACGAAGAGACCGGACTGTACGGTAGTGTTGCCGGTTGGCTCGACGGGAGTTGTGAGAGGTTCGCTTGTTTTCTTCTGATCGCTCAATACCCGGGTGGCCGTTACGTTTAGCTGACCTCTTGTGGCTTGGGGGTGTTTGATATGATCATCACCCACTGCCGGCGTATTGACGAGTCTTAGAGTCCCACAATGGAGTTACCTAGTCCAGGCGAAACGAAGTGGTGTGCATATGGGATATGCGCGGGGACCCGATTAAATGCGCGTATGAGATACCGTATATTAATCGGACTGTTTTCTATTGGTCAGGTCGTATGTGATATGACCGGTTTGCTAAATCAAGTGTTGATTTATCATTAACCATTAGCTTTTTCACTTTAAACCCTTCTTTTCTTTTGTTGTATGCATGCATGTATGCATTTATTCCCATTGATGCACATATGGATGTGCATGCATACATACATGCATACATAATTCTATCATGGTTGTTGATATAGTGGATGGTGGCAATATAAGACTCACACCATTTATAAATATATGGATATTTCTTTTTGGAAAAGGAAATGGAAATGGAAATTATTATCATGCTTGATTATTTTATTCACCCACTAACCTTTGTATTAACCTTGAGTTAATTTCCATGGCCATTATGCATCCAAAAGAAAATATCTAGATATTTATTAACTTGAGTTAAGAGTGAGAAGAAGAAAATATATATATTTTTCTTTTCTCATTCTTATCTTTATCTTTATCATTATCTTTGAGCTCTTCATTTGCCATCTTCTTCTTCCTCACTCTCTTGCTCTCTAGGTTTGGTTAGTGAACAAAAGAGTGATCAAGTTAGGGTTTTGAATGGAGAAAACAAACCACATCACCATTCTACACTGCTCTTGCCCATTAGTTTAGAGTGTTGGCTTCTACTTCTCCTTTTGATCAAGTGGAGGCTTTAGGTTGGACAAAGAGGACTCCGGGTGGATCGTCGTGGACTTGGAGGATCTCAAGAAAGCTTCTTCCAACCCTCAAGTGGCCAAGGAGTCTAGCATAGGGAGCTACAAAGATTGTATTCCCTAAACCTAGCCTTTTTACTACTTGTATTAGAGTTAATGTTTTGTTACCCTAGCTTTTCTAGTATGATCCTTAGGTTAGTTTCTCTAGCACCCTATAAAATTTTAATATGGCATGTGTGATGCTACCAAACCCTTGTAGTGGTGCTGTAGAAACACCTTCATGATATCAGAGCCTAACTAGAAGCCTAGACGATGTTACGACAATACGAAAACGAAAACTTCCGCAAAAATACGAAATTAGAAAACCCATGAAATGCACTCTGTAAATTTTTTAAAAAGTGACCTGAAAATTATTTAAACAACTGCAGAGAGTCATTTAAGATGATATAAGAAAACTGGTGCAAAACGAGATAGAGGGGCTCGGAAAAATCCGGCGACCCTTGGGGATTTTCCGGCGACGCCGGCCGTTGTTGCTCCCCTCTGGCTCGTTCTGCTCCAGTGTTCTGTACATTATGATCTGGGGTTTCTAGTATTGTTTAGTTGTCCAGAATTGCATGTGATGTAAGTTTCGTATTGGGCAATTTGCGGAATAGTTCGTATTCGTATTTTTATAACATCGTATTGGTAACTTTGGCGACGTTAAACAGGTCGAACGAATTATCAAACACTCGTATTTTTCCAGGTTGAACATACTCGATAACTAATGCAGGTATTCCTATGGACCCTCTAGATGAAAGTAACCCTAACTCGAGATGTGACCACCAAACTACGACTGAACCTTAGGGTTTGCCGTAGTTAGTGGCGCCACAAATGAGGCTTGGGTCTGCCCTTCTACGGTTGGTCCATTAAATACTGTGGCATAGATTTTAGGTATTGTTTAACGGTGCTCAAGTGTTGAGCATGCTGGGGAATATGGGTGTTCGTTAATTCGATCGAAGGGTTTAACATCGCCTTGTAGTATGTGATACTTGTTTCTGCGACCGTAAGCATAGTATGCGTATCGCCGGTTTCGTTGCTATATGTCAACGGCAATTGGGGTACGCACACTTGCTTACGTTGATGACATATGATGTTATGTGTTGCTGTGTTGTGATGTATTGGATTGTCGTGATCGAATAGCCGGGGGGTTTTATGTGAGATGAGAGTTTTACTTTTCATTCATGTAAAATTCAATTGTAATGTAATATTCTTTTATTTGGAGCACTTCCGGGTTGAGGATGATGTCACCATTGTTGTATATTATTTACTTTTCCGCATTAGGATAGACCCAAGGAGGAGAGCACAAGTGACCGGGTTCTGGGGTCCAGTGGGAGTCCATCTCGAGGCGTCGAGACCGGGTTTCCTAACTCCAGAATTGGCAGGGTCACTTGCCGCTCTCGTAGGGGTCTAGGGTGTGGGATTGGCTATTCATCACGATCGTGGAATCCGTATTTTCTATTGTTGGCTAAATACTAAATACGGACGTCCTAGTATATCCTATATTATCATATCTGTGTTTCTGCTGCCTATATTCTGTGATGTGGTCGCTTAATATATCTGAGACGAATGCTATATTATATATGAGATATATAATAAACGTTGCTTATGTTTTACACCCACGCTAGTCCCGTCCCGGTATGCCGTTAGTTAAGTAACCTAACGGTGCATAACGGAACATTGCGGCGAATGCGGATGGCATAAGCGTACGTTGTATTTTCGTTTCTTTTTTGTGATGGCTTAAGGACTTAAATGATGGGACTACTTTATTATGATTAATGTAAAGAAAATAAACCTAAAAAGATGTTGTAGAATCGGATTTGAAAACCACTCGGCTTTTTACAGAAATGCTTATTTCAAAACTGCAGAGCTTAAGCCACTCCTTTTGAAAACCATTTGATTCTACGACGATATCAAGTTCAAAGCGTTAAAGATTTTCTTAAAAATCATCCGCAACCTTCCGTCATTTTAGGAAGTAGAGTACTTAGTATTCGTGCTACGTTTGTTGACCTTAGCCAAGGCGTAGTGTACAGTAGCTAAGTGATGTCTTCCTACAATGCATATGATGCAGATTAATTGGGACGGGCATGTGACTTTGTTGACCTTAGCCAAGGGTCATGTGAACGGGTCTAATTAATCAGGAAATGACGAGTTGAACTTGACTAGTGCTTATGATTTGTTGACCATAGCCAAGGTCATGAGTGTTAGGGGTAAAAACCACATCGGGAGTTTCAAGAGTTGAAATTTGCAATGAGATTGCATACCTTCCATATGATGGTTGGATCCCGATCCCACTGTAGGCAATAGTTGCTCCAAGGAGAGTTTTGCAGTTTACAATTAGCTAACTCATTAGGTGTCTAGAAAGGTGTTAACGGGGCTACGCCTCTGGGAAGACGAGGTTTATATTAATTAGGTCCGTACGAAAGCACGGGGAACCTCCCTCAAGTACCGACACTGACCTGGCTGAACGGTAAGCGAAGTTGTAGACTGTAATTAATCCTGGCTAGTTTTCTTTTTAAGGTTTGAAAGAAAAACTTGATTAAAGCAGTGGGAGACATTGATTGAATGATGGATGTTGTGATCAAAATATTTTTACCGCAATCAAGAACGGCGTCACTTGGTAGCTAGCCGGTGAGTACGGGTCGGTCCACAGGGATGTTTTGTATTTCCTAATTGTTCTAACGAGTTGATTTAGACTAGGATTTAAAATCTTGCTAGGGTTAGGTTTAGGTTAAGTTTGGAAATTTAAGATTTCCCACCACTTTCAATGCCCTAATTTAGATCTCTTTAGGTGTTATGGTAATAATTAATAAAGGGGATTAGGACGATCGGGAAGAAACGATGTTTCTTCTTCTAGGTCCTTGTCCGTCCTTTCTTAATTCTTATCCTAACCTCCATGGAAAACATGCACAACCGGTCTTTTAAACTACGGTATCACCGTTACCTCGTGGGTAGGGTGCCGTAGGGAGCGGTATGTATATGTATGCATGGAGTCCTATTAATTAATATGTGATGGGCAAGAAAGGGGTGGAAGATTTTCATCTCTCAAACCTTTCCTATTCCTAACCCTAACAAGTGAGGAACTACTCACTCATTATGGGATTGATAAAAGACATGTTTTTATTTGAGTTTTCGATTTAAAAAGACTAACTATCTAAACTACGGTAGATTAAAAAAAATTCTAATCTAATTTAACTAGGGCAGATAATAAATCTATACTAGGGCAGAAATAAAAATTAAGAACTAGGGCAATAAAAAGAATCTACTTACTTTATTGATGCTCTCAAAACATTACAAAAGATTTCTGAATATTTGATCAATGAAAAGAGGCATGCCTCAAAAAGAGATTTAGGGCTTCTATTTATAGATCATAGAAACTCTAGGGTTACAATCGATTCATATCTGCATTTACAATTTTACCCCTAAAGAAGACTAGTCAACGCGCCGCCAGCCGCCACAGAATTTTTGCACCGACACGGGCGACGCATGGCCGCGGATCCGCGGCCAAGAGCCAGGTTTGGCCGCGGTTCCGCGGCCATAAAGGGGTCTTGTTGGATGAGTTTTCTTGGGTTGGTTCTGGTTGCATTTTGCTTCTCGTTTCTTCACTTGGTTCTTCAGAATGTCTTCTAGTTCTCTTTCAGATTTCCACAGTGAATAATGTAGTGGATTTTACCGTTCGCTTCGTGTCGAAGTCTTGAACCTTGCGCTGCCTTTATTCTTTGTGGGATTGTCCAATGATCTTCGTTTATTCTCCAAACTGTAGGCTTGATCAAGATTCTTCCATTTGTCGGTCGTAATCTCACTTTTGCATCGTCTTTTCATCAATTTCACTGTTTTTGTTCCGAGAACCTGTAACCTGCAACTATGTAGCAGACATGGATCAAAAGCACATGTTTATTTGTAAAATGAATAAGAATGGGGAATATAATAATGCAAAATTATGGTATCAACAAATACCCCCAAACTTATCTTTTGCTCGTCCTCGAGCAAACCTAGTTTTATTCTCGAAAAAGACCTAGCCTCACTTTCGCAGGGAAACGCGATTGCACTGAGCTCGTGCAACAAGCCGTTAAACCTCTAAGTGTCCCTAGTAGGAGGAGTGTTGTCTCCTGAGGGTTTTCCGCGGATACTACCCACAAAATCCTATCAATTCGGCTTATCGACTTTTATTCTCCAATTAGGTTTTCTAACAAGAAACTCTATTATCTTTGACTCAGAAATTATCCACCCGTATTTTTCACGCTTCCTTATTATTTAACTTAAGATTATATATGTTCTTGTAAATTTACTTAGTTTTTAGCATCTTTTAAGTTTTCCTTCTAGGGTTCTATCTCAACTTAGGAATTTGTATCATCTCTATTAAAGATATAAGTCATATTTTTCATTCCTATCTCTTATCTAAACCCCAATCACATACCCCTACGTGTGTGTGTAAATCACCCCTACACTCGGAAGTTCAAATCAAGCTATCACACTCTTGTCCGTCGTCCAAAGCACTTCTTAATTGGTGAATTTTTAAATGAAATTTGCTCACACATCCTTCATGCGACCGTTAATACTTCTTAAGGTACCAACAACCGATTACAAAATGTATTTGCACATTAAAGCGTAATTCCTAGTCTTGTAACACCTAAGGCTTTAGCAGTGACTCCCAAACCAGTTGGTCTAAGGCACTAGGTGATGAAGCACCCTCGCTAAATATTTTTTCTATTTTTGCAGCTTTAAGTAATTACAAAAACCGGTGTTCATTTTTTTTTCTTTATTCACACTTGATTTTATTTTTTTTTGTACTAAAGACTTTAGACAAGAGCAGTTCAAGGTCTCTTCTACTATTCCAAGTTTCAAGGTTCGTGTTTGTGCAATTTGTAGGGTATATATTTTCAGAATTTAGACTTAAGCTTAGGAATTATTTTTCAAACTTATACTTTAATAAAAATATCAATACTTTTCCCTTGTTTTAACTTAGCCCAAGAAGTCAACTCGAAATTTGATTATTTCTAAATAAACTACAAAGACATATAATTTCTACCGTTAAATTTTAAGAAAGGTTATTTTTAAGGTTTTTAATTTACTAGGTCTAAGGTCTAGTTGTTCCTAACTAGCTAACCTATTTGTCAAACTCGAGTCAATTAAGGCCAAAATTGAATGTTTTAATTTTTATAATTTTTTTAAATTTTTCAGTTTTTATTTGATTTTTATTTTTTCTATTATTTTTTTATTTTCAAATTTTTCAATTTTTATAATTTTTATATAAGGATGCAATGCAGAATTTAAACATGCAAAAGAAAAAGAAAAAAATATGTATAATTTTTTTTTTAAAAATATGCAATCCAAAAGGTAGCTATATACAACCACCAACTCCCCCAAACTTAACCAAAGCAGTGCCCTCACTGCTCGGCCCCACGTCGCGCTCGCGAGCGTGAACGTGAACGCTCCTCCTTAGCCAGCAGGGTTTGAATCCCCCGCTCTACCTCAGTCAACCGACGGTCGTGCTCCCTCGCTGTCACCCTAAATTGCTCTCTCAACTCATCAATGCCCCTAACTGCTCTCCGCATCAATTGTGCATGTTCTAGGGGGGTCATTTCTCCTTCGCTCGCGGCCGAGCTAGAGCTAGGTGTTCGGGCGAATACATTCTCTGCCGGTTCGGTTCTAGACCACACATTTGTCAATCGAGAATAGGACGTAGTAACGCCCTCAATAAGAGGTCTAACCGGAATGCCTCCATGCATATAAATTTCGAACTCCTCCACGAGGAGGAAATATCCACATAATTGTGTAACCAGCATGGGACAAGGGTAATTTGCGGCTGGTTTTCCCGCACCTAAAGAGTTTAGCAATACTGTGCACATGTTGAAACGGGGGTTCTTTGTCATAAAAGTATGCACAATATGCAAGGAGGGTGTAAAAAATGTTGTGTTATGGGAGCTACCGAAAATATTATTTTGTGCCCACCGGCACACAGTCAAAACATTCGCGAAAAAGGTTCTCGCTTAGATACCCTTACGCGGCTCCCTTGAGCAATCGTTGCCCATCAAGGGCATGTAATCCTCAAATTGCAAGGGTTGGTCATGTGCAGGTATGCGAGGGATTAGTGTGACTTCGTGTATAATATCCATATCAATAACAATTTCCCGATCTCCCCATTGCAATTTAATAAAACCAAATAGGGTGAGACACCCCTCCTCCATACACTCGTAAAAATGAGTGACTAATTCCGGCAATGCATATGCGTTAGGGTGATTATAAATCAAAAAGTTCCAACCCCTACGCGCGATTTCGTTCGCAAAATAACTACCATACAGTTCGTGTGAAAAAACTTGCGAAAAATCGCGTTCTAGCTGCATGTTGTGTGCCATTGGTGTTCTACAGATCTTAAAATTGAAAAACAGAGAGGGTTTTGGTCAGATCGTACCTCCCGTGAAATTTCAGGGGGTGAAGAGAGAAGACGGCGGCGGATCAGCGGCAGTAAGCGCTTGGGGGGGCGGTTCCACGGCGGCGCAGAAGGGTCCTGCTGTAGAAAAAAGATGGCGGCACTAGGGTTTTGTGGAGAAGTAAAAATTAGGGTTAGAAGCAGAGAAGGGGGTCGGGTCCTTTAAATAGGGAGAACTGATGGACATTTGCAGATAAACCCCTCTAAAAAGAGGAATTTATTTGCAAATAAAATTTTTTATTTATTTATTTAATCTGTAAAATTAAAAAAAATTATATATATTTTTTTATTTTTATGTTATTTTGTATTTATATATTTACAAATGATACATACCCCCAAACTTGTGTGAAACAAAGTGTTGGCTAGATGATCGAAAATTTAGGGGCAAAATGGAGGAATATCAATCAGTGTAAATCGGCTCCTGCAAAAACAGGAGCTCCTCCGACGGGTCCGCTATGAAGAACGGTTTGAGTCGATATCCGTTCACTTTAAACAAAGTACCGTCCTCCGGGTTTTCTAGGTCCACCGCACCGTGCGGATATACGGTGCGTACCAAAAACGGCCCTTTCCACCTAGATTTTAGCTTGCCGGGGTGAAAGTGTAACCGAGTGTCATAAAGCAAAACCTGTTGACCAGGTTTAAAAGTTTTGCGCATAAGGTGTTTGTCATGGAACACCTTAGTTCGGTTTTTAACAATGACAGCATTATCATAAGCCTCATCCCGCAGCTCTTCTAGTTTATTTAATTGCAGCTTTCGATTGCTGCCCGCATCTCCCATCGATAAATTCAACTCCTTGATCGCCCAAAATTCCTTGTGCTCAATCTCAACTGGGAGGTGGCAAGCCTTCCCATAAACAAGCCGGTATAGAGACATACCTAGATCAGTCTTGTATGCAGTACGGAATGCCCATAGTGCATCAATCAGTTTGTGTGACCAATCTTTATGGTTTTAGAAACCGTTTTCTCCAGAATTTGTTTAATTTGCCGATTTGAAACTTCAGCTTGCCCACAAGTTTGGGGATGGTATGGTGTTGACAATTTGTGAGTAATGGAATATTTGCGTATTAAGGACTCAAAAGTCCTATTGCAGAAGTGAGATCCATTATCACTTATAATCGCTCGAGGGTGCCCAAACCGAGAAAAGATATTTTCTTTAAGAAATCGAACGACAACCTTGTTATCATTTGTCCGGCTAGGCACAGCCTCGACCCATTTTGACACATAGTCAACAGCCAAAAGAATATACGCATTCCCAAAGGAATTGGGAAATGGTCCCATGAAGTCTATTCCCTAAACATCAAAAATATCCATAACCAAAATTGGTTGGAGCGGCATTTCGTTTCTCCGCGATATCCGGCCCAAGTGTTGGCACCGGGAGCATGTCTTGCAGTATTCATATGCACCTTTAAAGAGACGTGGCCAGTAGAAACCACACTGCAAGATTTTCTCGGCTGTCTTCTTTGGGCCAAAATGCCCGCCACACGCTTGATCGTGGCAAAAAGACAGCACACTCTTAAACTCATTTTCAGGTACACACCGACGAATGATTTGGTCGGAACAGTATTTAAAATGATACGGTTCATCCCAGTAAAAATGTTTTACTTGGGACAAGAATTGGAGTTTATCCTGTTTCGACCAATCTGTAGGTATCAAGCCGGTGGCCAAGTAGTTTACTATATCAGCGAACCAACGTTCGCATGACACGGTTAAGAGTTGCTCATCGGGAAAAACATCTTTAATTGGAATTTCAAGTGTTGGCGAAGAAGGAAGTCGTGAAAGGTGATCGGCCACTACATTTTCACATCCTCTTTTGTCCCTTATGACAAGGTCAAACTCTTGTAGCAAGAGGATCCAACGTATTAACCTCGATTTAGCATCCTTCTTCGCAAAAAGGTAGCGAAGAGCTGAATGGTCCGTATACACAATCACTGGAGAGCCGATTAAATAAGGCCGGAATTTTTCAAGTGCAAACACAACGGCTAAAAATTCTTTTTCTGTTGTTGTGTAGTTCAGTTGGGCCTCATTTAATGTTCGGCTAGCGTAATAAATTACGTGCGGCATCTTATTAATGTGCTGTCCAAGAACAGCACCAATGGCGAAATCTGATGCATCGCATATAATTTCAAAAGGATGCGTCCAGTTGGGAGATGAAAGAATGGGCGCAGAAATGAGTGAGTGTTTCAATGACTCGAACGCTTCCATGCAAGTTGAGTCAAAATCAAATGTTGTGTCCCTGGCCAATAAAAGAGCAAGGGTCTAGCTATCTTGCTAAAATTCTTGAGGAACCGTCTATAAAAACCGGCATGGCCAAGGAAGGCTCGGATGTCTTTGACGCATTTAGGAGGAGGAAGATTGAAAATGACTTCAATCTTGGCTTTATCAACCTCTATGCCATTTTGCGAGATGACATGTCCTAAGACAATGCCCTCTCGTACCATAAAGTGGCACTTCTCCCAATTTAAAGTGAGGTTCTTATCCCTACAACGGGTAAGAACTGCGTCAAGGTGTAGCAAACACTCGTCGAAGGAGTCACCGAAAATGGAGAAATCATCCATAAAGATCTCCAAAAATTTTTCAACCATGTCTGAAAAGATCCCCATCATACACCGCTGAAATGTAGCGGGTGCATTGCATAACCCAAAGGGCATGTGACGGTAAGAGAAAGTACCGAAAGGACAAGTAAATGTGGTCTTGTCTTGATCCTTTTCGACGATGGGGACTTGATTATAGCCGGAATAGCCATCCAAAAAGCAGTAAAACTCGTGCCCAGCCAATCGTTCTAGCATTTGGTCAATGAAAGGTAAAGGAAAGTGGTCTTTCCTTGTCGCGGCATTGAGTTTCTATAGTCGATGCAAACTCGCCACCCAGTTTGGGTGCGAGTAGGTATTAACTCATTTGCCTCATTGGTTATGACCGTAATGCCCGATTTCTTTGGGACAACATGAATGGTACCCACTGGCTATCCGAGATAGGGTAAATGATACCACTATCAAGACACTTTACAATCTCCTTCTTGACAGCCTCTTTCATTATGGGGTTGAGGCGTCTTTGTAGATCCTTCACTGGCTTGGCATCACCCATCATGTGTATATGATGTTCAACTATGAGGGGACTAATCCCCTTGATGTCCGCCATAGACCAGCCAAAAACTTGCCGGTTATTTTGTAAGACCATTAAAAGGGCTTTCTCTTGCTCGAGAGCTAGAGAGGCCGATATGATAACGGGAAGGGTCTCATTCTCACCTAGGTAAGCATATTTAAGGTGCGACGGCAAAAACATTAATTCGAGTTTAGGAGGTGAAACAATTGAAGGTAACATTGGTGAAACTGTTTCAAACTCGAAGGATTCCATCAACGGTTCAAATCGAGTGTACACAATCGCGTCGGATGGTTCAACTAACTCATCCGAAAAATCAAAAGACTCAAACTCGAGTGGTGAGTCTTCAAAATCATTCAAAAAGGTGAAACACTCATAGTCGTTTTCCGACATGAAAGCTGTGTCAGATTCTAGGAGGAACGCACTAGAGGCGTCAACACTGCTGTGATCGAACAGAAATTTTTCGAGCTCACAGTCCTCCTGTGATCTCATGGATCGAGCAAACATCAAGTAAACTAGCATTAGGCTCGGAGGGCTGATTCTCCAACTTAAAAATGTTGAGTTCAATTATCATATTTCCAAAAGATAGGTTCATTGAACCATTTCGACAATTGATCACCGCATTAGAAGTCGCAAGGAATGGTTGACCAAGTATCACCCGAATTTGACTCCGGGGGTTAGCTACAGGTTGTGTATCCATAACAATGAAGTCAACGGGGAAAATGAAGTCCCCTACTTTAATTAACACATCCTCCAACTCACCCTTAGGATGGGTGATGGATCGGTCGGCCATTTGGAGAGTACAATGAGTGGGTTTAAGCTCTCCAACGCCTAATTGTCCGTACACTGAATAGGGTAGCAAATTGACACTAACACCAAGATCTAATAGTGCTCTATTGATGTTCTTGTCCCCAATTGTTATCGAAATAGTAGGACAGCCGAGGTCCTTACGTTTTTGGGGTAAAGATTGGACAAGAGCATCACTAATAGCACTAGCCACGAAAACTTTCTTTAGTACTTGTGACTTCCTCTTCTTGGTGCATAAGTCCTTTAAGATTTTCGCGTAAGAAGGAACTTGTTGAATTGCATCCAAGAGAGGTATATTTATGCTAACCTATTTGAACAACTCTACAATCTTCTCCATTTGTGGAGTTGGTTTATTGAATCTCAACCTGTTTGGAAAAGGAACATTTTGAAAATTTGTTGAGTCCAATGTGTGTGGAGTAGATTGCAGAGTTGGAACAGATCCCAGTGGAGGTGTGTTCGTGATGTGAGAAATGGGTCCGTTCGAAATAGAAGAAGTAGAGCCTTGTGAAGAATGAAGAATAGGCTCTAACGAAAAAGATGAAGATGAAGAAGAAGATGATGATGAAGAAGATGAAGAAGAACTACCGGCAGGGATGTCATTATTAATACCCACGTTATTGTGCAACACTTTTCCAGATCTCAACGTGGTCACAGCATTCACATTATGATTTTGCTGTTCATATGCAACATGTGCGTGACCGGGATTTGGCAATGGTTGAGATGGAAGCTTTCCCTTTTCTCGCTCGCTCAACGCAGCATTTAGTTGTGCAATTTGTGCTTCAATTGATTTAATGCTTTGATCGTGTGAGGCGCTGTTTTGCACCAAAGATTGAATAGAAGTCTCTAACCTTGCTGCGGATTGTGTAGATTGTTTTAGAAACGCATCTAGACTTCGTTCTAGCGAGGTAACCTTATCATTATTAGGTTGAACAAAATTGTTTTGAGGGTAAGAGTTGTTGGGCACAAAATTGTTCATTTGGTTTGGGTAAGGTTGTGGTTGGAAAAGTTGCTGGTATTGAGTTTGTGGAGGTGCTTGTTGTTGTGGAGGAGGAGGCCTTTGAAAGTTGTTGTTTCCTTGGAATTGTTGATTCCAAGCAAAGTCTGGGTGACTCCTACAACCAGGATTATAAGTCGAAGAGTATGGATCATTTCTTTGTCATTGCTGAAAGGCAGCATTGACTTGATCTTGTCCTTGAACAGGTGGATTGTAAGGACACTCTTCGGTAAGATATGATGGATCCGAACAACAAGCACAAACAGTTCGTGGGGGTAAAGCAAGAGCAGGAGAAGGCGATGAGATTTTGGTCTCAATTGCTTCTAGCTTTTTCGTAAGTGCGGCCATTTTGGCCTTCATTGCAATCGACATATCTAATTGATGTATGCCTGCCCTAGTGTAGCGCCTTGAAAATTCGTTTTGGTGTTTTCCTGAAAATCGGTGAAAATTCGGTATTTTTCCGAAAACCGTCTTTCTCGTTATTTTGCAGTTTAGGACTAATTATACCTAATTTGGATAGGTAATTGCTTGTTTTTAGTAGAAAATGAGTTACTTATGAAATTTTGGTCATTTAAAAAAATTTCCCTATTTTTCAATTTTTTAATTTTATTTTAAGCCGGTAAGAAAATACATTAAATTAGCGATAAATACAAATTTAATTGGGCTAAATTTAGGCTCTAAATTAATGTTAATTAAAATCTAGTTGTAACATAAATTTTTAGTATTTTATTTTGATTTTTTAACTAATTTTTGTTATAGAAAACGAAATTTATTGAATTTAAGCTAAAACTTGCAATTTTGGACTTGTAGGGAGTCTTTTTGCATAAAATTTTTTTTGTAAAACCCCATTCACTCTTCCCTCACCCCTAGGCCGGCCACACCTCAGCAGCAAGCCCACAAAAAATTTTGGATGAACTTTGATGGAAGAAGAGTGGAGATTTGTGACCGCCTTGTGGCGAAGAGCTAGCTCCCGCTTGGGGATGCCATATTTGTTGGATTCATATATATTCTTGTTGTACCCATTTTGGGGGCCAGTATTTACAAAGGAGACTCTACCGAAATTTTCGGAAAAATTGGTATTGTTTTTAAAAAGGGTTTTATATGACTTATTTGATAAACTCGCTTTCAATTGATTGGGTTTTCTTCACTCTTTTGCTTATTTGGTTTTGGTTTCTGGGCTTTGGCTTACTTATTTTACGGACGTCTTGAGACGTTTCGTAAACTTAAGTTCCAGTCACGTTCCGTACCCTGCGGGTCGTGATCATTCATGGATTTGATGAACCGTACATTCAGGCCGTATCTTGACTTGTTCATCATCGTGTTTATCGACGATATCTTGGTGTACTCCCGGAGCAGAGAGGAGCATGAGCAGCACTTGCGGATTACGTTACAGACTCTGAGGGAGCACCAGCTATTCGCAAAGTTCTCCAAGTGTGCTTTCTGGCTGGACAGCGTCGGATTCTTGGGTCACGTGGTTACGAGAGACGGCATATGTGTGGACCCGAAGAAGATTGAGGCTGTTCAGCAGTGGCCCCGACCTACATCGGTTACTGAGATCCGTAGTTTTCTAGGCCTGGCGGGCTACTACAGGCGTTTTGTTCAGGACTTCTCCCGTATAGCTGCACCTTTGACCGGTTTGACCCGGAAGGGAGTTCCTTTCGTTTGGACAGAGGAGTGCGAGCGCAGTTTTCAGCAGCTGCGGACATGTTTGACTACGGCGCCGGTATTATCTTTGCCTTCGGGATCAGGTGGATTTGTGGTCTACTGTGATGCTTCGCGAGTGGGATTAGGATGCGTATTGATGCAGCATGGCCGGGTGATCGCTTATGCTTCTCAGCAGTTGAAGAAGCACGAACAGAACTACCCTACTCATGATTTGGAGATGGCTGCAGTGGTCTTTGCACTGAAGATTTGGCGACATTACCTATACGGTGAGTCGTGTCAGATATTCACCGATCACAAGAGCTTAAAGTACATATTTCAGCAGCGAGACCTGAACCTCAGACAGCGTCGTTGGATGGAGTTGGTGAAAGACTACGACTGCGAGATCTTATATCACCCAGGCAAGGCGAATGTAGTGGCAGATGCATTGAGTAGGAGGCCCGGGGGTAGTCTATCCTTTTTGCGCGCAGTGCAGAGGCAGTCGTCAGCAGATTGGCAGATGTTATGCGACAGCCGAGTTGAGTTCGGGTTCACTCAGACAGGGGGACAGCTCGCGCATGTTCGTGCACGCCCACAGTTGCTTGACCGTATATATGAGGCACAGCGCAGTGACGACCGTTGCTCAGAGATCATGGCACAGATGGGACAGGGCAGATTTTCCGAGTTCGTGATTGACGATCAGGGGATTTTACGCTATGGATCTAGACTGTGCGTACCAGATGCTGATGGATTACGGCGCGACATTCTTGAGGAGGCACACCGATCAGTGTATAGTGTCCACCCCGGTTCCACCAAGATGTACCATGATATGAGAGAGACCTACTGGTGGGACGGGATGAAGAGGGACATTGCGGAGTTCGTATCGAGATGCCTGACTTGTCAGCAAGTCAAGGCCGAGCACCAGAGGCCCGCAGGAGAGCTACAGCCGTTACCCATTCCAGAGTGGAAATGGGAGCAGATTTCGATGGACTTTGTTGTGGGTCTACCCAGGACCAGTCGAGGGTACGACTCCATCTGGGTGATCGTGGATAGATTGACGAAAGCGGCTCACTTCCTACCAGTGAAGACGACTTTCAGCTTCGCTCAGTATGCCCAGCTTTACATCGACGAGATCGTGCGGTTGCATGGCGTACCGACTTGTATCGTGTCAGATCGAGGCACCCAGTTCACCAGCCGACTTTGGTAGAGACTCCAGGAGGCTTTGTGCACTCGTTTGAGCTTCAGCACAGCATTTCATCCGCAGACCGACGGACAGTCAGAACGGACCATTCAGACTCTCGAGGACATGCTCAGAGCGTGCGTTTTAGACTTCGGCGGTAGCTGGGATCGTCATTTACCTCTAGTGGAGTTCTCCTACAACAACAGCTTCCAGGATACTATTCAGATGGCACCTTTCGAGGCATTGTATGGGAGGAGATGCAGATCGCCCGTTTGTTAGACAGAGCTCAGCGAGAGCAGTATTTTGGGGCCGCAGCTTGTTGAGGAGACGACGGCGAAGATACAGTTGATCCGGGACCGGATGAGAGCGGCTCAGAGCAGGCAGAAATCCTATGCAGACAGGCGCCGTCGCAGGTTAGAGTTCGCAGTTGGCGACCATGTTTTTCTGAAAGTCTCTCCGATGAAGGGCGTGATGCGTTTTGGGCGAAAGGGGAAGCTTAGCCCTAGATTCGTAGGTCCCTTCGAGATCCTCGAGCGTGTCGGCGCTGTTGCGTATCGTTTGGCTCTTCCACCCAGCTTTCTCGATGTTCACCCCGTCTTCCATGTTTCGATGCTCCGCAAGTACCTTCACGACCCTTCGCAAGCGATTCAGCACCCGACAGTCCAGCTAGAGTGCGACCTTTCTTTTGCAGAGCAGCCGGTGGCCATCCTGGATCGGCAGGTGAAGAATTTGAGATCGAAAGTTATACCGACCGTCAAGGTCCTTTGGCGTGGCCCGAGCAGCGAGGAGGTCACCTGGGAGACCGAGGTCGAGATGAGGAAGAAATATCCCCATCTCTTTGAAGGTACGCTTAGTTATATTTTTAAATTCGGGGACTGAATTTCTTTAAGGGGGGAAGATTGTAGCGCCTTGAAAATTCGTTTTGGTGTTTTCCTGAAAATCGGTGAAAATTCGGTATTTTTCCGAAAACCGTCTTTCTCGTTATTTTGCAGTTTAGGACTAATTATACCTAATTTGGATAGGTAATTGCTTATTTTTAGTAGCAAATGAGTTACTTATGAAATTTTGGTCATTTAAAAAAATTTCCCTATTTTTCAATTTTTTAATATTATTTTAAGCCGGTAAGAAAATACATTAAATTAGCGATAAATACAAATTTAATTGGGCTAATTTTAGGCTCTAAATTAATGTTAATTAAAATCTAGTTGTAACATAAATTTTTAGTATTTTATTTTGATTTTTTAACTAATTTTTGTTATAGAAAACGAAATTTATTGAATTTAAGCTAAAACTTGCAATTTTGGACTTGTAGGGGGTCTTTTTGCATAAAAATTTTTTTGTAAAACCCCATTCACTCTTCCCTCACCCCTAGGTCGGCCCCACCTCAGCAGCAAGACCACAAAAAATTTCCCCATCTCATTTGAACAAAATGATATGATAAGGGTTTTAATATATTAAAATTGGGTATGGGTTTTGTTGGTTGACTTGGTCTTTTGACTTGGAAACTTTCTCTACACCTTTCCTCAACTCCCCCACACCTCTCCCCACTCCTCAACAGCTCAGAAATTTTGCAGCAACAGCCCATGAAAATTCCCCAATTCTCATTCCCTTTTTGCTTCATTTTTATCACAAAAATCCATCAAAATCCAAAATTTCTTTCACAAATTCAAAGCAAACCCTTTTTCCACCTCCTCTCAAACCTAAATTTGTTCAAATCTTGAAGAAAAGAGGTGTCTTGAGTGGTTAGAGAAACCAAGGGTTTAGGCTTGGGAGGTATAATTTCTAATCTATGGTTAATTGTTAGTTGTATTATGCTAAAATTGAACTTTGATATGTTAAATTAGTGTTAATCCTAATCTAGTTTTTTTTTCTAGTTAATGGTTTGAGTTTTACTAGGGTTTTAGAAACTATTATTTAGTTGATTAAATCTATTTTGTTATCTAGTTGTTTTGCTAACCTAATCTAAGAGGTTAACTTGCTAATTGGGCTATAAATTAGTGTTAATTTAAGGTTTTTCATGTATAGTTTGGATTAAGATTGCTAGTTATAAAATTCTAGAAAGGGTTTGTTTATGTAAAATATGATTTGAAGCATTGTAATGTGTTATAATTAAAATGATTGTGGTTAACTAGTTATGCGGTTGGATGTTTATACTAGGTTGTAGTCTTTTGTCGCAAATCGGCGATTTTTGCACCGATTTTTTTTGAAGGTAATGCTTACTAGTTTTATATAAAATTATGTGATGAACTATTTGCGATATCTTAATGATATTTTTGAGATATCCTATGACATTTAGGATGCGTGAGTGCGGAATTTTGTGTGTTCGGGTTTTAGTTTTGCCGGGCGCCCCAAAGAGGACGATTTTAGTTAGTTTTTGCGATTTTCGCGTGTGTTCCGCGCACCTCGTGCACGTTGTACCTAGCTTGTGAACTATGGTATTTTCATTTGGTATTTGCGTCGTTCTTGATATGTAACCTTATGTTTGTATTGATGTAAATTCCAGGTTCGGTCGTGGAGACGTCAGACGCGGCACGAAAGGGGAAAGCGGTGATTGGACGTGACTAGCTAGGGATTCCTGTGAGTAGATGTAACATCTACGGAGGACTATCGTTGGATGGCGCAAGCCGCCCGATAGTTTTAGTAACATAAAGGATTCTTAGTGATGTTAGTAATTAGGGGTGTAATACTTATATGATTTATTGCTGCATCCATGCCTTATATTGACATACATATGCGAAACCATTTTATAGGACACCTGCACCATTGCCAGGGTTTTTATATGCAGCACGAGCACTATTCATGCTTACACACACACCCTGGTAATTGCCATGCCACCACACTAGATAACCTTTAAATTGAAACCTTTTACTATAATTGATACTTAAACTCGCGCTATTGCTTTAATTCCTTAAAATGAAATCGTAGGATTGCTATTCATGTGCATGTGCTTCATCATATTATTTGTTCATGCCTAATCTATTAATCACACATCGCAACTTGATCATTGATACAATATGCATTCATTATCATTGACATATGCACTTATGAGGATTTCTTGAGATTTTATGATATTTCTGGATTTCGGGGGAAAGCCGCAAAATTTCTAAACTTATTATGTTTTTAAAATATGTAATTGCGGTTTTCTAGTGATGTAAAGTGTCGTCCACCATGAGTTTGCTGTGGTTTTCGAGATCCGTGTCGAGGAGTGGAGGAACCGTCACGGGTACATGGTGGGCCCGGTATGGTACCCCGGGGCAAGATGAATATGGTGTTGACGTTGAGCCTGGCAGGGGACGGATTACCTACCGGTGACTGTTTGGCACGGCGGATATCCAGAGGATACCGACCGTGGCCGCGAGATGATGAGATTTTGATATTGAGCTGGGTCAGCCGGATGGCTGAGGCCAGAGATACTATGACATGGATATATGAGATTTGTGATAGTTTTGAGGTGTCGTTGCTGGACACAGGTTCTTATTGATTCTAGTGGTATTATGCTGGTATTTCAAAAGAGGTTCCAAAAGGAAAAACATGATTCTTATACTTACACATTCAGATCATGAGTTGATTCACATTGCATTCATACCTGCTAGTATATTCATATTGCATACATACCTGCTATTATGTCCTGCCATACCTGTATTATAGATGATAGGATGCTTGTGTGCATGCATTCGATAGCCTGTGTAGATGTTATTTATTACTCACGAGTTGGCAACTCACCCCCGTTGTGTCACAGCCTTTTTCAGGTCCGCTCCGTCAGTACAGTAGCGGCGGGCGCACTTGCTTCTTTTGCCTGGACTCGAGGTTTTGCTCTTAGGTGGGTTATATTATATTTTTGTACCACCTTGTATATTCTTTGTATCTAGTGTACTCCATCTACTGTATCTACCAGTATTATTGTATATTGACCTAGAGATGAGACTGTGAGGTTTGTGGACTTTTATGCTGTATTTTGGGGTCGAGCTCACTTGAGTCGACATGCTGTTTTTCTTATGCTTCATTATGATTATTTCGCATGTTGTTGCTTTATATTGTGTGGGATTTGTGACCGCCTTGTGGCGAAGAGCTAGCTCCCGCTTGGGGATGCCTTATTTGTTGGATTCATATATATTCTTGTTGTACCCATTTTGGGGGCCAGTATTTACAAAGGAGACTCTGCCGAAATTTTCGGAAAAAATTTGTATTGTTTTTAAAAAGGTTTTTATATGACTTATTTGATAAACTCGTTTTCAATTGATTGGGTTCTCTTCACTCTTTTGCTTATTTGGTTTTGGTTTTCTGGGCTTTGGCTTACTTAATTTACGGACGTCTTGAGACGTTTCGTAAACTTAAGTGCCAGTCACGATCCGTACCCTGCGGGTCGTGACAAAGTTGGTATCAGAGCAATAGGTTTTACCTTTTTAAGTGTAGGATGACCCTTGGTAGATGGAGTAAGTGACTTAAGCAGGGTAACGTAGCGTGTGTATGTCCGCGGCATACTTGCGATACGGTACTCCGCCTAAGTGACTTTAGGATATACTTGCTTGAAATTCCTCTTTCATTTCCGTGTATCCTATGATTCTATTACACTGTTCTTATTATCCTTTTTTCTGTACCAGCCACTATGCCGCCGAAGGCTACGAGGGCACAGAGGGCTGCCGCCCGAGACGAGATTCGAGCTGGCTCGTCCGAGACTAGGACTGAGCAGGGTGGTATGTCTACGCCGCAGGGACAGACCGATCCACCTTCCCCAGGCCGTATGATAGGCTCGAGACTGGTATGGAGGAGTTGCGACAGATGATGGGGGGTATGCAGGAGCTACGTCAGATGGTAGGATCCCTAGTTGCAGCCAGTCGTACACCGAGGCCGGATGATGTACCTACTACATCACAGACGACCATGATACCTGCTCCTACTACTACCACCGTGGCCATTCCGGTTTCGCTACAGGATTTCATGAGGCTGAGACCTCCAGTATTCACCGGCACCGAGGCAGCGGAGGACCCATAGACGTTCCTTGACAGTTTAGCCAGGATCTGCCGTTCGCTGAGATGTTCGGATGATCGATGGGTAGAGCTTGCGAGTTTCCGACTAGAGGGTCTCGCGCAGACATGGTGGGAGTCAGTCTTGAGAGGTCGAGCTGCAGGTCTACCGCCTATGACTTGGGCCGAGTTTACAGCGGTCTTTCTAGCTCGTTTCCTCCCAGAGAGCGTTCGTGACGCCAGAGCTCGCAGTTTCGAGGCCTTAGTCAAGACACCTGGGATGACGGTGTCTGAGTATGACATCCAATTTACGCAGTTATCCCGATATGCTCAGTATTTGGTGGATACCGAAGAGAAGATGGTGAAGAGGTTCGTACAGGGACTTGATGCCCAGCTATATCTTGCCATTGGCGCCCAGCACTACGACACTTATTCAGCTGCTATGGATACGGCATTATGGATGGAGGCACGCATATCATAGACTTCGGCCGTTTCTGGGCCGAAGAGGATTCGCACCGATGTACCGTCTCAGAGGCAGCGCGCCAGATTCTTCCCGAGAGATAGGCCTGGCAGAGGATTTGGACGGGGACAGTTATATGGTTCTTATCCCCAGGGGCAACAGCCGTCGCCAGGGTGTTTTGGGTGCGGGAGTCCGTACCATCTTGTCAGAGACTGTCCGGCGAGGCGACAGGGAGCAGCAACAATTCCGCATGTGACCCTACCACCATCACCACCCCCTCCTCAGAGAGCCCTACTTCCTACCACCGGCGATGCTCCACGCCAGTTAGGTGCACCCAGAGGCCGTGGACGCGGCGGTCCTGTTCAGAGAGGACGAGGAGGCAGAGGCCGAGGTCGAGGTCAGCCCGCTATCGGTGGAGGACAGGCCCGAGTATTTGCTTTGACACCGCAGGATGCACAGGCATCCAATGCCGTTGTGACAGGTACCTTGCCAGTTTGTTCTTTCGACGCCCGGGTATTATTTGACCCAGGTTCCACACATTCATACGTCTCTACACACTTTGCACCGATGTTGGGCCGTGAGTCGTCGTCGTTAGATCATCCGCTTGTTATTATTACTCCGGTAGGCGAGTCGTTTGTCGCTCGTTTTGTATTTCGATTGTGTTCCGTTCGTATCGGGGAGAGGGATTCATCAGTTGATTTGATTCTCCTCGATATGTTGGACTTTGATGTGCTTCTGGGCATGGATTGGCTAGCCACTTGTTATGCCTCGGTGGACTGCCGTGAGAAGGCAGTCAGATTTAGCTTTCCGGGAGAGCCAGTCCTTGTTATTCAGGGAGACCGCAGCGTCTCCCTTCCCAGCTTGATTTCTTCTCTTCGCGCTGGTCAGCTCTTGCGGAAGGGATGTCAGGGATTCTTAGCGTATATTTGTGATACTAGAGCTGCAGAGGTTCCATTGGACCGGGTCCCGGTTGTTTGTGAGTTCCCTGATGTTTTCCCTGATGAGCTACCTGGGCTACCGCCTGAGCGCGATGTTGAGTTCTGCATTGATTTGATTCCCGGCTCGGGGCCTATTTCTGTACCGCCTTATCGGATGGCCCCGGCAGAGCTTCGAGAGCTGAAGGATCAGTTGCAGGATTTGTTAGAGAAGGGGCTTATTCGACCTAGTGTTTCTCCGTGGGGTGCTCCGGTCCTGTTTGTCAAGAAGAAGGATGGAAGTTTGCGCTTATGTATCGACTACCGCCAGCTGAACAAGGTTACCGTGAGGAACAGATATCCGTTGCCACGCATTGATGATTTGTTCGACCAGCTTCAAGGTGCGGGGTATTTTTCGAGGATCGACTTGCGATCAGGATACCATCAGCTGCGAGTTCGACAGGAGGATATACCGAGGACAGCTTTCCGCACGTGCTACGGCCACTACGAGTTTCTGGTGATGTCGTTCGGACTCACCAACGCCCCAGCAGCATTCATGGATTTGATGAACCGTACATTCATACCTGCTAGTATATTCATATTGCATACATACCTGCTATTATGTCCTGCCATACCTGTATTATAGATGCTAGGATGCTTGTGTGCATGCATTCGATAGCCTGTGTAGATGTTATTTATTACTCACGGGTTGGCAACTCACCCCCGTTGTGCCACAGCCCTTTTCAGGTCCGCTCCGTCAGTACAGTAGCGGCGGGCGCACTTGCTTCTTTTGCCTGGACTCGAGGTTTTGCTCTTAGGTGGGTTATATTATATTTTTGTACCACCTTGTATATTCTTTGTATCTAGTGTACTCCATCTACTGTATCTACCAGTATTATTGTATATTGACCTAGAGATGAGACTGTGGGGTTTGTGGACTTTTATGCTGTATTTTGGGGTCGAGCTCACTTGAGTCGACATGCTGTTTTTCTTATGCTTCATTATGATTATTTCGCATGTTGTTGCTTTATATTGCGTGGGATTTGAGACCGCCTTGTGGCGAAGAGCTAGCTCCCGCTTGGGGATGCCTTATTTGTTGGATTCATATATATTCTTGTTGTACCCATTTTGGGGGCCAGTATTTACAAAGGAGACTCTGACGAAATTTTCGGAAAAAATTTGTATTGTTTTTAAAAAGGTTTTTATATGACTTATTTGATAAACTCGTTTTCAATTGATTGGGTTCTCTTCACTCTTTTGCTTATTTGGTTTTGGTTTTCTGGGCTTTGGCTTACTTAATTTACGGACGTCTTGAGACGTTTCGTAAACTTAAGTGCCAGTCACGTTCCGTACCCTGCGGGTCGTGACACCTATACTGACCAACAGAAGAAGATGATGTGGTCTTGGTGCTTTCCCACTGAAGTGTTTGTTCAGCAAGATCGTCAAGAAACTGCCAAGCTTCCTCGCTTGATTTGGTTAGAAAGTGACCTTGACAAATGGTTTCCAACAACTGCTTCATTACTGGGTTCAATCCTTCGTATAAAGTTTGGCAAAGTTGCCAATTCTCGATACCATGGTGAGGGCATTGAACAAGTAGGTCTTCAAATCTTTCAAAACACTTCCAAATGGGTTCGGAAGGAAGCTGGGAAAATTGAATGATCTCATTGCGAATTCTCGCGGTCTTGTGATGTGGATAAAACTTTTTAAGAAAAGCTTTAACAAACTCTTCCCAATTTTTAATTGAGTGTAATGCTGTGCTGTATAACCATTTCTCGGCTAAATTACATAAGGTGAAAAGAACCCTTAGCCTTATAGCATCATCTGAAAGTTGGGTTGTTTTCATCATTGCACAAACGTTTTGGAATTTGTTTATGAAGATATAGGCATCTTCGGATTCCTGTCCGTGAAATTTTGGCAACATGTTGATGAAGCGGGGTTTGATCTCAAAGTTATCCCCATTTGCCGGTGGGAGTGAAAGACAAGTAGGTAAGACGGTGCGAATAGGGTAGAAAAGATCCTGGAGCGCGATTCGTTGGGGCGCTTCAACAGGTGGGTTTTGTGGGTTATTCGCACCTAGCGGAGGTGGAATCAGTCCCGCGGGTAAAGGGTTGTTAGGATTAAATCCCGACATCTCCTTAGAAGACGAAGAATTTGAAGGTGAAGGTGAGGAAGTGGAAGGAATTTCGACTTCGGAGTCGAAAGCGTCGTCGGTCGGTACCAACGAGATACGGACTAATCGGGCGCTAGTGTCCCTAGTCCAACCGGACATACACTAAAGAGGTAGTATAGTCAAAAAGGTGAAAAATAGAATGTGGGGGTAAGAAAACGTCGATGAGAAGAAAGTGGGTGTAAGTGGGGTGCAAGGATTTCTTAGCGACAAGTTGCAAGTTTTTGTAAAAACTTTTTCCTTTTCTCTTTTTGTGTTTTTTTTATGTGGAGCTTTTTGCAAAAAAGATTTTCGATAAAAGGCGTAGACACACGTTCAATCAATCACACCTACACAATCAAGCCTAGATCTAGGGTCACCTTGGTCAGCTAGACAGCTCCTAACTGTTCCAAAGGGCAAGAAGTAGGACTTTAAACCGCCTCTTCAGCGCCAATTGTGGCCAGGTAAGCACAAGTAGAGAAAGGAGGGATCCGCTCACAAATCACCGTGAGACGGGCCTTTTAAAGTTACCTTTCACTACCTGTCTAGCCTAGGCACCACAAAGTCAGGTTAGGATCAACGGTCGATGCCTACAACTATTCATTTGTCCTATTGAGCGCGAAGTCCTTAGGGCTAAGTCTAATCTTTTTTAATTACTTTATGGTCAATACAATATGCCTTATATGATTTTTGGGGTCCTGGGAAGGGTGATGAAATCCCCACCCAATCTGGATTGGTGTTCAAGCCCCTTAAAGTCAATTAGAATATGCAAAGCAGTAACACAATCACATGCAAACAATTTTTTTAGCGCGGCGCAAAGAATCCTACACAAGATCAATTATTGGAAGGGGGAGAAATTTTTGGCGCAAAGAATCCTGCAGGCAAATTTTTTATATAGGAGATATCAGGGGGTTCGGAGAAGGAGAAAGGGAGCTTACAGTGATTTTTCCACCCGCTGACGTCACCAACCGACCGCGCTTCCGCCGCCAAAACTACCTCCTTGCCGCGGTTCCGCGGTGGGATGAGCGGTTCGATTCCTGAGATTTCTTCTGCTCCTCTGTTCTGATTTTCCTCTGTTGTTCAGATCTGTCGTTTTCTGTTCTGCTCTCTGGATTTTTCCATATCCGAACTCGTTCGTCGATCCTGCAAAATTCACACGAAACACCCTTCAAACAATAAAAAGATGATAAAATTTTTATATTTTTTAATTTTTTTAGTTTTTATGGGTTTTCTGATTTATATTAACCCGAAATTGCAAAAAGAAAATACTACGCCATCCCCGGCAACGATGCCATTTGATTGAATGATGGATGTTGTGATCAAAATATTTTTACCGCAATCAAGAACGGCGTCGCTTGGTAGCTAGCCGGTGAGTACGGGTCGGTCCACAGGGATATTGTGTATTTCCTAATTGTTCTAACGAGTTAATTCCAAACGGTGTTGGGATGTTTATCTCTAAAAACTAAGTTGATTTAGACTAGGATTTAAAATCTTGCTAGGGTTAGGTTTAGGTTAAGTTTGGAAATTTAAGATTTCCCACCGCTTTCAATGCCCTAATTTAGATCTCTTTAGGTGTTATGGTAATAATTAATAAAGGGGATTAGGACGATCGGGAAGAAACGATGTTTCTTCCTCTAGGTCCTTGTCCGTCCTTTCTTAATTCTTACCCTAACCTCCATGGAAAACATGCACAACCGGTCTTTTAAACTACGGTATCACCATTACCTCGTGGGTAGGGTGCCGTAGGGAGCGGTATGTATATGTATGCATGGAGTCCTATTAATTAATATGTGATGGGCAAGAAAGGGGTCAGAGATTTTCATCTCTCAAATCTTTCCTATTCTTAACCCTAACAAGTGAGGAACTATTCACTCATTAGGGGATTGATAAAAGACATGTTTTTATTTGAGTTTTCGATTTAAAAAGACTAACTATCTAAACTACGGCAGATTAAAAAAATTCTAATCTAATTTAACTAGGGCAGATAATAAATTTATACTAGGGCAGAAATAAAAATTAAGAACTGGGGCAATAAAAAGAATCTACTTACTTTATTGATGCTCTCAAAACATTACAAAAGATTTCTGAATTTTTGATCAATGAAAAGAAGCATGCCTCAAAAAGAGGTTTAGGGCTTCTATTTATATATCATAGAAACCCTAGGGTTACAATCGATTCACATCTGCATTTATAATTTTACCCCTAAAGAAGACTAGTCAACGCGTCGCCAGCCGCCATAGAATTTTTGCACCGACACGGGCGACGCATGGCCGCAGATCCGCGGCCAAGAGCCAGGTTTGGCCGCGATTCCGCGGCCATAAAGAGGTCTTGTTGGCTGAGTTTTCTTGGGTTGGTTCTGGTTGCATTTTGCTTCTCGTTTCATCACTTGGTTCTTCAGAATGTCTTCTAGTTCTCTTCCAGATTTCCACAGTGAATAATGTAGTGGATTTTACCGTTCACTTCGTGTCGAAGTCTTGAACCTTACGCTGCCTTTGTTCTTTGTGGAATTGTCCATTGATCTTCGTTTATTCTCCAAACTATAGGCTTGATCAAGATTCTTCCATTTGTCGATCGTAATCTCACTTTTGCATCGTCTATTCATCAATTTCACTGTTTTTGTTCCGAGAACCTGTAACCTGCAACTATGTAGCAGACATGGATCAAAAGCACCTGTTTATTTGTAAAATGAATAAGAATGGAGAATATAATAATGCAAAATTATGGTATGAACAGAAATCGATTAGATAAGATAATAACCAATCTGATCTTTGCAAGAGCTTTCGCTGAGTGTATTCTTTTCTCTCTCTTAATGGCAGATACCAATGATAGGACTCAAGCTTCTACTAGATAAAAATAAACTGAATGGGACCAATTATAAAGACTGGCTGAGGAATCTTAACATTGCCTTGACTTATGATAAGGTATCATATGTCCTCACGGCTCCAGCCCTGCCCGTCCCGGGCCCTAAATTCTCAGTTGCGGATATTGAAGTCCGCAAGACATGGGATGCTGACTGTGCCACGGCTAAATGCCTCGCGCTTGCATCGATGGATAACACACATCAAAAGCAACACGAGAATATGGACGTCCACGCCATATTCCTCCATACAAAGGAGTTGTATGGAGAGCAATCTCGCATTTTAAGAAACGAAGCATCCAGAAAGTTGTTTCAGATGCGAATGGCCCCTGGCACACCAGTAGGAGACCATGTTCTGAAGATGATAGCTCTCATAAAAGAGCTTGAGGACCTTGGGTGGACAATGGACAATGAACAATATACGGATATTATTCTGCAGTCTCTCCCCTCCACTTTTGCTCAATTTATAGTTAACTTCAACATGCACAACATGGAGAAGGAACTACCTGAACTCCTTAATATATTAAGGAGTGCAGAGAGCACGCTGAAATCAGTGAAGACTCCCGTTTTGAGCGTTGGGCAATCTTCCTCTTCTCGCCCAAAGGCAAAATCCAAGGGAAAGATGAAGAAGAAACCCACCAAACCTAAGGGTGGAGTCAAAAAGGGTTAGGGGAAAGACAGGTCCAAAGCTGAAGAATCGAGGAAAGGGGAATGCTATCACTGCCACAAAATAGGACACTGGAAGCGCAACTGCACGGAGTACTTGGATCTCAAGAAGAAGCATGGGGATGCTTCCGCTTCAGGTGTGTTTGTGACAGAAAACTGTTTTTCAATAAACTCTACTTTCTGGATATTAGATACCGGTTCAGGTTCTCGCATTTGCAATTCTATGCAGGGGCTGAGAAATAGCAAGGTTTTGAAGACATGTGACCATACTCTCCGCGTTGGAAATGGTTCCAATGTACATACAGTTGCAGTGGGAGAGTATCACTTGGGGTTTCCATCTTGGTGTATATTGGTTTTGAACACATGTTATTATGTACCTAGTATGCTTTGTAATATAATATCCGTTTCTTTGTTGGACAATGAAGGATATAATTTTGTATTGCAGAATAATGTTATGAAAATTCACCTGAATCAAATGTTGGTTGGGTATGGTACACTTAATAACGGGATATACGTTCTAAATCAACACACAGTTTTCAGCATACAACACACAAATAAAAGAAAACTTTCAGAAATAAATGAAGCTTTTCTTTGGCACTGTAGACTTGGTCATGTTAACGAAACAAGACTAAACATGTTACACAAAGATGGATATTTAAACCCTTTTGAATATAAATCTTACGCGACTTGTCAGTCTTGTATCAAGGGTAAAATGACCAAAACTCTGTTTACAGGACACTGAGAAAGAGCTACTGAGCTCTTAAGCCTCATACATAGTGATGTATGTGGGCCAATGTCTACACAGGCTAGAGGCGTTTTTTCTTACTTTATTACTTTCACTGATGATTTCTCAAGATTCGGTCATGTATTTTTATTAAAGCACAAGTCCGAAGATTTCGAGAAATTCACTGAATATAAACTCGAAGTAGAAAAACAAACCGGCTTGAGCATCAAAATACTTCGATCAGATGAGGTGGAAAGTACCTCAGTACAGAGTTTGCAAACTTCCTAAAAGAGAATAGGATTCTCTCTCAGCTCACTCCTCCTTACACACCACAGCACAACGGTGTGTCAGAACGACGGAATCGGACCCTATTAGATATGGTCTGTTCCATGATGAGTGATGCTGAGTTACCCGTCTCATTTTGGGGACATGCATTGGAGACTGCAGCGTTTCTACTAAACAGGGTCCCAACTAAAACCGTGTCTAGCACGCCATATAAGATATGGCATGGGAAGAGACCATCTCTTAACCAATTTAAGATTTGGGGTTGTCCGGCCTATGTTAAAAAGAAAAATCTGGACAAATTCGAGACACGGTCCGTCATGTGTAATTTTGTGGAATATCCAAAGAATTCTTATGGATATCATTTCTACCACAAGGAGGAACAAAAGGTGTTTGTTTCTCAGCATGCCACATTTTTAGAAAAAGAATTTTTTACAAATGATACTGCTGGCAAAGTGGTATGTTAGTGTATATGCCCTAGAGGCCATTACTGTATCATACTAGTTTGTATATTACTTAATGGAAGCTTGGGATATTCACCTTGTATAGACAATCTTGCTCAATATAGTAGTATGCTACTTGGTTTGTTTCTACTTTAATGTGTACATGTGTTTATTTTAGTATATCACCTATACACATTAGTGGAGCCCTTAGGATCTTTGCTTGATTACCAGCGTTGTGATGGCAGTCACACTAGTGGGGGCTGGGTAATCCACAAGCACATCCTTATGCAGGTCCCTAGTCGTAGGACTATCGAGACAGGGCATCGATACTCCGGAATAGACTAGCGTATGCGCTTCTCATCCCAGTGTGGGAGACGGTTTGTCCTACAGCCGTCAGTACGTCGTACTTGAGATAGTATGCGGGTGCTCGTTAGGTTACGAGTACACTGGACAGGACTCGTCGGGAACTGTTGGTTGGTACTATATCTATCGTCAGTTATCAGTTCCCAGGTGACATGAGTACAGCTTAGTCCGCTGACTTGACACTGTCACTTCGCCTCGAGTGTGTTCCCACTGTACTTAGATTACTACCCTACCACGGCTCAAAGGAGTCGTGCAAACAGGTAGTAGTTGGGTGCAGTCCCAAAGCACTTGGAGGCAGTGACGGTTAGACAGGATTCGTCTCTCCCTGTATTGGGGGTTGACATCGCGATGTGTCTAGGAGAGCCATTACACGAGTAGTCCCTGGCCAGGGCAAGCGAGATATACTGGTAGGTTTCCAGTGTTATCTCAGGGTGTTCTGGGCTACACTCCGACACGACTTGTACCGCTAGTAGGGGACTGACATTTACTGCCCCCCTAGGCCCGCCATGCGATGTATCAGACGAACAGACCGGACTGTACGGAGATTGTCACATTCAGGCTCAGTAGGAGTTCAGATAAGTTTCACCTCGTCCATCTTCTTGTCGGCATCTACCTGGGGACCGTTACGCACAGCTAGTGCCGCTTGCGGTCTGTGGTTAAACCCACTGCCAGCGTAGTGTCGAGTCTTTAGAGTCCCACACAGAAAGCTATTCGCCTTTAGGCAAAAGAGTAGAGGTCGCATGGTTTTGCGACAGGTCGCATGGTTTTGCGACAGGGTTCTGTCACATCCGTGCACTTGTGCACGTTCAGTGTCCGGACAGTTAACACTAGCGGGCTTTGGTTTAAGCCAGATCCTAGTATACATTTTGGGATTGGTTTTATCTCGTTTGTATTCTTGTTCCTCAGAACGCGGATGCGGGTGTGTATGCACAGTTGACAGAGAGACAGAGGCAGAGGATTCTCATTGGAGTTGTTGACTGTTGACTGTTCACTGTTGACCATTGACTTTTGCTAAACCCTAATGAGAATAAGAAATATGATTAACGATAATATTAATTAAGTATTATTGTGTCATGGTTGAGATGAGGGGTTGACTTTGTTGACTTGTTGACTTTGTTGACCGGTTGACTAGGTTGGACTAGTTGACCATCATCATTACAATGGCTATCATTTCATGGCAAAGACTTTTGCTTGCTTGTTTGTTTTTGCAAAATGAGTGCATGAAATGATATGGCCATTTTGACTTGAACCATCACATAATACTCAATTACTATTATGAGTAATCATGGTTTTGGATTATGAGAGCTTGGATGGCAAAAGACTTACTCATTCTCTCATTTCATTTCTCTCTCTTGCTTGAGCTCTCCCTCTTGCTCTTCCTCTTGCTCTCTCTCTAGCTCAAGGCAACACCCTCTCA
The DNA here is from genome assembly GCA_030015575.1 of Agapanthus africanus. Lineage (NCBI taxonomy): Eukaryota > Viridiplantae > Streptophyta > Magnoliopsida > Asparagales > Amaryllidaceae > Agapanthus > Agapanthus africanus. The sequence continues at coordinate 207,771,174 of JASDDO010000004.1, forward strand.
TGAGTTGAGAAACATTGCCTTAGAGATAAAAGAAAACCCATATCACTTCTCTACTCATCCTAGTTCACAAGGTTTAGCAAACCAAGTGTTCTAGTTTCTTCAAGTTCGAAGAAGAAGCCAAAGGTAGAAGCTTTCAGGTGAATCCATCTTCGGCGCAAGGAGATTACGAGGTGAGGCCGATCCGTACACCGGAAAGAGTTGAAGACGAAGGAGTTCAAGAAAGGTATAACCCCCTAACCGAGTAGGCAAAACTCTAGTTAGGTTGTTAGGTAGTTGTTTAACAAAGATCCGTATTTTGAGTCCATGTTACCACCTCTTGAAAAATCGTTTTTCATCATTTCCGCAAGCCCGTAAGTACCGGGAGAGGTAACGTAGACTTACAGTGGTATCAGAGCCAAGTTAAACACTATCTAACATGTTAGCAAAATAAGTAGAAGTTCGATCGGAGAAAAAGTCGCGAAACGAACCCGTAAAATCAACTTTCTGTCGAATTTTTCCTCTGTTCCAAAAATAATAAATCTTGTCTTAAAATTCGACTCAGGGTTTTTAGAGCACACTGTAGGAAAATGGTCCAGAGATCCGATCAACACGCCGTGGAACCGCGGCAGGAGCTTGCTCCCGCCGCGGATCCGCGGCCGAGTTGACTCGGCCGTGGACGATTTTCCTTGCAGTGTGGTTCTGGGGGTGTTTTGGGATTTTTGGAATATGATTTTTCTGCCCAGATTTTCCAGAAAGCAAAATTAGTTTTTGGGGCTTGAAAATCCGTATTTTGATCGAACTTCTAAAGACTTAAGCTGACGGGTATATATCTGTGATGTGTTATATGTATTGAACGTCCGCTAATCGCTATACGTCGATTAGTGGGGGTTATACATATCTGTAATCTGTAATGTTGATGGTATGTGTATATGAATTCATTGGATTGTCGCGGATGAATAGCCGGGGGGTTGTGAGATGAGAGTTTTCTTTTATCTTTCAATTCATGTAATATGTAAATTGATGTAATATTATTTTTGGCCGCACAACCGGGTCGGGGTTGTAGCCATCATTGTATAATTTCTTTTTACTGTTTTTGCTCCTAGGATAGACCCAAGGTGGGGTGCACAAACTACCGAGTATCTCGAAGTGCCGAGTGGCCTACTCACGTCGTTGAGGGAGGTTGCTCCGCTTCGGATATTTGGCGGGTAGTTTGCCGCACCCGTAGGGGTCTAGGATGGGGTATTGGCTATTCATCGCGACCGTGTAATCCGCTTTTCGTTACAGGCTCGTACGAATTGCGGATTCCCAGTATATCCAATGTGTTCATCTGTGATCTGAAATGGCTATCATTGCAATATATCTATTTATGATATTATTTAGGCGTTGCTTATGTTTTGCATCCGCGCTAGTCCAGCCCCCGCTCTGTCGTTAGTTGTTCAGACCATAATATTACATTTATCATTCCCCTATTCTTACCCTTTTTATAAATAAACAGGTACTCTTGACGCACGTTTGTTGCATATTACAGGATACAGGTTTCTGGAGCAAGTACAGTGAAAAAGACACAAAACAACAGAAAAAGGGACTTTTGACCAACAAGCAGACGGATCCTAGCCAAGCCTAGTCGAAGAACAGTGCAAGGTCCAAAAAGTCAAGTGAAACGGTTAAAAGATCGCTACAAGTATTCACTGAAATATCTGGAAGAGAATAAGAAGCCCAACAGAGAAAATACATATATAAACAAGAAGCCCAGAAGCCCAGAGGAAAGCCCACAAAAGATCAGAACCCAAGTCTACAGTTTGGCCGCGGAACCGCGGCCAAACCCTACCTGGCGCCGCGGTTCCGCGGCCGTACAGAGAGCATGTCGGTGGATTTTTAGTGCGTTGTTGCGTCGGTGCGGGTGTTGTGATTTTAAGTGGGCAAATCAGTAATTGCGCATGTACGAGAGTCTGTAACCCTAGTTTTTATAGTTTCCTATAAATTGTAGATTTAGATCTAAAAATTGTATGCCTCTTTTCAATAAATAAAAATTCAGAAATTCTGGAAGTGACATTCAGATCTGTTCTTTATCGCTTGGAGGGAGCCATCACCATTAGTAAGTCTTTTATTTCTTTTATTCTTTTAATGTTATTTCATCCCCTAATGAGCGAGTAGTCTCCTCGCTTGTTAGGGTTAGCCTTAGGGAAAGGGTTGAGAGATGAAATCTCTCACCCCTTTCAATGCCATATTAAACTATCCCATTAAGAACTCCATGCATGCGCGCACAACCGCTCCCTGAGGCACCCTACCCCTCGAGGTAACGGTGAACCGCAGTATAAAGGCCCGGTTGCGCGCGTTTTCCATGGGGGTTAGGATAATTAACTATAAAGGAAGGATACGAATCTAGAGGAAGAAAACATCTTCCCAAAGGAGTCGTATCCACTTTATCGATAATTATATTAACACCTAATGGATCTAAAATACGGTGTTGAAAGCGGTGAGGAAACATCAATCTCCAAAACTTCCTCTAAGCCTAACCCTAGCAAGAATTTAAATTAGATTAATTAAGTTTTAGATCTAGATTTTTATAAAACCAAAACGACAAATATAATCAACTCGTTAAAACACAATAAAGGAATTTACCCGTCTCTGTGGATCGACCCGCACTCACCGGCTAGCTGCGAAGCGACGCCGTTTCTGATTGCGGTAATTACAGTTTTTGACAATAATCAAATGGCGCCGTTGCCGGGGACGGCGTAATCTTTCTTTTTGTGAATTTTCGGGTTGATATAAATTTTAAAAATTATAAAAATCTGAAAATATAAAAAATATAAAAAAATAATCGAATTTTGATCTGTTTGAAGGGTTTATTTTTGAGTCTTGCAGGAATAGCGAAGATCTGAAATTTTACAGAGCGCAAATCAGAAAGTTACATATAAGAACAGAGAGGAACCATCATTACAGAGCAATACAATTTTTTCCAGTGGCTGAACCCACTCCCTGACCGCCCTTCCGCCGCAGAATAGGCCCTCAAGCAGCGGTTCCGCGCTCCGAAGGACACGTCAGCGCACCAACTTTTGTGGGTTTGTCTCTCTTTCTTCCCTCTGCAACCTAAAGTATATCTCTCTGTAAAAAGTTTTCTGCAGGAATTCTTTGCGTAAAGAGTCTTTCTCCCCCTTCTAAATAACAGATTTCTGCAGGTTTCTTTGCGCCGCGCTAAAAATTGAAATTGCAAGTGAAATTTTATTTGTTTTGCATAATTTAACCGGACTCTAAGGGGCTATTTGACCAAATTCAGATTGGGTGGGGATTTCATCACCCTTCCCAGGACCCCAGAAAACACCTAAAGCATTTTGCATCGACCACTTTTAATTAAAAAAGATTAGACTCAGACCTAAGGACAACGGGCTCAATAGGAAAGGGACTGGGGTAGGCATCGGCTGTTTATCCTAACCGACATTGCGGTGTCTAGGCTAGTGGTTATTAATTAGGCCCACTGTAGTGGTGGTTCCTTCCCACTTACCTGGCCGTACTTGTCCGTGAAGAGGCGGTTTGAGGTCTATTTCTAGTCCTAGTTAGGAGCTGTCTAGTAGACCTAGGCAACCCTAGATCTAGGTCTGATTGTGCATGTGTGGTTGACACATTGGTGTCACGAGTCCCGTTTCTAAAACATCTTTGCAAAAACTCGCACATAAATAAAGGAAAAGAAAAAGAAAAATCTTTTAAAAACTTGCAACTTGCCGCTAAAGAAAACTTGAAAAACTCACTTCCACCACTTCTTCTCACTGACGTTATCTTACCCCCACCTTCTGTTTTTCTATTTTTTCTGACTGCACTACCCTTTAGTGCATGTCATTTTGGACTAGGGATACTAACGCCCGATTAGTCCGTGATTCGTTGGTACCGACCGACGAACCTTTCGACGAACCCTTCGTCGACGTTCCCTCCATCTCCTTACCTCCATCCTCAAATTCTTTCGTAGGTATGTCGGGACACGACCCCAACTATACCTTACCGACGGGAATGATTCCACCTCCGCCAGGTGCGAATAACCCGAATCTTCCGCCTGTTGTAGCGCCCGCACGAGTCGCGCTCCAGGATCTCTTCTACCCCGTCCGCACTTCCTTACCTACATGTCTTTCACCCCCACCGGCAAATGGGGATAATTTTGAAATAAAACCACACTTCATCAATATGCTGCCTAAGTTTCATGGTTTGGAATCCGAAGATGCATATATTTTCATTAATAAATTCCAAAATGTTTGCGCCATGATGAAGACAACCCAATTAAGTGATGACGCAATAAGGCTAAGGGTCATTCCTTTTACCTTATGTGACCTAGCCGAGAAGTGGCTATACAGCACCGCATCACATTCTATTAGAAATTGGGACGAGTTTGTAAGAGCTTTTCTAAAAAAATTCTATCCTCACCACAAAACTGCCAGAATCCGAAACGAAATTATACAATTTTCACAGCTTCCTTCCGAACCATTCTGGAAGTGCTTCGAGAGATTTAAAGACCTACTTGTTCAATGCCCTCATCATGGGATAGAAAAGTGGCAACTTTGCCAAACATTATACGAGGGATTGAACGCAGCAACGAAGCAGTTGCTAGAAACAATATGTCAAGGTTATTTTCTCTCCAAGTCTAGCGACGAAGCTTGGCAGTTTCTTGAGGACCTAAGTGAGCAAACAATTCAATGGGAGAGTACCAAGACCACATCATCTTCTTCAGTTGGTCAATCTAGGGCAGGCATACATCAAATAGATATGTCGATAGCTATGAAGGCCGAGATGGCCTCACTTATGAAAAAGCTAGAAGCCATTGAGACAAAAATCTCATCGACTTCTCCTGCCCCTACTCTACCCACAAGAACTGTTTGTGCTTGTTGTTCTAACCCATCACATTTAACCGAAGAGTGCCCTTATAATACACCTATTCAAGGGCAGGATCAAGTCAATGCTGCATTCCAGCAAAGACAAAGAAATGATCCGTACTCTTCGACATACAATCAGGGGTGGAGGAGTCACCCAAATCAACAGTTCCAAGGGAATAACAATTTTCAAAGAGCTCCTCCACAACAACAACAAGCACCCTTACAAACTCAAATACAGCAACCTTTCCAACAACAACCTTATACAAATCAAACGAACAACTTGGTTCAACCTAATGATGATAAGGTTAGCTCGCTCGAGAAAAGTCTTGAAGCATTTCTCAAGCAATCTACAGAATCCGCAGCAAGATTTGAAAGTTATGTGCAATCTTTAATGAATAACAATGCCTCACACGATCAAAGTATCAAATCTATTGAGGCACAAATTGCACAATTAACTGCTGCATTGAGCGAGAGAGAAAAGGGAAAGCTTCCATCTCAACCAATGCCCAATCCCGGTCACGCACAAAACGCATATCACAATCACAATGTAAATGCGGTGACCACGTTGAGATCCGGAAGAGAGTTGCAGAATAATGTGGAAACTAATGATGACATCCCCGCCGGTGGTTCTTCTTCCCCTTCTTCATTTTCTTCACTTCCTTCTTCACCTTTTTCTTTAGAGCCTATTCTCCACCCTTCACACGGCTCTACTTCTTCTTACTCGAACAGACCTATTTCTCACAACACGAACACATCTACACCGGGATCCGTTCCTAATCCACAGTCTGCCCCACAAACATTTGACTCACCTAATTTTCAAAATGCACCATTTCCAAACAGGTTGAGTCCTAGTAAACCAAATACACAAGTGGAGAAGATTGTGGAAATATTTAAACAGGTTAGCATAAATATACCTCTCTTGGATGCTATCCAACAAGTCCCTTCATACGCGAAAATCTTAAAGGGATTATGCACTTCAAAGAGAAAAGCATCTCAAGTACCCAAGAAAGTGCTAGTGGCTAGTGCAGTGAGCAATGCTATTAACCACCATCAAACCTTACCCCAAAAACGAAAGGACCCCGGCTGTCCTACGATTTCAATTACAATTGGGGATAAAAAAATTAATCAAGCACTTTTAGATCTTGGGTCTAGTGTTAACCTGATTCCTTACTCCGTATACGAACAATTAGGGGTTGGAGAGTTGAAACCCACTCGTTGCACTCTCCAAATGGCTGATCGATCAATCACCTATCCAAGGGGTCAACTAGAGGATGTGTTGATCAAAGTCGGGGAATTCATATTCCCCGTTGATTTTATCGTTATGGATACACAACCTGTTGCCAACCCAATAAACCAAATTCCGGTGATTCTTGGTCGACCATTTTTGGCCACTTCCAATGCAGTAATAAATTGTCGCAATGGCTCCATGACTCTATCCTTCGGAAAGAGGTCTAGTGAGTTCAATATTTATAAGATGGGAAGTCTTCCCCAAGTGCCTAAAACAAGTACACGAGAAGTTTGCTCTATTCACGAAATCACGCAGGAGGACTGCGAGCTTGAGAGATTTCTATTTGATGAAGACAGTTTTGACGCGACTAGTGCGTCCCTCCTTGAGCCTACTACCGTTGACACAACCGAAGTTGATTATGAATGTTTCACTTTTTCGGATGACGACGACTCACAGCCCGAATATGAGTCGTTTGAATTGCTGGATGAGTTAGTCGAGCCATCCGAATCGGTTGTCTGCAGTGATTTCGAACCAGTGTTGGAGTCCTTTGAGTTCGAGGTAGGTTCCGCAATGATTCTTTCACCTCCAAAACTCGAACTCACGCCCTTGCCGTCTCACCGTAGATTTGCTTACATAGGTGAGAATGAGACTTTTCCCATTATCATATCAGCCTCTCTAGCCTTCGAGCAAGAGAACGCTATTTTTAAAGTCTTACAAGATAGGCGGCAAGTTTTCAGTTGGACTATGGCGGACATCGAGGAGATAAGTTCCCTCATAAGTGAATATCATACACATGTGATGGATGATGCCATGTCAATAAAGGACCCACAGGAACATCTTGGGGGTATTGTGGTGAGTCAACTTCCTCCCTTAGAAGTTGAAATACCCCCCTTTCTTTTAATAAGGTACGAGAATGCCAACACTCCACTGATTGCTGATCATTCGCATTCTCGTTTCGATGCATCACCATCACCTGTATATTTCCCTCCACACCTCCCATACCACTACTTCTATCTTCCCAAATTCTTTGCGGACCACCACAACTTATTTGTCCACCAACCAATATCCTTTACTAATAAATTTTTCAAATGGTTGGTATTGATTTTTGGCCGATGCAAAGTTTGGCAGTAATGTCTAACATAGTTTAAATGAAGTTTGGGGGAGGGTCCTTTTGTATATATTTTTGTTTCTCTTAACAATAAAAAAAAAAAAAACTATAAATAAATAAACAGGGAAGTATCGGTATTTTGACCCTCTTGATTTAGCATGACAGTGAGGACACTGTCAAGTTCAAGTTTGGGGGTATGTTCGGTACGTCTTTTTCCTTCGCATTCATTTGTACATATCTTTGCATTTGCATACTTATTTGAAAACCCATAAAAATTTGAAAAATTTCAAAAAATTAAAAAAATTAATGTATTCAATTTTGGCTTATTTGACTAGAGTTTGACAAATAGGTCAACTGGCTAGGAACAACTAGATCTTAGACTTAGTAAATTAAAAACCCTAAAAATAACATTCCTTAAGGTTTAACGGTAGAAAGTATATGTCTTGTAGTTTATTTAGAAATAGGCAAATTTTGGGTTCACTTTTTGGGCTAAGTCAAAACAAGGGAAGAATATTGATGTTTTTATTAGAGTATAAGTTTGAAAAATAGCTCCTAGCTTAAGTCTAGAATCTGAAAACGTATACCCTACAATTTGCACAATCACGCACCTTGAAACTTGGAATAGTAGAAGAGACCTTGAAAGGCTCTTGTCTAGAGTCCTTAGTATGAAAAAGTGTGAATAAAAGAAAAAAATGGACACTGGTTTTTGTGATTACTTAAGGCTGCAAAAATAGAAAAAATACTTAGCGAGGGTGCTTCATCACCTAGTGCCTTAGACCAACTGGTTTGGGAGTCACTGCTAAAGTCTTGGGTGTTGCAAAGACTAGGAAGTATGCTTTAAAGTGCAAACGCATTTTGTAATCGGTCGTTGGTACCTCAAGAAGTATTAACGGTCGCATGAAGGATGTGTAAGCAAATTTCATTTAAATTCACCACTAATTAGTACTTTGGACAACGGACAAGGGGTTGATTGCTTAATTTGAATTTCCAAGTGTAGGGGTGACTTATACACACACGTAGGGGTATGTGATTGGAATTTAGATGAGAGAAAGGAATGAAGAATAGAACTTGTATCTTTAATAGAGTTGATAGAAATTCCTAAGTGGAGATGGAACCCTAGAAGGAAAACTTAAGAAATGCCGAAAGCTAAGTAAGTCTACATAACATATATAATCTTAAGTTAAATGATAAGGATGTGTGAAGAATATGGGTGGACAATTTGCAAGTCAAAAGATAATAGAATTCCTTATTAGAAAACCTGATTGGAGAACAAAAGTCAATGAGCCAAATTGATAGGATTTTGTGGGTGTAATCCGCTGAAAACCCTCAGGAGACAACACTCCTCCTACTAGGGACACCTAGAGGTTTAACGGCTTGTTGCACATGCTCAGTGCAATCGCGTTTCCCTGCGAAAGTGCGGTTAGGTTTTTTGTAGAGAATAAAACAATAAGTTTGCTCGAGGACGAGCAAAAGGTAAGTTTGGGGGTATTTGTTCAGACCATAATATTACATTTATCATTCCCCTATTCTTACCCTTTTTATAAATAAACAGGTACTCTTGACGCACGTTTGTTGCATATTACAGGATACAGGTTTCTGGAGCAAGTACAGTGAAAAAGACACAAAACAACAGAAAAAGGGACTTTTGACCAACAAGCAGACGGATCCTAGCCAAGCCTAGTCGAAGAACAGTGCAAGGTCCAAAAAGTCAAGTGAAACGGTTAAAAGATCGCTACAAGTATTCACTGAAATATCTGGAAGAGAATAAGAAGCCCAACAGAGAAAATACATATATAAACAAGAAGCCCAGAAGCCCAGAGGAAAGCCCACAAAAGATCAGAACCCAAGTCTACAGTTTGGCCGCGGAACCGCGGCCAAACCCTACCTGGCGCCGCGGTTCCGCGGCCGTACAGAGAGCATGTCGGTGGATTTTTAGTGCGTTGTTGCGTCGGTGCGGGTGTTGTGATTTTAAGTGGGCAAATCAGTAATTGCGCATGTACGAGAGTCTGTAACCCTAGTTTTTATAGTTTCCTATAAATTGTAGATTTAGATCTAAAAATTGTATGCCTCTTTTCAATAAATAAAAATTCAGAAATTCTGGAAGTGACATTCAGATCTGTTCTTTATCGCTTGGAGGGAGCCATCACCATTAGTAAGTCTTTTATTTCTTTTATTCTTTTAATGTTATTTCATCCCCTAATGAGCGAGTAGTCTCCTCGCTTGTTAGGGTTAGCCTTAGGGAAAGGGTTGAGAGATGAAATCTCTCACCCCTTTCAATGCCATATTAAACTATCCCATTAAGAACTCCATGCATGCGCGCACAACCGCTCCCTGAGGCACCCTACCCCTCGAGGTAACGGTGAACCGCAGTATAAAGGCCCGGTTGCGCGCGTTTTCCATGGGGGTTAGGATAATTAACTATAAAGGAAGGATACGAATCTAGAGGAAGAAAACATCTTCCCAAAGGAGTCGTATCCACTTTATCGATAATTATATTAACACCTAATGGATCTAAAATACGGTGTTGAAAGCGGTGAGGAAACATCAATCTCCAAAACTTCCTCTAAGCCTAACCCTAGCAAGAATTTAAATTAGATTAATTAAGTTTTAGATCTAGATTTTTATAAAACCAAAACGACAAATATAATCAACTCGTTAAAACACAATAAAGGAATTTACCCGTCTCTGTGGATCGACCCGCACTCACCGGCTAGCTGCGAAGCGACGCCGTTTCTGATTGCGGTAATTACAGTTTTTGACAATAATCATTAGTTAAGTAACCTAACGGGTAATGACGGGCCCCATGGCGAATGCGGATGGCATAAGCGTACGTCATATTTTGGTTGTTTTCTGCAATGGTAGGATTAAATGATGGGACGCATTGGAATTAATGCAAGAAAAAATAAACCAAGTAAAAGTCGTTGGAACACTTTCAAAACCACTCGGTTGTAGGGTTCCTAGGCACACTAAGGAGTTCTCACAAGGCATCAACCATGCCAAATTAAAATTTTACATGTGCCGAAGAACTCTAATACGGATCGTTGACTAGAGTTTAGGCGAAACAAGAAGCTAGTTAACAACTTAACTAAAGAGTGAATGAAAATACAACCTTTGTAGATTCGTTACTCCACCTCCATAGCTCCATGACGATGTCCCCTCGCTGCGATCATCGGATCTCGGACTCCGGTGATGATTTCGTCGGAGAAATAATCGGGCTAGGTCGTAGACTACGATGCCGAAGATGATCTACGTCGAGGCAACTCAAACTCGAGCTCCGCCTTCACCAAGTCAAGAAACTTGTGAAGACAACACACTCTACTACAAGGCAAGTTGTAGAGGATGAAGAAAGAGGAGGTGGGTTGACTTTAGATTTGGTTTTCTCACTCATTTGATCATTTCACCATTGGAGGTTCCAAGCTTTCTTCTTCTTGATGAAGATGAAGAAGAAGAAGAAGGAACAAGAAGAATATCATGAGAATAGTGAAAGAATAATAAAATCTATTGATCTTATCATAATGCAACCTTGGGTTAGATTTAACTCTTGTAGAGAGCAAACCTTAGTTTAGCTAATGGTTAGGTTTGAATATAAAATAAAATGGTTACTAATTCAAAGCTTCATGAAGCTTCCACAAAAGACAAAATTAGCAACCATTTCATTTTAGCCAAAAGAAATAAAGAATTTAAATAAAAATGAATAAATGAATAATATAAAACCATAACCATTAACCTAAACATGGTTCAAATCAAACATACACCCAAGTTTGCATGTATCATCAAACATGATACAAACTAGTGCACAAAACTATATCATATATATACAATGTGCACATTAAGTGAGAAAATCCATCTTAAGTGAACCAATATTAGTTAATGTAAAGTAATATATCAAATATATAATTATACATTAAATCATTAAATCAACACTTGATTTAACGATCCGGTCATATCTCATATAACCGACTAATATCAACAGTAACAACTTATCGAATCAACACTTGATCCGATAACCCGGCTATATCGCATATAACCGATCAATGTTACAAATCGCGAGAATAGAATCCAGTATCTCATACTGGTATTATTCTCGGCCCCCGCACATATCTCATATGTGCTCCTATTTCATTTTGCTCGAGCCAGGAAACCTCTGTGTAGGACTCTAAAGACTCGTCAATACTCCGGTAGCAGGTGATGATCATATCAAACACCCACAAGCCGCAAGCGGTCTGCCAAACGTAACGGCCACCCGGGTATTGAGCGATCAGAAGATCGACGAGCTAGCCCGCTCACACTCCTGTGAATCCAATCAGTAACACTTACCATACAGTCCGGTCCGTTCGTCTGATATGTCGCATATCAAGTCTAGGGGTGGTATGCGTCAGACCCCAATAACCGATAAGTCGTGCCGATGTGAGGCTCATAACGGGTTGAGAAACTACCGGTAACACTTACCAGCAAATCTCTGAATCAGCCCTGGCCAGGGACTTCCCTGTTACGGCCAATCAAACACAGCGCAACATCAACCCCAAATACCGGGAGAGACGAAACCCCTCCTATCGCTCATTGCCTCCATGTGACTCGGGACTGTACCCAAAGACCACCGTTTTGCACGCCCTCATGGACGTGGTAAGGTGGAGATCAAAGCACAGTGGGAATCACACAAGACTCTATGACGATCTCGGGTCTATAGACTAACCTGTACAAGTGTCACCTGAGAACTGCCATCTGACGTGAGGTATAATACCATCTGGGAGTTCTCGGCGAGTCCGTCCAGTGTACCCAGTCTCCACTGAGCACCCGTATACCATCTCTGATGTCAAACACCAATGGATATGAGATCATCCATCGCCCATCTCATGGGTCGAGAAGCGTATACGCTAGTCTACACTGGTATATCGATGCCCCGTCTCGATACACCCACGACTAGGGACCTTGAAGGATGTACTTATGGACTACCACGTCCCCACTAGTATGATCTACATCATAGTCCAGGTAGTCAAGTACACATCCTAAGGGCTTTACCAACATGTAACTATAAGACAGTTTAAAGAGACAAGTGTACATATTAAGATAAAGAGTAACCAGATAGCATACTATCATATCGAGCAAGATTGTCATCTATATATATGACCAAGCATCCAATATAATATACATCATCTGTACAATACTGGCCTCTAGGGCATACATACAACTAACAATCTCCCACTTGCACTAGGGCCAGCTGCTATAGTATCGCATACCAAGCATCCCAAAGAGTCTCTCAAACTGTATCTGGGGAATAGCCTTCGTGAGTGGATCCGCTGTGTTATTCTTCGTGTCAACTCTCCTGACCTCGATCTCCCGGCGATCAACTATCTCCCGGATCAGGTGATACCGCCTCAGAATATGCCTGGATCGCTGATGGGACCTGGGTTCCTTGGCCAAAGCCACCGCTCCATTGTTATCACAATACAAAGGTATTGGATGCTCAATGGATGGAACCACTCCAAGTTCAGTAATGAACTTCTTGATCCAGACAGCCTCTTTGGCAGCATCGTTGGCAGCGATGTATTCAGCCTCCATCGTCGAGTCTGCCACGGTTTCCTGCTTGGAACTCTTCCAGCTAACCGCCCCTCCGTAAAGGGTAAAGACAAATCCCGACTGCGACTTAGAGTCGTCCTTATCACTCTGGAAGCTCGAATCGGTAAAGGACTCCACTTGGAGTTCTCCGTTACCATACACCAAGAGCATCTCTTTAGTCCTTCGTAAGTACTTGAGAATGCTCTTCACAGCTGTCCAGTGACTCTCTCCAGGATCAGCTTGATACCTGCTCACTACACTTAGTGAGTATGCGACATCGGGTCTGGTACACAGCATCGCGTACATGATAGAGCCTACAGCCGAAGCATAGGGTATCCCTTGCATGCGAGCTCTCTCCAAATCAGTCTTGGGAGACATCTCTTTGGAGAGAGTGACTCCAGAGATCGTGGGCAAGTTCCCACGCTTGGATTCTTCCATACTAAACCTCTTTAGTATGGTGTCAATGTACCTGGATTGGGACAATCCCAATATCCGTTTGGATCTATCTCTATAGATCCTCATTCCCAATATGCAGGAGGCATCACCAAGATCTTTCATTGAGAATCTTTATGATAAGAAGAGCTTGACCGATTGCAGCATAGGAATATCATTTCCTATCAAGAGTATGTCGTCCACGTACAATACGAGGAAGACAACCTTACTCTCTGCCACCTTCTTGTAAATACAAGGTTCATCTGGGTTTTTGACGAAATCAAACTCTTTGATAACGACGTCAAAGCAGATGTTCCAACTCCGCGATGCTTGCTTTAATCCATAAATGGATTTAAGCAGCTTGCACACCTTCCCGCTGCTCCCACTGTCTACGAAGCCCTCTGGCTGAGTCATGTACACACACTCTTCTAAATCACCGTTTAGAAAGGCGGTCTTAACATCCATTTGCCAGATTTCGTAATCATGATATGCAGCGATGGCAAGCATGATCCGGATGAATTTAAGCATAGCCACTGGAGAAAAGGTTTCGTCATAGTCCACACCTGGTCTTTGGCGAAAACCTTTTGCAACAAGTCTAGCTTTGAAAGTCTCCACTTTCCCATCTACACCAAGTTTCTTCTTGAAGATCCACTTGCTCCCAATGGGTTTTACCCCTTCAGGAGCAACTTCCAAAGTCCATACTTTGTTGGTGTACATGGATTCCATCTCGGACCGCATAGCATCCAGCCATTTCACTGAGTCCCTGCTCGTGATGGCCTGCTCGAAGCTAGTTGGGTCATCATCCTCCATGATGCAATCCTCGCTCCCACCATCCATGAGAAAACCGTAGTATCTCTCAGGTGGGTGAGGAACCCTACTAGATCGGCGGAGTGGCTGGGGTTCATTGGGAACTACGGAATCCTCTGGTTCCACCAGATCTTCTGTTGTAGCTTTTGTAGCTGGAACATCTTCCAGTTCTACCTCATGACCATTAATCTCTTTTTCAAGAAATTCCTTTTCTAAAAAGGTGGCATGCCGAGAAACAAACACTCTTTGTTCCTCAGGGTGGTAGAAGATATACCCTTGAGAATTCTTGGGATATCCTATAAATTTGCATAGAACAGACCGTGCCTCGAGTCTGTCCGGATTTTGTCGTTTGACATAGGCTGGACAACCCCATATCTTAACATAGTTAAGACTTGGTCTCTTTCCTTTCCATATCTCATATGGAGTAGTAGGCACAGATTTGGTTGGGACCATATTCAATAGATGTATGGCTGTCTCAAGCGCATACCCCCAGAAGGAAAAAGGTAACTCAGCTGTGCTCATCATAGAGCGCACCATATCCAATAGGGTGCGGTTCCTCCGTTCAGATACACCGTTGTGCTGTGGTGTATATGGAGGAGTCAGCTGAGAGAGAATCCCATTCTCTTTTAGGAAGTCCAGGAATTCATTGCTCAAGTATTCACCTCCTCGATCAGATCGAAGGATTTTAATACTTTTTCCGGTTTGGTTCTCGACTTCTTGTTTATATTCTCTAAATTTCTCAAAAGCTTCAGACTTGTGTCTTATCAAGTACACATGTCCGTATCTTGAGAGATCGTCGGTGAATGTAATGAAGTACGAAGAACCATTCCTGGCATGTGTAGACATGGGACCGCATACATCACTATGTATCAGTCCCAAGAGTTCGGTAACTCTTTCTCCGTGTCCCGTAAACGGAGTTTTTGTCATCTTGCCTTTGAGACATGACTGGCAAGTGTCATAAGATGAAAATTCGAATGGTTTCAAATATCCATCCTTATTCAACTTAGCCAGTCGTGTCGCATTGATGTGACCCAGTCTACAATGCCACAAGAAGGATTCGTTCAATTCTGAACTCTTCCTCTTGTGTGTGTTTGTTATGCTCAGAACTGTTGATTGATTTAGAACATAAATGCCATTGCACAACGTGCCTGATCCAACCAACTTTTGGTTACGGAAAATGTTCATAACATTGTCCTGTAATACAAAATTATATCCCTCTTTACTTAATAAAGAAACCGATATAATGTTGCATATCAGGTTTGGCATGTAATAGCATTCGTTCAGAACCAATGTATTACCAGTTGGTAATTCAAGGTGATATTCCCCGACAGTCTTAGCTGCAACAATTGCACCATTTCCAACTCTAATGTCTTTATCACCTTCTCCGAGTTCTCTACCTTTTCTAAGCCCATGTAACTGATTGCATATATGGGATCCTGACCCGGTATCTAATACCCAGGACGTAGAGCAAATGGAGAAACAGTTCTCAGTAACGAACACACCCAAAGAAAATGCATCAACATATACTTTCTTCAATCGGGTGGCATGGGAATCCCGGTATTCCCTTATATCCTGTTCATTCCTATAACTCTTATAAGAAAGAACGGAACCAACGTTCCCCAGCACAGTATAACATGCGGGTTCGGTCAATACATCCATATTATTATCTTGATTAGGGCATGAAATGGTCGCTACCTAGAGAGAGAGAGAAGAAAACACTTTAGCGTATGCTCGTGCAAGATCAGATTGGTTATTATCTTGTCTAATCAGGATGGCTCCCACTGCTTTTTATCAAATCTTCCTTCAAACCCTAAAAGGAAAGACTAGCCGGGATTAATTACACACTACAAGTTCGCCAATCTTTCAACCAGGCCAGTGTCGGTACTTTGAGGGAGGTCCCCCGTGCTTTCGCACAAACCTAATTAATGTAAACCTCGTTTTCCCAGAGGCGTAACCTCGTTAACACCTTTCTAGACACCTACTTGATCGGCTAATTGCAATGTGCAAAACTCTCCCAGGAGTAACTCTTACTCGCAGTGGGTATCGGGATCCAACTATCTCATAGAAGGTATGCAATCTCATTGCAAATTTCAACACTTGAAATTCCCGATAATATTTTGCCCCTAGCATGCTATGACCTTGACGAAAGCCAACAAACCACAGCCCGCTAGTCAAGTTCAACCCGTACATTTTCTGACTGAATTAAACCCACCCGCACGACCCTTGACGAAAGCCAACAAAGCCGTACGACTACCCTAATCCAGTCGCATCATATGCAACAGATAAGCAGCACATAGCTACCGCACACTACACCTTGACGAAAGCCAACAAATGTAGCACGAATACTATATGTAACTTATCTGAAATGACGGAGGGCTACGTCAGGTTTTTCTGAAAACCATGAGCGTAATGAACTTGATATCGTTGTAGAATCAAATGAAGTTTTGAAATGGAGTGATTTTGAGGCTTTTCTAGTTTTGCTAAAGGGGTCACTCCCGGTGAAGGGATCGTCGGCCCTTTCCTCGTCGTATGAGGTGCGGGATATATCATATATATCACTGTGCAAAGCAGAAACTATAGAAGCAATCAAAAACAAACCGAGTGTGTAGCATCTACCAGTTATTGCTAAAGGAGTCACTCCCGGTAAAAGGATCTCGGTCCTTTCCTTATCGAATAAGGTGCAGGATATATCACATATACCGCTGTGCAAAGCAAGAACTGTAGCTACCTGTTTTAATTTTGAAATTCGATTCCAGAACATCTTTAGGTTTCTTTTTCTTTCATTAATCACATTAATGAAGTCTCATCATTTAAATTACCTAAACATCACAGATAAATACGACGTACACTTATGCCATCCGCATTCGCCTCGATGTCCTCTCATGCACCGTTAGGTTAGGTAACTAACGACAGAGCGGGGCAGGGCTAGCGCGGGTGTAAAACATAAGTAACGCCTATATAATATATCATATATACTATATACAATATCTATCACAGAACATCACATGATCACATCACAGATATCGCAGCAGAAGAATCAAATGAAATATTGGATATACTAGGACGTCCGTGTTTTCAATACGAGCCAGTACAAAACACGGATTCCACGGTCGTGATGAATAGCCAAACCCACACCCCTAGACCCTTACGAGAGTGGCAAGCAACCCTACCAATTCTAGTGTTAGGAGACCCGGACTCGACTCCTCGAGTTGGTCTCCCACTGGACTCCAGAACCCGGTTACTTGTGCCCTCCTCCTTGGGTCTATCCTAGTGCGGAAAAGTAAATAATATACAAAAGGTGACATCTTCCGCAACATAGAAGTGCCCCAATTAAAGAATATTACATACAAGTTATTTACATGAATGAAAATGAAAAACACTCATCTCACATAAAAAAAAACCCCGGCTATTCCAACACGACGATCCAATATAACATATCCAGCAACACATAACATCGCATGTCATCAACGTAAGTAAGTATGCATACCCCAATTTTCGTTGACGTATAGCAACGAAACCGGCGATATAGTCATACTACACTTACGGTCACAGAAAAGAAAGTGTAAAACTACAACAGTTGGAATCCGCAACCTGTTTAGACATCGCATGCCTAATCAAATGAAATACTTAGACATCATATGCCTAACAATTATAAACCCCGCATTTTAGTCTCATTATCGAAAACTCTTTTCAATATCAAGTGAGACTAAACTGCTAGATTTATAACATTCATTCAGTTATCTCATAACTGTTTGTGAATTCCAATTATTGTATCACATTCCAGATAAATAGAAAATGTCAAACTTTCCGATCGAACATTCGAACACCCAAGTTTTCCCAAAACTGCTCAACACATGAAACAAGTTTAAAAACATCCAGTTCATGCCTCAGTACCAACGGTCCAGCCGTAGAAGGGTCAAGCCAACGCCTCACATGTGGCACGCCGTACCGCCCCAAACCCTAAGGTTCAAAGGGCAGTTCAAGACGGTCACATAATCGAGTTATGGTTTGTTGTCTTCTAGAGGGTCCATCGTGTTACTTGCACTACTTAGAATGTCTTTAAACCACGGAAAAATCCAACACTTGGAAATTTCCCAACAGGGGAAAAATTGGGTATTTATATCCGGTCGAACTTTTCAACATGTTCAAAAATTATCCGGAAAACACATAGACAGAATTAGACTTTCCGATCGAAACACCGAGTCCCCAATACAACACAGAAAACTCAACTCTTGAGTTCAGATTAAAATATCCCAGGAAAAACAGCACTGAAGAACATGAATTACTGTGTAAAAATTAGTGCATGATGTGACAACTTTGCCGCGGAACCGCCGCACAAGCCATGCTTGTGCCGCGGTTCCGCCGCACAAGCCATGCTTGTGCTGCGGTTCCGCCGCAGTTTGGAGGATTCATGCACTCAAATTTCACAGTAATTTCTAAAAAAGCCTGCTTGTTTTTCTGCATATTTTTAATTCACAAAAATCAACAGTTTTGAAAAAAGTACAGAGAGCGATTTTGCAATGGGGTTTCGGTTCGATCGGATTTCTAACTCCGTCCACGGATCGCCTAAGGCTCTAGCTAGGCTCTGATACAACTGTAGGGTTCCTAGGCACACTAAGGAGTTCTCACAAGGCATCAACCATGCCAAATTAAAATTTTACATGTGCCTAAGAACTCTAATACGGATCGTTGACTAGAGTTTAGGCGAAACAAGAAGCTAGTTAACAACTTAACTAAAGAGTGAATGAAAATACAACCTTTGTAGATTCGTTACTCCACCTCCATAGCTCCATGACGATGTCCCCTCGCTGCGATCATCGGATCCCGGACTCCGGTGATGGTTTCGTCGGAGAAATAATCGGGCTAGGTCGTAGACTACGATGCCGAAGATGATCTACGTCGAGGCAACTCAAACTCGAGCTCCGCCTTCACCAAGTCAAGAAACTTGTGAAGACAACACACTCTACTACAAGGCAAGTTGTAGAGGATGAAGAAAGAGGAGGTGGGTTGACTTTAGATTTGGTTTTCTCACTCATTTGATCATTTCACCATTGGAGGTTCCAAGCTTTCTTCTTCTTGATGAAGATGAAGAAGAAGAAGAAGGAACAAGAAGAATATCATGAGAATAGTGAAAGAATAATAAAATCTATTGATCTTATCATAATGCAACCTTGGGTTAGATTTAACTCTTGTAGAGAGCAAACCTTAGTTTAGCTAATGGTTAGGTTTGAATATAAAATAAAATGGTTACTAATTCAAAGCTTCATGAAGCTTCCACAAAAGACAAAATTAGCAACCATTTCATTTTAGCCAAAAGAAATAAAGAATTTAAATAAAAATGAATAAATGAATAATATAAAACCATAACCATTAACCTAAACATGGTTCAAATCAAACATACACCCAAGTTTGCATGTATCATCAAACATGATACAAACTAGTGCACAAAACTATATCATATATACACAATGTGCACATTAAGTGAGAAAATCCATCTTAAGTGAACCAATATTAGTTAATGTAAAGTAATATATCAAATATATAACTATACATTAAATCATTAAATCAACACTTGATTTAACGATCCGGTCATATCTCATATAACCGACTAATATCAACAGTAACAACTTATCGAATCAACACTTGATCCGATAACCCGGCTATATCGCATATAACCGATCAATGTTACAAATCGCGAGAATAGAATCCAGTATCTCATACTGGTGTTATTCTCGGCCCCCGCACATATCTCATATGCGCTCCTATTTCATTTTGCTCGAGCCAGGAAACCTCTGTGTAGGACTCTAAAGACTCGTCAATACTCCGGTAGCAGGTGATGATCATATCAAACACCCACAAGCCGCAAGCGGTCTGCCAAACGTAACGGCCACCCGGGTATTGAGCGATCAGAAGATCGACGAGCTAGCCCGCTCACACTCCTGTGAATCCAATCAGTAACACTTACCATACAGTCCGGTCCGTTCGTCTGATATGTCGCATATCAAGTCTAGGGGTGGTATGCGTCAGACCCCAATAACCGATAAGTCGTGCCGATGTGAGGCTCATAACGGGTCGAGAAACTACCGGTAACACTTACCAGCAAATCTCTGAATCAGCCATGGCCAGGGACTTCCCTGTTACGGCCAATCAAACACAGCGCAACATCAACCCCAAATACCGGGAGAGACGAAACCCCTCCTATCGTTCATTGCCTCCATGTGACTCGGGACTGTACCCAAAGACCACCGTTTTGCACGCCCTCATGGACATGGTAAGGTGGAGATCAAAGCACAGTGGGAATCACACAAGACTCTATGACGATCTCGGGTCTATAGACTAACCTGTACAAGTGTCACCTGAGAACTGCCATCTGATGTGAGGTATAATACCATCTGGGAGTTCTCGGCGAGTCCGTCCAGTGTACCCAGTCTCCACTGAGCACCCGTATACCATCTCTGATGTCAAACACCAATGGATATGGGATCATCCATCGCCCATCTCATGGGTCGAGAAGCGTATACGCTAGTCTACACTGGTATATCGATGCCCCGTCTCGATACACCCACGACTAGGGACCTTGAAGGATGTACTTATGGACTACCACGTCCCCACTAGTATGATCTACATCATAGTCCAGGTAGTCAAGTACACATCCTAAGGGCTTTACCAACATGTAACTATAAGACAGTTTAAAGAGACAAGTGTACATGTTAAGATAAAGAGTAACCAGATAGCATACTATCATATCGAGCAAGATTGTCATCTATATATATGACCAAGCATCCAATATAATATACATCATCTGTACAATACTGGCCTCTAGGGCATACATACAACTAACATCAGTTTCTTTTCAAAAATAACTTTTAAACGCGGAGCTTAAGCCACTCCTTTTAAAAGCTATCTCGTTCCTTCGATTATATCAAGTTCACTACGTTCACGGTTTCACTAAAACCATTCGTAGCCCTCCGTCGTTTCATATGAATGGTCAATAAGTATTCAAGCTATGTATGTTGGCCAAAGTCAAGGCATAGTGATTGGTAGCTATTGGGTATTCATGTGCAGCATAGATAGATGTGTTGGTTTGGGGCAGTCGTTCTACCATTTTGGCCAAAGTCAAGGGTATGTGCGGGTGGGCTCAAATTAACCTGGAGATTGACGGGTAGAACTTGACATGTGACTTATGATATTTTGGCCAAAGTCAAGGTCATAAGAGCATGGGGCAAAAATCCACATCGGGAGTTTCAAAAGAACTGAAACTTGCTAGCGCTGCATACCATTTGGAATGTGATGATTCTGGTAGGATTCCTTCAGTTTTGTCACGCGATGATATTTGAATCCCGATCCTACTGTGAGTATATGCTACTCCTCGGGAAATTTCTCACTTAACGATCAATGCTATAAACCAAGTAGGTGTCTAGAAAGGTGTTAGCGGGGCTACGCCCCCAGGGAAAAGAGGTTATTTAATTAAGGAACTTCGCGAAAGCGTTGGAAAACCTCCCTCGAAATACCGACACCAGCCTGGCCGAACGGTTAAGCAAGTATTGTATGGTGAGATTGATCCTGACTAATGATTCCTTTTTGGTTTGAGGAGGGATTCGAGAGACAGTGGGAGCCATCCTGTTTAGACAAATTAAAAACCACTCTAAACTTGCAAGAGCATCATGCTAAAGTGTTTCTTCTCTCTCTCCTAATTGCAGCAACCAAACATCATGACCGGACTTAAGTTACTACTAGATAAAAACATACTGACAGGGCCAAACTACAAAGATTGGCTCAGGAATGTCCAAATGGCAATCACTTATGACAAGTTGGGGTATCTCCTTACCACCAAAGCTCCCCCTGTCCCAGGTCCCAAAACCAGCGTCGTGGATAGGGAAATCCGTAAGACCTGGGAAATCGATTGCGCGAAGGCCAAGTGCCTCGTGCTTGCCTCTATGGACAACGAACATCA
Source organism: Agapanthus africanus (assembly GCA_030015575.1). Taxonomy (NCBI): domain Eukaryota; kingdom Viridiplantae; phylum Streptophyta; class Magnoliopsida; order Asparagales; family Amaryllidaceae; genus Agapanthus; species Agapanthus africanus. The sequence goes on from JASDDO010000004.1 coordinate 207,793,094, forward strand.
GAAGAGGCACGAGAATATGGACCTTGAATCCATATTTCTCCATACAAAAGAACTGTATGGAGAGCAATCTCGTATCGCCAGATACGAAGTGTCGAAAAAGCTGTTTTCGGCAAGGTTGGCCGTCGGATCATCGGTAGCGGAATACGTGCTTAAGATGATTGGCTTCATTGAGGAGCTCGCAGACCTTGGGACCACGTTAGAGAACGAGCTCTATACGGACTTGATTCTTCAGTCCCTTCCTTCCACTTACGCCCAGTTCATCCTGAATTTCAACTTGCAAGAAAAGGAAGTTGAACTTTCAGAGCTCCTCAACATGCTGAGGAGTGCAGAGGGCACCCTACAGAAAGGTAGGGAAACATCCACTTTGTTTGTAGGAGGATCTTCCTCTTCTAGGTCCAAGGCGAAAGCCAAGGGAAAGAAGAAGAAAACCCCCCACCAAACCGAGGGGCGGTGTTAGTAAAGTGAATACGAAGGGAAAGGCAAAAGCAACAAAGATAGCGGGGAAACTTGTGGGGAAGGAAGAGTGCTTTTACTGTCATAAGAGTGGGCACTGGAAGAAAGATTGCAGGGCTTGGAAAGCCAGAACACAGGATCTGAAGCAAGTTGCGGCTTCAGCTTCAGGTGTGTATGTTATTGAAAACTGTCTATCAATAAACTCTACTTCCTGGGTATTGGATACCGGATCAGGATCTCATATCTGTAATTCTTTGCAGGCGTTGAGAAACCGTAGGGTTTTGAAGGCAGGTGACATGACCCTCAAAGTTGCAAACGGAGCTAGCATGGATGCTAAGGCCGTGGGGGACTATCACCTGGGAATGTCAGATGGACATGTTTTGGTTTTACGTAATTGCTTTTTTGTACCCAACGCAACTTGTAATATCATTTCTGTATCTTTGATTTCTAAAGAAGGTTATGAATTTGCGTTTATAAGTAATGTTGTAAACATTCACCTTAATCAAGTTCTGATTGGGTCAGGTACATTAAGCAATGGTATATACGTATTAAACCAACCACAGATTTTCAATGTCTAGAATACACACAAAAGAAAGTCTCCGGAAATAAATCAAACTTTCTTATGGCATTATAGACTGGGTCACATCAATGAGAGAAGGTTGACGAAGTTACATACAGAAGGATATTTGGATCCGTTCGAATATCAATCATATGCAACTTGTCAATCCTGTCTCAAAGGAAAGATGACAAAGACTCCGTTCACTGGACACGGAGTGAGAGCGAGCGAGCTCTTAGGACTCGTACACAGCGACGTGTGCGGTCCAATGTCTACACATGCGCGAAGCGGTTATTCTTACTTCATTACTTTTACGAATGACTTTTCAAGGTACGGTTATGTCTTCTTAATGAAACATAAATCCGAAGCCTTTGGAAAATTCCAGGAATATAAGAATGAAGTATAAAAACAAACCGGGAAAAGTATCAAGACACTAAGATCTGATCGAGGTGGTGAATACTTAAGTGCCGAGTTCCTGGATTACTTAAAAGAGAATGGAATTCTCTCTCAGCTTACTCCTCCATACACCCTGCAACATAACGGTGTATCGGAGAGACGGAACCGCACCCTATTGGATATGGTACGGTCCATGATGAGTAACGCTGAGTTACCGTGATCATTCTGGGGACATGCACTAGAATCAGCTGCATACCTTTTGAACCGAGTTCCAACTAAGACTGTGCCTACTACACCATATCAGATGTGGTGTGGGAAGAGACCCTGTCTTAATCACATTAAGACATGGGGAAGTCCAGCTTTTGTCAAAAAGCAGCATGCGGACAAGCTCGAGGCACGCTCAGTACAGTGCAAGTTTGTGGGATGTCCAAAGAACTCCAAGGGATATTTCTTCTATTGCGAAGAGGAACAAAAGGTTTTTGTTTCTCGGCATGCCCACTTCTTGGAAACTCAGTTTTTGGAGAATCAGATAAGTGGGAGTGCAATAGAACTGGAAGAAATTCTAGAAACACGAGCTATTACTGAAAACTTAGTAGAACCAGAGGGTTTAAAAGAACATGACATTCCTACGCCGCTCCACAGGAGTAGTAGGCAGTCTCATCCGCCCGAGAGATACTACGGTTTTCTCATAGACGGGGATAGAGAAGATTGCATCATTGATTATGATGAGCCGACTAGCTTCCAGCAGGCCATTCAGAGCGTTGACTTGGTAAAATGTGTAGGGTTCCTAGGCACGCTAATGAGGTCTCACAAGGCATCAACCATGCCAATTTCAAATTTTACGGGTGCCGAGAAACCCTAATACGGATCGTTGACTAGAAGTTTAGGCGAAAAACGAAACTAGTTAACAATTTAACTAAAAGAGAGAGGCTACAACCTTTGTAGATCCGGTTCTCCACTTCCTTAGCTCCACGTAGGCATCCTCTCGCTGTCCATCTCGAATCCCGGACTCAATCGTCGGCTTGATCGGAGAAATGGGCGGGCTAGGTCGTCGGCTTCGTGCCGAAGATGATCTACGTCGAGGCATCACAAGTTCAAGCTCCAACTCCATCAAGTTGTGAAACTTGTGAAGAAAACACCCTATACTACTTGGCAAGAGGTAGAGGGTGAAGAAATAGGAGGTGGGTTCACTTTAGAATTGGATTTCTCACACTTTAGCTCAAGTTGCCATTAATGGACTTAAGCTTTTTCTTTGAAGATGAAGAAGAAGATGAAGCTAGAATATGATAAGTCTTAATTAAAATTGAAAAGTAAAATGAATACTTATCATATACTAACTAAGATAGAGTGTAAAGAATTGACCATGGTTACTTGGAAGGGTTAGGGTTAAGCATGAAGACAAGAATGGTTACAAAGTCAAAGCTTCATGAAGCTTCAACTAGAAACAAAGAAAGCCACCATTCTCATCATAATCTTTTCCAAATAAATAAATAAACAAATAAATAAATAAATGAATAATCAAAACCCTAATCATCAATTTAACCATGGTTTAATTCTATACACTTAACCAAATGAGCAAGTATCATCAAACATGATACAAACATGTGCATAAAAGTATATCACATATACAACTTGCACATCAAGTGAGAAAATCCATTTAAAGTGAACCAATACTAGTTAATGCAAAGTAATATATCAAATATATAATTATACATTAAATCATTAAATCAACATTTGATTCAATGATCCGGTCATGTCGCACATAACCGACTAGTATCCAATGTATCGATTTATCGAATCAATGATTCGATAACTAGGTCATATCGCATACAACCAATCGAAACATTCATCGCGAGAATGAAATGCGGTATCACATACACGCATTATTCTCGGTCCCACGCATATCTCATATGCTCTCCTATTTCGTTTCGCTTGAGCCAGGAAATCTCTGTGTAGGACTCTAAAGACTCGTCAATACGCCGGTAGCAGATGATGATCATATCAAGCACCCACAAGCCGCAAGCGGTCTGCTAAACGTAACGGCCACCCGGGTATTAAGCGATCAGAAGATCGACGAGCTAGCCCGCTCACACTCCTGTGAATCCAACCAGTAACACTTACCGTACAGTCCGGTCTGTTCGTCTGATATGTCGCATATCAAGTCTAGGGGTGGTAAACGTCAGACCCCAATAACCGATAAGTCGTGCCGATGTGAGGCTCATAACGGGTCGAGAAACTACCGGTAACACTTACCAGCAAATCTCTGATCATCCCTGGCCAGGGACTTCCCTGTTACGGCCAATCGAGCACTGCGCAACATCAACCCCCAATACCGGGAGAGACGAAACCCCTCCTATCGCTCATTGCCTCCATGTGACTCGGGACTGTACCCAAAGACCACCGTTTTGCACGCCCTCATGGACGTGGTAAGGTGGAGATCAAAGCACAGTGGGAATCACACAAGACTCTATGACGATCTCGGGTCTACAGACTAACCTGCACAAGTGTCACCTGAGAACTTCCATCTGACGTGAGGTATAATACCATCTGGGAGTTCTCGGCGAGTCCGTCCAGTGTACCCAGTCTCCACTGAGCACCCGTATACCATCTCTGATGTCAAACACCAATGGATATGGGATCATCCATCGCCCATCTCATGGGTCGAGAAGCGTATACGCTAGTCTACTCTGGTATATCGATGCCCCGTCTCGATACACCCACGACTAGGGACCTTGAAGGATGTACTTATGGACTACCATGTCCCCACTAGTATGATCTGCATCATAGTCCAGGTAGTCAAGTACACATCCTAAGGGCTTTACCAACATGTAACCATAAGACAGTTTAAAGAGACTAGTATACATGTTAAGATAAAGAGTAACCAGATAGCATACTATCATATCGAGCAAGAAAGTCATCTATATATATGTCCAAGAATCCAATATAATATACATCATCTGTACGATACTGGCCTCTAGGTCATACATACAACTAACAAAATGGCTGGATGCAATGCGGACCGAAATGGAGTCCATGTACACCAACAAAGTATGGACGTTGGACGTTGCTCCAGATGGGGTAAAACCCGTAGGATGCAAGTGGATCTTCAAAAGGAAGATTGGTGTAGATGGACAGGTTGAGACCTATAAAGCTAGACTGGTTGCAAAGGGTTTTCGTCAAAAACCTGGTTTGGACTATGACGAGACCTTTTCTCCAGTAGCTATGCTGAAATCCATTCGGATCCTTCTTGCCATTGCTGCCTTCCACGATTATGAGATTTGGCAGATGGACGTAAAGACCGCTTTTCTAAATGGAAATTTAGAGGAGTGTGTTTATATGGACCAGCCAGAGGGTTTCATTCAGAGTGGGAGCAGCGGAAAGGTGTGCAAGTTGCTTAAGTCCATCTACGGACTAAAGCAAGCATCGCGGAGTTGGAACATCTGTTTTGATGAGACGGTCAAAGAATTTGGCTTTATCAAAAATCCAGATGAACCATGCATCTATAGTAGATTTGTAGCAAGAACTGTCGTATTCCTCGTATTGTACGTGGATGACATTCTCTTGATAGGAAATGACATTCCTATGCTACAATCTGTCAAAGGGTTCTTGTCACACAGGTTCTCCATGAAAGACCTGGGTGATGCCTCATACATTCTGGGGATCCGGATCTATCGTGACAGATCCAAGAGGATACTGGGACTTTCACAGTCCAGGTATATCGACACCATACTGAAAAGATTCAGTATGGAAGATTCCAAGCGCGGTAATCTACCGGCTTGTCACGGGATCACCCTTTCCAAAGAGATGTCTCCCAAGACTGATTTGGAAAGGGATCGCATGTCAATCATACCCTACGCTTCTGCGGTAGGCTCTATAATGTATGTGATGTTGTGTACCAGACCGGATGTAGCTTATGCACTGAATGTGGTAAGCCGGTATCAGTCAAACCCTGGGGAGAAACACTGGATAGCGGTAAAGAACATTCTCAAGTACCTGAGAAGGACTAAGGAGATGTTCTTGGTGTATGGCGGAAAAGACTTCCAGATCGAGGCCTTTGCTGACTCCAGCTTCCAGAGTGAAAAGGATGATTCCAAGTCCATGTCGGGTTATGTCTTTACCCTCAATGGAGGGGCGGTTTGTTGGAAGAGTTCTAAACAGGAAACCGTTGCTGACTCGACGATGGAAGCGGAATATATCGCTGCTGCAGATGCCGCAAAAGAAGCCGTCTGGATAAGGAAGTTCTTAACTGAACTTCAGGTGGTTCCGTCCATTGTTGATCCAATACCTCTGTATTGCGACAACAATGGGGCTATAGCTTTAACGAAGGAACCCAGGTCCCATCAGAGATCCAGACACATCTTGAGGCGGTATCACCTCATCAGGGAGATCGTGGGTCGCCAGGAGATCGAGGTTCGGAGAGTTTCTACGGAAGATAACACTGCTGATCCACTCACAAAGGCCTTACCCCAGACTCAGTTCGAGCGGCTGATCGAGATGATAGGTCTTCGATACGCCAGTACATGGCCTTAGTGCAAGTGGGAGATTGTTAGTGTATATGCCCTAGAGGCCATTACTGTATCATACTAGTTTGTATATTACTTAATGGAAGCTTGGGATATTCACCTTGTATAGACAATCTTGCTCAATATAGTAGTATGCTACTTGGTTTGTTTCTACTTTAATGTGTACATGTGTTTATTTAGTATATCACCTATACACATTATTGGAGCCCTTAGGATCTTTGCTTGATTACCAGCGTTGTGATGGCAGTCACACTAATGGGGGCTGGGTAATCCACAAGCACATCCTTATGCAGGTCCCTAGCCGTAGGACTATCGAGATAGGGCATCGATACTCCGGAGTAGACTAGCGTATGCGCTTCTCATCCCAATGTGGGAGACGGTCTGTCCCATAGCCGTCAGTACATCGTACTTGAGATAGTATGCGGGTGCTCGTTAGGTTACGAGTACACTGGACAGGACTCGTCGGGAACTGTTGGTTGGTACTATACCTATCGTCAGTTATCAGTTCCCAGGTGACATTAGTACAGCTTAGTCCGCTGACTTGATACTGTCACTTCGCCTCGAGTGTGTTCCCACTGTACTTAGATTACTATCCTACCACGGCTCGAAGGAGTCGTGCAAACAGGTAGTAGTTGGGTGCAGTCCCGAAGCACTTGGAGGCAGTGACGGTTAGACAGGATTCGTCTCTCCCGGTATTGGGGGTTGACAACGCGCTGTGTCTAGGATAGCCATTACACGAGTAATCCCTGTCCAGGCCAAGCGAGATATACTGGTAGGTTTCCAGTGTTATCTCAGGATGTTCTGGGCTACACTCCAACACGACTTGTACCGCTAGTAGGGGACTGACGTTTACCGCCCCCCTAGGCCCGCCATGCGATGTATCAGACGAACAGACCGGACTGTACGGAGATTGTCACATTCAGGCTCAGTAGGAGTTCAGATGGGTTTCACCCCGTCCGTCTTCTTGTCGGCATCTACCTGGGGACCGTTACACACAGCTAGTGCCGCTTGCGGTCTGTGGTTAAACCCACTGCCAGCGTAGTGTCGAGTATTTAGAGTCCCACACATAAAGTTATTCGCCTTTAGGCAAAAGAGTAGAGGTCGCATGGTTTTGCGACAGGGTTCGGTCACATCCATGCACTTGTGCACGTTCAGTGTCCGGACAGTTAACACTAGCGGGCTTTGGTTTAAGCCAGATCCTAGTGTACATTTTGGGATTGGTTTTATCTCGTTTGTATTCGTATTCCTTAGAACGCGGATGCGGGTGTGTATGCACAGTTGACAGAGAGACAGAGGCAGAGGATTCTCATTGGGGTTGTTGACTGTTCACTGTTCACTGTTGACCATTGACTTTTGCTAAACCCTAATGAGAATAAGAAATATGATTAATGATAATATTAATTAAGTATTATTGTGTCATGGTTGAGATGAGAGGTAGACTTTGTTGACTTGTTGACTTTGTTGACCGGTTGACTAGGTTGGACTAGTTGACCATCATCATTACAATGGCTATCATTTCATGGAAAAGACTTTTGCTTGCTTGTTTGTTTTTGCAAAATGAGTGCATGAAATGATATGGCCATTTTGACTTGAACCATCACATAATACTCAATTACTATTATGAGTAATCATGGTTTTGGATTATGAGAGCTTGGATGGCAAAAGACTTACTCATTCTCTCATTTCATTTCTCTCTCTTGCTTGAGCTCTCCCTCTTGCTCTTCCTCTTGCACTCTCTCTAGCTCAAGGCAACACCCTCTCATGAGTTGAGAAACATTGCCTTAGAGATAAAAAAAAAAAAAAAACCCATATCACTTCTCTACTCATCCAAGTTCACAAGGTTTAGCAAACCAAGTGTTCTAGTTTTTTCAAGTTCGAAGAAGAAGCCAAAGGTAGAAGCTTTTAGGTGGATCCATCTTCGGCGCAAGGAGGCGACGAGGTGAGGCCGGTCCGTACACAGGAAAGAGTTGAAGACGAAGGAGTTCAAGAAAGGTATAGCCCCCTAACCGAGTAGGCAAAACTCTAGTTAGGTTGTTAGGTAGTTGTTTAACAAAGATCCGTATTTTGAGTCCATGTTACCACCTCTTGAAAAATCGTTTTTCATCATTTCCGCAAGCCCGTAAGTACCGGGAGAGGTAACGTGGACTTACATGGTAGACCTAGAAGAAGTTCTAGAAACACAAATCACAAATGATGACTTGGTTGAACCAGCTGTTGCAACAGAAACTGAAGAACCTCGGCCACTCCGTAGGTCTGGTAGGACTTCTCGCCCACCGAAGAGGTACTACGGTTTCCTCGTTGATGGTGACAAAGAAGACTACATCATGGAGGAGGATGATCCTACCAGCTTTCAGCAGGCTATCACGAGTGGAGACTCTGTGAAGTGGCTGGATGCCATGAGGTCTGAAATGGAGTCTATGTACACCAACAAAGTATGGACTTTGGACATTGTACCCCCTGGGGTAAAACCTGTGGGATGAAAATGGATCTTTAAAAGAAAGATTGGTGTAGATGGGTAGGTAGAGACCTATAAGGAAAGACTTGTGGCGAAGGGTTTTCGTCAAAGACCAGGTCTGGACTATGACGAAACTTTTTCTCCCGTAGCCATGCTTAAATTCATTCGGATCCTACTTGCTATTGCTACTCACTACGACTATGAAATCTGGAAAATGGACGTTAAAACAGCATTTCTAAATGGAGATTTAGAAGAATGCGTTTATATGGATCAGCCAGAGGGCTTCATTGACAGTGGGAGCAGCGGGAAAGTATGTAGATTGCTTAAATCCATTTATGGATTAAAGCAGGCATCACGGATTTGTAACATCTGTTTCGATGATGTTATCAAAGAGTTTGATTTCATCAAAAATTCAGATGAACCTTGTGTTTATAAGAAGGCTGTAGGGAGAGCTGTCACATTTCTCGTATTGTACGTGGATAACATTCTTCTGATAGGAAATGATATTCCTATGTTACAGTCGGTCAAATCTTTCTTATCACTAAGGTTCTTCATGAAGGACCTGGGTGATGCCACATACATTCTGGGCATTAGGATCTATAGGGATAGATCCAAGAGGTTGTTGGGATTGTCCCAAACCAGGTACATCAACACCATCCTAAAAAGGTTGAATATGGAAGACTCCAAGCGGGGTACCTTACTCGCTTGCCATGGGGTCACTCTCTCTAAGGACTCTTGCCCAAAGACCGATGAAGAGAGAGCTCGCATGAGCATTATACCCTATGCTTCGGCAGTAGGATCTATAATGTATGCGATGTTATGTACACGCCCAGATGTAGCTTATGCACTTAGTGTAGTAAGCAGGTATCAATCCAACCCAGGGGAGAATCACTGGATAACTGTGAAGAATATTCTTAAGTACTTGCGAAGGACTAAAGAATTATTCTTGGTGTATGGTAATGGAGACCTCCAAATTGAGGCCTTTACCGATTCGAGCTTCCACAGTGATAAGGATGACAGTAAATCTATCTCTGGGTTTGTATTTACCCTCAATGGAGGGGCGGTAAGTTGGAAGAGTTCCAAACAGGATACCGTTGCATAATCTACGATGGAGGCTGAGTACATTGCCGCGAATGATGCCGCCAAGGAAGCCGTCTGGATGAGAAAGTTCGTCTCGGAGCTATGAGTAGTTCCAACCATTATTGATCCAATACCATTGTATTGTGATAGTAATGGGGCTATGGCGTTAGCCAAGGGGCCCAGGTCCCATCAGCGGTCCAGACACATCCTGAGGCGCTTTCATTTGATCCGGGAGATTGTAAATCGCCGCGAGATCGAGATTAAGAGAGTAGACACAAAGAATAACACCGCGGATCCACTCACCAAGGCCCTCCCTCAGCCACAGCATGAGCGACTTTTTGAGATGTTGGATATGAGATACGCCAATAACTAGCCCTTGTGCAAGTGGGAGATTGTTGGATATATGTATGCCCTAGAGGCCATTATATGATAGTGGATGTATTTATACATGTATATATATTCAGTATATATTCTTGCTCGACATGATAGTATGCTATATGGTTCTTCTTTATCTGACATATTGACTTGATCATACTTTTATTCATTTACACCTGTTGATAAAGCCCTGAGGATATTGGCTTGACTACTGTGATTATGATGGAGATCATACTAGTAGGACATCTGTAGTTTATAAGCATATCCTGAAATGTCCCTAGTCGTAGGTGTATCGAGATGGGGCATCGATATACCAGAGTAGACTAGCGTATATGATACTAGACCCATATGATGAGCGATGGATGTTCCCACATCCATTGATGTTTGACATCGAGATCGTATACGGGTGCTCAGTGGAGACTGGGTACACTGGACGGACTCGCCGAGAACTTCTATATGGTATTATATCTATCGTCGGATAACAGTTCTCGGGTGACACTGGTACAGATTAGTCTGTAGACCCGAGATCGTCATAGAGTCTTGTGTGTTCTCCCACTGCACTTTGATTACCACCCTACCACGGCTCTACTGAGTCGTGCAAACAGGTGGCTTTTGGGTACAGTCCCGAAACACACGAAGACAATGAGTGATAGGAGGGGTTTCGTCTCTCCCGGTATTGGGAGTTGATGTTGTGCTTTGCTCGATTAGCTATATCAGTAAGTCCCTGGTCAGGGCTGTTGAGATTTACTGATAAGTGTTATCAGTAGTTTCTCGATCTGTTATAGACCATTCATCGGCACGACTTATTGAGTTATTGGGGTCGACGTTACCATCCCTAGACTCGATATGCAGCATATCTGACGAAGAGACCGGACTATACGGTAGCGTTGCCGGTTGGCTCGACGGGAGTTGTGACAGGTTCGCTTGTTTTCTTCTAATCGCTCAATACCCGGGTAGCCATTATGTTTAGCTAACCCCTTGCGGCTTGGGGGTATTTGATATGATCATCACCCACTGCCGGCGTATTGACGAGTCTCAGAGTCCCACAATGGAGTTACCTAGTCCAGGCGAAACGATGTGGTGTGCATATGGGATATGCGCGGGGACCCGATTAAATGCGCGTATGAGATACCGTATATTAATCGGGCGGTTTGCTATTGGTCAGGTCGTATGTGATATGACCGGTTTGCTAAATCAATTGTTGATTTATCATTAAGCATTAGCCTTTTCACTTTAAACCCTTCTTGTCTTTTGTTGTATGTATGCATTTATTCTTATTGATGCACATATGGATGTGCATGCACACATACATGCATACATAATTCTATCATGGTTGTTGATATAGTGGATGGTGGCAATATAAGACTCACACCATTTATAAATATATGGATATTTTTTTTTGGAAAAGAAAATGGAAATGGAAATTATTATCATGCTTGATTATTTTATTCACCCACTAACCTTTGTATTAACCTTGAGTTAATTTTCATGGCCGTTATGCATCCAAAAGAAAATATCTAGATATTTATTAACTTGAGTTAAGTGTGAGAAGAAGAAAATATATATTTTTTTCTTTTCTCATTCTTATCTTTATCTTTATCATTATCTTTGAGCTCTTCATTTGCCATCTTCTTCCTCCTCACTCTCTTGCTCTTTAGGTTTGGTTAGTGAACAAAAGAGTGATCAAGTTAGGGTTTTAAAGTGAGAAAACAAACCACATCACCATTCTACACTACTCTTGCCCATTAGTTTAGAGTGTTAGCTTCTACTTCTCCTTTTGATCAAGTGGAGGCTTTAGCTTGGACAAAGAGGACTCCGGGTGGATCGTCGTGGACTTGGAGGATCTCAAGCAAGCTTCTTCCAACCCTCAAATGGCCAAGGAGTCTAGCATAGAGAGCTACAAAGATTGTATTCCCTAAACCTAGCCTTTTTACTACTTGTATTAGAGTTAATGTTTTGTTACCCTAGCTTTTCTCGTATGATCCTTAGATTAGTTTCTCTAGCACCCTATAAAATTTTAATATGGCATGTGTGATGCTACCAAACCCTTGTAGTGGTGTTGTAGAAACACCTTCACAAGCATCCACTATAATATACATCATATGTACAATAATGGTCTCTAGGGCATACACATAACTAACAATTAATTTTTAGATGTACGAAAAATCCCAAACCGTACTTCTCCAAAAATTTCTCTAACTTACCACCAACTCATGTACAGAAAACAAGATTCTCGGACCAATACATTACAAAGAAATTAAAAATAATCTTTGATATTATATCTCTCCATCAAACATTAGTTTAATCAAATTTATGTTTCCTTCTCCCTTTAATTTATTTTAGTTTCTTTTGGATTGCTAAGGATCCAACACAATGATATAAGACATGGGCAGTTTCACATCGAGACAACTGGCATGGAGGCATCGCGATTACAAAGAGAGAGTCATTTACATGGAAAACGTTCCAACTTATTCATGAAATATTGTCTAATACTTAGGATTGATGCACATCAGTTGGAAACCATCGGTCGTCATGAGAATAGCTCAATAGATTGACGCCATGTATTGCTGTCACATGAACAAGGAGTTCATAAATAAACAGGTTTTTTACAGGGAAAAACCGTCATGTTTTGTAAATTAGATTGTCCTTTATTTCACTCACATGTTTTGCTCAGCAGTCCTTAATTTTTTTTATTTTCAGACCGCAAACAACACAATTGCAGAACACTAGTATTGATAAATTGGTGTATGAACGTAGAAGAATCCTAGCAAATATCCCTATCTCTATTATTATAATGCTAAAGAGAGGGATGCAAAATTTTCAAAATTGTTGCTTAGATGGCATCCTCTCCTTTTAAAATACAAAGAAAAAATATAATTTTTTCATGTCATATTCATAACTATTTTCTACCATAAATTCTCAAAATGGTAACTTCTCCCTCTCAACTTTCAAAATCAAAACACACACTCTACCTCTCTCTCATTCAAAATCAAAACACGACTTTCTCTCCACTAAGAAAACAATTAATTCTATTTTTAAAAATACTTATACGTGCATGGCGCGTGCAAAACAATATGCCGGATTAAGATTAAAAGAATGATTATGTTATATAACCTACGCATAAAAGTCCGGCATGGGAAAAATTGGCAGTGCCATTGACATTAATTTGCTCATAACAAACAAAATTGGGACAAAACATTATATAGCATTGGATAAATTAATTTATCCAACAAATCTAAACCGTTTTTTTTAACCGCTACTTTTAAGTAGGGGTTAAAATAAACGGTTCAGATTTAACTTCTACTTAAAAGACGGGTTAAAATGTTTATTCGCTAACTAAAGTAGCGGTTCATATTATATAAAAGAGGAAACCGTCCCAACAGTTTCAGCGGTTTAGGGTTTTGAGATCGAAATTGGGCGTTTTTTGCTATGATTTGAATTGTGATTTTTGCTGGGTGTTCTTTTGATTCTTGGATCGATTTTATAAGGTAAATTAATTACTTTAATTACTATAGGTTTTGTTATTTATTTAAGGTTTTTTGTTAGGGCTTTTTGATGTAAATTGGACGTTTTTTTTCCTTTTGATTCTTGGATCGATTTCATAAAGTAAATTAATTACTTCAATTATTATAGCTTTTGTTATTTATTTAGGGTTTTTTGTTAGGGTTTTCAAATGTAAATTGGGCGTATTTTTTCATGTGATTTGAATTGAGAATGTTGCTAGATATTCTATTATTTCTTGGATCGATTTTATAACATAAATCAATTAGTTCTATTGCTTCTTCATCTATTTCCACAACATTCCATTTTCTTCTTCTAATTCAGGGATGGTCCACTCATAGGCTTGATTAATAAACATGACAGCGTATGAAAACGTAGAAATAAAAAATATACCATAACCACTTCGAAAAACCTCGTTGAGGAATACATAAACCTCCCGTGGCGGAAAATAGGGCTCGATAGTCGAGAGGGGATGTATTCCGTAACCGCTTGAAAAAAATTACTTAAGCAGCTGTTGGCTTTTGATATTAACAACTACTTTTAGTAGAGGTTAAATAACAACCGTTATATTTAACCGCTAGCTTAAGCAGCGGTTAACTCTGAACGATTCTGATTTGTTTGATAAACTAATTTTTTATTATAACTGCTACTTTAAGTATAGGTTGAATAAAAACCGTTAGATTCAACCGCTACTTAACTATAAACGGTTCTGATTTGTTGTATAATTTTTTATCTAACGTTGATGTTAACCGCTACTTTAAGTTGCAGTTGAATAGCAATTGTTAGATTTTAACTGCTTCTTTAAGAAGCATGGTTAATTTCGGACGGTCTTGATTTGTTGGATAAATTATTTTTTCTAACATTGTATCTGGGACCGAAACCTAACACAATTCGAGAAAAAGAAAGAGAAAAGAAAGGAATGATAAAGGTCCACAAAAGAAGCTCCATAAACACGGATTTGGATCCGAAACATGGTATCTGAGTGATGCGATCCGAACCGACCACAACCGACTGCAACACGCCACGAGTCACGTGCTTACGCCACGTGTCATTATACAGTGCACCCTCCTTCCTCCTCTTTGGTGTTCAAGATCCAACACCGCTTCATTTCTCTCTCCCAAGTCCTCTCACTGAAAGCAACAGGCTGCAAATGTCTCTCTCTCTCTCTGCCCCCAAATGGTATGGTATGTACTCACTACTCAATTCGTATCTGTTTCAAAAACCTATATCATTCCAATTATTTTATATTATCATGTTCTAAACTAATAATTTAATTAAGGATATATGATGTGATGGCGAGGATAAACAAAATGATAAGTCAATTAAAACAGCTAGCTACCTAATTAATTTAATAAGGAGCACTTTAATTAATTACGCCGACCTTTGAAAGTACAATTGCTTGTCTTCACTCGATCGGTACACGGATGTAATCACCTTTGTTTAACTATCTATAAATCCTTAGTTTATACTTACTCAATTCAAAACGTCGTCTAAAACAGATCTCTTTGTTCACAATGTGTCGCTTAGAGCGGATCTCTCTGTTCCTCTTCTTCTTCCTCCTCCTCGTCGTAGTTTTCGCTGCTCCTTTCGTCTCAGAAATAGTGGCTTCAAACCTTGTAAGTGATCGAAAAAATATCTACTCAACTCTTGAAGGTTTTGTTTGTGTATGGAATTTTATTTTTCTGAAAAGTTAGAATATAAAAACATATAATTCTTAACCTTCACCGCAAGTTCAGAGTTTTGGGATGGAAGGACTGAATATTGATGCTTGAGCAGCCGAGATTCAGGTCTACTAGCGGATTGAATAGAAATATATATTGTTTCTCAAAAGATTAGGTTACTCAAATTGTGGGGATGTGTAGAGTATAAATGATGACCTATCCCCTAATCATAACCATAACCATAACTTCATAGTTTGGTGCAATGGCAGAGACTCTGAGATAGAGTAATAACCTTGCTATACTATGATGTTTTCGATCAGACATGGATGTTTCGGTGAAGTTGTAAATGGTGGGAAACTTTTGTGTAAGAGGGAGAAGACGGGGTATGTTATAACGAATTAACCCACGAAGTAGCACAAACGATAAACAAAAGATCAAATATATTGCACATATTTAATGAGATTCGACCAAACATCCTCAGGCAAAGAAGATCCCAAATTCACTATAGCAGAAATTATGAGAATTACAATGATGATGGAGGAACTCTCAAACCCTATTACTATATACACCCCAAATCTTATTGTTAAAAAGCATTAGTATTAGAGAGGGAGCGGAAAATAATGGAGAGACTACATTGTGAAAAACAGAAGAGAAACAATTGTTTATTGATAAAAGAGAAAACTACAATAATATGATATGAGAGGAGAACAACTCTACCTCTCTATTTTTAATAAATTCTTAGGGTTTAATACTTGACCACTAAGTAAATCATAATCAAATTAAATATAAATCTTACCAATCTATCAAACATATCAAATCATATATCTCATAAATATATATTTTTTTCTTAACACTCTCTCAAGCTGAACGGTACATATGATGTGTTCTCAGCTTGTTACAAGGCTAATTTCTCACTTTAAAAATAAAACCCGCAACTTCAGTGATTCTTCTTGCATCTTCTATACTGTCTTTGAAAATTTGACTTTCTCACTTTAAAAATAAAACCCGCAACTTCAGTGATTCTTCTTGCATCTTCTATACTGTCTTGAAAATTTGACTTTCATACTATATATCTTGAAAATTTGACTTTCATACTATCTTGAAATCTTTCTTCAGTAATTCGTTTTGGAAACTTGCAATTTGACTTGAGTTGAGATAATCTTCTATGAAGAGTTTTGAATGAAAACTTGTAGTTTCAGTGAAATGTCGTTAATAGTTTCTTCAAATACTTTCATAATTGCCATATCGCACACATTTTCGTAAACTATCGTTAACAACTCCTTCGAATAACTAGTTTAATGACTTAGAGGTAAACAGTCGGTTTAACGATTTAGAGGTCAAACAGCCAGTTTGACGACTTAGAGGTCAATGTACTGGTTTAACGACTTAAAGATCAATGCTACAAGTTTAATGACTTTGAGGTCAATCAACAATTTTAATGGCTTTGAGGTCAATCCGCAAGTTCAATGACTTTGAGATCAATAAAGAAAGAGCTTCAACAAACAAATTCTACCAACAACTTCGACAATTTCCAACTTTTCAATGAAAAGCTTTAACGAGTAAATTCAACGAACCAACAAATTTCGTTAAATTCAAATCTCAACTTCAACTTCAAATCTCAACTCCATTGTTCCCATCCAAATTGGGTGCACCCTTTTATATGCGCAAGCTTCATTGCCTTGACGCGCAAGTATCAAATGCGCATGCGGCAAAATGCCATATGCACATACGCATGTGTCAAGCTTCTAAGAAACGCAACTTTTATGTGCGCAGTTGACAAAATGTCATTTAAATAATATGGACAGGTCCAAGCGGTGCGCGTGTGCACTTTATGTTAGTGTATATGCCCTAGAGGCCATTACTGTATCATACTAGTTTGTATATTACTTGATGGAAGCTTGGGATATTCACAGTTGTATATACAATCTTGCTCGAAATGGTAGTATGCTACTTGGTTTGTCTCTGCTTTAATATGTGCATGTGTTTCTTTTAGCATATTGCTGATATACATATTAGTAGAGCCCTTAGGATCTTTGCTTGATTACCAGCGTTGTGATGGCGCTCGCACTCGTGGGAGCTGGGTGATCTATAAGCACATCCTTATACAGGTCCCTAGTCGTTGGACTATCGAGACAGGGCATCGATACTCCGGAGTAGACTAGCGTATGCGCTTCTCATCCCAGTGTGGGAGACGGTCTGTCCCACAGCCGTCAGTACGTCGTACTTGAGATAGTATACGGGTGCTCGTTGGGTTACGAGTACACTGGACAGGACTCGTCGGGGACTGTTGGTTGGTATTATACCTATCGTCAGTTATCAGTTCCCAGGTGACATGAGTACAGCTTAGTCCGTTGACTTGACACTGTCACTTCGCCTCGAGTGTGTTCCCACTGCACTTTGATTACTACCCTACCACGGCTCAAAGGAGTCGTGCAAACAGGTAGTTTTTGGGTGCAGTCTCGAAGCATTTGGAGGCAGTGACGGTTAGACAGGATTCGTCTCTCCCGGTATTGGGGGTTGACATCGCGCTGTGTCCAGGAGAGCCATTACACGAGTAGTCCCTGGCCAGGGCAAACGAGATATACTGGTAGGTTTCCAGTGTTATCTCAGGGTGTTCTGGGCTTCACTCCGGCACGACTTGTACCGCTATTAGGGGACTGACGTTCACCGCCCCCTAGGCCCGCCATGCGATGTATCAGACGAACAGACCGGACTGTACGGAGATTGTCACATACAGGCTCAGTAGGAGTTCAGATGGGGTTCACCTCGTCAGTCTTCTTATCGACATCTACCTGGGGACCGTTACGTACAGCTAGTGCCGCTTGCGGTCTGTGGTTAAACCCACTGCCAGCGTAGTGTCGAGTCTTTAGAGTCCCACACAGAGAGCTATTCGCCTTTAGGCAAAATGAGTAGAGGTCGCATGGTTTTGCGACAGGGTTCGTTTACATTCGCGCACTTATGCACGTTTGCTGTCCGGACAGTTTATACTAGCGGGCTTTGGTTTAAGCCGGATCCTAGTATATGATTTGAGATTGGTTTTTCTCATTGTGTTCGTGTTCCTCGGATCACGAATGCGGGTGCGTATGCACAGTTGCTTGAGATTGAGGGAGAGGACTTTGATTAGGGTTAATGGGTATTGTCATTTTACTAACCCTAATGATTATGTGTGTGTTATAGTTAATTGATAATTAGTTTAAATAATTGTGCATGGTTATGGATGTTGACCATTTGATCTTATTGACTTGTTGACCTAGGTTGACACTTTGACCATCATCATTTCTCTTGGAAGATGCTTTTTGATCTTTGCAAATTGAAATGATAATGGTCATGTCATGATTAACCATGACAATTATCTAGCTAATTATTCAATTAAAATAATTCACACATATTAGTGAGAAGGCTTGATATTATTCTCATTCTCACATTTCATTTCTCTCTCTTGTTTTTCTCTCCCTCAAGCTCTCTTCCTCTCATGTGTTGAGAAACACTTGAGCTTAAGAAAAACCCTCTCTTGATCTTCTCTACTCTTATCTAGGGTTCAAGTATCAGCACTTCTTGCACCCTAGTTACTCCTAGCTTCGAGTTGAAGCCAAAGGTTGAGGCTTTCGGGTGGATCTTTCTTTGACGGGAGAAGACGACAAGGTGACCTCCTTCCACTACTTCTAGGAGCAAGGAGAGAAGGACAAAAGACCAAAGGTATAACCTTTCTACCACTTAGCTACTTTCAAGTTAGCTTTAGCAAGTTTTTGTTTAGTAAAGATCCTTAAAGCATAGTCCATGTTGCCTATAGTTGATAAAAATCCGATTTTTATTATGTTTTCCGCCTCCCTGTAAGCACCGGGGTGGGCAACGTGGACTTACACTTTAATTAGAAGAAAATCTTCTTTTACTAACAAATTTAACAAATTAAATCATATTGACCTGGATATCAAAGATCCAACGATGCGCATGTACTTTAAATTGATATGAATAAATTAAAATCAAATTAAAATAAAACAATTCCCTAACTAATTGGAACAAACCCTAATTACCCTTTTTCTATAAATAGGGACCTTCGGAAAAGAAAATGAGGGAGAGAAAAAAAGAGAGAAGGGAGGAGGAGATCAGCCGAAATTAAAAAAGTGTGCACCTTTCTTCAGCCAAAAAGAATTCAAAAAAAAACTCTTCAATTCCTTTCATCAACAAGGTAAAAAAAAAGAAGATAAAAAAATTTCTGTCTTTTTGATAATAAAAAAGCTTCAGTTTTATATTAAAGCATTTTCTTTTCATTGAATCCATTGATTCATTATACACAAAATCAAAAGATCTTAGGGTCGATCCCTCATTTTTAAAAATTTCGATTTTTATGAGAGATCGATCCTAAAATCCAAGACTTTGGAGAGAACCCTTATAAAAAATAAAAGAAGTGTTTTGACACTTAAAAAATAGAAGTTTCTGCTTCTCTTGAGTTTTGACTCTTTATGAAAATCATAAATTTCATAAAAATTGGATGCGCAATATAAGTGTGCTCCAAAAAATCAATGGAAAGTCAAGGCTTTCTGATAAACCATGCACACCCTACCCTAGAGCGCACTTGGTGAAAATTGTTTATAAAGACATGCGCATCACGTGATACGTACATGAGCGCCAAGAAGAAAAAGGATGCGCATCACGTGATATACACGTAAGTGATAGAAGTCAAAGGAGGGTGCGCCTCATGTGATATGCACATGAGCATTAGGAAGCAAAAGATATGCATCATATGATGTACATGTGAGCCTCAATAAGCCCATGATAACATGCGCCAGACCATATATTGGGGTCTTTATCTTAGCCTAAATTGGCCAAGTGATCGATCTTAAGATCATATGTTTACCCTAAGTCGATCTTAGTCTTAAATACGACTAAAAATCTTTAACTCATATTTCTTAATTGACCTTAGTCTCAAATACGACCAACGACTCTTAGCCAAACTTTTAAGTAGATCTTAGTCAAAAATAAGACTAACGACCCTTAAATAAAATATAAGTTCGTCAAGAAATCTTTTCAGCAAATTGGAACTTGAGTTCTAGCTTGTTCTCTTTCCTCATAAATGGGATCTGGTTCAAGGGTACATCCTTCCACATCTCTGATGTACGGCGTAATAATTTCTCAGCGTCTTCAGAAAAGTGGTGGGTCCCAACAACCAACGTGTTGGATATAGTGCCCTCAAGGAAATTATTGTAATTACAGCTAGGCGATTATGATAATTGAATGAGGATCTATACAGGTAGAACAGTTTTACTTGAGATGATTGTATGCTATCTGGTTTATTTTTATCATTGATGTGTATACGTTTTATTACGTGTCGTTAATACATAATGATAAAGCCCGTATGATTCTTGCTTGACTACCAGCATTATAATGACATTCATATACGTGGGAGTTGGGTAGTCCATAAGCACATCCTTAAATGTCTCTAGTCGAAAGAATATCGAGATTAGGTATCGATATTCCGGACTAAACTAGTGTATACGTTTCGAGACCCTTACGAAGGGCGGTGGCCGGTCTTTCAAGCTATTGATATCGTGTCACCTAAAATAGTATACAGGTGCTCACTGGAGGTGAGTACACCGGATGGATTCGTCGAGAACTTCTAAATGGCATTATATGCATCGTCAAATAGAAGTTCTCTAGAGGCATGAGTACAACTTAGTCTTTTGATCTGAGGTCGTCATTTTTCTTATGTGGGTTCCCACTGTACTTATATTACCACCCTCTTACGGCTTAAAAGAGTCGTGCAAAAAGGTTTTAGTTGGGTACAGTCATGAGCCACATGGAGGCAGTGAGCAATTGTCAGAGATTCGTCTCTTCTAGTATTAGGAGTCAATGTCGCACTGTGTTTGGTTGGCCATCATCCTAAATCCATGGACAGAGCAGATGGGATTTACTGATAGGAGTTCAGTAGTTTTTCGGTTGGTGATGAGCTTGACTTCGATATGACTTATCGGGTTATTAGGGGGTCTGACGTTATTCACCCCCTTATCCGGTATGCGATACCCTTAGAAGAAAAAGATCGGACTATACAAAGATTGTCACATTCGGGCTCGGTAAGGTACAAACAAAGTTGATTGTCGACCTCCCTTTCGGCATATACCTGGATAGCCGTTACTACAACTAATGCCGCTGACGTGCTTATGGTTATAGATTTATCTAGTAATCACTGCCAGCATATTGTCGAGTTTTTAGAGTCCCATACAGAGCGTTTTCCCGGTTCAGGCGATATGATGTAGATGACGTATGTTGGTACATACATGTGTCCGATTAAATGTGTACAGCCTACACAGACTTTAATCGGACGATTGATAATACTAGCCGGCTTAGGATTAAGTCAGATTATTAAATTAAGTTTTGATTTAATAATTTATATATATATATATATATATTTGATATATATATATTCTAGTATTATTGTTCACTGTTTATTTTCTCTTTCTTGGCTATTCGTATTTTTATATGGATACGCGTATATGTATTTCGGTACGTATACCGGGTTGTATTCCGTATTTATATAGAATACTTCTAGGAGGACACCTCATTTAAGGATTTCTTTTTTAAAGAAATCAACCAATGAGGTGGGTATGTGAGGTGGCATTTGAGCATGGATATAGAATGTAGAGAGGGATGGGCTTCATTTGTTTATGTAAAATTAGTGAGATATTTTAATTTGATAGTTGTAAATTATTATGAAGCCATTCTATTCTCATCATTCAATTCAACACTTACTCATTTTGTTATGGTTACCTCTTCTTCACCTCATTTTTCTTCTTGCTCTCTTGAGCATAATTTTTAGAGAGAAAAGGTAGTGAAAAATTTCTATATCCACTCTCCATTTCTAGCGAGCTTTTGAGCGTCGGTTACTTCACTAGATGAAGCTGGAGTTTGGATCAGTTTTCTCGGATGGATCATCTTCGGAAAGGACGGTCGTCTCTCAAGCTTTGTTTCTGATGGCCTACGAGGAGCTTGGAGGGTCTTCACAATTGGGTTTACATGCATCAAAGGTTGTATTTCCTAAACCATTGCATGCTTGTATTCTAGTTTAGTATTTGGATCGATCGCTAGGGATTAGTTTCTAATATTCTATTGAATTTTTTTTGTTTTTTGGTTCCGCATCTACCGCGGCTGCCGCGGTGAGGGCATTAGGAACTTTCAATGGTATCAGAGCCACCCAAACACGTAAACTAGTTGTAGACGTCGCTTAAGTTTTGAAATCGACAAATTTCTGGTTTTTCAAAACCCAAGATATCAACTTTCTGTTCGAAATTTTTTTGGTCTCTAAATTTTTTTTTTGGAGTATTGCAGAAGGATGATATTGGTATGTGTACAACACTGAAAGAAAACGAAGCAAATCAGAGCAAACTCAACCGTCAAAAGATTCATTTTGGCCGCAATTTGCGGTCCAAAATACTCGGTTTTGTCTCAAAAAAATTTCATGTCTTGGGTTTTGGAAAATAGGATTTTTGCAATACTTTTTTTTGCCCAGATTTGGTTTAGTATTATTTGTGCTTTTGGGCAATTACGGAAACTTTTCGGTCAAAATTTTAGTATCGTTTATGATCCGTAGTTTGTATGTATTATTAAATGTCGTCTAATTACTATATGATTATTTAGATGGGAGTGCACACCTGGTTGTGTTACTTGTTTCTGTGATATATATATCTCTGTGATGGTTTAGCCGGATTGTCATGTTGGATAGCCTCTCGTGCGTTTGCTTGTGCAATTTTGATTTATAATGTTGTATTCATTTGTTCGGGACGAGCTCCAACTTATGGCCGCCGTTTCCGTATTATTTATATTCTTTTATTGGGGCTCCACCATGATGTGGTCATTGTCACCCTTATATACATATATTTTTATTTATGTACTAAGATTACCCTGCGGAGGAGCTCATGAATCACCGGATTCCATAATTTAGAGGGTAGCCATCTCATGGAGTTGAGACCGTGTCGTCTATTTCTAGGATTGGCGGGTTGCTCGCCGCACTCGTAGGGGGTTAGGATCGATGTTGTATGTGTTATCCATACGATCGGGGAACGTTGCCTCATTTGTGGCTCAGATGAAACGCGGGGCTCCTATTTTATCCGTTATTCCATATTGTTCGCATGCCTATGATTATTATCTGTCTGCGTTGATATATATTATATATTTAGTAGATACTTCTATATATTTTGCATCCGCACGGGTCCTGTCTCTACCCTGCCGTAAGTTAAGTAACCTTATGGTAAAGACCCAGGACCCGATGGCAAATGCGGATGGCATATAAAAAGTATGCTATTTTGGTTGTTTTTGGTATTGCTTAGAAACTTAATTTGATGGGACTACATTATATATTTAATGCAAGGAAAACAAACCTTACATGATCTTGTCAGAACCAATTTTTAAAACTACTTGGTTATCTTCAAAACTATAGTCGTATTCTTTTGCTTTGCATAGAGGTGTTCGGTTAGGAATATCCAGCACCTCATTCAATGAGCAAAGAGCCCTGATCCCTTCACGGGGAGTTCGCTCTTAAGCAAAAGTTTATGTTACTAGTTTTAAAAGCGGAGCCTAAACCACTCCATTTCAAAGCCACTCGAGTTCCTTCAACGATATCAAGTTCATAACGTTAATGGTTTTTTGCCAAAAACTAGTCGTAGCCCTCCGTCATTTCAGATTTGTCTTGCTTAGTATTCGTATTGCGTTTGTTGACCTCGTCAAGGCGTAGCATTCGGTAGCTATGTAGTGCTTTTCTATTGCATAGTAATGCGATTACCTAAGACAGTTGTACGGCCTTATTGACCTTGTCAAGGACTCGTGCGGGTGGTTTAGATTAATCCAGGATAATGACGTGTTGAACTTGACTAGCGACTTATGGTTTGTTGACCTCGTCAAGGTCATAAGACGCTAAGGGCAAAAACCATACCAGGGGTTTTAAATATAAGGTAAACTTGACAAGTTTGCACATACCTTTTGGAGTATGGTAATTTTAGTCGGCTTCCGTCAAGGTTATCACACAATGATAGTTGGGTCCCGATTCCTGCTGATGAGTAGGTATTACTCTTTAGGAGATTTTCACATCACAACCAGCTAACCTATTAGGTGTTTAGAAAGTGTTAACGAGTTTACGTCTCTGCGGAAACGGGGTTATTTATTTGAGCCCGTGCGAAAGCACGGGGGACCTCCCTCACAATACCAACACTGGTATGGCTGAACGGTTAGCGAACTTGTAAAGTGTATATGATCCCGACTAGTTTTCTTTTTAGGGTTTGAAGGAGAATTCGAGGAAACAGTGGGAGCCATCCTGATTAGATAAAATGATAACCAATCTAATTTTGATAGTGCACGTTGAGTGTTTCTTTTCTCTGTCTGGGTACAGCGACCTATGACTTACCTTAAACTAAAACTCGCTAACTCAGTTAACTGAACTTTCTTCCACACTTTGGTTTTGGATTGTCATGATTCATGACAATGTCGCATACTTCTCTACTACTCTTACTTTCCTTTTGCGTTTCTTCAGAACACTCTGTATCACTACGATGATCCATATTGTTTGGAAAGGCCATCGTTTAGTTACATACGAACTCGAAGAACTTACTTCAGTCGAGTATGGCCATTGGTCCTGGAGAAATTGAATAGGATTATTCGGTTGTGTCTTCGTTTTACCTTCTTTTAGGTTGCGAGAGGTCCTTGTATTAGTAGAGTATACCTATTACGCTTATTGCATAGTCTTCTTCCAAACCTTAGGCCGGTGCCGAAAGATAGGGAAAGAAAAAAAAAACCAATTAGCCTAAGTGTGGTATACAGAAGGTAAGATGTAAAGACATAAAGGAGTTGAAGTGAAGGCAAAGAAAATTGCGACTATTGTCATCAAACTGGGTAGTGAAAGAGGCATTACGAATACCCGGCCACTCCCTAGAAACATTTTTATGTTTCAGTTTTTCTAAATAGTTACTGAAAACTGTTTTCCTAATTAATTTTGACTACAGGGTATATATTTATCGGATTTGGATCTCACATCTATATGACATTACAGATGCTGAGTAGGAGTAAAATATTAAGAAATGGGCGATTTGATCCTCAATATAGGAATTCGTAGCAATTGACGATATTGGATTAAATCATCTGGTTTTACCTAACGGCAAATATTTGGTTTTGAATAACCGTTATTATGCATCAATTTTTAAAATGAAATATCTGTATCTTTATTTTATAAAATGAGATATAAATTTTGAAAATTGTGTTCCAAACATTTATCTTTATCAATGAGAATAAAGTAATGTGTATTGAATAACAGTACAGACATTCTTAACCGAAATACAGTTTTCAACTTACAACACACGGAATTTGAGTCAGTATACTCTTGGGACTTAAACATGGTAATGTATATTATCCGGTGTCTTTTAGGACAAGAGGTTGGTACTTTTCATTCCGGTTTATCTATGAGTTTTTTGGTTTTAGACACGCATTCGTTGAAATGTAAGGTCCAAAGATTATAAGAAGTTTATAGGTATAAGAATAAAGTAGAGAACCATGCGTTGGAAGTATCAGGATTCTTCGAAATGATCGAAGATTTAGATACTTTTGCTAGGTATTCCATCATAATTATATTGAGAACTTGATTCTCTTACAGGTTACTCATCCGTAGGTGCGCTCCTTGATGAGTAATATTGTATTGGCCTTTTCCATTTGTGATATGCACTGGAAACAACTGCATGAAATTTGAATCTGGTTCCATCCAAATTAGTGTCTATGATTCTATATGGACATAGATTGGTTGCATGTCTTGAGGTTGTTAAGATATAGAGTTATCCGATTTATGTTTAAAAGCAGAATCCGGACAAACTCAAGGCACGATTTGGTAATGGCAGTTTGTAGATTATCCCAATCAATTTCTAAGGTTTTGATTCTACTATTTTCAAGATCAATAGTTACATTGTTCTTGGCTTGCCACCTTTTATAAAAGGAATCGTTTTACAAAAGAAACTAGTGGGAGTATGGTAGAACTGGAAGTGATTCCAGAACCACAAACGGTTACTGAAAATTTAGTAGAACCTGAAAAGATTCAATTAAACTTGAGAAACCATTAGCCAATCCGCAGATTTTAGTAGGCGGTCTCAGCCTTCCGAGAGATATTTCGGTTTTCTCGTAGATGGTGATAGGGAGGTCAGTATCATGGTTATGATGGCCCTACTAGTTATCTGCAGGTCATAGGAAGTGGTAACTTCCAGATGACCAGATGCATTATATCCAAGATGGACTCCACGCACTCCTGTAAATTATGGATTTTGGATTTTGCTGGATGCTCCTAAAGGGATAAAACTCATTAGGAGCAAGTAGATCTTTCAAGATCTGTGCAGGTAGAAAGGTATTTAACTTAATATGGATGGACTTGTTGTAGAGATTCTCATCAAATACCCGTTATAGATTTTTACTTCAGTGTTTATGCTGAAGTCCATACGGATATGACTTGGTACTGCTGCTGTTATTGACTATGATATATAGCAGGTGAATGACTATAACGTCTTTCTAAATGAGAATTTAGAAGTGCATGTCTATATGACTCTGCCAGAGGGTTATCGTAGTTAATGGGAGCAGCGGAAGGTGTGCAAATTGTTTATGTCTATTTCTAGACTAAAGCATGTATAACGGAAATGAATCATCTGTTTTGATGTAACAGTCAAGATGATTAACATCATCAAAATAACAGATGAACCTAATAAGAAAGATGTAGGGAGTTATGTCTTGGGATTTGGATGACATACTCATGATATAAAGTGATGTTCCTATACTACAATCGGTCATACTTTGGTTGTCACATGCGTTTCTCCGCATAGAATATGGATAAGATATGGGGAATTCTTGTGACTAGATCTATGGTTTTAGATCTAGATTTTGAAAGTGTCCGGATACTTATACATCATTCTAAAAATTTTTTAGAATGGACGACTCCTGGCGTGGTATGCCCGCAGATAATGGAGCTACTCTCTTTAAAGAGATGTCTTCGTACCGATGAGAAGAGTGACTCGCATGAATGACATCATTTGCTTAGGCAAATGAGTCAATCATGCAATGTCTTGTACCAAACCAGATATTACTTCTGCACTTGCTGTAGTAAGAAGATATTAATCCAATCCTGGAGAAACAAAGGAAAGTAGTTAAGAACATAAGAGGATGCTCTTGGTATATGATAACGACAGCTTCCTCTAGAAGGTGGTTATTGGTTTAGACTTCTAAGATGACCTGGATAGCAAAGATACTGTCAGAGTTTTGAATTTACTCTCTTCTGAGGAGCGGTATATTGGATAGGATTTCAATAAGGATACTGAGGTAGGTATGGTGTAGGATGGTGGTTATGACTCAATGGAGGATACAACCCAAGAAGTTTGTTGGATAAAATTGTTCATTTATGAACTTGGTCCCATCATGTATCCAGACAAATTCTTGAGATGGGGTATCGCTCAGTTCGGGAGATTGTTGATCTCCACGAAGTTGAAATATAGAGAGATGAAGTTGGAATATTGTAGCGGATCCACTCACTAAGGCTATTTTTCGAACACGAACGTTTCTCAAACGAGCTTTGCGAAACTGATCAGTAAAGAAATTGGGTATTCGGTAGCACGCGAGATGTGAATATGCGATACCGCTATAATTAGCTTTAAATGTAAGTGGGAGATTGTTGGATATAGTGTCCTCAAAGCAATTATTGTAATTGCAGGTAGACGATTATGATAATTGAAGGATGACCTATACAAGTAGAACAGTCTTACTCGAGATGATAGTATGCTATGTGGTTTTTCTTTATCATTGATGTGTATTCGTTTTATTACGTGTCGCTAATACATAAATAATAAAGCCCGTAGGATTCTTACTTAACTACCAGTATTATGATGGCGATCATATACGTGAGAGCTGACTAGTCCATAAGTACATCCTTAAATGTCCTTAGTCGAGAGAATATTGAGACTGAGTATCGATATTCCAGAGTATACTAGTGTATACGTTTCGAGACCCTGACGAGGGGCGGTAGCCGGTCTCACAAGCCATTGGTGTTGTGTCACTTAAGATAGTATACAGGCGCTCACTGGAGGTGAGTACACCGGATGAACTCGCCGAGAACTTCTAGATGGTAATATATCTATTATCAGATGGAAGTTCTCTAGTGGCATGGGTATAAGTTAGTCTTTTGACCTGAGATCATCATTTGTCTCATGTGAGTTCCCACTGTACTTAGATTATTACCCTACCATGGCTCAAAGAAGTCATGCAAACAGGTTTTAGTTGAGTACAATCCCGAGCCATATTGTAGCAGTGAGCGATTGTTAGAGATTTGTCTCTCCTAGTATTAGGAATCAATACCGCGCTATGTTCGGTTGGCTATTACCCTAAATCAGTGGTCACGGTCGATGGGTTTTACTGATAGGAGTTCAGTAGTTTTTCGGTTGGTGATGAACTTTACTCCGGCACGACTTATCGGGTTATTAGGGGTCTGACGTTATCCATCCCTAGATCCGGTATGTGATACTCTTAGACGAAGAAACCAGACTGTACGGAGATTGTCATATTTAGGCTCAGTAGGGTACAAACGGATTTGATTGTCGACCTCCCTTTCGGCATATACCTAAGTAGCCGTTACGTACAGCTAGTGCCGCTGATGTGTTTGTGGTTATAGATTTATCTAGTAATCACTGCCAGCGTATTGTTGAGTCTTTAGAGTTCCATACAGAAGGTTTTTCCGGTTTAGACGATATGATGTAGATGACGTATGCTGATACATACAGGTGTCCGATTAAATATGTGTACATGCTACACGTATTTTAATTGGACGGTTGATAAAACTAGCCGGCTTAGGATTAAGCCGGATTATTAAATCAAGTTTTGATTTAATAATATATATATATATATATATTTGATATATATATATATATATTCTAGTATTATTGTTCACTATTCATTTTATCTTTCTTGGCTATTCGTATTTTTATACGGATACGCAAATATGTATCTGGGTACGTATATCGAGTTGTATTTCGTATTTATACGGAATACTTCTAGAAGGATGACACCTCATTTAGGGATTTCTTTTTTAAAGAAATCAAGTAATGGGGTGACTAGGTGAGGTGTCATTTGAGCATGGTTGTGGCATGTAAAGAGGAATGTGCTTCATTTGTTTATGTAAAATTGGTGAGATATTTTAATTTGATGGTTGTAAATTATTATGAAGCTATTCTATTCTCATCATTCAATTCAACACTTGCTCATTTTGTTATGGTTATCTCTTCTTCACCTCCCCCTTCTTGCTCTCTTGAGCATGACTTTTAGAAAGAAAAAGATAGTGGAAAATTCCTACATCCTGACTCTTCATTCGTAGCGAGTTTGGAGTGTCGGTTGCTTCACTAGGTGAAGCTGGGGTTTGGATCGGTTCCCTCGGGTGGATTGTTTTCGGTAAGGGCGGTTGCTTCTCAAGCTTGTTTCTGACGGCCTACGAGGAGCTTGGAGGGGTCTTCCATGATTTGGTGGACACGCATCAAAGGTTGTATTTCCTAAACTATTGCATGTTTGTATTCTAGTTTAGTGTTTAGATCGATCGTTAGGGATTAGTTTTTAGCGCTCTATTGAAATTTTTTTGTTTTTTGGTTCCGCATCGCCGCAGCGAGGACACTAGGAACTTTCACAACAAGCCATGGTTTTATGAAAGCATACATATATGTATATATCTTTGGAGGAAATATAAATATATACAAATTGGATCACACTCCAATATTGGACGCATCCCATTTAGATGTTCACATCACGTGCTTCGCCACATGATATGCACGTGCGCACAAGCTAAAAGAAGCCTTTATGAGGACATGAGCACTACGTGCTATACACATGCACATCGTCAGAGCATATGTGCCAATCAATGTCCCATGACAGACCATGCGAAGCATACGCAGCTCGTGCTCTGATGCCTTGCATATCGATAGTGCGCAAGTGCACCTGATGACAAGCCAAAGCTTAGAACTTAACCAAAATATACTAAGTATAGAAATCTACGCTTCATATGCGATCAAATGATCAATTGAGCCCATATGCTCAAACCCTCTAAGTTGATCTTAGTCTCAAATACGACTAACGATGCTTAGATCGAACTCAAATATCGTGAACTGACAAACCTCATCTATATGAGAAATGCGTCCTAAGTTCAACTCTCATTGGCAAATAAAAACACCAACGTGGACCCAAACCCCCCAATCTAATATATACGGATTTGGACTAATCCGCGCCCTACGGGCGACGACATAAATTAGTCTTCGTATACAATTTAAACGCAATCCAAAATAAACAACCTATAATACGACACATGAAAGAATAGACTTGTAGTAGAGAAAGTTGTTATCGCTTGGCGATAACGTAATTAACTGAGGGGCTTGCGTCTGCAGGAAAAAGTGTGCCTGCAATCAATAAACCTTCCATCCATGGAAATGAATCTGAAAAGTCAGCTACAACGGTCGTATCCATCCAAACCTTTGATATACGGTGCCATAAATCAATTTGGTATCTTCGGAAAGGTGGATGGATATATTCTGTTAAGAATAACCCGTATTATATATGGGGTTATATGTAATTAGGATAATAATAGGGATGTAATTGCATAATGTGTGTATATAAAGAGGGAAATTAGCCATGAGCTAATTTGCCCATTACATTTCCCTAAACACTTTCTCTCTTATCCATCTCTCTCCTAAAATAATAATATAGTATGAGCCAAATCTGAACCGTTCAGATCTACGATCTAATCTCAACCATCCTCAACCTCGGCGCCGACCACCGCAGCCACCTTCACGCAACCTCAGCGCTGACCAACGCAGCCACCTTCGTGCAACCTCGATGCCTACGCTGCCTTGCTTCTCCTTAGACGATCATCCCAAACGCCATCGCTCGACCTTTTCGACCTTGACGATCGCTTCGGCGTCGACCTCGACTCCATCACTTCGACCTCAACTCCATCACCTCGACTCCATCACTTGCTGTCGGATCTCGTCGCTTCGCCTTCATCGCAGATCTCGTCGCCTTCATCGCTCGATCTCACTGCTGCTGTCAGATCTCGCCTCCAGATCGACACTCAATCACTCAGATCCTCATCACACCATCGATTCCTTCATCGCCTCAAAACAGTGCAGTGAACGCTAGACTCGGTGATCGGTGAACAGTGAAGAAGGAATTATAAAGAAAATGGAGTGATAAGTCATAGTTCTTCGTATTTGGTAATTTTTTGGTTTCTTGATTTTCTTTGAAGTTGATTTAGAGTTTGTTATGAGTTGATTTGGAGTTTGTTGCCATTGATTGTTATGATCGATATGTTGTTGAAGGGTTCGTACTTTCGGAGATTGTTATGATGCGGTTGATTGGGGTTTGTTGGCTAGCTTGCTGTTAGTTTGTGTGGATCGGATCTTGAACGATCGATCACGTTTGATTTTTGTTGGTTGGTTGGCATTCTTGATTGTATTTGGGCGAGATCTTTGGAGATATCTTTCTTTTGGTGTGTAGATTCAAGCTCGTTTGCAGATACGAGCATTATTTTGAGGGTTGCCTCGATTTCAAGAGCACCATTTCTTGTTATTTGGTAGTTGAAACTGGTGAGTTTAAGCCACCCTATTAGGTGTTTGATAAATTGATCAAGAACCTTTGCTGTTTACGAGTAGCTATGATGATCATATCGGCTGCATCGTCTCCTAATTTGGAAGGGTTCTGCGTAAATGATGAAATACAAAGACTTCGTCTCCATGTGTCTTCACTCACTTCAGATTTAATCAAGTCAAGAGGCAATCATATATCTTGTCTCTCGCCAACAAATACTTCTCGTCCTTGGGTTATTGGTTCTGGATCTACAGATCACATGACGGGGGGCAAAATATATTGTCTTCCTATAAGGAGAGATGGAACCACCCGGTCACTTTAGCAAATGGTATTACAGTTGAAATTGTAGGAGCGAGTTCAGTTCAGGCTACATCGTAATTACCTCTGTCTTTTGTTCTATACTTGCCTCGACCCCCTTTCAACTTATTATCCGTTAACCAACTGACTCCGGCAATTGAATTGTAGCGCCACCATTTTTCCTGAAAGATGTGTTTTTCAGGAGCGTGAGACGAAGCGAACGATTGGCACTGGGACAGAGATTGATGGACTCTACCATCTTGATGAGCAGCCACGTCCTATAGCATATCCAACGTCGAGCCCTACATCAGCTTTTGATAGTCATTGCCGTTTTGGTCACCCGTCCTTACAAACGTTGAAGAAGATGATTCTATCTTTTGGTTTCTTGTCAACTCTAGAATGTGAATCATGTGAGTTGAGTAAAAGCAGAAAGTCAAAGAAGAAGAACAAAGGCAAGGAAACTGATTGACTTAATATGCACATTTGGAGAGATGAAAGGAAAGGGAAGATTGTGAGACTAATGGTGCTCGGGATGCACCGTGGACTAAGATTGTAACTAAACCGACTCAAAGAACGAATACCTATGACTGAACTGGTCACTTGACTGCTAAACCGAGGATGTTGACTGTGTTGAAAGACTAGGTCATCACCCATACTTATCTTATTGCTTTTAACACTACCAGAATAGGGAGATTGGTATGAAACCGGGAGCCATGCCCTATTGTTGCCCAGGGAGGATTTCGATACTTTGTGACCTTCATCGATGATTTTTCTCGAGTCTCGTGGTTATTTTTGATGAAATCCAGGAGTGAAGTGTTTTCTCATTTCCAGACTTTTTGTTCTGAAGTGAAAACTCAATTTGGAGTCGGCGTACATACCTTGAGTGATAATGCCAATGGGTATTTTAGTACATCTTTTCGGGCATATACAGAGCAATTTGGAATTATTCATGAATCCTCTTGTCCTTATACCCCTCAACAGAATGGGGTGGCAGAAAAGAAGAATCGGTATTTGTTAGAGGTCACTTGAACTCCTGTTTCATATGCGAATGTCTAAATCTTTTTGGGGAGATGCAGTCTTTACTGCTAATCACTTGATTAATCGTATTCCCTCGTCGATCCTCGATGGACAGATTCTTTATCCCATATTATTCCCATCGATGGTCTCTTCTTATTCTGTCCTTCCATGGGTATTTGGATGTGTTTGTTTTGTCCATGATCTACCACCATGGGGTTTTAAACTAGATCCCAAGGTTATTAAGTGCATTTTTCTTGGGTATTCTTGGGCTCAAAAAGGATATCGTTGCAATAGTCCTGAATTACGTCGTCGATTTATATCAGCCGACGTGACTTTTCATGAATCCATTCCATACTTCTCTACATCGCAACACTCTTGTAAATATGGATAGTGACTTTCTTTTAGATTTCTCCTATTTTTCGTCATATGGCATCTCTTCTGAATTGGTTGCTTCTCTACCTCCTGTATTGGAAACCACCCGCACCGTTCCTATTGAGCCACCTACTACTTCTGATTCTCCATTATTGGATCTCACACCACCAATTAAGAGAGTATATGCTCGTCGAGCCCATATAGCTCCTGAATCTTAGCCTGCTCCTGAGCCTCAGCATCTTGTTACTGATCTCCCAGAGTCTCAAGCTCCGTCGGAGAGCGATATTGACCTCCTTTACGGAAAGGCACCCGGAGCTGCATTTTTCGCTCTATAGCTCACCATGTGGCCACATCTCACTTTTCTTCGATTTATCACGTATTGATCTCCTCACTCGACTCTAATACTCTACCCAAGTCCCTTTCGGATGCTTTGTCTCGTAAAGGGTGGACCGATACTATAATTGATGAGATGCTTACCCTCAAACTGAATCAGACATGGGATTTGATTTCTCTTTCGGCTGGAAAGAAGGCTGTAGGGTGTCGCTGAGTATACACTGTGAAATTTAACCCTGATGGGACACTTTCCCGCTTGAAAGCATGTTTGGTTGCAAAAGGGTATTCGCAAACTTATGGAGTTGATTACGAGGAGACTTTTTCTCCCGTGGCGAAGATGACTTCTGTTTGTCTACTTATGTCTCTTGCCGCTACTCACCATTGGCCATTGCATCAGCTTGATATGAAAAATGCCTTCCTTCACGGTTCTTTGGTCGAGGAGGTATATATGGAGCAACCACCTAGGTTTGTTACTCAAGGGGAGTGGTCTCGTTTGTCAATTGAAGAAGTCATTGTATAGTTCAAAACAGTCCCCTCGAGCTTGGTTTGGGAAATTTACTGAGGTGGTTACTTTGTTTGGCCTCAAACGATGTGCAAATGACCATTCGGTATTTTATCGTAATAACACCAATGGTCTTCGTATTCCTTTGGTGGTGTATGTCGATGACATAGTGATTACCGGCGATGATGAAGCTGGTATTGCACAGCTTAAACACCACCTGCAAACAAAGTTTTAGACTAAAGACCTTGGGAACCTTAAGTACTTTTTAGGCATCGAAGTTGCTCGGTCGAAAGAGGGCATCTACATCTCACAGCGGAAGTATGTGCTGGATATGTTGACTAAAGCTGGGATGTTAGGATGCAAACCCACAAAGACTCTAATGGATCCGAATACCAAACTACTTCCGGGACAAGGCGGCTTGGTTGAAGATCCTGGAAGGTACCGACGATTGGTCGGTATATTGAATTATCTCTCCGTCATTCGACCAAACATCTCATATCCTGTTAGCGTTGCGAGCGGCTGATCCTCGAATGACTCATTGGGATGCAGTGATTCACATACTTCGTTATTTGAAGAATGCTTCGGGAAAGGGCTTATTGCACTCAGATCAATGACCATTGGCTATAGTGCCCTCAATGCAATTATCGTAATCGCAGTTAGGTGATTATGATGATTGAGGAAGGACCTATACCGGTAGAACAGTCTTATTCGAGATGATAGTATGCTATCTGATTTGTCTTTATCATCATGTACATGTTGGTAGAGCCCATAGGATTCTTGCCCGACTACCAACATTATGATGACGATCATATACGTGGGAGCTGGGGTCTATAAGCACATCCTTAAATGTCCCTAGTCGTGGGAGTATCGAGACTGGGCATCGATACTTCGGTGTAGACTAGTGTATACTGATTGAGATCCGATGAGGGGCGGTGACTGGGTCTCACAAGCCATTGGTGTTAGTTTGTTCACCCAAGATAGCATACAGGTGCTCATTGGGTTATGAGTACACTGGACGGACTCGCCGGGAATCTGCTAGTTAGTATTATACCTATTGTCAGATAGCAGTTCCCAGGTGACATGTGCACAGGTTAGTCTGTCGACCTGAGATCGTCATTTGTCTCGTGTGAGTTCCTACTGTGCTTTGATTACTATCTACCACGGCTCAAAGGAGTCGTGCAAACAGGTTTTAGTTGGGTACAATCCCGAGCTACATGGAAGCAGTGAGCGGATCGTCGAGGATTCGTCTCTCCCGGTATTGGGGGTTGATGTCGCGTTGTGCACGAGTGGCCATCACCAGAAATCCGTGGCCACGGTGGACGAGAATTACCGATCCAGGATCGATAGTTTCTCATGTGGTGATGGGTTTCATGCCGACACTAAATGTCGCGTTGTTAGGGGTCTGACTTTATCCACCCCCTAGACTCGATCTGCGATACTCTTAGACGAACAGACCGGACTTTACGGATATTGTCACTGTCAGGCTCAGTAGGGGTTCAGGATGAGTTTGCTCGTCGGCTTCCCTTTCGCTCAATACCTGGGTAGCCGTTACGTACAGCTAGTGCCGCTGATGTGCTTTTGGTTAAACTCACTGCCAGCGTATTGACGAGTCTTTAGAGTCCCACACAGAGGGTTTTCATGGTTCAGGCGATATGGTGTAGATGACGTATGTTGGTACATACAGGTGTCTGATTAAATATGTGCACATGCTGCACAGACTTTAATCGGACGGTTGATAATACTAGTGGCTTAGGATTGAGCAGGATTATTAAATCAGGTTTTGTTTAATAATTTATATATGTATTTATATATATGTATTCTAGTATTATTATTCACTATTCATTTTCTCTCTTGGATATTCGTATTTTTGTACGAATACGCGTATATGTATTTCGATACATGTACCGAATTGTATTCCGTATTTATACGGAATAGCTTCTAGAAGTGGACATTTCATTTGTATGATTTTCTTTTTTTTGGAAATTCATTTGTTTCACAAATGAGGTGGAGTGAGGTGGCATGAGCATGGGTCATGGAATGTAGAGAGGTATGGCTTGGAATTATTTATTTGGAAATCGAGATGAGATATTTTTGTGCATGAGAGAGAGAGAGGCAGCCGCTTCTTGAGCTCCTTGGCTCATTTGTTTTCCTCACTTGATTCTTCACTTGCTCTCTTCACTCACTCATTTTCTCACTTGGAGAAAACACTTAGCACTTTCTTGAGTTGCTCATAATGCCACATGTTTTCATCACCTCCTTCATCTTCTTGAGTTGCTCTTTTGAGCATTGTGATGAGAGAAAATTATAGTGACACATTCCTACACCTCCACTCTCCATTGCTAGCAACCTTGGAGCGTCGGTTGCCTCACTAGGCGAGGCTGAAGCTTGCACGGTTTCCATCAAGTGGATCATCGTAGATGGAGGAAGACCGGCAACCAAACTCGATCAAGGAGCCACTAGGAGCCACGGATGATGGTTGAAGACCGAAGGACACGGATCAACTCGGTATAACCATTCCTATCTCTTTTATTAGCTTGCTAGTTTAGGGTTTAGGGTAGATCCGGATATCGGGTAATGGTAGCGCCAGTTTAGAAAAATTTTGTTCCGCATTTGGCCACGGTTTGATGGCCGGGGCGCTGCCGTAACCCGACATGGTATCGGAGCCAGTCTTTAAACCCTAAGTTAGCTTGTTTAGACAATGTTAAAGTATCAAAACCGAAACAACTCCAAAACAGTGCACTGCACATTCCAGTCTCTGTCGATTTTTAAAGTCTTCAAAAAAATTTTTAAGCGACTGCAGAAGACTATTTAGGTGACAACTAGAACATACCCCAAATACGAACCCATTCCACCCAATTTGACCCGAGCACATTGGCTCAAAATCCGAGCTGGCCAGCCATAGTGAGGAGTTTGGGCTTCGTATTTTGGGTGTTGTCTGGTCTCTGGAATATTGGTTCAGTGATATTGCTTGTTTTGCCCGGTTTGGATATAGTGTTGTCTTTTGTTCAGGGGCAATTCGAGGTGTTTCGAAGTCGATAATTTAACAATGTTTGAATGTTTACAGTACTTACATTACTATCTGCGACCGTGAATGTCATTAGATCGGTACAACTTGTCTAATTGCTATAGTTCTTTTAGACGGGTTTGCGAACGTGACATTCACGTTGATGTTTTGTGTTGTGCTGATCGTCGTGGTGGATAGCTATGGTGTAATGTTAGTACAGTTTAGTTTCATTTGTACATTTGATATTGCGGGGCGAGCGTCCGACATGTGGACTGCCGTCACTGCCAGTTTGTATATTATTCGTTTGGGGCACGACCGGGTTGAGGTCGATGTCACCCTTGTATATTATTTTCTTTTCTGTACTAGGATTACCCCGCGGTGGAGTGCAAGAATAGCCGGGTTCTGAAGGGCAACGGGTCCGCATTTTATGGCGTTGAGACGGAAGGGACCTTACTCTAGAATTGGCGGGCTATTCGCCGCACTCATAGGGGGTATAGGTTGACCCACGGAGGGATGCTCAAGTTACCGGATTCCGTGAAGTGTTGGGGCCATTCACGTTGTTGAAGGGGGTTGCCTCACTTCTAGTTTTGGCAGGTAACTTGCCGCGCTCGTAGGGGTCTAGGTTATCATTGCACAGGCTATCCACACGACAGGGAACGTCGGGTCCCATTTACGGCTCAAGTGAAATCCGGGGCTCCAAGATTATCCACCATTCTGTGATGCTTCTGTGATGTTGCTTTATATAATGCCTGGAATGATTGTTATATATATTTATATATATTAATAGATGTTGTATATGTTTTGCACCCACTCTATTCCAGCCCCCGCTCTGTCGTTAGTTAAGTAACCTAACGGGTGATGACGGGGCCCAGCGGCGAATGCGGATGGCATATACGTACATCATATTTTTGTTCTTTTCTGGTGTGATTAATTGATGGGACTGCATTGATTCTTATCAATGCAAGGATAAAACAAACATGTATGATGTTGTTGAAACCAAGTTTTTTAAAAACTGACATTACAGACGTTCTCTTTTGCTTTGCACAGTGGTATTCGATTGGGAATATCCCGCACCTCATTCGACGAGGCAAGAGCCGAGATCTCTTCATCGGGAGTGACCCCTTGGGTAAAAGTTTGTGTCAACGTAATAACTTCAATATGGTTGATTATTTTTGCTTTGCATCGTGGTATTCAGTTTGGAATATCCTGCACCTCATTCGACGAGGAAAGAGCCGAGATCCCTTCACCGGGAGTGACCTTTTTAGCAAAAGTTTTCGCCACTATATATTTGTAAAGCCACTTGGATTCCTTCAGCGATATCAAGTTCATTACGTTAAATGTTTTTCGCCAAAAACCAGCCGTAGCCCTCCGTCATTTCAGACGAGTATTGCTTAGT
This sequence comes from Agapanthus africanus, assembly GCA_030015575.1. Lineage (NCBI taxonomy): Eukaryota > Viridiplantae > Streptophyta > Magnoliopsida > Asparagales > Amaryllidaceae > Agapanthus > Agapanthus africanus. The sequence goes on from JASDDO010000004.1 coordinate 207,831,632, forward strand.
ATTCATGCTACGTATGTTGACCTAGTCAAGGCGTAGTGTTCGGTAACTCTGCAGTACTTTTCTGCTGCATGGATATGCGATTGGTTAGGTCAGTCGTACGGTCATGTTGACCTAGTCAAGGGCTCGTACGGGTGGGTCTAATTAATCCAGGATAATGACGGGTTGAACTTGACTTGCGACTTATGATATGTTGACCTAGTCAAGGTCATAAGCCGCTTGGGGTAAAAACACACATCGGGAGTTTCAAACATACAGGAAACTTGCCATGCTTGTGCATACCTTCTGGAGTGTGGTAACTTGAGTGACTTCCATCAAGTTATCATGCGATGATAGTTGGATCCCGATTCCCACTGATGAGTAGGATTACTCCTCGGGTGATTTTAGATGATTCCGACTAATTCTCCTTTTGGGTTTGGAGAAGAATTCGACGAAACAGTAGGAGCCATCCTAATTAGATAAAATGATTAACCATTCTATTCTAGGTTAGAGTGCACGCTGAGTGTTTCTTCTCTCTCTCTTTGGCAGCGACCATGGCCCGACCCTTGACTAAAACTTATGAACTAAGTTAACCGAACCTTCTTAAAATACTTTGGCTTTTGGAATGTCTCGGTGTCGCATACATCATTGCCACTTCTATATCACCTTTGCATTTCTCCAGAACACCCCGTATCACTACGAACATCCACTTCCATTGGATAAATCCATCGTATAGTTAGATACGAACTCGAAGGAACGTGTTCCAGATTCAAGGATGGATTCTGGTTCTGCAGAGATTGAATAAGATTATTCGGTTGTCTTTTCCCTTTACCTTCTCTCAGATTGTGAGGGCTCCTAGGATTAGGAGAGGGTACACCTATTGAGCTTATTGGATAGTCTTCCTCCAGACCATAGGCAGGTGCCGAAGGGTAAGGAAGGAAGAAAACCAATTAAGCCTAAGTGTGGTGTACAGAAAGTAATAAGTAGAGACATATAAAGGGACTAGAATAACAGCAAAGAAAATTGCAACTGCTATCATTCACGACAAAAACCGTGTATACCTCTGCCACTCCTACATCCACTTTGCATTTCTCCAGAACACTCCGTATCACCACGGATATCCACTCCTATTGGATATGCCATCGTATAGTTGCATACGAACTCGAAGGAATTCGTTCCAGAGTCGAGGTAGGTTTCCGGTTCAGGAGAAATTGAATAGGATTATTCAGATGTCTTTTCCCATTATCTTCTCTCAGGTTGTGAGGGCTCCTAGGATTAGGAGAGTACACCTATTACGCTTATTGGATAGTCTTCTTCCAAACCTTAGGCTGGTGCTGAAGGGTAGGAAAGGAAGAAAACCAATTAGCCTAAAAAAGATGTATAGAAGGTAATAAGTAAAGACATAATAAAGGGATTGGAGTGAGGGCAGGTAAGTATATGGTTACTGTCATGAATCAGGATAGTGGAAGAGGCATTACTAAGAATACCCGTTAACCCATTTTGAAACATTTTTCATGTTTCAGTTTCACTGTGCGATGTTAATTGAAAATTGTTTTCCCAATTGGAATCTAACTCCAGGGTATGTGTTTCTCAGATCAGTTTCTTACATCTGTATGTTATTACAAATGGTGAGTGGGAGTAAGATATTGGGAATTGGGTGATTAGATCCTCATTATATCGGAATTCGTTTTAATTGGTGATATTTGAGAAAATCCTCTGGTTTTTGCCGGATGGCAAATATTTGGTTTTGAATATCCGTTATTATGTACCAATTTCAAACTGATATATCTGTACGTTTAGTTTATAAAGTGAGATATAACTTTTTGATATTATGTCTGTGACATTTACCTATATTAGTTGGTAATTAGGTAAGGTGCATTCAACAGCGGTGTAATTCTTCTTAACCATAGTACAGTTTTTCAACTAACGACGCACAGGGTTTGAGTTATTGAACTCAGGGAACTTATACAAAGAATTGTATGTTGTCCAGTGTCCATTAGGACAATGGGGTTGGTACTCGTATTATATTCTGTTTACTCATAACTTCTCTAGTTTTAGACAAGTATTTCATTGAAATACAAGGTTTAGATTTTGAGAAGTTATAGGTATAAGAATAAGACAGAGAACCATTTGTTGGAAGTATCAGGATTCTTCGAGGTAGTCAAAGATGTAGATACTTGCGTTTGGTATTTCGTTGATAGTAATGGTTTTGAGAACTTGCTTCTCTTTCGGGTTACTCATATATGGATGCACTTCTAGTTGAGTAATGCTGAATGACCTCCTTCCATTTGGTTGATATGCACTGTAGACAGCTGCATGATTTTGAATCTGGTTCCAATTAAATTAGCGCTTTTTTTTCTATATTGGATATATATGGAATCAATTTATATCTTAACGATGTTAAGGTATAGGAAGTTGTCCGGCTGATACTTAAAATCAGAATCCGGATAAACTCAAGGCACGTTTCAGTAGTGGCAGTTTGTGGGTTATCCCGGGCTTTGACGAGTGTTAACTTTCTACCATCAGGAAGATCAATATTTATATTGTTCTTGACTCGCCACAGTTTTAGTAAAATGGATTTTTTTCAGGATACAAAAGTGGGAGTATGGTAGAACTGGAAGTGATTCCAGAACCACAAATGATCACTAAAGATTTAATAGAACCTAAGAATTCAATTGGATTTGACATTCAATTAGCCACTCCGCAGATTTGGTGGGTAACCTCACGCACCCAAGAGGTACTTCGGTCTTCTCAGAGATAGTGACATGGAGGTTCTTGTTTATCCAGACTTATCATTGCTGCTATTCTAGACTATAAGACCCGGCAGGAGGATGAGTATAGCGTCGTTCTAAACTAGTTTTGGAAGTGCACGTGTATATGACTCCGTCAGAGGGTTGTAATCAGAGTGGAGCAGCGGAAGCATAGCGGGCAAGTAGCTTATGTCTATTTATAGACTAAAGCAGGTATAGCGGAAATATATCATCTATTTTTGATGTGACAGTCATAAGTTTTGAGTTCATCAGAATAAGAGATGGATCTGCTAAGAAGGTAGTAGATAGTGATGTCCAGGTATTAGGATGGCATGCACTTGATAGAAAGAGATATTCCTATACTACGATCGGTTATACTGTGGTTGTCACACAGTTGTTTCTCCACGTAGGACATTGATATAATATCAGGGATTCTGGTTACTAGATCTATGGTTTTAGATTTAGATTTGGAAAGTATCCTAATCTGGATACTTTGACATTATTCTAAAGGTATTTTAGAATGGACGACTCCTGGTATGGTGGTCTACCTGCAGGTGATGGAGCTACCCTCTCTAAAGGTGTCTTACAGACTAAAGGGGAGAGGGTTCTGCATGATAAGCATATCACTTGCTTAGGCAATTGAGTTAATCATGAAATGTCAAGTATCATACCAGATGTTTTTGCACTAGCTGCAATAAACATATATATTAATCCAATCCTGGAGAAACGTTGGGAAACGGTTTATGAACATAAATGGATGTTCTAGGGATATGGTAATGGCAGCCTCCTTCGGGAGACAGTTATCATTTCAGGCTTCCAATGTGACATGGATGACAGAGTGACTGTCAGAGTTATAGTTTTCCCTCTTTTGAGGGACGGTATATTGGACAGGTGGTCCAAGCGGATACTGAGGAAAGGTATGGCGCATGATACTGATTAAATTCAGTGGACGATACAGTCTAAGAAGTTTGCTGGATTTGGAGTTCATTTGTGAACCGAGTTCCATTAGAAATCCAGACAAATTCTAAGACAGGTATTGCTCATTTCGGGAGATAGTTTTCTTCGCGAAGTTGAGATATAGTGAGATACAGAAAGAAACATTGGAACGGATCCACTCACTGAGGCTGTTTTTCGAACGCAATAGTTTTGTAAACGGGCTTTGCGAAACTGAATACTAGAGAAGTTGGATGTTCGGTATCACACGGGCTGTGAGTATGCGACATCGCAATAATTGGCCTTGAGTGCAAGTAGGAGATTGTTGGCTATATTGCCCTCAAGACAATTATTGTGATCGCAGTTAGGTGATTATGATGATTGAGGGAGGACCTATACCGGTAGAACAATTTACTCGAGATGATAGTATGCTATCTGGTTTGTCTTTATCATAATGTACATGTTGATAGAACCCATAGATTCTTGCCTAACTACCAGCACTATGATGGCGATCATATACGTGGGAGCTGAGGTCTATAAGCACATCCTTAAATGTCTCTAGTCATGGGAGTATCGAGACTGGGCATCGATACTCCAGTGTAGATTAGTGTATACTGATCGAGACCCCGACGAGAGGCAGTGGCCAGGTCTCACAAGCCATTGGTGTTAGTTTGTTCACCTAAGATAGTATACAGGTGCTCATTGGGTTATGAGTACACTGGACGGACTCGCCGGGAACCTGCTAGTTGATATTATACCTATTGTCCGATAGCAGTCCCACGTGACATGTTTACAGGTTAGTCTGTCGACCTGAGATCGTCATTTGTCTCGTGTGAGTTCCCACTGTGCTTTGATTACTACCCTACCACGGCTCAAAGGAGTCGTGCAAACAGGTTTTAGTTGGGTACAGTCCCGAGCCATATGGAGGCAGTGATCGGATCGTCGGGGATTCGTCTCTCCCGGTATTGAGGGTTGATGTCACGTTGTGCACGGGCGGCCATCACCAGAAATCCGTGGCCACGGTGGATGAGAATTACCGATCCAGGATCGATAGTTTCTCAGGTGGTGATGGGTATCATGCCGACACTAAATGTCGCGTTGTTAGGGGTTTGACTTTATCTACCCCCTAGACTCGATATGCGATACTCTTAGACGAACAGACCAGACTGTACGGATATTGTCACTGTCAGGCTCAGTAGGGGTTCGGGACGTATTTGCTCGTCGGCCTTCCTTTCGCTCAATACCTGGGTAGCCGTTGTGTACGACTAGTGCCGCTGATGTGCTTGTGGTTAAACCCACTGCCAGCGTATTGACGAGTCTTTAGAGTCCCACACAGAGGGTTTTCACGGTTCAGGCGATATGGTGTAGATGGCGTATGTTGGTACATACAGGTGTCCGATTAAATATTTGCACATGCTGCACAGACTTTAATCGGACGGTTGATAATACTAGCGGTTTAGGATTGAGCAGGATTATTAAATCAGGCTGCGATTTAATAATTTATATATGTATTTATATATATTATTCTAGTATTATTGTTCACTATTCATTTTCTCTCTTGGCTATTCGTATTTTTGTATGAATACGCGTATATGTATTTCGATACATGTACCGGGTTGTATTCCTTATTTATACGGAATAGCTTCTAGAAGTGGACACCTCATTTGTATGATTTTCCTTTTTTGGAAATTCATTTGTTTCACAAATGAGGTGGAGGAGTGAGGTGGCATGAGCATGGGTCATGGAATGTAGAGAGGTATGTCTTGGAATTGTTTATTTGGAAATTGAGACGAGATATTTTTGTGCATGAGAGAGAGACAGCCACTTCTTGAGCTCCTTGGCACATTTGCTTTCCTCACTTAATTCTTCACTTGCTCTCTTCACTCATTCATTTTCTCACTTGGAGAAAACACATAGCACTTTCTTGAGTTGCTCATGCCACATGTTTTCCTCACCTCCTTCATCTTCTTGAGTTGCTTTTTTGAGCATTGTGATGAGAGAAAATTATAGTGACACATTTCTACACTTCCACTCTCCATTGCTAGCAACCTTGGAGCGTCGGTTGCCTCACTAGGCGAGGCTGAAGCTTGCGTGGTTTCCCTCAGGTGGATCATCATAGATGGAGAAAGACCGGCAACCAATCTCGATCAAGGAGCCACTAGGAGCTTGGGGATGATGGTTGAAGACCGAAGGACACGGATCAACTCGGTATAACCATTCTTATCTCTTTTATTAGCTTGCTAGTTTAGGGTTTAGGGTAGATCCGGGCATCGGGTAATGGTAGCACCAGTTTAGAAAATTTTTGTTCCGCATTTGGCCAAGGTTTGATGGCCGCCGTAACCCAACACATTCGAGAGTAGTGGGCTTTACTGATGCAGATTGGGCTGGATTTCCATTTGATCATAGATCAACTATGGAATACTTCGTGTTTGTAGGAAGTACTTGGTCTTCTGGAAAAGTAAGAATCAAAGCGTTGTATTCCGCTCTAGCGCTGAGTCAGAATATCGAGCCATGGCGAATACCACTTGTGAGCTTGTGTGGATTCGATTTATACTCGAAGAGCTTGGTTTTGAGCCCACCTTACCTATGCGGCTATATTGTGATAATAAGGCTACGATTTATATTGCTTCCAATCCTGTGTTCCATGAACGAACAAACCACATTGAGATGGATTGCCACTTTGTAAGAGAGAAAGTTGAAGATGGGATTGTTGATGCCTACTATGTTTAATCAACACATCAACTTGCAGACTTATTCACAAAACCTCTAGGAAAGAATAGAGTGCAATTTCTTTGTAACAAGCTGGGCATGTTTGATATGTATGCTCCATCTTGTGGAGGATTGTTAAGAATAACCCGTATTATATACGGGGTTATATATAATTAGGATAATAATAGGGATATAATTGCATAATGTATTTGCCTATATAAAGAGGGAAATTAGCCTTGAGCTAATTCATCCATTACATTTCCCTAAATATTCTCTCCCATCCATCTCTCCTAAAATAATAATTGCCATATAGCATCTGCCCCTAGATTCAGGTTGGACGCACTCTCCGCTCTTCAGTCCGGTTTCTGATGGTAAATAGAATCCGACACACATGATGGGACAGATTCTGGCACGTCCGGTGGGACCTTTTTCTCTTTCCATTCCACACTTCATGTATCGTGTTTTTCGCGAGCAAAATCACGGTTATATGTTTATAGTTGCCATTGTGTGGTGGGATACTGAAACTGGCGTTTTGTTTCTATGTAGAGATCAATGGCTTCCGACTGCGCTAACTGCAACTCAGGCGCTACCATATCCGGTGAAGTCAAGTATGGACCGCTTGCAACCTCAACTCTTTGCATTCCGGCTCCTCAAGAAATAAATGGGCTTTTCTTTGGGTCAATACTCCCACCTCCTATCCTCGGTGCCTCAACGTCGAAGGACGAAGTCCAAAAGAAGTCTGTCTTCAACAGGCTGGCTCCTCAAGCTTCAGCTCTGCCGAAGGTGTCGGTGTTCCTCCGACTGACTCCTATCGAAGGTCCCAAGCTATGCAGGGGCATGATAAAGAAACCCTGCAAGAAAAGGAGGTGCCTGCCTGGAGAAATGCCCGACATTGCTACTGGCATCAAGTAAGAAAGCTGGGGCAGTTCCCCATCAGGGTTGACTCCTGCTCCAACTCTAACGGTGAATACTGCTGTTTCAACCGGGAACAATTTCGAACTGCTGCGAAGGGTTAAACAAAATTCCCCACCGCAGTATTGAAGAAGTCCGCAGCTTGTGGAGATCCAAGGAGAGCTGAAGCCAGTTCGCTGTCTAAAAATGCTTTCCTTATCTATATTTAAGGTGTGGAAGAAGGTGAAGAACTCCGTCGTTGTCCGCAGCTCTTCTCCTAAGTTCAAGAAAATGAAGCGTCAACCAAACACTGACAACCCCCTTCCAAATATAAGAGGACTTATCCAAAAAGGGTTCATGCTTATGATAGTTCCTCCCAAAACGGCTTCTTACAAAAGAGGGGCCAGAAAAGATGCGAACGCTTGAGGCAAAACCTTAGGCCCGGAGTTCTGAACACCCCAAGCGTGGGGGCATGGTAGTTCATAAGGTATACATGATGAACTCCAAATATGAAAGTCGAGCTTCAGTTAGTCATAGAGAAATTACTCGGTCTCTGATGAAAGACCAGCAACAACAAGAAAAGCTGCAGGATATACTTGCTCAAGCAGCAGAACTCATTAGTACACCGCCTAAGGCAAACCCGTAAGATGCACCCGAAAAAAGGACATTGCAGGAGTCTAATACCGACTTCTTAAAGTGTGTTCTCGAGAAGAAAGATGAAGAAGCAGTAGAGATATCCGCTAAGATGACAAGATGTCCCTCTTGATCCAGAATATGGCTGGAATGATGGCTCAATGCCAATCACCAGCAGATGAACAACCAGTGGTCGTTATTTCCAATCCTATCCAAGCCCCTCCAGCGGCGAAAGAGGAGGTGATCACAAAAGCAAAGCTAGACAAATATATAACCCGACAAATTAAAGTTCACCAGGCCAGCGAAGCAGCAAATAAGCTGGTAAAGACCGGTCGTCCATATCCAGCATGGTATGACCAACTGCAATACCATGCGGGGATATGTAATCCCGAAGTTCAAAAGCTACAATGGAACAGGAAATCCCCAACAACATATCGCGCAGTTTAGAGCTATCTGCGGTAATATTGGTGGTGAAGACCCGTTACTTCTCCGTCAATTTGTAGGTAATCTGACGGGAACCGTTTTTGAATGGTACTCGGAGCTCCCAAATGACTCCATTAAGACCTTCACCGAAATGGAAGTGTTTTTTACCCACAAGTTCGTTAGTGCAAGTAAACACATTATGGTTTCTGCATTAATTAATGAAAGGGTGAGATCCAACGAGACTATGGTCCAATACGTCATTCGATGCAGGATTCTCTGGTCTAAATGCGAACAACGCATCGATGAAGGACCAGCAGTGGGAAGGTTCATAGGTACCCTCGATCGGCAATTAAAGGTGTACTCATTCTTGGCGTTTGCAAAGCTGACCACCTTTTAATAGCTCATCAATAATCTGGTTCAGCTGGAATAGATTGGTCAGTCTTCTTCCTCTTCAGACGGAGACTCATAAAATAACAAAAGTAATGGGAAGACAACGTTTATCGCCAACGCTCAACAACAAACGAGCGGCTCTAAGCATCCCGTCGCCAAAATAACGACCGCGTGGGTCCCACCTTGGAAAAAGACCGGGACTCGAATACTAAGTTAATTCTTCCAAAGAAATAGAAGAAGACTAAGAAGCATGTCCAGCCTGCCGAATATGTAGACAGCCGAACAAATCTGCAAAATACATGATGCGCTAGAGAAATATTACCAGAAATCGCGATCACCAAGTACACTCGAAGAGTTTCTTCAGCATCTCTTAGAAAATGGTGATGACGAGGAAGAAGAAAGCTCAGCAGAAGAAGAAAAGGAGCATGTGGGAAGCTGCCACATGGGCTCTCACTCCTTCGTATGTAACGAAGATGCTCCGTCAGCGGAAAAAAGCATACTGATGAGCAGGGGACAGGTATCGTGCAAAGTACTTTGTATTTCCCGCAAGACGACTCGATTGACACGATAAAAGAAGCAGTTCCAGAGGGTGAAGATAGCCTAAGACGTGAAATGACTATTTATGAAAAGGCCAGTTAGCAACGCCTAAGTAAGCAAGCAGTGAAAGGAACGGGTTATATAACTCCCCCACCGAAACTGGAAAGATGGACCGCTATGTCCCTAAACTGGCATTCCACCCTATGGCTGGTCTCCAAATTGACCAAAAGTCAAAGTTACCTCATGTTTCGCATTGACCATTATGTCCTTAAACTGGCACCTTGTCCTATTATGGATCTTCATATTGATCACCGTATACAATCCATGGACACAAACAATGACCCCCTACTGTGTTTTCCATGAACCGCTGTAGCCTTAAACTGCCACCTTGCCCTACGGTTGGTCACTAAATTAACCAACGTATACAATCCATGGGCATAAATAAATCAAATCACCCTAAGGTGTTACCGGTATCCATAGCGAAATTGCACCTCCATGAGTCCCACCGGCTATGTAGCTCCACCAGTTATGAAGTCATCTCCAAGTCCCACCGGTAAGTGATGTTGGGTCACCTGCAGCGAAGCTACGTCTGAGAGTTCAAAAAAAGGGTACATCCACAAGAGAAATGGATACGGATGAAACTCGAAAGGGCTCCGTGAGTAAAACAGTAGGACTATCGACAGACTTATGAAAACTCAAAAGGGCGCAAACTCGTAAAAAATGTACACTTGCAGAATCCTTTCGGTTTGCAAGGAGAAAACACCTACGTAAGATCTTTACGACTCACAAAGAAGAAGCACACTTAGAAATCCTTACAATTTCTAGGGAGAAAATACACTTACGGGATCCTCTCGACTCGTAAAGAGAAAATATCCCTATGCCCTCACGTCTTTTACCTTATTCTAATCATTCAAAGGGCGATCGCGGAGTCATTCAATGAAGTCCTCTATTTCTTTCGGAGGCGCTGCCCTGCAGCGAGGCAGATATGACTAAGTGACATATTGAATATGGCGACGACAACATGTCATAGAAGGAGATACCAGGTAGAGCCAACGACCCACTAAGACTCACGTATCTACAACTACATCCCGAGCAGCAGTCAAATGGGGGAGTGAATGCGAGATGCCAGCGGAATGATTGGCCAGACAGAGGCTAGGGCTGCTTCCTTCCCACCATGTTGTCATGCCTCGCGTCCCAGTAGACGGAAACGATGACGTGGCAAGTCCGCGACATATTTATTCAGAAAAGATCATTCCCTAAATAAATATACTAAGCTTATTGAAACAATAATACACAATACAAGAATAAATGGAGACCGTACAATTTTCAACAAATATGTTTATTTACATTCAAACTTGAAATTTTTACAGATACATGAGTTCAACTAAAAAAAAGTAAATACAGTAAAAGAAATGCCTAAACAAGTGGCATACATGAACTGAAAAGAAAAGGATAACTAGTCTAAGCCTGAACCGCGATCTGGTCATACTCATTTTCTGTAGCGTCCACCTCCTCCGTGTCCATAGTATCTGACGAAGATTCCAAGAAATAAAGATGAATGGAATTCCCGTCAGCGAACTAGCGCTCAGTAAGTCCGAAAGGTAAAAGTGGAAAGTGACAGGTATAAAATAATCATGAAATAATGTGTGACGAGTAAAAGCATATGTAAATAAACACGGTATATGTACCATAGGTCTCTATATGGTCATTATGTTAACGTTAAGTATCAAGTGTGAATATCAACGCAACCGCAGAAGTATTCACGAGCTCAAGAGTGGGACCCAGGAGCAATGAAACACGGGCCCACTTCATATGTTAGCATCGGACTCCAAGCTGTGGAGGAGTCGACCCGACAGAAATTCGAGTAAATAGAAAAAATAGGTTAATACGGGACTCCGGAAGCTCCGTTGGATTCACACAAGAAACTATCCCAAGCACCCCGAGTATAATATATTATAACTGTAAGATGTTCTTAATTAATTTGATTTATTAATTGTAACATGTCTTGATTGAAACTATAGATTGCAAAAGTTGAAGAATGATGTCGAGTAAGTCAAGTAGAATACGAGTCATGTCAATTGCAATCCTGGATCGAGTCAAGTTAGTCGAGTGGATTGAGTTCGTGTTAGTGTTCAAGCTTGGGTTCGAGTTGGTTTAGAGTTAGTTTGCATTCGAATTATAGACATTTCTTGTGAATGGATTTAAATTTTAAATTTCTTAAGTTCGTGAGTAATCGGACAACTGCTGCACATGAACGACATAATTTGTGTCTTTTCCAATACAATTGTCATTGATAACTCTATTAATTTGCAGTGTTGTCTAACCTGAATAGGCAAGCACTCAGTTTCTCCGGCTCCCCGGGGCTCAAGAGAAATGATACCGCTTAAACCTATATTAATTTAGAGTCCTTAAAAATTTATTATTGTTGTTTATATTGTATTTATATTGTTTGCATTTCTCGAGGGGGTTTTATGAATAATATTTTAATATTGTTTAAAAATAAACCTCGAGGGTGATTTATAATATTTAAAGTTTTTATAAACATGTATTTTAATTTTAGTGGTATTTTTGTGATAAAACCTAGTTTTTATAAGTTTATGATATTTTAATGAAAACTACTCCTTTTGTAAATTTGTTGGTATTTTATTAAAAATTTAATCTTTCATTTAAAAGTTTGATTTTCACAATTTGTTTTTATTGAAAATATGGATTCATAATTTTATATAATTTTTTAAAGTTTTAATTTGATTTAGAAAAAGTCGTATTCTTTTAAATCGTATTTTTTATTTCCTTTCGATACCGAATTCTCCATGAGGAGTTCTGTATCTCACTTTACTATCCCAAGAACGTGCGGTAATACGCACCATCCGTATATGGGTTTCCTAAAAGGGTTGGAGAGACGCAATTGTAAAGAATCCAAAAATATCGATTAAAAACATTTATTTGTAAAAACGATGGTATTTTATTGAAAAACCGTATTCTTTAAATTAACCATACATCTAAAAAACTTCGTGTTATGAAACCATAGTGTATATGTGTCATTACCCCATGAGTTTTCTAGAGGTATATATGCCACTTATCGAATAAATGGTACTTTTAAAGTTCATGGTATTTTTCTGAAATTGTTCGATTTGTGTTTATTTCACATGAAATTTTAATTTCATTAAAATGTAAATGATATGAAAAGATTGTAAAGTGAAGTTATAGTATTTGTGTAACATATTAGGCCTATCAAAGTCTATAGAAATGTTTTAAAAGAAATGATATCAACGCCAACTCCACTTTGTCGATATCGTTTTAGAAATTGTTTTGAGATGAAAAGAAAGGGAGAGAGAGAAAACGGACTTACGAGTTTGTGTAGCGTTGAGAATGAGGTGAGGAAAAGAGAGGGTCTTTGTGGCATCGTGGTATCGTCGAGAGTGGCTCCGGTCTTCAACGAAATGAGATCGATCGCTAATTCCACTTGACTAAGCTTAACTCCTTTTTGAACTTAGAGAATTTTAAGAATTTTTGATAGAGATTTTCAGAATGGTGAGAGCTAGGGGATGTGATGTATTTATAGTGTAGGGATGAGGGTGTGTGAGTAAAAGAATTTGAATTAAAAAGAATTAAAATGAGGTTAATGGGGGAATTGAAAGGTTTCTGGTTAATTGCAGAGTAATCAAACAATACATGGGAGTAGAAGGGAGCTGAAGAGGTGCACGGGTAAAGAATGGAGTGATTTGAAGCCATATCAACCGCTGGTGGCGGCCAAAGTGAGGATTTGGGCGGTCGGATTTGTGCCACGTGGCTCGAGGCTTTGGGCATGAGTATTATTCTGTGTTAACTCCTCATTTATCCCGTTTAATTTTTGAAACATTTCGTTTCTCCGTGAATTGCACGTGCAACTCTTGGGCTTTCGAAAAATTAAAAAAGAAAAATATTAAAAATAATTGGGACTGATGGGAATCGAACACACAGATTATGTCACAACGGTGTAGAGGTTTTACCAATGAACTACAAGTTGTTTCTTGCTTTTATTGAATAAAAATAACTTATTACTCCTAATCAGGCTAAAATACCCTTTCTATACATTAAACAAGTTATTTTGTTCTGGGATTTCAGAGTCGTTACATTCTGCCCTCCTTATAAAAATTTCGTCCTCGAAATTTACATAGTGACTAATTTTCAAAAAGGTGGCTATCGTGCATGTATATCGTCTTCTCGTTCCCATGTTGATTCTCCTAGCGAATCATTTCTCCACGTCACTTGGACTAAGTTCACCTTCTTTTTCCGTAGTGTTTTCACCTTTCGATCCAAGATCTCGACTGGCGGCTGCTCGCAAGTCAGATCAGTCTGTATAGTGAGATCTGAGTAATCAAGTATGTGATTGGGGTCGCTCACACATCATCATAGCTGGGATATGTGGAACATATTGTGCATTCCTTCTAATGAGGGTTGTAGTGCCAAGCGGTAGGACACTTCTCCAACTCGTTCGAGTATGTCGAATGGTCCAATGTACCTTAGACTGAGTTTACCACTCTTGCCAAAACGTATCACTTTTCTATTCGGAGAGATCTTCAAGAATACATGTTCTCCGGATTGGAACTCCAGGTGTCGACGCTTTGCATCTGCCTAATGCTTCTGTCAGTCCTGAGCTATGCGCATCCTTTATCTGATCGTGCGAACTACGTCCACCGTTGCCACGATCATCTCTGGACCTAGGAGTTCACGATCTCCAACGTCGTCCCAACTCCGCGGGAACAACACTTATGTCCATAGAGTGCTGTGAAAGGTGTCATCCCAATACTTGCCTGGTAGCTGTTATATGAAAACTTCACAAGGTGTAGGTGACCTTCTCACGAACCTCCGAAGTCGCATACAGGCTCTCAGCATATCTTCCAGAATCTGAATTGTTCGCTCGGACTGTCCGTCTGTTTGGGGATAATACGCCGTGCTGAAATTCAGATTCGTTTCCAGGCTAGCTTGCAAATTCTGCAAAAACTGTAATCGGAATCTAGTATCACGATTGGAGACGATGCAAACAGGTACCCCATGTAATCTCACGATCTCCTGCATGAGTTTATGGGTATCAAGACAAGTATGGTACATCTTGAAAGTTTAAATCTTACTTTAGATTTCTACTCACCTTCATGTACTTCCTTGCTAACGTCTCGGTTGACTGGCTAACTCTGAATGGAATAAAGTGAGCCGATAACTCTAAAGCTCCAAGTAGTAGTCCCTAGAACTCTTTTTAGACTCCACTTGAGAAAGGAACAAGCTTGCTTTGTAGTTTTCGATGCCGAAGATAATCCACCTTGAAGTCTCTCTAACTCGAGCTCACTCTTCACTAGTCAAGGTACTAGTGAAGCAAACAACATAAACTAAAGGGCTAGTAAAGTGTAGGTTGATAAAATAGGAATTTTGCTCACAATATTTTCTTCTTTTTCTTTTTCTTTTTCGCCTCAAGAAAAATCTAGAGAGGAAGAAGAAAGGGAATGAACTTGGGATGGAGAGAGAAAACCATGAGGTGAGGTGATTAGATGAGTATAGAAATATCTATGTATAAAACAAAGAGAATGGAGTGAGTCATGGCTTCTTAAGGCTTCCACAAACATCTTAGAACTCATTTCCATTTTCAATTAATTCATAAAATAAAACTATTTCCTACTGATCACAACACTCATGTGTGGTTTTCATACATCCTAGTTCTATGTATCATCAACCATGATACAATTGCAAATCATACATAAATATATATATACACACATAATTATATAAGGAGAAGAAAATCTCTAATGAGCTAATATTAGTTAATATATATATATATATATATCTAATGAGCTAATATTAGTTAATATATATATATATGTATGTATATATATCAATATAAATATATATATATATATTGAATTATTAAATCAACATTTGATTCAATAATCCGGTTATATCATATATAACCGACTAATATCATATATATATATATGTATATCACATTATTAAATCAACAATTTATTCAATAATCCGGTTATATCACATATAACCGTCTAATATTCAATACCCAATATCAAATCAATACTTGATTCAATAATCCGGTTATATCACATATAATCTAACCGATATCAAATATTGCGAGATTAGAATACGATATCACATATTCGTATTTAATCAAGCTCCCGCACATATCACCATATGTGCCCTACTTTGTTTCATTTGAGTTAGGAAACCTCTGTGTGGGACTCTAAAGACTTTTCAATACGCCAGCAGTAGGTAATGATCACATCAATTATCCACAAGCCGTCAGCGGTACTAGCTGGACGTAACGGCTACCCGGGTATTGAATGAATAGAAGATCAACAAGCAAGCTTGTCCAAACTCCCGTAAAACCTATAAGCAACACTTGCCGTACAGTCCGGTCTCTTCGTCTGATATATTGCATATCGAGTGTGAGGTGGAATCGTCAGACCCCAGTAACTTGATAAGTCATGCCGATGTGTGGCCTATAACCTTTCGAGAAACTACTGATAACACTTACCAGTAAATCTCATCAGTCCTGGCCAGGAACTTGCTATTATAGCTAATCGAGTATAGCGCAACATCAACTCTCAATACCGGCAGAGACGAAACCCCTCCTATCGCTACTGCCTCCATGTGACTCGGGACTGTACCCAAAATCCACCTGTTTGTACGACTCCTTTGAGCCGTGGTAAGGAGGAAATCAAAGCACGGTGGGAACCACACAAGACACTATAACGATCTTGGGTCTAGAGACTAACCTGTACAAGTGTCACCAGAGAACTACTATCTGACAATAGGTATGGTACCATTTAGGAGTTCTCGGCGAGTCTTGTTCAATATACCCATTCTCTAATGAGCACCTGTGCACAATCTTTGATGTCAAACACCAATGGTTGTGGGATCAACCATCGCCCTATACAGGGTCAAGAAACGTGCACACTAGTCTACTATGGAATATCGATGCCCTCACTCGATACTCACTCGAGAATATTGATGTCCTGTCTCGATACTCTCTCGACTAGGAACTGTTAAAGGATGTGCTTGTGGACTACACAATCCCCACTAGTATGATCTGCATCATAGTCCTGGTAGTCAAGCCTACATCCTAAGGGCTTTATCAACATGTAACAGAGAGACAGTATAATAATACAAGTGTCCATGTTAAGATAAAGAGCAACCAGATAGTATACTATCATTTCGAGCAAGAAAGTCCTTTATATATATATGTGTGTGTGTCCAAGCATCCACTATATCATACAATAATGGCATCTAGGGCATACATATTCCTAACATATTGGATGGAGCCCGTCTATATTAAAAACTCGTGTACACTCATATAAATTAAAATATAAAATTGTCTCGCCCTCTCGTTCGTAAATATGTATAAAAATTTAGTACTTACCAAAGACACATTTCCAATATCTCAATCAAAATTCCATAACAAAATCATAAGCTCTTTACAAGATATAAATAGTCTCCAGATGCTTGCACATTAAGTAAAGTCCAAACCATGGGGCTCCGTCCCCGCACCCTTATGCCTTGGACTTCCAGCTTGGTCAATCTCTAATGGTTCATGCCTTCAATCACATAAAATAATTACCCGGCTTGTCCAACAGGCTTGACAAGTTATGAGGGCTCGAATAACCATAGGGGCTCTATTCTAGAGCGCGACAAGTACTGTCGATAGGGCTATTTCAAGTAACGCGGAGCCCAATCACTAAATTCAAGGCACACATGATTAATCTCCTTATTGTCTTGAATTTTTCACCAACACCTCACCAAATAAAAAGAAGGAAAAAGCAATATATTCCACTTTCTCCACAAAACCCCACTCAAGGGCACACACCAATTAAGTTCAAGCAATGCTCAAACTTAATAACTAGGAAGACTTCTATCAACATATGAACATGATCATCAGCAATAGCATTCTTCTCAACAATAATCTCTCTCTTTCCTCTATGTGATTCATCCTCTCATGATACATCTGGTCTTTAGTCATGTGAATAGTTTATTACCATCACAATAAATAATAGTAGTACCCTGGTACATCTTAATCTCCATAAACAAACGTCTCAAGCAAATTGCATCTTTCACGGTATTGGTCATGGTCATATACTTGGGACTCTGCGGTAGATAAATCCGTTGTAGACTGCAATAAACTTTTCCAACAAATGACATGACCTCCAAAGAAGGAAAACATAACTAATGATTAACCTTCAGCATTTAAGATTACCGGAATCACAATAACCTATTAGACAATCATTGCTCCTCCCAAACTCCAACTAACATGAAGAGTATCCCCTACATTTTTACATCATCATCATCATGATTACAGTCTTAGTCAAAATGAGATCGATCATAGAGCAAGGGTCCATGAAGTTTTTGATAAAAAATATCTGGACTATTCGTGGACCATCATCATCAAGATAAAAGAGAAGCTTTCCAAATCATAAATGTCTAGTTTGCTTGTTCGTATCCTCTAAATTCTATTATATACCTGGGATGTAAAGTAGGGAGGGAAAATGCCATATTGAATTATGTTCAATTTCAATCGAAGTAACAATAAATTAAGTCAAGAGCAAAACAAACACATTACCCTTCTCTACGGTATCAGCATGTTGTCAACATCAAAACTTTGCCGCTCATCGATACACTAGCTTTCCCAACATATTAAGCACCGCATGTCCCTAGATTATTATTAGAATCATGAATTCAATCCTCTTTGCATTTTTGACACTTTTTTTTGCGGTGTTTTGAACTTGTCTTCTGTCGACGTTTCCAGAATATGCAATATTAGTTGCATTTGTTTTGTAGGTAATTCAATTGCAATCACTCGAGTAAACTAGCATGAGTCTTTATCCAGCTTAGTGAAAAATGATATAGTTCTAATTTTTTAATTGTTTACAAAGTACAAATATTTTTCTGATATTTGTAACACAAGTGAGTCTATGTAATAGAATACAGGAACTCATGTCTCATAAAGTCCACGGTCATCCTTTTACACATGTTTCCAGATATCATAAGTTCTGGAAGGTGGGAAATATTTCAGTTCTAATATATATTTTTCCTATTTTATTTCTCTCATTAAATCGTTATCATTTTTTTGTAAATGTTCAGGAGGGAAAACTAAGTCTTCCGGAAAAACAAATCACTTGTGAAAACGAAACTGACATTTCCGCACTCAAGGAAGTATTGAAGTATGTTGATGAAAATTTTTTCAATGACTCAAAGGTAAAGTTGTACATATCTCAATTTCTCAAAACTACAAACAACTATATCCATTTTTTAGTAATAAACTGTATAAATCATAAGAAACTATAAAAAAACTTTCGGAACAGTACCTTTTTTTATAACTACCACACCAGTGTTTTACAAATTACGTTGACGTCATTATGTTAGTTCGGTAGGGTAAGGATATAATTTACTAAAAAAAAATGATTAGTATGAAGCTTATTGGTACACGCAATTTACAAAGCTTTTGGTAGTTTAGGGGGAAATGGGTTTACCTATAACTAGTTTAGTGAATTTAAGCCTGAAATATACTCACAAGTTAATGACAGAGTAATGTGATTTGTTTATGCAATTTTTATAGGTTCGAGAAATGATAAAGGGTGCAGAAGAGTTCAACATGCCCGTGTTTAAAGAGAATCGCGAGCTGGTTGCCTCTGAAGATGGAGGCCTGTATAATCCATCGGTTTTAGTGTTCAATTCCTCTTGGGGAAGCAATGAAGCTCCCATAAATGTTGAAAAGTTTAACTATCCTTCTCTTTCTGGGGTAAAAAGGCCGACAAAGGAAGATGATATTGCTTTCATGACCGTAAGTTTCTAGTACTACAGAATAGATGAAGGGTGTTATATGCAAAGTCGCAAAACCTAATTATTTCTTTCATGTCTAATTGACAACAATCCAGATACTTGAACTAGGTGCACTTCTTAGATCCAAGCAAATCACTTCGATTGAGCTCACTAACATTTTTCTTCAAAGATTAAAGACGTACGGTTGCAAATTCTTCAACACCTTTCCTGAACATGAAATCCTTTTTAACAAATTCAAAAAAGTTTCAACTGATGCCATAAAATTGAATTCACAGGTACAACCATGTGCTTGAAGTTGTGATTACTTATACCGAAGAGTTAGCTTACACTCAGGCGAAGGAAGCCGATAAATTGCTTGAGCAAGGAGTTTATCTAGGTAATTTGTTAATTTTGACTAGTGGTTTTCTAAAGGTTTTAAACTAAAATGTTGTGTAATTTGAATCTATTCTCATCCGAAACCTAACCATAGAATCCAAAATCTGGACCCTAAATTATGCGCTTGAAAAATGTTTAGTCATTGGAATCATGACATTACAATCCAAGTTCTGACCCCTATAATATATATCCTAAAATGGGCTACAGGTCCTCTCCATGGAATTCCATATGGATTGAAAGATATTATAGCCGTTCCTCACTATAAGACCACTTGGGGCTCAACAACATTCAAGAATCAGGTTCTTGACATTGAAGCTTGGGTATATAAAAGGTACATCTTGAAATTTTAACTATTTATTTTTTTAAAAAATTAGATACGTCAGGAACTCTTGAATTTATTTTGAATCCTTTTTTATAAGGCTAAAGGCAGCAGGGGCCGTTCTCATAGCAAAGCTTGTTTCAGGATCGCTGGCTTATGATGATATCTGGTTCAGGGGAAGGACCCGAAACCCTTGGAATATTGAAGAATTTTCTACTGGTTCATCAGCTGGGCCTGCTGCAAGCACCTCTGCAGGTTTCTCTCTCTCATTTTCTTAAGTTCCTTTCATTATATCATACCATCATCACTTGTTCATACTTAAAGTTATCATTGCCTTTGTGATTTCACCTTGTTCTGTTCGAAATTGCGACCCTTAGCACTCATGCTTGAACAATTAGGCCCTGTTTGGGAATGTAGTTTAGATAACCATAGTTTATTTTTCCCAAACAGCACCTTAAGAGTGGATATCAAGTCAAGAATTAATGTTTCATGCATGAGCCTAAAACTTTTGAGAAAAAAATACTTGGTATCTCATACAAACTTTTTTTTCCCATCTTTTTCTGTAGAGTTAAAAACAATAACAAGGAGCCTTTGTTCCCGACTTTGGGGTCGCTTCATGAATCCTTTCAATTTGATTAGCTTTGCCAATGGCTATAGCTTTGTCTGTATGGCTGATTTAATTATGGTTGCACTCAATTCTTTTGTGCATCTTTCAAAGTTTGACACCACCAATATCCACTTTCTCACTTGCCAATGAGTAATAGCTAAGTTGGTATGGGGACAATGCGGGGTTCGAACCCTAGGAACCCCAAGAGGGGAAGTGGCCACAAATTAACGTTTTCGGGGTAAATTCGTGGGTCCCCTGGGTGCGTGTGTGTTGTGTGGTTGTGTGGTGTGTGTGGGTGTGTTGTGTGCGTGGGTGTGCATAAGTTAGGGCTTACGGGCCAGTGCAAAAAAAAAAAAACTTTCTCACTTAAGCTAGACTCATTTTTTGGGGACATTTCTTAATTACGAAGTAAAAATGCCTAGATACTACTGCAGGCATACAACTTAATGGAACGAATAAACAAATCATTGATACATATAATTAGCATAAAAAGTAGATAAAACAATACAACTCAATGTAGAGTAGTAAAAGCTGTCTAAAAAACACACAACTGTTCTACACATCTTAGATAGCGTATGAATGAAAAATCATATTGATCGGAAGTCTTTTGCATGTCCAAGTTTTAAAATCTTTAAAACTGCATGACTTGAAATTAACCCATACATTCTGTACATGCAAAATACCTCCAATGGACGTGTTTTTTCATCCACACGCTATCTAAAACGTGTAAAACAAGCTGAACGGAGCGGATTGTCGGAAAGGCGTCACATGAAAAAATTCGTGAATTTGAAAAAACGCGAACCCATCCTAACGGATCTGTTCTCTCTCTCTTTCTCTCTCTCTCTCTCTCTCGCTATATATATATGGTGAGATGAGATCTTAAAGTGAGATGGAAAAATCCGACCATTATCCATCAATCAAAATGATCGGCTCCTTACGTCTTGTTTTAGATGTCAATCAACATACGTGTACAAAATTTTAGACGAGTTAGACGCTTATAAGGTATGGATATCACGGTCGCAAAATGGACTGTTGTTAAAGCAATGTAAGAGTTGTATACATTGCATATCCTTTATGCATGACTTACAAGCCTCCAAATCGTCTAATTTTTTTTACACATACGTATTTTGACGTGTAGAACATGATGCAAAAATCCGATCATCGATCCAACGGTTGGATTTGTCCATCTCATTTTATCTCACCATATCGCTAATATATATATATATATATATATATATATATATATATATATTAAGGCCAGACCTCATTTTATAAAATGAGGCCAATTCCTCAAACACCAAACCCGTCGTATTTTCATCGATCCGACCAGACATCATGATCTATATATAATAGATAGATTATGTATCAAATTTCATAGGATTCAGAGTCTCTCTAACACAACCATTAAATGGATTAGAAATTAACGGTTTTGATACATGAAAAATACCGAAAAATGTGATCGCTTGATCGTTGTGCAAGGGGTCTCCGAATCATGTGAAATTTAATATATAACCTATCTAAGACACAAATTGTGATGTACGGTCGAATCAGTGATAAACATGTCGGGTTGGGTGTTTGAGGAGTTGGCCTCATTTTATAAAATGAGGTCTGGCCACAATATATCGGCGCCCTATATATATATATATATATATATATATATATATAAAGAGAGAGAGCGAGAGAGGTATGAGCCAGCTGCCCTTTTTTATACAATGAGCCGGTCCTAAAACACCCATACCCCTGTGTAGATCACCGATTCAAACCGGCTATCTTGACTACGTATCATGAAAGCTCTATTTACAAAAAATCTTGGGATTTAAAGACTTCTAACGTTCATCAAGCAAATAGAAATATTAACAGCTTATCGATATAGGAAAATTGTGGTCGCTTGATAAACGCGTTAGAAGTCTTTAAATCCCGAGATTTTTTATACATAAGGTTGCATAATATGTAATCAAGATGGCCGGTTTGGAATCGGTGAAATATATAGGGAGCGGCGGCTCATTTTAAAAAAGGGCTGCCGGCTTATAACCTTTTTCCTATGTGTGTGTGTTTGGGGGGACTGATCTATTGCAAACCGGTCGTGTTTCTTAAAAATGTGAACCCTCGATTTACGACATATTTGAATGATCCGATCCGTTCAAGTTGATCATCATTCCCTCAAATGTGTGTATAAAAAGTCAAAGAATTTGAAGACCTCTAACCGATGCATCGGATGAAGTTTATGTTGCATTATTTTATTTCTGCACCCATTCGACGCATTGGTTAGAGGTCTTCAAATTCTTTGATTTTTCATACACATACATTTGAGGGTAGGGTGATGAACTTGAATAGATCAGGTCGTTCAAATATGTCGTAGATTAAGAATTCCCGTTTTTAAAAAAACACGAACTAGTTTGCAATAGGGCCCTCTATATATATCCATTTTAGTGCTTTCTATCCCAAATCATGGTTAACTTTGATTGACCAACTTAACTGGGGACAGATTATGTATAACTAATGAATGGATTAATCAAGCTTACAAATAATTTTTCTTTTCTTTTCTTTTCTTTTCTTTTCTCCTCTCCATCTTTTGCTTTAAAGGCCTGGTTCCTTTTGCCATTGGCTCTGAAACTGCCGGATCCATGACATTTCCTGCCGCCCGTTGTGGAATTACTTGTTTGCGTCCAACATTTGGCACTGTTGGACGAACCGGCGTCATGAGTTTATCTGAAAGCATGGTACCCCCTCCCCCCCCTTTCAATTCACGCTGATGCATTTGTATACAAGCCAATGAGAAAGCTGAAATTATTATTTTTTCCATGTAACAGGATAAACTTGGTCCTTTCTGCAGAAGTGCACAAGACTGTGGAGTTATTATAGATGCTATTAGGGGAAAAGATCCCGATGATCTTTCATCTCGGAATGTGAATCTTAAGGATCCGTTCTCGGTTGACATAAAAAAACTCACTGTTGGATATCTTGAAGATGCCGATATAGATGTGAGTAATTTACTTCTAAATGTAATTGGTGAGGCTCATAATTCCATTGTTTCTACTAAATCTTGCACGTGCAAAAAAAAAATTTCGTATTTTCTAAGATGTTTTTCTTCAAAATTGGTAAACAAATTATATTATATATAAAGCTTATATGCCAAAAAAAGGAAAAAAAAAGATTATATATATAAACAGAGGAATGCGGGGGGGGGGGGGGGGTGTCAGCTAACCTAGGAGAAAAATCTCTCTTAGGCCGTTCAAAAGCAAACCCTTTGATCAACTTTTTGTTTAATTGCTGGCAACGTTCATCGTAATCAACCTATTCTAAGGAACGCACGCTCACACACCAACATTAATTTTGTGGTTTTGATAAACCTTACTCTTGAATTAGATGGTTGCAAGTTTAATGATTTCCTAACATCAAAAAATGCAGAGAGTTGACTTTTGGCCAGCCTAGGGAAGAGATTTCATTCTATGTTAGATGATACCCACTTTTCTCATAAATTTATATTCCTATGTTTTGAAGGGAAATTATACAAAGTGTGGAACTTAAATACTTTTCCTCTTTTAAGAGATTCGTGTTTGATAATTATAAATTTTTTTTGGAAAGCCCAAATAAGTTCTAAATTACAGATTCCTATTGGAGTTTTACACTATAATGATATTGACTTTTTATTATTTGCATCAGATTAATTATTCAAGCTCTCTGTCTTCTAAGTTCACTTATTGTTCTTTGTATCAGGTTGTTCATGTTCTTTCTTCAAAGGGAGTTACGCTCGTTCCTTTCAAGCTGAATTATACGGTTAAATCGGTTCAAGCGGTTCTGAATTTTACGATGGATGTTGATATGCTAGCCCACTTCGACAAGTGGCAGCGGTCAGGACATGATAATGACTATGAAGCTCAAGATCAGTGGCCGGTGGAATTGCGTCGTGCTCGATTGATCCCCGCAGTTGATTATATACAGGTACTTTATGGAATATTTATGTTAATTTCAATTAAAGCTAGTACTGTTATTCGATCTCAACTACATATTGATTTGCTCTCCGAACTGGGTTTGGGCAAATATGAGAATTTTACATACCCTCTCAAAATTATTCATAAAAAACATGGAAAATGAGAGAATATAAAGCAACTGGTTGGTTACATCATAGTAATATCCAGGGTTGAACAAAATCACTATAAAAAAAGTTCAAGATCGACCATACTTTATCTTTAAAAAGATCTGACTCTACTTATTTAAGGAAGCGGCATACATCGGTCCAACATTATAATCCAACATCTTGATTAGGGAAGGAGCTAGAGGAGGGTGTGCGGGTCCCCCCTTCCAGATCCCCTGCTATTTTTTCCTGCTTTGGATTCTGTCCGTCGACAATAGAACAAAATAGGGGGAGCCTAAGATTGTTTGGGAAATCCAACGATCCACATTAGCAGAGCATGAAGAAGAGCAGGGGATCCTAATTGCATCCCCACAAATAAATAAATAAAATAAAAACAATTCACACCAATCATTATCTCTAACGCATACTAGCGTTTTTGGCACGTGCAAACAAAGAACTTATTTTTCTATTGAATAAAGCAGCGATACATATATCCTCTAACCCAGTTTTCCATTAGAGGGCAACACATCTTCTCCAGAAGGAGACAAACATTGTAACAATTCACCGCCTTCTTTTGACTCTACTGGAACTGATTCCTCGGGCAACGAGAGTGGATTGATTTCGACACCTTCCTACTATACCTATATAGAAATTTTTATGGTAAATTTCTTTATTAATTTACCTACGTGCATCGCACTTGTAAATAATAATGACGCGACAATTTATTTACGTGCATCATACTTATAAAATAATAATGAGATGGTATTTAATTACGTGCATTGCACATAAAACAATGGTGTTTTTTTGTTTGATTTCTCTGAAAAAATAAGAAACCACATCACCAATCAATTTCAAATTAATTGGTCTTCTTACTTTTGCCCTATACTAGTAGAGATAATAGTAGAGATGGTAACCACCTCCAAAAAAATCTCCTAGCTAATATTCTGGGAATTCTTCAATTACTCGGTTAAATAAAATCACTTTTCTACACCTTGTAAATGCTATAACTTAATGGTAATATTTTTTTCTACCAGGATTCACATTGGATACAAGGTTATCTAGGAAGTGGATAACATGGTCCATCTTGTATTCAATAAGAATCTATGTAACCTATATGGATTCCACCGCACCGGTAGAAAAAGTATTACTCTAATTTAATTCCAAATAACATCCATCTCCTAACTAGAGTTTTTTGGCACGTGCGTTACACAAAATTATAGAAATTCTTATGATAAAATTCTTTATTAATTTAACTGTGTAATTTAGCTATGTGCATCACTCTTATAAAATAATAATGATATGGCATTTAATTGCATGCATTGCATATAAAACAACAATGTTTTTTGTTTGATTGCTATGGTCACTAATCAATTTCAAAATCAAACGACCCTTCCTTTTGCCCTATAATAATTGAGATAGAGATATTCGGTCTTGTTCACAAGGTCATTTCCTGTGAATCCAACAGGCGGGGATGGGTCCCCGTCATGTGGATGGGAACCTCCCTATCCACCCCTCCCTCATGTGAGTTCATAAGAAAATGGCGTTAGGAATGTTCATGGCCATATTCCTCACATTTAGGTACTTAAAACAGAATTATCAATTGATCAATTTAAATTCGATGCCTGCATAGATCCTTGTGAATCCCTAAAATTATGGCCTCTAATAATATTGTCTACACAAGTCACCTCTTTCCTCAGGAAGTAAAAATTACAACTTTTTTTTACATTTCTTCTGATCTTGTAGCTCCAAAATCTCTTTCTCTATCACAAATTAGATACTATCAAGATTTATCAAAAAGACACAATGGGTACATTGAGTTCTTTCTTCTTTTGTGTTGTTCCCTGGTGGTACTGATTGAAAAACCTATGATGCATTATTTTCAATTAGTATATATTTTTATCCATGTACCATATTTAATTTTTTCTCGAAATAATGAAATATACGTATAATATTTCTATATTTGATTCAATGTCATTAATTTCTATATGTATGTAAGTATGTCTCTGTGTGTATATGTATTTATATATGTATTTATATGTATGTGTATATGTATATATGTGTGTATGTATGTGTATATGTATATATGCATGTATGTGTATATGTGTGTGAGAGACATATGAGCCGGCGGCCCCCTTTTTAAAACCGAGCCCTCGTCCCAAAACACACATACCCCTGTGTATTTCACCGTTCCAAACCTACGTATGATGAAAAGCTTATGTACAAGAAATATTTGTATTCAAAGATCTCTAACGCGTTCATAAAGTGACCTCAATTTTCCTATACCGATAACCGTTAATTTTTCTTTCTGCTTGATGAATGTATTAGA
Organism: Agapanthus africanus; assembly: GCA_030015575.1. Lineage (NCBI taxonomy): Eukaryota > Viridiplantae > Streptophyta > Magnoliopsida > Asparagales > Amaryllidaceae > Agapanthus > Agapanthus africanus. Next base: position 207,858,389 of record JASDDO010000004.1, read on the forward strand.
AGTCTTTAAATCCTGAGATTTTTTTTATAGATAGAGGTTTTATGATACGTAAATCAATATGGCCGGTTTGGATCGGTGAAATACACGGGGGTATGTGTGTTTTGGGAAGAGGGTTTATTTTAAAAAAGGGGCAGCCGGCTCATACCCCTTTTCCTATATATATATATATATATGAGAATAATGAAGAAAAAAGGCCCTGAGAGGCTTTTTCGTTAGGTGGCGTCAAATATCTATGCCCACGATTTTTTTCGATGATCCCATCATTATCATCATCTTTATCATGTAATATGTGGATGCACCAAATTCGCATGATTCCATCACTTTTTCACCGTTGAATTAGCAATGTAAAAAGTTCTATTGTCGGTAAACTGTTAACTTTTTACACTGCTAAATCAACGGTGAAAATGTGATGGAATCATATGAAATTTGGTTTGTCCACGTCTTACCTGATGAAGACGATGGTGGGTGTCGATCGTCGATAAAAATCGTGGAGAGCGTATTTTTTCGACGCCATAGGAGGAAATTCCATCCTATGGCGCCTTTCCTCCATTATCCTCACTTTCTCTCTCTCTATATATATACATGCGTGCATGTATGTATATATGTGTGTACCCTATATATATATTTATATACGTGCGTGCATGTATGTGTATACAAATATACACACATATATATACATACATGCACACACGTATATATAGAGAGGATAATAGAGGAAAGACACCATAGGGAGGGAATTTCCTCCTATGACGATGAAAAAATACGCCCTTGATGATTTTTTCCGACAATCAGCATCGATCATCTTCTTCATCATGTAAGATGTGGACGTACCAAATTACATGTGATTCCATCACTTTTCACTGTTGATTTAGTGGGTGCAAAATTAGCGGTTTACCGACAATAATTCAACGGTGAAAAAGTGGTTGAATCACATGAAATTTGGTGTATCCATATCTTACATGATAAAGATGAGTGCCGATCATCAAAAAAATTCATGGAGAATGTAGATATTCGACGCCAACTAATGAAAAAGTCTTCTAGGGCATGTTTTCTTCATTATTCTCATATATATATATATATATATATATATATATATATATATATATATATATTGTAGCTGATCTTATGGGGTCCGGTCTCATTTCTTATTTTGAGGTCCACTTTTTAAGCACACAATACGTCGTGTTTTTCACCGATCCTCATCGATCATCGTGATTTACACATGTTAGATAGGTTATGTATCAAATTTCATGAGATTTAGAAAGCTCTACCTAATCCATCAAATAGACTAGATATCGACGGCTTTACGATGCATGAAAAACAAGATCGGTTGGTGGACGTGTTAGATATCTCCAAATCTAATGAAACTTTATACATAACCTATCAAATACAAGTAGATCAAAGTGACCGTTATGGATCGGTGAAAAATACGGGGGTTGTGTTTAAAAGTTTGGCCTCAAAATAAGAAATGAGAACCGGCCTAATATAATGGTCTAATAAGACTGGTTCTCATTCTTATTTTGAGGCCAAACTTTTAAACACAACCCACGTATTTTTCACCGATCCATACCGGTCACTTTGATCTACTTGTATTTGATAAGTTATGTATAAAGTTTCATTAGATTTGGAGATATCTAACACATCTGTTAGGAATTTCACCAACACACGCCTTTAGTTTAAAAGAATAGTTTAAGTTAGAAATACGGCGCACGTGAGGTAGGTCTTGTTTAAAAATATTTATAACCGTAAATGCACGGCTCGCTTGCAGCGGTAGGTCTCGTTTTAAAATATTTATAACCGTAAATGCATAGCTCGTTTGCAGCGAGCTAGTAAGTACGTGTCGATCCACAAGGAATTGGTAATTAAGTGTTATTATGGAAAGTTTAAAGAAAAGAATATTTGTTTGGTTTGTTTGTTACAAATTAGAAAATACGAAATATGAAACAAAGGCCTTTGTTTCGGCTTGGTCAAATGAATCGCGGCTGCACCTTCAATTTTCTTTATCTTGATCAACGAATCCGTTACGTTCTTACTTACTATTTGAGTGTCCAAGTATGTGGTATCAAAGCAACTCGTTACGGATTACAAAGCATACAACATCAACAAAACACCAATTAGCACAATAGAAGACATAGTGTTAAGTTTGTTTAGTGTGACATAGTAAGTATAGAGAATATACTAAATGAGAAAAAGGCACAAAGTAAGCTACATTCCCTATCAAGAATTTTGTCAACTCCTTGCAAACTCAACATTAAATCAAAGTGTTAACCCCTAAACTTGTTAAATGAGAGAGTGTAAGTATAGAACATATGCAAGGGAAGGTGAAACTATCCAACCTTGCAACATACCCTATCAAACATTATGTGAAACACCTAGCAAGCTTGGAATTGAGCTAAACTTAATCTTAGTCTTGAGAATGTTGCAAGCTTATGAAAGTATAAGGTATATGTTAAGGAGGTAGAACCATCACATACAAACTATATGCCTTATCAAACTAAACTCAAAACATCAACAATCCTAAGATTAGTCTCATTTTAAAGATTAAATCATGATCATAAGAGAAATGAGAAGAAGGCATGGCTATTCATCTCTCAACCTTACCTTCATCTTGGCAAAGAATACTCACACATTATAACAAGATAACAAAAGAGAAATAAAAGAGCATGAAACAAGAATAAGCAAAGAAAATTACACAAATAAACTAAAGCAAAAGAGTTCAAGTATTATTAACAATCGGTGAGATTTGAGCTATAAGATTAGATTAAAACTTCAACCTCCTTAATGGAGCTATCAAATGAGAGCTTCAAGAGGGAAGAAGAAGAAGCAATCCATAAATTACACACCCCAAAATCCACCCCTAATGCTATCCACTGATTTGCTATATATAGGAGTCTCAACAGGAAAAAAGATGCATCCAAGTGGCTTGATATGACAGTGATGGAGACGTGGAATGAACACGAGTGCAAATGGACAAGTTTGTGCCGACCTAGGCAGCCAAAATGATTATTTGGTTGGCCCCAACGAGGAATTTGGGATCCAGCTTCATATAATGATCTTCTGATCTCCTAATTTGATTTTTAGGATATTTCTCTTCTTCTCAATCAATCAGGTTTCCACACTGGTGTTTTAAAGTCCAATGATCATGACATTTTCAACCATTTGCTTTACATCATATCAACATTTTTCCATTGTGATCATTGTGCACCCATTAGAGATATGTGTCCCCCATGGTCCATGTGTTGCACGTAGGGGACATATTGGTTGCGAGAACCCGTATCTTGATCATTTGTCCGTCTGGTTTGCAATATTAGCCAAAAGTCGATGCAAATGTCCAGAGTGTGTATTTTGCGCTGCGCATGACTTTATTTCCCAGAATACCTGAAACATGTACTTATGTAACAGTCATGGTTAATAGCACTTGTTTATTAACAAAATGATACAGAATGGACGGTATTAAATGCAATTAATCGTGATGAACAAGTACCCCTAAACTTATCTTTTGCTTGTCCTCAAACAAAACCGTTTTATTTTCAAAATCCTAATATCACTTTCACAGGAATCGCGATTGCACCGAGCATGTGCAATAAGCCGTTAAACCTCTAGATTACCCTAAAGGAGAAGTGTCGTCTCCTGAGGGTTTTCGGCGGATTACACTCATAAAATCCCGTCAAACTTGTTTCGTGCGTTAACTGTCGACTCTAATTCTAAGGTTCAGTATCTAAGTTAGAAATTCTATCACCCTAAATTAGAAACATTCAACCCTTATTTTTCACACATCACTTCATTTAAGTTAAGCTCTTATACGTCTTTACATGCTAATGCAATAGCGTCGTTTAGTCTAAAAAACTTCGATTTAAAGTCTTCATGCCTCCAGTTTTATTTTATTTACATCTTATTAAAATGCCTAGGTCACTTTGTAACAAACATTAGGCCGGTGACTCCCAAACCAGACGATTTTAGGGCACCAGGTGAGAAAACACCCCACAGGCTTCATGTTCACGCAACCTAAACTCATTTGTGTGTGTGTGTGTGTGTGTGTGTATATTTCAGTGTTTTAAAAGAAGAAAAGAAAAGTGGAGCAGTCGAGAAACCAAAATGCTTGAGCACCGTTTAAGCTCTTAAGCGGTCGCTCAGGCGGCTCAGAAATCAGAACATTGGTGTTTCATTAATATTCATTTTCTTGGTAATAAATAATGATTCTCATTATATTCTAACTATTTTTATGTTGGTTTTCTACTAGCAAATACCTAAATTTAACCCAAAATTTAACAAATTTGCTTAGACAATATATTATTTGCTAAAATAGCTTCAATACAAAATTGAAATTTTCTTAGAATTTATTAACTTATATAGTGTTTATAAGATTTTCGATGCCCAACATCAAGCATCATAGCTCAATCAGTAAAAATACTTAACAAATTATTTTTAAAAATAGCTAAAAGATTGTAGCTCAAAACCAGATGGAGTCAAAATCGAATTGGAATTTCATGATCGAAATTCAAAAACTACTCGAAATCGAAATAAAAACTTAAGCATTGCTCAAAATCGATTTAGATCTTGACTTCTTGAAATTGATAAATCTAGATTTTGGAGTTTTGAATCCCAAATCTTGAAGTGTCTCAAAGTCGGCTCGACAACCGTGGGATTTATCGAATTGAGCACGAATGATAAAAACGTGGAAAAAGAGAAAAAGAAAAGATGGAATGTTGTATTAATTGGTATTTATGAAAGTATGTCTTAGCACCACTACTAGGTTTCTACAAGCATCAAGTATGCAATTTTAAAAAATCTAGAGGTCTAAGCTATACTAACCTAGAATCGAACTAAAGAATTAGGGTTTTAGTGTAAGCAAACAAGTTCTAAACTAAGTGATGGAAGTTTACAACCTTTGTAGACCGGTTCTTCACTTTTCAAGCTCCAAGTAGTAGTCCCTAGAACTCTTCTTTGACTCCACTTGAGAAAGGAACGAGCTTGCTTGTTGTCTTCGAAGCCAAAATGATCTACCCTGAAGTCTTTCTAACTCAAGCCCACTCTTCACTAATCAAAGTATTAGTGAAGCAAACATAAACTAATGAGCTAGATTATTATAGCTTGATGAAGTGGGAATTTTGCTCACTAGAAATTATTTTCTCTTTTCTTTTTGCAACTCAAGAAAAACCGTAGAGAGGAAGTGAAGAAGTAGATGAACTTGGATGAGAGAGTGAGATTCAATGAACCATGTGGTGAAGTGATGAGATGAGATTAGATAATGATAAATATCAATGAATAATTCAAAAGAGAAGTGATAAGTCATGGCTTCTCAAGCCTTCTACAAACAACTAAGGAATATGACTCATTTCATTTTCTTTTAATTCATTAATTTAAATCATTATCTCTTCATCTCACTTCATGTATGGTTCTTATACACCCATGTTCTATGTATCATCTACCATGATACAAATCCAAATAGATTTATAAATATATATATCATATATATATAAATGTATATAAAGAGAATTAAATCTTTAGTGAACTTCGATATTAGTTAATATATATATATATCAAATATATAAATATATATCAAATTATTAAATCAACACTTGATTCGATAATTCGGTTATATCATATATAACCGACTAATATCATATATATATATGTATATCAAAGCATTAAATCAACACTTGATTCAATTATCCAGTAATATCACATATAACCGAGTAATATTCAATATTAGATATTAAATTAACACTTGATTCAATAATCCAGCATATCATATATAACCAGCCAATATCAAATATATATACATATATCAAAACATTAAATCAACACTTGATTCAATTATCCGGTTATATCACATATAACCTAACCGGTATCAAATATCGCTAGATTAGAATACGGTATCACATACTAGTATTTAATCAAGCTTCCGCACATATCTCCATATGTGCCCTATTTCGTTTTGGTTGAGCTAGGAAACCTCTGTGTGGGACTCTAAAGAATCGCCAATACGCCAATAATAGGTAATGAACACATCAGATACCCACAAGCCGTCAGCGGTACTAGCTGGACGTAACAGCTACCCGGATATTGAACGAATAGAAGATCAACAAGCAAACTTGTCCAAACTCCCGTAGAGCCTATAAGCAACACTTACCGTACAGTCCCGTCTCTTCGTCTGATATGTCGCATATCGAGTGTGAGGTGGAATCGTCAGATCCCAGTAACTTAATAAGTCATGCCGATGTGTGGCCTATAACCTTTCGAGAAACTACTGATAACACTTACTAGTAAATCTCATCAGTCCTGATCAGGGACTTGCTGTTATAGCCAATCGAGCATAGCGCAACATCAACTCTCAATATCGGGAGAGACGAAACCCCTCCTATCGCTCACTGCCTCCATGTGACTCGAGACTGTACCTAAAATCCACCTATTTGCACGACTCCTTTGAGCCGTGGTAAGGAGGAAATCAAAGCACAGTGGGAACCACACAAGACACTATGACGATCTCGGGTTTAGAGACTAACTTGTATAAGTGTTACCAGAGAACTACTATCTGACAATAGGGACAATAACTTTCTTTTGTGCCAAAGGGTGTTAGAATGCGCTTCTTCGCTACAATTTCCTGCGAAACCTAGCAACCATTTATCGGAAATCAACGTCGGATCCCGGCATCTAGGAGTTCTCGGCGACTCCTGTTCGATATACCCATTCTCTAATGAGCACCTGTGCACAATCTTTGATGTCAAACACCAATGGTTGTAGGATCAACCATCACCCTATACAGGGTCAAGAAACGTGCACACTAGTTTACTATGGAATAACAATGCCCTATCTCGATACTCGCTCGATTAGGAACCGTTAAAAGATATGCTTGCGGACTACACAAGCTCCACTAGTATGATCTATATCATAATACTGGTAGTCAAGTCTACATCCTAAGGGCTTTATTAACATGTATCAAAGAGACTGTATAAAAATACAAGTGTACATGTTAAGATAAAGAGCAAGCAGATAGCATACTATCTTATCGAGCAAGAAAGTCCTCTATATATATCAAAGCACCCACTATATCATATAATAACGGCCTCTAAGGCATATATATTCCTAACAATTTGTGTATTCTTACTCTAATAACAATAGTTATATACCCTTTATAACACTTATGAGGTGTATACATAAATAAAATAAGTTATACAATATCACCCGTTTAAGCGGGATAAAGCGGAGCGGTGAAACCCGCTCGGCCGCTTAAACACTTAAGCGGCTGCTTTTTAAAACACTGATATATATTCTTTTGTTGGCACCCTCAGTAGTTTAGACTACCTACTATGTGCATCTTTTGCGAATTTTTTTGTTTTTGTTTTTTTCCTTTCTTTTCTGTGTGGCACCTTTCGGTAGTTTAGACTACCTACTATGTACATCTTTTATTTGGAGACATTTCAAACTCATCTCATTATTAAAACTCACGACACATGTAGTGCAATGCAAAAACGTATATTTGCTATGGTTAAACTTAAAGGAGAGTTATTTTTTGGGTTTTCAATTTCTAATCCTAAAATTTAGTTATTTCTAGCTTATCCATCTTAACTGTCGGATTTTTAGTCTAATATTTCCCCCACTAGCTAACTTGACGACAATATTTTTATGTTTTTGGAAAAAAATTCAAATTTTTATGGGTTTTAAGGTTTTGTGATTTTTTTTGGATTTTTTAATATCAATGCACTGCGGAATTTAAACATGATGCATCGCGGAAATTAAACATGCAAAAGAAAAGAAAAATTGCAAAAAAGGAAACGTGCAAATGCAGCTACATGATATATACATGAACCACCTCCATTCTCACCCCCAAAACTTATTCTTGATATGTGCTCATCATTGCTCCCGTCTCCGACTGCTAGACTTAGACTATAAGGTGAGCTTTTTATGCATAGTTTAGCAAAAAGAAACCTAAAAACTAAGAAGCAAAAAAAGGTTTTTACAAAATATTAACTAATTACAGTAGTTGAAGTTAAGGGATTGTGTTAGTCCACAAATTAATACCAGCCATTTAAAATTTTTGTCAATGTAAGACCGAGACTGGTAAAATAAATAGTATATGTAAAAGAAAAAGAAAATGTTAGTGTTATGGTTAGATGTTAGCGTCGGGTATGGGTGCATGAATGTAGAGATCAGAAAACGTTCAAGATGAAAACAAAATTTTGAATGGGTTAAAGAAGTGTTGCTCGGATGAATTTTATCTACAAGAATCATGTGGTGAGTTTCGTGGTCAAGTTCGTTTAAACACCAGAGTTCATCCTTAAAAGTTCATCAAAAAAGAGGTCCTTAGATGTTTCCAAATTAATCGAGGCTCAAACTAATCAAGAATAGAAAGTTCATCCGTATAAATCTCCTCAAAACTCGGCATGAGAGTATTTGCCAACTTTAACTTTCTCCATATAATCCTCTACAATCATATTCTCATCAATATCACCACTGCTCTCATCTCGCAATTCAAGTTCTCCCTCCTCACATTTATTTATGGGTAGATCTATGTCATCTAGGAATGCATGTTCCCCACTCTAGAATTTATTCAATTTTTTTATCAACCGGTAAAACTAGAGTCGTGGATTCCATATCATTAATTTTCTCGAACAGTATATCTGATAGGTTGCCATGCTCGTCGGACGGGTTTCGAAAACTTTTGTGGAAGCGTAAAATCGACAAAATTCGAGTGAATAAGACACCCAAACCCGTTGAATACTACCATAGACTATAACTTGTAAACAAAAGAATGGAGTTAGGAGAAGATACAACCTTTGAAATTTCTTCTCATACTCCAGTGATGGAACCTAGGACTCCAGTTAGGTTTCGAGACGCTCCGGATCTCGCTTGGTTCCCAATCGGTTTTGTCGAAGATGGTCCACACGAAAACCACCGGTTCTAGCTTCAACATCAATAACTTAATGTAACTCTCTTTTCATACTTGCTAGACACGAGTTGGGAGGGATGTAGAAAATGTAGTGAATTCTTGAACTCTCTTTCTTTTTTCCTTCTTCATTTCTCCATTTTTGGAATGAGAGAAAAAATGTTTCAAATGAAAAAACATACCATCCAAAAAACCAAAAATGAACTCATAGTGGTATGAGTAGAGTAGAAACTCTCCACCACAAAGCCATCTCATTTTCTCTCATACAAGTGTCATATATCATGGATGAGTAAGCAAAAGAAAATACTCCACCTCACCATTCAACATGGAAAAAGAATTAAGGAAAAGAAAATACATATTAATGCATATTACATATATATATATATATACAAGTATATAAATATACGTGAGATATAACATGCACATGATATGTAACAAAAAGAGTCAATCACACAATAATACTAGTTTATACATGCATCATCATATATAAGTAATATCATTATATCAACACTTGATTTAATGATCCGGTTCAATCATAAACCGGCTAGTATCATTCGTCCGATTAATACATGTAGTATCGCATACACATGTTTAATTGGACCCCGCACGCATCGCCGTACGTGCACATCATTTTGCTAGAACGGAAAACCCTCAATGTGAGACTCTAAAGACTCGATAATACGCTGGCAGTAGATTATGATCATATCCGATTGATCTGAAACACTTTCAAATCAATCCCTACCGGGTTAACTTACAAGCACGTTAGGTATTGAATGAAAAGTCGGTCAACAAGCAAGCTCATCCGTACCCTGCTAGACCCTATCAGTGATATTCACCGTACATTTTGGTCTCTTCGTCTAAGCCTGTCGCATACCAGGTCTGCGAGGTGGAAACCGTTAGACTCCCATTAATCCGATAAGTCGTGATGACGTCAAGCTCATGACCATCAGAGAAATTATTGATAACATTTATTACTAAATCTCATCTGTCTTGGCCAAGGACTTATGGTCATAGCCAACTGTGCACTATGCGAAATCAACTCCTTATACCGAGAGAGACGAATTCTCTCGACCGCTCACTACTGTTGGGTTACTCTAACGCCCTAGCCATCATCCGTGGCGGTTTGCGGAACAAATTTTTCCTATAAAACGGCGCTAGAATAAGCCAATTAAAATGGATCTTTCCATAAACCTAACTAGCTAAACAAAGAGAGCTAACTACTATGAAAAGAAGTCTCACCAAACGATCCAAGTCCTTTGGTCTTCTTTCCTCATCGTTCGCTCCAAATGGCCACCATGATCGCGCTTGATCTCCTTTGCTCGCTCCATCGGTACTCCGAGATTGAGCTTGCTCTTCGGTCTTCCTCCGTCGAAGATGATCCACCTGAAAGATGTGATCCATGGCTCTAGCCCTTGCTAAGTAACAAAAGGAGCAACTAGGGAACTTGGGATGCTAATCCAAGATCTCTAGGATGTAGTGTGAAGTTCTAAGTGTTTTACTATCTTTATCTAGCCTCCTTTCTTGTTTCTCAACACATGAGAGTATAGAGAGGAGGAAGGTGGTGGAGGTGGAGGAACTCAAGAGAAGGAGAGGAGAATGAAGCAAAAATGGTGAGCACTAAAGAAATGAGCAACCATGAGAGAGAGAAAACCCCACAATGGTTTTGTATATGAATATCCATGAATAAACAATATGACCCATGCTTCAATAGTTGCCACAAATGAATAAAGAATTCATTTGTCAACTATTGAGGCATGGTTCTCACCATACTCCCCTCACCTCACACTTTACACCTCATTTCCATTTATCAAATAAATAGAAAAAGTCAAGATGAGGTGTCTACCTTCTAGAATGTTATCCGTAACAAAATACGGATTACAGTCTACAGTATATACATACATGCATTCGGATAAAAACACGAATGCCCAAAGAGATAAAATAACACGAAGAACGTAATACTAGAATATACATATCGAAATACATATACGTAAATTATCAAATCAATACCTGATTTAATAATCCGGCTCAAGCCCGAGCCGGCTAGTATTACCAACTGTCTAATCGTAAGTCCGGGTACAAAGTACATCAATCGATCGGAACCCTACAAGTATCCAATACGGCTAGTACATCATTTCGTCTGAATCAGGGAAACCCTCTGTGTGGTACTCTAAAGACTCGACAGTATGCCGGCAGTGAGTTACTGGATAAATCCATAACCACAAGCACGTCAACGGCACTAGATGTACGTAATGGCTACCCAGGTGTTAGTTATGTATATGCCCTAGAGGCCATTTTTGTACATATGATGTATATTATAATGGACGCTTGGATATATATAGAGAGGACTTTCTTGCTCGTCATGATAGTATGCTATTTGGTTTCACTTTATCTTAACATGTTGACTTATATTAGTTTAATGTCTTACTCTCACATGTTAATAAAGCCCTTAGGATATGTACTCGACTACTGGGACTATGATGAGATCATACTAGTGGGGCCAGGGTAGTCAACGAGTACATCCTATAACTTTTCCTAGTCGAGGGTGTGTCGAGACATGGCATGGATACACCAGAGTAGACTAGCGTATACGCATCTTGACCCATATGATGGGCGATAGATGATCCCATATCCATCGGTGTTTGACATCAAAGATGGTGTACGGGTGCTCAGTGGAGACTGGGTACACTGGACGGCCTCGCCGAAAACTCCCAGATGGTATTATACCTCACGTCAGATGGCAGTTCTCCGGTGACACAGGTACAGGTTAGTCTGTAGACCCGAGATCGTCATAGAGTCTTGTGTGATTCCCACTGTACTTTGATTTCCACCCTACCACGTCCAAGAGGGCGTGCAAAACGGTGGCTTTTGGGTACAGTCCCGAATCACATGGAGGTAATGAGCAATAGGAGGGGATTCGTCTCTCCCGGTATAGGGAGTTGATGTTGTGTTGTGTTCGATTGGCTATAACTGGAAGTCGCTGGCCAGGGCTGATATAGAGTACTACTGGTAAGTGTTATCAGTAGGTTCTCGACCTGTTATGAGCCTCACATCGACACGACTTATCGGTTACTGGGGTCTGACGTTTACCACCCCTAGACCAGATATGCGACATATCAGACGAAGAGACCGGACTGTACGGTAGTGTTACTGATTGGATTCACAGGAGAATGTACAGGCTTACTTGTTGATCTTCTGATCGCTCAATACCTGGGTGGCTGTTACGTTTAGCTGACCGCTTGCAGCTTGTGGGTATTTGATATGATCATCACCTACTGCCGGCGACAATTCTTTAGAGTCCTACATAGAGGTTTCTTGATTCAGGCAAAACGGAGTAGCAGCACATATGTGATATGTGCAGAACCGAGGATAATACGATATGAGATACCGTATTCTATTCTCGCGATATTAGATATCAGCCGGGTATATGTGATATAGCCGGGTCATCGGATCAAGTGTTGATTCGATGGACTGATACAGTTTATATTAGTCGGTTATTTGAGAAATAGCCGGATTGTCGGATCAAGTATTGATTCGATAATTTAATGTATAATTATATATGTGATATATTACATTACATTATCTAATATTGGCTCGCTTTATTGATTCATTTTCTCACCGGGTAATACATTGATATATATGCGATATATGCTAATTGTATTATTTTCTTTTGTTATAAAAATATATTATATATGTGATATATAATATTGTAACAAGTTATATTTACAAATACAACATGATTAGTGGAGATTAAACATGGTTAGGGTTTGATTTGGGTTAGTCTTTTCTTGAAGCTTCTAGAAGCTTTTGTTTTGTTTTAAGCAAAGATATTATATGTTGATATTTTGGAGATATTATTTAACCCAACCCAAACCCTTAACCCTAGTAAACTCTCTACATGAGTTAATGCTTCATATTATTAACTCAAGGTTCATTTGTAAGCATAGTAACTTTTCATTATTCATCACAAAAGAAATCATATTCTTCTTCCTTGATGAAAGCTTTCTAGCTTTTTGATCTTGTGATGAATTAGTGTGAGATCTTGAAAATAAAAGAGAGCATAATTCCTACTTCATCATCCTCATCTAATCTAGCCAATTAGATTAGGGTGTTCACTTCATTAATACTTGATTATAGAAGTGAGAGCTTGAGTTAAAGAAACTTCAAGGTAGATCATTTTCGAAAAGGAAGACTTCAAGCAAGCATGGATCATTCGGGTTGTGGAGCCTCTCTTGAGTCCGGGAGATCATGGATCGCGGCGAAGGGACTACTACTCGGAGCTTATGAAGCGAAGGAGCGGACTACAAAGGTTGTAATCTCTCTCTCATAGATGTAAAGATGTTTACATGTTTAGATTACCCTAATAATCTAGCAAAGATCCTCGCTTTAGGTTGTTCGACACTTCTAAATTTTAAATCGGGCATGGTTGATACCTTATAGACCCTTGTGGTAGTGCCTAGTAACCTTACAGTGGTATCAGAGCCAAGCTAGAGGATTAGGCGACGTGTATACGAAGTTAAAAGTCCGATCGAACCCCGAAACGTCGGTTTTGAACCCCTCTCTGGAAATTTTTTAAAATGTTGATTTTTTCTGTATTAAAAATACTCAGAAAATTAAGCAGGGAATTCTAAGAATTACTGTGAAAAACGACATCCTAATTCTCTTAAAGCGCCGTGGAACCGCGGCAATACCATGCCTTGCGCGGCGGTTCCGCGGCCGTACAGGGGTATTAGGGTTAGCTTTTTTCACAGTAACATCCGTAGGTACCTTTGCATGCTTCTGGGAATTTTTAATTCTACTCAAGTGTTGAGTTTTCTGGAGATCTTTTGTATTCGTTGATTCGATCGGAAAGTTTAACTTCGTTCAAGTGTTTTCCGGATAATTTAGAACGTGTTAAAATGTTCGAACGGATATCAATAACTCGCTTTTTTCCGACACGAAAAACTTTCAAGTGCTGAATTTTTCTTGAGTTTGAATCTTTCGGAAAAACATGCAAGCATATCTGTGGACCCTCTAGAAGAACGTAACCTTAACTCGATTATATGACCGTCAAAACTTCCACTGAACCCTTGGATTTGTGGTAGTTTAGCGTTGCCACATGTGAGGCATTGGTTTGACCCTTCTACGGCTGGTTCATTGGGGGCGGTGACATGTTCTGGGATTTTTGAACTCCGCTCAAGTGTTGTGCTATTTGGGAATTCTTGGGTGTTTGATTATTCGATCGGAAAGTTTAATATTGTCTATTTATCTGGAATGTGATACAATATGTGGAATTCATATAGTTAGGCATGAAATGCGAAGTATGTGATATTTCGGATTTAAGATGTCTAAAGTGATTGTGGATTCCAAATGTTGTAGTTTTACACTTTCTTTTCTGTGACCATAAGCGTAGTATGTGGTGTATCGCCGGCTCTGTTGCTATACATCAACGACAATCGGAATACGCATACTTGCTTACGTTAATGATATGAGATTTTATGTGTTGCTGTGATATGTTATATTGGATCGTCGTGTTCTGAATAGCCGGGGGTTTATGTGAGATGAGGGTTTTTATTTTCATTCATGTAAAATTCATTTGTATGTAATATTCCTTTATTGGGGCACTTCCGGGATGAGGTCGATGTCACCATTGTATATTATTTACTTTTTCGCATTAGGTAGACCCAAGGAGGGGAGCACAAGTAACCGGGTTCTAGGGTACAGTGGGAGGCCATCTCGAGGAGGCGAGACCGAGTCTCCTAACCCTAGAATTGGCAGTGTTGCTTGCCGCTCTCGTAGGGGTCTAGGGATGTGGGTTTGGCTATTCATCGCGACCGTGGAATCCATGTTTTATACAGGCTCGATATAAAACACGGACGTCCTAGTATATCCAATATTTCATATGTTATCTTCTGCTGCAATGTTTTGTGATGAGATCATATTACTGCCTGAGACGAATGCTTATACTATATATATATATATATATATATGTTGATATATAAATATTACTGCTTTCGTTTCTTCTGTGATGCTTAGGAAGCATTAACTGATGGGATTTATTAATGAGATTAATAAAAGAAAAGAAACCTAAAAGATGTTGTAGAATCAAAACTTTATAAAAAGGGTAGCTACAGTTTTGCTTTGCATAGCGGTATATATGATATACCCTGCACCTTATTCGATGAGGAAAGAGCCGAGATCTCTTCACCGGGAGTGACCTCTTTAGCTAAACTGGCAGATGCTACGAACTCACGGATTAGTTTTTGATTGCTTCTATAGTACTTGCTTTGCACAACGGTATATATGATATACTCTGCATCTTATTCGATGAGGAAAGAGCCGAGATCCCTTCATCGGGAGTGACCTCTTTAGCGAAACTGGAAAAGCCTCAAAGACAATCCTTTTCAAAATCACTTGTTTCTACAACGATATCAAGTTCATACGCTCATGGTTTTCTGAAAAACCTGCGTAACCCTCCGTCATTTTAGGAAAATAGAGTACTTAGTATTCGTGTTGCGTTTGTTGACCATAGTTAAGGCGCAGTGTACGGTAGCTGAGTGATGTTTTCCTATATAACATATGATGTGATTAATTAGAACAGTCATATGACTTTGTTGACCATAGTTAAGGGTCATGTGGGTGGGTTTAAATTAATCAAGAAATGACGGGTAGAACTTGACTAGTACTTATGATTTGTTGACCATAGTTAAGGTCATAAGTCACTAGGGGTAAAAGCATTATCGGGAATTTCAAGTGTTGAAATTTGCAATGAGATTGCATACCTTTTATAAGATAGATGGATCATGATACCCACTGCGAGTAAAAGTTACTCCTGGGAGACTTTTTACACAGGACAATTAGCCGATCAAGTAGGTGACTAGAAAGGTGTTTACGGGGTTGTGCCTCTGGGAAAACGATGTTTATTTTAATTAGGTCCGTGCGAAAGCATGAGGAACCTCCCTCAAAGTACCAACACTGGCATGCCTGAAAGATTGGCGAACTTGTAAAGGTGTAATTAATCCCGGCTAGTTTTTTCTTTTAGGGTTTGAAGGAAGATTTGATAAAAAACAGTGAGAGATATCCTGATTAGATAAGATAATAACCAATCTAATCTTGCAAGAGCATACGCTAAAGTGTTTCCTTCTCTCTCTCTCCAGGTAGCGACCATGTCAGGACTTAATCAAAGATAATAATATGGATGTATTGACTGAACCCGTTTATTATACTGAGCAGGGGAACGTTGGTCCCGTTCTTTCTTATAAGTGTTATAAGACTGAACAGGAAATAGGAGAATATCTGGATTCTCACGCCGCCCAAACGAAGAACAAGCATGTTGATGCATCTTTTTCGGGTATGTTAGTTATTGAGAATTGTTTCTCAGTTCACCCTACGTCCTGGGTATTAGATACCGGATCGGGATCCCACATATGTAATTTGTTACGTGGGCTACGTAAAGGTAGAGAACTGAAAAAGGGTGATCATTCCGTACAAGTAAGGAATGGTGCAAATATTGCAGCCAAAGCTGTTGGCGAATATCACCTTGTATTACCAAGTAGTAATACATTGATTCTGAACGAGTGCTATTATATACCGAACATGATGTGCAACATTATATCAGTTTCTTTATTAAGTAAAGAAGGATATAATTTTGTAATACAAGATAATGTTATGAATATCTTCCTAAATCAAAAGTTGATTGGATCAGGCTCGTTACATAATTGCATATACGTTCTCAATCAAACTACAGTTCTTAATATACAAAACACACACAAGAGGAAGAGTTCAGAAATGAATGAATCCTACTTATGGCATTGTAGACTAGGTCATATCAATGCGACACGACTAGCTAAGTTACATAAGGATGGATATTTGAATCCGTTCGAATTATCATCTTATGAAACGTGTCATTCATGTCTCAAAGGTAAAATGACCAAAACTCCGTTTAGTGGACACGGAGAAAGAGTTGATGAACTCTTAGGACTGGTACATAGTGATGTATGCGGTCCCATGTCTACACATACCAGGAACAGTTCTTCCTACTTCATTACATTCACTGACGATCTCTCAAGATACGAACATGTGTTCCTGATGAAGCACAAGTCTGAAGCTTTTGAGAAATTCAGGGAATATAAGCACGAAGTAGAGAACTAAACGGGCAAAAGTATTAAGATCCTTCGATCTGATCGAGGAGGAGAATACTTGAACAATGGTTTCCTGGACTATCTAAAAGAGAATGTGATTCTCTCTCAGCTAACTCCTCCCTATACACCACAGCACAACGGTGTATCGGAGCGGAGGAATCGCACCCTATTGGATATGGTGCGCTCTATGATGAACACCGCTGAATTACCTATTTCCTTTTGGGGTTATGCACTGGAGACAGCCGCATACCTATTGAATAGAGTTCCAACTAAATCAGTGCCTACCACTCCATATGAGATTTGGAATGGGAAAAGACCATCTCTTAAACGAGTTAAGATATGGGGTTGTCCGGCCTATGTTAAAAAGCAAGATCCGGACAAACTCGAGGCAAGATCAAGTTTATGTAAGTTTGTGGGATATCCAAAAGATTCCTATGGATATATCTTCTACCACGGTGAGGAACGAATGGTGTTTGTTTCTCAATATGCCACCTTTTTAGAAAATGAATTTCTTGTAAAAGAAATTAATGGCGAAGAGGTAGAGCTGGAAGAGGTTCCAGTGACACAAACTGCAACTGAAGATTTAGTGGAACCAGATGATTCAGTAGTACCCAACGAACCCCAGCCTCTCCGTCGATCTAGTAGGGTTTCTCATCCACCTGAGAGATACTACGGTTTTCTCGTTGATGGTGGGAGTGAGGGTTGCATCATGGAAGATGATGACCCAACTAGCTTCGAGCAGGCCATCACGAGTGGTGACTCTGTGAAGTGGCTGGATGCAATACGATCTGAGATGGAATCCATGTACACCAACAAAGTATGGACTTTGGAAGTTGCTCCTGAAGGGGTAAAACCCATTGGGAGCAAATGGACTTTAAGAAGAAACTTGGTGTAGATGGAAAAGTTGAGACTTACAAAGCTAGACTTGTTGCAAAGGGTTTTCGTCAACGACCAGGTGTGGATTATGACGAAACCTTTTCTCCAGTAGCTATGCTTAAGTCCATCCGGATCTTACTTTCCATTGCTGCATACCATAACTATGAAATTTGGCAGATGGATGTTAAGACCGCCTTTCTAAATGGTGATTTAGAAGAGTGCGTGTACATGACTCAGCCAGAGGGCTTAGTAGATAGTGGAAGCAGCGGAAGAGTGTGCAAGCTGCTTAAATCCATCTACGGGTTAAAGCAGGCATCGCGGAGTTGGAACATCTACTTTGATGTTGTAGTCAAAGAGTTTGACTTCATTAAAAATGTAGACGAACCTTGTATTTATAAAAAGGTTGCAGAGAGTAAGGTTGTCTTCCTCGTATTGTACGTCGATGACATACTCTTGATAGGAAATGATGTTCCTATGCTGCAATCGGTCAAGCTCTTCTTATCACAAAAATTCTCAATGAAAGATCTTGGTGATACCTCCTGCATACTGGGAATTATGATCTATAGAGATAGATCTAAACGGATACTGGGATTGTCCCAATCCAGGTATATTGACACCATACTAAAGAGGTTTAGTATGGAAGAATCCAAGCGTGGGAACTTACCCACGATCTCTGGACTCACTCTCTCCAAAGAGATCTCTCCCAAGACTGATTTGGAGAGAGCTCGCATGCAAGGGATACCCTATGCTTCGGCAGTAGGCTCTATCATGTATGCGATGCTATGTACCAGACCCGATATAGCATACTTACTAAGTATAGTGAGTAGGTATCAAGCAGATCCTGGAGAGAATCACTGGATAGCTGTGAAGAATATTCTCAAGTACTTGAGAAGAACTAAGGAGATGTTCTTGGTGTATGGTAACGGAGAACTCCAGGTGGAGTCCTTTACCGATTCAAGCTTCCAAAGTGATAAGGACGACTCTAAGTCGCACTCGGGATTTGTCTTTACCCTCAATGGAAGGGCGGTGAGTTGGAAGAGTTCCAAACAGGAAACCATTGCAGACTCGACGATGGAAGCTGAATACATCGCTGCCAACGATGCTACAAAAGAGGTTGTCTGGATGAAGAAGTTCATTACTGAACTTGGTGTGGTTCCGTCCATTGAGCATCCAATACTTTTGTATTGTGATAACAATGGAGCTGTGGCTTTGGCCAAGGAATCCAGGTCCCATCAGAAGTCCAGACATATTCTGAGGCGGTATCACCTGATCAGGGAGAAGTTGATCGCCGAGAGATCGAGGTCAGGAGAGTTGATACGAAGGACAACACTGCGGATCCACTCACGAAGGCCATTCCCCAGACACAGTTTGAGAGACTCTTCGGGATGCTGGGTATGAGATACGACAACAGCTGGCCTTAGTGCAAGTGGGAGATTGTTGGTTATGTATATGTCCTAAAAACCATTGTTGTACATATGATGTATATTATAATGGATGTTTGGATATATATAGAGAGGACTTTTTTGCTCGTCATGATAGTATGCTATTTGGTTTCACTTTATCTTAACATGTTGACTTATATTAGTTTACTGTCTTACTCTCACATGTTGATAAAGCCCTTAGGATATGTACTCGACTACTGGGACTATGATGAGATCATGCTAGTGGGGCCAGGGTAGTCAACGAGTACATCCTATAACTGTTCCTGTCGAGGGTGTGTCGAGACAGGGCATCGATACACCAGAGTAGACTAGCGTATACGCATCTTGACCCATATGATGGGCGATGGATGATCTCATATCCATCGGTGTTTGACATCAAC
Organism: Agapanthus africanus; assembly: GCA_030015575.1. Taxonomy (NCBI): domain Eukaryota; kingdom Viridiplantae; phylum Streptophyta; class Magnoliopsida; order Asparagales; family Amaryllidaceae; genus Agapanthus; species Agapanthus africanus. The sequence goes on from JASDDO010000004.1 coordinate 207,878,091, forward strand.
GATGGTGTACGGGTGCTCAGTGGAGACTGGGTACACTGGACGGACTCGCCGAGAACTCCCAGATGGTATTATACCTCACGTCAGATGGCAGTTCTCCGGTAACACAGGTGCAGGTTAGTCTGTAGACCCGAGATCGTCATAGAGTCTTGTGTGATTCCCACTGTGCTCTGATTTTCACCCTACCACGTCCAAGAGGGCGTGCAAAACGGTGACTTTTGGGTACAGTCCCGAATCACATGGAGGCAATGAGCGATAGGAGGGGATTCGTCTCTCCCGGTATAGGGAGTTGATGTTGTGCTGTGTTCGATTGGCTATAACTGGAAGTACCTGGCCAGGGCTGATATAAAGTACTACTGGTAAGTGTTATCAGTAGGTTATCGACCTGTTATGAGCCTCACATCGACACGACTTATCGGTTACTGGGCTCTGACGTTTACCACCCCTAGACCAGATATACGACATATCAGACGAAGAGACCAGACTGTACGGTAGTGTTTACTGATTGGATTTGCAGGAGAATGTACATGCTTGCTTGTTGATCTTCTGATCGCTCAATACCTGGGTGGCTGTTACGTTTAGCCGACCGCTTGCAGCTTGTGGGTGTTTGATATGATCATCACCTACTGCCGGCATATTGACGATTCTTTAGAGTCCTACACAGAGCTTTCTTGACTCAGGCAAAACGGAGTAGGAGCACATATGTGATATGTGCAGAACCGAGGATAATACGATATGAGATACCGTATTCTATTCTCGCGATATTAGATATCAGCCGGGTATATGTGATATAGCCGGGTCATCGGATCAAGTGTTGATTCGATGAACTGATACAGTTTATATTAGTCGGTTATTTGAGAAATAGCCGGATTGTCGGATCAAGTGTTGATTCAATAATTTAATGTATAATTATATATGTGATATATTATATTACATTATCTAATATCGGCTCGCTCTATTGATTCATTTTCTCACCAGGTAATACATTGATATATATGCAATATATGTTAATTGTATTATTTTCTTTTGTTACAAAAATATATTATATATGTGATATATAATATTGTAATAAGTTATGTTTACAAATGCAACATGATTAGTGGAGATTAAACATGATTAGGGTTTGATTTGGGTTAGTCTTTTCTTGAAGCTTCTAGAAGCTTTTGTTTTGTTTTAAGCAAAGATATCATGTGTTGATATTTTGGAGATATTATTTAACCCAACCCAAACCCTTAACCTTAGTAAACTCTCTACATGAGTTAATGCTTCATATTATTAACTCAAGGTTCATTTGTAAGCATAGTAACTTTTCATTATTCATCACAAAAGAAATCATATTCTTCTTCCTTGATGAAAGCTTTCTAGCTTTTTGATTTTGTGATGAATTAGTGTGAGATCTTGAAAATAAAAGAGAGCATAATTCCTACTTCATCATCCTCATCTAATCTAGCCAATTAGATTAGGGTGTTCACTTCATTAATACTTGATTATAGAAGTGAGAGCTTGAGTTAAAGAAACTTCAAGGTAAGATCATTTTCGAAAAGGAAGACTTCAAGCAAGTATGGATCATTCGGGTTGTGGAGCCTCTCTTGAGTCCGGAAGATCATGGATCGCGGCGAATGGACTACTACTCGGAGCTTATGAAGCGAAGGAGCGGACTACAAAGGTTGTAATCACTCTCTTAGATGTAAAGATGTTTACATGTTTAGATTACCCTAATAATCTAGCAAAGATCCTCGCTTTAGGGTGTTCGACACTTCTAAATTTTAAATCGGGTATGGTTGATGTCTTATAGACCCTTGTGGCAGTGCCTAGTAACCCTACACCAGGTACCTGTCGAAAAGGAATGCCGACGAGCAAACTCATCCGGATCCCTACTGAGCATATCTGTGATAATCTCCATACAATCCGGTCTCTTCGTCTAAGAGTATCGCATACCGGGTCTAGGGGGTGGTAAACGTCAGACCCTAATAACCCGATAATTCATGCTGATGCGGCTCAGGACCAATCCGGAAGACTACTGATCAGCCTATCAGTAAATCCCAACTGCCTTGGCCAAGGTCTTATGGTCCTGACCAATCGAACACAATGCGATATCGACTCCCTATACCGGGAGAGACGAATCCCCAACAATCGCTCACTGTCTCCATATGGCTCGGGACTGTACCCAACCAAAACCTGTTTGCACGACTCGGTAAAGCCGTGGTAGGGTAGTGATCAAAGCACAGTGGGAACTCACACGAGACAAATGATGATTTCAGATCTAAAGACTAACCTGTACTCATGTCATCTGAGAACTTCCATATGACGATAGGTATAATACCATCTAGAAGTTCTCGGCGAGTCTGTCCGGTGTACTCACATCCAGTGAGCACCTGTATACGATCTTAGGTGCGAAAGACCAATGGTTGCGGGACCATACCATCGCCCATCGTCGGGGTCTAGAAACGTATACACTAGTCTACTCTGGAATATCGATGCCCAGTCTCAATACTCCCACGACTAGGGACCATTTAAGGATGTGTGTACCGACTACCCAGCTCCTACAAGTATGATCGCCATCACAACATATGTAGTCTAGCAATGATCCTAAAGGCTTTATCAACATATATGAATGATATGTAATAGCAAGTAAAATATATGCATATGTTAAGATAAAGATAAACCAGATAGCATACTATCATATCGAGTAAGACTGTCATGTACATATATATGTCCAAGCATCCACATGTATACATATACAATAATGGCCTCTAAGATATACATATCCAACAATCTCCAACTTGCACTAAGGCTATATATTGGCGTACCGAATACCCAACGTCTGCTCTAAGGCCAGCTGTTGGCGTATCGCATACCCAATATCTCAAAAAGTCTCTCGAACTGTGCTTGAGAAAGGGCCTTGGTGAATAGATCCACTGTGTTGTCTTTTGTGTCCACTCTCCGCATCTCGATCTTCCGGAGATCAGTGATCTCCCTGATCAGGTGATACCGCCTCAAGATGTGCCTGGATTTCTGATGGGACCATAGTTCCCTTGCTAAAGCCATAGCTCCATTATTGTCGCAATATACAGGTATTGGGTTAGCAATGGATGGAACCACCTGAAGTTCAGTAATGAACTTCTTAATCCAGACAGTTTCTTTTTCGGCATCGTTGACAGCAATGTATTCAGCCTCCATCGTCGAGTCTGCGACGGTGTCCTGTTTGGAGCTCTTCCAACAAACCGTCACTCCGTTGAGGGTAAACCCAAAACCCAAAACAGACTTGTTGTCATCATTGTCACTCTGGAAGCTCGAATCGGTGAAAGACTCCACCTGGAGGTCTCCATTATCGAATACCATGAACAGTTCTTTAGTCCTCCTCAGGTACTTCAGAATGTTCTTAACATCTGTCCAATGGTTCTCACCTGGGTTAGACTGATACCGACTCACCACGTTAAGCACGTAAGCTACATCTGGTCGGGTACATAGCATCGCATACATTATAGATCCTACCGCCGAAGCGTAGGGTATAGTGCTCATGCGAACCCTCTTCTCATCAGTCTTGGGAGATATCTCTTTGGAGAGGGTGATTCCGTGCAATGCGGGTATGTTACCGCGCTTGGAATCTTCCATATTAAATCTCTTTAGTACAGTCTCTATGTACCTGGACTGTGAAAGTCCCAGTAATCTCTTAGATCTATTTCGGTAGATCTTAATCCCCAGAATGTACGAAGCATCACCCAGGTCCTTCATGGAGAACCTTTGTGACAAGAACAACTTGACCGATTGTAGCATAGAAATATCATTTCCTATCAAAAGAATGTTGTCCACGTACAAGACTAGGAACACGACAATTCGGCCTACAATCTTCTTATATATACAAGACTCATCCTCGTTCTTGATGAAGTCAAATCCCTTGACTGTTTCATCAAAACAGATGTTCCAGCTCCGCGATGACTGCTTTAATCCATAAATGGATTTAAGCTACTTGCACATCTTCCTGCTGCTCCCACTGTCTACGAAACCCTCTGGCTGATCCATATAAACGCACTCTTCTAAACTTCCGTTCAGAAAAGCCGTTTTTACGTCCATCTACCAGATTTCATAGTCATGGAAGGCAGCAATGGAAAGTAGGATCCGAATGGATTTGAGCATAGCCACTGGAGAAAAGGTCTCGTCATAGTCCACACCTGGTCTTTGACGAAAACCTTTTGCAACAAGTCTAGCCTTATAGGTTTCCACCTGCCCATCTACACCAAATTTCTTTTTTAGATCTATTTGCATCCAACGGGTTTTACCCCAGGTGGAGCAATATCCAAGGTCCACACTTTACTGGTGTACATGGACTCCATTTCGGATTGCATAGCATCCAGCGACTTATTAGAGTCTCTACTGATAATGGCCTACTTGAAACTAGTAGGATCATCTTCTTCCAAGATGCAATCCTCTCGATACCCGTCTATGAGAAAACCGTAGTATCTTTCGGGCGGATCAGAAATCCTACTAGATCTGTGGAGTGGCTGAGGTTCGTCTGGGACTACTGAATCTAACGATTCCACTAAATCTTCAGTTTCAGTTTGTGGTTCAGAAGTTTCTTCCAGTTCTACCGTACTCCCACTTATTTCTTTTGCAAGAAATTGCCATTCTAAAAACTTGGCGTGTTGAGCAACAAACACTTTCTGTTTCTCAGTGTGGTAGAACAGATATCCATAACCATTCTTTGGATATCCCATAAACTTACATAGAACTGACCATGCCTCTAGTTTATCCGGATTATGCTTTTTAACGTAAGCCGGACAACCCCATATCTTAAATCTTTTAAGATATGGCATCTTACCATTCCATATCTCGAATGGTGTCTTAGGCATGAATTTGGATGGAACATCATTCAACAGATATGCCGCTGTTAGAAGCGCATGTCCCCAAAATGAAAGTGGCAACTCGGCGTTACTCATCATGGAGCGAATCATATCCAATAGGGTACGGTTCCTCAACTCCGATACACCGTTGTGTTGTGGTGTATACGGAGGAGTAAGCTGAATAGGGTACAATTCCATTCTCTTTTAGGTATTTTAGGAATTCCGTGCTTAAGTACTCCCTTTCTCTATCAGATCGGAGGATCTAGATATTTTTGCCAGTTTGGTTCTATACTTCGTTTCTGAATTCTTTGAATTTCTCAAAATCTTCAGATTTGTGTTGCATGAGATACACATATTCGAACTTAGAGAGATCGTCAGTGAATGTGATGAAGTACGAGAACCCACCCCTTGCATGTATAGATATTGGACCACATACATCACTGTGTACGAGTCCCTAGAGCTATGCCGCTCTTTCTCCGTGTCCGGTGAACGGAGATTTGGTCATTTTTCCCTTGAAACAAGATTGACAAGTTTCATAAGATGAAAATTCGAACGTATCTAAAAGTCCATCTTTATCCAACTTAGTCTTTTCTCTCCAATATGACCAAGTCTACAATGTCACAAGTAGGATTCGTTCACTTCTGAACTCTTCCTCTTGCGTGTGTTTTGTATACTGAGAACTGTGTTTTGATTAAGAACATAGATACTATTACACAGTGTACCTTCTGCAACCAATACCTGATTAAGGTAAATGTTCATGATATTTCTATCAAGAACAAACTTATATCCATCTTTATCAAGTAAAGAAACTGATATGATGTTGCAAACCATGGAAGGTACATAGTAGCAATTATTCAAAATCATAGTATTGGCAATGCTAGGTGATATTCACCGACGGCTGAAGCAGCAACTTATGCTCCGTTCCCTACTCTGAGGGACATATCACCAGGTCTAACCATCCTACTTTTTCTCAGTCTCTGCAATAAATTACATATGTGAGATCCTGATCCGGTATCTAGTACCCAGAAGGTAGAACTGACCGAAAAACAATTTTCAATAACAAGAACACCTGAAGAAGACGCAATACTATACTTCTTCTTCGATGGGGTCATCAAGGAATTCATGCAATCCTCTTTCCCTTTCTCATACTTATGATTGTTGTCATAAGTTAGAGCCGAACCGCGTTCCCCAACCCTGAATAGGAATTCGGATCGGTCAAGCGATACATTTTATTATCTTGTTTAAGACATGAAGTGGTTGCTAGCTGGAGAGAGAGAAAAGAAACACTCAGCGTGCGCTCTTTCAAGATTAGATTGGTTATTAGTTTATCTAATCAAGATGGCTACCACTGTTTCCTCGAATTCTTCTTCTAACCTTAAAAGAAGAATTAGTAGGGATTAATCGCACGTCACAATACTTGCTTAACCTTTCGGCCAGGCTAGTGTCGGTACTTCAATGAAGGTTTTCCAACGCTTTCGTGAAGCCCCTGTAGTTAATTACCCCCCGTATTAAACGGAGGGAACTTTCTATAAGTGGTTTATTTCTGAATGCATTTAAACGCAAGAGCAAAACAAATGGCAATGGCATACACACACACATACATATGTATATACACACACACACACACACACACACACACACACACACATATATATATATATATATTCAACAACAAAAGTATATTGAGACATCAATTAGAATATGTATTTCATAATTATCATATACAACATTGTACATCTCAATTTACATCTGTCTGAGAAAACATGCACTCGAACTGCTATTCATGCTCGTGAATTGTATACGGTTTTATAGAATGTATTATCCAGACCGTAAGGCAGCTATGTGAGAACATGTAGTATGTGCTTGTAAGGAGAAGCTTGTAGATGGTATACGCCAGGTGGCATAGATATAGTTGGCTTCTGTGTCACGATGGTAGCCCGTGTATTGTCTATGACAAGTTATTTTTCTTGCCATAGAGTCATACATATATATTAGTTTAAAGTCATTTCGGACATGTATATTAGTTTAAAGGCATCTCGTACGTGGGTACTAGTTTAGAGTCATCTGTACGTGGGTACTAGTTTAAAGTCATCTCGTACGTGGGTACTAGTTTAAAGCCATCTCGGACATTTTGGGGATTTGTGCCGTAGATGGGTAATATGGTAATCTTCACATGTTAACTTCTATGTCATGAAGGTAGCCCATGAATACTATACAATAGTCAGATTTAAGCTAAACATAGGGCAATTTTGGTTATATAGTTTTCTGACTTCAATATTACGAAGGTTACCCGTGAATAGCATATGGAAGTTGATTTTAAGCTAGCCATAGGGCATGACACGCTTAGTGGGACGAATGGTATATTTGTTGATTTCTGTGTCACTATAGTAGCCCGTGAATAATGTATGACAAATTATTTTACTTGCCATATGGAAAAATTCCAGTTTAGGAACGCAGTGGTCCATTAATCCAGTTTAGAGACTTGATGGTCCATTTTGGGGATTTTTAGCAGAGTTTTCCAGTTTAAGAATGTAGAAATCCATTAGATCCAGTTTAGGGACTTGGGGGTCCATTATCATATGTAGTCAGTTTCTATGCCACGATGGTCGTCCGTGGATAGTGTATGACAAGTTATTTTACTTGCCATAGGACAGTAAGGTGTTGGAGGTATATTTGTTGACTTTTGTGTTACGATGGATGTCCATGGATCACATATGACAAGTTATTTTACATGCCATAGGGCAATTGTGGGACTTGTAGATGACAGATTAACATTGTCACAGGGGAGATATATTGTTGACTTCTTTTGTTACGATAGATACATGTGGATTGTATATGGTAGGTTAAATAATATAACCCTGCCATAGGGTGTTTTGGTGTTTAATGTCAAACGGATTGATGTTAAAATGGCTTTGATAGCAAGTGCGGGGACCACTGAAGGGGCCCACTATAACATTTGATAGGGAGCGAGGACCTCTGGGGGTCTCCGTCTTAACTTTTGATAAGGAGCGAAGACCTCTGAAGGGGTGTCCGCCATTAGTTTTATGGAGGTCTTCGCAATTGATTTATGAGGGGTCTCTGCAGTTGACCACTTTATCAACGAATCATTTAAGTCTCGGATTATATGTCATATAAGGCATGTCAAGTATGCATATGTGTACATTTGGTGTATATGCCCATGAAATCCATTATGGGACAATCACACAGGGATAACTCCAAAGAGCATCCATATTCATCAGGATTACTCCGAAGAACATCTAAAAATAATAACTTTTGCAAGCATCCATACTTTTAAAATCATCATGAGAGCAGTGGATTTCAAGTCCTCGAATTGTTCAAAACATGGTTATATAACTTGTATTTTGGGATAACTCTTATGGATCATCCCTTGACTCCCAACTTTTATAGCAATTAAAGAGTGAATCACTGAGGCAGGGGAATTTGCAGAGAAGAGGAGTGCCATTGGTTCATACTTACATGAGTTTAAGTCTTCTTCTCTTCTTTTTCCTCTCGAAAAAATTTGATTTGTAAGCGTCTTATGTGTTTTTTAGTGATCAACGGTGATTAAGAGTCGTTAACCCTTGCCTGGATGCATATAAGGGTTATTTATAACCTATGTGGCAATTGGGAACGTGGCTATGAACATAGGCCACGAAATGAGAACGTGGGGTTGCGGTTATAACTAATTCCCTATGTTAAGCGAGGACCTCCTCGCTGTCGGGGACCCCTTGGGCGTTAGGGACCTCTATGTCAGGAACCCTCATGTCGGGGACCCCTTTTGGGTGTTAGGGACCTCTATGTCAGGGACCCCCTTGGGTATGGCGGAGACTCTGTATCGGGGACCCCTTTGGATATCTTCTTGGGTTTTTGAACGTTTTTTGATGGCTCAGATAACTTTATCAAGTGAGTGTACTCTTTCTGAGACTGCAAGTTTAGGGAGCGACACAAGCGTCGTCATCCAAAGCGGAACCGGTCTCGTCCAGAATGTGCCCATCCAATGAGATAGTTATAGTAGATTTGCCTGGTATTTATAGAGAGGTCAACAACAACATACATTTGGGGGTAAGATGATCAACTTGAATGGATCGGGTCGTTCAAATACATCGTAGATCGAAAGTCACCGTTTTTAAAAAAACGCAAACCGGATTGCAATAAATCACTCCATATAATAATAATAATAATAATAATAATAATAATAATAATAATAGAAAACATGGCATGGCTTATTAACGCATAAGAAGTAATTGTTAGTGGTGCTTTATTGATTTTATATGCAAACTTAAGACTCGTTAAATTATTATAGCATGAACTAGGATAATAAAGCTTTTGAGAGGATAAAGATATGGAGCTTATATTTTTGTTTAGTTTTTCTAAAAAATCATGTTGGTGTCCATTACTTTTAGATTGGTTGACCATCCCCCAAAATCAAGATACTAGCTCCATCCTTGATCTTGATTATTGTTTGTAGATGATATTGTTTTAGTGGATTAGACTAGGGAGGGGTCTGTTGTAAAATAGTGAAGTGGATCGAGCACCCATGAAGTTTAAGGCCTAGTTTGGCAACAAGGTTTACAATTTCGCTTTGATTTAAACGAAACCAAGGTTTCAGAAACCTTGGTTTCGTTTAAATCAGAGCGAAATTGTATACAAACTGTGGTTTTGTAAAAATGGGAATTTAGGATCGTTTGGCAATGTAGTGTTAAAATCAAGGTTTAAAAAAGAGAATAAGTTAAAACTTTGCGAAATTCCAGTCTTTTAGGAGTTTAAAAAAATGAGGTTTCGAGGTCTCAAAACTTTTTGAAACCGCGATTTGGGAAACTTTATTGTGGTTACAGTTTTTAGAGTTTAGCCTCGAAAACCCACGAAACCTTGACTCCGGAAACCGTATCCCCTTTGCCAAATGAGGCCTAAGATTTTAGAATTAGCACGACAATATATTAATGACTAATTACCAAGAAGAATCAAGGGACATCAAATTTGATGAGCGATAATTTTCCTGCATAGAATCGCTGCATCTTCAAGTTCAAGTTTATAAGCATACTCTATTAAGCTTGACTCCATGATAAAAAAGATCAGTACATTCGAAATGAGTCACAAGTGGCTAGGCAAAAATTATCTAATCTTTGTGTATATCGGTGCTAGCTATTTTTTCATATCCTATATACACCAGCATTGTCATGTTAATTTGAAGAGGATATACTGTTTACAGGCTCAAAGGGTTCGGGGAAAATTAATTCGGGAAGTTCGAGAGAGCTTTACAGTTGATGCATTTGTTGGAAACGCGACTGATTGGGAAAGGGTCTGCTTAGGAAATCTAGTTGGGATTCCTGTTGTTGTGGTCCCTACCGGCCTTAAAAGCATTGAGAACCCACCTAAAAGCGGCACACGAAGAAGAACTACGATAACTACAGGCATATATGCGCCTCCTGATCATGATCACATTGTAAGCTTAATTTTATTTATTATTGTTCATTTGGGATTTTCTCGTATATCACCCCCAATAAGTAGCTCTCTCCAGCTAGAACCCCAACATTTGTTTTTCCGTGTATCGATCACCTCCAAAACCTTTCCATTATTCAAATAACTCCACCTTACCGGTTGCTTTCAATCGATTTAACTTGTTATCACAAAACTAATCACGGCTGCATTAATTGCTTCATCTACAAGTTATTTGAAAAACCAATACACCTAGGTATCATATTCCCTACAGTTTCTTCTAATTGAGGAATATATTAGTTGGTATATTTTGATCATCGTAAAGAGAAAAATGTCCATTTACTATTATGCAATCAAATTTTTACTGTTGTAATGCAACAGTTAGGGAATATTGTCAAATATCCTATTTATGTTGTTATAAATATGGTATTTGAGAGAATGACAATAGGATAGAGAAATATTACCTCTTCTCTTCTTTATTTATAGAAAACAAATTAGGGTTTGGGTAAGTACATTTACCTCAATACCCTTACATAGACATAAACCCTAATATGGGTATACCTCGTATTCTAGCACTCCCCCTTAAGTTGAAGTGTACACATCACGCATGCCAACATGTCACGTTAAAAGATTACTCTAGATTTGCCTAAGGGTTTGGTAAACAACTCCGCTAACTCATGTACTGATTTTATATAGAAGGTATCAATAACCCTTCAATTTTATCTTTTATAAAATGACTATCAACTTCAATATGCTTTGTACACTCATAAAACACAGGAGTATTAACGATGTAGATAGCAGCCTTATTGTCACAATACAATCTCATAGAAAGTGTGGAGTCGGAACCAAGTATTCGGAGCAAGAAAGATATCCATACCAACTCGCTTGTGGTATTTTCCACAGCACGATATTCGGACTCGGCACTAGAACGGGAAACCATGCTCTGTTTCTTACTCATCCACGACACTAGATTTCCGTCTATAAATACGCAATAGCCCGTAATTGATAGCCTATCACTCGAAGAGCCAGCGCAGTGATGCAGGAGCATATGCCGAAATCAATTAAAAGATCTTACGGGATATATGTTGAGATCTAGAAAGATTCGGTAAGAGATTATTTACAATTTAAATTGAGATTTAATTAAGATTTGTTGCAATTTAAATTGTTTAGATCTTATCAGTTTAGATTAGATTTATTTTATTGTCTTTCCTTTTTAGTTAAGACTTATTTGTTAAGGTTTAAGTTTTTATTCTCCTAGTTAAAAGAGATGAGAACTATTTATAGGGTTACGTAGCGCGGCAGCAAGATTTTGGGATGCATCGTCCATGCCAATTTCAAAAATTTGCCGTACTAAAGAACCCTAACCTAGAATCTTTAACTAAAGATTTAAACGATACAACATGCAAACAACTTTGCATACAAAGTGAATGAGGAATACAACATTTGTAGACCGGTCCTTCACTTCTAAAGCTCCGTGTAGTAGTCCCTTCGCTCCAAGTAGTGAACACCCGAACTCTAGTAAGGCCTTCACATGAAGAAATGAACAAGCTTACTCGAAGTCTTCGAGACCGAAAATGATCTACGTCGAGAAAACTCAAGCTCATGATATCTCTTCACTAATGGTAGATTAGTGAAGCAAACACCCTAAACTAAATGGCTAATATGGTAGAGAATGATGAAGTAGGAAATGGGCTCACTTTAGATTTAATTTTCTCACAATATTTTCTCACTTAGAGAAAAGCTAGCAAGCTTTTTCTCAAATGAAGAAGAAGATGAAGTGAAGAAGAGAGAATGAACTCATGAGGTGAGAATAGCAACCATGGGTAAGTTAGTGTCATACACTAACTCATATAGAGAATCAACCATGGTAAGGATAATGGTTAGGTTAATAAATATCTTTAGCAAAACAAAAATAGTGGACTTAGTCAATGGTTATCCACAAGTTTTCTCAAAACTTCTAGCCATTTATAATTCCACCAATTTTGAATTACTTTGATAAATAAAACCCCTAGGATTATCCTAACTATAGTGTAAGTCTCACACCCATGAAACATGTGGCATCAAGTATGACACAATAAATTGTACATTAATATATATCACATATATACTATATGCACACTAGTGAGAAAAAGAAATGTTTAGTGAGCAAATATTAGTTAATATAAGTTAATATATCAAATATATAATTATACATTAAATTATCAAATCAACACTTGATTTAATAATCCGGCTATATCATATACAACCGACTAATATCTAATGAATCAACTTATCGAATCAACACTTGATCCGATAACCCGGCTATATCACATATAACCGACCGATATCACATATCTCGAGAATAGAATACGGTATCACATACGCGTATCAATCTTGGTCCCGTATATATCACATATGAGCTCTTACGCCGTTTCGCATTAACCAGGAAACCTTTGTGTAGGACTCTAAAGACTCGTCAATACGCCGGCAGTAAGTGATGATCATATCAAACACCCATAAGCCGCAAGCGGTCTGCTAAACGTACCGGCCATCCGGGTATTGAGCGATCAGAAGACCAACAAGCAAGCCTGCTCATACTCCTGCGAATCCAATCAGTCCGACTACCGTACAGTCCGGTCTCTTCGTCAGATATGTTGTATATCGCAGCCTGGGGTGGTATAACGTCAGACCCCAATAGCCTGATAAGTCATGCCGATGCAAGGTCCATAACGGTTCGAGAAACTACTGATAACACTTATCAGTAGATCTCAACAACCCTGGCCAGGGATTTCCTGTTATGGCCAATCGAGCATAACACAACATCAACTCCCAATACTGGGAGAGACGAATCTCCTCCTATCGCTCATTGTCTCCATGTAACTCGGGACTGTACCCAAAAACCACCTTTTTGCACGATCTCTTGACCATGGTATGGTGGAATCAAAGCACAGTGGGAATCACATAAGATTCTATGATGATCTCGGGTCGACAGACTAACCTGTATCAGTGTCACCAGAGAACTGCTATCTGACGATAGGTATAATACCATCTAGGAGTTCTCGGCGAGTCCGTTCAGTGTACCCAGTCTCCACTGAGCACTCGTATACCATCTCTGATGTCAAACACCAATGGATATGAGATCATCCATCGCCCATCACATGGGTCGAGAAGCGTATACGCTAGTCTACTCTGGAGTATCGATGTCCTGTCTCGATACTCCCACGACTAGGAACATTTGAAGGATATACTTACCGACTACCTTGTCCCCACTAGTATGATCTGCATCATATTACTGGTAGTCAAGTACTCATTCTAAGGGCTTTATCAATATGTAATAGAGAAACAATAAGTGTACATGTTAAGATAAAGTGCAACCAGATAGCATACTATCATGTCGAGTAAGAAAGTCCTCTCTATATATGTCCAAGCATCCACTACAATATACATCACATGTACAGTAATGGCCTCTAGGGCATACATATAACTAACAATCTCCTAATTGCACCAAGGCTATTTGTTGCAGTATCTCATACTTAACGTCCTATAGAAGTCTCTCTAGTGAAAGGCTTTTGTGAGTGGATCCGCCTTGTCGTCCTTCATGTCTACTCTCCTGACCTCGATCCCTTAGAGATCAACCATCTCCCTGATCAGGTGATACTTGCCTCAGAATATATCTTGATCGCTGATGGGACCGGTGTTCCTAAGCTAAAACCACAACACCATTGTAGTCACAATAACAGTTATTGGACTCTCAATGGTAGGAACTTGTTCATCTCATGAACAAGAAATGTCCAGACAGCCACTTTGGCAGCATCATTGGTAGCGATTTATTTAGCCTTTATCATCTAGTATGCCACGGTATCTAGCTTGGAACTCTTCCAATATACCGTCCCTCCACTGAGGGTAAAGACAGAGCCTGTGACTGACTTTCAGTCGCCCTTATCACTCTGGAAGCTCGAACCAAGAACATTCATTTAGTGCTTCTCAAGTACTTAAGCATGTCCTCCACAGCTGTCCAGTGATTCTCCCAAGATCCGATTGATTCCTGATCACTACACCTAGTAAGTCATCTACATCTGGTCTGGTACATAACATCGCATACATGATAGAGCCTACTGCCGAAGAATAGGGTATCCCTTGCACGCGAGCTCTCTCCAAATCAGTCTTTGAAGACATCTTTTTTAAGAGTGATTCCTGAGTAAGTGGGCGAACCACCACGCTTAGAATCTTCCATACTAAACCCCTTTAGTACGGTGTTAATGTACCTGGATTTGGGACACTCCCAATATCCACTTAGATCTATCATCATAGATCGTAATCCACAAGATATAGTAGGTATCATGCAGATCTTTCATGGAGAATCCTCGTGATAAGAGGAGCTTGACCGAGTGTAGCATAGAAAACCATTTCCTATCAAGAGTATGTCATCTACGTACAATACGTAGAGGACAATCTTACTCTCTACAGCCTTCTTGTATATACAAGGTTCATCTACCTTTTTGATGAAGTCAAACTGTTTGACTGCCACAACAAAACAGATGTTCCAACTTCATGATGCGCGCATTGATCCTGATGGACTTAAGCATAGCTTTAAAAGTCTTAACTTTTCCATTTACACCAAGAATCTTCTCAAGATCTATTTGCTCCCAATGGGTTTTACCCCTTCAGGTGCAACATTCAAAGTCATACTTTGTTGGTGTACATGGATTCCATCTTTGATCGCATAGCATCCAGCCATTTCACAAAGTCGTCACTCGTGATGGCCTGCCTGAACCCAGTTGGGCCATCATCAATCATGATGCAATTCTCGCTCCCACTATCACCGAGAAGACCGTAGTATCTCTCAAGTGGATGAGGAACCCTACCATATTCGCGGAGAGGCTGAGGCTCGTTGGAGACTATTGAATCTTTTGGTTTCACCAAATCATCAGCTGTTAGTTTTTTCCAGCTGGAACTCCTTCCAGTTCTACCTCATGACCACTAATTTCTTCATAAGAAATTCCTTTTCTAAAAAGATGGCATGTTGATAAACAAAACACCTTTTGTTTCTCAGTGTGGTAGAAGATATTCCCTCACGAATGTTCGGGATATCCAACAAACTTATACAGATCTGATCTTGCCTCAAGCTTGTCCGGATTTTGCTTTTCAACAGGCCGGACAACCCCATATCTTAACTCGTTTAAGATATGGTCTCTTCCCATACCATATCTCATATGGAGTGATAGGCACTGATTTGGATGGAACCATATTCAATAGGTATGCAGCTTCTCAAGTGCGTAACTCCAAAAGGAAACAGGTAACTCAGCAATACTCATCATAGAGCGCACCATATCTCATAGGATGCGATACCTCCGTCCTGATACACCGTTGTGCTGTGGTGTATACGAAGGAGTAAGCTGAGAGAGAATCTCATTCTCCTTTTAGAAAATTCAGGAACTCCATGCCAGAGTATTCTCCTTCTCGATCTCATCGTAGGACTTTAATACTTCCACCTGTCTGGTTCTCAACTTCAAGCATATATTTCTTGAATTTTTCAAAAGTTTCAAACTCGTGTTTCAACAGGAACACATGTCCGAATCTTGAGAGATCGTCGATGAATGTAATGAAGTATGAATAACCAACCCTGGCATTGTAGACATAGGACCGTATACATCATCATGTATCCGTCCCAAGAGTTCAGTAACTCTTTCTCTGTTTCTAGTAAACGGAGTATTGGTCAATTTACCTTTGAGACAAGACTGACAAGTAGCATAAGATGAAAATTCGAACATATTCTCATATTCATCCTTATATAACTTAGCTGGTCGTGTCGCATTGATATGACCTAGTTTATAATGCCACAAGAAGGATTCGTTCATTTCTGAACTACTCCTCCTGTGTATGTTCTAAATGCTTTGAACTTTGGTTTGATTTATAGCGTTTATGCTATTATATAACATGCCTGATCCAATCAACTCCTGATTCAGGAAAATGTTCACAACATTATCCTCCAATACATAATTATATCCTTCTTTGACTCATTAAAGAAACCGATGTAATGTTGTATATCAGGTTCGGTATGTAATGACATTCGTTCAGAATCAATGTATTAATACAAGGTTATATTTGCCAACTGGTTTGGTTACAACACTTGCACCATTCTCTACACTTGGAGACATATCACCCAATCTCAGTTCTCTACCTTTCTGTAGCCCATGTAACATATTACATATACGGGATCCTGATCCGGTATTATATATCCAGGATGTAGAGGATACTGAGAAACAGTTCTCGGTAATAAACACACCCGAAGAAGATGCATCAACATGCACTTTCTTCAATTTGGTGGTATGGGAATCCGGATATTCCTCTATTTCCTGCTCGGGCTTATAACAGTTATAAGATAGAGCAGAACCAACGTTCCCTAGCACAGTATAATAAGCAGGTTCGGTCAATACATCCATATTATTATCTTGATTAAGGCGTGACATGGTCGCTACCAGGAGAGAGAGAAGAAAACACTCTGTGTGCGCTCTTGCAAGGTCAGATTGGTTATTATTTTATCTAATGGCTCCTACTGTTTTTATCAAATGTTCCTTCAAATCCTAAAAGGTAAGACTAGACGGGATTAATTACACCCTATAAATTCGCCAATTTTTTGGCCAGGCCAGTGTCGGTACTTTGAGGGAGGTTCCATGTGCTTTCGCACGGGCCTAATTAAAATAAATCTCGTTTTCCTATGGGTGTAACCCACTTAACACCTTTCCAGACACCTACTTGATCGGATAATTGTAATATGTAAAACTCTCCCAGGAATAACTCTTACTCGCAGTGGGTATCGAGATCCAACTATCTCATAGAAGGTATGCAATCTCATTGCAAATTTCAACACTTAAAATTCCCGATAATAGTTTATCCCTAGCTTCCTATCACCTTGACGGAGGCCAACAAACCATAGGCTGCTAGTCAAGTTCAACCCGTACATTTCATGATTGAATTAAACCCACCCGCACGACCTTTGCCGAAGGCCAACAAAGTCGCATGACTACCCTAATCCAATCTCATCTTATGTAGCAGATAAGCACTAGTTGGCTACCACACACTACGTCTTGACGGAGGCCAACAAACATAGCACGAATACTAAGTAGTACTTATCTGAAATGACGGAGGGTTGCGACAGATTTTAAAAAAACCTTTTGCGTAATGAACTTGTTATCGTTGTAGAATCGAGTGATTTTGAAAAGGAGTGTTTTTGAGGCTTTTACTAGTTTTGCTAAAGAGGTCACTCCCGGTGAAGAGATCTCGGCCTATTCCTTATCGAATAAGGTGCAGGATATTCCATAAATACCTCTATGCAAAGAAAAAACTATAAAAGCAATCAAAAGACAAACCGAGTGGGTTGTAGCATCTGTCAGTTTCGCTAAAGAGGCCACTCCCGATGAAGGGATCTCGGCTCTTTCCTTATCGAATAAGGTGCTGAATATTCTATAAGGAATACCGCTATGCAATGCAAGAACTGAGCTATCAGTTTTTAAACAAGTTTCTACAACATCTTTAGGTTTCTTTTATTTCATTAATATCAATAATGAAGTCATATCAATTATGCTTCCTAAGCATCACAGAAGAAACGAAAGCAGCAATAGTTATTATATATCATATATATAATATAAGCATTCGTCTCAGAATATCAAGTGATCACATTACAGAATATCAGCAGCAGAAAAATCACATATGAAATATTGGATATACTAGAAATTCCGTGTTTTAAATTATGACAGTAAAAAACGCGGATTCCACGGTCGTGATGAATAGCCTAACCCACATCCCTAGACCCCTACGAGAGCGGCAAGCAACCCTACCAATTCTAGAGTTAGGAGACCCGGTCTCGACTCCTCGAGATGCTCTTCCACTAGACCCTAGAACCCGGTTACTTATGCTCTCCTCCTTGGGTCTATCCTAAGAAGAATCACATAAGAAATATTGGATATACTAGGAATTCCGTGTTTTAAATTAAGCCAGTAAAAAACGCGGATTCCACGGTCGTGATAAATAGCCAAACACATATCCCTAAACCCCTGCGAGAGCGGCAAGCAACCCTACCAATTCTAGAGTTAGGAGACCCGGTCTCGACTCCTCGAGATGGTCTTCCACTGTACCCTAGAACCCGATTACTTATGCTCTCCTCCTTGGGTCTATCCTAATCCGGAAAAGTAAATAATATACTTCAATGGTGACATCATTCTCAACCCGGAAGTGCCCAATAAAAGAATATTACATACAATGAATTTTACATGAATGAAAATAAAAACTCTCATCTCATATAAAAAAAAACCCGGCTATTTAAAACACGACGATCCAATATAATATATCACAGCAACACACATCATCACATGTCATCAACGTAAGTAAATATGCGTATCCCAATTGTCGTTGGCGTATAGCAACGAAACCGGCGATACACCACATATTACACTTACGGTCGCAGAAAAGAAAGTGAAAAACTACAACAGTTGGAATCCACAACTCCCTTAGACATCATAAACCCAATGTATCACATACTTTGGATTTCATGCCTAACCAAATGAATTTCTTAGACATCACATGCCTAACAATTATAAACCCCGCATTTTAGTCTCGATATTGAAAACACTTTCTAATAACCAGTCAGGTAATTCAACAAGATTACCGATAAACTGATCGAATGCTCGTCGGAAACTTTAGTAGACGGCCGGACACCCGATGCCGTCGACGAAGTGCACTTAGGCGGAACACCGCGAGCACCCGAACGGATGCTTTTGGCAACGGGGTTCTCCTACAGTCACTTGGTCGGGGCTATGGGGCGTGGCTATCTAGTAAGCTTACCCGGCGAGTATCCGCGTACACTACGTAATTGCAACGGGCTTTTGATCCACATCAAAATTCCGCGGCAACCGATCATTTGAGACTAAATTACTAGATTTATAAAATTCAAATTACTTTTCACAAAACTAATTATTGTGGATTCCAAATATTGTATCACATTCCACAGATAGCTAGACGATATTAAACGTTTCGATCGAATCAACGAATTCCCAAAATTTCCCAGAAAGCTCAACACTTGAGCAGTGTTAGAAATACCCAGAACCATACACCAGTACCTATGGACCAGCAGCTGAAGGCCCGTCCCAAGCCTCTCAAGTGGCGTCGCGGAACCGCGGCCAAAACCATGTTTTGGCCGCGGTTCCGCGGTCACTTAGACGAGTTAGGAACTCGTTCTTCAGGTAGGTCCATGGAATTACCTGCATGATTTTTAGAGTATTTTTAACATTGAAAACTCCAACGTTTTGAAAATTTTCCATGGAGGGGTCCAAAATTGGGTTTTCGGGTTCGATCGGACTTCTAATTTCGTCTAGACAACGCCTAAAGCTCTAGCTTGGCTCTGATACCACTATAGGGTTACGTAGCGCGGCAGTAAGGTTTCAAGAGGCATCATCCATGCCAATTTCAAAAATTTACCGTACTAAAGAACCCTAACCTAGAATCTTTAACTAGAGATTTAAACGATACAACATGCAAACAACTTTGCATACAAAGTGAATGAGGAATACAATCTTTGTAGACCGGTCATTCACTTCTAAAGCTCCGTATAGTAGTCCCTTCACTCCAAGTAGTGAACACCCGAACTCTAGTAAGGCTTCACATGAAGAAATGAACAAGCTTGCTCGAAGTCTTCGAGGGCGAAGATGATCTACGTCGAGGAGACTCAAGCTCATACTACCTCTTCACTAATGGTAGATTAGTGAAGCAAACAGCCTAAACTAAATGGCTAATATAGTAGAGGATGATGAAGTAGGAAATGGGCTCACTTTAGATTTAATTTTCTCACAATATTTTCTCACTTAAAAAAAGCTAGCAAGCTTTTTCTCAAATGAAGAAGAAGATAAAGTGAAGATGAGAGAATGAACTCATGAGGAGAGAATAGCAACCATGGGTGAGTTAGTGTCATATACTAACTCATGTAGAGAATCAACCATGGTAAGGATAATGGTTAGGTTAATAAATATCTTTAGCAAAACAAAAATAGTGGACTTAGTCAATGGTTATCCATAAGCTTTCTCAAAACTTCTAGCCATTTATAATTCCACCAATTTTGAATTACTTTAATAAATAAAAACCCTAGGATTATCCTAATTATAGTGCAAGTTTCATACACCCATGAAGCATGTGGCATCAAGCATGACACAATAAAATGTTCATTAATATATATCACATATATACTATATACACACTAGTGAGAAAAAGAAATGTTTAGTGAGCAAATATTAGTTAATGTAAGTTAATATATCAAATATATAATTATACATTAAATTATCAAATCAACACTTGATTTGATAATCCGGCTATATCACATACAACCGACTAATATCTAATGAATCAACTTATCGAATCAACACTTGATCCGATAACCCGGCTATATCACATATAACCGACCGATATCACATATCGCGAGAATAGAATATGGTATCACATACGCGTATCAATCTCGGTCCAACACATATCACATATGTGCTCCTACTCCGTTTCGCATGAACCAGGAAATCTCTATGTAGGACTCTAAAGACTCGTCAATACGCTGGCAGTAGGTGATAATCATATCAAACATCTACAAGCCGCAAGCGGTCTGCTAAACGTAGCGGCCATCCGGGTATTGAGCGATCAGAAGATCAACAAGCAAGCCTGCTCATACTCCCGCGAATCCAATCAGTAACACTATCGTACAGTCCGGTCTCTTCGTCAGATATGTCGCATATCGTAGCCTGGGGGTGGTATAACATCAGACCCCAATAGCCTGATAAGTCATGTCGATGCAAGGTCCATAACGGTTCGAAAAACTACTGATAACACTTATCAGTAGATCTCAGCAACCCTGGCCAGGGATTTCCTGTTATGGCTAATCGAGCATAGCGCAACATCAACTCCCAATACCGGGAGAGACGAATCCCCTCCTATCGCTCATTGCATCCATGTGACTCGGGACTGTACCCAAAAACCACCTTTTTGCACGATCTCTTGATGTGGTATGGTGGAAATCAAAGCACAGTGGAAATCACACAAGACTCTATGACGATCTCGGATCGACAGACTAACCTGTACCAGTGTCACCAGAGAACTGCTATCTGACTATAGGTATAATACTATCTAGGAGTTCTCGGCAAGTCCGTTCAGTGTACCCAGTCTCTACTGAGCACCCGTATACCATCTTTGATGTCAAACACCAATGGATATGGGATCATCCATTGCCCATCACATGGGTCGAGAAGTGTATACGCTAGTCTACTCTATGCCATGTCTCGATACTTCCACGACTATGAACATTTGAAAGATGTACTTACCGACTACCTTGTCCCTACTAGTATGATCTGCATCATAATCCTGGTAGTCAAGTACTCATCATAAGGGCTTTATCAACAGGTAATAGAGAGACGATAAGTGTACATGTTAAGATAAAGTGCAACCGGATAGCATACTATCATGTCGAGCAAGAAAATCCTCCCTATATATGTCCAAGCATCCACTACAATAATAGCCTATAGGGCATACATATAACTAACACTATTGTATGAAGGAGTTGATTTTGATTATTGAATAAATGTTGCTTGTTAGCAAAGGAAAAACTGTTGCTTTTGTTAAAGGAGAGCCATCATACCTCGTCCTTGCTTCTTTTAGGATTTTGTTCTTGTGTTGTCTCTTAAGAGAGTAGATCATGCTGAACATCGAGTCTCTATAGACCGATCCTCATCGGCTGGTATCAGAGCATAGACATTTACCGCTGAAAACCGGTCAGACGGACTAGGTTAGAATGTCTAGCCTGAATTTAGGGACAGAAGCATAGGTTTGATTTATCCACCTCTTCAAAGATACTAAGTGAATATAGCGCCGTATATCGGAGATTTGGATAGATGCGACCGATGTAATCGACTTTAGATTCTTTCTCAGGATGAGGTTTATTGATTGTGGGGAAGAATTTTTCCTACAGGCACAAGCCCCTATAGTTAATTACGTTATCGCAAGCGATAACCACTTTCTACTTCTCCCGGATGTTACTTCATGTGTGTTTCAGTTTTTTATTTATTTTTGGTTGCCCTTGGATTGTATATGGAGACTAATTTGGTCGTCGTCCGTAGGGCGCGAATTAGTCCAAATCCGTATATATATTTAGGTTTGGGTCAAGCGTAGCTTGACTGGGTCCATGTTGATGTTTTGGTTAGCCAACGGGAGTGAACTTAGGTTTCATTTCTCATATTTGTGAGGTCCATCGGTTCAAATAAGAGCTTAAGCTCTATCTAAGGACACGTCAGTCTCATTTGAGAACTAAGTCTACTTAGATGATTTGGGGAGCATAGGCTTTGTCTAGGGACACGTAGCCTCATTCGAGAACCAGGTCAACCTTGGTGACTTGAGAATTTATTTTCAGTTGATCATTTGATTAGTGGGGAAGCTTAAGCTTCATAACTTTAGCCAATATTTGCTAAGTCATGGGTTCTATTGGAACATTCATGGCGCTTAGCGCTGCTCTGGCACATGTGGATATCATGTGGCACAGACGTTGCCGCTTTGTTTGGCGCATGGTAGCCTATGGTGCTACTTTGCCGCTGGCGCAAGCACGTGCATTTCACGTGGCGCAACGCCATCTTAAGAGCTTAAGCTCTGGCGCTGGCGCACGTGTATATTATGTAGCGCAACACAATTTTGGAAGATTAACCTTTGACGCAAATTAGCAAAGATGCTGTTGGCGCATCTTGATGGAGCAACCTTTGGTGCCGGTCGGCGTTATGTGTATTGCATGTTTGGCGCATCGCTAGGGTTTTGGAGATTAATCTCCATAAAAAGGTTAACCTTTCAGAAACTTAAGTTTCTCATCACAAAATGATCTTTTGATCATTAACATCTATAAAGATCATGACTTTATGATCTTGTGTTCTGTTTTTGGTCATGGTATGTGCTGGTATAGACTTGGGTCTTATGAAGCTTAAGCTTCGCTCTTTTCCATGATCTTGAGGATCTTGCATCTTTTGATGGAGGAATACCCTAAGTTTTTCCCTAGATCTTAGATTTTGATATCAAACTCCTCCATGAGAGCTTAAGTTCTTGATAAGGGGAAGATTTGACTTATAGATCTTTGATCCGGAGGAAGAGCTTAAGTTCTTATGAAGCTTAAGCTTCTTTGATATCAGGATGAAGAAAAAGGGAGTACTTTTGTTAGTTATATGTATGCCCTAGAGGCCATTACTGTACATTGGATGTATATTGTAGTGGATGCTGGGACATATATAGGGAGGACTTTCTTGCTCGACATGATAGTATGCTATCTGGTTGCTCTTTACCTTAACGTGTACACAGATTGTCTCTCTATTACATGTTGGTAAAGCCCTTAGGATGTGTACTTGACTACCTGGACTATGATGCAGATCATACTAGTGGGGACATGGTAGTCCATAAGTACATCCTTCAAAGTCCCTAGTCGTGGGTGTATCGAGATGGGGCATCGATATACCAGAGTAGACTAGCATGTACCTTCTCGACCCATACAGATGGGCGATGGATGATCCCATATCCATCGGTGTTTGACATCAGAAATGATATACGGGTGCTCTGTAGAGACTGGGTACATTGGACAGACTCGCCGAGAACTCCCAGATGGTATTATACCTTACGTCAGATGGCAGTTCTCTGGTGACACTGGTACAGAGTAGTCTGTTGACCCGAGATCGTCATAGAGTCTTGTGTGGTTCCCACTGTGCTTTGATTTCCATCTTACCACGTCCAAGAGGGCGTGCAAAACGGTGGTTTTTGGGTACAGTCCCGAGTCACATGGAGTCAATGAGCGATGGGAGGGGATTCGTCTCTCCCGGTATAGGGAGTTGATGTTGCGCAGTGTTCGATTGGCTATAACAGGAAATCCCTGGCCAGAATTGCTGAGATTTACTGGTAAGTGTTACCAGTAGTTTCTCGAATTGTTATAGACCTCATATCGACACGACTTATCGAGCTATTGGGGTCTGACGTTCACCACCCCTAGGCAAGATATGCGACATATCAGACGACGAGACCGGACTGTACGGTAGTGTTACTGGTTGGATTCACTGGAGTGTGAGCGGGCTTGCTCGTCGATCTTCTGATCGCTCAATACCTGGATGGCCGTTGCGTTTAGCAGACCGCTTGCGGCTTGTGGGTGTTTGATATGATCATCACCTGCTGCCGGCGTATTGACGAGTCTTTAGAGTCCTACACAGAGGTTTCCTGGCTCAAGCGAAACGAAATAGGAGCGCATATGAGATGTGTGCGGGACCGAGAATGATACCAGTATGTGATACTGTCTTCGATTCTCGCGATCTGAGACATTGATCGGTTATATGCGATATAGCCGGGTTATCGGATCAAGTGTTGATTCGATAAGTTGTTACTGAAGATACTAGTCGGTTATATGCGATATGACCGGATCATTAAATCAAGTGTTGATTTAATGATTTAATGTATAATTATATATTTGATATATTAGTTTGCATTAACTAGTATCGGTTCACTTTTAAATGGATTTTCTCACTTGGATTGTGCACATTGTATATGTGATATACTTTTGTACACATGTTTGTATCATGTTTGATGATACATGCTCATTAGGGTTTGTGTAAAGTTTAAACCATGGTTGTGTAATGGTTAGGGTTTTCATTTTCTTATTCATTTATTTATTTATTTCATTTATTTTATTTTGGAAAAGAAAAGGGGAAAATGGTGGCTTTGTTTGTTTGTATGTTGAAGCTTCATGAAGTTTTGACTAAGTCACCATTTTGTCTTCATGCTTAACCCTAACCATTGACCTAACCCTAGTTTATTCTCTACACTTGACCATGGTTTGATTATGATAAGTATTCCTTTTAATTTCTTTTTGGAATTAACTTATCATAACTTTTTCTTCTTCTTCTTCTTCATCTTCAAGATGAAGAACCTTGCTCCATCAATGGCAACTTGAGCAAATGAGTGAGAAATCCAATTCTAATGTGAACCCATTTCCTATTTCTTCATCCTCTACCTCTTGCCAAGTAGTAGAGTGTGTTTTCTTCACAAGTTTCATGACTTGGTGATGTGGGAGCTTGTTCTAGTGATGCCTCGACGTAGATCATCTTCGGCATCGTAGTCGACGACCTAGCCCGGTCTTTTCTCCGATGAAACCTCCGTGAGAGTCATGGTTCGATTTGGACAGCGGAGAGGACTTCATCATGGAGCTATGGAGGTGGAGAAACGGATCTACAAAGGTTGTATTTCCGTTCTTTTAGTTTAATTGTAAACTAGTTTCATTTTTCGCCTAAAAATCTAGCCAACGATCTTGTGAGGGTTTCTCGGCACCGTTAAAATTCGAAATTGGTATGGTTGATGCCTTGTGAGACCTCATTAGTGTGCCTAGGAACCCTACAGTGGTATCAGAGCCTAGCTAGAGCCTTAGGCGATGCTTAGACGATGTTTGAAACCCGATCGAACCGAAATCCCTAACTCCATATTGCTCTCTGTCCTTTTTTGAAAATTGTGGATTTTTGAGAATTAAAAATATGCAGAAAACTCAGCAGGAATTTCTAAGAGTTACTGTAAAATTCGAGTGTCCAACTCCACTATAGTGCGGCGGTTCCGCGGTCATAATGGCTCATTGTTCAAAAAGTTTTACACAGTAATTCTTACATAACAGTGTTGGTTTTTCTGGGAATTTTTAATATTTATTCAAGAGTTGAATTTTCTGGGGTTGCTTTGGGAATCGATTATTCGATCGGATTGTCAGACTTCGTCTATGTGGCTTTCCGGGTATTTTTGAATATGTTAAAAAGTTCGACCGGATATAAATACCCATCTTTTCCCCTGTCGGGAAATTTCCAAGTGTTGGATTTTTCCGTGGTTTAAAGACGTTCTAAGTAGTGCAAGTAACGCGATGGACCCTCTATAAGACAACAAATCTTAACTCGATTATGTGACCGTCTTGAACTGCCCTTTGAACCTTCGGGTTTGGAGCAGTACGGCGTGCCACATGTGAGGCGTTGGCTTGACCCTTCTACGGCTGGACTGTTGGTACTGAGGCACGAACTGAATGTTTTTAGACTTGTTTCATGTGTTGATCTGTATCGGGAAAACTTGGGTGTTCGAATGTTCGATCGGAAAGTTTAACATTTTCTAATTATCTGGAATGTGATACAATAATTGGAATTCACAAACAGTTATGAGATAACTGAATGAATGTTATAAACGTAGCACTTTAGTCTCACTTGATCGGTTGCCACGGAATTTTGATGTGATCAAAAGTCCGTCGCAATCACGTAGCGTACGCGGATACTCGCCGGGTAAACTTAATAGACAGCCTCGCTCCATAGCCCCGACCAAGTGACTGTAGGAGAACCCCGTCGCCGAAAGCATCCATTCGGGTGCTCGCGGTAGCGGTGTTCCGCCTTGGTGCATTTCGTCGACGGTATCGGGGGTGCAACCGCCTACTAAAGTTTGCGACGAGCATTCGATTAGAATGTCGGGAATCCTGTTGAATTACCCGACTTGATATTGAAAAGAGTTTTCGATAACGAGACTAAAATGCGGGATTTATAATTGTTAGGCATGCGATGTCTAAGTAATTCATATGATTAGGCATGCGATGTCTGAGGTGGTTGCGGATTCCAACTGTTGTAGTTTTACACTTTCTTTTCTGTGACCGTAAGTGTAATATGTGATATCGCCGGTTTCGTTGCTATATGTCAACGACAATTGGGATACGCATGTTTACTTACGTTGATGACATGTGATGTTATGTGTTGCTGGATATGTTATATTGGATCGTCGTGTTTGAATAGCCGGGGTTTTTTTTATGTGAGATGAGTGTTTTTCATTTTCATTCATGTAAAAACTTGTATGTAATATTCTTTTATTGGGGCACTTCCAGGTTGCGGAAGATGTCACCCTTTGTATATTGTTTACTTTTCTGCACTAGGATAGACCCAAGGAGGGGAGCACAAGTAACCGGGTTCTGGAGTCCGGTGGGAGACCAACTCGAGGAGTCGAGTCCAGGTCTCCTAACTCCAGAATTGGTAGGGTTGCTTGCCGCTCTCGTAGGGATCTAGGGGTGTGGGTTTGGCTATTCATCACGACCGTGGAATCCGTGTTTTATACTGGCTCGTATTGAAAACACGGACGTCCTAGTATATCCAATATTTCATATGTTTCTTCTGCTGCGATATCTGTGATGTGATCATGTGATGTTCTGTGATAGATACAGTATATAGTATATATGATATATTATATATGCGTTACTTATGTTTTACACCCGCGCTAGCCCTGCCCCGCTCTGCCGTTAGTTACCTAACCTAACGGTGCACGAGGGGACATCGAGGCGAATGCGGATGGCATAAGTGTACGTCGTATTTATCTGTGATGTTTAGGTACTTAAATGATGGGACTTCATTAATGAGATTAATGATATAAAAGAAACCTAAGATGTTGTAGAATCGAATTTCAAAAATAAAACAGGTAGCTACAGTTCTTGCTTTGCACAGCGGTATATATGATATATTCTGCACCTTATTCGATGAGGAAAGGACCGAGATCCCTTCACCGGGAGTGACTCCTTTAGCAATAATTGGCAAATGCTACACACTCGGTTTGTCTTTTGATTGCTTTTAAGAGTTTTTGCTTTGCACAGTGATATATATGATATATCCCGCATCTCATTCGACGAGGAAAGGACCGACGATCCCTTCACCGGGAGTGACTCCTTTAGCAAAACTAGAAAAGCCTAAAAAACACTCCATTTCAAAATTCATTCGATCCTACAACGATATCAAGTTCATTACGCAATAGGTTTTCAGAAAAACCTGTCGTAGCCCTCCGTCATTTCAGATATGTACTGGTTAGTATTCGTGCTGCGTTTGTTGACCTCTGTCAAGACGTAGTGTGCGGTAGCTGATTAGCGCTTATCTGCATAAGCATATGATGTGATTGATTTAGGGTAGCCGTGCGACCTTGTTGACCTCTGTCAAGGGTCGTGCGGGTGGGTTTACTTCAATTAAGAAATGACGGGTTGAACTTGACTAGCAGCCTATGGTTTGTTGACCTCTGTCAAGGTCATAGGACGCTAGGGGCAAAATATTATCGGGAATTTCAAGTGTTGAAATTTGCAATGAGATTGCATACCTTCTATGAGATAGTTGGATCCCGATACCCACTGCGAGTAAGAGTTACTCCTGGAAGAGTTTTACACATTACAATTAGCCGATCAAGTAGGTGTCTAGAAAGGTGTTAACGAGGTTACGCCTCTGGGAAAACGAGGTTTACATTAATTAGGTTCGTGCGAAAGCACGGGGGACCTCCCTCAAAGTACCGACACTGGCCTGGCTGAAAGATTGGCGAACTTGTAGTGTGTAACTAATCCCGGCTAGTCTTTCCTTTTAGGGTTTGAAGGAAGATTTGATAAAAACAGTGGGAGCCATCCTGATTAGATAAAATAATAACCAATCTATTCTTGCAAGAGCGCACGCTGAGTGTTTTCTTCTCTCTCTCCTGGTAGCGACCATATCACGCCTTAATCAAGATAATAAAACGGATTATTGACCGAACCCGCTTGTTATACTGAGCTGGGGAACGTTGGTCCTGCTCCAACTTATAATTGTTATAAGACAGAGCAGGAAATTGGGGAATACCAGATTTCCCGTGCCGCCCAAACAAAGAGAGTGCATGCTGATGCATCATCTTCGGGTGTGTTCATTACAAAGAACTGTTTCTCAGTATCCTCCGCATCCTGGGTATATGATACCGGATCAGGATCCCAGATATGTAATCTGTTACATAGGGCTACAAAAGGGTAGAAAAACTGAGAACGGGTGATAAGTTTCATGAGGCAGAAAACGGGGCAAGAGTTGCAGCCAAGTCTGTCGGTCACTGTCACCCTGTATTGCCATACTTTGATTCTGAACGAATGTTATTAGATACCGAACCTGATATACAAAATTATATCAGTCTCTTTATTATTAAAGAAAGGATATAATTTTGTATTGTTGGATAATGTTTTGAACATTTCCTATATCAAAAGTTGATCGGTTCAGGCACGTTATCTAAAAGCATTGACGTTCTAAATCAAACTACAGTTCTTAGTATATGGAACACACACAAGAGGAAAAGTTCAGAAATGAACGAATTCTTCTTGAGGTATTGTAGACTAGGTCATATCAATACGACCCGACTAGCTGAAGTTACATGTAGATGCATATTTAAATCAGTTTGAATTTACATCTTGTGAAACTCGCCAGTCATGTCACAAAGATAAGATGACCATAGCTCCGTTTACTGGAAACAGAGAAAGAGTCAATGAACTCTTGGGACTGATACATGATGATGTATGTAAGGTCTCCTGTCTACACATGCCAGGACTGATTCTTTATACTTTATTACATTCTCTGATAATCTCTCAAGATTCAGACATATGTTCCTGTTGAAACACAAGTCCGAACCTTTTGAGATATTCACAGAATATAAACGAGAAGTAGAGAACCAAAATACGGGTATAAGTATTATGTCCTTTGATGTGATCAGGAAGGAGAATACTTGTGCATGGAATTCCTTGACTATTCTAAAGGAGAATGAGATTCTCTCTCAGCATTACTCCTCTGTATACACCATAGCACGATGGTATATCGGGGCGGAGTAGATACACCCTATTTGATATGGTGTGCTCTATGATGAGTACTACTGAGTTACCTATTTTCTTTTGGGAGTTATGCACTTGAGAAGTTGCATACCTATTGAATTGGGTCATGATCAAATCAGTTGCCTACCACTTCATATGAGATATGGAAAGGGAAGAGCCCATATCTTAAGTTAGTTAAGATTTGGGGTTGTCCGACCTATGTCTAAAAGCAAAATCCGGACAAGCTCGAGGTAAGGTCTGTTATGTAGAACTGGAAATGTTCCAGCTATACAAACTACAGCAGATGATTTGGTACAACCAGAGGATTCAGTAGATACCAACGAACCTCAGCCTCTCCACCGATCTAGTAGGGTTCCTCACCCACCTGAGAGATACTTCGGTTTCTCTATGACAGTGGGAGCGAGGAATGCATCATGAGATGATGACCCAACTAGTTTCGAGCTGGCCATCAGGAGTGAGACTCTGTAAGAATGGCTGGATGCTTAGCGATCTGAGATGGAATCCTTATACACCAACAAAATATGGACTTTGGTTGCTATATCTGAAGGGTTAAATCCCCATCAGGAGCAAGTATATCTTGAGAAGATTACTTGGTGTACATGGAAAAGTTAAGACTTTCAAAGCTAGACTTGTTAAAGGTTTGCATCATTGATCAGGTAAGGATTATGTTGAAACCTTTTCTAAGGATCTATGCTTAAGTCCATCCAGATCCTACTTGCCACGGCTACATACCATGACTACGATATCTGGCGGTTGGGTGCCATGACATCTTTTCTAAATGATGTTTTAGAAGAGAACGTCTGTAAGTACACAGCCAGAGGGCTTCGTAAACAGTGGGAGCAGCGGAAACGTGTGCAAGATGTTTTATCTGATAAAGCAGGCATCGCGGAGTTCGAACGTCTGTTTTGATGTGTTAGTCAAAGAGTTTGACATCATCAAAATGGTAGATGAACCTCGTATAAACAAAAAGGTAGTAGAGAGTATGGTGGCGATCCTCGTAGAGTACGTGGATGACATACTCTTGATAGGGAAGAAGTTTCCTATGCTACGCTCGATCAATCTCCGCATATCACAAAGATTCTCCATATAGGATCAAAGTGATACCTACTAAATCCTGGATTTTGGATCTATGAGATAGATCTAATTGGATGTTAGGATACTCACTAGCTGTAGTGAGATGGTATCAATTGATCCTGGGGAGAATCACTGGAAAGGTTCCAGGGTGATAAAGACGACTGAATGGCAGTCGCAGGCATTGTCTTTACCCTCAGTAAAGGGACGGTATGTTGGAAGAGTTCCAAGCTAGATACCGTGACATACTAGACGATAAAGGCAGGATACATCGCTACTTAAGATGCTACCAAAGAGGCTGTTTGGGTGTATATAGGTTCATGAGATGAACTATGTTCCTCCCATTGTGTGACAATGGAGTTGTGGCTTATGCCAAGGAACGCAGGTCCCATCAGTGATCCAGACATATTCTAAGGCAGTATCACTTGATCATGGAGATGGTTGATCTCTAAGAGATCGAGGTTAGAAGAGTAGACTCAGAGGACAACACGGCGGATCCACTCACGAAGGCCTAATCCCAGAGAGAGACTTTTATGGGATGGTTGAGTATGAGATACTACAACCACTGCTACAGATGGCCCTAGCGCAAGTGGGAGATTGTTAGTTATATGTATGCCCTAGAGGCCATTACTGTACATTGGATGTATATTGTAGTGGATGCTGGGACATATATAGGGAGGACTTTCTTGCTCGACATGATAGTATGCTATCTGGTTGCTCTTTACCTTAACGTGTACACAGATTGTCTCTCTATTACATGTTGGTAAAGCCCTTAGGATGAGTACTTGACTACCTGGACTATGATGCGGATCATACTAATGGGGACATGGTAGTCCATAAGTACATCCTTCAAAGTCCCTAGTCGTGGGTGTATCGAGATGGGGCATCGATATACCAGAGTAGACTAGCGTGTACCTTCTCGACCTATACAGATGGGCGATGGGTGATCCCATATCCATCGGTGTTTGACATCAGAGATGATATACGGGTGCTCAGTAGAGACTGGGTACACTGGACAGACTCGCCGAGAACTCCCAGATGGTATTATACCTTACGTCAGATGGCAGTTCTCTGGTGACACTGGTACAGAGTAGTCTGTTGACCCGAGATCGTCATAGAGTCTTGTGTGGTTCCCACTGTGCTTTGATTTTCATCTTACCACGTCCAAGAGGGCGTGCAAAACGGTGGTTTTTGGGTACAGTCCCGAGTCACATGGAGGCAATGAGCGATAGGAGGGGATTCGTCTCTCCCGGTATAGGGAGTTGATGTTGCGCAGTGTTCGATTGGCTATAACAGGAAATCCCTGGCCAGGGTTGCTGAGATTTACTGGTAAGTGTTACCAGTAGTTTCTCGAATTGTTATAGACCTCATATCGACACGACTTATCGAGCTATTGGGGTCTGACGTTCACCACCCCTAGGCAAGATATGCGAAATATCAGACGACGAGACCGGACTGTACGGTAGTGTTACTGGTTGGATTCACTGGAGTGTGAGCGGGCTTGCTCGTCGATCTTCTGATCGCTCAATACCTGGATGGCCGTTACGTTTAGCAGACCGCTTGCGGCTTGTGGGTGTTTGATATGATCATCACCTGCTGCCGGCGTATTGACGAGTCTTTAGAGTCCTACACAGAGGTTTCCTGGCTCAAGCGAAACGAAATAGGAGCGCATATGAGATGTGTGCGGGACCGAGAATGATACCAGTATGTGATACTGTATTCGATTCTCGCGATCTGAGACATTGATCGGTTATATGCGATATAGCCGGGTTATCGGATCAAGTGTTGATTCGATAAGTTGTTACTGAAGATACTAGTCGGTTATATGCGATATGACCGGATCATTAAATAAAGTGTTGATTTAATGATTTAATGTATAATTATATATTTGATATATTAGTTTGCATTAACTAGTATCGGTTCACTTTTAAATGGATTTTCTCACTTGGATTGTGCACATTGTATATGTGATATACTTTTGTACACATGTTTGTATCATGTTTGATGATACATGCTCATTAGGGTTTGTGTAAAGTTTAAACCATGGTTGTGTAATGGTTAGGGTTTTCATTTTCTTATTCATTTATTTATTTATTTCATTTATTTTATTTTGTAAAAGAAAAGGGGAAAATGGTGGCATTGTTTGTTTGTATGTTGAAGCTTCATGAAGTTTTGACTAAGTCACCATTTTGTCTTCATGCTTAACCCTAACCATTGACCTAACCCTAGTTTATTCTCTACACTTGACCATGGTTTGATTATGATAAGTATTCCTTTTAATTTCTTTTTGGAATTAACTTATCATAACTTTTTCTTCTTCTTCTTCTTCATCTTCAAGATGAAGAACCTTGCTCCATCAATGGCAACTTGAGCAAATGAGTGAGAAATCCAATTCTAATGTGAACCCACTTCCTATTTCTTCATCCTCTACCTCTTGCCAAGTAGTAGAGTGTGTTTTCTTCACAAGTTTCATGACTTGGTGAAGTGGGAGCTTGTTCTAGTGATGGCTCGACGTAGATCATCTTCGGCATCGTAGTCGACGACCTAGCCCGGTCTTTTCTCCGATGAAACCACTGTGAGAGTCATGGTTCGATTTGGACAGCGGAGAGGACTTCATCATGGAGCTATGGAGGTGGAGAAACGGATCTACAAAGGTTGTATTTCCGTTCTTTTAGTTTAGTTGTAAACTAGTTTCATTTTTCTCCTAAAAATCTAGCAAACGATCTTGTTAGGGTTTCTCGGCACCGTTAAAATTCGAAATTGGTATGGTTGATGCCTTGTGAGACCTCATTAGTGTGCCTAGGAACCCTACAACTTTGTCCATTTTTCTTACCTAGGGTTTGAGGAAGAAGATGAAGATTTTCTTCCGCAGATACTTAAGCCCTGGTTTTGACCATGTAGGGGGTCTGTATATGGAAATTAATCTGCGAGGCTCCTATTAATAGAAGGGGAGATAGTTGGGGAAAAAGATAGAATCTCTCATTTAAGAGATCTCAATTGATTTTGAGATCAACCGGTGGTGTTAAAGCACCGTTGGATTTTTAATCTAGGGGATTTTACTTGTTTTACAAGAATATCTTTCTATTTTAGAAAGATAGGGAAAATATTTCACAAAATAGATCTTTGACTCCACCTGAAGCATGCGCTTCAAAAGGACGCGCTTGTGCCACGTGCATTGCGCTTGTGACGCTAACGCAAGGGTCTGGCGCATGCGCCATGTGCCTTGCACGTGGTGCGCTTGTGTATTGGCGCTTGTGCCATGTGCTTTGCACATGATGCGCTTGCGCAGCAAGGGTTGGCGCTTTTGTCTCTGTGGAGCTTAAGCTCCCGAGCACTAAATTTTAGTGGGAACAAATGCCCCCCATTGCGCCTACGTGCCTTACACATGGGGGAAGTGGTTTCAGGGTCAGCGCTGATGGATCCTCCTAGGGATTCAGGGGGAAGCTGGACTGACCCCACATCCCTATAAATAGAGCATAAGCTCTAGGGGAGGAGATTACGCCTCTTTTTCTGGAACTTTGAGAATTTAAATTCTCCTCCATAGAGCTTAAGCTCTGCTCTAAAGCTTAAGTTTCACCTTTAAACGTCCAATCAAGGACTTGTCTTGTCAAAAATTTTGGTAAGAACCTAAAATTTTGGAGCTCAAGCTCCGGCGCTATGTGGAGCATTCCTTTTTGGGGGGATTTTGGAGCTTAAGCTCTGCTCCGATAGAAAATCTTTCGATTTTCTAAGGAGCACATGTCCTTGACTCCAACTTTGTGTGTCACTTTTGGTTCAGTGGGCTCATTGCTGGCGAAGAATCCCGTAGTTCATTTAAAGCCAAGGCCGATTTCTCCTCGTCGTTTGCTAAGAGAAGAAGGTGCCCTAGCTGTTCCTTCAACAACATCGGAGCTTCAGCCAACTCCGATAGTTAGCAGTGCTCCGCCAAGCGTCGCGACATCTGAATTGACCGCTAGACTGCGTCAGGATCGTGTTCTGGCAGTTAGGCCGAAGGAGCCCAAAGGGAAAAAGATGGCATTATCAGGCACCGCTTCAAGATCGCGGACGAAGAAGCGAAAGTCCGTACTTAATGTGTTGTCTCCGGACGAGAGCTCTATCTTGTCTGACTTAGGAATTGCTTTGGGAGAGGGCTTTGCCCAGTACGATATGAATGTTGCACTTGTCGGCGAGGCATTACCTCTTGATACGCCTGTACCGTATGCTCCTATGGAGACAGCTGACCCGGATGATGACATCCTTTTGTCGGTTCTCCAGAATTCAGTGCGAACTGCCCGTCAGGACGTAAGACGTCATGCTTTCATGGGAGCTGGTATAACCCATTTATTCCTTTGGCGTATTTATAGTGAACGATTTTATCTCGTCCATAATCTAATGCTTTTCTTTTCCTTTTGCTGGGGCTTCTACTGCTGGTGCTGGTTCTAGCGGGCAACGTTCCCTTGATGTTCATGTAGAGGACATTCCTCCTCCTCTTGTGACCTCTGTGCCGCTACCGGAGCCATTGATTGTTGACCTAACACCCGTCGGCCCTCCGCATGATGCGGTATTGAACGAGACGGTGGAGCCCACCACTTCCGGCACAGAAAGCCATGATCCTGCCGTGGATGCTCCTATGGACGAAAATGTTGCTTTAAACGTCATTACCCCCGGTGATTGAAGAAGCTCCTGAACAAGCTGTTGCGGGCGCATCCCAAGTATCTCTTGGTGATGCCGGCTCGACGACTGTAGTCCTTGGTTCAGAAGATGAGGGCACATGTCTTGACCCCCCTCTAATACTGTCACGATGAAGACTAGGACAGGCAACGTTGTCGAGGAAGGTGCTAAGGTTAACCTTGTCCAGGAGCCGGCTGCGGTTCTTATATTGCCGCCTCCCAGAGGATTCCTTTCTGCGACTCCATCGGCCTTTAGTATACTTGCAATTACGCTGTATCTCTTTATGTTCATTTTTGCTTTTTGAACATATTTCACAATGTTATCTTGTTTCAGACGTAGGTGTGATGGCTGATACATCTACGACAATCTTACCATTCTCAGCGCCCCTGAATGTCCTTCCAGTACCAATTGTTGGTGTCCCTCTTTGAGCTCCTGTTGAGCTCCATCTGGCCTTACTAAGGCTTGAGCAAACCGTTGAAGGTGATTTTCTTTTGATTTCACCATCTTTTACTTTTTGATGGATGTCTGACTCTTGTGTTGCTTGTCTGGTATTTCAGAAGCAAGAGCGATGGCAGCCCCCATGCAGTTATGTCCTGGGGCGAGAGTTCTTGAAAGGCTGCGTCACAGTTTAGCATCGTGTCTGCCACCTCGCCAAAGGCTTACCATGGGATCTCCTTCCCCTCTTATCTTCCAAATTGAAAGAGTATAGGACTTGTGAAAAGTGTCCTGGAGGAGAGTGAATAGGACAAATGGCTAACAATAAAAACTTTATTTCTTAATATAATGAATATTGCGGAAATATAATATAAATAATAAAATTACGCAAACAATAGAATAACAAAGATCAGAAAATGCAAACTCAGTAGGACACCTGTTGGGATCCGGTGCCCGCGTCGCGGAAACAGCGGCCGAGGCGGAAGCAAAAACAAAAATTCTAGCGAACACCGGACGCCCGTCAAACCCAGGATTCGAACTATAGACCTAAACTAGCTAATTTACAAGTGTAAGGGTTGAGAAAATACAGCATTTGTCGTGTGTCCACCCTATTGTGGAAAACCCCTCCAAGCTCGTAGCTGCCGGGATCACGCTTGAGAATCGACCACCCTTGCCGAAGACGATCCCGCCCGAGGGGATCCGAAGGAGGCTCTAACCGATGATCTAGACTTGCTAGGTTTGGATGGTCGGTGATGTAGGAATACTTCACTAAATTTTTCTCTCTACAATCTATGCTCAAGATGAGAGCAAGAAGAAGAAAGTGTAGGAGGTGAGGAAGCAACCATGGAGTATGAGCAAGTGAGGAATGAAGCATGAAGCAACCAGATGAAAGAATCTCATCATCAATTCCTACTCATGAAAATGAGAATGGCTACATATAACCCACCATGCATCAATAGTGCACAATAAACGCTAGAACCATATCTATCACCATGCTTCATTAAACCATACCTCCACCTCATTTTCCATTTAATTTTCTAAAAAAGAAAATCAAATATGAGGTTTCCTTTTAGAAGCATTCCTGTATAAATACGGAATACTTCACCTGGTATATGTATCGCTACATATACGCGTATCCATATAAAAACACGGATAGCACCAGAGAGAAAAAATAAATAGTGAACAATAATACTAAAATATATGTATAAAAATACATATATAAATTATTAAATCAAAACATGATTTAATAATCCGGCTTAATCTTAAGCAGGCCAGTATTATCAACCGCCCGATTAAATTCCGTGTAACGCGTACACGTATTTAATCAGATCCCTGCATATACCACCATACGGCTCCTACATCTGTCGCTTAAACCAGGAAAAACCTTCTGCGTGGAACTCTAAAGATCCGACAATACGCTGGCAGTGGGTTTAACCACAAGCCCGTCAGCGGCACAAGCTGTAAGTAACGGCTACCCAGGTACTTGTCGAAAGGAGGGTCGACAATCAAGTACCTCCTTACCCTGCTGAGCCCGAATGTGACAATCTCCGTACAGTCCGGTCTCTTTGTCAAAGAGTATTGCATATCGGGTCTAGGAGGTGGATAACATCATACCCGTACTAACATAATAAGTCGTGTCTGAGTCAAGCTCATCACCAATAAAGATACCACTGATCAACTATAAGTAAATCTCATCCACCGCGGCCATGGATTTCTGGTGATAACCAACTGAACACAGCGCGACATCGACTCTTAATACCAGGAGAGACGAATCCCTGACAGCCGACCACTGTCTTCATGTGGCTCGGGACTGTACCCAACTAAAACTTGTTTGCACAACTCCTTTGAGCCGTGGTAGGGTAGTAATCAAAGTACAGTAGGAACTCACACGAGATAAATGATGACTTCAGGTCAAAGGACTACCCTGTACTCATGCCACCTGAGCACTTCGATCTGACGGTAGATATAATATCATCTGGAAGTTCTCGGCGAGTCCGTCCAGTGTACTCACCTCCAGTGAGCACATGTATACTATCTTGAGTGGCACAACACCAATAGCTTGTGAGACCAGCCACCGCCCCTTGTCAGGGTCTAGAAGCGTATACACTAGTCTATTCCGGAATATCGATGCACGGTCTCGATACTTTCACGACTAGGAACATTTAAGGATGTGCTTATGGACAATCCAGCTCTCACATATATGATCGCCATCATAATGCTGGTTGTCAAGCAACGATCCTACGGGCTTCATCAATGATGAAGACAAATCAGATAGCATATTATCATCTTGAGTAAGACTGTTATACCTGTATAGGTCCTCCCTTAATTATCATAATCGCCCACTTGCGATCACAATAATTGCCTTGAGGGCACTATATCCAACAATCTCCTACTTGCACTTAAGGCCAATTATTATGGTATTGCGTACCCACAGCTCGTGTGCTACCGAATACCCAACCTCTCTACTAATCAGTTTCGCAAACTATGTTTGTGAAACTTAACATGTTCGAGAAACAGCCTCAGCGAGTGAACTCGCTACAATGTTCCAATTTCATCTCTCTATATCTCAACTTTGCGGAGATTACCAATCTCCCAAACTGAGCGATACCCCGTCTCATGAATTTGTATGGATATTTGATAGGACCAAGTTCATAAATGAACAACTCCTATCCAACAAACTTTTTAGGCTGTATTCTCTGTTGAGTCATAACCAGCATTCTGCTCCATGATTACCTCAGTGTCCTTATTGGAACACTATCCAATATACCAATTCTTAGAAGAGGTTAAACTCAAAACTCTGACAACATCTCTGTCATCCAGGTCATCTTGGAAGCCTGAACTAATAACCGCTTCCCTTTGTTTCTCGAGAATTGGATTAATATATGCTTGTTGCAACTAGTGCAAAAGCAATATCTGGTGTTGTACATGACATTGCATGATTGACTCAATTACCTAAGCAAATGATATGTCATTCATGGCAGCCCCTCTCTTCATCAGTCAGTCTAGAAGACATCCTTTTTAGAGAGGGCGACTCCATCACCTGCGGG
The DNA here is from genome assembly GCA_030015575.1 of Agapanthus africanus. Taxonomy (NCBI): domain Eukaryota; kingdom Viridiplantae; phylum Streptophyta; class Magnoliopsida; order Asparagales; family Amaryllidaceae; genus Agapanthus; species Agapanthus africanus. Next base: position 207,917,231 of record JASDDO010000004.1, read on the forward strand.
TGCACCACCACGTCAGGAGGCATCCATTCTAAAATACTTTTAGAATGTTGTCTAGGTACCTGATTTGGGAATCATCCCAAATCTAGATCTAGTCACCAGAATTCCTGATATACTACCCACATCCAACGTGGAGAAAACACTATGACAACCAAAGTCTGACTGATTGTAGTATAGGAACATCACTTCCTATCTAGAGTATGTCATCCAAATCCAGGACAATACTCCCTACATCTTTCTTATTAGGTTCATCTTCTATTTTGATGAAGTCAATCACCTTGACTGTCACATCAAAACAGATGATCCGTCTCCGCTATCCATACTTCAGTCTACGAATAAACATAAGCAACTTGTGCATCTTCCGCTGCTTCCACTGACTATGATAAACCTCTGGCAGAGTCATATACACACGCACTTCCAAATCCGGTTTAGAAAGACGTTACAGTCACCCACCTGCCAGATATCATAACCATTAACTGCATCAGCACCAAATCATATACATGTGGACTTCAGCATAGACACTGAAGTAAAAGTCATATCACAATCCATAATGGGTATTTGATGAAAACTCTTTACAACAAGTCCAGCCTTATTAGGTTAGTATATATCCACCTGCACGGATCTCGAAAGATCTACTTGCTCCTAATAGGTTTTATCTCTTTAGGAGCACCCAGCAAAATCCAAAATCCATGATTTGCTGAAGTGCGTGGAGTCTATCTTGGGCATGAAATACCTGGTCACCTGGAAATTACCGCTTCCTATGACCTGCTGATAACAAGTAGGGGGAACAGACGTGTTAAGTCATATCCGTATGGACTTCAGCATAAACACTGAAGTAAAAGTCACATAATAATCCACAACGGGTATTTGATGAAAACTCTTTACAACAAGCCCAGCCTTATTAGGTCAGTACCTTTCCACCTGCACAGATCTCGAAAGATCTACCTGCTCTTAATGGGGCTTACCCCCTTCACGAGCACCCAGCAAAATCAAAAATTCTTAATTTGCTGAAGTGTGTGGAGTCCATCTTGGATATGAAGTATCTGGTCAACTGGAATTTACCACTTCCCATGACCTACTGATAACTAGTAGGGTCATCATCACCATGATACTGACCTCGCTGTCACCGTCTACAAGAAAACTGAAGTATCTCTCGGGTGCCTGAGATCGCCTACAAGAATCTGCGGAGTAGCTAATAATTTGTCAAGTCCAATTGAATCCTTAGGTTCTATTAAATTTTCAGTAACCGATTGTGGTTCTGGAATCACTTTCAATTCTACCATACTCCCACTAGTTTCTTTTGTAAAAAGATCCTTTTATAAAATGGTGGTGAGTCAAGAACCATATAACTATTGATCTTGAAAATGGTAGAAACAAAATCCCAGCGAATGCTTAGGATAATCCACAAACCGCCATTACTGAAACGTGCCTTGAGTTTGTCCGGATTATGTTTTTAAACAAAAACCAAATAACTCCATATCTTAACAATCTTAAGATATGCAACCATTCTATATCCATATAGAATCAAGGCACTAATTTAGATGGAACCAGATTCAAATGTCATGCAGCTGTTTCCAGTGTATATTACCTAATGGAAAAATGCCAATACAACATTACTTGTAATGGAGCACGTCCACGGATGAGTAACCTGTGAGAGAATGAAGTTCTCGATATTAATATGATGGAATACCTAGCATAAGTATCTACGCCTTCGATCACCTCGAAGAATCCCGATACTTCCAACGTATAGTTCTCTACTTTATTCTTATACCTACAAACTTCTCAAAATCTTTGGACCTTGCATTACTACGAATGCGTGTCTAAAACCACAGAACTCATAGGCAAATCTGGATGAAGTCCGAGTACCAACCCCTTATCCCGAAGGACACTGGACAACATACATTTTCATGTATAAGTCTTAAGAGTATACAAACTCAAATTCCGTGTTTTGTAAATTGAAAACTGTATCTTGGTAAAGAATATCTTATACCGTTATTCAAAGCACCTTACCTTATCCTCAACTAATAAAGGTAAATGTTTAAAACACAATTTTCAAAATGTATATCTAACTTTATAAAAATAAAGATACAGATATTTCATTTTAAAATTTGGTGCATAATAACGGTTATTCGAAACCAAATATTTGTCGTCAGGCAAAAGTCAGGTGATTTAATCCAATATCATCAATTAAAACGAATTCCGATATTGAGGATCAAATCGCCCATTTCTCAATACTCTACTCCTACTCATCATCTGTAATATCATACAGTTGTGAGATCTAAATCTGGTAAATATATACTGTGGAGTCAGAATTAATTGAGAAATTAGTTCTCTATTACATATACACAGAAAAACTGAAACATGAAAATGTTTCATAGGGGATGGTCATGTATTCCTAATAATGCCTTTTCTATTATCCAGATTCATGACTTTAGTCGTAATTTCCTTTACCCTCACTTCAATCCCTTTATATATCTCTACATTTTACCTTCTGCATACCGTTTCTACGCTAACTGATTTTCTTCCTTCCCTACCTTTCGGCACCTGCCTAAGGTTTGGAAGAAGACTATCCAATAAGCGTAATGGGTGTACTCTCCTAATACAAGGAGCTCTCGCAATTTGAGAGAAGGTAAAGGGAAGAGACAATCGAATAATTCTATTCAATTTCTTCAGAACCTGTGGCCATCCTTGACTGAAGTAACTTCTTCGAGTTCGTATGTAACTATACGACGGCCGTTCCAAGCAATATGGATCATCATAGTGATACGATGTGTTATAAAGAAATGCAAAAGGTAGAGTAGGAGTGGCAGGGATATATATGACTTTGTCACGAATCAAGATAAGCCAAAGCCAAAGGGTGTAAAAAGGTTTGGTCAAATTGGTTCATGAGTTTTTAAAGTAAGTCATGGGTTGTTGTACCAGAGAGAGAAAAGAAACACTCAGCGTGCACTCTATCAAGATCAGATTGGTTATCACTTTATCTGATCAGGATGGCTCCTACTATATCCTCGAATCCGTCTTCAAACCCTAAAAGAAAAACTAGTCGAAATCATTTACATTATACAAGTTCGCTAACCGTTCCGCCGGGTCAGTATTGATACTCCGAGTGAGGTCCACCGTGCTTTCGCACGGACCCAATTAATAACCTCGTTTCCGAAGAGGCGTAATCTCGTTAACACTTTCTATACACCTAATAGGTTAGCTAATTACGAAGTGAAAAATCTTTCGAGAAGTAATACATGTTGGAAATAGTGTCCTCAGAGTCAATTATTGGATCACAGGCACGTGATTGCAATGATTGAGGGAGGACCTATTCCGGTAGGACAGTCTTACTCAAGATGATAGTATGCTATCTGGTTTATCTTTATCATCGTGTACTGTTTTAGGTGACCTTACAGGTCACTATTGCACGTTGATAGAGCCCCTAGGATTCTTGCTTGACTGCCAGCAGTATGAGGGCGATCATATACGTGGGAGCTGGTAGTCTATAAGCATATCCTTAAAAGGTCCCTAGTCGTAGGAGTTTCGAGACAGGGCATCGATACTCCAGAGTAGACTAGTGTATACAGTCGAGACCCCGACAAGGGACGGTGGCCGGTCTCACAAGCCACTGGTGTCAGTTGGATCACCTAAGATGTATACAGGTGCTCATTGGGTTATGAGTACACCGGACAGGACTCGCCGGGAACATGCTAGTTGGTCTTATACCTGACGTCAGATAGCAGTTCCCTGGTGACATGTGTACAGGTTAGTTCATCGACCTGGGGATCGTCATTTGTCTCGTGTGAGTTCCCACTGTACTTTGATTACTATCCTACCACGCTCAAAGGAGATGTGCAAACAGGTTTTAGTTGGGTACAGTCCCGAGCCACATGGAGGCAGTGAGCGGATCTGCAGGGGTTCGTCTCTCCCGGTATTGGGGTGAGGTCGCGCTGTGTCTAGGAGAGCCATTATACGAAGTCCTTGGCCAAGGCAGGAGATTTACTGGTAGGTATTCCAGTAGTATCTCAGGGTGTTCTGGGCTACACTCTGACACGACTTGTACCGCTTTTTGGGGGTCTGACTTTTACCAACCCCCTAGGCCCGCCATGCGATGCTCATAGATGAACGGACCGGACTGTACGGATATTGTCACTGACAGGCCCAGTAGGGTGTCAGGCTGAGTTCGCTCACAGACGTCCCTTTTGGTCAATACCTGGTAGCACATTACATATAGGCTAATACCTCTGACGTGCTAGTGGTTAAATCCACAACCAAGGTGTTGACGAGTCTTTAGAGTCCCCCACAGACAATTGCTCAAGTTTCGGGCGAAACGCTGTAGAGGCTATATGGAGATATGGCAGGGTTCAATTAGATACGTGCGGCATTGCACGGATCAGGATCGGACGGATAATACTAGTGGGCTTTGGTTTAAGCCGGATCCTAGTATTGTACAGTGTAGATTTTGTCTCATTGCATTTGTATTTCGGTCGGAATATAAATGCGGGTATGTATATACAGTAGCGGGGTTTTCCTGTAATTTATTACGGGATCAGTTTTTTGGAGTTGCCAGTTTGTTTTCCGTTTCAGCCATATTTCTTTGTATCTTTCATTGGCTGAAGATTGGTGGAGGAGGGCTTATTTGTATTTGTGCAAATAAGCATTTTGGAGGGTTGTCTTTGCATATTGTTGTGTTATGATGGTTGCACCATCCCTTGACTTCTTGACTTCTTCATGATTGCTTGACTTTGGAGTAATGATGATGGTTGGTGGAGTGTGGGTTTGTTTTTGTGATCATTTCTTTTCATGATAACATTTGATCTCTCTCTTGCATTATTGTTGCTCACTCTCTCACACATACACACCCTCTCTCATTCTCACTCCCTTGACCATTTTGGCCGGCCAAGCCAAGGAGGGGCTGCCCATTTTTTTGTGTTGGGATTTTTGGTCTTTTGGCTTCACAAAAATCCCAAAGTTTCATCTCCAAAAAGTCTTAGTTCATTTCCTCCACCAAAGACAACTTCCTCAAACCCCAAATGAGACATAGAGCACTACACGTTTTCTACAGCAAATCTTGGGCACGTCGGCTCGCCAACTTCGTGCCCGAGTTGCCTCGGTCTAGAGGTGGGAGCCCGTAAAAGAAGCCGGCGACGTAGTGCCCTTCCGGCGAGGAGGTGGAGACCGGAGATTCCGCGGGGAGATCGGGACGACGACGAGAAGACGAGAAGAAGTTCGTGGGATATCCAAAGAACTCCAAGGGATATTTCTTCTACTGCGAAGAGGAACAAAAAGTTCTTGTTTCTCGTCATGCCTACTTCTTGGAAACTGAGTTTTTGGAAAACCAGATAAGTGGGAGCACAGTAGAACTGGAAGAAATTCCAGAACCACAAACCATTACTGAAAGCTTAGAGGAACCAGAGGGTTCGAAAGAACAGGACATTCCTACGCCGCTCCGCAGGAGTAGTAGGCAGTCTCATCCGCCCGAGAGATACTACGGTTTTCTCATAGACGGGGATAGAGAGGATTGCATCATAGATTATGATGAGCCTACTAGCTTCCAGCAGGCCGTTCAGAGCGTTGACTCGGTAAAATGGCTGGATGTAATGCGGACCGAAATGGAGTCCATGTACACCAACAAAGTATGGACGTTGGACATTGCTCCAGACGGGGTAAAACCCGTAGGATGCAAGTGGATCTTCAAAAGGAAGATTGGTGTAGATGGACAGGTTGAGACCTATAAAGCTAGACTTATAGCAAAGGGTTTCCGTCAAAGACCTGGTTTGGACTATGACGAAACCTTTTCTCCAGTGGCTATGCTGAAATCCATTCGGATCCTTCTTGCCATTGCTGCCTTCTACGATTATGAGATTTGGCAGATGGACGTAAAGACCGCTTTTCTGAATGGAAATTTAGAGGAGTGTGTCTATATGGATCAGCCAGAGGGTTTCATTCAGAGTGGGAGCAGCGGAAAAGTGTGCAAGTTGCTTAAGTCCATCTATGGACTAAAGCAGGCATCGCGGAGTTGGAACATCTGTTTTGATGAGACGGTCAAGGAATTTGGCTTTATCAAAAATCCAGATGAACCATGCATCTATAGTAGATTTGTAGCGAGAACTGTAGTATTCCTCGTTTTATACGTGGATGATATTCTCTTAATAGGAAATGACATTCCTATGCTACAATCTGTCAAGGGGTTCTTATCACACAGGTTCTCCATGAAAGACCTGGGCGATGCCTCATACATCCTGGGGATCCGGATCCATCGTGATAGATCCAAGAGGATATTAGGACTTTCTCAGTCCAGGTACATCGACACCATAGCGAAAAGATTCAGTATGGAAGATTCCAAGCGCGGTAATCTACCGGCTTGTCACGGGATCACCCTCTCTAAAGAGATGTCTCCCAAGACTGATTTGGAGAGGGATCGCATGTCTATTATACCCTACGCTTCTGCGGTAGGCTCTATAATGTATGCGATGTTGTGTACCAGACCGGATGTAGCTTATGCACTGAGTGTGGTAAGCCGGTATCAGTCAAACCCTGGGGAGAAACACTGGATAGCGGTAAAGAACATTCTCAAGTACCTGAGAAGGACTAAGGAGATGTTCTTGGCGTATGGCGGAAAAGACCTCCAGATCGAGGCCTTTGCTGACTCCAGCTTCCAGAGTGACAAGGATGATTCCAAGTCCATGTCGGGTTTCGTCTTTACCCTCAATGGAGGGGCGGTGTGTTGGAAGAGCTCCAAACAAGAAATCGTTGCAGACTCAACTATGGAAGCGGAATACATTGCTGCATCTGATGCCGCAAAAGAAGCTGTCTGGATGAGGAAGTTCTTGAAAGAACTTCAGGTAGTTCCGTCCATTGTTAACCCAATACCTCTGTATTGCGACAACAACGGGGCTATAGCTTTAGCGAAGGAACCCAGGTCCCATCAGAGATCCAGGCACATCTTGAGGCGGTATCACCTGATCAGGGAGATCGTGGATCGCAAGGAGATCGAGGTTCGGAGGGTTGCTTCAGAAGAAAACACTGCAGATCCATTCACCGAGGCCTTACCCCAGACTCAGTTCGAGCGGCTGATCGAGATGATAGGTCTTCGATACGCCAGTACATGGCCTTAGTGCAAGTGGGAGATTGTTAGTGTATATGCCCTAGAGGCCATTATTGTATCATACTAGTTTGTATATTACTTAATGGAAGCTTGGGATATTCACCTTGTATAAACAATCTTGCTCAATATAGTAGTATGCTACTTGGTTTGTTTCTACTTCAATGTGTACTTGTGTTTATTTTAGTATCACTTATACGCATTAGTGGAGCCCATAGGATCTTTGCTTGATTACCAGCGTTGTGATGGCAGTCACACTAGTGGGGGCTGGGTAATCTATGAGCACATCCTTATACAGGTCCCTAGTCGCAGGACTGTCGAGACAGGGCATCGATACTCCGGAGTAGACTAGCGTATGCGCTTCTCATCCCAGTGTGGGAGATGGTCTGTCCCACAGCCATCAGTACGTCGTACTGGAGATAGTATACGGGTGCTCGTTGGGTTACGAGTACACTGGACAGGACTCGTCGGGAACTGACAGGTTGGTATTATACCTATCGTCAGTTATCAGTTCCCAGGTGACATGAGTACAGCTTAGTCCGCTGACTTGACACTGGCACTTCGCCTCGAGTGTGTTCCCACTGTGCTTTGATTACTACCCTACCACGGCTCAAAGGAGTCATGCAAACGGGTAGTAGTTGGGTACAGTCCCGAAGCACTTGGAGGCAGTGACGGTTAGACATGATTCGTCTCTCCCGGTATTGGGGGTTGACATCGCGCTGTGTCTAGGAGAGCCATTACACGAGTAGTCCCTGGCCAGGGCAAGCGAGATATACTGGTGGGCTTCCAGTGTTATCTCAGGGTGTTTTGGGCTTCACTCCGACGTTACTTGTACCGCTATTAGGGGACTGACGTTTTACCGCCCCCTATGCCCGGCATGCGATGTATTAGACGAACTGACCGGACTGTACGGAGACTGTCACATTCAGACTCAGTAGGAGTTCAGATGGGGTTCACCTCGTCAGCCTTCTTGTCGGCATCTACCTGGGGAGCGTTATGCACAGCTAATGTCGCTTGCGGTCTGTGGTTAAACCCACTGCCAGCGTAGTGTCGAGTCTTTAGAGTCCCACACAGAGGGTATTCGCCTCTGGGCAAAACAGAGTAGAGGTCGTATGGTTTTGCGACAGGGTTCGTTCTCATTCACGCACTTGTGCACGTTTGGAGTCCGGACGGATTTTACTGGCTGGCTCTGGTTTGAGTCAGATACTGGTATATGTTTTGGGGTTGCTTTTATCTCTTAGTATTCATGTTCCTCGGAACAAGAATGCAGGTGTGTATGCACAGTTGTTTGAGGAGGAGGAAGAGGACTTTCATTAGGGTTTCGGAACGGGTGCGTATGCACAGTTGACAGTCGTCTTTTTCCAAACCCTAATGGATTTATGTTATATCAATTAATAATATTAATAAAATGAAATTGTGTCATGGTTGGATTTTGTTGACTAGTTGACCATGGTTGACTTGTTGACCATGGTTGAAGTTTTGACCATCATCATTACAAAAGAAAGATGCTCTTTGATTCTAGTATTTTCATTTAATGTTTGAAATGATAATGGTCATTCCTAAACCTTCCATCAACTATTTCATTTTCATTATTATTATTAATTTGATAATTCTTTTTCTTTTGGTATTATGGTTGCAAGAAAGAAAAAGATAGCTCATTCTATCATTTAGCTTCTCTCTCCTCACTTCATCTTCTTCTTCCTCTAGCAAAAGGAGAATCCTTCTCATGTGTTGAGAATCCCTCTCCTTAAAAGAAAAGCATCCCTTAGTGTCACGACCCGAAAGAGCACGTGACTGGCCCTTGAACCATATGAAGCCCATAGGACTCCATCTGATCCAAGTAAGCCAAAAGCCCAGAAATCTAAAACCATTTTAAGAATAAGTAAAGAAAACTGGTTTAAAGAAGTGAAGAATACAGGTTTGAAATCAAGGTTTTTAAATAACTAAGCCGAAGGTACGTTTTGAAAACAATAAAGTCTTTTCTAAAAATTTTGGCAGAGTTTCTTTTGTAAAACTGGCCCCGAATGGGGTACAACAAGGATAACAATACAAATAGGCAATGATAAAGGCATCCCCAAGCGGGAGCTAGCTCTTCGTCAATCGACGGTCACAACCACACAATGATATGATAATATACAACGCCAAGTGGCGAGGATCAAATCCAAAAAAAACTCAAAAGCAATAAGAAAACCGCAATACTACTAAGCGCGACTCTAAGGTCGAAATAATACATCACTAGTCTAGGTCTGAAACAATATACAAGTTTTGGTTGATGGACAATTTCTAGATACAATGAAATAAAATAAATACAATGGTGGTTCTTGATACGAAAGAGTCCACCTACCAAAGCAAATCACCCGCAAGAAGGTAGTGTGCCAGAAATGCCGCAAAAGAAACCTGTACGGCAGAACCTGCAAGAACTGTGGCACAACGGGGGTGAGTTGCCAACTCGTGAATAGAAACATCTACAAGTAGAAACCGAATGCAAGACATAAACCTAAGTCAACGATCAGTAATATAATCCACAAGAGTACATCTGAGTGTGATAAGGTGGCAAGGTAACATCTAATAATGTATGTAGTGCCAGGTACTCAGGTAATAACATGTCATCAGTGTAAGGTATGTCTGCATGAAGTAAATATGGTGAAATATCAATGATATCAATACACATATATTAGCGTCCCATACCACTAATATTGGTGTAAGGGTATATATAACAGCGCCCTCATACCCTGTTATATATACAAATGAAGTATGATAAGTGTAAATCCAGTCTGTATATGAACCATGTCTGTAAATATGTGGAACCCGTCCACCTGTCACCCACTGACAGTAAGCATCATGTATGCAATGTGAGGATATAAACAAATCATGGAAAAGCATCATGAAACCCGTGCCTAGCATCAACACGTAAATCCTCATCCATATGGGGCTCCGTCTACGGTATCGGCCCTCGGCCCCCGGCAGTACGAGTCAACCCATGTCCATCTCTGGGCTCCGTCTGCGGTATCGGCCCGTCGGCCCCGGCAGTACGCCCATCTCTCGGCTCCAGGCGGTATCCCCCGGATATCCGCCGAGCTCAAATACAATCACCGGTAGGTACTCGCCCGCCTCCAGGCTCAATCGGCATAACCCATCGATCATCTCGCCGAGGGGAACTATACCGGGCCCACCACGAACCCGCAAACGGTACATCACCTCCTCGAATCGGGTTTCAAGCACACGTCTCAGCACCGAGAAAACGCGTGGTGGACGCACCGAAATATCATATCACGAGGTACCGGGTTTTCATAAAAGTGCCTCTTTTCTTAAATAACCCCACGGTCCTCAAAAACCAGAAATCACATGAAAATCCAACATCAGGAAGCAAATCCAATGCGATGTGCTATGCAGTCAATCCATGATGTATGCGACATGTAAAGAACAGTAATCATATCGGAAATCATGCAACATGGAATAGTAATGTGCATATGTCGAAGGAAGAATCATCTCATGAATGCAATAGTACTACAGTGTAGTGGCATGGCAATTATCGATGATGAAGTGTGTGAGCCGGCAAATAGTGTACGTGGAACATACGCATCATCGATAATGGTGCTGGTGTCCTAACAGCATGATAATAATATAGCAATGAGCATATGCCAACAATGCGAATAGCATGAAGATGCAGAAATCTAGTAGTCAACACCACAGAGAAGTATCTACTATGCAACTACATCTAAGTATCAGGTCAATCAGGAGGGGTAGGTGTGGAAACCTCCTAAATCTGAGTCGGCATATATACAAAGATATATAGTCGGTGATCTCGCCTCAATGTCATATCATAAGATATCCTCGAGTTATGAGTGCGGATCTATCATCAATATCGGCTTGTACGGTAAATCGTCGTACGGCATCCCCAATAGCTGGGTAAGGGTCAACATCTCACTGTCTCATCACATAACAGATATCACCATCATCAGATCATATAGTCTGGAGTACTACTCTATGTCTAGTACAAAACGGTAACATCAGTAAATATGCATGCGGGGGTAAACACATATCCTAAGCCCGCAAGAAGCACAAGTCATATCCCACATATGAATCGTATCAAATCACCGATCCCAGGGCACCAAGCCCACATCATCGACTCATCTCCAAAGTCATCACATATCATCAATCACAATGAAAGTACAAGTGATAAGTAAGGGTGTGTGTATAGGTGTAATTCTATCCTAGGGTTCGCGACTATGAACTACTCTAGTCACTTCTAACCCTACACTATCCAAAATACACCTATTAACACAATAAACTGCAAAGTAATCTATCTACGGACTGCGGGGGTGCTATACGCCATCCACCCGACTTCCCCCTGTAGATATAATCTACTCACCTGTAACCCGTGTGTCGGTGTCGATGTCTCCGTCATCTTCCGCATCGCCTCGGATCGTCGCGGTGTACCTACACAAATCACACGTATCGCATCGCATCAAAACCAAATCAACACTTGAAACGACACACTAAATCCAATACGATACGATAAGGGGGCCTATAGGTGAGAACCTATGGCACGCCTTCAAAACCATCAATAAATCCTCTATATCGTCGTATAAACGACAAATAGTCGAGGCAAAACACATTCCACCATTTCAGAATCAAAAATACGGAATACGGAAATACGAATCCAAAACAACAACTTAGGATATATGTCCCAGATTCCACCCTAGAAAGAATCTGTCAAAACTAGAAGTACCCAGGGCCAAGAATTGAGGTATTGGGGCTATGCACAGAAAACGAGGCGATTCCTCACTGGTCTGGCCGCAATTTGCGGCCAGAATGGAGATTTTGGCGGCCTCAAGGTGGAGTGGGGAGCTAGGGTTTTGGGTGTTGCCTCTATGGTGCCTGCACATCTCAATTTCCACTCAATATTATTTTAGGGTTCTCGGGGTGTTAGCAGATTCTAAATAACAGTGGCAGATTCCAGTTTTTCCCCGATATTGGTTTCTAAAATCCGTATTCTGGTTTTTGCTTCAGGTTTTGGGTTCCAATTCATACACTAAGGTGTTGGTAAAACCCTAACTGAGCTTAATTTCCCAATACATCATAAGTTCCCTCAAACCCTAACTTGATTATTCTCAATTCCATAATATCACACACTATCGATTAAATCTTAACATGGGTTTATAGGAAAGGCTATAATTAAGCTAATGGTTCAGTAATTACCTCCATTAGCAACTCAAGAAAATTCTTGAGTTGCCCCTAGTGGCCAAAATCCTTGCTTCTTTAGCTCCATGTGTAGATCTAGGGATTTTGCACATTTTTAATGAAATGAGATTGGGGTTTTGGGGTGATTTTAGAGATGATTTGAGGAGTTGAAGAGGGGAGGATGATGGAGGGGAGGCAGCAGCAGCAAGAGGAGAAGGAAGAGGGAAGAAAATGATGGGAGAATGGCTAAGGGTGCTAGTCAAAAGTCCACCTCTCTTTTTCACCTACCCTCATCATTACTTTTTCTTTTCTTTTTCCCTTTTCTTTTTAAACCATAATCCTTCTCACAAGAATAGTGACCCCAAAAGAAATCCATGGCTAGAAAAATGCACAAGTGTAGAAAAAGTGATATGTGCAAGTTTTGCACAAAATTGCCAAAAAACCCGATTAGCGATTTTAATCGCGATTAGCACTATATTAGTGTCGAACTAATCACAAAAACTTAAAAATGTCATAATTCACTAATTTACCCTATTTTAGAATTTTCCATAATTTTTCATAATTTTTCTATTTATTTGCATTTAATATTAAAATAATCAATAAAATAATATTAAATTATAAAAATTCCCAAAATTAATATTTTATATTTTTGAAAATGTTACACTTAGACACTCTCTACTCACTCTAGGATCAAAGGTTTAGCAAGCCGAAAATTCTAGTTCTCTCAAAGTTCGAGAAAGAGCCCGAAGGTTGAACCCTCAGGTGGATCCATCTTTGACGGAAGAAGGCAACGAGGAAGAACCATCAACCTCTACAAGTTTTCAAGAAGAAGGAGTTCAAGTTAGGTATAACCATCTTTTCGAGTAGCTAACTCTCTTTAGCTTGTTTGCTAGTTTAGTTTAGAAAAGATCCCGACTTTGTTAGTCCATGTTGCCCCATGCGCTAAAAATTTGATTTTTATACCGTTTCCGCCTCCCCGTAAGAACCGGGGGTCGCAACGTGGATTTACAGCGAGGGCTCCTAGGATTAGGAGAGTACACCTATTGCGCTTATTGGATAGTCTTCTTCCAAATCTTAGGCTGGTGCCGAAGGGTAGGGTAGGAAGAAAACCAATCAGCCTAAAGAAGGTTACAGAAGGTAATAAGGACATAATAAATGAATTGGAGTGAGGGCAGGTAAGGATATGGTTACTGTCATGAATCAGGATAATGGAAGAGGCATTACTAGGAATACCAGATTACCCCTTCGAAACATTTTCATGTTTCAGTTTCACTGTGCGATGTTAATTGAAAACTACTTTCCCAATTGGAATCTAACTCCAGGGTATGTATTTACCAGATCAGTTTCTCACATCTGTATGTTATTATAGATGGTGAGTGGGAGTAAGATATTGGGAATTTGGTGATTAGATCCTCATTATATCGGAATTCGTTGTAATTGGTGACATTTGAGGAAATCACCTTAGTCTTGCCGAATGGCAAATATTTAGTTTTGAATATCCGTTATTATGCACCAATTTCAAGTTGTTATACCTGTACATTTATTTTTATAATATGAGATATAACTTTTTGATATTATGTCTATAACATTTACCTATATCAGTTGGTGATTAGGTAAGGTGCATTCAACAGCGGTGTAATTCTTCTTAACCATAGTACAGTTTTTCAACCCTCGACGCATAAAGTTTGAGTTATTGAACTCAAGGGAGTTATACAAAGTATTGTATGTTGTCCAGTGTCTATTATGACAATGGGGTTGGTACTCGTACTGTATTCTGTTTACTCATAATTTCTCTAGTTCCAGACAAGTATTTCGTTGAAATACGAGGTTCAGATTTTGAGAAGTTATAGGTATAAGAATAAAGTAGAGAACCATTTGTTGGAAGCATCAGGATTCTTCGAGTTAGTCGAAGATGTAGATACTTGTATTTGGTATTCCGTTGATAGTAATGGTTTTGAGAACTTGTTTCTCTTTAAGGTTACTCATATATGGATACACTCCTAGTTGAGTAATGCTGATTAGCCTCATTCTATTTAGTTGATATGCAATGGAGACAGCTGCATGATTTTGAATCTGGTTCCAATTAAATTAGTGCCTTTGTTTCTATATGGTATATAAAATAAATTTATATCTTAACGATGTTAAGGTATAGCGAGTTGTCCGGCTGATGCTTAAAACCAGAATCCGGATAAACTCGAGGCACGTTTCAGTAATGGTTGTTTGTGGGTTATCCCGGGCTTTGACGATGGTTAACTTTCTACCATCAGGAAGATCAATATTTATATTGTTCTTGACTCGCCACAGTTTTAGTAAAATGGATTTTTTCAGAAAACAGAAGTGGAAGTATGGTAGAACTGGAAGTGATTCCAGAATCACAAACGATCACTGAAGATTTAATAAAACCTGAGAATTCAATTAGTTTCGACGTTCCATTAGCCACTACGCAGATTTGGTAGGTAACCTCAGGCACCCGAGAGGTACTTCGGTCTTCTCAGAGATGGTGACATGGAGGTTCTTGTTTACCCAGACTTGCCATTGCTGCTGTTCTAGACTGTAAGACCCAGCAGGAGGATGAGTATAGTGTCGTTCTAAACTAGTTTTGGAAGTGCACGTGTATATGATTCTGCCAGAGGGTTGTTGTAGTCAGTGGGAGCAGCGAAAGCATAGTGGGAAAGTAGCTTATGTCTATTTATAAACTAAAACAGGTATAGCGGAAATAGATCATCTACTTTTGATATGACAGTCATAGGCTTTGACTTCATCAGAATAGGAGATGGATCTGGTAAGAAGGTAGTAGGGAGTGATGTCCAGGTATTAGGATGATATACACTTGATAGGAAGAGATATTCCTATATTAGGATCGGTTATACTGTGGTTGTCACAAAGTTGTTTCTCCACATAGGTTATGGATATAATATCAGGGTTTCTGGTTACTAGATCTATGGTTTTAGATCTAGATTTGGGAAGTATCCTAATCTGGGTACTTTGACATTATTCTAAAGGTATTTTAGAATGTAAGACTCCTGGCATGATGGTGTACCTGCAGGTGATGGAGTCACCCTCTCTAAAGGTGTCTTACAGACTAAAGGGGAGAGGGATCAGCATAATTAGCATATCACTTCTTAGGCAATTGAGTTAATCATGAAATGTCAAGTACCATACAAGATGTTTTTGCACCAGCTGCAATAAGCAGATATATTAATCCAATTCTGGAGAAACGTTGGGAAGCAGTTTATGAACATAAATGGATGTTCTAAGGATATGGTAATGGCAGCCTCCTTCGGGAGACAGTTATCATTTCAGGCTTTCAAGGTGACCTGGATGACAAAGCGACTGTTAGAGTTACAGTTTTCCCTCTTTTGAGGGACAGTATGTTGGACAGGTGGTCCAAGCGGATACTGAGGAAAGGCATGGCGCAGGATACTGATTAAACTCAGTGGACGACATGGTCTAAGAAGTTTGCTGGATTTGGAGTTCATTTGTGAACTGGGTCCCATCAGATATCTAGAAAAATTCTAAGACATGTATTGCTCATTTCAGGAGATAGTTTTCTCCGCGAAGTTGAGATATAGAGAGATACAGAAAGAAATATTGGAGCGGATCCACTCACTGAGGCTATTTTTCGAACGCAATAGTTTCGCAAACGGGCTTTGCGAAACTGATTGGTTGAGAAGTTGGGTGTTCGGTATCACACGAGCTGTGAGTATGCGATACCGCAATAATTGGCCTTAAGTGCAAGTGGGAGATTGTTGGCTATAGTGCCCTCAAGGCAATTATCATAGTCGCGGGCAGGTGATTATGATGATTGAGGGAGGACCTATACCGGTAGAACAGTTTTACTCGAGATGATAGTATGCTATCTGGTTTGTCTTTATCATCATGTACATGTTGATAGAGCTCATAGGATTCTTGCCTGACTACCAGCATTATGATGGCGATCATATACGTGGGAGCTGGGGGTCTATAAGCACATCCTTAAATGTCCCTAGTCGTGGGAGTATCGAGACTGGGCATCGATACTCCAGTGTAGACTAGTGTATACTGATCGAGACCCCGACGAGGGACGGTGGCCACGTCTCACAAGCCATTGGTGTTAGTTTATTCACCTGAGATAGTATACAGGTGCTCATTGGGTTATGAGTACACTGGACGGACTCGCCGGGAACCTGCTACTTGGTATTATACCTATTGTCAGATAGCAGTTCCCAGATGAAATATGTACAGGTTAGTCTGTCGACCTGAGATCGTCATTTATCTCGTGTGAGTTTTCACTGTGCTTTGATTACTATCCTACCACGGCTCAAAGGAGTCGTGCAAACAGGTTTTATTTGGGTACAGTCCCGAGCCACATGGAGGCAGTGTTCGGATCGTCGGGGATTCGTCTCTCCCGGTATTAGGATTGATGTCGCGTTGTGCACGGGTGGCCATCATCAGAAATCCATGGTCATGGTGGACGAGATTACCGATCCAGGATCGATTGTTTCTCTGGAGGTGATGGGTTTCATGCCGATACTAAATATCGTATTGTTAGGGGTCTGACTTTATCCACCCCCTTAGACTCGATATGCGATACTCTTAGACGAACAGACCGGACTGTACGGATATTGTCATTGTCAGGCTCAGTAGGGGTTCAGGATGAGTTTGCTCGTCGGTCTCCCTTTCGCTCAATACCTAGGTAGCCGTTACGTACAGCTAGTGCCGCTGACGTGCTTGTGGTTAAACCCACTGCCAGCGTATTGACGAGTCTTTAAAGTCCCATACAGAGGGTTTTCACGGTTCAGGCGATATGGTGTAGATGATGTATGTTAGTACATACAGATGTTCGATTAAATATGTGTGCATGCTACACAGACTTTAATCGGATGATTGATAATACTAGCGGCTTAGGACTGAGACGGATTATTAAATCAGGTTTTGATTTAATAATTTATATATGTATTTATATATATGTATTCTAGTATTATTGTTCACTATTCATTTTCTCTCTTGGCTATTCGTATTTCTGTACGAGTATGCGTATATGTATTTCGATACATGTACCGGGAGTATTCCGTATTTATACGGAATAGCTTCTAGAAGTGGACACCTCATTTGTATGATTTTCCATTTTTGGAAATTCATTTGTTTCACAAATGAGGTGGAGTGAGGTGGCATGAGCATGGGTCATAAGTATGGCTTGGAATTGTTTATTTGTGTTGGAGATAGTGCCCTCATAGTCAATTATTGGATCGCAGGTACGTGATTGCAATGATTGCGGAGGACCTATCCCGGTAGGACAGTCTTACTCAAGATGATAGTATGCTATCTGGTTTGCCTTTATCAGTCGTGTACATGTTCAGGTGACTGATTGCATGTTACACTTTGATAGAGCCCTTAGGATCTTGCTTTACTACCAACAGTATGGTGGCGATCATATACGTGAGAGTTGGGTAGTTTATATGCATATCCTTAATTGTAGTCCCTAGTCGTGGGAGTTTCGAGACAGGGCATCGATACTCCGGAGTAGACTAGTGTGTACAGTCGAGACCCCGACGAGGGACGGTGGCCGGTCTCACAAGCCACTGGTGTCAGTTGGATCACCTAAGATGTATACAGGTGCTCATTGGGTTATGAGTACACCGGACAGGACTCGCCGGGAATCTGCTAGTTAGTATTATATCTACCGTCAGATAGCAGTTCCCAGGTGACATGTGTACAGGTTAGTTCATCGACCTGAGGTCGTCATTTGTCTCGTGTGAGTTCCTACTGTGCTTTGATTTCTACCCTACCACGGCTCAAAGGAGTCGTGCAAACAGGTAGTTTTTGGGTACAGTCCCGAGCCATATGGAGGCACGTGAGCGGATCGGCAGGGGATTCGTCTCTCCCGGTATTGGGGGCGAGGTCGTGCTGTGTCTAGGAGAGCCATTACACAAATCCATGGCCATGGTAGGAGATTTACTGGTAGGTACTCCAGTAGTATCTCAGGGTGTATTGGGCTTCACTCCGACATGACTTATACTGCTATTGGGGGTCTGACGTTACTAGCCCCCTAGGCGGATATGCGATACTCATTGACGAACGGACCGGACTGTATATACATTGTCACTGTTAGGCTCAGTAGGGTTTTCCGGATGAGTGCGCTCATCGGCATCCCTTGAGGTCAGTCCGTGGACAGCCGTTACGCATTGCTAGTGCCGCTGACGGTTTGTGGTTAAACCCACTGCCAGGGTACTGACGAGTCATTAGAGTCCCCCACAGACAGTTTCCCAAGTTCGGGCGAAACGTTGTAGAGGCCGTATGGTTTTATGGCAGGGTTCGGAAAATGCACGTGCGTTTACGCACGTGTCGATTTTCGGACAGATGATACTGGTCGGCTTTGGTTTAAGCCGGATCCGAGTATTATATTGAGTAGGTATAATATCTTTGTCTCAGTTGCATTTGTATTCGGTCGTAATACAAATGCGGGTATATTTATACAGTTTCGGGGTTATCCTGAAAGTTGTTTCAGGATCACTTTTGGAAGTTGCCAGTTTCCAGTTTTCTATCAGCCGTCTTTTAACATTCGGTTAAAGACGGATTTATCTTTTTCTTGAGATGAGTGTGGAAGCTTCTAGAAGTTTCTAGATGAGGTGACTAGGATTATATGGTGTTGAGTTTTCATTGGATGCATTTAATGGTTCATTAATGCATGATGAGGTGTTTAGTGATTCATGCTTTGTTATTAATGGTTTTGGATTGCTTAAGATATTTTCTTCTTGATCTTTTAAGTGAGAAGCTTTCTTGTGGTCACCCCCCTCTCCTACGGTCACCTCCCTCTTGCTATATATGGCTTGCCCTCTCTCTCTCCTCACGCTCACTCTCACTTGTTGGTTTCATTTTAGAGAGAAAAGATTATGATAGGTTTTATCGGTGTATGGAATTTCACAGTCCATTTCATTCCATCACCCGATTTCCACGGCAACTTCATTAACCGATCGTCCACGGACTTGGACGAAGTGAGACAAAGTCATCTACTCATTCTCTACATCAATCTTGGTCGTCTCTTTTAGCAAACTTGACGATCGAGTTGCCTCGAGTCAGAGGCGGGAGCCCGTTTAAAGAACCGATCATGTGGTGCCACCTCGACGAGGAGATCGGAGATCGACGAGATCGGAGCAGCCGCAACGGAGCGTGGGATGATGGTTGAAGAACGAAGGACTCGGATCGTTCGGTATAACATTTCTACACTCTTTACAGTTTGTTAGTTTAGCAATAATGGCAGATCCGGGTTAAAGTATACGATAGCGCCAAGTTTAAAAGTTTTTGTTCCGCATTTGGCGTCTGTAGACTGCCGGGGCGCTAGCGTAGACTTACAGTAGTATCAGAGCCTCACCATTTTGCTATACTAACTTGTGCTAACGCGTTTAAAACATCGATCCGACCGGAAAACTAAAAACTGCAAAATCCAAGCCGACAGTTTCTGTTAATTTTAAACGGTGTCAAAATTGATTTCTGGATGTCTTAAAAATCAGTGCAGGGTTTTCTAAGAGCCACGGCAAAATTTGGATTTGTGATCCCTCCAACAAGCCGCGGAAGCGCGGCCAACTCTATAGTCTTAGCCGCGCATCCGCGGCCAAGTGAGGAGCACGTGCTCCCAAAGTTTGTCTGTGGGTTCTTGGTTGGATTTTGGGGTTTTTGGTAAATACAGTTTTTGCCCAGGTTTTGTTACTGTTCACCAGTAAGCAGTGGGGCCCATTTTTTAATATTTGGTCTTTGGTCGATCGAAATTTAAACACGTTAGTTTACAGTGCTTACATTATATCTCCGACCGGGAATGTCATTTGATCGGTAAACCGCGTCTGATTGCTATAGTTCTTTTAGACGGGTTTGCGAACGTGACATTCGCGTTGATGTTCTGTGTTGTGCTGTGATGTTGCGGATTTGTCGTGGTGGATAGCAGTGTGCAATGGTAGTACAGTTTGAGTTTATTTGTACATTTGATATTGCGGGACGAGCGTCCAACTTGTGGACTGCCGTCACTGCCTGTTGTATAATATTCTTTTGGGGCACGACCAGGTTGCGGTCGATGTACCTATTGTACTATTTTTCATTACTGTACTAGGTTTTACCCCGCGACGGAGTGCACAGATAGCCGGGTTCGGGAAAGCAACGGGTCCGCATCTCATGGCTTTGAGAGGCAGAGGGTCCCCACTTCAGAATTGGCAGACTATTCGCCGCACTCGTAGGGGGTACAGGTTGACCCAAGGAGGGGTGCTCAATTTACCGGATTCCGTGAAGTGCCGGGTGTTCCATTCACTATGCTGTGGGGGACTGCCTCGCTTCAGGTTTTGGCGGGTAACTTGCCGCACCCGTAGGGGTCTAGGTTTCATTGCACAGGCTATCCACACGACAGGGGAACGTCGAGTTTCAGCAGCGGCTCTGTGAAACTCGGGGATCCCAGATATCTGTATTGTTCTGTGATGCTTATTTCTTTTCTGTAATGTTGCATATTATCACGCCTGGAGCGATTATGTATATTGGTTTATTTACTATTAGATGTTGTATATGTTTTACACCCGCGCTAGTCCAGTCCCCGCTCTGTCGTTAGTTAAGTAACCTAACGGGTGATGACGGGACCCAGTGACGAATGCGGATGGCATATACGTACATTTTATTTTCGTTCTTTTCTGGTGTGATTATTGATGGGAATGCGTTGATTCTGATCAATGCAAAAGTAAAACAAACCTGTTTTCAGTTGTTGGAACAATTTAAAAAGTGTTATTGCAAAGACGTTTTCTTTTGTTATGCATAGCGGTATTCAGTGGAATATCCTGCACCTCATTCGACGGGGCAAGGGCCGATATCCCTTCACCGGGACTGACCCTTTGGACAGAAGTTTGCGTCAGAGTAATAACTTCACTATAGTCGATTACAAGTTGCTTTGCATAGCGGTATTCAGTGGAATATCCTGCACCTCATTCCACGAGGAAAGAGCCGAGATCCCTTTACCGGGAGTGACCTCTTTAGCAAAAGGTTTTCGCCACTATATTTTAAAAAGCTATCAGGTTCCTTCAGCGATATCAAGTTCACTACGTTAAAGGTTTTTCGCCAAAAACCAGCGGTAGCCCTCCGTCGTTTCTTATGGATGGTCAGTAGTATTCAAGCTATGTTTGTTGGCATACGTCAAGGCATAGTGTTTGGTAGCTGCTGGGTATTCATTTGTTGCATAGATAGATGAGTTGGTTTGGGACAGTCGTATTACCTTGTTGGCATACGTCAAGGGTATGTACGGGTGGGTTCAAATTAACAAGATAATGACGGGCAGAACTTGACATGTGACTTATGATTTGTTGGCATACGTCAAGGTCATAAGAGCATGGGGCAAGAAAATGATATCGGGAGTTTCTAAAGAAACTGAAACTTGCCAAGTATGCGCATACCTTCTGGAGTATGAATAACGTGGATGCATTCCATCACGTTAACATGCGATGAGAGTTGGATCCCGATTCCCACTGATGAGTTGGTTTACTCTTCGGGTGATCCCGATTGATTCTTCTTTAGGTTTGGAGGAGAATTTGACACGACAGTGGGAGGTTTCCGGATTAGATAAAATGATGACCATTCTGATCTAGGTTAGAGTGCACGCAGAGTGTTTCTTTTCTCTCTCTCTTTGGCAGCGACCTTTGACTGACCCTAGACTATGACTCAGTGACCAGGTTGACCGAACCTTCTTAAAATACTGGCTTTTGGATTGTCTGAGTTGCATAAGTCATTGCCACTCCTTCTTTTACCCTTTGCATTTCTCAGAACACCCGTATTATTACGGATATCCACTTCCATTGGATAAATCCATCGTATGGTTATATACGAACTCGAAGGAACTTCTTCGAGGATGGATCCAGGTTCAGGAGAAATAGAATTGGTTTATTCAGTTGTCTTTTATTATCACCTTCTCTCAGGTTGCGAGAGCTCCTTGGTTTAGGAGAGTACACCTATTACGCCTATTGGATAGTCTTATTCCAAACCATAGGCTGGTGCCGAAAGGTAGGGAATGAAGAAAACCAATTAGCCTAAGTAGGGTGTGCAGAAGGTAATATGTAAAGACAAAATAAAGGGATTAGAAAGAGGGCAAAGTAAATTGCGACTGATATCATTCACGACCAAAACCGCGTACTTCATCGCCGCTCCTATTTCACCTTTAAAAAGAATAAGGTATTATTCAGTTGTCTTTTATCGTCACCTTCTCTCGAGATGCCAGTACTCCTTGGTTTAGGAGGGTACACCTATTATGCTTACTGGATAGTCTTCTTCCAAACCATAGGCTGGTGCCGAACGGTAGGGAAGGAAGAAAACCAGTTAGCCTAACGATGGTGTACAGAAGGTAACGACTAAAGACAAATAAAGGGATTTAGAGAGATGGCAATAAAATATACGGTTGAAGTCATGAATTGGATTATGGAAGAGGCATTGCTATGAATACCAGGATACCCCTACGAAACATTTTCATGTTTCAGTGCATTGTTAAAGGAAAAACTGTTTTTTCCGATTAGACACTTACTCCAAGGGTATGTATTTACCAGGTTTCATTCTCATATCTGTATGGTTTTACAGATGATGAGTGGGAGTAAGATATTGGGAATTAGGTGATCATCCTCATTATATCGGAATTCGTTGTAATTGGTGATATTTGAGGAAATCGCCAGGGTACAGTTTTCCACCTACAACGCACAGGTTTTGAGTTGTTCAACTCAGTGGACTTATACAGAGTATTGTATGTTGTCCAAGTGTCCATCAGGACAGAGGGGTAGGTCCTAGTACTATGTTCTATTTACTTATAACTTCTCTAGTATTTAGACGAGTGTTTCGTAGAAATACAAGGTCTAAGTTTTGAGAAGTTGTGGGTATAAGAATAAAGTAGAGAACCAGGTATCACAAGTATCGGGATTCTTCAAAGAGATCGAAGATGTAGATTCTTGTGATTGGTATTCAGATGATAGTGATGGTTTTGAGAAACGTGTTTCTCTTTCAGGTTACTCATAATTGGATGGATTCCTAAATTGAGATATGCACTGGAGACAGCTGCATGATTCGAATATGGTTTCAATTAAATTAGTGCCAAAGTTTCTATATGGGGTATAGAATAGTTCGTACCTTAAAAGATATTGAGGTACGTGGAGTTGTCCAGCTTACGATTAAAACCAGACACTGGATAACTCAGGGCACGTTTCTGTAATGGCTGTTTGTGGGTTGACCCTGGCTATGACGAGGGTTGATATTCTACCATTTGGAAGATCAATAGTGATATTGTTCTTGACTCGCCACAGTTTTAGTAAAACAGATCTTTTTCAGAAAACAGTAGTGGGAGTATGGTAGAACTGGAAGTGATTCCAGAACCGCGAACGATTACGGAAAATTTAATAGGACCTATACATTCAATCAGGTTTGACATTCCAATAGCCAGTCCGCAGACATGGTAGGTAACCTCAGACACCCGAGAGGTACTTCGGTAGGCTCAAGGACGGTGACAGGAAGGTTCTTATCTACCAAGACTTGACACTACTGTTGTTCCAGGCTATGAAACCCGGTAGGAGGGTTGTCGTAGTCAGTGGGAGCAGCGGAAGAATAGTGGGCAAGATGCTTATATCTATTTATAGACTTGAGCAGTTTTTAGCGGAGATAGATCATCTAATTTTGATATGACAGTCATGGGTTTGACTTCAATCAGAATAGGGGATGGATCAGTTAAGAAGGTAGTAGGGTGTGATGTCATGGTATCTGGATGACATACACAGAGTGGGAAGTAAAATTCCTATACTACGATCGGTTGTACTGTGGTCGTCACACAGTTGTTTCTTCAGACAGGACATGGATATAATATTAGACATTCTGGTTTCTGGATCTATGGTTTTAGATCTAGATTTGGGTGGTTTCCCAATGTGGGTACTTTGACAGATATTCTAATGGTTTTTGGAATAGTTGACTCCTAGCATGGTAGTGTACCTGCAGGTGATGGAGTCACCCTCTCTAAAGGTGTCGTATAGACTAAAGGGGAGAGGGTTGTGCATGATTGGCAGATCACTTGCTTAGGCAATTGAGTCAATCATGAGATGTCAAGTACCACACCAAATGTTGGTTTTGCACTAGATGCAATAAGTTTGTATTAATCCAATTCTGGAGAAACATAAGGAAGCAGTTTTAGAACATTGGTACATGTTCTACGGATTTGATAACGGCAGCCTCTTTCGGGAGACAGTTATCATTCCAGACTTCAAAGGTGACATAGATGACAGAGTGATTGTCAGAGTTTTTTAGTTTTCCCTCTGACGAGGGACAGTATTATGGACAGGTGGTTCCAGAGGATACTGTGGGTGGCATGGTGCCGGATACTGATTAGGTTCAGTGATCCATACAGTCTAAGAAGTTTGGATATGGAGTTCATTTATGAACTAAGGTCCCATCAGATATCCAGACATATTCTAAGACATGTACTACTCAATTCGGGAGATGGCTTTCTCCGCGAACTTGAGATTAAGAGAGATACAGAAAGAAACTTCTAGGCGGATCCACTCACCGAGGCTATTTCTCGAACACAATAGTTTTACAAACGGGCTTTGTGAAACTGATTAGTAGAGGAGTTGGATGTTCGGTTTCACACGGGCTGTGAGTAGTCGACATCGCAATATTAGCCTTGAGTGCAAGTGGGAGATTGTTGGAGATAGTGCCCTCATAGTCAATTATTGGATCGCAGGTACGTGATTGCAATGATTGCGGAGGACCTATCCCGGTAGGACAGTCTTACTCAAGATGATAGTATGCTATCTGGTTTGCCTTTATCAGTCGTGTACATGTTCAGGTGACTGATTGCATGTTACACTTTGATAGAGCCCTTAGGATCTTGCTTTACTACCAACAGTATGGTGGCGATCATATACGTGAGAGTTGGGTAGTTTATATGCATATCCTTAATTGTAGTCCCTAGTCGTGGGAGTTTCGAGACAGGGCATCGATACTCCGGAGTAGACTAGTGTGTACAGTCGAGACCCCGACGAGGGGCGGTGGCCGGTCTCACAAGCCACTGGTATCAGTTGGATCACCTAAGATGTATACAGGTGCTCATTGGGTTATGAGTACACCGGACAGGACTCGCCGGGAATCTGCTAGTTAGTATTATATCTACCGTCAGATAGCAGTTCCCAGGTGACATGTGTACAGGTTAGTTCATCGACCTGAGGTCGTCATTTGTCTCGTGTGAGTTCCTACTGTGCTTTGATTTCTACCCTACCACGGCTCAAAGGAGTCGTGCAAACAGGTAGTTTTGGGTACAGTCCCGAGCCATATGGAGGCACGTGAGCGGATCGGCAGGGGATTCGTCTCTCCCGGTATTGGGGGCGAGGTCGTGCTGTGTCTAGGAGAGCCATTACACAAATCCATGGCCATGATAGGAGATTTACTGGTAGGTACTCCAGTAGTATCTCAGGGTGTATTGGGCTTCACTCCGACATGACTTATACTGCTATTGGGGGTCTGACGTTACTAGCCCCCTAGGCGGATATGCGATACTCATTGACGAACGGACCGGACTGTATATACATTGTCACTGTTAGGCTCAGTAGGGTTTTCCGGATGAGTGCGCTCATCGGCATCCCTTGAGGTCAGTCCGTGGGCAGCCGTTACGTATTGCTAGTGCCGCTGACGGTTTGTGGTTAAACCCACTGCCAGGGTACTGACGAGTCATTAGAGTCCCCCACAGACAGTTTCCCAAGTTCGGGCGAAACGTTGTAGAGGCCGTATGGTTTTATGGCAGGGTTCGGAAAATGCACGTGCGTTTACGCACGTGTCGATTTTCGGACAGATGATACTGGTCGGCTTTGGTTTAAGCCGGATCCGAGTATTATATTGAGTAGGTATAATATCTTTGTCTCAGTTGCATTTGTATTCGGTCGTAATACAAATGCGGGTATATTTATACAGTTTCGGGGTTATCCTGAAAGTTGTTTCAGGATCACTTTTGGAAGTTGCCAGTTTCCAGTTTTCTATCAGCCGTCTTTTAACATTCGGTTAAAGACGGATTTATCTTTTTCTTGAGATGAGTGTGGAAGCTTCTAGAAGTTTCTAGATGAGGTGACTAGGATTATATGGTGTTGAGTTTTCATTGGATGCATTTAATGGTTCATTAATGCATGATGAGGTGTTTAGTGATTCATGCTTTGTTATTAATGGTTTTGGATTGCTTAAGATATTTTCTTCTTGATCTTTTAAGTGAGAAGCTTTCTTGTGGTCACCCCCCCTCTCCTACGGTCACCTCCCTCTTGCTATATATGGCTTGCCCTCTCTCTCTCCTCACGCTCACTCTCACTTGTTGGTTTCATTTTAGAGAGAAAAGATTATGATAGGTTTTATCGGTGTATGGAATTTCACAGTCCATTTCATTCCATCACCCGATTTCCACGGCAACTTCATTAACCGATCGTCCACGGACTTGGACGAAGTGAGACAAAGTCATCTACTCATTCTCTACATCAATCTTGGTCGTCTCTTTTAGCAAACTTGACGATCGAGTTGCCTCGAGTCAGAGGCGGGAGCCCGTTTAAAGAACCGATCATGTGGTGCCACCTCGACGAGGAGATCGGAGATCGACGAGATCGGAGCAGCCGCAACGGAGCGTGGGATGATGGTTGAAGAACGAAGGACTCGGATCGTTCGGTATAACATTCCTACACTCTTTACAGTTTGTTAGTTTAGCAATAATGGCAGATCCGGGTTAAAGTATACGATAGCGCCAAGTT
This sequence comes from Agapanthus africanus, assembly GCA_030015575.1. NCBI lineage: Eukaryota > Viridiplantae > Streptophyta > Magnoliopsida > Asparagales > Amaryllidaceae > Agapanthus > Agapanthus africanus. Next base: position 207,944,243 of record JASDDO010000004.1, read on the forward strand.
TAAAAGTTTTTGTTCCGCATTTGGCGTCTGTAGACTGCCGGGGCGCTAGCGTAGACTTACAATTTGCACATTGAAATGAGATATTTTTGTGATGAGAGAGAGAGGGAGTCACAAGTATTGGTATGGACTTGGTCATTTTACTTCACTTGATTCATTGCTTGCATTCTATTCTCACCTCAACACTTAGCCATTCTTGAGTTGTTCATGCCATTGTTTTCTCACCTCCTTCATCTTCTATGGTTGCTCCCTTGAGCAATAGTGATGAGAGAAAAATATAGTGACACATTCCTACACCTCCATTCTCCATTACTAGCAACCTTGGAGCGTCGGTTGCCTCGCTAGACGAGGCTGAAACTTGTGTCGTTTCCCTCAGGTGGATCATCGTATATGGAGGAAGACCGGCAACCAAACTCGATCGAGAAGCCACTAAGAGCTTAAGGATGATGGTTGAAGACCGAAGAACACAGATCAACTCGGTATAACCATCTAACTTCTTATATATAGCTTGCTAGTTTAGGGTTTAAGGTAGATCCGGGTATCGGGTAATAGTAGCGCCGGTTTAGTAAATTTTTGTTCCGCATTTGGCCACGGTTTGATGGCCGGGGCGCTGCCGTAACCAACATTTAGATGGTCCCGACCAATTCTCCTTTTCGGGTTTGAGGGAGAATTCGAGGAAATAGTGGGAGTCATCCTGATTAGATAAAGTGATTAACCATTCTGATCTAGGTTAGAGTGCACGCCGAGTGTTTCTTTTCTCTCTCTTTGGCAGCGACCATGGCCCGACCCTAAACTAAAACTCATGAACCAAGTTAACTGAACCTTCTTAAAACACTTTGACTTTTGGATTGTCACGAAGTCGCATATATCATTGCCGCTCCTACATCATCTTTGCTTTTCTTCAGAACACTTCGTATCACTACGAAAATCCATATAGCTTGGATGTTCCATCGTATAGTTACATACGAACTCGAAGGAACTTGTTCCAGTTCGAGAATGGATTATGGTTCTGAAGAAATTGAATAGGATTATTCGGTTGTCTTTTCCTTTTATCTTCTCTAATGTTGCGAGAGCTCATAGGATTAAGAGAGTACACTTATTGCGCTTATTGGATAGTCTTCTTCCAAACCATAGGCAGATGCCGAAAGGTGGGGAAGGAAGAAAACCAATTAGCCCAAGCATGGTGTACAGAAGGTAATAAGTAAAGACATATAAAGGGATTAGAAAGAGGGCAAAGGAAATTGCGACTGCTATCATTCACGACAAAAACGTGTATACCCCTGCCACTCATACATCCACTTTGGATTTCTCCAGAACACTTCGTATCACTACGAAGATCCATAATGCTTGGATATGCCATCGTATAGTTACATACGAACTCGAAGGAACTTATTCCAGTTCGAGAATGGATTCTGATTCTGGAGAAATAGAATAGGATTATTTAGTTGTCTTTTCTCTTACCTTCTCTCAGGTTGTGAGGGCTCCTGGTATTAGGAGAATACAAATATTGGGCTTACTGGACAGTCTTCTTCCAAACCTTAGGCTGGTGCCGAAGGGTAGGGAAGGAAGGAAATCAATTAGCCTAAGTATGGTGTACAGAAGGTAATAAGTAAAGACAAATAAAGGAATTGGAGAGATGGCAAGGAAATATACGGTTACAGTCATGAATCAGGATAGTGGAAGAGGCATTACTAGGAATACCCGGATACCCTTTCGAAACATTTTTCATGTTTCAGATTTTCTGTGCGATGTTAAGTGAAAACCGTTTTTCCAATTGGATTCTAACTCCAGGGTATGTATTTACCAGGTTTGATTCTCACATCTGTATGGCGTTACAGATGGTGAGTGGGAGTAAGATATTGAGAATTGGGTGACAAAATCCTTAATACATATCAGAATTCTTTGTAATTAGTGATATTTAAGGAAATCACCTGGGTTTTGCCTGACGACAAATATTTGGTTTAGAATATCCGTCGTTATGCATCAATTTCAAACTGATATATCTGTACGTTTATTTTATAAATTGAGATATAACTTTTTTGATATTATGTCTATGACATTTATCTATATCAGTTGGTGATTAGGTAAGGTGCATACAACAGCGGTGTAATTCTTTTTAACCATAGCACAGTTTTCAACCTACGACGCACAGGGTTTGAGTTATTGAATTCAGGGGACTTATACAAAGTATTGGATGTTGTCCGACGTCTGTTAGGACAAAGGGATTGGTACTTGTACTATATTCTCTTTACTTTTGACTTCTCTAGTTTTAGACAAGTATTTCGTTGAAATACATGGTCCAAGATTTAAGATGTTATAGGTATAAGAATGAAGTAGAGAACCATTTGTTGGAAGTATCAGGATTCTTCGAGGTAGTCGAAAATGTAGATACTTATGCTAGGTATTCTGTTGTAAGTAATGGTTTTGAGAACTTGCTTCTCTTTCAGGTTACTCATATGTGGATGCACTCCTAGATGAGTAATGTTGCTTGGCCTCTTTCTATTTGGTTGATATGCACTGGAGACAGCCGCATGATTTTCAATCCGATTCCAATTAAATTAGTGTCTTTGTTTTTATATGGTATATAGAATCAATTCATATCTTAACGATGTTAAGGTATATGGAGTTGTCCGGCTGATGCTTAAAACCAGAATCCGGATAAACTCTAGGTACGTTTCAGTAATGGCAGTTTGTTGGTTATCCCGGGCTTTGACGAGGGATAACTTTCTACCATCAGGAAGATCAATAGTTATATTGTTCTTGACCCGCCACAGTTTTAGTAAAATGGATTCTTTTCAGAAAACATTAGTGGAAGTATGGTAGAACTGGAAGTGATTCCAGAACCACAAATGATTACTGAAAATTTAGTAGAACCTAAACATTCAATTGGATTCGATATTCCATTAGCCACTCCGCGGATTTGGTGGGTAACCTCAGACACCCGAGAGGTACTTCGGTCTTCTCAGAGACGGTGACAGAGAGCTTCTTGTTTATCCAGACTTGTCATTGCTGCTGTTCTAGACTATGAGACCTGGCAGGAGGATGATTATAACGTCGTTCTAAATTAGTTTTAGAAAGTGCACGTATATATAACTTTGCCAGAAGGTTGTTGTAGTCAGTGGGAGCAGCGGAAGTATGGTGGGCAAGTAGGTTATGTCTATTTATAGACTAAAGTAGGTATGGCGGAAATAGATCATCTATTTTTGATGTGACAGTCATAGGTTTTAATTAATCAGAATAGGAGATGGATCTGGTAAGAAGGTAATAGGGAGTGATGTCCTGGTACTTGGATGACATGCACTTGATAGGGAGGGATCTTCCTATATTACGATCGGTTATATACTGTGGTTGTCATAAAGTGTTTCTCCAAATAGGATCTGGATAAAATATCACGGATTCTGGTGACTAGATCTATGGTTTTATATCTAGATTTGGGAAGTGTTCCAATTTGGGTGCTTTGATATAATTCTAAAGGTGTTTTAGAATGGACGACTCCTGGCGATGTGGTAGTACCTGCAGTGATGGAGTCACCCTCTCTAAAGAGATGTTTTCTAGACTGATGAGGAGAGGGATTTGTATGATTGGCATATCACTTGCTTAGGCAATTGAGTCAATCATGAGATGTCAAGTACAACACCAGATATTGCTTTTGCATTAGCTGCAATAAGTATATATTAATCTAATCCTGAAGAAATTTTGAGAAGCAGTTATGAACATAAGTGGATATTCTTGGGATATGGTAACGGCAGCTTCCTTCGGGAGACGACTATCCTGTCAGGCTTCTAAGATGACCTGGATGACAGAGTGGCTGTCTGAGTTATAGTTTTTCCTCTTTTGAGGGACAATATATTGGATAGGTGGTCCAAACGGATACTGTGGAAGGCATGGCGCAGGATACTGATTAAATTCAGTGGATGATACAGTCTAAGAAGTTTGTTGGATTTGGAGTTTATTTATAAACTGGGTCCCATCATTTATTCAGACAAATTCTAAGACATGTATTGCTCATTTTCGAAGATAGTCTTTCTCCACGAAGTTGAGATATAGAAAGAAATATTGGAGCGGATCCACTCACTGAGGCTATTTCTCGAATACAATAGTTTCACAAACGAGTTTTGTGAAACTGATTAATAGAGAAGTTGGGTGTTCTGTATCACACGAGCTGTGAGTATGCGACACCGCAATAATTGGCCTTAAGTGCAAGTGGAAGATTGTTGGCTATAGTTCCCCAGGGCATAAGGGGCATGATGACTTGACGTCATCCTCTCCTTCCTCCGGCTTATCACCAAGTCAATTATTGAATCGCAGGCACGCGATTGCGATGATTGAGGGAGGACCTATACGGATAGAACGGTCTTACTCAAGATAATAGTTTGCTATTTGGTTTGTCTTTATCATCATGTATATGCTTTATGTGGTATTACATATCACTATTACATGTTGATAGAGCCCATAAGATTCTTGCTTAACTACCAGCATTATGATAGCGATCATATACGTGGGAGCTGGGTGGTCTATAAGCACATCCTTAAATGTCCATAGTCGTGGGAGTATCGAGACTGGGCATTTATACTCCAGAGTAGACTAGTGTATACTGATCGAGACCCCGGCGAGGGACGGTGACCAGGTCTCACAAGCCATTGGTATTAGTTTGTTTACCTAAGATAGTATACAGGTGTTCATTGGGTTATGAGTACACTGGACGGACTCGTCGAGAACATGCTAGTTGGTAGTATACATATTGTCAGATAGCAGTTCCCAGGTGACATGTGTACAGATTAGTCTGTCGACCTGAGATCGTCATTTGTCTCGTATGAGTTCCCACTGTGTTTTGATTACTACTCTACCACGGTTCAAAGGAGTCTTGCAAACATGTTTTAGTTGGATGCAGTCCCGAGCCACATGGAGGCAGTGAGCGGATCGTCAGGGATTCGTCTCTCCCGGTATTAGGGATTGATGTCGCGTTGTGCACGGATGGCCATCATCAGAAATCCTTGACCAAGGTAGTCGAGAATTACTGATTTGGATCAGTAGTTTCTCAGATGGTGATGGACTTCATACCGACACGAAATGTCGTGTTGTTAAGGGTCTGACTTTATCCACCCCCTTAGACTCGATATGTGATACTCTTGGACGAACAGGCCGGACTGGACAGATATTGTCACGAACATGCTCAGTAGGTGTCAGGATGAGTTTGCTCGTCGGCCTTCCTTTCGTTCAATACCTGGATAGCTGTTACGTACAGCTAGTGTCGCTGACGTGCTTGTGGTTAAACCCACTGCTAGCGTATTGACGAGTCTTTAGAGTCCCACATAGAGGGTTTCCTTGCTTCGGGCAAAACGATGTAGAGGCCGTATAGTTTTACGGCAGGGTTCGATCATATACGTGCACTTGTGCACGTATCATGATTCTGACAGATTATACTAGTGGGCTTTGGTTTAAGCCAGATTCTAGTATTAGTTTGATGGATTATTTTCGTCTCTTTGTATTCGTATTTTTCGGAATACGGATACGGGTATGTATATACAGACGAGGGGTATTCTTGTAATTTATTACAAGGTACTTCTAGAAGATGCCACCTCATTTAGTTTTAACCATTTAGGATTAAATGGTTAATGAGGTGGAGAGAATGAGGTGTGTATGCATTTATTGTAGCATGGGCTTTATAGTGACTCATGGTTACTATTCTAGGATGCTTGATATTTTGTTTGTTGTGAGATATTTTAGAGACTTGAGATATTTTCTTGTCTTGAGATATTTTGGATGGCTTCATTTATTGTTCACAACTCACAACACACAAAACACAACACAACAAAAAGACTTGGCCATTTTTCTTGAGTTGCCTCTTCTCAAGCTTCTTCTTCTAACTCCACCCTTCATGTCTCAAGTGTTGAGAAACCTAAGGTGTTTGGAGACAAATTAATCCATCACTACACTCTACATTCTCTAGGCTATCTAGTTTAGCGAACTAGGTACCCTAGTTATTTCGGCTATTGAGGTAGGAGCTCGGAATACAAATCCTCAGGTGGATCATCTTCGATGGAGGGAGACCGGAGATCAAGCTAGATCATGGTGGCCTCTAGGAGCTTGGGAAGGTGGTTGAAGACCGAAGGACACGGATCAATTCGGTATAACTATTCTTAACTCATATATATTTAGTTTGCTGGTTTAGGGTTCATGGTAGATCCGGGTAGCGGGTTGTGTTAGCGCCAGTTTTGAAAAATTTTGTTCCGCAATCGGCCACGGTTTGATGGCCAGGGCGCTTGCATAACCCAACAACGTCAACAGCTATAACATGAGATTCATCTGAAGGAAAATCCTCATTGATAGATGAAAGAGAATGTTTGGTAGAAAAATATAGGGTGTGCTCATGAAAGTTAACGTTGGCAGAAATAAATGTCTTGTTCAACTCTGGACTATTGCATTTATATCATTTTTAGGTATGAAGGTATCCTACAAATACACACTTGATAGTCTTGGGGTCTAGTTTGGACAATCCATGCCGATGGTCATGAACAAAGTAAGTACAACAAAAAATCCAAGATGGAAGAGAAAAAGGAGATTTTGATGGACATACTATAAATAAAGGTGTCTTACCCCTCCCCCCCCCCCCCCGCCGAAATTGAGGAAGGCATACAGATAATTGACCAAAAAGCAGTCATGACTGCATCATCCCAAAAATGTTTGGGGTGTCCATGTGAATCATAAGAGTGCGAGCCATCTCAAGTGTATTTTTCCTTTCCAATACAACATTATGTTGATGGATGAATGGACAGTATGATTGATGTTCAATACCCGAATTATCTAAAATTGCAAAAAATCATGACTAAAATATTCTTTTGCATTATCACTTCTCCAAATAGACGCGTAAGAACCAAATTGAGTTTGAATTTGAGCACAAAAGGATTTAAAAGTATCAAACACTTTAGAGCGAGATTTTAATACGTAGATCCAAGTTGCGCGAGAAAATCATCAATAAAAGTCATAAAATAGCGATAACCATTTTTAGACACTACAGGACAGGGACCCAATATATCTGAATGAATAACCTCAAACGATTTTCCACTTATTTGTCTTAGGGGATAGGAAGTACAAGAATGCTTTTCTATCTCACAGGACTCGCAATCTAAAACAAACACTTGACTGAGAGAACTAATTTCTTCAGAGTGTCCAAACACGGATGACCAAAATGACAATGTGCATCAAACAATGCACTAGAGCTAACATAAGCAATTGATGGTGACGTCTAGTAGAGACCACCCATCTTATACCCCGAACCAATAAGGCTTTTTGTCTCCAAATCCTGCAAGGTGCTACCAGAAGGAGAAAAATTTACCGAACAATTCATAATATGAACAATTTTACTAACAGAAAGCAAATTGAATAGAAAGATAGGAATATAGAGAACATCAGACACGGGAAGAGGAGATTGCACAATCTTGCCCGTGCCTTCCATCTTAGAGATAGAACCATTGGCCAAGATAACAGGTGGACCGAGTGAATTAGAACGAAACGATGTAAGTTTACTTTTCTCCCGTCATATGATCTAATGCCCCGAAATTAATGATCCAGGTCTTAGGTGCAGTAGCTATGGAGAGGAGACATGTATCACCTTTAGCCATAGTTGCAGCATGAGCCTCAGCCGACGACGATGACGATGAGGCTTGAGATCCGAAAATGAAGGCATCGGAAGCAGAGCATCTCATCCTCTGTAAAAGGAAATGATGTACCAAATGTCGAATTAGGAAGTGGAGTGGTGGCAACAAGATGAGCAGTTCGAGGTCTTAACTCCGGGCGAAGAATGTATCAGCGCACCTTGGTGTGTCCTTGCATCTCACAACGAGTACGGTATCTCTTTATATCTCTCTCCTCTTCCTCGTCCAATAGGACCACGTCCTATTGGACCTCCGCCACGACCCCCACCACGTCCTCTAATTCCGTCACCATAGCCTATAATAGCATGTGTTGATGAAATACATGTAGAATTATCCTCGGACAACTCTTTTCGTGAATGGTCTGATAAACCTTTTGTAATAGACGAAGGAAAGGTGCGGAGAATGGTGGCATAAGAATCTATAAAGGATATAATATCCGGTGTGTCCAAAATCTAAGGTTGGATACTATCAAATTCCGGTCCAATAGTCTCTAAAAACTTCATAACAGTATCTTCTCACGGTTCCGGTGCATTTGTTGAATATCGCTTGTAATAGGAAACATAGAGCCACTCAGTGTCGAGTTTTTTAAACTCGGCATAACATAAAGTCAGTGACCTAGATCCTCGCTTAAGATGGTCCGGACTTTTGAGAATATCATAGGCCCTGTTAATATTCTTCTTCACTTCAAATATCGACGGTAAGTATGCCCATATTTTTCTTGCATCCGCTAGGTAATACACCTGGTCAGCAATGTCATCTTCCATCGCCTCAGTCATCAGACGACGCAGCATAGCATCGTCCGCGAGCCAATGTTCAGTAGATGATTTAGGAGGCTCCTCGGTAAGATGTTTCATTAATTTCTTTTGCGTTGCAGACATATCAACTGCATTTTTCCATCTCTTATAATTATTCACATTTAGATGCCAAATGCATGATATGAAAAGAAGACCATAACTCCTTCCTTTTGTTTTCTTCCATCTTTAACAAATAGATCAAAAAAAAGCATAGACTCAAAAGTTCTCTCTTAAAAAAAGGGAACCACAACAATGGTCTAAAACAAATCGTGACTTGTCTCAAAGACTCAAATCAACGAATTACAACCCACCGTCGTCCTTAAAAAATAGGGTCGGAGCCTAAAATGCGGTCTCTGAGAGCACATACATCTCGAACACATCACAAATCACTAGAGGCTTTAATGCCAAAAAGTTCGTTACATGGCTTTAATGCCAAAGAAAAAACATGGCTTTAATGCCAAAAATCTCTTGGGTTGTGTGGGATCGGCTAGGGCTTGATGGTGGGGATCAGGATCTGGCTTGGGGCAGCGAGCAGAGGGGATCGGTGGCGGATTGAGGCAGCGCCGGTGAGAGGATGAGGGGCAGCAGGGGCATCGATTGTGGGCAGCGTTGATGAGGGGTGATGGCTAGGTTTTAGGGTTAGGGTTTTGTGGAGGCTCTGATACCATGTTATAAATACGGTATTTGAGAGAATGATAATAGGATAGAGAAATATCTCCTCTTCCCCTCTTTATTTATAGCGAACAAATTAGGGTTTGGATAAGTACATTTACCTCAATACCTTTACATAGAAATAAACCCTATTTCAGGTATACCCCGTATTCTAACATATGCAAAACCAAAGGGGGAATTTGAACAACTAATAGAGTTTAGGGGTGATGTATGAAGATATAACTTTTAGGGGTGATGTGTGGAAATAACTATGTTTTTTGGGCGGTATATATGAAAATCCCTATTCCTTTAAATTAAATCATTTAGTAATTTAGTGATGTTTCATTGAGTAATTGTGGAATCTCCTTTTGGCTTTTTCCTGTGATCTGAAAGAATTTGTAGGGCACCAACTAATCATACATCAATTACAAGCGTTGATCTCAAGGTCGACAATCGGTCATAAAACTTTGTTAAATCTTTAATTTTTTAATGGAGCCTTGTGTTATGCCCGAACCCATTTTCACTGGATAGGCTTAGATGATACGCTAATGATGATTAATATTGTACACCGGCAGCAGTAGAGCGGGCAGTTCAGTTTTCAACCGTCCAACAGTCTTGACCATTTTCACCATTCAGGTCGCCGGCGGTCAAAACTGTCATTGGTATTTGGTGGCCTTGTTTGGAGTAGTGTGATTTTGTTAATAAGGTGCTAACTTGATTAAACAAATACTAATGCTATGTACTTCAGGCACTAGCATTGGCCATGGCATACCAGTCGGTTACCGATCACCATAAACAGTGGCCGCCTATCAATGATCTCGGGCCGAATGATCCAGTCCCAATCAATGGTACACGGTATTCTATTAGCTCGCTTTCACCCAAAAAAAATAAAAATGAAAAATCTCTTAGTTGTATTTACATTTCGCTGATCAACTCTTATCAACATAGCTTCATGTTTACATCTCCATCTAGAGATCGCCGCTTGATATTGCTTTCTTCTTCTTCTGCAGGTGACTAAACATCAGTTGTTCTTGAATGGCTAGATATTGGAAAGTGATTCAAAAGAATTTTACAGGAACCAGTGCAAAAGATAAACTAGTTGAAATATTTTCCTTCATTTCATTACTTACCATAGCGTTTGTTTAAATAGCCTATCTCCAGTGGAAGACTTGGTGACCGCAAGGTTTCGGATGTATTGCTTTTTTTTCTTTCTTCTTTCTTTCTTTCTTTTTTTGACGAAAGTGCTGGGTTCATGAGGGCTGCCTCATGAAAATCTTTTAGCGAATGAAGATCGTAGTAAAACAAATACAAGAAAAAAAAAAGAAGCAAAAAGTTACCTATACATCATACCCTCTCCCAGTAAGTGGGAGAAAGAGACTAGTGCATCTATACATGGATATCTACTCTAAAGGTTTCAACGGAAGCTAAAAATATAAGTATACAACATATTGAAACATTAAATGAGTGGAAAAAGAAACTTCAAGTTTAAATTTTCTTGAGCTCCTTGACTATTTCCTTCTCTCGTTCAGCGGCAACAAAATAATTCTTTTATAGTGATCACCAGTCTTTCAATTGATCAAGAGAAAAAACCTCACGACATCTAATTTATATAGCTCTTGTTTGTGATGTTTCTTGAATCCATCGTCTTTTGGTTATAATCATTATAATCTGCTTCTTCAATTTTATCAGTTCCAGCATTTAAACTAAATACTGAAACCGAAATGCAAGAAATTAATGCCAGCACCTCCAGTTTTCCTGAAACCAAAATGCAAGAAATTAATGCCAGCACGGGTTGTATCAAACTAGTAAAATTTTGACCAGTGCTCATTTGGATTAAAAGAAATTACAAAAGATGTAGCGGTAACCTGAAAATGTTAGAAATTTTACAACAGCAACCCATGAACAAAGATATCTGCAAATGAAAATGAGCTTGTAGTCTTAGATTAATAGGAGGGAGAACCATTCAGATTGTAAATATGATATATTCCCTTTAGAAAGGCTCAATCTATCATAAGGATTCAAGTAGACCTTGATTGTCAGACAAAAATTATTGTCACCATGCGCATTGCTAAACTTATTTAGAAACATTTCCCCCAAGTCATATATGGAAATGCTTAATTTGTATATGAGGGATGCAAACTAGTTTTATGTTTATACGTAAATTGATATCTATCTGACCAGTTCTTGAGATTTTAGAAGTAATATGAATATAAATAATTATTACAGGTTCCTAAAATTATATATGCCCGAGTCCCCCCATTCCCACCCCTCCGTCCTTGAGTTTCTACCACATTTCATTTGCTTATTCAATTAGTGACAAAGATTTAAATCTATAACTTATAGTTAGGAAGCATTAAAAGTCAAATACGGAAAAATACTACATATATTAACATGGATTAAATGGGAGAGAAGTCAATAGATTTTATTTATTGGACATTCAATAGTTCAGAGCGATGCAACAACATCGAGTGATTTTTCAGCAAAGTTTGCATCATTATCAACTTATCTAATCAAACTAGCTCAGTTCAGCTGATTCATAAAGCATGTCCAATGAACCATGTTAAGTACCAGCTATAATTTCTTGCATTTCGGTTGTACCTATAAGTACCTAGAACCTATTAACCTAGAACCTTTTCATTTTTCCTTTTTGTTGTTGAAGGGAAGCTTCTTTGAATCATTTCATGTGCTCATGACTCATAAGTAGTAGGAATATTTCTAAAAAGCAACATGAACCATGTTAAGTACCAGCTATATTTCTAAAAGCAACATGAACCATGTTAAGTATCAACAATATGGTTTTGTATGCGTTTAGAAGTCTAAATATTTGATTTCTTAAGCATGTTGAGAGACCCTCAAGAAATGTTTGCTTAGAATCTCTAAATAAATTCTCGTTACATGTGATCGTAATAATATGTATCTATATATTGTGGTGGTTGTTGTATTTCCTTTGTTTTAACATTACTAATGTCCAAATATTCTTGATCTGGTTATTTTATAAATTTAGCATATCTTTTTCCCAGATAGTGTACATTTCCACGATTAATATCCACTTTGCACATTTGAAGAAGTTGGTAGGTTATAGCATTTCCTAAGTCACCCATATCTAGAAATACTATTACAAGAAAAATAAAGCTTCTATAGACTAGACAAGGCACAGGTTATCCCTAGAATAAATTTTGATGAGAGTTTGGGAGAAAAAAACAAGGATGGAGAGCTTATTTGTTTGTGTAAGGTGCCTATATTATGGTAGCTGTAATAATGGAGGAGCAATTCAAATGAGCATAGCAACTTTTAGATGTGAAGTCATTGGATCGAGTAATGGTTTGAAACACGAAAAAGAAAGAATTAATGGTGTGAACCGCACACTCAAAATTTATGACAGATAATGACTACTAGTTGGTTTTTCCTCTTTTTTATTTTTTATTTGCAAGTAGAATGTGGGAAATCACACTAGCTAAAAGATGAATTTGGAATAATTGGATGACATATGACACATCTACAACGCTTATCTCTACAATTACACCCAACACAAGAATTAATATGTAATATTGTTAAACCTTTTTATCTCTCACACCATATAATTTTTTGATGCCTATGTTATGTATTTTAAGAGAGGGGTTTAAATTGAAAATTTCAATATAATATTGCATAAGACAAGTAAAAGAAATATTCTTACCACAATATGATAATTAAATTATAGAAAAATTCATTTATAATTACTCGATTCATCTCAATTTTTTAAGAATAACAAGACTTCAACATATCTCTATTTAATAAGAAATCTTTAGGTATAATGCTACTATTTTTAAATCTAGCATGCACGACAAGCAAATATTGCAGTGCATGAGGAACAGGACTTCTAATCAAGAATAAGATCTGATTATACCATCACTCATTATACTCGCCACCAGTCTCAAACCATAGTAAAAATAAACGAGCTCAACTATTGTTGTTCTAAAGGCATAAATTAATATCCAATTCTATGAAAAGTTAACTTTTATCCATGCAAAATTATTTAAATAAAAAATTTACCTAGTAAGCTTACAATTTTACGCTCTTGCCTACTTATTCAGAGTTAGTAGATCAAGGAAATATAAAATACAAAGGGAAAAAAATTAAAAATATAGCTCACTAGCGTAGACCAAATTTAGGAAGAAGAACAATTTCTCTTTCAAACTGAGAAGTGGCACAACAAAGATTGTCAAAAAATATCCCTGGTTGGTCTCTTACCATTTACCAACACATAGATTAAGGTCTAAAGCAACCACAGTACAACCATTGAGAATTCTTGGGACACATAAACCACAACTGACAACTGAGCAGGCTGGTTAAAAACACTTTCAGGCCATATAAGCTCATAACAAGAGAGATGAATTCAATCACATATAATACACCGACTCTATTATATTTATGTCTCTCTCCTAGCCGACGACCTCGGGGGCCGAGGTACTGCAGCATCCTCTTTCTCATTCTCATCTTTCTCGGCGCTGCTTGCCACAGCGTCGGTTTCAATGGTTTCGGTGGTGCTCTCGGTTACTGGAGTGGGCTTTGCAGGTGCCTGAAGAAAAAATTAGAGCAAATCATTTACAAATGTGTAAACAAGAAATGAGTTCTTTGAATGAGCAACAAATCGCAGAAAGAAATGGTAAAGAGATGAAAAGCTCACCGCTGGTTTCTTTCCCCCGAAGAGAACCCTGAAGATAATGGTTGAAACGACGACCACGATAGATGCAAGGATGCCGATCGCCAAGTTAGGTTGTTTTTCTCCCTTCTCAATGAGATCCTGCAAACATGAGATATTGAACTTCAGGAACCAACATGATACAGAATGCTAATGCTGCTGGAATCGCAAGTGACAAAATATGAATGGAGGTGGTACTGAGAAACACAGTATGCAGCTAGTTTAACGGGAAGCCAAAGAGTATTTTTTTGTTCTTCTTGGATAATATTTAACCGGTTATATATATAGAGATTTTTTTCAAAAATATAACAAAGGATGAACCATATTCTACGCGACTATGATGAACTATATTCTACATAGGGGCAAAGTTTCCGAGACAACTAATCTGGACTATCATAATGCAAAAACCTTGGAGTACGCCCATTTTGCAATTGAATTAGTTTTAATAGATAATAATACCATGTGGTCAGTTTGGAAGATGAAGAGAGTTGTTACGAGCCATTAATTGATTTGGAAGATATATTTTCATTAAGTAGGAAGAAGATGATGGTATTACAAGGATGAAAGTATTTCATTTGAAAATAAATAGATATTTTACATATTTGACAGCAAAGTAACGATGTTATTTTTTTAATGAAGATTTGAGGGGGATTTAAATATATGTGATGATTTGTGAGGTATATCAAAAGCACATAATATTTAGACAGTTTGGAAACGGGGTTGCAGCTTCCGAAACCATGGTTTCGTGGAGTTTCAAGGTTAAACTCTAAGAATCGGTTTCAAAAGATTTCAAGGGCTCTATACACCTTTTTTTCCTTTTTCCTTTTTCTTTTGTTGCCGGGGGGGGGGGGGGGGGCAATGGAGTTTCACAAAGTTGAAGCCGCTCTCTTTTTTAAACGCTACTTTTCAACACTATGTTGACGAGCGACCCTAAACTTCTTGAGACGCACTACCAAACTTAAACGAAACCGAGGTTTCCGAAACCTTGTTGGGTATATACCAAAAACACCCTTTTCTTGGCGCATGCAACATGCAAAAACCAAAAGAATAAGAAAACAGCAACCCACTACGACACAAAGAAACCAATAACTGATACTTACAACGATCTTTATCTTGTAGGCCTCGAGGAAAGGAATATCTGCCACCTTATAAAGAACATCAAATACCTTCTTCTGCATTTATAGGAGGGGAAAATTTGTAAGGAGACATAAGTAACAATGGATAGACTAAACTCTCAGATGGGATGAATGAGACAGAAATATTACCTGGAAGCCTGAAAGCCCATCTGAAAGCCCAGCAGCTGCCTCTTCTTCCTTCTGTTTTTCCTTCTCAACCTCATACTTCACTTTCCAAGTATTCTCCCGATACGACTCTGCCACCTTCTCATCACTCGTTATCAACACATTGTCAAACAAAATCCCATCCTGCATCGTCCAAATCTCAATTCCAATAGCAGCAATGGGCTCAAAATCAGGTCTCTCAAGTTCAAAGTATTCGGGATTTGGTATCTCCTGTGGCTTCCAAATTCCCTTATAGTTAGGGTTATCAATTAAAGGAGCATGCCATTTCCCTTTATAAGCGGGATTTCTCTTCATTGGTCTCTTCCACTCACCACAACCTGGTGCTGCTTCACATTTTGGGTTAACGATTTTTGGAGCCTCAAATTCTCCATCCTCCTCATCGTCCCAGTCCTCAGGTTTAGTAGCCTCAGGATCATCAATTTCCTCGGGCTCATCATCCAACCAACCCTCAGGCTTAACGGCTTCCCCATCCTCAATCTCCATTGGAGCATCCTCATCCCAATCATCACGCTTTACAGCATCAGGGTCTGGGATTTTGGCCCTCTCGTCCCAATCCTCAGGCTTCTTATCCTCGGGATCCGGAATGGTCTTTGGTGGAATAAGCGCAGGGTCAAAATCGTCAGCAGATAAGAAATTTGCCTTCTTCTCTTCGCCGTCGATCAAAATACGCAACTCATTACCGGGATTGAGAATTGCAGTGTAGACGTGAGATAGTTTATCAGAAGGAACAGATGGCGGATACTTTAGATGATGCTCAACAAAATTCCCAGTCTTTGGATTTTTATGCTTAAGGATGAAATGGACCTTATTCGTGGACCCACACTTATCTGGACCAAACATGATAGTATAAGGAGAGTCGTTGTTGAACTCTTTGGGGATCCATCCAGCCTCTTGAGGTCGAAGGTATTTAAGATATGCTCCTCCACACTCGAGACCATTTTGAAGTCTAGTCTCGTATTGTAAAACAATGGTCCCGTCCTTGAGATTAACTGGTTCATCGAGTTCCTTGACAATCGCATACTTCCTTGCCTTCTCACTCACAAGAAGCCCATAATCATCATGCCCCTCGCTCTTGGAATGTTTCCACACACCTTTACACACAGACACATAATAATGCAACAATCCAAGATAGGTAAAAGTGATGGGATCAAAGGTTCACTTTGTTAGGTGTCATTGAAGACCTGAGATAGCTAAAAGCAGTAAGAATAAAAGGATTACTTGGTTATGTGTCATTGAAAAGTCGTGACCCTTTTATATATTCAAGAAGTTGAGATCATGCAAGTACAAAAATTCGCATGTTCAGTTACTTGTAACTACGATGTACAAATTTCAGTCAATTCAGCCTTGGTTGTTCTGGTGAATCTACATTCACAATTTAATACTTTTCCATTAACAAAGACATGCAACCTCTTTCAGAAATCCTGCATTGTAATTTGCATGAGTAAACGTGTTAATCCAATACAATAGAGAATCTTGAGTTAGTTGATTGTAGCTGGATTCCCAATCAATAATTTCTCTTGTACAATGAGCTTAAAAAATATGTACTTAGAATTATGTGGTTCATAAGTGAACCGAATCAAATGCAACTCCAGCTTAGACATCAATAGGAAAGAAGGCACGCAAATTATATATAAACTGATTTCCTCAATATAGATGTCTTCAGAAGTCTACCTACAGCTAAACATGCTTTCACAAAATATAGAACAACAGAAATTTAGTTAAATGAATGTCATCAAGGTAGTGATATCCAATACCTGCATGAAGGATTTATTGAGGGTGAGGTGACCATAATGTTAAGGGGATTTGGAACAAATGGAAGAAAGAGTTGCATTAAATACCTTTGGATGCAAACAACATAGAAATACAATTGCAGGCAAGTGCATTCACTGCATATATTTATTTATGGGATATCTTTACTCTGTAAACTATTTTAAAACATAACAATAGCCTCCATTTATCCAGGTCAATAGTCCACCTATATAATGTTTTCTATCTTGGCATCTGTTGGGCTTAAATGTCTATTAATTGAAAAGATCAATGAACATGATCAAATCATAGCTGGAATCCTGTAATGATGCGACAAAGACAATAAAAAAGGAAGACATCTCGTAGGAAAAATAAAATATAAGTGATTTTTTCTTCAAAAAATTTAGTCAATAAATGGGACATCAAAATTGGACAACCCATGCCCACAGATGATTTGCTAAAGGTGTCGCATAAACCATAAAGTCACATCAGGTAATCACTTATCAATGACATATAACTTAAATTTCTTGAAATAACCATTAACCAATCAGGTGGATAATGATAAATTTAAGTTATCTTCTGAAAATTATAATCGAATGTAGAACATATTAGCAGGTCAATTAAACATAGCCGCTAAGGACTAAAACTTACTCATAATTCCAAAAGTATTTAATCTACCACATGCTTTAAACAACAATAAAGCTGTTAGCTAATCCATTAGGTTAAGATAATAACAACTAACTACTTTCTATAACTAAAATTGCATTAAAATATATGTCCCTCATCACCACAATCATAAACCCTCAACCAGAGAGGACTAAGCTTACAAATTTGAAACTTCATTCACATTTCTAATCTTATAAGATTCAAGGAATTGTATGCTACTAAAACTATCAGCTTTTATTTATAGCACGACAAGTATTCTTGTCTTAAGTTTAAACGCACCCTCTGATCTTATTTCTTTCATATTTTTTCCCTTTACCCACTACAAATTCTCATATCTAATAAACTTCAAGGTTACATTACCAATATATTTTCTTAACATCATTTAGGTCCCATTGGAATATCTCTTCAATTTTATATCTCTATCAATTCATGCTTGAAAGCTCGAATAACCAGCTCTTCTAGTTCTAGGCAGTAGGGTTCTACTCGTCATATCTCTATCAATTCATGCTTCCATTCTTCGAACCTTGAACTAATTTCTAAACTCCAATTTCTCAAGAATGTCGCCCTCTCATTAATGGGAATAACTTTTCAATGCTTCTATCTCCAAGAAACTTACTTCCTATCATCATTCTATAATGTTAAACCTCACATCTTTCTAGAGCATTCACCCGTCACAGTCCCAATGTTGATGCAATCAACATGTGAAGATTGTAGCCGTAATATGGCTAGGTAGCTAACAAAGATTCTAGATTAATCAAATTTTAGGTTTATTGTCGGATGGGAAATCGAGGGCTAATATAGATTAAACTAAGACATTTAGGACTGAAATGTAATTAAAAATAATAATATTTGTCATTCAAGAATATTTTAAAAGGCAAAGCAGATTTTTACAACCGAATGTTTATTCATAAAGCATGAAGCAGTAACTGATGACTATTCAATTTTAAGATCATTAAAGTGAGATCTTTCGTTGACAATTACTTTTAGTTACCAACTTAAACCCTAAACCACAAAAGCTCTAACGACATTCGCAAACTTTCAACATAAAAATTCTTGTGCTCAGATCTATGGAAACAAAGAGATCGTAAACTGAATATCTGAGATATGAAAGCAATACCTGTGTACTCATCTTTCTCCGATACGATCCAACGCCCCTCGAACGATTCATCGAATGATTCATAAAACAACTGAAGAAAAACCTTTACAAAGCTATTTTCCAACTCGAAATTGTTAGAAATCGAACTAAATTCGAAAGGTTTGAGTGAGAAATTACCGGATCGGAAGCGTAAATATGAATCGCAGAGCAAGCGAACAAAAGGAGAAGGATCTGCAGCTTCATCGTCATCGCAATCTCATGCGAGAGGGATCGGAGAGAGAGAGATTTCTGAGGGTACAAAAATCTTTAGCAAACGAAACCCTGGTTTCTAAAATCCATCGATTTGATAAATGGGAATGAGACCTCCCTCAATAGGGAGTGTCATAATAAATAACACTGCAGGTGAGATGGTTCAACCAATGATATTTGGACAATTTTTTTTATATGAAACCATATTAAAATGATATTTAAAAAAAAAACGCTTTCAAAACATATAACAAAAACATGTCGCTTTCTACCTCGTAGGTGTGGCGCTGACGTGGATAATTTTTTTATTTTAAGGGGCGCAATGCCCATTACAAATGTATGCGGCGTACTTTCAAACTGCGTCGCTTACAATTGTACTGGACGCAGTTTTAAACTGCACCCATATATTTTAGTGCAAAATAGTGAGACGCACTTTCAAAGTGCGTCCATTCCCCTACTTAATAAATTCGATCTATTGACTTTCCTCATTTCTCACTATTCTCTCTTTCGGTCGCTCTCTCTCTCTCTCTCTCGAGATCTCTTTCCCCCGTGACCTCTATTCCTCTCGACCTCCCCCTCAGACCTCCTCTTCTCTCTCCCCCCGACCTCCCCCCGGCGATCTCCACTCCCTCACCCGCAAACTCTCATCTCTTTCCCTCTGTCTCTCTCATCTCTTTCCCTCTGTCTCTCTCTCTCATCTCTTGTCTCACTCAGCTCTCTTGATCTCACAGTTTCTCGCTCGTGCGGATTTTGGTGGAAATTCACGGACGAACAATCATTTTCATTCTCATTATTGTCATCACCACTGTGAGCATCTAGAAGGTTAGCTAAACCCTAATTTTATTTTAAAATAATTCATAAAAAAATTGGTTAAAATTTCGTATTGGAAAAGCAATTCGAACAAATTAGGTATATATTAGGGGTTTTTCTCAATTTTACTTGTGACGGATCAATGAGTATGATAAAAGTTCTTGCAACTTGGTACATGCTATAAATATAGATTTTATTGTAATTTTATGTAATTGGGTGAGTATAAATATGAAGATAAATAAATAGGTTGTATGCTGAGAACTCTAAAAACATGCGTCAATATTTCTGGCAGGTGGAAAAATAACGGATAATTACATCCCTTTAGTTTGCTATTTCGGTGGCCAATTATCGATTGGAAAAAATAATATTCCTGAATACGTCGGAGGAAAAACTAAGCTAATTAGAGTCAAGAAATCTAGCACATACAACAAGCTGTGCTAAGAAGTGTACAAAGTTACCCAAATCAATCTGTTAGAGTTCAATATCTCCTTAATATGCAAATGGCCGACGGGGCATGAATATATCGCCATTGAAGTATCCGATGACGAGGATACACAAGTCATGCTTGCATCGGAATCGAAATCGAAATCGATCGAGCTGTTTGTGAAGAAAGAGATATTGACGTTCGCTCAACTGCCCGAATCTTATTCTGAAGTGCCTGATCCTTCATTTCGAGCATCCGAGTATTACCCATAAGGAGAAATGACACGCATGCTCAATATGAATGCTGATTCTACTGGTTTTATGTCTCCCACCAATGATGAACAGTCTAGAGATCAAAGTTACGTAGGTGAAGGCACATCAAGCGGGACGTTAGTGAACTGACAGTTTACGAAGTAAGTATTATCTTGCATATCTTTATACCTGTAACCTTTCAGAAAACGGAAAATATTATTTTAGAATTTAAATAATAAAATAATAAATTTTACGGATGTTATACAAGTATGGATTTGAGTTTTAGTAGAATGGTATAGTTATATACCTCTATTTTTTGAAAATAATTGGGATTTAAAATGAATTATTAATTATGAAAACATTTATTTGATTTGGGCTTTTTATAAACTAGTATATAATTATTTCCATACATGTTTAAGATTAAAATTAATTAGTGTTTTACTAATTACCACAATAAACCATATTTTATTTTGTCAACCATGCTTGTGTGCATGACATGTTATTTACATATTATCTTTTATTTTATTTGTGGTGGCTTTACATTTGCAAAAGAGAAAAAGAAAAGAAAAGAAAATGATATGAGACATGAGAGCATGACCTTGTATTTTAATAAGAGAGGTATAGGCAAGGAGAGAGAGAGAGGAGGGTATGGTTATAACCATTTGTTTGAATTTTCTCACGTCATTTCTTCATCTTCTTTATCTTCCACTTTCTCCACCTCCTCCACCTCATCTACAACCCCACAAACCCCCCTAAACTTCATCAAAACATCACATAGCCTTTATAAATAATGTTCACAACCTCATCCTAAACATCATGGTGGGATCAAGTTTTCGTTTTGAGAACTTTGTGCCATCTTGGAAAATTCTTGAGTTGCTATTATGAGGTAATAACCCCACTTTTAGAATAGTTTTTAAGTATTCTTACCTTCACAATTAGTTTAGAGTTAAAAAGTTTATGTTTTCAAGTATTGAAAATTCTAGAGTGAGCTTTGATGGATAAAATGAGTAGTGGTGATGTAGTTGAGGGTTGATTAGTGACCACAGCCTTATTAAGTGATAGATGAGGGCCTGTTAGTGCAAGTATCCTTAGTTAATATGAGTTTAGTATTTTCCAATGTCGGTTTAGATTGAGTTTTGAGGATCAAATGAAATTTAGGATAATTAGAGAACTCTGAAAATTAATTAGAGGATACAGAGAGATGTGTGAACCAGTAGAAAACCACCGTAGAAGCCTGAGCCACCAATCCTTATTCATGGACGCAAATTTATTCGTTTTGGTCGCAATTGTCGGGTCAAGTTTGGAGGTAGGGTGTGGATTTTGTTCTGTAGCCCACTCACTAGATAACTAATCATACTCTATATGCTAAAAAGTCCCAGATCATCTGAAGAAAAATCCGGAGTTGTTCTATTTGATGTTGGCGATGTTTTTGCGATATTTGAAACTTGATTTTTGAATATTTGTGTCTTGACTCGGTCGTTTAACGTTTGTACGTCAACGTCATGGGGTTTTTTGTTGTTTTAGTACGCGTTCACCATAGGTTCTAACCTATGTGTATTTCTCTCGTGATTTCAAATTCGATTCGGAATTTTATGCGATTTTCGTTATGATTTCGAGTGTAGGTAAAATTGCGTGGACTTCCGAGACGATGAAGGAGAGCAAGGCATCCGTCGACTTCAACTAGAGCGAGGCGTTTGTCAGTGAGTAGATGTATCTACGGGGGAAGTTGGGTGGATGGCGTATAGCACCCTCGCAACCGTAGAATTAAGATACTATAAATATACATATATTGGGATAGTATACATAGCCTATAGGTTTTACGAATACTATATGCGTATATTCCTACACTCAGTAGAAGCGATACCCTTAATCTATATTTCTTGCCATTAGGCTATTCATATATACACGTATATATATAAGATATGATGATATGAGTCGATATGATACGATATGATGATATAAGGCGATGCGATATGATATGATACGAGATGATACGAGATAATACGATGTACGTGACTATAGATCCGTACTATTGATTTGATGATATCGTACGATGGATATTCCGTACGTGATATGATGAGGATGGATCGCCGATATCGACTCGAGAAATCTTGTTTAAAATCACAAAATAGATATTATGAGATGTTTAGAGCCATACCTACTTTCAAAACTAACGAATTGTTACGTACTTTTAAACGATAACTTCAAGGGGACGCTACGACTTTTCAAATGGTATCTTCTTTTGGGGTGTTTGGTTTTGGCCCAGATTTGTTTGAGTACTTGTTTGTACTTGGGGCCAATGCGGAAAGTTTTAATCGATCGAAATTTTGAATTCGTGTTGTTCAGTGCATATGTTATTTTCTGCGACCGTGAATATCATAGAGCGGTACAATCCGACTGGTTGCTATATGTACAATCAGACGGGTTTACGAACATGATATTCACGTTGATATTCTGTGTTGCACTGATGTTATGGATGGATTGTCATGATGGATAACCTTGTGTGCAATGTTAGATGTACAATTCAGATTCATTTGTATATTGATTATTGCGGGGTGAGCGTCCTACATGTGGACTGCCGTTTCTGCCTGTTTGTATATTCTTTTATTGGGGCACGACCGGGTTGAGTTCAGTGTCACCGTTGTATATATATTTTCTTTTTTGTACTAGGATTACCCAGCGGAGGAGTGCTCGAATAGCCAAGTTCTAGAGGGCAGCGGGCCCGCATCTCATGGCGTTGAGACCGGGGGAGGCCTTACTCTAGAATTGACGGGCTATTCGCTGCACTCTTTGGGGGTATAGGTTGACCCACGGAGGGGTGCTCAAGTTACCGGATTTCGTGAAGTGCTGGGTGGCCCATTCACTTTGTTGATGGGGTTGCCTCACTTCCGGGATTGGCGGGTAACTTGCCGCACTCGGAGGGGTCTAGGTTCTTCATTGCACTGGCTATCCACACGATCGGGGAACGTCACGTCTCATTTACGGCTTAAATGAAATGCGGGGCTCCTAGATAATCCGCTATTCCATATTGTTGTTCGCATGCTTGTGATGATTTTTATCTACCTGTGATGACTATTATCTACATGCGATATTGATATATATATATATATATATATATATATATATATATATATATATATATTATATTTAGTAGATGCTTCCATATGTTTTGCATCCGTGCTAGTCCTGACCCCGCTCTGTTGTTAGTTAAGTAACCTAACGGTGCATGATGGGGCCCCGTGGCGAATGCGGATGGCATATAAAAATCATGTTATTTTGGTTGTTTCTTTTGTGGCTTAGAAACATAAAAAGATGGGAACGCATTATCTAAATAATGCAAGGAAAAATAAACCTAAATGATGTTGTCGGAACCAATTTTAAAACTACTCGGTTTTCTTCAAAACTCATGGTCGTATACTTTTGCTTTGCATAGAGGTATTCGGTTAGGAATATCCCGCACCTCATTCTATGAGGGAAGAGCCTAGATCCTTTCACTGGGAGTTCGCTCTTAAGCAAAATTTTATGTTATTAGTTTTAAAAAGCGGAGTTTAAACCACTCCATTTCAAAGCCACTCGAGTTCCTTCAACGATATCAAGTTCATTACGTTAAAGGTTTTTCGCCAAAAACCAGCCGTAGCTGTCACGACCCGAAATTTGGAACGTGACCGGCACGAGAATCACGTGAAGTCTATATGACTCCACCGTAATCCAAGTAAGCCAAAAGCTCATAAATCTAAACCTTTTTCGGAAAATAATGGAGGTGCAGTTTTGAAATGTTGGCATAATGAATTCAAATCCTTCTTTTGAAAGTATAAGTAATATTATATGAAAATGCAATGGTTTGTATATTATTTTTGAAAACATTTTCGTTCTTGAAATTTGGGCAGCACCTCCTTTGTAAAATTTGATCCAAAACCAATACAACACAGCAATAATATAGGCATCCTCAAGCGGGAGCTAGCTCTTCGCCAATTGGAGGAAATATAACCACGCACAATATATATATACGACGCCCAAGGCGAAGATCAATCACAGAAAGAAAATAAAAGAAGACCAAGACATCATCAAGCTCAGATCACGAACATACACCTATCTCGCTCTGAGTCTCAAAGAATATACAAGTCTATGTCTAGGTCTACCAAATATACAAAGTCTGATTGATGGAGCTTTTAACTAGATACAACTGAATAAATATATACAAAGGTGGTCATGATCCAAATGTGTACCCTACCTACCAATGCAAAATACCCAGAAGCAAGTTGTGTGCCAGCGAGCCGCTACTGATCCGAGCGGTTGATCCTGCAAGAAAACGGTGGCACAATGGGGGTGAGTTGCCAACTCGTGAGTAGAAAATATCAGCAGGTAGAAATCGAATGTACAACGATCCCTAGGTCTTACTGTAACATAAAAGTAATACTGTGGTATCTAGGGTGATCGTGTATACATATGTGTAGTGATAACAAGGTCGTGCTGGTAACGGTATATAATAACCAGTCATCTGAAACATATGCATGTATACATGTGTATTGACCAACGTGTGTCCATCAACGACACATCAAATCATCATAAAACCTGAGTGTCCAGTATCGACACTCGAAAATATCATAAAAACCCATGTCCAGTATCGACACGTAAATCCTCATATCTCGGGCGCCGTCTCATCGGATCGGCCCTCATATCCATCTGATTGCACGACTCCAGTCGGTATCCTCCGGATATCCGCCGAGCCCAAACTATTACTGGTCGGTAGTGCTTCCCTGCAGGGCTCAACGTCTCTCTATACGATCTTCTTGCCCTAGGGTACTGTACCGGGTCCACCATGTATCCGTAGACGGTGCCTCCTCACTCCTCGAATCGGGTATACTCATAGCTCAGAACCGAGAAAACTCATGGTGGACGCCATAAATCATATCACGAGAAACCACGTTTTTTAAAAACAATCATAAGACTTTTAAAATATATCTACGGTTCTCAAATACAGAGATCTCATGAAAACAGAATCTCATATGCATGTAACATAAAGGTACAGTAAATGCAATGCACAGAACAATACTGTAAAGTATTACAAGTGTTTTCATGTAAGCATGTCGTGTAATAATTTCTGAACAATGAGTTATAATTCTACAGTTTAAGAACAATACGGCGATATAACAGTTCTAATGTGTAAGTGTCATGGCAATTACCAATGATGAGTATGTGAGCCGGCAAATCTGTGTACGTGTAACATGCGCATCATCGGTAATGGTGCATATGTCCTAGTAGACGAAGGCATATAAGGTAAGTGCCGGAAACGCAGTACGCATATCACGAGGAAAGAATACAACGTAAGCATGAACGGTATAAAGTATGTAACTACACATGAACCATACGGTTATAGTTTAAATAATACGAATCGTAGTTTTTGGAAATGGGGGCTACGGTGTTTTTTTGAGAAAAAGATACCATTTGAAAATCTGTAGCGTCTCTTGATGTTTTCATTTAAAAGTGCATACGATTCGTTAGTTTTGGAAATATGTATGGTTCAAATGTAATCCATTATCTACCAAGGTGTTTAGAAAGCAACGATCTTCCAAATCAAGTCAATTCATAAGTCGGCGGTCCGGACTCATAGTATCAGATGTGGTATAATCCATCGTACGTCATCCTCGAGTCAAGAGTGCGGATCAATCATCCGGTATATCATACTACGTACGGTATAATCCATCGTACGGTATCATCAAATCAGAATAAGGATCTATCGTCCTATATATAATATCGCATACGGTATAATACATCGTACATATCATAAATCAAAGGTACGGATCTATGGTCTCGTACATCATATTATCTCATATTCGCATATATATATATATATATATATATATATATATATATATATATATATATATATCAATCTCATATCATATCTTGGCATATGTATATGTGTATATATATTGCCTCGCATCCTCATATCAAACATCTCAACTCATGTTATCTTGTTTCATCATACCCTCATTTCATTATGTCATCTCGTATTTATCCTTGTGATTATATCCGTAAGTACATAAGCTTAGGTTTTTATATATATATATATATATATATATATATTCTACATCTCGGGTTTCCCATTACTATGGTTGCGGGGGTGCTATACGCCTTTGTCACGACCCAAAGTTTGGCCCGTGACCGGCACTTAACCACGTAACGTCTACAGGCGTAACGCGACTAAGTGAACCGAAAACCCAGAAATCAAACCAGTTAAAGTAAAGAGTGTTATAAGTTTAAAATGAAAGCACTTACTAACATGATAAGAAGTCTAAGTAATCAATCACTAAGATAGTAATATACGACGCCGTAGCGAAGATCAAGATCCATAAGTGGGACATCACAGAAAGGATAAACTGCAAGTACAGTCGGCTCACAACGAGCTCGACACCAGAATACAAATATAATACATCATCGTCCTTACACTGTCTCTAAGCCAAATACATACATGGTAGATGGAGAATACTAGATACAACAATGTACATACTGAAAGATAAACAGATACCGCACAAAACCCACCTATCAGCAAAAGAGCTAGTGCACCAACTATGGGGGTATCTGTATCAAAAGATGCAACCGCAGCCTGCCGCGACTACTCCGAAGGGCAACCTGCAAACACTGTGGCACAACGGGGGTGAGTTGCCAACTCGTGAATAGAGATAACATATAAAGGTAATCGCGAGCATGCACGTACTGCGCTACTCTATCATATGCCAACAGATGATATCAATATGTGATAAGCAGTATGTGCAATAATCATGCAAGTACTCTATCAGGTAATGTAACTACAGGATGAGGTACAATAGTAAATGCTGAGCAGGGGCAATATAATATCTACACGGAATGTCAACGTGGAATATATAATCGGTGTCCATCAATGCACCCAGATCCCCACATAGCTCAGGCGCCGGCACTCTCATCGGCCCTCAAATCCTATAAATCTCTGAGAATCCCGAGTGCCCAACATCGGCACCCAAATATCATAAATACTCGTGTCCAGCATCGACACGCAAATCCTCATCCATCGGGCCCCGTCAGTCCGGGTCAGCCCATGGGCTCCGTCTGCGGTATCGGCCCTTGGCCTCAGCAGTACGGATCACCCTGCATCCATCTATAGACTCTGATCAGTACCCTCCGGATAACTGTCAGGTCCAACCAATCACTGGTAGGTAGTAGTCCCTCTGCCAGGCTCACCGTCTACTGCACAGCGAAACCGTTCTCGCCCCGGGGTACCATACCGGGTTCACCATGTACCCGTAATCGGCCTCAACCAGCTCCTCGATTCGGGTTCACATATATCACTCTAGCACCGAGAAAACACATGGTGGACACACCGAAATATCATATCAAAGGAACCGGGTTTTTAAATGATTACATATTTTCAATAGCCACGGTTCCCAAATCCAGAAATCACATATAATCCAAACCAAAATGCAAGTCAATGATCCGATATGATATGTACGTCAAATATGAATATCATGTCAAGTCACATATAGATAAGCTACAATATGATGATCCGATGTGATATAGGCATCAAGTATGAATAGCATGTCAAGTCACATATAGATGAGCTACAATGTAATGATCCGATGTGATATAGGCATCAAGTATGAATAGCATGTCAAGTCACATATAGATGAGCTACAATGTAATGATCTGATGCGATATAGGCATCAAGTATGAATAGCATGTCAAGTCACATATAGATGAGCTACAATATGATGATCCGATGTGATATAGGCATCAAGTATGAATAGCATGTCAAGTCACATATAGATGAGCTACAATATGATGATCCGATGTGATATAGGTATCAAGTATGAATAGCATGTCAAGTCACATATAGATGAGCTACAATATGATGATCCGATGTGATATAGGCATCAAGTATGAATAGCATGTCAAGTCAATATAGATGAGCTACAATGTAATGATCCGATGTGATATAGGCATCAAGTATAAATAGCATGTCAAGTCACATATAGATGAGCTACAATATGATGATCCGATGTGATATAGGCATCAAGTATGAATAGCATGCCAAGTCACATATAGATGAGCTACAATATGATGATCCGATGTGGTATACTACAGTGTGAGTGTCATGGCAATTACTAACGGTGTGTATGTAACATGCAGGATAATGCTCGTGCAACATGGACCGTTAGTAATGGTGCGGTGTTCTATCAATTCTAGTTTATATCCAAATAGCAGGGAATGCAGCATGCACTAAATAGTAGCCATAAATAGTCAATGTATACAAAAGAAACTATAAGGTCCTATCAGCCCTGACGTAGAACGCCATGCGGGCGATATCCCCGTAGATGTGAAATCTACTCACCGTAGTCTCTCGCTAGGTATAGCCAACAACTTGTTTCCCTTTCTGCGCGACGTCCGCCGTACTCGCCTGCGAACCTAGAATTACACAATATATCACACGTAAGCTTGAAGTCACACAAACGCGACATTAAAGCCGAACTAGTAACTCGTGTCGCGAACCAAGCGCGCGTGTGCGCGATACGTTAAAACGTTTGGTTACGCACCTGAAACCACTCCGACGCGTCGCGATACGCAGAAACCCTAAACCCACACACACGTATCACGCGTGTCGCGAAAGATTGAAAATACGGGAAAATAGGTAATCACCTCCAGATTTTGATACAGGAAAGATATTGTAAAACTATATATACCAAAACAACCCACATAGAAGCAGACACCCACACCCCAAACCCCAACCCAAGGCACCCCCATCTGGCCGCAAATTGCGGCCAGAATGAATATTTCGGCGGCCCCAAATGGGAATTGGGCTCCCAGGTTTGGTGTGTGCACTCTATACCCCCCATACATGCTACAGTAACATCTAGTTTTACTCTGAAATGTCTCGGGTAGCAGTAGATCCTACAGGGCCTTATTCTAGTTAAAATCCACACTTTTGCATTAAAATCAAACTTTAGGGTATTTTTGTGCAAATTGAAACAAAACTTGGCCTAAGACAGCTCTAATAACACATAATAGAGCTAACACAACTAACAAAACCCTAATCTAACATGTGAATCACAAATATCCTTAAATATCACCAAAAATGCACAAAAATGAGATTTTTACTAAAGAATATTACAAGTTTAAGTAAACGGAGTGCTAATATGAGTTAATACCTTCTAAGAATCTTGTAGAACACCAAAAGTTCCAGCTTCTCCTTCTAGTGTGCAGATTTGCTTCAAACACCTCAAAAAGCTCACTTTTCCTAAGGTTTTGCGAAGGAAATGTGTGGTTTTTGTGTAGGATTTGTGTAAAGATCAAAGAGACATGAAGAGAAGAAGAAAAGATGAAGAAAGGGGGAGGGTTTGCTGCTGGAATTCTCCAGAATTCTGGAGTGGGGAAAGAGAGAGAGAGAAGGGAAGAAAATGGGGTCAAAAGTCAACATTTCACCTAACCACCATGCTCATTTGTTTAATTGGATTTTGAATTATGAAAAAGGGTTTTGTTTAGGTTAAAATGGTGGGGAAAAATAACAACCATGCAACACAAGAAAGTGGTTAACATGCTACCAAAAACCCTAAGTCTCAAAAAGGCTAAGTGTGCAAGTGTGCACTAACACAAGAAAATTTCCAATATGCAAACACTACTAAATATAACTAATAATCCTAGGAACACATATATATAATAACACGTACGATCACTAATTATCACGAAAGACATTCAAACGGAAATCCAAAGTGTTACAATCTACCCCCCTTAAAGAAATTCGGTCCCCGAATTTAAAAAAATCTAACTATACGCACCTTCAAAAAGATGGGGATACCTCCTCCTCATCTCGCTCTCGGTCTCCCAAGTGACTTCCTCACCGCTTTGGCCACGCCAAAGTACCTTGACGGACAATATCTCTTTCGACCTCAGTTTCTTCACTTGCCGATCCAAGATCATCACCGGCTGCTCTGCATAGGAAAGGTCGCACTCAAGCTGGATCGTCGGGTGCTGGATCGTCGGGTGCTGAATCGCATGCGAAGGATCATGAAGATATCTGCGGAGCATCGAAACGTGAAATACGGGGTGCACGTCTGGAAAATTGGGCGGAAGGGCTAATCGATACGCAACCACACCAACACGCTCGAGGATCTCGAAGGGCCCCACATATCTGGGACTAAGCTTCCCCTTCTTCCCAAACCTCATCACACCTTTCATTGGGGAGACCCTCAAGAAAACATGATCACCAACAGAAAACTCAAGTCTGCGCTGACGACGGTCCGCATAAGATCTCTGCCTACTCTGGGCTGCTCTCATCCTATCGCGAATCAACTGGATCTTCGCGGTCGTCTCCTCCACAATCTGCGGCCCTAAGATACTGCTCTCACTGAGCTCCGTCCAACAGGTGGGCGATCTGCATCTCCTCCCATAAAGAGTCTCAAACGGTGCCATCTGAATGGTCTCCTGGTAGCTGTTGTTGTAGGAGAACTCTACTAAGGGCAAATGATGATCCCAGCTACCTCCGAAGTCTAAAACGCATGCTCTGAGCATGTCCTCGAGAGTCTGAATAGTCCGCTCTGACTGTCCGTCGGTCTGCAGATGGAATGCTGTGCTGAAACTCAAGCGAGTGCCCAAAGCCTCTTGAAGCCTCTGCCATAGCCGGCTGGTAAACTGGGTGCCTCTATCGGACACGATGCATGTCGGAACTCCGTGCAGTCGTACAATCTCATCAATGTAAATCTGGGCATACTGAGCAAATCCGAAAGTCGTCTTCACCGGTAGGAAGTGAGCCACCTTCGTCAAACGATCCACGATCACCCAGATGGAGTCATACCCTCGACTAGTCCTGGGTAGACCCACAATGAAATCCATAGATATCTGTTCCCATTTCCACTCCGGAATGGGTAACGGCTGTAGCTCTCCCGCGGGCCTCTGGTGCTCAGCCTTGACTTGCTGACAAGTCAGGCATCTCGACACAAAATCTGCAATATCCCTCTTCATACCGTCCCACCAGTAAACATCTCTCATATCGTGGTACATCTTGGTGGAACCGGGATGAACACTATATACCGACCGATGTGCCTCCTCAAGAATCTCGCGCCGCAATCCCTCAGCATCAGGTACGCACAGTCTAGCTCCAAATCGTAGTGTCCCCTGATCATCGATCACGAACTCGGAAAATCTGCCCTGTCCCATCTGTGTCCTGATCTCTGAACAGCGGTCATCACTGTGCTGTGCCTCATGTATACGGTCAAGCAACTGTGGGCGTGCACGAACATGCGCCATCTGTCCTCCGATCGGCGTAAACTCGAACTGTACCCGGCTGTCGCATAAGATCTGCCAATCCGCCGACGACTGCCTCTGCACTGCGCTCAAACAGGATAGACTACCCCCGGGCCTCTTGCTCAAGCATCCGCCACTACATTCGCCCTGCCCGGGTGATACAAGATCTCACAATCGTAGTCCTTCACTAACTCCATCCATCGGCGCTGTCTAAGGTTCAGGTCTCGCTGCTGAAATATGTACTTTAAGCTCTTGTGGTCAGTGAATATCTGGCACGACTCTCCATACAGATAATGTCGCCAGATCTTGAGTGCAAAGACCACTGCAGCCATCTCCAGATCATGAGTGGGGTAATTCTGTTCATGTTTCTTTAATTGCCACGAAGCATACGCAATCACCCTGTCATGCTGCATCAAAACGCACCCCAGCCCTACTCGTGAAGCATCGCAGTAGACTACAAATCCGCCTGATCCTGAAGGCAATGATAGCACTGGTGTCGTAGTCAGTAGAGCCCGTAGCCGCTGGAAACTGTGCTCACACTCCTCCGTCCAATCGAAGCGAACTCCCTTCCGGGTCAACCCGGTCAAAGGTGTAGCAATGTGAGAGAAGTCCTGCACGAATCGCCGGTAATAGCCTGCCAGCCCTAGAAAGCTGCGAATCTCCGTCACTGAAGTGGGTCTAGGCCAACTCCGAACTGCCTCGATCTTCCTCGGGTCGACACATATACCATCTCGTGTAATCACGTGCCCCAAGAAGTCTACGCTGTCTAGCCAGAAGGCACACTTGGAGAATTTGGCGAAAAGCTGATGCTCCCTCAAGGTCTGCAACGTAATCCGCAGGTGCTGCTCGTGCTCCTCTCTATTCCGAGAATACACCAAGATATCGTCAATAAATACAATAATGAACATATCAAGATACGGCCGAAAACTACGGTTCATCAAATCCATAAATGCTGCTGGCGCGTTGGTGAGTCCGAACGACATCACCAAAAACTCATAATGGCCGTAACGTGTGCGGAAGGCTGTCCTAGGAATGTCCTCCTGTCGAACCCGCAGCTGATGGTAGCCCGATAGCAAATCGATCCTCGAAAAGTATCCTGCCCCCTGAAGCTGGTCGAACAAATCGTCGATGCGTGGCAAAGGATATCTGTTCCGCACTGTCACCCTGTTCAGCTGGCGGTAATCGATACACAAACGCATACTGCCGTCCTTCTTCTTGACAAACAGGACTGGAGCACCCCAAGGAGAAACACTGGGTCGAATAAGTCCCTTATCCAGCAAATCCTGCAACTGACCCTTCAATTCTCGAAGTTCCGCCGGGGCCATCCGATAAGGCGGTACAGAAATAGGCCCCGTGCCAGGAACCAAGTCAATACAGAAGGAAATATCACGCTCGGGCGGTAGCCCAGGAAGCTCGTCAGGGAACACATCAGGGAACTCGCTAACAACCGGAACCTGATCCACCGGAACCTCTGTAGCTCTAGTATTGCAAACATAGGCGAGAAATCCCTGACATCCCTTCCGCAAAAGCTGTCCAGCGCGAAAAGAAGAAATCACACTGTGAGGGGTGGCACCACGGTCCCCCAACACAACAACCACCGACTCGCCGGGAAAACAAAATCGAACTGTCTTCTCGCGGCAGTCAACAGAAGCATAGCACGTGGCTAACCAATCCATGCCCAAAAGAACGTCGAAGTCTAACATCTCAAGAAGGATCAAATCGACCGGCAACTCTCTCGCGCCAATATGGACGGTACAGGATCGGAACATGTGCCTAGCAACAAACGACTCTCCCACAGGAGTAGTCACAACAAGCGGCTGGTCAAGCAAGCCAGACTCTCTACCCAAACTCGGCACAAAGTGTGTGGATACGTACGAGTGCGTAGATCCGGGATCGAATAACAGGTGTGCATCAACCGAACATACAGAAAGGATACCTGAGACCACCGCATTGGACGCCTGCGCGTCCTGATGCATCAAAGCAAAAACTCGTGCCTGTCCTCCACCTGCAACTAACTGTCCCCTGCCGGCCGCTGGCTGCCCTCTACCTCGGCCACCTCGTCCTCTATGAGCAAATCCTCCGCGACCACGACCTCTCTGTGTATGCGTCTGACACGGAGTAACGGTAGGTACTATCGGCAATGCCGTCTGGGGTGGTGAAGGTGGTAATGTAACATGTGGTGCTGCCGCCCCACTCCGGGGTACCTCAGGACAATCTCGCACACGATGATAAGAACTCCCGCAACGGTAACATCCCGATGACGGTCGCTGACCCTCCTGGGAATAGGAGCTAAACAATCGGCCTCGTCTCGAATCTCTGCCACCTGCAAGGTGCCTGTTACGACGCCGGAACGGTCGTCTCTGCACTGACGTATGTGCACGAACTCTCTTCGGCCCTGGAACTGCCGAAGTCTCAGCAAGGCGCTCCTCGACTAATAATGCTGCATCTACTGCTGCTGCGTATGTCTCGTAATGCTGCGCGCTGATAGCAAGGAATAGTGGTGTAAGCAAGCCTCGGACAAATCTCTTGACTCGCAACTCCTCAGTAGCCACTAGATACGGAGCACAAACGGATAGCTCGGTGAACAACACATCGTACTCTGCCACTGACATCTCTGGCGTCTGGCGTAAGGACTCGAACCTGCGTGCTCTAGCATCTCTGACACTCAGGGGAAGAAAGCGGGCAAGGAATAGCGCCACGAACTCTGTCTAGTTCATAGGAGGAAGACCTGCTGCTCTACCCTTCTCGACTGATTCGCACCATTTCTGCGCAAGACCTTCCAGGCGAAAGCTCGCGAACTCAACCCATATCGCATCTGCGCATCTAAGTGAACGACATATCCGCGCCATCCTATCAATGAAAGACTGTGGATCCTCGGCCACATCGGTGCCTGTGAAGACCGGAGGCTTCAGCCTCATAAACTCTGACAGCGATACTGTAATAACCTCTGTAGTCGCAGGTGAAACTACCTGAACTGTGGGTACCACCGCGGTCTCCGCAATGGGTGGGACTACCTCTGGTCGCTGCGCTCGAAGTGTCTCAACTAGAGATCCCATCATCTGGCGCATCTCCTGCATACTGGATCCCATCATCTGGCGTATCTCCTGCACACCAGCCCCTAACATAGCAATCTGATCTATCACGGCAGGAACAGCCTGCTCGGGCACAACCGGTGTACTACCCGGACCAGTCCTCATCTCGGACGAGTCAACTCGAATCTCGGCCCTCGCGGCCGCTCTCTGCGCCCTCGTAGTCTTTGGCGGCATATTGGCTGAAAGGAACAATAGGATTCGATAAGGGTACGGAAATCGAATCTCAAGAATGTATATATTCAAGAAGGAATTTTATATCAACAAGTCCTAAGGTCGCGTAGGCGGAGTACCGTGTCGTGAGTATGCCGCGGAACAAACACACGTTACGCTACCCTGCTGCAGCTACCTACTCCATCATACCAGGGTCATCCTACACTCCGAAAGGTAAAACCTACGCTCTGATACCAACTTTGTCACGACCCAAAGTTTGGCCCGTGACCGGCACTTAACCACGTAACGTCTACAGGCGTAACGCGACTAAGTGAACCGAAAACCCAGAAATCAAACCAGTTAAAGTAAAGAGTGTTATAAGTTTAAAATGAAAGCACTTACTAACATGATAAGAAGTCTAAGTAATCAATCACCAAGATAGTAATATACGACGCCGTAGTGAAGATCAAGATCCACAAGTGGGAACATCACAGAAAGGATAAACTGCAAGTACAGTCGGCTCACAACGAGCTCGACACCAGAATACAAATATAATACATCATCGTCCTCACACTGTCTCTAAGTCAAATACATACATGGTAGATGGAGAATACTAGATACAACAATGTACATACTGAAAGATAAACAGATACCGCACAAAACCCACCTATCAGCAAAAGAGCTAGTGCACCAACTATGGGGGTATCTGTATCAAAAGATGCAACCGCAGCCTGCCGCGACTACTCCGAAGGGCAACCTGCAAACACTGTGGCACAACGGGGGTGAGTTGCCAACTCGTGAATAGAGATAACATATAAAGGTAATCGCGAGCATGCACGTACTGCGCTACTCTATCATATGCCAACAGATGATATCAATATGTGATAAGCAGTATGTGCAATAATCATGCAAGTACTCTATCAGGTAATGTAACTACAGGATGAGGTACAATAGTAAATGCTGAGCAGGGGCAATATAATATCTACACGGAATGTCAACGTGGAATATATAATCGGTGTCCATCAATGCACCCAGATCCCCACATAGCTCAGGCGCCGGCACTCTCATCGGCCCTCAAATCCTGTACATCTCTGAGAATCCCGAGTGCCCAACATCGGCACCCAAATATCATAAATACTCGTGTCCAGCATCGACACGCAAATCCTCATCCATCGGGCCCCGTCAGTCCGGGTCAGCCTACGGGCTCCGTCTGCGGTATCGGCCCTCGGCCCAAGCAGTACGGATCACCCCGCATCCATCTATAGACTCTGATCAGTACCCTCCGGATAACTGTCAGGTCCAACCAATCAC
Organism: Agapanthus africanus; assembly: GCA_030015575.1. Taxonomy (NCBI): domain Eukaryota; kingdom Viridiplantae; phylum Streptophyta; class Magnoliopsida; order Asparagales; family Amaryllidaceae; genus Agapanthus; species Agapanthus africanus. The sequence goes on from JASDDO010000004.1 coordinate 207,980,385, forward strand.
CGGTAGGTAGTAGTCCCTCTGCCAGGCTCACCGTCTACTGCACAGCGAAACCGTTCTCGCCCTGGAGTACCATACCGGGTCCACCATGTACCCGTAATCGGCCTCAACCAGCTCCTCGATTCGGGTTCACATATATCACTCTAGCACCGAGAAAACACATGGTGGACGCACCGAAATATCATATCAAGGGAACCGGGTTTTTAAATGATTACATATTTTCAATAGCCACGGTTCCCAAATCCAGAAATCACATGTAATCCAAACCAAAATGCAAGTCAATGATCCGATATGATATGTACGTCAAATATGAATATCATGTCAAGTCACATATAGATAAGCTACAATATGATGATCCGATGTGATATAGGCATCAAGTATGAATAGCATGTCAAGTCACATATAGATGAGCTACAATGTAATGATCCGATGTGATATAGGCATCAAGTATAAATAGCATGTCAAGTCACATATAGATGAGCTACAATATGATGATCCGATGTGATATAGGCATCAAGTATGAATAGCATGTCAAGTCACATATAGATGAGCTACAATATGATGATCCGATGTGATATAGGCATCAAGTATGAATAGCATGTCAAGTCACATATAGATGAGCTACAATATGATGATCCGATGTGATATAGGCATCAAGTATGAATAGCATGTCAAGTCACATATAGATGAGCTACAATATGATGATCCGATGTGATATAGGCATCAAGTATGAATAGCATGTCAAGTCACATATAGATAAGCTACAATGTAATGATCCGATGTGATATAGGCATCAAGTATAAATATCATGTCAAGTCACATATAGATGAGTTACAATATGATGATCCGATGTGATATAGGCATCAAGTATGAATAGCATGTCAAGTCACATATAGATGAGCTACAATATGATGATCCGATGTGGTATACTACAGTGTGAGTGTCATGGCAATTACTAACGGTGTGTGTGTAACATGCAGGATAGTGCTCGTGCAACATGGACCGTTAGTAATGGTGCGGTGTTCTATCAATTCTAGTTTATATCCAAATAGCAGGGAATGCAGCATGTACTAAATAGTAGCCATGAATAGTCAATGTATACAAAAGAAACTATAAGGTCCTATCAGCCCTGACGTAGAACGCCATGCGGGCGATATCCCCGTAGATGTGAAATCTACTCACCGTAGTCTCTCGCTAGGTATAGCCAACAACTTGTTTCCCCTTCTGCGCGACGTCCGCCGTACTCGCCTGCGAACCTAGAATTACACAATATATCACACGTAAGCTTGAAGTCACACAAACGCGACATTAAAGCCGAACTAGTAACTCGTGTCGCGAACCAAGCACGCGTGTGCGCGATACGTTAAAACGTGTGGTTACGCGCCTGAAACCACTCCGACGCGTCGCGATACGCAGAAACCCTAAACCCACACACACGTATCACGCGTGTCGCGAAAGATTGAAAATACGGGAAAATAAGTAATCACCTCCAGATTTTGATACAGGAAAGATATTGTAAAACTATATATACCAAAACAACCCACATAGAAGCAGACACCCACACCCTAAACCCCAACCCAAGGCACCCCCATCTGGCCGCAAATTGCGGCCAGAATGAATATTTCGGCGGCCCCAAATGGGAATTGGGCTCCCAGGTTTGGTCTGTGCACTCTATACCCCCCATACATGCTACAGTAACATCTAGTTTTACTCTGAAATGTCTCGGGTAGCAGCAGATCCTACAGGGCCTTATTTCTAGTTAAAATCCACACTTTTGCACTAAAATCAAACTTTAGGGTATTTTTGTGCAAACCGAAACAAAACTTGGCCTAAGATAGCTCTAATAACACATAATAGAGCTAACACAGCTAACAAAACCCTAATCTAACATGTGAATCACAAATATCCTTAAATATCACCAAAAATGCACAAAAATGAGATTTTTACTAAAGAATACTACAAGTTTAAGGAAACGGAATGCTAATATGAGTTAATACCTTCTAAGAATCTTGTAGAACACCAAAAGTTCCAGCTTCTCCTTCTAGTGTGCAGATTTGCTTCAAACACCTCAAAAAGCTCACTTTTCCTAAGGTTTTGCGAAGGAAATGTGTGGTTTTTGTGTAGGATTTGTGTAAAGATCAAAGAGACATGAAGAGGAGAAGAAAAGATGAAGAAAGGGGGAGGGTTTGCTGCTGGAATTCTCCAGAATTCTGGAGTGGGGAAAGAGAGAGAGAGAAGGGAAGAAAATGGGGTCAAAAGTCAACATTTCACCTAACCACCATGCTCATTTGTTTAATTGGATTTTGAATTATGAAAAAGGGTTTTGTTTAGGTTAAAATGGTGGGGAAAAATAACAACCATGCAACACAAGAAAGTGGTTAACATGCTACCAAAAACCCTAAGTCTCAAAAAGGTTAAGTGTGCAAGTGTGCACTAACATAAGAAAATTTCCAATATGCAAACACTACTAAATATAACTAATAATCCTAGGAACACATATATATAATAACACATACGATCACTAATTATCACGAAAGACATTCAAACGGAAATCTAAAGTGTTACAGCCATCCACCCGACTTCCCCGTAGATATATATCTACTCACCTGCTATCCTTGCTCTAGTCGAAGTCGATGATCATCTTGCTCTCCTTCGTCGTCTCGGAAGTCCACGCAAAGGTACCTACAAATCAATACACATCGTGACGAGATCAAAACCAAATTCGAAAACCGATACGGCATGCGAAGTGTACATAGGTTGGAACCTATGGCCCACGCATGCAAGAACAACCAAACAACCCTCAGCGTTGACGTACAAACGTCAAACGACCGAGTCAAAACTCAAATACTAAAACTCAAGTTTTCAAGAGTCGTAAACCGAAATCAGCAACTTAGAAAAACACTCCCAGATTTTGAATCAGGTGAAATTATGATATTTTGCATATAAGGTAGGTCTATATATCAGAAGATTGAGCCATATAACCAAAGCCAAACCCTAACTCACTGGTCAGGCCGCAATTTGCGGCCAGGATGATTAAATTGTTAGTGATATATGCCCTAGAGGCCATTATTGTATCATATTGGTTTGTATATTACTTAATGGAAGCTTGGGATATACACGAATATAGTAACAGTCTTGCTCGAAATAGTAGTATACTACCTGGTTTGTTTCTACCTCAATATGTGCATGTGTTTCTTTTAGCACATCGCTTATACATATTGGTAGAGCCCTTAGGATCTTTGCTTGATTACCAGCGTTGTGATGGAAGTCACATTAGTGGGGGCTGGATAGTCTATAAGCACATCCTATACAGGTCCTTAGTCGTAGGATTATCGAGATGGGGCATCGATACTCGAGAGTAGACTAGTGTATACGCTTCTCATCCTAGCAGGGGAGATGGTCTGTCCCACAGCTATTAGTACGTCATACTGAAGATAGTATGCAAGTGATCATTGGGTTATGAGTACTGGACAGGACTCGTAGGGAGCTGTCGGTGGGTGTTATACCTATCGTCTGGTAGCAGTTCCCAGGTGACATGAGTACAGCTTAGTACGTCGACTTGACACTGCTACTTTGCCTCGAGTGTGTTCCCACTGTTCTTAAATTACTACCCTACCACGGCTCAAAGGAGTCGTGCAAACATGTAGTAGTTGGGTGCAGTCCCGAAGCACTTGGAGGCAGTGGCGGTTAGATAGGATTCGTCTCTCCCGGTATTGGGGGTTGATATCGCGCTGTGTTCGGAAAGCCATTACACAAAGTCCTTGACCAAGGCAAGCGAGATTTACTGGTAGGTACTCCAGTAGTTTCTCAGGGTGTTTTAGGCTACACTCCGACACGACTTATTGCACTATTAGGGGTCTGACGATTACCGCCCCCCTAGACCCGATATGCGATACTCTTAGACGAATAGACCGGACTGTACGGAGATTGTCACAGATAGGCTTAGTAGGAGTTCGAATGAGTTTGCTCATCTGCCTTCTTATCGACAGATACCTGGGTAGCCGTTACGTGCAGCTAGTACCGCTGACGTGCTTGTAGTTAAACCCACTGCCAGCGTAGTGTCGAGTCTTTAGAGTCCTACACAGAGGGTTTCCCTGCATCGGGCAAAAGATGTAGAGCCCATATAATTTTACGGCAGGGCTTCGATCGCATACGTGTACTTGTGCACGTATGATGTTCGGGTGGATAATACTAGTGGGCTTTGGTTTAAGCCGGATCCTAGTATTATATTGATGGATTATTTTTGTCTCATTGTATTCATATTTTTCGGAATACGGATACGAATATGTATATACAGATGAGGGGCATTCTTGTAATTTACTCAAAATTGCTTCTAGAAGAAGACACCTCATTAGGGTTTTTTTCCTTCTTTTGATTAAAAGATTAATGAGGTGGAGGTTTATATTGAATGGGCATGGCTACTTGATGACTCATGGGATGACTCACTGGGTGACTCACATTGTGATATTTTGATGGATGCTAGATATTTTGTGGTTGCATTATTAGTATGCATTATTCATCACAAATGGTCACAACTCTTAACCATCTTCATTCTAATGTTTTTCTACACTCTCTTTTTCTCAAGCTCCTTCTTCTTCCTCTAACCCTAAATCTCTCATGTGTTGAGAATCCTAAGGTACTTAGAGACATACTAATCAATCTACACTCATCATCTAGGATCTAGTTTAGCAAACTAGATGCCGTAGTTACCTCGGATTTGAGGTTGGAGCTCGGACTATAGACTTTCGGGTGGATCGTCTTTGACTCGAGGAGGCCGACAAGGTTGCCCGATCCGTTACGATCCTTGGAGCCTATGATGATGAGGAGGATGTTGGGTTACGGCAGCATCCCGGCCATCAATCCGTGGCCAAATGCGGAACAAAAACTTTTAGAAACCAGCGCTAACGGAACCCTAATCTACGGATCGAACCATTAACCTTATACCAGCTATATAAAAGGAGTTTAGAGAGGTTATACCAAAAGATCCGTGTCATTCGGTCTTCAACCTCTGTCCCAAGCTCTTCGTGGCTTCCTTGATCATGTTTGCTCTCCGGTCTCCCCACATCGAAGTAGATCCACGTCGAGGGTTAGTAATACGGGTTCCCGCCTCAAATCCGAGGCAACTCGGGTATCTAGTTTGCTAGCTTAGATAGCCAAGATGAAGTAGAGAGTGTGTGTGATTACTTTGTCTCAATACACCCAAGGATTCTCAACTCATGAGAGGGTTTGGGTGGAGGTTGAAGAAGATGCCATGGGAGAAGAAAGTGTGAAGCAAAAAAATTTGGCAAAAGAAAAAAGGCTTCTCAAGAAAAAGAAGTGGCTGCCTCTTTCTTTTTGGTGTTGTGTTGTGAGATATTGGTTGTGAGTAACTAAAGAAAAACAACTCAAGAAAAAAATATCCCAAGCTCACAACAAATATCTTACACTACAAACCAAAACCCTAGCATGTCACCCATGACCCACCATGAGTCACACCCATGTGGCATGCATGAACCAAAGCCAAACAATAATTCACACTTTCCACCACTTAAACATTTAAACCAAAATGTTTAATCTAAAAAGAAATGGCAATCTTCCAAAGTAAACTTGTAACTGTCATGACCCGAAATTTAGTTCGTGACCGGCACTTAAATCATGCCACGTCTAAAGGCGTAGCGTAAATTAAGTAAGCCGAAGCCCAGAAATCTAAACCTTTTAAAGAAAATAAAAGAGGTGAAGTTTTGAAATAAAGGTATGATGAAATCAAATGTTTTTTTAAATGCATAGATAATGGAACATGAAAAATGCAAGTGGTTTTTACTAGTTGAAAAACATGTTTCGTCTTTTAAAAATTTGGGCAGCACCTCCTTTGTATATTTTGATCCAAAACCACATATACATGATAACAATAAAGGCATCCCCAAGCGGGAGCTAGCTCTTCACCAATCGGCGGAATCACAACCACGCAAGACAGAAATATAAGTATACGACGCCCAACGACGAAGATCAACACATAGGATAATGAAATAAGCATGACGTCAACCTACCAAGCGAACATATAACCCATCGCTCTAAGTCTCGCAACCACACGTCTCTTCTAAGTCTTACTACTTATACAATTACTAGTTTCTGATTGATGGAGTTGACTAAATACAATAGGAATAATAATACAAGAGTGACACGATCCAATATGTACCACCTACCAAAGCAAATCACCCAAATGCAAGCTATGTGCCAGCGATGCCGCTAGTGATCCATGCGGTCAACCTGCAAGAACTGTGGCACAACGGGGGTGAGTTGCCAACTCGTGAGTAGAAAATATCATCAGGTAGAAATCGAATAAAACAACGATTCCTAGGTCAACTATATCATAAAGGTAATACTATGATATCTAGGATGACTGTATCTGCATATGTGCCAACAATATAATCAATGCCTGTAAGCATGTGGATAACATCTACGTGTCCATCAATGACAAAACAACATCAAGCATGTAAATATCATGAAAGCATATGCATGTAAATATGAGGATATCAATCAATGTGTGTCCATCAACGACACATCAAAATCATGGAACCTGAGTGTCCAACATCGACACTCGAAACATCATAAACCCCATGTCCAGTATCGACACGTAAATCCTCATATCTCAGGCGCCACATCCTTAGATCGGCCCTCAGGCGTCGCATACTCTGGTCGGCCCTCATATCCATCTCACGACTCCGGTCGGTATCCTCCGGATAACCGCCGAGTCCAAATACTATCACCGGTAGGTAATGCTCCCCTGCCAGGCTCACCGCCTAACTATACGAGTCTTCTTGCCTCGGGGTACCTCATCGGATCCACCATGTACCCGTAGACGGTGCCTACCTCTCCTCGAATCGGGTTTCACATACCAATCTTAGAACCGAGAAAACACATGGTGGATGTCTCGAAATATCATATCAAGAGAAACCGGGTTTTTAAAACAATGCATATTTTCCTTTGAAATATAACCACGGTTCTCAAATCCAGAATCTCATGAAAACAGCATCTCGATGCGTAATATCATAAAGCATGATGTATGCAAACATAGAACAGAAATGTGAGCATATCCGTATATCATGCAACATATCAAAATGATGTGAACATAGCAAGTATATCATTCAAAGAGTCATATGACAGTATTGAACAATTAAGAGTCATAACATGATGTAGCAATTCTACTGTGTAGTGACATAGCAATCATCGATGATGAAAGTGTGTGAGCCGGCAATCTGTGTAAGTGTAACATACGCATCATCGATAATGGTGTAGGTGTACTAGCACAGGTATATGTAATGCAATGAGAATATCATGAACGTAGCATAAAGTACATCGTAAGCGAAATGCTATAAGGTATACATATCTACAACATATCCGAGTCGGTGAATCTATTAATCGGCATCCAGCCTCACAACATTACGCACGGTATAATCCATCGTATGACATCCTCTAGTCAAGGGTACGAATCAATCATCAAGTAAAACTCATCACGTACGGTATCCATCGTACGACGGCATTAAACAATTATGGATTCTATCAACCTATATGATAATGAGGGTACAGAACTAACGTCTCGTACGACATATCACTCATTATTCACATCATTATCCATATATATATATATATACATATCTCTTAGGTCACATCCGTATCAATCTCATATCGACTCGCATCCATATAACGACATATCAAACCAAGTCATCATATCACATCGTATACTCTTTTCATCACATTAATATCTCACATCAAGTCATCTTCTTGATCTCATACCGATTCTCTTTCACTACATATAAATATATCGTGATTCACATTCACGTTTCACATCCTTATATATCAATTCGAGACATCATTTCTATCATATCATGTCACACTAAACCATAAACTATAACCTTAAGTCGTGGTATATCTTGTCTCCTACTAATTCATTAACCATATCCATAAGTTTCTAACATGGTTTCCTTAACCATATTCTATATATATATCGGTTTCCGTTATAATTTGCGGGGGTGCTATACGCCATCCACCCGACTTCCCCCGTAGATATAAACCTACTCACCTGCGGAACTCCTTGTTCAGCCGTAGTCGATGTGCTTCGTCGTCTCGGAATCCATGCGAAGGTACCTACAAATCAACACATATCGCTACGTTATGAAAACCAAATCCGGAAAACCGATACGGCATACGGTGCGCTCATAGGTTAGAACCTATAGCCTATGCATGCAAAAACGACCAAACAACCCTCGTCGTTGACGTACAAACATCAAATGACCAAATCTCATAACTAATATCAAAACCAAGAATTCCAAAATACGGAAAACATAACCCAAAACCATCCCAATATGCTCCCAGATTTTAGCTCAGGTAATCTGGGACAAAAAGAAAAATACAGTAGCTATGTTATAAGGTATGTGAGCTACAGTCAAAACCCCAACACCAAAGCTGCTACAGTAACCAGCCAGGCCGGCCCCACCTTGGAGTTTGGGCCTCATCTTCTCGTGGTGGTCTCCTATTGGTCTAACTAGGTTAATGTATATTTTTGATTTTTTTATAAAGGTCTCGGGTTGCTCCAGATTCCCTGTAGACCTCAAAAATGTCACAAAACCGACACGGAAAGTTTCTAAGTTCGTATTTTGGTTTCTATTCCGTGTTATAGGCCATAAAATCAACACCAGGGTCTTGTAAACAGCCACTAAACATCACCATAACACAACTCAAAACCTAAACCTTATCTAGGAAATTTCTAAGATCACAATCCATACTAAATCACATTCTAAACTAAACTAGTGTTGGAGATAGTGCCCTCAGAGTCAATTATTGGATCACAGGCACGTGATTGCAATGATTGAGGGAGGACCTATACCGGTAGGACAGTCTTACTCAAGATGATAGCATGCTATCTGGTTTATCTTTATCATCGTGTACTGTTTTAGGTGACCTTACAGGTCGCTATTACACGTTGATAAAGCCCCTAGGATTCTTGCTTGACTGCCAGCAGTATGAGGGCGATCATATACGTGGGAGCTGGGGTCTATAAGCACATCCTTAAAAGGTCCCTAGTCGTGGGAGTTTCGAGACAGGGCATCGATACTCACTAGTGTATACAGTCGAGACCCCGACGAGGGGCGGTGGCCGGTCTCACAAGCCACTGGTGTCAGTTGGTTCACTTAAGCAGGTGCTCATTGGGTTATGAGTACACTGGACAGGACTCGCCGGGAACATGCTAGTTGGTCTTATACCTGACGTCAGATAGCAGTTCCCTGGTGACATGCGTACATGTTAGTTCATCGACCTGAGATCGTCATTTGTCTCGTGTGAGTTCCCACTGTGCTTTGATTACTACCCAACCACGCTCAAAGGAGTTGTGCAAACAGGTTTTAGTTGGGTACAGTCCCGAGCCACATGGAGGCAGTGAGCGGATCTGCAGGGGTTTGTCTCTCTCGGTATTGGGGGTGAGGTCGTGCTGTGTCTAGGAGAGCCATTACATGAAGTCCTTGGCCAAGACAGGAGATTTACTGGTAGGTATTCCAGTAGTATCTTAGGGTGTTTTGGGCTACACTCCGACACGACTTGTACCGCTTTTGGGGGTCTGACTTTTACCAACCCCCTAGGCCCGCCATGCGATGCTCATAGAAGAATGGACCGGACTGTACGGATATTGTCACTGACAGGCTCAGTAGGGTGTCAGGATGAGTTCGCTCATCGACGTCCCTTTTGGTCAATACCTGGTAGCCCGATACGTATAGGCTAATACTTCTGACGTGCTAGTGGTTAAATCCACAGCCAAAGTATTGACGAGTCTTTAGAGTCCCCCACAGACCGTTTTCTCAAGTTTCGGGCGAAACACTGTAGAGGCCGTATGGAGATATGGCAGGGTTCGATCAGATACGTGCGGTATTGCATGGATCATGATCGGACGGATTATACTAGCGGGCTTTGGTTTAAGCCGGATCCTAGTATTGTACAGTATAGATTTTGTCTCATTGCATTTGTATTCGGTCGGAATACAAATGCGGATATGTATATACAGTCGCGGGGTTTTCCAGTAATTTATTACGGGATCAGTTTTTTGGAGTTTCCAGTTTGCATTCCGTTTCAGCCAGTTTTCCTTTCTTCTTTTCGTTGGTTGATATTTGATGGAGAGGGGCTTATTTGCAAAGTTGCAAATTAGCAATTGTGGAGGGGGTTATTTGTATTTGTGGCTTCATGATGGTTCTATGCATCATGAGATTCTTTTTGCATCACTTCCTTTGCATTGATTATGAAAGCTTTCATGAAAGAATTTGATGTGATCTTGATTCATGATTATCATTTTCTTTTTCTCCACTTGCAATTTTCCTCCACCATTTTAGAGAGAGTGGCCGACCACTTTGGAGAGAGAGAGAGATTCATTTGGTGTGGGAAATTTTTGGTATCTCATTTTTCCATTCATGCAAAAGACTAGCTCCATTTTCTACCTCTCTCAAAAGGTTCATTCTTCATCCCTCCATCCAAAGGCAACTTCAAACCCCAAGAGACAAAGCCTTCTACACTTCATTTACAGCATTTCTTGGGCACGTCGGCTCGCCAACTTCGTGCCCGAGTTGCCTCGGTCCAGAGGTGGGAGCCCGTAAAAGAACCCGGCGATGTGGTGCCCGTTCCGACGAGGAGTTGAAGACCGGAGGTTCCACGAGGAGATCGGAGTGGAGGCCGAAGACCGGAGGACACGGATCGCTTGGTATAGCTCTCTACTCCATTTTCTAGTTTGCTAGAGTTAGGTTAATGGCCCGATCCGGGATTTTAGTGCGCGGTGGTGCCGGTTTCTAGTTTTTAGAAAAGTTTCGTTTCCGCATTCCGGCGTCGGATTGACGGCCGGGGCGCTGCCGTGCGCTTACACTGGTATCAGAGACAGGCCATTAACCTAGTCTAGCTTGCTCTAACGTGTTTACAAGTTCGATCGAACGGATTTTCAAAAAACCGCGTTTCCATGTCAAGTTTCTGTCGAATTTTTACAGTGCTTTAAAAATTATTTGGTACATTGTAAAAATACGTGCATGGTTTTTTATGCATTCTGTGAAAATTTGTTAGGCTGAAGTTACTGTAGCGCGGCGGAACCGCGACCAAAACCATGAATTTTGGCTTCACTGCATCAAATTTTTACAGTGGCTCTCTGACATAGAAATAGGGTTTCTGGTATATTCTTTTTGGGCCCAGATGTTTTTGAGTGCTACAGTTGTGCTTGGGGCCCGCTTCGGGAAATTTAGTCGATCGAAAATTTTAAACATGTTAGTTCACAGTATTTACATTATATCTGCGACAGTGAATGTCACTTGATCTGTAAATCCTGTCTATCTGCTATAGCCCTTTTAGACGGATTTGCGAACGTGATATTCACGTTGATGTTCTGTATTGTGCTGTGATGTTGCGGATTGGTCGTGGGGGATAGCCCGGATGCAATGGTAGTACAGTTTGGTTTATTTATGTACATTTGATATTGCGGGGCGAGCGTCCGACATGTGGACTGCCGTTACTGCATGTTTGTATATTATTCTTTTGGGGCACGACCGGGCTGAGGTCGATGTACCTGTTGTATATATTTTACTTCTGTACTAGGATTACCCCGCGGTGGGGTGCACGGATAGCCGGGTTCTAGAGGGAAACGGGCCCGCATTTCATGGCATTGAGACGGAGGGGGCTTCACTCTAGAATTGGCGAGCTATTCTCCGCACTCGTAGGGGGTACAGGTTGACCCAAGGAGGGGTGCTCAAGTTACCGGATTCCGTGAAGTGCTGGGTGGTCCATTCACGTTGCTGAAGGGGGCTGCCTCGCTTCAGGTTTTGGCGGGTAACTTGCCGCGCCCGTAGGGGTCTAGGATTTCATTGCACAGGCTATCCACACAACCAGGGGAACGTCGGGTTTCGGTAGCGGCTCTATGAAACCCGGGGATCCTAGATATCTGTATTGTTCTGTGATGCTTATTACATTTCTGTGATGTTGCATTTTATCACGCCTTGAGCGAATATTATATATTGATATATATACTAGTAGATGTTGTATATGTTTTGCATCCGTGCTAGTCCATTCCCCGCTCTGTCGTTAGTTAAGTAACCTAACGGGTGATGACGGGACCCAGTGGCGAATGCGGATGGCATATGCGTACATCATTATTTTCGTTCTTTTGTGGTGTGATCAATTGATGGGACCGCATTGATTCGGATCAATGCAAGCTAAACAAACCTATTCTGATGTTGTTGGAACATTTTTCAAAAAGCTGTTATTGCAAGGACGTTCTCTTTTGTTTTGCACAGTGGTATTCGGTTATGAATATCCAGCTCCTCAGTCGACGAGGCAAAGGCCGAGATCCCTTCATCGGGAGTGACCCCTTGGACAGAAGTTTGCGTCAGGGCAATAACTTCACCATAGTCGTTTACTTTTGCTTTGCATCGTGGTATTCAGTTGGAATATCCTGCACCTCATTCTACGGGGAAAGAGCCGAGATCCCTTCACCGGGAGTGACCTCTTTAGCAAAGGTTTTCGCCACTATATTTTTAAAAGCTATCCGGTTCCTTCAACGATATCAAGTTCATTACGTTAAAGGTTTTCGCCAGAAACCATTCGTAGCCCTCCGTCGTTTTATATGGATAGTCAATAAGTATTCAAGCTGTGTTTGTTGGCCAAAGTCAAGGCACAGTGATTGATAGCTATTGGGTATTCATATGCAGCATAGATAGATGTGTTGGTTTGGGACAGTCGTACTGCTTTGTTGGCCAAAGTCAAGGGTAGGTACGGGTGGGTTCAAATTAACCTGGAGAATGACGGGTAGAACTTGACATGTGACTTATGATTTGTTGGCCAAAGTCAAGGTCATAAGAGCATGGGGTAAAAATCACATCGGGAGTTTCTAAAGAAACTGAAACTTGCCATATATGCGTATACCTTCTGGAATGTGATAACGTGAGCGGATTCCGTCACGTTATCATGCGATGATAGTTGGATCTCGATTCCCACTGATGAGTTGGTTTACTCCTCGGGTGATCCCGATTAATTCTTCTTTCAGGTTTCGAGGAGAATTTGACGGTACAATGGGAGATTTCTAGATTAGATAAATTGGTAACCATTCTGATCTAGGTTAGAGTGCACGCTGAGTGTTTCTTTTCTCTCTCTCTTTGGCAGCGACCATGACCCGACCCTAGACTATGACTCAGTGACCAAGATGAACCGAACCTTCTTAAAACACTGGCTTTTGGATTTTCAGAGTTGCAAACCTCATTGCCACTCCTACTTTTACCATTTTCTCCAGGACATCCCGTATTACTACGAACGTCCACTTCCATTGGATAAAACCATCGTATGGTTATATATGAACTCGAAGGAATTTATTCGAGGATGGTTTCTGGTTCTGGAGAAAATGAATAGGACTATTCAGTTGTCTTTTCCTTTTACCTTCTCTCAGGTTGCGAGTGCTCCTTGGATTAGGACGGTACACCTATTACGCAAATTGGATAGTCTTCTTCCAAACCATAGGCTGGTGCCGAACGGTAGGGAATGAAGAAAACCAATTAGCCTAACTAAGGTGTACAGAAGGTATTAAGTAAAGACAAATAAAGGGATTAGAAGGAGGGCAAAGTAAATTGCGACTGCTATTCACGACCAAACCAAGTATTTCATTACCACTCCCACTTCACCTTTGTATTTCTCCAGGACACTCCGTATCACTACGAAGATCCAAAGTTTATTTGGATACTCCATCGTATGGTTATATACGAACTCGAAAGGAACTTGTTCCAGTTCGGGGATGGATTCTGGTTCAGGAGAAATAGGAATAAGGTTTATTCAGTTGTCTTTTATCCTCACCTTCTTTCACATTGCGAGTGCTCCTAGGATTAGGACAGTACACCCATTACGCTTATTGGATAGTCTTCTTCCAAACCATAGGCTGGTGACGAACGGTAGGGAAGGAAGAAAACCATTTAGCCTAAAGGGGTATACAGAAGGTAATGACTAAAGACATATAAAGGGATTTGGAGAGATGGCAAAGAAATATACGGTTACAGTTGTGAATCTGGATAATGGAAGAGGCATTACTACGAATACCCGGATACCCCTACGAAACATTTCAATGTTTCAGTTTCACTGTGTACTGTTAATAGAAAACTGATTTCCCAATTAGTCCTTACTCCATGGTATGTATTTACCAGGTATGATTCTCACATTTGTATGGTTTTACAGATGATGAGTGGGAGTAAGTTATTGGGAATTAGGTGATCATCCTCATTATATCGGAATTCGTTGAAATTGGTGATATTTGAGGAAGTCACCTGGGTAGTTTGCCGGATGGCAAATATTTGGTTTTGAATATCCGTTGTTATGCACCAATTTCAAATTGATATATCTGTACGTCTATTTTTATAGAGTGAGATATATGTTAGTGTATATGCCCTAGAGGCCATTACTGTATCATACTAGTTTGTATATTACTTAATGGAAGCTTGGGATATTCACCTTGTATAAACAATCTTGCTCAATATAGTAGTATGCTACTTGGTTTGTTTCTACTTCAATGTGTCATGTGTTTATTTTAGTATATCACCTATACACATTAGTGGAGCCCTTAGGATCTTTGCTTGATTACCAGCGTTGTGATGGCAGTCACACTAGTGGGGGCTGGGTAATCTATAAGCACATCCTTATGCAGGTCCCTAGTCGCAGGACTATCGAGACAGGGCATCGATACTCCGGAGTAGACTAGCGCATGCGCTTCTCATCCCAGTGTGGGAGACGGTCTGTCCCACAGCCGTCAGTACGTCGTACTTGAGATAGCATGCGTGTGCTCGTTAGGTTACGAGTACACTGGACAGGACTCGTCGGGAACTGACTAGTTGGTATTATGCCTATCGTCAGTTATCAGTTCCCAGGTGACATGAGTACAGCTTAGTCCGCTGACTTGAAACTGTCACTTCGCCTCGAGTGTGTTCCCACTGTACTTTGACTACTACCCTACCCCGGCTCAAAGGAGTCGTGCAAACAGGTAGTAGTTGGGTGTAGTCCCGAAGCACTTGGAGGCAGTGACGGTTAGACAGGATTCGTCTCTCCCGGTATTGGGGGTTGACATCGCGTTGTGTCTAGGAGAGCCATTACACGAGTAGTCCCTGGCCCGGGCAAACGAGATATACTGGTAGGCTTCCAGTGTTATCTCAGGGTGTTTTGGGCTTCACTCCGACACGACTTGTACCGCTATTGAGGGACTGACGTTTACCGCCCCCTAGGCCCGCCATGCAATGTATCAGACGAACAGACCGGACTGTACGGAGAATGTCACATTCAGGCTCAGTAGGAGTTCAGATGGGTTTCGCCTCGTCAGTCTTCTTGTCGGCATCTACCTGGGGACCGTTACGCACAGCTAGTGCCGCTTGCGGTCTGTGGTTAAACCCACTGCCAGCGTAGTGTCGAGTCTTTAGAGTCCCACACAGAAAGCTATTCGCCTTTAGGCAAAAGAGTAGAGGTCGCATGGTTTTGCGACAGGTCGCATGGTTTTGCGACAGGTCGCATGGTTTTGCGACAGGGTTCGGTCACATCCGTGCACTTGTGCACGTACAGTGTCCGGACAGTTAACACTAGCAGGCTTTGGTTTAAGCCAGATCCTAGTGTACCTTTTGGGATTGGTTTTATCCAGTATGCATTCGTGTTCCTCGGAACGCGGATGCGGGTGTGTATGCACAGTTGACGGAGAGACAGAGGCAGAGGATTCTCATTAGGGTTGTTGACCGTTGACCGTTGACTATTGACTTTTTGCTCAACCCTAATGAGAATATGATATGGTTAACAATTATATTAATTAAGTATTATGGTGACATGGTTGTTGAGGGGTTGACTTTGTTGACTTTGTTGACCGGTTGACTAGGCTTGACTAGTTGACCATCATGATAACAATAGCTATCATTTCATGGCAAATACTTTTTGCTTGCTTGCTCTCTTGTGCAAAATGAGTACATGAAATGATTTGGCTATTGTTGCTTAAACCATCACATAATACTTGATTGCTATGATGTGTTATGATGGTTATGGATTATGAGAGCCAAATGAGAAAAGTCTTCTCTCATTCTATCATTCTCATTCTCTCTCTTGTTCTTGAGCTCTCATCTTCCTCCTCTTGCTCTCCCTCTCTTTTGGTCTATGGTTCACTTGTCTCATGTGTTGAGAACCAAGAACCATAGATAAAATCCCAAACAAACTCTTCTCTACTCACTCTAGTTCACAAGGTTTAGCAAACCAAGTGAACTAGTTTCTTCAAAGACCGAAGAAGAAGCCAAAGGTAGAAGCTTTCGAGGTGGATCTATCTTCGGCGCAAGGAGACGACGGAGTGAAGCCGATCCGGACAACCATCGAGGCTTGAAGATGAAGGAGTTCAAGAAAGAAAGGTATAACCCCCTAACCGAGTAGTTAACAACTCCTAGTTAGGTTGTTAGTTAGATGTTTAACAAAAATCCGGTTTTGAGTCCATGTTACCACCTCTAGAAAAATTGTTTTTCACCATATTCCGCATGCCCGAAAGTACCGGGAGAGGTAGCATGGACTTACAGTGGTATCAGAGCCTGGTTAAACTCTATCTAACATGTTAGCAAAGTAGGTAGAAGATCGATCAAAGAAGAAGTCCCGAAATGAACCCCGATATCATGCTTGCTGTCGAATTTTTCCTGTGTTCCAAAAATGATAAATCATAGCTTAAAATTCGACTCAGGGTTTTTATAACAAACTGCCAAAATTTCGTCCACTGAACCGATCAAAGCGCCGCGGAAACGCGGCGGGAGCGTGCTCCCGTCGCGGTCCGCGGCCGAGTTGACTCGGCAGTGGGAAATTTTGATTGCAGTTTGTTCAGTGGGGTATTTTGGGATTTTTGGAATATGTATTTTCTGCCCAGATTTTCCAGAACGAAAATTTTATGTTTGGGGCCTATAAATCCGTATTTTTGATCGAACTTCTAAAAGACTTAAGCTGACGGGTTTTTCTGTGATGTGATTTTTGTATTGAACGTCTATTAATCGCTATATGTCGATTAGTGGGGGTTATACAAATCTGTGATCTGTAATGTCATTGAAATGTGTATATGAATTCATTGGATTGTCGTGGGTGAATAGCCGGGGGTTGTGAGATGAGAGTTTTCTTTTCTTTCAATTCATGTAAATTTGTAAATTGATGTAATAATTATTTGTATGGCCGCACAACCGGGTCGGGGTTGTAGCCGCCATTGTATAATTTCTTTTTACTGTTTTTGCACCTAGGATAGACCCATGGAGGGGGTGCACAAACTACCGGGTATGCCGAAGTGCCGAGTGGCCTACTCACGGGGATGAGGGAGGTTGCTTTGCTTCGGGTACTTGGCGGGTAGTTTGCCGCACCCGTAGGGGTCTTGGGTAGGGTATTGGTGTAGGGTTCCTAGGCACTCTAATGAGGTCTCACAAGGCATCAACCATGCCAATTTCAAATTTTACGGGTGCCGAGAAACCCTAAGACAGATCGTTAACTAGAAATTTAGGCGACAAAAGAAACTAGTTAACAACTTAACTAAAAGAACGGAAATACAACCTTTGTAGATCCGGTCCTCCACCTCCATAGCTCCGCAATGAAGTCTCCTCGCTGTCCAAATGGAATCCCGGGCTCTAGCGTCGGCTTCATCGGAAAAATGGGCGGGCTTGGTCGTCGGCTTCGATGCCGAAGATGATCTACGTCGAGGCATCACAAGATCAAGCTCTCACTTCACCAAATCATGAAACTTGTGAAGATAACACCCTATACTACTTGGCAAGAGGTAGAGGATGATGAAATAGGAAGGGGGTCCACTTTGGAATTGGATTTCTCACATGATTTCATCACTTGCCATTGATGAGGCAAGCTTTTCTTTCTTGCTCATGAAGAAGAAGATGAAGAAAGAATATGATAAGTATTATTTAAAAAGGAAAATAATATGAATACTTATCATTTACCAACCATGGTTTATTGTAGAGAATAAATCATGGTTAGATTGAAGGGTTAGGGTTAAGCATCAAGACAAAATGGTCACTTGGTCAAAGCTTCATGAAGCTACAAAAACAAACAAAGAAAGCCACCATTTCCCCTTTTTCTTTTCCAAAATAAATAAAATAAATAAATAAATAAATGAATAAGAAAATGAAAACCCTAACCATTACACAACCATGGTTTAATCTTTACACAAACACAAGTTAGCATGTATGATCAAACATGATACAAACTAGTGTACAAAAGTATATCACATATATAATGTGCACATTAAGTGAGAAAATCCATTTAAAATGAACCAATACTAGTTTATGCAAAGTAATATATCAAATATATAATTATGCATTAAATCATTAAATCAACACTTGATTTAACGATCCGGTCATATCTCATATAACCGACTAATATACAATGTATCGATTTATCGAATCAATCCTTGATTCGATAACTAGGTTATATCGCATACAACTAATCGATACATTCATCACGAGAATGGAATGCGGTATCACATACACGCATTATTCTCGGTTCCGCACATATCTCATATGCGCTCCTATTTCGTTTCGCTTGAGCCAGGAAACCTCTGTGTAGGACTCTAAAGACTCGTCAATACGCCGGCAGCAGGTGATGATCATATCAAACACCCACAAGCCGCAAGCGGTCTGCTAAACGTAACGGCCACCCGGGTATTGAGCGATGAGAAGATCGACGAGCAAGCCCGCTCACACTCCTGTGAATCCAACCAGTAACACTTACCGTACAGTCCGGTCTGATCGTCTGATATGTCGCATATTTCGCCTAGGGGTGGTAAATGTCAGACCCCAATAGCTCGATAAGTCGTGTCGATATGAGGTCTATAACAGTTCGAGAAACTACAGGTAACACTTACCAGTAAATCTCAGCAACCCTGGCCAGGGATTTCCGGTTATAGCCAATCGAATACAGTGCAACATCAACTCCCTATACCGGGAGAGACGAATCCCCTCCTATCGCTCATTGCCTCCATGTGACTCGGGACTGTACCCAAAAGCCACCGTTTTGCACGCCCTCTTAGACGTGGTAAGGTGGAAATCAAAGCACAGTGGGAATCACACAAGACTCTATGACGATCTCGGGTCAACAGACTACTCTGTACCAGTGTCACCAGAGAACTGCCATCTGACGTAAGGTATAATACCATCTGGGAGTTCTCGGCGAGTCCGTCCAGTGTACCCAGTCTCTACTGAGCACCCGTATATCATCTCTGATGTCAAACACCAATGGATATGGGATCATCCATCGCCCATCTGTATGGGTCGAGAAGGTATACGCTAGTCTACTCTGGTATATCGATACCCCGTCTCGATACACCCACGACTAGGGACCTTGAAGGATGTACTTATGGACTACCATGTCCCCACTAGTATGATCCGCATCATAGTCCAAGTAGTCAAGCACACATCCTAAGGGCTTTACCAACATGTAACAGAGAGACAATCAGTATACACGTTAAGGTAAAGAGTAACCAGATAGCATACTATCATGTCGAGCAAGAAAGTCCTCCCTATATATGTCCCAGCATCTACTACAATATACATCCTATGTACAGTAATGGCCTCTAGGGCATACATATAACTAACAATCTCCCACTTGCACTAGGGCCATCTGTAGCAGTGGTTATAGTATCTCATACTCAACCATCCCATAAAAGTCTCTCTCTGGGAATAGGCCTTCGTGAGTGGATCCGCCGTGTTATCCTCTGAGTCTGCTCTCCTAACCTCGATCACCCTGGAGATCAACCATCTCTATGATCAGGCGATATTGCCTTAGAATAAGTCTGGATCACTGATGGGACCGGCGTTTCTTGGCATAAGCCACAACTCCATTGTCACACAATGGGAGGAACATAGTTCATCTCATGAACCAATATACACCCAAACAGCCTCTTTGGTAGCATCTTTAGTATCGATGTATCGTGCCTTTATCGTCTAGTATGTCACGGTATCTAGCTTGGAACTCTTCCAACATACCGTCCCTTTACTGAGGGTAAAGACAAGGCCTGCGACTGACATTCAGTCGTCTTTATCACCCTGGAACACTTCCAGTGATTCTCCCCAGGATCGATTGATACCATCTCACTACAATTAGTGAGAATCCTAACATCCAATTAAATCTATCTCATAGATCCAAAACTCAGGATTTAGGAGGTATCATTTTGATCCTATATGGAGAATCATTGTGATAAGCGGAGATTGATCGAGCGTAGCATAGGAAACTCCTTCCCTATCAAGAGTATGTCATCCACGTACTCTACGAGGATCACCACCATACTCCCTACTACCTTTTTGTTTATACAAGGTTCATCTACCATTTTGATGATGTCAAACTCTTTGACTACTTCATCAAAACAGATGTTCCAACTCCGCGATGTCTGCTTTATCTTATAAAACATCTTGCACACGTTTCCGCTGCTCCCACTGTCTACGAAGCCCTCTGGCTGTGTACTTATAGACGCTTTCTTCCAAATCATCATTTAGAAAAGCAGTCAAGACACCCAACCACCAGATATCGTAGTCATGGTATGTAGCCGTGGCAAGTAGGATCTGGATGGACTTAAGCATAGGCACTGAAAAGGTTTCATCATTATCCACGCTTGGTCAATGATGCAAACCTTTAACAAGTCTAGCTTTGAAAGTCTCAACTTTTCCATGTACACCAAGTAATCTTCTCAAGATATACTTGCTCCTGATGGGGATTTAACCCTTCAGATATAGCAACCAAAGTCCATACTTTGTTGGTGTATAAGGATTCCATCTCAGATCGCTAAGCATCCGGCCATTCTTACAGAGTCTCACTCCTGATGGCCAGCTCGAAACTAGCTGGGTCATCATCTCATGATGCAATCCTCGCTCCCACTGTCATAGAGAAACCGAAGTATCTCTCAGGTAGGTGAGGAACCCTTCTAGATCAGCGGAGAGGCTGAGGTTCGTTGGAATCTACTGAATTCTTTGGTTGTACCAAATCATCTGCTGTAGTTTGTATAGCTGAAACACTTCCAGTTCTACATAACTGACCTTGCCTCGAGCTTGTCCGGATTTTGCTTTTTAGACATAGGCCGGACAACCCCAAATCTTAACTAGCTTAAGACATGGGCTCTTCCCTTTCCATATCACATATGAAGTGGTAGGCACTGATTTGATTCGAACCTAATTCAATAGGTATGCAGCTTCTCAAGTGCATAACCCCCAAAGGAAAAAGGCAACTCAGTAGTACTCATCATAGAGCACACCATATCAAATAGGGTGTATCTGCTCCGCCCCGACATACCATCGGGCTATGGTGTATACGGAGGAGTAATGCTGAGAGAGAATCTCATTCTCCTTTAGAATAGTCCAGGAATTCCGTGCTCAAGTATTCTCCTCCTTGATCTCATCATAGGACATAATACTTATACCCGTATTCTGGTTCTCTACTTCTCGCTTATATTCTGTGAATATCTCAAAAGGTTCGGACTCATGTTTCAACAGGAACATATGACTGAATCTTGAGAGATTATCAGAGAATATAATGAAGTATAAAGAACCAGTCCTGGCATGTGTAGACAGGAGACCTTACATACATCATCCTGTATTAGTCCCAAGAGTTCATTAACTCTTTCTCTGTTTTCAATAAACAGAGCTATGGTCATCTTATCTTTGTGACAGGAATGGCAAGTTTCACAAGAAGTAAATTCAAACTGATTTAAATATGCATCTTTATGTAACTTAGCTAGTCGGGTCGTATTGATATGACCTAGTCTACAATGCCTTAAGGAGGATCCGTTCATTTCTGAACTACTCCCTCTTATGTGTGTTCCGTATACTAAGAACTGTAGTTTGATTTAGAACGTCAATGCTTTTAGGTAACGTGCCTGAACCGATCAACTTTTGATATAGGAAATGTTCAAAACATAATCCAACAATACAAAATTTTATCATTTCTTTACTAATAAAGAGACTGATATGATTTTGTATATCAGGTTCGGTATCTAATAGCATTTGTTCAGAATCAATGTATTGGTAATACAGGGTGACAGTGACCAACAGACTTGGCTGCAACACTTGCCCCGTTTTCTGCCTCATGAAACTTATCACTCGTTCTCAGTTCTCTACCTATTTGTAGCCCTATGTAACAGATTACATATCTGGGATCTGATCTGGTATCACATACCCAGGACGTAGAGGATACAGAGAAACAGTTCTTTGTAATGAACACACCCGAAGATGATGCATCAGCATGCACTCTCTTCGTTTGGGCGGCACGGGAATTCTGGTAATCCCCAATTTCCTGCTCTGTCTTATAACAATTATAAGTTGGAGCGGGACCAACGTTCCCCAGCTCAGTATAACAAGCGGGTTCGGTCAATATTCCATATTATTATCTTGATTAAGGCGTGATATGGTCGCTACCTGGAGAGAGAGAGAAGAAAACACTCTGCGTGCGCTCTTGCAAGAATAGATTGGTTATTATTTTATCTAATCAGGATGGCTCCCACTGTTTTTATCAAATCTTCCTTCAAACCATAAAAGGAAAGACTAACCGGGATTAATTACACACTACAAGTTCGCCAATCTTTCAGCCAGGCCAGTGTTGGTACTTTGAGGGAGGTCCCCCGTGCTTTCGCACGAACCTAATTAATGTAAACCTCGTTTTCCCAGAGGCATAACCCTGTTGACACCTTTCTAGACACCTACTTGATCGGCTAATTGTAATGTGTAAAACTCTCCCAGGAGTAACTCTTACTCGCAGCGGGTATCGGGATCCAACTATCTCATAGAAGGTATGCAATCTCATTGCAAATTTCAACACTTAAAATTCCCGATAATATTTTGCCCCTAGCGTCCTATGACCTTGACGCAGGCCAACAAACCATAGTGCGCTAGTCAAATTCAACCCGTCATTTCCTGATTGAATTAAACCCACCCGCACGACCCTTGACGCAGGCCAATAAAGTCGCACGACTACCCTAATCCAATCTGCATCATATGCATAAGCAGATAAATACTAGTTAGCTACCGCACACTACGCCTTGACGCAGGCCAACAAACGTAGCACGAATACTAACTACCACTTATCTGAAATAACGGAGGGCTACGACAGGTTTTTCTGAAAACCTATTGCGTAATGAACTTGATATCGTTGTAGAATCAAATGAATTTTGAAATGGAGTGTTTTTGAGGCTTTTCTAGTTTTGCTAAAGGAGTCACTCCCGGTGAAGGGATCGTCGGTCCTTTCCTCGTCGAATGAGGTGCAGGATATATCATATATATCACCGTGCAAAGCAAAAACTCTTAAAAGCAATCAAAAGACAAACCGAGTATGTAGCATCTGCCAGTTATTGCTAAAGGAGTGTAGCGTTTTGAAAATCGTTTCGGTGAAATTTCGGAAAATCGGTAAAATTAGGGGGTTTTCTGTAAAAAGTCAAAATACAAATATCTTATTATAAAAATTAAATATACATATTCTAGCTATTTAATTGCTATTATTTGGTGTTTATTGAGCCGCTGGTGAAATTTCAAATTTTCTGAAAAAAATATTATTTTATTATTATTTTAAGCCGTCACTAATACATTTAATTAGGGAAAATTACAAATTGGAATGAGTTGAAACAAATTTTTGTGCATCATAAAACATTAAATAAAAATTTATCATGTGGTTTTTGGAACGAAATCATTTGCCAAAACGGTTTAGAAATTATTGAAGAAAAAAGGCTTTTTTTTAGCGTAAATGGATGTTTGGGGTATTGTATTTATCATTTTTCATCACCCCACACCCGTGCCCACACCCACACACCCCCACTTACCCCTCCCCTTAGCCAAATTCAGCAGCCCTCACTTTTTCCCCACTTGGTTTGCAAAGGAAAAAGAAATGAAAAGAAATAAAAGAAAAGATTAGAAAATAGATAAAGTAGTTAGACTTTGACCTTACCTTGACCTTGACTTTCCTCCCTTGCATTTTCCTCACCTCCCTCTCTCTCCCCTCACCCACTTCTGGCCGAAAATGATCCCCACAGCAGCAGCCCTTCCCCCCCCCCCCCCAAAATCCACACTATTTTGCTTCAAAAATCCAAAAAAAAGCTTCAAAATCCATACAATTTCAAAGCTTTTTTCCAAATCCAACACTTACCCATTATTCCTTAGCATTTCAAGCATGGATCCTTGTGAAAAGAGAGCATTTTGGAGTGCCATGGATGCTTGTGGATCTTCATATGCTTTTGGGTATATTTCTAAACATTTTTGTTGCTTAAATTGTTACTAATTTCTTAAGCTAATTTATTTAAGTGTTATTTGGATATGTGAGTTTAATTGCACGTTTTGGAATTCAAGAAAAGGGTTTGAATGCAAGTTAGGTTATTGTGAATTGGTGTATGGTTGTGATGGGTAGCTTACCATCTTAGAATTTGTAGAAAGTAATTTAGTAGTTAAATTTCATATCGTTGCATGGAAATGTCTAAATTAAGTTTTGTTTTTGCTAACTAGAGTTTTTGAAAAATTATCAAATGCTTAGATTAAAATATAATTAAGTGTTCATGTCATTATAACTATTATAATGAGTGGTTTAATGACTTTGGTTCATGCAAAACGAAGCTTAATTGATGAATTGTGAATTTTGCATTAAAGGGTGTTAAATTTGATATTTTGCAAACTAGGATTTTGGAAATTATGCAAATTTATGAGTTTAAATTATGGAAATGGTTTTTATGAATTATTTAAGATAGTTAATAAATATATTGGACGCTACATTCATTTAAATATCGTGTTTTGTACAAAAACGGCGAATTGTGCTTGCTAGATTTTCGGAAAAATGACTTTTTGAGTGAAATTGGCGGTTTTGTGAGTTTCAACCTAGTTTATATTAAAATTAGTGTTCGTGAATGTGCAAATGAGTGTATTTGGGTTTTTCTCGATGGTTTGGCGTTTGTACGCCGACGTCGAGGGTTTTTGGGTTGATTTGTGAAAGCAACCATAGATTTTGACCTATGTGGGATTCGTGCGTCGTTTTGATCATGAGTCGGATTTTAATGAGATATGGTGCGTTATGATATGTAGGTACCCCCATGTGGACTTCGAGACGACAAGCAAGCGCGTGGCGACGTCGGCACCGGCTAGCGAGGACCAGGTGAGTAGATTTATATCTACGGGGAGAAGTCGGGTGGATGGCGTATAGCACCCCCGCAGTCCGTGGTGGTGTATACGGATGCGTATACACACCAACAATTTTTATATGTTATTTGGGATTAATAACGATGCTTAGGATGGATATTGGTGTGTTGGATTACTTTAGTGTTGCGAACCCTAGGGTAGTGTTACACACACATACACACATACATACTTGCATACATTCCTATTGATATGTGCTCATGGGCTTCTTTATAGTTATGTGTTCACATGGGTATGGGACTATGTGTTCACATACGGATTGAGGATGATACTTGGGGTTGAGCTGAGTCGATGAGATTAGATCGAGGCTGTGAGATCGGTGATATAGCAGGGTTCGTATCTTAGATACGACATGACGTTGTAGCGGGTCCTTGACGTAGTGTTTCACACACGTCCATGCATACATAGGCGGTATCAGTATGGTACTAGACGTAGATCAGTACCCCGATCATGATATTTGATAAAGAGGATACCAGGTGAATAGTATGATGAATGTGATATTGACCCGTACCCAGATTGGGATGCCGTACGACGGATTTACGTACGAGCTATATTGGTGATTGATCCGCACTCTTGACTTGGGATACCTGATTATAGATATGGTATCGGATATGATATTATTGAGGCGGGATCACCGACTATACATATACAGGTATGTATATGTATCGACTCAGATGATAGGCGGTTTCCTTACCTGTAGTTCAGCTTGTTAGTTCAGCCGTATAGTTTAGTGTAGTTGTTAGATTAGATTAGACTTCTTACCTATTTCAAAAACTAACGAATCGTGGGCATTTTTAAAGACAGCTCAAGGGAATCTACGGATATTTCAAAAACGACGTATCTTTTCATAAAAACACCGTAGCCCCTATTTTCAAAACCCCATGATTCGTGTTATTTCAAAAGGCACCATTCGTAGGACTTATATTTGATTATTGCAGATTAGTTATCGTTGTGTCTAGTATTCAGCTCCCGCACATTATTGCTGTTCGCTCTGCCTCGCATATTTATTTTGCTGCATATTCCATTATTGATATCATGCTGTTAGGACACCAGCACTATTACCGATGATGCGTATGTACCACGTACACCTACTTGCCGGCTCACACACATCTTCATCGGTAATTGCCATGTCTCGTACACTTTAGAGAATATAATTGTTTGACTTAGATTGTTAGCTGGTAGTTTTGACATGATATTAGTGTACTTCCTTTATATGCCATATTAGACATTGTAGTTATTACCTACCACTTCATGCATACTGTTATTCAGTTGTTCATGCCTAGTTCATTATCATTGACATATGCACTTGTGATGATTTCTTGAGATTTATGATATTTCTGGATTTCGGGGAAAGCCGCAAAATTTACAACTTATGATCTTTTAAAATATAAAATGTTGCGGTTTTCTAGTGATGTAAAGTGTCGTCCACCATGAGTTAGCTGTGGTTTTGGAGATCCGTGTCGAGGAGTGGAGGAACCGTCACGGGTACATGGTGGGCCCGGTATGGTACCCCGGGGCAAGAGGAATGTGGTGTTGACGTTGAGCCTGGCTGGGGAGCACTACCTACCGGTGATATTACCCGACGCGTCGGATATCCGGAGGATACCGTCGTGGTCTTAAGATGGATGGTAGGGGCCGGTCCGGACTGACGGCGCCCTAGATATTGAGCTTGAGACATTGATATTTCGAGACAGTGAGATTTATGTTTTGTGTCGATGCTAGACACTGTTGATACTGATTTCATTATGATACCTCAGTTTAAAAATACGAAGGAAATCTCACTAATTTATGAAAACAGTTTCTTCATTTACATGTATTCTGTTTCATGCATTCATACCTCATTCATATGATATATTGCTACCTGAGGCACTGACACGGGCACATGAAATTATACTCGGGTTAGATATTACCCTAGACATTGTCATAGGCTGCCTGTTATACATATATTTGAGGATATATTATGATCATTGACCTAGGTTGCGTTATTTATGCGATTTCTGTGCGTAGATGTTTTTCTATTCACGAGTTGGCAACTCACCCCCGTTGTGCCCCAGTTTCTTGCAGATTTGCCGTACAGGTTTCTTTACGGCTTGCGGGCTCAGTTTCATTCGGGTGATTTGCTAGTAGGTGGGTTTACTTGTATCATACCCCCATTATATATCTTGTATATCATTATTCTGTTGTATCTAGAAGTTCCATCAACCAAACATGTATCTATTGAGATAGAGACCAGTGTTGTTTATTCTTTCGACCTTAGAGTCGCTCGTTATATTTCTGGTGGTTTTGAGTTCCCTTTTGAGTTTTTGATCCTCACCGTTGGCGTTGTATATTTATTGCTTGTGTGGTTGTGACCGTCGATTGACAAAGAGCTAGCTCCCGCTTGGGGATGCCTTTTTTCTTGATTTCGTATACTATTCATGTTGTATCCCGTTTGGGGGCCAGTATTTACAAAGGAGACTCTGCCGAAATTTTCAGTAAATTTTTGATGTTTTAAAAACCGCATAATTCGGCTTATGCTATTGAAATTACTTGCTTTAAGTTGGTTTTTCCTGCACTCTACTACTTTTCTTGGTTTGGATTTCTGGGTTTTCGGTTTACTTAGATTACGTACGCCTCGAGACGTTCGTAGTTTAAGTGCCGGTCATGTTCCGTACTTTCGGGTCCTGACAAAGTTGGTATCAGAGCGTTAGGTTTTAACCTTCGGAGCGTAGGATGACCCTTGGTTGATGGAATAGGTGACTAAAGTAGAGTGACGTACCGTTGGTATGTTCCGCGGCATATTTACGACACGCCACTCCACTTATGAAGCCTTAGGATGTACATTTCCTTGTTCAGTATTATATTCCTTCCTGATCTAGCCTCATCGGTACCAGTTTGGTTTTGCTGCTACGGTTACCGGCAGGGAGAGCTACGGCTAGAGTTGCGGTCAGCACAAGCTCGTCACGAACGAGGACTGACCAAGGCGAAATTCCGGCGACACACGATTGCAGAGATGTGTCTTTTTACTGTGTTTCCGCACCGCGAGCGTTTGGCGGATCGCCTTTATGAGGTTACTCGGATGTGCCAATCGACACTAGAGGATTGAGCCACTGACAGAGGCCAGCCAGATTTTGATGACCGTTGGTGTGTTGCTTACTCCTGATGATTGAGGCACTGTTCAGCGTGCAGACGAGCGAGCCAGTTGTTGCTGCGAGCGACGAGATATCGCCCCATATGTTGGAACTATGGCGGAGCGAGTTGTACGAATAGATGATAGAAGGTCGCTAGTCACCCGATGATGAATGACTAGGACAGGTGGTTCGTTCGCTTACCCCGATGCGAGGTCATCTGATAGATTGATTCCAGCTAGAGACGACTTCACGCGGAGGCGTTGGGAGTCGACAGAGACGATCGAATGTCAGAAACCTATTTATCCAAGTTTAAAGTAGTCGGAAAGACATGCAGGCAATTCTATGGTCCCTCTAGAAGAATGAAACCCTAACTCGACTTAATGACCGTGTGAAAGCCTTTGAACCTTCGGGTTTGCGGCAGTTCTACGACGCCATTAGTGAGGCTTGGGTTTGCCCTTCTACGGCTGGACCATCGATGCTGTGGTATGTATTCGATACTATTAAACTGTGCCCAAGAGGTTGAGCTCTTAGGGGATTATGAGGTTTTGACGAATTGATCGAATGGTTCGACTTCAATCGGATGCTAGGTGGTGAGACGCATTCTTGGGAGACTCCAGATACGAGGATAGTCATTGGAGCTCAGTCCATGCAGCCGCGACGAGACGAGTCCAAAGCAGACGACATTAGAGAAAAGTGGAGTAAGAGGTTCGCATCAGATCTAGATGAGATGATGTTCCACTCCGCCGACATCAGAGAGGCGATGCGCATGCCGATGCATGGTACTTGGACTTACCTTCCAGAAGGAGTCGCGATGAGTATGCAGTCGTTCCAGAGCAAGATGCAGATATAGGAAAGGACAATGACTTCCGGACAGTTGGCAGAGACGAGACATGGAAGAGACCGTGAGCAGGATTCCTTCCAGGACACTGCTGCAATGATACTTGCACCCAGGATCAGATGTGTCACGTACATTCAGAGAGCCAGAGGACGACGCCAGTGATATGCTGTCTTACGAGTGGTCGCGATGATTGACCAAGAGATGACCAGAGGAGTGCCAGAACGGAATCGTCCCCGTTAGCACACCTGACAGGGCCGATGAGCCGATGGACCGAAAGATTGGTAATTCACAGTGAAGACCTTGACCCAGGAGTGGTCATGGTTACGCACGCCAGCAGGACAGAGTTCATGATCATCGACGAGACGTCCCACTAGTGACCGCGACAGTTGCCGAGATTCTTAGAGGATGCGCTTGAGCAGTACTATTCCGCCATTATTGATTACGATGTTTTGGGTGATTTATTCGTATGATTTGATTTTGATGATTGAGGATTTACGATCTTTGCACAGTGTTGCACTTGATATCGTTTTCGTTCTTTAGTTTCACATGTTTGTGATTTTACGGTTTTAAACAGTTGAGTTGGTTTTGTGCATATGCACGCACACGATTTGGTTCCTGCACACTGTATAGTTTATATATGCTTGCAGTGCAGTGATACGCCTTTTGTGCACTTAGATGCATTGGACTTCGATTTCGATTGTGATACTCGATATTTGTTTTGTGCACCTTGTGCACCTGAGTGATTTTGCGCACGTTCGGCGCTTGATATTGGATTTCATGATTTCGTGCACGATGGATGCACCTGATTTAGATTTTCGCGCATGTTGAGCGCATGTCTTGAGATGCGATTTTGGTGCACACCAGATGCACTAAATCGAGATTTTTCGTGCATGTCAGATGCACCTGATTTTGCTGTCAGGCACACATGTTGCCTACGACAGATGTTTCGTGCACACCCGATGCACTTAGATGTTGTTTCTGTGCGCATGGATTTTGATTTCCGTGCGCACCAGACGCACGTAGTATTCATGTGCATATTTTGGGATTGATTTCTTATAGAGCAGTACGTTTTTATGATATTGCTATGTGTTTTCGTACTGAGCAGGACTAGTCAGAGGACAGTACCTGAATACATTTTGCATGCATTGATAGTTATTGAAGGGATTTCCAAAAAGCGAGCTATAGCCTCAGTATTTACCTACGTGTCTGATATGACACGAAATGTTTAAAATAAGGAGACCCTTCTAAATTGTTTCCAAAACGGCGGAACGTACATTTCAAACAAAAGTATATATGTATATAGTTATTTTCTTATGGTAGACGTCCGCCACTGTGCAGTGTTATACGCGTTGCACAGCGACTTAAAGAGATTTGGCATGCATTTCCTTCAGATACTTACAGATATAGATTCGATATTTACATTTATAGTTTCGAGTTATATCATATTGGTTTTGATTTGGATTTGGCATTGATGTCTTCTCCACGACTCCGATGATCGCGGGATGCTTGGAGGAGTTTTGATTTGAGTTATATACTCATTTTTCAAGCGCATGCGCTGCGCTACGATTTGTTTTATGTATTTACAATTTCGGAGCCCTGACGACTTGATGGTTTTTCTTAGATGTTTTAGTAATTGGGGGAGTTTGAATTTAAATTCGGGGACCGAATTTCTTTAAGGGGGGAAGATTGTAGCGTTTTGAAAATCGTTTCGGTGAAATTTCGGAAAATCGGTAAAATTAGGGGGTTTTCTGTAAAAAGTCAAAATACAAATATCTTATTATAAAAATTAAATATACATATTCTAGCTATGTAATTGCTATTATTTGGTGTTTATTGAGCCGCTGGTGAAATTTCAAATTTTCTGAAAAAAATATTATTTTATTATTATTTTAAGCCGTCACTAATACATTTAATTAGGGAAAATTACAAATTGGAATGAGTTGAAACAAATTTTTGTGCATCATAAAACATTAAATAAAAATTTATCATGTGGTTTTTGGAACGAAATCATTTGCCAAAACGGTTTAGAAATTATTGAAGAAAAAAGGCTTTTTTTTAGCGTAAATGGATGTTTGGGGTATTGTATTTATCATTTTTCATCACCCCACACCCGTGCCCACACCCACACACCCCCACTTACCCCTCCCCTTAGCCAAATTCAGCAGCCCTCACTTTTTCCCCACTTGGTTTGCAAAGGAAAAAGAAATGAAAAGAAATAAAAGAAAAGATTAGAAAATAGATAAAGTAGTTAGACTTTGACCTTACCTTGACCTTGACTTTCCTCCCTTGCATTTTCCTCACCTCCCTCTCTCTCCCCTCACCCACTTCTGGCCGAAAATGATCCCCACAGCAGCAGCCCTTCCCCCCCCCCCCCAAAATCCACACTATTTTGCTTCAAAAATCCAAAAAAAAGCTTCAAAATCCATACAATTTCAAAGCTTTTTTCCAAATCCAACACTTACCCATTATTCCTTAGCATTTCAAGCATGGATCCTTGTGAAAAGAGAGCATTTTGGAGTGCCATGGATGCTTGTGGATCTTCATATGCTTTTGGGTATATTTCTAAACATTTTTGTTGCTTAAATTGTTACTAATTTCTTAAGCTAATTTATTTAAGTGTTATTTGGATATGTGAGTTTAATTGCACGTTTTGGAATTCAAGAAAAGGGTTTGAATGCAAGTTAGGTTATTGTGAATTGGTGTATGGTTGTGATGGGTAGCTTACCATCTTAGAATTTGTAGAAAGTAATTTAGTAGTTAAATTTCATATCGTTGCATGGAAATGTCTAAATTAAGTTTTGTTTTTGCTAACTAGAGTTTTTGAAAAATTATCAAATGCTTAGATTAAAATATAATTAAGTGTTCATGTCATTATAACTATTATAATGAGTGGTTTAATGACTTTGGTTCATGCAAAACGAAGCTTAATTGATGAATTGTGAATTTTGCATTAAAGGGTGTTAAATTTGATATTTTGCAAACTAGGATTTTGGAAATTATGCAAATTTATGAGTTTAAATTATGGAAATGGTTTTTATGACTTATTTAAGATAGTTAATAAATATATTGGACGCTACATTCATTTAAATATCGTGTTTTGTACAAAAACGGCGAATTGTGCTTGCTAGATTTTCGGAAAAATGACTTTTTGAGTGAAATTGGCGGTTTTGTGAGTTTCAACCTAGTTTATATTAAAATTAGTGTTCGTGAATGTGCAAATGAGTGTATTTGGGTTTTTCTCGATGGTTTGGCGTTTGTACGCCGACGTCGAGGGTTTTTGGGTTGATTTGTGAAAGCAACCATAGATTTTGATCTATGTGGGATTCGTGCGTCGTTTTGATCATGAGTCGGATTTTAATGAGATATGGTGCGTTATGATATGTAGGTACCCCCATGTGGACTTCGAGACGACAAGCAAGCGCGTGGCGACGTCGGCACCGGCTAGCGAGGACCAGGTGAGTAGATTTATATCTACGGGGAGAAGTCGGGTGGATGGCGTATAGCACCCCCGCAGTCCGTGGTGGTGTATACGGATGCGTATACACACCAACAATTTTTATATGTTATTTAGGATTAATAACGATGCTTAGGATGGATATTGGTGTGTTGGATTACTTTAGTGTTGCGAACCCTAGGGTAGTGTTACACACACATACACACATACATACTTGCATACATTCCTATTGATATGTGCTCATGGGCTTCTTTATAGTTATGTGTTCACATGGGTATGGGACTATGTGTTCACATACGGATTGAGGATGATACTTGGGGTTGAGCTGAGTCGATGAGATTGGATCGAGGCCGTGAGATCGGTGATATAGCAGGGTTCGTATCTTAGATACGACATGACGTTGTAGCGGGTCCTTGACGTAGTGTTTCACACACGTCCATGCATACGTAGGCGGTATCAGTATGGTACTAGACGTAGATCAGTACCCCGATCATGATATTTGATAAAGAGGATACCAGGTGAATAGTATGATGAATGTGATATTGACCCGTACCCAGATTGGGATGCCGTACGACGGATTTACGTACGAGCTATATTGATGATTGATCCGCACTCTTGACTTGGGATACCTGATTATAGATATGGTATCGCATATGATATTATTGAGGCGGGATCACCGACTATACATATACAGGTATGCATATGTATCGACTCAGATGATAGGCGGTTTCCTTACCTGTAGTTCAGCTTGTTAGTTCAGCCGTATAGTTTAGTGTAGTTGTTAGATTAGATTAGACTTCTTACATATTTCAAAAACTAACGAATCGTGGGCATTTTTAAAGACAGCTCAAGGGAATCTACGGATATTTCAAAAATGACGTATCTTTTCATAAAAACACCGTAGCCCCTATTTTCAAAACCCCACGATTCGTGTTATTTCAAAATGCACCATTCGTAGGACTTATATTAGATTATTGCAGATTAGTTATCGTTGTGTCTAGTATTCAGCTCCCGCACATTATTGCTGTTCGCTCTGCCTCGCATATTTATTTTGCTGCATATTCCATTATTGATATCATGCTGTTAGGACACCAGCACTATTACCGATGATGCGTATGTACCACGTACACCTACTTGCCGGCTCACACACATCTTCATCGGTAATTGCCATGTCACGTACACTTTAGAGAATATAATTGCTTGACTTAGATTGTTAGCTGGTAGTTTTGACATGATATTAGTGTACTTTCTTTATATGCCATATTAGACATTGTAGTTATTACCTACCACTTCATGCATACTGTTATTCAGTTGTTCATGCCTAGTTCATTATCATTGACATATGCACTTGTGATGATTTCTTGAGATTTATGATATTTCTGGATTTCGGGGAAAGCCGCAAAATTTACAACTTATGATCTTTTAAAATATAAAATGTTGCGGTTTTCTAGTGATGTAAAGTGTCGTCCACCATGAGTTTGCTGTGGTTTTGGAGATCCGTGTCGAGGAGTGGAGGAACCGTCACGGGTACATGGTGGGCCCGGTATGGTACCCCGGGGCAAGAGGAATGTGGTGTTGACGTTGAGCCTGGCTGGGGAGCACTACCTACCGGTGATATTACCCGACGCGTCGGATATCTGGAGGATACCGTCGTGGTCTTGAGATGGATGGTAGGGGCCGGTCCGGACTGACGGCGCCCTAGATATTGAGCTTGAGACATTGATATTTCGAGACAGTGAGATTTATGTTTTGTGTCGATGCTAGACACTGTTGATACTGATTTCATTATGATACCTCAGTTTAAAAATACGAAGGAAATCTCACTAATTTATGAAAACAGTTTCTTCATTTACATGTATTCTATTTCATGCATTCATACCTCATTCATATGATATATTGCTACCTGAGGCACTGACACGGGCACATGAAATTATACTCGGGTTAGATATTATCCTAGACATTATCATAGGCTGCCTGTTATACATATATTTGAGGATATATTATGATCATTGACCTAGGTTGCGTTATTTATGCGATTTCTGTGCGTAGATGTTTTTCTATTCACGAGTTGGCAACTCACCCCCGTTGTGCCCCAGTTTCTTGCAGATTTGCCGTACAGGTTTCTTTACGGCTTGCGGGCTCAGTTTCATTCGGGTGATTTGCTAGTAGGTGGGTTTACTTGTATCATACCCCCATTATATATCTTGTATATCATTATTCTGTTGTATCTAGAAGTTCCATCAACCAAACATGTATCTATTGAGATAGAGACCAGTGTTGTTTATTCTTTCGACCTTAGAGTCGCTCGTTATATTTCTGGTGGTTTTGAGTTCCCTTTTGAGTTTTTGATCCTCGCCGTTGGCGTTGTATATTTATTGCTTGTGTGGTTGTGACCGTCGATTGACGAAGAGCTAGCTCCCGCTTGGGGATGCCTTTTTTCTTGATTTCGTATACTATTCATGTTGTATCCCGTTTGGGGGCCAGTATTTACAAAGGAGATTCTGCTGAAATTTTCAGTAAATTTTTGATGTTTTAAAAACCGCATAATTCGGCTTATGCTATTGAAATTACTTGCTTTAAGTTGGTTTTTCCTGCACTCTACTACTTTTCTTGGTTTGGATTTCTGGGTTTTCGGTTTACTTAGATTACGTACGCCTCGAGACGTTCGTAGTTTAAGTGCCGGTCATGTTCCGTACTTTCGGGTCCTGACAAGGAGTGACTCCCGGTGAAGGGATCTCGGTCCTTTCCTCATCGAATAAGGTGCAGAATATATCATATACACCGCTGTGCAAAGCAAGAACTGTAGCTACCTGTTTTATTTTGAAATTCGATTCTACAACATCTTTAGGTTTCTTTTATTTCATTAATCTCATTAATGAAGTCCCATCATTTAAGTACCTAAACATCAGAGATAAATACGACGTACACTTATACCATCCGCATTCGCCTCGATGTCCCATCGTGCACCGTTAGGTTAGGTAAGTAACGGCAGAGCGGGGCAGGGCTAGCGCGGGTGTAAAACATAAGTAACGTCTATATAATATATCATATATACTATATACAGTATCTATCACAGAACATATCACATGATCACATCACAGATATCGCAGTAGAAGAAACATATGAAATATTGGATATACTAGGACGTCCGTGTTTTCAATACGAGCCAGTATAAAACACGGATTCCACGGTCGTGATGAATAGCCAAACCCACACCCCAAGACCCCTACGAGAGCGGCAAGCAACCCTACCAATTCTAGAGTTAGGAGACCCGGACTCGACTCCTCGAGTTGGTCTCCCACTGGACTCCAGAACCCGGTTACTTGTGCCCTCCTCCTTGGGTCTATCTTAGTGCGGAAAAGTAAATAATATACATCAACGGTGACAACTTCCGCAACCTGGAAGTGCCCCAATTAAAAGAATATTACATACAAGTTTTTACATGAATGAAAATGAAAAACACTCATCTCACATAAAAACCCCCGGCTATTCAAACACGACGATCCAATATAACATATCCAGCAACACATAACATCACATGTCATCAACGTAAGCAAATATGCGCATCCCAATTGTCGTTGACATATAGCAACGAAACCGGCGATATCACATATTACACTTATGGTCACAGAAAAGAAAGTGTAAAACTACAACAGTTGGAATCCGCAACCTCTTTAGACATCGCATGTCTAATCAAATGAAATACTTAGACATCGCATGCCTAACAATTATAAACCCCGCATTTTAGTCTCATTATCGAAAACACTTTTCAATACCAAGTCGGGCAATTCAATATGATTCCCGACATTTTGATCGAATGGTCGTCGCAAACTTTAGTAGGCGGCCGCACCCCCGACGCCGTCGACGAAGTGCACCAAGGAGGAACACCGCTACCGCGAGCACCCAAACGGATGCTTTCGGCGACGGGGTTCTCCTACAGTCACTTGGTCGGGGCTATAGGGTGAGGCTGTCTATTAAGTTTACCCGGCGAGTATCCGCGTACGCTACGTGATTGCGACGGACTTTTGATCACATCAAAACTCCGTGGCAACCGATCAAGTGAGACTAAAGTGCTATGTTTATAACATTCATTCAGTTATCTCATAACTACTTGTGAATTCCAATTATTGTATCCCATTCCAGATAAATAGAAAATGTTAAACTTTCCGATCGAACAGTTAAACACCCAAGTTTTCCCGAAACAGCTCAACACATGAAATAGGTTTAAAAACATCTAGTTCATGCCTCAGTACCAACGGTCCAGCCGTAGAAGGGTCAAGCCAACGCCTCACATGTGGCACGCCGTACTGCCCCAAACCCGAAGGTTCAAAGGGCAGTTCAAGACGGTCACATAATCGAGTTAAGGTTTGTTGTCTTCTAGAGGGTCCATCGCGTTACTTGCACTACTTAGAACATCTTTAAACCACGGAAAGATCCAACACTTGGAAATTTCCCGACAGGGGAAAAAGTGGGTATTTATATCCAGTCGAACTTTTTAACATATTCTAAAATTTACCCGGAAAAACACATAGACAAAGTTTGAAAATTCCGATCGAATCAATCGAAGCTCCAAAACACCCCAGAATATTCAACTCTTGAATAAATATAAAAAATTCCCAGAAAATCCAGCATCTGAAGAGAAAAATTACTGTGCAAAAATAGAGGGCTGAAGTCATCATATGGCCGCGGAACCGCCGCACAGGCCATGCTTGTGCCGCGGTTCCGCCGCGCTTTAGATGAGTTAGCCCCTCGAATTTCACAGTAATTCAACTAAGACCTTGCTGAATTTTTTAGCAATTTTTAATTTGGAAAAAACCCAGTTTTTGAAAAAAGTCCAGAGAGCATGAAAATTTTAGGGTTTCGGGTCGATCGGGTTTCAAACTTCGTCTACGCATCGCCTAAGGCTCTAACCTGGCTCTGATACCACTGTAGGGTTCCTAGGCACTCTAATGAGGTCTCACAAGGCATCAACCATGCCAATTTCAAATTTTACGGGTGCCGAGAAACCCTAAGACGGATCGTTAACTAGAAATTTAAGCGACAAAAGAAACTAGTTAACAACTTAACTAAAAGAACGAAAATACAACCTTTGTAGATCCGGTTCTCCACCTCCATAGCTCCGCAATGAAGTCTCCTCGCTGTCCAAATGGAATCCCGGGCTCTAGCGTCGGCTTCATCGGAAAAATGGGCGGGCTTGGTCGTCGGCTTCGATGCCGAAGATGATCTACGTCGAGGCATCACAAGATCAAGCTCTCACTTCACCAAGTCATGAAACTTGTGAAGATAACACCCTATACTACTTGGCAAGAGGTAGAGGATGATGAAATAGGAAGTGGGTCCACTTTGGAATTTGATTTCTCACATGATTTCATCACTGCCATTGATGAGGCAAGCTTTTCTTTCTTGCTCATGAAGAAGAAGATGAAGAAAGAATATGATAAGTATTATTTAAAAAGGAAAATAATATGAATACTTATCATTTACCAACCATAGTTTAGTGTAGAGAATAAATCATGGTTAGATTGAAGGGTTAGGGTTAAGCATCAAGACAAAATGGTCACTTGGTCAAAGCTTCATGAAGCTTCAAAAACAAACAAAGAAAGCCACCATTTTCCCTTTTTCTTTTCCAAAATAAATAAAATAAATAAATAAATAAATGAATAAGAAAATTAAAACCCTAACCATTACACAACCATGGTTTAATCTTTACACAAACACAAGTTAGCATGTATCATCAAACATGATACAAACTAGTGTACAAAAGTATATCACATATACAATGTGCACATCAAGTGAGAAAATCCATTTAAAGTGAACCAATACTAGTTAATGCAAAGTAATATATCAAATATATAATTATGCATTAAATCATTAAATCAACACTTAATTTAACGATCCGGTCATATCTCATATAACCGACTAATATCCAATGTATCGATTTATCGAATCAATCCTTGATTCGATAACTAGGTTATATCGCATACAACCAATCGATACATTCATCGCGAGAATGGAATACGGTATCGCATACACGCATTATTCTCGGTCCCGCACATATCTCATATGTGCTCCTATTTCGTTTCGCTTGAGCCAGGAAACCTCTGTGTAGGACTCTAAAGACTCGTCAATACGCCGGCAGCAGGTGATGATCATATCAAACACCCACAAGCCGTAAGCGGTCTGCTAAACGTAACGGCCACCCGGGTATTGAGCGATGAGAAGATCGACGAGCAAGCCCGCTCACACTCCTGTGAATCCAACCAGTAACACTTACCGTACAGTCCGGTCTGATCGTCTGATATGTCGCATATCTCGCCTAGGGGTGGTAAATGTCAGACCCCAATAGCTCGATAAGTCGTGTCGACATGAGGTCTATAACAGTTCGAGAAACTACAGGTAACACTTACCAGTAAATCTCAGCAACCCTGGCCAGGGATTTCCGATTATAGCCAATCGAACACAGTGCAACATCAACTCCCTATACCGGGAGAGACGAATCCCCTCCTATCGTTCATTGCCTCCATGTGACTCGGGACTGTACCCAAAAGCCACCGTTTTGCACGCCCTCTTGGACATGGTAAGGTGGAAATCAAAGCACAGTGGGAATCACACAAGACTCTATGACGATCTCGGGTCAACAGACTACTCTGTACCAGTGTCACCAGAGAACTGCCATCTGACGTAAGGTATAATACCATCTGGGAGTTCTCGGCGAGTCCTTCCAGTGTACCCAGTCTCTACTGAGCACCCGTATATCATCTCTGATGTCAAACACCAATGGATATGGGATCATCCATCACCCATCTGTATGGGTCGAGAAGGTATACACTAGTCTACTCTGGTATATCGATGCCCCGTCTCGATACACCCACGACTAGGGACCTTGAAGGATGTACTTATGGACTACCATGTCCCCACTAGTATGATCTGCATCATAGTCCAAGTAGTCAAGCACACATCCTAAGGGCTTTACCAACATGTAACAGAGAGACAATCAGTATACACGTTAAGGTAAAGAGTAACCAGATAGCATACTATCATGTCGAGCAAGAAAGTCCTCCCTATATATGTCCCAGCATCCACTACAATATACATCCTATGTACAGTAATGGCCTCTAGGGCATACATATAACTAACAATTGGCTATTCACCGCGACCGTGTAATCTGCTTTTCGTTACAGGCTCGTACGAATTGCGGGTTCCTAGTATATCCAATGTGTTCATCTGTGATCTGAAATGGCTATCATTGCATATATCTATATATGATATTATTTAGGCGTTGCTTATGTTTTACAGCCGCGCTAGCCCAGCCCCCGCTCTGTCGTTAGTTACGTAACCTAACGGGTCATGACGGGGCCCCGTGGCGAATGCGAATGGCATAAGCGTACGTCATATTTTGGTTATTTTCTGCAATGGTAGGATTAAATGATGGGACGCATTAAAAGAACTAATGCAAGAATATCACGCATTAAAAGAACTAATGCAAGAAAATAAACCAAGTAAAAGTCGTTGGAACACTTTCGAAAAACCACTCGGTTCTTTTCAAAACAAACTTTTAAAATGCGGAGTTTGAGCCACTCCTTTTAAAAGCTATCTGTTCCATCGATTATATCAAGTTCTCTACGTTCACGGTTTCGCCAAAACCATTCGTAGCCCTCCGTCGTTTCACATGAATAGTCAATAGTATTCAAGCTGTGTTTGTTGGCCAAAATCAAGGCATAGTGATTGGTAGCTATTGGGTATTCATGTGCAGCATAGATAGATGCGTTGATTTGGAACAGTCGTACTGCCTTGTTGGCCAAAGTCAAGGGTAGGTACGGGTGGATTCAAATTAATCTGGAGAACGACGGGTAGAACTTGACATGTGACTTATGATTTGTTGGCCAAAGTCAAGGTCATAAGAGCATGGGGCAAAAATCCACATCGGGAGTTTCAAAAGAACTGAAACTTGCTAGTGTTGCATACCATTTGGAGTGTGATGATTCTGGTAGGATTCCTTCAGTTTCGTCACGCGATGATATTTGGATCCCGATCCTACTGTGAGTATATGCTACTCCTCGGGAAATTTCTCACTTAACGATCAATGCTATAAACCTAGTAGGTGTCTAGAAAGGTGTTAGCGGGGCTACGCCCCCAGGGAAAAGAGGTTCTTAAATTAAGGAACTTCGCGAAAGCGTTGGAAAACCTCCCTCGAAGTACCGACACCAGCCTGGCCGAACGGTTAAGCAAGTATTGTACGGTGAGATTGATCCTGACTAATTCTTCCTCTTTGGTTTGAGGAGGGATTCGAGAAACAGTGGGAGCCATCCTGTTTAGACAAACTAAAAACCACTCTAAACTTGCAAGAGCATCATGCTGAGTGTTTCTTCTTCTCTCTCCTAATTGCAGCGACCAATCGACATGACTGGACTTAAGTTACTTCTAGATAAAAACATACTGACAGGGCCAAACTACAAAGATTGGCTCAGGAATGTCAAAATGGAAATCACTTACGACAAGCTGGGGTATCTTCTTACCACCAAAGCTCCCCCCGTCCTAGGTCCCACTTCCAGCGTCGCGGATAAGGAAATCCGTAAGACTTGGGAGATTGATAGCGCGAAGGCCAAATGCCTCGTGCTTGCCTCTATGGACAATGAACATCAGAGGAGGCACGAGAATATGGACCTGGAATCCATATTTCTTCATACAAAAGAACTGTATGGAGAGCAATCTCGTATCGCAAGATATGAAGCGTCGAAGAAGTTATTTTCGGCAAGGTTGGCCGTCGGATCATCAGTAGCAGAACACGCGCTTAAGATGATCGGCTACATTGAGGAGCTCACGGACCTTGGGACCACATTGGAGAGTGAGCTCTATACGGACTTGATTCTCCAGTCCCTTCCTTCCACTTACGCCCAGTTTATACTGAACTTCAACTTATAAGAAAAAGAAGTTGAACTTTCAGAGCTCCTCAACATGCTGAGGAGCGCAGAGGGCACCCTACTGAAAGGTAGGGAAACATCCACTTTATTTGTAGGAGGATCTTCTTCTTCTAGGTCCAAGGCGAAAGCCAAGGGAAAGAAGAAGAAAGCCCCCGCCAAACCAAGGGGCGGTGTTAGTAAAGTGGATACGAAGGGAAAAGCAAAAGCAAAAGCAACAAAGAAAGTGGGGCAGCTTGTGGATAAAGAAGAATGCTTCTATTGTCATAAGAAAGGACACTGGAAAAATGATTGCAGGGCTTGGAAAGCCAGGACACAGGAATTGAAGCAGGTTGCGGCTTCAGCTTCAGGTGTGTATGTTATTGAAAACTGTCTTTCAATAAACTCTACTTCCTGGGTATTGGATACCGGATCAGGATCTCATATCTGTAATTCTTTGCAGGCGTTGAGAAACCGTAGGGTTTTGAAGGCAGGTGACATGACCCTCAAAGTTGCAAACGGAGCTAGCATGGATGCTAAGGCCGTGGGGGACTATCACCTGGGAATGTCAGATGGACATGTTTTGGTTTTGCGTAATTGCTTTTTTGTACCCAACACAACTTGTAATATCATTTCTGTATCTTTAGTTTCTAAAGAAGGTTATGAATTTGCGTTTGTAAGCAATGTTGTAAACATTCACCTTAATTAAGTTTTGATTGGGTCAGGTACATTGAGCAATGGTATATACGTATTAAACCAACCACAGATTTTTAATGTCCAGAATACACACAAAAGAAAGTCTCCGGAAATAAATCAGACTTTCTTGTGGCATTGTAGACTGGGTCACATCAATGAGAGAAGGTTGACGAAGTTACATACAGAAGGATATTTGAATCCGTTCGAATATCAATCATATGCCACTTGTCAATCCTGTCTCAAAGGAAAGATGACAAAGACTCCGTTCACTGGACACGGAGTAAGGGCGAGCGAGCTCTTGGGACTCATACAATGCGACGTGTGCGGTCCAATGTCTACACATGCGCGAAGCGGTTATTCTTACTTCATTACTTTTACGGATGACTTTTCAAGGTACGGTTATGTCTTCTTAATGAAACATAAGTCCGAAGCCTTTGGAAAATTCCAGGAATATAAGAATGAAGTAGAAAAACAAACCGGCAAAAGTATTAAGATTCTAAGATCGGATCGAGGTGGAGAATACTTGAGTGCCGAGTTCCTGGATTATTTAAAAGAGAACGGAATTCTCTCTCAGCTTACTCCTCCATACACTCCGCAACATAACGGTGTATCGGAGAGACGGAACCGGACCCTATTGGATATGGTACGGTCCATGATGAGTAACGCTGAGTTACCGCGATCATTCTAGGGGTATGCGCTAGAATCAGCTGCATACCTTTTGAACCGAGTTCCGACTAAGACTGTGCCTACTACACCATATGAGATGTGGTGTGGGAAGAGACCCTATCTTAAGCACATTAAGACATGGGGATGTCCAGCTTTTGTTAAAAAGCATCATGTGGACAAGCTCGAGGCACGCTCAGTACAATGTAAGTTTGTGGGATATCCAAAGAACTCCAAGGGATATTTCTTCTACTGCGAAGAGGAACAAAAAGTTCTTGTTTCTCGTCATGCCTACTTCTTAGAAACTGAGTTTTTGGAAACCCAGATAAGTGGGAGCACAGTAGAACTGGAAGAAATTCCAGAACCACAGACTATTGCTGAAAGCTTAGTGGAACCAGAGGTTTCAAAAGAACAGGACATTCCTACGCCGCTCCGCAGAAGTAGTAGGCAGTCTCATCCGCCCGAGAGATACTACGGTTTTCTCATAGACGGAGATAGAGAGGATTGCATCATAGATTATGATGAGCCTACTAGCTTCCAGCAAGCCGTTCATAGCGTCGACTCGGTAAAATGGCTGGATGCAATGCGGACCGAAATGGAGTCCATGTACACCAACAAAGTATGGACGTTGGACGTTGCTCCAGACGGGGTAAAACCCGTAGGATGCAAGTGGATCTTCAAAAGGAAGATTGGTGTAGATAGAAAGGTTGAGACCTATAAAGCTAGACTGGTTGCAAAGGGTTTTCGCCAAAGACCTGGTTTGGACTATGACGAGACCTTTTCTCCAGTAGCTATGCTGAAATCCATTCGGATCCTTCTTGCCATTGCTGCCTTCCACGATTATGAGATTTGGCAGATGGACGTAAAGACAGCTTTTCTAAATGGAAATTTAGAGGAGTGTGTCTATATGGACCAGCCAGAGGGTTTCATTCAGAGTGGGAGCAGCGGAAAGGTGTGCAAGTTGCTTAAGTCCATTTACGCACTAAAGCAGGCATCGCGGAGTTGGAACATCTGTTTTGATGAGACGGTCAAGGAATTTGGCTTTATCAAAAATCCAGATGAACCATGCATCTATAGTAGATTTGTAGCGAGAATTGTAGTATTCCTCGTTTTATACGTGGATGAAATTCTCTTGATAGGAAATGACATTCCTATGCTACAATTTGTCAAGGGGTTCTTGTCACACAGGTTCTCCATGAAAGACCTGGGTGATGCCTCATACATCCTGGGGATATGGATCCATCGTGATAGATCCAAGAGGATATTAGGACTTTTTTAGTCCAGGTACATCGACACCATACTGAAAAGATTCAGTATGGATGATTCCAAGCGCGGTAACCTACCGGCTTGTCACGGGATCACCCTCTCTAAAGAGATGTCTCCCAAGACTGATTTGGAGAGGGATCGCATGTCTATTATACCCTACGCTTCTGCGGTAGGCTCTATAATGTATACGATGTTGTGTACCAGACCGGATGTAGCTTATGCACTGAGTGTGGTAATCCGGTATCAGTCGAACCCTGGGGAGAAACACTGGATAGCGGTAAAGAACATTCTCAAGTACCTGAGAAGGACTAAGGAGATGTTCTTGGTGTATGGCGGAAAAGACCTCCAGATCGAGGCCTTTGCTGACTCCAGCTTCCAGAGTGACAAGGATGATTCCAAGTCCATGTCGGGTTT
Source organism: Agapanthus africanus (assembly GCA_030015575.1). Classification (NCBI taxonomy): domain Eukaryota; kingdom Viridiplantae; phylum Streptophyta; class Magnoliopsida; order Asparagales; family Amaryllidaceae; genus Agapanthus; species Agapanthus africanus. The sequence continues at coordinate 208,024,892 of JASDDO010000004.1, forward strand.
TGTCTTTACCCTCAATGGAGGGGCGGTGTGTTGGAAGAGTTCCAAACAGGAAACCGTTGCAGACTCGACGATGGAAGCGGAATACATCGCTGCATCTGATGCCGCAAAAGAAGCTGTCTGGATAAGAAAGTTCTTGAAAGAACTTCAGGTGGTTCCGTCCATTGTTGATCCAATACCTCTGTATTGCGACAACAACGGGGCTATAGCTTTAGCGAAGGAACCCAGGTCCCATCAGAAATCCAGACACATCTTGAGGCGGTATCACCTGATCAGATCGTGGATCGCCAGGAGATCGAGGTTCGGAGAGTCGCTTCAGAAGATAACACTGCAGATCCATTCACCAAGGCCTTGCCCCAGACTCAGTTCGAGCGGCTGATCGAGATGATAGGTCTTCAATACGCCAGTACATGGCCTTAGTGCAAGTGGGAGATTGTTAGTGTATATGCCCTAGAGGCCATTACTGTATCATACTAGTTTGTATATTACTTAATGGAAGCTTGGGATATTCACCTTGTATAAACAATCTTGCTCAATATAGTAGTATGCGACTTGGTTTGTTTCTACTTCAATGTGTACATGTGTTTATTTTAGTATATCACCTATACACATTAGTGGAGCCCTTAGGATCTTTGCTTGATTACCAGCGTTGTGATGGCAGTCACACTAGTGGGGGCTGGGTAATCTATAAGCACATCCTTATGCAGGTCCCTAGTCGCAGGACTATCGAGACAGGGCATCGATACTCCGGAGTAGACTAGCGCATGCGCTTCTCATCCCAGTGTGGGAGACGGTCTGTCCCACAGCCGTCAGTACGTCGTACTTGAGATAGCATGCGGGTGCTCGTTAGGTTACGAGTACACTGGACAGGACTCGTCGGGAACTGACTAGTTGGTATTATGCCTATCGTCAGTTATCAGTTCCCAGGTGACATGAGTACAGCTTAGTCCGCTGACTTGACACTGTCACTTCGCCTCGAGTGTGTTCCCACTGTACTTTGACTACTACCCTACCACGGCTCAAAGGAGTTGTGCAAACAGGTAGTAGTTGGGTGCAGTCCCGAAGCACTTGGAGGCAGTGATGGTTAGACAGGATTCGTCTCTCCCGGTATTGGGGGTTGACATCGCGCTGTGTCTAGGAGAGCCATTACACGAGTAGTCCCTGGTCAGGGCAAACGAGATATACTGGTAGGCTTCCAGTGTTATCTCAGGGTGTTTTGGGCTTCACTCCGACACGACTTGTACCGCTATTGGGAGACTGACGTTTACCGCCCCCTAGGCCCGCCATGCGATGTATCAGACGAACAGACCGGACTGTACGGAGAATGTCACATTCAGGCTCAGTAGGAGTTCAAATGGGTTTCGCCTCGTCAGTCTTCTTGTCGGCATCTACCTGGGGACCGTTACGCACAGCTAGTGCCGCTTGCGATCTGTGGTTAAACCCACTGCCAGCGTAGTGTCGAGTCTTTAGAGTCCCACACAGAAAGCTATTCGCCTTTAGGCAAAAGAGTAGAGGTCGCATGGTTTTGTGACAGGTCGCATGGTTTTGCGACAGGGTTCGGTCACATCCGTGCACTTGTGCACGTACAGTGTCCTGACAGTTAACACTAGCAGGCTTTGGTTTAAGCCAGATCCTAGTGTACCTTTTGGGATTGGTTTTATCCAGTATGCATTCGTGTTCCTCGGAACGCGGATGCGGGTGTGTATGCACAGTTGACGGAGAGACAGAGGCGGAGGATTCTCATTAGGGTTGTTGACCGTTGACTATTGACTTTTTGCTCAACCCTAATGAGAATATGATATGGTTAACAATTATATTAATTAAGTATTATGGTGACATGGTTGTTGAGGGGTTGACTTTGTTGACTTTGTTGACTTGTTGACTTTGTTGACTAGGCTTGACTAGTTGACCATCATGATAACAATAGCTATCATTTCATGGCAAAGACTTTTTGCTTGCTTGCTCTCTTGTGCAAAATGAGTGCATGAAATGATATGGCTATTGTTGCTTAAACCATCACATAATACTTGATTGCTATGATGTGTTATGATGGTTATGGATTATGAGAGCCAAATGAGAAAAGTCTTCTCTCATTCTATCATTCTCATTCTCTCTCTTGTTCTTGAGCTCTCATCTTCCTCCTCTTGCTCTCCCTCTCTTTTGGTCTATGGTTCACTTGTCTCATGTGTTGAGAACCAAGAACCATAGGTAAAATCCCAAACAAACTCTTCTCTACTCACTCTAGTTCACAAGGTTTAGCAAACCAAGTGAACTAGTTTCTTCAAAGACCGAAGAAGAAGCCAAAGGTAGAAGCTTTCGAGGTGGATCTATCTTCGGCGCAAGGAGACGACGGAGTGAAGCCGATCCGGACAACCATCGAGGCTTGAAGACGAAGGAGTTCAAGAAAGAAAGGTATAACCCCCTAACCGAGTAGTTAACAACTCCTAGTTAGGTTGTTAGTTAGATGTTTAACAAAGATCCGGTTTTGAGTCCATGTTACCACCTCTAGAAAAATTGTTTTTCACCATATTCCGCATGCCCGAAAGTACCGGGAGAGGTAGCATGGACTTACAATATACTTTTTTGTAATTATGTCCATGACATTTACCTATATCAGTGGATGGTTAGGTAAGGAGTATTGAAAAACGGTATAATTCTTCTTAACCATAAGTACAGTTTTCAACCTACGACACACAGAGAATGAGTCACTAGACTTAAGGGACTTATACAGAGTATTGTATATTGTCCAGTGTCCATTAGGACAGAGGGGTTGGTCCTCGTACTATATTCAGTTTACTTATGACTTCTCTAGTTATTAGACAAGTGTTTCGTAGAAATACAAGGTCTAAGTTTTGAGAAGTTATAGGTATAAGAGTAAAGTAGAGAACCAGGTGTTGCAAGTATCGGGATTTTTCAAGGTGATCGAAGATGTAGATACTTGTGTATGGTATTCAGTTGATAGTAATGATTAAGAGAACTTGCTTCTTTTTTAGGTTACTCATAATTGGAAGCATTCCTAAGTTGAGTAACGCTGATTGGCCTCTTTCCATTTAGTTGACATGCACTGGAGACAGCTGCATGATTTGAATCTAGTTCAATTAAATCAGTGCCTCTGTTTCTATATTGGATATAGAACAGTTCATATCTTGACATTGTTAAGATACGGGGAGTTGTCCAGCTTATGCTTAAAACCAGACTCTGGATAACTCAAGGCACGTTTCTGTAATGGCTGTTTGTGGGTTGACTCAGGCTATGACGAGGGTTGACTTTCTACCATCTAGAAGATCAATAGTGATATTGTTCTTGACTCGCCACAGTTTTAACAAAAATGGATTTTTTCAGAAAACAGTAGTGGGAGTATGGTAGAACTGGAAGTGATTCCAGAACCGCAAACGATTACTGAAAATTTGATAAGAACCTAAAGATTCAATCTGATTTGATATTTTATTGGCCACTCCGCAGATATGGTGGGTAACCTCAGGCACCCGAGAGGTACTCCGGTAGCCTTAAGGACGGTGACAGAGAGGTTCTTGTTTACCCAAACTTGCGATTACTGTTGTTCCAGACTGTGAGACCCGGCAGGAGGATGAGTATAGCGTCGTTCTAAACTAGTTTTAGAAGTGCACGTGTATATGACTCTGCCAGAGGGTTGTCATAGTTAGTGGGAGCAGCGGAAGCATTGGTGGACATGTGGCTTATGTCTATTTATAGACTAAAGCGGATATAGCGGAGATAGATCATCTATTTCTGATATGACAGTCATAGGTTTGACTTCATCAGAATAGGGGATGGATCTGTTAAGAAGGTAGTAGGGTATAGTGTCCTGGTATTTGGATGACATACACAGAGTAGGAAGTGAAATTCCTATACTACGGTCGGTTAAACTTTGGTTGTCACACAGTGGTTTCTCCACTTAGGGCTTTGATATAATATTACACATTCTGGTTACTGGATCTATGATTTTAGATTTAGATTTGGGTAGTTTCCCAATCAGGGTACTTAGACAGCATTCTAAATGTATTTAGAATGGACGACTCCAGGCACGGTAGTGTACCTGCAGGTGATGGAGTTACCCTCTCTAAAGGTGTCTTACAGACTAAAGGGGAGAGGGCTGTGCATGATTGGCAGATCACTTGCTTAGGCAATTGAGTCAATCATGAGATGTCAAGTACCACACCAAATGTTGTTTTTGCAGTAGATGCAATAAATTGATATTGATCCAATCCTGGAGAAACATTCGGAAGCAATTTTAGAACATAAGTGGATATTCTAGGGATATGATAACGACAGCCTCTTTTGGGAGACGGTTATCATTCCAGGCTTCCAAGGTGACCTGGATGACAGAGTGACTGTCAGAGTTATAGTTCTCTCTCTGAAGAGGGATAGTATTTTGGACAGGTGGTCCAGGCGGATACTGACGGAGGCATGGCGCAGGACACTGATTAAGTTCAGTCGACGATACAGTCTAAGAAGTTTGGATTTGGAGTTCACTTATGAACTAGGTCCCATCAGACGTCCAAACATATTCTAAGACAGGTATTGCTCATTTCGGGAGATGGGTTTCTCCGCGAACCTGAGATAGAGAGAGACATAGAAAGAAACATCACAGCGGATCCACTCACTGAGGCTATTCCTCGAACGCAATAGTTTCGCAAACGAGCTTTGTGAGACTAACTAGTATAGGAGTTGGGTGTTCGGTATCACACGGGCTGTGAGTATGCGACATCGCAATAATTAGCCTTGAGTGCAAGTGGGAGATTGTTGGAGATAGTGCCCTCAGAGTCAATTATTGGATCACAGGCACGTGATTGCAATGATTGAGGGAGGACCTATACCGGTAGGACAGTCTTACTCAAGATGATAGTATGCTATCTGGTTTATCTTTATCATCATGTACTGTTTTAGGTGACCTTACAGGTCGTTATTACACGTTGATAGAGCCCCTAGGATTCTTGCTTGACTGCCAGCAGTATGAGGGCGATCATATACGTGGGAGCTGGGGTCTATAAGCACATCCTTAAAAGGTCCCTAGTCGTGGGAGTTTTGAGACAGGGCATCGATACTCCAGAGTAGACTAGTGTATACAGTCGAGACCCCGACGAGGGGCGGTGGCCGGTCTCACAAGCCACTGGTGTCAGTTGGTTCACCTAAGATGTATACAAGTGCTCATTGGGTTATGAGTACACTGGACAGGACTCGCCGGGAACATGCTAGTTGGTCTTATACCTGACGTCAGATAGCGGTTCCCTGGTGACATGTGTACAGGTTAGTTCATCGACCTGAGATCGTCATTTGTCTCGTGTGAGTTCCCACTGTGTTTTGATTACTACCCTACCACGCTCAAAGGAGTTGTGCAAACAGGTTTTAGTTGGGTACAGTCCCGAGCCACATGGAGGCAGTGAGCGGATTTGCATGGGTTCGTCTCTCCCGGTATTGGGGGTGAGGTCGCGCTGTGTCTATAAGAGCCATTACACGAAGTCCTTGGCCAAGGCAGGAGATTTACTGGTAGGTATTCCAGTAGTATCTCAGGGTGTTCTGGGCTACACTCCGACACGACTTGTACCGCTTTTGGGGGTCTGACTTTTACCAACCCCCTAGGCCCGCCATGCGATGCTCATAGACGAACGGACCGGACTGTACAGATATTGTCACTGACAGGCTCAGTAGGGTGTCAGGATGAGTTCGCTCATCGACGTCCCTTTTGGTCAATACGTGGTAGCCCGTTACGTATAGGCTAATACCTCTGACGTGCTAGTGGTTAAATCCACAGCCAAAGTATTGACAAGTCTTTAGAGTCCCCCACAGACCGTTTTCTCAAGTTTCGGGCGAAACGCTGTAGAGGCCGTATGGAGATATGGCAGGGTTCGATCAGATACGTGCGGTATTGCACGGATCATGATCGGACGGATTATACTAGCGGGCTTTGGTTTAAGCCGGATCCTAGTATTGTACAGTATAGATTTTGTCTCATTGCATTTGTATTCGGTCGGAATACAAATGCGGGTATGTATATACAGTCGCGGGGTTTTCCTGTAATTTATTACGGGATCGGTTTTTTGGAGTTGCCAGTTTGCATTCCGTTTCAGCCAGTTTTCCTTTCTTCCTTTCGTTGGCTGATATTTGATGGAGAAGGGCTTATTTGCAAAGTTTCAAATTAGCAATTGTGGAGGGGGTTATTTGTATTTGTGGCTTCATGATGGTTCTATGCATCATGAGATTCTTTTTGCATCACTTCCTTTGCATTGATTATGAAAGCTTTCATGAAAGACTTTGATGTGATCTTGATTCATGATTATCATTTTCTTTTTCTCCACTTGCAATTTTCCTCCACCATTTTAGAGAGAGGGGCCGACCACTTTGGAGAGAGAGAGAGATTCATTTAGTGTGGGAAATTTTTGGTATCTCATTTTTCCATTCATGCAAAAGACTAGCTCCATTTTCTACCTCTCTCAAAAGGTTCATTCTTCATCCCTCCATCCAAAGGCAACTTCAAACCCCAAGAGACAAAGCCTTCTACACTTCATTTACAGCATTTCTTGGGCACGTCGGCTTGCCAACTTCGTGCCCGAGTTGCCTCGGTCCAGAGGTGGGAGCCCGTAAAAGAACCCGGCGATGTGGTGCCCGTTCCGACGAGGAGTTGAAGACCGGAGGTTCCGCGAGGAGATCGAAGTGGAGGCCGAAGACCGGAGGACACGGATCGCTTGGTATAGCTCTCTACTCCATTTTCTAGTTTGCTAGAGTTAGGTTAATGGCCCGATCTTGGATTTTAGTGCGCGGTGGTGCCGGTTTCTAGTTTTTAGAAAAGTTTCGTTTCCGCATTCCGGCGTCGGATTGACGGCCGGGGCGCTGCCGTGCGCTTACAACTAGAATACACTAAACATAATAACTTAGCTAGGGTCTAGAATTATACCTCATTTGGCAACTCAAGAATTTTCTTAACTTGCTCAAAGTCTTCAAAATCCAACTTTGAAAGGTCTAATGGGTTTGTAGAGAGGTGAGGATCATTTTTAATGAAGGGAGTATAGGGTTTTGGTGAAGAAATTGAGATGATACTTGGAGGTGAAGGTGGAGGGAATATGAGGAGGAAGAAGATGAAGAAAACAAATGGGGGAAAATGAATGAGGCAGCCCTCTCTCTCTCCTATCCCCACTCTCTCTTATTCTCACCCCCTCACAAGCCTATGCCTCACACTCTCTCTCCAATAATTCACTCTTTTTCCCTTTTCTCCTTTTCTTTTCTCTAAAAGCCAAATATCAACAAATACCAATGAAACAACATGCAACCAAATGCAACATGTCATGGTGCACTAATCATGGAAAAATGTAGAAACACGGATTTGGCTTAATCGCGATTAGTAGTGCACTAATCAATTTTTATTCAAACTGCACATAAATAATTATAAAAATGCCAAATCCGATAAATATATTTTTAAATGAATAAATCATTTTAATCTCTTATTATTTCACAAATATTGGTATATATTTATACCAATTTACGAAAACCTCAATTTCGCAAATCGGGTAGTTTTCGCGAAATATATTATTTTAATATTAAATTCCAAAAATAATAATTTATATTTTCTGAAATGTTATAGTAACGAATTACAAGAATACCCCACATCCGTATATACATACCCGCATCCGTATTCCGACTGAATACGAATACAACGAGATGAAAATAATCCAACAATATAATACTAGGATTCGGCTTAAACCAAAGCCCACTAGTATTATCCGTCCGATCATGATCCATGCATAAGTGCACGTATATAATCGAACCCTTCCATAAAACCATACGGACTCTACAACGTTTCGCCCGAAGCAGTGAAACCCTCTGTGTGGGACTCTAAAGACTCGTCAATATGCTGGCAGTGGGTTTAACCACAAGCACGTCAGTGGCACTAGCTGTACGTAACGACTACCCGGGTATTGAGCGAAAGGGAGGCCGACGAGTAAACTCATCCTTAAACCCCTACTGAGCCTGACAGTGATAATATCCATACAGTCCGGTCCGTTCGTCTATGAGTATCGCATATCGAGTCTAGGGGGGTGGATAAAGTCAGACCCCTAATAACGCGACATTTAGTGTCGGTATGAAGCCCATCTCCACCTGAGAAACTACTGATCCGAATCAGTAATTCTTGACTACCTTGGCCAAGGATTTCTGGTGATGGTCACCCGTGCACTCCGCGACATCAACCCACAATACCGGGAGAAACGAATCCCCTGACGATCTGCTGACTGCCTCCATGTGGCTCGGGACTGTACCCAACTAAAACCTGTTTGCATGACTCCTTTGAGCCGTGGTAGGGTAGTAATCAAAGCAAAGTGGGAACTCACACGAGACAAATGACGATCTCAGATCGATAGACTAACCTGTACACATGTCACCTGGGAACTGCTATCTGACAATAGGTATAATACCAACTAGCATGTTCCCGACGAGTCCATCCGGTGTACTCATAACCCAATGAGCACCCGTATACATCTTAGGTGAACCAACTGACAACAATGGCTTGTGAGACCGGCCACCGCCCCTCGTCAGGGTCTCGATCAGTATACACCAGTCTACTCTTGGAGTATCGATGCCCAGTCTCGAAACTCCCACGACTAGGGACATTTTAAGGATGTGCTTATAGACCACCCAACTCCCACGTATATGATCGCCATCATACTGCTGGTAGTCAAGCATGAATCCTATGGGATCTATCAACATTTAATAGTGATCTGTTATGTCACTTGAAGCATGCACATGATGATAAAGACAAACCAGATAGCTTACTATCATCTCGAGTAAGGCTATTCTACCGGTATAGGTCATCTCTCAATCATTGCAATCATGTGTCTGCGATCCAATAATTGACTTGAGGGCACTATAGCCAACAATCTCCCACTTGCACTTAAGGCTAATTATTGCGGTGTCGCATACTCACAGCCCGTGTGATATCGAGCACCCAACTTCTTTACTAATCAGTTTCACAAAGCTCGTTTGTAAAACTATTGCGTTCGAGAAATAGCCTCAGTGAGTGGATCCGCTCCAATGTTTTTTTCTATGTCTCTCTTTATCTCAAGTTCGCGGAGAAAGCCATCTACCGAAATAAGCAATACCTGTCTTAGAATATGTCTGGATATCTGATGGGACCCAGTTTACAAATGAACTCCAAATCTAGCAAACTTCTTAGACTGTATCGTCCACTGAATTTAATCAGTATCCTGTGCCATGCCTCCCTCAGTATCCGCTTGGACCACCTGTCCAAACTACTGCCCCTTGTCAAGAGGGAAAACTATAACTCTGACAGTCACTCTGTTATCCAGGTCGCCTTGGAAGCCTGGAATGATAACCGTCTCCCGAAGGAGGCTGTCGTTACCAAATCCCTAGAACATCCACTTATGTTCATAAACTGCTTCCGAACGTTTCTCTAGGATTGGATTAATATATAAACTTATTGCAGCTAGCGCAAAAACAACATCTGGTGTGGTACTTGATATCTCATGATTGACTCAATTGCTTAAGCAAGTTGATATGCCAATCATGCACATCCCTCTCCCCTTTAGTCTGTAAGACACCTTTAGAGAGAGTGACTCCATCACCTGCAGGTACACCACCATGCCAGGAGTCGACCATTCTAAAACACCTTTAGAATAGTGTCAAAGTACCCAGATTGGGAAACTACCCAAATCTAGATCTAAAACCATGGATCTAGTAACCAGAATGCCTGATATAATATCCATATCCTATGTGGAGAAACCACCGTGTGACAACTACAGTATAACCGATCGTAGTATAGGAATTTTACTTCCTACAAAGTGTATGTCATCCAAATACCCGGACATCACACCCTACTACCTTCTTAACCGAGCCATCTCCTATTCTAATGAAGTCAAAGCCTATGACTGTCACATCAAAATTAGATGATCTATCTCCGCTATACTTGCTTTAGTCTATAAATAGACACAAGCTACTTGTCCATTATGCTTCCGCTGCTCCCACTGACTACAACAACCCTCTGGCAGAGTCATATACACGTGCACTTCTATAGCTAGTTTAGAACGACGCTATACGCATCCTCCTGCCGGGTCTCACAGTCTAGAACAGCAGTAATGGCAAGTCTGGGTAAATAAGAACCTCCCTGTCACCGTCTTTGAGGATACCGAAGTACCTCTCGGGCTCCTGAGGTTACCCACCATATCTGCGGAGTGGCTAATGGAATGTTAAACCTGATCGAATGTTTAGGTTCTATTAAATTTTCAGTAATCGTTTGTGGTTCTGGAATCACTTCCAGTTCTACCATACTCCCACTACTGTTTTCTCAAAAAGTCCATTTTACTAAAACTGTGGCGAGTCAAGAACAATATCACTATTGATCTTCCAGATGGTAGAAAGTTAACCCTCGTCATAGACCGGGATAACCCACAAACTGCCATTACAGAAACGTGCCTTGAGTATGTCCAGAGTCTGGTTTTAAGCATAAGCTGGACAACTCCATATACCTTAACATTGTTAAGATATGAATCATTCTATATACAATATAGAAACAGAGGCACTGATTTAATTGGAACCTGATTCAAATCATTCAGCTGTCTTCAGTGCATGTCAACTAAATGGAAGGAGGCCGATCAGTATTACTCAACTAGGAGTGCATCCAAATATGAGTAACCTGAAAGAGAAGCAAGCTCTCAAAACCATTACTATCAACTGAATACCAAACACAAGAACCTACATCTTCGATCACCTTGAAGAATCCTGATACTTGCAACATATGGTTCTCTACTTTATTCTTGTACCTATAACTTCTCAAAACTTGGACCTTGTATTTCTACGAAATACTTGTCTAAAACTGGAGAAGTCACAAGTAAATAGAATATAGTACGAGTACCATCCACTTTGTCCTAATGGACACTGGACAACATACAATACTTTGTATATGTTGGAGATAGTGCCCTCAGAGTCAATTATTGGATCACAGGCACGTGATTGCAATGATTGAGGGAGGACCTATCCCGATAGGACAGTCTTACTCGAAATGATAGTATGCTATCTGGTTTACCTTTATCATCGTGTACTGCTTTAGTGACCTGAAAGGTCGCTATTGCACGTTGATAGAGCCCCTAGGATTCTTGCTTGACTGCCAGCAGTATGAGGGCGATCATATACGTGGGAGCTGGTAGTCTATAAGCACATCCTTAAAAGGTCCCTAGTCGTAGGAGTTTCGAGACAGGGCATCGATACTCCATTAGTAGACTAGTGTATAAAGTCGAGACCCCGACGAGGGGCGCTGGCCGGTCTCACAAGCCACTGGTGTCAGTTGGTTCACCTAAGATGTATACAGGTGCTCATTGGGTTATGAGTACACCGGACAGGACTCGCCGGGAACATGCTAGTTGGTCTTATACCAGATGTCAGATAGCAGTTCCCTGGTGACATGTGTATAGGTTAGTTCATCGACCTGAGATCGTCATTTGTCTCGTGTGGGTTCCCACTGTGCTTTGATTACTACCCTACCACGGCTCAAAGGAGTCGTGCAAACAGGTTTTAGTTGGGTACAGTCCCGAGCCACATGGAGGCAGTGAGCGGATCTGCAGGGGTTCGTCTCTCCCGGTATTAGGGGTGAGGTCGCGCTGTGTCTAGGAGAGCCATTACACAAAGCCCTCGGCCGAGGCAGGAGATTTACTGGTAGGTATTCCAGTAGTATCTCAGGGTGTTCTGGGCTACGCTCCGACACGACTTGTACCGCTTTTGGGCGTCTGACTTTTACCAACCCCCTAGGCCCGCCATGCGATGCTCATAGACGAACGGACCGGACTGTACGGATATTGTCACTGACAGGCTCAGTAGGGTGTCAGGATGAGTTCGCTCATCGACGTCCCTTTTGGTCAATAGCTGGTGGCCCGTCACGTATGGCTAATACCTCTGACGTGCTAGTGGTTAAATCTACAGCCATAGTATTGACGAGTCTTTAGAGTCCACCAGACTTACAGTTACTCAAGCTTTCGGGCGAAACGCTGTAGAGGCCATATGGAGATATGGCAGGGTCCGATCAGATACGTGCGGTATTGCACGGATGAGGATCAGACAGTTTGTACTAGAGGCCGTATGGTTATATGGCAGGGTTCGATCAGATACGTGCGGTATTGCACGGATCAGGATCGGACGGATATTGCTAGCCGGCTTTGGTTTAAGCCGGATCCTAATATAGTACAGTGTATATTTTGTCTCATTGCGTTTATATCCGGTCGGAATACAGATGCGGGTGTGTATGCACAGTATCGAGGTTTTCCTGTAATTTATTACGGGACCAGTTTTCTGGAGTTGCCAGTTTGCATTCCGTTCCGGCCGGTTTTCCTTTGTTCTTTCACGGTCGGACCTTTTTGATGGAGGGTGTTATTTGCAAGTTTGCAAATAACATATTGTGGAGGGGTTTCTTGCATATGGATTGATTATGAAAGCATCTTTTGATACCATTCTTTTCTATCATCATTTTCTTGCTTTATGTTGATTGGAATTGATTTGATATTGTGATGATGGTTTTGGGTGTGGTCACCCTCTACCTTTTACTACACTCACCTCCCTCTTGTATTAGTTTTTCCCTCCACCATTTCTTTGTAAGAGGGGGTCGGCCACACAAGAGAAAAAGAAGATGAGAGAGAATCATTTTGGTGGGGGCACATTTTTTCTTCATCTCATTCTTCTTGTTTTGGAAAAATGAAAGCACCATTTTTCCTTAACCTCATTCCTCCATCACCAATGGCAACTTCACTACCCCAAATGAGACAACCATTCTACACTAGCCTACAGCACTTCTTGGACGCGTCGGCTAGCCAACTTCGCGCCCGAGTTGCCTCGGTCCAGAGGTGGGAGCCCGTAAAAGAAATCGGCTACGTGGTGCCCTTTCCGACGAGAAGAGGACGAATGGTGATTCCGCGGGAGATTGGGACGACGACGAGAAGACCGAAGGACACGGATCGCTCGGTATATCTCTCACCCCATCTCTAGTTAGCTAGTATCGGTTAATGGTTACGATCCGGGTATATTGTCCGCGGTAGCGCCAGTTTAAAGATAAGAAAAATTTTGATTCCGCATTTTGGCCTCGGATAGACGGCCGGTGCGCTGCCGTGGCGCAACATGGTATCAGAGCCTTTCCATTAACCTAGTCTAGCTTTGTCTAGTGTGTTTACATCTTTGATCGAACAAAATTCCAAAACCCGCGTTTTCAAAATTCACAGTTTCTGTCGAAATTTTTTTGGCTCCAAAAATTTTTCAGGTTGTTGCAGAATACTGTGCATGGAAATATAAGCAATCTGTGAAAATTTCGTCGCGAGATCTCACCATACCGCCGCTGAACCGCGGCCAAACCCATGCTTGGGCCGCGGTTCCGCCGCGCCTTTGACTTTTCAACGCACCAAATTTTTGCAGTGGGCTTTTGGGCTGGAAATAGGAGTTTTGGTATATTCTGTTTGGGCCCAGATTTTCTTGATGTGCTACAGTAGTACTTGGGGGCCCACTTGGTAAATTTGTTCAATCGAAAATTTTAAACACATTAGTTCACAGTATTTACATTATATCTGCGACCGTGAATGTCACTTGATCGGTAAATCCTGTCTAACTGCTATAGCCCGTTACAAGGATTTGCGAACGTGACTTTCACGTTGATGTTCTATGTATTGCTGTGATGTTGCGGATCGGTCGTGGGGGATAGCCTGGATGCAATGCTAGTACAATTTTTGTTGTATTATGTACATTTGATATTGCGGGGCGAGCGTCCGACATGTGGACTGCCGTCACTGCCTGTTTGTATTATTCTTTTGGGGCACGACCTGGTTGCGGTCGATATACCCGGTGTATGTATATTTTACTTTCTGTACTAGGATTACCCCGCGGAGGGGTGCACGGATAGCCGGGTTCTAGAGGGCAACGGGCCCGCATCTCATGACATTGAGACGGAGGGGGCTTCACTCTAGGATTGGCGGGCTATTCGCCGCATTCGTAGGGGGTACAGGTTGACCCAGGAGGGGTGCCCAAGTTACCGGATTCCGTGAAGTGCTGGGTGGTCCATTCACGGTGCTGGAGGGGACTGCCTCGCTTCAGGTCTTGGCGGGTGACTTGCCGCGCCCGTAGGGGTCTAGGATTTCATTGCACAGGCTATCCACACGACCAGGGGAACGTCGGGTTTCAGCAGCGGCTCTGTGAAACCCGGGGCTTCCAGATATCTGTATTGTTCTGTGATGCTGTACATTTCTGTGATGTTGCATTCTTATCACGCCTTGAGCGAATATAATATATTGGTATATATATTAGTAGATGTTGTATATGTTTTTCATCCGCGCTAGTCCAGTCCCCGCTCTGTCGTTAGTTAGCTAACCTAACGAGTAATGACGGGACCCAGTGGCGAATGCGGATGGCATATACGTACGTCATATTATTTTCGTTCTTTATGGTGTGATTAATTGATGGGACTGCGTTGATTCGGATCAACGCAAGTTGTTGGAACAATTTTTTAAAAAGCTGTTATTGCAAGGACGTTCACTTTTGTTTTGCACAGTGGTATTCAGTTGGAATATCCTGCTCCTCAGTCGACGAGGCAAGGGCCGAGATCCCTTCACCGGGAGTGACCCCTTGGATAAAAGTTTGCGTCAGGGCAATAACTTCACTATAGCCGATTACTTTTGCTTTACATCGTGGTATTCAGTTGGAATATCCTGCACCTCATTCTACGGGGAAAGAGCCGAGATCCCTTCACCGGGAGTGACCTCTTTAGCAAAGGTTTTCGTCACATATTTTTATAAAAAAACTGTGCAGTTCCTTCAATGATATCAAGTTCATTACGTTAAAGGTTTTTCGCCAAAAACCAGTCATAGCCCTCCGTCATTTCTTACGGGTATTATTTAGTATTCGTGCTGCGTTTGTTGACTCCGTCAAGGCGTAGTGTTCGGTAGCTAAGTGTTGCTTGTTTGTTGCATAAATGGGATTGGTTAGGACAGTCGTGCGGCCTTGTTAACTCCGTCAAGGGCACGTACGGGTGGGTTTAATGCAATCCAGATAATGACGGGTTGAACTTGACTAGGACTCTTTGATTTGTTGACTCCGTCAAGGTCACTTGAGTCCTGGGGGTAAAAACACACATCGGGAGTTTCTAAAGAAACTGAAACTTGCCAGGCATGCGCATACCTTCTGGAGTGTGGTGACTTGAGTGGATTCCGTCAAGTTATCATGCGATGATAGTTGGATCCTGATTCCCACTGATGAGTTGGTTTACTCCTCGGCTGATCCCGACTAATTCTTCTTTCAGGTTTGGAGAAGAATTTGACGTTACAGTGGGAGGTTTCCTGATTAGATAAAGTGATAACCATTCTGATCTAGGTTTGAGTGCACGCTGAGTGTTTCTTTTTTCTCTCTCTCTGGCAGCGACCATTGACCCGACCCTAGACTATGACTCAGTGACAAAGTTGACCGAACCTTCTTAACACTGGCTTTTGGATTGTCAGAGTTGCAAACCTCATTGCCACTCCTACTTTTACCCTTTTCTCCAGGACACCCCGTATTACTACGAACGTCCACTTCCATTGAAAAAAACCATCGTATGGTTATATACGAACTCGAAGGAATTCGAGGATGGTTTCCGGTTCTGGAGAAAACGAATAGGACTATTCAGTTGTCTTTTTTCCTTTTTACCTTCTCTCAGGTTGTGAGTACTCCTTGGCTTAGGAGATAGTACACCTATTACGCAAATTGGATAGTCTTCTTCCAAACCTTAGGCTGGTGCCGAACGGTGGGGAATGAAGAAAACCAATTAGCATAACGATGGTGTGCAGAAGGTATTAAGTTAAGACAAAGAAAGGGATTAGTAAGAGGGCAAAGTAAATTGCGACTGCTATTCATGACCAAACCAAGTATTTCTTCGCCAATCCTAAATCACCTTTTTATTTCTCCAGGACACTCCGTATCACTACGAAGATCCCAAGTTTATTGGATACTCCATTGTATGGTTATATACGAACTCGAAAGGAACTTGTTCCAGTTCGGGGATGGATTCTGGTTCAGGAGAAATAGGAATAAGGTTTATTCGGTTGTCTTTTATCTTCACCTTCTCTCGCATTGCGAGTGCTCCTAGGATTAGGACAGTACACCCATTATACTTATTGGATAGTCTTCTTCCAAACCATAGGCTGGTGCCGAACGGTAGGGAAGGAAGAAAACCATTTGGCCTAAAGGGGTGTACAGAAGGTAATGACTAAAGACATATAAAGGGATTTGGACAGATGGCAAAAAGATATACGGTTACAGTTGTGAATCTGGATAATGGAAGAGGCATTACTAGGAATACCAGTATACCCCGTCGAAACATTTCAATGTTTCAGTTTCACTGTGTATTGTTAAAAGAAAACTGATTTCCCAGTTAGACACTTGCTCCAGGGTATGTATTTACCAGGTTTGATTTTCACATCTGTATGGTTTTACAGATGATGAGTGGGAGTAAGTTATTGGGAATTAGGTGATCATCCTCATTATATCAGGATTCGTTGTAATTGGTGATATTTGAGGAAATCGCCTGGGCTGTTTGCCGGACGGCAAATATTTGATTTTGAATATCCGTTGCTATGCACCAACTTCAAATTGATATATCTGTACGTCTATTTTTATAGAGTGAGATGTACCTTTTGAAATTATGTCGATGACATTTACCTATATCAGTGGATGGTTAGGTAAGGAGCATTAAACAGCGGTGTAATTCTTCTTAACCATAAGTACAGTTTTCAACCTACGACACACAGTGAATGAGTTATTAGACTCAGAGGACTTATACAGAGTATTGTATATTGTCCAGTGTCCATTACGACAGAGGGGTTGATCCTCGTACTATATTCGGTTTACTTATAACTTCTCTAGTTCTTAGACATGTATTTCGTAGAAATGCAAGGTCTAAGTTTTGAGGAGTTATAGGTATAAGAATAGAGTAGAGAACCAGGTATTGCAAGTATCGGGATTCTTCAAGGTAATCGAAGATGTAGATACTTGTGGATGGTATTCAGTTGATAGTAATGATTAAGAGAACTTGCTTCTCTTTCAGGTTACTCATAATTGGAAGCATTCCTAAGTTGAGTAACGCTGATCCGCCTCTCTCCATTTACTTGACATGCACTGGAGACAGCTGCATGATTTGAATCTGGTTCCAATTAAATCAGTGCCTCTGTTTCTGTATTGGATATAGAACAGTTCATATCTTGACATTATTAAGGTACGGGGAGTTGTCCGGCTTATGCTTAAAACCAGACTCCGGATAACTCAAGGTACGTTTCTGTAATGGCTGTTTGTGGGTTGACCCAGGCTATGACGAGGGTTGACTTTCTACCATCTGGAAGATCAATAGTGATATTGTTCTTGACTCGCCACATTTTAAAAAGAAATGGATTTTTTCAGAAAACAGTAGTGGGAGTATGGTAGAACTGGAAGTGATTCCAGAACCGCAAACGATTACTGAAGATTTGATAAGAACCTAAAGATTCAATCTGATTTGACATTCCACTGGCCACTCCGCAGATATGGTGGGTAACCTCAGGCACCCGAGAGGTACTCCGGTATGCTCAAGGACGGTGGCAGGGAGGTTCTTGTTTACCCAGACTTTCCATTGCTGTTGTTCCAAACTATGAGACCTGGCAAGGGGATGAGTTTAACGTCGTTCTAAACTAGCTTTAGAAGTGCATGTGTATATGACTCTGCCAGAGGGTTGTCGTAGTCAGTGGGAGCAACGGAAGCATTGGTGGACAGGTGGCTTATGTCTATTTATAGACTAAAGCAGATATAGCGGAGATAGATCATCTATTTCTGATGTGACAGTCATAGGTTTGACTTCATCAAAATAGGGGATGGATCTGTTAAGAAGGTAGTAGAGTGTAATGTCCTGGTATTTGATGACATACACAGAGTAGGAAGTGATATTCCTGTACTACGATCGGTTATACGTTGGTCGTCACACAGTGGTTTCTCCACATAGGACTTGGATATTATATCTAACATACTGGTTACTAGATCTATGGTTTTAGATCTAGATTTGGGTGGTTTCCCAATCTGGGTACTTAGACAGCATTCTAAGAGTATTTAGAATGGACGACTCCTGGCACGGTAGTGTACCTGCAGGTGATGGAGTCACCCTCTCTAAAGGTGTCTTACAGACTAAAGGGGAGAGGGATGTGCATGATTGGCAGATCACTTGCTCAGGCAATTGAGTCAATCATGAGATGTCAAGTACCACACCAGATGTTGTTTTTGCACTAGATGCAATAAGTTGATATTGATCCAATCCTGGAGAAGCAGTCGGAAGCAGTTTTAGAACACAAGTAGATGTTCTAGGGATATGATAACGACAGCCTTATTCGGGAGACAGTTATCATTCTAGGCTTCCAAGGTGACCTGGACGACAAGGAGGTTGTCAGAGTTATAGTTTTTCCTTCTGACGAGGGGCAGTATTTTGGACAGGTGGTCCAAGGCAATACTGAGGGAGGCATGGCGCAGGATACTGATTAAGTTCAGTTGATGATACAGTCTAAGAAGTTTGGATTTGGAGTTCATTTATGAGTTAGGTCCCATCAGACATCCAGACACATTCTAAGACATGTATTGCTCATTTCGGGAGATGGCTTTCTCCACGAACTTGAGATATAGAGAGACATAGAAAGAAACATCCAAGCGGATCCACTCACTGAGGCTATTCCTCGAACACAATAGTTTCGCAAAAGGGTTTTGTGAGACTGACTTGTAGAGGAGTTGGGTGTTCGGTATCACACGGGCTGTGAGTATGCGATATCGCAATAATTAGCCTTGAGTGCAAGTGGAAGATTGTTGGAGATAGTGCCCTCAGAGTCAATTATTGGATCACAGGCACGTAATTGCAATGATTGAGGGAAGACCTATCCCGATAGGACAGTCTTACTCGAAATGATAGTATGCTATCTGGTTTACCTTTATCATTGTGTACTGCTTTAGGTGACCTGAAAGGTCGCTATTGTACGTTGATAGAGCCCCTAGGATTCTTGCTTGACTGCCAGCAGTATGAGGGCGATCATATACGTGGGAGCTGGTAGTCTATAAGCACATCCTTAAAAGGTCCCTAGTCGTAGGAGTTTCGAGACAGGGCATCGATACTCCATTAGTAGACTAGTGTATACAGTCGAGACCCCGACGAGGGGCGGTGGCCGGTCTCACAAGCCACTGGTGTCAGTTGGTTCACCTAAGATGTATACAGGTGCTCATTGGGTTATGAGTACACCAGACAGGACTCGTCGGGAACATGCTAGTTGGTCTTATACCAGATGTCAGATAGCAGTTCCCTGGTGACATGTGTACAGGTTAGTTCATCGACCTGAGATCGTCATTTGTCTCGTGTGGGTTCCCCCTGTGCTTTGATTACTACCCTACCACGACTCAAAGGAGTCGTGCAAACAGGTTTTATTTGGGTACAGTCCCGAGCCACATGGAGGCAGTGAGCGGATCTGCAGGGGTTCGTCTCTCCCGGTATTGGGGGTGAGGTCGCGCTGTGTCTAGGAGAGCCATTACACAAAGCCCTCGGCCGAGGCAGGAGATTTACTGGTAGGTATTCCAGTAGTATCTCAGGGTGTTCTGGGCTACGCTCCGACACGACTTGTACCGCTTTTGGGGGTCTGACTTTTACCAACCCCCTAGGCCCGCCATGCGATGCTCATAGACGAACGGACCGGACTGTACGGATATTGTCACTGATAGGCTCAGTAGGGTGTCAGGATGAGTTCGCTCATCGACGTCCCTTTTGGTCAATAGCTGGTGGCCCGTCACATATGGCTAATACCTCTGACGTGCTAGTGGTTAAATCCACAGCCATAGTATTGACGAGTCTTTAGAGTCCACCACACTTACAGTTACTCAAGCTTTCGGGCGAAACGCTGTAGAGGCCGTATGGAGATATGGCAGGGTCCGATCAGATACGTGCGGTATTGCACGGATCAGGATCGGACAATTTGTACTAGAGGCCGTATGGTTATATGGCAGGGTTCGATCAGATACGTGCGGTATTGCACGGATCAGGATCGGACGGATATTGCTAGCCGGCTTTTGTTTAAGCCGGATCCTAGTATAGTACAGTATAGATTTGTCTCATTGCATTTGTATCCGGTCGAAATACAGATGAGGTGTGTATGCACAGTATCGGGGTTTTCCTGTAATTTATTACGGGACCAGTTTTCTGGAGTTGCCAGTTTGCATTCCGTTCCGGCTGGTTTTCCTTTGTTCTTTCACGGCCGGACCTTTTTGATGGAGGGTGTTATTTGCAAGTTTGCAAATAACATATTGTGGAGGGGTTTCTTGCATATGGATTGATTATGAAAGCATCTTTTGATACCATTCTTTTCTATCATCATTTTCTTGCTTTATGTTGATTGGAATTGATTTGATATTGTGATGATGGTTTTGGGTGTGGTCACCCTCTACCATTTACTACACTCACCTCCCTCTTGTATTAGTTTTTCCCTCCACCATTTCTTTGTAAGAGGGGGCCGGCCACACAAGAGAAAAAGAAGATGAGAGAGAATCATTTTGGTGGTGGCACATTTTTTCTTCATCTCATTCTTCTTGTTTTGGAAAAATGAAAGCACCATTTTTCCTTAACCTCATTCCTCCATCACCAATGGCAACTTCACTACCCCAAATGAGACAACCATTCTACACTAGCCTACAGCACTTCTTGGACGCGTCGGCTAGCCAACTTCGCGCCCGAGTTGCCTCGGTCCAGAGGTGGGAGCCCGTAAAAGAAATCGGCTACGTGGTGCCCTTTCCGACGAGAAGACGACGAATGGTGATTCCGCGGGAGATTGGGACGACGACGAGAAGACCGAAGGACACGGATCGCTCGGTATATCTCTCACCCCATCTCTAGTTAGCTAGTATCGGTTAATGGTTACGATCCGGGTATATTGTCCGCGGTAGCGCCAGTTTAAAGATAAGAAAAATTTTGATTCCGCATTTTGGCCTCGGATAGACGGCCGGGGCGCTGCCGTGGCGCAACAGTATAAGTCCCCTGAGTTGAATAACTCAAACCCTGTGCGTCGTAGGTTGAAAACTGTACTATGGTTAAGAAGAATTACACCGCTGTTTAATGCTCCTTACCCAATCATCAACTGATATAGGTAAATGTCATGGACATAATTTCAAAAAGTTATATCTCACTTTATGAAATAAACGTACAGATATATCAATTTGAAATTGGTGCTTAACAACGGATATTCAAAACCAAATATTTGTCGTCAGGCAAAACCCCAGGTGATTTCCTCAAATATCACCAATTACAACGAATTCCGATATAATCACCTAATTCCCAATAACTTACTCCCACTCATCATCTGTAAAACCATACAGATGTGAGAATCAAACCTGGTAAATAAATACCCTGGAGTAAGGATCTAATTGGGAAATCAGTTTTCAATTAATAACGCATAATGAAAATGAAACATGAAAATGTTTCGAAGGGGTAGCCGGGTATTCCTAGTAATCCCTCTTCCATTATCCAGATTCATGACCGTAACCTTATATTTCCTTTCCTTCTCTCCAAATCCATTTATTTGTCTTTACTCATTACCTTCTGTACACCACCCTTAGGCTAAATGGTTTTCTTCCTTCCCTACCGTTCGGCACCAGCCTATGGTTTGGAAGAAGACTATCCAATGAGCGTAATAGGTGTACTCTCCTAATCCTAAGAGCCCTCACAACCTGAGAAAAGGTAAAGATAAAAGACAACTGAATAATCCTTATTCTATTTCTCCTGAACCAGAATCCATTCTTGTACTGGAATAAGTTCCTTCGAGTTCGTATGTAACTATACGATGGATTATCCAATAAATTTGGATCTTCATAGTGATACGGGATGTTCTGGAGAAATGCAAAGGTGAAATAGGAGTGGCGATGATATACGCGGTTTCGTCGTGAATGATAGTAGTCGCAATTTACTTTGCCCTCTTTCTAATCCCTTTATTTTGTCTTTACTTATTACCTTCTGTACACCACACTTAGGCTAATTGGTTTTCTTCCTTCCCCACCTTTCGGCACCTGCCTATGGTTTGGAAGAAGACTATCCAATAAGCGCAATAGGTGTACCCTTTCCTAATCCTAGGAGCCCTTACATCCTGAGAGAAGGTAAAAGGAAAAGACAACTGAATAGTCCTATTCATTTTCTCCAGAACCGGAAACCATTCTCGAATCTGAAACAAGTTTCTTCGAGTTCATATGTAACTATACGTGTAGGGTTCCCTAGGGTCGCCACTGGGTTTCGGGAGGCATCGACCATGCCGTTTTAAAAAATTTGGCGCGCTAAAGAACCCTATCCTAGAATTTTAACTAGAGAATTAGACGAAACTAGTATGTAAACATCTTTACATCTAAGTGAACAGGGAATACAACCTTTGTAGACCGGTCCTTCACTTCAATAGCTCCGTGTAGTAGTCCCTTCGCTCCAAGTAGTGAACTCCCGGACTCTAGAAAGGCTCCACAAGATGAAAGGAACAAGCTTGCTTGAAGTCTTCGAGGCCGAAGATGATCTACTCAAGCTACCTCTTCACTAAGTGATGAACTAGTGAAGAAACAACCCAATCTAAATGGCTAGTATAGAAGAGGTTGATGAAGTAGGAATTTTGGTCAATTTAGAAATTATTTTCTCGCTCATTTTCTTCACCTCCCAAAAAGCTAGAGAGCTTGAGGAAGGAGATGAAGAAAAGCAAGCATGGAAAAAGTCAAGTGTAGAATGGGAACCATGGGTGAGTTAATATGATATAATAACTCATGTAGAGACTAAACCATGGCTAATCATAATGGTTGGGTTAATAAATATCTTAAGTAAAACAAAATTGGTGGACTTAGTCAATGATTCTACAAGCTTCCACTAAGCATCAACCATGACTAATTTCCACTCAATTTTGAATTACTTTAAATAAGTAAAACCCTTGATTATGTTAAGCATGGTGTGAGTCATATACACCCATGTCACATGTATCATCTAGTATGACACACAAAAATGTACATTAATATATATCACATATATACTAAGTGTACACAAGTGAGAAAAAGAAATCTTAAGTGAGATAATATTAGTTAATGTAAGATAATATATTAAATATATAATTATACATTAAATTATTAAATCAACACTTGATTTAATAATCCGGCTATATCACATACAACCGACTAATATCAAATGTATCAACTTGTCGAATCAATACTTGATACGACAACCCGGCTATATCATATATAACCGACCGATATCACATATCACAAGAATAGAATACGGTATCACATACACGTATTAATCTCGGTGTCATGCCCCGCTTCCCAGTGTACGGCGAAGGGGACACGACAAGGTCCGCTACGTATATACTCAGAAGTACATACGCTAAGCGTATCTAAGCAATATAAAAATAAATACACAAGAGACAAGATATAAAAGGAACAATAACTTTTATTTATTAACATTCTTTTGTACAATGCATGAAAAGAAAATACAACTGAAATAAAAAGATGCCTAAACAGTGACATAACAGGAAATGAAAAATACAGAAAGGAAAAGTGTACAATGAACTAAAGTGCAGGGTCTTCGGCAAACTGCTCCAAGTCTTCTTGAGATGGCTCGATCTCCGCCGGGTCTAAACCACCTGACGACATTCAAAGAAGAAAGAAATAGAATGTCGTTAGCGAACAGGTCGCTCGGTAAGTCCCAAGGATAGGGGAGAAATAGACAAAGAGTAGGTGAGAGAGAGTAGCTTTTAATGTTGTATTGTATTATTGTAATGTTGTATTAACGCTGTTGTTTGTAGCTTGGTACAGAAGAATGCCAGTGTATACGAGAGGGGTCTCTATATGCTAGAGACCAGGGCAAACAGAATATAAAGTACAAGGCTCCGTTAGAAGGCCCGGAACAACGGCAATTGGATTCATGTTAGGTGTCTTAAGTCTGACCGTCTTGTGCCACTTTTAACACCTTCCGTACCAATCTACCCCTTAAACCCCGCGATGTCTTGTTTGTATTGTTATCTTGTAACTTGTATTGATTGTAAGATTGACTGACCGACTGACCGAAACCATGATATCAGGAAACAGTTGTAACCGTCGAGTCATGTAAATGGAATACTGAGAATCATGTAAAAGGAATATATATCCATGGTTCGGTTCAGTCAAATGTATAAATTGATAATTGTATTCATGGATTCATGTGTTCATTTTGAATTGGAATCTTATAGATCATAGATTGACTTGAATCATATTCAAGTCAGATTAATCACACTCAAACCCGAGTCAGACAATCAGAAATGTGAATCAAGGTCTTATAATTGCTAGGGTCATTAAGGTAATTTATAAAACTTGAGGGGTTTTATGTAAAAATACTTTTTATACTTTTCAAAATACACCTCAAGTATTTGTTGTTCGTCTTTAGAGTTGTAATGAGGGTGGATTTTATGTTGTGACATTTCTAGTGAAAATATCCTAGTTTTATAAATAAGGGTATTTATCTGTAATATTGCTTATTTGAAGTTCATGGTATTTTAATGTAAAATTTATTCTTATGATTTTTAGGAAAAGGTGGAAAATTTATATTATAATAAAATAGATATTTAAATGATAAATATACATATGTTTATACAAAAATAATTTTAATAAATATTTTATATTCCAAAAATCTTATTTTCTTAAGATGTTGTATTTTAAACCTTTCGTGACCGAATGCTCCTTGCAGAGGTCTGAATCTCGCACTACTAAGCCCGATGGTGCACGATGAACCGTACTATCCCTAACGGGTTCCCCAAAGGTGGGTTGTAGCGGCGCTTTGCAAAGATTGTAAAATACTAATCCTTTAGAAAACGGTTTTATAAAGTAAAAGGTATTTGTTTGCAAAGGTGTAAATTTTCCGTATTTTAGATTATAGGGTTTCCTAAGCCAACTAGCCTATTTCTAAATGGTCTAAACAACAAGTCGTTAGATGCCTCAAATCGCCTCTTCACCGCCAATTATGGCCAGGTAAGTACAAGTGAGGAAGGAGGGATCCGCTCACGAATCGTGAGACGGGCCTTTTAAAGTTACCTAAGCTCACTTGCCTAGCCTAGACACCACAAAGTCAGGTTTAGATAAACGATCGATGTCCACAACTTACCGTATTTCCTAATGAGAGGTATTTGTTTAAAAGCGTATCAAATCTAAAAATTTTAAGAATGATTTTATTAAGAATATGGTATTTAAATGAAAGTTTTGTTTTATCGTATTCTAAGTTCTTTGATGATTTCGTTTAGGTTTGTATTTGCGTGTGTGTGGAGGTAGGTCATTACCTCATGGTCTACTTTAAATGTATAGCAAAGTTTAGGGGTTAAATGTGAAATCGAAACATGATGGTATTAAAGTGAAAAATACGATAAATTGGAAAGGCTATCATTTCATGTGAGAAAACTTGTTCAAATTATTCGTTGAATGTTTAATAGTAAACATAGAGATGTTTAAGCATGATTGAATTGATTAGAACTGAAATTTTATAGAAGACCGAGTCGGAAATCGGATTTGTTCCGATTCCGTCGGGTTTCGTAATTTCGTATTTTAAAGAAATAGAAAGGGGGATAGAATGGGACTTACGGGTTTCGATCTATACTAAGGAGTGTAGGGGAACTAAAGGAGTTCCTGAGGCGTTGCTTCGTCGCCGGTTGTTTCTAAAAACGTCGACGGAATTCCCGCCGGAATTTCGTCGGAGCTTCGCCGCGAACTTGATTTCAAAGTACACACTTCTTGGAAATTTTGAGAGAGTGAGCTTAGGATTTTGGTGGTGAGAGGGTGGTGTGTAGGGTTGGTATTTATAGGGTTAGGCTAGGGTTAGGGTAGATGAAAAGTTTAAAATAAAAATGTGATAAAATATAATAAAAATGTATTAAAAGTGGAGTAATTGGGGTTTTTAAAGAGCTCTGGAAGTGGTCTGAGGCTGAAATTTTGCAGGTGCATAGGGAATATGAAAAGACACAACTTTCATGTTGGGGCCGTCGCCGGAATCGGCCGAATCCTGGGTGACTCGGCCGTGACTCGGTCGGAGCACTGAGTCGGCCGAGTCGAGGCCGAGTTGGCCGATTCCCGGCCGAGTCCGGCGGCCAGGATCTCCCCCGACGGTTCATCTAACTCCTGCAAGTGTTACATCTTTGGGTGTAGTGGGGTTTTTGTGAGATATGCATGTGTAAACTCTTGGTATTCTAAAGGTTTTAAAAAAAATCAATATAAAAAAATAATGTGGGGTATGGGATTTGAACTCTGGTGGCTTGGTTCAGCAGTGCAAGGTATTACCAATGAGCTACAAGCTCTTTCTTGTAATTATTGTGGGAAAATAAATACTTAAAGTGGTAACAGCAACATTAAATACACCAAGTATACTTCAAATTTAAATCAATTTTATGTACACTAAAAATGGAGTATTTTTTAAAAAACAAAATAATTACATATATATTATGCTCAGGTTAAAATACTCCTTTATGGATTTTGAAAAAAATTAATTTAAAAATTTTTATAGGAAAAAGGTGTATAAGAAAATTAGGGTTGTTATACTCGGTCCCGCACATATCACATATGTGCTCCTACTTCATTTCGCCTGAGCCAGAAAACATCTATATAGGACTCTAAAGACTCGTCAATACGCCGGCAGTAGGTGGTGATCATATCAGTCACCCACAAGCCGCAAGTGGTCTGCTAAACGTAACTGTAACGTTTTGAAAATCGTTTCGGTGAAATTTCGAAAAAACGGTAAAATAAGAGGGTTTTCTGTAAAAAGTCAAAATGTAAATATCTTTATTATAAAATTAAATATACATATTCTAGCTATGTAATTGCTAGTATTTGGTGTTTATTGAGCCACTGGTGAAATTTCAAATTTTCTGAAAAATTTTCCGAAATTAATTATTTTAATATTATTTCAAGCCATCACTAATACATTTAATTAGGGAAAATTACAAATTGGAATGAGTTAAAACAAATTTTGTGCATCATAAAAGATTAAACAAAATTTTATCATGTGGTTTTTGAAATGAAATCGTTTGCCAAAACGGTTTAGAAAATATCGAAGAAAAAGGTTTTTTTCGGTGAAATTAGTGTTAATGGGAATTGGGGTAATACATTTATCTTTTTCCCTAACCCACACACCCACACCTCACCCTCTCTTCCCCTCCCCATGTGGCCGGCCCCACCATGACAGCCCTCCCCCTCTCCCTCTCTCCAATCACTTCTTTTGCCAAAAGAAAAGAAAAGAAAACAAAGGAAAAGAAGAAAGAAATAGATAAGTGAGTGGGCTTTGACTTTTGTGTGGACCTGACTCTATTTTCCCCACCTCCCTCTCTCTCCTCTCCACCCCATTTTCTGGCCGAGCCCTCCCTCTACAACAGCCCCCAATTTCCCCTCTCAATTCCTCATCAAAAATCCTCACAAAATGCATCAAAAATCCACCAAAAAATCCCACAAAATCAAAATCTAACTCCTACCCATTTTTCCTTAGCCTCTCAAGCATGGATTTTGGTGAAAAGTTTTCATTTTGGAGGCCAAGATTTTGGTGCTAGATTCATGTTAGATCTCTTGAAATTGTGAGGTATAAATCTTTGCCCTATAGTTAAATTGTTGCTTTAATACTTCAATTCGACTAAATTAGATGCTTAATTAGGTTCTAAATTTAAAACTTGTGAATTCAAGAGAAGGGTTTCAAAAGTCAAGTTAGGTTTTTAGTGATGAGATTGTGGTTGTGTGATATATTTAACATGTAGTGGGCATGCCAAATCAAATCTAGTTGCTAGTTTGCATTTCTGTTAATTTAAATTGTGATAATTATATAAATTGGAAACTAGGTTTTAAAAATATATATATTTTGGTGAGATAAAATTCTAATTAGGGTTTCATGGCATTATTAACATTATAAATTGTGGTTTAATATTTTCGTATATGCAAAACCAAGCTTAATTGTAAAATTGTGAATTTTACTTTAAAAAGAGTTAAAATCGGTATTTTTGCAAACTAGGAATTTGGAATATATACAAATTGATGAGTTTAATTTATGAAAGTGATTTGTATGACCTAATTATGTTATTTAATGAGCATTTTGGCCATTTGAATCGTTAAAATTTGTAGATTGGTTAAAACATCAAGTTTTGAACCGAAATGGGAATTTGTGATAACTAGATTTTTGGAAAATAAAACGATTGGTTTAATTTTATGGATTTGATGAATTAATCCCTATTTCTTATACAGTTAGTGAGTTTCGAAACCATGATTGGTACGTTTGGTGTTTTTCTCGATTAATCGGCATTTGTACGCCGACGTCGAGGGTTTTTGGGTTGATTTGTGAAAGCAAACCATAGGTTTTGACTTATGTGGGATTCGTGTGTCATTTTGGTCATGAGTCGGATTTTAATGTGATACGGTGCGTTATGATATGTAGGTACCCCATGTGGACTTCGAGACGACAAGCAAGCGCGTGGCGACGTCGGCACCGGCAAGCGAGGACCAGGTGAGTAGATTTATATCTACGGGGAGAAGTCGGGTGGATGGCGTATAGCACCCCCGCAGTTCGTGGTGATGTATACGAATACGTATACACACATATATATATTGTTTATATATTGTTTGGGTATATTGATGATAATATGGATATTTGGTGTTCTTGGATATTTAGTGTCGCGAAACCCTAGAGTAGTGGTCGCACCACACATGCACACACCAACCCATACTTGCATACTTTCTTCTTTCATTTGTACTTATACGGGAATATATAGTTATGTGTTCACATGGGTATGGGACTATGTGTTCACATACGGATTTGAGGATGATACTTGGGTTTGAGATGAGTCGATGAGATTTATATTGAGGTTGTGAATTCGGTGATATGGCAGGATTCGTATTTGAGATACGACATGACGTTGTAGCGGGTCCTTGACGTAGTGTTTCACACACGTCCATGCAAACTTAGGCGATATCAGTATTGTACTAGACATAGATTAGTACCCGGATTATGATCTTTGATAAAGGGGATACCAGATGAATAGTGTGATGAATGCGATATTGACCCGTACCCAGATTTGGGAATGCCGTACGACGGATTTACGTACGAGCTATATATTGATGATTGATCCGCACTCTTGACTTGGGATGTCTGATTTTAGATATGGTATTGGATATGATATTATTGAGGCGGGATCACCGACTAATATATATACAGGTATGTATATGTATCGACTCAGATGTTAGGCGGTTTCCTTACCTGTAGTTCGGCTTGTTAGTTCAGCCGTATAGTTTAGTGTAGTTGTTAGACTAGATTAGATTCCTACCAATTTCAAAATTAACGAATCGTGGGTATTTTAAAAGACAGGTCAAGGGATTCTACGGATATTTCAAAAGACGTATCTTTTCTTAAAAACACCGTAGCCCTTATTTTCAAAACATCGCGATTCGTGTTATTTCAAAAGGCACTATTGTAGGACTTATATTAGGGTAATGCAGATCAGTTATCGTTGTGTCTAGTATTCAGCTCCCGCTCATTATTGTGGTTCGCTTCGCATCGCATGCTTATATTATGTTTCATACTCCATTATTGATATCATGCTGTTAGGACACCAGCACCATTACCGATGATGCGTATGTACCACGTACACTTACTTGCCGGCTCACACACATCTTCATCGGTAATTGCCATGTCACGTACACCTTAGAAAATATTATTGCTTAACTTAGCTTGATAGCTAGTAGTTTGATATAATATTAGTGTACTTGCCTTATATGTTAGTTTAGACATTGTAGTTATTACCTGCTACTTCATGCATACTGTTATTCATTGTTATGCCGCATTCATGGATTCTCATGCATATATTCACTATTTTACGTGTTATTGAGGTTTTGGATTCGGATTTTCATGAGATTTTCTGGATTTGGAGGAAAACCGCAAAAACATAAATAAACCTTTTCTCTCTTTTAAAATAAAAAGTGCGGTTTTCCCATGATGTATGAGTCGTCCACCATGAGTTTGCTGATGGATTTCGAGACCCGATTCGAGGAGTGGAGGAACCGTTTCGGGTACATGGTGGGCCCGATGCGGTACCCCGGGCAAGAGGATCGTGTTGTTGACGTTGAGCCTGGCAGGGGAGCACTACCGACCGGTGATATTACCGACGCGTTGGATATCCGGAGGATACCGTCGTGGTCTTGAGATGGATGGTAGGGGCCGGTCTGGATTGACGGCGCCCTAGATATTGTGATTGAGATATTGAAATTTTGAGATATTGAGGTACAGAGATTGTGATACAGAGATATCGAGATATTTGGACACTTGTTTTTTGTCGATTCTGGGCACTGTTTTATGCTGACTTCATTTATGGTACCTCACTTTTAAAATACAAAAATCTCACTGATTTATGAAAGAAGTTTTCGTCAGTACATGCATTCTGTTCCATGCATTCATACCTCATTCATATGATATATTGCTACCTGAGGCACTGACACGGGCACATGAGATCACACTCGGGTTAGATATTACCCTAGCCATTGTTATAGGCTGCATGTTATTCATATATTTGAGGATATATTATGATCATTGACCTAGGTTGCGTTATTTATGCGATTTCTGTCCGTAGATGTTTTTCTATTCACGAGTTGGCAACTCACCCCCGTTGTGACCCAGTTTCTTGCAGGTTTGCCGTACAGGTTTCATTACGGCTTGCGGGCATAGTTTCCGTCGGGTGATTTGCTAGTATGTGGGTTTACTTGTATCGTACCCCCATTATATAACTTGTATATTATTATTCATGTTGTATCCCGTTTGGGGGCCAGTATTTACAAAGGAGACTCTGCCGAAATTTTCAGGAAATTTTTGATGTTTTTAGAAACCCGCATAATTCGGCTTATGCTATTAAAACTACTTATTTAAATTGGTTTTCCTTCACTCTACTACTTTTCTTGGTTTGCATTTCTGGTTTTCGGCTTACTTGGATTACGTACGCCTCGAGGCGTTTCGTAGTTTAAGTGCCTGTCATGTTCCGTACTTTCGGGACGTGACAAAGTTGGTATCAAAGCGTTAGGTTTTGCCTTCGGAGCGTAGGATGACCCTTGGTTGATGGAATAGGTGACTAAAGTAGAGTGACGTACCGTGGGTATGTTCCGCGGCATACTTACGATACGCTACCTCACTTAAGAAGCCTTAGGATGTACATTTCTTTGTTCAGTATTATATTCATTCCTGATTTAGCCTCATCGGTATCAGTTATGGTTTTGCTGCCACGATTACGGGCAGGGAGAGCTACGGCTAGAGTTGCGGTC
This sequence comes from Agapanthus africanus, assembly GCA_030015575.1. NCBI lineage: Eukaryota > Viridiplantae > Streptophyta > Magnoliopsida > Asparagales > Amaryllidaceae > Agapanthus > Agapanthus africanus. The sequence goes on from JASDDO010000004.1 coordinate 208,056,203, forward strand.
AGCATGAGCTCGTTACGAACGAGGACTGACTAGGGCATGATTCCGGCGACACACGATTGCAGAGATGTGTCTTTTTATTATGATTTCGCGCCACGAGCGTTTGATGGATCGCTGTATGAGATTATTCGGACGTGCAGATCAGCACCAGAGGATTGAGCCAGTTATTGCTGCGAACGACGAGATATCGCCCCAGATGTTGGAGCTATTGCAGTACGAGTTGTACTAAGAGATGATAGAAGGTCGCTAGTCACCCGAGGATGAATGACTAGGACATGTGGTTCGTTCGCCTACCCCGATGCGAGGTCATCAGATAGATTGATTCCAGCTAGAGACTACTTCACGCGGAGACGTTGAGAGTCGACAGAGATGATCGAATGTCAGAAACCTATTATTCCAAGTTTAAAGTATTCGGAAAGACATGCAGGCAATTCTATGGACCCTCTAGAATAATGAAACCCTAACTCAACTTAATGACCGTGTGAAAGCCTTTGAACCTTAGGGTTTGCGGCAGTTCCGCGGCGCCATTAGTGAGGCTTGGGTTTGCCCTTCTACGGCTGGACCATCGATGCTGTGGTAAGTACTCGATACTATTATACTGTACCCAAGATGTTGAGATCTTGGAGGATTATGAGGTTTTGACGAATCGATCGAATGGTTCGACTTCATTCAGATGCTAGGTGGTGAGATGTACTTCTTGGGAGACTCCAGATACGAGGATAGCCGTTGGAGTTCAGTCCATGCAGCCGCGACGAGACGAGTCCAAAGCAGACGACATTAGAGAAAAGTGAAGTAAGAGGTTCGTACCAGATCTAGATGAGATGATGTTCCACTCCGCCGACATCAGAGATGCGATGCGCATGCCGAGGCATGGTACTTGGATTTACCTTCCAGAAGAAGTCGCGATGAGTATGCAGTCGTTCCAGAGCAAGATGCAGATATAGGAAAGGACGATGACTTCCGGATGGTTGGCAGAGACGAGACATGGAAGAGACCGTGAGCAGGATTCCTTCCAGGACACTGCTGCAATGATACTTGCACCCAGGATCAGATGTGCCACGTACATTCAGAGAGCCAGAGGCCGACGCCAGTAAATGCTGTCTTACGAGTGGTCGCGATGATTGACCGAGAGATGACCAGAGAAGTGCCAGAACGGGATCATCCCCGTTAGCACACCCGACAGGGCCGATGAGCCGATGGACCGAGAGATTGGTAATTCACAGTGAAGACCTTGACCCAGGAGTGGTCATTGTTACGCACACCAGCAGGCCAGAGTTCATGATCATCGACGAGACGTCCCACTAGTGACCGCGACAGTTGGCCCGAGATTCTTAGAGGATGCACTTGAGCGGTACTATTCCTCCATTATTGATTTCGATGTTTTGGGTGATTTATTCGCATGATTTGATTTTGATGATTGAGGATTTACGATCTTTGCACAGTGTTGCACTTGATATCGTCTTCGTGCTTTGGTTTCACATGTTTGTGATTTTACGGTTTTAGACATTTGAGTTGATTTTGTGCGTATGCATGTACACGATTTGGTTCCTGCACTCTGTATAGTTTATATATGCTTGCAGTGCAGTGATACGCCTTTTGTGCACTTAGATGCACTGGACTTCGATTTCGATTGTGATACTCGATAATTGTTTTGTGCACCTTGTGCACCCGATTTGATTTTGCGCATGTTCGGCGCTTGATATTGGATTTCATGATTTCGTGCATGATAGATGCACTTGCCTTGGATTTTCGCGCATGTTGAGCGCATGTTTTGAGATGTGATTTTGGTGCACACCAGATGCACTAAATCAAGATTTTTCGTGCATGTCAGATGCACCTGATTTTGCTGTCAGGCACACACGTTGCCTACGACAGATGCTTTGTGCACACCCGATGCACTTAGATCTTGTTTCTGTGCATATGTATGGCACATATATGGATTTTGATTTCCGTGCGCACCAGACGCACGTAGTATTCATACGCGTATTTTGGGATTGATTTCTTATGGAGCAGTACGTTTTTATGATGATTGCTATGAGTTTTTGTACTGAGCAGGACTAGTCAGAGGACAGTACCTGAATATATTTTGCATGCATTGATAGTTATTGAAGGGATTTCCAAAAAGCGAGCTATAGCCTCAGCATTTACCTACGTGTCTGATATGACACGAAATGTTTAAAACAAGGAGACCCTTCTAAATTGTTTCCAAAACGGCGGAACGTACATTTCAAACAAAGGTATATATGTATATAGTTATTTTCTTATGATAGACGTCCGCCACTGTGCAGTGTTATACGCGTTGCACAGCGACTTAAAGAGATTTGGCATGCATTTCCTTCAGATACTTACATATATAGATTCGATGTTTACATGTATAGTTTCAAGTTATAACATATTGGTTTTGCTTTGGATTTAGCATTGATGTCTTCCCCTTGACTCCAATGATTGCGGGATGCTTGACGGAGTTTTGATTTGAGTTATATGCTCATTTTTCATGCGCATGCGCTGCGCTACGATTTGTTTTATGTATTTACAATTTCGGAGCCCCGACGACTTGATAGTTTTGGTTTAGATGTTTTAGTATTTGGGGGGGAGTTTTACTTTAAATTCAGGGACCGAATTTTTTTTAAGGGGGGAAGATTGTAACGTTTTGAAAATCGTTTCGGTGAAATTTCGAAAAATCGGTAAAATAAGGGGGTTTTCTGTAAAAAGTCAAAATGCAAATATCTTTATTATAAAATTAAATATACATATTATAACTATGTAATTTCTAGTATTTGGTGTTTATTGAGCCACTGGTGAAATTTCAAATTTTCTGAAAATTTTTCCGAAATTAATTATTTTAATATTATTTCAAGCCATCACTAATACATTTAATTAGGGAAAATTACAAATTGGAATGAGTTGAAACAAATTTTATGCATCATAAAAGATTAAACAAAATTTTATCATGTGGTTTTTGAAATGAAATCGTTTGCCAAAACGGTTTAGAAAATATCGAAGAAAAAGGCTTTTTTCGGTGAAATTAGTGTTAATGGGAATTGGGGTAATACATTTATCTTTTTTCCTAACCCACACACCCACACCTCACCCTTTCTTCCCCTCCCCATGTGGCCGGCCCCACCATGACAGCCCTCCCCCTCTCCCTCTCTCCAACCACTTCTTTTGCCAAAAGAAAAGAAAAGAAAACAAAGGAAAAGAAGAAAGAAATAGATAAGTGAGTGGGCTTTGACTTTTGTGTGGACTTGACTCTATTTTCCCCACCTCCCTCTCTCTCCTCTCCTCCCCATTTTCTGGCCGAGCCCTCCCTCTACAACAGCCTCCAATTTCCCCTCTCAATTCCTCATCAAAAATCCTCACAAAATGCATCAAAAATCCACCAAAAATCCCACAAAATCAAAATCTAACTCCTACCCATTTTTCTTTAGCCTCTCAAGCATGGATTTTGGTGAAAAGTTTTCATTTTGGAGGCTAAGATTTTTGATGCTAGATTCATGTTAGATATCTTGAAATTGTGAGGTATAAATCTTTGCCCTATAGTTAAATTGTTGCTTTAATACTTCAATTCGACTAAATTAGATGCTTAATTAGGTTCTAAATTTAAAACTTGTGAATTCAAGAGAAGGGTTTCAAAAGTCAAGTTAGGTTTTTAGTGATGAGATTGTGGTTGTGTGATATAGTTAACATGTAGTGGGCATGCCAAATCAAATCTAGTTGCTAGTTTGCATTTCTGTTAATTTAAATTGTGATAATTATATAAATTGGAAACTAGGTTTTAAAAATATATATATTTTGGTGAGATAAAATTCTAATTAGGGTTTCATGGCATTATTAACATTATAAATTTTGGTTTAATATTTTTGTATATGTAAAACCAAGCTTAATTGTAAAATTGTGAATTTTACTTTAAAAAGAGTTAAAATCGGTATTTTTGCAAACTAGGAATTTGGAATATATACAAATTGATGAGTTTAATTTATGAAAGTGATTTGTATGACCTAATTATGTTATTTAATGAGCATTTTGGCCATTTGAATCGTTAAAATCTGTAGATTGGTTAAAACATCAAGTTTTGAACCGAAATGGGAATTTGTGATAACTAGATTTTTGGAAAATAAAACGATTGGTTTAATTTTATGGATTTGATGAATTAATCCCTATTTCTTATACAGTTAGTGAGTTTTGAAACCATGATTGGTACGTTTGGTGTTTTTCTCGATTAATCGGCGTTTGTACGCCGACGTCGAGGGTTTTTGGGTTGATTTGTGAAAGCAAACCATAGGTTTTGACTTATATGGGATTCGTGTGTCGTTTTGGTCATGAGTCGGATTTTAATGCGATACGGTGCGTTATGATATGTAGGTACCCCATGTGGACTTCGAGACGACAAGCAAGCGCGTGGCGACGTCGGCATCGGCAAGCGAGGACCAGGTGAGTAGATTTATATCTACGGGGAGAAGTCGGGTGGATGGCGTATAGCACCGCCGCAGTTCGTGGTGATGTATACGAATACGTATACACACATATATATATTGTTTATATATTGTTTGGGTATATTGATGATAATATGGATATTTGGTGTTCTTGGATATTTAGTGTCGCGAAACCCTAGAGTAGTGGTCGCACCACACATGCACACACCAACCCATACTTGCATACTTTTTTTTTCATTTGTACTTATACGGGAATATATAGTTATGTGTTCACATGGGTATGGGACTATGTGTTCACATACGGATTTGAGGATGATACTTGGGTTTGAGATGAGTCGATGAGATTTATATTGAGGTTGTGAATTCGGTGATATGGCAGGATTCGTATTTGAGATACGACATGACGTTGTAGCGGGTCCTTGACGTAGTGTTTCACACACGTCCATGCATACTTAGGCGGTATCAGTATTGTACTAGACATAGATCGGTACCCGGATTATGATCTTTGATAAAGGGGATACCAGATGAATAGTGTGATGAATGTGATATTGATCCGTACCCAGATTTGGGAATGCCGTACGACGGATTTACATACGAGCTATATATTGATGATTGATCCGCACTCTTGACTTGGGATGTCTGATTTTAGATATGGTATCGGATATGATATTATTGAGGCGGGATCACCGACTAATATATATACAGGTATGTATATGTATCGACTCAGATGTTAGGCGGTTTCCTTACCTGTAGTTCAGCTTGTTAGTTCAGCCGTATAGTTTAGTGTAGTTGTTAGACTAGATTAGACTCCTACCAATTTCAAAACTAACGAATCGTGGGTATTTTAAAAGACAGGTCAAGGGATTCTACGGATATTTCAAAAGACGTATCTTTTCTTAAAAACACCGTAGCCCTTATTTTCAAAACACCGCGATTCGTGTTATTTCAAAAGGCACTACTGTAGGACTTATATTAGGGTAATGCAGATTAGTTATCGTTGTGTCTAGTATTCAGCTCCCGCTCATTATTGTGGTTTGCTTCGCATCGCATGCTTATATTATGTTTCATACTCCATTATTGATATCATGCTGTTAGGACACCAGCACTATTACCGATGATGCGTATGTACCACGTACACTTACTTGCCGGCTCACACACATCTTCATCGGTAATTGCCATGTCACGTACACCTTAGAAAATATTATTGCTTAACTTAGCTTGATCGCTAGTAGTTTGACATAATATTAGTGTACTTGCCTTATATGTTAGTTTAGACATTGTAGTTATTACCTGCTACTTCATGCATACTGTTATTCATTGTTATGCCGCATTCATGGATTCTCATGCATATATTCACTATTTTACGTGTTATTGGGGTTTTGGATTCGGATTTCCATGAGATTTTCTGGATTTGGAGGAAAACCGCAAAAACATAAATAAACCTTTTCTCTCTTTTAAAATAAAAAGTGCGGTTTTCCCATGATGTATGAGTCGTCCACCATGAGTTTGCTGATGTATTTCGAGACCCGATTCGAGGAGTGGAGGAACCGTTTCGGGTACATGGTGGGCCCGGTGCGGTACCCCGGGGCAAGAGGATCGTGTTGTTGACGTTGAGCCTGGCAGGGGAGCACTACCGACCGGTGATATTACCGACGCGTCGGATATCCGGAGGATACCGTCGTGGTCTTGAGATGGATGGTAGGGGTCGGTCTGGATTGACGGCGTCCTAGATATTGTGATTGAGATTTTGAGATTTTGAGATATTGAGGTACATAGATTGTGATACAGAGATATCGAGATATTTTGACACTTGTTTTGTGTCGATGCTGGGCACTGTTTTATGCTGACTTCATTTATGGTACCTCACTTTTAAAATACAGAAATCTCACTGATTTATGAAAGAAGTTTTCGTCAGTACATGCATTCTGTTCCATGCATTCATACCTCATTCATATGATATATTGCTACCTGAGGCACTGACACGGGCATATGAGATCACACTCGGGTTAGATATTACCCTAGCCATTGTTATAGGCTGCATGTTATTCATATATTTGAGGATATATTATGATCATTGACCTAGGTTGCGTTATTTATGCGATTTCTGTGCGTAGATGTTTTTCTATTCACGAGTTGGCAACTCACCCCCGTTGTGCCCCAGTTTCTTGCAGGTTTGCCGTACAGGTTTCATTACGGCTTGCGGGCATAGTTTCCTTCAAGTGATTTGCTAGTAGGTGGGTTTACTTGTATCGTACCCCCATTATATAACTTGTATATTATTATTCATGTTGTATCCCGTTTGGGGGCCAGTATTTACAAAGGAGACTCTGCCGAAATTTTCAGGAAATTTTTGATGTTTTTAGAAACCTGCATAATTCGGCTTATGCTATTAAAACTACTTATTTAAATTGGTTTTCCTTCACTCTACTACTTTTCTTGGTTTGCATTTCTGGGTTTTCTGCTTACGTTGATTACGTACGCCTCGAGGTGTTTCGTAGTTTAAGTGCCGGTCATGTTCCGTTCTTTCGGGATGTAACAGTAACGGCCACCCGGGTATTGAGCAATCAGAAGATCAACAAGCAATCCTGCTCATACTCCTGCGAATCCAATCAGTAACACTACCGTACAGTCCGGTCTCTTGGTCTGATATGTCGCATATCACAGCCTGGGGTGGTAAACGTCAGACCCCGATAGCCTGATAAGTCATGCCGATGTGAGGCCCATAACGGTTCATGAAACTACTGATAACATTTACCAGTAAATCTCAGTAACCCTGGCTAGGGATTTCCTGTTATGGCCAATCGAGCATTGCGCAACATTAACCCCCAATACCGGGAGAGACGAAATCCCCTCCTATCGCTCATTGCCTCCATGTGACTCGGGATTGTACCCAAAAACCACCGTTTTGCACAATCTATTGAAGTGGTAAGGTGGAAATCAAAGCACAGTGGGAATCACACAAGACTCTATGACGATCTCGGGTCGACAGACTAACCTGTACCAATGTCACCAGAGAACTGCTATCTGACGATACGTATAATACCATCTAGGAGTTCTCGGCGAGTCCGTTCAGTGTACCCAGTCTCCACTGAACACCCGTATACCTTCTCTGATGTCAAGCACCAATGGATGTGGGATCATCCATCGCCCATCATATGGGTTAAGAAGCGTATACGCTAATCTACTCTGGAATATCGATGCCCCGTCTCGATACTCCCACGACTAGGAGCATTTGAAGGATGTATTTACCGACTACCTCTACCCCACTAGTATGATCTGCATCATAATCCTGGTAGTCAAGTACTCATCCTAAGGGCTTTATAAACATGTAATAGAGAGACAACAAGTGTACATGTTAAGATAAAGAGCAACCGGATAGCATACTATCATGTCGAGCAAGAAAGTCCTCCCTATATATGTCCAAGCATCCACTATAATATACATAACATGTATAATAATGGCCTCTAGGGCATACATATAACTAACAATACGATGGTTTATATCCAATAAATGTGGATCTTCGTAGTGATATGGAATGTTCCGTGGAAAAGAAAAGGGCAAAAGTTGGAATGGCAATGAAGTATGCAACTCTGACAATGCAAAAGCCAGTGTGTTTTAAGAAGATTCGGTTAACTTGGTTCATGAGTTATAGTCTAGGGATGGGCCATGGTCGCTGCCAAAGAGAGAGAGAGAGAAAAGAAACACTCAGCGTGCACTCTAACCTAGATCATAATGGTTAATCACTTTATCTAATCTGGATGTCTCCCACTGTATCCTCAAATTCTCCTCCAAACCCTAAAGAAGAATTAGTCGGGATCATCTAAAATCACTCGAGGAGTAAACCAACTCATCAGTGGGAATCGGGATCCAACTATCATCGCATGATAACCTGATGGAATCCACTCAAGTTATCACACTCCAGAAGGTATGCGCATGTCTGGAAAGTTTCCTGTATGTTTGAAACTCCCGATGTGAATTTTACCCCATGCTCTTATGACCTTGACGAAGGTCAACAAATCATAAGTCACATGTCAAGTTCTATCGGTCATTGTCCACGTTAATTTGAACCTACCCGTACATACCCTTGACGAAGGCTAACAAAATAGTACGACTGTCCCCAACCAACGCATCTATCTATGCAAAAGAAAAGTAACAAGCAGCTACCATACACTATACCTTGACGAAGGTCAACAAACATAGCATGAATACTAAGTTCTACCCGTCTGAAATGACGGAGGGCTACAAATGGTTTTTGGCGAAAAACCTTTAATGTAATGAACTTGATATCGTTGAAGGAACCAGATAGCTTTACAAATATATAGTGACGAAAACCTTTGCTAGATAGGTCACTCCTGGTGAAGGGATCTCGGCTCTTTCCTCGTGGAATGAGGTGTAGGATATTCCCTATTGAATACCACGATGCAAAGCAAAAAGTAATCGACTATAGTGAAGTTATTACCCCGACGCAAACTTCTGCCCAAGAGGTCACTCCCGGTGAAAGGATCTCGGCTCTTGCCTCATGGAATGAGGTGCTGGATATTCATAACCGAATACCGCTGTGCAAAACAAAAGAAAATGCCCTTGTAATAACAGCTTTTTAAAATTTGTTCCAATAACATCGAATAGGTCTGTTTTCCTTGCATTGATCAGAATCAACGCAGTCCCATCAATTTGTAGGGTTGCCAGGCACGCGCACAAGGTTCTACGAGGCATCAACCATGCCCGATTCAAAAATTAGCCGTGCCGAACAACCCGAATACGGAACTTTAAACTAGAGATTAGGCGAAAACAAGCATGCTAAACATTTTAACACTAAGTGAGAGGGATTAAAACCTTTGTAGATCCGGTCCTTCACTTCATATGCTCCGTGTTGTGGTCCCTTCGCTGCGATCATCGGGTTCCGGGCTCTCGAGAGGTTCCACGAAGAGAAAGACGCAACCTTTGCTTCCGATCTTCGATACTAAGATGATCTACCTCGAAGTTTCTTTAACACAAGCTAACACTCATGAAATGATGTGAACACCCTCATCTAAATGGCAAGGGAAGATGAGGATGATGAAGTAGGATTTTTGCTCTCTTTATTTATATTTTTCTCACATTTATCCATCACATGATCAAAGTAAGAAACCATTTTCAAGCCAAGAAGAAGAAGGAAGAAGATGATGAATAATCAATTATCCTTTTGTGATGAATAGGAAAATAATCATATGATAGAATTATGCAACCATGGTTCACTTAACCATTGTAGAGAATAGACTAGGGTTAGGGTTTGGGTTTGGTTAAAGCATGACTCATTTGAAAATATCTTTCACAAAACAAAATGAAAACCTTCTAGAAGCATCTAGAAAGTTTAACCCTAATCCAAAGCCTAATCATGTTTAAACTCCACTAAACAAGTTGCATTATTTATCATATCATGTTACAATATTATATATCACATATATAATATTTATCGTAACAAAATAAAATAATACAATTAACATATATCGCATATATATCAATGTATTATCCGAGTGAGAAAAAGAATCTTTTAGTGAGCTAATATTAGTTAATGTCTTTTAATATATCATATATATTATTATACATTAAATTATCGAATCAACACTTGATCCGACAATCCGGCTATATCGCATATAACCGACTAATATTTATCCGTACCGATTTATCGAATCAACACTTGATCCGATGACCCGGCCGATATCAAATATCGCGAGAATATAATACGGTATCACATATCGTATTATCCTCGGTCCCGCACATATCACATATGTGTTCCTACTCTGTTTTGCCTGAGTCAAGAAACCTCTGTGTAGGACTCTAAAGAATCGTCAATACGCTGACAGTAGGTGATGATCATATCAAACACCCACAAGCTGCAAGCGGTCAGCTAAACGTAACAGCTACCCAGGTATTGAGCGCTCAGAAGATCAACAAGCAAGCCTGTAACTTCTCCTGTGAATCCAAACAGTAACACTCCCGTACAGTCCGGTCTCGTCGTCTGATATGTCGCAAATCTCTCCTAGGGGTGGTAAACGTCAGACCCCAGTAGCTCGATAAGTCGTGTCGATATGAGGTCTATAACAGTTCGAGAAACTACTAATAACACTTACCAGTAAATCTCAGCAACCCTGGCCAGGGATTTCCGGTTATAGCCAATCGAACACAGCACAACATCAACTCCCTATACCGGGAGAGACGAATCCACTCCTATCGCTCATTGCCTCCATGTGATTCGGGACTGTACCCAAAAGCCACCTTTTTGCACGCCCTCTTGGACGTGGTATGATGGAAATCAAAGCACAGTGGGAATCACACAAGACTCTATGACGATCTCGGGTCGACAGACTACTCTGTACCAGTGTCACCGGAGAGCTGCCATCTGACGTATGGTATGATACCATCTGGGAGTTCTCGACGAGTCCGTCCAGTGTACCCAGTCTCCACTGAGCACCCGTACACCATCCTTGATGTCAAACACCGATGGATATGGGATCATCCATCGCCCATCATATGGGTCAAGATGCGTATACGCTAGTCTACTCTGGTGCATCGATGCCCTGTCTCGATACACCCACGACTAGGAACAATTATAGGATATACTCGTCGACTACCGTGGCCCCACTAGTATGATCTCATCATAGTCCCAGTAGTCGAGTACATATCCTAAGGGCTTTATCAACATGTAATATAGAGACAATCAGAGTACAAGTTTAGATAAAGTACAACCAGATAGCATACTATCATGTCGAGCAAGAAAGTCCTCCCTATATATGTCCTAGCATCCACTACAATATACATCGTATGTACAGTAATGGCCTCTAGGGCATACATATAACTAACAATCTCCCACTTGCACTAGGGCCATCTGTTATGGTATCGCATACCCAACAATTAGCTGCGGTTGAAGTATCTCATACTCAACCATCCCATAAAAGTCTCTACTGGGAAAAAGGCCTTTGTGAGTGGATCCGCGCTGTTGTCCTCAGTGTCTACTCTCCTAACCTCGATCTCCCTGGAGATCAACCATCTCCATGATCAGGTGACACTGCCTAAGAATTATATCTGGATTCCTGATGGGACGGTAGTTCCTTGGCTAAAGCCACAACTCCATTGTCACACAATGGTAGGAACGAAGTTCATCTTATGAACTTATATATATCCAGACTGCCTCTTTGGTAGCATCCTTGGTAACGATGTATCTTGCCTTTAATCGTCTTGTATATCACGGTATCTAGCTTGGAACTCTTCCAACATACCGTCCCTCTACTGAGGGTATAGACAAGCCTGCGACTGACATTCAGTCGTCCTTATCACCCTGGAACCTTTCCAGTGATTCTCCCCAGGATCGATTGATACCATCTCACTACAACTAGTGAGTGTCCTAACATCCAATTAGATCTATCTCATAGATCCAAAACCTAGGATTTAGTAGGTATCACTTTGATCCTATATGGAGAATCCTTGTGATAAGCGGAGATTGACCGAGTGTAGCATAGGAAACTCCTTCCCTATCAAGAGTATGTCATCCACGTACTCTACGAGGATCACCACCATACTCCCTACTACCTTTTTGTATATACTAGGTTCATCTATCATTTTGATGAAGTCAAACTCTTTGACTACCACATCAAAACAGATGTTCCAACTCCGCGATGCCTGTTTTATCATATAAAACATCTTGCATACGTTTCCGCTGCTCCCACTGTCTACGAAGCCCTCTGGCTGTGTACTTATAGACGCTCTTTTCTAAAACATCACTTAGAAAAGCAGTCATGACACCCAACCACCAGATATCGTAGTCATGGTATGTAGCCGTGGCAAGTAGGATCTGGATGGACTTAAGCATAGCTTTGAAAGTCTCAACTTTTCCATGTGCACCAAGTAATCTTCTCAAGATATACTCGCTCCTGATGGGGATTTAACCCTTCAGATAAAGCAACCAAAGTCCATACTTTGTTGGTGTATAAGGATTCCATCTCAGATCGATAAGCATCCAGCCATTCTTACAGAGTCCCACTCCTGATGGCCAGCTCGAAACTAGTTGGGTCATCATCTCATGATGCAATCCTCACTCCCACTGTCATAGAGAAACCGAAGTATCTCTCAGGTGGGTGAGGAACCCTACTAGATCGGCGGAGAGGCTGAGGTTCGTTGGAAACTATTGAATCCTTTGGTTCTATCAAATCATCTGCTGTAGTTTGTATGGCTGGAACCATTCCAGTTCTACATAACAGACCTTGCCTCGAGCTTGTCCGGATTTTGCTTTTAGACACAAGCCGGACAACCCCAAATCTTAACAAACTTAAGATATGGGCTCTTCCCTTTCCATATCATATATGAAGTGGTATGCAACTGATTTGATTTGAACCCTATTCAATAGGTATGCAGCTTCTCAAGTGCATAACTCCCAAAAGGAAATAGGCAACTCAGTAGTACTTATCATAGAGCACACCATATCACATAGGGTGCTATTGCTCTGCCTCGATACACCGACGTGCTGTGGTGTATACGGAGGAGTAATGCTGAGAGAGAATCTTATTCTCCTTTAGAACAGTCCAGGAATTCCGTGCTCAAGTATTCTCCTCCTTGATCACATCAAAGGACATAATACTTTTACCCGTATTTTCGGTTCTCTACTTCTAACTCATATTCTGTGAATATCTCAAAAGGTTCGGACTTGTGTTTCAACAGGAACATATGTCTGAATCTTGAGAGATTATCAGAGAATGTAATGAAGTACAAAGAACCGGTCTTGGCATGTGTAGACAGGGGACCTTTCATACATCAACATGTATCAATCCCAAAAGTTCAGCAACTCTTTCTCTGTTTCCAACAAACAGAGCTGTGGTCATCTTATCTTTGTGACATTACAGGCAAGTTTCACAAGATGTAAATTCAAACTAATTTAAATATGCATCTATACGTAACTTCAGCCAGTCGGGTCACATTGATATGACCTAGTCTACAATGCCTCAAGAAGGATTCGTTCATTTCTGAACTCTTCCTCTTGTGTGTGTTCCGTATACAAAGAACTGTAGTTTGATTTAGAACGTCAATGCTTTTAGATAACGTGCCTGAACCGATCAACTCTTGATATAGGAAATGTTCAAAACATTATCCAACAATACAAAATTATATCCTTTCTTTACTAATAAAGAGACTGATATGATTTTATATATCAGGTTCGGTATCTAATAACATTTGTTCAGAATCAATGTATTCTGGTAATACAGGGTGACAGTGACCAACAGACTTGGCTGCAACACTTGCACCGTTTTCTGTCTCATGAAACTTATCCCCCGTTCTCAGTTCTTTACCTATCTGTAGCCCATGTAACAGATTACATATACGGGATCCTGATCCGGTATCACATACCCAGGACGTAAAGGATACTGAGAAACAGTTTTGTGTAATGAACACACCCGAAGATGATGCATCAGCATGCACTTTCTTTTTTTTTTTTTTGCGGCACGGGAAATCTGGTATTCCCCAATTTCCTGCTCTGTCTTATAACAATTATAAGTTGGAGCGGGACCAACGTTCCCCAGCTCAGTATAACAAGCGGGTTCGGTCAATATATCCGTTTTATTATCTTGATTAAGGCGTGATATGGTCGCTATCTGGAGAGAGAGAGAAGAAAACACTCAGCGTATGCTCTTGCAAGATTAGATTGGTTATCTAATATATCTAATCAGGATGTCTCCCACTGTTTCAGTCAAATCTTCCTTCAAACCCTAAAAGGAAAGACAAGCCGGGATTAATTACACGCTACAAGTTCGCCAATCTTTCAGCCAGGCCAGTGTCGGTACTTTGAGGGAGGTCACCCGTGCTTTCGCACGAACCTAATTAAAGTAAACCTCGTTTTCCCAGAGGCGTAACCCCGTTAACACCTTTCTAGACACCTACTTGATCGGCTAATTGTAATGTGTAAAACTCTCCCAGGAGTAACTCTTACTCGCAGCGGGTATCGGGATCCAACTATCTCATAGAAGGTATGCAATCTTATTGCAAATTTCAACACTTTAAATTCCCAATAATATTTTGCCCCTAGCGATCTATGACCTTAACTAAGTCAACAAACCATAAATCGCAAGTCAAGTTCAACCCGTACATTTCCCGATTGAATTAAACCCACCCGTACGACCCTTAACTGAGTCAACAAAGCCGTACGAATACCCTAATCCAATCACATCTCATGTTTTAGCAGATAAACATTACTTAGCTACCGTACACTATGCCTTAACTAAGTCAACAAACATAGCACGAATACTAAATAATATCTATCTGAAATGACGGAGGGCTACGCAGGTTTTTCAGAAAACCCTGAGCGTAATGAACTTGATATCGTCGTAGAATCGAGTGATTTTAAATGGAGTGTATTTGAGGCTTTTCTAGTTTTGCTAAAGGAGTCACTCCCGGTGAAGGGATCGTCGGTCCTTTCCTCGTCGAATGAGGTGCGGGATATATCATATATATCACTGTGCAAAGCAAGAACTATAGAAGCAATCAAAAGACAAACCGAGTTTGTAGCATCTGCCAGTTATTGCTAAAGGAGTCACTCCCGGTGACGGGATCTCGGTCCTTTCCTTATCGAATAAGGTGCTGGATGTTCTACAAGGAACACCGCTATGCATTGCAAGAACTAGAGCTACCAGTTTTTATAAACAGGTTTCTACAACATCTTAGGTTTCTTTTATTTCATTAATCTCATTAATGAAGTCCCATTTTAATTATGCTTCATAAGCATCTCTTTTGAAACGAAATCTGCAATATAACATATATCTCATATATATAATATATAAACATTCGTCTCAGGCAGTAATATGATCTCATCACAGAACATTGCAGCAGAAGAAACATATATGAAATATTGGATATACTAGGACATCCGTGTTTTTAATACGAGCCTGTATAAAACACGGATTCCACGGTCGCGATGAATAGCCAAACCCACATCCCTAGACCCCTACGAGAGCGGCAAGTAACACTGTCAATTCTAGGGTTAGGAGACCCGGTCTCGACTCCTCGAGATGGTCTCCCACTGGACCCTAGAACCCGGTTACTTGTGCTCCCCGCCTTAGGTCTACCTTATGCGGAAAAGTAAATAATATACAACGGTGACATCTTCCGCTACCTGGAAGTGCCCCAATAAAAGAATATTACATACAAATGAATTTTACATGAATGAAAAAGAAAAACTCTCATCTCACATAAAACCCCCGGCTATTCAAACGCGACGATCCAATACAACATATCACAGCAACACATAATATCTCATATCATCAACGTAAGCAAGTATGCGTATCCCGATTGTCGTTGATGTATAGCAACGAAGCCGGCGATACACCACATACTACGCTTACGGTCACAGAAAAGAAAGTGTAAAACTACAACAGTTGGAATCCGCAACTTCTTTAGACATCGCATGCCTAACCAAATGAATTCCTTAGACATCGCATGCCTAACAATTATAAACCTCGCAGTTTATAATATTCAAATTAGTTATCTCATAACTACCTGTGGATTCCAAATATTGTATCACATTCCAGATAAATAGAAAAAGTTAAACTTTCCGATCGAATCATCAAGCACCCAAGATTTCCCCAATATATTTCAACACTTGAAAACAGTTTAAAAACATCCATTACATGCCACAGTACCAATGGTCCAGCCGTAGAAGGGTCAAGCCAACGCCTCACATGTGGCACGCTGTACTGCCCCAAACC
This sequence comes from Agapanthus africanus, assembly GCA_030015575.1. NCBI lineage: Eukaryota > Viridiplantae > Streptophyta > Magnoliopsida > Asparagales > Amaryllidaceae > Agapanthus > Agapanthus africanus. The sequence goes on from JASDDO010000004.1 coordinate 208,072,359, forward strand.
CTAAGGTTCGAAGGGCAGTTCAAGACGGTCACATAATCGAGTTAAGGTTTGTTGTCTTCTAGAGGGTCCATCGTGTTACTTGCATGACTTAGAACATTCTTAAACATGAGGAAAAATCCAACTTTTGAAAAATTTTCCGACAGGAGAAAAAGTGAGTTATTGATATCCGTTCTAACATTTTAACAGTTTCTAAAAGTTATCCGGAAAACCACATAGACAAAATTTGATACCCCGATCGAAACACCGAATCCCTAAAACAACCTCAGAAAATTCAACTCTTGAATAAATTTTAAAATTACCCAGAAAATCCAGCATAAAATAATAGGAGTTACTGTGCAAACAGTGTACCATGACGTCACCTTTTCGCCGCGGAACCGCCGCATAAGGCATGCTTCTGCCGCGGTTCCGCCGCGAGATTTACTGTTCATCAAAATATTTTTGCGTCGTAATTCTTAAAATTTCCTGCTGAATTTTTTAAGCATTTTTAATTTCGAAAAACTCCAGATTTTAGAAAAAGTCCAGAGAGCAATTTGTGATCGGGTTTCGGGTTCGTTCGGACTTCAAACTCCGTCTAAACTTCGCCTAAAGCTCTATCTTGGCTCTGATACCACTGTAGGGTTGCCAGGCACGCGCATAAGGTTCTACGAGGCATCAACCATGCCCGATTCAAAAATTAGCCATGCCGAACAACCTGAATACGGAACTTTAAACTAGAGATTAGACGAAAGCAAGCATGCTAAACATTTTAACACTAAGTGAGAGGGATTACAACCTTTGTAGATCCGGTCCTTCACTTCATATGCTCCGTGTTGTGGTCCCTTCGCTGTGATCATCGGGTTCCGGGCTCTCGAGAGGTTCCACGAAGAGAAAGACGCAACCTTTGCTTCCGATCTTCGATACTAAGATGATCTACCTCGAAGTTTCTTTAACACAAGCTAACACTCATGAAATGATGTGAACACCCTCATCTAAATGGAAAGGGAAGATGAGGATGATGAAGTAGGATTTTTGCTCTCTTTATTTATATTTTTCTCACATTTATCCATCACATGATTAAAGCAAGAAACCATTTTCAAGCCAAGAAGAAGAAGGAAGAAGATGATGAATAATCAATTATCCTTTTGTGATGAATAGGAAAATAATCATATGATAGAATTATGCAACCATGGTTCACTTAACCATTGTAGAGAATAGACTAGGGTTAGGGTTTGGGTTTGGTTAAAGCATGACTCATTTGAAAATATCTTTCACAAAACAAAATGAAAACCTTCTAGAAGCATCTAGAAAGTTTAACCCTAATCCAAACCCTAATCATGTTTAAACTCCACTAAACAAGTTGCATTATTTATCATATCATGTTACAATATTATATATCACATATATAATATTTATCGTAACAAAATAAAATAATACAATTAACATATATCGCATATATATCAATGTATTATCCGAGTGAGAAAAAGAATCTTTTAGTGAGCTAATATTAGTTAATGTCTTTTAATATATCATATATATTATTATACATTAAATTATCGAATCAACACTTGATCCGACAATCCGGCTATATCGCATATAACCGACTAATATTTATCCGTACCGATTTATCGAATCAACACTTGATCCGATGACCCGGCTGATATCAAATATCGCGAGAATATAATACGGTATCACATATCGCATTATCCTCGGTCCCGCACATATCACATATGTGTTCCTACTCCGTTTTGCCTGAGTCAAGAAACCTCTGTGTAGGACTCTAAAGAATCGTCAATACGCCGGCAGTAGGTGATGATCATATCAAACACCCACAAGCTGCAAGCGGTCAGCTAAACGTAACAGCTACCCAGGTATTGAGCGCTCAGAAGATCAACAAGCAAGCCTGTAACTTCTCCTGTGAATCCAAACAGTAACACTCCCGTACAGTCCGGTCTCGTCGTCTGATATGTCGCATATCTCGCCTAGGGGTGGTAAACGTCAGACCCCAGTAGCTCGATAAGTCGTGTCGATATGAGGTCTATAACAGTTCGAGAAACTACTGATAACACTTACCAGTAAATCTCAGCAACCCTGGCCAGGGATTTCCGGTTATAGCCAATCGAACACAGCACAACATCAACTCCCTATACCGGGAGAGACGAATCCTCTCCTATCGCTCATTGCCTCCATGTGATTCGGGACTGTACCCAAAAGCCACCTTTTTGCACGCCCTCTTGGACGTGGTATGATGGAAATCAAAGCACAGTGGGAATCACACAAGACTCTATGACGATCTCGGGTCGACAGACTACTCTGTACCAGTGTCACCGGAGAGCTGCCATCTGACGTATGGTATAATACCATCTGGGAGTTCTCGGCGAGTCCGTCCAGTGTACCCAGTCTCCACTGAGCACCCGTACACCATCCTTGATGTCAAACACCGATGGATATGGGATCATCCATCGCCCATCATATGGGTCAAGATGCGTATACGCTAGTCTACTCTGGTGCATCGATGCCCTGTCTCGATACACCCATGACTAGGAACAATTATAGGATATACTCGTCGACTACCGTGGCCCCACTAGTATGATCTCATCATAGTCCCAGTAGTCGAGTACATATCCTAAGGGCTTTATCAACATGTAATATAGAGACAATCAGAGTACAAGTTTAGATAAAGTACAACCAGATAGCATACTATCATGTCGAGCAAGAAAGTCCTCCCTATATATGTCCTAGAATCCACTACAATATACATCGTATGTACAGTAATGGCCTCTAGGGCATACATATAACTAACACAATTAATCACACCAGAAAAGAACGAAAATATTATATGCCATCTACATTCGCCACTGGGCCCCGTCATCACCCGTTATGTTACTTAACTAACGATAGAGCGGGTGCTGGACTAGCGCGGGTGTAAAACATATACAACATCTACTAGTATATATATAACAATATATAATATTGTTCCAGGCATGATATATGCAACATCACAGAATAAGAGATAAGCATCACAGAACAATACTGATAATCTAGGAGCCCCGGGTTTCCTTTGAGCCGCAACTGAAACCCGACGTTCCCCGGGTAGTGTGGATAGCCCGTGCAATGAAAACTTAGACCCTTATGAGTGCTGCAAGTTACTCGCCAAAACCAGAAGTGAGGCAGCCCCTTCATCAAAGTGAATGGGCCACCGACACTTCATGGAATCCGGTAACTTGAGCACCTCTCCTTGGGTCAACTTGTACCCCCTACGAGTGCGGCGAATAGCCCGCTAATTCTAGAGTGAGGCCCCCTCCGTCTCAACGCCATGAGACGTGGACCCGTTGCCATCCAGAATTCGGCTATTCGTGCACTCTATCGCGGGGTAATCCTAGTACAGAAAAGAAAAATATGTACAACGGTGACATCGACCTCAACCCGGCCGTGCCCCAAACAAATAATATATAAACAGGCAGTGACGACAGTCCACATATCGGACGCTCGCCCCGCGACATCAAATGTAAAAATAAATCTAAACTGTACTAACATTGCACCCAAGCTATCTACCACGACGATCTAGCCAACAAACACAGCACAACACAGAACATCAACGTGAATGTCACGTTCGCAAACCCGTCTAAAAGAACTATAGCAATTAGACAAGTTGTACTATTCTAATGACATTCACGGTCGCATATAGTAATGCATGTACTGTAAAACTTTAAACAGTGTTAGAAATATCGACTTCGAAAACACCCCGAATAACCCCCGAACTTAGAGACAAAACTATATCCAAACTGGGCTAAACTAGCAATACCACTGAACCAATATTCCAGAGACTAGACCACACCACAAAAATCAAGTCCAGAAGCTTTCAAAAAACCGGCCACCTCGGGATTTTTGATGATCTGGCCAGTCCATTTTATGAGTCTGGGGTTCGTGTTTGGGATGTGTTCTAGTGGTCATACAGGTAGTCTTCTGCAGTTGCTTAAATATTTTTAGAAGACTCGGAAAAATTTGACAAAAACTAGAATACATCGGGTATTGTTTCGGAGTTGTTTCGATTTCGATACTTTAATATCGTCTAAACAAACTAGTATGTGGTTAATGGGTTGGCTCTGATACCATGTTGGGTTACGGCAACGCCCCGGCCATCAATCTGTGGCCAAATGCGGAACAAAAACTTTTAGAAACCGGCGCTAACGGAACCCTAATCTACGGATCGAACCATTAACCCTATACTAGCTATATAAAAGGAGTTTAGAGAGGTTATGCCAAACGATCCGTGTCCTTCGGTCTTCAACCTCTTTCCCAAGCTCCTCGCGGCTTCCTCGATCATGTTTGCTCTCCGGTTTCCCCACATCGAAGAAGATCCACGTCGAGGGTTAGTAATACGGGCTCCTGCCTCAAATCCGAGGCAACTCGGGTATCTAGTTTGCTAGCCTAGATAACCAAGATGAAGTTGAGAGTGTGTGTGATTACTTTGTCTCAATAAACCCAAGGATTCTCAACTCATGAGAGGGTTTGGATGGAGGTTGAAGAAGATGCCATGGAAGAAGAAAGTGTGAAGCAAAAAAATTTGGCAAAAGAAAAAAGGCTTCTCAAGAAAAAGAAGTGGCTGCCTCTTTCTTTTCGGTGTTGTGTTGTGAGATATTGGTTGTGAGCAACTAAAGAAAAACACCTCAAGAAAAAATATCCTAAGCTCACAACGGATATCTTACACTACAAACCAAAACCCTAGCATGTCACCCATAACCCACCATGAGTCACACCCATGTGGCATGCATGAACCAAAGCCAAACAATAATTCACACTTTCCACCACTTAAACATTTAAACCAAAATGTTTAATCTAAAAAGAAATGGCAATCTTCCAAAGTAAACTTGTAACGAATTACAAGAATACCCTGAAGATAAAGAATCTCTGTCCTGTTTTCGATTGTCCCCCTCATCCATATATACATACCCGCATCCGTATTCCGACTGAATATGAATAAAACGAGACAAAAATAATCCAACAATATAATACTAGGATCCGGCTTAAACCAAAGCCCACTAGTTTTATCCGTCCGATCATGATCCGTGAATAAGTGCACGTATATGATCGAACCCTGCCATAAAACCATACGGACTCTACAACGTTTCGCCCGAAGCAGTGAAACCCTCTGTGTGGGACTCTAAAGACTCGTCAATACGCTGGCAGTGGGTTTAACCACAAGCACGTCAGTGGCACTAGCTGTACGTAACGGCCACCTAGGTATTGAACGAAAGTGAGGCCAACGAACAAACTCATCCTTAAACCCCTACTGAGCCTGACAGTGATAATATCCGTACAGTCCGGTCCGTTCGTCTATGAGTATCGCATATCGAGTCTAGGGGGGTGGGTAAAGCCAGACCCCTAATAACGCGACATTTAGTGTCGGTATGAAGCCCATCGCCACATGAGAAACTACTGATCCGAATCAGTAATTCTCGACTACCTTGGCCAAGGATTTCTGGTGATGGCCACCCGTGCACCCCGCGACATCAACCCCCAATACCGGGAGAGACGAATCCCCTGACGATCCGCTCACTGCCTCCATGTGGCTCAGGACTGTACCCAACTAAAACCTATTTGCACGACTCCTTTGAGCCGTGGTAGGGTAGTAATCAAAGCACAGTGTGAACTCACACGCGAAAAATGACGATCTCAGGTCGATAGACTAACCTGTACACATGTCACCAGGGAACTGCTATCTGACAATAGGTATAATACCAACTAGCATGTTCACGGCGAGTCCGTCCGGTGTACTCATAACCTAATGAGTACTTGTATACATCTTAGGTGAACCAACTGACACCAATGGCCTGTGAGATCGGCCACTGCCCCTCGTCGGGGTTTCGATCAGTATACACCAGTCTACTCTTGGAGTATCGATGCCCGGTCTCGAAACTCCTACGACTAGGGACATTTTAAGGATGTGCTTATAGACCACCCAACTCCCACGTATATGATCGCCATCATACTGCTGGTAGTTGTAACACCTTAGGATTTCGATTAGTGTTAATTAAGCGATAATGCGGGTTTTCTGTAAAAAGTTTACCAATTCGGTTTCCTCACATTTGATAACATTTAATTAATAATTTATTATTTTTTGTTATGGCTTGCACACACATGTGCATGTTAATGTGAGGGTGTGTTTGTGTTAATCTTGTTAGTGACCATGACACTTAACCTAATCCTAATCCTTGCCTTATTTAACCTTAACCCTTAGATATTTGTGTGAGATATTTGTTGGTGTTTTGGAATGAGAAGAGGTGGCATGGTGACTCTTAGTGAGCTTTAATGCTTACATTAATGATGGAGGTGCACTCACCCTACACTCACCTCCCTATCTTTTCATCTCACCCTCTCTCATTCTCTCTCACTCTATCTCTTTCTCATTCTCTCTTCTTTTCCCTCAACCCTCAACTGAACACTTACCTTCCCATCACTAAACCTTCACTAAACTTCACAAAATCACACTCAAATCACTTCTTAAGCCTTGTTTTGCCTCTTAGATGCCTTGGAGCTTGGAAAGCTAGGATATTTGAGCTTATGGGAGTAGGTAATGATCTTTATCTGTTAAGTAGGTGCTTTTAGTGTTGTGTAGCTCTTTAGTTTCAGTTTAGAACTCGTAAAGTTTAGTTTCGTGCACATATCGTATTTTTAGTGTCATTATATGATATCTGTGATCTGCTGTGCCCCGAGTGTATATTGGAAAATCTAGCAATGTAGTTGTGTTGTACCAGAGGCCCTAAGCTTTCACCTGAAGTACGAACCCCTTCCCATCGATTTTGGCCGGCGACATGTTAGGAGAGGCCCGGCGAGCTCGGCCAAGTGGTGGAGTTAGGGCTTGGTTCTTTCAGGGTAGCTTTCTGCAGTGGTTTAAAAGTGTTAGGTCCTGTTTGATTTTTGAGTTTTGACAGTATACAAAATCTGGGATCACATTGCTTGTTTCTAGTGTTATGAATACGTGTGTTACGTTATCCGACACGGTGCGTGTACTTTGTGTAGTTTTGCTCTTGGGTTGGTTTCGTAGTGTCGCTACGCACGTTAGCCACTAGACGAACACTTGAGAGTATGTTTGGAGTTGGTGCGTCGGTCAAACGTAGTTTGTACGTGTTGTTTGTCGATAGCTAATATATACTTGTTATTTTATGATCTTAGGGATGCAGGCGGGGACTTCGGACGCTGTGAAGAAGGGAAAGCGAGTGGTTGGCTTTACTTGGCCCAAGATCATCAGTGAGCAGATTTAACATCTACAGGGGAATCGCCCTCATGGCGTTATGCGTCTGGGATAGATATGATATGATATTAGTCGCATGTTTATATTGCAAAATATAGAGTTTGCGCATAAACTTCATTGCATATTATTACTTGTTGTGCTTGGACTTGTACCAATTGGACACTGCACTATTATTGACGGTTCATGTTGCACGAGCACTGATTGTATGCCAACCACACCGTCGATAATTGCCATGACACACACAACACCTATACATAAGTGATATTGTATGGTTAGGGATATTGAGACATTGATTCACATTCCATTATTCATATGACATATAGCATACCTGTATACCTACATGCTTACACATATGCCTTGACATGCCTACATGCTAGCTACCCATATACTTATATGGTACTGTACCATTAGAGATAGGTATATACACATATGAGACATAGCTACATGTACATCTTGCATACATACTTACACATACACCCGCATGGTATTACATCATTATTGATAGGTACATGCTCATACACCTTGTTGTAGTTACATGTTCACCTTTATATGATGTTGCGTTTGGTTTCGGAGAAATTAGGAACCACATGATATTTAATAACTTGTTGCAGTTAAATAGCGGTTTTTCTTTTATATGCTCATATTACTGTTTCATGTTGCATATATTATATTTCATGGATATCGCATTGTAATATGGTTTTCATATGATGTTTTCTGGATGTTTTAATCCTGCGTATATATATCAGTGGTATGGGACACTGATATTCATATGTATATTTACGTATATATATATATATCAGTGGTATGAGACGCTGTTATATATGTACACCTACATAATATATCATCATAATGATCTATGCAATTATACTTATTCATTTGATATGTGGGCCGATATTATGGTCGATATGAGGGCCGATGTTATGGTCGATGTGAGGGGCCTATGTGCTCGATGTGAGGGGCCTATGTGCTCGATGTGAGGGGCTGTTCATACTATAATATTTCATTATTGTACTCCCCATTTTTATTCGTTTTATAAATAAACAGGTACTTTTGACGCACGTTTGTTGCATATTACAGGATACAGGCTCTTGGAGCGAATACAGTGAAAAAGATGAAAGTTGATACAAAAGCGTGACTTTTGACCAACAAGTAGACGGATCCTACTCAAGCCTAGAGGAAGAACAATTCACAAGGCAATGCGTGGTCCGAAATGTTAAAGGAAACAGTTAAAAGACCACTACAAATTTCACTGAAGAATCTAGAGAAGATCCAGAATCCAACTAGAGAAAAGTAATGCAGAAATAGAGAGGAAAAGACACCAGAATGAAGCTCAAGAAGTTTGGTGAGCTGAGCTCACCAAAGGGCCGCGGAACCGCGGCCCAGGGCCTACCATTGCCGCGGTTCCGCGGCCGTATAGTGCCCGTGTCGGTGTATTTTTCTCGTGTCGGTGCGTCGGTGCGGGGGTTTGGATTTTCCGTGGGCATATCTGTAAAATCACGTGTGCGAGAATCTGTAACCCTAGTTTCCTGTTTACTTATAAATTGTAATCACAAATCTGTAAAAGGGATGCCTCTTTTCAATCAATAAAATTTCAGAATTGTTGGGAGAAAAAGAGCATCATTTCTGTAAGTTTCTATTATTAATTTCTGCCTTAGTTATAATTTAATTGTTGCACTAGCTCTCTAGTTAATTCTTGCCTTAGAGTAATCATATCAATTGCCCTAGTTAGTTTAGTATAGTTCTCTTTAATCTGCAGTAGATAAGTAATTCTTTAGATCTAAACAAAACACATTAATCATAATAAAAATGTTATTTTTAAAAGATTCCCTAATGAGCGAGTAATCTCCTCGCTTGTTAGGGTTAGGAATAAAGGAGGGATTGAGAGATGAATATCTCTCATCTCCTTCAATGCCAAATATTTTTCATAAATAGAACTTCATGCACGCATGCATGATCCGCTCCCTACGGCACCCTACCCACGAGGTAACGGTGACACCGTAGTATAAAGGACCGGACATGCATGACGTCCATGAAGGTTATAGCAATTAGTAGGAAAGGACGGACAAGGATCAAGAGGAAGAAACTTCGTTTCTTCCCAATCATCCTAATCCCCTTTGTTAATAATTGTTATGACTTCTAAAAAGTTTTAATCGAGTGCATTGAAAGAGGTGATAAGATCAATCTCATCAAACCCTACTTTAGACCTAACCCTAGCAAGTCCCTTAATATCGTACAACTTAGTTTTTAAAATCAATCGAGAAAAATCAAACCACAATTGGAATCAACTCGTAAACATACATAAGATAATTACACATCTCTGTGGATCGACCCGTATTCACCGGCTAGCTGCAAAGCGATGCCGTTTCTGATTACGGTTAACATATATTTTTGAACTAATCAAATGGCGCCGTTGCCGGGGATGGCGTAAAATTTCTTTTGTGTGATTTCGGGTTGATATAAAAACTATAAAAATCTGAAAATATAAAAAAGTACAAAATTTTTTATCAATTTTTATCTGTTTGAAGGGTTTATTGTTTGAATCTTGCAGGAACAACGAAGAATCGCGGATCTGGAATTTTACAGATAGCAAATCAGTAAAGTGCACATCACAACAGAGGTAGATTGAACCAACAGAGCACCACAAATTTTCTGAGCCACTGATCTGCTCAACTGACTGCGGTTCCGCCGCAAATAACCCATAAAGACCGCGGTTCCGCGGCTTTCTGTTGGCCTCTCTGCGTAAAAATTGCATGGTTTGTTTTCTCATTCTCCCCTCTGCAACCTCCATATATCTGTCTGTAAAAACTTTCTGCAGGAATTCTTTGTGCTAAAAATCTTCTCTCCCCTTCTAAATAACAGATTTTCTGCAGGTTTCTTTGCACCGCGCTAAAAATTGATTGCAAGTGAAGTTATTGTTTTGCATAATTTAATTGGAATTTAAGGGGCTAATTGACCAAACTCAGATTGGGTGGGGATTTCATCACCCTTCCCAGGATCCCAGAAAACACTTAAAGCATTTGCATTGACCACAATTAATTAAAAAAATACTAGACTCAGCCTTAAGGACATCGAGCTCAATAGGAAAAGGACTAGTATAGGCATCGACCGTTTATCCTAACTGACTTTGCGGTGTCTAGGCAAGTGTGTCTAGGCTAGTGGTTATTAATTAGGCCCACTATTGTGGTTCCTTCCCACTTACCTGGCACTTACCTGGCCGCAATTGGCGGTGAAGAGGCGGTTTGAGGTCCTATTTCTAGCCCTAGTTAGGAGCTGTCTAGCAGACCTAGGTGACCCTAGATCTAGGCCTGATTGTGCATGTGTGGTTGATACATTTGTGTCACGAGTCTCTTTTCAAAAATCTCTTTGCAAAACTCTCACATAAAAAAAAAGAAAGATCTTTTCAAAACTTGCAACTTGTCGCTTAAGAAAACTTGCACCTCACTTACACCACTTCTTCTCATTGACGTTATCTTACCTCCACATTCTGTCTTTCATTTTTTTCTGACTACACTACCCCTTTAGTGTATGTCATTTTGGACTAGGGATCCTAGCGCCCGATTAGTCCGTGTTTCGTTGGTACCGACCGACGAACCCTTCGACACCGAAGTTGACATTCCGTCCACTTTCTTACCTCCACCTTCAAATTCTTCTTCCAAAGGCATGTCGGGATTTAACCCCAACGATACCTTACCGACGGGAATGATTCTACCTCCGCCAGGTGCGAATAACCCGATTCAACCGCCTGTTGAAGCGCCCGCACGAGTTGCGCTCCAGGATCTCTTCTACCCCGTCCGCACTTCTTTACCTACCTGTCTTTCACCCCCACCGGCAAATGGGGACAATTTTGAAATAAAACCACATTTCATCAATATGCTGCCAAAGTTTCATGGTTTGGAATCTGAAGATGCATATATCTTTATCAATAAATTCCAAAATGTGTGCGCTATGATGAAAACGACCCAATTAAGTGATGACGCGATAAGGCTAAGGGTCATTCCTTTCACCTTATGTGACCTAGCCGAGAAGTGGCTATACAGCACCGCATCACATTCCATTAGAAATTGGGACGAGTTTGTGAAAGCTTTTTTGAAAAAGTTCTATCCTCATCACAAAACTGCTAGAATCCGTAACGAGATTATACAATTTTCACAGCTTCCTTCCGAACCATTTTGGAAGTGCTTCGAGAGATTTAAAGACCTACTCGTTCAATGCCCTCATCATGGGATCGAAAGTTGGCAACTCTGCCAAACATTATACGAGGGATTGAACTCGGCAACGAAGCAGTTGCTAGAAACCATATGTCAAGGTCATTTTCTCTCCAAGTCTAGCGATGAAGCGTGGCAGTTTCTTGAGGATCTTAGTGAGCAAACAATTCAGTGGGAGAGTACCAAGACCACATCATCTTCTTCTAGTGGTCAATCTAGGGCAGGCATACATCAAGTAGAGATGTCGATTGCTATGAAGGCAGAGATGGCCGCTCTTACGAAAAAGCTAGAAGCGATTGAGACCAAAATCTCATCGCCTTCTCCTGCCCCTGTTATGCCTCCACGAACTGTTTGTGCTTGTTGTGCGGATCCATCGCACCTAACCGAAGAGTGTCCTTATAATACATCTACTCAAGGACAGGATCAAGTCAATGCTGCATTTCAGCAACGACAAAGAAACGATCCGTACTCTTCGATATACAATCCGCGATGGAGGAGTCACCCAAATTTCGCTTGGAACCAAAATCAACAATTCCAAGGAAATAACAATTTTCAAAGACCTCCTCCTCCACAACAACAACAAGCACCTTCATAACCTCAATTTCAACAGCAACAATTTCAACAGCAACCTTACCCTAATCAGGTGAACAATTTTGTGCCTAACACCGCTTACCAGCAAAACAATTATGTTCAACCTAATAATGACAAGGTTAGCTCGCTCTAAAGAAGTCTAGATGTGTTCCTTAAGCAATCTACACAGTCTACAGCAAGACTAGAGACTTCTATTCAATCTTTGGTGCAAAATAGTGCCTCACACGATCAAAGCATCAAATCTATTGAGGCACAAATTGCACAACTCAATGCAGCCTTGAGCGAGCGTGAAAAAGGAAAACTCCCGTCTCAACCACTACCCAACCCCGGTCATGCACATGCTGCCTATCAACAGCAGAATCATAACGTAAATGTTGTGACCACGTTGAGATCGGGAAAAGTGTTGAAAAACAATGTGGGTATTGACAATGACACCCCTGCCGGTGGCCCCTCTTCATCTTCTTCACCTTCTTCTTTAGAGCCTATTCTTCACCCTTCACACGGCTCTACTTCTTCTGGCTCGAACGGACCCATTTCTCATAACACGAACACATCTACACGGGATGCCGTTCCAACTCGAAAATCTGATCCGCAAAAATTGGACTCAACCACCTTTCAAAATGTTCATTTTCCTAATCGATTGAGATCCAATAAACCAACTCCACAGATGGAGAAGATTGTTGAGTTGTTCAAACAGGTTAGCATAAATATCCCTCTTTTGGATGCAATCCAACAAGTTCCTTCATATGCAAAAATTTTAAAGGACTTATGCACCAAAAAGAGGAAGTCGCAAGTGCCAAAGAAAGTTTTTGTGGCTAGTGCTATTAGTGACGCTCTTGTCAATTCTTTACCCCCAAAGCAAAAGGACCCCGGTTGTCCTACCATTTCGATAACAATTGGGGACAAGAACATCAATAGAGCACTATTAGATCTTGGTGCGAGTGTCAATTTGCTACCTTATTCTGTGTACGAGCAATTGGGCGTTGGAGAGCTTAAGCCCACTCACTGTACTCTCCAAATGGCCGACCGGTCAATCACCCATCCCAGGGGAGAGCTGGAGGATGTGTTAATTAGAGTAGGGGATTTCATTTTCCCCGTTGACTTTATTGTGATGGATACACAATCTGTCGCTAACCCCCGGAATCAAATTCCGGTAATACTTGGTCGACCATTTCTGGCAACTTCCAATGCAGTGATCAATTGTCGTAATGGTTCAATGAACCTATCTTTCGGCAATATGACAATTGAGCTCAATATTTTCAAGTTGGGAAGTCAGCCTGCTGAGTCTAATGCTAGCGTACTCGATGTTTGCTCGATCAATGAGATCGCGGAGGAGGACTGTGAGTTCGAGAATTTTTTGTTCGATCACAGCAATGCTAACGCCACTAGTGCGTTCCTCCTAGAATCCGACACAGCTTTCACGGCGGATGACGATTATGAGTGTTTTACTTTCGTTGACGACTTTGAAGACTCATCACCTGAGTTGGTGTCTTTTGCTTTTTTGGATGAGTTAGTTGAACCATCCGACTCTGTTGCGTACACTCGATTCGAACCTTTGATGGAATCCTTCGAGTTTGAAACAGTTACCCCATTGTTACCATCTATTGTTTCACCTCCTAAACTCGAATTGAAGCTTTTACCGTCACACCTAAAATATGCTTATCTAGGTGATAATGAGGCCTTACCCGTCATTATATCGGCCTCTCTAGCTCTTGAGCAAGAGAAGGCTCTTTTGATGGTCTTACATAATAATCGGCAAGCTTTCGGCTGGTCTATGGCGGACATTAAGAGGATTAGTCCCCTCATAGTCGAACATCATATACACTTGATGGATGATGCCAAGCCGGCAAAGGATCCTCAAAGTCGCCTCAACCCCATTATGAAAGAGGCTGTTAAGAAGGAGATTGTTAAGTGTCTGGATAGTGGTATCATTTACCCTATCTCGGATAGCCAATGGGTTAGCCCAATCCACGTTGTGCCAAAGAAATCGGGCATTACGGTCATTACCAATGAGGCAAATGAGTTAATTCCCACTCGCACCCAAACTGGGTGGCGGGTTTGCATAGACTATAGAAAACTCAATGCCGCGACAAGGAAAGACCACTTTCCTTTACCTTTCATTGACCAAATGCTCGAGCGATTGGCAGGGCACGAGTTCTATTGCTTTCTAGATGGCTATTCCGGTTACAACCAAGTCCCCATCGCCAAAGAGGATCAAGACAAGACAACATTCACTTGTCCCTTTGGCACTTTTGCTTATCGTCGCATGCCCTTTGGGTTATGCAATGCACCCGCGACATTTCAGCGGTGTATGATGGGGATCTTTTTGTTAGTTATGTATATGCCCTAGAGGCCATTGTTGTACATTTGATGTATATTATGATGGATGCTTAGATATATACAGAGAGGACTTTCTTGCTCGTCATGATAGTATGCTATTTGGTTTCACTTTATCTTAACATGTTGACTTGTATTGGTTTACTGTCTTTCTCTCATATGTTGATAAAGCCCTTAGGATCTGTACTCGACTACTGGGATTATGATGAGATCATACTAGTGGGGCCACGGTAGTCAATGAGTACATCCTATAAATATTCCTAGTCGAGGGTATATCGAGACAGGGCATCGATACACCAGAGTAGACTAGCGTATACGCATCTTGACCCATATGATGGGCGATGGATGATCCCATATCCATCGGTGTTTGACATCAAGGATGATGTACGTGTGCTAAGTGGAGACTGGGTACACTGGACGGACTCGCCGAGAACTCCCAGTTGGTGATATACCACACGTCAGATGGCAGTTCTCCGGTGACACTGGTACAGCGTAGTCTGTAGACCCGAGATCGTTATAGAGTCTTGTGTGATTCCCACTGTGCTTTGATTTCCACCTTACCACGTCTAAGAGGGCGTGCAAAACGGTGGCTTTTGGGTACAGTGTCACGACCCGAAGGTACGGAACATGACCGGCACTTAAACTACGAACGTCTCGAGGCGTACGTAATCTAAGTAAACCGAAAACCCAGAAATCCAAACCAAGAAAAGTAGTAGAGTGCAGGAAAACCAACTTAAAGCAAGTAGTTTCAATAGCATAAGCCGAATTATGCGGTTTTTAAAACATCAAATATTTACTGAAAATTTCGGCAGAGTCTCCTTTGTAAATACTGGCCCCCAAACGGGATACAACATGAATAGTATACGAAATCAAGAAAATGGCATCCCCAAGCGGGAGCTAGCTCTTCGTCAATCGACGGTCACAACCACACAAGCAATAATATACAACGCCAACGGTGAGGATCAAAACTCAAGAGGAAACTCAAAACCACCAGAAATAAAACGAGCGACTCTAAGGTCGAAAGAATAAACAACACTGGTCTCTATCTCAATAAATACATGTTTGGTTGATGGAATTTACTAGATACAACGGAATAATATTATACAAGATAATATGATCGGTACGATACAAGAAAAACCCACCTACTAGCAAGTCACCCGAATGAAACTGAGCCCGCCAGGCCGTAATTAAACCTGTACGGCAAAACCTGCAAGAATTGGGGCACAACGGGGGTGAGTTGCCAACTCGTGAATAGAAAAACATCTACGCACAGAAATCGCATAAATAACGCAATCCTAGGTCAATGATCATAATATATCCTCAAAAATGCATATAACATGCAACCTATAACAATGGCTAGGGTAAATATCTAACCCGAGTGTAAAACTCATATGCCCGTGTCAGTGCATCAGGTAGCAAAATATCATGAATGAGGTATGAATGCATGAAAACAGAATACATGTAAATGAAGAAGCTGTTTTCATAAATTAGTGAGATTTCCTTCGTATTTTTAAACTGAGGTATCATAAATGAAATCAGTATCAACAGTGTCTAGCATCGACACAAAACATAAATCTCAATGTCTCGAAATATCAATGTCTCAATCTCAATATCTAGGGCGCCGTCAGTCCAGACCGGCCCCTACCATCCATCTCAAGACCACGACGGTATCCTCCGGATATCCGACGCGTCGGGTAATATCACCGGTAGGTAGTGCTCCTCAGCCCGGCTCAACGTCAACAACACATTCCTCTTGCCCCGGGGTAGCATACCGGGCCCACCATGTACCCGAAACGGTTCCTCCACTCCTCGAATCGGGTCTCGAAATCCATCAGCAAACTCATGGTGGACGACTCATACATCATGGGAAAAACCGCACTTTTATTTAAAAAGAGAGAAATCAGTTTATATATGTTTTGCGGTTTTCCTCCAAATCCAGAAAATATCATGGAAATCCGAATCATCAATAGCATGTAGAACCATGAATATAAGCATGAGAATGACTAACAGTATGCATGAAGCGACAAGTAATAACTACAATACCTAAGCTGGCATATAAGGTATGTACACTAATATTATGTCAAACTACTGGCTATCAAGCTAAGTTAAGCAACAATATTTTCTAAGGTGTACGTGACATGGCAATTACCGATGAAGATGTGTGTGAGCCGGCAAGTAAGTGTATGTGGTACATACGCATCATCGGTAATGGTGCTGGTGTCGTAACAGCATAATGTCAACAATGCAATATGAAATAACAATGTAAATATGCGATGCGGAGCGAGCAACCAAAATGAGCGGGAGCTAAAAAACTAGACGCAACTATAACTAATCTGCTTTAATCTAATATAGTCCTAAAAATGGCGCCTTTTGAAATAACACGAATCATGGGGTTTTGAAAATAGGGGCTACGGTATTTTTGTGAAAAGATACGTCTTTTGAAATATCCGTAGGATCCCTTGGGCTGTCTTTTAAAATACCCACGATTCGTTAGTTTTTGAAATAGGTAAGAATCGAATCTAATCTAACAACTAAACTAAACTAGAGGGCTAAACTAACAAGCTGGACTACGGGTAAGGAAACCGCCTATCATCTGAGTCGATACATATACATACCTGTATATGTATAGTCGGTGATCCCGCCTCAATAATATCAAATTCGTAACCAGACATCCCAAGTCAAGAGTGCGGATCAATCATCAAAATATAGCTCGTACGTAAATCTGTCGTACGGCATCCCCAAATCTGGGTACGGGTCAATATCACATTTGTCGTATTTTTCATCAAGTATCCTCTTTATCAAGGTCATCATCTAGGTACTGACCTACGTCTAGCACAATGCCAACATCATCACAAAAATCAAGATCTGACTACTGATCGACAGTCTAGTACAAATCGGTATTTTCATCATATATCATCACAAGAGTATACATCGCCCAAGGCGGCCTATCACAAGTATCCTGTCATATCATATCATATCATATCTCATAACATAATCAAATGTCGATTATCTAACATATATATATCACTATTTCTATGGCATCATCATTCCCAAAATCCTCTAAAGTATCAAGACGTATCTAAAACATGAATTTTACCGTCATAACATGTCATTTCACCGATATCATAATCTCAGATCAACTCCTCGACTCATATCAAACCCATGTATCATCCTCAAATCCGTATGTGAGCACAATATCCCAAAATCCACGTGAACACATATCCACATAGGATCCTATAAGCACATATAACATAAGGATGCATGCAAGTATGTATGCGTGTGTACGTATGTGTAGTTCACCCAAAACTCTAAGGTTTCGTAACCTTTCATCAATCCGATATACCAATATTCATTTAAGCATCAATAATAAACCCAACAACATATAATATTTATAGGTGTGTATATGCATCCGTATACATCACCTCGGACTGCGGGGGTGCTATACGCCATCCACCTGACTTCTCCCCGAAGATATAAATCTACTCACCTGGTCCTCGTTCGCCGGTGCCGACATCGCCACGCGCTTGCTTGTCGTCTTGAAGTCCACATGGGGTACCTACATATCATAACGCACCATACCGCATTAAAATCCGAATCATGACCAAAACGACGCACGAATCCCACATAGGTCAAAACCTATGGTTGCTTTCGCAAATCGACCCAAAAACCCTCTGCGTCGGCATACAAACGCCAAACCATCGAGAAAACTCCCAACACACTCATTTGTACAATTACAGGCACTAATTATAATACAAACTAGGTTAAAACTCACAAAAACCCCAATTTCACTTAAAAAGTCATTTTTCCGAAAATCTAGCAAGCACAATTTGCCGTTTTTGTACAAAACATGACGTTTAAATGAATATAGCGGCCAATATACTTATTAAATATCTTAAATAAGTCATAGAAACAATTTCCGGAATTTAATCTCATTAAATTCCAAAAACCGTAATATTCTAGTTTACAAAATACCCTTTTTACAATTTCATAGCAAAAATATCCACAAACTACAATTTAGGTTTGATTTCCATGAACTAAAGTGTTAAACTACACTTAATAAGGTTAATAATATGATAAAAACCCTAACCATATTTTAATTCTCAATTTAACACAATATTTACAAAAACTAGTTTGCAATATATATACTTATCACAAATTTAAATTAACAAAAATGCAACTAGCAACTAGATTTGATTTTTGCAAGCAATTATATGTTAATCTACCCATCACAATCCTAATCAAATGCTCAAACCCTAATCTTCATTCAAAACCATACACTTGAAATTTCAAACTTCAATTCAAAACCTTTTTCTTTCTTAAACACCTAATTAAACACTTAATTAACTTAGCTTTAAGAAATTAGTAACAAATTAAGCAAAAATGTTTAGAATTATACCCAAAAACATTTGAAGATCCACAAGCACCCATGGCCTCCCAAAATGCTCTCTTTTCACAAAGATCCATGCTATACGGGCTAAGCTAAAATGGGTAGGAGTCGGATTTTGATTTGGATTTTTGCTTGATTTTTGGTGGATTTTTCTTTGGATTTTCTTTGATGGAACAAAGAGAGGAGAAGAGGAAAAATGGGCTGTTGGGGGGGGGGGGGGTTGCTGGTTTCGGCCAAAAATGTGGGGGGATTGGGTGAGGGAGGAGAGAGAGTGAGGTGGAGAAAGTTAGTTCAAGTCAAAGTCAACTCAAATTATATCATTTTCTACTCTTTTCTTTTCTTTTCTTTTCTTTCATTTCTTTTCCTTTGAAATTCAAGTGGGGAAAAAGAATGGGGGCTGCTGAATTCTTCAAGGGGAGAAATAAATGGGAGTGTGTGGATGTGGGTACGGGTGTGGGGTGATGAAAAATGATAAATACAATACCCCAAACATCCATTTACGCTAAAAAAAAGCCTTTTTTCTTCAATAATTTCTAAACCGTTTTGGCAAATAATTTCGTTCAAAAAACCACATGATAAAATTTTATTTAATATTTTATGATGCACAAAATTTGTTTCAACTCATTCCAATTTGTAATTTTCCTTAATTAAATGTATTAGTGACGGCTTAAAATAATAATAAAATAATATTTTTTTCAGAAAATTTGAAATTTCACCAGCGGCTCAATAAACACCAAATAATAGCAATTACATAGCTAGAATATGTATATTTAATTTTTATAATAAGATATTTGCATTTTGACTTTTTACAGAAAACCCCCTTATTTTACGGATTTTCCGAAATTTCACCGGAACGATTTTCAAAACGTTACAATCTTCCCCCCTTAAAGAAATTCGGCCCCCGAATTTAAATTAAAACTCCCCCCAAATACTAAAACATCTAAGCAAAACCATCAAGTCGTCGGGGCTCCGAGATCGTAAATAAATAAAAAAATCGTAGCGCAACGCATGCGCATGAAAAATGAGCATATAACTCAAATCAGAACTCCGTCAAGCATCCCGCAATCATCGGAGTCATGGGGAAGAGATCAATACCAAATCCAAAGCAAAACCAATATGATATAACTCGAAACTATACATGTAAAATATATTCAGGTATTGTCCTCTGACTAGTCCTGCTCAGTACAAAAACTCATAGCAATCATCATAAAAACGTACTGCTCCATACGAAATCAATCCCCAAAATACGCGTATGAATACTACGTGCGTCTTGTGCGCACGGAAATCAAAATCCAAATATGTGCCATACATATGCACAGAAACAACATCTAAGTGCATCGGGTGTGCACAAAGCATCTGTCGTAGGCAACATGTGTGCCTGACAGCAAAATCAGGTGCATCTGACATGCACGAAAAATCTCGATTTAGTGCATCTGGTGTGCACCAAAATCACACTCCAAAACATGCGCCCAACATGCGCGAAAATCCAAATCAGGTGCATCCATCGTGCACGAAATCATGAAATCTAATATCAAGTGCCGAATATGCGCAAAATCAAATCAGGTGCACAAGGTGCACAAAACAAATATCGAGTATCCCAATCGAAATCGAAGTCCAGTGCATCTAAGTGTACAAAAGGCGTATCACTGCACTGCAAGCATATATAAACTATACAGAGTGCAGGAACCAAATCGTGTGCGTATATACGCACAAAATCAACTCAAATGTCTAAAACCGTAAAATCACAAACATGTGAAACCAAAGCACGAAAACGATATCAAGTGCAACACTGTGCAAAGATCGTAAATCCTCAATCATCAAAATCAAATCATGCGAATAAATCACCCAAAACATCCTAATCAATAATGGCGGAACAGTACCGCTCAAGCGCATCCTCTAAGAATCTCGGCCAACTGTCGCGGTCACTAATGGGACGTCTCGTCGATGATCATGAACTCTGTCCTGCTGGTGTGCGTAACCATGACCACTCCTGGGTCAAGGTCTTCACTGTGAATTACCAATCTTTCGGTCCATCGGCTCATCGGCCCTGTCAGGTGTGCTAACGGGGATGATCCCGTTCTGGCACGTCTCTTGTCATCTCCCGGTCAATCATTGCGACCACTCGTAAGACAACATATCACTGGTGTCGGCCTCTGGTTCTCTGAATGTACGTGACACCTCTGATCCTGGGTGCAAGTATCATTGCAGCAGTGTCCTGGAAGGAATCCTGCTCATGGTCACTTCCATGTTTCGTCTCTGCCAACTGTCCGGAAGTCATCGTCCTTTACTATATCTGCGTCTTGCTCTGGAACGACTGCATTCTCATCACGACTCTTCTGGAAGGTATATCCAAGTACCATGCCTCGGCATGCGCATCGCATCTCTGATGTCGGCGGAGTGGAACGTCATCTCATCTAGATCTGGTACGAACCTCCTACTTCACTTTTCTCTAATGTCGTCTTCTTTGGACTCGTCTCGTCGCGGCTGCATGGACTAAGCTCCAACGGCTATCCTCATATCTGGAGTCTCCCAAGAAATGCATCTCACCACCTAGCATCCGAATTAAGTCGAGGCATCCGATCGAGTCGTCAAAACCTCATAATCCCCCAAGAGCTCAACCTCTTGGGCACAGTTTAATAGTATCGAGTACATACCACAGCATCGGTGGTCCAGCCGTAGAAGGGCAAACCCAAGCCTCACTAATGGCGCCGTAGAACTGCCGCAAACCCGAAGGTTCAAAGGCTTTCACACGGTCATTAAGTCGAGTTAGGGTTTCATTCTTCTAGAGGGACCATAGAATTGCCTGCATGTCTTTCCGACTACTTTAAACTTGGAATAATAGGTTCCTGACATTCGATCGTCTCTGTCGACTCTCAACGTCTCCGCGTGAAGTCGTCTCTAGCTGGAATCAATCTATCTGATGACCTCTGTCAGTGGCCCAATCCTCTGATACTGATCGGCACGTCCGAGAAATCTCATAAAGGCGATCCGCCAAACGCTCGTGGTGCGGAAACACAGTAAAAAGACACATCTCCGCAATCGTGTATCGCCGGAATTTTGCCCTGGGCAGTCCTCGTTCGTGACGAGCTCGTGCTGACCGTAACTCTAGCTGTAGCTCTCCCTTCCCGTAATCGTGGCAGCAAAACCAAACTGGTACAAACGAGGCTAGATCAGGAAGGAATATAATACTGAACATGGAAATGTACATCCTAAGGCTTTATAAGTGGAGTGGCGTGTCGTAAATATGCCGCGGAACATACCAACGGTACGTCACTCTACTTTAGTCACCTATTCCATCAACCAAGGGTCATCCTACGCTCCGAAGGTAAAACCTAACGCTCTGATACCAACTTTGTCACGACCCGAAGGTACGGAACATGACCGGCACTTAAACTACGAACGGCTCGAGGCGTACGTAATCTAAGTAAACCGAAAACCCAGAAATCCAAACCAAGAAAAGTAGTAGAGTGCAGGAAAACCAACTTAAACCAAGTAGTTTCAATAGCATAAGCCGAATTATGCGGTTTTTAAAACATAAAAAATTTACTGAAAATTTCGGCAGAGTCTCCTTTGTAAATACTGGCCCCCAAACGGGATACAACATGAATAGTATACGAAATCAAGAAAAAGGCATCCCCAAGCGGGAGCTAGCTCTTCGTCAATTGACGGTCACAACCACACAAGCAATAATATACAACGCCAACGGTGAGGATCAAAACTCAAGAGGAAACTCAAAACCACCAGAAATAAAACAAGCGACTCTAAGGTCGAAAGAATAAACAACACTGGTCTCTATCTCAATAAATACATATTTGGTTGATGGAATTTACTAGATACAACGGAAAAATATTATACAAGATAATATGATGGGTACGATACAAGAAAAACCCACCTACTAGCAAGTCACCCGAATGAAACTGAGCCCGCCAGGCCGTAATTAAACCTTTACGTCAAAACCTGCAAGAACTGGGGCACAACGGGGGTGAGTTGCCAACTCGTGAATAGAAAAACATCTACGCACAGAAATCGCATAAATAACGCAATCCTAGGTCAATGATCATAATATATCCTCAAAAATGCATATAACATGCAGCCTATAACAATGGCTAGGGTAAATATCTAACCCGAGTGTAAAACTCATGTGCCCGTGTCAGTGCCTCAGGTAGCAAAATATCATGAATGAGGTATGAATGCATGAAAACAGAATACATGTAAATGAAGAAGCTGTTTTCATAAATTAGTGAGATTTCCTTCGTATTTTTAAACTGAGGTATCATAAATGAAATCAGTATCAACAGTGTCTAGCATCGACACAAAACATAAATCTCAATGTCTCGAAATATCAATGTCTCAATCTCAATATCTAGGGCGCCGTCAGTCCAGACCGGCCCCTACCATCCATCTCAAGACCACGACGGTATCCTCCGGATATCCGACGCGTCGGGTAATATCACCGGTAGGTAGTGCTCCCCAGCCAGGCTCAACGTCAACAACACATTCCTCTTGCCCCGGGGTACCATACCGGGCCCACCATGTACCCGAAACGGTTCCTCCACTCCTCGAATCGGGACTCGAAATCCATCAGCAAACTCATGGTGGACGACTCATACATCATGGGAAAAACCGCACTTTTATATAAAAAGAGAGAAATCCGTTTATATATGTTTTGCGGTTTTTCTCCAAATCCAGAAAATATCATGGAAATCCGAATCATCAATAGCATGTAGAACCATGAATATAAGCATGAGAATGAATAACGGTATGCATGAAGCGACAAGTAATAACTACAATACCTAAGCTGGCATATAAGGTATGTACACTAATATTATGTCAAACTACTGGCTATCAAGCTAAGTTAAGCAACAATATTTTCTAAGGTGTACGTGACATGGAAATTACCGATGAAGATGTGTGTGAGCCAGCAAGTAAGTGTATGTGGTACATACGCATCATCGGTAATGGTGCTGGTGTCGTAACAGCATAATGTCAACAATGCAATATGAAATAACAATGTAAATATGCGATGCGGAGCGAGCAACCAAAATGAGCGGGAGCTAAAAAACTAGACGCAACTCTAACTAATCTGCTTTAATCTAATATAGTCCTAAAAATGGCGCCTTTTGAAATAACACGAATCATGGGGTTTTGAAAATAGGGGCTACGGTATTTTTGTGAAAAGATACGTCTTTTGAAATATCCGTAGGATCCCTTGGGCTGTCTTTTAAAATACCCACGATTCGTTAGTTTTTGAAATAGGTAAGAATCAAATCTAATCTAACAACTAAACTAAACTAGAGGGCTAAACTAACAAGCTGGACTACGGGTAAGGAAAACCGCCTATCATCTGAGTCGATACATATACATACCTGTATATGTATAGTCGGTGATCCCTCCTCAATAATATCAAATTCGTAACCAGACATCCCAAGTCAAGAGTGCGGATCAATCATCAAAATATAGTTCGTACGTAAATCTGTCGTACGGCATCCCCAAATCTGGGTACGGGTCAATATCACATTTGTCGTATTTTTCATCAAGTATCCTCTTTATCAAGGTCATCATCTAGGTACTGACCTACGTCTAGCACAATGCCAACATCATCACAAAAATCAAGATCTGACTACTGATCGACAGTCTAGTACAAATCGGTATTTTCATCATATATCATCACAAGAGTATACATCGCCCAAGGCGACCTATCACAAGTATCCTGTCATATCATATCATATCATATCTCATAACATAATCAAATGTCGATCATCTAACATATATATATCACTATTGCTATGGCATCATCATTCCCAAAATCCTCTAAAGTATCAAGACGTATCTAAAACATGAATTTTACCGTCATAACATGTCATTTCACCGATATCATAATCTCAGATCAACTCCTCGACTCATATCAATCCCATGTATCATCCTCAAATCCGTATGTGATAACAATATCCCAAAATCCACGTGAACACATATCCACATAGGATCCTATAAGCACATATAACATAAGGATGCATGCAAGTATGTATGCGTGTGTACGTATGTGTAGTTCACCCAAAACTCTAAGGTTTCGTAACCTTTCATCAATCCGATATACCAATATTCATTTAAGCATCAGTAATAAACCCAACAACATATAATATTTATAGGTGTGTATAGCATCCGTATACATCACCTCGGACTGCGGGGGTGCTATACGCCATCCACCCGACTTCTCCCCGTAGATATAAATCTACTCACCTGGTCCTCGTTCGCCGGTGCCGACGTCGCCACGCGCTTGCTTGTCGTCTTGAAGTCCACATGGGGTACCTACATATCATAACGCACCATACCGCATTAAAATCCGACTCATGACCAAAACGACGCATGAATCCCACATAGGTCAAAACCTATGGTTGCTTTCGCAAATCGACCCAAAAACCCTCTGCGTCGGCGTACAAACGCCAAACCTTCGAGAAAACTCCCAACACACTCATTTGTACAATTACAGGCACTAATTATAATACAAACTAGGTTAAAACTCACAAAAACCCCAATTTCACTTAAAAAGTCATTTTTCCGAAAATCTAGCAAGCACAATTTGCCGTTTTTGTACAAAACATGACGTTTAAATGAATATAGCGGCCAATATACGTATTAAATATCTTAAATAAGTCATAGAAACAATTTCCGGAATTTAATCTCATTAAATTCCAAAAACCGTAATATTCTAGTTTACAAAATACCCTTTTAACAATTTCATAGCAAAAAAATCCACAAACTACAATTTAGGTTTGATTTCCATGAACTAAAGTGTTAAACTACACTTAATGTCACGCTCCGAAAGAGCACGTGACTGGCCCTTGAACCATATGAGGTCTATAGGACTCCATCTGATCCAAGTAAGCCAAAAGCCCAGAAATCTAAAACCATTTTAGGAATGAGTAAAGAAAACTGGTTTAAAGAAGTGAAGAAAACATGTTTGAAATCAAGGTTTTTAAATAACTAAGCCGAATGTGCATTTAAAAAAAAAGTACAATCGTTTCCAGAAATTTCGGCAGAGTTTCTTTTGTAAAAATGGCCTCGAATGGGGTACAACATGAATAACAATATATAAAATGATAAAGGCATCCCCAAGCGGGAGCTAGCTCTTCGTCAATCGACGGTCACAACCACGCAATGATAAGATAATATACAACGCCAAGTGGCGAGGATCAAAACCAAAAGAAAGCTCAAAAGCAACAGTAAAACCACAATACTACTAAGCGCGACTCTAGGTCGAATAATACAACACTGTCTCTAAGTCTGAAAGAATATACAAGTTTTGGTTGATGGACAATTTCTAGATACAATGAAATAAATAAATACAAAGGTGATTCTTGATGCGAAAGAATCCACCTACCAAAAGCAAGTCACCCGCAAGAAGGAAGTGTGCCAGAAATGCCGCAAGGAAACCTGTACGGCAGAACCTGCAAGAACTGTGGCACAACGGGGGTGAGTTGCCAACTCGTGAATAGAAATATCTACAAGCAGAAACCGAATGCAAGACATAATCCTAAGTCAACGATCAGTAATACAATCCACAAGAGTACATCTGAGTGTAATAAGGTGGCAAGGTAACATCTAATCATGTATGTAGTGCCAGGTACTCAGGTAATAACATGTCATCAGTGTAAGGTATGTCTGCATGAGGTAAATATGATGAAATATCAATGATATCAATAAACATATATTAGCGTCCCATACCACTAATATTGGTGTACGGGTATATATAACAGCGCCCTCATACCCTGTTATATATACAAATAAGGTATGATCCAAGTCTATATAAAATCCATGTCTGTATGTATGTGGAACCCGTCCACCCGTCACCCAATGACAATAAGCATCATGTATGCAATGTGAGGATATAAACAAAATCATGGAAAAACATCATGAAACCCGTGCCTAGCATCGACACGTAAATCCTCCTGTATCGGGCATCCGTCATTCCGGATCATGCCTGCCCTACATCAAGTACATATCGGGAATCCGTCAGTCCGGGTCATCCCTCTCTCAGTGCACCGGGCATCCGTCATTCCGGATCATGCCCTATATCAATCCATCGGGCATCCGTCATTCCGGATCATGCCCTATCTCAAAGTATATATATCGGGAATCCGTCAGTCCGGGTCATCCCTCTCTCAGTGCATCGGGCATCCGTCATTCCGGATCATGCCCTATATCAATCCATCGGGCTTCCGTCAGTCCGGGTCAGCCCTCTCTCAGTACATCCTCTAGCACCGAGAAAACACGGGGCGACGCCCCAAATATCATATCAAGGGAACCGGGTTTTTAAATGATTGCTATTGAAAAGGACACGGTTCCCAAATCCAGAAATCCCATGAAAATCCAACATCAAGAAGTACATCCAATGCGATGTGCTATGCAATCAATCCATGATGTATGCGACATGTAAAGAAAAGTAATAATATCGGAAATCATGCAACATGGAATAGTAATGTGCATATGTCGAAGGAAGAATCATCTCATAAATGCAATAGTACTACAGTGTAGTGGCATGGCAATTATCGATGATGAAGTGTGTGAGCCGGCAAATAGTGTACGTGAAACATACGCATCATCGATAATGGTGCTGGTGTCCTAACAGCATAATAATAATATAGCAATGAATGTATGCCAGCAATGCGAATAGCATGAGACTGCAGAAATCTAGTAGTCAACACCACAGTGAAGTATCTACTATGCAAACTACATCTAAGTATCAGGTCGACCAGGAGGGGTAGGTGTGGAAACCACCTAAATCTGAGTCGGTATATATATATATAAAGATATATAGTCGGTGATCTCGCCTCAATGTCATATCATAAGATATCCTCGAGTTATGAGTGCGGATCAATCATCAATATCGGCACGTACGGTATATCATCGTACGGCATCCCCATAGCTGGGTAGGGGTCAACATCTCACTGTCTCATCACATAACAGATATCACCATCATCAGATCGTATAGTCTGGAGTACTACTCTATGTCTAGTACAAAACGGTAACATCAGTAAATATGCATGCGGGGGTAAACACATATCCCAAGCCCGCAGGAAGCACAAGTCATCTCCCACATATGAATCGTATCAAATCACCGATCCCAGGGCACCAAGCCCACATCATCGACTCATCTCCAAAGTCATCACATATCATCAATCACAGTGCAAGTACAAGTGATAAGCAAGGGTGTGTGTGTAGGTGTAATTCTGTCCTAGGGTTCGCGACTATGAACTACACTAGTCACTTCTAACCCTACACTATCCATAATACACCTAAAATCACAATAAACTACATAATAATCTATCTACGGACTGCGGGGGTGCTATACGCCATCCACCCGACTTCCCCCTGTAGATATAATCTACTCACCTTGCATCATCATTTGCGGACGTCACCACGTATTTGCTTGTCGTCCCAAAGTCTTCATGGGTACCTACACATCAAAATATCGTATATGCGCATTAAAACCAAATCCAATCTAAAACGGCGCATAAAATCCAAAACGATACGATAAGGGGCCTATAGGTGAAAACCTATGGCACGCCTTCAAAACCATCAATAAATCCTCTATATCGTCGTATAAACGACAAATAGTCGAGGCAAAACACATTCCACCATTTCAGAATCAAAAATACGGAATACGGAAATACGAATCCAAAACAGCAACTTAGGATATATGCTCCAGATTTCACCCTAGAAGGAATCTGTCAAAACTAGAAGTACCAGGGCCAAGAATAGAGGAAATGGGGCTATGCACAGAAAACGAGGAGATTCCTCACTGGTCTGGCCGCAATTTGCGGCCAGAATGGAGGTTTTGGCGGCCTCAAGGTGGAGTGGGGAGCTAGGGTTTTGGGTGTTGCCTCTATGGTGCCTGCACATCTCAATTTCCACTCAATATTATTTTAGGGTTCTCGGGGTGTTAGCAGATTCTAAATAACAGTGGCAGATTCCAGCTTTTCCCCCGATATTGGTTTCTAAAATCCGTATTATGGGTTTACACTTCAGGTTAGGGCCTCAATTCATACACTAGGGTGTTGGTGTATCCTCAATTGAACTCAATTTCATAATACAACCCAAGTTCCTCTCAAACCCTAACTAGGTTATTCTCAATTCCACAAAAATCCACAATATCGGTTCTAAACTAAACATGGAGTATAAGTAATGCATAAACAAAACTAATGATCCAGAAAATACCTCATTTGGCAACTCAAGAATTTTCTTGAGTTGCCCCTAGTGACCAAAATCCATGCTTCTTTAGCTCCATGTGTAGATCTAGGGATTTTGCACAATTTTAATGAAAGGAGATTGGGGTTTTGGTGTAGTTTTTGAGATGTTTCATGGCTTGAGGAGGGGAGGGAGATGAGGAAAGGGCAGCAGCAGCTAGAGGAGGAAGAGGGAGGGGAAAATGATGGAAGAATCAAGGGAATGGCTAAGGTTAAGTCAAAGTCCACCTCTCCCTCACCTACCCTCATCATTACATTTTCTTTTCTTTTCCTTTTCTTTTAAAATCCAAACCTTCTCACATCAATAGTAATCCCAAAAGAAAACCATGGCTAGAAAAATGCACAAGTGTAGAAAATGTGATATGTGCAAGTTTTGCACAAAATTGCCAAAAAACCCGATTAGCGATTTTAATCGCGATTAGCACTAAATTAGTGTCAAACTAATCACAAAAACTTAAAAATGTCATAATTCACTAATTTACCCTATTTTAGAATTTTCCATAATTTTTCATAATTTTTCTAACATTTTTCCTATTTATTTACATTTAATATTAAAATAATCAATAAAATAATATTAAATTATAAAAATTCCCAAAATTAATATTTTATATTTTTGAAAATGTTACAATCTACCCCCCTTAAAGAAATTCGGTCCCCGAATTTAAATTTAAACCCCCACTACTAAAACAATTTCAGTAATAATCCATTTTGTCGGGG
The DNA here is from genome assembly GCA_030015575.1 of Agapanthus africanus. Lineage (NCBI taxonomy): Eukaryota > Viridiplantae > Streptophyta > Magnoliopsida > Asparagales > Amaryllidaceae > Agapanthus > Agapanthus africanus. Next base: position 208,102,071 of record JASDDO010000004.1, read on the forward strand.
CTCCGAAAACATCAACACATAAGAATATCACAAAAATATACTGCTCTACTAGAAATCAATCCCCAAAATGCATATATAAGAATATCCTATGCGTCTGGTGCGCAAGGAATCAAAATCCATATATGTGTCAAACAGGTATAGAAAACAACATCTAGGTGCAACGGGTGTGCACGAAACATCTGTCGTAGGCAACGTGTGTGCCTGACAGAAGAAATATCAGGTGCATGTGACATGCACGAAGAATTTCGATTTAGTGCATCTGGCGTGCACCAAAATCGCATATCAAAACACTACAGGTACATGAAAACTTTGCTGGAAGTGTAAATCAAATCACTGTATACTGTAGGCATGAAATCTCAATCAATATCTCAAATGTAATAACTCTACGCAAAATATATAAATATCCAGTGGGTGCATGAAATCAATATCATGAAACTCAATCGCCAAAACTAAATCATGCAAACAGAACGCCCAAAATACCGAAATCCAAAATGACGGATACGTGATAATCGAATCACAAAATCACAAATTATAAATACCGTCTTCGGTAGTTCCTCCTTCGAGGTCGAGAAGGGTCGGTGCAATCCACTGCTAGCAGCGCAGGATATCTACCTGCCTCTTGCTCGCAGTCTGGCGTCCTCTGACTCCCTGGGTCCTTATCTTCTCTGTGGGTTACCAATCTCACAGTCAATCGGCTCATCGGCCCTGTCAGATGTGCTAACGGGGACGATTCCGTTCTGGCACTTCTCTGGTCACCTCTCGGTCAAACCTCACGACCACTCGTAAGGCAGCATATCACTGGCATCGGCCTCTGGCTCTCTGAATGCACGTCACACATCTGATCCTGGGTGCAAACATCATTGCAGCAACGTCCTGGAAGGAATCCTGCTCAAGGTCTCTTCCAATCCTGCCTATGCCGATCTGCACCGAGGCTGACTTCCCTGCACAACCTCTTCTCTCTAAAAAGACACCTGTGTCCTCAGAACAACATTTCTCAGAAACTGGTCACATCCCAACGTCTCTGTAAGCAAATCAGGTCTCTAGTCTCGACGGGAAGCAATGACAGCTCATCAGTGTCTCACACGAACCTCTTGTTCCAACTGTCTCTATCGTCGTCCACTATGACGCCACGCAAGCTACTACGCACTGCACTGTCTTCGGCTTCGGCCAATCTGAAGTCTCTCACACGGACTCGAAATCGCGTACTCTGTAGCTTCATCATTCTATAGAAGATGTCAGGCTGAACTCCGTCTTGCTGGGTGTGCGCAAAACGACTACTCCTGGTCCAGGTCTCCCCGTATCGTACTCCAGAAAAGTCTTGTCGAGGTTCCTTTATCAAATCTCATTCCTGCTGAAAAGTCCGGAAGTCATCATCCAATGCTGAAGCTAAAGCTTATTCCGGAACGGCTGCATACTTATCGCGCTTATTTCTGGAAGATACATCCATATACTACACCTCTGGGTGCGTATCACATCTCTGATGTCAGCGGAGTGGGACGTCACCTCGTCGAAATGCCTCGCGAACTCTTTTCTTCACTCTGCGTCAATGTCGACTGATTCGGACTCGTCTCAACATGGCTGCATGTACGGTGCTCCAACGGCTATGCTCGCATCTGGAGTCTCCCACGCAGTGTCCCATCACGATATCCGAAAGATGTCGAACCATCCGATCGACTCGTCAGATCCTCATAATCCCCCAAGAGCTCACATCTCGGGTACAGTTTAATAGTATCGAGTACATGCCACAGCGTCGGTGGTCCAGCCGTAGAAGGGCAAACCCAAGCCTCACTAATGGCGCCGCGGAACCGCCGTAAACCCTAAGGTTCAAAGGCTGTCACACGGTCATTAAGTCGAGTTAGGGTTTCATTCTTCTAGAGGGTCCATAGAATCACCTGCATGTCTTTCCGTATACTTTAAACTTGGAAAATAGGCTCCTGACATTCGATCGTCTCTATCGACTCTCACGAACCTGCGTGAAGTCGTCTCTAGCTGGAATCAATCCGCCTGATGACCCGCATCGGGGTAAGCAAACTCACCACACGTCCTAGTCATTCATCCTCGGTGACTAGCGACTCGCTATCAACTCTCTAAGAACATGCTCATGCTGCAGTAGCTCCAATCATCTGGGCGATATCTCGTCATTTGCAGCAGCAACTGGCTCATACGCCTGTACGCCGAACAACGCCTCAATCCTCCAGGAAAGGCAATACATAAGCGGTCATCTCTGAGTCGGTCTGCTCTAGATCTGAGTAAGACTCTCCACACTGGAAATCTTCAACTCATCTGGGCCCGCTCTGGCGCAAAATTGGACGAATCACCTTCGTCTCTCAAATCGGGTAGACTAGCTATCATCAGTCGCATGACTGCCCGAAAGCTCCGGCAGTCTCAGCTCGTACGCTCCGAAAGCAACATCCTGTCAATCTCAGCAACAGCTGGTCCATCTATCTGTACGATAGGCGACCTCACAACCTCTGAGGTATGCTGTACATCAACAGTCCTCTCTCAACTGGCAGCTCTAACAATGGCCCGATCATCCGGTGTAAGACCAAGCACTCGCCTCCACTAGAGGTCACAATCACCAACACTAACTCGAGACGTTCCCATGTCACCAGAAAACACAATGGTCGGCCCTCGTACCAAACGAGCTCACACCGGCCGTAACCCTAGCAGCAGCCCAAACTGCGCTCAACTATGGTGACAGGAATCTCAATCGAGTATCAAAGAGAGCACATCAATGGCAAGAAAGGAAACAACAGATCCAAAGTGGATACATGATCATAGGAAGGAACCGCATCAATGGAGGTATGATCATGAAACTAGTAGAAGCGGGAATCTCAAATGGATGTATAATCCAGGATATGAAGAGAATCACTAATCTCGAAAAACATGCACATCCTAAGGTTCCTTAAGCGGAGTGGCGTGTCGTAAGTATGCCGCGGAACATACCAACGGTACGTCACTCTACTTTAGTCACCTAATCCATCAACCAAGGGTCATCCTAGTACGACGAAAGTTCGGGTCGAATACCCCCTCGACCAAGTCTAAGTTCCATAAGGTCAAGCCTAAGTTCCGTATATAAACAACGCCCTAGGCTCCACATAGTCAAACTCAGACTCGAACCAAGGTCGACCTAGCGCTCTGATACCAACTTTGTCACGCCCCGAAAGAGCACGTGACTGGCCCTTGAACCATATGAGGTCTATAGGACTCCATCTGATCCAAGTAAGCCAAAAGCCCAGAAATCTAAAACCATTTTAGGAATAAGTAAAGAAAACTGGTTTAAAGAAGTGAAGAAAACATGTTTGAAATCAAGGTTTTTAAATAACTAAGCCGAATGTGCATTTAAAAAAAAAGTACAATCGTTTCCAGAAATTTCGGCAGAGTTTCTTTTGTAAAAATGGCCCCGAATGGGGTACAACATGAATAACAATATATAAAATGATAAAGGCATCCCCAAGCGGGAGCTAGCTCTTCGTCAATCGACGGTCACAGCCACGCAATGATAAGATAATATACAACGCCAAGTGGCGAGGATCAAAACCAAAAGAAAGCTCAAAAGCAACAGTAAAACCACAATACTACTAAGCGCGACTCTAGGTCGAATAATACAACACTGTCTCTAAGTCTGAAAGAATATACAAGTTTTGGTTGATGGACAATTTCTAGATACAATGAAATAAATAAATACAAAGGTGATTCTTGATGCGAAAGAATCCACCTACCAAAAGCAAGTCACCCGCAAGAAGGAAGTGTGCCAGAAATGCCGCAAGGAAACCTGTACGGCAGAACCTGCAAGAACTGTGGCACAACGGGGGTGAGTTGCCAACTCGTGAATAGAAATATCTACAAGCAGAAACCGAATGCAAGACATAATCCTAAGTCAACGATCAGTAATACAATCCACAAGAGTACATCTGAGTGTAATAAGGTGGCAAGGTAACATCTAATCATATATGTAGTGCCAGGTACTCAGGTAATAACATGTCATCAGTGTAAGGTATGTCTGCATGAGGTAAATATGATGAAATATCAATGATATCAATACACATATATTAGCGTCCCATACCACTAATATTGGTGTACGGGTATATATAACAGCGCCCTCATACCCTGTTATATATACAAATAAGGTATGATCCAAGTCTATATAAAATCCATGTCTGTATGTATGTGGAACCCGTCCACCCGTCACCCAATGACAATAAGCATCATGTATGCAATGTGAGGATATAAACAAAATCATGGAAAAACATCATGAAACCCGTGCCTAGCATCGACACGTAAATCCTCCTGTATCGGGCATCCGTCATTCCGGATCATGCCCTACATCAAGTACATATCGGGAATCCGTCAGTCCGGGTCATCCCTCTCTCAGTGCACCGGGCATCCGTCATTCCGGATCATGCCCTATATCAATCCATCGGGCATCCGTCATTCCGGATCATGCCCTATCTCAAAGTATATATATCGGGAATCCGTCAGTCCGGGTCATCCCTCTCTCAGTGCATCGGGCATCCGTCATTCCGGATCATGCCCTATATCAATCCATTGGGCTTCCGTCAGTCCGGGTCAGCCCTCTCTCAGTACATCCTCTAGCACCGAGAAAACACGGGGCGACGCCCCAAATATCATATCAAGGGAACCGGGTTTTTAAATGATTGCTATTGAAAAGGACACGGTTCCCAAATCCAGAAATCCCATGAAAATCCAACATCAAGAAGTACATCCAATGCGATGTGCTATGCAATCAATCCATGATGTATGCGACATGTAAAGAAAAGTAATCATATCGGAAATCATGCAACATGGAATAGTAATGTGCATATGTCGAAGGAAGAATCATCTCATAAATACAATAGTACTACAGTGTAGTGGCATGGCAATTATCGATGATGAAGTGTGTGAGCCGGCAAATAGTGTACGTGAAACATACGCATCATCGATAATGGTGCTGGTGTCCTAACAGCATAATAATAATATAGCAATGAATGTATGCCAGCAATGCGAATAGCATGAGACTGCAGAAATCTAGTAGTCAACACCACAGTGAAGTATCTACTATGCAAACTACATCTAAGTATCAGGTCGACCAGGAGGGGTAGGTGTGGAAACCACCTAAATCTGAGTCGGTATATATATATATATAAAGATATATAGTCGGTGATCTCGCCTCAATGTCATATCATAAGATATCCTCGAGTTATGAGTGCGGATCAATCATCAATATCGGCACGTACGGTATATCATCGTACGGCATCCCCATAGCTGGGTAGGGTTCAACATCTTACTGTCTCATCACATAACAGATATCACCATCATCAGATCGTATAGTCTGGAGTACTACTCTATGTCTACTACAAAACGGTAACATCAGTAAATATGCATGCGCGGGTAAACACATATCCCAAGCCCGCAGGAAGCACAAGTCATCTCCCACATATGAATCGTATCAAATCACCGATCCCAGGGCACCAAGCCCACATCATCGACTCATCTCCAAAGTCATCACATATCATCAATCACAGTGCAAGTACAAGTGATAAGCAAGGGTGTGTGTGTAGGTGTAATTCTGTCCTAGGGTTCGCGACTATGAACTACACTAGTCACTTCTAACCCTACACTATCCATAATACACCTAAAATCACAATAAACTACATAATAATCTATCTACGGACTGCGGGGGTGCTATACGCCATCCACCCGACTTCCCCCTGTAGATATAATCTACTCACCTTGCATCATCATTTGCGGACGTCACCACGTATTTGCTTGTCGTCCCAAAGTCTTCATGGGTACCTACACATCAAAATATCGTATATGCGCATTAAAACCAAATCCAATCTAAAACGGCGCATAAAATCCAAAACGATACGATAAGGGGCCTATAGGTGAAAACCTATGGCACGCCTTCAAAACCATCAATAAATCCTCTATATCGTCGTATAAACGACAAATAGTCGAGGCAAAACACATTCCACCATTTCAGAATCAAAAATACGGAATACGGAAATACGAATCCAAAACAGCAACTTAGGATATATGCTCCAGATTTCACCCTAGAAGGAATCTGTCAAAACTAGAAGTACCAGGGCCAAGAATAGAGGAAATGGGGCTATGCACAGAAAACGAGGAGATTCCTCACTGGTCTGGCCGCAATTTGCGGCCAGAATGGAGGTTTTGGCGGCCTCAAGGTGGAGTGGGGAGCTAGGGTTTTGGGTGTTGCCTCTATGGTGCCTGCACATCTCAATTTCCACTCAATATTATTTTAGGGTTCTCGGGGTGTTAGCAGATTCTAAATAACAGTGGCAGATTCCAGTTTTTCCCCGATATTGGTTTCTAAAATCCGTATTATGGGTTTACACTTCAGGTTAGGGCCTCAATTCATACACTAGGGTGTTGGTGTATCCTCAATTGAACTCAATTTCACAATACAACCCAAGTTCCTCTCAAACCCTAACTAGGTTATTCTCAATTCCACAAAAATCCACAATATCGGTTCTAAACTAAACATGGAGTATAAGTAATGCATAAACCAAACTAATGATCCAGAAAATACCTCATTTGGCAACTCAAGAATTTTCTTGAGTTGCCCCTAGTGACCAAAATCCATGCTTCTTTAGCTCCATGTGTAGATCTAGGGATTTTGCACAATTTTAATGAAAGGAGATTGGGGTTTTGGTGTAGTTTTTGAGATGTTTCATGGCTTGAGGAGGGGAGGGAGATGAGGAAAGGGCAGCAGCAGCTAGAGGAGGAAGAGGGAGGGGAAAATGATGGAAGAATCAAGGGAATGGCTAAGGTTAAGTCAAAGTCCACCTCTCCCTCACCTACCCTCATCATTACATTTTCTTTTCTTTTCCTTTTCTTTTAAAATCCAAACCTTCTCACATCAATAGTAATCCCAAAAGAAAACCATGGCTAGAAAAATGCACAAGTGTAGAAAATGTGATATGTGCAAGTTTTGCACAAAATTGCCAAAAAACCCGATTAGCGATTTTAATCGCGATTAGCACTAAATTAGTGTCAAACTAATCACAAAAACTTAAAAATGTCATAATTCACTAATTTACCCTATTTTAGAATTTTCCATAATTTTTCATAATTTTTCTAACATTTTTCCTATTTATTTGCATTTAATATTAAAATAATCAATAAAATAATATTAAATTATAAAAATTCCCAAAATTAATATTTTATATTTTTGAAAATGTTACACTTAATAAGGTTAATAATATGATAAAAACCCTAACCATATTTTAATTCTCAATTTAACACAATATTTACAAAAACTAGTTTGCAATATATATACTTATCACAAATTTAAATTAACAAAAATGCAACTAGCAACTAGATTTGATTTTTGCAAGCAATTATATGTTAATCTACCCATCACAATCCTAATCAAATGCTCAAAACCTAATCTTCATTCAAAACCATACACTTGAAATTTCAAACTTCAATTCAAAACCTTTTTCTTTCTTAAACACCTAATTAAACACTTAATTAACTTAGCTTTAAGAAATTAGTAACAAATTAATCAAAAATGTTTAGAATTATACCCAAAAACATTTTAAGATCCACAAGCACCCATGGCCTCCCAAAATGCTCTCTTTTCACAAAGATCCATGCTATACGGGCTAAGCTAAAATGGGTAGGAGTCGGATTTTGATTTTGATTTTTGCTTGATTTTTGGTGGATTTTTCTTTGGATTTTCTTTGATGGAACAAAGAGAGGAGAAGAGGAAAAATGGGCTGTTGGGGGGTTGCTGGTTTCGGCCAGAAATGTGGGGGGTTGGGTGAGGGAGGAGAGAGAGTGAGGTGGAGAAAGTTAGTTCAAGTCAAAGTCAACTCAAATTATATCATTTTCTACTCTTTTCTTTTCTTTTCTTTCATTTATTTTCCTTTGAAATTAAAGTGGGGAAAAAGAATGGGGGCTGCTGAATTCTTCAAGGGGAGAAGTAAATGGGAGTGTGTGGATGTGGGTACGGGTGTGGGGTGATGAAAAATGATAAATACAATACCCCAAACATCCATTTACGCTAAAAAAAAGCCTTTTTTCTTCAATAATTTCTAAACCGTTTTGGCAAATAATTTCGTTCCAAAAACCACATGATAAAATTTTATTTAATGTTTTATGATGCACAAAATTTGTTTCAACTCATTCCAATTTGTAATTTTCCTTAATTAAATGTATTAGTGACGGCTTAAAATAATAATAAAATAATATTTTTTTCAGAAAATTTGAAATTTCACCAGCGGCTCAATAAACACCAAATAATAGCAATTACATAGCTATAATATGTATATTTAATTTTTATAATAAGATATTTGCATTTTGACTTTTTACAGAAAACCTCCTTTATTTTACGGATTTTCCGAAATTTCACCGGAACGATTTTCAAAACGTTACATACAGTCTCGAATCACATGGAGGCAATGAGCGATAGGAGGGGATTCGTCTCTCCCGGTATAGGGAGTTGATGTTGTGCTGTGTTCGATTGGCTATAACTGGAAGTCCCTGGCCAGGGCTGATATAGAGATATACTGGTAAGTGTTACCAGTAGTTTCTCGACCTGTTATGAGCCTCACATCGACACGACTTATCGGTTACTAGGGTCTGACGTATACCACCCCTAGACCTGATATGCGACGTATCAGACGAACAGACCGGACTGTACGGGAGTGTTACTGATTGGATTCACAGGAGAACGCACAGGCTAGCTTGTTGATCTTCTGATCGCTCAATACCTGGGTGGCTGTTACGTTTAGCTGACCGCTTGCAGCTTGTGGGTGTTTGATATGATCATCACCTGCTACCGGCGTATTGACGATTCTTTAGAGTCCTACACAGAGGTTTCTTGGCTCAGGCGAAACAGAGTAGAGGCACATATGTGATATGTGTAGGACCGAGGATAATGCGATATGAGATACCGTATTATATTCTCGAGATATTTTGATATGAATCGGGACATCGGATCAAGTGTTGATTCGATGAATTGGTACATGATATATTAGCCGGTTATATTCGATATAGCCGGATCGTTGGATCAAGTCTTGATTCGATGATTTAATGTATAATAATATATATGATATATTGTATTACATTATCTAATATTGGCTCACTGTATTATTTCATTTTCTCACTGGATTAATACATTGATATATATGCGATATATGTTAAATGTATTATTTTCTTTTGTTGCAAATATATAATATATATGTGATATATATTATTGTGACATGATATGATTTATTATTAAACATGTTTAAGGATGATTAAATGGGATTAGGGTTTGATTAGGGTTAGCTTCTTCTTGCACATTCTAGAACCTTTTCCTTTTGTCTTGGTTAAGATATTATGGTTGATACTTATCCTTAACCTAACCAAACCCTAACTCTAGTTTATTCTCTACAACTTCTTAGCCACTCATCCTTGACCATGGTTGATATATCAATCATATAGATTTCTTTTCTATTCACCACAAAAGGAATTATCATTTCCATGATCATCTTCTTCTCTCTTGATTTTGAGCTCACTAGAAATTCCATTTGTGAGAAAGTGAATTAAAAAGAAAGCATAAATACTACTCCCTCATCCTCATCTCATCTAGCCTATGAGATTAGGGTGTTCATCTCTATAGAGTGAGAAAGTTTGGGTTATAGCAACTTCGACGTAGATCATCGGAGAATCGGAACACATCAAGTAAGCATGGATCGTTCGAGTCGTGGAGCCTCTCTTGAGTCCGGGAGATCGTGGATCGCGGCGAAGGGACTTCTACTCGGAGCTTGTGAAGCGAAGGAGCGGACTACAAAGGCTGTAATCCCTCACACTTAGATAAAAAGTTGTTATCTTGCATGCTAAACCCTAATAATCTAGCAAAGATCCCGTCTTTGGGTTGTTCGGCACATGTAGAATTTTATTCGGGCGTGTTTGATGCTCTATGAACCTTCATTAGTGTGCCTAGGAACCCTACACTTTTCAGACATGGTTGAAAAGTTCTTGGAGATCTTTATGGATGATTTCTCCATCTTTGGCGACTCCTTCGACGAGTGTTTACGACATCTTGACGCTGTTCTTACCTGCTGTAGGGATAAGAACCTAACGTTGAATTGGCAGAAGTGCCATTTCATGGTACGAGAAGGCATTGTCTTAGGACATGTCATCTCACAAAACGGCATCGAGGTTGATAAAGCTAAAATCGAAGTAATTTCTAATCTTCCTCCCCCTAAATGCGTCAAAGACATCAGAGCCTTCCTTGGCCACGCCGGATTTTATAGACGGTTCATCAAGGACTTTAGCAAGATTGCTAGACCCTTGACTCTCTTATTGGCCAAGGACACAACATTTGCTTTCGACTCCACTTTCATAGAAGCATTCTAGTCTTTGAAACACTCTCTCATCTCTGCGCCCATTCTTTCATCTCCAGACTGGACGCACCCTTTCGAAATCATGTGCGACGCATCAGATTTTGCCATCGGTGCTGTTCTTGGACAGCACATTAATAAAATGCCGCATGTGATTTATTATGCTAGCCGAACACTAAATGAGGCCCAACTAAACTACACAACAACAGAGAAAGAGTTTTTAGCGGTTGTGTTTGCACTTGAAAAATTTCGGCCTTATTTAATTGGCTCTCCAGTCGTTATATATACTGATCATTCAGCTCTTCGCCACCTCTTTGCGAAGAAGGATGCTAAGTCGAGGCTAATACGTTGGATCCTTTTACTACAAGAGTTTGACCTTGTCATAAAGGACAAAAAAGGATGTGAAAACGTAGTAGCTGATCACCTATCACGACTTCCTTCTTCGCTTACGCTTGATCTTCCAATCACTGATGTTTTTCCCGACGAGCAACTCTTGACCGTTTCTTGCGAACCATGGTTCGCCGATATTGTAAACTACTTAGCCACCGGCCTGATACCTAAAGATTGGTCGAAATAGGATAAACTTAGATTTTTTTCCCAAGTAAAGCATTTTTACTAGGATGAACCCTATCTTTTTAAATACTGTTCCGACCAAATCATTCGTCGGTGTGTACCTGAAAGTGAGGTCAAGAGCGTGCTGTCTTTTTGCCACGATCAAGCATGTAGCGGGCACTTTGGCCCAAAGAAGACAGCCGAAAAAGTTTTGCAGTGTGGTTTCTATTGGCCACGACTCTTCAAGGATGCATTTGAATACTGCAAAACTTGCTCCCGGTGCCAACACTTGGGCTGGATATCGCGGAGAAACGAAATGCCGCTCCAACCAATTTTGGTTGTGGACATTTTTGATGTTTGGGGTATAGATTTCATGGGACCATTTCCTAACTCCTTTGGAAATGTGTATATTCTTTTGGCCGTTGACTACGTTTCAAAGTGGGTCGAGGCTGTGCCTAGCAAAACGAACGACAATAAGGTTGTCGTTCGATTTCTTAAAAAACACATCTTTTCTCGATTTGGGCACCCTCGGGCGATAATAAGTGATAATGGTTCTCATTTTTGCAATAGGACTTTCGAGTCCTTAATGCGCAAATACTCTATCACCCACAAGCTGTCAACGCCATATCACCCCCAAACATGTGGGCAAGCCGAGGTTTCAAATCGGAAAATCAAGAAAATCCTGGAGAAAACGGTTTCTAAAAACCGTAAAGATTGGTCACTTAAACTGATTGATGCACTATGGGCTTTCCGTACTGCATATAAGACCGATCTCGGTATGTCTCCATACCGGCTTGTTTACGGGAAGGCTTACCACCTCCCAGTGGAGATTGAGCATAAAGCATTTTGGGCTATCAAAGAGCTGAATTTATCTTTAGGAGATGCGGGCAGCAATCGAAAGCTGCAATTGAATGAACTAGAAGAGCTGCGGGATGAGGCATATGATAATGCCATAATTGCTAAAAACCGAGCTAAGGTGTTCCACGATAAACATCTTTTGCGAAAAACTTTTGAACCTGGTCAACAGGTTTTACTCTATGACACTCGGTTACATTATCACCCCGGCAAGCTCCGTTCTAGATGGAGAGGACCCTTTGTAGTCCGCACCGTTTATCCGCACGGTGCGGTTGATCTTGAAAATCCTGAAGACAGTACATTATTCAAAGTGAATGGGCATCGACTGAAACCGTTCTTCACAGCGGACCCATCGGAGGAGCTCCTGTTTTTGCAGGAGCCGATTTACACTGATTGATCTTCCTCCACTTTCACCCCCGAATTTCCAATCAATTTTTCCAAAACTTTATTTCGAATAAGTTTGGGGGTGTGTATCATTTGTAATAATGTGAATAAACAGGGAATGCCGTCATTTTGACCCTCTTGGTTTAGTATGACAGTGAGGACACTGTCAAGTTCAAGTTTGGGGGAATGCTCGGTACGTTTTCCTTCCTTTGCATTCATATGTACATTTTTGCATTTGCACATTTATTTGAAAACCCATAAAAATTGAAATTTTTTAAAAATTATAAAAATTATTGTTTTCAATTCTGGCATTATCTAACTTGAGTTTGACAAATAGGTTAACTGACTTCGAACAACTAGATCTTAGACTTGGTAAATTAAAAACCCTAAACATAACCTTCTTTAAAGATTAACGGCAGAAAGTATATGTCTTTGTAGTTTATTTAGAAATAGGCAAATTTTGAGTTCACTTTTTGGGCTAAGTTGAAATAAAGGAAAAATATTGATATTCTTATTAGAGTATAAGTTTGAAAAATAATTCTTAGCTTAAGTCTATATTCTGAAAGTGTATACCCTACAAATTGCACAATCACGCACCTTAAAACTTGGAATAGTAGAAGAGACCTTGAAATGCTCTTGTCTAAAGTCCTTAGTACGAAGAAAGTAAAAAATGAGTGAATAAAAAAAATGAACACTGGTTTTGTGATTACTTAAGGCTAAAAATAGAAAAATATATAGCGAGGGTGCTTCATCACCTAGTGCCTTAGACCAACTGGTTTGGGAGTCACTGCTAAAGCCTTGGGTGTTGCAAAACTAGGACGTACGCTTTAAAACGCTAACGCATTTTGTAATCGGTCGTTGGTACCTCAAGAAGTATTAACGGTCGCATGAAGGATGTGCAAGCGAAATTCACCAATTATTAAGTACTTGGGACAACGGACAAGGGTATGATTGCTTGAATTGAATTTCCAAGTGTAGGGGTGATCTATACACACACGTGGGGATATGTGATTAGAGTTTAGATAAGAGAAAGGAATGAAGAATAAAACTTATATCTTTAGTAGAGTTGATAGAATAATTCCTAAGTGGAAATGGAACCCTAAGAGGAAAACCTAAGAAATGCTGAAAGCTGAATGAGTCTATCGAACATATATAATCTTAAGTTAAATGATGAGGAAGTGTGAAGAATATGGGTGGATAGTTTATGAGTCGATGATAATAGAATTCTGTGTTAGAAAACCTAATTGGAGATTATTATCGAAAGAGCCAAATTGATAGGATTTTGTGGGTGTAATCCGCTGAAAACCCTCAGGAGACAACACTCCTCCTACTAGGGACACCTAGAGGTTTAACGGCTTGTTGCACGTGCTTAGTGCAATCGCGTTTCCTTGCGAAAGTGCGGCTAGGTTAGGTTTTTATCGAGAATAAAATAATAAGTTTGCTCGAGAACGAGCAAAAGATAAGTTTGGGGGTATTTGTTCATACTATAATATTGCATTATTGTACTCCCCATTTTTATTCGTTTTATAAATAAACAGGTACTTTTGACGCACGTTTGTTGCATATTACAGGATACAGGCTCTTGGAGCGAATACAGTGAAAAAGATGAAAGTTGATACAAAAGCGTGACTTTTGACCAACAAGTAGACGGATCCTACTCAAGCCTAGACAAAGAACAATTCACAAGGCAATGCGTGGTCCGAAATGTTAAAGGAAACAGTTAAAAGACCACTACAAATTTCACTGAAGAATCTAGAGAAGATCCAGAATCCAACTAGAGAAAAGTAATGCAGAAATAGAGAGGAAAAGACACCAGAATGAAGCTCAAGAAGTTTGGTGAGCTGAGCTCACCAAAGGGCCGCGGAACCGCGGCCCAAGGCCTACCATTGCCGCGGTTCCGCGGCCGTATAGTGCCCGTGTCGGTGTATTTTTCTCGTGTCGCTGCGTCGGTGCGGGGGTTTGGATTTTCCGTGGGCATATCTGTAAAATCACGTGTGCGAGAATCTGTAACCCTAGTTTCCCTGTTTACTTATAAATTGTAATCACAAATCTGTAAAAGGGATGCCTCTTTTCAATCAATAAAATTTCAGAATTGTTAGGAGAAAAAGAGCATCATTTCTGTAAGTTTCTATTATTAATTTCTGCCTTAGTTATAATTTAATTGTTGCCCTAGCTCTCTAGTTAATTCTTGTTAGTTATATGTATGCCCTAGAGGCCATTACTGTACATTGGATGTATACTGTAGTGGATGCTGGGACATATACAGGGAGGACTTTCTTGCTCGACATGATAGTATGCTATCTGTTTGATCTTTACCTTAACGTGTACACAGATTGTCTCTCTATTACATGTTGGTAAAGCCCTTAGGATGTGTACTTGACTACCTGGACTATGATGCGGATCATACTAGTGGGGACATGGTAGTCCATAAGTACATCCTTCAAAGTCCCTAGTCGTGGGTGTATCGAGATGGGGCATCGATATACCAGAGTAGACTAGCGTGTACCTTCTCGACCCATATAGATGGGCGATGGATGATCCCATATCCATTGGTGTTTGACATCAGAGATGATATACGGGTGCTCAGTAGAGACTGGGTACACTGGACGGACTCGCCGAGAACTCCCAGATGGTATTATACCTTACGTCAGATGGCAGTTCTCTGGTGACATTGGTACAGAGTAGTCTGTTGACCCGAGATCGTCATAGAGTCTTGTGTGGTTCCCACTGTGCTTTGATTTCCATCTTACCACGTCCAAGAGGGCGTGCAAAATGGTGGTTTTTGGGTATAGTCCCGAGTCACATGGAGGCAATGAGCGATAGGAGGGGATTCGTCTCTCCCGGTATAGGGGGTTGATGTTGCGCTGTGTTCGATTGGCTATAACAGGAAATCCCTGGCCAGGGTTGCTGAGATTTACTGGTAAGTGTTACCAGTAGTTTCTCGAATTGTTATAGACCTCATATCGACACGACTTATCGAGCTATTGGGGTCTGACGTTTACCACCCCTAGGCAAGATATGCGACATATCAGACGATCAGACCGGACTGTACGGTAGTGTTACTGGTTGGATTCACTGGAGTGTGAGCGGGCTTGCTCGTCGATCTTCTGATCGCTCAATACCCGGGTTGCTGTTACGTTTAGCAGACCGCTTGCGGCTTGTGGGTGTTTGATATGATCATCACCTGCTGCCGGCGTATTGACGAGTCTTTAGAGTCCTACACAGAGGTTTCCTGGCTCAAGCAAAACGAAATAGGAGCGCATATGAGATATGTGCGGGACCGAGAATAATGCGTGTTTGTGATATCGTATTCTATTCTCGCGATGAATGTATCGATTGGTTGTATACGATATAACCTAGTTATCGAATCAAGTATTGATTCGATAAGCCGATACATTGAACACTGGTCGGTTATGTGCGACATGACCGGATCATTGAATCAAGTGTTGATTTAATGATTTAATGTATAATTATATATTTGATATATTACTTTGCATTAACTAATATTGGTTCACTTTAAATGGATTTTCTCGCTCGGATGTGCACATTGTATATTCGATATAGTTTTGTGCACTTGATTGTATCATGTTTGATGATACATGTTTACTTGTGTTTGTGTGAAGATTGAACCATGGTTATATGAATGGTTAGGGTTATGATTATTTATTCATTCATTCATTTATTTATTAGTTTTGGAAAATAATAGCAAAAGAGAAAAATGGTGGCTTTCTTTGTTCTTTCTTGAAGCTTCATAAAGACTTTGACCAAGTGACCATTTTGTCTCATGCTTAACCCTAACCATTCCACTCAACCATGATTCATTCTCTACACTTGACCATGGTTATATTATGATAAGTATTCATACTATTTTCTTTGAGGATGATACTTATCATAAGATAATATTCATCTTCTTCTTCTTCATCTTAAAAGAAGAAAGCTTCACTTCATCAATGGTGATTGATGAAATAGAGTGAGAAATCCAATTCTAAAGTCTACCCACTTTCTATTTCTTCATCCTCTACCTCTTGCCAAGTAGTAGAGTGTGTTTCCTTCACAAGTTTTCAAGGCTTGGTGAAGGTGGAGCTTGATCTAGTGATGCCTCGACGTAGATCATCTTCGGCACGTCGTCGATGACCTAGCCCGCTCTTTCTCTGATGAAGCCGACGCTAGAGCCCGGGACTTGATATGGACAGCGAGGAGACTTCATTGCGGAGCTATGGAGGTGGAGAAACGAATCTACAAAGGTTGTATTTCCGTATTCTTGTAGTTAAGTGTTAACTAGTTTGCTTTGTCGCCTAGAATTCTAGCAAACGATCCGTAGTCTAGGGTTTCTCGGCACCGTAATTTTTGAAACGGGCATGGTTGATGCCTTGTGTGACCCTTTAGGGTGCCTAGGAACCCTACAGTGGTATCAGAGCCTAGCTAGAGCTTTAGGAGAAGTCTAGACGGAGTTTGAAGTCCGATCGAACCAAAATCCGAACCCGAAACATGCTCTCTGAACTTTTTCTAAAAACTGGGTTTTTTCCAGATTAAAAATTCTTAAAAAATTCAGCAGGAAGATCTAAGAGTTATGGTGCAAAACGACATCGTAATTCATCTAAGTAGTCGCGGTTCCGCGGCATGAGCTTGGCTCATGCGGCGGATCCGCGGCCGTACGGTCGTTTCTCACTGTAATATTTGCACAGTAACTCCTCTTTTCTGATGCTGGATTTTATGGGAATTTTTAAATTTTATTCAACAGTTGAATTTTCTGGGGTTGTTTTGGGGATTCGGTGTTTCGATCGGAGTATCAGATTTTGTCTATTTGGCTTTCCGGATAATTTTTGAATATGTTAAAAAGTTCGACCGGATATAAATACCCAATTTTTCCCCTGTCAGGAAATTTCCAAGTGTTGGATTTTTCCGTAGTTTAACGACGTTCTAAGTAGTGCAAGTAACGCGATGGACCCTCTAGAAGACAACAAACCTTAACTCGATTATGTGACCGTCTTGAACTGCCCTTTGAACCTTCGGGTTTGGGGCAGTACGGCGTGCCACATGTGAGGCGTTGGCTTGACCCTTCTACGGCTGGACCGTTGGCACTGAGGCACGAACTGAATGTTGTTAGACTTATTTCATATGTTGAGCTGTATCGGGAAAACTTGGGTATTCGACTGTTCGATCGGAAAGTTTAACATTTTCTGTTTATCTGGAATGTGATACAATAATTGGAATTCACAAAAAGTTATGAGATAACTGAATGAATGTTATAAACGTAGCACTTTAGTCTCACTTGATCGGTTGCCACGGAATTTTGATGTGATCAAAAGTCCGTCACAATCACGTAGCGTACGCGGATACTCGCCGGATAAACTTAATAGACAACTACATCCCTTAACCCCGACCAAGTGATGTAGGAGAACCCCGTCGCCGAAAGCATCCGTCCGGGTGCTCGCGGCAGCGGTGTTCCGCCTTGGTGCACTTCGTCGACGGCGTCGGGGGTGCGGCCGCCTACTGAAGTTTGCAACGAGCATTCGATCAGGATGTTGGGAATCTTGTTGAATTGCCCGACTTGATATTGAAAAGTGTTTTCGATAATGAGACTAAAATGCGGGGTTTATAATTGTTAGGCATGTGATGTCTAAGTAATTCATTTGGTCAGGCATGCGATGTCTGAGCTGGTTGCGGATTCCAACTGTTGTAGTTTTACACTTTCTTTTCTGTGACCGTAAGTGTAACATGTGATATCGCCGGTTTCGTTGCTATATGTCAACGACAATTGGGATGCGCATATTTACTTACGTTGATGACATGTGATGTTATGTGTTGCTGGATATGTTATATTGGATCGTCGTGTTTGAATAGCCGGGGGTTTTATGTGAGATGAGTGTTTTTCATTTTCATTCATGTAAGAACTTGTATGTAATATTCTTTTATTGGGGCACTTCCAGGTTGCGGAAGTTGTCACCGTTTGTATATTATTTACTTTTCCGCACTAGGATAGACCCAAGGAGGAGGGCACAAGTAACCGGGTTCTGGAGTCCAGTGGGAGACCAACTCGAGGAGTCGAGTCCGGGTCTCCTAACTCTAGAATTGGTAGGGTTGCTTGCCGCTCTCGTAGGGGTCCAGGGGTGTGGGTTTGGCTATTCATCGCGACCATGGAATCCGTGTTTTATACTGGCTCGTATTGAAAACACGGACGTCTTAGTATATCCAATATTTCATATGTTTCTTCTGCTGCGATATCTGTGATGTGATGTTCTGTGATAGATACAGTATACAGTATATATGATATATTATATAGACGTTACTTATGTTTTACACCCGCGCTAGCCCTGCCCCGCTCTGCCGTTAGTTACCTAACCTAACGGTGCACGAGGGGACATCGAGGCGAATGCGGATGGCATAAGTGTACGTCGTATTTATCTGTGATGTTTAGGTACTTAAATGATGGGACTTCATTAATGAGATTAATGAAATAAAAGAAACCTAAGATGTTGTAGAATCGAATTTCAAAATAAAACAGGTAGCTACAGTTCTTGCTTTGCACAGCGGTATATATGATATATCCTGCACCTTATTCGATAAGGAAAGGACCGAGATCCCTTCACCGGGAGTGACTCCTTTAGCGATAACTGGCAGATGCTACACACTCGGTTTGTCTTTTGATTGCTTTTAAGAGTTTTTGCTTTGCACAGAGATATATATGATATATCCCGCACCTCATTCGACGAGGAAAGGACCGACGATCCCTTCACCGGGAGTGACTCCTTTAGCAAAACTAGAAAAGCCTCAAAAACACTCCATTTCAAAATTCATTCGATCCTACAACGATATCAAGTTCATTACGCAATAGGTTTTCAGAAAAACCTGTCGCAGCCCTCCGTCATTTCAGATAAATCCTGTTTAGTATTCGTGCTGCGCTTGTTGACCTTGTCAAGGCGCAGTGTGCGGTAGCTAACCAGTATTTATCTGCTTATGCATATGATGCAGATTGAGTTAGGGTAGTCGTGCGGCCTTGTTGACCTTGTCAAGGGTCGTGCGGGTGGGTTTGATTCTATCAAGAAATGACGGGTTGAACTTGACTTGCGGTCTATGGTTTGTTGACCTTGTCAAGGTCATAGATCGTTCGGGGCAAAATATTATCGGGAATTTCAAGTGTTGAAATTTGCAATGAGATTGCATACCTTCTATGAGATAGTTGGATCCCGATACCCGCTGCGAGTAATTGTTACTCCTGGGAGAGTTTTATACATTACAATTAGCCGATCAAGTAGGTGTCTAGAAAGGTGTTAACGAGGTTACGCCTTTGGGAAAACGAGGTTTACATTAATTAGGTTCGTGCGAAAGCACGGGGGATGTAACGATCTAGAAATCGTTTTGTGCTTGTTTCTGCTTTTGGGTGAAATTCATCGGTATTGTCAGTTTTATACCGATTGCGATCAAACGGCCATATCGACTTACCAGCACCTAGTTTTGAGAAAATAAAGCTTGTGCGCACACTTTGAGAGTATATGGGACGTTTTGGTGCAATTTGAATTTTTCCCATTTTTAATGTTATTTTAATCCGATTTGCATTTTTCTGGAAATCTTCTCTTTGCTTCTTTTTCTTAAAATTTTCCTTAAGTTAACTAAACCACATAGTATAGGATTGTGTGGCCTAGGTTTAATGGAGAATTAGAAAAGAAAAGAATTGAAAAGAAAAGAGAAGAAGATGCAGGCATGTTTGACTTTGAATTTCTATGCATTAATTGTAGGAAATTGCATAGGAAATTGCCTCTCTCTCTCTCTCCCTCTCCTTGGCCGAGCTCACCCTTCCCTCTACTGCACTTGGTTATTTTCTTCTCTCTTTTAATCACAAAACATTCACAAAACCTTCACAAATCCAAATCTCTTCACAAAGTTCATCAATTTCTTCAAGTTTTCTCATTTTCTTGACTTGGAGTGCACAAAGCTTGGATCTTGTTATTCTTTCAGTTAGGTAATGATCCTTATCTCTTCTTTAATTAGTTTTTGTGCTTTGTTGATTGATAGTTTCAGTTTAGATTGATAAATTAGGTTTTGATACGAAATATCGTATTTTGGTGTCGGTTTGTGACTTTTAGAACCTGCTTTGATCCGGAGTGTTTACTGAGAAAATAAACATAGTGAGAGTGTTGTACTAGGGGACCTGGAGCACCACCAGAGAGACGAGCCCCATCCCACCGGCCAGGGCCGGCGAGAGCTTGAGGAGGGGCCGGCGACGCCGGCCAACCTAGTGAGTTAGGGTGTGGGTTTTTGGTCTATAGGTGTCTGCTAGGGTTTGGGTTCCTCTGGTCTTGTTGAAATTGTTTAGTTTTCACAGTAGGAAAATCTGGGATCAATTGTGCAGTTTCTAGTGTTTCGTGTTCGTGCGATACGTGTTACGACACGGGTCGTGCCGTTTTAGTGGTTTCGCTCTTAAGTTGTTTTCGTCGTGTCGCTACTCTCGTTAGCCACGATACGAATACTTAAGAGGTGTTTGTGTGTTGTTGTGTCGATTAGATATAGCTAGTTTGTATTTCGTAGCTATTAATGATATATGTATATTTGCTTGTTGGTTATATGTTGCAGGTTCGCAGACGAGGACTACGGACACTGCCACAGGGGGATTCAGGTGGTAGATTTCATCTAGCTTGGAGTGTGGGTGAGTAGATTTAACATCTACAGGGGAATCGCCCGCATGGCGTTATGCGTCTGGGCTAGAAACCTTTACCTTTGTCGCATATTCTATATCATGTTTAGAATTGCGCATATACCTTACTGCTTAGTGATAGTTGTGATTGGACTAGTATCCTTAGGACACTGCACTATTATTGACGGCTCAGATTGCGAGAGCACTGATTGGATGCCACACACACCGTCAATAATTGCCATGTCATACACAGACCATATTTTAGAAATGCTATTGTATGGTTAGGGACATTGTGACTTTGATACATATTTCTTATCGTTATACTTAGACCTTGACATGCTAGTTCCTGTTTACCTATAGGGTTTTGTACCATTAGTGCTAGGTACATATACACCTAGGGACATGGATACAGGTGTACTTGCATTTCATATTTACTTATACCTGATAGGTATATCACATCAGCATACAGGTAGGTGTACTTGTATTTCATATTTATACCTGATAGGTATATCACATCACCATATAGGTAGATACCTATATTTCTGCTATACTGTTCATGTATTCATTTATTATCTGGTGAATGCTATGCTGTTCTTTTATACGCTTTCATTACAGTTTCATATTGCGTATATTTATTCATGGATTATCGCATTGTTTTATGGATTTTTCATGATGTTTTCTGGATTTGGGGACCGTGGTGGTTCATGAAATTATGCATACATTTGAACACCCGGTTTCCTTGAGATGATATTATAGCATCCACCATGAGATTTATCGGTGCGGATATATATCCTATGCGAGGAGGCGTCGAGAGCCGCATGAGGAAACATGGTGGGGCCCGGAGGTACCCCGAAGCAAGAATGTTGTCGGAGTGAGCCGATGTCGCATTGAGGCGATGAGGCCTAGGGGAGCCATACTTTCCGGTGACATTACCAGAGACTCGGCGGATATCAGGGGGATACCGTTGGGAGTCATGTGCGTATCGATACGTCGAGAGGCGAGGGGCAGAGCGAGGCACTCGAGCTCTCGTGATAGCGTATGATACGTACTTATCAGAATTTCAGTGTCGATGCTTGACACATTGGTTTTATGATATTCCTAAATACTCTTGTATATATAACAGGGGATTGAGCCGCTGTTATATATGCCTTTACACCAATATTAGTGGAATGGGACGCTAATATATGTGTATTGCCCTCATCATATTTATATATGTCATTATATTTAGGATGTTAGAACTGTGCTGGTGATTTGACTTGAGACTCATGAGATTCATTGGGATTGGATGATGATATCGTACACACTAGAGATGTGAGATCCACTTAGTGTGGTACATATGATATATTGTGAGATATACTGATGTTGTACAGACGAGATATGTGGGATCCACTAGCTGTTGTACATTTGATATATGGGAGATATATTGTTATTGTACATACGAGAGGTGTGAGATTCACTTGTGTTGTACATTTGATATGATAGATATACTGACGTTGTACATACTAGATGTGTGAGATTTACTTAGTGTTGTACATTCGATACTTATGTGAGATACATTTGATATTGTGTAGTTGAGGAGATGTGACACTTAGATGATATGAGAGCTGATTGGGTGACTGATTGAGGAATTGGGATTTGATTTGTCTTATGGGATTGTGATCCTACCACGATGTCAGGATTCCGTGGAAATGACATATTTCACTCCATACCTCATCTTTATATACTTGTGCACTGTTTCATGCATTAGGAGTACCTGTGAGAGTACCTCCCTGAGAGTTGCACATTTACTTTCTCATATCTCCAGAGCATGATTATTGCATACTGTTGTCATATCATTACTGCAGGACATATTGGTGGTACTTGTGAGTGTACTTTCCATTATTTCGTACTCATGACCATTATATCTGAAATGTCATATATTAGATTCATGCTGTACGTTCATTCTCGCGATTACCTGCATATGTTATTTACTATTCACGAGTTGGCAACTCACCCCCGTTGTGCCACAGGTATTGCTGGAGTTTCCCCAAAGTAGTCAAGGCAAGCTATTCAGCTTTTCAGCTACACACTCATCTATCATCTTTTGGGTTGCGGATACCACTTCGCCTGTTAGTGTGCAGTTTTGCCAGGTGGGTTTTGTGGTTATCTGAGAGTGTATTGTATATTCGTTGTATATTGTACTCTCCATCTACTACCAGTATGTTGTGACTTAGAGACTTGGTGAGGACGATTTTGTATATATTGTGGATTTTATACAGTTTCCTTTCTTTTGTCTCTGATTTCTTCGCTACGGCGTCGTATATCTGTTGTGGTATTGTTTTCCGCCGTTGGGCGTGGATTTTGCTCCCGTTTGGGATGCTTTACTTTATATCTATGCTGTACCCTTTTTAGGGGCTGGTTTTATAAAGGAGGTGCTGCCAAAATTTTAAAGAAAATGTGGACTCTTTTAAAGAATTTGGGTTGTGTTTTCAAATGTTTCCAAAACTTATTATTATCTTTTCCGTATTTTTATGGTTTAGATTTCTGGGTTTTGGCTTTCTTTTACTGCGTTACGTCTGGAGGCGTTGCGTAGTATTAGGGCCATCACGTACCTTTTTGGGTCGTGACAAAGTTGGTATCAGAGCGTGGTTTTACCTTTCGGAGTGTAGGATGACCCTGGTATGATGGAGTAGGTAACCTAAGCGGAGTAACGTAGTGTGTGTATGTCTGCAGCATACTCACGATGCAGTATTTCGCCTAAAGTGCCTAAGTACAATTTCTTGAGATTCCTTCCTTGATGATTCATATCCTTGAGATTCGATTTCCTTGTTCTTATCGAATCCTATCTCTATTTATAGCCTTGCCATTGATGACTACGGGGACTCAGAGTGATGCAGCGAGAGCCGAGGTCAGGGTTAGCTCGGGTGAGACGAGCACTGACCAGCAGGGCACTCATATTGCACAGTTGCAGATGGATCAGCCTTCGACTGATCAGCTAGATAGACTTGTGACAGAGATGCAGGATTTGCGCCAGATGATGAGATCATTGGTTGATGCCATTCGAGCGCAGCGACAGAAGGTTGTCACCCCAGTTGGACAGTTGTTCCTTGGGATCAGCGTGCAGCAGTCTGTTACTTACGTAGCATCAGCGGATGTAGCCCCAGTTGACGAGACACGTATTCCAGAGACTTTGCGAGTTCCAGGACAGTGGAGGACTCGTACAGGTGTGCCAGTCCAGGGACAGAGGTTCAGTCGTCGTGATAGGTTTCGTGCACGGCATGTGAGTACAAGAGGTGTGAGACGAGGACAGTCGTCTAGCTCTTATCCCCAGGATGGTCAGCAGTTTTCTTCCGGATGTTATCGGTGCGGGAGTTTGGATCATCGGGTTAGATTTTGTACTGAGCCACGTAGGCGCGAGACAGCTATACCACAGAGTGGAGGATTTCAGCCAGTTGTGGGTAGGAGGCAGACACGAGGGTTTGTTTCTACTCAACCGGAAGCCCGGACGTCCAGTGCAGAGTTGTCAGGTATCCTTGTTCATGTTCGTTGTTGTACTTGTTGGTTTTTTGTACTTTGTGCCGTGGTTGGGACGAGGATCGTGTTAGCTAGATCAGCCGTTTTGTTGTGTTAACTTCTGGCAGCGATTCTTTTGTTGCGCGACACGTATTTCAGTCGTGTGCCAGTCGGTGAGGAGATTTTGCCGTCATTAGATCCTTCTAGAGATGTTGGATTTGACATTCTCCTGGGCATAGATTGGTTAGCTACGTGTTAGGCGTCTGTGGACTACCGTGTGGAAACAGTCAGGATTTGTTTTCCCGGCGAGTCAGTTCTTGTTGTGCAGGTGGATAGTTGTGCCGCCTCTTACAGCTTGAATTCAGCCTTTTTCCGCTAGTCAGCTTTGGAGGAGATGTCGTGGATTCTTGGCGTTTATTCGAGATACCGGAGCCACATTGGGATTGTTGGGCCGGTAGTTATCGTGCAAGAGTTGTCCGACGATATTCCAGAAGAGCTAGCGAAATTCAGGGAGCTTAAGGATCTGCTGCAGAGTTGTTTGTTGGGAGGTTTGTGTGTCCGAGTGTTTCGCTTTTGGGAGCTCCAAATTCTGTTCGTTTAGGAGGATGACGACAGTTTGCGGTTGTGGATTGATGGATCGTCAATTGAACCGGCTTGTGGTGCGGTTAGGTATCTGTTACCTTGTTTTGACGATTTCTTCGATCAGCTCCAGAGTGCGAGACTTTTTCTAAGTTTGTTTGGGATCAGGTCATCATTATTGCAGGTTCGGAGTGATGGCATTCCGAATTTTGCTTTTGTGCGTGCTACGGGCAGTTTGTGTGTTGGTAGTGTCGTTGGACTTGCCAATGCCCTAGCAGCATTTGTGGGATATGATGCACCAGATTTCTTCAGGCCGTTCCTCGACCAGTTATTGTTGTGTTTTGACGACATTCTGGTCATTTTCTTTGTGTTTTGAGGAACAGGAGCAGCTTTTGAGACTTTGTTTTGCAGACATTGGTAGAGCCCAGCTGTTTGCTAGTTTCTCGGAGTGTTCCTTCAGGCTTGTTTGTGTTGACTCCTAGGTCTTGTAGTTACGGGAGACGGTTTCGTATGGTTCCGAGGGAGATCGTGACCGTACAGCTTAGACCCAGACTTGTGTTCGGACAGAGGTCCTTTGATGTTGGGTTTAGCAGGTTTTACCGCCGTTTCGTGCAGGATTACTAGCGTATTGTTGCACCGTTGACTGTGAAGACCAGGTAGGAGGTTCTTTTCTTTGGACTGAGGCATGTGTGCAGAGTTCTCAGCAGTTGGAGATTCGGTTAGCAATTGCATCAGTTCTTGCTTTTGATTCGGAGACCTTGATTTGTGACGAGGTTGTGCTATGTTAGGGATGCGTTTGTGTACCTGATGTTATCGGGTAGAGACATGAAATCCTAGAGCAAGCACATCAGTCAACTCTCTGTGTTCATTCAGGTTCCACCAGCTTTGACGTGACTTGTGAGATAGTTACAGGTGGACAGGAATGTGAAGAGAAATTTCAGGTTTCGTTTCAAGGTGTTTGTTTGGTTTGTTGTTTGCGGCAGTTGGGATCGTCACTCGCCATTGTTAGGATACTTCTTGATAGTTGTTATCAGGAGACATTTCAATTGGCGACCTTTAGGTGTAGTCAGGTAGTGTCGATCACCAGTCTGTTTTTCTGACTCAGCTTAGTAGGATTTTTGGACCTCAGCTTGTCTAGAGACTTCGGAGAGGTTCTAGTTGGTCTTTTGAGATCCTTTATGTGAGTTAGTTTTCGTTGCCTTTAGTTTGGCACTTCCGCCCAGATTATAGATTGTTCACCCCGTTTTCATGGTGTTGATTTTTGGCAAATACCTTCATGACTTTTTCACATGATTCAGCACAGACCATTAGTGTGGACTCGATCTTTTCGTTCACCAGCATCCATGTGTGTAAATGGTTTGGCGGGTGAAGAAACTTCGGTCAAGGGTCTTGCCATCTGTGAAAAGTTTCTTGGACGTAGCTGTATAGTGAGGGGATCACTTGGGAAGCTGCGAGTGAGATTTGGGAGTTTTGTACCCTTCTCTTTGAAGGTATGCTTGGTGAAATTTTAAATTCGGGGACGAATTTTTATAAGGGGGGAAGATTGTAACGATCTAGAAATCGTTTTGTGCTTGTTTCTGCTTTTGGGTGAAATTCATCGGTATTGTCAGTTTTATACCGATTGTGATCAAACGGCCATATCGACTTACCAGCACCTAGTTTTGAGAAAATAAAGCTTGTGCGCACACTTTGAGAGTATATGGGACGTTTTGGTGCAATTTGAATTTTTCCCATTTTTAATGTTATTTTAATCCGGTTTGCATTTTTCTGGAAATCTTCTCTTTGCTTCTTTTTCTTAAAATTTTCCTTAAGTTAACTAAACCACATAGTATAGGATTGTGTGGCCTAGGTTTAATGGAGAATTAGAAAAGAAAAGAATTGAAAAGAAAAGAGAAGAAGATGCATGCATGTTTGACTTTGAATTTCTATGCATTAATTGTAGGAAATTGCATAGGAAATTGCCTCTCTCTCTCTCTCCCTCTCCTTGGCCGAGCTCACCCTTCCCTCTACTGCACTTGGTTATTTTCTTCTCTCTTTTAATCACAAAACATTCACAAAACCTTCACAAATCCAAATCTCTTCACAAAGTTCATCAATTTCTTCAAGTTTTCTCATTTTCTTGACTTGGAGTGCACAAAGCTTGGATCTTGTTATTCTTTCAGTTAGGTAATGATCCTTATCTCTTCTTTAATTAGTTTTTGTGCTTTGTTGATTGATAGTTTCAGTTTAGATTGATAAATTAGGTTTTGATACGAAATATCGTATTTTGGTGTCGGTTTGTGACTTTTAGAACCTGCTTTGATCCGGAGTGTTTACTGAGAAAATAAACATAGTGAGAGTGTTGTACTAGGGGACCTGGAGCACCACCAGAGAGACGAGCCCCATCCCACCGGCCAGGGCCGGCGAGATCTTGAGGAGGGGCCGGCGACGCCGGCCAACCTAGTGAGTTAGGGTGTGGGTTTTTGGTCTGTAGGTGTCTGCTCGGGTTTGGGTTCCTCTGGTCTTGTTGAAATTGTTTAGTTTTCACAGTAGGAAAATCTGGGATCAATTGTGCAGTTTCTAGTGTTTCGTGTTCGTGCGATACGTGTTACGACACGGGTCGTGCCGTTTTAGTGGTTTCGCTCTTAAGTTGTTTTCTTCGTGTCACTACTCTCGTTAGCCACGATACGAATACTTAAGAGGTGTTTGTGTGTTGTTGTGTCGATTAGATATAGCTAGTTTGTATTTCATAGCTATTAATGATATATGTATATTTGCTTGTTGGTTATATGTTGCAGGTTCGCAGACGAGGACTACGGACACTGCCACAGGGGGATTCAGGTGGTAGATTTCATCTAGCTTGGAGTGTGGGTGAGTAGATTTAACATCTACAGGGGAATCGCCCGCATGGCGTTATGCGTCTGGGCTAGAAACCTTTACCTTTGTCGCATATTCTATATCATGTTTAGAATTGCGCATATACCTTACTGCTTAGTGATAGTTGTGATTGGACTAGTATCCTTAGGACACTGCACTATTATTGACGGCTCAGATTGCGAGAGCACTGATTGGATGCCACACACACCGTCAATAATTGCCATGTCATACACAGACCATATTTTAGAAATGCTATTGTATGGTTAGGGACATTGTGACTTTGATACATATTTCTTATCGTTATACTTAGACCTTGACATGCTAGTTCCTGTTTACCTATAGGGTTTTGTACCATTAGTGCTAGGTACATATACACCTAGGGACATGGATACAGGTGTACTTGCATTTCATATTTACTTATACCTGATAGGTATATCACATCAGCATACAGGTAGGTGTACTTGTATTTCATATTTATACCTGATAGGTATATCACATCACCATATAGGTAGATACCTATATTTCTGCTATACTGTCCATGTATTCATTTATTATCTGGTGAATGCTATGCTGTTCTTTTATACGCTTTCATTACAGTTTCATATTGCGTATATTTATTCATGGATTATCGCATTGTTTTATGGATTTTTCATGATGTTTTCTGGATTTGGGGACCGTGGTGGTTCATGAAATTATGCATACATTTGAACACCCGGTTTCCTTGAGATGATATTATAGCATCCACCATGAGATTTATCGGTGTGGATATATATCCTATGCGAGGAGGCGTCGAGAGCCGCATGAGGATACATGGTGGGGCCCGGAGGTACCCCGAAGCAAGAATGTTGTCGGAGTGAGCCGATGTCGCATTGAGGCGATGAGGCCTAGGGGAGCCATACTTTCCGGTGACATTACCAGAGACTCGGCGGATATCAGGGGGATACCGTTGGGAGTCATGTGCGTATCGATACATCGAGAGGCGAGGGGCAGAGCGAGGCACTCGAGCTCTCGTGATAGCGTATGATACGTACTTATCAGAATTTCAGTGTCGATGCTTGACACATTGGTTTTATGATATTCCTAAATACTCTTGTATATATAACAGGGGATTGAGCCGCTGTTATATATGCCTTTACACCAATATTAGTGGAATGGGACGCTAATATATGTGTATTGCCCTCATCATATTTATATATGTCATTATATTTAGGATGTTAGAACTGTGCTGGAGATTTGACTTGAGACTCATGAGATTCATTGGGATTGGATGATGATATCGTACACACTAGAGATGTGAGATCCACTTAGTGTGGTACATATGATATATTGTGAGATATACTGATGTTGTACAGACGAGATATGTGGGATCCACTAGCTGTTGTACATTTGATATATGGGAGATATATTGTTATTGTACATACGAGAGGTGTGAGATTCACTTGTGTTGTACATTTGATATGATAGATATACTGACGTTGTACATACTAGATGTGTGAGATTTACTTAGTGTTGTACATTCGATACTTATGTGAGATACATTTGATATTGTGTAGTTGAGGAGATGTGACACTTAGATGATATGAGAGCTGATTGGGTGACTGATTAAGGAATTGGGATTTGATTTGTCTTATGGGATTGTGATCCTACCACGATGTCAGGATTCCGTGGAAATGACATATTTCACTCCATACCTCATCTTTATATACTTGTGCACTGTTTCATGCATTAGGAGTACCTGTGAGAGTACCTCCCTGAGAGTTGCACATTTACTTTCTCATATCCCCGAGCATGATTATTGCATACTGTTGTCATATCATTACTGCAGGACATATTGGTGGTACTTGTGAGTGTACTTTCCATTATTTCGTACTCATGACCATTATATCTGAAATGTCATATATTAGATTCATGCTGTACGTTCATTCTCGCGATTACCTGCATATGTTATTTACTATTCACGAGTTGGCAACTCACCCCCGTTGTGCCACAGGTATTGCTGGAGTTTCCCCAAAGTAGTCAAGGCAAGCTATTCAGCTTTTCAGCTACACACTCATCTATCATCTTTTGGGTTGCGGATACCACTTCGCCTGTTAGTGTGCAGTTTTGCCAGGTGGGTTTTGTGGTTATCTGAGAGTGTATTGTATATTCGTTGTATATTGTACTCTCCATCTACTACCAGTATGTTGTGACTTAGAGACTTGGTGAGGACGATTTTGTATATATTGTGGATTTTATACAGTTTCCTTTCTTTTGTCTCTGATTTCTTCGCTACGGCGTCGTATATCTGTTGTGGTATTGTTTTCCGCCGTTGGGCGTGGATTTTGCTCCCGTTTGGGATGCTTTACTTTATATCTATGCTGTACCCTTTTTAGGGGCTGGTTTTATAAAGGAGGTGCTGCCAAAATTTTAAAGAAAATGTGGACTCTTTTAAAGAATTTGGGTTGTGTTTTCAAATGTTTCCAAAACTTATTATTATCTTTTCCGTATTTTTATGGTTTAGATTTCTGGGTTTTGGCTTTCTTTTACCGCGTTACGTCTGGAGGCGTTGCGTAGTATTAGGGCCATCACGTACCTTTTTGGGTCGTGACAGGGGACCTCCCTCAAAGTATCGACACTGGCCTGGCTGAAAGATTGGCAAACTTGTAGTGTGTAATTAATCCCGGCTAGTCTTTCCTTTTAGGGTTTGAAGGAAGATTTGATAAAAAGCAGTGGGAGCCATCCTGATTAGATAAAATAATAACCAATCTATTCTTGCAAGAGCGCATGCTGAGTGTTTTCTTCTCTCTCTCTCCAGGTAGCGACCATATCACGCCTTAATCAAGATAATAAAATGGATTATTGACCGAATCCGCTTGTTATAATGAGCTGGGGAACGTTGGTCCCGCTCCAACTTATAATTGTTATAAGACAGAGCAGGAAATTGGGGATTACCAGAATTCCCGTGCCGCCCAAACGAAGAATGTGCATGCTGATGCATCATCTTCGGGTGTGTTCATTACAAAGAACTGTTTCTCAGTATCCTCCGTATCCTGGGTATTTGATACCGGATCAGGATCCCAGATATGTAAGATGTTACATAGGGCTACAAAAGGGTAGAAAAACTGAGAATGGGTGATAAGTTTCATGAGGCAGAAAACGGAGCAAGTGTTGCAGCCAAGTCTGTTGGTCACTGTCACCCTGTATTGTAATACATTGATTCTGAACGAATGTTATTAGATACCGAACCTGATATACAAAATCATATCAGTCTCTTTATTAGTAAAGAAAGGATATAATTTTGTATTGTTGGATCATGTTTTGAACATTTCCTATATCAAAAGTTGATCGGTTCAGGCACGTTATCTAAAAGCATTGAAGTTCTAAATCAAACTACAGTTCTTAGTATACGGAACACACAAAAGAGGAAGAGTTCAGAAATGAACGAATCCTTCTTGAGGTATTGTAGACTAGGTCAGATCAATGCGACCCGACTGGCTGAAGTTACATTTAGATGTATATTTAAATCAGTTTGAATTTACATCTTCTGAAACTTGCCAGTCATGTCACAAAGATAAGATGACCATAGCTCCATTTACTGAAAACAGAGAAAGAGTTAATTGAACTCTTGGGATGATACATGATGATGTATGTAGGTCCCCTGTCTACACATACCAGGATTGGTTCTTTATACTTCATTATATTCTCTGATAATCTCTCAAGATTCAGACATATGTTCCTGTTGAAACACAAGTCTGAACCTTTTGAGATATTCACAGAATATAAGTTAGAAGTAGAGAACCAATACGGGTATAAGTATTATGTCCTTTGATGAGATCAAGGAGGAGAATACTTGTGCATAGAATTTCTGGACTATTCTAAAGGAGAATGAGATTCTCTCTCAGCATTACTCCTCCGTATACACCATTGCCAGATGGTATGTCGGGGCGGAGCAGATACACCCTATTTGATATGGTGTGCTCTATGATGAGTACTACTGAGTTACCTATTTCCTTTTGGGAGTGATGCACTTATGAAGTTGCATACCTATTGAATAGGGTTTCGATC
Organism: Agapanthus africanus; assembly: GCA_030015575.1. NCBI lineage: Eukaryota > Viridiplantae > Streptophyta > Magnoliopsida > Asparagales > Amaryllidaceae > Agapanthus > Agapanthus africanus. Next base: position 208,133,826 of record JASDDO010000004.1, read on the forward strand.
AAATCAGTTGCCTACCACTTCATATGTGATATGGAAAGGGAAGAGCCCGTATCTTAAGTTCCTTAAGATTTGGGGTTGACCGGCCTATGTCTCATAGCAAAATCCGGACAAGCTCGAGGCAAGGTCTGTAATGTAGAACTGGAAATGTTCCAGCTATACAGACTGCAGCTGATGATTTGATAGAATCAAGGATTCAGTAGATTCCAACGAACCTCAGCCTCTCCGCCGATCTAGTAAGGTTCCTCACCCACCTGAGAGTTACTCCGGTTTCTCTATGACAGTGGGAGCGAGGATTGCATCATGAGATGATGACCCAACTAGTTTCGAGCTGGCCATCAGGAGTGGGACTCTGTAAGAATGGCTGGATGCTTAGCGATCTGAGATGGAATCCATGTACACCAACAAAGTATGGACTTTGGTTGCTATATCTGAAGGGTTAAATCCCCATCAGGAGCAAGTATATCTTGAGAAGATTACTTGGTGTACATGGAAAAGTTGAGACTTTCAAAGCTAGACTAGTTAAAGGTTTTCGTCATCGACCAGGCGTGGATAATGATGAAACCTTTTCCAGTACCTATGCTTAAGTCCATCCAGATCCTACTTGTCACGGCTACATACCATGACTACGATATCTGGTGGTTGGGTGTTATGACTGCTTTTCTAAATGATGTTTTAGAAGAGTGCGTCTATAAGTACACAGCCAGAGGGTTTCGTAGACAGTGGGAGCAGCGAAAACGTGTGCAAGATGCTTTATAGATTAAAGCAGGCATCGCGGAGTTGGAACATCTGTTTTGATGGATTAGTCAAAGAGTTTGACATCATCAAAATGGTAGATGAACCTTGTATAAACAAAAAGGTAGTAGGGAGTATGGTGGCGATTCACGTAGAGTACGTGGATGACATACTCTTGATAGGGAAGGAGCTTCCTATGCTACGCTCGATCAATCTCCGCTTATCACAATGATTCTCCATATAGGATCAAAGTGATACCTCATAAATCCTGGATTTTGGATCTATGAGATAGATCTAATTGGATGTTAGGATACTCACTAGTCGTAGTGAGATGGTATCAATTGATCCTGGGGAAAATCACTGGAAGTGTTCCATGGTGATAAAGATGACTGAGTGTCAGTCACAGGCATTGTCTTTACCCTCAGTAAAGGGACGGTATGTTGGAAGAGTTCCAAGCTAGATACCGTGACATACTAGACGATAAAGGCAGGATACATCGCTACTTAAGATGCTACCAAAGAGGCTGTTTGGGTGTATATTGGTTCATGAGATGAACTATGTTCCTCCCATTGTGTGACAATGGAGTTGTGGCTTATGCCAAGGAACGCAGGTCCCATCAGTGATCCAGACATATTCTAAGGCAGTATCACCTGATCATGGAGATAGTTGATCTCCAGGGTGATCGAGGTTTGGAGAGTAGACTCAGAGGACAACACGACGAAACCACTCACGAAGGCCTATTCCCAGAGAGAGACTTTTATGGGATGGTTGAGTATGAGATACTACAACCACTGCTACAGATGGCCCTAGTGCAAGTGGGAGATTGTTAGTTATATGTATGCCCTAGAGGCCATTACTGTACATTGGATGTATACTGTAGTGGATGCTGGGACATATATAGGGAGGACTTTCTTGCTCGACATGATAGTATGCTATCTGGTTGATCTTTACCTTAACGTGTACACAGATTGTCTCTCTATTACATGTTGGTAAAGCCCTTAGGATGTGTACTTGACTACCTAGACTATGATGCGGATCATACTAGTGGGGACATGGTAGTCCATAAGTACATCCTTCAAAGTCCCTATTCGTGGGTGTATCGAGATGGGGCATCGATATACCAGAATAGACTAGCGTGTACCTTCTCGACCCATACAGATGGGCGATGGATGATCCCATATCCATTGGTGTTTGACATCAGAGATGATATACGGGTGCTCAGTAGAGACTGGGTACACTGGACGGACTCGCCGAGAACTCCCAGATGGTATTATACCTTACGTCAGATGGCAGTTCTCTGGTGACACTGGTACAGAGTAGTCTGTTGACACGAGATCGTCATAGAGTCTTGTGTGGTTCCCACTGTGCTTTGATTTCCATCTTACCACGTCCAAGAGGGCGTGCAAAACGGTGGTTTTTGGGTACAGTCCCGAGTCACATGGAGGCAATGAGCGATAGGAGGGGATTCGTCTCTCCCGGTATAGGGGGTTGATGTTGCGCTGTGTTCGATTGGCTATAACAGGAAATCCCTGGCCAGGGTTGCTGAGATTTACTGGTAAGTGTTACCAGTAGTTTCTCGAATTGTTATAGACCTCATATCGACACGACTTATCGAGCTATTGGGGTCTGACGTTTACCACCCCTAGGCAAGATATGCGACATATCAGACGATCAGACCGGACTGTACGGTAGTGTTACTGGTTGGATTCACTGGAGTGTGAGCGGGCTTGCTCGTCGATCTTCTGATCGCTCAATACCCGGGTGGCCGTTACGTTTAGCAGACCGCTTGCGGCTTGTGGGTGTTTGATATGATCATCACCTGCTGCCGGCGTATTGACGAGTCTTTAGAGTCCTACACAGAGGTTTCCTGGCTCAAGCAAAACGAAATAGGAGCGCATATGAGATATGTGCGGGACCGAGAATAATGCGTGTATGTGATACCGTATTCTATTCTCGCGATGAATGTATCGATTGGTTGTATACGATATAACCTAGTTATCGAATCAAGTATTGATTCGATAAGCCGATAGATTGAATACTGGTCGGTTATGTGCGACATGACCGGATCATTGAATCAAGTGTTGATTTAATGATTTAATGTATAATTATATATTTGATATATTACTTTGCATTAACTAATATTGGTTCACTTTAAATGGATTTTCTCGCTCGGATGTGCACATTGTATATTCGATATAGTTTTGTGCACTTGATTGTATCTTGTTTGATGATACATGTTTACTTGTGTTTGTGTGAAGATTGAACCATGGTTATATGAATGGTTAGGGTTATGATTATTTATTCATTCATTTATTTATTTATTAGTTTTGGAAAATAATAGCAAAAGAGAAAAATGGTGGCTTTCTTTGTTCTTTCTTGAAGCTTCATGAAGACTTTAACCAAGTGACCATTTTGTCTCATGCTTAACCCTAACCATTCCACTCAACCATGATTCATTCTCTACACTTGACCATGGTTTTATTATGATAAGTATTCATACTATTTTCTTTGAGGATAATACTTATCATAAGATAATATTCATCTTCTTCTTCTTCATCTTAAAAGAAGAAAGCTTCACTTCATCAATGGTGATTGATGAAATAGAGTGAGAAATCCTATTCTAAAGTCTACCCACTTCCTATTTCTTCATCCTCTACCTCTTGCCAAGTAGTAGAGTGTGTTTCCTTCACAAGTTTTCAAGGCTTGGTGAAGGTGGAGCTTGATCTAGTGATGCCTCGACGTAGATCATCTTCGGCACGTCGTCGATGACCTAGCCCGCTCTTTCTCCGATGAAGCCGGCGCTAGAGCCCGGGACTTGATCTGGACAGCGAGGAGACTTCATTGCGGAGCTATGGAGGTGGAGAAACGAATCTACAAAGGTTGTATTTCCGTATTCTTGTAGTTAAGTGTTAACTAGTTTGCTTTGTCGCCTAGAATTCTAGCAAACGATCCGTAGTCTAGGGTTTCTCGGCACCGTAATTTTTGAAACGGGCATGGTTGATGCCTTGTGTGACCCCTTTAGGGTGCCTAGGAACCCTACAATTCTTGCCTTAGAGTAATCATATCAATTGCCCTAGTTAGTTTAGTGTAGTTCTTTTTAATCTGCAGTAGATAAGTAATTCTTTAGATCTAAACAAAACACATTAATCATAATAAAAATGTTATTTTTAAAAGATTCCCTAATGAGCGAGTAATCTCCTCGCTTGTTAGGGTTAGGAATAAAGGAGGGATTGAGAGATGAATATCTCTCATCTCCTTCAATGCCAAATATTTTTCATAAATAGAACTTCATGCACGCATGCATGATCCGCTCCCTACGGCACCCTACCCACGAGGTAACGGTGACACCGTAGTATAAAGGACCGGACATGCATGACGTCCATGAAGGTTATAGCAATTAGTAGGAAAGGACGGACAAGGATCAAGAGGAAGAAACTTCGTTTCTTCCCAATCATCCTAATCCCCTTTGCTAATAATTGTTATGACTTCTAAAAAGTTTTAATCGAGTGCATTGAAAGAGGTGATAAGATCAATCTCATCAAACCCCACTTTAGACCTAACCCTAGCAAGTCCCTTAATATCGTACAACTTAGTTGTTAAAATCAATCGAGAAAAATCAAACCACAATTGGAATCAACTCGTAAACATACATAAGATAATTACACATCTCTGTGGATCGACCCGTATTCACCGGCTAGCTGCAAAGCGACGCCGTTTCTGATTACGGTTAACATATATTTTTGAACTAATCAGCGGCCTATGTGCTCGATATGAGGATTCAGTGAGGATGACATGTTTTATTCCGTACTCCGCATTTATTTGATATGCATTGCTTCATGTATTAGTAGTACCCGATAGAGTACCTTTCATGACTGTTGCATATATATATTGCTATTTGTTGCTATCAGATTGCATGTGATAGATTAGCGCAGTACGTGCATACTTGCGATTACCTGCATATGTTATTGACTATTCACGAGTTGGCAACTCACCCCCGTTGTGCCACAGGGCTGTACAGGTTGTCCCTCAGAGCAGTCAGAGGCAGGGCTTTCTTCTTCATCACATCGTATCATCTTTTGCAGCAGATATCGCTACGGCAGACTGTGTGCAGTTTTTCTATGTGGGTTTTGCGGTTATCCGATGATGGTCATTTGTATATTCATTGTATCCAGTACTCTCCATCTACCATTTTCATGTACTGACTTAGAGACGAGTTGTGAGGACGATATTGTATATTATTTTGTGACTGGGTGTCATTTATGCTGTTTTTATTTATATCGTCTTTTTCTTCGCTACGGCGTCGTATAACTGTTGTGGTGGTTGTTTTCCGCCTTTGGGCCTGGATTTGCTTCCGTTTGGGGATGCTTTACTTATATCTTTTGTTGTACCCTTTTTGGGGGCTTGTTTTACAAAGGAGGTGCTGCCAAATTTTTAAAGGAAGAAAAATTTGGACTTTAAAATATTTTGATTGAGATTTCAAAAGTTTTAACAATGTTATTATCACTTACTACTTTTGATGGTTTAGATTGCTGGGTTTTCGGCTTACTTGAATTACGTTACGCCTGGAGACGTTACGTAGTTTAAGGGCCGTCACGTGCCAAATTTCGGGTCATGACAGTAGTCAAGCATGAATCCTATGGGCTCTATCAACATGTAATAGTGATCTGTTATGTCACCTGAAGCATGTACACGATGATAAAGACAAACCAGATAGCATACTATTATCTCGAGTAAGACTGTTCTACCGGTATAGGTCATCCCTCAATCATTGCAATCACGTGCCTGCGATCCAATAATTGACTTGAGGGCACTATAGCCAACAGAGGACAGCGACAAGAAGACCCGAAGGACATGAATCTGTGAGGTATAAACTTCTTTCCGAGTAGTTAACCTCATACAGTTTTGTTAGTTAGGGTTTAACATCGATCCTGGAGTTCAAGTCGGTGTTGCGACACCCGTAAAAATCGTTTTTTACGTATTCCGCCTCCCCGCGAACCCACAGGGTGCGCGACATCGACTTACAGTGGTATCAGAGCCTACTAAACCATAACTAGCATGTTAGCAAGTAGTTAGAACTTCGATCGTCGAAAAAACACGAAATCATAACGCAAAATCCTTGCTTGCTGTCTTTTTAAAAATCGGGTCTTAAAAATATTTCAGAGGCCTTAAAAATACAAGCAGAGAATTCTAAGAACACACAAGAAATACGAGTCAGTAACTCGTCAAGACCGGGTTGTAAGCGCGGCGAAACAGTGCGTTTCGCCGCGCTTCCGCGGCCGAGTCAAGGCCGAGACGACTCGTATTTCTTCTGTGGGTCTTATATGTTGTGTTTTGATTTTTGGTATATTTGGTTTCTACCCAGTATTGTTTGTGTGCTGGTTTGTACATGGGGTAGACACATAAAATATGTTTCGATCGAAATTCTAAAATTCTTGGCTAAGTATCGTTTCTGCAGTTGTTATATGTGTTTCGAAACGTCCGCTAATTGCTATACATCGATTAGTGGGGTTTGCACATATCTGTGTTGCTGTTCTTGTTGGTTTGTGTATATGAACTTTATTGGATTGTCGTGGATGAATAGCCGGGGATGTGAGAAGAGAGTTTTCTTTTTTTCATTCGATGTAATTGTAAAGTGATGTAATATTATTTTGCGGGGCACATCCGGGTTGAGGTTGTAGCCACTGTTGTATTATTTCTTTTACTGTTTTTGCTCCTAGGATAGACCCAAGGTAGGGTGCACAAACTATCAGGTTCTTTGAAGTGCCGAGTGGCCTACTCATTTTACCGAGCGAGGTTGCTTCACTTCGGGAATTTTGCGGGTAGTTTGCCGCACCCATAGGGGTCTAGGGTGGGGTTTGGCTATTCAGCACGACCGTGGAATCCATCTTTCGTTACAGGCTTACACAAAACGCGGAATTCCTAGTATATCTAATATGTTCATCTGTGATATGGAATACCTATTATTGCGTGAGACGAATGGTTATTATATATATGCTATATAGTAGACGTTGCTTATGTTTTGCACCCGCGCTAGTCCAACCCCCACTCTGGCGTTATTTAAGTAAACTAACGGTGTTAGACAGGGCCCAGTGGCGAATGCGGATGGCATAAGCGGACGTGGTATTTTCGTTTCTCTCTGTGATGATAGGTGTAAATGATGAGACTGCATTAGATTAATGCAAAGCAACAAACCAAAGCTGAATCGTTGGGACAATTTCAAAATCACTCGTTTTTTTTCAAAACAGAAACTTTTAAATGCGGAGCTTAAACCACTCCTTTAAAAGCTATCAGGTTCCTTCGATTAAATCAAGTTCATTACGTTCACGGTTTTGCCAAAACCAGCCATAGCCCTCCGTCATTTCAGTTGAATATTCAGTAGTATTCAAGCTATGCATTTTGACCTTCGCCAAGGCATAGTGATTGGTAGCTGCTGGATATTCATCTGTAGTATAGATAGATGCGTTGTTTTGGGACAGTCGTACTACTATTTTGGCCTTCATCAAGGGTATGTACGGGTGGGTTCAAATTAACCTGGACAATGACGGGTAGAACTTGATGTTGGGGTCCCGACAGTGCCCCGGCAGTCAAAACGCGGCCGAACAAAATTTTATCAAACCGGCGCTACCGCTACCCGATCCCGGATCGACCTTAAACCCTAAACTAGCAAATTAAACTAAGAGTTAGAATCGTTATACCGAGATGATCCAAGTCCTTCGGTCTTCATTCCAAGCACCTAGCGGTTCTTTGACGAAGTTTGGTTGCCGGTCTTCCTCCATCTCCGATGATCCACCCGAGGGAAACGGCGCAAGCTCTAGCTCGACGAACGAGACAACCGACGTTCCATAGTTTCTAACGATGGAGAGTCGAGGTGTAGTAGTGTGTCACTATCTTTTTCTCTCAACATATGAGCTCAATGTGAAACTCAAGAAGAAGATGAAGGAGGTGAAAGCTTTGGCATGAACAACCAAGAAAATGGCTAAGTATTTATGTAGTATATGAGAGAGTGAGAGAGAGCTAGTGTAAAATCACCAAAAGAAAATCAATCCCCACTCTAAAGTGGCCGGCCCCCTCTCATTCCCCAAAATTTTTCATTGTTTAATTACATTAAACAATGCAAACCATACTCAAGCCCATGCTTTGACCCATGCCCATTCCTTGTCACCTTTTCCACCCTCCACCTCATTATTAAATCATAATGAATTTCCATAAATGGAAAATCAAATAACGAGGTGGCAAAGCTTCTAGAAGCTATTCCGTATAAAATACGGAATACTTCCCGGTACATGTATCGAAATACATATACGCGTATTCGTACAAAAATACGAATAGCCAAGAGAGAAAACGAATAGTGAACAATAATACTAGAATACGTATATACAAATACATATATAAATTATTAAATCAAAACCTGATTTAATAAACTGGCTTAATCCTAAGCCGCTAGTATTATCAACCGTCCAATTAAAGTCTGCGCAGCAAGTGCACATATTTAATCGGACATCTGTATGTATCAACATACCCCATGTACGCCATATCGCCTGAACCGTGAAAACCCTCTGTGTGGGACTCTAAAGACTCGTCAATACGCTGGCAGTGGGTTTAACCACAAGCACGTCAGCGGCACTAGCTGTACGTAACGGCTACCCAGGTATTGAGCGAAAGGGAGGCCGGCGAGCAAACTCATCTTGAACCCCTACTGAGCCTGACAGTGAAATATACGCACAGTCCGGTCTGTTCGTCTAAGAGTATCGCATATCGAGTCTAGGGGGTGGATAAAGTCAGACCCCCAACAACACGATATTCAGTGTCAGCATGATACCCACCACCTCCTAAGAAACTATCGATCCTGGATCGGCAATCCTCGTCTACCATGGCCATGGATTTGTGGTGATGGCCACCCGTACACAATGCGACATCAACCCCCAATACCGGGAGAGACGAATCCCCGACGATCCGATCACTGCCTCCATGTGGCTCGGGACTGTACCTAACTAAAACCTATTTGCACGACTCCTTTGAATCGTGGTAGGGTAGTAATCAAAGCACAGTGGGAACTCACACGAGACAAATGACGATCTCAGGTCGACAGACTAACCTGTACACATGTCACCTGGGAGCTGCTATCTGACAATAGGTATAATACCAACTAGAAAGTTCCCGGCGAGTCCGTCCAGTGTACTCATAACCCAATGAGCACCTGTATACTATCTTAGGTGAACAAACTAACACCAATGGCTTGTGAGACCTGTCCACCGTCCCTCGTCGGGGTCTCGATCAGTAAACACTAGTCTACACTGGAGTATCGATGCCCGGTCTCGATACTCCTACGACTAGGGACATTTAAGGATGTGCTTATAGACCCCAGCTCCCACAAATATGATCGCCATCATACTGCTGGCAGTCAAGCAAGAATCCTATGGGCTTTATCAACATGATGATAAAGACAAACCAGATAGCATACTATCATCTTGAGTAAGACTGTTTTATCGGTATAGGTCCTCACTCAATCATCATAATCACAAGTCCGCGACTATGATAATTGCCTTGAGGGCACTATAGCCAACAATCTCCCACTTGCACTTAAGGCCAATTATTGCGATGTCGCATACTCACAGCCCGTGTGATACCGAACACCCAACTTCTCTACTAATCAGTTTCGCAAACCCCGTTTGCGAAAAATGATTGCGTTCGAGAAATAGCCTCAGTGAGTGGATCCGCTCCAATGTTTCTTTCTGTATCTCTCTTAATCTCAACTTCACGGAGAAAACTATCTCCCGAAATGAGCAATACTTGTCTTAAAATTTGTCTGGATATCTGATGGGACCCAGTTCACAAATGAACTCCAAATCCAGCAAACTACATAGACTGTATCGTTCACTGAATTTAATCAGTATTCTGCGCCATGCTTTTCCTCAGTATTCGCTTGGACCACCCGTCCAACATACTGTCCCTCAAAAGTGAGAAAACTATAACTCTGACAGTCACTCTGTCATCCAGGTCACCTTGGAAGCCTGAAATGATAACCGTCTCCTGAAGGAGGCTGCCGTAATCATTTCCCTAGAACATTCACTTATGTTCATAAACTGCTTCCTGTTCATATCATAATATTGCATTTTGCAATCCCCATTCTTATGCATTTTCCAATGAAAACAGGTGCTTTTGACCCATGTCTACTACATGTTACAGGTTACAGGTTCTTGGAGCGAAAACAGTGAAAAACACAAAAGACGACACAAAAAGGACTTTTGACCAACAAATAGAAGGATCTTAGTCGAGCCTACACAAAGATAAAGTTCACAAAGCATAAGGCAGCGCAAGGTCCAAGAATACAAAGCGAACGGTTAAAAATCCATTGCAAATTGTTCACTGAAGATCTGGAACTAATGTAGAAGCCCAATTGATAAAAGAACCAAAGAACCAGAAGCCCAAAAGGACCCAGAACAAAACCCTACATTTTCAGCATCTGAACTCACTAAAAGGCCGCGGAACCGCGGCCCAAGCCAGCCATTGCCGCGGTTCCGCGGCCGTATAATGCTCGGAGGTGGTGAAAATTTTACCAAAGTTTAGTACGGCTCTGGAAAGATTTCCTAGGGGTATATTTGTAATTTTAGACATGCGGATCAAAATATAACCTAGGGTTTCCTATTCTCTATAAATAGGACTCTAATCATTGTAATTTCTTATGCCTCCCTATGCCTCTTTTTATGAATAAAATTTAGAATTCTTTTGGAGAGCATCGATGCCTCTTTTCATATCATGAATTCAGATCTGACAACCCTGTGTTGATGTTTGGAGAGAGCCATCTGTAAAGTAAGTAGATAAATTTAATTCCTTGCCCTAGTTTAGATTTCAATTCTTGCCCTAGGTAATTTTCATCCTCTGCCCTACATAAATGTTCTTCAATTCCCTAATGAGTGAGTAGTCTCCTCGCTTGTTAGGGTTAGATCTGGGGAAGGTTTGAGAGACGAAGATCTCTCATCCCCTTTCTTGCCCGTCATATATTTTCATAGGACTCTATGTATACATGCACATACCGCTCCCTACGGCACCCTATCCATTGAGGTAGCGGTGATACCGTAGTATAAAGGCCCGGTTGTGATTGTTTTCCATGGAGGTTAGGGTAAGGATTGATAAAGGAAGGACAAGAACCTAGAGGAAGAAACATCTTTCCAAATGATTCTAATCCCTTTTATTAATAATTACCATAACACCTAATTAGATCTTCATATGGGTATAGAAAGAGGTGAGATTTATAGACTTTCCAAACTTAACCTAGACCTAACCCTAGCAAGATTTAGATATAGATTAATTTAGTTTTTAGATTTAATAAGAAATCCGAACACCCATCGGAATTAACTCGTTAGCGCGATTAGGAAATTCACAACATCCCTGTGGACCGACCAGTACTCACCGGCTAGCTTCATGCGATGCCGTTCTTGATTGCGGTAATAGATAGTTTTTGAGATCAATCACTTCCCAATGTTTCTCCAGGATTGGATTAATATATCTGCTTATTGCATCTAGTGCAAAAGCAATATCTGGTGTGGTACTTGACATTTCATGATTAACTCAATTGCCTAAGCAAGTGATATGCTAATCATGCAGGTCCCTCTCCCCTTTAGTCTGTAAGACACCTTTAGAGAGGTTGACTCCATCACCTGCAGGTACACCACCATGCCAGGAGTCGTCCATTTAATGTCAAAGTACCCAGATTAGGATACTTCCCAAATCTAGATCTAAAACCATAGATCTATTAACCAAAAACCTGATATTATTTCCATATCCTATGTGGAGAAACAACTTTATGACAACCAAAGTACAACCGATCATAGTTTAGGAATATCTCTTCCTATCAAGTGCATGTCATCCCAATACCTGGACATCACTTTCTACTACCTTCTTACCAGATCCATCTCCTATTCTGATGAGGTCAAGACCTATGACTGTCACATCAAAAATAGATGATCTATTTCCACTATACCAGCTTTAGTCTATAAATAGACATAAGCTACTTTCCCATTATGCTTCCGTTGCTCCCACTGACTACAACAACCCTCCGGCAGAGTCATATACACGTACATTTCCAAAACTAGTTTAGAACGACGCTATACTCATCCTCCTGCCGGGTCTTATTGTAAGTCCACGGTAGCGCCCCGGCCGTCTAACAGACGCCAAATGCAGAATAAAAACTTTTACAACTGGCGCTATCGTGTACTATAACCCGGATCTGCCATTAAAGCTAAACTAACAAACTACAAAGTGGGTAGAAATGTTATACCGAACGATCCGAGTCCTTCGGTCTTCAACCATCATCCCACGCTTTGTTGCGGCTGCTCTGATCTCTTGAATCTCCAGTCTTCTCGTCCAGGTGGCACCACGTCGACGGATCTTTAAACGGGCTCCCGCCTCTGAACCGAGGCAACTCGATCATCAAGTTTGCTAAAAGAGATCACCAAGATTGATGTAGAGAATGAGTAGAACACTTTGTCTCGCTTCGTCCAAAGCCATGGACGAACGGTTAATGAAGTTGCCTTTTTGGATCGGGTGAAATGAGAAATGAGCAATCTAATTTCTATGAACCCAAAACCATAATCTTTTTAATCAAAATCAATCCCTCTCCTCTTAAAGAGGGGCCAGCCATTTATACAAGAGGGGGAGGTGAGTGTAGGAGAGGGGAAGGTGACCACAAGATAAAGATCAATCATGGAAAGAATGAGTCACCTTAACACATCACTAAAAACCATTAAATGCAATAATGACTCACTAACTTAGTCATCATCCATTTAATGCAACCAATGAATCATCAAGCCTTGTCACCAAATCTAGGACCTTCTAGAAACTTCTACACTCATGACTCACCTCAAGAAGAAAAGATAAATCCGCATTTAACCGAATGTTAAATACGGCCGATAGAAAACTGGAAACTGGCAACTTCCAAAAGTGATCCTGAAACGAATTTCAGGATAACCCCGTAACACTATAAACATACCCGCATTTGTATTACGACCGAATACAAATGCAACTGAGACAAAAATATTATATCTACACAGTATAATACTGGGATCCGGCTTAAACCAAAACCTACCAGTATTATCTGCCCGAAAAATGACACGTGCGAAAACGCACGTGCATTTTCCGAACCCTGCCATAAAACCATACGGCCTCTACAACGTTTCGCCCAAACTTGGGAAATGGTCTGTGGGGGACTCTAATGACTCATCAACACACTGGCACTGGGTATAACCACTAGCACGTCAGAGGTACGAGCTGTACGTAACGTTTGCCTATGTATTGATTGGAAGGGAAGCTGACGAGCGAACTCATCCATAAACCCTACTGATCCTGACAGTAACAATATCCGTACAGTCCGGTCCGTTCGTCTAAAGAGTATCGCATATCGAGTCTAGGGAGTGGATAAAGTCAGACCCCTAATAACGTGATAAATCGTGTCGGCATTAAGCCCATCACTATCTGAGAAACTACTAATCCAAATCAGTAATTCTCCACTACCTCGGCCGAGGATTTCTAGTGATGGCCACCCGTGCACTGTGCGACATCAACCCCCAATACCGGGAGAGACGAATCCCCGACGATCCGCTCACTGCCTCCATGTGGCTCGGGACTGTACCCAAAAAATACCTGTTTGCATGTCTCCTTTGAGCGTGGTAGGGAAGAAATCAAAGCACAGTGGGAACTCACACGGGACAAATGATGATCTCAGGTCGACAAACTAACCTGTACACATGTCACCAGGGAACTGCTATCTGACGATATGTATAATACCAACTAGCATGTTCCCGGCGAGTCTTGTCCGGTGTACTCATAACCCAATGAGCACCTGTATACATCTTAGGTGAACCAACTGACACCAATGGCTTGTGAAACCGGCCATTGCCCCTCGTCGGGGTCTCGACTGTATACACTAGTCTACTCTGGAGTATCGATGCCCTGTCTCGAAAACTCCCACGACTAGGGACACTTTAAGGATGTGCTTATAGACCCCAGCTCCCACGTATATGATCACCATCATACTGCTGGTAGTCAAGCAAGAATCCTATGGGCTCTATCATCATGCAATAGTGAACTAAAGCATGTATACGATGATAAAGACAAACCAGATAGCATACTATCATCTCGAGCAAGACTGTCATATCGGTATAGGTCCTCCATCAATCATTGCAATCACGTACCTGCGATCCAATAATTGACTTTGAGGGCACTATATGCAACAATCTCCCACTTGCACTTAAGGCTAATTATTGCGATGTCGCATACTCACAACCCGTGTGATACCGAACATCCAACTCCTCTACTAATCAGTTTCAGAAAGGTAGTTTGTAAAACTCTTGTGTTCGAGAAATAGCCTCAGTGAGTGAATCCGCCCTGATGTTTATTTCTATGTCTCTCTTAATCTCAAGTTCGCGGAGAAAGCCATCTCCCGAATTGAGTAATACCTGTCTTAGAATATGTCTGAATATCTGATGGGACCTAGTTCATAAATGAACTCCAAATCCAAACTTCTTAGACTGTATCGATAACTGAACCTAATCAGTATCCAGCACCATGCCTTCCACAGTATCCTCTTGGACCACCTGTCCATAATACTGTCCGCCGTGAGAGGGAAAACTGTAAGTCCATGCTACCTCACCCGGTACTTTCGGGCATGCGGAATTTGATGAGAAACGATTTTCTTAGAGGTGGTAACATGGACTTAAAACCCGGATCTTTGTTAAACATCTAACTAACAACCTAACTACGAGTTGCTAACTACTCGGTTAGGGGGTTATACCTTTCTTTTTCTCGAACTCCTTCGTCTTCAAGCTTCGATGGTCGTCCGAATCGGCTTCTCCCCGTCGTCTCCTTGCGCCGAAGATAGATCCACCTGAAAGCCTCAACCTTTGGCTCCTTCTTCGAACTTTGAAGAAACTAGTTCACTCGGTTTGCTAAACCTTGTGAACTAGAGTGAGTAGAGAAGAGTTTGTATGGGATTTTATCTATGGTTCTTGGTTCTCAACTCATGAGACAAGTGAACCATAGAGTCAAGAGAGGGAGAGCAAGAGGAGGAGATGAGAGCTCAAGAACAAGAGAGAGAATGAGCATGAAAGAATGAGAGAAGACTTTTCTCATTTGGCTCTCATAATCCAAAACAATCATAACACCTCATATCAATCAAGTATTATGTGATGGTTTAAGCAACCATAGCCATATCATTTCATGCACTCATTTTGCACAAAAGAGCAAGCAAGCAAAAGTCTTTGCTATGAAATGATAGCTATGGTTATCATGATGGTCAACTAGTCAAGCCTAGTCAACCGGTCAACAAAGTCAACAAGTCAACAAAGTCAACAAGTCAACAAAGTCAACCCCTCAACAACCATGTCATCATAATACTTAATTAATATAATTGTTAATCACATATCATATTCTCATTAGGGTTGAGCAAAAAGCCAATAGTCAACTGTCAACGGTCAACAACCCTAATGAGAATCCTCCGCCTCTGTATCTCCGTCAACTGTGCATACACACCCGCATCCGCGTTTCGAGGAACACGAATGCATACTGGATAAAACCAATCCCAAAAGGTACACTAGGATCTGGCTTAAACCAAAGCCCGCTAGTGTGAACTGTCTGGACACTGTACGTGCACAAGTGCACGGATGTGACCGAACCCTGTCGCAAAACCATACGACCTCTACTCTTTTGCCTAAAGGCGAATAGCTTTCTGTGTGGGACTCTAAATACTCGACACTACGCTGGCAGTGGGTTTAACCACAGACCGCAGGCGGCACTAGCTGTGCGTAACGGTCCCCAGGTAGATGCCGACAAGAAGACTGACGAGGTGAAACCCATCTGAACTCCTACTGAGCCTGAATGTGACATTCTCTGTACAGTCCGGTCTGTTCGTCTGATACATCGCATGGCGGGGCTAGGGGGCGGTAAACGTCAGTCCCCCAATAGCGGTACAAGTCGTGTCGGAGTGAAGCCCAAAACACCCTGAGATAACACTGGAAGCCTACCAGTATATCTCGTTTGCCCTGGCCAGGGACTACTCGTGTAATGGCTCTCCTAGACACAACGCGATGTCAACCCCCAATACCGGGAGAGACGAATCCTGTCTAACCGTCACTGCCTCCAAGTGCCTCGGGACTGCACCCAACTACTACCTGTTTGCACGACTCCTTTGAGCCGTGGTAGGGTAGTAATCAAAGTACAGTGGGAATACACTCGAGGCGAAGTGACAGTGTCAAGTTAGCGGACTAAGCTGTACTCATGTCACCTGGGAACTGATAACTGACGATAGGCATAATACCAACTAGTCAGTTCCCGACGAGTCCTGTCCAGTGTACCCGTAACCTAACGAGCACCCGCATACTATCTCAAGTACGACGTACTGACGGCTGTGGGACAGACCGTCTCCCACACTGGGATGAGAAGCGCATGCGCTAGTCTACTCCGGTGTATCGATGCCCTGTCTCGATAGTCCTGCGACTAGGGACCTGCATATGGATGTGCTTATAGATTACCCAACCCCACTAGTGTGACTGCCATCACATCGCTGGTAATCAAGCAAAGATCCTAATGGCTCCACTAATGTGTATAGGTGATATACTAAAATAAACACATGTACACATTGAAGTAGAAACAAACCAAGTAGCATACTACTATTTTGAGCAAGATTGTATATACAAGGTGAATATCCCAAGCTTCCATTAAGTAATATACAAACTAGTATGATACAGTAATGGCCTCTAGGGCATATACACTAACAATCTCCCACTTGCACTAAGGACATGTACCGGCGTATCGAAGACCTATCATCTCGATCAGCCGCTCGAACTGAGTCTGGGGTAGGGCCTTCGTGAGTGGATCTGCGGTGTTATCTTCTGAATTTACTCTCTTTACCTCGATCTCCCGGCGATCAATGATCTCCCTGATCAGGTGGAACCGCCTCAAAATGTGCCTGGACTTCTGATGGGACCTGGGTTCCTTCGCTAAAGCTATAGCGCCGTTGTTGTCACAATACAACGGTATTGGATCAACACTGGTAGGAACCACCTGAAGTTCCGTGAGGAACTTCTTCATCCAGACAGCTTCCTTTGCGGCATCGCAAGCAGCTATGTACTCCACTTCCATGGTTGAGTCAGCAACGGTTTCCTGCTTGGAACTCTTCCAACAAACCGCCCCTCCATTGAGGGTAAAGACATAACCCGACATGGACTTGGAGTCATCCTTGTCACTCTGGAAGCTGGAGTCCGCAAAGGCCTCAATCTGGAGGTCTTTTCCGCCATACACCAAGAACATCTCCTTAGTCCTTCTCAGGTACTTGAGAATGTTCTTTACTGCTATCCAGTGTTTCTCCCCTGGGTTCGACTGATACCGACTTACAACGCTCAATACGTATGCTACATCTGGTCTGGTACATAACATCGCATACATAATAGAGCCTACCGCAGATGCGTAGGGTATTGATGACATGCGAGCCCTTTCCAAATCAGTCTTGGGAGACATCTCTTTGGAGAGGGTGATTCCGTGACAAGCCGGTAGATTACCGCGCTTGGAATCTTCCATACTGAATCGTTTCAGTATGGTGTCGATGTACCTTGACTGTGAAAGTCCCAACATCCTCTTAGATCTATCACGATAGATCTGGATCCCCAGAATGTAGTTGGCATCGCCCAGGTCCTTCATGGAGAACCTCTGCGACAAGAATCCTTTGACTGACTGTAGCATAGGAATATCATTTCTTATTAGGAGAATGTCATCGACGTACAAGACGAGGAATACCACATTTCTCCCTACAATCTTACTGTAAATGCATGGTTCATCTGGGTTTTTGACAAAGTCGAATTCTTTGACAGTATCATCAAAGCAGATGTTCTAACTCCGCGATGCCTGCTTAAGTCTATAGATGGACTTGAGAAACTTGCACACTTTACCACTGCTCCCACTCTGAATGAATCCCTCTGGCTGATCCATATAGACGCACTCTTCCAAATTTCCATTTAGGAAAGCCGTCTTTACGTCCATCTGCCAGATCTCATAATCGTAGAAGGCAGCAATGGCAAGAAGGATCCGAATGGATTTAAGCATGACTACCGGAGAAAAGGTCTCGTCATAGTCCAAACCAGGTCTTTGACGAAAACCCTTTGCAACGAGCCTAGCTTTATAGGTTTCAACCTGCCCATCTACACCAATCTTCTTTCTGAAGATCCATTTGCAGCCTATGGGTTTTACCCCTTCTGGAGCAAAGTCCAAAGTCCAAACTTTGTTGGTGTACATGGACTCCATCTCGGTCCGCATTGCATCCAGCCATTTTACCGAGTCACCGCTCTGAATGGCTTGCTGGAAGCTAGTAGGCTCATCATAATTAACTGTGCAATCCTCTCTATCCCCGTCTATGAGAAAACCGAAGTATCTCTCGGGCGGATGAGACTACCTACTACTTCTGCGGAGCGGCGTAGGAATGTCCGGTTCTCCTGAAACGTCTGGTTCATCCAAGCTTTCAGTAACAGCTTGTGGTTCTGGAATTTCTTCCAGTTCTATTGCGCCCCCACTTATCTGATTTTCCAAAAATTCAGTTTCCAAGAAGTGGGCATGCGGAGAAACAAAAACTTTTTGTTCTTCTGCGGAATAGAAAAGATACCCTCTAGAGTTCTTTGGGTATCCCACAAACTTACACAGTACTGAGCGTGCTTCGAGCTTGTCCGCATGCTGCTTTTTTACAAAAGCTGGACATCCCCATACCTTAAGATACTTAAGACAGGGTTTCTTCCCACTCCACATCTGATATGGGGTGGTAGGCACAGTCTTGGTTGGAGCCTTGTTCAAGAGATATGCAGCTGCTTCTAGTGCATAACCCCAGAAAGATCGCGGTAACTCAGCCTTACTCATCATGGAACGGACCATATCCAATAGGGTCCGATTCCGCCTTTCCGATACACCGTTGTGTTGTGGTGTGTATGGAGGAGTAAGTTGAGAGAGAATTCCATTCTCTTTTAAGTAGCCCAGAAACTCGGCACTCAAGTATTCTCCACCTCGATCCGATCTTAGAATCTTGATACTTTTGCCGGTTTGTTTTTCAACTTCATTCTTGTATTCTTGAAATTTCCCAAAGGCCTCGGATTTGTGCTTCATTAAGAAGACATGTCCATACCTAGAGAAATCATCTGTGAAAGTAATGAAGTATGAATAACCACTTCGCGCATGTGTAGACATTGGACCACACACATCACTGTGTATGGGTCCCAAGAGCTTGCTCGCTCTTTCTCCGCGTCCAGTAAACGGAGTCTTTGTCATCTTTCCCATGAGACAAGATTCACAAGTGGCATAAGACTGATACTCGAACGGATTCAAGTACCCTTCTTTATGTAACTTAGTTAATCGCGTCTCATTAATGTGACCCAGTCTACAATGCCATAAGAAAGCCTGATTTATTTCCGGAGACTTTCTTTTAAGTGTGTTCTGGACACTGAAAATCTGAGCTTGATTTAACACGTATATTCCGTTCTGTAATATACCTGACCCAATCAGAACTTGATTTAGGTGGATGTGTACTACATCGCTTACAAAAGTAAATTCATATCCTTCCTTAGAAAGTAAGGATACAGATATGATATTACAAGTCGCATCTGGTATATACAAACAGTTACGCAAAATCAATATCTGCCCAGTTGTCAGTCCAAGATGATATTCCCCTACGGATTCAGCATCCATGTTCATTCCGTTAGCAACCCTGAGAGTCATATCACCTTTCCTGATAACCCTACGGTTTCTCAGAGCCTGTAACGAATTACAGATATGAGATCCTGATCCGGTATCCAATACCCAGGAAGTAGGGTTAACTGACATACAATTCTCAATCACAAACACACTCGAAGCCGAAGCCACAACATGCTTCGAATTCTGGCTACTGGCTTTGCAAGCCCTGCAATCCTTCTGCCAATGTTCATTTCCGTTACAATAGGAACATCCCTCTTTAATCATATCCAGTCCCGAAACTTTTGCCCTTCCTTTTCCTTCTTCTTCCCTGGTTTCCTTCAGGGTATAAGCAGAGGGCAGGGACTGTAGAATTAGGTCAGTATTTGACCCATTCTCTAACGTGGTCTCCAGGTCCGTGAGCTCAAAATAGCTGGTCTCTGTAAGGACGTTGCCCCCTACAGATGACCCGACAGCCAACCTCGCTTGAAGCAATTCGTTCGAGGTCTCATATCTTGCGATACGAGATTGCTCTCCATATAAAACTTTGTTATGGAGGAAGATAGAAACTGAGTCCATCTTCTCGTGCTGCCTCTGGTTTGCACCATCAACTGAGGCTAAAACGAGGCACTTGGCTTTCGCACAATCCTTTTCCGATGTCCTGCGGATGTGAACATCCATGACAGGGGAAACTGGACCTGAGATGGCAGGGATTTGATTAGTTAAGAGGTGTCCCAGCTTGTCATGGGCAATGGACAACTGGACAGACCTTTGCTAGTCAAAACAGTCAGGTTCAGTCATCTTATTATCTAGATGTAACCTAGGTGTGGTCACAGGGTCGCTGCAATTAAGAGAGAGAGAAGAATACACTCAGCATGATGCTCTTGCAAGTTTAGATTGGTTTTTAATTTGTCTAAACAGGATGGCTCCCACTGTCTCTCGAATCCCTCCTCAAACCAAAAAGGAAGAATTAGTCAGGATCAATCTCACCGTACAATTCTTGCTTAACTGTTCAGCCAGGCTGATGTCGGTACTTCGAGGGAGGTTTTCCAACGCTTTCGCGAAGTTCCTTAATTTAAGAACCTCTTTTCCCTGGGGGCGTAGCCCCGCTAACACCTTTCTAGACACCTACTTGGTTTATAGCATTGATCGTTAAGTGAGAAATTTCCCGAGGAGTAGCATATACTCACAGAAGGATCGGGATCCAAATATCATTGCGTGACAAAACTGAAGGAATCCTACCAGAATCATCACACTCCAAATGGTATGTAGTGCTAACAAGTTTCAGTTCTTTTGAAACTCCCGATGTGGATTTTTGCCCCATGCTCTTATGACCTTGACGAAGGTCAACAAATCATAAGTCACATGTCAAGTTCTACCCGTCATTATCCAGGTTAATTTGAACCCACCCGTATATACCCTTGACGAAGGTCAACAAGGTAATACGACTGTCCCAAACCAACGCATCTATCTATGCTACATATGAACACCCAACAGCTACCAATCACTATGCCTTGACGAAGGTCAACAAACATAGCTTGAATACTATTGAATATTCATACGAAACGACGGAGGGCTACTAATGGTTTTGGCGAAACCTTGAACGTAGTGAACTTGATATAATCGAAGGAACGAAATAGCTTTTAAAAGGAGTGGCTCAAGCTCCGCATTTAAAAGTTGGTTTTGAAAAGAACCGAGTGGTTTTTTCGAAAGTGTTCCAACGACTTTAGCTTGGTTTATTATCTTGCATTAGTTCTTTTAATGCGTGATATTCTTGCATTAGTTCTTTTAATGCGTCCCATCATTTAATCCTACCATTGCAGAAAACAACCAAAATATGATGTACGCTTATGCCATTCGCATTCGCCACGGGGCCCCGTCATTACCCGTTAGGTTACTTAACTAACGACAGAGCGGGGGCTGGGCTAGCGCGGCTGTAAAACATAAGCAACGCCTAAATAATATCATATATAGATATATTGCAATGATAGAAATTTCAGATCACAGATGAACACATTGGATATACTAGGAAGCTGCAATTCGTACGAGCCTGTAACGAAAAGCAAATTACACGGTCGCGGTGAATAGCCAAAACCCCACCCAAGACCCCTACGGGTGCGGCAAACTGCCCGCCAAGTACCCGAAGCGAAGCAACCTCCCTCATCCCCGTGAGTAGGCCACTCGGCACTTCGGCATACCCGGTAGTTTGTGCACCCCTCCATGGGTCTATCCTAGGAGCAAAAACAGTAAAAAGAAATTATACAATGACGGCTACAACCCCGACCCGGTTGTGCGGCCATACAAATAATTATTACATCAATTTACAAATTTACATGAATTGAAAGAAAAGAAAAACTCTCGTCTCACAACCCCCGGCTATTCACCCGCGACAATCCAATGAATTCATATACACATTCCAATAACATTACAGATCACAGATTTGTATAACCCCCACTAATCGACATATAGCGATTAGTAGACGTTCAATACAAATATCACATCACAGAAAAACCCGTCAGCTTAAGTCTTTTAGAAGTTCGATCAAAAATACGGATTTATAGGCCCCAAAAACAAAATTTTCGTTCTGGAAAATCTGGGCAGAAAATACATATTCCAAAAATCCCAAAACAACCCCAGAAATACACTGCACCAAAGATGGACCCCGACCGAGTCAACTCGGCCGCGGAACCGCGGCGGGAGCGTGCTCCTGCCGCGTTTCCGCGGCGCTTTGAATCGATCGTGGGACCAAATTTGGTGGTTATTCAAATAAAAGCCTGAGCCGATTTTTAAGATGAAAATTATCAACTTTTGAACAGAATAAAATTCGGCAGAAACTTGACAGTTTTGGGTTCGTTTTGCGACTTTTCTTTGATCGATCTTCTAGCTACTTTGCTAACATGTTAGATAGAGTTTAACTAGGCTCTGATACCACTGTAAGTCCATGCTACCTCTCCCGGTACTTTCGGGCATGCGGAATTTGATGAAAAACGATTTTCTTAGAGGTGGTAACATGGACTTAAAATCCGGATCTTTGTTAAACATCTAACTAACAACCTAACTACGAGTTGCTAACTACTCGGTTAGGGGGTTATACCTTTCTTTTTCTCGAACTCCTTCGTCTTCAAGCTTCGATGGTCGTCCGAATCGGCTTCTCCCCGTCGTCTCCTTGCGCCGAAGATAGATCCACCTGAAAGCCTCAACCTTTGGCTCCTTCTTCGAACTTTGAAGAAACTAGTTCACTCGGTTTGCTAAACCTTGTGAACTAGAGTGAGTAGAGAAGAGTTTGTATGGGATTTTATCTATGGTTCTTGGTTCTCAACTCATGAGACAAGTGAACCATAGAGTCAAGAGAGGGAGAGCAAGAGGAGGAGATGAGAGCTCAAGAACAAGAGGGAGAATGAGCATGAAAGAATGAGAGAAGACTTTTCTCATTTGGCTCTCATAATCCAAAATAATCATAACACCTCATATCAATCAAGTATTATGTGATGGTTTAAGCAACCATAGCCATATCATTTCATGCACTCATTTTGCACAAAAGAGCAAGCAAGCAAAAGTCTTTGCTATGAAATAATAGCTATGGTTATCATGATGGTCAACTAGTCAAGCCTAGTCAACCGGTCAACAAAGTCAACAAGTCAACAAAGTCAACAAGTCAACAAAGTCAACAAAGTCAACCCCTCAACAACCATGTCACCATAATACTTAATTAATATAATTGTTAATCACATATCATATTCTCATTAGGGTTGAGCAAAAAGCCAATAGTCAACTGTCAACGGTCAACAACCCTAATGAGAATCCTCCGCCTCTGTCTCTCCGTCAACTGTGCATACACACCCGCATCAGCGTTCCGAGGAACACGAATGCATACTGGATAAAACCAATCCCAAAAGGTACACTAGGATCTGGCTTAAACCAAAGCCCGCTAGTGTGAACTGTCCGGACACTGTACGTGCACAAGTGCACGGATGTGACCGAACCCTGTCGCAAAACCATGCGACCTCTACTCTTTTGCCTAAAGGCGAATAGCTTTCTGTATGGGACTCTAAAGACTCGACACTACGCTGGCAGTGGGTTTAACCACAGACCGCAAGCGGCACTAGCTGTGCGTAACGGTCCCCAGGTAGATGCCGACAAGAAGACTGACGAGGTGAAACACATCTGAACTCCTACTGAGCCTGAATGTGACATTCTCTGTACAGTCCGGTCTGTTCGTATGATACATCGCATGGCGGGGCTAGGGGGCGGTAAACATCAGTCCCCCAATAGCGGTACAAGTCGTGTCGGAGTGAAGCCCAAAACACCCTGAGATAACACTGGAAGCCTACCAGTATATCTCGTTTGACCTGGCCAGGGACTACTCGTGTAATGGCTCTCCTAGACACAGCGCGATGTCAACCCCCAATACCGGGAGAGACGAATCCTGTCTAACCGTCACTGCCTCCAAGTGCCTCGGGACTGCACCCAACTACTACCTGTTTGCACGACTCCTTTGAGCCGTGGTAGGGTAGTAATCTAAGTACAGTGGGAACACACTCGAGGCGAAGTGACAGTGTCAAGTCAGCGGACTAAGCTGTACTCATGTCACCTGGGAACTGATAACTGACGATAGGCATAGTACCAACTAGTCAGTTCCCGACGAGTCCTGTCCAGTGTACCCGTAACCTAACGAGCACCCGCATACTATCTCAAGTACGACGTACTGACGGCTGTGGGACAGACCGTCTCCCACACTGGGATGAGAAGCGCATGCGCTAGTCTACTCCGGAGTATCGATGCCCTGTCTCGATAGTCCTGCGACTAGGGACCTGCATAAGGATGTGCTTATAGATTACCCAGCCCCACTAGTGTGACTGCCATCACATCGCTGGTAATCAAGCAAGGATCCTAAGGGCTCCACTAATGTGTATAGGTGATATACTAAAATAAACACATGTACACATTGAAGTAGAAACAAACCAAGTAGCATACTACTATTTTGAGCAAGATTGTATATACAAGGTGAATATCCCAAGCTTCCATTAAGTAATATACAAACTAGTATGATACAGTAATGGCCTCTAGGGCATATACACTAACAAAAACTATAACTCTGACAATCACTCTGTCATCCAGGTCACCTTGGAAGCCTGGAATGATAACCGTCTCTCGAAAGAGGCTCCCGTCATCAAATCCGTAGAACATACACTCATGTTCTAAAACTGTTTCCTTATGTTTCTCCAGGATTGGATTAATATAAACTTATCGCATCTAGTGCAAAAACAACATCTGGTGTGGTACTTGACATCTCACGATTGACTCAATTTCCTAAGCAAGTGATCTGCCAATCATGCACATCCCTTTCCCCTTTATTCTGTAAGACACCTTTAGAGAGGGTGACTCCATCACCTGCAGGTACACCACCATGCCAGGAGTCATCTATTCTAAAATACTATTAGAATACTGTCAAAGTACCCACATTGGAAAACTACCCAAATCTAGATCTAAAACCATAGATCTAGTTACCAGAATGTCTGATATTATATCCATATCCTGTGTGAAGAAACAACTGTGTGACGACCACAGTACAACCGATCGTAGTATAGGAATTTTACTTCCTACTCTGTGTATGTCATCCAAATACCAGGACATCACACCCTACTACCTTCTTAACAGATCCATCCCCTATTCTGATGAAGTCAAAGCCATGACTGTTACATCAAAATTAGATGACCTATCTCCACTATATGTGCTCTAGTCTATAAATAGACATAAGCTACTTGCCCACTATGCTTCCACTGCTCCCACTGACTACGACAACCCTCTAGCGGAATAATATCTACGTACACTTCTAAAGCTAGTTTAGAACGACGTTATACTTATCCTCTTGCCAGGTCTCATAGTCTGGAACAACAGTAGTGTCAAGTCTGGGTAAACAAGAACCTTCCTGTCACCGTCCTTGAGGCTACCGGAGTACCTCTCGGGTGTTTGAGGTTACCCTCCATATCTGCGGAGTGGCTATTGGAATGTCAAACCTGATTGAATATATAGGTCCTATTAAATTTTCCGTAATCATTTGCAGTTCTGGAATCACTTCCAGTTCTACCATACTCCCACTACTGTTTTCTGAAAAAATCCATTTTACTAAAACTGTGGCGAGTCGAGAACAATATCACTATTGATCTTCCAGATGGTAGAGATGTCAACCCTCGTCAAAGCCAGGGTCAACCCACAAACAGCCATTACAGAAACGTGCCTTGAGTTATCCAGTGTCTGGTTTTAAGCATAAGCTGGACAACTCCCCTTACCTTAACATCGTTAAGATATGAACCATTATATATGCAATATAGAAACTTTGGCACTTATTTAATTGGAACCAGATTCAAATCATGCAGCTGTCTCCAGTGCATATCAACTTAATGAAGAGAGGCTAATCAGTATTACTCAACTTAGGAATCCATCCAATTATGAGAAACCTGAAAGAGAAACAAGTTTCTCAAAACCATTACTTTCATCTGAATACCAATCGCAAGAATCTATATCTTCGATCTCTTTGAAGAATCCCGATACTTGCGATACCTGGTTCTCTACTTTATTCTTATACCCACAACTTCTCAAAACTTAGACATTGTATTTCTACGAAACACTTGTCTTAAAACCAGAGAAGTTACAAGTAAACAGAACAGAGTACGAGGACCTACCCTTTTGTCCTGACGGACACTGGACAACATAAAATACTCTGTATAAGTCCGCTGAGTTTGAATAACTCAAAACCTGTGCATCGTAGGTTGAAAACTGTACTTATGATTAAGAACTACTCCGTTGTTCAATGCTCCTTACCCACTCGTCAACTGATATAGGTAAATGTCACGGACATAATTTCAAAAAGTTATATCTCACTTTATAAAAATAAACGTACAAATATATCATTTTGAAATTGGTGCACAACAACGGATACTCAAAACCAAATACATGCCGTCCGGCAAAAACCCAGGCGATTTCCTCAAATATCACCAATTACAACGAATTCCGATATAATGAGGATGATCACCTTATTCCCAATAACCTACTCCCACTCATCATCTGTAAAACCATACAGATGTGAGAATCATACCTGGTAAATACATACCCAGGAGTAAGTATCTAATTGGGAAATCAGTTTTCCTTTAACAATGCATTGAAACATGAAAATGTTTCGTAGGGGTATCCTGGTATTCCTAGTAATGTCTCTTCCATAATCCAATTCATGACTTTAACCGTATATTTTATTGCCATCTCTCCAAATCCCTTTATTTGTCTTTATTCATTACCTTCTGTACACCATCGTTAGGCTAAATGGTTTTCTTCCTTCCCTACCGTTCGGCACCAGCCTATGGTTTGGAAGAAGACTATCCAGTAAGCATAATAGGTGTACCCTCATAAACCTAGGAGTACTCGCAACTTGAGAGAAGGTAATGATAAAAGACAACTGAATAATACCTTATTCTATATCTCCCGAACTGGGGAAAAAAGCAAAGGTGAAATAGGAGTGGCGATGAAGTACGTGGTTTAGTCGTGAATGACAGCAGTCGCAATTTACTTTGCCCTCTTTCTGATCCCTTTATTTTGTCTTTAGTTATTACCTTCTGTACACCTTACTTTAGGCTAATTGGTTTTCTTCATTCCCTACCTTTCGGCACCAGCCTATGGTTTGGAATAAGACTATCCAATAAGCGTAATAGGTGTACTCTCCTAAACTAAGGAGCCCTCGCAACCTGAGAGAAGGTGATAATAAAAGACAACTGAATAATACCTTATTCTATTTCTCCTGAACCTGGATCCATCCTCGAAGAAGTCCCTTCGAGTTCGTATATAACCATACGATGGATCTATCCAATGGAAGTGGATATCCGTAGTAATACGGGGTGTTCTGAGAAATGCAAAGGGTAAAAGAAGGAGCGGCAATGACTTATGCAACTCGGATAATCCAAAAGCCAGTATTTTAAGAAGGTTCGGTCAACTTGGTCACTGAGTCATAGTCTAGGGTCGGTCAAAGGTTGCTGCCAAAGAGAGAGAGAGAAAAGAAACACTTTGCGTGCACTCTAACCTAGATCAGAATGGTTATCACTTTATCTAATCAGGAAACCTCCTACTGTAATCTCAAATTCTCCTCCAAACCTGAAAGAAGAATTAGTCGGGATCACCCGAAGAGTAAACTAACTCATCAGTGAGAATCAGGATCTAACTATCATCGCATGATAACTTGATAGAAGCCACTCAAGTTATCACACTCCAGAAGGTATGCTCATACTTGGCAAGTTTCATTATGTTTGAAAACCCCGATGTTAATTTTTGCCTCATGCTCTTATGGCCTTGACTTTAGTCAACAAATCATAAGTCACATGTCAAGTTCTACCCGTCATTATCCAGGTTGATTTGAACCCACCCATACATACCCTTAATTTTAGTCAACAAGGTAATACGACTGTCCCAAACCAACGCATCTATCTATGCAACAGATGAATACCCAGCAACTACCAAACACTATGCCTTGACTTTAGTCAACAAACATAGCTTGAACACTACTGACCATCCATAAGATACGACAGAGGGCTATGACTGGTTTTTGGCGAAAAACCTTTAACGTAATGAACTTGATCTCGTTGAAGGAACGTGATAGCTTTTTATAAAATATAGTGACGAAAACCTTTTGCTAAAGAGGTCACTCCCGGTGAAGGGATCTCGGCTTTTTCCTCGTGGAATGAGGTGCAGGATATTCCAACTGAATACCGTGATGCAAAGCAACTTGTAATCGACTATAGTGAAGTTATTACCCTGACGTAAACTTCTGCCCAAGGGGTCACTCCCGGTGAAGGGATCTCGGCCCTTGCCTCGTCGAATGAGGTGCAGGATATTCCAACTAAATACCGCTATGCAAAACAAAAGAAAACATCTTTGTAATAACACCTTTTAAAATTTGTTCCAACAACATCAAATATAGGTTTGTTTTCTTTGCATTGATCAGAATCAACACAGTCCCATCATCTAATCACACCAGAAAAGAACGAAAAATAAAATGTACGTATATGCCATCCGCATTCATCACTGGGTCTCGTCATCACCCGTTAGGTTACTTAACTAACGACAGAGCGGGGGATGGACTAGCGCGGGTGTAAAACATATACACCATCTAATAGTATATATACCAATATACAATAATCGCTCCAGGCGTGATAATATGCAACATTACAGAAAAGTAATAAGCATCATAGAACAATACAGATAATCTGGAATCCCCGGGTTTCACAGAGCCGCTACTGAAACCCGACGTTCCCCTGGTCGTGTGGATAGCCTGTGTAATGAAACCTAGACCCTTACGGGTGCGGCAAGTTACCCGCCAAAACCTGAAGCGAGGCAGCCCCTTACAGCAAAATGAATGGACCACCTGGCACTTCACGGAATCCGTTAACTTGAGCACCCGTCCTTGGGTCAACCTGTACCCCCTACGAGTGCGGCGAATAGTCTGCCAATTCTAGAGTGAGGCCCCTCTGCCTCTCAAAGCCATGAGATACGGACCCGTTGCCCTCCATAACCCGGCTATCCGTGCACTCCTTCGCATGATAAACCTAGTACAGAAATAAAAATATGTACAACGGGTACATCGACCTCAACCCGGTCGTGCCCCAAAAGAATATTATACAAATAGGCAGTGACGGCAGGCCACATGTTGGACGCTCGCCCCGCAATATCAAATGTACAAATAAATCCAAACAGCACTATCCTTGCACCCTGCTATCCACCACGACAAATCCACAACATCACAGCACAACACAGAACATCAATGCGAATGTCACGTTCGCAAACCCGTCTAAAAGAACTATAGCAATTAGACGCGGTTTACCGCTCGAATGACATTCACGGTCGGAGATATAAAGTAAGTACTGTAAACTAACACGTTTAAATTTCGATCGACAAAATTTCCCAAAGTGGGCCCCACGAACATCTACTGTACAGTAACAAAATATGGGCCCAAAAGAAATATTCCAAAAACCACAATTCATTGTGTAGAACATACTGTAGAAATTTGGAGCATTGATCCGACAATCTCGCGGCGGATACGCGGCCAAACCCTGGTTTGGGCCGCGGATCCGCGGTGGAATAGTAAGATCACTTGACCAAATTTTACCAGTGTTCTACTAAAAGCCTGCACGAATTTCTGTGATGTTCAAAATAATTTTTAGACCAGATTTAAAATCGACAGAAAGTTTGTACAGAAAATTGTAGTTTTCGAAAATCCGTTCGATCGACATTTTAAACGTGTTAGCACAAGTTAGTATAGCTTAATGGTGAGGCTCTGATACCACTGTAAGTCCACGGTAGCGCCCCGGCCGTCTAACAGACGCCAAATGCGGAACAAAAACTTTTACAACTGGCGCTATCGCGTACTATAACCCGGATCTGCCATTAAAGCTAAACTAACAAACTACAAAGTGGGTAGAAATGTTATACCGAACTATCCGAGTCCTTCGGTCTTCAACCATCATCCCACGCTTTGTTGCGGCTGCTCTGATCTCTTGAATCTCCAGTCTTCTCGTCCAGGTGGCACCACGTCGACGGATCTTTAAACGGGCTCCCGCCTCTGAACTGAGGCAACTCGATCATCAAGTTTGCTAAAAGAGATCACCAAGATTGATGTAGAGAATGAGTAGAACACTTTGTCTTGCTTCGTCCAAAGCCATGAACGAACGGTTAATGAAGTTGCCTTTTTGGATCGGGTGAAATGAGAAATGAGCAATCTAATTTCTATGAACCCAAAACCATAATCTTTTTAATCAAAATCAATCCCTCTCCTCTTAAAGAGGGGCTGGCCATTTATACAAGAGGGGGAGGTGAGTGTAGGAGAGGGGAAGGTGACCACAAGATAAAGATCAATCATGAAAAGAATGAGTCACCTTAACACATCACTAAAAACCATTAAATGCAATAATGACTCACTAACTTAGTCATCATCCATTTAATGCAACAAATGAATCATCAAGCCTTGTCACCAAATCTAGGACCTTCTAGAAACTTCTACACTCGTGAATCACCTCAAGAAGAAAAGATAAATCCGCATTTAACCGAATGTTAAATACGGCCGATAGAAAACTGAAAACTGGCAACTTCCAAAAGTGATCCTGAAACGAATTTCAGGATAACCCCGTAACAGTATAAACATACCCGCATTTGTATTACGACCGAATACAAATGCAACTGAGACAAAGATATTATATCTACACAGTATAATACTGGGATCCGGCTTAAACCAAAGCCTACCAGTATTATCTGCCCGAAAAATGACACTTGCGAAAACGCACGTGCATTTTCCGAACCCTGCCATAAAACCATACGACCTCTACAACGTTTCGCCCGAACTTGGGAAACGGTCTGTGGGGGACTCTAATGACTCATCAACACATTGGCACTGGGTATAACCACTAGCACGTCAGAGGTATGAGTTGTACGTAACGTTTGCCTATGTATTGATTGGAAGGGAAGCTGACGAGCCAACTCATCCATAAACCCTACTGATCCTGACAGTGACAATATCCGTACAGTCCGGTCCGTTCGTCTAAAGAGTATCGCATATCGAGTCTAGGGGCGTGTATAAAGTCAGACCCCTAATAACGCGATAAATCGTGTCGGCATGAAGCCCATCACTATCTGAGAAACTACTGATCCAAATCAGTAATTCTCCACTACCTCGGCCGAGGATTTCTAGTGATGGCAACCCATGCATTGTGCGACATCAACCCCCAATACCGGGAGAGACGAATCCCCGACGATTCGCTCACTGCCTCCATGTGGTTCGGGACTGTACCCAAAAAATACCTGTTTGCACGTCTCCTTTGAGCGTGGTAGGGTAGAAATCAAAGCACAGTGGGAACTCACACGAGACAAATGATGATCTCAGGTCGACAAACTAACCTGTACACATGTCACCAGGGAACTGCTATCTGACGATATGTATAATACCAACTAGCATGTTCCCGGCGAGTCCTGTCCGGTGTACTCATAACCCAATGAGCACCTGTATACATCTTAGGTGAACCAACTGACACCAATGGCTTATGAGACCGGCCATTGCCCCTCGTCAGGGTCTCGACTGTATACACTAGTCTACTCTGGAGTATCGATGCCCTGTCTCGAAAACTCCCACGACTAGGGACACTTTAAGGATGTGCTTATAGACCCCAGCTCCCACGTATATGATCGCCATCATACTGCTGGTAGTCAAGCAAGAATCTAATGGGCTCTATCATCATGCAATAGTGAACTAAAGCATGTATACGATGATAAAGACAAACCAGATAGCATACTATCATCTCGAGCAAGACTGTCATATCGGTATAGGTCCTCCATCAATCATTGCAATCACGTACCTGCGATCCAATAATTGACTTTGAGGGCACTATATCCAACACTTATAGTCTAGAACAGCAGCAATGGCAAGTCTGGGTAAAAAAGAACCACCCTGTCACCGTCTCTGAGAAGACCGAAGTACCTCTCGGGTGCCTGAGGTTACCCACCAAAATCTGCGGAGTGGCTAATGGAACGTTAAAAACAATTGAATCCTTTGGTTCTATCAAATCTTTAGTGATCGTTTGTGGTTCTGGAATCACTTCCAGTTCTACCATACTCCCACTTTTGTTTTTCTGAAAAAGTCCATTTTACTAAAACTGTGGCGAGTCAAGAACAATATAAATATTGATCTTCCTGATGGTAGAAAGTTAACCCTCGTCAAAGCCCGGGATAACCCACAAACAGCTATTACTGAAACGTGCCTTGAGTTTATCCGGATCCTAGTTTTAAGCATCAGCCGGACAACTCCCTATACCTTAACATCGTCAAGATATAAATTGATTCTATATATATCTGATATAGAAACAAAAGCACTAATTTAATTTGAACCAGATTCAAAATCATGCAGCTGTCTCCAGCGCATATCAACCAAATGGAAAGAGGACAATCAGCATTACTCATCTAGGAGTGTATCCATATATGAGTAACCTGAAAGGGAAGCAAGTTCTCAAAACCATTACTATTAACTAAATACCAAACTCAAGTATCTACATCTTCGAATACTTCGAAGAATCCCGATACTTCTAATAAATGGTTCTCTACTTTATTCTTATACCTATAACTTCTCAAAATCTGGACCATGCATTTCAACGAAATACTTGTCCAGAACTGGAGAAGTCACAAGTAAACAGAATATAGTACGAGTACCAACCCCTTTGTCCTAATGGACACTGGACAACATACAATACTTTGTTTAGGTCCCCTGAGTTCAATAACTCAAACCCTGTGCGTCGTAGGTTGAAAAACCGTAGTATGGTTAAGAAGAATTACACCGTTGTTGAATGCACCTTACCTAATCACCAACCGATATAGGTAAATGTCACAGACATAATATCAAAAAGATATATCTCACTTTATAAAAATAAATGTACAGATATATCAGTTTGAAATTGGTGCATAACAATGGATATTCAAAACCAAATATTTGCCATCCGACAAAATCCAGATGATTTCCTCAAATATCACCAATTACAACGAATTCCGATATAATGAGGATCTAATCACCCAATTCCCAATATCTTACTCCCACTCACCATTTGTAATAACATACAGATGTGAGAAACTGATCTGGTAAATACATACCCTGGAGTTAGATTCCAATCGGGAAAACAGTTTTCAATTAACATTGCACAGTGAAACTGAAACATGAAAATATTTCGAAGGGGTAACCGGGTATTCCTAGTAACGCCTCTTCCACTATCCTGATTCACGACAGTAACCATATACTTTACCTGCCCTCACTCCAATCCCTTTATTATGCCTTTACTTATTACCTTCTGTACACCTCTTTTACGCTAATTGGTTTTCTTCATTCCCTACCTTTCGGCACCAGCCTAAGGTTTGGAAGAAGACTATCCAATAAGCGTAATAGGTGTACTCTCCTAATCCTAGGAGCCCTCGAAACCTGAGAGAAGGTAAAGAGAAAAGACATCTGAATAATCATATTCTATCTCTCCAGAACCAGAATCCATCCTCGAAAAAGTTCCTTCGAGTTCGTATATAACCATACGATGGATTTATCCAATGGAAGTGGACGTTCGTAGTGATACGAGGTGTTCTGGAGAAACGCAAAGGTGATATAGAAGTGGCAATGATGTATGCGACATCGTAACATTCCAAAAGCTAAAGTGTTTTAAGAATGTTCGGTTAACTTGGTTCATGAGTTTTAGTCAAAGGCCGGGTCATCGTCTCAGCCAGAGAGAGAGAGAGAGAAGAAACACTCAGCGTGCACTCTAACCTACATCAGAATGGTTAATCATTTTATCTAATCAGGATGGCTCCTACTATTTTCTCGAATTCTCCTCCAAACCCAAAAGGAGAATTAGTCGGAATCACCCGAGGAGTAATCCTACTCATCAGTGGGAATCGGGATCCAACTATCATCGCATGATAACCTGATGGAAGCCACTCAAGTCACCACACTCCAGAAGGTATGCGCAAGCCTGGCAAGTTTCCTGTATGTTTGAAACTCCCGATATGATTTTTACCCCTAACGACTTCATGGCCTTGATAGAGACCAACGTGCCATAAGTCGCTAGTCAAGTTCAACCCATCATTATCCAAGATTGATCTAAACCCACCCGCACAAGCCCTTGATAGAGACCAACGTGACTATGCGGCTGTCCTAGATAATCGCATATCCATGCTACAGACACGTATCACGCAGCTACCGTACACTATGCCTTGAAAGAGACCAACATACATAGCACGAATACTACGAGATACCTATCTGAAATGACGGAGGGCTACGGCTGGTTTTTGGCGAAAAACCTTTAACGTAATGAACTTGATATCGTTGAAGGAATCCAAGTGGTTTTATAAATATATAGTGGCGAAAACTCTTGCTAAAGAGGTCACTCCCGGTGAAGGGATCTCGGCTCTTTCACCGTAGAATGAGGTGCAGGATATTCCAAATGAATACCACGACGCAAAGCAAAAGGAAACGACTATAGTAAAGTAATTACGTTGACGCAAGCTTTTACCC
Organism: Agapanthus africanus; assembly: GCA_030015575.1. Taxonomy (NCBI): domain Eukaryota; kingdom Viridiplantae; phylum Streptophyta; class Magnoliopsida; order Asparagales; family Amaryllidaceae; genus Agapanthus; species Agapanthus africanus. The sequence goes on from JASDDO010000004.1 coordinate 208,168,321, forward strand.
AAGGGGTCACTCCCGATGAAGGGATCTCGGCCCTTGCCTCATCGAATGAGGTGCAGGATATTCCAAATGAATACCACGATGCAAAGCAAAAGATAACGTCTGTAATGTTAGTTTTTAAAAAACTTGGTTCCAACAACATCATATATAGGCTTGTTTTATCTTTGCATTGATAAGAATCAACGCAGTCCCATCAATTAATCACACCAGAAAAGAACGAAAATAAAATGTACGTATATGCCATCCGCATTCGCCACTGGGTCCCGTCATCACCCGTTAGGTTACTTAACTAACGACAGAGCAGGGACTGGGCTAGCGCGGGTGCAAAACATATACAACATCTACTAATATATATAAATATATATATAACATTCGTCCCAGGCATGATATAAAGCAACATCACAGAAACATCACAGAAGCAACACAGAATAGTGGATAATCTGGAGCCCCGGGTTTCACTTGAGCCGCAAGTGAGACCCGACGTTCCCTATCGTGTGGATAGCCTGTGCAATGAAACCTAGACCCCTACGAGCGCGGCAAGTTACCCGCCAAAGCCAGAAGTGAGGCAGCCCCTTCAGCAACGTGAATGGACCACCCAGCACTTCACGGAATCCGGTAACTTGAGCACCCCTCCTGGGTCACCTATACCCCCTATGAGTGTGGCGAACAGCCCGCCAATTCTAGAGTAAGGTCCCCTCCATCCCAATTCCATGAGATGCGGACCAGTTGCCCTATAGAATCCAGCTATTCGTGAACTCCACCGCGGGATAATCCTAGTACAGAAAATAAAATAATATACAAGGGTGACATCGACCTCAGCCCGGTCGTGCCCCAAAAGAATAATATACAAACTGGCAGTGACGGCAGTCCACATGTTGGACGCTCGCCCCACAATATCAAATGTACAAATGAAATAAAACTGTACTAACATTGCACCACAGCTATCCACCACGACGATCCAACCAACATCACAGCACAACACAGAACATCAACGTGAATGTCACGTTCGCAAACCCGTCTAAAAGACATATAGCAATTAGACGAGTTTACCGATCAAATGACATTCACGGTCGTAGAATATAATGTATGTAATGATAAACGCATACTTAAAATATTGATCAACTAAGTTCCAAATTGGCCCCAATAGCAAAACAACACTTCACTGAAAACTTGGGCCAAAACAGAATATCACAAAATTCACATTTCTAAGTAAGTGGACTACAGAAAATATTTGGTCGCCCGTTGCCACTAAACCGCCGCGGAACCGCCGCCAATAGGGGCTTAGTGCGGCGGATCCGCTGCTCTTTTATGAAATCACGAGCCCAAATTTTTACAGTAACCTTAAAATTGCCTGCACGGATTTTTAAGATGTGTGAAATAATTTTTTGACCACATATAAAAATCGACAGAAACTGTGGAAAAATGGAATCGTGATTTCGTAAATTCCGTCGATCGATCTATTAAGCATGTTTAAACAAGCTAGTAGGGTTTAAAGGGTGGCTCTGATACCATGTTGGGGTCCCGGCAGCGCCCCGGCCGTCAAAACGCGGCCAAAATGCGGAACAAAATTTTATCAAACCGACGCTACCGCCACCCGAATCCCGGATCGACCTTAAACCCTAAACTAGCTAATTAAACTAAGAGTTAGAATCATTATACCGAGATGATCCAAGTCCTTCGGTCTTCATTCCAAGCTCCTAGCGGTTCTTTGACGAAGTTTGGTTGTCGGTCTTCCTCCATCTCCGATGATCCACCCGAGGGAAACGACGCAAGCTCTAGCTAGACGAACGAGACAACCGACGCTCCATAGTTGCTAACGATGGAGAGTCGAGGTGTAGTAGTGTGTCACTATCTTTTTCTCTCAACATATGAGCTCAATGTGAAACTCAAGAAGAAGATGAAGGAGGTGAAAGCTTTGGCATGAACAACCAAGAAAATGGCTAAGTATTTGTGTAGTATATGAGAGAGTGAAAGAGAGCTAGTGTAAAATCACCAAAAGAAAATCAATCCCCACTCTAAAGTGGCCGGCCCCCTCTCATTCCCTAAAATGTTTCATTGTTTAATTACATTAAACAATGCAAACCATACTCAAGCCCATGCTTTGACCCATGCCCATTCCTTGTCACCTTTTCCACCCTCCACCTCATTATTAAATCATAATGAATTTCCATAAAAGGAAAATCAAATAATGAGGTGGCAAAGCTTCTAGAAGCTATTCCGTATAAAATACGGAATACTTCCCGGTACATGTATCGAAATACATATACGCGTATTCGTACAAAAATACGAATAGCCGAGAGAGAAAACGAATAGTGAACAATAATACTAGAATACGTATATACAAATACATATATAAATTATTAAATTAAAACCCGATTTAATAAACTGGCTTAATCCTAAGCCGGTAGTATTATCAACCGTCCAATTAAAGTCTGCGCAGCAAGTGCACATATTTAATCGGACATCTGTATGTATCAACATACCTCATGTACACCATATCGCCTGAACTGTGAAAACCCTCTGTGTGGGACTCTAAAGACTCGTCAATACGCTGGCAGTGGGTTTAACCACAAGCACGTCAGCGGCACTAGCTGTACGTAACGGCTACCCAGGTATTGAGCGAAAGGGAGGCCGACGAGCAAACTCATCCTGAACCCCTACTGAGCCTGACTGTGACAATATCCGCACAGTCCGGTCTGTTCATCTAAGAGTATCGCATATCGAGTCTAGGGGGTGGATAAAGTCAGACCCCCAACAACGCGATATTCAGTGTCGGCATGATACCCACCACCTCCTGAGAAACTATCGATCCTGGATCGGTAATCCTCGTCTACCATGGCTATGGATTTGTGGTGATGGCCACCCATACACAATGTGACATCAACCCCCAATACCGGGAGAGACGAATCCCCGACGATCCGATTACTGCCTCCATGTGGCTCAGGACTGTACCCAACTAAAACCTGTTTGCACGACTCCTTTGAGCCGTGGTAGGGTAGTAATCAAAGCACAGTGGGAACTCACACGAGACAAATGACGATCTCAGGTCGACAGACTAACCTGTACACATGTCACCTGGGAACTGCTATTTGACAATAGGTATAATACCAACTAGTAAGTTCCCGGCGAGTCCGTCCAGTGTACTCATAACCCAATGAGCACCTGTATACTATCTTAGGTGAACAAACTAACACAAATGGCTTGTGAGACCTGGACACCGCCCCTCGTCGGGGTCTCGATCAGTATACACTAGTCTACACTGGAATATCGATGCCCGGTCTCGATACTCCTACGACTAGGGACATTTAAGGATGTGCTTATAGACCCCAGTTCCCACAAATATGATCGCCATCATACTGCTGGCAGTCAAGCAAGAATCCTATGGGCTTTATCAACATGATGATAAAGACAAACCAGATAGCATACTATCATCTTGAGTAAGACTGTTTTATCGGTATAGGTCCTCACTCAATCATCATAATCACAAGTCCGCGACTATGATAATTGCCTTAAGGGCACTATAGCCAACACTTGACATGTGACTTATGATATGTTGGCTTTCGTCAAGGTCTTAAGAGCATGGGGCAAAAATCCACATCGGGAGTTTCTAAGGATACTGAAACTTACTAGTGCTGCATACCATTTGGAGTGTGATAATGTTGGTAGGAATCCTTCAGGATTATCACATAATGATATTTGGATCCCGATCCTACTGTGAGTATATGCTACACCTTGGGAGATTTTTCACTTAACGATAATGCTATAAACCAAGTAGGTGTCTTGAACAGTGTTAGCGGGGATACGCCTCTAGGGAAAAGAGGTTATTTAATTAAGGAACTTCGTGAAAGCGTCCTAAAACCTCCCTCAAAGTACCAACACTAGCCTGGCCGAATGGTTAAGCAAGTATTGTACGATGAGGTTAATCCTGACTAATTCTTCATTTATGGTTTGAGAAAGGATTCGAGAAACAGTGGGAACCATCCTGTTTAGATAAATTAAAAACCAATCTAAACTTGCAAGAGCATCATGCTGAGTGTTTTATTCTCTCCCTCCTAATTACAGCGACCCGGTGACCATATTAGGTTACAGTTAGATAATAAAATGACTGAGTTATACTATATTGACTGGCAAAGGTTTGTCCAGATGTCCATTTGTCCCGACCCAAAATATTAGCTCGTAACCAGCACTTAAATCACGTGACGTTTACATGCGTAACGTAATTCAAGTAAGCTAAAACCCAGAAATCTAAACCTTTTAAAGTAATAATGAGGTGAAACTTTGAAACAAAGGTATAGTAAATCATGTTTGTCTTTTGAAAATTTGGGCAGCACCTCCTTTGTAAAAACTAACCCCGAAAATGGGTACAACATAGAATATAATAAAGCATCCCGAAACGGGAGCAAATCACGCCCAACGGCGGAAACAACCACCACAAGTATAAAAACAAGTATACAACACCCAACGGCGAAGATCCACACAAGGAAAAGTAAAGCAAGACGTCAACCCCAAAAGCGAACAAAAAACCCATCGCTCAAGTCTCGCAACTATAAGTCTTCTAAGTCTTCAACATATACAATTACTAGTTTCTGAATTGATGGAGTGAGTAGATACAATATGAATAATGAGTACAAGAGGGACACGATCCAACATGTGTAAGTCCATGTCACGCACCCCACGAACTTGCGGGGAGGCGGAATATATGAAAAACGATTATCAAAGCTTCGTAACACGGACTTGAGCGCATGAATCGTTATCTAAACCATTACTAACAAGAAGCTAGAGGTTTAACTACTCGGATACGAAGTTATACCTCACGTTACTTGTCCTTCAGGTCTTCATCGCGGTCCTCCACTCCTCGTAGGCTCCTTGGAACATCGGCACCTCAACGGCCTCCTCGAATCAAAGACGATCCACCCGAAAGCTCCTACGCCAAGCTTAATCTCAAACTTGAGATAACTAGGTTGCTTAAGGTGCTAATCTAAGCTACCTAGGGGATATAGAGTGAGGTTATGGATGTATTAGTCATGCTAACCCTTGATCTCAACTCATGAGAGGTTAGGGTTAGGGTTTGAAGAGAGAGTGAGCTTGAGGAGAGAGAAGGTGAGAATAATAATGAAAGGAGATAATGAACTTATCATGATATATATGAAGCATTATTATTTATCCAAAAATCAAATAATAGAATTAACAACCATGCTTCACAAATATCTTTGAGTGATTCATCTCTATGAGTCATTAAGCATTTATGATGCATTAATGACTTGGATGAATCACACAAATGAGTCACTAATCTCATTTAATGCAATGCCACCTTAACCCCTTAGTCACCGCTCTTCTAGAAGCTTCCCGACAAATTACGAGAACGCCCCTCCAATCCGTGAAAACACGGAAAAACTTTAGACTGTATAAATCCAGTAACCCGATACTGGAATCTGGCTTAAACCAAAGCCGACTAGTAAAAACTGTCCGAAAAGTCGTACGTGCGTAAACACACGTACGCATCCGAACCCTTGTCGTAAAACCATACGACCTCTATATCGTTTCTCCTGGAGCAGGGAAACTCTCTGTGTGGGACTCTAAAGACTCGACACTATGCTGGCAGTGGGTTTAACCACAGACCGCAAGCGGCACTAGCTGTACGTAACGGTCCCCAGGTAGATGTCGATAAGAAGGCCGATGAGGAAAACCATCCGAACCCCTACTGAGCCTGATGTGACAATCTCCGTACAGTCCGGTCTGTTCGTCTAAGACTATCGCATATCAAGCCTAGGGGCGGCAAGCGTCAGTCCCCTAATAGCTGTATAAGTCGTGTCGGAGCGAAGCCCATTATACCCTGAGAAGCTACTGGAACCTACCAGTATATCTCGCTTGCCCTGGCCAGGGACTTTGCGTAATGGCTCTCTGACACAGTGCGATATCAACTCCCAATACCGGGAGAGATGAATCCTATCTAACCGCCACTGCCTCCAAGTGCTCGGGACTGCACCCAACTGCTACCTGTTTGCATGACTCCTTTGAGCCGTGGTAGGGTAGCAATCTAAGAACAGTGGGACACACTCGAGGCGAAGTAGCAGTGTCAAGTCTGCGGACTATGCTGTACTCATGTCACCTGGGAACTGTTAACTGACGATGGGTATAATACCAACCAATCAGTTCCCTGGCGAGTCCTGTCCGGTGTACCCGTAACCTAACGAGCACCTGTATACTATCTCTAGTACGACATACTGATGGCTGTGGGACAGACCATCTCCCCAAATGGGATGAGAAGCGTATACACTTAGTCTTAGTCTACTCCGGAATATCGATGCCCTATCTCGATAATCCAACAACCAGGGACCTGTATCGGATGTTGCTTACAGACTACCCAGCCCCCACTAGTGTGACTGCCATAACGATGCTGGTAATCAAGCAAAGATCCTATGGGCTCTACTAATATGTATAAGTGATACGTTACAAGAAACATATGCACATATTAAAGTAGACTCAAACCAAGTGTAGGGTTCCTAGGCACTCTCTAGAGGTCTCACAAGGCATCGATCATGCCAAATTCAAAAATTTGGTGCCGAGAAACCCTAGACTACGGATCGTTTGCTAGATGTCTAGGCGAATATGAAAACTAGTTAACACTTAACTATGAGAATACGGATATACAACCTTTGTAGATCCGGTGCTCCACCTCCACGGCTCCACGATGAGCTCCCTCTGCTGTCCAAAACGAATCCCGAACTCTAGCATCGGCTTCATCGAAGAATGGGCGAACTTGATCATCGGTTCAATGCCGAAGATGATCTACGTCGAAGCATCACTAGATCGAGCTCCACCTTCACTAAGCCATGAATACTTGTGAAGGAAACACACTCTACTACTTGGCAAGAGGTAGAGGATGAAGAAATAGGAAGTGGGTAGACTTTAGAATTGGATTTCTCACTCATTTCATCAATCCACCATTGATGAGGTCAAGGTTTTCTTCTTGAGTTCAAGGAAGAAGAAGAAGAAATGTTATGATAAGTTAATTCTAAAATGAAAAGAATAATCCATTCTTATCATCATAGAACCATGGTTTAGTGTAGAGAATTAATCATGGTTGAATGGTATGGTTAGGGTTAAGGATGAGATAAGAATGGTGGACTAAGTCAAAGCTTCATGAAGCTTTAACTAAACAACAAATGAAGCTACCATTCTTTTCTCTTTTCCATTTATTTTCCAAAAAGAAATGGATAAATAAATAAGTGAATAATACAAAACCCTAACCATTAACATGTAACCATGGTTGATCTTTACACAAAAACCCTAGCATACATGTATCATCAATCATGATACAATCAAGTGCACAAAAGTATATCACATATACAATGTGTACATCCGAGTGAGAAAATCCATCTTAAGTAAACCGATACTAATTGATGCAAAGTAATATATCAAATATATAAATATGCATTAAATCATTAAATCAACACTTGATTCAATGATCCGGTCATGTCGCACACAACCGACTAGTATACAATGTATCGGCTTATCGAATCAACGCTTGAATCGATAACTAGGTTATATCGCATACAACCATTCGACACATTGATCGCGAGAATGAAATACGGTATCACATACACGCATTATTCTCGGTCCCGCACATATCTCATATGCGCTCCTATTTCGTTTCGCTTGAGCCAGGAAACCTCTGTGTAGGACTCTAAAGACTCGTCAATACGTCGGCAGCAGGTGATAATCATATCAAGAACCCACAAGCCGCAAGCAGTCTGCTAAACGTAACGGCCACCCGGGTATTGAGCGATCAGAAGATAGACGAGCAAGCCCGCTCACACTCCAGTGAATCCAACCAGCAACACTACCGTACAGTCCGGTCTGATCGTCTGATATGTCGCATATCTTGCCTAGGGGTGGTAAACGTCAGACCCCAATAGCTCGATAAGTCGTGTCGATATGAGGTCTATAACAATTCGAGAAACTACTGGTAACACTTACCAGTAAATCTCAGCAACCCTGGCCAGGGATTTCCTGTTATAGCCAATCGAACACAGCGCAACATCAACTCCCTATACCGGGAGAGACGAATCCCCTCCTATCGCTCATTGCCTCCATGTGACTCGGGACTGTACCCAAAAACCACCGTTTTGCACGCCCTCTTGGACGTGGTAAGATGGAAATCAAAGCACAGTGGGAACCACACAAGACTCTATGACGATCTCGGGTCAACAGACTACTCTGTACCAGTGTCACCAGAGAACTGCCATCTGACGTGAGGTATAATACCATCTGGGAGTTCTCGGCCAGTCCGTCCAGTGTACCCAGTCTCTACTGAGCACCCGTATATCATCTCTGATGTCAAACACCGATGGATATGGGATCATCCATCGCCCATCTGTATGGGTCGAGAAGGTACACGCTAGTCTACTCTGGTATATCGATGCCCCATCTCGATACACCCACGACTAGGGACTTTCAAGGATGTACTTATGGACTACCATGTCCCCACTAGTATGATCCGCATCATAGTCCAGGTAGTCAAGTACACATCCTAAGGGCTTCACCAACATGTAACAGAGAGACAATCAGTGGACACGTTAAGGTAAAGAGTAACCAGATAGCATACTATCATGTCGAGCAAGAAAGTCCTCCCTATATATGTCCCAGCATCCACTACAATATACATCCTATGTACAGTAATGGCCTCTAGGGCATACATATAACTAACACCAAGTAGCATACTACCATGTTTAGCAAGACTGTTATATACAACTGTGAATATCCCAAGCTTCCATTAAGTAATATACAACCTAGTATGATACAATAATGGCCCCTAGACACTAACAATCTCCCACTTGCACTAGGGCCATGAGATGGCATATCATAGACCTATCATCTCGAATAGCCTCTCGAACTGCGTCTGAGGAAGGGCCTTTGTGAATGGATCAGCAATGTTATTCTCTGTCTCTACTCTCTTCACCTCGATCTCCCGGCGATCTACGATCTCCCTGATTAGGTGATACCGCCTTAAGATGTGTTTGGACTTCTGATGGGACCTGGGTTCCTTCGCTAAAGCTATAGTACCGTTGTTGTCACAATACAGAGGTATTGGACCAACACTGGTAGGAACCACCTGATGTTCTGTGAGGAACTTCTTCATCCAGACTGCTTCTTTTGCGGCATCGCAATCAGCTATGTACTCCACTTCCATTGTTGAGTCAGCAACGGTCTCCTGCTTGGAACTCTTCCAACAGACCGCCCCTCCATTGAGGGTAAATACATAACCCGACATGGACTTGGAGTCATCTTTGTCACTCTGGAAGCCGGAGTCGGCAAAGGCCTCCATCTGGAGGTCTTTTCCGCCATACACCAAGAACATCTCCTTAGTCCTCCTTAGGTACTTGAGAATGTTCTTTACTGCTATCCAGTGCTTCTCCCCTGGGTTTTCTTGATACCGTCTTACTACACTCAATGCGTATGCTACATCTGGTCTGGTACATAACATCGCATACATTATAGAGCCTACCGCAGAAGCGTAGGGTATAATCGACATGCGATCCCTTTGTAAATCAGTCTTGGGAGACATCTCTTTGGAGAGGGTGATTCCGTGACAAGACGGTAGGTTACCGCGCTTAGAATCATCCATACTGAATCTCTTCACTATGGTGTCTATGTACCTGGACTGCGAAAGTCCCAACATCCTCTTTGATCTATCACGATAGATCTGGATCCCCAGAATGTAGGTGGTATCACCCAGGTCTTTCATGGAGAATTTATGTGACAAGAATCTTTTGACTGACTGTAACATAGGAATATCATTTTCTATTAGGAGAATGTCATCCACGTACAAGACGAGGAATATTACAGCTCTCCCTACAATCTTACTGTATATGCAAGGTTCATCTGGATTTTTGATGAAGTCAAATTCTTTGACAGCATCATCAAAACAGATGTTCCAACTCCGCGATGCCTGCTTTAGTCCATAAATGGACTTAAGCAGCTTGCATACTTTACCGCTGCTCCCACTCTGAATGAATCCTTCTGGCTGATCCATATAGATGCTTTCTTCTAAATTACTATTTAGAAAGGCCGTCTTTACGTCCATCTGCCAGATTTAATAATCGTGGAAGGACCCGAATAGATTTAAGCATAGCTACTGGAGAAAAGGTTTCGTCATAGTCCAAACCAGGTCTTTGACGGAAACCCTTTGCAACTAGTCTAGCCTTGTATGTTTCAACCTGTCTATCTACACCAATCTTCTTTTTGAAGATCCATTTGCATCCTACGGGTTTTACCCCATCTGGAGCAACGTCCAAAGTCCATACTTTGCTAGTGTACATGGACTCCATTTCGGTCCGTATTGCATCCAGCCATTTTACTGAGTCACCGCTCTGAATGGCTTGCTGGAAGCTAGTAGGCTCATCATAGTCAATAGTGCAATCCTCTCTATCCCCATCTATGAGAAAACCGTAGTATCTCTCGGGCGGATGAGATTGCCTACTACTCCTACGGAGTGGTGTGGGAATGTCCAGTTCTTCTTGAACTTCTGGTTCTACCATACTTTCAGTAGTAGTTTGTGGTTCTGGAATTTCTTCCAGTTCTATTGCGCTCCCACTCTTCTGATTTTCCAAAAATTCAGTTTCTAAGAAGCAGGCATGACGAGAAACAAAAACCTTTTGTTCCTCTGCGTAATAGAAATAATATCCCTTGGAGTTCTTTGGATATCCCACAAACTTACACTTTACTGAGCGTGCCTCGAGCTTGTCCGCATGCTGCTTTTTTACAAAAGCTGGACATCCCTATGTTTTAAAATGTTTTAGACAGGGTTTCTTCCCACTCCACATCTGATATGGTGTGGTAGGCACAGTTTTGGTAGGAACCTGGTACAAAAGATATGCAGCTGATTCTAGTGCATATCCCCAGAATGATCGTGGTAACTCAACGTTACTCATCATGGAACGAACCATATCCAAAAGAGTTCGATTCCTCCTTTCCGATACACCGTTATGTTGTGGCGTGTATGGAGGAGTAAGCTGAGAGAGAATTCCATTCTCTTTTAAGTAACCCAGGAACTCGGCACTTAAGTATTCACCACCTCGATCAGATCTCAGTGTCTTTATACTCTTGCCTGTTTGTTTTTCCACTTCATTCTTGTATTCTTGGAATTTATCAAAAGCCTCGGATTTATGCTTCATTAAGAAGACATATCCATACCTAGAGAAATCATCTGTAAAAGTAATGAAGTAGGAATAACCACCTCGCGCATGCGTAGACATAGGACCGCACACGTCACTGTGTACGATTCCCAAGAGCTCGCTTGCTCTTACTCCGTGTCCAGTGAACGGAGTCTTTGTCATCTTTCCCATGAGACAAGATTCACAAGTAGCATAAGATTGATATTCGAACGGATTTAAATATCCTTCTCTATGTAACTTAGTCAACCTTCTCTCATTGATGTGACCTAGTCTACAGTGCCATAAGAAAGCCTGATTTGTTTCCGGAGACTTTCTTTTAAGTGTGTTCTGGACACTGAAAATTTGAACTTGATTTAATACGTATATTCCGTTTTCTAATGTACCTGACCCAATCAAATCTTGATTTAGGTGGATGTGAACCACATCTCTTGTAAAAGTAAAATCATATCCTTCTTTAGAAAGTAAGGGTACAGATATGATATTACAGGTCGTACCTGGTACATAAAAACAGTTACGTAGAATCAATATTTGCCCAGTTGTCAGTCCAAGATGATATTCCCCTACGGATTCAGCGTTCATGCTCATTCCGTTAGCAACTGTGAGGGTCATATCACCTATCCCGATAACCCTACAATTTCTCAGAGCCTGTAATGAATTACAGATGTGAGTTCCTGATCCGGTATCCAATACCCAGGAAGTAGGGTTAACTGACATACAGTTCTCTGTCATAAACACACCCGAAGTTGAAGCCACAACATGCTTCGTATCCTGGCTACTGGCTTCTAAAGCCCTGCAATCATTCTGCCAATGCCCGATCCCATAACAATAGGAATGTCCCTCAATAGGGTGGTCCAGCTTGTCATAGGCAATGGACATCTGGACAGACTTTTGCCAGTCATATAAGTCAGATTCAGTCAAATTATTATCTAGAAGTAACCTATGTGTGGTAACAAGGTCGCTGTAATTAAGAGAGAGAGAAAAAAAACACTTTAGTATGATGTTGTTGCAAGTTTAGAGTGGTTTAATTTATCTAAACAGGATGGCTCCCACTGTTTCTCGAATCCCGCCTCAAACCATAAAAGAAGAATTAGCCAGGACTATTCTCACCGTACAATTCTTGCTTAACCGTTCAGCCAGGTTAGTGTCGATACTTTGAGAGAGGTTTTCCAACGCTTTCGCGAAGTTCCTTAATTAAATAACCTCTTTTCTCTGGGGCGTAACCCCGCTGACACCTTTCTAGACACCTACTTGGTTTATGGCATTGATCGTTAAGTGACGAATCTCCTGATAAGTAGCTTGTACTCACAGTAGGATCGGGATCCAAAATATCATCGTATGATAATGTTGAAGGAATCCTACCAACATTCATTAAACTCCAAAATGGTATGCATCTCTCTGCAAATTTCAGTTTCTTTAGAAATTCCCTATGTGGATTTTTGCCCCATGCTCTTATGACCTTGACTAAGGGCCGATAAATCATAAGTCACATGTCAAGTTCTACCCGTCATTGTCCAGGTTAATTTGAACCCACCCGTACATACTCTTGACTAAGGGCCAACAAAGTAATACGACTGTCCCAAACCAGCGCATCTATCTATGCAACAAATGAATACCCCAGCAGCTACCAAACACTATGCCTTGACTAAGGGCCAACAAACATAGCTTGAATACTTCTGACCATCCATATGAAATGACGGAGGGCTACGAATGGTTTTGGCAAAACCGTGAACGTTGTGAATTTGAAGGAACCTGATACTTTTTAAAAGGAGTGGTTAAAGCTCCCTAATTTAAAAATTCTGATCTTTTAAAATAACCGAGTGGTTTCTTTTAAATTTGTTCCAACTGTAAGTCCACGTTTCCCACCTCGGTGCTTACGGGGAGGCGGAAACGGTATATAAAAATCGGATTTTTACTTCTCTAGGCAATATGGACTAGACAAAGGAGGATCTTTGCTAAACAAAAACTAGCTAAAGCTAACTAGAAATTAGCTACAAGTAAGAATGGTTATACCTAGGGCTTTATGTCCTTCTCTCCTTGCTCCTTGGGGTAGTAGAAAGGGATCACCTTTGTCGTCTTCTCACGTCGAAGAAGGATCCACTAGAAAGCCTCAACCTTTGGCTTCAACTTCAAGCTAGAAGTAACTAGGGTGCTAGAAGTGCTAATCCTAGAACCCTAGATGAGAGTAGAGATTACTATGGAGTGGTTTTTCTCAAGCTCAAGTGTTTCTCAACACATGAGAGGGGATAGCTTGAGGAAGAGGAAGAGCAAGAGAGAGAAAGTATATGATAGAATGAAATGGTTTTTACAACCATAAAAAAATATATGTGATTTTTCAAATAATAATATTAATCAAAAATGAAAAGGTGATGGTTAGTTTGAAGAGACCATTATCATATCATAATAAATGATTTTGCAAAGATCAAAGAGCATCTAAAAAAGTAATGATGATGGTCAATGTTTCAAACCTAGTCAACTAGTCAACCATGGTCAACAAGTCAACAAGCCCAACCATGACACAATTTCACTTAATTAATATTATTAATTGATAAATCACAATATCATTAGGGCTTGGAAAATAGACGACTGTCAACTGTGCATACACACCCATTCCAAAACCCTAATGAAAAACCTCTTCCTCCGCCTCAATCAACTGTGCATGCGCACCCGTATTCGTGATCCGAGGAACACGAATACAAAGAGATAAAACCAATCCCAAAACATATACTAGGATCTGGCTTAAACCAAAGCCCACTAGTATAAGCTGTCCAGACAGCAAACGTGCACAAGTGCGCGGATGTGAACGAACCCTGTCGCAAAACCATGCGACCTCTACTCATTTTGCCTAAAGGCGAATAACTCTCTGTGTGGGACTCTAAAGACTCGACACTACGCTGGCAGTGGGTTTAACCACAGACCGCAAGCGGCACTAGCTGTACGTAACGGTCCCCAGGTAGATGCCGATAAGAAGACTGACGAGGTGACCCCATCTGAACTCCTACTAAGCCTGTATATGACAGCCTCCGTACAGTCCGGTCTGTTCGTCTGATACATCACATGGCGGGCCTAGGGGGGCGGTAAACGTCAGTCCCTTAATAGCGGAACAAGTCGTGTCGGAGTGTAGCCGAGAACACTCTGAGATAACACTGGAAAACTACCAGTATATCTCGCTTGCCCTGGCCAGGGACTACTTGTGTAATGGCTCTCCTGGACACAGCGCGATGTCAACCCCCAATACCGGAAGAGACGAATCCTGTCTAACCGTCACTGCCTCCAAGTGCTTCGGGAATGCACCCAACTACTACCTGTTTGCACGACTCCTTTGAGCCATGGTAGGGTAGTAATCAAAGTGCAGTGGGAACACACTCGAGGCGAAGTGACAGTGTCAAGTCAGCGGACTAAGCTGTACTCATGTCACCTGGGAACTGATAACTGACGATAGGTATAATACCAACCAACAGTTCCCGACGAGTCCTGTCCAGTGTACTCGTAACCTAACGAGCACCCGCATACTATCTCAAGTACGGCGTACTGACGGTTGTGGGACAGACCATCTCCCATACTGGGATGAGAAGCGTATACGCTAGTCTACTCCGGAGTATCGATGCCCTGTCTCGATAGTCCAACGACTAGGGACCTGTATAAGGATGTGCTTATGGATTACCCAGCCCCACGAGTGTGAGCGCCATCACAACGCTGGTAATCAAGCAAAGATCCTAAGGGCTCTACTAATATGTATATAAGCGATATGCTAAAAGAAACACATGCACATATTAAAGCAGAGACAAACCAAGTAGCATACTACCATTTTGAGCAAGATTGTATATACAACTGTGAATATCCCAAGCTTCCATCAAGTAATATACATACTAGTATGATACAGTAATGGCCTCTAGGGCATATACACTAACACCAACGATTAAACTATGGTTTATTTTCTTTGCATTATTATAATGCGTCCCATCATTAATCTTATCATTGCAGAAAACAACGAAAATACCACGTCCTCTTATGCCATCCACATTCGCCACTGGGTCCCGTCATCACCCGTTAGGTTACTTAACTAACGACAGAGCGGAGGCTGGGCTACCGCGGGTGTAAAACATAAGTGACGTCTAATAGCTATCATATATAGATATTGTACATTCGTCAGACGCAATAATAAGCATTCCAGATCACCGATGAACTTTATTGGATTTATTAGCAATTCGCATTTGCTTTGAGCCTGCAATAAAAGACGGATTACACAGTTGTGATGAATAGCCATTACCCCACCCTAGACCCCTACGGGTACGGCAAACTACCCGCCAAGTACCCGAAGTGAAGCGGTCTCCCTCAACAAAGTGAGTATGCCACTAAACACTTCAAAGTACCCGGTAGTTTGTGTACCCCACCTTGGGTCTATCCTAGGAGCAAAAACAGTAAAAAGAAATAATACAACGGTGGCTACAACCGCAACCTGGATGTGCCCCGCAAAAGAATATTACATCAAATTACATTTACATTGAAATGAATGAATATTAAACACATCTCAAACCCCGGCTAATCATCACAACAGTCCAACAAAGTTCATATACACAAACAGTAAACTTTTCAGAAATGTGCAACCCCCTGCCAACCGACATACTAGCAGTTAGGGGAGGTTTACGAACACATTAAACATTACAGATAAAGACCCAGTTAGAAAATATCTTAGAACATCGATCGAATACCATATTCCGTGTCTACCCCAAAAGCAAACCAGCACTGAAGTAACCTGGAAAGAAACAGTATATACAGGAAGCCAAAACACCACAAAAAATGAATAACAGTGAAAATAAGAGTCAAAACCGAGTTGACTCCGCGGAGAATCCGCGGCATAAAGCATTGTTTGGCCGCGGATCCGCGGCTGTCTTGTCGTTTTATGCACTCGTATTTTCCCAGAATTCATAAAATTCCCTGCTGTGATTTTTAAGACATATCAAATAATTTTTCAGACATGTTTAAAATTAACAGAAACAAGGAATTTTCAGGGTTTTTTTTTCGTGTTTTCCGTCGATCGAACTTCTAATTAGTTGCTAACAAGCTAGTAATGGTTTAGTTGGCTCTGATACCACTGTAAGTCCATGTCACGCACCCCACGAACTTGCGGGGAGGCGGAATATATGAAAAACGATTATCAAAGCTTCGTAACACGGACTTGAGCGCATGAATCGTTATCTAAACCATTACTAACAAGAAGCTAGAGGTTTAACTACTCGGATACGAAGTTATACCTCACGTTACTTGTCCTTCGGGTCTTCATCGCGGTCTTCCACTCCTCGTAGGCTCCTTGGAACATCGGCACCTCAACGGCCTCCTCGAATCAAAGACGATCCACCCGAAAGCTTCTACGCCAAGCTTAATCTCAAACTTGAGATAACTAGGTTGCTTAAGGTGCTAATCTAAGCTACCTAGGGGATATAGAGTGAGGTTATGGATGTATTAGTCTAGCTAACCCTTGATCTCAACTTATGAGAGGTTAGGGTTAGGGTTTGAAGAGAGAGTGAGCTTGAGGAGAGAGAAGGTGAGAATAATAATAAAATGAGATAATGAACTTATCATGATATATATGAAGCATTATTATTTATCCAAAAATCAAATAATAGAATTAACAACCATGCTTCACAAATATCTTTGAGTGATTCATCTCCATGAGTCATTAAGCATTTATGATGCATTAATGACTTGGATGAATCACACAAATGAGTCACTAATCTCATTTAATACAATGCCACCTTAACCTCTTAGTCACCACTCTTCTAGAAGCTTCCCGACAGATTACGAGAACGCCCCTCCAATCCGTGAAAACACGGAAAAACTTTAGACTGTATAAATCCAGTAACCCGATACTGGAATCTGGCTTAAACCAAAGCCGACTAGTAAAAACTATCCGAAAAGTCGTACGTGCGTAAACACACGTACGCATCCGAACCCTTGTCGTAAAACCATACGACCTCTATATCGTTTCGCCGGGAGCAGGGAAACTCTCTGTGTGGGACTCTAAAGACTCGACACTACGCGGGCAGTGGGTTTAACCACAGACCGCAAGCGGCACTAGCTGTACGTAACGGTCCCCAGGTAGATATCGATAAGAAGGCCGATGAGGAAAACCATCCGAACCCCTACTGAGCCTGATGTGACAATCTCCATACAGTCCGGTCTGTTCGTCTAAGACTATCGCATATCAAGCCTAGGGGGCGGCAAGCGTCAGTCCTCTAATAGCTGTATAAGTCGTGTCGGAGCGAAGCCCATTACACCATGAGAAGCTACTGGAACCTACCAGTATATCTCGCTTGCTCTGGCTAGGGACTTTGCGTAATGGCTCTCTGACACAGTGCGATATCAACTCCCAATACCGGGAGAGACGAATCCTATCTAACCGCCACTGCCTCCAAGTGCTCGGGACTGCACCCAACTGCTACCTGTTTGCACGACTCCTTTGAGCCGTGGTAGGGTAGCAATCTAAGAACAGTGGGACACACTCGAGGCGAAGTAGCAGTGTCAAGTCTGCGGACTATGCTGTACTCATGTCACCTGGGAACTGTTAACTGACGATGGGTATAATACCAACCAGTCAGTTCCCTGGCGAGTCCTGTCCGGTGTACCCGTAACTTAACGAGCACCTGTATACTATCTCTAGTACGACGTACTGATGGCTGTGGGACAGACCATCTCCCCAAATAGGATGAGAAGCGTATACACTTAGTCTACTCCGGAATATCGATGCCCTATCTCGATAATCCAACGACCAGGGACCTGTATCGGATGTTGCTTACAGACTACCCAGCCCCCACTAGTGTGACTGCCATCACGACGCTGGTAATAAAGCAAAGATCCTATGGGCTCTACTAATATGTATAAGTGATACGTTACAAGAAACATATGCACATATTAAAGTAGACTCAAACCAAGTAGCATACTACCATGTTTAGCAAGACTGTTATATACAACTGTGAATATCCCAAGCTTCCATTAAATAATATACAACCTAGTATGATACAATAATGGCCCCTAAGGCATATACACTAACAACATGTACCACCTACCAAAGCAAAACACCCGAAAGCAAGCTGTGTGCCAGCGATGCCGCTACTGACCATGCGTACAACCTGCAAGAACTGTGGCACAACGGGGTGAGTTGCCAACTCGTGAGTGGAAAAAACATCATCAGGTAGAAATCGAAATAAACAACGATTCATATGTCAACTATATCATAAAGGTAATACTATGATATCTAGGGTGACCGTATCTGTATAAGTGCCAACACATAAATAACTGCCTATCAGCAAGTGGATATCATCCAACAATGTAATCAATACATGTATACAAGTGGATCTTGTCCAACAATATAATCAATGCATGTATGCAGTGGATCTCGTCCAACAATATAATCAATGCATGTATGCAGTGGATCTCGTCCACGTGTCACCCACTGACACAAGAACTCCTGCATGTAAATATCATAAAAGCATATGCAGGTAAATATGAGGATATAAAACAACATGTGTCCCTCACGACACAACAAAATCATGGAAACCTGATTGTCTAACCTCGACACTCGAAACATCATGAAACCCGTGTCTAGCATCGACACGTAAATCCTCATGCCTCAGGCGCCGTCCCCACGACTGGCCCCGATGTCATGTCTGTACATCACTCCGGTCGGTATCCCTACAATAACCGCCGAGTCTAAATACTATCACCGGTAGGTACTTGCCCAGCCTTCCAGGCTCATCGCCTATCATCTGCGAACATCTTGCCAAGGGGAACCATACCGGGCTCCACCATGTACCCGCACATGGCCCACTACACTCCTCGCATCGGGTATATATCACAAATCTCAGAACCGAGAAATCTCATGGTGGACGCATCGAAATATCATATCAAGAGAAACCGGGTTTTCCAACAATACATAGTTTCTTGAAATACCCTTACGGTTCTCAAAACCATAAATCACATGAAATCCATATCTCAATGCGTAAATCCATGAAAAACTGATATATGCAACATAAAACAGCAATATGAGCATATTAAGGGAAAACCGCTCTTTTAAATGAATCAGTTTTAAAATATATCATGAGGTTCCCAAATCCTCCGAAATCAAGTGCAGCATCATATGAGGTGTACATGTAACTGTAGCAAGGTATAAGTATCTACTGTTAGTTGTATGTATGCTTTAGAGGCCAAAATTGTACAAATGATGTATATTATATTAGATGCTTGGACATATATAGAGAGGACTTTCTTGCTCGATATGATAGTATGCTATCTGGTTGCTCCTTATCTTAACATGTATACTAGTCTCTTGATACTGTCTTATAGTTACATGTTGGTAAAGCCCTTAGGATGTGTACATGACTACCAGGACTATGATGCAGATCATACTAGTGGGGCCATGGTAGTCCATAAGTTCATCCTTTTAACGTTCCTAGTCGTGGGTGTATCGAGACAGGGCATCGATATACCAGAGTAGACTAGCGTATACGCTTCTCGACCCATGAGATGGGCGATGGATGATCCCATATCCATTGGTGTTTGACATCAGAGATGGTATACGGGTGCTCAGTGGAGACTGGGTACACTGGACGGACTGGCCGAGAACTGCCAGATGGTATTATACCTCACGTCAGATGGCAGTTCTTTGGTGATACTTGTACAGGTTAGTCTGTAGACCCGAGATCATCATAGAGTCTTGTGTGATTCCCACTGTGCTTTGATTTCCACCTTATCACGTCCAAGAGGGCGTGCAAAACGGTGGTTTTTTGGGTATAGTCCCGAGTCACATGGAGGCAATGAGCGATAGGAGGGGTTTCTTCTTTCCCGGTATTGGGGGTTGATGTTGCACTGTGCTCGATTGGCCATAACAGGGATGCCCTGGCCAGGGCTGTTTTAGAGATTTACTGGTAAGTGTTACCAGTAGTTTCTCGGCCCGTTATGAGCCTCTCATCGGCATGACTTATCGGTTATTGGGGTCTGACGTTTACCACCCCTAGACTTGATATGCGACATATCCGACGAGGAGACCGGACTGTACGGCAAGTGTTACCGTCAGGCTTTTGCAGGAGTTGGAGTGGGCTTGCTTGCTGATCTTTTGATCGCTCAATACCCGGGTAGCCGTTACTTCCAGCTAGTACCGCTGATGGCTTGTGGGTGCTTGATGTGATCATCACCTACTGCCGGCGTATTGACGAGTCTTTAGAGTCCTACATAGAGGTTTTACTGGCTCAAGCAAAAAGAAATAGGAGCATATATGTGATATGTGCGGGACCGAGAATAATGCGTGTATATGATACCGTATTCTATTCTGGCGACTTTTGTATCGGTCGGTTATATGTGATATAACCGGGTTATCGAATCAAGGGTTGATTCGATAAGACGATACATTGGATGTTAGTCGGTTGTATGTGATATAACCAGATTATTAAGTCAAGTGTTGATTTAATAATTTAATGTATTATTGTATATGTGATATACTAATTTACATTAACTAACATTGGTTCACTTAAGCATTTGTTTTTCTTACATGTGCACAACTTTAATATATATGTGATATATATTAAAATGTGTTCTCATTTTGTATCATGTTTGTTGATAGATATTACATGGGTGTACAAGACTTACACCATGCCATTTGTGATATTAGGTTTTAATATTTAAAGTAAAAACAAAATAAGTGGAATATTAGTTTAATGCATGAAGCTAGTGGAAGCTTATGGATGCATTGACTAAGTCCATTGCTTTTGTTTTACTTAAGATATTTAGTAACCTAACTATCACAATTAGCCATGGTTATGTCTCTACATGAGTTAGTATATGATACTCACTCATCATGGTTCACTCTCTCACTTGATCATTATTCATTCTCATCTCTTTGTTCATCTTCTTCCTCAAGCCAAAAGAAAAAGGTTTCTAGGCTTTGATAAAAGTGAGAAAGTATTGTGAGATAAATAATTCTAAAGTGTACCCACTTCCTATTTCTTCATCCTATACTAGACTAGCACTTTAGTTTTGGGTGTTTGCTTCACTAATTCTCAAGTTAGTGAAGTAGAAGCTTGAGCTAACATTCCCTCGACGTAGATCATCTTCGGCCTTGAAGACTTCAAGCAAGGTCGCTCCTTTCGCCTCGTGAAGCCATGCATGAGTCAGGGAGAACCGCGATCGCAGCGAAGAGACTATTTCAAGGAGCTTTTGAAGTGAAGGACCGATCTACAAAGGTTGTATTTCGTTTTCACTTAGTTGTAAATGGTTTACTAGTGTTTCCGTATTTTATTCTAGCAAACGATTCTAGTTTAGAGTTCCTTTCAACGACAAAAGTTTTAAAATGGCATGGACGATGCCTCCCGAAACCTCGCTGCCGTCGAAAGGAACCCTACAGTAGTATCAGAGCCTAGCCAGGAAATTATACGGATAATGTTAGATTACGAACACGAAACAAACTCCGAACTTGAAACCCTAGAAATCATGTTTCTGTCGAATTTAAAACAAGCCCTAAATTTTTTTTAAACAAGTACAGAATCGTAATTGTGTGATAAAATGAACACTGAAGAAATCTGGAGGCATTCTGACATGTTTGGGCCGGCGACACTCACCCTCACCGGCCAATTCCGAGCCCCCCCAGATTTTTACACTGTTCTATTACATGAGTTTTGGTGCTTCTGGTGTTATTTATTCTTGCTAAATTGTCATGTGATGTTAATTTACTATAATGACAAATCGGAGTGTTTCGTAGTCATAATTTTAACTGTTTTCAGATAACTTTAGACGTTGTTAAAAAGTTCAATCGGATGTCAAATACCCACTTTAACCCTTGCCGGGAAAATTTCCAAGTGTTGGATTTTTCCCGTAGTTAAAAAGCTTTCAAAGATCATGCAAGTTATGCGATGGACCCTCTAGAAGAACAAAACCTTAACTCGATTATGTGACCGTCAGAACCGCCACTGAACCCTCGAGTTTGTGGTGGTTCAGCGGTGCCACATGTGAGGCGTTGGTTTGTCCCTTGTACGGTTGGTTCATTGGTGCTGTGGCGTATGCTGAATTACTTTAAACTACGCTCAAGTGTTGAGTTTTCTGGGTAATCTTGAGTGTTCGATGATTCGATTGGAATGTTTAATATCATCTAGTTTTTCTGTGCTGTGATGACATGTGATGTTATGTACTGCTGGATATGTTATATTGGATCGTCGCGTTTTGAATAGCCGGGGGTTTTATGTGAGATAAGAGTTTTTATTTTCATTCATGTAAAATTAAATGTATGTAATATTCTTTTATTGGGGCACTTCCGGGTTGAGGTTGATGTCACCATTGATGTATATTATTTACTTTTCCGCATTAGGATAGACCTAAGGAAGAGAGCACAAGTAACCGGGTTCTAGAGTTCAGTGGGAGAGCAACTCGAGGAGTCGAGTCCGGGCCTCCTAACTCTAGAATTGGTAGGGTTGCTTGCCGCACTCGTAGGGGTCTAGGTATATGGGTTTGGCTATTCATCGCGACCGTGGAATCCGTGTTTTATGGAGGCTCAAAATAAAACACGGACCTCCTAGTATATCCAATATTTCATATGTTTCTTCTGCCGCGATAACTGTGATGTGATCATTTGATATATTAAGATAGATACTGTATATAGTATATATGATATATTGTATAGACATTACTTATGTTTTACACCCGCGCTAGCCCTGCCCCGCTCTGCCGTTAGTTACCTAACCTAACGGTGCATGAGGGGACATCGAGGCGAATGCGGATGGAATAAGTGTACGTCGTATTTATCTGTGATGTTTAGGTGACTTAAATGATAGGACTTCATTAATATGATTAATGAAAGAAAAGAAACCTAAAAGATGTTGTAGAATCAAATTTTCAAAAAAAAGGGTAGCTACAGTTTTTGCTTTGCACAGTGATATATATGATATATCATGCACCTTATTCGATGAGGAAAGAGCCGAGATCCCTTCATCAGGAGTGACCTCTTTAGCAAAAGTGGCTGATGCTACAACACTCGGTTTGTTTTTTGATTGCTTTTGGAGTTTTTGCTTTGCATAGTGATATATATGATATATCCTGCACCTTATTCGATGAGGAAAGAGCCAAGATCCCTTCACCGGGAATGACCTCTTTAGCAAAACTAGTGAAAGCCTCAAAATCACTCCATTTCCAAATTCACTCGATTCTACAACGATATCAAGTTCATTACGCAATAGGTTTTCAGAAAAACCTGTCGTAGCCCTCCGGCATTTCAGATAAGTCCTACTTAGTATTCGTGCTACGTTTGTTGACCTCCGTCAAGACGTAGTGTGCGGTAGCTGACTAGTATTTATCTGCTTATGCATATGATGCAGATTGGATTAGGGTAGTCGTACGACCTTGTTGACTCCATCAAGGGTCGTGCGGGTGGGTTTGATTCAATCAAGAAATGACGGGTTGAACTTGACTAGCACCCTATGGTTTGTTGACCTCCGTCAAGGTCATGGGATGCTCGGGGCAAAATATTATCGGGAATTTCAAGTGTTGAAATTTGCAATGAGATTGCATACCTTCTATGAGATAGTTGGATCCCGATACCCACTGCGAGTAATTGTTACTCCTGGAAGAGTTTTACACAGGACAATTAGCCGATCAAGTAGGTGTCTAGAAAGGTGTCAACGGGGTTACGCCTCTGGGAAAATGAGGTTTATTTTAATTAGGTCCGTGCGAAAGCATGGGGAACCTCCCTCAAAGTACCGACACTGGCCTGGCTGAAAGATTGGCGAAATTGTAGGGTGTAATTAATCCCGGCTAGTCTTTCCTTTTAGGGTTTGAAGGAAGATTTGACAAAAACAGTGGGAGCCATCCTGATTAGATAAAATAATAACCAATCTGATCTTGCAAGAGCATACGCTAAAGTGTTTTCTTCTCTCTCTCTCCAGGTAGCGACCATATCATGCCTTAATCAAGATAATAATATGGATGTATTGACCGAACCCGCATGTTATACTGTGCTGGAGAACGTTAGTTTCGTTCTTTCTAATAAAAGTTATAAGACTGAACAGGATATAGGGGAATACTAGGATTCCCATGCCACCCGAATGAAGAAAGTACATGTTGATGCATCTTCTTCAGGTATGTTCGTTACAGAGAACTGTTTCTCCATTTGCTCTACGTCCTGGGTATTAGATACCGGGTCAGGATCCCATATATGTAATCAGTTACATGGGCTTAGGAAAGGTAGAGAACTTGGAGAAGGTGATAAAGACATAGGGGTTGGAAATGGTGCAATTGTTGCAGCTAAAACCGTCGGGGAATATCACCTTGTATTACCAACTGGTAATACATTGATTCTGAACGAATGCTATTACATGCCGAACCTGATATACAACATTATATCGGTTTCTTTATTGAGTAAAGAGGGATATAATTTTGTATTACAGGATAATGTTATGAACATTTTCCTGAACCAAAAGTTGGTTGGATCAGGCACGTTGTGCAATGACATTTATGTTCTAAATCAATCAACAGTTCTGAGCATAACAAATATACACAAGAGGAAAAGTTCAGAAATGAACGAATCCTTCTTGTGGCATTATAGCTTGGTCATGTAAATGCGACACGGCTGGCTAAGTTGCATAAGGATGGATATTTGAAGCCGTTCGAATTTTCATCTTATGACACTTGCCAGTCATGTCTCAAAGGCAAGATGACCAAAACTCCGTTTACGGGACACGGAGAAAGAGTTACTGAACTATTGGGACTGATACATAGTGATGTATGTGGTCCCATGTCTACACATGTCAGGGATGGTTCTTCATACTTCATTACATTCACTGACGATCTCTCTAGATTCGGATATGTGTTCCTGATGAAACACAAATCAGAAGTTTTTGAGAAATTTAGAGAATATAAACAAGAAGTTGAGAACCAAACCGTGAAAAGTATTAAAATCCTTCGATCTGATCGATGAGGTGAATACTTGAGCATTGAATTCCTGGACATCCTAAAAGAGAATGGGATTCTCTCTTAGCTAACTCCTCCATATACACCACAGCACAACGGTGTATCAGAACGGAGGAACCGCACCCTATTAGATATGGTACGCTCTATGATGAGCATAGATGAGTTACCTATTTCCTTCTGGGGGTATGCGCTGGAGACAACAGCATACCTACTGAATAAAGTTCCTACCAAATCTTTGCCTACCACCCCATGTGAGATATGGGAAGGGAAGAGACCATATCTTAATTTTGTTAAGATATGTGGTTGCCCGGCCTATGTCAAAAGACAAAAACCGGACAAACTCGAGGCAAGGTCTGTTTTGTGTAAGTTTATTGGATATCCCAAGCATTCGTGAGGGTATATCTTCTACCACAGTGAGGAACAAAGGGTGTTTGTTGCTCAACACGCCACCTTTTTAGAAAAGGAATTTCTTGCGAAAGAGATTAGTGGCTCTGAGGTAGAACTGGAAGAGGTTCCAGCAATACAAACCACAACAGAAGATTTTGTAGAACCTGAGGATTCGGTAGTTCCCGATGAACCCCAGCCACTCCGCCGATCCAGTAGGGTTCCTCACACACCTGAGAGATACTACGGTTTTCTCATGGATGGTGGGAGCGAGGATTGCATCATGGAGGATGATGACCCCGGTAGCTTCGAGCAGGCCATCACGAGTGGGGACTCAGTGAAATGGCTGGATGCAATGCGGTCCGAGATGGAATCCATGTACACCAACAAAGTATGGAATTTGGAAGTTGCTCCTGAAGGGGTAAAACCCATTGGAAGCAAGTGGATCTTCAAGAAAAAAACTTGGTGTAGATAGGAAAGTGGAGACTTTCAAAGCTAGACTTATTGCAAAGGGTTTTCGTCAATGACCAGGTGTCGATTATGACGAAACTTTTTCTCCAGTGGCTATGCTTAAATCCATCCGGATCATGCTTGCCATCGCTGCGTATCATGACTACGAAATCTGGCAAATGGATGTTAAGACCGCCTTTCTAAATGGTGATTTGGAAGAGTGCGTGTACATGACTCAGCCAGAGGGCTTCGTAGACAGTGGGAGCAGCAGAAAGGTGTGCAAGCTGCTTAAATCAATCTATGGGTTAAAGCAAGCATCACGGAGTTGGAACATCTACTTTGACGTCGTTATCAAAGAGTTTGATTTCGTCAAAAATGTAGAGGAACCTTGTATATACAAGAAGGTAGCAGAGAGTAAAGTTGTCTTCCTCGTATTGTACGTGGATGACATACTCTTGATAGGAAATGACATTCCTATGCTGCAATCGGTCAAGCTCTTCTTATCAGAAAGATTCTCAATGAAAGATCTCGGGGATGCCTCCTATATCTTGGGGATTAAGATCTATAGAGATAGATCTAAACGGATACTGGGGTTGTCCCAATCCAGGTACATTGACACCATACTAAAGTGGTTTAGTATGGAAGAATCCAAGCGTGGGTTTTTACCCACAATCTCTGGGCTCACTCTCTCCAAAGAGATGTCTCCCAAGACTGATTTGGAGAGAGCTCGCATGCAAGGGATACCCTATGCTTTGGCAGTAGGCTCTATAATGTACGCGATGCTATGTACCAGATCCGATGTAGCACACTCACTAAGTGTACTGAGTAGGTATCAAGCAGATCCTGGAGAGAGTCACTGGACAGCTGTGAAGAGCATTCTCAAGTACTTATGAAGGACTAAAGAGATGCTCTTGGTGTATGGTAACGGAGAACTCCAAGTGGAGTCCTTTACCGATTCGAGCTTCCAGAGTGATAAGGACGACTCTAAGTCGCACTCGGGATTTGTCTTTACCCTCTACGGAGGGGCGGTATGCTGGAAGAGTTCCAAGCAGGAAACCGTGGCAGACTCGACGATGGAGGCTGAATACATCGCTACCAACGATGCTGCCAAAGAGGCTGTCTGGATCAAGAAGTTCATAACTGAACTTGGAGTGGTTCCATCCATTAAGGATCCAATACCTTTATATTGTGATAACAATGGAGCGGTGGCTTTGGCCAAGGAACCCAGGTCCCATCAGCGATCCAGGCATATTCTGAGGCGGTATCACCTGATCCGGGAGATAGTTGATCGCCGGAAGATTGAGGTCAGGAGAGTTGACACGAAGAACAACACAGCGGATCCACTTACGAAGGACATTCCCCAGATACAGTTTGAGAGACTCTTCGGGATGCTTGGTATGCGATACTACAGCAGCTGGCCCTAGTGCAAGTGGGAGATTGTTAGTTGTATGTATGCCCTAGAGGCCAGTATTGTACAGATGATGTATATTATATTGGATGCTTCCGTTGGATATAGTGCCATCTAAGTCAATTATTGGATCGCAGGCACGTGATTGCAATGATTGAGGGAGGACCTATACCGATAAAACAGTCTCACTCGAGATGATAGTATGCTATCTGGTTTGTCTTTATCATCATGATAAAGCCCATAGGATTTTTGTTTGACTATCGGCAGTATGATGGCGATCATATATGTGGGAGCTGGGGTCTATAAGCACATCCTTAAAGTGTCCCTAGTCGTGGGAGTTTCGAGACAGGGCATCGATACTCCAGAGTAGACTAGTGTATACAGTCGAGACCCCGACGAGGGGCGGTGGCCGGTCTCACAAGCCGCCGGTGTCAGTTGGATCACCTAAGATGTATACAGGTGCTCATTAGGTTATGAGTACACCGGACAGGACTCGCCGGGAACATGCTAGTTGGTATTATACATATCGTCAGATAGCAGTTCCCTGGTGACATGTGTACAGGTTAGTTCATCGACCTGAGGTCGTCATTTGTCTCGTGTGAGTTCCCACTGTGCTTAGATTACTACCCTACCATGCTCAAAGGAGTTGTGCAAACAGGTTTTAGTTGGGTACAGTCCCGAGCTACATTGGAGGCAAGTGAGCGGATCTTCGGGGATTCGTCTCTCCCGGTATTGGGAGTGAGATCGCGCTTTGTTTAGGAGAGCCATTACACGAAATCCCTGGCCAGGGTAATCGAGATATACTGGTAGGTATACCAGCAGAATCTCAGGGTGTTCTGGGCTGCTCTCTGACACGACTTATGCAGCTGTTGGGGGTCTGACGTTTACTGGCCCCCTAGGCCGTATATGCGATACTCATAGACGAATGTTCCGGACTTACGGTTATTGTCACTGTCAGGCTCAGTAGGGTTTATAGATGAGTTCGCTCATCAGCTTCCCTTCCAATCAGTACATAGGCAAAACGTTACGTACAGCTTGTACCTCTGACGTGCTAGTGGTTATACCCAGTGCTAGTGTACTGATGAGTCATTAGAGTCCCCCACCGACACTTTCCTAAGTTCGGGCGAAACGTTGTAGATCCCGTATGGGTTTATGGCAAGGTTCGGAGAATGCACGTGCGTTTTCGCACGTGTCGTTTTTCGGGCAGATAATACTGGTAGGCTTTGGTTTAAGCCGGAACCCAGTATTATACTGTGTAGATATAATATCTTTGTCTCAGTTGCATTTATATTCGGTCGTAATATAAATGCGGGTATATTTATACCGATACAGGGTTATCCTGAAATTCGTTTCGGGATGATTTTTGGAAGTTGCCAGTTTCCAGTTTTTTATCAGCCGTATTTGACATTCGGTTAAATGCGGATTTATCCTTTCGTCTTTTGGGTGGGTCATGGTTCTAGAAGATTCTAGAAATGGTGACTAGGATTAGTGACTCATCATTTGCATTAATTGTGAGGTGAGGTGTTAAGTGAGGTGGACTAATTCATTTAATGTGTTCATACCACTCATTCTTTGCATATGATAAATATCCTTGATATTTTTCCTTACACTCACTCTCCTTGCTCCTACACTCACTCTCCCTCTTCTTTATATATATGGCTGGCCCCCTCTTGTGAGATCATGATGGTTTTTCATTTGCTTGAGAGAAAAGATTATGATAGTTTAGGGTATGGAAATCTCATACAGTTCAATTTCCATTTACCCGATTCCAATTGGCAACTTCTTTTAACTGTTCGTCCATAGCCTTGGACGTAACGAGACAAAGTATTCTACTCATTCTCTACTTCATCTTGGTCGTCTCTTTTGGCAAACTTGACGATCGAGTTGCCTCGGTTCAGAGGCGGGAGCCCGTTTAAAGATCCGTCGACGTGGTGCCACCTGGACGACGAGACCGGAGATCGAGCAAGTTCAGATCAGTTGCAACATAGCGTGGGATGATGGTTGAAGACCGAAGGACTCGGATCATTCGGTATAACAATTCTACCCTCTTTAAACTTGTTAGTTTAGCTTTAATGGACGATTCGGGATAAAGTACGCGATAGCGCCAGTCGTAAAAGTTTTGTTCCGCATATCGGCGTCTGTTTGACGGCCGGGGCGCCGCCGCCTACTTACAGTGGTATCAGAGCCTCACCATTAAGCTATACTAACTTGTGCTAACACGTTTAAAAGATCGATCGAACGGATTTCGCGAAATCACAATATTCTGTACATGATGTTTCTGTCGATTTTTAAACTGTTCTAAAATTCATTTTGAGCATTTCAGAAAATCATGCAGGGTTTTTGAAGAATACTGGTGAAATTTGGGCACGTGATCCCACAAAACGACCGCGGATCCGCGGCCCCAACCATGGTTTGGCCGCTGATCCGCCGCGCTTTTGTGGGAACAGTGCACCAAATTTTTTCAGTGGGTTTCTCATGGTAAATGGTGGTTTTTGGTATATGTCTTTTGGGCCAAAATTTTGTTACTGTAGACCAGATGTATGTGGGGCCCACTTCGGGAAATTTAGTCGATCAAAATTTTAAACTTGTTAGTTTTTCAGTACTTTCATTATATCTCCGACCGGGAATGTCATTTGATCGGTAAACCGCGTCTGATTGCTATAGTTCTTTTAGACGGGTTTGCGAACGTGACATTCGCGTTGATGTTCTGTGTTGTGCTGTAATGTTGCGGATTTGTCGTGGTGGATAGCAGGGTGCAATGATAGTGTTGTTTAAATTTATTTGTACATTTGATATTGCGGGGCGAGCGTCCAACTTGTGGACTTCCGTCACTGCCTGTTGTATAATATTCTTTTAGGACACGACCAGGTTGCGGTCGATGTACCTGTTGTACTATTTTTATTTCTGTACTAGGTTTACCCCGCGGTGGGGTGCACGAATGGCCGGGTTCTGGAGGGCAACGGGTCCGTATCTCATGGCTTTGAGAGGCAGAGGGGCCTCACTCTTGAATTGGCAGGCTATTCGCCGCACTCGTAGGGGGTACAGGTTGACCCAAGGAGGGGTGCTCAATTTACCGGATTCCGTGAAGTGTCGGGTGTTCCATTCACTATGTCGTGGGGACCACCTCGCTTCAGGTTTTGGCGGGTAACTTGCCGCACCCGTAGGGGTCTAGGTTTCATTGCACAGGCTATCCACACGACCAGGGGAACGTCGGGTTTCAGTAGCGGCTCTGTGAAACCCGGGGATCCCAGATTATCTGTATTGTTCTGTGATGCTTATTACTTTTCTGTAATGTTGCATATTATCACGCCTGGAGCGATTATTGTATATTAGTATATATACTATTAGATGTTGTATATGTTTTACACCCGCGCTAGTCCAGTCCCCGCTCTGTCGTTAGTTAAGTAACCTAACGGGTGATGACGGGACCCAGTGACCAATGCGGATGGCATATACGTACATTTTATTTTCGTTCTTTTCTGGTGTGATTGATTGATGGGACTGCGTTGATTCTTATCAATGCGAGATAAAACAAACCTATATTTGATGTTGTTGGAATAAATTTTAAAATTATTACAAAGACGTTTCCTTTTGTTATGCATAGCGGTATTCAGTTGGAATATCCTGCACCTCATTCCACGAGGAAAGAGCCGAGATCCCTTCACCGGGAGTGACTTCTTTAACAAAAGGTTTTCGCTACTATATATTTTTATAAAGCTATCAGGTTCCTTCAACAAGATCAGGTTCATTACGTTAAAGGTTTTTCGCCAAAAACCAGCCGTAATCCTCCGTCGTTTCTTATGGATGGTCAGTAGTATTCAAGCTATGTTTGTTGGCCTACGTCAAGACATAGTGTTTGGTAGCTGCTGGGTATTCATTTGTTGCATAGATAGATGCATTAGTTTAAGTCAGACGTACACCTTGTTGGCCTACGTCAAGGGCATGTACGATGACTTAAGTTGATCAGGACAACGACGGGTAGAACTTGACATGTTGGTTATGATTTGTTGGCCTACGTCAAGGTCATAAGAGCATGGGATAAAAATTACATCGGGAGTTTCAAACATACAAGAAACTTGCCAGACTTGCGCATACCTTTTGGAGTGTGATGACTTAAGTGGCTTAAATCAAGTTATCATGCGATGATAGTTGGATCCCAATTCTCACTGATGAGTTGGTTTACTCTTCGGGTGAACCCGACTAATTCTTCTTTCAGGTTTGGAGGAGAATTTGAGATAACAGTGGGAGGTTTCCTAATTGGATAAAGTGATAACCATTCTGATTTAGGCTAGAGTGCACGCAGAGTGTTTCTTTTCTCTCTCTCTTATGGCAGCGACCTTTGACCGACCCTAGACTACAACTCAGTGACCAAAGTTGACCGAATCTTCTTCTAATACTGGCTTTTGGATTGTCTATAGTTGCATAAGTCATTACCGCTCCTTCTTTTACCCTTTGTATTTCTCAGAACACCCCGTATTACTACGGACATCCACTTCCATTGGATAGATCCATCGTATGGTTATATACGAACTCGAAAGGACTTCTTCGAGGATGGATCCAGGTTCAGGAGAAATAGAATTAGGTTTATTCAGTTGTCTTTTATTATCACCTTCTCTCAGGTTGCGAGGGCTCCTTGGTTTATGAGAGTACACCTATTACGCTTATTGGATAGTCTTATTCCAAACCATAGGCAGATGCCGAAAGGTAGGGAATGAAGAAAACCAATTAGCCTAAGAGAGGTGTGCAGAAGGTAATATGTAAAGACAAGATAAAGGAATTAGAAAGAGGGCAAAGTAAATTGCGACTATTAACACTCACGACCAAACCACGTATTTCATCGCCACTCCTACTTCACCTTTTCATTTCTCCAGAACAACCTGTATCACTACAAACATCCAATTCCATTGGATAAATCCATCGTATGATTATATACGAACTCGAAGGATATTTTTCGAGGATGGATTCTGGTTCAGGAGAAATAAGAATAAGGTATTATTCAGTTGTTTTTATCATCACCTTCTCTCAAGTTGCGAGTACTCTTAGGATTAGGAGGGTACACCTATTATGCTTACTGGATATTCTTCTTCCAAACCATAGGCTGGTACCGAACGGTAGGGAAGGAAGAAAACAACTTAGCCTAATGATGGTGTACAGAAGGTAACGACTAAAGACAAATTAAAGGGAATTGGAAAGATGGTAGGGAAATATACGGTTAAAGTCATGATATAGATTATGGAAGAGGCATTGCTAAAGAATACCAGGATACCCCTACGAAACATATTTATGTTTCATATTTACTGTGCATTGTTAATAGAAAACCGATTTCCCAATTAGATATTTACTCCAGGTTATGTATTTACCAGGTTTCATTCTCACATCTGTATGAGAATATAGATGTTGAGTGGGAGCAAGTTATTGGAAATTAGGTGATCATCTTCATTATATCGGAATTCGTTGTAATTGGTGATATTTGAGGAAATCTCCTGGGTTCATTTTTCAACCTACGATGCACATGTTTTGAGTTATTCAACTCAGCGGACTTATACAGAGTTATGTATGTTTTCTAGTGTCCGTCAGGACAAAGGGGTTGGTCCTCGTACTATATTCTGTTTACTTGTAACTTCTCTAGTTTTTAGACAAGTGTTTCGTAGAAATACAATGTCTAAGTTTTGAGAAGTTGTGGGTATAGGAATAAAGTAGAGAACCAAGTGTCACAAGTATCGGGATTCTTCAAAGAAATCGAAGATGTAGATTCTTGTGATTGGTATTCAATTGATAGTAATGGTTTTTGAGAAACTTGTTTCTCTTTCAGGTTACTCATAATTGGATGGATTCCTAAGTTGAGTAATACTGATCAGCCTCTCTCTATTAAGTTATTATGCACTGGAGACAGCTGCATAATTTGAATCCGGTTCCAATTAAATAAGTGCCAAAGTTTCTATATTGGATATAGAATGATTCATATCTTAACGATGTTAAGGTAAGGGGAGTTGTCCAGCTTATGCTTAAACCAGACACTGGATAACTCAAGGCACGTTTCTGTAATGACAGTTTGCGGGTTGACCCTAGCTTCGACGAGGGTTGATTTTCTACCATCTGGAAGATCAATAGTGATATTGTTCTTGACTCACCACAGTTTTATTAAAATGGATTTTTCAGAAAACAGAAGTGGAAGTATGGTAGAACTGGAAGTGATTCCAGAACCGTAAACGATTACGGAAAGTTTAATAGGACCGATATATTCAATCAGGTTTGACATTCAAATAGCCACTCCGCAGATATGGTGGGTAACCTCAGACACCCGAGAGGTACTCCGGTAGCCTCAAGGACGGTGACAGGGAGGTTCTAGCTTACCCAGACTTGACACTACTGTTGTTCCAGACTATGAGACCCGGCATGAGGAAATGTATGGCGTCGTTCTAAACTAGTTTTAGAAGTACACGTATATATTATTCTGCCAGAGGGTTGTTGTAGTCAGTGGGAGCAGCAGAAGCATAGTGGGCAAGTAGCTAGTGTCTATTTATAGACTTGAGCAGATATAGTGGAAATAGATCATCTGATTTTTGAAAGTCATAGGTTTGACTTCATCAGAATAGGGGATGGATCTGTTAAGAAGGAAGTAGGGTGTAATGTCCTGGTATTTGGATGACATACACAGAGTAGGAAGTAAAATTCCTATACTACGATCGGTTGTACCGTGGTCGTCACACAGTTATTTTTCCACAAAGGATATGGATATAATATCTGACATTCTGATTACTAGATCTATAGTTTTAGATCTAGATTTCGGTAGTTTCCCAATGTGGGTACTTTGACAGTATTCTAATAGTATTTTAAAATAAATGACTCCTGGCATGGTAGTGAACCTGCAGGTGATGGAGTCACCCTCTCTAAAGGTTTCTTACAGACTAAAGGGGAGAGGGGACATGCATGATTGGCAGATCACTTGCTTAGGCAATTAAGTCAATCGTGAGATGTCAAGTGCCACACCAGATGTTGTTATTGCACTAGATGCGATAAGTTTATATTAATCCAATCCTGGAGAAACATTAGGAAGCAGTTTTAGAACATAAGTAAATGTTCTACGGATTTGATGACGGCAGCCTCCTTCGGGAGACAGTTATAATTCTAGGCTTCAAAGGTGAGATGGATTGTCAGAGTTATAGTTTTCCCTCAGACGAGGGACAGTATTATGGACAGGTGGTCCAAGAGGATACTGTGGGAGGCATGGTGCTAGACACTGATTAGTTTCAGTGAACGATACAGTCTAAGAAGTTTGGATTTGTAGTTCATTTATGAACTAGGTCCCATAAGATATCCAGACAAATTCTAAGACAGGTATTACTCGATTCGGGAGATGGTTTTCTCCGCGAAGTTGAGATATAGAGAGATACAGAAAGAAACACCGAAGCGGATCCACTCACTGAGGCTATTTCTCGAACATAAGAGTTCTACAAACGAGTTTTGTGAAACTGATTAGTAGAGGAGTTGGATGCTCGGTATCACACGAGCTGTGAGTACACGACATCGCAATAATTAGCCTTAAGTGCAAGTGGGAGATTGTTGGATATAGTGCCCTCTAAGTCAATTATTGGATGCAGGCACGTGATTGCAATGATTGAGGGAGGACCTATACCGATAAAACAGTCTCACTCGAGATGATAGTATGCTATCTGGTTTGTATTTATCATCATGATAAAGCCTATAGGATTTTTGTTTGACTACCGGCAGTATGATGGCGATCATATATGTGGGAGCTGGGGTCTATAAGCACATCCTTAAAGTGTCCCTAGTCGTGGGAGTTTCGAGACAGGGCATCGATACTCCAGAGTAGACTAGTGTATACAGTCGAGACCCCGACGAGGGGCGGTGGCCGGTCTCACAAGCCGCCGGTGTCAGTTGGATCACCTAAGATGTATACAGGTGCTCATTAGGTTATGAGTACACCGGACAGGACTCGCCGAGAACATGCTAGTTGGTATTATACATATCGTCAGATAGCAGTTTCCTGGTGACATGTGTACATGTTAGTTCATCGACCTGGGGTCGTCATTTGTCTCGTGTGAGTTCCCACTGTGCTTAGATTACTACCCTACCATGCTCAAAGGAGTTGTGCAAACAGGTTTTAGTTGGGTACAGTCCCGAGCTACATTGGAGGCAAGTGAGCGGATCTTCGGGGATTCGTCTCTCCCGGTATTGGGAGTGAGATCGCGCTGTGTTTAGGAGAGCCATTACACGAAATCCCTGGCCAGGGTAATCGAGATATACTGGTAGGTATACCAGCAGAATCTCAGGGTGTTCTGGGCTGCTCTCCGACACGACTTATACAGCTGTTGGGGGTCTGACGTTTACCGGCCCCCTAGGCCATATATGCGATACTCATAGACGAATGTTCCAGACTGTACGGTTATTGTCACTGTCAGGCTCAGTAGGGTTTATAGATGAGTTCGCTCGTCAGCTTCCCTTCCAATCAGTACATAGGCAAAACGTTACGTACAGCTTGTACCTCTGACGTGCTAGTGGTTATACCCAGTGCTAGTGTACTGATGAGTTATTAGAGTCCCCCACCGACACTTTCCCAAGTTCGGGCGAAATGTTGTAGATGCCGTATGGGTTTATGGCAAGGTTCGGAAAATGCACGTGCGTTTTCGCACGTGTCGTTTTTCGGGCAGATAATACTGGTAGGTTTTGGTTTAAGCCGGAACCCAGTATTATACTGTGTAGATATAATATCTTTGTCTCAGTTGCATTTATATTCGGTCGTAATATAAATGCGGGTATATTTATACCGATACAGGGTTATCCTGAAATTCGTTTCGGGATGATTTTTGGAAGTTGCCAGTTTCCAGTTTTCTATCAGCCGTATTTGACATTCGGTTAAATGCGGATTTATCCTTTCGTCTTTTGGGTGAGTCATGGTTCTAGAAGATTCTAGAAATGGTGACTAGGATTAGTGACTCATCATTTGCATTAATTGTGAGGTGAGGTGTTAAGTGAGGTGGATTAATTCATTTAATGTGTTCATACCACTCATTCTTTGCATATGATAAATATCCTTGATATTTTTCCTTACACTCACTCTCCTTGCTCCTACACTCACTCTCCCTCTTCTTTATATATATGGCCGGCCCCCTCTTGTGAGATCATGATGGTTTTTCATTTGCTTGAGAGAAAAGATTATGATAGTTTAGGGTATGGAAATCTCATACAGTTCAATTTCCATTTACCCGATTCCAATTGGCAACTTCTTTTAACCGTTCGTCCATAGCCTTGGACGTAACGAGACAAAGTATTCTACTCATTCTCTACTTCATCTTGGTCGTCTCTTTTGGTAAACTTGACGATCGAGTTGCCTCGGTTCAGAGGCGGGAGCCCGTTTAAAGATCCGTCGACGTGGTGCCACCTGGACGACGAGACCGGAGATCGAGCAAGTTCGGATCAGTTGCAACATAGCGTGGGATGATGGTTGAAGACCGAAGGACTCGGATCATTCGGTATAACAATTCTACCCTCTTTAAACTTGTTAGTTTAGCTTTAATGGACGATCCGGGATAACGTACGCGATAGCGCCAGTCGTAAAAGTTTTGTTCCGCATATCGGCGTCTGTTTGACGGCCGGGGCGCCGCCGCTTACTTACAGCTTGGACATATATAGAGAGGACTTTCTTGCTCGATATGATAGTATGCTATCCGGTTGCTCTTTATCTTAATATGTATACAAGTTTCTTGATAC
This sequence comes from Agapanthus africanus, assembly GCA_030015575.1. NCBI lineage: Eukaryota > Viridiplantae > Streptophyta > Magnoliopsida > Asparagales > Amaryllidaceae > Agapanthus > Agapanthus africanus. The sequence goes on from JASDDO010000004.1 coordinate 208,205,413, forward strand.
TGTCATATGGTTACATGTTGGTAAAGCCCTTAGGATGTGTACTTGACTACCAGGACTATGATACAGATCATACTAGTGGGGCCATGGTAGTCCATAAGTTCATCCTTTTAACGTTCCTAGTCGTGGGTGTATCGAGACAGGGCATCGATATACCAGAGTTGACTAGCGTATACGCTTCTCGACCCATGAGATGGGCGATGGATGATCCCATATCCATTGGTGTTTGACATCAGAGATGGTATACGGGTGCTCTGTAGAGACTCGGTATACTGGACGGACTCGCCGAGAACTCCCAGATGGTATTATACCTCACGACATCTTTCAAACGAACTGGTCCCTTGCTGGCTTTAGCGGTATCTGTTTCTGTATCGGCTTTATCTAGCGTCAGATGGCAGTTCTCTGGTGACACTTGTACATGTTAGTCTGTAGACCCGAGATCGTCATAGAGTCTTGTGTGATTCCCACTGTGCTTTGATTTCCACCTTACCACGTCCAAGAGGGCGTGCAAAACGGTGGTTTTTTGGGTACAGTCCCGAGTCACATGGAAGCAATGAGCGATAGGAGGGGTTTCGTCTTTCCCGGTATTGGGGGTTGATGTTGCGCTGTGCTCGATTGGCCATAAAAGGGAAGTCCCTGGCCAAGGCTATTTTAGAGATTTACTGGTAAGTGTTACCAGTAGTTTCTCGACCCGTTATGAGCCTCACATCGGCATGAGTTATCGGTTATTGGGGTCTTACGTTTACCACCCCTAGACTTGATATGCGACATATTAGACGAGGAGACCGGACTGTACGGCAAGTGTTACCGTCACGCTTTTGCAGGAGTTGGAGCGGGCTTGCTTGCTGATCTTCTGATCGCTCAATACCCGGGTAGCCGTTACGTCCAGCTAGTACCGCTGACGGCTTGTGGGTGCTTGATGTGATCATCACCTATTGCCGGCGTATTGACGAGTCTTTAGAGTCCTATATAGAGGTTTTACTGGCTCAGGCAAAACGAAATAGGAGCACATATGTGATATGTGCGGGACCGAGAATAATGCGTGTATGTGATACCGTATTCTATTCTTGCGACTTTTGTATCGGTCGGTTATATGTGATATAGCCGGGTTATCGAATCAAGGGTTGATTCGATAAGACGATACATTGGATGTTAGTCGGTTATATGTGATATAATCGGATTATTAAGTCAAGTGTTGATTTAATAATTTAATGTATATTATATATGTGATATACTAATTTACATTAACTAACATTGGTTCACTTAAGCATTTGTTTTTCTCACATGTGCACAACTTTAATATATATGTGATATATATTAAAATGTGTTCTCATTTTGTATCATGGTTGTTGATACATATTACATGGGTGTACAAGACTTACACCATGCCATTTGTGATATTAGGTTTTAATATTTAAAGTAAAAAAAAAATAAGTGGAATATTAGTTTAATGCATGAAGCTAATGGAAGCTTATGGATGCATTGACTAAGTCCATTTCTTTTGTTTTACTTAAGATATTTAGTAACCTAACCATCACAATTAGCCATGGTTATGTCTCTACATGAGTTAGTATATGATACTCACTCATCATGGTTCACTCTCTTACTTGATCATTATTCATTCTCATCTCTTTGTTCATCTTCTTCCTCAAGCCAAAAGAAAAAGGTTTCTAGGGTTTGATAAAAGGAGAAAGTATTGTGAGATAAATAATTCTAAAGTGTACCCACTTCCTATTTCTTCATCCTCTACTAGACTAGCACTTTAGTTTAGGGTGTTTGCTTCACTAATTCTCAAGTTAGTGAAGTAGAAGCTTGAGCTAGCATTCCCTTGACGTAGATCATCTTCGGCCTCGAAGACTTCAAGCAAGGGCGCTCCTTTCGCCTCGTGAAGCCATGCATGAGTCCGGGAGAACCACGATCGCAGCGAAGGGACTACTTCAAGGAGCTTTTGAAGTGAAGGACCGATCTACAAAGGTTGTATTTCGTTTTCACTTAGTTGTAAATGGTTTACTAGTGTTTCCGTATTTTATTCTAGCTAACGATTCTAGTTTAGAGTTCCTTTCAACGACAAAAATTTTAAAATGGCATGGACGATGCCTCCCGAAACCTTGTTGTCGTCGACAGGAACCCTACATCTACATGTAAGCAAGTATGTATGATACATTTCATAAGCGCAATAGCATAATAATCAACGTCTCAAAATCACATGTCAATACAATACCACTTAGGGGTATATGCAGCTATAGCAAGATATATGGGTGTACATATCAGTATGTATGCATAAAGTATATGTAGCATAACCAAGTATGTGGGTGTACATGTCAGTATGTATGCAACATTTGACAGGATGCAAGCATGTCCGTATATCTCATGCAACGTGGAACAGTGATATGAACATAGCAAATATATCATAGCATGATGTAGCAATTCTACCGTGTAGTGACATAGCAATTATCGATGATGAAGTGTGTAAGCCGGCAATTTGTGTATGTGCAACATACACATCATCGATAATGGTGTAGGTGTACTTGTACAGGTATATATAATGCAATGAGAATAACATGAACGTTGCATAAATTACATCGTCAACTAAATGCTATAAGGTATACGTGTCTACAATATAACCGAGTCGGTGAATCCATCAATCGGCATCCAGCCTCACAACATCACGTACGGTACAATCCATCGTACGGCCTCCTCTAAACAAGGGTATGGATAAATCAACAGGTAAAACTCATCGCGTACGGTAATCCACGTATGGCGGCATTAAACAAATAGGGATTCTATCAACCTATACAACATCGGGGTACGGATCTAAGTCTCGTACGACATATCACTCAAAATGCAAAACATTATCCATATAAATATACCTATCTCTCAGGTCACATCCATGGCAAACTCGTATCAGAGGACCTACAAAGGTATCAACATTCTCATATCGACTCGAATCCATAAAATGACATATCACACTAAGTAATCATATCACATCGTATACTAGTTCATCACATTAATATCTCGCATCACATTATATAAACGTCACACTTGTTCTCTTTCCATTCATACCTATCATGATTCACTTATCATTTCATATTCTCATATGTCAAAATGTCCATTAGCATCAACTTCTATCATATTATCGTTTGTAGATCCTACAATCATGTCCATCGCATATCATTATCAGTATAAAATAATCAAACGATATTCCATATCAATGTTTGCGGGGGTGCTATACGCCATCCACCCGACTTCCCCCGTAGATATAAATCTACTCACATTCAAAACTCCTCGCTTAGCCGTAGTCGATGCACTTCGTCGTCTCGGAATCCACGCGAAGGTACCTATAATCAATAGGAATTCGTAAAGCCATTAACATCAAATTCTGAAATCCAAAAATGGCACGCGGTGCGCTCATAGGTTAGAATCTATAGCCTGCGCGTGCAAAACAACCAAACAACTCTCGTCGTTGACGTAAAAACGTCCAACGCCCAAATACAATATCCAGTCGCAAAACCAAGAAATTCAAATACCGGAAAACATAGCCGAAACCCTAACTAGGGTCGCTATACATAAAAACTGTCATGCCAAAAATCCAATCGCACCAATACTCATTTACAACACAATAATTATCGTATATAGTAATATTCACATCATCTCCACTTCCATTAAAACTCACGTCAAATTTTGCCGAAAACCTAGTAAGCAACCTTATCGAAAATTTAGCACAAGTCTAGACATTTAACAATTCAAGCCATTTCCAACAACACAAAGTAGCTTAATTTAGTGATCCAAATCAATTCCATAATTTTAATCTTACCAAAAAATGATTTAGAAAAACCTAGTTTGCGATTAAGCTTAAAAGACAATTAGGAAAAAATAACAAATATTATTCTCACAATTTGCTTAACTTTTTCAAGTCTACACATCTTGCTTAACCACTTAAACACATCAAAACCCTAACTTGATTTCATAATAATTATCATGAATTTCCAAACATGCAAATGAAAGCTCTAATTAAACAACAAATAAGCTAATTTAAAGTATTGAAACAACAATTAGGGTTTAGGGTTAGGATTATACCTCCTCAAGAACACAAACTTGCAACTAGGAAAAACCCAAACTTTAGCCTCCAAAATGATGTCTTTAGTGAAGATCTATGCTAGTTTAGGCTTAAGGAATAATGGGTAATGATTACTTATGAGTTTGTGTGAATATTTATGGATTTTTGATGATTTTTGAGAGCCTGGAGATGATGAAATGAGCAAGGAAAGAGAAGAGGGCAGACTTGGGGGGAGGGGGCTCGGCCAAAGCAAGTGGGGGGGGGGGTTGTGTAAAATGAGAAGAAAAATCTAGCACAAAACAATAAATGCTCATTAAATGAAAAAATTCCACCTTTTCTTTTCTTTTTAAATTTTCCATTTAAATCTAAAATATCTAGATCTTTTGGCAAGAAAGGTTTAAGCATAATTCTAGTGATTAGTTTAGCATAGATTCACATTAGAAGTAATTAACCAAAACCAAAATTGTATTTACCACTAATTATGTGCATAATTAACACATTAAAATAATATTTTAATTAGGGAAAAATTCTATGTGAACCAAAACTTCTAATTGACCCCCAAAGCCCGCGCACTAGCACTATTCTAGTTAAACTAGGCGCAGTCAAGTCTGTACAGAGGTTTGATGTCACGACCCGAAAGTACGGAACATGACCGGCACTTAGATTACGAAGCGTCTAGAGGCGCAACATAATCTAAGTAAGCCGGCAAATAAGTGTGCGTGGAATATGCGCATCATCGGTAATGGTGCCGGTGTCCTAACAGGCAGAGTTTTATACTGATTAAAGAAACATATGTATGAACATGCAACATGATGATTACAATATGAAAATAAAGGTCAAATGTGTACTAACCACTCATTTGGAATATACATATCTAACTACATCTATATGACTCAAGCCTGAACTGGTATCTATTTAACCCCCTAAGAACTAAACTAAAGAAACTAGTCGATAAGAAATAAGAATCTACCTAAGGTCTGAGTCCATATCTCTGATAGTCGGCGATCTAGCCTCAATAGCGTCACGTACATAGTACGACTTTCTCGAATCAAGAGTGCGGATCAATCATCACATCTATGCCTCGTATGTTGGAGATAGTGCCCTCATAGTCAATTATTGGATCGCAGGTACGTGATTGCAATGATTGCGGAGGACCTATCCCGGTAGGACAGTCTTACTCGAAATGATAGTATGCTATCTGGTTTGCCTTTATCAGTCGTGTACATGTTCAGGTGACTGATTGCATGTTACACTTTGATAGAGCCCTTAGGATCTTGCTTTACTACCAACAGTATGATGGCGATCATATACGTGAGAGTTGGGTAGTTTATATGCATATCCTTAATTGTGGTCCCTAGTCGTGGGAGTTTCGAGACAGGGCATCGATACTCCGGAGTAGACTAGTGTGTACAGTCGAGACCCCGACGAGGGGCGGTGGCCGGTCTCACAAGCCACTGGTGTCAGTTGGATCACCTAAGATGTATACAGGTGCTCATTGGGTTATGAGTACACCGGACAGGACTCGGCGGGAATCTGCTAGTTAGTATTATATCTACCGTCAGATAGCAGTTCCCTGGTGACATGTGTACAGGTTAGTTCATCGACCTGAGGTCGTCATTTGTCTCGTGTGAGTTCCCACTGTGCTTTGATTTCTACCCTACCACGGCTCAAAGGAGTCGTGCAAACAGGTAGCTTTTGGGTACAGTCCCGAGCCATATGGAGGCACGTGAGCGGATCGGCAGGGGATTCGTCTCTCCCGGTATTGGGGGCGAGATCGTGCTGTGTCTAGGAGAGCCATTACACAAATCCATGGCCATGGTAGGAGATTTACTGGTAGGTACTCCTGTAGTATCTCAGGGTGTATTTGGGCTTCACTCCAACACGACTTATACTGCTATTGGGGGTCTGACGTTGCTATCCCCCTAGGCAGATATGCGATACTCATTGACGAAAGGACCGGACTGTATATACATTGTCACTGTTAGGCTCAGTAGGGTTTTCGGAGGAGTTCGCTCATCGGTCTCCCTTGAGTTCGCTCCTCGGCCACCCTTGAGGTCAGTCCATGGGCAGCCGTTACGCATAGCTAGTGCCGCTGACGGTTTGTGGTTAAACCCACTGCCAGGGTACTGACGAGTCATTAGAGTCCCCCACAGACAGTTTCCCAAGTTCGGGCGAAACGTTGTAGAGGCCGTATGGTTTTATGGCAGGGTTCGGAAATTGCACGTGCGTTTACGCACGTGTCAGTTTTCGGGCAGATAATACTGGTCGGCTTTGGTTTAAGCCGGATCCGAGTATTATATTGAGTAGGTATAATATCTTTATCTCAGTTGCATTTGTATTCGGTCGTAATACAAATGCGGGTATATTTATACAGTTTCGGGGTTATCCTGAAAGTTGTTTCAGGATCACTTTTGGAAGTTGCCAGTTTCCAGTTTTCTATCAGCCGTCTTTTAACATTCGGTTAAAGACGGATTTATCTTTTCTTCAGATATGAGTGGGTCATCATTCTAGAAGCTTCTAGAAGTGATGATGAGGCATATGACTCATTAGTGCATTAATGGCTAGATGAGGTGTTTATTTGAATCACCATTTACATTAATGTGTTTTGGATTGGTTAAGATATTTGTTCATAATATCTTTTGCTTGTGGTCACCTCCCTCCTCCTACGGTCACCTCCCTCCATCATATAAAGAGGCCGACCCCTCTCTCTCTCTCACACACTTGAGTTTTCATTGCTAGAAAAGATTATGATAGCATTCGGGGTGTATGGAATTTTACAGTTCATTTCATTCCATCACCCGATTTCCACGGCAACTTCATTAACCGATCGTCCATGGATTTGGACGAAGTGAGACAAAGTCATCTACTCATTCTCTACATCAATCTTGGTCGTCTCTTTTAGCAAACTTGACGATCGAGTTGCCTCGAGTCAGAGGCGGGAGCCCGTTTAAAGAACCGATCATGTGGTGCCACCTCGACGAGGATATCGGAGATCGACGAGATCGAAGCAGCCGCAACGGAGCGTGGGATGATGGTTGAAGAACGAAGGACTCGGATCGTTCGGTACAATCTTTCTACACTCTTTACAGTATGTTAGTTTAGCAATAATGGCAGATCCGGGTTAAAGTATACGATAGCGCCAGTTTAAAAGTTTTTATTCCGCATTTGGCGTCTGTAGACGGCCGGGGCGCTAGCGTAGACTTACAGTGGTATCAGAGCCTCACCATTTTGCTATGCTAACTTGTGCTAACGCGTTTAAAACATCGATCCGACCGAAAATCGAAAACTGCAAAAATCCAAGCCGACAGTTTCTGTTGATTTTAAACGGTCTCAAAATTCATTTCTGTATATCTTAAAAATCCGTGCAGGCGTTTTTAAGAGCCACGACAAAATTTGGGGTCGTGATCACTCCAAGCTGCCGCGGAAGGGCGGCCAAACCCATGGTTTGGCCGCGCATCCGCGGCCACGTGGGGAGCACGTGCTCCCAAATTTGGTCAGTGGTTTTTGTGTTGGATTTTGGGGTTTTTGGTTAATATAGTTTTGGCCCAGGTTTTGTTATTGTTCACCAGTAAGAAGTGGGGCCCATTTTTTGATATTTGGTCTTTGGTCGATCGAAATTTAAACACGTTAGTTTACAGTGCTTACATTATATCTCCGACCGGGAATGTCATTTGATCGGTAAACCGCGTCTGATTGCTATAGTTCTTTTAGACGGGTTTGCGAACGTGACATTCGCGTTGATGTTCTGTGTTGTGCTGTGATGTTGCGGATTTGTCGTGGTGGATAGCAGTGTGCAATGGTAGTACAGTTTGTGTTTATTTGTACATTTGATATTGCGGGGCGAGCGTCCAACTTGTAGACAGCCGTCACTGCCTGTTGTATAATATTTTTTTTTTGGGCACGACCAGGTTGCGGTCGATGTACCTGTTGTACTATTTTTCATTACTGTACTAGGTTTTGCCCCGAGACGGAGTGCACGGATAGCCGGGTTCGGGAGGGAAACGGGTCCGCATCTCATGGCTTTGAGAGGCAGAGGGGTCCCACTTCAGAATTGGCAGACTATTCGCCGCACTCGTAGGGGGTACAGGTTGACCCAAGGAGGGGTGCCCAAGATTACCGGATTCCGTGAAGTGCCGGGTGTTCCATTCACTATGCTGTGGGGACTGTCTCGCTTCAGGTTTTGGCGAGTAACTTGCCGCACCCGTAGGGGTCTAGGTTTCATTGCACAGGCTATCCACACGACAGGGGAACGTCGAGTTTCAGCAGCGGCTCTGTGAAACTCGGGGATCCCAGATTATCTGTATTGTTCTGTGATGCTTATTACTTTTCTGTAATGTTGCATATTATCATGCCTGGAGCGATTATTGTATATTGGTTTATATACTATTAGATGTTGTATATGTTTTACACCCGCGCTAGTCCAGTCCCCGCTCTGTCGTTAGTTAAGTAACCTAACGGGTGATGACGGGACCCAGCGACGAATGCGGATGGCATATACGTACATTTTATTTTCGTTCTTTTCTGGTGTGATCGAATGATGGGACTGCGTTGATTCTGATCAACGCAAAGTAAAAACAAACCTGTTTACAGTTGTTGGAACAAATTTAAAAAGTGTTGTTACAAAGACGTTTCTTTTTGTTATGCATAGCGGTATTCGGTGTGAATATCCAGCACCTCATTCGACGAGGCAAGGGCTGATATCCCTTCACCGGGAAAGACCCCTTGGACAGAAGTTTGCGTCAGAGTAATAACTTCACTATAGTCGATTACATATTGCTTTGCATAGCGGTATTCAGTGGAATATCCTACACCTCATTCCACGAGGAAAGAGCCGAGATCCCTTCACCGGGAATGACCTCTTTAGCAAAAGGTTTTCGCCACTATATTTTTATAAAAAGCTATCAGGTTCCTTCAGCGATATCAAGTTCACTACGCTAAAGGTTTTTCGCCAAAAACCAGTCGTAGCCCTCCGTCGTTTCTTATGGATGGTCAGTAGTATTCAAGCTATGTTTGTTGGCATACGTCAAGGCATAGTGTTTGGTAGCTGCTGGGTATTCATTTGTTGCATAGATAGATGAGTTGGTTTGGGACAGTCGTATTACCTTGTTGGCATACGTCAAGGGTATGTATGGGTGGGTTCAAATTAACAAGATAATGACGGGCAGAACTTGACATGTGACTTATGATTTGTTGACATACGCCAAGGTCATAAGAGCATGGGGCAAGAAAATGATATCGGGAATTTCTAAAGAAACTGAAACTTGCCAAGTATGCGCATACCTTCTGGAGTATGAATAACGTGGATGCATTCCATCACGTTAACATGCGATGAGAGTTGGATCCCGATTCCCACTGATGAGTTGGTTTACTCTTCGGGTGATCCCGATTGATTCTTCTTTAGGTTTGGAGGAGAATTTGACAGGACAGTGGGAGGTTTCCGGATTAGATAAAGTGATGACCATTCTGATCTAGGTTAGAGTGCACGCAGAGTGTTTCTTTTCTCTCTCTCTCTTTGGCAGCGACCTTTGACCGACCCTAGACTATGACTCAGTGACCAAGTTGACCGAACCTTCTTAAAATACTGGCTTTTGGATTGTCTGAGTTGCATAAGTCATTGCCACTCCTTCTTTTACCCTTTGCATTTCTCAGAACACCCGTATTACTACGGATATCCACTTCCATTGGATAGATCCATCGTATGGTTATATACGAACTCGAAGGGACTTCTTCGAGGATGGATCCAGGTTCAGGAGAAATAGAATTGGTTTATTCAGTTGTCTTTTATTATCACCTTCTCTCAGGTTGCGAGAGCTCTTTGGTTTAGGAGAGTACACCTATTACGCTTTTTGGATAGTCTTATTCCAAACCATAGGCTGGTGCCGAAAGGTAGGGAATGAAGAAAACCAATTAGCCTAAGTAGGGTGTGCTGAAGGTAATATGTAAAGACAAAATAAAGGGATTAGAAAGAGGGCAAAGTAAATTGCGACTGATATCATTCACGACCAAAACCGCGTACTTCATCGCCGCTCCTATTTCACCTTTAAAAGAATAAGGTATTATTCAGTTGTCTTTTATCGTCACCTTCTCTCGAGATGCGAGTACTCCTTAGTTTAGGAGGGTACACCTATTATGCTTACTGGATAGTCTTCTTCCAAACCATAGGCTGGTGCCGAACGGTAGGGAAGGAAGAAAACCAGTTAGCCTAACGATGGTGTACAGAAGGTAACGACTAAAGACAAATAAAGAGATTTGGAGAGATGGCAATAAAATATACGGTTGAAGTCATGAATTGGATTATGGAAGAGGCATTGCTATGAATACCAGGATACCCCTACGAAACATTTTCATGTTTCAGTGCATTGTTAAAGGAAAAACTGTTTTCCCGATTAGACACTTACTCCAAGGGTATGTATTTACCAGGTTTCATTCTCATATCCGTATGGTTTTACAGATGATGAGTGGGAGTAAGATATTGGGAATTAGGTGATCATCCTCATTATATCGGAATTCGTTGTAATTGGTGATATTTGAGGAAATCGCCAGGGTACAGTTTTCTACCTACGACGCACAGGTCTTGAGTTGTTTAACTCAGCGGACTTATACAGAGTATTGTATGTTGTCCAAGTGTCCTTCAGGACAAAGGGGTAGGTCCTCGTACTATGTTCTGTTTACTTATAACTTCTCTAGTATTTAGACGAGTGTTTCGTAGAAATACAAGGTCTAAGTTTTGAGAAGTTGTGGGTATAAGAATAAAGTAGAGAACCAGGTGTCACAAGTATCGGGATTCTTCAAAGAGATCGAAGATGTAGATTCTTGTGATTGGTATTCAGATGATAGTGATGGTTTTGAGAAACGGGTTTTCTCTTTCAGGTTACTCATGATTGGATGGATTCCTAAGTTGAGCAATGCTGATTAGCCTCTTTCCATTAAGTTGATATGCACTGGAGACAGCTGCATGATTTGAATATGGTTCCAATTAAATAAGTGCCAAAGTTTCTGTATTGGATATAGAATGGATCGTACCTTAAAAGAAATTAAGGTATGGGGAGTTGTCCAGCTTATGCTTAAAACCAGACTCTGGATAACTCAGGGCACGTTTCTGTAATGGCTGTTTGTGGGTTGACCCTGGCTATGACGAGGATTGATATTCTACCATTTGGAAGATCAATAGTGATATTGTTCTTGACTCGCCACAGTTTTAGTAAAATGGATCTTTTTCAGAAAACAGTAGTGGGAGTATGGTAGAACTGGAAGTGATTCCAGAACCGCGAACGATTACGGAATATTTAATAGGACCTATACATTCAATCAGGTTTGAGATTCAAATAGCCACTCCGCAGGTATGGTAGGTAACCTCAGATGCCCGAGAGGTACTTCGGTAGCCTCAGAGACGGTGACAGGGAGGTTCTTATCTACCAAGACTTGACACTACTGTTGTTCCAGGATATGAGACCCGGTAGGAGGGTTGTCATAGTCAGTGGGAGCAGCGGAAGCATAGTGGGCAAGATGCTTATATCTATTTATAGACTTGAGCAGTTATAGCGGAGATAGATCATCTAATTTTGATGTGACAGTCATGGGTTTGACTTCAATCAGAATAGGGGATGGATCAGTTAAGAAGGTAGTAGGGTGTGATGTCATGGTATCTAGATGACATACACAGAGTAGGAAGTAAAATTCCTATACTACGATCGGTTGTACTGTGGTCGTCACACAGTTGTTTCTCCAGACAGGATATGGATATAATATTTGACATTCTGGTTTCTAGATCTATGGTTTTAGATCTGGATTTCGGTAGTTTCCCAATGTGGGTACTTTGACTGATATTCTAATAGTTTTTGGAATAGTTGACTCCTAGCGAGGTGGTGTACCTGCAGGTGATGGAGTCACCCTCTCTAAAGGTGTCGTATAGACTAAAGGGGAGAGGGAAGTGCATGATTGGCAGATCACTTGCTTAGGCAATTGAGTCAATCATGAGATGTCAAGTACCACACCAAATGTTGGTTTTGCACTAGATGCAATAAGTTTGTATTAATCCAATCCTGGAGAAACATAAGGAAGCGGTTTTAGAACATTAGTACATGTTCTACGGATTTGATAACGGCAGCCTCTTTCGGGAGACGGTTATCATTCCAGGCTTCAAAGGTGACATGGATGACAGAGTGATTGTCAGAGTTTTAGTTTTCCCTCTGACGAGGGACAGTATTATGGACAGGTGCTTCCAGAGGATGCTGTGGGTGGCATGGTGCCCGATACTGATTAGGTTCAGTGATCGATTCAGTCTAAGAAGTTTGGATATGGAGTTCATTTATGAACTAAGGTCCCATCAGATATCCAGATATATTCTAAGACAGGTACTACTCAATTCGGGAGATGGCTTTCTCCGCGAACTTGAGATTAAGAGAGATACAGAAAGAAACTTCTAGGCGGATCCACTCACCGAAGCTATTTCTCGAACACAATAGTTTTACAAACGGGCTTTGTGAAACTGATTAGTAGAGGAGTTGGATGTTCGGTTTCACACGGGCTGTGAGTAGTCGACATCGCAATATTAGCCTTGAGTGCAAGTGGGAGATTGTTGGAGATAGTGCCCTCATAGTCAATTATTGGATCGCAGGTACGTGATTGCAATGATTGCGGAGGACCTATCCCGGTAGGACAGTCTTACTCGAAATGATAGTATGCTATTTGGTTTGCCTTTATCAGTCGTGTACATGTTCAGGTGACTGATTGCATGTTACACTTTGATAGAGCCCTTAGGATCTTGCTTTACTACCAACAGTATGATGGCGATCATATACGTGAGAGTTGGGTAGTTTATATGCATATCCTTAATTGTGGTCCCTAGTCGTGGGAGTTTCGAGACAGGGCATCGATACTCCGGAGTAAACTAGTGTGTACAATCGAGACCCCGACGAGGGGCGGTGGCCGGTCTCACAAGCCACTGGTGTCAGTTGGATCACCTAAGATGTATACAGGTGCTCATTGGGTTATGAGTACACCGGACAGGACTCGCCGGGAATCTGCTAGTTAGTATTATATCTACCGTCAGATAGCAGTTCCCTGGTGACATGTGTACAGGTTAGTTCATCGACCTGAGGTCGTCATTTGTCTCGTGTGAGTTCCCACTGTGCTTTGATTTCTACCCTACCATGGCTCAAAGGAGTCGTGCAAAAAGGTAGCTTTTGGGTACAGTCCCGAGCCATATGGAGGCACGTGAGCGGATCGGCAGGGGATTCGTCTCTCCCGGTATTGGGGGCGAGATCGTGCTGTGTCTAGGAGAGCCATTACACAAATCCAAGGCCATGGTAGGAGATTTACTGGTAGGTACTCCAGTAGTATCTCAGGGTGTATTTGGGCTTCACTCCGACACGACTTATACTGCTATTGGGGGTCTGACGTTGCTAGCCCCCTAGGCAGATATGCGATACTCATTGACGAACGGACCGGACTGTATATACATTGTCACTGTTAGGCTCAGTAGGGTTTTCGGAGGAGTTCGCTCATCGGTCTCCCTTGAGTTCGCTCCTCGGCCACCCTTGAGGTCAGTCCATGGGCAGCCGTTATGCATAGCTAGTGCCGCTGACGGTTTGTGGTTAAACCCACTGCCAGGGTACTGACGAGTCATTAGAGTCCCCCACAGACAGTTTCCCAAGTTCGGGCGAAACGTTGTAGAGGCCGTATGGTTTTATGGCAGGGTTCGGAAATTGCACGTGCGTTTACGCACGTGTCAGTTTTCGGGCAGATAATACTGGTCGGCTTTGGTTTAAGCCGGATCCGAGTATTATATTGAGTAGGTATAATATCTTTGTCTCAGTTGCATTTGTATTCGGTCGTAATACAAATGCGGGTATATTTATACAGTTTCGGGGTTATCCTGAAAGTTGTTTCAGGATCACTTTTGGAAGTTGCCAGTTTCCAGTTTTCTATCAGCCGTCTTTTAACATTCGGTTAAAGACGGATTTATCTTTTCTTCAGATATGAGTGAGTCATCATTCTAGAAGCTTCTAGAAGTGATGATGAGGCATATGACTCATTAGTGCATTAATGGCTAGATGAGGTGTTTATTTGAATCACCATTTACATTAATGTGTTTTGGATTGGTTAAGATATTTGTTCATAATATCTTTTGCTTGTGGTCACCTCCCTCCTCCTACGGTCACCTCCCTCCATCATATAAAGAGGCCGTCCCCTCTCTCTCTCTCACACACTTGAGTTTTCATTGCTAGAAAAGATTATGATAGCATTCGGGGTGTATGGAATTTTACAGTTCATTTCATTTCATCACCCGATTTCCACGGCAACTTCATTAACCGATCGTCCACGAATTTGGACGAAGTGAGACAAAGTCATCTACTCATTCTCTACATCAATCTTGGTCGTCTCTTTTAGCAAACTTGACGATCGAGTTGCCTCGAGTCAGAGGCGGGAGCCCGTTTAAAGAACCGATCATGTGGTGCCACCTCGACGAGGATATCGGAGATCGACGAGATCGGAGCAGCCGCAACGGAGCGTGGGATGATGGTTGAAGAACGAAGGACTCGGATCGTTCGGTACAATCTTTCTACACTCTTTACAGTATGTTAGTTTAGCAATAATGGCAGATCCGGGTTAAAGTATACGATAGCGCCAGTTTAAAAGTTTTTATTCCGCATTTGGCGTCTGTAGACGGCCGGGGCGCTAGCGTAGACTTACATCGTACGGTAAAATCCATCGTACGACATCCTAATATCGGGGTACGGGTCAAGTATCACCTACGTACATCATCATTCGTTTAATATCATCGTTAAATAATGTCATGATCAAGGTACTGTACTGTAATCGCATGCATCCCAATATCATCAATCATATACCATGTCTGTGTAAATATACATTGCCAATTGGTCCTCAGAAATATCATGTCACATATATCATATCTTGATCAAGTCACAAATATCAAGTCGTGATTAAGTCACATATATATATCATATTGTAATCAAGTCACGGGTTACAGTCCGGGTTCTATTTTTAGAGTCTCATGTACCTCAATATCATCACCACCTATTATTGTTTATGTATACATAACCATTATCTCATTTTCTAATGATCCGCTAACATCATAACACGACTGTATAGCCAAGAATTCACGGCATCAAGCCCAGTTATATTGTTTCATCCCCATGTATCATATCACATCCTTATATCACATATACATGCTGTGTATATATATACCTACACATAACCCTATATATATACACATACACATATACACCAAGTCAAGTTCTGAGTGTGCGTGTGTGTGTATCTACCTGAAACCTACGAACCTCCTCCAAGATATTCATCCTCTGGTAAGGTCTTTCTAAACCAGTCTAGTCCAACCTAAGGTCATTACTAGGGTCCTACTCATCAAGAATCTAAGGTCACGTCTGGCTTCCTAATGACAATAAGTAATATTCCTATCCTACGTTTGCGGGGGTGCTAAACGCCATCCACCCGACTTCCCCCGTAGATATACATCTACTCACCTGGTCCTTGTCTGCCGAAGATGGTGTCGCCATCCTCTTCTTCATCGTCCGCAGTCTACGTGAGGGTTACCTGTACGCAAACATATATAGTATCGTAAACTGAATCACGGACAAAATCAAAACGACGCACGGAACGCGCATAGGTTAAAACCTATGTCCCGCTCACGCAAAAGAACCAAATATCGCTCGATATCGGCGTACAAACGCCGATTGATCGAGATAAAATACCAACAACAACTCGTAGTTTTAAAACCATTACTTATAATATAAAACTTGGTTTAAATCAACGAAACCCTAAAATCGATTAAATCATCCAATTTCGAAAAACCTTGAAAATGTCAATTTACCACTTTACTTCAAAACTTGACGTTTAAATGAAACTAATGGTAGTAATACTCATTAAATAGCATAACTAGATTGTATAAACCACTACTATATTTTTAACACCCTAATTTGTATTAGTTTGGAAATTCTAGTTTGCAAACTTGCCCGATTTCGATACTTTTAAGCAAAATTTCACAATATCACAACTAAGCTTGATTTTGCATGAATTAACTTATTAAACTACAATTCATGATGATAATAATATAATGAAAACATAAATTAGATTTTAAATCTCATTTATTTAAGAATTTCTAAAATCTAGTTAGCAAAAAATAGCATTGTTATCACTATTTTTCAATTATCAATAGAAACTAGTAACCAAATTAAGTTTTTCATTCCTTTAACATGTTGATATTCTCATTAAAACTACAATCTAATGATAACAACCTTAATTAGAATTTTATATCTCCAATATTTATGTTTTATAGAAACCTAGTTAGCAAAAATACTTAATTTAAACAATTTGAATGAACAAATTATAATTCAACAACCATGCAAGATTTTCCATTCCTAAAAAAATGTTAAACTAGTTATTATAAGCCCACTTAATTAATAAAACCATAACTTGATTTTATAAACCCTAACTCAAATTTTAAACTTGCAAATAGAATTAATTAGGAAAATCTAAATATGCTAGATTAAACATTTAATAACAATTAACCATAAGAATAAAATTTATACCTCCACATCATGAAATCAAAACATGAAAATATGCCTCCAAAATAATGGTTTCCATCTCCAAGATCCATGCTAAATAGGTCAAAGAATATTGGGTAAAGATTGAATATGAATTTTGAGGTTTATTTTGGAATTTTTGATGAATTTTGATGCAAAGTGAAGTGGGGAAATTTTGGGGCAGCCAAGAGGTGAGGGCCGGCCATGTGAGGAGGAAGGAGAGGAGAGTGAGAAAAGGTGAAGAAAAGTGTAGAAGGTTTCACAAAAATATCACACAATTAAGTCTTTTCATGTTTAATTCATTTTCTTTTCAATTTTTGTTTAAACCACATTCTAGAAGTCTAAAGAGACGGCCAATTGAGGGGGGGGGGGGGCTGCCAAGGCCGGCCACAAGGGTGGGGGAGGTGAGGAAATGAGTGAGTTATGTAGAATTTTCCAAAGAAAAAATATCTCTTAAGGTAATAAATGCAAATCGCATCAAAAACTTTCAAAAAAAACCCTTTTTCTTTCCATTTTCAACCCCCTTTAACCATAACCATTAAACTTGAAATGTTTGCTAAAATTTTATTTTATTACACTAAATTTTAGTTATAATGGTTCATAATTATATAATTTACCCAATTAAATTTGTATTTATCATTAATTAAATGTATTTTTAAAAGCTTAAAATAATATTAAAAATAATTAATTAAGGAATTTTTTTTAATTAACTAGAAAATTTTAAGTGGCATTTTAGTGACCAATTTATAGTAATATCTTATCTAAATTTTTTATAATTAGGTCTATAATGAAAAATACCTATTTTGACTTTTTACGGAAAAGACTGCTAATTTAGCCGATTACCGAAAAACTGCCTAAACGATTTTCGAAACGTTACATTTGATCACAATCGGGTTAAAACGGAAAACACCGACTATTTTACCCTAAAACGGAAAAATTCATATAACGATTTTAGAAACGTTACACCATTACCTATGACAAGCTGGACCACCTCATTACTACTCAAGCCCCTGCCGTCCCAGGTCCAGTTTCTACCGTCACGGATGTTGATATTCGTAAGACAAGGGAAAAAGGACTGTACGAATGCCAAGTGACTCATATTGGTCTCAGTTGATGGTGTATACCAGAGGCAGCACGAGAAGATGGACTTAGTTTCCATCTTCCTCCATAACAAAGTATTATATGGAGAGCAATCTCGTATCACAAGATATGAGACCTCGAAGGAATTTCTTCGAGCGAGGTTGGCTATCGGGTCATCTGTACGGGGCTGCGTCCCTATAATGATCAGCCCTATTAAACAGCTCACGGACCTGGAGACCACGTTGGAGAACGAGTCATATTCTGACTTGATTCTACAGTCCCTACCTTCTACTTACGCCCAGGGGAAGAAAGTTATACTTCCAGTTGAGGGCACCATGAAGGAAACCAGGGAGACACCCGCTCTGCTTATTGGGGAATCTTCCTCTTCTGGATCTAAGGCGAAAGCCAAGGGTGAGAAGAAAAATACCTCCACAAAGCCGATAGGCTGTGTCAGTAAGGTAGAAGGAAAGGGTAGGGCAAAAGTTTCGGGGTTAACAGTAGGGAAGGAGGGTTGTTCCTATTGTCACGGGAAAGGGCATTGGCAGAAGGGATGCAGGGCTTGGAAAGCCAGAATCCAGGATCTGAAGCATATTGTGGCTTCGACTTCAGGTGTGTTTGTAATTGAAAACAGTCTATCAATTAACTTTACTTCCTGGGTACAAGATACAGGATCAGGATCTCATATCTGTAATTCATTACAGGCTTTGAGAAACCGTAGAGTTATCAGGGTAGGTGATATGACTCTCAAGGTTGCTAACGGAAGGAGTGTGGATGCTGTATCCGTAGGGAATATCACCTAGGATTGACAAGTGGGCAGATATTGATTCTACGTAACTGTTTGTGTGTACCTAGTCTAGTTTGTAAGCGATGTGGTTCACATCACCTTAATCAAAGTATGATTGGGTCAGGTACTCTGGAGGACAGTATATACATGTTAAATCATGCTCAGGTTTTCAACATCCAGAACACACTTAAAAGAAAGTCTCCAGAATTGAATAAGGCTTTCTTATGGCATTGTAGACTGGGTCACATCAATAAAACATGGTTGTCGGAGTTACATAGAGAGGGATATTTAGATCCATTCGAATATCAGTCTTATGCAACTTGTCAATCTTGTCTCATTGGAAAGATGACAAAGACTCCGTTCACTGGACACGGAACAAGAGCGAGCGAGCTCTTAGGACTCATACACAGCGACGTGTATAGTCCAATATCTACAAATGCACGCAGTGGTTATTCCTATTTCATTACTTTTTATGAATAATTTATCTTGGTAAGGACATGTCTTCTTGATGAAGCATAAATCCGAGGCCTTTTGAGAAATTCCGGGAATAAAAGAATGAAGTGGAAAAACAAACAGGAAAAATTATCAAGACACCGAGATCTGATCGATGCGGTGAATACTTGATTGCCGAGTTCCTGGATTACTCAAAAGAGAATGGAATTCTCTCTCAGCTTACTTCTCCATACACACCACAACACAACGGTGTATCGAAAAGGCGGAACAAAACCCTATTAGATATCATTCGTTCCATGATAAGTAACGCTGAGTTGCCGCGATCCTTCTGTAGTTATGCACTAGAATCAGCTGCATATCTTTTGAATAAGGTTCCTACCAAGACTGTGCCTACCACACTATATCAGATGTGGAGTGGGAAGAAACCTTATCTTCAATATCTGAAGATATAGGGATGTCTAGCTTTTATCAAAAAGCAGTATGCGGACAAGTTTGAGATATGCTCAGTACTGTGTAGGTTTGTGGGATACCCAAAAAACTCCAGGGGGTATATTTTCTATTACGCAGAGGAACAAAAGGTTTTTGTTTCTCGTCATGCCCATTTTTTTTAGAAAATCACTTTTTTGAAAAAGGATTAGTGAGAGCGCAATAAAACTGGAAGAAATTCCAGAACCACAAACTATTACTGAGAGTACGGTAGATCCAGAGATTTCAAAAGAACAGGACATCTCTGAGCCAATCCGCAGGACTAGTAGGCAATCTCATCCGCTCGAAAGATATTATGGTTTCTCATAGATGGGGATAAAGAGGATTGCATCATTGACAATGATGAGCCAACTAGCTTCCAGCAAGCCATTCAGAGCGGCGACTCGGTAAAATGGCTGGATGCAATGCGGATCGAGATGGAGTCCATATACACCAACAAAGTATGCACTTTGAACATTGCTCCAGAATGGGTAAAACCCATAGGCTGCAAATGGATCTTCAGAAAGAAGATTGGTGTAGATGGACAGGTTTAAACCTATAAGTCAAGACTTGTTGCAAAAGGTTTTTCGTCAAAGATCTGGTTTGGACTATGATGAAACCTTTTCTCCAGTTGCTATGCTCAAATCCATCTGGATCCTTCTTGCCATTGCTGCCTTCCAAGATTTTGAGATCCGGCAGATGGACATAGAGACGGCTTTTCTAAATGGTTATTTGGAAGAGTGCGTCTATATGAATCAGCTAGAAGGTTTCAATCAGAGTGGGAGCAGCGGGAAAGTGTGCAAGTTGCTTAAGTCCATTTATGGACTAAAGTAGGCATCGCGGAGTTGGAACATCTGTTTTAATGAGACGGTCAAAGAATTCGACTTTATCAAAAATCCAGATGAACCATGCATTTATAGTAAGATTGTAGCGAGAACTGTAGGATTCCTCGTCTAGTACATGGATGACATTCTCTTGATAAGAAATGACATTCCTATACTACAATCAGTCAAAAGGATTCTTGTCACTAAGGTTCTCCATAAAAGACCTGGGTGATGCCAACTACATTCTGGGGATCCGATCTATCGTGATAGATCAAAGTGGATAGTGGGACTTTCACAGTCAAGTTACATCAACACCATACTAAAAATATTTAGTATGGAAGATTTAGAGCGCGGTAGTCTACCGGTTGTCACGGAATCACCCTCTCCAAATAGATGTCTCCCAAAGACTGATTTGGAAAGGGCTTGCATGTCGATTATACCCTACGCTTCTGCGGTAGGCTCTATAATGTATGCGATGTTGTGTACTAGACCAGATGTTCCTTACGCACTCAGCGTGCTAAGCCGGTATCAGTCAAACCCAGGGGAGAAGCACTGGATAACGGTA
This sequence comes from Agapanthus africanus, assembly GCA_030015575.1. NCBI lineage: Eukaryota > Viridiplantae > Streptophyta > Magnoliopsida > Asparagales > Amaryllidaceae > Agapanthus > Agapanthus africanus. Next base: position 208,226,201 of record JASDDO010000004.1, read on the forward strand.
AAGAACATTCTCAAGTACCTAAGAAGGAATAAGGAGATGTTCTTGGTGTATGGTGGAAAAAGACCTCCAGATCGAGGCCTTTGCTGACTCCAGCTTCCAGAGTGATAAGGATGACTCCAAGTCCATGTCGGGTTATGTCTTTACCCTCAATGGAGGGGTGTTCTGTTGGAAGAGCTCCAAACAGGACACTGTTACAGACTTGACGATGGAAACGGAGTAGTTCGCTGCATGAGACGCCGCAAAAGAGGTAGTCTGGATGAGAAAGTTCTTAACTGAACTTCAGGTGGTTCCTTCCATTGTTGATCCAATACTCTAGTATTGTGACAACATACGGCGCTATAGCTATAGGGAAGGAACCCATGTCTCGTCAGAGATCCAGACATATCTTGAGGCGGGACCACCTGATCAGGGAGATCGTTGATCCCCAGGAGGTCGAGGTGACGAGAGTAGATATGGAGAACAACACTGCAGATCCACTCACAGAGGCCATCCCTCAGACAGAGTTCGAGAGGCTATTCGAGATCTTCGGTCTGCGATGTGCCAGCATATGGCCTTAGTGTAAGTGGGAGATTGTTAGTGATATATTCCCTTGAGGCCATTATTGTATCATATTGGTTTGTATATTACTTAATAGAAGCTTGGGATATACACAGATACAATAACAGTCTTGCTCGAAATGGTAGTATGCTACCTGGTTTGTTTTTACCTCAATATATGCATGTGTTTTCTTAGCATATCGCTTATACATATTGGTAGAGCCCTTAGGATCTTTTGCTTGATTACCAGCGTTTTGATGGCAGTCACATTAGTGGGGGCTGGGTAATATATAAGTACATCCTATACAGGTCCCTAGTCGTAGGATTATCGAGACGGGGCATCGATACTCTAGAGTAGACTAGTGTATACGCTTCTTATCCTAGCAGGGGAGATGGTCTGTCCCATAGCCATTAGTATGTCGTACTGGAGATAGTATGCAAGTGCTTATTAGGTTATGAGTACACTGGACAGGACTCGTCGGGAACTGCTGGTGGGTATTATACCTATAGTCGGGTAGCAGTTCCTAGGTGACATGAGTACATCTTAGTCCGTCGACTTGACACTGCAACTCCTCCTCGAGTGTGTTCCCACTGTACTTTGATTACTACCCTACCACGGCTCAAAGGAGTCATGCAAACAGGTAGTAGTTAGGTGCAGTCCCGAAGCACTTGGAGGCAGTGGCGGCTAGATAGGATTCGTCTCTCCCGGTGTTGGGGGTTGATATCGCGCTGTGTTCGAAAGGCCATTACACAAAGTCCTTGGCCAAGGCAAGCAAGATTTACCGGTAGGTATTCCAGTAGTTTCTCAGGGTGTTTTGGGCTACACCCCGACACGACTTATTGCGCTATTAGGGGTCTGGCGATTACTGCCCCCTAGGCTCGATATGCGATAGTCTTAGACGAATAGACCGGACTGTATGGAGATTGTCACAGATAGGCTCAGTAGGAGTTTGGATTGTAAGTCCACGTTACCTCTCCCGGTTCTTTCGGGCTTGCGGAAATGGTAAAAAAAAAAAACGATTTTTAGGGTTTAGGTAACATGGACTACTAAACCGAATCTTGGCTAAACTACACACTAGCAACTAACAAGAGAGTTATCTACTCGGTTAGGGGTTATACCTCAACTTGAACTCCTTCTTCTTAGACTCTTTGTAGTGGTCGGATGATGCTTTCCTCGTTGCCTTCTCTTGTCGAAGATGGATCCACCTGAGGGTTTCTTCGTTGAGCTCCTTTCTCGAACTTTAAGAAAACTAAAGTCTCCGGCTTGCTAGACCTTCAACCTTAGGAAGAGTAGAGAGTGACTTAGGGTGTTTTATCTCCAAGGAGAGGTTTCTCAACTCATGAGAATGACTCTCCTTGAACTAGAGGATGAGGAAGATGAAGAGAGGAGAGAGAATGGTTATGATAGAATGAGAATAGTTTTACAACCATAACAATATATGTGAATTATCAAATAAATAATATTAATCCAAAATGAAAAAGGTGATGGTTGGTTTGATAAGACCATTATCATTTCATATTAAATGATTTTGCAAAGATCAAAGAGCATCTTGAAAAGAAATGATGATGGTCAAAGTTTCAACCATGGTCAACTAGTCAACCTTGGTCAACAAGTCAACAAACCCAACCATGACACAATTTCATTTAAATAACATTATTAATTGATATATCACAAATTCATTAGGGTTTGTAAAAAGACGACTGTCAACTGTGCATACGCACCCGTTCCAAAACCCTAATGAAAAACCTCTTCCTCCGCCTCAATCAACTGTGCATACACACCAGCATTCGTGTTCCGAGGAACATGAATACAATGAGATAAAACTAACCCCAAAGCATATACTAGGATCTGGCTCAAACCAGAGCCCGCTAGTAATGTCTGTCCGGACGCCAAACGTGCACAAGTGCGCGGATGTGAATGAACCCTGTCGCAAAACTATGCGACCTCTACACTGTTTTGCCCAAAGGCGAATAACCCTCTGTGTGGGACTCTAAAGACTCGACACTACGCTGGCAGTGGGTTTAAGCATAGACCGCAAGCGGCACTAGCTGTACGTAACGGTCCCAAGGTAGATGCCGATAAGAAGACTGACGAGGTAAAACCATCTGAACTCCTACAGAGCCTGAATGTGACAATCTCCATATAGTCCGGTCTGTTCGTCTGAGAACATCGCATGGCGGGCCTAGGGGGGCGGTAAACTTCAGTCCCCTACTAGCGGTACAAGTCGTGTCGGAGTGTAGCCCAGAACACCTGAGATAACACTCGAAACCTACCAGTCTATCTCGCTTGCCCTGGCCAGGGACTTTGTGTAATGGCTCTCCTAGACACAGCGCGATATCAACCCCCAAAACCGGGAGAGACGAATCCTGTCTAACCTTCACTGCCTCCAAGTGCTTTGGGACTGCACCCAAAAACTACCTGTTTGCACGACTCCTTTGAGCCGTGGTAGGGTAGTAATCAAAGTACAGTGGGAACACACTGGAGGAGAAGTGACAGTATCAAGTCAACGGACTAAGCTGTACTCGTGTCACCTAGGAACTGATAACTGACGATAGGTATAGTACCAACCAACAGTTCCCGACGAGTCCTGTCCAGTGTACTCGTAACCTAACGAGCACCCGCATACTATCTCAAGTACGGCGAACTGACGGCTGTGGGATAGGCCGTCTCCCAAGCTAGGATGAGAAGCGTATACGCTAGTCTACTCCGGAGTATCGATGCCCTGTCTCGATAGTTCTACGACTAGGGACCTGCATAAGGATGTGCTTGTGGATTACTCAGCCCCCACGAGTGTGACTGCCATCACAACGCTGGTAATCAAGCAAAGATCCTAAGGGCTCCACTAATGTGTAAAGGCGATATGCTAAAAGAAACACATGCACACATTAAAGCAGAAACAAACCAAGTTGCATACTACTATATTGAGCAAGATTGTCTATACAAGGTGAATAACCCAAGCTTCCATCAAGTAATATACCAACTAGTATGATACAGTAATGGCCTCTAGGGCATATATACTAACAATCTCCCACTTGCACTAAGGCCATGTACTGGCGTATCGAAGACCTATCATCTCGATCAGCCGCTCGAACTGAGTCTGGGGTAAGGCCTTTATGAATGGATCAGCAGTGTTATCTTCCGTAGCAACTCTTCGAACCTCGATCTCCTGGCGACCCACGATCTCCCTGATCAGGTGATACCGCCTCAAGATGTGCCTGGACTTCTGATGGGACCTGGGTTCCTTCGCTAAAGCTATAGCCCCGTTGTTGTCGCAATACAGAGGTACTGGATCAACAATGGACGGAACCACCTGAAGTTCTATCAAGAACTTCCTCATCCAGACGGCTTCTTTTGCGGCATCAGATGCAGCGATATATTCCGCTTCCATCGTCGAGTCAGCAACGGTTTCCTGTTTGGAACTCTTCCAACACACCGCCCCTCCATTGAGGGTAAAGACATAACCCGACAAGGACTTGGAATCATCCTTGTCACTCTGGAAGCTGGAGTCAGCAAAGGCCTCGATCTGGAGGTCTTTTCCGCCATACACCAAGAACATCTCCTTAGTCCTTCTCAGGTACTTGAGAATGTTCTTTACCGCTATCCAGTGTTTCTCCCCAGGGTTTGACTGATACCTGCTTACCACACTCAGTGCATAAGCTACATCTGGTCTGGTACACAACATCGCATACATTATAGAGCCTACTGCAGAAGCGTAGGGTATAATAGACATGCGATCCCTTTCCAAATCAGTCTTGGGAGACATATCTTTGGAGAGGGTGATCCCGTGACAAGCCGGTAGATTACCGCGCTTGGAATCTTCCATACTGAATCTTTTCATTATGGTGTCGATGTACCTGGACTGTGAAAGTCCTAATATCCTCTTGGATCTGTCACGATAGATCCGGATCCCCAGAATGTAAGAGGCATCACCCAGGTCTTTCATGGAGAACCTGTGTGACAAGAACCCTTTGACAGATTGTAGCATAGGAATGTCATTTCCTATCAAGAGAATGTCATCCACATATAAAACGAGGAATACGACAGTTCTTTCTACAAATCTACTACAGATGCATGGTTCATCTGGATTTTTGATAAAGCCAAAATCTTTGGCCGTCTCATCAAAACAGATGTTCTAACTCCGCGATGCCTGCTTTAGTCCATAGATGGACTTAAGCAACTTGCACACCTTCCCGCTGCTCACACTCTGAAAGAAACCCTCTGGCTGGTCCATATAGACACACTCCTCTAAATTTCCATTCAGAAAAGCGGTCTTTACGTCCATCTGCTAAATCTCATAATCGTGGAAGGCAGCAATGGCAAGAAGGATCCGAATGGATTTCAGCATAGCCACTGGAGAAAAGGTTTCGTCATAGTCCAAGCCAGGTCTTTGACGGAAACCCTTTGCAACAAGTCTAGCTTTATAGGTCTTAACCTGTCCATCTACACCAATCTTCCTTTTGAAGATCCACTTGCATCCTACGGGTTTTACCCCATCTGGAGCAACGTCCAACGTCCATACTTTGTTGGTGTACATGGACTCCATTTCGGTCCGCATTGCATCCAGCCATTTTACCGAGTCAACGGTCTGAATGGCCTGCTGGAAGCTAGTAGGCTCATCACTATCAATGATGCAATCCTCTTTATCCCCGTCTATGAGAAAACCGTATCTCTCGGGCGGATGAGACTGCCTACTACTCCTGCGGAGCGGCGTAGGAATGTCCTGATCTTTCGAACCCTCTGTTTCTACTAAGCTTTCAGTAATAGCTCGTGGTTCTGGAATTTCTTCCAGTTCTATTGCGCTCCCACTTATCTGATTTTCCAAAAACTCAGTTTCCAAGAAGTGGGCATGACGAGAAACAAAAACCTTTTGTTCCTCTTCGCAATAGAAGAAATATCCCTTGGAGTTCTTTGGATATCCCACAAACTTGCACTGTACTGAGCGTGCCTCGAGTTTGTCCGCATGCTGCTTTTTGACAAAAGCTGGACATCCCCATGTTTTAATGTGCTTAAGATAGGGTTTCTTCCCACACCACATCTGATATGGTGTAGTAGGCACAGTCTTAGTTGGAACTCGGTTCAAAAGGTATGCAGCTGATTCTAGTGCATATCCCCAGAATGATCGCGGTAACTCAGCGTTACTCATTATGGAACGTACCATATCCAATAGGGTCCGGTTTCATCTCTCCGATACACCGTTATGTTGCGGAGTGTATGGAGGAGTAAGCTGAGAGAGAATTCCATTCTCTTTTAAGTAATCCAGGAACTCGGCACTTAAGTATTCACCACCTCGATCAGATCTTAGTGTTTTGATACTTTTGCCTGTTTGTTTTTCCACTTCATTCTTATATTCCTGGAATTTTCCAAAGGCTTCGGATTTATGTTTCATTAAGAAGACATAACCGTACCTTGAAAAGTCATCCGTAAAAGTAATGAAGTAAGAATAACCGCTTCGCGCATGTGTAGACATTGGACCGCACACGTCGCTGTGTACGAGTCCCAAGAGCTCGCTCGCTCTCACTCCGTGTCCAGTGAACGGAGTCTTTGTCATTTTCCTTTGAGACAGGATTGACAAGTTGCATATGATTGATATTCGAACGGATCCAAATATCCTTCTGTATGTAACTTCGTCAACCTTCTCTCATTGATGTGACCCAGTCTACAATGCCATAAGAAAGCCTGATTTGTTTCTGGAGACTTTCTTTTGTGTGTATTCTGGACATTGAAAATCTGTGGTTGGTTTAATACGTATATTCCATTGTTTAATGTACCTGACCCAATCAGAACTTGATTAAGGTGAATGTTTACAACATTACTTACAAACACAAATTCATAACCTTCTTTAGAAACTAAAGATACAGAAATGATATTACAAGTTGCATTGGGTACAAAATAACAATTATACAAAACCAAAACGTGTCCATCTGACAACCCCAGGTGATAGTCCCCCACGGACTCAGCATCCATGCCAGCTCCGTTTGCAACTCTGAGGGTCATATCACCTGCCTTCAAAACCCTACGGTTTCTCAACGCCTGCAAAGAATTACAGATATGAGATCCTGATCCGGTATCCAATACCCAGGAAGTAGAGTTTATTGATAGACAGTTTTCAATAGCATACACACCTGAAGCTGAAGCCGCAACTCGCTTTAGATCCTGTGTTCTGGCCTTCCAAGCCCTGCAATCTTTCTTCCAGTGTCCACTCTTGTGATAGTAAAAGCATTCTTCCTTTCATACAAGCTTTCCCGCTTCCTTTGTTGCTTTTGCCTTTCCCTTCGTATCCACTTTACTAACACCGCCCCTTGGTTTGGCGGGGGTTTTCTTCTTCTTTCCCTTGGCTTTCGTCTTGGACCTAGAAGAGGAAGATCCTCCTATAAATAAAGTGGATGTTTCCCTACCTTTCTGTAGGGTGCCCTCTGCACTCCTCAGCATGTTGAGGAGTTCTGAAAGTTCAACTTCCTTTTCCTGTAAGTTGAAGTTCAGGATGAACTGGGTGTAAGTGGAAGGAAGGGACTGGAGAATCAAGTCCGTATAGAGCTCATTCTCCAACGTGGTCCCAAGGTCCGTGAGCTCCTCAATGAAGCCGATCATCTTAAGCACGTGTTCCGCTACCGGTGATCCGATGGCCAATCTCGCCGAAAACAGCGTTTTCGAGACTTCGTATCTGGCGATACGGGATTGCTCCCCATACAGTTCTTTTGTATGAAGAAATATGGATTCAAGGTCCATATTCTTGTGCCTCCTCTGGTGTTCATTGTCTATAGAGGCAAGCACGAGGCACTTGGCCTTCGCGCAATCAATCTCCCAAGTCTTACGGATTTCCTTATCCGCGACGCTGGAGGTGGGACTTGGGGCAGGGGGAGCTTTGGTGGTAAGGAGATACCCTAACTTGTCGTAAGTGATTGCCATTTTGGCATTCCTGAGCCAATCTTTGTAGTTTGGCCGAGTCAGTATGTTTTTATCTAGTAGTAACTTAAGTCCAGTTATGTTATTTGGTCGCTGCAATTAGGAGAGAGAGAAGAAACACTTTATCATGATGCTCTTGTAAGTTTAGAGTGGTTTTTAATTTGTCTAAACAGGATGGCTCCCACTGTCTCTCGAATCCCTCCTCAAACCAAAAAAGAAGAATTAGTCAGGATCAATCTCACCATACAATACTTGTTTAACTGTTCAGCCAGGCTAGTGTCGGTACTTCGAGAGAGATTTTCCAACGCTTTCGTGAAGTTCCTTAATTAAATAACCTCTTTTCCCTGGGGGCGCAGCCCCGCTAACACCTTTCTAGACACCTACTAGGTTTATAGCATTGATCGTTAAGTGAGAATTTTCCCGAGGAGTAGCATATACTCACAGTAGGATCGGGATCCAAATATCATTGCGTGACAAAACTGAAGGAATCCTACCAGATTCATCACACTCCAAATGGTATGCAGCGCTAGCAAGTTTCAGTTCTTTTGAAACTCCCGATGTGGATTTTTGCCCCATGCTCTTATGACCTTGACTTTGGCCAACAAATCATAAGTCACATGTCAAGTTCTACCCGTCATTCTCCAGGTTAATTTGAACCCACCCGCACCTACCCTTGACTTTGGCCAACAAGGCAGTACGACTGTCCCAAACCAACACATCTATCTATGTTGCACATGAATACCCAATAGCTACTAATCACTATGCCTTGACTTTGGCCAACAAACATAGCTTGAATACTATTGACCATCCATGTGAAACGACGAAGGGCTACGAAAGGTTTTGGCGAAACCGTGAACGTAGTGAACTTGATATAATCGATGGAACGAGATAGCTTTTAAAAGGAGTGGTTTAAGCTCCGCGTTTAAAAGTTATTTTGAAAAGAAACTGAGTGGTTTTTGAAAGTGTTCCAACGACTTTTACTTTGGTTTATTTTTCTTGCATTAATTTTAATGCGTCCCATCAATTAATCCTACCATTGCAGAAAACAACGAAAATTTGACGTACGCTTATGCCATCCGCATTCGCCACGGGGTCCCGTCATCACCCGTTAGGTTACTTAACTAACGACAGAGCGGGGGATGGACTAGCGCGGATGCAAAACATAAGCAACGCCTAAATAGATATCTACATATAGATATATACATTCATCAGATGCAATGATAGCCATTCCAGATCACAGATGAATACATTGGATATACTAGAAATCCGCATTCCGTTCGAGCCTGTAACGAAGAGCGGATTACACGGTTGCGATGAATAGCCAAACCCCACCCTAGACCCCTACGGGTGCGGAAAATTACCCGCCAAGTATCCGAAGTGAAGCAACCTCCCTCAACGACGTGAGTAGGCCACTCGGCACTTCGAGGTACCCGGTAGTTTGTGCACCCCACCTTGGGTCTATCCTAGGAGCAAAAACAGTAAAAAGAAATTATACAATGACGGCTACAACCCCGACCCGGTTGTGCGGCCATACAAATAATATTACATCAATTTACATATTACAAGAATTGAAAGATAAACAAAACTCTCATCTCACAATTCCCCCCGGCTATTCATCCGCGACAATCCAACGAATTCATATACACAATCCATCAACATTACAGATCACAGATATGTATAACCCCCACTAATCGACATATAGCGATTAGCAGACGTTCAATACATATATAACATTACAGATATAACCCATTAGCCAAAGTCTACAGAAAATCGACCAAAATACGGATTTGTAACCACCCCAAAAACAAATTTGTTCTCTGGAAATTCTGGGCAGAAACAAACCATCTCAAAAATCACAAAATACCACCAGAAACAATCTGCAGGAGAAACGATCCACGGCCGAGTCAACTCGGCCGCGGATCCATGGCAGAAGCAGGCTTCTGCCGCGGAACCGCGGTGAGTCGGTCGGTTCGCTGGATCGTTTTTCTTGCCTGTTCATTAAAAAGCCTGAGCCGATTTTTAAGACATCATTTATTATTTTTGGAGCAGAAATAAAAATCGGCAGAAACTAGGATTTTCCGGGGTGTTTCGCGGTTTTTTGTCCGGTCGAAATTCTAGATACTTTGCTAACATGCTAGGGTGTGTTTAGTTAGGCTCTGATACCAATGTAAGTCCACGTTACCTCTCCCGGTTCTTTCGGGCTTGCGGAAATGGTAAAAAAATGATTTTTAGGGTTTAGGTAACATGGACTACTAAACCGGATCTTGGCTAAACTACACACTAGCAACTAACAAGAGAGTTATCTACTCGGTTAGGGGTTATACCTCAACTTGAACTCCTTCTTCTTAGACTATTTGTAGTGGTCGGATGATGCTTTCCTCGTTGCCTCCTCTTGTCGAAGATGGATCCACCTGAGGGTTTCTTCCTTGAGCTCCTTTCTCGAACTTTGAGAAAACTAAAGTCTCCGGCTTGCTAGACCTTCAACCTTAGGAAGAGTAGAGAGTGACTTAGGGTGTTTTATCTCCAAGGAGAGGTTTCTCAACTCATGAGAATGATTCTCCTTGAACTAGAGGAGGAGGAAGATGAAGAGAGGAGAGAGAATGGTTATGATAGAATGAGAATAGTTTTACAACCATAACAATATATGTGAATTATCAAATTAATAATATTAATCCAAAATGAAAAAGGTGATGGTTGGTTTGATAAGACCATTATCATTTCACATTAAATGATTTTGCAAAGATCAAAGAGAATCTTGAAAAGAAATGATGATGGTCAAAGTTTCAACCATGGTCAACTAGTCAAGCTTGGTCAACAAGTCAACAAACCCAACCATGACACAATTTCATTTAAATAACATTATTAATTGATATATCACAAATTCATTAGGGTTTGGAAAAAGACGACTGTCAACTGTGCATACGCACCCGTTCCAAAACCCTAATGAAAAACCACTTCCTCCGCCTCAATCAACTGTGCATACACACCCGCATTCGTGTTCCGAGGAACATGAATACAATGAGATAAAACTAACCCCAAAGCATATACTAGGATCTGGCTCAAACCAGAGCCCGCTAGTAATGTCTGTCCGGACGCCAAACGTGCACAAGTGCGCGGATGCGAACGAACCCTGTCGCAAAACCATGCGACCTCTACTCTGTTTTGCCCAAAGGCGAATAACCCTCTGTGTGGGACTCTAAAGACTCGACACTACGCTGGCAGTGGGTTTAACCACAGACCGCAAGCCGCACTAGCTGTACGTAACGGTCCCCAGGTAGATGCCGATAAGAAGACTGACGAGGTAAACCCATCTGAACTCCTACTGAGCTTGAATGTGACAATCTCCGTACAGTCCGGTCTGTTCGTCTAAGAACATCGCATGGCGGGCCTAGGGGGGCGGTAAACTTCAGTCCCCTACTAGCGGTACAAGTCATGTCGGAGTGTAGCCTAGAACACCTGAGATAACACTGGAAACCTACCAGTCTATCTCGCTTGCCCTGGCCAGGGACTTTGTGTAATGGTTCTCCAAGACACAGCTCGATATCAACCCCCAATACCGGGAGAGAAGAATCCTGTCTAACCGTCACTTCCTCCAAGTGCTTCGGGACTGCACCCAAAAACTACCTGTTTGCACGACTCCTTTGAGCCGTGGTAGGGTAGTAATCAAAGTACAGTGGGAACACACTCGAGGCGAAGTGACAGTGTCAAGTCAACGGACTAAGCTGTACTCGTGTCACCTAGGAACTGATAACTGACGATAGGTATAGTACCAACCAACAGTTCCCGACGAGTCCTGTCCAGTGTACTCGTAACCTAACGAGCACCCGCATACTATCTTAAGTACGGCGTACTGACGGCTGTGGGATAGGCCGTCTCCCAAGCTGGGATGAGAAGCGTATACGCTAGTCTACTCCGGAGTATCGATGCCCTGTCTCGATAGTCCTACGACTAGGGACCTGCATAAGGATGTGCTTGTGGATTACCCAGCCCCCACGAGTGTGACTGCCATCACAACGCTGGTAATCAAGTAAAGATCCTCAGGGCTCCACTAATGTGTAAAGGAGATATGCTAAAAGAAACACATGCACACATTAAAGCAGAAACAAACCAAGTAGCATACTACTATATTGAGCAAGATTGTCTATATAAGGTGAATAACCCAAGCTTCCATCAAGTAATATACAAACTAGTATGATACAGTAATGGCCTCCAGGGCATATACACTAACATGGATGAGTTAGCTCATTGGCCTTCTTATCGACACATACCTGGGTAGCCATTACGTGCAGCTAGTATCGTTTGCGGTTTGTGGTTAAACCCACTGCCAGCGTATTGTCGAGTCTTTAGAGTCCCACATAGAGAGTTTCCCTGCACCGGGCAAAAGGTGTAGAGGCCGTATGGTTTTACGGCAGGGCTTCGATCACTTACGTGTACTTGTACACGTATGATGATCGGACGGATAATACTAGTGGGCTTTGGTTTAAGCCGGATCCTAGTATTATATTGATGGATTGTTTTCGTCTTATTGTATTCGTATTTTTCGGAATACGAATGTGGGTATGTATATACGGATGGGGGGGGGGGGCGTTCTTATAATTTCTCGGGAAAGCTTCTAGAAGGAGAAAACCTAATTAGGGTTTTGATGTTCTTTTTGAGATTAAAACCTAATTTGGGTGGAGGAAAATTAGGTGGAGATATTTTGGCAAATAAAGCATGACTCACTCTCATGACAAAATAGATATTTTCAAGCATGCTAAATATTTGTGAGATATTTATCTCTCAAGTATTTGTATGCTTGAATATTCCAGACATGAGCCATTCTTTTTCCAAGCTCATTCTTCACTAGCTTTTCCTCAAGTGACCTTCTTCTTCCTCATAACCCTAAACCTCTCATGAGTTGAGAAACCTAGGGTTCCAAGAGACAAATCACTCCATCTTCTCACTCTACACCACCTAGTACTTCTAGTTTAGTGAACTAGAAGCCATAGTTATCTCATATTCGAGGTTGTAGCTCGGACTATAGACTCTCGGGTAGATCGTCTTTGACTCGAGGAAGCCGACGAGGAAGCTACGATCCGTTACGATCCTCAAAGCCTACGATGACGAGGAGGACAACAAAGAAGACCCGAAGGACTTGTATCGTGAGGTATAAACTCCTTTCCGAGTAGTTAACCCATTACCAGTTAGCTAGTTAGGGTTTAGTATCGATCCTGGAGTTCAAGTCGGTGTTGCGAGCTTTGAAAAATCGTTTTTTGCATATCCCGCCTCCCCGCGAACACGCGGGGTGCGCGACATCGACTTACACTATCTTAGGTGACTAGCTGATACCAATGGCTTGTGAGACCGGCCACCGCCCCTCGTCGGGGTCTCGATAAGTATACACTAGTCTACTCCAGAGTATCGATGCTCAGTCTCGATACTCCCATGATTAGGGACATTTCAGGATGTGCTTATAGACCACCCAGCTCCCACGTATATGATATCCATCATAACGCTAGTAGTCAAGCAAGAATCCCATGGGCTCTATCAACATGTAATAGTGATCTATAATGCCACTTAATACTGTACATGATGATAAAGACAAACCAGATAGCATACTATCATCACGAGTAAGACTGCTCTTCCCGTATAGGTCCTCCCTCAATCATCACAATCACGTGCCTACAATTCAATAATTGACTTGAGGGCACTATAGCCAACAATCTCCCACTTGCATTTAAGGCTAATTATTGCGGTGTCGCATACTCACAGCCAGTGTGATAACGAACACCCAACTTTTCTACTAATCAGTTTCGCAAAGCCCGTTTGTGAAACTATTGCGTTCAAGAAATAGCCTCAGTGAGTGGATCCGCTCCAGTGTTTCTTTCTGTATATCTCTATATCTCAACTTCGCGGAGAAATACTATCTCCCGAAATGAGCGATACCTGTCTTAGAATTTGTTTGGATATCTGATGGGACCCAGTTCACAAATGAACTCCAAATATAACAAACTTCTTAGACTGTATCATCCTCTGAATTTAATCAGTATCCTGCGCCATGCCTTCCTCAGTATCCGCTTGCACCACCTGTCCAACATACCGCCCCTCAAAAAAAGAGAGAGAACTATAACTCTGACAGCCAATCTGTCATCCAGGTCACTTTGGAAGCCTCAAATGATAACCGCCTCTCGAAGGAGGTTGTCGTTACCATATACCAAGAACATCCACTTATGTTCATAACTGCTTCCCAACGTTTCTCCAGGATTGGATTAATATATATGCTTATTGCATCTAGTGCAAAAGCATTATCTGGTGTGGTACTTGGTATTTCATGATTGACTCAATTGCCTAAGCAAGTGATATGTCAATCATGCAAATCTCTCTCCTCATCATTCTAGAAGACATCTCTTTAAGGAGGGTGACTCCATCACCTGCGGGTACACCACCATGCCAGGAGTCGTCCTTTCTAAAATACTTTAGAATAGTGTCAAAGTACCCAAATTGGGACACTTCCCAAATCTAGATCTAAAACCATAGATCTAGTAACCAGAATCTCTGATATTTTATCTAGATGTTTTGTGGAGAAACACCGTCTGACAACCACAGTATAGCCGATCGTAGTATAGGAAGATTACATCCTTTCAAGAGCATGTCATCCAAATACCAGGACATCACCCCCTTTTACCTTCTTACCAGATCCATCTGTTATCCTGGCGAAGTCAAACTCTATGACTGTCACATAAAAGTAGATGATCTATTTCCGCTATTCCTGCTTTAGTTTATAAATAGACATAAGCTACTTGCCCACTATGCTTCCGCTGCTCCCACTGACTACAATAACCATCCGGTAGAGTCATATATACATGCACTTCTAAAGCTAATTTATAACGACGTTATACTCATCTTCCTGCCAGATCTTATAGTCTAGAACAGCAGTAGTAGCAAGTTTGGGTAAACAAAAACCTCCATGTCACCGTCTTTGAGGAGACCGAAGTACCTCTCGGGTGGCTGAGGTTACCCACCAAATCTGCGGAGTGGCTAATTGATTGTCGAATCCAATTGAATCTTTAAGTTCTATTAAATCTTCAGTAATCATTTATGGTTCTGGAATCACTTCCAGTTCTACCATACTCTTAGTAATGTTTTCTGAAAAGAATTCATTTTTACTAAAACTGGTGGAGAGTCAAGAACAATAAAACTATTGATCTTCCAGATGGTAGAATGTTAACCCTCGTCAATGCCCGAGATAACCCACAAACTGCCATTACTGAAACGTGCCTTGAGTTTATCCAGATTCTGGTTTTAAGCATAAGCCGAACAACTCCGTATACCTTAACATCATTAAGATATGAATCCATTCTATATCCACTATAGAAACAAAGGCACTAATTTAATTGGAACCAGATTCAAAATACATGCAGCCGTTTTCAATGCATATCAACAAAATGGAAGGAGGCCAAGCAACAATACTCATCAAGAAAAGCACCCACGTATGAGTAACCTGAAAGAGAAGCAAGTTCTCAAAACATTTACTTACGACGGAATACTTAGCACAAGTATCTACATCTTCGATCACCTTGAAGAATCCTGATACCTTGCAACATATGGTTCTCTACTTTATTCTTATACCTATAACTTCTCAAAACTTGGACCTTGTATTTCAACGAAATACTTGTCTAAAACTAGAGAAGTCATGAGTAAACAGAATATAGTACGAATACCAACCCCTTTGTCCTAACGGACACCGGACAACATACAATACTTTGTATAAGTCCACCGAGTTTAATAACTCGAACCCTGTGCGTCGTAGGTTGAAAACTGTGTTATGGTTAAGAAGAATTACACCGCTGTCGAATGCTCCTTACCTAACCATCAACTGTTATAGGTAAATGTCATAGACATAATTTCAAAAAGTTATATCTCACTTTATAAAAATAAACGTACAGATATATCAGTTTGAAATTGGTGCATAACAACGGATATTCAAAACCAAATATATGCCGCTAGGCAAAAACCCAGGTGATTTCCTCAAATAACACCAATTACAAAGAATTCCGATATAATGAGGATATAATCATCCAATTCCCAAAATCTTACTCCCACTCAGCATCTGTAACACCATACAGATGTGAGAATCAAATCTGGTAAATACATACCCTGGAATCAGAATCTAATTAGGAAAAAGATTTTCAATTAACACCGCACAGTAAAACTGAAACATGAAAAATGTTTCGAAGGGGTAGCCGGGTATCCCAAGTAATGCCTCTTCCACTATCCAGATTTATGAAAATAACCGTATATTTTCTTGCCCTTACTCCAATCCCTTTATATGTCTTTACTTATTACCATTTGTACACCGCACTTAGACTAAATGGTTTTCTTCCTTCCCTACCTTTCGGCACCTGCCTATGGTTTGGAAGAAGACTATCCAATAAGCGTAATAGGCGTACTCTCCTAATACTAGGAGCTCTCACAACCTGAGAGAAGGTAAAGAGAAAAGACAACTGAATAATCATATTTAATTTCTCCAGAACCGGAAACCATCATCGAACTGAAACAAGTTCATTCGAGTTAGTATGTAACTATACGATGGCATATCCAATAAATGTGGATCTTAGTGATACGAAGTGTTCCGGAGAAATGCAAAGGTGAGGGAGGAGTGGCAGAGATATACACGGTTTCTGTAGGGTTGCTAGGCACGCTCACAAGGTTCTACGAGGCATCAACCATGCCCGATTAAAAATTTAGCCGTGCCGAACAACCCAAAGCCGGATCTTTAAACTAGAGTTTATGCGAAAACTAACATGTTAAACACTTTAACACTAAGTGAGAGGGATTACAACCTTTGTAGATCTAGTCCTTCACTTCATAAGCTCCGTGTTGTGGTCCCTTCGCTGCGATCATCGTGTTCCGGACTCTCGAGAGGCTCCACGAAGAGAAAGATGCAGTCTTGCTTCCGATCTTCGATAGCATAGATGATCTACCTTGAAGTTTCATTAACACAAGCTAACACTCACTAAATGAAGTGAACACTCTCATCTAAAGGGCAAAGTTAGATGAGGATGATGAAGTAGGATTTTTGCTCTCATTTATAATCTTTTTCTCACACATAATCATCACTTAGGAAAAGCTAGAAAACTTTTTCCATGAAAGAAAGAAGGAAGAAGAAGATCAATAATAATAATCCTTTTGTGATGAATAATATAAAGAAGATAATGATGAATAATACAACCATGGTTGCTAAACCTTTGTAGAGAATTAACCAAGGGCTAGGGTTTGGGTTGGGTTAAAGCATGAGTCATTTGAAAATATCTTGCACAAAACAAAAAGAAACCTTCTAGAATCATCAAGAAGGAACTAACCCAAAACAAACACTAACCTTGTTTAATCTCCACTAAACATGTTGCATTAGTTATCATATCATGTTACAATATTATATATCACATATATAATATTTATCGTAACAATATAAAATAATACAATTAACATATATCACATATATATCAATATATTACCCGAGTGAGAAAAAGAATCTTTTAGTGAGCTTATATTAGTTAATGTAATTTAATATATCATATATATATTATTATACATTAAATTATCGAATCAACACTTGATCCGACAATCCGGCTATATCGCATATAACCGACTAATACGATGACCCGGCTATATCACATATACCCGGCCGATATCTCATATCGCGAGAATCCAATACGGTATCACATACCGCATTATCCTCGGTCCCTCACATATCACATATGTGCTCCTACTCCGTTTTGCCTGAGTCAAGAAACCTCTGTGTAGGACTCTAAAGAATCGTCAATACTCCGGCAGTAGGTAATGATCATATCAAACACCCACAAGCTGCAAGCGGTCAGCTAAACGTAACAACCACCCAGGTATTGAGCGGTCAGAAGATCAACAAGCAAGCCTGTACATTCTCCTGTGAATCCAATCAGTAACACTCCCGTATAGTCCGGTCTCGTCGTCTGATATGTTGCATATCTCGCCTAGGGGTGGTAAACGTCAGACCCCAGTAGCTCGATAAGTTGTGTCGATATGAGGTCTATAACAGTTCGAGAAACTACTGATAACACTTACCAATAAATCTCAGCAATCCTGGCCAGGGATTTCCAATTATAGCCAATCGAACCCTGCAAAACATCAACTCCCTATATCGGGAGAGACGAATCCCCTCCTATCGCTCATTGTCTCCATGTGATTCGGGACTGTACCCAAAAGCCATCTTTTTGCACGCCCTCTTAGACGTGGTATGATGGAAATCAAAGCACAGTGGGAATCACACAAGACTCTATGACGATCTCGGGTCAACAGACTACTCTGTACCGGTGTCACCGGAGAACTGCCATTTGACGTGAGGTATAATACCATCTGGGAGTTCTCGGCGAGTCTGCCCAGTGTACCCAGTCTCTACTGAGCACCCGTACACCATCCTTGATGTTAAACACCGATGGATATGGGATCATCCATCGCCCATCATATGGGTCAAGATGCGTATACGCTAGTCTACTCTGGTATATCGATGCCCTGTCTCGATACACCCTCGACTAGGAACAGTTATAGGATGTACTCGTCGACTACCGTGGCCCCACTAGTATGATCTCATCATAGTCCCAGTAGTCCAGTACATATCCTAAGGGCTTTATCAACATGTAACATAGAGAAAATCAAAGTACATGCTAAGATAAAGTGCAACCAGATAGCGTACTATCATGTCGAGCAAGAAAGTCCTCCCTATATATGTCCAAGCATCCATTACAATATACATCGTATGTACAGTAATGGCCTCTAGGGCATACATATAACTAACAATCTCCCACTTGCACTAGGGCCATCTGTTGTGGTATCGCATATCCAACAATTAGCTGCGGTTGAAGTATCTCATACTCAACCATCCCATAAAAGTCTCTACTGGGAAAAAAGGCCTTTGTGAGTGGATTCGCGCTGTTGTCCTCTGTGTCTACTCTCCTAATCTTGATCTCCCTGGAGATCAACCATCTCCATGATCAGGTGATACTGCCTAAGAATTATATCTGGATTTCTGATGGGACGGGGGTTCCTTGGCATAAAAGCCACAACTCCATTGTCACACAATGCTAGGAACGAATTTCATCTCATGAACTTATATATCCAGACTGCCTCTTTGGTAGCATCCTTGGTAACGATGTATCTTGCCTTTAATCGTCTAGTAAGTCACGGTATCTAGCTTGGAACTCTTCCAACATACCGTCCCTCCACTGAGGGTAAAGACAATGCCTGCGACTGACATTCAGTCGTCCTTATCACCCTGGAACCTTTCCAGTGATTCTCCCCAGGATTGATTGATACCATCTCACTACAACTAGTGAGTATCCTAACATCCAATTAGATCTATCTTATTGATCCAAACCCAGGATTTAAGAGGTATCACTTTGATCCTATATGGAGAATCTTTGTGATAAGCGGAGATTGACCGAGCGTAGGATAGGAAACTCCTTCCCTATCAAGATTATGTCATCCACGTACTCTACGAAGATCACCACCATACTCCCTACTACCTTTTTGTATATACAAGGTTCATCTACCATTTTGATGAAGTCAAACTCTTTGACTACCACATCAAAACAGACGTACCAACTCCGCGATGCCTGCTTTATCATATAAAGCATCTTGCATACGTTTCCGCTGCTCCCACTGTTTACGAAGCCCTCTGGCTGTGTACTTATAGACGTTCTCTTCTAAAACATCATTTAGAAAAGCAGTCATGACACCCAACCACCAGATATCGTAGTCATGGTATGTAGCAGTGGCAAGTAGGATATGGATGGACTTAAGCATAGCTTTGAAAGTCTCAACTTTTCCATGTACACCAAGTAATCTTCTCAAGATATACTTGCTCCTGATGGGGACTTAACCCTTCAGATAAAGCAACCAAAGTCCATACTTTGTTGGTGTATAAGGATTCCATCTCAGATCACTAAGCATCCAGCTATTCTTACAGTGTCTCACTCCTGATGGCCAGCTCGAAACTTAGTTGGGTCATCATCTCATGATGCAATCCTCGCTCCCACTGTCACAGAGAAACCGAAGCATCTCTCAGGTGGGTGAGGAACCCTACTAGATCGGCGGAGAGGCTGAGGTTCGTTGGAAACTACTAAATCCTTTGGTTCTACCAAATCATCAGCTGCAGTTTGTATAGCTGGAACTACTTCCAGTTTAGAAGAGCTAACCTTGCCTCGAGCTTGTCCGGATTTTTCTTTTAGACATAGGCCGGACAACCCCAAATCTTAACAAGCTTAAGATATGGGCTCTTCCTTTTACATTTCACATATGAAGCGGTAGGCAACTGATTTGATTTGAACCCTATTCAATAGGTATGCAGCTTCTCAAGTGCATAACTCCCAAAAGGAAATAGGAAACTCAGTAGTACTCATCATAGAGCACACCATATCACATAGGGTGTTATTGCTCCGCCCTGATATACCATCGTGCTATGGTGTATACGGAGGAGTAATGCTGAGAGAGAATCTCATTCTCCTTTAGAATAGTCCCGGAATTCCGTGCTCAAGTATTCTCCTCCCTGATCTCATCAAAGGACATAATACTTATACCCATTTTTGGTTCTCTACTTCTAACTTATATTCTGTGAATATCTCAAAAGCTTCGGACTTGTGTTTCAACAGGAACATATGTCTGAATCTCGAGAGATCATCAGAGAATGTAATGAAGTACAAAGAACCGGTCTTGGCATGTGTAGACAGGGGACCTTCATACACCAGCATGTATCAATCCCAAGACTTCACTAACTCTTTCTCTGTTTCCAATAAACAGAGCTATGGTCATTTTATCTTTGTGACATGACTGGCAAGTTTCACAAGATGTAAATTCAAACAAATTTAAATATGCATCTTAATGTAACTTCAGCTAGTCGGGTCGTATTGATATGACCTAGTCTACAATGCCTCAAGAAGGATTCGTTCATTTCTGAACTCTTCCTCTTGTGTGTGTTCCATATACCAAGAACTGTAGTTTGATTTAGAACGTCAATGCTTTTAGATAACGTGCCTGAACCGATCAACTCTTGATATAGAAAATGTTCAAAACATTATCCAACAATACAAAATTATATCATTCTTTACTAATAAAGAGACTGATATGATGTTGTATATCAGGTTCGGTATCTAATAACATTCGTTCAGAATCAATGTATTCTGGTAATACAGGGTGATAGTGACCAACAGACTTGGCTGCAACACTTGCACCGTTTTCTATCTCATGAAACTTATTACCTGTTCTCAGTTCTCTACCTATCTGTAGCCCATGTAATAGATTACATATGCGGGATCCTGATCCGGTATCTCATACTCAGGACGTAAATGATACTGAGAAACAGTTCTTTGTAATGAACACACCCGAAGAAGATGCATCAACATGCACTTTCTTCGTTTGGGCGGCACGGGAATTCTGGTAATCTCCAATTTCCTGCTCTATCTTATAACAATTATAAGTTGGAGCGGGACCAACGTTCCCTAGCGCAGTATAACAAGCGGGTTTGGTCAATACATCCGTATTATTATCTTGATTAAGGCGTGATATGGTCACTACGTGGAGAGAGAGAGAAGAAAATGTAAGTCCACGTTGCCACCCCCGGTTCTTGCGGGGAGGCGGAAACGGTATAAAAAACAAATTTTTAGCGCAAGGAGCAACATGGACTAACAAAGTCGGGATCTTTTCTAAACTAAACTAGCTATCATGCTAAAGAGAGTTAGCTACTCGGAAAAGAAGCTATACCAAACTTGAACTCCTTCTTCTTGAAACCTTTGTAGGGTTTGATGGTGCTTTCCTCGTCACCTTCTTCCGTCAAAGATGAATCCACCTGAGGGTTCAACCTTCGGGCTATTTTCACAAACTTTGAGAGAACTAGGATCTTCGGCTTGCTAAACCTCTAACCCTAGAGTGAGTAGTAGTGGCTTTGGGGTGCTTTTATCTCAAGGAGAGGGATTCTCAACACATGAGAAGGATTCTCCTTTTACTAGAGGAGGAGGAAGAAGAAGTGAGGAGAGAGAAGAGATATGATAAAATGAATCTTATTCTTCTCATTTTGCAACCATAACCAAAAATGAAAAGAATTATCAAAATTAACAATAATAATAAAAATGAAATAGTTGATGGATGGTTTGGAATGACCACTATCATCACATTCATTAAATGAATTTTGCTAGAATCAAAGAGCATCTTTGTAAAGTAATGATGATGGTCAAACTTTCAACTATGGTCAACTAGTCAACCTTGGTCAACAAGTCAACAAACCCAACCATGACACAATTTCATTTAATTAATATTATTAATTGATAATTCATAAATCCATTAGGGTTTGGAAAAAGACGACTGTCAACTGTGCATACGCACCCGTTCCGAAACCCTAATGAAAATCCTCTTCCTCCGCCACAATCAACTGTGCATACACACCCGCATTCTTGTTCCGAGGAACATGAATACCATGAGATAAAATCAGCCCCAAAACATATACCAGCATCTGGCTCAAACCAGAGCCTGCTAGTAATATCTGTCCGGACTCCAAACATGCACAAGTGCGCGGATGAGAACGAACCCTGTCGCAAAACCATGCGACCTCTACTCTGTTTTGCCCAGAGGCGAATAGCCCTCTGTGTGGGACTCTAAAGACTCGACACTACGCTGGCAGTGGGTTTAACCACAGACCGCAAGCGGCACTAGCTGTGCGTAACGATCCCCAGGTAGATGTCGATAAGAAGACTGATGAGGTGAACCCCATCTGAACTCCCACTGAGTCTGAATGTGACAGTCTCCGTACAGTCCGGTCTGTTCGTCTGATACATCGCATGTCAGGCCTAGGGGGCGGTAAACGTCAGTCCCCTAATAGCGGTACAAGTCATGTCGGAGTGAAGCCCAAAACACCCTGAGATAACACTGGAAGCCTACCGGTATATCTCGCTTGCCCTGGCCAGGGACTACTCGTGTAATGGCTCTCCTAGACACAGCGCGATGTCAACCCCCAATACCGGGAGAGACGGATCTTGTCTAACCGTCACTGCCTCCAAGTGCTTCGGGACTGCACCCAACCATTACCTGTTTGCACGACTCCTTTGAGCCATGGTAGGGTAGTGATCAAAGTGCAGTGGGAACACACTCGAGGCGAAGTGCCAGTGTCAAGTCAGCGGACTAAGCTGTACTCATGTCACCTGGGAACTGATAACTGACGATAGGTATAATACCAACTTGTCAGTTCCCGACGAGTCCTGTCCAGTGTACTCGTAACCTAACGAGCACCCGCATACTATCTCAAGTACGACGTACTGACGGCTATGGGACAGACCGTCTCCCACACTGGGATGAGAAGCGCATGCGCCAGTCTACTCCGGAGTATCGATGCCCTGTCTCGATAGTCCTGTGACTAGGGACCTGTATAAGGATGTGCTTATAGATTACCCAGCCCCCACTAGTGTGACTGCCATCACAACGCTGGTAATCAAGCAAAGATCCTAAGGGCTCCACTAATGCGTATAAGTGATATGATAAAATAAACACATGTACACATTGAAGTAGAAACAAACCAAGTAGCATACTACTATTTTGAGCAAGATTGTATATACAAGGTGAATATCCCAAGCTTCCATTAAGTAATATACAAACCAGTATGATACAGTAATGGCCTCTAGGGCATATACACTAATAATCTCCCACTTGCACTAAGGCCATGTACTGGCATATCGAAGACCTATCATCTCGATCAGCCGCTCGAACTGAGTCTGGGGCAAGGCCTTGGTGAATGGATCTGCAGTGTTTTCTTCTGAAGCAACCCTCCGAACCTCGATCTCCTGGCGATCCACGATCTCCCTGATCAGGTGATACCGCCTCAAGATGTGTCTGGATCTCTGATGGGACCTGGGTTCCTTCGCTAAAGCTATAGCCCCGTTGTTGTCGCAATACAGAGGTATTGGGTCAACAATGGACGGAACCACCTGAAGTTCTTTCAAGAACTTCCTCATCCAGACAGCTTCTTTTGCGGCATCAGATGCAGCGATATATTCCGCTTCCATAGTCGAGGTTGCAACGGTTTCCTGTTTGGAACTCTTCCAACACACCGCCCCTCTATTGAGGGTAAAGACAAAACCCGACATGGACTTGGAATCATCCTTGTCACTCTGGAAGCTGGAGTCAGCAAAGGCCTCGATCTGGAGGTCTTTTCCGCCATACACCAAGAACATCTCCTTAGTCCTTCTCAGGTACTTGAGAATGTTCTTTACCGCTATCCAGTGTTTCTCCCCAGGGTTTGACTGATACCGGCTTACCACACTGAGTGCATAAGCTACATCCGGTCTGGTACACAACATCGCATACATTATAGAGCCTACCGCAGAAGCGTAGGGTATAATAGACATGCGGTCCCTCTCCAAATCAGTCTTGGGAGACATCTCTTTAGAGAGGGTGATCCCGTGACAAGCCGGTAGGTTACCGCGCTTGGAATCTTCCATACTGAATCTTTTCAGTATGGTGTCGATGTACCTGGACTGTGAAAGTCCTTATATCCTCTTGGATCTATCACGATGGATCCGGATCCCCAGGATGTATGAGGCATCACCCAGGTCTTTCATGGAGAACCTGTGCGACAAGAACCCCTTGACAGATTGTAGCATAGGAATGTCATTTCCTATTAAGAGAATGTCATCCACGTATAAAACGAGGAATACTACAGTTCTCGCTACAAATCTACTATAGATGCATGGTTCATCTGGATTTTTGATAAAGTCAAATTCCATGACCGTCTCATCAAAACAGATGTTCCAACTCCGCGATGCCTGCTTTAGTCCATAGATGGACTTAAGCAACTTGCACACCTTTCCGCTGCTCCCACTCTGAATGAAACCCTCTGGCTGGTCCATATAGACACACTCCTCTAAATTTCCATTTAGAAAAGCGGTTTTTACGTCCATTTGCCAAATCTCATAATCGTGGAAGGCAGCAATGGCAAGAAGGATCCGAATGGATTTCAGCATAGCCACTGGAGAAAAGGTTTCGTCATAGTCCAAACCAGGTCTTTGACGAAAACCCTTTGCAACAAGTCTAGCTTTATAGGTCTCAACCTGTCCATCTACACCAATCTTCCTTTTGAAGATCCACTTGCATCCTACGGGTTTTACCCCGTCTGGAGCAATGTCCAACGTCCATACTTTGTTGGTGTACATGGACTCTATTTCGGTCCGCATTGCATCCAGCCATTTTACCGAGTCAACGCTCTGAACGGCCTGCTGGAAGCTAGTAGGCTCATCATAATCTATGATGCAATCCTCTCTATCCCCGTCTATAAGAAAACCGTAGTATCTCTCGGGCGGATGAGACTGCCTACTACTCCTGCGAAGCGGCGTAGGAATGTCCTGTTCTTTTGAAACTACTGGCTCTTCCAAGCTTTCAGTAATAGCTTGTGGTTCTGGAATTTCTTCCAGTTCTATTGCGCTCCTACTTACCTGGGTTTCTAAAAACTCAGTTTCCAAGAAGCGGGCATGTTGAGAAACAAGAACTTTTTGTTCCTCCGCGGAATAGAACAGATACCCCCTGGAGTTCTTTGGGTATCCCACAAACTTACACTGTACTGAACGTGCCTTGAGCTTGTCCGCATGCTGCTTTTTTACAAAAGCTGGACATCCCCATATCTTAAGATACTTAAGACAGGGTTTCTTCCCACTCCACATCTGATATGGAGTGGTAGGCACAGTCTTGGTGGGAGCCTTGTTCAAGAGATATGCAGCTGCTTCTAGTGCATAACCCCAGAAAGATCGCGGTAACTCAGACTTACTCATCATGGAACGAACCATATCCAATAGGGTTCGATTCCTCCTTTCCGATACACCGTTATGTTGCGGAATGTATGGAGGAGTACGCTGAGAGAGAATTCCATTCTCTTTTAAATAGTTCAGGAACTCGGCACTCAAGTATTCTCCACCTCGATCCGATCTTAGAATCTTAATACTTTTGCCTGTTTGGTTTTCAACTTCATTCTTGTAATCCCGAAATTTCTCAAAGGCCTCGGATTTGTGCTTCATTAAGAAGACATGTCCATACCTAGAGAAATCATCTGTGAAAGTAATGAAGTATGAATAACCACTTCGCGCATGTGTAGACATTGGACCACACACGTCACTGTGTATGAGTCCCAAGAGCTCGCTCGCTCTTTCTCCGTGTTCAGTGAACGGAGTCTTTGTCATCTTTCCCATGAGACAAGATTCACAAGTGGCATAAGACTGATACTCGAACGGATCCAAGTATTCTTCTTTATGTAACTTATTCAACCGTGTCTCATTGATGTGATCCAGTCTACAATGCCATAAGAAAGCCTGATTTATATCTGGAGACTTTCTTTTGTGTGTATTCTGGACATTGAAAATCTGTGGTTGGTTTAACACGTATATACCATTGATCAGTGTACCTGACCCAATCAGAACTTGATTAAGGTGAATGTTTACAACATTACTTACAAACGCAAATTCATAACCTTCTTTAGAAACCAAAGATACAGAAATGATATTACAAGTTGCGTTGGGTACAAAAAAGCAATTGCGTAAAACCAAAACATGTCCATCTGACATTCCCAGGTGATAGTCCCCCACGGCTTTAGCATCCATGCTAGCTCCGTTTGCAACTCTGAGGGTCATGTCACCTGCCTTCAAAACCCTACGGTTTCTCAACGCCTGTAAAGAATTACAGATATGAGATCCTGATCCGGTATCCAATACCCAGGAAGTAGAGTTTATTGAAAGACAGTTTTCAATAACATACACACCTGAAGCTGAAGCCGCAACCTGCTTCAGTTCCTGTGTCCTGGCTTTCCAAGCCCTGCAATATTTCTTCCAGTGTCCACTTTTGTGACAATAGAAGCATTCTTCTTTACCCACAAGCTTCCCCGCTATCATTGTTGCCTTTTCTTTTCCCTTCGTACCCACTTTACTAACACCGCCCCTTGGTTTGGCGGGGGCTTTCTTCCTCTTTCCCTTGGCTTTCGCCTTGGACCTAGAAGAAGAAGATCCTCCTACAAACAAAGCGGGTGTTTTCCTACCTTTCTGTAGGGTGCCCTCTGCGCTCCTCAGCATGTTGAGGAGTTCTGAAAGTTCAACTTCTTTTTCTTGTAAGTTGAAGTTCAGTATAAACTGGGCGTAAGTGGATGGAAGGGACTGGAGAATTAAATCCGTATAGAGTTCACTTTCCAACGTGGTCCCAAGTTCCGCGAGCTCCTCAATGTAGCCAATCATCTTAAGCACGTGGTCCGCTACCGATGATCCGACGGCCAATTTTGCCGAAAATAACTTCTTCGACACTTCGTATCTTGCGATACGAGACTGCTCTCCATACAGTTCTTTTGTATGAAGAAATATGGATTCCAGGTCCATATTCTCGTGCCTCCTCTAGTGTTCGTTGTCCATAGAGGCAAGCACGAGGCACTTGGCCTTCGCGCAATCAATCTCCCAAGTCTTACGGATTTCCTTATCCGCGACGCTGGAGGTGGGACCTGGGACGGGGGGAGCTTTGGTGGTAAGAAGATACCCCAGCTTGTCGTAAGTGATTGCCATTTTGACATTCCTGAGCCAATCTTTGTAGTTTGGCCATGTCAGTATGTTTTTATCTAGAAGTAACTTAAGTCCAGTCATGTCGATTGGTCGCTGCAATTAGGAGAGAGAGAAGAAACACTTTAGCACGATGCTCTTGCAAGTTTAGAGTGGTTTTTAATTTGTCTAAACAGGATGGCTCCCACTGTCTCTCGAATCCCTCCTCAAACCATAAAGGAAGAATTAGTCGGGATCAATCCCACCGCACAATACTTGCTTAACTGTTCAGCCAGGCCAGTGTCGGTACTTCGAGGGAGATTTTCCAACGCTTTCGCGAAGTTCCTTAATTTAAGAACCTCTTTTCCCTGGGGGCGTAGCCCCGCTAACACCTTTCTAGACACCTACTAGGTTTATAGCATTGATCGTTTAGTGAGAAATTTCCCGAGGAGTAGCATATACTTACAGTAGGATCGGGATCCAAATATCATCGCGTGACGAAACTGAAAGAATCCTACCAGAATCACCACACTCCAAATGGTATGCAAATCTAGCAAGTTTCAGTACTTATGAAACTCCCGATGTGGATTTTTGCCCCATGCTCTTATGACCTTGACGAAGGTCAATAAATCATAAGTCACATGTCAAGTTCTGCCCGTCATTTTCCAGGTTAATTTGAACCCACCCGTATATACCCTTGACGAAGGTCAACAAGGCAATACGACTGTCCCAAACCAACGCATCTATCTATGCTACATACGAACACCCAACAGCTACCAATCTCTATGTCTTGACGAAGGTCAACAAACATAGCTTGAATACTATTGAATATTCATACGAAACGATGGAGGGCTACGAATGGTTTTGGCGAAACCGTGAACGTAGTGAACTTGATATAATCGATGGAATGAGATAGCTTTTAAAAGGAGTGGCTCAAGCTCCGCATTTAAAAGTTAGTTTTGAAAAGAACCGAGTGGTTTTTCGAAAGTGTTCCAACGACTTTAGCTTGGTTTATTATCTTGCATTAGTTCTTTTAATGCGTGATATTCTTGCATTAGTTCTTTTAATGCGTCCCATCATTTAATCCTAACATTGCAGAAAACAACCAAAATATGACGTACGCTTATGCCATTCGCATTCGCCATGGGGTCTCGTCATCACCCGTTAGGTTACTTAACTAACGACAGAGCGGGGGCTGGGCTAGCGCGGCTGTAAAACATAAGCAACTCCTAAATAGTTATAAATATATATAGCAATGATAGACATTACAGATCACAGATGAATAGATTGGATATACTAGGAATCCGCAATCCATTCGAGCCTGCAACGAAGAGCGGATTACACGGTCGCGGTGAATAGCCAATACCCCACCCAAGACCCCTACGGGTGCGGCAAACTACCCGTCAAGTACCCGGTAGTTTGTGCACCCCTCCATGGGTCTATCCTAGAAGCAAAAACAGTAAAAAGAATTATACAATGACGGCTACAACCCCGACCCGTTTGTGCGGCCAAACAAATAATAATATTACATCAATTTACATTTTACAATGAATGAAAGAAAAAGAAACACTCATCTCACATCCAACCCGGCTATTCACCCGCGACAGTCCAACGCATTCATATACACAAACCATCATCAAACACAGATCACAGATATGTATAACCCCGACTAATCGACATATAGCGATTAGCCGACGTTCAATACATACAAACATCACAGATATAACCAATATAGTCAAAGTGTAGTGAAGTTCGATATAAATATGGATTTATAGGCCCCCAAAAACAAATTTCTTTTCTGGAAAATCTGGGCACAAATAACCCATCTGAAAAATCCCAAAACCCTACCAGAAGAACACTGCACAAAACCCGATCACGAGAGGAGCCTAAACGGCAACGGTTCCGCGGCAAATGCATACCTATTGCCGCGGAACCGCGGCGGTTTGAGGGAATCAGGGGATTGTCTTTCGTGGGTGTTCTCACAAAAGCCTGAGCCGATTTTAGGAGTAAAACTTTTTCACTTTAGAGCACAAAAAATTTCAACAGAAAGTTAGGGTTTTGTTTCTCCGGTTTTTTTTGCGATTTTTCCGTTCGAACTTCCATACACTTTACTACTAAGCTAGTTTAAGTTTAGTTAGGCTCTTATACCACTGTAAGTCCACGTTGCCACCCCCGGTTCTTGCGGGGAGGCGGAAACGGTATAAAAAACAAATTTTTAGCGCAAGGAGCAACATGGACTAACAAAGTCGGGATCTTTTCTAAACTAAACTAGCTATCATGCTAAAGAGAGTTAGCTACTCGGAAAAGAAGCTATACCAAACTTGAACTCCTTCTTCTTGAAACCTTTATAGGATTTGATGGTGCTTTCCTCGTCGCCTTCTTCCGTCAAAGATGGATCCACCTGAGGGTTCAACCTTCGGGCTCTTTTCTCGAACTTTGAGAGAACTAGGATCTTCGGCTTGCTAAACCTCTAACCCTAGAGTGAGTAGAGAGTGGCTTTGGGGTGCTTTTATCTCAAGGAGAGGGATTCTCAACACATGAGAAGGATTCTCCTTTTACTAGAGGAGGAGGAAGAAGAAGTGAGGAGAGAGAAGAGATATGATAGAATGAATCTTATTCTTCTCATTTTGTAACCATAACCAAAAATGAAAAGAATTATCAAAATTAACAATAATAATAAAAATGAAATAGTTGATGGATGGTTTGGAATGACCACTATCATCACATTCATTAAATGAATTTTGCTAGAATCAAAGAGTATCTTTGTAAAGTAATGATGATGGTCAAACTTTCAACTATGGTCAACTAGTCAACCTTGGTCAACAAGTCAACAAACCCAACCATGACACAATTTTATTTAATTAATATTATTAATTGATAATTCATAAATCCATTAGGGTTTGGAAAAAGAAGACTGTCAACTGTGCATACGCACCCGTTCCAAAACCCTAATGAAAATCCTGTTCCTCCGCCTCAATCAACTGTGCATACACACCCGCATTCTTGTTCCGAGGAACATGAATACCATGAGATAAAATCAGCCCCAAAACATATACCAGCATCTGGCTCAAACCAGAGCCTGCTAGTAATATCTGTCCGGACTCCAAACGTGCACAAGTGCGCGGATGAGAACGAACCCTGTCGCAAAGCCATGCGACCTCTACTCTGTTTTGCCCAGAGGCGAATAGCCCTCTGTGTGGGACTCTAAAGACTCGACACTACGCTGGCAGTGGGTTTAACCACAGACCGCAAGCGGCAGTAGCTGTGCTTAACGATCCCCAGGTAGATGTCGATAAGAAAACTGATAAGGTGAACCCCATCTGAACTCCCACTGAGTCTGAATGTGACAGTTTCCGTACAGTCCGGTCTGTTCGTCTGATACATCGCATGTCGGGCCTAGGGGGCGGTAAACGTCAGTCCCTTAATAGCGGTACAAGTCATGTCGGAGTGAAGCCCAAAACACCCTGAGATAACACTGGAAGCCTACCAGTATATCTCGCTTGCCCTAACCAGGGACTACTCGTGTAATGGCTCTCCTAGACACAGCGTGATGTTAACCCCCAATACCGGGAGAGACGAATCCTGTCTAACCGTCACTGCCTCCAAGTGCTTCGGGACTGCACCCAACCATTACCTGTTTGCACGACTCCTTTGAGCCGTGGTAGGGTAGTGATCAAAGTGCAGTGGGAACACACTCGAGGCGAAGTGCCAGTGTCAAGTCAGCGGACTAAGCTGTACTCATGTCACCTGGGAACTGATAACTGACGATAGGTATAATACCAACTTGTCAGTTCCCGACGAGTCCTGTCCAGTGTACTCGTAACCTAACGAGCACCCGCATACTATCTCAAGTACGACGTACTGACGGCTATGGGACATACCGTCTCCCACACTGGGATGAGAAGCGCATGCGCCAGTCTACTCCGGAGTATCGATGCCCTGTCTCGATAGTCCTGCGACTAGGGACCTGTATAAGGATGTGCTTATAGATTACCCAGCCCCCACTAGTGTGACTGCCATCACAACGCTGGTAATCAAGCAAAGATCCTAAGGGCTCCACTAATGCGTATAAGTGATATGATAAAATAAACACATGTACACATTGAAGTAGAAACAAACCAAGTAGCATACTACTATTTTGAGCAAGATTGTATATACAAGGTGAATATCCCAAGCTTCCATTAAGTAATATACAAACCAGTATGATACAGTAATGGCCTCTAGGGCATATACACTAACAGAAAACACTCAGCGTATGCTCTTGCAAGATTAGATTGGTTATCTAATATATCTAATCAGGATGTCTCCCACTGTTTTAGTCAAATCTTCCTTCAAACCCTAAAAGGAAAGACTAGCCCGGATTAATTACACGCTACAAATTCGCCAATATTTCAGCCAGGCCAGTGTCGGTACTTTGAGGGAGGTCCCCCGTGCTTTCGCACGAACCTAATTAAAGTAAACCTCGTTTTCCCAGAGGCATAACCCCTTTAAAACTTTTCTAGACACCTACTTGATCGGCTAATTGTAATGTGTAAAATTCTCCCAGGAGTAACTCTTACTCGCAGCGGGTATCGGGATCCAACTATCTCATAGAAGGTATGCAATCTCATTGCAAATTTCAACACTTGAAATTCCCGATAATATTTTACCCCTAGTAGCTATATGACCTTAACATAGTCAACAAATCATAAGTGCTAGTCAAGTTCAACCCGTCATTTCCCGATTGAATTAAACCCACCCGCATGACCCTTCACGACTACCCTAATCCAATCGCATCATATGCTTATACAGATAAGCACTAATCAGCTACCGCACACTACGTCTTAACATAGTCAACAAACGTAGCACGAATACTAACTAGTACTTATCTGAAATGACGGAGGGCTACGACAGGTTTTTAAGAAAACCCTTTGCGTAATGAACTTGATATCGTTGTAGAATCGAGTGAATTTTAAATGGAGTGTTTTTGAGGTTTTTCTAGTTTTGCTGAAGGGGTCACTCCCGGTGAAGGGATCGTCGGCCCTTTTGTCACGACCCAAGGTTTGGCCCGTGACCGGCACTTAACCACGTAACGTCTACAAGCGTAACGCGACTAAGTGAACCGAAAACCCAGAAATCAAACCAGTAAAAGTATAGAGTGTTTTAAGCTTAATGGAAGCATTTACAAAAGTGACAAGAAATCTTAAGTAGACAATCACCAAGATAGCAATATACGATGCCGTAGCGAAGATCAAGAGCAACAAGTGGGAACATCACAGATAGAATAAACTGCATAAGTAAAGTCGGCTCACAACGAGCTCGACACCAGAATACTAATAATATACATCATCGTCCTCACACTATCTCTAAGTCAAGTACATATAAGGTAGATGGAGAATACTAGATACAAAAGTGTGTACAATGAAAGTAACCAGATACCACAACCCACCTAACAGCAAAACAGCTCACGCACCAACTGTAGTGGTATCTGTAGCCAAAAGATGTAAGAAAGCAGCCTGCCGCGACTACTCCGAGGGTTAACCTGCAAATACTGTGGCACAACGGGGTTGAGTTTCCAACTCGTGAATAGAGATAACATATAAAGGTAATCGCGAGCATGCACGTACTGCGCTACTCTATCAAATGCCAGCAGATAAGTCTATATGCAAGAAGCAGTATGTGCATAATCATGCAAGTGCTCTGTCAAGTAAAGTAACTACAGGATGAGATGCAAAATAATAATTGCGGAGCATGTGATGAAATAACATCTACACGGAATGTCAACGTGGAAAGATAATCGGTACCCACCAATGCACCCCAAATCCCAACAACCCAGACGCCGGCACTCTCATCGGCTCTCAAATCCTGTACATCACTGAGAATCACGAGTGCCCAACATCGGTACCCAAATATCATAAATACTCGTGTCTAGCATCGACACGCAAATCTTCCTATATCGGGCATCCGTCAGTCCGGGTCAGCCCCCTCTCTCTCATATATCGGGCATCCGTCAGTCCGGGTCAACCCTCTCTCTCTCATATATCGGGCATCCGTCAGTCCGG
The DNA here is from genome assembly GCA_030015575.1 of Agapanthus africanus. Taxonomy (NCBI): domain Eukaryota; kingdom Viridiplantae; phylum Streptophyta; class Magnoliopsida; order Asparagales; family Amaryllidaceae; genus Agapanthus; species Agapanthus africanus. The sequence continues at coordinate 208,259,235 of JASDDO010000004.1, forward strand.
GTCAGCCATCTCTCTCTCATATATCGGGCATCCGTCAGTCCGGGTCAGCCCTCTCTCTCATATATCGCGCTCTAGCACCGAGAAAACACATGGTGGACGCACTGAAATATCATATCAAGGGAAACCGGGTTTTTAAATAATTACCTATTCTCTTTTGAAATATCCACGGTTCCCAAACGCAGAAATAACATGGAAATAACATATCTCAATGCGTAAATCTATGCAAGTATGAGGATATCAATATATATATGGCACATGCATGAATATGTGATGTAGATGTGTCCAAGTATGAATATAACATCTGCTGATATGTGGCAAATCATGGAAAACATCAATAATGCGGAAACAATCTGACATATGATTTATAGCAATCCTATAATGTGAGTGTCATGGCAACCACTAACGGTGTGAGTGTAGCATATAAATTGTGCTCGTGCAACTTGAACCGTTAGTAATAGGGCGGTCTTCTATCAATTCTAGTTTATATACGCATAGCAGGGAATGCGGTATGCAATAAACAATAGTCATGTAGGTTGTTCAGTTGATAAAACTGCACACTTGTATTACATTTTTCCTACCATTTTTATATTAAAAAAGGACTTTATTATAATATATTATACATATGAGGGTTTATGTGTAAAAACATTATTTTCCATGTGTTAATATATTTTAATTATCATTTGGTGGGAAAATGTATGCAAATAATATTATTGATCTAATCCTAGTAGAACAATGTCTACTAAAATCTTATTTGAGTTGTTGTGCAGAATATTTCCAAGTTGTTATGAAGGATTTAACAAACAAATCAAGCTGTTGAAGAAATCTTGCCAAATTAAGAAGCAAAACTTGGAGACCAAGTCTGGAAGCAACCGAGAGAATATTTCTGAATTATGAAGGTGCCTAGGATTGCCACATGTCACAAGATGCAAGCACAAGAATTTTGATCAAGAGATCTCATCCGTTGGCCGTGGATCCGCGGCCTTAGCCCCCATTTGCCGCGGATCCGCCGCAATATTATGGAGTTAGAAATCAAGATTTTTGGAGATCAATCATTGCTGAATTTTACCAAGTTTCCAACTAAAAGATTCTGGCTTTGCACTATAAAATAGCATTGAGAGCCTCTTGGAAAAGACATCAAGCCGAAGAGATCACGAAGCCCCAGACGCTCACGCATCCAGGCTGATCATCAACTGTTCGTCTACCTCCTTGGAAGAGATCGAGAAGCAAACTAGTCTTTGTAATCATTTTCTAAGGAATCAAAGTGTAGATTGTTCAAGTTGATTAATAAAGGTAGTTATTTTATTTAATTCTTTTGCATTTTACATTATGTTTTCCCTCTCTTTCTTTTCATCTTCTTCTCCCAACATGCGCGTGTAATTCTCCGCTTGTTAGGGTTCGTAAGATTAGGGTAGGCTAATGGACGATGAAAATAATTAAACTCTTTTTAAGTCCTATAAAGTTTAGGAACTTTATCAAAAGAATCATTAACATCCTAATCGGGCGCGCTAGCAATTCTTTGCTAGTTCCGACCACGATTAGAGATTAGATTAATGATTGTTTTGGTAAAGGCTAGATAATGAACGGAGTTCCGTGTCAAGATAAGGGTTAAGAGTGGGATTCCTTTTCCCTCCAGAAACCCTAATCTACACGCATCACCGTCGTTCTAGTTCTAAATCTATTAATGGATAAAAATGGTAACTTTTAATTAATCGTCCATAACTACTAAATCCTAACGAACCCTACAAGCCCATTTATTATATTAATTACATCTTTAAAATAATCTAGATCTATATTTTATATTCTTGTTTAACATAGATCTAGAAATCTTTCTATAAAATTCTTTATCCCTCCTCTCTTTCTCAACACATCTTAAGTAAAAGTAAAAGGTTGCACGTTTCCCAGAGGACGACCCGTACTCATCTCGGTCTAGCTACGTGTGACACCGTTATTGATTGCGGTTAAACTACAAACACACTCTTTCGAGACCAATCAAATGGCTCCATTGCCGGGGACACGTGCGTAATTTTTTATTCTTACTATTTGTGTTGAATTCTTAGACGAGTCATATCATTATTAAAACAAAACTGCAAATTGCATATTTAACGATTTGTGTGTGAATTATGCGAGGGAATCTGGAGTCACGGACTTGAGAAAACAGGAGATCTAGGGTTCCGAACTTCTCTGGTATATTTCTTAACTCCTCTCTCTCCCCAAATCCAATAAAATCTATCTTCTGCGGGATTCTTTGCAAAATCGCGCCGCTAAAAAAAATCTTTTTGCAAAAGTTTTGTGATTGGTTTTGTTTTGCATATTTTAATACGGATTCTAAGGGGCAAAGACCTAATAAAGATTAGGTGGGGATTTCATCACCCTTCCTAAGCCCCACAAATCACAAACCGAGCATATAGATCAACCCTTCATTAATTTAAAAAATATCTAGACCAGACTCTAAGGACTGTCGCGCTCAATAAGGACAGAGGAAGGTCGTGGGTAATCTATCGTTTATCCGCATTACTTTTGTAGTGCCTAGGCAAGTGTGACAAAGGCTAGTGGTTTTTAATTAGGCCCACGACATGGTTCCTTCCCACTTACCTGGCACTTATCTGGCTACAAGAGTAGTACGGAGGCGGTAGAGGATTGATCCTGCGGCTCGTCCTCTGGAAGTCTAGGAGCGGTCTAGAGACTGGACCTAGGTAACCTTAGTTCTAGGGTTGCTTGTGCATTTTAGGGAGATTTGTCTTGAGTCCCACTTTTTCAAAACAAGCCAATTTTAAATCACACACACGCTGCCACTTGCACTAAACCCACTTAGTGCATGCTCGGCTGGACACGGGATCCTAGTGCCCGTCTTATCCGCGTTCCTGCTATCGACGCCGAAGTCGGTACTTCTTCATCTTCTTTTCACCCACCACACACCACATCAGCCGTGATGGACGGCACTCCATCTAATTATAACACCACGCTGCCACCGCCCACAGGTGAGCAGAATCCACCGCGCATCTCTCTCCAAGAGAGATGCTATCCTATTCCTGGTCCTCTTCCTACTTGTCTATCTCTTCCACCACCTAACGGGGATAATTTCGAAATTAAACCCCACTACATCAATCGGCTGCCCAAATTTCATGGGCTTGAGTCGGAAGACGCATACGTTTTCATCACCAAATTCGAAAACGTATGCGCAATGATGGGTACTTCACAATTGACCTTAGATGCTATGCGCTTACGTCTTCTCCCATTCACACTGTGCGACTTGGTAGAAAAATGGCTTTATAATACTGTCGCACATTCTATCGCTAATTGGGATGAATTCGTCGTAGCATTTCTTAAGAAGTTTTACCCAAATCATAAGACTGCACATGTTAGGAGTGAGATCAACCAGTTCACCCAGCTTCCCAATGAACCATTTTGGAAGTGCTTTGAACGTTTCAAGGATCTGCTTGTCCAATGCCCCCATCACGGAATACAAATATAGGATTTATGTCGGATTATATATGAGGGCATTAATCCAGCGACAAAGCAGATGCTTGAAACAATGTGTCAATGCAATTTCATGTCTAAAGATGACGGTGAAGCATGGAAATATCTGGAAGACCTTGCTGAACACACGTTGCAGTGGGAAAGCATAAGACCACCTTCAACTAAGGGAGGTATTCATCTGCTCGACGTTTCTATCGCAGTAAAAGCCGAAATGGCAGCGATTCAGAAGAAACTCGATGCTATTGAAAATAAGTCCTCAACATTCTCCTTAAATCAGGTCACGCTTCCTAAGACTGTCTGTGGTTGCTGTTCGAATCCTTCACACTTAACGGAAGAATGTCCTATGAATGCATCGTTTCAAGCTAATGCTGCTTTTCAGCAGCGACCTAGAAATGATCCTTATTCTTCCATATATAATCAAGGATGGAGGAATCATCCTAACTTTACTTGGAATCAAAACCAACAAAGTAATTATCAAAGACCTCCTCCACAGCAACCACAACTACAGAATCAGCCCCCTTTTCAGTCACAAAATTTCCAAAATCCGGCCAACATTTCTACACCACAAGTGGCCGGTACTGACAACTCAATTGCACAAACTTTGGATATGTTCATGAAACAATCCATGCAAAATTCGGCTGAGATAAGGTCTTCTATTGATACCCTAACGAAAAACTCCTCCTCTCATGGTGAGAGTATCAAATCAATAGAAAACCAAATCGCACAGTTAAACGCCGCAATGAGTGCGAGAGAGAAAGGGAAAATCCCATCTCAACCCATACCTAATCCTGGCCACTCACAAAGTTATAATGTGAGTGTTGTTACCACGTTGAGATCGGGAAAAGTGCTGAATGACCGAGTGGGTGAGCAATGTGATGATAGTGACACCAATCATACCCCGGCTTCTTCTTCTTCCCCTAATTCGTCTAGTCTCCCACCTTCACCCGAGCCTATTCTCCGTTTTCCCCAAGGCTCGAACTCCTTCGCCCATTTCGCCAAATCTATCTAAGTCGATTCCCACTCCAATTTTGGGATCGAATCCATCTCTACTGTTTTCTCCACGAACGTTGGACCCAAAACTTATTGATCAAGCACCTTATCCAAACAGGTTGAGGGGAAACAGACCAAGTCCACAATTGGAGAAGATTGTGGAAATTTTTAAGCAAGTTAACATAAACATTCCTCTCCTAGATGCTATTCAACAAGTTCCGTCATATGCGAAAATCTTAAAGGACTTGTGCACTAGGAAGCGAAAAGTTCAAGTACCTAAAAAAGTTTTCCTTGCGAGTAATGTGAGCACTGCTTTTACACAACAACTTCCCAAGAAACGAAAGGACCCCGGAAGTCCTACAATTTTAATTTCTATTGTGGGTAAAAATATCAATCGTGCTCTACTCGATCTTGGTGCTAGTGTTAACTTGCTTCCGTATTCTGTTTATGAGGAATTAGGGATCGGAGAGTTAAAGCCGGCGCATTGCACTCTTCAGATGGCCGATCGATCTATCACCCAACCTAGGGGTGAGCTAGAGGATGTGTTAATCAAAGTCGGGGAATTCATATTTCCTGTGGACTTTATCGTTATTGATACACAGCCTGTGGCAAACCCACGCAATCAAATCCCGGTGATACTCGGTCGACCCTTTTTGGCCACTTCCAACGCGGTAATCAATTGTAGAAACGGCTCTATGACCCTATCCTTTGGAAAGAAGTCAATTGAGCTTAACATTTACAAGTTGGGAAGTGAACCCTCCGAACCCTATGCTCATGTGTGTTCTGTCGAATTAATGGATGTCGATAGTAGCGAATTTGATCAACCTCATAATTCTGACTCTTTTCATATGTCGTTGTTTGACACGGACTCTTCCACCGAGTTGTTCGGGTCAACATCTAACGCTGATGAGGAACTTTTTATAGAGTCGGATGATCCCCCCATTTTTTCTGATGACATTATTCTTCGGGGTATCGATGAAAGCTTTGAGGAAATTTTCGCTGATGAACTCGCATTTTTACAAGACACGGGTGTTGAGATGAATCAACTCCAAGATGAAGAAATTAGACCTCCACCCCCTCTTTTGAACAATCATGACAATGCGAGTAATCCATCATTACTATCACTGTGTCGTCTCTCCAAATTGATATGCAATCCTTTTCCATTACACCTCTTGTCACCTCGCCACTTCTTCACATCAAAAGGTGACATGTTCTTCCAACAACCTTGGTACTTCATTGATAAAATTTTTGAATGGTTGGTGTTGACCTTCGGTCTTTGCAAAGCTTGGCATTGACCAATAAGCTTGACCCCCTCGTGTGATTTTAAAAAAATTAAAATTGTTTAACTCAAGTTTGGGGGTGGGGTATATTTTGGCACTTGAAAGAAAATGATTTTTACAAAATTGTGAGCCTAAAATAAGTTTTGGGGAGTATTTTCACTTTCATATATTCTTGCCCCATTAATAATTTCCTCCCAAGTCTACAGATTTTTGAGCTTAACAGATGACATCAGTGAGGACACTGCTGTAAACAGGTTTGGGGGAGGTTTGTGCTTATTTACACATCAATTTGCATCATATTTTGCATAAGCACAACATTTTCAAAAATTTTAAAAAAATTTCTTTTATAACAAAAGAGTAGAAAGTGAAAAATTACATCCAAAAGATAGGAATAATTTAAGAAAACCAAGAAAAATAGAAGTTTTCTTAAACGAACTGGTAATAAGTAGTTATGAGCTGTTGTCCCAAGGGTTAGTAAGATGAAGGAAGTCACTAATCTGAGGATAAAAATAAGTCTGAAAAATAGTTTCTATTCTGGAAGCCAAACATTTGAATGTTGATACCCTACAATTTGCACTTACACACGTCTTGAAACTTGGGATAGTAGAGGATACCTTGAAATGCTCTTGTCTAAAAGCCAAAGTATGAAGGAAATGAAAAAAAAATGATGAAAATATGAAAATGGTGAAAAGAAAAATGAACACTGGTTTTGTATCGCCAAGGCAGCAATAAAAAAATATAGCGAGGGTGCCTCTTCACCTAGTGCCCTAAGGCCAACTGGTCTGGGAGTCACTGCTAAGCCTTAGGTGGTGCAAGACGAGGAAAATATTATCACCTAATCAGCAAGCACAGGAGTAATCGGTTGGTTAGTACCTCAAGAAGTATTAACGGTCGCATGAAAATGTGTGAGCGAATCTTAGTATTCATAAAATTAAAAAGTACTGAGGTAGATGGACAAGAGTATGATAGCTTGAATTGAATTCTCCGAGTGTAGGGATGTTCTTTACACACACGTGGGGTTATATGATCAATGTTTGGATGAAAGGTAGGAATGAAGAATAAAGACGATGTTTTATTGAGGGATGATGTGATTTCTAACATTTTTTCATGACTATTAAGATAGGGCTCATGACAACTGAAAAGCTAGTATAGTTGGAAACTCTTCTTTTCAAAGTATTTCTTTTATGGTTCTTGTCTTTATATGTAAATTTCACCATCTTTCTTTTGTTATAGGATTTTGTGGGTGTAATCTGCTGAAAACCCTCAGGAGACAACACTCCTCCTACTAGGGACACCTAGAGGTTTAACGGCTTGTTGCACGTGCTCAGTGCAATCATGTCTGCCTACGAAAGTGTGCTTAGTTTTCTTCTTTCTTTTTCTCCTCTTAAATAAACTAGTTTGCTCGGGACGATCAAAGATAAGTTTGGGGGTATTTGTTCAGTTGATAAAACTACACACTTGTATTACATTTTTCCTACCATTTTTATATTAAAAAAGGACTTTATTATAATATATTATACATATGAGGGTTTATGTGTAAAAACATTATTTTCCATGTGTTAATATATTTTAATTATCATTTGGTAGGAAAATGTATGCAAATAATATTATTGATCTAATCCTAGTAGAACAATGTCTACTAAAATCTTATTTGAGTTGTTGTGCAGAATATTTCCAAGTTGTTATGAAGGATTTAACAAACAAATCAAGCTGTTGAAGAAATCTTGCCAAATTAAGAAGCAAAACTTGGAGACCAAGTCTGGAAGCAACAGAGAGAAGATTTCTGAATTATGAAGGTGCCTAGGATTGCCACATGTCACAAGATGCAAGCACAAGAATTTTGATCAAGAGATCTCATCCGTTGGCCGTGGATCCGCGGCCTTAGCTCCCATTTGCCGTGGATCCGCCGTAATATTATGGAGTTAGAAATCAAGATTTTTGGAGATCAATCATTGCTGAATTTTACCAAGTTTCCAACTAAAAGATTCTGGCTTTGCACTATAAAATAGCACCGAGAGCCTCTTGGAAAAGACATCAAGCTGAAGAGATCACGAAGCCCCTGACGCTCACACATCCAGGCTGATCATCAACTGTTCGTCTACCTCCTTGGAAGAGATCGAGAAGCAAACTAGTCTTTGTAATCATTTTCTAAGGAATCGAAGTGTAGATTGTTCAAGTTGATTAATAAAGGTAGTTATTTTATTTAATTCTTTTGCATTTTACATTATGTTTTCCCTCTCTTTCTTTTCATCTTCTTCTCCCAACATGCGCGAGTAATTCTCCGCTTGTTAGGGTTCATAAGATTAGGGTAGGCTAATGGACAATGAAAATAATTAAACCCTTTTTAAGTCCTATAAAGTTTAGGAACTTTATCAAAAGAATCATTAACATCCTAATCGGGCGCGCTAGCAATTCTTTGCTAGTTCCGACCACGATTAGAGATTAGATTAATGATTGTTTTGGTAAAGGCTAGATAATGAACGGAGTTCCGTGTCAAGATAAGGGTTAAGAGTGGGATTCCTTTTCCCTCCAGAAACCCTAATCTACACGCATCACCGTCGTTCTAGTTCTAAATCTATTAATGGATAAAAATGGTAACTTTTAATTAATCGTCCATAACTACTAAATCCTAACGAACCCTACAAGCCCTCTTATTATATTAATTACATCTTTAAAATAATCTAGATCTATATTTTATATTCTTGTTTAACATAGATCTAGAAATCTTTCTATAAAATTCTTTATCCCTCCTCTCTTTCTCAACACATCTTAAGTAAAAGTAAAAGGTTCCACGTTTCCCAGAGGACGACCTGTACTCATCTCGGTCTAGCTACGTGCGACACCGTTATTGATTGCGGTTAAACTACAAACACACTCTTTCGTATTAATCATAGGTGAATGCAAAATATATCGCTATAAGGTCCTATCAGCCCTGACGCATAACGCTATGCGGGCGATATCCCCGTTGATGTTAAATCTACTCACCGTAGTCTCTCGCTAGGTATAGCCGACGACTTGTTTCCCCTTCTTCGCGGCGTTCGTCGCACTCGTCTGCGAACCTAGAATTTCATAATATATCACACATAAGCTCAAAACCATACAAACACGACATTTAAAGTCAACTAGAAACCTGTGTCGCAAACAAAGCGCGCGTGTGCGCGATGCGCTAGAACGTGTGATTACGCGCCTGAAGCCACTCCGACGCGTCGCGATACGCAGAAACCCCAAACCCACACACACGTATCACGCGTGTCGCGAAAGTTTAAAATACGGAAAATAAGGTATTAGATCCCAGATTTTTATACAGGAAAGATAGTACAAAACTATATATACCACAATACTACACATAGCAGCAGACTCCTGTGCCCCAAACCCCAACCCCCAACTCACTCATCTGGCCGCAATTTGCGGCCAGAATGCATTTTTCGGCGGCCGGTCTGGGGAATTGGGCTCCCAGGTTTTGTGTGTGCACTCTATACCCCCTATATATGCTACAGTAAATACAATTTCATTCTAAAATAACTCGGGTAGCAGCAGATCCTACAGAGCCCTATTTCTAGTTAAAAACCACACTTTTGCACAAAAATGAAACTTTAGGGTATTTTTCTGAAATCTGAAGCAAACCAAAGTCTAAAATCACACTAATAACCCATTAATAAGCTAATTGAGCCATAAAAATGCTAATTTAAACATATCACCACAAAATCCCCTCAATATCACTAAAAAGCACATCAAAACATGATTTTTGTTAAAGAATACTACAAGTTTATGGAAAAGGAGTGATAACACGAGTTAATACCTTCAAAAGACCTTAAGAAACACCACAAGTCTCAGCCCTAGCCTCAAGTGTGCAGATTTGCCTCCAAACACCTCAAAAAGTCCCCTTTTCCATGGTTTTGTGATGAAAATGTGTTGATTTGTGTAGGGTTTTGTGTAGGGATCAAAGGGAAATGAAAAGAAGAAGAGGAGATGAAGAAAATGCCATGGTTTTTGCTGGGAATTCTGCAGGAATTTCAGAATGAAAGAAAGAGAGAGAAGAGAGAAAGGAAAGGGTCAAAAAGACAACTTTCTTTACCTAACCCCCATACCTCATTTTCTATTGCATTTTGAATTCTAAAAAGGGTTTAGTTTTGATGAAAGAGTGGGTAAATAACTATGAACCATGCAAGAATGGAAATGAAATGGTTAACACTTTGTACCTAGGTCACAAAATGGCTAAGTGTGCAAGTGTACACTACATAAGAAAAATTTTCCAATTAGGGCAACTCGACTAAAATAACTAATAATCCTATGTACACATATATAATAACACGCACAATTGCTAATTAATACGAAAAACATTCTAACGAAATTTCAAAGTGTTACACCTTTCCTCATCGAATAAGGTGCAGGGTATATCATATATACCACTATGCAAAGCAAAAACTATAGAAACAATCAAAAAACAAACCGAGTTTATATCATCTGGTAGTTTCAGTAAAGAGATCACTCCCGGTGAAGGGATCTCGGCTCTTTCCTTATCGAATAAGGTGCTGGATGTTCTACAAGGAACACCGCTATGCAAAGCAAAAACTAGAGCTACCAGTTTTTAAACAAGTTTTTACAACATCTTAGGTTTCTTTTTAGTTTCATTAATCTCATTAATGAAGTCCCATTTTGTTTGTGCTTCACAAGCATCACTTTTGAAATGAGATATGCAATATAACATATATCTCATATATATAATATAAACATTCATCTCAGGCAGTAATATGATCTCATCATAGAACATTGCAGCAGAAAAACATATATGAAATATTGGATACACTAGGACGTCCGTGTTTTAATACGAGCCTGTATAAAAAACGGATTCCACGGTCGCGATGAATAGCCAAACCCATATCCCTAGACCCCTACGAGAGCGGAAAGCAATACTGCCAATTCTAGGGTTAGGAGACCCGGTCTCGACTCCTCGAGATGGTCTCCCACTGGACCCTAGACCCCGGTTACTTGTGCTCCCCTCGTTGGGTCTACTTAATGCGGAAAAGTAAATAATATACAATGGTGACATCATCCTCAGCCCGGAAGTGCCCCAATAAAAGAATATTACATACAAAAGAATTTTACATGAATGAAAAAGAAAAACTCTCATCTCACATAAAACCCCGGCTATTCAAAACGCGACGATCCAATATAACATATCACAGCAACACATAATATCTCATATCATCAACGTAAGAAAGTATGCGTATCCCGATTGTCGTTGATGCATAGAAACGAAGCCGACAATACACCACATACTACGCTTACGGTCACAGAAAAGAAAGTGTAAAACTACAACAATTGGAATCCGCAACCTCCTTAGACATCGCATGCCTAACCAAATGAATTCCTTAGACATATCATGCCTTACAATTATAAACCCCGCATTTTAGTCTCATTATCGAAAGCTCTTTTCTATGTCAAGTCGGGCAATTCAACAAGATTCCCGACATCCTAATCGAATGCTCGTCGCAAACTTTAGTAGACGGCCGCACCCCCGGATGCCGTCGACGAAGTGCACTAAGGCCGAACACCGCTGCCGCGAGCATCCGAACGGATGCTTTTGGCGATGGGGTTCTCGAACAGTCACTTGGTCGGGGCTATGGGGAGTGGTTGTCTATTAAGTTTACCCGGCGAGTATCCGCGTAGGCTATGTGATTGCGACGGACTTTTGATCGCATCAAAATCCCGTGGCAACCGATCATCTGAGACTGAACTGCTAGATTTATAACATTCAAATTAGTTATCTCATAACTACCTGTGGATTCCAAATATTGTATCACATTCAAGATAAAAAGATAGTGTTAAACTTTTCGATCGAATAATCAAACACCCAAGATTTCCCAAATAGCTCAACACTTGAGCGGAGTTCAAAAAATATCCATCACATGCCACAGTACCAATGGTCCAGCCGTAGAAGGGCCAAGCCAACGCCTCACATGTGGCACGCCGTACTGCCACAAACCCTAAGGTTCAGAGGCTGTTCAAGACGGTCACATAATCGAGTTAAGGTTTGTTGTCTTCTAGAGGGTCCACCGCGTTACTTGCACGACTTAGAACGTTCTTAAACTACGAAAAAATCCAACGCTTGGAAATTTTCCGGCAGGGGAAAAAGTGAGTTATTGATATTGTAAGTCGATGTAGTACACCCCAGTACTTATGGGGAGGCGGAATTTACAAAAACTTATCAAGTTTAAACAACGAACATCGACTAACCGCTTGAATCGAAGCTAAACTCTAAATAACCGTATTCTATGAGTTTCTTTTCACAAAAGTGATTAGGGATTATACCTAATGAACCGGTCCTTCTTCTTTATGTCCTCCTTGGTTCTCCTCGGCCTTCTCTAGGTAGTAGACGATCCACCCGAGAGCAAAACTCCAAGCTAAACCTCTAACTTGAGGTAACTAATCAACTTTGATTGCTAATCAAAGATGAGAGAATGATAAAGAGTGTAGGTTATGGATTGTTTAGTCTAACTAAACCTTTGTTCTCAACACATGAGGATTAAGGTTAGTATCTTGAAGATGAGAGCTTGAGGAGAGAGAATGTGTGATATGATAATGAGAGAAGAGAGAGAGTGTATCATAATATTATGAAGCATTCTTATTTTCAATAAATCAATAAAGGAAATGAATAAGCATGCTTCACAAAATATCTTGTGATGATTCATTAACATGAGTCATTAAGCAATAAATGTGCATTAATGAAGTGAATGAATCACCACTATGACTCACTCTCTTTCCAAAACAAACCTCCTTAGTCACATCTTCTAGAAGCTTCTCGAGTAATTACGAGAACGCCCCCCCGATCCGTAAAAATACGGAAAAACTTTAGACTGTAAAAATCCAATAACCGGATACCAGTAACTGGCTTAAACCAAAGCCGACTGGTAAAATCTGTCCGAAAGTCATACGCGCGTAAACGCACGTATGCGTTCGAACCCTCTGTCGCAAAACCATGCAACCTCTATATCGTTTCGCCTGGAGTAGGAAACTCTCTGTGTGGGACTCTAGAGACTCGACTACTACGCTGGCAGTGGGTTTAACCACAGACCGCAAGCGGCACTAGCTGTACGTAACGGTCCCCAGGTAGTTGTCGATAAGAAGGCCGATGAGTAAACCCATCCGAACTCCTACTGAGTCTGATGTGACAATCTCCATACAGTCCGGTCCGTTCGTCCAAGACTATCGCATATCGGGCCTAGGGGGCGGCAAGCGTCAGTCCCCTAATAGCGGTATAAGTCGTGTCAGAGTGAAGCCCATTACACCCTGAGAAACTACTGGAACCTACCAGCAAATCTCGCTTGCCCTGGCCAGGGACTTTGCGTAATGGCTCTCTGACACAGCACGATATCTACTCCCAATACCGGGAGGGACGAATCCTGTCTAACCGCCACTGCCTCCAAGTGCTCGGGACTGCACCCAACTGCTACCTGTTTGCACGACTCCTTTGAGCCGTGGTAGGGTAGCAATCTAAGAACAGTGGGACACACTCGAGGCGAAGTAGCAGTGTCAAGTCTGCGGACTACGCTGTACTCATGTCACCTGGGAACTGTTCACTGACGACTGGTATCAAACCAACCAACAGTTCCCTGTGAGTCCTGTCCGGTGTACCCGTAACCTAACGAGCACCTGTATACTATCTCCAGTACGACGTACTGACGGCTGTGGGACAGACCATCTCCCCAACTGGGATGAGAAGCGTACACACTAGTCTACTCCGGAGTATCGATGCTCTGTCTCGATAATCCAACGACCAGGGACCTGAATAAGGATGTGCTTGTAGACTACCCAGCCCCCACTAGTGTGACTGCCATCACAACGCTGGTAGACAAGCAAGATCCTAAGAGCTCTATCAATACGTACACTCACATATTAAGATAGAAAAACCAAGTAGCATACTACCATGTTTAGCAAGACTGTTATATACATGTGAATATCCCAAGCTTCCATTAAGTAATATACAAGCTAGTATGATACAGTAATGGCCTTCTAGGGCATAAACACTAACAATCTCCCACTTGCACTAGGGCCATGTACTGGCATATCGCAGACCAATGATCTCGAGCAGCCTCTCGAACTGAATCTGAGGAAGGGCCTTTGTGAATGGATCAGCAATGTTCTCTTCTGAAGCAACTCTCCGAACCTCGATCTCCTGACGATCAATGGTCTCCCTGATCAGGTGATACCGCCTCAAGATGTGTCTGGACTTCTGATGGGACCTTGGTTCCTTCGCTAAAGCTATAGCTCCGTTGTTGTCGCAATACAGAGGTATTGGGTCAACTATGGTAGGAACCACCTGAAGTTCTGTTAGGAACTTCTTCATCCAGACTGCTTCTTTTGCGGCATCGCAAGCAGCTATATACTCCGCTTCCATCGTCGAGTCAGCAACGGTGTCCTGCTTGGAGCTCTTCCAGCACACCGCCCCTCCATTGAGGGTAAAGACATAACCCGACATGGACTTGGAATCGTCCTTATCACTCTGGAAGCCGGAATCAGCAAAGGCCTCCAACCTGAGGTCTTTTCCGCCGTAAACCAAGAACATCTCCTTAGTCCTCCTCAGGTACTTGAGAATGTTCTTTACTGCTATCCAGTGCTTCTCCCCTGGGTCTGACTGATACCGGCTTACCACGCTCAGTGCGTAAGCTACATCTGGTCTGGTACACAACATCGCATACATTATAGAGCCTACCGCAGAAGCGTAGGGTATAATAGACATGCGTTCCCTTTCCAAATCAGTCTTGGGAGACATCTCTTTGGAGAGGGTGATTCCGTGACAAGCCGGTAGATTACCGCGCTTAGAATCTTCCATACTGAATCTTTTCAGTACAGTGTCGATATACCTGGACTGCGAAAGTCCCAACATCCTCTTGGATCTATCACGATAGATCCGGATCCCCAGAATGTAAGAGGCATCACCCAGGTCTTTCATGGAGAACCTGTGTGACAAGAATCCTTTGACAGATTGTAGCATAGGAATGTCATTTCCTATCAATAGAATGTCATCCACGTACAAGACGAGGAATACGACACTTCTGGCCACAACTTTACTATATATGCACGGTTCATCTGGATTTTTGATAAAGTCATATTCTTTGACTGTCTCATCAAAACAGATGTTCCAACTCCGCGATGCCTGCTTTAGTCCATAAATAGACTTAAGCAGCTTGCATACTTTCCCGCTGCTCCCACTCTGATTGAAACCCTCTGGCTGATCCATATAGACGCTCTCTTCTAAATTTCCATTCAGAAAAGCCGTCTTTACGTCCATCTGCCAGATTTCATAATCATGGAAGGCAGCAATAGCAAGAAGGACCCGAATGGATTTGAGCATAGCCACTGGAGAAAAAGTTTCGTCATAGTCCAAACCAGGTCTTTGACGAAAACCCTTTGCAACAAGTCTAGCCTTATAGGTTTCCACCTGTCCATCTACACCAATCTTTTTCTTGAAGATCCATTTGCATCCTATGGGTTTTACCCCATCTGGAGCAAAGTCCAAAGTCCATACTTTGTTGGTGTACATGGACTCCATCTCGGTCCGCATTGCATCTAGCCATCGTACCGAGTCGCCGCTCTGGATGGCTTGCTGGAAGTCAGTAGGTTCATCATCATCTATGATGCAATCCTCTCTATCCCCGTCTATGAGAAAACCGTAGTATCTCTCAGGCGGATGAGACGGCCTACTACTCCTGCGGAGGGGTGCGGGAATGTTCTGTTCTTCTTGAACCTCTGGTTCTACCAAACTTTCAGTAGCAGTTTGTGGTTCTGGAATTTCTTCCAGTTCTATTTCGCTCCCACTCTTCTGATTTTCTAAAAATTCAGTTTCTAAGAAGTGGGCATGACGAGAAACAAAAACCTTTTGTTCCTCTGCGTAATAGAAATAATATCCCTTGGAGTTCTTTGGATATCCCACAAGCTTACACAGTACTGAGCGTGCCTCGAGCTTGTCCACATGCTGCTTTTTTACAAAAGCTGGACACCCCCATGTCCTAAAATGTTTTAGACAGGGTTTCTTCCCACTCCACATCTGATATGGTGTGGTAGGCACAGTCTTGGTTGGAACCTGGTTCAAAAGATATGCCGCTGATTCTAGCGCATAACCCCAGAAAGATCGCGGTAACTCAGCATTACTCATCATGGATCGTACCATATCCAATAGGGTTCGATTTCGTCTCTCCGATACACCGTTGTGCTGTGGAGTGTATGGAGGAGTAAGCTGAGAGAGAATTCCTTTCTCTTTTAGGTAACCTAGGAACTCGGCACTTAAGTATTCTTCACCTCGATCAGATCTTAGTGTTTTAATACTTTTGCCAGTTTGGTTTTCCGCTTCACTCTTAAATTCCAGGAATTTCTCAAAGGCCTCTGATTTATGCTTCATTAAGAAAACATATCCATACCTAGAGAAATCATCTGTAAAAGTAATGAAGTAGGAATAACCACCTCTCGCATGTGTAGACATTGGACCGCATACATCACTGTGTATGAGTCCTAAGAGCTCGCTCGCTCTTACTCCTTGTCCAGTGAATGGAGTCTTTGTCATCTTTCCTTTGAGACAAGATTGACAAGTGTCATAAGTTTGATATTCGAACGTGTCCAAATATCCTTCTCTATGCAACTTAGTCAACCTTCTCTCATTGATGTGACCCAGTCTACAATGCCATAAGAAAGCTTTATTTAAATCTGGAGACTTTCTTTTTAGTGTGTTCTGGACATTGAAAATTTGGAGTTGGTTTAACACATATATGCCGTTATTTAGAGTACCGGACCCAATCAAACCATGATTAAGGTGGATGTTGACAACATCTCTTACAAACGTGAAATCATAACCTTTATTTGATAACAAGGAAACTGATATGATATTACACGTTAAGCTGGGTACAAAATAACAGTTATGTAAAACCAAAATGTGTCCACTCGTCAATCCTAGGTGATAATCCCCGACGGACGCAGCTCCCACGCTAGCTCCGTTAGCAACCCTGAGGATCATATCACCTTCCTCCAGCACTCTACGGTTTCTCAGTGCCTGCAATGAATTGCAAATATGAGATCCTGATCCGGTATCCAATACCCAGGAAGTAGAGTTGATTGACAGACAATTCTCAATTACAAACACACCTGAAGTCGAAGCCACAGCTTGCTTCGGTTCCTGGTTCTTGGCGTTCCACGCCTTGCAATCCTTCTTCCAGTGCCCTTTCCTGTGACAATGGAAGCACTCATCCAGGCCAACTACCGGTGCTGCAATCTTTTTCTTTCCCTTCTTTCCCACCTTACTAACACCTCCTCTAGGTCTGGGTGCGGCCTTCTTCTTCCTTCCTTTGGCCCTAGCCTTGGACCCGGAAGAAGATGCTCCGCCAACAAACATAGCGGGTGTTTCCCTTGCCTTCTGCAAGGTGCCCTCTGCACTCCTTAACATGTTCAGGAGTTCCGCAAGTTCAACTTCTTTTCCTTGAAGATTGAAGTTGAGGATAAACTGGGCGTAGGTGGGAGGAAGGGACTGGAGAACGAGGTCTGTATAGAGCTCATTGTCCAAAGTCGTCCCAAGGTCCGCGAGCTCTTCAATATAGCCGATCATCTGTAGGACATGTTCACCTACCGATGACCCGACAGCCAACCTCGCTCGAAACAGTTTCTTAGAGGTCTCGTATCTTGCTATACGAGATTGCTCTCCATAAAGTTCCTTTGTATGGAGAAATATGCCATCTAAGGACATATCCTCGTGCCTCCTCTGATGTTCATTATTCATCGAGGCAAGCACGATGCACTTGGCTCTCGCGCAATCTAAATCCCAGGTTTTGCGGATTTCCTTATCCGCATTACTGGATTTGGGACCAGGGACAGCAGGTGCCGTAGCGGTGAGGATGTACCCCAATTTGTCGTAGGTCAAGGCCATCTTGACATTCCGCAGCCAATCTTTATAGTTTGGCCCCGTCAGTATATTTTTCTCTAAAAGTAACTTAAGTCCAGTCATTTTCAGGGTCGCTGCAATTTAGGAGAGAGAGAAGAAAACTCTTTAGCATGATGCTCTTGCAAGTTTAGAGTGGTTTTTAGTTTATCTAAACTGGATGGCTCCCACTGTTTCTCGAATCCTTCCTCAAACCATAAAAGAAGAATTAGCCAAGACTATTCTCACCGTACAATACTTGCTTAACCGTTCAGCCAGGCCGGTGTCGATACTTCGAGGGAGGTTTTCCAACGCTTTCGCGAAGTTCCTTAATTAAAGAACCTCTTTTCTCTGGGGGCGTAACCCCGCTGACACTTTTCTGGACACCTACTAGGTTTATAGCATTGATCGTTAAGTGACGAATATCCTGATAAGTAGCATATACTCACAGTAGGATCGGGATCCAAATATCATCGTCTGATAACGTTGTAGGAATGCTACCAACATTCATCAAACTCAAAATGGTATGCATCTCTTTGCAAATTTCAGTTTCTTTAGAAATTCCCGATATTAGTTTTTGCCCCATGCTCTTATGACCTTGACTAAGGGCCAACAAATCATAAGTCACATGTCAAGTTCTGCCCATCATTATCCTGTTGATTTGAACCCATCCGTATACTCTTGACTAAGGGCCAACAAAGTAATACGACTGTCCCAAACCAACTCATCTATCTATGCAACAAATGAATACCCCAGCAGCTACCAATCACTATGTCTTGACTAAGGGCCAAACAAACATAGCTTGAATACTACTGACCATTCATAAGAAATGACGGAGGGCTACGACTGGTTTTGGCGAAACCGTGAACGTAGTGAACTTGATATAACCGAAGGAACCTGATAGCTTTTAAAAGGAGTGGTTAACTCTCCGCATTTAAAATTATCTGTTTTAAAAATAACCGAGTGGTTTCTTTTTAAATTGTTCCAACGATTTAAACTTTGGTTTGTTTTACTTTGCATTACAGATAATGCGTCCCATCATTAACCTATCATTGCAGAAAACAACGAAAAATACAACGTCCTCTTATGCCATCCGCATTCGCCACGGGGTCCCGTCATCACTCGTTAGGTTACTTAACTAACGACAGAGCGGGGGCTGGGCTAGCGCGGGTGTAAAACATAAGTGACGTTTAAATAGCTATCATAATATAGATATTTTACATTCGTCTGACGCAATGATATTCATTCCAGAACACAGATAAACAATATTGGATTTGCAAGCAATCTGTATTTCTTTTGAGCCTGCAAGAAAAGACAGATTACACAGTTGTGATGAATAGCCGTTTACCCCACCCTCGACCCCTACGGGTACGGCAAACTACCCACCCGGCAGTTTGTGTACCCCACCTTGGGTCAGTCCTAGGAGCAAAAACAGTAAAATGAAATAATACAACGGTGGCTACAACCGCAACCTGGAAGTGCCCCGCGAAAATAATATTACAACAAATTACATTTACAACAAATGAATTAACCATTAACCCATTGCGAACCCCGGCTATACACCACAACAGTCCAATACAGTTTATATGCACAAACAGTTATAACCATTTCAGAAATGTGCAACCCCCTGCCAACCGACATACTAGCAGTTGGGGAAGGTTTACGAACACATCAAACAATCACAGATATAATCCAATACGCAAATACTGTATTTTTTCGATCGAATAAACAACTTCAAAATTGCTCCAAAATCTGCTCTGTTAAACAGTAACCTGAGCAATAATTAAATATCCCAGAAAACCCCAAATGTCACAGGGGACCCACACAAGAAAAACGAGTCCATGACTCGGTCAAAGCGCCGCGGATGCGCGGCAGATCCCACCGATCCGCCGCGCTTCCGCGGCCGAGTTGCCGATTCATGGGCTCGAATTTCTTGGGTGTTCTCCTGGACCCATTTCTAGCTCTCTGAACACTCCAGAAAAATTTTAGGACTTCATTTTCACTTCGACAGAAACTTAACAGAACTAGGGTTTTCCGGGATCGGTTTTTCGTTCGAAATTCGTACAAATTTGCGATTAAGTTATTTAGTGTTTAGCGAGGCTCTGATACCACTGTAAGTCGATGTAGTACACCCCAGTACTTATGGGGAGGCGGAATTTACAAAAACTTATCAAGTTTAAACAACGAACATCGACTAACCGCTTGAATCGAAGCTAAACTCTAAATAACCGTATTCTATGAGTTTCTTTTCACAAAAGTGATTAGGGATTATACCTAATGAACCGGTCCTTCTTCTTTATGTCCTCCTTGGTTCTCCTCGGCCTTCTCTAGGTAGTAGACGATCCACCCGAGAGCAAAACTCCAAGCTAAACCTCTAACTTGAGGTAACTAATCAACTTTGATTGCTAATCAAAGATGAGAGAATGATAAAGAGTGTAGGTTATGGATTGTTTAGTCTAACTAAACCTTTGTTCTCAACACATGAGGATTAAGGTTAGTATCTTGAAGATGAGAGCTTGAGGAGAGAGAATGTGTGATATGATAATGAGAGAAGAGAGAGAGTGTATCATAATATTATGAAGCATTCTTATTTTCAATAAATCAATAAAGGAAATGAATAAGCATGCTTCACAAAATATCTTGTGATGATTCATTAACATGAGTCATTAAGCAATAAATGTGCATTAATGAAGTGAATGAATCACCACTATGACTCACTCTCTTTCCAAAACAAACCTCCTTAGTCACATCTTCTAGAAGCTTCTCGAGTAATTACGAGAACGCCCCCCCGATCCGTAAAAATACGGAAAAACTTTAGACTGTAAAAATCCAATAACCGGATACCAGTAACTGGCTTAAACCAAAGCCGACTGGTAAAATCTGTCCGAAAGTCATACGCGCGTAAACACACGTATGCGTTCGAACCCTCTGTCGCAAAACCATGCAACCTCTATATCGTTTCGCCTGGAGTAGGAAACTCTCTGTGTGGGACTCTAGAGACTCGACTACTACGCTGGCAGTGGGTTTAACCACAGACCGCAAGCGGCACTAGCTGTACGTAACGGTCCCCAGGTAGTTGTCGATAAGAAGGCCGATGAGTAAACCCATCCGAACTCCTACTGAGTCTGATGTGACAATCTCCATACAGTCCGGTCCGTTCGTCCAAGACTATCGCATATCGGGCCTAGGGGGGCGGCAAGCGTCAGTCCCCTAATAGCGGTATAAGTCGTGTCAGAGTGAAGCCCATTACACCCTGAGAAACTACTGGAACCTACCAGCAAATCTCGCTTGCCCTGGCCAGGGACTTTGCGTAATGGCTCTCTGACACAGCACGATATCTACTCCCAATACCGGGAGGGACGAATCCTGTCTAACCGCCACTGCCTCCAAGTGCTCGGGACTGCACCCAACTGCTACCTGTTTGCACGACTCCTTTGAGCCGTGGTAGGGTAGCAATCTAAGAACAGTGGGACACACTCGAGGCGAAGTAGCAGTGTCAAGTCTGCGGACTACGCTGTACTCATGTCACCTGGGAACTGTTCACTGACGACTGGTATCAAACCAACCAACAGTTCCCTGTGAGTCCTGTCCGGTGTACCCGTAACCTAACGAGCACCTGTATACTATCTCCAGTACGACGTACTGACGGCTGTGGGACAGACCATCTCCCCAACTGGGATGAGAAGCGTACACACTAGTCTACTCCGGAGTATCGATGCTCTGTCTCGATAATCCAACGACCAGGGACCTGAATAAGGATGTGCTTGTAGACTACCCAGCCCCCACTAGTGTGACTGCCATCACAACGCTGGTAGACAAGCAAGATCCTAAGAGCTCTATCAATACGTACACTCACATATTAAGATAGAAAAACCAAGTAGCATACTACCATGTTTAGCAAGACTGTTATATACATGTGAATATCCCAAGCTTCCATTAAGTAATATACAAGCTAGTATGATACAGTAATGGCCTTCTAGGGCATAAACACTAACAGATATCCGTTCGATCTTTTTAACACGTTCAAAAAATTACCCGGACAAACTAAACAAAGTTAAATTATCCGATCGAATCAACGAGTCCCCAATACAACCCTAGAAAACTCAACACTTGAGTGGAATTAAAATATTACCAGAAAAAAATGACAAGAAAGTACCTAAGAATCAATATATGAAGTTCCAGGGACTAATTCAAAATTTTGGCCGCGGAACCTTGGCCAAACCAAGGGTATGGAGGCGGTTCCGCGGCCGAATGAGCGAATTAGTGGGCCGTACTTCACAGAAATTCTTAATTTTTCCTGATTGTTTTTCTGAGTATTTTTAATGCATTTAATATCACATTTTTAGAAAATGCACAGAAAGGGGTATACTCGGGTGTGTTGGAGTTCGATCGGACTTTAAACTTCGTCTAGACTTCGCCTAAAGCTCTAGCTTGGCTCTGATACCACTGTAGGGTTGCTAGGCACGCTCATAAGGTTCTACGAGGCATCAACCATGCCCGATTAAAAATTTAGCCGTGCCGAACAACCCAAAGCCGGATCTTTAAACTAGAGTTTATGCGAAAACTAACATGTTAAACACTTTAACACTAAGTGAGAGGGATTACAACCTTTGTAGATCCAGTCCTTTACTTCATAAGCTCCGTGTTGTGGTCCCTTCGCTGCGATCATCGTGTTCCGGACTCTCGAGAGGCTCCACGAAGAGAAAGATGCAGTCTTGCTTCCGATCTTCGATAACATAGATGATCTACCTTGAAGTTTCATTAACACAAGCTAACACTCACTAGATGAAGTGAACACTCTCATCTAAAGGGCAAGGGCAGATGAGGATGATAAAGTAGGATTTTTGCTCTCATTTATAATCTTTTTCTCACACATAATCATCACTTAGGAAAAGCTAGAAAGCTTTTTCCATGAAAGAAAGAAGGAATAAGAAGATCAATAATAATAATCCTTTTGTCATGAATAATGTAAAGAAGATAATGATGAATAATGCAACCATGGTTGCTAAACCTTTGTAGAGAATTAACTAAGGGCTAGGGTTTGGGTTGGGTTAAAGCATGAGTCATTTGAAAATATCTTGCACAAAACAAAAAGAAACCTTCTAGAATCATCAAGAAGGAACTAACCCAAAACAAACCCTAACCTTGTTTAATCTCCACTAAACATGTTGCATTAGTTATCATATCATGTTACAATATTATATATCACATATATAATATTTATCGTAACAATATAAAATAATACAATTAACATATATCGCATATATATCAATATATTACCCGAGTGAGAAAAAGAATCTTTTAGTGAGCTTATATTAGTTAATGTAATTTAATATATCATATATATATTATTATACATTAAATTATCGAATCAACACTTGATCCGACAATCCAGCTATATCGCATATAACCGACTAATACGATGACCCGGTTATATCACATATACCCGGCCGATATCTCATATCGCGAGAATCCAATACGGTATCACATACCGCATTATCCTCGGTCCCGCACATATCACATATGTGCTCCTACTCCGTTTTGCCTGAGTCAAGAAACCTCTGTGTAGCACTCTAAACAATCGTCAATACTCCGGCAGTAGGTGATGATCATATCAAACACCCACAAGCTGCAAGCGGTCAGCTAAACGTAACAGCCACCCAGGTATTGAGCGCTCAGAAGATCAACAAGCAAGCCTGTACATTCTCCTGTGAATCCAATCAGTAACACTCCCGTACAGTCCGGTCTCGTCGTCTGATTTGTCGCATATCTCGCCTAGGGGTGGTAAACGTCAAACCCCAGTAGCTCGATAAGTCGTGTCGATATGAGGTCTATAACAGTTCGAGAAACTACTGATAACACTTACCAATAAATCTCAGCAACCCTGGCCCGGGATTTCCCGTTATAGCCAATCGAACACATCACAACATAAACTCCCTATACCGGGAGAGACGAATCCCCTCCTATCGCTCATTGCCTCCATGTGATTCGGGACTGTACCCAAAAGCCACCTATTTGCACGCCCTCTTGGACGTGGTATGATGGAAATCAAAGCACATTGGGAATCACACAAGACTCTATGACGATCTCGGGTCAACAGACTACTCTGTACCAGTGTCACCGGAGAACTGCCATCTGACGTGAGGTATAATACCATCTGGGAGTTCTCGATGAGTCCGTCCTGTAAGGTTACTAGGCACACTAACAAGGCTCTACAAGGCATCGAACATGCCAAAATTAAATTTTTATGTGCCGAACAACCTAACGCAAGATCGTATACTAGAGTTTAGGCGAAACTAATAGTAAGTAAACAACTTTACTTCTAAGGGAACACGAAATACAACCTTTGTAGATTGGTCCTTCACTTCATTTGCTCCTTGTTGAAGTCCCTTCGCTGCGATCAAGGTTCTCCCGGGCTCTGGCATGGCTTCACGAGGCGAAAGATGCGACCTTGCTTGAAGTCTCCGAGGCCGAAGATGATCTATGTCGAGGGAATTCCGACTCAAGCTACTACTTCACTAATTTGAGAATTAGTGAAGCAAACACCCTATACTAAAGTGCTAGTCTAGTAGAGGATGGAGAAATAGGAAGTGGGTTCTCTTTGGATTTTTATTTCTCACTTTAGTTCTCACTTTGGATCAAACCCTAGCATGCTTTTCTTTTGAACAATGAAGAAGATGAACAAAAGAAAAGAGAAGAGGATAATGATCAAGTGTGTGATCTAACCATGGTGAGTGAGTATCATATACTAACCCTTGTAGAGACTTAACCCTAGGCTAATTGTTATGGTTGGGTTAATAAATATCTATAGTAAAATACAAACTCAAGTTGAATTGGTCAATGCATCCACAAGCTTCCACAAGTTTCATGCATTTTCTAATCCTCCACTTGATTTTGTATTTACTTTAAATATTAAAAACCCAAACTAAAAATTAGCATAGTGTAAGTCTCATACACCCATGGATGATGTATCATCAACCATGATACAAAAAGATAACACATTTTAATATATATCATATATATAGTAAAGATGTGTACATGTGAGAAAAAACCCTAAGTGAACATGTGTTAGTTAATGTAAACTAGTATATCAAATATACAATTATACAATAAATTATTAAATCAACACTTGACTTAATAATCCGGTCATATCACATATAACCGACTAACTTCCAATGTATCGACTTATCGAATCAACACTTGATTCGATAACCCGGCTATATCATATATATAACCGACCGATACATAAAGTCGCGAGAATAGAATACGGTATCACATACACGTATTATTCTCGGTCCCGCACATATCACATATGCGCCCCTATTTCTTTTTGCCTGAGCCAGTAAAACCTCTATGTAGGATTCTAAAGACTCGTCAATACGCCGGCAGTAGGTGATGATCACATCACGCACCCACAAGTCGTTAGTGGTACTAGCTGGACGTAACGGCTACCCGGGTATTGAGCGATCAGAAGATCAGCAAGCAAGCCCGCTCCAACTCCTGTAAAAGCCTGCCAGTAACACATCCCGTACAGTCCGGTCTCCTCGTCAGATATGTCGCATATCAAGTCTAGGGGTGGAAAACGTCAGACCCCAATAATCGATAAGTCGTGCCGATGTGAGGCTCATAACGGGTCGAGAAACTACTGGTAACACTTACCAGCAAATCTCTGAATCAGCCCTGGCCAGGGACTTCCCTGTTACGGCCAATCGAGCACAGCGCAACATCAACCCCCAATACCAGGAGAGACGAAACCCCTCCTATCGCTCATTGCCTCCATGTGACTCGGGACTGTACCCAAAAACCACCATTTTGCACGCCCTCATGGACGTAGTAAGGTGGAAATCAAAGCACAGTGGGAATCACACAAGACTCTATGACGATCTCGGGTTTACAGACTAACCTGCACAAGTGTCACCAGAGAACTGCCATCTGACGTGAGGTATAATACCATCTGGGAGTTCTCGGCGAGTCCGTCCAGTGTACCCAGTCTCCACTGAGCACCCGTATACCATCTCTGATGTCAAACACCAATGGATATGAGATCATCCATTTCCCATCTCATGGGTCGAGAAGCGTATACGCTAGTCTACACGGGTATATCGATGCCCCGTCTCGATACACCCACGACTACGGACCTTGAAGGATGTACTTATGGACTACACTGTCCCCACTAGTATGATCTGCATCATAGTCCAGGTAGTCAAGTACACATCCTAAGGGCTTTACAAACATGTAACTATAAGACACTATCAAGAGACAAGTATACATGTTAAGATAAAGAGCAACCAGATAGAATACTATCATATCGAGCTAGAAAGTCCTCTCTATATATGTCCAAGCATCCAATATAATATACATCATCTGTACAATACTAGCCTCTAGGGCATACATACAACAACAATCTCCCACTTGCACTAGGGCCAGCTGCTGTAGTATCACATACCGAGCATCCCGAAGAGTCTTTCAAACTGTATCTGGGGAATGGCCTTCGTGAGTGGATCCGCTGTGTTGTTCTTCGTGTCAACCCTCCTGACCTCGATCTCCCGGCGATCAACTATCTCCCGGATTAAGTGATACCGCCTCAAAATATGCCTGGATCGCTGATGGGACCTGGGTTCCTTGGACAAAGCCACCGCTCCATTGTTATCGCAATACAAAGGTATTGGATGCTCAATGGATGGAACCACTCCAAGTTCAGCAATGAACTTCTTGATCCAGACAGCCTCTTTGGCAGCATCGTTGGCAGCGATGTATTCAGCCTCCATCGTCGAGTCTGCCACGGTTTCCTACTTGGAACTCTTCCAGCTAACCGCCCCTCCGTAAAGGGTAAAGACAAATCCCGATTACGACTTAGAGTCGTCCTTATCACTCTGGAAGCTCGAATCGGTAAAGGACTCCACTTGGAGTTCTCCGTTACCATACACCAAGAGCTTCTCTTTAGTCCTTCGTAAGTACTTGAGAATGCTCTTCACAGCTGTCCAGTGACTCTCTCCAGGATCAGCTTGATACCTACTCACTACACTTAGTGAGTATGCTACATCGGGTCTGGTACATAGCATCGCGTACATGATAGAGCCTACAGCCGAAGCATAGGGTATCCCTTGCATGCGAGCTCTCTCCAAATCAGTCTTGGGAGACATCTCTTTGGAGAGAGTGAGCCCTGAGATCGTGGGTAAAAACCCACGTTTGGACTGTTCCATACTAAACCTCTTTAGTATGGTGTCAATGTACCTGGATTGGGACAATCCCAATATCCGTTTAGATCTATCTCTATAGATCATAATTCCCAATATGCAGGAGGCATCACCAAGATCTTTCATTGAGAATCTTTGTGATAAGAAGAGCTTGACCGATTGCAGCATAGGAATGGCATTTCCTATCAAGAGTATGTCGTCCACGTACAATACGAGGAAGACAGCCTTACTCTCTGCCACCTTCTTGTAGATACAAGGTTCATCTACATTTTTGACGAAATCAAACTCTTTGATAACGACGTCAAAGCAGATGTTCCAACTCTGTGATGCTTGCTTTAATCCATAAATGGATTTAAGCAGCTTGCACACCTTCCCGCTGCTCCCACTATCTACGAAGCCCTCTGGCTGAGTCATGTACACGCACTCTTCTAAATCACCGTTTAGAAAGGCGGTCTTAACATCCATTTGCCAGATTTCGTAGTCATGATATGCAGCGATGGCAAGCATGATCCGGATGGATTTAAGCATAGCCACTGGAGAAAAGGTTTCGTCATAGTCCACACCTGGTCTTTGACGAAAACCCTTTGCAACAAATCTAGCTTTGAAAGTCTCCACTTTCCCATCTACACCAAGTTTTTTCTTGAAGATCCACTTGCTCCCAATGGGTTTTACCCCTTCAGGAGCAACTTCCAAAGTCCATACTTTGTTGGTGTACATGGATTCCATCTCGGACCGCATTGCATCCAGCCATTTCACTGAGTCCCCACTCGTGATGGCCTGCTCGAAGCTAGTTGGGTCATCATCAACCATGATGCAATCCTCGCTCCCACCATCCATGAGAAAACCGTAGTATCTCTCAGGTGGGTGAGGAACCCTACTAGATCGACGGAGAGGCTGAGGTTCGTTGGGAACTACCGAATCCTCTGGTTCCACTAAATCTTCAGTTGCAGTTTGTGTATCTGGAACCTCTTCCAGCTCTACCACTTTGCCACTAATTTCTTTTACAAGAAATTCCTTTTCTAAAAAGGTGGCATGTTGAGCAACAAACACCTTTTGTTCCTTACTGTGGTAGAAAAAATATCCATATGAATTCTTTGGATATCCCACAAACTTGCAAAGAATTGACCGTGCCTCGAGTTTGTCCGGATTTTGTCTTTTGACATAGGCCGGACAACCCCATATCTTAACTCGTTTAAGATATGGTCTCTTCCCACTCCATATCTCATATGGTGTGCTAGGTACAGATTTAGATGGAACTTGATTCAATAGGTATGCTGCTGTCTCCAGTGCATACCCCCAGAAGGAAATAGGTAACTCAGCTGTGCTCATCATAGAGCGCACCATATCTAATAGGGTGCGGTTCCTCCGTTCAGATACACCGTTGTGCTGTGGTGTATATGGAGGAGTTAGCTGAGAGAGAATCCCATTCTCTTTTAGGAAGTCCAGGAATTCATTGCTCAAGTATTCACCTCCTCGATCAGATCGAAGGATTTTAATACTTTTCCCGATTTGGTTCTCGGCTTCTTGTTTATATTCTCTAAATTTCTCAAAAGCTTCTGATTTGTGTTTCATCAGGAACACATATCCGAATCTAGAGAGATCGTCAGTGAATGTAATGAAGTACGCAGAACCATTCCTGGCATGTGTAGACATGGGGCCGCATACATCACTATGTACCGGTCCCAAGAGTTCCGTAACTCTCTCTCCGTGTCCCGTAAACGGAGTTTTGGTCATCTTGCCTTTGAGACATGACTGGCAAGTGTCATAAGATGAAAATTCAAACGGATTCAAATATCCATCTTTA
The DNA here is from genome assembly GCA_030015575.1 of Agapanthus africanus. NCBI lineage: Eukaryota > Viridiplantae > Streptophyta > Magnoliopsida > Asparagales > Amaryllidaceae > Agapanthus > Agapanthus africanus. The sequence continues at coordinate 208,287,885 of JASDDO010000004.1, forward strand.
TGCAACTTAGCTAGTCGTGTCGCATTGATGTGACCAGTCTACAATGCCATAAGAAGAATTCGTTCATTTCTGAACTCTTCCTCTTGTGTGTGTTTGTTATGCTCAGAACTGTTGATTGATTTAGAACATAAATGCCATTGCACATCGTGCCTGATCCAACCAACTATTGGTTTAGAAAAATGTTCATAACATTATCCTGTAATACAAAATTATATCCTTCTTTACTCAACAAAGAAACCGATATAATGTTGCATATCAGGTTCGGCATGTAATAGCATTCGTTCAGAATCAATGTATTACCAGTTGGCAATACAAGGTGATATTCCCCGACGGTTTTAGCTGCAACAATTGCACCATTTCCAACCTTTATGTCTTTATCACCTTCTCCAAGTTCTCTACCTTTCCTAAGCCCATGTAACTGATTACATATATGGGATCCTGAGCCGGTATCTAATACCCAGGACGTAGAGAAAATGGAGAAACAGTTCTCTGTAACGAACACACCCGAAGAAAATGCATCAACATGTACTTTCTTCACACGGGTGGCATGGGAATCCTAGTATTCCCCTATATCCTGTTCAGTCCTATAACTCTTATAAGAAAGAACGGAACCAACGTTCCCCAGCACAGTATAACATGCGGGTTCGGTCAATACATCCATATTATTATCTTGATTAAGGCATGATATGGTCGCTACCTGGAGAGAGAGAGAAGAAAACACTTTAGCGTATGCTCTTGCAAGATCAGATTGGTTATTATTTTATCTAATCAGGATGGCTCCCACTGTTTTTATCAAATCTTCCTTCAAACCCTAAAAGGAAAGACTAGCCGGGATTAATTACACCCTACAATTTCGCCAATCTTTCAGCCATGCCAGTGTCGGTACTTTGAGGGAGGTTCCCCGTGCTTTCGCACGGACGTAATTAAAGTAAATCTCGTTTTCCCAGAGGCGTAACCCCGTTGACACCTTTCTAGACACCTACTTGATCGGCTAATTGTCCTGTGTAAAACTCTCCCAGGAGTAACAATTACTCGCAGTGGGTATCGGGATCCAACTATCTCATAGAAGGTATGCAATCTCATTGCAAATTTCAACACTTGAAATTCCCGATAATATTTTGCCCCAAACGATCTATGACCTTGACGAGGTCAACAAACCATAGACCGTAAGTCAAGTTCAACCCGTCATTTCTTGATTGAATTAAACCCACCCGCATGACCCTTGACAAGGTCAACAAGGCCGTACGACTACCCTAAAACAATCTGCATCATATGCATAAACAGATAAATACTGGTCAGCTACCGCACACTACGCCTTGAAAAGGTCAACAAACGCAGCACGAATACTAAGCAGGACTTATCTGAAATGACGGAGGGCTACGACAGGTTTTTCTGAAAACCTATTGCGTAATGAACTTGATATCGTCGTAGAATCATGTGAATTTTGAAATGGAGTGATTTTGAAGCTTTTATTAGTTTTGCTAAAGAGGTCACTCCCGGTGAAGGGATCTCGGCTCTTTCCTTATGGAATAAGGTGCAGGATATAACATATACATCGCTATGCAAAGCAAAACTCCAAAAGTAATTAAAAGCAAACCGAGTTTTGTAGCATCTGCCAGTTTTGCTAAAGAGGTCACTCCCGGTGAAGGGATCTCGGCTCTTTCCTTATGGAATAAGGTGCAGGATATATCATATACATCGCTATGCAAAGCAAAACTGTAGCTACCCTTTATGAAAAATTTGATTCTACAACATCTTTTAGGTTTCTTTTCTTTCATTAATCACATTAATGAAGTCCCATCATTTAAGTCACCTAAACATCACAGATAAATACGACGTACACTTATGCCATCCGCATTCGCCTCGATGTTCCCTCGTGCACCGTTAGGTTATGTAACTAACGGCAGAGCGGGGCAGGGCTAGCGCGAGTGTAAAATATAAGTAACGCCTATATAATATATCATATATACTATATACAGTATTTATCACAGCACATCAAACGATCACATCACAGATATCGCAGCAGAAGAAACATATGAAACATTGGATATACTAGGACGTCCGTGTTTTATTTTGAGCCTCTATAAAACACGGATTCCATGGTCGCGATGAATAGCCAAATCCACACCCCTAGACCCCTACGAGAACGGCAAGCAACCCTACCAATTCTAGAGTTAGGAGACCTGGACTCGACTCCTCGAGTTGGTCTCCCACTGGACTCCAGAACCCGGTTACTTGTGCTCTCCTCCTTGGGTCTATCCTAGTGCGGAAAAGCCAATAATATACAAAAAGTGACATCAACCTCATCCCGGAAGTGCCCCAATAAAAGAATATTACATACATTTAATTTTACATGAATGAAAATAAAAACTCTCATCTCACATAAAACCCCCCGGCTATTCAGAACGCGACGATCCAATATAACATATCCAGCAACACATAACATCACATGTCATCAACGTAAGTAAATATGCGCATCCCAATTGACGTTGACATATAGCAACGAAACCGGCGATATCACATATTACACTTATGGTCACATAAAAGAAAGTGTAAAACTACAACATTTGGAATCCACAATCTCTTTAGACATCGTAAATCCGAAATATCACATATTGCGCATTTCATGCCTAACTGTATGAATTCCACATATTGTATCACATTCCAGATAAATAGACAGTATTAAAATTTCCGATCGAATAATCAAATACCCAAGATTTCCTAAATAGCTCAACACTTGAGCGGAGTTCACAAATTCCAGAATACGTTACAGTAGCAACGGTCCAGCCGTAGAAGGGTAAAGCCAACGTCTCACATGTCGCACGCCGTACTGCCCCAAACCCTAAGGTTCAAAAGGCAGTTCAAGACGGTCACATAATCGAGTTAAGGTTTTTTTTCTTCTAGAGGGTCCATCACGTCACAGGCACGTATTTCCGAAAGATTTAAACCCGAGAAAAATTCAACACTTGAATGTTTTTCGTGCCGGGAAAAATTGAGTTAATGATATCCGTTCTAACATTTTAATACTATCTAAATATCCGGAAAACAAAACGAAATTAAATATTCCGATCGAATCAATGATTACAAAATAAACCCTTGAATACTCAACACTTGAGTCAAATTTAAAATACCCATAAAAATACGGTTGGAGATAATGCCCTCAGAGTCAATTATTGGATCACAGGCACGTGATTGCAATGATTGATGGAGGACCTATCCCGGTAGGACAGTCTTACTCGAGATGATAGTGTGCTATCTGGTTTATCTTTATCATCGTGTACTGTTTTAGGTGACCTGACAGGTCACTATTGCACGTTGATAGAGCCCCTAGGATTCTTGCTTGACCACCAGCAGTATGAGGGCGATCATATACGTGGGAGCTGGTAGTCTATAAGCACATCCTTAAAAGGTCCCTAGTCGTGGGAGTTTCGAGACAGGGCATCGATACTCCAGAGTAGACTAGTGTATACAGTCGAGACCCCGACGACGGGCGGTGGCCGGTCTCACAAGCCACTGGTGTCAGTTGGTTCACCTAAGATGTATACAGGTGCTCATTGGGTTATGAGTACACTGGACAGGACCCGCCGGGAACATGCTAGTTGGTCTTATACCAGACGTCAGATGGCAGTTCCCTGGTGACATGTGTACAGGTTAGTTCATCGACCTGGGGATCGTCATTTGTCTCATGTGAGTTCCCACTGTACTTTGATTACTACCCTACCACGCTCAAAGGAGACGTGCAAACAGGTTTTAGTTGGGTACAGTCCCGAGCCACATGGAGGCAGTGAGCGCATCTTCAGGGGTTCGTCTCTCCCGGTATTGGGGGTGAGGTCGCGCTGTGTCTAGGAGAGCCAGAACATGAAAAGTCCTTGGCCAAGGCAAGAGATTTACTAGTAGGTATTCCAGTAGTATCTCAAGGTGTTCTGGGCTACACTCCGACACGACTTGTACCGCTTTTGGGGGTCTGACTTTTACCAACCCCCTAGGCCCGCCATGCGATGCTCATAGACGAACGGACCGGACTGTACGGATATTGTCACCGACAGGCTCAGTAGGGTTGTCAGGCTGAGTTCGCTCACAGACGTCCCTTTTAGTCAATACCTGGTAGCCCGTTACGTATTGGCTTATACTTCTGACGTGCTAGTGGTTAAATCCACAACCAAGGTGTTGACGAGTCTTTAGAGTCCCCCACATTCAGTTACTCAGCTTTCGGGCGAAAAGCTGTAGAGGCCGTATGGAGATATGGCAGGGTCCGATCAGATACGTGCGGTATTGCACGGATCAAGGATCGGACGGTTTGTACTAGAGGCCGTATGGATATATGGCAGGGTTCGATCAGATACGTGCGGTATTGCATGGATCAGGATTGAACGGATATTACTAGCCGGCTTTGGTTTAAGCCGGATCATAGTATAGTACAGTGTAGACTTTGTCTCATTGCATTTGTATTTCGGTCGGAATACAAATGCGGGTGTGTATACACAGTATCAGGGTTTTCCTGTAATTTATTACGGGACCAGTTTTCTGGAGTTGCCAGTTTGCTTTTCGTTTCGGCCATTTTCTTTGTATCTTTCAATGGCCGAAGATTGGTGGAGGAGGGCTTATTTGCATTTGTGCAAATAAGTATTTATGGAGGGTGGTCTTTGCTTATTGTTTTATCATGATGGCGCACCATCCTTTGACCTTGCTTGACTTTCTTTGTGTCATGATGGCATGACTTTTGTGGACATGATTGTTGATGATGGTTGTAGTTGAGTGAGGATCTTGGTTGTAATCATTTCTTGATATCATGACCTTTCTCTCTCTCCTTTGCATTATGGTTGTGGTTCTATCTTTCATTGAGCTCGCCCTCATTCACTCACTCTCTTGCAATTGAAAAGGCCGGCCACTTAAGGGGAGGGCTGCCAAATTTTTATGTGTGGGTTTTTGCTTCATTTCATGCTCCAAAAAATCCCCAAGTCCCTCCACATAGTTCTTGTGTCATCCCTCCACCAAAATGGCACCTCCATAAACCCCAAATGAGACACAAGCCTCTACACTACATTCTACAGCAAACCTTGGGCACGTCGACTAGCCAGCTTCGTGCCCGAGTTGCCTCGGTATTGAGGTGGGAGCCCGTAAAAGATGCAGACGATGTGGTGCCCTTCCGGCAAGGAGGCGACGACCGGAGTTTTCGCAGGAGATCGGGACGACGACTAGAACACCGGAGGACTCGGATCAGTCGGTATATCTCTCTTCCCCATCTTGTAGTTAGCTAGGACTAGTTAATGGTTCGATCCGGGTGTTAGTGCGCGGTGGTGCCAGTTCATGAAAATTTAAAGTTGACCATCGCTTCCGCATTTGGCCTCGGGATGGAGGCCGGGGCGCCGCCGTGCACTTACAGTGGTATCAGAGACTCGCCATTAACTTAGTCTAGCTTTGTTTAATGTGTTTTTCATTTCCGATCGACCAAAATTCAAAAACCCGCGTTTTCACATACATTAGTTTTCTGTTGAATTTTTTCTTGCTCGAAAATTTTTTCAGGTTGTAGAAAAGTGATGTACTGTAAATTGAAAGAACACTGTAGAAATTCGATACAGTGACTCCATAGTTGGAGCGTGGAACCGCGGCCAAACCCCCCTTTGGGCCGCGGTTCCGCCGCACTATGTTGAGATCACTGCATGAAGTTTCTGCAGTTGCTCTCTGGGTTGATTTTAGGGTTTCTGGAATATTAATTTTGGGCCCAGAATTTCTTGATGTGCTACAGTAGTACTTGGGGCCCACTTGTTATAATTTGATCGATCGGAAAATTTTAAACACATTAGTTCACAGTATTTACATTATATCTGCGACCGTGAATGTCACTTGATCGGTAAATCCAGTCTAACTGCTATAGCCCGGTTAGATGGATTTGCGAACGTGATTTTCACGTTGATGTTCTGTGATTTTGCTGTGATGTTGCGGATCGGTCGTGGGAGATAGCCTGGATGCAATGCTAGTACAGTGTTTTTGTTGTATTATGTACATTTGATATTGCGGGGCGAGCGTCCGACATGTGGACTGCCGTCACTGCCTGTTTGTATTATTATTTTAGGGCACGACCAGGTTGCGGTCGATGTACCCGTTGTATGTATATTTTACTTTCTGTACTAGGATTGCCCCGCGGAGGGGTGCACGGATAGCCGGGTTCTAGAGGGCAACAAGCCCGCATCTCATGGCATTGTGACGGAGGGGGCTTCACTCTAGAATTGGCGGGCTGTTCGCCGCACTCGTAGGGGGTACAGGTTGACCCAGGAGGGGTGCCCAAGTTACCGGATTCCGTGAAGTGCCGGGTGGTCCATTCACGTTGCTGAAGGGGGCTGCCTCGCTTCAGGTTTTGGCAGGTAACTTGCCGCGCCCGTAGGGGTCTAGGATTTCATTGCACAGGCTATCCACACGACCAGGGGAACGTCGGGTTTCTGTAGTGGCTCTGTGAAACCCGGGGATCCCAGATATCTGTATTGTTCTGTGATGCTGTACATTTCTGTGATGTTGCATTTCTTATCACGCCTTGAGCGAAATATTATATATTGGTATATATATTAGTAGATGTTGTATTTGTTTTGCATCCGCGCTAGTCCAGTCCCCGCTCTGTCGTTAGTTAGCTAACCTAATGGGTAATGACGGGACCCAGTGGCGAATGCGGATGGCATATACGTACGTCATATTATTTTCGTTCTTTTTGGTGTGATCAATTGATGGGACTGCGTTGATTCGGATCAATGCAAGTTAAAAACAAACCTAATCAGATGTTGTTGGAACACTTTTCAAAAAGCTGTTATTGCAAGGACGTTCACTTTTGTTTTGCACCGTGGTATTCAGTTGGAATATCCTGCTCCTCAGTCGACGAGGCAAGGGCCGAGATCCCTTCACCGGGAGTGACCCCTTGGACAAAAGTTTGCGTCAGGGAAATAACTTTCACTATAGCCGTTTACTTTTGCTTTGCACCGTGGTATTCAGTTGGAATATCCTGCACCTCATTCTACGGGGAAAGAGCCGAGATCCCTCACCGGGAGTGACCTCTTTAGCTATGGTTTTCGTCACTATATTTTTTAAAAAGCTATCCGTTCCTTCAACGATATCAAGTTCATTACGTTAAAGTTTTTCGCCAGAAACCATTCGTAGCCCTCCGTCGTTTCATATGATTGGTCAATAGTATTCAAGCTGTGTATGTTGGCCAAAGTCAAGGCACAGTGATTGGTAGCTATTGGGGTATTCATATGCAGCATAGATAGATGCGTTGGTTTGGGACAGTCGTACTGCCATTTTGGCCAAAGTCAAGGGTAGGTACGGGTGGGTTCAAATTAACCTGGAGAATGACGGGTAGAACTTGACATGTGACTTATGATATGTTGGCCAAAGTCAAGGTCATAAGATAATGGGGCAGAAATCACATCGGGAGTTTTCAAAAGAACTGAAACTTGCCAGATATGCGCATACCTTCTGGAGTGTGATACCGTGAGCGGATTCCGTCACGTTATCATGCGATGATAGTTGGATCCCGATTCCCACTGATGAGTTAGTTTACTCCTCGGGTGATCCCGACTAATTCTTCTTTCAGGTTTGGAAGAGAATTTGACGGTACAGTGGGAGGTTTCCAGATTAGATAAATTAGTAACCATTCTGATCTAGGTTAGAGTGCACGCTGAGTGTTTCTTTTCTCTCTCTCTTTGGCAGCGACCATTGACCTGACCCTAAGACTATAACTCAGTGACCAAGTTGACCGAACCTTCTTAAACACTGGCTTTTGGATTGTCAGAGTTGCAGACCTCATTGCCACTCCCACTTTTACCCTTTTCTCTAGGACATCCCGTATTACTACGAACGTCCACTTCCATTGGACAAAGCCATCGTATGGTTAGATACGAACTCGAAAGAATTTATTCGATGATGGTTTCAGGTTCTGGAGAAAACGAATAGGACTATTCAGTTGTCTTTTCCTTTTGCCTTCTCTCAGGTTGCGAGTACTCCTTGGTTTAGGAGATAGTACACCCATTACGCAAATTGGATAGTCTTCTTCCAAACCTTAGGCTGGTGCCGACCGGTAGGGAATGAAGAAAACCAGTTAGCCTAAACGGTGTACAGAAGGTATTGGGTCAAGACAAAGAAAGGGATTAGTAAGAGGGCAACGTAAATTGCGACTGATATTCACGACCAAACCAAGTTTTTCTTCGCCAATCCTAAATCACCTTTGTATTTCTCTAGGACACTCCGTATCACTACGAAGATCCACAGTTTATTGGATACTCCATCGTATGGTTATATACGAACTCGAAAGGAACTTGTTCCAGTTCGAGGATGGATTCTGGTTCAGGAGAAATATGAATAAGGTTTATTCAGTTGTCTTTTATCTTCACCTTCTCTCATATTGCGAGTGCTCCTAGGATTAGGACAGTACACCCATTATGCTTATTGGATAGTCTTCTTCCAAACCATAGGCTGGTGCCGAACGGTAGGGAAGGAAGAAAACCATTTGGCTTAAGGGGTGTGCAGAAGGTAATGACTAAAGACATATAAAGGGATTTAGAAAGATGGAAAAGAATTATACGGTTACAGTCATTAATCTGGAAGAGGCATTACTAGGAATACCGGGATACCCCATCGAAACATTTCAATGTTTCAGTTTCACTGTGTACTGTTAAAGGAAAACTGATTTCCTAATTAGACACTTGCTCAAGGGTATGTATTTACCAGGTATGATTCTCACATCTGTATGGTTTTACAGATGATGAGTGGGAGTAAGTTATTGGGAATTAAGTGATCATCCTCATTATATCGGGATTCGTTGTAATCGGTGATATTTGAGAAAGTCACCTGGACTGTTTGCCGGACGACAAGTATTTGGTTTTGAATATCCGCTGTTATGCACCAATTTCAAATCGATATATCTGTACGTCTATTTTCATAGAGTGAGATATACTTTTTGAAATTATGTCGATGACATTTACCTATATCAGTGGATGGTTAGGTAAGGAGCATTAAACAGCGGTGTAATTCTTCTTAACCATAAGTACAGTTTTCAACCTACGACACACAGTGAAAGAGTTATCAGACTCAAGGGACTTATACAGAGTATTGTATGTTGTCCAGGGTCCATCAGGACAGAGGGGTTGGTCCTCGTACTATATTCGGTTTACTTATGACTTCTCTAGTTTTTAGACAGGTGTTTCGTGGAGACACAGGGTCCGAATTTTGAGAAGTTATAGGTATTTGAATAAAGTAGAGAACCGGGTGAAGCAAGTATCGGGATTCTTCAAAGCGATCGAAGATGTAGATACTTGTGTATGGTATTCAGTTGATAGTAATGATAAAGAGATCTTGTTTCTCTTTCAGGTTACTCATAATTGGAAGCATTTCTAAGTTGAGTAACGCTGATCGTCCTCCTTCCATTTAGTTGACATGCACTGGAGACAGTTGCATGATTTGGATCTGGTTCAATTAAATCAGTGCCTCTGTTTCTATATTGGATATGGAACAGTTCATATCTTAACGATGTTAAGGTAGGGGGAGTTGTCCGGCTTATGATTAAAACCAGACTCTGGATAACTCTAGGCACGTTTCTGTAATGGCTGTTTGTGGGTTGACCCAGGCTATGACGAGGGTTGACTTTCTACCATCTGGATGAACAATAGCGATATTGTTCTAGACTCACCACAGTTTTATTAAAAATGGATTTTTTCAGAAAACAGTAGCGGGAGTATGGTAGAACTGGAAGTGATTCCAGAACCACAAACGATTACTGAAGATTTGATAGGAACCTAAAGATTCAATCTGGATTGACATTCCATTGGCCACTCCGCAGATTTGGTGGGTAACCTCAGGCACCCGAGAGGTACTACGGTAGCCTCAAGGACGGTGACAGGGAGGTTCTTGTTTACCAACACTTGCCATTGCTGTTGTTCCAGGCTGCGAGACCCGGCAGGAGGATGAGTATAGCGTCGTTCTAAACTGGCTTTAGAAGTGTACGTCTATATGACTCTTCCAGAGGGTTGTCGTAGTCAGTGGGAGCAGCGGAAGCATTGGTGGACAGGTAGCTTATGTCTACTTATAGACTAAAGCAGATATAGCGGAGATAGATCATCTATTTCTGACGTGACAGTCATAGGTTTGACTTCATCAGAATAGGGGATGGATCTGTTGAGAAGGTAGTAGGGTGTGATGTCCTGGTATTTGGATGACATACACAGAATAGGAAAAGAAACTCCTATACTACGATCGGTTATACTTTGGTCGTCACACAGTGTTTTCTCCACATGGGACTTGGAAATTATATCAGACATACTGGTTACTAGATCTATGGTTTTAGATCTAGATTTGGGTGTTTTCCCAATCAGGGTACTTTGACAGCATTCTAAGAGTAATTAGAATGGACGACTCCTGGCATGGTGGTGTACCTGCAGGTGATGGAGTCACCCTCTCTAAAGGTGTCTTACAGACTAAATTGGAGAGGGATGTGCATGATTGGCAGATCACTTGCTCAGGCAATTAAGTCAATCATGAGATGTCAAGTACCACACCAGATGTTGTTCTTGCACTAGATGCAATAAGTTGACATTGATCCAATCCTGGAGAAACAGTCGGAAGCAGTTTTAGAACATGAGTGGATGTTCTAGGGATATGATAACGACAGCCTCATTCGGGAGACAGTTATCATTCCAGGCTTCCAAGGTGACATGGACGACAAGGAGGTTGTCAGAGTTATAGTTTTTCCTTCTGACGAGGGGCTGTATTTTGGACAGGTGGTACAAGGAAATACTGAGGGAGGCATGGCGCAGGATACTGATTAAGTTCGGTTGACGATACAGTCTAAGAAGTTTGGATTTAGAGTTCATTTATGAGCTAGGTCCCATCAGACATCCAGACATATTCTAAGACAGGTATTGCTCATTTCGAGAGATGGGTTTCTCCGCGAACTTGAGATATAGAGAGCTATAGAAAGAAACATCAAAGCGGATCCACTCACTGAGGCTATTCCTCGAACGCAATAGTTTCGCAAACGGGTTTTGTGAGACTGACTAGTAGAGGAGTTGGGTGTTCGGTATCACACGGGCTGTGAGTATGCGACATCGCAATAATTAGCCTTGAGTGCAAGTGGGAGATTGTTGGAGATAATGCCCTCAGAGTCAATTATTGGATCACAGGCACGTGATTGCAATGATTGATGGTGGACCTATCCCGGTAGGACAGTCTTACTCGAGATGATAGTGTGCTATCTGGTTTATCTTTATCATCGTGTACTGCTTTAGGTGACCTGACAGGTCACTATTGCACGTTGATAGAGCCCCTAGGTTTCTTTCTTGACCACCAGCAGTATGAGGGCGATCATATACGTGGGAGCTGGTAGTCTATAAGCACATCCTTAAAAGGTCCCTAGTCGTGGGAGTTTCGAGACAGGGCATCGATACTCCAGAGTAGACTAGTGTATACAGTCGAGACCCCGACGAGGGGCGGTGGCCAATCTCACAAGCCACTGGTGTCAGTTGGTTCACCTAAGATGTATACAGGTGCTCATTGGGTTATGAGTACACCGGACAGGACTCGCCGGGAACATGCTAGTTGGTCTTATACCAGACGTCAGATGGCAGTTCCCTGGTGACATGTGTACAGGTTAGTTCATCGACCTGGGGATCGTCATTTGTCTCATATGAGTTTCCACTGTACTTTGATTACTACCCTACCACGCTCAAAGGAGACGTGCAAACAGGTTTTAGTTGGGTACAGTCCCGAGCCACATGGAGGCAGTGAGCGCATCTTCAGGGGTTCGTCTCTCCCGGTATTGGGGGAGAGGTCGCGTTGTGTCTAGGAGAGCCAGAATATGAAAAGTCCTTAGCCAAGGCAAGAGATTTACTGGTAGGTATTCCAGTAGTATCTCAAGGTGTTCTGGGCTACACTCCGACACGACTTGTACCGCTTTTGGGGGTCTGACTTTTACCAACCCCCTAGGCCCGCCATGCGATGCTCATAGACAAACGGACCGGACTGTACGGATATTGTCACTGACAGGCTCAGTAGGGTTGTCAGGATGAGTTCGCTCACAGACGTCCCTTTTAGTCAATACCTGGTAGCCCGTTACCTATTGGCTTATACCTCTGACGTGCTAGTGGTTAAATCCACAACCAAGGTGTTGACGAGTCTTTAGAGTCCCCCACATTCAGTTACTTAGCTTTCGGGCGAAAAGCTGTAGAGGCCGTATGGAGATATGGCAGGGTCCGATCAGATACGTGCGGTATTGCACGGATCAGGATCGGACGGTTTGTACTAGAGGCCGTATGGATATATGGCAGGATTCGATCAGATACGTGTGGTATTGCACGGATCAGGATCGAACGGATATTACTAGCCGGCTTTTGTTTAAGCCGGATCCTAGTATAGTACAGTGTAGACTTTGTCTCATTGCATTTGTATTTCGGTCGGAATACAAATGCGGGTGTGTATACACAGTATCGGGGTTTTCCTGTAATTTATTACGGGACCAGTTTTCTGGAGTTGCCAGTTTGCTTTTCGTTTCGGCCATTTTCTTTGTATCTTTCAATGGCCGAGTATTGGTGGAGGAGGGCTTATTTGCATTTGTGCAAATAAGTATTTGTGGAGGGTGGTCTTTGCTTATTGTTTTATCATGATGGTGCACCATCCTTTGACCTTGCTTGACTTTCTTTGTGTCATGATGGCATGACTTTTGTGGACATGATTGTTGATGATGGTTGTAGTTGAGTGAGGATCTTGGTTGTAATCATTTCTTGATATCATGACCTTTCTCTCTCTCCTTTGCATTATGGTTGTGGTTCTATCTTTCATTGAGCTCTCCCTCACTCACTCACTCTCTTGCAATTGAAAAGGCCGGCCACTTGAGGGGAGGGCCGCCAAATTTTTATGTGTGGGTTTTTGCTTCATTTCATGCTCCAAAAAATCCCCAAGTCCCTCCACATAGTTCTTGTATCATCCCTCCACCAAAATGGCACCTCCATAAACCCCAAACGAGACACAAGCCTCTACACTACATTCTACAGCAAACCTTGGGCACGTCGACTAGCCAGCTTCGTGCCCGAGTTGCCTCGGTATTGAGGTGGGAGCCCGTAAAAGATGCAGACGATGTGGTGCTCTTCCGGCAAAGAGGCGACGACCGGAGTTTTCGCAGGAGATCGGGACGACGACTAGAACACCGGAGGACTCGGATCAGTCGGTATATCTCTCTTCCCCATCTTGTAGTTAGCTAGGACTAGTTAATTGTTCGATCCGGGTGTTAGTGCGCGGTGGTGCCAGTTCATGAAAATTTAAAGTTGACCATCGCTTCCGCATTTGGCCTCGGGATGGAGGCCGGGGCGCCACCGTGCACTTACAAATACAACAACAGAATTGAACATTACTGTACAAAAAAAAATCCCATTGTCACTCTACTGCCGCGGTTCCATGGCACAAGAAGGAATTTGCCGCGGAACCGCGGTGGTCCGTACGATTCAGGCGCTCGTTTTGCACACTAATACTTAGAAAACCCTGCCGAATTTTTCAGGTATTTTTTATTCAGAAAAAACACAGTTTTGAAAAAATGTCTAGAGAGGGGGTTAAATTTGCGTTTCCGGGTTCGATCGGGGTTTTAACTTCGTTAACTCATCGCCTAATGCTCTAGCTAGGCTCTGATACCACTGTAAGGTTACTAGGCACACTAACAAGGCTCTACAAGGCATCGACCATGCTAAAATTAAATTTTTATGTGTCGAACAACCCTAAGCAAGATCGTATACTAGAGTTTAGGTGAAACTAATAGTAAGTAAACAACTTTACTTCTAAGGGAACACGAAATACAACCTTTGTAGATCGGTCCTTCACTTCATTTGCTCCTTGTTGAAGTCCCTTCGCTGCGATCAAGGTTCTCCCGGGCTCTTGCATGGCTTCACGAGGCGAAATATGCGACCTTGCTTGAAGTCTCCGAGGCCGAAGATGATCTACGTCGAGGGAATTCCGACTCAAGCTACTACTTCACGAATTTGAGAATTAGTGAAGCAAATACCCTATACTAAAGTGCTAGTCTAGTAGAGGATGGAGAAATAGGAAGTGGGTTCTCTTTGGATTTTTATTTCTCACTTTAGTTCTCACTTTGGATCAAACCCTAGCAAGCTTTTCTTTTGAACAATGAAGAAGATGAACAAAAGAAATGAGAAGAGGATAATGATCAAGTGTGTGATCTAACCATGGTGAGTGAGTATCATATACTAACTCTTGTAGAGACTTAACCCTAGGCTAATTGTTATGATTGGGTTAATAAATATCCATAGTAAAATACAAACTCAAGTTGAATTAGGCAATGCATCCACAAGCTTCCACAAGCTTCATGCATTTTCTAATCCTCCACTTGATTTTGTATTTACTTTAAATATTAAAAACCCAAACTAAAAATTAGCATAGTGTAAGTCTCATACACCCATGGATGATGTATCATCAACCATGATACAAAAAGATAACACATTTTAATATATATCATATATATAGTAAAGATGTGTACATGTGAGAAAAACCCTAAGTGAACATGTGTTAGTTAATGTAAACTAGTATATCAAATATACAATTATACAATAAATTATTAAATCAACACTTGACTTAATAATCCGGTCATATCACATATAACCGACTAACTTCCAATGTATCGACTTATCGAATAAACACTTGATTCGATAACCCGGCTATATCATATATATAACCGACTGATACATAAAGTCGCGAGAATAGAATACGGTATCACATACACGCATTATTCTCGGTCCCGCACATATCACTTATGCGCCCCTATTTCTTTTTGCCTGAGCCAGTAAAACCTCTATGTAGGACTCTAAAGACTCGTCAATACGCCGACAGTAGGTGATGATCACATCACGCACCCACAAGTCGTCAGCGGTACTAGCTGGATGTAACAGCTACCCGGGTATTGAGAGATCAGAAGATCAACAAGCAAGCCCGCTCCAACTCCTGTAAAAGCCTGCCGGTAACACTTCCCGTACAGTCCGGTCTCCTCGTCAGATATGTCGCATATCAAGTCTAGGGGTGGAAAACGTCAGACCCTAATAACCGATAAGTCGTGCCGATGTGAGGCTCATAACGGGTCGAGAAACTACTGGTAACACTTACCAGCAAATCTCTGAATCAGCCCTGGCCAGGGACTTCCCTGTTACGGCCAATCGAGCACAGCGCAACATCAACCCCCAATACCGGGAGAGACGAAACCCCTCCTATCGCTCATTGCCTCCATGTGACTCGGGACTGTACCCAAAAACCACCGTTTTGCACGCTCTCATGGACGTGGTAAGGTGGAAATCAAAGCACAGTAGGAATCACACAAGACTCTATGACGATCTCGGGTCTACAGACTAACCTGCATAAGTGTCACCAGAGAACTGCCATCTGACGTGAGGTATAATACCATCTGGGAGTTCTCGGCGAGTCCGTCTAGTGTACCCAGTCTCCACTGAGCACCCGTATACCATCTCTGATGTCAAACATCAATGGATATGGGATCATCCATCACCCATCTCATGGGTCGAGAAGCGTATACGCTAGTCTACACTGGTATATTTATGCCCCGTCTCGATACACCCACGACTAGGGACCTTGAAGGATGTACTTATGGACTACACTGTCCCCACTAGTATGATCTGCATCATAGTCCAGGTAGTCAAGTACACATCCTAAGGTCTTTACCAACATGTAACTATAAGACAGTATCAAGAGACAAGTATACCTGTTAAGATAAAGAGCAACAAGATAGCATACTTTCATATCGAGCAAGAAAGTCCTCTCTATATATGTCCAAGCATCTAATATAATATACATCATCTGTACAATACTGGCCTCTAGGGCATACATACAACTAACACGTCCAGTGTACCCAGTCTCTACTGAGCACCCGTACACCATCCTTGATGTCAAACACCGATGGATATGGGATCATCCATCGCTCATCATATTGGTCAAGATGCTTATACGCTAGTCTACTCTGGTGTATCGATGCCCTGTCTCGATACACCCTCGACCAGGAACAGTTATAGGATGTACTCGTCGACTACCGTGGCCCCACTAGTATGATCTCGTCATAGTCCCAGTAGTCCAGTACATATCCTAAGGGCTTTATCAACAACATAGAGACAATCAAAGTACATGTTAAGATAAAGTACAACCAGATAGCGTACTATCATGTCGAGCAAGAAAGTCCTCCCTATATATGTCCAAGCATCCATTACAATATACATCGTATGTACAGTAATGGCCTCTAGGGCATACATATAACTAACAGTTTCGTCGTGAATGATAGCAGTCGCAATTTCCTTTGCCCTCATTCTAATCCCTTTATTTGTCTTTACTTATTACATTCTGTACACCACCCTTAGGCTAAATGGTTTTCTCCCTTCCCTACTTTTCGGCACCTACCGATGGTTTGGAAGAAGACTATCTAATAAGCGTAATAGGTGTACTCTCCTAATACCAGAAGCCCTCGCAACCTGAGAGAAGGTAAAGGGAAAAGAAAACTGAATAATCCTATTCGATTTCTCCTGAACCAGAAACTATCCTCGAACTGGAAAAAGTTCCTTCAAGTTCTTATGTAACTATATGATGGCGTATCCAATAAATGTGGATCTTCGTAGTAATACAAAATGTTCAGGAGAAATGCAAAGGAAAAGTAAGAGTGGCAATGAGTTATGCGACTCTGACAATCCAAAAGCCAAAGTGTTTTAAGAAGGTCTGGTTATCTTGGTTCATGAGTTTTAGTTTAGGTCGGGTCATGGTCGCTGCCAAAGCGAGAGAGAAAAGAAACACTCAGCATGTGCTCTAACCTAGATTAGATTGTTTAATCAATTTATCTAATCAGGATGTCTCCTACTGTTTCCTCGAATTCTACTTCAAACCCTAAAAGGAGAATTAGTCGGGATCATCTAAAATCACCCGAAGAGTAACACCTACTCATCAGTGGGAATCGGGATTTAACTATCATCGCATGATAACTTGATGGAAGCCACTCAAATCACCACACTCCAGAAGGTGTGCGCATGCCTGGCAAGTTTCCTGTATGTTTGAAACTCCCGATGTGGTTTTTACCCCAAGCGGTTTATGACCTTGACAAAGGCCAACAAATCATAAACCACTAGTCAAGTTTAACTCGTCATTATCCAGGATTAATCTAGACCCACCCGTACAAACCCTTGACAATGGCCAACAAGGCTATACGACTGTCCTAGATAATCGTAACATTATGAAATAGAAAAGCAATATCTAGCTACTGTACAGTACGCTTTGACAAAGGCCAACAAACGCAGCACGTATACTAGGTACTACTCATCCGAAATGACGGAGGGCTACGTCTGGTTTTTGGCGAAAAACCTTTAACGTAATGAACTTGATATCGTTGAAGGAACTCGAGTGGTTTTACAAATATATAGTGGCAATCCCTTTTTTTTCCGATCTCGCCGATTTTTCGTGGGAGTTGGCTGTTGAGTTTTCTAAGGTAGCTCTCTGTATATATTTTAGGGTATCTGGTATAGTTAGATTATGTTATATGTTCTGTATATAAAATATGGAAGCAAATTCTTATTTTGGTTATAGTTCTAAATACGATACGGATATTTCGTGTCACGATTCTGTTTTCCCAGTTACGAACAGCGAAGGGTTAGCTCAGGTTAGTATACGTTTTAGATAGTTCATAATATTTGCAAGTAGCACGTTTAGTATGTGTTTGGGGGTGGGTTGTGACATGAAGGAACTCGAGTGGTTTTACAAATATATAGTAGCAATAACTTTTGCTAAAGAGGTTACTCCCTGTGAAAGGATCTCGGCTCTTTCCTTATCGAATGAGGTGCAGGATATTCCAAACTGAATACCACGATGCAAAGCAAAAGAATCGACTATAGTCAAGTTATTACGATGACGCAAACTTTTGCTCAAGAGGTCACTCCCGATGAAGGGATCTCGGCTCTTGCCTCGTCGAATGAGGTGCAGGATATTCTGAACCGAATACCGTTGTGCAAAGCAAAAGGAAACGTCTTGTAATAACATTTTTTTAAAAATTTGGTTCCAACAACATCATTTGAGTTTATCATTCCTTTCATTGATCAGAATCGACGCAGTCCCATCAATTAATCCATATCACACTACAGAAAAGGAACGAAAATAAAATGTATGTATATGGCATCCGCATTCGCCACTGGGCCCTGTCATCACCCGTTAGGTTACTTAACTAATGACAGAGCGGGGGCTGGACTAGCGCGGGTGCAATACATATACAACATCTACTAGTATATATAAATATATATATATATAACATTCGTACCAGGCATGATATAAGAAACATCACAGAATCTCAGCAAGCAACACAGAATGGTGGATAATCCTGGTGCCTCGGGTTTCATTTAAGCCGCAAATGAGACCCGGCGTTCCCTGTCGTGTGGATAGCCTGTGCAATGAAACCCTGGACCCCTACGAGTGCGGCAAATTACCCGCCAATTCTAGAAGTGAGGCAACCACAATCAACAAAGTGAATGGGCCACCCAGCACTTCACGGAATCTGGTAACTTGTGCACCCCTCCGTGGGTCATCCTATACCCCCTACGAGTGCGGCGAATATGTCACGACCCGAAATGACACGTGACTGGCACTTGAATCATATGAAGTCTATAGGATCCTATCTAATTCAAGTAAGCCAAAAATCACAGAAATCTAAACCATTTTAAGGAAGAAGTGAAGAAATCTTAATTTAAAACAAGTAGTTTTAAATAACATAAGCCGAAGTATTGCATTTTTAAAATCTCAAGCCTTTTCTGAAAATTTCGGCAGAGCTTCCTTTGTAAATACTGGCCCCAAAAGGGTACAACATGCATAATATGAATAAAGGCATCCCCAAGCGGGAGCTAGCCCTTCGCCAATTGGCGGTCACAACCACGCAAGCAATATAATATACAACGCCGAAGGGCGAGGATAAAAACTCAAAAGGAAACTCAAAATCATCAAGAAAACCCATAATACAACGCGCGACTCTAAGGTCGAAAGAATATACACTGGTCTTCTAAGTCTAATAAAAAAATACAAGTCTGGTTGATGGAGTTTCTAGATACAACTGAATGTAAATATACAATGGTGGTCACGATACAAGTGAGTCCACCTACCAAAACAATCACCCGCAAAGGAGCAGTGTACCAGCAAAGCCGCAACGAACCTGTACGGCAAAACCTGCAAGAAACTGTGGCACAACGGGGGTGAGTTGCCAACTCATGAGTAGAAAACATCACCGAGCAGAAATCGTATGTATGACTCAATCCTAGGTCAATACGATCAGAATATATATTCTCAATATGATAAAGTCTGAAGCATGATAAGGTGGCAAGTGTAAACATCTATACATAAGTGTAATACCAAGTGCTCGTGTCAGTGCCTCAGGTAGCAACATATCATAAGTATGAGGTATGAGTGCAATATAATGAAAATAGAATGCATCATGAATGTGAAACAGTTTTCTTAGTTTAGTGAGATTTCTGTATGTATAAAACGAGGTATCATCAATGAAATCAACAGGGAATCAGTGTCTAGCATCGACACAAAACATATATATATATCCAAATCCCAATAAATCAATATCTCAGGATCCGGCAATCCGGAATGGCCTGTATCCTCGAATCTCAATATCTAGGGCTCCGGCTATCCGGACTGGCCCATATCATCAAATCTCAAAACCTTAGGCTCCGGCTATCCGGACTGTCCTGTACTCCGATCGGTATCCTCCGGATATCCGTTGAGTCACAATAAAATCACCGGTCAGTAGTGCTCCCCTGTCACAAGCTCAACGCCATCATCTGCGACCTTCTCGCCCCGGGGTACCGCACCGGGTCCACCATGCACCCACAGACGGTTCCTCCTCCTCCTCGAATCGGGTGTATGATATCGCTCAAGAGCCGAGAAAACTCATGGTGGACATATCTCAAACCATATCATGAGAAAACTGCATTTTCTATCTTTTAAAAAGATGATAAGTTTATAAAATCTTTGCGGTTTCTCTAAATCCAGAAATCTCATGGAAATCCGAAATCATAAATCATAATGTAAATAGATAATGAATGAACAATGAATTTCATAATATTGGGCTCCGGCAATCCGGACTGGCCCATACTATCGCATGGCAAATGAATATATGAATATACATGCATGAGATAACACAGTAAATAAATGCAATATCTAATCTAGCATCATAACAATATATCGAAACTATCAGCAACAATCGAAATCAAGGAATTAATATTCTCTAAAGTTTACATGACATGGCAATTACCGATGATGTTGTGTGTGAGCCGGCAAGCAGGTGTATGTGTAGCATACGCATCATCGGTAATGGTGCTGGTGTCCTAACAGCTTGGTTTATAATCACTAAGGCACACATTAAATATGCAATGCGATGATAACAACATGGATAAACGGAGAATGAATAATAAATGCAGCAATACCGAATATACAGAATGAATAGTAAATGCAACAATAAGGAATCTACATTACTATATATGGGTCATACAGTTTTGCCGTTTAAAATATCACGAATCGTGGTGTTTAGAAAATATGGCTACGGTGTTTTTAAGAAAAGGTACGTTTGTTGAAATATCCGTAGAGTCCCTTGGCCTGTCTTTAAAATACTCACGATTCGTTAGTTTTGAAATAGGTATGACCCGAGTCTAGTCTAACATCTACAAGTAAACTACAGGACTAAACTAACAGGTTAATCGAAAAGGTAAGGAAACCGCCTAAATCTGAGTCGATATATAAATATATATATAATAGTTGGTGATCCCGCCTCAATAGTATCGCGTACGATACAATATATCATATGACTTACTCGAGTCAAGAGTGCGGATCTATCATCAATATATATAGCTCGTACGGTAAACCCATCGTACGGCATCCCAAACTGGGTACGGGTGAATATCACATTTATCTCGTTATTCAACTTGTATCCTTATTATCATGTCATGATCTGGGTACCGATCTAACGTCTAGTACATACTGATACCATCTACATAAATATGTGCGCGTGTATGAAAACACAATGCCCCAAAGACCCGCTATAATATCATGTCGTATCTCAAATACGAACCATGTCACATCACCGATCTCATGGCATCATGCCCAATCTCATCGACTCATCTCCAAATACCATGTACTATCCTCATCATCCATGTATATGTATACGTATATATATATATACATAGTCCCATACCTATGTGTATTTATATATACATACATATCCCCATATACACACAAGTAATAAAATGTATGCAAGTGTGTGTGTGTGCGCGTGTATGCAAATCTTTACTTTAGGGTTTCACAACTAAGAAGCTAAACTAAGTTACTTCTAACACACTAAAACTAACCCAAGAACATCTAAAAACTATCTCGATAATCATTAATCTCCCAATACACATAATTATATATATATATATATATATATATATGTATGTATATATATATGTATACGTATTCGCATACCACACTACGAACTGCGGGTGTGCTATACGCCATCCACCCGACTTCCCTCTGTAGATATATATCTACTCACTTTGATCCTTGCTCGCTGGAGTCGATGACGCTACGCTCTCCTCGTCGTCTCGAAGTCCATGTTGGGGTACCTACATATATACACACAATATATTGTAACCAAAATCACGCACGAAAACCAAATCGGCACGAGTATCACACATAGGTTAAAACCTATCGTTTACGCATGCAAGAATAACCAACAACCCTCGACGATTGACGTATAAACATAAATCGACCGATACAAACACAAATATCCAAAACTTCCATTCATAAACATTACGAAATACAAGGCAACAACTCATGAAAATGGTCCCAGATTTTACCCTAGCTGAAATTAGCCAATATTGCATATGTAAAGGGTCTAGTTAACTGATATAGGAGATACAAAACAAGCACGAGCCAATTTGCTCATACCAAGGCCACAATTTGTGGCCAAAAAGAGTAAATTTGCGTCCAGGAAATGTCCAGGGGGTCTCAGGTTTCAGTGGTAGCTCCTAGGGTGCCCGCATGACTCACTGTGTTTGCTAAATAATTTTCAGAGGCTCCAGGTGTTGGCAGATCTCCAAACTTCATCACAATTTCCACAATTTCCCGATATCGGGGATTTCTAAGTTTGTGTTTCGGGGTTTAGTCTATGGTTTCAGTCCAGTATACTATAGCTAAAGGGGTTGTATAGCCTCTACTAACCTCAATTATATAATCACAACTCAAGAATCCCTCAAACCCTAACTTAAAATTTTCAAAGTCCATGAAACAACACTAAATCGGTTCTAAACATGCAAGGATAGTAAATTGAATCAAATATAATACTAATGGTTCTGAAATTACCTCATTTGGCAACTCAAGAATTTTCTTGAGTTGCCCTAAATGTCCAAAATCCTTGCTTTCTTGGTGCAAAGTGTTTGTAGCGAGCTTGTGTACATTTTTAATGAAGTGGGGATGGACTTTTATTGTTGTTTTGGGGTTGTTTGTGAGGATGAAGAGGATGTGGAGGGAGTGGGCTGCTATGGGAGAGATGAGGAGGGAAAATGAAGGGAAACAATGAGCCATGCCAAGACCCCTCACCCTCTCTCTGTCTTGCCCATACCCATTATTCTAACCTTTTCTTTTTTGTTTTGTTTTGTTTTCTTTTGCTTATCTTTTCTTTTCTTTAAAAACAAAACCATGCATGAATAAAGAAAAGACCATGTAGAAAAATGTAACAAATTGAAATATGACATGGTGCATGTCATGTGCACAAAACCGGATTAATGCAAGATTAGCGATATTTAATCGCGATTAGCATTTAAATGGAATATAATTAGTTATAAAAATTCAAAATTTGCCTAAATAACATAAAACACCTTCATTTCAGTAATTTCTATAATTTTCCAAATATTTTCCAATTTATCGGTATTTAATTATACCGCAATATCAAAATATTCATAATATTTATTATTAAATTATAAAATTCCCCAAAAATAATATTTTATTTTTCTGAAATGTTACAGTCTTCCCCCCTTAAAGAAATTCGGTCCCCGAATTTAAATTTAAACCCCCCCTATTTCTAAAATATTTCAGCAAAATGATCAAGTCGTCGGGGCTCCGAAATCATAAATACATAAAACATGTCGTAGCGCAAAGCATGCACATGAAAACGAGTATATAAACCAAAATCAAAACTCCGTCAAGCATCTCGCAATCATCGGAGTTATGGCGAAGACACCAATGTCAAGCCCACTATGAAAACCAACATGATATACATCAAGCCATACATGTAAACATCATTAAAACATCTGAAATGAATGCATACCAAACTCTTTTCCAATCGCTTTGCAATGCGCGTATCACTGCACAGTGGTGGACGTCTACTGTAAGAAAATAACTATATATATATGTATATAAAGCCTTTGTTTAACATATACGTCTCGCCGTTTTGAAAAAATAATTTAGAAGGGTTTCCTTTGTTAAAATGTCTTGTGTCATCTCGGACACGTAGGTAAATACTGGGACTATAGCTCCCTTTTTGGGAATCCCTTCGATAACTATCAATGCATACAAAAATATAGTCAGGTACTGTCCTTGGACTAGTCCTGCTCAGCCACTATACCATATAGCAAGTATCATAAAACATGCTGCTCCAAAAGAAATCAATCCAAAATGTATATATGAATGCCACGTGCGTCTGGTGTGCACGGAAATCAAAATCAACAAATGTGCCCTGCATGTGCACAGAAACAAAACATAAGTGCAATGGGTGTGCACGAAAACACCTGTCAAGGGCAACGGTGTGCCTGACAGCAATATCAGGTGCATCTGATATGTACGAAGAATCTTGATTCGGTGCATCTGGTGTGCACCAAAATCACCTCAAGCGCCTAAGTATGCGCAAGAATCCAAATCAAGTGTACAAGGTGCACGGAAACAAATATCGAATATCGCAATCGAAATCGACGGTATACAACATATATCAACCCAAATCCAAATCAGGTATACCGTGGTATATAATCTCACAATCATGTGCATCAGCGTGCACAAAATCGAATCAAAATGCTAAAAGTGCATGAAAACTATGCTGAAAGCATAAGTCAAATCACATGCATACCATAGGTATGAAATCAGAATCAACATCTCGAATGACATCAAATCGATGTCAAGTGCAACCGTGGTGCACGAAATCTCAATCATACAAATAAATCACCCAAAATACCGAAATAAAAAATGGTGGAAACGGTACCGCTCTGGCACATCTTCTAAAGATCTCTGGCCAACTGTCATGGTCACACACAGCATTTCTCGTCGACGATGCCGAACTCCGGCCTACTGGGTGTGCGTAATATGACCGATCCTGGGTCCAAGTCTTCTCGTATAGTGTTCTAGAAAGGTTCTGTCGAAATCTCTCCAAATTCTCGTTTCTGCCGAACTGCCCGAAAATTATCATCCTTTACTAAATTTGTTTCTTGTTCCGGAACGGCTGCATAGTCATCGCGACTCCTTCTGGAAGATATATCCATATTTGATGCCTTTGCATGCGTATCACATCTTTGACGTCAGCGGAGTGGAACGTTATCTCGTCGAAATCTCGTACGAACCTCTTACTTCACTTTTTCTCTATTGTCGATTGATTCGGACTAGCCTCTTTGTGGCTGCATGGACTGCACTCCAACGGCTATACTCGTATCTGGAGTCTCGCAAACAATGTGTCCCATCACATGATATCCGAATGACGTCGAACCTTTCGATCGATTCGTCAAAGTTCCATAATCCCCCAAGAGCTCAACATCTTGAGTACAGTTTAATTATATTCTAGTATAGGCCACAGTACCTATGGACCAGCCGTAGAAGGGCAAACCTAAGCCTCAATAATGGCACCGCTGAACTGCTACAAACCCTAAGGTTTCAAAGCGTTCTCATGGTCAATATATCGAGTTAGGGTTTCATTCTTCTAGAGGGTCCACGGAATTACATGCATGTTTCTCCGAATACTTTAAACTTGGAAAATAGGTTTCTGACATTCGATCGTCTTCTATCGACTCTCAACGTATCTGCGTGAAGTCGTCTCTAGCTGGAATCAATCAATCTGATGACATCGCATCAGGGTAGGCAACGAATCACATGTCCTAGTCATTCCTCCTTGGGTGACTAGTGATCTTCTATCATATCTTTAAGTACAACTCGTGCGGCAATAGCTCCAAACATCTGGGGCGATATCTCGTCATTCGCAGCAACAACTGGCTCATTTGTCCGCATGGTAAACAATGCCTCAATCATCAAGAATAATCGGTGCATTGACGGTCATCACATTCTGCTGGCTTCTAGCAGCGGCCCAATCCTCTGGTGCTGATCTGCAGGTCCGAGAAATTTTGTAAAAGCGATCCATCAAACGCTCATGACGCGAACACATAATAAAATGACACATCTATGCAATCGTATGTCGCTCGAATCACGCCCTGGTCAGTCCTCGTCCGTGATGAGCTCGTGCTGACGCAATTCTAGCCGTAGCTCTCTCTCTGCTCGTGTAATCGTGGCAGCAAAACCATAAACCAATATCGATGAGGATAGATCATAGGAATGAATATAATGCCGTGCAAGGAAATGTACATCTTAAGGCTTCTTAAGCGGAGTAGTGTATCGTAAGTATGCCGCGGAACATACATACGGTTTGTCACTCTCCTTAAGTCACCTACTCCATCAACCAAGGTCAACCTACGCGACGAAATTTCGAGCCTAATACCCCCTTGACTAAGTCTAAGTTCCGTAAGGTCAAGCCTAGATTCCGTATATATACAAACGCCCTAGGCTCCGTATAGTCAAATATAGACTCGAACCAAGGTTAACCTAGCGCTCTGATACCAACATTGTCACGAACCGGAATGACACGTGACTGGCACTTGAATCATATGAAGTCTATAAGACCCCATCTAATTCAAGTAAGCCAAAAATCCCAGAAATCTAAACCATTTTAAGGAAGAAGTGAAGAGAACTTAATTTAAAACAAGTAGTTTTAAATAACATAAGCCGAAGTATTGCATTTTTAAAATCTCAAGTCTTTTATGAAAATTTCGGCAGAGTTTCCTTTGTAAATACTGGCCCCAAAAGGGTACAACATGCATAATATGAATAAAGGCATCCCCAAGCGGGAGCTAGCTCTTCGCCAATTGGCGGTCATAACCACGCAAGCAATATAATATACAACGCCGAAGGGCGAGGATCAAAATAAAAAGGAAACTCAAAATCATCAAGAAAACCCATAATACAATGCGCGACTCTAAGGTCGAAAGAATATAAACTGGTCTTCTAAGTCTAATAAAAAAACACAAGTCTGGTTGATGGAGTTTCTAGATACAACTGAATGTAAATATACAATGGTGGTCACGATACAAGTGAGTCCACCTACCAAAGCAATCACCCGCAAAGGAGCAGTGTACCAGCAAAGCCGCAATGAACCTGTACGGAAAAAACTGCAAGAAACTGTGGCACAACGGGGGTGAGTTTCCAACTCGTGAGTAGAAAACACCACCGAGCAGAAATCGTATGTATGACTCAATCCTAGGTCAATACGATCAGAATATATATCCTCAATATGATAAAGTCTGAAGCATGATAAGGTGGCAAGGGCAAACATCTATACATAAGTGTAATACCAAGTGCTCGTGTCAGTGCCCCAGGTAGCAACATATCATAAGTATGAGGTACGAGTGCAATATAATGAAAACAGAATGCATCATGAATGTGAAACTGTTTTCTTAGTTTAGTGAGATTTCTGTATGTATAAAACGAGATATCATCAATGAAATCAACAGGGAATCAGTGTCTAGTATCGACACAAAACATATATATATATATATATATATATATATATATATATATATATATATATATATATATATATATATATCCAAATCCCAACAAATCAATATCTCAGGCTCCGGCAATCCGGACTGGCCTGTATCCTCGAATCTCAATATCTAGGTATCCGGCTATCCGGACTGGCCTGTACTCCGATCGGTATCCTCCGGATATCCGTCGAGTCACAATAAAATCATCGGTCAGTAGTGCTCCCCTGTCACAGGCTCAACGCCATCATCTACGACCTTCTCGCCCCGGGGTACCGCACCGGGTCCACCATGCACCCACAGACGGTTCCTCCTCCTCCTCGAATCGGGTGTATGATATCGCTCAAGAGCCGAGAAAACTCATGGTGGACATATCTCAAATCATATCATGAGAAATCCGCATTTTCTATCTTTTAAAAAGATGATAAGTTTATAAAATCTTTGCGGTTTCTCTAAATCCAGAAATCTCATGGAAATCCGAAATCATAAATCACGATGTAAATAGATAATGAATGAACAATGAATTTCATAATATTGGGCTCCGGTAATCCGGACTGGCCCATACTATCGCATGGCAAATGAATATATGAATATACATGCATGAGATAACACAGTAAATAAATGCAATATCTAATCTAGCATCATAACAATATATCGAAACTATCAGCAACAATCGATATCAATGAATTGATATTCTCTAAAGTGTACGTGACATGGCAATTACCGATGATATTGTGTGTGAGCCGGCAAGCAGATGTATGTGTAGCATACGCATCATCGGTAATGGTGCTGGTGTCCTAACATCATGGTTTATAATCACTAAGGTACACATTAAATATGCAATGCGATGATAACAGCATGGATAAACGGAGAATGAATAATAAACGCAGCAATACCGAATATACAGAATGAATAGTAAATGAAACAATAAGGAATCTACAATAGTATATATGGGTCATACAGTTTTGCCATTTGAAATAACACGAATCGTGGTGTTTAGAAAATAGGGCTACGGTGTTTTTAAGAAAAGGTACGTCTTTTGAAATATCCGTAGAGTCCCTTGACCTGTCTTTAAAATACTCACGATTCGTTAGTTTTGAAATAGGTATGACCCTAGTCTAGTCTAACATCTACAAGTAAGCTACAGGACTAAACTAAGAGGTTAATCGAAAAGGTAAGGAAACCGCCTAAATCTGAGTTGATATATAAATATATATATAATAGTCGGTGATCCCGCCTCAATAGTATGGCGTACGATACAATATATCATATGACATCCTCGAATCTAGAGTGCGGATCTATCATCAATATATATAGCTCGTACGGTAAACCCATCGTACGGCATCCCAAACTGGGTTCGTGTCAATATCACATTTATCTCGTTATTCAACTGGTATTCTTCTTATCATGTCATGATCTGGGTACAGATCTAATATCTAGTACATACTGATACCATCTACATAAATATGTGTGTGTGTATGAAAACACAACGCCCTAAAGACCCGCTATAATATCATGTCGTATCTCAAATACGAACCATGTCACATCACCGATCTCATGGCATCATGCCCAATCTCATCGACTCATCTCCAAATACCATGTACTATCCTCATCATCCATGTATATGTATACGTATATATATATATATATATATATATATATATATATATATATATATATATATATACATAGTCCCATACTTATGTGTATTTATATATACATACATATCCCCATATACGCACAAGTAATAAAATGTATGCAAGTGTGTGTGTGTGTGTATGCAAATCTTTACTCTAGGGTTTCGCAACTAAGATGCTAAACTAAGTTACTTCTAACACACTAAAACTAACCTAAGAACATCTAAAAACTATCTCGATAATCATTAATCTCCCAATACACATAATTATATATATATATATATATATATATATATATATGTATACGTATTCGTATACCACACTACGAATTGCGGGGATGCTATACGCCATCCACCCGACTTCCCACCGTAGATATATATCTACTCACCTTGATCCTTGCTCGCCGGAGTCGATGACGCTACTCTCTCCTCGTCGTCTCGAAATCCATGTGGGGGTACCAACATATACACACACAAGATATCATAACCGAAATCACGCATGAAAACCAAATCGGCACGAGTATCACACATAGGTTAAAACCTATCGTTTACGCATGCAAGAATAACCAACAACTCTCGACGATTGACGTATAAACGTAAATCGACCGATACAAACACAAATATCCAAAGCTTCCATTCATAAACACTACAAAATACAAGGCAGCAACTCATGAAAATGGTCCCAGATTTTTCCCTAGCTGAAATTAGCCAATTTTGCATATGTAAAGGGTTTAGTTAACTGATATAGGAGCTACAAAACAAGCATGAGCCAATTTTCTCGCACCAAGGCCGCAATTTGAGGCCAAAAAGAGTAAATTTGCGGCCAGGAAATGTCCAGGGGGTCTCAGGTTTCAGTGGTAGCTTCTAGGGTGCCTGCATGACTCACTGTGTTTGCTAAATAATTTTCAGAGGCTCCGGGTGTTAACAGATCTCCAAACTTCATCACAATTTCCACAATTTCCCGATACCAAGGATTTCTAAGTTTGTGTTTCGGGGTTTAGTCTATGGTTTCAGTCCAGTATACTATCGCTAAAGGGGTTCTATAGCCTCTACTAACCTCAATTAAATAATCATAACTCAAGAATCCTTCAAACCCTAACTTGAAATTTTCAAAGTCCACTAAACAACACTAAATCGGTTCTAAACATGCAAGGATACTAAAGTGAATCAAATAAAATACTAATTGTGATGAAATTACCTCATTTGGCAACTCAAGAATTTTCTTGAGTTGCCCCAAGTGTCCAAAATCCTTGCTTTCTTGGTCCAAAGTGTTTGTAGTGACCTTGTGCACATTTTTAATGAAGTGGGGATGGACTTTTAATGTTGTTTTGGGGTTGTTTGTGAGGATGAAGAGGAGGTGGAGGGAGTGGGCTGCCATGGGAGAGATGAGGAGGGAAAATGAAGGAGGAAAAATGAAGGGAAACAATGAGCCATGCCAAGGTTGACCCCTCGCCCTCTTTCTCTCTCTCTCTCTCTCTCTTGCCCATACCCATTATTCTAAGCTTTTCTTTTTCTGTTTTGTTTTATTTTCTTTTGCTAATCTTTTCTTTTCTTTAAAAACAAAACCATGCATGAATAAAGAAAAGACCATGCAGAAAAATGTAACAAAGTGAAATATGACATGGTGCATGTCATGTGCACAAAATCGGATTAACGCAAAATTAGCGATATTTAATCGCGATTAGTATTTAAATGGAATATAATTAGTTATAAAAATTCACAATTTTCCTAAATCACATAAAACACCATCATTTCAGTAATTTCTATAATTTTCCAAATATTTTCCAATTTATCGGTATTTAATTATACCGCAATATCAAAATATTCATAATATTTATTATTAAATTATAAAATTCCCCAAAAATAATATTTTATTTTTCTGAAATGTTGCAGTCTTCCCCCCTTAAAGAAATTCGGTCCCTGAATTTAAATTTAAACTCCCCCAATTCTAAAACATTTCAGCAAAATGATCAAGTCGTCGGGGCTCCGAAATCATAAATACATAAAACATGTCGTAGCGCAAAGCATGCGCATGAAAACGAGTATATAAACCAAAATCAAAACTCCGTCATCCATCCCACAATCATCGGAGTTATGGCGAAGACACCAATATCAAGCTCAATACGAAAACCAACATGATATACATCAAGCCATACATGTAAACATCATTAAAACATCTAAAAGGAATGCATGCCAAACTCTTTTCCAATCGCTGTGCAATGCGCGTATCACTGCACAGTGGCGGACGTCTATTGTAAGAAAATAACTATATATATGTATATATATCCTTTATTTAACATACACGTCTCGCCGTTTTGAAAAAAATAATTTAGAAGGGTTTCCTTTGTTAAAATGTCTTGTGTCATCTCGGACACGTAGGTAAATACTGGGACTATAGCTCCCTTTTTAGAAATCCCTTCGATAACTATCAATGCATGCAAAAATATAGTCAGGTACTGTTCTTGGACTAGTCCTGCTCAGCCACTATACCATATAGCAAGTATCACAAAACATGCTGCTCCAAAAGAAATCAATCTAAAATGTATATATGAATGCCACGTGTGTCTGGTGCGCACAGAAATCAAAATCAACAAATGTGCCCTGCATGTGCACAGAAACAAAACATAAGTGCAACGGGTGTGCACGAAAACACCTGTCAAGGGCAACGGTGTGTCTGACAGTAATATCAGGTGCATCTGATATGCACGAAGAATCTCGATTCGGTGCATCTGGTGTGCACCAAAATCGCCTCAAGCACCCAAGTATGCGAAAGAATCTAAATCAAGTGCACAAGGTGCACGGAAACAAATATCGAATATCGCAATCGAAATCGATGGTATACAACATATATCAACCAAAATCCAAATCAGGTATACTGTGGTATATAATCTCACAATATTGTGCATCAGCGTGCACAAAATCGAATCAAAATGCTAAAAGTGCATGAAAACTATGCCGAAAGCATAAGTCAAATCACATGCATACCATAGGTATGAAATCAGAATCAACATCTCGAATGACATCAAATCGAAGTCAAGTTCAACCTTGGTGCACGAAATCTCAATCATGCAAATAAATCACCCAAAATACCGAAATCAAAAATGGCGGAAACGGTCCCGCTCAGGCACATCCTCTAAAGATCTCTGGCCAACTGTCATGTCACTCATAACATGTCTCGTCGACGATGCCGAACTCTGGCCAACTGGGTGTGCGTAATATGACCGATCCTGGGTCCAAGTCTTCTCGTATAGTGTTCCAGAAAGGTTCTGTCGAAGTCTCTCCTAATTCTCGTTTCTGCCGAACTGCCCGGAAGTTATCATCCATAACTAAATCTGTTTCTTGTTCCGGAACGGCTGCATAGTCATCGCGACTCCTTCTGGAAGATATATCCATATTTGACGCCTCTGCATGCGTATCACATCTCTGACGTCAGTGGAGTGGAGCGCCATCTCATCGAAATCTCGTACGAACTTCTTGTTGGATATATGTATGCCCTAGAGGCCATTATATGATAGTGGATGTATTTATACATGTATATATATATATATATTCAGTGTACATTCTTACTCGACATGATAGTATGCTATCTGGTTCTTCTTGATCTGACATGTTGATTTGATCATGTTTTTACTCATTCATACATGTTGATAAAGCCCTGAGGATATTGGCTTGACTACAGTGATTATGATAGAGATCATACTAGTGGGACATCTGTAGTTTATAAGCATATCCTGAAATGTCCCTAGTCGCAGGTGTATCGAGACGGGGCATCGATATACCAGAGTAGACTAGCGTATATGATACTAGACCCATGTGATGGGCGATGGATGTTCCCACATTCATCGATGTTTGACATCAAGATCATATACGGGTGCTCAGTGGTGACTGGGTACACTGGACGGACTCACCGAGAACTCCTATATGGAATTATATCAATCGTCGGATAGCAGTTCTCAGGTGACACTGGTACAGGTTAGTCTGTAGACCCGAGATCGTCATAGAGTCTTGTGTGCTCTCCCACTGTACTTTGATTACCACCCTACCATGGCTCTACTGAGTCATGCAAACAGGTGGCCGTTGGGTACAGTCCCGAGACACACGAAGGCGATGAGCGATAGGAGGGGTTTCGTCTCTCCCGGTATTGGGAGTTGATGTTGTGCTGTGCTCGATTGGTTATATCAGTAAGTCCCTGGCCAGGGCTGCTGAGATTTACTGATAAGTGTTATCAGTAGTTTCTTGATCTGTTATAGACCATTCACCGGCACGACTTATTGAGTTATTGGGTTCGACGTTACCATCCCTAGACTCGATATGCAGCATATCTGACGAAGAGACCGGACTGTACGGTAGTGTTGCCGGTTGGCTCGACGGGAGTTGTAGCAGGTTCGCTTGTTTTCTTCTGATCGCTCAATACCCGGGTGGCCGTTACGTTTAGCTGACCGCTTGCGGCTTGGGGGTGCTTGATATGATCATCACCCACTACCGGCGTATTGACGAGTCTTAGAGTCACACAAAGGAGTTACCTAGTCCAGGCGAAACGTTGTGGTGCGCGTATGTGCTATGCGCATGGACCCGATTAAAATGCGTGTATGAGATACCGTATATTAATTGGGCGGCTTGCTTTTGGTCGGGTCATATGTGATATGACCGGGTTGATAAATCAAGTGTTGATTTATCATTTAACCATTATCTTCTCACTAGAAATCCTATCTTGTTTCTTTTGGATGTATGCATGCATGTATGCATTCATTTTTTGTTCATGCACATATGGATGTGCATGCACACATGCATACATAAATCATTCTATCTTGGTTGTTTATACATTGAGATTGGTGGCAATATAAGACTCACACCATGGGTTTTTATATGGATTATTATTGCATTTGTGTTAAAACAAAAAGAAAAAGAAAAAGGGTTAATTCATGGAATGTTTCTACACTCTTCTTCATCTTACCATGCTCACCTACTTATTGACCCTTGGTTAATTTTTCTTTGGTGTTTTAAACTCAAATACAATAATATCTTTATAATTAACCATGGTTTGCAATGAGAAGTGGAAAATATATATACTTATATTTTTCATTTTCTCATTAGAGTTTATCTTCTCTTCTTCTTAAAAAAGCCATCATCTTCTTCAACCTTGATCTCTTGCTCTCTAGACTTTTCAAGTGAGCAAAATACTCAAAAAGATAGGATTTTGAAATGAGAAAGAGAACCACAACACCATTCTACACAAGTCTAGCCCACTTGTTTAGAGTGTTAGCTTCATTTCATCCTCTTGTTAAAGTGAAGTTGCTAGCTTGGACAAAGGAGCTTCGGGTGGATCATCGTGGACGTTAGAAGACCTTAAGCTAATCGTTTTCCAACTCTCAAGTGGCCAAGGAGTCTACAAAAGGGAGCTACAAAGGTTGTGCTCTCAAAACCTTAGCCTTTGTTACATATGATGTTGGTTAATGTTTATGAAACCTTAATTTTCTAGGATAGATCCTTTGTATGCTTACTTAGCACCATAAAAATTTGATCTTTGTCACATGTGATGCTTCCAAACCTCTCATTGGGTGCTAGGTAATCCTAACATTGGTATCAGAGCCGACCTAGAACATTAGGCGATACTTTAGCGAAGTATAAATTCCGATCGAACCGAAATACGGAATTACGGGACACTCTCTGGACAATTTTTGAAAACTGATATTTTTCAGAATTAAAAATATGCAAAAAATTCAGCAGGTAAATATAAGAAACCGTGTAAAAAACGATGCAGTGAACAATCAATCCCACCGCGGAAACGCGGCCAAAGCTTGCTTGGGCCGCGGTTCCGCGGCTTTACAGGTGAGTCAGTGCATGATTTTTATACAGTAATGCTTATGTCTGCTTGTATATTTTTTGGGGTATTTTTAATATGAATTTAGTACTGTTAGTTCTGGAGATTGTTTTGAGTTCATTGATTCGATCGGAATTTTAACTTCTTGTCTTTACGGGTAAATTAGAAAGTATTGAATTGTTCGAACGAGTGTCATTTGCTCACTTTTCACGGGGTTTAAATCTTTCGGACAAATGTGCAAGTTTTGTGGTGGACCCTCTAATAGACAACAAACCTTAACTCGATTATGTGACCGTCTTGAACTGCCCTTTGAACCTTAGGGTTTGGGGCAGTACGGCGTGCCACATGTGAGGCGTTGGCTTGACCCTTCTACGGCTGGACCGCTACTACTGTGTCACACTCCGGATTTTTTGAACTCCGCTCAAGTGTTGTTCTTTAGGGAATTTTGGGTATTTGATCATTCGGTCGAAAACTTTAATACTGTCTATTTATCTGGAATGCGATACAATATGTGGAATTCATATAGTTTAGGCATGAAATACGAAGTATGTGATATTTCGCATTTATGATGTCTGAAGAGAATGTGGATTCCAAATATTGTAGTTTTATACTTTCTTTTATGTGACCGTAAGTGTAGTATGTTCGATATCGCCGGTTTCGTTGCTATACATCAACGACAATTGGGGTACGCATACTTACTTACGTTGATGATATATGATATTATGTGTTGCTGAGATATGATGTGCGGGATTGTTACGATTGAATAGCCGGAGGTTTTTTTATGTGAGATGAGAGTTTTATATTTTCATTCATGTAAATTCAAATGTAATGTAATATTCTTTTATTTGGGGCACTTCTGGGTTGGGGTTGATGTCACCAGTGTTGTATATTATTTACTTTTCCGCATTAGGATAGACCCATGGAGGGGAGCACAAGTGACCGGGTTCTGGGGTTCAGTGGGAGGCCATCTCGAGGAGTCGAGACCGGGTCTCCTAAACTCCAGGATTGGTAGGGTCGCTTGCCGCTCTCGTAGGGGTCTAGGGGTGTGGGCTTGGCTATTCATCGCGACTGTGGAATCCGTATTTTCTATTATTGGCTAAATACTAAATACGGACGTCCTAGTATATCCCACATTATATATTTGTTTCTGCTGCCTGTGTTCTGTGATATTTGAGACGAATGATATATTATATATGAGATATATAGTAGACGTTGCTTATGTTTTACACCCGCGCTAGTCCCGTCCCGGTATGCCGTTAGTTAAGTAACCTAACAGTGCATAACGGAACATTGCGGCGAATGCGGATGGCATAAGCGTACGTGTTATTTTCGTTTCTTTTTCTGTGATTGGATTAAGGACTTAAATGATGGGATTACATTAATATGATTAATGTAAAGAAAATAAACCTAAAAAGATGTTGTAGAATCGGATTTGAAAACCACTCGGCTCTTTATGAAAAAGTTGTATTTCAAAAACTGCGGAGCATAAGCCACTCCTTTTCAAAACCATTTGATTCTACGACGATATCAAGTTCAAAGCGTTAAAGATTTTCTTAAAAATCATCCGCTACCCTCCATCATTTTAGGAAGTAGAGTACTTAGTATTCATGCTACGTTTGTTGACTTTAGTTAAGGCGTAGTGTACGGTAGCTAAGTGATGTCTTCCTACACTGTATATGATGCAGATTAATTAGGACATTCATGCGACTTTGTTGACCATAGTTAAGGGTCATATGGGTGGGTCTAATTGATCAAGAAATGACAGGTAGAACTTGACCGGTACTTATGATTTGTTGACCATAGTTAAGGTCATAAGTACTAGGGGTAGAAATCACATCGAGAATTTCAAGTGTTGAGATTTGCAATGAGATTGCATTCCTTCCATATGATGGTTGGATCCCGATCCCACTGTGGGCAATAGTTGCTCCTAGGAGAGTTTTGCAGTTTACAATTAGCTAACTTATTAGGTGTCTAGAAAGGTGTTAACGGGGCTACGCCTCTGGGAAAACGAGGTTTACTTTAATTAGGTCCGTGCGAAAGCACGGGGAACCTCCCTCAAGTACCGACACTGGTCTGGCTGAACGGTTAGCGAAGTTGTAGACTGTAATTAATCCTGGCTAGTTTTCTTTTTAAGGTTTGAAAGAAAAAACTTGAATAAAGTAGTGGGAGACATCGATTAGACAAGATAATAACCAATCTGATCTATGCAAGAGCTTTCGCTGAGTGTATTCTTTTCTCTCTCTTAATGGCAGATACCAATGACTGGACTCAAGCTTCTACTAGATAAAAACAAACTGAATGGGAACAATTATAAAGACTGGCTGAGGAATCTGAAAATAGCCTTGACTTATGATAAAGTATCATATGTCCTCACGGCTTCAGCCCCGCCCACCCCAGGTCCAAAATCCTCAGTTGCGAACATTGAAGTCCGCAAGACATGGGACGCT
Source organism: Agapanthus africanus (assembly GCA_030015575.1). Taxonomy (NCBI): domain Eukaryota; kingdom Viridiplantae; phylum Streptophyta; class Magnoliopsida; order Asparagales; family Amaryllidaceae; genus Agapanthus; species Agapanthus africanus. The sequence continues at coordinate 208,324,674 of JASDDO010000004.1, forward strand.
GACTGTGCCACGGCCAAATGCCTCGCGCTTGCATCGATGGACAATACACATCAAAAGCAGCACGAGAATATGGACATTCAAACCATATTCCTCCATACAAAGGAGTTGTATGGAGAGCAATCCCGCGTATTACGATATGAAGCATCAAAGAAATTGTTTCAGATGCGAATAGCCCCTGGCACACCGGTAGGAGACCATGTTCTGAAGATGATAGCCCTTATAGAAGAGCTTGAGGACCTAGGATGGACAATGGACAATGAACAATATACAGATATTATTCTGCAGTCCCTCCCCTCCACCTTTGCTCAGTTCATAGTTAACTTCAACATGCACGGCATGGAGAAGGAGCTACCTGAACTCCTTAATATGTTAAGGAGTGCAGAGAGCACTATGAAATCAATGAAAACTCCCTTTATGACTATTGGGCAATCTTCTTCTTCTCGCCCAAAAGCTAAGGCCAAAGGAAAGAAAAAGAAGAAGCCCACCAATCCTAAGGGTGGAGTTAAAAAGGTGAAGGGAAAGGAAAAGTCCAAAGCTGGAGACTCGGGGAAAGGTGAATGTTTTCATTACCACAAGACAGGACATTGGAAGCGCAACTGTACGGAGTACTTGAACCTCAAGAAGAAGCATGGGGATGCTTCCGCTTCAGGTGTGTTTGTGACAGAAAACTGTTTTCCAATAAACTCTGCTTCCTGGGTATTAGATACCGGTTCAGGTTCTCACATTTGCAATTCTATGCAGGGACTGAGAAATAGCTAAGTTTTGAAGACAGGTGACCATACTCTCCGCGTTGGAAATGGTTCCAATGTACATACAGTCGCAGTGGGAGAGTATCGCTTGGGGTTGCCATCTGGGTGTATATTGGTTTTGAACCCATGTTATTTTGTACCAAGTATGCTATGTAATATAATATCAGTTTCTTTGTTAGACAATGAAGGATATAACTTTATATTGCAGAACAATGTTATGAACATTCACCAGAATCAAATATTGGTTGGGTATGGTACACTTAATAACGGGATATACGTCCTAAATCAACACACAGTTTTCAGTATACAACGCACTAATAAAAGAAAACTTTCAGAATTAAATGAAGCTTTTCTTTGGCACTGTAGACTTGGTCATATTAACGAAACAAGACTAAACAAGTTACACAAAGATGGATATTTAAACTCTTTTGAATATAAATCTTATACGACTTGCCAGTCTTGTATCAAGGGTAAAATGACCAAAACTCCGTTTACCGGACACGGAGAAAGAGCTACTGAGCTCCTAGGCCTCATACATAGTGATGTATGCGGGCCAATGTCTACACAGGCTAGAGGCGTTTTTTCATACTTCATTACTTTCACTGACGATTTCTCAAGATTCGGTCATGTATTTTTATTAAAGCACAAGTCCGAAGCTTTCGAGAAATTCATTGAATATAAACAAGAAGTAGAAAAACAAACCGGCTTGAGTATCAAGATGCTTCGATCAGATCGAGGTGGAGAGTATCTCAGTATGGAATTTGCAAACTTCCTAAAAGAGAATGGGATTCTCTCTCAGCTCACTCCTCCTTACACACCACAGCACAATGGTGTGTCTGAACGACAGAATATGACCCTATTAGATATGGTCCGATCCATGATGAGTGATGCTGAGTTACCTGTCTCATTTTGGGGGCATGCATTGGAGACTGCAGCGTTTCTACTGAACAGGGTTCCAACCAAAACCGTGTCTACCACGCCATATGAGATATGGCATGGGAAGAAACCATCTCTTAAAAGAATTAAGATTTGGGGTTGTCCGGCCTATGTTAAAAAGCAGAATCCAGAAAAACTCGAGACACGGTCAGTCATGTGTAATTTTGTGGGGTATCCAAAGAATTCTTATGGATATCTATTCTACCACAAAGAGGAACAAAAGGTGTTTGTTTCTCAGTATTCCACATTCTTGGAAAAAGAGTTTTTCACAGATAAAGATGATGGCAAAGTGGTGGATCTAGAAGAGGTTCTAGAGACACAAACTACAAATGACGATTTGGTTGAACCGGCTGTTGCAATAGAAACTGAGGAACCTCGGCCACTCCGAAGGTCTGGTAGGACTTCTCTCCCACCGGAGAGCTACTACGGTTGTTAGTTATATGTATGCCCTAGAGGCCATTACTGTACATAGGATGTATATTGTAGTGGATGCTGGGACATATATAGGGAGGACTTTCTTGCTCGACATGATAGTATGCTATCTGGTTACTCTTTACCTTAACGTGTACTCAGATTGTCTCTCTATTACATGTTGGTAAAGCCCTTAGGATGTGTACTTGACTACCTGGACTATGATGCGGATCATACTAGTGGGGACATGGTAGTCCATAAGTACATCCTTCAAAGTCCCTAGTCGTGGGTGTATCGAGACGGGGCATCGATATACCAGAGTAGACTAGCGTGTACCTTCTCGACCCATACAGATGGGCGATGGATGATCCCATATCCATCGGTGTTTGACATCAGTGATGATATACGGGTGCTCAGTAGAGACTGGGTACACTGGACGGACTCGCCGAGAACTCCCAGATGGTATTATACCTTACATCAGATGGCAGTTCTCTGGTGACACTGGTACAGAGTAGTCTGTTGACCCGAGATCGTCATAGAGTCCTGTGTGGTTCCCACTGTGCTTTGATTTCCATCTTACCACGTCCAAGAGGGTGTGCAAAACGGTGGCTTTTGGGTACAGTCCCGAATCACATGGAGGCAATGAGCGATAAGAGGGGATTCGCCTCTCCCGGTATAGGGAGTTGATGTTGCGCTGTGTACGATTGGCTATAACAGAAAATCCCTGGCCAGGGTTGCTGAGATTTACTGGTAAGTGTTACCAGTAGTTTCTCGAATTGTTATAGACCTCATATCGACACGACTTATCGAGCTATTGGGGTCTTACGTTTACCACCCCTAGGCGAGATATGCGACATATCAGACGATCAGACCGGACTGTACGGTAGTGTTACTGGTTGGATTCACTGGAGTGTGAGCGGGCTTGCTCGTCGATCTTCTGATCGCTCAATACCCGGGTGGCCGTTACGTTTAGCAGACCGCTTGTGGCTTGTGGGTGCTTGATATGATCATCATCTGCTGCCGGCATATTGACGAGTCTTTAGAATCCTACACAGAGGTTTCCTGGCTCAAGCGAAACGAAATAGGAGCGCATATGTGATATGTGCGGGACCGAGAATAATGCTTGTATGTGATACCGTATTCTATTCTCGCGATGAATGTTTCGATATGGTTGTATGCGATATAACCTGGTTATCGAATCAAGGATTGATTCGATAAGCCGATACATTGGATACTAGTCGGTTATATGCGATATGACCGGATCGTTAAATCAAGTGTTGATTTAATGATTTAATGTATAATTATATATTCGATATATTACTTTGCATTAACTAGTATCGGTTCACTTAAGATGGATTTTCTCACTCGGATGTGCGCATTGTATATGCGATATACTTTTGTGCACTTGATTGTATCATGTTTGATGATACATGCTTATTTGGTTAAGTGTAAAGAATTAAACCTTGGTTAAGTATATGGTTAGGTTTTTATTTATTTATCCATTCATTTATCTATTTATTTTTGATTAATAAAGAGATAAGAAAACAAAATGGTTGCTTTGATTCATGAAGTTTCTTGAAGCTTCATGCAACTTTGACCATTTTGTCTTCATCTCCTTAACCTAACCATTCACTAACCCTAGTCTATTCTCTACACCTAACTATGGTTGGAATTATGATAAGGATTCATTTTGTTTTCTATTCTAATTAACTTATCATATATTCTTCTTCACTTCAAGAAAAAGCTTGAAAGCTTTAATGGCAAAGTGAGAAAAAGAGTGAGAAATCCAATTCTAAAGTGAACCCAATTCCTATTTCTTCATCCTCTACCTCTTGCCAAGTAGTAGAGTGTGTTTCCTTCACAAGTTTTCTTGACTTGGTGAAGTTGGAGCTTGATCTAGTAATGCCTCGACGTAGATCATCTTCGGCACGTCGTCGATGACCTAGCCCGCTCTTTCTCCGATCAAGCCGACGCTAGAGCCCGGGGTTCGACTTGGACAGCGAGGAGACTTCATTGCGGAGCTATGGAGGTGGAGGACCGGATCTACAAAGGTTGTATATCCGTTCTTTTAGTTTAGCTGTAAACTAGTTTCATTTTATCGCCTAAACATCTAGCCAACGATCTAGTCTAGGGTTTCTCGGCACCGTATTTTTAGAAATTGGTACGGTTGATGCCTTGTGAGACCTCTTGAGAGTACCTAGGAACCCTACAGTGGTATCAGAGCCTAGCTAGAGCCTTAGGCGAAGTCTAGACGGAGTTTGAAGTCCGAACGAACCCGAAACCCTATCATAAACATGCTCTCTGGACTTTTTCTAAAAACAGGTTTTTTTCCAAATTAAAAATATGCAGAAAACTCAGCAGGAAATTCTAAGAATTACGGCGCAAAATTTGTTTCATGAACAGTTTAATCGGCGGCGGAACCGCGGCATAAGCCTAGCTTATGCGGCGGTTCCGCGGTAGAAGTGTGACGTCAGCCCAAACTGTTTGCACAGTAATTCATTGTTTCAGGTGCTGAGTTCTCTGGGTATTTTTAAAATTTATTCAAGAGTTGAATTTTCTGGGGTTGTTTTGGGGATTCGAAGTTCGATCGGATTATCAAATTTTGTCTGTGTGGCTTTCCGGATAATTTTTAGAATATGTTAAAAAGTTCGACCGGATATAAATACCCAATTTTTCACCTGTCGGGAAATTTCCAAGTGTTGGATCTTTCCGTGGTTTAAAGACGTTCTAAGTAGTGCAAGTAACGCAATGGACCCTCTAGAAGACAACAAACCTTAACTCGATTATGTGACCGTCTTGAACTGCCCTTTGAACCTTCGGGTTTGGGGCAGTACGGCGTGCCACATGTGAGGCGTTGGCTTGACCCTTCTACGGCTGGACCGTTGGTACTGAGGCACGAACTGAATGTTTTTAGACTTGTTTCATGTGTTGATCTATATCGGGAAAACTTGGGTGTTCGATTGTTCAATCGAAAAGTTTAACATTTTCTGTTTATCCGGAATGTGATACAACAATTAGAATTCACAAAAGTTATGAGATAACTGAATGAATGTTATAAACATAGCAGTTTAGTCTCACTTGATCGGTTGCCACGGAATTTTGATGTGATCAAAAGTCCGTCGCAATCACGTAGCGTACGCGGATACTCGCCGGGTAAACTTAATAGACAGCCTCACCCCATAGCCCCGACCAAGTGACTGTAGGAGAACCCCATCGCCGAAAGCATCCGTTCGGGTGCTCCCGGTAGCGGTGTTCCGCCTTGGTGCACTTCGTCGACGGTATCGGGCGTGCGACCGTCTACTGAAGTTTGCGACGAGCATTCGATCAGGATGTCGAGAATCTTGTTGAATTACCCGACTTGATATTGAAAAGTGTTTTCGATTTTGAGACTAAAATGCGGGGTTTATAATTGTTAGGCATGTGATGTCTAAGTAATTCATTTGGTCAGGCATGCGATGTCTGAGGTGGTTGCGGATTCCAACTGTTGTAGTTTTACACTTTCTTTTCTGTGACCGTAAGTGTAATATGTGATATCGCCGGTTTCGTTGCTATATGTCAACGACAATTGGGATACGCGTGTTTACTTACGTTGATGACATGTGATGTTATGTATTGCTGGATATGTTATATTGGATCGTCGTGTATGAATAGCCGGGGGTTTTTATGTGAGATGAGTGTTTTTCATTTTCATTCATGTAAAAACTTGTATGTAATATTCTTTTATTGGGGCACTTCCAGGTTGCGGAAGTTGTCACCTTTTGTATATTATTTACTTTTCCGCACTAGGATAGACCCAAGGAGGAGGGCACAAGTAACCGGGTTCTGGAGTCCAGTGGGAGACCAACTCGAGGAGTCGAGTCCGGTCTCCTAACTCTAGAATTGGTAGGGTTACTTTCCGCTCTCGTAGGGGTCTAGGGGTGTGGGTTTGGCTATTCATCGCGACTGTGGAATCCGTGTTTTATACTGGCTCGTATTGAAAACACGGACGTCCTAGTATACCCAATATTTCATATGTTTCTTCTGCTGCGATATCTGTGATGTGATCATGTGATGTTTTGTGATAGATACAGTATATAGTATATATGATATATTATATAGACGTTACTTATGTTTTACACCCGCGCTAGCCCTGCCCCGCTCTGCCGTTAGTTACCTAACCTAACGGTGCACGAGGAGACATCGAGGCGAATGCGGATGGCATAAGTGTACGTCGTATTTATCTGTGATGTTTAGGTACTTAAATGATGGGACTTCATTAATGAGATTAATGAAATTAAAAGAAACCTAAGATGTTGTAGAATCGAATTTCAAAATAAACAGGTAGCTACGGTTCTTGCTTTGCACAGCGGTATATGTGATATATCCTGCACCTTATTCGATAAGGAAAGGACCGAGATCCTTTCACCGGGAGTGACTCCTTTAGCAATAACTTGCAGATGCTACACACTCGGTTTGTCTTTTGATTGCTTTTAAGAGTTTTTACTTTGCACAGTGATATATATGATATATCCCGCACCTCATTCGACGAGGAAAGGACCGACGATCCCTTCACCGGGAGTGACTCCTTTAGCAAAACTAGAAAAGCCTCAAAAGCACTCCATTTCAAAATCATTTGATTCTACAACGATATCAAGTTCATTACGCAATAGGTTTTCAGAAAAACCTGTCGTAGCCCTCCGTCATTTCAGATAAGCACTATTTAGTATTCGTGCTACGTTTATTGACCTCCGTCAAGGCGTAGTGTGCGGTAGCTAACTAGTATTTATCTGTTTATGCATATGATGAAGATTAAGTTAGGGTAGTCGTGCGGCCTTGTTGACCTCCGTCAAGGGTCGTGCGGGTGGGTTTAATTCGATCAAGAAATGACGGGTTGAACTTGACTAGTAGCCTATGGTTTGTTGACCTCCGTTAAGGTCATAGGGTGCTAGGGGCAAAATATTATCGGGAATTTCAAGTGTTGAAATTTGCAATGAGATTGCATACCTTCTATGAGATAGTTGGATCCCGATACCCGCTGCGAGTAATTGTTACTCCTGGGAGAGTTTTATACATTACAATTAGCCGATCAAGTAGGTGTCTAGAAAGGTGTCAACGGGGTTACGCCTCTGGAAAAACGAGGTTTACATTAATTAAGTTCGTGCGAAGGCACGGGGGACCTCCCTCAAAGTACCGACACTGGCCTGGCTGAAAGATTGGTGAACTTGTAGTGTGTAATTAATCCCGGCTAGTCTTTCCTTTTAGGGTTTGAAGGAAGATTTGATAAAAATTAGTGGGAGCCATCCTGATTAGATAAAATAATAACCAATTTGATCTTGCAAGAGCGCACGCTGAGTGTTTTCTTCTCTCTCTCTCCTGGTAGCGACCATATCACGCCTTAATCAAGATAATAATACGGATAATTGACCGAACCCGCTTGTTATACTGAGCTGGGGAACGTTGGTCCCGCTCCAACTTATAATTGTTATAAGACAGAGCAGGAAATTGGGGAATACCAGATTTCCCGAGCCGCCCAAACGAAGAGAGTGCATGCTGATGCATCATCTTCGGGTGTGTTCATTACAAAGAACTGTTTCTCAGTATCCTCCGCATCCTGGGTATATGATACCGGATCAGGATCCCAGATATGTAATCTGTTACATAGGGCTACAAAAGGGTAGAAAAACTGAGAACGGGTGATAAGTTTCATGAGGCAGAAAACGGGGCAAGTGTTGCAGCCAAGTCTGTCGGTCACTGTCACCCTGTATTGTAATACATTGATTCTGAACGAATGTTATTAGATACCGAACCTGATATACAAAATCATATCACTCTCTTTATTAGTAAAGAAATGATAAAATTTTGTATTGTTGGATAATGTTTTGAACATTTCCTATATCAAAAGTTGATCGGTTCAGGCACGTTATCTAAAAACATTGATGTTCTAAATCAAACTACAGTTCTTAGTATATAGAACACACACAAGAGGAAGAGTTCAGAAATGAACGAATTCTTCTTGAGGTATTGTAGACTAGGTCAGATCAATGTGACCCGACTAGCTAGAGTTACATATAGATGCATATTTAAATCAGTTTGAATTTACATCTTGTGAAACTCGCCAGTCATGTCACAAAGATAAGATGACCATAGCTCTGTTTATTGGAAACAGAGAAAGAGTTAGTGAACTCTTGGGACTGATACATGATGATGTATGTAAGGTCTCCTGTCTACACATGCCAGGACTGATTCTTTATACTTCATTATATTCTCTGATAATCTCTCAAGATTCAGATCTATGTTCCTGTTGAAACACAAGTCCGAATCTTTTGAGATATTCACAGAATATAAGTTAGAAGTAGAGAACCAAAATACGGGTATAAGTATTATGTCCTATGATGAGATCAGGGAGGAGAATACTTGTACATGGAATTCCTGGACTATTCTAAAGGAGAATGAGATTCTCTCTCAGCATTACTCCTCCGTATACACCATAGCACGATGGTATATCGGGGCGGAGCAATCACACCCTATATGATAAGGTGTGCTCTATGATGAGTACTACTGAGTTATCTATTTCCTTTTGGGAGTTATGCGCTTGAGAAGCTGCATACCTATTGAATAGGGTCCCGATCAAATCAGTAGCCTACCACTTCATATGTGATATGGAAAGGGAAGAGCCCATCTCTTAAGTCAGTTAAGATTTGGGGTTGTCCGGCCAATGTCTAAAAGCAAAATCCGGACAAGCTCGAGGCAACGTCTGTTATGTACAACTGAAAATGTTCTAGCTATACAAACTGCAGCTAATGATTTGACAGAAGTAAAGGATTCAGCAGATTCCAATGAACCTCAGCCTCTCCGCCGATCTAGTAGGGTTCCTCACCCACCTGAGAGATACTTCGGTTTCTCTATGACAGTGGGAGCGAGGATTGCATCATGAGATGATGACCCAACTAGCTTCGAGCTGGCCATCAGGAGTGTGACTTTGTAAGAATGGCTGGATGCTTATCGATCTGAAATGGAATCCTTATACACCAACAAAGTATGGACTTTAGTTGCTATATCTGAAGGGTTAAATCCCCATCAGGAGCAAGTATATCTTGAGAAGATTACTTGGTGTAAATGGAAAAGTTGAGACTTTCAAAGCTAGACTTGTTAAAGGTTTTCGTCATTGACCTGGCGTGGATAATGATGAAACCTTTTCCAGTACCTATGCTTAAGTCCATCCAGATCCTACTTGCCACGGCTACATACCATGACTACGATATCTGGTGGTTGGGTGTCATGACAGCTTTTCTAAAATGATGTTTTAGAAGAGAGCGTCTATAAGTACACAGCCAGAGGGCCTCGTAGACAGTGGGAGCAGCGGAAACATGTGCAAGATGCTTTATAGGATAAAGCAGGCATCGCAGAGTTGGAACGTCTGTTTTGATGTGTTAGTCAAAGAAGTTGACATCATCAAAATAGTAGATGAACCTTGTATAAACAAAAAGGTAGTAGGGAGTATGGTGTCGATCCTCGTAAAGTACGTGGATGACATACTCTTGATAGGGAAGGAGTTTCTTATGCTACGCTCGATCAATCTCCGTTTATCACAAAGATTCTCCGTGTAGGATCAACATGATACCTCCTAAATCCTGAGTTTTGGATCTATGAGATAGATTTAATTGGATGTTAGGATTCTCACTAGTTGTAGTGAGATGGTATCAATCGATCCTGGGAAGAATCACTGGAAGTGTTCCAGGGTGATAAAGACGACTGAATGTCAGTCGCAGGCATTGTCTTTACCCTCAGTAAAGGGACGGTATGTTGGAAGAGTTCCAAGCTAGATACCGTGACATACTAGACGATAAAGGCAGGATACATCGCTACTTAAGATGCTACCAAAGAGGATGTTTGGATGTATAATAGTTCATGAGATGAACTTAGTTCCTACCATTGTGTGACAATGGAGTTGTGGCTTATGCCAGGAACCCCCGTCCCATCAGTGATCCAGACATATTCTAAGGAAGTATCACCTGATCATGGAGATGGTTGATCTCTAAGGGATCGAGGTTAGGAGAGTAGACTCAGAGGACAACACGGCGGATCCACTCACGAAGGCCTATTCCCAGAGAGAGACTTTTATGGGATGGTTGAGTATGAGATACTACAACCACTGCTACAGATGGCCCTAGTGCAAGTGGGAGATTGTTAGTTATATGTATGCCCTAGAGGCCATTACTGTACATAGGATGTATATTGTAGTGGATGCTGGGACATATATAGGGAGGACTTTCTTGCTCGACATGATAGTATGCTATCTGGTTACTCTTTACCTTAACGTGTACTCAGATTGTCTCTCTATTACATGTTGGTAAAGCCCTTAGGATGTGTACTTGACTACCTAGACTATGATGCGGATCATACTAGTGGGGACATGGTAGTCCATAAGTACATCCTTCAAAGTACCTAGTCGTGGGTGTATCGAGACGGGGCATCGATATACCAGAGTAGACTAGCGTGTACCTTCTCGACCCATACAGATGGGCGATGGATGATCCCATATCCATCGGTGTTTGACATCAGAGATGATATACGGGTGCCCAGTAGAGACTGGGTACATTGGACGGACTCGCCGAGAACTCCCAGATGGTATTTTACCTTACGTCAGATGGCAGTTCTCTGGTGACACTGGTACAGAGTAGTCTGTTGACCCGAGATCGTCATAGAGTCTTGTGTGGTTCCCACTGTGCTTTGATTTCCATCTTACCACGTCCAAGAGGGCGTGCAAAACGGTGGCTTTTGGGTACAGTCCCGAATCACATGGAGGTAATGAGCGATAGGAGGGGATTCGTCTCTCCCGGTATAGGGAGTTGATGTTGCGCTGTGTACGATTGGCTATAACAGAAAATCCCTGGCCAGGGTTGCTGAGATTTACTGGTAAGTGTTACCAGTAGTTTCTCGAATTGTTATAGACCTCATATCGACACGACTTATCGAGCTATTGGGGTCTGACGTTTACCACCCCTAGGCGAGATATGCGACATATCAGACGATCAGACCGGACTGTACGGTAGTGTTACTGGTTGGATTCACTGGAGTGTGAGCGGGCTTGCTCGTCGATCTTCTGATCGCTCAATACCCGGGTGGCCGTTACGTTTAGCAGACCGCTTGCGGCTTGTGGGTGCTTGATATGATCATCATCTGCTGCCGGCGTATTGACGAGTCTTCAGAGTCCTACACAGAGGTTTCCTGGCTCAAGCGAAACGAAATAGGAGCGCATATGAGATATGTGCGGGACCGAGAATAATGCGTGTATGTGATACCGTATTCTATTCTCGCGATGAATGTATCGATATGGTTGTATGCGATATAACCTGGTTATCGAATCAAGGATTGATTCGATAAGCCGATACATTGGATACTAGTCGGTTATATGCGACATGACCGGATCGTTAAATCAAGTGTTGATTTAATGATTTAATGTATAATTATATATTTGATATATTACTTTGCATTAACTAGTATCGGTTCACTTAAGATGGATTTTCTCACTCGGATGTGCGCATTGTATATGCGATATACTTTTGTGCACTTGATTGTATCATGTTTGATGATACATGCTTATTTGGTTAAGTGTAAAGAATTAAACCTTGGTTAAGTATATGGTTAGGTTTTTATTTATTTATCCATTCATTTATCTATTTATTTTGGATTAATAAAGAGAGAAGAAAACAAAATGGTTGCTTTGATTCATGAAGTTTCTTGAAGCTTCATGCAACTTTGACCATTTTGTCTTCATCTCCTTAACCTAACCATTCACTAACCCTAGTCTATTCTCTACATCTAACTATGGTTGGAATTATGATAAGGATTCATTTTGTTTTCTATTCTAATTAACTTATCATATATTCTTCTTCTTCTTCATCTTCTTCTTCTTCTTCACTTCAAGAAAAAGCTTGAAAGCTTTAATGGCAAAGTGAGAAAAAGAGTGAGAAATCCAATTCTAAAGTGAACCCACTTCCTATTTCTTCATCCTCTACCTCTTGCCAAGTAGTAGAGTGTGTTTCCTTCACAAGTTTTTGTCACGACCCAAAGTTTGGCCCGTGACCGGCACTTAACCACGTAACGTCTACAGGCGTAACGTGACTAAGGGAACCGGAAACCCAGAAAACAAACCAGTGAAAGTATAGAGTGTGATAAGAATTAAATGAAAACACCAACTAACATGATAAGAAATCTAAGTAAACAATCCCAAGATGACAATATACGACGCCGTAGCGAAGCTCAAGATCCACAAGTGGGAACATCACAGATAGCATAAAACTGCAAAAGAAAAGTCGGCTCACAACGAGCACGACACCAGAACACAAATAAAGTACAACATCGTCCTCACACTGTCTCTAAGTCAAATACATACATGGTAGATGGAGAATACTAGATACAACAATGTACATACAGAAAGATAAACAGATACCGCACAAAACCCGCCTATCAGCAAAAGAGCTAGTACACCAACTATGGGGGTATCTGCGTCAAAAGATGCAACCGCAGCCTGCCGCGACTACTCCGAAGGGCAACCTGCAAACACTGTGGCACAACGGGGGTGAGTTGCCAACTCGTGAATAGAGATAACATATAAAGGTAATCGCGAGCATGCACGTACTACGCTACTCTAACATATGCCAACAGGTGATATCAATAGGTGATAAGCGGTATGTGCAAATAATCATGCAGGTGCTCTATCTGCATCTACTGGATGAGGTACAATGCTCTATCAGGTAATGCATCTACAGGATGAGGTACAAATGCAATGCTGAGCAGGGGCAATATAATATCTACACGGAATGTCAACGTGGAATATATATAATCGGTTTCTCAATGCACCCAGATCTCCTAAAAATAGCTCATGCGCCGGCACTCTCATCGGCCCTCGAATCCTGTACATCTCTGAGAATCCCGAGTGCCCAACATCGGCACCCAAATATCATAAATACTCGTGTCCAGCATCGACACGCAAATCCTCATCCATCGGGCCCCGTCAGTCCGGGTCAGCCCACGGGCTCCGTCTGCAGTATCGGCCCTCGGCCCCAGCAGTACGGATCACCCACATCCATCTATAGACTCTGATCAGTACTCTCCGGGTAACTGTCAGGTCCAACCAATCACCGGTAGGTAGTGGTCCCTCTGCCAGGCTCACCGTCTACTGCACAGCGAAACCGTTCTCGCCCCGGGGTACCATACCGGGTCCACCATGTACCCGTAATCGGCCTCAACCGCCTCCTCGATTCGGGTTCCCATATATCACTCTAGCACCGAGAAAACACATGGTGGACGCACCGAAATATCATATCAAGGGAACCGGGTTTTTAAATGAGTTCTTATTTGAAATAGCCACGGTTCCCAAATCCAGAAATCACATATAATCCTACAAAATACAAGTCAATGATCCGATATGATATGTGCGTCAAATGTAATATCCAGTCAATTTACACATAGATAAGCAACAAGATAATAACCCGATGTGATATGTGCATCAGGTGTGAATATCAATCATGTCACATATAATGAACTACAATATGATGATCCGATGTGATATGTGTAGCAGGTATGAATATCAATCATGTCATATATAATGAACTACAATATGATGATCCGATGTGATATGTGTAGCAGGTATGAATATCAATCATGTCATATATAATGAACTACAATATGATGATCCGATGTGATATGTGTAGCAGGTATGAATATCAATCATGTCATATATAATGAACTACAATATGATGATCCGATGTGATATGTGTAGCAGGTATAAATATCAATCATGTCATATATAATGAACTACAATATGATGATCCGATGTGATATGTGTAGCAGGTATGAATATCAATCATGTCATATATAATGAACTACAATATGATGATCCGATGTGATATGTGTAGCATGTATGAATATCAATCATGTCATATATAATGAACTACAATATGATGATCCGATGTGATATGTGTAGCAGGTATGAATATCAATCATGTCATATATAATGAACTACAATATGATGATCCGATGTGATATGTGTAGCAGGTAGGAATATCAATCATGTCATATATAATGAACTACAATATGATGATCCGATGTGATATGTGTAGCAGGTAGGAATATCAATCATGTCATATATAATGAACTACAATATGATGATCCGATGTGATATGTGTAGCAGGTATGAATATCAATCATGTCATATATAATGAACTACAATATGTTGATCCGATGTGATATGTGTAGCAGGTATGAATATCAATCATGTCATATATAATGAACTACAATATGATGATCCGATGTGATATGTGTAGCAGGTATGAATATCAATCATGTCATATATAATGAACTACAATATGATGATCCGATGTGATATGTGTAGCAGGTATGAATATCAATCATGTCATATATAATGAACTACAATATGATGATCCGATGTGATATGTGTAGCAGGTATGAATATCAATCATGTCATATATAATGAACTACAATATGATGATCCGATGTGATATGTGTAGCAGGTATGAATATCAATCATGTCATATATAATAAACTACAATATGATGATCCGATGTGATATGTGTAGCAGGTATGAATATCAATCATGTCATATATAATGAACTACAATATGATGATCCGATGTGATATGTGTAGCAGGTATGAATATCAATCATGTCATATATAATGAACTACAATATGATGATCCGATGTGATATGTGTAGCAGGTATGAATATCAATCATGTCACATATAATGAACTACAATATGATGATCCGATGTGATATGTGTAGCAGGTATGAATATCAATCATGTCACATATAATGAACTACAATATGATGATCCGATGTGATATGTGTAGCAGGTATGAATATCAATCATGTCATATATAATGAACTACAATATGATGATCCGATGTGATATGTGTAGCAGGTATGAATATCAATCATGTCATATATAATGAACTACAATATGATGAGCCGATGTGATATGTGTAGCAGGTATGAATATCAATCATGTCATATATAATGAACTACAATATGATGAACTAGAATGCACTGATGTACAAAATAGTAACCATGGATATGCAATATGTGTATATGGAACACTATAAGGTCCCATCGGCCCTGACGTAGAACGCCATGCGGGCGATATCCCCGTAGATGTGAAATCTACTCACCGTAGTCTCTCGCTAGGTGTAGCCAACAACCTGCTTCCCTTTCTTCACTGCGTCCGCCGTACTCGCCTGCGAACCTAGAATTACACAATATATCATATGTAAGCTCGAAATCACACAAACGCGACATTAAAGCCGAACTAGTAACTCGTGTCGCGAACCCAGCGCGCGTGTGCGCGATACGCTAAAACGTGTGGTTACGCGTCTGAAATCACTTCGACGCGTCGCGATACGCAGAAACCCAAAACCCACGCACACGTAACACGCGTGTCGCGAAAGGTTGAAAATACGGGAAAATAGGTATTCAGCTCCAGATTTTGATACAGGAAAGATTTTGCAAAACTATATATACCAAAATAACTCACATACAAGCAGAGACCCACACCCCAAACCCCAACCCAAATCTCCCCAATCTGGCCGCAATTTGCGGCCAGAATGCCCATTTCGGCGGCCAGACTTGGGAATTGGGTCCCCAGGTTTGGTTTGTGCACTCTACACCACACATACATGCTACAGTAATCACTAGTTTTGTTCTGAAAAGTCTCGGGTAGTAGCAGATTTCCTACAGTGCCTAATATCAGTTCAAATCACACAATTTGCACAAAACTGGAATTTTATGGTATTTTGATGAAATCTGAAACAAACCTAGGTCTAATCCCACACTAATAACTTGTTAACAAGCTAAACAAGTCACAACAACAAAACTTAACATATTACACAAAAACCCCCTTCAAAAGCACTAAAAAGGCACAAAAAGTGATATTTCTAAACTAAACATGCAAGTTATGGAAATTTGGTGTTAGGGTTAAGATTTTATACCTTTAAAAGACCTTAGAACACCAAGGGTTCCAGCCCCTCCCTCGAGTGTGCAGGTTGGCCCTTGAACACCTCAAAAACCTCAATTTTTCATGTTTTATTGAAGGAAAAAGTATTGATTTGGGTAGGGTTTTGTTTGGGAATCAAGGGGAAGTGAAGAGGAGAAGAAAAGGTGAAGGGAATGGGGGTTTATTTGCTGGAATTCTGCAGAGAATTCAGATGAGGGAAAGAGAGAGAGAAGAGGGAAGGAAAGTCAAGGCCTCACCTAACACCATACCTATTTGTTTTATTAGGAGTTTGGAATTATCAAATGGGGTTAAGATATGAATAAAATGGTGGGGAAAAGATAAATTGCAACCATGCACACAAGAAAATGGTTAACAAGTTAACAAAATCCTAAGTCTCAAAAAGTCTAAGTATGCAAGGTGCCCACTACAAAGGAAAACTTCCAAAATGCTAACACTACCAATAAGAACCATAATAATAATCCTAAGAACCATATAAATATAAACATGCTCGACTACTAATTATCACCAAAACAACAAGCGGGAAAATCAAAGTGTTACAATCTACCCCCCTTAAAGGAATTCGGTCCCCGAATTTAAAAATCTACCCATACGCACCTTCAAAAAGATGGGGATACCTCTTCCTCATTTCGCTCTCGGTCTCCCAAGTGACCTCCTCCCTGCTCTGGCCACGCCAAAGTACTTTGACGGACGGTATCTCTTTCGACCTCAATTTCCTCACTTGTCGATCCAAGATCATCACTGGCTGCTCTGCATAGGAAAGATCGCGCTCAAGCTGGATCGTCGGGTGCTGAATCGCATGCGAAGGATCATGAAGATATCGGCGGAGCATCGAAACGTGAAATACGGGGTGCACGTCTGGAAAACTGGGCGGAAGGGCTAATCGATACGCAACTGCACCAATATGCTCAAGGATCTCGAAGGGGCCTACGTATCTAGGACTAAGCTTCCCCTTCCTCCCAAATCTCATCACGCCCTTCATTGGGGAGACCCTCAAGAAAACATGATCACCAACAGAAAACTCAAGTCTGCGTCGACGACGGTCCGCATAAGATTTCTTCCTACTGTGGGCTGCTCTCATCCTATCGCGAATCAACTGGATCTTCGCTGTCGTCTCCTCAACGATCTGTGGCCCTAAAATACTGCTCTCACTGAGCTCTGTCCAACAAGTAGGCGACCTGCATTTCCTCCCATAAAAAGCCTCAAACGGTGCCATCTGAATGGTCTCCTGGTAGCTGTTGTTGTAGGAGAACTCTACTAAGGGCAAATGATGATCCCAGCTACCTCCGAAGTCTAATACGCATGCTCTGAGCATGTCCTCGAGAGTCTGAATAGTCCGCTCTGACTGTCCGTCGGTCTGCGGATGGAATGCTGTGCTGGAACTCAAGCGAGTGCCCAGAGCCTCCTGAAGCCTCTGCCATAGCCGGCTGGTAAACTGGGTGCCTCTATCGGACATGATGCATGCCGGAACTCCGTGCAGTCGCACAATCTGATCAATGTAAACCTGGGCATACTGAGTAAATCCAAAATTCGTCTTTACCGGTAGGAAGTGAGCCGCTTTCGTCAAACGATCCACGATCACCCAGATGGAGTCATACCCTCGACTAGTCCTGGGTAGACCCACAATAAAGTCCATAGATATCTGTTCCCATTTCCACTCCGGAATGGGTAATGGCTGTAGCTCTCCCGCGGGCCTCTGGTGCTCAGCCTTGACTTGCTGACAAGTCAGGCATCTCGACACAAAATCTGCGATGTCCCTCTTCATACCGTCCCACCAGTAAACATCTCTCAAGTCTTGGTACATCTTGGTGGAACCGGGATGAACACTATATACCGATCGATGTGCATCCTCAAGAATCTCGCACCGCAATCCCTCAGCATCCGGTACGCACAGTCTAGCCCCAAATCGTAGTATCCCCTGATCGTCGATCACGAACTCGGAAAATCTTCCCTGTCCCATCTGTGTCCTGATCTCTGAACAGCGGTCATCACTGTGCTGTGCCTCGTATATACGGTCAAGCAACTGTGGGCGTGCACGAACATGCGCCATCTGTCCCCCGCTCGGCGTAAACTCAAATTGTACCCGGCTGTCACATAAGATCTGCCAATCTGCCGACGACTGCCTCTGCACTGCGCTCACACAAGATAGACTACCCCCGGGCCTCCTGCTCAACGCATCTGCCACTACATTCGCCTTGCCCGGGTGATATAAGATCTCACAATCGTAGTCCTTCACTAACTCCATCCATCGGCGCTGTCTAAGGTTCAGGTCTCGCTGCTGGAATATGTACTTTAAGCTTTTGTGGTCAGTGAATATCTGGCACGACTCTCCATACAGATAATGTCGCCAGATCTTGAGTGCAAAGACCACCGCAGCCATCTCCAGATCATGAGTAGGGTAATTCTGTTCATGTTTCTTTAATTGCCGTGAAGCATACGCAATCACCCTGTCATGCTGCATCAAAACGCATCCCAGCCCCACTCGTGAAGCATCGCAGTAGACCGCAAATCCGCCTGATCCTGAAGGCAAAGATAGCACTGGTGTCGTGGTCAGTAGAGCCCGTAACCGCTGGAAACTGCGCTCACACTCCTCTGTCCAATCAAAGTGAACTCCCTTCCGGGTCAACCCGGTCAACGGTGTAGCAATACGAGAGAAGTCCTGCACAAATCGCCTGTAATAACCTGCCAGCCCTAGAAAGCTGCGAACCTCCGTCACTGACGTGGGTCTAGGCCAACTCCGAACTGCCTCTATTTTTCTCGGGTCGACACATATACCATCTCGTGTAATCACGTGGCCCAAGAAGTCTACGCTGTCTAGCCAGAAGGCACACTTGGAGAATTTGGCGAACAGCTGATGCTCCCTCAAGGTCTGCAGCGAAATCCGCAGGTGCTGCTCGTGCTCCTCTCTACTCCAAGAATACACCAAGATATCGTCAATAAACACTATAATGAACAGATCAAGATACGGCCGAAAAATACGGTTCATCATGTCCATAAATGCTGCTGGCGCGTTGGTGAGTCCGAACGACATCACCAAAAACTCATAATGGCCGTAACGTGTGCGGAAAGCTGTCCTAGGAATGTCCTCCTGTCGAACCCGCAGCTGATGGTAGCCTGATCGCAAATCGATCCTCGAAAAGTATCCTGCCCCCTGAAGCTGGTCGAACAAATCGTCGATGCGTGGCAAAGGATATCTGTTCCGCACTGTCACCCTGTTCAGCTGGCGGTAGTCAATACACAAACGCATGCTACCGTCCTTCTTCTTGACGAACAGGACTGGGGCACCCCAAGGAGAAACACTGGGTCGAATAAGTCCCTTATCCAGCAAGTCCTGCAACTGACCCTTCAACTCTATAAGTTCCGCCGGGGCCATCCGATAAGGCGGTACTGAAATAGGCCCCGTGCCAGGAACCAAATCAATGCAGAAAGAAATATCACGCTCGGGCGGTAGCCCAGGAAGCTCGTCAGGGAACACATCAGGGAACTCGCTAACCACCGGAACCTGATCCAGAGGAACCTCTGCAGCTCTAGTATCGCAAACATATGCGAGAAATCCCTGACATCCCTTCCGCAAAAGCTGTCCAGCGCGAACAGAAGAAATCACACAGTGAGGGGTGGCACCACGGTCCCCCAACACAACAACAACCGACTCGCCGGGAAAACAAAATCGAACTGTCTTCTCGCGGCAGTCAACAGAGGCATAGCACGTGGCTAACCAATCCATGCCCAAAAGAACGTCGAAGTCCAACATCTCAAGAAGGATCAAGTCGACCGGCAACTCTCTCTCGCCAATACGGACGGTACAGGATCGAAACACGTGCCTAGCAACAAACGACTCTCCCATAGGAGTAGTCACAACAAGCGGCTGGCCAAGCAAACCGGACTCTCTACCCAAACTCGGCACAAAGTGTGTGGATACGTACGAGTGCGTGGATCCGGGATCGAACAACACGTGTGCTTCAACCGAACATACAGAAAGGATACCTGAGACCACCGCATTGGACGCCTGCGCGTCCTGATGCGTGAAAGCAAACACTCGCGCCTGTCCTCCACCTGCAACTGACTGTCCCCTGCCGGCCGCTGGCTGTCCTCTACCTCGGCCACCTCGTCCTCTATGAACAAATCCTCCATGACCACGACCTCTCCGTGCATGCGTTTGATGCGGAGTAACAGCAGGTACTATCGGCAATGCCGTCTGGGGTGGTGAAGGTGGTAATGTAACATGCGGTGCTGCCGCCCCACTCCGGGGTACCTCAGGACAATCTCGCACACGATGATAAGAACTCCCGCAACGGTAACATCCCGATGACGGTCTCTGGCCCTCCTGGGAATAGGAGCTAAACAATCGGCCTCGTCTCGAATCTCTGCCACCTGCAAGGTGCCTGTCACGACGCCGGAATGGCCGTTTCTGCACTGACGTATCTGCACGAACTCTCTTTGGCCCTGGAACTGCCGAAGTCTCAGCAAGGCGCTCCTCTACTAATAATGCCGCATCAACTGCTGCTGCGTATGTCTCGTAATGCTGCGCGCTGATAGCAAGGAATAATGGTGTGAGCAAACCTCGGACAAATCTCTTAACTCGCAACTCCTCAGTAGCCACTAGGTACGGGGCATAGATAGCTAGCTCTGTGAACAGCACGTCGTACTCTGCCACTGACATCCCTGGTGTCTGGCGCAAGGACTCAAATCTGCGTGCTCGGGCATCCCTAACACTCTGAGGAAGAAAACGGGCAAGGAATAGCGCTACAAACTCGGTCCAGGTCATAGGAGGAAGACCTGCTGCTCTGCCCTTCTCAACTGAATCACACCACTTCTGTGCAAGACCTTCTAGGCGAAAGCTCGCTAACTCGACCCATCTCGCATCCGCGCATCTAAGTGAACGACATATACGGGCCATCTTATCAAGGAAGGACTGGGGGTCCTCGGCTGTGTCGGTGCCTGTGAAAACCGGAGATTTTAGCCTCATGAACTCTGATAGCGATACCGTAATCACCTCCGTGGCTGCAGGGGCAACTGGCTGTGCGGTAGGTACCATCGCGGTCGCTGGAACAGGTGGGGCTACCTCTGGTCGCTATGCTTGAAGCGTCTCAACTAGCGATCCTATCATCTCGCGCATCTCCTGCATGCTAGATCCTACCGTCTGGCGCATCTCCTGCACACCAGCCCCTAGCGTGGCGATCTGATCTGTCAAAGGAGGAACAGTCTGCTCAGGTACAACGGGTGCACTGCCCGGATCAGTCCTCATCTCGGACGAGTCAACTCGAATCTCGGCCCTCGCGGCCGCTCTCTGCGCCCTCGTAGTCTTTAGCGGCATATTGGCTGAAAGGAACAATAGGATTCAATAAGGATACGGAAATCGAATCACGAGAATGTATATACTCAAGAAGGAAATTTATATAAACAAGTCCTAAGGTCGCGTAGGCGGAGTACCGTGTCGTGAGTATGCCGCGGAACATACACACGCTACGCTACCCTGCCGCAGCTACCTACTCCATCATACCAGGGTCATCCTACACTCCGAAAGGTAAAACCTACGCTCTGATACCAACTTTGTCACGACCCAAAGTTTGGTCCGTGACCGGCACTTAACCACGTAACGTCTACAGGCGTAACGTGACTAAGGGAACCGGAAACCCAGAAAACAAACCAGTGAAAGTATAGAGTGTGATAAGAATTAAATGAAAACACCAACTAACATGATAAGAAATCTAAGTAAACAATCCCAAGATGACAATATATGACGCCGTAGCGAAGCTCAAGATCCACAAGTGGGAACATCACAGATAGCATAAAACTGCAAAAGAAAAGTCGGCTCACAACGACCACGACACCAGAACACAAATAAAGTACAACATCGTCCTCACACTGTCTCTAAGTCAAATACATACATGGTAGATGGAGAATACTAGATACAACAATGTACATACAGAAAGATAAATAGATACCGCACAAAACCCGCCTATCAGCAAAAGAGCTAGTACACCAACCATGGGGGTATCTGCGTCAAAAGATGTAACCGCAGCCTGCCGCGACTACTCCGAAGGGCAACCTGCAAACACTGTGGCACAACGGGGATGAGTTGCCAACTCGTGAATAGAGATAACATATAAAGGTAATCGCGAGCATGCACGTACTACGCTACTCTAACATATGCCAACAGGTGATATCAATAGGTGATAAGCGGTATGTGCAAATAATCATGCAGGTGCTCTATCTGCATCTACTGGATGAGGTACAATGCTCTATCAGGTAATGCATCCACAGGATGAGGTACAAATGCAATGCTGAGTAGGGGCAATATAATATCTACACGGAATGTCAACGTGGAATATATATAATCGGTTTCTCAATGCACCCAGATCTCCTAAAAATAGCTCATGCGCCGGCACTCTCATCGGCCCTCGAATCCTGTATATCTCTGAGAATCCCGAGTGCCCAACATCGGCACCCAAATATCATAAATACTCGTGTCCAGCATCGACACGCAAATCCTCATCCATCGGGCCCCGTCAGTCCGGGTCAGCCCACGGGCTCCGTCTGCAGTATCGGCCCTCGGCCCCAGCAGTACGGATCACCCACATCCATCTATAGACTCTGATCAGTACTCTCCGGGTAACTGTCAGGTCCAACCAATCACCGGTAGGTAGTGGTCCCTCTGCCAGGCTCACCGTCTACTGCACAGCGAAACCGTTCTCGCCCCGGGGTACCATACCGGGTCCACCATGTACCCGTAATCGGCCTCAACCGCCTCCTCGATTCGGGTTCCCATATATCACTCTAGCACCGAGAAAACACATGGTGGACGCACCAAAATATCATATCAAGGGAACCGGGTTTTTAAATGAGTTCTTATTTGAAATAGCCACGGTTCCCAAATCCAGAAATCACATATAATCCAACAAAATACAAGTCAATGATCCGATATGATATGTGCGTCAAATGTAATATCCAGTCAATTTACACATAGATAAGCTACAAGATAATAACCCGATGTGATATGTGCATCAGGTGTGAATATCAATCATGTCACATATAATGAACTACAATATGATGATCCGATGTGATATGTGTAGCAGGTTTGAATATCAATCATGTCATATATAATGAACTACAATATGATGATCCGATGTGATATGTGTAGCAGGTATGAATATCAATCATGTCATATATAATGAACTACAATATGATGATCCGATGTGATATGTGTAGCAGGTATGAATATCAATCATGTCATATATAATGAACTACAATATGATGATCCGATGTGATATGTGTAGCAGGTATGAATATCAATCATGTCATATATAATGAACTACAATATGATGATCCGATGTGATATGTGTAGCAGGTATAAATATGAATCATGTCATATATAATGAACTACAATATGATGATCCGATGTGATATGTGTAGCAGGTATGAATATCAATCATGTCATATATAATGAACTACAATATGATGATCCGATGTGATATGTGTAGCAGGTATGAATATCAATCATGTCATATATAATGAACTACAATATGATGATCCGATGTGATATGTGTAGCAGGTATGAATATCAATCATGTCATATATAATGAACTACAATATGATGATCCGATGTGATATGTGTAGCAGGTATGAATATCAATCATGTCATATATAATGAACTACAATATGATGATCCGATGTGATATGTGTAGCAGGTATAAATATCAATCATGTCATATATAATGAACTACAATATGATGATCCGATGTGATATGTGTAGCAGGTATGAATATCAATCATGTCATATATAATGAACTACAATATGATGATCCGATGTGATATGTGTAGCAGGTATGAATATCAATCATGTCATATATAATGAACTACAATATGATGATCCGATGTGATATGTGTAGCAGGTATGAATATCAATCATGTCATATATAATGAACTACAATATGATGATCCGATGTGATATGTGTAGCAGGTATGAATATCAATCATGTCACATATAATGAACTACAATATGATGATCCGATGTGATATGTGTAGCAGGTATGAATATCAATCATGTCATATATAATGAACTACAATATGATGATCCGATGTGATATGTGTAGCAGGTATGAATATCAATCATGTCATATATAATGAACTACAATATGATGATCCGATGTGATATGTGTAGCAGGTATGAATATCAATCATGTCATATATAATGAACTACAATATGATGATCCGATGTGATATGTGTAGCAGGTATGAATATCAATCATGTCATATATAATGAACTACAATATGATGATCCGATGTGATATGTGTAGCAGGTATGAATATCAATCATGTCATATATAATGAACTACAGTATGATGAACTAGAATGCAATGATGTACAAAATAGTAACCATGGACATGCAATATGTGTATATGGAACACTATAAGGTCCCATCGGCCCTGACGTAGAACGCCATGCGGGCGATATCCCCGTAGATGTGAAATCTACTTACCGTAGTCTCTCGCTAGGTGTAGCCAACAACCTGCTTCCCTTTCTTCACTGCGTCCGCCGTACTCGCCTGCGAACCTAGAATTACACAATATATCATATGTAAGCTCGAAATCACACAAACGCGACATTAAAGTCGAACTAGTAACTCGTGTCGTGAACCCAGCGCGCGTGTGCGCGATACGCTAAAACGTGTGGTTACGCGTCTGAAATCACTCCGACGCGTCGCGATACGCAGAAACCCAAAACCCACGCACACGTAACACGCGTGTCGCGAAAGGTTGAAAATACGGGAAAATAGGTATTCAGCTCCAGATTTTGATACAGGAAAGATATTGCAAAACTATATATACCAAAATAACTCACATACAAGCAGAGACCCACACCCCAAACCCAAACCCAAATCTCCCCAATCTGGCCGCAATTTGCGGCCAGAATGCCCATTTCGGCGGCCAGACTTGGGAATTGGGTCCCCAGGTTTGGTTTGTGCACTCTACACCACACATACATGCTACAGTAATCACTAGTTTTGTTCTGAAATGTCTCGTGTAGTAGCAAATTTCCTACAGTGCCTAATATCAGTTCAAATCACACAATTTGCACAAAACTGGAATTTTATGGTATTTTGATGAAATCTGAAACAAACCTAGGTCTAATCCCACACTAATAACTTGTTAACAAGCTAAACAAGTCACAACAACAAAACTTAACATATTACACAAAAACCCCCTTCAAAAGCACTAAAAAGGCACAAAAAGTGATATTTCTAAACTAAACATGCAAGTTATGGAAATTTGGTGTTAGGGTTAAGATTTTATACCTTTAAAAGACCTTAGAACACCAAGGGTTCCAGCCCCTCCCTCGAGTGTGCAGGTTGGCCCTTGAACACCTCAAAAACCTCAATTTTTCATGTTTTATTGAAGGAAAAAGTATTGATTTGGGTAGGGTTTTGTTTGGGAATCAAGGGGAAGTGAAGAGGAGAAGAAAAGGTGAAGGGAATGGGGGTTTATTTGCTGGAATTCTGCAGAGAATTCAGATGAGGGAAAGAGAGAGAGAAGAGGGAAGGAAAGTCAAAGAAAGTCAAGGCCTCACCTAACACCATACCTATTTGTTTTATTAGGACTTTGGAATTATCAAATGGGGTTAAGATATGAATAAAATGGTGGGGAAAAGATAAATTGCAACCATGCACATAAGAAAATGGTTAACAAGTTAACAAAATCCTAAGTCTCAAAAAGTCTAAGTATGCAAGGTACCCACTACAAAGGAAAACTTCCAAAATGCTAACACTACCAATAAGAACCATAATAATAATCCTAAGAACCATATAAATATAAACATGCTCGACTACTAATTATCACCAAAACAACAAGCGGGAAAATCAAAGTGTTACAGTTTTCTTGACTTGGTGAAGTTGGAGCTTGATCTAGTGATGCCTCGACGTAGATCATCTTCGGCACGTCGTCGATGACCTAGCCCGCTCTTTCTCCGATCAAGCCGACGCTAGAGCCCGGGGTTCGACTTGGACAGCGAAGAGACTTCATTGCGGAGCTATGGAGGTGGAGGACTGGATCTACAAAGGTTGTATATCCGTTCTTTTAGTTTAGCTGTAAACTAGTTTCATTTTATCGCCTAAACATCTAGCCAACGATCTAGTCTAGGGTTTCTCGGCACCGTATTTTTAGAAATTGGCATGGTTGATGCCTTGTGAGACCTCTTGAGAGTGCCTAGGAATCATACAATGGTTTCCTCATTGATGGTAACGGAGAAGACTGCATCATGGATGATGATGATCCTACCAGTTTTCAGCAAGCTATCACGAGTGGAGACTCTGTGAAGTGGCTGGATGCCATGAGATCCGAAATGGAGTCTATGTACACCAACAAAGTATGGACTTTGGACATTGTACCGCCTGGGGTAAAACCTGTGGGATGCAAATGGATCTTTAAAAGAAAGATTGGTGTAGATGGGCAGGTAGAGACCTATAAGGCAAGACTTGCGGCGAAAGGTTTTCGTCAAAGACCAGGTTTGGACTATGACGAAACTTTTTCGCCCGTAGCCATGCTTAAATCCATTCGGATCCTACTTGCTATTGCTGCTCACTACGAATATGAAATCTGGCAGATGGACGTTAAAACAGCATTTCTAAATGGAGATTTAGAAGAATGCGTTTATATGGATCAGCCAGAGGGCTTCATTGACAGTGGGAGCAGCGGGAAAGCATGTAGATTGCTTAAATCCATATATGGGTTAAAGCAGGCATCTCGGAGTTGGAACATCTGTTTCGATGATGTTATCAAAGAGTTTGATTTCATCAAAAATCCAGATGAACCTTGTGTTTATAAGAAGGATGTAGGAAGAACTATCACATTCCTCGTATTGTACGTGGATGACATTCTTCTGATAGGAAATGATATTCCTATGCTACAGTCGGTCAAATCTTTCTTATCACTAAGGTTTTCCATGAAGGACCTGGGTGATGCCACATACATCCTGGGCATAAGGATCTATAGGGATAGATCCAAAAAGTTATTGGGATTGTCCCAAACCAGGTACATCAACACCATCCTAAAAAGGTTTAGTATGAAAGACTCCAAGCGGGGTGCCTTACCCGCTTGCCATGGAGTCACTCTCTCCAAGGATTCTTGTCCAAAGATCGATGAAGAGAGAGCTCGCATGAGCATTATACCCTATGCTTCGGCAGTAGGATCTATAATGTATGCGATGTTATGTACACGCCCAGATGTAGCTTATGCATTTAGTGTTGTAAGCAGGTATCAATCCAACCCAGGGGAGAACCACTGGACAGCTGTGAAGAACATTCTTAAGTACTTACGAAGGACTAAAGAATTGTTCTTGGTGTATGGTAATGGAGATCTCCAAATGGAGGCCTTTACCGATTCAAGCTTCCAGAGCGATAAGGACGACAACAAATCTATCTCAGGGTTTGTATTTACCCTCAATGGAGGGGCGGTAAGTTGGAAGAGTTCCAAACAGGATACCGTTGCAGACTCTACGATGGAGGCTGAGTACATTGCTGTAAATGATGCCGCCAAGGAAGCCGTCTGGATGAAGAAGTTCGTCTCGGAGCTAGGAGTAGTTCCAACCATTATTGATCCAATACCATTGTATTGTGATAATAATGGGGCTATGGCGTTAGCCAAGGAGCCCAGGTCCCATCAGCGGTCCAGACACATCCCGAGGCGCTTTCATTTGATCCGGGAGATTGTAGATCGCCGCGAGATCAAGATTAAGAGAGTAGACACAAAGAATAACACCGCGGATCCACTCACCAAGGCCCTCCCTCAGCCGCAGCATGAGCGACTTTTTGAGATGTTGGGTATGAGATACGCCAATAACTGGCCTTAGTGCAAGTGGGAGATTGTTGGATATATGTATGCCCTAGAGGCCATTATATGATAGTGGATGTATTTATACATGTGTATATATATATATATATATATATATATATATATATATATATATATATATATATTCAGTGTACATTCTTGCTCGACATGATAGTATGCTATCTGGTTCTTCTTTATCTGACATGTTGATTTGATTATGTTTTTACTCATTCATACATGTTGATAAAGCCCTGAGGATATTGGCTTGACTACAGTGATTATGATAGAGATCATACTAGTGGGACATCTGTAGTTTATAAGCATATCCTGAAATGTCCCTAGTCGCAGGTGCATCGAGACGGGGCATCGATATACCAGAGTAGACTAGCGTATATGATACTAGACCCATGTGATGGGCGATGGATGTTCCCACATTCATCGATGTTTGACATCAAGATCATATACGGGTGCTCAGTGGTGACTGGGTACACTGGACGGACTCACCGAGAACTCCTATATGGAATTATATCTATCGTCGGATAGCAGTTCTCAGGTGACACTGGTACAGGTTAGTCTGTAGACCCGAGATCGTCATAGAGTCTTGTGTGCTCTCCCACTGTACTTTGATTACCACCCTACCATGGCTCTACTGAGTCATGCAAACAGGTGGCCGTTGGGTACAGTCCCGAGACACACGAAGGCGATGAGTGATATGAGGGGTTTCGTCTCTCCCGGTATTGGGAGTTGATGCTGTGCTGTGCTCGATTGGTAATATCAGTAAGTCCCTGGCCAGGGCTGCTGAGATTTACTGATAAGTGTTATCAGTAGTTTCTCGATCTGTTATAGACCATTCACCGGCATGACTTATTGACTTATTGGGGTCGACGTTACCATCCCTAGACTCGATATGTAGCATATCTGATGAAGAGACCGGACTGTACGGTAGTGTTGCCGGTTGGCTCGACGGGAGTTGTAGCAGGTTCGCTTGTTTTCTTCTGATCGCTCAATACCCGGGTGGCCGTTACGTTTAGCTGACCGCTTGCGGCTTGGGGGTGCTTGATATGATCATCACCCACTACCGGTGTATTGACGAGTCTTAGAGTCCCATAAAGGAGTTACCTAGTCCAGGAGAAACGTTGTGGTGCGCGTATGTGATATGCGCATGGACCCGGTTAAAATGCGTGTATGAGATACCGTATATTAATTGGGCGGCTTGCTTTTGGTCGGGTCATATGTGATATGACCGGTTTGATAAATCAAGTGTTGATTTATCATTTAACCATTAGCTTCTCACTAGAAATCCTATCTTGTTTCTTTTGGATGTATGCATGCATGTATGCATTCATTTTTGTTCATGCACATATGGATGTGCATGCACACATGCATACATACATCATTCTATCATGGATGTTTATACATTGAGAATGGTGGAAATATAAGACTCACACCATGGGTTTTTATATGGATTATTATTGCATTTGTGTTAAAACAAAAAGAAAAAGAAAAAGGGTTAATTCATGGAATGTTTCTACACTCTTCTTCATCTTACTATGCTCACCTACTTATTAACCCTTGGTTAATTTTTCTTTGGTGTTTTAAACTCAAATACAATAATATCTTTATAATTAACCATGGTTTGCAATGAGAAGTGGAAAATATATATACTTATATTTTTCATTTTCTCATTAGAGTTTATCTTCTCTTCTTCTTAAAAAAGCCATCATCTTCTTCAACCTTGATCTCTTGCTCTCTAGACTTTTCAAGTGAGCAAAATACTCAAAAAGATAGGATTTTGAAGTGAGAAAGAGAACCACAACACCATTCTACACAAGTCTAGCCCACTTGTTTAGAGTGTTAGCTTCATTTCATCCTCTTGTTAAAGTGAAGTTGCTAGCTTGGACAAAGGAGCTTCGGGTGGATCATCATGGACGTTAGAAGACCTCAAGCTAATCGTTTTCCAACTCTCAAGTGGCCAAGGAGTCTACAAAAGGGAGCTACAAAGGTTGTGCTCTCAAAACCTTAACCTTTGTTACATATGATGTTGGTTAATGTTTATGAAACCCTAATTTTCTAGGATAGATCCTTTGTATGCTTACTTAGCACCATAAAAATTTGATCTTTGTGACATGTGATGCTTCCAAACCTCTCATTGGGTGCTAGGTAAACCTAACACTTCTTACTCCACTTTTTCTTTAATGTCGACTTATTCGGACTCGCCTCTTCGTGTCTGCATGGAATACACTCCAACGGCTATACTCGTATCTAGAGTCTCCCAAGCAATGTATCTCATCACATGATATCCGAACGACGTCGAACCTTTCGATCGATTCGTCAAAGTTCCATTATCCCCCAAGAGTTCAACATCTTGAGTACAGTTTAATAGTATTCTAGTACAGGCCACAGTACCTACGGACCAGCCGTAGAAGGGAAAACCCAAGCCTCATTAATGGCACCGCTGAACTGCTACAAACCCTAAGGTTTCAAAGCGTTCTCATGGTCATTATATCGAGTTAGGGTTTCATTCTTCTAGAGGGTCCACAGAATTACTTGCATGTTTCTCCGAATACTTTAAACTTGGAAAATGGGTTTCTGACATTCGATCGTCTTCTATCAACTCTCAACGTACCTGCGTGAAGTCGTCTCTAGCTGGAATCAATCAATCTGATGACCTCTCATCGGGGTAGGCAACGAATCACATGTCCTAGTCATTCCTCCTTGGGAGACTATTGATCTTCTATCATATCTCTAAGTACAACTCGTGCGGCAATAGCTCCAAACATCTGGGGCGATATCTCGTCATTCACAGCAACAACTGGCTCATTTGTCCGCACGCTGACAATGCCTCAATCATCAAGAATAATCGGTGCATTGACGGTCATCACATTCTGGCTGGCATCTAGCAGTGGCCTAATCCTCTGGTGCTGATCTGCACGTCCGAGAAATTTTGTAAAAGCGATCCATCAAACGCTCATGGCGCGAAAACATAATAAAATGACACATTTATGCAATCATATGTCCCTCGAATCACGCCCTGGTCAGTCCTCATCCGTGACGAGCTCATGCTGACGTAACTCTAGCTGTAGCTCTCTTTCTGCCCGTGTAATCGTGGCAGCAAAACCATAAACCAATATCGATGAGGATAGATCATAGGAATGAATATAATGCCGTGCAAGGAAATGTACATCCTAAGGCTTCTTAAGCGGAGTAGCGTATCGTAAGTATGCCGCGGAACATACACACGGTACGTCACTCTCCTTAAGTCACCTACTCCATCAACCAAGGTCAACCTACGCGACGAAATTTCGAGTCTAATACCCCCTTGACTAAGTCTAAGTTCCGTAAGGTCAAGCCTAGATTCCATATATATACAAACGCCCTAGGCTCCGCATAGTCAAACATAGACTCGAACCAAGGTTAACCTAGCGCTCTGATACCAATTTTGTCACGACCCAAAATGACACGTGACCGGCACTTGAATCATATGAAGTCTATAGGACCCCATCTAATTCAAGTAAGCCAAAAATCCCAGAAATCTAAACCATTTTAAGGAAGAAGTGAAGTAAACTTAATTTAAAACAAGTAGTTTTAAATAACATAAGCCGAAGTATTGCATTTTTAAAATCTCAAGTCTTTTATGAAAATTTCGGCAGAGTTTCCTTTGTAAATACTGGCCCCAAAAGGGTAAAACATGCATAATATGAATAAAGGCATCCCCAAGAGGGAGCTAGCTCTTTGCCAATTGGCGGTCACAACCACGCAAACAATATATTATACAACGCCGAAGGGAGAGGATCAAAACTCAAAAGGAAACTCAAAATCATCAAGAAAACCCATAATACAATGCGCGACTCTAAGGTCGAAAGAATATAAACTGGTCTTCTAAGTCTAATAAAAAAATACAAGTCTGGTTGATAGAGTTTCTAGATACAACTGAATGTAAATATACAATGGTGGTCACGATACAAGTGAGTCCACCTACCAAAGCAATCACCCGCAAAGGAGCAGTGTACCAGCAAAGCCGCAACGAACCTGTACGGCAAGACCTGTAAGAAACTGTGGCACAACGGGGGTGAGTTGCCGACTCGTGAGTAGAAAACATCACCGAGAAGAAATCGTATGTATGACTCAATCCTAAGTCAATACGATCAGAATATATATCCTCAATATGATAAAGTCTGAAGCATGATAAGGTGGCAAGGGTAAACATCTATACATAAGTGTAATACCAAGTGCTCGTGTCAGTGCCTCAGGTAGCAACATATCATAAGTATGAGGTATGAGTGCAATATAATGAAAACAGAATGCATCTTGAATGTGAAACTGTTTTCTTAGTTTAGTGAGATTTCTGTATGTATAAAACGAGGTATCATCAATGAAATCAACAGGGAATCAGTGTCTAGCATCGACACAAAACACACACACAGATATATATATATATATATATATATATATATCCAAATCCCAATAAATCAATATCTCATGCTCCGGCAATCCGGACTGGCCTGTATCCTCGAATCTCAATATCTTAGGTTCCGGCTATTCGGACTGGCCCATATCATCAAATCTCCAAACCTCAGGCTCCGGCTATCCGGACTGGCCTGTACTCCGATCGGTATCCTCCAGATATCCTTCGAGTCACAATAAAATCACCGGTCAGTAGTTTTCCCCTGTCACAGGCTCAACGCCATCATCTGCAACCTTCTCGCCCCGGGGTACCGCACCGGGTCCACCATGCACCCACAGACAGTTCCTCCTCCTCCTCGAATCGGGTGTATGATATCGCTCAATAGCCGAGAAAACTCATGGTGGACATATCTCAAATCATATCATGAGAAATCTGCATTTTCTATCTTTTAAAAAGATGATAAGTTTATAAAATCTTTGCGGTTTCTCTAAATCCAGAAATCTCTTGGAAATCCGAAATCATATATCACGATATAAATAGATAATGAATGAACAATGAATTTCATAATATTGGGCTCCGGCAATCTGGACTGGCCCATACTATCGCATGGCAAATGAATATATGATATACACACATGAGATAACACAGTAAATAAATGCAATATCTAATCTAGCATCATAACAATATATCGAAACTATCAGCAACAATCGATATCAATGAATTAATATTCTCTAAAGTGTACGTGACATGGCAATTACCGATGATGTTGTGTGTGAGCCGGCAAGCAGATTATGTGTATCATACGCATCATCGGTAATGGTGCCGGTGTCCTAACAACATGGTTTATAATCACTAAGGTACACATTAAATATGCAATGCGATGATAACAGCATGGATAAATGGAGAATGAATAATAAACGCAGCAATACCGAATATACAGAATGAATAGTAAATGAAACAATAAGGAATCTACATTACTATATATGGGTCATACAGTTTTGCCGTTTGAAATAACACGAATCGTGGTGTTTAGAAAATAGGCTACGGTGTTTTTAAGAAAAGGTACGTCTTTTGAAATATCCGTAGAGTCCCTTGGCCTGTCTTTAAAATACTCACGATTCGTTAGTTTTGAAATAGGTATGACCCGAGTCTAGTCTAACATCTACAAGTAAACTACAGGACTAAACTAACAGGTTAATCGAAAAGGTAAGAAAACCGCCTAAATCTGAGTCGATATATAAATATATATATAATAGTCGGTGATCCCTCCTTAACAGTATCGCGTACGATACAATATATCATATGACATCCTCGAGTCAAGAATGCAGATCTATCATCAATATATATAGCTCGTACGGTATCCCAAACTGGGTATGGGTCAATATCACATTTATCTCGTTATTCAACTGGTATCCTTATTATCATGTCATGATCTGGGTACTGATCTAACGTCTAGTACATACTGATACCATCTACATAAATATGTGCGTGTGTATGAAAACACAACGCCCTAAAGACCCGCTATAATATCATGTCGTATCTCAAATACGAACCATGTCACATCACCGATCTAATGGCATCATGCCCAATCTCATCAACCCGTCTCCAAATACCATGTACTATTCTCATCATCCATGTATATATATATATATATATATATATATATATATATAGTCCCATACCTATGTGTATTTATATATACATATATATCCCCATATACGCACAAGTAATAAAATGTATGCAAGTGTGTGTGTGTGCGTGTATGCAAATTTTTACTCTAGGGTTTCATAACTAAGAAGCTAAACTAAGTTACTTCTAACACACTAAAACTAACCCAAGAACATCTAAAAACTATCTCGATAATCATTAATCTCCCAATACACATAATTATATATATATATATATATATATATATATGTATACGTATTTGTATACCACACTACGAACTGCGGGGGTGCTATACGCCATCCACCCGACTCCCCTCCGTAGATATATATCTACTCACCTTGATCATTGCTCGCTGGAGTGGATGACGCTATGCTCTCCTTGTCGTCTCGAAATCCATGTGGTGGTACCTACATATATACACATAAGATATCGTAACCGAAATCACGCACGAAAACCAAATTGACACGAGTATCACACATAGGTTAAAACCTATAATTTACGCATGCAAGAATAACCAACAACTCTCGACGATTGACATATAAACGTAAATCGACCGATACAAACACAAATATCCAAAACTTCCATTCATAAACATTACGAAATACAAGTGAGCAACTCATGAAAATGGTCCCAGATTTTACCCTAGCTGAAATTAGCCAATTTTGCATATGTAAAGGGTCAGTTAACTGATATAGGAGCTACAGAACAAGCACACGCCAATTTGCTCGCACCAAGGCCGCAATTTGCGGCCAAAAAGAGTAAATTTGTGGCTAGGAAATGTCCAGGGGGTCTCAGGTTTCAGTGGTAGCTCCTAGGGTGCCTGCATGAGTCACTGTGTTTGCTAAATAATTTTCAGAGGCTCCGGGTGTTAGCAGATCTCCAAACTTCATCATAATTTCCACAATTTCCATCGAGGATTTCTAAGTTTGTGTTTCGGGGTATAGTCTATGGTTTCAGTCCAGTATACTATCGCTAAAGGGGTTGTATAGCTTGTACTAACCTCAATTACATAATCACAACTCAAGAATCCCTCAAACCCTAACTTGAAATTTTCAAAGTCCACTAAACAATACTAAATCGGTTCTAAACATGCAAGGATACTAAAGTGAATCAAATACATTACTAATGGTGATGAAATTACCTCATTTGGCAACTCAAGAATTTTCTTGAGTTGCCCTAAGTGTCCAAAATGTTTGCTTTCTTGGTCCAAAGTGTTTATAGTGAGCTTGTGCACATTTTTAATGAAGTGGGGATGGACATTTAATGTTGTTTTGGGGTTGTTTGTGAGGATGAAGAGGAGGTGGAGGGAGTGGGCTGCCATGGGAGAGATGAGGAGGGAAAATGAAGGAGGAAAAATGAAGGGAAACAATGAGCCATGCCAAGGTTGACCCCTCACCCCCTCTCTCTCTCTCGCCCATACCCATTATTCTAACTTTTTCTTTTTTTGTTTTCTTTTATTTTCTTTTGCTTATCTTTTCTTTTCTTTAGAAACAAAACCATGCATGAATAAAGAAAAGACCATGTAGAAATATGTAACAAAGTGAAATATGTCATGGTGCATGTCATGTGCACAAAACCGGATTAATACAAGATTAGCGATATTTAATCGCGATTAGCATTTAAATGGAATATAACTAGTTATAAAAATTCACAATTTGCCTAAATCACATAAAACACCCTCATTTCAGTAATTTCTATAATTTTCCAAATATTTTCCAATTTATCAGTATTTAATTATACAGCAATATCAAAATATTCATAATATTTATTATTAAATTATGAAATTCCCCAAAAATAATATTTTATTTTTCTGAAATGTTACAGAATAGCCCGCCAATTCTAGAGTAAGGCCCCCTCCGTCTCAACGCCATGAGATGCGAGCCCGTTGCTCTCTAGAACCAGGCTATTCGTGCACTCCACCGCGGGGTAATCCTATTACAGAAAAGAAAAGTATATACAATGGCGACATCGACCTCAACCTGGTCGTGTCCCAATAAAAGAATATACAATCTGGCAGAGACGAATGCCCACATGTTGGACGCTCGCCCCGCAATACTGAATATTCAAATGAATCTGAACTGTACTACTAACATTGCACTCCAGGCTATCCACCACGACAATCCAACCACAATATCAGCATAACACAGAACATCAACATGAATATTATGTTCGTAAACCTGTCTAGTTGAACATATAGCAACTAGTCGGGTTGTATAGCTCAATAATATTCATGGTCGCAGATATCAACAAATATACTGATAAATACACAGTTAAAATTTCGATCGACTAAAACTTTCCAAAATTGGCCCCAAATGCAAACCAACACTTTAAACAAATCTTGGCCAAAACCAAATATCTCAAAAATCAAATTTCCATGAATTATAGTGCCAGAAAAAATTTGGCGCCATTTCGCCACAAAAGCGCCGCGGAATCGCAGCAAATAGGCAATTTACGCGGCGCTTCCGCGGCCAAAATGTTGGCTTAGGCGCTCAAATTTCTTCTGATTCACAAAAAATGCCTGCACGTATTTTTAAGATACACAGAATAATTTTTTTCAACACTTTTAAAAAACGACAGCAAGCATGTGAAAAAATTTTGGTCGATCGATATTATAACTTCGTGCAAAATAGCTAGTATTGGTTTATGGGTGGCTCTGATACCATGTTGGGTTTTCGCCTGCGCCCTGGCCATCTACCGTGGCCGGTGCGGAAAAAAAACGGGCGTTTAAAATTTTTTTTGGCGCAAACAAAATCCTCTTATTGTAAATCCCCGTTCCCATCTTAATAAAAGTTTTCCATTTTCTAAATCCTAGTGATTTCCTTTCTTTTTCCCCTCGTATTTTAATTGGTTGCTTAAGCTTAATATTTAAACTTTATTTTTCCAGCTCTTTTAAAATCATAGTCCAAACCCTAAAAGCCAAAACCCAAGATTCAAAACCAAAGCCAAATTAAACTAAAACCAAACTACTTTCTTAAACCCTTAGCCCATTTAGATTTTCCCATTTAAATCCATAATTAAATCCCCAAGCCCACTCTTATCTCCAGCCCAGAGTTTATTCTTAGGGAATTTAATTAATTAACCCCAGCCCGTTCCCTCTCCTCAGCCCACTCACCCTATTTTGATTAAATACCTCAATCCCTCGGCCCACTCTCCCCCTCAGCCCACAAAAAAAAAAATCTTTTTAAAAAACTCCTCAGCCCAACTCCTTCGGCCCGCCTCCTCAACACCCAACCCGACCCGCTCCTGTTCACCTCCCTCTCCAACAGCTCCTTTCTCCATTCCCGCACGCGACACGCTTCCTCCGCTCGCGCCCACGCCCATGCCCACGTTGCGCGACGTTACCCCCTCGCACTCCTCTCTCTAACCCCGTCGCCCTCATCTCTCCCTCGCTCTCCAACACCATCTCAAAAATCCTCCTTCCTCGCAAAATTTCTGCACGAACCCACTGCACCCTCGACGCCGGCGATCACCCCATCACTTCGCTCGACCCCCCACGACGACGACAGCCCCTCGGCGACCCCTCATTCACCCTCCTTCTCCCTCTACAACTCCACCCTCCATCAACCCAACTCCCCTGCACACCCAAACCGTTACACCCGAGCTTCGACCCCCACCCTGCACGCTCGACGCCGGCGAGCCCCCGCTGACCTGAAGCATCCGTCGACCTCTGCACCCTCTACACCTTCATCACTTTCTCCAACATCCAGAACCCGAGCCACCATTTCTCTCTCTTTTCAAAATTTCAAAACCACGCACAAGTCGACACCCACTGCGGCTCATCGACGGAGCGACGCCGTCGACCGTCGTCGACCCCAGCACTCCTCAGGCGAACCACTGAGCTCCCCTCAACCTCCAGTGACCGTGCAACGACTCCGGGCAACTCCGACACAAATTCCGTATCGCTAGCCAAGCTCGCGCAAATCGTTTCACGACGTACATCGCGCGTTCGTGACGCCGCTGCTGTCGTGCAACCCCGAGACGTTTCCACGCAAGTGTTTTACTTGCTACATGCTAATATAATTGTGATACAAACTTAAATCATTTAGTTTATAATTTACCGATTCCCGATATGTTATGCGACCTATGTGTTCGATGCTAGACCACAATGAAAATACTTGCTTAATTTGACGGAAATCGATGTTTTCTGTTGGCCCATATAGTGACGAATATCGTGTATAAATCTCACTGGAAAATACGATTGTTAGTGACTAAAATTTATACCCCCAAATATGCCGATAAAACTAGAATTTTTCCGTATCTGAAACTGATTAAAATCACTGTAAATTATGTACAAACTTGAATGATGCGTTCGAGGGCTTAAATCGAAGCCGACTCGACGAACTTTAACTCTATGTAAACTTCTAATGATTTCTGTTCTGTAACTGCGATGATATTTAGATCGGAGTGCGACTCTGGACTGCAGTCTACAGCGACTCTGATTACTGGGTACTGTCCCAAAATGTGTGTCTCTTCGTTTCCCGAATTCGTATGTTACGGAACTCTACAGTGTATTAAAGATGGATCTGTTAGCTAAACAAAAAAAGTAGTTTCATTCCGTTTCATTTCCGTTTACTATTTAAATTGTAAATAAAAGTGCAGAACGTATAACTGTCCAGAACAGATTCAGAAGTGACATACTGATGTTAAACTGTGTATAACTTTCAACGTACAGATGCGATTAAGGATCCGTCTATTGCGTTGAATACTATATTAAAAACCCTAGATTTTATTCAACTGTAGTATTGCTAAATTCTAAACCCAACTGGGTGCAATTCGTTTCGCGAAACGGACGCTCAGTTCTGAAACTGAATTTCCAGCCGCGAGCACTTAAAATGAAACAGCTGTATCTTGAATACCGGAAACCCGATTGAACTGAAACTAATTTTGATGAATTACTGACTGAGTGTTCTACTTATCGTATTTGTATCATTTCATTAAATTCTAAACATATGATTTTGTGCAATTTTTGTGAGTTGATGGCATGCTTATTGATTCATAACATACTTAGCTTAATGATGGCATACATACATATATCATACCCCATTTGCCATATACTTAGTGTTAGTGAATGTTAGAGTCAGTGGACATTGCATTATCGTGCGTGATTGATGTTGGTTTAGAAGTGACAAGTACATCAATGGAAAGTGAATATTCGTGACAGTGATTGATACAGTGAACAGTGATAAAACCGTGCCATTGGTATACTTGTACACGACTAAATCAAGATTATAAATAGTGTAAACCTGGGGATAAAGGGGAAATCGAAGTGGAAAGAGAATTGTATTTAGCGGGACCGTGTTTTAGAGGATGATCATTCGAGCAGCGATATACATAGTAGGTAGGATCCAGCGATCCGGCTGACAGAGTTATGTCCCGGGCATGTGGGCCGTTGTCTCGGGTATGTACGAGACTCCTGTTAAACATGATCCTCCTTCCACTATACGATTTCAAACATGACCTAGAGACCCATAGGGACACAGATCATATTCTGCATCATATAGTGACATAGTGATTACTCGCATTGTACTTTCACTAGTATTACCTCTTTTACCTGTTTCATCTTATTATAACAATATTGTTATTGCGTCGCTCTGACGACCTGAGTATGCATGCTCAGATTCCGTGGAAGGACCAACGCAGGAGACAGATCTACCTTTCGAGTTCACGGAGATATAGTCTGGTGTACTTTCTTCCTTTACTGCTTTCCATAAAAGTGATCGTTAGATTGAACTTGGTTAGTAATTTTTCTTGTTATCTGTAATTTGTGAACAATGGATTTTAATGTAATAAATTAGTGATGTGATTCCTTTACTACTGTGCTTTATTTACTGATTACCATGTAATGCTAGAAGCCGAAGTGTGACTACGGCGGGATGATTCCTTGACCGTAAGAGCATGGCTGGCCTAGTCATCCCTCGTTTTCCGTATTTTGGGAAGCGGGGCGTGACATGGTTTAGTTGGTATCAGAGCCAGGTTTAGTATCAAGGGATAACATTAACTACACTTTATTACGTTATTCTCGTTTCACTACTCTTGATTTTCGTCCTTGAATCTGATCTTATCCTTTGAACCTTTCAGTGATATGACATCCCCGAACGACCCCTCTTCGGACTCCAGCACTCAGGACCGCACGGAAAGAATACTTAGTGCACTGACCTCTCTCGCGGAAGCTCAGGAAAGGAAGACAGATTTACTCACTGAGGGACTCAGGGCGATTACCGCCGCAGGAGGACCCTCCGCACTCATTACCGCCCCCGAGGGCGCTACTCCACCAGCTTATCATGCTAGGGTTGGTACCGTATCAGACTTCCGACGGTTACATCCAGCTACATTCACAGGGCTAGCTGAACCCCTTGAGGCTGAGCAATGGCTGGTGAACATGGAGAACTTATTGACAGCCGCCAGGGTTCCAGAGGAAGATAGGATGGACGTGATAAAGATACAATTGGAAGATGAAGCCCGTACATGGTGGTCGGTGGAAGAAAGCAGGCTAGACGGGCCGATTGAATGGGGCAAATTTAAGGAATGTTTCCTAGATCATTATTTTCCTTCCACAGCCAAGGCAGAAATGGAGGAAAGATTTATTCTTTTGAAGCAGAATGGACGCCCATTGGACGTATATGCGGCAGAGTTCAACCGTCTGAGCCGTTTTGCTCCATACATGGTCGTCTCAGAGGCCACCAGGGCCAAACGTTTCCTTCAGGGGCTTGATTTCGAGTTGCAGCAGTTGATTGCATCGCTAGATTTGCAGACTTTCGCACAGGTACTCAACGTGGCGAGAGTTCAGGAGCAATTGATTAACAAGTTCAGGAGACCTCCAGTCGTTCCAGCACGTACCCACGCACCTTCTCGAGGAGCTATACCGGTCCACAGGCCTGGAACGACACAAATGAAGCGCCCGTTCGTACCACAGCATCGCCCCCAGAGACAGGGCGTTGTTTGCGGCTATTGCGGTAGAGATGGGCATACCCAGAAGGACTGTCGCCGTGCCAAGGGTCAATGCTTGATTTGCGGATCCTGTCAGCACAGGATTAGCGGTTTCCCTGAGCGAGCAGAGATACAGGGAGGTTCTGGACACCACAGCAGAGGCTACAGGAGCAGAGGCAACCCTTTACAGGTCGTGGTCAGGGACGGGCTTTCACCTTGACCTCCGAGCAGGCAGAGGCGTCAGGAGACGTTGTTACAGGTACTCTACTCGTACATTCCTTGCCAGCTAGAGTACTATTTGATTCGGGAGCATCGCATTGTTTCTTGTCTGAGCATTTCACTGATACACACTCAGTACCACATGAACCACTAACCAAGGGATGGGAAATTCATACGGGTAATGGCCTTATAATACCTAGTCGAGAATGTAGATTATGCCCGGTTGTAGTATGTGGCAGGGAATTCTATGCGAATTTCCTCCTGATTGGGACATGCAGTTACGACGCAATTCTCGGGATGGATTGGATGAGCACTTTCCATGCAGTTATCAATTATCGTGCAAGGAAGGTGAACTTCCGCATTCCCCCCGGAGTTTACTTTCGAGGGAGGAAGCGAATCTTTGGAGCCAGCTAAGTACAGAGCCAAGCCCAAGGAGCTGACAGCT
Source organism: Agapanthus africanus (assembly GCA_030015575.1). Taxonomy (NCBI): domain Eukaryota; kingdom Viridiplantae; phylum Streptophyta; class Magnoliopsida; order Asparagales; family Amaryllidaceae; genus Agapanthus; species Agapanthus africanus. Next base: position 208,366,268 of record JASDDO010000004.1, read on the forward strand.
ATGGAGATTGATAAGAGCCCAGTCCCAGAAATTGTTCGGGACTTTCTGGACGTATTTCCTGAAGATCTACCAGGTCTGCCACCTCCTCAAATTTTGGAGTTCTCGATCGATTTGACTCCAGGTACAGCCCCAGTATCCAGAGCCCTATACAGAATGGCACCAGTTGAGTTGGCGGAATTGAAGAAGCAGGTTGAAGAACTATTAGAGAAGGGATTTATTCGGACAAGCGCTTCACCGTGGGGTGCACCAGTTCTGTTAGTAAAGAAGAAGGATGGATCGCTGCGAATGTGTATAGATTATCGGGAGCTGAACAAAGTCACAATAAAGAACAAGTACCCAATCCCGCGCATTGACGACCTATTCGATCAGCTAAGTGGAGCCAAGGTATTCTCGAAGTTGGACCTCCGTTCTGGATATCATCAAATCAGAGTAGCAGCCGAGGATGTATGCAAGACGGCTTTCAGAACCCGATACAGACATTACGAGTTCCTTGTGATGCCGTTCGGTGTTACCAATGCCCCAGCAATATTCATGGACTTGATGAACAGGGTGTTCGCAAAGTACTTGGACACGTTTGTCATTGTGTTTATCGACGACATACTTGTCTACTCGAAGACCCGGGAAGAGCATGCTGAACATTTGCGCACGGTCCTACAAATTCTTCAGGAAGAGAAGCTGTATACGAAGCTAAGAAAGTGTGAATTCTGGCTTGACAAGGTTCAGTTTTTGGGACATATTGTTTCGGGCGAAGGCATCTCGGTGGACCCGGCAAAGATAGAATCTGTCAGAGATTGGCCAACGCCGAAGTCAGTGGCCGAGATCAGGAGTTTTCTGGGATTGGCAGGTTATTATCGGAGATTCGTCCAAGATTTCTCAAGAATCGCTGAACCATTGACGAGGCTGACATGGAAGGACGTACCGTTTACGTGGACAGAGGAGTGCACTCAGGCATTTGACACACTAAAGCAGAAGTTAACCACGGCGCATATTCTTACAGTACCGGACGATTCCGGTGGTTTGGTGATACACAGTGATGCCTTAGGGAAGGGATTATGTTGTGTTCTAATGCAGCACGGCCGAGTGGTTGCTTACGCCTCTCGACAACTGAGAAACCACGAGAAGAACTACCCTACGCATGACTTGGAGTTAGCTGCGGTAGTCTTTGCGTTGAAGATTTGGAGGCATTATCTATTGGGTGAGAAAGTGGAGGTGTACACTGATCACAAAAGTTTGAAGTACGTTTTCATTCAGAAGGAACTAAACATGAGGCAGCGCCGATGGCTAGAACTGATGGCAGATTATGACTTGGACCTTCAGTATCACCCGGGGAAGGTGAATGTTGTACCAGATGCGCTCAGTCGCAAGCCAGCGGTCATGATGTTGACCGATCAGAGGAGCATTATTGAGGACTTTCAGAGACTCGAACTTGAAGTCGTTACGCCGAACGCACTCAGTCAACTTTGGCAACTACAGGTGCAATCTTCCCTGGTGGATCGCATCAAGATTGCACAAGCGGATGATCCCCGATTGCAAAAGTTCAGAGAGCAAGTGGAAGCCGGACTGAGAACGGATTTGATTATACATGAAGATGGATCTCTGAGATTCGGTAGCAGACTCTGTGTACCCAAGGGAGATGTTCGAGAAGAAGTATTGGCTGAAGCACACAGTTCAGCTTATTCTGTACATCCAGGAGGTTCAAAAATGTATCAGGACCTAAAGCAGCATTTTTGGTGGAACGGGATGAAGCGGGAAATTGCGAGGTTCGTATCCAGGTGCTTGGTTTGCCAGCAGGTGAAGGCGGAGCATCAGAGGACAGCAGGATTGTTACAACCACTGCCGATACCTGAATGGAAGTGGGAGCACATTACCGTGGATTTTGTGACGGCCTTACCACGGAGCCCTAGGGGCAATAACGCCATTTGGGTTATCGTCGATCGCCTCACGAAAGCTGCACACTTCCTACCTTTTCGAGTGGGACAGTCGACAGAATCACTGGCAGAAAGATATATGCAGGAGATTGTACGACTTCACGGTGTTCTAGTCAGCATTGTGTCAGACCGGGACACCAGATTCTTGTCAAACATTTGGAAGAGCTTACATGAGAGTTTGGGAACCCGCCTTAAATTCAGCACAGCTTATCACCCACAGACGGATGGACAATCCGAGCGTATGATTCAGACGCTCGAGGATATGTTGAGAGCCTGTATGTTGGACTTTCAGGGTTCATGGGAGGACCCTCTGCATCTAGTCGAGTTCTCTTACAACAATAGTTATCAGGCTAGTATTCAGATGGCTCCTTTTGAAGCACTATACGGGCGGAAGTGTGGATCCCCAGTATGTTGGGATGATGTGGGATAACGAAGATTACTGGGCTCCGAACTCATTGTTCAGACAGTCGACAAGGTCCAAATGATCAGGCAGCGTATTAAGATGGCTCAGGATCGACAGAAGAGTTGGGCAAATACCAGCAGGAGGGCACTAGAATTCGAAGTCGGAGATCACGTATTCTTGAAGATTTCCCCTACCCGTGGAGTTATCAGGTTCGGAGGCTGGGGAAAGCTCAGTCCCCGTTTTATCGGACCTTTTGAGGTGCTAGAGCGAGTAGGAGAGGTGGCCTATCGACTTGTCTTGCCTCCATCGCTAGCTGGTGTGCACAATACCTTCCACGTGTCTCAGTTGCGACGTTATGTTCGGGATGAGAGCCATGTCCTGGACCATTCGGAGCTAGTTTTGGGTACCGATCTATCGTACGAGGAGCAGCCTACTACCATCCTCGACCGCAGAGAGAAAGTGCTGAAAAATAAGGTCATTCCTTTAGTCCGAGTGTCTTGGGGCGGTCGTTCCCCAGGAGAATCCACCTGGGAGCGGGAGGAAGATATCCGTGATTGTTATCCACACCTCTTTGTTTAGTACATTGTTTCTTTGTATCCTTGTTAAATTTCGAGGACGAAATTTTTGTTAGGGGGTATGATGTAAATCCCCGTTCCCATCTTAATAAAAGTTTTCCATTTTCTAAATCCCAGTGATTTCCTTTCTTTTTCCCCTCGTATTTTAATTGGTTGCTTAAGCTTAATATATAAACTTTATTTTTCCAGCTCTTTTAAAATCATAGTCCAAACCCTAAAATCCAAAACCCAAGATTCAAAACCAAAGCCAAATTAAACTAAAACCAAACTACTTTCTTAAACCCTCAGCCCATTTAGATTTTCCTATTTAAATCCATAATTAAATCCTCAAGCCCACTCTTCTCTCCAGCCCAGAGTTTATTCTTAGGGAATTTAATTAATTAACCCTAGCCCGTTCCCTCTCCTCAGCCCACTCACCCTTTTTTGATTAAATCCCTCAATCCCCCGGCCCACTCTCCCCCTCAGCCTACAAAAAAAAAAGAATTCTTTTAAAAAAACTCCTCAGCCCAACTCCTTCGGCCCGCCTCCTCAACACCCAACCCGATCCGCTCATGTTCACCTCCCTCTCCAACGGCTCCTTCCTCCATTCCCGCTCGCGACCCCCTTCCTCCGCTCGCGCCCACACCCATGCCCACGTTGCGCGACGTTACCCCCTCGCACTCCTCTCTCTAACCCCGTCGCCTTCATCTCTCCCTCGCTCTCCAACACCATCTCAAAAACCCTCCTGTCTCGCAAAATTTCTGCATGAACCCACTGCACCCTCGACGCCGACGATCACCCCATCACTTCGCTCGACCCCCCACGACGACGACAGCCCCTCGGCGACCCCTCATTCACCCTCCTTCTCCCTCTACAACTCCACCCTCCATCAACCCAACTCCCCTGCACACCCAAACCGTTACACCCGAGCTTCGACCCCCACCCTGCATGCTCGACGCCGGCGAGGCCCCGCCGACCCGAAGCATCCGTCAACCTCTGCACCCTCTACACCTTCATCACTTTCTCCTACATCCAGAACCCGAGCCACCATTTCTCTCTCTCTTCAAAATTTGAAAACCACGCACAAGCCGACACCCACTGCGGCCCATCGACGGAGCGACGCTGTCGACCGTCGTCGACCCCAGCACTTCTCAGGCGAACCACTTAGCACCCCTCAACCTCCAGTGACCGTGCAACGACCCCGGGCAACTCCGACACAAATTCCGTATCGCGAGCCAAGCTCGCGCAAATCGTTTCACGGCGTACATTGCGCGTTCGTGACACCGCTGCCGCCGTGCAACCCCGAGACGTTTCCAGGCAAGTGTTTTACTTGCTACATGCTAATATAATTGTGATACAAACTTAAATCATTTAGTTTATAATTTACCGATTCCCGATATATTATGCGACCTATGTGTTCAATGCTAGACCCCAATGAAAATACTTGCTTAATTTGACGGAAATCGATGTTTTCTGTTGGCTCATATAGTGACGAATATCGTGTATAAATCTCACAGGAAAATACGATTGTTAGTGACTAAAATTGATACCCCCAAATATGCCGATAAAACTAGAATTTTACCGTATCGGAAAATGATTAAAATCACTGTAAATTATGTACATACTGGAATGATGCGTTCGAGGGCTTAAATCGAAGCCGACTCGACGAACTTTAACTCTATGTAAACTTCTAATGATTTCTGTTCTGTAACTGCGATGATATTTAGATCGGAGTGCGACTCTGGACTGCAGTCCAGAGCGACTCTGATTACTGGGTACTGTCCCAAAATGTGTGTCTCTTCGTTTCCCGAATTCGTATGTTATAGAACTCTGCAGTGGATTAAATATGGATCTGTTAGATAAACAAAACAAGTGGTTTCATTCCGTTTCATTGCCGTTTGCTATTTAAATTGTAAATAAAAGGGCAGAACGTATAACTATCCAGAACAGATTCAGAAGTGACACACTGATGTTAAACTGTGTATAACTTTCGACGTACAGACGTGATTGAGGATCCGTCTATTGCGTTGAATACTCTATTGAAAACCCTAGATTTTATTCAACTGTAGCATCGCTAAATTCTGAACCCAACTGGGTGCAATTCGTGTCGCGAAACGGACGCTCAGTTCTGAAACTGAATTTCCAGCCGCGAGCACTTAAAATGAAACAGCTGTATCTTGAATACCGGAAACCCGATTGAACTGAAACTAATTTTGATGAATTTCTGACTGAGTGTTCTACTTATCGTATTTGTATCATTTCGTTAAATTCTAAACATATGATTTTGTGCAATTTTTGTGAGTTGATGACATGCATATTGATTCATAACATACTTAGCTTAATGATGGCATACATACATATATCATACCCCATTTGCCATATACTTAGTGTTAGTGCATGTTAGAGTCAGTGGACATTGCATTATCGTGCGTGATTGATGTTGGTTTAGAAGTGACAAGTACACCAATGGGAAGTGAATATTCGTGACAGTGATTGATACAGTGAACAGTGATAAAACCGTGCCATTGGTATACTTGTACACGACTAAAACAAGATTATAAATAGTGTAAACCTGGGGATAAAGGAGAAATCGAAGTGGAAAGAGAATCGTATTTAGCGGGACCGTGTTTTAGAGGATGATCATTCGAGCAGCGATATACATAGTAGGTAGGATCTAGCGATCCGGCTGACAGGGTTATGTCCCGGGCATGTGGGCCGTTGTCTCGGGTATGTACGAGACTCCTGTTAAACATGATCCTCCTTCCACTATACGATTTCAAACATGACCTAGAGACCGATAGGGACACAGATCATATTCTGCATCATATAGTGACATAGTGATTACTCGCATTGTACTTTCACTAGTATTACCTCTTTTACCTGTTTCATCTTATTATAACAATATTGTTATTGTGTCGCTCTGACGACCTGAGTATGCATGCTCAGATTCCGTGGAAGAACCAACGCAGGAGACAGATCTACCTTTCGAGTTCATGGAGATATAGTCTGGTATACTTTCTTCCTTTACCGATTTCCATAAAAGTGATCGTGAGATTGAACTTGGTTAGTAATTGTTCTTGTTATCTGTAATTTGTGAACAATGGATTTTAATGTAATAAATTAGTGATGTGAATCCTTTACTACTGTGCTTTATTTACTGATTAACATGTAATGCTAGAAGCCGAAGTGTGACTACGACGGGATGATTCCTTGACCGTAGGAGCATGGCTGGCGTAGTCATCCCTCGTTTTCCGTATTTTGGGAAGCGGGGCGTGACACTTATGATCGAACCATTAACCTACACTAGCAAATAACTACGCGATTCAGTACCAGATAATCTAGCTGGAGCGCGGCCTTTCTTTCACCGAGCAGTCGGTGGTCATTCTGGATCGGCAGGTGAAGAAGTTGAGGTCAAAAGTTATACCGTCCGTAAAGGTTCCTTGGCGTGGTCCGAACAGCGAAGAGGTCACGTGGTGTCACGACCCAAAATTCAGCACATGACCGGCTCTTAAATTACGCAACGTCCAAAGGCGTAACGTAATCAAGTAAGCCGAAGCCCAGAAAATCTAAACCTTTTTGCGGAAAATAGTGGGGGTGCAGTTTTGAAATAGGGGTATAATGAAGTAAATTTTTTTTTCTTTGAATGCATAGATAATGAAACATGAAAATGCAAGTGGATTATACTACAGTTGAAAACATGTTTCGTCTTTAAAAATTTGGGCAGCACCTCCCTTATATATTTTGATCCAAAACCATATACACAACAATAAAGGCATCCTAAAGCGGGAGCTAGCTCTTTGCCAACTGGAAGAATCACAACCACGCAATAAAATATATACGACTCCCAACGGTGATGAATCAGCCCAGAAAGAACAATAAATAAGCATGACATCAAAACTCAAGAACAGCGATCATAAACCTATCATTCTAAGTCTTGCACAATACCCAAGTCTGACTAGGTCTACCAATATATAATTTCTAGTCTCTGATTTGATCTGATCTGATGGAGTTTATCTAGATACAGTAGAATATAAAGTACGAGAGTGGGTACGATCCAATGTGTATCTCACCTACCAAAGCAAAGCACCCTGGAAGAAGCTGTGTGCCAGCGATACCACAACTGATCTCAAGCGGTCAAACCTGCAAGAACTGTGGCACAACGGGGGTGAGTTGCCAATTCGTGAGTAGAAAACATCAGCAAGTAGAAATCGAATAAAACAATGATTTCCTAGGTCACTATATCCTAAAGGTAATACTATGATATCTAGGGTGACCATGTATGCATATATGTCAACAATCGAGTCAATACAATGACATATATAAATAAACGTCTGACATCATATGCCTATATGCATGTGGATATTATCCACGTGTCTATCAACGACACAAACAATATCATGGAACCTGAGTGTCCCACACCGACACTCGAACATCATGAAAACATATGCCTGTATATATTTATGAGGATATCTACCTCGTGTGCCATCAACGACACAATCAATCATGGAACCTTGGTGTCCAACATCGACACTCAAAACATCATGAAAACATATGCATGTACATGTATGAGGATATCTACCTCCTGTGTCCATCAACGACACATCAAAATCATGGAACCTGAGTATCCAACATCGACACTTGAAACATCATGAATCCCGTATCCAGCATCGAGACGTAAATCCTCATATCTCAGGCGCCGCATACTCAGATCGGCCGTCATATCTATCTCATCTCAGGCGCCGCATACTCAATTCGGACCTCATATCCATCTCATATCATAACTCCAAAACGGTATCCTCCGGATATCCGCCGAGTTCTATACAATCACTGGTAGGTAGTAGTCTCTCTGCCAGGCATATCGTCTACTGCACAACATTCCTTTCTTGCCCCGGGGTACCATACCGGGTCCACTATGTACCCGTAGACGGCTTATCCAGCTCCTCGAATCGGGTATCACATAGCTCAGAACCGAGAAAACTCATGGTGGACGCCTCGAAATATCATATCAAGAGAAACCGCGTTTTAAAGCAATACATAATTCCCTTGAAATATAACTGCGGTTCTCAAATCCAGAAATCTCATGAAAACAGCATCTCAAGCATATAACCATAAAGTATGATGTATGCAACATAGAGTAGTAATATAAGCATATCGTGTATATCATGTAAGCATGTCAAGTGATAGTACTGAACAATGAATGTACTTTTACTTTTAAGATTAATCTCATAATATAGAAGTTCTACTATGTAAATGGCACGACAATTCTACTGTGTAAGTGACATGGCAATTCTACTGTGCAAGTAACATGGCAATTACCAATGAAGAATGTGTGTGAGCCGACAAATCTGTGTATGTGTAACATGCGCATCAACGGTAATTGTGCAAGTGTACTAGTAAATGAGATCATAGAGCATTAAATACCGACACGTAGTACGTACATCACGAGGGGTAATATCCTACACAACATGAACAATAAATGGGTATATCTATCTACACAAGAATCATACGGTCACCTTTTAAAACGATACACATCGTCATTTTGAAAATAAGTATGGTTCAGGTGGAAATCTTTATATCGGCTTCCCGCCTTATAACATCCGATATGACAATAATCCTCGATCATTATTCTCAAATCACTAGCGCGGATTAATCATCCGGTACTTCTCATCGCGTACGGTAATCCATCGTACGGGGTCATCAAACAGAATAGGGAATCTTTCGACCTATACAATAATGAGGGTATGGATCTAAAGTCTCGTACGACATATTACTCATTATACTCATAATACACACACACACACACACACACACACACACACACACACACACACACACACACATATTTCAAATCACATTTGTATAAACGTCATATCTTATTAATTTCACAACACCTCTATCTCAATCCCGTGTCGTGCTTATCGATCTCCGTCTCATATCATACCATTAACAACTCATACTTGTCCTCTTTCAATTCATATTCATTAGCGTCAACTTTTATCATATCATCTCTTTACTAAATCCTATAACCATGTCCATAAGTTTGTAGCATATTCTTTATTTGATTATAATTTATAACACAATCTTCTATATCAATGGTTGCGGGGATGCTATACGCCATCCATCCTACTTTCCCCATAGATATAAATCTACTCACCTGCTAAACACATCACTTAGCTGAAGTCGATATGCTTCGTCGTCTCGAAAGTCCACGCGAAGGTACCTACAATCAATACACAATCGCAATGCAATTCTATTAAAATCAAGTCTGAAAAATCGATACGGCACACGTATTCGCTCATATGTTAAAACCTATAGCCTACGCATGCAAAATCAACCAAATAACGCTCGTCCATTGACGTACAAACGTCCAACGACGGAATAAAAACTCAATTACCAAAACCAAGTTTCAAAAATCGCATAAAACGAAATCGGCAACTAAAGAAATCTATCCCAGATTTTGACTCAGGTAAAATTAGCCAATTTTGCACATAGGGTTGGTCTAGATATAGGATAATGGAACCACAAACCAAAAATCAACACTTTTCACCACAAAGTGGCCGCAATTTGTGGCCCTAGGCAATATATCTGCGGCCAGAATAGACTGGGATGGGCTCGGGTTTCTAGGGTAGGTTCGGGGTTACCTGCACGACTCTCTGTGTTCGCTAAATAATTTTTAGGGTCTACGGGTTATAGTAGATCTCAGTATCCTCTCACAAAATCCACAAAAATACGATATCGGCCGATTTCAAAGTTCGTGTTTCGGGTTCTATTCTCTGTTCTAGGTCAGGAAATCATCTCTAAATTCTTGTAAACACTCACCGCACCTCTAATTAACACTTAACAGCAACTTGTAAATTTCCAAAATCACAAAACCTAACTAATTCAAATTCTAAACTAAACGAGGATATTTAACATAAACACTAATCTAAAGTGAAGGGATTACCTCAATTTGTCAACTTAGGAAAATTCTTGAGTTGCCCAAAGTCTTCAAAATCCAAACTTGGATGGTTCTAAGGATTTAGAATTGGTTTGTGCATGTTTATTGTGAAGGGGGCATGAGGTTTTGAGAAGGGATTGGAGATGATGCATGGAGGTAGAGTGCGAATGAAGGAGATGAAGAAAACATGAAGAAAACAATGGGAAATGAAGAATGGGGCTGCCAAGTCTCTCCCTCTCTCTTTCTCTCTTAAGCTCACTCTCCCTTACCCTCACTCTTTCACAAATATCTTCTTTTGTTTTATCTCACAAAAATCTCATGGCATCTAATTCTATTCTTTTCACACTCATAACTCTTTTTCTCTCTTTTCTTTTTATTTTCTTTTCTTTGTTTCACTAACCCACAAAACTTACAAGTCACAAACAAAATAAAAACATGCACATGATATGGTACACTAGCCATGGAAAAAAGTATAAATACGGATTTGGCTTAATCGCGATTAGTAGTGCACTAATCAATTTTAATCGAAATTTGCATATTATTAATTATAAAAATACCAAAATCCGATAAATATCATTATAATAAATAAATCATTTTAATCTCCGATTATTTTCCAAATATTGGTATATACTTACACCATTTTACGAAAAACCCCTATTCGCAAATCGAATAGTTTTCGCGAAATATATTATTTTAATATTAAATTTCCAAAAATAATATTTTATATTTCTGAAATGTTACACGTGGGAAGTCGAGGACGAGATGAGGAAGAAATATCCCCATCTCTTCGAAGGTACGTGTAGTTAGATTTTTAATTCGGGGACCGAATTTCATTAAGGGGGGAAGATTGTAACGTTCTGAAAATTCGATTAGGTTAATTATGTTTTAATTATTGATAATACGTATTTTCCGTATAAACTAAGATATAATTATTTTTCCACATAGACTTAAATATACCTATTTTAACTATTTAATTGCTAGTATTGGTATTTAATTAGTCACCTATTTATTGCTAGTTTACTTGAATATTTTCCTTAATTATTTATTTTTAATTATTATTTTAATCATACACTTATATACTAAATTAGTGATAATTATAAATTAGAATGGGTTAATACAAGTTTTGTGCACCATAACACAATTAAACCAAATTGTAACATGTTGTTTTTTTAAAATGAAAAATTTTCCAAGATGGTTCTAGAAATTTAAAGAAAACTTAATAGAAAAAAAAATAAATAAAAAAGAAAAATGAAGAAATAAAGAAGTATGGTGCTAATTGACTTGAGGTATGGTGTTTATCTCTCTGTGTTCCCTCACTCACACACACACTCACCCACCCACCCTCCTCCTATTCTGGCCTAGCAAAAGGCAGCAGGACCCCTTCTCCAATTCCCATCTTTTTTAATCTCAAAACTCCACAAAACTCATTCAAATATCCACAATAAAATCAACACAAATCCTAGATTAAATCTTCACAAATTTCTTGTTCAATCTTTACATGGTTTCTTGGATCAAGTCTATATTTTGGTTGCAAGTTTGGAGCTTTTCCAAAGCTTTGTGATGTATAAGTCTTAATCAAATTGTTATCTTGTTAGCTATTGCTTTAATCTAATTTTTAATTAGGTGTTAATATGACTTTAATTTCCAAATAGGAATTTAAAGAGAAGGGTTTGAGAGCAAGTTAAAGTTTATATCACTTGATTTAGTTAGCGTTGTGTAGTTTAACATCTTAAGACCTTGCAAGAACTAATCTAGTTGTTAACTTGCTAATCTTCACTTTTAATTGTCCTGATTAAATGTTCATGTAAACTAAATTCATGATTAGTGTGTAAATATGTGTGATTAAAAATTAGTTAATATTTGTGTGGCCTAATTAAGATATTAAATGAACATTGTGGCCACTAGATTTGCTAAAGCATCTAGATTTGCACTAAATGGTTAATTGTTGCTTACTAGGTTTTTGGAATAAATAGATTTTAATTAAGATTGAGGTTGGAATGATCTACAATCTATTTCCTAAAATATTTAGTGTGTTGTGAATGCGCGATTGGTACGATTGGGTTCTAGGTTTGGGGATTTCCACGTATAGCGACCCCTAGTTGTGATTTTGGCGATGCCGTGCGCGTTTTGTGCACCAAGTGTATTCGTGTCTAGTTAGTGCGCGTTAGTTACTTTGTACCATCTTGACTTCATGTCAATTTAAGTGGTTAACCTCATGTATACTCATTGTGTGATTCTAAGATCAGTTGTAGAGACGGCGGACGCGACGAGAAAAGGAAAGGCAGTGATTGGTTCAGTTTAGCCGAGGCGTCCCGTTGAGTAGATGTACACATCTATAGGAGAATCGTCTGGATGGCGCAAGGCACCCGATAGTTAAAATTACTAGTAGTGCTTCTATTTATATGCGTAGTCTCCTAGTCATTCATCTCATTGCATTGCATCATCTTATATATATTTGATATTATCTCATAGGACACTTGCACCATTACCATTGGTCCATGCCGCACGCGCACTATTTTATACGAACACGCACGCCATTGGTAATCTATGTCACGATCACTATAGAACTTAATTGGAATCGGTATCTGTGCAATTGTATCATACACGATATGTAGACTTGCAGTTGTATATTCATCTCATCAGGATTGGATATGTAGTTTGCTAGTCATATACCTCATGTGGATTTGCATCATATATGATATGTAGACTTGTAGTTGTATATTCATCTCATCAGGATTGGATACGTAGGCTTCCTAGTCACATACCTCATTGCATCATCATTCATGCATAGTTATCTAGTCACACATCGTATTTCATATTATTGATACCATAGGCATTCATCATCGCCGACATGTTCATATATTGTGATTCTTCTTGAGAATTTTAGTGCTTATGAGATTTCTGGATTTTGGGGGGAAACCTGCAAGAATTTATAAACTTATTATCATTTTAAAAATGCAAGTTGCGGTTTTCTCGTGATATGATGTATTTGTCGTTCACCATGAGTTTTCCTGATTTCTGTTGGTTTTTGTGACCCGATTCGAGGAGTAGGATGAACCGTCTCGGGTACATGATGGACCCGGTATGGTACCCCGGGATGAGAGTGTTTTTGTGGGGATGACGATGAGCTTAGCAGGGGCAGACTACCTACCGGTGATGTCTGACGCAGAGGATATCTAGAGGATACCGACCGTGGTCGTGAGATTTGATGATATGGGCCGATCCGGACTGACGGAGCCCGAGATATTGAGATATTGAGATATTGATATATTGGGATACTCATATATTGTGTCAATGCTTTACACGGATTTTCTGTTGATTTCACTGATGATACTCCAGTTTTTATTATACAAAAGTTTTACTGAGATAAGGATATAGATCTTCGCATATCAGTTATATCTGGATTTCTTGTTGATTATCCATTCATGTTGCATTCATACTTTTGCATTGCATCATATTGGTATATGTGGGTTGTGACGCATTTGCGAGCATGCTTACGATAGCCTTATTAGATGTTACTTACTACTCACGAGTTGGCAACTCACCCCGTTGTGCCACAGTATCTTGCAGGTCTGATCCGTCAGCACAGTAGCGGCGGGCGTATTTCTTCATTTCGTGTAACATTTCAGAAAATATAAAATATTATTTTTGGAATTTAATATTAAAATAATATTTTTTTCGAAAATTATCCAATTTTCGAAATTGAGGTTTTCGAAAAATGGTATGAATATATACAAATATTTGTGAAATAATTGGGAGATTAAAATGATTTATTTATTTAAAAATATTGTGGTGATGGAATTTGTTTGCAATTGTGTTTGGCCAAAAAAAAAATCCTTGTGTTGTTTTTGATTTCCCAGCATGAATTTTGTGGCTTCTAGATTGGCATGGGCTTTTGTTGTGCTGGCAAGTGAGGGATGGGCAAATCGTGTGCTTGTGTTGTGTCATGGGTTGGCATTAATTTATTTTGTTTTTGGTTTGATCTTTTGTGGCTAGGTGGCTGTCTAAAACTGAGGTGAGGTTTTTAAAAGGGTTGATTAATTTATTCATTCACTCAGCACTTGGCTTACAATCACCACTCACAAATTATTAAGCCTGTGAACTCCATTTTTCGAAATTCCGGAGAGCACTTCTTGTTATGGCCGAGCACAATTTTGTGTGAGCTCATTTGGTTTTCCTCCAAGCTAAATTTCTTTTGCTCACAATTTCTTCTTTGGCAACTTCATTTACCTCCATCCAAATACTTGGGTGCCTTGAGACAAAGTATTCTACACTCTCTCTACTTCAATCTTGGACATGTCGGCTAGCAAACTTCATGTCCGAGTTGCTTCGGTTTGAAGCGGGAGACCGTATAAAGATTCATCGACGTTGGTCCTCTTCGACGAGCGTGACCGGAGAGCGAACTTCGTCGAGGCAGCCGCAACATGCTAAGGACTAAGGTTGAAGACCGAAGGACACGGATCGATCAGTACATTCGTGTGGATTCCGAGACGACGAAGCGCATCGACGATGGATAAGTGAGGAGTTTAGCAGGTGAGTAGATTTATATCAACGGGGGAAGTCGAGTGGATGACGTATAGCACCCCCGCAAACATTGATATGGAATATTGTTTGATTATTTTATCCTGATAAATGATATGCGACGGACATGATTGTAGGATTTACAAACGATAATATGATAGAAGTTGATGCTAATAGACATATTGACATATGAGAATATAAATGATAAGTGAATCAGGATAGATACGAATTGAAAGAGAACAAGTGTGACGTTTTTATATTGTGATGCGAGATATTAATGTGATGAACGAGTATACGATGTGATATGATGACTTAGTGTTATATGTCATTATATGGGTTCGAGTCGATATGAGATTGTTGATGCCTTTGTAGGTCCCCTGATACGAGTTTGACATGGATGTGACCTGCGAGATAGGTATATATATATGGATATTGTTTTTGCATATTGAGTGATATGCCGTACGAGACTTAGATCCGTACCCCCGATGTTGTATAGGTTGATAGAATCCCTAGATTTGTTTTAATGCCGCCGTATGATGGATTTACCGTACGCGATGAATATTATCTGTTGATTTATCCATACCCTTGTTTAGAGGAGGTCATACGATGGATTGTACCGTACGTGATGTTGTGAGGCTGGATGCCGATTGATGGATTCACCGACTCGGATATATTGTAGACACGTATACCTTATAGCTTTTAGCTGATGATGTACTTTATGGTACGATCATGTTATTCTCATTGCATTAAATATACCTGTGCTAGTACACCTACACTATTATCGATGATGCGTATGTTACACTAACACAGATTTGCTGGTTCACACACCTTCATCATCGATAATTGCAATGTCACTACACAGTAGAATTGCTACATCATGCCATGATATATTTGTTATATTCATATCACTGTTCCACGTTGCATGAGATATACGGACATGCTTTCATCCTGTTATATGTTGCATACATACTGACATGTGTTAGTGTATATGCCCTAGAGGCCATTACTGTATCATACTAGTTTGTATATTACTTGATGGAAGCTTGGGATATTCACCTTGTATAGACAATCTTGCTCAATATAGTAGTATGCTACTTGGTTTGTTTCTGCTTTAATGTGTACATGTGTTTATTTTAGTATATCACCTATACACATTAGTGGAGCCCTTAGGATCTTTGCTTGATTACCAGCGTTGTGATGGCAGTCACACTCGTGGGGGCTGGGAAATCTACAAGCACATCTTTATGCAGGTCTCTAGTTGCAGGACTATCGAGACAGGGCATCGATACTCCAGAGTAGACTAGCGTATGCGCTTCTCATCCCAGTGTGGGAGACGGTCTGTCCCACAGCCGTCAGTACGTCGTACTTGAGATAGTATGCGGGTGCTCCTTAGGTTACGAGTACATTGGACAGGACTCGTCGGGAACTGTTGGTTGGTACTATACCTATCGTCAGTTATCAGTTCCCAGGTGACATGAGTACAGCTTAGTCCGCTGACTTGACACTGTCACTTCGCCTCGAGTGTGTTCCCACTATACTTTGATTACTACCCTACCACGGCTCTCTGGAGTCGTGCAAACAGGTAGTTTTTGGGTGCAGTCCCGAAGCACTTGGAGGCAGTGACGGTTAGACAGGATTCGTCTCTCCCGGTATTGGGGGTTGACATCGCGCTGTGTCTAGGAGAGCCATTACACGAGTAGTCCCTGGCCAGGGCAAGCGAGATATACTGGTAGGTTTCCAGTGTTATCTCAGGGTGTTCTGGGCTTCACTCCGACACGACTTGTACCGCTATTAGGGGACTGACGTTTACCGCCCCCTACGACCACCATGCGATGTATCAGACGATCAGACCAGACTGTATAGAGATTGTCACATTCAGCCTCAGTAGGAGTTCAGATGGGTTTCACCTCGTCCGTCTTCTTGTCGGCATCTACCTGGGGACCGTTACGCACAGCTAGTGCCGCTTGCGGTCTGTGGTTAAACCCACTGCCAGCGTAGTGTCGAGTCTTTAGAGTCCCACACAGAAAGCTATTCGCCTTTAGGCAAAAGAGTAGAGCTCGCATGGTTTTGCGACAGGTCGCATGGTTTTGCGACAGGGTTCGGTCACATCCATGCACTTGTGCACGTTTGGTGTCCGGACAGTTAACACTAGCAGGCTTTGGTTTAAGCCAGATCCTAGTGTACTTTTTGGGATTGGTTTTATCTCGTTTGTATTCGTGTTCCTCAGAACGCGGATGCGGGTGTGTATGCACAGTTGACAGAGAGACAGAGTCAGAGGATTCTCATTGGGGTTGTTGACTGTTGACTGTTGACTATTGACTTTTGGCTAAACCCTAATGAGAATAAGAAATATACTTAACAATAATATTAATTAAGTATTATAGTGACATGGTTGTTGAGGGGTTGACTTTGTTGACTTGTTGACTTTGTTGACCGGTTGACTAGGTTGGACTAGTTGACCATCATCATGACAATGGCTATCATTTCATGGCAAAGACTTTTGCTTGCTTGTTTATTTATGCAAAATGAGTGCATGAAATGATATAGCCATTTTTGACTTGAACCATCACATAATACTTGATTACTATTTTTGTTATGATGGTTTTGGATTATGAGAGCTTGGATGGCAAAAGAGTTACTCATTCTCTCATTTCATTTCTCTCTCTTGCTTGAGCTCTCCCTCTTACTCTCTCTCTCTAGTTCAAGGCAACACCCACTCATGAGTTGAGAAACATTGCCTTAGAGATAAAAAGAAAACCCAAATCACTTCTCTACTCATCTTAGTTCACAAGGTTTAGCAAACCAAGTGTTCTTGTTTCTTCAAGTTCGAAGAAGAAGCCAAAGGTAGAAGCTTTCAGGTGGATCCATCTTGGGCGCAAGGAGACGACGAGGTGAGGCCGATCCGTACACCGGAAAGAGTTGAAGACGAAGGAGTTCAAGAAAGGTATAACCCCCTAACCGAGTAGGTAAAACTCTAGTTAGGTTGTTAGTTAGTTGTTTAACAAAGATCCGTATTTTGAGTCCATGTTACCACCTCTTGAAAAATCGTTTTTCATCATTTCCGCAAGCTCGTAAGTACCGGGAGAGGTAACGTGGACTTACAGTTGTATCAGAGCCTAGTTAAACACTATCTAACATGTTAGCAAAGTAAGTATAAGTTCGATCGGAGAAAAAGTCGCGAAACGAACCCGAAAAGCATACTTTCTGTCGAATTTTTCCTCTGTTCAAAAATTAATAAATCTTGGCTTAAAATTCGACTCAGGGTTTTTACATCTCACTGTAGAAAAATGGTCCAGAGAGCCCATCAACGCGCCGCGGAACCGCGGCAGGAGCTTGCTCCCGCCGCGGATCCGCGGCCGAGTTGACTCGGCCGTGGACGATTTTTCTTGCTGTGAGGTCACATGGGTGTTTTGGGATTTTTAAAATATGTTTTTTCTGCCCAGATTTTCCAGAAAGAAAAATTTGTGTTTGGGGCCTAAAAATCCGTATTTTGATCGAACTTCTAAAGACTTAAGCTGGCGGGTATATATCTGTGATGTGTTATATGTATTGAACATCCACTAATCGCTATACGTCGATTAGTGGGGGTTATACATATCTGTGATCTGTAATGTTGATGGTATGTGTATATGAATTCATTGGATTGTCGCGGATAAATAGCCGGGGGGTTGTAAGATGAGAGTTTTCTTTTATCTTTCAATTCATGTAATATGTAAATTGATGTAATATTATTTTTGGCGGCACAACCGGGTCGGGGTTGTATCCGTCATTGTATAATTTCTTTTTACTGTTATTTCTCCTAGGATAGACCCAAGGTGGGGTGCACAAACTACCGGGTATCTCGAAGTGCCGAGTGGCCTACTCACGTCATTGAGGGAGGTTGCTCCGCTTCGGATATTTGGCGGGTAGTTTACCGCACCCGTAGGGGTCTAGGGAGGGGTATTGACTATTCATCGCGACCGTGTAATCCGCTTTTCGTTACAGGCTCGTACGAATTGCGGATTACTAGTATATCCAATATATTCATCTGTGATCTGAAATGGCTATCATTGCAATATATCTATGTAAGATATTATTTAGGCGTTGCTTATGTTTTGCATCCGCGCTAGTCCAGCCCCCGCTCTGTCGTTAGTTAAGTAACCTAACGGGTAATGACGGGGCCCCGTGGAGAATACGGATGGCATAAGCGTACGTCATATTTTGGTTGTTTTCTGCAATGGTAGGATTAAATGATGGGACGCATTGGAATTAATGCAAGAAAAATAAACCAAGTAAAAGTCGTTGGAACACTTTCAAAACCACTCGGTTTCTTTTCAAAATAACTTTTAAACGCGGAGCTTAAGCCACTCCTTTTAAAAGCTATCTCGTTCCATCGATTATATCAAGTTCACTACGTTCACGGTTTCGCCAAAACCATTCGTAGCCCTCCGTCGTTTCACATGGATGGTCAATAGTATTCAAGCTATGTATGTTGGCCAAAGTCAAGGCATAGTGATTGGTAGCTATTGGGTATTCATGTGCAGCATAGATAGATGTGTTGGTTTGGGGCAGTCGTTCTACCATTTTGTCCAAAGTCAAGGGTATGTGCGGATGGGCTCAAATTAACCTGGAGAATGATGGGTAGAACTTGACATGTGACTTATGATATTTTGGCCAAAGTCAAGGCCATAAGAGCATGGGGAAAAAATCCACATCGGGAGTTTCAAAAGAACTGAAACTTGCTAGCACTGCATACCATTTGGAGTGTGATGATTCTGATAAGATTCCTTCAGTTTTGTCACGCGATGATATTTGGATCTCGATCCTACTGTGAGTATATGCTACTCCTCGGGAAATTTCTCACTTAACGATCAATGCAATAAACCAAGTAGGTGTCTAGAAAGGTGTTAGCGGGGCTACGCCCCCAGGGAAAGGAGGTTATTTAATTAAGGAACTTCACGAAAGCGTTGGAAAACCTCCCTTGAAGTACCGACACCAGCCTGGCCGAACGGTTAAGCAAGTATTGTACGGTGAGATTGATCCTGACCAATTCTTCCTTTTTGGTTTGAGGAGGGATTCGAGAGACAGTGGGAGCCATCCTGTTTAGACAAATTAAAAACCACTCTAAACTTGCAAGAGCATCATGCTAAAGTGTTTCTTCTCTCTCTCCTAATTGCAGCGACCAAACATCATGACCGGACTTAAGTTATTACTAGATAAAAACATACTGACAGAGCCAAACTACAAAGATTGGCTCAGGAATGTCAAAATGGCAATCACTTATGACAAGTTGGGGTATCTCCTTGCCCCCAAAGCTCCCCCTGTCCCAGGTCCCACCTCCAGCGTCGCGGATAAGGAAATCCGTAAGACTTGGGAGATCGATTGCGCGAAGGCCAAGTGCCTCGTGCTTGCCTCTATGGACAACGAACATCAGAGGAGGCACGAGAATATGGACCTCGAATCCATATTTCTCCATACAAAAGAACTGTATGGAGAGCAATCTCGTATCGCAAGATACGAAGTGTCGAAGAAGTTATTTTCGGCAAGGTTAGCCGTCGGATCATCGGTAGCGAAACACGTGCTTAAGATGATTGGCTTCATTGAGGAGCTCGCAGACCTTGGGACCACGTTAGGGAACGAGCTCTATACGGACTTGATTCTCCAGTCCCTTCCTTCCACTTACGCCCAGTTTATCCTGAACTTCAATTTGCAAGAAAAAGAAGTTGAACTTTGAGAACTCCTCAACATACGGAGGAGTGCAGAGGACACCCTACAGAAAGGTAGGGAAACATCCACTTTGTTTGTAGGAGGATCTTCCTCTTCTAGGTCCAAGGCGAAAGCCAAGGGAAAGAAGAAGAAAGCCCCCGCCAAACCAAAGGGCGGTGTTAGTAAAGTGGATACGAAGGGAAAGACAAAGGCAACAAAGACAGCGGGGAAGCTTGTGGATAAGGAAGAATGCTTTTACTGTCACAAGAGTGGGTACTGGAAGAAAGATTGCAGGGCTTGGAAAGCCAGAACATAGGATCTGAAGCAAGTTGCGGCTTCAGCTTCAGGTGTGTATGTTATTGAAAACTGTCTATCAATAAACTCTACTTCCTGGGTATTGGATACCGGATCAGGATCTCATATCTGTAATTCTTTGCAGGCGTTGAGAAACCTTAGGGTTTTGAAGGCAGGTGACATGACCCTCAAAGTTGCAAACGGAGCTAGCATGGATGCTAAGGCCGTCGGGGACTATCACCTGAGAATGTCAGATGGACATGTTTTGGTTTTACGTAATTGCTTTTTTGTACCCAACGCAACTTGTAATATCATTTCTGTATCTTTGATTTCTAAAGAAGGTTATGAATTTGCGTTTGTAAGTAATGTTGTAAACATTCACCTTAATCAAGTTCCGATTGGGTCAGGTACATTAAGCAATGGTATATACGTATTAAACAAACCACAGATTTTCAATGTCCAGAATACACACAAAAGAAAGTCTCCGGAAATAAATCAGACTTTCTTATGGCATTGTAGACTGGGTCACATCAATGAGAGAAGGTTGACGAAGTTACATACAGAAGGATATTTGGATCCGTTCGAATATCAATCGTATGCCACTTGTCAATCCTGTTTCAAAGGAAAGATGACAAAGACTCCGTTCACTGGACACGGAGTGAGAGCGAGTGAGCTCTTGGGACTCGTACACAGCGACGTGTGCGGTCCAATGTCTACACATGCGCGAAGCGGTTATTCTTACTTCATTACTTTTACGGATGACGTTTTAAGGTACGGTTATGTCTTCTTAATGAAACATAAATCCGAAGCCTTTGGAAAATTCCAGGAATATAAGAATGAAGTAGAAAAACAAACCGGCAAAAGTATCAAGACACTGAGATCGGATCGAGGTGGTGAATACTTGAGTGCCGAGTTCCTGAATTACTTAAAAGAGAATGGAATTCTCTCTCAGCTTACTCCTCCATACACTCCGCAACATAACGGTGTATCGGAGAGACGGAACCGAACCCTATTGGATATGGTACGGTCCATGATGAGTAACGCTGAGTTACCGCGATCATTCTGGGGATATGCACTAGAATCAGCTGCATACCTTTTGAACCGAGTTCCAACTAAGACTGTGCCTACTACACCATATCAGATGTGTGGGAAGAGACCCTATCTTAATCACATTAAGACATGGGGATGTCCAGCTTTTGTCAAAAAGCAGCATGTGGACAAACTCGAGGCACGCTCAGTACAGTGCAAGTTTGTGGGATATCCAAAGAACTCCAAGGGATATTTCTTCTATTGCGAAGAGGAACAAAAGATTTATGTTTCTCGTCATGCCCACTTCTTGGAAACTGAGTTTTTGGAAAATCAGATAAGTGGGAGCGCAATAGAACTGGAAGAAATTCCAGAACCACGAGCTATTACTGAAAGCTTAGTAGAACCAGAGGGTTCGAAAGATCATGACATTCCTACGCCGCTCCGCAGGAGTAGTAGGCAGTCTCATCCGTCCGAGAGATACTACGGTTTTCTCATAGACGGGGACAGAGAAGATTGCATCATTGATTATGATGAGCTGACTAGCTTCCAGCAGGCCATTCAGAGCGTTGACTCGGTAAAATGGCTGGATGCAATGCGGACCGAAATGGAGTCCATGTACACCAACAAAGTATGGACGTTGGACGTTGCTCCAGATGGGGTAAAACTCGTAGGATGCAAGTGGATCTTCAAAAGGAAGATTGGTGTAGATAGACAGGTTGAGACCTATAAAGCTAGACTGGTTGCAAAGGGTTTTCGTCAAAGACCTGGTTTGGACTATGACGAGACCTTTTCTCCAGTAGCTATGCTGAAATCCATTTGGATCCTTCTTGCCATTGCTGCCTTCCACGATTATGAGATTTGGCAGATGGACGTAAAGACCGCTTATCTAAAAGGAAATTTAGAGGAGTGTGTTTATATGGACCAGCCAGAGGGTTTCATTCAGAGTGGGAGCCGCGGAAAGGTGTGCAAGTTGCTTAAGTCCATCTACGGACTAAAGAAGGCATCGCGGAGTTGGAACATCTGTTTTGATGAGACGGTCAAAGAATTTGGCTTTATCAAATATCCAGATGAACCATGCATCTATAGTAGATTTGTAGCGAGAACTGTAGTATTCCTCGTTTTATATGTGGATGACATTCTCTTAATAGGAAATGACATTCCTATGCTACAATCTGTCAAAGGGTTCTTATCACACAGGTTCTCCATGAAAGACCTGGGTGATGCCTCATACATTCTGGGGATCCGGATCTATCGTGACAGATCCAAGAGGATACTGGGACTCTCACAGTCCAGGTACATCGACACCATACTGAAAAGATTCAGTATGGAAGATTCCAAGCGCGGTAATCTACCGGCTTGTCACGTGATCACCCTTTCCAAAGAGATGTCTCCCAAGACTGATTTGGAAAGGGATCGCATGTCTATTATACCCTACGCTTCTGCGGTAGGGTCTATAATGTATGCGATGTTGTGTACCAGACCAGATGTATCTTATGCACTGAGTGTGGTAAGCCGGTATCAGTCAAACCCTGGGGAGAAACACTGGATAGCAGTAAAGAACATTCTCAAGTACCTGAGAAGGACTAAGGAGATGTTCTTGGTGTATGGCGGAAAAGACCTCTAGATCGAGGCCTTTGCTGACTCCAGCTTCCAGAGTGATAAGGATGATTCCAAGTCCATGTCGGGTTATGTCTTTACCCTCTATGGAGGGGCGGTGTGTTGGAAGAGTTCCAAATAGGAAACCGTTGCTGACTCGACGATGGAAGAGGAATATATCGCTGCTGCAGATGCCGTAAAAGAAGCCGTTTGGATAAGGAAGTTCTTAACTGAACTTCAGGTGGTTCCGTCCATTGTTGATCCAATACCTCTGTATTGCGACAACAACGGGGCTATAGCTTTAGCAAAGGAACCCAGGTCCCATCAGAGATCCAGACACATCTTGAGGCGGTATCACCTGATCAGGGAGATCGTGGGTCGCCAGGAGATCGAGGTTCGGAGAGTTTCTACGGAAGATAACACTGCTGATCCACTCACAAAGGCCTTACCCCAGACTCAGTTCGAGCGGCTGATCGAGATGGTAGGTCTTCGATACGCCAGTACATGGCCTTAGTGCAAGTGGGAGATTGTTAGTGTATATGCCCTAGATGCCATTACTGTATCATACTAGTTTGTATATTACTTGATGGAAGCTTAGGATATTCACCTTGTATAGACAATCTTGCTCAATATAGTAGTATGCTACTTGGTTTGTTTCTGCTTTAATGTGTACATGTGTTTATTTTAGTATATCACCTATACACATTAGTGGAGCCCTTAGGATCTTTGCTTGATTACCAGCGTTGTGATGGCAGTCACACTCGTGGGGGCTGGGAAATCTACAAGCACATCTTTATGCAGGTCTCTAGTTGCAGGACTATCGAGACAGGGCATCGATACTCCAGAGTAGACTAGCGTATGCGCTTCTCATCCCAGTGTGGGAGACGGTCTGTCCCACAGCCGTCAGTACGTCGTACTTGAGATAGTATGCGGGTGCTCGTTAGGTTACGAGTACACTGGACATGACTCGTCGGGAACTGTTGGTTGGTACTATACCTATCGTCAGTTATCAGTTCCCAGGTGACATGAGTACAGCTTAGTCCGCTGACTTGACACTGTCACTTCGCCTCGAGTGTGTTCCCACTGTACTTTGAGTACTACCCTACCACGGCTCAATGGAGTCGTGCAAACAGGTAGTTTTTTGGTGCAGTCCCGAAGCACTTGGAGGCAGTGACGGTTAGACAGGATTCGTCTCTCCCGGTATTGGGGGTTGACATCGCGCTGTGTCTAGGAGAGCCATTACACGAGTAGTCCCTGGCCAGGGCAAGCGAGATATACTGGTAGGTTTCCAGTGTTATCTCAGGGTGTTCTGGGCTTCACTCCGACATGACTTGTATCGCTATTAGGGGACTGACGTTTACCGTGTAAGTGCACGGCGGCGCCCCGGATCGTCAATCCGACGGCCAAACGCGGAAACGGTGATAAACTTTAATTTTGCGGACTTAGCAAACCGGCACCACCGCGCACTAAACCCCGGATCATGCCATTAAACTAGTCTAAGCTAACAAGAGAATGCGTTAGAGATATACCGACTGATCCGAGTCCTCCGGTCTTCATCTCCACTCTGATCTCCTTGCGGGATCTCCGGTCGTCGCCTCCTCGCCGGAAGGGCACCACGTCGCCTGCATCTTTTACGGGCTCCCGCCTCTATACCGAGGCAACTCGGGCATGAAGCCGGCAACTCGACATGCTCAAGATGTGCTGTAGGAAGTGTAGTGCTTTGTCTCTTTGGGGTTTGTTGCCTTTGGATGGAGGAATGAAGATTGAGCTTTGGAGGGAAAATGAAGCTATCAATTTTTGCATGGAAAATGATATGAACAAATAAATCTCCTCACAAATGAACCCCTCTCACTCCCTCAAAAATTTGGCCGGCCATATCATTATAGGAATGGTGGTGGAGTGAGAACAAAATGCAAGAGGAAGGTGATGGTAGGAGAAGAAAAGAGGTGACCACAAACAAACATCAACCATGCTTATTCCTTACATCAAAACCATACCCTTTCTAATCTCATTTAATGCAAGTGATGGAGAGAATCAAAGATGCTATCCTAATCTCTACAATTGCAAGAAACCCCCTCCACAAATGTTATTTGCACAAGGGCAAATAACCCCCTCCACCGGAAAAGTCCGGCCGGGAAAGAACAAAGGAAAACCGGCCGGAACGGAATGCAAACTGGCAACTCCAGAAAACTGGTCCCGTAATAAATTACAGGAAAAACCCCGATACTGTGCATACACGCCCGCATCTGTATTCCGTCCGGATACAAATGCAATGAGACAAAATCTACACTGTACTATACTAGGATCCTGCTTAAACGAAAGCCGGCTAGTAATATCCGTCCGATCCTGATCCGTGCAATACCGCACGTATCTGATCGAACGCTGCCATATAACCATACGGCCACTAGTACAAAACTGTCCGATCCTGATCCGTGCAATACCGCACGTATCTGATCGGACCCTGCCATATCTCCATACGGCCTCTACAGCGTTTCGCCCGAAAGCCTGAGTAACTGAAAGTGTGGTGGACTCTAAAGACTCGTCAATACTATGGCTGTGGATTTAACCACTAGCACGTCAGAGGTATAAGCCAATACGTGACGGGCCACCAGCTATTGACCAAAAGGGACGTCGATGAGCGAACTCATCCTGACACCCTACTGAGCCTGTCAATGACAATATCCGTACAGTCCGGTCCGTTCGTCTATGAGCATCACATGTCGGGCCTAGAGGGTTGGTAAAAGTCAGACCCCCAAAAGCGGTACAAGTCGTGTCGGAGTGTAGCCCAGAACACCCTGAGATACTACTGGAATACCTACCAGTAAATCTCCTGCCTTGGCCAAGGTCTTCGTGTAATGGCTCTCCTAGACACATCGCGACCTCACCCCCAATACCGGGAGAGACGAACCCCCGAAGATCCGCTCACTGCCTCCATGTGGCTCGGGACTGTACCCAAATAAAACCTGTTTGCACGACTCCTTTGAGCCGTGGTAGGGTAGTAATCAAAGTACAGTGGGAACTCACACGAGACAAATGACGATCCCCAGGTCGATGAACTAACCTGTACACATGTCACCAGGGAACTGCTATCTGACGTCAGGTATAAGACCAACTAGCATGTTCCCGGCGAGTCCTGTCCGGTGTACTCATAACCCAATGAGCACCTGTATACATCTTAGGTGAACCAACTGACACCAGTGGCTTGTGAGACCGGCCACCGTCCCTCGTCGGGGTCTCGACTGTATACACTAGTCTACTCTGGAGTATCGATGCCCTATCTCGAAACTCCCACGACTAGGGACCTTTTAAGGATGTGCTTATAGACTACCAGCTCCCACGTATATGATCGCCCTCATACTGACCGGTAGTCAAGCAAGAATCCTAGGGGCTCTATCAACGTGCAATAGCGACATGTCATGTCACCTAAAGCAGTACACGATGATAAAGGTAAACCAGATAGCGTACTATCATCTCGAGTAAGACTGTCTTCCCGGGATAGGTCCTCCCTCAATCATTGCAATCACGTGCCGTGATCCAATAATTGACTCTGAGGGCATTATCTCCAACATACCGCCCCATAGGCCCGCCGTGCGATGTATCAGACGAACAGACCAGACTGTATAGAGATTGTCATATTCAGGCTCAGTAGGAGTTCAGATGGGTTTCACCTCGTCCATCTTCTTGTCGGCATCTACCTGGGGACCGTTACGCACAGCTAGTGCCGCTTGCGGTCTGTGGTTAAACCCACTGCCAGCGTAGTGTCGAGTCTTTAGAGTCCCACACAGAAAGTTATTCGCCTTTAGGTAAAAGAGTAGAGGTCGCATGGTTTTGCGACAGGTCGCATGGTTTTGCGACAGGGTTCGGTCACATCCGTGCACTTGTGCACGTTTGGTGTCCGGACTGTTAACACTAGCAGGCTTTGGTTTAAGCAAGATCCTAGTGTACTTTTTGGGATTGGTTTTATCTCGTTTGTATTCGTGTTCCTCAGAACGCGGATGCGGGTGTGTATGCATAGTTGACAGAGAGACAGAGTCAGAGGATTCTCATTGGGGTTGTTGACTGTTGACTGTTGACTGTTGACTATTGACTTTTGGCTAAACCCTAATGAGAATAAGAAATATACTTAACAATAATATTAATTAAGTATTATAGTGACATGGTTGTTGAGGGGTTGACTTTGTTGACTTGTTGACTTTGTTGACCGGTTGACTAGGTTGGACTAGTTGACCATAACATAACAATGGCTATCATTTCATGGCAAAGACTTTTGCTTGCTTGTTTATTTATGCAAAATGAGTGCATGAAATGATATAGCCATTTTTGACTTGAACCATCACATAATACTTGATTACTATTTTTGTTATGATGGTTTTGGATTATTAGAGCTTGGATGGCAAAAGAGTTACTCATTCTCTCATTTCATTTCTCTCTCTTGCTTGAGCTCTCCCTCTTGCTCTCTCTAGTTCAAGGCAACACCCTCTCATGAGTTGAAAACATTGCCTTAGAGATAAAAGAAAACCCAAATCACTTCTCTACTCATCCTAGTTCACAAGGTTTAGCAAACCAAGTGTTCTAGTTTCTTCAAGTTCGAAGAAGAAGCCAAAGGTAGAAGCTTTCAGGTGGATCCATATTCGGCGCAAGGAGACGACGAGATGAGGCCGATCCGTACACCGGAAAGAGTTGAAGACGAAGGAGTTCAAGAAAGGTATAGCCCCCTTACCGAGTAGGTAAAACTTTAGTTAGGTTGTTAGTTAGTTGTTTAACAAAGATCCGTATTTTGAGTCCATGTTATCACCTCTTGAAAAATCATTTTTCATCATTTCCGCAAGCCCGTAAGTACTGGGAGAGGTAACGTGGACTTACAACTTGTACACCCACATACTTGGTTACAGCTACATGTACTTCATGCATACATACTGACATGTACACCCACATATTTTGCTATAGGTGCATATACCCCTAAGTGGTATTGTATTGACATGTGATATTGAGACATTGGTTATTGTGCTATTGCGCTTATAAAATGCATCATTCATATTTGCTTACATGTGGATACTTATATCTTGCTATAGTTTCATGTACACCTTATATGATGCTGCACTTGATTTCGAAGGATTTGGGAACCACATAATGTATTTTAAAAGCTGGGTTCATTTAAAAGAGCGGTTTTCCCTTAATATGCTCATATTGTTGTTTTATGTTGCATATATCAGTTTTTCATGGATTTTCGCATTGAGATATGGATTTCATGTGATTTATGGATTTGAGAACCGTGGGGGGTGTTTCAAGAAACTGTATATTGTTTGAAAACCCGGTTTCTCTTGATATGATATTTCAGTACGTCCACCATGTGATTACTCGGTTCTGAGATTGGCATGTATACCCGATTCGAGGAGTGGGAGGCACCGTCTGTGGGTACATGGTGGACCCGGTATGGTACCCCGGGATGAGAGGTGATTTCGTGGTGTAGACGATGATCCTGGCAGAGGGACCACTACCTACCGGTGATATTATTTGGACTCGGCGGATATCTGGGGGATACCGACCGGAGTCATGTTCAGACATGCTACGTGGATTTCGGGTGTCGATGTGGTCACTCAGGTTCCATGAGATGTACTGACATCAGGGCCGGTCATGGTGACGGCGTCTGACAGATGAGGATTTACGTGTCGATGCTAGACACGGGTTTCATGATGTTTCGAGTGTCGATGTGGACACTCCAGTTCCATGATTTTGTTGTGTCGCGAGGGACACACGTTGATTTATATCCTCATTTTACCTGCATATGCTTTTATGATATTTACATGCAGGAATTGTTGTGTCAGTGGTTGACACGTGGACGAGATCCACCTGCATACATGCATTGATTATATTATGGACGAGATCCACCTGCATACATGTTTGATTATATTGTGGACGAGATCCACCTGCATACATGCATTGATTATATTGTTGGACGAGATCCACCTGCATACATGCACTGATTATATTGTTGGACGAGATCCACTTGCATACATGCATTGATTATTATTGGATGATATCCACTTGTTGATAGGCATTTATTATGTGTTGACACATATGCAGATACGGTCACCCTAGATATCATAGTATTACCTTTATGATATAGTTGACCTAGGCATCGTTGTTTATTTCGATTTCTACCTGATGATGTTTTCTGTTCACGAGTTGGCAACTCACCCCTATTGTGCCACAGTTCTTGCAGGTTGACCGTATGGATCAGTAGCGGCATCGCTGGCACACAGCTGTTTTCGGGTGATTTGCTTCTGGTAGGTGGTACATGTTGGATCGTGCCACTCTTGTATTTGTTATTCATATTGTATCTAGTTGTAACATCTTCAAAAATATAAAATATTAATTTTGGGAATTTTTATAATTTAATATTATTTTATTGATTATTTTAATATTAAATGCAAATAAATAGGAAAAATGTTAGAAAAATTATGAAAAATTAGGGAAAATTCTAAAATGGGTTAATTATTGAAATTATGACATTTTTAAGTTGTTGTGATCATTTTGACACTAATTTAGTGCTAATCGCGATTAAAATCGCTAATTGGGTTTTTTGGCAATTTTGTGCAAAACTTGCACATACCACTTTTTCTATACTTGTGTATTTTTCTAGCCATTGTTTTCATTTGGGTTTACTATTCTTGTGAGAAGGTTTAGGGATTTAAAAGAAAAGGGAAAAAGAAAAAGAAAGTGTAATGATGAGGGTAGGTGAGAGAGAGGGTTGAACCATTGACCAAACCCTTAGCCATTTTCATCATTTCTCTCCCTCTCCCTTTGCTTTGCTGCTGCCGCCTCTTCCTCCCCCTTCCTCCACCTTCAACCTCCCCACTTCATCTCATAAAACACCCCAAAACATCACACTCACTTCATTAAAAATGTGCAAAATCCCTAGATCTACACATGGAGCTAAAGAAGCATGGATTTGGCCACTAGAGGGCAACTCAAGAATTTTCTTGAGTTGCTAATGAAGGTAATTTCTGAACCATTTGCTTAATTATAGCCTTTCCTTTAACCCCATGTCAAGATTTTATCGATATTGTGGATTTTAGTGGAATTGAGAGAAACCTAGTTAGGGTTTGAGTGAATTGGTGTTGCATTATGAAATTGGGCTCAGTATTGATCTTACCAACACCCTAGTGTTTGAATTGGAACCCCAAACCTGATGCTAGAACCAGAATACGGATTTTAGAAACCGATATCGGGGAAAAACTGGAATCTGCCACTGTTAAATTGAATCTGCTAACACCCCGAGAACCCTAAAATAATATTGAGTGGAAATTGAGATGTGCAGGCAACCTAGAGGCAACACCCCAAACCCTAGCCCCTAACTCTTCTTCCCGGCCGCCAAAACCTCCTTTCTGGCCGCAAATTGCGGCCAGACCAGAGAGGAATGTCCTCGTTTTGCGTGCCTGGCCCCATTTCATCAATTCTTGGCCCTGGGTACTTCTAGTTTTGACAGATTCTGTCTAGGGTGAAATCTGGGACATATATCCTATGTTGTCGTTTTGGATTCGTGTTTCCGTATTCCGTATTTTTGGATTCTGAAATGGTGGAATGTGTTTTGCCTCGACTATTGTCGTTTATACGACGATATAGAGGATTATGGATGGTTTTGAAGGCGTGCCATATGTTCTCACCTATAGGCCCCCTTATCGTATCGTTTTGGAGTTTATGCGCCGTTTTAGATTGGATTTGGTTTTAATGCGCATATACGATATTTTGATGTGTAGGTACCCCTGAAGACTTCGGACGACAAGCAAATGCATGGTGATGTCCGCAATTGGTGATGCAAGGTGAGTAGATTATATCTACGGGGGAAAGTCGGGTGGATGGCGTATAGCACCCCCGCAGTCCGTAGATAGCTTATTATAGAGTATTGTGATATTAGGTGTATTTTGGTTATGTAGGGTTAAAAGTGACTAGTGTAGTTCATAGTCGCGAACCCTAGGATAGAATTACACCTATACATATACCCTTGCTTTTCACATGTACTTACACTGTGATTGATGATATGTGACGACTTTGGAGATGAGTCGATATTGTGGGCTTGGTGCCCTGGGATCGGTGATTTGATACGATTCATATGTGGGATATGACTTGTGATTCTTGCGGGCTTGGGATGTGTGTTTACCCCCGCATGCATACTTTACCGATGTTACCGTTTGTACTAGACATAGAGTAGTACTCCAGACTATATGATCTGATGATGGTGATATTTGTTATGTGATGAGACAGTGAGTTGTTGACCCCTACCCAGCTTTTGGGAATGCCGTACGATGATTTACCGTACGAGCTGATATTGATGATAGATCCGCACTCATAGCTAGAGGATATCTTACGATATGACATTGAGGCGGGATCACCGACTATATATCTACATATACACTTAGACTCAGTTTTAGGTGGTTTCTACACCCACCCCTCCTATTTGACAGGATACTTAGATGTAGTTTGCATAGTAGATACTTTACTGTGCTGTTGATTACTAGATTTCCGCATATTCATGTTATCCGCATTGCTGGCATATGTTCATTACCATGTTATTATCATGCTGTTAGGACACCAGCACCATTATCGATGATGCGTATGTTTCACGTACACTACTTGCCGGCTCACACACTTCATCATCGATAATTGCCATGTCACTACACCGTAGTACTATTGCATTTGTGATATGATGCTTCATTCGACATATGCGCATTCCTATTCCATGTTGCATGATTTCCGATATGATTACTCTCTTTACATGTCGCATATATCATGGATTGATTGCATAGTACATCGCATTGGATTTACTGCTGGATGTTGGATTTTCATGTGATTTCTGGTTTTTGAGGACCGTGGGGTTATTTAAGAAAAGAGGCACTTTATGAAAACCCGGTAACTCGTGATATGATATTTCGGTGCGTCCACCACGCGTTTTCTCGGTGCTGAGACGTGTGCTTGAAACCCGATTCGAGGAGGTGATGTACCGTTTGCGGGTTCGTGGTGGGCCCGGTATGGTTCCCCTCGGCAAGATGATCGATGGGTTATGCCGATTGAGCCTGGAGGCGGGCGAGTACCTACCGGTGATTTTACCTGAGCTCGGCGGATATCCGGGGGATACCGCCTGGAGCCGAGAGATGGGCATACTGCCGGGGCCGACGGGCCGATATCCGCAGACGGAGCCCAGAGATGGACATGGGTTGACTCATACTGCCGGGGCCGAGGGCCGATATCCGCAGACGGAGCCCCATATGGATGAGGATTTACGTGTCGATGCTTGGCACGGGTTTCATGATGGGTTTTCCATGATTTTATTTATATCCTCACATTGCGTACATGATGCTTGCTGTCAGTGGGTGACAGGTGGACGGGTTCCACATATATACAGACTTGGTTCATATACAGACTGGATTTACACTTATCTTACACCAATATTAGTGGTATGGGACGCTAATATATGTGTATTGATATTATTGATATTTCTTCATTGATACTTCATGCAGACATACCTTACACTGATGACATGTTATCACCTGAGTACCTGGCACTATATACGTGATTAGATGTTACCTTGCCACCTTATTACACTCAGATGTACTCTTGTGGATATTTTACTGATCGTTGACTTAGGATTATGTCTTGCATTCGATTTATCCTTGTAGATGTTTCTATTCACGAGTTGGCAACTCACCCCCGTTGTGCCACAGTTCTTGCAGGTGTTGCCGTACAGGTTCTATTGCGGCATTTCTGGCACATTTCCTTCTTGCGGGTGATTTGCTTTGGTAGGTGGATTCTTTCGTATCAGGAATCACCTTTGTATTTATTTATTTCATTGTATCTAGAAATTGTCCATCAACCAAAACTTGTATATTCTTTCAGACTCAGAGGCAGTGTTGTATTATTCGACCTTAGAGTCGCGCTTAGTAGTATTGCGGTTTTCTTGCTACTTTTGAGCTTTCTTTTGGTTTTGATCCTCGCCACTTGGCGTTGTATATTATCATATCTTGCGTGGTTGTGACCGTCGATTGACGAAGAGCTAGCTCCCGCTTGGGGATGCCTTTATCATTTGCATATATTGATATCCTTGTTTTACCCCATTCGGGGCCAGTTTTACAAAAGAGACTCTGCCGAAATTTTTAGAAAAGACTTATTGTTTTCAAAACATACCTTCGGCTTAGTTATTTAGAAACCTTGATTTCAAACCTGTATTTCTTCACTTCTTTAAACCAGTTTTCTTTATTTATTCTTCAAATGGTTTTAGATTTCTGGGCTTTTGGCTTACTTGGATCAGATGGAGTCCTATAGGCTTCATATGGTTCAAGTGCCAGTCACGTGCTCTTTCGGGTCGTGACAAAGTTGGTATCAGAGCGCTAGGTTGACCTTGGTTCGAGTCTGAGTTTGACTATGTGGAGCCTAAGGAGTTATTTATATATGGAACTTAGGCTTGACCTTACGGAACTTAGACTTGGTCGAGGGGGTGTAAACCCGAACTTTCGTCGTTTTAGGATGACCCTTGGTTGATGGATTAGGTGACTAAAGTAGAGTGACGTACCGTTGGTATGTTCCGCGGCATACTTACGACACGCCACTCCGCTTAAGGAACCTTAGGATGGACATTTGTTTAGTGATCAGTGATTCTCTTCCTATCCAGGATTATACATCCATTTGAGATTCCCGATTCTATTAGTTTCATGATCATACTTTCATTGATGCTGTTCCTTCCTATGATCATGTATCCCCTTTGGATCTGTTGTTTCCTTTCTTGCCTTTGATGTGCTCTCTTTTGATACTCGATTGAGATCCCTGTCACCATGTTTGAGCGCAGTTTGGGCTGCTGCTAGGGTTACGGCCGGTGTGAGCTCGTTTGGTACGAGGGCCGACCTTTGTGTTTTCTGGTGACATGGGAACGTCTCGAGTTAGTGTTGGTGTTTGTGACCTCTAGTGGAGGCGAGTGCTTGGTTTGCACCGGATGATCGTGCCTTTGTTAGAGCTGCCAGTTGAGAGAGGACTGTTGATGTACAGTATACCTCAGGGATTGTGATGTCGCCTATCGTGCAGACAGATGGACCAGCTGTTGCTGAGATTGACAGGATGTTGCTTTCGGAGCTTACGAGCTGAGATTGCCGGAGCTTTCAGGTAGATATGCGACTGATGATAGCTAGTCTACCCGATTTGAGAGACGAAGGTGATTCGTCCGATTTTGCGCCAGAGCGGGCCCAGATGAGTTGAAGATTTCCAGTATGGAGAGTCTTACTCAGATCCAGAGCAGGCTGATTCAGAGATGATCGCTTATGTATTGCCTTTCCTGGAGGATTGAGGCATTGTTCGACGTACAGGTGTATGAGCCAGTTGTTGCTGCAAATGATGAAATATCGCCCAGATGATTGGAGCTACTGCAGCATGAGCATGTACTTAGAGAGATGATTGCGAGTCGCTAGTCACCGAGGATGAATGACTAGGACGTGTGGTGAGTTCGCTTACCCCGATGCGTGGATATCAGATTGATTGTTTCCAGCTAGAGACGACTTCACGCAGGTTCGTTGAGAGTCGATTGAGACGATCGAATGTCAGGAGCCATTTTCCAAGTTTAAAGTATACGGAAAGACATGCAGGTGATTCTATGGACCCTCTAGAAGAATGAAACCCTAACTCGACTTAATGACCGTGTGACAGCCTTTGAACCTTAGGGTTTACGGCGGTTCCGCGGCGCCATTAGTGAGGCTTGGGTTTGCCCTTCTACGGCTGGACCACCGACGCTGTGGCATGTACTCGATACTATTAAACTGTACCCGAGATGTGAGCTCTTGGGGGATTATGAGGATCTGACGAGTCGATCGGATGGTTCGACATCTTTCGGATATCGTGATGGGACATTACTTGGGAGACTCCAGATGCGAGCATAGCCGTCGGAGCGCAGTTCGTGTAGCCACGATGAGACGAGTCCGAATCAGTCGACATTTGAGCAGAGTGAGGTAAAGAGTTCGTACGAGATTTCGACGAGATGACGTCCCACTCCGCTGACATTAGAGATGTGATACACACCCGAGGCGTGGTATATGGATATATCTTCCAGAAAGAAGCACGATAAGTATGCAGCCGTTCCGGAATAAGCGTGAGCTTCAGCATTGGATGATGACTTCCGGGCATTTCGGCAGGATTGAGATTTGAGAAAGGAACCTACCCAGATGCGTTGCGAATTGATCAAGGATGGATGAGTGATGAGTATTCCTCCGATGGTTGAGACGTGTTCCCGAGGACCAGTTCGGCCTGACATCTGCTACAGAGTGATGAAGCTACAGGATACGCGATTTCGAGTCCGTGTGAGAGACTTCAGATTGACCGTGGCCGAGAACAGTGCAGTGCATAGTAGTTTGGCATGACGTCATAGTGGACAACGAGGGAGATAGTCGGAACAAGAGGTTCGTGTGAGGCACTGACGAGCTGTCATTGCTTTCCGTCGAGATTAGAGACCTGATTTGCTTACAGAGACGTTGGGATGTGACCAGTTCTGAGAAATATTGTGCTGAGGACACAGATGCCCTTTGAGCGAGAAGAGGTTATGCAGGAGACCTAGCCTCTGTACAGATCAGCATAGGCATGATTGGAAGAGATCTTGAGCAGGATT
Source organism: Agapanthus africanus (assembly GCA_030015575.1). Classification (NCBI taxonomy): domain Eukaryota; kingdom Viridiplantae; phylum Streptophyta; class Magnoliopsida; order Asparagales; family Amaryllidaceae; genus Agapanthus; species Agapanthus africanus. The sequence goes on from JASDDO010000004.1 coordinate 208,401,855, forward strand.
CTTCCAGGACATAGCTGCCATGATGTTGCACCCAGGATCGGATGTGTGACGTGCTTTCAGAGAGCCAGAGGCCGACGCCAGTGATATGCTGCCTTACAAGTGGTCGTGAGGTTTGACCGAGAGGTGACCAGAGAAGTGCCAGAACGGAATCGTCCCCGTTAGCACACCTGACAGGGCCGATGAGCCGATTGACCGCGTGATAGGTAATCCGCAGAGAAGATAAGGACCCAGAGAGTCAGAGAACGCCAGATCGTGAGCAAGAGGCAGGTAGATGTCCTGCGCTGCTAGCAGTGGATTGCACTGACTCCTTCTCGACTTTGAAGGAGGAACTACCGAAGACGGTATTTGTGATTTGTGATTTTGTGATTCGATTATCACGTATCCGCCATTTTGGATTTCGGTATTTTGGGTGTTCTGTTTGCATGATTTAGTTTTGGTGACTGAGTTTCATGATATTGGTTTCATGCACCCACTGGATATTTATATATTTCGCGCAGAGTTTTCATGCATTTTAGTGTTATGCTTTGGTTCGTGCACCCTGATGCACACGATTGTGAGATTTTCCTTTGAGGTACACCTGATTTTGGTTTGAGACGCATTTTATCGTTGATTTTGACCCGGATTTTGATGGTTGGTTTTGCACTCCGTGCTGGTGATGTGCTTTACACCTATTCGATGTTTGTTATTGGATTTCGTGATTCCGTGCATGTTGAGTGCGCAGGGTTTAGATTTTCGTTCGTGCACGATAGATGCACAGATTTGGATTTTCGCGCATGTTGGGCGCATGTTTTTAGATACGATTTTGGTGCGCACCCGATGCACTAAATCGAGATTTCTTCGTGCATGTTAGATGCACCGGACCTTGGCTGTCAGGCACATACGTTGCCCATGACAGAGGTTTCGTGCACACCCGTTGCACCTAGATGTTGTTTTGTGCACCTGTTTAGCACATATTGGTTTTTTGATTTCCGTGCGCACCAGACGCACAGGATTGTGCTATGTACATTTTTGAGATTTATTCCCTTTGGAGCAGTACCTTTTATGATGTTGGGTTTTTGCTTTCATGCTGAGCAGGACTAGTCAGTAGACGAAACCTGGATATACTTTTGCATGTTTTACATCAACTTTTTACGTGTATAGATTGGGTGTCTACATGTGTAGTTTCGATCCATATCATATCGGTTTTGTATTGGATTTGACATTGTGTTTTTATATCGACTCCGATGATTGCGGGATGCTTGACGGAGTTTTGTTTTTGAGTTATCTGCTCAGTACCCTTGCGCATGCATTGCGCTGTGACGTTCTTTGTGTTGATATTTTCGGAGCCCCGACGACTTTGGTTTATTACTGAGATTGTTTTAGTAGTGGGGGTTTAAATTTAAATTCGGGGACCGAATTTCTTTAAGGGGGGTAGATTGTAACATCTTCAAAAATATAAAATATTAATTTTGGGAATTTTTATAATTTAATATTATTTTATTGATTATTTTAATATTAAATGCAAATAAATAGGAAAAATGTTAGAAAAATTATGAAAAATTAGGGAAAATTCTAAAATGGGTTAATTATTGAAATTATGACATTTTTAAGTTGTTGTGATCATTTTGACACTAATTTAGTGCTAATCGCGATTAAAATCGCTAATTGGGTTTTTTGGCAATTTTGTGCAAAACTTGCACATACCACTTTTTCTATACTTGTGTATTTTTCTAGCCATGGTTTTCATTTGGGTTTACTATTCTTGTGAGAAGGTTTAGGGATTTAAAAGAAAAGGGAAAAAGAAAAAGAAAGTGTAATGATGAGGGTAGGTGAGAGAGAGGGTTGAACCATTGACCAAACCCTTAGCCATTTTCATCATTTCTCTCCCTCTCCCTTTGCTTTGCTGCTGCCGCCTCTTCCTCCCCCTTCCTCCACCTTCAACCTCCCCACTTCATCTCATAAAACACCCCAAAACATCATACTCACTTCATTAAAAATGTGCAAAATCCCTAGATCTACACATGGAGCTAAAGAAGCATGGATTTGGCCACTAGAGGGCAACTCAAGAATTTTCTTGAGTTGCTAATGAAGGTAATTTCTGAACCATTTGCTTAATTATAGCCTTTCCTTTAACCCCATGTCAAGATTTTATCGATATTGTGGATTTTAGTGGAATTGAGAGAAACCTAGTTAGGGTTTGAGTGAATTGGTGTTGCATTATGAAATTGGGCTCAGTATTGATCTTACCAACACCCTAGTGTTTGAATTGGAACCCCAAACCTGATGCTAGAACCAGAATACGGATTTTAGAAACCGATATCGGGGAAAAACTGGAATCTGCCACTGTTAAATTGAATCTGCTAACACCCCGAGAACCCTAAAATAATATTGAGTGGAAATTGAGATGTGCAGGCAACCTAGAGGCAACACCCCAAACCCTAGCCCCTAACTCTTCTTCCCGGCCGCCAAAACCTCCTTTCTGGCCGCAAATTGCGGCCAGACCAGAGAGGAATGTCCTCGTTTTGCGTGCCTGGCCCCATTTCATCAATTCTTGGCCCTGGGTACTTCTAGTTTTGACAGATTCTGTCTAGGGTGAAATCTGGGACATATATCCTATGTTGTCGTTTTGGATTCGTGTTTCCGTATTCCGTATTTTTGGATTCTGAAATGGTGGAATGTGTTTTGCCTCGACTATTGTCGTTTATACGACGATATAGAGGATTATGGATGGTTTTGAAGGCGTGCCATATGTTCTCACCTATAGGCCCCCTTATCGTATCGTTTTGGAGTTTATGCGCCGTTTTAGATTGGATTTGGTTTTAATGCGCATATACGATATTTTGATGTGTAGGTACCCCTGAAGACTTCGGACGACAAGCAAATGCATGGTGATGTCCGCAATTGGTGATGCAAGGTGAGTAGATTATATCTACGGGGGAAAGTCGGGTGGATGGCGTATAGCACCCCCGCAGTCCGTAGATAGCTTATTATAGAGTATTGTGATATTAGGTGTATTTTGGTTATGTAGGGTTAAAAGTGACTAGTGTAGTTCATAGTCGCGAACCCTAGGATAGAATTACACCTATACATATACCCTTGCTTTTCACATGTACTTACACTGTGATTGATGATATGTGACGACTTTGGAGATGAGTCGATATTGTGGGCTTGGTGCCCTGGGATCGGTGATTTGATACGATTCATATGTGGGATATGACTTGTGATTCTTGCGGGCTTGGGATGTGTGTTTACCCCCGCATGCATACTTTACCGATGTTACCGTTTGTACTAGACATAGAGTAGTACTCCAGACTATATGATCTGATGATGGTGATATTTGTTATGTGATGAGACAGTGAGTTGTTGACCCCTACCCAGCTTTTGGGAATGCCGTACGATGATTTACCGTACGAGCTGATATTGATGATAGATCCGCACTCATAGCTAGAGGATATCTTACGATATGACATTGAGGCGGGATCACCGACTATATATCTACATATACACTTAGACTCAGTTTTAGGTGGTTTCTACACCCACCCCTCCTATTTGACAGGATACTTAGATGTAGTTTGCATAGTAGATACTTTACTGTGCTGTTGATTACTAGATTTCCGCATATTCATGTTATCCGCATTGCTGGCATATGTTCATTACCATGTTATTATCATGCTGTTAGGACACCAGCACCATTATCGATGATGCGTATGTTTCACGTACACTACTTGCCGGCTCACACACTTCATCATCGATAATTGCCATGTCACTACACCGTAGTACTATTGCATTTGTGATATGATGCTTCATTCGACATATGCGCATTCCTATTCCATGTTGCATGATTTCCGATATGATTACTCTCTTTACATGTCGCATATATCATGGATTGATTGCATAGTACATCGCATTGGATTTACTGCTGGATGTTGGATTTTCATGTGATTTCTGGTTTTTGAGGACCGTGGGGTTATTTAAGAAAAGAGGCACTTTATGAAAACCCGGTAACTCGTGATATGATATTTCGGTGCGTCCACCACGCGTTTTCTCGGTGCTGAGACGTGTGCTTGAAACCCGATTCGAGGAGGTGATGTACCGTTTGCGGGTTCGTGGTGGGCCCGGTATTGTTCCCCTCGGCAAGATGATCGATGGGTTATGCCGATTGAGCCTGGAGGCGGGCGAGTACCTACCGGTGATTTTACCTGAGCTCGGCGGATATCCGGGGGATACCGCCTGGAGCCGAGAGATGGGCATACTGCCGGGGCCGACGGGCCGATATCCGCAGACGGAGCCCAGAGATGGACATGGGTTGACTCATACTGCCGGGGCCGAGGGCCGATATCCGCAGACGGAGCCCCATATGGATGAGGATTTACGTGTCGATGCTTGGCACGGGTTTCATGATGGGTTTTCCATGATTTTATTTATATCCTCACATTGCGTACATGATGCTTGCTGTCAGTGGGTGACAGGTGGACGGGTTCCACATATATACAGACTTGGTTCATATACAGACTGGATTTACACTTATCTTACACCAATATTAGTGGTATGGGACGCTAATATATGTGTATTGATATTATTGATATTTCTTCATTGATACTTCATGCAGACATACCTTACATTGATGACATGTTATCACCTGAGTACCTGGCACTATATACGTGATTAGATGTTACCTTGCCACCTTATTACACTCAGATGTACTCTTGTGGATATTTTACTGATCGTTGACTTAGGATTATGTCTTGCATTCGATTTATCCTTGTAGATGTTTCTATTCACGAGTTGGCAACTCACCCCCGTTGTGCCACAGTTCTTGCAGGTGTTGCCGTACAGGTTCTATTGCGGCATTTCTGGCAAATTTCCTTCTTGCGGGTGATTTGCTTTGGTAGGTGGATTCTTTCGTATCAGGAATCACCTTTGTATTTATTTATTTCATTGTATCTAGAAATTGTCCATCAACCAAAACTTGTATATTCTTTCAGACTCAGAGGCAGTGTTGTATTATTCGACCTTAGAGTCGCGCTTAGTAGTATTGCGGTTTTCTTGCTACTTTTGAGCTTTCTTTTGGTTTTGATCCTCGCCACTTGGCGTTGTATATTATCATATCTTGCGTGGTTGTGACCGTCGATTGACGAAGAGCTAGCTCCCGCTTGGGGATGCCTTTATCATTTGCATATATTGATATCCTTGTTTTACCCCATTCGGGGCCAGTTTTACAAAAGAGACTCTGCCGAAATTTTTAGAAAAGACTTATTGTTTTCAAAACATACCTTCGGCTTAGTTATTTAGAAACCTTGATTTCAAACCTGTATTTCTTCACTTCTTTAAACCAGTTTTCTTTATTTATTCTTCAAATGGTTTTAGATTTCTGGGCTTTTGGCTTACTTGGATCAGATGGAGTCCTATAGGCTTCATATGGTTCAAGTGCCAGTCACGTGCTCTTTCGGGTCGTGACACTAGTCAACTCCATCAAATCAGAAACTAGAAATTTTATATGTTGAAGACTTAGAAAGACTTGTAGTTGCGAGACTTGAGCGATGGGTTTTATGTTCGCTTTTGGGGTTGATGTATTGCTTTACTTTATTTCCTTGTGTAGATCTTCGCCGTTGGGCGTCGTATATTTATATTATTCTTGTGGTGGTTATTTTTGCCGTTGGGCATGATTTGCTCCCGTTTGGGGATGTTTTATTTATATTCTGTGTTGTACCCGTTTTCGGGGCTAGTTTTTACAAAGGAGGCGCTGCCCAAATTTTCAAAAGACAAAACATGATTTATTATACTTTTATTTCAAAGCTTCACCTCTTTATTTCTTAAAAAGGTTTAGATTTCTGTGTTTCAGCTTACTTGAATTACGTTACGCCTGTAGACGTCGCGTGATTTAAGTGCTGATCACGAGCTAATATTTCGGGTCGTGAGATTTTGCTCCATTTGCATTGACTTGCGGTTTGCTCATAGGTGGGTTGCGAGGATATTTTTGGATCCCACCTTGTGTATTATTATTGTATCTTGTACACTCCATCTACCTTATCTACCGTTTTCCCACCAGTTGTATATTGGACTTAGATGGTGAGCTCGTGAGATTTGTATGTATTCTATTTCTGGTGTCGATGCTCACTTGAGCCGATGTGGGGTTTTCTTATTTCTTGTTTTCAGATGCTTATCTCCTATTATGATGATATATGTTGCATGTGGTTGTGATTCCGCCTTTGGCGAAGAGCTAGCTCCCGCTTGGGGATGCTTTATTCATTACTTGTGTATATTCATGTGTTGTACCCGTTTGGGGGCCAGTACTTACAAAGGAAACTCTGTCGGAATTTTCGGGAAAATTTGATGTTTTAAAACGTTTTAATGTGACTTTATTTTACTAAAATCACCTTTTTAAGTTAAGTTTTCCTTCACTCTATTTCTTTAATTGGTTTAGATTTCTGGGATTTGGCTTACTTAGATTACGTTACGCCTCTAGACGTTTCGTAATTTAAGTGCCAGTCACGTTCCACATATCCGGGTCGTGACAAATAGGCATTCCAGATCACAGATGAATATATTGGATATACTAGGAATTTTGCATTTCGTTTAAGCTTGTAACGAAAGACGGATTCCACGGTCGTGATGAATAGACAAAACTCCACCCCACACCCCTACGGGTGCGGTAAACTACCCGCCAAATAACCGAAGTGAAGCAACCTCCCTCAGTAAAATGAGTAGGTCACTCAGCACTTCAAAGTACCCGGTAGTTTGTGCACCCCACCTTGGGTCTATCGTAGGAGCAATAAACAGTAAATGAAATAATACAACGGTGGCTACAACCTCAACCCGGATGTGCCCCACGAAAAAATATTACATCAAATTATTATTTACATTTGATTGAAAGAATGAATAAAACTCATCTCACAACCCCGGCTATTCATCCACCACGATCCAACAAATTCATATACATAAACCACAAAAGCATCACAGATATGTGCAACCACCAACTATTCGACATATAGCAATTAGCAGATGTTTACAAACACATATATCTCAACTTGAAACATTAAATGACGTTAAAACCGCGACTTCGAAACACCCCGTATTGCCACAGTAAAGAATTTACAGCATATTCAAAATTGGCAAAAACAAATAACTCCTGAAACCCTAGATCCAAGTAACAAGACCACAGAACAAAACACGAAGCATTCCCCCACTACAAAACCGGTGAGGCCGGATTTTTTTGGCTTTGTGGCCAGTCCAATTCAGAGGGAAATGTCTCGTTTTTGGTGTGTGTTCATTTTACAAGTAAAGGAGAACTCTGCAATTGTTTAAAAAATTTTAAGAGCCTCGTGAAAAATCAACAGAAACTAGAATCTACGCTTCGATGTTTTGGGGTTATTTCGGTTTCGTAGTTTTACTTGTCGTTTAATCTGTTAGTTATGGTTTAGTTGGCTCTGATGCCACTGTAAGTCGATGCCATGCACCCCACGTGTTCGCGGGGAAGCGGAGTTTGCAAAAAACGATTTTTAAGTGCTTCGTAACATCGACTAAACTCCATGATCGATACTAAACCCTAACTAACAAACTAACTCGGAGGTTTTACTACTATGTGAAAATGTTATACCTCAAGTTACAAGTCCTTCTTCTCCTCGCTGTCCTTCTCCTCATCGTGAGCTCCTTGAATTGAGAAGGATCACGCCCCCTCGTCGGTTTCTCCAAGTCGAAGAAGATCCACCTAAGAGTGTCTACTTTGAGCTTTCACCTTCAAGATGAGGTAACTAGGTCACTTGGTGTGCTAGACTAAGTAGCCTAGAGTGTGTAGAGAGTGATTGGGGATCTAGTTGTCTAACAAACCCTAGGATTCTCAACTCATGAGACAATTAGGGTTTGAGAGGTGAGAAGAGAGCTGGAGGAGAATGAGAGAGAGAGAGAGTTGAGTATTTGTAATGTGATAATGATAAATGAAAATGGCTCATTTTTAGACTTTTAAAGCAAATGAAAATATCTCACACAAATATCTCAAAATATCTAAGTCTTCATATCTCATATGAGTCCAAGAAAGTCAACATGAAGCCATGTTCATATTTCACTAAATTACCACAAAGTATCCCACCTCATTTCCTCCACCTCACTAAAGATTTAATCAAAAAGAAAAACCCTAATTGAGGTGTCTCACTTCAAGAAGTAATCTTGATCAAATTACAAGAATGCCCCTCTCATTCGTATATATATACCCGCATCCGTATTCCGAGAAACACGAATACAATGAGACGAAACTAATCCAATAATCAAAACTAGGATCCGACTTAAACCAAAGCCCACTAGTATAGTCCGCCCGAACATCATATGCGCATAAGTACACGTATGTGATCGAACCCTGTCGTAAAACCATACGACCTCTACATCGTTTCGCCCGAAGTAGGGAAACCCTCTGTATGGGACTCTAAAGACTCGACAGTATGCTAGTATTGGGTTTAACCACAAGCTTGTCAGCGGTACTAGCTGCACGTAACGGCTACCCAGGTATCTGTCGATAAGAAGGCCGACGAGCAAACTCATCCGAACTCCTACTGAGTCTGTTTGTGGCAATCTCCGTACAGTCCGGTCTGTTCGTCAAAGAGAATCGCATATCGGGCCTAGGGGGCGATAAACGTCAGACCCCTAATAGCGCAATAAGTCATGTCGGAGTGCAGCCCAAAACACCCTGAGAAACTACTGGAGTACCTACTAGTAAATCTCGCTTGCCCTGGCCAGGGACTTTTTGTAATGGCTTTCCGAACACAGCGCGATATCAACCCCCAACACCGGGAGAGACGAATCCTATCTAGCCGCCACTGACTCCAAGTGCTTCGGGACTGCACCCAACTACTACCTGTTTGCATGACTCAATGGAGCCATGGTAGGGTAGTAATCTAAGAACAATGGGAACACACTTGAGGCGGAGTAGCAGTGTCAAGTCAACGGACTATGCGATACTCATGTCACCTGGGAACTGCTACCTGACGATAGGTATAGTACTAAACAGCAGCTCCCCATGAGTCCATCCAGTGTAACTCATAACCCAATGAGCACCTGCATACTATCTCCAGTATGACGTACCGATGGCTGTGGGATAGACCATCTCCCTTGCTGGGATGAGAAGCGTATACACTAGTTTACTCGGGAGTATCGATGCCCTGTCTCGATAATCCCACGACTAGGGACCTTTATAAGGATGTGCTTTTAGATTACCCAGCCCCCACTAGTGTGCTTCCATCACAACGCTGGTAGTCAAGCAAATATCCTAAGGGTTCTACCAATATGTATTAGTGATACGTCAAAAGAAACATATACACATATTAAGATAGATACAAACCAAGTAGCATACTACCATATTGAGCAAGACTGTCATAAATCCGTGTATATATCCCAAGCTTCCAAAATGTAATATACAAACTAGTACTACACAATAATGGCCTCTAGGGTAAATTACACTAACATCGTGTTCCTTCAACGATATCAAGTTCATTAAATTAAAGGTTTTTCGCAAAAAACCATCCTTAGCCATCCGCCATTTCCTATGAGTAGTTCTTAGTATTCGTGCTGCGTTTGTTGATTGTGTCAAGGCGTAGTGTGCGGTAGCTAAGTGGTGCTTGTTTGTAGCATGCAATGCGATTGGTTAGGACAGTCGTGCGGCCTTGTTGACTGTGTCAAAGGCTCGTGCGGGTGGGTTTATTGCAATCAAGATAACGACGGGTTGAACTTGACTAGGACCTTTTGAATTGTTGACTATGTTAAGGTCATTTTTGTCCTAGAGTTAAAAACCACATCGGGAGTTTCAAATATACAGGAAACTTGCCAGGCATGCGCATACCTTCTGGAGTGTGGTGAGTTGAGTGGCTTCCATCAAGTTATCATGCGATGATAGTTGGATCCCGATTCCCACTGATGAGTAGGTGTTACTCCTTGGGTGATTTTAGATGATCCCGACTAATTCTCCTTTTAGGGTTTGAGAGAGAATTCGAGGAAATAATGGGAGCAATCTTAATTAGATAAAGTGATTAACCAATCTAATCTAGGTTAGAGTGTACGCTGAGTGTCTCTTTTCTCTCTCTCTCTCTTTGGCAGCGACCATGGCCTGACCCTAAAATAAAACTCATGAACCAAGTTAACCGAACCTACTTAAAACACTTTGGCTATTGGATTGTTATTTAGTCGCATATATCATTACCACTCCTACATCCCCTTTGAATTTCTCCAGAACATTCCGTATCACTACGAAGATCCACATTTTTTGGATATTCTATCGTATAGTTACATACGAACTTGAAGAAACTTGTTTATGATCGAGGATGGATTCTGATTCTGGAGAAATTGAATAAGATTATTCAGTTGTCTTTTCTCTTTACCTTCTCTCAGGTTCCAAAGGCTCCTCGTATAAGGAGAGTACACCTATTACGCTTATTGGATAGTCTTCTTCCAAAGCTTAGGCTGGTGCCGAAAGGTAGGAAAGGAAGAAAACCAATTAGTCTAAGTGTGGTGTACAAAAGGTAATAAGTAAAGACATATAAAGGGATTAGAGTAAGGGAAAAGGAAATTGCGACTGCTATCATTCACGACAAAATTTCATATACCCCTGCCACTCCTACATTCCATTTGCATTTCTCCAGAACACTCCGTATCACTACAAATATCCATAATTCTTGGATATGCCATAGTATAGTTACATACGAACTCGAAGGAACTTTTTCCAGATCGAGGATGGATTCTGGTTCTGGAGAAATAGAATAAGGATTATTCAGTTGTCTTTTCTATTTACCTTCTCTCAGGTTGCGAGGGCTCCCAGTATTAGGAGAGTACACTTATTACGCTTATTGGATAGTCTTCTTCCAAACCTTAGGCTGGTATCAAAGGGTAGGGAAGGAAGAAAACCAATTAGCCTAAGTATGGTGTACAGAAGGTAATAAGTAAAGACATATAAAAGGATTGGAGTGAGGGCAAGGAAGTATACGGTAACCGTCATGAATCTGGATAGTGGAAGAGGCATTACTAGGAATACCCGGCTACCCCTTCGAAACAATTTCATGTTTCAGTTTGACTGTGCAATGTTAATTGAAAACTGTTTTCCCAATTAGATTCTGACACCAGAGTATGTATTTACCATACTTGATTCTCACATCTGTATGACGTTGCAGATGTTGAGTGGGAGTAAGGTATTCGGAATTGGGTGATTAGATCCTCAATATATATCAGAATTCTTTGTAATTGGTGATATTTAAGGAAATCACCTGGCTTTTGCCTAACGACAAATATTTGTTTTCGAATATCCATCGTTATGCACCAATTTCAAACTGATATATCTGTATGTTTATTTTATAAAGTGAAATATAACTTTTTGAAATTATGTCTATGAAATTTACCCATATCAGTTGATGGTTAGGTAAGGTGCATTCAACAACGGTGTAATTCTTCTTAACCATGGTACATTTTTCAACCTACGACGCACAGGGTTTGAGTTATTAAATTCAGAGGACTTATACACAATATTGTATGTTGTCCAATGTCCGTTAGGACAAAGGGGTTAGTACTCATACTATATTCTGTTTAATCATGCTTCTCTAGTTTTTGACAAGTATTTCGTTGAAATACAATGTCCAAATTTTGAGAAGATATAGGTATAAGAATAAAGTAGAGAACCATATGTTGCAAGTATCAGGATTCTTCAAGGTGATCGAAGATGTAGATACTTGTGTTAGGTATTCCGTTGTAAGTAATCGTTTTGAGAACTTGATTCTCTTTCAGGTTACTCATATGTGGGTGCATTCCTTGATGAGTAATGCTGCTTGGCCTCCTTCCATTTAGTTGATATGCACTGGAAATGGATGCATGTACTTTGAATCTGGTTCCAATTAAATTAGTGCATTTGTTTCTATATTGGATATAGAATGGATTCATATCTTAACGATGTTAAGGTATATGGAGTAGTCTAGCTGATGCTTAAAACCAGAATCTGGACAAAATCAAGGCACATTTCAGTAATGGCAGTTTGTGGGTTATCCCGGGCTTTGACGAGAGTTAACATTCTACCATTTGGAAGATCAATACTTATATTGTTCTTGACTCGCAACATTTTAGTAAAATGAATTCTTTTCAAAAAATATTAGTGGGAGTATGGTAGAACTGGAAGTGATTCCAGAACCACAAACGATTACTGAAAATTTAGTAGAACCTGAGGTTTCAATTGGTTTTGACGATCCATTAGCTACTCCGCAGATTTGGTGGGTAACCTCAGGCACCCAAGAGGTACTTCGGTCTCCTCAAAGACGGTGATATGGAGGTTTTTGTTACCCAAACTTGCCAATACTGCTGTTCTAGACTATGAGGCCTGGAAGAATGATGAGTATAACATCGTTCTAAATTAGTTTTAGAATTACACGTTGATTGGTAAATTTTTATTGTGTCGTATTTAGAAAGAATTTGAAATTACCGCAATCAAAGACGGTGTCGCGTGTAGCGAGCCGTGATGAGTACGGGTCGTCCGCAGGGAGATGGTAAGTTTTCAAGCTTGTTTTAATGAGTTAATACCGTGTTTTGAGTTGTTGTTTTATGCTAAGTGTCGTAACTAGGATATGTTCAATAAAAAGACTTGTTAAGGGTAGTTTTAGGTTAGCTTGCATGAGGATGATGTTTGTCGGTTCCTTATAGACCCAATTTTGATATTGACACTAAGGCAATAGGCAACAACGTAGATTAGGGAACTTGAAATGCACTATTTGCGATTTTGAGCTAAATCCGTATTCCTTGTTTCTTGTCCTTCCGTTGATGTCTCTTGATCTTAGCCTTCGGAAAACCACTTGAAATCCAGTTACGATTAGGATTCACCGCTATCGTGGTAGGATAGGATGCCTAACGGAGTGGAATTGCGAGTGGTTTGCTCGGAGTTTCAATTGCAAAGTTAAGGTTTTTACGGTTTAAGCAAAAACATATCCTAACACAAGCTAACTATATTCTACCCTTAATAAGTAAATCGATTACTCACACATATTTACGATACCCAAATAGAAAAAGAAAAGAGTAAGGCAACATAACAAAAATAGCAAGAAAAGCAAAGTTAAAGTTAGAAAGTGAAGAACCGGTCAATTCAATGTGCAAATATCTTCAATTTTTCTTTAATCCCATACCAATGTGAAATCAAAATACCAAACTTTAAGGTTGCAAGCTCACTTAAGAGGTTTCAAGATCAAAGTAAAGCAATGATTTCACAAATTCAAAGTATGTAGAAAGCAAGACATATGTGATGAAATGAGAACTTTATTGAATTTCAAACAAGATACAACTAATCTTGAAGTCAAGAACCTAAATCTTAAGCTTGCAAGTTCAACGAAGAAGTTGCAAGTTCAATACAAAGGGGCAAGAGCTCAAGAGTTCAAAGGAAAAGCAAGTTACAAATTACAAGTGTTCTAAAGCAAAACTAGAGAAAAAAGTATCCCTCCCCTTGCCCATTGATTTGGTATTTATAGGCCTCATACCAGAATAAAAAAACAAGATGATGTGACCTAAATAAACAACCAGGAGAAAAATGGGGGCATTTGGACCTAGAAAAACCGGTGGAGCCGGTTTTTTAGGTGATGTCGCCAGTTCTGTTGTGTGAGATTGGGCTCGTGTTGGTGTGGTGGTGTCGAGTGCACTCAAAAAGTCCACTGGTATTGTTTGATTTCTTCATTTCGGCTTGGGTTATACTCAGTACTTTTGGAGGGAACTTGATGCTTCAAATCACATCACATCTTTTAGCATTTATTACACATCACCCTCACTTGTGCTTTGGGAAGCCCCCACCTAGGTCCAAGTATCAAAGAGTTGTGTGCACACTTGTATTGTGTTGAACCAAAATTGTGTACACATTTATTTGTTGCAAAAGAACTCTTTGGATATCGATCGGTTTGTAGTTCCGGTTGCAGTGTAGGCTCGCAACGTTATATCCGTGATCTTGAGTGTGTTTCCAGTGTTGTGTTACGGATACCTGTAATCTGTATTTACTGAGCATACACTGGTTAATAGTACCGATATATAACAAAACAGATAATGAATGAATGGTATTGAAATGCAGTTTTCTGTGATAAACAAATACCCCCAAACTTATCTTTTGCTCGTCCCGAGCGAAACAAAAAAAAAATCCTGGCCTCATTTTCGCAGGGAACGCGGTTGCACTGAGCTCGTGCAACAAGCCGTTAAACCTCTATGTGTCCCTAGTAGGAGGAGTGTTGTCTTCTGAGGGTTTTCAGCGGATTTCACCCACAAAATCCCGTCAAGCTAGTTTTGCAAAATAAATATGATTCTAACCTTAAGGTTTTCTTTTAAAGCTAGCAATTCTATTATCCTAAGTTAGAAATATCGAACCTTTATTTTTCACACCTTGCTTCTTATTTAACTTAAGATCCTATATGTCTTTACGTGCGGTGCAAATAATGTCGTTAAGTTTCAAAAGGATCGATTAAAGTCATCATGTCACAAAATAAAGCCCAGATAAAAAACTTAAAAAGGATCACACAAGTTTTATAAAGAGTTAAGTACTTCTCAAGTTTCGTTTTCCAATTAGGTTTCAAATTCAGAATTTCTTTCTTCCTTAATAGGAAACTAGGTCTTATTTTTCACTCCACCTTTTACTTGTTTTCGTTCCATACACACCTTCATGAACATGCAATAGTCTTCATCATAGGATAAAACCTTCATATCTCCGTTAAAAATATTTTTATAAGAACATATCTTTTGTCAAGATTATTCTCATACAAAGAACCGTTAGGAATTTTAACTCGGAGAGAACACTTGCTTGACTTTGTTTTAATTTTGACTTTCTAGGTTTCTTAGCGAGCTTTGGGCCAATGCTCCCAAACCAGTTGGTTTTAGGGTATTAGGTGTAGAGACACCCCGGCGGACTTAATTGCTCAAGTTACCTAGGCCCTAAAACAAAAGACCAATTTTAGCGTGAAAATCATAACGATTTAATGCGAACGGAGATATAACCAGTTGTTCAATTATTTTTAGGATAAAAGACGTATTTAGTGGATCAGGTGTGTAATCACTTCAATCAAGTTCCAGATGGGTTATTCATCAGAATTAGTTCCTATTAAGGTATCTATAATACCCCTTCATATCCACTTCACTTTCAAAACTATTCTTGATATTACTTATTTCAGACAAGCCTATTTGATCCTCAAAAAATAGTTTATCAATTTATAAGTTTTCAGACATATTAGACTTGTTATCTAATTTTCAAAACTTACGACACGTATAGTGTGATGTAAAGACGTATATTAGCTACAGTTAAACTCAAAGAAGGGTTATCTTTCAGGTTTTCAAAATCTAAAAATAGGATTTAGTTGTTCCTAACTTATCAAATAAAACCGTCGAAATATCGAATCTAAGTTCTCCCACTAGCTAACTTGACGACAAAGTTTTTATATTTTTGTAATTTTTTTTTCGATTTTATGGGTTTTTAAATATGTATGCAAATGCAGAATATACAAATGAATGTGAAGGGAGAAAGCTTACCGAGCATACCCTAAACTTAAACTGGACAGTGCCCTCACTGTCAATGTACATCAAGAGGGCAAAATTGTTGAAGTGTCAAAAGCGGCGGTTTTCCCTGAAATTTTTTTTGTATTTTTTTTATGAACAAAGACCCGGCATCACCAGACAAGATTGCTCGTAAAAAAGAAAAATGGATATGCACAAGACAAGAATATCCACATATATATACCCAAAATATTATATACATACCCCCAAACTTATTCGAAACAGTGTTTCCACTGTTTATGGCTGGATAACCGAAGTTTGGTGGTAAACAGAGGAAGATTATGCAGGGTAAACCGGCTCCTGCAAGCTCAGGATCTCCTCTGATGGTTCAGCGCTAAGGAACTGTTTCAATCTGTGTCCATTTACTTTGAAGAACGAACCGTCCTTTGGATTCTCCAAATCCACTGCGCCGTGCGGGTACACACACCGCACAAGAAAAGGTCCCTTCCAGCGAGATCGAAGTTTACCGGGATGGAAATGGAGTCGGGTGTCATAAAGAAGTACCTGTTGTCCAGGCGTGAAGGTTTTGTGCGTAAGGTGTTTATCATTAAACACCTTCATTCGGTTCTTTATAACAACCGCGTTGTCATAAGCCTCATCCCGAAGCTCATTTAGTTCATTCAGTTGCAGCTTCCGATAGCTGCCTGCATCTTCATGATTGAGATTCAGCTCTTTGATCGCCCAAATAGCACGATGTTCGATTTCCACTGGGAGGTGGCAAGCCTTTCCATACACTAGCCGATAGGGAGACATTCCAAGATCAGTTTTGTACACGGTTCGAAATGCCCAGAGGGCATCGGTTAATTTCAAAGACCAATCTTTACGGTTTTTGGAAACCGTTTTCTCCAGAATCTGCTTGATCTGCCGATTTGAAACTTCGGCTTGCCCACATGTTTGGGGGTGGTAGGGTGTGGATAGCTTATGATTGATTGAGTATTTCCGCATCAAGGCCTCGAAAGACCTATTGCAGAAATGCGTCCCATTTTCGATAATGATAGTGCGAGGGTGCCCGAACCGGGAAAAGATGTTTTCTTTCAGGAATTTAACGACAACCTTATTGTCGTTAGTCCGGCTTGGCACTACCTCGACCCATTTGGAGACATAATCAACAGCTAAGAGAATGTACAAGTTCCTAAAAGAGTTGGGAAACGGGCCTATGAAATCTATCCTCCAGACATTGAACATCTCAACAACCAAGATTGGTTGGATCGGCATCTCATTTCGCCTGGAAATGCGGCCCAAATGTTGGCACCGGGAGCAAGTTCTACAGTATTCATGTGCATTTTTGAAAAGTTTTGGCCAGTAAAAACCACATTGCAAGACTTTATCAGCTGTCTTTCTTGGGCCAATGTGCCCGCCACATGCTTGATAGTGGCAAAAAGAAAACACACTCTTGAATTCATTTTCCGGAACATACCATCGGATGATTTGGTCTAGACAGTATTTGAACAAGTAAGGATCGTTCCAGTAAAAGTGTTACTTGGGATAAAAAAAACTAAGTCTGTCCTGACTCGACCAATCGTCAGGTATGAGTCCAGTCGCCAGGTAGTTAACAATATCTGCGAACCAGGGTTCACAGGATATCGTCAAAAGTTGTTCATCAGGAAAAGTGTCGTCGATTGGGAGAGGAAGCGTCGGCGAAGAAGGAAGTCGTGAAAGATGATCGGCTACTACATTTTCACATCCTCTTTTGTCCTTAATGACAAAGTCAAATACTTAAAGTAAGAGGATCCAACGTATTGACCGAGATTTCCCATCCTTTTTCGCAAAAAGATGTCGCAGAGCTGAATGATCGGTGTAGATAACAACAGGGGAGCCAATGAGATACGACCTGATTTTTTGTAAAGCAAACAAAACAGCCAAGAACTCTTTCTTGGTTGTTGTGTAATTCATTTGGGCGTCATTCAGAGTCTGGCTCGCATAGTAGATTACATGCGGTGTATTATCGATGTGCTGTCTTAAGACCACACCGATAGGAAAGTCGGATGCATCGCACATAATCTCGAAAGGATGCGTCCAGTCGGGCGAAGAAAGAATGGGAGCAGTGGTGAGAGTGCTTCTCAGTGATTCGAAAGCAGTCAAACAGTGCGAGTCGAAGCTAACATGGTATCCTTGGCCAGAAAAAAAGTCAAGGGTCTAGAAATTTTGCTAAAGTCCTTGATAAACCGTCTGTAAAAACCGGCATGGCCAAGGAAATATCGGATATCTCTGACGCATTTGGGAGCAGGGAGGTTAGAAATGATATCAATCTTTTCTTTGTCAACCTCGATGCCATTTCGCGAAATGATATGTCCTAAGACAATACCTTCACGTACCATGAAGTGGCATTTTTCCCAGTTTAAAGTGAGATTTTTATCCTTACATCGGGTAAGGACATCGTCAAGATGTTGCAGACACTCGTCGAAAGAATCGCCAAAGATGGAGAAATCATCCATGAATATCTCCAAAAATTTCTCAACCATGTCAGAGAAAATTCCTATCATACACCGCTGGAAGGTAGCGGGAGCATTGCATAGCCCAAAGGGCATGCGGCGATATGCGAACGTGCCGAAAGGACAAGTGAAAGTGGTCTTGTCCTAGTTTTTCTCGGCGATGGAAATCTGGTTGTAGCCTGTGTAACCGTCCAGAAAATTGTAATACTCATGTCCAGCTAATCTTTCTAGCATTTGGTCAATGAATGGCAGCGGAAAGTGATCCTTCCGCGTTGCGGCGTTGAGTTTTCGATAATCAATGCATACTTGCCACTCGGTCTAGGTGCGAGTAGGGATCAACTCATTCGCCTCGTTTATGATGACCGTAATGCCCGACTTCTTGTAGACAACGTGTATAGAAATGACCCATGGCTGTCTGAAATAGGGTAAATGATACCACTATCCAAACATTTGACGATTTCCTTTTTCACAGCCTCCTTCATGACTGGATTTAATCGCCTCTGCGGATCCCTAGCTGGTTTGGCATCATCCATTAGGTGAATGTGATGTTCAACGATCAGGGGACTAATCCCCTTGATTTCCTCCATCGTCCAACCGAAAGCTTGCATATTAGATTGCAAGACCGTAAGAAGGGCTTTCTCTTACTCTAGAGTTTGAGAAGCCGAGATGATGACTGGGAGGGTCTCGTTTTCACCTAAGTAAGCATACTTAAGTAAGACGGCATAGGCTTGAGTTCGAGCGTAGGAGGTGAAATGACTAAAGGAAAGATTGGAGAAAATTTCTCGAACTCAAAATATTCCAACAGGGGCTCAAAGTTAGTGTATGCGACTGAGTCAGATGGTTCAACTAACGGATCCGAAAACTAGTATATGAGCACTTGGTTCGGATGGCTGATTCACTAACCTAAAAGTGTTGAGTTCAATTATCATGTTGCCAAAAGATAGATTCATCGAACCATTTCGACAATTGATCACAGCATTTGAGGTTGCAAGGAATGGGCGACCGAGTATCACCGGAATTTGATTCCGGGGGTTAGCTACAGGTTGTGTATCTAAAAAAATGAAGTCAACGGGGAATATTGTTTTTATATGTATGTCCTAGAGGCGATTATTGTACATATGATGTATATTATAGTGGATGCTTGGACATATATAGAGATGACTTTCTTGCTCGACATGATAGTATGCTATCTGGTTGCTCTTTGTCTTAACATGTAGACTTGTATTGTGATACTGTCTTGCTCTTACATGTTGATAAAGCCCTTAGGATGTGTACTTGACTACCAGGACTATGATAGAGATCATACTAGTGGGGCCAGGGTAGGCCACAAGTACACCTTTAATTGTTCCTAGTCGAGGTTGTATCGAGACATGGCATCGATATTCTAGAGTAGACTAGCGTATACGTTTCTTGACCCATATGATGGGCGATGGATGATCCCACATCCATTGGTGTTTGACATCAAAGATGGTATACGGGTGCTCAGTGGAGACTGGGTACACTGAACGGACTCGCCGAGAACTCCTAGTTGGTATTATACCTATTGTCAGATAGCAGTTCTTAGGTGACACTGGTACAGGTTAGTCTGTCGACCCGAGATCGTCATAGAGTCTTGTGTGATTCCCACTGTGCTTTGATTTCCACCTTACCACGTTCAAGAGAACGTTCAAAATGGTGGCTTTTGGGTACATTCCAGAATCACATGGAGGCAATGAGCGATAAGAGGGGATTCGTCTCTCCCGGTATTGAGGGTTGATGTTGCGCTGTGCTCGATTGGCTATAACAGGAAGTCCCTGGCCAGGGCTAATCCAGAGATCTACTGGTAATTGTTATCAATAGTTTCTCAACCCGTTATGAGCCTCACATCGGCACGACTTATCGGTTACTGGGTCTGACGTTTACCACCCCAAGACTTGATATGCGACATATCAGACGAAGAGACCGGGCTGTACGGCAGTGTTACTAAAAGGCTTTATAGGAGAATGAGCAGGCTTGCTTGTTGATCTTTTGATCGCTCGATACCCGGGTAGCCGTTACGTCCAGCTAGTACCGCTGACGGCTTGTGGGTGCTTAATATGATTATCACCTACTGCCGGCGTATTGACGAGTCTTTAGAGTTCTACACAGAGGTTTCCTGGCTCAGGCGAAACGAAGTAGGAGCACATATGTGATATGTGCGGGACCGAGATAAGTACGAGTATGTGATACCGTATTCTAATCTCGTTATAATTGTATCGGTCGGTTATATGTGATATAGCCGAGTTATCGAATTAAGTGTTGATTCGATAAGTTGATACATATGATATTAGTCGGTTATATGCGATATAGCCGGATTATTAAATCAAGTGTTGATTTGATAATTTAATGTATAATTGTATATTTGATATACTAGTTTACGTTAACTAAAATTAGCTCACTTAAGAATTTTCTTATCTTCATTTACATTTTCTATATACATATATGATATATACATATATATATATATATATATTTAATGTATTTTGATAAATGTATCATGCTTGATGATACATGGAACTTGGGTGTAGAGACTAACATCTAAACTAAGATAATGTGAGGTTTTAATTATTTAGAGAAAAACAAAAATAGGTGGAAATTAGCATGGTTGTCAAGCTTGGAGAAGCTTGTGGAAACCTTGACCTAATCCCCACTTACTTTTGTTTTACTCTAGATATTATTTAACCTAACCATTACCTTGGCTTTAGTTAAGTCTCTACAAGAGTTTATATTAGATATTTTCTCACCCATGGTTCACATTGATGCTTCATCTTCTTCATATTTTTTCTTTGCTTGAGTTTTCTTGAGGTGAAAAAGAAAGTGAGGAAAAATGTTCTAAAGTGAGCTAAATTCCTACTTCATCAATCTATACCATATTAGCCATATAGTGTAGGATGTTTGCTTCACTAAATCATCCATTAGTGAAGAGACAGCTTGATTAGAGTCTCCTCAAAGCAGATCATCTTCGGCCTCGAAGATCATTGAGCAAGCTCATTCATTTCGACTAGTGGAGCCTACGGAGAGTCCGGATCACCACTACTTGGAGCGAAGGTACTTCTACACGGAGCATTTGAAGTGATGGACCGGTCTACAAAGGTTGTATTTCATATTCACTTAGATGTAAAGTTGTTTACATATTGTATTGTCTAATTCACAAGTTAAGATTCTAGGGTTAGAGTTATGTAGGATGACAATTTTTTGAAACCTTGCTGTCGTGATACGTAACCCTACAGTGGTATCAGAGCCAATCTAGAGAATTAGACGATGTTTGTAGAATTACGAAACCAAAACAACTACGAAACACGCGAAACAAAAACTTAGTTTCAGTTAAATTTTTTAAGTCGTCGAAATTTTTTTTAAGCAAATACAGAATGTTATATGAGATGTAACATGAACACTGGACAAAAACAAACCCAATTGGCAGGATTTGACCCGGCGACATTCATCAAAATTCCGAGCTGGCCGGCCTCATGTTGCTTTTTCGGGTTCGTTTTGGTTTGGTGTTCTGGTCTCTGGGTTTTGGTGTTTTAGGTGTTTCTTGTTTTTGCTGAAATTGCATGAGATGTTAACTTTCTGTTAAGGCAATTCGGAGTGTTTCGTAGTCATAATTCTAACATTATTTCGGGTTATTTAGACGGCGTTAAAAAGTTCGAACGAATATCAAATACCCAATTTTCTCCCTCGCTGAAATTTTCCAAAAGTTGGATTTTTCCAAGTTAAAGAACATTCATAAATCATGCAAGTAATTCGATGGACCCTCTAGAAGAACGAAACCCTACCTCGATTCTATGACCGTAAGAACCGCCGCCAAACCCTAGGGTTTGCGATAGTTCCGCGGCGCCATAGGTGAGGCAAGGGTTGGACCTTCTACGGTTGGTCCATAGGTACTGTGGCATGTTCTGAGTATTTTTAAAGCGTGCTCAAGTGTTGAGTTTTTTGGGAAATTTTGGGTGTTTGTTTATTCGATCTGAATGTTTAACATCGTCTAGCTATTTGTGGAATGTGATACAATATTTGTAATTCATATTGGTTAGGAATGAAATCCGAAGTATGTGATATTTCAGGTTTATGATGTCTAAGGTGTTGTGGATTCCAAATGTTGTAGTTTGATATTTTCTTTTCTGGGACCATAAGTGTAATATGTGGTATATCGCCGGTTTCGTTGCTATATGTCAATGACAATTGGGATATGCATATTTACTTACGTTGATAACATGTGATGTTATGTGTTGCTGGGATATGTTATATTGGATCGTCGTGTTTTGAATAGCCGAGGGTATTTATGTGAGATGAGAGTTTTTCATTTTCATTCATGTAAAAAATTTTGTATGTAATATTATTTTATTGGGGCACTTCCGGGTTGAGGATGATGTCACCATTGATGTATATTATTTACTTTTCCACATTAGGATAGACCCAAAGCGGGAAGCACAAGTAACCGGGTTCTAGAGTCCAGTAGGAGACCATCTCGAGAAGTCGAGTCTGGGTCTCCTAACTCTAGAATCGGTAGGGTTTCTTGTCGCTCTCATAGGGGTCTAGGGATGTGGGTTTGGCTATCCATCGCGACCGTGGAATTCGTGTTTTTTACAGGCTTGATATTAAACACGGACCTCCTAGTATATCCAATATTTCATATATTGACTTTTGCTGCTGATATTTCTATGATGTGATCAATTTATATTCTGAGACGAATGCTTTATTATTATATATATGATATATAATAAATGTTTCTTATGTTTTACACCCGCGCTAGTCCCGCCCTGCTATGCCATTAGTTAAGTAACCTAACGGTGCATAACGGGACACTGTGGCGAATGCGGATGGCATAAGCTTACGTTGTATTTTCGTTTCTTCTGTGATTCTTAAGAAGAATAATTGATAGGACTTCATTAATGAGATTAATGAAAAATAAAGAAACCTAAAAAGATGTTGTGGAATCAAATTTTCAAAAAGGGTAGCTATCACGACCCGAAATGGCACGTGACTGACACTTGAATCATATGAAGTCTATAGGACCCCATCTAATTCAAGTAAGCCAAAAATCCAAGAAATCTAAACCATTTAAAGAAGAAAGTGAAGAAAACTTATTTTAAACAAGTGGTTTTAACAACATTAGCCGAAGTATTGCATTTTTAAAATCTCAAGTCTTTTCTGAAAATTTCGGCAGAGTTTCCTTTATAAATACTGGCCCCAAAAGGGTACAACATGCATAATATGAATAAAGGCATCCCCAAGCGGGAGCTAGCTCTTCGCCAATTGACGGTCACAACCACGCAAGAAATAATATACAACGCCGAAGGTCAAGGATCAAAACTCAAAAGGAAACTTAAAATCATCAAGAAAACCCATAATAATACAACGCGCGACTCTATGGTCGAAAGAATAACAACTGGTTTTCTAAGTCTGAAATAATATACAAGTCTGGTTGATGGAGTTTCTAGATACAACTGAATATAAATAAATACAATGGTGGTCACGATGCAAGTGAACCCACCTACCAAAGCAATCACCGAAAAAAGGGACAATGTGCCAGCAAAGCCGCAATGAAACCTGTACGGCAAAACCTGCAAGAAACTGTGGTACAACGGGGGTGAGTTGCCAACTCGTGAGTAGAAAACATCACAGAGCAGAAATCCTATGTATGACTCAATCCTAGGTCAATACGATCATAATATATATCCTCAAAATGATAAAGCATGAGCATCTAGTAATGGCATGGGTAAACATCTATACATAAGTGTAATACCAAGTGCTCGTGTCAGTGCCTCAGGTAGCAACATATCATAAATATGAGGTATGAATGCATTAAAGGAAAACAGAATACATCATGAATGAGAAAACTGTTTTCTTTATATAGTGAGATTTCTGTATATATATAAATCGAGGTATCGTCAATGAAATCAACATAAAAACAGTGTCAAGTATTGAAACAAAACATATATCCCAAAATCTCAATATCTCAGTCTACGACAATCCGGACTGGCCCGTAACCTCAAATCTCAATATCTAGGGCTCCGGCTATCCGGACTGGCCCATTTCATCAAATCTCAAAACCTCAGGCTCCGGCTATCCAGACTGGCCTATACTCCGATCGGTATCCTCCGGATATTCATCGAGTCACAATAAAATCACCGGTCGGTAGTGCTTCCCTGCCAGGCTCAACGCCATTATCTGCGACCATATTGCCCCGGGGTATCGCACCGGGTCCACCATACACCCATAGACGGTTCCTCCTCCTCCTCGAATCGGGTGTATCATATCGCTCAAGAGTCGAGAAAACTCATGGTGGACACATCTCAAATCATATCATGAGAAAATCGCAACTTTCATTTTAAAATGATAATCAGTTTATAAAATCCTTGCGGTTTCTCCAAATCCAGAAATCTCATGGAAATCTGAAATCCAAATCTCAAGGGTAAATAAATAATGAATTCCATAATATTGGGCTCCGGCAATCCGGACTGGCCCATAATGTCACGGTAAATGAATATATAAATATGCAAGAAAATCACAGTAATAAATGCAATGTCAAAACTATCATATAAAACCACGCGCACTAATACCATGTCGAAACTATCAGCTAACAATTTATACTAATGAATAGTGTTTTCTAATGTGTACGTGACATGGAAATTACCGATGATGATGTGTGTGAGCCGGCAAGCAGGTGTATGTGGAGGATACGCATCATCGGTAATGATGCTGGTGTCCTGACAGCATTATTTTAATAATAACTAATGAAAACACTATATAAGCATGTAATGCGATGCGAACAACAAGAATATGCAGCACAAGAATAATAATGCAACATGTAAGAATATACATTTATATATATATATATATATGAGTCATACAGTTTTTCCATTTGAAATAACACGAATCGTGTGTTTAGAAAATAGGGACTACGGTGTTTTTAAGAAAATGTACGTCCTTTGAAATGTCCATAGAATCCCTTGGCCTGTCATTAAAATGCTCACGATTCGTTAGTTTGAAATAGGTATGACTCGAGTCTAGTCTAACATCTATAGGTAAACTACAGGGCTAAACTAACAGACTAATCGAAAGGGTAAGGAAAACCACATAAGTCTGAGTCGATCTATATAACTAGTAGTCGGTGATCCCGCCTCAATAGTATCACGTACGATACAATATATCATATGACATCCTCGAGTCAAGAGTGAGGGTCATTCATCATAATTATATCTCGTACGGTAAATCCATCGTACGGCATCCCAAATCTGGGTACGGGTCGAATATCACATTTATCTCATCATTTATCTGGTATCCTTATCATCATATCATGAACTGGTACTGATCTAAAGTCTAGTACATATTGATACCATCTACATATATATATATATATATATATATATATATATATATATATATATATATATATATATATATATATATGCATGTGTATGAAAACACATCGCCGAAGGACCCGCTATAATATCATGTCGTATCTCATAATACGAACCAAAACATATCACCGATCTCATGGCATCGCGCCCAATCTCATTAATTCATCTCCAAGTATCATATACTATCCTCATCATCCATGTATATATATATATATACATAGTCCCATACCGATGTGTATATATATATATACACATATCCCCATATACGCACAAGTAATAAAATGTATGCGTGTATGTAAACCTTATTCTAGGGTTCGCGACTAAGAAAATAACTAAGTTACTTCTAATACACTAAAACTAACCCATGAACATCTAAAATCTTACTTACTAATCCTCCAAGTTTTTCAACTCATAATCATATATATAACATATATATCGTATACTACATTACGAACTGCGGGGGTGCTATACGCTATCCACCCGACTTCCCCCGTAGATATATATCTACTCACATGGTCCTTGTCTGCCGAAGTCGATGTCGCCATCTTCTTCTTCATCGTTCGAAGTCCACGTGAGTGGTACCTATATGCAAACATATATAATATCGTAAATCGAAATCGCGGAAAAAACCAAAACGGCACACGAAACGCGCATAGGTTGAAACTAATGACCCGCCCATGCAAAAGAACCAAATAACCCTCGATATCGGCGTACAAACGCCAATTGATCGAGAAAAACCCAAACGTACCAATCGTGGTTTCACAACTCACTAATTATAATATGAAATAAGTTGTAACTCATCAAAACCTTAAAATAAATCAAATCGATTTATTTCTGAAAACCTAGAAAGCCTCAAATTACCGTTTTAGTACAAAACTTGATGTTTAAACAAAACTAGTGGCCACAATATTCACTAAATACCTTAACCAAGTCACACAACCCATAACCATATTTTAATCTCATCAATTATCATTAACCCAAAATTCTAGTTTGTAAAATTATCCAATTTTAGCAATTTTAAAGTAACAATGCACAAATCAACAACTAGACTAGGTTTTGCATGACCTAAGGTGTTAAACTACAATTATAATGTTAATGATGTGATGAAAACCCTAACTAGATTTAAATATCACATTTTTAATTAAATTCTAAAAACCTAGTTTGCTAAAAAAAAAATCTTAATTAGAACAAATTTTAAAATACAATTAGCAAACTAGCAACTAGCTTTGTCTTTACATGTCTTAAGATCTTAAATACATCACACAACCATGATCCAAATGCCCAAAACCCTAACTTGCATTTAAACCCCATTCTTGAATTTCCACGTTTTGAAATTAAAACCTAATTAAGCATCTAATTATCTAATATTGAAGTATTATAGCAACAATTAAACAATTTAGTTAGGATTTATACCCCATTCTTGAATTTCCAAGTTTTGAAATTAAAACCTAATTAAGCATCTAATTAGCTAATATTAAAGTATTATAGCAACAATTAAACAATTTAGTTAGGATTTATACCTCACAAACCATAGATCTAGTTTGCAACTTAGCCAACCTAAAATGCTCTCTTGCTCCCAAAATCTATGCTTGAATGGCCAAGAAAAAAGGGTTAAATGTTTGATTAGGAGTTAATGGAAATTGGTGATTTTTTGCTTTGGATTTTGATGGAAATTTTGGAGTTTTCTTTGCACAAGAAAGAGGAAGAAGCAAGGGGGCTGTTGCAGTAGGGAAAGGGGGGTTCGGCCATTTGGAGGGGAAAGAGAGAGAGAGTGATTGTGTTGAAAAAAATATCACATGCAAACAAATACCCCATACCTCCTTTAAATATTACTTTCCTATTCTTTTCTTTCATTCTTTTTTTGATTTTGAAGAGAGAAATGTGTGAGGGGCAGCCACATGGGCTCGGCCAGCAGAAGTTGGGGATGGGTGTGGGTTTGTATGGTGAGCAAAAATGATTAATACTATACCCCAAGTCAACCTAGAACCATACCTCAATTTCTATTTAGTTATTTTTCACCATTTAAGCCTTTATAGTTTATAGTTTCTAAAACCATCTTGACGACTTCTTTTCATTTCAAAAACAACATGTTACATGTTGGTTTAATGTGTCACGATGCACAAATTGGTATTAACCCATTCCAATTTGTAATTATCGCTAATTAAATGTATTAGTTAAGGCTTAAAAAATAATATTTAACATAATTAATTACGGAAAATTTTTAGTAAACTAGAAATTTTATAAGTGACCCATTAAATACCAAATACTAGCAATTACATGGCTAGAATAAGTATATTTAATTTTATGTTGAAAGATAATTATATCTTGGTTTTTACGGAAAACACCAGTTATTTTACCAATTATCCGAAATTTCACCTAAACGATTTTGAAAACGTTACAGTAGCTCTAGTTTTTTCTTTGCATAGCGGTATTCCTTGTAGAATATCCAGCACCTCATTCGATGAGGAAAGAGCCGAGATCCCTTCACCGGGAGTGACCTCTTTAGCAAAAGCTAGCAGATGCTACAACCCACTCGGTTTTGTCTTTTGATTGCTTCTCTAGTTCTTGTTTTGCATAGTGGTATTTGTGAAATATCCTTCATCTAATTCGATAAGGAAAGAGCCGAGATCCCTTCACCGGAAGTGACCTCTTTAGAGAAACTAGCATAATCCTAAAAAACACTCCTTTTCAAAATCATTCGATTCTACAACGGTATCAAGTTCATTATGCAAAAGGTTTTCTTAAAAACCTGTCGTAGCCCTCCGTCATTTCAGATAAGTACTACTAAGTATTTGTGCTGTGTTTGTTGACTCTGATAAGGCGTAGTGTGCGGTAGCTAATTAGTGCTTATCTGCTAAAGCATGAGATGCGATTGGATTAGGGTAGTCGTACGACTTTGTTGACTATGTTAAGGGTCGTACGGGTGGGTTTAATTCAATCAGGAAATGACGGGTTGAACTTGGCTAGCGCTTATGATTTGTTGACTATGTTAAGGTCATAAGTTGCTAGGGGTAAAAGTATTATCGGGAATTTCAAGTGTTGAAATTTGCAATGAGATTGCATACCTTCTATGAGATAGTTGGATCCTGATACCCACTGCGAGTAAGAGTTACTCCTGGGAGAGTTTTACTTATCACAATTAGCCGATCAAGTAGGTGTCTAGAAATGTGTTAACGGGGTTACGCTCCTGGGAAAACGAGGTTTATTTTAATTAGGTCCGTGCGAAAGCACGGGGAACCCCCCTCAAAGTACCAACACTGGCCTGGCTGAAAGATTGGCGAACTTATAAGGTGTAATTAATCCCGGCTAGTCTTACCTTTTATGGTTTGAAGGAAGATTTGATAAAAACAGTGGGAGCCATCCTGATTAGATAAGATAATAACCAATCTAATCTTGCAAGAGCATACGCTAAGTGTTTCTTTCTCTCTCTCCAGGTAGCGACCATGTCAGGCCTTAATCAAGATAATAATATGAATGTATTGACCGAACCCGCTTATTATACTGAGCAGGGGAACGATGGTTCCGTTCTTTTTTATAATTGTTATAAGACTGAGCAGGTAATAGGGACATATCTGGATTCCCACGCCACCCAAACGAAGAATAAGCATGTTGATGCATCTTCTTCGGGTGTGTTAGTTACCGAGAACTGTTTCTCAGTACACTCTACGTCCTAGGTATTAGATACCGGATCAGGATCCCACATATTTAATATGTTGCATGGGCTAAGGAAAGGTAGAGAACTGGGAATAGGTGATCATTCCATAAGTGTAGGGAATGGTACAAATGTTGTAGCTAAAGCAGTTGGCGATTATCACCTTGTATTAGCAAATGGTAATACATTGATTCTGAACGAATGCTATTACATACCGAACCTGATATGCAATCTTATATCAGTTTCTTTATTAAGTAAAGAAGGATATAATTTTGTAGTACAGGATAATGTTATGAACATTTTTCTGAATCAAAAGTTGATTGGATCAGGCTCGTTAAATAATGGCATATACGTTCTAAATCAAACCACAGTTCTTAACGTACAAAACACACACAAGAGGAAGAGTTCAGAAATGAACGAATCCTTCTTGTGGCATTTTAGACTAGGTCATATCAATGCGACACGACTAGCTAAGTTACATAAGGATGGATATTTGAATCCGTTCGAATTTTCATCTTATGACACTTGCCAGTCATGTCTCAAAGGCAAGATGACCAAAACTCCATTTACTGGACACGGAGAAAGAGTTAAAGAACTTTTGGGACTGATACATAGTGATGTATGTGGTCCCATGTCTACACATGCCAGGAATGGTTTCTCGTACTTCATTACATTCACTGACGATCTCTCAAGATACGGACATGTGTTCCTGTTGAAACACAAGTCTGAAGCTTTTGAGAAATTCAAAGAATATAAGCATGAAGTTGAGAACTAGACGGGTTAAAGTATTAAAATCCTACGATCTGATCGGGGAGGTGAATACTTGAGCACAGAATTTCGTGACTATTTAAAAGAGAATAGGATTCTCTCTCAGCTTACTCCTCCGTATACACCACAACACAACGGTGTATCGGAGCGGAGGAATCGCACCCTATTGGATATGGTGCGCTCTATGATGGGCGTTGAGTTACCTATTTCCTTTTGGGGTTATGTGCTTGAGACAACAGCATACCTATTGAATCAAGTTCTATCTAAATCTGTACCCACCACACCATATGAGATATAGAGTGGGATGAGACCATATCTTAAACGAGTTAAGATATGGGGTTTTCCCGCCTATGTCAAAAGGCAAAATCCGGACAAACACGAAGCACGATCAGTTCTTTGTAAGTTTGTGGGATATCCAAAGAATTCACAAGGATATATTTTCGACCACGCTGAGGAACAAAAGGTGTTTGTTTCTCAATACGCCACCTTTTTTGGAAAAAGAATTTCTTGTAAAAGAAATTAGTAGCAAAGAGGTAGAGCTGGAAGAGTTCCTGCAGCACAAACTACAACTGAAGATTTAGTGCAACCAGAAGATTCAATAGCTCCCAATGACCTCATCCTCTCCGCCTATCTAGTAGGGTTCCTCATCCACCTGAGAGATACTACGGTTTTCTCATTGATGGTGGGAGCGAGGATTGCATCATGGAAGATGATGAGCCAACAAGCTTCGAGCAGGCCATCACAAGTGGGGACTCTATGAAATGGCTGGATGCAATGCGATCTGAGATGGAATCCATGTACACCAACAAAGTATGGACTTTGGAAGATGCTCCTGAAGGGGTAAAACCCATCGGGAGCAAGTGGATCTTCAAGAAAACATTGGAGTAGATGGAAAAGTTGAGACTTTCAAAGCTAGACTTGTTGCAAAAGCTTTTCGTCAACGACCAGGTGTTAATTATGATGAAACCTTTTTCTCCAGTGGCTATGCTTAAGTCCATACGGATCCTACTTACCATTGCTGCATACCGTGACTACGAAATCTGGCAAATGGATGTTAAGACCGCCTTTCTAAATAGTGATTTAGAAGAGTGCGTATACATGACTCGGCCAGAGGGCTTCGTGGACAGTGGGAGCAGCGGAAAGGTGTGCAAGCTGCTTAAATCCATCTACGGGTTAAAGCAGGCATCGCGAAGTTGGAACATCTGTTTTGATGTGGTAGTCAAAGAGTTTGACTTCAACAAAAACGTAGATGAACCTTGTATATACAAGAAGGTGGCCGAGAGTAAGGTTGTCTTCCTCGTATTGTACGTGGATGACATACTCTTGATAGGAAATGATGTTCCTATGCTGCATGATCAGTCGAAAATAATGTATTTTTAACACGTCAATTTCCCTATCTTTTGCATTCATCTAGAGGTGTTCGGTTTGCATATTACACATATTAGCAAAACAGCTGTAAAATACAAGATTACATGTGTTATACTTTAAAACCAGCATTTTTAGGGAAATTGACTGTTTTTCATGGTATCGCATCATCCTTGCATAGCGCAACACTTGTTTCGAAGTCTGTGCAGGAATTTCAGGAACCGAGCCAAAATTGTCATAGTTCTGATAAAAAATTACGCCAACTCAAAGACTTGATAGCAGGTAGCATTCTAGAGGGAAATAAAAAATTCAACATATCAGAAAAAGGCCAGAATGTCAGCCCTAATTCATCACAGAAGACTCAAGCCCCAAGACTTCAAATGGGCCGCGTATCCGCGGCCAATTGGCGCTTCCCGCCACGGATCCGCGGCGGCTTCATGGCTTCATTGCATCAAAATTCTGCACGTGCCTTATTTCTATTGGCCAAGCTTCCAGAACTCTCCAGAACCTCCACGTGGCTTCATCTAGAAGGCTCGGCCTAACAACCTAGTTCTAGAAGCTCCCTCCAACTAACTACTTCTAGAAGCCTCTCTAGCTAACAAACTTTTGGAGGGAAATTCAAATTTTGAATCCTAGATCTAGGGTTACAAGGTCTATAAAAGGGAACCTAGATCTAGGGTTAATGGTTGTTCATTAGTTAGTTGTTCATTCTATCACCTCTTCCACCCACAAGTTGAGTGATACAACTTGTTCCTCAAAACCCTAACCCTAATTCCAATTCCAATCCAAGATCAAGAATTCCGAGTTCAATCAAAGCAAGAAGCCTAGATCCTTTAGAGAGCAACGCCGGACTTCATCCGAGCAAGTGGTTCAAGCCGATCCGCGACTCAAGGAGCCGAGCGACGCCAAATTCAACGATCAAGTTCCTTCCTCTTGTAGTTCTTGAGAGTTGTAACTAATTGTTGATATAAATAAAGGTGACAATTCTTTTATCTTGCTTATCTTTTGAATTCAAGCATTATGATTCAATCTAGATTCTTGAATGTTTGCTTTATGATAATGTTTGAGTAAAACTCCGCTCGTAAAGGAGTCGAGACGATCGATAGAATGATGATGATTTAGATTCTTTTACAATTCTTAAATCCTATAACGTTTGTAAATTCTTGTAAATCAAGTGATCGATGACCTAGTTTCGATGCGATACTTTCTTGATTGTGTTCGCTCGAAACTAGAGATCAACGATCGATCATTTGATTTACTTGAAACTAGTTTGTGAATGGGATTCATCGAAAGGACAAAGGATAAGATGAGGAAACCCTAGCTTCTTCGCAAGATCCTTAACCTCGATAAATCGTCATCGATCTAGTATCGATTCGTTAATGGATAAGAATATGAAATCATTAGATCGCATCACATCTATAGATCCGATCTACTCCTACGAGCCACACTTCGAATCTTGATTGTTGGTTTGGAAATCATCACATCTCAATTCTTGATTTTAATGTTTTCTTAGATCTAGATTTTTCTAATTCTTGAAATTCAATTTTACAAATCATGAATTGTTTGTTTTCTTTTCTTCAAAGTTTCAACTCATCTAAATCTAAACACGAACGATTACGCTTTCCCTGTGGACGATCCGCACTTACTAACGCGCTACAATTCGACACCGTTATTGATTGCGGTCAAATATTTTTGGTTGTGATTTCTATACATTTTCTACACACACTGGAAATCGTTTCAATCAAATGGCGCCGTTGCCGGGGATAATGCGCTAATTGTTCATTTATTTTTTGAAATTTGAGTTGAAAAGTTTATTCCATTTATATTTTTTGATCAAAATTCGTGCAAAACACTAAATGATTCACTGTGATTTGTTGCGAGGAAATCTGGAATTTGTGGTGCTGTGGAAAAAAATTTCTGAAAATTCTAGAGAGCTGATGAATTGAACAGAGGCTTGCTGAAAAAGTTTGGTGGAGTGAACAGTCCAAGTCACCGCGTTTCCGCGGTCTAAGAAGCTTAATGCCGCGCATCCGTGGCCATCCAAGGGATTTGCTGTGCTAAATTTTCTGGTAATCCTCTACACTTTCTTATCTCTTCCTAAATCTGCTCTAATTAACACTTTGCTGCAGGTTTCTTTGCAAATAAATCGCAGCGCCGCAAAAAGCAAAATAAATTGTGCGTGTTTTTGATTTTTGGTTGTTTGCATATTAATACGGAAATTAAGGGGCACGGCCAAATTCAGATTAGGTGGGGAGTTCATTACCCTTCCTAAGCCCCAAAAATCACAAACTTGCATCCGCATTTACCCTCATTAACTAAAAAAAGATCTAGAGATGACTCTAAGGACCGTCACGCTCACTTAGGACAAGAGAAGGCCGTGGGTAATTCATTGCTTATCCGCGTTTCTTTTGTGGTGTCTAAGGCAAGTGTGTCGAAGGCTAGTGGTTACTTAATTAGGCCCACTACTTACGTAGTGGAGAACCTCCCACTTACCTGGCACTTACCTGGCCACAGGAGAGACAAAGAGGCAGTGGAGGATTGATCCCGTGACTTGTCTTTTGGCAGTTAGGAGCGGTCTAGAGCTTTGACCTAGGTGATTACTAGAATTAGGGTTTTGCTTGTTGCATTTGTTATGATCGCATCATTTATTCAAAAAAATCCGTATCATTTTTTTTCAAAACGAACACCAACACTTCATTCGTTTTCCCCTAATTATATTCACGCTGCCACTTGTACTAAACCCTTTTAGTGCAAGATAGGCTGGACACGGGATTCTAGTGCCCGTTTAGTCCGCGTCCCTCCTATCGACTCCGAAGTTGGTATTTCTATATTTACTTCTTCTTTACCCACCACCACACCCATTTCGATGGACGATTCTTTATCGAACTTCTTTACCACTACTCTGCCGCCATCCGTTGGTGCGCAGAATCCATCCCGCATCTCTCTCCAAGAGAGGTGCTATCCTACACGAGGTCCCCTTTCCACCCGTCTTTCCATTCCACCAGCCAACGGGGAAAATTTTGAAATTAAACCCCAATACATCAACCTTCTACCAAAATTTCACGGTCTTGAGTCTGAAGACGCATATGCCTTTATCACCAAATTTGAAAATGTATGCGCAATGATGGGTACCTCACAGCTTTCTATGGATGCTATTCGTCTACGTCTTCTCCCATTCACCTTGTGCGATATAGCCGAGAAGTGGCTGTATAACACTACCGCACATTCCATTTCAAATTGGGAAGAATTTGTCAAAGCATTCCTTAAGAAATTCTACCCACATCATAAAACAGCTCGAGTCCGTAGTGAAATCAATCAATTCACCCAGCTTCCAAATGAAACATTCTCAAAATGTCTTGAACGCTTCAAGGATCTGTTAATTCAATGTCCACATCACGGAATCCCCAGATGGGATCTGTGCCGAATCTTATATGAGGGCATTAATCCTAACACAAAACAGACCCTTGAATTAATGTGTCAAGGCAATTTCATGACCAAAGATGATGGGGAAGCCTGGAAATTTTTAGAAGATTTCGCTGAAAAATCGTTACAGTGGGAGGGTGTGAGTCAATCGTCTAGGGGGGCAATAACCAATCGGATGTTTCCATAGGAGTTAGAGCTGACATTTCAGCCCTACACAAGAAACTCGAGACTATGGAAAATAAATTTTTAGCTGCTGCCCTAAATCAAATGTCACTCTCCAAAACTGTATGTGGATGCTGTTCTGATCCTTCTCATTTGACGGAAGAAAGTCTATTGAATTCTCCGTTTCAAGGTCAAGAGCATACTAATGCCGCTTTTCAAAGACCTAGGAACGATCCATTTTCTTCCACATATAATCAGGGTTGGAGGAATCACCCTAACTTTTCTTGGAACCAATCACGATCTCAAAACACGGTTCCAATCCAAAACAATTTCCAAATGGTCCCTCCACCACAACAGCAACCACTTCAATTGAGTCAGCACCCCTACCAATCACAAAACTTCCAAAATCCGGCCAACACTTTTGCACCACATGAAAACTCTTTGCAATTGACCAGTACAGATAATACCTATGCACTAGCACAAACCTTGGATACTTTCATGAAACAATCCATCCAAGGGACGGCAAAAATGCAATCTTCCTTCGATAATGTGATAAAGATCATTGTCTCTCAAAATGAGAATATTAAATCGATGGAAGAACAAATTGCACAATTAAAAGCCGAAATGAGTGCAAGAGAGAAAGGGAAACTTCCATCTCAACCTTTACCCAATCCTGGCCATTCACATCATGTGAATGCAATCACGTTGAGATCTGGAAGAGTGCTTGACAATCACGTTGGGGAAGAGATTGATGACATTGAAAAATCTATCGATGATACCCCGGCTGAGACCTTTCCTTCCACTTCTACTTCTAATTCTGACCCCAGTTCGTCTACCCCACTATTTTCTTCCGAACCTATTCTCCGTTTCCCATAAGGCTCGACACCTCAGCCCACCTCTTCTAGTCCACCGAAAACGATCCCCACTCCTATTCTTAGATCGTTCCCACCTACACGATCTTCTCCAGTGTTGGACCCCGACCTTATTGCCCAAGCTCCTTACTCGTATCGGTTAAGGGGAAACAGACCAAGTCCACAAATGGAGAAGATCACTGAAATCTTGAAACAGGTTAACATCAACATCCCTCTTCTAGATGCTATCCAACAAGTCTCCGCTTATGCGAAAACTCTTAAGGACTTGTGCACTAGAAAGAGGAAGACTCAAGTGCCCAAGAAGATATTCATGGCAAAAACAGTAGACACGGCCTTCCCCCAACAATTACCGAGGAAACGTAAGGATCCTAGCTATCCTACTATTTCCATTTCTATCGAGGAAAAACACATTAACCGTGCTCTACTTGACCTTGGCGCAAGTGTTAACCTGCTTCCGTTCTCATTCTATGAGCAGTTAGGGATCGGAGAGTTGAAACCAGCCCATTGCACTCTCCAGATGGCTGACCGATCAATCACCAAACCTAGGGGTGAACTGGAGGATGTGTTAATAAAAATCGGGGAACTTGTATTCCCCGCGGACTTTATTGTAATTGATACACAGCCTGTAGCGAACCCACGGAATCAAATTCCGGTGATTTTAGGTCGCCCCTTTTTGGCCACTTCCAATGCTATAATCAACTGTCGTAACGGTTCTATGACCCTATCCTTCGGGAATAGGTCAATTGAGCTGAACATTTACAAGTTGGGAAGTGTACCCTCCGAACCTACTGCTCAAGCATGTTCTGTCGACTTAATGGATGTCGACGGCAGCGAATTTGATGATCCTCATGATACCGATCTAGACTCTTTTCATACGTTGTTGTTTGACCCAACTATGTATCATACACATACGGAATCTTCCACCGAGTTGTCCGGGTCAACAACTAACACTGATTATGAACTTCTTTTAGAGTCAGAAGATCACCCCGCACTTTGTGATGACATTATTCTTCGAGGTATTGATGAGACTTTTTAGGAGATCTTCGCTGATGAACTCGCATTTTTGAAAAACACGGGTGTTGAGATGAGTCATCTCCTAATCAATGAAATTGAACCTCCACCCCTTGTTCTGAACTGTAAAAAGAATGCGAGTAATCCATTACAATCACTGCATCGTCTCTCCAAAATGAGACGCACACACATTCTATTCCACCACTTACCTTTTCCCCACTTTTCTTCCACCAACCAGAGCACTGCATTGATAAAATTTTCGAATGGTTGGTATTAACTTTCGGTCTTTGCAAAGCTTGACATCGACCAATGATTTTTGACCCCGTCATGTGATTTTATAAGATTAACATGGCTTAACTCAAGTTTAGGGGGGGTTATAATCTGGCTCCTAAAAAGAAAATTTTTCCAAAATGATGAGCCAAGAATAAGTTTGGGGGAAGATCTTCACTTATCTATTTTGCCCCCGATAATAAATTTCCTCCCAGGCTTACAGGTTTTTCGAGATTTAGCAGATGGAAACAGTGATGACACTGTTGAAAACAAGTTTGGGGGAGGTTTGTGCTTATTTTCGCATCATTTGCATCATACTTTGCATAAGCACAAAACATATTCGAAAACCTATAAAAAATTTTAAAATTTTTTTTAAAAAAAGTATAATTTTTTTTGTACATAAATAAGATAATAAAAGATTAGATAGTGAAGAATTACATCCAAAAGATTAGAAAAATTTAAGTAAACCAAGAAAATTAGAAGTTTTCTTATACAAACTAGTAATAAGTAGTTATGAGCCGTTGTCCCAAGGGTTAGTAAGATGAAGGAAGTCACTAATCTGAGGATAAAAATAAGTCTGAAAAGTAGTTCCTATTCTGGAAGCCAAACATTTTGAACGTTGATACCCTACTATACGCACTTACACACGTCTTAAAGCTCGGGATAGTAGAGGATACCTTGAAATGCTCTTGTCTAAAAGCCAAAGTATGAAGGAAATAAAAAATATGAATAAAATATAAAATGGTGAGAAAAATGGACACTGGTTTTGTTATCGCCAAGGCAGCAATAAAAAAATATAGCGAGAGTGCCTCTTCACCTAATGCCTTAGACCAACTAGTCTGGGAGTCACTGCTAAGCCTTAGGTGGTGCAAGACGAGGAAAAAACACCGTATAAGCAAGCACATGAGTAATTGGTCGGTTAGTACCTCAAGAAGTATTAACGGTCGCATGAAAGTGTGTAAGAAAATTCATCTATATATTCATTAATTAAAAAGTACTGAGGCAGATGGACAAGAGTATGATAGCTTGAATTGAATTCTCCGGGTGTAGGGATGTTCTTTACACACACGTGGGGTTATATGATCGATGTTTGAAAGAAAGATAGGAATGACGAATAGGACGATGTTTTATTGAGGGGTTATGTGATTTCTAACATCTTTTCATGACTATTAAGATAGGGCTCATAACAACCGAAAAGCTAGCATAGTTGGAAACTCTAATTTTAAAAGTCTTTCTTTTACAATTCTTATCTTTAAATGTAATATTCACGGTCTTCCTTTTATTATTGGATTTTGTGGGTGCAATCCGCTAAAAACCCTCAGGAGACAACACTCCTCCTACCAGGGACACCTAAAGGTTTAAAGGCTTGTTGCACGTGCTCAGTGCAATCGTGTTGCCTACGAAAGTGTGCTAGTTAGATTTTCTCTTTATTTATTTTCTCCTTCTCTTTTTAATAAAACAGTTCGCTCGAGACGACCGAAAATAAGTTTGGGGGAATTTGATCAGTCGAAAATAATGTATTTTTAACATGTCAATTTCCCTATCTTTTGCATTCATCTAGAGGTGTTCGGTTTGCATATTACATATATTAGCAAAACAGCTGTAAAATAAAAGATTACATGTGTTATACTCTAAAACCGGCATTTTTAGGGAAATTGACTGTTTTTCATGGCATCGCATCATCCTTGCATAGCGCAACACTTGTTTCGAAGTCTGTGCAGGAATTTCAGGAACCGAGCCAAAATTGTCATAGTGCTGATAAAAAATTACGCCAACTCAAAGACTTGAGAGCTGGTAGCAATCTAGAGGGAAATATAAAATTCAACATATCAGAAAAAGGCCATAAAGTCAGCCCTAATTCATCACAGAAGACTCAAGCCCCAAGACTTCAAATGGGCCGCGTATCCACGGCCAATTGGCGCTTCCCGCCACGGATCCGCGGCGGCTTCATGTCTTCATTGCATCAAATTTCTGCACATGCCTTATTTCTATTGGCCAAGCTTCCAGAACTCTCCAGAACCTCCACGTGGCTTCATCTAGAAGGCTCGGCCTAACAACCTAGTTCTAGAAGATCCCTCCAACTAACTACTTCTAGAAGCCTCTCTAGCTAACAAACTTTTGGAGGGAAATTCAAATTTTGAATCCTAGATCTAGGGTTACAAGGTCTATAAAAGGGAACCTAGATCTAGGGTTAATGGTTGTTCATTAGTTAGTTGTTCATTCTATCACCTCTTCCACCCACAAGTTGAGTGACACAACTTGTGCCTCAAAACCCTAACCCTAATTCCAATTCCAATCGAAGATCAAGAATTCCGAGTTCAATCAAAGCAAGAAGCCTAGATCCTTTAGAGAGCAACGCCGGACTTCATCCGAGCAAGTGGTTCAAGCCGATCCGCGACTCAAGGAGCCGAGCGACGCCAAATTCAACGATCAAGTTCCTTCCTCTTGTAGTTCTTGAGAGTTGTAACTAATTGTTGATATAAATAAAGGTGACAATTCTTTTATCTTGCTTATCTTTTGAATTCAAGCATTAGGATTCAATCTAGATTCTTGAGTGTTTGCTTTATGATAATGTTTGAGTAAAACTCCGCTCGTAAAGGAGTCGAGACGATCGATAGAATGATGATGATTTAGATTCTTTTACAATTCTTAAATCTTATAACGTTTGTAAATTCTTGTAAATCAAGTGATCGATGACCTAGTTTCGATGCGATACTTTCTTGATTGTGTTCGCTCGAAACTAGAGATCAACGATCGATCATTTGATTTACTTGAAGCTAGTTTGTGAATGAGATTCATCGAAAAGACAAAGGATAAGATGAGGAAACCCTAGCTTCTTCGCAAGATCCTTAACCTCGATAAATCGTCATCGATCTAGTATCAATTCGTTAATGGATAAGAATATGAAATCATTAGATCTCATCACATCTATAGATCCGATCTACTCCTACGAGCCACACTTCGAATCTTGATTGTTGGTTTGGAAATCATCACATCTCAATTCTTGATTTTAATGTTTTCTTAGATCTAGATTTTTCTAATTCTTGAAATCCAATTTTACAAATCATGAATTGTTTGTTTTCTTTTCTTTAAAGTTTCAACTCATCTAAATCGAAACACGAACGATTACACTTTCCCTGTGGACGATCCGCACTTATTAACGCGCTACAATTCGACACCGTTATTGATTGCGGTCAAATATTTTTGGTTATGATTTCTATACATTTTCTACACACACACCGAAAATCGTTTCAATCAAAGCACTTGGTCAAGCTTATCTTATCACAATGATTCTCAATGAAAGATCTAGGTGATGCCTCCTACATCTTAGGGATTAAGATCTATAGAGATAGATCTAAACGGATACTGGGATTTTCCCAATCCAGGTACATAGACACCATATTAAAGAGGTTTAGTATGTAAGATTCCAAGCGTGGGAATTTACTCACGATCTCAGGACTCACTCTCTCCAAAGTGATGTCTCCCAAGACTGATTTGGAGGGAGTTCGCATGCAAGGGATACCCTATGCTTCGGCAGTAGGCTCTATCATGTACGCGATGTTATGTACCAGACCCGATGTAGCATACTCACTAAGTGTAGTGAGTAGGTATCAAGCAGATCTAGGAAAGAATCACTGACAGCTGTGAAGAACATTCTCAAGTACTTGAGAAGGACTAAAGAGATGTTCTTGGTGTATGGTAACGGTGAATTCCATGTGGAGTCCTTTACCGATTCGAGCATCCAGAGTGATAAGGACGACTCTAAGTCGGTCTTGGAATTTGTCTTTATCCTCAATGGAGGGGAGGTTTGTTGGGAGAGTTCCAAACAAGAAACAGCAGCAGACTCGACGATGGAGGCTGAATACATCGTTACCAACGATGCTGCCAAAGAGGCTGTCTGGATGAAGAAGTTCATAAACGAACTTGGTGTGGTTCCGTCCATCGAGCATCCAATACCTTTGTATTGTGATAACAATGGAGCAGTGTATTTGGCTAAGGAACCTAGGTTCTATCAGCGATCCAAGCATATTTGAGGTGGTATCACCTGATCCGGGAGATAGTTGATCGCCGGGAGATCGAGGTCAGGAGAGTTGACACGAAGAATAACACGGCGGATCCACTCACGAAGGCCATTTCCCAGATACAATTTTAGAGACTCTTCGGGATGTTGGGTATGAGATACTACAACAACTGGCCTTAGTGCAAGTGGGAGATTGTTAGTTATGTGTATGCCCTAGAGGCCATTATTGTACATATGATGTATATTATAGTGGATGCTTGGACATATATAGAGTGGAATTTCTTGCTCGACATGATAGTATGCTATCTGGTTGCTCTTTGTCTTAACATGTAGACTTGTATTGTGATACTATCTTGCTCTCACATGTTGATAAAGCCTTTAGGATGTGTACTTGACTACCAGGACTATGATAGAGATCATACTAGTGGGGCCAGGGTAGTCCACAAGTACATCCTTTAATTGTTCCTAGTTGAGGGTGTATCGAGACAGGGCATCGATATTCTAGAGTAGACTAGCGTATACGCTTCTTGACCCATATGATGGGCGATGGATGATCCCACATCCATTGATGTTTGACATCAAAGATGGTATGCGGGTGCTCAGTGGAGACTGGGTACACTAAACGGACTCGCCGGGAACTCCTAGTTGGTATTATACATATTGTCAGATAGAAGTTCTCAGAAGACACTGGTACATGTTAGTCTGTAGACCCGAGATCGTTATAGAGTCTTGTGTGATTCCCACTGTGCTTTGATTTCCACCTTACCACGTTCAAGAGAACATGCAAAAAGGTGGCTTTTGGGTACAGTCCCGAATCACATGGAGGTAATGAGCGATAGGAGGGGATTCGTCTCTCCCGGTATTGGGGGTTGATGTTGCGCTGTGCTCGATTGGCTATAACAGGATGTCCCTGGCCAGGGCTGCTCCGGAGATCTACTGGTAAGTGTTATCAGTAGTTTCTCAACCCGTTATGAGCCTCACATCGGTACGACTTATCGGTCACTGGAATCTGATGTTTACCATCCCTAGATTAGATATCCGACATATCAGACGGAGAGACCGGACTGTACGGTAGTGTTACAGATGGGCTTTACAGGAGAATGAGCAGGCTTGCTTGTTGATCTTCTGATCGCTCAATACCAGGGTAGCCGTTACGTACAGCTAGTACCGCTGATGGATTATGAGTGCTTGATATGATCATCACCTACAGCCGGCGTATTGACGAGTCTTTAGAGTCCTACACAAAGGTTTCCTGGCTCAGGCGAAACGAAGTAGGAGCATATATGTGATATGTGCGGGACCGAGATTAGTACGAGTATGTGTTACCGTATTCTAATCTCGCGATAATTGTATCGGTCGATTATATGTGATATAGCCGGGTTATCGAATCAAGTGTTGATTCGATAAGTTGATACATATGATATTAGTCAGTTTTATGCGATATAGCCGGATTATTAAATCAAGTGTTGATTTGATAATTTAATGTATAATTGTATATTTGATATACTAGTTTACATTAACTAAAATTAGCTCACTTAAGAATTTTCTTTTCTTCATTTACATTTTATATATACATATATGATAAATATATATATATATATATATATATATATATTTAATGTATTTTGATAAATGTATCATGCTTGATGATACATGAAACTTGGGTGTAGAGACTCACATCTAAACTAAGATAATGAGAGGTTTTAATTATTTAGAGAAAACCAAAAATAGGTGGAAATTAGCATTGTTGTGAAGCTTGGAGAAGCTTGTGGAAACCTTGACCTAATCTCCACTGACTTTTTTTTTACTCTAGATATTTTTTGACTTAACCATTACCTTGGCTTTAGTTAAGTCTCTACAAGAGTTTATATTAGAAATTTTCTTACCCATGGTTCACATTGATGCTTCATCTTCTTCATCTTTTTTCTTTACTTGAGTTTTCTTGAGGTGAAAAAGAAAGTGAGGTAAAATACTCTAAAGTGAGCTAAATTCCTTCTTCATCAATCTATACGATATTAGCCATATAGTGTAGGTTGTTTGCTTCACTAAATCATCCATTAGTGACGAGGTAGCTTGAGTTAGAGTCTCCTCAAAGTAGATCATGTTTGGCCTCGAAGATACTAGTGGATCCTATGGAGAGTCCGGATCACCACTACTTGGA
Organism: Agapanthus africanus; assembly: GCA_030015575.1. NCBI lineage: Eukaryota > Viridiplantae > Streptophyta > Magnoliopsida > Asparagales > Amaryllidaceae > Agapanthus > Agapanthus africanus. Next base: position 208,444,875 of record JASDDO010000004.1, read on the forward strand.
GCGAAGGGACTTCTACATGGAGCATTTGAAGTGATGGACCGGTTTACAAAAGTTGTTTTCCATATTCACTTAGATGTAAAGTTGTTTACATATTGTATTGTCTAATTCTCAAGTTAAGATTCTAGGGTTAGGGTTATGAAGCATGACAATTTTTTGAAAAAGGCATGGACGATACCTCCCGAAACCTTGCTGTCGTGATAGGTAACCCTACAAATATGAAGTCCCCAACCTTTATTCACACATCCTCTAGCTCACCCCTAGGATGTGTGATAGATCGGTCGGCCATTTGAGGAGTACAATGTGTAGGTTTCAGTTCTCCTACACCTAGTTGCTCATATACAGAATAAGGAAGTAGATTAACACTGGCACCATGATCCAAAAGGGCACGGTTGATGTTCTTATCCCTAATGGTTATTGAAATCGTAGGATAGCCAGAGTCCTTCCGTTTATGTGGTAAATTTTGGGTAAGAGCATCACTCACGTTACTAGCTAGGAAAACCTTCTTTGGTACCTGAGATTTCCTTTTCTTAGTCCACAAGTCTTTCAAGATTTTTGCATAGGAGGGGACTTGTTGGATTGCATCTAAAAGGGGAATGTTGATGTTAACCTATTTAAACAACTCCAGAATCTTCTCCATTTGTAGATTTTGTTTATTGGACCTCAACTGGTTTGGAAATAGAACGCTTTTGAAATTAGTAGAGTCCAATGCTTGTGGAGGAGATTGTGGAGTTGGAACGGATCCCAAAACTGGAGTTTGAGTGGAGTGAGATGTGGATCCGTTCGGAGCAGCAATTGAAGAAGAAGAAGTGCCTTTTGAAGAATGGAGAGTTGGCTCAGAAGAAGAAGGAGTAGAAGAGACGGACGGGGTGACATCATCAATTCGTGTGCCGATGATTTTGTTTAGCATTCTTCCAGATCTCAACGTAGTCATGACACTCACATTATAGTTTTGTTGTTCAAGAGTAACATGTACATTATTTGGGTGATCAGGATTTGGGAGTGGTTGAGGTGGAAGCTTCCCTTTCTTTCGCTCTCTTAAAGCCGCGTTTAGCTGTGCAATCTGGGCTTCGATGGTCTTGATGCTTTGACCGTGTGCAGTGGTGTGTTGCACTAGAGACTGAATAGAAGACTGGATGTTGGCGGTGGATTGAGTCGATTGCTTTACAAAAGCCTCTAGACTCCGTTCTAGCAAGGAAACTTTATTGTTATTTGACGGAACAAAGTTGTTTTGAAGAAAAGAATTGTTGCAGGGTGCAAAGTTGTCCGTCGGATTCTGAAAAGGTTGGGGATGGAAAGGCTGATGAAATTGTTGTTGAGATTGTTGAGGAGGAGGAGGCCTCTGGAAGTTGTTGTGGCCTTGGAATTGATGATGACTCTGATTCCAGGAAAAATTAGGATGGTTCCTCCAACCGGGATTGTATGTAGAAGAGTATGGATCGTTTCTTGGTCTTTGCTGAAATGCAGCATTAACCTGATCCTGTCCTTGAGATTGTGGATTGTAAGGACACTCTTCGGTCAAATTAGATGGATACGAACAACAAGCGCAAATGGTACGAGGGGGAAGAGTAGGGGCAGGAGAAGGAGATGAGAATTTGCTCTCAATTGCTTCCAGCTTCCGCGTGATTGCAGCCATCTTGACCTTCATTGCAATTGAGATGTCGAGTTGATGAACTCCAGCCCTAGAGAGACCTGAAGAAGAAGAAGTTGAGGTGTTCGGTCAGGTGCTATCCCACTGCAGCATTTTCTCCGCAAGATCGTCGAAGAATTGCCAAGCCTCCTCGTCAGATTTGGATAGGAAGTGGCCTTGACAAATGGTTTCCAGCAACTGCTTCATTGCTGGATTCAGACCCTCATATAAAGTTTGGCAAAGTTTCCATTTCTCTATACCGTGATGAGGACACTCAACAAGGAGGTCCTTGTACCGGTCAAAGCACTTCCAGAAAGGTTCGGTAGGAAGCTGGGTGAATTGGTTAATTTTGTTTCGAATCCGTGCGGTCTGATTTGGGTAGAATTTCTTTTAAAACGCATTCACAAACTCATCCCAAGTGGTTATCGAATGAGATGCGGTGCTATACAGCCACTTTTCAGCAATGTCGCACAAAGTGAAAGGAATAACTCATAGCCGTATAGCATTGTCAGACAGTTGGGTCGTCTTCATCATCACACAAACGTTCTGGAATTTATTGATGAAGATGTAGGCATCTTCGGATTTAAGCTCGTGAAATTTGGGCAACATGTTAATGAAGTGGGGCTTAATTTCGAAATTATCCCCATTGGCCGGTGGAAGTGAAAGACAGGTAGGGAGTGCGGCGCGGGTAGGATAGAATCGATCTTGGAGCGTAATTCGCTGTGGCACTTCAACAAGAGGTGGTCGCGGGTTATTCGCACCTAATGGAGGTGGAATAATTCCCGGGGGAGGTAAAGTGATGTTAGGAGGAAATCCTGACATCTCGGAAGAAGAGTCTAGTGAAAGTGAAGGTGAATAAGTATGGACAGAATCACAGTCAACGTCGGAGTTGACTGGCAAGGGTAAAGGTGAAAGAGACGTAGAAAGAGTTTCGACTGCGGTGTCGATCGCGTAGTCCGTAGTGACTAATGAAACACGGACTAAACGGGCACTAGGGTCCCTAGTCCAAGCGTACATACACTAAACGAGTTTAGAGTAGTCAAAGTGTAGAATGTGAGGGTTAGAAAGCGAAAGTGAAGAAAAAAAATTGGTGAAGGTGGTAAAAATGGCGAATTTGTGCTTGTTTCGCAAGAATGTGAAAATGAAACGACAGTTCAACAAACACAATCACAAATGCACAGTCACAATCAATACCTAGACTAGGGTTCTCTAAGTCCACTAGACTTGCTCCTAGCTATTCCAAAGTGATAAATTGTGAGATAACGCTCAAATCGCCTCTTCACAGCCAGTTGTGTCCAGGTAAGCACAAATGAAGTAAGAAGGGTTCCGCTCAAGAATCACCGTGAGGCGGGCCTTTTAAAGTTACATCCTCACTTGTCTAGCCTAGGCACCACAAAAGTCATGTTTAGATAAACGACCTCTAACGCCTTAGATTTCGGTTAGTGTTTGTTTAGACGTTAATGCGGGTTTACTGTAAAAGTTTACCAATTCGGGTTCCTCGCATTTTGTAACATTTATTTAATAATTTATTATTATTTGTTATATGCATGCACGCACGTGTGCACGTAAATGCGAGGTTTTGTTTGTGCTAATTTTGTTCTTAGCAACCATGACACTTAACCCTAATCTAATCTCTTTTCTTTAATCCTAGTTAATCCAATCCTTAACCCTAATCCCTTGATCTTTTGTGAGATGAGAGAAAGATATTTTGTTTGAGTGATGAGGTGTATGGGAATGCATTAATGGTTAATTAATGCATTGGATACACTCACTCTCTTTTCTTTCCTACACTCACATCTCTCTCTCTCTCTTTAACCTCACACCCTCACTCATTTCTCTATCTCTTTTCATTTCCTCTTCTCACACTTTCTCTCAACTGAACACTCTCCCATTTCCAACACAAATCCATCACAAATCACCAAAATCATCACAAAATCACATCTTTTTCCATCACTTGCCTCTTGGATGCCTTGGTGTGCACAAAGCTAGCATCTTTGTGTTCTTTTGATTAGGTATTGTTTCTTTTCTGTTGTTTAAGTTATTTTTGTGTAGCTTAGCTTTAAAGTTGCTGTTTTTGCAGCGTATCGTATCGTTTCGGATAAAAACCGTATTTTTAGTGTCGTTTTATGATCTCGGATGATCTGCTGTGAAACTAAAAGTGTGTTGCAAAAATTGACTGGACAGTAGCCTAGTATAGAGATACAGAACCTACCCACAAAATACGAGCAAAATCCACCTCGTCTTGGCCGCAGATTTATTGCATCTGGCCGCAAATTGCGGCCAGACTGGAGAGTTGGGGTTTGGGGTTTTGGTGTAGGGGGTCTCTGGGTTATTTGTAGGCTCATGGTACTTGCAATTTCTACATTTGGTTAGCACAGGAAAATCTGGGGTCATTTAGCGTATTCCTTGTGTTTCGTTTCGTGCGATACGTTATCCGATACGATGCGTGTTCCGTGTTGCTGATGCGCTGAGTTGGTTTCGTAGTGTAGCTATACGCGTTAGCTACAATACGAACCATTTAGAGTTCGTAAGTGTGTCGTGTTGGTCTGTGTAGATTGTTTGTATTTTAGGTTATTATTGATATATATTTTCTTTATCGTATCTTGTTGCAGGTTCGCAGGCGGGAACTTCGGACGCTGCTACAAAAGGAAATCAGGTGGTAGACTTCACCTAGCCAGGAGCATTGGTGAGTAGATTTAACATCTACAGGGGAATCGCCCGCATGGCGTTGTGCGTCTGGGCTAGAGATATTACTTTTGTCGCATATTCTATGTCAGATTTAGGATTTGCGCATTTACTTTATTGCTTAGATATTGTTGTGCTTGGACTAGTACCCTTAGGACACTACACATATTATTGACGATTCATGTTGCACGAGCATTGATTGTATGCTACACACACCGTCAATAATTGCCATGTCATACACAAACCACTTATAGTTAGGATATGGTTTGGTTAGGGACATATTGACTTTGATTCATATTTCTTATCGCATATGACATATAGCATACCAGTATATCCATATGCTTACATACATATGCCTTCACATACTTACATGCTAGATACCTGTATACCTATAGGGTATTGTGCCGTTAGTGTTAGGTACATACACACTTTATGGCATAGCTACATGTATATCTTATATTCATACTTCACTTATACCCAGGGGGTATATTACATCATTACTTATAGGTAGATATATATACCTTGCTATACCTTTATGTTTACACATTTATCTGGTTATAGCTACATGATTACCTTTACCTGATGTTATGTAGGATTGGAGAAAATAGGAATCGCTTGATATTATATTAACTTGTTACAGTTAATTGTTGCTTTTCCTTTATATGCTCGCATTTCAGATTTATGATGCGTATACTTTATTCATGGATTTTCGCATTGAGATATGGATTTTTCATGATGTTTCCTGGATTTCGGAACCGTGGTAGTTCATGAAATTATGCATTATTTGAAAAACCCGGTTTCCCTTGATATGATATTTCAGCATCCACCATGAGATTTGTCGTTTACGATGTGTATACCCCACGCGAGGAAAGGAGGGGTTCGTGTGCGGGTACATGGTGGGGCCCGGAGGTACCCCGAAGCAAGAACGATGTCGTGGTGTCAGGCGATGAGGCTTAGGGCAACCATACTTTCCGGTGACAGGACCAATGACTCAGCGGCTATCATGTGGATACCGACGGGAGTCATGTACGTATGGATACGTCGAGAGGCGAGGGTCAGAGCTAGGCACTCGAGCTTTCGGGATAGCGTATGATACGTACCTATCAGGATGTTAGTCTGGTAGACGGCATATGATAGATCAGTATTTTTGTGTCGATGCTTGGCACATTGGTTTCATGATATTTCTAATTACTCCTTGTATATATAACAGGGGATTTATCCGCTGTTATATATACCCTTACACCAATATTAGTGGAATGGGACGCTAATATATGTGTATTGACCTCATCATATTTATTTATGTCATTATATTTAGGATGTTAGATTTTACTTGATAATTTGATTGGGATATAGGTGATTCATTTGATATTGGATACATGATATTTATGAGATTGCTGATTTGTACATACGAGATATGTGAGATCCACTTGATGTTGTACATTCGATTTATGTGAGATCTACTTGATGTTGTACATTCGAGATATACGAGATATACTTGATATTGTGTAATTGAGGAGATGTGATACTTAGTTGATATGAAAGCCAATTTGGGGGCTAATTTGAGGAATTGGGATTTGATTTGTCTTGCTGGATTGTGATCCTACCACGATGTCAGGATTCCGTGGGAATGACATATTTCACTCCATACCTCACCTTTATCTATTTGTGCACTGCTTCATGTATTGGTAGTACCTGTTAGTGTACCTTTCATAAGTGTTGCACATTTACATTCTCATATCCCTATTGCATGGTTATTGCATACTGTTGTCATATCATTATTGCTTTATTATATTGGTTGTACTTACTGGTGTACTTTCCATTATTCTGCATTCATATAACCTGTTATTACTGTAAATTGCATATCTTAGATTCATGCTGTACGTACATTCCTGCGATTACCTACATATGTTATTTACTATTCATGAGTTGACAACTCACCCCCGTTGTGCCACAGTGTTTGCAGGTGTTTCCCCAGAGTAGTCGAGGCTGGCTATTCATCTATCATCTTTTGCTACAGATACCGCATCGACTCACAGTGTGCCGTTTTGCTTAGGTGGGTTTTGGTGGTTATCTGTATTTTGTATTGTATACTCGTTGTATTTTGTACTCTCCATCTACTGTTACTTGATGACTTAGAGACTTGGTGAGGACGATATTGTATATTATTGTGGATTTGTTGTCTTTTATACAGTTTCCTTTTTATTGTCTCTTATTTCTTCGCTTTGGCGTCGTATATTTGTGGTGGTGGTTGTTTTCTGCCTTTGGGCGTGTATTTGCTCCCGTTTGGGGATGCTTTACTTTATATTTATGTTGTACCCATTTTTAGGGCTAGCTTTTACCAGGGAGGTGCTGCCAAATTTTTTAAAGGAAGTAAAGTTGGAATTTTAAAGAATTTGGGTTGTGATTTCAAATGTTTCAAAACTCCTATTAGCTTTTTCTTGTCTTTTTTAATGGTTTAGATTTCTAGGTTTTGGCTTTCTTTTACTGCGTTACGTCTGTAGGCGTTGCGTAGTATTAGGGCCGTCACGTGCAAATTTTGGGTCGTGACAAAGTTGGTATCAGAGCGCTAGGTTTTTACCTTACGGAGTGTAGGATGACCTGTATATGATGGAGTAGGTAGCTTAAGTAGAGTAACGTAGTGTGTGTATGTCTGCAGCATACTCACGATGCAGTACTCCGCCTAAAGTGACCTAAGTACAATTGCTTGAAATTCCTTCCTTGTGATTCGATTTCCGTGTTCTTATTGAATACTTTTTCCATTTATCGCCTTGTCGCCGATGACTATGGGGACTCAGAGTGATGCAGCGAGGGCCGAGGTCAGAGTAGGTTCGGGTGAGACGAGCACTGACCAGGATGGCACGCTAGTTGCACAGGTGCAGACGGATCAGCCTTCGACAGAGCAGCTCGCTAGGCTTGTGGCAGAGATGCAGGACTTGCGCCAGACGATGAGATCATTAGTTGATGCCGTTCGAGCGCAGCGACAGGAGGTTGACACCCCTGTTACTCAGTTGTTCCTTGGGATCAGCATGCAGCAGTCCGTCACCTACATAGCACCAGTGGATGCAGCCCCAGTTTACGAGACACGTCTTACAGAGACTCGGAGAGTTCCGGAATAGCGGAGGACTCATACCGGTGTACCATCCCAGAGACAGCGGCCTAGTCGTCGAGACAGATTTCGTGACCGTCGCGGGAGTGGCAGAGGCTTAGGACGTGGGCAGTCGTTCAGCTCTCATCCCCAGGAGGGTCAGCAGTCGTCGCGTGGATGTTTCTGGTGTGGGATTCTTCATCACCTCATCAGGGATTGTTCCTTAGCGCCGCGTCAGAGTCGTATTCAGAGAGGCCGTGGACGTGGAAGGTTCGCTCAGAGGGGTCAGTCTAGCAGAGGAGGAGTGCAGTCAGCTGCAGGTAGGGGGCAGGTACAGGAGTTTGCTTCTACTCATCGGGATGCGCGGGCGTCCAATGCAGAGTTTTCAGGTATTCATAATTCGTATGTTCTTTTGATGTATTTACTTGTTGTTTTACACACTTTGTGCCGTGGTTGGGACGAGAGTCGTGTTAGTTAGATCAGCCGTTTGTGGTGTTAATTTTTGTCAGCGATTCTTTTGTTGCGCAACACGTATTCAGTTGTGTGCCAATCGGGTAGGAGATTCGTTCGTCGTTTGATCCTTCTTGAGATGTTGGATTTGACGTTCTCCTGGGCACGGACTGGTTAGTTACGTGCTAGGCGTCTGTGGACTACCGTGGGAAAATAGTCAAGGTGTTGTTTCCCGGCGAGTCAGTTCTTGTTGTGTAGGTGGATAGTTGTGCCGCCTCTCACAGCTTGAATTCAGCCTTTTCCGCTAGTCAGCTTTGGAGGAGATGTCGTGGATTCTTGGCATTCATTCGTGGTACCGGAGCCACAGTTGGTTCGTTGGACCTGGTTCCTTTCGTGTGAGAGTTATCCGACGTTGTTCCAGATGAGCCGATGAAGCTTAGGGAACTTAAGGATCAGCTGCAGAGTTGTTTGTTGGGAGGCTTGTGCGTTTGAGTGTTTCGCATTAGGGAGCTCCTATTTCTGTTCGTCAGGGAGGAAGACGACAGTTAGGTTGTGTATTGATGGATCGTTAATTGAACCGGCTTACGGTACGGATAGGTATGCTTTACCTCGCATTGACGATTCTTCGATCGGCTCCAGAGTGCGAGACATTTTCTAAGTTTGTCCGGGATCAGGTCATCATTGTTGCGGGTTCGCAGTGATGACATTCCGAAGACTGGCTTGTGTGTGCTACGGGCTTTGTGTGTTTTGGTGGTGTCGTCGGACTCACCAATGCCCTAGCAGCATTCGTAGATATGATGAACCGGATTTCTTCAGGCCGTTCCTCGACCAGTTATTGTTGTGTTACTAATGACATTCTGGTCTATTCAATGTTTCTTGAGGAACATGAGCAGCACTTGAGGATTTGTTTTGCAGATACTGGGAGAGCACCAGCTGTTTGCTAAATTCTCGAAGTGTTCCTTCAGGCTTGTTTGTGTTGACTCCTAGGTCTTGTAGTTACGGAGACAGTTTTCGTATGGTTCCGAGGAAGATCGAGACCGTACAGCTTAGGCCCAGACTTGTGTACGGATAGAGGTCCTTTGATTTTGGGCTTAGCAGGTTTTTGCCACCGTTTCGTGCAGGATTACTAGCGTATTGCTGCACAGTTGACTGGAATGACCGGAATAGAGGTTCTTTTCTTTGGACCGAGGCATGTGTACGGAGTTTTCGGCAGTTGGAGATTTGGTTAGCAACAGCATCAGTTCTTACTTTTGGTTCGGGCGACTTTGTGATTTAACTGTAATGTTTCACGAGAGTGGCTCGATTTTGTGTGGTTGTGACACTGCCTGCTGACGCTCGTTCATTAGAGATACTTGAGTATACTCGGCTGGGTAATGATTCGGAGTCCTTGATTTGTGACAAAGATGTGTTATGTTTAGGGACGCATTTGTGTGCCCGTTGCTGATGGGCAGAGATGCAAAATCCCAGAACAGGCACATCGGTCAGCTTCGGTGTTCGTTCGAGTTCCACCAGCATTCGACGTGACTTGTGAGATAGTTACGGGTGGATAGGAATGAAGAGTGAAGTTTTGGATTTCGTTTCACGGTGTTTGTCTTGTGGTGTGCTTTGGTTGAGCATCTGAGACCGGCTGGAGAGTTGCAACCTCAAACCGTTCCGAAGTGGGAATGGGAGCAGATCTCCATGAATTTCGTTATGGTGTCTATCCAGGTTTAGTAAGGGTGTGACTTCATTCGGATTCTTGTTGTCTGGTTTTACTCGGTTTGCTCAGTTGTTTTTTGTTAAGTTGTGCGTTGCACGGAGTTCCTTCATGGGTCGTATCCAATGAAGGCACCCTGTTCACTTGCCGTCTTGGGCAGGAACTTCAGGAAGCCTTGGGTACTTGTAGAGATTTAGCTCCACTTTTCCATCTGCAGGATGATGGTTTTGTGAGAGCGGGCTATATCGACTATGGAGGATATGCTTGTGCGTGCGTTTTAGTTGTTGTCGGCAGTTGGGGATCGTCACCCGCCACTGTTAGGGTTCTCCTTCGATAGATATTATCAGGAGTCACTCCAATTGGCAACCCTTAGGTTTAGGGGTTATGTCGTGTCGATCACCAATCTGTTGTTCTAACTCTGCGTTGTTGGATTTTTGGATCCCAGCTAGTCTAGAGACTTCGGAAATGATCCAGTTGGTTCAGGTCAGGATGATGGCAGTCCTGTGCGGACAGAGGTTTTATGCCGACCATGATGGTCGCAGACTTGAGTTGGCAGTGGGAGATCATGTATTCATACGGATTTTTCCGATAAAAGACGTGTTGAGTTTTGGGAAGCTTACCCAGAATTGTAGGTCCTTTCGAGATCCTTAAAGTGAGTTAGTTTCGTTGCCTTTAATTTGGCACTTCCGCCCAGATTATAGAGTATTCACCCCGTATTCCTTGTGTCGATACTTTGCAATTACCTTTATGACCTTTCTCACATGATTCAGCACCAGACCATTTAGCTTGAACGCGATCTTTCTTCCACCCGCAGCCAATTGTGTTAGTGGCTCGGCAGGTGGAGAAACTTCGGTCAAGGGTCTTCCCATCTGTGGAGAGTTTTCTTGGACGTAGCCATATAGTGAGGTGATCACTTAGGAGGCTGCGAGCGAGATATGAGACTTTGTAATCTTCTCTTTGAAGGTACGCTTAGTAAGAATTTTAAATTCGGGGACGAATTTTTATAAGGGGGAAATTGTAACGCCTAAGATTTCGGTTAGTGTTTGTTTAGACGTTAATGCGGGTTTACTGTAAAAGTTTACCAATTCGGGTTCCTCGCATTTTGTAACATTTATTTAATAATTTATTATTATTTGTTATATGCATGCACGCACGTGTGCACGTAAATGCGAGGTTTTGTTTGTGCTAATTTTGTTCTTAGCAACCATGACACTTAACCCTAATCTAATCTCTTTGCTTTAATCCTAGTTAATCCAATCCTTAACCCTAATCCCTTGATCTTTTGTGAGATGAGAGAAAGATATTTTGTTTGAGTGATGAGGTGTATGGGAATGCATTAATGGTTAATTAATGCATTGGATACACTGTAACACCTTAGGATAAGGGTTAGTGAATAATTATAATTAAATAATGGTTTTTAATAAAAAGTTTACCAAATTGTGTTTTAAATATTTTTCCTAATTTAATAAATATTTTTTCCAAAATTTTATTAGGCTTGCACAAACATGTGCATGTAAACTATGTTTTTTAAATCAAGTATATACCATAATTATTAACCATGGTGGGTTAATCTTTTAGGATTAGTTCTTTTGGGTTTTAAGTAAGTTTAATTAGATAATTAAAAAGGTTGCTTTATTTTGAATTTTTGTTGTGAGTGTTGACTTGAGAGAGAGAGAGAGAGAGAGTGGGCATCATGGCTTAGCCCATGCTTGCCATTAATGAAGAGAGAGAGAGTGAGGGGTTGACATTTGGGGTGATGATCTTCCCTCTCATTCTTTGTTGCTTTCTCTCAAAACTCTCACACACTCTCACACACACACACACTTACCTTTCAGCCCAGAACCCCAGCTCCTGAAGCAGCAGCAGAAGCAACTGAAGCAACAGCAGTGACTGAAGCAGCAGCAGCAAGCATACAGCAACAGCAACAGCAGCACAGTGAGCAGCAGCAGCAGCTCCAGCACCAAGTGCAGCCCCTCCTCTTCTCTTCTTCACCTTCCTCCAGCTTCCTAGGGTTAAGTATGAGGTATACTTCCTATCTTGCTTCCCTAGTTAGCTTAGTTAGTGTAGATTTGCTTCGGTTAGTGGATTTTAGTGTGTTATGGGGTGTTTAGTGAGAACTTTGTGCTAATGAGGTGTAGATTGGTTTTAGTAGCTTGCTAGTGAGTTAGTGAGACCATTGTGACCTAGTTCAACCCCAATTACGCTAAAATACCACCAGTTTTACTAATTGATGCAAATGTCGTATTTGTGCAAATTTGAACTTTTCTGGAACTGCTCTTGACCAAGTGAGTTCAGAGTGATTTTGTGAGTACTGTAGTATAGTGGTGTTGTGCTGATGACCCAGATTTAACCCGACCCCCTAACTGCTACAGTAGGCCGCCAATTTCTTGATTCTGGCCGCCAATTGCGGCCAGATGGGTAGGGAATTGGGTTTTGTTTGGTCCTTTGGGTGTCTGCTACTGTGTGTAGTGTTTTGGTATATATATTTTTGGGTGTTTGGTTCTTTAGAAAAATCTGGGACCAAATACCTATTTTGCCGTTCTCTGAACCTTCGCGACACGCGTGATACGCGAGTAGGTTTGGGTTTCTGCGTATCGCGGCGCGTCGGGGTAGTTTCGTGGCGCGTGATTACACGTTTTAGCGTATCGCGCACACGCGCGATTGGTTTGCGACACGGGTTTCTTGTTGGATTATAATGTCGCGTTTCTGTGAATTAAGCTTATGTGTGGTTTATGTTATGTGATTTTAGGTCCGCAGGCCAGTGAGACGGACGCTGCGAAGAAGGGCAAACAAGTGGTTGGATACACTTAGAGCGAGACACGGTGAGTAGATTTCACATCTACGGGGATATCGCCCGCATGGCGTTATGCGTCAGGGCTGATAGGACCTTATTGTTATATACTGCATATACCATACCATGGATTGTCATCGCATATTGCATTCCCTGTTATATATATATGTTGCTTAGAACTGATAGAACTGCCATGATCATACTGTCGTACATTGTTGTAGCTCATCTATACTTGACATGACTTGGAATTTTATACTTGACACCTATATCACAGTGGATCATTGCATTGTAGTTTATTCTCATGTGACATGACTTGATATACACATTGATGCACCTATCACATCGCAGTTACTTGTATTATTGTTGGGATTTCATATGATTTATGGATTTGGGAACCGTGGCCTTTTCACATAAGTAACCATTTAAAAACCCGGTTCCCTTGATATGATATTTTGGGGCGTCGCCCCGTGTTTTCTCGGTGCTTGAGGCACGGATTGATAGAGGGCTGACCCGGATTGACGGATGCCCGATGGATTGATAGAGGGCTGACCCGGATTGACGGATGCCCGATGGATTGATAGAGGGCTGACCCGGACTGACGGATGCCCGATGGTTTGATAGAGGGCTGACCCGGACTGACGGATGCCCGATGGATTGATAGAGGGCTGACCCGGACTGACGGATGCCCGATGGATTGATAGAGGGCTGACCCGGACTGACGGATGCCCGATGGATTGATAGAGGGCTGACCCGGACTGACGGACGCCCGATATATTGAGAGAGGGATGACCCGGACTGACGGATTCCCGGTATATACTTTGAGAGAGGGCTGATCCGGATTGACGGAGGCCCGATACAGGATGTTTTGCGTGTCGATGCTAGACACGAGTATTTATGATATTTGGGTGCCGATGTTGGGCACTCGGGATTTTCAGGGATATACAGGATATGAGGGCCGATGGAGTACCGGCGTTGAGATGTTGGGATTTGTGGTGCATACATACTTATGTAGTCCACCTCGATACTTCATGTAGATACTATATCCCCTTGCTCAGCATTCATTATCACATCTCATCCTGTAGTATATCACCTGATAGAGGACTGGCATTATTATTATGCATACTGCCACATCGATTGATATTATCTGCTGGCATTAGTAGAGCCACGCTATATGTGCATGCTTGCGATTATCCTTATATGTTATCTCTATTCACGAGTTGGCAACTCACCCCCATTGTGCCACAGTGTTTGCAGGTTGCCCTTGGGAGTAGTCACGGCTGGTTGTTACCTCATCTTTTGGCACAGATACTCCTTTTGAGCAGAGATAGTCTTTTGCTGATAGGTGGGTTTTGTACGGTATCTGTTATATTTCAGTTGTATATTGATGTATCTAGTATTCTCCATCTACCTTTCTGTATTGACTTAGAGACAGTTGTGAGGACGATATGTATGATTTTATATTCTGGTGTCGAGCCCGCATGTGAGCCGACTTTACTTTATGCAGTCTCATCTTTTATGATATTGTCCTTGTTTTACTGTGTATTCTTCGCTACGGCGTCGTATATCATATTGTGATGCTTTATTCATGTCACTTGTTATTTCTGCTACACCTTGCTTTTACCCGACTTTCGGGGCTAATGTTTTAAAGGGGAAATGTTGCCAAAATTATAAAGCTTATAACTTTTGAACTTAAAAAGGATTTCTACTCAATAAATGGAAGTTTTTCGGACATGTACGATTGTTTTTACAAAATGTTTTAAAAATCACTCTATATTTATTGGTTTTGATTTCTGGGTTCGGCTTACTTAGCCGCGTTACGCCTGTAGACGTTGCGTGGTTAAGTGCCGGTCACGAGTCGAATTCTCGGGTCGTGACAAAGTTGGTATCAGAGCGTAGGTTTTACCTTCGGAGTGTAGGATGACCCTGGTATGATGGAGTAGGTAGCTACAGCAGGGTAGCGTAGCGTGCGTATGTTCCGCGGCATACTCACGACACGGTACTCCGCCTACGCGACCTTAGGACTTATTGATTTGATCCCTCCTTATATTCTTGTGATTCGATTTCCGTGTTCTTATCGAATCCAAATTTTCTTTCAGCCATTATACCGCCTAAGACTACGAGGGCACAGAGAGCGGCCGCGAGGGCCGAGATTCGAGTTGACTCGTCCGAGACGAGGACTGATCCGGGCAGTACGCCGGTTGTACCCGAGCAGGCTGTTCCTGCCGTGACAGAGCAGATCGCCATGTTAGGAGCTGGTATGCAGGAGATGCGCCAGACGGTGGGATCTAGCATGCAGGAGATGCGCCAGATGATAGGATCGCTTGTTGAGACGCTTCGAGCGCAGCGACCAGAGGTAGCTCCACCAGTTCCAGAGACCGCTATGGTACCTACCGCACAGCCAGTTGCCCCTGCAGCCACGGAGGTGATTACAGTATCGCTATCAGAGTTCATGAGGCTGAAGCCTCCGGCTTTCACAGGCACCGATACAGCCGAGGACCCACAGTCTTTCATAGACAGGATGGCCAGGATATGTCGTTCCCTCAGATGTGCAGATGCGAGGTGGGTTGAGTTCGCGAGCTTTCGCCTAGAGGGTCTTGCGCAGAAGTGGTGTGATTCCGTTGAGAAGGGCAGAGCAGCAGGTCTTCCTCCTATGACCTGGACGGAGTTCGTGACCATATTTCTAGCCCGTTTCCTTCCCCGGAGTGTTAGAGATGCCCGAGCACGCAGGTTTGAGTCCTTGCGCCAGACGCCAGGGATGACAGTGGCAGAGTATGACGTACTGTTTACAGAGCTAGCAGTCTACGCCCCACATTTAGTGGCCACCGAGGAGCTGCGAGTCCGGAGATTTTTTCGAGGCTTGCTTTCACCAGTGTTCCTCGCGATCAGCGCGCAGCACTACGAGACCTATGCAGCAGCTGTAGACGCAGCCCTAGTGGTCGAGGAGCACTTTGTTGAGACTTCGGCACTTCCAGAGCCGAAGAGAGCTCGTGCGGATACTTCAGCACAGAGACAGCCTTTTCGGCGCCGTGATAGACGTATTGCAGGCAGCAGAGATTCAGGGCGGGGCCGGTTATTCAGTTCTTATTCCCAGGATGGTCAACGGCCGTCGTCGGGATGTTTTCGCTGTGGGAGTTCTTACCACCGTGTACGGGATTGTCCTGAGTTACCCCGGACAGAGGCGACAACACCGCATGTCACATTACCACTTTCACCACCCCAGAGAGCGTTGCCTATCGTACCTACCGTTGCTCCGCTCCAGACTCATACACAGCGAGGTCGTGGGCGTGGAGGAGTTGCTCAGAGAGGGCGAGGTGACCGAGGCAGAGGGCAGCCAGTCACAGGTGGTGGACAGGCGAGGGTTTTTGCTTTGACACATCAGGACGCGCAGGCGTCCAATGCAGTGGTTTCAGGTATCCTCCCTGTATGTTCAGTTGATGCACATGTACTGTTCGACCCCGGATCCACACACTCGTACGTATCCACGCACTTTGTGCCGAGTTTGGGTAGAGAGTCCGGCTTGTTTGATCAGCCGCTTGTGGTGACTACTCCTGTGGGAGAGTCGTTTGTTGCTAGGCACGTGTTCCGATCCTGTATCGTCTGTATTGGCGAGAGAGAGTTGCCTGTCGACTTGATCCTTCTGGAGATGTTGGACTTCGACGTTCTTTTGGGCATGGATTGGTTAGCCACGTACTTTGCTTCTGTGGACTGCCGCGAGAAGACAGTTAGATTCTGTTTCCCCGGTGAGTCGGGTTTTGTTGTGTTGGGGGACCGTGGTGCCGCCCCTCACAGTGTGATTTCTTCTTTTCGTGCTGGACAGCTTTTGAGGAAGGGATGTCAGGGATTTCTCGCTTATGTTCGCGATGCTCGCGCTACAGAGGTTCCATTGGATCAGGTTCCGGTTGTTAGCGAGTTTCCTGATGTGTTCCCTGAAGAGCTTCCTGGGTTGCCGCCCGAGCGCGACATTTCTTTCTGTATTGATTTGGTTCCTGGTTCGGGGCCTCTTTCTATACCGCCTTATCGGATGGCCCCGGCGGAACTTCGTGAGCTGAAGGAGTAGTTGCAAGATTCGCTGGACAAGGGACTTATTCGACCCAGTGTTTCTTCTTGGGGTGCTCCAGTCCTGTTCGTCAAGAAGAAGGATGGCAGTTTGCGTCTTTGTATCGACTACCGCCAGCTGAACAGGGTGACAGTGCGGAACAGGTATCCTTTGCCGCGTATCGACGATTTGTTCGACCAGCTTCAGGGGGCAGGGTACTTTTCGAGGATCGATTTGCGATCGGGCTATCATCAGCTGCGGGTTCGACAGGAGGACATTCCCCGGACAGCTTTTCGTACGCGCTACGGCCATTACGAGTTTTTGGTGATGTCGTTCGGACTCACCAATGCACCAGCAGCCCTCATGGATTTGATGAACCGTATTTTCCGGCCTTATTTGGATCTGTTCATTATAGTCTTCATTGACGATATCTTGGTGTATTCCCGGAGTAGTGAGGAGCACGAGCAGCACCTGCGGATTACATTGCAGACATTGAGGGAGCACCAGCTTTATGCGAAATTCTCCAAGTGTGCTTTTTGGCTGGACAGCGTAGATTTCTTGGGGCACGTGATTTCACGAGACGGTATATGTGTAGACCCGAGGAAGATCGAGGCCGTTCAGCGTTGGCCCAGACCCACATCGGTGACGGAGATTGGCAGCTTTTTGGGATTGGCCGGCTACTACAGGCGTTTTGTGCAGGACTTCTCACGTATTGCTACACCGTTGACCGGGTTGACCCGGAAGGGAGTTCCCTTCGATTGGACGGAGGAGTGCGAGCACGGTTTTCAGCAGTTACGGACTCAGCTGACGACGGCACCGGTGTTATCTTTACCTTCCGGATCGGTCGGATTTGTGGTCTTTTGTGATGCTTCCCGAGTGGGATTGGGATGCGTTCTGATGCAGCATGATAGGGTGATCGCGTATGCCTCGCGACAATTGAAGAAGCACGAGCAGAACCACCCCACTCATGATTTGGAGATGGCAGCAGTGGTCTTCGCACTTAAGATCTGGCGACACTACCTATACGGCGAGTCGTGCCAGATATTTACGGATCACAAGAGTTTGAAATACATATTCCAGCAGCGGGATCTGAACCTTCGACAGTGTCGATGGATGGAGTTAGTGAAGGATTACGACTGCGAGATCTTATATCACCCGGGCAAGGCGAATGTGGTGGCGGATGCTTTGAGCAGGAGGCCCGGGAGTAGTTTATCTTGTTTGAGCGCAGTACAGGAGCAGTCATCCGCAGATTGGCAGATATTATGCGACAGTCGAGTACAGTTCGAGTTCACGTCGATTGGAGGACAGATAGCGCATGTCCGTGCACGCCCACAGTTGATCGATCGTATACGTGAGGCACAACTCAGTGATGACCGATGTTCAGAGATCATGGCACAGATGGGACAGGACAGATTTTCCGAGTTCGTGATCGATGATCAAGGAATACTGCGGTTTAGAGTCAGACTGTGCGTACCTGATGCTGAGGGACTGAGGCGTGAGATTCTTGAGGAGGCACATCGATCGGTGTATAGCGTCTATCCCGGTTCCACCAAGATGTATCATGATATGAGAGATGTTTACTGGTGGGACGGAATGAAGAGGGACATTGCAGATTTGGTATCGAGATGCCTAACTTGTCAGCAAGTCAAGCCTGAGCACCAGAGGCCCGCGGGAGAGCTACAGCCGTTACCCATTCCGGAGTGGAAATGGGAACAGATTTCGATGGATTTCGTGGTGGGTCTACCCAGGACTAGTCGGGGGTATGACTCCATCTGGGTGATTGTGGATCGTTTGACGAAAGCGGCTCACTTCCTACCGGTGAAGACGACTTTCGGATTTACTCAGTATGCCCAGATCTACATTGACGAGATAGTGCGACTACACGGAGTCCCGACGTGCATTGTGTCCGACAGAGGCACCCAGTTTACCAGTAGACTATGGCAGCGGCTTCAGGAGGCTTTGGGCACTCGCTTGAGTTTCAGCACGGCATTTCATCCGCAAACCGACGGACAGTCAGAGCGGACCATTCAGACTCTCGAGGACATGCTCAGAGCTTGTGTACTAGATTTCGGAGGTAGCTGGGATCATCATTTGCCCTTAGTAGAGTTCTCCTACAATAACAGCTACCAGGAGACCATTCAGATGGCACCGTTTGAGGCTCTTTATGGGAGGAGATGCAGGTCGCCCACTTGTTGGACGGAACTCAGAGAGGGCAGTATCTTAGGGCCGCAGATCGTTGAGGAGACAACAGCGAAGATCCAGTTGATTCGCGATAGGATGAGAGCAGCCCAGAGTAGGCAGAGATCCTATGCGGACCGTCGGCGACGCAGACTTGAGTTTTCTGTTGGTGATCATGTTTTCTTGAGGGTCTCCCTAATGAAAGGTGTGATGAGGTTTGGGAAGAAGGGGAAGCTTAGCCCCAGGTATGTGGGCCCCTTCGAGATCCTCGAGCGTGTCGGTGCAGTGGCTTACCGGTTAGCCCTTCCGCCCAGCTTTCCAGACGTGCACCCCGTATTCCATGTCTCGATGCTCCGCAGATATTTTCATGATCCTTCGCATGCGATTCAGCATCCGACGATCCAGCTTGAGCGCGACCTTTCCTATGCAGAGCAGCCGGTGATGATCTTGGATCGACAAGTGAAGAAATTGAGATCGAAGGACATTCCATCAGTTAAGGTACATTGGCGTGGTCAGAACCGTGAGGAGGTCACTTGGGAGACCGAAAGCGAGATGATGAAGACGTATCCCCATCTTTTTGAAGGTAACCTTAGTTAGATTTTTGAAATTCGGGGACGAATTTCTTTAAGGGGGAGAGATTGTAACACCTTAGGATAAGGGTTAGTGAATAATTATAATTAAATAATGGTTTTTAATAAAAAGTTTACCAAATTGTGTTTTAAATATTTTTCCTAATTTAATAAATATTTTTTCCAAAATTTTATTAGGCTTGCACAAACATGTGCATGTAAACAAGGTTTTTTAAATCAAGTAAATACCATAATTATTAACCATGGTGGGTTAATCTTTTAGGATTAGTTCTTTTGGGTTTTAAGTAAGTTTAATTAGATAATTAAAAAGGTTGCTTTATTTTGAATTTTTGTTGTGAGTGTTGACTTGAGAGAGAGAGAGAGAGAGAGTGGGCATCATGGCTTAGCCCATGCTTGCCATTAATGAAGAGAGAGAGAGTGAGGGGTTGACATTTGGGGTGATGATCTTCCCTCTCATTCTTTGTTGCTTTCTCTCAAAACTCTCACACACTCTCACACACACACACACTTACCTTTCAGCCCAGAACCCCAGCTCCTGAAGCAGCAGCAGAAGCAACTGAAGCAACAGCAGTGACTGAAGCAGCAGCAGCAAGCATACAGCAACAGCAACAGCAGCACAGTGAGCAGCAGCAGCAGCTCCAGCACCAAGTGCAGCCCCTCCTCTTCTCTTCTTCACCTTCCTCCAGCTTCCTAGGGTTAAGAATGAGGTATACTTCCTATCTTGCTTCCCTAGTTAGCTTAGTTAGTGTAGATTTGCTTCGGTTAGTGGATTTTAGTGTGTTATGGGGTGTTTAGTGAGAACTTTGTGCTAATGAGGTGTAGATTGGTTTCAGTAGCTTGCTAGTGAGTTAGTGAGACCATTGTGACCTAGTTCAACCCCAATTACGCTAAAATACCACCAGTTTCACTAATTGATGCAAATGTCGTATTTGTGCAAATTTGAACTTTTCTGGAACTGCTCTTGACCCGGTGAGTTCAGAGTGATTTTGTGAGTACTGTAGTATAGTGGTGTTGTGCTGATGCCCCAGATTTAACCCGACCCCCTAACTGCTACAGTAGGCCGCCAATTTCTTGATTCTGGCCGCCAATTGCGGCCAGATGGGTAGGGAATTGGGTTTTGTTTGGTCCTTTGGGTGTCTGCTACTGTGTGTAGTGTTTTGGTATATATATTTTTGGGAGTTTGGTTCTTTAGAAAAATCTGGGACCAAATACCTATTTTGCCGTTTTCTGAACCTTCGCGACACGCGTGATACGCGAGTAGGTTTGGGTTTCTGCGTATCGCGGCGCGTCGGGGTAGTTTCGTGGCGCGTGATTACACGTTTTAGCGTATCGCGCACACGCGCGATTGGTTTGCGACACGGGTTTCTTGTTGGATTATAATGTCGCGTTTCTGTGAATTAAGCTTATGTGTGGTTTATGTTATGTGATTTTAGGTCCGCAGGCCAGTGAGACGGACGCTGCGAAGAAGGGAAAACAAGTGGTTGGATACACTTAGAGCGAGACACGGTGAGTAGATTTCACATCTACGGGGATATCGCCCGCATGGCGTTATGCGTCAGGGCTGATAGGACCTTATTGTTATATACTGCATATACCATACCATGGATTGTCATCGCATATTGCATTCCCTGTTATATATATATGTTGCTTAGAACTGATAGAACTGCCATGATCATACTGTCGTACATTGTTGTAGCTCATCTATACTTGACATGACTTGGAATTTTATACTTGACACCTATATCACAGTAGATCATTGCATTGTAGTTTATTCTCATGTGACATGACTTGATATACACATTGATGCACCTATCACATCCCAGTTACTTGTATTATTGTTGGGATTTCATATGATTTATGGATTTGGGAACCGTGGCCTTTTCATATAAGTAACCATTTAAAAACCCGGTTCCCTTGATATGATATTTTGGGGCGTAGCCCCCTGTTTTCTCGGTGCTTGAGGCACGGATTGATAGAGGGCTGACCCGGATTGACGGATGCCCGATGGATTGATAGAGGGCTGACCCGGACTGACGGATGCCCGATGGTTTGATAGAGGGCTGACCCGGACTGACGGATGCCCGATGGATTGATAGAGGGCTGACCCGGACTGACGGATGCCCGATGGATTGATAGAGGGCTGACCCGGACTAACGGATGCCCGATGGATTGAAAGAGGGCTGACCCGGACTGACGGACGCCCGATATATTGAGAGAGGGATGACCCGGACTGACGGATTCCCGGTATATACTTTGAGAGAGGGCTGATCCGGATTGACGGAGGCCCGATACAGGATGTTTTGCGTGTCGATGCTAGACACGAGTATTTATGATATTTGGGTGCCGATGTTGGGCACTCGGGATTTTCAGGGATATACAGGATATGAGGGCCGATGGAGTACCGGCGTTGAGATGTTGGGATTTGTGGTGCATACATACTTATGTAGTCCACCTCGATACTTCATGTAGATACTATATCCCCTTGCTCAGCATTCATTATCACATCTCATCCTGTAGTATATCACCTGATAGAGGACTGGCATTATTATTATGCATACTGCCACATCGCATTGATATTATCTGCTGGCATTAGTAGAGCCACGCTATATGTGCATGCTTGCGATTATCCTTATATGTTATCTCTATTCACGAGTTGGCAACTCACCCCCGTTGTGCCACAGTGTTTGCAGGTTGCCCTTGGGAGTAGTCACGGCTGGTTGTTACCTCATCTTTTGGCACAGATACTCCTTTTGAGCAGAGATAGTCTTTTGCTGATAGGTGGGTTTTGTACGGTATCTGTTATATTTCAGTTGTATATTGATGTATCTAGTATTCTCCATCTATCTTTCTGTATTGACTTAGAGACAGTTGTGAGGACGATATGTATGATTTTATATTCTGGTGTCGAGCCCGCATGTGAGCCGACTTTACTTTATGTAGTCTCATCTTTTATGATATTGTCCTTGTTTTACTGTGTATTCTTCGCTACGGCGTCGTATATCATATTGTGATGCTTTATTCATGTCACTTGTTATTTCTGCTACACCTTGCTTTTACCCGACTTTCGGGGCTAATGTTTTAAAGGGGAAATGTTGCCAAAATTATAAAGCTTATAACTTTTGAACTTAAAAAGGATTTCTACTAAATAAATGGAAGTTTTTCGGACATGTACGATTGTTTTTACAAAATGTTTTAAAAATCACTCTATATTTATTGGTTTTGATTTCTGGGTTCGGCTTACTTAGCCGCGTTACGCCTGTAGACGTTGCGTGGTTAAGTGCCGGTCACGAGTCGAATTCTCGGGTCGTGACATACACTCACTCTCTTTTCTCTCCTACACTCACCTCTCTCTCTCTTTAACCTCACACCCTCACTCATTTCTCTATCTCTTTTCATTTCCTCTTCTCACTCTCTCTCTCAACTGAACAATCTCCCATTTCCAACACAAATCCATCACAAATCACCAAAATCATCACAAAATCACATCTTTTTCCATCACTTGCCTCTTAGATGCCTTGGTGTGCACAAAGCTAGCATCTTTGTGTTCTTTTGATTAGGTATTGTTTCTTTTCTGTTGTTTAAGTTATTTTTATGTAGCTTAGCTTTAAAGTTGCTATTTTTGTCGCGTATCGTATCATTTCGGATAAAAACCGTATTTTTAGTGTCGTTTTATGGTCTCGGATGATCTGCTGTGAAACTAAAAGTGTGTTGCAAAAATTGACTGGACAGTAGCCTAGTATAGAGATACAGAACCTACCCACAAAATACGAGCCAAATCCACCTCGTCTTGGCCGCAGATTTATTGCATCTGGCCGCAAATTGCGGCCAGACTGGAGAGTTGGGGTTTGGGGTTTTGGTGTAGGGGGTCTCTGGGTTATTTGTAGGCTCATGGTACTTGCAATTTCTACATTTGGTTAGCACAGGAAAATCTGGGATCATTTAGCGTATTCCTTGTGTTTCATTTCGTGCGATACGTTATCCGATACGATGCGTGTTCCGTGTTGCTGATGCGCTGAGTTGGTTTCGTAGTGTAGCTATATGCGTTAGCTACAATACGAACCCTTTAGAGTTCGTAAGTTTGTCGTGTTGGTCTGTGTAGATTGTTTGTATTTTAGGTTATTATTGATATATATTTGCTTTATCGTATCTTGTTGCAGGTTCCCAGGCGGGAACTTCGGACGCTGCTACAAAAAGAAATCAGGTGGTAGACTTCACCTAGCCAGGAGCGTTGATGAGTAGATTTAACATCTACAGGGGAATCGTCCGCATGGCGTTGTGCGTCCGGGCTAGAGATATTACTTTTGTCACATATTCTATGTCAGATTTAGGATTTGCGCATTTACTTTATTGCTTAGATATTTTTGTGCTTGGACTAGTACCCTTAGGACACTGCACATATTATTGACGATTCATGTTGCACGAGCACTGATTGTATGCTACACATACCGTCAATAATTGCCATGTCACACACAAACCA
This sequence comes from Agapanthus africanus, assembly GCA_030015575.1. Classification (NCBI taxonomy): domain Eukaryota; kingdom Viridiplantae; phylum Streptophyta; class Magnoliopsida; order Asparagales; family Amaryllidaceae; genus Agapanthus; species Agapanthus africanus. The sequence goes on from JASDDO010000004.1 coordinate 208,468,490, forward strand.
CTTATAGTTAGGATATGGTTTGGTTAGGGACATATTGACTTTGATTCATATTTCTTATCGCATATGACATATAGCATACCTGTATATCCACATGCTTACACACATATGCCTTCACATACTTACATGCTAGATACCTGTATAACTATAGGGTATTGTGCCGTTAGTGTAAGGTACATACACACTTTGTGACATAGCTATAGGTATATCTTATAGTCATACTTCATTTATACCCAGGGGTATATTACATCATTACTTATAGGTAGATATATATACCTTGCTATACCTTTATGTTTACACATTTATCTGGTTATAGCTACATGTTTACCTTTACCTGATGTTATGTAGGATTGGAGAAAATAGGAATCGCATGATATTATATTAACTTGTTACAGTTAATTGTTGCTTTTCCATTATATGCTCGCATTTCAGATTTATGATGCGTATACTTTATTCATGGATTTTCGCATTGAGATATGGATTTTTCATGATGTTTCCTGGATTTGGGAACCGTGGTAGTTCATGAAATTATGCATTATTTGAAAAACCCGGTTTCTCTTGATATGATATTTTAGCATCCACCATGAGATTTGTCGTTTACGATGTGTATACCCCACGCGAGGAAAGGAGGGGTCCGTGTGCGGGTACATGGTGGGGCCCGGAGGTACCCCGAAGCAAGAACGATGTCGTGGTGTCAGGCGATGAGGCTTAGGGGAACCATACTTTTCGGTGACAGGACCAATGACTCAGCGGCTATCATGTGGATACCGACGGGAGTCATGTACGTATGGATACGTCGAGAGGCGAGGGTCAGAGCTAGGCACTCGAGCTTTCGGGATAGCGTATGATACGTACCTATCAGGATGTTAGTCTGGGAGACGGCATATGATAGATCAGTATTTTTGTGTCGATGCTTGGTACATTGGTTTCATGATATTTCTAATTACTCCTTGTATATATAACAGAGGATTTATCCGCTGTTATATATACCCTTACACCAATATTAGTTGAATGGGACGCTAATATATGTGTATTGACCTCATCATATTTATTTATGTCATTATATTTAGGATGTTACATTTTACTTGATAATTTGATTGGGATATAGGTGATTCATTTGATATTGGATACAGGATATTTATGAGATTGCTGATTTGTACATACGAGATATGTGAGATCCACTTGATGTTGTACATTCGATTTATGTGAGATCTATTTGATGTTGTACATTCGAGATATACGAGATGTACTTGATATTGTGTAATTGAGGAGATGTGATACTTAGTTGATATGAGAGCCAATTTAGGGGCTGATTTGAGGAATCGGGATTTGATTTGTCTTGCTGGATTGTGATCCTACCACGATGTCAGGATTCCGTGGGAATGACATATTTCACTCCATACCTCACCTTTATCTATTTGTGCACTGCTTCATGTATTGGTAGTACCTGTTAGTGTACCTTTCATAAGTGTTGCACATTTACATTCTCATATCCCTATTGCATGGTTATTGCATACTGTTGTCATATCATTATTGCTTTATTATATTGGTTGTACTTACTGGTGTACTTTCCATTATTCTGCATTCATATGACCTGTTATTACTGTAAATTGCATATCTTAGATTCATGATGTACGTACATTCCTGCGATTACCTGCATATGTTATTTACTATTCACGAGTTGGCAACTCACCCCCGTTGTAGCACAGTCTTTGCAGGTGTTTCCCCAGAGTAGTCGAGGCTGGCTATTCATCTATCATCTTTTGCTACAGATACCGCATCGACTCACAGTGTGCCATTTTGCTTACGTGGGTTTTGGTGGTTATCTGTATTTTGTATTGTATACTCGTTGTATTTTGTACTCTCCATCTACTGTTACTTGATGACTTAGAGACTTGGTGAGGACGATATTGTATATTATTGTGGATTTGTTGTCTTTTATACAGTTTCCTTTTTATTGTCTCTTATTTCTTCGCTTTGGCGTCGTATATTTGTGGTGGTGGTTGTTTTCCGCCTTTGGGCGTGTATTTGCTCTCGTTTGGGGATGCTTTACTTTATATTTATGTTGTACCCATTTTTAGGGCTAGCTTTTACCTGGGAGGTGCTGCCAAATTTTTTAAAGGAAGTAAAGTTGGAATTTTAAAGAATTTGGGTTGTGATTTCAAATGTTTCAAAACTCCTATTAGCTTTTTCTTGTCTTTTTTAATGGTTTAGATTTCTGTGTTTTGGATTTCTTTTACTGCATTACGTCTGTAGGCATTGCGTAGTATTAGGGCCGTCACGTGCAAAATTTAGGTCGTGACACGACCGAATACCCACAATCTTCGTTTCTCCTATTGAGCGCGACAAGTCCTTAGTTGGCTGAGTCTAGATATTTTTTATTAAGCTTGAGGTGACACTTATGCAATTAGTGATTTCCGGGGTCTTAGGAAGGGTGATGAAATCCCCACCCAATCTGAATTGGTGTTATAGCCCCTTAATTCCGTATTAATGATGCAGTGCGCAAATCAACAAAGTTTTGTTATCAAACAATCAATCAAATTTTCTTTTACTTTAAATGTGGTGCTGCAACAAATTCGGTTAGTTTTTCTTTGGCTATTGTGGCGATATTGCAAAGAATCCTGCAAAGATATGAATAGTGGAGCGTCGGATTTGAGAAGAGGAAGTTTAGAAAAATACGTACCAAAAGAGTTGAGTTTAAGAAACTCGTATCGATATTGCCACCGAGTGCTTGAATGGTACGCTTGAGCGGGTCAAATTACCCGGGTCTTTGGCACTATCTTTTCAATCTCCTTATACTTGAAAACGCCCCTTGCTCCGCACGATCACTGCTCGACAATCCGTCAAATTTGCAATTGTCGGAAAAATACGGATATTTGAGCTAGAAAGCGATAAAGATACCCAAAGTGCTCAACACAAATAATTAAGAAAATCAAATAATAAAAATGGGATACTAACAGAACAGTGAAGGCAACACAAAAAACAAATTTTCAAAAACCCACAACAGAGCCGGCGAGATCGGGAATTATCAAAATGTTGCCGGTCGAATTTGCAAATTTGGTGCTCAAATTTTGTGTGTTTCCTCTGTATAACAATAGTATTACACTCTTATACCTTGATTTTCATTTTAAAACACAGTGTGTTAGCAGATAAAAAATCCAGAGAACATGGTTGTTTTGAGTTTTTCGTGTCGGTTTAAAAAAAATGGGTTTTTTCGTTGAACCTGTTAGAAAGTTAGTTTTATATAAAATATTCACAAATTAACCCGAGACTACAAGTGTAAAAGCGTTACCGTCTCCCCAGAAACGGCGCCATTTGATTGGTAAATTTTTACCGTGTCGTATTTAGAAAGAATTTGAAATTATCGCAATCAAAGACGGTGTCGCGTGTAGCGAGCCGCGATGAGTACGAGTCGTCCGCTGGGAGATGGTATGTTTTCAAGCTTGTTTTAACGAGTTAATACCGTGTTTTGAGTTGTTGTTTTATGCTAAGTGTCAATATGAAAATTGGAATACAGTATTTGCGATTTTGAGCTAAATCCGTATTCATTTTTCCTTGTCCTTCCGTTGATGTCTCTTGACCTTAGCCTTCGGCAAATCACTTGCAATCCGGTTACGATTAGGATTCACCGCTATCGTGGTAGGATTGGATGCCTAACGGAGCGGAATTGCGAGTGGTTTGCTCGGAGTTTCAATTGCAAAGTTAAGGTTCTCAAGATTTTAGCAAAAACATCTCCTAACACAAACTAACCATATTATATCCTTAATAAGTAAATCGATTACTCAAACATATTTACGATACCAAAATAGAAAAAGAAAAGAGTAAGGCAACATAACAAAAATAGCAAGAAAAGCAAAGTTAATGTTAGAAAGTTATGAACCGGTCAATTCAATGTGCAAATATCTTCAGTTGTTTTTTAATCCCGTACCAATGTGAAATCAAAATACAAAACTTTAAGGTTGCAAGCTCACTTAAGAGGTTGCAAGATCAAAGTAAAGCAATGATTTCACAAGTTCAAGGTATGTAGAAAGCAAGACATATGTGATGAAATGAGAACTTTATTGAATTTCAAACAAGATACAACTAATCATGAAGTCAAGAACCTAAATCTTAAGCTTGCAAGTTCAATGAAGAAGTTGCAAGGTCAAGACAAAGGGGCAAGAGCTCAAGAGTTCAAAGGAAAAGCAAGTTACAAATTACAAGTGTTCTAAAGAAAAATTAGAGAAAAAGTATCCCTCCCCTTACCCATTGATCTGGTATTTATAGGCCACATACCAGAATAAACAAACAATAAAAATAAGATGATGTGACCCAAATAAACAACCAGGAGAAAAATGGGGGCATTTGGACCTAGAAAAACCGGTGGCGCCGGTTTTTTAGGTGATGTCGCCGGTTCTGTTGTGTGAGATTGGGCTCGTATTGATGTGGTGGTCTCGAGTGCACTCAACAAGTCCACTGGTATTGTTTGATTTCTTCATTTCAGCTTAGGTTATACTCAGTAGTTTTGGAGGGAACTTGATGCTTCAAATCACATCACATCTTTTAGCATTTATTACACATCACCCTCACTTGTGCTTTGGGAAGCCCCCACCTAGGTCCAAGCATCAAAGAGTTGTGTGCACACTTGTATTATGTTGGACCAAAATTGTTTACTCATTTATTTATTGCAAAAGAACTCTTTGGATATCGATCGGTTTGTAGTTCCGGTTGCAGTGTCGGATCGCTACGTTATATCTGTGATCTTGAGTGTGTTTCCAGTGTTGTGTTATGGATAGCTGTAATCTGTATTTTCTGAGCAGACTCTGGTTAATAGTACCGATATATAAAGTATTGAAATGCAGTTTTCTGTGATAAACACACGTGTATATGACTCTGCCAGAGGGTTATTGTAGTCAGGGGGAGCAGCGAAAGCATGGTGGGCAAGTAGCTTATGTCTATTTATAGACTAAAGCAAGTATAGCGGAGATAGATCATCTAGTTTTGATGTGACAGTCATAGAGTTTGACTTCATTAGAACAACCGATGGACCTGGTAAGAATGTAGTAGGGAGTGATGTTCTGGTATTTAGATAACATGCTCTTGATAGGAAGTGATTTTCTTATTCTACGATCGGTTATACTATGGTTGTCAAAAGGTGTTTCTCCACACAGGATCTGGATAAAATATCAGGGATTCTGGTAATCAGATCTATGGTTTTAGATCTAGATTTGGGAAGTGTCCCAATTCGGGTACTTGACACTATTCTAAAGTGTTTTAGAATAGACGACTCCTGGCGTAGTGGTGTACCCGCAGGTGATGGAGTCACCATCTCTAAAGAGATGTCTTCTAGACTGATGAAGAGAGGGATTTGCATGATTGACATATCACTTGCTTAGGCAATTGAGTCAATCATTAGATGTCAAGTACAACACCAAATATTGTTTTTGCACTGGCTGCAGTAAACATATATTAATCCAATCCTCGAGAAACATTGGGAAGCAGTTATAAATATATGTGGATGTTCTTGGTATATGGTAACGACAACCTCCTTCAGGAGGCAGTTATCATTTTAGGCTTCCAAGATGACCTGGATGACAGAGTGGCTGCCAGAGTTATAGTTTTCCCTCTTTTGAGGGGCAGTATGTTGGACAGATGATCCAAGAGGATACTGTGGAAGGCATGGTGCAGGATACTGATTAAATTCAGGGGATGATACAGTCCAGGAAGTGTTGGATGTAGTGCCCTCAAAGTCAATTATTGGATTGCAGGTACGTGATTGCAATGATTGAGGAGGACCTATACCGGTAGCACAGACTTACTCGAGATGATAGTATGCTATCTGGTTTTCCTTTATCAGTCGGGTACAGGTTCAGGTGACTGATCACTATTACATGTTGATAGAGCTCTTAGGATCTAGCTTGACTACCAACAGTATGATGGCGATCATATACGTGAGAGTTGGGTAGTCTATAAGCACATCCTTAATACTGGTCCCTAGTCGTGGAAGTTTCGAGACAGGGCATCGATACTCCGGAGTAGACTAGTGTATACAGTCGAGACCCCGATGAGGGGCGGTGGCCGGTCTCACAAGCCATTGGTGTCAGTTGGATCACCTAAGATGTATACAGGTGCTCATTGGGTTATGAGTACACTGGACAGGACTCGCGGGAACCTACTAGTTTGTATTTATACCTAGCGTCAGATAGCAGTTCCCTGGTGACATGTGTACAGGTTAGTTCATCGACCTGAGGTCGTCATTTTTCTCGTGTGAGTTCCCACTGTGCTTTGATTTCTACCCTACCACGGCTCAAAGGAGTCGTGCAAACAGGTTTTTTTTGGGTACAGTCCCGAGCCACATGGAGGCAAGTGAGCGGATCGGCAGAGGATTCGTCTCTCCCGGTATTGGGGGTGAGATCGCGCTGTGTCTAGGAAAGACATTACACCAAGTCCTTGGCTAAGGCATGTGAGAATTACTTGTCACGACCCAAATATTTCGACTCGTGACAGGCACTTAACCACACAACGTCTACAGGCGTAACACGACTAAGTAAGCCGAACCCAGAAATCAAAACCATTGAAAAGTAGTGAGTGTTGAAAACATTCAATTAAAACATTTATAAAACCTTAATAGCTCAATAAAGTTCTTTTTAAAATTTAATTATCCTTATAATAATTTTTGCAGCATTTCCTTTGTAAAAGTAACCCCGAAAATCGGGTATAAAACAGGATATAAGTGAAAATGATATATAAAGAAATAAAGCATCCCCAATGGGAACAATCATGCCCAACGGCGGAAACCATCACCACAAGAGTAATATACGACGCCGTAGCGAAGAATGAGCAATAAGTAAACATCATAAAATAATAAACTGCAATATATAACAGTCGGCTCCCACGAGCTCGACACCAGAATACAAAAATATACATCATCGTCCTCACAATGTCACTAAGTCCAGTACATATATGGTAGATGGAGAATACTAGATACAAAAGTGTGTACAATAAAGTAACCAGATACCACAACCCACTTAATAGCAAAATAGCTCTCGCACCAGCTGTAGTGGTATCTGTAGCCAAAAGATGCAAAAAAGCAGCCTGCCGCGACTACTCTGAGGGGCAACCTGCAAATACTGTGGCACAACGGGGGTGAGTTGCCAACTCGTGAATAGAGATAACATATAAAGGTAATCACGAGCATGCACGTACTGCGCTACGCTATCATATGCCAGCAGGTAAATCTATATGCGATAAGCAGTAGGTGCAATAATCATGCAAATGCTCTGTCAGGTAAAATAACTACAGGATGAGATACATGATAATCACTACTGAGCATGGGATAAACAACATCTATACGGAATATCAATAGTGGAAAATAATCGGTGCCCAAAAACTGCACCCAAATCCCAAATAAACTCAGGCGCCGGCACTCTCCTCGGCCGTCAAATCCTATAAATCTCTGAGAATCACGAGTGCCCAACATTGGCACCCAAAATATCATAAAATACTCGTGTCCAGCATCGACACGCAAATCCTCATACATCGGGCTCCGTAAGTCCGGATCATCCCACGGGCTCCGTCTGCGGTATCGGCCCTCGGCCCCGACAGTACGGATCATCCCGCATCCATCTCTCGACTCTGGTCAGTATCCTCCGGATAACCGCCAGGTCCAACCAATCACCGGTAGGTTCTCGCCCACCTCCAGGCTCAATCGGCAAAGTCCATCGATCATCTTGCCGAGGGGAACCATACCGGGTCCACCACGAACCCGCAAACGGATCATCCACTCCATGAATCGGGTTTCAAGCACACGTCTCAGCACCGAGAAAACGCGTCGTGGACGCACCAAAATATCATATCACGAGAAACCGGGTTTTCAAATAGTGCATCTTTTCTCAAATAATTCCACGGTCCTCAAAACCAGAAATCACATTAAAATCCAACACCAATGAGTAAATCAAATACGATGCGCTATGTACATCAAGTCATAATATAGGTACAAGAGAGAAACCGCTTTTCTTAAGATAGTTTCAGTTTTCAAAGACAGCATGCGGCTTCCAATTTCTATGAACATCATATCGAATCATATGTGAAATGAACTATAGTATAATGATCATGGCAATTCTACAGTGAGTGTGTCATGGCAATTACTAACGGTGTGTGTGTAACATGCAGATTAGTGCTCATGCAACATGAACCGTTAGTAATAGTGCGGTGTTCTATCAATTCTAAGTTTACACACATATAGCAGGGAATGCAGTATGGAACAACAGTATCCATGAACAGTCAATGTAGGTAAATGCAATATGTAGCTATAAGGTCCTATCATCCCTGACGCATAACGCCATGCGAGTGATATCCCCGTAGTTGTTAAATCTACTCACCGAAGTCTCGCGCTAAGTGTAGCCGACGACTTGCTTCCCCTTCTTCGCAACGTCCGTCTCACTCGCCTACGAACCTAGAATTACACAATATATCACATATAAGATCAAATCTACAAAAACTCGATATTAAGGTCAAACTAGAAACCCGCGTCGCAAACCAAGCGCGCGTGTGCGCGATACACTAAAACGTGTGATTACGCTCCTGAAGCTAACCCGACGCGTCGCGATACGCAGCACACCCCAAACCCACACACGTATCACGTGTGTCGCGAAGATTTAAAATACGAGAAATAGGTTTTCACCTCCAGAGTTTTATACAGAATTGCTATTACAAAAATATATATACCATAACACCCCATATATCAGCAGACACCAACCACTAAAACCCGCTACTCTCCCATCTGGCCGCAAATTGCGGCCAGAATGAGTTTTTCGGCGGCCTGGATAGGGGGGTGGGCTCCCGGGTTTGGTGTGTGCACTCTATACCCCCTACAAAAGCTACAGTAAATACAATTTTATTCTGAAACACCCCGGGTAGTAGCAGATTCAACAGAACCCAATTTCAAGTTAAAAATCACACTTTTGCACTAAAATGATACTTTAGGGTATATTTGTGAAATCTGAAATAAACCTAAGTCTAAAACTACACTAATATCACATTACCAAGCTAATTAAGCCATAAAATGTTAATTTTTATCATAACCTCACTAAATCCCCTTATATAGCACAAAACATGCATAAAAGGTGATATTTTGCTAGAAATACTACAAGTTATGGAAAAAGGGGTGCTAAGGACGAGTTAATACCTTCAAAAGATCTTAAGAAATACCAAAAGCCCCAGATCTAGCCTCAAGTATGCGGTCTTGCCACCAAACACCTCAAATGAGCCATTAAACCAAGGTTTTGTGAAGGAAAAAGGTTAGATTTGTGTAGGGTTTGAATGAGGATCTAAAGAGAAGTGAAAAGAGAAGAGAAAATGGGGGAAAATGAGCGTTTTTCTGTTGGAATTTCCCCAGAAATTCCGAATTCCGAATGAAGAGAAAAGAGAGAGAAGAGAAGAAAAATGGGGTCAAAAGGTCAAACTTTCCTACCTAACACCATGCCTCATTTGTTTAATTGAAATTTTTGAATTTTAAAAGGGTTTTGACTTGTTTTGAAATGGTGGGGATAAATTATCAACCATGCAACAAATGAAGAGGGTTAACATGTTACACTAAAAAAATCTAAGTCACAAAATTGGCTAAGCGTGCATGTATGCACTTAACACAAAATTTCTCACTTAGGGTAACATGACTAAAATAGTTAATAACCCTACAATTATATAAACACTTCACAATACAATTTAGCACTAAACAAGAAGGAAAATAAGATATCCGTTTTTGAAAAACATGCACACTAGCTAATTAACGAGAAAACATCCTAAACGAATTTCAAGGCGTTACAATCTACACCCTTAAAGAAATTCGGTCCCCGAATTTAAAAATCCAACTATACATACCTTCAAAAAGACGGGGATACCTCTTCGTCATCTCGCTCTCGGTCTCCCAAGTGACCTCCTCGCTGCTCGGACCACGCCAAAGTACCTTGACTGACGGTTTCTCTTTCGATCTCAATTTCTTCACTAGTCGATCCAAGATCGTCACCGGCTGCTCTGCATAGGAAAGGTCGCGCTCAAGCTGGATCGTCGGGTGCTGAATCGCATGCGAAGGATCATAAAGATACCTGCGGAGCATCGAAACGTGAAATACGGGGTGCACGTCTGGAAAACTGGGCGGAAGGGCTAAACGATACGCAACCGCACCAACACGCTCGAGGATCTCGAAGGGGCCCATATATCTGGGACTAAGTTTACCCTTCTTCCCAAATCTCATCACACCTTTCATTGGGGAGACCCTCAAGAAAACATGATCACCAACAGAAAACTCAAGTCTGAGCCGACGACGGTCCGCATAAGATCTCTGCCTACTCTGGGCTGCTCTCATCCTATCATGAATCAACTGGATCTTCGCGGTCGTCTCCTCAACAATCTGTGGCCCTAAGATACTGCTCTCACTAAGCTCTGTCCAACAGGCGGGCGATCTGCATCTCCTCCCATAAAGAGCCTCAAACGGTGCCATCTGAATGGTCTCCTGGTAGCTTTTGTTATAGGAGAACTCTAGTAAGGGAAAATGATGATCCCAGCTACCTCCGAAGTCTAATACGCACGCTCTGAGCATGTCCTCGAGAGTCTGAATAGTTTTCTCTGACTGTCCGTCGGTCTGCGGATGAAATGCTGTGCTGAAACTCAAGCGGGTGCCCAAAGCCTCCTAAAGCCTCTGCCATAGTCGGCTGGTAAACTGAGTGCCTCTGTCGGACACGATACATGTCGGAACTCCATGAAGTCGTACAATCTCATCAATGTAAATATGGGCATACGGAGCAAATCCGAAAGTCGTCTTCACCGGTAGGAAGTGAGCCGCTTTCGTCAAATGATCCACGATCACCCAGATGGAGTCATACCCTCGACTAGTCCTGGGTAGACCCACAATGAAGTCCATAGAAATCTGTTCCCATTTCCACTCCGGAATGGGCAACGGCTGTAGCTCTCCCGCGGGCCTCTGATGCTCAGCCTTGACTTGCTGACAAGTCAGGCATCTCGACATGAAATCTGCGATGTCCCTCTTCATCCCGTCCCACCAGTAAATATCTCTCATATCGTGGTACATCTTGGTGGAACCTGGATGAACACTGTACACCGATCGATGTGCCTCCTCGAGAATCTCTCGCCGCAGTCCCTCAGCATCTGGTATGCACAATCTGGTCCCAAATCGTAGTATCCCCTGATCATCGATCACAAACTCGGAAAATCTGCATTGACCTATCTGTGCCATGATCTCTGAACATCGGTCATCACTGTGTTGTGCCTCATGTATACGGTCAAGAAACTATGGGAGTGCACGAACATACGCAATCTGTCCTCCGATTGGCGTGAACTCGAACTGTACCCGGCTGTCGCATAAGATCTGTCAATCTGCCGACGACTGCCTCTGTACTGCGCTTAAACAGGATAGACTACCCCCGGGCCTCCTGCTCAAAGCATCCGCCACTACATTAGCCCTTCCCGGGTGGTACAAGATCTCGCAATCGTAATCCTTCACTAACTCTATCCATCGGCACTGTCTAAGGTTCAGGTCTCGCTGCTGAAATATATACTTTAAGCTCTTGTGATCTGTGAATATCTGGCACGACTCGCCATATAGGTAATATCGCCAGATCTTAAGTGCAAAGACCACTGCAGCCATCTCCAAATCGTGAGTGGGGTAGTTCTGTTCATGTTTCTTCAATTGCCGCGAAGCATACGCGATCACCCTGTCATGCTACATCAATACGCACCCTAGCCCCACTAGAGAAGCATCACAATATACCACAAATCCGCCTGATCCTGAAGGCAATGATAATACTGGCGCCGTAGTCAGTAGAGCCCGTAACTGCTGAAAACTGTGCTCACACTCCTCTGTCCAAACGAAAGAAACTCCCTTCCGGTCAACCCGGTCAAAGGTGTAGCAATGCGAGAGAAATCCTGCACAAATCGCCTGTAGTAGCCGGCCAGCCCTAAAAAGCTGCGAATCTCTGTAACTGATGTGAGTCTGGGCCAACTCCGAACGGCCTCGATCTTCCTCGGGTCTACACATATACCGTCTCGTGAAATCACATGCCCCAAGAAGTCTACGCTGTCCAGCCAGAAAGCACACTTGGAGAATTTAGCGAAAAGCTGATGCTCTCTCAAGGTCTGCAGTGTAATCCGCAGGTGCTGCTCGTGCTCCTCTCTACTCCGAGAATACACCAGAATATCGTCAATGAATACAATTATGAACAGATCAAGATACGGCCGGAAAATACGGTTCATCAAGTCCATGAATGCTGCTGGCGCATTGGTGAGTCCGAACGACATCACCAAAAACTCGTAATGGCCGTAGCGCGTGCAGAAAGCTATCCTAGGAATGTCCTCCTGTTGAACCCGCAGCTGATGATAGCCTGATCGCAAATCGATCCTCGAAAAGTATCCTGCCCCCTGAAGCTGGTCGAACAAATCGTCGATACGCGGTAAAGGATATCTGTTCCGCACTGTAACCCTGTTCAGCTGGCGATAGTCGATACACAGACGTAAACTGCCGTCCTTCTTTTTGACGAACAGGACTGGAGCACCCCAATATAACACCTTAGGATAAGGGTTAGTGAATAATTATAATTAAATAATGATTTTTAATAAAAAGTTTACCAAATTGTGTTTTAAATATTTTTCCTAATTTAATAAACATTTTTCCAAAATTTTCCTAGGCTTGCACACACTTGTGCATGTAAGCTAGGGTTTTTGAAATGTGATAATACCATAATTTTACCATGGTAGGTTAATATTAGAATTAAGTCTTTTGTTTTAATTTTAATTGTGTTGAGTTGGCATGAGAGAGAGAGAGAGGCATGGCTCAGCCATGCTTGGCCATGTTGTGGAGAGAGAGAGGAGGGTTGACCTTGGACTTGAGTGTTGCCCCCATTCCTTTGCCATTCCCTCACAAACACTCACACACACACTTACCTCATTCCAGCACCAGCAGCAGAAACAAGCAACTGAAGAAAATCCCAGCAGCAGCAGCAGCATAGAAACAGCAGCAGCAAGAGGCAGCATCAGCAGCAGGGAACAGTAGCAGCAGCAATAGGGAACAGCAAGCACAGCAGCAGCAACCACAGCCTCTTCCCTTCACTTCTTCTTCTTCCTGCAGCTCCCTAGGGTCGAGAGTGAGGTATATTTCCTAACTTGATTCCCTAGTTAGCTTAGATTGTGTAGTTTTCATCGGTTTACGGATTTTTGTGTGTTTTAGTGCGATATGGGGTGTTTAGTGTGAACTTTGTGCCAATGAGGTGTAGATTAGTTCCAGTAGGATGCTTGAGGTTTGTTGTGACCATGTAAACTTAGTCGAACCCCTATTACACTAAAATACCACCAGTTTTCATATGTGATGCAAATGTCGTTTTTGGGCAAAATCTGAGTTTTCTGGAACTGCTATTGACCCGGTGAGTGGAGAATGATTTTGGGAAGACTGTAGTGTAGTGGAGTGGAGATGATGCACCAGGTGAAACCCGACCCCCTAACTCCCCCCTTTGGCCGCCAAAACCGCCATTCTGGCCGCAATTTGCGGCCAGACAGGGGGTGTTTTGGTGTTTTTTGGGTTCTGTAGGTGTGTTTTTGTGTGTAGGGTATTTTGGTATATTTATATTTTTAAGATTAGTTCTGTAGAAAAATCTGGGACCAGTTACCTGTTTTGCCGTTTTTCTAAACCTTCGCGACGCGCGTGATACGTGAGTAGGTTTGGGTTCTGCGTATCGCGGCGCGTCGGGGTAGTTTTGTGGCGCGTGAGTACACGTTTTAGCGTATCGCGCACACGCGCGATTAGTTTGCGACACGAGTTTCTAGTTTGACCGTGATATCGCGTTTTTGACGAATTTGAGCTTATATGTGTGATATGTGTTTATGATTCTAGGTTCGCAGGCCAGTGAGACGGACGCCGCAAAGAAGGGCAAGCAAGTGGTTGGATACACTTAGCGCGAGACACGGTGAGTAGATTTCACATCTACGGGGATATCGCCCGCATGGCGTTATGCGTCAGGGCTGATAGGACTTATTTACTATATGTTGCATGCACCCCATAGACTGTCATCGCATATTGCATTCTCTGCTGTGTTGATATATATATATTGCTTAGAACTGATAGAACACCGCACTATTACTAACGGTTTATGTTGCACGGGCACTATTTACATGCTACACACACACCGTTAGTAATTGCCATGTCACACTCACTATAGAGCTGCCATGATTATATTGCTATAGTTCGCCTCATATGTGATTTGCTATGACCTTCATGTATATTGGGAGCCGCATGACACCTTTTAAAACCGGAAATGAAACTACTTTAAAAAGCGGTTTTCCCCTTATACCCATACCATGGATTGATGTATATTGTACCTCGCATTGGATTTTACTATTGGTATTGGATTTTCATGTGATTTCTGTTTTGAGGACCGTGGAATTATCTAAGGAAAGATATGCTATTTTGAAAAACCCGGTACCTCGTGGTATGATATTTTGGTGTGTCCACCACGCGTTTTCTCGGTGCTGAGACGTGTGCTTGAAACCCGATTCGAGGAGTGGATGTTCCGTTTGCGGGTTCGTGGTGGGCCCGGTATGGTTCCCCTCGGCGAGATGATCGATGGAATTTGCCGATTGAGCCTGGAGGCGGGCGAGTACCTACCGGTGATTGGTTGGACCTGGCAGTTGTCCGGAGGATACTGACCAGAGTCGAGTGATGGATGCGGGATGATCCGTGCTGCCGGGGCCGAGGGCCGATACCGCAGACAGACCCCGTGGGGCCGGTCCGGACAGACGGCGCCCGATGTTCGAGGATTTACGTGTCGATGCTGGACACGGGTATTTTATGATGTTTTGGGTGCCGATGTTGGGCACTCGTGATTTCCTCCGAGATATACAGGATTTGAGGGCCGATGGGTGTGCCGGCGCCTGAGTATATGTGGAATTTGGGTGCAGTTTGAGGCACCGATTATTGCTTTCCATGTTGACATAGTCCATGTAGATATTATTTATCCCATACTCAGTATTGATTACTATACATCTCATCCTGTGGCATTTACCTGTTAGAGTACATGCATTACTACTGTATCCACTGTTGACATGCATTGATATCATCTGCTGGCATTAGTAGAGCCACGCTATATGTGCATGCTTGCGATCACCTTTATATGTTATCTCTATTCACGAGTTGGCAACTCACCCCCGTTGTGCCACAGTGTTTACAGGTTGCCCTTGGGAGTAGTCACGGCTGGCTGTTACCTCATCTTTTGGCACAGATACCCCTTTTGAGCAGAGATAGCCCTTTTGCTGTTTAGGTGGGTTTTGTACGGTATCTGTTATCTTTCAGTTGTATATTGATGTATCTAGTACTCTCCATCTACCTTCTGTATTGACTTAGAGACACTTGTGAGGACGATATGTATGATTTTATGTCTGGTGTCGAGCTCGCATGTGAGCCGACGTTACTTTATGCAGTCTTATCTTTTATGATATTGTCCTTATTTTACTGTGTATTCTTCGCTACGGCGTCGTATATCATATTGTGATGCTTTATTCATGTCACTTGTTATTTCCGCTACACCTTACTTTTACCCGACTTGCGGGGCTAATGTTTTTAAAAAGGAAATGTTACCAAAATTATAAAACTCATAACTTGTGAACTAAAAAGGGATTTCTACTAAATAAATGGAAGTTTTTTTTCCAGACATTTACTATTGCTTTTTACAAAACGTTTTAAATCACTCTATTTATTGGTTTTTGATTTCTGGGTTCGGCTTACTTAGCCGCGTTGCGCCTGTAGACGTTGCGTGGTTAAGTGCCGGTCACGAGTCGAATTCTCGGGTCGTGACAAAGTTGGTATCAGAGCTTAGGTTTTACCTTCGGAGTGTAGGATGACCCTGGTATGATGGAGTAGGTAGCTGCGGCAGGGTAGCGTAGCGTGCGTATTTTCCGCGGCATACTCACGACACGGTACTCCGCTTACGCGACCTTAGGACTTGTTGATTCGATTCCTCCGTATATTCTTGTGATTCGATTTCCGTGTTCTTATCGAATCCAAATTTTCTTTCAGCCATTATGCCGCCTAAGACTACGAGGGCACAGAGAGCGGCCGCGAGGGCCGAGATTCGTGTTGACTCGTCCGAGACGAGGACTGATCCGGGCAGTACGCCGGTGGTACCCGAGCAGGCTGTTCCTGCCGTGACAGAGCAGATCGCCTCGTTAGGGGCTGGTATGCAGGAGATGCGCCAGATGATAGGGTCGCTAGTTGAGACGCTTCGAGCGCAGCGACCAGAGGTAGCTCCTCCAGTTCCAGAGACCGCGATGGTGCCTACCGCACAGCCAGTTGCCCCTGCAGCCACGGAGGTGATTACAGTTTCGCTATCAGAGTTCATGAGGCTGAAGCCTCCAGTTTTCACAGGCACCGATACAGCCGAGGACCCACAGTCTTTCATAGACAGGATGGCCAGGATATGCCGTTCCCTCAGATGTGCAGATGCGAGATGGGTTGAGTTCGCGAGCTTTCGCCTGGAAGGTCTTGCGCAGAAATGGTGTGATTCAGTGGAGAAGGGCAGAGCAGCAGGTCTTCCTCCTATGACCTGGACGGAGTTCATGACCATATTTCTAGCCCGTTTCCTTCCCCGGAGTGTTAGAGATGCCCGCGCACGCAGGTTTGAGTCTTTGCGCCAGACGCCAGGGATGACAGTGGCAGAGTATGACGTACTGTTTACAGAGCTAGCAGTCTACGCCCCACATCTAGTGGCCACCGAGGAGTTGAGAGTCCGGAGATTTGTTCGAGGCTTGATTTCACCAGTGTTCCTCGCGATCAGCGCGCAGCACTACGAGACCTATGCAGCAGCTGTAGACGCAGCCCTAGTGGTCGAGGAGCACCTTGTCGAGACTTCGGTACTTCCAGAGCCGAAGAGAGTTCGTACCAGTATTTCCGCACGGAGGCAGTCATTCAGACGCCGCGACAGGTATCGTTCCGGTACGAGGGGTAGCAGAGATTCGGGACGGGGTCGGATGTTTAGTTCGTATCCCCAGGACGGTCAGCAGTCGCCGCGGGGTTGCTACAGATGTGGCATCCTACTTCACCTCGTTCGAGATTGTCCAGAGACACACCGGAGGGAGGAGGCAGCACCGCATGTTACCTTACCACCTTCACCACCCCAGAGGGCGTTGCCCGTTGTGCCTACCGTTGCTCCGCGCCAGACTTATGCACCGAGAGGTCGCGGGCGTGGAGGAGTTGCTCAGAGAGGACGAGATGACCGAGGCAGAGGTCAGTCAGTTACAGGTGGTGGACAGGCGAGGGTCTTTGCTTTGACACACCAGGACGCACAGGCATCCAATGCAGTGGTTTCAGGTATCCTTCCTGTATGTTCGGTTGATGCACATGTATTGTTTGATCCCGGATCCACACACTCGTACGTATCCACGCACTTTGTGCCGAGTTTGGGTAGAGAGTCCGGCTTACTTGATCAGCCGCTTGTGGTGACTACTCCTGTGGGAGAGTCGTTTGTGGCTAGGCACGTGTTCCGATCCTGTATCGTCTGTATTGGCGAGAGAGAGTTGCCTGTCGACTTGATCCTTCCGGAGATGTTGGACTTCGACGTTCTTTTGGGCATGGATTGGTTATCCACGTGCTATGCTTCTGTGGACTGCCGCGAGAAGACAGTTAGATTCTGTTTCCCCGGTGAGTCGATTTTTGTTGTGTTGGGGGACCGTGGTGCCGCCCCTCACAGTGTGATTTCTTCTTTTCGCGCTGGACAGCTTTTGAGGAAGGGATGTCAGGGATTTCTCGCTTATGTTCGCGATGCTCGCGCTACAGAGGTTCCATTGGATCAGGTTCCGGTTGTTAGCGAGTTTCCTGATGTGTTCCCTGACGAGCTTCCTGGGTTGCCGCCCGAGCGCGACATTTCTTTCTGTATTGATTTGGTTCCTGGTTCGGGGCCTATTTCTATACCGCCCTATCGGATGGCCCCGGCGGAACTTAGTGAGCTGAAGGATCAGTTACAAGATTTGCTGGACAAGGGACTTATTCGACCCAGTGTTTCTCCTTGGGGTGCTCCAGTCCTGTTCGTCAGGAAGAAGGACGGCAGCTTACGTCTTTGTATCGACTACCGCCAGCTGAACAGGGTGACAGTGTGGAACAGGTATCCTTTGCCGCGTATCGACGATTTGTTCGACCAGCTTCAGGGGGCAGGGTACTTTTCGAGGATCGATTTACGATCGGGCTATCATCAGCTGCGGGTTCGACAGGAGGACATTCCCCAGACAGCCTTCCATACGCGCTACGGCCATTACGAGTTTTTGGTGATGTCGTTCGGACTCACCAATGCGCCAGCAGCCTTCATGGACTTGATGAACCGCATTTTCCGGCCTTATTTGGATCTGTTCATCATAGTCTTCATTGACGATATCTTGGTGTATTCCCGGAGTAGTGAGGAGCACGAGCAGCACCTGCGGGTTACATTGCAGACATTGAGGGAGCACCAGCTTTATGCGAAATTCTCCAAGTGTGCTTTTTGGCTAGACAGCGTAGATTTCTTGGGTCACGTGATTTCACGGGACGGTATATGTGTTGACCCGAGGAAGATCGAGGCCGTTCAGCGTTGGCCCAGACCCACATCGGTGACGGAGATTCGCAGCTTTTTGGGATTGGCCGGATATTACAGGCGTTTTGTTCAGGACTTCTCACGTATTGCTACACCGTTGACCGGGTTGACCCGGAAGGGAGTTCCTTTCGTTTGGACGGAGGAGTGCGAGCACAGCTTTCAGCAGTTACGGACACGGCTGACGACGGCACCGGTGTTATCCTTACCTTCCGGATCGGGCGGATTTGTGGTCTTTTGTGATGCTTCTCGAGTGGGATTGGGATGCGTTCTGATGCAGCATGATAGGGTGATCGCGTATGCCTCGCGACAATTGAAGAAGCACGAGCAGAACTACCCCACTCATGATTTGGAGATGGCAGCAGTGGTCTTCGCACTTAAGATCTGGCGACATTACTTATACGGTGAGTCGTGCCAGATATTTACGGATCACAAGAGCTTGAAATACATATTCCAGCAGCGGGACCTGAACCTTCGACAGCGTCGATGGATGGAGTTAGTGAAGGATTACGACTGCGAGATCTTATATCACCCGGGCAAGGCAAATATGGTGGCGGATGCTTTGAGCAGGAGGCCCAGGAGTAGTTTATCTTGTTTGAGCGCAGTACAGGAGCAGTCATCCGCAGATTGGCAGATATTATGCGACAGTCGAGTACAGTTCGAGTTCACGCCGACTGGAGGACAGATAGCGCATGTCCGTGCACGCCCACAGTTGATTGATCGTATACGTGAGGCACAGCTCAGTGATGACCGATGTTCAGAGATCATGGCACAGATAGGACAGGACCGATTTTCCGAGTTCGTGATCGATGATCAGGGGATACTACGGTTTGGAGTCAGACTGTGCGTACCTGATGCTGAGGGACTGAGGCGTGAGATTCTTGAGGAGGCACATCGATCGGTATATAGCATACATCCCGGTTCCACCAAGATGTATCATGATATGAGAGATGTTTACTGGTGGGACGGAATGAAGAGGGACATTGCAGGTTTTGTATCGAGATGCCTGACTTGTCAGCAAGTCAAGGCTGAGCACCAGAGGCCCGCGGGAGAGCTACAGCCATTACCCATTCCAGAGTGGAAATGGGAACAGATTTCGATGGATTTCGTGGTGGGTCTACCCGGGACTAGTCGGGGGTATGACTCCATCTGGGTGATCGTGGATCGTTTGACGAAAGCGGCTCACTTCCTACCGGTGAAGACGACTTTCGGATTTACTCAGTATGCCCAGATCTATATTGACGAGATAGTGCGACTACACGGAGTCCCGACGTGCATTGTGTCCGACAGAGGCACCCAGTTTACTAGTAGACTATGGCAGAGGCTTCAGGAGGCTTTGGGCACTCGCTTGAGTTTCAGCACAGCTTTTCATCGGCAGACCGACGGACAGTCAGAGCGGACCATCCAGACTCTCGAGGACATGCTCAGAGCTTGTGTACTAGATTTCGGAGGTAGTTGGGATCATCATTTGCCCTTAGTAGAGTTCTCCTACAATAACAGCTACCAGGAGACTATTCAGATGGCACCTTTTGAGGCTCTTTATGGGAGGAGATGCAGGTCACCTACTTGTTGGACAGAGCTCAGTGAGAGCAGTATCTTAGGGCCCCAGATCGTTGAGGAGACGACCGCGAAGATCCAGTTGATTCGCGATAGGATGAGAGCAGCGCAGAGTAGGCAGAGGGCTTATGCAGACCGTCGACGACGCAGACTTGAGATTTCTGTTGGTGATCATGTTTTCTTGAGGGTCTCCCCAATGAAAGGTGTGATGAGGTTTGGGAAGAAGGGGAAGCTTAGCCCCAGGTATGTGGGCCCCTTCGAGATCCTTGAGCGTGTCGGTGCAGTCGCTTACCGGTTAGCCCTTCCGCCCAGCTTTCCAGACGTGCACCCCGTATTCCATGTTTCGATGCTCCGCAGATATCTACATGATCCTTCGCACGCGATTCAGCATCCGACGATCCAGCTTGAGCGTGATCTTTCCTATGCAGAGCAGCCGGTGATGATCTTGGATCGACAAGTGAAGAAATTGAGATCGAAGGAGATTCCATCAGTTAAAGTACTTTGGCGTGGTCAGAACCGTGAAGAGGTCACTTGGGAGACCGAAAGCGAGATGATGAAGACGTATCCCCATCTTTTTGAAGGTAACCTTAGTTAGATTTTTGAAATTCGGGGACGAATTTCTTTAAGGGGGAGAGATTGTAACACCTTAGGATAAGGGTTAGTGAATAATTATAATTAAATAATGATTTTTAATAAAAAGTTTACCAAATTGTGTTTTAAATATTTTTCCTAATTTAATAAACATTTTTCCAAAATTTTCCTAGGCTTGCACACACTTGTGCATGTAAGCTAGGGTTTTTGAAATGTGATAATACCATAATTTTACCATGGTAGGTTAATATTAGAATTAAGTCTTTTGTTTTAATTTTAATTGTGTTGAGTTGGCATGAGAGAGAGAGAGAGGCATGGCTCAGCTATGCTTGGCCATGTTGTGGAGAGAGAGAGGAGGGTTGACCTTGGACTTGAGTGTTGCCCCCATTCCTTTGCCATTCCCTCACAAACACTCACACACACACTTACCTCATTCCAGCACCAGCAGCAGAAACAAGCAACTGAAGAAAATCCCAGCAGCAGCAGCAGCATGGAAACAGCAGCAGCAAGAGGCAGCATCAGCAGCAGGGAACAGTAGCAGCAGCAATAGGGAACAACAAGCACAGCAGCAGCAACCACAGCCTCTTCCCTTCACTTCTTCTTCTTCCTGCAGCTCCCTAGGGTCGAGAGTGAGGTATATTTCCTAACTTGATTCCCTAGTTAGCTTAGATTGTGTAGTTTTGCATCGGTTTACGAATTTTTGTGTGTTTTAGTGCGATATGGGGTGTTTAGTGTGAACTTTGTGCCAATGAGGTGTAGATTAGTTCCAGTAGGATGCTTGAGGTTTGTTGTGACCATGTAAACTTAGTCGAACCCCTATTACACTAAAATACCAGCAGTTTTCATATGTGATGCAAATGTCGTTTTTGGGCAAAATCTGAGTTTTCTGGAACTGCTATTGACCCGGTGAGTGCAGAATGATTTTGGGAAGACTGTAGTGTAGTGGAGTGGAGATGATGCACCAGGTGAAACCCGACCCCCTAACTCCCCCCTTTGGCCGCCAAAACCGCCATTCTGGCCGCAATTTGCGGCCAGACAGGGGGTGTTTTGGTGGTTTTTGGGTTCTGTAGGTGTGTTTTTGTGTGTAGGGTATTTTGGTATATTTATATTTTTAAGATTAGTTCTGTAGAAAAATCTGGGACCAGTTACCTGTTTTGCCGTTTTTCTAAACCTTCGCGACGCGCGTGATACGTGAGTAGGTTTGGGTTCTGCGTATCGCGGCGCGTCGGGGTAGTTTTGTGGCGCGTGAGTACACGTTTTAGCGTATCGCGCACACGCGCGATTAGTTTGCGACACGAGTTTCTAGTTTGACCGTGATATCGCGTTTTTGACGAATTTGAGCTTATATGTGTGATATGTGTTTATGATTCTAGGTTCGCAGGCCAGTGAGACGGACGCCGCAAAGAAGGGCAAGCAAGTGGTTGGATACACTTAGCGCGAGACACGGTGAGTAGATTTCACATCTACGGGGATATCGCCCGCATGGCGTTATGCGTCAGGGCTGATAGGACTTATTTACTATATGTTGCATGCACCCCATAGACTGTCATCGCATATTGCATTCTCTGCTGTGTTGATATATATATATTGCTTAGAACTGATAGAACACCGCACTATTACTAACGGTTTATGTTGCACGGGCACTATTTACATGCTACACACACACCGTTAGTAATTGCCATGTCACACTCACTATAGAGCTGCCATGATTATATTGCTATAGTTCGCCTCATATGTGATTTGATATGACCTTCATGTATATTGGGAGCCGCATGACACCTTTTAAAACCGGAAATGAAACTACTTTAAAAAGCGGTTTTCCCCTTATACCCATACCATGGATTGATGTATATTGTACCTCGCATTGGATTTTACTATTGGTATTGGATTTTCATGTGATTTCTGTTTTGAGGACCGTGGAATTATCTAAGGAAAGATATGCTATTTTGAAAAACCCGGTACCTCGTGGTATGATATTTTGGTGTGTCCACCACGCGTTTTCTCGGTGCTGAGACGTGTGCTTGAAACCCGATTCGAGGAGTAGATGTTCCGTTTGCGGGTTCGTGGTGGGCCCGGTATGGTTCCCCTCGGCGAGATGATCGATGGAATTTGCCGATTGAGCCTGGAGGCGGGCGAGTACCTACCGGTGATTGGTTGGACCTGGCAGTTGTCCGGAGGATACTGACCAGAGTCGAGTGATGGATGCGGGATGATCCGTGCTGCCGGGGCCGAGGGCCGATACCGCAGACAGACCCCGTGGGGCCGGTCCGGACAGACGGCGCCCGATGTTCAAGGATTTACGTGTCGATGCTGGACACGGGTATTTTATGATGTTTTGGGTGCCGATGTTGGGCACTCGTGATTTCCTCCGAGATATACAGGATTTGAGGGCCGATGGGTGTGCCGGCGCCTGAGTATATGTGGGATTTGGGTGCAGTTTGAGGCACCGATTATTGCTTTCCATGTTGACATAGTCCATGTAGATATTATTTATCCCATACTCAGTATTGATTACTATACATCTCATCCTGTGGAATTTACCTGTTAGAGTACATGCATTACTACTGTATCCACTGTTGACATGCATTGATATCATCTGCTGGCATTAGTAGAGCCACGCTATATGTGCATGCTTGCGATCACCTTTATATGTTATCTCTATTCACGAGTTGGCAACTCACCCCCGTTGTGCCACAGTGTTTGCAGGTTGCCCTTGGGAGTAGTCACGGCTGGCTGTTACCTCATCTTTTGGCACATATACCCCTTTTGAGCAGAGATAGCCCTTTTGCTGTTTAGGTGGGTTTTATACGGTATCTGTTATCTTTCAGTTGTATATTGATGTATCTAGTACTCTCCATCTACCTTCTGTATTGACTTAGAGACAGTTGTGAGGACGATATGTATGATTTTATGTCTGGTGTCGAGCTCGCATGTGAGCCGACGTTACTTTATGCAGTCTTATCTTTTATGATATTGTCCTTATTTTACTGTGTATTCTTCGCTACGGCGTCGTATATCATATTGTGATGCTTTATTCATGTCACTTGTTATTTCCGCTACACCTTACTTTTACCCGACTTGCGGGGCTAATGTTTTTAAAAAGGAAATGTTACCAAAATTATAAAACTCATAACTTGTGAACTAAAAAGGGATTTCTACTAAATAAATGGAAGTTTTTTTTCCAGACATTTACTATTGCTTTTTACAAAACGTTTTAAATCACTCTATTTATAGGTTTTTGATTTCTGGGTTCGGCTTACTTAGCCGCGTTGCGCCTGTAGACGTTGCGTGGTTAAGTGCCGGTCACGAGTCGAATTCTCGGGTCGTGACACCCAAGGAGAAACACTGGCTCGAATAAGTCCCTTGTCCAGCAAATCTTGCAACTGACCCTTCAATTCTCGATGTTCCGCCGGGGCCATCCGATAAGGCGGTATAGAAATAGGCCCCGTGCCAGGAACCAAATCAATACAGAAAGAAATGTCGCGCTCGGGCGGTAGCCCAGGAAGCTCGTCAGGGAACACATCAGGAAACTCGCTAACAACCGGAACCTGATCCAGAGGAACCTCTGTTGCTCTAGTATCGCAAACATAGGCGAGAAATCCTTGACATCCCTTCCTCAAAAGCCGTCCAGCGCGAAAAGAAGAAATCACACTGTGAGGGGCGGCACCACGGTCCCTTAACACAACAAAAACCGACTCGCCGGGAAAAAAAAATCTAACCGTCTTCTCACGGCAGTCCACAGAAGCATAGCACGTGGCTAACCAATCCATGCCCAAAAGAACGTCGAAGTCCAACATCTCAAGAAGGATCAAGTCGACAGGCAACTCTCTCTCGCCAATACAGACGGTATAGGATCGGAACATGTGCCTAGCAACAAACGACTCCCCCACAGGAGTGGTCACAACAAGCGGCTGATCAAGCAAGCCAGACTCTCTACCCAAACTCGGCACAAAGTGTGTAAATACGTACGAGTGCGTGGACCCGGGATCGAACAATACATGTGCATCAACAGAGCATACTGGAAGGATACCTGAGACCACCGCATTGGACGCCTGCGCGTCCTGATGCGTCAAAGCAAAAACTCGCGCCTGTCCTCCACTTGTGACTGACTGTCCTCTGTCTCGGTCATCCCGTCCTCTCTGAGCAACTCCTCCATGCCCACGACCTCTCTGTGTATGAGTCTGACGTGGAGTAACAGTAGGAACAACAGGCAACGCCCTCTGGGGTGGTGAAGGTGGTAAGGTGACGTGCGGTGCTGCTGTCTCCTTCCGGTGTATCTCAGGACAATCTCTGATAAGGTGAAGCAAACTGCCGCATCTATAGCAACCTCGCGACGACTGCTGACTCTCCCGTGGATACGAACTAAACATCTGGCCTCGTCCCGAATCTCTGCCACTCCTTGTACCTGAACGATACCTGTCGCGGTGTTTGAATGTCTGTCTCCGTGCTGATATACCAGTACGAACTCTCTTCGTCTCTGGAACTACCGAAGTCTCAGTAAGGCGCTCCTCGACTAATAGAGCTGCATCTACCGCTGCTGCATATGTCTCGTAATGCTGCACGTTGATCGCAAGGAACAGTGGTGTAAGCAAGACTTGAACAAATCTCTTGACTCGCAACTCCTCGGTAGCCACTAGATACGGGGCATAGATAGATAGCTCTGTGAACAACACATCATACTCTGCCACTGACATCTCCGGAGTCTGGCGTAAGGACTCGAACCTGCGTGCTCTAGCATCTATGACACTCAGTGGGAAAAAGCGGGCAAGGAATAACGCCACGAACTCTGTCCAGGTCATAGGAGGAAGACCTGCTGCTCTGCCCTTCTCGACTAATTCGCACCATTTCTGCGCAAGACCTTCCAGGCGAAAGCTCGCGAACTCAACCCATCTCGCATCTGCGCATCTGAGGGAACGACATATCCGAGCCATCCTATCAATGAAGGACTGTGGGTCCTCGGCTGCATCGGTGCCTGTGAAGACCGGAGGCTTCAGCCTCATGAACTCTGATAGCGATACTGTAATCACCTCCGTAGCTGCAGGGGCAACTGGCTGTACGGTAGGTACCATCGTGGTCTCTGTAACGGGTGGAGCTACCTCTGGTCGCTGCGCTCGAAGCGTCTCAACTAGCGATCCTATCATCTGGCGCATCTCCTGCATGCTGGATCCCACCGTCTGGCGCATCTCCTGCATACCAGCCCCTAGCGTGGCGATCTGATCTGTCACGGGAGGAACAACCTGCTCGGGTACAACCGGTGTACTTCCCGGATCAGTCCTCGTCTCAGACGAATCAACTCGAATCTCGGCCCTCGCGGCCGCTCTCTGCACCCTCGTAGTCTTTAGCGGCATAATGGCTGAAAGGAAAATAGGATTCGATAAGGATGAAGAAATCGAATCGCAAGAATGCATATACTCAAGAGGGAATTTAAATCAACAAGTCCTAAGGTCACCTTGGTGGAGTACCGTGTCGTGAGTATGCCGCGGAACATACGCACGCTACGCCACTCTGCTTCAGCTACCTACTCCATCATACCAGGTCATCCTACACTCCGAAAAGTAAAACCTACGCTCTGATACCAACTTTGTCACGACCTGAATATTTCGACTCGTGACCGGCACTTAACCACGCAACGTCTACAGGCGTAACGCGACTAAGTAAGCCGAACCCAGAAATCAAAACCATTTAAAAGTAGTGAGTGTTGAAAACATTCAATTAAAACATTTAGAAAACCTTAATAGCTCAATAAAGTTCTTTTTAAAATTTAATTATCCTTATAATAATTTTGGCAGCATTTCCTTTGTAAAAGTAACCCCGAAAATCGGGTATAAAACAGGATATAAGTGAAAATGATATATAAAGAAATAAAGCATCCCCAACGGGAACAATCATGCCCAACGGCGGAAACCATCACCACAAGAGTAATATACGACGCCGTAGCGAAGAATGAGCAATAAGTAAACATCACAAAATAATAAACTGCAATATATAACAGTCGGCTCCCACGAGCTCGACACCAGAATACAAAAATATACATCATCGTCCTCACATTGTCACTAAGTCTAGTACATATATGGTAGATAGAGAATACTAGATACAAAAGTGTGTACAATAAAGTAACCAGATACCACAACCCACCTAATAGCAAAATAGCTCTCGCACCAGCTGTAGTGGTATCTGTAGCCAAAAGATGCAAAAAGGCAGCCTGCCGCGACTACTCTGAGGGGCAACCTGCAAATACTGTGGCACAACGGGGGTGAGTTGCCAACTCGTGAATAGAGATAACATATAAAGGTAATCACGAGCATGCACGTACTGCGCTACGCTATCATATGCCAGCAGGTAAATCTATATGCGATAAGCAGTAGGTGCAATAATCATGCAAATGCTCAGTCAGGTAAAATAACTACAGGATGAGATACATGATAATCACAGCTGAGCATGGGATAAGTAACATCTACACGGAATATCAATCGTGGAAAATAATCGGTGCCCAAAAACTGCACCCAAATCCCAAATAAACTCAGGCGCCGACACTCTCCTCGGCCCTCAAATCCTGTAAATCTCTGAGAATCACGAGTGCCCAACATCGGCACCCAAATTATCATAAAATACTCATGTCCAGCATCGACACGCAAATCTTCATACATCGGGCTCCGTAAGTCCGGATCAGCCCACGGGCTCCGTCTGCGGTATCGGCCCTCGGCCCCGGCAGTACGGATCATCCCGCATCCATCTCTCGACTCTGGTCAGTATCCTCTGGATAACCGCAAGGTCCAACCAATCACCGGTAGGTACTCGCCCACCTCCTGGCTCAATCGGCAAAGTCCATAGATCATCTTGCCGAGGGGAACCATACCGGGTCCACCACGAACCCGCAAACGGATCATCCACTCTACGAATCGGGTTTCAAGCACACGTCTCTGCACCGAGAAAACGCGTGGTGGACGCACCAAAATATCATATCATGAGGAACCGGGTTTTCAAATAGTGCATCTTTTCTCAAATAATTCCACGGTCCTCAGAACCAGAAATCACATAAAAATCCAACACCAATGAGTAAATCAAATACGATGTGCTATGTACATCAAGTCATAATATAGGTACAAGAGAGAAACCGCTTTTCTTAAGATAGTTTCAGTTTTCAAAGACAGCATATGGCTTCCAATTTCTATGAAAATCATATCGAATCATATGTGAAATGAACTACAGTATAATGATCATGGCAATTCTACAGTGAGTGTGTCATGGCAATTACTAACGGTGTGTGTGTAACATGTAGATTAGTGCTCGTACAACATGAACCGTTAGTAATAGTGCGGTGTTCTATCAATTCTAAGTTTACACACGTATAGCAGGGAATGCAGTATGAAACAACAGTATCCATGAACAGTCAATGTAGGTAAATGCAATATGTAGCTATAAGGTCCTATCATCCCTGACGCATAATGCCATGCTGGCGATATCCCCGTAGATGTTAAATCTACTCACCGAAGTCTCGCTCTAAGTGCAGCCGACGACTTGCTTCCCCTTCTTCGCAGCGTCCGTCTCACTCCCCTGCGAACCTAGAATTACACAATATATCACACAAAAGCTCAAATCTACAAAAATGCGATATTAAGGTCAAACTAGAAACCCGCGTCGCAAACTAAGCGCGCGTGTGCGCGATACGCTAAAACGTGTGATTACGCTCCTGAAGCTAACCCGACGCGTCGCGATACGCAGCACACCCCAAACCCACACACGTATCACGTGTGTCGCGAAGATTTAAAATACGAGAAATAGGTTTTCACCTCCAGATTTTTATACATAATTGCTATTACAAAAATATATATACCATAACACCCCATATATCAGCAGACACCAACCACCAAAACCCCAACCCACTACTCTCCCATCTGGCCGTAAATTGCGGCCAGAATGAGTTTTTCGGCGGCCTGGGTAGGGGGGTGGGCTCCCGGGTTTGGTGTGTGCACTCTATACCCCCTACACAAGCTACAGTAAATACAATTTTATTCTGAAACACCCCGGGTAGTAGCAGATTCAACAGAACCCAATTTCAAGTTAAAAATCACACTTTTGCACTAAAATGATACTTTAGGGTATATTTGTGAAATCTGAAATAAACCCAAGTCTAAAACTACACTAATATCACATTACCAAGCTAATCAAGACATAAAAAGTTAATTTTTATCATAACCTCACTAAATCCCCTTATATAGCACAAAACATGCATAAAAGGTGATATTTTGCTAGAAATACTACAAGTTATGGAAAAAGGGGTGCTAGGGGTGAGTTAATACCTTCAAAAGATCTTAAGAAACACCAAAAGCCCCAGATCTAGCCTCAAGTATGCAGTCTTGCCACCAAACACCTCAAATGAGCCATTAAACCAAGGTTTTGTGAAGGAAAAAGGTTAGATTTGTGTAGGGTTTGAATGAGGATCTAAAAAGAAGTGAAAAGAGAAGAGAAAATGGGGGAAAATGAGCGTTTTTGTGCTGGAATTTCCCCAGAAATTCTGAATGAAGAGAAAAGAGAGAGAAGAGAAGAAAAATAGGGTCAAAAGGTCAAACTTTCCTACCTAACACCATGCCTCATTTGTTTAATTGAAATTTTTGAATTTTAAAAGGGTTTTGACTTGTTTTGAAATTGTGGGGATAAATTATCAACCATGCAACAAATGAAGAGGGTTAACATGTTACACTAAAAAAACTTAAGTCACAAAATTGGCTAAGTGTGCATGTATGCACTTAACACAAAATTTCTCACTTAGGGTAACATGACTAAAATAGTTAATAACCCTACAATTATATAAACACTTCACAATACAATTTAGCACTAACCAAGAAGGAAAATAAGATATCCGTTTTTGAAAAACACGCACACTAGCTAATTAACGAGAAACCATCCTAAACGAATTTCAAGGCGTTACATTACTGGTAAGTATTCTAGTAGTTTCTCAGGGTGTTCAGGGCGTCTTCGACACGACTTATACCGCTACTGAGGGTCTGGCGTTACCAGCCCCCTAGGCCCGATATGCGATACTCATAGACGAACAGACTGGACTGTATGTATATTGTCACTGTTAGGCTCAGTAGGGTTCCTGGATGAGTTCGCTCATCGGCTTCCCTTGAGGTCAGTACATGGGCAGCCGTTACGCACTGCTAGTGGCGCTGACGTGCTTGTGATTAAACCCACTGCCAGGGTACTGATGAGTCATTAGAGTCCCCCACAGATAGTTTTCCAAGTTCGGGCGAAACGTTGTAGAGGCCGTATGGTTTTATGGCAGGGTTCGGAAAATGCACGTGCATTTATGCACGTGTCATATTTCGGGAAGATAATACTGGTGGGCTTTGGTTTAAGACGGATCCATGTATTATATTGAGTCGGAATATTTTAGTCTCCCGTATTCGTATTCGGTCGGAATACGGATACAGGTATGTATATACAGGTGAGGGGTATTTTCGTAATCCGTTACGAGAATATTTTAGAAGATGTATTTCTTTTGTGATTAATCATTTTGGTTTAAATGATTATTTAGTTTTGGAAATGGTGAATCATTATGGATGACACATTAATTCTAGAATGTTCACTAATGACTCATGTAATGAGTCATCTATTGAGTCATTAAGGAGATATTTTGATTAGATATTTCTCTTTGGTTTTTGATAAAAGATGAGAACCTCATTCATCTATTCACATAAGAAGAAAAAGAGAGAAGTTTTATATGCTTGAGTTCCTTCTCTCTTGATAGTTTCTTGAGTTCACCATTTCCAAACCCTAGCATCTTCTTCAACCTCCACTCTTACCCTCTCATGTGATGAGAACTAAAGAGTGTTTGAGACAAAGTATTCTACTCGTTCTCTACTTCATCTTGGTCATCTCTTTTAGCAGACTTAATGACCGAGTTGCCTCGGTATAGAGACGGGAGCCCGTTTAAAGATCCGTAGATGTGGTGCCACCTCGACGAGGAGCCAAGAGATCGGAGTTTCCGCAAAGGAGCGTGGGATGATGGCTAAAGACCAAAGGACTCGGATCGATCGGTATAGCCTTTCTACCTCTTTACAGTTTGTTAGTTTAGCGTTAATGGCAAGATCCGGGTTATAGTATGCGATAGCGCCAGTTATAAAAATTTTTGTTCCGCGTTTGGCGTCAAAATGACGGCCGAGGCACTACCGTAGACTTACATGAAGTTTGTTGGATTTGGAGTTCATTTATGAACTGGGTCCCATCTGATATCTAGACAAATTCTAAGACAGGTACTGCTCATTTCGGGAGATAGACTTTCTCCGCGAAGTTGAGATATAGAGAGTTAAAGATAGAAACACTGGAGCGGATCCACTCACTGAGGCTATTTCTTGAACGCAATAGTTTCACGAACGAGCTTTGTGAGACTGAGTAGTGGAGAAGTTGGGTGTTCGATATCATACGGGCTGTGAGTACGCAACACCGCAATAATTAGCCTTAAGTGCAAGTGGGAGATTGTTGGCTATAGTGACCTCAAGTCAATTATGTAGGGTTCCGTAGGGCGGCGGCAAGGTTTTGGGAGGCATCGTCCATGTCGTTTTCAAATTTTTTGTCGTACTAAAGAACCCTAACCCTAGAATCTTAACTAGAAATTTAGACGAACTAGCAATGCAAACAACTTTACATCTAAGTGAATGAGGAATACAACCTTTGTAGACCGGTCCTACACTTCTAAAGCTCCGTGTAGTAGTCCCTTCGCTCTAAGTAGTGAACACCCGAACTCTAGTAAGGGTTTACATGAAGAAATGAACAAGCTTGCTCAATGTATTCGAGGCCGAAGATGATCTATGTCGAGGAGACTCAAGCTCATGCTATCTCTTCACTAATATGTGAATTAGTGAAGCAAACACCATAAATTAAATGTCTAATATAGCAGAGGATGATGACGTAGGAAATGGGCTCACTTTAGAATAATTTTTCTTACAATATTTCATCACCTTTTCAAAAGCTAGAAAGCTTTTCCATGAAGAAGAAGAAGATGAAAATGAAGATGAGAATAATCAAACTCATGAGGTGAGAATAGCAACCATGGGTGAGTTAGTGTCATACACTAACCCATGTAGAGAATAAACCATGGAAAATATTAATGGTTAGGTTAATAAATATCTATAAGTAAAACAAAATTAGTGGACTTGGTCAATGGTTCCACAAGCTTCTACAAGCTTGAACCATGTGACTAATTCCATCTAATTTTGATTAACTTTAAATAAATAAAACCCTTCATTATATCAAGCATGGTGTGAGTCTCATACACCCATGTCACATATGGCATCAAGCATGACACAAATGTTGTACATTAATATATATCACTTATATACTATTTGCACACAAGTGAGAAAAAGAAATGTTTAAGTGAGCTAATATTAGTTAATGTAAATTAATATATCATATATATAGTTATACATTAAATAATCAAATCAACACTTGATTTAATAATCCGGCTATATCACATACCACCGACTAATATCAAATGTAACAACTTATCGAATCAACACTTGATCCGATAACCCGGCTATATCACTTATAACCGACCGATATCACATACCGCGAGAATAGAATGCAGTATCACATACGCGCATTAATCTCGGTCCCGCACATATCACATATGTGCTCCTACTTCGTTTCGCATGAACCAGGAAACCTCTGTGTAGGACTATAAATACTCATCAATACGCCGGCAGTAGGTGATGATCATATCAAACACCCACAAGCCGCAAGCGGTCTGCTAAACGAAACGGCCACCCGGGTATTGAGCGATCAGAAGATCAACAAGAAAGCCTGTGAATCCAATCAGTAACACTACCGTACAGTCCGGTCTTTTCGTCAGATACGTCGCATATCGCAGCGTGGGGGTGGTATAATGTCAGACCCCAATAGCCTGATAAGTCATGCCGATGCAAGGTCCATAACGGTTCGAGAAACTACTGACAACACTTACCAGTAGATCTTAGTAACCCTGGCCAGGGATTTCCTGTTATGGCCAATCGAGCATAGCGCAACATCAACTCCCAATACCGGGAGAGACGAATCCCCTCCTATCACTCATTGCCTCCATGTGACTTGGGACTGTACCCAAAAACCACCTTTTTGCACGATCTCTTGAACATGGTATGGTGGAAATCAAAGCACAATGGGAATCACATAAGACTCTATGACGATCTCGGGTCTACAGACAAACCTGTACCTGTGTTACCAGAGAACTGCTATCTGACGATAGGTAAAATACCATCTAGGAGTTCTCGGCGAGTCCGTCCAGTGTACCCAGTCTCTACTGAGCACCCGTATACCTACTTTGATGTCAAACACCAATTGATATGGGATCATCCATCGCCCATCATATGGGTCAAGAAGTGCATACGCTAGTCTACTCTGGAGTATCGATGCCCTGTCTCGATACTCCCACGACTAGGAACATTTGAAGGATGTACTTACCGACTACCCTATCTCCACTAGTATGATCCGCATCATAATCCTGGTAGTCAATTACTCATCCTAAGGGCTTTATCAACATGTAATAGAGAGACAATAAGTGTACATGTTAAGATAAAGTGCAACCAGATAGCATACTATCATGTCGAGCAAGAAAGTCCTCCCTATATATGTCCAAGCATCCACTACAATATACATCACATGTATAGTAATGGCCTCTAAGGCATACATATAACTAACAATCTCCTACTTTCACTAAGGCCATTTATTGCAGTATCTCATACTCAACTTCCTATAGAAGTCTCTCTAGGGTAAGGCCTTTGTGAGTGGATCCGTTGTGTTATCCTTTAGGTCTACACTCCTAACCTCGATCCCTTGGAGATCAACCATCTCCCTGATCAGGTGATACTGTCCTAAGAATATGTCTGGATCGATGATGGGACCGGTGTTCCTAGGCTAAAGCCACAACTCCATTGTTGTCACAATAACAGTTATTGGACGCTCAATGGTAGGAATCATGTTTATCTCATGAACAATAAATGTCCAGACAACCACTTTGGTAGTATCGTTGGTAGCAATGTATTCAGTCTTTATCCTCTAGTATGTCGCGGTATCTAGCTTGGAACTTTTCCAACATACCGTCCCTCCACTGAGGGTAAAGACAATGCTTGTGACTGACTCTCAGTTGACCTTATCACTCTGGAAGTTCGAACCAAGAACATTCATTTAGTGCTTCTCAAGTACTTAAGAATGTCCTCCACAGCTGTCCAGTGATTCTCCCAAGATCCGATTGATTCCTGATCACTACACCTAGTGAGTTAGCTACATCTGGTCTGGTACATAACATCGCACACATGATAGAGCTTACTGCCGAAGCATAGGGTATCCCTTGCACGCGAGCTCTCTCCAAATCAGTCTCGGGAGACATCTTTTGGAGATAGTGATTCATGAGTAAGTGGGCGAACCACCACGCTTAGAATCTTCCATACTAAACCCCTTTAGTATGGTGTTAATGTACCTGGATTTGGGACACTCCCAACATCCACTTAGATTTATCACCATAGATCATAATCCAAGAGATGTAGTAAGTATCATCCAGATCTTCTATGGGGAATCCTTCTGATAAGAAGAGCTTGACCGAGTGTAGCATAGGAAACCATTTCCTATCAAGAGTAAGTCATCTACGTACAATACGTATAAGACAACCTTACTCTTTACAACCTTCTTGTATATACAAGGTTCATCTACCATTTTGATGAAGTCAAACTCTTTGACTGCCACATCAAAACATATGTTCCAACTCCGTGATACTTGCTTTGATCCTGATGGATTTAAGCATAGCTTTGAAAGTCTTAACATTACCATTTACACCAAGAATCTTCTCAAGATCCATTTGCTCCAAATGGGTTTTACCACTTCAGGTGCAACATCCAAAGTCATACTTTGTTGGTGTACATGGATTCCATCTTCGATCGCATAGCATCCAACCATTTCACAGTGTCCCCACTCATGATGGCCTTCCTGAACCTAGTTGGGCCATCATCTACCATGATGCAATCCTCGCTCCTACTGTCACCGAGAAGACCGTAGTATCTCTCAAGTGGATGAGGAACCCTACCAGATTCGCGGAGAGGCTGAGGTTCATTGGAGACTATTGAATCCTTTGGTTTCACCAAATCATCATCTGTTAGTTTGTCTAGCTGGAACTCCTTCCAGTTCTACCTCATGACCACAAATTTCTTCGCAAGAAATTCCTTTTCTAAAAAGGTGGCATACTGAGAAACAAAACACCTTTTGCTCCTCAGTTAGGTAGAAGATATACCCTGGCAAATGTTTGGGATATCCTTTGCAAACTTATACAGAACTGACCTTGCCTCGAGCTTGTCCGGATTTTTCTTTTCAACATAGGCCAGACAACCCCATATCTTAACTTGTTTAAGACATGGTCTCTTCCCATTCTATATCTCATATGGAGTGGTAGGAATTGATTTGGATGGAACCCCATTCAATAGGTATGCAGTTTCTCAAGTGCAAAACACCAAAAGAAAATAGGTAACTCAGCAGTACTCATCATAGAGCGCGTCATATCTCATAGGGTGCGATACCTCTACCCCGATACATCGTTGTGCTGTGGTGTATACGAAGGAGTAAGCTGAGAGAGAATCACATTCTCGTTTTAGAAAATCCAGGAACTCCACGCGCAAGTATTCTCCTCCTCGATCACATTGTAGGATTCAATACTTCTACTGGTCTGGTTCTTCAACTTCAAGCTTATATTCCTTGAATTTCTCAAAAGTTTCAGACTTGTGTTTCAACAGGAACATATGTCCGAATCCTGGGAGAAGATCAGTGAATATAATGAATTACGAAGAACCAACCTTGGCATTTGTAGACATAGGACCGTATACATCATCATGTATCCATCCCAAGAGTTCACTAACTCTTTCTCTATTTCCAGTAAACGGAGTATTGGTCATTTTACCTTTGAGACAAGACTGGCAAGTATCATAAGATGAAAATTCGAACAGATTCTTATATTCATCCTTGCGTAACTTAGCTGGTCGTGTCACATTGATATGACCTAGTCTATAATGCCACAAGAAGGATTCGTTCATTTCTGAACTACTCCTCTTGTGTGCGTTCTAGATACTTTGAACTGTAGTTTGATTTAGAAAATATATGCTATTACATAACGTGCCTGACCCAATCAACTCTAGATTCAGGAAAATGTTCACAACATTATCCTCCAATACATAATTATATCTTTCTTTAACTCAACAAAGAATTTGATGTAATGTTGTATATCAGGTTCGGTATTTAATAACATTTGTTTAGAATCAATGTATTTACCTTTTGGTAATACAAGGTGATATCTGCCAACTCATTTGGCTGCAACAATTGCACCATTCTCTAACACTTAGAGACATATCACCTTTTATCAGTTCTCTACCTTTCTGTAGCCCATGTAACAGATTATATATGTGGGATCCTAATCTGGTATCTCATACCTAGGACGTAGAGGATACTGAGAAACAGTTCTTGGTAATGAACACACTCGAAGAATACGCATCAACATGCTCATTCCTCGATTGGGTCGCATGGAAATCCGGATATTCCTCTATTTCTTGCTTGGACTTATAACAATTATAAGATAGAGCGGAACTAACATTTCCCAGCTCAATATAATATTCAGGTTCAGTCAAAACATCCATATTATTATCTTGATTAAGGCGTGACATAGTCGTTACCAGGAGAGAGAGAAGAAAACACTCTGCGTATGCTCTTGCAAGATTAGATTGGTTATTATTTTATGTAATCAGGATGGCTCCCACAGTTTTTATCAAATCTTCCTTCAAACCCTAAAAGGTAAGACTAGCCGAGATTAATTACACCCTACAAGTCCGCCAATCTTTCGGCCAGGCCAGTATTGGTACTTTGAGGGAGGTTCCCCGTGCTTTCGCACGGACCTAATTAAAATAAACCTCGTTTTCCCAAGGGCGTAACCCCGTTAACACCTTTCTAGACACCTACTTGATCGGATAATTGTAATGTGTAAAACTCTCCTAGGAGTAACTCTTACTCGCAATGGGTATCGGGATCCAACTATCTTATAGAAGGTATGCAATCTCATTGCAAATTTCAACACTTGAAATTCCCGATAATATTATGCCCCTAACGTCCTATGACCTTGATGGAGGCCAACAAACCATAGGCTGCTAGTCAAGTTCAACCCGTACATTTCATGATTGAATTAAATTCACCCGCACGACCCTTGACGGAGGCCAACAAAATCGCACGACTACCCTAACTCAATCACATCATATGCTGGCAGATAAGCACTAGTTAGCTACCGCACATTACGCCTTGACAGAGGCCAACAAACGTAGCACGAATACTAAGTAGTACTTATCTGAAATGACGGAGGGCTACGACAGGTTTTTAAGAAAACCTTTTGTGTAATGAACTTGATATCGTTGTAGAATCGAGTGAATTTTAAAAGGAGTGTTTTTGAGGCTTTTACTAGTTTCGCTAAAGAGGCCACTCCCGGTGAAGGGATCTCGGCTTTTTCCTCATCGAATGTGGCGCAGGATATTTTATAAATACCACTATGCAAAGCAAAAACTATAGAAGCAATCAAAAGACAAATCGAGTGGGTTGTAGCATCTGCTAGTTTCGCTAAAGAGGTCACTCCCGGTGAAGGGATCTCGGCTCTTTCCTTATCGATTAAGGTGCTGGATATTCTGCAAGGAATACCGCTATGCAAAGCAAGAACTAGAGCTACCAGTTTTTATACAAGTTTCTACAATATCTTTAGGTTTCTTTTATTCCATTAATCTCATTAATGAAGTCCCATCAATTATGCTTCCTAACCATCATAGAAGAAACGAAAGCATCAATAGTTATTATATATCATATATATAATATAAGAATTCGTCTCAATATATCAAGTAATCACATCACAGAATATCAGCAGCAAAAGAACACATATGAAATGTTGGATATACTAGGAATTCCGTGTTTTAAATTAAGCCAGTATAAAACACGGATTCCAAGGTCGCGATGAATAGCCAAACCCACATCCCTAGACCCTTACGAGAGCAGCAAGCAACCCTCCCAATTCTAGAGATAGAAGACCCGGTCTCGACTCCTTGAGATGGTCTCCCACTGGACCCTAGAACCCGGTTACTTGTGCTCTCCTCCTTGGGTCTATCCTAATGCGGAAAAGTAAATAATATACATCAATGGTGACATCATCCTCAACCCGAAAGTGCCCTAATAAAAGAATATTACATACAAGCTTTTAAATGAATGAAAATGAAAAACTCTCATCTCACATAAAAAAAACCCGGCTATTCAAAATACGACGATCCAATATAACATATCACAGCAACACATAACCTCACATGTCATCAACGTAAGTAAATATGCGTATCCCAATTGTCGTTGACGTATAGCAACGAAACCGGCTATACACCACATATTACACTTACGGTCGCAGAATAGAAAGTGAAAAACTACAACAATTGGAATCCGCAATCACCTTAGACATCATAAACCCAATGTATCACATACCTTGGATTTCATGTCCAACCAAATGAATTCCTTAGACATCATATGCCTAACAATTATAAACCACGCATTTTAGTCTCGATATTGAAAACACTTTCCAATAACCTGTCGGGTAATTCAACAAGATTCCCGATAACCTGATCGAATGCTCGTCGGAAACTTTAGTAGACAGACGCACCCCCGATGCCGTCGACGAAGTGCACTAAGGCAGAACACTGCGGCCGCGAGCACCCGAACGGATGCTTTTGGCGACGGAGTTCTCCTACAGTCACTTCGTCGGGGCTATGGGGTGTGGCTATCTAGTAAGGTTACCCGGCGAGTATCCGTGTACACTATGTAATTGCGACGGACTTTTAATCCACATCAAAATTCCGTGGCAATCGATCAAATGAGACTAAACTGCTAGATTTATAAAATTCAAACTAGTTATCTCATAACTAATTGTGTGGATTCCAAATATTGTATCACAATCACAGATAGCTAGACAAAGTTAAACTTTTCGATCGAATAAGCAAACACCCAAAATTTCCCGAAGAGCTCAACACTTGAGCGGAGTTCAAAAAGTACCCAGAAACTGCCACAGCTCCTATGAACCATCCGTAGAAGGGTCAACCCATGCCTCACACATGTCGCCGCGGAACTACGGCAAACTCTAGGGTATGACCGCGGTTCCGTGATCCAAAATTCGAGTTTGGGTATCGTTCTTCTAGAGGGTCCACAGAATCGCTTGCATGATTTTTTGAAAATTTTAAACACGGAAAAAATCCAACTATTGGAAAATTTACAGCGAGGGAAAATATGACTTATTGATATCCGTTCGAAATTTTTAACGTCGTCTAAATAACCCGAATACATTTTAGAATTACGACTACGAAACACTCCAAATTGCCATTGCAGAAAGATAACATCACATGCAAATTTAGCAAAAACTAGCAACACCTGAAACACCAAAACCCAGACCCTGGAACACTGAAAAATTTGAAGCCAGAACAATGTACTGGGGCCGGCCTCCTCGGTTTTTGGGGTCATCTGCTCGGCCAAAAACCAGCCAATGTGCATCAAATTTTCAGAGTGTTCATGTTATATCAAATACAACATTCTGCAGTTGCTAAAAAATTTTTTAGAGGCCATTTAAAATTCGAGAGAAACCAGGTTTTCATGTTTCAAGTTTCGGAGTAGTTCGGTTTCGTAATCTAACAAATATCGTTTAAATCACTAGCTTGGCTCTGATACCGCTTTAGGGTTCCGTAGGGCGGCAGCAAGGTTTCGGGAGGTATCGTACATGCCGTTTTCAAATTTTTTGCCTAACTAAAGAACCCTAACCCTAGAATCTTAACTAGAAATTTAGACGAACTAGCAATGCAAACAACTTTAAATCTAAGTGAATGAGGAATACAACCTTTGTAGACCGGTCCTTCACTTCTAAAGCTCCGTGTAGTAGTCCCTTCGCTCCAAGTAGTGAACACCCGAACTCTAGTAAGGGTTCACATGAAGAAATGAACAAGCTTGCTCAATGTCTTCGAGGCCGAAGATGATCTACGTCGAGGAAACTCATGCTTATGCTATCTCTTCACTAATATGTGAATTAGTGAAGCAAACACCCTAAACTAAATGACTAATATTGTAGAGGATGATGAAGTAGGAAATGGGCTCACTTTAGATTAATTTTTGTCACAATATTTCATCACCTTTTCAAAAGCTAGAAAGCTTTTCCATGAGGAAGAAGAAGATGAAAATGGAGATGAGATGTAACGCTTTGAAAATTCGTTTAGGTTAATTCCGTGTTAATTAGCGATAATGTGTGTTTTTTCATAAAACCTCGTTAATAATTATTTTACACGTCGACCGGAATAAATCTATTTTTAATTGTGAAATTATGTAATTACATATTTATTAAACCCACCGTTGCCGGTCCCAAGTCCGGATGAGAAAGGGTGAGGGTTGTGGTAGGCTTGTGACAGCCAACGTAAAACTTTGTCACATTCTATGACATGAACCAGAATCAGAATATTGTTGGGGCGTCCCCTACTCAGCGACGCGCTACATCGGATCCCGGGTGTAGTGTTAAATATGCAAGGGCTTGGTCGTCGTCCAGATACGGCGCGCTACATCGGACCCCGGGTGTAGTGACAAATAAGCAAGGGTCGTCGTCCAGAGACGGCGCGCTACATCGGACCCCGGGTGTAGTGACAAATAAGAAAGGGTCGTCGTCCAGAGACGGCGCGCTACATCGGACCCCGGGTGTAGTGACAATTAAGCAAGGGTTTCATAGGATCCGTCTAGCTTCCTGGAATATAGGTTCCCTTACGGGTAGACTAATAGAATTAGCGGAGGTGATGATTAGGAGGAGAGTTGGTATTATGTGTTTGCAAGAAACTAAGTGGGTAGGTGAAAAGAGTAGAGTCATAGAGCCTTGGGGTTATAAGCTTTGGTATACGGGTAGAGATAAAAATCGTAATGGGGTAGGTATAATCATAGATAGACGGTTGCTTGAGGATGTAGTTGAGATTAGGAGAAAATGTGATAGAATTTTACTGGTTAAGCTTATTCTATGTGGAGAGATCTTTAATGTTATTAGTGCTTATGCACCACAGATAGGTCTTGATGACGCTAGTAAGCGTCTATTCTGGGAGGATTTAGACGAGGTGGTGCAAAGTATACCTAGCGGAGAGAAGTTATTTATTGGTGGTGATCTTAATGGACATGTAGGTACTAGTCGTAGTGGTTTTGATACTATCCATGGAGGTTTTGGTTTCGGACAAAGGAATGAAGTAGGTGACTCGATTCTAGATTTTGCTTTATCTTATGACTTGATCTTAGCAAACACCTGGTTTAGGAAAAGAGAGTCTCACCTTATCACTTTTAGGAGCGGATCAAATGCTAGTCAAATAGATTTTTTTCTGACGAGAAGAATAGATAGAGGTTGTTGTATCGACTGTAAGGTAGTGCCAGGTGAGAGTGTAACTACTCAACATAGACTCTTAGTTCTAGATTTTCGATTTAGAAGAGAACCTAGGAAGATTAGACGTAAGGTAGAGCCTAAAATTAAATGGTGGCGATTGAAAGAAGGTAATCAAAAGGCTTTTATAGATCGTGTAGTACAAGAAGCGGATTGGCTGTCGGAAGATGATCCAGACAAAACATGGAACAAAATGGCTAGTTGTATCAAGAAAGTAGCTAGAGATCTACTTGGTGAGTCGAGAGGTGGTGCTCCACCATCTAAGGACATATCATGGTGGAATGAAGATGTAAAGGCTGCTATTAAAATTAAAAGAGATTCTTATAAAGATTTGAAGAAAAGTAGAGATGTGGAGAGATTTGAGAAGTACAAAATGGCTAAAAAGAAAGTTAAGAAAGCTGTTCGGGAAGCTAAATCTAAGGTCTACAAGGAGGTGTACGAGAAATTAGACACTAAAGAGGCTGCAAATGATATATACCGGATTGCTCGAATGCGGGAAAGGAAGACTAGAGACTTATGTGCGGTGAAGTGTGTCAAAAATGAAAATCAGAAGGTTTTAGTTCGAGATGAGGATATCAAGGAAAGATGGAGAGATTATTTTGACAAATTGTTCAATAAGAGCTTTACTAAGAATTTGGATGAACTTGTCATTCAATCTCAAGATATAAATCGTGATTTCATGCGTAAAATAAGACTTACTGAGGTTAAAGAAGCTTTGAACAGAATGGGTTTAAGAAAAGCGGTTGGTCCTGACGGGATTCCTATCGAGATTTGGAGATGCTTAGGAGAAATAGGCGTTAAATGGCTGACAGATCTGTTTAATAAGATATGGCAGACAAAAAAGATGCCAAATGAATGGAGGAAAAGTATCCTTGTACCTATCTACAAGAATAAGGGTGACATTCAAAGTTGCTCAAACTACCTTGGAATAAAACTAATGTGTCACACCATGAAACTTTGGGAGAGAGTGATTGAACACAGGCTAAGGAAGGATATTAAGATAACAGAGAACCAATTTGGGTTCATGCCTGGACGATCGACGACAGAGGCGATTCATTTGCTTCGTCAACTTGTCGAGCGCTTTCGAGAGAGGAGAAGAGATTTGCATATGATATTTATTGATTTAGAAAAAGCGTACGACAAGGTACCTAGAGAGGTATTATGGGGGACAATGATGAAAAAGGGGGTCCCCGTCAAGTATATTGACATAATCAAGGATATATACGACGGAGTAGTGGCAAATGTCAGAACTTGCGGTGGCTTAACATGTGATTTTCCGATTACTATTGGTTTACATCAAGGATCTGCATTAAGTCCCTTCCTGTTTACCATCGTGATGGATGAGCTTACTAGAACTATCCAAGATGAGGTCCCTTGGTGTATGCTATTCGCTGATGATATTGTTCTAGTAAATGAGACGAAATCAGGGGTTAATGCCAAATTGGAATTATGGAGACAAACATTGGAATCTCGGGGATTCAGATTGAGCAGGTCCAAGACAGCATATATGCACTGCAAATTTAGTAGCCAGAGAAGTCAAAACCATATTGGTATAACATTGGAAGGGCAAGAGATATCACCGAGCGACCAGTTTAGATATCTAGGTTCCATCATCCAAAGGAATGGGGAGATCGATAGTGATGTTAATCAAAGGATCCAAGCTGGTTGGTTGAAATGGAGGAGTGCAACAGGGATTTTGTGTGATCGTAACTTTCCATTAAAATTGAAAGGGAAGTTTTATCGGAGCGCTATTCGGCCTGCCTTATTATATGGTACAGAATGCTGGGCTCCTAAGAAGCATCATACACAGAAGATGCACGTAGCGGAGATGCGCATGCTTCGTTGGATGTGCGGTAACACTAGAAAAGACAAGGTGCAAAATGAGGATATTCGTGCAAAAGTTGGTGTGGCACCCGTGGAGGAGAAGATGCGGGAAAACCGGCTTAGATGGTTTGGTCATGTGCGACGCAGACCTATGGAAGCACCGGTTCGACGAATAGATACTCTCGATATGGGTAATGGCAAAAGGGAGACCGAAGAAAACATGGATGGAGGTGATACGAAACGATATGGTTGCCAAAGGACTCAATGAAAGTATATTGTTCGATAGAAGTGAGTGGAGACAGAGGATTCATGTGCTGGACCCGGCGTGATTCTCATGTTGGTTCATGTAGCCTACCCCATATGCTTGGGATAAAAGGCTCAGTTGTTGTTGTTGTTGTTGTTGTTGTATGTAATTACATATTTATTGTGCTTTATTAATTAACATTTAAATTATTGTTCACTTAATTATCTATTTGCTAATTTATTATTTACTAAGCTAGTTTTTTATTTAATCATGCACTAATCCAATTGTACCCTAGTTTAAAATGTGCTTAGCAACCTTGACAAATCAACATTAATTTTGTAGCATTCCTTTCATTTTAATTCTTTATGGTTCTATTATCCTTCTAAAACAAAACAAAAATAAATAAATAAGAAAAAGAAATGGAAAAGGGAAGCATGGGGGTATTTATGAGGCATGGGGAAACCTTGACTTTGAGAACCCTCACACTCTCTCTCCCCCTCCCCCTCAAGCTTGGCTAGCCCGGCAGCAGCCCCCTCCCTTTAATTTCTTCTTCTTCTTCTTCTCTCAATCCAAGCCCCATTTCCAAAAGATAATCCAAGAATTTTTGCAAAAATCATCACAAACTTCCCCTTTTCCAAATCAAGCATGGTTCTTGGCCAAGTCTCCTTATGTGCTAACTTGTTTGGATCACCTTCTCAACCATCTTGAGGTATAGCATGAACCGAATACTACTTTTGCTAAACTTTTAGTTTATTTAGCTTAATGTAGTGTTTAAGTAGCAAATTAGTGCTAATTACGTGATTTAAGAGGAGATTAAGATAGGTTAGGGTTTTTATGGCTTGAGTCGCTTAATTAAGAGTTGTTAGTGTTAAATAATCCATGTCTTTTCACCAGTTTACACTAAAACACCATATTGTTTTAAATAAGTGTTTAATTAGAGTTTTAATTAAGTATTTGCATCCTTTTTGGAATCTGCTTTTAAACCAGAAGTTGCAGACAAAAGTTGCAATTACTGGAGTATAGTTACTGGACTAGGATCACACACCCGAAGCACGAGACCCCCATTCCCCTTTGTGGCCGCAAATTATTGGGTTCTGGCCGCAAATTGTGGCCAGATTAGAGACCTGGGTGTCAGGGTTTGGTTGTTAGGTGTCTGCTGTATATTTAAGGTCTTTGGTATATGCAACTTTTCCTAGTTCCACTCGTATCAAAATCTATGACCATTTACCTATGTTTTTAGTTTTGTGACCTGCGC
Source organism: Agapanthus africanus (assembly GCA_030015575.1). Taxonomy (NCBI): domain Eukaryota; kingdom Viridiplantae; phylum Streptophyta; class Magnoliopsida; order Asparagales; family Amaryllidaceae; genus Agapanthus; species Agapanthus africanus. The sequence goes on from JASDDO010000004.1 coordinate 208,513,033, forward strand.
TACATATACATTCCGAGTCTGAGTTTGGTGTTTGCTATGTATCACAGCCTGTCGGGGTGGTTCAGATGTTAGCACACCTTTTGATGTTTCGAGTGCACTCGCTTTTAGCTTGTGACGCTAGTTTTCTCGTATGGTCTTAATATCGCGTTTTGCAGGATATTAGCCTTATGTGTGTTGCATTTTGTAATTCTAGGATCGGTCGCGGAGACATTGGACGCGGCGCGGAAAGAAAAAGGCGGTGATTGGATCAGACCAGCGGAGGCGTTCCAGTGAGTAGATGTACACATCTTATGGGGAATCGTTTGGATGGCGCAAGATGCCCGATAATTAGAATTTCGATTTGTACCTGCACTAAATTGCGTAGTTCTTAGTTATTCATTTCGTTGCATCGCATTATCTTTTAAAATATATATGTGATATTATCCCCTAGGACACTCGCACTATTACCATTGGTTTATGCTGCACAGGCACTATTCTTGGAGACACACACGCCATGGTAATTGCTATGCCATGAACACTATATAGCTTGTTAAATCTGAATCATATCAATTGCGCCAATTATGATTTATAAACTGTATTTATATATTCAATTCATCTGGATGGATACGTATGATTGCTAGTCATATGCATTTATCTCATTGCATCATCGTTCATGCGTAGTTTTCTAGTTCCGCATCGCATTTCATATTGTTAATATCATAGACACTCATGTATTATGATTCTTCTCGAGGATTTCCGTATTTATGAGATTTATGGATTTGGAGAAACCGCAAGGATTTAAGAACGTATTACCATTTTAAAATGTAAGTTGCGGTTTTCTCGTGATATGATGTATATGTCGTCCATCATGAGATTTCTCGGTTCTTGAGCGGTATCATACACCCGATTCGAGGAGGATGAGGAGCCGTCTGTGGGTGCATGGTGGACCCGGTGCAGTACCCCAGGGTAAGATGTTCGCAAATGACGGCGTTGAGCCCGGCAAGGAGCACTACCGACCGGTTATTTGTGACGTGGCGGATATCCGGAGGATACCAACATAGTCTTGAAATCAGATATATGGGCCAGTCCGGATCGCCGGAGCCCGAGATCAGATATATGGGCCAGTCCGGATTGTCGGAGCCCGGGATAATTGAGATATTCATATTTGGTGTCGATGCTTGACACAGATTTATATTGATTTTATTGATGAAACTACAGCTAAATTACAGAAGTTTTACTAAGATAAGAATATAGATTTCCCATGTTAATCATATTCAAATCTCGTGTTGTTTATTGCATTCATGATGCATACATACTAGTGCATCGCGTCATATTAGTATATGTAGGTTGTGACGAAATTGTGTACATACTTTCTATAGCCTTATTAGATGTTACTTTTTACTCACGAGTTAGAAACTCACCCCCGTCGTGCCACAGTGTTTTGCAGGTCCGACCCGTCAGCACAGTAGCGGCGGGCGCACCTCCTCTTTTGCTCCTTTTTCTTGGAATCGCATCATTGTTCGTAGGTGGGTTGCGGGGTTATTTTGTTTCCACCTTATATCAGTATTGTATCTAGTGTATCCCATCTACCGCATCTACCACTTTTACTATTGTATTAGTGACTTAGAGATGAGACAGTGAGATTTGTACTTTTATGTTGTTTCTCTGGGGTTGAGCTCACTTGAGCCGACACGATGCTTTATAACTTTGTGCCCTTATATGCTTATTTTTCATAGTGATGATATATATTGTGTGTGATTGTGAGTCCGCCTTTGGCGAAGAGCTAGCTCCCGTTTAGGGATGCCTTATTTCATGTTGTACTTATATTCTTGTTTTGTACCCGTTTGGGGCCAGTATTTACAGGAGAGACTCTGCCGAAATTTTCGGAAAAATGGATGTTGCTTTTAAAAAGCTTGATGTGACTTATTTGGTTGAAAATCGTTTCTTGACTTGGTTTTCCTTCACTCTACTGCTTTAATTGGTTTTGATTTCTGGGTTTTGGCTTACTTAGATTATGTACGCCTTGAGACGTTTCGCAATTTAAGTGCCAGTCACGCTCCGTAATTTTCGGGTCGTGACATGAGAATAATGAAACTCATGAGGTGAGAATAGCAACCATGGGTGAGTTAGTGTCATACACTAACCCATGTAGAGAATAAACCATGGCTAATATTAATGGTTAGGTTAATAAATATTTATAAGTAAAACAAAATTAGTGGACTGGGTCAATGGTTCCACAAGCTTCTACAAGCTTGAACCATGTGACTAATTCCATCTAATTTTGATTAACTTTAAATAAATAAAACACTTCATTATATCAAGCATGGTGTGAGTCTCATACACCCATGTCACATGTGGCATCAAGGATGACACAAATGTTGTACATTATATATATCACATATATACTATATGTTGGATATAGTGCCCTCTAAGTCAATTATTGGATCGCAGGTACGTGATTGCAATGATTGAGGGAGGACCTATACCGATATATGTGTCTTACTCGAGATAATAGTATGCTATCTGGTTTGTCTTTATCATCGTATACATGCTTTAGTTCTCTATTGCATGTTGATAGAGCCCATAGGATTCTTGCTTGACTTCCAGCAGTATAATGGCGATCATATACGTGGGAGCTGGGGTCTGTAAGCACATCCTTAAAGTGTCCCTAGTCGTAGGAGTTTCGAGACAGGGCATCGATACTCCAGAGTAGACTAGTGTATACAGTCGAGACCCCGACGAGGGGCGGTGGCTGGTCTCACAAGCCATTGATGTCAGTTGGTTCACCTAAGGTGTATACAGGTGCTCATTGAGTACACCGGACAGGACTCGCCGGGAACATGCTAGTTGGTATTATATATATCATCAGATAGCAGTTCTCTGGTGACATGTGTACAGGTTAGTTTGTCGACCTGAGATCGTCATTTGTCTCGTGTGAGTTCCCACTGTGCTTTGATTTCTACCCTACCACGCTCAAAGGAGACGTGCAAACAGGTATTTTTTGGGTACAGTCCCGAGCCACATGGAGGTAGTGAGCGGATCGTCGGGGATTCGTCTCTCCCGGTATTGGGGGTTGATGTCGCACAGTGCACGGGTGGCCATCACTAGAAATCCTCGGCCGAGGTAGTGGAGAATTACTGATTTGGATCAGTAGTTTCTCAGGTGGTGATGGGCTTCATACTGACACGAATTATCGCGTTATTAGGGGTCTGACTTTCTCCACCCCCTAGACTCGATATGCGATACTCTTAGACGAACGGACCGGACTGTACGGATATTGTCACTGTCAGGCTCAGTAGGGTTTCTGGATGAGTTCGCTCGTCAGCTTCTCTTCCAATCAATACATAGGCAACCGTTACGTACAGCTTGTACCTCTGACGTGCTAGAGGTTATACCCAGTGCCAGTGTGTTGATTAGTTATTAGAGTCCCCCACAGACACTTTCCCAAGTTCGGGCGAAACGTTGTAGAGGCCGTATGGATTTATGGCACGGTTCGGAAAATGCACGTGCGTTTTCGCACGTGTCATATTTCGGGCAGATTATACTGGTAGGCTTTAGTTTAAGCCGGGTCCGAGTATTATACTGTGTAGATATAATATCTTTGTCTTAGTTGCATTTGTATTCGGTCGTAATACAAATGCGAGTATGTTTATACTGATACGGGGTTATCCTGAAATTCGTTTCAGGATCACTTTTAGAAGTTGCCAGTTTCCGGTTTTCTATCACCCGCTTTTAACATTCGGTTAAATGCGGATTTATCTTTTCGTCATGAGGGTGATGAGTGTGGAAGGTTCTAGAAGCATCTAGATGGTGACTAGGATGGTGAGGTGGCTAGTGACTCATTTGTACATTAATTGTGCAATTAATGTAGCATGACTAGATTACATGATTCATTAGTTCGTTAATGGTTTTTGGTGACTAGGTTTATATGACTCATTCTTTCATTTATGGTTGTGGTCACCTCCTAGGTCCTACACTCACCTCCCTTGCTTCTATAAGTGGTCGGCCCCTTTCATTTGGGTTGATGATGGATGGGAAAAGGATTATGGTTGTAGGAAAAAGATTATAGTAGTGGTTCATGGAAATTTCATATACCAATTTCTCATTTCATTCCACTCCAAAAGGCAACTTAATTAACCGTTCGTCCATAGCTTTGGACGTAACGAGACAAAGTGTTCTACTCATTCTCTACATCAATCTTGGTCATCTCTTTTAGCAAACTTGATGATCGAGTTGCCTCGGTTCAGAGGCGGGAGCCCGTTTAAAGATCCGTCGACGTGGTGCCACCTGGACGAGAAGATTGGAGATTCAGGAGATCGGAGCAGCCGCAACAAAGCGTGGGATGATGGTTGAAGACCGAAGGACTCGGATCGTTCGGTATAACATTTCTACCCACTTTGTAGTTTGTTAGTTTAGCTTTAATGGCAGATCCGGGTGATAGTACGCGATAGCGCCAGTTGTAAAAGTTTTTGTTCCGCATTTGGCGTCTATTAGACAGCCGGGGCGCTACCGTGTACTTACAGTGGTATCAGAGCCTCACCTTTAAGCTTTACTAACTTGTGCTAACGCATTTAAAAGATCGATCGAACGGAATTTCCGAAACTACTTTTTTCTGTATAAAAGTTTCTGTCGATTTTAAACTGGGTCTAAAAATTATTTTGAGCATCACAGAAAAACAAGCAGGCTTTTATAAGAATACTGGTGAAATTTTGTGGCCCAACTCTACAGTAACGCCGCGGATCCGCGGCCCAAACAAGGATTTGGCTGCGGATCCGCCGCCGTTTTGTGAGTGTGGTACCCCAATTTTCTACAGTATGTTCTACACAGTGAATTGTGGTTTTTGGTACTGTTCTTTTGGGACCAGATTTTATTACTGTACAGCAGATGTTCGTGGGGCCCACTTCAGGAAGTTTTGTCGATCGAAATTTTAAACTTGTTAGTATACAGTACTTACTTTATATCTCCGACCGGGAATGTCATTTTAGCGGTCAATTGCGTCTAATTGCTATAGCTCTTTTAGACGGATTTGCGAACGTGACATTCGCGTTGATGTTCTGTGTTGTGCTGTAATGTTGCGGATATGTCGTGGTGGATAGCAGTGTGCAATGGTAGTGCAGTTTGGATTTATTTGTACATTTTATATTGCGGGGCGAGCGTCCAACATGTGGATTGCCGTCACTGCCTGTTTGTATAATATTCTTTTGGGGCACAACCGGGTTGAGGTCGATGTACCCGTTGTACATATTTTTATTTCTATACTAGGTTTACCCCGCGACGGAGTGCACGGATAGCCGAGTCCTGGAGGGCAACGGGTCCGTATCTCATGGCTTTGAGAGGCAGAGGGGCCTCACTCTAGAATTGGCAGACTATTCGCCGCACTCGTAGGGGGTACAGGTTGACCCAAGGAAGGGTGCTCAAGTTACCGGATTTCATGAAGTGCCGGGTGGTCCATTCATTTTGCTGTAGGGGGCTGCCTCGCTTCAGATTTTAGAGGGTAACTTGCCGCACCCGTAGGGGTCTAGGTTTCATTGCACAGGCTATCCACACGACCAGGGGAACGTCGGGTTTCAGTAGCGGCTCTGTGAAACCCGGGGATCCCAGATTATCTGTATTGTTCTGTGATGCTTATTACTTTTCTGTAATGTTGCATATTATCACGCCTGGAGCGATTATTGTATATTGGTATATATACTATTAGATGTTGTATATGGTTTACACCCACGCTAGTCCGGTCCCCGCTCTGTCATTAGTTAAGTAACCTAACGGGTGATGACGGGACCCAGTGACGAATGCGGATGGAATATACGTACATTTTATTTTCGTTCTTTTCTGGTGTGATTGATTGATGGGACTGTATTGATTCTTATCAATGCAAGGATAAAACAAACCTATATTTGATGTTGTTGGAACAAATTTTAAAAAAGTGTTATTACAAAGACGTTTCCTTTTGTTTTGTAAAGTGATATTCAGTTTAGAATATCCAGCACCTCATTCGACGAGGCAAGGGTCGAGATCCCTTCACCGGGAGTGACCCCTTGGGCAGAAGTTAACGTCAGGGTAATAACTTCATTATAGTCGATTACAAATTGCTTTGCATAGCGGTATTCAGTTAGAATATCCTGCACCTCATTCCACGAGGAAAGAGCCGAGATCCCTTCACCGGGAGTGACCTCTTTAGAAAAAGGTTTTCGCCACTATATTTTATAAAAAGCTATCAGGTTCCTTCAACGAGATCAAGTTCATTACGTTAAAGGTTTTTCGTCAAAAACAAGTCGTAACCCTCCGTCATTTCTTATGGATGGTCAGTAGTATTCAAGCTATGTTTGTTGACTAAAGTCAAGGCATAGTGTTTGGTAGCCGCTGGGTATTCATCTGTTGCATAGATAGATGCGTTGGTTTGGGACAGTCGTATTACCTTGTTGACTAAAGTCAAGGGTATGTACGGGTGTGTTCAAATCAACCTGGAGAATGACGGGTAGAACTTGACATGTGACTTATGATTTGTTGACTAAAGTCAAGGTCATAAGAGCATGAGGCAAAAATCACATCGGGAGTTTCAAACATACAAGAAACTTGCCAGGCATGCGCATACCTTCTGGAGTGTGATAAGTTGAGTGGCTTCCATCAAGTTATCATGCGATGATAGTTGGATCCCGATTCACACTGATGAGTTGGTTTACTCTTCGGGTGATCCCGACTAATCTTCTTTCAGGTTTGGAGGAGAATTTGAGATAACAGTGGGAGGTTTCCTAATTATATATAGTGATAACTATTCTGATCTAGGTTAGAGTGCATGCAGAGTGTTTCTTTTCTCTCTCTCTCTCTCTCTTTGGCAGCGACCTTTGACCGACCCTAGACTATAACTCAGTGACCATGTTGACCGAACCTTCTTAAAATACTGGCTTTTGGATTGTCTAAAATTGCATAAGTCATTGCCACTCCTTCTTTTACCCTTTGCATTTCTCAGAACACCCCGTATTACTACGGATATCCACTTCCATTGGATAGATCCATCGTATGGTTATATACGAACTTGAAGGGACTTCTTCGAGGATAGATCCAGGTTCAGGAGAAATAGAATTGGTTTATTCAGTTGTCTTTTATTATCACCTTCTCTCAGGTTGTGAGGTCTCCTTAGTTTAGGAGTGTACACCTATTACGCTTATTGGATAGTCTTATTCCAAACCATGGGCTGGTGCCGAAAGGTAGGGAATGAAGAAAACCAATTAGTCTAAGTAGGGTGAACAGAAGGTAATAACTAAAGACAAAATAAAGGAATTAGAAAGAGGGCAAAGTAAATTGCGACTGTTATCATTCACGACCAAACCGCGTACTTCATCGCCACTCCTATTTCACCTTTGCATTTTCCCCAGTTCGGGAGAAATAGAATAAGGTATTATTCAGTAGTCTTTTATCATCACCTTCTCTCAAGTTGCGAGTACTCCTTGGTTTAGGAGAGTACACCTATTATGCTTACTGGATAGTCTTCTTCCAAACCATAGGCTGGTGCCGAACGGTAGGAAAGGAAGAAAACAACTTAGCCTAAAAGGGGTGTACAGAAGGAAATGACTAAAGACAAATAAAGGGATTTGGAGAGATGACAAAGAATTATACGGTTACAGTCATGAATTGGATTATGGAAGAGGCATTACTAGGAATACCAGGATACCCCTACGAAACATTTTCATGTTTCAGTTACAATGTGCATTGTTAAAGGAAAACTGATTTCCCGATTAGATACTTACTCCAAGGTATGTATTTACCAGGTATGTTTCTCACATCTGTATGGTTTTACAGATGATGAGTGGGAGTAGGTTATTGGGAATAAAGGTGATCATCCTCATTATATCGGAATTCGTTGTAATTGGTGATATTTGAGGAAGTCTCCTGAGTTTTTGCCGGACGGCATGTATTTGGTTTTGAATATCCGTTGTTGTGCACCAATTTCAAAATGATATATCTGTACGTTTATTTTTAATAAAGTGAGATATAACTTTTTGAAATTATGTCCGTGACATTTACCTATATCAGTTGATGATTGGGTAAGGAGCATTGAACAACGGAGTAGTTCTTTACCATAAGTACAGTTTTCAACCTACGATGCGAAGGTTTTGAGTTATTCAACTCAGCGGACTTATACAGAGTATTGTATGTTGTCCAGTGTCCATCAGGACAAGGGGGTTGGTCCTCGTACTCTGTTCTGTATACTTGCAACTTCTCTAGTTTTTAGAAAAGTGTTTCGTAGAAATACAATGTCTAAGTTTTGAGAAGTTGTGGGTATAAGAATAAAGTAGAGAACCAGGTGTCACAAGTATCGGGATTCTTCAAAGAGATCGAAGATGTATATTCTTATGATTGGTATTCAGATAATAGTAATAGTTTTTTGAGAAACTTTTTTCTCTTTCAGGTTACTCATAATTGGATGGATTCCTAAGTTGAGTAATGCTGATTAGCCTCTCTTCATTAAGTTGTTATGCACTGGAGACAGCTGCATGATTAGAATCTGGTTCCAATTAAATATGTGCCAATGTTTCTATATTGGATATAGAATGGATAATATCTTAACGATGTTAAGGTACGGGGAGTTGTCCAGCTTATGTTTAAAACCAGACAATGGATAACTCAAGGCACGTTTCTGTAATGGCAGTTTGTGGGTTGACCCTGGCTTTGACGAGGGTTGACTTTCTACCATCTGGAAGATCAATAGTGATATTGTTCTTGACTCGCCACAGTTTTAGTAAAATGGATTTTTTCAGAAAACAGAAGTGGGAGTATGGTAGAACTGGAAGTAATTCCAGAACCGCAAACGATTACAGAAAATTTAATAGGACCTATATATTCAATCAGGTTTTGTTAGTTATATGTATGCCCTAGAGGCCATTACTGTACATAGGATGTATATTGTAGTGGATGCTGGGACATATATAGGGAGGACTTTCTTGCTCGACATGATAGTATGCTATCTGGTTACTCTTTACCTTAACGTGTACTCAGATTGTCTCTCTATTACATGTTGGTTAAGCCCTTAGGATGTGTACTTGACTACCTGGACTATGATGCGGATCATACTAGTCGGGACATGGTAGTCCATAAGTACATCCTTCAAAGTCCCTAGTCGTGGGCGTATCGAGACGGGGCATCGATATACCAGAGTAGACTAGCGTGTACCTTCTCGACCCATACAGATGGGCGATGGATGATCCCATATCCATTGGTGTTTGACATCAGAGATGATATACGGGTGCTCAGTAGAGACTGGGTACACTGGACGGACTCGCCGAGAACTCCCAGATGGTATTATACCTTACGTCAGATGGCAGTTCTCAGGTGACACTGGTACAGAGTAGTCTGTTGACCCGAGATCGTCATAGAGTCTTGTGTGGTTCCCACTGTGCTTTGATTTCCATCTTACCACGTCCAAGAGGGCGTGAAAAACGGTGGTTTTTGGGTACAGTCCCGAGTCACATGGAGGCAATGAGCGATAGGAGGGGATTCGTCTCTCCCGGTATAGGGAGTTGATGTTGCACTGTGTTCTATTGGCTATAACAGGAAGTCCCTGGCCAGGGCTGATCAGAGAATTGCTGGTAAGTGTTACCAGTAGTTTCTCGACCCGTTATGAGTCTCATATCGACACGACTTATCGAGCTATTGGGGTCTGACGTTTACCACCCCAAGGCAAGATATGCGACATATCAGACGAACAGACCGGACTGGACGGTAGTGTTACTGGTTGGATTCATTGGAGTGTGAGCGGGCTTGGTCGTCGATCTTCTGATCGCTCAATACCCGGGTGGCCGTTACGTTTAGCAGACCGCTTGCGGCTTGTGGGTGTTTGATATGATCATCACCTGCTGCCGGCGTATTGACGAGTCTTTAGAGTCCTACACAGAGATTTCCTGGCTCAAGCGAAACGAAATAGGAGCGCATATGAGATATGTGCGGGACCGAGAATAATGCGTGTATGCGATACCGTATTCCATTTTCGCGATGAATGTATCGAATGGTTGTATGCGATATAACCTAGTTATCGAATCAAGGATTGATTCGATAAGCCGATACATTGGATACTAGTCGGTTATATGCGATATGACCGGATCGTTAAATCAAGTGTTGATTTAATGATTTAATGTATAATTATATATTTGATATATTACTTTGCATTAACTAGTATTGGTTTACTTTAAATGGATTTTCTCACTTGGATTGTGCACATTGTATATGTGATATATTTTTGTGCACTTGTATGTATCATGTTTGATGATGCATGCTAACTTGTGTTTTGTGTAAAGTTTAAACCATGGTTATGTAATGGTTAGGGTTTTCATTTTCATATCTATTCATTTATTTATTTATTTTCTTTTTGGAAAATGAAAAGAAAAATGGTGGCTTTATTTGGATATATGTTGAAGCTTCATGAAGCTTTGACTTAGTCACCATTTTTGTCTTCATACCTAACCTAACCATTCACTTAACCTTAGTTTAGTCTCTACACTTGACCATGGTTGATTATGATAAGTATTCTTTTATTTTCTATTTTCTAAAATACTTATCATATCATCATCTTCTTCTTCTTCTTCTTCAAGATGAAGAACCTTGAGTCCATCAATGGTGATTGATGAAAACAAGTGAGAAATCCAATTCTAAAGTCTACCCACTTCATATTTCTTCATCCTCTACCTCTTGCCAAGTAGTAGAATGTGTTTTCTTCACAAGTTTCTTGACTTGGTGAAGTTGGAGCTTGATCTAGTGATGCCTCGACGTAGATCATCTTCGGCATCGACGTCGACGACCAAGCCCGTCCATTCTCCGATGAAGCCGACGCTAGAGCCCGGGGTTTGACTTGGACAGCGAGGAGACTTCATTGCGGAGCTATGGAGGTGGAGCACCGGATCTACAAAGGTAGTATTTCCGTTATCTTATAGTTTAGTTGTAAACTAGCTCGTTTTATCGCCTAAACTTCTAGCCAACGATCTAGTCTAGGTTTTCTCGGCACCGTATTTTTGAAATTGGCATGGTTGATGCCTTGTAAGACCTCTTGCAAGGGCCTAGGAACCCTACAGTGGTATCAGAGCCTAGCTAGAGCCTTAGGCGAAGTCCCGACGGAGTTAGAAGTCCGATCGACCCAAAACCCCGACTTGAAAAATGCTCTATGGACAATTTTGAAAAACTGGGTTTTTTCCCAATTAAAAATATGCAGAAACCTCAGTGAAATATTATAAGAATTACTGTTTAAAACGGGGGCTCTGAATCGTTCATTGTGCGGCGGAACCGCCGCATATGCATGCATAATACGGCGGTTCCGCGGCATGTTGGTCTCCTCTGGCGCTTGTTTCTGCACAGTAATTCTTATAGTTTATTGTTGGTGTTTCTGGGAATTTTTAATAATTTTTTTTCCAGGGTTGCATTTTCTGGGTTGTATTGGGGACTCGGTGTATCGATCGGATTGTCTAATTCTGTCTGTGTGCTTTTCCGGATAATCTTAGAATATGTTAAAAAGTTCGACCGGATATAAATACCCACTTTTTCCCCTGCCGGGAAATTTCCAATTGTTGGATTTTTCCGTAGTTTAACGATGTTCTAAGTAGTGCAAGTAACGCGATGGACCTTCTAAAAGACAACAAACCTTAACTCGATTATGTGACTGTCTTGAACTGCCCTTTGAACCTTCGGGTTTGGGGCAGTACGGCGTGCCACATGTGAGGCGTTGGCTTGACCCTTCTATGGCTGGACCGTTGGTACTGAGGCACGAACTGAATGTTGTTAGACTTATTTCATGTGTTGAGCTGTTTCGGGAAAACTTGGGTGTTCGAATGTTCAATCGGAAAATTTAACATTTTCTGTTTATCCGGAATGTGATACAACAATTGGAATTCACAAAAGTTATGTGATAACTGAATGAATGTTATAAACATAGCACTTTAGTCTCACTTGATCGGTTGGCACGGAATTTTGATGTGATCAAAAGTCCGTCGCAATCACGTAGTGTACGCGGATACTCGCCGGGTAAACTTAATAGACAGCCTCACTCCATAGCCCCGACCAAGTGACTGTAGGAGAACCCCGTCGCTGAAAGCATCCGTTCGGGTGCTCGCGGCAGCGGTGTTCCGCCTTGGTGCTCTTCGTCGACGGTATCGGGGGTGCGGCCGTCTACTAAAGTTTGCGACGAGCATTCGATCAGAACGTCGGGAATCCTGTTGAATTTCCCGACTTGATATTGAAAAGAGTTTTCGATAATGAGACTAAAATGCGGGGTTTATAATTGTTAGGCATGCGGTGTCTAAAGAATTCATTTGATTTGGCATGTGATGTCTATAGGAGTTGCGGATTCCAACTGTTGTAGTTTTACACTTTCTTTTCTGTGACCGTAAGTGTAATATGTGATATCGCCGGTTTCGTTGCTATATGTCAACGACAATTGGGATGCACATATTTACTTACGTTGATGACATGTGATGTTATGTGTTGCTAGATATGTTATATTGGATCGTCGTGTTTGAATAGCCGGGGTTTTTTATGTGAGATGAGTGTTTTTCATTTTCATTCATGTAAAAATCTGTATGTAATATTCTTTTATTGGGGCACTTCCAGGTTGCGGAAGATGTCACCCTTTGTATATTATTTACTTTTCCGCACTAGGATAGACCCAAGGAGGAGGGCACAAGTAACCGGGTTCTAGAGTCCAGTGGGAGACCAACTCGAGGAGTCGAGTCCGGGTCTCCTAACTCTAGAATTGGTATAGTTGCTTGCCGCTCTCGTAGGGATCTAGGGGTGTGGGTTTGGCTATTCATCACGACCGTGGAATCCGTGTTTTATACTGGCTCGTATTGAAAACACGGACGTCCTAGTATATCCAATATTTCATATGATTCTTCTGCTGCGATATCTGTGATGTGATCATGTGATGTTCTGTGATAGATACAGTATATAGTATATATGATATATTATATAAACGTTACTTATGTTTTACACCCGCGCTAGCCCTGCCCCGCTCTGTCGTTAGTTACCTAACCTAACGGTGCACGAGGGGACATCGAGGCGAATGCGGATGGCATAAGTGTACGTCGTATTTATCTGTGATGATTAGGTAACTTAAATGATGGGACTTCATTAATGAGATTAATGAAATAAAAGAAACCTAAGATGATGTAGAATCGAATTTCAAAATAAAACAGGTAGCTACAGTTCTTGCTTTGCAAAGCGGTATATATGATATATCCTGCACCTTATTCAATAAGGAAAGGACCGAGATCCCTTCACTGGGAGTGACTCCTTTAGCAGTAACTGGCAGATGCTACACCTCTCGGTTTGTCTTTTGATAGCTTTTAAGTGTTTTTGCTTTGCACAGTGATATATATGATATATCCCGCACCTCATTCGACGAGGAAAGGACCGACGATCCCTTCACCAGGAGTGACTCCTTTAGCAAAACTAGAAAAGCCTAAAAAACACTCCATTTCAAAATTTATTTGATCCTACAACGATATCAAGTTCATTACGCAATAGGTTTTCAGAAAAACCTGTCGTAGCCCTCCGTCATTTCAGATAAGTAGTAGTTAGTATTCGTGCTGCGTTTGTTGGACTTTGTCAAGGCGCAGTGTGCGGTAGCTAATTGGTGCTTATCTGCTTATGCATATGATGCAGATTGGGTTAGGGTAGTCGTGCGACCTTGTTGGCCTTTGTCAAGGGCCGTGCAGGTGGGTTTAATTCAATCAGGAACTGACGGGTTGAACTTGACTAGCATCCTATGGTTTGTTGGCCTTTGTCAAGGTCATAGGAGGTTAGGGGCAAAATATTATCGGGAATTTCAAGTGTTGAAATTTGCAATGAGATTGCATACCTTCTATGAGATAGTTGGATCCCGATACCCGCTGCGAGTAATTGTTACTCCTGGGAGAGTTTTATACATTACAATTAGCCGATCAAGTAGGTGTCTAGAAAGGTGTCAACGGGGTTACGCCTCTGGGAAAACGAGGTTTACATTAATTAGGTTCGTGCGAAAGCACGGGGGACCTCCCTCAAAGTACCGACACTGGCCTGGCTGAAAGATTGGCGAACTTGTAGTGTGTAATTAATCCCGGCTAGTCTTTCCTTTTAGGGTTTGAAGGAAGATTTGATAAAAAGCAGTGGGAGCCATCCTGATTAGATAAAATAATAACCAATCTATTCTTGCAAGAGCGCACGCTGAGTGTTTTCTTCTCTCTCTCTCTTCAGGTAGCGACCATATCATGCCTTAATCAAGATAATAATACGGAATATTGACCGGACCCGCTTGTTATACTGAGCTGGGGAACGTTGGTCCCGCTCCACCTTATAATTGTTATAAGACAGAGCTGGAAATTGGGAATTACCAGAATTCCCGTGCCGCCCAAACGAAGAGAGTGCATGTTGATGCATCATCTTCGGGTGTGTTCGTTACACAGAACTGTTTCTCAGTATCCTCTGAATCCTGGGTATATGATACCGGATCAGGATCCCAGATATGTAATCTGTTACATAGGGCTACAAAAGAGTAGAAAAACTGAGATCGGGTGATAAGTTTCATGAGGCAGAAAATGGGGCAAGTGTTGCAGCCAAGTCTGTTGGTCACTGTCACCCTGTATTGTAATACATTGGTTCTGAACGAATGTTATTAGATACCGAACCTGATATACAAAATCATATCAATCTCTTTATCAGTAAAGAAATGATATAATTTTGTATTGTTGGATAATGTTTTGAACATTTCCTATATCAAAAGTTGATCGGTTCAGGCATGTTATCTAAAAGCATTGACGTTCTAAATCAAACTACAGTTCCTCGTATACAGAACACACACAAAAGGAAGAGTTCAGAAATGAAAAAATTCTTCTTGAGGTATTGCAGACTAGGTCATATCAATGCGACCCGACTAGCTGAAGTTACATTTAGATGCATATTTAAATCAGTTTGAATTTACATCTTGTGAAACTTGCCAGTCGTGTCACAAAGATAAGATGACCATAGCTCTGTTTATTGGAAACAGAGAAAGAGTTAGTAAACTCTTGGGACTGATATATTATGATGTATGCAAGGTCTCCTGTCTACACATGCCAGGACTGGTTCTTTATACTTCATTACATTCTCTGATGATCTTTCGAGATTCAGACCTATGTTCCTGTTGAAACACAAGTCCGAATCTTTTGAGATATTCACAGAATATAAGTTAGAAGTAGAGAACCAAAATACGGGTATAAGTATTATGTCCTATGATAAGATCAGGGAGGAGAATACTTGTGCATGGAATTCCTGGACTATTCTAAAGGAGAATGAGATTCTCTCTCAGCATTACTCCTCCGTATACACCATAGCACGATGGTATATCGGGGCGGAGCAATCACACCCTATATGATAAGGTGTGCTCTATGATGAGTACTACTGAGTTACCTATTTCCTTTTGGGGATTATGCACTTGAGAAGCTGCATACCTATTGAATTAGGGTTCGAATCAAATCAGTGCCTACCACTTCATATATGATATAGAAAGGGAAGAGCCCATGTCTTAAGCTAGTTAAGATTTGGGGTTGTCCAGCCTATGTCTAAAAAGCAAAATCCGGACAAGCTCGAGGCAACGCCTGTTATGTAGAACTGGAAGTGTTTCAGCTATACAAACTACAGCAGATGATTTGGTAGAACCAAAGGATTCAGTAGATTCCAACGAACCTCAGCCTCTCCGCCGATCTAGTAGGGTTCCTCACCCACCTGAGAGATACTTCGGTTTCTCTATGACAGTGGGAGCGAGGATTGCATCATGAGATGATGACCCAACTAGCTTCGAGCTGGCCATCAGGAGTAAGACTCTGTAAGAATGGATGGATGCTTATCGATCTGAGATGGAATCCATGTACACCAACAAAGTATGGACTTTGGTTGCTATATCTGAAGGGTTAAATCCCCATCAGGAGCAAGTATATCTTGAGAAGATTACTTGGTGTAGATGGAAAAGTTGAGACTCTCAAAGCTAGACTTGTTAAAGGTTTTCATCATTAACCAGGCGTGGATAATGATGAAACCTTTTCCAGTACCTATGCTTAAGTCCATCCAGATCCTACTTGTCACGGCTACATACCATGACTACGATATCTGGTGGTTGGGTGTCATGACTGCTTTTCTAAATGATGTTTTAGAAGAGTGCGTCTATAAGTACACAGCCAGAGGGCCTCGTAGACAGTGGGAGCAGCGGAAACGTGTGCAAGATGCTTTATAGGATAAAGCAGGCATCGCGGAGTTGGAACGTCTGTTTCGATGTGTTAGTCAAGGAAGTTGACATCATCAAAATGGTAGATGAACCTTGTATATACAAAAAGGTAGTAGGGAGTATGGTGGTGATCCTCGTAGAGTACGTGGATGACATACTCTTGATAGGGAAGGAGTTTCCTATGCTACGCTCGATCAATCTCCGCTTATCACAAATATTCTCCACATAGGATCAAAGTGATACCTACTAAATCCTGTGTTTTGGATCTATGAGATAGATCTAATTGGATGTTAGGAATCTCACTAGTAGTAGTGAGATGGTATCAATCGATCCTGGGGAGAATCACTGGAAGTGTTCCAGGGTGATAAAGACGACTGAATGTCAGTCGCAGGCATTGTCTTTACCCCCAGTAAAGGGACAGTATGTTGGAAGAGTTCCAAGCTAGATACCGTGGCATACTAGACGATAAAGGGTGGATACATCGCTGCTTAAGATGCTACCAAAGAGGCTGTTTAGATGTATATTAGTTCATGAGATGAACTTAGTTCCTACCATTGTGTGACAATGGAGTTATGGCTTATGCCAGGAACCCCCGTCCCATCAGTGATCCAGACATATTCTAAGGCAGTATCACCTGATCATGGAGATGGTTGATCTCCAGGCTGATCGAGGTTAGGAGAGCAGACTCAGAGGACAACACGGCGGATCCACTCACGAAGGCCTATTCCCAGAGAGAGACTTTTATGGGATGGTTGAGTATGAGATACTACAACCACTGCTATAGATGGCCGTAGTGTAAGTGGGAGATTGTTAGTTATACGTATGCCCTAGAGGCCATTACTGTACATAGGATGTATATTGTAGTGGATGCTGGGACATATATAGGGAGGACTTTCTTGCTCGACATGATAGTATGCTATCTGGTTACTCTTTACCTTAACGTGTACTCAGATTGTCTCTCTATTACATGTTGGTTAAGCCCTTAGGATGTGTACTTGACTACCTGGACTATGATGCGGATCATACTAGTCGGGACATGGTAGTCCATAAGTACATCCTTCAAAGTCCCTAGTCGTGGGCGTATCGAGACGGGGCATCGATATACCAGAGTAGACTAGCGTGTACCTTCTCGACCCATACAGATGGGCGATGGATGATCCCATATCCATTGGTGTTTGACATCAGAGATGATATACGGGTGCTCAGTAGAGACTGGGTACACTGGACGGACTCGCCGAGAACTCCCAGATGGTATTATACCTTACGTCAGATGGCAGTTCTCAGGTGACACTGGTACAGAGTAGTCTGTTGACCCGAGATCGTCATAGAGTCTTGTGTGGTTCCCACTGTGCTTTGATTTCCATCTTACCACGTCCAAGAGGGCGTGCAAAACGGTGGTTTTTGGGTATAGTCCCGAGTCACATGGAGGCAATGAGCGATAGGAGGGGATTCGTCTCTCCCGGTATAGGGTGTTGATGTTGCACTGTGTTCGATTGGCTATAACAGGAAGTCCCTGGCCAGGGCTGATCAGAGAATTGCTGGTATGTGTTACCAGTAGTTTCTCGACCCGTTATGAGCCTCATATCGACACGACTTATCGAGCTATTGGGGTCTGACGTTTACCACCTCGAGGCAAGATATGCGACATATCAGACGAACAGACCGGACTGTACGGTAGTGTTACTGGTTGGATTCACTGGAGTGTGAGCGGGCTTGCTCGTCGATCTTCTGATCGCTCAATACCCGGGTGGCCGTTACGTTTAGCAGACCGCTTGCGGCTTGTGGGTGTTTGATATGATCATCACCTGCTGCCGGCGTATTGACGAGTCTTTAGAGTCCTACACAGAGGTTTCCTGGCTCAAGCAAAACGAAATAGGAGCGCATATGAGATATGTGCGGGACCGAGAATAATGCGTGTATGCGATACCGTATTCCATTCTCGCGATGAATGTATCGAATGGTTGTATGCGATATAACCTAGTTATCGAATCAAGGATTGATTCGATAAGCCGATACATTGGATACTAGTCGGTTATATGCGATATGACCGGATCGTTAAATCAAGTGTTGATTTAATGATTTAATGTATAATTATATATTTGATATATTACTTTGCATTAACTAGTATTGGTTTACTTTAAATGGATTTTCTCACTTGGATTGTGCACATTTTATATGTGATATATTTTTGTGCACTTTTATGTATCATGTTTGATGATGCTTGCTAACTTGTGTTTTGTGTAAAGTTTAAACCATGGTTATGTAATGGTTAGGGTTTTCATTTTCATATCTATTCATTTATTTATTTATTTTCTTTTTGGAAAATGAAAAGAAAAATGGAGGCTTTATTTGGATATATGTTGAAGCTTCATGAAGCTTTGACTTAGTCACCATTTTTGTCTTCATACCTAACCTAACCATTCACTTAACCTTAGTTTAGTCTTTACACTTGACCATGGTTGATTATGATAAGTATTCTTTTATTTTCTATTTTCTAAAATACTTATCATATCATCATCTTCTTCTTCTTCTTCAAGATGAAGTACATTGAGTCCATCAATGGTGATTGATGAAAACAAGTGAGAAATCCAATTATAAAGTCTACCCACTTCCTATTTCTTCATCCTCTACCTCTTGCCAAGTAGTAGAATGTGTTTTCTTCATAAGTTTCTTGACTTGGTGAAGTTGGAGCTTGATCTAGTGATGCCTCGACGTAGATTATCTTCGGCATCGACGTCGACGACCTAGCCCGTCCATTCTCCGATGAAGCCGACGCTAGAGCCCGGGGTTCGACTTGGACAGCGAGGAGACTTCATTGCGGAGCTATGGAGGTGGAGCACCGGATCTACAAAGGTTGTATTTCCGTTATCTTATAGTTTAGTTGTAAACTAGCTCGTTTTATCGCCTAAACTTCTAGCGAACGATCTAGTCTAGGTTTTCTCGGCACCGTATTTTTGAAATTGGCATGGTTGATGCCTTGTGAGACCTTTTGCGAGTGCCTAGGAACCCTACAGTGGCATCAGAGCCTTGCTAGAGCCTTAGGCGAAGTCCCGACGGAGTTAGAAGTCCGATCGACCCAAAACCCCGACTTGAAAAATGCTCTCTGGACAATTTTGAAAAACTGGGTTTTTTCACGATTAAAAATATGCAGAAACCTCAGTGAAATATTATAAGAATTACTGTTTAAAACGGGGGCTCTGAATCGTTCATTGTGCGGCGGAACCGCCGCATATGCATGCATAATACGGCGGTTCCGCGGCATGTTGGTCTCCTCTAGCGCTTGTTTCTGCACAGTAATTCTTATAGTTTATTGTTGGTGTTTCTGGGAATTTTTAATATTTTTTTTCCAGAGTTGCATTTTTTGGGTTGTATTGGGGACTCGGTGTATCGATCGGATTGTCTAATTCTGTCTGTGTGCTTTTCCGGATAATCTTAGAATATGTTAAAAAGTTCGACCGGATATAAATACCCACTTTTTCCCCTGCCGGGAAATTTCCAATTGTTGGATATTTCCGTAGTTTAACGATGTTCTAAGTAGTGCAAGTAACGCGATGGACCCTCTAGAAGACAACAAACCTTAACTCGATTATGTGACTGTCTTGAACTGCCCTTTGAACCTTCGGGTTTGGGGCAGTACGGCGTGCCACATGTGAGGCATTGGCTTGACCCTTCTACGGCTGGACCGTTGGTACTGAGGCACGAACTGAATGTTGTTAGACTTATTTCATGTGTTGAGCTGTTTCGGGAAAACTTGGGTGTTCGAATGTTCAATCGGAAATTTTAACATTTTCTGTTTATCCAGAATGTGATACAACAATTGGAATTCACAAAAGTTATGTGATAACTGAATGAATGTTATAAACATAGCACTTTAGTCTCACTTGATCGGTTGCCACGGAATTTTGATGTGATCAAAAGTCCGTCGCAATCACGTAGTGTACGCGGATACTCGCCGGGTAAACTTAATAGACAGCCTCACTCCATAGCCCCGACCAAGTGACTGTAGGAGAACCCCGTCGCTGAAAGCATACGTTCGGGTGCTCGCGGCAGCGGTGTTCCGCCTTGGTGCACTTCGTCGACGTTATCGGGGGTGCGGCCGTCTACTAAAGTTTGCGACGAGCATTCGATCAGAACGTCGGGAATCCTGTTGAATTGCCCGACTTGATATTGAAAAGAGTTTTCGATAATGAGACTAAAATGCGGGGTTTATAATTGTTAGGCATGCGGTGTCTAAAGAATTCATTTGATTAGGCATGTGATGTCTAAAGGAGTTGCGGATTCCAACTGTTGTAGTTTTACACTTTCTTTTCTGTGACCGTAAGTGTAATATGTGATATCGCCGGTTTCGTTGCTATATGTCAACGACAATTGGGATGCGCATATTTACTTACGTTGATGACATATGATGTTATGTGTTGCTAGATTTAGAAGTGAACGTATATATATTATTCTGCCAGAGGGTTGTCGTAGTCAGTGGGAGCAGCGGAAGCATAGTGGGCAAGTAGCTTATGTCTATTTATAGGCTTGAGCAGATATAGAGGAGATAAGATCATCTAATTTTGATGTGACAGTCATGGGTTTGACTTCTTCAGAATAGGGGATGGATCTGTTGAGAAGGTAGTATGGTGTGATGTCCTGGTTTTTGGATGACATACACAGAGTAGGAAGTAAAATTCCTATACTACAATCGGTTGTACTGTGGTCGTCACACAGTTGTTTCTCCAGACAGGATATGAATATAATATCAGACATTCTGGTTACTAGATTTATGGTTTTAGATCTAGATTTGGGTAGTTTCCCAATGTGGGTACTTTGACTGTATTCTAATAGTATTTTAGAATAGATGACTCCTGGCATGGTGGTGTACCGGCAGATGATGGAGTCACACTCTCTAAAGGTGTCTTACAGACTAAAGAGGAGAGGGACGTACATGATTGGCAGATCACTTGCTTAGGCAATTGAGTTAATCGTGAAATGTCAAGTAACACACCAGATGTTGTTTTTGCACTAGATGCAATAAGTTTATATTAATCCAATCCTGAAGAAACATAAGGAAGCAGTTTTAGAACATAAGTGCATGTTCTACGGATTTGATGACGGCAGCCTCCTTCGGGAGACAGTTATCATTCCAGGCTTCAAAGGTGACATAGATGACAGAGTGTTTGTCAGAGTTATAGTTTTTCCCTCTGACGAGGGACGGTATTATGGACAGGTGGTCCAAGAGGATACTGTGGGAGGCATGGTGCAGGATACTGATTAGGTTCAGTTGACGATACAGTCTAAGAAGTTTGGATTTGGAGTTCATTTATGAACTAGGTCCCATCAGATATCCAGACATATTCTAAGACAGGTATTACTCGATTAGGGAGATGGCTTTCTCCGCGAACTTGAGATTAAGAGAGACATAGAAAGAAACATCAGGGCAGATCCACTCACTGAAGCTATGAGTATGCGACATCGCAATTGTCACGACCCAAAAATTGGCCCGTGACGGCCCTAATACTACGCAACGCCTAAAGACGTAGCGCAGTAAAAGAAAGCCAAAACCCACAAATCTAAACCAAGAAAATACGGAAAAGATAATATAAGTTTTTGAAACAGTTGAAATCGCAACCCAAATTCTTTAAAAGTCCTACTTTATTTCTTTAAAGTTTTAGCAACACCCCCTTTTTGTAAAAACTAGCCAAGATGAATGCAACACAAAAATATGACGCTATAACGAAGAAATAAAGACAATAGAGAGAAAGCTGTATATAAAAGACAACAAATCCATAAATAATATACAGTAACATCCTCACCAAGTCTCTAAGTCAACAACATAATAGTAGATGGAGAGTACAAGATACAACGAATGTACAATACAAAATATAGATAACCACCAAAACCCACCTAAGCAAACTAGTACTGTGAGCTGATGCAGTATCTGTAGCAAAAGATGATAGCTGAAAAGCTGAATAGCCCGCCTCGACTACTCTGGGGAACAACCTGAAACACCTGTGGCACAACAGGGGTGAGTTACCAACTCGTGAATAGTAGATAACATATGCAGGTAATCGCAGGAATGCACGTACAACATGAATCTAAGACATGCGGTTACAGTAATAACATATCATGCAAATGCTGAATAAAGGAAAGTACACTAGCAGGTAAAATTAAATTGTGAAGCAATAGTAACATGACAATAATATGCAATAACCATGTAATAGGGATGTGGGAATGTAAATATGGAACTATCATATGAAGCAACAGTAACATGACAATAATATGCAACAACCATGCAATAGGGATATGAGAATGTAGATATGCAACTATCATAAGGGTACACTAACAGGTACAATCAATATGTGAAGTATGATCAATGATATGCAATAACCATGCAATAGGGATATGAGAATGTAGATATGCAACTATCATATGGGTACAGTAACAGGTACTACCAATATATGAATCTGTGCATAAAATAGATAAGTGTGAGGTATAGGGTGGAATATGTCATTTCCACGGAAACCTGACATCGTGGTAGGATCACAATCCATCAAGACACTCAAATCCCAAATCCTCAAATCAGCCCCCAAATTGGGCTCTCACAATATATAAGTCTCACATCACCTCAATGTACAATATCGAATAGCTCTCCTATATCTCGAATGTACAAATCAACAATCTCTTTCATATCCAATATCCAATGTTAATGAATCACCTATACCCAAAGTCGAATCTCAAGTAAGTTTCTAACATCCTAAAGGTATATATATATTTGCAGAAATAAATATGATGGGGGCAATATACATATATTAGCGTCCCATTCCACTAATATTGGTTTAAAGGTATATATAACAACGGCTAATCCCCTGTTATATATACAAAGGTATTAAAAGAAATATCATGAAAACAATGTGCCAAGCATCGACACATAAATCCTGATAGGTATGTATCATACGCTGTCCCGAAAGCACGAGTGCCTAGCTCTGACCCTCGCCTTTCGACACATGCATACGTGCATGACTCCCAACGGTGTCTCCATGACCCCCGCCGAGTCATTAGTACTGTCACCGATAGGTACTCGCCCGCCTCCAGGCTCAATCGGCAACATCCATCGATCTTCTTGCCGAGGGGAACCATACCGTGCCCCACCATGTATCCTCATACGGCAACCACACCTCGTATGGAGTATATAATCAGAACCGATAAATCTCATGGTGGCTGCGCAAATATCATATCAAGGAAACCGGGTTTTTCAATGTATGCATAATTTCATGAACTCCCGCGGTTCCCAAATCCAGAAATCATCATGTGAAATCTAAATAACAATGCGCAAATCCAGGAATAAATATATGCGATATATCTGAAATACGAGCATATAAATGAGAATATGTAGCTAAAACCAGAAGTATGCGAAACCAATAAGGTACAACTAAGTAACATCAGTAAAGGTAAATATATGCTTGCAACTGAATATGTTTGTAACATACAGGTGTAGCAATGTATAGGTATCTACCTATAAGAACTGATGTCGTATACCCCCTGGGTATAAGAAGAATATGAGTAAGATTTCCCCCCCGGTATAAGTAAAATATGTAAAAAAGTATACCTGTAGCTGTATAGCAAGGTGTAAATGTACCTATCACTAAAGGTATGATACACTATAGGTATACCGGTAAGCTAGATGTCATGTGTGACAAGCAATAGTATCTATAAGGGGTTGTGTGTGACATGGCAATTATTGACGGTGTGTGTGTAGCATACAATCCGTGCTCGTGCAACATGAACCGTCAATAATATGTGCAGTGTCCTACGGCTGCTAGTCACAGTATATCAAGGAAATAAAGTAAAGACGCAATTCTACAATGACGTAGAATGTGCGACAGGTATTTGAATCCTAGCCCAGACGTATAACGCCATGCGGGCGATTCCCTGTAGATGTTAAATCTACTCACCTACACTCCACGCTAGGTGAATCCTACCATCTGTTCCCCCCTGTAGTAGTGTCCGTAGTCCCTGCTTACAAACCTGCAAATAAGACAAGGAAATCATATATAAGCAAAATATCTCGCAAAACGCGATATCGAACTAAAACGAGAAACTCGCGTCGCGAACTAAACACGCGTGTGCACGATATGCTGAAACGTGTGTGTACGCGTCTAAAACCATCGCGACACGCCGCGATACGCTGGATCACAGAACCCTCTCACGTATCGCGTGTATCGCGCAAACAAACGGATATGCAAAACGATATATAGTCCCAGATTTTCCTACAGATCAAATATTACAAAACTATACATGCCAAGACACTAGACAACACAGCAGAGAACCCTAGCCAAGACCCTAACATCCATGTCCCTTCCTGGCCGCAATTTGCGGCCAGATTAGATTAATTGGCGGCCTGGGTAGGGAGAAGGTGGCTCGTGCTCTTGTGGTGAAAT
This sequence comes from Agapanthus africanus, assembly GCA_030015575.1. Lineage (NCBI taxonomy): Eukaryota > Viridiplantae > Streptophyta > Magnoliopsida > Asparagales > Amaryllidaceae > Agapanthus > Agapanthus africanus. The sequence goes on from JASDDO010000004.1 coordinate 208,537,648, forward strand.
CCAGACCTAGGTAGCATATTCAAGTTTACTCAATTTTGTTCTGAAGGGTCTGGGTCAAAAGAAAATTCCAAATTGCCAACATATCGCTTTAAAATCACCAATTTGCACAATAGGCAAACCCTATGGTATTTTAGTGTAATCTGGGGTTAAACTTAGTTAAGGTGACCCTAACAACACTTAAATAGATAGGGTTTGTCAACACAATCATCACTTAGACAATATCTCACACAAATCACCATAATTTAGCACTAAACTCACTAATTAACACAAATCGACGCTAAATTAACACACAAGCTAAGAAACTAGGAAAAGAGTTCAGAAATATACCCTAATGAACCCTAAGAAGCAGGTGAAGAAGTGGAGAAGAGCTTCTGTAAGTTCTGGGGTTCCTGTTGCTGCTGCTTGCCTCTGCTGCAGCTGCTTCTGATGATGCTCTGCTGCTGTTTTTGTTGTTGTTGTTTGGTGCTGCTGGGGCACTTGCTGCTGATGCTGATGAGTGTGTGTGTGTGTGTTTGTGAGTGAGAGAAAGAAGAGAAAAGAGAGTGAGGAGTGAGAAATGAGGGGAAAACCAAAAACCCCTCCCATTCTATTCTCTTCCCTCATTAAATGAGCATGGCATGAGCCATGTTGCCCCATGCTTTCCCTCTCTCTCTCTCCCCCAAAGTTAACAATTCAAACCAACATTAAAACCTTTTTAAAATTCATTTTCATTTCCTAATAACAACCATAACACACCTAACAACCCAAAACACTTAAACAAAGCCTAAAACTAGATTAGGGAAAATGGTTAAACCTCAAATTAACACTCTAGTTAACACGCACAAGTATGTGTGTGCCTAACAAAATTCTAATAAAATACTCATTAAATAGGATAAAATATTTAAAACTTAATTTGGTAAACTTTTTTTTATTAAAAACCACACATTAAAATATAATTAGCTACAAAACACATTCTAAGGTGTTACAATCTCCCCCCTTAAAAGAAATTCGTCCCCGAATTTTAAAAATATACCGATACGCGTACCTTCAAAGAGAAGATTAAAATCCTCAAATCTCGCTCGCAGCCTCCCAAGTGACTATCTCACTATACGGCTACGTCCAAGGAAACCTTCCACAGATAGCAAGACCCTTGACCAATGTTCCTCCACCTGCCGAGCCATTAATACCATTGGCTGCTGGTGAACGAAGGATCGCGTCCAAGCTACATAGTCTGGTGCTAAATCTTGTGAGAAAGGTCAAGAAGGTAATTGTAAAGCATCATCACAAGGAATACGGGGTGAAAACTCAATAATCTGGGCGGAAGTGCCAATTTAAAGGCAACGAAACTAACTCGCTTATAGGATCTCAGAAAGACCTAAATCCTAGGACAAGCTTCCCAAAATCCAACACGTCATTCATCGGAAAGTCTGTAAGAATACATGCTCTGTCCCTGCGGACTCGAGTCTATGGCTAACACAGTCGGCATAAGACCTCAGTTCGCAATGGAAAATTCCCATCCTGACCTAACACAGCTGGACTATCTCCGAAGTCTCAAGACTAGCCGGGGTCCAAAGTCCTACTTACGCAGAGTCAGAAAAACAACAGACCGGTGATCGACACGACCTAACCCCTAAACCTAAAGGTGGCCAATTGGAGTGTCTCCTGATAACAGTTATCGAAGGAGAACCCTAACGATGGCGAGTGACGATCCCAAACTGCTGACAACAATCCAACAAACACTCAACTTAACAAAAACAACTGAGCACATTGAGTATAACCGGAAGACAAGAATCCGAATGGAGTCACACCCTGATTAAACTTGGGTAGAAACCATAACGAAATTCGTGGAGATCTGCTCCCACTCCTACTTCAGAATGGTTAAAGATTGCAACTCTCCAGCCGGCCTCAGATGCTCGACCCAAGCACACAACAAGACAGACACCTTGAAACGAAACCTGAAACTTCTCTTTATATCCTTGTCTACTCATAACTATCTCACAAGTCACGTTAAATGTTCGTGGAACTTGAATGCATATAGAGAGTTGACGGATGTGCATGTTCTAGGATTACACGTCTCTACCCGATGATGTCAGGTACACAAACGCATCCCTAACTTAGCACACCATTGTCACAATTCACGGTCTCCGAATCATTACCCAGCCGAGCATGCTCAAGTATCACTAACGAACGAGCATCGGCAGGCAGTGTCTCGCGAAAACGATTAAGGAAAGTGGTCGGGCGCGGACATGAGCAAGTTGTCCCCTCCGTAGAGACGAACTTAAGTTGTACTCGACGATCACACAAAAACTGTAAATCTGCAGAAGACTAACACAACAATCAAAATCTGCTGCAGGAAGATGTTCATTAAGCTCTAGTGGTCCGTGGAAAATCTGATACGACTCTCAAACAAGTAGTGCCTCCAAATCTCCAACGCAAAACCACCAAGCCATCTCCAGATCAAGAGTGGGATATCCTTCTCGTACTTCCTCCAAATGTAGTGAAGCAAAAGCGATAACTCTATAGTGTCACCTCAGTACACAATCGAGCTCACTCAAGAAACATTACAGTTAAACAACAAGGTCGCCCGAACCAAAAGCAAAGAAAGACTGATGCAGTTGTTAACCGAATCTCCAACTGCCGAAAACTCCGTACACATGCCTCAGTCCCAAGAAAAGAAACCTCCCTTCTGGTCAATTCAGTCGACGGTGCAGCACTGCTCTAGCAATCCTGCACGAAACGGCGGTAAAAACCTGCGAAGCCCAAAAATCTGCGGACCTCTGTCCTGCACACAAGTCTGGGCCTAAGCTGTATGGCCACGATCTCCCTCGGAACAATACGAAACCGTCTCCCATGACTACAAGACCTAGGAGTCAACACAAAACAAGCCTGAAGAAACACTCTGAGAATTTAGCAAACTGCTGGTACTCTCCTAGTATCTGCATAACAAATCCTCAAGTGCTACTACTGTCCCTCAAGACACATTAGATAGACCAGAATGTCGTAAATAACACAACAGAAACTGGTCGAGGAACGGCCTGAAGAAATCTGGTTCATCACATCTACAAATGTTGTTAGGGCATCAGTGAATCCAACGACTCACAAAAACACCCAAAGCCCATAGCACGCATAAGGCAGCCCTCGGAATACCATCACCCCGAATCCGCAATAATGATGACCTGATCCCAAGCAAACTTAGAAAATGTCTCGCACTCTGGAGCTGATCGAAGAAATCGTCACGGCGAGGTGAAGGATACCTATCCACACCGTAAGCCGGTTCAATTAACGATCCGTCGATACACAACCTCAAACTGCAGTCTTCCTCCTCGACGAACAGAAATAGGAGCTTCCAAAAGCGAAACACTCCGACGCACAAAACTCCCCAAACCACAACTCTGCAGCTGATCCTTTAGCTCCCAAGCTTCGCCAGCTCATCCGGAACAACGTCAGAAAAACTCTCGCACGAAAGAAACCCGGTCCAACAATCCCACTGTGGCTCCGGTATCACGAATGAACGCCAAGAATCCACGACATCTCTTCAGAAGCCGACTAGCGAAAAAGGCTGAATTCAAGCTGTGAGAGGCGGCACAACTATCCACCTGCACAACGAGAACAGACTTGCCGGGAAAACAATTCCTAACTTGTTTCCTAACGGTAGTCCACAGACGCCTAGCACGTAATTAACCAGTCCGTGCCCAGGAGAACGTCAAATCCAACATCTTTAGAAGGATCAAAACAACGGACGAATCTCTACCTCCTATCCGATTGGCACAAAACTGAAATACGTGTCGCGCAATAAAAGAATCGCTGACAGAAGTTAACACAACTACGACAATCTACCCAACCACGGTACAAGCATGAAAAACAAACGAATACACCAAAAGAACAAGCGAATTAAGGATACCTGAGAACTCCACATTGGACGTCCGCGCGTCCCGATGAGTAGAAGCAAACTCCTGTGTCTGCCCTCTACTCGCAGCTAGATGAACTCCTCTGGTAGACTGAGCCCTCTGAGCAAATCTTCCACGTCCACGGCCTCTCTGAGTACGATCCTGACGCCGTGCTGAGGAACAATCGCTGACGAAGTGCTGAAGGCTTCCGCATCGAAAACATCCACGCGCTGACTGCTGACCATCGTGGGGATGAGAGCTGAATGACTGTCCTCGTCCTAAGCCTCTGCTACTCCCGCGACGGCCACGAAATCTATCTCGATGACCAAACCTCTGTCTCTGGGCTGGTACACTGGTACGAGGCCTCCACTGTCCTGGAACTCTCTGAGCCTTTGGAATATGCGCCTCATCAACTGGAGCTGCAACCACTGGTGCTATGTAGGTGACGGACTGCTGTATGCTGATCGCAAGTGACAACTGAGTAACAGGGGTAACAACCTCCTGTCGTAGCTCCCGAACGACATCAACCAATGAGCTTATAGTCTGGCGGAAGTCCTGCATCTCTACCAAAAGTCTATCGATAGTATATGTCGTAGGCTGATCCGTCTGCACCTGCGTAACTAGAGTGCCATCCTGGTCAGTACTCGTCTCCCCCGAGCCAACTCTGACCTCGGCCCTCGCCGCATCACTCTTAGCCCCCATAGTCATCGGAGGCAAGGCTATAAATAGATATAAGATTCGATGATAATAAGGAATCGAATCTCAAGGATATGGATCATCAAGGAAGGAATTTAAAGCAAATTGTACTTAGGTCACTTAATGCAAGGTACCGCATCGTGGGTATGCTGCAGACATACACACACTAAGTTACTCTGCTTAAGCTACCTACTCCATCATACTAAGGTCATCCTACACTCCGAAAGGTAAAACCTACTCTGATACCAACTTTGTCACGACCCAAAAATTGGCCCGTGACGGCCCTAATACTACGCAACGCCTATAGACGTAGCGCAGTAAAAGAAAGCCAAACCCCAGAAATCTAAACCAAGAAAATACGGAAAAGATAATATAAGTTTTTGAAACAGTTGAAATCGCAACCCAAATTCTTTAAAAGTCCTACTTTATTTCTTTAAAGTTTTAGCAACACCCCCTTTTTGTAAAAACTAGCCAAGATGAATGCAACACAAAAATATGACGCTATAGCGAAGAAATAAAGACAATAGAGAGAAAGCTATATATAAAAGACAACAAATCCACAAATAATATACAGTAACGTCCTCACCAAGTCTCTAAGTCAACAACATAATAGTAGATGGAGAGTACAAGATACAACGAATGTACAATACAAAATACAGATAACCACCAAAACCCACCTAAGCAAAATAGTACTGTGAGCTGATGCGGTATCTGTAGCAAAAGATGATAGCTGAAAAGCTGAATAGCCCGCCTCGACTACTCTGGGGAACAACCTGAAACACCTGTGGCACAACGGGGGTGAGTTGCCAACTCGTGAATAGTAGATAACATATGCAGGTAATTGCAGGAATGCACGTACAGCATGAATCTAAGATATGCGGTTACAGTAATAACATATCATGCAAATGCTGAATAAAGGAAAGTACACTAGCAGGTACAATCAAATTGTGAAGCAATAGTAACATGACAATAATATGCAATAACCATGCAATAGGGATGTGGGAATGTAAATATGCAACTATCATATGAAGCAACAGTAACATGACAATAATATGCAACAACCATGCAATAGAGATATGAGAATGTAGATATGCAACTATCATAAGGGTACACTAACAGGTACAATCAATATGTGAAGTATGATCAATGATATGCAATAACCATGCAATAGGGATATGAGAATGTAGATATGCAACTATCATAAGGGTACACTAACAGGTACTACCAATATATGAATCTGTGCATAAAATAGATAAGTGTGAGGTATAGGGTGGAATATGTCATTTCCACGGAAACCTGACATCGTGGTAAGATCACAATCCATCAAGACACTCAAATCCCAAATCCTCAAATCAGCCCCCAAATTGGGCTCTCACAATATATAAGTCTCACATCACCTCAATGTACAATATCGAATAGCTCTCCTATATCTCGAATGTACAAATCAACAATCTCTTTCATATCCAATATCCAATGTCAATGAATCACCTATACCCCAAGTCGAATCTCAAGTAAGTTTCTAACATCCTAAAGGTATATATATATTTGCAGAAATAAATATGATGGGGGCAATACACATATATTAGCGTCCCATTCCACTAATATTGGTGTAAGGGTATATATAACAACGGCTAATCCCCTATTATATATACAAAGGTATTAAAAGAAATATCATTAAAACAATGTGCCAAGCATCGACACATAAATCCTGATAGGTACGTATCATACGCTGTCCCGAAAGCACGAGTGCCTAGCTCTGACCCTCGCCTTTCGACGCATGCATACGTGCATGACTCCCAACGGTGTCTCCATGACCCCCGCCGAGTCATTAGTACTGTCACCGGTAGGTACTAGCCTGCCTCCAGGCTCAATCGGCAACATCCATCGATCTTCTTGCCGAGGGGAACCATACCGGGCCCCACCATGTACCCTCATACGGCAACCACACCTCATCAGAACCGATAAATCTCATGGTGGCTGCGCAAATATCATATCAAGGAAACCGGGTTTTTCAATGTATGCATAATTTCATGAACTCCCGCGGTTCCCAAATCCAGAAATCATCATGTGAAATCTAAATAACAATGCGCAAATCCAGGAATAAATATATGCGATATATCTGAAATGCGAGCATATAAATGAGAATTTGTAGCTAAAACCAGATGTATGCGAAACCAATAAGGTACAACTAAGTAACATCAGTAAAGGTAAATATATGATTGCAACTGAATATGTGTGTAACATACAGGTGTAGCAATGTAAAGGTATCTACCTATAAGAACTGATGTCGTATACCGCCCTGGGTATAAGAAGAATATGAGTAAGATTTCACCCCCGGTATAAGTAAAATATGTAAAAGGTATACCTGTAGCTGTATCGCAATGTGTAAATGTACCTATCACTAAAGGTATGATACACTATAGGTATACCGGTAAGCTAGATGTCATGTGTGACAAGCAATAGTATCTATAAGAGATTGTGTGTGACATGACAATTATTGACGGTGTGTGTGTAGCATACAATCCGTGCTCGTGCAACATGAACCGTCAATAATATGTGCAGTGTCCTACGGCTGCTAGTCACAGTATAACTATATTAAGGAAATAAAGTAAATGCGCAATTCTACAATGACGTAGAATGTGCGAAAGGTATTTGAATCCTAGCCCAGACGCATAACGCCATGCGGGCGATTCCCCTGTAGATGTTAAATCTACTCGCCTACACTCCACGCTAGGTGAATCCTACCATCTGTTCCCCCTGTAGTAGTGTCCGTAGTCCCTGTCTGCAAACCTGCAAATAAGACATGGAAATCATATATAAGCAAAATATCTCGCAAAACGCGATATCGAACCAAAACGAGAAACTCGCATCGCGAACTAAACGCGCGTGTGCACGTTACGCTGAAACGTGTGTGTACGCATCTAAAACCATCGCGACACGCCGCGATACGCTGGATCACAGAACCCTCTCACGTATCGCGCGTATCGCGCAAACAAACGGACATGCAAAACGATATATAGTCCCAGATTTTCCTACAGATCAAATATTACAAAACTATACATGCCAAGACACTAGACAACACAGCAGAGAACCCTAGCCAAGACCCCAACACCCCTGTCCCCTTCCTGGCCGCAATTTGCGGCCAGATTGGATTAATTGGCGGCCTGGGTAGGGAGAAGGTGGCTCGTGCTCTTGTGGTGAAATCCAGACCTAGGTAGCATATTCCAGTTTCCTTAATTTTGTTCTGAAGGGTCCGGGTCAAAAGCTGATTCCAAATTGCCAACATATCGCTTTAAAATCACCAATTTGCACAATAGGCAAACCCTATGGTATTTTAGTGTAATCTGGGGTTAAACTTAGTTAAGGTGACCCTAACAACACTTAAATAGATAGGGTTTGTCAACACAATCATCACTTAGACAATATCTCACACAAATCACCATAATTTAGCACTAAACTCACTAATTAACACAAACCGACGCTAAATTAACACACAAGCTAAGAAACTAGGAAAAGAGTTCAAAAATATACCCTAATGAACCCTAAGAAGCAGGTGAAGAAGTGGAGAAGAGCTTCTGTAATTGCTGGGGTTCCTGTTGCTGCTGCTTGCCTCTGCTGCTGTTGCTTCTGATGATGCTCTGCTACTGTTTTTGTTGTTGTTGTTTGGTGCTGCTGGGGCACTTGCTGCTGATGCTGATGAGTGTGTGTGTGTGTTTGTGAGTGAGAGAAAGAAGAGAAAAGAGAGTGAGGAGTGAGAAATGAGGGGAAAACCAAAAACCCCTCCCATTCTCTTCTCTTCCCTCATTAAATGAGTATGGCATGAGCCATGTTGCCCCATGCTTTCCCTCTCTCTCTCCCCCAAAGTCAACAATTCAAACCAACATTAAAACCTTTTTAAAATTCATTTTCATTTCCTAATAACAACCATAACACACCTAACAACCCAAAACACTTAAACAAAGCCAAAAACTAGATTAGGGAAAATGGTTAAATCTCAAATTAACACTCTAGTTAACACGCACAAGTGTGTGTGTGCCTAACAAAATTCTAATAAAATACTCATTAAATAGGATAAAATATTTAAAACTTAATTTGGTAAACTTTTTTTATTAAAAACCACACATTAAAATATAATTAGCTACAAAACACATTCTAAGGTGTTACGGCAATAATAACCTTAAGTGCAAGAGGGAGATTGTTGGATATAGTGCCCTCTAAGTCAATTATTAGATCGCAGGTACTCGAGATGATAGTATGCTATTTGGTTTGTCTTTATCATCATATACATGCTTTAGTTCTCTATTGCATGTTGATAGAGCCCATAGGATTCTTGCTTGACTGCCAGCAGTATGATGGCGATCATATACGTAGGAGCTGGGGTCTGTAAGCACATCCTTAAAGTGTCCCTACTCGTAAGAGTTTCGAGACAGGGCATCGATACTCCAGAGTAGACTAGTGTAGATAGTCGAGACCCCGACGAGGGGCGGTGGCCGGTCTCACAAGCCATTGGTGTCAGTTGGTTCACCTAAGATGTATACAGGTGCTCATTGAGTACACCGGACAGGACTCGCCGGGAACATGCTAGTTGGTATTATATATATCGTCAGATAGCAGTTCCCTGGTGACATGTGTACAGGTTAGTTTGTCGACCTGAGATCGTCATTTGTCTCGTGTGAGTTCCCACTGTGCTTTAATTTCTACCCTACCACGCTCAAAGGATACGTGCAAACAGGTATTTTTGGGGTACAGTCCTGATTGATCTTATTTTCCGTTGTCGGTTTTAAAAAATGAATATAGAATTATAACCAAAAATAATTGACCGCAATCAATAACGGTATCGGATGTAGCACGTTTGTAAGTGCAAATCGTCCACAGGGAAAGTGTAATCGTTCGTGCTTCGAATTAGATGAGTCGAAACTTTAAGGAAAAGAAAACAATTCATGATTTATAAAATTGCATTTCAAGAATTAGAAAAATCTAGATCTAAGAAAGCATTAAAATCAAGAAGTGATAATTTGGGATGATTTCCAACCAACAATCAAGATTCGAAGTGTGGCTCGTAGGAGTAGATCGGATCTATAGATGTGATGAGATCTAATGATTTCATCTTCTTATCCATTAACGAATTGATACTAGATCGATGATAATTCATCGAGGTTAAGGATCTTGCGGAGAATTTAGGGATTCCTCGTCTTATCCTTTATCCTTTCAATGAATCTCATTCAAATTCTAGCTTCTAGTTAATCAAATGATCAATCATTGTTCCCTAGTTTCGAGTGAACACAATCAAGAAAGGATCATCCCGAAACTAGGTCATCGATCATTTGATTCACAAGAATTTACAATCGTTATAGGATTTAAGAATTGTAAAAAGATCTAAATCATCATCATTCTATCGATCGTCTCGACTCCTATACGACGGAGTTTACTCAAACATCATTATAACAACCGCAATCACAAATTGAGATCGAATCATAATGTTGAATCAAAAGGTAAGCAAGATATAGAAATTTCACCTTTATTTATCGACAAATTTCGTTACAACTCTCTTGAAATTTACAAAAGGTAGGAACTAGATCATCGATTTCGGCTTCGCTCGGCTCCTTGAGTCGTGGATCGGCTTGGATCTCTTGCTCCGTTGAAATCCGGCATCGCTTCTAAAGGTTGAAGGCTCTCTTGCTTGAATGGTACTCGGGATCTTGATCTTGATTTTGAATTGGAATTAGGGTTAGGGTTTGAGGCACAAGTTGTGTCACTCAACTTGTGGGTGGAAGAAGATGGATCAATTCTTGAACAATATCAACCCTAGATCTAGGCTCCTTTTTATAGACCTCAAAACCCTAGATCTAGGATTTCAAAATTTGAATTTTCCCTCCAAAAGTTTGTTAAGAAGAGCCTTCTAGAAATAGTTTGTTAAGCCGGGCCTTCTAGATGCACCACGTGGAGTTTCTGGGGTCTTCTGGAAGCTTGGGTAGTTACATAGAACACGTGTAAGAAATATGGAGGATTGATGACGTCATAACGCCGCGGATCCGCGGCGCAAGCGGGCTCCCGCCGCGGATCCGCGGTGCTCTGTAGGCCATAGTGCTTGGGATTTCTGGTAAATGTTTGGGCTGACATTTGGGCCTGCTTCTGATATGTTGAATTTTGTTTGGCCTTCTGTATCCCTACCAGATCTTATATATTGGCGTATCTTTTATCGGCTCTTTTCCCAATTTTGGGCTTTTTCTTCTGGAATTTCCTGCATAGACTCTAAGACAAGAGTTGCGCTATACAATTATGTGTTTATCATGGCATCGCATCATTCTTTTATAGCGCAACTCTTGTCTTGGAGTCTATGCAGGAAATTCCAGAAGAAAAAGCCCAAAATTGGGAAAAGAGCTGATAAAAGATACGCCAAGATGTAAGATCTGGTGGTGATACAGAAGGCCAAACAAAATTCAACATATCAGAAGCAGGCCCAAATGTCAGCCCAAACATTTACCAGAAATCCCAAGCACTATGGCCCACAGAACGCCGCGGATCCGCGGCGAGAGCCCGCTTGCGCCGCGGATCCGCGGCGTTATGATGTCATCAATCCTCCATATTTCTTACACGTGTCCTATGTAACTACCCAAGCTTCCAGAAGACCCCAGAAACTCCACGTGGCGCATCTAGAAGGCTCGGCTTAACAAACTATTTCTAGAAGGCTCTTCTTAACAAACTGTTGGAGGGAAAATTCAAATTTTGAAATCCTAGATCTAGGGTTTTGAGGTCTATAAAAAGGAGCCTAGATCTAGGGTTGATGTTGTTCAAGAATTGATCCATCTTCTTCCACCCACAAGTTGAGTGACACAACTTGTGCCTCAAACCCTAACCCTAATTCCAATTCAAAATCAAGATCAAGATCTCGAGTACCATTCAAGAAAGAGAGCCTTCAACCTTTAGAAGCGACGCCGGATTTCAACGGAGCAAGAGATCCAAGCCGATCCGCGACTCAAGGAGCCGAGCGAAGCCGAAATCGATGATCTAGTTCCTACCTTTTGTAAATTTCAAGAGAGTTGTAACGAAATTTGTCGATAAATAAAGGTGAAATTTCTATATCTTGCTTATCTTTTGATTCAACATTATGATTCGATCTCAATTTGTGATTGCGGTTGTTATGATGATGTTTGAGTAAACTCCGCTCGTATAGGAGTCGAGACGATCGATAGAATGATGATGATTTAGATCATTTTACAATTCTTAAATCCTATAACGATTGTAAATTCTTGTGAATCAAATGATTGATGACCTAGTTTCGGGATGATCCTTTCTTGATTGTGTTCACTCGAAACTAGGGAACAACGATTTTTCATTTGATTAACTAGAAGCTAGAATTTGAATGAGATTCATTGAAAGGATAAAGGATAAGACGAGGAATCCCTAAATTCTTCGCAAGATCCTTAACCTCGATGAATTATCATCGATCTAGTATAAATTCGTTAATGGATAATGTAACATTTTCAAAAATATAAAATATTAATTTTGGGAATTTTTATAATTTAATATTATTTTATTGATTATTTTAATATTAAATGCAAATAAATAGGAAAAATGTTAGAAAAATTATGAAAAATTATGGAAAATTCTAAAATAGGGTAAATTAGTAAATTATGACACTTTTAAGTTTTTGTGATTAATTTTACACTAATTTAGCGCTAATCGCGATTAAAATCGCTAATCGGGTTTTTTGGCAATTTTGTGCAAAACTTGCACATATCACATTTTCTCACACTTATGCATTTTCTTTCATGATCTATCATTTGGGTTTACTATTCTTGTAAGAAGGTTATGGATTTAAAAGAGAAAAGGAAAAGAAAAAGAAAAGAAATTAGAATGGAGTTGGTGAGAGAGGGTATGGGCATCAAACCCTTAGCCATTTGTTTTCCTCTCATTTTCCCCCCCTCCCTCTTCATGCTTGCTGCTGCTGCCTCTTCTTCATTCTCCCTCCCCTCTTCAAGCTCCAAAACACATCCAAAACAACACCTAAACCTCATGTCCGTTTCATTAAAAATGTGCACAAGCTCGAGATCTACAAGATGGACTAAGAAAGCATGGATTTTGGCCACTAGGGGCAACTCAAGAAAATTCTTGAGTTGCTAATGGAGGTAATTACTGAACCATTAGCTTAATTGTAGCATTTCCTATAACCCCATGTTAAGATTATATCGATATTATGTGATATTATGGACTTGATGAAAACCTAGTTAGGGTTTGAGAGAAACTTGAGTTGTAATGTGAAATTGAGCTCAGTAGAGGACTTGTAAACACCCTAGTGCATGAATTGGAACCCAAAACCTGAAGCTAGAACCAGAAATACGGATTTTAGAAACCGATATCGGGGAAATTGTATAATCTGGGAAGGTTAATTTGAATCTGCTATCACCCCGAGAACCCTAAAATGATATTGAGTGGAAATTGAGATGTGCAGGCACCATAGAGGCAACACCCCAAACCCTAGCCCCTAACTCATCCGTACGGCCGCCAATTTCTTCCTTTTGGCCGCCAATTGCGGCCTGGGTCCCACCTCCTTGGCTCGTTTTGGTTCTGTAGCTCCTACATTGTTAGTTTAGGCCCCTGGTATATATAGATTTGTATAAAGTGACCTGGGGTAAAATCTGGGACATATTTCATGAGTTGCTGTTTTGGACTTTAGTTTCCGTATTCCGTATTTTCATTTCTGCATTGGTGTGTTTCGTTTTACCTCGACTATTTGGCGTTTATACAACGATGTAGAGGATTTATATGTGGTTTTAAAGGCGTGCCATAGGTTCTCACCTATAGGCCCCCTTATCGTATCGTTTTGGATTTCATGCGCCGTTTTAGCTTGGATTTGGTTTTAATGCGCATATACGATATTTGATGTGTAGGTACCCATGAAGACTTCGGGACGACAAGCAATTGCGTGGTGATGTCCGCAAATGATGTTTCTGGTGAGTAGATTATATCTACAGGGGGAAGTCGGGTGGATGGCGTATAGCACCCCCGCAGTCCGTAGTTAGTATACTATATATAGTAGATGTGTGATAGTTTTAGTGTGTTGTAGCTTTGTGTTAGAAGTATTGTGGATAGTGTAGGGTAGAAGTGACTAGTGTAGTTCATAGTCGCGAACCTAGGGTAGAATTGCACCTACACACACACCCTTGCATATTACTTGTATATCTCTTATACCTACCCTTGATGGATGATATTTGATGACGTTGGTAATGAGTCGATAATGTGGGCTTGATGACGTGAGATCGGTGATTGGATACGATTCATTGTGGGATATGACTTGTGATTTCGTGCGGGCTTGGGATATGTGTTTACCCCGCATGCATACTTCATTGATGGTATCGTTTGGTGCTAGACATAGAGTAGTACCCCAGACTATGTGATCTGATGATAGTGATACCTGTTAGGTGATGAGATAGTGAGATGTTGACCCGTACCCAGCTATTGGGATGCCGTACGATGATTACCGTACGAGCCGATATTGATGATAGATCCGCACTCATAACTCGAGGATATCTTATGATATGACATGGAGGCGAGATCACCGACTATATACCTTTATATATGTATCGACTCAGATTTAGGCGGTTTCCATACCCCTCCAGACTTGCATGATACATAGATCAGTAGTTGCATAATAGATGTTAGATTAGACCAGAGTCATACCTATTTCAAACTAACGAATCGGGAATATTGCAAGATAGGAAAAAGGGGATTCTACGGATATTTTCAAATGTGTAGTGTCTATTTTCTAAACACCGTAGCCCTTGTTTTACCAAAGACCCCGATTCGTCTTATTTCAAAAGGCAAGGTTGCATGATATAGCTTTTGAGTTAGATTCTTCACTATTGCGTTGATTATTCGATTGCACCTGTTCATACTGTTTGCATGGCATCACTTGTGCTTATTGTTATATTACCATCATGCTGTTAGGACACCAGCACCATTATCGATGATGCGTATGTTCCACGTACACTGGTTGCCGACTCACACACTTCATCATCGATAATTGCTATGTCACTACACTGTAGTACTGCTGCATTCATGGTATGATTCCCGCATAGCATATTGTACACATAGACCTGTACACAAATATATACGATTTTGACTTGATATTCATACATGATACATATATCACATCTGATCATCACATTGTAGCTCATTTATATGTGACATGACTTGATACTCACATTGATGCTTATATCACATCTGATCATCACATTGTAGCTCATTTATATGTGACATGACTTGATACTCACATTGATGCTATTATCACATCTGATCATCACATTGTAGCTCATTTATATGTGACATGACTTGATACTCACATTGATGCTTATATCACATCTGATCATCACATTGTAGCTCATTTATATGTGACATGACTTGATACTCACATTGATGCTTATATCACATCTGATCATCACATTGTAGCTCATTTATATGTGACATGACTTGATACTCACATTGATGCTATTATCACATCTGATCATCACATTGTAGCTCATTTATATGTGACATGACTTGATACTCACTATGATGCTTATATCACACCTGATCATTATATCGTAGCTCATCTATATGTGACTTGACATGATATTTATGTTTGACGCACATATCATATCAGATTAGTGACTTACATTTTGGTTTGGATTATATGTGATTTCTGGATTTGGGAACCGTGGCTATTTCAAATATGTAATCGTTTAAAAACCCGGTTCCCTTGATATGATATTTCGGTGCGTCCACCATGTGTTTTCTCGGTGCTAGAGTGATATATAAAAACCCGAATCGAGGAGGCGGTTGAGGCCGATTACGGGTACATGGTGGACCCGGTATGGTACCCCGGGGCGAGAACGGTTTCGCTGTGTGATAGACGGTAAGCCCGGCAGAGGGACTACTACCTACCGGTGATTGTACTTGAGCTCGGCGGATATCTGGAGGATTCCGACCGGAGCCCAGAGATGGATATGGGCTGACCCGTACTGCCGGGGCCGAGGGCCGATACCGCAGACGGAGCCCAGAGATGGACATGGGTTGACTCGTACTGCCGGGGCCGAGGGCCGATACCGCAGACGGAGCCCCATATGGATGAGGATTTACGTGTCGATGCTTGGCACGGGTTTCATGATGTTTTACCATGATGTTGTTTATATCCTCATATTGCATACATGATGTTTATTGTCATTGGGTGACGGGTGGACGGGTTCCACGCATATACAGACATAGATCATATACAGATATGGATCATATACAGACATAGATCATATACAGATATGGATCATATACAGATATGGATCATATACAGACATGGATCATATACAGACATGGATCATATATATACAGACTGGATTTACACTTATCATACTTCATTTGTATATATAACAGGGTATGAGGGCGCTGTTATATATACCCTTACACCAATATTAGTGGTATGGGACGCTAATATATGTGTATTGATATCATATTTACTTCTTGCAGACATACCTTATACTGATGACATGTTATTACCTGAGTACTTGGCACCACATACATATTTAGATGTTACCTTGCCACCTTATCACACTCAGATGTACTCTTGTGGATTATATTACTGATTGTTGACTTAGGTTTATGTCTTGCATTCGGTTTCTGCTTGTAGATGTTTCTATTCACGAGTTGGCAACTCACCCCCGTTGTGCCACAGTTCTTGCAGGTTCTGCCGTACAGGTTTCATTGCGGCATTTCTGGCACACTACTTTCTTGCGGGTGGCTTGCTTTTGGTAGGTGGATTCTTTCGCATCGAGAACCACCCTTGTATTCATTTTATTCATTGTATCTAGAATTTCCATCAACCAAAACTTGTATATTGTTTCAGACCTAGACTTTAGTGATGTATTATTCGACCTTAGAGTCGCGCTTAGTAGTATTGCGGTTTCTTGTTGCTTGAGCTTTCTTTTGGGTTTGATCCTCGCCACTTGGCGTTGTATATTATTGTTGCATGTGTGGTTGTGACCGTCTATTGACGAAGAGCTAGCTCTCGCTTGGGGATGCCTTTATCATTGCATATATATTGTCATTCTTGTTGTACCCCATTCGGGGCCAGTTTTACAAAAGAAACTCTGCCGAAATTTTTAGAAAAGACTGTACTGTTTCAAATTGCATATTCGGCTTAGTTATTTAAAAACATTGATTTTTAAACATGTAGTTCTTTACTTATTCTTAAAAAGGGTTTTAGATTTCTGGGTTTTCGGCTTACTTAGTCGCGTTACGCCTGTAGACGTTACGTGGTTAAGTGCCGGTCACGGGCCAAACTTTGGGTCGTGACAAAGTTGGTATCAGAGCGCTAGGTTGACCTTGGTTCGAGTCTGAGTTTGACTATGTGGAGCCTAGGGCGTTTATTTATATACGGAACTTAGGCTTGACCTTACGGAACTTAGACTTGGTCG
Organism: Agapanthus africanus; assembly: GCA_030015575.1. Classification (NCBI taxonomy): domain Eukaryota; kingdom Viridiplantae; phylum Streptophyta; class Magnoliopsida; order Asparagales; family Amaryllidaceae; genus Agapanthus; species Agapanthus africanus. The sequence continues at coordinate 208,554,653 of JASDDO010000004.1, forward strand.
AGGGGGTATTAGACCCGAACTTTCGTCGTATTAGGATGACCCTTGGTTGATGGAATAGGTGACTAAAGTAGAGTGACGTACCGTTGGTATGTTCCGCGGCATACTTACGACACGCCACTCCGCTTAAGGAACCTTAGGATGTGTATACTTTTGAGATCAGTGATTCTCTTCATATCCAGGATTATACATCCATTTGAGATCCCCGATTCGATTAGTTTCATGATCATACCTTCATTGATGTTGTTCCTTCCTATGATCATGTATCCACTTTGGATCTGTTGTTTCCTTCTTGTCATTGATGTGCTCTTTTGATACTCGATTGAGATTCCTGTCACCATGTTTGAGCGCAGTTTGGGCTGCTGCTAGGATTACGGCCGGTGTGAGCTCGTTTGGTACGAGGGCCGACCATTGTGTTTTCTGGTGACATGGGAATGTCTCGAGTTAGTATTGCTGATTGTGACCTCTAGTGGAGGCGAGTGCTTGGATTTGCACCGGATGATCGGGCCATTGTTAGAACTGCCAGTTGAAAGAGGACTGTTGATGTACAGCATACCTCAGAGATTGTGATGTCGCCTACTGTGCCGACAGATGGACCAGCTGTTGCTGAGATTGACAGGATGTTGCTTTCGGAGCTCACGAGCTGAGATTGCCGGAGCTTTCAGGCAGATATGCGACAGATGATAGCTAGTCTACCCGATTTGAGAGACGAAGGTGATTCGTCCGATTTTGCGCCAGAGCGGGCCCAGTTGAGTTGAAGAATTCCAGTGTGGAGAATCTTACTCAGATCTAGAGCAGACCGATCCAGAGATGACCGCTTATGTATTGCCCTTCCTGGAGGATTGAGGCGTTGTTCGGCGTACAGGCGTATGAGCCAGTTGCTGCTGCAAATGACGAGATATCGCCCAGATGGTTGGAGCTACTGCAGCATGAGCATGTTCTTGGAGATATGATAGCGAGTCGCTAGTCACCTAAGGATGAATGACTAGGACATGTGGTTCGTTCGTTACCGATGCGAGGTCATCAGATAGATCGTTTCCAGCTAGAGACGATTTCACGTAGGTTCGTTGAGAGTCGATTGAGACGATCGAATGTCAGGAGCCCATTTTCCAAGTTTAAAGTATACGGAAAGACATGCAGGTGATTCTATGGACCCTCTAGAAGAATGAAACCCTAACTCGACTTAATGACCGTGTGACAGCCTTTGAACCTTAGGGTTTACGGCGGTTCCGCGGCGCCATTAGTGAGGCTTGGGTTTGCCCTTCTACGGCTGGACCACCGACGCTGTGGCATGTACTCGATACTATTAAACTGTACCCGAGATGTGAGCTCTTGGGGGATTATGAGGATCTGACGAGTCGATCGGATGGTTCGACATCTTTCGGATATCGTGATGGGACACTGCTTGGGAGACTCCAGATGCGAGCGTAGCCGTTAGAGCACAGTACATGCAGCCATGATGAGACGAGTCCGAATCAGTCGACATTGAGCAATGTGGAGTAGAGAGTTCGTACGAGGGTTCGATGAGATGACGTCCCACTCCGCTGACATCAGAGATGTTATACGCACCCAGAGGCGTGGTATATGGATATATCTTCCAGAAAGAAGCGCGATGAGTATGCAGCCGTTCCGGAATAAGCTTGAGCTTCAGCATTGGATGATGACTTCCGGGCAGTTCGGCAGGATTGAGATTTGAGAAAGGAACCTCGACAGGACCCTTCGGGAAATGATACGAGAAGACCTAGACCAGGAGTGGTCGTATTGCGCGCACCCAGCAGGCCAGAGTTCGGCATCGTCGATGAGGTAGTTGACCCAGTTCGGATAGAGGAACTTACCCAGATGCGTTGCGAATTGATCAAGGACGGACGAGAGATGAGTATTCCTCCGATGGTTGGGACGTGTTCCCGAGGACCAGTTCAGCCTGACATCTTCTGTAGAATGATGAAGCTACAGAGTACGCGATTTCGAGTCCGTGTGAGAGACTTCAGATTGGCCATGGCCGAGAACAGTGCAGTGCAAGGTGACTTGGCGTGACGTCATAGTGGACAATGATAGAGACATGTGGAACCAGAGGTTCGTGTGAGACACTGACGAGCTGTCATTGCTTCCCGTCGAGACTAGAGACCTGATATGCTTACAGAGATGTTGGAATGTGACCAATTTCCGAGAAAGGTTGTGCTGAGGACACAGATGTCTATCAAGCGAGAAGAGGTAGTACGAGAGAGCCAGCCTCTGTACAGATCGGCATAGGCATGATTGGAAGAGACCTTGAGCAGGATTCCTTCCAGGACATTGCTGCAATGATGTTTGCACCCAGGATCAGATGTGTGACGTGCATTCAGAGAGCCAGAGGCCGACGCCAGTGATGTGCTGCCTTACGAGTGGTCATGAGGATTGACCGAGAGGTGACCAGAGAAGTGCCAGAACGGAATCGTCCCCGTTAGCACACCTGACAGGGCCGATGAGCCGATTGACTGCGAGATATGAAATCCGCAGAGAAGATAAGGACCCAGAGTCAGAAGACGCCAGACCGCGAGCAAGAGGCACGTAGATATCCTGCGCTGCTAGCAGTGGATTGCACCGACTCCTTCTCGACCTCGAAGGAGGAACTACCGACGACGGTATTTATGATTTGTGATTTTGTGATTCGATTATCACGTATCCGTCATTTTGGATTTCGGTATTTTGGGCGTTCTGTTTACATGATTTAGTTTTGATGACTGAGTTTCATGATATTGGTTTCATGCACCCACTGGATATTTATATATTTTGCGCTGAGATATTACATTTGAGATATTGATTGAGATTTCATGCCTATCGTATTCAGTGATTTGATTTACACTTCCAGCATAGTTTCATGCACCTTTAGTGTTTTGATATACGATTTTGGTGCACGCCAGATGCACTAAATCGGAATTCTTCGTGCATTTCATATGCACCTGATTTTTTCTGTCAGGCACACACGTTGCCTACGACAGATGTTTCGTGCACACCCGTTGCACCTAGATGTTGTTTTATACACCTGTTTGACACCTATATGGATTTTGATTCCTTGCACACCAGACGCACAGGATATTCTTATATATGCATTTTGGGGATTGATTGCTAGTAGAGTAGTACATTCCTTTTTTTTATGATATTCTCTATGTATTGATGTTTTCGGAACCCCGACAAATGGATTATTATTGAAATTGTTTTTAGTATTGGGGGTTTAAATTTAAATTCGGGGACCGAATTTCCTTAAGGGGGGTAGATTGTAACATTTTCAAAAATATAAAATATTAATTTTGGGAATTTTTATAATTTAATATTATTTTATTGATTATTTTAATATTAAATGCAAATAAATAGGAAAAATGTAAGAAAAATTATGAAAAATTATGGAAAATTCTAAAATAGGGTAAATTAGTAAATTATGACACTTTTAAGTTTTTGTGATTAATTTGACACTAATTTAGCGCTAATCGCGATTAAAATCGCTAATCGGGTTTTTTGGCAATTTTGTGCAAAACTTGCACATATCACATTTTCTCACACTTATGCATTTTCTTTCATGATCTATCATTTGGGTTTACTATTCTTGTAAGAAGGTTAGGGATTTAAAAGAGAAAAGGAAAAGAAAAAGAAAAGAAATTAGAATGGAGTTGGTGAGAGAGGGTATGGGCATCTTTGACAAACCCTTAGCCATTTGTTTTCCTCTCATTTTCCCCCCCTCCCTCTTCATGCTTGCTGCTGCTGCCTCTTCTTCATTCTCCCTCCCCTCTTCAAGCTCCAAAACACATCCAAAACAACACCTAAACCTCATGTCCGTTTCATTAAAAATGTGCACAAGCTCGAGATCTACAAGATGGACTAAGAAAGCATGGATTTTGGCCACTAGGGGCAACTCAAGAAAATTCTTGAGTTGCTAATGGAGGTAATTACTGAACAATTAGCTTAATTGTAGCATTTCCTATAACCCCATGTTAAGATTATATCGATATTGTGTGATATTATGGACTTGATGAAAACCTAGTTAGGGTTTGAGAGAAACTTGAGTTGTAATGTGAAATTGAGCTCAGTAGAGGACTTGTAAACACCCTAGTGCATGAATTGGAACCCAAAACCTGAAGCTAGAACCAGAAATACGGATTTTAGAAACCGATATCGGGGAAATTGTGTAATCTGGGAAGGTTAATTTGAATCTGCTATCACCCCGAGGACCCTAAAATGATATTGAGTGGAAATTGAGATGTGTACACACCATAGAGGCAACACCCCAAACCCTAGCCCCCAACTCATCCGTACGGCCGCCAATTTCTTCCTTTTGGCCGCCAATTGCGGCCTGGGTCCCACCTCCTTGGCTCGTTTTGGTTCTGTAGCTCCTACATTGTTAGTTTAAGCCCCTGGTATATATAGATTTGTATAAAGTGACCTGGGGTAAAATCTGGGACATATTTCATGAGTTGCTGTTTTGGACTTTAGTTTCCGTATTCCGTATTTTCATTTCTGCATTGGTGTGTTTCGTTTTACCTCGACTATTTGGCGTTTATACGATGATGTAGAGGATTTATATGTGGTTTTGAAGGCGTGCCATAGGTTCTCACCTATAGGCCCCCTTATCGTATCGTTTTGGATTTCATGCGCCGTTTTAGCTTGGATTTGGTTTTAATGCGCATATACGATATTTGATGTGTAGGTACCCATGAAGACTTCGGGACGACAAGCAATTGCGTGGTGATGTCCGCAAATGATGTTTCTGGTGAGTAGATTATATCTACAGGGGGAAGTCGGGTGGATGGCGTATAGCACCCCCGCAGTCCGTAGTTAGTATACTATATATAGTAGATGTGTGATAGTTTTAGTGTGTTGTAGCTTTGTGTTAGAAGTATTGTGGATAGTGTAGGGTAGAAGTGACTAGTGTAGTTCATAGTCGCGAACCTAGGGTAGAATTGCACCTACACACACACCCTTGCATATTACTTGTATATCTCTTATACCTACCCTTGATGGATGATATTTGATGACGTTGGAAATGAGTCGATAATGTGGGCTTGATGACGTGAGATCGGTGATTGGATACGATTCATTGTGGGATATGACTTGTGATTTCGTGCGGGCTTGGGATATGTGTTTACCCCGCATGCATACTTCATTGATGGTATCGTTTGGTGCTAGACATAGAGTAGTACCCCAGACTATGTGATCTGATGATAGTGATACCTGTTAGGTGATGAGATAGTGAGATGTTGACCCGTACCCAGCTATTGGGATGCCGTACGATGATTACCGTACGAGCCGATATTGATGATAGATCCGCACTCATAACTCGAGGATATCTTATGATATGACATGGAGGCGAGATCACCGACTATATACCTTTATATATGTATCGACTCAGATTTAGGCGGTTTCCATACCCCTCCAGACTTGCATGATACGTAGATCAGTAGTTGCATAGTAGATGTTAGATTAGACCAGAGTCATACCTATTTCAAACTAACGAATCGGGAATATTGCAAGATAGGAAAAAGGGGATTCTACGGATATTTTCAAATGTGTAGTGTCTATTTTCTAAACACCGTAGCCCTTGTTTTACCAAAGACCCCGATTCGTCTTATTTCAAAAGGCAAGGTTGCATGATATAGCTTTTGAGTTAGATTCTTCACTATTACGTTGATTATTCGATTGCACCTGTTCATACTGTTTGCATGGCATCACTTGTGCTTATTGTTATATTACCATCATGCTGTTAGGACACCAGCACCATTATCGATGATGCGTATGTTCCACGTACACTGGTTGCCGACTCACACACTTCATCATCGATAATTGCTATGTCACTACACTGTAATACTGCTGCATTCATGGTATGATTCCCGCATAACATATTGTACACATAGACCTGTACACAAATATATACGATTTTGACTTGATATTCATACCTGATACATATATCACATCTGATCATCACATTGTAGCTCATTTATATGTGACATGACTTGATACTCACATTGATGCTTATATCACATCTGATCATCACATTGTAGCTCATTTATATGTGACATGACTTGATACTCACATTGATGCTATTATCACATCTGATCATCACATTGTAGCTCATTTATATGTGACATGACTTGATACTCACATTGATGCTTATATCACATCTGATCATCACATTGTAGCTCATTTATATGTGACATGACTTGATACTCATATTGATGCTTATATCACATCTGATCATCACATTGTAGCTCATTTATATGTGACATGACTTGATACTCACATTGATGCTATTATCACATCTGATCATCACATTGTAGCTCATTTATATGTGACATGACTTGATACTCACTTTGATGCTTATATCACACCTGATCATTATATCGTAGCTCATCTATATGTGACTTGACATGATATTTATGTTTGACGCACATATCATATCAGATTAGTGACTTACATTTTGGTTTGGATTATATGTGATTTCTGGATTTGGGAACCGTGGCTATTTCAAATATGTAATCGTTTAAAAACCCGGTTCCCTTGATATGATATTTCGGTGCGTCCACCATGTGTTTTCTCGGTGCTAGAGTGATATATAAAAACCCGAATCGAGGAGGCGGTTGAGGCCGATTACGGGTACATGGTGGACCCGGTATGGTACCCCGGGGCGAGAACGGTTTCGCTGTATGATAGACGGTGAGCCCGGCAGAGGGGCTACTACCTACCGGTGATTGTACTTGAGCTCGGCGGATATCTGGAGGATTCCGACCGGAGCCCAGAGATGGATATGGGCTGACCCGTACTGCCGGGGCCGAGGGCCGATACCGCAGACGGAGCCCAGAGATGGACATGGGTTGACTCGTACTGCCGGGGCCGAGGGCCGATACCGCAGACGGAGCCCCATATGGATGAGGATTTACGTGTCGATGCTTGGCACGGGTTTCATGATGTTTTACCATGATGTTGTTTATATCCTCATATTGCATACATGATGTTTATTGTCATTGGGTGACGGGTGGACGGGTTCCACGCATATACATACATAGATCATATACAGATATGGATCATATACAGACATAGATCATATACAGATATGGATCATATACAGATATGGATCATATACAGACATGGATCATATACAGACATGGATCATATATATACAGACTGGATTTACACTTATCATACTTCATTTGTATATATAACAGGGTATGAGGGCGCTGTTATATATACCCTTACACCAATATTAGTGGTATGGGACGCTAATATATGTGTATTGATATCATATTTACTTCTTGCAGACATACCTTATACTGATGACATGTTATTACCTGAGTACTTGGCACCACATACATATTTAGATGTTACCTTGCCACCTTATCACACTCAGATGTACTCTTGTGGATTATATTACTGATTGTTGACTTAGGTTTATGTCTTGCATTCGGTTTCTGCTTGTAGATATTTCTATTCACGAGTTGGCAACTCACCCCCGTTGTGCCACAGTTCTTGCAGGTTCTGCCGTACAGGTTTCATTGCGGCATTTCTGGCACACTACTTTCTTGCGGGTGGCTTGCTTTTGGTAGGTGGATTCTTTCGCATCGAGAACCACCCTTGTATTCATTTTATTCATTGTATCTAGAATTTCCATCAACCAAAACTTGTATATTGTTTCAGACCTAGACTTTAGTGATGTATTATTCGACCTTAGAGTCGCGCTTAGTAGTATTGCGGTTTCTTGTTGCTTGAGCTTTCTTTTGGGTTTGATCCTCGCCACTTGGCGTTTTATATTATTGTTGCATGTGTGGTTGTGGCCGTCTATTGACGAAGAGCTAGCTCTCGCTTGGGGATGCCTTTATCATTGCATATATATTGTCATTCTTGTTGTACCCCATTCGGGGCCAGTTTTACAAAAGAAACTCTGCCGAAATTTTTAGAAAAGACTGTACTATTTCAAATTGCATATTCGGCTTAGTTATTTAAAAACATTGATTTTTAAACGTGTAGTTCTTTACTTATTCTTAAAAAGGGTTTTAGATTTCTGGGTTTTCGGCTTACTTAGTCGCGTTACGCCTGTAGACGTTACGTGGTTAAGTGCCGGTCACGGGCCAAACTTTGGGTCGTGACAGATAAGAAGATGAAATCATTAGATCTCATCACATCTATAGATCCGATCTACTCCTACGAGCCACACTTCGAATCTTGATTGTTGGTTGGAAATCATCCCAAATTATCACTTCCTGATTTTAATGCTTTCTTAGATCTAGATTTTTCTAATTCTTGAAATGCAATTTTATAAATCATGAATTGTTTTCTTTTCTTTTCCTTAAAGTTTTGACTCATCTAATTCAAAGCACGAACGATTACACTTTCCCTGTGGACGATCCGCACTTACTAACGCGCTACATCCGACACCGTTATCGATTGCGGTCAAATATTTTTAGTTGTGATTCTATATTCATTTTCTAAAACCGACAACGGAAAATAAGATCAATCAAATGGCGCCGTTGCCGGGGATAGTGCGCTAATTGTTCGTATTTTGAAATTTGAATTGAAAGATTTATTCCATTACAATTTTTAGATCCAAATTCGCATAAACACTAATACGTGTTGTTGTGATTTGATTGCGAGGAATTCTGGAATTATTGGAGCTGAAGAAACTTTTTTCAGAAATTTCCAGAGAGCTCAAGGAGTGAACAGTAGCAGCCTGAAGAATTTTGGTGACGTGAACAGTGTTTTCCACTGCCATTCCGCGGCATTAAGGGACTAAAACCGCGGTTCCGCGGTGACATTAACTCATCTCTGTATCAAAATTCTCAGGTGACTTTTACCCTTTCTTATCTTCTCCTCTGTCTGCTCTAAATAACAATTTGCTGCAGGTTTCTTTGCAAATAAATCGCAGCGCCGCAAAAGCAAAATAAATTGTGCGTGTTTTGATTTTTGGTTGTTTGCATATTTATACGGAATTTAAGAGGCACGACCAAATCCAGATTAGGTGGGGAGTTCATGACCCTTCCTAAGCCCCGAAAATCACAAAATTGCATCCGCATTACCCTCATTAACTAAAAAATATCTAGAGATGAATCTAAGGACCGTCGCGCTCACTTAGGACAAGAGAAGGCCGTGGGTAATTCATTGCTTATCCGCGTTTCTTTTGTGGTGTCTAAGGCAAGTGTGTCGAAGGCTAGTGGTTACTTAATTAGGCCCACTACTTACGTAGTGGAGAACCTCCCACTTACCTGGCACTTACCTGGCCACAGGAGAGACAAAGAGGCAGTGGAGGATTTATCCTGCGACTTGACTTTTGGCAGTTAGGAGCGGTCTAGAGTTTGACCTAGGTGACAACTAGATTTTAGGGTTTTGCTTGTTGCATTTGTTGTGATTGCATCATTTTTTCAAAAATCCGTATATTTTCAAAACAAACACCAACACATCATTTCCTCTAATTATACCAACGCTGCCACTTGTGCTACAACCGTTTAGCACAATGTTAGGCTGGACACGGGATTCCATTTCCCGTCTTGTCCGCGTTTCTTTTATCGACCCCAGAGTCGGTAATTCTTCGCCTTCTTCCCCACCACCCACCACAACCGCGATGGACCCAAATCCATCAAATTTTAACACTACTCTGCCACCGCCCGCAGGTGCGCAGAATCTTCCACGCATTTCTCTCCAAGAGAGATGCTATCCTACACGTGTTACCCTTTCCACCTGTCTTTCTATACCACCTGCCAACGGGGGAAATTTTGAAATCAACCCCCAATTCATCAAACTGTTACCCAAATTTCATGGTCTTGATTCTGAAAAAGCATACGTGTTTATTTCCAAATTTGAAAACGTATGTGCTTTGATGGGAAATTCACAACTGTCTTTGGATGCTCTGCGTTTAAGTCTTCTCCCATTCACTTTGTGCGATTTAGCCGAGAAGTGGCTTTACATCACACCCGCACATTCTATTTCAACATGGGACGAATTCGTTGCAGCATTCCTTAAGAAATTTTATCCCAATCACAAGACCGCCCGTGTTCGGAGCGAAATCTTTAAATTTACCCAACTTCCCAATGAACCATTTTGGAAATGCTTTGAACGGTTCAAGGATCTTCTTATCCAATGCCCTCATCACGGAATCTCCAGATGGGATTTGTGTCGAATTATCTATGAGGGTATTGATCTCACTACTAGACAGATGCTTGAAACCATGTGGCATTGCCAATTCCTATCTAAAGATGATGGTGAAGCTTGGAAATACCTAGAAGATTTAGCTCAAAACAAATCACAATGGGAAAGTGTTAGACCACCACCGCTTAGGGAAGATGTCAATCAGCTCGATGTTTCCGTCACCATGAAAGCCGAAATGGCCGCAATACAAAGGAAACTCGACGCTATAGAAAACATAATCTCTTCAGCCTCCCTAAACCAATCCACACTTCCCAAAACCGTGTGTGGCTCCTGTTCAAACCCTTCACATTTGACGGAAGAATGTCCTTTGAATGTACCATTTCAAGGTCACACTAATGCTGCACTTCAGCAAAGACCTGGAAACGATCCCTCTTCTTACTCATATAATCAAGATTGGAGGAATCATCCGAACCTTGCTTGGAACCAATAACAATCTCAAAACACGGTTCCAATCCTAAACAATTTCCAAAGGGTCCCTCCACCACAACAGCAACCACCACTTCAATTGAGTCAGAACCCCTACCAATCACAAAACTTCCAAAATCCGGCCAACACTTTTGCACCACATGAAAACTCTTTGCAATTGGCCGGTACTGACGATACCTCTGCACTAGTACAAACCTTGGTTACTTTCATGAAACAATCCATCCAAGAGTCGGCAAGTTTTCAATCATCCATCGATAATATGATAAAGATCATTCTCACTCAAAATGAGAATATTAAATCGATGGAAGCACAAATTGAACGAATAACAGCCAAAATAAGTGCTAGAGAAAAAGGGAATCTTCCATCTCAACCCCTGCCTGATCCTGGACCATCACATTGCACTAATGTGGATGCTTTTACAACTTTGAGATCTGGAAGAGTGCTAGAAAATCATTCGGGTGAACGAATTGATAAGGATGAATTGATCATTAACACCCCGGTTTCCACTTCCACTTCCACTCACACTTCTACTTCTTACCCTATTTCGTCTAATTTACCGTCTTCTTCCGAGCCTATTCTCCTTTTTCCCAAAGGCTCGAACCCTCCACCCACCTCACCTTTTCCACCCCCACAAACTTCTCCACAAATGTTGGACCCAACACTTATTGATAGAGCTCCATTTCCAAATAGGTTGAAGCCCAAGAAACATGATGCCCAAATGGAGAAGATTGTGGACATGTTTAAGGAAGTTAACATCAACATCCCTCTCTTAGATTCTATTCAACAACTTCCGTCCTATGCGAAAATTCTTAAGAACTTGTGCACTAGGAAGAGGAAGACTCAAGTGCCTAAAAAAATCTTCATGTCGAGTATTGTAGATACGGCCTTTCCCCAACAATTACCACGGAAACGCAAGGACCCTGGCTGTCCTACTATTTCTATTTCTATTGGGGAAAAACACATCAACCGTGCTCTACTAGACCTTGGCGCTAGTGTTAACTTGCTTCCTTATTCAGTCTATGAGCAACTAGGTATCGGAGTGTTAAAACCTCGAACATAACTCTTCAGATGGCTGACCGATCAATCACCAAACCTAGGGGTGAACTGGAGGACGTGTTAATAAAAATCGGGGAATTTGTATTCCCTATGGATTTTATTGTACTTGATACACAGCCTGTAGCGAACCCACGGAATCAAATTCCGGTGATTTTAGGTCGCCCCTTTTGGCCACTTCCAACGCTATAATCAACTGTCGTAATGGTTCTATAACCCTATCCTTCGGGAATAAATCAATTGAGCTGACCATTTACAAGTTGGGAAGTGTACCCTCCGAACCTACTGCTCAGGTCTGTTCTGTCGACTTAATGGATGTCGACGGAAGCGAATTTGATGATCCTCTTGATACCGATCTAGACTCTTTTCATATGTTATTGTTTGATCCAACTATGTATCATACACTTACGGACTCACCACCGAGATGTCCGGGTCAACAACTAACACCGATTATGGACTGTTTCTAGAGTCTAAAGATCACCCAGCACTTTGTGAGGACATTATTCTTCAGGGTTTTGAGGAAATCTTCGCTGAAAAACTCGCATTTTTGAATGACACGGGTGTTGAGATGAATCCACATCAAAACAATGAAATTGAACCTCCACCCATTCTTTTGGACTGTAAAAAGAATGCGAGAAATCTATCACATTCACTGCATCGTCTCTCCAAAATAAGACGCACACACATTCTATTCCACTACTTACCCTTTCCCCACCTCTTCTTCCACCAACCCGAGCACTGCTTTGATAAAAATTTTGAATGGTTGGTGTTGACCTTCGGTCTTTGCAAGGCTTAGCATCGACCAATGATTTTTGACCCCCTCATGTGATTTTCAAAGATTAACATTGCATAAGTTTGGGGGGGCATTTTTTCTGGCTCTTGAAAAGAAAATTTTTACAAAATTTTGAGCCAAGAATAAGTTTGGGGGAGGTTCTTCACTTAAATATTTTGCCCCCACTAATAAATTCCTCCCAAGCTTACAGGTTTTTCAAGATTTAGCAGATGGCAACAGTGAGGACACTGTTGAAAACAAGTTTGGGGGAGGTTTGTGCTTATTTTCGCATCAATTGCATATCACTTTGCATAAGCACAAAATATTTTTGAAAACCTATAAAAATTTAAAAAAATTCAAAATTAAAATAAAAATATTTTTGTACATAAATAAGATAATAAAAGATTAGATAGTGAAAAATTACATCCACGAGATTAGAAAAATTTAAGAAAACTAAGAAAATTAGAAGTTTTCTTATACGAACTAGTAATAAGTAGTTATGAGCCGTTGTCCCAAGGGTTAGTAAGATGAAGGAAGTCACTAATCTGAGGATAAAAATAAGTCTGAAAAATAGTTTCTATTCTGGAAGCCAAACATTTTGAACGTTGATACCCTGCTATTCGCACTTACATACGTCTTGAAACTCGGGATAGTAGAGGATACCTTGAAATGCTCTTGTCTTAAAGCCAAAAGTATGAAGGAAATAAAAAAATGAAGAAAATATAAAGTGGTGAGAAAAATGAACACTGGTTTTGTTATCACCAAGGGCAATAAAAAATATATAGCGAGGGTGCCTCTTCACCGAGTGCCCTAAGGCCAACTGGTCTGGGAGTCACTGCTATGCCTTAGGTGGTGCAAGACGAGGAAAATACACCAAATAAGCAAGCACATGAGTAATCGGTCGGTTAGTACCTCAAGAAGTATTAACGGTCGCTTGAAAGTGTGTGAGCAATCTCATCTAATATTCATTAATTAAAAAGTACTGAGGCTGATGGGCAAGAGTATGATAGCTTGAATTGAATTCTCCTGGTGTAGGGATGTCCTTTACACACACGCAGGGTTATATGATCGATGTTTGGAAGAAAGATAGGAATGAAGAATAAGACGTCGTTTTATTGAGGGAGGACGTGATTTCTGACATCTTTTCATGACCATTAAGATAGGGCTCATGACAACCGAAAAACTAGCTTAGTTGGAAACCCTAATTTTCAAGGCTTTTCTTTTACAATTCTTTTCTTTAAATGTAATATTCATGATCTTCCTTTTATTATTGGATTTTGTGGGTGCAATCCGCTGAAAACCCTCAGGTGACAACACTCCTCCTACTAGGGACACCAAGAGGTTTAAAGGCTTGTTGCACGTGCTCAGTGCAATCGTGTTGCCTACGAAAGTGTGCTTTTCTGTTTCTTTATTTTCTCCTTCTATTTTTAATAAAACAATTCGATCGAGACGATCGAAAATAAGTTTGGGGGAATTTGATCAGTCGAAAATACTGCATTTTTAACACGGCAATTTCCCTATCATTTGCACTCATCTAGAAGTGTTCGGTATTCATATTGCACATATTAGAAAAACATCTCTGAAATACCAGATTGCATGTGTTAGAATTTAAAACCGGCACTTTTAGGGAAATTGTGTGTTTATCATGGCTTCGCATCATTCTTGTATAGCGCAACTCCTGTCTAGGAGTCTACGCAGGAAATTCCAGAAGAAAAAGCCCAAAATTGGGAAAAGAGCTGATAAAAGATACGCCAAGATATAAGATCTGGTAGTGATACAGAAGGCCAAACAAAATTCAACATATCAGAAGCAGGCCTAAATGTCAGCCCAAACATTTACCAGAAATCCCAAGCACTATGGCCCACAGAGCGCAGCGGATCAGCGGCAGGAGCCTGCTTGCGCCGCGGATCCACGGCGTTATGACGTCATCAATCTTCCATATTTCTTACACGTGTCCTATGCAACTACCCAAGCTTCCAGAAGACCCCAGAAACTCCACGTGGCGCATCTAGAAGGCTCGGCTTAACAAACTATTTCTAGAAGGCTCTTCTTAACAAACTTTTGGAGGGAAAATTCAAATTTGAAATCCTAGATCTAGGGTTTTGAGGTCTATAAAAAGGAGCCTAGATCTAGGGTTGATGTTGTTCAAGAATTCATCCATCTTCTTCCACCCACAAGTTGAGTGACACAACTTGTGCCTCAAACCTTAACCCTAATTCCAATTCAAAATCAAGATCAAGATCCCGAGTACTATTCAAGCAAGAGAGCCTTCAACCTTTAGAAGCAACGCCGGATTTCAACAGAGCAAGAGATCCAAGCAAATCCCCGGCAATGGCGCCATTTGATTGTTGATATTTTCCGATTGTGTAAGTAAATCAAATGATCCCCGGCAACGGCGCCATTTGATTGATCTTATTTTCCGTTGTCGGTTTTAGAAAATGAATATAGAATCACAACCAAAAATATTTGACAGCAATCAATAACGGTGTTGGATGTAGAGCGTTAGTAAGTACGGATCGTCCACAGGGAAAGTGTAATCGTTTGTGCTTCGAATTAGATGAGTCAAAACTTTAAGGAAAAGAAAAGAAAACAATTCATGATTTATAAAATTGCATTTCAAGAATTAGAAAAATCTAGATCTAAGAAAGCATTAAAATCAAGAAGTGATAATTTGGGATGATTTCCAACCAACAATCAAGATTCGAAGTGTGGCTCGTAGGAGTAGATCGGATCTATAGATGTGATGAGATCTAATGATTTCATCTTCTTATCCATTAATGAATTGATACTAGATCCATGATAATTCATTGAGGTTAAGGATCTTGCGGAGAATTTAGGGATTCCTCGTCTAATCCTTTATCCTTTCAATGAATCTCATTCAAATTCTAGCTTCTAGTTAATCAAATGATCAATCGTTGTTCCCTAGTTTCGAGTGAACACAATCAAGAAAGGATCATCCCGAAACTAGGTCATCGATCATTTGATTCACAAGAATTTACAATCGTTATAGGATTTAAGAATTGTAAAAAGATCTAAATCATCATCATTCTATCGATCGTCTCGACTCCTATACGAGCGGAGTTTACTCAAACATCATCATAACAACCGCAATCACAAATTGAGATCGAATCATAATGTTGAATCAAAAGATAAGCAAGATATAGAAATTTCACCTTTATTTATCGACAAATTTCGTTACAACTCTCTTGAAATTTACAAAAGGTAGGAACTAGATCATCGATTTCGGCTTCGCTCGGCTCCTTGAGTCTCGGATCGGCTTGGATCTCTTGCTCCGTTGAAATCCGGCATCGCATCTAAAGGTTGAAGGCTCTCTTGCTTGAATGGTACTCGGGATCTTGATCTTGATTTTGAATTGGAATTAGGGTTAGGGATTGAGGCACAAGTTGTGTCACTCAACTTGTGGGTGGAAGAAGATGGATGAATTCTTGAACAACATCAACCCTAGATCTAGGCTCCTTTTTATTAACCTCAAAACCCTAGATCTAGGATTTCAAATTTGAATTTTCCCTCCAAAAGTGTGTTAAGAAGAGCCTTCTAGAAATAGTTTGTTAAGCCGAGCCTTCTAGATGCGCCACGTGGAGTTTCTGGGGTCTCCTGGAAGCTTGGGTAGTTACATAGGACACGTGTAAGAAATATGGAGGATTGATGACATCATAACGCCGTGGATCCGTGGCGCAAGCGGGCTCCCGCCGCGGATCCGCGGCGCTCTGTTGGACATAGTGCTTGGGATTTCTGGTAAATGTTTGGGCTGACATTTGGGCATGCTTCTGATATGTTGAATTTTGTTTGGCCTTCTGTATCACTACCAGATCTTACATATTGGCGTATCTTTTATCGTCTCTTTTCCCAATTTTGGGCTTTTTCTTCTGGAATTTCCTGCATAGACTCCAAGACAAGAGTTGCGCTATACAAGAATGATGCGATGCCATGATAAACACAAAATTTCCCTAAAAGTGCCGGTTTTAAAGTCTAACACATGCAATCTGGTATTTCAGAGATGTTTTGCTAATATGTGCAGTATGAATACCGAACACTTCTTGATGAGTGCAAATGATAGGGAAATTGCCGTGTTAAAAATGTAGTATTTTCGACTAATCAAGTCCCGAGCCACATGGAGGCAGTGAGTGGATCGTCGGAGATTCGTCTCTCCCGGTATTGGGAGTTGATGTCGCACAGTGCACGGGTGACCATCACTAGAAATCCTCGGCCGAGGTAGTGGAGAATTACTGATTTGGATCAGTAGTTTCTCAGGTGGTGATGGGCTTCATACCGACACGAATTATCGCGTTATTAGGGATTTAACTTTCTCCACCCCCTAGACTCGATATGCGATACTCTTAGACGAACGGACCGGACTGTACGGATAATGTCACTGTCAGGCTCAGTAGGGTTTCTGGATAAGTTCGCTCGTCAGCTTCCCTTCCAATCAATACATAGGCAACCGTTACGTACAGCTTGTACCTCTGACGTGCTAGAGGTTATACCCAGTGCCAGTGTGTTGATGAGTCATTAGAGTCCCCCACAGACACTTTCCCAAGTTCGGGCGAAACATTGTAGAGGCCGTATGGATTTATGGCAGGGTTCGGAAAATACACGTGTGTTTTCGCACGTGTCATATTTCGGGCAGATAATACCGGTAGGCTTTATTTTAAGCCGGATCCGAGTATTATACTGTGTAGATATAATATCTTTGTCTCAGTGGCATTTGTATTTGGTCGTAATACAAATACGGGTATGTTTATTGTCACGACCAGCAATTCGGCCCGTAACCGGCACTTAAACTACGTAACGTCTACAGGCGTACGTAACTTAAGTAAGCCGAAAACCCAGAAATCTAAACCACCCAAAACTGGATCAACGGAGAAAACATAATTTAAAAGTGTTAGGAGTCGCCATTTAAAAGTTTCTAACTCTAGTTTTCTTTCATAAAAATTTCGGCAGCACCTCCTTTGTAAAACTAGCCCCGTAAACGGGTACAACACAGATAATATATAAAACATCCCAAGTGGGAGAAAAATCACGCCCACCGGCGGAGACAATCACCACAACAAGTATACGACGCCAAAGCGAAGAAATATCAAAGAGAACGACTATATCAAGAAGTAAACATCTCCAAAATAACCTGCTTCTACGAGCACGGTTCCCAAAACCAATATAATACAACACTGATATCTCACAAGTCGTCTCTAAGTCATATACAACAGGGGTAGATGGAGAATACTAGATCCAACCAAAATATACAATGTACAACGGATAACCGCAAACCCACCTATAATGCAACGGCCTCACTGCCAAGGTAGCGGTATCCACAAAAGTAGTGATGATAAGCTGCCCCGCCGCGACTACTCAGAGGGTAAGTCCTGCAAAACACTGTGGCACAACGGGGGTGAGTTGCCAACTCGTGAATAGTAATTAACATCATACGGTAATCGCAAGTATGCACTAACAGCAATGATCAATAACATGTGAACTGATAGCATGAGTATGACAATATGAATATGCAACTATCATGATATCCATATCAAGTGAATACTGAGTGCGGGATAGTAAATAATCTCATGCACAAATCATAAGCATAGAAAACACGGTGTAACTCAGGAACACCCAAATCCCAAAATACTCAGATCGGCCCTCAGATCGGCCCCTCAAATCCTGTACGTCTCATGAAACCTGAGTGTCAACCATCGACACTCAACAACATCATGAAAACCGGTGCCTATCATCGACACCAAAATACCGATATCCATACGTTCCTCGAAACCTAAGTATCCCACCTCGACACTTGCATTTCCACGTATCGGTCTCTCTGATATCCATACGTTCCTTGAAACCCAAGTATCCCACCTCGACACTTGCATTTCCACGTATCGGTCTGTCAAATCCCATATATCTCTCGGAAAGTAAGTGCCCAAGATCGACACTTTAATTTCCCATATCGCATCTCAAATGCATAAATCCATATAAAGTAGCATATGCAACATAAAACATCAATATGAGCATATCACGGAACGATTCGCCAAATAATGAATCAAGTCATTAAATGTATCTCGCGGTTCCCAAAAATCCAAATCCAGAATACATATATATACGGCGTCCCATACCACCGATATATATGCAATACAATTCATGTAAATCCAAATCCAAAATACATATATATACGGCGTCCCATACCACCGATATATATGCAATAAAAACTGATCATATAACAATAGCAAGATATATGTGCGAACGAGTAATATAGTATGGCATACATATGAGCATGTAGGTATACAGGTATGTTCTATGTAATATGCATTGTCGCACAAGTATAACAGTTTAATGTCGCTAACTAATAGCAAGGTATACAATAAGCATTTGTATTGTGCGTGTCATGGCAATTACCGACAGGGTGTGTGTAGCATATCATTGGTGCTCGTGCAACATGGACTGTCGATAATAGTGCAGTGTACAACAGGTACAATATCAAGCACAAGTAACTATATGCAACATGAATCATGCAATATCCCTATATAAGCAAATCAGCATACGGCTAATATTATATCATATCTAGCCCCGACGCGTAGCGCCATACGGGCGATTCCCCGTAGATGTTAAATCTACTCACACTGTGGTCTCCAGCTATGAAGATCCGACCACCTGCTTCCCTTTGTTCGCAGCGTCTGAAGTCCCCGCTTGCGACGCTATAATATCACAAACACAAGAAATAAAGCGAACATCTCAGAAGCAATCACAATAACGGAAAACTACGTATTATAAAACGTAACAACGCACTAAACCAACTCACGAATACACGTCTAGTGCAAACACACGAAACGATACCTAAACCCAAACTGAGTACATCGCAGCACGACACACGACTCGTGTCGCAACACGTATCACGCGAACTCAAACACACTATTATAGGTAATCGATCCCAGATTTTGCATACTGCATCTACTAAGTAAATCAACAGTACCAAATAACCCCAAATAACAGCAGACAACACCCAAAGAAAACCCACCCCAAAACTCACCAAGTCGGCCGGCGTCGCCGGCCCCCTCTTAACAGCTCGCCGGCCCCGGCCGGTGGGATGGCCCCCGTCTCTCTGGTGGTGTCTCAGGTCAACCTGCACACTCCTCTAAAGTTGTTGAAACAGACACTAAATCTCCCAGGTCACAGCAGATACTAATATCTCTAAAAAGTCACTAAAAACCCGATATCGCCTCAATCGATATAAACTACGTTCTACGCAGAAATTAACGATCAAAACCACACAAAAACTACAATTTAACAGTAGAGGGGTTATACCTAACAATTTTGCTCTCAAGTCCCAAGCCTTTCCTATCTCCAAGTGATCAAGATCAAGAAATCCAAAGCTTTTGGAAATTTTGTGATAGGTTTCAGAATTTTGAGAGTTTTGTGAGATAGAATGAGTTAAAATGAGAAACAAAGGATTAAGTGCAGTAGAGGGAGAGGGAAATTCGGCCAAGGGAGTGAGGATGTGGATTGGTGAGGCTTTCCTAGCAATTTCCCTCACTTAATGCTCATTAATGCACTTGCACACATACACACACATGCATGCATCTATTTCCTTCTCTTTTCTTTTCTTTTTCTTTTAATTCCAAGTTTAATTCTAGTCCACACAATATATTCCTAGGTGAAGTGAGAAGGATTTGCTTTAACTTAAAGTTTTAAAGAAAAGATCGCAACCAGAAATTTTCCCAAAATTTGAATACTGCATTAAAATAATATTAAAAAATTGGGAAAAACCAAATTGAACCAAAACGTCCCATATACTCCCAAAGCTCGCGCACTTGCTTTATTTTAGCTAATCTAGGTGCTGGCAAGTCTATATGGTCGTTTGTTCACAGTCGGGTAAAAACGGAAAATACCGACAAACTTACCCTAAAACGGACGAAATCGCATAACGATTTCCAAAACGTTACAATCTCCCCCCCTTATAGAAATTCGGTCCCCGAATTACAATTTCATACTAAAACGTACCTTCAAAAAGATGGGGGAATTTCTTCCGCATCTCACTCTCGATCTCCCAAGTGATCTCCTCACCAGTCGGACTACACCACAGAACCTTTACAGAAGGCAAGTCCCTAGACCGAAGCTTCTTCACCTGCCGATCCAAAATAACTATCGGCTGCTCGGTGAACGAAAGATCACGCTCAAGCTGAACGGTCTCGTGCTGAATCATATGAGAAGGATCATGAAGGTATTTTCGAAGCATCGACACATGAAAAAACGGGGTGAACATCTGGAAAACTAGGCGAGAGCGCTAAACGATAAGCAACCGAACCTACTCGCTCAAGGATCTCGAATGGACCTACGAATCTGGGACTGAGCTTCCCTCTCTTCCCAAATCGCATAACGCCCTTCATCGGAGAAACCTTCAGGAATACATGATCTCCCACTGCGAACTCAAGTCTGCGACGACGACGGTCGGCATAAGACTTCTGCCTGCACTGGGCTGCTCTCATCCTGTCCTGAATCAGCTGGATCTTCTCCGTAGTCTCCTGAACAAGCTGGGGTCCCAACACCAAACTCTCACTAAGCTCGGTCCAACAGACTGGCGATCGACACTTCCTACCATATAAAGCCTCAAAAGGTGCCATCTGAATAGTCTCCTGAAAGCTGTTAGACAAGTGACGATCCCAACTGCCCCCAAAATCAAGCACACATGCACGGAGCATATCCTCCAGAGTCTGAATAGTCCGCTCCGTCTGACCATCTGTCTGCGGATGAAAAGCGGTGCTAAAACTCAAACTGGTACCCAAAGCTTCCTGAAGCTTCTGCCATAGACGGCTAGTAAACTGGGTACCTCTGTCGGATACTATGCATGTGGGAACACCGTGCAAACGCACAATCTCATCTACATAAAGCTGAGCGTACTGAGCATAGCCGAAAGTGGTCTTCACTGGAAGGAAGTGAGCCGCTTTCGTCAACCGGTCTACAATAACCCAAATGGAGTCGTACCCTCTACTGGTCCTGGGTAGACCCACAATGAAGTCCATGGAAATCTGCTCCCATTTCCACTCCGGAATGGGTAAAGGCTGCAACTCTCCAGCCGGTCTCTGATACTCAGCCTTGACTTGCTGACAAGTCAGGCACCTCGAAACGAAGTCCGAAATATCGCGCTTCATCCCTTCCCACCAGTAGTAGTCTCTCAAGTCTCGGTACATCTTGGTGGAACCTGGATGAACGCTAAAGGCCGACTGATGTGCCTGCTCTAGGATCTCGCGTCTCAACCCATCAACATCCGGTACACACAAGCGAGTCCCGCATCGTAGCACACCCTGGTCATCAATCATGAACTCCGAAACTGTACCTCGTCGAACAAGCTCAAGAATCTCAGACAAGCGAACATCACTGGGTTGCGCTTCACGAATACGATCAACAAGTAGAGGACGGGCGCGGACATGAGCAAACTGTCCCCCAGTGGAGGTGAACTCAAACTGAACTCTACTATCACACAAGAGCTGCCAATCTGCAGAAGACTGACACCGAACGGCGCTCAGCTGGGACAAGCTACCCACGGGCCTACGACTCAAAGCATCGGCTACCACATTCGCCCTGCCCGGGTGATAAAGGATCTCGCAATCATAATCCTTCACTAGCTCCATCCATCGGCGCTGTCTCATGTTCAGATCTCTCTGCTGGAAGATGTACTTCAGACTCTTGTGATCCGTGAAGATCTGACACGACTCTCCATACAAGTAGTGTCTCCAGATCTTCAACGCAAAAACTACCGCTGCCATCTCAAGATCGTGAGTGGGGTAATTCTGCTCGTGCTTCTTCAACTGCCTGGAAGCATATGCAATCACCCTATCATGCTGCATCAAAACACAGCCGAGCCCCACTCGAGAAGCATCACAATACACAACGTAGCCTCCCGATCCAGAAGGTAAAGAAAGAACTGGTGCTGTCGTCAACCGAGTCTTCAACTGCTGAAAACTCTGCTCGCACGCATCAGTCCAGAGAAAAGGAACCCCCTTCCGGGTCAGTCCAGACAGCGGTGCAGCAATACTCGAAAAATCCTGCACAAAACGGCGATAATAACCAGCTAAGCCCAAAAAGCTGCGGACCTCAGTTACCGATACAGGTCTGGGCCAAAGCTGTACAGCCTCGATCTTCCTCGGGTCCACAAGAATACCATCACTTGTCACCACATGACCCAGGAAGTCAACTCGATCAAGCCAAAATGCGCACTTTGAGAATTTAGCATACAGCTGGTGCTCTCTCAAAATCTGCAAAGTAATCCCCAAGTGCTGCTCATGCTCCTCTCGACTCCTAGAGTAAACCAGTATGTCATCAATAAACACGATAATGAACTGGTCGAGGAACGGCCTGAAAATCCGGTTCATCAGATCCATGAACGCTGCTGGCGCATTGGTGAGTCCGAACGACATCACCAAAAACTCATAATGCCCATAGCGTGTACGAAAAGCAGTCTTCGGAATGTCATCATCCCGAACCCGCAACTGATGATAACCCGAACGCAAATCAATCTTCGAAAAATGTTTCGCACCCTGGAGCTGATCGAATAAATCGTCAATGCGGGGTAAAGGATACTTGTTCCGCACCGTAACACGGTTCAACTGACGATAATCCACACATAACCTCAAACTGCCGTCCTTCTTCTTGACGAACAGAACAGGAGCTCCCCACGGCGAAACACTCGGACGCACAAGTCCCAAGTCAAGCAACTCTTGCAATTGATCTTTAAGCTCTCTAAGCTCTGCCGGAGCCATCCGATAAGGCGGTATAGAAATAGGCTCCGTGCCCGGAATAAGATCAATGCAAAACTCAATATCGCGCTCTGGCGGCAACCCAGGTAACTCATCGGGAAAAACATCGGGAAACTCTCGCACGGTAGAAACCTGGTCCAGCAACTCCACTGTGGCTCCAGTATCATGAATGAACGCCAAGAATCCCCGACATCCCCTCCTCAAAAGCCGACTAGCGCACAAAACAGAAATCAAGCTGTGAGGGGCGGCACTACGGTCCCCCTGCACAACGAACACTGACTCGCCGGGAAAACAAAATCTAACTGTCTTCTCACGGCAGTCCACGGACGCATAGCAAGTAGCTAGCCAATCCATGCCTAACAAAACGTCGAAGTCCAACATCTCCAGAAGGATCAAGTCGACGGGCAGATCACTGTCACCAATATGGACGACACAAGATCGAAACACATAACGCGCAACAAACGACTCTCCCACAGGAGTAGTCACGATCAGCGGCTGATCCAGCAAACACGACTCTCGGCCTAACCTCGGCACGAAGTGCGTAGAAACATACGAATGCGTGGATCCCGGATCAAAAAGAACAAGCGCATCAAAAGAACATACAGAAAGAGTACCTGAAACCACGGCATTGGACGCCTGAGCGTCCTGGTGAGTCAAGGCAAAAACCCTAGCCTGACCTCTACCGGCTACTGGCTGTCCTCTGCCTCTGCCACCTCGACCTCTCGGTACAAAACCTCCGCGACCACGACCTCGCTGAATAGGAGTCTGACGCGGCGCAACTACAGGAACAAGAGGCAACGCTCTCTGAGGTGGAGAAGGTGGTAAGGTAACCTGCGGTACAGCTGGCTCGTTCACACGCGGCTCCGTACAATCTCGAACCCGATGACCCAAACTACCGCACCGGTAACATCCCGAAGCAAACTGCCGATCATCCTGAGGGTAAGAACCATAAAGCCTACCTCGTCCCGAACCGCCACTATCAGAACGAAAACTGTCTCGACATCTAAACGCCTGCCTCACTGCCAGATCACCTATACGAACTCTCTTCGGTCCCGGAACAACTGATAACTCAGCTAGACGCTCCTCGACCGAAAGATCTGCATCCACCGCTGCTGCATACGTGTCACAATGCTGAATGCTGATGGCTAAGAATATCTGGGTAAGTAGGCCTCGAACAAACCTCTTCACCCTCATCTCCTCAGTCGCCACCAGGTATGGAGCATATATCGACAGCTCAGTAAACAATACATCATAATCCGACACCGTCATCCCCGGCGTCTGACGTAAAGACTCAAATCTGCGCGCTCGCGCATCCCTGACGCTCGGTGGAAGAAAACGAACGAGAAAAGACGTCACAAACTCAGCCCAGGTCATAGGAGCAAGACCAGCGGCTCTGCCTCTCTCCAACGACTCACACCACTTCTGGGCCATGCCCTCCAGACGAAAACTGGCAAACTCTACCCATCTCTCGTCGGAACATCGGAGTGAGCGACAAATCTTGGCCATCCGGTCGATAAACGACTGCGGATCCTCGGTAACATCTGTGCCCGTAAACACCGGAGGTCTCAACCTCATGAAATCCATCAACGACACAGCAATAACCCCCGGAGCTGCAACTGCTACTACCGGAACCGTAGGTACCATCGTAGCCTCCGCAGCGGGTAGAACAACTGCCTGCCCCTGCGCTCGGATGGTCTCTACCAAAGTCCCCACAATCTGGCGCAGATCCTGCATACCAGCTCCAATCATAGCAATATACTCCGGTACAACAGGCGTACCATCCTGGTCAGTCCTCGCCTCCGGCGAGTCAACTCTGACCTCGGCCCTCGCGGCCGCTCTCTAAGCCCTCGTAGTCTTCGGCGGCATATGGGCTAGAAATTGAAACAAGATTCGATAAGGAAACGGAAATCGAATCACAAGATGTATATCAATCACGGAAGGAATATCAATCAACAAGTCCTAAGGTCACTTAGGCGGAGTACCGTGTCGTAAGTATGCCGCGGAACATACACACGCTACGTCACTCTGCTTAAGCTACCTACTCCATCATACCAAGGTCATCCTAGACTCCGAAAGGTAAAACCTAACGCTCTGATACCAACTTTGTCACGACCCGCAATTCGGCCCGTAACCGGCACTTAAACTACGTAACGTCTACAGGCGTACGTAACTTAAGTAAGCCGAAAACCCAGAAATCTAAACCACCCAAAACTGGATCAACGGAGAAAACATAATTTAAAAGTGTTAGGAGTCGCCATTTAAAAGTTTCTAACTCTAGTTTTCTTTCATAAAAATTTCGGCAGCACCTCCTTTGTAAAACTAGCCCCGTAAACGGGTACAACACAGATAATATATAAAACATCCCAAGTGGGAGAAAAATCACGCCCACCGGCGGAGACAATCACCACAACAAGTATACGACGCCAAAGCGAAGAAATATCAAAGAGAACGACTATATCAAGAAGTAAACATCTCCAAAATAACCTGCTTCTACGAGCACGGTTCCCAAAACCAATATAATACAACACTGATATACCACAAGTCGTCTCTAAGTCATATACAACAAGGGTAGATGGAGAATACTAGATCCAACCAAAATATACAATGTACAACGGATAACCGCAAACCCACCTATAATGCAACGGCCTCACTGCCAAGGTAGCGGTATCCACAAAAGTAGTGATGATAAGCTGCCCCGCCGCGACTACTCATAGGGTAAGTCCTGCAAAACACTGTGGCACAACGGGGGTGAGTTGCCAACTCGTGAATAGTAATTAACATCATACGGTAATCGCAAGTATGCACTAACAGCAATGATCAATAACATGTGAACTGATAGCATGAGTATGACAATATGAATATGCAACTATCATGATATCCATATCAAGTGAATACTGAGTGCGGGATAGTAAATAATCTCATGCACAAATCATAAGCATAGAAAACACGGTGTAACTCAGGAACACCCAAATCCCAAAATACTCAGATCGGCCCTCAGATCGGCCCCTCAAATCCTGTACGTCTCATGAAACCTGAGTGTCAACCATCGACACTCAACAACATCATGAAAACCGGTGCCTATCATCGACACCAAAATACTGATATCCATACGTTCCTCGAAACCCAAGTATCCCACCTCGACACTTGCATTTCCACGTATCGGTCTCTCTGATATCCATACATTCCTCGAAACCCAAGTATCCCACCTCGACACTTGCATTTCCACGTATCGGTCTGTCAAATCCCATATATCTCTCGGAAAGTAAGTGCCCAAGATCGACACTTTAATTTCCCATATCGCATCTCAAATGCATAAATCCATATAAAGTAGCATATGCAACATAAAACATCAATATGAGCATATCACGGAACGATTCGCCAAATAATGAATCAAGTCATTAAATGTATCTCGCGGTTCCCAAAAATCCAAATCCAGAATACATATATATACGGCGTCCCATACCACCGATATATATGCAATACAATTCATGTAAATCCAAATCCAAAATACATATATATACGGCGTCCCATACCACCGATATATATGCAATAAAAACTGATCATATAACAATAGCAAGATATATGTGCGAACGAGTAATATAGCATGGCATACATATGAGCATGTAGGTATACAGGTATGTTCTATGTAATATGCATTGTCGCACAAGTATAACAGTTTAATGTCGCTAACTAATAACAAGGTATACAATAAGCATTTGTATTGTGCGTGTCATGGCAATTACCGACAGGGTGTGTGTAGTATATCATTGGTGCTCGTGCAACATGGACTGTCGATAATAGTGCAGTGTACAACAGGTACAATATCTAGCACAAGTAACTATATGCAACATGAATCATGCAATATCCCTATATAAGCAAATCAGCATACGGCTAATATTATATCATATCTAGCCCCGACGCGTAGCGCCATACGGGCGATTCCCCGTAGATGTTAAATCTACTCACACTGTGGTCTCCAGCTATGAAGATCCGACCACCTGCTTCCTTTTGTTCGCAGCGTCTGAAGTCCCCGCTTGCGACGCTATAATATCACAAACACAAGAAATAAAGCGAACATCTCAGAAGCAATCATAATAACGGAAAACTACGTATTATAAAACGTAACAACGCACTAAACCAACTCACGAATACACGTCTAGTGCAAACACACGAAACGATACCTAAACCCAAACTGAGTACATCGCAGCACGACACACGACTCGTGTCGCAACACGTATCACGCGAACTCAAACACACTATTATAGGTAATCGATCCCAGATTTTGCATACTGCATCTACTAAGTAAATCAACAGTACCAAACAACCCCAAATAACAGCAGACAACACCCAAAGAAAACCCACCCCAAAACTCACCAAGTCGGCCGGCGTCGCCGGCCCCCTCTTCACAGCTCGCCGGCCCCGGCCGGTGGGATGGCCCCCGTCTCTCTGGTGGTGTCTCAGGTCAACCAGCACACTCCTCTAAAGTTGTTGAAACAGACACTAAATCTCCCAGGTCACAGCAGATACTAATATCTCTAAAAAGTCACTAAAAACCCGATATCGCCTCAATCGATATAAACTACGTTCTACGCAGAAATTAACGATCAAAACCACACAAAAACTACAATTTAACAGTAGAGGGGTTATACCTAACAACTTTGCTCTCAAGTCCCAAGCCTTTCCTATCTCCAAGTGATCAAGATCAAGAAATCCAAAGCTTTTGGAAATTTTGTGATAGGTTTCAGAATTTTGAGAGTTTTGTGAGATAGAATGAATTAAAATGAGAAACCAAGGATTAAGTGCAGTAGAGGGAGAGGGAAATTCGGCCAAGGGAGTGAGGATGTGGATTGGTGAGGCTTTCCTAGCAATTTCCCTCACTTAATGCTCATTAATGCACTTGCACACATACACACACATGCATGCATCTATTTCCTTCTCTTTTCTTTTCCTTTTCTTTTAATTCCAAGTTTAATTCTAGTCCACACAATATATTCCTAGGTGAAGTGAGAAGGATTTGCTTTAACTTAAAGTTTTAAAGAAAAGATCGCAACCAGAAATTTTCCCAAAATCTGAATACCGCATTAAAATAATATTAAAAAATTGGGAAAAACCAAATTGAACCAAAACGTCCCATATACTCCCAAAGCTCGCGCACTAGCTTTATTTTAGCTAATCTAGGTGCTGGCAAGTCTATATGGTCGTTTGTTCACAGTCGGGTAAAAACGGAAAATACCGACAAACATACCCTAAAACGGATGAAATCGCATAACGATTTCCAAAACGTTACATTTATACTGATACGGGGTTATCCTGAAATTCGTTTCAGGATCACTTTTGGAAGTTGCCAGTTTCCGGTTTTCTATCGCCCGCTTTTAACATTCGGTTAAATGCGGATTTATCTTTTCGTCACTTGGGTGAGTCATGAGGGTGATGAGTGTGGAAGGTTCTAGAAGCATCTAGATGGTGACTAGGATGGTGAGGTGGCTAGTGACTCATTTGTGCATTAATTGTGCAATTAATGTAGCATGACTAGATTACATGATTCATTAGTTCATTAATGATTTTTGGTGACTAGGTTTATATGACTCATTCTTTCATTTATGGTTGTGGTCACCTCCTAGCTCCTACAGTCACCTCCCTTGCTTCTATAAGTGGCCGGCCCCTTTCATTTGGGTTGATGATGGATGGGAAAAGGATTATGGTTGTAGGAAAAAGATTATAGTAGTGGTTCATGGAAATTTCATATACCAATTTTTCATTTCATTCCACTCCAAAAGGAAACTTCATTAACCGTTCGTCCATAGCTTTGGACGTAACGAGACAAAGTATTCTACTCATTTTCTACATCAATCTTGGTCATCTCTTTTAGCAAACTTGATGATCGAGTTGCCTCGGTTCAGAGGCGGGAGCCCGTTTAAAGATCCGTCGACGTGGTGCCACCTGGACGAGAAGATTGGAGATTTAGGAGATCGGAGCAGCCGCAACAAAGCGTGGGATGATGGTTGAAGACCGAAGGACTCGGATCGTTCGGTATAACATTTCTACTCACTTTGTAGTTTGTTAGTTTAGCTTTAATGGCAGATCCGGGTGATAGTACGCGATAGCGCCAGTTGTAAAAGTTTTTGTTCCGCATTTGGCGTCTGTTAGACGGCCGGGGCGCTACCGTGTACTTACACTACATGCATACAAGTGAGAAAAAGAAATGTTTAAGTGAGCTAATATTAGTTAATGTAAATCAATATATCACATAAATAATTATACATTAAATTATCAAATCAACACTTGATTTAATAATCCGGCTATATCACATACAACCAACTAATATCAAATGTAACAACTTATCGAATCAACACTTGATCCGATAACCCGGCTATATCACATATAACTGACCGATATCACATATCGCGAGAATAGAATGCGGTATCACATACGTGTTGGGTTGTCTAGCGTGGCAGCAAGGTTTCGGGAGGCATCGTCCATGCCAATTTCAATTTTTTGTCGTTCTAGCTAACCCTAACCCTAGAATCGCTACTAGAAAATCCGACGAATAAACATGTAAACTACTTTACATCTAAGTGAATGTGGGAATACAACCTTTATATACCGGTCCTTCACTTCTAAAGCTCTATGTTGTAGTCCTTTCACTGCGAATGGTGAACTCCCTGACTCTAGAGAGGGTTCACTTGAAGAAACGAACAAGCTTGCACAATGTCTTCGAGGCCGAAGATGATCTACGTCGAGGAGACTCGAGCTCATGCTACCTCTTCACTAATGGTGAAATTAGTGAAGCAAACACCCTAAACTAAATGGCTAATAGTAGAGGATGATGAAGTACGATGTGGGCTCACTTTAGTTTTATTTTTCTCACAATATTTCATCACTTCTCAAAACCCTAGAAAGCTTTTTGAGCTCATGAAGAAGATGATGCAAGTGATGAAAGAATAGATTGGAATGAAGTTAGAATTGCAACCATGGGTTAGTTAATGTCATACACTAACCATTGTAGAGACTTAACCATGGCATCGGATAAAGGTTGGGTTAACAAAATATCTTAAAGTAAAACAAATTTGGTGGACTTAGTCAATGGTTAGCAAGCTTTTCCAAGCTTCTAGCCATGACAATTTCCAACCAATTTTGTTAATTACTAAGATAAATAAAACCCTAATTTTATCATGGTTATGGTGTAAGTCTCACACACCCAAATTGCATATATAACCTAGCATGATACATAATATATATCACATATATATAATGTATGCAAAGTGAGAAAAAGAAATGGTCAAGTGAGCAATATTAGTTAATGTAAATTCATATATCAAATATATAATTATACATTAAATCATTGAATCAACACTTGACTTAATGATCCGGATATATCACATATAACCGACTAATATCAATAATATCAACTTACCGAATCAACACTTGATTCGATAACCCGGCTATATCACATATACCCGTCCGATATCACATATCGCGAGAATACAATATGGTATCACATACTCGTATCAATCTCGATCCCGCACATATCACATATGTGCTCCTATTCCATTTCGCATGAACCAGGAAACCTTTGTATATGACTCTTGTTCCCCGCCGAACACGGAGACGCGACCGCGCAGGTCCGTCTTGCCTGAATTCGGGGCAGATGCTAATTGGTTCTATCCGTCCACCTCTCCGAAGATGCCAAGTTGATTTATGGCACCATGAATCGAAGGTTTAAACGGATGCGGCCGATGTAGCAGACTTCGTCAGGTTCCCCCTCATTGAAGGGTTTTTGATTGTGGGCACGCACTTCCCTGCAGGCACAAGCCCCTGCAGTTAATTACGCTACCGCATCGCAGTAACCACTTTCTCCTTCTCCAGATGGTCACTTCGTGTCGTGGGTGTTTGTTTTTTTTTGGTTGCCCATGGATTGTATACGGAGACTAATTTATGTTGTCGCCCGTAGGACGTGGATTAGTCCAAATCCGTATTTTCTTAGATTTGGGTTTGGGGGTTGGTTTAAGGATACGTTAGTCTCATTTGAGACTAATGTAAGTGCACGGCGGTGCCCCGGCCGTCAATCCGACGGCCAAACGCGGAAACGGTGATAAACTTTAATTTTGCGGACTTAGCAAACCGGCACCACCGCGCACTAAACCCCGGATCGTGCCATTAAACTAGTCTAAGCTAACAAGAGAATGAGTTAGAGATATACCGACTGATCCGAGTCCTCCGGTCTTCATCTCCACTCCGATCTCCTCGCGGGATCTCCGGTCGTCGCCTCTTCGCCGGAAGGGCACCACGTCGCCTGCATCTTTTACGGGCTCCCGCCTCTATACCGAGGCAACTCGGGCGCGAAGCTGGCGAGTCGACGCGTCCAAGATTTGCTGTAGAATGTAGTGTAGAGTGTATGTCTCACTTTGGGGTATTGGAGTTGCCTTTGATGGAGGAATCATGAACTTTGGACTTTGGAATGAAGTGTAGAATTTTGCAAGCATGAAAATGATATGAACCAATCTTTTCTCAACATGAACTCTCTCATTCCCCTCCTCTAAATGTGGCCGGCCCCTTTTAACAAAGGAAAAGGTGGAGGGAAAACAAAAACAATGAAGGGAGGTGATGGTAGGAGAAATGAAGAGGGTGACCATATCCAAAGACAAGAAAACATCAACCATGCTTTTCTTTCCATCAAAACCATACCCTTTCCAATCTCATTAATGCAAGAATGGTGCAACAACAGAAAAGATGCTATCATATCAAAACTTATGCAATAAAACCCCTCCACTAAAGTTATTTGCACAATTGCAAATAACCCCCTCCATCGGAAAAAGTCTGGCCGGGAAAGAACAAAGGAAAACCGGCCGGAACGGAAAGCAAACTGGCAACTCCAGAAAACTGGTCCCGTAATAAATTACAGGAAAACCCCATACTGTGCATACACACCCGCATCTGTATTCCGTCCGGATACAAATGCAATGAGACAAAATCTGCACTGTACTATACTAGGATCCGGCTTAAACCAAAGCCGGCTAGTAATATCCGTCCGATCCTGATCCGTGCAATACCGCACGTTTCTGATCGAACGCTGCCATATAACCATACGGCCACTAGTACAAAATTGTCCGATCCTGATCCGTGCAATACCGCACGTAACTGATCGGACCCTGCCATATCTCCATACTGCCTCTACAGCGTTTCGCCCGAAAGCTTGAGTAACTGAAAGTGTGGTGGACTCTAAAGACTCGTCAATACTATGGCTGTGGATTTAACCACTAGCACGTCAGAGGTATTAGCCATACGTGACGGGCCACCAGCTATTGACCAAAAGGGACGTCGATGAGTGAACTCATCCTGACACCCTACTGAGCCTGTCAGTGACAATATCCGTACAGTCCGGTCCGTTCGTCTATGAGCATCGCATGTCGGGCCTAGGGGGTTGGTAAAAGTCAGACCCCCAAAAGCGGTACAAGTCGTGTCGGAGTGTAGCCCAGAACACCCTGAGATACTACTGGAATACCTACCAGTAAATCTCCTGCCTTGGCCAAGGTCTTCGTGTAATGGCTCTCCTAGACACAGCGCGACCTCACCCCCAATACCGGGAGAGACGAACCCCTGAAGATCCGCTCACTGCCTCCATGTGGCTCGGGACTGTACCCAACTAAAACCTGTTTGCACGACTCCTTTGAGCCGTGGTAGGGTAGTAATCAAAGTACAGTGGGAACTCACACGAGACAAATGACGATCCCCAGGTCGATGAACTAACCTGTACACATGTCACCTGGGAACTGCTATCTGACGTCAGGTATAAGACCAACTAGCATGTTCCCGGCGAGTCCTGTCCGGTATACTCATAACCCAATGAGCACCTGTATACATCTTAGGTGAACCAACTGACACCAGTGGCTTGTGAGACCGGCCACCGCCCCTCGTCGGGGTCTCGACTGTATACACTAGTCTACTCTGGAGAATCGATGCCCTGTCTCGAAACTCCTACGACTAGGGACCTTTTAAGGATGCGCTTATAGACTCCAGCTCTCACTTATATGATCGCCCTCATACTGCTGGCAGTCAAGCAAGAATCCTAGGGGCTCTATCAACGTGCAATAGTGACATGTCAGGTCACCTAAAGCAGTACACGATGATAAAGGTAAACCAGATAGCATACTATCATCTCGAGTAAGACTGTCCTACCGGGATAGGTCCTCCCTCAATCATTGCAATCACGTGCCTGTGATCCAATAATTGACTCTGAGGGCATTATCTCCAACAATCTCCCACTTGCACTCAAGGCTAATTATTGCGATGTCGCATACTCACAGCCCGTGTGATACCGAACACCCAACTCCTCTACTTGTCAGTCTCACAAAACTCGTTTGCGAAACTATTGCGTTCGAGGAATAGCCTCAGTGAGTGGATCCGCCTGTGGTGTTTCTTTCTATGTCTCT
Organism: Agapanthus africanus; assembly: GCA_030015575.1. Lineage (NCBI taxonomy): Eukaryota > Viridiplantae > Streptophyta > Magnoliopsida > Asparagales > Amaryllidaceae > Agapanthus > Agapanthus africanus. Next base: position 208,588,249 of record JASDDO010000004.1, read on the forward strand.
CTATATCTCAAGTTCGCGGAGAAAGCCATCTCCCGAAATGAGCAATACCTGTCTTAGAATGTCTGGATGTCTGATGGGACCTAGCTCATAAATGAATTCCAAATCCAAACTTCTTAGACTGTATCGTCAACTGAACTTAATCAGTATCCTGCGCCATGCCACCCTCAGTATTGCCTCGGACCACCTGTCCAAAATACTGCCCCTCGTCAGAGGGAAAACTATAACCCTGACAACCTCCTTGTCGTCCAGGTCACCTTGGATGCCTGGAATGATAACCGTCTCCTAAAGGAGGCAGCCGTTATCATATCCCTAGAACATCCACTTATGTTCTAAAACTTCTCCCGACTGTTCCTCCAGGATTGGATCAATATCAACTTATTGCATCTAGTGCAAGAACAACAACTGGTGTGGTACTTGACATCTCATGATAGACTCAATTGCCTGAGCAAGTGATCTGCCAATCATGCACATCCCTCTCCCCTTTAGTCTGTAAGACACCTTTAGAGAGGGTGACTCCATCACCTGCAGGTACACTACCGTGCCAGGAGTCGTCCATTCTGAATACTCTTAGAATGCTGTCAAGGTACCCTGATTGGGAAACCACCCAAATCTAGATCTAAAACCATAGATCTAGTAACCAGTATGTCAGATATTATGTCCAAGTCCCATGTGGAGAAACCACTTTGTGACGACCAAAGTATAACCGATCGTAGTATAGGAATATCACTTCCTACTACCTTCTCAACAGATCCATCCCCTATTCTGATGACGTCAAACCTATGACTGTCACATCAGAAATAGATGATCTATCTCCGCTACATCTGCTTTAGTCTATAAATAGACATAAGCCTGATGTCCACCAATGCTTCCGCTGCTTCCACTGACTACGACAACCCTCTGGCAGAGTCATATAGACGTGCACTTCTAAAGCAAGTTTAGAACGACGCTATACTCATCCTCCTGCCGGGTCTCGCAGCCTGGAACAACAACAATGGCAAGTGTGGGTAAACAAGAACTTCCCTGTCACCGTCCTTGAGGCTACCGGAGTACCTCTCGGGTGCCTGAAGTTACCCACCTTATCTGCGGAGTGGCCAATGGAATGTCAAATCAGATTGAATCTTTAGGTTCCTTATCAAATCTTCAGTAATCGTTTGCGGTTCTGGAATCACTTCCAGTTCTACCATACTCCCACTACTGTTTTTGAAAAAATCCATTTTTAATAAAACTGTGGCGAGTCTAGAACAATATTTCTATTGATCTGCCAGATGGTAGAAAGTCAACCCTCGTCATAGCCTGGGTCAACCCACAAACAGCCATTACAGAAACGTGCCTTGAGTTATCCAGAGTCTGGTTTTAATCATAAGCCAGACAACTCCCCGTACCTTAACAACGTTAAGATATGAACTGTACTATATCCAATATAGAACCAGAGGCACTGATTTAATTTAACCAGATTCAAATCATGCAGCTGTCTCCAGAGCATGTCAACTAAATAGAGAGAGGGCGATCAGTGTTACTCAACTTAGGAATGCTTCCAATTATGAGTAACCTGAAAGAGAAGCAATTTCTCTTTATCATTACTATCAACTGAATACCATACACAAGTATCTACATCTTCGATCACTTTGAAGAATCCCGATACTTGCTACACCTGGTTCTCTACTCTATTCAAATACCTATAACTCCTCAAAACTTAGACCCTGTGTTTCTACGAAACACATGTCTAAGAACTAGAGAAGTTAAAAGTAAACAGAATATAGTAAGAGGACCAACCCCTCTGTCCTAATGGACACTGGACAACATACAATACTCTGTATAAGTCCGCTGAGTTTAACAACTCTTTCACTGTGTGTCGTAGGTTGAAAACTGTACTTTTGGTTAAGAAGAATTACACCGCAGTTCAATGCTCCTTACCTAACCATCCACTGATATAGGTAAATGTCATCGACATAATATCAAAAGGTATATCTCACTCTATAAAAATAGACGTACAGATATATCAATTTGAAATTGGTGCACAACAGCGGATATTCAAAACCAAATATTTGCCGACCGGCAAACAGCCCAGATGATCTCCTCAAATATCACCGATTACAACTAATCCCGATATAATGAGGATGATCACCCAATTCCCAATAACTTACTCCCACTCACTATCTGTAAAACCATACAGATGTGAGAATCAAACCTGGTAAATACATACCCTGGAGCAAGTGTCTAATCGGGAAATCAGTTTTCTTTTAACATTACACAGTAAAACTGAAACATTGAAATGTTTCGGTGGGGTATCCCGGTATTCTTAGTAATGCCTCTTCCATTATCCAGATTCACAACTATAACCGTATAATTCTTTGCCATCTCTCCAAATCCCTTTATATGTCTTTAGTCATTACCTTCTACACACCCCTTAGGCCAAATGGTTTTCTTCCTTCCCTACCGTTCGGCACCAGCCTATGGTTTGGAAGAAGACTATCTAATAAGCATAATGGGTGTACTGTCCTAATCCTAGGAGCACTCGCAACGCGAGAGAAGGTGAAGATAAAAGACATCTGAATGTACTTTATTCCTATTTCTCCTGAACCAGGATCCATCCCCGAACTGGAACAAGTTCCTTTCGAGTTCGTATATAACCATACGATGGATTATCCAATAAACTGTGGATCTTCGTAGTGATACGGAGTGTCCTGGAGAAATACAAAGTTGATTTAGGATTGGCGAAGAAATACTTGGTTTGGTCGTGAATATCAGTCGCAATTTACTATGCCCTCTTACTAATCCCTTTCTTTGTCTGAACTTAATACCTTCTGTACACCGTTTAGGCTAACTGGTTTTCTTCATTCCCTACCAGTCGGCACCAGCCTATGGTTTGGAAGAAGACTATCCAATTTGCGTAATAGGTGTACTACTCCTAAACCAAGGAGTACTCGCAACCTGAGAGAAGGTGAAAAGAAAAGACAACTGAATAGTCCTATCCGTTTTCTCCAGAACCGGAAACCATCCTCGAATTCCTTCGAGTTCGTATCTAACCATACGATGGTTTTGTCCAATGGAAGTGGACGTTCGCAGTAATACGGGGTGTCCTGGAGAAAAGGGTAAAAGTAGGAGTGGCAATGAGGTCTGCAACTCTGACAATCCAAAAGCCAGTGTTAAGTAGGTTCGGTCAACTTGGTCACTGAGTCATAGTCTAGGGTCGGGTCAATGGTCGCTGCCAGAGAGAGAGAGAAAAGAAACACTCAGCGTGCACTCTAACCTAGATCAGAATGGTTACCAATTTATCTAATCTGGAACCTCCCACTGTACCTCAAATTCTCCTCCAAACCTGAAAGAAGAATTAGTCGGGGTCACCCGAGGAGTAAACTAACTCATCAGTGGGAATCGGGATCCAACTCTCATCGCATGACAACGTGACGGAATCCGCTCACGTTATCACACTCCAGATGGTATACGCATATCTGGCAAGTTTCAGTACTTTTGAAACTCCCGATGTGATTTTTGCCCCATGCTCTTATGACCATGACTTTGGCCAACATATCATAAGTCACATGTCAAGTTCTACCCGTCATTCTCCAGGTTAATTTGAACCCACCCGTACATACCCTTGACTTTGGCCAAAATGGCAGTACGACTGTCCCAAACCAACGCATCTATCTATGCTGCATATGAATACCCCAATAGCTACCAATCACTGTGCCTTGACTTTGGCCAACATACACAGCTTGAATACTACTGACTACCCATATGAAACGACGGAGGGCTACGAATGGTTTCTGGCGAAAACCTTTAACGTAATGAACTTGATATCGTTGAAGGAACGGATAGCTTTTTAGAAAATATAGTGACGAAAACCTTTACTAAAGAGGTCACTCCCGGTGAAGGGATCTCGGCTCTTTCCCCGTAGAATAGGGTGCAGGATATTCCAACTGAATACCACGGTGCAAAGCAAAAGTAATCGGCTATAGTGAAGTTAATGCCCTGACGCAAACTTCTGTCCAAGGGGTCACTCCCGGTGAAGGGATCTCGGCCCTTGCCTCGTCGACTGAGGAGCAGGATATTCCAAATGAATACCACGATGCAAAACAAAAGTGAACATCCTAGCAATAACAGCTTTTTGAAAAGTGTTCCAACAACATCAGAATAGGTTTGTTTAACTTGCATTGATCCGAATCAACGCAGTCCCATCATTGATCACACCACAAAAAACGAAAATATACTGACGTACGTATATGCCATCCGCATTCGCCACTTGGTCCCGTCATCACCCGTTAGGTTAGCTAACTAACGGCAGAGCGGGGACTGGACTAGCGCGGATGAAAAACATATACAACATCTACTAATATATATACCAATATATTATATTTCGCTCAAGGCGTGAAAAGAAATGCAACATCACAGAAATGTACAGCATCACAGAACAATACAGATATCTGGGATCCCCGGGTTTCATAGAGCCACTACTGAAACCCGACGTTCCCCTGGTCGTGTGGATAGCCTGTGCAATGAAATCCTAGACCCCTACGGGCGCGGCAAGTCACCCGCCAAAACCTGAAGCGAGGCAGCCCCCTTCAGCTCCGTGAATGGACCACCCAGCACTCCACGGAATCCGGCAACTTGGGCACCCCTCCTGGGTCAACCTGTACCCCCTACGAGTGCGGCGAATAGCCCGCCAATCCCAGAGTGAAGCCCCCTCCGTCCCAATGCCATGAGATGCGGGCTTGTTGCCCTCTAGAACCCGGCCATCCGTGCACCCCACCGCGGGGTAATCCTAGTACAGAATGTAAAATATACATACACCGGGTACATCGACCGCAACCAGGTCGTGCCCCAAAAGAATAATACAAACAGGCAGTGACGGCAGTCCACAAGTCGGACGCTCGCCCCGCAATATCAAATGTACATAATACAACAACACAGTACTAGCATTGCATCTAGGCTATCCCCACGACCGATCCGCAACATCACAGCAAATACATAGAACATCAACGTGAAAGTCACGTTCGCAAATCCGTCTAACCGGGCTATAGCAGTTAGACCGGATTTACCGATCGAGTGACATTCACGGTCGCAGATATAATGTAAATACTGTGAAAAATGTGTTTAAAATTTTCCGATTGATCAAACTTAACAAGTGGGCCCCCAAACCAATACTGCAGCACTCACAGAAAAACTGGGCCCAATTTTAATATTCCAAAACCCATATTTTAAGCCCACAAGCCCACTGAAAAAAATTGATGAAGTGAAGTCTTATTCCTGCGGCGGAAGCGCGGCCAATGAGGGGCTTAGGCCGCCCTTCCGCGGTCGTACGGAATCATTGCTTCACCAAAATTTTGCAGTATTCTTAGAACTCTCTGCACATCACTATGAGACAACCTGAAAAAATTTTTGACTCAAAAAAAATTCGACAGAAACTGATGTGCATGAAAAATGCGGTTTCGGGATTTTGTTCGATCGGAAACGTAAAACACATTAAACCAAGCTAGACGAAGTTAATGGCGAGGCTCTGATACCACTGTAAGTGCACGGCGGCGCCCCGGCCGTCAATCCGACGGCCAAACGCGGAAACGGTGATAAACTTTAATTTTGCGGACTTAGCAAACCGGCACCACCGCGCACTAAACCCCGGATCGTGCCATTAAACTAGTCTAAGCTAACAAGAGAATGAGTTAGAGATATACCGACTGATCCGAGTCCTCCGGTCTTCATCTCCACTCCGATCTCCTCGCGGGATCTCCGGTCGTCGCCTCTTCGCCGGAAGGGCACCACGTCGCCTGCATCTTTTACGGGCTCCCGCCTCTATACCGAGGCAACTCGGGCGCAAAGCTGGCGAGTCGACGCGTCCAAGATTTGCTGTAGAATGTAGTGTAGAGTGTATGTCTCACTTTGGGGTATTGGAGTTGCCTTTGATGGAGGAATCATGAACTTTGGACTTTGGAATGAAGTGTAGAATTTTGCAAGCATGAAAATGATATGAACCAATCTTTTCTCAACATGAACTCTCTCATTCCCCTCCTCTAAATGTGGCCGGCCCCTTTTAACAAAGGAAAAGGTGGAGGGAAAACAAAAACAATGAAGGGAGGTGATGGTAGGAGAAATGAAGAGGGTGACCATATCCAAAGACAAGAAAACATCAACCATGCTTTTCTTTCCATCAAAACTATACCTTTCCAATCTCATTAATGCAAGAATGGTGCAACAAAAGAAAAGATGCTATCATATCAAAACTTATGCAATAAAACCCCTCCACTAAAGTTATTTGCACAATTGCAAATAACCCCCACCATCGGAAAAAGTCCGGCCGGGAAAGAACAAAGGAAAACCGGCCGGAACGGAAAGCAAACTGGCAACTCCAGAAAACTGGTCCCGTAATAAATTATAGGAAAACCCCATACTGTGCATACACACCCGCATCTGTATTCCGTCCGGATACAAATGCAATGAGACAAAATCTGCACTGTACTATACTAGGATCCGGCTTAAACCAAAGCCAGCTAGTAATATCCGTCCGATCCTGATCCGTGCAATACCGTACGTATCTGATCGAACGCTGCCATATAACCATACGGCCACTAGTACAAAATTGTCCGATCCTGATCCGTGCAATACTGCACGTAACTGATCGGACCCTGCCATATCTCCATACGGCCTCTACAGCGTTTCGCCCGAAAGCTTGAGTAACTGAAAGTGTGGTGGACTCTAAAGACTCGTCAATACTATGGCTGTGGATTTAACCACTAGCACGTCAGAGGTATTAGCCATACGTGACGGGCCACCAGCTATTGACCAAAAGGGACGTCGATGAGTGAACTCATCCTGACACCCTACTGAGCCTGTCAGTGATAATATCCGTACAGTCCGGTCCGTTCGTCTATGAGCATCGCATGTCGGGCCTAGGGGGTTGGTAAAAGTCAGACCCCCAAAAGTGGTACAAGTCGTGTTGGAGTGTAGCCCAGAACACCCTGAGATACTACTGGAATACCTACCAGTAAATCTCCTGCCTTGGCCAAGGTCTTTGTGTAATGGCTCTCCTAGACACAGCGCGACCTCACCCCCAATACCGGGAGAGACGAACCCCTGAAGATCCGCTCACTGCCTCCATGTGGCTCGGGACTGTACCCAACTAAAACCTGTTTGCACGACTCCTTTGAGCCGTGGTAGGGTAGTAATCAAAGTACAGTGGGAACTCACACGAGACAAATGACGATCCCCAGGTCGATGAACTAACCTGTACACATGTCACCTGGGAACTGCTATCTGACGTCAGGTATAAGACCAACTAGCATGTTCCCGGCGAGTCCTGTCCGGTGTACTCATAACCCAATGAGCACCTGTATACATCTTAGGTGAACCAACTGACACCAGTGGCTTGTGAGACCGGCCACCGCCCCTCGTCGGGGTCTCGACTGTATACACTAGTCTACTCTGGAGAATCGATGCCCTGTCTCGAAACTCCTACGACTAGGGACCTTTTAAGGATGCGCTTATAGACTCCAGCTCTCACTTATATGATCGCCCTCATACTGCTGGCAGTCAAGCAAGAATCCTAGGGGCTCTATCAACGTGCAATAGTGACATGTCAGGTCACCTAAAGCAGTACACGATGATAAAGGTAAACCAGATAGCATACTATCATCTCGAGTAAGACTGTCCTACCGGGATAGGTCCTCCCTCAATCATTGCAATCACGTGCCTGTGATCCAATAATTGACTCTGAGGGCATTATCTCCAACAACTAAGATCAACTTAATCGTTTGTTAAGAATACGTTAGTCTAATTTCAGACTAAGATCAACTTAACGGGATCGTTTAGATCCAACAAGATAGCATTTGGACTCAATTGTTTAGTTTAGGGACATTGCGGTCAATTACCAGTTTAAGGACATGGTGGTCCAATACCAGTTTAAGGACATAGTGGTCCAATACCAGTTTAAGGACATAGTGGTCCAGTGCCAGTTTAAGGACATGGTGGTCCAAGGTTAAGGACATCATAGTCCGTGGGTTTAAAAAGGACCCCACGGTCCGAGGTTAAGGACATCGTAGTCCGTGGGTTTAAAGGGACCCCACTGTCCGAGGTTAAGGACATCGTAGTCCGTGGGTTTAAAGGGACCCCACAGTCCAGTTTAAGGACATCGTAGTCCGTGAAATGTATGGTTGCCGGGACCCCCCACCTCTCTGAAGACGTTGAAGGATTACAACGACAAATATCAGAGGGGCTCAAAGATGTACCCTCGAACCAGTTTTGGTTGGTAGATCTATAGTCCAATTTGGCAATAAGATGTGTTAAAAGATTTATGAGCATATGAGCTCAATTAATCTGAGTTGAGAACTTATGGCCAATCTTGGGCTAAGTCCATTCAGGTTAAAATGTTTAACATTTATTTTGGGCTGTTGAGCCTTTGTTTGTGCTTGGCCCTTTTAATAATGCTGAGTATTGATTTAGATTCTGACATCATTTTTTGTCTTATAGTGCTGAGCACTCATAATAGCTCTGAGGCTTATTAAAGAATAATTTATGTTCTGTCAGCGCTCACGTAAGGGGCACGTGGTGCGCTTGGCTCTTTGCGCCAGTTAAAGAGCGCAATGCGCTTCTGCTGAGTAGCGCACACATGAGTGACACGTGGTTCGCTTGGCGCATTGCGCCAGATGATGAGCGCATTGCGCTAATTTTTGAGCGCATTGCGCTATTAGTTCAGTGGTGCACACGTGAATGACACGTGGTGCGCCTGGCGCTAAGCGCCAGTCCATGAGCGCAGTGCGCTAGTTCAAGGGCGCAAAGCGCTAACTGTTAAGTGGCGCACTCGTGAGTGACACGTGGTGCGCCTGGCGCTAAGCGCCAGTCCAAGAGCCCAGAAGCGCATTTGATCAATTTTATGATCTGGGAAATAAATTCTCCCTTAGAAGAGACTTGTCTCAAGATCAAAAGAACAAAAGTTCTTACTTTATAGGAGATGCCTCAATCTCTTGTATTGATGAAAGGCTTTGCCTTTATGGAACTATGATCCTTAAGAGAATTTAATAATTCTCTCCCCCTTTATCATGAGATGTTTATGATCTCAGAAAGACAATTTGTCTTATAGATCTATGATCTGTGGAAGAAGTAAGTACTTCTTTGTTTTATGATGAGATCTTTTGATCTTTTTATAAAAAACCTTGGTCTTTGTAGATCTATGATCTTTTTCAAGAAAGAATTCTTCTTTTTATGAGATGATTTCATCTCTGTGTTCATCATCCATCATCTTTACCTTGAAGAAATATCTTCTTGCAAGAGCTTGCTCTTTTTCTTTGAGTTTCTCAAAGTTTAGAGGGGGGAGGGTTTCTCCCTTTGCCTCTGTATATCTCTTTTTTTGTTTCTTTTCCTTTTTTTTTGAAAAGAAGGATCATTGGTCGTTAGGACCCACCACCTCTTCGACGACACTGAGAGATTACAGTGCCATATATCGAAGGTGTGGAGGGATGTACCCTTTGAACCATGTCTCACTCATCAAGGGGGGAAGAACATGTTGGAGCTTAAGCTTCTCGCTGCTGAAAAAGGCTTCTTTGCGTTCGCGCACGTGCGTCGCACGTGTTGGGCGCACGCGCGTCGCACGTGTTGGGCGCATATATTTGCACGTAGCGTACATGGAGTTTGCGCATATGCACATTATAGGGGGAGCAAGCTCCTATGGAGAACGAATCTCCTTTGAGTATTATTGAATATTCTCATGTGGTACGCACGTGCGTTGCACGTGGTGCGTGCATGGCGGGCACACGGGCGTTGCACGTAGCGCACATGGCGCTTGCGCGTTTGCGCATTATGGGGAGGAGCAGGCTCCTATGGAGAGCGAATCTCCTTTTAATATTATTGAATATTCTCATGTGGTGCGCACGTGCGTTGCACGTAGCGCACATGGCGCTTGCGCATTATGGGGAGGAGCAGGCTCCTATGGAGAACGAATCTTCTTTTAATATTATTGAATATTCTCATGTGGTGCGCACGTATGTTTCACATGGTGCGCGCATGGCGGGCACACGTGCGTAGCACGTAGCGCACATGGCGCTTGCGCATATGCGCATTATGGGGAGGAGCAGGCTGCTAACTTGGAGAACTAAGCTCCTATGGAGAACGAAGCTCCTTTGAGAATTGAATCCTTTGAGGATTGAACTCTCCTTGTTCTAAGAGGTATCCCCGCTTATTTATATGGGAGTGGTAGAGAAGCGATCTCTCCTTTTCCCGATGTGGGACTAAAAATGCATTCCCCATATAGTAGAGTATTACTTTAGATTACACGTGCATAGCACATTTGCTCATAACTTTTGATCCTAGATGAATTATGAGGCTCATAATATATCAAATCGAAGGATTGTTTGAGACACTTTCGATACCATCAGAATTTAGCTGTTTCTCATTCCGGAGTTTGTCAAAATACAGCTCGGAAAATACTGGATCGCATCTTCTTCCTTAGATCACATGTGCATAGCACATTTGCTCATAACTTTTGATCCCGGATGAATTATGAGGCCCATAATATATCAAATCGAAGGATGTTTCGAGATGATTTCAATACCATCAGAATTTAGCAGTTTCTCATCCAGGAGTTTGTCAAAATACAGTCCGGAAAATACTGGTTCACGTTTTCTTAAGCGTATCGCTGCCATTTGATGCCTTGGGCTCTTTTGCGCAGAAATTTTTGGCGGGAACAAATGCCCCCCACTGTTTTGCCAACATAAGTATATATGTGGGTAAAGTAGTGTAGAATAATTCATAGTGTATGACCAGTTTGGGGTTGGTATATAATTTTCAAAATCTTGATCCGAGAAGATAATGAGCGGACACAAGCGTCGTCATTTATCATTGACTCAAATCTCGACTCTTAAGGGTCAGAAGTTGCTCCGGGCGTTTCCCACGGGGTCAAGGTTAACTTTGGTTGTGTTCCACGGAGTCGTTGGATGACGTATTTCCGAGGCGGGCTCCTGTAGATGACGTATTTCCGCGACGGTGTCATGTGGATGACGTATTTCCGAGACGGGGTCATGTGGATGACGTATTTCCGCAACGGGGTCATGTGGATGACGTATTTCCGCGACGGGGTCATGTGGATGACGTATTTCCGAGACGGGGTCATGTGGATGACGTATTTCCGTGACGGGGTCATGTGGATGACGTATTACCGCCACGGGGTCATGTGGATGACGTATTTCGGCGACGGGGTCATATGGAAGACGTATTTCCACGACGGGGTCATGTGGATGACGTATTTCCGGGACGGGGTCATGTGGATGACGTATTTCCGCGGCGGGGTCATTGGTTGACTTGCTCCGCTTTCTGCGGTGTCAGAGTTGACTCTAGGTTTTCTGTGAACCATAGAGTCTTAGAACTAGGGATTATGCCGTAGCTCTGATTGGTGATGATGCGTCCATATCTTGCTGGAACAAAGATGAACGCCGTTGTTGGTTTCTAGGCAGTAGATGTGGCCGTCGAGATTTGGAACCAGGGACTTTGCCATGGCTCCACTTCATTGCGACCCTGAGGTCGGTTGTTGACGTTACGTCTGCATCCTGCTGGAGTTGAGAAGAAACGCCATGTTGATCTTCTGAGATGCCGATGTTGCCGTCAAGATCCGACTCTCCCTTTGACAGAGTCTGGTAGGGAAATGTGGTTCCCTTTTTGTTTATGCCTATGGATTGTATACAGGGGTCAGTATGGACTCTCCTGTAGGGCAAAAAGTTTCATTTTATATTTTTTTCTTTCCGCGATGCTCTATCATGTCAGCTTTTATATCGCGAGAGTCACGGTTGCCCAATCATTTCGGCTATTTTTCGTGGTGCCCAATCATTTCGGCTATTTGTTTTATTTACTCACTGCTTTTTATTGCGAGTTGCCCAACCATTTCGGCTATTTTGTATGCATACATTTTTACTTGCTGATTTTGTTACAAGTTGCCCCATCATTTCGGCTATTTTGTATGCATTTGTGGCTTGCTGGCTTTTCGCTGTGAGTTTGGGATTTGATACCGATTTAGGCATCAGCATCGCTACAACTGGGATATTGCCAGGAGCGAATCATCATTTGCCCTTGTCGATGTCGAACAAAGGTGGCTTAGCGAACAGGGTTAGGGTCCTGTCGACCAAGGCTTATGACTTTACGAGCCGTAAGAGTCTCATAAAGGAATTTTTTCCTACAAGTCGTGAGGATCTCGTAGGTGCGTTTTCTCCTTAAGAATCGTGAGGATTCCCAAGTGTAGGGTCTCCTATAAGTCGTAAGGATCTTATAAGAGTGCTTTCTCCTTATAAGTCGAGAGGACTTACAAGTGTCTTTTGCCATATGAGCATATCCCCAGTCTCTGGTGGGACTTTATTGGGGAAATGTTTATTCGCGCCGGTGGATTGTATACAAGGGTCTGCATTGAATCGCTTGTAGGGCAGCATTGGAGGTTGTGATGGCTTAAGAACAGGTTCAGATCCCTGTAGCTTAAGGCTTTTGAATCCTATGAGCCGTGATGGTCTCAAAGGAGGGTTCTCCTTACGAGTCGTGAGGATCTCACAGGTGTAATTTCTCCTTAGGAATCGTGGGGATCCCTAAGTGTGTTGCTCCCTTGTGAGTTATAAGGATCTCACGCAGGTGGTTTCTCCTTACAGGGTCGAGAGGACCTTGCAAGTGTCTTTTAACGAGCTTGCGCCCTTTCGGGTTTTCACAAAACTCGCCGGTAGCCCTTCTGGTTTTACTCACGGAGCCCTTTCGGGTTTTCATCCATGCCCATTTTGCTTATGGAGGTACCGTTTTCATTTTTGCTTTTTTTTATATATATATTTTTTGTGTCAGCCTTTGGATGCTGCGGTCCGTAGTAGTTTATAGACGTCTCGGTCAACAGCCAGTTTTAAGACATAGTGGTCCATTGTTAGTTTAACGACGTTTCGGTCTGTCGTTAGTTTAAGGACGTTTCGGTCCGTAGTTAATTTAACGACATTTCGGTCTGTCATTAGTTTAAGGACGTTTTGGTCCGAAAGCCGGCTACTACTTACAGAGTTTAGGCTTAGGAAGATAGCGAGCGGACATAGGCGTCGTCATCTATCGTTAACCTAGGCCGTGACTCGTTAAGCATAGTATTTTTTCAGGAAGCGGCCATTTATTGGCCTGAAAGGTCTTTCACCATGTATGTCCATGAGTAGATAGGCTCCACCCTGGTAGACTTTGTCTATGATATACGGTCCTTCATAGTTTGGCTCGAATTTCCCACGTTTAGCACGATTGGGGATCATAGGTCTTTTGACCACTAGCACGAGTTCGCCTTGGCGGAATGTTCTCGGCCTAGTCAATCTTTCATATGAGCGCGTCATCTTTGCTTTATAAGCCTCCAAGTTTTGTTGCGTCATGAGCCGAGTTTCGTCGAGGGAATCAAGCTCCTCAGCCGAAGGTGAGCATTTTCTTCTTCTGTTAGCTCATAGTGAACTGCCACTCGTAGAGAGGGTGGCTCTATTTCGAGGGGGAGTACCGCTTCCATGCAAAATACCAATGCATACGGCGTTGTGTTTGTGGCCGTTTTGAACGTAGTTCGATACGCCCATAGAGCTTCATGTAGTCTCTCATGCCAGTCCCTCTTATTTCGAGACATCGTCTTTTTCACGATCTTTGTCAAGGTTTTGTTGAAAGCCTCGGCTAGACCGTTAGCTCGAGGATTGTAGACCGAAGAGTATCTCCAGTCTATATTATGTTGTTGTATGAAGCGGCTCATCTTGTGGCTTCTGTAGGCTGGCCCGTTATCGGAGATTATCCGTCGCGGAGTGCCGAACCGATAAATGACATGTGTCTTGAAGAAATGGAGGATATTCTTCGTCTTCACTTCCTTCAGCGGTACTGCTTCTCCCCATTTGGAGAAGCAATCAGTTGTCGCCAAAATGAATCGATGTCCTCTGGACGATGCTGGTTCGATGGGGCCGATTATGTCAGTTCCCCACATTTCGAATGGTTAGCTAGGCACCGTTGGATGTAGTGGATTTGGATGCTGATAGATGAAGTCCCCATGGATTTGGCACGAGTGGCACTGCTTCGCGTATTCGAGATAGTCTTGGATCATCGTGGGATAATAATAACCCAACCTTTTAATCTTCAGTTTCATCTTCGGCCCGGCTTGATGAGAATCACAGAGTCTGTCATGAGTTTCTTGGACGACTCTCTTTGCTTCTTCAGGTCACAGGCATCTTAGACACAGAGAATCAAATGATCACTTATACAGAGTATCACTGACGACTTCAAAAGAAAGAGCTTGTTTCATGAGCTGATGTCTCGAGGATGCATTTTCAGGTGCTCGACGGGATTTGAAGTAGTCTATAAAGACTTCCCTCCAATCCATAGCCTTTTCCTGGTCTTTTATTTGTAAAGCTGTTTGCTCAGTATCTCCCTTTTCTTTGGACGACTCTGGAGATATTTATACGGGTGCAAGAACTCGTCGGCTTTGCACAACGATCCTCACGTCATCAAGGTTTTCGTCGGCCAATTCTTTAGCGAGCTTGGCTAATGCATCCGCCTTGCTATTTTCCGCACATGGTATGCTTTCCAGAATATAGGAAGGGATTTGAGTCAGTAACTGCTTTACCCTCTCGCCATACTTCACTAACTCTGGTTTGCATGTTTGATAGTCGTCGTTTACTTGGCTAACGACCAGTTGGGAGTCTCCGTATATGAGGAAGTTTTCGATTCCCATGTCTACAGTAATCTCAAGACCCGCTATCAAGGCTTCATATTCGGCTTCATTATTCGTCCTCGGCTCTGTTAAGGAATGGCAAAGCGCATTATCCCTCCTTGTGGAGTCATGAAGATGAGGCCCACCCCAGATTTGATTATGGGGGTACTTTGTTTGCGTTACTTCATGGAAGACGCTCCGTCGAAGTAGAGTTCCCATCGGGTATCACTCCCTCCTTTCTCCCCGTCAACTGTGTCAAACGCGTGCTCATCTGGCAATTCGCAGTTCAAAAGAGAGTCGGCAGGTATTGGATGTTCAGCGAGAAAGTCGGCGATGGCCTGGACTTTCACTGCCTTGAGAGGTCGGTATGTCACCGAGAATTCCATTAAGAGTAGGGACCACTTAGCGAACCGTCCCGTTAATATAGCCTTTGACATCAAATATTTGAGAGGATCCACCTTCAATATGAGATGGACTTCATGTGCCAACGCGTAGTGCCTGAGCTTCGTTATCGCGAAGATCAACGCCAAGCAGTGTTTTTCAATGGGGGAGTAATTGCTTTCTTCCCCCAGTAGAAATCGACTCAAATAGTAGAGGGCTCTCTCTTGTGCCCATAGCGCGCCTAAAGAACCTTCGAGGGTAGTTGTATACAGAACGAGGGGTTTTCCCTTGACTGGAGCGGTTAGTACCGGCAGATTCTGCAGGTATTGCTTGATTTCGTCTAGTGCGCCTTGGCATTTGCGATCCCAGACGAACGGGGTTCCCTTCTTCATTAGGTGACTATAAGGACGACACTTGCCGGAGAGATTGGCTATAAATCGCCGGATATATGCGAGCTTTCCTTAGAGAGACCGCAGTTGTTTGAGAGTCCTTGGCGGAAGCATTTCCATAATCGCCTTGATCTTTGACGGGTCTATCTCGATGCCTCGGTGTCGGACGACGAATCCTAGAAACTTGCCCGAGGAAACTCCGAATGCGCATCTTAGAGGGTTCATCTTCAAGTTGTATTTTCGAAGACGTTGGAACACGATCATCAGATGCTCTAAATGTTCATCGTATGATTTGCTTTTAACTACGAGGTCGTCGATATAGCATTCGACGATTTTCATGTATGAGGTCATCGAAAATCTTCTTCATGGCCCTCTGATAGGTGGCACCGGCGTTCTTTAGACCGAAAGGCATCACCTTGTAGCAGAATATGCCCAAAGGGGTTCGGAAAGAGGTATGCTTCTGATCCTCAGGATGCATCTTTATCTGATTTTTTCCTGATGAGCCGTCCATGAAGGAGAAGACTTCATGGGTAGACGTATTGTCGATCATCAGCTCGGTGACCGGTACTAGAAAGTCGTTCTTTGGGCAAGCTTTGTTGAGATCCCGAAAGTCCACACATATGCGCACTGTCCCATTTTTCTTCATCATCAGGATGATGTTGGCGATCCAGTCTGGATACTGAACCTCTTGGATGAAGCCGGAATCGATTAGCTTCTTGACCTCGGCGTTGATGCTTATCTCAAGCTCGAGCCGCATTCTTCTCGGTGCTTGTTTGACTGGCTTGATGTCCGGAGATATTGCCAATTTGTGCACAGCAATCTCTTGATCTAGTCCCGGCATTTCAGAATAGTTCCATGCGAAGTAGTCTTTATACTGCATGAGCACGTCTTTAAGCGTAGCTACCTTTTCTTCAGACAAAAGCTCACTGACGAACATCGGTCGTGGGTCATTTGTCGTCCCTAAGTCAATTGTCTTGAGATTATCTGCAGTAGTATGTATTCCATCTTCCAGCTCTTTTGGCGACGGTGGAAACTCGGAGATCACCTCATCATCATCGTTTTCGAAGCACCGGGGGAGGTCATCCATATTCTCGGGCTCTTCTTCTGATAGCGTTATCACGTGACAGGTACGAGCTCGGTTCCAAGACCGATGTCGATCTGGTTCTGCTCTCGCTGCATGCGCGGCTTTTGGTTCATGCTTCTGCGGCGGAGTTACCCTGCTAGATAGAGCGAACCCGCCTTGTTGATATTGGTCTTCGACCCAGTTCTTGAAGGTGAAGCAGTCTTCAAGAGGATGTCCTATCGCTCGGTGATAAGAGCAATAATCCGGGTGAGAGACCTCGCCTGCTTGTTCGGGGTGCTTGGACTCCGGGAGGGTAATCATCTGATGTTTTATGGCAAGATCAAGTATCTTCTTTGTCTTGTCTTGGGCAAAGAAGTACGCTCGACCCATCTTCTTTATAAGGGATGAATCTGGATTGCTCGATTCTCGATCGCGTGGCTTCTTGGACCCACTCTGTCGACGTCGAACGCTTTTTTTGTTCTTTGATTTATTTTTGCTTCTGCACCGAGTCTTTATGACGGGCTGGCGACAAAAAGCATCATCATTTTCCATAGCCTGCTGAAGGAGGCGCTGCGTCTTGTCTCTCTCGTAGATGGCCATTTCGCGGTTATGATCATCTCGAACCTTTTGACCCGCTTCCCTTATAAGCTTATCCATCTGTTCTTCAAACGACGGACTGGGAATTTTCACGACGGGGGCTCTTTCTGGTTCGGGTTTAGCATCTTCCCATAGAGCATCTCCTTCTTCATCAAAGTCATGTATGATGTAGCAATCGCGGAATAGCTCCCGTTTCTTGGATTGAACATATCCAAGCCCGATCGTTTCCATTCTCCCGTTGGGCAACTTTCGTTGAGTTCCGAGGGTGCTCCAAATCCTGTTATAAAACTGGGCTTGTCGAGCAGTCTGTTTAAGGGGTATGCCTTGGCGCCTCAAGAGTCTCTTTAGTCCATATGTATAGTATCTGGGCAAACGGATGGGCTGGAGCCTGTCAAGCGTAGAATCAGCACCATGCCAAATTTCCTTCTCCACTTTGGTTTCCGTGGATCGATAAAAGAGGATCGCCTTTTCATCTTTTCGATTGGGAGGGACGTAGAATGTTTGCAGTTCTTGCACACTATAAGTATCAAGTGCGTCAAGCTCTTTGTAATGCTCTTGCGGAACCATGGCGATTTGAAAACTTTGGTCTTCATCAGCGAAGGCTTGTATCGATGGACGAGCGGAGAATACAGCATTGACCTCATCTTCCGAGTCGTTGCCGAAGACCAAAATAGGGGTGGACGGTCCCGGCTTGTTGCGTTGGGGCGGCACCGAATAAATTATTTCTTCTCCCTCCTCGGTATCACTCCCGAAGACCGGAATAGTGGTGATAGCTTTTTGCTTGTCCTCCGGTTTGCGACAACTTTCTGTGTCTTCGAAATCTGGTAAGAAGTATTTTGCATCTTCGTACTTTCGGACTTCATTCACGGAGAATGGGTTCAGCTCTCCTATTATGGTATACTCGAGACCATCCTTGAAATACTTCATACACTGATGTTGTGTAGATGGGATGATGTTATACCCGTGTAACCAAGGCCTGCCGAGCAAAGCATTGTAGCATGTCTTGGCGTCAATGACGTGAAATTTAATGTCTGTGATAAGTAGCCCAAAACGTAGCGTCAGTATCACAGACCCGAGCGTCCGTGACGACTGAGAGTTAAACCCGGAGATGGTGACTTATCCCGAGCATGGTGTTGAACGCTCTTGCAGATTTCTTTCAACACCCTTACGTTAAGGAGATTGACGGAGGACCCATTATCGACCAGGATTTTACCTATCTTGATGTCATGACAGTATCTGGAGACATATAGGGGACGGTTGTGCTCTGTAGAGTTACTAGGCACACTCAAGAGGTTCCACAAGGCATCAACCATGCCAAATTAAAATTTTCCGGTGCCGAGAAACCCTAAACTAGATCGTTAACTAGAGATTAGGCGAAAAGAAAAGCTAGCAAACAACTTTGCTACTAAGTGAAAGGGATTACAACCTTTGTAAATCCGGTCCTCCACTTCTTTAGCTCCGTGTTGACGTCCCTCCGCTGCGATCATCGGGATCCCGGACTCTAGCGATGGTTTCGTCGGAGAAATGATCGGGCTAGGTCATTGACTTCAAGGCCGAAGATGATCTACGTCGGGGAGACTCAAACTAAAGCTATTCCTTCACTTGGTCAAAAACATTGTGAAGAGAACACCCTATACTACATGGCAAGTAGTAGAGGATGAAGAAATAGGAAGTGGGTTCACTTTAGAATTGGATTTCTCACTCTTTTTCTCATGGCACCATTGGAGGTAGCAAGCTTTCTTGAAGCTTGATGAAGATGAAGAAGAAGAAAGAATCATATGAATCATTATCCAAAATGAAACTTATCCAATAAATAATGGCACCATGGTTGAGTTAAGCCCTCATGCTTAACTCTTGTAGAGAATTAACCAAAGTATTAGGTTAAAGGTTGGGTTAACTAATATCCTATACAAATGACAAAAGGGTTGACTTTGTCAATGCTTATCAAGCTTCATGAAGCTTGATAACTTTGACCAAAGTCTCAATTCTTTTTTTATTTGCTAGGAAAATAGTAAACCCTAATTTAACCTTGATTTGGTTTAGTTCTCCTACACACAACTTGTATGTATCATCAAGCATGATACAAACATGTACACTTGCATATATCACCTATAAACAATGTGCACATTCAAGTGAGAAAATCAATCTTAAGTGAACCAATACTAGTTAATGTAAAGTAATATATCAAATATATAATTATACATTAAATCAACACTTTATTTAATGATCCGGTCATATCGCATATAACCGACTAATATCAAGTGTATCAATGTATCGAATCAACACTTGATTCGGTAACCCGGCTATATCACATATAACCGACCAATGATACAAATCGCAAGAATAGAATACAGTATCACATACTGGTATTATTCTCGGTACCGCACATATCTCATATGCGCTCCTATTTCGTTTCGCTTGAGCCAGGAAACCCCTGTGTAGGACTCTAAAGACTCGTCAATACGCCGGCAGTAGGTGATGATCATATCAAACACCCACAAGCCGCAAGCGGTCTGCTAAACGTAACGGCCACCCGGGTATTGAGCGATCAGAAGATCAACGAGCAAGCCCGCTCACACTCCTGTGAATCCAACCAGTAACACTACCGTACAGTTCGGTCTGTTCGTCTGATATGTCGCATATCTCATCTAGGGGTGGTAAACGTCAGACCCTAATAACTCGATAAGTCGTGTCGATATGAGGCTCATAACGGGTCGAGAAACTACTGGTTACACTTACCAGTAAATCCCTAAAGCAGCCTTGGCCAAGGACTTCCTGCTATAGCCAATCGAGCACTGCGCAACATCAACTCCCTATACCGGGAGAGACGAAACCCCTCCTATCGCTCATTGCCTCCATGTGACTCGGGAATGTACCCAAAAACCACCGTTTTGCACACCCTCTTGGACGTGGTAAGGTGGAAATCAAAGCACAGTAGGAATCACACAAGACTCTATGACGATCTCGGGTCTACAGACTAACCTGCACCAGTGTCACCAGAGAACTGTCATCTGACGTGAGGTATAATACCATCTGGGAGTTCTCGGCGAGTCCGACCAGTGTACCCAGTCTCTACTGAGCACCCGTATATCATCTCTGATGTCAAACACCAATGGATATGGGATCATCGATCGCCCATCTATATGGGTCGAGAAGGTACACGCTAGTCTACTCTGGTATATCGATTCCCCGTCTCGATACACCTACGACTAGGGACTTTGAAGGATGTACTTATGGACTACCACGTCCCCACTAGTATGATCCGCATCATAGTCCAGGTAGTCAAGTACACATCCTAAGGGCTTTACCAACATGTAACAGAGAGACAATCAGTGTACACGTTAAGGTAAAGAGTAACCAGATAGCATACTATCATATCGAGCAAGAAAGTCATCCCTATATATGTCCAAGCATCCACTACAATATACATCCTATGTATAGTAATGGCCTCTAGGGCATACATATAACTAACAATCTCCCACTTGCACTAGGGCCATCTGATAGCAGTGGTTGTAGTATCTTATACTCAACCATCCCATAAAAGTCTCTCTCTGGGAAAACGCCTTTCGTGAGTGGATCCGCCGTGTCGTCCTCTGAGTCTACTCTCCTAACCTCGATCCCCTGGAGATCAACCATCTCCACGATCAGGTGATACTGCCTAAGAATATGTCTGGATCACTGATGGGACGGGCATTTCTAGGCATAAGCCACAACTCCATTGTCACACAATGGGAGGAACGAAGTTCATCTCATGAACTAATTTACACCCAGACTGCCTCTTTGATAGCATCTTTGGTAGCGATGTATCCAGCCTTTATCGTCTAGTATGTCACGGTATCTAGCTTGGAACTCTTCCAACATACCGTCCCTCCACTGAGGGTAAAGACAATTCCTGCGACTGACATTCAGTCATCCTTATCACCCTGGAACCTTTCCAGTGATTCTCCCCAGGATCGATTGATACCAACTCACTACAACTAGTGCGTATCCTAAGATCCAATTAGATCTATCTCATAGATCCAAAACCCAGGATTTAGTAGGTATCACTTTGATCCTATATGGAGAATCCTTGTGATAAGCGGAGATTGACCGAGTGTAGCATAGGAAACTCCTTCCCTATCAAGAGTATGTCATCCATGTACTCTTCGAGGATCACCACTATACTCCCTACTACCTTTTTGTTTATACAAGGTTCATCTACCATTTTGATGATGTCAAACTCTTTGACTAACACATCAAAACAGACGTTCCAACTCCGCGATGCCTGCTTTATCTTATAAAGCATCTTGTACACGTTTCCGCTGCTCCCACAGTCTACGAAGCCCTCTGGCTGTGTACTTACGGACGCTCTCTTCTAAAACATCATTTTAGAAAAGCAGTCATGACACCCAACCACCAGATATCGTAGTCATGATATGTAGCCGTGGCAAGTAGGATCTGGATGGACTTAAGCATAGCTACTTAGAAAAATGTTTCATCATAACCCATACCTGGTCAATGATGCAAACCTTTAACAAGTCTAGCTTTGAAAGTCTCAACTTTTCCATGTACACCAAGTAATCTTCTCAAGATATACTTGCTCCTGATAGGGATTTAATCCTTTAGATAAAGCAACCAAAGTCCATACTTTGTTGGTGTATAAGGATTCCATCTCAGATCGATAAGCTGTTGGAGATAGTGCCCTCAGAGTCAATTATTGGATCACAGGCACGTGATTGCAATGATTGAGAGAGGACCTATACCGGTAGGACGGTCTTACTCAAGATGATAGTATGCTATCTGGTTTATCTTTATTATCGTGTACAGCTTCAAGTGACCTTACAGGTCACTATTACACATTGATAGAGCCCTTAGGATTCTTGCTTGACGACCAGCAGTATGATGGCGATCATATACGTGGGAGCTGGGGTCTATAAGCACATCCTTAAAAGGTCCATAGTCGTGGGAGTTTCGAGACTGGGCATCGATACTCTATTAGTAGACTAGTGTATACAGTCGAGACCCCGACGAGGGGCGGTGGCCGGTTTTACAGGCCACTGGTGTCAGTTGGTTCACCTAAGATGTATACAGGTGCTCGTTGGGTTATGAGTACACCGGACAGGACTCGCCGGGAACATGCTAGTTGGGATTATACCAGACGTCAGATAGAAGTTCCCTGGTGACATGTGTACAAGTTAGTTCATCGACCTGAGATCGTCATTTTTCTTGTGTGAGTTCCTACTGTACTTTAATTACTACCCTACCACGGCATAAAGGAGTCATGCAAACAGGTTTTAGTTGGGTACAGTCCCGAGCTACATGGAGGCAGTGAGCGGATCGGCAGGGGTTTCTGTCATGACCCGAAAGTACGGAACATGACCGGCACTTAGACTACGAACGTCTCAAGGAGTACGTATGCTAAGTAAGCCGAAACCCAGAAATCCAAACCAAGAGAAGTAGTAGAGAATAGGAAGAACCATATCAAATCAACCTGTATGCAACATAATATACAACGCCTAAAGGCGAGGATCACAATAGAAATGGAACTCAACCAGCAAGAAACTCAAGAAATAAAACATGCTACTCTATGGTCGAAAGAATAACATTACTGGTCTCTATCTCAAAAAAAATACAAGTTTGGTTGATGGAACTTCTAGATACAACTGAAATATAATATACAAGGTATAATGATGGGTAAGATACAATAAACCCACCTACTAGCAAGTCACCCGAAAAGAAACCGTGCCCGCAAAGCCGTAATGAAATCCGTACGGCAACACCTGCAAGAAACTGGGGCACAACGGGGGTGAGTTGCCAACTCGTGAGTAGAAAAAGATCTACGAACAGAAAATCGCATGAATAACGCAACCTAGGTCAATGATCATAATATATCCTCAAATATATGAATAACATGGAGCCTATAACAATGGCTAGGGTAATATCTAACCCGAGTGTGATCTCATGTGCCCGTGTCAGTGCCTCAGGTAGCAATATATCATATGAATGAGGTATGAATGCATGAAAACAGAATACATGTAAATGAAGAAACTGTTTTCATAAATTAGTGAGATTTCCTTTGTATTTTTAAAATGAGGTATCATAAATGAAATCAGCATCAACAGTGTCTAGTATCGACACAAAACATAAATCTCAATGTCTCAAAACCTCAGGCTCCGGCCATCCGGACTGGCCTGTATCATCAAATCTCAGTACCTCAATATCTCGAAATCTCAATGTCTCAATCTCAATATCTAGGGCGCCGTCAGTCCAGACCGGCCCCTACCATCCATCTCAAGACCACGATGGTATCCTCCGGATATCCGACGCGTCGGGTAAAATCACCGGTAGGTAGTCTCCCCCTGCCAGGCTCATCGTCATCACCACGAGCTTCTTGCCCCGGGGTACCTTACCGGGTCCACCATGTACCCGAAACGGTTCATCCAACTCCTCGAATCGGGTCTCCAAATCTATCAGCAAACTCATGGTGGACGACTCATACATCATGGGAAAAACCGCGCTTTTTATTTAAAAAGAGAAAGAAGAAGTTTGTATATGTTTTGCGGTTTTCCCCAAATCCAGAAAATCTCATGGAAATCCAAATCCAAAACCTCAATAGCACGTAAAAAGTGAATATATGCATGAGAATCCATGAATGCGGCATAACAATGAATAACAGTATGCATGAGGTAGCAGGTAATAACTATAATGTCTAAACTAACATATAAGGCAAGTGCACTAATATCATGTCTAAACTATTAGCTAACAGGCTATGTCAAGCAATAATATTTTCTAAGGTGTACGTGACATGGCAATTACCGATGAAGATGTGTGTGAGCCGGCAAGTAAGTGTACGTGGTACATACGCATCATCGGTAATGGTGCTGGTGTCCTAACCACAAGATATCAACGGTAGAATATGAAGCATAATATAAGCATGTGATGCGGAGCAAACAACAATAATGAGCGGGAGCTGAATACTAGACGCAACGATAATTAATCTGTTTTAACCTAATATAAGTCCTACAATGGTGCCTTTTGAAATAACACGAATCGTGGGGTTTTGAAAATAGGGGCTACGGTGTTTTTAAGAAAAGATACGTTTTTTGAAATATCCGTAGGATCCCTTAGGCTGTCTTTAAAAATACGCACGATTCGTAAGCTTTGAAATAGGTAGGAACTGAATCTAATCTAACAACTAACTAAACTAAAAGGCTACGCTATAAGCTAGACTACAGGTAAGGAAACCGCCTAACATCTGAGTCGATACATATACATACCTGTATATATATTAGTCGGTGATCCTGCCTCAATAATATCATATCAGATACCATATCCATAATCAGACATCCCAAGTCAAGAGTGCGGATCAATCATCAAGATATAGCTCGTACGTAAATCCGTCGTACGGCATCCCCAAATCTGGGTACGGGTCAATATCATATTCCTTACACTATTCCTCTGGTATCCTCTTTATCCAAGATCATAGTCTAGGGTACTGACCTATGTCTAGTACAATACTAATATCCTCAATATACTCATGATCTGACTACTGATCGACAATCTCATACAAACCAATATCGTCAGCACATATCATCATCAAGGGGTATACATCGCTCGATACAGCCTAATATCAATATCCTAGCATATTATGCCTCATATCACGATCACATGTCGACCATTTATTTATAACACTATTCACCCGTATCGCCGCCGCAAGATCCGCTATAACACCAGGACGTACCTTAAGTACGAATCCTGCCATATCACCGAGATCACAACCACAAACAAATCTCATCGACTCAGCTCAATCCCAAGTATCCTCCTCAAATCCGTATGTGAACACATAGTCCCATACCTATGTGAACATATAAATATATTCCCATACACGCACATATGAAATAAGGAATGTATGCAAGTATGTATATGTGTGTATGTGTAAGTGTAGTGCACCCACTACCTAAGGTTTCGTAACCATGCACCAATCCAACACCAATATCCATCTAAAATCATCAATAATAAATCCTAACAACATATCATAAATTGTTGGTGTGTATACGCAACCGTATACATCACCACGGACTGCGGTGGTGCTATACGCCATCCACCCGACTTCTCCCCGTAGATATAAATCTACTCACCTGGTCCTCGCTAGCCGGTACCGACGTTGCCATGCGCTTGCTTGTCGTCTCGAAGTCCACATGGGGGTACCTACATATCATAACGCACCATATCACATTAAAACTAAATTCGAAATCGAAACAGCATACGAAAATGAAATCGGCACGCGTATCACGCATAGGTCCAAACCTATCGCCTACGCATGCAAGAATAGTCAAACCAACCCTCGATGTCGATGTACAAACGTCAAACCATCGAGAAAAATCCAATCACACTCATTTGCACATTTACGAACACTAATTTTAATATAAACTAGGTTAAAACTCACAAAAACCACAATTTTGCTTAAAAAGTCATTTTTCCGAAAATCTAGCAAGCACAATTCGCCGTTTTTGTACAAAACAGGATGTTTAAATGAATGTAGCGGCCAATATATTTATTAAATATCTTAAATAAGTCGTATAAACAAATTTCCGGAATTTAATCTCATTAATATCCAAAAATCCTAATATTCTACTTTACAAAATACCCTTTTTAACAATTTCATAGCAAAAATGCACAAACTACAATTTAGGTTGGATTTCCATGAACTAAAGTGTTAAACTACACTTAATAAATTTAATAATATTATAAAAAGCCTAACCATATTTTTAATCTAATATTTCGAATTAAATCAAAAAAACTAGTTTGCAACAAAAAGCTTAATTTGGACATTTTTCAAGTAACAACTTGTAATTAACAACTAGATTAGTTTTCTACAAAACTAAATATATTAATCCACCTCACTAAACCATACACAATCAAACACAACTCATTTCCACAACAAACCCTAACTTAGTAATCAAAACCCTTTCTTTAAATTTCAAAACTTGAAATTTAAAACCCTAATTTAACACCTAATAGCTAGATTCAAGTAATTTAACAACAAATTAAGCATAAGGTTATGATTATACCTCACAAGCTTGAGATCAAACTTGCAAAAATCTTAGCCTCCAACAATGATTTCATGCTCCAAGATCCATGCTTGAATAGCTAAAGAATAATGGGTAAAGCTTGGATTTAGAATTAGCTTTGAATTATTGAGAAAAAGGGTGGATTTTTGATAGAAATTTTGGGGATTTTGATGGAAAAATGAGATGAAGTATTTGGGGCTGTTTTGGTTCAGGTTTTGGCCAGAAATATTGGGGGATTGGGTGAGGGAGGAGAGAGAGTGAGGTGGGGAAAGTTAGTTCAAGTCAAAGTCAACTCAAATTATACCATTTTCTACTCTTTTTTCTTTTCTTTTCTTTCATTTCTTTTCTTTAAAATCCAAGTGGGGACAAAAGAGGGGTTGCTGAATTCTTCAAGGGGATAAGTGAATGGGTGTGTGTGGGTGTGGGTACGGGTGTGGGGTGATGAAAAATGATAAATACAATACCCCAAACATCCATTTACGCTAAAAAAAAGCCTTTTTTCTTCAATAATTTCTAAACCATTTTGGCAAATGATTTCGTTTCAAAAACCACATGATAAATTTTTATTTAATGTTTTATGATGCACAAAATTTGTTTCAACTCATTCCAATTTGTAATTTTCCCTAATTAAATGTATTAGTGACGGCTTAAAATAATAATAAAATAATATTTTTTCCAGAAAATTTGAAATTTCACCAGCGGCTCAATAAACACCAAATAATAGCAATTACATAGATAGAATATGTATATTTAATTTTTAAAATAAGATATTTGTATTTTGACTTTTTACAGAAAACCCCCTCATTTTACCGATTTTCCGAAATTTCACCGAAACGATTTTCAAAACGCTACAATCTTCCCCCCTTAAAGAAATTCGGTCCCCGGATTTAAATTCAAACTCCCCCAATTACTAAAACATCTATGAAAAACCATCAAGTCGTCGGGGCTCCGAAATTGTAAATACATAAAACAAATCGTAGCGCAGCGCATGCGCTTGAAAAATGAGTATATAACTCAAATCAAAACTCCGTCAAGCATCCCGCGATCATCGGAGTCGTGGAGAAGACATCAATGCCAAATCCAAATCAAAACCAATATGATATAACTCGAAACTATAAATGTAAATATCGAATCTATATCTATAAGTATCTGAAGGAAATGCATGCCAAATCTCTTTAAGTCGCTGTGCAACGCGTATAACACTGCACAGTGGCGGACGTCTACCATAAGAAAATAACTATATACATATATACCTTTGTTTGAAATGTACGTTCCGCCGTTTTGGAAACAATTTAGAAGGGTCTCCTTGTTTTAAACATTTCGTGTCATATCAGACACGTAGGTAAATACTGAGGCTATAGCTCGCTTTTTGGAAATCCCTTCAATAACTATCAATGCATGCAAAATGTATTCAGGTACTGTCCTCTGACTTGTCCTGCTCAGTACGGAAACACATAGCAATATCATAAAAACGTACTGCTCTATAAGAAATCAATCCCAACATATGCACATGAATACTACGTGCGTCTGGTGCGCACGGAAATCGAAATCCATGAATGTGCCATACATGCGCACAGAAACAACATCTAAGTGCATCAGGTGTGCACGAAACATCTGTCGTAGGCAACATGTATGCCTGACAGCAAAATCAGGTGCATCTGACATGCACGAAAAATCTCGAATTAGTGCATCTGGTGTGCACCAAATCGCATCTCGTAACAGGCGCCCAACAGGCGCTAAAAATCCAATCCGGTGCATAAAATGCACAAAACAAATGTCGAGCATCACCCTCAAAATCGAAATCCAGTGTATCCAAGTGCACAAAATACATGTCACTGCACTGCCAGCATATATAAACTATACAGAGTGCAGGAACCAAATCGCGTGCGTGCATACGCACAAAATCAACTCAACCGTTTAAAACCGTAAAATCACAAACATGTGAAACTAAAGCACGAAAACGATATCAAGTGCAACACTGTACAAAGATCGTAAATCCTCAATCATCAAAATCAAATCATACGAATAAATCACCCAAAACATCGAAATCAATAATGGCGGAACAGTACCGCTCATGCATCCTCTAAGAATCTCGGGCCAACTGTCGCGGTCACTAGTGGGACGTCTCGTCGATGATCATGAACTCTGGCCTGCTGGTGTGCGTAACATGACCACTCCTGGGTCCAAGTCTTCTCCGTGGATTACCAATCTCATAATCCATCGGCTCATCGGCCCTGTCAAGGCAGCATATCACTGGCGTCGGCCTCTGGCTCTCTGAATGCACGTGACACATCTGATCCTGGGTGCAAGTATCATCGCAGCAGTATCGTGGAAGGAATCCTGCTCACGGTCTCTTCCATGTCTCGTCTCTGCCAACTGTCCGGAAGTCATTGTCCTTTCCTATATCTGCATCTTGCTCTGGAACGACTGCATACTCATCGCGACTCCTTCTGGAAGGTAAGTCCAAGTACCATGCCTCGGCATGCGCATCGCCTCTCTGATGTCGGCGGAGTGGAACGTCATCTCATCTAGATCTGGTGCGAACCTCTTATTCCACTTTTCTCTAATGTCGTCTGCTTTGGACTCGTCTCGTCGCGGCTGCATGGACTGAGCTCCAACGGCTATCCTCGTATCTGGAGTCTCCCAAGAATGCATCTCACCACCTAGCATCCGAATTAAGTCGAGCCATCCAATCGATTCGTCAAAACCGCATAATCCCCTAAGAGCTCAACATCTTGGGTACAGTTTAATAGTATCGAGTACATACCACAGCATCGGTGGTCCAGCCGTAGAAGGGCAAACCCAAGCCTCACTAATGGCGCCGCAGAACTGCCGCAAACCCTAAGGTTCAAAGGCTTTCACACGGTCATTAAGTCGAGTTAGGGTTTCATTCTTCTAGAGGGACCATAGAATTGCCTGCATGTCTTTCCGACTATCTTAAACTTGGAATAATAGGTTTCTGACATTCGATCGTCTCTGTCGACTCCCAACGTCTCCACGTGAAGTTGTCTCTAGCTGGAATCCATCTATCTGATGACCTCGCATCGGGTTAGGCGAACGATCCACATGTCCTAGTCATTCATCCACGATGACTAGCGACCTTCTATCATCTCTTAGTACAACTCGTTCTGCACTAACTCCAGCATCTGGGGCAATACCTCGTCGTTCGCAGCAATAACTGGCTCGCTCGTCTGCACGCCGAACAGTCCCTCGATCATCATGAATAAGCAACACACCAACGGTCATCAAGATCTGGCTGGCCTCTATCATTAGCTCAATCCTCTAATGTCGATCAGCACATCCGAGTAACCTCATAAAGGCGATCCGCCAAATGCTCGTGGCGCGGAAACACAGTCAAAAGACACCTCTCTATAATCGGGTGTCGCCGGAATCATGCCCTGGTCAGTCCTCGTTCGTGCCGAGCTCGTGCTGACTGCAACTCTAGCCGTAGCTCTCCCTGCCCATAATCGTGGCAGCAAAACCAAACTGGTACCGATGAGGCTAGATCAGGAAGGAATATAATACTGAACAAGGAAATGTACATCCTAAGGCTTCTTAAGTGGAGTGGCGTGTCGTAAATATGCCGCGGAACATACTAACGGTACGTCACTCTACTTTAGTCACCTATTCCATCAACCAAGGGTCATCCTACGCTCCGAAGGTAAAACCTAACGCTCTGATACCAACTTTGTCATGACCCGAAAGTACGGAACATGACCGGCACTTAGACT
Source organism: Agapanthus africanus (assembly GCA_030015575.1). Classification (NCBI taxonomy): domain Eukaryota; kingdom Viridiplantae; phylum Streptophyta; class Magnoliopsida; order Asparagales; family Amaryllidaceae; genus Agapanthus; species Agapanthus africanus. The sequence goes on from JASDDO010000004.1 coordinate 208,618,110, forward strand.
ACGAACGTCTCAAGGAGTACGTATGCTAAGTAAGCCGAAACCCAGAAATCCAAACCAAGAGAAGTAGTAGAGAATAGGAAGAACCATATCAAATCAACCTGTATGCAACATAATATACAACGCCTAAAGGCGAGGATCACAATAGAAATGGAACTCAACCAGCAAGAAACTCAAGAAATAAAACATGCTACTCTATGGTCGAAAGAATAACATTACAGGTCTCTATCTTAAAAAAAATACAAGTTTGGTTGATGGAACTTCTAGATACAACTGAAATATAATATACAAGGTATAATGATGGGTAAGATACAATAAACCCACCTACTAGGAAGTCACCCAAAAAGAAACCGTGCCCGCAAAGCCGTAATGAAATCCGTACGGCAACACCTGCAAAAAACTGGGGCACAACGGGGGTGAGTTGCCAACTCGTGAGTAGAAAAAGATCTACGAACAGAAAATCGCATGAATAACGCAACCTAGGTCAATGATCATAATATATCCTCAAATATATGAATAACAAGCAGCCTATAACAATAGCTAGGGTAATATCTAACCCGAGTGTGATCTCATGTGCCCGTGTCAGTGCCTCAGGTAGCAATATATCATATGAATGAGGTATGAATGCATGAAAACAGAATACATGTAAATGAAGAAACTGTTTTCATAAATTAGTGAGATTTCTTTTGTATTTTTAAAATGAGGTATCATAAATGAAATCAGTATCAACAGTGTCTAGTATCGACACAAAACATAAATCTCAATGTCTCAAAACCTCAGGCTCCGGCCATCCGGACTGGCCTGTATCATCAAATCTCAGTACCTCAATATCTCGAAATCTCAATGTCTCAATCTCAATATCTAGGGCGCCGTCAGTCCAGACCGGCCCCTACCATCCATCTCAAGACCACGACGGTATCCTCCGGATATCCGACGCGTCGGGTAAAATCACCGGTAGGTAGTCTCCCCCTGCCAGGCTCATCGTCATCACCACGAGCTTCTTGCCCCGGGGCACCTTACCGGGTCCACCATGTACCCGAAACGGTTCATCCAACTCCTCGAATCGGGTCTCCAAATCTATCAGCAAACTCATGGTGGACGACTCATACATCATGGGAAAAACCGCGCTTTTTATTTAAAAAGAGAAAGAAGAAGTTTGTATATGTTTTGCGGTTTTCCCCAAATCCAGAAAATCTCATGGAAATCCAAATCCAAAACCTCAATAGCACGTAAAAAGTGAATATATGCATGAGAATCCATGAATGCGGCATAACAATGAATAACAGTATGCATGAGGTAGCAGGTAATAACTATAATGTCTAAACTAACATATAAGGCAAGTGCACTAATATCATGTCTAAACTATTAGCTAACAGGCTATGTCAAGCAATAATATTTTCTAAGGTGTACGTGACATGGTAATTACCGATGAAGATGTGTGTGAGCCGGCAAGTAAGTGTACGTGGTACATACGCATCATCGGTAATGGTGCTCGTGTCCTAACCACAAGATATCAACAGTAGAATATGAAGCATAATATAAGCATGTGATGCGGAGCAAACAACAATAATGAGCGGGAGCTGAATACTAGACGCAACGATAATTAATCTGTTTTAACCTAATATAAGTCCTACAATGGTGCCTTTTGAAATAACACGAATCGTGGGGTTTTGAAAATAGGGGCTACGGTGTTTTTAAGAAAAGATACGTTTTTTGAAATATCCGTAGGATCCCTTAGGCTGTCTTTAAAAATACGCACGATTCGTAAGCTTTGAAATAGGTAGGAACCGAATCTAATCTAACAACTAACTAAACTAAATGGCTACGCTATAAGCTTGACTACAGGTAAGGAAACCGCCTAACATCTGAGTCGATACATATACATACCTGTATATATATTAGTTGGTGATCCCGCCTCAATAATAACATATCCGATACCATATCCATAATCAGACATCCCAAGTCAAGAGTGCGGATCAATCATCAAGATATAGCTCGTACGTAAATCCGTCGTACGACATCCCCAAATCTGGGTACAGGTCAATATCATATTCCTCACACTATTCCTTTGGTATCCTCTTTATCCATGATCATAGTCTAGGGTACTGACATATGTCTAGTACAATACTAATATCCTCAATATACTCATGATCTGACTACTGATCGACAATCTCGTACAAACCAATATCGTCAGCACATATCATCATCAAGGGGTATACATCGCCCGATACAGCCTAATATCAATATCCTAGCATATTATGCCTCATATTACGATCACATGTCGACCATTTATTTATAACACTATTCACCCGTATCGCCGCCGCAAGATCCGCTATAACACCAGGACGTACCTTAAGTACGAATCCTGCCATATCACCGAGATCACAACCACAAACAAATCTCATCGACTCAGCTCAATCCCAAGTATCCTCCTCAAATCCGTATGTGAACACATAGTCCCATACCCATGTGAACATATAAATATATTCCCATACACGCACATATGAAATAAGGAATGTATGCAAGTATGTATATGTGTGTATGTGTAAGTGTAGTGCACCCACTACCTAAGGTTTCGTAACCATGCACCAATCCAACACCAATATCCATCTAAAATCATCAATAATAAATCCTAACAACATATCATAAATTGTTGGTGTGTATACGCATCCGTATACATCACTACGGACTGCGGGGGTGCTATACGCCATCCACCCGACTTCTTCCCGTAGATATAAATCTACTCACCTGGTCCTCGCTAGCCGGTACCGACGTTGCCACGCGCTTTCTTGTCGTCTCGAAGTCCACATGGGGGTACCTACATATCATAACGCACCATATCACATTAAAACTAAATTCGAAATCGAAACGGCATACGAAAATCAAATCGGCACGCGTATCACGCATAGGTCCAAACCTATCGCCTACGCATGCAAGAATAGTCAAACCAACCCTCGATGTCGATGTACAAACGTCAAACCATCGAGAAAAATCCAATCACACTCATTTTCACATTCACGAACACTAATTTTAATATAAACTAGGTTAAAACTCACAAAAACCTCAATTTTGCTTAAAAAGTCATTTTTCCGAAAATCTAGCAAGCACAATTCGCCGTTTTTGTACAAAACAGGATGTTTAAATGAATGTAGCGGCCAATATATTTATTAAATATCTTAAATAAGTCGTATAAACAAATTTCCGGAATTTAATCTCATTAAATTCCAAAAATCCTAATATTCTAGTTTACAAAATACCCTTTTTAACAATTTCATAGCAAAAATGCACAAACTACAATTTAGGTTGGATTTCCATGAACTAAAGTGTTAAACTACACTTAATATAGTTAATAATATTATAAAAACCCTAACCATATTTTTAATCTCATATTTCGAATTAAATCAAAAAAACTAGTTTGCAACAAAAAGCTTAATTTGGACATTTTTCAAGTAACAACTTGTAATTAAAAACTAGATTAGTTTTCTACAAAACTAAATATATTAATCCACCTCACTAAACCATACACAATCAAACACAGCTCATTTCCACAACAAACCCTAACTTAGTAATCAAAACCCTTTCTTTAAATTTCAAAACATAAAATTTAAAACCCTAATTTAACACCTAATAGCTAGATTCAAGTAATTTAACAACAAATTAAGCATAAGGTTATGATTATATCTCACAAGCTTGAGATCAAACTTGCAAAAATCTTAGCCTCCAACAATGATTTCATGCTCCAAGATCCATGCTTGAATAGCTAAAGAATAATGGGTAAAGCTTGGATTTAGAATTAGCTTTGAATTTTTGGGAAAAAGGGTGGATTTTTGATAGAAATTTTGGGGATTTTGATGGAAAAATGAGATGAAGTATTTGGGGCTGTTTTGGTTCAGGTTTTGGCCAGAAATCTTGGGGGATTGGGTGAGGGAGGAGAGAGAGTGAGGTGGGGAAAGTTAGTTCAAGTCAAAGTCAACTCAAATTATACCATTTTCTACTCTTTTTTCTTATCTTTTCTTTCATTTCTTTTCTTTAAAATCAAAGTGGGGAAAAAAGAGGGGCTGCTGAATTCTTCAAGGGGATAAGTGAATGGGGGTGTGTGGGTGTGGGTACGGGTGTGGGGTGATGAAAAATGATAAATACAATACCCCAAACATCCATTTAAGCTAAAAAAAAGCCTTTTTCTTCAATAATTTCTAAACCATTTTGGCAAATGATTTCGTTTTAAAAACCACATGATAAATTTTTATTTAATGTTCTATGATGCACAAAATTTGTTTCAACTCATTCCAATTTGTAATTTTCCCTAATTAAATGTATTAGTGACGGCTTAAAATAAAAATAAAATAATATTTTTTTCAGAAAATTTGAAATTTCACCAGCGGCTCAATAAACACCAAATAATAGAAATTACATAGATAGAATATGTATATTTAATTTTTATAATAAGATATTTGTATTTTGACTTTTTACAGAAAACCCCCTCATTTTACCGATTTTCCGAAATTTCACCGAAACGATTTTCAAAACGCTACAGTTTCGTTTCTCCCGGTATTGGGGGTGAGGTCGCGTTGTGTCTAGGAGAGCCATTACACAAAGCCCTCGGCCGAGGCAGGAGATTTACTAGTAGGTATTCCAGTAGTATCTCAGGGTGTTCTGGGCTACACTCCGACACGACTTGTACCGCTTTTGGGGGTCTGACTTTTACCAACCCCCTAGGCCCGCCATGCGATGCTCATAGACGAATGGACCAGACTGTACGGATATTGTCACTGACAGGCTCAGTAGGGTGTCAGGATGAGTTCGCTCATCGACGTCCCTTTTGGTCAATACTTGGTAGCCCGTTACGTACGGCTAATACCTCTGACGTGCCAGTGGTTAAATCCATAGCCAAAGTATTGACGAGTCTTTAGAGTCCCCCACAGACAGTTTCTCAAGTTTCGGGGGAAACGTTGTAGAGGTCGTTTGATATATGGCAGGGTTTGATCTTATACGTGCGGTATTGCACGGATCATGATCGGACGGATCATACTAGTGGGCTTTGGTTTAAGCCGGATCCTAGTATTAGATTTGTTGGATTACTTTAGTCTCATCGCATTCGCATTCAGTCGGAATGCGGGTGCAGGTATGTATATACAGGTGAGGGGTATCCTTGTGATCCGTCACGAGTTTACTTTAAATGTTGCCGGATTTTCTTTGTTATGGCAAACATTTGGATTAATGTTTGCTTAAGGAAATAATGAGCTAGAAATCATCATGACAATGCATTAATGTGACATAGACTTATATCATGAGTCATGGTCTCTTTTTTAGCAAAAGTGTCACATTAATGGATTGATTTGTGATGATATGAGAGGAAGAGAGAGAGAGGGGCTGCAATGGGGTTATGGTTAGCTCTCATATTATTTTCCTCACTCTCTCTCATTCTATCATAACATTACAACAAGAGAAAAGAAAAAAAAAAAAGCTCTTGTTCTTCTTCTTCTTCCTCTAGCTCCTCATCTCCTCCATTAGCAACACCTTCAAGCTCCATCCAATTTAATGGATGTAAGAGACAAAGTGAACACAACATTCTCTACAACACCTTGGACGCGTCGGCTAGCACACTTCGCGCCCGAGTTGCTTCGGATGAAGCAGGAGCCCGTAAAAAGAACCGATGATGTGGTGCCCTTTCCGACGAGGAGATCGAGACCGGAGTTGCCGCGGGAGCTTGGGATGGTGACCAAAGACCGAAGGACACGGATCGCTCGGTATAGCTTCCTACCCATTCTCATGTTAGCTAGCATTAGGTTAATGGTTACGATCCGGGTTATATAGGATGCGGTAGTGCCGGTTTAAAAGTCAAGAAAAAATTTCGTTTCCGCATTTTGGCCTCGGATAGACGGCCGGGGTGCTACCGTAGTCCTACATGGTATCAGAGCCACGCCATTAAGCTTTACTAGTTTGCTCTAGCGTGTTTAAAACTTCGATCGAACAAAAATTCCGAAACCGCGTTTTCAAATATGCAGCTTCTGTCGAAATTTTTCTGTTGTAAAAAAATTATTTGGTGTGTTGCAGAAAATCAGGCAGGGTTTTGTAGGAGTACTGTAGAAATTTGGTGACAAGATTCAATAGTAACGCCGCGGGACCGCGGCCCCAACCCCATTTTAGCCACGGTTCCGCCGCCGTTCTAAGCCTTCACTACACCAAATTTTTCCAGTAGGTTCCTGAGTTGGAAATGTGGTTTTTGTTATATACCTTTTGGGCCCAGATTTATTTGAGTACTGGGTATTGTGCTTTGGGCATACTTTGGGAATTTTAGTCGATCGAAAATTTTAACATGTTAGTTCACAGTATTTACATTATATCTGCGACCGTGAATGTCACTTGATCGGTAAAACCAGTCTAACTGCTATAGCCCTTTTAGACGGATTTGCGAACGTGACATTCACGTTGATGTTCTGTGTTGTGCTGTGATGTTGCGGATTGGTCGTGGGGGATAGCCTAGATGCAATGGTAGTACAGTTTGGTTGTATATGTACATTTGATATTGCGGGACGAGCGTCCGACATGTGGACTGCCGTCACTGCCTGTTTGTATATTATTCTTTTAGGGCACGACCGGGCTGTGGTCGATGTACCCGTTGTATGTATATTTTACTTTCTGTACTAGGATTACCCCGCGGAGGGGTGCACGGATAGCAGGGTTCTAGAGGGCAACGAGCCCGCATCTCATGGCATTGAGACGGAGGGGGCTTTACTCTAGAATTGGCGGGCTATTCGCCGCACTCGTAGGGGGTACAGGTTGACCCAAGGAGGGGTGCCCAAGTTACCGGAGTCCGTGAAGTGCTGGGTGGTCCATTCACATTGCTGAAGAGGGCTGCCTCGCTTCAGGTTTTGGCGGGTAACTTGTCGCGCCCGTAGGGGTCTAGGATTTCATTGCACAGGCTATCCACACGACCAGGGGAACGTCGGGTTTCAGCAGCGGCTCTGTGAAACCCGGGGCTTCCAGATATCTGTATTGTTCTGTGATGCTTATTACATTTCTGTGATGTTGTATTTTATCACGCCTTGAGCGAATATTATATATTGATATATATACTAGTAGATGTTTTGCACCCACGCTAGTCCAGTCCCCGCTCTGTCGTTAGTTAAGTAACCTAACGGGTGATGACGGGACCCAGTGGTGAATGCGGGTGGCATATACGTACATCGTATTTTCATTCTTTATTGGTGTGATCAATTGATGGGACTGCGTTGATTCGGATCAATGCAAGCTAAACAAACCTATTCAGATGTTGTTGGAACAATTTTTCAAAAGCTTTTATTGCATGGACGTTCTCTTTTGTTTTGCACAGTGGTATTCGGTTATGGATATCCAGCACCTCAGTCGACGAGGCAAGGGCCGAGATCCCTTCACCGGGAGTGACCCCTTGGACAGAAGTTTGCGTCAGGGTAATAACTTCACTATAGCCGATTGCCTTTTGCTTTACATCGTGGTATTCAGTTGCAATATCCTGCACCTCATTCTACGGGGAAAGAGCCGAGATCCCTTCACCGGGAGTGACCTCTTTAGCAAAGGGTTTTCGCCACTATATTTTATAAAAAGTTATGCAGTTCCTTCGACGATATCAAGTTCATTACGCTAAAGTTTTTTCGCCAAAAACCAGCCGTAGCCCTCCGTCATTTCCTACAGGTATTATTTAGTATTCGTGCTGCGTTTGTTGACCTAGTCAAGACGTAGTGTTCGATAGCTAAGTGGTATTTGTTTGTTGCATAAGTGGGATTGGTTAGGACTGTCGTGCGGCCTTGTTGACCTAGTCAAGGGCACGTGCGAGTGGGTTTAATGCAATCCAGAATAATGACGGGTTGAACATGACTGGAGGTTTATGGTTTGTTGACCTAGTCAAGGTCATAAACCGCTTGGGGTAAAAACACACATCGGGAGTTTCTAAAGAAACTGAAACTTTCCAGGTATGCGCATACCTTCTGGAGTGTGGTGACGTGAGTGGATTCCGTCACGTTATCATGCGATGATAGTTGGATCCCGATTCCCGCTGATGAGTTGGTTTACTCCTCGGGTGATCCCGACTAATTCTTCTTTCAGGTTTGGAGGAGAATTTGAGGTTACAGTGGGAGGTTTCCTGATTAGATAAAGTGATAACCATTCTGATCTAGGTTAGAGTGCACGCTGAGTGTTTCTTTTCTCTCTCTCTTTGACAGCGACCATGACCCGACCCTTGACTATGACTCAGTGACCAAATTAACTGAACCTTCTTATAACACTGGCTTTTGGATTGTCAGAGTTGCATACCTCATTGCCACTCCTACTTTTACCCTTTTCTCCAGGACACCCCGTATTACTACGAACGTCCACTTCCATTGGACAAAACCATCGTATAGTTATATACGAACTCGAAGGAATTTATTCGAGGATGGTTTCTGGTTCTGGAGAAAACGAATAGGACTATTCAGTAGTCTTTTCCTTTTACCTTCTCTCAGGTTGCGAGTACTCCTTGGTTTAGGAGATGGTACACCTATTACGCAAATTGGATAGTCTTCTTCCAAACCTTAGGCTGGTGCCGAACGGTAGGGAATGAAGAAAGCCAATTAACCTAACTAAGGTGTACAGAAGGTATTAAGTAAAGACATATCAAGGGATTAGAAAGAGGGCAAAGTAAAATGCGACTGCTATTCACGACCAAACCAAGTATTTCATTACCACTCCCAATTCACCTTTGTATTTCTCCAGGACACTCCGTATCACTACGAAGATCCACGGTTTATTTGGATACTCCATCGTATGGTTATATACGAACTCGAAAGGAACTTGTTCCAGTTCGGGGATGGATTCTGGTTCAGGAGAAATAGGAATAAGGTTTATTCGGTTGTCTTTTATTTTTACCTTCTCTCGCGTTGCGAGTGCTCCTAAGATTAGGACAGTACACCCATTATGCTTATTGGATAGTCTTCTTCCAAACCATAAGCTGGGGCCGAACGGTAGGGAAGGAAGAATACCATTTAGCCTAAGAGGGTGTACAGAAGGTAATGACTAAAGACATATAAAGGGATTTGGAGATGGTAAAGAATTATACGGTTACAATTGTGAATCTGGATAATGGAAGAGGCATTACTAGGAATACCGGAATACCCCATCAAATCATTTCAATGTTTCAGTTTCACTGTGTACTGTTAAAAGAAAACTGGTTTCCCAATTAGACACTTGCTTCAGGGTATGTATTTACCAGGTATGATTCTCACATCTGTATGGTTTTACAGATGATGAGTGGGAGTAAGTTATTGGGAATTAGGTGATTATCCTCATTATATCGGAATTCGTTGTAATTGGTGATATTTGAGGAAGTCACCTGGGTTGTTTGCCGGACGGCAAATATTTGGTTTTGAATATCCGTTGTTATGCACCAATTTCAAATTGATATGTCTGTATGTTTATTCTTATAGAGTGAGATATAACTTTTTGAAATTATGTCGATCACATTTACTTATATCAATGGATGGTTAGGTAAGGAGCATTAAACAACGGTGTAATTCTTCTTAACCATAATTACAGTTTTCAACCTACGACACACAGTGAATGAGTCACTAGACTCAGGGGACTTATACAGAGTATTGTATATTGTCCAGTGTCCATTAGGACAGAGGGGTTGGTCCTCGTACTATATTCGGCTTACTTATGACTTCTCTAGTTTATAGACAAGTGTTTCGTAAAAACACAGGGTCTGAGTTTCGAGAAGTTATAGGTATATGAATAAAGTGGAGAACCTGGTGTTGCAAGTATCGGGATTCTTCAAGGTGACCGAAGATGTAGATACTTGTGTATGGTGTTCAGTTGATAGTAATGATTTTAGGAGATCTTTCTTCTCTTTCAGGTTACTCATAATTGGAAGCACTCCTAAGTTGAGTAATGTTGATCGACCTCTCTCCATTTAGTTGACATGCACTGGAGACAGCTGCATGATTTGAATCTGGTTTAATTAAATCAGTGCCTCTGGTTCTATATTGGATATAGAACAGTTCATATCTTGGCATTGTCAAGATACGGGGAGTTGTCCGGTTTATGCTTAAAACCAGACTCTGGATAACTCAAGGCACGTTTCTGTAATGGCTGTTTGTGGGTTGACCCAGGCTATGACGAGGGTTGACTTTCTACCATCTGGAAGATCAATAGTGATATTGTTCTTGACTCGCGACAGTTTTAACAAAAATGGATTTTTTCAGAAAACAGCAGTGGGAGTATGGTAGAACTGGAAGTGATTCCAGAACCGCAAATGATTACTGAAAATTTGATAGGAACCTAAAGATTCAATCTTTATTGACATTCCATTGGCCACTCCGCAGATAAGGTTGGTAACCTCAGGCACCCGAGGGGTACTCCGGTAGCCTCAAGGACGGTGGCAGGGAGGTTCTTGTTTACCCAGACTTGCCATTGCTGTTGTTCCAGACTATGAGACCCGGCAGGAGGATGAGTATAGCGTCATTCTGAACTAGCTTTAGAAGCGTACGTGTATATGACTCTGCCAGAGGGTTGTCGTAATCAGTGGGAGCAGCGGAAGCATGGTGGACAATTGGCTTAAGTCTATTTATAGACTAAAGCAGATATAGCGGAGTTAGATCATCTGTTTCTGATGTGACAGTCATAGGTTTGACTTCATCAGAATAGGGGATGGATCTATTAAGAAGGTAGTAGGGTGTGATGTCCTGGTATTTGGATGTCATACACAGAGTAGGAAGTGATATTCCTATACTACGATCGGTTATACTTTGGTTGTCACACAGTGGTTTCTCAACATAGGAATTGGATATTATATCAGACATTCTGGTTACTAGATCTATGGTTTTAGATCTAGATTTGGGTGGTTTCCCAATCTGGGTACTTTGACAGCATTCTATGAGTATTTAGAATGGACGACTCCAGGCACGGTAGTGTACCTGCAGGTGATGGAGTCACCCTCTCTAAAGGTGTCTTACAGACTAAAGGGGAGAGGGATGTGCATGAATGGCAGATCACTTGCTTAGGCAATTGAGTCAATCATGAGATGTCAAGTACCACACCAAATGTTGCTTTTGCAGTAGGTGCAATAAGATGATATTGATCCAATCCTGGAGAAACATTCGGAACCAGTTTTAGAACATAAGTGGATATTCTAAGGATATGATAACGACAGCCTCATTCGGGAGACGGTTATCATTCCAGGCTTCCAAGGTGACTTGGATGACAGAATGACTGTCAGAGTTATAGTTTTCCCTCTGACGAGGGGCAGTATTTTGGACAGGTGGTCCAGGCGGATACTGAGGGAGGCACCGCGCAGGATACTGATTAAGTTTAGTCGACGATACAGTCTAAGAAGTTTGGATTTGGAGTTGACTTATGAACTAGGTCCCATCAGACATCCAAACATATTCTAAGACAGGTATTGCTCATTTCGGGAGATGGTTTTCTCCGCGAACTTGAGATAAAGAGAGACATAGAATGAAACATCACAGCGGATCTACTCACCGAGGCTATTCCTCGAACGCAATAGTTTCGCAAACGAGCTTTGTGAGACTGACTAGTAGAGGAGTTGGGTGTTCGGTATCACACGGGCTGTGAGTATGCGACATCGCAATAATTAGCCTTGAGTGCAATTGGAAGATTGTTGGAGATAGTGCCCTCAGAGTCAATTATTGGATCACAGGCACGTGATTGCAATGATTGAGAGATGACCTATACCGGTATGACAGTCTTACTCAAGATGAGAGAGGACCTATATCTGGTTTATCTTTATCATCGTGTACTGCTTCAGGTGACCTTACAGGTCACTATTACACATTGATAGAGCCCTTAGGATTCTTGCTTGACGACCAGCAGTATGATGGCGATCATATACGTAGGAGCTGGGGTCTATAAGCACATCCTTAAAAGGTCCATAGTCGTGGGAGTTTCGAGACTGGGCATCGATACTCCATTAGTAGACTAGTGTATACAGTCGAGACCCCGACGAGGGGCGGTGGCCGGTCTTACAAGCCACTAGTGTCAGTTGGTTCACCTAAGATGTATACAGGTGCTCATTGGGTTATGAGTACACAGGACAGGACTCGCCGGGAACATGCTAGTTGGGATTATACCAGACGTCAGATAGCAGTTCCCTGGTGACATGTGTACAGGTTAGTTCATCGACCTGAGATCGTCATTTGTCTCGTGTGAGTTCCCACTGTACTTTGATTACTACCCTACCACGGCTCAAAGGAGTCGTGCAAACAGGTTTTAGTTGGGTACAGTCCCGAGCCACATGGAGGCAGTGAGCGGATCGGCAGGGGTTTCGTCTCTCCCGGTATTGGGGGTGACGTCGCGCTATGTCTAGGAGAGCCATTACACAAAGCCCTCGGCCGAGGCAGGAGATTTACTGGTTGGTATTCCAGTAGTATCTCAGGGTGTTCTGGGCTACACTCCGACATGACTTGTACCGCTTTGGGGGGTCTGACTTTTACCAACCCCTAGGCCCGTCATGCGAAGCTCATAGACGAACGGACCAGACTGTACGGATATTGTCACTGACAGGCTCAGTAGGGTGTCAGGATGAGTTCGCTCATCGACGTCCCTTTTGGTCAATACTTGGTAGCCCGTTACGTACGGCTAATACCTCTAACGTGCTAGTGGTTAAATCCACAGCCAAAGTATTGACGAGTCTTTAGAATCCCCCATAGACAGTTTCTTAAGTTTCGGGCGAAACGTTGTAGAGGCCATATGATATATGGCAGGGTTCGATCTTATACGTGCGATATTGCACGGATCATGTTCGGACGGATCATACTGGTGGGCTTTGGTTTAAGCCGGATCCTAGTATTAGATTTGTTGGATTACTTTAGTCTCATCGCATTCGCATTCAGTCGGAATGCGGGTGCAGGTATGTATATACAGGTGAGGGGTATCCTTGTGATCCGTCACGAGTTTACTTTAAATGTTGCCGGATTTTCTTTGTTATGGCAAACATTTGGATTAATGTTTGCTTAAGGAAATAATGAGCTAGAAATCATCATGACAATGCATTAATGTGACATAGACTTATATCATGAGTCATGGTCTCTTTTTTAGCAAAAGTGTCACATTAATGGATTAATTTGTGATGATATGAGAGGAAGAGAGAGAGAGGGGCTGCCATGGGGTTATGGTTAGCTCTCATATTATTTTCCTCACTCTCTCTCATTCTATCATAACATTACAACAAGAGAAAAGAAAAAAAAGAGCTCTTGTTCTTCTTCTTCTTCCTCTAGCTCCGCATCTCCTCCAATAGCAACACCTTCAACCTCCATCCAAATTAATGGATGCAAGAGACAAAGTGAACACAACATTCTCTACAACACGTTGGACACGTCGGCTAGCACACTTCGCGCCCGAGTTGCTTTGGATGAAGCGGGAACCCGTAAAAAGAACCGATGATGTGGTGCCCTTTCCGACGAGGAGATCGAGACCAGAGTTACCGCGGGAGCTTGGGATGGTGACCAAAGACCGAAGGACACGGATCGCTCGGTATAGCTTCCTACCCATTCTCATTTTAGCTAGCATTAGGTTAATGGTTACGATACGGGTTATATAGGATGCGGTAGTGCCGGTTTAAAAGTCAAGAAAAATTTTTGTTTCCGCATTTTGGCCTCGGATAGACGGCCGGGGCGCTACCGTAGTCCTACATAAGCATCCAGCCATTCTTACAGAGTCCTACTTCGGATGGCCAGCCCGAAACTAGTTGGGTCTGTAAGTGCACGGCGGCGCCCCGGCCGTCAATCCGACGGCCAAATGCGGAAGCGGTGATAAACTTAAATTTTTCATGAACTGGCACCACCGCGCACTAATACCCGGATCGAACCATTAACTAGTCCTAGCTAACTACAAGATGGGGAAGAGAGATATACCGACTGATCCGAGTCCTCCGGTCTTCTCGTCGTCGTCCCGATCTCCCACGGAAACTCCGGTCGTCGCCTCCTTGCCGGAAGCGCACCACATCGTCTGCATCTTTTACGGGCTCCCACCTCAATGCCGAGGCAACTCGGGCATGAAGCTGGCTAGTCGACGTGCCTAAGATTTGCTGTAGAATCTAGTGTGGAACTCATGTCTCATTTGGGGTAGTAGGAATTGCCATATAGTGGAGGAAATGATACAAGCTTTTGGAGGAAGAGCTAATATGATTTTTCCCAAGCCAAATGGGTGTAAATCCCTACACCAAAAATTGGGACATCCCAAGAGGGAATGGCCGGCCATTTTAGGTGAGGAAGAGAGGAGAATGAGAGTGAGGCCATCAAAAAAGAATAAGCCCCCATCATACAAGAAAGAGAGAGAAGGTTACAATGATAACAAGAAATCATCACAAGTAAAACCAACACTCAAACCTACCATCATCAACACCCATCATGTCCACAAAAGTCATGCCATCATGACACTACAAGGCTAGCCATGATGGCTAAAGAAAGTAATGATGGTTCAAGTATCATGATACAACAAAATGCAAAGACCCCCTCCATAAAAGCTTATTTGCACAAATGCAAATAAGCCCTCCTCTACCAATCTTCGGCCAATGAACGATACAAAGAAATTGGCCGAAACGGAAAGCAAACTGGCAACTCCAGAAAACTGGTCCCGTAATAAATTACAGGAAAACCCCGATACTGTGCATACACACCCGCATCCGTATTCCGACCGAAATACAAATGCAATGAGACAAAATCTACACTGTACTATACTAGGATCCGGCTTAAGCCAAAGCCGGCTAGTATTATCCGTTCGATCCTGATCCGTGCAATACCGCACGTATCTGATTGAACGCTGCCATATATCCATACGGCCTGTAGTACAAACTGTCCGATCCTGATCCATGCAATACCACACATATCTGATCGGACCGTGCTATATCTCCATACGGCCTCTACAGCTTTTCGCCCAAAAGCTTGAGTAACTGAATGTGGGGGACTCTAAAGACTCGTCAACACCTTGGTTGTGGATTTAACCACTAGCACGTCAGAGGTATAAGACAATACGTAACGGGCTACGGGGTATTGACTAAAAGGGATGTCTGTGAGCGAACTCAGCCTGACAACCCTACTGAGCCTGTCAGTGACAATATCCGTACAGTCCGGTCCGTTCGTCTATGAGCATCGCATGGCGGGCCTAGGGGGTTGGTAAAAGTCAGACCTCCAAAAGCGGTACAAGTCGTGTCGGAGTGTAGCCCAGAACACCCTGAGATACTACCGAAATACCTACCAGTAAATCTCCTGCCTTGGCTAAGGACTTCGTGTAATGGCTCTCCTAGACACAGCACGACCTCACCCCCAATACCGGGAGAGACGAACCCCTGAAGATGCGCTCACTGCCTCCATGTGGCTCGGGATTGTACCCAACTAAAACCTGTTTGCACGTCTCCTTTGAACGTGGTAGGCTAGTAATCAAAGTACAGTGGGAACTCACATGAGACAAATGACGATCCCCAGGTCGATGAACTAACCTGTACACATGTCACCAGGGAACTGCCATCTGACGTCTGGTACAAGACCAACTAGCATGTTCCCGGCGAGTCCTGTCCGGTGTACTCATAATCCAATGAGCACCTCTATACATCTTAGGTGAACCAACTTACACCAGTGGCTTGTGAGACCGGCCACCGCCCCTCGTCGGGGTCTCGACTATATACACTAGTCTACTCTGGAGAATCGATGCCCTATCTTGAAACTCCCACGACTAGGGACCTTTTAAGGATGTGCTTATAGACTACCAGCTCCCACGTATATGATCGCCCTCATACTGCTGGTAGTCAAGCATGAATCCTAGGGGCTCTATCAACGTGTAATAGTGACATGTCAGGTCACCTAAAGCAGTACACGTTGATAAAGGTAAACCAGATAGCATACCATCATCTCGAGTAAGACTGTCCTACCGGGATAGGTCCTCCATCAATCATTGCAATCACGTGCCTGTGATCCAATAATTGACTCTCAGGGCACTATCTCCAACAATCTCCCACTTGCACTCAAGGCTAATTATTGCGATGTCGCATACTCACAGTCCGTGTGATACCGAACACCCAACTCCTCTACTTGTCAGTCTCACAGAAATCGTTTGCGAAACTATTGCGTTCGAGGAATAGCCTCAATGAGTGGATCCGCTTTGATGTTTCTATCTATGTCCCTCTATATCTCATGTTCGCGGAGAAAGCCATCTCCCGAAATGAGCAATACCTGTCTTAGAATATGTCTGGATGTCTGATGGGACCTAGCTCATAAATGAACTCCAAATCCAAACTTCTTTGACTGTATCGTCAACTGAACTTAATCAGTATCCTGCGCCATGCCTCCCTCAGTATTGCCTTGGATCACCTGTCTAAAATACTGCCCCTCGTCAGAAGGAAAACTATAACTCTGACAACCTCCTTGTCGTCCAGGTCACCTTGGAAGCCTGGAACTGTCTCTCGAATGAGGCTGTCGTTATCATATCCCTAGAACATCCACTTATGTTCTAAAGCTGCTTCCGACTGTTTGTCCAGGATAGGAACAATGTCAACTTATTGCATCTAGTGCAAGAACAACATCTGGTGTGGTACTTGACATCTCATGATTGACTCAATTGCCTGAGCAAGTTATCTGTCAATCATGCGCATCCCTCTCCACTTTGGTCTGTAAGACACCTTTAGAGAGGGTGACTCCATTACCTGCAGGTACACCACCATGCCAGGAGTCGTCCATTCTAAATACTCTTAGAATGCTGTCTAAGTACCCTGATTGGGAAACCACCCAAATCTATATCTAAAACCATAGATCTAGTTACCAGTATGTCTGATATAATGTCCAAGTCCCATGTGGAGAAACCACTGTATGACGACCAGAGTATAACCGATTGTAGTATAGGAGTTTCTTTTCCTACTCTGTGTATGTCATCCAAATACCAGGATATCACACCCTTCTACCTTCTTAACAGATCCATCCCGTATTCTGATGAAGTCAAACCTATGACTGTCACATCAGAAATAGATGATCTATCTCCGCTACATCTGCTTTAGTCTATAAATAGACATAAGCTGCCTGTCCACCAATGCTTCCGCTGCTCCCACTGATTATGACAACCCTCTGGCAGAGTCATATAGACGTACACTTCTAAAGCTAGTTTAGAACGACTCTATACTCATCCTCCTGCCGGGTCTCACAGTCTGGAACAACAGCAATGGCAAGTCTGGGTAAACAAGAACTTCCCTGTCACCGTCCTTGAGGCTACCGGAGTACCTCTCGTGTACCTGAAGTTACCCACTTTATCTGCGGAGTGGCTAATGGAATGTCAATCCAGATTGAATCTTTAGGTTCCTTATCAAATCTTCAGTAATCGTTTGTGGTTCTGGAATCACTTCCAGTTCTACCATACTTCCACTACTGTTTTCTTAAAAAATCCATTTTTAATAAAAACTGTGGCGAGTCAAGAACAATATCACTATTGATCTTTCTTATGGTAGAAAGTCAACCCTCGTCATAGCCTGGGTCAACCCACAAACAGCCATTACAGAAACGTGCCTTGAGTTATCCAGAGTCTGGTTTTAAGCATAAACCGGACAACTCCCCGTATCTTGACAATGCCAAGATATGAACTGTTCTATATCCAATATAGAACCAGAGGCACTGATTTAATTGAACCAGATTCAAATCATGCAGCTGTCTCCAGTGCATGTCAACTAAATGGAGAGAGGTCGATCAACATTACTCAACTTAGGAGTGCTTCCAATTATGAGTAACCTGAAAGAGAAGAAAGATCTCCTAAAATCATTACTATCAACTGAACACCATACACAAGTATCTACATCTTCGGTCACCTTGAAGAATCCCGATACTTGCAACACCTGGTTCTCCACTTTATTCATATACCTATAACTTCTCGAAACTCAGACCCTGTGTTTTTACGAAACACTTGTCTATAAACTAGAGAAGTCATAAGTAAGCCGAATATAGTACGAGGACCAACCCCTCTGTCCTAATGGACACTGGACAATATACAATACTCTGTATAAGTCCCCTGAGTCTAGTGACTCATTCACTGTGTGTCGTAGGTTGAAAACTGTAATTATGGTTAAGAAGAATTACACCGTTGTTTAATGCTCCTTACCTAACCATCCATTGATATAAGTAAATGTGATCGACATAATTTCAAAAAGTTATATCTCACTCTATAAGAATAGACATACAGACATATCAATTTGAAATTGGTGCATAACAACGGATATTCAAAACCAAATATTTGCCGTCCGGCAAACAACCCAGGTGACTTCCTCAAATATCACCAATTACAACGAATTCCGATATAATGAGGATAATCACCTAATTCCCAATAACTTACTCCCACTCATCATCTGTAAAACCATACAGATGTAAGAATCAAACCTGGTAAATACATACCCTGGAGAAAGTGTCTAATTGGGAAATCAGTTTTCTTTTAATAGTACACAGTGAACCTGAAACATTGAAATGTTTCGATGGGGTATCCCGGTATTCCTAGTAATGCCTCTTCCATTATCCAGATTCACATCTATAACCGTATAATTCTTTGCCACCTCTCTAAATCCCTTTATATGTCTTTAGTCATTACCTTCTGTACACCCCTTTAGGCCAAATGGTTTTCTTCCTTCCCTACCGTTCGGCACCAGCCTATGGTTTGGAAGAAGACTATCCAATAAGCATAATGGGTGTACTGTCCCAATCCTGGGAACACTCGCAATGTGAGAGAAGGTGATGATAAAAGACAACCGAATAAACCTTATTCCTATTTCTCCTGAACCAGAATCCATCCCCGAACTGGAACAAGTTCCTTTCGAGTTCGTATATAACCGTACGATGGAATATCCAAATAAACTGTGGATCTTCGTAGTGATACGGAGTGTCCTGGAGAAATACAAAGGTGATGTAGGACTGGCGAAGAAATACTTGGTTTGGTCGTGAATAGCAGTCGCAGTTTACTTTGCCCTCTTACTAATCCCTTTCTTTGTCTTAACTTAATACCTTCTGTACACCATTTTTATGCTAATTGGTTTTCTTCATTCCCCACCGTTCGGCACCAGCCTAAGGTTTGGAAGAAGACTATCCAATTTGCATAATAGGTGTACTATCTCCTAAACCAAGGAGTACTCGTAACCTGAGAGAAGGTAAAAGTAAAAGACAACTGAATAGTCCTATTCGTTTTCTCCAGAATCGGAAACCATCCTCGAATTCCTTCAAGTTCGTATATAACCATACGATGGTTTTGTCCAATGGAAGTGGACGTTCGTAGTAATACGGGGTGTCCTGGAAAAAGGGTAAAAGTAGGAGTGGCAATGAGGTTTGCAACTCTGACAATCCAAAAGTCAAAGTTAAGAAAGTTCGGTTAATCTTGGTCACTGAGTCATAGTCTAGGGTCGGGTCAATGGTCGCTGTCAAAGAGAGAGAGAGAAAAGAAACACTCAGCGTGCACTCTAACCTAGATCAGAATGGTTATCACTTTATCTAATCTGGAAACCTCCCACTGTACCGTCAAATTCTCCTCCAAACCTGAAAGAAGAATTAGTCGGGGTCACCCGAGGAGTAAACTAACTCATCAGTGGGAATCGGGATCCAACTATCATCGCATGATAACGTAACGGAATCCATTCACGTCACCACACTCCAGAAGGTATGCGCATGCCTGGCAAGTTTCAGTTTCTTTAGAAACTCCCGATGTGATTTTTACCCCATGCTCTTATGACCTTGGCGTGAGGTCAAAATATCATAAGTCACATGTCAAGTACCGTCATTATCCAGGTTAATTTGAACCCACCCGTACATACCCTTGACGTAGGCCAAAATAGTAGTACGACTGTCCCAAACCAACGCATCTATCTATGCAACAGATAAATACCCGGCAGCTACCAATCACTATGCCTTGGCGTGAGGTCAAAATATATAGCTTGAATACTACCGAATATTTAACTGAAATGACGGAGGGCTACGAATGGTTTCTGGCGAAAACCTTTAACGTAATGAACTTGATATCGTTGAAGGAACTGATAGCTTTTTGAAAATATAGTGGCGAAAACCTTTGCTAAAGAGGTCACTCCCGGTGAAGGGATCTCGGCTCTTTCCCCGTAGAATGAGGTGCAGGATATTCCAACTGAATACCACGGTGCAAAGCAAAAGTAATCGGCTATAGTGAAGTTAATGTCCTGACGCAAACCTTTTGTCCAAGGGGTCACTCCCGGTGAAGGGATCTCGGCCCTTGCCTCGTCGACTGAGGAACAGGATATTCCAACTGAATACCACGATTCAAAACAAAAGTGAACGTCCTTGCAATAACAGTTTTTTGAAAAGTGTTCCAACAACATCAGATTAGGTTTGTTTTTAACTTGCATTGATCCGAATCAACGCAGTCCCATCAATTGATCACACCACAAAGAACGAAAATATACTGATGTACGTATACGCCATCCGCATTCGCCACTGGGTCCCGTCATTACCCGTTAGGTTAGCTAACTAACGACAGAGCGGGGACTGGACTAGCGCGGATGTAAAACATATACAACATCTACTAATATATATACCAATATATTATATTCGCTCAAGGCGTGATAAAAAATGCAACATCACAGAAATGTACAGCATGACAGAAACAATACAGATATCTGGGATCCCCGGGTTTCACAGAGCCACTACTGAAACCCGACGTTCCCCTGGTCGTGTGGATAGCCTGTGCAACGAAATCCTAGACCCCAACGGGCGCGGCAAGTTACCCGCCAAAACCTGAAGCGAGGCAGCCCCCTTCAGCACCGTGAATGGACCACCCAGCACTTCACGGAATCCGGTAACTTGGGCACCCCTCCTGGGTCAACCTGTACCCCTTACGAGTGCGGCGAATAGCCCGCCAATTCTAGAGTGAAGCCCCCTCCATCTCAATGCCATGAGATGCGGGCCCGTTGCCCTCTAGAACCCGGCTATCCGTGCTCCCCTCCTTGGGGTAATCCTAGCACAGAAAGTAAAATATACATACAACGGGTACATCGACCGCAACCTGGTCTTGCCCCAAAATAATAATACAAACAGGCAGTGACGGCAGTCCACATGTCGGACGCTCGCCTCGCAATATCAAATGTACATAATACAACAAAAACACTGTACTAGCATTGCATCCAGGCTATCCCCACGACCGATCCGCAACATCACAGCATAACACAGAACATCAACGTGAAAGTCACGTTCGCAAATCCGTCTAACCGGGCTATAGCAGTTAGACAGGATTTACCGATCAAGTGACATTCACGGTCGCAGATATAATGTAAATACTGTGAACTAATGTGTTTAAAATATTCGATCGATCAAATTTTAACAAGTGGGCCCCCAAGTACTACTGTAGCACGTCAAGAAATTCTGGGCCCAAAATTAACATTCCAAAAACCCAAATTTTAACCCAGAAAGCAACTGCTGAAATTTGATGCAGTGATCTCAATATAGTGCGGCGGAACCGCGGCCTAAAGGGGGGTTTAGCCGCGGTTCCGCGCTCCTATTATGGAGTCACTGTATCAAATTTCTACAGTGTTCTTAGAATTTCCAGTACATCACTTTTCTACAACCTGAAAAAATTTTCGACTCCAGAAAATTTCAACAGAAAACTGATGCATGGGAAAAACGCGGATTTTGGAATTTTGGTCGATCGGAAATGCAAAACACATTAAACAAAGTTAGACTAAGTTAATGGCGAGGCTCTGATACCACTGTAAGTGCACGGCGGCGCCCCGGCCGTCAATCCGACGGCCAAATGCGGAAGCGGTGATAAACTTAAATTTTTCATGAACTGGCACCACCGCGCACTAATACCCGGATCGAACCATTAACTAGTCCTAGCTAACTACAAGATGGGGAAGAGAGATATATCGACTGATCCGAGTCCTCCGGTCTTCTCGTCGTCGTCCCGATCTCCCACGGAAACTCCGGTCGTCGCCTCCTTGCCGGAAGGGCACCACATCGTCTGCATCTTTTACGGGCTCCCACCTCAATGCCGAGGCAACTCGGGCACGAAGCTGGCTAGTCGACGTGCCCAAGATTTGCTGTAGAATCTAGTGTGGAACTCATGTCTCATTTGGGGTAGTAGGAATTGCCATATAGTGGAGGAAATGATATAATCTTTTGGAGGAGGAGCTAATATGATTTTTGCCAAGCCAAATGGGTGTAAATCCCTACACCAAAAATTGGGACAGCCCAAGAGGGAATAGCTGGCCATTTTAGGTGAGGAAGAGAGGAGAATGAGAGTGAGGCCATCAAAAAAGAATAAGCCCCCATCATACAAGAAAGAGAGAGAAGGTCAAAATGATAACAAGAAATCATCACAAGTAAAACCAACACTCAAACCTACCATCATCAACACCCATCATGTCCACAAAAGTCATGCCATCATGACACTACAAGGATAGCCATGATGGCTAAAGAAAGTAATGATGGTTCAAGTATCATGATACAACAAAATGAAAAGACCCCCTCCACAAAAGCTTATTTGCACAAATGCAAATAAGCCCTCCTCCACCAATCTTCGGCCAATGAACGATACAAAGAAATTGGCCGAAACGGAAAGCAAACTGGCAACTCCAGAAAACTGGTCCCGTAATAAATTACAGGAAAACCCCGATACTGTGCATACACACCCGCATCTGTATTCCGACCGAAATACAAATACAATGAGACAAAATCTACACTGCACTATACTAGGATCCGGCTTAAGCCAAAGCCGGCTAGTATTATCCGTTCGATCCTGATCCGTGCAATACCGCACGTATCTGATCGAACGCTGCCATATATCCATACGGCCTGTAGTACAAACTGTCCGATCCTGATCCGTGCAATACCGCACATATCTGATCGGACCGTGCCATATCTCCATACGGCCTCTACAGCTTTTCGCCCGAAAGCTTGAGTAACTGAATGTGGGGGACTCTAAAGACTCGTCAACACCTTGGTTGTGGATTTAACCACTAGCACGTCAGACGTATAAGCCAATACGTAAAGGGCTACCAGATATTGACTAAAAGGGACGTCTGTGAGCGAACTCAGCCTGACAACCCTATTGAGCCTGTCAGTGATAATATCCGTACAGTCCGGTCCGTTCGTCTATGAGCATCGCATGGCGGGCCTAGGGGGTTGGTAAAAGTCAGACCCCCAAAAGCGGTACAAGTCGTGTCGGAGTGTAGCCCAGAACACCCTGAGATACTACCGGAATACCTACCAGTAAATCTCCTGCCTTGGCCAAGGACTTCGTGTAATGGCTCTCCTAGACACAGCACGACCTCACCCCCAATACCGGTAGAGACGAACCCCTGAAGATGTGCTCACTGCCTCCATGTGGCTCAGGACTGTACCCAACTAAAACCTGTTTGCACGTGTCCTTTGAGCGTGGTAGGGTAGTAATCAAAGTACAGTGGGAACTCACATGAGACAAATGACGATCCCCAGGTCGATGAACTAACCTGTACACATGTCACCAGGGAACTGCCATCTGACGTCTGGTATAAGACCAACTAGCATGTTCCCGGTGAGTCCTGTCCGGTGTACTCATAACCCAATGAGCACCTGTATACATCTTAGGTGAACCAACTTACACCAGTGGCTTGTGAGACTGGACACCGCCCCTCATCGGGGTCTCGACTGTATACACTAGTCTACTCTGGAGAATCGATGCCCTGTCTCGAAACTCCCACGACTAGGGACCTTTTAAGGATGTGCTTATAGACTACCGGCTCCCACGTATATGATCGCCCTCATACTGCTGGCAGTCAAGCATGAATCCTAGGGGCTCTATCAACGTTTAATAGTGACATGTCAGGTCACCTAAAGCAGTACACAATGATAAAGGTAAACCAGATAGCATACTATCATCTCGAGTAAGACTGTCCTACCGGGATAGGTCCTCCATCAATCATTGCAATCACGTGCCTGTGATCCAATAATTGACTCTGAGGGCACTATCTTCAACAGGGTCATCATCTCATGATGCAATCCTTGCTCCCACTGTCATAAAGAAACCGAAGTATCTCTCAGGTGGGTGAGGAACCCTACTAGATCGGCGGAGAGGCTGAGGTTCGTTGGTTGCTATTGAATCCTTTGGTTCTACCAAATCATCAGCTGCAGTTTGTATATATGTAACTCTTTCCAGTTCTACCTCATGTTCACAAATTTCTTCATAAGAAATTCCCTTTCACAAAGGTGGCATGCTGAGTAACAAAACATCTTTTGTTCCTCGGTTAGGTAGAAGATATTCCCTTGCGTATGCTTGGGATATCCAACAAACTTCTACAGTACTTACTTTTCCTCGAGCTTGTCCAGATTTTTCCTTTCAGACATAGGCCGGACAACCCCAAATCTTAATTGACTTAAGAGATGGGCTCTTCCCTTTCCATATCATATATGAAATGGTAGGCAACTGATTTGATCGGAACCTTATTCAATAGGTATGCAACTTCATAAGTGCATAACTCCCTAAAAGGAAATAGGAAACTCAGTAGTACTCATCATAGAGCACACCGTATCACATAGGGTGCTATTGCTCCGCCCCGATATACCATCGTGCTATGGTGTATACGGAGGAGTAATGCTGAGAGAGAATCTTATTCTTAGAATAGTCCAGGAATCCCGTGCTCAAGTATTCTCCTTCCTGATCACATCAAAGGACATAATACTTATACCCGTTGTTGGTTCTCTACTTCTAACTTATATTCTGTGAATATCTCAAAAGCTTCGGACTTGTGTTTCAACAGGAACATATGTCTGAATTTTGAGAGATCATCACAGAAGGTAATGAAATACAAAGAACCGGTCTTGGCATGTGTAGACAGGGGACCTTCATACATCAGCATGTATCAATCCCAAGAGTTTACTAACTCTTTCTCTGTTTCCAATAAACAGAGCTATGGTCATCTTATCTTTGTGACATGACTGGCAAGTTTCACAAGATGTAAATTCAAACTAATTTAAATATGCATCTTAATGTAACTTATGCAGTCGGGTCACTTTGATATGACCTAGTCTACAATGCCTCAAGAAGGATTTGTTCATTTCTGAACTCTTCATCTTGAGTGTGTTGTGTATACTAAGAACTGTAGTTTGATTTAGAACGTTAATGCTTTTAGATAACGTGCCTGAACCGATCAACTCTTGATTTAGGAAATGTTCAAAACATTATCCAACAATACAAAATTATATCCTTCTTTACTAATAAAGAGACTGATATGATTTTGTATATCAGGTTCGGTATCTAATAACATTTGTTCAGAATCAATGTATTCTGGTAATACAGGGTGACAGTGACCAACAGACTTGGCTGCAACACTTGCACCGTTTTCTGCCTCATGAAACTTATCACCCGTTCTCAGTTCTTTACCTTTCTGTAGCCCATGTAATATATTACATATGTGGGATCCTGTTCCGGTATCATATACCCAGGACGTAAAGGACATTTGAGAAACAGTTCTCTGTAATGAACACACCCGAAGATGATGCATCGGTATGCACTTTCTTCGTTTGGGCGGCACGGGAAATCTGGTGTTCCCCAATTTCCTGCTCTGTCTTATAACAATTATAAGTTGAAGCAGGACCAACGTTCCCCAGCTCAGTATAACAAGCGGGTTCGGTCAATATATCCGTTTTATTATCTTGATTAAGGTGTGACATGGTCGCTACCTGGAGAGAGAGAGAAGAAAACACTCTGCGTGCGCTCTTGTAAGATCAGATTGGTTATTATTTTATCTAATCAGGATGGCTCCCACTGTTTTTATCAAATCTTCCTTCAAACCCTAAAAGGAAAGACTAGCCGGGATTAATTACACGCTACAAGTTCGCTAATCTTTCAGCCAGGCCAGTGTCGGTACTTTGAGGGAGGTTCCCCGTGCTTTTGCACGGACCTAATTAAAGTAAACCTCGTTTTCCCAGAGGCGTAACCCCGTTGACACCTTTCTAGACACCTACTTGATCGGCTAATTGTAATGTGTAAAACTCTCCTAAGAGTAACAATTACTCGCAGTGGGTATCGGGATCCAACTATCTCATAGAAGGTATGCAATCTCATTGCAAATTTCAACACTTGAAATTCCCGATAATATTTTGCCCCAAGCGATCTATGACCTTGACTGAGTCAACAAACCATAGACCGCAAGTAAAGTTCAACCTGTCATTTCTCGATTGAATTAAACCCACCCGCACGACCCTTGACTGAGTCAACAAGGCCGCACGACTACCCTAATCCAATCGCATCATATGCATTGCAGATAAGCACTAATCAGCTACCGCACACTACGCCTTGACTAAGTCAACAAACGTAGCACGAATATTAACTATTACTTATCTGAAATGACAGAGGGCTACGACAGGTTTTTAAGAAAACCATTTGCGTAATGAACTTTATATCGTTGTAGAATCGAGTAATTTTAAAATGGAGTGTTTTTTAGGCTTTTCTAGTTTTGCTAAAGGGGTCACTCCCGGTGAAGGGATCGTCGGCCCTTTCCTCATCGAATAAGGTGCATGATATATCATATATACCGCTGTGCAAAGCAAAAACTATAGAAGCAATCAAAAGACAAACCGAGGGTTGTAGCATCTGCCAGTTATTGCTAAAGGAGTCACTCCCGATGAGGGGATCTCGGTCCTTTCCTTATCGAATAAGGTGCAGGATGTTCTACAAGGAACACCTCGATGCAAAGCAAGAACTGTAGCTACCTGTTTTTGAAAATTCGATTCCACAACATCATTTAGGTTTCTTTTCTTTCATTAATCATATTAATGAAGTCCCATCATTTAAATCACCTAAACATCACAGATAAATACGACGTACACTTATGCCATCCGCATTCGCCTCGATATCCCCTCGTGCGCCGTTAGGTTAGGTAACTAACGGCAGAGCGGGGCAGGGCTAGCACGGGTGTAAAACATAAGTAACGTCTATATAATATATCATATATACTATATACTGTATTTATCACAGAACATCAAATTATCACATCACAGATATCGCAGCAGAAGAAACATAAGAAACATTGGACATAGTAGGACGTCCGTGTTTTTAATACGAGCCAGTATAAAACACGGATTCCACAGTCGCGATGAATAGCCAAACCCACACCCCTAGACCCCTACGAGAGTGGCAAGCAACCCTACCAATTCTAGAGTTAGGAGACCCGGACTCGACTCCTCGAGTTGGTCTCCCACTTGACTCCAGAACCCGGTTACTTGTGCTCTCCTCCTTGGGTCTATCCTAGTGCGGAAAAGTAAATAATATATAATGGGTGACATCTTTCGCAACCTGGAAGTGCCCCAATAAAAGAATATTACATACAATAAATTTTACATGAATGAAAATGAAAAGCTCTCATCTCACATAAAACCCCCGGCTATTCAAAAAGGGACGATCCAATATAACATATCCAGCAACACATAACATCACATGTCATCAACGTAAGTAAATGTGCGCATCCCAATTGTCGTTGACATATAGCAACGAAACCGACGATATCACATATTACACTTACGGTCACAGAAAAGAAAGTATAAAACTACAACAGTTGGAATCCGCAACCTCCTTAGACATCGCCTGCCTAACCATCTGAATTCCTTAGACATCACATGCCTAACAATTATAAACCCCGCATTTTAGTCTCTATATCGAAAACACTTTTCAATATCTAGTCGGGCAATTCAACAAGATTCCCGATAAACTGATCGAATGCTCGTCGCAAACTTTAGTAGGCAGCCGCACCCCCGATGCCGTCGACGAAGTGCACTAAGGCGGAACACCGCTGCCGCGAGCACCCGAACGGATGCTTTCGGTGACGGGGTTCTCCTACAGTCACTTGGTCGGGGCTATGGGGGTGTGACTGTCTATTAAGTTTACCCGGCGAGTATCCGCGTACGCTACGTGATTGCGACGGACTTTTGATCACATCAAAATTCCGTGGCAACCGATCAAGTGAGACTAAAGTGCTATGTTTATAACATTCAAATCAGTTATCTCATAACTATTTGTGGATTCTAAATATTGTATCACATTCCAGATAAATAGAAAATGTTAAACTTTCCGATCGAACAATTAAACACCCAAGTTTTCCCGAAACAGCTCAACACATGAAATAAGTTTAAAAACATTCAATTCATGCCACAGTACCAACGGTCCAGCCGTAGAAGGGTCAAGCCAACGCCTCACATGTGGCACACCGTACTGCTCCAAACCCGAAGGTTCAAAGGGCAATTTAAGACGGCCACATAATCGAGTTAAGGTTTGTTGTCTTCTAGATGGTCCATCGCGTTACTTGCACTACTTAGACGTTCTTAAACTACGGAAAAATCCAACATTTGGAAATTTCCTGGCAGGGGAAAAATTGGGTATTTATATCCGGTCGAACTTTTTAACATATTCTAAATTATCCGGAAAAACACAGACAAAGTTAAAGATTCCGATTGAATCGACGAACTCCCAATACAACCCAGAAAACTCAACACTTGAGTATACATAAAAAAATTTCCAGAAGATTCAGTAAACTAATAAGGAAGTTACTGTGCAAAAATAAATTAACAATGTGACTGTACGGCCACGGAACCGCCGCACGAGCCATGCTCGTGCCGCGTTTCCGCGGCGCCTTAATCAAATTAGGCACTTGTTTTGCACAGTAACTCTTAAAATAGCCTGCTGATTTTTCTGCATATTTTTAATTTGGAAAAATCAACATTTTCAAAAATGTACAGAGAAGGGTTTGAGTTAGGGTTTCGGGGTTCGATCGGATTTCTAATATCGTCTACACTTCACCTAAAGCTCTAGCTTGGCTCTGTTACCACTGTAGGGTTACTAGACACACTCAAGAGGTTCCACAAGGCATCAACCATGCCAAATTAAAATTTTCCGGTGCCGAGAAACCCTAAACTAGATCGTTAACTAGAGATTAGGCGAAAAGAAAAGCTAGCAAACAACTTTGCTACTAAATGAAAGGGATTACAACCTTTGTAGATCCGGTCCTCCACTTCTTTAGCTCCGTGTTGACGTCCCTCCGCTGCGATCATCGTCGGAGAAATGATCAGGCTAGGTCATTGACTTCGAGGCCGAAGATGATCTATGTCGGGGAGACTCAAACACAAGCTATTCCTTCACTTGGTCAAAAACTTTGTGAAGAGAACACCCTATACTACATGGCAAGTAGTAGAGGATGAAGAAATAGGAAGTGGGTTCACTTTAGAATTGGATTTCTCACTCTTTTTCTCATGGTACCATTGGAGGTAGCAAGCTTTCATGAAGCTTGATGAAGATGAAGAAGAAGAAAGAATCATATGAATCATTATCCAAAATGAAACTTATCCAATAAATAATGGCACCATGGTTGAGTTAAGCCCTCATGCTTAACTCTTGTAGAGAATTAACGAAAGTATTAGGTTAAAGGTTGGGTTAACTAATATCCTATACATATGACAAAAGAGTTGACTTTGTTAATGCTTATCAAGCTTCATGAAGCTTGATAACTTTGACCAAAGTCTCAATTCTTTTGTTATTTTCTAGGAAAATATTAAACCCTAATTTAACCTTGATTTGGTTTAGTTCTCATACACACAACTTGTATGTATCATCAAGCATGATACAAACATGTACACTTGCATATATCACATATAAACAATGTGCACATTCAAGTGAGAAAATCAATCTTAAGTGAACCAATACTAGTTAATGTAGAGTAATATATCAAATATATAATTATACATTAAATCATTAAATCAACACTTGATT
The DNA here is from genome assembly GCA_030015575.1 of Agapanthus africanus. Taxonomy (NCBI): domain Eukaryota; kingdom Viridiplantae; phylum Streptophyta; class Magnoliopsida; order Asparagales; family Amaryllidaceae; genus Agapanthus; species Agapanthus africanus. Next base: position 208,647,846 of record JASDDO010000004.1, read on the forward strand.
TAATGATCCGGTCATATCGCATATAACCGACTAATATCAAGTGTATCAATGTATCGAATCAACACTTGATTCGGTAACCCGGCTATATCACATATAACCGACCGATGATACAAATCGCGAGAATAGAATACAGTATCACATACTGGTATTATTCTCGGTCCCGCACATATCTCATATGCGCTCCTATTTCGTTTCGCTTGAGCCAGGAAACCCCTGTGTAGGACTCTAAAGACTCGTCAATACGCCGGCAGTAGGTGATGATCATATCAAACACCCACAAGCCGCAAGCGGTCTGCTAAACGTAACGGCCACCCGGGTATTGAGCGATCAAAAGATCAACGAGCAAGCCCGCTCACACTCCTGTGAATCCAACCAGTAACACTACCGTACAGTCCGGTCTGTTCGTCTGATATGTCGCATATCTCATCTAGGGGTGGTAAACGTCAGACCCCAATAACTCGATAAGTCGTGTCGATATGAGGCTCATAACGGGTCGAGAAACTACTGGTAGCACTTACCAGAAAAACCCTAAAGCAGCCTTGGCCAAGGACTTCCTATTATAGCCAATCGAGCACTGCGCAACATCAACTCCCTATACCGGGAGAGACGAAACCCCTCCTATCGCTCATTGCCTCCATGTGACTTGGGACTGTACCCAAAAATCACCGTTTTTCATGCCCTCTTGGATGTGGTAAGGTGGAAATCAAAGCACAGTAGGAATCACACAAGACTCTATGACGATCTCGGGTCTACAGACTAACCTGCACCAGTGTCACCAGAGAACTGCCATCTGACGTGAGGTATAATACCATCTGGGAGTTCTCGGCGAGTCCGTCCAGTGTACCCAGTCTTCACTGAGCACCCGTATATCATCTCTGATGTCAAACACTAATGGATATGGGATCATCCATCGCCCATCTATATGGTTCGAGAAGGTACATGCTAGTCTACTCTGGTATATCGATGCCCCGTCTCGATACACCCACGACTAGGGACTTTGAAGGATGTACTTATGGACTACCACGTCCCCACTAGTATGATCCGCATCATAGTCCAGGTAGTCAAGTACACATCCTAAGGGCTTTACCAACATGTAACAGAGAGACAATCAGTGTACACGTTAAGGTAAAGAGTAACCAGATAGCATACTATCATATCGAGCAAGAAAGTCATCCCTATATATGTCCAAGCATCCATTATAATATACATCCTATGTATAGTAATGGCCTCTAGGGCATACATATAACTAACATGCTCGCATGTCCCAAGGAGGAGATCTTCATCGCTGAAGGTGATATCGAATGTGTGTACTTCTTCCAGCTCGTCCTTCATCTTTTCTTCGGCGAGGAAAGCTTGGAATTATTCGGGCTCTTGTAACGCCTTGATCAGAGAATCTCTCGCCTCTTTGGATAGCAGAAGGGCGTCGAGAATGCTAATCTGCGAGGGTATCTTCCTCAAGTGTGCCAGAACGTTGTAATCCACCTTGTTTTTCTTCGGTGGGTCCTTGGCTGTCAGCTCTTTGATGACTTGATCATCTAGGGCGATGTCCTCAGGGACTTTTTCTTTCCCTTTATCCTTTCTATTCGACCCACCGTTCGCGGGCCCAAGATTCTTTTCAGGTAGCGTACGACTGCGCAGCTGAATGTTTTCATAGGCTTTCATTTCTTCCACCTCGGAGGTGGGTTCTTTGAAGAGAGGGCCAATGGCTATTTCTTCACCAGAATCTCTCCCGAATGTGAGAATTTGTGATCCGCTGGTGTCGACCATGTGACAGTTGCCTGCAGTTCTTTTGCGCTCCTCGGTCGTATTTCTTTGCTCCCGACGAGTTTTGTGTTTCATCCGCTTGAAATGTTGTCGGTGAGCGACATATCCTTGCCACTAGTTTTTAAAGGCATTGCACTCTTCAGTCGGGTGCACAATCCTTTGATGATATAAGCAGTAGCTAGGATGTATATCCGCTTCATCAGGAGTGTTTCCTTCAGAGGATGGCAGCTTCATTCCCATCGATATGGCTTTGGAGATCCTTTTTCTCATCTCGAATCTGCTTTTATTTGCGGCGAATGTACTTTGATATGGTAGGAGTGTTTCAACCCTTTCATCCAGTCACCGGCGTTTGTCCTTCTCGAATATGGCTATCTCGCGCTCTCGATCAGCTTTGCTTTTAAGACGGGCTTCGTTCAGGAATGCATCAATCATTTCGTCTGATGGTCCTAGAAGTTCTGGCTCAGGATCTGCCCCCAGCTTCTCTGTGTAAGGAGCTTCTTTGTCGTTTATCGACGAGTGAGAGATCACATGGCAGCTTGCCACATAATCTTCAGATTCATCCGACGAGTCTTCTCCATTGTCATCATCTCCGTCCTTAAGGACGTGGCTGAGAAATTCTTAGAATGTGATTGGAGTCCGCGTTTTTTGATTGTATTCTTCCAACGCGTCAATCTGCTTTTGCAGGTCCGTGCGTTTGTCACCAAGCAACACAGGCTTTTTGGTCTTCTTCTTCTTCTTCTTCGAAGACTTTGACGGCTGGGTGCAAGCGCTTTGAGTATCACTGCCAATCTTTGGAGTTGGGCATAGCTTTAGCATTCCCTCGATGATCTCGAATTCCAGTGGATTTTTCCACCTGATTGCCGGGCATGTTTGGAGATCCTTCACCATTCTTTTAGTCTTGGTTGAAAGGACTACTTCCCATGGAGCTTCTTCGACAAACGAGCACGATGCCCCCGGTGTGTCTGACTTTTTGAGAGCGTGCGGCTGGGGCGGGTTCACCTTCCAGTTCTCGGATAATACGAACTTACCCTGCTGGTACTGATATTCTATCCATCTTTTGAAGATGTAACAATCTTCGATCGGATGGCCCAAAATTCATTGATAAGGGCAGTAATTAGGATTGTTAATGTCGCCTGGTTGTGTTGAGCGTCTTGGATTCGGCAGAGTGATGAGCCTGTTGCGCAGTGCTAGCTCGAATAACCTCTTCGTCTTGTCCTGAGGGAACGAGTAAGGGCGTCTCATTTTATCTCCAAGAGATCGCGTTCTATCATTTTGGCGATCAACTGGTCTCGGACCACTGGGCTGCTGTTGAGCATTGGCAATGAAGGTCGCTTTCCCCTTTCCCTTCTCATTTCGAGGCTCTGCTTTCGAGGAAGATGGTCTATGACCCATCTGGTCCATTTGGGCCAGCTTGTCAATCAAGGCCTGGAATGTAGTCGGCTTGAAAAACATCATGAACTGGGAGATGGTCGCCTGCGGATCAAGAGTGCCCACGAACATGCCCACCGCGGGTGCTTCCTCATTGCGCTGCTCACTGTAGGGTGTTTTTCGTCACCCCATTGAGATGGGAATACGCGCACGCTTGTCAGGCGTATACTACAGATTCCCCCTGCCTAGGGTAGGCAGGGGTTTATTGATTGTGGAGATCCAAATCTCCGGCAGCCGTGGACTAAGCTGCCGTTAATTACCCCTCGCCTTTGGGGCGAGGGAACCTCCGATTAACGGGTTAAAATGATCATGCGAACTCAATGTGCAGTGTACGTGTGTTGTGTTTTGAAAGGGGGGTTTGGATATATCGGGAGCCATGCAGAGTTTTTATGGGGGTCCCGCTACCCGGATAGCGGGCTGGGGGTCAAGGGGGCTAGCAGCCCCATTACGGGGTGCGGGGCAGCGCCCCGTTAGAAATTTTTTTCTAACAGGGACAGTGTCACGGAGTATGTGTGTGTGCAAATATGTATACATATGTACATAAAAAGAGGGGGGAAAGCATCCAAAGGATGCGTGGGGGCAGCACCTCGGGTGCTGTGCGCTCAGGCGCTAGAGTGCCACGTGTCGGCATATGGGCGCTCTGCGCTTGAGCACAGAGAGCTTAAGCGCAAGCGCGCCACGTGTCGACACGGGGGAGACTTGCGCTCGAGCGCTTGCGCTGGAGTGCAAGCGCGCCACGTGTCGGCACCGGGGTGACTTGCGCTCAAGCGCTTGCGCTTGAGCGCAAGCGCGCCACGTGTCGACACCGGGGCGACTTACGCTCGAGCGCTTGCACTTGAGCGCAAGCGTGCCACGTGTCGGCATGTGGGCGCTTTGCGCTCGAGTGCTGAGTGCTTGAGCGCAAGCGCGCCACGTGTCGGCACGCATGCGCTCTACGCTTGAGCGTCGGCGAGAAAAGGAGGCTTTTAGCCTAAGAAACAGAAGCTATGCTTCAGAAAGGAAATATTTATTATGTATATATATGGAGTTAAACTCCTAGGATGTTTTGAAGCTGATGAAGGGGTTTCTTCTTCTTCCTCCTCTGTTGCTAGATCTTGATGATCAAGAGATGTGAGATCTAAAAATCTCTCCTTTCTGAGATCTAATGATAGATCCAAGTTCCCCTTTGTGGGTTTAGTGGTGGAAGACTTCTTAGTTTTTGAAAAGAAAGTGTAAAACTCTTGATTTAATCCAAAAGAAATGAGAAGGTTTAGAACCTTGGAGAAGGAGCAGGAGGCACAAAAGATCTCAGATCTAAAATTTTTGTGGTGAGAATGAAAAGTGTTTTTTTATTCATCATCATTTTGCCTTATATAGGCTTATATATTTACATATAGCCCATTGGGCTTTACAAAAATGGCATTTTTGCCTATCCCATGGCTCATGTGCCATTTCATTTTTGCACATAAGCCATGGGCTTACAAAAATTTGGCTTTTTGCCCATTTTGCATACATTCATATATAAAAAATTACATGAAAATTATTTATGTCATGATCTATATTTTAGCATGGAGGAGGCTGGTCGCGGGCTCGACTTGGGCATGGGCCCTCTTGACCTGGGCTTGGGCCCACCTGGCTTGGGGTTGACCTTGACTTTGACTCGGTCAACGGGGGTGTATATTTTTACCCCAACAAAGTGCCCCCTTCAATAAATGCACACCGCACATTTGAGTTGTGTGGAAATTGATGGATCTTGAAGCTGAACTTCGAGGTGGAACATCATTCCGGAGGCGAAGCATCATCCCGGGGAGCATGATTCCCGAGGATCGGAGCATCATTCCGATTCGCGGAGCATAATCCAACGTCAGAGCATCATTCTGAAGCGCGGAGCATAATTCCAGTGTCGGAGCATCATTCCGATTTGCGGAGCATAATTCCAGGGGATCGGAGTATCGTTCCGAAGCGCAGAGCATGATTCCAAGGATCGGAGCATCATTCCGAAGAGTGGAGCATGATTCCAGGGATCGGAGCATCATTCCGAAGCGCGGAGCATGATTCTAAGGATCGGAGCATCATTCCGAAGAGCGGAGCATGATTCCAGGGATCGGAGCATCATTCCGAAGCGCGGAGCATAATTCCAGGGATCGGAGCATCATTCCGAAGAGCGGAGCATGATTCCAGGGATCGGAGCATCATTCCGAAGAGCGGAGCATGATTCCAGGGATCGGAGCATCATTCCGAAGCGCGGAGCATGGTTCCAAGGATCGGAGCATGATTCCGAAGTGTTAAGCATGATTCCAGGGATCGGAGCATCATTCCGAAGCGCAGAGCATAATTCCAGGGATCGGAGCATCATTCCGAAGAGCGGAGCATGATTCCAGGGATCGGAGCATGGTTCCAAGGATCGGAGCATCATTCCGAAGAGCGGAGCATGGTTCCAAGGATCGGAGCATCATTCCGAAGAGCGGCATACATTCTGACCGAAGCATGATTTCGATGCAGAGGTAGATTCCTAGGCGAAGTATAATTCCGACAAGGAAGGCAAATATTCCGAGGCGAAGCATTGATTTTGACACGGGGTATATTCTAAGACGGATCATGATTCCGGCGCAGAGCTTGTCGGCTGACTTGATTCCGAGACGAAACATAATTTCGACAGGGAAGGCAGGTACACCGAGGCGAAGCATCATTTCGACACGGGGTGCATTCTGAGACGAAGAATAATTCCGACACAGAGCTTGCTGGTTGACTTGATTTTGAGGCGTAGCATAATTCCGACGGAGAAAGCAGGTACACCGAGGCGAAGCATCATTTCTACACGGGGTGCATTCTGAGATGAAGCTTAATTCCGACGCAGAGCTTGCTGGTTGACTTGATTTCGAGGCGGAGCATAATTCCGACGAGGAGGTTGTTGGTTGATTCCGAGCCGACGCATAATTCCGACAGGGAAGGCAGATACACCGAGGCGAAGCATCATTTCTACGCGGGGTAAATTCTGGGACAGAGCATGATTCCGCCGTAGAAGTTGTTGGTTTGATTTGATTTAGGTTTACATCAGCATCGCTACACTGGAATATGGTACCGAGAGCGAATCATCATTTGTCATGAGAGGATTTGGGAATTGTTTTTTTTTTTTGGTTTGGCATCAGCATCGCTACACTGGAATATGGTACCAGGAGCGAATCATCATTTGCGTTTGCTTATTAGGAAACGATGGCTTAGGAGGCAGGTTTTTAGGTCCCTATCACCTAAGACTTTTCAATTTTGTGAGCCGTAAGAGTCTCACAAAGCATTTTCTCCCTACGGGTCGTAAGGATCCCGTAAGTGTATTTTCTCCTTGGGAGTCTTGGGGACACCCAAGTGTGTTGCTCCTTTGTGAGTCGTAAGGATCTCACGCGGGAATTTTCTCCTCACAAAGTCGAGGGGATCTTGTGAGTGCATTTCATCTCTTTCTCACGAGTTTGCGCCCTTTCGGGTTTTCACAAACTCGCCGGCAGTCCTGCTGTTTTTACTCACGGAGCCCTTTCGGGTTTTCATCCGTGCCCATTTTGCTTATGGACATACCTTATTTTTTTATTTTATTATTTTTGGAGAGATTGGGATTGTTTTACTCCCGTGGATTGTATACGGTTTTGCAGGATGTATGATGAATCGCGATTGCCCTATCATTTCGGCTATTTATTCGCGGTTGCCCCATCAATTCGGCTTTATTTTCATTTCATTTTTACTCGCTGATTTTTATTGCGAGTTGCCCTATCATTTCGGCTTTTCTTTATTTTTCGGGACCGTAGGGCCGGAAAAATTTCGGGACTTTGTTGGCGTCTGCATCGCTGCACTGGAATATGGTACCAGGAGCGACTCATCATTCGCCGTTGGGGTATGGGATTTGGAATATGGTTAGCATCTGCATCGCTGCACTAGAATACGGTTCCAGGAGCGACTCATCATTCTCCATTTAGGGATTGAGATTTGGAATTTGGTTGGCGTCTGCATTGCTGCACTGGAATATGGTACCAGGAGCGACTCATCATTCGCCATTTAGGGATTAGGGAGCGATGGCTTAGGAGACAGGTTTAGATCCCTATCGCCTAAGGCTTTTCAATTTTCTGGGCCGTGAGGGTCCCATAAAAGTATTTCTCCCTGCGGGTCGTAAGGATCCCGTAGGTGTATTTTCTCCTTAGGAGTCGTGAGGACTCCCAAGTGTGTTTTTCCTTTCTGAGTCGTAAGGATCCCACAAAGGTTTGTTGTCCTCATGTATCGTGAGGACACATGAGTGGGTCTTCTCAATGGAGCATAATTCCAAAGGCGGAGACCAGCCGGATAACTGGTGATTACGGTGGGGCATAAGGGTGATGAGAATTATTTGAGCCCGTGGATTGTATACGGTAGTCAATTTGGGGACTAACCGTAGGGCTGGAAGAATTTTGGGAAACTGGATTTTAGTCGGTGTCTGCATCGCTGCAGTGGAATATGGTACCAGGAGCGACTCATCATTCGTCGTTGGTTTTTTTTTGTTTTGTTTTTTTTACCGCGATTGCTCTATCAATTCAGCTTTTCTTATCGCGAAGATCGCGATTGCCCTATCATTTCGGCTATTTATTCGCGGTTGCCCCATCAATTCGGCTTTATTTTCATTTCATTTTTACTCGCTGATTTTTATTGCGAGTTGCCCTATCATTTCGGCTTTTCTTTATTTTTCTTTTATTTACACCTTTTTTTTATATACACACATTTTTTTTACATTCCCAGTTTAACGACTTAGAGGTCGACTGTTCCCAGTTTAATGACGTGGTGGTCGATTGTTTTCAGAAAGAGGCGGATATCTCAGAGAATCGGTTTCACGAAGAATTTCGGTCTCCGTTTGTATGAAATTGGCGGTCGTAGCTGGACTGTTTGTTAACACGCCTTTAGACAGTTCTATCTCTCCTGCCTTGTATTGCTTTTCGACCCAATCTTTGAAGACGAAGCAGTCCTCAATGGCATGACCTATCACTTTATGATAGGGGCAGTATTTGGGGTCGTCGGCCCTATTCGCTTCCTGCGGTCTTTTGGACTCTGGCAGTTGTAGACCGTTCTTCACGGCGTCATTGAATATTTTACGGATTTTGTCCCTTCTGAAGGAATAGACCTTATCCAGCTTCTCTTTCAGTGGAGATTCTCCTCCCTCTCCGAACATTGGCTTCCGAGGCTGGTTGGCGCTAGGCCCGCTCATCCCTTGCTTATTTCGGTTAGCCGAAGTGTTAAAAGATTCAGAATCATCGGAGTTTCCGCCTTTGCGATTATCGTCCTTTCGGTTTCTCCAGGACCTATTGTTATTTTGGGAATCCGAGGAGGACGCCTGTTTTGAGCGCTCCAGCATCTGTACTTTCCTGGTCAGCTCTTGGAATATTTTGAGACCCGCGGTGCATAGAAACGGGGCCATCCAATTGTTGAGATTTCCGACGAGGAGACTGACAGATTGGTCCTGCTCTATCGGCGGTTCGCATTTGACGGAGAGATTGCGCCATCGGGTTATAAAATCCATGCTGCTTTCGTTGTTCTTGGGCTTGGTCCTTACGAGCTCGGCAATGGTGATCTTATCGCTGACGCTCATGAACCTTTGTCGAAACAAAGATTCCATTTGGACGAAAGTAGTAACGGAGCCATCCGGTATGCCCGCATACCAGTCGAAAGCAACATCGGTCAAGCTATTAACGAACTGGCGGAGGAGAAGTGCATCATTGCCCCCAGTATTCCCGCATGAGGCTTTGAAGTAGGCGATGTGTTGATTCGCATTTCTCGTCCCATCGAATCTTCCGAATTTTGGGATGACATAGCCGCTAGGAAATTCTACCAGATCATACTGAGCGGGATATGGTCTCCCACTACTGCTGATATCCTATTGCGCTTCGGCTTCGGCCACCAATGTTTTGACTTTGCTGGCAACCAAATCCATGATTTGATCTTGAGTTAGCGGGCTACTGTCATCGATAGCCAAGACATTTCCCGAGATAGGATGCGACTGATTTTCATGTAGTTCGCCCACTTTTGGATTTAAGGGAATAGGTGTCGGCTGCTTTGGGACACCATTTCCCGGTTCACGAGCAGAGCCTTCCGCTTGATTGGGCGGCTGAGAGGCAAGTTGGGCCGTGAGCTGTAGGACGACATTTGTCAAGTCATCAATTTTGGAGTAGAGCTTGGTCATCTCCTTGTCTTTGTTTCTGAGCTGCTTTCGGAGCTCTTGAAGCAGCTCTTGCTCCGCGGTCCTGGGGCAGAAAGTCGGCTCTTCTTCGCTTTCCGAGCCCGACTCCTCATGGACCGAAGGGTCTTTCTGCCTATCATCCTCATCAATAGGGTTTTCATCACCCAGCAGAGGCGGTTGTTCTTGGGAAGCGGCCACCACATTCAAGCCAGATTGGGTTTGAGATGTGGTAGCCCCGTCCTTGCTCTTGCTGCGCGTGCCCACCGTGTAGACAGTGTGGACCACATACCCAGCCATTTCCTCATCTTCGGCTGGGTAACCCTGTTCTTCGAACCTCATGAGGTTCAGCCTGGCAGGAGCCCTAGCCCTTTGGTTGGCTCTATATCTGAGCCTTTTCTGCCTTAGCTTCTCAATTTTGTAGGCTTGGCGGGCATCCGCTATCCGGGAAGCCATTGTGAGTTGATCAGAGGGGAGCTTAGAGAAGACACCCGATCGAGCAGTGGTCAACGGCACCGCTGGAGCTTGCTCGGGATGCGTTGTTGCTTTGTTGGTGTTGATGGCCTTGCCCCCAGCTGGGGCCAAGGAAAGTCATTCAGACACCGACTTGCGTTTGGGTTGGGGCGCCCTTGAGATCACCACATTTGGTCTCCTGCCTTTCGAGACCGGTTTGTCTGCCACCGGGGCTTGAGGAGCTGGGATGGCGCCAACTGGCATGAATACAATAGAGCCGAATGGTAGCAGCGGCTCCTCCCATTGTCGCCCGAGACCAGCCGGAAGAACCGTCCTGGAGTATATCTTCATCGTGTAGGAGACAGGAGCTGAGTTCATTATCGAAGACATCGTTGAAAAGTGATTGCTTGAAAATCTGCATGAAAGAGCATTATTTTAGTATAAATACAGGTATGTACATTGATTGAGCTCGCATGAATGCTTAACCCGAAATATGGGAGGAGAGACTGGTCCCACCGGGCGTGCCAGAATCTGTAGGGTGTTTTTCGTCACCCCATTGAGATGGGAATACGCGCACGCTTGTCAGGCGTATACTACAGATTCCCCCTGCCTAGGGTAGGCCGGGGTTTATTAATTATGGGGATCCAAATCTCCGGCGGCCACGGACTAAGCTGCCGTTAATTACCTCTCGCCTTTGGGGCGAGGGAACCTCCGATTAACGGGTTAAAATGGTCATGCGAACTCAATGTGCAGTGTACGTGTGTTGTGTTTTGAAAGGGGGGTTTGGATATATCGGGAGCCACGCAGAGTTTTTATGGGGGTCAAGTGGGCTAGCAGCCCCCTTGCGGGGTGCGGGGCAGCGTCCCGTTAGAAATTTTTTTCTAACAGGGACAGTGTCGCGGAGTATGTGTGTGTGCAAATATGTATACATATGTATATGTATATGTATGTACATAAAAAGAGCGGGGGAAAGCATCCAAAGGATGCGTGGGGGCAGCACCTCGAGCGCTGTGCGCCTAGGTGCTGTGCGCTCAGGCGCTAGAGTGCCACCTGTCACCACATGGGCGCTCTGCGCTTGAGCGTTGGGAGCTTAAGCGCAAGCGCGCCACGTGTCGGCACGGGGGCGACTTGCGCTGGAGCGCTTGCGCTCGAGCGTAAGCGCGCCACGTGTCGACACCGGGGCGACTTGCGCTCGAGCGCTTGCGCTGTAGCGCAAGCTTGCCACGTGTCGGCACGTGGACGCTTTGCGCTCAAGCGCTGAGCGCTGGAGAGCAAGCGCGCTACGTGTCGGCACGCGGGCGCTCTGCGCTTGAGCGCCGGCAAGAAAAGGAAGCTTTTAGCCTAAGAAACAGAAGCTATGCTTCAGAAAGGAAATATTTATTATGTATATATATGGAGTTAATCTCCTAGGATGTTTTGAAGCTGATGAAAGGGGGTTCTTCTTCTTCCTCCTCTGTTGCTAGATCTTGATGATCAAGAGATGTGAGATCTAAAAATCTCTCCTTTCTAAGATTTAATGGTAGATCCAAGTTCCCCTTTGTGGGTTTTGTGGTGGAAGACTTCTTAGTTTTTGAAAAGAAAGAGTAAAACTCTTTATTTAATTCAAAAGAAATGAGAAGGTTTAGAACCTTGGAGAAGGAGCAGGAGGCACAAAAGATCTCAGAACTAAAATTTTTGTGGAGAGAATGAAAAGTGTTTTTTTATTCATCATCATTTAGCCTTATATAGGCTTACATATTTACATATAGCCCCTTGGGGTTTACAAAAATGGCATTTTTGCCTATCCCATGGCTCATGTGTCATTTCATTTTTGCACATAAGCTATGGGCTTACAAAAATTTGGCTTTATGCCCATTTTTCATACATTCATGTATAAAAAATTACATGAAAATTATTTTTGTCATGATCTATATTTTAGCATGGAGGAGGTTGGTCGCGGGCTCGACTTAGGCTTGGGCCCGCTTGACCTAGGCTTGGGCCCACCTGTCTTGGGGTTGACCTTGACTTTGACTCGGTCAACGGGGGTGTATATTTTTACCCCAACACTCACATTTTGACCATAAATTTCGCCAACGTCTTGCATATTGCACCCATGTTTCGCCTGGCTTTACCCTGGCGTTAATCAGTGCGGTAATCGGAGTACGCTCGCTAGCGCTTGCGAATCTCTGTGTAAACAGCAGCTCCATCTCTGCAAATGCCTTGATAGAGTCATTTGGGAGTTCAGAGTACCACTCAAATGTCGTTTCCGACAAGCTGCCAACAAACTGGCGGAGCAGAAGTTTATCATCACCTCCGGTATTGCCATATAGAGCCCTAAACTGGGCGACATGCTGGTGGGGATTGCCTGTCCCTTTGTATACATGAAATTTAGGGATCGTATATCCCGGCGGGTACTTTATTTGGTCATACCAGCCTGGGTATGGTCGCCCAGTTTTAACAATTTGGCCGGCTACTTCATTCGCCTGGTGAGCTCGTATCTGCTGAGTGATATAGTCATCCAGAGTGGCCTTGGAGATGGTTTCCTCTTTGGCTGCTGAAAGAGCCGGAGGAGGGTTCGATATCTCCACTCTGTCGTCTTCAATGATGATCGGGGGGTCTTCAACTGGAGGTTCTGGCTGCAACATCATCCCAGCCATGTCTTGGAATAAGAGAGTCATTCGTTTTATATTGGCTGCCTGTTCTGCAGCCTCTTTTTCTTTCCTCACGAGCATTCTTCGGAGGAACTCAGTGTCAGTCTCTTGTTCTCGACGCTGCTCTGAGGTCTCTGGGCTTTCTTTCGGCCCAGTGAGTGTGTCCATCGCAGTTAGCATTTCTTGGAGCTTTTGTTGTTGTTGCTCCTGAGCCTTAGTCACTGATCGCGTAAGCGGTCGATGACCTGTAGAGATACGGCTATCCACTTTTCCGGATGCCATATAGATGGTGTGCACCACCATGCCCCCAGACTTGGGGTGTTTAGATTCAGTGTCTTTGCGATTTGCCAAAGACGCAGGGATCTTCTCCGGCCTTCTCCTTTTGTGGATGGTCGATGTTGAGGGAGTCGTTGTAGTAGGCACCCAAGTAGCTATCTCTTTTTGCGGTACGACAGAGTGGTCCTCTTCTTGCCGAACCTTCATCTTTTTCTGTCGGCAGAGATAACCTTGATCTATCACGGAGTCCTGGACCCGTCACTAAACTTTGTAAATTTTAGAGGACAGCCGCTGAGGAGGCTGCTCTAGCTTCACCTTAGTAGCGTTCTCCATAGGTGGAGGAGATCTCTTCAGCACGGCGGTCGGAGAGTTTTTGTGCACCCTCCTTAGCAGTTCAAAGTTGTTCCCTGTTGGAATAGCAGCATCGATTTCCACCGTTGGAGCCGGTGGAGTTAGTCCAGAAGGAGAGTTGTCCCCAGCCTTCCTTACTCGGCGCCAGTGGCAACGTCGAGCATGTCGAGCCGTTGGGATTATCTCAGCTGTAGTGGTAACTTCCTCATGCCCCCTGCGTTGGTCAGAAGTTGTCGTTGTCAGCCTATTGAAGACTGATGTCCGCTGAGTGGGGATAGCCAACCTATATAAGGCAGCCTTCCGAGAAGGGGAAGCAGCCTTGACGATTTCGCGTTGAACGAGAGCTGAAATGGTTAGTCTTGTGAAGACCGACCCCTTGGCAGGAGAAGCCGCTTTGACGACTTCGGGAGCAGGGATAGCTATCCTCTTCGGGATAACCCTTTCTGGAATTGCAGGTTTCTTAATGGGCCCACATGAACTTTGGCCGAATCTGGCAAAGACTGAAGCATTTGTTTTGGCTGACCCGTTGAGAGGGGTCGCAGTAGTAGCAAGCCGATCGAAGACCGACTTCTTGGGAGCTTCTAGTGATGGTACAGCGGCGTTGAAGCTCATCGGCGGGAGCAAGGTCCTGAAGAACAATCCGGTGGTAGCCTGCGTTACCTGCTCTACCGGCATTGTGAACAAGGAGGCCGCCTGGGGTCCGTAAGTTACACCTCCAGATGAGGTGGAACGAGAATTGCAGTTGCAGCTGGAACATTTCGTGCAAGTAGACTCCATTGATCTTTTCGTTTTCTGCACGGAGCAAGACACCAAATCTTAGTACCTCGAATCCAGGAGCAACCATATCAAACTGTGATTCGTTCGCGAACACGACACACGAAGTGTCGAGTGGAAAGAGGAAAAGGTCCCACCGGGCGTGCCAGAATCTGTTCCCCGCCGAACACGGAGACGCGACCGCGCAGGTCCGTCTTGCCTGAATTCGGGGCAGATGCTAATTGGTGCTATCCGTCCACCTCTCCGAAAATGCCAAGTTGATTTATGGCACCATGTATCGATGGTTTAAACGGATGCGGCCGATGTAGCAGACTTCGTCAGATTCCCCCTCGTTGAGGAGTTTTTGATTGTGGGGACGCTCTTCCCTGCAGGCGCAAGCCCCTGCAGTTAATTACGCTACCGCATCGCGGTAACCACTTTCTCCTTCTATAGATAGTCACTTCATACCGTGGGTGTTTGTTTTGTTTTTAGTTGCCCGTAGATTGTATAGGGAGACTAATTTATGTTGTCGCCCGTAGGATGCGGATTAGTCCAAATCCGTATTTTCTTAGATTTGAGTTTGGGGGTTGGTTTAAGGATACGTTAGTCTCATTTGAGACTAAGATCAACTTAAACGTTTGTTAAGGATACGTTAGTCTAATTTTATACTAAGATCAAATTAACAGGATCGTTTAGATCCAACAAGAGAGCATTTGGACTCAATTGTTTAGTTTAGGGACATTGCGGTCAATTACCAGTTTAAGGACATGGTGGTCCAATACCAGTTTAAGGACATGGTGGTCCAATACCAGTTTAAGGACATAGTGGTCCAGTGCCAGTTTAAGGACATGGTGGTCCAAGGTTAAGGACATCGTAGTCCGTGGGTTTAAAAGGGACCCCACAGTCCGAGGTTAAGGACATCGTAGTCCGTGGGTTTAAAGGGACCCCACAGTCCAGTTTAAGGACATCGTAGTCTGTGAAATGTATGGTTGTCGGAACCCCTCACGTCTCTAAAGACGTTGAAGGATTACAACGACAAATATCAGAGGGGCTCAGAGATGTACCCTCGAACCAGTTTTGGTTGGTAGATCTGTAGTCCAATTTGGCAATAAGATCTGTTGAAAGATTTATGAGCATATGGGCACAATTAATCTGAGTTGAGGACTTATGACCAATCTTGGGCTAAGTCCATTCAGGTTAAAATGTTTAACATTTATTTTGGGCTGTTGAGCCTTTGTTTGGGCTTAGCCCTTTTAACAATGCTAATCATTGATTTAGATTCTGACATCATTTTTTGTCTTTTAGTGCTGAGCACTCATAATAGCTTTGAGGCTTATTAAAGAACAATTTATGTTCTGTCAGCGACCACATGAGGAGCACGTGGTGTGCTTGGCTCTTTGCGCCAGTTAAAGAGCGCAGTACGCTTCTGCTGTGTAGCGCACACATGAGTGGCACTGGCGCGCTTGGCGCTGAGCGCCAGATGATGAGCGCATTGCGCTGATTTATGAGCGCATTGCGCTATTAGTTCAGTGGCGCACACGTGAGTGACACTTGGTGCACCTGGCGCTAAGCGCCAGTCCATGAGCGCAATACGCTAGTTCAAGAGCGCAAAGCGCTAACTGTTAAGTGGCGCACTCATGAGTGACACGTGGTGCGCCTGGCGCTAAGCGCCAGTCCAAGAGCGCAGAAGTGCATTTGATCAATTTTATGATCTGGGAAATAAATTCTCCTTTAGAAGAGACTTGTCTCAAGATCAAAAGAACAAAATTTCTTACTTTATAGGAGATGCCTCAATCTCTTGTATTGATGAAAGGCTTTTCCTTTATAGATCTATGATCCTTAAGAGAATTTAATAATTCTCTCCCCTTTATCATGAGATGTTTATGATCTCAGAAAGACAATTTGTCTTATAGATCTATGATCTGTGGAAGAAGTAAGTACTTCTTTGTTTTATGATGAGATCTTTTGATCTTTTTATAGAAGACCTTGGTCTTTGTAGATCTATGATCTTTTTAAAGAAAGAATTCTTCTTTTTATGAGATGATTTCATCTCTGTGTCCATCATCCATCATCTTTACCTTGAAGAAATATCTTCTTGCAAGAGCTTGCTCTTTTTCTTTGAGTTTCTCAAAGTTTAGGGGGGGTTCTCCCTTTGCCTCTGTATATCTCTTTTTTTGTTTCCTTTCCATTTTTTTTGAAAAGAAGGATCATTGGTCGTTGGGACCCACCACCTCTCCGACGATACTGAGAGATTACAGTGCTATATATCGAAGGTGTGGAGGGATGTACCCTTTGAACCATGTCTCACTCATCAGGGGGGATGAACATGTTAGGGCTTAAGCTTCTCGCTGCTGAAAAAGGTTTCTTTGCATTCACGCACGTGCGTCGCACGTGTTGAGAATCTGTTCCCCGCCGAAAACGGAGACCTGACCGCGTGATTGGTAGAGTACGTGCGTGTTCAAGTTTAGTTTTAAATACCGCAATCAAGACGGTTTTGCTTGTAGCTAGCCGGTTGAGTACGGGTCGTCCGCAGGGAGATGGGAGTCTTTTTCAATGTGTTTTAACGAGTTAAGTCCGGTTGTTCAGATTTTGTTTGTAATTATCTAAGTGTTGAGTTGATATTTAAAGCGAGCTTGTTAGGGTTAGGATTAGGTTAGTTTGAGTTAGGAGTCTCCACATCTTTCGCTGCCCCTCTTAATATCGGTGTTACGGTAATCGGCAACAACGGGGATTAGCACGACTAGGAAGGAACTTGCGAGTATAAGCTAAGCTTTCCAACGCAAGTCCTTCCTTTTGGTGCTTGTCCGTCCGTTCTTGGCTCTTAGCCATAACCTCCGGTTAATTCAACCACAACCGGTCTCACTACGGAATCACCGCTATCATGTAGGATAGGGTGTCGTAAGGAGCGGATTGTGGTTCAATTAACGGGAGTCGATTTAAGCTGTTGGGCAAGGAAAGAGTGAGAGAGATTTCCTTCTCTCAAACTTCCCTTATCCTACCCTAACAAGAATGAACTACTCACACATCATAATACGGAAAAATAAAACAAAACAAAAGAGGAAGATAGAAAGAAAGAGATTAGAAGAATACGACTAGCTATTTGCGACCTCACCTTGGCGAGGATTGAGCGTAAGCATCATTGTCGTATGTAAGGATAAAGAAAAAGAGAGAAGAAAGAAACAACAAGGAAATAACAACAACTACTTAACAAATTAAAGTTACAACAAGTAAAGAAAGAGCAAGACAATAATGATAATAAAATGATCTTCTTTATTTACCATTCCTCCCTCACAAAGCTCACTACAAGTTTAATGGAGAAGAGATGAGAAGAAGAAGAACATGTAAACTAAAACCTAGAAAAAGAAAAATACAAGAATGGACCTTTCCCTTCTCAAAGTTCTGGGCTATTTATAAGCCAAAAAATGAAACCCTAGGGCAACCACCAGAACCCAAACAGAATGACCAAAATACCCCCCAAAAATTATCAACTGCCGCCATCATATGGCCGCGGATCCGCGGCCTGGACCCCACTTTGGCCGCGGATCCGCGGCCGTTTAGTTGAGTTGGGCCCTCCAACTTTTGGTGCTGGCCTGGTCTGATGTGTACATTATTCTGGTACATATATTTTCTCAATTCGGCACAACGATTTTTCCAGAATTTCTGTTGAGGGAAAGGTGGACTTTTTGTCAAGATTTTGTCATGATTGCCTCGAGCTCCGCGTAGATCTCTTGGATTTTGTGCTACCATTGAGCCTTGTGCATGAGAGTGACATTGATTTGACGTTTTGTCTTCCTAAACTGGTATCTGGCAACATACGGATGAAGAGCAGAGACCATGTTTTCTAAGTGGTTGGCAGGAACCCGGATTTTGTTGTGTTTTCCATGAATTTCACCGTTTTAGAACCGAGAACCTGTATCCTGCAATTGACTAGCAAACACGGCTCAAGAGTATCTACCGATATGCAATGTGATAAAAATTGGGCGGTATGAAAATGCAAAAATCTGATATGAACAAATACCCCCAAACTTATCATTTGCTCGTCCCGAGCAAAGCCCATTTATTCACAAAAAATTTCCTAACCTCACTTTCGCAGGGAACGCGATTGCACTGAGCATGTGCAACAAGCCGTTAAACCTCTAGGTGTCCCTAGTAGGAGGAGTGTTGTCTCCTGAGGGTTTTCAGCGGATACTACCCACAAAATCCGGTCAAGTTGGTTTTGTAAAATAATTAAGCTTCAAACCCTAAAGTTTTGTTTTAGAAAATAACAATTCTATAATCCTAAGTCTAGGCCATCGAACCTTTTATTTTTCACACCTCGCATCTTATTTAACTACAGATTTTATATGTCTTTACGTGCAGTGCAAATAGTGTCGTTAAGTTCCAGAAGGATCGATTAAAGTCATCATGTCGCACAATAAAGCCCAGATAACAATTTTAAAAGGATCACATAAGTTTTATAAAGAGTTAAGCATTTTTCAAGTTTCGTTTCCCAGTAAGGTTTCAACTTCAGAATTTCTATCTTCCTTAACAGGAAACTAAATCGTATTTTTCACTCCATCCTTTTCTTGTTTTCATTTCATACACACCTCTGTGAACGTGCAATAGTCTTTATCAAAGAGTAAAACCTTCATATCTCCGTTAAAAAAAATTTTAAAAGCCTGTCTTTTATCAAGATTATTCTCACACAAAGAACCGTTAGGAATTTTAACTCGGAGAGAACACTTGCTTGACTTTGTTTTAACCTGGACTTTCTAGGCTTCTTAGCGAGCTTTGGGCCAATGCACCCAAACCAGTTGATTTTAGGGCATTAGGTGTAGAAACTCCCCAGCGGACTTAATTACTCAAGTTACCTAGGTCCAAAAAAAAAAGACAGTTTGGCGTGAAAATCAGATGATTTAATACGAACGGAGATATAACTGGTAGTTCAAATATTTTTTTGGATAAAAGACGTGTTTGGTGTGTTTGGTGTGTAATCATTCCAATCAAGTTTTAGATGGGTTATTTTTCAGACTTAGCTCCAATTACGGCATCAATAACATTTCTTCATATTCGCTTTACTTCATAAACTATTCTTGACATTACTTATTTCAGAACAAACCTATTTGATCCTCAGAAAATCATTTATCTGTTTAAAAGTTTAAACATGAAAGACTTTTCATCTAATTCCCAAAATCTTACGACACGTGTAGTGTGATGTAAAGACGTATATCAGCTATAGTTAACTTCAAAGGAGAGTTATCTTTCAGGTTTTCAAAATCCAAACATAAGATCTAGTTATTCCTATTTTTTCAAACAAAAATCGTCGAAATGTTGAATCAAAGTTCTTCCACAAGCTAACTTGACAAAAAAGTTTTTATATTTTTTAGAAAATTTTCCGATTTTTATGGATTTTATGGATTTTTATGCAGATGCAAAATATACATATGAATGCGAAGGTAAGAAATGCGTACCGAGCGTACCCCCAAACTTAAACTGGACAGTGTCCTCACTGTCGTGGCATGAAGAGAGCAGTTGGAAGGTTCAAAATTGTCGGTTAGTGATACACAATTTTTATTTGTTTTTAAAAAAAAAAATATACACAAATATAGACAAAATGGTTTGTACATACCCCCAAACTTATTTGGAACAGTGTCCACTGTTCTTGGCTGGATAACTGAAGTTTGGCGGTAGGCAGAGGAAGATCATTCAGGGTAAACCGGCTCCTGTAAGAACAGGAGCTCCTCTGTTGGTTCGGCGCTAAGGTACGGTTTGCATCGGTGTCCATTTACCTTGAAGAGTGAACCGTCCTTTGGATTTTCCAAATCCACAGCGCCCTGCGGATACACATTCCGCACGAAATACGACCCTTTCCAGCGAGATCTGAGCTTTCCTGGATAGAAATGAAGTCGGGTGTCGTAAAGCAGTACCTGCTGACCAGGTACGAAGATTTTGCGCAAAAGGTGTTTATCATGAAACACCTTCGTTCGATTCTTAACGACAACCGCGTTATCGTAAGCCTCATCCCTAAGCTCGTTCAGTTCGTTCAACTGCAGCTTCCGATGGCTGCCCGCATCCTCAAGAGACAGATTCAGCTCCTTTATCGCCCAAAATGCGCGATGCTCGATTTCGACAGGAAGGTGGTAGGCTTTTCCGTACACAAGCCGATAGGGAGACATGCCAAGGTCGGTCTTATAAGCGGTTCTAAATGCCCAAAGGGCATCAGTGAGTTTCAGAGACCAATCCTTACGGTTCTTGGAAACCGTCTTCTCCAGTATCTGCTTGATTTGCCGATTTGAAACTTCGGCCTGCCCGCAGGTTTGGGGGTGGTAGGGCGTAGACAGCTTATGATTTATGGAGTATTTCCGCATCAAGGCCTCGAAAGTCCTATTGCAGAAATGACTTCCATTGTCGCTAATGATCGCTCGGGGGTGCCCATACCGTGAGAAAATGTTTTCTTTAAGGAACCTAACGACAACCTTGTTGTCATTAGTCCGGCTGGGCACAACCTCGACCCATTTAGAGACGTAATCAACAGCTAGAAGAATGTACAAGTTCCCAAAAGAGCTGGGAAACGGCCCCATGAAGTCTATCCCCCAAACATCGAAAATCTCCACAACCAAGATTGGTTGGAGCGACATCTCGTTCCTCCGGGATATCCGGCCCATGTGTTGGCACCGGGAGCAAGTCTTGCAATAGTCGTGAGCGTCTTTGAAGAGTTGTGGCCAGTAGAAACCACATTGCAAGATCTTCTCAGCTGTCTTTTTGGGCCCAAAATGCCCGCCACACGCTTGATCGTGGCAAAATGACAGCACACTCTTGAATTCCTCATCGGGGACACACCGACGAATAATCTGGTCGAGACAGTACTTGAACAAGTAGGGTTCGTCCCAGTAAAAGTGTTTTACTTGGGATAAGAAGCGAAGTCTGTCCTGACCTGACCATTCGGTCGGTAGTAATCCCGTGGCCAAATAGTTCACAATATCTGCGAACCAGGGTTCGCACGATACTGTCAAGAGTTGTTCATCCGGGAAAACGTCATTAATCGGAATTGGAAGCGAAGGCGAAGAAGGAAGTCGTGAGAGATGGTCGGCAACTACGTTTTCACATCCTCGTTTGTCCTTAATGACAAGGTCAAACTCTTGAAGCAAGAGGATCCAACGTATTAACCGAGACTTGGCATCTTTCTTCGCAAAAAGATGGCGCAGCGCTGAATGGTCCGTGTAGACAATGACTGGAGAGCCGATGAGGTAGGGCCTGAACTTTTCTAAGGCAAATACAACAGCCAAGAATTCCTTCTCAGTTGTTGTATAATTGAGTTGGGCGTCGTTCAGGGTCCGGCTCGCGTAATAGATTACGTGCGGCATCTTGTTGATGTGCTGTCCAAGGACAACACCGATGGCAAAGTCGGATGCATCGCACATAATCTCGAATGGGTGCGTCCAGTCAGGGGAAGAAAGAACGGGAGCAGAAGTCAGTGAGCGTTTCAGTGACTCGAATGCAGTCACACAGCTCGAGTTGAAGTCGAAAGGTCTATCCTTGGCCAGCAAAAGCGTCAAGGGCCTAGCAATCTTGCTAAAGTCCTTGATAAACCGTCTATAGAAACCGGCATGGCCAAGGAAGGCTCGGATATCTCTGACGCATCGGGGAGGAGGCAGATTAGAAATGACCTCAATCTTTGCTTTGTCAACCTCTATGCCATTTTGCGAGATGATATGTCCTAAGACAATACCTTCGCGCACCATGAAGTGGCATTTCTCCCAGTTCAAAGTGAGATTCTTGTCCTTACATCGGGTAAGGACAGCGTCAAGATGCAGCAAACACTCGTCAAAGGAGTCGCCGAAGATGGAGAAGTCATCCATGAAAATCTCCAGAAATTTTTCCACCATGTCTGAGAAAATACCCATCATACACTGCTGGAAGGTAGCGGGCGCATTGCATAACCCAAAGGGCATGCGTCGATATGCAAACGTGCCGAAAGGACAAGTGAAAGTGGTCTTGTCCTGGTCTTTTTCGGCGATGGGAATTTGATTATAGCCAGAGTAGCCATCAAGAAAACAATAGTACTCATGTCCGGCCAATCGTTCCAGCATCTGGTCAATAAAAGGTAGCGGAAAGTGGTCTTTCCGCGTTGCGGCGTTGAGTTTTCTGTAATCAATGCAAACTCGCCACCCAGTTTGGGTGCGAGTAGGGATTAACTCATTCGCCTCGTTGGTTATGACCGTGATGCCCGACTTCTTGGGGATAACGTGAATGGGGCTAACCCACTGGCTATCAGAGATAGGGTAAATGATACCACTATCTAGACATTTGACGATCTCCTTCTTCACAGCCTCCTTCATGACTGGATTAAGACGTCTTTGTGGATCCCGGGCTAGTTTGGCATCATCCATCAGATGAATGTGATGCTCAACGATCAGGGGACTAATCCCCTTGATGTCCGCCATGGACCAGCCAAAAGCTTGCCTGTTGCTGTGCAAGACCGCGAGAAGGGCTTTCTCTTGCTCGGGAGCTAGAGAAGCCGAAATGATGACAGGGAGGGTCTCGTTCTCACCTAAGTAAGCATACTTAAGGTGAGACGGCAACGGCTTGAGTTCGAGCGTTGGAGGTGAAACGATGGAAGGCAAGACTGGTGCAAAGGTCTCGAACTCAAAGGACTCCAGCAAAGGTTCAAAACGAGTGTAGGCAACCGAGTCGGATGGTTCAGGTAACTCATCCGGAAATTCGAAAGATTCAAACTCGGGTTGTGCGCGGTTAAGATCGTTCGAGAACGTAAAACACTCGTAGTCGTTATCGGGCGCAGAAACAGCAGCAGGTTCGAAGAGAAACACACTAGTGGCGTCAAGATTATCGTGTTCAAACAGAAACTCCTCGAATTCACACTCTTCGGGGGTGATCTCCTGGATCGAGCAGACGTCCAGTATATGAGCATTAGGTTCGGCGGGTTGATTCCCCAACCTAAAAATGTTGAGTTCAATCGTCATATTTCCAAAAGAGAGGTTCATCGAACCATTGCGACAATTGATCACAGCATTTGAGGTTGCGAGAAATGGGCGACCGAGTATCACCGGAATTTGATTCCGGGGGTTAGCTACAGGCTGTGTGTCTAATACAATGAAGTCGACGGGGAATATGAAGTCCCCGACTCTTATCAACACATCCTCTAGCTCACCCCTAGGATGGGTGATCGATCGGTGGCCATTTGGAGAGTGCAGTGTGTGGGTTTCAACTCTCCGACGCCTAATTGCTCGTATACTGAATACGGAAGCAGGTTAACACTGGCACCAAGATCTAATAGTGCGCGGTTGATATTCTTATCCCCAATGGTAATTGAAATCGTAGGACAGCCAGGGTCCTTCCGTTTTTGTGGTAAAGATTGGGTAAGGGCATCACTCACAGCACTAGCCAAGAAAACTTTCTTGGGTACCTGAGACTTCCTCTTTTTCGTGCACAAGTCCTTTAAGATTTTCGCGTAGGACGAGACTTGTTGGACAGCATCTAAAAGAGGAATATTAATGTTAACCTGCTTGAATAACTCAGAATCTTCTCCATTTGAGGATTTTGTTTATTAGACCTTAACCGGTTTGGAAATGGAACATTTTGAAAATTGGTTGAGTCTAATGCTGGAGGAGGAGATTTTGGAGTTGGAACGGATCCCAGAATAGGTGTTTTCGTGGAGTGAGAAGTGGGTCCGTTCAGAGCAGAAGAAGAGGAAGGAGAGCCTGTTGAAGAACGGAGAATAGGCTCGGAAGACGAAGAAGAAGAAGGAGAAGAAGAAGAAGAAGAAGCGGCGGCCGGGGTGTCATCGTTGATTCGCTTTCCAATGTTGTTTTGCAGCATCCTTCCCGATCTCAGTGTAGTCACGGCACTCACATTATGGTTTTGTTGTTCAAGAGCAACATGTGCATTATGTGGGTGACCGGGATTTGGAAGTGGCTGGGACGGGAGCTTCCCCTTCTCTCGCTCGCTCAAGGCCGCGTTCAGCTGTGCAATCTGGGCCTCAATGGTCTTGATGCTTTGCCAGTGTGCGGCAATGTGTTGCACTAAAGATTGAATCGAAGACTGGATGTTGGCGGTGGATTGAGTCGATTGTTTAACAAACGCCTCCAGACTTCGCTCGAGCGAGGAAACCTTATCGTTGTTTGACGGAACAAAGTTGTTTGGTGGAAAAGAGTTGTTGGGTGCAAAGTTGTTCGTCTGGTTTTGGAAAGGTTGGGGTTGGAAGAGCTGCTGATATTGATGTTGAGTTTGTTGTGGCGCTTGTTGTTGCGGTGGAGGGGCCCTTTGGAAATTGTTGCCTTGGAATTGATTCTGATTCTGATTCCAGGAGAAATTGGGGTGGTTCCTCCAACCGGGATTGTAGGTGGAAGAGTATGGATCATTCTTCGGTCTTTGCTGGAAGGCAACATTAACCTGATCCTGTCCTTACGAGGGTGGATTGTAAGGACACTCTTCGGTCAAGTGGGAAGGATCGGAACAACAAGCGCAGATGGTACGAAGGGGGAGAACAGGGGTAGGAGCAGGAGCAGAGAATTTGCTCTCTATCGCTTCAAGCTTTCTTGTTATAGCAGCCATTTCAGCTTTCATCGCAATAGAGACATCAAGCTGGTGAATTCCTACCCTAGACTGACTGGTAGAAGTGGAGGTAGAAGAAGAAGAAGAAGTCGGTCTGGTTCTCTCCCACTGTAGCGTTTGCTCCGCAAGGTCGTCAAAGAACTGCCACGCTTCCTCGTCAGATTTCGATAGGAAGTGGCCCTGACAGATGGTTTCCAACAACTGCTTCGTTGCTGGGTTCAGGCCCTCGTATAAGGTTTGGCAGAGCTGCCATTTCTCTATACCGTGGTGAGGACACTGAACAAGAAGGTCTTTGTACCGGTCAAAGCACTTCCAGAAGGGTTCAAAAGGAAGCTGGGAGAATTGGTTGATTTCATTTCGAATCCTTGCGGTCTTATGATTAGGATAGAATTTTTTCAGAAACGCTTTAACAAACTCGTCCCAGCTGGTGATTGAGTGGGAAGCGGTGCTATACAGCCATTTTTCAGCGAGATCGCATAAAGTGAACGGAATGACCCGTAGACGTATAGCATCGTCCGACAGCTGGGTGGTTTTCATCATGGCACAGACGTTTTGAAATTTATTGTTGAAGATATAGGCATCTTCAGATTCAAGCCCATGAAAACGTGGAAGCATGTTGATGAAATGGGGCTTAATTTCAAAGTTGTCCCCATTGGCCGGAGGAAGAGAAAGGCACGTGGGAAGTGCAGAACGGGTGGGGTAGAAACGTTCCTGGAGCGCGATTCGCTGCGGCGCTACAACAGGCGGAGGTGGTAGGAGATTGGTCTCCGTAGGAGGTAGAGCCAATCCAGCGGTGGTCAAAGAGATGTTCGGATTAAATCCCGACATTGCGGAAGAAGAGGTTGGTGAAGGTGAAGGTGAAGGTGAAGATGTATGAACAGAATTCCGGTCAACGTCGGAGTTGGCCGGCAAAGGAAGGGGTGAAAGAGGAGTGGACGGAGTATCGACTTCGGAGTCGATCGCGTAGTCGGTAGCGACTAACGTAACGCGGACTAGACGGGCGCTAGTGTCCCGAGTCCAAGAGGACATACACTAAACGAGTTTAGTATAGTCAAAGCGGAGAAGGTGAGGGTAAGAAAACGTCAATGGAGAAAGGCGATGGGTGGTGGGTGAAAATGGATTTGGCGACAAAAGGGCAAGTTTTTATAAAAGTTTTTGATTTTTTTTTGTTTTTAGAAAGAGATTTACAGAAATATGTACGGAAATACGGCTTAAGCAATCACAAACAAGATATGCACAATCACACCACCTAGATCTAGGGTAACCTAGATCTACTAGACCTGCTCCTGAACTTGATTGTCGAAGTTAAACAGTGTCGAGAAACAGGCTTAAAAATACACTGATCACGAGGCCAGGTAAGTGCAGAGATAAGGGGAGGTTGTCCAAAGCTTTCGCGAAGTTCCTTAATTAAATAACCCTTTCTCTTTTGGCGGTTGCGCCTTTAACACTTTCCTAGACACCCCGTAAACAATATACGGTTAAGCGAGGTTCTAAACACGGTTTATCTTCTCCTAATGAGCGCGAAGTCCTTAGGGCTGAAGTCTAGTATTTTTTAATTTACAATGGACAATGCATATGCTTTAGTGATTTTTGGGGTCCTGGGAAGGGTGATGAAATCCCCACCCAATCTGGATTGGTTTCAAGCCCCTTAAGTCCGTATTAAAGAAATGCAAAGCAGTAACAAATCAACTGCAAACAATTTTTATTTGCGGCGCAAAGAATCCTGCACAAGAATAGTTTATTGGAAGGGGAAGAAGAATTTGCGCAAAGAAGGCTGCAGAAAACACAATTTATTGGAGTTCAGAGGAGAGGGGAGAGGCAGAGGAACACTTACAGAGAAAATGGCAGAGTGACCCCACCAAGTGGCCGCGGTTCCGCGGCAATAAGGCCCTAATGCCGCGGTTCCGCGGCGGAAATGAAGAGTTGGCTCTTCATTTTTCTGGTGTGGGCTCTTTTGGGTGTCCTCTGGTTGTCTGGATGTCCTGAATTTGAATTTACTCACTGTATCTGCTCCAGATTTTTACAGTAGACCGGATGCTTCGTTTTGTCCGTCGCGGTGTAGCCGCGAAATGTGGGTCTATCTTCCCACGTCTTTGGCACTGTACTTGAACTCCGTATTTTCAACGTCTTGGCCACTGAACTCGAACTTGTATTTTCCTTCACACTTGCACAAAAACTAATCAAAAAACAACAAGATGGTTTTTTACAAAGTATGTATTTTTTTTCGTTTTTTTTATACTTACAAATTAACCCGAAATTACACAAGGAAATAAACTACCGTCTCCCCGGCAACGGCGCCATTTGATTGGTAGAGTACATGCGCGTTCAAGTTTAGTTTTAATTACCGCAATCAAGACGGTTTCGCTTGTAGCTAGCCGGTTGAGTACGGGTCGTCCGCAGGGAGATGGGAGTCTTTTTCAATGTGTTTTAACGAGTTATGTCCGGTTGTTCAGATTTTGTTTGTAATTATCTAAGTGTTGAGTTGATATTTAAAGCGAGCTTGTTAGGGTTAGGATTAGGTTAGTTTGAGTTAGGAGTCTCCACATCTTTCGCTGCCCCTCTTAATATCGGTGTTACGGTAATCGGCAACAACGGGGATTAGCACGACTAGGAAGGAACTTGCGAGTATAAGCTAGGCTTTCCAACGCAAGTCCTTCCTTTTGGTGCTTGTCCGTCCGTTCTTGGCTCTTAGCCATAACCTCCGGTTAATTCAACCACAACCGGTCTCACTACGGAATCACCGCTATCATGTATGATAGGGTGCCGTAAGGAGCGGATTGTGGTTCAATTAACGGGAGTCGATTTAAGCTGTTGGGCAAGGAAAGAGTGAGAGAGATTTCCTTCTCTCAAACTTCCCTTATCCTACCCTAACAAGAATGAACTACTCACACATCATAATACGGAAAAATAAAACAAAACAAAAGAGGAAGATAGAAAGAAAGAGATTAGAAGAATACGACTAGCTATTTGCGACCTCACCTTGGCGAGGATCGAGCGTAAGCATCATTGTCGTATGTAAGGATAAAGAAAAAGAGAGAAGAAAGAAACAACAAGGAAATAACAACAACTACTTAACAAATTAAAGTTACAACAAGTAAAGAAAGAGCAAGACAAGCATGATAATAAAATGATCTTCTTTATTTACCATTCCTCCCTCACAAAGCTCACTACAAGTTTAATGGAGAAGAGATGAGAAGAAGAAGAACATGTAAACAAAAACCTAGAAAAAGAAAAATACAAGAATGGACCTTTCCCTTCTCAATGTTCTGGGCAATTTATAGGCCAAAAAATGAAACCCTAGGGCAACCACCAGAACCCAAACAGAATGACCAAAATACACCCCAAAAATTATCAACTGCCGCCATCATATGGCCACGGATCCGCGGCCTGGACCCCACTTTGGCCGCGGATCCGCGGCCGTTTAGTTTAGTTGGGCCCTCCAACTTTTGGTGCTGGCCTGGTCTGATGTGTACATTATTCTGGTACATATATTTTCTCAATTCGGCACAACGATTTTTCCAGAATTTCTGTTGAGGGAAAGGTGGACTTTTTGTCAAGATTTTGTCATGATTGCCTCGAGCTCCGCGTAGATCTCTTGGATTTTGTGCTACCATTGAGCCTTGTGCATGAGAGTGACATTGATTTGACGTTTTGTCTTCCTAAACTGGTATCTGGCAACATACGGATGAAGAGCGGAGACCATGTTTTCTCAGTGGTTGGCAGGAACCCGGATTTTGTTGTGTTTTCCATGAATTTCACCGTTTTAGAACCGAGAACCTGTATCCTGCAATTGACTAGCAAACACGGCTCAAGAGTATCTACCGATATGCAATGTGATAAAAATTGGGCGGTATGAAAATGCAAAAATCTGATATGAACACCGCGCAGGTCCATCTTGCCTGAATTCGGGGCAGATGCTAATTGGTGCTGTCCGTCCACCTCTCCGAAAATGCCAAGTTGATTTATGGCACCATGTATCGATGGTTTAAACGGATGCGGCCGATATAGCAGACTTCGTCAGATTCCCCCTCGTTGAGGGGTTTTTGATTGTGGGGATGCTCTTCCCTGCAGGCGCAAGCCCCTGCAGTTAATTACTCTACCGCATCGCGGTAACCACTTTCTCCTTTTCCAGATGGTCACTTCGTGTCGTGGGTGTTTGTTTTGTTTTTGGTTGCCCGTGGATTATATACGGAGACTAATTTATGTTGTCGCCCGTAGGATGTGGATTAGTCAAAATCCGTATTTTCTTAGATTTTGGTGTGGGGGTTGGTTTAAGGATACGTTAGTCTCAATTGAGACTAAGATCAAGTTAAACGTTTGTTAAGGATACGTTAGTCTAATTTTAGACTAAGATCAACTTAACGGGATCGTTTAGATCCAACAAGAGAGCATTTGGACTCAATTGTTTAGTTTAGGGACATTGCGGTCAATTACCAGTTTAAGGACATGGTGGTCCAGTACCAGTTTAAGGACATGGTGGTCCAATACCAGTTTAAGGACATAGTGGTCCAGTGCCAGTTTAAGGACATGGTGGTCGAAGGTTAAGGACATCGTTGTCCGTGGGTTTAAAGGGACCCCACAGTCCAGTTTAAGGACATCATAGTCCGTGAAATGTATGGTTATCGGGACCCCTCACCTCTCTGAAGACGTTGAAAGATTACAACGACAAATACAAGAGGGGCTCAGAGATGTACCCTCGAACCAGTTTTGGTTGGTAGATCTGTAGTCCAATTTGGCAATAAGATATGTTAAAAGATTTATGAGCATATGGGCTCAATTAATCTGAGTTGATGACTTATGGCCAATCTTAGGCTAAGTCCATTCAGGTTAAAATGTTTAACATTTATTTTGGGTTGTTGAGCGTTTGTTTGGGCTTGGCCCTTTTAACAATGCTGAGTATTGATTTAGATTCTGACATCATTTTTTTCCATTTAGTTCTGAGCACTCATAATAGCTCTGAGGCTTATTAAAGAACAATTTATGTTCTGTCAGCGCCCACGTGAGGGGAACGTGGTGCGCTTGGCGCTTTGCGCCAGTTAAAGAGCGTAGTGCGCTTCTGCTGAGTAGCGCACACATGAGTGGCACGTGGCGCGCTTAGCGCCAGATGATGAGCGCATTGCTCTATTAGTTCAGTGGCGCACACATGAGTGACACGTAGTGCGCCTGGCGCTAAGCGCCAGTCCATGAGCGCGGTGCGCTAGTTCAAGAGCGCAAAGCGCTAACTGTTAAGTGGCGGACTCGTGAGTGACACATGGTGCACGTGGCACTAAGCGCCATTCCAAGAGTGCAGAAGCGCATTTGATCAATTTTATGATCTGGGAAATAAATTCTCCCTTAGAAGAGACTTGTCTCAAGATCAAAAGAACAAAAGTTCTTACTTTATAGGAGATGCCTCAATCTCTTGTATTGATGAAAGGCTTTGCCTTTATGGATCTATGATCCTTAAGAGAATTTAATAATTCTCCCCCCCTTTATCATGAGATGTTTATGATCTCAGAAAGACAATTTGTCTTATAGATCTATGATCTGTGGAAGAAGTAAGTACTTCTTTGTTTTATGATGTGATCTTTTGATCTTTTTATAAAAGACCTTGGTCTTTGTAGATCTATGATCTTTTTAAATAAAGAATTCTTCTTTTTATGAGATGATTTCATCTCTGTGTCCATCATCCATCATCTTTACCGTGAAGAAATATCTTCTTGCAAGAGCTTGCTCTTTTTCTTTGAGTTTCTCAAAGTTTATGGGGGGGTTTCTCCCTTTGCCTCTGTATATCACTTTTTTTTGTTTCCTTTCCTTTTTTTTTGAAAAGAAGGATCATTGGTCGTTGGGACCCACCACCACTCCGACGACACTGAGAGATTATAGTGCCATATATCGAAGGTGTGGAGGGATGTACCCTTTGAACCATGTCTCACTCATCAGGGGGAAGAACATGTACGAGCTTAAGCTTCTCGCTGCTGAAAAAAGCTTCTTCGCGTTGGCGCACGTGCGTCGCATGTGTTGGGCGCACGTGGGTCGCACGTGCTGGGCGCCCGTGGGTCGCACGTGTTGGACGCACGTATTTGCACGTAGCGTACATGGAGTTTGCGAATATGCACATTATGGGGGGAGAAAGCTCCTATGGAGAACGAATCTCCTTTGAGTATTATTGAATATTCTCATGTGGTGCGCACGTGTGTTGCACGTGGTGTGCGCATGGCGGGCACACGTGCGTTGCACGTAGCGCACATAGCGCTATGGGGAGGAGCAGGCTCCTATGGAGAACGAATCTCATTTTAATATTATTGAATATTCTCATGAAGTGCGCACATGCGGTGCACGTGGTGAGCGCATGGCGGGCACACGTGCGTTGCACGTAGCGCATATGCGCATTATGGGAAGGAGCAGGCTCCTATGGAGAACGAATCTCCTTTTAATATTATTGAATATTCTCATGTGGTGGGCACGTGCGTTGCACGTGGCACGCGCATGGCGGGCACACGTGCGTAGCACGTAGCGCACATGGCGCTTGCGCATATGCGCATTATGGGGAGGAGCATGCTCCTAACTTGGAGAACTAAGCTCATATGGAGAACTAAGCTCCTTTGAGAATTGAATCCTTTGAGAATTGAACTCTCCCTTTTCTAAGAGGTTTCCCCTCTTATTTATATGGGAGTGGTAGAGAAGCGATCTCTCCTTTTCCCGATGTGGGACTAAAAATGCATTCCCCATATAATAGAGCATTACTTTAGATTACATGTGCATAGCATATTTGCTCATAACTTTTGATCCCGGATGAATTATGAGGCCCATAATATATCAAATCGAAGGATATTTTGAGACACTTTCAATACCATCAGAATTTAGCTGTTTCTCATTCCGGAGTTTGTCAAAATACAGCTCGGAAAATACTGGTTCGCATCTTCTTCCTTAGATCATATGTGCATAGCACATTTGCTCATAACTTTTGATCCGGGATGAATTATGAGGCCCATAATATGTCAAATCGAAGGTTTTTTTGAGATGCTTTCAATACCATCAGAATTTAGCTGTTTCTCATCCGGAAGTTTGTCGAAATACAGTCCGAAAAATATAGTTCACGTTTTCTTAACCGTATCGCTGCCATTTGATGCCTTGGGCTCTTTTGCGCAGAAATTTTTGGCGGGAACAACTCTAAAGACTCATCAATGCGCCAGAAGTAGGTGATGATCATATCAAACATCCACAAGTCGCAAGCGGTCTTCTAAACGTAACGGCCACCGGGGTATTGAGTGATTTGAAGATCAACAAGCAAGCCTGCTCGTACTCCTGCGAATCCACTCAGTAACACTACCGTACAGTCCGGTCACTTCGTCTGATATGTCGCATATCACAACCTGGGGTATGGTATAACGTCAGACCCAAATATCCTAATAAGTCATGTCGATGCAAGGTCCATAACGGTTAGAGAAACTACTGATAACACTTACCAGTAGATCTCAGCAACCCTGGCCAGGGATTTCCTGTTATGGCCAATCGAGCATAGCGCAATATCAACTCCCAATACCGGGAGAGACGAAACCCCTCATATTGCTCATTACCTCCATGTGACTCGGGACTATACCCAAAAATCACCTTTTTGCACGATCTCTTGGCCTTGGTATGGTGGAAATCAAAGCACAGTGGGAATCTTACAAGACTCTATAACGATCCCGGGTCTACAGACTAACCTGTACCAGTGTCACCAGAGAACTGCTATCCGACGATAGGTATAATACCATCTAGGAGTTCTCGGCGAGTCCGTCCAGTGTACCCAGTCTCCACTGAGCACCCGTATACCTTCTCTGATGTCAAACACCAATGGATATAGGATCATCGATCGCCCATCATATGGTTCGAGAAGCGTATACGCTAGTTTACTTTGGAGTATCGATGCCCTGTCTCGATACTCCCACGACTAGGAATATTTGAAGGATGTACTTACCGACTACCCTGTCCCCCCTAGTATAATCTGCATCATAATCCTGGTAGTCAAGTACTAATCCTAAGGGCTTTATCTACATGCAATCCAGAGACAATAAGTGTACATGTTAAAATAAAGAGCAACCGGATAGCATATAGAGCAAGAAATTCCTCCCTATATATGTCCAAGCATCCACTACAATATACATCGCATGTACAGTAATGACCTCTAGGTCATACATATAACCAACAATCTCCCACTTGCACTAAGGCCATTTGTTGTAGTATCCAATACCCAACAATATAGAAGCGGTTGTAGTATCCCATACTCAACCATCCCAAAATCTCTCAAATAGTATTTGGGGAAGCAGGACTTGGTGAGTGGATCCGCCGTGTGAACCTCAAAATCTACTCTCCTTACCTCGATCCCTTGGAGATCAACCATCTCTCTGATCAGGTGATACTTGCCTCAGAATATGTCTGGATCGCAGATGGGACCGATGTTTCTGGGCTAAAGCCACAACTCCATTGTAGTCTCAATAACAGTTATTGGACGCTCAATGGTAGGAACCGTGTTCATCTCATGAACAAGTAATGTCCAGGCAGACACTTTGGCAGTATCATTGGTAGCAACGTATTCAGCCTTTATCGTCTAGTATGTCACGGTATCTAGCTTGGAATTCTGCCAACATACCGTCCCTCCACTGACGGTAAAGATAATGCCTGTGACTGACTTTCAGTCAACCTTATCACTCTGGAAGCTCGAACCATGAACATTCTTTTAGTGCTTCTTAAGTAATTAAGAATGTCCTCCACAGCTGTCCAGTGATTCTCCCAAGATCCGATTGATTCCTAATCACTACACCTAGTGAGTCATCTATATATGGTCTGGTACATAACATCGCATACATGATAGAGCCTACTACCGAAGTATAGGGTATCCCTTGCACGCGAGCTCTCTCCAAATCAGTCTTGGGAGACACCTTTTTAAAGAGAGTGATCCATGAGTAAGTGGGCGAACCACCACGCTTAGAATCGTCCATACTAAACCCCTTTAATATGGTGTTTATGTACCTGGATTTTGGAAACTCCCAACATCCACTTAGATCTATCACCATAGATCATAATCCATAAGATGTTGCAGGTATCATCCAGATCTACTAGTGAGAATCCTCGTGATAAGAGGAGCTTGACCGAGTGTAGCATAGGAAACCATTTCGTATCAAGAGTATTTTATCTACGCATAATACGTGGAAGACAACCTTACTCTCTACAACCTTCTTGTATATACAAGGTTCATATACCGTTTTGATGAAGTCAAACTCTTTGACTGTCACATCAAAACAGATGTTCCAACTCCGCGATGTTTGCATTGATCCTAATGGACTTAAGCATAGATTTGAAACACTCAACTTTTCCATCTACACCAAGAATCTTCTTTCTCAAGATCCATTTGCTCCCAATGGGTTTTACCCCTTCAGGTGCAACATGCAAAGTCATACTTTGTTGGTGTATATGGATTCCATCTTTGATCGCATAGCATCCAGCCATTTCACAGAGTCCCCATTCATGATAGCCTGCCTGAACCTAGTTTGGCAATCATCAACAATGATGCAATCCTCGCTCCCACTGTCACCAAGAATACCGTAGTATCTCTCAAGCGAATGAGGAACCCTACCAGGTTCACGGAGAGGCTGAGGTTCGTTGGAGACTATTGAATCCTTTGGTTCTACCAAATTATCAGATGTTAGTTTGTCTAGCTGGAATCCATCGAGTTCTACCTCATGACCACTAATTTCTTCAAAAGAAATTCCTTTTCTAGAAAGGTGGCATGCTGAGAAACAAACCACCTTTTGCTCCTTAGAGTGGTAGAAGATATTCCCTCAAAGATGTTTGGGATATCCTAACAAACTTACACGGAACTGACCTTGCCTCGAGCTTGTCCAGATTCTGCCTTTCAACATAGGCCGGACAACCCCATATCTTAACTCGTTTAAGACATGGTCTCTTCCCATACCATATCTCATATGGATTGGTAGGCACTGATTTGGTTGGAACCCCATTCAATAGGCATGCAGCTTCTCGAGTGCATAACACCCAAAAGAAAATAGGTAACTCAGCAGTACTCATCAAAGAGCGCGCCATATCTCATAGGGTGCGATACCTCCCCGATACACCGTTGTGCTGTGGTGTATTCGAAGGAGTAAGCTGAGAAAGAATTATATTCTCCTTTTAGAAACTCCAGGAACTCCATGCGCAAGTATTCTCCTCCTCAATCAAATTGAAGGACTTAATACTTCTACCCGTCTGGTTCTTTAACTTCAAGCTTATATTCCTTGAATTTCTCAAAAGTTTCAGACTTGTGTTTCATCAGGAACATATGTCCGAATCCTGAGAGGTGATCAGTGAATATAACGAAGTACGAAGAACCTACCTTGGCATTTGTAGACATATGACCGTATACATCATCATGTATCGGTCCCAAGAGTTCACTAAATCTTTCTCTGTTTCCAGTAAACGGAGTATTGGTCATTTTATTTTTGAGACAAGACTGGCAAGTATCATAAGATGAAAATTCAAATAGATTCTCATATTCATCCTTATGTAACTTAGCTGGTCGTATCGCATAGATATGGCCTAGTCTACAATGCCACAAGAATGATTCGTTCATTTCTGAACTACTCCTCTTGTGTGTATTCTATATACTTTGAACCGTGGTTTGATTTAGAACGTATATGCTATCATATAACATGCCTGATCGAATCAACTCTTAATTCAGGAAAATGTTCACAACATTATCCACCAATACAGAATTATATCCTTCTTTAACTTAGTAAAGAACATGATGTAATGTTGTATATCAGGTTCGGTATGTAATAATATTCGTTCAGAATTAATGTATTAACCATTTTGGTAATACAAGGTGATATCTGCTAACTGACTTGGCTGCAACACTTGCACCATTCTCTACACTTAGAGACATATCACCCTTTTCCTAGTTCTCTATCTATCTTTAGCCCATGCAACATATTACATATGAGGGATTCTGATCCGGTATCACATACCCAGGACGTAGAGGATACTGAGAAACAGTTCTCTATAACGAACACACCGGAAGAAGATGCATCAACATGCTCATTCCTCGTTCGGGTCGCGTGGGAATCCGGTTATTCCCCTATTTCCTGCTCGAACTTATAACAGTTATAAGATAGAGTGGAACCAACGTTCCCTAGCTCAGTATAATAAGCAGGTTCGGTCAATGTATCCATATTATTATCTTGATTAAGGCCTATCATGGTCGCTACCAGGAGAGAGAGAGAGAAGAAAAAACTCTGCGTGCGCTCTTACATGATTAGATTGATTATTATTTTATCTAATCAGGATGGATCCCACTGTTTTAGTCAAATCTTCCTTCAAACCCTAAAAGGTAAGACTAGCCGGGATTAATTACACCCTACAAGTTCGCCAATCTTTCAGCCAGGCCAGTGTCGGTACTTTGAGGGAGGTTCCCCGTGCTTTCGCACAGACCTAATTAAAATAAACCTCGTTTTCCTAGGGGCGCAACCCCGTTAACACCTTTCTAGACACCTACTTAATCGGCTAATTGTAATGTGTAAAACTCTCCCAGGAGTAACTCTTACCCATAGTGGGTATCGGGATCCAACTATCTCATAGAAGGTATGCAATCTCATTGCAAATTTCAACACTTGAAATTCCCGATAATATTTTACCCCTAGCGTCCTATGACCTTGACGAAAGCCAACAAACCATAGTCCACTAGTCGAGTTCAACCCGTACATTTCATGATTGAATTAAACCCACCCGCACGACCCTTGACGAAAGCCAACAAAGTCATACGACTACCCTAATCCAATCGCATCATATGCTTAAGAAGATAAGCACTAAACAGCTACCGCACACTACGTCTTGACGAAAGCCAACAAACGCAGCACGAATACTAAATACTACTTATCTGAAATGTCGGAGGGTTACGACAGGTTTTCAAGAAAAACTTTTGCGTAATGAACTTGATATCGTTGTAGAATCAAGTGAATTTTAAAAGGAGTGTTTTTTTGGCTTTTACTAGTTTTGCTAAAGAGGTCACTCCCAGTGAAGGGATCTTGGCTCTTTCCTTATCGAATAAGGTGCAGGATATTTCACAAATACCACTATGCAAAGCAAAAACTATAGAAGCAATCAAAAGACAAACCGAGTGGGTTGTAGCATCTGCCAGTTTCGCTAAAGAGGTCACTCCCGGTGAAGGGATTTCAGCGCTTTCCGTATCGAATAAGGTGCTGGATATTCTACAAGGAATACCGCTATGCAAAACAAGAACTAGAGCTACCAGTTTTTAAAAGAAGTTTCTACAACATCTTTTAGGTTTCTTTTAGTTTCATTAATCTCATTAATGGAGTCCCATCAATTATGCTTCCTAAGCATCACATAAGAAACGAAAGCATCAATATCAATTATATCTCATATATATAATATAGGCATTCGTCTCAGAACATATCAAGTGATCACATCACAGAATATCAGCAGCAGAAGAATCACATATGAAATATTGGATATACTGGGAATTCCGTGTTTTATATTAAGCCTGTAAAAAAACACGGATTCCACGGTCGCGATGAATAGCCAAACCCATATCCCTAGACCTCTACGAGAGCGGTAACCAACCCTACCAATTCTAGAATTAGGAGACCCGGTCTTGACTCCTCGAGGTGGTCTCCCACTGTACCCTAGAACCCGGTTACTTGTTCTCCCCGTCTTGGGTCTATCCTAATGCGGAAAAGTAAATAATATACATCAATGATGACATCATCCTCAACCCGGAAGTGCCCCAATAAAAGAATATTACTGTAACGCCTTAGATTTCGGTTATTGATAGTATAGACGTTAATGCGGGTTTACTGTAAAAAGTTTACCAATTCGGGTTCCTCACATTTCATAACATTTAATTAATAAATTATTATTATTATTTGGTATGAGCATGCATGCACGTGTGCACGTTAATGTGAGGAATTTTTTATGCTAATCTAGTTCTTAATGACCATGACACTTAACCTAATCTAATCTTTTCCTTAATCCAATCCTTAACCCTAACCTCAAGATATTTGTGTGAGAAGATATTTATTTGGAGAGAAGAGGTGGCAATGGTGTGTGTGAAAGCATTAATGATGAATTAATGCTAAAGGTGCACTTACCCTCTCACCTCTTACTCTCACCTCTCTCTTTCCCATTATCTTTTCATTTTATTTTCCCTCACACTCATTTCCTTCTCATTATCTCATTCCCTAAACTGAACACTTTCATTTTTCCATCACAAATTCATCAAATCCTTCACAAATC
The DNA here is from genome assembly GCA_030015575.1 of Agapanthus africanus. Lineage (NCBI taxonomy): Eukaryota > Viridiplantae > Streptophyta > Magnoliopsida > Asparagales > Amaryllidaceae > Agapanthus > Agapanthus africanus. Next base: position 208,685,481 of record JASDDO010000004.1, read on the forward strand.
TCACAAAAATCACATCTTTGAACTTGATTTGCCTCTTGGTTGCCTTGGAGCTTGCAAAGCTTGGATCTTTGAGTTCTTTGGATTATGTAATGATCTCTTGCTGTTAGTTAAGTGTTTATTGTGTTGTGCAGACTTTTAGTTTTAGTTTTGAATGTTTAAAGTTAAGTTTATGTCCAAATATCGTGTTTTTAGTGTCAATATATGACATCTGTGATTTGCTGTGTCCCGGAGATTTTACTAGAAAACCAAACAATGTAGTTGTGTTGTACCGGAGACCATAGGACATCACCTGGAGCACGAACCCACCTGCTCTGATCTCGGCCGGCAATGTGAAGGCGAATTCTGGCGACGCCGGATTTGGGTTGGAGTTGGAGTTTGGGGTTTTTGTGGGTAGGTGTCTGCTTGGTTTAGGTGCGTTTGGTTCTGTTTGATTGTTGAGTTTTCTCTGTATACCAAATCAGGGTTCACCTAGGTAGTTTCTTATGTTACGTATAAGGGCGATACGTTTTACGACACGGATCGTGCACTTTGTGTGGTTTTGCTCTTGAGTTGTTTTCGTCGTGTCGCTACGCACGTTAGGCACAATACGGACACTTGAGAGTAAGTTTTGTGTTGTTGCGTCGGTCTAACGTAGTTTGTACGTGTTTTGGGTCTATTACTAATATACACTTGTTTTATCGTTTTATTGTTTTAGGTTCGCAGGCGGGGACTTCGGACGCTGCGACAAAGGGAAAACAGGTGGTAGGCTTCACTTAGCCGGGAGCGTTGGTGAGTAGATTTAACATCTACAGGGGAATCACCCGCATGGCGTTATACGTCTAGGCTAAAGATAACTTAACTTGTCGCATATTCTATTTCATATATAGAGTTGTGCATACACTTTATTGCTTAGATATTGTTGTGCTTGGACTAGTACCCTTAGGATACTACACCATTATTGACGGCTCATATTGCACGAGCACTGATTGTATACCACACGCACCGTCAATAATTGCCATGTCACGCACAACACACTTATAGGTATGATATTGTTTGGTTAGGGACATTGAGACACTGATTCATATTTCTTTATGCATATGATATATAACATAACTGTGTACCTACATGCTTACACATATGCCTTGACATGCTTACATGCTAGATACCAGATACCTATAGGGTATTGTACCATTAGCGATAGGTACATACACACATAACGACATAGCTACATGTATACCTTGCTATACCTTTATATTTACACATATGTCTGGCTTTAGCTACATGTTTACCTTTACTGGATGTTATTTAGAATTGGAGAAATTAGGAACCGCATGATATTGTATTAACTTATTGCAGTTAAATAGCGGCTTTTCCCTTATATGCTCGCATTTCAGTTTTTAAGTTGCGTATATTATATTCATGGATTATCGCATTGAGATATGGATTTTTCATGATGTTTTCTGGATTTGGGGACCGTGGTAGTTTCATGAAATTATACATTATTTGAAAAACCCGGTTTCCCTTGATTTGATATTTCATCACCCACCATGAGTTTTATCGGTTCTGAAATATATACCCCACGCGAGGAAAGGAGGGGTCCGTGTGCGGGTACATGGTGGGGGCCGGAGGTACCCCGGGGCAAGAATCTCAGTGAGGAGATGAGTTAGTGGGGGAACCATACCTACCGGTGACAGTACCAATGACTCGGCGGTTATCGCGGGGATTCGTGGTGGGGTCCGGAGGTACCCCGGTCATGTGCGTATGGATACATCTAGAGGCGAGGGTCAGAGCTAGGCACTCGAGCTTTCGGTATAGCGTATGATACGTACCTATCAGGGTGCCAGTCATGGTGACAGCACCTGATAGATCAGCATTTTTTTTGTCGATACTTGACACATTGGTTTCATGATACTTTACTCCTAAGTATATATATATATATATATATATATATATATATATATATATATATATATATATATATATATATATATATATATATATATTGGTGGAGTGGGACGCTAATATATATGTGTACATATCAATTTATATACACCATCATATTTATTCATGCAAATATACCTAGGATATAAGAGATTCACTTGATATTGGATTTAGGACATTTGAGATTACTTGATATTGTACATAAAGGATATATGAGACTTACTTGATTTTGTACATTTAGGGTATATGAGATTTACTTGATGTTGTACATTCAGGATTTGTGAGACTTATATGATATGAGAGCCAATTTGGGGGCTGATTTGAGGAATTGGGATTTGGATTGTCTTGATGGATTTTGATCCTTTGACGATGTCAGGATTCCGTGGAAATGACATGTTTCACCCCATACTCCACATTTATTGTTTATGCACCGTTTCATGTATTAATAGTACCGGTTATCATACGTTTAATGACTGTTGCATTTACATACTTCATTTTATATGCATTGTTTCATGTGTTAGTTGTACCTGTTAGCGTACCTTTCATGACTGTTGCATATATATATTTTCATATCATTATTGCATGATTATTGCATACCGATTGTCATATTATTGCTTCATGTATTTGTAGTACCCGTTAGTGTACCTTTCATAACTATTGCATTCATATGACCTGTTACTGCTTTTAACCTACATATGTTAGATTCACGTTGTACGTTCATACTTGCGATTACCTGCATATGTTATTTACTATTCACGAGTTGGCAACTCACCCCCGTTGTGCCACAGTTTGTTTTGCAGGTTGTTCCCAAAGTAGTCGAGGCAGGCTATTCATCTATCTATCATATTTTGCTGCGGATACCGCATCGGCTCACAGTGTGCAGTTTTGATTTAGGTGGGTTTTGTGGTTATTCGTGTTGTATTGTATATTCATTGTATCCTTGTACTCTCCATCTACTACTTTCATGTTGACTTAGAGACTTGATGTGAGGACGATATTGTTTGTTATTTTGAGACTTGGATGTTTTTTATGCAGTTTTACTTCTATCATCTTTTATTGCTTCGCTACGGCGTCGTATATCTGTTGTGATGGTTGTTTTCTGCCTTTGGGCGTGTTTTTGCTCCCGTTTGGGGATGCTTTACTTATATTTATGTTGTACCCATTTTTGGGGCTGGTTTTTACAAAGGAGGTGCTGCCAAAATTTTAAAGGAAATAAAGTTGGACTTTTAAAGAATTTGGGTTTAGATTTCAAACGTTTTTAAAACTTCTATTAATTCTTACCACTTTTGATGGTTTAGATTGCTGGGTTTTTGACTTACTTAAATTGCGTTACGCCAGTACACGTTGCATAGTTTAAGGGCCATCACGTGCCATTTTCGGATCATGACAAAGTTGGTATCAGAGCGTTAGGTTTTACACTTCGGAGTGTAGGATGACCTTAGTACGATGGAGTAGGTAGCTTAAGCAGAGTAACGTGGTGTGTGTATGTCCGCGGCATACTCATGACGCGGTACTCCGCCTAAAGTGACCTAAGTACAAATTGCTTCAAATTCCTTCATTGATGATTCATATCCTTGTGATTCGATTTCTGTGTTCATATCGAATCATATTTCCATTTATAGCCTTTGCCGCCGATGACTATGGGGACTCAGAGAGGAGCAGCGAGGGCCGAGGTCAGAGTTGACTCGTTTGGGACGAGCATTGACCAGGATGGTACGCTCGCTGTACAGGAGTAGATGGATCCGCCTTCGACAGATAGTACCGCTAGGCTTGTGGCAGAGATGCACGACATGCGCCAGACGATGAGTTCATTGGTTGAGGCCATTCGAGCGCAGCGACAGGAGGTTTTCACCCCTTTTACCCAGTTGTTCCTTGCAATCGGCACACATCATTTCGTCACCTACATAGCACCAGTGGATGCAGCCCTAGTTGACGAGGCACGTATTCCAGAGACTTTGGGAGTTCGAGGACCGAGGAGGACTCGTACCGGTGTACCAGCCCTGAGACAGAGGCGTAGTTGTCGAGATAGATTTCGTGACCGTTGCGGGAGTAGCAGAGGCTTGGGACGAGGAGAGTCGGTTAGCTAGATCATCCGTTGTTGTGTTAACTTCTTTCAGCGATTCTTTTATTGCGCGACACGTATTTCAGTCGTGTGCCAATCGGATATGAGATAGAGATTCGTCCGTCGTTTTGATCCTTCTAGAGATGTTGGATTTGACGTTCTCCTGGGCACGGACTGGTTAGCTACGTGCTAGGCGTCTGTGGACTACCGTGAGAAAACAGTCAGGTTTTGTTTTCCCGGCGAGTCAGTTCTTGTTGTGCTGGAGGACAATGGTGCCGCCCCCCACAGCTTGAATTCAGCCTTTTTTCGCTAGTCGGCTTTTGAGGAGAGGATGTCGAGGATTCTTGGCGTTCATTCGTGATACCGGAGCTACAGTAGGTTTGTTGGACCGGGTTCCTTCATGCGAGAGTTTTCCGACGTTGTTCCAGATGAGCCGACAAAGCTTAGGGAGCTTAAGGATCAGCTGCAAAGTTGTTTGTTGGGGGGCTTGTGCATCTGTGTGTTTCGCATTGGGAGCTCCTATTTTTGTTCGTCAAGGAGAAGGACGGTAGTTGAGGTTGTATATTGATGGATCGTCAATTGAACCGGCTTACGGTGCAGATAGGTATCCTTTACCTCGTATTGACGATTTCTTTGATCAGCTCCCGAGTACGAGAATTTTTCTAAGTTTGTTTGGGATCTGGTCATCATTGTTGCGGGTTCGGAGTGATGACATTCCAAGACTGCTTTTGCGTGTGCTATGGGCAGTATGTGTTTTGGTAGTGTCGATTGGACTCACCAATGCCCTAGCAGCATTCGTAGATATGATGAACCAGATTTCTTCAGGCCGTTCCTCGACCAGTTTATTATTGTGTCATTGATGACATTCTGGTCTATTCTAATGTTTCGTGGGGAAAAGGAGCAGCAATTGAGGATTTTTTTGCAGACATTGGGAGAGCCCTAGCTGTTTGCTAGATTCTCGGAGTGTTCCTTCGGTCTTGATTGTATTGACTCTTAGGTCTTATAGTTACGGGAGACGATTTCGTATGGTCCCAAGGAAGATCGAGGCCGTACAGCTTTGGCCCCGACTTGTGTACGGGACGGAAGTCTGCAGATCTTTGGGCTTAGCAGGTTTTTAACGCCGTTTCGTGCAGGATTGCTAGTGTATCGCTGCAGCGTTGACTGAACTGACCGGAAAGGAGGTTCCTTTTCTTTGACCGAGGCTTGTCTGCGGAGTTTTCGGCAGTTGAAGACTCGGTTGACAACTGCACCAGTTCTTTCTTTACTTTTGGTTCGGGCGACTTTGTTGTTTAACTGTGATGTTTCGTGAGTGGGGCTCGATTGTGTACTGATGTGGCACTATAGAGTTATCGCTTTTGCTTCCCGACTGTTGGAGGAAGTACGAGCAGGATATCCCACTAATGATCTGGAGATGGCCGCGGTGGTCGTGCGTTGGAGATTTGGAGACACTACTTGTTTGGAGAGTCGTGTCAGATTTTCACGGACCACCAGAGCTTAATATACATCTTCCTGCAGCGGGTGTTGATTGTTGAGATATTCTTCTGCAGATTTACAGTTCTTGTGCGATCGTTGAGTACAGATTTAGTTCTCTTCTACTGAGGGGGCAACTTGCTCATGTCCGCGCCCGTCCACTTTTCCTTAATCGCTTTCGCCAGGCATTGCCCGCCGATGCTCGTTCGTCAGAGATTCTGAGCATACTCGGTTGGGTAAAGATTCGGAGTCCTTGATTTGTAACCAATGTGTGCTACATTTAGGGACGCGTTTGTGTACCTGTTGCTGATGGCCAGAGACGCGAAATCCTAGAGCAGGCACATCGGTCAGCTTCCTGTGTTCATTCAAGTTCCACCAACATTTGGCGTGACTTGTGAGACAGTTACGGGTGGAACGGGATGAAGAGTGAAGTTTCAGATTTCGTTTCTGTTGGATATATGTATGCCCTAAAGGCCATTATATGTATAGTGGATGCTTGGACATGTATATATATATATATAGATTACTTTCTTGCTCGACATGATAGTATGCTATCTGGTTTACTTTATCTGACATGTTGATTTGATCATGCTTTTATTCATTTACACATGTTGATAAAGCCCTCAGGATATTTGCTAGACTACTGTGATTATGATGCGGATCATACTAGTGGGGCATGTGTAGTTTATAAGCATATCCTTTAACTGTTCCTAGTCGTGGGTGTATCGAGACAGGGTATCGATATTCCAGAGTAGACTAGCGTATACCATTCTTGTCCCATATGATGGGCGATGGATGATCCCATATCCATCTGGTGAGGTGACACTAAAGAATGTATGCGGGTGCTCATTGAAGACTCGGTACACTGAACGGACTCACAGAGAACTCCTATGTGGTATTATATTTATCGTCGGATAGCAGTTCTCAGGTAAGACTAGTACAGGTTAGTCTGTAGACCCAAGATCGTCATAGAGTCTTGTATGTCCTCCCACTGTAATTTGATCTCCACCCTACCACGGCTCTACTGAGTCGTGCAAACAGGTGGTCTTTGGGTACAGTCTCGAGGCACATGGAGGCAATGAGCGATAAGAGGGGTTTCGTCTCTCCCGGTATTGGGGGTTGATGTTTTTCTATGCTCGATTGGCTATAACAGGAAGTCCCTGGTCAAGGCTGCTGAGATTTACTAATAAGTGTTATCAGTAGTTTCTCGATCTGTTATGAGCCATACACCAGCATGACTTATTGAGTTATTAGGGTCGACGACACCATTCCCAGACTTGATATGCAACATATTTGACGAAGAGACCGGACTGTACGGTAAGTGTTTCTAGATGGCTCGACGGGAGTTTTGACAGCTTTACTGGTTTTCTTCCGATCGTTCAATACCCGGGTGGCCGTTACGTTTAGCTGACCGCTTGCAGCTTGTGGGTGTTTGATATGATCATCACCCACTTCCGGCGTATTGACGAGTCATAGAGTCCCACACAGAAGTTTCTTAGCCCAGGCGAAAAGATGTGGTGTGCATATGAGATATGCGTGGGGACCCGATTGAATACGACTATGAGATACCGTATGTTAATCGGGCGTTTTTCTATTGGTCGGGTCGTATGTGATATGACCGGATTGTTAAATCAATTGTTGATTTAACATTTTGACTTTTAGTTTTATTTTAATTCTTTAGTCAAACCCTTTTTATTAAAGAGGAAGAATGCATGCATGTATGCACATGTTGATATGCAAGCATGCACATGTTGATGTGCATGGATACATGCATACAAAAGTGTTATGGTTGATGATACACTCTTGAAGGCAATATAAGACTTACATGGAACTATAATATATGGATATTTATATGTATTTGTTTTATAACAAAAGAAAAGAAATGATTAATCCATGGTTGTAATATTCTACACTCTTCTTGAAGTTGACTACACTTCACCAACCTTTTAACCTTGGATTAACTATTTCTTTTGGTTTTTAACCCATTTACTAAATATCTAGATATTATAGCAACCATAGTTGAGAGAGAGATAGAAAATATATATACTATATTTTCTATTTTCTTTCATAAGCTTTATCATTTTCACAAAATCTTTTGCCTTCATCTTCTTCTTCTTCCTCCTAGCTCTCTAGGTTTTTCCATAGTGAGAGAGAGATAAAAAGAAAGAGTTTTGACAAAATAAAACTCACCACTTCATCATTCTACTCTAATCTAGCCAATTAGTTTAGAGTGTTTAGCTTCATCTTCTTCTTGCATCAAGAGGAGCTACAAGCTTGGAGCTAGTGAACTTCGGGTGGATCATCATGGACGTAGGAGCTTACTAGCAAGCCTTTCCAACCTCTCAACGATCCTAGGAGTCGCTACAAAGAGAACTACAAAGGTTGTATTCCTTTCACTTATTGTAAATATAGTTCCAGTATGTGATACTTGTGATGTTACCCTAGAAATTCTAGTTAAAGATCCATGCTTAGTTTGCTTAGCATCTCTAGAAATTTTAAAGTGGCATGTGTGATGCTTCCATACTCATAAGTAGGTGCTAGGGAAACCCAACAGTTTCAAGGTGTCTGTCTTGTTGTGTGCTTAGGTTGATCATCTGAGACCGGCTGGAGAGTTGCAACCTTTAACCGTTCCGGAGTGGGAATGGAAGCGGATCTCCACGAATTTCGTTATGGTGTCTACCCAGGTCTAGTCAGGGTATGACTCCATTTGTTATTTGTTGTCCGGTTATACTCGATTTGCTCAGTTGTTCTTTGTTAAGTTGTGCATTGCACGGAGTTCCTTCTTATGTTGTATCCAATAGAGCTACCATGTTCGCTTGCCGTTTACGGCAGGAGCTTCAGGAAGCCTTAGGTACTGGTTGAGCTTTAGCTCCGTTTTTCCATCCACAAGATGATGGTTTTGTGAGAGCGGGCTATACCGACTCTGGAGGATATGCTTGTGCGTACGTACTAATTGTTGTTGGCTGTTGGGATCGTCATTTTCCATTGTTAGGGTTCTCCTTCGATAGCTGTTATCAGGAGACACTCCAATTGGAAACCTTTAGGTTTTGTTGTTAGGTGGTGTCGATCTCCAGTCTGTTTTTCTGACTCTACGTAAGTAGGATTTTTGGACCCCAGCTAGTCTAGAGTCTTCGGAAATGATCCAGTTGGTTCAAGTCAGGATGATGACAGCACAGTGCAGACAGAGGTCTTATGCTGACCGTGGTGGTCACAGACTTGAGTTCGCAGTGGGAGATCATGTATTCCTACGGATTTTCCGATGAATGACGTGTTGAGTTTTGGGAAGCTTATCCCAGGTTTGTAGGTCCTTTTGAGATCCTCAAGCGAGTTAGTTTCGTTGCCTTTAACATGGCACTTCCGCCCAGATTATTTAGTATTCACCCCGTATTCCTTGTGTAGATACTTTGCAATTGCCTTCATGACTTTCTCACATGATTCAGCACCAGACCATTTAGCTTAGACTTGATCTTTTCGTTCACTAGCAGCCAATTGTGTTAATGGCTCGGTAGGTGGAGAAACTTCGGTCAAGGGTCTTGCCATCTGTGGAGGGTTTTTCTTGGGGTGTAGCCGTATAGTAAGGTGATCACTTGGGAGGCTGCGAGCGAGATATGAGAGTTTTGTAATCTTTGTTAGTTATGTATATGCCCTAGAGGCCATTGTTGTACATATGATGTATATTATGATGGATGCTTGGATATATACAGAGAGGACTTTCTTGCTCGTCATGATAGTATGCTATTTGGTTTCACTTTATCTTAACATGTTGACTTGTATTGGTTTACTGTCTTTCTCTCACATGTTGATAAAGCCCTTAGGATATGTACTCGACTACTGGGATTATGATGACATCATACTAGTGGGGCCACGGTAGTCGATGAGTACATCCTATAAATGTTCCTAGTCGAGGGTATATCGAGACGGGGCATCGATACACCAGAGTAGACTAGCGTATACGCATCTTGACCCATATGATGGGAGATGGATGATCACATATCCATCGGTGTTTGACATCAAGGATGGTGTACGGGTGCTCAGTGGAGACTGGGTATACTGGAAGGACTCGCCGAGAATTCCTAGAAGGTGATATACCACACGTCAGATGGCAGTTCTCCGGTGACACTAGTACATGGTAGTCTGTAGACCCGAGATCGTCATACAGTCTTGTGTGATTCCCACTGTGCTTTGATTTCCACCTTACCACGTCCAAGAGGGCATGCAAAACGGTGGCTTTTGGGTACAGTCCCGAATCACATGGAGGCAATGAGCGATAGGAGGGGATTCGTATCTCCCGGTATAGGGAGTTGATGTTGTGCTATGTTCGATTGGCTATAACTGGAAGTCCCTGGCCAGGGATGATATAGAGATATACTGGTAAGTGTTACCTGTAGTTTCTTGACCTGTTATGAGCCTCACATCGACACGACTTATCGGTTACTGGGGTCTGACGTATACCACCCCTAGACTTGATATGCGACATCTCAGACGAACAGACCGGACTGTACGGGAGTTTTACTGATTGGATTCACAGGAGAACGGACAGGCTAGCTTGTTGATCTTCTGATCGCTTAATACCTGGGTGGCTGTTACGTTTAGCTGACCACTTGCAGCTTGTGGGTGTTTGATATGATCATCACCTGCTACCGGCGTATTGACGATTCTTTAGAGTCCTACACAGAGGTTTCTTGGCTCAGGCAAAACGGAGTAGAGGCACATATGTGATATGTGCAGGACCGAGGATAATGCGATATGTGATACCGTACTATATTCTCGTGATATTTAGAAATGAACCGGGACATCGGATCAAGTGTTGATTCGATGAATCGGTACATGATATATTAGTCGGTTATATTCGATATAGCCGGATCGTCGGATCAAGTGTTGATTTGATGATTTAATGTATAATGATATATATGATATATTGTATTACATTATCTAATATTGGCTCGCTTTATTATTTCATTTTCTCACCGGATTAATACATTGATATATATGCGATATATGTTAATTGTATTATTTTCTTTTGTTGCAAATATATAATATATATGTGATATATATTATTGTGACATGATATGATTTATTGTGAAACATGTTTAGTGATGATTAAAAGAGATTAGGGTTTGATTAGGGTTAACTCCTTCTTGATTATTCTAGAAGGATTTCCTTTTGTCTTGGTTAAGATATTATGGTTGATACTTATCCTTGACTCATTCTTAACCTAACCAAACCCTAGCTCTAGTTTATTCTCTACAAAGGTTAAGCCTCTCATCCTTGACCATGGTTCTATAATAAATCATATATTATTATCTACTATTCATCACAAAAGGAATAATCTCATTATTCTTCATATTCTTCTCTCTTGAGTTTTTGAGAGAGCTCACTTGTAATTTCTTTTGTGATGATTTCTTGTGAGAAAATGATATAACAAGAAAGCATAATTACTACTCCATCATCCACATCTAATCTAGCCCATTAGATCAGGGTGTTCACCTCATTAGAGTGAGAGAGCTTGAGCTATTGCAAATTCGACGTAGATCATCGGAGAAAAGGAATACGACAAGCTATCATGGATCGTTCGAGTCATGGAGCCTCTCTTGAGTCCGGGAGATCGTGGATCGCGGCGAAGGGACTTCTACTCGGAGCTTGTGAAGCGAAGGAGCGGACTACAAAGGTTGTAATCCCTCACACTTAGTAGTAAAGATGTTTACTTGCATGTTAAACCCTAATAATCTAGCAAAGATCCCGGCTTTGGGTTGTTGGGCACATCTAAAATTTTATTCGGGCATGTTTGATGCCTTATGAACCTTCACAAGAGTGCCTAGGAACCCTACAGTGGTATCAGAGCCAGGTTAGAGCATTAGGCGACGTGTTTACGAAGTTAAAACTCCGAACGAACTCCGATACGACGATTTGAACCCCTCTCTGGACTTTTTCTAAAAACTGGGATTTTTCTGAATTGAAAATACCTAAAAAATCAGCAGGTAAATTCAAGAGTATGTGTGAAAAACGATGACGTCATCCCTACAGAGTGCCGTGGAACCGCGGCCGTACCTTGCTTGGGCCGCGGATCCGCGGCACTACTGTTTGAAAGGACACTTCTGTTTTCACAGTAATTCTTTTTGCTGCTTGTATATTTTCAGGGTATTTTTTATTCTGACTGAAGTGTTGAATATTCTGGGGTTTATTTTATAATCATAGATTCGATCGGAATATTTAAATTCGTTATTATTTACGGATATTTAGAAACTGTTAAAATATTCGAACGGATATTATTAACTCAATTTTTCCCGGCACGAAAAACATTCAAGTGTTGAATTTTTCTCGGGTTTAAATCTTTCGGAAAAACGTGCATGTGACGCGATGGACCCTCTAGAAGACAACAAACCTTAACTCGATTATGTGACCTTCTTGAACTGCCTTTTGAACCTTCGGGTTTGGGGCAGTACGACGTGCCACATGTGAGGCGTTGGCTCCTTCTACGGCTGGACCGTTGCTACTGTGACGTATTCTGGAACTTTTGAACTCCGCTCAAGTGTTGAGCGATTTAGGAAATCTTGGGTATTTGATTATCTGTTCGGAAAGTTTAATACTGTCTATTTATCTGGAATGTGATACAATATGTGGAATTCATAGAGTTAGGCATGAAATGCGAAGTATGTGATATTTCGGATTTACGATGTCTAATGTGATACAATATCTGTTGTAGTTTTACAATTTTTTTTTTGTGACCGTAAGTGTAGTATGTAGTTGTATTGCCGGTTTTCGTTGCTGTACGACAACGACGATTGGTGTATGCATACTTACTTACGTTGATGATATGTGATATTATGTGTTGCTGTGATATGTTATATTGGATCGCTGTGTTTTGAATAGCCGGAGGTTTTATGTGAGATGAGGGTTTTTATTTTCATTCATGTAAAATTATTTTGTATGTAATATTCTTTTATTTGGGGCACTTCCGGGATGAGGTTGATGCCACCATTGTATATTATTTACTTTTCCGCATTAGGTAGACCCAAGGAGGGGAGCACAAGTAACCGGGTTCTAGGGTCCAGTGGGAGGCCATCTCGAGGAGTCAAGACCGGGTCTCCTAACCCTAGAATTGGCAGAGTTACTTGCCGCTCTCGTAGGGGTCTTGGGATGTGGGTTTGGCTATTCATCGCGACCGTGGAATCCGTGTTTTATACCGGCTCGTATTGAAAACACGGACATCCTAGTATACCCAATATTTCATATATGTTCTATTACTGCAATGTTCTGTGATGAGATCATATTACTGTGTGAGACGAATGCTTATACTATATATATATATATGCTGATATATAAATATTACTGCTTTCGTTTCTTCTGTGATGCTTAGGAAGCATAAGCTGATGGGATTTTATTAATGAGATTAATAAAAAGAAAAGAAACCTAAAAGATGTTGTAGAATCAAAACTTTATAAAAAGGGTAGCTACAGTCTTGCTTTGCATAGAGGTATATATGATATACCCTGCACCTGATTCGATAAGGAAAGAGCCGAGATCCCTTCACCGGGAGGGACCTCTTTAGCAAAACTGGCAGATGCTACAAAACTCGGTTTGTCTTTTGATTGCTTTTTAGAGTTTTGCTTTGCATAGTGGTATATATGATATACCCTGCACCTTATTCGATGTGGAAAGAGCCGAGATCTCTTCACCGGGAGTGACCTCTTAAGCAAAACTGATGAAAGCCTCAAAATCACTCCATTTCAAAATTTCACTTGATTCTACAGCGATATCAAGTTCATTACGCAATAGGTTTTCAGAAAAACCTGTCGTAGCCCTCCGTCATTTCAGATAAAGACTATTTAGTATTCGTGCTGCGTTTGTTGACCTCTGTCAAGGCGTAGTGTGCGGTAGCTGACTAGTAATTATCTGCAAAGCATGTGATGTGATTAGATTAGGGTAGTCGAACAACCTTGTTGACCTATGTCAAGGGTCGTGCGAGTGGGTTTGATTCAATCAAGAAATGACGGGTTGAACTTGACTGGTGCACTATGGTTTGTTGACCTCTGCCAAGGTCATAGCACACTAGGGGCAAAATATTATCGGGAATTTCAAGTTTTGAAATTTGCAATGAGATTGCATACCTCCTATGAGATAGTTGGATCCCGATACCCACTGCGAGTAAGTGTTACTCCTGGGAGAGTTTTACACTGGACAATTAGCCGATCAAGTAGGTGTCTAGAAAAGTGTTAACGGGGTTACGCCTCTGGGAAAATGAGGTTTACTTTAATTAGGTCCGTTCGAAAGCTCGGGGAATCTCCCTCAAGTACCGACACTGATCTGGCTGAAAGATTGACGAAATTGTAGGGTGTAATTAATCCCGGCTAATCTTACCTTTTAGGGTTTGAAGGTAGATTTGATAAAAACAGTGGGAGACATCCTGATTAGATAAGATAATAACCAATCTAATCTTGCAAGAGCATACGCTAAAGTGTTTTCTTCTCTCTCTCTCCAGGTAGCGACCATGTCAGGCCATAATCAAGATAATAATATGGATGGATTGACTGAACCCGCTTATTATACTGAGCAGGGGAACGTTGGACCCGTTCTTTCTTATAAGAGTTATAAGACTGAACAAGAAACAGGAGAATATCTGGATTCTCACGCCGCCCAAAAGAAAATGCATGTTGATGCATCTTCTTCAGGTGTGTAAGTTATTGAGAACTATTTCTCAGTTCACCCTACGTCCTGGGTATTAGATACTGTATCAGGATCCCACATATGTAAATTGTTACATGGGCTACGTAAAGGTAGAGAAATGGGAAAAGGTGATCATTCCGTTCAAGTAGGGAACGGTGCAAGTATTGCAGCCAAAGCAGTTGGCGAATATCACCTAGTATTGCCAAGTCGTAATACACTGATTCTAAATGAGTGCTATTATATACCGAACATGATGTGCAACATTATATCAGTTTCTTTATTAAGTAAAGAAGGATATAATTTTGTAGTAAAGGATAATGTTATGAACATATTCCTAGATCAAAAGTTGATTGCATCAGGCTCATTACATAATGACATATTCATTCTAAATCAAAATACAGTCCTCAATATACAAAACACACACAAGAGGAAAAGTTCAGAAATGAACGAATCCTTCTTGTGGCATTGTAGACTTGGTCATATCAATGCGACACGACTGGCTAAGTTGCATAAGGATGGATATTTGAATTCGTTCGAATTATCATCTTATGATACTTTCCATTCATGTCTCAAAGGAAAAATGACCAAAGCTCCGTTTAGTGGACACGGAGAAAGAGTTACGGAACTCTTAGGACTGATACATAGTGATGTATGCGGTCCCATGTCTACGAATGCCAGGAACGGTTCTTCCTACTTCATTACATTCACTGACGATCTCTCTAGATTCGGACATGTGTTCCTGATGAAACACAAGTCTGAAGCTTTTGAGAAATTCAGAGAATATAAGCACGAAGTAGAAAAACAAATGAGTAAAAGTATTAAGATCCTTCGATCTGATCGAGGAGGAGAATACTTAAGCAATGAGTTCCTAGATTATCTAAAAGAGAATGGGATTCTCTCTCAGCTTACTCCTCCATATACACCATAACACAACGGTGTATCTGAACGGAGGAATCGCACCCTATTAGATATGGTGTGCTCGATGATGAGTACTGCTGAGTTACCTATTTCCTTCTGGGGGTATGCGCTTGAGACAGCAGCATACCTATTGAATCAAGTTCCAACTAAATCTGTACCTACCACACCATATGAGATATGGAGTGGGAAGAGACCATGTTTTAAACGAGTTAAGATATGGGGTTGTCTGGCCTATGTCAAAAGGCAAAATCCAGACAAACTCGAGGCACGGTCAGTTCTATGTAAGTTTGTGGGATATCCTAAACATTCAAATGGATATTTTTTCTACCACAGTGAACAACAAAAGGTGTTTATTGCTCAATATGCTACCTTTTTGGAAAAGGAATTTCTTGCAAAAGAGATTAATGGCTCTGAGGTAGAACTGGAAGAAGTTCCAGCAACACAAACTGTAACTGAAGATTTAGTGGAACCAGAGGATTCGGTAGTACCCGACGAACCCCAGCCTCTCCACCGATCTAGTAGGGTTTCTTGTCCACCTAAGAGATACTACGGTTTTCTCATTGATGGTGGAAGCGAGGATTGCATCATGGAAGATGATGACCCGACTAGTTTCGAGCAGGCCATCACGAGTGGTGACTCTGTGAAATGGCTGGATGCAATGGGATCTGCGATGGAATCCATGTACACCAATAAAGTATAGACTTTGGAAAATTCTCCTGAAGGGGTAAAACCCATTGGGAGCAAGTGGATTTTTAAAAAGAAATTTGGTGTAGATGGAAAAGTTGAGACTTTCAAAGCTAGACTTGTAGCAAAGGGTTTTCATCAACGACCAGGTGTGGATTATGACGAAACCTTTTCTCCAGTGGCTATGCTTAAGTCCATCTGGATCTTACTTGCCATTGCTGCATACCATGACTACGAAATCTGGCAAATGGATGTTAAGACCGCCTTTCTAAATGGTGATTTAGAAGAGTGCGTGTACATGACTCAGCCAGAGGGCTTCGTAGATAGTGGGAGCAGCGGAAAGGTGTGCAAACTGCTTAAATCCATTTATGGGTTAAAGCAAGCATCGCGGAGTTGGAACATCTGTTTTGATGTTGTAGTCAAAGAGTTCGACTTCATCAAAAATATAGATGAACCTTGTATCTATAAGAAGGTGGCAGAGAGTAAGGTTTTCTTCCTCGTATTGTACGTAGATGACATACTCTTGATAGGAAATGATATTCCTATGCTGCAATCAGTCAAGCTCTTCTTATCACAAAGATTCTCAATGAAAGATCTAGGTGATGCCTCCTGCATATTGGGGATTAGGATCTATAGAGATAGATCCAAAAGGATACTGGGATTGTCCCAATCCAGGTACATTGACACAATACTAAAGAGGTTTAGTATGGAAGATTCCAAGCGTGGGAACCAACCCACGATCTCTAGACTCACTCTCTCCAAAGAGATGTCTCCCAAGACTGATTTGGAGAGAGCTCGCATGCAAGGGATACCCTATGCTTCGGCAGTACGCTCTATCATGTATGCGATACTATGTACCATACCCGATGTAGCATACTCACTAAGTGTAGTGAGTCGGTATCAAGCAGATCCTGGAGAGAGTCACTGGACACCTGTGAAGAACATTCTCAAGTACTTGCGAAGGACTAGAGACATGTTCTTGGTGTATGGTAACAGAGAACTCCGGGTGGAGTCCTTTACCGATTCCAGCTTCCAAAGTGATAAGGACGACTCTAAGTCGCACTCAGGATTTGTCTTTACCCTCAATGGAGGGGCGGTATGTTGGAAGAGTTCCAAACAGGATACCGTTGCAGACTCGACGATGGAGGCTGAATACATCGCTGCCAACGATGCTGCCAAAGAGGCTGTCTGGATGAAGAAGTTCATTAGTGAACTTGGTGTGGTTCCATCCTTTGAGTATCCAATACCTCTGTATTGCGATAACAATGGAGCTATGGCTTTGTCCAAGGAACCCAGGTCCCATCAGAAGTCCAGACATATTCTGAGGTGGTATCACCTTATCAGGGAGATAGTTAATCGCCGGGAGAACGAGGTCAAGAGAGTAGATACGAAGGATAACACTGTGGATCCACTCATGAAGGCCGTTCCCCAGATACAGTTTGAGAGATTATTCGGGATGCTAGGTATGAGATACTACAGCAGCTGGCCTTAGTGCAAGTGGGAGATTGTTAGTTATGTATATGCCCTAGAGGCCATTGTTGTACATATGATGTATATTATGATGGATGCTTGGATATATACAGAGAGGACTTTCTTGCTCGTCATGATAGTATGCTATTTGGTTTCACTTTATCTTAACATATTGACTTGTATTGGTTTACTGTCTTTCTCTCATATGTTGATAAAGCCCTAAGGATATGTACTAGACTACTGGGATTATGATGAGATCATACTAGTGGGGCCACGTTAGTCAATGAGTACATCCTATAAATGTTCCTAGTCGAAGGTATATCGAGACGGGGCATCGATACACCAGAGTAGACTAGCGTATACGCATCTTGACCCAAATGATGGGCAATGGATGATCCCATATCCATCGGTGTTTGACATCAAGGATGGTGTACGGGTGCTCAGTGGAGACTGGGTACACTGGACGGACTCGCCGAGAACTCCCAGATGGTGATATACCACACGTCAGATGGCAGTTCTCCTGTGACACTAGTACAGGGTAGTCTGTAGACCCGAGATCGTCATAGAGTCTTGTGTGATTCCCACTGTGCTTTGATTTCCACCTTACCACGTCCAAGAGGGCGTGAAAAACGGTGACTTTTGGGTACAGTCCCGAATCACATGGAGGCAATGAGCGATAGGAGGGGATTCGTCTCTCCCAGTATAGGGAGTTGATGTTGTGCTGTGTTCGATTGGCTATAACTGGAAGTCCCTGGCCAGGGCTGATATAGAGATATACTGGTAAGTGTTACCAGTAGTTTCTCGACCTGTTATGAGCCTCACATCGACACGACTTATCGGTTACTGGGGTCTGACGTATACCACCCCTAGACTTGATATGCGACATATCAGACGAAAAGACCGGACTGTACGGGAGTGTTACTGATTGGATTCACAAGAGAACGTACAGGCTAGCTTGTTGATCTTCTGATCGCTCAATACCTAGGTGGCTGTTACGTTTAGCTGACCGCTTGCATCTTGTGGGTGTTTGATATGATCATCACCTGCTACTGGTGTATTGACGATTCTTTAGAGTCCTACACAAAGGTTTCTTGGCTCAGGCAAAACGGAGTAGAGGCACATATGTGATATGTGCAGGACCGAGGATAATGCGATATGTGATTCCATACTATATTCTCGTGATATTTAGAAATGAACCGGAACATCGGATCAAGTGTTGATTCGATGAATCGGTACATGATATATTAGTCGGTTATATTCGATATAGCCGGATCGTCGGATCAAGTGTTGATTCGATGATTTAATGTATAATGATATATATGATATATTGTATTACATTATCTAATATTGGCTCGCTTTATTATTTCATTTTCTCACCGGATAATACATTGATATATATGCGATATATGTTAATTGTATTATTTTCTTTTGTTGCAAATATATAATATATATGTGATATATATTATTGTGACAAGATATGATTTATTGTGAAACATGTTTAGGGATGATAAGAAGAGATTAGGGTTTGATTAGGGTTATCTCCTTCTAGATTATTCTAGAAGGATTTCCTTTTGTCTTGGTTAAGATATTATGGTTAATACTTATCCTTGACTCATTCTTAACCTAACCAAACCCTAGCTCTAGTTTATTCTCTACAAAGGTTAAGCCTCTCATCCTTGACCATGGACCATGGTTCCATAATAAATCATATATTCTTATATACTATTCATCACAAAAGGAATAATCTCATTATTCTTCATCTTCTTCTCTCTTGAGTTTTTGAGAGAGCTCACTTGTGATTTCTTTTGTGATGATTTCTTGTGAGAAAATGATATAAAAAGAAAGCATAAATACTACTCCATCATCCTCATCTAATCTAGCCCATTAGATCAGGGTGTTCACCTCATTAGAGTGAGAGAGCTTGAGCTATTGCAACTTCGACGTAGATCATCGGAGAAAAGGAATACGACAAGCTATCATGGATCGTTCGAGTCATGGAGTCTCTCTTGAGTCCGGGAGATCGTGGATCGCGGTGAAGGGACTTCTACTCGGAGCTTGTGAAGCGAAGGAGCGGACTACAGAGGTTGTAATCCCTCACACTTAGTAGTAAATATGTTTACTTGCATGTTAAACCCTAATAATCTAGCAAAGATCCCGGCTTTGGGTTGTTCGGCACATCTAAAATTTTATTCGGGCATGTTTGATTCCTTATGAACCTTCACAAGTGTGCCTAGGAACCCTACAATCTTCTCTTTGAAGGTACGCTTAGTGAGAATTTTAAATTCGGGGACGAATTTTTATAAGGGGGGAGATTGTAACGCCTTAAATTTCGGTTAGTGATAGTTTATACGTTAATGCGGGTTTACTGTAAAAAGTTTACCAATTCGGATTCCTCACATTTCATAACATTTAATTAATAAATTATTATTATTTGTTATGAGCATGCATGCATGCGTGCTCGTTAATGGGAGGAATTGTTTGTGCTAATCTAGTTCTTAGTGACCATGACACTTAACCTAATCTAATCTTTTCCTTAATCCAAATCTTTGCTTAATCCAATCCTTAACCCTAACCTCAAGATATTTGTGTGAGAAGATATTTATTTGGAGAGAAGAGGTGGCAATGGTGTGTGTGAAAGCATTAATGATGAATTGATGCTAAAGGTGCACTTACCCTCTTACCTCTTACTCTCACCTCTCTCTTTCCCTTTATCTTTTCATTTTCTTTTCCCTCACACTCATTTCCTTCTCATTCTCTCATTCCCTAAACTGAACACTTTCATTTTTCCATCACAAATTCATCAAATCCTTCACAAATCTCACAAAAATCACATCTTTGAACTTGATTTGCCTCTTGGTTGCCTTGGAGCTTGCAAAGCTTGGATCTTTGAGTTCTTTGGATTAGGTAATGATCTCTTGCTGTTAGTTAAGTGTTTATTGTGTTGTGTAGACTTTTAGTTTTATTTTTGAATGTTTAAAGTTAAGTTTATGTTCAAATATCGTATTATTAGTGTCAATATATGACATCTGTGATCTGCTGTGACCCGGAGATTTGACTAGAAAACCAAACAATGTAGTTGTGTTGTATCGGAGACCATAGGACATCACCTAGAGCACGAACCCACCTGCTCGGATCTCGGCCGGTGACGTGAAGGAGAATTCCGGCGATGCCGGATTTGGGTTGGAGTTGGGGTTTGGGTTTTTTTTAGGTAGGTGTCTGCTTGGTTTAGGTGTGTTTGGTTCTGTTTGATTGTTGAGTTTTCTCTGTATACCAAATCTGAGTTCACCTAGGTAGTTTCTTGTGTTATGACTAAGTGCGATACGTTTTACGACACAGATCATGCACTTTGTGTGGTTTTGCTCTTGAGTTGTTTTCGTCGTGTCGCTACGCACGTTAGCCACAATACAGATACTTGAGAGTAAGTTTTGTGTTGTTGCATCGGTCTAACGTAGTTTGTACGTGTTTTGGGTCTATTAATAATATACACTTGTTTTATCGTTTTATTGTTTTTGGTTCGCAGGCGGGGACTCCGGACGCTGCGACAAAGGGAAAACAGGTGGTAGGCTTCACTTAGCCGGAAGCGTTGGTGAGTAGATTTAACATCTACAGGGGAATCGCCCGCATGGCGTTATGCGTCTGGGCTAAAGATAACTTGACTTTTCGCATATTCTATTTCATATATAGAGTTGCGCATACACTTTATTGCTTAGTTATTGTTGTGCTTGTACTAGTACCCTTAGGACACTGCACCATTATCGACGGCTCATGTTGCACGAGCACTGATTGTATGCCACACACACCATCAATAATTGCCATGTCACGTACAACACACTTATAGGTATGATATTGTTTGGTTAGGGACATTGAGACATTGATTCATATTTCTTTATGCATATGATATATAGCATACCTTTATACCTACATGCTTACACATATGCCTTGACATGCTAGATATCGGATACCTATAGGGTATTGTACCATTAGCGATAGGTGCATACACACATAATGACATAGCTACATGTATACCTTGCTATACCTTTATATTTACACATATATCTGGCTTTAGCTACATGTTTATCTTTACTGGATGTTATTTAGAATTGGAGAAATTAGGAACCGCATGATATTATATTAACTTGTTGCAGTTAAATAGCGGCTTTTCCCTTATATGCTCGCATTTCAGTTTTAAGTTGCGTATATATATTCATGGATTTTCGCATTGAGATATGG
The DNA here is from genome assembly GCA_030015575.1 of Agapanthus africanus. NCBI lineage: Eukaryota > Viridiplantae > Streptophyta > Magnoliopsida > Asparagales > Amaryllidaceae > Agapanthus > Agapanthus africanus. The sequence goes on from JASDDO010000004.1 coordinate 208,706,899, forward strand.
ATTTTTCATGATGTTTTCTGGATTTGGGGACCATGGTAGTTTCATGAAATTATGCATTATTTGAAAAACCCGGTTTCCCTTGATATGATATTTCATCACCCATCATAGGTTTTATCGGTTCTGAAATATATACCCCATTCGAGAAAAGGATGGGTCCGTGTGCGGGTACATGGTGGGGGCCGGAGGTACCCAGGGCAAGAATCTCAGTGAGGAGATGAGTTAGTGGGGGAACTATACCTACCGGTGACAGTACAAATGACTCGGCGGTTATCGTGGGGATACCGACGGGAGTCATGTGCATATGGATACGTCGAGTGGCGAGGGTCAGAGCTAGGCACTCGATCTTTCGGTATAGCGTATGATACGTACCTATTAGAGTGCCAGTCGTGGTGACAACACCTGATAGATCTGCAATTTTGTGTCGATGCTTGACACATTAGTTTCATGATACTTTACTCCTAAATATATATATATTAGTGTAAGTCCACGTTGCTCACCCCGGTTCTTACGGGGAGGCAGAAACGGCGAAAAACATTTATTTAGCGCAAAGGCAACATGGACTAAAAGCCGGATCTTTGCTAAACTAGAAACTAGCAAACTACTAGAGGCGTTAACTACTATGCCGTATAAATCATACCTCACGAAACCGGTCCTTCGGGTCTTCTCTCCGCTGTCCGGCTCATCCATCCACTCTCCGAAGGTCGATCCGGATCTTGGTCTCCTCCGCGGCCTTCTTGAGTCGAAGACGATCGACCCGAGAGATGTACACCGAGCTCCACCTTGAGCCGAGGCAACTAGGACAACAAGATCGCTAGTCTTGAAGTCCTAGGTTATGAAGAGGAGGTTGATGGAAGTGTTTGTCTATGTGGATTCTTTTTCTCTCAACACATGAGATCAAAAGAAAGAATCAAGAGGAGAAAGAAGAAGGAACACTAGCAACAATGGAGCTTTTCTTTTCTTCTCACTTTCAAGAGAGAGAATAAGAAAAGAATAATGAACAAAGGAAATGAACCATGGTTCAATAATACTCAAAATCATCATTACTAATCCTATCATGATAAAGTTGATGGCTACATTGACATGGCCATTTTCATAATCCAAAAAGAAAAAGAAAACCAAAGAAGAGTGTAGACCTCTCATGAAGGTCATGGTCAACTTTGGTCAACGAGTCAACAAAGTCAAGAGTGGTCAAGGTGGTCAAATGGTCAAAGCAATTAGCTATCACAAAATTATCACTGAAATGATTAGTAAGTAATGTCCGCGGCTCATAATGGTTTTGACCGAACGAATTGCCAAAACTTTAATGAGCCTGCCACATAACGGTTTTGGCCGAACCAACTGCCAAAACCATAACGTGGCACCTCCTCCTTCTTCGCTCCTCACAACTGTGCATACACACCCGCATCCGCATTCCGTAGAATGCGAATGCACTGAAGACAAAACAAATCCATCCGTGCAATACTAGGATCCGGCTTAAACCAAAGCCCACTAGTATTGCCTGCCCGAACAGCATACGCACACAAGTGTACGTAAGTGATCGCAGCCCTTCCGTAAAACCATACGGCCTCTACACGTTTCGCTCAGTGCAGGGAAACTCTCTGTGTGGGACTCTAAAGACTCGACACTACGCTGGCAGTGGGTTTAACCACAGACCGCAAGCGGAACTAGCTGTACGTAATGGTCCCCAGGTAGATGTCGATAAGAAGGACGATGAGATAAACCCATCCGAACTCCTACTGATCCTGTATGTGACAATCTCCGTACAGTCCGGTCTGTTCGTCTGATACATCGCATGGCGGGCCTAGGGGGGAGGTAAACGTCAGTCCCCTACTAGCGGTACAAGTCGTATCGGAGTGTAGCCCAGAACACCTGAGATAACTCTGGAAACCTACCAGTCTATCTCGCTTTCCCTGGCCAGGGACTTTGTGTAATGGCTCTCCTAGACACAGCGCAATGTCAACCCCCAATACCGGGAGAGACGAATCCTGTCTAACCGTCACTACCTCCAAGTGCTTCGGGACTGCACCTAACTACTACCTGTTTGCACGACTCCTTTGAGCCGTGGTAGTGTAGTAATCTAAGTACAGTGGGAACACACTCGAGGCGAAGTGACAGTGTCAAGTCAGCGGACTAAGCTGTACTCATGTCACTTGGGAACTGATAACTGACGATAGGTATAATACCAACCAACAGTTCCCGACGAGTTCTGTCCAGTGTACTCGTAACCTAACGAGCACCCGCATACTATCTCCAGTACGACGTACTGATGGTTGTGGGACAGACCATCTCCCCTGCTGGGATGAGAAGCGCATACGCTAGTCTACTCCGGAGTATCGATGCCCTGTCTCGATAGTCCTACGACTAGGGTCCTGTATAAGGATGTGCTTATAGATTACCCAGCCCCCACGAGTGTGACTGACATCACAACGCTGGTAATCAAGCAAAGATCCTAAGGGCTCTACTAATATGTATAAGCGATATGCTAAAAGAAACACATGCACATATTGAAGTAGAAACAAACCAAGTAGCATACTACCATTTTGAGCAAGATTTTCTATACAACTGTGAATATCCCAAGCTTCCATTAAGTAATATACAAGCTAGTATGATACAGTAATGGCCTCTAGGGCATATACACTAACAATCTCCTACTTGCACTAGGACCATGTACTGGCGTATCGAAGACCTATCATCTCGATCAGCCGCTCGAACTGAGTCTGGGGTAAGGCCTTCGTGAGTGGATCAGCAGTGTTATCTTCCGTATTTACTCTCTCACCTCGATCTCCCGGCGATCTACGATCTCCCTGATCAGGTGGTACCGCCTCAAAATGTGCCTGGACTTCTGATGGGACCTGGGTTCCTTCGCTAAAGCTATAGAGCCGTTGTTGTCGCAATACAGCGGTATTGGATCAACAATGGTAGGAACCACCTGAAGCTCCGTGAGGAACTTCTTCATCCAGACAGCTTCCTTTGTGGCATCGCAAGTAGCTATGTACTCCGCTTCCATAGTTGAGTCAGCAACGGTTTCCTGCTTGGAACTCTTCCAGCAAACCGCCCCTCCATTGAGGGTAAAGACATAACCCGACATGGACTTGGAGTCATCCTTGTCACTCTGGAAGATGGAGTCAGCAAAGGCCTCGATTTGGAGGTCTTTTCCGCCATACACTAAGAACATCTCCTTAGTCCTTCTCAGGTACTTGAGAATGTTCTTTACTGCTATCCAGTGTTTCTCCCCTGGGTTCGACTGATACCGGCTTACAACGCTTAATGCATATGCTACATCTGGTCTGTGTTAGTTGTATGTATGCCCTAGAGGCCAGTATTGTACAGATGATGTATATTATATTGGATACTTGGACATATATAGAGATGACTTTCTTGCTCTATATGATAGTATGCTATCTGGTTGCACTTTATCTTAACATGTATACTAGTCTCTTTATACTGTCTTATAGTTACATGTTGGTAAAGCCCTTAGGATGTGTACTTGACTACCTGGACTATAATGCAGATCATACTAGTGGGGACATGGTAGTCCAAAGGTACATCCTTCAAGGTCCCTAGTCGTAGGTGTATCGAGACGGGGCATCGATATACCAGTGTAGACTAGCGTATACGCTTCTCGACCCATGAGATGAGCGATGGATAATCCCATATCCATTGGTGTTTGACATCAGAGATGGTATACGGGTGCTCAGTGGAGACTGGGTACACTGGACGAACTCGCCGAGAACTCCCAGATGGTATTATACCTCACGTCAGATGGCAGTTCTCAGGTGACACTTGTACAGGTTAGTCTGTAGACCCGAGATCGTCATAGAGTCTTGTGTGATTCCCACTGTGCTTTGATCTCCACCATACCATGTCCATGAGGGCATGCAAAACGGTGGTCTTTGGGTACAGTCCCGAGTCACATGGAGGCAATGAGCGATAGGAGGGGTTTCGTCTCTCCCGGTATTGGGGGTTGATGTTGCGCAGTCCTCGATTGGCCGTAACAGGGAAGTCCCTGGCCAGGGCTGATCAGAGATTTGCTGGTAAGTGTTACCAGTAGTTTCTCGACCCATTATGAGCCTCACATCGGCACGACTTATCTGTTATTAGGGTCTGACGTTTACCACCCCTAGACTTGATATGCGACATATCAGACGAACAGACCGGACTGTACGGTAAGTGTTACTGGTTGGATTCACAGGAGTGTGAGAGGGCTAGCTCGTCGATCTTCTGATCGCTCAATACCCGGATGGCCGTTACGTTTAGCAGACCGCTTGCGGCTTGTGGATGTTTGATATGATCATCATCTGCTACCGGTGTATTGACGAGTCTTTAGAGTCCTACACAGAGGTTTCTTGGCTCAAGCAAAACGAAATAGGAGCGCATATGAGATATGTGCAGGACCGAGAGTAATGCGTGTATGTGATACCGTATTCAATTCTCGCGATGAATGTATCGATTGGTTATATACGATATAACCTAGATATCGAATCAAGGATTGATTTGATAAGACGATACATAGGATACTAGTCGGTTATATGCGATATGACCGGATCGTTAAATCAAGTGTTGATTTAATGATTTAATGTATAATTATATATTTGATATATTACTTTGCATTAGCTAGTATTGGTTCATTTTAAATGGATTTTCTCACTTGATGTGCAAGTTGTATATGTAATATACTTTTGTGCACATGTATGTATCATGTTTGATCATACTTGCTCATTAGTTAAGTGTATAGAATGATACCATGGCCAAGTTGATGTTTAGGGTTTTGCTTTTTCATTTATTTATTTATTTGTTTATTTATTTATTTGGAAAAGATAAAGATGAGAATGGTGGCTTTCTTTGTTTCTTATTGAAGCTTCATGAAGCTTTGACTTAGTCACCATTCTTGTCTCATGCTTAACCCTAACCATTTGAACTAACCCTAGTTCATTCTCTACACTTAACTATGGTTTAGATTATGATAAGTTATTATTTCCTTTTTCCTTTTAGAAGACTTATGATATTCTTTCTTCTTCTTCATCATCTTCTTCTTTAAGAAAAGCTTAAGTCCATCAATGGCAACTTGAGCAAAAGTGAGAGAAATCCAATTCTAAAGTGAACCCACCTCCTATTTCTTTACCCTCTACCTTTTGCCAAGTAGTATAGGGTGTTTTCTTCACAAGTTTCACAACTTGGTGAAGTTGGAGCTTGAACTTGTGATGCCTCGACGTAGATCATCTTCGGCACGAAGCCGATGACCTAGTCCGCCCAATTCTCCGATGAAGCCGACGATTGAGTTCGGGATTCAAGATGGACAGCGAGAAGACGCCTACGTGGAGCTAAGGAAGTGGAGAAATGGATCTACAAAGGTTGTAGCCTCTCTCCTTTAGTTAAGATATTAACTAGTTTCGTTTTTCGCACAATCTCTAGTCAACGATCCGTATTAGGTTTTCTCGGCACCCTAAAATTTTTGAAATTGGCATGGTTGATGCCTTGTGAGACCTCTTGAGAGTGCCTAGGAACCCTACAGTGGTATCAGAGCCTAGCTAGAGCCTTAGGCGATGCGTAGACGGAGTTAGAAGTCCGATCGACCCGAAGCCCCGACTTTAAACGGCTCTCTGGACATTTTTGAAAATCGTGGTTTTTTCAAGATTAAAAATATGCAGAAAAATCAACAGGAATATCTAAGAGTTACTGTGAAATTCGAGCTCCTGTATCCATCAAACCGCCGCGGATCCGCCGCATAAGCTGGCTTAGGCGGCGGTTCCGCGGTCTAAATATCTCTTTGTTTAATGAATTTTGCACAGTAATTATTAGTTTCCAGTGCTGGTTTTTCTGGGAATTTTTAATATTTTTTCAAGAGTTGAATTTTTTGGGTTGTATTGGGGACTCGGTGTATCGATCGGATTGTCTAATTTTGTCAGTTTGTTTTTCCGGATAATTTTTGAATATGTTAAAAAGTTCGACCGGATATAAATACCCAAATTTTCCCCTGCCGGAAAATTTCCAAGTGTTGGATTTTTCCGTGGTTTAAAGACGTTCTAAGTAGTGCAAGTAACGCGATGGACCCTTTAGAAGACAACAAACCTTAACTCGATTATGTGACCGTCTTGAACTGCCCTTTGAACCTTCGGGTTTGGGGCAGTACGGCGTGCCATATGTGAGGCGTTGGCTTGACTCTTCTACGGCTGGACCGTTGGTACTGAGGTATGAACTGAATGTTTTTAGACTTATTTCATGTGTTGAGCTGTATCGGGAAAACTTGGGTGTTCGACTGTTCGATCGGAAAGTTTAACATTTTCTGTTTATCTGGAATGTGATACAACAATTGGAATTCACAAGCAGTTATGAGATAACTGAATGATTGTTATAAACATAGCAGTTTAGTCTCACTTGATCGGTTGCCACGGAATTTTGATGTGATCAAAAGTCCGTCGCAATCACGTAGCGTACACGGATACTCGCCGGGTAAACTTAATAGACAGCCTCACTCCATAGCCCCGACCAAGTGACTGTAGGAGAACCCCGTCGCCGAAAGCATCCGTTCGGGTGCTTGCAGCAACGGTGTTCTGCCTTGGTGCACTTTGTCGACGGCATCGGGGGTGCGGCCGTCTATTGAAGTTTGCGACGAGCATTCGATCTGGATGTCGGGAATCCTGTTGAATTGCCCGACTTGATGTTGAAAAGAGTTTTCAATAATGAGACTAAAATGCGGGGTTTATAATTGTTAGGCATGTGATGTCTAAGGAATTCATTTGATTAGGCATGCGATGTCTATGCAGGTTGCGGATTCCAACTGTTGTAGTTTTACACTTTCTTTTCTGTGACCGTAAGTGTAATATGTGATATCGCCGGTTTCGTTGCTATATGTCAACGACAATTGGGATGGACATATTTACTTACGTTGATGACATGTGATGTTATGTGTTGCTGTATATGTTATATTGGATCGTCGTGTTTGAATAGCCGGGGGTTTTTATGTGAGATGAGTGTTTTTCATTTTCATTCATGTAAAAACTTGTATGTAATATTCTTTTATTGGGACACTTCCAGGTAGCGGAAGTTGTCACCTTTTGTATATTATTTACTTTTCCGCATTAGGATAGACCCAGGAGGGGAGCACAAGTAACCGGGTTCTGGGGTCCAGTGGGAGACCAACTCGAGGAGTCGAGTCCGGGTCTCCTAACCCTAGAATTGGTAGGGTTGCTTGTCGCTCTCGTAAGGGTCTAGGGGTGTGGGATTGGCTATTCATCAAGACCGTGGAATCCGTGTTTTATACTGGCTCGTATTGAAAACACGGACGTCCTAGTATATCCAATATTTCATATGTTTCTTCTGCTGCGATATCAGTGATGTGATCATATGATGTTCTGTGATGGATACAGTAAATAGTATATATGATATATTATATAGATATTACTTATGTTTTACACCCGTACTAGCCCTGCTCCGCTCTGCCGTTAGTTACCTAACCTAACGGTGCACGAGGGGACATCGAGGCGAATGCGGATGGCATAAGTGTACGTCGTAGTTATCTGTGATGTTTAGGTACTTAAATGATGGGACTTCATTAATGTGATTAATGAAAGAAAAGAAACCTAAGATGTTGTAGAATCAAATTTTAAATAAAACAGGTAGCTACAGTTCTTGCTTTGCACAGCGGTATATGTGATATATCCTGTACCTTATTCGATGAGGAAATGACCCAGATCCCTTCACCGGGAGTGACTCCTTTAGCAATAACTTGAAGATGCTGCACACTCGGTTTTCTTTTGATTGTTTTTTTACTTTTGCTATGCACAGTGATATATATGATATATCCCGCACCTCATTCGACGAGGAAAGGGCCGACAATCCCTTCACCGGGAGTGACCCCTTTTGCAAAACTAGAAAAGCCTAAAAAACACTCCATTTCAAAACTTCATTTGATTCTACAACGATATCAAGTTCATTACGCAATAGGTTTTCAGAAAAACCTGACGCAGCCCTCCGTCATTTCAGATAAATCCTACTTAGTATTCGTGCTACGTTTGTTGACCTCCGTCAAGGCGTAGTGTGCGGTAGCTAACTAGTATTTATCTGTTTATGCATGTGATGCAGATTGGATTAGGGTAGTCGTACGACCTTGTTGACCTCCGTCAAGGGTCGTGCGGGTGGGTTTGATTCAATCAAGAAATGACGGGTTGAACTTGACTTGCGCCCTATGGTTTGTTGACCTCCGTCAAGGTCATAGGATGCTTGGGGCAAAATATTATCTGGAATTTCAAGTGTTGAAATTTGCAATGAGATTGCATACCTTCTATGAGATAGTTGGATCCCGATACCCACTGCGAGTAAGAGTTACTCCTGGGAGAGTTTTGCACATTGCAATTAGCCGATCAAGTAGGTGTCTAGAAAGGTGTCAACGAGGTTACGCCTCTGGGAAAACGAGGTTTACATTAATTAGGTTCGTGCGAAAGCACGGGGGACCTCCCTCAAAGTACCGACACTGGCCTGGCTGAAAGATTGGCGAACTTGTAGTGTGTAATTAATCCCGGCTATTCTTTCCTTTTAGGGTTTGAAGGAAGATTTGATAAAAACCAGTGGGAGCCATCCTGATTAGATAAGATAATAACCAATCTGATCTTGCACGAGCATACGCTAAAGTGTTTTCTTCTCTCTCTCTCCAGGTAGCGACCATTTCATGCCCTAATGAAGATAATAATATGGATGTATTGACCAAACCCGCATGTTATACTGTGCTGGGGAACGTTGGTTCCGTTCTTTCTTATAAGAGTTATAGGAATGAACAGGATATAGGGGAATACCAGGATTCCCATGCCACCCGAACGAAGAAAGTACATGTTGATGCATTTTCTTCGGGTGTGTTCGTTACAGAGAATTGTTTCTCCATTTGCTCTACGTCCTAGGTATTAGATACCGGGTCAGGATCCTATATATGTAATCAGTTACATGGGCTAAGGAAAGGTAAAGAACTTGGAAAAGGTGATAAAGACATTAGAGTTGGAAATGGTGCAATTGTTGCAGCTAAGACTGTCGGGGAATATCACCTTGTATTACCGACTGGTAATACATTGGTTCTGAACGAATGCTATTACATGCCGAACCTGATATGCAACATTATATCGGTTTCTTTATTGAGTAAAGAGGGATATAATTTTGTATTACAGGACAATGTTATGAACATTTTCCGTAACCAAAAGTTGGTTGGATCAGGCACGTTGTGCAATGGCATTTATGTTCTAAATCAATCAACAGTTCTGAGCATAACAAACACACACAAGAGGAAGAGTTCAGAACTGAACGAATCCTTCTTGTGGCATTGTAGACTGGGTCACATCAATGCGACACGACTGGCTAAGTTGCATAAGGATGGATATTTAAATCCATTTGAATTTTCATCTTATGACACTTGCCAGTCATGTCTCAAAGGCAAGATGACCAAAACTCCGTTTACGGGATACGGAGAAAGAGTTAACGAACTTTTGGGACTTATATATAGTGATGTATGCGGTCCCATGTCTACACATGCCAGGGATGGTTCTTCGTACTTCATTACATGCACTGACGATCTCTCTAGGTTCGGGTATGTGTTCCTGATGAAACACAAATCAGAAGCTTTTGAGAAATTTAGAGAATATAAACAAGAAGTTGAGAACCAAACCGGAAAAAGTATTAAAATCCTACGATCTGATCGAGGAGGAGAATACTTGAGCATTGAATTCCTGGACTTCCTAAAAGAGAATGGGATTCTCTCTCAGCTAACTCCTCCATATACACCACAGCACAACGGTGTATCGGAGCGGAGAAACCGCACCCTATTAGATATGGTGCGCTCTATGATGAGTGTAGCTGAGTTACCGGTTTCCTTCTGGGGATATGCACTGGAAACTGCAGCATACCTACTGAACAGGGTTCCCACCAAATCTGTGCCTACCACACCATATGAGATATGGGAAGGGAAGAGACCATATCTTAATTTTATAAAGATATGGGGTTGCCCGGCCTATGTCAAAAGACAAAAACCGGACAAACTCGAGGCAAGATCTGTTTTGTGTAAATTTGTTGGATATCCCAAACATTCGCGAGGGTATATCTTCTACCACAGTGAGGAACAAAGAGTATTTGTTGCTCAACAAGCCACCTTTTTAGAAAAGGAATTTCTTGCAAAAGAAATTAGTGGCTCTGAGGTAGAACTGGAAGAGGTTCCAGCTGAACAAAACACAACAGAAGATTTAATGGAACCAAAGCATTCAGTAGCTCCCGATGAACCTCAGCCTCTCCGCCGATCTAGTAGGGTTCCTCGCCCACCTGAGAGATACTACGGTTTTCTCATGGATGGTGGGAGCGAGGATTGCATCATGGAGGATGATGACCCAACTAGCTTCGAGCAGGCCATCACGAGTAGGGACTTAGTGAAATGGCTGGATGCTATGCGGTCCGAGATGGAATCCATGTACACCAACAAAGTATGGACTTTGGATGTTGCTCCTGAAGGGGTAAAACCCATTGGGAGCAAGTGGATCTTCAAGAAGAAACTTGGTGTAGATGGGAAAGTGGAGACTTTCAAAGCTAGACTTGTTGCAAAGGGTTTTCGTCAAAGACCAGGTGTGGATTATGACGAAACCTTTTCTCCAGTGGCTATGCTTAAATCCATCCGGATCATGCTTGCCATCGCTGCATATCATGATTACGAAATCTGGCAAATGGATGTTAAGACCGCCTTTCTAAACGGTGATTTAGAAGAGTGCGTGTACATGACTCAGCCAGAGGGCTTCGTAGACAGTGGGAGCAGCGGGAAGGTGTGCAAGCTACTTAAATCCATTTATGGATTAAAGCAAGCATCGCGGAGTTGGAACATCTGCTTTGACGTCGTTATCAAAGAGTTTGATTTCGTCAAAAATCCAGATTAACCTTGTATCTACAAGAAGATGGCAGGGAGTAAGGTTGTCTTCCTCGTATTGTACGTGGACGACATACTCTTGATAGGAAATGATATTCCTATGCTGCAATCGGTCAAGCTCTTCTTATCACAAAGATTCTCAATGAAAGATCTTGGTGATGCCTCCTGCATATTGGGAATAAGGATCTATAGAGAGAGATCCAAAAGGATATTGGGATTGTCCCAATCCAGGTACATTGACGCCATACTAAAGAGGTTTAGTATGGAAGAATCCAAGCGTGGGAACTTGCCCACGATCTCTGGAGTCACTCTCTCCAAAGAGATGTCTCCCAAGACTGATTTGGAGAGAGCTCGCATGCAAGGGATGCCCTATTCTTCGGCTGTAGGCTCTATCATGTATGTGATGCTATGTACCAGACCCGATGTAGCATACTCACTAAGTGTAGTGAGCAGGTATCAAGCTGATCCTGTGGAGAGTCACTGGACAGCTGTGAAGAGCATTCTCAAGTACTTACGAAGGACTAAAGAGATGCTCTTGGTGTATGGTAACGGAGAACTCCAAGTGGAGTCCTTTACCGATTCGAGCTTCCAGAGTGATAAGGACGACTCTAAGTCGCAGTCGGGATTTGTCTTTACCCTTTACGGAGGGGCGGTTAGCTGGAAGAGTTCCAAGCAGGAAACTGTGGCAGACTCGACGATGGAGGCTGAATACATCGCTGCCAAAGAGGCTGTCTGGATCAAGAAGTTCATTACTGAACTTGGAGTGGTTCCATCCATTGAGCATCAAATACCTTTTTATTGCGATAACAATGGAGCGGTGGCTTTGGCCAAGGAACCCAGGTCCCATCAGCGATCCAGGTATATTCTGAGGCGGTATCACCTGATCCGGGAGATAGTTGATCGCCGGGAGATCGAGGTCAGGAGGGTTGACACGAAGAACAACACGGCGGATCCACTCACGAAGGCCATTCCCCAGATACAGTTTGAGAGACTCTTCGGGATGCTCGGTATGCGATACTACAGCAGCTGGCCCTAGTGCAAGTGGGAGATTGTTAGTTGTATGTATGCCCTAGAGGCCAGTATTGTACAGATGATGTATATTATATTGGATGCTTGGACATATATAGAGATGACTTTCTTGCTCGATATGATAGTATGCTATCTGGTTGCACTTTATCTTAACATGTATACTAGTCTCTTTATACTGTCTTATAGTTATATGTTGGTAAAGCCCTTACGATGTGTACTTGACTACCTGGACTATGATGCAGATCATACTAGTGGGGACATGGTAGTCCAAAGGTACATCTTTCAAGGTCCCTAGTCGTAGGTGTATCGAGATGGGGCATCGATATACCAGTGTAGACTAGCGTATACGCTTCTCGACCCATGAGATGGGCGATGGATGATCCCATATCCATTGGTGTTTGACATCAGAGATGGTATACGGGTGCTCAGTGGAGACTGGGTACACTGGACGGACTCGCCGAGAACTCCCAGATGGTATTATACCTCACGTCAGATGGCAGTTCTCAGGTGACACTTGTGCAGGTTAGTCTGTAAACCCGAGATCGTCATAGAGTCTTGTGTGATTCCCACTGTGCTTTGATCTCCACCTTACCATGTCCATGAGGGCGTGCAAAACGGTGGTCTTTAGGTACAGTCCCGAGTCACATGGAGGCAATGAGCGATAGGAGGGGTTTCGTCTCTCCCGGTATTGGGGGTTGATGTTGCGCAGTGCTCGATTGGCCGTAACAGGGAAGTCCCTGTCCAGGGCTGATCAGAGATTTGCTGGTAAGTGTTACCAGTAGTTTCTCGACCCGTTATGAGCCTCACATCGGCACGACTTATCGATTATTGGGGTCTGACGTTTACCACCCCTAGACTTGATATGCGACATATCAGACGAACAGACCAGGCTGTACGTTAAGTGTTACTGGTTGGATTCACAGGAGTGTGAGCGGGCTAGCTCGTCGATCTTCTGATCGCTCAATACCCGGATGGCCGTTACGTTTAGCAGACCGCTTGCGGCTTGTGGATGTTTGATATGATCATCATCTGCTACCGGCGTATTGACGAGTCTTTAGAGTCCTATACAGAGGTTTCCTGGCTCAAGCAAAACGAAATAGGAGCGCATATGAGATATGTGCAGGACCGAGAATAATGCGTGTATGTGATACCGTATTCAATTCTCGCGATGAATGTATCGATTGGTTATATACGATATAACCTAGATATCGAATCAAGGATTGGTTCGATAAGACGATACATAGGATACTAGTCGGTTATATGCGATATGACCGGATCGTTAAATCAAGTGTTGATTTAATGATTTAATGTATAATTATATATTTGATATATTACTTTGCATTAGCTAGTATTGGTTCATTTTAAATGGATTTTCTCACTTGATGTGCAAGTTGTATATGTGATATACTTTTGTGCACATGTATGTATCATGTTTGATGATACTTGCTCATTTGGTTAAGTGTATAGAATGATCCAATGGCTAATTTGATGTTTAGGGTTTTGCCTTTTCATTTATTTATTTATTTGTTTATTTATTTATTTGGAAAAGATAAAGATGAGAATGGTGGCTTTCTTTGTTTCTTATTGAAGCTTCATGAAGCTTTGACTTAGTCACCATTCTTGTCTCATGCTTAATGAACTAACCCTAGTTCATTCTCTACACATAACTATGGTTTAGATTATGATAAGTTATTATTTTCTTTTTCCTTTTAGAAGACTTATGATATTGTTTCTTCTTCTTCATCATCTTCTTCTTCAAGAAAAGCTTAAGTCCATCAATGGCAACTTGAGCAAAAGTGAGAGAAATCCAATTCTAAAGTGAACCCACCTCCTATTTCTTCACCCTCTACCTCTTGCCAAGTAGTATAGGGTGTTTTCTTTACAAGTTTCACAACTTGGTGAAGTTGGAGCTTGAACTTGTGATGCCTCGACGTAGATCATCTTCGGCACGAAGCCGACGACCTAGTCCGCCCAATTCTCTGATGAAGCCGACGATTGAGTTCGGGATTCAAGATGGACAGCGAGAGGACGCCTACGTGGAGCTAAGGAAGTGGAGAAACGGATCTACAAAGGTTGTAGCCTCTCTCCTTTAGTTAAGATGTTAACTAGTTTCGTTTTTCGCCCAATCTCTAGTCAACGATCCGTATTAGGTTTTCTCGGCACCCTAAAATTTTTGAAATCGGCATAGTTGATGCCTTGTAAGACCTCTTGAGAGTGCCTAGGAACCCTACAGTCTGGTGCATAACATCGCATACATTATAGAGCCTACCGCAGATGCGTATGGTATAGATGACATGCGAGCCCTTTCCAAATCAGTCTTGGGAGACATCTCTTTGGAGAGGGTGATTCCGTGACAAGCCGGTAGATTACCGCGCTTGGAATCTTCCATACTAAATCGTTTTAGTATGGTGTCTATGCACCTCAATTGTGAAAGTCCCAACATCCTCTTAGATCTATCACGATAGATCTGGATCCCCAGAATGTAGTTGGCATCGCCCAGGTCCTTCATGGAGAACCTCTGTGACAAGAATCCTTTGACTGACTATAGCATAGGAATATCATTTCCTATTAGGATAATGTCATCCACATACAAGACGAGGAATACCACAGTTCTCCCTACAATCTTACTGTAAATGCATGGTTTATCTGGGTTTTTGATAAAGTCGAATTCCTTGACAGTATCATCAAAGCAGATGTTCCAACTCTGCGATGCCTGCTTCAGTCCATAGATGGACTTGAGCAACTTGCACACTTTACCGCTGCTCCCACTCTGAATGAATCCCTCCGGCTGATCCATAAAGACTCACTCTTCCAAATTTCCATTTAGGAAAGTCGTCTTTACGTCCATCTGCCAGATCTCATAATCGTGGAAGGCAGCAATGGCAAGGAGGATCCGAATGGATTTGAGCATAGCCTCTGGAGAAAAGGTCTCGTCTTAGTCCAAACCAGGTCTTTGACGAAAACCCTTTGCTACAAGTCAAGCTTTATAGGTTTCAACCTGCCCATCTACACCAATCTTCTTTCTGAAGATCCATTTGCGGCCTACGGGTTTTACCCCTTCTGGAGAAAAGTCCAAAGTCCAAACTTTGTTGGTGTACATGGATTCCATCTCGGTCCGCATTGCATCCAGCCATTTTACCGAGTCACCGCTCTGAATGGCTTGCTGGAAGCTAGTAGGCTCACCATAATCCATAGTGCAATCCTCTCTATCCCCGTCTATGAGAAAACCGTAGTATCTCTCGGGCAGATGAGACTGCCTACTACTCCTGCGGAGTGGCGCTGGGATGTCCGGTTCTCTTGAAACTTCTGGTTCTTCCAAGCTTTCAGTAATAGCTTGTGGTTCTGAAATTTCTTCCAGTTCTATTGCGCTCCCACTTATCTGATTTTCTAAAAATTCAGTTTCCAAGAAGTGGGCATGCTGAGAAACAAAAACCTTTTATTCTTCTGCGGAATAGAAAAAATACGCCCCGGAGTTTTTGGGTATCCCACAAACTTACACAGTACTGAGCGTGCCTCGAGCTTGGCCGCATGCTGCTTTTTTACAAAAGCTGGACATCCCCATGTCTTAAGATACTTAAGACAGGGTTTCTTCCCACTCCACATCTGATATGGGGTGGTAGGCACATTCTTGGTTGGATCCTTGTTTAAGAGATATGCAGATGTTTCTAGTGCATAACCCCAGAAAGATCGCGGCAACTCAGCCTTACTAATCATGGAACGAACCATATCCAATAGGGTTCGATTCCACCTTTCCGATACACCGTTGTGTTGTGGTGTGTATGGAGGAGTACGCTGAGAGAGAATTCCATTCTCTTTTAAGTAGTCCAGAAACTCGGCACTCAAGTATTCACCACCTCGATCAGATCTCAGTGTCTTGATACTTTTGCCTGTTTGTTTTTCAACTTCTTTCTTGTATTCCTGAAATTTCTCAAAGGCCTCGGATTTGTGCTTCATTAAGAAGACATGCCCATACCTAGAGAAATCATCTGTGAAAGTAATGAAGTATGAATAACCACTTCGCGCATGTGTAGACATTGGACCACACACATCTCCGTGTATGAGTCTCAAGAGCTGGCTCGCTCTTTCTCCCTGTCCAGTGAACGGAGTCTTTGTCAACTTTCCCATGAGACAAGATTCACAAGTGGCATAAGACTGATACTCGAACGGATTCAAGTATCCCTCTTTATGTAACTTTGTTAACCGTGTCTCATTAATGTGACCCAGTCTACAATGCCATAAGAAAGCCTGATTTGTTTCCGGAGACTTTCTTTTAAATGTGTTCTGGACACTGAAAATCTGAGCTTGATTTAATACATATATACCGTTTTCTAATGTACCTGACCCAATCAGAACTTGATTTAGGTGGATGTTTACTACATCGCTTACAAAAGTAAAATCATATCCTTCCCTAGAAAGTAAGGATACAGATATGATATTACAAGTCGCACCTGGTATATAAAAACAGTTACGCAGAATCAATATCTGCCCAGTTGTCAGTCCAAGATGATATTCCCCTACGGATTCAGCGTACATGCTCATTCCGTTAGCAACCCTGATAGTCATATCACCTATCTTGATAACCCTACGGTTTCTCAAAGCCTGTAACGAATTACAGATGTGAGATCCTGATCCGGTATCCAATACCCAGGAAGTAGGGTTAACTGATATACAGTTCTCTATTACAAACACACCCGAAGCCGAAGCCACAACATGCTTGGAATTCTGGCTACTGGCTATACAAGCCCTGCAATTCTTCTGCCAATGTTCATTCCTGTAACAATAGGAACATCCCTCTTTTACTACATTCAGTCCCGAAACTTCTGCCCTTCCCTTTCTTTCTACTTCCCTGGTTTCCTTCAGGTTAGTAGGTAGAGACTGTTGAACTAAGTCAGCGTCTGACCCGTTCTTCAACGTGGTCTTCAGGTCCGTGAGCTCAAAAGAGCCGCTCTGTAAGGATGTTGACCCTTACAGATGACCCGATAGCCAACCTCGCTTGAAGCAATTCATTCAAGGTCTCATATCTTGCGATACGAGATTGCTCTCTATATAAATCTTTGTTTTGGAGGAAGATAGAAACTGAGTCCATCTTCTCGTGCTGCCTCTGGTATACACCATCAACCGGGTCTAACACGAGGCACTTGGCTTTCGCACAGCTCTTTTCTGATGTCTCGTGGATATGAATATCCGTGACAGGGGAAAATGGACCTGAGACGGTAGGGGTTGGATCAGTCAAGAGGTGTCCCAGCTTGTCATGGTCAATGGACATCTGGACAGACCTTTGCCAGTCATAACAGTCAGATTCAGTCATTTTATTATCTAGATGTAACCTATGTCTGGTCACTGGGTCGCTGCAATTAAGAGAGAGAGAAGAAACCACTTTAGCATGATGCTCTTGGAAGTTTAGATTGGTTTTTAATTTATCTAAACAGGATGGCTCCCACTGTCTCTCGAATCCCTCCTCAAACCATAAAAGAAGAATTAGTCGGGATCAATCTCACCGTACAATACTTGCTTAACCGTTCAGCCAGGCCGGTGTCGGTACTTCGAGGGAGGTTTTCTAACGCTTTCGCGAAGTTCCTTAATTAAGTAACCTCTTTTCCCTGTGAGCGTAGCCCTGCTAACACCTTTCTAGACACCTACTTGGTTTATAGCATTGATCGTTAAGTGAGAAAGTTCCGGAGGAGTAGCATATACTCACAGTAGGATCGGGATCCAAATATCATTGCGTGACAAAACTGAAGGAATCCTACCAGAATCATCACACTCCAAATGGTATGCAGCACTAGCAAGTTTCAGTTCTTTTGAAACTCCCGATGTGGATTTTTGCCCCATGCTCTTAGAATCTTGACGAAGGTCAACAAATCATAAGTCACATGTCAAGTTCTACCCGTCATTGTCCTGGTTAATTTGAACCCACCCGTATATACCCTTGACGAAGGCCAACAAGGTAATACGACTGTCCCAAACCAGCGCATCTATCTATGCTACATATGAACACCCAACAACTACCAATCACTATGCCTTAACGAAGGTCAACAAACATAGCTTGAATACTATTGAATATTCATACGAAATGACGGAGGGCTACAAATGGTTTTGGCGAAACCGTGAACGTAATGAACTTGATATAATCGATAGAACGAGATAGCTTTTAATGGAGTGGTTCAAGCTCCGCGTTTAAAAAAAGCTGGTTTTTGAAAAGAGCCGAGTGGTTTTCAAAGTGTTCCAACGACTTTTACTTGGTTTATTTTCTTGCATTAATTCCAATGTGCCCATCAATTAATCCTACCATTGTAGAAAACAACAAAAATATGACGTATGCTTATGCCATCCGCATTCGCCACGGGGTCCCGTCATCACCCATTAGGTTACTTAACTAACGACAAAGCAGGGGCTGGACTAGCGCGGATGCAAAACATAAGCAATGCCTAAATAGATATCATATAGATATATATAAACATTCGTCACATGCAATGATAGCCATTCCAGATCACAGATGAATACATTGGATATACTAGGAATCCGCAATTCGTACGAGCCTGTAATGAAGAACAGATTACACGGTCGCGATGAATAGCCAAAACCCCACCCTAGACCCCTACGGGTGCGGCAATCTACCCGCCAAGTACCCGAAGCGAAGCAACCTCCCTCAACACCGTAAGTAAGCCACTCGGCACTTCGAGATACCCGGTAGTTTGTGCACCCCACCTTGGGTCTATCCTAGGAGCAAAAACAGTAAAAAGAAATTATACAATGACGGCTATAACCCCGACCCAGTTGTGTGGCCAAACAAATAATATTACATCAATTTAGATATTACAAGAATTGAAAGAATAAGAAAACTCTCATCTCACAACCCCCGGCTATTCATCCGCGACAATCCAACGAATTCATATACACAAACCATCAACATTACAGATCACAGATATGTATAACCCCCACTAATCGATGTATAGCGATTAGCAGACGTTCAATATATATATCACATCACAGATAATATTCATTAGCCAAAGTCTACGGAATATCGATCAAAATACGGATTTGTAACCACCCCAAAAATCAATTTGTTCTCTTGAAAATCTGGGTTGAAACAACATGTACTAAAAATCCCAAAACAGCCAACTAAGCACACTGCACCAAACTCGGTCCACGACCGAGTCAACTCGGCCGCGGATCCGCGGCAAGAAGCATGTTCTTGCCGCGGAACCGCGGCGCTTTGACCGGTTCAGTGGACCGTTTTTGGTCTGTGTCATTAGAAAACCCTGAGCCGATTTTTCATATATTTTAAATTACTTTTTGAACAGTATAAAAAATCGGCAGAAAGTTCAATTTTCCGGACTAGTTTTGCGAATTTTATTCCGATCGATATTCTAAATACTTTGCTAACTTGCTAGTTTATATTTAGCTAGGCTCTGATACCACTGTAAGTCCACGTTGCTCACCCCGGTTCTTACGGGGAGGCGGAAACGACGAAAAACATTTATATAGCGCAAAGGCAACATGGACTAAAAGCCGGATCTTTGCTAAACAAGAAACTAGCAAACTACTAGAGGCATTAACTACTATGCCGTAGAAATTATACCTCATGAAACCGATCCTTCGGTCTCCTCTCCGCTGTCCGGCTCATACATCCACGCTCCGAGGGTCGATCCGGATCTTGGTCACCTCCGCGGCCTTCTTGAGTCGAAGACGATCCACCCGAGAGATGTACACCGAGCTCCACCTCGAGCCGAGGCAACTAGGGCAACAAGATCGCTAGTCTTGAAGTCCTAGGTTATGTAGAGGAGGTTGATGGAAGTGTTTTTCTATGTGGATTCTTTTTCTCTCAACACATGAGATCAAAAGAAAGAATCAAGAGGAGGAAGAAGAAGGAGCACTAGCAACCATGGAGCTTTTCTTTTCTTCTCACTTTCAATAGAGAGAATGAGAAAAGAATAATGAACCATGATTCAATAATAATCAAAATCATCATTACTAATCCTATCATGATAAAGTTGATGGCTACATTGACATGACCATTTTCATAATCCAAAAAGAAAAAGAAAACCAAAGAAGAGTGTAGACCTCTCATGAAGGTCAAGGTCAACTTTGGTCAACGGTTCAACAAAGTCAAGAGTGGTCAAGGTGGTCAAATGGTCAAAGCAATTAGCCATCACAAAATTATCACTGAAATGATTAGTAAGTAATGTCCGCGGCTCATAATGGTTTTGACCGAACGAATTGCCAAAACCCTAATGAGCCTGCCACATAACGGTTTTGGCCGAACCAACTGCCAAAACCCTAATGTGGCACCTCCTCCTTCTTCGCTCCTCACAACCGTGCATACACACCCGCATCCGCATTCCGTAGAATGCGAATGCACTGAAAACAAAACAAATCCATCCGTGCAATACTAGGATCCGGCTTAAACCAAAGCCCACTAGTATTGCCTGCCCGAACAGCATACGCACACAAGTGTACGTAAGTGATCGCAGCCCTGCCGTAAAACCATACGGCCTCTACACATTTCGCTCAGTGCAGGGAAACTCTCTGTGTGGGACTCTAAAGACTCGACACTACGCTGGCAGTGGGTTTAACCACAGACCGCAAGCGGCACTAGCTGTACGTAACGGTCCCCAGGTAGATGTCGATAAGAAGGCTGATGAGATAAACCCATCCGAACTTCTACTGAGCCTGTATGTGACAATCTCCGTACAGTCCGGTCTGTTCGTCTGATATATCGCATGGCGGGCCTAGGGGGGAGGTAAACGCCAGTCCCCTACTAGCGGTACAAGTCGTGTCGGAGTGTAGCCCAGAACACCTGAGATAACTCTGGAAACCTACCAGTTTATCTCGCTTGCCCTGGCCAGGGTCTTTGTGTGATGGCTCTCCTAGACACAGCGCGATGTCAACCCCCAATACCGGGAGAGACGAATCATGTCTAACCGTCACTGCCTCCAAGTACTTCGGGACTGCACCCAACTACTACCTGTTTGCATGACTCCTTTGAGCCGTGGTAGGGTAGTAATCTAAGTACAGTGGGAACACACTCGAGGCGAAGTGACAGTGTCAAGTCAGCGGACTAAGCTGTACTCATGTCACCTGGGAACTGATAACTGACGATAGGTATAATACCAACCAATAGTTCCCGACGAGTCCTGTCTAGTGTACTCGTAACCTAACGAGCACCCGCATACTATCTCTAGTACGACGTACTGATGGCTGTGGGACAGACCATCTCCCCTGCTGGGATGAGAAGCGCATACGCTAGTCTACTCCAGAGTATCGATGCCCTGTCTCGATAGTCCTATGACTAAGGACCTGTATAAGGATGTGCTTATAGATTACCCAGCCCCCACGAGTGTGACTGCCATCACAACGCTGGTAATCAAGCAAAGATCCTCAGGGCCTTACTAATATGTATAAGCGATATGCTAAAAGAAACACATGCACATATTGAAGTAGAAACAAACCAAGT
The DNA here is from genome assembly GCA_030015575.1 of Agapanthus africanus. Lineage (NCBI taxonomy): Eukaryota > Viridiplantae > Streptophyta > Magnoliopsida > Asparagales > Amaryllidaceae > Agapanthus > Agapanthus africanus. The sequence continues at coordinate 208,728,270 of JASDDO010000004.1, forward strand.
AGCATACTACCATTTTGAGAAAGATTGTCTATACAACTGTGAACATCCCAAGCTTCCATTAAGTAATATACACGCTAGTATGATACAGTAATGGCCTCTAGGGCATATACACTAACAATTAGTGGAGTGGGACGCTAATATATATGTATACATATCAATTTATATACACCATCATATTTATTCATGCAAATATACCTAGGGTATAAGAGATTCACTTGATATTGGATTTAGGACATTTGAGATTACTTGATATTGTACATAAAGGATATATGAGACTTACTTGATTTTGTACATTCAGGATATATGAGATTTACTTGATGTTGTACATTTAGTATTTGTGAGACTTATATGATATGAGAGCCAATTTGAGGGTTGATTTGAGGAATTGGGATTTGGATTGTCTTGATGGATTTTGATCCTACCACGATATCAGGATTCCGTGGAAATGACATGTTTCACCCCATACTCCACATTTATTGTTTATGCACTGTTTCATGTATTAATAGTACCGGTTAGCGTACCTTTCATGACTGTACTTCATTTTATATGCATTGTTTCATGTGTTAGTTGTACCTGTTAGCGTACCTTTCATGGCTGTTACATATATACATTTTCATATCATTATTGCATTATTATTGCATACCGATTGTCATATTATTGCTTCATGTATTTGTAGTACCCGTTAGTCTACCTTTCATGACTATTTCATTCATATGACCTGCTACTGTTTTTAACCTACATATGTTAGATTCGCGCTGTACGTTCATACTTGCGATTACTTGCATATGTTATTTACTATTCACGAGTTGGCAACTCACCCCCGTTGTGCCACAGTTTGTTTTGCAGGTTGTTCCCAAAGTAGTCGAGGCAGGCTATCCATCTATCTATCATCTTTTGCTGCGGATACAGCATCGGCTCACAGTGTGCAGTTTTGCTTTAGGTGGGTTTTGTGGTTATTCGTGTTGTATTGTATATTCGTTGTATCCTTGTACTCTACATCTACTACTTTCATGTTGACTTAGAGACTTGATGTGAGGACGATATTGTATGTTATTTTGAGACTTGGAAGTCTTTTAAGCAGTTTTACTTCTATCGTCTTTTATTGCTTCGCTACGGCGTCGTATATCTGTTGTAGTAGTTGTTTTCCTCCTTTGGGCATGTTTTTGCTCCCGTTTGAGGATGCTTTACTTATATTTATTTTGTACCCATTTTTGGGGCTGGTTTTTACAAAGGAGGTGCTGCCAACATTTTAAAGGAAATAAAGTTGGACTTTTAAAGAATTTGGGTTGAGATTTCAAACGTTTTTAAAACTTCTATTAATTCTTAAAACTTTTGATGGTTTAGATTGCTGGGTTTTCGGCTTACTTAAATTACGTTACGCATGTAGACGTTGCGTAGTTTAAGGGCCATCACGTGCCATTTTCAGGTCGTGACAATTACATACAATGAATTTTACATGAATGAAAATAAAAACCCGCATCTCACATAAAAACCCCGGCTATTCAAATCACGACGATCCAATATAACATATCACAACAACACATAACATCACATGTTATCAACGTAAGTAATATATGCGTATCCCAATTGTCGTTGACATATAGCACCGAAACCGGCGATACACCATATATTACACTTACGGTCGCTGAAAAGAAAGTGAAAATCTACAACAATTGGAATCCGCAACCACCTTAGACATCATAAACCCGATGTATCACATACTTTGGATTTCATGCCTAACCAAATGAATTCCTAAGACATCACATGCCTAACAATTATAAACTCCACATTTTAGTCTCGATATTGAAAACACTTTCCAATAACCAGTCGGGTAATTCAACAAGATTCCCGATAACCTGATCGAATGCTCGTCGGAAACTTTAGCAGACGGCCGCACCCCCCGATGCCGTCGACGAAGTGCACTAAGGCGGAACACGGCGGCCGCGAGCACCCGAACGTATGCTTTTGGTAACGGGGTTCTCCTACAGTCACTTGGTCGGGGCTATAGGGTGTGTCTATCTAGTAAGCTTACCCGGCGAGTATCCGCGTACACTACGTAATTGCGACGGACTTTTGATCCACATCAAAATTCCGTGGCAACCGATCAAATAAGACTAAACTGCTAGATTTATAAAATTCAAACTAGTTATCACATAACTACTTGTGGATTCTAAATATTGAATCACAATCACAAATAGCTAGACGATGTTAAACTTTTCGATCGAATAAGCAAGCACCCAAAAATTCCCAACAAGCTCAACACTTGAGCGGAGTTCAAAAAGTACCCAGAACATGCCACAGCTCCTATGAACCAGCCGTAGAAAGGTCAACCAATGCCTCACCTGTGGCACCGCTGAACCACCACAACCTTAGGGTTTGATGGCGGTTCTGACGGTCACAGAATCGAGTTAGGGTTTCGTTCTTCTAGAGGGTCCACAGAATCGCTTGGAAGATTTTCTGAAAATTTTAAACACGGAAAAATTCCAACTCTTGAAAAATTTCCAGCGGGGGGAAAATTGGGTTATTGATATCCGTTCAAACCTTTTAACATCGTCTAAATAACCCGAATATATGTTAGAATTACGATTACGAAACACTCTGAATTTCCTTTGCAGAAAGTTAACATCACATGCAAATTTAGCAAAAATAAACAACACCTGAAACCCTAAAACCCAGAGACTGGAACACCCTGAAAATTTGATGCCCAAAATCCAAATTTGACTCAAGCTGGCCGGTTTTGGAGCCTTTGTGGCCGGTTTTGTCATGCCCAAATTGTCTCAAATTTTCACAGTGTTCATGTTATATCACATACAACATTCTGCAGTTGTTTAAAAATTTTTTTGAAGACCTTTTAAATTCGACAGAAACAAAGTTTTCGTATGGGGTGTTTCAGAGTAGTTTCGGTTTCGTAATCCTAGCAAACATCGTCTAATTTTCTAGCATGGTTCTGATACCACTGTAGGGTTGTCTAGCGCGGCAACAAGGTTTCGGGAGGCATCGTCCATGCCAATTTCAAATTTTTGCCGTTCTAGCTAACCCTAACCATAGAATCGCTACTAGAAAATCCGACGAATAAACATGTAAACTACTTTATATCTAAGTGAATGCGGGAATACAACCTTTGTAGACCAGTCCTTCACTTCTAAATCTCCATGTTGTAGTCCCTTCGCTGCGAATGGTGAACTCCCGAATCTAGAGAGGGTTCACTTGAAGAAACAAACAAGCTTGCTCAATGTCTTCGAGGCCGAAGATGATCTACGTCGAGTAGACTCGAGCTCATGCTACCTCTTCACTAATGGTGAAATTAGTGAAGCAAACACCCTAAACTAAATGGCTAATAGTAGAGGATGATGAAGTAGGAAGTAGGCTCACTTTAGTTTTATTTTTTTCACAATATTTCATCACTTCTCAAAACCGTAGAAAGCTTTTTGAGCTCATGAAGAAGATGAAGCAAGTGATGAAAGAATTGAATGGAATGAGTTTAGAATTGCGACCATGGGTTAGTTAATTTCATACACTAACCATTATAGAGACTTAACCATGGCATAGGATAAAGGTTGGGTCAACAAAACATCTTAAACTAAAACAAATTTGGTGGACTTAGTCAATGGTTATCAAGCTTCTCCAAGCTTCTAGCCATTAAAATTTCCAACCAATTTTGTTAATTGCTAAGATAAATAAAACCCTAATTTTATTATGGTTATGGTGTAAGTCTCACACACCCAAATTGCATATATAACCTAGCATGATACATAATATATATCACATATATATAATGTATGCAAAGTGAGAAAAAGAAATGGTCAAGTGAGCAATATTAGTTAATGTAAATTCATATATCAAATATATAATTATACATTAAATCATTGAATCAACATTTGAATTAATGATTCGGATATATCACATATAACCGACTAATATCAATAATATCAACTTACTGAATCAACACTTGATTCGATAACCCGGCTATATCACATATACCCGTCCGATATCACATATCGCGAGAATACAATATAGTATCACATATTCGTATCAATCTCGGTCCCGTACATATCACATATATGCTCCTACTCCGTTTCGCATTAACCAGGAAACCTCTGTGTAGGACTCTTGAGACTCGTCAATAAGCCGGCAGTAGGTGATGATCATATCAAACACCCACAAGCCGTAACCGGTCTGCTAAATGTAATGACCACCCGGGTATTGAGCGATCAGAAGATCAACAAGCAAGCCTGCTCATACTCCTGCGAATCCACTCAGTAACACTACTGTACAGTCCGGTCTCTTCGTCTGATATGTCGCATATCACGACCTAGGGGTGGTATAACGTCAGACCCCAATAGCCTGATAAGTCATGCCGATGCAAGGTCCATAACGGTTCGAGAAACTACTGATAACACTTACCAGTAGATCTCAGCAACCCTGTCCATGGATTTCCTGTTATGGCCAATCGAGCATAGCGCAACATCAATTCCCAATACCGGGAAAGACGAAACCCCTCCTATTGCTCATTGCCTCCATGTGACCCGGGACTGTACCCCAAAACCACCTTTTTGCACGATCTCTTGACCGTGGTATGGTGGAAATCAAAGTACAGTAGGAATCACACAAGACTCTATGACAATCTCGGGTTTACAGACTAACCTGTACCACTGTCACCAGAGAACTGCTATCCGACGATAGGTATAATACCATCTAGGAGTTCTCGGCGAGTCTGTCCAGTATACCCAGTGTCCACTGAGCACCCGTATACCTTCTCTGATGTCAAACACCAATGGATATGGGATCATCCATCGCCCATCATATGGGTCGATAAGCGTATACGCTAGTCTACTCTAGAGTATCGATGCCCTGTCTCGATACTCCCATGACTAGGAACATTTGAAGGATGTACTTACCGAAAACCCTGTCCTCACTAGTATGATCTGCATCATAATCCTGGTAGTCAAGTACTATTCCTAAGGGCTTTATCAATATGCAATAGAGAGACAATAAGTGTACATGTTAAGATAAAGAGCAACTGGATAGCATACTATCATGTCGAGCAAGAAAGTCCTCCCTATATATGTCCAAGCATCCACTACAATATAAATCGCATGTACAGTAATGGGCTCTAGGTCATACATATAACTAACAATACGCGCATTAATCTCGGTCCAGCACATATCACATATGTGCTCTTACTTCGTTTCGCATGAACCAGGAAACCTCTGTGTAGGACTATAAAGAATCGTCAATACGCCGATAGTAGGTGATGATCATATCAAACACCCACAAGCTGCAAGCGGTCTGCTAAACGTAATGGCCACTCGGGTATTGAGAGATCAGAAGATCAACAAGGAAGCCTACTCATACTCCTGCGAATCCAATCAGTAACACTACCGTACAATCCGTTCTTTTCGTCAGATATGTCGCATATCGCACCCTGGGGGTGGTATAATGTCAGACCCCCATAGCCTGATAAGTCTTGCAGATGCAAGTTCCATAACGGTTCGAGAAACTACTGATAACACTTACCAGTAGATCTCAGCAACCCAGGCCAGGGATTTCCTGTTATGGCCAATCGAGCATAGCGTAACATCAACTTCCAATACCGGGAGAGACGAATCCCCTCCTATCGCTCATTGCCTCCATGTGACTCGGGACTGTACCCAAAAACCACCTTTTTGCATGATCTATTGAACGTGGTATGGTGGAAATCAAAGCACGGTGGGAATTACACAAGACTCTATGACGATCTCGGGTCGATAGACTAACCTGTACCAGTGTCACCAGAGAACTGCTATCTGACGATAGGTATAATACCATCTAGGAGTTCTCGGCGAGTCCTTCCAGTGTACCACGTCTCCACTAAGCACCCGTATACCTTCTCTGATGTCAAACACCAATGGATATGGGATCATCCATCGCCCATCATATGGGTCAAGAAGCGCATACGCTAGTCTACTCTAGAGTATCGATGCCCTGTCTCGATACTCCCACGACTAGGAACATTTGAAGGATGTACTTACCGACTACCCTGTCCCCACTAGTATGATCAGCATCATAATCCTGGTAGTCAAGTACACATCCTAAGGGTTTTATCAACATGTAATAGAGAGACAATAAGTGTACATTTTAAGATAAAGTGCAACCAGATAGCATATTATCATGTAGGGCAAGAATGTCCTCCCTATATATGTCCAAGCATCCACTACAATATACATCACATGTACAGTAATGGCCTCTAGGGGATACATATAACTAACAAATTATTGTAATCGCAGGCACGCGATTGTGATGATTGAGGGAGGACCTATACGGGTAGAACTGTCTTACTCAAAATGATAGTATGCTATCTAGTTTGTCTTTATCTTCATGGACATGCATTATGTGGTATTACAAATCGCTATTACATGTTGATAGATCCCATAGGATTCTTGCTTGACTACCAGCATTATGATGGCGATCATATACGTGGGAGCTGGGTGGTCTATAAGCACATCCTTAAAAGTCCCTAATCGAGGGAGTATCAAGACTGGGCATCGATACTCCGGAGTAGACTAGTGTATACTTATCGAGACCCCGACGAGGGGCGGTGGCCAGTCTCATAAGCCATTGGTGTCAGTTGGTCACCTAAGATAGTGTACAGGTGCTCATTGGATTATGAGTACACTGGACGGGCTCACCGGGTACATGCTAGTTGGTTCATCGTACTTCATTACATTCACCGATGGTCTCTCACGATTCAAACATGTGTTCCTGTTGAAACACAAGTCTGAAGCTTTTGAGAAATTCAAGGAATATAAGTGCGAAGTGGAGAACCAAACTGGTAAAAGTATTAAAATCCTTCGATTTGATCAGGGAGGAGAATACTTAAGCACGGAGTTCCTGGATTATTTAAAAGAGAATAGGATTCACTCTTAGCTTACTCCTCCGTATACACCACAGCACAACGGTGTGTCGGAGAGGATAAACCTCACTCTATTAGATATGGTGTGCTCTATGATGCGTATAGCTGAGTTACCTATTTCCTTTTGGGGTTATGCACTTGAGAAACCGCAAACCTATTGAATAGAGTTCCAACCAAATCAGTGCCTACCACTCTATATGAGATATGGAATGGGAAGAGACCATCTTTTAAACGAGTTAAGATATGGGGTTGTCCGACCTATGTCAAAAAGCAAAATCCGGACAAGCTCGAGGCATGATCAGTTTTGTGCAAGTTTTTAGGATATCCTAAGCATTCACGAGGGTATATCTTCTACCACTGTGAGGAACAATAGTTGTTTGTTTCTCGGAATACCACCTTTTTAGAAAAGGAATTTCTTGTAAAAGAAAAGGAATTTCTTGTAAAAGAAATTAGTGGTAATGAGGTAGAACTGGAAGAAGTTCCTTCTACACAAACTACAGCTGATGATTTAGTACAACCAGAGAATTCAATAGTCTCTAACGAACCTCAGCCACTCCGCAGATCTAGTGGGGTTCCTCATCCACCTGAGAGATACTACGGTTTTCTCCGAGACGGTGGGAGCGAGGATTGCATCATGGAAGATGATGACCCAACTAGTTTCGAGCAGGCTATCACGAGTGGGGACTCTGTGAAATGGCTGGATGCAATGCGATCTGAGATGGAATCCATGTGCACCAATAAGGTATGGACTTTGGATGTTGCACCTGAAGAGATAAAACCCATCGGGGGCAAGTGGATCTTGAGAAGATAAGTGGTGTAGATGGAAAAGTTGAGACTTTCAAAGATAGACTTATAGCAAAAGGTTTTCATCAACGACCATGGATTATGATGAAACCTTTTCTCCAGTGGCTATGCTTAAGTCCATCGGGATCCTACTTGCCATCGCTGCATACCATGACTACGAAATCTGGCAGATGGACGTCAAGACCGCTTTTCTAAATGGTGATTTAGAAGAGAGCGTATACATGACACAGCAAGAGTGCTTCATAGATAGTGGGAGAAGCGGAAAGGTGTGCAAGCTGCTTAAATCAATATACGGATTAAAACATGCATCACGGAGCTGGAACATCTGTTTTGATGTAGCAGTCAAAGAGTTTGACTTCATCAAAAACGTAGATGAACCTTGTATATACAAGAAGGTTGTAGAGAGTAAGGTTGTCTTCCTTGTATTATACGTGGATAACATACTCTTGATAGGAAATGATGTGCCTATGCTACACTCGGTCAAGTTCTACTTATCACAGTTTCTCCATGAAAGATCTGGGTGATGCCTCCTACATCCAGGGATTAAGATCTATAGAGATAGATCTAAGAGGATGTATCATACTCACTAGGTGTTGTGTGTAGGTGTCAATTAGATCCTGGGGAAAAGCACTGGACAGCTGTGAAGAACATTCTTAAGTACTTGAGAAGGACTAAAGAAATGTTCTTGGTGTATGGTAACGGTGAACTCCAGATGGAGTCCTTTACCAATTCGAGCTTCCAAAGTGATAAGGACGACTGTAAGACAGTCTCGGGTTTGGTCTTTACCTTCAGTAGAGGGACGGTATGTTGGAAAGCTAGATATCGTAGTAGACTCGGCGATGAAGGTTGAATACATCGCTACCAACGATGCTGCAAAAGAGGCTGTCTGGATGAACAAGTTCATAAGATGAACTTGGTGAGGTTCTTACCATTTAGCATCCAATAGTTGTGTATTGTAATAACAATGGAGTTGTGGCTTTGGCCTCGGAACCCCGGTCCCATCAGTGATTCAGAAATATTCTTAGGCGGTATCACCTGATCAGGGAGATGGTTGATCTCCGGGAGTTCGAGGTCAGGAAAGTTGACATGAAGAATAACATGGCGGATCCACTCACTAAGGCCATTTGAGAGACTTTTCGGGATGTTGGGTATGAGATACTACAACAACTGGCCTTAGTGCAAGTGGAAGATTGTTAGTGTTAGTTGTATGTATGCCCTAGAGGCCAGTATTATACAGATGATGTATATTATATTGGATGCTTGGACATATAGAGAGAGGACTCTCTTGCTCGATATGATAGTATGCTATCTGGTTGCTCTTTATCTTAACATGTATACTTGTCTCTTGATACTGTCTTATAGTTACATGTTGGTAAAGCCCTTAGGATGTGTACTTGACTACCAGGACTATGATGCAGATCATACTAGTGGGGCCATGGTAGTCCATAAGTACATCCTTTAATGTTCCTAGTCGTAGGTGTATCGAGACAGGGCATCGATATACCAGAGTAGACTAGCGTATACGCTTCTCGACCCATGAGATGGGCGATGGATGATCCAATATCCATTGGTGTTTGACATCAGAGATGGTATACGGGTGCTCAGTGGAGACTGGGTACACTGGACGGACTCGCCGAGAACTCCCAGATGGTATTATACCTCACGTTAGATGGCAGTTCTCTGGTGACACTTGTGCAGGTTAGTCTGTAGACCCGAGATCGTCATAGAGTCCTGTGTGATTCCCACTGTGCTTTGATTTCCACCTTACCACGTCCAAGAGGGCGTGCAAAACGGTGGTTTTTGGGTACAGTCCCGAATCACATGGAGGCAATGAGCGATAGAAGGGTTTCGTCTCTCCCGGTATTGGGGGTTGATGTTGCGCTGTGCTCGATTGGCCATAACAGGGAAGTCCCTGTCCAGGGATGATTTAGAGATTTACTGGTAAGTGTTACCAGTAGTTTCTCGACCCGTTATGAGCCTCACATCGGCATGACTTATCAGTTATTGGGGTCTGACGTTTACCACCCCTAGACTTGATATGCGACAAATCAGACGAGGAGACCGGACTGTACGGCAAGTGTTACCGTTAGGCTTTTACAGGAGTTGGAGCGGGATTGCTTGCTGATCTTCTGATCGCTCAATACCCGGCTAGCCGTTACGTCCAGCTAGTACCGCTGACGGCTTGTGGGTTCTTGATGTGATCATCACCTACTGCCGGCGTATTGACGAGTCTTTAGAGTCCTACATAGAGGTTTTACTGGCTCAGGCAAAACGAAATAGGAGCACGTATGTGATATGTGCGGGACCGAGAATAATGCGTGTATATGATACCGTATTCTATTCTCGCGACTTTTTGTATCGGTCGGTTGTATGAGATATAGCCGGGTTATCGAATCAAGTGTTGATTCGATAAGTCGATACATTGGATGTTAGTCGGTTATATGTGATATGACCGGATTATTAAGTCAAGTGTTGATTTAATAATTTAGTGTATAATTGTATATATGATATACTAATTTACATTAACTAACATTTGTTCACTTAAGAATTTTTCTCACATGTGCACAATTTTAATATATATGTGATATATATTAAAATGTGTTTTCTTTTTGTATCATGGTTGTTGATACATCATTCATGGGTGTGTAAGACATACACCTTTCTATTTATTTTGGTGGGTTATAATTATTTAAGGTAATTACAAAATTAGTGGAAATTTGGAAAATGCATGAAGCTTGTGGAAGCTTGTGGAAGCTTGTGGATGCATTGACTAAGTCCACTAAGTTTGTTTTTACTTTGGATATTTGTTAACCTAACCATCACACTTAGCCATGATTATGTCTCTACATGAGTTAGTATATGATACTCACTCACCCATGGTTAGCTCACTCACTTGATCATTATCTTTCTCTCATTATTTCTTCATCTTCTTCCATGAGCTAAAAAGCTCTCTAGGGTTTGATCCAAAGTGAGAAACATTGTGAGAAAATAAATTCTAAAGTGAACCCACTTCCTATTTCTCCATCCTCTACTAGACTAGCATTTTAGTTTAGGGTGTTTGCATCACTAATTCTCTAGTTAGTGAAGTAGTAGCTTGAGTTGGTATTCCCTCGACGTAGATCATCTTCGGCCTCGAAGACTTCAAGCAAGGACGCTTCTTTCGCCTCGTGAAGCCATGCAAGAGCCCGGGAGAACCATGATCGCAGCGAAGGGACTACGACAAGGAGCTTTAGAAGTGAAGGAACGATCTACAAAGGTTGTATTTCGTATTCACTTAGTCGTAAATGTTATTTACTTGCATGTGTAACCCTAATAATCTAGCAAAGATCTTGTTTAGGGTTGTTCGGCACGGCTAAAATTTTAATCGGGCATGGTTGATGACTTCTTAACCCTTGTTAGAGTGCCTAGTAACCCTACAGTTAGTTATATGTATGCCCTAGAGGCCATTATTGTACATGATTGTATATTATAGTAGATTCTTGGACATATATAGAGAGGACTTTCTTGCTCGACATGATAGTATACTATCTGGTTGCTTTTTATCTTAACATGTACACTTTTATCATTATACTGTCTCTCCGTTACATGTTGATAAAGCCCTTAGATGTGTACCTGACTACCAGGACTATGATGCAGATCATACTAGTGGGGCCAGGGTAGTCCAGAAGTTCATCCTTTAATTGTTCCTAGTCGTAGGAGTATCGAGACAGGGCATCGATATTCCAGAGTAGACTAGTGTGTACATTTCTTGACCCTGTATAGGGCGATGGATGATCCCACATCCATTGGTGTTTGACATCAAAGATTGTACACAGGTGCTCATTGGAGAATAGGTACACCGAAAAGGACTCGGCGAGAACTCCTAGATTGTATTATACCTAACGTCAGATAGCAGTTCTCTGGTGACACTGGTACAGGTTAGTCTGTAGACCCGAGATCGTTATAGAGTCTTGTATGATTCCCACTGTGCTTTGATTTCCTCCCTACCACGCTCAAGAAAGCGTGAAAACAGGTGGATTTTGGGTACAGTCCCGAGTCACATGGAGACAATGAGCGATAGGAAGGGTTTCGTCTCTACCGTTATTCGGAGTTGATGTTGCGCTGTGATCGATTGGCTATAACAGGAAGTCCCTGGACAGGGCTGATGATGAGATTTAATGGTAAATGTTATCAGTAGTTTCTCGACCCGTTATGAAACTCACATCGGCATGACTTATCAAGTTATTGGGGTCTGAGGTTTACCACCCCCAGACTCGATATGCGACATATCAGACGAAGAGACCGGACTGTACGGTAGTGTTAATTACTGGATTCACGGGAGTTTGGACAAGCTTGCTTGTTGATCTTCTGATCGCTCAATACCTGGGTAGCCGTTATGTCCATCTAGTACCGCTGACGGCTTGTGGGTGACTGATATGATCATCACCTACTGCTGGCGTATTGACGAGTCTTTACAGTCCTACACAGAGGTTTCCTAGCTTAAGCGAAACGAAGTAGGGCACATATGTGATATGTGCGGGACCGAGATTAATACGTGTATGTGATACCGTATTCTAATCTCGCGATATAGGTTATATGTGATATAACCGGATTATTGAATCAAGTGTTGATTCAATAATTTGTTATATGTATATTTGATATACATATAAATGATATTAGTCGGTTGTATGTGATATAACCGGATTATTAAATTAAGTGTTGATTTAATAATTTAATATATAATTATATATTTGATATATTAATATATATTAACTAATATTAGCTCACTTAAGAATTTCTTTTCTCTAAATACATATAAATATATGTGTGATATATATTAATGTATTTGTTTTTGTCTTATGCTAGATGATACATTGGACTTTGGTGTATGAGACTCATACCAAAGTAAAAATAATTTGGGTGTTTAATTATTAATGAAAAAATCAAAATTAGGTGGAAATTAGCATGGCTAAAGATGCTTGTGGATGCATGTAGAAGCCTTGACTTAAGTCCACTAATTTTGTTTTACTCTAGATATTTATTAACCCAACCATTATTTTTAACCATGGTTAAGTCTCTACAAATATCATTTGTGATATTTTCATACCCATGGTTGAGATGGTTCATCACTTAATCTTCTTCTTCATCTCATTTTTCTTCTCTTGATTTTGATTGAGGTGAAAAAGAAAAAGAGAAAAATAATTCTAAAGTGAGAAAAACACCTACTTCATCAATATATACCAAACTAGCCATTTAGTATAGGTTGTTTACATCACTAATTCCTCAATTATTGAAGAGGTAGCTTGAGTTAGAGATTCTTCGGCGTAGATTATCTTGGGCCTCGAAGATCCTTAAGCAAGCTCGTTCCTTTCGTCTAGTGGAGCCTAAGAAGAGTTCGGGAGCCTTTGCTTGGAGGTTTAGAAGTGAAGGACCGGTCTACAAAGGTTGTATTCTTATTTCACTTAGTGTAAAGTTGTTTACATGTTTTAAAAAACCCTAATTTTCTAGTGAGATCCTTGGTTCGGGTTGCTTAGCACTCTAGATTTTTTTTGAAATTGCATACTTGATGCTTGCCGAAACCTAGCAAGGGTGTTAAGTGAACCCAGCATACATGTCACCCAGCACACATAACAATTATAAGGTTGAACGGAACCAACGTTTCCCAGCTCAGTATAACAAACGGGTTCAGTCAATACATCAATATTATTATCTTGCTTAAGGCGTGTCATTGTCGCTACCTGGAGAGAGAGAGAAGAAAACACTTTAGCATATGGTCTTACAAGATTAGATTGGTTATTATCTTATCTAATCAGGATGACCCCACTATTTTTATCAAATCTTCCTTCAAACCCTAAAAGGTAAGACTAGCCGGGATTAATTACACCCTACAAGTTCGCTAACCGGTCCTCCAGGCCAGTGTCGGTACTTTGAGGGAGGTTCCCTGTGCTTTCGCACGTACCTAATTAAAATAAACCTCGTTTTCCCAGAGGCATGACCCCGTTGACACTTTTCTAAACACCTACTGGATTAGCTAATTGTAAAGTGCAAAATTCTCCCAGGAGTAACTCTTACTCGCAGTGGGTATCGGGATCCAACTATCTCATAGAAGGTATGCAATCTCATTGAAAATTTCGACACTTGAAATTCCCGATAATGTTTTTCCCCTAGTGACTTATGACCTTGACGGAGGTCAACAAACTATTGGCCGGTTGTCAAGTTCAGCCCGTACATTTAGTGATTGAATTAAACCCACCCGCACGATCCTTGACGAAGGTCAACAAGGCCGTACGACTACCCTAATCCAATCGCATCATATACGGCAGATAAGCACTAATCAGCTACCGCACACTACGCCTTGACGGAGGTCAACAAACGCAACACGAATACTAAATAGTCCTTATCTGAAATGACGGAGGCTACAACAGTTTTTTAAGAAAATCTTTTGCGTAATGTACTTGTTATTGTTGTAGAATCGAGTGATTTGAAAAGGAGTGGTTTAAGATCCGCTTTTAAAATCATGTGTTTTCAAAATAAGCCGAGTGGGTGTAGCATCTGCTAGCTTTTGCTAAAGATGTCGCTCCCGGTGAAGGGATCTAGGCTCTTTCCTCATCGAATGAGGTGCTGGATATTCATAAAAGAATACCGCTATGCAAAGAAAGAACTAGAGCTACCTTTTTGAAAATTTGATTCTACAACATCATTATGTTTCTTTCCTTTTCATTAATCTCATTAATGAAGTCCCATCATTTATGCTTCCTAAGCATCACAGATAAAGAAACGAAAATACAACGTACGCTTATGCCATCCGCATTCACCACGGGGTCCTGTCATGCACCGTTTGGTTAGTTAACTAACGGCAGAGCGGGGGCAGGACTAGCGCGGATGCAAAACATAAGCAACGTTTATTATATATCATATATATAATATAAAGCATCCGTCTCACGCAGTTATATGATCTCATCACAGAACATTGCAGCAGAAATCAACATATGAAATATAGGATATACTAGGAGGTACGTGTTTTAAATCAAGTCAGTAAAAAACACAGATTCCACAGTCGTGATGAATAGCCAAACCCATATCCATAGACCCCTACGAGAGCGGCAAGCAACCCTACCAATTCTAGAGTTAGGAGACCCGGTCTCGACTCCTCGAGATGGTCTCCCACTGGACTCTAGAACCCGGTTACTTATGCTCCCCGCCTTGGGTCTATCCTAATGCGGAAAAGTAAATAATATACATCAATGGTGACATCATCCTCAACCCGGAAGTGTCCCAATAAAAGAATATTACATACAAATTCTTACATGAATGAAAATGAAAAACTCTCATCTCACGTGAAAACCCCATCTATTCAAACACGACGATCCAATATAACATATCACAGCAACACATAACATCACATGTCATGAACGTAAGTAAATATGCGTATCCCAATTGTCGTTGACCTATAGCAACGAAACCGGTGATACACCACATATTACACTTACGGTCGCAGAAAAGAAAGTGAAAACTACAATAATTGGAATCCATAACCTCCTTAGACATTATAAATCCGAAATAACACATACTATCTGGTTTGTCTTTATCATCATGGACATGCATTATGTGGTATTACAGATCACTATTACATGTTGATAGAACCCATAAGATTCTTGCTTGACTACCAGCATTATGATGGCGATCATATACGTAGGAGCTGGGTGGTCTATAAGCTCATTCTTTAATGTCCCTAGTCGAGAGAGTATCGAGACTGGGCATCGATACTCCACAGTAGACTAGTGTATACTTATCGAGACCCCGACGAGGGGCGGTGGCCGGTCTCACAAGCCAATGGTGTCAATTGGTCACCTAAGATAGTATACATGTTCTCATTAGGTTAT
Organism: Agapanthus africanus; assembly: GCA_030015575.1. Lineage (NCBI taxonomy): Eukaryota > Viridiplantae > Streptophyta > Magnoliopsida > Asparagales > Amaryllidaceae > Agapanthus > Agapanthus africanus. The sequence continues at coordinate 208,743,828 of JASDDO010000004.1, forward strand.
GAGTGCACTGGACGGACTCACCGGGAACATGCTAGTTGGTATTATACCTATTGTTAGATAGCAATTCCCAGGTGACATGACTGGGTTCGCTTAGCACCCTCGCTAGGTTTCGACAAGCATCAAGTATGCAATTTCAAAAAAAATCTAGAGTGCTAAGCAACCCGAACCAAGGATCTAACTAGAGAATTAGGGTTTTTTAAACATGTAAACAACTTTACACTAAGTGAAATAGGAATACAACCTTTGTAGACCGGTCCTTCACTTCTAAAGCTCCGTGTAGTAGTCTCTTTGCTCCAAGTAGTTGTTCCCGAACTCTTCTTAGGCTCCACTAGGAGAAAGGAACGAGCTTGCTTAAGGATCTTCGAGGCCCAAGATGATCTACGTCGAAGAATCTCTAACTCAAGCTATCTCTTCACTAATTGAGGAATTAGTGAAGTAAACAACCTATACTAAATGGCTAGTTTGGTATAGATTGATGAAGTAGGTGTTTTGCCCACTTTAGAATTATTTTTCTCTTTTTCTTTTTCACCTCACTCAAAATCAAGAGAATAAAAATGAGAAGAAGAAGAAGATCAAGTGATGAACCTCTCAACCATGGGTAAGAAAATATCACAAATGATATTTGTAGAGACTTAATGTAACACTTTAGAATGCGATTAGAGTAATTAAGAGAATTAATGCGGATTTTTAATAAAATTTAACAAAAATTGTTTTTATATATTTTATTTGAATTAATTAATATTTTATTAAATTATTTTGTGACATGCACACACTTGTGCATGTTAATCTAGGGTTTTGGAGATGTTAACCATGGTAGGTTAACCATGACATTTTACTTTTTACCATGCCGTATTAACTTTTACTTACAAAATTTACCTTTAAGATAATTTTTATTTACATTTTCATTAAATATCAAAAATGTTTTATTTTAATTAAAGAGAAGGATTTTAAAATTTGTGGCATGAGAGGAATAAGGAATATGCAAGGTTGTCATGAAGTCAAGGCATGCGTGGCATGAGTGTAAAGCAAGGGTAGGCATGGTGGACACATGCATGAGTGGAATGAAGAATCATTAAAGAGAGAGGGAGTTTGGCTATAAAAACTCACCCACACCCTCCACATTCTCTCATTCACATTCCTTCAGCCCACACACTCACTCTCAAGAATTCTTCTATCCTCAATTCTGAAATTTCTGATCCAAGCAATCCAATTGCTCAAAAATCCATAAAACTTCATAAAAACCTTCAAAATTCATGTTTTTCTTCATATGATGTCTTGGAGCATGGATGGATAGGAATTCAGTCAAGTTTTGGTGAGGTAATGATCTAAAACTATCTATCAGGTTCTTAGAAAGGTTTGGTGTCCATTAGTTTCTGTTAGATTGTAACATTTTCAAAAATATAAAATATTAATTTTGGGAATTTTTATAATTTAATATTATTTTATTGATTATTTTAATATTAAATGCAAATAAATAGGAAAAATGTTAGAAAAATTATGGAAAATTCTAAAATAGGGTAAATTAGTGAATTATGACATTTCTAAGTTTTTTTGATTAGTTTGACACTAATTTAGTGCTAATCACGATTAAAATCGCTAATCGGGTTTTTTGGCAATTTTGTGCAAAACTTGCACATATCACATTTTCTACACTTGTGCATTTTTCTTCCCATGGATTTCTTTTGGGTTTACTATTCTTGTGAGAAGGTTTGGTTTTAAAAGAAAAGGGAAAAGGGGAAAAAGAAAAGAAAGTGAAATGATGAGGGTAGGTGAGAGAGAGAGGTGGACCATTGACCTTTAACCCTTAACCATTTTCTTCTCCCATCATTTTTTCCCTCTTCTTTCTCCTCTTGCTGCTGCTGCCTTTCCCCCCATCATCCTCCCCGCTTCAAGCCATGAATCATCTCAAAATCAACCCCAAAACCACATGTCCATTTCATTAAAATTGTGCAAAATCCCTAGATCTACACATGGAGCTAAAGAAGCAAGGATTTTGGCCGCTAGGGGCAACTCAAGAATTTTCTTGAGTTGCCAATTGAGGTAATTTCTGAACCATTATCTTAGTTTTAGCATTTCCTATACCCCTATGCAAGTTTTGAATCGATATCGGGTGAATTGTGGATTTTTGGAAAAACTAGTTAGGGTTTGAGGGAATTGTGAGTTGTGATGGGGAATTTGAGTTCAGTGGAGACCATGAGGACACCCTAGTGCATGAATTGAGACCCTAACCTGAAGTTTAAACCCATAATACGGATTTTAGAAACCGATATCGGGGAAATTGTGTAATCTGTCACTGTTATTTGGAATCTGCTATCATACGAGGTATCCTAAAATAAAATTGAGTGGACAGTAGCATGTGCAGGCACCCAGGAAACTAACCCCAAAACCCTAGCCCCTAGCTCATCCGTACGGCCGCCAAAACCTCCATTCTGGCCGCAAATTGCGGCCAGACCAGTGAGGAATCTCCTCGTTTTCTGTGCATAGCCCCATTTCCTCTATTCTTGGCCCAGGGTACTTCTAGTTTTGACAAATTCTTTCTAGGGTGGAATCTAGGACATATATCCTATGTTGTTGTTTTGGATTCGTATTTCCGTATTCCGTATTTTCATTTCTGAAATGGTGGATTGTGTTTTGCCTCGACTATTTGTCGTTTATACGACGATATAGAGGAGTTATTGATGGTTTTGAAGGCGTGCCATAGGTTTTCACCTATAGGCCCCTTATCGTATCGTTTTGGATTTTATGCGCCGTTTTAGATTGGATTTGATTTTAATGCGCATATACGATATTTTGATGTGTAGGTACCCATGAAGACTTTGGGACGACAAGCAAATACGTGGTGACGTCCGCAAATGATGATGCAAGGTGAGTAGATTATATCTACAGGGGGAAGTCGGGTGGATGGCGTATAGCACCCCCGCAGTCCGTAGATAGATTATTATGTAGTTATTGTGATGATAGGTGTATTATGGATAGTGTAGGGTTAGAAGTGACTAGTGCAGTTCATAGTCGCGAACCCTAGGATAGAATTACACCTACACACACACCCTTGCCTATCACTTGTACTTACACTGTGATTGATGATATGTGATGACTTTGGAGATGAGTCGATGATGTGGGCTTGGTGCCCTGAGATCGGTGATTTGACACGATTCATATGTGGGATATGACTTGTGATTTCTTGCGGGCTTGGGATATGTGTTTACCCCCGCATGCATACTTACTGATGTTACCGTTTGTACTAGACATAGAGTAGTACTCTAGACTATATGATCTGATGATGGTGATATCTGTTATGTGATGAGACAGTGAGATGTTGACCCCTACCCAGCTATGGGGATGCCGTACGATGATATACTGTACGTGCCGATATTGATGATAGATCCGCACTCATAACCCGAGGATATCTTATGATATGACATTGAGGCGAGATCACCGACTATATATCTTTATATATATATATACCGACTCAGATTTAGGTGGTTTCCACACCTACCCCTCCTGATAGACCTGATACTTAGATGTAGTTTGCATTGTAGATACTTCACTGTGGTGTTGACTACTAGATTTCTGCAGTCTCATGCTATTCGCATTGCTGGCATACATTCATTGCTATATTATTATTATGCTGTTAGGACACCAGCACCATTATCGATGATGCATATGCTTCACGTACACTATTTGCCGGCTCACACACTTCATCATCGATAATTGCCATGCCACTACACTGTAGTACTATTGCATTCATGAGATGATTCTTCCTTCGACATATGCACATTACTATTCCATGTTGCATGATTTCCGATATGATTACTTTTCTTTACATGTCGCATACATCATGGATTGATTGCATAGCACATCGCATTGGATGTACTTCTTGATGTTGGATTTTCATGGGATTTCTGGATTTGGGAACCGTGTCCTTTTCAATAGCAATCATTTAAAAACCCGGTTCCCTTGATATGATATTTGGGGCGTCGCCCCGTGTTTTTTCGGTGCTAGAGGATGTACTAAGAGAGGGCTGACCCGGACTGACGGAAGCCCGATGGATTGATAGAGGGCTAACCCGGACTGACGGAAGCCCGATGTACTGATAGAGGGCTGACCCGGACTGACGGAAGCCCGATGTATTGAGAGAGGGATGACCCGGACTGACGGATTCCCGATATATACTTTGAGTTAGGGCATGATCCGGAATGACGGATGCCTGATGGATTGATATAGGGCATGATCCGGAATGACGGATGCCCGATGCATTGAGAGAGGGATGACCCGGACTGACGGATTCCCGATATGTACTTTGATATAGGGCATGATCCGGAATGACGGATGCCCGATACAGGAGGATTTACGTGTCGATGTTAGGCACGGGTTTCATGATGTTTTTCCATGATTTTGTTTATATCCTCACATTGCATACATGATGCTTATTGTCATTGGGTGACGGGTGGACGGGTTCCACATACATACAGACTTGGATCATAGACAGACTGGTTTTACATTGATCATACTTTATTTGTATATATAACAGGGTATGAGGGCGCTGTTATATATACCCTTACACCAATATTAGTGGTATGGGACGCTAATATATGTGTATTGATATCATTGATATTTCATCATATTTACTTCATGCAGACATACCTTATACTGATGACATGTTACTACCTGAGTACCTGGCACTACATACGTGATTAGATGTTACCTTGCCACCTTGTTACACTCAGATGTACTCTTGTGGATTATATTGCTGATCGTTGACTTAGGTTTATGTCTTGCATTCGGTTTCTGCTTGTAGATGTTTCTATTCACGAGTTGGCAACTCACCCCCGTTGTGCCACAGTTCTTGCAGGTTTTGCCGTACAGGTCCTATTGCGGCATTTCTGGCACACTACCTTCTTGCGGGTGATTTGCTTTGGTAGGTGGATTCTTTCGTATCAGGAATCACCTTTGTATTTATTTATTTCATTGTATCTAGAAATTGTCCATCAATCAAAACATGTATATTCTTTCAGACTTAGAGACAGTATTGTATTATTTCGACCTTAGAGTCGCACTTAGTAGTATTGCGGTTTTCTTGTTGTTTTTGAGCTTTCTTTGGATTTGATCCTCGCCACTTGGCGTTGTATATTATCATATCATTGCGTGGTTGTGACCGTCGATTGACGAAGAGCTAGCTCCCGCTTGGGGATGCCTTTATCATTGTATATATATCGTTATTCTTGTTTTACCCCATTCGGGGCCATTTTTACAAAAGAAACTCTGCCGAAATTTCTGGAAAAGATTGTACTGTTTTTTTTAAAATGTACATTCGGCTTAGTTATTTAAAAACCTTGATTTCAAACATGTTTTCTTCACTTCTTTAAACCAGTTTCTTTACTTATTCTTCAAAATGGTTTTAGATTTCTGGGCTTTTGGCTTACTTGAATCAGATGGAGTCCTATAGGCTTCATATGGTTCAAGGGCCAGTCACGTGCTCTTTCGGGTCGTGACAAAGTTGGTATCAGAGCGCTAGGTTGACCTTGGTTCGAGTCTAAGTTTGACTATGTGGAGCCTAGGGAGTTATTTATATACGGAACTTAGGCTTGACCTTACGGAACTTAGACTTGGTCGAGGGGGTGTAAACCCGAACTTTCGTCGTTTTAGGATGACCCTTGGTTGATGGATTAGGTGACTGAAGTAGAGTGACGTACCGTTGGTATGTTCCGCGGCATACTTACGACACGCCACTCCGCTTAAGGAACCTTAGGATGTACATACTTTCGAGATTAGTGATTCTTTTCATATCCAGGATTATACATCCATTTGAGATCCCCGATTCCATTAGCTTCATGATCATACCTCCATTGATGCTGTTCCTTCCTATGATCATGTATCCACTTTGGATCTGTTGTTTCCTTTCTTGCCATCGATGTGCTCTCTTTGATACTCGATTGAGATTCCTGCCACCATGTTTGAGCGCAGTTTGGGCTGCTGCTAGGGTTACGGCCGGTGTGAGCTCGTTTGGTACGAGGGCCGACCTTTGTGTTTTCTGGTGACATGGGAACGTCTTGAGTTAGTATTTGTGATTGTGACCTCTAGTGGAGGCGAGTGCTTGGTCTTGCACCGGATGATCGGGCCTTTGTTAGAGCTGCCAGTTGAGAGAGGACTGTTGATGTACAACATACCTCAGAGATGTGATGTCGCCTATCGTGCAGACAGATGGACCAGCTGTTGCTGAGATTGACAGGATGTTGCTTTCGGAGCTTACGAGCTGAGATTGCCGGAGCTTTCAGGCAGATATGAGACAGATGATAGCTAGTCTACCCGATTTGAGAGACGAAGGTGATTCGTCCGATTTTGCGCCAGAGCGGGCCCAGTTGAGTTGAAGATTTCCAGTGTGGAGAGTCTTACTCAGATCTAGAGCAAACCGACTCAGAGATGACCGCTTATGTATTGCCTTTCCTGGAGGATTGAGGCGTTGTTCGGCGTACAGGCGTATGAGCCAGTTGCTGCTGCAAATGACGAGATATCGCCCAGATGATTGGAGCTACTGCAGCATGAGCATGTTCTTAGAGAGATGATAGCGAGTTGCTAGTCACCGAGGATGGATGACTAGGACGTGTGGTGAGTTCGCTTACCCCGATGCGAGGTCATCAGGCGGATTGATTCCAGCTAGAGACGACTTCACGCAGGTTCGTGAGAGTCGATAGAGACGATCGAATGTCAGGAGCCTATTTTCCAAGTTTAAAGTATACGGAAAGACATGCAGGTGATTCTATGGACCCTCTAGAAGAATGAAACCCTAACTCGACTTAATGACCGTGTGACAGCCTTGGAACCTTAGGGTTTACGGCGGTTCCACGGCGCCATTAGTGAGGCTTGGGTTTGCCCTTCTGCGGCTGGACCACCGACGCTGTGGCATGTACTCGATACTATTAAACTGTACCCGAGATGTGAGCTCTTGGGGGATTATGAGGATCTGACGAGTCGATCGGATGGTTCGACATCTTTCGGATATCGTGATGGGACACTGCTTGGGAGACTCCAGATGCGAGCATAGCCGTTGGAGCACAGTACATGCAGCCATGTTGAGACGAGTCCGAATCAGTCGACATTGACGCAGAGTGAAGAAAAGAGTTCGCGAGGCATTTCGACGAGGTGACGTCCCACTCCGCTGACATCAGAGATGTGATACGCACCCAGAGGTGTAGTATATGGATATATCTTCCAGAAAGAAGCGCGATAAGTATGCAGCCGTTCCGGAATAAGCTTTAGCTTCAGCATTGGATGATGACTTCCGGGCATTTCGGCAGGAATGAGATTTGAGAAAGGAACCTCGACAGGACTTTTCTGGAGTACGATACGGGGAGACCTGGACCAGGAGTAGTCGTTTTGCGCACACCCAGCAAGACGGAGTTCAGCCTGACATCTTCTATAGAATGATGAAGCTACAGAGTACGCGATTTCGAGTCCGTGTGAGAGACTCCAGATTGGCCGAAGCCGAAGACAGTGCAGTGCGTAGTAGCTTGCGTGGCGTCATAGTGGACGACGATAGAGACAGTTGGAACAAGAGGTTCGTGTGAGACACTGACGAGCTGTCATTGCTTCCCGTCGAGACTAGAGACCTGATTTGCTTACAGAGACGTTGGGATGTGACCAGTTTCTGAGAAATATTGTGCTGAGGACACAGGTGTCTTTTGAGAGAGAAGAGGTTGTGCAGGGAAGCCAGCTTCGGTGCAGATCGACATAGGCAGGATTGGAAGAGACCTTGAGCAGGATTCCTTCCAGGACGTTGCTGCAATGATGTTTGCACCCAGGATCAGATGTGTGACGTGCATTCAGAGAGCCAGAGGCCGATGCCAGTGATATGCTGCCTTACGAGGGGTCGTGAGGTTTGACCGAGAGGTGACCAGAGAAGTGCCAGAACGGAATCGTCCCCGTTAGCACATCTGACAGGGCCGATGAGCCGATTGACTGTGAGATTGGTAACCCACAGAGAAGATAAGGACCCAGAGAGTCAGAGGACGCCAGACCGTGAGCAAGAGGCACGTAGATATCCTGCGCTACTAGCAGTGGATTGCGCCGACTCCTTCTCGACCTTGAAGGAGGATCTACCGAAGACGGTATTTTTGATTTGTGATTTTGTGATTCGATTATCACGTATCCGTCATTTTGGATTTCGGTATTTTGGGCGTTCTGTTTGCATGATTTAGTTTTGGCGATTGAGTTTCATGATATTGATTTCATGCACCCACTGGATATTTATATATTTTGCGTAGAGTTATTACATTTGAGATATTGATTGAGATTTCATGCCTACAGTATACAGTGATTTGATTTACACTTCCAGCAAAGTTTTCATGTACCTGTAGTGTTTTGATATGCGATTTTGGTGCACGCCAGATGCACTAAATCGGAATTCTTCGTGCATGTCACATGCACCTGATATTTCTTCTGTCAGGCACACACGTTGCCTACGACAGATGTTTCGTGCACACCCGTTGCACCTAGATGCTGTTTTCTATACCTGTTTGACACATATATGGATTTTGATTCCTTGCGCACCAGACGCATAGGATATTCTTATATATGCATTTTGGGGATTGATTTCTAGTAGAGCAGTATATTTTTGTGATATTCTTATGTGTTGATGTTTTCGGAGCCCCGACAAAATGGATTATTACTGAAATTGTTTTAGTAGTGGGGGTTTAAATTTAAATTCGGGGACCGAATTTCTTTAAGGGGGGTAGATTGTAACATTTTCAAAAATATAAAATATTAATTTTGGGAATTTTTATAATTTAATATTATTTTATTGATTATTTTAATATTAAATGCAAATAAATAGGAAAAATGTTAGAAAAATTATGAAAAATTATGGAAAATTCTAAAATAGGGTAAATTAGTGAATTATGACATTTCTAAGTTTTTGTGATTAGTTTGACACTAATTTAGTGCTAATCGCGATTAAAATCGCTAATCGGGTTTTTTGGCAATTTTGTACAAAACTTGCACATATCACATTTTCTACACTTGTGCATTTTTCTTCCCATGGATTTCTTTTGGGTTTACTATTCTTGTGAGAAGGTTTGGTTTTAAAAGAAAAGGGAAAAGGGGAAAAAGAAAAGAAAGTGAAATGATGAGGGTAGGTGAGAGAGAGAGGTGGACCATTGACCTTTAACCCTTAACCATTTTCTTCTCCCATCATTTTTTCCCTCTTCTTTCTCCTCTTGCTGCTGCTGCCTTTCCCCCCATCATCCTCCCCGCTTCAAGCCATGAATCATCTCAAAATCAACCCCAAAACCACATGTCCATTTCATTAAAATTGTGCAAAATCCCTAGATCTACACATGGAGCTAAAGAAGCAAGTATTTTGGCCACTAGGGGCAACTCAAGAATTTTCTTGAGTTGCCAATTGAGGTAATTTCTGAACCATTATCTTAGTTTTAGCATTTCCTATACCCCTATGCAAGTTTTGAATCGATATCGGGTGAATTGTGGATTTTTGGAAAAACTAGTTAGGGTTTGAGGGAATTGTGAGTTGTGATGGGGAATTTGAGTTCAGTGGAGACCATGAGGACACCCTAGTGCATGAATTGAGACCCTAACCTGAAGTTTAAACCCATAATACGGATTTTAGAAACCGATATCGGGGAAATTGTGTAATCTGTCACTGTTATTTGGAATCTGCTATCATACGAGGTATCCTAAAATAAAATTGAGTGGACAGTAGCATGTGCAGGCACCCAGGAAACTAACCCCAAAACCCTAGCCCCTAGCTCATCCGTACGGCCGCCAAAACCTCCATTCTGGCCGCAAATTGCGGCCAGACCAGTGAGGAATCTCCTCGTTTTCTGTGCATAGCCCCATTTCCTCTATTCTTGGCCCTGGGTACTTCTAGTTTTGACAAATTCTTTCTAGGGTGGAATCTGGGACATATATCCTAAGTTGTTGTTTTGGATTCGTATTTCCGTATTCCGTATTTTCATTTCTGAAATGGTGGATTGTGTTTTGCCTCGACTATTTGTCGTTTATACGACGATATAGAGGAGTTATTGATGGTTTTGAAGGCGTGCCATAGGTTTTCACCTATAGGCCCCTTATCGTATCGTTTTGGATTTTATGCGCCGTTTTAGATTGGATTTGATTTTAATGCGCATATACGATATTTTGATGTGTAGGTACCCATGAAGACTTTGGGACGACAAGCAAATACGTGGTGACGTCCGCAAATGATGATGCAAGGTGAGTAGATTATATCTACAGGGGAAGTCGGGTGGATGGCGTATAGCACCCCCGCAGTCCGTAGATAGATTATTATGTAGTTATTGTGATGATAGGTGTATTATGGATAGTGGAGGGTTAGAAGTGACTAGTGCAGTTCATAGTCACGAACCCTAGGATAGAATTACACCTACACACACACCCTTGCCTATCACTTGTACTTACACTGTGATTGATGATATGTGATGACTTTGGAGATGAGTCGATGATGTGGGCTTGGTGCCCTGAGATCGGTGATTTGACACGATTCATATGTGGGATATGACTTGTGATTTCTTGCGGGCTTGGAATATGTGTTTACCCCCGCATGCATACTTACTGATGTTACCGTTTGTAATAGACATAGAGTAGTACTCTAGACTATATGATCTGATGATGGTGATATCTGTTATGTGATGAGACAGTGAGATGTTGACCCCTACCCAGCTATGGGGATGCCGTACGATGATATACTGTACGTGCCGATATTGATGATAGATCCGCACTCATAACCCGAGGATATCTTATGATATGACATTGAGGCGAGATCACCGACTATATATCTTTATATATATATATATATACCAACTCAGATTTAGGTGGTTTCCACACCTACCCCTCCTGATAGACCTGATACTTAGATGTAGTTTGCATTGTAGATACTTCACTGTGGTGTTGACTACTAGATTTCTGCAGTCTCATGCTATTCGCATTGATGGCATACATTCATTGCTATATTATTATTATGCTGTTAGGACACCAGCACCATTATCGATGATGCGTATGCTTCACGTACACTATTTGCCGGCTCACACACTTCATCATCGATAATTGTCATGCCACTACACTGTAGTACTATTGCATTCATGAGATGATTCTTCCTTCGACATATGCACATTACTATTCCATGTTGCATGATTTCCGATATGATTACTTTTCTTTACATGTCGCATACATCATGGATTGATTGCATAGCACATCGCATTGGATGTACTTCTTGATGTTGGATTTTCATGGGATTTCTGGATTTGGGAACCGTGTCCTTTTCAATAGCAATCATTTAAAAACCCGGTTCCCTTGATATGATATTTGGGGCGTCGCCCTGTGTTTTCTCGGTGCTAGAGGATGTACTGAGAGAGGGCTGACCCGGACTGACGGAAGCCAGATGGAGTGATAGAGGGCTGACCCGGACTGACGGAAGCCCGATGTACTGATAGAGGGCTGACCCGGACTGACGGAAGCCCGATGTATTGAGAGAGGGATGACCCGGACTGACGGATTCCCGATATATACTTTGAGATAGGGCATGATCCGGAATGACGGATGCCCGATGGATTGATATAGGGCATGATCCGGAATGACGGATGCCCGATGCATTGAGAGAGGGATGACCCGGACTGACGGATTCCCGATATGTACTTTGATATAGGGCATGATCCGGAATGACGGATGCCCGATACAGGAGGATTTATGTGTCGATGCTAGGCACGGGTTTCATGATGTTTTTCCATGATTTTGTTTATATCCTCACATTGCATACATGATGCTTATTGTCATTGGGTGACGGGTGGACGGGTTCCACATACATACAGACTTGGATCATAGACAGACTGGTTTTACATTGATCATACTTTATTTGTATATTTAACAGGGTATGAGGGCGCTGTTATATATACCCCTACACCAATATTAGTGGTATGGGACGCTAATATATGTGTATTGATATCATTGATATTTCATCATATTTACTTCATGCAGACATACCTTATACTGATGACATGTTACTACCTGAGTACCTGGCACTACATACGTGATTAGATGTTACCTTGCCACCTTGTTACACTCAGATGTACTCTTGTGGATTATATTGCTGATCGTTGACTTAGGTTTATGTCTTGCATTCGGTTTCTGCTTGTAGATGTTTCTATTCACGAGTTGGCAACTCACCCCCGTTGTGCCACAGTTCTTGCAGGTTTTGCCGTACAGGTCCTATTACGGCATTTCTGGCACACTACCTTCTTGCGGGTGATTTGCTTTGGTAGGTGGATTCTTTCGTATCAGGAATCACCTTTGTATTTATTTATTTCATTGTATCTAGAAATTGTCCATCAACCAAAACTTGTATATTCTTTCAGACTTAGAGACAGTATTGTATTATTTCGACCTTAGAGTCGCGCTTAGTAGTATTGCGGTTTTCTTGTTGTTTTTGAGCTTTCTTTGGATTTGATCCTCGCCACTTGGCGTTGTATATTATCATATCATTGCGTGGTTGTGACCGTCGATTGACGAAGAGCTAGCTCCCGCTTGGGGATGCCTTTATCATTGTATATATATCGTTATTCTTGTTTTACCCCATTCGGGGCCATTTTTACAAAAGAAACTCTGCCGAAATTTCTGGAAAAGATTGTACTGTTTTTTTTAAAATGTACATTCGGCTTAGTTATTTAAAAACCTTGATTTCAAACATGTTTTCTTCACTTCTTTAAACCAGTTTCTTTACTTATTCTTCAAAATGGTTTTAGATTTCTGGGCTTTTGGCTTACTTGAATCAGATGGAGTCCTATAGGCTTCATATGGTTCAAGGGCCAGTCACGTGCTCTTTCGGGTCGTGACATAGATATCGTGATATCTCGTTTTGACACGAAATATCGTATTTCGGTGAGATTTTAGCCTCTGTCAAATCTGCTATTATTGTGTTGATCCACTATAAAACCAAACAAGGTAGTAGTGTAGTACCAGATACACCAAGTGTTCACCATCAACACCAACACATGCCATCGGATTTAGGCCGGCGACACAGAGGAAGATTCCGGCGACCTCGGTTTTTAAAGGAAGTTGGAAGTTGAAACTTTGGGTTTAGTTCTCTATGGATATTTAACAGTGTTTGGTATTGTTTAAGTTTTGTGTTTTGGAAGTAGGTAAAATCTGGGAGTGTTTAGCTAGATTTGAGCTTATGGTATTACGTGATACGTGTCCGATTCAGTTCTGTGGTTCGAGTCAGTTCTGTGCTTCGCGTGATTTCTGCGCATGCGTGTTTTTCAGTCATGTCGCTTCACACGTTTAGCCGCCGAGCTATCACTAAATAGCTGGTGTGAACTAAATTGTTAGCTAGGTGTCCGTGTCCGTGTGTTATCTTTAGTTTACTAATATTCGTAAGTATTGGCTTTATTTGTGTGATATTAGGATCGCAAGCAGGGACTTCAGACGAAGGCAGGAAAGGAACGGAGGTGATTGGATTCACCTAGTTCGAGATCGTCCGATGAGTAGATTTAATATCTACGGGGAAATCACCTGTGTGGCGCTAAGCGCCAAAGGGTAGGATTCAAGTGAATTACTTTAAGTGATATGCCTATTGACCATACACAGATATAAACATATATTGATCTAGTAATAATCAGTTCATCATATTTCATGTTAATCATTGATATAATATTGATAGGACACTGCACCATTACAAACGGTTCATGTTGCACGAGCACTATATGTTACACACACACCGTTGGTAATTTCCATGTCACGCACACTATATAAATAGCCTTAGATAAATATATTGAACCGTATTCATGATTTGTAGTTAGATAGTTATTCTTGTATTAGTTCACATTATGATACTTACATTGCTGTAGTAATAATCTCTCATGCTGTTTTATTCGATTTCATGGATCTGAGAAATCACCAGATACTTTCTAAAAACTGGGATTTATTTATAAAAGTGTGGATTTCCCTTGATATGATCACATTACTTCCATGTTGCATACATTATAGTTCATGGATATATGCATTGAGATATTGTTTTCATGAGATTTCTGGATTTGAGAACCGCTAGTATATTTCAAAGAAAGCTATAAATTGTTTTAAACGCGGTTTCTCTTGATGTGATTTTGGGATGTCCACCATGAGTTTTCTCGGTTATGAGCTTGGTTTTCGATACCCGATTCGAGGAGATGTGGGAACCGTCTGCGGGTACATGGTGGACCCGGTATGGTACCCCGGGGCAAGAATGATTTTCGTGGTGTAGCCGATGTGCCTGGCAGAGGGCATACTACCTACCGGTGATTGGTTAGACTCAGCGTTTGTCCGGAGGATACCGACCGGTGTCATGAGATATGGGCCGATTCGGAATGACGAAGCCCAGAGATATGGACCAATTCGGAATGAAGAAGTCCAGAGAGAGAGATATATGGATATGCGTTTCGATGCTAGACACGGGGTTTTTCATGATATTTCGAGTGTCGGTGTTAGACGCTCAGGTTTTCCATGAGATTTACAGATGAGAGGTCCGGTCATAGTGACGGCGCCTGAGATATTGAGATTTACGTGTCATTGATGGACACTGGATTTATTTTACTGATGGTGATTATGGATGAGTATTATGTTTTACCCCATACTCAGGTATTTATGATACATTCTCTACATATAGTCATTAACCAGATCATGATTTACTGCAGTTCATGTTGTTATATATACCTTATCATGACACATATGTAGAAATGGTTGTTTATCGTACATACATGTTATTACATGTACGATGTTATTTACTTCTCACGAGTTGGCAACTCACCCCCGTGGTGCCACAGCATTTTTGCAGGGTTGATCTGCAGTTTGGAAGCGGTAGGCTTCCTATTACCTCTTTTCCGTGGATACCGCTATTGTTGGGTTGAGACCCTTTTGGTATGTGGATTTGTGCGGTTATCCATTTATGTATCTTATTGTATCTAGTACTCTCCATCTACTATTCACCAGTATTGACTTAGAGACTGAGAGGTTCGGTATTTGTACCTTATGTGACTTTTGGTTGTTGTGCTCGTATGAGCCGGATTTGATTCATATTATGTTATTTCTTCGCTATGGCGACATTTGTACACATGTTGTAGTTGTGTTTCATCTCTATGATTTGTATCATTCAGGATTGATTTTTACAAAGGAGATGCTGCCGAAATATACAAAGGAATAATAAAACGTTAAGTTTTCTACGATTTTTAAACCAAGATTCAAAATGTTTTAACTAATCTTTTAAACAAATGTTTTTAAAGTTTTATCACTCTAATCTTTTCATGGTTTAGATTACTGGGTTTCGGCTTACTTGAGTTACGTACGCCTTTAGACGTTACGTGATTTAAGTGCCGGTTACGTTCCTAAATTGAGTCGTGACACTTAAGCCTGGCTAAAGATAATGGTTGGGTTAATAAATATCTAGAGTAAAACAAAATCAGTGGACTTAAGTCAAGGCTTCTACATACTTCCATAAGCATCTTTAGCCTTGCTAATTTCCACCTAATTTTGATTTTTCCATTAATAATTAAACACCCAAATTATCTTTACTTCGGTATGAGTCTCATACACCCAATTCCAATGAATCATCTAGCATGACACAAAAACAAATACATTAATATATATCACATATATATATTTATATGTATTTAAAGAAATGAAATTCTTAAGTGAGCTAATATTAGTTAATATATATTAATATATCAAACATATAATTATATATTAAATTATTAAATCAACACTTGATTTAATAATCCGGTTATATCACATACAACCGACTAATATTATTTATATGTATATCAAATATACATATAACAAATTATTGAATCAACACTTGATTCAATAATCCGGTTATATCACATATAACCTATATCGCGAGATTAGAATACGGTATCACATACACGTATTAATCTCGGTCCCGCACATATCACATATGTGCCTTACTTCATTTCGCTTAAGCTAGGAAACCTCCGTATAGGACTCTAAAGACTCGTCAATACGCCAGCAGTAGGTGATGATCATATCAGTCACCCACAAGCCATCAACGGTACTAGCTGGTCGTAACGGCTACCCAGGTATTGAGCGATCATAAGATCAACAAGCAAGCTTGTCCAAACTCCCGTGAATCTAGTAAGTAACACTAACGTACAGTCCGGTCTCTTCGTCTGATGTCGCATATCGAGTCTGGGGGTGGTAAACGTCAGACCCCAATAACTTGATAAGTCATGCCGACGTGAGGCTCATAACGGGTCGAGAAACTACTGATAAAACTTACCAGTAAATCTCATTATTAGCCCTGGCCAGGGACTTCCTATTATAGCCATTCGAGCACAGCGCAATATCAACTCCTAATACGGGTAGAGACGAAACCCCTCCTATCGCTCTTTGCCTCCATGTGACTCACCCAAAACCCACCAGTTTCCATGCTCTCTTGAACATGGTAGGGAGGAAATCAAAGCACAGTAATTATCATACAAGACTCTATGACGATCTCGGGTCTACAGACTAATCTGTACCAGTGTCACCAGAGAACTGCTATCTGACGTTAGGTATAATACCATCTAGGAGTTCTCGGTGAGTCCTGTTCGGTGTACCCATTCTCCAATGAGCACCTGTGTACAATCTTTGATGTCAAACACCAATGGATGTGGGATCATCCATCGCCCTATATAGGGTCACGAAACGTACACACTAGTCTACTCTGGAATATCGATGCCTTGTCTCGATACTCCCACGACTATGAACAATTAAAGGATGAACTTGTAGACTACCCTGTCCCCACTAGTATGATCTGCATCATAGCCCTGGTAGTTAAGTACACATCCTAAGGGCTTTATCAACATGTAACGGAGAGACAGTATAATGATACAAGTGTACATGTTAAGATAAAGAGCAACCAGATAGCATACTATCATGTCGAGCAAGAAAGTCCTCTCTATATATGTCCAATCATCCACTATAATATACAATCATGTACAATAATGGCCTGTAGGGCATACATATAACTAACAATGTGTACAGGTTTGTTTGTCGACCTGAGACCATCATTTTTGTAATGTGAGTTCCCACTGTACTTTGATTACTACCCTACTACGGCTCAAAGGATTCGTGCAAACAGGTTTTAGTTGGGTACGGTCCCGAGCCACATTGAGGGAGTGAGCGGATCGTCGGGGATTCGTCTCTCCCGGTATTGGGGGTGGATGTCGTGCAGTGCACGGGTGGCCATCACCAGAAATCCTTGGCCTCAGTTGGTGATGGGCTTCATACCGACATGAAATATCGCGTTATTAGGGTTTGACTTTATCCACCCCCCTAAACTCGATATGCGATACTCTTAGACGAATAGACCGGACTGTACGGAGATTGTCACGGACAGGCTCAGTAGGGGTTCTGATGAGTTTGCTCGTCGGCCTTCCTTTCGCTTAATACCTGGGTAGCCTTTACGTACAGCTAGTGCCGCTAACGTGCTTGTGGTTAAACCTACTGCCAGCGTATTGACGAGTCTTTAGAGTCCCACACAGAGGGTATCCCTGGTTCTGGAGAAACGATGTAGTAGCCATATTGGATACGTGCAGGGTTTTGATCAAATGAGTGTACTAGTTACCCGGACTTTCGATCGGCGGTTGATAATACTAGCCGGCTCGGGTTTGAGCCGGATTATTAAATCAGGTATTGATTTAATAATTTACGTATATGTATTTCGATATGTATATTCTAGTATTATTTTCTTTGTATTATTCTATCTCTTCGGGTATTCGTATTTCGGTACGAATACAGGTATGTATATACAGTAGAATGTAATCCGTATTTTTTACAAATAACATTCTAGAAGGTGGACACCTCATTTAGTTTTTATCCATTTATTTATAAATGGAAATGAGATGGAAATAGAAAAATGGGAGTATGGTGAGAGCCATGCTTGCATAGTGTTGCACAAATGAATTTTTAATTCATTTGTGCAAACTATTCAAGCATGGTGTGTATTTTAAAATGAAAGAAATGTTTTTACAAAACTAAGCTTCCCTTTTCTCTCACATGAGATGGCTCATTATTTTTGGAGATGAGTTTTTCTTCTCACCATTAGCTTCACTCTCCTCTCTAGGTTTTTCATGAGTTCCACCACCTTCAAGCTTAACCTCCTCTCTACAATCTCATGATTTGAGAATCAAGAGAGGAGGTGAGATAGATAAACACTTGGATCCATTCACTACATCCTAGGCACTCTAGACTAGCCATCTTGAGTCCCTAGTTGCTTCACTTGTTTATGGTGTGGAGCTAGAGCCAAGAGCTACATCTCTCGTGTGGATCATCTTCGACGGAGGAAGACCGACGGGCAAGTTCAGTCGAGGACGCCTCAAGGAGCTTGGGAAGATGGTAAAAGACTGAAGGACTTGGTTCATTCGGTATAACCATTTCTTGTTGGGTTACGGCAGCGCCCCGGCCATCAAACCGTGGCCAAATGCGGAATTTTTTTTTCTAAACTGCCGCTACCATGACCCGATGCCCGGATCTACCCTAAACCCTATACTAGCAATATGTATAAAGGAAGTTAGGAATGGTTATACCGAGTTGATCCATGTCTTACGGTCTTGAACCATCATCCCAAGCTCCTAGAGGCTCCTTGATCGAATTTGGTTGCTGGTCTTCCTCCATCTACGATGATCCACCTGAGGGAAACGGCGCAAGCTCCAGCCTCACCAAGCGAGGCAACCGACGCTCCAAGGTTGCTAGCAATAGAGAGTGGAGGTGTAGGAATGTGTCACTATAATTTTTCTCTCATCACAAATGCTCCAAGAGCAACTCAAGAAGATGATGAGGAGGTGAGGAAACATGTGGCATGAGCAACTAAAGAAAAATGGCTAAGTCTCCAAAATGAGAGTGAGAATGAATCAAGTGAAGAAAAGAAAATGAGCAAGGCCCCCCCAAAGCAAGTGGCTGCCCCCTCACTCTCTCTCTCAAGCACACAAAAATATCTCATCTTATTTTTCCAATAAACAAATGTGTGCCATACCTCTCTACATGCCAAGTCCATGCTCATGCCAACTCACCCTTCCACCTCATTTGTAAAACAAATGATTTTCTAAAAAAGGAAATCATACAAATGAGGTGTCCAATCTTCTAGAAACAATTCCGTATAAATACGGAATACAAACTGGTACACATAACGAAATACATATACGCGTATTCGTACGAAAATACGAATAGCCAAGAGAGAAAATGAATAGAGAACAATAATACTAGAATACATATATATAAATACATATATAAATTATTAAATAAAAACCTGATTTAATAATACGGCTTAGTCCTAAGCCGCTAGTATTATCAACCGTCCGATTAAAATCTGTGCAGCCAGTACATATATTTAATTGGACACATGTATGTACCAACATACGTCATCTACACCATATCGTCTGAACCGTGAAAACCCTCTGTGTGGGACTCTAAAGACTCATCAATACGCTGGCAGCGGGTTTAACCACAAGCACGTCGGCGGCACTAGCTATATGTAACGGCTACCCAGGTATTGAGCGAAAGGAAGGCCGACGAGCAAACTCATCCAATCCCCTACTGAGTCTGACAGTGACAATATCCGTACAGTCCGGTCTGTTCGTCTAAGAGTATCGCATATCGAGTCTAGGGGGTGGATAAAGTCAGACCCCTAATAACACGACATTTAGTGTCATCATGCAACCCATCACCACCTGAGAAATTATCGATCCTGAATCGGTAATTCTCGTCTACCCCGACCGAGGATTTCTGGTGATGGCCATCCGTGCAAAACGCAACATCAACCCCCAATACCGGGAGAGGTGAATCCCCGACGATCCGCTCACTGCCTCCATGTGGCTCGGGACTGTACCCAACTAAAACCTGTTTGCATGACTCCTTTGAGCCGTGGTAGGGTAGTAATCAATGCACAGTAGGAACTCACACGAGAAAAATGACGATCTCAGGTCGACAGACTAACCTGTACACATGTCACCTAGGAACTGCTATCTGACAATAGGTATAATACCAACTAGAAGGTTCCCGACGAGTCCGTCCAGTGTACTCATAACCCAATTAGCACCTGTATACTATCTTAGGTGAACAAACTAACACCAATGGCTTGTGAGACCTGGACACCGCCCCTCATCGGGGACTCGATCAGTATAGAGTATCGATGCCCAGTCTCGAAACTCCCGCGACTAGGGACATTTAAGGATTTTCTTATAGATCCCCATCTCCCACATATATGATCGGCATCATAATGCTGATAGTCAAGAAATGTCACGACCCAAAAATTGGCCCGTGACGGCCCTAATACTACGCAACGCCTAAAGACGTAGCGCAGTAAAAGAAAGCCAAAACCCAGAAATCTAAACCATAAAAATACAGAAAAGATAATATAAGTTTTTGAAACATTTGAAATCGCAACCCAAATTCTTTAAAAGTCCTACTTTATTTCTTTAAAATTTTAGCAACACCCCTTTTTTTGTAAAAACTAACCCAAGATGAATACAACACAAAATATGAAGCTATAGCGAAGAAGTAAAGACAATAGAGAGAAAGCTGTATATAAAAGACAACAAACCCACAAATAATATACAGTAACGTCCTCACCAAGTCTCTAAGTCAACAACATAATAGTAGATGGAGAGTACAAGATACAACGAATGTACAATACAAAATACAAATAACCACCAAAACCCACCTAAGCAAAATTGTACTGTGAGCTGATGCGGTATCTGTAGAAAATGATGATAGCTGAAAAGCTGAATAGCCTGCCTCGACTACTCTGGGGAACAACCTGAAACACCTGTGGCACAACGTGGGTGAGTTGCCAACTCGTGAATAGTAGATAACATATGCAGGTAATCGCAGGAATGTACGTACAGCATGAATCTAAGATATGCGATTACAGTAATAACATATCATGCAAATGC
This sequence comes from Agapanthus africanus, assembly GCA_030015575.1. Classification (NCBI taxonomy): domain Eukaryota; kingdom Viridiplantae; phylum Streptophyta; class Magnoliopsida; order Asparagales; family Amaryllidaceae; genus Agapanthus; species Agapanthus africanus. The sequence continues at coordinate 208,764,773 of JASDDO010000004.1, forward strand.
TGAATAAAGGAATGTACACTAGTAGGTACAATCAATATGTGAAGCAATAGTAACATGACAATAATATGCAATAACCATGCAAATGCTGAATAAAGGAAAGTACACTAGCAGGTACAATCAATATGTGAAGCAATAGTAACATGACAATAATATGCAATAACCATGCAAATGCTGAATAAAGAAAAGTACACTAGCAGGTACAATCAATATGTGAAGCAATAGGAACATGACAAAAATATGCAATAACCATGCAAATGCTGAATAAAGGAAAGTACACTAGCAGGTACAATCAATATGTGAAGCAATAGTAACATGACAATAATATGCAATAACCATGCAAATGCTGAGTAAAGGAAAGTACACTAGCGGGTACGATCAATATGTGAATCTGTGCATAAAGTAGATAAGTGTGAGGTACAGGGTGGAATATGTCATTTCCACGGAAACCTGACATCGTGGCAGGATCACAATCCATCAAGACACTCAAATCCACAATTCCCTAAATCAGCCCCCAAACTGGGCTCTCACATCATATAAGTCTCACATCTCCTCAATGTACAATATCGAGTAATCTCCTATATCCCGAATGTACAATCAACAATCTTTCTCATATCCAATATCCAATCTCAATGAATTATCTATATCCCAAGTCGAATCTCAAGTAAGTTTCTAACATCCTAAAAGTATATATATATTTGCAGAAATAAATATGATGGGGGCAATACACATATATTAGTGTCCCATTCCACTAATATTGGTGTAAGGGTATATATAATAACGGCTAATCCCCTGTTATATATACAAAGGTATTAAAAGAAATATCATGAAAACAATGTGCCAAGCATCGACACAGAAATCCTGATAGGTACGTATCATACGCTGTCCCGAAAGCACGAGTGCCTAGCTCTGACCCTCGCCTTTCGACGTATGCATACGTGCATGACTCCCAACGGTGTCTCCATGACCCCCGCCGGTATCATTAGTACTGTCACCGGTAGGTACTAGCCCGCCTCCAGGCTCAATCGGCAATATCCATCGATCTTCTTGCCGAGGGGAACCATACCGGGCCCCACCATATACCCTCATACGGCAACCACACCTCGTATGGAGTATATAATCAGAACCGATAAATCTCATGGTGGCTGCACAAATATCATATCAAGAAAACCGAGTTTTTCAATGTATGCATAATTTCATGAACTCCCGCGGTTCCCAAATCCAGAAATCATCATGTGAAATCGAAATAACAATGCGCAAATCCAGGAATAAATATATGCGATATATCTGAAATGCGAGCATATAAATGAGAATATGTAGCTAAAACCAGATGTATGCGAAACCAATGAGGTAAAACTAAGTAACATCAGTAAAGGAAAATATATGATTGCAACTGAATATGTGTGTAACATACAGGTGTAGCAATGTATAGGTATCTACCTATAGGAACTGATGTCGTATACCCCCCTGGGTATAAGAAGAATATGAGTAAGATATCCCCCGGTATAAGTAAAATATGTAAAAGGTATACCTGTAGCTGTATCGCAAGGTGCATATGTACCTATCACTAAAGGTATGATACACTATAGGTATACCGGTAAGCTAGATGTCATGTGTGACAAGCAATAGTATCTATAAGGGGTTGTGTGTGACATGGCAATTATTGACGGTGTGTGTGTAGCATACAATCCGTGCTCGTGCAACATGAACCGTCAATAATATGTGCAGTGTCCTACGGCTGCTAGTCACAGTATAACTATATCAAGGACATAAAGTAAAGGCACAATTCTACAATGACGTAGAATGTGCGACAGGTATTTGAATCCTAGCCCAGACGCATAACGCCATGCGGGCGATTCCCCTGTAGATGTTAAATCTACTCACCTACGCTCCACGCTAGGTGAATCCTACCATCTGCTCCCCCCTGTAGTAGTGTCCGTAGTCCCTGCCTGCAAACCTGCGAATAAGACATGGAAATCATATATAAGCCAAATATCTCGTAAAACGCGATATCGAACCAAAACGAGAAACTCGCGTCGCGAACTAAACGCGCGTGTGCACGATACGCTGAAACGTGTGTGTACGCGTCTAAAACCATCGCGACACGCCGCGATACGCTGGATCACAGAACTCACTCATGTATCGCGTGTATCGCGCAAACACAACGGACACCAAATACGATATATAGTCCCAGATTTTCCTGCAGATCAAATATTACAAAATTATACATGCCAAGACACTAGACAACACAGCAGAGAACCCTAGCCAAGACCCCAACACCCCAACACCCCTGTCCCCTTCCTGGCCGCAATTTGCGGCCAGAATCAATAAATTGGCGGCCTGCATTGGGAATGGTGGGTTCGTATTCTGGTGGTGGTATTTATACCTAGTGTACATGCTCCAGTTTGCTCAATTTTTTCCTGAAGGGTCTGGATTATTAGCGGATCACAGAAAGTCACAAATATCGCTTAAAAACACCAATTTGCACTAAACACAAACCCTATGGTATTTTAGTGAAATCTGGGTTAATCCTCAGTTGAAGTGGCCCTAATAACACTTAAATAGGTAGGGTTTACCCACTCAATCATCACTTAATCAAATTTCCACATAAATCGCCACAATTAGCACTAAACTAGCTAATTAACACTAACCGAAGCTAATCGATGCACAACTTAAGCAAACCACGAAATGGGGTTCAAGAAATATACCCTAATGAACCCTAGAAGGCAGGTGAAGAAGTGGAAGGAGCTGCTGTAAGTCGCTGGAGCTCCTGCTGCTGCTGTGTGTTGCCTGCTGCTGCTGATGATGATGCTGTTGCTGTTGATGATGCTGCTGCTACTGCTGCTGCTACTTGCTGCTGCTGAAGCTTCTTCTGGGGCTGCTGCTGCTCTATGCAGGTGAGTGTGTGTGTGTGTGAGAGAGATAGAAATGAGAGAATGAGTGAGAAATGAGAGAACACACAAAACCCCTCCCATTCTCTTTCTCTTTCTTCATTTAAAGAGCATGGCATGAGCCATGTAGCACCATGCTTCTCACACTCTCAAGTCATCATTCAACCAATTAATAAAAACAAATTTAAAACCCTTTTTTATTTTAACAACCATACACTATTAAACCCAAAACACTTAAACAATAACAATTAACTTAAAGAGAATGGGTTAATCCATCATGCTAGCTAATCATGGTCTAACCCCCTCTCTAAACCCTAGTTTACATGCACAAGTGTGTGTGTGCCAAGAAAAATTCTAATAAAATACTCAATAAATAGGATAAAATATTTAAAACTTAATTTGGTAAACCTTTATTAAAAACCATACTTTAAAAATATAATTAGCTACAAAACACAATCTAAGGTGTTACAATCTCCCCCCCTTAAAAGAAATTCGTCCCCGAATTTAAAAATATACCGATACGCGTACCTTCAAAGAGAAGATTAAAATCCTCAAATCTCGCTCGCAGCCTCCCAAGTGACTATCTCACTATACGGCTACGTCCAAGGAAACCCTCCACAGATAGCAAGACCCTTGACCGATGTCCCACCACCTGCCGAGCCATTAATACAATGGCTGCCGGTGAACGAAACGATCGCGTCCAAGCCAAATGGTCTGGTGCCAAATCATGTGAGAAAGGTCAAGAAGGTAATTGTAAAGCATCATCACAAGGAAAACGGGGTGAAAATCCAATAATCTGGGCGGAAGTGCCAATTTAAAGGCAGCGAAACTAACTCGCTTATAGGATCTCAGAAAGACCTAAATCCTGGGACAAGCTTCCCAAAATCCAACACGTCATTCATCGGAAAGTCCGTAGGAATACATGATCTGTCCCCGCGGACTCGAGTCTATGGCTAACACAGTCGGCATAAGACCTCAGTTCGCAATGGGCAATTCCCATCCTGACCTAACACAACTGGACTATCTCCGGAGTCTCTAAACTAGCTGTGGTCCAAGGTCCTACTTAAGCGGAGTCAGAAAAACAACAGACTGGTGATCGAAACGACCTAACCTCTAAACCTAAAAGTGGCCAATTGGAGTGTCTCCTGATAACAGCTATCGAAGGAGAACCCTAACGATGGCGAGTGACGATCCCCAACTGCCGACAACAAACAACACAACCCACAACTTTAACAAAAACAGCTGAGCAAACTGAGTATAACCGGACGACAAGAATCCGAATGGAGTCACACCCTAACCAAACTTGGGTAGAAACCATAACGAAATTCGTGGAGATCTACTCCCATTCCTACTTCGGAACGGTAAAAGGTTGCAACTCTCCAGCCGGCCTCAGATTCTAGACTCAAGCACACAACAAGACTGACACCTTGAAACGAAACCTGATACTTCTCTTTACATCCCTGTCCATTCGTAACTATCTCACAAGTCACGCCAAAGCTGGTGGAACTTGAATGAATACAGAGAGTTGACTGATGTGCTTACTCTAGGATTGCACGTCTCTACCTGATAATGTCAGGTACACAAACGTGTCCCTAACTTAGCACACCATTGTCGCAATCAAGGTCTCCGAATAATTACCTAGCCGAGTATGCTCAAGTATCACTGACGAACGAGCATCGGCGGGCAGTGTCTCGCGAAAACGATTTAAGGAAAGTGGTCGGGCGCGGACATGAGCAAGCTGTCCCCTCCATAGAGACGAACTTTAGCTATACTCGACGATCATACAAGAACTGTAAATCTGCAGAAGACTATCACAACAATCCAAATCCGCTGCAGGAAGATGTACATTAAGCTCTGGTGGTCCGTGAAAATATGACATGACTCTCGAACAGATAGTGTCACCAAATCTCCAACACAAAACCACCGCGGCCATCTCCAGATCATGAGTGCAATATCCTCCTCGTACTTCCTCTAAATATAGGGAAGCAAAAGCGATAACTCTATAGTGTCACCTCAGTACACACTCGAGCCTACTCAAGAAACATTACAGTTAAACAACAAAGTCGCCCGAACCAGAAAGCAAAGAAAGAACCGATGCAGTTGTTAACCGAATCTCCAACTGCCGAAAACTCCGTACACTTGTCTCAGTCCAAAGAAAAGAAATCTCCATTTCGGTCAATTCAGTCGACGGTGCAATACTACTCTAGCAATCCTGCATGAAACGGCGGTAAAACCTGCTAAGCCCAACAATCTGCGGATCTCCGTCCTGCACATAAGTCTGGGCCTAGGTTGTACGGCCACGATCTCCCTCGGAACCATACGAAACCTTCTCCTGTGACTATAAGACCTAGGAGTCAACACAAAACAGGTCTGAAGAAACACTCCGAGAATTTAGCAACTGCTGGTGCTCTCCCAGTATCTGCATAACAAATCCCCAAGTGTAACTCCTATCCCTCAAGACAAATTAAGTAGACCAGGGTGTCGTAAATAACACAACGAACACTGGTCGAGGAACGGCCTGAAAAAATCTGGTTCATCACGTTTACAAACGCTGCCAGGGCATCAGTGAATCCAATGACTCACCAAAACACACAAAGCCCGTAGCACGCACAAGGCAGTCTTCGGAATGCCATCACTCCGAACCGCAATAATGATGACCTGATCCCAAGCAAACTTAGAAAATGTCTCGCACTCTGGAGCTGATCGAAGAAATCGTCACGGCGAGATGAAGGATACCTATCCGCACCGTAAGCCGGTTCAATTGACGATCCGTCGATACACAACCTCAAACTGCTGTCTTCCTCCTCGAAGAACAGAAATAGGAGTTTCCAAAAGCGAAACACTCCGACGCACAAAACTCCCCAAACCACAACTCTGCAGTTGATCCTTTAGCTCCTAAGCTTTGCCGGCTCATCCGGAATAACGTCGGAAAAACTCTCGCACGAAAGAAACACGGTCCAACCATCCCACTGTGGCTCCGGTATCACGAATGAACGCCAAGAATCCACGACATCTCCTCAGTAGCCGACTAGATAAAATGCTGAATTCAAGCTGTGAGAGGCGGCACAACTATCCACCTGCACAACAAGAACTGACTTTCCGGGGAAAACGAAACCTAACTTGTTTCCTCACGGTAGTCCACAGACGCCTAGCACGTAATTTACCAATCCGTGCCCAGGAGAACGTCAAATCCAACATCTCTAGAAGGATCAAACGACGGACGAATCTCTATCTCCTATCCGGTTGGCACACAACTGAAATACGTGTCGCACAAGAAAAGAATCGCTGACAGAAGTTAAAACAACAACTACGACTAATCTACCCAACCACGGTACAAGCATGAAAAACAAACGGATACATGAAAAGAACATATAAATCAAGGGTACCTGAAAACTCCACATTGGACGTCTGCGCGTCCCGATGAGTAGAAGCAAACTCCTGTGTCGGCCCTCTACTCACAGCTGGATGAACTCCTTTGGTAGACTGAGCCCTCTGAGCAAATCATCCACGTCCACGGCCTCTCTGAGTACGATCCTGACACCGTGCTGAGGAACAATCCTTGACGAAGTGCTGAAGGATTCCACATCGAAAACATCCACGTGCTGACTGCTGACCATCCTGGGGATGAGAGCTGAATGACTGTCCTCGTCCTAAGCCTCTGCTACTCCCGCGACGGCCACAAAATCTGCCTCGATGACCAAACCTCTGCCTCTGGGCTGATACGCTGGTACGAGTCCTCCACTGTCCTGGAACTCTCTGAGCCTCTGGATTATGTGCCTCGTCAACTGGAGCTGCAACCACTGGTGCTATGTAGGTGACGGACTGCTGCATGCTGATCGTAAGTAACAACTGAGTAACAGGGGTGACAACCTTCTGTCGTAGCTCCCGAACGACCTCAACCAATGAACTCATAGTCTGGCGGAAGTCCTGCATCTCTGCCAAAAGTCTATCAATAGTATATGTCGTAGGCTGATCCGTCTGCACCTGTGCAACTAGAGTGCCATCCTGGTCAGTACTCGTCTCACCCGAGCCAACTCTGACCTCGGCCCTTGCTGCATCACTCTGAGTCCCCATAGTCATCGGCGGCAAGGCTATAAATAGATATAAGATTCGATGAGAATAAGGAATCGAATCTCAAGGATATGGATAATCAAGGAAGGAATTTCAAGCAAATTGTACTTAGGTCACTTAATGCAAGGTACCGCATCGTGGGTATGCTGCAGACATACACACACTACGTTACTCTGCTTAAGCTACCTACTCCATCATACTAAGGTCATCCAACACTCCGAAAGGTAAAACCTAGAGCTCTGATACCAACTTTGTCACGACCCAAAAATTGGCCCGTGACGGCCCTAATACTACGCAACGCCTAAAGACGTAGCGCAGTAAAAGAAAGCCAAAACCCAGAAATCAAAACCATAAAAATACGGAAAAGATAATACAAGTTTTTGAAACATTTGAAATCGCAACCCAAATTCTTTAAAAGTCCTACTTTATTTCTTTAAAATTTTGGCAACACCCCTTTTTTTGTAAAAACTAACCCAAGATGAATACAACACAAAATATGAAGCTATAGCGAAGAAGTAAAGACAATAGAGAGAAAGCTGTATATAAAAGACAACAAACCCACAAATAATATACAGTAACGTCCTCACCAAGTATCTAAGTCAACAACATAATAGTAGATGGAGAGTACAAGATACAACGAATGTACAATACAAAATACAGATAACCACCAAAACCCACCTAAGCAAAATAGTACTGTGAGCTGATGCCGTATCTGTAGAAAAAGATGATAGCTGAAAAGCTGAATAGCCTGCCTCGACTACTCTGGGGAACAATCTGAAACACCTGTGGCACAACGGGGGTGAGTTGCCAACTCGTGAATAGTAGATAACAAATGCAGGTAATCACAGGAATGTACGTACAGCATGAATCTAAGATATGCGATTACAGTAATAACATATCATGCAAATGCTGAATAAAGAAAAGTACACTAGCAGGTACAATCAATATGTGAAGTAATAGTAACATGACAATAATATGCAATAACCATGCAAATGCTGAATAAAGGAAAGTACACTAGCAGGTACAATCAATATGTGAAGCAATAGTAACATGGCAATAATATGCAATAACCATGCAAATGCTGAATAAAGGAAAATACACTAGCAGGTACAATCAATTTGTGAAGCAATAGTAACATGACAATAATATGCAATAACCATGCAAATGATGAATAAAGTAAAATACACTAGCAGGTACAATCAATATGTGAAGCAATAGTAACATGACAATAATATGCAATAACCATGCAAATGCTGAGTAAAGGAAAGTACACTAGCAGGTATGATCAATATGTGAATCTGTGCATAAAGTAGATAAGTGTGAGGTATAGGGTGGAATATGTCATTTCCACGGAAACCTGATATCGTGGCAGGATCACAATCCATCAAGACACTCAAATCCACAATTCTTCAAATCAGCCCCCAAACTGGGCTCTCACATCATATAAGTCTTACATCTCCTCAATGTACAATATCGAGTAATCTCCTATATCCCGAATGTACAATCAACAATCTCTCTCATATCAATATCCAATCTCAATGAATCATCTATATCCCAAGTCGAATCTCAAGTAAGTTTCTAACATCCTAAAAGTATATATATATTTGCAGAAATAAATATAATAGGGGCAATACACATATATTAGCGTCCCATTCCACTAATATTGGTGTAAGGGTATATATAACAACGGCTAATCCTCTGTTATATATACAAAGGTATTAAAAGAAATATCATGAAAACAATGTGCCAAGCATCGACACAGAAATCCTGATAGGTACGTATCATACGTTGTCCCGAAAGCACGAGTGCCTAGCTCTGACCCTCGCCTTTCGACGTATGCATACGTGCATGACTCCCAACGGTGTCTCCATGACCCCCGCCGGTATCATTAGTACTGTCATCGGTAGGTACTAGCCCGCCTCCAGGCTCAATCGGCAATATCCATCGATCTTCTTGCTGAGGGGAACCATACCGGGCCCCACCATGTACCCTCATACGTCAACCACACCTCGTATGGAGTATATAATCAGAACCGATAAATCTCATGGTGGCTGCGCAAATATCATATCAAGGAAACCGGGTTTTTCAATGTATGCATAATTTCATGAACTCCCGCGGTTCCCAAATCCAGAAATCATCATGTGAAATCCAAATAACAATGGGCAAATCCAGGAATAAATATATGCGATATATCTGAAATGCGAGCATATAAATGAGAATCTGTAGCTAAAACCAGATGTATGCGAAACCAATGAGGTACAACTAAGTAACATCAGTAAATGAAAATATATGATTGCAACTGAATATGTGTGTAACATACAGGTGTAGCAATGTATAGGTATCTACCTATCGGAACTGATGTCGTATACCCCCCTGGGTATAAGAAGAATATGAGTAAGATATCCCCCGGTATAAGTAAAATATGTAAAAGGTATACCTGTAGCTGTATCGCAAGGTGCATATGTACCTATCACTAAAGGTATGATACACTATAGGTATACCGGTAAGCTAGATGTCATGTGTGACAAGCAATAGTATTTATAAGGGGTTGTGTGTGACATGGCAATTATTGACGGTGTGTGTGTAGCATACAATCCGTGCTCGTGCAACATGAACCGTCAATAATATGTGCAGTGTCCTACGGCTGCTAGTCACAGTATAACTATATCAAGGACATAAAGTAAAGGCGCAATTCTACAATGACGTAGAATGTGCGACAGGTATTTGAATCCTAGCCCAGACGCATAACGCCATTCGGGCGATTCCCCTGTAGATGTTAAATCTACTCACCTACGCTCCACGCTAGGTGAATCCTACCATCTGCTCCCCCCTGTAGTAGTGTCCGTAGTCCCTGCCTGCAAACCTGCGAATAAGACATGGAAATCATATATAAGCCAAATATCTCGCAAAACGCGATATCGAACCAAAACGAGAAACTCGCGTCGCGAACTAAACGCGCGTGTGCACGATACGCTGAAACGTATGTGTACGCGTCTAAAACCATCGCGACACGCCGCGATACGCTGGATCACAGAACTCACTCATGTATCGCGTGTATCGCGCAAACACAACGGACACCAAATACGATATATAGTCCCAGATTTTCCTGCAGATCAAATATTACAAAATTATACATGCCAAGACACTAGACAACACAGCAGAGAACCCTAGCCAAGACCCCAACACCCCAACACCCCTGTCCCCTTCCTGGCCGCAATTTGCGGCCAGAATCAATAAATTGGCGGCCTGCATTGGGAATGGTGGGTTCGTATTCTGGTGGTGGTATCTATAACTAGTGTACATGCTACAGTTTGCTCAATTTTGTCCTGAAGGGTCTGGATTATTAGCTGATCACAGAAAGTCACAAATATCGCTTAAAAACACCAATTTGCACTAAACACAAACCCTATGGTATTTTTGTGAAATCTGGGTTAATCCTCAGTTGAAGTGGCCCTAATAACACTTAAATAGGTAAGGTTTACCCACTCAATCATCACTTAATCAAATTTCCACATAAATCGCCACAATTAGCACTAAACTAGCTAATTAACACTAACCGAAGATAATCGATGCACAACTTAAGCAAACCATGAAATGGGGTTTAAGAAATATACCCTAATGAACCCTAGAAGGCAGGTGAAGAAGTGGAAGGAGCTGCTGTAAGTCGCTGGAGCTCCTGCTGCTGCTGTGTGCTGCCTGCTGCTGCTGATGATGATGCTGTTGCTGCTGATGATGATGCTGCTGCTGCTACTTGCTGCTGCTGAAGCTTCTTCTGGGGCTGCTGCTGCTCTCTGCAGGTGAGTGTGTGTGTGAGAGAGAGAGAGAGAATGAGTGAGAAATGTAAGAACACACAAAACCCTTCCCATTCTCTTTCTCTTTCTTCATTTAAAGAGCATGGCATGAGCCATGTAGCACCATGCTTCTCACTCTCTCAAGTCAACATTCAACCAATTAATAAAAATAAATTTAAAACCCTTTTTATTTTAACAACCATACACTATTAAACCCAAAACACTTCAACAATAACAATTAACTTAAAGAGAATGGGTTAATCCATCATGCTAGCTAATCATGGTCTAACCCCCTCTCTAAACCCTAGTTTACATGCACAAGTGTGTGTGCCTAGAAAAATTCTAATAAAATACTCAATAAATAGGATAAAATATTTAAAACTTAATTTGGTAAACCTTTATTAAAAACCATACTTTAAAAATATAATTAGCTACAAAACACAATCTAAGGTGTTACAAGAAAGAATCCTATAGGCTCTATCAACATGCAATAGTGATGATAAAGACAAACCAGATAGCATACTATCATCTCGAGTAAGATTATTCTACCGGTATTGGTCCTCCCTTAATCATCATAATCACTTGCCTGCGACTACGATAATTTCCTTGAGGGCACTATAGCCAACAATCTCCTACTTGCACTTAAGGCCAATTATTGCGGTGTCGCATACTCACAGCTCGTGTGATACCGAACACCCAACTTCTCTATTAATCAGTCTCGCAAAGCCCGTTTGCGAAACTATTGCGTTCGAGAAATAGCCTCAGTGAGTGGATCCGCTCCAGTGTTTCTTTCTGTATCTCTCTATATCTCAATTTCGCGGAGAAAGCTATCTCCCGAAATGAGCAATACCTGTCTTAGAATATGTCTGGATATCTGATGGGACCCAGTTCACAAATGAACTCCAAATCCAGAAATTTCTTTGACTGTATCGTCCACTGAACTTAATCAGTATACTGCGCCATGCCTTCCTTAGTATCCGCTTGGACCACCTGTCCAACACACTGTCCCTCAGATGAAGGAAAAACTATAACTCAGACAGCCACTGTGTCATCCAAGTCACATTGGAAGCCTGAAACGATAACCAACTCCTGAAGGAGGCTGCAGTTACCATATCCCTAGAACATCCATTTATGTTCATAAACTGCTTCCCTACATTTCTCCAGGATTGGATTAATATATGTTTATTGCAGCTAGTGCAAAAACAACATCTGGTGTGGTACTTGACATTTCGTGATTAACTCAATTGCCTAAGCAAGTGATATGCTAATCATGCAGATCCCTCTCCCCTTTAGTCTGTAAGACACCTTTAGAGAGGGTGACTCTATCACCTGCAGGTACACCAATATGCCAGGAGTCGTCGATTCTAAAACATTTTAGAATAGTGTCAAATACCTAAATTGGGACACTTCCCAAATCTAGATCTAAAACCATAGATCTAGTAACTGTAAGGGATTCCTTAGCACCATGCCTAAGGTTTGGGTTGCATCACACAAGCTATATTAAAAATTTAGGGGGTGCTAAGTAATTCCAACCATGAATCGAACTAGAAATCTAGGGTAAGAACATATAGTATCACATACTATGTAGTGTCTAACACTAAGTGGGGAGAAATACAACCTTTTTAGACCTCCTTTTGTGACTCCTTGGATCAACAATGGTTTGAACCGGCTCGCTAGAATCCTTCTAAGTCCACGACGATCCACCCGGAGTCCCTTGGTTGAAGTGGAGCAAACAACCTACAATAGTGGGCTAGAGTAGTATAGATTGGTGATGTGGTTTGTATTCTCACTTAAAAACCTTTCCTTTTTGTATTCCTCACTCACTAGAAAAGGCAAGAGAGCATGAAGGAGGAAGAAGAAAGAGATCGCAAAGCTTGAGCTCTATTTGTGATAATTCTCTAAATAAAATGAGAAAAGAAAATACTTATATGAGAGTCACACTCACATATAACCATGGTCAATAAATATCAAGATATTTTCATCAGTGAGTTTAAGAACAAAGGAAATTAAACCATGGTCTAAGTCAAGGTTAAGTGTAGAAGAGTGTAGAAATTATCAACCATGATTTAATTCCTTTTTCTTTTTCTCAATAACAAATATATATATATATATATATATATATATATATATATATATTTCCATATGAGTCTTGCATTGCCATCTCCACTGTATCAACAACCATGACACAAGTATGCATGCATGTGTGCATTAATATCAACATATATATACATGCATACATTCATGCATACATCCTAATAGGAATAGGTTTTAAAACAAGTGAGCTAAAAGTCAATATTAAATCAATACTTGATTTAATAAACCGGTCATATCACACACGACCCGACCAATAGAAAACGCCCGATTAAAATACGGTATCATATACACGCATTTAATCGAGCTCCCGCGCATATCTCATATGCACACCACATCTTTTCGCCTGAGCTAAGAAACCCCTCTGTGGGACTCTAAGACTCGTCAATACGCTAGCAGTAGGCAGTGATCATATCACATACCCACAAACCGTCAGCGGCACTAGCTGTACGTAACGGCTCCCAGGTATTGAGCGATCAGAAGAAAAACAAGCGAACCTGTCAAAACTCCCGTCGAGCCAACTGGCAACACTTACCGTACAATCTGGTCCCTTCGTCAGATATGCTGCATATCGAGTCTATGGATGGTACCGTCAACCCCAATAACTCAATAAGTCATGACGGTATATGGCTCATAACAGAAACTACTGATAACACTTATCAGTAATTCTCATCAGCCCTGGCCAGGGACTTCCTGTTATAGCCAATCGAGCATAGCGCAACATCAACCCCCAATACCGGGAGAGACGAAACCCCTCCTATCGCTCTTTGCCTCCATGTACCTCGAGACTGTACCCAAAATCCACCTGTTTGCACGACTCAGTAGAGCCGTGGTAGGGTGGAGATCAAAGTACAGTGGGAGGACACACAAGACTCTATGACGAGTCAACAGACTAACCTGTACCAGTGTCACCTGAGAACTGCTATCTGACGATAGATATAATACCATATAGGAGTTCTCGGTAGTCCTTTCAGTGTACCCAGTCTCCACTGAGCACCTGTATACAATCTTTGGTGTCATCACACCAAATGGATATGGGATCATCCATCGCCCATCATATGGGACAAGAAATGTATACACTAGTCTACTCTGGAATATCGATGCCCCGTCTCGATACACCTACGACTAGGAACGTTTTAAGGATATGCTTATAAACTACACATGTCCCACTAGTATGGTCTGCATCATAGTCCCAGTAGTCAAGAAAATATCCTAAGGGCTTTACCAACATGTACCAAAAGAGTAAGATGCATGATCAAATGAACATGTCAAGATAAAGTACAACCAGATAGCATACTATCATGTCGAGCAAGAATGTCCTCTGAGTATATATATATATACACATACCGATACATCTACTATCATATAATGGCCTCTAGGGCATACATATATCCAAAAATCTCCCCCTTGCACTAAGGCCAATTATTGGCGTATCTCATACCCAACATCTCAAAAAGTCGCTCATGCTACGGCAGAGGGAGGGCCTTGGTGAGTGGATCCGCGGTGTTATTCTTTGCATCCACTCTCCGAATCTCAATCTCGCAGCGATCAACTATCTCCCGGATCAAATGATATCGCCTGAGGATGTGTCTGGATCGCTGATGGGACCTGGGCTCTTTGGCCAACGCCATAGCCCCGTTATTATCACAATACAATGATATTTGATCAATAATGGTTGGAACCACTCCTAGCTCCGAGATGAACTTCCTCATCCAGACGGATTCCTTAGCAGCAGCAGCATTTGCAGCTATCTACTCAGCTTCCATCGTTGAGTCTGCAACGGTATTCTGTTTGGAACTCTTCTAACATACCGCCACTCCATTGAGGGTAAATACAAACCCTGAGATAGATTTGATGTCATCCTTATCACTCTGGAAGCTCGAATCGGTAAAGGCCTCCATTTGGAGATCCCTGTTACCATACACCACGAACATTTCTTTAGTCCTTCGTAAATACTTAAGAATGTTCTTCACAGCTGTCCAGAGATTCTCCCCTGGGTTGGATTGATACCTGCTTACTACACCCAGTGAATAAGCTACATCAGGGCGTGTACATAACATCGCATACATTATAGATCCTACGGCTGAAGCGTAGGGTATAATGCTCGTTCGAGCTCTCTCTTCATCAGTCATTGGGCAAAAGTCCTTGGAGAGAGTGACTCCATGACTAGCGGGTAAGGCACCCCGCTTAGAGTCTTCCATACAAAACCTCTTTAGGATGGTGTTAGTGTACCTGGTTTGGGACAATCCCAACAATCTTTTAGATCTATCCCTATAGATCTTCATGCCTAATATGTACGAGGCATCACCCAGGTCCTTCATGGAGAGCCTTTGTGATAAGAATAGTTTGATCGATTGTAGCATAGGAACATCGTTTCCTATCAGAAGAATGTCATCCACGTACAATACGAGGAATGTGACAGTACTTCTTACAATATTCTTATAAACACAAGGCTCATCAGGATTTTTGACGAAATCAAACTCATTGATAACATCATCAAAACAGATGTTCCAACTCCGTGATGCCTGCTTTAATCTATACATGGATTTAAGCAACCTAATTCTTTCCCGCTGCTCCCACTATCAATGAAGCCCTCTGGCTCATCCATATAAACACATTCTTCTAAATCACCATTTAGAAAAGCCGTTTTAACGTCCATCTGCCATATTTCATAGTCGTAGTGAAAAGCAATAGCAAGTAGGATCCGAATGGATTTCAGCATGGCTACAGGAGAAAAGGTTTCGTCATAGTCCAGACCTGGTCTTTGACGAAATCCTTTCGCCACAAGCCTTGCCTTATAGGTCTCCACCTGCCTATCTACACCGATCTTTCTTTTAAAGATCCATTTGCACCGTACGGGTTTTACCCCAGAGGGTACAACATCAAAAGTCCATACTTTGTTGGTGTACATAGACTCCATTTCGGATCTCATGGCATCCAGCCACTTCACAGAGTCACCACTCATGATAGCTTGCTGAAAACTGGTAAGGTCATCATCATCCATGATGCAATCTTCTTTATCACCATCAATGATAAAACCATAGTATCTCTCCGGTGGGTGAGAAGTCCTACCAGATCTACGGAGTGGCTGAGGTTCATAAGATTCTGTTGGAACATCAGGCTCAACCAAGTCGTCATTTGTAACTTGTGTCTCTAGAACCACTTCTAGATCTACTGCATTGCCATCAGTATCATTTGGAAAAATATTATTTTCTAAAAATGTGGCATGTTGAGAAACAAACACTTTTTGTTCCTCCTTGTGGTAGAAAAGATATCCAAACGAATGTTTTGGATATCTCACAAATATACATTTGACCGATCGTGTCTCGAGTTTGTCTGGATTATGCTTTTTGACAAAAGCCGGACAACCCTAAATCTTAACTCGTTTAAGAGATGGTCTCTTCCCATAACATATCTCATTTGGAGTGGTAGACACGGTCTTGGTTGGAACATTGTTCAACAGAAAAGCTGCAGTCTCCAATGCATGCCCCCAAAAGGAGAGAGGTAACTCAGTATCACTCATCATGGATCATACCATATCTAATAGGGTACGATCCCGCCGCTCTGACACACCATTGTGCTGTGGCGTGTAAGGGGGAGTGAGCTGAGAGAGAATCTCATTCTCTTTTAGGAAGTTCAAAAACTCGTTACTAAGATACTCTCCACCTCGATCTGATCGAAATATTTTGATACTCATTCCTGTTTGTTTTTCTACTTCAAGTTTGTAC
Organism: Agapanthus africanus; assembly: GCA_030015575.1. Classification (NCBI taxonomy): domain Eukaryota; kingdom Viridiplantae; phylum Streptophyta; class Magnoliopsida; order Asparagales; family Amaryllidaceae; genus Agapanthus; species Agapanthus africanus. The sequence continues at coordinate 208,781,342 of JASDDO010000004.1, forward strand.
TCCATGAATTTCTTGAAAGCTTCAGACTTGTGCTTTAATAAAAATACATTACCAAATCTTGAGAAATCATCAGTAAAAGTTATGAAGTAAGAAAAACCTCATCTCGCATGTGTAGACATTGGCCCGCATACATCACTATGTATGAGGCCCAAGAGCTCTGCATCTCTTTCTCTGTGTCCAATAAACAGAGTTTTGGTCATATTCCCTTTGATACAAGACTGACAAGTCGCATAAGATTTATACTCAAAAGGATTTAAATATCCATCTTTATGAAGCTTGTTTAGTCTTGTTTCTTTAATATGACCAAGTCTACAACGCCAAAGAAAAGCTTCATTTATATCTGAAAATTTTCTTTTATTTGTGTGTTGTATTTTTAAAACCGTGGGTTGATTAAGGACGTATATCCCGTTATTAAGTGTACCACAACCAATTAACTCTTGATTCAGTTTATTGTTCATAACATTGTGCTGCAATACAAAATGATATCCTTCATTGTCTAACAAAGAAATGGATATTATATTACAAAGCATGCTTGGTACAAAATAACATGGGTTCAAAACCAATATACAACCCGACGGCAACCCTAGGTGATACTCTCCTACTCAAACTGCATGTACATTGGAACCATTTCCAACTCGGAGAGTGTGATCACCGGTCTTCAAAACTCTACTATTTCTCAACGCCTGCATAGAATTGCAAATATGAGAACCCGAACCGGTATCCAATACCCAAGAAGAAGAGTTTATAGAAAAACCGTTTTCAGTTACGAACAAACCTGAAGCGGAAGCATCACCATGCTTCCTTTTCTTGAGATCAAGGTATTCCGTACAGTTTCGCTTCCAGTGCCCCGTCTTCTTACAGTCAAAATATTCTCCTTTTCCTGACTTCTCAACCTTGGATTTGTCTCTTCATTGTGCCTTCTTGATTCCACCTCTCGGTTTGGTGGATTTCTTCTTATTCCTTCCCTTGGCCTTGGCTTTTGGGATGGAAGAGGAAGATTGTCCAACAATCAGAGAGGGAGACTTTGCTTTAAGCATGCTCTCCGCACTTCTCAACATATTGAGAAGTTCGGGTAGTGACTTCTCCATGTTATGCATGTTGAAGTTTACTATGAATTGAGCAAAGGCAGGGGAAGAGACTGAAGAACAATATCAATATACTGTCTGTTCTCCATTGTCCATCCGAGGTCCTCAAGCTCTTTAATAAGATCTATCATCTTCAAAACATGATCGCCTATTGGTGTGCCAGGAGCCATCCGCATCTGAAACAACTTTCGAGATGCTTCGTATCTCAGGGTCCGAGATTTCTCCCCATATAACTCTTTTGTCTGGAGAAAGATGGATTGAACATCCATCTGCTCGTGCTGCTTTTGTTGGAGATAGTGCCCTCATAGTCAATTATTGGATCGCAGGTACGTGATTGCAATGATTGCGGAGGACCTATCCCGGTAGGACAGTCTTACTCGAAATGATAGTATGCTATCTGGCTTGCCTTTATCAGTCGTGTACATGTTCAGGTGACTGATTACATGTTACACTTTGATAGAGCCCTTAGGATCTTGCTTTACTACCAACTGTATGATGGCGATCATATACGTGAGAGTTGGGTAGTTTATATGCATATCCTTAATTGTGGTCCCTAGTCGTGGGAGTTTCGAGACAGGGCATCGATACTCCGGAGTAGACTAGTGTGTACAGTCGAGACCCCGACGAGGGGCGGTGGCCGGTCTCACAAGCCACTGGTGTCAGTTGGATCACCTAAGATGTATACAGGTGCTCATTGGGTTATGAGTACACCGGACAGGACTCGCCGGGAATCTGCTAGTTAGTATTATATCTATCGTCAGATAGCAGTTCCCTGGTGACATGTGTACAGGTTAGTTCATCGACCTGAGGTCGTCATTTGTCTCGTGTGAGTTCCCACTCTGCTTTGATTTCTACCCTACCACGGCTCAAAGGAGTCGTGCAAACAGGTAGCTTTTGGGTACAGTCCCGAGCCATATGGAGGCACGTGAGCGGATCGGCAGGGGATTCGTCTCTCCCGGTATTGGGGGCGAGATCGTGCTGTGTCTAGGAGAGCCATTACGCAAAGCCCTCGGCCGAGGCAGGAGATTTACTGGTAGGTATTCCAGTAGTATCTCAGGGCGTTCTGGGCTACACTCCGACACGACTTATACTGCTAATGGGGGTCTGACGTTACTAGCCCCCTAGGCGGATATGCGATACTCATTGACGAACGGACCGGACTGTATATACATTGTCACTGTTAGGCTCAGTAGGGTTTTCGGAGGAGTTCGCTCATCGGTCTCCCTTGAGTTCGCTCCTCGGCCACCCTTGAGGTCAGTCCATGGGCAGCCGTTACGCATAGCTAGTGCCGCTGACGGTTTGTGGTTAAACCCACTGCCAGGGTGCTGACGAGTCATTAGAGTCCCCCACAGACAGTTTCCCAAGTTCGGGCGAAACGTTGTAGAGGCCGTATGGTTTTATGGTAGGGTTCGGAAAATGCACGTGCGTTTACGCACGTGTCGATTTTCGGACAGGTGATACTGGTCGGCTTTGGTTTAAGCCGCATCCGAGTATTATATTGAGTAGGTTTAATATCTTTGTCTCAGTTGCATTTGTATTCGGTCGTAATACAAATGCGGGTATATTTATACAGTTTCGGGGTTGTCCTGAAATTCGTTTCAGGATCACTTTTGGAAGTTGCCAGTTTCCAGTTTTCTATCAGCCGTCTTTTAACATTTGGTTAAAGACGGGTTTATCTTTTCTTGAGATGAGTGTGGATTCTTCTAGAAGATTCTAGATGAGGTGACTAGGCTAAATGGTGTTGTGTTCTAATTGGTTGCATTTATTAGATGATGACTAGCCTAATGACACATGCTTTGTGTTTAATTCCTTTTGGATTGCTTAAGATATTTAGAAGTGAGAAGCTTTTAGCTTAAGGTTACCCCCTTCTCCTACGGTCACCTCCCTCTTGCTATATATGGCTTGCCCTCTCTCTCTCCTCATTCTCACTCTCACTTGATGTTTCATTTCGGTTAGAAAAGATTATGATAGCATTCGGGGTGTATGGAATTTTACAGTTCATTTCAGTCAATCACCCGATTTCCACGGCAACTTCATTAACCGATCGTCCACGGATTTGGACGAAGTGAGACAAAGTCATCTACTCATTCTCTACAACAATCTTGGTCGTCTCTTTTAGCAAACTTGACGATCGAGTTGCCTCGAGTCAGAGGCGGGAGCCCGTTTAAATAACCGATCATGTGGTGCCACTTCGACGAGGACATCGGAGATCGACGAGATCGGAGCAGCCGCAACGGAGCGTGGGATGATGGTTGAAGAACGAAGGACTCGGATCGTTCGGTATAACATTCCTACACTCTTTACAGTTTGTTAGTTTAGCAATAATGGCAGATCCGGGTTATAGTATACGATAGCGCCAGTTTAAAAGTTTTTGTTCCGCAATTGGCGTCTGTAGACGGCCGGGGCGCTAACGTAGACTTACAGTGGTATCAGAGCCTCACCATTTTGCTATACTAACTTGTGCTAACGCGTTTAAAACATCGATCCGACCGAAAATCGAAAAACACAAAAATCCTAGCCGACAGTTTCTGTTGATTTTAAACGGTGTCAAAATTGATTTCTGTATATCTTAAAAATCAGTGCAGGGTTTTCTAAGACATCTGAGAAAATACGGTCACGTGATCCCACTAAAGCGCCGCGCTTCCGCGGTCAAACCTAGGGTTTGACCGCGGAACCGCCGCGCTTCAGAGGGAACAGTGCACCAGTTTTTCTCAGTTGGCTTTATTTGGGATTTTGTGATTTTTGATATATATCATTTACGCCCAGGTTTTGTTACTGTTCACCAGTAAGCCGTGGGGCCCATTTTTTGATATTTGGTCTTTGGTCGATCGTAATTTAAACACGTTAGTTTACAGTGCTTACATTATATCTCCGACCGGGAATGTCATTTGATCGGTAAACCGCGTTTAACTGCTATAGTTCTTTTAGACGGGTTTGCGAACGTGACATTCGCGTTGATGTTCTGTGTTGTGCTGTAATGTTGCGGATTTGTCGTGGTGGATAGCAGTGTGCAATGATAGTACAATTTGAGTTTATTTGTACATTTGATATTGCGGGGCGAGCGTCCAACTTGTGGACTGCCGTCACTGCCTGTTGTATAATATTCTTTTGGGGCACGACCAGGTTGCGGTCGATGTACCTGTTGTACTATTTTTCATTACTGTACTAGGTTTTGCCCCGAGACGGAGTGCACGGATAGCCGGGTTCGGGAAAGCAACGGGTCCGCATCTCATGGCTTTGAGAGGCAGAGGGGCCCCACTTCAGAATTGGCAGATTATTCGCCGCACTCGTAGGGGGTACAGGTTGACCCAAGGAGGGGTGCTCAATTTACCGGATTCCGTGAAGTGCCGGGTGTTCCATTCACTATGCTGTGGGGGACTGCCTCGCTTCAGGTTTTGGCGGGTAACTTGCCGCACCCGTAGGGGTCTAGGTTTCATTGCACAGGCTATCCACACGACAGGGGAACGTCGAGTTTCAGCAGCGGCTCTGTGAAACTCGGGGATCCCAGATATCTGTATTGTTCTGTGATGCTTATTACTTTTTCTGTAATGTTGCATATTATCACGCCTGGAGCGATTATGTATATTGGTTTATATACTATTAGATGTTGTATATGTTTTACACCCGCGCTAGTCCAGTCCCCGCTCTGTCGTTAGTTAAGTAACCTAACGGGTGATGACGGGACCCAGTGACGAATGCGGATGGCATATACGTACATTTTATTTTCGTTCTTTTCTGGTGTGATTGATTGATGGGACTGCGTTGATTCTGATCAATGCAAAGTAAAACAAACCTGTTTGAGTTGTTGGAACAATTTAAAAAGTGTTGTTACAAAGACGTTTCCTTTTGTTATGCATAGCGGTATTCAGTGGAATATCCTGCACCTCATTCGACGGGGCAAGGGCTGATATCCCTTCACCGGGACTGACCCCTTGGGCAGAAGTTTGCGTCAGCGTAATAACTGCACTATAGTCGATTACAAGTTGCTTTGCATAACGGTATTCAGTGGAATATCCTGCACCTCATTCCACGAGGAAAGAGCCGAGATCCCTTTACCGGGAGTGACCTCTTTAGCAAAAGGTTTTCGCCACTATATTTTAAAAAGCTATCAGGTTCCTTCAGCGATATCAAGTTCACTACGCTAAAGGTTTTTCGCCAAAAACCAGCCGTAGCCCTCCGTCACTTCTTTTGGGTATTTAGTAGTATTCAAGCTATGCATTTTAGCCAAAGTTAAGGCATAGTGTTTGGTAGCTGCTGGGTATTCAATTGTTGCATAGATAGATGAGTTAGTTTGGGACAGTCGTTCTGCCGATTGGACAAAGTCAGGGGCATGTGCGGGTGGGTTCAAATTGACAAGATAGTGACGGGTAGAACTTGGCATGTGACTTATGACACTTTGACCAAAGCCAAGGTTATAAGAGCATGGGGCAAAAAATCATATCAGGAGTTTCTAAAGAAACTGAAACTTGCCGAGTATGCGCATACCTTCTGGAGTATGAGTAACGTGGATGCATTCCATCACGTTATCATGCGATGAGAGTTGGATCCTGATTCCCACTGATGAGTTGGTTTACTCTTCGGGCGATCCCGATTGATTCTTCTTTAGGTTTGGAGGAGAATTTGACAGGACAGTGGGAGGTTTCCGGATTAGATAAAGTGATGACCATTCTGATCTAGGTTAGAGTGCACGCAGAGTGTTTCTTTTCTCTCTCTCTCTTTGGCGGCGACCTTTGACCGACCTTAGACTATGACTCAGTGACCGGTTGACCGAACCTTCTTAAAATACTGGCTTTTGGATTGTCTGAGTTGCATAAGTCATTGCCACTCCTTCTTTTACCCTTTGTATTTCTCAGAACACCCGTATTACTACGGATATCCACTTCCATTGGATAGAGCCATCGTATGGTTATATACGAACTCGAAGGGACTTCTTCGGGGATGGATCCAGGTTCAGGAGAAATAGAATTGATTTATTCAGTTGTCTTTTATTATCACCTTCTCTCAGGTTGCGAGAGCTCCTTGGTTTAGGAGAGTTCACCTATTACGCCTATTGGATAGTCTTATTCCAAACCATAGGCTGGTGCCGAAAGGTAGGGAATGAAGAAAACCAATTAGCCTAAGTAGGGTGTGCAGAAGGTAATATGTAAAGACAAAATAAAGGGATTAGAAAGAGGGCAAAGTAAATTGCGACTGATATCATTCACGACCCAAACCGCGTACTTCATCGCCGCTCCCATCTCACCTTTAAAAAGAATAAGGTATTATTCAGTTGTCTTTTATCATCACCTTCTCTCAGTTGCGAGTACTCCTTGGTTTAGGAGGGTACACCTATTATGCTTACTGGATAGTCTTCTTCCAAACCATAGGCTGGTGCCGAACGGTAGGGAAGGAAGAAAACCAGTTAGCCTAACGATGGTGTACAGAAGGTAACGACTAAAGACAAATAAAGGGATTTGGAGAGATGGCAATAAAATATACGGTTGAAGTCATGAATTGGATTATGGAAGAGGCATTACTATGAATACCAGGATACCCCTACGAAACATTTTCATGTTTCAGTGCATTGTTAAAGGAAAAACTGTTTTCACGATTAGACACTTACTCCAAGGGTATGTATTTACCAGGTTTCATTCTCATATCTGTATGGTTTTACAGATAATGAGTGGGAGTAAGATATTGGGAATTAGGTGATCATCCTCATTATATCGGAATTCGTTGTAATTGGTGATATTTGAGGAAATCGCCAGGGTACAGTTTTCTATCTACGACGCACAGGTTTTGAGTTATTTAACTCAGCGGACTTATACAGAGTATTGTATGTTGTCCAAGTGTCCATCAGGACAAAGGGGTAGATCCTCGTACTATGTTCTGTTTACTTATAACTTCTCTAGTATTTAGACAAGTGTTTCGTAGAAATACAAGGTCTAAGTTTTGAGAAGTTGTGGGTATAAGAATAAAGTGGAGAACCAGGTGTCACAAGTATCGGGATTCTTCAAAGAGATCGAAGATGTAGATTCTTGTGATTGGTATTCAGATGATAGTGATGGTTTTGAGAAACGTGTTTCTCTTTCAGGTTACTCATAATTGGATGGATTCCTAAGTAGAGTAATGCTGGTTAGCCTCTTTCCATTAAATTGATATGCACTGGAGACAGCTGCATGGATTGAATCTTGGTTCCAATTAAATAAGTGCCAAAGTTTCTGTATTGGATATAGAATGGATCGTACCTTAAAAGAAATTAAGGTACGGGGAGTTGTCCAGCTTATGATTAAAACCAGACTCTGGATAACTCAGGGCACGTTTCTGTAATGGCTGTTTGTGGGTTGACCCTGGCTATGACGAGGGTTGATATTCTACCATTTGGAAGATCAATAGTGATATTATTCTTGACTCGCCACAGTTTTAGTAAAAATGGATCTTTTTCAGAAAACAGTAGTGGGAGTATGGTAGAACTGGAAGTGATTCCAGAACCGCGAACGATTACGGAAAAAATTTAATAGGACATATACATTCAATCAGGTTTGACATTCCAATAGCCACTCCCCAGGTATGGTAGGTAACCTCAGACACCCGAGAGGTACTTCGGTAAGCCTCAAGGACGGTGACAGGGAGGTTCTTATCTACCCAGACTTGACACTACTGTTGTTCCAGGATATGAGACCCGGTAGGAGGGTTGTCGTAGTCAGTGGGAGCAACGGAAGCATGGTGGGCAAGTAGCTTATGTCTATTTATAGACTTGAGCAGTTATAGCGGAGATAGATCATCTAATTTTGATGTGACAGTCATGGGTTTGACTTCAATCAGAATAGGGGATGGATCAGTTAAGAAGGTAGTAGGGTGTGATGTCATGGTATCTGGATGACATACACAGAGTGGGAAGTAAAATTCCTATACTACGATCGGTTGTACTGTGGTCGTCACACAGTTGTTTCTCCAGACAGGATATGGATATAATATTTGACATTCTGGTTTCTAGATCTATGGTTTTAGATCTGGATTTGGGTAGTTTCCCAATGCAGGTACTTTGACAGATATTCTAATGGTTTTTGGAATAGTTGACTCCTAGCATGGTGGTGTACCTGCAGATGATGGAGTCACCCTCTCTAAAGGTGTCTTACAGACTAAAGAGGAGAGGGATGCGCATGATTGGCAGATCACTTGCTTAGGCAATTGAGTCAATCATGAGATGTCAAGTACCACACCAAATGTTGGTTTTGCACTAGATGCAATAAGTTTGTATTAATCCAATCCTGGAGAAACATAAGGAAGCAGTTTTAGAACATTAGTACATGTTCTATGGATTTGATAACGGCAGCCTCTTTCGGGAGACGGTTATCATTCCAGGCTTCAAAGGTGACATGGATGACAGAGTGATTGTCAGAGTTATAGTTTTCCCTCTGACGAAGATGGACAGTATTATGGACAGGTGGTTCAAGAGGATACTGTGGGTGGCATGGTGCCGGATACTGATTAGGTTCAGTGATCCATACAGTCTAAGAAGTTTGGATATGGAGTTCATTTATGAACTAAGGTCCCATCAGATATCCAGACATATTCTAAGACAGGTACTACTCAATTCGGGAGATGGCTTTCTCCGCGAACTTGAGATTAAGAGAGATACAGAAAGAAACTTCTAGGCGGATCCACTCACCGAGGCTATTTCTCGAACACAATAGTTTTACAAACGGGCTTTGTGAAACTGATTAGTAGAGGAGTTGGATGTTCGGTTTCACACGGGCTGTGAGTAGTCGACATCGCAATATTAGCCTTGAGTGCAAGTGGGAGATTGTTGGAGATAGTGCCCTCATAGTCAATTATTGGATCGCAGGTACGTGATTGCAATGATTGCGGAGGACCTATCCCGGTAGGACAGTCTTACTCGAAATGATAGTATGCTATCTGGCTTGCCTTTATCAGTCGTGTACATGTTCAGGTGACTGATTACATGTTACACTTTGATAGAGCCCTTAGGATCTTGCTTTACTACCAACTGTATGATGGCGATCATATACGTGAGAGTTGGGTAGTTTATATGCATATCCTTAATTGTGGTCCCTAGTCGTGGGAGTTTCGAGACAGGGCATCGATACTCCGGAGTAGACTAGTGTGTACAGTCGAGACCCCGACGAGGGGCGGTGGCCGGTCTCACAAGCCACTGGTGTCAGTTGGATCACCTAAGATGTATACAGGTGCTCATTGGGTTATGAGTACACCGGACAGGACTCGCCGGGAATCTGCTAGTTAGTATTATATCTATCGTCAGATAGCAGTTCCCTGGTGACATGTGTACAGGTTAGTTCATCGACCTGAGGTCGTCATTTGTCTCGTGTGAGTTCCCACTCTGCTTTGATTTCTACCCTACCACGGCTCAAAGGAGTCGTGCAAACAGGTAGCTTTTGGGTACAGTCCCGAGCCATATGGAGGCACGTGAGCGGATCGGCAGGGGATTCGTCTCTCCCGGTATTGGGGGCGAGATCGTGCTGTGTCTAGGAGAGCCATTACGCAAAGCCCTCGGCCGAGGCAGGAGATTTACTGGTAGGTATTCCAGTAGTATCTCAGGGCGTTCTGGGCTACACTCCGACACGACTTATACTGCTAATGGGGGTCTGACGTTACTAGCCCCCTAGGCGGATATGCGATACTCATTGACGAACGGACCGGACTGTATATACATTGTCACTGTTAGGCTCAGTAGGGTTTTCGGAGGAGTTCGCTCATCGGTCTCCCTTGAGTTCGCTCCTCGGCCACCCTTGAGGTCAGTCCATGGGCAGCCGTTACGCATAGCTAGTGCCGCTGACGGTTTGTGGTTAAACCCACTGCCAGGGTGCTGACGAGTCATTAGAGTCCCCCACAGACAGTTTCCCAAGTTCGGGCGAAACGTTGTAGAGGCCGTATGGTTTTATGGTAGGGTTCGGAAAATGCACGTGCGTTTACGCACGTGTCGATTTTCGGACAGGTGATACTGGTCGGCTTTGGTTTAAGCCGCATCCGAGTATTATATTGAGTAGGTTTAATATCTTTGTCTCAGTTGCATTTGTATTCGGTCGTAATACAAATGCGGGTATATTTATACAGTTTCGGGGTTGTCCTGAAATTCGTTTCAGGATCACTTTTGGAAGTTGCCAGTTTCCAGTTTTCTATCAGCCGTCTTTTAACATTTGGTTAAAGACGGGTTTATCTTTTCTTGAGATGAGTGTGGATTCTTCTAGAAGATTCTAGATGAGGTGACTAGGCTAAATGGTGTTGTGTTCTAATTGGTTGCATTTATTAGATGATGACTAGCCTAATGACACATGCTTTGTGTTTAATTCCTTTTGGATTGCTTAAGATATTTAGAAGTGAGAAGCTTTTAGCTTAAGGTTACCCCCTTCTCCTACGGTCACCTCCCTCTTGCTATATATGGCTTGCCCTCTCTCTCTCCTCATTCTCACTCTCACTTGATGTTTCATTTCGGTTAGAAAAGATTATGATAGCATTCGGGGTGTATGGAATTTTACAGTTCATTTCAGTCAATCACCCGATTTCCACGGCAACTTCATTAACCGATCGTCCACGGATTTGGACGAAGTGAGACAAAGTCATCTACTCATTCTCTACAACAATCTTGGTCGTCTCTTTTAGCAAACTTGACGATCGAGTTGCCTCGAGTCAGAGGCGGGAGCCCGTTTAAATAACCGATCATGTGGTGCCACTTCGACGAGGACATCGGAGATCGACGAGATCGGAGCAGCCGCAACGGAGCGTGGGATGATGGTTGAAGAACGAAGGACTCGGATCGTTCGGTATAACATTCCTACACTCTTTACAGTTTGTTAGTTTAGCAATAATGGCAGATCCGGGTTATAGTATACGATAGCGCCAGTTTAAAAGTTTTTGTTCCGCAATTGGCGTCTGTAGACGGCCGGGGCGCTAACGTAGACTTACAGCTTTTGATGTGTATTGTCCATCGATGCAAGCGCGGGGCATTTGGCAGTACTACTTCACTAACTAGAGAATTGGTGAAGCAAACACCCTAAACTAAAGTTCTAGTCTAGTAGAGGATGATATAATAGGAAGTGGGTTCACTTTAGAATTTCTTTTCTCACAATATTTCTCACTTTGGATCAAACCCTAAAAAGCTTTTGGCTTTGAGGAAGAAGATGAACAAATAGATGAGAATGAAAATGATCAAGTGAGAGAATGAACCATGGTGAGTGAGTATCATATACTAACTCATGTAGAGAAATAACCATGGCTAATCCAAAATGGTTAGGTTAATCAAAATCTAAAGTAAAAACAAAGTGAGTGGACTTTGTCAAAGCAATCCACAAGCTTCTACAAGCTTCATGCTTGTGAGAAAAGCTCCACTAATTTGTAATTACCTTAAATAATTATAACGCACCATTTAAAATATAATGGTGTATGTCTTACACACCAATGTATGATGTATCAACAACCATGATACAAAAAGAAAAACACAATTTAATATATATCACATATATATTAAAGTTGTGCACATGTGAGATAAACAAATTCTTAAGTGAACCAATGTTAGTTAATGTAAATTAGTATATCACATATACAATTATACACTAAATTATCAAATCAACACTTGACTTAATAATCCGGCTATATCACATATAACCAACTAACATCCAATGTATCGACTTATCGAATCAACCCTTGATTCAATGACCCGGCTATATCACATATAACCGACCGATAAAAAAAAGTCGCGAGAATTGAATACGGTATCACATACATGCATTATTCTCGGTCTTGCACATATCATATATGCGCTCCTATTTCGTTTTGCCTGAGCCAGTAAAACCTCTATGTAGAACTCTAAAGACTCGTCAATACGCCGGCAGTAGGTGATGATCACATCAAGCATCCACAAGCCGTCAGCGGTACTAGCAGGACGTAACGGCTACCCAGGTATTAAGCGATCAGAAGATCAGCAAGCAAGCCCGCTCCAACTCCTGCAAAAGCCTGACGGTAACACTTGCCGTACAATCCGGTCTCCTCGTCTGATATATCGCATATCAAGTCTAGGGGTGGTAAACGTCAGACCCCAATAACCGATAAGTCATGCCGATGTGAGGCTCATAACGGGTCTAGAAACTACCGGTAACACTTAACAGTAAATCTCTAAATCATCCCTGGCCAGGAACTTCCCTGTTATGGCCAATCGAGCACAGCGCAACATCAACTCCCAATACCGGGAGAGACGAAACCCCTCCTATCGCTCATTGCCTCCATGTGACTCGTGACTGTACCCAAAAACCACCGTTTTGCACTCCCTCTTAGACATGGTAAGGTGGAAACCAAAGCATAGTGGGAATCACAAAAGACTCTATGACGATCTCGGGTCTACAGACTAACCTGTATAAGTGTCACCAGAGAATGCCATCTGACGTGAGGTATAATACCATCTGGGAGTTCTCGGGGAGCCTGTCCAGTGTACCCAGTCTCCACTGAGCACCCGTATACCATCTCTGATGTCAAACACCAATGGATATGGGATCATCCATCGCCCATCGTATGGGTCGAGAAGCGTATACGCTAGTCTACTCTGGTATATCGATGCCTTGTCTGGATATACCTATGACTAGGAACATTAAAGGATGAACTTATGGACTACCATGGCCCCACTAGTATGATCTGCATCATAGTCCAGGTAGTCAAGTACACATCCTAAGGGCTTTACCAACATGTAACCATAAGACAGTATCAAGAGACAAGTATACATGTTAAGATAAAGAGCAACCAGATAGCATACTATCATATCGAGCAAGAAGGTCCTCTCTATATATGTCCAAGCATCCAATATAATATACATCATATGTACAATATTGGCCTCTAGGGCATACATACAACTAACAATCTCCCACTTGCACTAGGGCCAGCTGCTATAGTATCGCAAACCGAGCATCCCGAAGAGTCTCTCGAACTGTATCTGGGGAATGGCCTTCGTGAGTGGATCCGCTGTGTTGTTCTTCATGTCAACTCTCCTGACCTCGATCTACCGGCGATAAACTATCTCCCGGATCAGGTGATACCGCCTCAGAATATGCCTGGATCGCTGATGGGACCTGGGTTCCTTGGCCAAAGCCACCGCTCCATTGTTATCACAATACAAAGGTATTGGATCCTTAATGGATGGAATCACTCCAAGTTCAGTTATGAACATCTTGATCAAGACATCCTCTTTGGCAGCATCGTTGGCAGCGATGTATTTAGCCTCCATCGTTGAGTCTGCCATGGTTTCCTGCTTGGATCTCTTCCAGCATACCGTCCCTCCGTAGAGGGTAAAGACAAATCTCGAGTGCGACTTAGAGTCGTCCTTATCACTCTGGAAGCTCGAATCGGTAAAGGACTCCACTTGGAGTTCTCCGTTACCATACACCAAGTGCATCTCTTTAGTCCTTCACAAGTACTTAAGAATTCTCTTCACAGCTGTCCAGTGACTCTCTCCAGGATCAGCTTGATAGCTACTCACTACACTTAGTGAGTGTGCTACATCGGGTCTGGTACATAGCATCGCGTACATGATAGAGCCTACTGCCGAAGCATAGGGTATTCCTTGCATGCGAGCTCTCTCCAGATCAGTCTTGGGAGACATCTCTTTGGAGTAAGTGAGCCCATAGATCGTGGGTAAAACCCCACGTATGGATTCTTCCATACTAAACCTCTTTAGTATGGTGTCAATGTACCTGGATTGGGACAATCCCAGTATCCTTTTAGATCTATCTCTATAGATCTTAATCCCCAAGAGGTAGGAGGCATCCCCTAGATCTTTCATCGAGAATCGTTGTGATAAGAAAAGATTGACAGATTGCAGCATAGGAATGTCATTTCCTATCAAGAGTATGTCTTCCACGTACAATACGAGGAAGAAAACCTTACTCTTTGCTACCTTCTTGTATATACAAGGTTCATCTACATTTTTGACGAAATCAAACTCTTTGATAACGACGTCAAAGCAGATGTTCCAACTCCGCGATGCTTGCTTTAATCCATAGATGGATTTAAGCAGGTTGCACACCTTTCCGCTGCTCCCACTGTCTACAAAGCCCTCTGGCTGAGTTATGTACACGCACTCTTCCAAATCACCATTTAGAAAGGCGGTCTTAACATCCGTTTGCCAGATTTCGTAGTCATGATATGCAGCGATGGCAAGCATGATCCGGATGGATATAAGCATAGCCACTGTAGAAAAGGTTTCGTCATAATCGACACCTGGTCGTTGACGAAAACCTTTTGCAATAAGTCTAGCTTTGAAAGTCTTCATTTTCCCATCTACACCAAGTTTTTTCTTGAAGATCCACTTGCTCCCAATGGGTTTTACCCCTTCAGGAGAAACTTCCAAAGTCCATACTTTGTTGGTGTACATGGATTCCATCTAGGACCGCATTGCATCGAGCCATTTCACTGAGTCCCTACTCGTGATGGCCTGCTCGAAACTAGTTGGGTCATCATCCTCCATGATGCAATCCTCGCTTCCACCGTCCATGAGAAAGCCGTAGTATCTCTCAGGTGGGTGAGGAACCCTACTAGATCGGCGGAGAGGCTGAGGTTCTTTGGGAACTTCCGAATCCTCTGGTGCCACTAAATCTTCAGTCTCAGTTTGTGTAGCCGGAATTTCTTCCAGTTCTACCTCATTGCCACTAATTTCCTTTGCAAGAAATTCCTTTTCTAAAAAGGTGGCATGTCGAGAAACAAACACCTTTTGTTCCTCGCCATGGTAGAAAAGATATCCATGTGAATGTTTGGGATATCCTACAAACTTGCATAGAACTGACCGTGCCTCGAGTTTGTCCGGATTTTGCATTTTGACATAGGCCGGACAACCCCATATCTTAACTCGTTTAAGATATGCTCTTCCCACTCTATATCTCATATGGTGTGGTCAGTACATACTTAGATGGAACTTGATTCAATAGGCATGCTGCTGTCTCCAGCGCATACCCCCAGAAGGAAATAGGTAACTCCGCTGTGCTCATTATAAAGCGCACCATATCTAATAGGGTGTGGCTCCTCCGTTCCGATACACCGTTGTGCTGTGGTGTATATGGAGGAGTTAGCTGAGATAGAATCCCATTCTCTTTTAGGAAGTCCAGGAATTCATTGCTCAAGTATTCACCTCCTCGATCAGATCGAAGGATTTTAATACTTTTCCCGGTTTGGTTCTTGACTTCTTGTTTATATTCTCTAAATTTCTTAAAAGCTTCTGATTTTTGTTTCATCAGAAACACATATCCGAATCTAGAGTGATCGTCAGTGAATGTAATGAAGTACGTAGAACCATCACTGACATGTGTAGACATGGGACCGCATACATCACTATGTATCAGTCCCAAGAGTTCAGTAACTCTTTCTCCGTGTCCCGTAAACGGAGTTTTGGTCATCTTGCCTTTGAGACATGACTGGAAAGTGTCATAAGATAAAAATTCGAACGGATTCAAATATCCATCCTTATGCAACTTAGCTAGTCGTGTCGCATTGATGTGGCCTAGTCTACAAGGCCATAAGAAGGATTCGTTCAGTTCTGAACTCTTCCTCTTGTGTGTGTTTGTTATGCTCAGAACTGTTGATTGATTTAGAACATAAATGCCATTGGACAACGTGCCTGATCCAACCAACTTTTGGTTCAGGAAAATGTTCATAACATTATCCTGTAATACAAAATTATATCCCTCTTTACTCAACAAAGAAACCGATATAATGTTGCATATCAGGTTCGGCATGTAATAGCATTCGTTCAGAATCAATGTATTACCCGTTGGTAAAATAAGGTGATATTCCCCTACGGTTTTAGCTGCAACAATTGCACCATTTCCAACCCTTATGTCTTTATCACCTTCTCCAAGTTCTCTACGTTTTCTAAGCCCATGTAACCGATTACATATATGGGATCCTGACCCGGTATCTAATACCCAGGACGTAGAGCAAATGGAGAAACAATTCTCTGTAACGAACACACCCGAAGAAAATGCATCACCATGTACTTTCTTCATTCGGGTGGTATGGGAATCCTGGTATTCCCCTATATCATGTTCAGTCTTATAACTCTTATAAGAAAGAACGGAACCAATGTTCCCCAGCACAGTATAACATGCGGGTTCGGTCAATACATCCATATTATTATCTTGATTAAGGCATGATATGGTCGCTATCTGGAGAGAGAGAGAAGAAAACACTTTAGCGTATGCTCTTGCAAGATCAGATTGGTTATTATTTTATCTAATCAGGATGGCTCCCTCTGTTTTTGTCAAATCTTCCTTCAAACCCGAAAAGGAAAGACTAGCCGGGATTAATTACAACCTACAATTTCGCCAATCTTTAAGCCAGGCCAGTGCCGGTACTTTGAGGGAGGTTCCCTGTGCTTTCGCACGGACCTAATTAAAATAAACCTCATTTTCCCAGAGGCGTAACCTCATTGACACCTTTCTAGACACCTACTTGATCGGCTAATTGTCTTGTGTAAAACTCTCCCAGGAGTAACAATTACTCGCAGTGGGTATCGGGATCTAACTATCTCATAGAAGGTATGCAATCTCATTGAAAATTTCAACACTTGAAATTCCCGATAACATTTTGCCCCTAACCCCTATGACCTTGACAAAGGCCAACAAATCATAGGATGCTAGTCAAGTTCAACCCATCATTTCTAGATTGAATCAAACCCACCCGCACGACCCTTAACAAAGGCCAACAAGGTCGTACGACAACCCTAAAACAATCTGCATCATATGCATAAGCAGATAAGCACCATTCAGCTACCGCACACTACGCCTTGACAAAGGCCAACAAACGAAGCACGAATACTAAACAGTTCTTATCTGAAATGATGGAGGGCTACGACAGGTTTTTCTGAAAACCTATTGCTTAATGAACTTGATATCGTTGTAGAAACAAGTGAATTTTGAAAAAGGAGTGTTTTTTAGGCTTTTCTTAGTTTCGCTAAAGAGGTCACTCCCGGTGACGGGATTTCGGCTCTTTCCTCATCGAATAAGGTGCGGGATATATCACAAATATCACTATGCAAAGCGAAAACTCCAAAAGCAATCAAAAGACAAACCGAGTGTTGTAGCATCTGCCAGTTTTGCTAAAGAGGTCACTCCCGGTAAAGGGATCTCGGCTCTTTCCTCATCAAATAAGGTGCGGGATATATCATATATATCACAATGCAAAGCAAAAACTGTAGCTACCCTTTTTGAAAATTTGATTCTACAACATCTTTTAGGTTTCTTTTCTTTCATTAATCATATTAATGAAATCCCATCATTTAAGTCACCTAAACATCACAGATAAATACGACGTACACTTATGCCATCTGCATTCGCCTCGATGTCCCCTCATACACCGTTAGGTTAGGTAACTAACGGCAGAGCGGGGCAGGGCTAGCGCGGGTGTAAAACATAAGTAACGTCTATATAATATATCATATATACTATATACATTATCTATCTCAACATATCAAATGATCACATCACAGATATCGCAGTAGAAGAAACATATGAAATAATGGATATACTAGGAGGTCCGTGTTTTATTTTGAGCCTCTATAAAAAACGGATTCCACGGTCACGATGAATAGCCAAACCCATATCCCTAGACCCCTACGAGAGCGGCAAGCAACCCTACCAATTCTAGAGTTAGGAGACCCGGACTCGACTCCTCGAGTTGGTCTCCCACTGGACTCTAGAACCCGGTTCCTTGTGCTCTCCTCCTTGGGTCTATCCTAATGCGGAAAAGTAAATAATATATATCAATGGTGACATCAACTGTAGGGTTCCTAGGCACTCTTGTGAAGGTTCATAAGGCATCAAACATGCCCGAATAAAATTTTAGACATGCCGAACAACCCAAAGCCGGGATCTTTGCTAGATTATTAGGGTTTAACATGCAAGTAAACATCTTTACCACTAAGTGTGAGGGATTACAACCTTTGTAGTCCGCTCTTTCGCTTCATAAGCTCCGAGTAGAAATCCTTTCGCCGCGATCCATGATCTCCCGGACTCAAGAGAGGCTCCACGACTCGAACGATCCATGCTAGCTTGTAGTATTCCGTTTCTCCGATGATCTACGTAAAAGTTTCTATAACTCAAGCTCTCTCACTCTAGTGAGGTGAACACCCTAATCTAATGTGCTAGATTAGATGAGGATGATGGAGTAGTATTTATGCTATCTTTTTATATCAAATTCTCACATGAAAACATCACAAAAGGAAAATCTAGTGAGCTTTCTCAAAGCATAAGAGAAAAGAAGATGATGAATAAAAGAGATAACACTTTTGTGATGAATAGTATAAAAGTATATATGAATTAATAATGTAACCATAGTTTAGTATGACAAGTATAACCCTTGTAGAGAATAAACTAGAGCTAGGGTTTGGTTAAGTTAAAGAATGAGTCATGGATACATATCAACCATAATATCTTAACCAAGACAAAATGAATGCTTCTAGATAGTGCAAGAAGAAGCTAACCCTAATCAAACCCTAATCTCTTTTTATCATCACTAAACATGTTTCATTATTAATCATATCATGTTACTATAATATATATCACATATATATTATATATTTGTAACAAAAGAAAATAATACAATTAATATATATCGCATATATATCAATGTATTATCCGGTGAGAAAATGAAATAATAAAGCGAGCCAATATTAGATAATGTAATACAATATATCATATATATTATTATACATTAAATCATCGAATCAACACTTGATCCGACAATCCGGCTATATCGAATATAACCGACTAATATATCATGTACCGATTCATCGAATCAACACTTGATCCGATGACCCGGTTCATATCTAAACATCGCGAGAATATAATATGGTATCTCATATCGAATTATCCTCGGTCCTTCACATATCACATATGTACCTCTACTCCATTTTGCCTGAGCCAAGAAACCTCTGTGTAGGACTCTAAAGAATCGTCAATACGCCGGTAACAGGTGATGATCATATCAAACACCCACAAGCTGCAAGCGGTCAGCTAAACGTAACAGCCACCCAGGTATTGAGCGATCAGAAGATCAACAAGCTAGCCTGTACATTCTCCTGTGAATCTAATCAGTAACACTCCCGTACAGTCCGGTCTGTTCGTCTGATATGTCGCATATCTAGTCTAGGGGTGGTATACGTCAGACCCCAGTAACCGATATGTTGTGTCGATGCGAGGCTTATAACAGGTCGAGAAACTACTGATAACACTTACCAGTAAATCCCTATATTAGCCCTGGCCAGGGACTTCCAGTTATAGCCAATCGAACACAGCACAACATCAACTCCCTATACCGGGAGAGACGAATCCCCTCCTATCGCTTATTGACTCCATGTGATTCGAGACTGTACCCAAAAGCCACCGTTTTGCATGCCCTCTTGGACTTGGTAAGGTGGAAATCAAAGCATAGTGGGAATCACACAAGACTCTATGACGATCTCGGTTCTACAGACTACCCTGTACCAGTGTCACCGGAGAACTGCCATCTGATGTATGGTATATCACCATCTGGGAGTTCTCGGCGAGTCCGTCCAGTGTACCCAGTCTCCACTGAGCACCCATACACCATCTCTGATGTCAAACACCGATGGATATGGGATCATCCATCGCCCATCATATGGGTCAAGATGTGTATACGCTAGTCTACTCTGGTGTATCGATGCCCTATCTCGATATACCCTCGACTAGGAACAGTTATAGGATGTACTCATTGACTAACGTGGCCCCACTAGTATGATCTCATCATAGTCCCAATAGTCGAGTACAGATCCTAAGGGCTTTATCAACATGTGAGAGAAAAACAGTAAACCAGTACAAGTCAACATGTTAAGATAAAGTGAAACCAAATAGTATACTATCATGACGAGCAAGAAAGTCCTCTCTATATATATCCAAGCATCCATCATAATATACATCATATGTACAACAATAGCCTCTAGGGCATATACATAACTAACAATCTCCCACTTGCACTAAGGCCAGCTGCTGTAGTATCTCATACCTAGCATCCCGAATAATCTCTCAAACTGTATCTGGGGAATGGCCTTCGTGAGTGGATCTGCAGTGTTGTCCTTCGTATCTACTCTCTTGACCTCGATCTCCCGGCGATCAACTATCTCCCTGATCAGGTGATACCGCCTCAGAATATGTCTGGACTTCTGATGGGACCTGGGTTCCTTGGCCAAAGCCACAGCTCCATTGTTATCACAATACAGAGGTATTGGATGCTCAATGGATGGAACCACACCAAGTTCACTAATGAACTTCTTTATCCAGATAGCCTCTTTGGCAGCATCGTTGGCAGCGATGTATTCAGCCTCCATCGTCGAGTCTGCAACGGTATCCTGTTTGGAACTCTTCCAACATACCGCCCCTCCATTGAGGGTAAAGACAAATCCCGAGTGCGACTTAGAGTCGTCCTTATCACTTTGGAAGCTGGAATCGGTAGAGGACTCCACCCGGAGTTCTCCGTTACCATACACTAAGAACATGTCTCTAGTCCTTCGCAAGAACTTGAGAATGTTCTTCGCAGCTGTCCAGTGACTCTCTCTAGGATCTGCTTGATACCGACTCACTACACTTAGTGAGTATGCTACATCGGGTCTGGTACATAGCATCGCATACATGATAGAGCCTACTACTGAAGCATAGGGTATCTCTTGCAAGCGAGCTCTCTCCAAATCAGTCTTGGGAGATATGTCTTTGGAGAGAGTGAGTCCAGAGATCATGGGTTGGTTCCCACGCTTGGATTCTTCCATACTAAACCGCTTTGGTATGGTGTCAATTTCCCTGGATTGGGACAATCCAAGTATCCGTTTAGATCTATCTCTATAGATCATGATTCCCAATATGCAGGAGGCGTCACCTAGATCTTTCATCGAGAATCTTTGTGATAATAAGAGCTTGACTGATTGCAGCATAGGAATATCATTTCCTATCAAGAGTATGTCATCCACGTACAATACGAGGAAGACAACCTTACTCTCTGCTACCTTCTTATAGATACAAGGTTCATCTATATTTTTGATGAAGTCAAACTCTTTGACTACAACATCAAAACAGATGTTCCAACTCCGCGATGCTTGCTTTAACCCATAAATGGATTTAAACAGCTTGCACACCTTTCCGCTGGTCCCACTATCTACGAAGCCCTCTGGCCGAGTCATGTACACGCACTCTTCTAAATCACCGTTTAGAAAGGCGGTCTTAACATCCATTTGCCAGATTTCGTAGTCATGGTATGCAGCAATGGCAAGTAAGATCCGGATGGACTTAAGCATAGCTACTGGTGAAAAAGTTTCGTCATAATCCACACCTGGTCGTTGACGAAAACCTTTTGCAACAAGTCTAGCTTTGAAATTCTCAACTTTTCCATCTACACCAAATTTCTTTTTAAAGATCCACTTGCTCCCAATGGGTTTTACCCCTTCAGGAGAATTTTCCAAAGTCCATACTTTGTTGGTGTACATGGATTCCATCTCAGATCGCATTGCATCCAGCCATTTCACAGAGTCACCACTCGTGATGGCCTGCTCGAAACTA
This sequence comes from Agapanthus africanus, assembly GCA_030015575.1. Classification (NCBI taxonomy): domain Eukaryota; kingdom Viridiplantae; phylum Streptophyta; class Magnoliopsida; order Asparagales; family Amaryllidaceae; genus Agapanthus; species Agapanthus africanus. The sequence continues at coordinate 208,802,982 of JASDDO010000004.1, forward strand.
GTTGGGTCATCATCTTCCATGATGCAATCCTCGCTCCCACCATCAATGAGAAAACCGTAGTATCTCTCAGGTGAATGAGAAACCCTACTAGATCGGCGGAGAGGCTGGGGTTCGTCGGGTACTACTGAATCCTCTGGTTCCATTAAATCATCTGTCGTAGTTTGTGTCGCTGGAACCTCTTCCAAATCTACCTCATTTCCATCGATTTCTTTCATAAGAAATCCCTTTTCTAAAAAGGTGGCATGTCGAGAAACAAACACCTTTTGTTCCTCGGAGTGGTAGAAGATATACCCTCGCGAATTTTGGGATATCCAATAAACTTACATAAGACAGATCTTGCCTCGAGCTTGTCCGGATTTTGTCTTTTGACATAGGCTGGACAACCCCATATCTTAACATACATAAGAGATGGTTTCTTCCCTTTCCATATCTCATATGGAGTGGTAGGCACTGATTTGGTAGGAACCATATTCAATAGGTGTATTGCTGTCTCAAGCGCATACCCCCGGATGGAAATTGGCAACTCAGCCTCACTCATCATGGAGCGCACCATATCTAACAGGGTGCGATTCCTCCGTTCCGATACACCGTTGTGTTGTGGTGTATAAGGAGGAGTAAGATGAGAGAGAATCCCATTCTCTTTTAGATAATCCATAAAATCATTGCTTAAGTATTCTCCTCCTCGATCAGATCGAAGGATCTTAATACTTTTGCCCTTTTGGTTCTCTACTTCGTGCTTATATTCTCTGAATTTCTCAAAAGCTTCAGACTTGTGTTTCATCAGGAACACATGTCCGTATCTAGAGAGATCGTCAGTGAATGTAATGAAGTAGAAAGAACCGTTCCTGGCATGCGTAGACATGAGACCGCATACATCATAATGTACCAGTCCTAAGAGTTCGGTAACTCTTTCTCCGTGTCCACTAAACGGAGCTTTGGTTATTTTTCCTTTGAGACATGAATGACAAGTATCATAAGATGATAATTCGAATGGATTCAAATATCCATCCTTATGTAACTTAGCCAGTCGTGTCGCATTGATATGACCAAGTGTACAATGCCACAAGTAGGATTCGTTCATTTCTGAAATTTCCTCTTGTGTGTGTTTTGTATATTGAGGACTGCATTTTGATTGAGAATGAATATGCCATTATGTAACGAGCCTGATGCAATCAACTTTTGATCTAGGAATATGTTCAAAACATTATCCTGTACTACAAAATTATATCCTTCTTTATTTAATAAAGAAACTGATATAATGTTGCACATCATGTTTGGTATATAATAGCACTCATTCAGAATCAGTGTATAACGACATGGTAATACAAGGTGATATTCGCCAACTGCTTTGGCTACAATACTTGCACCGTTCCCTACTTGAATGGAATGATCACCTTTTCCCAGTTCTCTACCTTTCTGTAGCCCATGTAGCAATTTACATATGTGGGATCCTTATCCGGTATCTAATACCCAGGACGTAGGGTGAACTGAGAAACAGTTCTCAATAACTAACACACCTAAAGAAGATGCATCAACATGCATGTTCTTTTGGGTGGCTTGAGAATCAAGATATTCTCCTATTCCCTGTTCAGTCTTATAACTCTTATAAGAAAGAACGGGTCCAACGTTCCCCTGCTCAGTATAATAAGCTGGTTCAGTCAATACATCCATATTATTATCTTGATTATGGCCTGACATGGTCGCTACCTGGAGAGAGAGAGAAGAAAACACTTTAGCGTATGCTCTTGCAAGATTAGATTGGTTATTATCTTATCTAATCAGGATGTCTCCCACTGTTTTTATCAAATCTTCCTTCAAACCCTAAAAGGTAAGATTAGCCGGGATTAATTACACCCTACAATTTCGTCAATCTTTCAGCCAAATCAGTGTCGGTACTTGAGGGAGGTTCCCCGTGCTTTCGCACAGACCTAATTAAAGTAAACCTCATTTTCCCAGAGGCATAACCTCGTTAACACTTTTCTAGACACCTACTTGATCGGCTAATTGTCCTGTTTAAAACTCTCCCAGGAGTAACACTTACTCACAGTGGGTATCGGGATCCAACTGTCTCATAGGAGGTATGCAATCTCATTGCAAATTTCAACACTTGAAATTCGTGATAATGCTTTTACCCCTAGCGTCCCATGACCTTGACGAAGGTCAAACTACCCATAGGGCGCTAGTCAAGTTCAACCCGTTCATTTCTTGACTGAATTAAACCCACCCGTACGACCCTTGACGAAGGCCAAACTACGCCGTACGAATACCCTAATCCAATCGCATCGTATGCTAGCAGATAAGCACTAGTTAGCTACCATACACTACGCCTTGACGAAGGCCAAACTACCGCAGCACGAATACTAAGTAGTACTTATCTGAAATGACGGAGGGCTACGCCGGTTTTTCAGAAAACCCTGAGCGTAATGAACTTGATATCGTCGTAGAATCATGTGGTTTTTGAAAAAGGAGTGTTTTTGAGGCTTTTCTAGTTTCGCTAAAGAGGTCACTCCCGGTGAAGGAATCTCGGCTCTTTCCCCATCGAATAAGGTGCAAGATATATCATATATATCACAATGCAAAGCAAGAACTATATAAGCTGTCAAAAACTAAACCGCGTGTTTGTAGCATCTGCCAGTTTCGCTAAAGAGGTCACTCCCGGTGAAGGGATCTCGGCTCTTTCCTCATCGAATAAGGTTCAGGGTATATCATATATACCGCTATGCAAAGCAAAACTGTAGCTACCATTTTTATAAAGTTTTGATTCTACAACATCTTTTAGGTTTCTTTTCTTTTTATTAATCTCATTAATAAAATCCCATCAGCTTATGCTTCCTAAGCATCACAGAAGAAACGAAAGCAGTAATATTTATATATCAGCATATATATATATAGTATAAGCATTCTTCTCAGGCAGTAATATGATCTCATCACAGAACATTGCAGCAGAAGAACATATATGAAATATTGGATATACTAAGACGTCCTTGTTTTCAATACGAGCACGTATAAAACACGGATTCCACGGTCGCGACGAATAACCAAACCCACATCCCAAGACCCCTACGACAGCGGCAAGTAACACTGCCAATTCTAGGGTTAGGAGACCCGGTCTCGACTCCTCGAGATGGCCTCCCACTGGACCCTACAACCCGGTTACTTGTGCTCCCCTCCTTGGGTCTACCTAATGCGGAAAAGTAAATAATATACACTGGTGACATCAACCTCATCCCGGAAGTGCCCCAATAAAAGAATATTTCATACAAATGAATTTTACATGAATGAAAATAAAAACCCTCATCTCACATAAAACCCCCGGCTACTCAGAACACGACGATCCAATATAACATATCACAGCAACACATAATATCACATATCATCAACGTAAGTAAGTATGCATACACCGATCGCCGTAGATGTATAGCAACGAAAAACAGCAATACAACTACATACTACACTTACGGTCACAGAAAAGAAATTGTAAAACTACAATATTTGGAATCCACAATCACTTTAGACATCGTAAATCCGAAATATCACATACTTCGCATTTCATGCCTAACTATATGAATTCCACATATTGTATCACATTCCAGATAAATAGACAGTGTTAAACTTTCCGAACAGATAATCAAATACCCAAAATTTCCTAAATAGCTCAACACTTCAGCGGAGTTCAAATAATCCCAGAATATGTCACAGTACCGGTGATCCTGCCGTAGAAGGGTCAAGCCAACGCCTCACATGTGGCACGACGTACTGCCCCAAACCCTAAGGTTTAGAGGCAGTTCAAGACGGTCACATAATCGAGTTAAGGTTTGTGTTCTTCTAGAGGGTCCACCGTGTTACTTGCACATTTTTCCGAAAGATTTAAACCCGATAAAAATTCAACACTTGAAAGTTTTTCGTGCCGGGAAAAAGTGAGTTAATGATATCCGCTCAAACATTTTAACAGTTTCTAAATATCCGGAAAACACCAAACAAAGTTAAATTATCCGATCGAATCAACGAGTCCCCAATACAACCCTAGAAAACTCAACACTTGAGTAGAATTAAAAAATTTCCAGAAAAAAAACAAGAAAGGACCTAAGAATAAATATATGAAATACGAGGGACCAAATCATAATTTTGGCCGCGGAACCGCCGCCAAACCCTTGGTTTAGCCGCGGTTCTGCGGGCATTTGAGCGCATTAATGGTCCGTACTTCACAGTAATTCTTAGTTTTTCCTGCTTAATAATCTGAGCATTTTTAATTCAGAAAAATTCAACTTTTTGAAAAATATCCAGAGAGGGTTCCGTGTCGGGGTTTCGGGGTTCGATCGGACTTTAAACATCGTCTAGATATCGCCTAAAGCTCTAGCTTGGCTCTGATACCACTGTAGGGTTCCTAGGCACTCTTGTGAAGGTTCATAAGGCATCAAACATGCCCGAATAAAATTTTAGACGTGCCAAACAACCCAAAGCCGGGATCTTTGCTAGATTATTAGGGTTTAACATGCAAGTAAACATCTTTACCACTAAGTGTGAGGGATTACAACTCTTGTAGTCCACTCCTTCGCTTCATAAGATCCGAGTAGAAGTCTCTTCGCCGCGATCCATGATCTCCCGGACTCAAGAGAGGCTCCACGACTCGAACGATCCATACTAGCTTATAGTATTCCGTTTCTCCGATGATCTACGTTGAAGTTGCTATAACTCAAGCTCTCTCACTATAATGAGGTGAACACCCTAATCTAATGGGCTAGATTAGATGAGGATGATGGAGTAGTATTTATGCTATCTTTTTATATCAAATTCTCACATGAAAACATCACAAAAGGAAAATCTAGTGAGCTTTCTCAAAGCTTAAGAGAGAAGAAGATGATGAATAAAAGAGATAATCCTTTTGTGATGAATAGTAGAAAAGTATATATGAATTAATAATGTAACCATAGTTTAGTATGACAAGGATAACCATTGTAGAGAATAAACTAGAGCTAGGGTTTGGTTAGGTTAAAGAATGACTCATGGATAAATATCAACCATAATATCTTAACCAAGACAAAAGGAATGCTTCTAGATGGTGCAAGAAGAAGCTAACCCTAATCAAACCCTAATCTCTTTTTATCATCACTAAACATGTTTCATTATTAATCATATAATGTTACTATAATATATATCACATATATATTATATATTTGTAACAAAAGAAAATAATACAATTAATATATATCGCATATATATCAATGTATTATCCGGTGAGAAAATGAAATAATAAAGCGAGCCAATATTAGATAATGTAATACAATATATCATATATATTATTATACATTAAATCATCGAATCATCACTTGATCCGACAATCCGGATATATCGAATATAACCGACTAATATATCATGTACCGATTCATCGAATCAACACTTGATCCGATGACCAGGTTCATATCTAAACATCGTGAGAATATAATACGGTATCTCATATCGCATTACCCTCGGTCCTGCACATATCACATATGTGTCTCTACTCCGTTTTGCCTGAGCCAAGAAACCTCTGTGTAGGACTCTAAAGAATCGTCAATACGCCCGTAGCAGGTGATGATCATATCAAACACCCACAGGCTGCAAGCGGTCAACTAAATGTAACAGCCACCCAGGTATTGAGCGAACAGAAGATCAACAAGCTAGCCTGTACGTTCTCCTGTGAATCCAATCAGTAACACTCCCGTACAGTCCGGTCTGTTCATCTGATATGTCGCATATCTAGTCTAGGGGTGGTATACGTCAGACCCCAGTAACCGATATGTCGTGTCGATGTGAGGCTCATAACAGGTCGGGAAACTACTGATAACACTTACCAGTAAATCCTTATATCAGCCCTAGCCAGGGACTTCCAGTTATAGCCAATCCAACACAGCACAACATCAACTCCTTATACCGGGAGAGATGAATCCCCTCCTATCGCTCATTGCCTCCATGTGATTCGGGACTGTACCCTAAAGCCACCGTTTTGCACGCCCTCTTGGATGTGGTAAGGTGGAAATCAAAGCACAGTGGGAATCACACAAGACTCTATGACGATCTCGCGTCTACAGACTACCCTGTACCAGTGTCACCGGAGAACTGCCATCTGACGTGTGGTATATCACCATCTGGAAGTTCTCGGCGAGTCCGTCCAGTGTACCCAGTCTCCACTGAGCACCCGTACACCATCTCTGATGTCAAACACCGATGGATATGAGATCATCCATCGCCCATCATATGGGTCAAGATGCGTATACGCTAGTCTACTCTGGTGTATCGGTGCCCTGTCTCGATATACCCTCGACTAGGAACAGTTATAGGATGTACTCATCGACTACCGTGGCCCCACTAGTATGATCTCATCATAGTCCCAGTAGTTGAGTATAGATCCTAAGGGCTTTATCAACATGTGAGAGAAAAACAGTAAACCAGTACAAGTCAACATGTTAAGATAAAGTGAAACCAAATAGCATACTATCATGACGAGCAAGAAAGTCCTCTCTATATATATCCAAGCATCCATCATAATATACATCATATGTACAACAACGACCTCTAGGGCATATACATAACTAACATCAACCTCAACCAGGAAGTGTCCCAATAAAAGAATATTACATACAATTTAATTTTACATGAATGAAAATAAAAACTTTCATTTCACATAAAACCCCCGGCTATTCAAAACGCGACGATCCAGTATAACATATACAGCATCACAGAACATCACATGTCATGACATCACAGATAATAGCCTAGACGTTGTTAAACATTCCAATCGAATCACTAAACACCCAAAATTACCCAAAAAGCTCAACACTTGAGCGTAGTTCAAAGTAATTCAGCACACGCCACAGCTCCAATGAACCAGCCGTAGAAGGGCCAAACCAATGCCTCATATGTGGCACCGCTGAACCACCATAAACCCGAGGGTTCAGTGGAGGTTCTGACGGTCATATAATCGAGTTAAGGTTTTGTTCTTCTAGAGGGTCCATCGCATAACTTGCATGATGTTTGAAAGCTTTTTAACTACGGGAAAAATCCAACACTTGGAAATTTTTCAGGAAAAGGTTAAAGTGGGTATTTGACATTCGATTGAACTTTTTAACAACGTCTAAAGTTACCCGAAAACAGTTAAAATTACGACTACGAAACACTCCGAGTTGTCATTATAGTAAATTAACATCACCTGACAATTTAGCAAGAATAAACAACACCTGAAGCACTAAAACTCATGTAATAGAACACTGTAAAAATCTGGAGGGGGGGCTCGGAAATGGCCGGTGGGGGGGTGTCGCCGGCCCAAAATGCACAGAATGCCTCCAGATTTCTTCAGTGTTCATTGTATCATATATATATGATTCTGTACCTGTTTAAAAAAAATTTAGGGCTCGTTTTAAATTCGACAGAAACATGATTTTTAGGGTTTCAAGTTCGGAGTTTGTTTCGTGTTCGTAATCTAACATTATCCGTATTATTTTCTAGCTAGGCTCTGATACAACTGTAGGGTTCCGATCGACGGCAGCAAGGTTTCTGGAGGCATCGTCCAGTGGTATCAGAGCCTAGCTAGAAAATAATAAGGATAATGTTAGATTACGAACACGAAACAAAATCCGAACTTGAAACCCTAAAAATCATGTTTATGTCGAATTTAAAACGAGCCCTAAAATTTTTTTAAACAAGTACATAATCATATATGTATGATACAATGAACACTGAAGAAATCTGGAGGCATTCTGTGCATTTTTTATCATACATATATGATTCTGTACTTGTTTAAAAAAAATTTAGGGCTCGTTTTAAATTCGACAGAAACATGATTTTTAGGGTTTCAAGTTCGGAGTTTGTTTCGTGTTCGTAATCTAACATTATCCGTATTATTTTCTAGCTAGGCTCTGATACCACTGGACGATGCCTCCCGAAACCTTGCTGCCGTCGATCGGAACCCTACAGTCTCCCACTGCTTTTATCAAATTTTCCTTCAAACCTTAAAAAGAAAACTAGCCTGGATTAGTTACATTCTACAACTTCGCTAATCGTTCAGCCAGGCCAGTGCCGGTACTTTGAGGGAGGTTCCCCTTGCTTTCGCACGGACCTAATTAGAATAAACCTCGTTTTCCCAGAGGCGTAGCCCCGTTGACACCTAATGAGTTAGCTAATTGTAAAGTGCAAAACTCTTCTGGGAGCAACTCTTGCTCACAGTGGAATCGGAATCCTACTATCTCATAGAAGGTATGCAATCTCATTGCAAATTTCAACTCTTAAAACTCCCGATATGGTTTTTACCCCTAGCACTTTGGATATGGTCAACATATCATAAGCACTAATCAAGTTCTACCCGTCATTTCATGATTAATTTGACCCACCCACATGACCCTTGGCTATGATCAGCATAATCATGTGACAGTCCTAATTAAACGCATTATATGCTGGGTAGGAAGACATCACTTAGTTACCGTACACTACGCCTTGGCTATAGTCAACATACGTAGCACGAATACTAAGTACTCTACTTGCTAAAATGACGGAGGGCTGCGAATAGTTTTTAAGAAAACCTTTAATGCTTTGAACTTGATATCGTTGTAGAATCAAATGGGTGTAAAAGGAGTGGCTTAAGCTCCGCACTTTGAAAACTTGCTTTTTCATAAAAAGCCGAGTAGGTTTCAAATCCGATTCTACAACATCTTTTAGGTTCATTTTTCTTTACATTAATCTCATTAATGTAGTCCCATCATTTAAGTCTTTAAGCCATCAGAGAAAAGAAACGAAAATAGAACGTACTCTTATGCCATCCACATTCGCCACAATGTCACGTTATGTATCATTAGGTTTCTTAACTAACGGCATAGCGGGGTGGGACTAGCGCGGATGAAAAACATAAGCAACGTCACATATAAAGTGATCACATCACAGAATATCAACAGCAGAAGCACATATATGAAAATACAGAATATACTAGGAGGTCCGTATTTTGTATTTAGCCAACAATAGAAAATACGGATTCCACGGTCGCGATGAATAGCCAAGCCCATACCCCTAGACCCTTACGAGAGCGCCAAGTGACCCTACCAATTCTAGAGTTTAGGAGACCCGGTCTCGACTCATCGAGATGGCCTCCCACTGAACCCTAGAACCAGGTCACTTGTGCTCCCCTTCTTGGGTCTATCCTAATGCGGAAAAGTAAATAATATACAACAATGGTGACATCATTCTCAACCCGGATGTGCCCCAAATAAAAGAATATTACATACAATTAATTTTACATGAATGAAAATAAAAATACTCATCTCACATAAAACCTCCGGCCATTCAATCACGATGATCATGTACATCATATCTCAGCAACACATAACATCACATGTCATCAACGTAAGTAAGTATGCGTACCCCAATTGTCGTTGATGTATAGAAACGAAACCGGCGATACACCACATATTACACTTACGGTCACAGAAAAGAAAGTGAAAAACAACAACAATTGGAATCATCACTTTCATAAATATCCAGAAGTTGTTACACATTTCGATCGAATCAACAAACACCGACAAATTACCCCGAGAGCTCAACACTTGAGCAAAGTTAAAAATCCAAAACATACCACAATGTCTATGGACCAACCGTAGAAGGGTCAACCCTTGCCTCACCTATTGCGCCACAGGACTACGACAAACCGTAAGGTTTAGCCGCGGTTCTATGGTCATAGAGTCGAGTTACGGTTACGTTCTTCTAGAGGGTCCATAGGGATACTTGTTCGATCATCCGAATATGTTCAACTTGGGAAATTCCAACACTTGAAAATTTCCAGTGAGAGTAATGAGGTGGTGTGTGATATTCGTTCGAACTGTTAAACGCCGTCCAAGTTACCAAAACAATGTTAAATTTACGACTACGAAATACTACGAATTAGCCTTTAAACAAAATAAACATCACATGAAATTTTGGGCTAAACAAACAATACCTGAAACCCCAAAAACTACAGACCAGGGCACAGAAGAAAACCGAGGTGAAATGGGGCAATTTGGGTCGGCCTGCTCGGTTTTTCATGTGTTCTCATCGGGTGAAATCCGATGGAATGGCCTCAATTTTCTTCTGTGCTCTATATGCATCACAAGCAAGCTTCTGCAATTGCTAAAATAATTTTTAAAGACCGTTTTAAAATCGACAGAGAGCACTTTCTAAGGTTTTAGAATATCGTATTTTTCGGAGTTGTTTCGGTTTCGTATTATACTTAACATCGTCTAAGTTTCTAGCTTGGCTCTGATACCACTGTAAGGGATTCCTTAGCACCATGCCTAGGGTTTGTGTTAGTTATATGTATGCCCTAGAGGCTATTACTGTACATACGATGTATATTGTAGCGGATGCTTGGACATATATAGGGAGGACTTTCTTGCTCGACATGATAGTATGCTATATGGTTACACTTTATCTTAACATGTACTCTGATTGTCTCTATGTTACATGTTGATAAAGCCCTTAGGATGAGTACTTTACTACCAGGACCATGATGCGGATCATACTAGTGGGGACAGTGTAGTCGTCAAGTACATCCTTCAAATGTTCCTAGTCGTGGGAGTACCGAGACAGGGCATCGATACTCCAGAGTAGACTAGCGTATACGCTTCTTGACCCATTTGATGGGCGATGGATGATCCCATATCCATTGGTGTTTGACATCAGAGAAGGTATACGGGTGCTCAGTGGAGACTGGGTACACTGGACGGACTCACCGAGAACTCCCAGATGGTATTATACCTCACGTCAGATGGCAATTCTCTGGTGACACTGGTACAGGTTAGTCTGTAGACCCAAGATCGTCATAGAGTCTTGTGTGATTCCTACAGTGCTTTGATTTCCATCATACCACGTCCAAGAGGGCGTGCAAAAAGGTGGCTTTTGGGTACAGTCCCGAATTACATGGAGGCAATGAGCGATAGGAGGGGATTCGTCTCTCCCGGTATAGGGAGTTGATATTGCGCTGTGTTCAATTGGCTATAACTGGAAATACCTGGCCAGGGTTGCTGAGATTTACAGTAAGTGTTATCAGTAGTTTCTCGAACTGTTATGGACCTCATATCGACACGACTTATCAAGCTACTGGGGTCTGATGTTTACCACCCCTAGGCGAGATATGCGACATATCAGACGAAGAGACCGGACTGTACGGGAGTGTTACTGATTGGATTCGCAGGAGTATGTACAGGCTTGCTTGTTGATCTTCAGATCGCTCAATACCTGGGTGGCTGTTACGTTTAGCTGACTGCTTGCAGCTTGTGGGTGTTTGATATGATCGTCACCTACTGCCGGCATATTGACGATTCTTTAGAATCTACACAGAGCTTTCTTGACTCAGGCAAAACGGAGTAGGAGCACATATGTGATATGTGCGGGACCGAGAACAATACGTATATGTGATACCGTATTAGATTCTCGCGATATGAGATATCGGCCGGGTATATGTGATATAGCCGGGTCATCGGATCAAGTGTTGATTCGATGAACTGATACAGATTATATTAGTCGGTTAATTGTGAAATAGCCGGATTATCGGATCAAGTGTTGATTCGATAATTTAATGTATAATTATATATTTGATATATTAAATTACATTAACTAGTATAAGCTCACAAAAAGATTCTTTTTCTCACTCGGGTAATACATTGATATATATGCGATATATGTTAATTGTATTATTTTATTTTGTTACAATAAATATTGTATATATGATATATAATATTGTAACATGTTATGGTTATAAATGCAACATGTTTTGTGGAGTTTAATTGAGGTTAGGGTTTGGATTAGGGTTAAGTCTTCATGAAGCTTTCAAGAAGCTTCTTGAAGCTTTGACTTTGACTTGGATATTTTGCATCGATATTTCCTTAACCCAACCCAACCCTTTATCCTAGTTAAATCTCTACATGGGTTAAGTCTTCATACTTAACTCATGGTTGCAATTCTAACCATTGACTAGAGTTTCATTATTCATCACAAAGGATTCTTCTTCTTCTTTCTTGAGTTCTTGAAGAAAAGCTTTCTAGCTTTTTCTTTGGTGATGAAAATGAGTGAGATTAAGATAATAAATGAGAGCTAAAATACTACTTCATCATCCTAATCTATCCTAGCCGATTAGATTAGGGTGTTCACTTCATTTGTGAGTGAGAGCTTGTGTCAAAGAAACTTCAAGGTAGATCATCTTAGTTATCGAAGATCGGAAGCAAGTTTGAATCTTTCTCTTCGTGGAGCCTCTCTAGAGTCGGGATACTCGATGATCGCAGCGAAGGGACCTCAACACGGAGCTTATGAAGTGAAGGACCGGACTACAAAGGTTGTAATCCCAAACTCTTAGATGTTAAAGTGTTTAACAAGTTTTGTTTCGCCTAATCTCTAGTTTAAAGATCTTGGTTAGGGTTGTTCGGCACGTCTAAATTTTGAATCGGGCATGGTTGATGCCTTATAGACCCTTGTGAGAGTGCCTAGTAACCCTACAGTGGTATCTGAGCCAAGCTAAAGCTTTAGGCGAAGTCTAGACGAAGATTAAAGTCCGATCGAACCTGAAACCCAGACACGAACCCCTTCTCTGGAAATTTTTAAAATTGTTGATTTTTTTCATATTAAAAATACTCAGAAAAATAAGCAGGTAATTATAAGAATTAATGTGAAGTACGGAGCTCTAAATCGCTCATTGGACCACAGAACCGCGGCCAAACTTAGGGTTTGGTGCTGAGGCTTCTGGGTTTAATTCTTGGTTATTTTTTATTGCTTCTGGGAATTTTTAATTCTACTTAAGTGTTGAGTTTTCTGGATTGTATTGGGAACTCGTTGATTCGATCGGAAAGTTTAACTTCATTTAAGTTTTTCCGGGTAATTTTAGAACGTGTTAAAAAGTTCGAACGAATATCAATAACTGACTTTTTCCCCTGCTGGAAAATTTCAAAGTGTTGGATTTTTCCGTAGTTTAAGAACGTTCTTAGTCGTGCAAGTAACGCGGTGGACCCTCTAAAAGAACACAAACCTTAACTCAATTATGTGACCGTCTTGAACTGTCTCTAAACCTTAGGGTTTGGGGAAGTACGGCGTTGCCACATGTGAGGCGTTGGTTTGACCTTTTTACGGCTGGACCATTGGTACTGTGGCATGTAATGGATGTTTTTAAACTAATTTCAAGTGTTGAGAATTATTTGGGAAAACTTGGGTGTTTGATTATTCGATCGGAAAGTTTAATATTGTCTATTTATCTGGAATGTGGTACAATATTTGGAATCCACAAGTAGTTATGAGATAACTAATTTGAATGTTATAAATCTAGCGGTTTAGTCTCAGATGATCGGTTGCCATGGAATTTTGATGCGATCAAAAGTCCGTTGCAGTCACGTAGCGTACGCGGATACTCGCCGGGTAAACTTAATAGATAGCCACGCCCCATAGCCCCGACCAAGTGACTGTAGGAGAACCCCGTCGCCAAAAGCATCCGTTCGGGTGCTCGCAGCAGCGGTGTTCCACCTTACTGCACTTCGTCGACAGCATCCGGGGGTGCGGCCGTCTACTAAAGTTTGCGACGAACATTCGATCAGGATGTCGGGAATCTTGTTGAATTGCCCGACTTGATATTGAAAAGAGTTTTCAAGATTGAGACTAAAATGCGGGGTTTATAATTGTTAGGCATGCGATTTCTAAGGAATTCATTTGGTTAGGCATGCAATGTCTAAGGAGGTTGCGGATTCCAACTGTTGTAGTTTTACACTTTCTTTTCTGTGACCATAAGCGTAGTATGTGGTGTATCGCTGTTTTTGTTGCTATACATCAACGACAATCGGGATACGCATACTTGCTTACGTTGATGATATGAGATATTATGTGTTGCTGTGATATGTTATATTGGATCGTCGTGTTTTGAATAGCTGGGGGTTTTATGTGAGATGAGAGTTTTTCTTTTTCATTCATGTAAAATTCATTGTATGTAATATTCTTTTATTGGGGCGCTTCCGGGTTGAGGATGATGTCACCATTGTATATTATTTACTTTTCCGCATTAGGTAGACCCAAGGCCGGGAGCACAAGTAACCGGGTTCTAAGGTCTAGTGGGAGACCATCTCGAGGAGTCGAGACCGGGTCTCCTAACCCTAGAATTGGCAGTGTTGCTTGTCTCTCTCATAGGGGTCTAGGGATGTGGGTTTGGGTATTCATCGCGACCGTGGAATCCGTGTTTTATACAGGCTCATATTAAAACACGGACCTCCTAGTATATCCAATATTTCATATATGTTCTTCTGCTGCAATGTTCTATGATGAGATCATATTACTGCCTAAGACGAATGTTTATATTATATATATGAGATATATGTTATATTGCTGATTTCGTTTCAAATGTGATGCTTGTGAAGCATAATAAAATGGGACTTCATTAATGACATTAATGAAACTAAAATAAACCAAAAGATATTGTAGAAACGTTTCTTAAAAACTAGTAGCTCTAGTTCTTGCTTTACATAGCGGTATTCCTTGTAGAATATCCAGCACCTTATTTGATAAGGAAAGAGCCGAGATCCCTTCACCGGGAGTGACCTCTTTAGCGAAACTACCAGATGCTACAAACTCGGTTGGTCTTTTGATTGTTTCTATAGTTTTTTCTTTGCACAGCGGTATTTGTGAAATATCCTGCACCTTATTCGATAAGGAAAGAGCCGAGATCCCTTCACCGGGAGTGACCTCTTTAGCGAAACTAGAAAAGGCCTCAAAAACATTCCATTTAAAATCACTCGATTCTTCAACGATATCAAGTTCATTACGCAAAGGGTTTTCTTAAAAACCTGTCGTAGCCCTCCATCATTTCAGATAAGTAGTATTTAGTATTCGTGCTGCGTTTGTTGGCCTTTGTCAAGGCGTAGTGTGCGGTAGATGATTACCGCTTATCTGTATAAGCATATGATGTAATTGATTTAGGGTAGTCGTGCGACTTTGTTGGCCTTTGTCAAGGGTCGTACGGGTGGATTTAATTCAATCAGGAAATGACGGGTTGAACTTGACTAGCATCCTATGGTTTGTTGGCCTTTGTCAAGGTCATAGGAGGTTAGGGGTAAAATATTATCGGGAATTTCAAGTGTTGCAATTTGCAATGAGATTGCTTACCTTCTATGAGATAGTTGGATCCCGATACCCGCTGCGAGTAAGAGTTACTCCTGGGAAAGTTTTACACATTACAATTAGCCGATCAAGTAGGTGTCTAGAAAGGTGTTAACGGGGTTACGCCCCTGGGAAAACGAGGTTTATTTTAATTAGGTCCGTGCGAAAGCACGGGAAACCTCCCTCAAAGTACCGGCACTGGCCTGGCTGAATGATTGGCGAACTTGTAGGGTGTAATTAATCCCGGCTAGTCTTATCTTTTAGGGTTTGAAGGAAGATTTGACTAAAACAGTGGGAGACATCCTGATTAGATAAATTGATAACCAATCTAATCTTGTAAAAGCGCATGCTGAGTGTTTTCATCTCTCTCTCTCCAGGTAGCGACCATGTCACGCCTTAATCAGGATAATAATACGGATGTATTGACCGAACCCGCTTGTTATACTGCGCTAGGGAACGTTGGTCCCGCTCCAACTTATAATTGTTATAAGACAGAGCAGAAAATTGGGGATTACCAGAATTCCCGTGCCGCCCAAACTAAGAAAGTGCATGCTGATGCATCTTCTTCGGGTGTGTTCATTACCGAGAACTGTTTCTCAGTATCCTTTACGTCCCGGGTATGAGATACCGGATCAGGATCCCGCAAATGTAATTTGTTACATGGGCTACAGATAGGTAGAGAACTGAGAACGGGTGTAAGTTTCATGAGATAGAAACGGTGCAAGTGTTGCAGCCAAGTCTGTTGGTAAGTTTCACGAGAACTGATTCTGAACGAATGTTATTTGATACCGAACCTGATATACAACATCATATCGGTCTCTTTATTAGTAAAGAATGATATAATTTTGTATTGTTGGATAATGTTTTGAATATTTCCTATATCAAGAGTTGATCGGCTCAGGCACGTTATCTAAAAGTATAGACGTTCTAAATCAAACCACAGTTCTTAGTATACAGAACACACACAAGAGGAAGAGTTCAGAAATGAACGAATCCTTTTTGAGGTATTGTAGACTAGGTCATATCAATGTGACCTGACTAGCTGAAGTTACATTTAGATGCATATTTAAATTAGTTTGAATTTACATCTTGTGAAACTTGCTGGTCATGTCATAAAGATAAGATGACCATATCTCTATTTATTGGAAACAGAGAAATAGTTAGTGAACTCTTGGGATTGATACATGCTGATGTATGAAGGTCCCCTGTCTACACATGCCAAAACCGGTTCTTTGTACTTCATTACATTCACAGATTATCTCTCAAGATCCGGACATATGTTCCTGTTGAAACACAAGTCTGGAACTTTTGAGAAATTCTATGAATATAAGTTAGAAGTAGAGAACCAAAAACGGGTAAAAGTATTATGTCCTTTAATGAGATCAAGGAGGAGAATACTTGAGCACGGAATTGCTGGACTATTCCAAAGGAGAATGAGATTCTCTCTCAGCATTACTCCTCCGTATACACCACAGCACCTCGGTGTATCGGGGCGGAGCAATCACATCCTATGTGATATGGTGCGCTCTATGATGAGCACTACTGAGTTTCCTATTTCCTTTTGGGAGTTATGCACTTGAGAAGCTGCATACCTATTGAATAGGGTTCTAATCAAATCAGTTGCCTACCACTTCATATATGATATGGAATGGGAATAGCCCATATCTTAGGTATGTTAAGATTTAGGGTTGTCCATCCTATGTCTAAAAGCATAATCCGGACATGCTCGAGGCAAAGTCAGTTCTGTAGAAGTTTGTTGGATATCCCAAGCATTCGCAAGGGAATATCTTCTACCTAACCGAGGAACAAAAGATGTTTTGTTTCTCAACATGCAGCCTTTGTGAAAGGGAATTTCTTGTGAAGAAATTAGTGGTCATGAGGTAGAACTGGAAGGAGTTCCAGCTATACAAACTGCAGCTGATGATTTGGTAGAACCAGAGGATTCAATAGTTTCCAACGAACCTCAGCCTCTCCGCCGATCTGGTAGGGTTCCTCACCCACCTGAGAGATACTTTGGTTTCTCTATGACAGTGGGAGCGAGGATTGCATTGAGATGATGACCCAACTTATTTTGAGCAGGCCATCAGGAGTGGGACTCTATAAGAATGGCTGGATGCTTAGCGATCTGAGATGGAATCCTTATACACCAACAAAGTATGGACTTTGGTTGCTTTATCTGAAGGATTAAATCCCCATCAGTAGCAAGTATATCTTAAGAAGATTACTTGGTGTACATGGAAAAGTTGAGACATTCAAAGCTATGCTTAAGTCCATCCGGATCATACTTGCTACGGCTACATACCATGACTACGATATCTGGCAGTTGGGTGTCATGACTGCTTTTCTAAATATTGATTTGGAAGAGAGCGTCTATAAGTACACAGCCAGAGAGCTTCGTAGACAGTGGGAGCAGCAGAAATGTGTGCAGGATGTTTTATGTGATAAAGCAGGCATCGCGGAGTTGGAACATCTGTTTTGATGTGGAAGTTAAAAAGTTTGACTTCATCAAAATGGTAGATGAACCTTGTATATACAAAAATGGTAGTAGGGAGTATGGTGATGATCCTCGTAGAGTACGTGGATGACATACTCTTGATAGGGAAGGAGTTTCCTATGCTACGCTCGGTCAATCTCCGCTTATCAGAAGGATTCTCCATATAGGATCAAAGTGATACCTCCTAAATCCTGGATTTTGATCTTTGAGATAGATGTAATTGTGTCACGACCCGAAAGAGCACGTGACTGTCCCTTGAACCATATGAAGTCTATAGGACTCCATCTGATCCAAGTAAGCCAAAAGCCCAGAAATCTAAAACCATTTTAAGAGTAAATAATGAAATCTAGTTTAAAGAAGTGAAGAAAACATGTTTGAAGTCAAGGTTTTAAAATAACTAAGCCGAGTATGCATTTTAAAAATGTGTAGTCTTTTCTGAAAATTTCGGCAGAGTTTCCTTTGTAAAAACTGGCCCCGAACGGGGTACAACAAAAATAATATATATGAAATGATAAAAGGCATCCCCAAGCGGGAGCTAGCTCTTCGTCAATCGACGGTCACAACCACGCAAGCAATAATGATATACAACTCCAAAGGGCGAGGATCAAAACCCAAAAAGAAACTCAAAACAGCCAGAAAACCATAATACTACAAGCGCGACTCTAAGGTCGAAATAATACAACACTGTTTCTAAGTCTGAAACAATATACAAGTTTTAGTTGATGGAATTTCTAGATACAATGAATAGTACAGTGTTGGAGATAGTGCCCTCATAGTCAATTATTGGATCGCAGGTACGTGATTGCAATGATTGCGGAGGACCTATCCCGGTAGGACAGTCTTACTCGAGATGATAATATGCTATCTGGTTTGCCTTTATCAGTCATGTACATGTTCAGGTGACTGATTGCATGTTACACTTTGATAGAGACCTTAGGATCTTGCTTTACTACCAACAGTATGATGGCGATCATATACGTGAGAGTTGGGTAGTTTATATGCATATCCTTAATTGTAGTCCCTAGTCGTGGGAGTTTCGAGACAGGGCATCGATACTCCGGAGTAGACTAGTGTGTACAGTCGAGACCCCGACGAGGGGCGGTGGCCGGTCTCACAAGCCACTGGTGTCAGTTGGATCACCTAAGATGTATACAGGTGCTCATTGGCTTATGAGTACACCGGACAGGACTCGCCGGGAATCTGCTAGTTAGTATTATACCTATCGTCGGATAGCAGTTCCCTGGTGACATGTGTACAGGTTAGTTCATCGACCTGAGGTCGTCATTTGTCTCGTGTGAGTTCCCACTGTGCTTTGATTTCTACCCTACCACGGCTCAAAGGAGTCGTGCAAACAGGTAGCTTTTGGGTACAGTCCCGAGCCATATGGAGGCACGTGAGCGGATCGGCAGGGGATTCGTCTCTCCCGGTATTGGGGGCGAGGTCGTGCAGTGTCTAGGAGAGCCATTACACAAAGTCCATGGCCATGGCAGGAGATTTACTGGTAGGTACTCCAGTAGTATCTCAGGGTGTGATTGGGCTACACTCCGACACGACTTATACTGCTATTGGGGGTCTGACGTTACTAGCCCCCTAGGCGGATATGCGATACTCATTGACGAACGGACCGGACTGTATATACATTGTCACTGTTAGGCTCAGTAGGGTTTTCCGGATGAGTGCGCTCATCGGCATCCCTTGAGGTCAGTCCATGGGCAGCCGTTACGCATTGCTAGTGCCGCTGACGGTTTGTGGTTAAACCCACTGCCAGGGTACTGACGAGTCATTAGAGTCCCCCATAGACAGTTTCCCAAGTTCGGGCGAAACGTTGTAGAGGCCGTATGGTTTTATGGCAGGGTTCGGAAAATGCACGTGCGTTTACGCACGTGTCGATTTTCGGACAGATGATACTGGTCGGCTTTGGTTTTAAGCCGGATCCGAGTATTATATTAAGTAGGTATAATATCTTTGTCTCAGTTGCATTTGTATTCGGTCGTAATACAAATGCGGGTATATTTATACAGTTTCGGGGTTGTCCTGAAATTCGTTTCAGGATCACTTTTGGAAGTTGCCAGTTTCCAGTTTTTTATCAGCCGTCTTTTAACATTTGGTTAAAGGCGGATTTATCTTTTCTTGGATGAGAGTGAGTCGTGCTTCTAGAAGGTTCTAGAAGGTTCTAGAATTTGTGACTAAGCTTTGTGACTCATGCTTTGATTTCATTACTTTCTTGTTTTGCTTAAGATCTTTAAGCAAGATATTTGTTTTGTGTTCACACATGATATTTACTTAAGGTTACCCCCCCTCTCCTACGGTCACCTCCCTCATTCTATAAAGAGGTCGGCCCCTCTCTCTCTCTCTCATGGTTGTTGATTTCATCGGTTAGAAAAGATATGATAGTTTTGGGGTGTATGGAATTCACAGTTCATTTCATTCCATCACCCGATTTCCACGGCAACTTCATTAACCGATCGTCCACGGACTTGGACGAAGTGAGACAAAGTCATCTACTCATTCTCTACATCAATCTTGGTCGTCTCTTTTAGCAAACTTGACGATCGAGTTGCCTCGAGTCAGAGGCGGGAGCCCGTTTAAAGAACCGATCATGTGGTGCCACTTCGACGAGGAGATCGGAGATCGACGAGATCGGAGCAGCCGCAACGGAGAGTGGGATGATGGTTGAAGAACGAAGGACTCGGATCGTTCGGTATAACCATTCTACACTCTTTACAGTTTGTTAGTTTAGCAATAATGGCAGATCCGGGTTAAAGTATACGATAGCGCCAGTTTAAAAGTTTTGTTCCGCATTTTGGCGTCTGTAGACTGCCGGGGCGCTAACGTAGACTTACAGTGGTATCAGAGCCTCACCATTTTGCTATACTAACTTGTGCTAACGCGTTTAAAACATCGATCCGACCGGAAATCGAAAATTGCAAAAATCACAATTTTTATGCCCGACAGTTTCTGTTAATTTTAAATGGTCTCAAAATTGATTTCTGGATGTCTTAAAAATCCGTGCAGGCATATTTAAGAACCACGACAAAATTTGGGGTCGTGATCCCTCCAGGCTGCCGCGGAAGAGCGGCCAAACCCATGGTTTGGCCGCCCATCCGCGGCCACGTGGGGAGCACGTGCTCCCAAATTTTGTCAGTTGGTTCTCTGTGGGATTTTGGGGTTTTTGGTATATATAATTTTGGCCCAGGTTTTGTTACTGTTCACCAGTAAGCAGTGGGGCCCACTTTTTGATATTTGGTCTTTGGTCGATCGAAATTTAAACACGTTAGTTTACAGTGCTTACATTATATCTCCGACCGGGAATGTCATTTGATCGGTAAACCGCGTCTGATTGCTATAGTTCTTTTAGACGGGTTTGCGAACGTGACTTTCGCGTTGATGTTCTGTGTTGTGCTGTAATGTTGCGGATTTGTCGTGGTGGATAGCAGTGTGCAATAGTAGTACAGTTTGGGTTTATTTGTACATTTGATATTGCGGGGCGAGCATCCAACATGTGGACTGCCGTCACTGCCTGTTGTATAATATTCTTTTGGATCACGACCAGGTTGCGGTCGATGTACCTATTGTACTATTTTTCATTACTGTACTAGGTTTTACCCCAAGACGGAGTGCACGGATAGCCGGGTTCTGAGAAGCAACGGGTCCGCATCTCATGGCTTTGAGAGGCAGAGGGGTCCCACTCGAGAATTGGCAGACTATTCGCCGCACTCGTAGGGGGTACAGGTTGACCCAAGGAGGGGTGCCCAAGATTACCGGATTCCGTGAAGTGCCGGGTGTTCCATTCACTATGCTGTGGGGACTACCTCGCTTCAGGTTTTGGCGGGTAACTTGCCGCACCCGTAGGGGTCTAGGTTTCATTGCACAGGCTATCCACACGACAGGGGAACGTCGAGTTTCAGCAGCGGCTCTGTGAAACTCGGGGATCCCAGATTATCTGTATTGTTCTGTGATGCTTATTACTTTTCTGTAATGTTGCATATTATCACGCCTGGAGCGATTATGTATATTGGTTTATATACTATTAGATGTTGTATATGTTTTACACCCGCGCTAGTCCAGTCCCCGCTCTGTCGTTAGTTAAGTAACCTAACGGGTGATGACGGGACCCAGCGACGAATGCGGATGGCATATACGTACATTTTATTTTCGTTCTTTTCTGGTGTGATCGAATGATGGGACTGCGTTGATTCTGATCAATGCAAAGTAAAAACAAACCTGTTTGAGTTGTTGGAACAATTTTAAAAAGTGTTATTACAAAGACGTTTTATTTTTGTTATGCATAGCGGTATTCGGTGTGAATATCCAGCACCTCATTCGACGAGGCAAGGGCTGATATCCCTTCACCGGGAAAGACCCCTTGGACAGAAGTTTGCGTTGGGGTAATAACTTTACTATAGTCGATTACATGTTTCTTTGCATAGAGGTATTCAGTGGAATATCCTGCACCTCATTCCACGAGGAAAGAGCCGAGATCCCTTTACCGGGAATGACCTCTTTAGCAAAAGGTTTTCGCCACTATATTTTAAAAAAAAGTTATCAGGTTCCTTCAGCGATATCAAGTTCACTACGCTAAAGGTTTTTCGCCAAAAACCAGTCGTAGCCCTCCGTCACTTCTTTTGGGTATTCAGTAGTATTCAAGCTACGTATGTTGACCAACGCCAAGGCATAGTGTTTGGTAGCTGCTGGGTATTCAATTGTTGCATAGATAGATGAGTCAGTTTGGGACAGTCGTTCTGCCATTTTGGCCAACGTCAAGAGCATGTGCGGGTGGGTTCAAATTGGCAAGATAGTGACGGGTAGAACTTGGCATGTGACTTATGACATTTTGACCAACGCCAAGGTTATAAGAGCATGGGGCAAAAATAATATCAGGAGTTTCTAAAGAAACTGAAACTTGCCGAGTATGCACATACCTTCTGGAGTATGAGTAACGTGGATGCATTCCATCACGTTATCATGCGATGAGAGTTGGATCCTGATTCCCACTGATGAGTTGGTTTACTCTTCGGGTGATCCCGATTGATTCTTCTTTAGGTTTGGAGGAGAATTTGACAGGACAGTGGGAGGTTTCCGGATTAGATAAAATGATGACCATTCTGATCTAGGTTAGAGTGCACGCAGAGTGTTTCTTTTCTCTCTCTCTCTTTGGCAGCGACCTTTGACCGACCCTAGACTATGACTCAGTGACCAGGTTGACCGAACCTTCTTAAAATACCGGCTTTTGGATTGTCTGAGTTGCATAAGTCATTGCCACTCCTTCTTTTACCCTTTGAATTTCTCAGAACACCCGTATTACTACGGATATCCACTTCCATTGGATAGATCCATCGTATGGTTATATACGAACTCGAAGGGACTTCTTCGGGGATGGATCCAGGTTCAGGAGAAATAGAATTGGTTTATTCAGTTGTCTTTTATTATCACCTTCTCTCAGGTTGCGAGAGCTCCTTGGTTTAGGAGAGTACACCTATTACGCCTATTGGATAGTCTTATTCCAAACCATAGGCTGGTGCCGAAAGGTAGGGAATGAAGAAAACCAATTAGCCTAAGTAGGGTGTGCAGAAGGTAATATGTAAAGACAAAATAAAGGGATTAGAAAGAGGGCAAAGTAAATTGCGACTGATATCATTCACGACCAAAACCGCGTACTTCATCGCCGCTCCTATTTCACCTTTAAAAGAATAAGGTATTATTCGGTTGTCTTTTATCATCACCTTCTCTCGAGATGCGAGTACTCCTTGGTTTAGGAGGGTACACCTATTATGCTTACTGGATAGTCTTCTTCCAAACCATAGGCTGGTGCCGAACGGTAGGGAAGGAAGAAAACCATTTAGCCTAACGATGGTGTACAGAAGGTAACGACTAAAGTCAAATTAAGGGATTTGGAGAGATGACAATAAAATATACGGTTGAAGTCATGAATTGGATTATGGAAGAGGCATTGCTATGAATACCAGGATACCCCTACGAAACATTTTCATGTTTCAGTGCATTGTTAAAGGAAAAACTGCTTTCCCGATTAGACACTTACTCTAAGGGTATGTATTTACCATGTTTCATTCTCATATCTGTATGGTTTTACAGATGATGAGTGGGAGTAGGATATTGGGAATTAGGTGATCATCCTCATTATATCGGAATTCGTTGTAATTGGTGATATTTGAGGAAATCGCCAGGGTACAGTTTTCTACCTACGACGCACAGGTTATGAGTTGTTCAACTCAGCGGACTTATACAGAGTATTGTATGTTGTCCAGTGTCCATCAGGACAAAGGGGTAGGTCCTCGTACTATGTTCTGTTTACTTATAACTTCTCTAGTATTTAGACGAGTGTTTCGTAGAAATACAAGGTCTAAGTTTTGAGAAGTTGTGGGTATAAGAATAAAGTAGAGAACCAGGTATCACAAGTATCGGGATTCTTCAAAGAGATCGAAGATGTAGATTCTTGTGATTGGTATTCAGATGATAGTGATGGTTTTGAGAAACGTGTTTCTCTTTCAGGTTACTCATAATTGGATGGATTCCTAAGTTGAGTAATGCTGATTAGCCTCTTTCCATTAAGTTGATATGCACTGGAGACAGCTGCATGGATTGAATCTGGTTCCAATTAAATAAGTGCCAAAGTTTCTGTATTGGATATAGAATGGATCGTACCTTAAAAGAAATTAAGGTACGGGGAGTTGTCCAGCTTATGATTAAAACCAGACACTGGATAACTCAGGGCACGTTTCTGTAATGGCTGTTTGTGGGTTGACCCTGGCTATGACGAGGGTTGATATTCTACCATTTCGAAGATCAATAGTGATATTGTTCTTGACTCGCCACAGTTTTAGTAAAATGGATCTTTTTCAGAAAACAGTAGTGGGAGTATGGTAGAACTGGAAGTGATTCCAGAACCGCGAACGATTACGGAAAATTTAATAGGACCTATATATTCAATCAGGTCTGACATTCCATTAGCCACTTCGCAGATATGGTAGGTAACCTCAGACACCCGAGAGGTACTTCGGTAGGCTCAAGGACGGTGACAGGGAGGTTCTTATCTACCCAGACTTGACACTACTGTTGTTCCAGGCTATGAGACCCGGTAGGAGGGTTGTCGTAGTCAGTGGGAGCAACGGAAGCATGGTGGGCAAGTAGCTTATGTCTATTTATAGACTTGAGCAGTTATAGCGGAGATAGATCATCTAATTTTGATGTGACAGTCATGGGTTTGACTTCAATCAGAATAGGGGATGGATCAGTTAAGAAGGTAGTAGGGTGTGATGTCATGGTATCAGGATGACATACACAGAGTAGGAAGTAAAATTCCTATACTACGATTGGTTGTACTGTGATCGTCACACAGTTGTTTCTCCAGACAGGATATGGATATAATATTTGACATTATGGTTTCTGGATCTATGGTTTTAGATCTAGATTTGGGTGGTTTCCCAATGTGGGTACTTTGACAGATATTCTAATGGTTTTTAGAATAGATGACTCCTAGCATGGTGGTGTACCTGCAGGTGATGGAGTCACCCTCTCTAAAGGTGTCGTACAGACTAAAGGGGAGAGGGATGTACATGATTGGCAGATCACTTGCTTAGGCAATTGAGTCAATCATGAGATGTCAAGTACCACACCAGATGTTGTTTTTGCACTAGATGCAATAAGTTTGTATTAATCCAATCCTGGAGAAACATAAGGAAGCAGTATTAGAACATAAGTACATGTTCTACGGATTTGATGACGGCAGCCTCCTTCGGGAGACGATTATCATTCCAGGCTTCAAAGGTGACGTGGATGACAGAGAGACTGTCAGAGTTTTAGTTTTTCCCTCTGACAAAGAGGGACAGTATTATGGACAGGTGGTCCAAGAGGATACTGTGGGAAGCAAGGTGCCCGATACTGATTAGGTTCAGTGATCGATTCAGTCTAAGAAGTTTGGATATGGAGTTCATTTATTAACCAGGTCCCATCAGATATCCAGATATATTCTAAGACAGGTATTACTCAATTCAGGAGATAGTTTGCTCCGCGAACTTGAGATTAAGAGAGATATAGAAAGATACTTCTAGGCGGATCCACTCACTGAGGCTATTTCTCGAACACAATAGTTTTACAAACGGGCTTTGTGAAACTGATTAGTAGAGGAGTTGGATGTTCGGTTTCACACGGGCTGTGAGTAGTCGACATCGCAATATTAGCCTTGAGTGCAAGTGGGAGATTGTTGGAGATAGTGCCCTCATAGTCAATTATTGGATCGCAGGTACGTGATTGCAATGATTGCGGAGGACCTATCCCGGTAGGACAGTCTTACTCGAGATGATAGTATGCTATCTGGTTTTCCTTTATCAGTCGTGTACATGTTCAGGTGACTGATTGCATGTTACACTTTGATAGAGCCCTTAGGATCTTGCTTTACTACCAACAGTATGATGGCGATCATATACGTGAGAGTTGGGTAGTTTATATGCATATCCTTAATTGTAGTCCCTAGTCGTGGGAGTATCGAGACAGGGCATCGATACTCCGGAGTAGACTAGTGTGTACAGTCGAGACCCCGACGAGGGGCGGTGGCCGGTCTCACAAGCCACTGGTGTCAGTTGGATCACCTAAGATGTATACATGTGCTCATTGGGTTATGAGTACACCGGACAGGACTCGCCGGGAATCTGCTAGTTAGTACTATACCTATCGTCGGATAGCAGTTCCCTGGTGACATGTGTACAGGTTAGTTCATCGACCTGAGGTCGTCATTTGTCTCGTGTGAGTTCCCACTGTGCTTTGATTTCTACCCCCACGGCTCAAAGGAGTCGTGCAAACAGGTAGCTTTTGGGTACAGTCCCGAGCCATATGGAGGCACGTGAGCGGATCGGCAGGGGATTCGTCTCTCCCGGTATTGGGGGCGAGGTCGTGCAGTGTCTAGGAGAGCCATTACACAAAGTCGATGGCCATGGCAGGAGATTTACTGGTAGGTACTCCAGTAGTATCTCAGGGTGTGATTGGGCTACACTCCGACACGACTTATACTGCTATTGGGGGTCTGACGTTACTAGCCCCCTAGGCGGATATGCTATACTCATTGACGAACGGACCGGACTGTATATACATTGTCACTGTTAGGCTCAGTAGGGTTTTCCGGATGAGTGCGCTCATCGGCATCCCTTGAGGTCAGTCCATGGGCAGCCGTTACGCATTGCTAGTGCCGCTGACGGTTTGTGGTTAAACCCACTGCCAGGGTACTGACGAGTCATTAGAGTCCCCCACAGACAGTTTCCCAAGTTCGGGCGAAACGTTGTAGAGGCCGTATGGTTTTATGGCAGGGTTCGGAAAATGCACGTGCGTTTACGCACGTGTAGATTTTCGGACAGATGATACTGGTCGGCTTTGGTTTTAAGCCGGATCCGAGTATTATATTAAGTAGGTATAATATCTTTGTCTCAGTTGCATTTGTATTCGGTCGTAATACAAATGCGGGTATATTTATACAGTTTCGGGGTTGTCCTGAAATTCGTTTCAGGATCACTTTTGGAAGTTGCCAGTTTCCAGTTTTCTATCAGCCGTCTTTTAACATTTGGTTAAAGGCGGATTTATCTTTTCTTGGATGAGAGTGAGTCATGCTTCTAGAAGGTTCTAGAAGGTTCTAGAATTTGTGACTAAGCTTTGTGACTCATGCTTTGATTTCATTACTTTCTTGTTTTGCTTAAGATCTTTAAGCAAGATATTTGTTTTGTGTTCACACATGATATTTACTTAAGGTTACCCCCCCTCTCCTACGGTCACCTCCCTCATTCTATAAAGAGGCCGGCCCCTCTCTCTCTCTCTCATGGTTGTTGATTTCATCGGTTAGAAAAGATATGATAGTTTTGGGGTGTATGGAATTCACAGTTCATTTCATTCCATCACCCGATTTCCACGGCAACTTCATTAACCGATCGTCCACGGACTTGGACGAAGTGAGACAAAGTCATCTACTCATTCTCTACATCAATCTTGGGCGTCTCTTTTAGCAAACTTGACGATCGAGTTGCCTCGAGCCAGAGGCGGGAGCCCGTTTAAAGAACCGATCATGTGGTGCCACCTCGACGAGGAGATCGGAGATCGACGAGATCGGAGCAGCCGCAACGGAGCGTGGGATGATGGTTGAAGAACGAAGGACTCGGATCGTTCGGTATAACCATTCTACACTCTTTACAGTTTGTTAGTTTAGCAATAATGGCAGATCCGGGTTAAAGTATACGATAGCGCCAGTTTAAAAGTTTTGTTCCGCATTTTGGCGTCTGTAGACTGCCAGGGCGCTAACGTAGACTTACATACAGCACAATGGCGGTTCTGATACAAAAGAACCCACCTACCCAAGCAAGTCACCCATAAAAGAAGCAGTGTGCCTGAAATGCCGCTATGGAACCTGTACGGCAAAACCTGCAAAAACTGTGGCACAACGGGTGTGAGTTGCCAACTCGTGAATAGAAAACATCTACAAGCAGAAATCAAATGCATGACATACTCCTAGGTCAATGCGATCAGATATATATAAACCTCAAAGGGTAAGCCTGAAGCATGATAAGGTGGCAATGTAACATCTAAACATGTAGGTAGCGCCAAATACTCGTGCCTGTGCCTCAGGTAATAACAAGTCATAAATATAAGGTATGTCTGCATGAAGTAAATATGATGAAGTATCAAAATGGATATCAATACACATATATTAGCATCCCATTCCACTAATATTGGTGTAAGGGTATATATAACAGCGCCCTCATACCTTATTATATATATACAAATGAAGTATGATCAATGTAATAAAAGTCTATATGTGATCAAGGTCTGTATAACTATGGATCCCGTCCATCCGTCACCCAATGACAATAAGCCTCATGCATGTAAATATGAGGATATAATCAAAATCATGGAAAACATCATGAAACCCGTGCCTAGCATCGTCACGTAAATCCTCGTCCATATGGGGCTCCGTCTGCGGTATCGGCCCTCGGTCCCGGCAGCACGGGTCAGTCCATGTCCATCTCTTAACTCCGGTCGGTATCCTCTGGATATCCGCCGAGCTCAAATACAATCACCGGTAGGTACTCGCCCGCCTACAGGCTCAATCGGCAAAATCCATTGATCATCTTGCCGAGGGGAACCATACCGAGCCCCACCATGTACCCTCATACGGCACACACTGCTCGTATGGGGTATATAATCAGAACCGATAAATCTCATGGTGGCTGCGCAAATATCATATCAAGGAAACCGGGTTTTTCAAATAAGTACATACTCTCCTTTGAAATTATCCACAGTTCCCAAATCCAAAAATATCATGAAACGGATATCTCAATGCGTATAATCAGAAAGCATGATGAATGTGACATAGAATAATAGTATGCACATACAAGGTCATATCCTGATGCAATAATACTATCGTGTAGTGACATAGCAATTATCGATGATGAAGTGTGTGAGCCGGCAAGCAAGTGTACGTGGAACATATGCATCATCGATAATGGTGCTGGTGTCCTAACAACATGATTGCAATATAGAAATAAACCCATGCAATGCGATGCGGAATCGAATAATCAATGCAACAGTGAAGAATCTACACCAATATGTACATGTCATGCAGTGGTGCCATTTGAAATAAGACGAATCGGGGTTTTGGTAAAATACGGGTTACGGTGTTTTTAAGAATAGATACGTCTTTTGAAAATACCCGTAGAATCCCTTTACTTGTCCTTAAGATATTCCCGATTCGTTAGTTTTGAAATAGGAATGACTCAGGTCCAGTCTAACATCTACTAAGCCAAGTCCATCCGGAGGGGTATGGAAACCACCTAAATCTGAGTCGATATATATATATATATATATATAATATAATAGTCGTTGATCTCGCCTCAATAGTATCGCGTACTATACAGTATATCATCTGACATCCTCGAGTCATGAGTGCGGATCTATCATCAATATAAAGCTCGTACGGTAAATCGTCGTACGGCATCCCAATAGCTGGGTACAGGTCAATATCACAATCAGCTCATCAATTATTTGGTATCCTCTTCATCATATCACATAAACTGGGGTACTGATCTAAGTCTAATACAACTGATACCATCAATAGGACTGCGTGTGTAAACACACGTCCAAAGGCCTCGTAGAGATCACATCTCGTATCCCAAATACGAGTCATATCAAATCACCGATCTCACGGCACAATGCCCAATATCATCGACTCCTCTCCAATGTCGTCCAATATCATCATCAACATAGTGTAAACATAAGGAATATGCAAGTGTGTGCGTGTGGGTGTATACCTACTCTAGGGTTCGCGATTATGAACTAACCCTAACTATCCATAGTACACCTAACACAATATCCATGACACACTATAACTATCAAATATAATATATAGTATATCAACTACGGTCTGCGGGGGTGCTATACTCCATCCACCCGACTTCGCCCTGTAGATATAATCTACTCACCTTGCGTCTTCATTTGTCAACGTCGCTACGCGCTTGCTTGTCGCCCCGAAGTCTTCATGGGGTACCTACACATTAACGTATCGCAAATGCGTATCAAAACCAATTCAAAACTAAAATGGCATACGAATCCCAAAACGATACGCTATGATCTTTAGGTTAGAACCTATGGACAACGCCTTCCAAAACCATCAACAACTCTCGATATCGTCGTATAAACGCCAAGTAGTCGTGGTAAAACACCATACGCAAATTCAGAATTAGAAGAACGGAATACGGAAACACGAATCCAAAACAGCAACTAAGGAAATAGGCTCCAGATTTTTCCCTAGGTCAAATTAGACAAATCTATACATACCAGGGGCCTAATCTACACATGTAGGAGCAGCAGAACCAAAACGACCCAATTTGCTGCAGTTCTAGCCGTAATTTACGGCCAGAGGGAATTAATTTGCGGTCGGGGAAAAGAGGTTTGAGCTGGGGTCTTGTGTAGTGGTTCTAGGGTGCCTGCACATCTTACTGTCCAATCAATTTTATTTCAGAATGTCTCAGGTGATAGCAGATTACAAAATACACTCCCAAATTTGCAGTTCTCCCCGATATTGATTCACTAAATCCGCATTCTGGGTTAAACTCTCTGGTCTGGTCCAAAATAACATCCCACCAGGGGTTCTAAGGTCACAAAAATCCTCAATTTCATCTTTGGTTTCAGATCTAACCTAAACCCTAACTTGAAGTTTCAAAAGTCCATCAAACGACACCATATCGACATGAAACTAGAATGGATGCAATAAGAATTGAAATACTAAACTAGGGGTGCAGAAATTACCTCCTTTGGCAACTCAAGAAAATTCTTGAGTTGCACAAAGTCCTCAAGATCAGCTCTTGCTTAGTCCATTGTGTAGCTATTGAGCTTGGGAGCAACTTTTGTGAAATGGGGATAGGACTTTGGTTAGGTTTTAATGGTGGATCTAAGTTGAAGAGGGAGGAGGAAGAAGAGGGAGAGGGCAGGTGCAGCAGCAGCTCTATGAAGGGGGAGAGAAAATGAGATGGGAAATGATGGAGGAAAGGGTCAAAAAAAAGTCAAAAGCAACTTACTCTCTCTCTCTCTCATCATCATACTTATCTTTTTCTTTTTTTCTCCTTTCTTTTTCTTTTCCTTCTCACCATGGTGAACCCTAAGCAACCATACCCAAAAATATGAAACAAGTGTAATAAGTGTGGAGAAATGATATGTGCACATTTTGCACAAAAATGCTAAAAACTCGATTAGCGATCTTTAATCGCGATTAGCACTAAATTAGCACATAACTAATTATAAATACTTAAAAATGACATAATTCCATAAAATACCCTGTTTTAGAATTTTCCATAATTTTTCCCCATTATTTGAATTTAATTATACCGGAATATTAAAATATTCATTAAAATAATATTAAATTATAAAAATTCCCAAAAATAATATTTTATTATTTTGAAACGTTACAATCTACCCCCCTTAAAGAAATTCGGTCCCCGAATTTAAATTTAAACCCCAAAATACTAAAACATTTCGATACAAAGTCCAAGTCGTCGGGGCTTCGAAATCATCAATACATAATACATCATAGCGCAATACATGCGCATAAGTAATGAGCAGATAACTCAAAATAGAAACTCCGTCAAGCATCCTGCAATCATCGGAGTCATGGTAAAGACACAAATGTCAAATCCAAAACAAAACCAGTATGATGTACATCAAAATTATACATGTATATATGAAAGCTATATGTATAAATAACTAAAGTAAATACGTGCAAAAGTATGTGGGTACTGTCCTCTGACTAGTCACGCTCTGTATGAAAACACATAGCAAATATCATAAAACGTAATGCTCCATAAGTATTAAATCTCAAAATGTATATATGAATATCCGGTGCGTCTGGTGCGCATGGAAATCAAGATCCATATATGTGCCATACAGGTGCACAAAATAACATCTAGGTGCAACGGGTGTGCATGAAGAATCTGTCATAGGCAACGTGTGTGCCTGACAGCCAAATCAGGTGCATCTGACATTCACGAAGAATCTCTATTTAGTGCGTCTGGTGTGCACCAAAATCGTATCTCAAAAAATGCGCCCAACATGCACGAAAATCCAAATTGTCGGTATACAATGCGGCCCAATCCAAATCGGGTGTACCGCGGTGGAAATTCTCACAACCGTGTGCATCAACATGCACAAATCAAATCAAAACACTAAAGTGCATGAAAACTATGCAGGAAGCGTAAATCAAATCATCGGCATAAAATAGGCATGAAATCACAATCAATACCTCAAGCATAATAACTCTGCACAAAATATGAATATCCAGTAAGTGAAGCCATGGTGCACAAAATCAAATATCATGGAATTCAGTCATCAAGACTAAATCATGCAAACAGAACGCCCAAAATACCGAAATCCAAGATGACGGATACGTGATAATCGAATCACAAAATCACAAATCATAAATACCGTCTTCGGTAGTCCCTCCTTCAAAGTCGAGAAGGTGTCGGTGCATCCAATGCTAGAAGCACAAGATATCTACTTGCCTCTTGCTCACGGTCTGGCGTCCTCTGTCTCTGGGTCCTTATCTTCTCTGCGGATTACCTAACTCGCAATTAATCGGCTCATCGGCCCTGTCAGGTGTGCTAACGGGGACGATTCCGTTCTGGCACTTCTCTGGTCATCTCTCGGTCAATCATCACGACTACTCCTAAAGCAGCATATCACTGGCGCCGACCTCTGGTCCTCTGAATGCACATCACACATTTGCTCCTGGTGCAAATCTTATTGCAGCAGTGTCCTGGAAGGAATCCTGCTCAGGGTCTCTTCCAATCTTGCCTATGCCGGTCTGTACGGAGGTTGGTACTCTTGCATAAACTCTTCTCGCTCGATGGACATCTGCGTCCTCAGCACAACATCTCCTCGGAAGCTGGTCACGTCCCAACGCCTCTGTAGACATATCCGACCTTTAATCTTAGCAAGGAGTAGTAACAGCTCGTCTTCATCACGCATGAACTCCTTGTCCCGCTAGTCTGTACCATCATCCATTTCGACGTCACATCTCTATCTGCGCACTGCAATGTTCTCGGCTACGGTCAATCCGAAATATCTCTCAAATATCTTTTCTTCCGAATTGCCCGGAAGTCATCCTCCATTGCTAAAGCTAATTCTTGTTCCGGAACGGCTGCATACTCATCGCGCCTATTTCTGGAAGATATATCCATAAACAATACCTCTGCGTGCATATCGCATCTCTGATGTCAGCGGAGTGGAACGTCATCTCGTCGAACTCTCTTGCGAACTCTTTACTTCCCTCTGCTTCAATATCAACTGATTCGGACTCAACTCATCGTGGCTGCAAGGACGGCGCTCCTATGGCTATGCTCGTATCTGGAGTCTGCCAAGCAATGCATCCTATCACATGATATCCGAATGATGTCGAATCATTCGATCGACTCGTCAGAACCTCATAATCCTTCAAGAGATCAACATCTTGAGTACAGTCTAATAGTATTGAGTACATGCCACAGCGTCGGTGGTCCAGCCGAAGAAGGGCAAACCCAAGGCTCACTAATGGCGCCGCAGAACTGCCGCAAACCCTATGGTTCAAAGGCTTTCACACGGTCATTAAGTCGAGTTAGGGTTTCATTCTTCTAGAGGGTCTATAGAATCGCTTTCATGTCTTTCCGAATACTTTAAACTTGGAAAATGGGCTCCTGACATTCGATCGTCTCAATCGACTCTCAACGAATCTACGTAAACTCGTCTCTAGTTGGAACCAATCTATCTAATGACCTCGCATCGGGGTAAGCGAACGAACCACATGTCCTAGTCATTCATCCTCGGTGACTAGCGACTCACCATCATTTCTCTAAGTATATGCTCAAGCTGCAGTAGCTCCAACATCTGGGGTGATATCTCGTTATTTGCAGCAACAATTGGCTCATTCATCGGTACGCTGAACAGCGCCTCAATCATCATAAATAAGCGATATATCAATGGTCATCACATCCTGGCTGGCCTCTATCAGTGGCTCAATCCTCTGGTACCGATCGGTACGTCCGGAAAATCTTGTAAAAGCGATCTGTCAAGCGCTCATGGCGCGAAAGCACAATTAGACGACGCCTCTATATGCAATCGTATGTCTCTGAAATCATGCCCTGGTCAGTCCTCGTCCATGACGTGCTCATGCTGACGCAACTCGAGCCGTAGCTCACTCTTCCCATGCAATCATGGCAGCAAACCAATAACCAGTATCGATAAGGATAGATCATAGGAAGGAATATAATACTGTGCAAGGAAATGTACATCCTAAGGTTTCTTAAGCGGAGGGGCGTGTCGTAAATATGCCGCGGAATATACGTACGGTACGTCACTCTACTCAAGCTACCTACTCCATCAACCAAGGGTCATCCTATGCGACGAAAGTTCGGGTATAATACCCCCTCGACTAAGTCTAAGTTCCGTAACGTCAAGCCTAAGTTTCGTATATAGATAAACGCCCTAGGCTCCACATAGTCAAACTTAGACTCGAACCAAGGTTAACCTAGGGCTCTGATACCAACTTTGTCACGACCCGAAAGAGCACATGACTGGCCCTTGAACCATATGAAGTCTATAGGACTCCATCTGATCCAAGTAAGCCAAAAGCACAGAAATCTAAAACCATTTTAAGAGTAAATAAAGAAATCTAGTTTAAAGAAGTGAAGAAAACATGTTTGAAGTCAAGGTTTTAAAATAACTAAGTCGAGTATGCATTTTAAAAATGTGTAGTCTTTTCTGAAAATTTCGGCAGAGTTTCCTTTGTAAAAACTGGCCCCGAACGGGATACAACAAGAATAATATATATGAAATGATAAAAGGCATCCCCAAGCGGGAGCTAGCTCTTCGTCAAACGACAGTCACAACCACGCAAGCAATAATGATATACAATGTCAAAGGGCGAGGATCAAAACCCAAAAAGAAACTCAAAACAGCCAGAAAACCATAATACTACAAGCGCGGCTCTAAGGTCAAAATAATACAACACTGTGTCTAAGTCTAAAACAATATACAAGTTTTGGTTAATGGAATTTCTAGATACAATGAATAGTACAGGTACAATGGCGGTTCTGATACAAAGGAACCCACCTACCCAACCAAGTCACCCATAAAAGAAGTAGTGTGCCAGAAATGCCGCTATGGAACCTGTACGGCAAAACCTGCAAGAACTGTGGCACAACGGGGGTGAGTTGCCAACTCGTGAATAGAAAACATCTACAAGCAGAAATCGAATGCATGACATACTCCTAGGTCAATACGATCAGATATATATAAACCTCAAAGGGTAAGCCTGAAGCATGATAAGGTGGCAATGTAACATCTAAAATGTAGGTAGCGCCAAATACTCGTGCCTGTGCCTCAGGTAATAACAAGTCATAAATATAAGGTATGTATGCATGAAGTAAATATGATGAAGTATCAAAATGGATATCAATACACATATATTAGCGTCCCATTCCACTAATATTGGTGTAAGGGTATATATAACAGCGCCCTCATACCCTGTTATATATACAAATGAAGTATGATAAATGTAATAAAAGTCTATATGTGATCAAGGTCTGTATAACTGTGGATCCCGTCCACCCGTCACCCAATGACAATAAGCCTCATGCATGTAAATATGAGGATATAATCAAAATCATGGAAAACATCATGAAACCTGTGCCTAGCATCGGCACGTAAATCCTCGTCTATATGGGGCTCCGTCTGCGGTATCGGCCCTCGGCCCCGGCAGAACGGGTCAGCCCATGTCCATCTCTCAACTCCGGTCGGTATCCTCCGGATATCTGCCGAGCTCAAATACAATCACCGGTAGGTACTTGCCCGCCTCCAAGCTCAATCGGCAAAATCCATCGATCATCTTGCCGAGGGGAACCATACCGGGCCCCATCATGTACCCTCATACGACACACACTCCTCGTATGGGGTATATAATCAGAACCGATAAATCTCATGGTGGCTGCGCAAATATCATATCAAGGAAACCGGGTTTTTCAAATAAGTACATACTCTCCTTTGAAATTATCCACTGTTCCCAAATCCAGAAATATCATGAAACGAATATCTCAATGCGTATAATCAGAAAGCATGATGAATGTGACATAGAATAATAGTATGCACATACAATGTCATATCCTGATGCAATAATACTACTGTGTACTGACATGACAATTATCGATGATGAAGTGTGTGAGCCGGCAAGCAAGTGTACGTGGAACATATGCATCATCGATAACGGTGCTGGTGTCCTAACAGCATGATTGCAATATAGAAATAAACACATGCAATGCGATGCGGAATCGAATAATCAATGCAATAATGAAGAATCTACACCAATATGTACATGTCATGCAGTGGTGCCATTTGAAATAAGACGAATCGGGGTTTTGGTAAAATACGGGTTACGGTGTTTTTAAGAATAGATACGTCTTTTGAAAATACCCGTAGAATCCTTTTACTTGTCCTTAAGACATTCCCGATTCGTTAGTTTTGAAATAGGTATGACTCGGGTCCAGTCTAACATCTACTAAGCCAAGTCCATCCGGAGGGATATGGAAACCACCTAAATCTGAGTCGATATATATATATATATACTACAATAGTCGGTGATCCCGCCTCAATAGTATCGCGTACTATACAGTATATCATCTGACATCCTCGAGTCATGAGTGCGGATCTATCATCAATATAAAGCTCGTACGGTAAATCGTCGTACGATATCCCAATAGCTCAGTACGGGTCAATATCACAATCAGCTCATCAATTATTTGGTATCCTCATCATCATATCACATAAACTGGGGTACTGATCTAAGTCTAATACAACTGATACCATCAATAGGACTGCGTGTGTAAACACACGTCCAAAGGCCTGCTATAGATCACATGTCGTATCCCAAATACGAGTCATATCAAATCACCGATCTCGCGGCACAATGCCCAATATCATCGACTCATCTCCAATGTTGTCCAATATCATCATCAACACAGTGTAAACATATGGAATATGCAAGTGTGTGCGTTTGGGTGTATACCTACTCTAGGGTTCGCGACTATGAACTAACCCTAACTATCCATAGTACACCTAACACAATATCCACGACACACTATAACTATCAAATATAATATATAGTATATCAACTACGGACTGCGGGGGTGCTATACTCCATCCACCCGACTTCGCCCTGTAGATATAATCTACTCACCTTGCGTCTTCATTTGTCAACGTCGCCACGCGCTTGCTTGTCATCCCGAAGTCTTCATGGGGTACCTACGCATTAACGTATCGCAAATGCGTATCAAAACCAATTCAAAACTAAAACGGCATACGAATCCCAAAACGATACGCTATGATCTATAGGTTAGAACCTATGGACAACGCCTTCCAAAACCATCAACAACTCTCGATATCGTCGTATAAACGCCAAGTAGTCGAGGTAAAACACCATACACAAATTCAGAATTAGAAGAACGGAATACGGAAACACGAATCCAAAACAGCTACTAAGAAAATAGGTTCCAGATTTCACCCTAGGTCAAATTAGACAAATCTATACATGCCAGGGGCCTAATCTACACATGTAGGATGTGCAGAACCAAAACGACCCAATTTGGTGCAGGTCTGGCTGCAATTTACGGCCAGAGGGATTTAATTTGCGGCCGGGGAAAAGAGGTAGGGGCTGGTGTCTTGTGTGGTGGTTCTAGGGTGCCTGCACATCTTACTGTCCAATCAATTTTATTTCAGAATGTCTCGGGTGATAGCAGATTACAAAATA
The DNA here is from genome assembly GCA_030015575.1 of Agapanthus africanus. NCBI lineage: Eukaryota > Viridiplantae > Streptophyta > Magnoliopsida > Asparagales > Amaryllidaceae > Agapanthus > Agapanthus africanus. The sequence goes on from JASDDO010000004.1 coordinate 208,840,913, forward strand.
CACTCCCAGATTAGCAGTTCTCCCCGATATCGATTCACTAAATCCGCATTCTGGGTTAAACTCTCAGGTCTGGTCCAAAATAACATCCCACCAGGGGTTCTAAGGTCACAAAAATCCTCAATTTCATCTTTGGTTTCAGATCAAACCTAAACCCTAACTTGAAGTTTCAAAAGTCCATCAAACGACACCATATCGACATGAAACTAGAATGGATGCAATAAGAATTGAAATACTAAACTAGGGGTGCAGAAATTACCTCCTTTGGCAACTCAAGAAAATTCTTGAGTTGCACAAAGTCCTCAAGATCAGCTCTTGCTTAGTCCATTGTGTAGCTATTGAGCTTGGGAGCAACTTTTGTGAAATGGGGATAGGGTTTTGGTTAGGTTTAAATGGTGGATCTAAGTTGAAGAGGGAGGAGGAAGAAGAGGGAGAGGGCAGGAGCAGCAGCAGCTCTATGAAGGGGGAGAGAAAATGAGATGGGAAATGATGGAGGAAAGGGTCAAAAAAGTCAAAAGCAACTTACTCTCTCTCTCTCTCATCATCATACTTACCTTTTTATTTTATTTTCCTTTCTTTTTCTTTTCCTTCTGACCATGGTGAACCCTAAGCAACCATACCCCAAAACATGAAACAAGTGTAACAAGTGTGGAGAAATGATATGTGCACATTTTGCACAAAAATGCTAAAAACTCGATTAGCGATCTTTAATCGCGATTAGCACTAAATTAGCACATAACTAATTATAAATACTTTAAAATGACATAATTCCATAAAATACCCTATTTTAGAATTTTCCATAATTTTTCCCCATTATTTGTATTTAATTATACGGGAATATTAAAATATTCATTAAAATAATATTAAATTATAAAAATTCCCAAAAATAATATTTTATTATTTTGAAACGTTACAAATTGGATGTTAGGATTCTCACTAGTTGTAATGAGATGGTATCAATCGATCCTGGGGAGAATCACTGGAAAGGTTCCAGAGTGATAAGGACGACTGAATGTCAGTCGCAGGCATTGTCTATACGCTCAGTGGAGGGACGGTATGTTGGAAGAGTTCCAAGCTAGATATCGTGACTTACTAGACGATTAAAGGCAAGATACATCTTTACCAAGGATGCTACTAAAGAGGCAGTCTGGACATATTTTAGTTCATGAGATGAACTTCGTTCCTGCCATTGTGTGACAATGGAGTTGTGGCTTATGCCAAGGAACCCCCGTCCAATCAGAAATACAGATATAATTCTTAGGCAGTATCACCTGATCATGGAGATGGTTGATCTCCAGGGAGATCGAGGATATGGGAGTAGACACAGAGGACAACAGCGTGGATCCACTCACAAAGGCCTTTTTCCCAGTAGAGACTTTTGTGGGATGGTTGAGTATGAGATAATTCGACCACAGCTGATTGTTGGGTATGCGATACCACAACAGATGGCCCTAGTGCAAGTGGGAGATTGTTAGTTATATGTATGCCCTAGAGGCCATTACTGTACATACGATGTATATTGTAGTGGATGCTTGGACATATATAGGGAGGACTTTCTTGCTCGACATGATAGTATGCTATCTGGTTACACTTTATCTTAACATATACTCTGATTGTCTCTATGTTACATGTTGATAAAGCCCTTAGGATGAGTACTTGACTACCAGGACTATGATGTGGATCATACTAGTAGGGACAGTGTAGTCGTCAAGTACATCTTTCAAATGTTCCTAGACATGGGAGTACCGAGACAGGGCATCGATACTCCAGAGTAGACTAGTGTATGCGCTTCTTGACCCATATGATGGGCGATGGATGATCTCATATCCATTGGTGTTTGAAATCAGAGAAGGTATACAGGTGCCCAGTGGAGACTGGGTATACTGGACGGACCCGCTGAGAACTCCCAGATGGTATTATACCTCACGTCAGATGGAAGTTCTCTGGTGACACTGGTACAGGTTAGTCTGTAGACCCGAGATCTTCATAGAGTCTTGTGTGATTCCCAATGTGCTTTGATTTCCATCAGACCACGTCGAAGAGGGCGTGCAAAAAGGTGTCTTTTGGGTACAGTCCTAAATCAGATGGAGGCAATGAGCGATAGGAGGGGATTCATCTCTCCCGGTATAGGGAGTTGATGTTGCGCTGTGTTCGATTGGCTATAACTGGAAATCCGTTTCCAGGGTTGCTGAGATTTACTGGTAAGTGTTATCAGTAGTTTCTCGAACTGTTATGGACCTCATATCGACACGACTTATCAAGCTACTGGGGTCTGATGTTTACCACCCCTAGGCGAGATATGCGACATATCAGACGAAGAGATCGGACTGTACGGGAGTGTTACTGATTGGATTCGCAGGAGAATGTACAGTCTTGCTTGTTGATCTTCTGATCGCTCAATACCTGTGTGGCTGTTACGTTTAGCTGACCGCTTGCAACTTGTGGGTGTTTGTCATGATCGTCACCTACTGCCGGCGTATTGACGATTCTTTAGAGTCCTACACAGAGGTTTCTTGACTCGGGAAAAACGGAGTAGGAGCACATATGTGATATGTGCGGGACCGAGAAAAATATGTGTATGTGATACCGTATTAGATTCTCGCGATATGAGATATCGGCCGGGTATATGTGATATAGCCGGGTCATCGGATCAAGTGTTGATTCGATGAACTGATACAAATTATATTAGTCGGTTATTTGTGAAATAGCTGGATTATCGGATCAAGTGTTGATTCGATAATTTAATGTATAATTATATATTTGATATATTAAATTATATTAACTAGTATAAACTCACAAAAAGATTCTTTTTCTCACTCGGGTAATACATTGATATATATGCGATATATGTTAATTGTATTATTTTATTTTGTTACAATAAATATTGTATATGTGATATATAATATTGTAACATGTTATGGTTATAAATGCAACATGTTTTGTGGAGTTTAATTGAGGTTAGGGTTTGGATTAGGGTTAAGTCTTCATGAAGCTTTCAAGAAGCTTCTTGAAGCTTTGACTTTGACTTGGATATTTTGCATAGATATTTCCTTAACCCAACCCAACCCTTTACCCAACTTAAATCTCTACATGGGTTAAGTCTTCATACATAACCCATGGTTGCAATTCTAACCATTGACTAGAGTTTCATTATTCATCACAAAGGATTCTTCTTCTTCTTTCTTGAGTTCTTGAAGAAAAGCTTTCTAGCTTTTTCTTTGGTGATGAAAATGAGTGAGATTAAGATAATAAATGAGAGCTAAAATCCTACTTCATCATCCTAATCTATCTTAGCCGATTAGATTAGGGTGTTCACTTCATTTGTGAGTGAGAGCTTGTGTCAAAGAAACTTCAAGGTAGATCATCTTAGTTATAGATGATCGGAAGCAAGTTTGCATCTTTCTCTTCGTGGAACCTCTCTAGAGTCGGGATACTCGATGATCGCAGTGAAGGGACCTCAACACGGAGCTTATGAAGCGAAGGACCGGACTACAAAGGTTGTAATCCCAAACTCTTAGATGTTAAAGTGTTTAACATGCTTTGTTTCGCCTAATCTCTAGTTTAAAGATCTTGGTTAGGGTTGTTCGGCACGTATTAATTTTGAATCGGGCATGGTTGATGCCTTATAGACCCTTGTGAGAGTGCCTAGTAACCCTACAGTTTGGGTTGCAACACACATGCTATATTAAAAATTTAGGGGGTGCTAAGTTATTCCAACCATGAATCGAACTAGAAATCTAGGGTAACATCATATAGTATCACATACTATGTAGTGTCTAACTCTAAGTGGGGAGAAATACAACCTTTGTAGACCTCCTCTTGTGACTCCTTGGATCAACAATGGTTTGAACCGGCTCGCTAGAATCCTTCCAAGTCCACGACGATCCACCCGGAGTCCTTTGGCTCAAGCTCTTAGCTTCACTTGATCTATGAAGAAGTGGAGAAAACTACCTACACTAGTGGGCTATAGTAGTATATATTGGTGATGTGGTTTGTATTCTTACTGAAAAACCTTTCCTTTTTGTATTCCTCACTCACTAGAGAAGGCAAGAGAGCATGAAGGAGGAAGAAGAAGGAGATGGCAAAGCTTGAGCTCTATTTGTGATAATTCTCTAAATAAAATAAGAAAAGAAAATACTTATATGAGAGTCACACTCACATATAACCATGGTCAATAAATATCTAGATATTTTCATTAGTGAGTTTAAGAACAAAGGAAATTAAACCATGGTCTAAGTCAAGGTTAAGTGTAGAAGAGTGTAGAAATTATCAACCATGATTTAATTCCTTTTTCTTTTTCTCAATATCAAATATATATATATATATATATATATATATATATATATATATATATATATATTCCATGTGAGTCTTGCATTGCCATCTCCAATGTATCAACAACCATGACACAAGTATGCATGCATGTGTGCATTAATATCAACATGTATATACATGCATACATTCATGGATACATCCAAATAGGAATAGGTTTTAAAACAAGTGAGCTAAAAGTCAATATTAAATCAACACTTGATTTAATAAACCGGTCATATCACATACGACCCGACCAATAGAAAACGCCCGATTAAAATACGGTATCATATACACGCATTTAATCGAGCTCCCGTGCATATCTCATATGCACACCTCATCTTTTCGTCTGAGCTAGGAAACCTCTCTGTGGGACTCTAAGACTCGTCAATAGGCTAGCAGTAGGCAGTGATCATATCACATACCCACAAACCGTCAGCGGCACTAGCTATACGTAACGGCTCCCAGGTATTGAGCGATCAGAAGTAAAACAAGCGAACCTGTCAAAACTCCCGTCGAACGAACTGGCAACACTTACCGTACAGTCCGGTCTCTTCGTCAGATATACTGCATATCGAGTCTATGAATGGTATCGTCGACCCCAATAACTCAATAAGTCATGCCGGTATATGGCTCATAACAGTTCGAGAAACTACTGATAACATTTATCAGTAATTCTAATCAGCCCTGGCTAGGGACTTCCTGTTATAGCGAATCGACCATAGCGCAACATCAACCCCCAATACCGAGAGAGACGAAACCCCTCCTATCGCTCATTGCCTCCATGTGCCTCGGGACTGTACCCAAAATCCACCTGTTTGCACGACTCAGTAGAGCTATAGTAAGGTGGAGATCAAAGTACAGTGGGAGGACACACAAGACTCTATGACGATCTCGGCTCTACAGACTAACCTGTACCAGTGTTACCTGAGAACTACTATCCGACGATAGATATAATACCACATAGGAGTTCTCGGCGAGTCCGTTCTGTAGGGTTATTTAGCAAGGAAGCAAGGTTTCGGGAGGCATCTTCCATGCCATTTTAAAATTTTTGCCGTACTAGCTAACCCTAACCCTAGAATCTTAACTAGAAAATCAGACGATACAACATGTAAACAACTTTACAACTAAGTGAATGCGGAATACAACCTTTGTAGACCGGTCCTTCACTTCAAATGCTCCGTGTAGAAGTCCCTTTGCTCCGAGTAATGATCTCCCGAACTCTTGAGAGGCTCCACAAGGTGAAAGATGCAAACTTGCTCGAAGTCTTCGAAGCCGAAGATGATCTACGTCGAGGAGACTCAAGCTCATGCTACCTCTTCACTAAATTAGGATTTAGGGAAGAAAACACCCTAAACTAAATGGCTAATAGTAGAGGATGATGAAGTAGGAAATTGTCTCTCTTGAAATTTTATTTTCTCACTAAATTTTATCACTTTGTCAAAAGCTAGAAAAGCTTGAATGAGGAAGAGGAAGAGGAAGATGAAGATCAAGTGATGAAAGAATAAATCATGTATGGTTAGAAATGCAACAATAGTGAGTTTATGTCATACCTTAACCCTTGTAGAGACTAAACCATGGTGTAGGGTAATTGTTAGGTTAATAAATATCTTGAGCATGACAAAATAAGTGGACTAAGTCAATGTTCTACAAGTTTCTACCAAAAAATCAACCATGACAAGTCCACTTTATTTGAATTACTTAATAATAAATATAAACTCTAACATTAACCCTAGCATGGTATAAGTCTCATATATCCATGTTGCATGTGTAACCTAGCATGTCACAATGATATATATCACTTATATATTTTGTGTGAAAAAGAAAACAATACAATTAACATATATCACATATATGTTAAGTGTATCATTAAGTGAGAAAAAGAAATACTTAAGTGAGCTAATATTAGTTAATGTAATGTAATATATCAAACATATAATTATACATTGAATTATTAAATCAACACTTGATTTAATAATCCGGTTTTATCACATATAACCGACTAATATCAAATGTAACAATCTATCGAATCAACACTTGATCCGATAACCCGGCTATAGCACATATAACCGACCGATATCACATATCACGAGATTAGAATGCGGTATCGCATACGCGCATTAATCTCGGTCCCGCACATATCACATATGTGCTCCTACTTCGTTTCGCATGGACCAGGAAACCTCTGTGTATGACTCTAAAGACTCATCAATACGCCGGCAGTAGGTGATGATCATATCAAACACCCACAAGCCGCAAGCGGTCTTCTAAACGTAACGGCCACCCGGGTATTGAGCGATTAGAAGATCAAACAAGCAAGCCTGCTCGTACTCCTGCGAATCCACTCAGTAACACTACCGTACAGTCCAGTCTTTTCGTCTGATATGTCGCATATCACAGCCTGGGAGTGGTATAACGTCAGACCCCAATAGCCTGATAAGTCATGCCGATGCAAGGTCCATAACGGTTCGAGAAACTACTGATAACACTTACCAGTAGATCTCAGCAACCCTGGCCAGGATTTCTTGTTATGGCCAATCAAGCATAGCGCAACATCAACTCCCAATACCGGGAGAGACGAATCCCCTCCTATCGCTCATTTCCTCCTTGTGAATCGGGTTTGTACCCAAAAACCACCTTTTTGCATGATCTCTTGACCGTGGTATGGTGGAAATCAAAGCACAGTGGGAATCACACAAGACTCAATGACGATCTCGGGTCGACAGACTAACCTATACCAGTGTCACCAGAGAACAGCTATCTGACGATAGGTATAATACCATCTAAGAGTTCTCGGCAAGTCCGTCCAGTATACCCAGTCTCCACTTAGCACCAGTATACCATCTCTGATGTCAAACACCAATGGATATGAGATCATCCATCGCCCATCATATGGGTCGAGAAGCGTATATGCTAGTCTACTTTGGAGTATCGATGCCCCATCTCGATACTCCCATGACTAAGAACAATTGAATGATGTACTAGCCGACTACCTCTGCCCCACTAGTATGATCCGCATTATAATCCTGGTAGTCAAGTACTCATCGTAAGGGCTTTATCAACATGTAATAGAGAGACAATAAGTGTACATGTTAAGATAAAGAGCAACCAGATAGCATACTATCATGTCGAGCAAGAAATTCCTCCCTATATATGTCCAAGCATCCACTACAATATACATCGCATGTACAGTAATGGACTTTACGGCATACATATAACTAACAATCTCCCACTTGCACTAAAGCCATTTGTTGCAGTATCTCATACTCAACGTCCTATAGATGTCTCTTTAGGGAAAGGCCTTTGTGAGTAGATCCGCCGTGTTTTCCTTCGCGTCAACTCTCCTGACCTCGATCCCTGGGTGATCAACCATCTCCCTGATCAGGTGATACTTGCCTCGGAATATGTCTGGAACGCTGATGGGACCGGCGTTCCCAGGCCAAAGCCACAACTCCATTGTTGTCACAATAAGAGTTATTGGACGCTCAATGGTAGGAACCTTGTTCATCTCATGAACAAGAAATGTCCAGAGAGCCACTTTGGTAGTATCGTTGGCAGCGATGTATCCAGCTTTTATCGTCTAGTATGTCACGGTATATATCTTGGGACTCTTCTGTTGGATATAGTGCCTTCAAAGTCACTTATTGGATCGCAGGTACGTGATTGCAATGATTACGGAGGACCTATACCGGTAGGACAGTCTTACTCGAAATGATAGTATGCTATTTAGTTTGCCTTTATCAATCGTGTATAGGTTCAGGTGACTGATCACAATTACACTTTGATAGAGCCCTTAGGATCTTGCTTGACTACCAACAGTATGAGGGCGATCATATAAGTGAGAGTTGGGTGGTCTATAAGCATATCCTTAATAGTGGTCCTAAGTCGTGGGAGTTTCGAGACAGGGCATCGATACTCCGGAGTAGACTAGTGTATACAGTCGAGACCCCGACGAGGGGCGGTGGCCGGTCTCACAAGCCACTGGTGTCAGTTGGATCACCTAAGATGTATACAGGTGCTCATTGGGTTATGAGTACACCGGACAGGACTCGCCGGGAACCTGCTAGTTGGTATTATACCTATCGTCAGATAGCAGTTCCCTGGTGACATGTGTACAGGTTAGTTCATCGACCCGAGGTCGTCATTTGTCTCGTGTGAGTTCCCAATGTGCTTTGATTTCTACCCTACCACGGCTCAAAGGAGTCGTGCAAACAGGTAGTTTTTGGGTACAGTCCCGATCCATATGGAGGCACGTGAGTGGATCGGTAGGGGATTCGTCTCTCCCGGTATTAGGGGTGGAGATCGTGCTGTGTCTAGGAAAGCCATTACACCAAGTCCTTGGCTAAGGAAGGTGAGATTTACTATTAGGTACTCCAGTAGTATCTCAGGGTGTTCAGGGCTTGTCTCCGACACGACTTATACAGCTATTGGGGGTCTGACGTTACTAGCCCCCTAGGCCGGATATGCGATACTCATAGACGAACGGACCAGACTGTATATACATTGTCACTGTTAGGCTCAGTATGGTTTCCGGATGAGTTCGTTCATCGGCTTCCCTTGAGGTCAGTCCATGGGCAGCCGTTACGCATAGCTAGTGCCGTTGACGGTTTGTGGTTAAACCCACTGCCAAGGTACTGACGAGTCATTAGAGTCCCCCACAGATAGTTTCCCAAGTTCGGGCGAAACGTTGTAGAGGTCGTATGGTTTTATGGCAGGGTTCGGAAATTGCACGTGCGTTTACGCACGTGTCATATTTCGGGCAGATAATACTGGTGGGCTTTGGTTTAAGCCGGATCCATGTATTATACAGAGTAGATATAATATCTTTGTCTCAGTTGCATTTGTATTCGGTCGTAATACAAATGCGGGTATATTTATACAGTTACGGGGTTATCCTGAAATTCGTTTCGGGATGACTTTTGGAAGTTGACAGTTTCCAGTTTTCTATCAGCCGTATTTAACATTCGGTTAAATACGGATTTCTCTTTTCTTGAGATGAGTGTGGAAGGTTCAAGAAGTTTCAAGAAGAGGTGACTAGGTTAGAATGGTGTTGAGTTTTCATTGGTTACTTTCTTTGTGTTCACACTAGAGATATTTTCTTATTGTCACCTCCCCCTCTCCTACACTCACCCCCACCTCTATATATGTGGCCGGCCTTCCTCCTCTCTCACTCACTCACTTCATTTGGTTAAAAAGATTATGATAGTTTCGGTGTATGGAATTTCACAGCTCATTTCATTCCATTACCCGATTCCCACGGCAACTTCATTAACCGTCCGTCCATGGTTTTGGACGAAGCGAGACAAAGTATTCCACTCATTCTCTACATCAATCTTGGTCGTCTCTTTTAGCAAACTTGACGACCGAGTTGCCTCGAGTCAGAGGCGGGAGCCCGTTTAAAGATCCGATGATGTGGTGCCACCTGGACGAGGAGATCGGAGATCGATGAGATCGGAGCAGCCGCAACAGAGCGTGGGATGATGGTTAAAGAACGAAGGACTCGGATCGTTCGGTATAACCTTTCTTCCCTCTTTGTAGATTGTTAGTTTAGCGTTAATGGCAGATCCGGGTTATAGTATGCGATAGCGCCAGTTATAAAAGTTTTTGTTCCGCATTTTGGCGTCTGAAAGACAGCCGGGACGCTACCGTAGACTTACATGGTATCAGAGCCACGCCATTATGCTATACTAACTTGTGCTAACGCGTTTAAAATATCGATCGAACCGGAAATCGAAAACTGCAAAATCTCCATTCACAGTTTCTTTCGATTTTAAATGATGTCCTAAAATTATTCTACATATCTCAGAAATCTGTGCAGGGTTTTATAAGAACACCGTACAAATTTGGGATCATGAATCGACAAGACTGCCACGGAATCGCGGCCAAACCCATGGTTTGGCCGCGCATCCGCGGCCATTCTGTGTGATCATGCCCCCAAACTTGCACAGTGTATTATTCTCTGGAAATTGGGGTTTTTGGTATATATCTTTTGGGCCCAGATTTTGTTACTGTTCACCAGTTGTTCGTGGGGCCCACTTTATGATATTTAGTTGATCGAAATTTAAACATGTTAGTTTACAGTGTTTACATTATATCTCCGACCGGGAATGTCATTTGATCGGTAAACCGCGTCTGATTGCTATAGTTCTTTTAGACGGGTTTGCGAACGTGACATTCGCGTTGATGTTCTGTGTTGTGCTGTGATGTTGCGGATTTGTCGTGGTGGATAGCAGTGTGCAATGGTAGTGCAGTTTGGATTTATTTGTACATTTGATATTGCGGGACGAGTGTCCAACATGTGGACTGCCGTCACTGCCTGTTGTATAATATTCTTTTGGGGCACGACCAGGTTGCGGTCGATATACCTGTTGTACTATTTTTCATTACTGTACTAGGTTTTGCCCCGCGACAGAGTGCACGGATAGCCGGGTTCTGGGGGGCAACGGGTCCGCATCTCATGGCTTTGAGAGGCAGAGGGGCCCCACTCTAGAATTGGCAGACTATTCGCCGCACTCGTAGGGGGTACAGGTTGACCCAAGGAGGGGTGCCCAAGATTACCGGATTCCGTGAACTGTTGGGTGGTCCATTAACTTTGTTGTAGGGGGCTGCCTCGCTTCAGGTTTTGGCGGGTAACTTGCCGCACCCGTAGGGGTCTAGGTTTCATTGCACAGGCTATCCACACGACAGGGGAACGTCGGGTTTCAGCAGCGGCTCTGTGAAACTCAGGGATCCCAGATTATCTGTATTGTTCTGTGATGCTTATTACTTTTCTGTAATGTTGCATATTATGACGCCTGGAGCGATTATTGTATATTGGTTTATATACTATTAGATGTTGTATATGTTTTACACCCGCGCTAGTTCAGTCCCCGCTCTGTCGTTAGTTAAGTAACCTAACGGGTGATGACGGGAACCAGTGACAAATGCGGATGGCATATACGTACATTTTATTTTCGTTCTTTTCTGGTGTGATTAATGATGGGACTGCGTTGATTCTGATCAATAGAAAGTAAAACAAACCTGTTTGGATGTTGTTGGAACAATTAAAAAATTGTTATTACAAAGACATTTCCTTTTGTTATGCACAGTGGTATTCGGTTGGAATATCCTGCACCTCATTCGACGGGGCAAGGGCCGATATCCCTTCACCGGGACTGACCCATTGGGCAGAAGTTTGCGTCAGGGTAATAACTTCACTATAATCGATTACATGTTGCTTTGCATCGCGGTATTCAGTGGAATATCCTGCACCTCATTCCACGAGGAAAGAGCCGAGATCCCTTCACCGGGAGTGACATCTTTAGCAAAGGTTTTCGCCACTATATTTTTAAAAAGCTATCAGGTTCCTTCAACGAGATCAAGTTCATTACGTTAAAGGTTTTTCGCCAAAAACCAGCTGTAGCCCTCCGTCATTTCATATGAATGGTCAGTAGTATTCAAGCTATGTTGTTCTGGCCCTTAGCTAGGACATAGTGATTGGTAGCTGCTGGGGTGTTCATATGTTGCATAGATAGATGCGTTGGTTTGGGACAGTCATACAGCCTTGTTGGCCCTTAGTCAAGGGCGAGTATGGGTGGGTTCGAATTAACAAGATGATGACGGGCAGAACTTGACATGTGACTTATGATTTGTTGGCTTTCGTCAAGGTCATAAGAACATGGGGTAAAAATCATATCGGGAGTTTCTAAAGAAACTGAAACTTTCCAGGCATGCGCATACCTTCTGGAGTGTGATAACGTGAGTGGATTCCGTCACGTTATCATGCGATGAGAGTTAGATCCCGATTCCCACTGATGAGTTGGTTTACTCTTCGGGTGATCCCGATTGATTCTTCTTTCAGGTTTGGGGGAGAATTTGACAGTACAGTGGGAGGTTTCCGGATTAGATAAAGTGATAACCATTCTGATCTAGGTTAGAGTGCACGCAGAGTGTTTCTTTCCTCTCTCTCTTTGGCAGCGACCTTTGACCGACCCTAGACTATGACTCAGTGACCAAGTTGACCGAACCTTCCTAAAATACTGGCTTTTGGATTGTCTGAGTTGCATAAGTCATTGCCACTCCTTCTTTTACCCTTTGCATTTCTCAGAACACCCGTATTACTACGGACATCCACTTCCATTGGATAGATCCATCGTATGGTTATATACGAACTCGAAGGGACTCCTTCGAGGATGGATCAAGGATCAGGAGAAATAGAATTGGTTTACTCAGTTGTCTTTTATTATCACCTTCTCTCAGGTTGCGAGGGCTCCTTGGTTTAGGAGAGTACACCTATTACGCTTATTGGATAGTCTTCTTCCAAACCATAGGCAGGTGCCGAAAGGTGGGGAATGAAGAAAACCAATTAGCCTAAGTAGGGTGTATAGAAGGTAATATGTAAAGACAAAATAAAGGGATTAGAAAGATGGCAAAGTAAGTTGTGACTGTTATCATTCACGACCAAACCGCGTACTTCATCGCCACTCCTATTTCACCTTTAAAAGAATAAGGTATTATTCAGTTGTCTTTTATCATCACCTTCTCTCAAGTTGTGAGTACTCCTTGGTTTAGGAGGGTACACCTATTATGCTTACTGGATAGTCTTCTTCCAAACCATAGGCTGGTGCCGAACGGTAGGGAAGGAAGAAAACCATTTAGCCTAGCAATGGTGTACAGAAGGTAACGACTAAAGACAAATAAAGGGATTTGGAGAGATGACAAAGAAATATACGGTTAGAGTCATGAATTGGATTATGGAAGAGGCATTACTATGTATACCAGGATACCCTTACGAAACATTTTCATGTTTCAATGCATTGTTAATGGAAAACTGTTTTCCCGATTAGATACTTACTCCAGGGTGTGTATTCACCAGGTTTCATTCTCATATCTGTATGGTTTTACAGATGATGAGTGTGAGGAAGTTATTGGGAATTAGGTGATCATCCTCATTATATCGAAATTCGTTGTAATTGGTGATATTTGAGGAAATCGCCTAGGTACAGTTTTCAACCTACGACGCACAGGTTTTGAGTTATTCAACTCAGCGGACTTATACAGAGTATTGTATGTTGTCCAGTGTCCATCAGGACAAAGGGGTAGGTCCTCGTACTATGTTCTGTTTACTTATGACTTCTCTAGTTTTTAGACAAGTGTTTCGTAGAAATACAAGGTCTAAGTTTTGAGAAGTTGTGGGTATAAGAATAAAGTAGAGGACCAGATGTCACAAGTATCGGGATTCTTCAAAGAGATCGAAGATGTAGATACTTGTGATTGGTATTCAAATGATAGTAAAAGTTTTGAGAAACTTGTTTCTCTTTCAGGTTACTCATAATTGGATGGATTCCTAAGTTGAGTAATGCTGATTAGCCTCTCTCCATTAAAGTTGATATGCACTGGAGACAGATGCATGATTAGAATCTGGTTCAAATTAAATAAGTGCCAAAGTTTCTATATTGGATATAGAATGGATCATATCTTAACGATGTTAAGGTACGGAGAGTTGTCCGGCTTATGCTTAAAACTAGACTCTGGATAACTCAGGACACGTTTCTGTAATGGCTGTTTGTGGGTTGGCCCAGGCTATGACGAGGGTTGACTTTCTACCATCTGGAAGATCAATAGTGATATTGTTCTTGACTCGCCACAGTTTTAGTAAAATGGATTTTTTCAGAAAACAGTAGTGGGAGTATGGTAGAACTGGAAGTGATTCCAGAACCGCAAACGATTACGGAAAAATTTAATAGGACCTACAGATTAAATCAGGTTTGACATTCCATTAGCCACTCCGCAGATTTGGTGGGTAACCTCAGACACCCGAGAGGTACTCCGGTAGCCTCAAGGACGGTGACAGGGAGGTTCTTATCTACCCAGACTTGACACTACTGTTGTTCCAGGCTATGAGACCCGGTAGGAGGGTTGTTGTGGTCAGTGGGAGCAGCGGAAGCATGGTGGGCAAGTAGCTCATGTCTGTTTATAGACTATAGCAGTTATAGTGGAGATTGATCATCTAATTTTGATGTGACAGTCATGGGTTTGACTTCATCAGAATAGGGGATGGATCTGTTAAGAAGGTAGTAGGGTGTGATGTCCTGGTATTTGGATGACATACACATAGTAGGAAGTAAAATTCCTATACTACGATCGGTTGTACTTTGGTCGTCACACAGTTGTTTCTCCAGACAAGATATGGATATAATATCTGACATTCTGGTTTCTAGATCTATGGTTTTAGATCTGGATTTGGGTAGTTTCCCAATGTGGGTACTTTGACAGTATTCTAATGGTTTTTAGAATAGAGGACTCCTGGCATGGTGGTGTACCTGCAGGTGATGGAGTCACCCTCTCTAAAGGTGTCTTACAGACTAAAGGGGAGAAGGATGTGCATGATTGGCATATCACTTTCTTAGGCAATTGAGTCAATCGTGAGATGCCAAGTACCACACCAGATGTTGTTTTTGCACTAGATGCAATAAGTTTGTATTAATCCAATCCTGGAGAAACATAAGGAAGCAGTTTTAGAACATAAGTGAATGTTCTACGGATTTGATGACGGCAGCCTTCTTCGGGAGACAGTCATCATTCCAGGCTTCAAAGGTGACATGGTTGACAGAGTGATTGTCAGAGTTATAGTTTTCCCTTTTACGAAGAGGGACAGTATTGTGGACAGGTGGTCCAAGAGGATACTGTGGGAGGCATGGTGCCGGATACTGATTAGGTTCAGTTATCGATACAGTCTAAGAAGTTTGGATTTGGAGTTCATTTATGAACTAGGTCCCATCAGATATCCAGACATATTCTAAGACAGGTATTACTCAATTCGGGAGATGGCTTTCTCCGCGAACTTGAGATTAAGAGAGACATAGAAATAAACATCAGGGCGGATCCACTCACTGAGGCTATTTCTCGAACACAATAGTTTTACATACGGGCTTTGTGAAACTGATTAGTAGAGGAGTTGGGTGTTGGTTTCACACGGGCTGTGAGTATGCAACATCGAAATAATTAGCCTTAAGTGCAAGTGGGAGATTGTTGGATATAGTGCCCTCAAAGTCAATTATTGGATCGCAGGTACGTGATTGCAATGATTGCGGAGGACCTATACCGGTAGGACAGTCTTACTCGAAATGATAGTATGCTATCTGGTTTGCCTTTATCAGTCGTGTATAGGTTCAGGTGACTGATCACGATTACACTTTGATAGAGCCCTTAGGATCTTGCTTGACTACCAACAGTATTAGGGCGATCATATAAGTGAGAGTTGGGTGGTCTATAAGCATATCCTTAATAGTGGTCCCTAGTCGTGGGAGTTTCGAGACAGGGCATCGATACTCCGGAGTAGACTAGTGTATACAGTCGAGACCCCGACGAGGGGCGGTGGCCGGTCTCACAAGCCACTGGTGTTAGTTGGATCACCTAAGATGTATACAGGTGCTCATTGGGTTATGAGTACACCGGACAGGACTCGCCGGGAACCTGCTAGTTGGTATTATACATATCGTCAGATAGCAGTTCCCTAGTGACATGTGTACAGGTTAGTTCATCGACATGAGGTAATCATTTGTCTCGTGTGAGTTCCCACTGTGCTTTGATTTCTACCCTACCACGGCTCAAAGGAGTTGTGCAAACAGGTAGTTTTTGGGTACAGTCCCGATCCACATGGAGGTACGTGAGCGGATCGGCAGGGGATTCGTCTCTCCCGGTATTGGGGGTGGAGGTCGTGCTGTGTCTAGGAAAGCCATTACACCAAGTACTTGGCCAAGGCAGGTGAGATTTACTGGTAGGTACTCCAGTAGTATCTCAGGGTGTTCAGGGCTTGTCTCCGACATGACTTATACAGCTATTGGGGGTCTGACGTTACTAGCCTCCTAGGCCGGATATGCGATACTCATAGACGAACAGACCGGACTGTATATACATTGTCACTGTTAGGCTCAGTAGGGTTTCCGGATGAGTTCGCTCATCGGCCTCCCTTGAGATCAGTCCATAGGCAGCCGTTACGCATAGCTAGTGCCGTTGACGGTTTGTGGTTAAACCCACTGCCAGGGTACTGACGAGTCATTAGAGTCCCCCACAGATAGTTTCCCAAGTTCGGGCGAAACGTTGTAGAGGCCCTCTGGTTTTATGGCAGGGTTCGGAAATTGCACGTGCGTTTACGCACGTGTCATATTTTGGGCAGATAATACTGGTGGGCTTTGGTTTAAGCCGGATCCATGTATTATACAGAGTAGATATAATATCTTTGTCTCAGTTGCATTTGTATTCGGTCGTAATACAAATGCGGGTATATTTATACAGTTACGGGGTTATCCTGAAATTCGTTTCGGGATCACTTTTGGAAGTTGCCAGTTTCCAGTTTTCTATCAGCCGTATTTAACATTCGGTTAAATACGGATTTATCTTTTCTTTAGATGAGTGTGGAAGGTTCTAGAAGTTTCTAGAAGAGGTGACCAGGTTAGAATGGTGTTGAGTTTTCATTGGTTGCTTTCTTTGTGTTCACACTTTGTGTTCACGCTATGTGTTCACACTTTGTGTTCACACTAGAGATATTTTCTTATTGTCACCTCCCCCTCTCCTACACTCACCCCCCACCTCTATATTTGTGGCCGACCCTCCTCCTCTCTCACTCACTCACTTCATTTGGTTAAAAAGATTATGATAGTTTCGGTGTATGGAATTTCACAGCTCATTTCATTCCATTACCCGTTTCCCACGGCAACTTCATTAACCGTTCGTCCATGGTTTTGGACGAAGCGAGACAAAGTATTCCACTCATTCTCTACATCAATCTTGGTCATCTCTTTTAGCAAACTTGACGACCGAGTTGCCTCGAGTCAGAGGCGGGAGCCCGTTTAAAGATCCGATGATGTGGTGCCACCTGGACGAGGAGATCGGAGATCGATGAGATCGGAGCAGCCGCAACAGAGCGTGGGATGATGGTTAAAGAATGAAGGACTCAGATTGTTCGGTATAACCTTTCTTCCCTTTGTAGATTGTTAGTTTAGCGTTAATGGCAGATCCGGGTTATAGTATGCGATAGCGCCGGTTATAAAAGTTTTTGTTCCGCATTTTGGCGTCTGAAAGACGGCCGGGGCGCTACCGTAGACTTACATCTTCCAACATACCGTCCCTCCGCTGAGGGTAAAGACAATGCCTGTAACTGACTCTCAGTCGACCTTATCACTCTGGAAGCTCGAACCAAGAACATTCGTTTAGTGCTTCTCAAGTACTTTAGAATGTCCTCCACAGCTGTCCAGTGATTCTCCCAAGATCTGATTGATTCCAAATCACTACACCTAGTGAGTTAGCTACATCTGGTCTGGTACAGAACATCGCATACATGATAGAGCCTACTGCCGAAGCATAGGGTATCCCTTGCACGTGAGCTCTCTCCAAATCAGTCTTAGAAGACATCTTTTTGGTGATTCCTGAGTAAGTGGATGAACCACCACGCTTAGAATCTTCCATACTAAACCCTTTTAGTATGGTGTTAATGCACTTGGATTTGGGACACTCCCAAATCCACTTATATCTATCAACATAGATCATAATCGACAAGATGTAGTAGGTATCATCCAGATCTTCCATGGAGAATCCTCGTGATAAGAGGAGCTTGACCAAGTGTAGCTTAGGAAACCATTTCCTATCAAGAGTATGTCATTTACGTACAATACGTGGATGCCAACCTTACTCTCTACAATATTTTTGTATATACAAGGTTCATCTACCATTTTGATGAAGTCAAACTCTTTGACTGCCAAATCAAAAAAGATATTCCTGTTAGTGTATATGCCCTAGAGGCCATTACTGTATCATACTAGTTTGTATATTACTTAATGGAAGCTTGGGATATTCACCATGTATAGACAATCTTGCTCAATATAGTAGTATGCTACTTGGTTTGTTTCTGCTTTAATGTGTACATGTGTTTATTTTAGTATATCACCTATACACATTAGTGGAGCCCTTAGGATCATTGCTTGATTACCAGCGTTGTGATGGCAGTCACACTAGTGGGGGCTGGGTAATCCACAAGCACATCCTTATGCGGGTCCCTAGTCGTAGGACTATCGAGACAGGGCATCGATACTCCGGAGTAGACTAGCGTATGCGCTTCTCATCCCAGTGTGGGAGACGGTCTGTCCCACAGCCGTCAGTACGTCGTACTTGAGATAGTATGCGGGTGCTCGTTAGGTTACGAGTACATTGGACAGGACTCGTTGGGAACTGTTGGTTGGTACTATACCTATCGTCAGTTGTCAGTTCCCAGGTGACATGAGTACAGCTTAGTCCGCTGACTTGACACTGTCACTTCGCCTCGAGTGTGTTCCCACTGTACTTAGATTACTACCCTACCACGGCTCAAAGGAGTCATGCAAACAGGTAGTAGTTGGGTGCAGTCCCGAAGCACTTGGAGGCAGTGACGGTTAGAGAGGATTCGTCTCTCCCGGTATTGGGGGTTGATATCGCGCTGTGTCTAGGAGAGCCATTACACAAAGTCCCTGGCTAGGGCAAGCGAGATATACTGGTAGGTTTTCAGTGTTATCTCAGGGTGTTCTGGGATACTCTCCGACATGACTTGTACAACTATTAGGGGACTGACGTTTACCGCCCCCTAGGCCCGCCATGCGATGTTCTTAGACGAACAGACCGGACTGTATGGAGATTGTCACATTCAGGCTTAGTAGGAGTTCAGATGGGTTTCACCTCGTCAGTCTTCTTGTCGGCATCTACCTGGGGACCGTTACGCACAGCTAGTGCCGCTTGCGGTCTGTGGTTAAACCCACTGCCAGCGTAGTGTCGAGTCGTTAGAGTCCCACACAGAAATCTATTCGCCTTTAGGCCAAAGAGTAGAGGTCGCATGGTTTTGCGACAGGTCATATGTTTTTGCGACAGGGTTCGGTCACATCCGTACACTTGTGCACGTTTAGTGCCCGGACAGTTAACACTAGCGGGCTTTGGTTTAAGCCAGATCCTAGTGTACGTTTTGGGATTGGTTTTATCTCGTATGTATTCGTGTTCTTCGGAACGCGGATGCGGGTGTGTATGCACAGTTGACAGAGAGACAGAGGCAGAGAATTCTCATTGGGGTTGTTGACTGTTGACTGTTGACTTTTGCTAAAACCCTAATGAGAATATGAAATATGATTAACAATAAAATTAATTAAGTATTATAGTGACATGGTTGTTAAGGGGTTGACTTTGTTGACTTGTTGACTTTGTTGACCGGTTGACTAGGTTGGACTAGTTGACCATCATCATGACAATGGCTATCATTTCATGGCAAAGACTTTTGCTTGCTTGTTTCTTTTTGCAAAATGAGTGCATGAAATGATATGGCCATTTTGACTTGAACCATCACATAATACTTGATTACTATTATTTGTTATGATGATTTTGGATTATGAGAGCTTGGATGGCAAAAGACTTACTCATTCTCTCATTTGTTTTCTCTCTCTTGTTTAAGCTCTCCCTCTTGCTCTCTCTCTAGCTCAAGGCAACTCCCTCTCATGAGTTGAGAAACATTGCCTTAGAGATAAAAGAAAACCCATATCGCTTCTCTACTCATCCTAGTTCACAAGGTTTGTCAAACCAAGTGTTCTAGTTTCTTCAAGTTCGAAGAAGAAGCCAAAGGTAGAAGCTTTTAGGCGGATCCATCTTCGGCGCAAGGAGACGACGAGGTGAGGCCGATCCGTACACCGCAAAGAGTTGAAGACGAAGGAGTTCAAGAAAGGTATAGCCCCTTAACCGAGTAGGTAAAACTCTAGTTAGGTTGTTAGGTAGTTGTTTAACAAAGATCCGTATTTTGAGTCCATGTTACCACCTCTTGAAAAATCGTTTTTCATCATTTTCGCAAGCCCGTAAGTACCGGGAGAGGTAACGTGGACTTACAATTCCAACTCCGCGATGCTTGCTTTGATCCTGATGGACTTAAGAATAGCTTTGAAAGTCGTAACTTTTCCATCTACACCAAGAATCTTCTCAAGATCCATTTGTTCAAAGTTATACTTTGTTGGTGTACATGGATTCCATCTTTGATTGCATAGTATCCAGCCTTTTCACAGAGTCGCCACTCGTGATGGCCTGTATGAACCTAGTTGGGCCATCATCTCATGATGCTATCCTCGCTCCCACTGTCACTGAGAAAACCGTAGTATCTCTCAAGTGGATGAGGAACCCTACCAGATTCGCGGAGAGGCTGAGATTCGTTGGAGACTATTGAATCCTTTGGTTTAACCAAATCATCAGCTGTTAGTTTGTCTAGCTGGAACTCCTTCCAGTTCTACCTCATGACCACTAATTTCTTCACAAGAAATTAGTTTTCTAAAAAGGTGGCATGCTGGGAAACAAAACACCTTTTGCTCCTCAGTTAGGTAGAAGATATACTCTCACAAACGTTTGGGATATCCAACAAACTTATACAAAACTGATCTTGCCTCGAGCTTTTCCGGATTTTGCTTTTCAACATTGGCCGGACAACTCCATATCTTAACTTGTTTAAGACATGGTCTCTTTCCGTTGTCTCTTTCCATTCCATGTCTCATATGTAGTGGTAGACATTGATTTGGATGGAACCCCATTCAATAGGTATGCAACTTCTCAAGTGCATATCTCCAAAAGGAAACAGGCAACTCAGCAGTACTCATCATAGAGCGCACCATATCTCATAGGATGCTGTTGGGATTCTTTAGCACCCTACTGGGTTTTCACAACAACTACTATGCCAAATTTAAAAATTCTAAGGTGCTAATCAATCCAAAGCTAGGATCAAGCTAGAGTAAATAGACAAAACGAACATGTAATCTACCATTACAAGTAGTGAGCGAAGAATACAACCTTTGTAGACCGGTACATCACTTCTAAAGCTTCGTGTTGACGTTCCTTCACTGCGATCATGGCAAGTGAAGATTTCCCGAACTCTAGAATGGTTCCATCGGAGAAATGAACAAGCTTGTGAGAAGTCTTCGAGTCCGAAGATGATCTACGTCGAGGAGACTCAAACCCAAGCTACCTCTTCACTAGGTCAAGAACTTTGTGAAGAGAACACCCTTTACTACCCAAGCAAGTGTATAGAATGATGAAATAGGAAGTGGGCTCACTTTAGATTTTATTTTCTCACAATATTTCTTCATGTTTCATGGAGCTAGTAAGCAAGAGGAAGAAGATGAAGAAAGAAACCATGAAAAATGAAGAAGGAAAACTAATGAGGTGAGAAAAGCAACCATGGGTGTGTTAATGTCATATACTAACTATTGTAGAGACTTAACCATGGATTAATTATAATGGTTGGGTTAAAAATATCTTAAGTAAACCAAAATGAGTGGACTTTGGTCAATGGTCTACAAGCTTCATGAAGCATCAAGCCATGACCAATTTTCCACCTCGTTTTGATTTACTCAGATAAATGAAACCCCACATTATATGTAAGAATGGTGTAAGTCACACACACACCCAAGTTTGCATGTATCATTAAGCATGACACAAACATGTACACAAGTATACATCACATATATACTTAATACATAATCAAGTGAGAAAAGAAATCTTAAGTGAGCTAATACTAGTTAATTTAAATTAATATATCAAATATATAATTAAAAATTAAATCATTAAATCAACACTTGATTTAATGATGCGGTCATATCGCATATAACCGACTAATATCATGTGTATCAATTTATCGAATCAACACTTGATTCGATAACTTGGCTATATCGCATATAACCGACCGATAATACAAAAAGCGAGAATAGAATACAGTATCTCATACACGTATTAATCTCGGTACTGTACATATCTCATATGTGCTCCTAATCCGTTTCTCCTGAGCCAGGAAACCTCTGTGTATGACTCTAAAGACTCGTCAATACGCCGGCAGTAGGTGATAATCATATCGAACACCCACAAGCCGCCAGAGGCGTGCTAAACGTAACGGCCACCCGGATATTGAGCGATCATAAGATCAACAAGCAAGCCTGCTCATACTCCTGCGAATCCAATCAGTAACACTTACCGTACAGTCTGGTCTCTTCGTCTGATATGTCGCATAACTCATCTAGGGGTGGTAAACGTCAGACCCCAGTAATTCGATAAGTCATGCCGATGTGAGGCTCATAACAGGTCGAGAAACTACTGGTAACACTTACCAGTAAATCTCTGAAACAGCTCTGTCCAGGGACTTCATGTTATAGCCAATCGAGCACAGCGCAACATCAACTCCCAATACCGGGATAGACGAATCCCCTCCTATCGCTCATTGCCTCCATGTGACTCGAGACTGTACCCAAAAACCACCGTTTTGCACGTTCTCATGAACGAAGTAAGGTGGAAATCAAAGCACAGTGGGAATCATACAAGACTCTATGACGATCTCGGGTCAACAAACTAACCTGTACCAGTGTCACCAGAGAACTGTCATCTGACGTGAGGTATAATACCATCTGGGAGTTCTCGGCGTGTCCGTCCAGTGTACCCAGTCTCCACTGAGCACCTGTATATCATCTCTGTTGTCAAACACCAATGGATATGGGATCATCCATCGCCCATCTACATGGGTCGAGAAGTTATACGCTTGTCTACTCTGGTATATCGATGCCCCGTCTCGATACACCCACGACTAGGGACATTAAAGGATGTACTCACAGACTACCTTTGTCCCACTAGTATGATCTCCATCATAATCTAGGTAGTCAAGTACGCATCCTAAGGGCTTTACCAACATGTAACAGAGAGACAATCAGTGTACATATTAAGACAAAGAGTAACCAGATAGCATACTTTCATGTCGAGCAAGAAAGTCCTCCCTATATATGTCCAAGCATCCACTACAATGCACATCTCATGTACAGTAAAGGCCTCTAGGGCATACATATAACTAACAATCTCCCACTTGCACTAGGGCCATCATATAGCAGTAGTTGTAGTATCTCATACTCAACCATCCCATAAAAGTCTTTCTCTGGGAAAAGGCCTTTGTGAGTGGATCCGCCGTGTTTTCCTTTGAGTCTGCTCTTTTAACCTCGATCCCCTGGAGATCAACCATCTCCATGATCAGGTGATACTACCTTAGAAAATGTCTGGGTCACTGATAGGACGGGGGTTCCAAGGCATAAGCCACAACTCCATTGTCACACAATGGTAGGAACGAAGTTCATCTCATGAACTAATATACACCCAGACTGCCTCTTTGGTAGCACCTTTTGTAGCGATGTATCCAGCCTTTATCATCTAGTTTGCCACGGTATCTAGCTTGGAACTCTTTCAACATACCGTTCCTCTACTGAGGGTAAAGACAATGCCTGTGACTGACATTCAGTCGACCTTACCACCCTAGAAGCTATCCAGTGATTCTCCCCAGGATTGATTGATACCATCTCACTACACCTAGTGAGAATCCTAACATCCACTTAGATCTATCTCATAGATCCAAAACCCATGATTTAGGAGGTATCAACCTATCCTATATGGAGAATCAATGTGATAAGAGGATATTGACCGAGTGTAGCATAGGAAACACCTTTCCTATCAAAAGTATGTCATCCACGTACCATTGGAGGAAGACCACCTTACTCTCCACAAACCTTTTTTATATACAAGGTTCATCTACCATTTTAATGGAGTCAAACTCTTTGACTACCACATCAAAACAGATGTTCTAACTCCGGGATGCCTTCTTTAACCCGTAAAGCAACTTGCACACGTTTTCGCTGCTCCCCCTGTCTATGAAGCTCTCTGGCTATGTACTTATAGACGCTCTCTTCTAAATCACTATCTAGAAAGGTAGTTATGACACCCAACCGCCGGATATCGTAGTTATGGTATGTAACAGTGGCAAGTAGGATCCGGATGGACTTAAGCATAGCCACTAGAGAAAATGTTTCATCATTATCCATACCTGGTTGATGACGAGAACCTTTTGCAACATGTCTTAGCCTTGAAAGTCTCAACTTTTCCATGTACACCTAGCAATCCTCTCAAGATATACTTGCTCCTGATGGGGATTTAACCCTTCAGATATAGCAATCAAAGTCTATACTTTGTTGGTGTATATGAATTCCATCTCAGATCGCTTAGCATCCAGCCATTCTTACAGAGTCCCCACACTTGATAGCCTGATCGAAACTAGTTGGGTCATCATCCCATGATGCAAACCTCGCTCCTACTGTCATAGAGAAAAACCGAAGTATCTCTCAGGCGGATGAGGAACCCTACCAGATCGACGGAGAGGTTGAGGTTCGTCGGGAGCTATTGAATCCTCCGGTTCTACCAAATCGTCAGCTGTAGTTTGTATAGCTGGAACTCCTTCCAGTTCTACCTCATGACCGCTAATTTCTTCACAAGAAATTCCCTTTCCAAAAGGTGGCATGCTGAGAAACAAAACACCTTTTGCTCCTCAGTATGGTAGAAGATATTCCCTTGCGAATGCTTGGGATATCCATCAAACTTTCACAGAACTGACCTTGCCTCGAGCTTGTCTGGATTTTGCATTTAGACAAAGGCCGGACAACCCCAAATCTTAACTTACTTAAGAGATAGGCTCTTCCCATACCATATCAGATATGGAGTGGTAGGCACCTGATTTGGCTGGAACCCTATTCAATAGGTATGCAACTTCTCAAGTGCATAACTCCCTAAAAGGAAATAGGCTACTCAGTAGTACACATCATAGAGCGCACCTTATCACATGGGCTACGTTGCTTCGCCCCCGATACACCGACGTGCTGTGGTGTATACGGAGGAGTAATGCTGAGAGAGAATCTCATTATCCTTTAGAATAGTCCAGGATTTACGTGCTCAAGTATTCTTCTCCCTGATCACATCAAAGGACATAATACTTATACTCATTTTGGTTCTCTACTTCTAACTTATATTCATTGAATTTCTTAAAAGCTTCAGACTTGTGTTTCAACGGGAACATATGTCCGAATCTTGAGAGATCATCAGTGAATGTAATGAAGTACAAAGAACCAGTCCTGGCATGTGTAGACGGGGGACCTACATACATCATCATGTATCAATCCCAAGAGTTCACCAACTCTTTCTCTGTTTCCAATAAACGGAGCTATGGTAATCTTATCTTTGTGACATGACTCGCATGTTTCACAAGATGTATGTTCAAACTGATTTAAATATGCATCTTAATGTAACTTAGATAGTATGGTTGCATTGATATGACCTTGTCTACATTGTCTCAAGAAGGATTCGTTCATTTCCGAACTCTTCCTCTTGTGTGTGTTCTGTACGTTAAGAACCGTGGTTTGATTTAGAACGTATATGCTTTTAGATAACGTGCCTGAACCGATCAACTCTTGATATAGGAAATGTTCAAAACATTATCTAACAATACAAAATTATATCCTTCTTTACTAAATAAAGAGACTGATATAATGTTGTATATCAGGTTCGGTATCTAATAACATTCGTTCAGAATCAATGTATTTGGTAATACAGGGTGATAACTGCCAACAACTTGGCTGCAAAAATTGCACTGTTTCCAACTCTTGAAATTTTATCACCCGTTCTCAGTTCTTTACCTATCTATAGCCCATGTAACAGATTACATATGTGGGATCATGATCCGGTACTACATACCCAGGACGTAAAGGATACTGAGAAACAGTTCTTTGTAAGGAACACACCCGAAGAAGATAATCGACATGTACTTTCTTCGTTTGGGAGGCACGGGAATCCTGGTAATCCCCTATTTCCCGCTCGGTCTTATAACAATTATAAGTTGGAGTGGGACCAACGTTCCCCAGCGCAGTATAACAAGCGGATTCGGTCAATACATCCATATTATTATTTTGATTAAGGCGTGACATGGTCGCTACCTGGAGAGAGAGAGAAGAAAACAATTAGCGTATGCTCTTGCAAGATTAGATTGGTTATTAATTTATCTAATTATGATAGCTCCCACTGTTTTAGTCAAATCTTCCTTCAAACCCTAAAAGGAAAGACTAGCCGGGATTAATTACACCCTACTAGTTCGCCAATCTTTCAGCCAGGCCAGTGCCGGTACTTTGAAGGAGGTTCCCCGTACTTTCGCACGGACCTAATTAAAATAAACCTCGTTTTCCCAGGGGTGTAACCCCGTTGACACCTTTCTAGACACCTACTTGATCGGCTAATTGTAAAGTTCAAAACTCTCCCAGGAGTAACAATTACTCGCAGTGGGTATCGGGATCCAACTATCTCATAGAAGGTATGCAATCTCATTGCAAATTTCAACACTTGAAATTTCCGATGATGTTTTTCCCCGAGCGATCTATGACCTTGACAAGGTCAACAAACCATAGATCGCAAGTCAAGTTCAACCCGTCATTTCCTGATTGAATTAAACCCACCCCCACGACCCTTGACAAGGTCAATAAAGTCGCACGACTACCTTAATCCAATCACATCATATGCTTATGTAGATAAGCACTAATCAGCTACCGCACACTACGTCTTGACAAGGTCAACAAACGCAGCACGAATACTAACTATTACTTATCTGAAATGACGGAGGGCTACGACAAGTTTTTAAGAAAACCCTTTGCGTAATGAACTTGATATCGTTGCAGAATCAAATGATTTAAATCGAGTGTTTTTAAGGCTTTTACTAGTTTTGCTAAAGAGGTCACTCCCGGTGAAAGGATCGTCGGCTCTTTCCTCAATGAATGAGGTGCAGGATATTTCACAAATACCACTATGCAAAGCAAAAACTATAGAAGTAATCAAAAGTCAAAACTGAAGGTTGTAGAATCTGCCAGTTATTGCTAAAGAGGTCATTCCCGGTGAAGGGATCTCGGCTCTTTCCTTATCGAATAAGGTGCTGGATATTCTACAAGGAACACCGCTATGGAAATCAACAACTAGAGCTACCTGTTTTTGAAAATTCGATTCCACAACATCTTTAGGTTTCTTTTCTTTCATTAATCTCATTAATAAATGTCCCATAATTTTAAGTTACCTAAGCATCACAGATAAATACAACGTACGCTTATGCCATCCGCATTCGCCTTAATGTCCCGTCATGCACCGTTAGGTTAGGTAACTAACGGCAGAGCGGGGCAGGGCTAGCGCGGGTGTAAAACATAAGCAACGTCTATATAATATATCATATATACTATATACAGTATCTATCTCAACATATCAAATGATCATATCACAGATATCGCAGCAGAAAACAACATATGAAATATTGGATAAACTAGGATTTCCGGGTTTTATATTAAGCATGTATAAAACACGGATTCCACGGTCGTGATGAATAGCCAAACCCACATCTCTAGACCCCTACGAGAGCGGCAAGCAACCCTACCAATTCTAGAGTTAGGAGACCCGGACTCGATGCCTCGAGATGGTCTCCCACTGAACTCTAGAACCCGGTTACTTGTGCTCCCCTCCTTGGATCTATTCTAATGCGGAAAAATAAATAATATACAACGGTGACATCATCCTCAACCCGGAAGTGCCCCAATAAAAGAATATTACATACATTGAATTTTACATGAATGAAAATGAAAAATTCTCATCTCACATTAAAAAAAACCCGGCTATTCAAACACGACGATCCAATATAACATATCCCAGCAACACATAATATCACATGTCATCAACGTAAGTAAATATGCGTATCCCAATTGTCGTTGACATATAGCAACGAAACCGGAGATACACCACATATTACACTTACGGTCGCAGAAAAGAAAGTGAAAAACTACAACAATTGGAATCCACACTGCCCTTAGACATCATAAACCCAGAATATTACATATTCTGGAATTTATACCTAACAATGCAAATTTTACATTTATGTCTCAACCATGAAAACACTTTTCAAAGGAAGTCGGGTAATTCAACAAGATTCTCGATTCCGTCCGAGGCTGAAATGTTAAACTTGCATGCAACTAGATAGATTCCAATTATTGTATCCCATCACATGATATCCAGACGACGTTAAACTTTTCGATTGATTCATCAAAATCCCACAATTTCCCGACAGCTCAACACTTGAGCACAGTTTTAATAATACCCGGAACATGTCGCGGTACCTATAGACCAACCGTAGAAGGGCAAACCCAAGCCTCACTCATGTCGCCACGGAACTGCGGCAAACCCTAGGGTATGACTGCGGTTCCGCGATCCAAAAAAGTCGAGTTAGGGTTTCATTCTTCTAGAGGGTCCACAAATTACTTGCATGTTTTTCCGAATACGTTAAACTTGGAAAAATGGGTTTTTGACATTCGATCGAACTTTTTAACTTCGCCTAGACAACTTGTGAAAACCCAAATACAATGTTAAACTGTGAATACGAAACACTCTGAATTGTTTATAGTGTAAGATTACATCACATGCAAAATTAGAAAAAACAAACAACACCTGAAACATCAAAACCAAGTCATTTGAACACTGAAAAAAATTGAGGGGGGTGCTCGGATTTGGCCGAGATGGGGCATATTGGGGCCGACCACTTTCTCTCAGAATTCCCTCAAATTACACCAGTATTCATGTTATATCCCATATAGCACTCTGTACATGTTTGAAATTTTTTTTGAGGTCATTTAAAAATCGACAAAATGCAGGTTTTGATGTTTAAAGTTTCGGAGCAGTTTCTGTTTCGTAATCTAACAAACACCGTCTAATACTCTAGCCCGGCTCTGATACCACTGTTGGGATTCCTTAGCACCCTACTGGGTTTTCACAGCAACTACTATGCTAAATTAAAAATTTCTAAGGTGCTAATCAATCCAAAGCTAGGATCAAGCTAGAGTAAATAGACAAAATGAACATGTAATCTACCATTACAAGTAGTGAGCGAGGAATACAACCTTTATAGACCGGTCCTTCACTTTTAAAGCTCCGTGTTGACGTCCCTTCGCTGCGATCATGGCAAGTGAAGATTTCCCGAACTCTAGAATGGTTCCAATGGAGAAATGAACAAGCTTGCGCGAAGTCTTCAAGGCCGAAGATGATCTACGTCGAGGAGACTCAAACCAAAGCTACATCTTCACTAGGTCAAGAACTTTGTGAAGAGAACACCCTTTACTACCCAAGCAAGTGTATAGGATGATGAAATAGGAAGTGGGTTTACTTTAGATTTTATTTTCTCACAATATTTCTTCATGTTTCATGGAGCTAGTAAGCAAGATGAAGAAGATGAAGAAAGCAACCATGAAAAATGAAGAAGGAAAACTAATGAGGTGAGAATAGCAACCATGGATGATTTAGTATCATATACTAACTATTGTAGAGACTTAACCTTGGATTAATTATAATGGTTGGGTTTAAATATCTTAAGTAAAACAAAATGAGTGGACTTTGGTCAATGGTCTACAAGCTTCATGAAGCTTCAAGCCATGACTAATTTTCCACCTCATTTTGATTTACTAAGATAAATAAAACCCCACATTATATGTAAGCATGGTGTAAGTCACACACACACACCCAAGTTTGCAAGTACCATCAAGCATGACACAAACATGTACACAAGTATATATCACATATATACTTAATACATAATTAAGTGAGAAAAGCAATCTAAAGTGAGCTAATACTAGTTAATGTAAATTAATATATCAAATATATAATTATACATTAAATCATTAAATCAACACTTGATTTAATGATTCGGTCATATCGCATATAACCGACTAATATCATGTGTATCAATTATTCGAATCAACATTTGATTCGATAACATGGCTATATCGCATATAACCGACCGATGATACAAAACGCGAGAATAGAATACGGTATCTCATACACGTATTAATGTCGGTCCCGCACATATCTCATATGTGCTCCTACTCCGTTTCGCCTGAGCCAGGAAACCTCTGTGTAGGACTCTAAAGACTCGTCAATACGCCGGCGGTAGGTGATGATCATATCAAACACCCACAAGCCGCAAGAGGCGTGCTAAACGTAACTGTTAGTTATATGTATGCCCTAGAGGCCATTACTGTACATGAGATGTATATTGTAGTGGATGCTGGGACATATATAGGTAGGACTTTCTTGCTCGACATGATAGTACGCTATCTGGTTGCTCTTTATCTTAACATGTATACTTGTAGTCTCTCTCTATTACATGTTGATAAAGCCCTTAGGATGTGTGCCCAACTTCCAGGACTATGATGTAGATCATACTAGTGGGGCCTGGATAGTCAATGAGTACATCCTTCAATGTTCCTAGTCGTGGGAATATCAAGAAAGGGCATCGATATTCCAGAGTAGACTAGCGTATATCTTCTCGACCCATGTGATGGGCGATGGATGATCCCATATCCATTGGTGTTTAACATCAGAGACGGTATGCGGGTGCTCAGTGGAGATTGGGTACACTGAACGGACTCGCCGAGAACTCCCAGATGGTATTATACCTCACGTCAGATGGCAGTTCTCTGGTGACACTGGTACAGCTTAGTCTGTTGACCCGAGATCGTCATAGAGTCTTGTGTGCCTCCCACTGTTCTTTGATTTCCACCCTACCACGGCTCTACTGAGTCATGCAAACAGGTGGTTTTTGGGTACAGTCCCGATTCACTTGGAGGCAATGAGCGATAGGAGGGGATTCGTCTCTCCCGGTATTGGGGGTTGATGTTGCGCTATGCTCGACTGGCCATAACTGGAAATCCCTGGACAGGGTTGCACTGATTTACTGGTAAGTGTTATCAGTAGTTTCATGCTTGTTATGGACCTTACATCGGCATGACTTATTGAGCTACTGGGGTCTGACGTTTACCACCCCTAGGAGAGATATGCGACATATCAGACGAACAGACCGGACTATGCAGTAAGTGTTACTGGTTGGATTCACAGGAGTGTGAGCTGGCTTGCTCGTTGATCTTCTGATCGCTCAATACTCGGGTGGCCATTACGTTTAGCAGACCGCTTGCGGCTTGTGGGTGTTTGATATGATCATCACCTACTGCCGGCGTATTGACGAGTCTTTAGAGTCCTACACAGGGGTTTCCTGGCTCAAGCGAAACGAAATAGGAGCGTATATAAGATATGTGCGGGACCGTGAATAATACCAATATGTGATACTATATTCTATTCTCGTGAGTTGTATCATTAGACGGTTGTATGAGATATAGCCGGGTTACCGAATCAAGTGTTGATTCGATATATTGATACACTAAATATTAGTCGGTTATATGCGATATGACCGGATCATTAAATCATATATTGATTTAATGATTTAATGTATAATTATATATTTGATATATTACTTTACATTAACTAGTATTGGTTCACTTAAGATTGTCTTTCTCACTTGATGTGCACAAGTTGTATATGTAATATATTTTTGTGCACTAGTTTGTATCATGTTTGATGATACATGCAAACTTGGGTGTGTGTATGACTTACACCATGTTTTGGTTAATGGTTAGGGTTTTATTTATTTATTTATTTTGGTAAAACTAAATGGTGGCCTTTTCTTTTGGCTTCAAGCTTCATGAAGCTTCTTAGCATCTTTGAAAAAGTCTAACCATTTTGTTTTGTTCTTTGACCTAACCATCAACCTAAACTCTAGTTTATTCTCTACAAAAGTTAACTCACCCATGGTTGCAAGATGATAGACTTCACTTGATTATTCATTTTATTATTATTGATTATTGATTATTTTCTTTCTTCTTCTTCTTCTTCAAGAAGAAGAAAGCTTGCTTGAAATTTTTAAGTGAAGATTTAGAGTGAGAAATCCAAATCCAAAGTGAACCCACTTCCTATTTCTTCATCCTCTACCACTTTCCATGTTGTATAGGGTGTTCTCTTCACAAAGTTCTTGACCAAGTGAAGGAATAGGTTGAGTTTGAGTCTCCCCGACGTAGATCATCTTCGGCCTCGAAGTCAACGACCTAGCCCGCTCTTTTCTCCGATGAAACCAACGCTAGGGTTTGGGATCCCGATGATCGCAGCGAAGGGACGTCAACACGGAGCTTTAGAAGTGAAGGACCGGATCTACAAAGGTTGTAATCCTTTTCACTTAGTAGCAAAGTAGTTTGCTTACTTGTAGTTTCGCCTTACCTCTAGTTAACGATCTTAATTAGGGTTTCTCGGCACATAGAAAAATTTGATTTTGGCATGGTTGATGCCTTGTGGAACCTCTTTAGTGTGCCTAGGATCCCTACAGTGGTATCAAAGCCTAGCTAGAGTTTTAGGCGAAGTGTAGACAAAGTTAGAAACCCGATCGAACCCCGAAACCCTAATCGATACCCTTCTCTGTACATTTTCTGAAACTGTGGATTTTTGTGAATTAAAAATATCCAAAAAATTCAGCAGGGTTTAATAGGAATTACTGTGCAGCACGTGACCGTAACTCAATCAAGGCGTCGCGGAACCACGGCCCCACCCTGGCTTGCGCGGCGGTTCCGCGGCCATACTGTAGCTTCATTTGTCACGGTTTGCACAGTAATGCTCGTATGCAATTCCAGTGTTTTCTGGGTATTTTTAATTTATACTCAAGAGTTGAGTTTTCTAGGTTGTATTGGGGACTCGATGATTCGATCGGATTATTTAACTTTGTTTATTTTGTTTGTCCGGGTAATTTTAGAACATGTTAAAAAGTTCGACCGGATATAAATAACCCAATTTTTCCCTGCCGGAAAATTTCCAAGTGTTGGATTTTTCCGTAGTTTAAGAACGTCTAAGTACTGCAAGTAACGCGATGGACCCTCTAGAAGACAACAAACCTTAACTCGATTATGTGGCCGTCTTGAACTGCCCTTTGAACCTTAGGGTTTGGGGCAGTACGGCGTGCCACATGTGAGGCGTTGGCTTGACCCTTCTACGGCTGGACCGTTGGTACTGTGGCATGAAGTGGATGTTTTTAAACTTATTTCATGTGTTGAACTTTTCGGGAAAACTTGGGTGTTTGATTGTTTGATTGGAAAGTTTACATTGTCTATTTATCTGGAATGTGATACAATATTTGGAATCCACAAGTAGTTATGAGATAACTAATTTGAATGTTATAAATCTAGCAGTTTAGTCTTATTTGATCGGTTGCCACGGGATTTTGATGTGATCAAAAGTCCGTCGCAATCACGTAGCGTACGCGGATACTCGCCGGTAAACTTAATAGATAGCCACGCCCCATAGCCCCGACCAAGTGACTGTAGGAGAACCCCGTCGCCGAAAGCATCAGTTCGGGTGCTCGCGGTAGCGGTGTTCCGCCTTAGTGCACTTCGTCGACGGCATTCGGGGGTGCGGCCGTCTACTAAAGTTTGCGACGAGCATTCGATCTGGATGTCGGGAATCTTGTTGAATTGCCCGACTTGATATTGAAAAGTGTTTTCGATAATGAGACTAAAATGCGGGGTTTGTAATTGTTAGGTACGCGATGTCTAAGGAGGTTGCGGATTCCAACTGTTGTAGTTTTACACTTTCTTTTCTGTGACCGTAAGTGTAATATGTGATATCGCCGGTTTCGTTGCTATATGTCAACAACAATTGGGATGGGCATATTTACTTACGTTGATGACATGTGATGTTATGTGTTGCTGGATATATTATATTGGATCGTCGTGTTTGAATAGCCGGGTTTTTTTTTATGTGAGATGAGTGTTTTTCATTTTCATTCATGTAAAAAAAAAACTTGTATGTAATGTTCTTTTATTGGGGCACTTCCGGGTTGAGGATGATGTCACCATTGTATATTATTTACTTTTCCGCATTAGGATAGACCCAAGGAGGGGAGCACAAGTAACCGGGTTCTAGGGTCCAGTGGGAGACCATCTCAAGAAGTCGAGTCTGGGTCTCCTAACTCTAGAATTGGTAGGGTTGCTTGCCGCTCTCGTAGGGGTCTAAGGGTGTGGGATTGTCTATTCATCAAGACCGTGGAATCCGTGTTTTATACAGGCTCAAAATAAAACACGGACGTCCTAGTATATCAAATATTTCATATGATATTTTCTGCTGCGTTATCTGTGATGTGATCATGTGATATGTTCATATTGATACTGTATATAGTATATATAATATATTATATAGACGTTGCTTATGTTTTACACCCGTGCTAGCCCTGCCCCGCTCTGCCGTTAGTTACCTAACCTAACGGTGCAGACGGGACATCGAGGCGAATGCGGATGGCATAAGTGTACGTTGTATTTATCTGTGATGTTTAGGTGGACTTAAATGATGGGACATTCATTAATGAGATTAATGAAAGAAAATAAACCTAAATGATGTTGTGGAATCGAATTTCAAAAATAAAATTAGGTAGCTCTAATTGTTGCTTTACATAGCGGTGTTCCTTGTAGAACATCCAACAGCTTATTCGATAAGGAAAGAGCCGACGATCCCTTCACCGGGAGTGACCTCTTTAGCAATAATTAGCAGATGCTACAACCTTCGGTTTGTCTTTTGACTGCTTTTCTAGTTCTTGCTTTGCGTAGTGGTATTGTGAATATCCAGCACCTCATTCGACGAGGAAAGAGCCGAGATCCTTTCACCGGGAGTGACCTCTTTAGCGAAACTAGTAAAAGCCTCAAAAGCACTCCATTTTAAAAACCATTTGATTCCGCAACGAGATCAAGTTCAAAGCGTTCAAGGTTTTCAAAAAAAAACCACCCGCAACCCTCCGTCATTTTAGGAAGTAGAGTACTTAGTATTCGTGCTGTGTTTGTTGACCATAGTCAAGGCACAGTGTACGGTAGCTAAGTGATGTCTTCCTACACCGCATATGATGCGATTAGTTAGGACAGTCGCGTGACTTTGTTGACCTTAGTTAAGGGTCATGTGGGTGGGTCTAATTAATCATGAAATGACGGGTAGAACTTGACCGGTGCTTATGATTTGTTGACCATAGTTAAGGGCATAAGTGCTAGGGGTAAAAACCTTTATCGGGAGTTTCAAGTGTTGAAATTTGCAATGAGATTGCATACCTTCTATATGATAGTTGGATCCCGATGCCCACTGCGAGTAATTGTTACTCCTGGGAGAGTTTTGCACTTTACAATTAGCCGATCAAGTAGGTGTCTAGAAAGGTGTCAACGGGGTTACGCCCCTGGGAAAACGAGGTTTATTTTAATTAGGTCCGTGTGAAAGCACGGGGAACCTCCCTCAAAGTACCGGCACTGGCCTGGCTGAAAGATTGGCGAACTTGTAGAGTGTAATTAATCCCGGCTAGTCTTTCCTTTTAAGGTTTGAAGGAAGATTTGATAAAAACAGTGGGAGCCATCCTGATTAGATAAAATAAATAACCAATCTAATCTTGTAAGAGCGCACGCAGAGTGTTTTCTTCTCTCTCTCTCTCCAGGTAGCGACCATGTCACGCCTTAATCAAGATAATAATATGGATGTATTGACCGAACCCGCTTGTTATACTGAGCTGGGGAACGTTGGTCCCGCTTCAAATTATAATTGTTATAAGACAGAGCTGGAAATTAGGGGATTACCAGATTTCCCGTGCCGCCCAAACGAATAAAGTGCATGATGATGCATCTTCTTCGGGTGTGTTCATTACAAAGAACCGTTTCTCTGTATCGTCTACGTCCTGGGTATGAGATACCGGATCAGTATCCCGCATATGTAATCCGTTACATGAGCTACAGAAAGGTAGAGAACTGAGAACGGGTGATTAGTTTCTTGAGACAGAAAACGGTGCAAGTGTTGCAGCCAAGTCTGTTGGTCACTATCACCCTGTATTTCCAAATACATCGATTCTGAACGAATGTTATTAGATACCGAACCTGATATACAACATCATATCAGTTTCTTTATTAGTAAAGAAAGGATATAATTTTGTATCGTTGGATAATGTTTTGCACATATCCTATATCAAGAGTTGATCGGTTCAGGCACGTTATCTAAAAGCATACGCATTCTAAATCAGACCACGGTTCTTAACGTACAGAACACACATAAAAGGAAGAGTTCAGAAATGAACGATTCCTTCTTAAGGTATTGTAGACTAGGTCATATCAATGTGACTCGACTAGCTGAAGTTACATTTAGATGCATATTTAAATCAGTTTAAATTTACATCTTATGAAACTTTCCAGTCATGTCACAAAGATAAGATGACCATAGCTCCGTTTACTCGAAACAGAGAAAGAGTTAGTGAACTCTTGGGACTGATACATAGTGATGTATTAAGGTCCCTAGTCTACATATGCCACGACTGGTTCTTTGTACTTCCTTACATTCACTGATGATCTCTCAAGATTCGGACACATGTTCCTGTTGAAACACATGTCTGAAGCTTTTGAGAAATTCAATGAATATAAGTCAGAAGTAGAGAACCAATATATGTATAAGTATTATGTCCTATGATGAGATCAGGGAGGAGAATACTTGTGCATGGAATTCTTGGACTATTCTAAAGGAGAATGAGATTCTCTCTCGGTGTTACTCCTCTGAATACACCACAGCACAACGGTGTATCGGGGCGGAGCAATCGCACCCTATATGATATGGTGTGCTCTATGATGAGTACTGCTGAGTTACCTATTTCCTATTGGGGGTTATGCACTTGAGAAGCTGCATACCTATTGAATTGGGTTCGAATCAAATCAGTGCCTACCACTCCATATAAGATATGGTGTGGGAAGAACCCATCCCTTAAGCAAGTTAAGATTTGGGGTTGTCCGGCCTATGTCAAAAGCAAAACCCGGACAAGATCGAGGCAAGGTCAGTTCTGTAGAACTGGAAGGAGTTCCAGCTATACAAACCACAGCCGATGATTTGACAGAACCAAAGGATTCTATAGTCCCCGACGAACCTCAGCCTCTCCGCCGATCTGGTAGGGTTCTTCATCCGCCTGAGAGATACTTCGGTTTCTCGATGACAGTGGGAGCAAGGATTGCATCATGAGATGATGACCTAACTAGTTTCGAGCTGGCCATCAAGAGTGGTGACTCGGCTGGGTGCTTAGCCATCTGAGATGGAATCCATGTACACCAACAAAGTATGGACTTTGGATGCTGTATCTGAAGGGTTAAATCCCCATCAGGAGCAAGTATATCTTGAGAAGATTACTTGGTGTAGATGGAAAAGTTGAGACTTTCAAAGCTAGATTTGTTAGTGGTTTTCGTCATCGACCAGGCGCGGATAATGATGAAACCTTTTCAGGTGGCTATGCTTAAGTCCATCCAGATCCTACTTGCCACGGCTACATACCATGACTACGATATCTGGCGGCTGAGTGTCATGACTGCTTTTCTAAATACTGATTTAGAAGAGAGCGTCTATAAGAACATAGCCAGATAGCTTCGTAAACAGTGGGAGCAGCGGAAACGTGTGCAAGATGCTTTACAGAATAAAGCAGGCATCACGGAGTTGGAACGTCTGTTTTGATGTGATAGTCAAAGAGTTTGACTTCATCAAAAATGATAGATGAACCTTGTACATACAAAAGGGTAGTAGAGAGTAAGGTGGTCATCCTCGTATTGTACGAGAACAACATACTCTTGATAGGAAAAGAGTCTCCTATGCTACGCTCGGTCAATCTCCTTTTATCACATGGATTCTCCATATATGATCAAAGTGACACCTCATAAATCCTGGGTTTTGGATCTATGAGATAGATCTAAATGGATGTTAGGATTCTCACTAGGTGTAGTAAGATGGTATCAATCGATCCTGGGGAGAATCACTGGAAAAGTTCCAGTGTGATAAGGACGAATGAATGTCAGTCGCAGGCATTGTCTTTACCCTCAGTGGAGGGACGGTATGTTGGAAGAGTTCCAAGCGAGACACCGTGACAAACTAGACGATAAAGGCTGGTGAAATCACTATCAAAGATACTACCAAAGAGGAAGTTTCGGTGTATATTAGTTCATGAGATGAACTAGGTTCCTACCATTGTGTGGCAATGGAAGAGTGGCTTTGGCCCAGGAACCCTGGTCCCATCAGTGACCCAGACATATTTTGACACAGCATCACCTGATCATGGAGATAGTTGATCTCCTGGGTGATCGAGGTTAGGAGAGTAGACTCAGAGGACAACACGGCGGATCCACTCATAAAGGCCTTTTCCCAGAGAGAGACTTTTATGGGATGGTTGAGTATGAGATACTGCAACCACTGCTATAGATGGCCCTAGTCCAAGTGGGAGATTGTTAGTTATATGTATACCCTAGAGGCCATTACTGTACATGAGATGTATATTGTAGTGGATGCTGGGACATATATAGGTAGGACTTTCGTGCTCGACATGATAGTACGCTATCTGGTTGCTCTTTATCTTAACATGTATACTTACAGTCTCTCTCTATTACATGTTGATAAAGCCCTTAGGATGTGTGCTCGACTTCCAGGACTATGATATAGATCATACTAGTGGGGCCTGGGTAGTCAATGAGTACATCCTTCAATGTTCCTAGTCGTGGGAATATCGAGAAGGGGCATCGATATTCCAGAGTAGACTAGCGTATATCTTCTCGACCCATGTGATGGGCGATGGATGATCCCATATCCATTGGTGTTTGACATCAGAGAAGGTATGCAGGTGCTCAGTTGAGACTGGGTATACTGAACGGACTCGCCGAGAACTCCCAGATGGTATTATACCTCACGTCAGATGGCAGTTCTCTGGTGACACTGGTACAGCTTAGTATGTTGACCCGAGATCGTCATAGAGTCTTGTGTGTCTCCCACTGTGCTTTGATTTCCACCCTACCATGGCTCTACTGAGGCGTGCAAATAGGTGGTTTTTGGGTACAGTCCCGATTCACATGGAGGCAATGAGCGATAGGAGGGGATTCGTCTCTCCCGGTATTAGGGGTTGATGTTGTGCTATGCTCGACTGGCCATAACTGGAAATCCCTGGACAGGGTTGCACTGATTTATTGGTAAGTGTTATCAGTAGTTTCATGCTTGTTATGGACCTTACATCGGCATGACTTATTGAGCTACTGGAGTCTGACCTTTACCACCCCTAGGCGAGATATGCGACATATCAGACGAATAGACCAGACTGTGCGGTAAGTGTTACTGGTCGGATTCACAGGAGTGTGAGCAGGCTTGCTCGTTGATCTTCTGATCGCTCAATACCCGGGTGGCCGTTACGTTTAGCAGACCGCTTGCGGCTTGTGGGTGTTTGATATGATCATCACCTACTGCCGGCGTATTGACGAGTTTTTAGAGTCCTACACAGGGGTTTCCTGGCCATCGCTTCCGCATTTGGCCTCGGGATGGAGACCGGGGCGCCGCCGTGCACTTACAGAAATGAGATAATGATATATCATAATATATATGAAGCATTATTTATTTATCCAAAAATGAAATAATAGAATTAACAACAATGCTTCATAAATATCTATGAGTGATTCATCTCCATGAGTCATTAAGCATTTATGATGCATTAATGACATGGATGAATCACACAAATGAGTCACTAATCTCATTTAAAGCAATGCCACCTTACCTCCCCCAAGTCACCACTCTTCTAGAAGCTTCCCGACAAATTACGAGAACTCCCCTCCAATCCGTGAAAACACGGAAAAACTTTAGACTGTATAAATCCTATAACCCGATACTAGAATCTGGCTTAAACCAAAGCCGGCTAGTAAAAACTGTCCGAAAAGTCGTACGTGCGTAAACACACGTATGCGTCCGAACCCTTGTCGTAAAACCATACGACCTCTATATCGTTTCGCCTGGAGCAGGGAAACTCTCTGTGTGGGACTCTAAAGAGTCGACACTACGCTGGCAGTGGGTTTAACCACAGACCGCAAGCGGCACTAGCTGTACGTAACGGTACCCAGGTAGATGTCGATAAGAAGGCCGATGAGTAAACTCATCCGAACTCCCACTGAGCCTGATGTGACAATCTCCGTACAGTCCGGTCTGTTCGTCTAAGAATATCGCATATCAAGCCTAGGGGGCGACAAGCGTCAGTCCCCTAATAGCTGTATAAGTCGTGTCGGAGCGTAGCCCATTACACCCTGAGAAAACTACTGGAACCTACCAGTAAATCTCGCTTTCCCTGGCCTGGGACTTTGCGTAATGGCTCTCTGACACAGTGCGATATCAACTCCCAATACCGGGAGAGACGAATCCAATCTAACTGCCACTGCCTCCAAGTGCTCGGGACAGCACCCAACCGCTACCTGTTTGCATGACTCCTTTGAGCCGTGGTAGGGTAGCAATCTAAGAACAGTGGGACACACTCGAGGCGAAGTAGCAGTGTCAAGTCTGCGGACTATGCTGTACTCATGTCACCTGGGAACTGTTAACTGACGATGGGTATAATACCAACCAATCAGTTCCCCTTGCGAGTCCTGTCCGGTGTACCCGTAACCTAACGAGCACCTGTATACTATCTCCAGTACGACGTACTGATGGCTGTGGGACAGTCCATCTCCCCAACTGGGATGAGAAGCGTACACACTAGTCTACTCTGGAGTATCGATGCCCTTTCTCGATAATCCTACGACTAGGGATAAGTATAGGATGTTGCTTATAGACTACCCAGTCCCACTAGTGTGACTGCCATCACAACGCTGGTAATCAAGCAAAGAACCTATGGGCTCTACTAATATGCATAAGCGATACGTTACAAGAAATATATGCACATATTAAAGTAGACACAAACCAAGTAGCATACTACCATTTTTAGAAAGACTGTTATATACAACTGTGAATATCCCAAGCTTCCATTAAGTAATATACATCCTAGTATGATACAATAATGGCCCATAGGGAATATACACTAACAATCTCCCACTTGCACTAGGGCCATGAGCTGGCATATCGTAGACCTATTATCTCGAATAGCCTCTCGAACTGCGTCTGAGGAAGGGCCTTTGTGAATGGATCAGCAATGTTATTCGCCGTCTCTACTCTCTTCACCTCGATCTCCCGGCGATCTACGATCTCCCTGATCAGGTGATACCGCCTTAAGATGTGTATGGACTTCTGATGGGACCTGGGTTCCTTCGCTAAAGCTATAGCGCCGTTGTTGTCACAATATAGAGGTATTGGATCAACACTGGTAGGAACCACCTGAAGTTCTGTGAGGAACTTCTTCATCCAGACTGCTTCTTTTGCGGCATCGCAAGCAGCTATATACTCCGCTTCCATTGTTGAGTCAGCAACGGTCTCCTGCTTGGAACTCTTCCAACAGACTGCCCCTCCATTGAGGGTAAAGACATAACCCGACATGGATTTGGAGTCATCCTTGTCACTCTGGAAGCCGGAGTCGGCAAAGGCCTCCATCTGGAGGTCTTTTCCGCCATACACCAAGAACATCTCCTTAGTCCTCCTTAGGTACTTGAGTATGTTCTTTACTGCTATCCAGTGCTTCTCCCCTGGGTTTGCTTGATACCGGCTTACTATGCTCAATGCATATGCTACATCTGATCTGGTACATAACATCGCATACATTATAGAGCCTACCGCAGAAGTGTATGGTATAATCGACATGCGATCCCTTTCCAAATCTGTCTTGGGAGACATCTCATTGGAGAGGGTGATTCCGTGACAAGCCGGTAGATTACCGTGCTTAGAATCATCCATACTAAATCTCTTCACTATGGTGTCTATGTACCTGGACTGCGAAAGTCCCAACATCCTCTTTGATCTATCACGATAGATTCGGATCCCCAGAATGTAGGTGGCATCATCCATGTCTTTCATGGAGAATTTATGTGATAAGAATCTTTTGACTGAATGTAACATAGGAATATCATTTCCTATTAGGAGAATGTCATCCACGTACAAGACGAGGAATACTACAGCTCTCCCTATAATCTTACTGTATATACAAGGTTCATCTGGATTTTTGATAAAGTCAAATTCTTTGACAGCATCATCAAAACAGATGTTCCAACTCTGTGATCCCTGCTTTAGTCCATAAATGGACTTAAGCAGCTTGCATACTTTACCGCTGCTCCCACTCTGAATGAATCCCTCTGGCTGATCCATATAGACGCTCTCTTACAAATTACCATTTAGAAAGGCTGTCTTTACGTCCATCTGCCAGATTTCATAATCGTGGAAGGCAGCAATAGCAAGAAGGACCCGAATGGATTTAAGCATAGCTACTGGAGAAAAGGTTTCGTCATAGTCCAAACCAGGTCTTTGACGGAAACCCTTTGCAACTAGTCTAGCCTTGTAGGTTTCAACCTGTCTATCTATACCAATCTTCTTTTTGAAGATCCATTTGCATCCTACGGGTTTTACCCCATCTGGAGCAAAGTCCAAAGCCCATACTTTGTTAGTGTACATGGACTCCATTTCGGTCCGCATTGCATCCAGCCATTTTACTGAGTCCCCGCTCTGAATGGCTTGCTGGAAGCTATTAGGCTCATCATAGTCAATAGTACAATCCTCTCTATCCCCGTCTATGAGAAGACTGTAGTATCTCTCAGGCGGATGAGATTGCCTACTACTCCTGCGGAGTGGCGTCGGGATGTCATGTTCTCCTGAACTTTCTTGTTCTACCAAGGTTTCAGTAATCGCTTGTGGCTTTGGAATTTCTTCCAGTTCTATTGCGCTCCCACTCTTCTGATTTTCCAAAAATTCTGTTTCCAAGAAGCGGGCATGTTGAGAAACAAAGACCTTTTGTTCCTCTGCATAATAGAAACAATATCCCATGGAATTCTTTGGATATTCCACAAACTTACACTGTACTGAGCGTGCCTCGAGCTTGTCCGCATGCTGCTTTTTTATAAAAGCTGGACATCCCCATGTCTTAATATACTTAAGACAGGGTTTCTTCTCACTCCACATCTGATATGGTGTGGTAGGCACAGTCTTGGTTGGAACTCGGTTCAAAAGATATGCAGCTGATTCTAGTGCATATCCCCAGAATGATCGCGGTAACTCAGCGTTACACATCATGGAACGTACCATATCTAATAAGGTTCGGTTCCGTCTCTCCGATGCTGTGGTGTGTATGGAGGAGTAAGCTGAGAGAGAATTCCATTCTCTTTTAAGTAACCTAGGAACTCGGCACTTAAGTATTCACCACCTCGATCAGAGCTCAGTGTCTTTATACTCTTGCCTGTTTGTTTTTCCACTTCATTCTTGTATTCTTAGAATTTCTCAAAAGCCTCGGATTTATGCTTCATTAAGAAGACATATCCATACCGAGAGAAATCATCCGTAAAAGTAATGAAGTAGGAATAACCACCTCGCGCATGTGTAGACATTAGACCGCACACGTCACTGTGTACGAGTCCCAAGAGCTCGCTTGCTCTTACTCTGTGTCCAGTAAACGGAGTCTTTGTCATCTTTCCCATGAGACAAGATTCACAAGTGGCATAAGATTGATATTCGAACGGATTCAAATATCCTTCTCTATGTAACTTCGTTAATCGTGTTTCATTGATGTGACCTAGTCTACAATGCCATAAGAAAGCCTGATTTATTTCTGGAGACTTTCTTTTAAGGGTGTTCTGGACATTGAAAACCTGAGCTTGATTCAATACGTATATACCGTCATTTAATGTACCGGACCCAATCAGAACTTGATTTAGGTGGATGTGAACTACATCGCTTATGAATGTAAAGTCATATCCCTCTCTCGAAAGTGAGGACACTGATATGATATTACATGTCAAACTAGGTACATACAGACAGTTACGTAGAATCAATATCTGCCCGCTTGTCAAACCTAGGCAATATTCTCCCATGGATTCAGCGTCCACGCTCATTCCGTTTGCAACTCTGAGAGACAAATCACCTACCCTTATAACTTTACGGTTTCTTAAAGCATGTAATGAATTACAGATATGAGATCCTGCTCCGGTATCTAGTACCCAGGAAGTAGAGTTAATTGACAAACAGTACTTAATTACAAATACACTTGAGGCTGAAGCCACAACATGTTTCGAATCCTGGCTACTGGCTTTGCTAGCCCTGCAATCATTCTGCCAATGTTCATTCCTGTAACAATAGGAACGTCCCTCTTTTACTATATCCAGTCCCAAAACTTTTGCCCTTCTCTTTCCTTCTACTTCCCTGGTTTCCTTCAGGGTAGAAGGTAGAGACTGTAGAATTAAGTCAGTATCTGACTCGTTTCCCAACGAGGTCTCCAGGTTCTGGAGCTCATCAATATAGCTAGTCATTGTAAAGACGTTGTCCCCTACATATGACCCGACAGCCAACCTCACTTGAATTAATTCGGTCGAGGTTTCATATCTAGCGATATGAGACTGCTCTCCATATAAATCTTTATTATGGAGAAAGATGGAAACTGAGTCCATCTTCTCGTGCTGCTTCTGGTATACACCATCAACTGAAGCTAACACGATGCATTTGGCTTTCGCTTTATCCTTTTCCCTTGTCTGGCAGATATCCATATCCGTGACGGTGGAAACTGGACCTGGGACGGCGGGATCTTGAGTAGTAATAGGGTGGTCCAGCTTGTCATAGGCAATGGACATCTGGACAGACCATTGTCAGTCATATAAGTCAGATTCGGTCAATTTGTTATCTAGATGTAACCTATGTGTGGTCACAAGGTCGCTGCAATTTAAGAGAGAGAAGAAAAAACTATTAGCATGATGCTCTTGCAAGTATAGATTGGTTTT
Source organism: Agapanthus africanus (assembly GCA_030015575.1). NCBI lineage: Eukaryota > Viridiplantae > Streptophyta > Magnoliopsida > Asparagales > Amaryllidaceae > Agapanthus > Agapanthus africanus. The sequence goes on from JASDDO010000004.1 coordinate 208,885,666, forward strand.
TAATTTATCTAAACAGGATGGCTCCCACTGTTTCTCGAATCCCTCCTCAAACCATAAAAGAAGAATTAGCCAGGATTATTCTCACCATACAATTCTTGCTTAACCGTTCAGCCAGGTCAGTGTCGATACTTCGAAGGAGGTTTTCCAGCGCTTTCGCGAAGTTCCTTAATTAAATAACCTCTTTTCTCTGGGGGCGTAACCCCGCTGACACCTTTCTAGGCACCTACTTGGTTTATAGCATTGATCGTTAAGTGACGAATCTCCTGATAAGTAGCATGTACTCACAGTAGGATCGGGATCCAAAATATCATCGTATGATAATTATGAAGGAATCCTACCAACATTCATCAAACTCCAAAATGGTATGCTTCTCTCAGCAAATTTCAGTTTCTTTAGAAATTCCCGATGTGGATTTTTGCCCCATGCTCTTATGACCTTGACTTTAGTCAACAAATCATAAGTCACATATCAAGTTCTACCCGTCATTATCCAGGTTAATTTGAACCCACCCGTACATACCCTTGACTTTAGTCAACAAGGTAATACGACTGTCCCAAACCAACGCATCTATCTATGCTGCATATGAATATCCAACAGCTACCAAACACTGTGCCTTGACTTTAGTCAACAAACACAGCTTGAATACTATTGACTATCTATATGAAATTGTTGGAGATAGTGCCCTCAGAGTCAATTATTGGATTACAGGCACGTGATTGCAATGATTGAGGGAGGAGCTATCCCGGTAGGACAGTCTTACTCGAGATGATAGTATGCTATCTGATTTACCTTTATCATCGTGTACTGCTTTAGGTGACCTGACAGGTCGCTATTACACGTTGATAGAGCCCTAGGATTCTTGCTTGACTGCCAGCAGTATGAGGGCGATCATATAAGTGAGAGCTAGAGTCTATAAGCACATCCTTAAAAGGTCCCTAGTCGTGGGAGTTTCGAGACAGGGCATCGATTCTCCAGAGTAGACTAGTGTATACAGTCGAGACCCCGACGAGGGGCGGTGTCCGGTCTCACAAGCCACTGGTGTCAGTTGGTTCACCTAAGATGTATACAGGTGCTCATTGGGTTATGAGTACACCGGACAGGACTCGCCGGGAACATGCTAGTTGGTCTTATACCTGACGTCAGATAGCAGTTCCCAGGTGACATGTGTACAGGTTAGTTCATCGACCTGGGGATCGTCATTTGTCTCGTGTGAGTTCCCACTGTGCTTTGATTACTACCCTACCACGGCTCAAAGGAGTCGTGCAAACAGGTTTTAGTTGGGTACAGTCCCGAGCCACATGGAGGCAGTGAGCGGATCTTCAGGGGTTCGTCTCTCCCGGTATTGGGGGTGAGGTCGCGCTGTGTCTAGGAGAGCCATTACACGAAGTCCTTGGCCAAGGCAGGAGATTTACTGGTAGGTATTCCAGTAGTATCTCAGGGTGTTCTGGGCTACACTCCGACACGACTTGTACCGCTTTTGGGGGTCTGACTTTTACCAACCCCCTAGGACCGACATGCGATGCTCATAGGAGAACGGACCGGACTGTACGGATATTGTCACTGACAAGCTCAGTAGGGTGTCTGGATGAGTTCGCTCATCGATGTCCCTTTTGGTCAATAGCTGGTGGCCCGTCACGTATTGGCTTATACCTCTGACGTGCTAGTGGTTAAATCTACAACCATAGTATTGACGAGTCTTTAGAGTCCACCACACTTACAGTTACTCAAGATTTCGGGCGAAACGCTGTAGAGGCCGTATGGAGATATGGCAGGGTCCGATCAGGTACGTGCGGTATTGCACGGATCAGGATCGGACGGTTAGTACTAGTGGCCGTATGGTTATATGGCAGGGTTCGATCGGATACGTGCGGTATTGCACGGATCAGGATCGAATGGATATTACTAGCCGGCTTTGGTTTAAGCCGGATCCTAGTATAGTACAGTGTAGATTTTGTCTCATTGCATTTGTATCCGGACGGAATACAGATGCGGGTGTGTATGCACAGTATGGGGGTTTTCCTGTAATTTATTACGGGACCAGTTTTCTGGAGTTGCCAGTTTGCATTCCGTTCCGGCCGGTTTTCCTTTGTTCTTTCCCGGCCGGACTTTTCCGATGGAGGGTGTTATATTTTGTGGAGGGTTTATTTGTAAGATGAGAGATTATGAAAGCATCTTTTGATACCATTCTTATCTATCATCATCACTTGCTTTTTGTTGATTTGAGGTGATTAGTAGTTGATGTGAGTTAGTTATGATGATGTTTGGATATGGTCACCCTCTCTCTTTTCCTACACTCACCTCCCTCTTGCTTATGTATTCTTTCCTCCACCATTCTTAAATAATAAGGTTTCATTTTTGAGAAAAGAGAAGATGAGAGTTTCATTCTTGAGAGTGTAGCATTCTTGATCTCATTTTCATGCTAGAAAAATGCAAGCACCATTTTTCTTATCTTGATTCCTCCATCATCTTCAAAGGCAACAAAACCCCAAATGAGACATAGCTTCAACCCTACACATTCTACAGCAAATCTTGGACGCGTCGGCTAGCCTACTTCACGCCCGAGTTGCCTCGGTATTGAGGTGGGAGCCCGTAAAAGATACAGGCGATGTGGTGCCCTTCCGGCGAAGAGGCGACGACCGGAGTTTCCGCAGGAGATCGGGACGACGAGGAGAAGACCGGAGGACTCGGATCATTCGGTATATCTCTTCCCCTTCTTGTAGTTAGCTTAGACTAGTTAATGGTTCGATCCGGGTGTTTAGTGCGCGGTGGTGCCGGTTTGCTAAGTTCGCAAAATTAAAGTTTATCACCGCTTCCGCATTCCGGCGTCGGATTGACGGCCGGGGCGCCGCCGTGCACTTACAGTGGTATCAGAGCCTCGCCATTAACATAGTCTAGCTTTGTTTGATGTGTTTGCATTTCCGATCGACCAAAATTTCAAAAAACCACATTTTCCTCACATCAGTTTTCTGTTGAATTTTTTCTTGCTCGAAAATTTTTTCAGGTTGTAGAAAACTAATGTACTGGAAATTCTAAGAATACTGTAAAAATTCGACACAGTAAATCGACAGCCAGAGCGCGTAACCGCGGCGAAAACCCCCTTTCCGCCGCGGTTCCGCCGCAATATGATGTCTTTGCCATATCAAATTTCTACAGTTGCTTTCTGGGTTGTTTTTAGGAATTTTGGAATATTAAACTTGGGCCCAGAATTTCTGTGAGTGCTACAGTATTGCTTGGGGGCCCACTTGTTAATTTTTGATCGATCGGATATTTTAAACACATTATTTTCACAGTATTTACATTATATCTGCGACCGTGAATGTCACTCGATCGGTAAATCCTGTCTAGCTGTTATAGCCCGGTTAGACGGATTTGCGAACGTGACTTTCACGTTGATGTTCTGTGTTTTTGCTGTGATGTTGTGGATCGGTCATGGGGGATAGCCTGGATGCAATGCTAGTACAGTTTTGTTGTATTATGTACATTTATTATTGCGGGGCGAGCGTCCGACATGTGGACTGCCGTCACTGCCAGTTTCTATTATTCTTTTGGGGCGCGACCTGGCTGCGGTCGATGCACCCGTTGTATGTATATTTTACTTTCTGTACTAGGATTACCCCGCGGTGGGGTGCACAGATAGCCGGGTTCTGGAGGGCAACAAGCCCGCATCTCATGGCATTAGGACAGAGGGGGATTCACTCTAGAATTGGCGGGCTATTCGCTGCACTCGTAGGGGGTACAGGTTAACCCAGGAGGGGTGCCCAAGTTACCGGATTCCGTGAAGTGCTGGGTGGTCCATTCACGGTGCTGAAGGAGGGCTGCCTCGCTTCAGGTTTTGGCGGGTAACTTGCCGCGCCCGTAGGGGTCTAGGATTTCATTGCACAGGCTATCCACACGACCAGGGGAACGTCGGGTTTCAGTAGTGACTCTGTGAAACCCGGGGATCCCAGATATCTGTATTGTTCTGTGATGCTGTACATTTCTGTGATGTTGCATTTCTTATCACGCCTTGAGCGAATATAATATATTGGTATATATATTAGTAGATGTTGTATATGTTTTTCATCCGCGCTAGTCCAGTCCCCGCTCTGCCGTTAGTTAGCTAACCTAAAGGGTGATGACGGGACACAGTGGCGAATGCGGATGGCATATACGTACGTCGGTATATTTTCGTTCTTTATTGGTGTGATCAATTGATAGGACTGCGTTGATTTGGATCAATGCAAGTTAAAACAAACCTATTCTGATGTTGTTGGAACACTTTTCAAAAAGCTGTTATGCCATCCGCATTTGCCACGGGGTCCCGTCATCACCCGTTAGGTTACTTAACTAACGGCAGAGCGGGGGCTGGGCTAGCGCGGGTGTAAAACATAAGTGACGTCTAATAGCTATCATATATAGAGAATGTACATTCGTCAGACGCAATAATAAGCATTCCAGATCACTGATGAACTTTATTGGATTTACTAGCAATCCGCATTTGCTTTGAGCCAGCAATAAAAGACGGATTACACAGTTGTGATGAATAGCCATTACCCCACCCTAGACCCCTATGGGTACGGCAAACTACCCACCAAGTACCCGAAGTGAAGCGGTCTCCCTCAACAAAGTGAGTATGTCACTAAACACTTCAAAGTACCCAGTAGTTTGTGTACCCCGCCTTGGGTCTATCCTAGGAGCAAAAACAGTAAAAAGAAATAATACAACGGTGGCTACAACCGCAACCTGGATGTGCCCCGCAAAAGAATATTACATCATATTACATTTACATCGAATGAATGAATATTAAACCCATCTCAAAACCCCGGCTAATCATCACAACAGTCCAATACAAATCATATACACAAACAGTAAATATTACAGAAATGTGCAACCCCCTGCCAACCGACATACTAGCAGTTAGGGGAGGTTTACGAACACATTAAACATTACAGATAATAACCCGATTAGCAAATATCTTAGAACATCGATCGATAACCATATTCCGTGTTTACCCCAAAAGCAAACCAGTAAAGAAGCAACCTGGGTAGAAACAGAACATACAGGAAAACAAAAAACCAGAAAATATCAATTACTGTGAAACTCCGAGTCAACTCTGCGTTGACTCGGCGGCGGATCCGCCGCACAAGCACTCTATTGCCGCGGATCCGCGGCCGTTTTGCCGAGTTACTGGCTCGTATTTTCCCAGTATTCTTTAATTTCCCTGCTGTGAATTTTTAGGTATGTCAAATATTTTTTAAGACACTTTTAAAATTAACAGAAACTTAGGATTTCCGGGGTTTCATTTTCGCGTTTTCTGACGATCGATGTTCTAATCAGTTGCTAACAAGCTAGTAATGGTTTAGTTGGCTCTGATACCACTGTAAGTCCATGTCACGCACCCCACGAACTTGCGGGGAGGCGGAATATATGAAAAACGATTATCAAAGCTTCGTAACACGGACTTGAGCGCATGAATCGTTTCTAAACCATTGCTAACAACCTGCTAGAGGTTTAACTACTCGGATACGAAGTTATATCTCACGTTACTTGTCCTTCGGGTCTTCATCGCGGTCCTCTACTCCTCATAGGCTCCTTGGAACATCGGCACCTCAACGGCCTCCTCGAGTCAAAGACGATCCACCCGAGAGCTCCTACTCCAAGCTTTATCTCTAACTTGAGATAACTAGGTTGCTCAAAGTGCTAATCTAAGCTACCTAGGGGATATAAAGTGAGGTTATGGATGCATTAGTCTAGCTAACCCTTGATCTCAACACATGAGAGGTTAGGGTTAGGGTTTGAAGAGAGAGTGAGCTTGAGGAGAGAGAAGGTGAAGATGATCATGAAATGAGATAATGATATATCATAATATATATGAAGCATTATTTATTTATCCAAAAATGAAATAATAGAATTAACAACCATACTTCATAAATATCTATGAGTGATTCATCTCCATGAGTCATTAAGCAATTATGATGCATTAATGACGTGGATGAATCACACAAATGAGTCACTAATCTCATTTAAAGCAATGCCACCTTACCCCTCCAAGTCACAACTCTTCTAGAAGCTTCCCGACAAATTACGAGAACGTCCCTCCAATCCGTGAAAACACGGAAAAACTTTAGACTGTATAAATCCTATAACCCGATACTAGAATCTGGCTTAAACCAAAGCCGGCTAGTAAAAACTGTCCGAAAAGTCGTACGTGCGTAAACACACGTATGCGTCCGAACCCTTGTCGTAAAACCATACGACCTCTATATCGTTTCGCCTGGAGCAGGGAAACTCTCTGTGTGGGACTCTAAAGACTCGACACTATGCTGGCAGTGGGTTTAACCACAGACCGCAAGCGGCACTAGCTGTATGTAACGGTCCCCACGTAGATGTCGATAAGAAGGCCAATGAGTAAACTCATCCGAACTCCCACTGAGCCTGATGTGACAATCTCCGTACTGTCCGGTCTGTTCGTCTAAGACTATCGCATATCAAGCCTAGGGGGTGACAAGCGTCAGTCCCCTAATAGCTGTATAAGTCGTGTCGGAGCGTAGCCCATTACACCATGAGAAAACAACTGGAACCTACCAGTAAATCTCGCTTGCCCTGGCCAGGGACTTTGCGTAATGGCTCTCTGACACAGTGCGATATCAACTCCCAATACTGGGAGAGACGAATCCTATCTAACTGCCACTGCCTCTAAGTGCTCGGGACTGCACCCAACTGCTACCTGTTTGCATGACTCCTTTGAGCCGTGGCAGGGTAGCAATCTAAGAATAGTGGGACACACTCGAGGTGAAGTAGCAGTGTCAATTCTGCGGACTATGCTGTACTCATGTCACCTGGGAACTGTTAACTGACGATGGGTATAATACCAACCAATCAGTTCCCCTTGCGAGTCCTGTCCGGTGTACCCGTAACCTAACGAGCACCTGTATACTATCTCCAGTACGACGTACTGATGGCTGTGGGACAGACCATCTCCCCAACTAGGATGAGAAGCGTACACACTAGTCTACTCTGGAGTATCGATGCCATGTCTCGATAATCCTACGACTAGGGATAAGTATAGGATGTTGCTTATAGACTACCCAGCCCCCACTAGTGTGACTGCCATCACAACGCTGGTAATCAAGCAAAGAACCTATGGGCTCTACTAATATGTATAAGCGATACGTTACAAGAAACATATGCACATATTAAAGTAGACACAAACCAAGTAGCATACTACCATTTTTAGCAAGACTGTTATATACAACTGTGAATATCCCAAGCTTCCATTAAGTAATATACATTCTAGTATGATACAATAATGGCCCCTAGGGCATATACACTAACAGTTTGTTTCTACCTCAATATGTGCATATGTCTTTTTAGCATATCGCTTATACATATAGGTAGAGCCCTTAGGATGTTTGCTTGATTACCAGCGTTGTGATGGCAGTCACACTAGTGGGGGCTGGGTAGTCTATAAGCACATCCTTATACAGGTCCCTAGTCGTAGGATTATCGAAACGGGGCATCGATACTCCAGAGTAGACTAGTGTATACGCTTTTCATCCCAGCAGGGTGTTGGATATAGTGCCCTCAGAGTCAACTATTGGAACATAGGCACGTGATTGCAATGATTGAGGGAGGACCTATACCGGTAGGACAGTCTTACTTAAGATGATAGTATGCTATCTGGTTTATCTTTATCATCGTGTACTGCTTTAGGTGACCTTATTGCGCGTTGATAGAGCCCTTAGGATTCTTGCTTGACGGCCAGCAGTATGATGGCGATCATATACGTGGGAGCTGGGGTCTATAAGCACATCTTTAAAAGGTCCCTAGTCGTGGGTGTTTTCGAGACAGGGCATCGATACTCCAGAGTAGACTAGTGTATACAGTCGAGACCCCGACGAGGGGTGGTGGCCGGTCTCACAAGCCACTGGTGTCAGTTGGTTCACCTAAGATGTATACAGGTGCTCATTGGGTTATGAGTACACCGGACAGGACTCGCCGGGAACATGCTAGTTGGGATTATACCAGACGTCAGATAGCAGTTCCCTGGTGACATGTGTACAGGTTAGTTTATCGACCTGAGATCGTCATTTGTCTCGTGTGAGTTCCCACTGTGCTTTGATTACTACCCTACCACGGCTCTAAGGAGTCGTGCAAACAGGTTTTAGTTGGGTAAAGTCCCGAGCCACATGGAGGCAGTGAGCGGATCTGCAGGGGTTCGTCTCTCCCGATATTGGGGGTGAGGTTGCGCTGTGTCTAGGAGAGCCATTACACAAAGCCCTCGGCCGAGGCGGGAGATTTACAGGTAGGTATTCCAGTAGTATCTCAGGGTGTTCTGGGCTACACTCCGACACGACTTGTACCGCTTATGGGGGTCTGACTTTTACCAACCCCCTAGGCCCGCCATGCGATACTCATAGACGAACGGACCGGACTGTACGGATATTGTCACTGACAGGCTCAGTAGGATGTCAGGATGAGTTCGCTCATCGACGTCCCTTTTGGTAAATACTTGGTAGCCCGTTACCTACGGCTAATACCTCTAACGTGCTAGTGGTTAAATCCACAGCCAAAGTATTGACGAGTCTTTAGAGTCCCCCACAGACAGTTTCTCATGTTTCGGGCGAAACGTTGTAGAGGCCGTATGATATATGGCAGGTTTCGATCTTATACGTGCGGTATTGCACGGATCATGATCGGACGGATCATACTAGTGGGCTTTGGTTTAAGCGGGATCGTAGTATTAGATTTGTTGGATTACTTTAGTCTCATCGCATTCGCATTCAGTCGGAATGCGGGTGCAGGTATGTATATACAGGTGAGGGGTATCCTTGTGATCCGTCACGACTTTACTTTAGATGTTGCCGGTTCTTTTTGTTGTGAAAAACATTTGGATTAATGTTTGTTAAGGGAAATAATGATCTAGAAATTCATCATGCATTGCATTAAATGTGAAATGGACATTTAAATGACTCATGGTCTCTTTTTTAGCAAATATGTCACATTAGTGTTTTGTTTAATGTGTTGAAATGAGATAGAGAGAGAGGGGGGCTGCCATGGTGGTTATTATTGGTCTTGTATTTTCATAATCTCTCACTCTCACTCTCATTACAACAAGAGAAAAGAAAAGAAAAAGAAAAGCTCTTGTTCTTCTTCTTCTTCCTCTAGCTTTTTGCTTCCATCAATGGCAACACTTCAACCTCCATCCAAAGCCATGGATGCAAGAGACAAAGTGATCACAAACATTCTCTACAACACCTTGGACGCGTCGGCTAGCACACTTCGCACCCGAGTTGCTTCGGATGAAGCGGGAGCCCGTAAAAAGACTTCTCGATGTGGTTCCCTTTCCGACGAGGAGATGAAGACCGGAGATTCCGCGAGGAGATCGGAGTGGAGGCCGAAGACCGAAAGACACAGATCGCTCGGTATAGCTTCCTACCCATTCTCATGTTAGCTAGCATTAGGTTAATGGTTACGATCCGGGTTTTTAGGATGCGGTAGTGCCGGTTTAAAGTCAAGAAAAATTTTCGTTTCCGCATTTTGGCCTCGGATAGACGGCCGGGGCGCTACCGTAGTCCAACATGGTATCAGAGCCAGGCCATTAACCTTTACTAGCTTGCTCTAACGTATTTAGAACTTCAATCGAACAAAATTTCCGAAACCTCGATATCAAAATGTGCAGTTTTTGTCGAAATTTTTTTGTTGTCAAAAAATTATTTGGTGTATTGCAGAAATATGTGTAGGATTTTCTAAGACATCTGGGAAAATTGGTGAAGTGATCTTACCATTGCGCCATGGAACCGCGGCCATACCCATGCTTTAGACGCGGTTCCGCAGCCGTTTTGTCTCTTCAGTGCACCAAATTTTGTATAGTGTTCTATGACTTAAAATTGTGGTTTCTGGTATTTTTTAGTTTGGGCCCAGATTTGTTTGAATACTGGGAATTGTGCTTGGGGCCCACTTCGGGAACTTTTGTCGATCGAAAATTTAAATATGTTAGTTCACAGTATTTACATTATATCTGGAACCGTGAATGTCACTCGATCGGTAAATCCAGACCATCTGCTATAGCCCTTTTAGACGGATTTGCGAACGTGACATTCACGTTGATGTTCTGTGTTGTGCTATGATGTTGCGGATTGGTCGTGGGGGATAGCCTGGATGCAATGGTTGTACAGTTTGGTTTATTATGTACATTTGATATTGCGGGGCGAGCGTCCGACATGTGGACAGCCGTCACTGCCTGTTTGTATATTATTCTTTTGGGGCACGACCGGGCTAAGGTCGATGTACTCATTGTATGTATATATTACTTTTTGTACTAGGATTGCCCCGCGGAGGGGAGCACGGATAGCCGGGTTCTAGAGGGCAACGGGCCCGCATCTCATGGCTTTGAGACGGAGGGGGCTTTACTCTAGAATTGGCGGGCTATTCGCCGCACTCGTAGGGGGTACAGGTTGACCCAAGGAGGGGTGCCCAAGTTACCGGATTCCGTGAAGTGCTGGGTGGTCCATTCACGTTGCTGAAGGGGCTGCCTCGCTTCAGGTTTTGGCGGGTAACTTGCCGTGCCCGTAGGGGTCTAGGATTTCATTACGCAGGCTATCCATACGACCAGGGGAACGTCGGGTTTCAGCAGCGGCTCTGTGAAACCCGGGGCTTCCAGATTATCTGTATTGTTCTGTGATGCTTATTTCATTTCTGTGATGTTGCATTTTATCACGCCTTGAGCGAATATTATATATTGATATATATACTAGTAGATGTTGTATATGTTTTACACCCGCGCTAGTCCAGTCCCCGCTCTGTCGTTAGTTAAGAAACCTAACGGGTGATGACGGGACCCAGTGGCGAATGCGGATGGCATATACGTACATCATTATTTTCGTTCTTTGTGGTGTGATCAATTGATGGGACTACGTTGATTCGGTTCAATGCAAGCTAAACAAACCTATTCTGATGTTGTTGGAACAATTTTCAAAAAGCTGTTATTGCAAGGACGTTCTCTTTTGTTTTGCACAGTGGTATTCGGTTATGAATATCCAGCACCTCAGTCGACGAGGCAAGGGCCGAGATCCCTTCACCGGGAGTGACCCCTTGGACAGAAGTTTGCGTCAGGGCAATAACTTCACTATAGCCGATTACTTTTTGCTTTGCATCGTGGTATTCAGTTGGAATATCCTGCACCTCATTCTACGGGGAAAGAGCCTAGATCCCTTCACCGGGAGTGACCTCTTTAGCAAAGGTTTTCGCCACTATATTTTTTATAAAAAGCTATGCAGTTCCTTCAACGATATCAAGTTCATTACGTTAGAAGTTTTTCGCCAAAAACTAGACGTAGCCCTCCGTCATTTCTTACAAGTATTACTTAGTATTCGTGCTGCGTTTGTTGACTGTGTCAAGGCGTAGTGTACGGTAGCTAAGTAGTGTTCGTTGGTGGCATATTAATGGGATTGGTTAGGACAGTCGTGCGGCCTTGTTGATTATGTCAAGGGCTTGTACGGGTGGGTTTAATGCAATCCAGGATAATGACGGGTTGAACTTGATTAGGACTCTTTGATTTGTTGACTGTGTCAAGGTCACTTGGGTCCTAGGGGTAAAAATCACATCGGGAGTTTCTAAAGAAACTGAAACTTGCCAGATATGCGCATACCTTCTGGAGTGTGATAACGTGAGCGGATTCCGTCACGTTATCATGCGATGATAGTTGGATCCCGATTCCCACTGATGAGTTGGTTTACTCCTCGGGTGATCCCGACTAATTCTTCTTTCAGGTTTGGAGGAGAATTTGACGGTACAGTGGGAGGTTTCCAGATTATATAAAGTGATAACCATTCTGATCTAGGTTAGAGTGCACGCTGAGTGTTTCTTTTCTCTCTCTCTCTTTGGCAGCGTCCATGACCCGACCCTAGACTATGACTCAGTGACCAAGATTAACCGAACCTTCTTAAACACCGGCTTTTGGATTGTCAGAGTTGCAAACCTCATTGCCACTCCTACTTTTACACTTTTCTCCGGGACGCCCCGTATTACTACGAACGTCCACTTCCATTGGATAAAACCATCGTATGGTTATATACGAACTCGAAGGAATTTATTCGAGGATGGTTTCTGGCTCTGGAGAAAACGAATAGGATTATTCAGTTGTCTTTTCCTTTTACCTTCTCTCAGGTTGCGAGTACTCCTTGGTTTAGGAGATAATACACCTATTACGCAAATTGGATAATCTTCTTCCAAACCATAGGCAGGTGCCGACTGGTAGGGAATGAAGAAAACCAATTAGCATAACGATGGTGTACAGAAGGCATTAAGTAAAGACATATCAAGGGATTAGTAAGAGGGCAAAGTAAATTGCGACTGCTATTCACGACCAAACCAAATATTTCTTCGCCAATCCTACATCACCTTTGTATTTCTCCAGAACACTCCGTATCACTACGAAGATCCACAGTTTATTTGGATACTCCATCGTATGGTTATATACGAACTCGAAAGGAACTTGTTCCGGTTCGGGGATGGATTCTGGTTCAGGAGAAATAGGAATAAGGTTTATTCAGTTGTCTTTTATCTTCACCTTGTCTCGCATTTCGAGTGCTCCTAGGATTAGGACAGTACACCCATTATGCTTATTGGATAGTCTTCTTCCAAACCATAGGCTGGTGCCGAACGGTAGGGAAGGAAGAAAACCATTTAGCCTAAGAGGGTGTACAGAAGGTAATGACTAAAGACATATAAAGGGATTTGGAGAGATAGCAAAGAATTATACGGTTACAGTTGTGAATCTGGATAATAGAAGAGACATTACTACGAATACCCGGATACCCTTACGAAACATTTCAATGTTTCAGTTTCACTGTGTACTGTTAATAGAAAACTGATTTCCCAATTTGTCCTTACTCCAGGGTATGTATTTACCAGGTATGATTCTCACATCTGTATGGTTTTACAGATGATGAGTGGGAGTAAGTTATTGGGAATTGGGTGATCATCCTCATTATATCGGAATTCGTTGTAATTGGTGATATTTGAGGAAATCACCTGGGTAGTTTGCTGGACGGCAAATATTTGGTTTTGAATATCCGCTGTTATGCACCAATTTCAAATTGATATATCTGTACGTCTATTTTTATAGAGTGAGATACACCTTTTTGAAATTATGTCTATGACATCTACCTATATCAGTGGATGGTTAGGTAAGGAGCATTAAACAGCGGTGTAATTCTTCTTAACCATAGGTACAGTTTTCAACCTAGGACACACAGGGAATGAATTATTAGACTCAGGAGACTTATACAGACTATTGTATGTTGTCCAGTATCCATGAGGACAGAGGGGTTGGTTCTCGTACTATATTCGATTTACTTATGACTTCTCTAGTTTTTAGACAGGTGTTTCGTAGAAACACAGGGTCCAAGTTTTGAGAAGTTATAGGTATGTGGATAAAGTAGAGAACCAGGTGTTGCAAGTATCGGGATTTTCAGCGTGATCGAAGATGTAGATACTTGTGTATGGTATTCAGTTGATAGTAATGATTAATAGAACTTACTTCTCTTTCAGGTTACTCATAATTGGAAGCACTCCTATGTTGAGTAATGTTGATCGGCCTCTCTCCATTTAGTTGACATGCACTGGAGACAGCTGCATGATTTGAATCTGATTCAATTAAATCAGTGCCTCTGTTTCTGTATTGGATATAGAACAACTCATATCTTGACATTTTTAAGGTACGGAGAGTTTTCCGGCTTATGCTTAAAACCAGACTCCGGATGACTCAAGGCACATTTCTGTAATGGCTGTTTGTGGGTTAACCCGGGCTATGACGAGGGTTGACTTTCTCACATCTGGAAGATCAATAGTGATATTGTTCTAGACTCGCCACAATTTAAAGTAAAATGGATTTTTTCAGATAACAGTAATGGGATTATGGTAGAACTGGAAGTGATTCAAGAACCGCAAACGATTACTGAAAATTTGATTAGAACCTAAAGTTTCAATCTGATTTGACATTCCATTAGCCACTCCGCAGATACGGTGGGTAACCTCAGGCACCCGAGAGGTACTCCGGTAGCCTCAAGGACGGTGACAGGGTGGTTCTTGTTTACCCAGACTTGACACTACTGTTATTCCAGGCTATGAGACCCAGCAGGAGGATGAGTATAGCATCGTTCTAAACTAGCTTTAGAAGTGCACGTGTATATGACTCTGCCAGAGGGTTGTCGTAGTCAGTGTGAGCAGCGGAAGCATTGGTGGACAAGTAGCTTATGTCTATGGACTAAAGCAGATATAGCGGAGATAGATCATCTATTTCTGATGTGACAGTCATAGGTTTGACATCATCAGAATAGGGGATGGATCTGTTAAGAAGGTAGTAAGGTGTGATGTCCTGATTTGTGGATGACATACACAGAGTAGGAAGTGATATTCCTATACTATGATCGGTTGTACTTTGGTTGTCACACAGTGGTTTCTCCACAAAGGACTTGGATATTATATCAGACATTCTGGTTACTAGATCTATGGTTTTAGATCTAGATTTGGGTAGTTTCCCAATCTGGGTACTTAGACAGCATTCTAAATGTGTTTTAGAATGGACGACTCCTGGCACGGTAGCATACCTGCAGGTGATGGAGTCACCCTCTCTAAAGGTATCTTACAGACTAAAGGGGAGAGAGATGTGCATGATTGGCAGATCACTTGCTTAGGCAATTGAGTCAATCATGAGATGTCAAGTACCACACCAGATGTTGTTTTTGCATTAGATGCAATAAGTTGATATTGATCAAATCCTGGAGAAACAATCGGAAGCAGTTTTAGAACATAAGTGGATTTTCTAGGGATATGATAACGGCTTTCTCCTTCGGGAGATAGTTATCAATCCAGGCTTCCATGGTGACCTGGATGACAGAGTGACTGTCAGAGTTATAGTTTTTCCTCTGACGAGGGGCAGTAGTTTGGACAGGAGGTCCAAGCAGATACCGAGGGAGGAATGGCGCAGGATACTGATTAAGTTCAGAAGACGATACAGTCTAAGAAGTTTGGATTTGGAGTTCATTTATGAACTAGGTTCCATCAGATATCCAGACATATTCAAAGACAGGTATTGCTCATTTCGGGAGATGGGTTTCTCCGCGAACTTGAGATAAAGAGAGACGTAGAAAGATACATCACAGCAGATCCACTCACTGAGGCTATTTCCCGAACGCAATAGTTTCGCAAACGAGCTTTGTGAGACTGACTAGTAGAGGAGTTGGGTGTTCGGTATCACACGGGCTGTAAGTATGCGGCATCGCAATAATTAGCCTTGAGTGCAAGTGGGAGATTGTTGGATATAGTGCCCTCAAAGTCAACTATTGGATTACAGGCACGTGATTGCAATGATTGAGGGAGAACCTATACCGGTAGGACAGTCTTACTCAAGATGATAGTATGCTATCTGGTTTATCTTTATCATCGTGTACTGCTTTAGGTGACCTTATTGCGCGTTGATAGAGACCTTAGGATTCTTGCTTGACGGCCAGCAGTATGATGGCGATCATATACATGGGAGCTGGGGTCTATAAGCACATCCTTAAAAGGTCCCTAGTCGTAGGAGTTTTCGAGATAGGGCATCGATACTCCAGAGAAAACTAGTGTATACAGTCGAGACCCCGACGAGGGGCGTTGGCCGGTCTCACAAGCCAATGGTGTCAGTTGGTTCACCTAAGATGTATACAGGTGCTCATTGGGTTATGAGTACACCGGACAGGACTCGCCGGGAACATGCTAGTTGGGATTATACCAGACGTCAGATAGCAGTTCCCTGGTGACAGGTTTACAGGTTAGTTCATCGACCTGAGATTGTCATTTGTCTCGTGTGAGTTCCCACTGTGCTTTGATTACTACCCTACCATGGCTCTAAGGAGTCGTGCAAACAGGTTTTAGTTGGGTACAGTCCCGAGCCACATAGAGGCAGTGAGCGGATCTGCAGGGGTTCGCCTCTCCCGGTATTGGGGGTGAGGTCGCGCTGTGTCTAGGAGAGCCATTACACAAAGCCCTCGGCCGAGGCGGGAGATTTACTGGTAGGTATTCCAGTAGTATCTCAAGGTGTTCTTGGCTACACTCCGACATGACTTGTACCGCTTATGGGGGTCTGACTTTTACCAACCCCCTAGGCCCGCCATGCGATACTCATAGATGAACGGACCGGACTGTACGGATATTGTCACTGACAGGATCAGTAGGGTGTCAGGATGAGTTCGCTCATCGACGTCCCTTTTGGTCAATACTTGGTAGCCCATTACGTACGGCTAATACCTCTGACGTGCTAGTGGTTAAATCCTTAGCCAAAGTATTGACGAGTCTTTAGAGTCCCCCACAGACAGTTTCTCAAGTTTCGGGCGAAACGTTGTAGAGGCCGTATGATATATGGCAGGGTTCGATCTTATACGTGCGGTATTGCACGGATCATGATCGGACGGATCATACTAGTGTGCTTTGGTTTAAGCCGGATCCTAGTATTAGATTTGTTGGATTACTTTAGTCTCATCGCATTCGCATTCAGTCGGAATGCGGGTGCAGGTATGTATATACAGGTGAGGGGTATCCTTGTGATCCATCACGAGTTTACTTTAGATGTTGCCGGATCTTTTTGTTGTGACAAACATTTGGATTAATGTTTGTTAATGGAAATAATAAGCTAGAAATTCATCATGCATTGCATTAAATGTGACATGGACATTTAGATGACTCATGGTTTCTTTTTTAGCAAATATGTCACATTAGTGTTTTGTTTAATGTGTTGAAATGAGATAGAGAGGGGGGGGGCTGCCATGGTGGTTATTATTGGTCTTGGATTTTCATAATCTCTCACTCTCACTCTCATTACAACAAGGGAAAAGAAAAGAAAAAGAAAAGCACTTGTTCTTCTTCTTCCTCTAGCTTTTTGCTTCCATCAATGGTAACACTTCAACCTCCATCCAAAGCCATGGATGCAAGAGACAAAGTGATCACAAACATTCCCTTCAACACCTTGGATGCGTCGGCTAGCACACTCCGCGCCCGAGTTGCTTCGGATGAAGCGGGAGCCCGTAAAAAGACTTCTCGATGTGGTGCCCTTTCCGACGAGGAGATGAAGACCGGAGATTCCGCGAGGAGATCGGAGTGGAGGCCGAAGACCGAAGGACATGGATCGCTCGGTATAACTTCCTACCCATTCTCATGTTTGCTAGCATTAGGTTAATGGTTACGATCCGGGTTTTTAGGATGCGGTAGTGCCGGTTTAAAGTCAAGAAAAAATTTCGTTTCCGCATTTTGGCCTCGGATAGACGGCCGGGGCGCTACCGTAGTCCAACACAGGGGAGATGGTCTATCCCACAGCCATTAGTACGTTGTACTGGAGATAGTATGCAGGTGCTCATTGGGTTATGAGTACACTGGACAGGACTCATCGGGAACTGCTGGTGGGTATTATACCTATCGTCGGGTAGCAGTTCCCAGGTGACATGAGTACAGCATAGTCCGTTGACTTGACACTGCTATTTCGCCTCGAGTGTGTTCCTACTGTACTTTGATTACTACCCTACCACAACTCAAAGGAGTCGTGCAAACACGTAGTAGTTGGGTGCAGTCCCGAAGCATTTGGAGGCAGTAGCTGTTAGATATGATTCGACTCTCCCGGTATTGGGTGTTGATATCGCGCTGTGTTCGGAAGGCCATTACAAAAAGTCCTTGGCCAAGGCAAGCGAGATTTACTGGTAGGTACTCCAGTAGTTTCTCAGGGTGTTTTGGGCTACTCTCCGACACGACTTATTGCACTATTACGGGTCTGACGATTACCACCCCCTAGGCCTGATATGCGATACTCATAGACGAATAGACGGACTGTATGAAGATTGTCACAGACAGGCTCAGTAGGAGTTCGGATGAGTTATTCTCATCGGCCTTCTTATCTACATATACCTGGGAGCCGTTACGTGCAGCTAGTACCGCTTGCGGCCTATGGTTAAACCCACTACCAGCGTAGTGTCGAGTCTTTAGAGTCCCACACAGAGGGTTTCCCTGCATCGAGCAAAAGATGTAGAGGTCGTATGGTTTTATGACAGGGTTTGATCACGTACGTGTACTTGTGCACGGATGATGA
This sequence comes from Agapanthus africanus, assembly GCA_030015575.1. Classification (NCBI taxonomy): domain Eukaryota; kingdom Viridiplantae; phylum Streptophyta; class Magnoliopsida; order Asparagales; family Amaryllidaceae; genus Agapanthus; species Agapanthus africanus. The sequence continues at coordinate 208,903,760 of JASDDO010000004.1, forward strand.
TTCAGACAGATAATACTAGTGGGCTTTGGTTTAAGCCGGATCCTAGTATTATACTGATGGATAGTTTTCGTTTCTTTTGTATTCGTATTTTTTGGAATACGGATATGGGTATGTATATACGGATGGGGCAGGGGCATTTTTGTAAATTGTTCAAAGATGCTTCTAGAAGAGACACCTCATAATTGTATTTATCATTTTAGTTTAAATGATTATTCATTTTATGAGTGGAGGAAATGAGGTGTATTTTGCATAAAATTGAGCATGGTTTTTTGTGACATTTGTGGGGTTTTCATCCCATGACTCACCAAGTTGATATTAAACCATATTTCATTTTCCAATTTGATTTATTCATTAGGAAAAACTGTATGGTTCAGTTTGGAGACAAGAGAGTTCATACTCTTTTCTTATGCAAACTTATCACTAGCTATTTTCCTCAAGTCTTCTTTTTCTACCTCCCTCAAGCCATTCTTGTCTCGTGAGTTGAGAATCCCATGGCTATGAAAGATAAAGAATTCAATTTATATTCTCTACATCGTCTACGACATTTAGTGTAGCGAACTAGGTGCCCTAGTTACTTCCGTTGAGGTGGGAGCTCGATGCACAGACTCTCGGGTGGATCATCTTCGACATGAGAGGACCGACGAGGATGCCCGATCCGAACGATCCATGGAGCCTATGACGATGAGGAGGACAGCAACAAGAAGACCCGAAAGACATGTATTCTTGAGGTAAAAACTTCTTTCCGAGTAGTTAACCTCTTGCATATTTGCTAGTTAGGGTTTAGCATCGATCCTGGAGTTCAAGTCGGTGTTGCGATCTTTATAAAATTTGTTTTTTAAATATTTCGCCTCCCTGCGAACCCGCGGGGTGCGCGACATCGACTTATAGTGGTATCAGAGCCTACTAAACCCTTTACTAGCTCATTAGCAAGTGTTAGAACTTCGATCGTCGGAATAACCGGAAAACGAAATACCAATACCCATACTTTCTGTCAATTTTTAAAAGTGCCATAAAAATTATTTCAGATGTACTAAAATTAAGTGCATGGTATTCTAGGAAGGCAGAAGAAAATTGAGACCATGAATCGCCAAGAGGGCCGCGGAAGCGCGGTGGATTGGTCCGTTCAGCCGCGTAGTCGCGGCCGAGTCGAGGCCGATTAACCTCAATTTTCCTCTGTTATTTCATATTTTTTGTGTTTTCTGTTCTGGAATATTTGGTTTCTACCCATTGGTTTTTGGTGTGCTGGTTTGCACTTAGGGTAGACACGGAAAATATATTTCGATCGAAATTCTAAATGTTCTTGACTAACCGAATCTTCTGTGTTGTTATATATGTTTTTAAACTTCAGCTAATTGCTATATGTCGGTTAGTTTGAGGTTGCACATATCTGTTGGTTTGTGTATATGAACTTGTTGGATCGTCGTCGATGAATAGCCGGGGATGTGAGAAGAGAGTTGTTTTTCTTTTCATTCGATGTAAATTGTAATTTGATGTAATATTATTTTGTGGCGCACATCCGGGTTGAGGTTGTAGCTACTGTTGTATTATTTCTTTTTATTGTTTTCTGCTCCTAAGATAGACCCAAGGTGGGGTGCACAAACTACTGGGTTCTTTGAAGTGCTAAGTGGCCTACTCACTTTGCTGAGGGAGGTTACTTCACTTCGGGAATTTGGCGGGTAGTTTGCCGCACCCGTAGTGGTTTGGGATGGGGTTTGGCTATTTTTCACGATCGTGGAATCTTTCTTTTGTTATAGGCTTAAACGAAACGTGGAATTCCTAGTATATCCAATATGTTCATCTGTGATTCTGAATGCCTATTATTGCGTGAGACGAATGATTATTATATATATGCTATATAGTAGACGTTGCTTATGTTTTGTATACGCGCTAGTCCAACCCACGCTCTAGCATTAGTTAAGTAACCTAACGGTGTTAGACGGGGACCTGTGGCGAATGCCGATGGCATAATCGTACGTCATATTTTCATTTCTCTTAATAATGATAGGTGTAAATGATGGGACTACATTAGATTAATGCAAATCAAACAAACCAAAGTTGAATTGTTGGAACAAATTTTAAAACCACTCGGTTTTTTCAAAACACCAGACTTTTAAGTGCGGAGCTTAAACCACTCCTTTTTAAAAGCTATCAGGTTCCTTCGATTAAATCAAGTTCATTACGTTCACAGTTTCGCCAAAACCAGCCGCAGCCCTCCGTCATTTCATATGAATATTCAGTAGTATTCAAGCTATGTTTGTTGACCTTCACCAAGGAATAGTGATTGGTAGCTGCTAGGTATTCATATGTAGCATAGATAGATGCGTTGGTTTCGGACAGTCGTACTACTATGTTGGCCTTCGTCAAGGGTATGTACGGGTGGGTTCAAATTAAGCTGGACAATGACGGGAAGAACTTGACATGTGACTTATGATATGTTGGCCTTCGTCAAAGTCATAAGAGCATGGAGCAAAAATCCACATCTGGAGTTCTTAAAGAAAGTGAAACCTGCTAGTGCTGCATACCATTTGGAGTGAGATAATGTTGGTAGGATTCCTTCAGGATTATCACATAATGATATTAGGATCCCGATCCTACTGTGAATATCCGCTACTCCTCGGGAGATATTTCACTAACACAATCAATGCTATAAACCAAGTAGGTGTCTAGAACGGCGCTAGCAGGGTTACGCCTCCAGGGAAAAGAGCTTATGTAATTAAGGAACTTCACGAAAGCATTGGAAAACCGCCCTCGAAGTACCAACACCAGCCTGGCTGAAAGGTTAAGCATGTATTGTAGGGTGAGAATAATCCTGACTAATTCTTCTTTCATGATTTGAAGAGGGATTCGAGAAACAGTGGGAGCCATCCGGTTTAGATAAACTAAAAACCAATCTAAAATTGTAAGAGCATCATGCCGAGTGTTTCTCCTATCTCTCCTAATTGCAGCGACCATGTGTTCGGACATAGGTTACAGTTAGATAATAAGTTGACTGAGTTTTACTAAATTGACTGGCAAAGGTTTGTCCAGATGTGCATTAACTGTGACAAGCTAGACCACCTCATTACTACTCAAGCCCCTGCCGTCCCAGGTTCAAATTCCACCGTCGCGGATGATATCCGTAAGACAAAGGAAAAACATTGTGTGAATGCCAAGTGCTTCGTGTTGGCCTCAATAGATGGTGTATACCAGAGGCAGCACGAGAAGATGGACTTAGTTTCCATCTTCCTCTATAACAAGATTTATATGGAGAGCAATCTCATATCGCAAGATATGAGACTTCTAAGGAATTGCTTCAACCGAGATTGGCTGTCGGGTCATCTGTAGGGGACCACGTCCCTACAATGATCAGCTGTATTAAAACAGCTCACGGACGTGGAGACCACGTTGGAGAACGAGTCATATGCTGACTTAGTTCTACAGTCCATACCTTCTACTTACACCCAGGGGAAGAAAGTTGTACTTTCAGTTGAGGGCACCTTGAAGGAAAGCAGGGAGACACCCGCTTTGCTTATTGGGGAATCTTCCTCTTCTAGATCCAAGGCGAATGCCATGGATAAGAAGGAGAAGACCTCCACAAACCCGATAGACGGTGTAAGTAAGGTAGAAGAAAAGGGAAAGGAAAAAGTTTCAGGGCTAACAGTAGGGAATGAGGGATATTCCTATTGTCACGGGAAAAGGGCATTGGCAGAAGGAATGCAGGGCTTGGAAAGCCAGAATCCAGGATCCGAAGCATGTTGTGGATTCGACTTCGGGTGTGTTTGTGGTTGAAAACTATCTTTCAATTAACTCTACTTTCTGGGTACAAGATACCAGATAATGATCTCATTTCAGTAATTCTTTACAGGCTTTGAGAAACCGTAGAGTTATCAGGGCAGGTGATATGACTCTCAGTGTTACTAACAGAATGAGCATGGACGCTGTATCCATAGGGTATATCACTTAGGGTTGACAAGTGAGCATATATTTATTTTACATAACTATTTGTGTGTACCTAATCTAGCTTGTAAGCGATGTAGTCCACATCTACCTTAATCAGAGTTTGACTGGGTCAGGTACACTGGAGGACGGTATATACGTATTAAATCAAGCTTAGGTTTTCAACGTCCAGAACACACTTAAAAGAAAGTCTCCAGAATTAAATATAGCTTTCTTATGGCATTATATACAGGGTCACATCAATGAAACACATTTGACGAAGTTACATACTGAGCGATATTTGGATCCGTTCTAAATATCAGTCTTGCATAACTTGTCAATCATGTCTCATAGGAAAGATGACAAAGACTCCGTTCACTGGGCACGGAGTAAGAGCGAGCGAGCTCTTAGGACTCATACACAGCATTATGTGTGGTCCAATGTCGATACATGAAAGAAGTGGTTATTCCTATTTCATTACTTTTTCGGATAATTTCTCTAGGTATGGACATGTCTTCTTGTTGAGACATAGATCCAAGGCCTTTGAGAAATTCCGAGAATATAAGAATGAAGTGGAGAAACAAACATGCGTAAGTATCAAGACACTGAGATCCGATCGACATGGTGAATACTTAAAATACCGAGTTCCTGGATTATTTAAAAGAGAATGGAATTCTCTCTCAGCTTACTCCTCCATACACACCACAACACAACGGTGTATCGGAAAGGCAGAACAGAACCCTATTGGATATGGTACGTTCCATGAGGAGTAACGCCGAGTTGTCGCGATCCTTCTGAGGCTATGCACTAGAATCAGCTGCATATCTTTTGAAAAAGGTTCATACCAAAGACTGTGCCTACCATACCATATCAGATGTGAAGTGGGAAGAAACCCTATCTTCAGCATCTGAAGATATAGGGATGTGCAGCTTTTGTGTTAAAGCAGCATGCGGAAAAGTTCGAGGCACGCTCAGTACTGTGTAAGTTTGTGGGATACCCAAAGAACTCCAGAGGGTATCTTTTCTATTACGCAGAGGAACAAAAGTTTTTTGTTTCTCGTCATGCCCACCTTTTAGAAAATCATTTTTTAGAAAAAAAGATAGTGCGAGCGCAATAGAACTGGAAGAAATTCTAGAACCACAAACTATTACTGAAAGCATGGTAGAACCAGAGGTTTCAGAAGAACCAGACATCCCCGCGTCACTCCGCAGGAGTAGTAGGCTGTTTCATCCGTCCGAGAGATACTACGGTCTTCTTATAGACGGGAATAGAGAGGATTTCATCATTGTATATGATGTGCCAACTAGCTTCGAGCCAACCATTTAGAGCAGAGACTCGGTAAAATGGCTGGATGCATTGCGGACCGAGATGTCCATCTTACACCAACAAAGTATGGACTTTGAACATTTCTCCAGAAGGGGTAAAACCCGCAGGCTGCAAATGGATCTTCAGAAAGAAGATTGGTTTAGATGGATAGGTTGAAACCTATAAGGCTAGATTTGTTGCAAAAGGTTTTCGTCAAAGACCTGGTTTGGACTATGATGAAACCTTTTCTCCAGTGACTAAGCTCAAATCCATTCGGATTCTTCTTGCCATTGCTACCTTCCATGATTATGAGTTTTCACAGATAGACGTATAGACGACTTTTCTAAATGGATATTTGGAAGAGTGCGTCTATATGGACCAGCCAGAGGGTTTCAATCAGAGTGGGAGCAGCAGGAAAGTGTGCAAGTTGCTTAAGTCCATTTATGGACTAAAGCGGGCATCACGGAGTTGGAACATCTGTTTTAATGAGACGGTCAAAGAATTTGACTTTATCAAAAATCCAGATGAACCATACATTTATAGTAAGATTGTAGGGAGAACTGTAGGATTCTTCATCTTATACGTGGATGGCATTCTCTTTACAGGAAATGACATTCCTATACTACAATCAGTCAAAGGATTCCGGTCACAAAGGTTCTCCATGAAAGACCTGGATGATGCTAACTGACATTCTGGGGATCCAGATCTATCGTGATAGATCAAATAGGATAGTAAGACTTTTACAGTCAAGGTACATCAACACCATACTGAAAAAATTTAGTATGGACGATTCTAAGCGCGGTAGTATACCTGCTTGTCACGGAATCACCCTCTCCAAAGAGATGTCTCCCAAGACTGATTTGGAAAGGGCTCGCATGTCAATTATATCCTACGCTTTCTGCGGTAGGCTCTATAATGTATGCGATGTTGTGTACCAGACCAGATATTTCTTACGGACTCAGCGTGGTAAGTCGGTATCGGTCAAACCCAAGGGAGAAGCACAGGATAGCAGTAATAAAAATTCTCATGTACCTGAGGTGGACTAAGGAGGTGTTCTTGGTTTATGGCAGAAAAGACCTCCAGATCGAGGCCTTTGCTGACTCCATCTTCCAGAGTGATAAGGATGACTTCAAGTCCATGTCGGGTTATGTCTTTACCCTTAATGGAGGGGCGTTCTGTTGGAAGAGCTCCAAGTAGGACACCGTTGTTGACTCGACGATGGAAACGGAGTATTTCACTGCATTAGACACCGCAAAAGAGGCAGTCTGGATGTGGAAGTTCTTAACTGAACTTCAGGTGGTTCCTTCTATTGTTGGTCCTATACTTTAGTATTGACAACCAACGACGCTATAGCTTTAGGGAAAGAACCCAGGTCCCATCAGAGGTCTAGATATATTTTGAGGCGGTACCACCTGATCAGGGAGATCGAGGTGAGGAGAGTAGATACGGAGAACAACACTGCATATCCACTCACCGAGGACAACCCTCAGACACTGTTCGAGAGGCTATTCGAGATCATTGGTCTGCGATACGCCAATATATGGCCTTACTGCAAGTGGGAGATTGTTAGTGATATATGCCCTTGAGGCCATTATTGTATCATACTGGATTATATATTACTTAATGGAAGCTTGGAATATACACGGATATAGTAACAGTCTTGCTCAAAATGGCAGTATGCTACCTGGTTTGTTTCTACCTCAATATGTGCATATGTCTTTTTAGCATATCGCTTATACATATTGGTAGAGCCCTTAGGATCTTTGCTTGATTACCAGAGTTGTGATGGCAGTCACACTAGTGGGGGCTGGGTAGTCTATAAGCACATCCTTATACAGGTCCCTTGTCGTAGGATTATCGAGATGGGGCATCGATACTCCAGAGTAGACTAGTGTATACGCTTCTCATCCCAGTAGGGGAGATGGTCTGTCCCACAGCTATTAGTACATTGTACTGGAGATAGTATGCAGGTGCTCATTGGGTTATGAGTATACTGGACAGGACTCGTCTGTCACTGCTGGTGGGTATTATACCTATCGTCAGGTAGCAGTTCCCAGGTGACATGAGTACAGCATAGTTCGTTGACTTGATACTTCTATTTCGCCTCGAGTGTGTTCCCGCTGTACTTTGATTACTACCCTACCACGGCTCAAAGGAGTCATGCAAACAGATAGTAGTTGGGTGCAATCCCGAAGCACTTGGAGGCAGTGGTGGTTAGATAGGATTCATCTCTCCCGGTATTGGGGGTTGATATCGCGCTGTGTTCGGAAGGCCATTACACAATGTTCTTGGCCAAGGTAAGCGAGATTTACTGGTAGGTGCTCCAGTAGTTTCTCTGGGTGTTTTCGGCTACTCTCCGAGACGACTTATTGCACTATTATGGGTCTGACGATTACCACCCCTTAGGCCCGATATGCGATACTCTTAGACGAACAGACCGGACTGTACGGAGATTGTCACAGACAGGCTCAGTAGGAGTTCAGATGAGTTATTCTCATTGGGCTTCTTATCGACATATACCTGGGGCCGTTATGTGCATCTAGTACCTCTTACGGCCTGTGATTAAACCCACTGCCAGCGTAGTGTCAAGTCTTTTGAATCCTACACAGAGGGTTTCCCTGCATCGAGCAAAAGATGTAGAGGTCATATGGTTTTACGACAGGGTTCGATCACGTACGTGTACTTGTGCACGGATGATGATTCGGACAGATAATACTAGTGGGCTTTGGTTTAAGCCGGATCCTAGTATTCTACTGATGGATAGTTTTTGTCTCTTTTGTATTCATATTTTTCGGAATACAGATACGGGTATGTATATACGGATGGGTCGGGGGAATTTTTGTAAATTTTTCAAAGATTCTTCTAGAAGATACACCTCATAATTGGATTTATCATTTTAGTTTAAATGATTATTCATTTTATGAGTGGAGGAAATGGGGTGTATTTTGCATAAAATTGAGCATGGCTTTTGGTGACACTTGTAGGGTTTTCATCCCATGACTCACCAAGTTGATATTAAACTATATTTCATTTTCCAATATTATTTATTCATTAGGAAAAAGGGTATGGTTCAGTTTAGAGAAAAGAGAGTTCATGCTCTTTTCTTATGCAAATTTATCACTAGCTTTTTTCCCAAGTCTTCTTAGTCTACCTCCCTCAAGCCATTCTTGTCTCATGAGTTGATAATACTATGGCTATGAGAGACAAAGCATTCTATCAATATTCTCTACATCGTCTATAACATCTAATGTAGCGAACTAGGTGCCCTAGTTACTTCTGTTGAGGTGGAAGCTCGATGCACAGACTCTCGGGTGTATCATCTTCGACATGAGAGGACTGACAAGGAGGCCCGATCCGAACGATCCATGGAGCCTATGACGACGAGGAGGACAGCGACAAGAAGACCCGAAGGACATGTATTCATGAGGTAAAAACTTCTTTTCGAGTAGTTAACCTCTTGCATGTATGCTAGTTAGGATTTAGCATCAATCCTGGAGTTCAAGTCGGTGTTGCGATCTTTGTAAAATTCGTTTTTAAAATATTCCGCCTCCCCGCGGATTCGCGGGGTGCGCGACATCGACTTACAGTGGTATCAGAGCCTACTAAACCCATTACTAGCTCGTTAGCAAGTGTTAGAACTTCTATCGTCGGAAAAACCGGAAAAAGAAACACCAATACCTAAACTATCTGTCGATTTTTAAAAGTACCATAAAAATTATTTCAGATGTACTAAAATTAAGTGCAGGGTATTCTAAGAAGGCAGAAGAAAATTGTGACCATGAATCGCCAAGACAGCGGCGGAAGCGCGGCGGATCGGTCTGTTCCGCCGCGGAGTCGCGGCCGAGTCGAGGCCGTGTAACATTTCAGAAAATATAAAATATTATTTTTGGAATTTAATATTAAAATAATATATTTCGCGAAAACTACCCGATTTGCGAAATTGGGGTTTTCGTAAAAAGGTATAAATATATACCAATAATTATGAAATAATTAGAGATTAAAATGATTTATTCATTTATAAATATATTTATCGGATTTGGAATTTTTATAATTAATTATATGCAGTTTAAATAAAAACCCAATTAGTGCACTGCTAATCGCGATTAGGCCATGTCCGTGTTTCTACATTTTTCCAAAGTTAGTGCACCATGACATGTTTCATTTGGTTACATGTTTCCCTTGTGTTGTTTTGGTGGTATTATGTGAATTATTTTGAGAAAGAAATGAATTATTGAAGAGAGAGAGGGGGGGACACAATGATGAGGGGTTAAGCATGCCATGAAAGAGAAAGATGGTGAGAATAAGAGAGAGTGAGGGTAGGAGAGAGTGGGGGGCTGCCATTCATTCATTTCCTCCATTGTTTCTTCATCTTCTCCAACTCATTTTCCCTCCACCTTCACCCCCATATATCATCTTCAATCCTTCATCAAAACCCTATACCCTCTTCATTAAAAATTATCCCCACCACATCCTCAACACATTGGACCTTGCAAGTTTGGATTTTGGAGACTTTGGAAAGCTAGGGTTTTTCATGACTTTCCCAAATGAGGTATAATTCCTTTCATCTAGTTTAGTTTATGTTTCCTAGCATCCTAGTTTAGTCTAGAGTTAAACTTGCTAGATTAATGATGTTTGGAAAATCCCAAGAAAGGGTTGGGTGATGGTGTGGATTTGGTGATGTTTAGGGGCTGTTACACGACTTGAGTGGTGTTTTTACTGGCCTAGAACAGAGAATACGGACTTAGGAATTACCCGTGTCGGTTTTGTGTTAATTTTGTGCCTACAAGGAATCTGGGATAACCTAGGAAGTTTCCGAGTTAAACAAACATCTCCAGAGACCTAGTTAGACCAATAGGAGACCACCCCGAGAAGACGAACACCATCCGAGCACTCTAGGCCGAGCTGGCCGGAATTCTGGGTGATGTGGCCGGCCAGATAGTGGTGGTTGGTGTCTAGGTTTGGTCTCTAGCTCAATTACTTCACATACAACCCCACTGCATTGCTAGTTTAGCTCCATTTTACCTGAAATGAAATCTGGGAGTGATTTCTTGAGTTGCTGTTTTGGTTTGGGGTTATGTTTTACGTATTTTGGAATTTATGCATTTAGTATTTGATATGGTATTGGGTCTTTGGATGTTTGTACGTCAACGACGAGGGTTGCTTGGTTGTTTTTGCATGCATAGCCTATAGGTTCTAACATATAGGCAATTCGTGTGCCGTATCGGATTTCGGAACTTGATGTTAACAGCATTTACGATTGTGTATTTATTGTAGGTACTCTCGCATGGACTTCCGAGACGACGAAGCACATTGACTACGGCTGAACGAGGAGTTCCACAGGTGAGTAGATCTATATCTACGGGGGAAGTCGGGTGGATGGCGTATAACACCCCCACAAATTTTTGATGGAAACCGATATATAGGATATGGTTAGTGAAACCTATTCTAGGAACCTATGGATGTGATTAAATGTTTAGTGTGGCAAGATATGAAAGAAATGATGTCTCGGATTGATATATATATATATATATATATATATATATATATATATATATATATATATATATATATATATATATATATATATAAGGATATGAAAAGTTAACGTGAACCACGATATATAGATAGGTAGTGCGCGAGAATAAGTAGGAGTTTTAGAGTAGCAAGAAACGAGATTTATAAGGTAGAATATGTATATAAAATTGACTTAATGTGATGAAAAGAATATTCGATTTGATATAATGACTTGATCGGTATGTCGGTATACGGATGCGAGTCGATATGAGAGGATTGATACCTTTGCCGGTCCCGTGATATGAGATGGTTATGGATGCGACCTGGGATATAGGTATATGGATATATATAATGTTGTGAATCATGAGTGATATTTCATACGAGACGTTAGGTCCGTACCCTTGACTAGAGAATGTCGTACGATGGATTATACCGTACGTGATGTTGTGAGGCTAGATGCCGGTGGATAGATTCACCGACTCGGATATATTGTAGATACGTATACCTGTTAGCATTTCGCGTATGATGTACCTTATGCCACGATCATGTCATTCTCAATGCATTACATATACCTGTGCTAGTACACCTACACCGTTATCGATGATGCGTATGTTACACTTACACAGATTGGCCGGCTCACATACTTCATCATCGATAATTGCTATGTCACTCACACAGTAGAATTGCTACATCATGCTATGCTCACATTATGATGATATGCCTATGCTCACATCACTGTTCCATGTTGCATGATATACGGATATGCTTACATTCTGTTATATGTCGCATACATCATGCTTTACGATTATACGCATTGAGATATACTGTTTTTATGAGATTTCTGGATTTGACAACCGTGGTTATGTTTCAAAAGAAAGTATGTATTGTTTTAAAAACCCGGTTTCTCTTGATATGATATTTTAGTGCGTCCACAATGCGTTTTCTCGGTTCTGGGACGTGTGATATGTGAAACCCGATTCGAGGAGTTGGATGATCCGTTTGCGAGTTCATGGTGGACCCGGTATGGTACCTCGGGGCAAGAAAGGTATGTCGATGGATTAGCCGATGAGCCTGGCAGAGGGAACACTACCTACCGGTGTTTGGTTGGACCTGGCGGTTATCCGGAGGATACCGACCGGAGTCGAGAGATGGATATTGGGCCGACCCATTCTGCCGGAGCCTGAGGGCCGATCCCACAGACGGAGCCCGTGGGCCGATCTTGATTGACGAAGCCCGAGATATATGAGGATTTACGTGTCGATGTTGGACACGGGTTTCATGATGTTCCGAGTGTCGATGCTGGACACTCAGGTTCCATGATTTTTATGTGTCGCGAGGGACCCACGTTGATTTATATCCTCATACTTTCATGCATATGCTTTTATGATATTTACATGCATGACGTTGTTGTGTCATTGATGGATACGTGGATGAGATCCATATGCATAGATGCATTGATTATATGGTTGGATGATATCCATATGCAGATAGGCATTGAGTATATTGTTTGCATATATGCAGATATAGTCACCCTAGATATCATAGTATTACCTTTATGATATAGTTGACCTAAGAATCGTTGTTTATTCGATTTCTACCTGTTGATGCTTTCTACTCACGAGTTGGCAACTCACCCCCATTGTGCCACAGTTCTTGCAGGTTGACCGCATGGATCAGTAGCGGCATCGCTGGCACACAGCTTGTATTTGGATGATTTTCTTTGGTAGGTGGTACATGTTGGATCGTACCCTTCTTGTATTTATTATTCCTGTTGTATCTAGTTAACTCTATCAAATCAGAAACTAGTATTTATATAAGTAGTAAGACTTAGCAAGATTAGTAGTTGCGAGACTTGAGCGAAGGGTTATATGTTCGCTTGGTGGGCTGATGTCTTGCTTTATTCTTTATCCTTTGTTTGGATCTTCGCCGTTGGGCGTCGTATACGTATTATACTGTCTGGCGTGGTTGTGATTCCGCCGATTGACGAAGAGCTAGCTCCCTCTTGAGGATTCCCTTATCATTATTATGTATATGTGGTTTTAGATCAAAATATACAAAGGAGGTGCTGCCCAAATTTTTAAAAAGACGAAACATGTTTTTCAACTAGTAAATCTACATGCTTTTTTATGTTCCATTGTTTATATATTTAAGAAAACTTTTGATTTCCTCATACCTTTATTTCAAAACTTCACCTCTTTTATTTTCTTAAAAAGGTTTAGATTTCTGGGCTTCGGCTTACTTGAATTACGTTACGCCTTTAGACGTGGCGTGGTTTAAGTGCCGGTCATGAACAATATTTTCGGGTCGTGACAAAGTTGGTATCCGAGCGCTAGGTTTAACCTTGGTTCGAATTTAGGTTTGACTATGTGGAGTCTGGGCCTATATATATTTCGGAACCTAGGCTTGACCTTACGGAACTTATACTTGAACAGGGGGTATTAGACCCGATCTTTCGTTACATAGGTTGACCCTGATTGATGGAGTAGGTAGCTTGAATAGAGTGACGTACCGTATGTATGTTCCACGGCATATTTACGATACGATACTCCACTTAAGAAACCTTAGGATGTACATATTTTGAGATCTATGATTCTCTTCGTACCCATGATTATACATCCATTTGAGATCCTTGATTCTATTCATTTCCATCATCATACTCTTATTGATTCCGTTCCTCCTAATGATCATGTATCCATTCCGGATCTGTTGTTTCCTTTCATTCCTTGATCTGTTTTCATCGATACATACTTGAGGTTCATGTCACCATGGTTTGAGCGTAGATTGAGCTGCTGCTTGATGCGGTCAAGGCGATATCGTCATGGACGAGGACTGACCATCGTGTTTTCTGGTGACACGGGAATGTCTCAATGTAGTATTTGTATTGTGACCTCTTGTTGAGGCGAGTGTTCGGTTTGCGCCGGATGATCGGGCCATTGTTAGAGGTTTCTAGATCATGAGAGGACTGTTGATGTACAGTCTATCTCAGAGTTTGTGATACCGTCTACCGTGCAGACAGATGACCCAGCTGTTGCTGAGATTGATGGGATGTTGCTTCCAGACTTTATGAGCTGAGATCGCTGGAGCTTTCAGGAAGAGATGCGACAGACGATAGCTAATCTATCTAGAGTTGAGAGACGAAGGTGATTCGTCAGATTTGATGCGCTAACCCAGGCCCAGTTGAGTTGAAGATTTCCAGTGTGGATAATCTTACTCAGATCTAGAGTAGATCAATCCAGAGATGACGTTGTTCGTTGAATGATCCGATAGGAGATCAGTAAGTGGACCAGCTTCAGATAGAGGACCTCACCCAGATGCGTTGTGAGTTGATCGAGAACGGATGAGTATGGAGTATTTCTCCGATGGTTGGGACGAGTTCCCGAGGACGTTATCGGCTAGAGATCTTCTACAAAGTGATGAAGATACCGGGTTCGCGATGTCGAGTCCATGTTAGAGATTCCAGATTGACTGTAGCCAAGAATAATTGCAATACGCAGATAGCATGACGTGACGTCGAAGCGGACGATAATAAAGACGAGTGGAACAAGAGGTTCATGCGAGATGCTAACGAGCTGTTGTTACTCCCCGTTGAGATTGGAGATCTGATATGTATACAGAGGCGTGAGATACGACCAGTTACCGAGGAAATGTTGTGCTTAGAACGCAGATGTCCAGAAGACGAGAAAAGATTATGCAAGAGTACCATCCTCCGTATAGTTCGGCATAGGCAAATTCGGAAGAGACCCTGAGCAGGTTCCTTCCAGGACACTGCTGCGACAAGATTTGTCCCGAGGATCAGTTGTGTCACGTGTATTTAGAGGGCCAGAGGCCGACTCCAGTGACGTGCTGATTTACGAGTGGTCATGCTAATTGGCCGAGAGTTGACCAGAGGAGTGTCAGAGCGGAATAGTTTCCGTTAGTACACTGGACCGGGCCGATGAGCCGATGGATTGCGAAATTGGTAACCCACAGAGAAAATGAGGACCCAGAGACATAGGACGCCAGACCGTGAGCAGGAGGCAAGCGGATGTTCTTGCTCTGCCAGTTTTGGGCGCACCGACATTTTATTCGACATTGTAGGAGGTGTACCTCAATGTCATTTATTGCGACTTGTGTTTGTGATCCGAGTATCATGCTTATATCGCTTGGATTTGAGTTTTGATGATTGAGTTTCAAGATATTGATTTCGTGCACCATGGCTGCACCTACTGGGTATTTACATTTTGTGCATAGTTATTGTACTTGATATATATTTTATACACCGTTGTGTTGATTTGCAATTTATGCATATCTATTGCACTTGATATTCATTTTGTGCCTTGGTTTCACGTGTTTATGATTTCGTGGATTTCATACGGATGATTTGATTTTGGTGCATGTGGTACGCACCCGATTTGATTTTTGCACTCGGTATAGCTTACATGTGCTTGCAGTGCATTGATACGTGTTTTATGCACGTAGTTGCACACAGTTATGATTTTATACACCTTGGTATACTCGGTGTTGCTTTTTATACGCATTTGAGTTATCGATGCATTTCCGTACACTTGTTGCACCCGATTTGTATTTTGTGCAATTGTTGCACTAGGTTTTTACGCCGTGCATTTGTTGCACTGTATTCGTATTTCGTGCACTAGATGCACTGTATTTGTATTTTGTGCACTGGATGCACTGGAGTTGTATTTCGTGCACTGGATGCACTGGATTCATATTTCGTGCATTTGTTGCACTAGATTGTTATTTCGTGCATTTGTTGCACCGGCTTGGTATTTCGTGCATTGGTTGCACCGGATTTATACTCCATACCTTGGTTGCACCCGATTTATATTTTTGAGCATTTGTGTTACCAGATTTATGTTTTGTGCGCGTTTGCACTTGATGTTCATTTTCGTGCATACTACTGCACTAGATGTTTTATACGAACCTGACACGCTTGGGTTGGATTTTTGTGCATATTATGTGCTTGATATTGGATTTTGTGCGCATCGGATGCACTTGAGTGAGATTTTATTCGTGTATGTTGGATGCCCTTGATTTAGATTTTATCCGTGCATATTGGATACGATTTCATTCGTGCATATTGGATGCACTTGACTTAGATTTTATTCGTGCATGTCGGATGCACTTGATTTAGATTTCATTTGTGCATGACGGATGCATTTGATTTGGATTTCCGCGCATGTTGGGCGCATGATATGAGATGTGATTTTGTGTACACCGGATGCACTCGATTGGGATTTTCATTGTGCAGGTTAGTTGCACTGGGTTGAGACTTTCGTGCACTCTAGATGCACTTGATGTTATTGCCATGCACATTCGTTGCACTGGACATATGTTTTCGTGCACACCCGTTGCACTTAGTTTTGACTTTCGTGCATATCATAGCACTTATAATGGATTTGATTTCCGTGCGCACCAGACGTACGTGATATTGGATACGCCTTTTGAGGCTGATATTTCTCTTGAGCATTTTGTTTTCATGAGGGGCACTATATTATGTAGTAGCTGAACAGGACAGATCCGAGGACGGTCCTAGAGCACTTTGCATGCATAAAAGTTTACCAAGAGGTTTTCGAAAAGGAGCTATAGTCTCGCTATTTCCTACGTGTCCGTGAGCGACATGAACGTTAAAAAGGAAAACCTTTTGGGATATTTTAAAAGGGCGGAATGTATATTTTAGCAAAACATATAATACCGTATACTTATTACTTACAAATGAGCGTCCATCACTTATGCCGTGAGTTACGCATCACACGGCAATTTAGAAAATATTTTGCATGTGTGTCATTCTGTTTTTGAAGATTTTTCCAAGGATGCGTACTATACACTTATTATAGTATTTGACAAGCGCATATTGGATTTCAGTAGTGGATTTTGAGATCTGTATCTCCATTGTAACTCCGATGATATGCGTGCAAATCCGATGGTTTGCGTGACGCTTGACGGAGTTCGATTTTGAGTTTCATACTCGTTTTCAGGCGCACACGATGCGCTGTAGTATTTCTATATCTTCCGTGATTTCGGAGCCCCATTGATTTGAGTTGATTATTGAAATTTTTTAGCATTTGGGGGTTTTAATTTAAATTCAAGGACTGAATTTATTTAAGGGGGGAAGATTGTAACATTTCAGAAAATATAAAATATTATTATAGGAATTTAATATTAAAATAATATATTACGCGAAAACTACCCGATTTGCGAAATTGTGGTTTTCGTAAAAAAGTATAAATATATACCAATAATTGTGAAATAAAGAGATTAAAATGATTTATTAATTTAAAAATATATTTATCGGATTTGGCATTTTTATAATTAATTATATGCAGTTTAAATAAAAACCCGATTAGTGCACTACTAATCGCGATTAGGCCAAATCCGTGTTTCTACATTTTTCCAAAGTTAGTGCACCATGACATGTTTCATTTGGTTACATATTTCCCTTATGTTGTTTTGGTGGTATTATGTGAATTAGTTTTGAGAAAGAAATGAATTATTGAAGAGAGAGAGAGAGAGGGGACACAATGATGAGGGGTTAAGCATGCCATGAGAGAGAAAGATGGTGATGATAAGAGAGAGTGAGGGTAGGAGAGAGAGAGAGGGGGGCTGCCATTCATTCATTTCCTCCATTGTTTCTTTATCTTCTCCAACTCATTTTTCCTCCACCTTCACCCCCACATATCATCTCCAATCCTTCATCAAAACCCTATACCTTCTTCATTAAAAATGATCCCCACCACATCCTCAACACATTAGACTTTGCAAGTTTGGATTTTGGAGACTTTGGGAAACTAGGGGTTTTCATGAGTTCCCAAATGAGGTATAATTATTTTCATCTAGTTTAGTTTATGTTTCCTAGCATCCTAGTTTAGTTTAGAGTTAAACTTGCTAGATTAATGATGTTTGGAAAATCCCAAGAAAGGGTTGGGTGATGGTGTGGATTTGGTGATGTTTAGTGTAGCGTTTTGAAAATCGTTTCGGTGAAATTTCGAAAAAATCGGTAAAATAAAGGGGTTTTCTGTAAAAAGTTAAAATACAAATATCTTATTATAAAAATTAAATATACATACTCTAGCTATGTAATTGCTATTATTTGGTGTTTATTGAGCCGCTGGTGAAATTTCAAATTTTCTGAAAAAAATATTATTTTATTATTATTTTAAGCCGTCACTAATACATTTAATTAGGGAAAATTACAAATTGGAATGAGTTGAAACAAATTTTGTGCATCATAAAACATTAAATAAAAATTTGTCATGTTGTTTTAGGAACGAAATTATTTGCCAAAACGGTTTAGAAATTATTGAAGAAAAAAGGCTTTTTTTAGCGTAAATGGATGTTTGGGGTATTGTATTTATCATTTTTTATCACCCCACACCCGTACCCACACCCACACACCCCCATTTACTCCTCCCCTTAACCAAATTCAGCAGCCCCCATTTTTTTCCCCACTTGAATTTCAAAGGAAAAGAAATGATAGAAAAGAAAAGAAAATGGATGAATTAGGTGGACTTTTGACTTTATGTTGACTTGGACTTTCCTCCCTTGTATTTTCTCTACCTCCCTGTCTCTCCTCACTCCCAATTCTGGCCGAAATTCTCCCCCTCCCAACAGCAGCAGCCCCCCAAATCCCACTCTTTTCTTCATCAAAAAAAATCCACAAATCACTTCAAAATCCATGCAAATTCAAATCTAAATCCAAATCCGACTCTTACCCATTATTCCTTAGCATTTCAAGCATGGATTGGGGTGACAAGAGAGCATTTTGGATGGTTAGATTTCAAATGGGATCTACAAAATTGTGGAGGTATAATGTTAACCTTGTAGTTAAATTGTTGATTAATACTTATGTTAGCTTAGTTAAGTGTTAAAGTGGTTGAATTGCTAGTTATAAATCTTCAAGTTAGGGTTTGGAAATTCTAGAATTTAGGTTTTAAAATCAAGTTAGGGTTTTGTGAGATTGGTGTATGGTTATGTGATGTATTTTGTATCTTAGGGCATGCAAAATGTAATCTTGTTGCTTAGTGCTAATTGTAACATTAAAATATCCAATTTAGCTTTATTTAAGCAAACTACTTTTTAGCTTTTGGTTCCAAATGGGTGATTTAAAATCTAATTAAGGTTTTGATGACTTTATTAACATTATAAAATGTAGTTTAATGCTTTAAATCATGCAAATCCAAACTAGTTTGTTGTATGTGCATTTTGCTATAAAATGGTCGAAATTGGTTAAAATTGCAAACTAGTTTTTGTAAATATTGTGTTAAATCGAGAATTAAAATATGGTTAGGGTTTCATCATATCTTAAAAATTATATTGAGTGGTTTAACCATTTAAAATATGCAAAACCAAGTTTAATTGTAAAATTATGAATTTTACATTAAAAAGTGTTAAAATTGATATTTTTGCAAACTAGGATTTTGGAAATTATGCAAATTTATGTGATTAAATTATGGAAATGGTTTTATTGACTTATTTAAGTTATTTAATAAGTATTATGGCCGCTAGAATTGTTTAAACATCGAGTTTTGTACTAAAACGGGTAATTTTGCTTGCTAGTTTTTCGGAAAAACGGCTTTTAGAGTGAATTTGGGGTTTCGTGAGTTTTAACCTATTTTATATTAAAATTAGTGTTCGTGAATGTGCAAATGAGTGTATTTGGGTTTTTCTCGATGGTCTGGCGTTTGTACGCCGACGTTGAGGGTTTTTGGGTCGATTTGTGAAAGCAACCATAGGTTTTGACCTATGTGGGATTCGTGCGTCGTTTTGATCATGAGTCGGATTTTAATGAGATATGGTACGTTATGATATGTAGGTACCCCCATGTGGATTTCGAGACGACAAGCAAGCGCGTGGCAACGTCGGCACCGGCTAGCGAGGACTAGGTGAGTAGATTTATATCTACGGGGAGAAGTCGGGTGGATGGCGTATTGCACCCCCGCAGTCCGTGGTGGTGTATACAGATGCGTATACACAACAACAATTATTATATGTTATTTAGGATTAATAACGATGCTTAGGATGGATATTGGTGTGTTGGACTATTTTTAGTGTTGCGACACATACATACTTGCATACATTCCTATTGATATGTACTCATAGGATTCTTTATAGTTATGTGTTCACATGGGTATGGGACTATGTGTTCGCATACGGATTGAGGATGATACTTGGGATTGAGCTGAGTCGATGAGATTCGATTTGAGGCCGTGAGATCGGTGATATAGCAGGGTTCGTATCTTAGATACGACATGACGTTGTAGTGGGTCCTTGACGTAGTGTCTAACACACGTCCATGCATACGTAGGCGGTATCAGTATGGTACTATACGTAGATCAGTACCCCGATCATGATATTTGATAAAGAGGATACCAGGTGAATAGTATGATGAATATGATATTGACCCGTACCCAGATTTGGGATGCCGTACGACAGATTTACGTACGAGCTATATTGATGATTGATCCGCACTCTTGACTTGGAATGCCTGATTATAGATATGGTATCGGATATGATATTGTTGAGGCGGGATCACCGACTATACATATACAGGTATGTATATGTATCGACTCAGATGATAGGCGGTTTTCTTACCTGTAGTTCAGCTTGTTAGCTCAGCCGTATAGTTTAGTGTAGTTGTTAGATTAGATTAGACTTCTTACCTATTTCAAAAACTAACGAATCGTGGGCATTTTTAAAGACAGCTCAAGGGAATCTACGGATATTTCAAAAACGACGTATCCTTTCATAAAAACACCGTAGCCCTATTTTCAAAACCCCATGATTCGTGTTATTTCAAAAGGCACCATTCATAGGACTTATATTAGATTATTGTAGATTAGTTATCGTTGTATCTAGTATTCAGCTCCCGCACATTATTGCTGTTCGCTCTGCCTCGCATATTTATTTTGCTGCATATTCCATTATTGATATCATGCTGTTAGGACACCAGCACCATTACCGATGATGCGTATGTACCACGTACACCTACTTACCGGCTCACACACATCTTCATCGGTAATTGCCATGTCACGTACACTTTAGAGAATATAATTGCTTGACTTAGATTGTTAGCTGGTAGTTTTGACATGATATTAGTGTACTTCCCATATATGCCATATTAGACATTGTAGTTATTACCTACCACTTCATGCATACGGTTATTCAGTTGTTCATGCCTAGTTCATTATCATTGACATATGCACTTGTGATGATTTCTTGAGATTTATGATATTTCTGGATTTCGGGGAAAGCCGCAAAATTTACAACTTATGATCTTTTAAAATATAAAATGTTGCGGTTTTCTAGTGATGTAAAGTGTCGTCCACCATGAGTTTGCTGTGGTTTTGGAGATCCGTGTCGAGGAGTGGAGGAACCGTCACGGGTACATGGTGGGCCCGGTATGGTACCCCGGGGCAAGAGGAATGTGGTGTTGACGTTGAGCCTGGCTGGGGAGCACTACCTACCGGTGATATTACCCGACGCGTCGGATATCCGGAGGATACCGTCGTGGTCTTGAGATGGATGGTAGGGGCCGGTCCGGACTGACGGCGCCCTAGATTTTGAGCTTGGGACATTGATATTTCGAGACAGTGAGATTTATGTTTTGTGCCGATGCTAGACACTGTTGATACTGATTTCATTATGATACCTCAGTTTAAAAATACGAAGGAAATCAAACTAATTTATGAAAACAGTTTCTTCATTTACATGTATTCTGTTTCATGCATTCATACCTCATTCATATGATATATTGCTACCTGAGGCACTGACACGGGCACATGAAATATTACTCGGGTTAGATATTACCCTAGTCATTGTTATAGGCTGCCTGTTATACTTATATTTGAGGATATATTATGATCATTGACCTAGGTTGCGTTATTTATGCGATTTCTGTGCGTAGATGTTTTTCTATTCACGAGTTGGCAACTCACCCCCGTTGTGCCCCAGTTTCTTGCAGGTTGCCGTACAGGTTTCCTTACGGCTTTGCGGGCATAGTTCATTCGGGTGATTTGCTAGTAGGTGGGTTTACTTGTATCATACCCCCATTATTTACCTTGTATGATATTATTCAGTTGTATCTAGTAAATTCCATCAACCAAACATGTATCTATTGAGATAGAGACCAGTGTTGTTATTCTTTCGACCTTAGAGTCGCTCGTTATATTTCTGGTGGTTTTGAGTTCCCTTTTGAGTTTTTGATCCTCGCCGTTGGCGTTGTATATTATATTGCTTGTGTGGTTGTGACCGTCGATTGACGAAGAGCTAGCTCCCGCTTGGGGATGCCTTTTATTGATTTCGTATACTATTCATGTTGTATCCCGTTTGGGAGCCAGTATTTACAAAGGAGACTCTGCCGAAATTTTCAGTAAATTTTGATGTTCTTAAAAACCGCATAATTCGGCTTATGCTATTAAAACTACTTGTTTTAAATTGGTTTTCCTTCACTCTACTACTTTTCTTGGTTTGGATTTCTGGGTTTTCGGTTTACTTAGATTACGTACGTCTCGAGACGTTCGTAGTTTAAGTGCCGGTCATGTTCCGTACTTTCGGGCCGTGACAAAGTTGGTATCAGAGCGTTAGGTTTTACCTTCGGAGCGTAGGATGACCCTTGGTTGATTGAATAGGTGACTAAAGTAGAGTGACGTACCGTTGGTATGTTCCGCGGCATATTTACGACACGCCACTCCACTTATGAAGCCTTAGGATGTACATTTCCTTGTTCAGTATTATATTCCTTCCTGATCCAGCCTCATCAGTACCAGTTATGGTTTTTCTGCCACGATTATGGGCAGGGAGAGCTACAGCTAGAGTTACGGTCAGCACAAGCTCGTCACGAACGAGGACTGACCAGGGCGAAATTCCGGCGACACACGATTGCAGAGATGTGTCTTTTTACTGTGTTTCCGCGCCGCGAGCGTTTGGCGGATCGCCATTATGAGGTTACTCGGATGTGCCAATCCACACTAGAGGATTGAGCCACTGACAGAGGCCAGCCAGATTTTGATGACCGTTGGTGTGTTGCTTACTCCTGATGATTGAGGCACTGTTCAGCGTGCAGACGAGCGAGCCAGTTGTTGCTGCGAGCGACGAGATATCGCCCCATATGTTGGAACTATGGCCGGGCGAGTTGTACAAATAGATGATAGAAGGTCGCTAGTCACCCGATGATGAATGACTAGGACAGGTGGTTCGTTCGCTTACCCCGATGCGAGGTCATCAGATAGATTGATTCCAGCTGGAGACGAATTCACGCGGAGACGTTGAGAGTTGACAGAGACGATCGAATGTCAGAAACCTATTATTCCAAGTTTTAAGTAGTCGGAAAGACATGCAGGCAATTCTATGGTCCCTCTAGAAGAATGAAACCCTAACTCGACTTAATGACCGTGTGAAAGCCTTTGAACCTTCGGGTTTGCGGCAGTTCTACGGCGCCATTAGTGAGGCTTGGGTTTGCCCTTCTACGGCTGGACCACCAATGCTGTGGTATGTACTCGATACTATTAAACTGTGCCCAAGAGGTTGAGCTCTTGTGGGGATTATGAGGTTTTGACGACTCGATCGGATGACTCGACTTAATTCGGATGCTAGGTGGTGAGATGCATTCTTGGGAGACTCCAGATACGAGGATAGTCGTTGGAGCTCAGTCCATGCAGCCGCGACGGGACGAGTCCAAAGCAGACGACATTAGAGAAAAGTGAAGTAAGAGGTTCGTACCAGATCTAGATGAGATGACGTTCCACTCCGCCGACATCAGAGATGCGATGCGCATGCCGAGGCAGAGTACTGGATATACCTTCCAGAAGGAGTCGCGATGGGTATGCAGCCGTTACAGAGCAAGATGCAGATATAGGAAAGGACAATGACTTCCGGATAGTTGGCAGAGACAAGACATGGAAGAGACCGTGAGCAGGATTCCTTTCAGGACACTGCTGCAATGATACTTGCACCCAGGATCAGATGTATCACGTACATTCAGAGACCCAGAGGCCGACGCCAGTAATATGTTGTCTTACGAGTGGTCGCGATGATTGACCAAGAGATGACCAGAGAAGTGCCAGAAAGGAATCGTCCCCGTTAGCACACCTGACAGGACCGATGAGCCGATGGACCAAAAGATGGGTAATTCACAGTGAAGACCTTGACCCAGGAGTGGCCATGGTTACGCACGCCAGCAGGACAGAGTTCATGATCATC
Organism: Agapanthus africanus; assembly: GCA_030015575.1. Lineage (NCBI taxonomy): Eukaryota > Viridiplantae > Streptophyta > Magnoliopsida > Asparagales > Amaryllidaceae > Agapanthus > Agapanthus africanus. The sequence goes on from JASDDO010000004.1 coordinate 208,927,688, forward strand.
GACGAGACGTCCCACTAGTGACCGCGACAGTTGGCCGAGATTCTTAGAGAATGCACTTGAGCGGTACTATTCCGCCATTATTGATTCCGATGTTTTGTGTGATTTATTCGTATGATTTGATTTTTGATGATTGACAATTTACGATTCTTGCACAGTGTTGCACTTGATATCGTTTTCGTGCTTGGGTTTCATATGTTTGTGATTTTACGGTTTCAGACATTTGAGTTGATTTTGTGCGTATGCACGCACACGATTTCGTTCCTGCACTCTGTATAGTTTATATATGCTTGCAGTGCAGTGATACGCCTTTTGTGCACTTAGATGCACTAGACTTCGATTTCGATTGTGATACTCGATATTTGTTTTGTGCACCTTGTGCACCTGATTGATTTTGCGCACGTTCGGCGCTTGATATTGGATTTCATAATTTCGTGCACGATAGATGCACCTGATTTGAATTTTCGCGCATGTCTTGAGATGCGATTTTGGTGCACACCAGATGCACTAAATCGATATTTTTCGTGCATGTCAGATGCACCTGATTTTGCAGTCAGGCACACATGTTGCCTATGACAGATGTTTCGTGCACACCCGATGCACTTAGATGTTGTTTCTGTGCGCATGTATGGCACATTCATGGATTTTGATTTCCGTGCGCACCAGACGCACGTAGTATTCATGTGCATATTTTGGGATTGATTTCTTATAGAGCAGTACGTTTTTATGATATTGCTATGTGTTTCCGTACTGAGCAGGACTAGTCAGAGGACAGTACCTGAATACATTTTGCATGCATTGATAGTTATTGAAGGGATTTCCAAAAACCGAGCTATAGCCTCAGTATTTACCTACGTGTCTGATATGACACGAAATGTTTAAAACAAGGAGACCCTTCTAAATTGTTTCCAAAACGGCGGAACGTACATTTCAAACAAAGGTATATATGTATATAGTTATTTTCTTATGGTAGACGTCCGCCACTGTGCAGTGTTATACGCGTTGCACAGCGACTTAAAGAGATTTGGCATGCATTTCCTTCAGATACTTACAGATATAGATTCGATATTTACATGTATAGTTTCGAGTTATATCATATTGGTTTGATTTGGATTTGGCATTGATGTCTTCTCCATGACTCCGATGATTGTGGGATGCTTGACGGAGTTTTGATTTGAGTTATATACTCATTTTTTTTCAAGCGCATGCACTGCGCTACGATTTGTTTTATGTATTTACAGTTTCGGAGCCCCGACGACTTGATGGTTTTTCTTAGATGTTTTAGTATTTGGGGAGATTTGAATTTAAATTCGGGGACCGAATTTCTTTAAGGGGGGAAGATTGTAGCGTTTTGAAAATCGTTTCGGTGAAATTTCGAAAAATCGGTAAAATAAAGGGGTTTTCTGTAAAAAGTCAAAATACAAATATCTTATTATAAAAATTAAATATACATATTCTAGCTATGTAATTGCTATTATTTGGTGTTTATTGAGCCGCTGGTGAAATTTCAAATTTTCTGAAAATAATATTATTTTATTATTATTTTAAGCCGTCACTAATACATTTAATTAGGGAAAATTACAAATTGGAATGAGTTGAAACAAATTTTTTGCATCATAAAACATTAAATAAAAATTTGTCATGTGGTTTTTGGAACGAAATCATTTTCCAAAACGGTTTAAAAATTATTGAAGAAAAAAGGCTTTTTTAGCGTAAATGGATGTTTGGGGTATTGTATTTATCATTTTTTATCACCCCACACCCGTACCCACACCCACACACCCCCATTTACTCCTCCCCTTAACCAAATTCAGCAGCCCCCATTTTTTTCCCCACTTGAATTTCAAAGGAAAAGAAATGATAGAAAAGAAAAGAAAATGGATGAATTAGGTGGACTTTTGAGTTTATGTTGACTTGAACTTTCCTCCCTTGTATTTTCTCTACCTCCCTCTCTCTCCTCACTCCCAATTCTGGCCGAAATTCTCCCCCTCCCAACAGCAGCAGCCCCCCCAAATCCCACTCTTTTCTTCATCAAAAAAAATCCACAAATCACTTCAAAATCCATGCAAATTCAAATCTAAATCCAAATCCGACTCTTACCCATTATTCCTTAGCATTTCAAGCATGGATTGGGGTGACAAGAGAGCATTTTGGATGGCTAGATTTCAAATGGGATCTACAAAATTGTGGAGGTATAATGTTAACCTTGTAGTTAAATTGTTGATTAATACTTATGTTAGCTTAGTTAAGTGTTAAAGTGGTTGAATTGCTAGTTATAAATCTTCAAGTTAGGGTTTGGAAATTCTAGAATTTAGGTTTTAAAATCAAGTTAGGGTTTTGTGAGATTGGTGTATGGTTATGTGATGTATTTTGTATCTTAGGGCATGCAAAATGTAATCTTGTTGCTTAGTGCTAATTGTAACATTAAAATATCCAATTTAGCTTTATTTAAGCAAACTACTTTTTAGCTTTTGGTTCCAAATGGGTGATTTAAAATCTAATTAAGGTTTTGATGACTTTATTAACATTATAAAATGTAGTTTAATGCTTTAAATCATGCAAATCCAAACTAGTTTGTTGTATGTGCATTTTGCTATAAAATGGTCGAAATTGGTTAAAATTGCAAACTAGTTTTTGTAAATATTGTGTTAAATCGAGAATTAAAATATGGTTAGGGTTTCATCATATCTTAAAAATTATATTGAGTGGTTTAACCATTTAAAATATGCAAAACCAAGTTTAATTGTAAAATTATGAATTTTACATTAAAAAGTGTTAAAATTGATATTTTTGCAAACTAGGATTTTGGAAATTATGCAAATTTATGTGATTAAATTATGGAAATGGTTTTATTGACTTATTTAAGTTATTTAATAAGTATTATGGCCGCTAGAATTGTTTAAACATCGAGTTTTGTACTAAAACGGGTAATTTTGCTTGCTAGTTTTTCGGAAAAACGGCTTTTAGAGTGAATTTGGGGTTTCGTGAGTTTTAACCTATTTTATATTAAAATTAGTGTTCGTGAATGTGCAAATGAGTGTATTTGGGTTTTTCTCGATGGTCTGGCGTTTGTACGCCGACGTTGAGGGTTTTTGGGTCGATTTGTGAAAGCAACCATAGGTTTTGACCTATGTGGGATTCGTGCGTCGTTTTGATCATGAGTCGGATTTTAATGAGATATGGTACGTTATGATATGTAGGTACCCCCATGTGGATTTCGAGACGACAAGCAAGCGCGTGGCAACGTCGGCACCGGCTAGCGAGGACTAGGTGAGTAGATTTATATCTACGGGGAGAAGTCGGGTGGATGGCGTATTGCACCCCCGCAGTCCGTGGTGGTGTATACAGATGCGTATACACAACAACAATTATTATATGTTATTTAGGATTAATAACGATGCTTAGGATGGATATTGGTGTGTTGGACTATTTTTAGTGTTGCGACACATACACACATACATACTTGCATACATTCCTATTGATATGTACTCATAGGATTCTTTATAGTTATGTGTTCACATGGGTATGGGACTATGTGTTCGCATACGGATTGAGGATGATACTTGGGATTGAGCTGAGTCGATGAGATTCGATTTGAGGCCGTGAGATCGGTGATATAGCAGGGTTCGTATCTTAGATACGACATGACGTTGTAGTGGGTCCTTGACGTAGTGTCTAACACACGTCCATGCATACGTAGGCGGTATCAGTATGGTACTATACGTAGATCAGTACCCCGATCATGATATTTGATAAAGAGGATACCAGGTGAATAGTATGATGAATATGATATTGACCCGTACCCAGATTTGGGATGCCGTACGACAGATTTACGTACGAGCTATATTGATGATTGATCCGCACTCTTGACTTGGAATGCCTGATTATAGATATGGTATCGGATATGATATTGTTGAGGCGGGATCACCGACTATACATATACAGGTATGTATATGTATCGACTCAGATGATAGGCGGTTTTCTTACCTGTAGTTCAGCTTGTTAGCTCAGCCGTATAGTTTAGTGTAGTTGTTAGATTAGATTAGACTTCTTACCTATTTCAAAAACTAACGAATCGTGGGCATTTTTAAAGACAGCTCAAGGGAATCTACGGATATTTCAAAAACGACGTATCCTTTCATAAAAACACCGTAGCCCTATTTTCAAAACCCCATGATTCGTGTTATTTCAAAAGGCACCATTCATAGGACTTATATTAGATTATTGTAGATTAGTTATCGTTGTATCTAGTATTCAGCTCCCGCACATTATTGCTGTTCGCTCTGCCTCGCATATTTATTTTGCTGCATATTCCATTATTGATATCATGCTGTTAGGACACCAGCACCATTACCGATGATGCGTATGTACCACGTACACCTACTTACCGGCTCACACACATCTTCATCGGTAATTGCCATGTCACGTACACTTTAGAGAATATAATTGCTTGACTTAGATTGTTAGCTGGTAGTTTTGACATGATATTAGTGTACTTCCCTTATATGCCATATTAGACATTGTAGTTATTACCTACCACTTCATGCATACGGTTATTCAGTTGTTCATGCCTAGTTCATTATCATTGACATATGCACTTGTGATGATTTCTTGAGATTTATGATATTTCTGGATTTCGGGGAAAGCCGCAAAATTTACAACTTATGATCTTTTAAAATAAAAAATGTTGCGGTTTTCTAGTGATGTAAAGTGTCGTCCACCATGAGTTTGCTGTGGTTTTGGAGATCCGTGTCAAGGAGTGGAGGAACCGTCACGGGTACATGGTGGGCCCGGTATGGTACCCCGGGGCAAGAGGAATGTGGTGTTGACGTTGAGCCTGGCTGGGGAGCACTACCTACCGGTGATATTACCCGACGCGTCGGATATCCGGAGGATACCGTCGTGGTCTTGAGATGGATGGTAGGGGCCGGTCCGGACTGACGGCGCCCTAGATTTTGAGCTTGGGACATTGATATTTCGAGACAGTGAGATTTATGTTTTGTGTCGATGCTAGACACTGTTGATACTGATTTCATTATGATACCTCAGTTTAAAAATACGAAGGAAATCAAACTAATTTATGAAAACAGTTTCTTCATTTACATGTATTCTGTTTCATGCATTCATACCTCATTCATATGATATATTGCTACCTGAGGCACTGACACGGGCACATGAAATATTACTCGGGTTAGATATTACCCTAGTCATTGTTATAGGCTGCCTGTTATACTTATATTTGAGGATATATTATGATCATTGACCTAGGTTGCGTTATTTATGCGATTTCTGTGCGTAGATGTTTTTCTATTCACGAGTTGGCAACTCACCCCCGTTGTGCCCCAGTTTCTTGCAGGTTGCCGTACAGGTTTCCTTACGGCTTTGCGGGCATAGTTCATTCGGGTGATTTGCTAGTAGGTGGGTTTACTTGTATCATACCCCCATTATTTACCTTGTATGATATTATTCAGTTGTATCTAGTAAATTCCATCAACCAAACATGTATCTATTGAGATAGAGACCAGTGTTGTTATTCTTTCGACCTTAGAGTCGCTCGTTATATTTCTGGTGGTTTTGAGTTCCCTTTTGAGTTTTTGATCCTCGCCGTTGGCGTTGTATATTATATTGCTTGTGTGGTTGTGACCGTCGATTGACGAAGAGCTAGCTCCCGCTTGGGGATGCCTTTTATTGATTTCGTATACTATTCATGTTGTATCCCGTTTGGGAGCCAGTATTTACAAAGGAGACTCTGCCGAAATTTTCAGTAAATTTTGATGTTCTTAAAAACCGCATAATTCGGCTTATGCTATTAAAACTACTTGTTTTAAATTGGTTTTCCTTCACTCTACTACTTTTCTTGGTTTGGATTTCTGGGTTTTCGGTTTACTTAGATTACGTACGTCTCGAGACGTCCGTAGTTTAAGTGCCGGTCATGTTCCGTACTTTCGGGCCGTGACAAAGTTGGTATCAGAGCGTTAGGTTTTACCTTCGGAGCGTAGGATGACCCTTGGTTGATTGAATAGGTGACTAAAGTAGAGTGACGTACCGTTGGTATGTTCCGCGGCATATTTACGACACGCCACTCCACTTATGAAGCCTTAGGATGTACATTTCCTTGTTCAGTATTATATTCCTTCCTGATCCAGCCTCATCAGTACCAGTTATGGTTTTTCTGCCACGATTATGGGCAGGGAGAGCTACAGCTAGAGTTACGGTCAGCACAAGCTCGTCACGAACGAGGACTGACCAGGGCGAAATTCCGGCGACACACGATTGCAGAGATGTGTCTTTTTACTGTGTTTCCGCGCCGCGAGCGTTTGGCGGATCGCCATTATGAGGTTACTCGGATGTGCCAATCCACACTAGAGGATTGAGCCACTGACAGAGGCCAGCCAGATTTTGATGACCGTTGGTGTGTTGGTTACTCCTGATGATTGAGGCACTGTTCAGCGTGCAGACGAGCGAGCCAGTTGTTGCTGCGAGCGACGAGATATCGCCCCATATGTTGGAACTATGGCCGGGCGAGTTGTACGAATAGATGATAGAAGGTCGCTAGTCACCCGATGATGAATGACTAGGACAGGTGGTTCGTTCGCTTACCCCGATGCGAGGTCATCAGATAGATTGATTCCAGCTGGAGACGAATTCACGCGGAGACGTTGAGAGTTGACAGAGACGATCGAATGTCAGAAACCTATTATTCCAAGTTTTAAGTAGTCGGAAAGACATGCAGGCAATTCTATGGTCCCTCTAGAAGAATGAAACCCTAACTCGACTTAATGACCGTGTGAAAGCCTTTGAACCTTCGGGTTTGCGGCAGTTCTACGGCGCCATTAGTGAGGCTTGGGTTTGCCCTTCTACGGCTGGACCACCAATGCTGTGGTATGTACTCGATACTATTAAACTGTGCCCAGGAGGTTGAGCTCTTGTGGGGATTATGAGGTTTTGACGACTCGATCGGATGACTCGACTTAATTCGGATGCTAGGTGGTGAGATGCATTCTTGGGAGACTCCAGATACGAGGATAGTCGTTGGAGCTCAGTCCATGCAGCCGCGACGGGACGAGTCCAAAGCAGACGACATTAGAGAAAAGTGAAGTAAGAGGTTCGTACCAGATCTAGATGAGATGACGTTCCACTCCGCCGACATCAGAGATGCGATGCGCATGCCGAGGCAGAGTACTGGATATACCTTCCAGAAGGAGTCGCGATGGGTATGCAGCCGTTACAGAGCAAGATGCAGATATAGGAAAGGACAATGACTTCCGGATAGTTGGCAGAGACAAGACATGGAAGAGACCGTGAGCAGGATTCCTTTCAGGACACTGCTGCAATGATACTTGCACCCAGGATCAGATGTATCACGTACATTCAGAGACCCAGAGGCCGACGCCAGTAATATGTTGTCTTACGAGTGGTCGCGATGATTGACCAAGAGATGACCAGAGAAGTGCCAGAAAGGAATCGTCCCCGTTAGCACACCTGACAGGACCGATGAGCCGATGGACCAAAAGATGGGTAATTCACAGTGAAGACCTTGACCCAGGAGTGGCCATGGTTACGCACGCCAGCAGGACAGAGTTCATGATCATCGACGAGACGTCCCACTAGTGACCGCGACAGTTGGCCGAGATTCTTAGAGAATGCACTTGAGCGGTACTATTCCGCCATTATTGATTCCGATGTTTTGTGTGATTTATTCGTATGATTTGATTTTTGATGATTGACAATTTACGATTCTTGCACAGTGTTGCACTTGATATCGTTTTCGTGCTTGGGTTTCATATGTTTGTGATTTTACGGTTTCAGACATTTGAGTTGATTTTGTGCGTATGCACGCACACGATTTCGTTCCTGCACTCTGTATAGTTTATATATGCTTGCAGTGCAGTGATACGCCTTTTGTGCACTTAGATGCACTAGACTTCGATTTCGATTGTGATACTCGATATTTGTTTTGTGCACCTTGTGCACCTGATTGATTTTGCGCACGTTCGGCGCTTGATATTGGATTTCATGATTTCGTGCACGATAGATGCACCTGATTTGAATTTTCGCGCATGTCTTGAGATGCGATTTTGGTGCACACCAGATGCACTAAATCGATATTTTTCGTGCATGTCAGATGCACCTGATTTTGCAGTCAGGCACACATGTTGCCTATGACAGATGTTTCGTGCACACCCGATGCACTTAGATGTTGTTTCTGTGCGCATGTATGGCACATTCATGGATTTTGATTTCCGTGCGCACCAGACGCACGTAGTATTCATGTGCATATTTTGGGATTGATTTCTTATAGAGCAGTACGTTTTTATGATATTGCTATGTGTTTCCGTACTGAGCAGGACTAGTCAGAGGACAGTACCTGAATACATTTTGCATGCATTGATAGTTATTGAAGGGATTTCCAAAAACCGAGCTATAGCCTCAGTATTTACCTACGTGTCTGATATGACACGAAATGTTTAAAACAAGGAGACCCTTCTAAATTGTTTCCAAAACGGCGGAACGTACATTTCAAACAAAGGTATATATGTATATAGTTATTTTCTTATGGTAGACGTCCGCCACTGTGCAGTGTTATACGCGTTGCACAGCGACTTAAAGAGATTTGGCATGCATTTCCTTCAGATACTTACAGATATAGATTCGATATTTACATGTATAGTTTCGAGTTATATCATATTGGTTTGATTTGGATTTGGCATTGATGTCTTCTCCATGACTCCGATGATTGTGGGATGCTTGACGGAGTTTTGATTTGAGTTATATACTCATTTTTTTTCAAGCGCATGCACTGCGCTACGATTTGTTTTATGTATTTACAGTTTCGGAGCCCCGACGACTTGATGGTTTTTCTTAGATGTTTTAGTATTTGGGGAGATTTGAATTTAAATTCGGGGACCGAATTTCTTTAAGGGGGGAAGATTGTAGCGTTTTGAAAATCGTTTCGGTGAAATTTCGAAAAATCGGTAAAATAAAGGGGTTTTCTTTAAAAAGTCAAAATACAAATATCTTATTATAAAAATTAAATATACATATTCTAGCTATGTAATTGCTATTATTTGGTGTTTATTGAGCCGGTGGTGAAATTTCAAATTTTCTGAAAATAATATTATTTTATTATTATTTTAAGCCGTCACTAATACATTTAATTAGGGAAAATTACAAATTGGAATGAGTTGAAACAAATTTTTTGCATCATAAAACATTAAATAAAAATTTGTCATGTGGTTTTTGGAACGAAATCATTTTCCAAAACGGTTTAAAAATTATTGAAGAAAAAAGGCTTTTTTAGCGTAAATGGATGTTTGGGGTATTGTATTTATCATTTTTTATCACCCCACACCCGTACCCACACCCACACACCCCCATTTACTCCTCCCCTTAACCAAATTCAGCAGCCCCCATTTTTTTCCCCACTTGAATTTCAAAGGAAAAGAAATGATAGAAAAGAAAAGAAAATGGATGAATTAGGTGGACTTTTGAGTTTATGTTGACTTGAACTTTCCTCCCTTGTATTTTCTCTACCTCCCTCTCTCTCCTCACTCCCAATTCTGGCCGAAATTCTCCCCCTCCCAACAGCAGCAGCCCCCCCAAATCCCACTCTTTTCTTCATCAAAAAAAATCCACAAATCACTTCAAAATCCATGCAAATTCAAATCTAAATCCAAATCCGACTCTTACCCATTATTCCTTAGCATTTCAAGCATGGATTGGGGTGACAAGAGAGCATTTTGGATGGCTAGATTTCAAATGGGATCTACAAAATTGTGGAGGTATAATGTTAACCTTGTAGTTAAATTGTTGATTAATACTTATGTTAGCTTAGTTAAGTGTTAAAGTGGTTGAATTGCTAGTTATAAATCTTCAAGTTAGGGTTTGGAAATTCTAGAATTTAGGTTTTAAAATCAAGTTAGGGTTTTGTGAGATTGGTGTATGGTTATGTGATGTATTTTGTATCTTAGGGCATGCAAAATGTAATCTTGTTGCTTAGTGCTAATTGTAACATTAAAATATCCAATTTAGCTTTATTTAAGCAAACTACTTTTTAGCTTTTGGTTCCAAATGGGTGATTTAAAATCTAATTAAGGTTTTGATGACTTTATTAACATTATAAAATGTATTTTAATGCTTTAAATCATGCAAATCCAAACTAGTTTGTTGTATGTGCATTTTGCGACAAAATGGTCGAAATTGGTTAAAATTGCAAACTAGTTTTTGTAAATATTATGTTAAATCGAGAATTAAAATATGGTTAGGGTTTCATCATATCTTAAAAATTATATTGAGTGGTTTAACCATTTAAAATATGCAAAACCAAGTTTAATTGTAAAATTATGAATTTTACATTAAAAAGTGTTAAAATTGATATTTTTGCAAACTAGGATTTTGGAAATTATGCAAATTTATGTGATTAAATAATGGAAATAGTTTTATTGACTTATTTAAGTTATTTAATAAGTATTATGGCCGCTAAAATTGTTTAAACATCGAGTTTTGTACTAAAACGGGTAATTTTGCTTGCTAGTTTTTCGGAAAAACGGCTTTTAGAGTGAATTTGGGGTTTTCGTGAGTTTTAACCTATTTTATATTAAAATTAGTGTTCGTGAATGTGCAAATGAGTGTATTTGGGTTTTTCTCGATGGTCTGGCGTTTGTACGCCGACGTTGAGGGTTTTTGGGTCGATTTGTGAAAGCAGCCATAGGTTTTGACCTATGTGGGATTCGTGCGTCGTTTTGATCATGAGTCGGATTTTAATGAGATATGGTGCGTTATGATATGTAGGTACCCCCATGTGGATTTCGAGATGACAAGCAAGCGCGTGGCAACGTCGGCACCGGCTAGCGAGGACTAGGTGAGTAGATTTATATCTACGGGGAGAAGTCGGGTGGATGGCGTATTGCACCCCCGCAATCCGTGGTGGTGTATACAGATGCGTATACACACCAACAATTATTATATGTTATTTAGGATTAATAACGATGCTTAGGATGGATATTGGTGTGTTGGACTATTTTTAGTGTTGCGACACATACACACATACATACTTGCATACATTCCTATTGATATGTACTCATGGGATTCTTTATAGTTATGTGTTCACATGGGTATGGGACTATGTGTTCGCATACGGATTGAGGATGATACTTGGGATTGAGCTGAGTCGATGAGATTCGATTTGAGGCCGTGAGATCGGTGATATAGCAGGGTTCGTATCTTAGATACGACATGACGTTGTAGCGGGTCCTTGACGTAGTGTTTCACACACGTCCATGCATACGTAGGCGGTATCAGTATGGTACTATACGTAGATCAGTACCCCGATCATGATATTTGATAAAGAGGATACCAGGTGAATAGTATGATGAATATGATATTGACCCGTACCCAGATTTGGGATGCCGTACGACAGATTTACGTACGAGCTATATTGATGATTGATCCGCACTCTTGACTTGGAATGCCTGATTATAGATATGGTATCGGATATGATATTGTTGAGGCGGGATCACCGACTATACATATACAGGTATGTATATGTATCGACTCAGATGATAGGCGGTTTCCTTACCTGTAGTTCAGCTTGTTAGCTCAGCCGTATAGTTTAGTGTAGTTGTTAGATTAGATTAGACTTCTTACCTATTTCAAAAACTAACGAATCGTTGGCATTTTTAAAGACAGCTCAAGGGAATCTACGGATATTTCAAAAACGACGTATCCTTTCATAAAAACACCGTAGCCCTATTTTCAAAACCCCATGATTCGTGTTATTTCAAAAGGCACCATTCGTAGGACTTATATTAGATTATTGTAGATTAGTTATCGTTGTGTCTAGTATTCAGCTCCCGCACATTATTGCTGTTCGCTCTGCTTCGCATATTTATTTTGCTGCATATTCCATTATTGATATCATGCTGTTAGGACACCAGCACCATTACCGATGATGCGTATGTACCACGTACACCTACTTGCCGGCTCACACACATCTTCATCGGTAATTGCCATGTCACGTACACTTTAGAGAATATAATTGCTTGACTTAGATTGTTAGCTGGTAGTTTTGACATGATATTAGTGTACTTCCCTTATATGCCATATTAGACATTGTAGTTATTACCTACCACTTCATGCATACGGTTATTCAGTTGTTCATGCCTAGTTCATTATCATTGACATATGCACTTGTGATGATTTCTTGAGATTTATGATATTTCTGGATTTCGGGGAAAGCCGCAAAATTTACAACTTATGATCTTTTAAAATATAAAATGTTGCGGTTTTCTAGTGATGTAAAGTGTCGTCCACCATGAGTTTGCTGTGGTTTTGGAGATCCGTGTCGAGGAGTGGAGGAACCGTCACGGGTACATGGTGGGCCCGGTATGGTACCCCGGGGCAAGAGGAATGTGGTGTTGACGTTGAGCCTGGCTGGGGAGCACTACCTACCGGTGATATTACCCGACGCGTCGGATATCCGGAGGATACCGTCGTGGTCTTGAGATGGATGGTAGGGGCCGGTCCGGACTGACGGCGCCCTAGATTTTGAGCTTGAGACATTGATATTTCGAGACAGTGAGATTTATGTTTTGTGTCGATGCTAGACACTGTTGATACTGATTTCATTATGATACCTCAGTTTAAAAATACGAAGGAAATCAAACTAATTTATGAAAACAGTTTCTTCATTTACATGTATTCTGTTTCATGCATTCATACCTCATTCATATGATATATTGCTACCTGAGGCACTGACACGGGCACATGAAATATTACTCGGGTTAGATATTACCCTAGTCATTGTTATAGGCTGCCTGTTATACTTATATTTGAGGATATATTATGATCATTGACCTAGGTTGCGTTATTTATACGATTTCTGTGCGTAGATGTTTTTCTATTCACGAGTTGGCAACTCACCCCCGTTATGCCCCAGTTTCTTGCAAGTTGCCGTACAGGTTTCCTTACGGCTTTGCGGGCATAGTTCATTCGGGTGATTTGCTAGTAGGTGGGTTTACTTGTATCATACCCCCATTATTTACCTTGTATGATATTATTCAGTTGTATCTAGTAAATTCCATCAACCAAACATGTATCTATTGAGATAGAGACCAGTGTTGTTATTCTTTCGACCTTAGAGTCGCTCGTTATATTTCTGGTGGTTTTGAGTTCCCTTTTAAGTTTTTGATCCTCGCCGTTGGCGTTGTATATTATATTGCTTGTATGGTTGTGACCGTCGATTGACGAAGAGCTAGCTCCCGCTTGGGGATGCCTTTTATTGATTTCGTATACTATTCATGTTGTATCCCGTTTGGGAGCCAGTATTTACAAAGGAGACACTGCCGAAATTTTCAGTAAATTTTGATGTTCTTAAAAACCGCATAATTCGGCTTATGCTATTAAAACTACTTGTTTTAAATTGGTTTTCCTTCACTCTACTACTTTTCTTGGTTTGGATTTCTGGGTTTTCGGTTTACTTAGATTACGTACGTCTCGAAACGTTCGTAGTTTAAGTGCCGGTCATGTTCCGTACTTTCGGGCCGTGACATTTAGGGGCTGTTACAAGACTTGAGTGGTGTTTTTACTGGCCTAGAACAGAGAATACGGACTTAGGAATTACCCTTGTCGGTTTTGTGTTAATTGTGTGCCTACAGGGAATCTGGGATAACCTGGGAAGTTTCTGAGTTAAACAAACAACTCCAGAGACCTAGTTAGACCAATAGGAGACCACCCCGATAAGACGAACACCATCAGAGCACTCTAGGACGAGCTGGCCAGAATTTTGGGTGATGTGGCCGGCCAAATAGTGGTGGTTGGTGTTTAGGTTTGGTCTGTAGCTCAGTTACTTCACATACAACCCCACTGCATTGCTAGTTTAGCTCCATTTTATCTGAAATGAAATCTGGGAGTGATTTCTTGAGTTGCTGTTTTGGTTTGGGGTTATGTTTTACGTATTTTGGAATTCTTGGATTTAGTATTTGATATGGTATTGGGTCGTTAGATGTTTGTATGTCAATGACGATAGTTGTTTGGTTGTTTTTGCATGCGTAGCCTATAGGATCTAACCTATAGGCAATTCGTGTGCCGTATCGGATTTCAGAACTTGATGTTAATAGCATTTGCGATTGTGTATTTATTGTAGGTACCCTCGCGTGGACTTCCGAGACGACAAAGCACATTGACTACGGCTGAACGAGGAGTTCCACAGGTGAGTAGATCTATATCTACGGGGGAAGTCGGGTGGATGGCGTATAGCCCCCCCGCAAATTTTGATGGAAACCGATATATAGGATATGGTTAGTGAAACCTATTTTAGAAACCTATGGATGTGATTAAAGGTTTAGTGTGACAGGATATGAAAGAAATGATGTCTCGGATTGATATATATATATAAGGATATGAAAAGTTAACGTGAACCACGATATATAGATAGGTAGTGCGCGAGAATAAGTAGGAGTTTTAGAGTAGCATGAAACGAGATTTATAAGGTAGAATGTGTATATAAAATTGACTTGATGTAAGATGACTTAATGTGATGAAAAGAATATTCGATGTGATATGATGACTTGATCGATATGTCAGCATATGGATGCGAGTCGATATGAGAGGATTGATACCTTTGCCGGTCCCCTGATATGAAATGGTTATGGATGGGACCTGGGATATAGGTATATAGATATATATAATGTTGTGAATCATGAGTAATATGCCGTACGAGATGTTAGGTCCGTACCCTTGACTAGAGAATGTCGCACGATGGATTATACCGTACGTGATGTTGTGAGGCTGGATGCTGATGGATATATTCACCGACTCGGATATATTATAGATATGTATACATGTTAGCATTTCATTTACGATGTATCTTATGCCACGATCATGTCATTCTCAATGTATTACATATAGCTGTGCTAGTACACCTACACCATTATCGATGATGCGTATGTTACACTTACACAGATTGGCCGGCTCACACACTTCATCATCGATAATTGCTATGTCACTCACACAGTAGAATTGCTACATCATGCTATTATATTGCTATGCTCACAATATGATGATATGCACATGCTCACATCACTGTTCTATGTTGCATGATATACGGATATGCTTACATTCTGTTATATGTCGCATACATCATGCTTTACGATTATACGCATTGAGATATGATGTTTTCATGAGATTTCTGGATTTGAGAACAGCGGTTATGTTTCAAAAGAAAATATGTATTGTTTTAAAAACCCGGTTTCTCTTGATATGATATTTCAGTGCGCTCACCATGCGTTTTCTCGGTTCGGAGACGTGTGATATGTGAAACCCGATTTGAGGAGTTGGATGATCCGTTTGCGGGTTGATGGTAGACCCAGTATGGTAACCCGGGGTAAGAAAGGTATGTCGATGGATTAGCCGATGAGCCTGGTAGTGGGAACACTACCTACCGGTGATTGGTTGGACCTGGTGATTATCCGGAGGATACCGACCGGAGTCGAGAGATCGATATTGGGCCGACCCGTTCTGTCGGAGCCTGGGGGCCGATCCTGCAGACGTAGCCCGTGGGCCGATCCGGAATGACGGAGCCCGAGATATATGAGGATTTACGTATCGATGTTAGACACGGGTTTCATGATGTTTCGAGTGTCGATGCTGGACACTCAAGTTCCATGATTTTGATGTGTCGCGAGTGACACGTTGATTTATATCCTCATACTTTCATGCATATGCTTTTATGATATTTACATGAATGACGTTGTTGTGTCATTGTTGGACACGTGGATGGGATCCACATGCATACATGCATTGATTATACGGTTGGATGATATCCACATGCAGATAGGCATTGAGTATATTGTTGGCACATATGCAGATACAGTCACCCTAGATATCATAGTATTACCTTTATGATATAGTTGACCTAGAAATCATTGTTTATTCGATTTTTACCTGATGATGTTTTCTACTCACGAGTTGGCAACTCACCCTCGTTGTGCCATAGTTCTTGCAGGTTGACCGCATGGATCAGTAGCGGCATCGCTGGCACACAGCTTGCATTCGGGTGATTTTCTTTGGTAGGTGGTACATGTTGGATCATACCCCTCTTGTATTTATTACTCCTGTTGTATCTAGTTAACTCCATCAAATTAGAAACTAGTATTTGTATAAGTAGTAAGACTTAGCAAAACTTGTAGTTGCGAGACTTGAGCGTTGGGTTATATGTTCGCTTGGTGGGTTGATGCCTTGCTTTATTCTTTATCCTTTGTGTGGATCTTCGCCGTTGGGCGTTGTATACTTATTATACTATCTGGCGTTGTTGTGATTCCGCCGATTGGAGAAGAGCTAGCTCCCGCTTGGGGATGCCCTTATCATTATTATGTATATGTGGTTTTGGATCAAAATATACAAAGGAGGTGCTGCCCAAATTTTTAAAAAGACGAAACATGTTTTTCAACTAGTAAATCCACTTGCATTTTTATGTTCCATTGGTTATGTATTTAAGAAATCTTTTGATTTCCTCATACCTTTATTTCAAAACTTCACCTCTCTTATTTTCTTAAAAAGGTTTAAATTTCTGGGCTTCGGCTTACTTAAATTACGTTACGCCTTTAGACGTGGCGTGGTTTAAGTGCCGGTCACGAACAATATTTTCGGGGCGTGACAGGCCGATTCACCTCAATTTTCCGCTGTTATTTCTTATTTTTGGTGTATCTGTTCTGGAATATTTGGTTTTTACCCATTGGTTTTTGATGTGCTAGTTTGCACTTAGGGTAGACACAGAAAATATATTTCGATCGAAATTCTAAATGTTCTTAGCTAACCGGATCTTTTGTGTTGTTATATGTGTTTTTAAACTTCAGCTAATTGCTATATGCTGGTTAGTTTGAGGTTGCACATATCTGTTGGTTTGTGTATAAGAACTTGTTGGATCGTCGTGGATGAATAACCGGGGATGTGAGAAGAGATTTGTTTTTCTTTTCATTCGATGTAAATTGTAATTTGATGTAATATTATTTTGTGGGGCACATCCGGGTTGAGGTTGTAGCCACCGTTGTATTATTTCTTTTTACAGTTTTCTGCTTCTAGGATAGACCCAAGGTGGGGTGCACAAAGTACCGGGTTCTTTGAAGTGCTGAGTGGCCTACTCACTTTTCTGAGAGAGGTTGCTTCACATCGGAAATTTGGCGGGTAGTTTTCCTCACCCATAGGGGTCTGGGATGGGGTTTGGCTATTCATCACGACTTTTGAATCCGTATTTCGTTACAGACTTAAATGAAACGTGGAATTCATAATATATCCAATACGTTCAACTGTGATCTGGAATACCTATTATTGCGTGAGACGAATGATTATTATATATATGCTATATAGTAGACGTTGCTTATGTTTTGCATCCGCGCTAGTCCAGCCCCCGCTCTGGTGTTAGTTAAGTAACCTAACGGTGTTGACGGGGCCCAATAGCGAATGCGGATGGCATAAGCGCACGTCATATTTTTGTTTCTCTCTATAATGATAGGTGTAAATGATGGGACTGCATTAGATTAATGCAAAGCAAACAAACCAAATTTGAATCATTGGAACAAATTTTAAAACCACTCGGTTTTTTCAAAACAGCAGACTTTTAAGTGCGGAGCTTAAACCACTTCTTTTTAAAATCTATCAGGTTCCTTCGATTAAATCAAGTTCATTACGTTCACGGTTTCTCCAAAACCAGCCGTAGCCCTCCGTCATTTCATATGAATATTCAGTAGTATTCAAGCTATGTTTGTTGACCTTCACCAAGGTATAGTGATTGGTAGCTGCTGGGTATTCATATGTAACATAGATGCGTTGGTTTTGGACAGTCGTACTACTATGTTGGCCTTCGTTAAAGGTATGTACGGGTGGGTTCAAATTAACCTGGACAATGACGGGAAGAACTTGACATGTGACTTATGATATGTTGGCCTTCGTCAAGGTCATAAAAGAATGGGGCAAAAATCCACATCGGGAGTTTCTAAAAAAAACTGAAACTTGCTAATGCTGCATACCATTTGGAGTGAGATAATATTGGTAGGATTCCTTCAGGATTTTGCTGGGTTTGCTTAGCACCCTCACTAGGTTTTGACAAGCATCAAACATGCTGCATTAAAATTTTTGGGTGCTAACCATACCTAACCTAGAATCGAACTAGAGCATTAGGGTAAAATATAGCAAGTATCATATACAAACAAGTGTCTAACACTAAGAGGGGAGAAATACAACCTTTGTAGACCTCTCCTCTTTGACTCCTTAGATCAACTTGAATTTGAACGGGTTCGCATGAGGCCTTCGAAGTCTACGATGATCCACCACGGAGTCCCTGGGCACAAGCTCCCAGCTTCACCTGACCTAAGTGGAAGTGGAGCAAACAAACTACACTAGTGGGCTAGACTAATATAGATTGGTGATGTGGGTTGTAATATCACTTAAAAACCTTTCCTTTTAATTTTCTTCACTCAGTTTTGAAGAGCTAGAGAGCTTGGAGGAGGAAGAAGGAGGAGAATGGCTTAGCTTGAGCTCTTTTGAGAGTTATCTCAATAATAATGAGAATAAAAAATAATATAAGAGATAGTCACACTCATCCTTAATCATGGCAACAAAATATCGAGATATTTTTGATGTTGAGTTAAGAGATAATAAGAAATGAAACCATGGTTATGACTAGTCAACTAAAGAAGTGTGTAGAAGCCAAAAGAAAATAACCATGAATCATTTCCCATTTTCTTTTCTCAATAATAAAAAATATATAAATAGTTTCCATGTGAGTCTTGCATAGCCATCACCATTGTATCATCAACCATGACACATGTATGCATGCATGTGTGAATTCATACCAATATATACATACATACATTTATGCATACATATAAAAGAAAAGGGTTTAATAAATGAGCTAATGGTCATTGATATTAAATCAATACTTGATTTAATAATCCGGTCATATCACATACGATTCGACCAATAGAAAACGCCATATTAAAATACGGTATCATATACGCGCATTTAATCAAGCTCCCGCACATATCCCCATATGCACCCCACATCGTTTCACCTGAGCTAGGAAACCCTACTGTGGGACTCTAAGACTCGTCAATATGCTAGCAGTAGGCAGTGATCATATCATATACCCATAAACCGTCAGTGGCACTAGCTGTACGTAACGGCTCCCAGGTATTGAGCGAACAGAAGAAAAATAAGCGAACCTGTCAAAATTCCCGTCGAGCCAACTGACAACACTTACCGTACAGTCCTGTTAGTGTATATGCCCTAGAGGCCATTACTGTATCATACTAGTTTGTATATTACTTAATGGAAGCTTGGGATATTCACCTTGTATAGACAATCTTGCTCAATATAGTAGTATGCTACTTGGTTTGTTTCTACTGTAATGTGTACATGTGTTTATTTTAGTATATCACCTATACACATTAGTGGAGCCCTTAGGATCTTTGCTTGATTACCAGCGTTGTGATGGCAGTCACACTAGTGGGGGTTGGGTAATCCACAAGCACATCCTTATGCAGGTCCCTAGTCGTAGGACTTTCGAGACAGGGCATCGATACTCCGAAGTAGACTAGCGTATGCGCTTCTCATCCCAGTGTGGGAGACGGTCAGTCCCACAGCCGTCAGTACGTCGTACTTGAGATAGTATGCGGGTGCTCGTTAGGTTACGAGTACACTGGACAGGACTCGTCGGGAACTGTTGGTTGGTACTATACCTATCGTCAGTTATCAGTTTCCAGGTGACATGAGTACAGCTTAGTCCGCTGACTTGACACTGTCACTTCGCCTCGAGTGTGTTCCCACTGTACTTAGATTACTACCCTACCACGGCTCAAAGGAGTCGTGCGAACAGGTAGTAGTTGGGTGCAGTCCCGAAGCACTTGGAGGCAGTGACAGTTGACAGGATTCGTCTCTCCCGGTATTGGGGGTTGACATCGCGCTGTGTCTAGGAGAGCCATTACACGAGTAGTCCCTGGCCAGGGCAAGCGAGATATACTGGTAGGTTTCCAGTGTTAACTCAGGGTGTTCTGGGCTTCACTCCGATACGACTTGTACCGCTATTAGGGGACTGACGTTTACCGCCCCCTAGGCCCGCCTTGCGATGTATCAGACGAATAGACCGGACTGTACAGAGATTGTCACATTCAGGCTCAGTAGGAGTTCAGATGGGTTTCACCTCGTCCGTCTTCTTATCGGTATCTACCTGGGGGCCGTTACGCACAGCTAGTGCCGCTTGTAGTCTGTGGTTAAACCCACTGCCAGCGTAGTGTCAAGTCTTTAGAGTCCCACACAGAAAGCTATTCGCCTTTAGGCAAAAGAGTAGAGGTCGCATGGTTTTGCGACAGGTCGCATAGTTTTGCGACAGGGTTCGGTCACATCCGTGCACTTGTGCACGTTCAGTGTCCGGACAGTTAACGCTAGCGGGCTTTGGTTTAAGCCAGATCCTAGTGTACATTTTGGGATTGGTTTTATCTCGTTTGTATTCGTGTTCCTCAGAACGCGGATGCGGGTGTGTATGCACAGTAGACAGAGAGACAGAGGCAGAGGATTCTCATTGGGGTTGTTGACTGTTGACTGTTCACTGTTGACCATTGACTTTTGCTAAACCCTAATGAGAATAAGAAATATGATTAATGATAATATTAATTAAGTATTATTGTATCATGGTTGAGATGAGGGGTTGACTTTGTTGACTTGTTGACTTTGTTGACTAGGTTGGACTAGTTGACCATCATCATTACAATAGCTATCATTTCATGGCAAAGACTTTTGCTTGCTTGTTTGTTTTTGCAAAATGAGTGCATGAAATGATATGGCCATTTTGACTTGAACTATCACATAATACTCAATTACTATTATGAGTAATCATGGTTTTGGATTATGAGAGCTTGGATGGCAAAAGACTTACTCATTCTCTCATTTCATTTCTCTCTCTTGCTTGAGCTCTCCCTCTTGCTCTTCCTCTTGCTCTCTCTCTAGCTCAAGGCAACACCCTCTCATGAGTTGAGAAACATTGCCTTAGAGATAAAAGAAAACCCATATCACTTCTCTACTCATCCCAGTTCACAATGTTTAGCAAACCAAGTGTTCTAGTTTCTTCAAGTTCGAAGAAGAAGCCAAAGGTAGAAGCTTTCAGGTCGATCCATCTTCGGCGCAAGGAGATGACGAGGTGAGGCCGATCCGTACACCAGAAAGAGTTGAAGACGAAGGAGTTCAAGAAAGGTATAGCCCCCTAACCGAGTAGGAAAAACTCTAGTTAGGTTGTTAGGTAGTTGTTTAACAAAGATCCGTATTTTGAGTCCATGTTACCACCTCTTGAAAAATCGTTTTTCATCATTTCCGCAAGCCCGTAAGTACCGGGAGAGGTAACGTGGACTTACAATGGTATCAGAGCCAAGTTAAAAACTATCTAACATGTTAGCAAAGTAAGTTGAAGTTCGATCGGAGAAAATATCGCGAAACGAACCCGTAAAATCATCTTTCTGTAGAATTTTTCCCCTGTTCCAAAAATAATAAATCTTTTCTTAAAATTCGACTCAGGGTTTTTAGAGCACACTGTAGGAAAATGGTCCAGAGATCTGATCAACACGCCGCGGAACCGCGGCAGGACCTTGCTCCCGCAGCGGATCCGCGGCCGAGTTGACTCGGCCGTGGACGATTTTCCTTACAGTGTGGTTCTGTGGGTGTTTTGAGATTTTTGGAATATGATTTTTCTGCCCAGATTTTCCAGAAAGCAAAATTAGTTTTTGGGGCTTGAAAATCCGTATTTTGATCGAACTTCTAAAGACTTAAGCTGACGGGTATATATCTGTGATGTGTTATATGTATTGAACGTCCGCTAATCGCTATACGTCGATTAGTGGGGTTTATACATATCTGTGATCTGTAATGTTGATGGTATGTGTATATGAATTCATTGGATTGTCGCGGATGAATAGCCGGGGGGTTGTGAGATAAGAGTTTTCTTTTATCTTTCAATTCATGTAATATGTAAATTGATGTAATATTATTTTTGGCCGCACAACCGGGTCGGGATTGTAGCCGTCATTGTATAATTTCTTTTTACTATTTTTGCTCCTAGGATAGACCTAAGGTGGGGTGCACAAACTACCGGGTATCTCGAAGTGTCGAGTGGCCTACTCACGTCGTTGAGGAAGGTTGCTCCGCTTCGGATATTTAGCGGGTAGTTTGCCGCACCCGCAGGGGTCTAGGGTGGGCTATTGGCTATTCATCGCGACCGTGTAATCCGCTTTTCGTTACAGGCTCGTACGAATTGCGGATTCCTAGTATATCCAATGTGTTCATCTGTGATCTGAAATGGCTATCATTGCAATTTATTTATTTATGATATTATTTAGGCGTTGCTTATGTTTTGCATCCGCGCTAGTCCAGCCCCCACTCTGTCGTTAGTTAAGTAACCTAACGGGTAATGACGGGGCCCCGTGGCGAATGCGGATGGCATAAGCGTACGTCATATTTTGGTTGTTTTCTGCAATGGTAGGATTAAATGATGGGACGCATTGGAATTAATGCAAGAAAAAATAAACCAAGTAAAAGTCGTTGGAACACTTTCAAAACCACTCGGTTTCTTTTCAAAAATAACTTTTAAACACGGAGCTTAAGCCACTCCTTTTAAAAGCTATCTCGTTCCTTCGATTATATCAAGTTCACTACGTTCACGGTTTCGCCAAAACCATTCGTAGCCCTCCGTCGTTTCACATGAATGGTCAATAAGTATTCAAGCTATGTATGTTGGCCAAAGTCAAGGCATAGTGATTGGTAGCTATTGGGTATTCTTGTGCAGCATAGATAGATGTGTTGGTTTGGGGCAGTCGTTCTACCATTTTGGCCAAAGTCAAGGGTATGTGCGGGTGGGATCAAATTAACCTGGAGAATGACGGGTAGAACTTGACATGTGACTTATGATATTTTGGCCAAAGTCAAGGTCATAAGAGCATGGGGCAAAAAATCCACATCGGGAGTTTCAGAAGAACTGAAACTTGCTAGCGCTGCATACCATTTGGAGTGTGATAATTCTGGTAGGATTCCTTCAGTTTTGTCACGCGATGATATTTGGATCCCGATCCTACTGTGAGTATATGCTACTCCTCGGGAAATTTCTCACTTAACGATCAATGCTATAAACCAAGTAGGTGTCTAGAAAGGTGTTAGCGGGGCTACGCCCCCAGGGAAAAGAGGTTATTTAATTAAGGAACTTTGCGAAAGCGTTGGAAAACCTCCCTCGAAGCACCTACACCAGCCTGGCCGAACGGTTAAGCAAGTATTGTACGGTGAGATTGATCCTGACTAATTCTTCCTTTTTGGTTTGAGGAGGGATTCGAGAGACAGTGGGAGCCATCCTGTTTAGACAAATTAAAACCACTCTAAACTTGCAAGAGCATCATGCTAAAGTGTTTCTTCTCTCTCTCCTAATTGCAGCGACCAAACATCATGACCGGACTTAAGTTACTACTAGATAAAAACATACTGACAGGGCCAAACTACAAAGATTGGCTCAGGAATGTCAAAATGGCTATCACTTATGACAAGTTGGGATATCTCCTTACCACCAAAGCTCCCCCTGTCCCAGGTCCCAAAACCAGCGTCGCGGATAGGGAAATTCGTAAGACCTGGGAAATCGATTGCACGAAGGCCAAGTGCCTCGTGCTTGCCTCTATGGACAACGAATATCAGAGGAGGCATGAGAATATGGACCTTGAATCCATATTTCTCCATACAAAAGAATTGTATGGAGAGCAATCTCGTATCGCAAGATACGAAGTGTCGAAGAAGTTATTTTCGGCAAGGTTGGCCGTCGGATCAACGGTAGCGAAATGCATGCTTAAGATGATTGGCTTCATAGAGGAGCTCGCGGACCTTGGGACCACGTTGGAGAACGAGCTCTATACGGACTTGATTCTCTAGTCCCTTCCTTCCACTTACGCCCAGTTTATCCTGAACTTCAACTTGCAAGAAAAAGAAGTTGAACTTTCAGAACTCCTCAACATGCTGAGGAGTGCAGAGGGCACCCTACAGAAAGGTAGGGAAACATCCACTTTGTTTGTAGGAGGATCTTCCTCTTTTAGGTCCATGGCGAAAGCCAAGGGAAAGAAGAAGAAAACCCCCGCCAAACCAAGGGGCGGTGTTAGTAAAGTAGATACGAAGGGAAAGGCAAAAGCAACAAAGATAGCGGGGAAACTTGTGGGGAAGGAAGAGTCCTTTTACTGTCATAAGAGTGGGCACTGGAAGAAAGATTGCAGGGCTTGGAAAGCCAGAACACGGGATCTGAAGCAAGTTGCGGCTTCAGCTTCAGGTGTGTATGTTATTGAAAACTGTCTATCAATAAACTCTACTTCCTAGGTATTGGATACCGGATCAGGATCTCATATCTGTAATTCTTTGCAGGCGTTGAGAAACCGTAGGGTTTTGAAGGCAGGTGACATGACCCTCAAAGTTGCAAACGGAGCTAGCATGGATGCTAAGGCCGTGGGGGACTATCACCTGGGAATGTCAGATGGACATGGTTTGGTTTTACGTAATTGCTTTTTTGTACCCAACGCAACTTGTAATATCATTTCTGTATCTTTGATTTCTAAAGAAGGTTATGAATTTGCGTTTGTAAGTAATGTTGTAAACATTCACCTTAATCAAGATCTGATTGGGTCAGGTACATTAAGCAATGGTATATACGTATTAAACCAACCACAGATTTTCAATGTCCAGAATACACACAAAAGAAAGTCTCCGGAAATAAATCAGACTTTCTTATGGCATTGTAGACTGGGTCACATCAATGAGAGAAGGTTGACGAAGTTACATACAGAAGGATATTTGGATCCGTTCGAATATCAATCATATGCAACTTGTCAATCCTGTCTCAAAGGAAAGATGACAAAGACTCTGTTCACTGGACACGGAGTGAGAGCGAGCGAGCTCTTGGGACTCGTACACAGCGACGCGTGTGGTCCAATGTCTACACATGCGCGAAGCAGTTATTCTTACTTCATTACTTTTACGGATGACTTTTCAAGGTACGGTTATGTCTTCTTAATGAAACATAAATCCGAAGCCTTTGGAAAATTCCAGGAAAATAAGAATGAAGTAGAAAAACAAACCGGCAAAAGTATCAAGACAATAAGATCTGATCGAGGTGGTGAATACTTGAGTGCCAAGTTCCTGGATTACTTAAAAGAGAATGGAATTATCTCTCAGCTTACTCCGCCATACACTCCGCAACATAACGGTGTATCGGAGAGACGGAAGCAAACCCTATTGGATATGGTACGGTCCATTATGAGTAACGCTGAATTACCGTGATCATTCTGGGGATATGCACTAGAATCAGCTGCATACCTTTTGAACCGAGTTCCAACTAAGACTGTGCCTACTACACCATATCAGATGTGGTGTGGGAAGAGACCCTATCTTAATCACATTAAGACATGGGGAAGTCCAGCTTTTGTCAAAAAGCAGCATGCGGACAAGCTCGAGGAACGCTCAGTACAGTGCAAGTTTGTGGGATATCCAAAGAACTCCAAGGGATATTTCTTCTATTGCGAAGAGGAACAAAAGGTTTTTGTTTCTCGGCATGCCCACTTCTTGGAAACTCAGTTTTTGGAGAATCGGATAAGTGGGAGCGCAATAGAACTTGAAGAAATTCTAGAACCACGAGCTATTATTGAAATCTTAGTAGAACCAGAGGGTTCAAAAGAACATGACATTCCTACGCCGCTCCGCAGGAGTAGTAGGCAGTCTCATCCGCCCGAGAGATACTACAGTTTTCTCATAGACGGGGATAGAGAAGATTGCATCATTGATTATGATGAGCCGACTTGCTTCCAGCAGGCCATTCAGAGCGTTGACTCGGTAAAATGGCTGGATGCAATGCGGACCGAAATGGAGTCCATGTACACCAACAAAGTATGGACGTTGGACGTTGCTCCATATGGGGTAAAACCCGTAGGATGCAAGTGGATCTTCAAAAGGAAGATTGGTGTAGATGGACAGGTTGAGACCTATAAAGCTAGACTGGTTGCAAAGGGTTTTCATCAAAGACCTGGTTTGGACTATGACAAGACATTTTCTCCAGTAGCTATGCTGAAATCCATTCGGATCCTTCTTGCCATTGCTGCCTTCCACGATTATGAGATTTGGCAGATGGACGTAAAGACCGCTTTTCTAAATGGAAATTTAGAGGAGTGTATGTATATGCCCTAGAGGCCATTACTGTATCATACTAGTTTGTATATTACTTAATGGAAGCTTGGGATATTCACCTTGTATAGACTATCTTGATCAATATAGTAGTATGCTACTTGGTTTGTTTCTACTTTAATGTGTACATGTGTTTATTTTAGTATATTACCTATACACATTAGTGGAGCCCTTAGGATCTTTGCTTGATTACCAGTGTTGTGATGGCAGTCACACTAGTGGGGGCTGGGTAATCCATAAGCACATCCTTATGCAGGTCCCTAGTCGTAGGACTATCGAGACAGGGCATCGATACTCAGAAGTAGACTAGCGTAAGCGCTTCTCATCCCAGTGTGGGAGACGGTCTGTCCCACAGCCGTCAGTACGTCGTACTTGAGATAGTATGCGGGTGCTCGTTAGGTTACGAGTACACTGGACAGGACTCGTCGGGAACTGTTGGTTGGTACTATACCTATCGTCAGTTATCAGTTCCCAGGTGACATGAGTACAGCTTAGTCCGCTGACTTGACACGGTCACTT
Organism: Agapanthus africanus; assembly: GCA_030015575.1. Lineage (NCBI taxonomy): Eukaryota > Viridiplantae > Streptophyta > Magnoliopsida > Asparagales > Amaryllidaceae > Agapanthus > Agapanthus africanus. The sequence continues at coordinate 208,954,436 of JASDDO010000004.1, forward strand.
CGCCTCGAGTGTGTTCCCACTGTACTTAGATTAGTACCCTACCACGGCTCAAAGGAGTCGTGCAAACAGGTAGTACTTGGGTGCAGTCCCGAACCACTTGGAGGCAGTGACGGTTAGACAGGATTCGTCTCTCCCGGTATTGGGGGTTGACATCGCGCTGTGTCTAGGAAAGCCATTACACGAGTAGTCCCTGGCCAGGGCAAGCGAGATATACTGGTAGGTTTCCAGTGTTGTCTCAGAGTGTTCTGGGCTTCACTCCGACACGACTTGTACCGCTATTAGGGGACTGACGTTTACCTCCCCTAGTCCCGCCATGCGATGTATTAGACGAACAGACCGGACTGTACAGAGATTGTCACATTCAGGCTCAGTAGGAGTTCAGATGGGTTTCACCTCGTCCGTCTTCTTATCGGCATCTACCTGGGTGCCGTTACGCACAGCTAGTGCCGCTTGCGGTCTGTGGTTAAACCCACTGCTAGCGTAGTGTCGAGTCTTTTGAGCCCCACACAGAAAGCTATTCGCCTTTAGGCAAAAGAGTAGAGGTCGCATGGTTTTGCGACAGGTCGCATGGTTTTGCGACAGGGTTCGGTCACATCCGTGCACTTATGCACGTTTAATGTCCGGACAGTTAACACTAGCGGGCTTTGGTTTAAGCCAGATCCTAGTGTACATTTTGGGATTGGTTTTATCTCATTTGTATTCGTGTTCCTCAGAACGCGGATGCGAGTGTGTATGCACAGTTGACAGAGAGACAGAGGCAGAGGATTCTCATTGGGGTTGTTGACTGTTGACTGTTCACTGTTGACCATTGACTTTTGCTAAACCCTAATAAGAATAAGAAATATGATTAATGATAATATTAATTAAGTATTATTGTGTCATGGTTGAGATTAGGGGTTGACTTTGTTGTCTTGTTGATTTTGTTGACCGGTTGACTAGGTTGGACTAGTTGACCATCATCATTACAATGGCTATCATTTCATGGCAAAGACTTTTGCTTGCTTGCTTGTTTTTGCAAAATGAGTGCATGAAATGATATGGCCATTTTGACTTGAACCATCACATAATACTCAATTACTATTATGAGTAATCATGGTTTTGGATTATGAGAGCTTGGATGGCAAAAGACTTACTTATTCTCTCATTTCATTTCTCTCTTGCTTGAGCTCTCCCTCTTGCTCTTCCTCTTGCTCTCTCTCTAGCTCAAGGCAACACCCTCTCATGAGTTGAGAAACATTGCCTTAGAGATAAAAGAAAACCCATATCACTTCTCTACTCATCCTAGTTCATAAGGTTTAGCAAACCAAGTGTTCTAGTTTCTTCATGTTCGAAGAAGAAGCCAAAGGTAGAAGCTTTCAGGTGGATCCATCTTCGGCGCAAGGAGACGACGAGGTGAGGCCGATCCGTACACCGGAAAGAGTTGAAGACGAAGGAGTTCAAGAAAGGTATAGCCCCCTAACCGAGTAGGCAAAACTGTAAGTGCACGGCGGCGCCCCGGCCGTCAATCCGACGCCGGAATGCGGAAACGTTGATTTACTTTAATTTTTTAAACCGGCACCACCGCGCACTAAAATCCTGGATCGTTCCATTAAACTAGTCCTAGCTATCTAGAGAAGGGGTAGAGAGATATACCGAGCGATCCGTGTCCTTCGGTCTTCTCGTCGTCGTCCCGATCTCCCCGCGGAATCTCCGGTCTCCACCTCCTCGCCGGAAGGGCACCACGTCGCCCGCTTCTTTTATGGGCTCCCACCTCTGGACCGAGGCAACTCGGGCACGAAGTTGGCGAGCCGACGTGCCCAAGATTTGCTGTAGAAAACGTGTAGTGCTCTATGTCTCATTTGGGGTTTGTGGAAGTTGCCTTTGGTGGAGGAAATGAACTAAGACTTTTTGGAGATGAAACTTTGGGATTTTTGTGAAGCCAAAAGACCAAAAATCCCACCACAAAAATATGGGCAGCCCCTTCTTGGCTTGGCCGGCCATGCAATGGTCAAGGGAGTGAGAATGAGAGAGGGTGTGTATGTGTGAGAGAGTGAGCAACAATAATGCAAGAGAGAGATCAAATGTTATCATGAAAAGAAATGATCACAAAAACAAACCCACACTCCACCAACCATCATCATTACTCTAAAGTCGAGCAATCATGAAGAAGTCAAGAAGTCAAGGGATGGTGCAACCATCATGACACAACAATATGCAAAGACAACCCTCCAAAATGCTTATTTGCACAAATGCAAATAAGCCCTCCTCCACCAATCTTCAGCCAATGAAAGATACAAAGGAATAGGGCTGAAACGGAAAACAAACTGGCAACTCCAAAAAATGATCCCGCAATAAATTACAGAAAAACCCCGCTTCTGTATATACATACCCGCATTTGTATTCCGACCGAAATACAAATGCAATGAGACAAAATCTACACTGTACAATACTAGGATCCGGCTTAAACCAAAGCCCGCTAGTATTATCCTTCCGATCCTGATCCGTGCAATGTCGCACGTATCTGATCGAACCCTGCCATATCTCCATACGGCCTCTACAGCATTTCGCCCGAAACTTGAGCAACTGTTTATGGGGGACTCTAAAGACTCGTCAACACCTTGGTTATGGATTTAACCACTAGCACGTCAGAGGTATTAGCCTATACGTAACGGGCTATCAGGTATTGACCAAAAGGGACGTCTATGAGCGAACTCAGTCTGACACCCTACTGAGCCTGTCAGTGACAATATCCGTACAGTCCGGTCCGTTCGTCTATGAGCATCGCATGGCGGGCCTAGGGGGTTGGAAAAAGTCAGACCCCCAAAAGCGGTACAAGTCGTGTCGGAGTGTAGCCCAGAACACCCTGAGATACTACTGGAATACCAACCAGTTAATCTCCTGCCTTGGCCAAGGACTTCGTGTAAGGGCTCTCCTAGACACAGAGCGACCTCACCCCCAATACCGGGAGAGACGAACCCCTGCAGATCCGCTCACTGCCTCCATGTGGCTCGGGACTGTACCCAACTAAAACCTGTTTGCATGTCTCTTTTGAGCGTGGTAGGGTAGTAATCAAAGTACAGTGGGAACTTACACGAGACAAATGACGATCCTCAGGTCGATGAACTAACATGTACACATGTCACCAGAGAACTGCTATCTGACGTAAGGTATAAGACCAACTAGCATGTTCCTGGCGAGTCCTGTCCGGTGTACTCATAACCCAATGAGCTCCTGTATACATCTTAGGTGAACCAACTGACACCAGTGGCTTGTGAGACCGGCCACCGTCCCTCGTCGGGGTCTCGACTGTATACACTAGTCTACTCTGGAGTATTGATGCCCTGTCTCGAAACTCCCACGACTAGGGACCTTTTAAGGATGTGCTTATAGACTCCAGCTCCCATGTATATGATCGCCCTCATACTGCTGGCAGTCAAGCAAGAATCCTAGGGGCTCTATCAACGTGCAATAGTGACCTGTAAGGTCACCTAAAACAGTACACGATGATAAAGATAAACCAGATAGCATACTATCATCTTGAGTAAGACTGTCCTACCGGGATAAGTCCTCCCTCAATCATTGCAATCACGTGCCTGTGATCCAATAATTGACTCTGACGGCACTATCTCCAACAATCTCCCTAGTTAGGTTGTTAGGTAGTTGTTTAACAAAGATCCGTATTTTGAGTCCATGTTACCACCTCTTGAAAAATCGTTTTTCATCATTTCCGCAAGCCCGTAAGTACACACAAGAAAAACGAACCAGCGAACTGACCAACCGACCGCGGTTCCGCGGCCGAGTTGACTCGGCCGCGGCTCGTTTCTCTTGCAGTGTTTTTATTTCTTGGTTTTGGGATTTTTAAGATATTTTATTTCTGTCCAGATTTTCCAGAATAGAAATTTGTATCTACGGTGGCTATAAATCCGTATTTTTGATCGAACTTCACTATACTTTGACTATTGGGTTATATCTGTGATGTTTATATGTATTTAACGTCTGCTAATCACTATACGTCGATTAGTGGGGGTTATACATATCTGTGATCTGTAATGGTTATTGGTATGTGTATATGAACTCGGTGGATTGTCGCGGATGAATAGCCGGGGTGGATGTGAGATGCGAGTTTCTTTTTCTTTCATTCATGTAATATGTAAATTGATGTAATATTATTTATTTGGCCGCACAACCGGGTCGGGGTTGCAGCCGTCATTGTATAATTTCTTTTTACTCTTTTTGCTCCTAGGATAGACCCATGGTGGGGTGCACAAACTACCGGGTATCTTGAAGTGCCGAGTGGCTTACTCACGTCGTTGAAGGAGGTTGCTTCGCTTCGGATACTTGGCGGGTAGTTTGCCGCACCCGTAGGAGTCTTGGGTGGGGTATTGGCTATTCATCGCGACCGTGCAATCCGCTTTTCGTTGCAGGCTCGAACGAATCGCGGATTCCTAGTATATCCAAAGTGTTCATATGTGATCTGGATTGACTATCATTGCTATATATCTATATATGATAACTATTTAGGTGTTGCTTATGTTTTGCATCCGCGCTAGTCCAGCCCCCGCTCTGTCGTTAGTTAAGTAACCTAACGGGTGATGACGGGGCCTCGTGGCGAATGCGGATGGCATAAGCGTACACCATATTTTGGTTGTTTTCTGCAATGGTAGGATTAAAAGATGGGACACATTAAAATTAATGCAAGAAAATAAACCCAGTAAAAGTCGATTGGAACACTTTGAAAACCACTCGGTTCTTTTCAAAACTAAACTTTTAAATACGGAGCTTGAACCACTCCTTTTAAAAGCTATCTCGTTCCATCGATTATATCAAGTTCACTATGATCACGGTTTCGTCGAAACCATTCGTAGCCCTTCATCATTCCACATGAATGGTCAAAAAGTATTCAAGCTATGTATGTTGGCCAAAGTCAAGGCATAGTGATTGGTAGCTATTGGGTATTCATGTGCAGCATAGGTAGATGCGTTGGTTTGGGACAGTCGTGCTGCCATTTTGGCCAAAGTCAAGGGTAGGTACTGGTGGGTCCAAATTAACCAGGAGAATGACGGGTAGAACTTGACATGTGACTTATGATATTTTGGCCAAAGTCAAGGTCATAAGAGCATGGGAAAAAAATCCACATCGGGAGTTTCATAAGTACTGAAACTTACTAGCGCTGCATACCATTTGGAGTGTGATGATTCTGGTTGGATTCCTTCAGTTTTATCACACGATGATATTTAGATCCCGATCCTACTGTGAGTATATGCTACTCCTCGGGAAATCTCTCACTTAACGATCAATGCTATAAACCTAGTAGGTGTCTAGAAAGGTGTTAGCAGGGCCAGGGAAAAGAGGTTACTTAATTAAGGAACTTCGCGAAAGCATTGGAAAACCTCCCTCGAAGTACCGACATTAGCATGGCTGAACGGTTAAGCAAGTATTGTACGGTGAGTTTGATCCCGACTAATTCTTCCTTTATGGTTTGAGGAGGGATTCGAGAGACAGTGGGAGCCATCCTGTTTAGACAAACTAAAAACCACTCTAAACTTGCAAGAGCATCATGCTAAAGTGTTTCTTTTCTCTCTCCTAATTGCAGCGACCATTCAACATGACCGGACTTAAGTTATTACTAGATAAAAACATACTGACAGGGCCAAACTACAAAGATTGGCTCAGGAATGTCAAGATGGCAATCACTTACGACAAGTTGGGTATGTCCTTACCACCAAAGCTCCCCCCGTCCCAGGTCCCACCTCCAGCGTCGCGGATATAGAAATCCGTAAGACATGGGAGATCGATTGCGCGAAGGCTAAATGCCTCGTGCTTGCCTCTATGGACAACGAACATCAGAGGAGGCACGAGAATATGGACTTAGAATCCATATTTCTTCATACAAAAGAACTGTATGGAGAGCAGTCACGTATCGCAAGATACGAAGTGTCGAAGAAGCTATTTTCGGCAAGATTGGCCGTTGGATCATCGGTAGCGGAACACGTGCTTAAGATGATTGGCTACATAGAGGAGCTCGCGGACCTTGGGACCACGTTGGAGAATGAACTCTACACTGACTTGATTCTCCAGTCCCTTCCTTCCACTTACGCCCAGTTTGTCCTAAACTTCAACATGCATGGAAAGGAAGTAGAACTTTCCGAACTTCTGAACATGTTGAGGAGTGCTGAGGGCACCCTACAGAAAGGTAGGGAGACATCCACTTTGTTTGTAGGAGGATCTTCCTCTTCTACGTCCAGGGCGAAAGCCAAGGGAAAGAAGAGGAAAGCCCCCGCCAAACCAAGAGGCGGTGTCAGTAAAGTGGATACGAAAGGAAAAGGGAAAGGCAACAAAGGTAGCGGGAAAGCTGGTGGGAAAGGAAGAATGCTTCTACTGTCACAAAAGTGGACGCTGGAAACAGGATTGCAAGGCTTGGAAGGCCAGAACCCAGGATCTGAAGCGAGTTGCGGCTTCAGCTTCAGGTGTGTATGTTATTGAAAACTGTCCATCAATAAACTCTACTTCCTGGGTATTGGATACCGGATCAGGATCTCATATCTGTAATTCTTTGCAGGCGTTGAGAAAGCGTAGGGTTTTGAAGGCAGGTGATATGACCCTCAGAGTTGCAAACGGAGCTAGCATGGATGCTGAGGCCGTGGGGGACTATCACCTGGGATTGTCAGATGGACACCTTTTGGTTTTGCGTAGTTGTTATTTTGTACCAAATGCAACCTGTAATATCATTTCTGTATCTTTATTGTCTAAAGAAGGTTATGAATTTGCATTTGTAAGTAATGTAGTGAAAATTCACCTTAATCAAGTTTTGATTGGGTCAGGTACATTAAACAACGGTATATACGTATTAAACCAACCACAGATTTTCAATGTCCAGAATACACACAAAAGAAAGTCTCCAGAAATCAATAAAACTTTCTTATGGCATTGTAGACTGGGTCACATCAATGAGAGAAGGTTGACGAAGTTACATATAGAAGGATATTTGGATCCGTTCGAATATCAATCGTATGAAACTTGTCAATCCCGTCTCAAAGGAAAGATGACAAAGACTCCGTTCACTGGACACGGAGTAAGAGCGAGCGAGCTCTTGGGACTCGTACACAGCGACGTGTGCGGTCCAATGTCTACGCATGCATGAAGCGGTTATTCTTACTTCATTACTTTTACGGATGACTTTTCAAGGTACGGATATGTCTTCTTAATGAAACATAAATCCGAGGCTTTTGAAAAATTCCAGGAATACATGAATGAAGTAGAAAAACAAACAGGCAAAAGTTTCAAAGCACTGAGATCTGATCGAGGTGGTGAATACTTGAGTGCCGAGTTCCTGGGTTACTTAAAAGAGAATGGAATTCTCTCTCAGCTTACTCCTCCATACACTCCGCAACATAACGGTGTATCGGAGAGACGGAACCGAACCCTATTAGATATGGTACGGTCCATGATGAGTAACGCTGAGTTGTCGCGATCGTTCTGGGGATATGCGCTAAAATCAGCTGCATACCTTTTGAACCGAGTTCCAACTAAGACTGTGTCTACTACACCATATCAGATGTGGTGTGGGAAGAGACCCAATCTTAATCACATTAAGACATGAGGATGTCCAGCTTTTGTAAAAAAGCTGCATGCGGACATGCTCGAGGCACGCTCAGTACAGTGCAACTTTGTGGGAAATCCAAAGAACTCCAAGGGATATTTTTTCTATTGCGAAGAGGAACAAAAGGTTTTTGTTTCTCGCCATGCCCACTTTCTAGAACACCAGTTTTTGGAAAAGGAAATTAGTGGTAGCGCAATAGAACTGGAAGAAATTCCAGAACCACGAGCTATTACTGAAAGCTTAGTAGAACCAGAGGGTTCGAAAGATCAGGACATTCCCACGCCACTCCGCAGGAGTAGTAGGTAGTCTCATCCGCCCGAGAGATAGTACGGTTTTATCATAGACGGGGATAGAGAGGATTGCATCATAGATTGTGATGAGCCTACTAGCTTCCAGCAAGCCATTCAGAGCGTTGACTCGGTAAAATGGCAGGATGCAATGTGGACCGAAATGGAGTCCATGTACACCAACAAAGTATGGACGTTAGACATTGCTCTAGATGGGGTAAAACCCGTAGGATGCAAGTGGATCTTCAAAAGGAAGATTGGTGTAGATGGACAGGTTGAGACCTATAAAGCTAGACTGGTTGCAAAGGGTTTTCGTCAGCGACATGGTTTGGACTATGACGAAACCTTTTCTCCAGTAGCTATGCTGAAATCCATTCGGATCCTTCTTGCCATTGCTGCTTTCCACGATTATGAGATCTGGCGGATGGACGTAAAGACCGCTTTTCGAAATGGAAATTTAGAGGAGTGTGTCTATATGGACCAGCCAGAGGGTTTCATTCAGAGTGGGAGCAGCGGAAAGGTGTGCAAGTTGCTTAAGTCCATTTATGGACTAAAGCAGACATCGCGGAGTTGGAACATCTGTTTTGATGAGACGGTCAAGGAATTTGGCTTTATCAAAAATCCAGATGAACCATGCATCTATTGTAGATTTGTAGCGAGAACTATAGTATTCCTCGTTTTATACGTGGATGACATTCTCTTAATAGGAAATAACATTCCTATGCTACAATCTGTCAAAGGGTTCTTGTCACACAGGTTCTCCATGAAAGACCAGGGTGATGCCTCATACATTCTGGGGATCCGGATCTACCGTGACAGATCCAAGAGGATTTTAGGACTCTCACAGTCCAGGTACATCGACACCATACTGAAAAGGTTCAGTATGGAAGATTCCAATCGCGGTAATCTACCGGCTTGTCACGGGATAACCCTCTCCAAAGAGATGTCTCCCAAGACTGATCTGGAGAGGGATCGCATGTCTATTATACCCTACGCTTCTGCGGTAGGCTCTATAATGTATGCGATGTTGTGTACCAGACCAGATGTGGCTTATGCACTGAGTGTGGTAAGCAGGTATCAGTCAAATCCTGGGGAGAAACATTGGATAGCGGTAAAGAACATTCTCAAGTACCTGAGAAGGACTAAGGAGATGTTCTTGGTGTATGGTGGAAAAGACCTCCAGATTGAGGCCTTTGCTGACTCCAGCTTCCAGAGTGACAAGGATGATTCCAAGTCCATGTCGGGTTTTGTCTTTACCCTCAATGGAAGGGCGGTGTGTTGGAAGAGTTCCAAACAGGAAACCGTTGCTGACTCGACTATGGAAGCGGAATACATCGCTGCATCTGATGCCGCAAAAGAAGCTGTCTGGATGAGGAAGTTCTTGAAAGAACTTCAGGTGATTCCGTCCATTGTTGATCCAATACCTCTGTATTGCGACAACAACGGGGCTATAGCTTTAGCGAAGGAACCCAGGTCCTATCAGAAATCCAGACACATCTTGAGGCGGTATCACCTGATCAGGGAGATCGTGGATCGCCAGGAGATCGAGGTTCGGAGGGTTGCTTCAGAAGATAACACTGCAGATCCATTCACGAAGGCCTTACCACAGACTCAGTTCGAGCGGCTGATCGAGATGATAGGTCTTCGATACGCCAGTACATGGCCTTAGTGCAAGTGGGAGATTGTTAGTGTATATGCCCTAGAGGCCATTACTGTATCATACTAGTATGTATATTACTTGATGGAAGCTTGGGATATTCACAGTTATATATACAATCTTGCTCGAAATCGTAGTATGCTACTTGGTTTGTCTCTGCTTTAATGTGTACATGTGTTTTTTTATTATATCACCTATACGCATTAGTGGAGCCCTTAGGATCTTTGCTTGATTACCAGCGTTGTGATGGTGCTCACACTCGTGGGGGCTGGGTAATCTATAAGCACATCCTTATACAGGTCCCTAGTCGTAGGACTATCGAGACAGGGCATCGATACTCCGGAGTAGACTAGCGTATGCGCTTCTCATCCCAGCGTGGGAGAAGTTCTGTCCCATAATCGTCAGTACATCGTACTTGAGATAGTATGCGGGTGCTCGTTAGGTTATGAGTACACTGGACAGGACTCGTCGGGAACTGCTGGTTGGTATTATACCTATCGTCAGTTATCAGTTCCCAGGTGACATGAGTACAGCTTAGTCCGCTGACTTGACACTGTCACTTCGCCTCGAGTGTGTTCCCACTGTACTTTGATTACTACCCTACCATGGCTCAAAGGAGTCGTGCAAACAGGTAGTAGTTGGGTGCAGTCCCGAAGCACTTGGAGGCAGTGACGGTTAGACAGGATTCGTCTCTCCCGGTATTGGGGGTTGACATCGCGCTGTGTCTAGGAGAGCCATTACACAAGTAGTCCCTGGCCAGGGCAAGAGAGATATACTGGTAGGTTTCCAGTATTATTGTTAGTTATGTATATGCCCTAGAGGCCATTGTTGTACATATGATGTATATTATGATGGATGCTTAGATATATACAGAGAGGACTTTCTTGCTCGTCATGATAGTATGCTATTTGGTTTCACTTTATCTTAACATATTGACTTGTACTGGTTTACTGTTTTTCTCTCACATGTTGATAAAGCCCTTAGGATCTGTACTAGACTAATAGGATTATGATGAGATCATACTAGTGGGTCCATAGTAGTTGATGAGTACATCCTATAACTGTTCCTAGTCGAGGGTATATCGAGACAGGGCATCGATACACCAGAATAGACTAGCGTATACGCATCTTGACCCATATGATGGGCGATGGATGATCCCATATCCATCGGTGTTTGACATCAGAGATGGTGTACGGGTGCTCAGTGGAGACTGGGTACACTGGACGGACTCGCCGAGAACTCCCAGATGGTGATATACCACACGTCAGATGGCAGTTCTCCGGTGACACTGGTACAGGGTAGTCTGTAGACCCGAGATCGTCATAGAGTCTTGTGTGATTCTCACTGTGCTTTGATTTCCACCTTACAACGTCCAAGAGGGCGTACAAAACGGTGGCTTTTGGATACAGTCCCGAATCACATGGAGGCAATGAGCGATAGAAGGGGATTCGTCTCTCCCGGTATAGGGAGTTGATGTTGTGCTGTGTTCGATTGGCTATAACTGGAAGTCCCTGGCCAGGGATGATATAGAGATTTACTAGTAAGAGTTACTAGTAGTTTCTCGACCCGTTATGAGCCATACATCGACACGACTTATCGGTTACTGGGGTCTGACGTTTACCACCCCTAGACTTGATATGCGACATATCAGACGAAAAGACCGGACTGTACGAGAGTGTTACTGATTGGATTCACAGGAGAACGCACAGGCTAGCTTGTTGATCTTCTGATCGCTCAATACCTGGGTGGCTGTTACGTTTAGCTGACCGCTTGCAGCTTGTGGGTGTTTGATATGATCATCACCTGCTTCCTGCGTATTGACGATTCTTTAGAGTCCTACACAGAGGTTTCTTGGCTCAGGCGAAACGGAGTAGAGGCACATATGTGATATGTGCAGGACCGAGAATAATGCGATATGAGATACCGTATTTTATTCTCGTGATATTTAGATATGAATCGGGACATCGGATTAAGTGTTGATTCGATGAAACGGAACATGATATATTAGTCGGTTATATTCGATATAGCCAGATCGTCGGATCAAGGGTTGATTCGATGATTTAATGTATAATAATATATATGATATATTATTACATTATCTAATATTGGCTTGCTTTATTATTTCATTTTCTCACTGGATGATACATTGATATATATGCGATATATGTTAATTGTATTATTTTCTTTTGTTGCAAATATATAATATATATGTGATATATATTATTGTGACATGATATGATTTATTATTAAACATGTTTAAGGATGATTAAATGAGGTTAGGGTTTGATTAGGGTTAGTTGCTTCATGCACCTTCTAGAAGCAACTTCTTTTGTCAAGGTTAAGATATTTGTTGATAACACATTTTAACCCAACCAAACCCTAACTCTAGTTATTGCTCTACACATTATTAGCCACTCATCCTTGACCATGGTTTACATATCAATCATATAGCTTTGTTTTCTATTCATCACAAAAGGATTATTATCATTTTCCATTATCATCTTCTTCTCTCTTGAAGAAGCTCACTAGAAAATCTTTATGTGATGAATAAATATGAGAAAATGATTTAAAAAGAAAGCAAAAATACTACTCTCTCATCCTCATCTCATCTAGCCCATGAGATTAGTGTGTTCATCTCTTTAGAGTGAGAAAGCTTGAGTCTTTGCAACTTCAACGTAGATCATCGGAGATTTGGAACACTTCAAGCTAGCATGGATCGTTCGAGTCGTGGAACCTCTCATGAGTCCGGGAGATCGTGGATCGCGGCAAAGGGACTTCTACTCGGATCTTGTGAAGCGAAAGAGTGGACTACAAAGGTTGTAATCCCTCACACTTAGATAAAAGTTATCATCTTGCATATTTAACCCTAATAATCTAGCAAAGATCCCGGCTTTGGGTTGTTCGGCACGTCTAAATTTTTATCCGGGCATGTTTGATGCCTTATGAACCTTCACAAGAGTGCCTAGGAACCCTACAGTGGTATCAGAGCCTAGCTAGAGCATTAGGCGACGTGTTTACGAAGTTAAAACTCCGATCGAACCCGAACCGACAGATAAAGCCTCCTCTCTGGAAATTTTTCAAAAACTGGGATTTTTCTGAATTAAAAATATGTAAAAAAATCAGCAGGGAATTCTAAGAATTACCATGAAACACGGGCCCACAATTCCTCAAAACGGCGGCGGAACAGCGGCGAAAACAAGCTTTTCGCCGCGGTTCAGCGGCGGATTTGTAGGATTGTGACACGTGGCTTCATGCTAGTATCCGTAGGTGCTTGTTGATGCTTCTGGATAATTTTAAAAGTGATTCCAGTGTTGTTTAAATCTGGGGTTTATTTTGTAATAGTAGATTCGATCGGAATTTTTAAATTCGTATTTCTTTCCGGATATTTAGAAACTGTTAAACTAGTTGAATGGATATCATTAACCCACTTTTTCCCGGCACGTAAAACTTTCAAGTGTTGAATTTTTATCGGGTTTAAATCTTTCGGAAAAATTGTACAAGTTAAGCGGTGGACCCTCTAGAAGACAACAAACCTTAACTCGATTATGTGACCGTCTTGAACTGCCTTTTGAACCTTCGGGTTTGGGGCAGTACGGCGTGCCATATGTGAGGCGTTGGCTTGACCCTTCTACGGCTGGATCACTTGTACTTTGACATATTCTGGGATTATTTGAACTCCGCTCAAGAGTTGAGCACTTTAGGAAATTTTGGGTATTTGATTATCTGTTCGGAAAGTTTAATACCGTCTATTTATCTGGAATGTGATACAATATGTGGAATTCATAGAGTTCGGCATGAAATGCGGAGTATGTGATATTTCGGATTTATGATATCTAAAGCGATAGTGAATTCCAAATATTGTAGTTTTACACATTCTTTTCTGTGACCGTAAGTGTAATATGTGATATCGCCGGTTTCGTTGCTATATGTCAACGACAATTGGGATGCGCATATTTACTTACATTGATGATATGTGATTTTATGTGTTGCTGTGATATGTTATATTGGATCGTCGCATTCTGAATAGCCGGGGGTTTTATGTGAGATGAGGGTTTTTATTTTCATTCATGTAAAATTCATATGTAATGTAATATTCTTTTATTTGGGGCACTTCCAGGTTGCGGTTGATGTCACCAGTGTATATTATTTACTTTTCCGCATTAGGTAGACCCAAGGAGGGGAGCACAAGTAACCGGGTTCTAGGGTCCAGTGGGAGGCCATCTCGAGGAGTCGAGACCGGGTCTCCTAACCCTAGAATTGGCAGTGTTACTTGCCGCTTTCGTAAGGGTCTTGGGATGTGGGTTTGGCTATTCATCGCGACCGTGGAATCCGTGTTTTATATAGGCTCGTATTGAAAACACGGACGTCCTAGTATATCCAATATTTCATATATGTTCTTCTGCTGCAATGTTCTGTGATGAGATCATATTACTGCCTGAGACGAATGCTTATATTATATATATATATGTTGATATATAAATATTACAGCTTTCGTTTCTTCTGTGATGCTTAGGAAGCATAAGCTGATGGGATTTTATTAATGAGATTAATAAAAAGAAAAGAAACCTTAAGATGTTGTAGAATCCAAAACTTTATAAAAGGGGTAGCTACAATTTTGCTTTGCACAGTGATATATATGATATGTCCTGCACCTTATTCGATGAGGAAAGAGCCGAGATCCCTTCACCGGGAGTGACCTCTTTAGCGAAACTGGCAGATGCTACAAAACTCGGTTTGTCTTTTGATTGCTTTTAGTGTTTTGCTTTGCACAGCGGTATATATGATATATCCTGCAACTTATTCGATGAGGAAAGGGCCGACGATCCCTTCACCGGGAGTGACCCCTTTAGCGAAACTAAGAAAAGCCTCAAAAACACTCCTTTTCAAAACTTCACTCGATTCTACGACGATATCAAGTTCATTACGCTCAGGGTTTTCTAAAAAACCTGCGTAGCCCTCCGTCATTTCAGATAAGTACTTCTTAGTAATCATGCTGCGTTTGTTGACCATGTTAAGGCGTAGTGTGCGGTAGCTAATTAATACTTATCTGTTAAAACATATGATGTGATTGGATTAGGGTAGTCGTATGACTTTGTTGACCATGTTAAGGGTCGTACGAGTGGATTTAATTCAATCGGGAAATGACGGGTTGAACTTGGCTAGCGCTTATGATTTTTTGACCATGTTAAGGTCATGAGTTGCTAGGGGCAAAAGTATTATTGGGAATTTCAAGTGTTGAAATTTGCAATGAGATTGCATATCTCCTATGAGATAAATGGATCCCGATACCCACTGCGAGTAAGTGTTACTCCTGGGAGAGTTTTACACAGGACAATTAGCCGATCAAGTAGGTGTCTAGAAAAGTGTTAACGGGGTTACGCCTCTGGGAAAACGAGGTTTACTTTAATAAGGTCCGTGCGAAAGCACGGGGAACCTCCCTCAAAGTACCGACACTGATCTGGCTGAATGATTGACGAAATTGTAGGGTGTAATTAATCCCGGCTAATCTTACCTTTTAGGGTTTTAAGGTAGATTTGATAAAAACAGTGGGAGACATCCTGATTAGATAAGATAATAACCAATCTAATCTTGTAAGAGCATACGCTAAAGTGTTTTCTTCTCTCTCTCTCTCCAGGTAGCGACCATGTCAGGCCATAATCAAGATAATAATATGGATGTATTGACTGAACCCAATTATTATACTGAGAAAGGGAACGTTGGACCCATTCTTTCTTATAAGAGTTATAAGACTGAACAGGAAACATGAGAATATCTGGATTCTCAAGACGCCCAAAAGAACATGCATGTTGATGCATCTTCTTCGGGTGTGTTAGTTATTGAGAACTATTTCGCAGTTCACGCTACGTCCTGAGTATTAGATACCGGATCAGGATCCCACATATGTAAACAGTTACATGGGCTACGAAAAGGTAGAGAACTGGGAAAAGGTGATCATTCCGTTCAAGTAGGGAACGGTGCAAGTATTGTAGCCAAAGCAGTTGGCGAATATCACCTTGTATTACCAAGTCGTAATACACTGATTCTAAATGAGTGCTATTATATACCGAACATGATGTGCAACATTATATCAGTTTCTTTATTAAGTAAAGAAGGATATAATTTTGTAGTAAAGGATAATGTTATGAACATATTCCTAGATCAAAAGTTGATTGCATCAGGCTCGTTACATAATGGCATATTCATTCTAAATCAGAATACAGTCCTGAATATACAAAACACACACAAGAGGAAAAGTTTAGATGTGAACGAATCCTACTTGTGGCATTGTAGACTTGGTCATATCAATGCGACACGACTGGCTAAGTTACATATGGATGGTTATTTGAATCCGTTCGAATTATCATCTTATGATACTTGCCATTCATGTCTCAAAGGAAAAATGACCAAAGCTCCGTTTAGTGGACACGGAGAAAGAGTTACTGAACTCTTAGGACTAATACATAGTGATGTATGTGGTCCCATGTCTACGCATGCCAGGAACGGTTCTTCCTACTTCATTACATTCACTGACGATCTCTCTAGATACGGACATGTGTTTCTGATGAAACACAAGTCTGAAGCTTTTGAGAAATTCAGAGAATATAAGCACGAAGTAGAGAACCAAACGGGCAAAAGTATTAAGATTCTTCGATCTGATCGAGGAGGTGAATACTTAAGCAATGAGTTCCTAGATTATCTAAAAGAGAATGGGATTCTCTCTCAGCTTACTCCACCTTATACACCACAGCACAACGGTGTATTGGAACGAAGAAATCGCACCCTATTAGATATGGTGCGCTCAATGATGAGCACAGCTGAGTTACCTATTTCCTTTTGGGGGTATGCACTTGAGACAGCAACATACCTATTGAATCAAGTTCCGTCTAAATCAGTGCCTACAACCCCATATGAGATATGGAGGGGAATGAGACCATATTTTAAACGGCTTAAGATATGGGGTTGTCCGGCCTATGTAAAAAGACAAAATCCGGACAAACTCGAGGCACGATCAGTTCTTTGCAAATTTGTGGGATATCCTAAGAATTCTCAAGGATATATTTTCTATCACGCTGAGGAACAAAAAGTGTTTATTTCTCAATATGCCACCTTTTTAGAAAAGGAATTTCTTGCAAAAGAAATTAGTGGCAAAGAGGTAGAGCTGGAAGAGGTTCCAGCACCACAGACAACAACTGATGATTTATTGGAACCAGAGGATTCAATAGTACCCGACGAACCCCAGCCTCTCCGCCGATCTAATAGGGTTTCTCGTCCACCTGAGAGATACTACGGTTTTCTCATTGATGGTGGAAGCGAGGATTGCATCATGGATGATGATGACCCGACTAGTTTCGAGCGGGCCATCACGAGTGGTGACTCTGTGAAATGGCCGGATGCAATGCGATCTGAGATGGATCCATGTACACCAATAAAGTATGGATTTTGGAAAATGCTCCTGAAGGGGTAAAACCCATTGGGAGCAAGTGGATTTTTAAAAGGAAATTTGGTGTAGATGGAAAGGTTGAGACTTTCAAAGCTAGACTTGTAGCAAAGGGTTTTCGTCAACGACCAGGTGTGGATTATGACGAAAACTTTTCTCCAGTGGCTATGCTTAAGTCCATCCGGATCTTACTTGCCATTGCTGCATACCATGACTACGAAATCTGGCAAATGGATGTTAAGACCGCCTTTCTAAACGGTGATTTAGAAGAGAGCGTGTACATGACTCAGCCAGAGGGCTTCGTAGATAGTGGGAGCAGCGGAAAGGTGTGCAAGCTGCCTAAATCCATTTATGGGTTAAAGCAAGCATCGCGGAGTTGGAACATCTGTTTTGATGTTGTAGTCAAAGAGTTTGACTTCATCAAAAATATAGATGAATCTTGTATCTATAAGAAGGTAGCAGAGGGTAAGGTTGTCTTCCTCATATTGTACGTGGATGAGATACTCTTGATAGGAAATGAAATTCCTATGCTGCAATCAGTCAAGCTCTTCTTATCACAGAGATTCTCAATGAAAGATCTAGGTGATGCCTCCTGCATATTGGGAATCATGATCTATAGAGATAGATCTAAACGGATACTGGGATTGTCCCAATCCAGGTACATTGACACCATACTAAAGAGGTTTAGTATGGAAGAATCCAAGCGTGGGAATCAGCCCACGATCTCTGAGTAAGTCTACGCTAGCGCCCCGGCAGTCTACAGACGCCAAAATGCGGAACAAAACTTTTAAACTTGGCGCTATCGTATACTTTAACCCGGATCTGCCATTATTGCTAAACTAACAAACTGTAAAGAGTGTAGAATGGTTATACCGAACGATCCGAGTCCTTCGTTCTTCAACCATCATCCCACGCTCCGTTGCGGCTGCTTCGATCTCGTCGATCTCCGATCTCCTCGTCGAGGTGGCACCACATGATCGGTTCTTTAAACGGGCTCCCGCCTCTGACTCGAGGCAACTCGATCGTCAAGTTTGCTAAAAGAGACGACCAAGATTGATGTAGAGAATGAGTAGATGACTTTGTCTCACTTCGTCCAAGTCCGTGGACGATCGGTTAATGAAGTTGCCGTGGAAGTCGGGTGATGGAATGAAATGAGCTGTGAATTCCATACACCCCAAAAATCTATCATAATCTTTTCAAGAATGAATCAAGTAAGTGAGAGTGAATAAGAGAGGAGGCCATCCATTCATATATATGAAGGAGGAGAGTGAGTGTAGGAGCAAAGGGTGACTATAAGAAAGCTTCTCACTCAAAAGATCAAGAAGAAATATCCTTAGCTAAACAAAACTCATTAATGAAAACCATGAGTCACTTAAACACCTCATCATGCCTTTAATGAAACCATTAATGCACTAATGAGTCATATGCCTCATCATCACTTCTAGAAGCTTCTAGAATGATGACTCACTCATATCTGAAGAAAAGATAAATCCGTCTTTAACCGAATGTTAAAAGACGGCTGATAGAAAACTGGAAACTGGAAACTTCCAAAAGTGATCCTGAAACGAATTTCAGGACAACCCCGAAACTGTATAAATATACCCGCATTTATATTACGACCGAATACAAATGCAACTGAGACAAAGATATTATACCTACTCAATATAATACTCGGATGCGGCTTAAACCAAAGCCGACCAGTATCACCTGTCCGAAAATCGACACGTGCGTAAACGCACGTGCATTTTCTGAACCCTGCCATAAAACCATACGGCCTCTACAACGTTTCGCCCGAACTTAGGAAACTGTCTGTGGGGGACTCTAATGACTCGTCAGCACCCTGGCAGTGGGTTTAACCACAAACCGTCAGCGGCACTAGCTATGCGTAACGGCTGCCCACGGACTGACCTCAAGGGTGGCCGAGGAGCGAACTCAAGGGAGACCGATGAGCGAACTCCTCCGAAAACCCTACTGAGCCTAACAGTGACAATGTATATACAGTCCGGTCCGTTCGTCAATGAGTATCGCATATCTGCCTAGGGGGCTAGCAACGTCAGACCCCCAATAGCAGTATAAGTCGTGTCGGAGTGAAGCCCAATTACACCCTGAGATACTACTGGAGTACCTACCAGTAAATCTCCTACCATGGCCATGGATTTGTGTAATGGCTCTCCTAGACACAGCACGATCTCGCCCCCAATACCGGGAGAGACGAATCCCCTGCCGATCCGCTCACGTGCCTCCATATGGCTCGGGACTGTACCCAAAAGCTACCTGTTTGCACGACTCCTTTGAGCCGTGGTAGGGTAGAAATCAAAGCACAGTGGGAACTCACACGAGACAAATGACGACCTCAGGTCGATGAACTAACCTGTACACATGTCACCAGGGAACTGCTATCTGACGGTAGATATAATACTAACTAGCAGATTCCCGGCGAGTCCTGTCCGGTGTACTCATAACCCAATGAGCACCTGTATACATCTTAGGTGATCCAACTGACACCAGTGGCTTGTGAGACCGGCCACCGCCCCTCGACGGGGTCTCGACTGTACACACTAGTCTACTCCGGAGTATCGATGCCCTGTCTCGAAACTCCCACGACTAGGGACCACAATTAAGGATATGCATATAAACTACCCAACTCTCACGTATATGATCGCCATCATACTGTTGGTAGTAAAGCAGGATCCTAAGGGCTCTATCAAAGTGTAACATGCAATCAGTCACCTGAACATGTACACGACTGACAAAGGCAAACCAGATAGCATACTATCATTTCGAGTAAGACTGTCCTACCGGGATAGGTCCTCCGCAATCATTGCAATCACGTACCTGCGATCCAATAATTGACTATGAGGGCACTATCTCCAACAATCTCCCACTTGCACTCAAGGCTAATATTGCGATGTCGACTACTCACAGCCCGTGTGAAACCGAACATCCAACTCCTCTACTAATCAGTTTCACAAAGCCCGTTTGTAAAACTATTGTGTTCGAGAAATAGCCTCGGTGAGTGGATCCGCCTAGAAGTTTCTTTCTGTATCTCTCTTAATCTCAAGTTCGCGGAGAAAGCCATCTCCCGAATTGAGTAGTACCTGTCTTAGAGTATGTCTGGATATCTGATGGGACCTTAGTTCATAAATGAACTCCATATCCAAACTTCTTAGACTGAATCGATCACTGAACCTAATCAGTATCGGGCACCATGCCACCCACAGTATCCTCTGGAACCACCTGTCCATAATACTGTCCCTCGTCTGAGGGAAAACTAAAACTCTGACAATCACTCTGTCATCCATGTCACCTTTGAAGCCTGGAATGATAACCGTCTCCCGAAAGAGGCTGCCGTTATCAAATCCGTAGAACATGTACCAATGTTCTAAAACTGCTTCCCTATGTTTCTCCAGGATTGGATTAATACAAACTTATTGCATCTAGTGCAAAAACAACATTTGGTGTGGTACTTGACATCTCATGATTGACTCAATTGCCTAAGCAAGTGATCTGCCAATCATGCACATCCCTCTCCTCTTTAGTCTGTAAGACACCTTTAGAGAGGGTGACTCCATCACCTGCAGGTACACCACCATGCTAGGAGTCAACTATTCCAAAAACCATTAGAATATCTGTCAAAGTACCCACATTGGGAAACTACCCAAAACCAGATCTAAAACCATAGATCTAGAAACCAGAATGTCAAATATTATATCCATATCCTGTCTGGAGAAACAACTGTGTGACGACCACAGTACAACCGATCGTAGTATAGGAATTTTACTTCCTACTCTTTGTATGTCATCCAGATACCATGACATCACACCCTACTTACCTTCTTAACTGATCCATCCCCTATTCTGATTGAAGTCAAACCCATGACTGTCACATCAAAATTAGATGATCTATCTCCACTATAACTGCTCAAGTCTATAAATAGATATAAGCTACTTGCCCACTATGCTTCCGATGCTCCCACTGACTACGACAACCCTCCTACCGGGTCTCATATCCTGGAACAACAGTAGTGTCAAGTCTGGGTAGATAAGAACCTCCCTGTCACCGTCCTTGAGCCTACCGAAGTACCTCTCGGGTGTCTGAGGTTACCTACCATACCTGCGGAGTGGCTATTGGAATGTCAAACCTGATTGAATGTATAGGTCCTATTAAATTTTCCGTAATCGTTCGCGGTTCTGGAATCACTTCCAGTTCTACCATACTCCCACTACTGTTTTCTGAAAAAGATCCATTTTACTAAAACTGTGGCGAGTCAAGAACTATATCACTATTGATCTTCCAAATGGTAGAATATCAACCCTCGTCATAGCCAGGGTCAACCCACAAACAGCCATTACAGAAACGTGCCCTGAGTTATCCAGTGTCTGGTTTTAATCATAAGCTGGACAACTCCCCGTACCTTAATTTCTTTTAAGGTACGATCCATTCTATATCCAATATAGAAACTTTGGCACTAATTTAATTGGAACCATATTCAAACCATGCAGCTGTCTCCAGTGCACATCAACTTAATGGAAAGAGGCTAATCAGCATTACTCAACTTAGGAATCCATCCAATTATGAGTAACCTGAAAGAGAAACACGTTTCTCAAAACCATCACTATCATCTGAATACCAATCACAAGAATCTACATCTTCGATCTCTTTGAAGAATCCCGATACTTGTGATACCTGGTTCTCTACTTTATTCTTATACCCACAACTTCTCAAAACTTAGACCTTGTATTTCTACGAAACACTCGTCTAAATACTAGAGAAGTTATAAGTAAACAGAACATAGTACGAGGACCTACCCCTTTGTCCTGATGGACACTGGACAACATACAATACTCTGTATAAGTCCGCTGAGTTAAACAACTCATAACTTGTGCGTTGTACGTGGAAAA
Source organism: Agapanthus africanus (assembly GCA_030015575.1). Taxonomy (NCBI): domain Eukaryota; kingdom Viridiplantae; phylum Streptophyta; class Magnoliopsida; order Asparagales; family Amaryllidaceae; genus Agapanthus; species Agapanthus africanus. The sequence continues at coordinate 208,976,298 of JASDDO010000004.1, forward strand.
CTGTACCCTGGAGATTTTCTCAAATATCACCAATTTCAACGAATTCCGATATAATGAGGATGATCACCTAATTCCCAATATCTTACTCCCACTCATCATCTGTAAAACCATACAGATATGAGAATGAAACCTGGTAAATACATACCCTTGGAGTAAGTGTTTAATCGGGAAAACAATTTTTCCTTTAACAATGCACTGAAACATGAAAATGTTTCGTAGGGGTATCCTGGTATTCATAGCAATGCCTCTTCCATAATCCAATTCATGACTTCAACCGTATATCTCTTTGCCATCTCACCAAATCCCCTTTATTTATCTTTAGTCGTTACCTTCTGTACACCATCGTTAGGCTAAATGGTTTTCTTCCTTCCCAACCGTTCGGCACCAGCCTATGGTTTGGAAGAAGACTATCCAGTAAGCATAATAGGTGTACCCTCCTAAACCAAGGAGTACTCGCAACTCGAGAGAAGGTGACGATAAAAGACAACTGAATAATACCTTATTCTTTTAAAGGTGAAATAGGAGCGGTGATGAAGTACGCGGTTTTGGTCGTGAATGATATCAGTCGCAATTTACTTTGCCCTCTTTCTAATCCCTTTATTTTGTCTTTACATATTACCTTCTGCACACCCTACTTAGGCTAATTGGTTTTCTTCATTCCCTACCTTTCGGCACCAGCCTATGGTTTGGAATAAGACTATCCAATAGGCGTAATAGGTGTACTCTCCTAAACCAAGGAGCTCTCGCAACCTGAGAGAAGGTGATAATAAAAGACAACTGAATAAACCAATTCTATTTCTCCTGAACCTGGATCCATCCCCGAAGAAGTCCCTTCGAGTTCGTATATAACCATACGATGGCTCTATCCAATGGAAGTGGATATCCGTAGTAATACGGGTGTTCTGAGAAATACAAAGGGTAAAAGAAGGAGTGGCAATGACTTATGCAACTCAGACAATCCAAAAGCCAGTATTTTAAGAAGGTTCGGTCAGCCTGGTCACTGAGTCATAGTCTAGGGTCGGTCAAAGGTCGCTGCCAAAGAGAGAGAGAGAAAAGCAGCACTCTGCGTGCACTCTAACCTAGATTAGAATGGTCATCACTTTATCTAATCCGGAAACCTCCCACTGTCCTGTCAAATTCTCCTCCAAAGCTAAAGAAGAATCAATCGGGATCACCCGAAGAGTAAACCAACTCATCAGTGGGAATCGGGATCCAACTCTCATCGCATGTTAACGTGATGGAATGCATCCACGTTATTCATACTCCAGAAGGTATGCGCATACTTGGCAAGTTTCAGTTTCTTTAGAAACTCCCGATATCATTTTCTTGCCCCATGCTCTTATGACCTTGGCGTATGTCAACAAATCATAAGTCACATGTCAAGTTTTGCCCGTCATTATCTTGTTAATTTGAACCCACCCGTACATACCCTTGACGTATGCCAACAAGGTAATACGACTGTCCCAAACCAACTCATCTATCTATGCAACAAATGAATACCCAGCAGCTACCAAACACTATGCCTTGACGTATGCCAACAAACATAGCTTGAATACTACAGACCATCCATAAGAAACGACGGAGGGCTACGACTGGTTTTTGGCGAAAAACCTTTAACGTAGTGAACTTGATATCGCTGAAGGAACCTGATAGCTTTTTAAAATATAGTGGCGAGAACCTTTTGCTAAAGAGGTCACTCCCGGTAAAGGGATCTCGGCTCTTTCCTCGTGGAATGAGGTGCAGGATATTCCACTGAATACCGCGATGCAAAGCAACTTGTAATCGACTATAGTAAAGTTATTACCCTGACGCAAACTTCTGTCCAAGGGGTCTTTCCCGGTGAAGGGATATCAGCCCTTGCCTCGTCGAATGAGGTGCTGGATATTCACACCGAATACCGCTATGCATAACAAAAGAAAACGTCTTTGCAATAACACCTTTTTAAAATTGTTCCAACAACTCAAACAGGTTTGTTTTTACTTTGCATTGATCAGAATCAACGCAGTCCCATCATTCAATCACACCAGAAAAGAACGAAAATAAAATGTACGTATATGCCATCCGCATTCGTCACTGGGTCCCGTCATCACCCGTTAGGTTACTTAACTAACAACAGAGCGGGGGCTGGACTAGCGCGGGTGTAAAACATATACAACATCTAATAGTATATAAACCAATATACATAATCGCTCCAGGCGTGATAGTATGCAACATTACAGAAAAGTAATAAGCATCACAGAACAATACAGATAATCTGGGATCCCCGAGTTTCACAGAGCCGCTGCTGAAACTCGACGTTCCCCTGTCGTGTGGATAGCCTGTGCAATGAAACCTAGACCCCTACGGGTGCGGCAAGTTACCCGCCAAAACCTGAAGCGAGGTAGTCCTCACAGCATAGTGAATGGAACACCCGGCACTTCACGGAATCCGGTAAATTAAGCACCCCTCCTTGGGTCAACCTGTACCCCCTACGAGTGCGGCGAATAGTCTGCCAATTCTGAAGTGGGGCCCCTCTGCCTCTCAAAGCCATGAGATGCGGACCCGTTGCTTTTCCGAACCCGGCTATCCGTGCACTCCGTCGCGGGGTAAAACCTAGTACAGTAATGAAAAATAGTACAATAGGTACATCGACCGCAACCTGGTCGTTCCCCAAAAGAATATTATACAACAGGCAGTGACGGCTGTCCACAAGTTGGACGCTCGCCCCGCAATATCAAATGTACAAATAAACACAAACTGTACTACCATTGCACACTGCTATCCACCACGACAAATCCGCAACAATACAGCACAACACAGAACATCAACGCGAATGTCACGTTCGCAAACCCATCTAAAAGAACTATAGCAGTTAAACGCGGTTTACCGATCAAATGACATTCCCGGTCGGAGATATAATGTAAGCACTGTAAACTAACGTGTTTAAATTTCGATCGACCAAAGACCAAATTTCAAAAAGTGGGCCCCACTGCTTACTGGTGAACAGTAACAAAACCTGGGCCAAAACTTTATATACCAAAAACCCCAAAATCCCACAGTGAACCAACTGACAAAATTTGGGAGCACGTGCTCCCCACGTGGCCGCGGTTGCGCGGCCAAACCATGGGTTTGGCCGCCCTTCCGCGGCAACTTGGAGGGATCACGACCCCAAATTTTGTCGTGGGTCTTATAAATGCCTGCACAGATTTTTAAGACATCCAGAAATAAATTTTGAGACCGTTTAAAATTAACAGAAACTGTCGGCATAGGATTTTGTAGTTTTCGATTTCCGGTCGGATCGATGTTTTAAACGCGTTAGCACAAGTTAGAATAGCAAAATGGTGAGGCTCTGATACCACTGTAAGTCTACGCTAGCGCCCCGGCAGTCTACAGACGCCAAAATGCGGAACAAAACTTTTAAACTTGGCGCTATCGTATACTTTAACCCGGATCTGCCATTATTGCTAAACTAACAAACTGTAAAGAGTGTAGAATGGTTATACCGAACGATCCGAGTCCTTCGTTCTTCAACCATCATCCCACGCTCCGTTGCGGCTGCTTCGATCTCGTCGATCTCCGATCTCCTCGTCGAGGTGGCACCACATGATCGGTTCTTTAAACGGGCTCCCGCCTCTGACTCGAGGCAACTCGATCGTCAAGTTTGCTAAAAGAGACGACCAAGATTGATGTAGAGAATGAGTAGATGACTTTGTCTCACTTCGTCCAAGTCCGTGGACGATCGGTTAATGAAGTTGCCGTGGAAGTCGGGTGATGGAATGAAATGAGCTGTGAATTCCATACACCCCAAAAATCTATCATAATCTTTTCAAGAATGAATCAAGTAAGTGAGAGTGAATAAGAGAGGAGGCCATCCATTCATATATATGAAGGAGGAGAGTGAGTGTAGGAGCAAAGGGTGACTATAAGAAAGCTTCTCACTCAAAAGATCAAGAAGAAATATCCTTAGCTAAACAAAACTCATTAATGAAAACCATGAGTCACTTAAACACCTCATCATGCCTTTAATGAAACCATTAATGAACTAATGAGTCATATGCCTCATCATCACTTCTAGAAGCTTCTAGAATGATGACTCACTCATATCTGAAGAAAAGATAAATCCGTCTTTAACCGAATGTTAAAAGACGGCTGATAGAAAACTGGAAACTGGCAACTTCCAAAAGTGATCCTGAAACGAATTTCAGGACAACCCCGAAACTGTATAAATATACCCGCATTTGTATTACGACCGAATACAAATGCAACTGAGACAAAGATATTATACCTACTCAATATAATACTCGGATGCGGCTTAAACCAAAGCCGACCAGTATCACCTGTCCGAAAATCGACAAGTGCGTAAACGCACGTGCATTTTCCGAACCCTGCCATAAAACCATACGGCCTCTACAACGTTTCGCCCGAACTTGGGAAACTGTCTGTGGGGGACTCTAATGACTCGTCAGCACCCTGGCAGTGGGTTTAACCACAAACCGTCAGCGGCACTAGCTATGCGTAACGGCTGCCCACGGACTGACCTCAAGGGTGGCCGAGGAGCGAACTCAAGGGAGACCGATGAGCGAACTCCTCCGAAAACCCTACTGAGCCTAACAGTGACAATGTATATACAGTCCGGTCCGTTCGTCAATGAGTATCGCATATCTGCCTAGGGGGCTAGCAACGTCAGACCCCCAATAGCAGTATAAGTCGTGTCGGAGTGAAGCCCAATTACACCCTGAGATACTACTGGAGTACCTACCAGTAAATCTCCTACCATGGCCATGGATTTGTGTAATGGCTCTCCTAGACACAGCACGATCTCGCCCCCAATACCGGGAGAGACGAATCCCCTGCCGATCCGCTCACGTGCCTCCATATGGCTCGGGACTGTACCCAAAAGCTACCTGTTTGCACGACTCCTTTGAGCCATGGTAGGGTAGAAATCAAAGCACAGTGGGAACTCACACGAGACAAATGACGACCTCAGGTCGATGAACTAACCTGTACACATGTCACCAGGGAACTGCTATCTGACGGTAGATATAATACTAACTAGCAGATTCCCGGCGAGTCCTGTCCGGTGTACTCATAACCCAATGAGCACCTGTATACATCTTAGGTGATCCAACTGACACCAGTGGCTTGTGAGACCGGCCACCGCCCCTCGACGGGGTCTCGACTGTACACACTAGTCTACTCCGGAGTATCGATGCCCTGTCTCGAAACTCCCACGACTAGGGACCACAATTAAGGATATGCATATAAACTACCCAACTCTCACGTATATGATCGCCATCATACTGTTGGTAGTAAAGCAGGATCCTAAGGGCTCTATCAAAGTGTAACATGCAATCAGTCACCTGAACATGTACACGACTGACAAAGGCAAACCAGATAGCATACTATCATTTCGAGTAAGACTGTCCTACCGGGATAGGTCCTCCGCAATCATTGCAATCACGTAACTGCGATCCAATAATTGACTATGAGGGCACTATCTCCAACAATCTCCCACTTGCACTCAAGGCTAATATTGCGATGTCGACTACTCACAGCCCGTGTGAAACCGAACATCCAACTCCTCTACTAATCAGTTTCACAAAGCCCGTTTGTAAAACTATTGTGTTCGAGAAATAGCCTCGGTGAGTGGATCCGCCTAGAAGTTTCTTTCTGTATCTCTCTTAATCTCAAGTTCGCGGAGAAAGCCATCTCCCGAATTGAGTAGTACCTGTCTTAGAATATGTCTGGATATCTGATGGGACCTTAGTTCATAAATGAACTCCATATCCAAACTTCTTAGACTGAATCGATCACTGAACCTAATCAGTATCGGGCACCATGCCACCCACAGTATCCTCTGGAACCACCTGTCCATAATACTGTCCCTCGTCTGAGGGAAAACTAAAACTCTGACAATCACTCTGTCATCCATGTCACCTTTGAAGCCTGGAATGATAACCGTCTCCCGAAAGAGGCTGCCGTTATCAAATCCGTAGAACATGTACCAATGTTCTAAAACTGCTTCCCTATGTTTCTCCAGGATTGGATTAATACAAACTTATTGCATCTAGTGCAAAAACAACATTTGGTGTGGTACTTGACATCTCATGATTGACTCAATTGCCTAAGCAAGTGATCTGCCAATCATGCACATCCCTCTCCTCTTTAGTCTGTAAGACACCTTTAGAGAGGGTGACTCCATCACCTGCAGGTACACCACCATGCTAGGAGTCAACTATTCCAAAAACCATTAGAATATCTGTCAAAGTACCCACATTGGGAAACTACCCAAAACCAGATCTAAAACCATAGATCTAGAAACCAGAATGTCAAATATTATATCCATATCCTGTCTGGAGAAACAACTGTGTGACGACCACAGTACAACCGATCGTAGTATAGGAATTTTACTTCCTACTCTGTGTATGTCATCCAGATACCATGACATCACACCCTACTTACCTTCTTAACTGATCCATCCCCTATTCTGATTGAAGTCAAACCCATGACTGTCACATCAAAATTAGATGATCTATCTCCGCTATAACTGCTCAAGTCTATAAATAGATATAAGCTACTTGCCCACTATGCTTCCGATGCTCCCACTGACTACGACAACCCTCCTACCGGGTCTCATATCCTGGAACAACAGTAGTGTCAAGTCTGGGTAGATAAGAACCTCCCTGTCACCGTCCTTGAGCCTACCGAAGTACCTCTCGGGTGTCTGAGGTTACCTACCATACCTGCGGAGTGGCTATTGGAATGTCAAACCTGATTGAATGTATAGGTCCTATTAAATTTTCCGTAATCGTTCGCGGTTCTGGAATCACTTCCAGTTCTACCATACTCCCACTACTGTTTTCTGAAAAAGATCCATTTTACTAAAACTGTGGCGAGTCAAGAACAATATCACTATTGATCTTCCAAATGGTAGAATATCAACCCTCGTCATAGCCAGGGTCAACCCACAAACAGCCATTACAGAAACGTGCCCTGAGTTATCCAGTGTCTGGTTTTAATCATAAGCTGGACAACTCCCCGTACCTTAATTTCTTTTAAGGTACGATCCATTCTATATCCAATATAGAAACTTTGGCACTAATTTAATTGGAACCATATTCAAACCATGCAGCTGTCTCCAGTGCACATCAACTTAATGGAAAGAGGCTAATCAGCATTACTCAACTTAGGAATCCATCCAATTATGAGTAACCTGAAAGAGAAACACGTTTCTCAAAACCATCACTATCATCTGAATACCAATCACAAGAATCTACATCTTCGATCTCTTTGAAGAATCCCGATACTTGTGATACCTGGTTCTCTACTTTATTCTTATACCCACAACTTCTCAAAACTTAGACCTTGTATTTCTACGAAACACTCGTCTAAATACTAGAGAAGTTATAAGTAAACAGAACATAGGACGAGGACCTACCCCTTTGTCCTGATGGACACTGGATAACATACAATACTCTGTATAAGTCCGCTGAGTTAAACAACTCATAACTTGTGCGTTGTAGGTGGAAAACTGTACCCTGGAGATTTCCTCAAATATCACCAATTTCAACGAATTCAGATATAATGAGGATGATCACCTAATTCCCAATATCTTACTCCCACTCATCATCTGTAAAACCATACAGATATGAGAATGAAACCTGGTAAATACATACCCTTGGAGTAAGTGTTTAATCGGGAAAACAATTTTTCCTTTAACAATGCACTGAAACATGAAAATGTTTCGTAGGGGTATCCTGGTATTCATAGCAATGCCTCTTCCATAATCCAATTCATGACTTCAACCGTATATCTCTTTGCCATCTCACCAAATCCCCTTTATTTATCTTTAGTCGTTACCTTCTGTACACCATCGTTAGGCTAAATGGTTTTCTTCCTTCCCAACCGTTCGGCACCAGCCTATGGTTTGGAAGAAGACTATCCAGTAAGCATAATAGGTGTACCCTCCTAAACCAAGGAGTACTCGCAACTCGAGAGAAGGTGACGATAAAAGACAACTGAATAATACCTTATTCTTTTAAAGGTGAAATAGGAGCGGTGATGAAGTACGCGGTTTTGGTCGTGAATGATATCAGTCGCAATTTACTTTGCCCTCTTTCTAATCCCTTTATTTTGTCTTTACATATTACCTTCTGCACACCCTACTTAGGCTAATTGGTTTTCTTCATTCCCTACCTTTCGGCACCAGCCTATGGTTTGGAATAAGACTATCCAATAGGCGTAATAGGTGTACTCTCCTAAACCAAGGAGCTCTCGCAACCTGAGAGAAGGTGATAATAAAAGACAACTGAATAAACCAATTCTATTTCTCATGAACCTGGATCCATCCCCGAAGAAGTCCCTTCGAGTTCGTATATAACCATACGATGGCTCTATCCAATGGAAGTGGATATCCGTAGTAATATGGGTGTTCTGAGAAATACAAAGGGTAAAAGAAGGAGTGGCAATGACTTATGCAACTCAGACAATCCAAAAGCCAGTATTTTAAGAAGGTTCGGTCAGCCTGGTCACTGAGTCATAGTCTAGGGTCGGTCAAAGGTCGCTGCCAAAGAGAGAGAGAGAAAAGCAACACTCTGCGTGCACTCTAACCTAGATTAGAATGGTCATCACTTTATCTAATCCGGAAACCTCCCACTGTCCTGTCAAATTCTCCTCCAAACCTAAAGAAGAATCAATCGGGATCACCCGAAGAGTAAACCAACTCATCAGTGGGAATCGGGATCCAACTCTCATCGCATGTTAACGTGATGGAATGCATCCACGTTATTCATACTCCAGAAGGTATGCGCATACTTGGCAAGTTTCAGTTTCTTTAGAAACTCCCGATATCATTTTCTTGCCCCATGCTCTTATGACCTTGGCGTATGTCAACAAATCATAAGTCACATGTCAAGTTTTGCCCGTCATTATCTTGTTAATTTGAACCCACCCGTACATACCCTTGACGTATGCCAACAAGGTAATACGACTGTCCCAAACCAACTCATCTATCTATGCAACAAATGAATACCCAGCAGCTACCAAACACTATGCCTTGACGTATGCCAACAAACATAGCTTGAATACTACAGACCATCCATAAGAAACGATGGAGGGCTACGACTGGTTTTTGGCGAAAAACCTTTAACGTAGTGAACTTGATATCGCTGAAGGAACCTGATAGCTTTTTAAAATATAGTGGCGAGAACCTTTTGCTAAAGAGGTCACTCCCGGTAAAGGGATCTCGGCTCTTTCCTCGTGGAATGAGGTGCAGGATATTCCACTGAATACCGCGATGCAAAGCAACTTGTAATCGACTATAGTAAAGTTATTACCCTGACGCAAACTTCTGTCCAAGGGGTCTTTCCCGGTGAAGGGATATCAGCCCTTGCCTCGTCGAATGAGGTGTTGGATATTCACACCGAATACCGCTATGCATAACAAAAGAAAACGTCTTTGCAATAACACCTTTTTAAAATTGTTCCAACAACTCAAACAGGTTTGTTTTTACTTTGCATTGATCAGAATCAACGCAGTCCCATCATTCAATCACACCAGAAAAGAACGAAAATAAAATGTACGTATATGCCATCCGCATTCGTCACTGGGTCCCGTCATCACCCGTTAGGTTACTTAACTAACAACAGAGCGGGGGCTGGACTAGCGCGGGTGTAAAACATATACAACATCTAATAGTATATAAACCAATATACATAATCGCTCCAGGCGTGATAGTATGCAACATTACAGAAAAGTAATAAGCATCACAGAACAATACAGATAATCTGGGATCCCCGAGTTTCACAGAGCCGCTGCTGAAACTCGACGTTCCCCTGTCGTGTGGATAGCCTGTGCAATGAAACCTAGACCCCTATGGGTGCGGCAAGTTACCCGCCAAAACCTGAAGCGAGGTAGTCCTCACAGCATAGTAAATGGAACACCCGGCACTTCACGGAATCCGGTAAATTAAGCACCCCTCCTTGGGTCAACCTGTACCCCCTACGAGTGCGGCGAATAGTCTGCCAATTCTGAAGTGGGGCCCCTCTGCCTCTCAAAGCCATGAGATGCGGACCCGTTGCTTTTCCGAACCCGGCTATCCGTGCACTCCGTCGCGGGGTAAAACCTAGTACAGTAATGAAAAATAGTACAATAGGTACATCGACCGCAACCTGGTCGTTCCCCAAAAGAATATTATACAACAGGCAGTGACGGCTGTCCACAAGTTGGACGCTCGTCCCGCAATATCAAATGTACAAATAAACACAAACTGTACTACCATTGCACACTGCTATCCACCACGACAAATCCGCAACAATACAGCACAACACAGAACATCAACGCGAATGTCACGTTCGCAAACCCGTCTAAAAGAACTATAGCAGTTAAACGCGGTTTACCGATCAAATGACATTCCCGGTCGGAGATATAATGTAAGCACTGTAAACTAACGTGTTTAAATTTCGATCGACCAAAGACCAAATTTCAAAAAGTGGGCCCCACTGCTTACTGGTGAACAGTAACAAAACCTGGGCCAAAACTTTATATACCAAAAACCCCAAAATCCCACAGTGAACCAACTGACAAAATTTGGGAGCACGTGCTCCCCACGTGGCCGCGGTTGCGCGGCCAAACCATGGGTTTGGCCGCCCTTCCGCGGCAACTTGGAGGGATCACGACCCCAAATTTTGTCGTGGGTCTTATAAATGCCTGCACAGATTTTTAAGACATCCAGAAATAAATTTTGAGACCGTTTAAAATTAACAGAAACTGTCGGCATAGGATTTTGTAGTTTTCGATTTCCGGTCGGATCGATGTTTTAAACGCGTTAGCACAAGTTAGAATAGCAAAATGGTGAGGCTCTGATACCACTGTAAGTCTACGCTAGCGCCCCGGCAGTCTACAGACGCCAAAATGCGGAACAAAACTTTTAAACTTGGCGCTATCGTATACTTTAACCCGGATCTGCCATTATTGCTAAACTAACAAACTGTAAAGAGTGTAGAATGGTTATACCGAACGATCCGAGTCCTTCGTTCTTCAACCATCATCCCATGCTCCGTTGCGGCTGCTTCGATCTCGTCGATCTCCGATCTCCTCGTCGAGGTGGCACCACATGATCGGTTCTTTAAACGGGCTCCCGCCTCTGACTCGAGGCAACTCGATCGTCAAGTTTGCTAAAAGAGACGACCAAGATTGATGTAGAGAATGAGTAGATGACTTTGTCTCACTTCGTCCAAGTCCGTGGACGATCGGTTAATGAAGTTGCCGTGGAAGTCGGGTGATGGAATGAAATGAGCTGTGAATTCCATACACCCCAAAAATCTATCATAATCTTTTCAAGAATGAATCAAGTAAGTGAGAGTGAATAAGAGAGGAGGCCATCCATTCATATATATGAAGGAGGAGAGTGAGTGTAGGAGCAAAGGGTGACTATAAGAAAGCTTCTCACTCAAAAGATCAAGAAGAAATATCCTTAGCTAAACAAAACTCATTAATGAAAACCATGAGTCACTTAAACACCTCATCATGCCTTTAATGAAACCATTAATGAACTAATGAGTCATATGCCTCATCATCACTTCTAGAAGCTTCTAGAATGATGACTCACTCATATCTGAAGAAAAGATAAATCCGTCTTTAACCGAATGTTAAAAGACGGCTGATAGAAAACTGGAAACTGGCAACTTCCAAAAGTGATCCTGAAACGAATTTCAGGACAACCCCGAAACTGTATAAATATACCCGCATTTGTATTACGACCGAATACAAATGCAACTGAGACAAAGATATTATACCTACTCAATATAATACTCGGATGCGGCTTAAACCAAAGCCGACCAGTATCACCTGTCCGAAAATCGACACGTGCGTAAACGCACGTGCATTTTCCGAACCCTGCCATAAAACCATACGGCCTCTACAACGTTTCGCCCGAACTTGGGAAACTGTCTGTGGGGGACTCTAATGACTCGTCAGCACCCTGGCAGTGGGTTTAACCACAAACCGTCAGCGGCACTAGCTATGCGTAACGGCTGCCCACGGACTGACCTCAAGGGTGGCCGAGGAGCGAACTCAAGGGAGACCGATGAGCGAACTCCTCCGAAAACCCTACTGAGCCTAACAGTGACAATGTATATACAGTCCGGTCCGTTCGTCAATGAGTATCGCATATCTGCCTAGGGGGCTAGCAACGTCAGACCCCCAATAGCAGTATAAGTCGTGTCGGAGTGAAGCCCAATTACACCCTGAGATACTACTGGAGTACCTACCAGTAAATCTCCTACCTTGGCCATGGATTTGTGTAATGGCTCTCCTAGACACAGCACGATCTCGCCCCCAATACCGGGAGAGACGAATCCCCTGCCGATCCGCTCACGTGCCTCCATATGGCTCGGGACTGTACCCAAAAGCTACCTGTTTGCACGACTCCTTTGAGCCGTGGTAGGGTAGAAATCAAAGCACAGTGGGAACTCACACGAGACAAATGACGACCTCAGGTCGATGAACTAACCTGTACACATGTCACCAGGGAACTGCTATCTGACGGTAGATATAATACTAACTAGCAGATTCCCGGCGAGTCCTGTCCGGTGTACTCATAACCCAATGAGCACCTGTATACATCTTAGGTGATCCAACTGACACCAGTGGCTTGTGAGACCGGCCACCGCCCCTCGACGGGGTCTCGACTGTACACACCAGTCTACTCCGGAGTATCGATGCCCTGTCTCGAAACTCCCACGACTAGGGACCACAATTAAGGATATGCATATAAACTACCCAACTCTCACGTATATGATCGCCATCATACTGTTGGTAGTAAAGCAGGATCCTAAGGGCTCTATCAAAGTGTAACATGCAATCAGTCACCTGAACATGTACACGACTGACAAAGGCAAACCAGATAGCATACTATCATTTCGAGTAAGACTGTCCTACCGGGATAGGTCCTCCGCAATCATTGCAATCACGTACCTGCGATCCAATAATTGACTATGAGGGCACTATCTCCAACACTCTGGACTCACTCTCTCCAAAGAGATGTCTCCCAAGATTGATTTGGAGAGAGCTCGCATGCAAGGGATACCCTATGCTTCGGCAGTAGGCTCTATCATGTATGCGATGCTGTGTACCAGACCCGATGTAGCATACTCACTAAGTGTAGTGAGTCAGTATCAAGCAGATCCTGGAGAGAGTCACTGGACAGCTCTGAAGAACATTCTCAAGTACTTGCGAAGGACTAAGGAGATGTTGTTGGTGTATGGTAACGGAGAACTCCAGGTGGAGTCCTTTACCGATTCCAGCTTCCAAAGTGATAAGGACGACTCTAAGTCACACTCGGGATTTGTCTTTACCCTCAATGGAGGGGCGGTATGTTGGAAGAGTTCCAAACAGGATACCGTTGCAGACTCGATGATGGAGGCTGAATACATCGCTGCCAACGATGCTGCCAAAGAGGCTGTCTGGATCAAGAAGTTCATTAGTGAACTTGGTGTGGTTCTATCCATTGAGCATCCAATACCTCTGTATTGCGATAACAATGGAGTTGTGGCTTTGGCCAAGGAACCCAGGTCCCATCAGAAATCCAGACATATTCTGAGGCGGTATCACCTGATCAGGGAGATAGTTGATCGCCGGGAGATCGAGGTCAGGAGAGTAGATACGAAGGACAACACTGCGGATCCATTCACGAAGGCTATTCCCCAGATACAGTTTGAGAGATTATTCGGGATGCTAGGTATGAGATACTACAGCAGCAGGCCTTAGTGCAAGTGGGATATTGTTAGTTATGTATATGCCCTAGAGGCCATTGTTGTACATATGATGTATATTATGATGGATGCTTAGATATATACAGAGAGGACTTTCTTGCTCGTCATGATAGTATGCTATTTGGTTTCACTTTATCTTAACATGTTGACTTGTACTGGTTTATTGTTTTTCTCTCACATGTTGATAAAGCCCTTAGGATCTGTACTAGACTACTAGGATTATGATGAGATCATACTAGTGGGTCCATAGTAGTTGATGAGTACATCCTATAACTGTTCCTAGTCGAGGGTATATCGAGACAGGGCATCGATACACCAGAGTAGACTAGATTATATGCATCTTGACCCATATGATGGGCGATGGATGATCCCATATCCATCGGTGTTTGACATCAGAGATGGTGTACGGGTGCTCAGTGGAGACTGGGTACACTGGACGGACTCGCCGAGAACTCCCAGATGGTGATATACCACACGTCAGATGGCAGTTCTCCGGTGACACTGGTACAGGGTGGTCTGTAGACCCGAGATCGTCATAGAGTCTTGTGTGATTCCCACTGTGCTTTGATTTCCACCTTACCACGTCCAAGAGGGCGTGCAAAACGGTGGCTTTTGGGTACAGTCCCGAATCACATGGAGGCAATGAGCGATAGGAGGGGATTCGTCTCTCCCGGTATAGGGAGTTGATGTTGTGCTGTGTTCGATTGGCTATAACTGGAAGTCCCTGGCCAGGGCTGATATAGAGATTTACTGGTAAGTGGTACTAGTAGTTTCTCGACCCGTTATGAGCCATACATCGACAAGACTTATCGGTTACTGGGGTCTGACGTTTACCACCCCTAGACTTGATATGCGACATATCAGACGAACAGACCGGACTGTACGGGAGTGTTACTGATTGGATTCACAGGAGAACGCGCAGGCTAGCTTGTTGATCTTCTGATCGCTCAATACCTGGGTGGCTGTTACGTTTAGCTGACCGCTTGCAGCTTGTGGGTGTTTGATATGATCATCACCTGCTACCGGCGTATTGACGATTCTTTAGAGTCCTACACAGAGGTTTCTTGGCTCAGGCGAAACGGAGTAGAGGCACATATGTGATATGTGCAGGACCGAGAATAATGCGATATGAGATACCGTATTTTGTTCTCGTGATATTTAGATATGAATCGGGACATCGGATCAAGTGTTGATTCGATGAATCGGTACATGATATATTAGTCGGTTATATTCGATATAGCCGGATCGTCGGATCAATTGTTGATTCGATGATTTAATGTATAATAATATATATGATATATTATTACATTATCTAATATTGGCTTGCTTTATTATTTCATTTTCTCACTGGATGATACATTGATATATATGCGATATATGTTAATTGTATTATTTTCTTTTGTTCCAAATATATAATATATATGTGATATATATTATTGTGACATGATATGATTTATTATTAAACATGTTTAAGGATGATTAAATGAGGTTAGGGTTTGATTAGGATTAGTTGCTTCATGCACCTTCTAGAAGCAACTTCTTTTGTCATGGTTAAGATATTTGTTGATGACACATTTTAACCCAACCAAACCCTAACTCTAGTTATTTCTCTACACATTATTAGCCACTCATCCTTGACCATGGTTTACATATCAATCATATAGCTTTGTTTTCTATTCATCACAAAAGGATTATTATCATTTTCCATTATCATCTTCTTCTCTCTTGAAGAAGCTCACTAGAAAATCTTTATGTGATGAATAAATATGAGAAAATGATTTAAAAAGAAAGCAAAAATACTACTCTCTCATCCTCATTTCATCTAGCCCATGAGATTAG
This sequence comes from Agapanthus africanus, assembly GCA_030015575.1. Classification (NCBI taxonomy): domain Eukaryota; kingdom Viridiplantae; phylum Streptophyta; class Magnoliopsida; order Asparagales; family Amaryllidaceae; genus Agapanthus; species Agapanthus africanus. The sequence goes on from JASDDO010000004.1 coordinate 208,991,888, forward strand.
TGTGTTCATCTCTTTAGAGTGAGAAAGCTTGAGTCTTTGCAACTTCGACGTAGATCATCGGAGATTTGGAACACTTCAAGCTAGTATGGATCGTTCGAGTCGTGGAGCCTCTAATGAGTCCGGGAGATCGTGGATCGCGGCAAAGGGACTTCTACTCGGAGCTTGTGAAGCGAAGGAGCGGACTACAAAGGTTGTAATCCCTCACACTTAGATAAAAGTTATCATCTTGCATGTTTAACCCTAATAATCTAGCAAAGATCCCGGCTTTGGGTTGTTCGGCACGTCTAAATTTTTATCCGGGCATGTTTGATGCCTTATGAACCTTCACAAGAGTGCCTAGGAACCCTACAATTATCTCAGGGTGTTCTGGGCTACACTCCGACACGACTTGTACCGCTATTAGGGGACTGACGTTTACCGCCCCCTAGGCCCGCCATGTGATGTATCAGACGAACAGACCGGACTGTACGGAGACTGTCACATACAGGCTCAGTAGGAGTTCAGATGGGGTCACCTCGTTAGCCTTCTTATAGGCATCTACCTGGGGACCGTTACGTACAGCTAGTGCAGCTTGCGGTTTGTGGTTAAACCCACTGCCAGCGTAGTGTCGAGTCTTTAGAGTCCCACACAGAGAGTTATTCGCCTTTAGGCAAAATGAGTAGAGGTCGCATGGTATTACGACAGGGTTCGTTCACATCCGCGCACTTGTGCACGTTTGCTGTCTGGACAACTTATACTAGCGGGCTTTGGTTTAAGCCTGATCCTAGTATATGACTTGGGATTGGTTTTATCTCATTGTATTCATATTCCTCGGATCACGAATACGGGTGCGTATGCACAGTTGACTGAGACAGAGGCAGAGGACTTTGATTAGGGTTAATGACCATTGTCATTTTCTTAACCCTAATGCTTATGTGTGTATTATGAATAATTGATATTAGTTATATACAATTGTGCATGGTTAGGGTTGTTGACCATTTGACCATACTTGACTTGTTGACTTGGATTGACAAGTTGACCATCATCATTCCATATGAAAGATGCTCTTTGATCCTTGCAATTTGCATTTAATGTGAAATGATAATGGTCAAGTCTTGATTAACCATGACAATTATCTAGCTAATTATCTAATTTCATAATTCACCCATATTAAAGAGAATGGTTCATTTTTTCACATTTTTTTCTATCATATAGATTCTCTCTCCTCCCCTTCCTCTCTCTCAAGCTCTCCCCTCTCATGAGTTGAGAAACACATGAGCTTGAGATAAACCTCTCTAAAGTAATCTCTACTCTCATCTAAGGTTCTAGGATTAACACTTCTAGCATCTTAGTTACTTCTAGCTTGAAGTTGAAGCCAAAGGTTAAGGCTCTCGGGTGGATTCTTCTTCGACTAGAGAAGGCGACAAGGTGATCTCTTTCTTCCACTCCAAGGAGCAAGGAGAGAAGGACATAAAGACCAAGGTATAACCTTTCTTCCATGTAGCTAATACTAGTTAGCTTATAGTTAGTTTTTGTTTAGCAAAGATCCTCCTTTTGATAGTCCATGTTGCCTAGTACCTTAAAAATCCGATTTTTATACCGTTTCCGCCTCCCCGCAAGCACCGGGGTGGGCAACGTGGACTTACACGTCTATGAGCATCGCATGGCGGGCCTAGGGGGTTGGTAAAAGTCTGACCCCTAAAAGTGGTACAAGTCGTGTCGGAGTGTAGCCCAGAACACCCTGAGATACTACTGGAATACCTACCCTTAAATCTTCTTCCTTGGCCAAGGACTTCGTGTAAGGGCTCCCCTAGACACAGCGCGACCTCACCCCCAATACCGGGAGAGACGAACCCCTGTAGATCCGCTCACTGCGTCCATGTGGCTCGGGACTGTACCCAACTAAAACCTGTTTGCACGTCTCCTTTGAGCGTGGTAGGGTAGTAATCAAAGTACAGTAGGAACTCACACGAGACAAATGACGATTCTCAGGTCGATGAACTAACATGTACGCATGTCACCAGAGAACTGCTATCTGACGTCAGGTATAAGACCAACTAGAATGTTCCCGGCGAGTCCTGTCCGGTGTACTCATAACCCAATGAGCACCTGTATACATCTTAGGTGAACCAACTGACACCAGTGGCTTGTGAGTCCGGCCACCGCCCCTCGTCAGGGTCTCAACTGTATACACTAGTCTACTCTGGAGTATCGATGCCCTGTCTCGAAACTCCCACGACTAGGGACCTTTTAAGGATGTGCTTATAGACTCCAGCTCCGACGTATATGATCGCCCTCATACTGCTGGCAGTCAAGCAAGAATCCTAGGGGCTCTATCAACGTACAATAGTGACATGTAAGGTCACCTAAAACAGTACACGATGATAAAGATAAACCAGATAGCATACTATCATCTTGAGTAAGACTGTCCTATCGGGATAAGTCATCCCTCAATCATTGCAATCACGTGCCTGTGATCCAATAATTGACTCTGAGGGCACTATCTCCAACAAAAACTCTAGTTAGGTTGTTAGGTAGTTGTTTAACAAAGATCCTTATTTTGAGTCCATGTTACCACCTCTTGAAAAATCGGTTTTCATCATTTCCGCAAGCCCGTAAGTACCGGGAGAGGTAACGTGGACTTACAAGTCCGGTCTCTTCGTCAGATATGTTGCATATCAAGTCTAGGGATGGTATCGTCGACCCCAATAACTTAATAAGTTATGCCTGTATATGGCCTATAACAGATCGAGAAACTACTAATAACACTCATCAGAAAATCTCATCAGCCCTGGCCAGGGAGTTCCGTTTATAGCCAATCGAGCATAGCGCAACATCAACCCCCATTACCGGGAAAGACGAAACCCCTCCTATCGCTCATTGCCTCCATGTGCATCGGGACCGTACCCAAAAGCCACCTGTTTGCACGACTTAGTAGAGCCGTGGCAGGGTGGAAATCAAAATACAGTGGGAGCACTGTCACGACCCACCCCCAAACAAAGATGGTATTGTCTGCTCTGGCCGAAGCCGCACGGTTTTGTCCCTTTGAATGAACCCGGAGCTACTTCCCAGTTGGTCAACCATCCCAGATTTTCTCTGGCTCAAGCACGCATAACTACGGAGTTTTTCAAACTCTGGAGTTCCGATTCATCCAAAAGGCGCCTCTGTGTTATAGGAGTGGTATCATTCCATTTATAGTTCAGATCGTGCCCTCTTTCGGAATGGAATTCGATACTCCCCATTGTTCTAGTGGGTCCCCGTGTGCATCCGTATCGGTTACATCCCTACCTCGATACCGGATAACATCACACTTCTCACGGGCTAGGCGGTATTTAGCCCCAACTCCACCTGGGTATTACATTCCCCCCCACTTAGAACAATGGTTCGTCCTCGAACCACAGACCTACTTTTGAGGGACCGGCTCTCATACCATATTTGTCACGACCCACCCCCAAACACAGATGGTATTGTCAGCTCTGGCTGAACCCGCACGGTTTTGTCCCTTTGAATGAACCCGGGGCTACTTCCCAATAGGTCACCCATCCCACAATTTCTCTGGCTCGAGCATGCTTAACTACGGAGTTCTTCAAACTCCGGAGTTCCGATTCATCCAAAAGGTGCCTCTGTGTTATCGGAGTGGTATCATTCCATTTATAGTTCAGATCGTGCCCTCTTTCGGAATGGAATTCGATACTTCCCATTGTTCTGGTGGGTCCCCGTATGCATCCATATCGGTTACATCCCCACCTCGATACCGGATAACATCACACTTCTCACGGGGTAGGTGGTATTTAGCCCCAACTCCCAATACCAGAAAACATAGCCAAAACCCTAACTAGGGTTGCTATACATGAAAACCACCAATCCTAAAACCCCAATCGTACCAATAACCCTATACTACTAAATTGTAAAGTGGTATAAGAAATTATACCGATCGATCTGTGTCTTTCGGTCTTCAATCTCAGTCCTTAGTATGTTGTGGCTGCCTCGACGAAGTTCGCTCTCCGGTCAAGCTCGTCGAAGAGGACACACGTCGAGGATTCTTTATACGGGCTTCTGCCTCAAAACCGCGGCAACTCGGCCATCCAGTTTGCCAGCCTAGATACCCAAGACGAAGTAGAGATAGAGTGTGAACACTTTGTCTCAAGGCACCCAATGATTTGGGTGGAGGTAAATAAAGTTGTCAAGAGATATGAAGTGTGAGCGTGAGAATTTGGCAAGTTAAGAAAGCTATGGGGCTCGGCCAGTGAGGGAAAATGGTTCTCTGGGATTTGTAAAATGTTGTGTGTGGCTTTATAATTGGAGAGTGGTGAGTGTAAGGTAAAGCATTTAATAAATTAAACCCCATACCTTCAAAAAATCCACAACACACCCACTCCTCACCAAAGAAAATATCAAGACTAAAACAAAACCAATTAAGGCAAAAGTGGACACCTCATCAATCAACCATGATGCCCATGACTTTCAAAAATGCCAAGCCCAAATAAAGCACAAATAATTTGGCACCTCACCCATGACTATAGAATTTGGCAGCCAAAGAAAACCAAACCAAAATAACCCATCACAAAAGTCCACGAATTTAAGCTTGTTGGAAAAAAAGAAATTCCACATATGGATTTTAGGACAAAAACAATACTCACAATTCCAATAATTAATATTTTATATTTTCTGAAATGTTACAAGCACACACAAGACTCTATGACGATCTCGGGTCTACAGACTAACTTGTACCAGTGTCACCTGAGAACTGCTATCCGACGATAAATATAAATCCATATAGGAGTTCTCGGCAAGTCCGTTCAGTGTACCCAGTTTCTACTGAGTACCCGTATACAATCTTTGATGTCAAACACCAATGGATATGGGATCATCCATCGCCCATCATATGGGTTAAGACACGTATACGCTAGTCTACTCTGGAATATCGATGCCCCGTCTCGATACACCCACGACTAAGAACATTTTAAGGATATGCTTACAAACTACACATGTCCCACTAGTATGATCTGCATCACAATCCCGGTAATCAAGCAAATATCCTAAGGGCTTTATCAACATGTACCAAATGAGTAATATGCATGATCAAGTGAACATGTCAAGATAAAGAGTAACCAGATAGCATACTATCATGTCGAGCAAGAATTTCCTCTGAATACACACACACACACACACACACATCTCAGTACATCCACTATCAAATAATGGCCTCTAGGGCATACATATATCCAACAATCTCCCACTTGCACTAAGGCCAGTTATTGGCGTATCTCATAGCCAACATCTCAAAAAGTCGCTCATGCTGCGGCTGAGGAAGGGCCTTGGTGAGTGGATCCACGGTGTTATTCTTTGTATCTACTATCCGAATCTCGATCTCATGGCGATGAACTATCTCCCGGATCAAATGATATCGCCTTAGGATGTATCTGGACCGCTGATGGGACCTGGGCTCTTTGGCTAACGCCATAGCCCCATTATTATCACAATATAATGGTATTGGATCAATAATGGTTGGAACTACTCCTAGCCCCGAGACGAACTTCTTCATCCAGACGGCTTCCTTGGCAGCAGCATTTGCAGCAATGTACTCAGCTTCCATCGTGGAGTCTGCAACGGTATCCTGTTTGGAACTCTTCCAACATACCGCGCCTCCATTGCGGGTAAATACAAACCTTGAGATAGATTTGATGTCATCCTTATCACTCTGGAAGCTCGAATCAGTAAAGGCCTCCATTTGGAGATCCGCGTTACCATACACCAAGAACATTTCTTTAGTCCTTCGTAAGTACTTAAGAATATTCTTCACAGCTTTCCAGTGATTCTCCCCTGGGTTGGATTGATACCTGCTTACTACACCCAGTGCATAAGCTACATCAGGGAGAGTATATAACATCACATGCATTATGGATCCTACGGCTGAAGCGTAGGGTATAATGCTCATTCGAGCTCTCTCTTCATCAGTCTTTGGGCAAAAGTCCTTAGAGAGAGTGACTCCATGACAAGCGGGTAAGGCACCCCGCTTGGATTTTTCCATACTAAACCTCTTTAGGATGGTGTTAATGTACCTGATTTAGGACAATCCCAACAACCTTTTAGATCTATCTCTATAGATCTTAATGCCCAATATGTACGAGGCATCACCCAGGTCCTTCATGGAGAACCTTTGTGATAAGAATTGTTTGACCGATTGTAGCATAGGAACATCGTTTCCTATCAGGAGGATGTCATCCACGTACAATACGAGGAATGTGACAGTACTCCCCACAATTTTCTTATAAATACAAGGTTCATCTGGATTTTTGACAAAATCAAACTCTTTGATCGCATCATCAAAGCAGATGTTCCAACTCCGTGATGTCTGCTTTAATCCATAAATGGATTTAAGCAATCTACATGCTTTCCCGTTGCTCCCACTATCAACGAAGCCCTCTGGCTGATCCATATAAACGTACTCTTCTAAATCACCATTTAGAAATGCAGTTTTAAAGTCCATCTACCAGATTTTATAGTGGTAGTGAGAAGCAATAACAAGTAGGATCCGAATGGATTTAAGCATGGATACAGGAGAAAATGTTTCTTCATTGTCCAGTCCTGGTCATTGACGAAATCCTTTCGCCACAAGCCTTGCCTTATAGGTCTCCACCTGCCCATCTACACCGATCTTTCTCTTACAGATCCATTTACACCCTACAGGTTTTACCCCAGAGGGTACAACTTCCAAATTCCATACTTTGTTGGTGTACATAGACTCCATTTCGGATCTCATGGAATCCAGCCACTTCACAGAGTCACCACTCGTGATAGCTTGCTGAAAACGAGTAGGGTCATCCTCATCCATGATGCAATCTTCTCTATCACCATCAATGAGGAAACCGTAGAATCTCTCCGGTGGGCGAGAAGTCCTACTAGATCTACGGAGTGGCCATGGTTCATAAGTTTCTGTTGCAACATCATGTTCAACCAAGTCGTCATTTGTAACTTGTGTCTCTAGAACTTCTTCTAGTTCTACCGCTTTGCCATCAGTATCATTTGAAAAAAAATCATTTTCTAAAAACGTGGCATACTGAGAAACAAACACTCTTTGTTCCTCCTTGTGGTAGAAAAAATATCCAAATGAATGTTTTAGATATCCAACAAATCTACACTTGACCGACCGTGTCTCGAGTTTGTCTGGATTCTGCTTTTTGACAAAAGCCAGACAACCCCAAATCTTAACTCGTTTAAGTGATGGTCTCTTCTCATACCATATCTCATATGGAGTGGTAGACACGGTCTTGGTTGGAACCCTGTTTAACAAATATGTTGTAGTCTCTAATGCATGCCCTCAAAAAGAGAGAGGTAATTCAGCATCTGTCACGACCCGTAATTTAGTACGTGACCGACACTTAAATCACGCAACATCCAAAGACGTAACGTAATTCAAGTAAGCCGAAGCCCAGAAAATCTAAACTTTTTTACGGAAAATAGTGGGGGTGCAGTTTGAAATAAGGTATATTGGAGTAAAGTCTATCTATAAATGCATAATTAATGTTATAAGAAAGTACAAGTAGAATGTACTAAAATTGAGAACATTTTTTTCGTCTTTAAAATTTTGGGTAGCACCTCCCTTGTATAGTTTGGACCGAAACCACATATATATAACAATATAAAAGGCATCCCCAAGAAGGAGCTAGCTCTTCGCCAAATGGCGGAATCATAACCACTCAAGCAATGTATACGACGCCCAACGGCGAAAATCAACCCAGAAGGAATAATATGAATAAACCAAGATATTAAATCCACACATAGCGAACAAATACCCATCGCTCTAAGTCTCACAACCACAAGTCTATCTAAGTCCACTAAATATACAAAGTCTAGTATCTGATTGATGGAGTTTATCTAAATACAATAGGAAATAATAAATACAAGAGTGGGCACGATCCAATGTGTCCCACCTACCATAGCAAAACACCCGAATGCAAGCTGTATGCCAGCAATACCGCTACTGATCCCAAGCGGTCAAATCTGCAAGAACCGTGGCACAACGGGGTTGAGTTGCCAACTCGTGAGTAGAAAACATCAACAGGTAGAAATCGAATAAAACAACGATTTCCTGGTCACTATATCAAGAAGGTAATACTATGATATCTAGGGTGACCAAGTATGCATATATGTCAACAATATAATCAATGCCAATGACATATACAAATAAACATCTGAATCATATGCCTATATGAAGGTGGATATCATCCACGTGTCCATCAATAACACAATCAACATCATGTAACCTGAGTGTCCAACATCGACACTCGCAACATCATGAAGGAATATGCATGTATGTATGAGGATATCAACCAACGTGTGTCCATCAACGACACATCAAAATCATAGAACCTGAGTGCCTAACACCGACACTCAAAACATCAAGAAACCCATGTCCAGTATCGGCAAGTAAATCCTCATATCTCGGGTTTCGTCAGTCCGGATTGGCCCATGGGCTCCGTCAGTCCGGATCGGCCCATATCCATCTCACGACTTCGGTCGGCATCCTCCGGATAACCGCCAGGTCCAAACAATCACCGGTAGGTAGTAGTCCCTCTGCCAGGCTCATCGTATACTGCACAACATACCTTTCTTGCCTCGGGTACCATATCGGGTCCACCATGTACCCGCAAACGGATCGTCCATCTCCTCGAATGGGGTTTCTAAAACCAATCTCAGAACCGAGAAAACTCATGGTGGACGCATCGAAATATCATATCAAGAGAAACCGGGTTTTAAAAAAAATACATACTTTCTTTTGAAATATAACCACGGTTCTCAAATCCAGAATCTCATGAAAACAGCATCTCAATGCATATAATCGTAATGCATGATGTATGCAAACATAGAACAGAAATGTGAGCATATCAGTATATCATGCAACATAGAATAGTGATGTGAGCATATCAGTATATCATGCAAACGAGTCATGTGATAATACTAAACAATTAAGAGTAATAGCATGATATAGCAATTTGACTGTGTAAGTGACATAGCAATTACCGATGATGAAAGTGTGTGAGCCGGCAATCTGTGTAAGTGTAACATAAGCATCATTGATAATTGAGCAGGTGTACTTGCCGACGATATCATAACAATTAATGGTGCACGGGTATATGTAATGCAATGAGAATATCGTAAACGTAGCAGGAAGTAAATCGTAAGCGCACTATTATAAGGTATACGTATCTAATCTAACATCTACGTAAGGGCTAAACTAAGTAGTGTAGATAGTGCTTAACAATATCTATAACATATCCGAGTCGATGAATCTATCAATCGGCAGTCCAGCCTCACAGCATCACGTACGGTATAATCCATCGTACGGCATCCTCGAGTCAAGGGTATGGATCAATCATCAGGTAAAACTCATCGCGTATGGTAATCCATCGTATGGCAGCATTAAACAAATAGGGATTCCATCGACCTATACAACAATGAGGGTACGGATGTAAAGTCTCGTACGGCATATCACTCATTATCCTCATAAATATATATATCTCAAGTCACATCCGTATCAATCTCATATCATTTCTTGGCAACGGTATCTATATTCTCATATCGCCTCTCATCCGTATATCGACATATTTAGCTAAGACATCTTATCTCATCATATTCTCTTTTCATCACATCAACATCTCACATCAAGTAATCTTATATATATTTATCATATTTTACCAATCCCATAACACGTCTATCTCAATCTTATCATATTCATCGATCTCATGTCATATCTTTATAGCTTTCGTCTTATATCTCGATATATGTATTCAATCATTCATATCATCTCCAACTAACTTTTTGATCATATCTGTAGTTTCCTAGTATAGGTTTCTCCGACTATATTCTATATATCAGTTTCCATTTATAATTGCGAAGGTGCTATACGCCATCCACCCGACTTCTCCCATAGATATAAATCTACACACCTAAAATCTCCTTATTTAGCCGAAATCGATGTGCTTCGTCGTCTCGGAAATCCACGCGAAGGTACCTATAATCAAAATGTATCGTAATGCTATTAAAATCAATGTCCGAAAACTGATACGGCACACGAATTGCTTATAGGTTAGAACCTATAGCTTACACATGCAACAACAACCAAGTAACCCTTGTCGTTGACGTACAAACATCCAACGACCAAATCACATCAAGAAATCCATAAATCCAAGTTTCAAATATCGGAAAACATAGCCACAACCAACTCAAAAAGCTTCCAGATTTTACCTCATGTAAAAAGGGAAAAAACTAACAATACAGTAGCTATGTTATAAGGTAAGTGAGCTACATGCAAAATCCCATCACCAGAACCCAAAATTGGGTCGGTGAGATGTGCTACAGTAACGGGTGTTGCCGGCCATATCATGGAGTTTGGGTCTCGTTCTTCTGTGGTGGTCTTCTAGTGGTCTAACTAGGTCAATGTAGATATTTGTTTTTCTTATAAACATCCCAGGTTGCTCCAGATTCCCTGTAGGCCAACAAAACTTCACAAAACCGACACGGGGTAAATCCTAAGTTCGTGTATCGGATTCTAATCTCTGTTCTTGGCCAGTAAAACATCACTATGGGGTTGCAAACACTCACTACACCTCAATTTACCAATTACAAGTCAGGTTTCCCACTAAACCTCAACTTAAAAATTTCTAAGATCACAAATCCACACTTAATCAAACTCCAAACTAAACTAGAAATCTATGAAACTAATTACAAGGTGGAAAGTGAAGTTATACCTCATGGATGCAACTCAAGAAAAACCCTAGAAGCCCAAAGTCTCCAAAATCCAAACTTGAAAGGTCCAAAGGGTTTAGGATGAGGCGGGGATCATTTTTAATAAAGGTGGCATGGGGTTTTGGCAAGGTTTTAGGGTGGTTGCCATGGGGTAGAGAGGGGTGAAGGAGGAGGAGAAGGAGATGAAAGAAGAAGAGGGAAATGGTGAAGTGAAGGAACAAATGAGGAATGATCAAAGGTGGAGCCATATCCTCCCTCTATCTTTCTCTCTCATTCTCTCTCATGGCATGCTCCCATGCCATCACTATGTCCCCTCTCTCTCCCCTCAATCATTTGTTCTCTTTTTCTTTCTTTTTCTCACAAATTCCAAATACAAATGGGACAAGCACAATGAAACAACATGCAACAAGAATGACACATGTCATGGTGCACTAACCATGGAAAATGTGAAAAATACGCATTTGGCCTAATCGCGATTAGTAGTGCGCTAATCAATTTTAATTTAAACTTGCATATAATTAAATATAAAAATGCCCAAATCCAATAAATATATTTTTAATAAATAAATTATTTTAATCTCCCATTATTTTCTAAATATTGGTATATAATTATACCATTTTACGAAAACCCCAATTCGCAAATCGAATAGTTTTCACGAAATATATTATTTTAATATTAAATTCGAAAAATAATATTTTATATTATCTGAAATGTTACATCATCACTCATCATGGATCACACCATATCTAATAGGGTACGATTCCGCCGCTCTGACACACCGTTGTGCTGTGGTGTGTAAGGGGGAGTGAGCTAAGAGAGAATCTCATTCTCTTTTAGGAAGTTTGAAAACTCTGTACTGAGATACTCTCCACCTCGATCTGATCGAAGTTTCTTGATGCTCAAACCTGTTTGTTTTTCTACATCAAGTTTGTACTATTTAAATTTCTCGAAAGCTTCAGACTTATGCTTTAATAAAAATACATGACCGGATCTTGAGAAATCATCAGTAAAAGTTATGAAGTAGGAAAAACCGCCTCTAGCTTGTGTAGACATTGGCCCATATATATCACTATGTATTAGGCCTAAGAGTTCTATAGCTCTTTCTCCGTGTCCAGTAAACGGAGTTTTGGTCATTTTACCCTTGATACAAGACTAACAAGTCGCATAAGATTTATATTCAAAAGGATTTAAATATTCATCTTTATGTAGCTTGTTTAGTCTTGTTTCATTAATATGACCAAGTCTACAATACCAAAGAAAAGCTTCATTTATATCTGAAAATTTTCTTGTATTTGTGTGTTGTATGTTGAAAACTGTGTGTTGATTCAGGACGTATCTCCCGTTATTAAGTGTACCATAACCAATCAACTCTTGATTTAGTTTAATGTTCATAACATTGTGTTGCAATACAAAATGATATCCTTCATTGTCTAACAAAGAAAAAGATATTATATTACAAAGCTTGCTGGGTACAAAATAACATGGGTTCAAAACCAATATATAACCGACAATAACCCCAGGTGATACTCTCCTACTGAAACTGCATGTACATTGGAACCATTTCCAACTCGGAGAGTATGATCACCGGTCTTCAAAACTCTGCTATTTCTCAAGCCCTGCATAGAATTGCAAATATGAGAACCCGAACCGGTATCCAATACCCAGGAAGCAGAGTTTATAAAAAAACAGTTTTCATTCACGAACACACCTGAAGCGGAAGCATCGCTATCCTTCTTTTTCCTGAGATCAGCGATGTACTCAATAGAGTTTCGCTTCCAGTGTCCCGACTTCTTGCAGTAGAAACATTCTCCATTTCCTGACTCCTCAGCCTTGGATTTTTCTCTTCCTTATGCCTTTTTGATTCCACCTCTCGGTTTGGTGGGTTTCTTCTTATTACTTCCCTTAGCCTTGGCTTTCGGGACGGAAGAGGAAGATTGCCCAACAATCAGAGAGGGAGTCTTTGCCTTGAACATGCTCTCCGCACTTCTCAACATATTGAGAAGTTCGGGTAGTGATTTCTCCATGTTGTGCATGTTGAAGTTCACTATGAATAGAGCAAAGGCAGGGGAAGAGACTGCAGAACAATATCAATATACTGTTCGTTCTCCATGGTCCATCCATGGCCCTCAAGCTCTTTAATAAGAGGTATCATCTTCAAAACATGATCACCTACTGGTGTGCCTCGTATCGAAGGGTACGAGATTTCTCCCTATACAACTCCTTTGTATGGAGAAAGATGGATTGAACGTCCATCTTCTCATGCTACATTTGATGTGTACTGTCCATCGAGGCAAGCGTGAGGCATTTGGCAGTGGCACAGTCAATATCCAATGTCTTGCGGATCTCTCTATCCGCAACAGAAGATTTAGGGCCGGGCTGGGAGGGGCTGAGACAGTGAGGACATATGATACCTTATCATATGTAAGGGCAATGTTAATGTTTCTCAGCCAGTCTTTATAGTTGGGTCCTGTCAGTTTATTTTTCTCTAACATAAGCTTAAGTCCAGTCATCGGTATCTTCCATTAGGAGAGAGAAAATAATACACTCAGCGAAAGCTCTTGAAAAGATTAGATTGGTTATTATCTTATCTAATCGATGTCTCCCACTGCTTTTATCAAATTTTCCTTCAAACCCTAAAAAGAAAACTAGCCAGGATTAATTACATTCTACAACTTCGCTAACCGTTCAGCCAGGCCAGTGTCGATACTTTGAGGGAGGTTCCCCGTGCTTTCGCATGGACCTAATTAAAGTAAACCTCGTTTTCCCAGAGGCATAACCCCGTTGACACCTTTCTAGACACCTAATGGGTTAGCTAATTGTAAAGTGCAAAACTCTCCTGAGAGTAACTCTTACTCACAGTGGGATTGGGATCCAACTATCACATAGAAGGTATGCAATCTCATTTTAAATTTTGTTGGATATATGTATGCCCTAGGGGCCATTATATGATAGTGGATGTATCGGTATGTGTGTGTGTATATATATATATATATATTTAGAGGACATTCTTGCTCGACATGATAGTATGCTATCTGGTTGTTCTTTATCTTAACATGTTCATTTGATCATGCATCTTACTCATTTGGTACATGTTGATAAAGCCCTTAGGATATTTGCTTGACTACTGTGATTATGATGTAGATCATACTAGTGGGACATGTGTAGTTTATAAGCATATCCTTGAAATGTTCTTAGTCGTGGGTGTATCGAAACAGGGCATCGATATTCAAGAGTAGACAAGCGTATACGGTTCTTGACCCATTTGATGGGCGATAGATGATCCCATATCCATTGGTGTGGTGACACCAAAGACTATACGGGTGCTCAGTGGAGACTGGGTACACTGAACGGACTCGCCGAGAACTCCTATATGGTATTATATATATCGTCGGATAGCAGTTCTCAGGTGGCACTGGTACAGGTTTGTCTATAGACCCGAGATCGTCATAGAGTCTTGTGTGTCCTCCCACTGTACTTTGATCTCTACCCTACCACGGCTCTACTGAGTCATGCAAACTGGTGGATTTTGGGTACAGTCCCGAGGCACATGGAGGCAATGAGCGTTAGGAGGGATTTCGTCTCTCCCGGTATTGGGGATTGATGTTGCGCTATGCTCGATTGGCTATAACAGGAAGTCCTTGGCCAGGGCTGATGAGATTTACTGATAAGTGTTATCAGTAGTTTCTCGATCTATTATAGGCCATATACCGGCATGACATATTGAGTTATTGGGGTCGACGATACCATCCCTAGACTCGATATGCAGCATATCTGACGAAGAGACCGGATTATACGGTAAGTGTTTCCAGTTGGCTCGACGGGGGTTTTGACAGGTTCGCTTGTTTTTCTTCATATCGCTTAATACCTGGGAGCCGTTACGTACAGCTAGTGCCGCTGACGTTTTGTGGGTATGTGATATGATCACTGCCTACTGCTAGCGTATTGATGAGTCTTAGAGCCCAACAAAGGGGTTTCCTAGCTCAGGCGAAATGATGTGTGGTGCATATGGGATATGCGCGGGAGCTCGATTCAATGCGTGTATTTGATACCGTATTTTAAATCAGGCGTTTACTATTGGTCGGGTCGTATGTGATATGACCGGTTTATTAAATCAAGTGTTGATTTAACACCAAACCCCAGAGACTGAAACACCAGAGGAAAACGAGGCCAAAACCATACTAGAAAACCGGTGGGGCTGGGGTTTTAGTGAGTTTGACCGGTCAAAATCCGGCGGCATGGTTTCGGTTTTCTCTGGTGTTCATATTACTTCACATGTAACATTCTGCACCTGTTTAAAAAAAATTCAGAGAACTTAGAAAGATCGACAGAAATTAGGGATTTTGTTTCGAGGATTCGGAGTTGTTTCGGTTTCGTAATTTTACTAACATCGTTTAATTCTCTATCTTGGCTCTGATACCACTGCTGGGTTTGTTTATCACCCTCACTAGGTTTTGACAAGCATCAAACATGCTACATTAAACTTTTAGGGTGCTAACCATACTTAACCTAGAATCAAACTAGAGCATTAGGGTAAAATATAGCAAGTATCACATACAAGCAAGTGTCTAACAATTAGAGGGGAGAACTACAACCTTTATAGGCCTCTCCTCCTTGACTCCTTGGATCAACTTGAATTTGAACGGGTTCGCTTGAGGCCATCGAAGTCCACGACGATCCACCACGGAGTCCCTTGGCACAAGCTCCAAGCATCACTTGACATAGGTGGAAGTGGAGCAAACAACCTACACTAGTGGGCTAGACTAATATAGATTGGTGATGTGGGTTGTAATCTCACTTAAAAACCATTCCTTTTAATTTTCTTCACTCACTTTTGAAGAGCTAGAGAGCTTGGAGGAGGAAGGAGGAGAATGGCTTAGCTTGTGCTCTTATGAGAGTTATCTCAATAATAATGAGAATAAAAAATAATATAAGAGAGAGTCACACTCACCCTTAACCATGGCAACAAATTATCTAGATAGTTTTGATGTTGAGTTAAGAGATAATAAGAAATGAAACCATGGTTATGTCTAGTCAACTAAAGAAGTATGTAGAAGCCAAAAGAAAACAACCTTGAATCATTTCCCTTTTTATTTTCTCAATAATAAAAAATATATAAATAGTTTCCATGTGAGTCTTGCATAGCCATCACCATTGTATAATCAACCATGACACATGTATGCATGCATGTGTGAATTCATATCAATACATACATACATACATTCATACTTACATATAAAAGAAAAAGGGTTTAGTAAATGAGCTAATGGTCATTGATATTAAATCAATACTTGATTTAATAATCCGGTCATATCACATACGACCCGACCAATAGAAAACGCCAGACTAAAATACGGTATCATATACGCGAATCTAATCAAGCTCCCGCGCATATCCCAATATGCACCCCACATCTTTTCGCCTGAGTTAGGAAACCCCTCTGTGGGACTCTAAAACTCGTCAATACGCTAGCAGTAGGCAGTGATCATATCATATATCCCACAAACCATCAGCGGCACTAGCTGTACGTAACGGCTCCTAGGTATTGAGCGAATAGAAGAAAAACAAGCGAACCTGTCAAAATTCCCGTCGAGCCAACTGGCAGCACTTACCGTAAAGTCCAGTCTCTTCGTCAGGTATGCTGTTAGTGTGATATGCCCTAGAGGCCATTATTGTATAGTACTAGTTTGTATATTTCATTTTGGAAGCTTGGGATATATACACGGTATTATGACAGTCTTGCTCGATATAGTAGTATGCTACATGGTTTGTATCTATCTTAATATGTGGATGCGTTTCTTTTAACATATTGCTAATACATATTGATCGAGCCCTTAGGATCTTTGCTTAACTACTAGCGTTGTGATGGTAGTCACACTAGTGGAGGCTGGGTAGTCTACAAGCACATACTTATACAGGTCCCTGGTCATAGGATTATCGAGACAGGGCATCGATACTCCAGAGTAGACTGGTGTATACGCTTCTCATCCCAGGAGGGGAGATGGTCTGTCCCACAGCCATCAGTACGTCGTACTGGAGATAGTATGCAGGTGCTCGTTAGGTTACGAGTACACTGGACAGGATTCGCTGGGAACTGTTGGTTGGTACTATACCTATCGTTAGTTATCAGTTCCCAGGTGACATGAGTACAGCTTAGTCCGTTGACTTGACACTACTACTTCGCCTCGAGTGTGTTCCCACTGTTCTTAGATTACTACCCTACCACGGCTCTATTGAGTCGTGCAAATAGGTAGTAGCTAGGTGCAGTCCCGAAGCACTTGGAGGCAGTGGCGGTAAGATAGGATTCGTCTCTCTCGGTATTGGGGGTGATATCGCGCTGTGTCTGGAGAGCCATTACAAAGTCCCTGGCAAGGGCAAGCGAGATTTACTGGTAGTGTTTCCAGTAGTTTCCCAGGGTGTTCTGGGCTACACTCCGACACGACTTGCACCGCTATTAGGGGTCTGACGTTTACCGCCCCCTAGGCCTGACATGCGATACTCTTAGACGAACAGACCGGACTGTACGAAGATTGTCATATTCAGGCTCAGTAGGAGTTCGGATGGGTTCACCTCATCATTCCTCTTATCGGCATCTACCTGGGGACCGTTACGTACAGCTAGTACCTCTTGCGGCCTGTGGTTAAACCCACTGCCAGCGTAGTGTCGAGTTTTTAGAGTCCCACACAGAGGGTTGTTCACCATTGGGCGAAATGGAGTAGATGTCGTATGGTATTACGACGGGGTTCATTTAAATATGCGTTCTTGTGTGCGTTTGGTGTTCGGGCAGTTGATACTAGTGGGCTTTGGTTTAAGCCAGATCCTAGTATTTTATTTTGGTATGGTTCAGTCTCATTGCATTTGTGTTCTTCGGAACGCGGAAGCGGGTATGTATATACAGTTGACAGAGACAGTTGAAGGAGACACCTCATTAGGGTTTTGACCATTGACTTGATTAAGACCTTAATAAGATGAAGAAAATTGATTAATAGTTTTAATTAGTGATAATTGTGTTATGGTTATTTGGATCGACCATTTTGACTTGTTGACCAAAGTTGACTTTGATATTTTTCTTTTTGTTGTTTTATTAAGCATGTGCTTAGCATTAATGGTGACATGATAATGGTCAAATCAACCAACCATCACAATTTTTTCTAATTAAAATTATTATACTTATATGCTAATATGAGAGCTATCTCTTTTCATTCTATCATGATACATTCTCTCTCCTAGCTTTCTCTCCTTCATCCTCTCTTTCAAACCCTAACCTCTCATGTGTTGAGAACCAAGGAAAATTGAGACCAAACCACTAAAATCACTCTCTACTCCCTCTAGGGTTCTTAGTCTAGGTCACCAAGCACCTTAGTTATTTTAAGATAGAGGTTGGAGCTCAAGGTAGAGGCCTTCGGGTGGATCTTTTTTTGGCAAAGAGAAGACGGTGAGGAGCCATCTACACCACTCCAAGGAGTTAACAACAAAAGAAAACAATACAAGAAGAGAAGGAGTTCAAGCTTTTGGTATAATCTCTTAACCTAGTAGTTAAAGCTCTTTGTTTGTTTGTTAGTTTTTGTTTAGCAAAGATCCTTCATGGTTAGTCTATGATTCCATTGTGATAAAAATTCATTTTTTACCTCTTCTGCCTCCCCGAAAGTACCGGGGTGGGTAACATAGACTTACAGTGGTATCAGAGCCTAGCTAAACAACAACTAACATGTTAGCAAAGTCTTTAGAACTTCGATCCCGGAAAAATCGCAAAATACATCAAAATATTTATGTTTTTTGCCGATTTTAAAACAGGTCTAAAAATATTTTTAGAGACCTGAAAATTACGTGCAGGCTTTTTTAGGGAAACCCAAGAAAAACGAGCTCGTGACTCGGTCAGACTGCCGCGGAAGCGCGGCGAAACCATGCGTTTCGCCGCGGATCCGCGGCCGAGTCGACTCGGAGTCAACTCGTTTTTCCTGCAGATTGTCCATCTTGATGCTTTGGGATTTTTCAGATACTTTGTTTCTGCCCAGATTCCTTTGAGTACAGTGTTGTATTTGTGGTAGTTTCAAATTTGAATATTGATCGAAATTCTATAAACTTTTGCTAAATGGATTATATCTGTAATGTGATATAAGTACTGAACGTCTACTAATCTCTATACGTCGATTAGTTGGGGTTGTACATATCTGTGATCTGTGTTATTGGATTGTGTATATGAACTTGTTGGATTGTCGTGGATGAATAGCCGGGGATGTGAGATGAGTGTTTATTTATCTTTCATTTGATGTAAATTGTAAATTGATGTAATATTATTTTGGGTCGCACATCCGAGTTGAGGATGTAGCCGCCTTTGTATATTATTTATTTTACTGTTTTCTGCTCCTAAGATAGACCCAAGGTGTGGTGCACAGACTACCGGGTACTTTGAAATGCCGAGTGGCCTACTCACTTTGTTGAAGGAGGCTGCTCCACTTTGGGTATTTGGCAGGTAGTTTGCCGCACCCGTAGGGGTCTAGGGTGGGGTTTTGGCTATTTATCACGACCTTGTAATCCGTCTTTCGTAGCAGGCTTGAATGAAATGCGGATTCCTAGCATATCTAATGTGTTCATCTGTGATCTGGAATGACTATCATTGCGTCTGACGAATGTATATATCTATATATGATATCTAGTAGACGTTGCTTATGTTTTGCATCCGCGCTAGTCCAGCCCCCGCTCTGTCGTTAGTTAAGTAACCTAACGGGTGATGACGGGGCCCCGTGGCGAATGCGGATGGCATAAGCGTACGTTATATTTTCGTTGTTTTCTGCAATGGAAGGATTAATTGATGGGACACATTATATTAATGCAAAGAAAACAAACCAAAGTTAAATCATTGGAACAATTTCAAAATCACTCGGTTTTTCCAAAACAGCAAAACTTTTAAATGCGGAGCTTAAACCACTCCTTTTAAAAGCTATCACGTTCCTTCGATTTTATCAAGTTCACTACGTTCACGGTTTACCCAAAATCATTCTTATCCCTCCGTCAATTCATATGTATAGTCAATAGTATTCAAGCTATGTTTGTTGGCCAAAGTCAAGGCATAGTGATTGGTAGCTATTGGATATTCATATGAAGCATAGATAGATGCGTTGGTTTGGGACAGTCGTACTGCTTTGTTGGCCAAAGTCAAGGGTAGGTACGGGTGGGTTCAAATTAACCTGGAAAATGATGGGTGGAACTTGACATGTGACTTATGATTTGTTGGCCAAAGTCAAGGTCATAAGAGCATGGGGCAAAAATCCACATCGGGAGTTTCTAAAGAAACTGAAACTTGCTAGTGTTGCATACCATTTGAAGTATGATGATTTTGGTAGGATTCCTTCAGCTTTATCTCACGATGTTATTTGGATCCCGATCCTACTGTGAGTATATGCTACTCTTCGGGAGATTTTTCACTTAACGATCAATGCTATAAACCAAGTAGGTGACTAGAAAGGTGTTAGCGGGGCTACGCCCACAGGGAAAAGAGGTTGTTTAATTAAGGAACTTCGCAAAAGCGTCGTAAAACCTCCCTCGAAGTACCGACACTGGCCTGGATGAACTGTTAAGCAAGTATTTTACGGTGAGATCAATCCCGACTAGTTCTTCTTTTATGGTTTGAGAAAAGATTTGAGAAACAGTGGGAGCCATCCTGTTTAGACAAACTAAAAACCACTCTAAACTTGCAATAGCATCATGCTGAAGTGTTTCTTCTCTCTCTCCTAATTGCAGCAACCAAACAACATGATGGGCCTTAAGTTACTATTAGATAAAAATATATTAACATGGCCAAACTATAAAGATTGGTTCAGGAATGTCAAGATGGTAATCACTTATGACAAGTAGGGGTATCTCCTTACCACTAAGGACCTCTCCGTCCCAGGTCGAGAATCCAGCGTCGCGGATAAGGAAATCCGTAAGACCTGGGAGATTGACTGCGCGAAGGCCAAGTGCCTCGTGCTTGCCTCTATGGACAATGAACGTCAGAGGAGGCACGAGAATATGGACCTTGAATCCATATTTCTCCATACTAAGGAACTATATGGAGAGCAATCCCGTATCGCAAGATACGAGACCTCGAAGAAACTGTTTTCAGCAAGGTTGGCCGTCGGATCATCTGTAGGGGAACACGTACTTAAGATGATTGGCTACATTGAGGAGCTCGCGGACCTCGGGACCACGTTAGAGAATGAGCTGTACACTGACTTGATTCTCCAGTCCCTTCCTTCCACCTACGCCCAGTTTATCCGGAATTTCAACATTCTAGGTAAAGAAGTTGAACTTCCAGAACTCCTCAACATGTTGAGGAGTGCAGAGGGCACCCTGCAGAAAGTCAGGGAAACACCCGCTCTGTTTGTTGGCGATGCTTTTTCTTCTAGATCTAAGGCGAAAGCCAAAGGAAAGAAAAGGAAGGCCCCTACCAAACCGAGGGGCGGTGTTAGTAAGGTGAAAGCCAAGCGAAAGGCAAAATTGGCAGGACAGATAGTGGGAAAATAAGAATGCTTCTATTGTCATAAGAAAGGACACTGGAAGAAAGATTGCAGGGCTTGGAAAGCCAAGAACCAGGACCCGAAGCATATTGTGGCTTCGGCTTCAGGTGTGTATGTAATTGAAAACTGTCTGTCAATCAACTCTACTTCCTATGTATTGGATACAGGATCAGGATCTCATATCTGTAATTCTTTGCAGGGTTTGAGAAGCCGTAGAGTTTTGAAGGCGGGTGATATGACCCTCAGAGTTGCAAACGGAGCAAGCATGGATGCTGAGTCCGTGGGGGAGTATCACTTAGGATTGACAGATGGACATGTTTTGGTTTTGCGCAACTGTTATTTTGTACCCAGTTCGACTTGTAATATCATATCTGTATCTTTAATGTTTAAAGAAGGTTATGATTTTGCATTTGTAAGAAATGTTGTAAACATTCACCTTAATCATGTTTTGATTGGGTCGGGTACATTAAGCAACGGTATATACGTATTAAACCGACCGCAGATTTTCAATATCCAGAATACACACAAAAGAAAGTCTCCAGAATTAAATCATGCTTTCTTATGGCATTGTAGACTAGGTCACTTCAAAAAAACACGATTGACTAAATTACTTAAAGAGGGATATTTGGATCCGTTTGAATATCAGTCTTATGCAACTTGTCAATCTTGTCTCATGGGAAAAATTACAAAGACTCCGTTCACTGGACACAGAGTATGAGCAAGCGAGCTCTTGGGACTCATACACAGCGATGTATGTGGTTTAATGTCTACACATGCGCGAAGTGGTTATTCTTACTTCATTACTTTTACGAATGATTTTTCAAGGTATGGACATGTCTTCTTGATGAAGCATAAATCCGAGGCCTTTGAGAAATTCCACGAATACAAGAATGAAGTAGAAAAACAAACTGGCAAAAGTATCAAGACACTGAGATCTGATCGAGGTGGTGAATACTTAAGTGCCGAGTTCCTGGGTTTCCTAAAAGAGAATGGAATTCTCTCTCAACTTACTCCTCCATACACACCACAACACAATGGTGTATTGAAGAGACGGAACCGAACCCTATTAGATATGGTACGTTCCATGATGAGTAAAGTTACCGCGATCTTTCTGGGGTTATGCACTAGAATCAGCTGCATATCTTTTGAACCGGGTTCCTACTAAGTCAGTGCCTACCACACCATATCAGATGTGGAGTGGGAAGAAACCCTATCTTAAACATATTAAGACATGGGGATGTCCAGCTTTTGTTAATAAGCAGCATACGGACAAACTCGAGGCACGCTCAGTACAGTGCAAGTTTGTGGGATATTCAAAGAACTCTAAGGGATATTTCTTCTATTACGCAGAGGAACAAAATGTATTTGTTTCTCGTCATGCCTTCTTCTTGGAAACTGAATTTTTTGAAAATCAGATAAGTAGGAGTGCAATAGAACTGGAAGAAATTCCAGAACCACAAGCAATTACTGAAGACTTAATAGAACCAGAAGGTTCAAAAGAACAGGACATTCCCGCACCGCTCCGCAGGAGTAGTAGGCTTTCTCATCCACCTGAGAGATATTACGGCTTTCTCCGAGACGGGGATAGAGAGGATTGCATCATTGATAATGATGAGCCAACTAGCTTCCAGCAGGCCATTCAGAGCACTGACTCGGTAAAATGGCTGGATGCAATGCGGACCGAGATGGAGTCCATGTACACCAACAAAGTATGGACTTTGGACGTTGCTCCAGAATGGGTAAAACCCGTAGGCTGCAAATGGATCTTCAAAAGGAAGATTAGTGTAGATGGACAGGTTGAGACCTATAAGGCTAGACTTGTTGCAAAGGGTTTTCGTCAAAGACCTGGTTTGGACTATGACGAAACCTTTTCTACAGTGGCTATGCTCAAATCCATTCGGATCCTTCTTGCTATTGCTGCCTTCCACGATTATGAGATTTGGCAGATGGACGTAAAAACCGCTTTTCTAAATGGAAATTTAGAGGTGTGTATCTATATGGACCAGCCAGAGGGTTTCATTCAGAGTGGGAGCAACGGAAAAGTGTGCAAATTGCTTAGGTCCATTTATGGACTGAAGCAGGCATCGCGAAGTTGGAACATCTGTTTTGATGAGACGGTCAAAGAATTTGACTTTATCAAAAATCCAGATGAACCGTGTATTTATAGTAAAATTGTAGCACGAACTGTTGTATTCCTCGTCTTGTACATGGATGACATTCTCTTGATAGGAAATGGCATTCCTATGCTACAATTTGTCAAAGGGTTCTTGTCACAAAGGTTCTCCATGAAAGATCTGGGTGATGACTCTTACATTCTGGGGATCCGGATCTTTCGTGATAGATCTAAAAGGATGTTGGGACTTTCGCAGTCCAGGTACATCGACACCATACTGAAAAGATTCAGTATGGAAGATTCCAAGCGCAGTAATTTACCGGCTTGTCACGGGATCACCCTCTCCAAAGAGATGTCTCCCAAGACTGATTTGGAAAGGGATCGCATGTCTATTATACCCTACGCTTTTGCGGTAGGCTCTATAATGTATGTGATGTTGTGTACCAGACCAGATGTAGCTTATGCACTGAGTGTGGTAAGACGGTATCAATCAAACCCTAGGGAGAAGCACTGGATAGCGGTAAAGAACATTCTAAAGTACCTGAGAAGGACTAAGGATATGTTTTTGGTTTACGGCGGAAAAGACCTCCAGATCGAGGCCTTTGCTGACTCCAGCTTCCAGAGTGACAAGGATGACTCCAAATCCATGTCGGGCTATATCTTTACCCTCAATGGAGGAGCGGTCTGTTGGAAGAGTTCCAAACAGAAAACCGTTGCTGACTCGACGATGGAAGCGGAGTATATCGCAGCTTCTGATGCCGCAAAAGAAGCAGTCTGGATGTGGAAGTTCTTAATAGAACTTCAGGTGGTTCCGTCTATTATTGATCCAATACCTCTGTATTGTGACAACAACGGGGCTATAGCTTTA
Source organism: Agapanthus africanus (assembly GCA_030015575.1). NCBI lineage: Eukaryota > Viridiplantae > Streptophyta > Magnoliopsida > Asparagales > Amaryllidaceae > Agapanthus > Agapanthus africanus. Next base: position 209,016,093 of record JASDDO010000004.1, read on the forward strand.
GCGAAAGAACCCAGGTCCCATCAGAAGTCCAGACACATCTTGAGGCGGTATCACCTGATCAGGGAGATCGTGGATCGCCGGGAGATTGAGGTTCGGAGGGTTGCTACAGAAGATAACACTGCAGATCCATTCACAAAGGCCATTCCTCAGACGCAGTTCGAGAGGCTATTCGAGATGATAGGTCTGCAATATGCCAGCACATGGCCCTAGTGCAAGTGAGAGATTGTTAGTGTGATATGCCCTAGAGGCCATTATTGTATAGTACTAGTATGTATATTACATTTTGGAAGCATGGGATATATACACGGTATTATAACAGTCTTGCTAGTAGTATGCTACTTGGTTTGTATCTATCTTAATATGTGTATGTGTTTCTTTTAACATATTGCTAATATATATTGATAGAGCCCTTATGATCTTTGCTTAACTACCAGCGTTGTGATGGCAGTCACACTAGTGGGGGATGGGTAGTCTACAAGCACATCCTTATACAGGTCCCTGGTCGTAGGATTATCGAGACAAGGCATCGATACTCCAGAGTAGACTAGTGTATACGCTTCTTATCCCAGGAGGGGAGATGGTCTGTCCCACAGCCATCAGTACGTCGTACTGGAGATAGTATGTAGGTGCTCGTTAGGTTACGAGTACACTGGACAGGACTCGCTGGGAACTGTTGGTTGGTATTATACCTACCGTTAGTTATCAGTTCCCACGTGACATGAGTACAGCTTAGTCCGTTGATTTGACACTGCTGCTTCGCCTCGAGTGTGTTCCCACTGTTCTTAGAATACTACCCTACCACGGCTCTATTGAGTCGTGCAAACAGGTAGTAGTTGGGTGCAGTCCCGAATCACTTAGAGGCAGTGACGGTTAGATAGGATTCGTCTCTCCCGGTATTGGGGGTGATATCGCGCTGTGTCTGGAGAGCCATTACACAGAGTCCCTGGCCAGGGAAAGCGAGATTTACTGGTAGTGTTTCCAGTAGTTTCCCAGGGTGTTCTGGGCTACACTCCGACACGACTTGCATCGCTATTAGGGGTCTGACGTTTACCGCCCCCTAGGCCCGACATGCGATACTCTTAGACGAATAGACCGGACTGTACGAAGATTGTCACATTCAGGCTCAGTAGGAGTTCGGATGGGTTCACCTCATCAGTCTTCTTATCGGCATCTACCTGGGGACCCTTACGTACAGCTAGTATCGCTTGCGGCCTATGGTTAAACCCACTACCATCGTAGTGTCGAGTCTTTAGAGTCCCACAGAGAGGGTTGTTCACCTTTGGGCGAAACGGAGTAGATGTCGTATCGTATTACGACGGGGTTCGTTCACATATGCGTACTTGTGCGCGTTTAGTATTCGGGCAGTTGATACTAGTGGGCTTTGGTTTAAGCCAGATCCTAGTATTTGATTTTGGTATGGTTCAGTCTCATTGCATTCGTGTTCTTCGGAACGCGGAAGAGGGTATGTATATACAGTTGACAGAGACAGATGTAGGAGACACCTCATTAGTGTTAGTTATATGTATGCCCTAGAGGCCATTACTGTACATACGATGTATATTGTAGTGGATGCTTGGACATATATAGGGAGGACTTTCTTGCTTGACATAATAGTATGCTATCTTGTTACACTTTATCTTAACATGTGCTCTGATTGTCTCTATGTTACATGTTCATAAAGCCCTTAGGACGAGTACTTGACTACCAGTACTATGATGCGGATCATAATAGTAGGGACAGAGTAGTCGCCAAGTACATCCTGCAAAAGTTCCTAGTCGTAAGTGTATCGAAACAGGGCATCGATATACCAGAGTAGACTAGCGTATGCGCTTCTTGACCCATATGATGGCCAATGGATGATCCCATATCCATTGGTGTTTGACATCAGAGAAGGTATACGGGTGCTCAGTGGACACTGGGTACACTGGACGGACTCGCCGAGAACTCCCAGATGGTATTATACCTCACGTCAGATGGCAGTTCTCTGGTGACACTGGTACAGGTTAGTCTGTAGACTCGAGATCGTCATAGAGTCTTGTGTGATTCCCACTGTGCTTTGATTTCCATCATACCTCGTCCAAGAGGGCATGCAAAAAGGTGGCTTTTGGGTACAGTCCCGAATCACATGGAGGAAATGAGCGATAGGAGGGGATTCATCTCTCCCGGTATAGGAAGTTGATGTTGCGCTGTGTTCGATTGGCTATAACTGAAAATCCCTAACCAGGGTTGCTGAGATTTACTGGTAAGTGTTACCAGTAGTTTTTCGAACTATTATAGACCTCATATCGACACAACTTATCAAGCTACTGGGGTCTGACGTTTACCACCCCTAGGCGAGATATGCGACATATCAGACGAAAAGATCGGACTGTACGGAAGTGTTACTGATTGGATTCGCAGGAGAATGTACAGGCTTGCTTGTTGATCTTCTGATCACTCAATACCTGGGTGGATGTTACATTTAGCTGACCGCTTGCAGCTTGCGGGTGTTTGATATGATCATCACCTACTGCCGGCGTATTGACGATTCTTTAGAGTCCTACACAGAGGTTTCTTGGCTCAGGCAAAACGGAGTAGGAGCACATATATGATATGTGCTGGACCGAGAACAATACGTGTATGTGATACCGTATTAGATTCTCACGATATGAGATATCGGCCGGGTATATGTGATATAGCCGGGTCATCGGATCAAGTGTTGATTCGATGAACTGATACAGATTATATTAGTCGGTTATTTGTGAAATAGCCGGATTATCGGATCAAGTGTTGATTCGATAATTTAATGTATAATTATATATTTGATATATTAAATTACATTAACTAATATAAGCTCACAAAAAGATTCTTTTTCTCACTCGGGTAATACATTGATATATATGCGATATATGTTAATTGTATTATTTTATTTTTTTACAATAAATATTGTATATGTGATATATAATATTGTAACAAGTTAAGGTTACTAATGCGACATGATTAGTGAAGATTAAACATAGTTAGGGTTTGATTTGGGTAATTCTTTCTAGTTGCTTCTAGAAGCTTTGCTTTTGTTTTAAGCAAAGATTTTTGTTATGATATTTTTGTAGATATTTGTTTAACCCAACCCAACCCTTTAACCATGGTGCTTTCTCTACATGTGTTAAGTTATCATACTTAACCCATGGTTGCATTTCTAACCTCACTACACTTTCATTATTCATCACAAGGAGAATGGTTCTTCTTCGTCCTTCTTCTTTCATGAAAAGCTTTCTAGCTTTTTGAGAGGTGATGAAAATGAGTGAGATTGAGAAAATAAATGAGAGCTAAATTCCTACTTCATCATCCTAATCTATCATAGCCATTTAGATTAGGGTGTTCACTTCATTAATGAGTGAGAGCTTGTGTTAAAGAAACTTCAAGGTAGATCATCTTTGTTATCGAAGATCGGAAGCAAGCTTGCATCTTTCTCTTCGTGGAGCCTCTCTAGTGTCCGGGTACTCGATGATCGCAGTGAAGGGACCTCAACACGGTGCTTTAGAAGTGAAAGACCGGACTACAAAGGTTGTAATCCAAAACTCTTAGAAGTAAAGTTGTTTACTTGCTTTATTTCGCCTAATCTCTAGTTTAAAGATCTTGGTTAGGGTTGTTCGGCACGTCTAAATTTTAAATCGGGCATGGTTGATGCCTTGTAGAACCTTGTTTGAGTGCCTAGTAACCCTACAGTGGTATCAGAGCCAAGCTAGAGCTGTAGGCGAAGATTAGACGAAGTTAGAAGTCCGATCGAACCCCGAAACCCTATATTTTACCCTTCTCTGGAAATTTTATAAAAAAGTTAATTTTTTCGTATTAAAAATACTTAGAAATATAAGCAGGGAATTATAAGGATATCTGTGAAAAACGAGCCAGTAAGCCCATTAAAGAGACGCGGAACCGCGACAAAGACATGCCTTGCTCGGCGGTTCCGCGGCGCTACAGTGGAAATAGGGTTTTATTTTTGTAGAGTAATATCCGTATGTATTTCCTGATGCTTCTAGGAATTTTTAATTCTACTCAAGTGTTGAGTTTTCTGGAATGTATTGGGAACTCGTTGATTCGATCGGAAAGTTTAACTTCGTTTTTTTTTCCGGGTAATTTTAGAACGTGTTAAAAAGTTTGAACGGATATCAATAACTCACTTTTTCCCCTGCCGAAAAATTTCCAAGTGTTGGATTTTTCCGTTGTTTAAGAACATTCTAAGTCGTGCAAGTAACGCGGTGGACCCTCTAGAAGAACATAAACCTTAACTTGATTATGTGACCGTCTGAACCGCCTCAAAACCTTAGGGTTTAGGGCAGTACGACGTTGCCACATGTGAGGCGTTGGTTTGACCCTTCTACGGCTGGACCATTGGTACTGTGGCATGTGATAGATGCTTTTAAACTAATTTCAAGTGTTGAGAATTATTTGGGAAATCTTGGGTGTTTGTTTATTCGATCGGAAAGTTTAACATTGTCTATTTATCTGGAATGTGATACAATATTTGGAATCCACAAGTAGTTATGAGGTAACTAATTTGAATGTTATAAATCTAGCAGTTCAGTCTCAGATGATCGGTTGCCACGGTATTTTGATTCGATCAAAAGTCCGTCGCAATCACGTAGCGTACGCGGATACTCGCCGGGTAAACATAATAGATAGCCACGCCCCATATCCCCGACCAAGTGACTGTAGGAGAACCCCGTCGTCAAAAGCATCCATTCGGGTGCTCGCGGCAGCGGTGTTCCGCCTTAGTGCACTTCGTCGACGGCATTCGGGGGTGCGGCCGTCTACTAAAGTTTTCGACAAGCATTCGATCGGGTTTCCGGAATCTTGTTGAATTGCCTGACTAGATATTGAAAAGAGTTTTCGATAATGAGACTAAAATGCGGGATTTATAATTGTTAGGCATGAGATGTCTAAGGAATTCATTTGGTTAGGCATGCGATTTCTAAGGAGTTTGCGGATTCCAACTGTTGTAGTTTTACACTTTCTTTTCTGCGACCGTAAGTGTAATATGTGGTGTATCGCCGGTTTCGTTGCTATACATCAACGACAATTGGGATACGCATATTTACTTACGTTGATGATATGTGATATTATGTGTTGCTGTGATATGTTATATTGGATCGTCGTGTTTTTGAATAGCCGGGGGTTTTATGTGAGATGAGAGTTTTTTTTTTCTTTTTCATTCATGTAAAATTCATTGTATGTAATATTCTTTTATTGGGGCATTTCCGGGATGAGGATGATGTCACCATTGTATATTATTTACTTTTCCGCATTAGGATAGACCCAAGGCGGGGAGCACAAGTAACCGGGTTCTAGGGTCCAGTGGGAGACCATCTCGGGGAGTCGAGACCGGGTCTCCTAACCCTAGAATTTGCAGTGTTGCTTGCCGCTCTCGTAGGGGTCTAGGGATGTGGGTTTGGCTATTCATCGCGACCGTGGAATCCGTGTTTTATGCAGGCTCGTATTAAAACGCGGACGTCCTAGTATATCCAATATTTCATATATGTTCTTCTGCTGCAATGTTCTGTGATGAGATCATATTACTGCCTGAGATGAATGTTTATATTATATATATGAGATATATGTTATATTACACATTTCGTTTCAAATGTGATGCTTGTGAAGCATAACAAAATGGGACATCATTAATGAGATTAATGAAACTAAAAGAAACCTAAAGATGTTGTATAAACTTGTCTTAAAAACTGGTAGCTCTAGTTCTTGCTTTGCATAGCGGTGTTCCTTGTAGAACATCCAGCACCTTATTCGATAAGGAAAGAGCCGAGATCCTTTCACCGGGAGTGACCTCTTTAGCGAAACTAGCAGATGCTACAAACTCGGTTTTTCTTTTGATTGTTTTTATAGTTTTGGCTTTGCATAGTGGTATTTGTGAAATATCCTGCACCTTATTCGATAAGGAAAGAGCCGACGATCCGTTCACCAGGAGTGACCTCTTTAGCAGAACTAGAAAAGGCCTAAAAAACATTCTATTTAAAATCACTCGATTCTACAACGATATCAAGTTCATTACGCAAAGGGTTTTCTTAAAAACATGTCGTAGCCCTCCGTCATTTCAGATAAGTACTTCATAGTATTCGTTCTGCGTTTGTTGACCTTGTCAAGGCGTAGTGAGCGGTAGCTATTTATGCTTATCTGCAAAAGCATATGATGAGATTGAGTAAGGGTAGTCGTATGACTTTGTTGACCTTGTCAAGGGTCATGCGGGTGGGTTTAATTCAATCGGGAAATGATGGGTTGAACATGACTTGCGGTCTATGGTTTGTTGACCTTGTCAAGGTCATAGATCGCTCGGAGCAAAATATTATTGGGAATTTCAAGTGTTGAAATTTGCAATGAGATCGCATACCTTCTATGAGATAGTTGGATCCCGATACCCGCTGCGAGTAAGAGTTACTCCTGAGAGAGTTTTACACATTACAATTAGCCGATCAAGTAGGTGTCTAGAAAGGTGTTAACGGGGTTACGCCCCTGGGAAAATGAGGTTTACTTTAACTAGGTCCGTGCGAAAGCACGGAGAACCTCCTTCAAAGTACCGGCACTAGCCTGGATGAAAGATTGGCGAACTTGTAGGGTGTAATTAATCCCGGCTAGTCTTTTCTTTTAGGGTTTGAAGGAATATTTGACTAAAACAGTGGGAGACATCCTGATTAGGTATATTAATAACCAATCTAATCTTGCAAGAGCATACGCTGAGTGTTTTCTTCTCTCTCTCTCCAGGTAGCGACCATGTCACGCCTTAATCAAGATAAAAATACGGATGTATTGAACGAACCCGCTTGTTATACTCAGCTGGGGAACGTTGGTCCTGCTCTAACTTATAATTGTTATAAGACAGAGCAGGAAATAGGGAATTACCAGAATTCCCGTGCCGTCCAAACGAAAAAAGTGCATGCCGATGCATCTTCTTCGGGTGTGTTCATTACAAAGAACTGTTTCTCAGTATGCTTTACGTCCTGGGTATGAGATACCGGATCAGGATCCCACAATATGTAATTTGGTACATGGGCTACAGATAGGTAGAGAACTGAGAACGGGTGATAGGTTTCATGAGATAGAAACGGTGCAAGTGTTGCAGCCAAGTCTGTTGGTAGTTATCACCCTGTATTAACAAATACATTGATTCTGAACGAATGTTATTAGATACCGAACCTGATATACAACATCATATCAGTCTCTTTATTAGTAAAGAAGGATATAATTTTGTATTGTTGGATAATGTTTTGAACATTTCCTATATCAAGAGTTGATCGTTTCAGGCACGATATCTAAAAGAATAGACGTTCTAAATCAAACCATAGTTCTTAGTATACAGTACACACACAAGAGGAAGAGTTCAGAAATGAACGAATCCTTCTTGAGGCATTGTAGACTAGGTCATATCAATGTGACCCGAATAGCTAAGTTACATTTAGATGCATATTTAAATTAGTTTGAATTTACATCTTGTGAAACTTGCCGGTCATGTCACAAAGATAAGATGACTACAACTCTGTTTATTGGAAACAGAGAAAGAGTTAGTGAACTCTTGGGATTGATACAAGATGATGTATGTAAGGTCCCCTGTCTACATATGCCAAGACCGGTTCTTTATACTTCATTACATTCACTGTTTATCTCTCAAGATTCAGACATATGTTCCTGTTGAAACACAAGTCTGAACCTTTAGAGAAATTCAATGAATATGAGTTAGAAGTAGAGAACCAAAACGGGTATAAGTATAATGTCCTTTGATGAGATCAAGGAGGAGAATACTTGAGCACAGAATTCCTGGACTATTCTAAAGGAGAATGAGATTCTCTCTCATCATTACTCCTCCGTATACACAACAACACGTCGGTGTATCGGGACGGAGCAATCACACCTTATTAGATATGGTGCGCTCTATGATGAGTACTATTGAGTTTCCTATTTCCTTTTGGGAGTTATGCACTTGAGAAGCTGCGTACCTATTGAATAGGGTTCCAATCAAATCAGTTGCCTACCACTTCATATGTGATATGGAATGGGAAGAGCCCATATCTTAAGTATGTTAAGATTTGAGGTTGTCCAGCCTATGTCTAAAAGCATAATCCGGACAAGCTCGAGGTAAATTCAGTTTTGTGAAAGTTTGTTGGATATCCTAAGCATTCGCAAGGGGATATCTTCTACCAAACCGAGGAACAAAAGATGTTTTGTTTCTCAGCATACCACCTTTATGATAGGGAATTTCTTGTGAAGAAATTAGTGGTCATGAGGTCGAACTGGAAAGAGTTCCAGGTAAACAAACTGCAGCTGATGATTTGGTAGAACCAGAAAATTCAATAGTAACCAACGAACCTCAGCTTCTCCGCCGATCTAGTAAGGTTCCTCACCCACCTGAGAGATACTTCGGTTTCTCTATGACAGTGGGAGCGAGGATTGCATCATGAGATGATGACCCAACTATTTTCGAGCTGGCCATCAGGAGTAGGACTCTGTACGAATGGCTGGATGCTTAGCAATCTGAGATGGAATCCTTATACACCAACAAAGTATCGACTTTGGTTGTTTTATCTGAAGGGTTAAATCCCCATCAGGAGCAAGTATAACTTGAGAAGATTACTTGGTGTATATGGAAAAGTTGAGACTTTCAAAGCTATGCTTAAGTCCATCCATATCCTACCTGCCACTGCCACATACCATGACTACGATATCTGACGGTTGGGTGTCATGACTGCTTTTCTAAATGATGATTTAGAAGAGAGAGTCTATAAGTACACAGCCAGAGGGCTTCGTAGACAGTGGGAGCAGCAGAAACGTGTGCAAGATATTTTATGTGATAAAACAGGCATCGCGGAGTTGGAACGTCTGTTTTGATGTGGTAGTCAAAGAGTTTGACTTCATCAAAATAGTAGATGAACCTTGTATATACAAAAAGGTAGTAGGGAGTATGGTGGTGATCCTCATAGAGTACGTGGATGGCATACTCTTGATAGGAAAGGAGTTTCCTATGCTACGCTCGGTCAATCTCCGCTTATCACAAGGATTCTCCATATAGGATTAAGGTGATACCTCCTAAATCCTAGGTTTTATATCTATGAGATAGATCTAAATGGATGTTAGGATTCTCACTAGTTGTAGTGAGATGGTATCAATCAATCCTGGGGAGAATCACTGGAAAAGTTCCAGGGTGATAAGGACGACTGAATGTCAGTCGCAGGCATTGTCTTTACCCTCACTGGAGGGACGGTATGTTGGAAGAGTTCCAAGCTAGATACCGCGACATACTAGACGATTAAATGCAAGATACATCGTTACCAAGGATACTACCAAAGAAGCAGTCTGGATATATATATATATATATATATATATATATATATAATAGTTCATGAGATGAACTTAGTTCCTACCATTGTGTGACAATGGAGTTGTGGCTTATGCCTAGGAACCCCCGTCCCATAAGATATCCAGACATATTCTTAGGAAGTATCACCTGATCATGGAGATGGTTGATCTCCAGGAAGATCAAGGTTAGGAGAGTAGACACAGAGGACAACAGCGCGGATCCACTCACAAAGGCCTATTTCCTAGTAGAGACTTTTATGGGATGGTTGAGTATGAGATACTTCAACCACAGCTGATTGTTCGGTATGCGATACCACAACTGATGGCCTTAGTGCAAGTTGGAGATTTTTAGTTATATGTATGCCCTAGAGGCCATTACTGTACATATGATGTATATTGTAGTGGATGCTTGGACATATATAGGGAGGACTTTCTTGCTCGACATGATGGTATTCTATCTGGTTACACTTTATCTTAACATGTGCTTTGATTGTCTCTATGATATATGTTGATAAAGCCCTTAGGATAAGTACATGACTACCAGAACTGTAATGCGGATCATACTAGTGGGGACAGAGTAGTCGCCAAGTACATCCTCCAAAAGTTCCTTGTCGTAGGTGTACCGAGACAGGGCATCGATATACCAGAGTAGACTAGCATATGCGCTTCTTGACCCATATGATGGGCGATGGATGATCCCATATCCATTGGTGTTTGACATCAGAGAAGGTATACGGGTGCTCAGTGGACACTGGGTACACTGGACGGACTCGCCGAGAACTCCCATATGGTATTATACCTCACGTCAGAAGGCAGTTCTCTGGTGACACTGGTACAGGTTAGTCTGTAGACCCGAGATCGTCATAGAGTCTTGTGTGATTCCTACAGTGCTTTGATTTCCATCATACCACGTCCAAGAGGGCATGCAAAAAGGTGGCTTTTGGGTACAGTCCCGAATCACATGGAGGCAATGAGCGATAGGAGGGGATTCGTCTCTCACTGTATAAGGAGTTGATGTTGCGCTGTGTTCGATTGGCTATAACTGGAAATCCCTGGCCAGGGTTGCTGAAATTTACTGGTAAGTATTACCAGTAGTTTCTCGAACTGTTATAGACCTCATATCGACACGACTTATCAAGCTACTGGGGTCTGACGTTTACTACCCCTAGGCGAAATATGCGACATATCAGACGAAGAGACCGGACTGTACGGGAGTGTTACTGATTGGATTCGCAGGAGAATGTACAGGCTTGCTTGTTGATCTTCTGATCGCTCAATACCTGGGTTGCTATTACGTTTAGTTGACCGCTTGCAGCTTACGGGTGTTTGATATGATCATCACCTACTGCTGGCGTATTGACGATTCTTTAGAGTCCTACACAGAGGTTTCTTGGCTCAGGAAAAACAAAGTAGGAGCACATATATGATATGTGCGGGACCGAGAACAATACGTGTATGTGATACCGTATTAGATTCTCGCGATATGAGATATCGGCCGGGTATATGTGATCTAGCCGGGTCATCGGATCAAGTGTTGATTCGATGAACTGATACAGATTATATTAGTCGGTTATTTGTAAAATAGCCGGATTATCGGATCAAGTGTTGATTCGATAATTTAATGTATAATTATATATTTGATATATTAAATTACATTAACTAATATAAGCTCACTGAAAGATTGTTTTTCTGACTCGGGTAATACATTGATATATATGCGATATATGTTAATTGTATTATTTTATTTTGTTACAATAAATATTGTATATGTGATATATAATATTGTAACAAGTTAAGGTTACTAATGCGACATGATTAGTGAAGATTAAACATGGTTAGGGTTTGATTTGGGTTAATTCTTTCTAGTTGCTTCTTAAAGCTTTGCTTTTGTTTTAAGCAAAGATTTTTGTTATGATATTTTTGTAGATATTTGTTTAACCCAGCCCAACCGTTTAACCATGGTTCTTTCTCTACATGGGTTAAGTTATCATACTTAACCCATGGTTGCATTTCTAACCTCACTACACTTTCATTATTCATCACAAAGAGAATGGTTCTTCTTCTTCCTTCTTCTTTCATGAAAAGCTTTCTAGCTTTTTGAGAGGTGATGAAAATGAGTGAGATTGAGAAAATAAATGAGAGCTAAATTCCTACTTCATCATCCTAATCTATCTTAGCCATTTAGATTAGGGTGTTCACTTCATTAGTGAGTGAGAGCTTGTGTTAAAGAAACTTCAAGGTAGATCATCTTTGTTATCGAAGATCGGAAGCAAGCTTGCATATTTCTCTTCGTGGAGCCTCTCTACAGTCCGGGTACTCGATAATCGCAGTGAAGGGACCTCAACACAGAGCTTTAGAAGTGAAGGACCGGACTACAAAGGTTGTAATCCCAAACTCTTAGAAGTAAAGTTGTTTACTTGCTTTGTTTCGCCTAATCTCTAGTTTAAAGATCTTGGTTAGGGTTGTTCGCCACGTCTAAATTTTAAATCGGGCATGGTTGATACCTTGTAGAACCTTGTGAGAGTGCCTAGTAACCCTACAATTAGGGTTTTGACCATTGACTTGATTAAGACCTTAATGAGTGAAGAAAATTGATTAATAGTTTTAATTAGTGATAATTGTGTTATGGTTATTTGGATTGACCATTTTGACTTGTTGACCAAAGTTGACTTAGATATTTTTCTTTTTGTTGTTTTGTTAAGCATGTGCTTAGCATTAATGGTGACATGATAATGGTCAAATCATACCAACCATCACAATTTTTGCTAATTAAAATTATTATTCTTATATGCTAATATGAAAGCTATCTCTTCTCATTCTATCATGATACATTCTCTCTCCTAGCTTTCTCTCCTTCATCCTCTCTCTCAAACCCTAACCTCTCATGTGTTGAGAACCAAGGGAAATTCAGACCAAACCACTAAAATCACTCTCTACTCTCTCTAGGGTTCTTAGTCTAGTTCACCAAGCACCTTAGTTACTTCAAGATAGAGGTTGGAGCTCAAGGTAGAGGCCTTCAGGTGGATCTTTCTTTGGCAAAGAGAAGACGGTGAGGAGGAGCCATTTACACCACTACAAGGAGTTAACAATAAGAGGAAGCAACACAAGAAGAGAAGGAGTTCAAGCTTTCGGTATAATCTCTTAACCTAGTAGTTAAAGATCTTTGTTTGTTTGTTATTTTTTTTAGCAAAGATCCTTCATGGTTAGTCTATGTTTCCTTTGTGTTAAAAATTTGTTTTTTACCTCTTCCGCCTTCCCGAAAGTACCGGGGTGGGTAACATAGACTTACATATGCTGCATATCAAGTCTAGGGATGGTATCGTCGACTCCAATAACTCAATAAGTAATGCATGTATATGGCCTATAACAGATCGAGAAACTACTAATAACACTTATCAATAAATCTCATCAGCCCTTGGACAGGGACTTTCTGTTATAGCCAATCGAGCATAGAGCAAGATCAACCCCCAATACCGGGAGAGGCGAAACCCCTCCTATCTCTCATTTCCTCCATGTTCCTCGTGACTGTACCCAAAAGCCACCTGTTTGCATGACTCAGTAGAGCCGTGGTAGGGTGGAAATCAAAATACCGTGGGAGCGCACACAAGAATCTATGACGATCTCGGGTCTACAGACTAACCTGTACCAGTGTCACCTGAGAACTGCTATCCGACGATAGATATAATACTATATAGGAGTTCTCGGCAAGTACGTTTAGTGTACCCAGTCTCCACTGACCACCCGTATACAATCTTTGATGCCAAACACCAATGGATATGGGATTATCAACAGCCTATCATATGGGTCAAGAAACGTATACGCCGGTCTACTCTGGAATATCGATGCCCAATCTCGATACACCCACGACTAGGTGTAAGGCAATGCCAGCGCCCCGGCCATCAATCTGTGGCCAAACGCGGAACAAAAACATTTAAAAACCGGCGCTAACGGAACCCTAAACGACGAATCGTGCCATTAACCCTATACTAGTCCTATATAAAGGAGTTTAAGAGATTATACCAATCGATCTGTGTCCTTCGGTCTTCAATCTCTGTCCTTAGCTCGTCGCGGTTTCCTCGACGAAGTTCGATCTCCGGTCTCCCTCGTCGAAGAGGATCCACGTCGAGGATTAGTAATACGGGCTCCCGCTTCAAAACCGAAGCAACTCGGGCATCCAGTTTGCTAGCCTAGATACCCAAGATGATGTAGTGAGTGTGTGTGAATAATTTTTCTCAATACACCTAATGATTCTAAACACATGGGAGGGAATGGGTGGAGGTGAAGAAGAAGCCATGGGATGAAAAGAGTGAGCTCAAGTTTTTGGCTTAAGAAAAACAACCAAAGAAAATCTCTGTTCTTTTTCTTGAGTTGAATTGTGTGAAGTATTTGTGAGCAAGTGAAGAAAAATCCCAGCACAAAAATATCTCACACCAAACCCAACTCCATGAGTAACCAAGTACACATGTGCCACCATCAATGCACACAATACCCAACACCATGAGTCACCAAGTGAGCACATGCACCATGAATGCCCAAGGCCAAAACTCACACTCACAATTTCCACCAATTAAACATTAAACCAAATGTTTAAATCAAAAAAAGAAATGGCAACTTCAAAAGTAAACTCGTAACGAATTACAAGAATACCCCTCATCTGTACATACATACCTGCATCCGTATTCCGACTGAATATGAATACAACGAGACGAAAATAATCCAACAATACAATACTAGGATCCTGTCATGACCCGAAATTGGCACGTGACGGCCCTAATACTACGCAATGTCTACAGGCGTAACGCAGAAAAAGAAAGCCAAAACCCAGAAATCTAAACAATTAAAATACCAGAAAAGATAAGAAACATTGTTTAAAAGTCTTTGAAATCACAACCCAAATTCTTTAAAAGTCCAACTTTATTTCTTTTAAATTTCGGCAGCACCTCCTTTATAAAAACCAACCCCAAAAATGGGTACAACATAAATATAAAGTAAAGCATCCCCAACGGGAGCAAATCCACGCCCAAAGGCGGAAAACAACCACCACAACAAATATACGACGCCGTAGCGAAGAAATAGAAAACGATAGAAAGGAAACTGTATAAAAGACAACAAGTCATAACATAATATACAACATCGTCCTCACCAAGTCTCTAAGTCAATATGAAAATAGTAGATGGAGAGTACAGGGATACAACGAATATACAATACAACGAATAACCACAAACCCACCTAAGCAAACTGCACACTATGAGCTGATGCGGTATCCGAAGCAAAAGATGATAAGATGTGTGATAATAGCCTGCCTCTGACTATCCTTAGGAACACCTACAAACACTGTGGCACAACGGTGGTGAGTTGCCAACTCATGAATAGTAAATAACATATGCAGGTAATCGCGAGTATGCAAGTACAGCGTGAATCTAACATGTGCAATTAATAGCAATAAAAAGTCATATGAATGCAATAATCATGAAAGGTACACTAGCAGGTACAACTAATACATGAATCAATGCATATAAATAAAGGTATGTAAATGCAACAGTCATGAAAGGTACTCTAACAGGTACTACTAATACATGAAGCAGTGCATAAACAATAAATGTGAAATATGGAATGAAATATGTCATTTCCACGGAATCCTGACATTGTGGTAGGATCACAATCCATCAAGACAAATCTAAATCCCAATTCCTCAAATCAGCCCCCAAATTGTCTCTCATATCATATAAGTCTCACAAATCCTGAATGTACAATATCGAATAAATCTCATATATCCTGAATTTACAAATCAACAATCTCATAAATATCCTGTATCCAATATCAAATGAATCACCTATATCCCAAATCAAATTATCAAGTTAAAATCTAACATCCTAAATATATTTGCATGAATAAATATGATGATGTAAATAATTTAATGTCAATACACATATATTAGCGTCCCATTCCACTAATATTGATGTAAGGGCATATATAACAGCGGCTTAAACCCCTGTTATATATACAAAGGAGTAAAAAAGAAATATCATGAAACCAATGTGTCAAGCATCGACACAGAAATGCTGGTCTATCTGGTGTTGTCACCAAGACTGGCCACTTGATAGGTACGTATCACACGCTATCCGAAAAGCACGAGTGCCTAGCTTTGACCCACATCTTTCCACGTATCTATACGTACATGACTCCCAACGGTATCCCCATGATTACCGCCGAATCATTGGTAATGTCATCGGAAAGTATGGTTCCCCCACTAACTCATCTCCTCACTGAGATTCTTGCCGCGGGGTACCTCCGGGCCCCACCTGTACCCACACACGGACCCCTCCGTTCCTCGTGTCGGGTATATATATATCCGAACCGATAAATCTCATGGTGGCTGTTGAAATATCATATCAAGGGAAACCCGGGTTTTCAAATAATGCATAATTTCATGAACTCCCACGGTCCCCAAATCCAGAAAACATCATGAAAAATCCATATCTCAATGCGAAAATCCATGAATATAATATATGCAACATAAAAGGAAATGTAAGCATATAAAGGAAAAGTCTCTAATTAACTGCAACAAGTTAATATAAATATCATGCGGTTCATAATTTTCTCCAATTCTAAAATAACATTAGGTAAAGGTAAACATGTAGCTATAACCGGATGTATGTGAAAACATAAAGGTATTGCAAGATATATGTATCCACCTATAAGTAATGATGTAGTATACCCCCTGGGTATAATTGAAATAGGTGGGCAAGGTATACCTGTATCTTTGTCATAAAGTGTGCATGTACCTATCATTAATGGTACAATACTCTATAGGTATACAGGTAACTAGCATGTAAGTATGTCAGAGCATATGTGTAAGCATGTAGGTATACAGGTGTGCTATAAGTCAATGCGTAAAGAAATATGAATCAAAGTCTCAATGTCCCTAACCAAGCAATATCATACCGTTAAGTGGGTTGTGCGTGACGTGGCAATAATTGACAGTGTTTGTAGCATACAATTAGTGCTCGTGAAACATGAATCGTCAATAATATGTGCAGTATCCTAAGGATACTAGTCCAAGCACAACAATTTCTAAGTAATAGGGTAAATGCGCAATTCTAAATATGACATAAAATATGCGACAGAAATAACATCTCTAGCGCAGACGCATAACGCCATGCGGGCGATTCCCCTGTAGATGTTAAATCTACTCACCAACGCTCCTGGCTAAGTGAAGCCTACCACCCGTTTTCCCTTGTCGTGGCGTCCGAAGTCCCCACTTGCGAACCTAAAATTTCACAAACACATCACATAAGCAAAAATCCTAAAATGACGAAAAGAAAACGAAACGCGATGAAAACGCCCGGAAAATTACACTGCGGGTTTAGCACATCTATCGCGCACGACATCGGCCAAAAACCCTAATTGGGGTCGCTAAACTACAAAACACTAAGTCTAGACCCCGATCGTCCTGATCGCGCAACACAACAAAAAAATTACGAGGAATACAATAGATATAATCTCGCAACGACCAATCGAACCCACGTCGGAAAAACCCCGAAATCTAGTAAGCAACCTATCGCAATATTTCGCACTAGTTTCAAGCTAATGCATATCTAGCGATTACAAACACCTTAAAATAGCTTAAGAAATCTATCTAAACCATTCCTATATTTTTAACACTCGCTAATTATGTTTTAGCAAAACCTAGTAAGCTAATTGCATAATTAAACAAAGTATTCATTAGCAAAAATTAACATTTCCTACCAGGTTAATCACCTCCAAAACACAAATTAACACTTCAAATGAACACTAAACACTTAACAAAATTTAACCCTAACATGAATTTCTTAAACCAAATATAATTGAATTAATCATAATTTAAAAACTAAACTAAACCCATAATTAGCTAACTAAATTAGCTAGAATAAGATTAAAGCAAATATAAAAGTATTAAGGTAAGAATTATACCTCCCCAAGAACACAAAATGAATCTTAATCCAACATCTTAGCATCAAAAACCAAGCTTTATTGAAGATCCATGAAGGATTAGTGAAGGAAAGGAAGGAAAATGATTATATTTGAATTTTTGTGATTTTATTTGGATATTTCATGATTTATTTGATGCAAAATGAGTTGAAAAAGAGTGGGAATGATGGAGGGCAGCAAGGGAAAGGGAAGGGCCAGCCAAGGGGGTGAGGGGGGTATTTTTGTGAATTTGTTGTGAAGAAATTGCTAGGAAAAAGAGTAATAAATGCTAATAAATGCTCTTTGCCACCTTTACACATTTTCTTTTTAAAATAAAACCTTTTGCACTCAAAAAAATATCTAGATATTTAAAAAGAAGTTTCCAAAATATTCTAGTGACAAAAAATAAATTTATTCTTAAGAAAAGAAATTTCCCGAATTACGTGCACCAAATACCGCTTAAAATAATATTTTATTTGGGAAAAATTCTATCTGAACCGAAACCTCCCAAATACCCCTAAAGTTCGCGCACAAGCTTTATTTTAGCTAAAAAAAATATCGTCAAGCTTATACAGACGTTTGATCGAAATGGGGTTAAAACGGGAAAAACCGATAATTTTGCCCTAAAACGGGAAAATTCACAAAACGATTTCCAAAACGTTACAATCTTCCCCCCCCCCTATAAAAATTCGTCCTCGAATTTAAAATTTTCACTAAGCGTACCTTAAAAAAGAAGAGTAAAAAACTCCCAATTCTCGCTCGCAGCCTCCCGAGTGATCATCTCATTATACGACTATGTCCAAAAAAACTCTCCACAGATAGCAAGACCCTTGACCGAAGTTTCTCCACCTGCCGGGACATTAACACCAATGGCTGCCGGTGAGCAAAAAGATCGCGTCAAAGCAAATGGTCTAATGCTGAATCATGTGAAAAAAAGTCATGAAGGTAATTGCAAAGTATCAACACAAAGAATGCGGGGTGAAAACTCAATAATCTGGGCGGAAGTGCCAAATTAAAGGCAACGAACTAACTCGCTTAAAGGATCTCAAAAGGACCTACAATCCTGGGATAAGATTCCCAAAACTCCACACGTCATTGATTGGAAAATCCATAGGAATACATGATCTCCCACTGCGAACTCAGGCCTGCGACTACCCTGGTCGGCATAAGATCTCTGTCCGCACAGGACTGTCATCATCCTGACCTGAACAACTGGATCATCTCCGAAGTCTCTAGACTAGCTGGGGTCCAAAAATCCAACAACGCAGAGTTAGAAAAAAAAAACAGATTGGTGATCGACACGACCTAACCCCTAAACCTAAAGGTTGCCAATTGGAGTGTCTGCTGATAACAACTATCGAAGGAGAATCCTAACAATGGCGAGTGACGATCCCCAACTACCGACAACAACAACACGAATGCACAAACATATCCTCCAGAGTCGGTATAGCCCGCTCTCACAAACCCATCATCCTGCGGATGGAAAGATGGAGCTAAAGCTTAAGCAGTACCCAAGGCTTCCTGAAGCTTCTGCCCAAGACGGCAAGCGAACATGGTGCCTTCATTGGATACGACCCTCGAAGGAACTCCGTGCAACGCACAAACTTAACAAAGAACAACTTAGCAAACTGAGTATAACCGGACAAAAAGCATCCGAATGGAGTCACACCCTGACTAAACCTGGGTATACGCCACAAAGAATATTCATGGAGATCTGCTCCCATTACCACTTCGGAACGGTTTAAGGTTGCAACTCTCCAGCCGATCTCAGATGCTCAACCACAACACACAACAAGACAACACCTTGAAACGAAATCCGAAACTTCTCTTTACATCCTTGCCCACCCGTAACTATCTCACAAGTCACGTCAAATACTGGTGGAACTTGAATGAGTACAGAGAGTTGACAGATGTGCCTGCTCTAGGATTTCACGTCTCTACCCAATAGTATCAGGTACACAAACGCATCCCTAAACTCAGCACACCCTTATCACAAATCAAGGACTCCGAATCACTACCCAGCTGAGTATGCTCAAGTATTTCTGACGAACGAGCATCGGCGGGCAGTGTCTCGCGAAAGCGATTAAGGAAAAGTGGTTGGACGCGGACATGAGTAAGCTGTCCCCTCAGTAGAGGCGAACTTAAGCTATACTCAACAATCGCACAAGAACTGTGAATATGCAGAAGACTATCTCAACAATCAAAATCCGCTGCAGGAAGATGTACATTAAGCTCTGGTAGTCCGTGAAAATCTGACATGACTCTCGAACAAGTAGTGTCTCTAAATCTCCAACACAAGACCACCTCGGCCATCTCCAGATCGTGAGTGGAATATCCTGCTAGTACTTCCTCCAAATGTAGGGAAGCTAAAGCGATAACTTTATAGTGCCGCATCAGCGCAAAATCGAGCCCCACTCGCGAAACATCACAGTTACACAACAAAGTCTTCCGAACCAGAAAGCAACGAAAGAACTGATGCATTTGTTAATCGAATTTTCAACTGCCGAAAACTCCGCACACATGCCTCAGTCCAAAGAAAGAAACCTCCACTCCGGTCAATTCAGTCGACTGTGCAGCACTACACTAACGATCCTGCACAAAACGGCGGTAGAAACCTGCTAAGCCCAAAATCTGCGGACCTCCTTCCTGCACACAAGTCTAGGCCTAAGCTGTATGGCCACGATCTCCCTCGGAACCTTACAAAACCGTCTCCCGTGACTACAAGACCTAAGAGTCAACACAAACAAGCCTGAAGGAACACTCCGAGAATCTAACAAATAGCTGGCACTCTCCCAGCATCTGCATAACAAATCCTCAAGTGCTACTCCTGTCTCTCAAGACACATTAAAATTGTTAGTGTTTATGCCCTAGAAGGCCATTACTGTATCATACTAGCTTGTATATTACTTAATGGAAGCTTGGGATATTCACATGTATATAACAGTCTTGCTAAACATGGTAGTATGCTACTTGGTTTTTCTATCTTAATATGTGAGTGTACGTATTGATAGAGCTCTTAGGATCTTGCTTGTCTACCAGCGTTGTGATGGCAGTCATACTAGTGGGGGCTGGGTAGTCTACAAGCACATCCTTATTCAGGTCCCTGGTCGTTGGATTATCGAGACAGAGCATCGATACTCCGGAGTAGACTGGTGTGTACGCTTCTCATCCCAGTTGGGGAGATGGTCTGTCCCACAGCCGTCAGTACGTCGTACTGGAGATAGTATACAGGTGCTCGTTAGGTTACGGGTACACCGGACAGAACTCACAGGGAACTGTTGGTTGGTTTGATACCAGTCGTCAGTGAACAGTTCCCAGGTGACATGAGTACAGCGTAATCCGCAGACTTTACACTGCTACTTCGCCTCGAGTGTGTCCCATTGTTCTTAGATTGCTGCCCTACCACGGCTCAAAGGAGTCGTGCAAACAGGTAGCAGTTGGGTGCAGTCCCGAGCACTTGGAGGCAGTGGCGGTTAGACAGGATTCATCCCTCCCAGTATTGGGAGTAGATATCGTGCTGTGTCAGAGAGCCATTACGCAAAGTCCCTGGCCAGGGCAAGCGAGATTTGCTGGTAGGTTCCAGTAGTTTCTCAGGGTGTAATGGGCTTCCCTCCGACACGACTTATACCGCTATTAGGGGACTGACGCTTGCCGCCCCCCTAGGCCCGATATGCGATAGTCTTGGACGAACGGACCGGACTGTATGGAGATTGTCACATCAGACTCAGTAGGAGTTCGGATGGGTTTTCTCATCGGCCTTTTTATCGACAACTACCTGGGGACCGTTACGTACAGCTAGTGCCGCTTGCGGTCTGTGGTTAAACCCACTGCCAGCGTAGTAGTCGAGTCTCTAGAGTCCCACACAGAGAGTTTCCTACTCCAGGCGAAACGATATAGAGGTCGCATGGTTTTGCGACAAAGGGTTCGGACGCATACGTGCGTTTACGCACGTACGACTTTCGGACAGTTTTTACCAGTCGGCTTTGGTTTAAGCCAGTTACTGGTATCCGGTTATTGGATTTTTACAGTCTAAAGTTTTTCCGTATTTTTGCGGATCGGAGGGGCGTTCTCGTAATTGTTTGAGAAGCTTCTAGAAGACGGTGACTAAGGAGGGTTATGTGTCATATTCATTGAATGAGGTTATGAGTCATGGTGGTGATTCATTCATTTCATTAATGCACATTTATTGCTTAATGACTCATGCTAATGAATCACCACTAGATATTTTATGAAGCATGATTAATCATCACTTTTTATCCTTTTCTTATTATTAGAAAATGCTTCATATATGATATGATACTCATAAACTTATATCATAATATTATTCACATTCTCTCTCCTCAAGCTCTCTCTCTTCAAAAGACTAATCCTCACCCTCATGTGTTGAGATCTAGGATTAGTTAGACTAATCAATCCATAACCATCACTCTATTTCATCTATCTTCTTTGATTAGCAATCCAAGAAGGTTAGTTGCCTCAAGTTTAGAGATTTAGCTTGGTGTTTTGCTCTCGGGTGGATCGTCTACTACCTAGAGAAGGTCGAGGAGAACAAAAGAGAACACAAAGACGAAGGACCGGTTTCGATAGGTATAATCCCTAAGCATAGTAGTTTAGAACAACTATATGTTTGGTTAGTTATCGTTTAGCTTCGATTCAAGCGGTTAGTCGATGTTCGTTCACTAAACAAGATCGTTTTTGAAATTTCCGCCTCCCCACAAGTACTGGGGTGTACTACATCGACTTACAGTGGTATCAGAGCCTCGCTAAACAATAAATAACTTAATTGCAAATTTGTACGAATTTCGAACGGAAAAACGAAGCCGAAAAACCCTAATTCTGTCAAGTTTCTGTCGAAGTTAAAATGATGTCCAAAAATTTTTCAGGTGGGTTCAGAGAGCTTGACATGACACCAGTAGAACACCCAAGAAAAACAGTCGCCTGAATCGTCTAACTCGCCGCGGAACCGCGGCCTCAGCCTACTGAGTCGCCGCGCTTCCGCCGCCGAGTTGGCGAGTCAGGAACCGAGTTTTCTTCTGTTGCTTCTCTGTGTAATTAGGGGTTTTCTGGAATATTTAATATTTGCTCAGGTTACTGTTTAACAGAGCAGATTTTGGAGCAATATTGATGTTGTTTAATTGATCGAAATTGTACAGTATTTGCATATTGGATTATATCTGTGATTGTTTAATGTGTTCGTAAACCTCCCCTAACTGCTAGTATGTCGGTTGGCAGGGGGTTGCACATTTCTGAAATGGTTATATCTGTTTGTGCATATAAACTGTATTGGACTGTTGTGGTGTATAGCCGGGGTTAGCAATGGGTTATTGTTTAATTCATTTGTTGTAAATGTAATTTGTTGTAATATTATTTTTGCGGGGCACTTCCAGGTTGCGGTCGTAGCCACCGTTGTATTATTTCATTTTACTGTTTTTGCTCCTAGGACTGACCCAAGGTGGGGTACACAGACTGCCGGGTGGGTAGTTTGCCGTACCCGTAGGGGTCGAGGGTGGGGTAACGGCTATTCATCACAACTGTGTAATCTGTCTTTTCTTGCAGGCTCAAAAGAAATACAGATTGCTTGCAAATCCAATATTGTTTATCTGTGTTCTGGAATGAATATCATTGCGTCAGACGAATGTAAAATATCTATATTTATTGTAGCTATTTAGACGTCACTTATGTTTTACACCCGCGCTAGCCCAGCCCCCGCTCTGTCGTTAGTTAAGTAACCTAACGGGTGATGACGGGACCCCGTGGCGAATGCGGATGGCATAAGAGGACGTTGTATTTTCGTTGTTTTCTGCAATGATAGGTTAATGATGGGACGCATTATCAATAATGCAAAGTAAAACAAACCAAAGTTTAAATCGTTGGAACAATTTAAAAGAAACCACTTGGTTATTTTTAAAACAGATATTTTTAAATGCGGAGATTTAACCACTCCTTTTACAAGCTATCAGGTTCCTTCGGTTATATCAAGTTCACTACGTTCACGGTTTCGCCAAAACCATTCGTAGCCCTCCGTCATTTCATCTGGGTATTCAGTAGTATTCAAGCTATGTATTTTGACCTAACGCCAAGGCATAGTGTTTGGTAGCTGCTGGATATTCATTTGTTGCATAGATAGATGAGTTAGTTTGGGACAGTCGTATTATCATTTTGGCCGAACGTCAAGGATATATACGGATGGGTTCAAATTGACAAGATAATGATGGGTAGAACTTGACATGTGACTTATGACATTTTGACCTAACGCCAAGGTCATAAGAGCATGGGGCAAAAACTTATATCGGGAATTTCTAAAGAAACTGAAATTTGCAAAGAGATGCATACCATTTGGAGTTTGATGAATGTTGGTAGCATTCCTACAACATTATCAGACGATGATATTTGGATCCCGATCCTACTGTGAGTATATGATACTTATCAGGATATTCGTCACTTAACGATCAATGCTATAAACCTAGTAGGTGTCCAGAAAAGTGTCAGCGGGGTTACGCCCCCAGAGAAAAGAGGTTATTTAATTAAGAAACTTCGCGAAAGCGTTGGAAAACCTCCCTCGAAGTATCGACACCGGCCTGGCTGAACGGTTAAGCAAGTATTGTACGGTGAGAATAGTCTTGGCTAATTCTTGTTTTATGGTTTGAGGAAGGATTCGAGAAACAGTGGGAGCCATCCAGTTTAGATAAACTAAAAACCACTCTAAACTTGCAAGAGCATCATGCTAAAGAGTTTTCTTCTCTCTCTCCTAATTGCAGCGACCCTGAAAATGACTGGACTTAAGTTACTTTTAGAGAAAAATATACTGACGGGGCCAAACTATAAAGATTGGCTGCGGAATGTCAAAATGGCTTTGACCTATGACAAACTGGGGTACGTCCTCACCGCTACGGCACCTGCTGTCCCTGGTCCCAAATCCAGCAATGCGGATAAGGAAATCCGCAAAACCTGGGATTTAGATTGCGCGAGAGCCATGTGCATCGTGCTTGCCTCGATGGACAATGAACATCAGAGGAGGCACGGGGATATGTCCCTAGATGGCATATTTCTCCATACAAAGGAACTTTATGGAGAGCAATCTCGTATAGCAAGATACGAGACCTCTAAGAACTTGTTTCGAGCGAGGTTGGCTGTCGGGTCATCAGTAGGTGAACATGTCCTACAGATGATCGGCTATATAGAAGAGCTCGCAGACCTTGGGACGACTTTGGATAATGAGCTCTATACAGACCTTATTCTCCAGTCCCTTCCTCACACCTACGCCCAGTTTATCCTGAACTTCAACCTTCAAAGAAAAGAAGTTGAACTTCCGGAACTCCTAAACATGTTAAGGAGTGCAGAGGGCACCTTGAAGAAATCAAGGGAAACACCCGCTATGTTTGTTGGCGGTTCATCTTCTTCCGGGTCCAAGGCTAGGGCCAAAGGAAGGAAGAAGAAGGCCGCACCCAGACCTAGAGGAGGTGTTAGTAAGGTGGGAGGGAAGGGAAAGAAAAAGAAAGCAGTACCGATAGTTGGCCAGGATGAGTGCTTCCATTGTCACAGGAAAGGGCACTGGAAGAAGGATTGCAAGGCGTGGAACGCCAAGAACCAGGAACCGAAGCAAGCTGTGGCTTCGACTTCAGGTGTGTTTGTAATTGAGAATTGTCTGTCGATCAACTCTACTTCCTGGGTATTGGATACCGGATCAGGATCTCATATTTGCAATTCATTGCAGGCACTGAGAAACCGTAGAGTGCTGAAGGAAGGTGATATGATCCACAAGGTTGCTAACGGAGCTAGCGTGGGAGCTGCGTCCGTCGGGGATTATCACCTAGGATTGACGAGTGGACACATTTTGGTTTTACATAACTGTTATTTTGTACCCAGCTTAACGTGTAATATCATATCAGTTTCCTTGTTATCAAATAAAGGTTATGATTTCACGTTTGTAAGAGATGTTGTCAACATCCACCTTAATCATGGTTTGATTGGGTCCGGTACATTAAATAACGGCATATATGTTTTAAACCAACTCCAAATTTTCAATGTCCAGAACACACTAAAAAGAAAGTCTCCAGATTTAAATAAAGCTTTCTTATGGCATTGTAGACTGGGTCACATCAATGAGAGAAGGTTGACTAAGTTTCATAGAGAAGGATATTTGGACTCGTTCAAATATCAATCTTATGACACTTGTCAATCTTGTCTCAAAGGAAAGATGACAAAGACTCCATTTACTGGACAAAGAGTAAGAGCGAGCGAGCTCTTAGGACTCATACACAGCGATGTATGTGGTCCGATGTCTACACATGCGAGATGTGGTTTTTCCTATTTCATTATTTTCACGGATGATTACTCAAGATACGGATTCATTTATCTGATGAAACATAAATCCGAGGCTTTTGAGAAATTCCAAGAGTATAAGAATGAAGTAGAAAACCAAACCGGCAAAAGTATAAAGACACTTAGATCTGATCGAGGTGGTGAATACTTGAGTGCCGAGTTCCTATGTTACCTAAAAGAGAATGGAATTCTCTCTCAGCTTACTCCTCCGTACACTCCACAGCATAACGGTGTATCGGAGAGACGGAATCGAACCCTATTGGATATGGTACGATCCATGATGAGTAATGCTGAGTTACCGCGATCTTTCTGGGGACATGCGCTAGAATCAGCGGCATATCTTTTGAACATGGTACCTACCAAGACTGTGCCTACCACTTCATATCAGATGTGGAGTGGGAAGAAACCCCATCTACAGTATATAAAGATTTGGGGATGTCCAGCTTTTGTTAAAAAGCAGCATGTTGACAAGCTCGAGGCACGATTAGTAAAGTGTTTGTTTGTGGGATATCCAAAGCACTCCAGGGGATATCTATTCTATTACGCAGAGGAACAAAAGGTATTTGTTTCTCGTAATGCCCATTTTCTAGAACATCAGTTTTTAGAAAAGGATTCAAGTGGGAGCGAAATAGAACTGGAAGAAATTCCAGAACCACAAACTGCTACTGAAAGTTTGGTAGAACCGGAAGTTCAAGAAGAACAGGACATTCCCGCACCCCTCCGCAGGAGTAGTAGGCCGTCTCATCCGCCTGAGAGATACTACGGTTTTCTCATAGACGGGGATAGAGAGGATTGCATCATAGAAGATGATGAACCTACTGACTTCCAGCAGGCCATCCAGAGCGGTGACTCGGTACGATGGCTAGATGCAATGCGGACCGAAATGGAGTCCATGTACACCAACAAAGTATGGACTTTGGACTTTGCTCCAGATGGGGTAAAACCCATAGGATGTAAATGGATCTTCAAGAAAAAGATTGGTGTAGATGGACAGGTGGAAACCTATAAGGCTAGACTTGTTGCAAAGGGTTTTCGTCAAAGACCTGGTTTGGACTATGACGAAACCTTTTCTCCAGTGGCTATGCTCAAATCCATTCGGGTCCTTCTTGCTATTGCTGCCTTCCATGATTATGAAATCTGGCAGATGGACGTAAAGACGGCTTTTCTGAATGGAAATTTAGAAGAGAGCGTCTATATGGATCAGCCAGAGGGTTTCAATCAGAGTAGGAGCAGCGGGAAAGTATGCAAGCTGCTTAAGTCCATTTATGGACTAAAGCAGGCATCGCGGAGTTGGAACATCTGTTTTGATGAGACAGTCAAAGAATATGACTTTATCAAAAATCCAGATGAACCGTGCATATATAGTAAAGTTGTGGCCAGAAGTGTCGTATTCCTCGTCTTGTACGTGGATGACATTCTATTGATAGGAAATGACATTCCTATGCTACAATCTGTCAAAGGATTCTTGTCACACAGGTTCTCCATGAAAGACCTGGGTGATGCCTCTTACATTCTGGGGATCCGGATCTATCGTGATAGATCCAAGAGGATGTTGGGACTTTCGCAGTCCAGGTATATCGACACTGTACTGAAAAGATTCAGTATGGAAGATTCTAAGCGCGGTAATCTACCGGCTTGTCACGGAATCACCCTCTCCAAAGAGATGTCTCCCAAAACTGATTTGGAAAGGGAACGCATGTCTATTATACCATACGCTTCTGCGGTAGGCTCTATAATGTATGCGATGTTGTGTACCAGACCAGATGTAGCTTACGCACTGAGCGTGGTAAGCCGGTATCAGTCAGACCCAGGGGAGAAACACTGGATAGCAGTAAAGAACATTCTCAAGTACCTGAGGAGGACTAAGGAGATGTTCTTGGTTTACGGCGGAAAAGACCTCTGGTTGGAGGCCTTTGCTGATTCCGGCTTCCAGAGTGATAAGGACGATTCCAAGTCCATGTCGGGTTATGTCTTTACCCTCAATGGAGGGGCGGTGTGCTGGAAGAGCTCCAAGCAGGACACCGTTGCTGACTCGACGATGGAAGCGGAGTATATAGCTGCTTGCGATGCCGCAAAATAAGCAGTCTGGATGAAGAAGTTCCTAACAGAACTTCAGGTTGTTCCTACCATAGTTGATCCAATACCTCTGTATTGCGACAACAACGGAGCTATAGCTTTAGCGAAGGAACCAAGGTCCCATCAGAAGTCCAGACACATCTTGAGGCGGTATCACCTGATCAGGGAGATCATTGATCGTCAGGAGATTGAGGTTCGGAGAGTTGCTTCAGAAGAGAACATTGCTGATCCATTCACGAAGGCCCTTCCTCAGATTCAGTTCGAGAGGCTACTCGAGATCATTGGTCTACGATATGCCAGTACATGGCCCTAGTGCAAGTGGGAGATTGTTAGTGTTTATGCCCTAGAAGGCCATTACTGTATCATACTAGCTTGTATATTACTTAATGGAAGCTTGGGATATTCACATCTATATAACAGTCTTGCTAAACATGGTAGTATGCTACTTGGTTTTTCTATCTTAATATGTGAGTGTACGTATTGATAGAGCTCTTAGGATCTTGCTTGTCTACCAGCGTTGTGATGGCAGTCACACTAGTGGGGGCTGGGTAGTCTACAAGCACATCCTTATTCAGGTCCCTGGTCGTTGGATTATCGAGACAGAGCATCGATACTCCGGAGTAGACTGGTGTGTACGCTTCTCATCCCAGTTGGGGAGATGGTCTGTCCCACAGCCATCAGTACGTCGTACTGGAGATAGTATACAGGTGCTCGTTAGGTTACGGGTACACCGGACAGGACTCACAGGGAACTGTTGGTTGGTTTGATACCAGTCGTCAGTGAACAGTTCCCAGGTGACATGAGTATAGCGTAGTCCGCAGACTTGACACTGCTACTTCGCCTCGAGTGTGTCCCACTGTTCTTAGATTGCTGCCCTACCACGGCTCAAAGGAGTCGTGCAAACAGGTAGCAGTTGGGTGCAGTCCCGAGCACTTGGAGGCAGTGGCGGTTAGACAGGATTCGTCCCTCCCGGTATTGGGAGTAGATATCGTGCTGTGTCAGAGAGCCATTACGCAAAGTCCCTGGCCAGGGCAAGCGAGATTTGCTGGTAGGTTCCAGTAGTTTCTCAGGGTGTAATGGGCTTCCCTCCGACACGACTTATACCGCTATTAGGGGACTGACGCTTGCCGCCCCCTAGGCCCGATATGCGATAGTCTTGGACGAACGGACCGGACTGTATGGAGATTGTCACATCAGACTCAGTAGGAGTTCGGATGGGTTTTCTCATCGGCCTTCTTATCGATAACTACCTAGGGACCGTTACGTACAGCTAGTGCCGCTTGCGGTCTGTGGTTAAACCCACTGCCAGCGTAGTAGTCGAGTCTCTAGAGTCCCACACAGAGAGTTTCCTACTCCAGGCGAAATGATATAGAGGTCGCATGGTTTTGCGACAAAGGGTTCGGACGCATACGTGCGTTTACGCACGTACGACTTTCGGACAGTTTTTACCAGTCGGCTTTGGTTTAAGCCAGTTACTGGTATCCGGTTATTGGATTTTTACAGTCTAAAGTTTTTCCGTATTTTTGCGGATCGGAGGGGCGTTCTCGTAATTGTTTGAGAAGCTTCTAGAAGACGGTGACTAAGGAGGGTTATGTGTCATATTCATTGAATGAGGTTATGAGTCATGGTGGTGATTCATTCATTTCATTAATGCACATTTATTGCTTAATGACACATGCTAATGAATCACCACTAGATATTTTATGAAGCATGATTAATCATCACTCTTTATCCTTTTCTTATTATTAGAAAATGCTTCATATATGATATGATACTCATAAACTTATATCATAATATTATTCACATTCTCTCTCCTCAAGCTCTCTCTCTTCAAAAGACTAATCCTCACCCTCATGTGTTGAGATCTAGGATTAGTTAGACTAATCAATCCATAACCATCACTCTATTTCATCTATCTTCTTTGATTAGCAATCCAAGAAGGTTAGTTGCCTCAAGTTTAGAGGTTTAGCTTGGTGTTTTGCTCTCGGGTGGATCGTCTACTACCTATGGAAGGTCGAGGAGAACAAAGGAGAACACAAAGACGAAGGAACGGTTTCGATAGGTATAATCCCTAAGCATAGTAGTTTAGAACAACTATATGTTTGGTTAGTTTTCGTTTAGCTTCGATTCAAGCGGTTAGTCGATGTTCGTTCACTAAACAAGATCGTTTTTGAAATTTCCGCCTCCCCACAAGTACTGGGGTGTACTACATCGACTTACAAAAATAGACCAGAATGTCGTGAATAACACAACAATAACTGGTCGAGGAACGGCCTGAAGAAATTCGGTTCATCACATCTACTAATGCTGCTAGGGCATTGGTGAGTCCAACGACACCACCAAAACACACAAAGCCCATAGCACACACAAGGCAGTCTTCAGAATGTCATCACTCCGAACCAGCAACAATGATGACCGGATCCCGAACAAACATAGAAAATGTCTCGCACTCTGGAGCCGATCGAAGAAATCGTCAATGCGAGGTAAAGGATACCTATCCGCACGATAAGCCGGTTCAATTGGCGATCCATCAATACACAACCTAAACTGCCGTCTTCCTCCTTGATGAACAGAAATAGGAGCTCCTCAATGTGAAACACTCAGACGCACTATCCCCCCAACAAACAACTCTGCAGCTGATCCTTAAGCTCCCTAAGCTCCGC
Source organism: Agapanthus africanus (assembly GCA_030015575.1). Classification (NCBI taxonomy): domain Eukaryota; kingdom Viridiplantae; phylum Streptophyta; class Magnoliopsida; order Asparagales; family Amaryllidaceae; genus Agapanthus; species Agapanthus africanus. The sequence goes on from JASDDO010000004.1 coordinate 209,046,437, forward strand.
CGTCTTATCTGGAACAACGTCGGAAAACTCTAGCACGATAAGAACCCGGTCCAACAAACCCACTGTGGCTCCGGTATCACGAATGAACGCAACGAATCCTCGACATCCTCTCCTCAAAAGCCGACTAGCGAAAAAGGCTGAATTTGAGCTGTGAGAGGCGGCGCCACTGTCCCCCTGCACAACAAGAAATGACTTGCCGGGAAAACAAACCTGACTGTTTCCTCACGGTAGTCCACAGACGCCTAGCACGTAACTAACCAGTCCGTGCTCAGGAGAACGTCAAATCCAACATCTCTAGAAGGATCAAGTGACGGATGACTCTCCTAAGCGATTGGCACACGACGGAAATACGTGTCGCGCAACAAAAGAATCGCTGACAGAAATTAACACAACTAACGGCTGATCTAGCTAACACGAATCCCCTCGTCCCAAACCTCTTCTACTCCCGCAACGGTCACGAAAGCTGTCTCGACGACTAAGCCTCTGTCTCTGAGCTGATACCCCGGTACGAGTCCTCCACGGTTCCAGAACTCCCGAAGTCTCTGGAATACGTGTCTCATCAACTAGGGCTGCATCCACTGGTGCTATGTAAGTGATGGAAAGCTGTGTGCTGATCGCAAGGAACAACTGGATAACAGGGGTGACAACCTCCTGTCGCTGCGCTCGAATGGTCTCCACCAAAGAACTCATCGTCTGGCGCATGTCCTGCATCTCTGCCACAAGCCTGACGATACTATCAGTCGAAGGCGAAACCGTCTGCACCTGTGCAACGAGCGTTCCATCCTGGTCAGTCCTCGCTCTCCCCGAGTCAATACTGACCTCAGCCCTCGCTGCACCTCACTGAGTCCCCATAGTCAACGTCGGCAAAGGCTATAAATAGGGATAGGATTCGATATTAACACGGAAATCGAATCACAAGGATATGAATCACCAAGGAAGGAATTTCAAGTAATTGTACTTAGGTCACTATAGACGGAGTACCCGCATCGTGAGTATGCTGCAGACTTATACACAGTACGTTACTCTGCTTAAGCTACCTACTCCATCATACCAAGGTCATCCTACACTCCGTAAGGTAAAAACCTAGCGCTCTTATACCAACTTTGTCACGACCCGAAATTGGCACGTGATGACCCTAATACTACGCAACGTCTACAGGCGTAACGCAGTAAAAGAAAGCTAAACCCCAGAAATCTAAACCATTAAAATACCAGAAAAGATAAGAAACATTGTTTAAAAGTCTTTGAAATCACAACCCAAATTCTTTAAAAGTCCAACTTTATTTCCATTAAATTTCGGCACCACCTCATTTATAAAAACCAACCCCAAAAATGGGTACAACATAAATATAAAGTAAAGCATCCCCAACGGGAGCAAATCCACGCCCAAAGGCGGAAAACTACCACCACAACAAATATACGACGCTGTAGCGAAGAAATAGAAGACGATAGAAAGGAAACTGTATAAAAGACAACAAGTCACAACATAATATACAACATCGTCCTCACCAAGTCTCTAAGTCAATATGAAAATAGTAGATGGACAGTACATGGATACAACGAATATACAATACAACGAATAACCACAAACCCACCTAAGCAAACTGCACACTATGACTGATGCGGTATCCGTAGAAAAAGATGATAAGATGTGTGATAATAGCCTTCCTCTGACTATCCTGTGGAAAACCTGCAAACACTGTGGCACAACGGGGGTGAGTTGCCAACTCGTGAATAGTAAATAACCTATGCAGGTAATCGCGAGTATACACGTACAGCGTGAATCTAACATGTGCAATTAATAGCAATAAAAAGTCATATGAATGCAATAATCATGAAAGGTACACTAGCAGGTACAACTAATATATGAATCAATGCATATAAATAAAGGTATGTAAATGCAACAGTAATGAAAGGTACTCTAACAGGTACTACTAATACATGAATCAGTGCATAAACAATAAATGTGAAGTATGGAATGATATATGTCATTTCCATGGAATCCTGACATCGTGGTAGGATCACAATCCATCAAGACAAATTCAAATCCCAATTCCTCAAATCAGCCCCCAAATTGGCTCTCATATCATATAAGTCTCACAAATCCTGAATGTACAATATCGAATAAATCTCATATATCCTGAATGTACAAATCAGCAATCTCATAAATATCCTGTATCCAATATCAAATGAATCACCTATATCCCAAATCAAATTATCAAGTAAAAATCTAACATCCTAAATATATTTGCATGAATAAATATGATGATGTATATAATTTAATGTCAATACACATATATTAGCGTCTCATTCCCCTAATATTGGTGTAAGGGCATATATAACAGCGGCCTAAACCCCTGTTATATATACAAAGGAGTAAAAAAGAAATATCATGAAACCAATGTGTCAAGGATCGACACAGAAATGCTGGTCTATCAGGTGCTGTCACCACGACTGGCCCCCTGATAGGTACGTATCACACGCTATCCGAAAATCACGAGTGCCTAACTCTGACGCTCATGTTTCCACGTATCTATACGTACATGACTCCCAACGGTATCCCCATGATTACCGCCGAATCATTGGTAATGTCACCGGAAAGTATGGTTCCCCCACTAACTCATCTTCTCACTGAGATTCTTGCCCCGGGGTACCTCCGGGCCCCACCATGTACCCACACAACGACCCCTCAGTTCCTCGCGTGGGGTATATATATATCCGAACCGATAAATCTCATGGTGGCTGCTGAAATATCATATCAAGGGAAACCGGGTTTTTCAAATAATTCATAATTTCATGAACTCCCACGGTCCCTAAATCCAGAAAACATCATGAAAAATCCATATCTCAATGCAAAAATCCATGAATATAATATATGCAACATAAAAGGAAATGTACGCATATAAAGGAAAAGCCGCTAATTAACTGCAACAAGTTAATATAAATATCATGCGGTTCCTAATTTTCTCCAATTCTAAAATAACATTAGGTAAAGGTAAACATGTAGCTATAACCAGATGTATGTGAAAACATAAAGGTATAGAAAGATATATGTATCTACCAATAAGTAATGATGTAGTATACCCCCTGGGTATAAGTGAAATAGCTGGGCAAGGTATACCTGTAGCTATGTCATAAAGTGTGCATGTACCTATCACTAATGATACAATACTCTATAGGTATACAGGTAACTAGCATGTAAGTATGTCAGAGCATATGTGTAAGCATGTTGGTATACAGGTGTGCTATAAGTCAATGCGTACAGAAATTTGAATCAAAGTCTCAATGTCCCTAACCAATCAATATCATACCTATAAGTGGGTTGTGCGTGACATGGCAATTATTGACGGTGTGTATAGCATACAATCAGTGCTCGTGCAACATGAATCGTCAATAATATGTGCAGTGTCCTAAGGATACTAGTCCAAGCACAACAATTTCTAAGTAATAGGGTAAATGCGCAATTCTAAATATGACATAGAATATGCGACAGAAATAACATCTCTAGCCCAGACGCATAACGCCATGCGGGCGATTCCCTTGTAGATGTTAAATCTACTCACCAACGCTCCTGGCTAAGTGAAGCCTACCACCTGTTTTCCCTTGTCGTGGCATCCGACGTCCCCGCTTGCGAACCTAAAATTTCACAAACACATCATATAAGCAAAAATCCTAAACTGACGAAAAGACAACGAAACGCGATGAAAACGCCCGGAAAATTACACTTCGCGCTTAGCGCATCTATCGCGCACGACATCGGCCAAAAACCCTAATTGGGGTCGCTAAACTACAAAACACTAAGTCTAGACCCCGATCGTCCTGATCGCGCAACACAACACAAAAATTACGAGGAATACAATAGATATAACCTCGCAACAACCAATCGAACCCACGTCGGATAAACCCCGAAATCTAGTAAGCAACCTATCGCAATATTTCGCACTAGTTTCAAGCTAATGCATATCTAGCGATTACAAACACCTTAAAATAGCTTAAATAATCTATCTAAACCATTCCTATATTTTTAACACTCGCTAATTATGTTTTAGCAAAAACCTAGTAAGCTAATTGCATAATTAAACAAAGTGTTCATTAGCAAAAATTAACATTTCCTACTAGGTTAATCACCTCCAAAACACAAATTAACACTTCAAATGAACACTAAACACTTAACAAAATTTAACCCTAACATGAATTTCTTAAACCAAATATAAATGAATTAATCATAATTTAAAAACTATATACTAAACACATAATTAGCTAACTAAATTAGCTAGTATAAGATTAAAGCAAATATAAAAGGATTAAGGTAAGAATTATACCTCCCCAAGAACACAAAATGAATCTTAATCCAACATCTTAGCATCAAAAACCAAGCTTTATTGAAGATCCATGAAGGATTAGTGAAGGAAATGAAGGAAAATGATTATATTTGAATTTTTGTGATTTTATTTGGATTTTTCAAGAATTATTTGATGCAAAATGAGTTGAAAAAGAGTGGGAATGATGGAGGGCAGTAAGGGGAAGGGAAGGGCCGGCCAAGGGGGTGAGGGGGGTATTTTTGTTAATTTTTTGTGAAGAAATTGCTAGGAAAAAGAGTAATAAATGCACTTTACCACCTTTACACATTTTCTTTTCTTTTTAAAATAAAAACTTTTGCACTCAAAAAAATATCTAGATATTTAAAAAGAAGTTTCCAAAACATTCTAGTGACAAAAAATAAATTTATTCTTAAGAAAAGAAATTTCCCGATTTACGTGCACCAAATACCGCTTAAAATAATATTTTATTTGGGAAAAATTCTATTTGAGCCAAAACCACCCAAATACCCCTAAAGTTCGTGCACAAGCTTTATTTTAGCTAAAAAAAAGTGTCGTCAAGCTTATACGGACGTTTGATCGAAATCGGGTTAAAACAGGGAAAACCGACAATTTTGCCCTAAAACGGGAAAAATTCACAAAACGATTTCCAAAACGTTACAGATCCGGCTTAAACTAAAGCCTATCAGTATTATCCATCCGATCATAATCCGTGCACAGTTGCACGTATATGATCGAACCCTTTCATAAAACCATACGGCCTCTACAACGTTTCGCCCGAACTAGGGAAACCCTCTGTGTGGGACTCTAAAGACTCATTAATATGCTGGCAGTGGGTTTAACCATAAGCACGTCAGTGGCACTAGCTGTATGTAACGGCTGCCCAGGTATTGAGCGAAAGGGAGGCCGACGAGCGAACTCATCCTGAAACCCTACTGAGCCCGACAGTGACAATATCCTTACAGTCCGGTCCGTTCGTCTATGAGTATCACATATCGAGTCTAGGGGGGTGGATAAAGTCATACCCCTAATAACGCCATATTTAGTGTCGGTATGAAACCTATCACCAACTAAAAAACTACTGATCTGAATTAGTAATTCTTGTCTACCCTGGCCGAGGATTTCTTGTGATGGCCACCCGTGCACACCGCGATATCAACCCCCAATATACCGGGAGAGACGAATCCCTTAACGATCCGCTCATTGCCTCCATGTGGCTTGGGACTGTAACCAACTAAAACTTGTTTGCATGATACCTTTGAGCTGTGGTAGGGTAGTAATCAAAGAACAGTGGGAACTTACACGAGACAAATGACGATATCAGGTCGATAGACTAACCTATACACATGTCACCTGGGAACTGCTATCTGACAATAGGTATAATACCAACTAGCATGTTCCCGGCGAGTCCGTCCGGTGTACTCATACCCAATGAGCACCTGTATACATCTTAGGTGAACCAACTAACACCAATGGCTTGTGAGACCGGCCATCGCCCCTCGTCGGAGTCTCGATCCTTATACACTAGTCTAGTCTTGGAGTATCGATGCCCAGTCTCGAAACTCCCACGGCTAGGGACACTTTAAGGATGTGCTTATAGACCACCCAACTCTCATATATATGATCTCCATCATACTGCTTGTATTCAAGCATGAATCCTGTAGGCTCTATCAACATGTAATAATGATCTGTAATGTCACATGAAGCATGTACACGATGATAAAGACAAACCAGATAGCATACTATCATCTCGAGTAAGACTGTTCTACCGCTATATGTCCTCGCTCAATCATTGAAATCACGTGCCTGCGATCCAATAATTGACTTGAGGGCACTATAGCCAACAATCCCCCTCTTGCACTTAAGGCTAATTATTGCGGTGTCGCATACTTACAGCCCGTGTGATACCGAACACCCAACTTCTCTACTAATCTGTTTCACAAATCTCGTTTGTAAAACTATTGTGTTCGAGAAATAGCCTCAATGAGTGGATCCGCTCCAATGTTTCTTTCTATGTCTCTCTTTATCTCAAGTTCGAGGAGAAAGCCATCTCCCGAAATGAGCAATACTTGTCTTAGAATATGCCTGGTTATCTGATGGGACCCAGTTCACAAATGAACTCCAAATCCAGTAAACTTCTTAGACTGTATCGTCAACTGAATTTAATCAGTATCCTGCGCCTTGCCTCCCTCAGTATCCGCTTGGACCACCTGTCCAAAAAACTGCCCCTCTTTAACAAGGAAAACTATAACTCTGACAGTCACTCTGTCATCCATGTCACCTTGGAAGCCTGGAAAGATAACCGTCTCCCGAAGGAGGTTGCTGTTACCATATCCCTAGAACATCCACTTATGTTCAAAAACTGCTTCCGAATGTTTCTTTAGTATTTGGATTAATATATCAACTTATTGCATCTAGTGCAAAAACAACATCTGGTGTGGTACTTGACATCTCATGATTGACTCAATTTCCTAAGCAAGTGATAAGACAATCATACACACCCCTCTCCCCTTTAGTTTGTAAGACACCTTCAGAGAGGGTAACTTCATCACCTGCAGGTACACTACCATGCCTGGAGTCGTCCATTCTAAAACACCTTTAGAACTGTCTAAGTACCCAGATTGGGAAACTACCCAAATCTTGATCTAAAACCATAGATCTAGTAACCAGAATGCCAGATATAATATCCAAATCCTATGTAGAGAAACCACTGTGTGACAACCACAGTATAACCGATCGTAGTGTAGGAATTTCACTTCCTACAAAGTGTATGTCATCCAAATACTAGGACATACCACCCTACTACCTTCTTAACAGATCCATCTCTTATTCTGATTAATTCAAAGCCTATGACTGTCACATCAAAAATAGATGATCTATCTCCGCTATATCTGCTTTAGTCTATAAATAGACATAAGCAACTTGTCCAATATGCTTCCGCTGCTCCCACTGACTACAACAACCCTCTGGGAGAGTCATATACACGTGCACTTCTAAAGCTAGTTTAGAACGACGCTATACTCATCCTTATGCCGGGTCTCATAGTCTAGAACAATAGTAATGGAAAGTCTGGGTAAACAAGAACCTCCCTATCACCGTCTTTGAGGATACCTAAGTACCACTCGGGCGCCTGAGGTTACCCACCATATCTGCGGAGTGGCTAATGGAATGTCAAACCCGATTGAATCTTTAGGTTCTATTAAATTTTCAGTAATCGTTTGTGGTTATGGAATCACTTCCAGTTCTACCATACTCCCGCTACTGTTTTGTAAAAAAGTCCATTTTGCTAAAACTGTGGCGAGTCAAGAAGAATATCACTATTGATCTCCCAGATGGTAGAAAGTTACCCCTTATCATAGCCCGTGATAACACACAAACTGCCATTACAGAAAAGTGCCTTGAGTTATCCAGAGTCTGGTTTTAAGCATAAGCCGGAAAACTCCATATACCTTAACATCGTTAAGATATGAACCATTCTATATACAATATAGAAACAGAGGCACTCATTTAATCGGAACCAGATTCAAATCATGCAGCTGTCTCCAGTGCATGTCGAAGAAGGCCGATCAGCATTACTCAACTAGGATTGCATCCAGATATGAGTAACCTGAAAGAGAAACAAGTTTCTCAAAACCATCACTATCAAATGAATACCAAACACAAGTATCTATATCTTCGATCACCTTGAAGAATCCTGATACTTGCATCACATGGTTCTCTACTTTATTCTTGTACCTATAACTTCTCAAAATTTGGACCTTGTATTTCTACGAAATACTTGTCTAAAACTGGAGAAGTTACAAGTAAACAAATTATAGTACGAGTACCATCCCCTCCGTCCTAATGGACACTGGACACCATACAATACTTTGTATATGTCCCCTGAGTTGAATAACTCAAATCCTATACGTCGTAGGTTGAAAATTGTACCATGGTTAAGAAGAATTACACCGCTGTTTAATGCTCCTTACCCAATCATCAACTGATATAGGTAAATGTCGTGGACATAATTTCAAAAAGTTATATCTCACTTTATAAAATAAACATACAGATATATCAGTTTGAAATTGGTGCATAACAACGGATATTCAAAACCAAATATTTGCCGTCAGGCAAAACCCCAGGCGATTTCCTCAAATATCACCAATTACAACGAATTCTGATATAATGAGAATATAATCACCTAATTCCAAATAACTTACTCCCACTCATCATCTGTAAAACCATACAGATGTGAGAATCAGACCTGGTAAATACATACACTAGAGTAAGGATCTAATTGGCAAATTAGTTTTCAATTAACAACGGACAGTGAAACTGAAACATGAAAATGTTTCGAAGGAGTATCCGGGTATTACTAGTAATGCCTCTTCCATTATCCAGATTCATGACTGTAACCGTATATTTCTTTGCTGTCTCTCTAAATCCCTTTATTTGTCTTTACTCATTAACTTATGTACACCACCCTTAGGCTAAATGGTTTTCTTCCTTCCCTACCGTTCGACAACAGCCTATGATTTGGAAGAAGACTATCCAATAAGCGTAATAGGTGTACCCTCCTTATCCAAGGAGCACACGCAACCTAAGAGAAGGTAATGATAAAAGACAACCTGAATAATCCTATTCAATTTCTCCTGAACCGGAGAAATGCAAAGGTGAAGTAGGAGTGGCGACGGACTACGCGGTTTGGTCATGAATGATAGTAGTCGCAATTTACTTTTTCCTCTTTCTAATCCCTTTATTTGTCTTTACTTATAACCTTCTGTACACCACACTTAGGCTAATCGGTTTTCTTCATTCCCCACCTTTCGGCACCTGCCTATTGTTTGGAAGAAGACTATCCAATAAGCGTAATAGGTGTACGCTCTCCTAATCTTAGGAGCCCTCACAACCTGAGAAAAGGTAAAAGGAAAAAACAACTGAATGGTCCTATTCAATTTTTTCAGAACCAAAAACCATTATCGAATCTGAAACAAGTTTCTTCGAGTTCGTATGTAACTATACGATGGTCATATCCAATGAAAGGGGATCTTCATAGTAATACAGAATGTTCCGGAGAAATGCAAAGGGTAAAAGTAGGAGTGGTAATGAAGTATGCAACTCTAACAATCCGAAAGTCAGTGTGTTTTAAGAAGGTTCGGTTAACTTGGTTTATGAGTTCTAGTCTAGGGTCGAGACATGGTCGCTGCCAAAGAGAGAGAGAAAAGGAACACTCAGTGCACTCTAACCTAGATCAGAATGGTTAATCATTTTACATAATCAGGATGTATCCCACTGTATCCTCAAATTCTCCTCCAAACCCGAAAGAGGAATTAGTCGGGATTATCTAAAGTCACCCGAGGAGTAAACCAACTCATCAGTGGGAATCGGGATCCGACTATCATCGCATGATAACCTGATGGAATCCACTCAAGTTATCACACTCCAGAAGGTATGAACATGCCTAGCAAGTTTCCTGTGTGTTTGAAACTCCCGATGTGATTTCTACCCTATGCACTTATGACCTTGATGAAGGCCAACATATCATAAGTCACATGTCAAGTTCTACCCGTCATTGTCCAGGTTAATTTGAACCCACCCGTACATACCCTTGACAAAGGCCAAAATAGTAGTACGACTGTCCCAAACCAACGCATCTATCTATGCAACAGAAAAGTAACAAATAGATACCATACACTATGCCATGACGAAGGCCAACAAACATAGCATGAATACTAAGTGCTACCCGTCTGAAACGACGGAGGGCTACGAATAGTTTTTGGAGAAAAACCTTTAACGTAATGAACTTGATATCGTTGAAGGAACCGGATAACTTTTTATAAATATATAGTGGCGAAAACCTTTGCTAAAGAGGTCACTCCCGGTGAAGGGATCTCGGCTCTTTCATCGTGGAATGAGTTGCAGGATATTCCCACTTAATACCGCGATGCAAAGCAAAAAGTAATCGACTGTAATGAAGTTATTACCCTGACGCAAACTTCTTCCTAAGAGGTCACTCCCGGGGAGGGGATCTCGGCTCTTGCCTCGTGGAATGAGGTGTTGAATATTCATAACCGAATACCTCTGTGCATAACAAAAGAAAACGTCCTTGCAATAACAACTTTTTAAAATTGTTCCAACAACATCGAATAGGTCTGTTTTCTTTGCATTGATCAGAATCAATGCAGTCTCGTCAATTAATCACACCACAAAAGAACGAAAATAAGATGTACGTATATGCCATCTGCATTTGCTACTGGGTCCCGTCATCACCCGTTAGGTTACTTAACTAACGACAGAGTGGGGACTGGACTAACGTGGGTGTAAAACATATACAACATCTACTAGTATATATATAGCAATATATAATAATCGCTCCAGGCGTGATAAATGCAATATCACAGATAAGCAATAAGCATCACAGAACAATACAGATAATCTGGGAGCCTCGGGTTTCCTTTGAGCCGCAAGTGAATACTGACGTTCCCCTGGTCGTGTGGATAGCCTGTGCAATGAAAACCTAGACCCCTACGAGCGCGGCAAGTTACCCGCCAAAACAAGAAGCGAGGCAGCCCCCTTCATCAAAGTGAATGGGCCACCCAGCACTTCACGGAATCCGGTAACTTGAGCACCCCACCTTGGGTCAACCTGTACCCCCTATGAGTGCGGCGAATGGCCCGCCAATTCTAGAGTGAGGTCCCCTCCGTCTCAATGCCATGAGATGCGGGCCCGTTTCCCTTAAGAACCCGGCTATCCATGCACTCTACCGTGGGGCAATCTTAGTACAGAAAAGAAAAATATGTACAACGGTGACATCGACTTCAACCCGGTCATTCCCCAAACAAATAAATATACAAACAGGCAGTGACGACAATCTACATGTCGGAGGCTTTCCCCGCGATATCAAATGTACAAGTAAAACTAAACTGTACTAACATTGCATCCAAGCTATCCACCACGACGAATGCGCAACAAACACAGCACAACACGGAACATCAACGCGAATGTCACGTTCGCAAACCCGTCTAAAAGAACTATAGCAATTAGACAAGTTATACCAATCTAATGACACTCACGGTCGTAGATAGTAATGCATGTACTGAAAAACTTTAAACAATGTTAGAAATATCGACTTCGAAAAAACCCCGAATAGCCCCAAACAACTAGATAAATCCATATCCAAACTGGGCTAAACAAACAATACCAATAAACTAATATTCCAGAGACTAACACACACCCAAAATACGAAACCCAGAATTCTTGTTCTGGCCGTCCAGCTCGGAAATTTGAGGATTGTGCTCAGGTCAATAGTGTTGGATTGGTCTCGTATTTGGGGTGCTGTCTAGTGGTCACTATAGTAGTCTTCTGCAGTCGCTAAAATATTTTTAGAAGACTCAGAAAAAATTACAGAGAATGGAAAACATCGGGTATTGTTTCGGAGTTGTTTCGGTTTTGATAGTTTAACATCGTCTAAACAACTAGTATGCGGTTAATAGGTTGGCTCCGATACCATGTAAGGCTACGCCAACGCCCCGGACATCAATCCGTGGCCAAACGTGGAACAAAAACTTTTAAAAACCGGCGCTAACGGAACCCTAAACGACGGATCGTGCCATTAACCCTATACTAGTCCTATATAAAGGAGTTTAAGAGATTATACCGATCGATCCGTGTCCTTCGGTCTTCAATCTCTGTCCTTAGCTCGTCGCGGCTGCCTCGACGAAGTTCGATCTCCGGTCTCCCTCGTCGAAGAGGATCCACAACGAGGATTAGTAATACGGGCTCCCGCTTCAAAACCGAAGCAACTCGGGCATCCAGTTTGCTAGCCTAGATACCCAAGATGAAGTAGAGAGTGTATGTGAATACTTTTTCTCAATACACCCAATGATTCTGAACACATGAGATGGAATGGGTTGAGGTGAAGAAGAAGCCATGTGATGAAAAGAGTGAGCTCAAGTTTTTGGCTTAAGAAAAACAACCAAAGAAAATCTCTGTTCTTTTTCTTGAGTTGAATTGTATGAAGTATTTGTGAGCAAGTGAAGAAAAATCCCAGCACAAAAATATCTCACACCAAACCCAACTCCATGATCACCAAGTGCACATGTGCCACCATCAATGCACACAAGCCCCAACACCATGAGTCACCAAGTGAGCACATGCACCATGAATGCCCAAGGCTAAAACTCACACTCACAATTTCCACCAATTAAACATTAAACCAAATGTTTAAATCAAAAAAAGAAATGACAACTTCAAAACTAAACTCGTAACGAATTACAAGAATACCCCTCATCTGTACATACATACCTGCATCCGTATTCCGACTGAATACGAATACAACTAGACGAAAATAATCCAACAATATAATACTAGGATCCGGTTTAAACCAAAGCCCACTAGTATTATCCGTCCGATCATGATCCATGCACAAGTGCACGTATATGATCGAACCCTGCCAAAAATCCATACGGCCTCTACAACGTTTCTCCCGAACTAGGGAAACCCTCTGTGTGGGACTCTAAAGACTTGTCAATACGCTGGCAGTGAGTTTAACCACAAGCACGTCAGTGGCACTAGCTGTATGTAACGGCTACCCAGGTATTGAGTGAAAGGAAGGCCGACGAGTGAACTCATCCTAAAACCCTACTGAGCTTGACAGTGACAATATCCGTACAGTCCGGTCCGTTCGTGTATGAGTATCGCATATCGAGTCTACGGGGTGGATAAAGTCAGACCCCTAATAACGCGATATTTAGTGTCGGTATGAAGCCTATCACCAACTGAGAAACTACTGATTCGAATCAGTAATTATCGTCTACCCCGGCCGAGGATTTCTGGTGATGGCCACCCGTGCACACCACGACATCAACCCCCAATATACGGGGAGAGACGAATCCTCTGACGATCCGCTCACTGCCTCCATGTGGCTCGGGACTGTACCCAACTAAAACCTGTTTGCATGAGTCCTTTGAGCCATGGTAGGGTAGTAATCAAAGCATAATGGGAACTCACACGAGACAAATGACAATCTCAGGTCGATAGACTAACCTGTACACATGTCACCTAGGAACCGCAATCTGATAATTGGTATAATACTAACTAGCATGTTCCCGGCGAGTCCGTCCGGTGTACTCATACCCAATGAGCACCTGTATACATCTTAGGTGAACCAACTGACACCAATGGCTTGTGAGACCTTTTAGTTATATGTATCCCCTAGAGGCCATTGTTGTATATACGATGTATATTGTAGTGGATGCTTGGACATATATAGGGAGGACTTTCTTGCTCGACATGATAGTATGCTATCTGGTTGCACTTTATCTTAACATGTACACTTATTGTCTCTCTATTACATGTTGATAAAGCCCTTTGGATGAGTACTTGACTACCAGGATTATGATGCAGATGATACTAGTGGGGACATGGTAGTCGTTAGGTACATCCTTCAAATGTTCCTAGCCGTGGGATTATCGAGACAAGGCATCGATACTCCACAGTTGACTAGCGTATGCGCTTCTTGACCCATATGATAGGCGATGGATGATTCCACATCCATTGGTGTTTGACATCAGAGAAGGTATACGGGTGCTTAGTGGAGACTGGGTATACTGAACGGACTCTCCAAGAACTCCTAGATGGTATTATACCTATCATCGGATAGCAGTTCTCTGGTGACACTAGTACAGGTTAGTCTGTAGACCCGAGATCGTCATAGAGTCTTGTGTGATTCCCACTGTATTTTGATTTCCACCATACCACGGTCAAGAGATCGTACAAAAAGGTGGTTTTTGGGTACAGTCCCGAGTCATATGGAGGCAGTGAGCGATAGAAGGGGTTTCGTCTCTCCCGGTATTGGGAGTTGATGTTGCGCTATGCTCGATTGGCCATAACAGGAAATCCCTGGACTGGGTTGCTGAGATTTACTGGTAAGTGTTATCAGTAGTTTCTCGAACCATTATGGACCTTGCATCGGCATGTCTTATCGGGCTATTGGGGTTTGACGTTATACCACTCCCAGGCTATGATATGCGACATTTCAGATGTAGAGACCGGACTGTACGGTAGTGTTACTGATTGGATTCGCAGAAGTACGAGCATGCTTGCTTGTTGATCTTTTGATCGCTCAATACCCGGGTGGCCGTTACATTTAGCAGACCGCTTGTGGCTTGTGGATGTTTGATATGATCATCACCTACTGCCGGCGTATTGACGAGTCTTTAGAGTCCTACACAGAGGTTTCCTGGTTCATGCGAAATGGAGTAGGAGCACATATATGATATGTGCGGGACCGAGATTAATCCGAGTATGCCATACCGCATTCTATTCTCGCGACTTGTGACATTGGTCGGGTATATGTGATATAGCCGGGTTATCGGATCAAGTGTTGATTCGATAACTTGTTGCATTTGATATTAGTTGGTTATATGTAATATAGCCGGATTATTAAATCAAATGTTGATTTAATAATTTAATGTAGAATTATATATTTGATATATTGAATTACATCAACTAATATTAGCTCACTTAAGTATTTCTTTTTCTCACATATGATACATTGATATATATGTGATATATGTTAAATGTATTGTTTTCTTTTTGCATAAAATATATATGTGATATATATTGTTGTGTCATGCTGGGTTACACATGCAACATGTATGTATGAGACTCACACCATGCTAGGTTAAAGTTAGGGTTTTATTTGTTTTAAGTAATTCAAACAACTTGGATAATGAGTCATGGTTGAAGCTTGGAGAAGCTTGTAGAAAACATTGACTTAGTCCACTAGGTTGTCTAGCTTAAGATATTTCTTAACCCAACCCTTAACTCATAGCTATGGTGTCACGTCCCGAAAGTACGGAATATGACCGGCACTTAAACTATGAAACGTCTCGAGGCGTACGTAATCTAAGTAAGCCGAAAACCCAGAAATCCAAACCAAGAAAAGTAGTGGAGTGAAGGAAAACCAACTAAAAGCAAGTAGTTTTAATATCATAAGCCGAATTATGCGTTTAAAAAAAACATCAAGTATTTTCTGAAAATTTCGGCAGAGTCTCCTTTGTAAATACTGGCCCCCAAACGGGATACAACATGAAAAGTATACGAAATCAATAAAAAAGCATCCCCAAGCGGGAGCTAGCTCTTTGTCAATCGACGGTCACAACCACACAAGAAATATAATATACAACGCCAAGGGCGAAGATCAAAACTCAAAAGGAAACTCAAAACAGCAAGAAATCCATAGAAATACAACGCGCGACTCTGAGGTCGAAAGAATAAATATCACTGGTCTCTATCTCTGAAATAAATACATGTTTGGTTGATGGAACTTCTAGATACAACAGAATAATAATATACAAGGTATAATGATGGGTACGATACAATTAAACCCACCTACTAGCAAGTCACCCGAAAAGAAGCAGTGCCAGCAAAGCCGTAATGAAACCTGTACGGCAAAACCTGCAAGAACTGTGGTACAACGGGGGTGAGTTACCAACTCGTGAATAGAATACATCTACGAACAGGAATCGCATGTATGACACAATCCTAGGTCATACGATCGTAATATATAATCCTCAAATATAAAACCTACAGCCTATAACAATGGCTAGGGTAATATCTAACCTAAGTGTAATCCCATGTGCCCGTGTAAGTGCCTCAGGTAGCAATATATCATATGGATGCGGTATGAATGCATGAAAACAGAATACATGAAACTGAAGAAACCGCTTTCATAACTTAGTGAGATTTTTGTATATTTAAAATGAGGTATCATAATGAAATCAGCATAAACAGTGTCTAGCATAGACACAAAACAAGTATCCAAATATCTCGATATCTCTGTGTCGCAATCTATGTACCTCAATATTTCAATATCTCTGTATGTCTCAATCTCACTATCTAGGGCGCCGTCAGTCCAGACCGGCCCCTAATATCCATCTCAAGACCACGACGGTATCCTCCGGATATCTGACGCGTCGTGTAAAATCACCGGTAGGTAGTGCTCCCCTGCCAGGCTCACATCGTCATCACCACACGCTTCTTGCCCCGGGGTACCTTACTGGGTCCACCATGTACCCGAAACGGTTCATCCGTCTCCTCGAATCGGGTCTGGAAATCCATCAGCAAACTCATGGTGGACGACTCATACATCATGGGAAAACCGCTCTTTTCATTTAAAAGGGGAGAGAAGAAGTTTGTATAAGTTTTGCGGTTTTCCTCCAAATCCAGAAAATCTCATGGAAATCCGAATCCAAAACCTCAATAGCACGTAAAATAGTGAATATATGCATGAGAATCCATGAATGCGGCATAACAATGAATAACAGTATGCATGAAGTGACAAGTAATAACTACAATGTCTAAACTGGAATATAAGGCAAGTACACTAATATCATGTCAAAACTACTATCTAACAAGCTAAGTCAAGCAATAATATTATCTAAGTGTACGTGACATGGAAATTGCTGATGAAGATGTGTGTGAGCCGGTAAGTAAGTGTACGTGGTACATACGCGTCATCGGTAATGGTGCTGGTGTCCTAACAGCATGATATCGACAATAGAATATGAATCATAATGTAAGAACGCGATGCGGAGCGAACAACAATAATGAGCGGGAGCTAAATACTAAACACAACGATAACAAATCTGCATTTAATGTAAATCTAGTCTAACAACTACACTAAACTATAAGGCTGAGCTAACAGGCTAACTTAAGGTAAGGAAACCGCCTAACATCTGAGTCGATACATACATACATACATACATATATATATATATATATATATATATATATTTTAGTCGGTGATCCCGCCTCGATAATGTCACATTCGATATCATGTCTATAATCAGATATCCCCAAGTCAAGAGTGCGGATCAAACATCAATATATATAGCTCGTACGGAAATCCGTCGTACGACATCCCCAAATCTGGGTACAGGTCAGTATCACATTCATCAAATTAATCATTTGGTATCCTCTTTATCAAAGATCATAATCCACGGTACTGATCTTCGTCTAGTACAATACTAATATCATCAATCTAAGCATGATCTGACTGCTGATCTACAACCTCAAACAAATCGATATCATCATCATATATCTTCATAAAGAGGTATACATCGCCTAATGCGACCTACTATGAATATCTTAACATATCTTATCTCATATCACGATCACATGTCAACCATTCAATATATAACACTATTCACATGTATCGTCGTCTCAAGATCCGCTATAACATCTGGACGTATCTCAAGTACGAATCCTGCCATATCACCGTTCTCGCGGTCTCAATCAAATCTTATCGACTCATCTCAAATCCCAAATACTATCCTCAAATCCAGTATGTGAACACATAGTCCCATACCCATGTGAACACATAACTATATAACCCCATATAAGCACATATGAAAGAAGAATGTATGCAAGTATGGGTGTGCGTGTGTATGAGTGGTGCAACCACTACTCTAGGGTTTCGCAACACTACGCTAATCCAATCACACCAAATATCCATCTTTATCATCAATAAACTCAACAATATATAATTAATATATATGTGTGTATACGTATTCGTATACATCACCACGAACTGCGGGGGTGCTATACGCCATCCACCCGACTTCTCCCCGTAGATATATATCTACTCACCGGAATCCCAGCTAGCTATGCCCAATCACCGCTTTCCCTTTTCGTGCCGCTTCCGAAGTCTCCGCGACCGAACCTGGAATTTGCACCAATACAAAACATAAGGTTACATATCATGAAACGACGCAAATCCCAAACGAAAATATCAACGTTCACAAGCTTGGCACAACGTGCACAAGGTGCGCGGAACACCCACGAAAATCACAAAAACTAACTATAATCGTCGTTTTGGGCGCCCGGCAAAGCTAAAACCCGATAAAACCAAAAATTCGCTTTCACACACCCTAAAAGTCATAGGAGATGCCAATACAATCATCCAGATATGACAAATAATATAATTTTATAAAAAATCTAGTAAGCATTTGCATTCCAAAATCAGTGCAAACACTGTCGCTTTGCGACAAAAGACTACTATCAATTAAAACATCCAACCGCACAACTAGTTAGCCACAAACACTATAATTACAACACATTAGCAATGCTTCAAATCCTATTTTCCAACACCAATTCCTTTCTTGATTTTTCATACTTAGCAAAAACCAACCCAAACTATACATGAAACACTAAATTAACACTAATTTGAAGTCCAATAAGCAAGTTAACCCCTTAGATTTAGGATAGCAAAACACTAGAAAGCAAAATAAATTAATTAACCTAATAATGGTTTTCTAAACCCTAGTTTAAACTCAAGCCATGAACTTTAAAACCTAGACTAGAAATTAGCTAAACTTTTAACACTAAAACCATTTAATTAAAGGATTTTAACCAAAAGAGTTTAATTAGGTAGAAATTATACCTCAAGATCTATGGATCTAGCAAGAAAAATTGCCTCCAAAGATGGCCTCCTAGCATCCAAGATCCATGCAAGAAAGGCCAAGAAGAATGGGATAAAGAATGGGCTTGAAATTTTGAGGTTTGATTTGGATTTTTGGAGCAATATTGAAGAGATTTTGAAGGAAGAAGAGGGGAGATTTGGGGGCTGTTTTTCGCAGAATTTTCGGCTGAAAGGGAGTGGGGAGAGGTGTGGGGGAGTTGGGGAAAAAGGTCCAAGTCAACCCTCTCATATTACCATAATACCCTTACCTCAAATAAGTATATATATAACCCTTTTTAACCCATTCCTTACATAATTTAAAGTCAAAAAGAGGGGGGAGGGGGGGTGGCTGCTGATCCAGCAGTGGTTGGGACGGCCAAGAAGTGAGGAATGAGTGTGAGAGACTTTAGAAAAAAAATCTATGCAAAAAGACCCTCCACAAGTCCAAAATTGCAAGTTTTAGTTCAAATAATTAAAATTTTACTTTCCTTCGATTATAACTAAATAGAACTTAAAATAAAATACTAAAAAATTATATTACAAACTAGATTTTAGTTAACATGATTCTAAAGAGTAAAACTAGCCCAAAGAAATTTGTATTTATCGCTAATTTAATGTATTTTTACCGTCTTAAAATAATATTAAAAATTGAAAAATAGGGAAATTTTTTTAAATGACCAGAAATTTATAAGTAACTAATTAGCTACTAAAAACTAGCAATTACCTATCCAAATTAGGTATAATTAGGTCTAAACTACAAAATAAATATATTGGCGATTTACGGAAAAATACCAAATTTTCACCGATTTTCGGAAAACACCAAAACGACTTTTCAAGGCGTTACAATCTTCCCCACTTAAAGAAATTCGGTCCCCGAATTTAAATTAAAACTCCTTCCAAATACTAAAACATCTAAGCAAAACCATTAAGTCGTCGGGGCTCCGAAATCATGATTACATAAAACAAATCGTAGCGCAGCGCATGCGCATGAAAAATGAGCATATAACTCAAAATCAAAACTCCATCCAGCATCCCGCAATCATCGAAGTCATGGTGAAGACACAATGTCTAAATCCAAAATGAAAATCAATATTATATACACCATTAAAACATCTGGAAGCAATGCATGCCAAATCTTCCTCAAATCGCTGTGCGATGCTCACAGCACAGCACAGTGGCGGACGTCTATTGTAAGAAAATAACTACATATATATATATATATCCTTTGTTTAATATGCACGTCCCGCCGTTTTGAAAGCAATTTCAGAAGGGTATCCTTAATAAAATGTTTAGTGTCATATCAGACACATAGGTAAATACTGAGACTATAGCTCTTCTTTGGAAATCCCTTCTTTAACTATCAATGCATGCAAAAATATACTCAGGTACTGTCCTGTGACTAGTCCTGCTCAGTACTAAACCAAATAGCAAACATCATAAAATATACTGCTCCAACATAACTCAGTCCCAAATATATAGATGAATGCCATGTGTGTCTGGTGCGCACGGAAATCAAAATCCATGAATGTGCCATACATGCGCACAGAAACAATATCTAAGTGCATCGAGTGTGCAAGAAACATCTATCAAGGGCAACAGGTGTGCCTGACAGCAAAAACAGGTGCATCTGACATGCACGAAGAATCTCGATTTAGTGCATCTGGTGTACACCAAAATCGTATCTCATAACATGCGCCCAACATGCGCGAAAACCCAAATCAGGAGCATCCATCATGCACGAAATCATGAAATCCAATATCAAGCGCCGAATATGCGCAAAATCCAATCAGGTGCACAAAACAAATATCAAACATCACCATCGAAATCGAAGTCCAGTGCAACTGCAGTGCACAAAATGCGTATCACTGCACTACAAGCATATGTGAACTATACCGAGCGAAAAAACCGAATCGTGTGCGTACATATGCACAAGATCATCTCACTGTATGAAACCCATAAAATCATAAACATGTGAAACCAATGCACGAAAACAATATCAGGTGCAACAACTGTGCAAAAATCGGAAATACTCAGTAGGTGTAACCATAGTGCATGAAAACAAATATCATGAAACTCAATCATCAAAATCAATCATGCAAATAGACCGCCCAAAATACCGGAATCAAATATGGCGGAATAGTCCCGCTCAAGCACATCCTCCAAGAATCTTTGGCCAACTGTCGTGGTCACTCATAGCATGTCTCGTCGACGATCCTGAACTCTGGCCTGCCGGTGTGCGAAACATGAACACTCCTGGGTCCAAGTCTTCTCGTAATTCATCCCAAAAAGGCCCTGTCGAGATCTCTCCCAAATCTCGTCTCTGCCGAACTGTCCGGAAATCATCGTCCCTTACTATATCTGCTTCTTGTTCCGGAGCGGCTGCATACTCATCGCGACTCCTTCTGGAAGGTACATCCAAGTACAATGCCTCGGCATGCGTATCGCATCTATGATGTCGGTGGAGTGGAACGTCGTCTTATCCGTATCTTGTACGAACCTCTTACTCCAGTTTTCTCTAATGTCGACTGCTTCAGACTCGTCTCGTCGTGGCTGCATGGACTGAGCTCCAACGGCTATCCTCTTATCTGGAGTCTCCCAAGAAGTGCATCTCACCACCTAGCATCCGAATTAAGTCGAACCATCCGATCGATTCGTCAAAACCTCATAATTCCCTAAGAGCTCAACATCATGGGTACAGTTTAACAGTATCGAGTACGTACCACAGCATCGATGGTCCAGCCGTAGAAGGGCAAACCCAAGCCTCACAAATGGCGCCGCAGAACTGCCGCAAACCCTAAGGTTCAAAGGCTTTCACACGGTCATTTAGTCGAGTTAGGGTTTCGTTCTTCTAGAGGGTCCATAGAATTGCCTGCATGCTCTTCCGAATACTTTAAACTTGGAATAATAGGTTTCTGACATTCGATCGTCTCTGTCGACTCTCAACATCTCCGCGTGAAGTCGTCTCTAGCTGGAATCAATCTATTTGATGACCTCGCATCAGGGTAGGTGAACGAATCACATGTTCTAGTCATTCATCCTCGATGACTAGCGACCTTCTATCATCTCCTAGTACGACTCGTACTGCAATAGCTCCAACATCTGGGGTGATATCTCGTCGTTCGCAGCAACAACTAGCTCACTCGTCTGCACGCTGACCAGTGCATCAATCATCATGAATAAGCCATACCTCAACGGTCATAAAAATCTGGCTGGCCTCTGTCAGTGGCCCAATCCTCTGGTGCTGATCTGCACGTCCGAGTAATCTCATACAGCGATCCATCAAACACCCATGGCGCGAAAACACAATAAAAAGACACATCTCTGCAATCGTGTGTCGCCGGAATCACGTCCTGGTCAGTCTTCGTTCGTAACGAGCTCGTGCTGACCGCAACTCTAGCCGTAGCTCTCCCTGCCCGTAATCGTGGCAGCAAAACCATAACTGGTACCGATGAGGCTAGATCAGGAATGAATATAATACTGAACAAAGAAATGTACATCCTAAGGCTTCTTAAGTGGAGTAGCGTATCGTAAGTATGCCGCGGAACATACCCATGGTACGTCACTCTACTTTAGTCACCTATTCCATCAAGCAAGGGTCATCCTACGCTCCGAAGGTAAAACTTAACGCTCTGATACCAACATTGTCACATCCCGAAAGTACGGAATATGACCGGCACTTAAACTACGAAACGTCTCGAGGCGTACGTAATCTAAGTAAGCCGAAAACCCAGAAATCCAAACAAAGAAAAGTAGTGGAGTGAAGGAAAACCAACTAAAAGCAAGTAGTTTTAATAGCATAAGCCGAATTATCCGTTTAAAAAAACATCAAGTATTTTCTGAAAATTTCGGCAGAGTCTCCTTTGTAAATACTGGCCCCCAAACGGGATACAAAATGAAAAGTATACGAAATCAATAAAAAAGAATCCCCAAGCGGGAGCTAGCTCTTCATCAGTCGACGGTCACAACCACACAAGCAATATAATATACAACGCCAAGGGCGAGGATCAAACTCAAAAGGAAACTCAAAACAGCAAGAAATCCATAGAAATACAACGCGCGACTCTAAGGTCGAAAGAATAAACATCATTGGTCTCTATCTCTGAAATAAATACATGTTTAGTTGATGGAACTTCTAGATACAACAGAATAATAATATACAAGGTATAATGATGGGTATGATACAATTAAACCCACCTACTAGCAAGTCACCCGAAAAGAAGCAGTGCCAGCTAAGCCGTAATGAAACCTGTTGTCACGACCCAAAGTTTGGCCCGTAACCGGCACTTAACCACGTAACGTCTACAGGCGTAACGCGACTTAGTGAACCGAAAACCCAGAAACCAAACCAGTAAAAATATAGAGTGCTTTAAGTTTTAAAAGGAAGCATTTATAAGTGATAAGAAATATTAAGTAAACAATCACCAAGATAGCAATATACGACGTCGTAGCGAAGATCAAGATCCACAAGTGGGAACATCACAGATAGAATAAACTGCAAGTACAGTCGGCTCACAACGAGCTCGACACCAGAATACAAATAATATACATCATCGTCCTCACACTATCTCTAAGTCAAATACATACATGGTAGATGGAGAATACTAGATATAACAATATACATAACTGAAAGATAAACAGATACCGCACAAAACCCACCTATCAGCAAAAGAGCTAGTACACCAACTATGGGGGTATCCGTGTCAAAAGATGCAAAACGCAGCCTGCCGTGACTACTCCGAAGGGCAACCTGCAAACACTGTGGCACAACGGGGGTGAGTTGCCAGCTCGTGAATAGAAATAACATATAAAAGTAATCGCGAGCATGCACGTACTACGCTACTCTAACATATGCCAACAGATGATATCAATGTGTGTTAAGCAGTATGTGCAATAATCATGCAAGTGCTCTATCAGGTAATATAACTACAGGATGAGATACAATAATGAATGCTGAGCATGGGAAGTATAACATCTACACGGAATGTCAACGTGGATTATGTAATCGGTGTCCATCAATGCACCCCAAATCCCAACAACCCAGACGCCGGCACTCCCATCGGCCCTCAAATCCTGTACATCAATGAGAATCACGAGTCCCCAACATCGGCACCCAAATATCATAAATACTCGTGTCTAGCATCGACACGCAAATCTTCCTATATCGGGCATCCGTCAGTCCGGGTCAGCCCCCTCTCTCATATGTCTATCGGGCATCTGTCAGTCCGGGTCAACCCTCTCTCTCTCATATATATCGGGCATCCGTCAGTCCGGGTCAGCCCCCTCTATCTCATATATATCGGGCATCCGTCAGTCCGGGTCAGCCCCTCTATCTCATATATATCGGGCATCCGTCAGTCCGGGTCAGCCCCCTATCTATCTCATATATATCTCGCTCTAGCATCGAAAAAACATAGGGTAGACGCACCAAAATATCATATCAAGGGAACCGGGTTTTTAAATGATTACATGTTTGAAATAGCCACGGTTCCCAAATCCAGAAATCACATGTAATCCAAACCAATATGCATGTCAATGTGATGTGATATGTGCATTAGGTATGAATATCATGTCAAGTCACATAAAGATGAGCTACAACATAACGATCCGATGTGATATATGCATCAAGTATGAATATCATGTCAAGTCACATAAGGATGAGCTACAACATAACGATCCAATGTGATATTTGCATCAAGTGTGAATATCATGTCAAGTTTTACAGTGTGAGCGTCATGGCAATTACTAACGGTGTGTGTAGCATGCAAGATAGTGCTCGTGCAACATGAACCGTTAGTAATTGTGCGGTGTTCTATCAATTCTAGTTTATATACATATATCAGGGAATGTGGTATGCACTAAATAGTAGCCATGAACAGTCAATGTATAGAAATGTAGCTACAAGATCCTATCAGCCCTGACGTAGAACGCCATGCGGGCGATATCCCCATAGATGTTAAATCTACTCACTATAGTCTCTCGCTAGGTATAGCCGATGCCTTGTTTCCCCTTCTTCGCGGTGTCCGTCGCACTCGCCTGCGAACCTAGAATTCCACAGAATATCATGCATAAGCTCAAAATCATACAAAAACGACATTTAAGATCAACTAGAAACCCGTGTCGCACACCAAGCGCGCGTGTACGTGATACGCTAAAACGTGTGAATACGCGCCTGAAGTCGCTCCGACGCGTCGCGATACGCAGTAACCCGAAAACCACACACACGTATCACGCGTGTCGCTAAAGATTAAAAATACGGGAAATAGGGTATTCTACTCCAGATTTTGATACAGAACAGATATTACAAAAATAGATATACCAAGACACTCCACATAGCAGCAGACTCCAGTGGCCCAAACCCCAACCCAAAACACCCCCATCTGGTCGCAAATTGCGGCCAGAATGCTTATTTCGGCGGCTTGGTTAGGGGGAGGGACTCCTAGGTTTTGTGTGTGCACTCTATACCCCCTGTGTATGCTACAGTAATTCCAATTTCACTCTGAAACATCTCGTGTTGTAGCAGATCCTACAGAGCCTTATTTCAAGTTAAAAACCCCCACTTTTTGTACTAGACTGAAACTTTATGGTATTTATGTGCAAACTGAACCCAAAACCTGGCCTAAATAGCTCTAATAGCATAAAATAGAGTTAACCAAGCCAACAAAACCCCAATCTAACATAAGCATCACAAATACCTTTAATATCACTAAAAATGGACAAAAATAAGATTTTTACTAAGGAATGCTACAAGTTTAAGGAAAAGGAGTGCTAACATGAGTTAATACCTTCTAAAAACCTTATAAAACACCAAAAGTCCCAGCTCTTCTCTCAAGTATGCAGATTTGCCTTCGAACACCCCAAAAAGCCCCTTTTTCCATGGTTTTGTGAAGGAAATGTGTTGATTTGTGTAGGGTTTTGTTTGGGGATCAAAGGGAAATGAAAAGAAGGAGATGAGATGAAGAAAATGATAGGGTTTTTCTGCTGGAGCTGCAGAATTCAGAAGTGAGGAGAAGAGAGAGAGAGAAGGTCAACAAAAGTCCAATTCTTACCTAACACCCATACCTCATTTTTTTATTAGGATTTGAATTATTAAAAGGGTTATGACATGATTAAGTGGTGGGGATAAAACAATAAACCATGCAAGAAAAGAATTGGCTAACACTTTAAACCTAGGTCTCAAAAATGGCTAAGTGTGCATGTGTACACTACAAAGGAAAATTTTCCAATTTGCTAACACGACTAAATATAATTAGTAAACCCGACTAAAATAACTAATAATCCTATGTACACATATATAATAACACGCACAATTATTAATTAACCCGAAAAAAACATTAAAATGAAATTTCAAAGTGTTACAATCTACCCCCTTAAAGAAATTCGGTCACCGAATTTAAAAATCTAACTACACGCACCTTCAAAAAGATGAGGATACATCTTCCTCATCTCTCTCTCGGTCTCCCAAGTGACCTCCTCACCACTCTGGCCACACCAAAGTACCTTGACTGACGGTATGTCCTTCGATCTCAATTTCTTCACTTGTCGATCCAAGATCATCACCGGCTGCTCTGCATAGGAAAGGTCACGCTCAAGCTGGATCGTCGGGTGCTGAATTGCATGCGAAGGATCATGAAAATATCTGCGGATCATCGAAACGTGAAATACGGGGTGCACTTCTGGAAAACTGGGCGGAAGGGCCAACCGATACGCAACTGCACCAACACGCTCGAGGATCTCGAAGGGGCCCACATATCTGGGACTACGCTTCCCCTTCTTCCCAAACCTCATCAAACCTTTCATTGGGGAGACCCTCAAGAAAATATGGTCACCAACAGAAAACTCAAGTCTGTGCCGCCGACGGTCCGCATAAGATCTCTGTCTACTCTGGGCTGCTCTCATCCTATCGCGAATCAACTGGATCTTCACGGTCGTCTCCTCCACAATCTGCGGCCCTAAGATACTGCTCTCACTGAGCTCTGTCCAACAGGTGGGCGATCTGTAACTCCTCCAATAAAGAGCCTCAAACGGTGCCATCTTAATGGTCTCCTGGTAGCTGTTGTTGTAGGAGAACTCTACTAAAGGTAAATGATGATCCCAGCTACCTCCGAAGTCTAATACGCATGCTCTGAGCATGTCCTCGAGAGTCTGAATAGTCCGCTCTGACTGTCCGTCGGTCTGCGGATGGAATGCTGTGCTGAAACTCAAGCGAGTACCCAAAGCCTCCTGAAGCCTCTGCCATAGCCGGCTGGTAAACTGGGTGCCTCTGTCGGACACGATACATGTCGGAACTCCGTACAGTCGTACAATCTCATCAATGTGAATCTGGGCATACTGAGCAAATCCGAAAGTCATCTTCACCAGTAGGAAGTGAGCCGCTTTCGTCAAACGATCCACGATCACCCAGATGGAGTCATACCCTCGACTAGTCCTGGGTAGACCCACAATGAAGTCCATAGATATCCGTTCCCATTTCCACTCCGGAATGGGTAACGGCTGTAGCTCTCCCGCGGGCCTCTGGTGCTCAGCCTTGACTTACTGACAAGTCAGGCATCTCGACACAAAATCTGCGATGTCTCTCTTCATTCTGTCCCACCAGTAAACACCTCTCATGTCATGGTACATCTTGGTGGAACCGGGATGAATGCTATATACCGATCGACGTGCCTCCTCCAGAATCTCGCGCCGCAATCCCTCAGCATCTGGTACGCACAGTCTAGCCCCAAATCGTAGTATCCCCTGATCATCGATCACGAACTCGGAAAATCTACCCTGTCCCATCTGTGTCCTGATCTCTGAACATCGGTCATCACTGTGATGTGCCTTATGTATACGGTCAAACAACTGTGGGCGTGCATGAACATGTGCAATCTGTCCTCCGATCGACGTAAACTCGAACTGTACCCGGCTGTCGCATAAAATCTGCCAATCTGCCGACGACTGCCTCTGTACTGCGCTCAAACAAGATAGACTACCACCGGGCCTCCTGCTCAAAGCATCCGCCACTACATTCGCCCTGCCCGGATGATACAAGATCTCACAATCGTAGTCCTTCACTAACTCCATCCATCGGCGCTGTCTAAGGTTCAGGTTTCACTGCTGGAATATATACTTTAAGCTCTTGTGATCAGTGAATATCTGGCACGA
The DNA here is from genome assembly GCA_030015575.1 of Agapanthus africanus. Classification (NCBI taxonomy): domain Eukaryota; kingdom Viridiplantae; phylum Streptophyta; class Magnoliopsida; order Asparagales; family Amaryllidaceae; genus Agapanthus; species Agapanthus africanus. The sequence continues at coordinate 209,074,342 of JASDDO010000004.1, forward strand.
CTCTCCATACAGGTAATGTCGCCAGATCTTAAGTGCAAAGACCACTGCAGCCATCTCCAAATCATGAGTGGGGTAATTCTGTTCATGTTTCTTTAATTGCAGCGAAGCATACGCGATCACCCTGTCATGCTGCATCAAAACGCACCCTATCCCCCCTCGTGAAGCGTCACAGTAGACCACAAATCCGCCTGATCCTGAAGGCAATGATAGCACTGGCGTCGTAGTCAGTAGAGCCCGCAACTGCTGAAAACTGTACTCGCACTCCTCCGTCCAATCGAAACGAACTCCCTTCCAGGTCAACCCGGTTAAAGGTGTAGCAATGCGATAGAAGTCCTGCATGAATCGCCTGTAATAGCCTGCCAGCCCTAGAAAGCTGCGAACCTCCGTCACTGACGTGGGTCTAGGCCAACTCCGAACGGCCTCAATCTTCCTTGGGTCTACACATATACCATCTCGTGTAATCACGTGCCCCAAGAAATCTATGTTGTCCAGCCAGAAAGCACACTTGGAGAATTTGGCGAATAGCAGATGCTCCCTCAAGGTCTGCAGTGTAATCCGCAGGTGCTGCTCGTGCTCCTTTCTACTCCGAGAGTACACCAAGATATCGTCAATGAATACTATGATGAACAGATCAAGATATGGCAGGAAAATACGGTTCATCAAGTCCACGAATGCTGGTGGTGCATTGGTGAGTCCGAACGACATCACCAAAAACTCATAATGGCCGTAGCGCGTGCGGAAAGCTGTCGTAGAAATATCCTCATGTCGAACCCGCAGCTGATGGTAGCCTGATCTCAAATCGATCCTCGAAAAGTATCCTTCCCCCTGAAGCTGGTCGAACAAATCGTCGATGCGTGGCAAAGGATACCTGTTCCGCACTGTCACCATGTTCAGCTGACGGTAGTCGATACACAAACGCATACTGTCGTCCTTCTTCTTGAAAAACAGGACTGGAGCATCCCAAGGAGAAACACTGGGTCGAATGAGTCCCTTATCCATCAAATCTTGCAACCGACCCTTCAATTCCCTAAGTTCCGCCGGGGCCATCCGATAAGGCGGTACAGAAATAGGCCCCGTGCCAGGAACCAAATCAATACAGAAAGAAATATCACGCTCGGGCGGTAGCCCAGGATGCTCGTCAGGGAACACATTAGGGAACTCGCCAACAACCGGAATCTGATCCATCGGAACCTCTGTAGCTTTAGTATCATAAACATAGGCGAGAAATCCCTGACATCCCTTCCTCAAAAGCTGTCCAGCGCGAAAAGAAGAAATCACACTGTGAGGGGTGGCACCACGGTCCCCCAACACAACGAAAACCGACTCTCCGGAAAAACAAAATCTAACTGTCTTCTCACGGCAGTCAATAGAAGCATAGCACGTGGCTAACCAATCCATGCCCAAAAGAACTTCGAAGTCCAACATCTCAAGAAGGATCAAATCGACCGGCAACTCTCTCTCGCCGATACGGACGATACAGGATCGAAACACGTGCCTAGCAACAAACGACTCTCCCACAGGAGTAGTCACAACAAGCGGCTGATCAAGCAAACCGGACTCTTTACCCAAACTCGGCACAAAGTGTGTGGATACGTATGAGTGCGTGGATCCGGGATCGAATAACACGTATGCACCAACAGAACATACTGGAAGGATACCTGAGACCACCGCATTGGACACCTGCGCGTCCTGATGCATCAAAGCAAAAACTCGCGCCTTTCCTCCACCTGCGACTGACTGTCCCCTGCCGGCCGCTGGCTGTCCTCTGCCTTGATCACCTCGTCCTCTATGAACAAATCCTTCGCGACCGTGACCTCTCTGTGCATGAGTCTGGCGCGGAGTAACAGTAGGTACAATAGGCAACGCCGTCTGGGGTGGTGAAGGTGGTAGTGTGACGTGCGGTGCTACTGCCTCCCTCCGGGGTATCTCAGGACAATCTCGTACACGATGATAAGAACGCCCGCAACGGAAACATCCCGATGATGGTCGCTGACCCTCCTGGGGATAGGAGCTAAACAACCTGCCTCACCCCGAATCTCTACTACCTGCAAGACGTCTATCACGGCGCCGAAAAGGCTGTCTCTGCGCTGATGTATCCGCACGAACTCTCTTCGGCTCTGGAACTACCGAAGTCTCAGCAAGGCGCTCCTCGACTAATAGGGTTGCGTCTACAGTTGCTGCATATTTCTCGTAATGTTGTGCGTTGATCGCTAGAAACAGTGGTGTAAGCAAGCCTGGGACAAATCTCTTGACTCGCAACTCCTGAGTAGCCACTAGGTACGGAGCATACACTGACAGCTCGGTGAACAGGACGTCATACTCTGCTACTGACATCTCCGGAGTCTGACGTAAGGGCTCGAACCGGCGTGCTCTAGCATCTCTGATGCTCAGTGGAAGAAAACGGCCAAGGAATAGCGCCACGAACTCTGTCCAGGTCATAGGAGGAAGACCTGCTACTCTACCCTTCTCGACTGATTCACACCATTTCTGCGCGAGACCTTCCAGGCGAAAGCTCGCGAACTCAACCCATCTCGCATTTGCGCATCTAAGTGAACGACATATCCGCGCCATCCTATCAATGAAAGACTGTGGGTCCTCGGCCACATCGGTTCCTGTGAAGACCGGAGGCTTCAGCCTCATAAACTCTGATAACGATACCGAGATAACCTCTGTAGCTACAGGGGCAACTGCCCGTACTGTGGATACCACCGCGGTCTCTGCAACGGGTGGAACTACCTCTGGTCGCTGTGCTCGAAGTGTCTCAACTAGAGATCCCATCATCGGCGCATCTCCTACATACTGGATCCTATCGTCTGGCGCATCTCCTGCACACCAGCCCCTAACATAGCAATCTGATCTGTCACGGTAGGAACAGCCTGCTCGGGCACAACCAGTGTACTATCCGGATCGGTCCTCGTCTCGGACGAGTCAACTCGAATCTCGGCCCTCGCGGCCGCTCTCTGCGCCCTCGTAGTCTTTGGCGGCATAATGGCTGAAAGGAACAATAGGATTCGATAAGGATACGGAAATCGAATCGCAAGAATGCATATACTCAAGAAGGAATTTAAATCAACAAATCCTAAGGTCGCTTTGGCGGAGTACCGTGTCATGAGTATGCCGCGGAACATACGCACGCTACGCCACTCTGCTTCAGCTACCTACTCCATCATACCAGGGTCATCCTAGGAACAATCCGAAAGGTAAAACCTACGCTCTGATACCAACTTTGTCATGACCCAAAGTTTGGCCCGTAACCGGCACTTAACCACGTAACGTCTACAGGCGTAACGCGACTTAGTGAACCGAAAACCCAGAAACCAAACCAGTAAAAATATAGAGTGCTTTAAGTTTTAAAAGGAAGCATTTAGAAGTGATAAGAAATCTTAAGTAAACAATCACCAAGATAGCAATATACGACGCCGTAGCGAAGATCAAGATCCACAAGTGGGAACATCACAGATAGAATAAACTGCAAGTACAGTCGGCTCACAATGAGCTCGACACCAGAATACAAATAATATACATCATCGTCTTCACACTGTCTCTAAGTCAAATGCATACATGGTAGATGGAGAATACTAGATACAACAATATACATAACTGAAAGATAAAACAGATACCGCACAAAACCCACCTATCAGCAAAAGGGCTAGTACACCAACTATGGGGGTATCCGTGTCAAAAGATGCAAAACGCAGCCTGCCGCGACTACTCCGAAGGGCAACCTGCAAACACTGTGGCACAACGGGGGTGAGTTGCCAACTCGTGAATAGAAATAACATATAAAGGTAATCGCGAGCATGCACGTACTGCGCTACTCTAACATATGCCAACAGATGATATCAATGTGTGATAAGCAGTATGTGCAATAATCATGCAAGTTCTCTATCAGGTAATATAACTACAGGATGAGATACAATAATGAATGCTGAGCATGGGAAGTATAACATCTACACGGAATGTCAACATGGAATATGTAATCGGTGTCCATCAATGCACCCCAAATCCCAACAACCCAGACGCCGGCACTCCCATCGGCCCTCAAATCATATACATCACTGAGAATCACGAGTGCCCAACATCGGCACCCAAATATCATAAATACTCGTGTCTAGCATCGACACGCAAATCTTCCTATATCGGGCATTCGTCAGTCCGGGTCAGCCCCCTCTCTAATATGTCTATCGGGCATCCGTCAGTCCCGGTCAGCCCTCTCTCTCATATATATATCGGGCATCCGTTAATCCGGGTCAGCCCCCTCTATCTCATATATATCGGGCATCCTTCAGTCCGGGCCAGCCCCCTCTATCTCATATATATCGGGCATCCGTCAGTCCGGGTCAGCCCCCCTCTATCTCATATATATCTCGCTCTAGCACCGAGAAAACATAGGGTAGACGCACCAAAATATCATATCAAGGCAACCAGGTTTTTAAATGATTACATGTTTGAAATAGCCACGGTTCCCAAATCTAGAAATCACATGTAATACAAACCAATATGCATGTTAATGTGATGTGATATGTGCATTAGGTATGAATATCATGTCAAGTCACATAAAGATGAGCTAAAACATAACGATCCGATGTGATATATGCATCAAGAATGAATATCATGTCAAGTCACATAAGGATGAGCTACAACATAACGATCCGATGTGATATATGCATCAAGTATGAATATCATGTCAAGTTCTACAGTGTGAGCGTCATGGCAATTACTAACAGTGTGTGTGTAGCATGCAAGATAGTGCTCGTGCAACATGAACCGTTAGTAATGGTGCGGTGTTCTATCAATTCTAGTTTATATACATATATCAAGGAATGCGGTATGAACTAAATAGTAGCCATGAACAGTCAATGTATGGAAATGTAGCTACAAGATCCTATCAGCCCTGACGTAGAACGCCATGCGGGCGATATCCCCGTAGATGTTAAATCTACTCACCGTAGTCTCTCGCTAGGTATAGCCGATGACTTGTTTCCCATTCCTCGCGGGGTCTGTCGCACTCGCCTGCGAACCTAGAATTCCACAGAATATCACGCATAAGCTCAAAATCATACAAACACGACATTTAAGATCAACTATAAACCCGTGTCGCAAAGCAAGCGCGCGTGTGCGCGATATGCTAAAACATGTGAATACGCGCCTGAAGTCGCTCCGACGCGTCGCGATACGCAGAAACCCCAAACCCACACACACGTATCACGTATGTCGCTAAAGATTAAAAATATGGGAAATAGGGTATTCTACTCCATATTTTGATGCAGAACAGATATTACAAAAATAGATATACCAAGACACTCCACAAAGCAGCAGACTCCAGTGGCCCAAACCCCAACCCAGAACACCCCCATCTGGCCGCAAATTGAGGCCAGAATGCTTATTTCGGCGGCCTGGGTAGGGGGAGGGACTCCCAGGTTTTGTTTGTGCACTCTATACCCCTGGTGTATGCTACAATAATTCCAATTTCACTCCGAAACATCTCGGGTAGTACCAGATCCTACAGAGCCTTATTCAAGTTAAAAACCCCACTTTCTGCACTAAAACGAAACTTTATGGTATTTATGTGCAAACTGAACCCAAAACCTGGCCTAAATAGCTCTAATAGCACAAAATAGAGTTAACCAAGCCAACAAAACCCCAATCTAACATAAGCATCACAAATATCCTTTAATATCACTAAAAATGCAAAAAAATGAGATTTTTACTAAGGAATGCTACAAGTTTAAGGAAAAGGAGTGCTAACATGAGTTAATACATTCTAAAAACCTTATAAAACACCAAAAGTCCCAGCTCTTCTCTCAAGTGTGCAGATTTGCCTTCGAACACCCCAAAAAGCCCCCTTTTCCATGGTTTTGCGAAGGAAATGTGTTGATTTGTGTAGGGTTTTGTTTGGGGATCAAAGGGAAATGAAAAGAAGGAGAAGAGATGAAGAAAATGATAGGGTTTTTCTGCTGGAGCTGCAGAATTCAGAAGTGAGGAGAAGAGAGAGAGAGGGTCAACAAAAGTCTAATTCTTACCTAACACCCATACCTCATTTTCTTATTAGGATTTGAATTATTAAAAGGGTTATGACATGATTAAGTGGTGGGGTAAAACAATAAACCATGCAAGAAAAGAATTGGCTAACACTTTAAATCTAGGTCTCAAAAATGGCTAAGTGTGCATGTGTACACTACAAAGGAAAATTTTCCAATTTGCTAACACGACTAAATATAATTAGTAAACCCGACTAAAATAACTAATAATCCTATGTACACATATATAATAACACGCACAATTATTATTTAACACGAAAAAAACATTAAAACGAAATTTCAAAGTGTTACACCTGTACGGCAAAACCTGCAAGAACTGTGGCACAACGGGGGTGATTTGCCAACTCGTGAATAGAATACATCTACGAATATGAATCGCATGTATGACGCAATCCTAGGTCATACGATCGTAATATATAATCCTCAAATATAAAACCTGCAGCCTATAACAATGGCCAGGGTAAATATCTAACCCAAGTGTAATCCCATGTCCCCGTGTCAGTGCCTTCGGTAGCAATATATCATATGGATGCGGTATTAATGCATGAAAACAGAATACATGAAACTGAAGAAACAGCTTTCATAACTTAGTGAGATATTTTTATATTTAAAATGAGGTATCATAATGAAATCAGCATAAACAGTGTCTAGCATCGACACAAAACAAGTATCCAAATATCTCGATATCTCTGTGTCGCAATCTATGTACCTCAATATCTCAAATATCTCCGTATGTCTCAATCTCACTATCTAGGGTGCCGTCTGTCCAGACCGGCCCCGAATATCCATCTCAAGACTACGACGGTATCCTCCGGATATCCAACGCGTCGGGTAAAATCACCGGTAGGCAGTGCTCCCCTGCCAGGCTCACATCGTCATCACCACGCGCTTCTTGCACCGGGGTACCTTACCGGGTCCACCATGTACCCGAAACGGTTCATCCGTCTCCTCGAATCGGGTCTCGAAATCCATCAGCAAACTCATGGTGGACGACTCATACATCATGGGAAAACCGCGCTTTTCATTTAAAAGGAGAGAGAAGAAGTTTGTATAAGTTTTGCGGTTTTTCCCCAAATCCAGAAAATCTCGTGGAAATCCGAATCCAAAACCTCAATAGCATGTAAAATAGTGAATATATGCATGAGAATCCATAAATGCGGCATAACAATGAATAACAATATGCATGAAGTGACAAGTAATAACTACAATGTCTAAACTGGCATATAAGGCAAGTACACTAATATCATGTCAAAACTAATATCTAACAAGCTAAGTCAAGCAATAATATTCTCTAAGTGTACGTGACATGGCAATTACCGATGAAGATGTGTGTGAGCCGACAAGTAAGTGTACGTGGTACATACGCGTCATCGGTAATGGTGCTGGTGTCTAAACAGCATGATATCGACAATAGAATATGAATCATAATGTAAGCACGTGATGCGGAGCGAACAACAATAATGAGCGGGAGCCTAATACTAAACACAACGATAACAAATCTGCATTTAATGTAAATCTAGTCTAACAACTACACTAAACTATAGGGCTGAGCTAACAGGCTAACTGAAGGTAAGGAAACCGCCTAACATCTGAGTCGATATATATATATATATATATATATATATATATATATATATATATATATATATATATATATATATATATATATATTAGTCGGTGATCCCGCCTCGATAATGTCACATTCGATACCATATCTATAATCAGATATCTCCATGTCAAGAGTGTGGATCAAACATCAATATATATAGATCATACGTAAATCCGTCGTACGGCATCCCCAAATCTGGGTACAGCTCAGTATCATATTCATCAAATTAATCATTTGGTATCCTCTTTATCAAAGATCATAATCCGGGGTACTGATCTGCGTCTAGTAAAATACTAATATCATCAATCTAATCATGATCTGACTGCTGATCTACAGCCTCATACAAATCTATATCATCATCATATATCGTCATAAAGAGGTATACATCGCCTAATGCGACCTACTATGAATATCTTAACATATCTTATCTCATATCATGATCACATGTCAACCATTCAATGTATAACACTATTCACATGTATCGTCGTCCCAAGATCCGCTATAACATCAGGATGTATCTCAAGTACAAATCCTGCTATATCACCGTTCTCGCGGTCTCAATCAAATCTTATCGACTCATCTCAAATCTCAAATATTATCCTCAAATCCAGTATGTGAACACATAGTCCCATACCCATGTGAACACATAATTATATAACCCTATATAAGCACATATGAAAGAAGAATGTATGCAAGTATGGGTGTGTGTGTGTATGAGTGGTGCAACCACTACTCTAGGGTTTCGCAATACTACGCTAATCCAATCACACCAAATATCCATCTTTATCATCAATAAACTCAAAAATATATAATCAATATATATGTGTGTATACGTATTCGTATACATCATCACGAACTGCGGGGGTGCTATACGCCATCCACCCGACTTCTCCCCGTAGATATAAATCTACTCACCGAAATCCCCAGCTAGCTATGCCCAATCACCGTTTTCCCTTTTCATGCCGCGTCCGAAGTCTCCGCGACCGAACCTGGAATTTGCACCAATACAAAACATAAGGTTACATATCATGAAACGACGCAAATCCCAAACGAAAATATCAAAGTTCACAAGATAGGCACAACGTGCACAAGGTGCGCGGAACACCCACGAAAATCACAAAAACTAACTGTAATCGTCGTTTTGGGCGCCCGGCAAAGCTAAAATTCGATAAAACCAAAAATCCGCTTTCACACACCCTAAAAGTCGTAGGAGATGCCAATACAATCATCAAGATATCACAAATAATTCATCAAATAATTTTATAAAAAATCTAGTAAGCATTTGCATTCCAAAATCGGTGCAAACACCGTCGCTTTGCGACAAAAGACTACTATCAATTAAAACATCCAACCGCACAACTAGTTAACCACAAACACTATAATTACAACACATTAGCAATGCTTCAAATCCTATTTTCCAACACCAATTCCTTTCTTGATTTTTCATACTTAGCAAAAACCAACCAAAACTATGCATGAAACACTAAATTAACACTAATTTGAAGTCCAATAAGCAAGTTAACCCCTTAGATTTAGGTTAGAAAAACACTAGAAAGCAAAATAAATTAATTAACCTAATAATGGTTTTCTAAACCCTAGTTTAAACTCAAGCCATGAACTTTAAAACCTAGACTAGAAATTAGCTAAACTTTTAACACTAAAACCATTTAATTAAATGATTTTAACCAAAAGAATTTAATTAGGTAAAAATTATACCTCAAGATCTATGGATCTAGCAAGAAAAATTACCTCCAAAGATAGCCTCCTAGCATCCAAGATCCATGCAAGAAAGGCCAAGAAGAATGGGATGAAGAATGTGCTTGAAATTTTGAGGTTTGATTTGGATTTTTGGAGCAATATTGAAGAGATTTTGAAGGAAGAAGAGGGGAGATTTGGGGGCTGTTTTTCTGCAGAATTTTCGACTGAAAGGGAGTGGGGAGAGGTGTGGGGGAGTTGGGGAAAAAGGTCCAAGTCAACCCTCTCATATTACCATAATACCCTTACCTCAAATAAATATATATATAACCCTTTTTAACCCATTTCTCACATGATTTAAAGTCAAAAAGAGGGGGGGCTGCTGATCCAGCAGTGGTGGGGCCGACCAAGAAGTGAGGAATGAGTGTGAGAGACTTTACAAAAAAATTCTATGCAAAAAGACCCCCACAAGTCCAAAATTGCAAGTTTTAGTTCAAATAATTAAAATTTTATTTTCCTTCGATTATAACTAAATAGAACTTAAAATAAAATACTAAAAAATTATATTACAAACTAGATTTTAGTTAACATGATTCTAAAGAGTAAAATTAGCCCAAAGAAATTTGTATTTATCACTAATTTAATGTATTTTTACTGGCTTAAAATAATATAAAAAATTGAAAAATAGGGAAATTTTTTTAAATGACAAGAAATTTATAAGTAACTCATTAGCTACTAAAAACTAGCAATTACCTATCCAAATTAGGTATAATTAGGCCTAAACTGCAAAATAACTATATTGACGATTTACGGAAAAATACCAAATTTTCACCGATTTTCCGGAAAACACCAAAACGACTTTTCAAGGCGTTACATATGGTTTATTATCTACAATGGTTAGTGCATGACACAAACTTACCATGGTTGCATTTCTAACCTCATGAGTTGATTCTCTCTTGATTGATTTTTCTTCATCACTTCTTCTTCCTCAACAGAAAAAGCTTGCTAGTTTTTTTCTAAGTGATGAAACCTTGTGAGAAAAATAAAACTAAAGCAAGCCCATTTCCTACTTCATCACCCTCTACTACTTTCCATTTAGTTTAGGGTGTTTGCTTCACTAATCTCACCATTAGTGAAGAAATAACATGAGCTAGTGTCTCTTCGACGTAGATCATCTTCGGCCTCGAAGACTTCGATGCAAGCCTGTTCCATACATCTTGTGGAGCCTCTCTTGAGTCCGGGAGTTCGCGATCGCAGCGAAGGGACTACTACACGGAGCTATTGAAGTGAAGGACTGGTCTACAAAGGCCGTATTCCTTCTTCCCTTTAGTTTGTAAAGAGTTTACTATCTAGAAACCCTAAGTCTCTAGTTCGATCCTCGTTCGGGTTCTTTAGCTCTTTAGAAAATTTTGAAATGGCATGTTTGATGCCCTTGTAAACACCGTGAGGGTGCTAAGGAACACTACAGTGGTTTCAGAGCCTAGCTAGAGCATTAGGCTTTGCTTAGGCAAAATTAAAAGTCCGATCGAACTCCGAAAACCCTAATTTTCCCACTTTCTGGAAATTTTTCCAAAAGTTGTATTTTTCCATATTAAAAATTTTCAGAAAAACATGCTGGGAATTCTATGGACACACCTAAAGAACGGAACCCTAACTCGTAAAAGTGATCGCGGATCCGAGGCTAAAACATGGTTTTGGCGGCGGATCCGCGGCGCCACTTGAGAGGCTTGGGTCGGGCCTTCAGCTGTAGGTCCGTAGGTACTGTGGTATGTCTCTGGTTAACTTTAACTGTGCTTAAGTGTTGAGCTCTCTGGGAATTTTGGGAATTCGTTGATTCTATCGAAATATTTAACGTCGCCTAGCTTTCTGTGATTGTGATACAATATTTGGATCCACAAATAGTTATGAGATAACTAGTTTGAATTTTATAAATCTAGCAGTTTAGTCTCATTTAATCGGTTGCCACGGAATTTTGATGTGGATCAAAAGTCCATCGCAATTACGTAGTGTACGCGGATACTCGCCGGGTAACATTACTAGATAGTCACGCCCCATAGCCCCGACCAAGTGACTATAGGAGAACCCCGTCGCCAAAAGCATCCGTTCGGGTGCTCACGGCAGCGGTGTTCCGCCTTAGTGCACTTCGTCGACGGCATCGGGGGGGTGCAGCCATCTAATAAAGATTCCGACGAGCAATCGATCAAATTATCGGGAATCTTGTTGAATTACCCGACAGGTTATTGGAAAGTGTTTTCAATATCGAGACTAAAATGCGGGGTTTATAATTGTTAAGCATGTGATGTCTAAGGAATTCATTTGGTTAGGCATGAAATCCAATGTATGTGATTTATTGGGTTTATGTGTAGGGTTCCTAGGCACTCTTGTGAAGGTTCATAAGGCATCAAACATGCCCGGATTAAATTTTAGACGTGCCGAACAACCCAAAGCCGGGATCTTTGCTAGATTATTAGGGTTTAACATGCAATAAGATAACTTTTATATAAGTGTGAGGGATTACAACCTTTGTAGTCCGCTCCTTCACTTCACAAGCTCCGAGTAGAAGTCCCTTTGCTGCGATCCACGATCTCCCGGACTCATGAGAGGCTCCACGACTCGAACGATCCATTCTAGCTTGTCGTAATCCAAATCTCCGATGATCTACCTTGAAGTTGCTTCGACTCAAGCTTTCTCACTCAAAAGAGAAGAACACACTAATCTCAAGGGCTAGATGAGATGAGGATGAGAGAGTAGTAATTTTTCTTTCTTTTTAAATCATTTTCTCATTTTATTTCATCACTTAAGGATTTTTCAAGAGAGCTTATCAAGAAGGAAGAAGATGATAATGGAAAAACAATAACCATAATAATCCTTTTGTGATGAATAGAATATAATCTATATGATTGAATTGTAACCATGGTCAAGGATGAATGGCTAAGAATAAGTAGAGAAACAACTAGAGTTAGGGTTTGGTTAAGTTAAAAATGTGTCATCCAAAATATCTTTACAAATGACAAAAGAAAAATGCTTCTAGAAGGAACTTGAAGCATCTAACCCTAATCAAACCCTAACCTCAATTAATCATCCTTAAACATGTTTAACAATTAATCATATCATGTCACAATAATATATATCACATATATATTATATATTTGCAACAAAAGAAAATAATACAATTAACATATATCGCATATATATCAATGTATCATCCAGTGAGAAAATGAAATAATAAAGCAAGCCAATATTAGTTAATATAATAATATATCATATATATTATTATATATTAAATCATCGAATCAACACTTGATCCGACGATCCGGCTATATCGAATATAACCGACTAATATATCATGTACCGATTCATCGAATCAACACTTGATCCGATGTCCCGGTTCATTTCTAAATATCGCGAGAATATAATACGGTATCCCATATCGCATTATTCTCGGTCCTGCACATATCACATATGTGCCTCTACTCCGTTTCGCCTGAGCCAAGAAACCTCTGTGTAGGACTCTAAAGAATCGTCAATACGCCGGTAGCAGGTGATGATCATATCAAACACCCACAAGCTGCAAGCGGTCAGCTAAACGTAACAGCCACCCAGGTATTGAGCGATCAGAAGATCAACAAGCTAGCCTGTGCGTTCTCCTGTGAATCCGATCAGTAACACTCCCGTACAGTCCGGTCTGTTCGTCTGATATGTCGCATATCAAGTCTAGGGGTGGTATACGTCAGACCCCAGTAACCGATAAGTCGTGTCGATGTGTGGCTCATAACGGGTCGAGAAACTACTGGTAACACTTACCAGTAAATCTCTATATCAGCCCTGGCCAGGGACTTCCAGTTATAGCCAATCGAACACAGCACAACATCAACTCCCTATACCGGGAGAGACGAATCCCCTCCTATCGCTCATTGCCTCCATGTGATTCGGGACTGTACCCAAAAGCCACCGTTTTGCACGCCCTCTTGGACGCGGTAAGGTGGAAATCAAAGCACAGTGGGAATCACACAAGACTCTATGACGATCTCGGGTCTACAGACTACCCTGTACCTGTGTCACCGAAGAACTGCCATCTGACGTGTGGTATATCACCATCTGGGAGTTCTCGGCGAGTCCGTCCAGTGTACCCAGTCTCTACTGAGCACCCGTACACCATCTCTGATGTCAAACACCGATGGATATGGGATCATCCATTGCCCATCATATGGGTCAAGATGCGTATACGCTAGTCTACTCTGGTGTATCGATGCCCTGTCTCGATATACCCTCGACTAGGAACAGTTATAGGATGTACTCATCGACTACCGCGGCCCCACTAGTATGATCTCATCATAGTCCCAGTAGTCGAGTACAGATCCTAAGGGCTTTATCAACATGTGAGAGTAAAACAGTAAACCAATACAAGTCTACATGTTAAGATAAAGTGAAACCAAATAGCATACTATCATGACGAGCAAGAAAGTCTTCTATATATATAACCAAGCATCCATTATAATATACATCATATGTACAACAATGGCCTCTAGGGCATATACATAACTAACAATTTCCCACTTGCACTAAGGCCAGCTGCTGTAGTATCTCATACCTAGCATCCCGAATAATCTCTCAAACTGTATCTGGGGAATAGCCTTCGTGAATGGATCCGCAGTGTTGTCCTTCGTATCTACTCTCCTGACCTCGATCTCCCGGCGATCAACTATCTCCCTGATCAGGTGATACCGCCTCAGAATATGTCGGGACTTCTGATGGGACCTGGGTTCCTTGGCCAAAGCCACAGCTCCATTTTTATCGCAATACAGAGGTATTGGATGCTCAATGGATGGAACCACACCAAGTTCACTAATGAACTTCTTGATCCAGACAGCCTCTTTGGCAGCATCATTGGCAGCGATGTATTCAGCCTCCATCGTTGAGTCTGCAACGGTATCCTGTTTGGAACTCTTCCAACATACCGCCCCTCCATTGAGGGTAAAGACAAAACCCGAATGCGACTTAGAGTCGTCCTTATCACTTTGGAAGCTGGAATCGGTAAAGGACTGTACCTGGAGTTCTCCGTTACCATACACCAAGAACATCTCCTTAGTTCTTCGCAAGTACTTGAGAATGTTCTTCACAGCTGTCCAGTGACTCTCTCCTGGATCTGCTTGATACCGACTCACTACACTTAGTGAGTATGCTGCATCGGGTCTGGTACATAGCATCGCATACATGATTGAGCCTACTGCCGAAGCATAGGGTATCCCTTGCATGCGAGCTCTCTCCAAATCAGTCTTGGGAGACATCTCTTTGGAGAGAGTGAGTCCAGAGATCGTGGGCTGATTCCCCCGCTTGGATTCTTCCATACTAAACCTCTTTAGTATGGTGTCAATGTACCTGGATTGGGACAATCCCAGTATCCGTTTAGATCTATCTCTATAGATCATGATTCCCAATATGCAGGAGGCATCACCTAGATCTTTCATTGAGAATCTCTGTGATAAGAAGAGCTTGACTGATTGCAGCATAGGAATATCATTTCCTATCAAGAGTATGTCATCCACGTACAATACGAGGAAGACAACCTTACCCTCTGCTACCTTCTTATAGATACAAGGTTCATCTATATTTTTGATGAAGTCAAACTCTTTGACTAGAACATCAAAACAGATGTTCCAACTCCGCGATGCTTGCTTTAACCCATAAATGGATTTAAGCAGCTTGCACACCTTTCCGCTGCTCCCACTATCTACGAAGCCCTCTGGCTGAGTCATGTACACGCTCTCTTCTAAATCTCCGTTTAGAAAGGCGGTCTTAACATCCATTTGCCAGATTTCGTAGTCATGGTATGCAGCAATGGCAAGTAAGATCCGGATGGACTTAAGCATAGCTACTGGAGAAAAGGTTTCGTCATAGTCCACACCTGGTCGTTGACGAAATCCCTTTGCTACCAGTCTAGCTTTGAAAGTCTCAACTTTTCCATCTACACCAAATTTCTTTTTAAAGATCCACTTGCTCCCAATGGGTTTTACCCCTTCAGGAGCATTTTCCAAAGTCCATACTTTGTTGGTGTACATGGATTCCATCTCAGATCGCATTGCATCCAGCCATTTCACAGAGTCACCACTCGTGATGGCCTGCTCGAAACTAGTCGGTTCATCATCATCCATGATGAAATCCTCGCTTCCACCATCAATGAGAAACCGTAGTATCTCTCAGGTGGACGAGAAACCCTACTAGATCGGCGGAGAGGCTGGGATTCGTCGGGTACTACTGAATCCTCTGGTTCCACTAAATCATCTGTTGTAGTTTGTTCTGCTGAAACTTCTTCCAATTCTACCTCAGAGCCACTAATTTCTTTTTCAAGAAATTCCTTTTCTAAAAAGGTGGCGTGCCGAGAAACAAACACCTTTTGTTCTTCGGTGTGGTAGAAGATATACCCGCGCGAATGTTTGGGATATCCAATAAACTTGCACAGAATAGACCTTACGTCGAGTTTGTCCGGATTTTGTGTTTTCACATATGCCGGACAACCCCATATCCTAACATAATTAAGATATGGTCTCTTTCCTTTCCATATCTCATATGGAGTGGTTGGCACAGATTTGGTGGGAACCATATTCAATAGGTCTGCAGCTGTCTCCAGTGCATACCCCCAGAAGGAAATAGGTAACTCAGCTGTACTCATCATAGAGCGCACCATATCTAATAGGGTGTGATTCCTCCGCTCAGATACACCGTTGTGCTGTGGTGTATAAGGAGGAGTACGCTGAGAGAGAATCCCATTCTCTTTTAGATAATCTAGGAACTCACCGCTTAAGTATTCACCTCCTCGATCAGATCGAAGAATCATAATACTTTTGCCCGTTTGATTCTCTACTTCGTGCTTATATTCTCTGAATTTCTCAAAAGCTTCAGACTTGTGTTTCATCAGGAACACATATCCGAATCTTGAGAGATCGTCAGTGAATGTAATAAAGTAGGAAGAACCGTTCCTGGCATGCGTAGACATGGGACCGCATACATCACTATGTACCAGTCCTAAGAGTTCAGCAACTCTTTCTCCGTGTCCACTAAACGGAGCTTTGGTCATTTTTCCTTTGAGACATGAATGGCAAGTATCATAAGATGATAATTCGAACGGATTTAAATAACCATCTTTATGTAACTTAGCCAGTCGTGTCGCATTGATATGACCAAGTCTACAATGCCACAAGAAGGATTCGTTCATATCTGAACTTTTCCTCTAGTGTGTGTTTTGTATATTCAGGACTGTATTCTGATTTAGAATGAATATGCCATTATGTAACGAGCCTGATGCAATCAACTTTTGATTTAGGAATATGTTCATAACATTATCCTGTACTACAAAATTATACCCCTCTTTACTCAATAAAGAAACTGATATAATGTTGCACATCATGTTCGGTATATAATAGCACTCATTTAGAATCAGTGTATTACGACTCGGCAATACAAGGTGATATTCGCCAACTGCTTTGGCTACAATACTCGCACCGTTCCCTACTTGAACGGAATGATCACCTTTTCCCAGTTCTCTACCTTTACGTAGCCCATGCAACTATTTGCATATGTGGGATCCTGATCCGGTATCGAATACCCAGGACGTAGGGTGAACTGAGAAACAGTTCTCAATAACAAACACACCCGAAGAAGATGCATCAACATGCATGTTCTTTTGGGCGGCGTGAGAATCCAGATATTCTCCTGTTTCCTGTTCAGTCTTATAACTCTTATAAGAAAGAACGGGTCCAACAATCCCTAGCTCAGTACAATAATCGTGTTCAGTCAATACATCAATATTATTATCTTGATTATGGCCTGACATGGTCGCTACCTGGAGAGAGAGAGAAGAAAAACACTTTAGCGTATGCTCTTGCAAGATTAGATTGGTTATTATCTTATCTAATCAGGATGTCTCCCACTGTTTTTATCAAATCTACCTTAAAACCCTAAAAGGTAAGATTAGCCGGGATTAATTACACCCTACAATTTCGTCAATCTTTCAGCCAGATCAGTGTCGGTACTTTGAGGGAGGTTCCCCGTGCTTTCGCACGGACCTAATTAAAGTAAACCTCGTTTTCCCAGAGGCGTAACCTCGTTAACACTTTTCTTAGACACGTACTTGAATGACTAATTGTCCTGTGTAAAACTCTCCCAAGAGTAACTCTTACTCGCAGTGGGTATCAGGATCCAACTATCTCATAGGAGGTATGCAATCTCATTGCAAATTTCAACACTTGAAATTCCTGATAATGTTTTTACCCCTAGCATCCTATGACCTTGACGCAGGCCAACAAACCATAGTGCGCTAGTCAAGTTCAACCCGTCATTTCTTGATTCAATTAAACCCACCCGCACGACTCTTGACGCAGGCCAACAAAGTCGCACGACTACCCTAATCGAATCTGCATCATATGCATAAACATATATATATTAGTTAGCTACCGCACACTACGCCTTGACGCAGGCCAACAAGCGTAGCACGAATACTGAATAATATCTATCTGAAATGACGGAGGGCTACGCAGGTTTTTCAGAAAACCCTGAGCGTAATGAACATGATATCGTCGTAGAATCAAGTGAAGTTTTGAAAAAGGAGTGTTTTTGAGGCTTTTCTTAGTTTCGCTAAAGGGGTCACTCCCGGTGAAGGGATCGTCGGCCCTTTCCTCATCGAATAAGGTGCATGATATATCATATATACCGCTGTGCAAAGCAAAACACTAAAAGCAATCAAAAGACAAACCGCGTTTTGTAGCATCTGCCAGTTTCGCTAAAGGAGTCACTCCCGGTGAAGGGATCTCGGTCCTTTCCTCATCGAATAAGGTGCGGGACATATCATATATGTCACTGTGCAAAGCAAAACTGTAGCTACCCCTTTTATTAAGTTTTGATTCTACAACATCTTTAGGTTTCTTTTCTTTTATTAATCTCATTAATAAAAATCCCATCAGCTTATGCTTCCTAAGCATCACAGAAAAAACGAAAGCAGTAATATTTATATATCAGCATATATATATATAGTATAAGCATTCGTCTCAGACAGTAATATGATCTCATCACAGAACATTGCAGCAGAAGAACATATATGAAATATTGGATATACTAGGACGTCCGTGTTTTCAATACGAGCCTGTATAAAACACGGATTCCACGGTCGCGACGAATAGCCAAACCCACATCCCAAGACCCCTACGAGAGCGGCAAGTAGCACTGCCAATTCTAGGGTTAGGAGACCCGGTCTCGACTCCTCGAGATGGCCTCCCACTGGACCCTAGAACCCGGTTACTTGTGCTCCCCTCCTTGGGTCTACCTAATGCGGAAAAGTAAATAATATACACTGGTGACAGCAACCGCAACCTGGAAGTGCCCCAAATAAAAGAATATTACATTACAAATGAATTTTACATGAATGAAAATAAAAACCCTCATCTCACATAAAACCCCCGGCTATTCTGATCGCGACGATCCAATATAACATATCACAGCAACACATAATATCTCATATCATCAACGTAAGTAAATATGCGCATCCCAATTGTCGTTGACCTATAGCAACGAAACCGGCGATATCACATATTACACTTACGGTCACAGAAAAGAAAGTGTAAAACTACAATATTTGGAATCCACAATCACTTTAGACATCGTAAATCCGAAATATCACATACTCCACATTTCATGCCTAACTCTATGAATTCCACATATTGTATCACATTCCAGATAGATAAACAGTATTAAACTTTTCGAACAGATAATCAAATACCCAAAATTTCCCAAACTGCTCAACACTTGAGCGGGGTTCAAATAATCCCAGAATATGTCACAGTACCGGTGATCCAGCCGTAGAAGGGTCAAGCCAACGCCTCACATGTGGCACGCCGTACTGCCCCAAACCCGAAGGTTCAAAAGGCAGTTCAAGACGGTCACATAATCGAGTTAAGGTTTGTTGTCTTTTACAGGGTCCACCGCTTAACTTGTACAATTTTTCCGAAAGATTTAAACCCCAATAAATTTCAACACTTGAAAATTTGCCGTACCGGGAAACAGTAAGTTAATGATATCCGTTCAAATAGTCTAACAGTTTCTAAATATCCGGAAAGAAATACGAATTTAAAATTTCCGATCGAGTCTACTATTACAAAACAAACCCCAGAATTTTTAACACCTGAAACAGATTAAAAATACCCAGAATAGTCAGCAAGTACCTACGGTTATTACAAAGAAGCCACGTGTCACCAATCGACTGTTCCGCCGCGGAAGCGCCGCGCAAGCAAGCTTACGCCGCGCTTTCGCGGCTGTTTGGTCGAATTGGGGGCTCGGGCTTCTTGGTAATTGTTAGAATTCCCTGCTGATTTTTTTACATATTTTTAATTCAGAAAAATCCCAAAATTTAAAAAATTTCTAGAGAGGGGTCAAGTTTCGTCGTTTCGGGTTCGATCGGAGTTTTAACTTCGTAAACACATCGCCTAATGCTCTAGTTAGGCTCTGATACCACTGTAGGGCAGGCAGCCAACCCATCCAATGGGGTCGCCGTGGCACCAACGGGTCCCTCAGCAACTACTTTTTACGCATGCCCCCTCGCGAGGACTACAACCCGCCGGAACACCTTCCGGTCTCGGGACACCCTGGGGGTAAGAGCCTATGCTTCGCCACACTGTCACACAGTGAGAACCCCCCATAGATCGACATCCAATGCCTAGTAGCTCTGATACCTCTGTAGGGTTCCTAGGCACTATTGTGAAGGTTCATAAGGCATCAAACATGCTCGGATTAAATTTTAGACGTGCCGAACAACCCAAAGCCGGGATCTTTGCTAGATTATTAGGGTTTAACATGCAATAAGATAACTTTTATCTAAGTGTGAGGGATTACAACCTTTGTAGTCCGCTCCTTCACTTCACAAGCTCCGAGTAGAAGTCCCTTTGCCGCGATCCACGATCTCCAGGACTCATGAGAGGCTCCACGACTCGAACGATCCATTCTAGCTTGTCGTAATCCAAATCTCCGATGATCTACCTTGAAGTTGCTTCGACTCAAGCTTTCTCACTCAAAAGAGAAGAACACACTAATCTCAAGGGCTAGATGAGATGAGGATGAGAGAGTAGTAATTTTGCTTTCTTTTTAAATCATTTTCTCATTTTATTTCATCACTTAAGGATTTTTCAAGAGAGCTTATCAAGAAGGAAGAAGATGATAATGGAAAAACAATAACCATAATAATCCTTTTGTGATGAATAGAATATAATCTATATGATTGAATTGTAACCATGGTCAAGGATGAATGGCTAAGAATAAGTAGAGAAACAACTAGAGTTAGGGTTTGGTTAAGTTAAAAATGTGTCATCCAAAATATCTTTACAAATGACAAAAGAAAAATGCTTCTAGAAGGAACTTGAAGCATCTAACCCTAATCAAACCCTAACCTCAATTAATCATCCTTAAACATGTTTAACAATTAATCATATCATGTCACAATAATATATATCACATATACATTATATATTTGCAACAAAAGAAAATAATACAATTAACATATATCGCATATATATCAATGTATCATCCAGTGAGAAAATGAAATAATAAAGCAAGCCAATATTAGTTAATATAATAATATATCATATATATTATTATATATTAAATCATCGAATCAACACTTGATCCGACGATCCGGCTATATCGAATATAACCGACTAATATATCATGTACCGATTCATCGAATCAACACTTGATCCGATGTCCCAGTTCATTTCTAAATATCGCGAGAATATAATACGGTATCCCATATCGCATTATTCTCGGTCCTGCACATATCACATATGTGCCTCTACTCCGTTTCGCCTGAGCCAAGAAACCTCTGTGTAGGACTCTAAAGAATCGTCAATACGCCGGTAGCAGGTGATGATTATATCAAACACCCACAAGCTGCAAGCGGTCAGCTAAACGTAACAGCCACCCAGGTATTGAGCGATCAGAAGATCAACAAGCTAGCCTGTGCGTTCTCCTGTGAATCCGATCAGTAACACTCCTGTACAGTCCGGTCTGTTCGTCTGATATGTCGCATATCAAGTCTAGGGGTGGTATACGTCAGACCCCAGTAACCGATAAGTCATGTCGATGTGTGGCTCATAACGGGTCGAGAAACTACTGGTAACACTTACCAGTAAATCTCTATATCAGCCCTGGCCAGGGACTTCCAGTTATAGCCAATCGAACACAGCACAACATCAACTCCCTATACCGGGAGAGACGAATCACCTCCTATCGCTCATTGCCTCCATGTGATTCGGGACTGTACCCAAAAGCCACCGTTTTGCACGCCCTCTTGGACGCGGTAAGGTGGAAATCAAAGCACAGTGGGAATCACACAAGACTCTATGACGATCTCGGGTCTACAGACTACCCTGTACCTGTGTCACCGGAGAACTGCCATCTGACGTGTGGTATATCACCATCTAGGAGTTCTCGGCAAGTCCGTCCAGTGTACCCAGTCTCCACTGAGCACCCGTACACCATCTCTGATGTCAAACACCGATGGATATGGGATCATCCATCGCCCATCATATGGGTCAAGATGCGTATACGCTAGTCTACTCTGGTGTATCGATGCCTTGTCTCGATATACCCTCGACTAGGAACAGTTATAGGATGTACTCATCGACTACCGCGGCCCCACTAGTATGATCTCATCATAGTCCCAGTAGTCGAGTACAGATCCTAAGGGCTTTATCAACATGTGAGAGTAAAACAGTAAACCAATACAAGTCTACATGTTAAGATAAAGTGAAACCAAATAGCATACTATCATGACGAGCAAGAAAGTCTTCTCTATATATAACCAAGCATCCATTATAATATACATCATATGTACAACAATGGCCTCTAGGGCATATACATAACTAACATTATGATGTCTGAGGTGGTTGCGGATTCCAATTGTTGTAGTTTTTTACTTTCTTTTCTGCGACCGTAAGTGTAATATGTGGTGTATCGCCGGTTTCGTTGCTATACGACAACGACAATCGGGATACGCATATATACTTACGTTGATGACATGTGTTGCTATGTGTTGCTGTGATATGTTATATTGGATCGTCGTGTTTTGAGTAGCCGGGTTTTTTTTATGTGAGATGAGGGTTTTTATTTTCATTCATGTAATATTCTTTTATTGGGGAACTTCCGTGTTAAGGATGATGACACCATTGATGTATATTATTTACTTTTCCGCATTAGGAATGACCCAAGACGGGGAGCACAAGTAACCGGGTTCTAAGGTCCAGTGGGAGACCATCTCGAGGAGTCGAGACCGGGTCTCCTAACTCTAGAATTGGTAGGGTTGCTTGCCGCTCTCATAGGGGTATAGGGATGTGGGTTTGGCTATTCATCGTGACCGTGGAATCCGTGTTTTATACTGTCTTAAATAAAACACGGAATTCCTAGTATATCCAATATTTCATATGTGATTCTTTTGCTGCTGATATTCTGTGATGTGATCACTTGATATGTTCTGAGATGAATGCCTATATTATATATATGAGATATAATAAATATTGCCTCTTTCGTTTCTTATGTGATGCTTAGGAGGCATAACAGATGGGACTTCATTAATGAGATTAATGAAAGAAAAAGAAACCTAAAGATGTTGTAGAAACTTGTTTAAAAACTGGTAGCTCTAGTTTTTGCCTTACATAGCGGTATTCCTTGTAGAATATCCAGCACCTTATTCGATAAGGAAAGAGCCGAGAACCCTTCACCGGGTGTGACCTCTTTTGCGAAACTAGCAGATGCTACAACCCACTTGGTTTATCTTTTGATTGCTTCTATAATTTTTTGCTTTTCTTAGTGGTATTTGTGAAATATCCTGCACCTTATTCGATAAGGAAAGAGCCGAGATCCTTTCACCGGGAGTGACCTCTTTAGCAAAACTAGTAAAAGCCTAAAAAACACTCCTTTTCAAAATCACTCGATTCTACAACGATATCAAGTTCATTACGCAAAAGGTTTCTTAAAAACCTGTCAAAGCCCTCCGTCATTTCAGATAAGTAATTCTTAATATTCGTGTTGCGTTTGTTGACCTAAGCCAAGGCATAGTGTGCGGTAGCTAATTAGTGCTTATCTGCAGTATATGATGCGATTAAGTTAGGGTAGTCGTGCGGCTTTGTTGACCTTAGCCAAGGGTTACGCGGGTGGGTTTAATTCAATCAAGAAATGACGGGTTGAACTTGGCTAGCGCTTATGATTTGTTGACCTTAACCAATGTTATAAGTTGCTAGGGGAAGAATATTATCGGGAATTTCAAGTGTTGAAATTTGCAATGAGATTGCATACCTTCTATGAGATAGTTGGATCCCGATACCCACTGCGAATAAGAGTTACTCCTGGGAGAGTTTTACACATTACAATTAGCCGATCAAGTAGGTGTCTAGAAAAGTGTTAACGGGGTTACTCCCCTGGGAAAATGAGATTTATTTTAATTAGGTCCGTGCGAATGCACGGGGAACCTCCCTCAATGTACCGACACTGGCCTGGCCGAATGATTGGCGAACTTGTAGGGTATAATTAATCCCGGCAAGTCTTACCTTTTAGGGTTTGAAGAAAGATTTGATAAAAACAGTGGGAGCCATTCTGATTAGATAAAATAATAACCAATCTAATCTTACAAGAGCGCACACAGAGTGTTTTCTTCTCTCTCACTCCTGGTAGCGACCATGTCACGCCTTAATCAAGATAATAATATGGATGCATCGACCCAACTTGCTTATTGTACTGAGCTAGGGAACGTTGGTCCCGCTCTATCTTATAATTGTTATAAGTCCGAGCAGGAAAAAGGGGAATATCCAGATTCCCATGCCACCTAATCGAAGAAAGTGCATGTTGAAGCATATTCTTCGGGTGTCCTTATTACCGAGAATTGTTTCTCGGTATCGTCTACGTCTTAGGTATCAGTTACATGGGCTACATACAGGTAGAGAACTGAGAATGGGTGATATGTCTCTAAGTGTTAGAGAATGGTGCAATTGTTACAGCCAAGTCTGTTGGCAGATATCACCTTGTATTAATACATTGATTTTGAATAAATGTTATTACATACCGAACCTGATATACAACATTACATCATGTTCTTTACTGAGTTAAAGGAGGATATAATTCTATATTGGAGGATAATGTTGTAAACATTTTCCTGAATCAAGAGTTGATTCAATCAGGTACGTTATATAATAGTATATACGTTCTAAATCAAACCACAGTTCAAAGTATCGAGAACACACTCAAAAGGAGTAGTTCAGAAATGAACGAATCCTTTTTGTGGCATTGTAGACTAGGTCATATCAAATGCGAAACGACCAGCTAAGTTATATAAGGATGAATATGAGAATCTGTTCGAATTTTCATCTTATGATACTTGCCAGTCTTGTCTCAAAGATACAATGACCAATACTCCGTTTACTGGAAACAGAGAAAGAGTTAGTGAACTCTTGGGACATATACATGATGATGTATGCGGTCATATGTCTACAAATGCCAAGGTTGGTTCTTCGTACTTCATTATATTCATCGACCATCTCTCAAGATTCGGACATGTGTTCCTGTTGAAACATAAGTCTGAAACTTTTGAGAAATTCAAGGAATATAAGCTTGAAGATGGAGAACCAGACGGGTGGAATTATTAAGTCCTTCAATGTGATCGAGGAGGAGAATACTTGGGCATGAAGTTCCTGTATTATTTAAAGGAGAATGTGATTCTCTCTCAGCTTACTCCTTCAAGTACACCACGGCACAACGGTGTATCGCGGCGGAGGTATCGCACCCTATGAGATATGGTGCGCTCTAAGATGAGTATTGCTGAGTTGCATGTTTCCTTTTGGAGTTATGCACTTGAGAAGCTGCATACCTATTGAATGGGGTTCCAACCAAATCAGGGCCTACCACTATATATGAGATATGGTATAGGAAGAGACTATGTCTTAAACGAGTTAAGATATGGGGTTGTTCGGCTTATGTTGAAAGGCAGAATCCAGACAAGCTCAAGGTCAGTTTTGTGTACATTTGTTAGGATATCCCGAACATTCGCAAGGGAATATCTTCTACCACTCTGAGGAGCAAAATGTTTTTTGTTTCTCAGCATGCCACCTTTTTAGAAAAGGAATTTCTTGTGAAGAAATTTGTGGTCATGAGGTAGAACTGGAAGGAGTTCCAGCTAGACAAACTAACAGCTGATGATTTGGTGAAACCAAAGGATTTAATAGTCTCCAACGAACCTCAGCCTCTCCGCGAATCTGGTAGGGTTCCTCATCTACTTTACATATACTACGGTCTTCTCGGTGATAGTGGGAGCGAGGATTGTATCATTGTAGATGATGGCCCAACTAGGTTCAGGCAGGCCATCACAAGTGGGGACTCAGTGAAATGGCTGGACGCTATGCGATCAAAGATGGAATCCATGTACACCAACAAAGTTTGACTTTGCATGTTGCACATGAAGGGGTAAAACCCATTGGGAGCAAATGGATCTTGAGAAGATCATTGATATAGACGGAAAAGTTGGGACTTTCAAAGCTATGCTTAAGTCCATCATGATCAATGCACGCATCGCGGAGTTGGAACATCTGTTTTGATGTGACGGTCAAAGAGTTTGACTTCATCAAAATAGTAGATGAACCTTGTATATACAAGAAGGGTGTAAAGAGTAAGGTTGTCTTACACATATTGTACGTAGATGACATACTCTTGATAGGAAATGGTTTTTCTTTGCTACACTCGGTCAAGCTCCTCTTATCATGAGGATTCTCAATAGAAGATCTGGAAGATACCTACTACATCTTATGGATAATGATCTATGGTGATAGATCTAAGTGGATGTTGGGAGTGTCCCAAATCCAGGTACATTAACAGCATACTAAAGGGGTTTAGTATAGAGGATTCTAAGCGTGGTGGTTCGCCTACTTACTCATTGATCACTCTCTCCAAAAAGATGCCTCCCGAGACTGATTTGAAGAGAGCTCGCGTGCAAGAGATATCTTATGCTTCAGCAGTAGGCTCTATCAAAGTATGCGATGTTATGTACCAGACCAGATGTAGATGACTCACTAGGAGTAGTGATCAGGAATCAATCGGATCTTGGGAGAATCACTGGAAAGCTGTGGAGGACATTCTTAAGTACTTGAGAAGCACTAAAAGTAAGTTCTTGGTTCGATCTTCCAGAGTGATAAGGTTGACTGAGAGTCAGTCACAGGCATTGTCTTTACCCTCAGTGCATGGACGGTATGATGGAAGAGTTCCAAGCTAGATACCGAGACATACTAGACGATAAAGGCTGAATACATTGCTACCAAAGATGCTGCCAAAGTGCATGTCTGGGCATTTCTTGTTCATGAGATGAACAAGGTTCCTACCATTCAGTGTCCAATAACTCTTATTGTGACAACAATGGAATGTTGGGTTACGGCAGCGCCCCGGCAGTCAATCCGAGGCCAAATGCGGAACAAAAACTTTTGAAACTTGGCGCTACCACAACCAATCACCTGGATCGAACCATTAACCGTCGACTAGCGAACTGTAAAGTGAGTTCAGAGATTATACCGATTGATCCGAGTTCTTCGGTCTTCAATCTCTGCGCCTAGCTCCTCGCCGGCTGCCCCGAACAAGTCCGCTCTCCGATCTCGCTCGTCGAAGTGGCTCCACGTCGAGGATTCTTTATACGGGCTCCCGCTTCAAACCGAAGCAACTCGGACAAGAAGTTTGTTAGCCTACTTGTCCAAGATGAAGAAGAGATAGTGTGTGATTACATTGTCATAATACACTCTTGGACTCTCAACACATGAGAGGGATAGAGTGGAGGTTGAAGATGAAGCCATGAGTGAAGAGTTGTGAGCACAGGAAAAAGCTAGTCAAGAAAATGGCAATGCTTGTTGTGTGAGATATTTTGTGAGAGCTCACTATAAAACTCAAGACCAAACCACACCTTTATATCTCTGCCCTCTCTCTCCTCTACATAATATCCCACACCCCAAATCAATAAAGAAATGGTCATGGCATAAAAAATCACACCATGAGTCACCAAAATAGCACATGCCATAATCAATGCCCTAGTTTTAAACTTATGCTCACAATTTCCACCTAATTAAACTTTAAACCAAAAGTTTAACCCAAAAAAGAGAATGACAACTCCTAAAGTAAACTCGTGACGGATCACAAGAATACCCCTCATCCGTATATACATACCCGGATCCGTATTCCGACTGAATACGAATACTATGAGACAAAAGTAATCCAACAATCTAATACTAGGTTCCGGCTTAAACCAAAGCCCACTAGTATGATCCGTCCGATCATGATCAATGCACGAATGCACGTACATGATCGAACCCTGCCATAAAACCATATGGCCTCTACAACATTTCGCCCGAACTTAGGAAACTTTCTGTGGGGGACTTTAAAGACTCGTCAATACGCTGGAAGTGGGTTTAACTACAAGCACGTCAGTGGCACTAGCTGTACGTAATGGCTGCCCATGTATTGAGCAAAAGGGAGGCCGACGAGCGAACTCATCCTGGAACCCTACTGAGCTTATTTATGACAATCTCCATACAGTCCGGTCTGTTCGTCTATGAGTATCACATATCGGGCCTAGGGGAATGGTATACGTCAGACCCTAATAGCGGTATAAGTCGTGTCGGAGTGTAGCCCAGAACACCTTGAGAAACTACTGGAATACCTGCCAGTAAATCTCACTTGCCTCAGCCAAGGACTTTGTGTAATGGCTCTCCAGACACAGCGCGATATCAACCCCCAATACCGGGAGAGACGAATCCTATCTAACCGCCACTGCCTCCAAGTGCTTCGGGATTGCACCCAACTACTACCTATTTGCACGACTCCTTTGAGCCGTGGTAGGGTAGCAATCAAAGAACAGTGGGAACACACTTGAGCAAATGTAGCAGTGTCAAGTCAACGAACTAAGCTGTACTCATATCACCTGGGAACTGCTCCTGACGATAGGTATAGTACCAATCAGCAGTTCCCCTGCGAGACCGTCCGGTGTACTCATAACCCAATGAGCACCTGTATACTATCTTAGGTGAGCCAACTGACACCAATGGCTTATGAGAACAGCTACCGCCTCTCGTCGGGGTGTCGATCCGTATACACTAGTCTACTCTCTGAGTATCGATGCCCAGTCTCGAAACACCCACGACTAGGGACACTTTAAGGATGTGCTTGTAGACTACCCAACTCTCACGTATATGATTGTCATCATACTGCTGGTAGTCAAGCAAGAATCCTATGGGCTCTATCAACATGTAATAGTGATTTGTAGTGTCACCTAAAGCATGTACACGATGATAAAGACAAACTAGATAGCATACTATCATCTCAAGTAAGACTGTTCTACCGGTATAGGTTCTCCCTCAATTATTGCAATCACGTGCCTGTGATCCAATAATTGACTTGAGGGCACTATAGCCAACAATCTCCCACTTCCACTTAATGCTAATTATTACGGTGTCGCATACTCACAGCCCGTGTGATACCGAACACCCAACTCCTCTACTAATCAGTTTCACAAAGCTCGTTTGTGAAAACAAGTGCTTTTGAGAAATAGACTTAGTGAGTGGATCCTCTCTGATGTTTCTTTCTATGTCTGTCTTTATCTCAACTTCGCGGAGAAATTCATCTCCCGAAATGAGCAATACCTGTCTTAAAATATATCTGGATTTCTGATGGGACCTATTTCACAAATGAACTCCAAATCCAGCAAACATCTTAGACTGTATCGTCAACTGAATTTAATCAGTATCCTGTGCCATACCTCCCTCAATATCCGCTTGGACCACCTGTCCAAACTACCGCCCCTCGTCAGAGGGAAAACTATAACTCTGACAGTCACTCTATCATCCAGGTCACCTTCGTAGCCTGGAATGATAACCGTCTCCCGAAGGAGGCTGCCTTTATCAAATCCCTAGAACATCCACTTATGTTCTAAAACTGCTTTCGAACGTTTCTCCAGGATTGGATAAATATATATAAACTTATTGCATCTCGTGAAAAACAATATCTGGTGTTGTACTTGACATCTCATGATTGACTCAATTGCCTAAGCAAGTGATATGCCAATCATGCACATCCCTCTCCCCTTTAGTCTGTAAGACACCTTTAGAGAGGGTGACTCCATTACCTGCAGGTTTACCACCATACCAGGAGTCGTCCATTCTAAAATACCTTTAGAATACTGTCTACGTACCCAGATTGGGACACTTCCTAAATCTAGATCTAAAACCATTGATCTAGTGACCAGAATGCCTAATATTATATCCATATCTTATGTGGAGAAACCATTGTGTGACAACCACAGTATAACCAATCGTAGTATAGGAATTTCACTTCCTACAATGTGTATGTCATCCAAATACCAGGACATCACACCCTACTACCTTCTTAACAGATCCATTTCCTATTCTGATGAAGTCAAAGCCTATGACTGTCACATCAAACATAGACGATCTATCTCCTCTATATCTACTTTAGTTTATAAATAGACATAAGCTACTTGTCCATTATGCTTCCGCTGCTCCCACTAACTACAACAACCCTCTGACAGAGTCATATACACGTGTACTTCTAAAGCTAGTTTAGAACGACGCTATACTCATCCTCATGATGGGTCTCATAGTCTGGAACAACAGTAGTGGCAAGTCTGGGTAAACAAGAACCTCTCTGTCACCGTCTTATAGGATACCGAAGTACCTCTTAGGCGCCTGGGGTTACCCAGCATACCTGCGGAGTGGCTAAAGAAATGTCAAACCCGATTGCATCTTTAGGTTCTATTAAATTTTCAGTAATCGTTTGTGGTTCTGGAATCACTTCCAGTTCTACCATACTCCCACTACTGTTTTCTGAAAAAATCCATTTTACTAAAACTGTGGCGAGTCAAGAACAATATCACCATTGATATTCCAGATGGTAGAAAACTATCCCTCGTCATAGCCTAGGATAACCCACAAAATGCCATTACAGAAACGTGCCTTGAGTTATCCAGAGTATGGTTTTAAGCATAAGCCGGACAACTCTATATATACCTTGACATCGTTAAGATATGATCCATTCTATATACAATATAGAAACAGAAGCACTGATTTAATTGGAACCAGATTCAAATCATGCAGCTGTCTCCAGTGCATGTCATCCAAATGGAGAGAGGCCGATCAGCATTACTCAATTTAGGAGTGCATCCAGATATGAGTAACCTGAAAGAGAAACAAGTTCTCAAAATCATTACTATCAACCGAATACCAAACACAAGTAACTACATGTCACGACACGAAATGGCACGTGACTGGCACTTGAATCATATGAAGTCTATAGGACCCCATCTGATTCAAGTAAGCCAAAAATCCTAGAAATCTAAACCATTTAAAGCAGAAGTGAAGAAAACTTATTTAAAAGCAAGTGGTTTTAATAACATAAGCCGAAGTATGCATTTTTTAAAATCTCAAGTCTTTTCTGAAAATTTCGGTAGAGTTGCCTTTGTAAATACTGGCCCCAAAAAAGGGTACAATATGCATAATATGAATAAAGGCATCCTCAAGTGGGAGCTAGCTTTTCGTCAATTAGCGGTCACAACCAGGGAAGCAATATAATATAAAACGCCGAAGGGGGAGGATCAAAACTCAAAAGGAAACTCGAAATCATCAAGAAAACCCATAATAATACAACGCGTGACTCTAAGGTCGAAAAAATATACAACTGGTCTTCTAAGATTAATAAATATACAAGTCTGGTTGATGGAGTTACAAGATACAACTGAAATAAATAAAAATACAAAGGTGGTCACGATGCAAGTGAACCCACCTACCAAAATAGTCACCCGGAAATAAGTAATGTGCCAGCAAAGCCGCTAAGAAAACCTGTACGGCAAAACTTGCAAGAAACTGTTGCACAACGGGGGTGAGGTGCCAACTCGTGAGTAGAAAACATCACAGAGCAGAAATCACATGTATGACTCAATCCTAGGTCATACGATCAGTAATATCCTCAAATAATATGGCCTGAAGCATGATAAAATGGTAAGGGTAAACATCTATAGATAAGTGTAATACCAAGTGCTCGTGTCAGTGCCTCAGGTAGCAACATATCATATATATGATGTATGAATGCATGAAAACAGAATACATCTAAATGAGGAAACTATTTTCTTTATATAATGAGATTTCTGTATATATATAAATCGAGGTATTATCAATGAAATCAACATAAAATTAGTGTCAAGCATCGACACAAAACATATATCTAATATCTCAATATCTCAGGCTCCGGCAATCCGAACTGGCCTGTATCCTCGAATCTCAATATCTTGGGTTCCGGCTATCCGGACTGGCCCATAGCATCAAATCTCAAAACCTCAGGCTCCAGCAATTCGGATTGGCCTATACTCCGATCGGTATCCTCCGGATATCCGTCGAGTCACAATAAAATCACCGGTCGGTAGTGCTCCCCTGCCAAGCACAACGCCATCATCTGTGACCATCTTGCCCCGGGGTACCGCATCGGGTCCACCATGCACCCACAGCTGGTTCCTCCTCCTCCTCGAATCGGGTGTATGAGATCTCTCAAGAGCCGAGAAAACACATGGTGGACATATCTCAATTCATATCGTGAGAAAACCGCACTTTTTATCTTTTGAAATGAAAATGAGTTTAATAAATCTTTGCGGTTTCTCCAAATCCAGAAATCTCATGGAAAATCCGAAATCCCAAAATAAAGGGTCAATAACAATAAATTATGGGCTCCGGCCATCCGGACTGGCCCATAATATCATGGTAAATGAATATATAAATATACATGAAAAATCACTGTAATAAATGCAACATCTAAACTAGCACAATAATGATATATCAGAACTATCAGCTATCAAGCGATAACAATGAAATAATATTCTCTAAAATGTACGTGACATGTTAATTACCGATGATTATGTGTGTGAGCCGACAAGCAGGTGTACGTATCACATACACATCATCGGTAATGGTGCTGGTGTCCTGTCAGCATGGTTTCATAATAGCAATAAAAGTACAAGTATAAGCATGCAATGCGATATGAACAACAAGAATATATGGCAAATGAATAGCAAATGCAACAATAAAGAATCTACATTAATATATATGAGTCATACAGTTTTGCCATTTGAAATAACACGAATCGTGTTGTTTAGAAATTAAGGGCTACGGTGTTTTTAAGAAAATGTGCGTCCTTTGAAATGTCCGTATAATCCTTTGGTCTGTCTTTAAAATACTCACGATTCGTTAGTTTGAAATAGGTATGACTCGAGTCTAGTCTAACATCTATTAAGTGACTACAGGACTAAACTAACAGACTAATCGAAAAGGATAAGGAAAACCACCTAAGTCTGAGTCGATATCCATATCTAGTAGTCGGTGATCCCGCCTCAATAGTATCACGTACGATACAATATATCATATGACATCCTCGAGTCAAGAGTGTAGATCTATCATCATAATCATATCACGTACGGTAAATCCATCGTACGGCATCCCAAATCTGGGTACGGGTCAAATATCTCATTTATCTCATTTTTCATCTCGTATCCTTATCATCATATATCATGAACTGGGGTGCCGATCTAAAGTCTAGTACATATTGATACCATCTATATATATAAATGTGTGTGTATAATAACACATCGCCTAAGGACCCGCTATAATATCATGTCGTATCTCATAATACGAACCATGTCTCATCACCGATCTCATGGCATCACGCCCAATCACATCGACTCATCTCCAAGTACCATGTACTATCCTCCATATCCATGTATATGTATACATATATATATATATATATACCTACTCACAAATATATATGTATATATATATATATATCCCCATATACGCACAAGAAAGTAAATTGTATGCGAGTGTGTGTATATGCGTGTATGCAAATCTTTACTCTAGGGTTTCGCGACTAAAAACTAGCTAACGACACTATCATCCAATTACACTAAAATGGATCCATGAACTCCTAAAGTCTATCTAGATAATCATTTAGTCTCACAAAACACAAATTTATATATAATATATATCGTACACTACAATACGAACTGCGGGGGTGCTATACGCCATCCACCCGACTTCCCCCGTAAATATATATCTACTCACTTTGATCCTTGCTTTCCAAAGTCGATGACGCCACGCTCGTCCTTGTCGTTCATGTCCACTCGAGGGTATCTATATATGTACACACATAGCATCGTAAACAGAAATCACGCACGGAAACCAAAACAGCACACGAATCGTACATAGGTTAAAACCTATGTCTACGCATGCAAGAATAACCAAACAACTCTCGACGATTGAAGTATGAATGTGAATCGACCGATAAAAACACGAATATCAAATCTTCAATTGATAAACATCATGAAATACAAAGTAACAACTCATGAAAATGGTCCCAGATTTTACCCTAGGTGAAATTAGCCAATTTTACATATAGGAAGGGTCTAGTTTACAGACAATGGAGTCATGGACCAAACACGGACCCAAACCACCTTACCCTGGCCGCAATTTTCGGACAGAATGATTAAAATTGCGGCCTCAAAGTGGAATCAGGGCCTCGGGGCTCTAGTGTAGCTTCTAGGTTGCCTGCACATCTCTCAGTCTTCGCTAAATAATTTTAAGGTCGCCCGGGTTATAGCAGTTCTCCAAAACACATCGTAATTTCCACATAATACAATATCGGGGATTTCTAAGTTTGCGAATTGGGGTTCAAGTCTCTGTTTTAGTTCAATATAACATCACTACAGGGGTTGTATGGCCTCTACTAAGCTCAATTACACTTTTGGATTCAATTCAAACCCTAACCTTAACTTGAAATTTTCAAAGTCCACTAATCTACACTTACACACTTCTAAACTTGCATGGAAGCTAAAGTGAATGAAATACTACACTAATGGTAAAGAAATTACCTCATTTGGCAAGTCAAGAATTTTCTTGAGTTACCCTAAGTCTTCAAAATCCAATTTTTCTTGGTCCAAAATGCTTGTGATGATCTTGTGCGCATTTTTAATGAAAGGAGGATGATGTTTTTGTGTTGATTTGGGGTTGTGTGAGGAGGTGGAGATGGTGGAGGGAAGAGGGCATCCATGGGGTTTGAAAGAGGAAGAAGATGCAAGAAGAAGATGCAAGAAGAATAAGCTCATGGTCAACTTGACCCCTCACCTCTCTCTCTCTTGCCCATACCCTATATTTTAATCCTTTTCCTTTTCTTTTCTTTTCTCTTCTCTTCTCATTTCATTTTAAAAACAAATCCAAGCAAACAAAAAGAAAAGCTATGGTAGAAAAATGTAGAAATATGAAATATGACATGGTGCATGTCATGTGCAAAAATCAAGCTTAATGCACGATTAGTGATATTTAATCATGATTAGCATTAAAATGGGATATATTTAATCATAAAGAATTTATAATTTTCTTAAATCATATAAAACACCCTCATTTCAGTAATTTCTATAATTTTCCAAATATTTTCCACTTTATCAGTATTTAATTATACCGCATTATTAAAATATTCATAATATTTATTATTTAATTATAAAAATTCCCAAAAATAATATTTTATTTTTCTGAAATGTTACAATCTTCCTCCCTTAAAGAAATTCGGTCCCCGAATTTAAATTTAAACCCCTCAAATACTAAAACATTTCAGTAAAAAGATTCAGTCGTCGGGGCTCCGAAATCATAAATACATAAAACACATCGTAGCGCAATGCATGCGCATGAAAAACGAGTATATAAACCAAAATCCAAACTCCGTCAAGCATCCCGCAATTATCGGAGTTATGGTGAAGACACCAATGTCTAAATCCAATACGAAAACCAACATGATATACATCAAAACTATACATGTAAACATCGTGGTAAATTCGTCAAAACATCTGAAAGAAATGCATGACAATCCTATTTAAGTCGATGCGCGATGCGCGTATCACTCCACAGTGGCGGACGTCTATTATAAGGAAATACTATATATATACACCCTTTGTTTAACATACACATCCCGCCATTTTGAAAAATAATTTAGAAGGGTTTCCTTGTTAAATATCTCGTGTCATCTCGGACACGTAGGTAAATACTGAGACTATAGCTCCTTTCTGGAAATCCATTCGATAACTATCAATCCATGCAAAAATATATTCAGGTACTGTCCTCGGACTAGTCCTGCTCAGCTACTATACCATATAGTAAGTATCATAATACATACTGCTCCAAAAGAAATCAGTCCCCAAAATGTGTATATGAAAGCCACGTGCGTCTGGTGCGCACGGAAATCGAAATCAATAAATGTGTCCTACATGTGCACAGAAATAAAATCTAAGTGCAACAGGTGTGCACGAAAACACCTGTCAAAGGCAACGGTGTGTGCCTGGCAACAATATCAGGTGCATCTGATATGCACGAAGAATCTCGATTTAGTGCATCTGGTGTGCACTAAATTCGCATCAAGCGCCCAAGTATGCGCAAGAATCCAAATCAAGTGCATAAGGTGCACGAAAATAAATATCGAATATCACAATCGAAATCGACTGTATACAACATATCTCAATCCAAATCAGGTATACCGTAGTATATAATCTCACAACCATGTGCATCAGTGTGCACAAATCGAATAAAAATACTGATGTGCATGGGACTATGCCGAAAGTACAAGTCAAATCACATGAATACCATAGGCATGAAATCAAAATCAACATCTCGAATGACATCAAATCGAAGTCAAGTGCAACTGTGGTGCACAAAATCTCAATCATGCAAATAAATCGCCCAATATGGAATGATGACGGAAACAGTCCCGCTCTGGCACATCCTCTAAAGATCTCTGGCCAACTATCATGGTTACTCATAAGATGCCCCGTCGACGATGCCGAACTCTGGCCTACTGGGTGTGCGCAAAATGAACGCTCCTGGGTCCAAGTCTTCTCGTATAGTATTCCAGAAAGGTTCTGTCGAAGTCTCCCCCTAATCTCGTTTCTGCCGAACTGCCCGGAAGTTATCGTCCTTTACTAACTCTGTTTCTTGTTCCGGAACGGCTGCATACTCATCGCGACTCCGTCTGGAAGATATATCCATATACAACGCCTCTGCATGTGTATCACATCTCTGATGTCAGCAGAGTGAAACGTCATCTCATCAAGATCTCGTACGAACCTCTTACTCCACTTTTCTCTAATGTCGACTGATTCAGACCCGTCTCTTCGTGGCTGCATGGACTGCGCTCCAACGGCTATACTCGTATCTGGAGTCTCCCAAGCAATGTATCCCATCACATGATATCCGAATGACGTCGAACCTTTCGATCGATTAATCAAAATTCCATAATCCTCCAAGAGCTCAACATCTTGATTACAGTTTAATAGTATTCCAGTACATGCCACAGTAACTATGGACCAGCCGTAGAAGGGAAAACCCAAGCTTCATTAATGGCACCGCGGAACTGCTGCAAACTCTAACATTTCAAAGCGTTCTCATGGTCATTATATCGAGTTAGGGTTTCATTCTTCTAGAGGGTCCACGAAATTACTTGTATGGTTTTCCGAATACTTTAAACTTGAAAAAATGGGTTCCTGACATTCGTTCGTCTTCTATCGACTCTCAACATACCTGCGTGAAGTCTCCTCAAGCTGGAATCAATCAATCTGATGACCTCGCATAGGGGTAGGCAACGAATCACATGTCATAGTCATTCTTCCTTGGGCGACTAGCGATCTTCTATCATATCTCTAAGTATAACTGGTGCGGCATTAGCATCAACATCTGGGAGATATCTTGTTGTTCGCAGCAAAAACTGGCTCATTTTTCCGCACGCTGAACAGTTCCTCAATCATCAAATAATCAGTGCATTGACGGTCATCACATTCTGGCTGGCTTCTAGCAGTGGCCCAATCCTCTGGTGCTGATCTGCACGTCCGAGAAATCTCGTAAAAGCGATCCATCAAACTCTTATAGCGCAAAAACACAATAGGACGATACATCTATGCAATCGTGTATCCCTGGAATCACGCCCTGGTCAGTCCTCGTCCGTGACGAGCTCATGCTGACGCAACTCTAGCCGTAGCTCTCTCTGCCCATGCAATCGTGGCAGCAAAAACCATAAACCAATAGCGATGAGGATAGATCATAGGAATGAATATAATACTGTGTAAGGAAATGTACATCCTAAGGCTTCTTAAGCGGAGTAGCGTATCGTGAGTATGCCGCGGAACATACACATGGTATGTCACTCTCCTTAAGTCACCTACCCCATCAACCAAGGTCAACCTACGCGACGAAAGTTCGGGTCTAATACCCCCTCGATTAAGTCTAAGTTCCGTAAGGTCAAGCCTAGGTTCCGAATATATATATATACGCCCTAGACTTCGCATAGTCAAACATAGACTCGAACCAAGGTTAACCTAGCGCTCTGATACTGTTGGAGATAGTGCCCTCAGAGTCAATTATTGGATCACAGGCACGTGATTGCAATGATTGGGGATGACCTATCCCAGTAGGACAGTCTTACTCAAGATGATAGTATGCTATCTGGTTTATCTTTATCATCGTGTACTGCTTTAGGTGACCTGACAGGTCGCTATTACACGTTGATAGAGCCCTTAGGATTCTTGCTTGACTGCCAGCAGTATGAGGGCGATCATATACGTGAGAGCTGGTGGTCTAT
Source organism: Agapanthus africanus (assembly GCA_030015575.1). Classification (NCBI taxonomy): domain Eukaryota; kingdom Viridiplantae; phylum Streptophyta; class Magnoliopsida; order Asparagales; family Amaryllidaceae; genus Agapanthus; species Agapanthus africanus. The sequence continues at coordinate 209,112,415 of JASDDO010000004.1, forward strand.
AAGCACATCCTTAAAAGGTCCCTAGTCGTGGGAGTTTCGAGACAGGGTATCGATTCTCCAGAGTAGACTAGTGTATACAGTCGAGACCCCGACGAGGGGCGGTGGCCGGTCTCACAAGCCACTGGTGTCAGTTGGCTCACCTAAGATGTATACAGGTGCTCATTGGGTTATGAGTACACCGGACATGACTCGCCGGGAACATGCTAGTTGGTCTTATACCTGACGTAAGATAGCAGTTCCCTAGTGACATGTGTACAGGTTAGTTAATCGACCTGAGATCGTCATTTGTCTCGTATGAGTTCCCACTGTGCTTTGATTACTACCCTACCATGACTCAAAGGAGTCGTGCAAACAGGTTTTAGTTGGGTACAGTCCCGAGCCATATGGAGGCAGTGAGCGGATCTGCAGGGGTTCATCTCTCCCGGTATTGGGGGTGAGGTCGCGCTGTGTCTAGGAGAGCCATTACACAAAGCCCTCGGCCGAGGCAGGAGATTTACTGGTAGGTATTCCAGTAGTATCTCAGGGTGTTATGGGCTACACTCCGACACGACTTGTACCGATTTTGGGGGTCTGACTTTTACCAACCCCCTAGGCCCGCCATGCGATACTCAAAGACGAACGGACCGGACTGTACGGATATTGTCACTGACAGGCTCAGTGGGGTTTCAGGATGAGTTCGCTCATCGACATCCCTTTTGGTCAATAGCTGGTAGCCCGTTACGTATGGCTAATACCTCTGACGTGCTGGTGGTTAAATCCACAGCTATAGTATTGACGAGTCTAAGTCCACCACACAGACAGTTACTCAAGTTTCAGGCGAAACGCTGTAGAGGCCGTATGGAGATATGGCAGGGTTCGATCAGATACGTGCGGTATTGCACGGATCGTGATCGGACGGATTTTACTAGCCGGCTTTGGCTTAAGCCGGATCCTAGTATTAGACAGTGTAGATTTTGTCTCGATGCATTTGTATTCAGTGGGAATACAAATGCGGGCATGTATTTGCAGTAGCGGGGTTTTCCTGTAATTTATTGCAGGATCAGTTTTCTGAAGTTGCCAGTTTGCATTCCGTTCCGGTCCGGTTTCCTTTGTTCCTTCACGGTCGGACTTTTCGATGGAGGGGGTTATTTGCAAGTTTGCAAATAACATTTGTGGAGGGGGTTTCTTGCATTATGAGGCATTATGATGGTTTAAGCATCTTTGCTTTTTCCTTCATAATGGTTAGCATTTATTGTGATTGGATTTGAATAGGATTAGATTAGAAATGAGATGAGTGTTGATGTGAAACTTGCTTTTGATGTGGTCACCTCTTTGATCTCCTACACTCACCTCCCTTGTTGTAACCCACCCCATTCTTATGTGTGGCCGGCCACTTGAGAGAAGATGAGGGGATTCATTTTTGTAGAGTGATATCTTCATCTCATTTCATTTTTCCTTTGCTAGAAAAATGATTCCACACATCTCTCCATAGTTCATTCTTTGATTCCTCCATCAAGGCAACTTCACAACCCCTAGAGACAATGCTACTACACTTAGCCTACAGTACCCTTGGACGCGTCGGCTAGCCAACTTCGCGCCCGAGTTGCCTCGGTCCAGAGGTGGGAGCCCGTAAAAGCATTCGGCTACGTGGTGCCCTTTCCGACGAGAAGACGGCGAATGGTGATTCCGCGGGAGATCGGGACGACGACGAGAAGACCGAAGGACACGGATCGCTCGGTATATCTCTCACCCCATCTCTAGTTAGCTAGTATAGGTTAATGGTTACGATCCGGGTATATTGTCCGCGGTAGCGCCGGTTTAAAGTTAAGAAAAAATTTTGATTCCGCATTTTGGCCTCGGATAGACGACCGGGGCGCTGCCGTGGCGTAACATGGTATCAGAGCCTCGCCATTAACCTAGTCTAGCTTGCTCTAGTATGTTTAAAGCTTCGATCGAACAAAAATCCCAAAACCGCATTTTCATGTATATCAGTTTCTGTCGAAATTTTTTTGGCTCCAAAATTTTTTCAGGTTGTTGAAGAATGGTGTACATGGTATTCTAAGATCACTGGAAAAATTTGGTAACCTGATCCTTCAAAACGACCGCGGAACCGCGGCCATAACCCCATTTTGGCCGCGGTTCCGCCGCAGTATTTAGGCTTCATCTCACCAATTTTTTTCAGTGTGCTTCTGACATGGAATTATGGGTTTTGGGACATTATTTTTGGGCCCAGATTTTCTGTAAGTGCTACAGTAATGCCTTGGGGCCCACTTGATAAAATTTGATCGATCGGATATTTTAAACATGTTAGTTCACAGTATTTACATTATATCTGCGACCGTGAATGTCACTCGATCGGTAAATCCCGTCTAACTGCTATAGCCCGGTTAGACGGATTTGCGAACGTGACATTCACGTTGATGTTCTGTGATTGTGCTGTGTTGTTGCGGATCGGTCGTGGGGATAGCCTGGTTGCATTGGTAGTACAGTTTTGTTTTATATGTACATTTGATATTGCGGGGCGAGCGTCCGACTTGTGGACTGCCTTCACCGCCTGTTTGTATTATTATTTTGGGGCACGACCAAGTTGCGGTCGTTGTACCCGATGTATGTATATTTTACTTTCTGTACTAGGATTACCCCACGGAGGATAGCCGGGTTCTAGAGGGCAACGGGCCCGCATCTCATGGCATTGAGATGGAGGGGGCTTCACTCTAGGATTGGCGGGCTATTCGCCGCACTCGTAGGGGGTACTGGTTGACCCAGGAGGGGTCTAGGATTTCATTGCACAGGCTATCCACACGACCAGGGGAACTAACGACAGAGCGGGGACTGGACTAGCGCGGATGCAAAACATATACAACATCTACTAGTATATATATCAATATATAATATTTCGCTCAAGGCGTGATAAAATGCAACATCACAGAAATGTACAGCATCACAGAGCAATACAGATATCTGGAAGCCCCGGGTTTCACAGAGCCGCTGCTGAAACCCGACGTTCCCCTGGTCGTGTGGATAGCCTGTGCAATGAAATCCTAGACCCCTCCTGGGTCAACCAGTACCCCCTACGAGTGCGGCGAATAGCCCGCCAATCCTAGAGTGAAGCCCCCTCCGTCTCAATGCCATGAGATGCGGGCCCGTTGCCCTCTAGAACCCGGCTATCCTCCGTGGGGTAATCCTAGTACAGAAAGTAAAATATACATACACGGGGTACAACGACCGCAACTTGGTCGTGCCCCAAAATAATAATACAAACAGGCGGTGAAGGCAGTCCACAAGTCGGACGCTCGCCCGCAATATCAAATGTACATATAAAACAAAACTGTACTACCAATGCAACCAGGCTATCCCCACGACCGATCCGCAACAACACAGCACAATCACAGAACATCAACGTGAATGTCACGTTCGCAAATCCGTCTAACCGGGCTATAGCAGTTAGACGGGATTTACCGATCGAGTGACATTCACGGTCGCAGATATAATGTAAATACTGTGAACTAACATGTTTAAAATATCCGACTCTGTGAAACCCGGGGCTTCCAGATATCTGTATTGCTCTGTGATGCTGTACATTTCTGTGATGTTGCATTTTATCACGCCTTGAGCGAAATATTATATATTGATATATATACTAGTAGATGTTGTATATGTTTTGCATCCGCGGTAGTCCAGTCCCCGCTCTGTCGTTAGTTAGCTAACCTAACGGGTAATGACGGGACCCAGTGGCGAATGCGGATGGCATATACTGTTAGTTATGTATATGCCCTAGAGGCCATTGTTGTACATTTGATGTATATTATAATGGATGCTTGGTTATATATAGAGATGACTTTCTTGCTCGTCATGATAGTATGCTATTTGGTTTCACTTTATCTTAACATGTTGACTTGTATTGGTTTACTGTTTTACTCTCACATGTTGATAAAGCCCTTAGGATCTGTACTCGACTACTGGGACTATTATGAGATCATACTAGTGGGGCCGCGGTAGTCGATGAGTACATCCTATAACTGTTCCTAGTCGAGGGTAAATCGAGACAGGGCATCGATACACAAGAGTAGACTAGCGTATACGCATCTTGACCCATATGATGGGCGATGGATGATCCCATATCCATCGGTGTTAGACATCAGAGATGGTGTACGGGTGCTCAGTAGAGACTGGGTACACTGGACGGACTCGCCGAGAACTACCAGATGGTGATATACCACACGTCAGATGGCAGTTCTCCGGTGACACAGGTACAGGGTAGTCTGAAGACCTGAGATCGTCATAGAGTCTTGTGTGATTCCCACTGTGCTTTGATTTCCACCTTACCACGTCCAAGAGGGTGTGCAAAACGGTGGCTTTTGGGTACAGTCCCGAATCACATGGAGGCAATGAGCGATAGGAGGGGATTCGTCTCTCCCGGTATAGGGAGTTGATGTTGTGCTGTGTTCGATTGGCTATAACTGGAAGTCCCTGGCCAGGGCTGATATAGAGATTTACTGGTAAGTGTTACTAGTAGTTTCTCGACCCGTTATGAGCCATACATCGACACGACTTATCGGTTACTGGGGTCTGACGTATACCACCCCTAGACTTGATATGCGACATATCAGACGAACAGACCGGACTGTACGGGAGTGTTACTGATCGGATTCACAGGAGAACGCACAGGCTAGCTTGTTGATCTTCTGATCGCTCAATACCTGGGTGGTTGTTACGTTTAGCTGACCGCTTGCAGCTTGTGGGTGTTTGATATGATCATCACCTGCTACCGGCGTATTGACGATTCTTTAGAGTCCTACACAGAAGTTTCTTGGCTCAGGCGAAACGGAGTAGAGGCACATATGTGATATGTGCAGGACCGAGAATAATGCGATATGGGATACCGTATTATATTCTCGCGATATTAAGATATGAACCGGGACATCGGATCAAGTGTTGATTCGATAAATCGGTACATGATATATTAGTCGGTTATATTCTATATAGCCGGATCGTCGGATCAAGTGTTGATTCGATGATTTAATATATAATAATATATATGATATATTATTATATTAACTAATATTGGCTTACTTTATTATTTCATTTTCTCGCGGGATGATACATTGATATATATGCGATATATGTTAATTGTATTATTTTCTTTTGTTGCAAATATATAATATATATGTGATATATATATTATTGTGACATGATATGATTAATTGTTAAACATATTTAAGGATGATTAATTGAGGTTAGGGTTTGATTAGGGTTAGTAGCTTCAAGTTCCTTCTAGAAGCTTTTTCTTTTGTCATTCTTAAGATCTTTATGGATGACACATTCATTTAACTTAACCAAACCCTAACCCTAGTTGTTTCTCTACACATTCTCATCCATTCATCCTTGACCATGGTTATATATCAATCATATGATTTATATTTCTATTCATCACAAAAGGAAAAGATTAATCATTATCTTTTTGATTATCCATTATCTTCTTCTTCTCTCTTGAAGAAGCTCTCTTGAAAATCCTTAAGTGATGATAAAATATGAGAAAATGATATAAAAAGAAAGCAAAATCACTACTCTCTCATCCTCATCTCATCTAGCCCTTGGGATTAGGGTGTTCTTCTCTTTTGAGTGAGAAAGCTTGAGTCGAAGCAACTTCAAGGTAGATCATCGGAGATTTGGATTACGACAAGCTAGAATGGATCGTTCGAGTCGTGGAGCCTCTCATGAGTCCGGGAGATCGTGGATCGCGGCAAAGGGACTTCTACTCGGAGCTTGTGAAGTGAAGGAGCGGACTACAAAGGTTGTAATCCCTCACACTTAGATAAAAGTTATCTTATTACATGTTAAACCCTAATAATCTAGCAAAGATGCCGGCTTTGGGTTGTTCGGCACGTCTAAAATTTAATCCGGGCATGTTTGATGCCTTAAGAACCTTCACAAGAGTGCCTAGGAACCCAACAGTGGTATCAGAGCCTAGCTAGAGCATTAGGCGATGTGTTTACGAAGTTAAAACTCCGATCGAACCCGAAACGAACAAAATGGACCCCTCTCTGGAAATTTTTTAAATTTTGGGATTTTTCAGAATTAAAAATATGTAAAAAAATCAGCAGGGAATTCTAAGAATTACCATGAAACACGTGCCCACAATTCAACCAACTGAGCGCGGATCCGCGGCAGATACATGGATCTCGCGGCGCTTCCGTGGCGGCGTTGTAGTATTGGGACACGTGGCTTCATGGTTTTAACCGTAGGTACTTGCTGACTATTCTGGGTATTTTTAATCTGTTCCAGGTGTTTAAAATTCTGGGGTTTGTTTTGTAATAGTAGACTCGATCGGAAATTTTAAATTCGTATTTCTTTCCGGATATTTAGAAATTGTTAAACTAGTTGAACGGATATCATTAACCGACTTTTTCCCGGCACGGCAAACTTTCAAGCGTTGAATTTTTATTGGGTTTAAATATTTCGGAAAATTGTACAAGTTAAGCGGTGGACCCTCTAGAAGACAACAAACCTTAACTCGATTATATGACCGTCTTGAACTGCCTTTTGAACCTTCGGGTTTGGGGCAGTACGGCGTGCCACATGTGAGGCGTTGGCTTGGCTCTTCTACGGCTGGATCACCGGTACTGTGACATATTCTGGGATTATTTGAACCCCGCTCAAGTGTTGAGCAGTTTAGGAAATTTTGGGTGTTTGATTATCTGTTCGATAAGTTTAATACTGTTTATTTATCTGGAATGTGATACAATATGTGGAATTCATAGAGTTAGGCATGAAATACGAAGTATGTGATATTTCGGATTTACGATGTCTAAAGTGATTGTGGATTCCAAATATTGTAGTTTTACACTTTCTTTTCTGTGACCGTAAGTGTAATATGTGATATCGCTGGTTTCGTTGCTATATGTCAACGACAATTGGGATGCACATATTTACTTACGTTGATGATATGAGATATTATGTGTTGCTGTGATATGTTATATTGGATCGTCGTGTTCTGAATAGCCGGGGGTTTTATGTGAGATGAGCGCTTTTATTTTCATTCATGTAAAATTCATTTGTAATGTAATATTCTTTTATTTGGGGCACTTCCAGGTTGCGGTTGATGTCACCTGTGTATATTACTTACTTTTCCGCATTAGGTAGACCCAAGGAGGGGAGCACAAGTAACCGGGTTCTAGGGTCCAGTGGGAGGCCATCTCGAGGAGTCGAGACCGGGTCTCCTAACCCTAGAATTGGCAGTGTTACTTGCCGCTCTCGTAGGGGTCTTGGGATGTGGGTTTGGCTATTCGTCGCGACCGTGGAATCCGTGTTTTATAAAGGCTCGTATTGAAAACACGGACGTCCTAGTATATCCAATATTTCATATATGTTCTTCTGCTGCAATGTTCTGTGATGAGATCATATTACTGTCTGAGACGAATGCTTATACTATATATATATATGCTGATATATAAATATTACTGCTTTCGTTTTTTCTGTGATGCTTACGAAGCATAAGCTGATGGGATTTTTATTAATGAGATTAATAAAAGAAAAGAAACCTAAAGATGTTGTAGAATCAAAACTTAATAAAAGGGGTAGCTAAAGTTTTGCTTTGCACAGTGACATATATGATATGTCCCGCACCTTATTCGATGAGGAAAGGACCGAGATCCCTTCACCGGGAGTGACTCCTTTAGCGAAACTGGCAGATGCTACAAAACGCGGTTTGTCTTTTGATTGCTTTTAGTGTTTTGCTTTGCACAGCGGTATATATGATATATCCTGCACCTTATTCGATGAGGAAAGGGCCGACGATCCCTTCACCGGGAGTGACCCCTTTAGCGAAACTAAGAAAAGCCTCAAAACACTCCTTTTCAAAAACTACTAGATTCTACGACGATATCAAGTTCATTACGCAATAGGTTTTCTGAAAAACATGTCGTAGCTCTCCGTCATTTCAGATAAATCCTACTTAGTATTCGTGTTGTGTTTGTTGACCTTGTCAAGGCACAGTGTACGGTAGCTAATTAGTGTTTATCTGCTAAAACATGAGATGTGATTGGATTAGGGTATTCGTACGGCCTTGTTGACCTTGTCATGGGTCATGCGGGTGGGTTTGATTCAATCAAGAAATGACGGGTTGAACTTGACTTGCGGTCTATGGTTTGTTGACCTTCTCAAGGTCATAGATCGTTTGGGGCAAAAATATTATCGGGAATTTCAAGTGTTGAAATTTGCAATGAGATTGCATACCTCCTATGAGATAGTTGGATCCCGATACCCACTGCGAGTAAGAGTTACTCCTGGGAGAGTTTTGCACAGGACAATTAGTCATTCAAGTAGGTGTCTAGAAAAGTGTTAACGAGGTTACGCCTCTGGGAAAACGAGGTTTACTTTAATTAGGTCCGTGCGAAAGCACGGGGAACCTCCCTCAAAGTACCGACACTGATCTGGCTGAAAGATTGACGAAATTGTAGGGTGTAATTAATCCTGGCTAATCTTACCTTTTAGGGTTTTAAGGTAGATTTGATAAAAACAGTGGGAGACATCCTGATTAGATAAGATAATAACCAATCTAATCTTGCAAGAGCATACGCTAAAGTGTTTTCTTCTCTCTCTCTCTCCAGGTAGCGACCATTTCAGGCCATAATCAAGATAATAATATGGATGTATTGACTGAACCCGATTATTGTACTAAGCAAGGGAACGTTGAACCCGTTCTTTCTTATAAGAGTTATAAGATTGAACAGGAAACAGGAGAATATCTAGATTCTCACGCCGCCCAAAAGAACATGCATGTTGATGCATCTTCTTCAGGTGTGTTAGTTATTGAGAACTGTTTCTCAGTTCACCCTACGTCCTGGGTATTAGATACCGGATCAGGATCCCACATATGTAAACAGTTACATGGGCTACGTAAAGGTAGAGAACTGGGAAAAGGTGATCATTCCGTTCAAGTAGGGAACGGTGCAAGTATTGTAGCCAAAGCAGTTGGCGAATATCACCTTGTATTACCAAGTCGTAATACACTGATTCTGAATGAGTGTTATTATATACCGAACATGATGTGCAACATTATATCAGTTTCTTTATTGAGTAAAGAGGGATATAATTTTGTAGTACATGATAATGTTATGAACATATTCCTAGATCAAAAGTTGATTGCATCAGGCTCGTTACATAATGGCATATTCATTCTAAATCAGAATACAGTCCTAAATGTACAAAACACACACAAGAGGAAAAGTTCAGATATGAATGAATCCTACTTGTGGCATTGTAGACTTGGTCATATCAATGCGACACGACTTGCTAAGTTACATAGGGATGGTTATTTGAATCCGTTCGAATTATCATCTTATGATACTTGCCATTCATGTCTCAAAGGAAAAATGACCAAAGCTCCGTTTAGTGGACACGGAGAAAGAGTTACCGAACTCTTAGGACTGATACATAGTGATGTATGCGGTCCCATGTCTACGCATGCCAGGAACGGTTCTTCCTACTTCATTACATTCACTGACGATCTCTCTAGATACGGACATGTGTTTCTGATGAAACACAAGTCTGAAGCTTTTGAGAAATTCAGAGAATATAAGCATGAAGTAGAGAATCAAACGGGCAAAAGTATTAAGATTCTTCGATCTGATCGAGGAGGTGAATACTTAAGCGGTGAGTTCCTAGATTATCTAAAAGAGAATGGGATTCTCTCTCAGCGTACTCCTCCTTATACACCACAGCACAACGGTGTATCGAAGCGGAGGAATCGCACCCTATTAGATATGGTGCGTTCTATGATGAGTACAGCTGAGTTACCTATTTCCTTCTGGGGGTATGCGCTTGAGACAGCAGCATACCTATTGAATCAAGTTCCAACTAAATCTGTACCTACCACACCATATAAGATATGGAGTGGGAAGAGACCGTATCTTAAACGAGTTAAGATATGGGGTTGTCCGGCCTATGTCAAAAGGCAAAATCCGGACAAACTCGAGGCACGATCAGTTCTTTGCAAGTTTGTAGGATATCCGAAGAATTCTTATGGATATTTTTCTATCACAGTGAGGAGCAAAAGGTGTTTGTTGCTCAACATGCCACCTTTTTAGAAAAGGAATTTCTTGCAAAAGAGATTAGTGGCTCTGAGGTAGAACTGGAAGAAGTTCCAGCAGAACAAACTACAACAGATGATTTAGTGGAACCAGAGGATTCAGTAGTACCCGACGAACCCCAGCCTCTCCGCAGATCTAGTAGGGTTTCTCATCCACCTGAGAGATACTACGGTTTTCTCATTGATGGTGGAAGCGAGGATTGCATCATGAATGATGATGACCCCACTAGTTTCGAGCAGGCCATCACGAGTGGTGACTCTGTGAAATGGCTGGATGCAATGCGATCTGAGATGGAATCCATGTACACCAACAAAGTATGAACTTTGGAAAATGCTCCTGAAGGGGTAAAACCCATTGGGAGCAAGTGGATCTTTAAAAAGAAATTTGGTGTAGATGGAAAAGTTGAGACTTTCAAAGCTAGACTGGTAGCAAAGGGATTTCGTCAACGACCAGGTGTGGACTATGACGAAACCTTTTCTCCAGTAGCTATGCTTAAGTCCATCCGGATTTTACTTGCCATTGCTGCATACCATGACTACGAAATCTGGCAAATGGATGTTAAGACCGCCTTTCTAAACGGTGATTTAGAAGAGTGCGTGTACATGACTCAGCCAGAGGGCTTCGTAGATAGTGGGAGCAGCGGAAAGGTGTGCAAGCTGCTTAAATCCATTTATGGGTTAAAGCAAGCATCGCGGAGCTGGAACATCTGTTTTGATGTTGTAGTCAAAGAGTTTGACTTCATCAAAAATATAGATGAACCTTGTATCTATAAGAAGGTAGCAGAGGGTAAGGTTGTCTTCCTCGTATTGTACGTGGATGACATACTCTTGATAGGAAATGATATTCCTATGCTGCAATCAGTCAAGCTCTTCTTATCACAGAGATTCTCAATGAAAGATCTAAGTGATGCCTCCTGCATATTGGGAATCATGATCTATAGAGATAGATCTAAACGGATACTGGGATTGTCCCAATCCAGGTACATTGACACCATACTAAAGAGGTTTAGTATGGAAGAATCCAAGCGTGGGAATCAGCCCACGATCTCTGGACTCACTCTCTCCAAAGAGATGTCTCCCAAGACTGATTTGGAGAGAGCTCGCATGCAAGGGATACCCTATGCTTCGGCAGTAGGCTCTATCATGTATGCGATGCTATGTACCAGACCCGATGTAGCATACTCACTAAGTATAGTGAGTCGGTATCAAGCAGATCCAGGAGAGAGTCATTGGACAGCAGTGAAGAACATTCTCAAGTACTTACGAAGGACTAAAGAGATGTTCTTGGTGTATGGTAACGGAGAACTCCAGGTGGAGTCCTTTACCGATTCCAGCTTCCAAAGTGATAAGGACGACTCTAAGTCGCATTCGGGTTTTGTCTTTACCCTCAATGGAGGGGCGGTATGTTGGAAGAGTTCCAAACAGGATACAGTTGCAGACTCGACGATGGAGGCTGAATACATCGCTGCCAACGATGCTGCCAAAGAGGCTGTCTGGATCAAGAAGTTCATTAGTGAACTTGGTGTGGTTCCATCCATTGAACATCCAATACCTCTGTATTGCGATAACAATGGAGCTGTGGCTTTGGCCAAGGAACCCAGGTCCCATCAGAAGTCCAGACAAATTCTGAGGCGGTATCACCTGATCAGGGAGATAGTTGATCGCTGGGAGATCGAGGTCAGGAGAGTAGATACGAAGGACAACACTGTGGATCCATTCACGAAGGCTATTCCCCAGAAACAGTTTGAGAGATTATTCGGGATGCTAGGTATGAGATACTACAGCAGCTGGCCTTAGTGCAAATGGGAGATTGTTAGTTATGTATATGCCCTAGAGGCCATTGTTGTACATTTGATGTATATTATAATGGATGCTTGGTTATATATAGAGATGACTTTCTTGCTCGTCAGGATAGTATGCTATTTGGTTTCACTTTATCTTAACATGTTGACTTGTATTGGTTTACTGTTTTACTCTCACATGTTGATAAAGCCCTTAGGATCTGTACTCGACTACTGGGACTATTATGAGATCATACTAGTGGGGCTGCGGTAGTCGATGAGTACATCCTATAACTGTTCCTAGTCGAGGGTATATCGAGACAGGGCATCGATACACCAGAGTAGACTAGCGTATACGCGATCTTGACCCATATGATGGGCGATGGATGATCCCATATCCATCGGTGTTAGACATCAGAGATGGTGTACGGGTGCTCAGTAGAGACTGGGTACACTGGACGGACTCGCCGAGGACTCCCAGATGGTGATATACCACACGTCAGATGGCAGTTCTCCGGTGACACAGGTACAGGGTAGTCTGAAGACCCGAGATCGTCATAGAGTCTTGTGTGATTCCCACTGTGCTTTGATTTCCACCTTACCACGTCCAAGAGGGCGTGCAAAACGGTGGCTTTTGGGTACAGTCCCGAATCACATGGAGGCAATGAGCGATAGAAGGGGATTCGTCTCTCCCGGTATAGGGAGTTGATGTTGTGCTGTGTTCGATTGGCTATAACTGGAAGTCCCTGGCCAGGGCTGATATAGAAATTTACTGGTAAGTGTTACTAGTAGTTTCTCGACCCGTTATGAGCCATACATCGACACGACTTATCGGTTACTGGGGTCTGACGTATACCATCCCTAGACTTGATATGCGACATATCAGACGAACAGACCGGACTGTACGGGAGTGTTACTGATCGGATTCACAGGAGAACGCACAGGCTAGCTTGTTGATCTTCTGATCGCTCAATACCTGGGTGGCTGTTACGTTTAGCTGACCGCTTGCAGCTTGTGGGAGTTTGATATGATCATCACCTGCTACCGGCGTATTGACGATTCTTTAGAGTCCTACACAGAAGTTTCTTGGCTCAGGCGAAACGGAGTAGAGGCACATATGTGATATGTGCAGGACCGAGAATAATGCGATATGGGATACCGTATTATATTCTCGCGATATTAAGATATGAACCGGGACATCGGATCAAGTGTTGATTCGATAAATCGGTACATGATATACTAGTCGGTTATATTCGATATAGCCGGATCGTCGGATCAAGTGTTGATTCGATGATTTAATATATAATAATATATATGATATATTATTATATTAACTAATATTGGCTTACTTTATTATTTCATTTTCTCGCGGGATGATACATTGATATATATGCGATATATGTTAATTGTATTATTTTCTTTTGTTGCAAATTTATAATATATATATGATATATATATTATTGTGACATGATATGATTAATTGTTAAACATGTTTAAGGATGATTAATTGAGGTTAGGGTTTGATTAGGGTTAGTAGCTTCAAGTTCCTTCTAGAAGCTTTTTCTTTTGTCATTCTTAAGATCTTTATGGATGACACATTCATTTAACTTAACCAAACCCTAACCCTAGTTGTTTCTCAACACATTCTCATCCATTAATCCTTGACCATGGTTATATATCAATCATATGATTTATATTTCTATTCATCACAAAAGGAAAATATTAATCATTATCTTTTTGATTATCCATTATCTTCTTCTTCTTTCTTGAAGAAGCTCTCTTGAAAATCCTTAAGTGATGATAAAATATGAGAAAATGATATAAAAAGAAAGCAAAATCACTACTCTCTCATCCTCATCTCATCTAGCCCTTGGGATTAGGGTGTTCTTCTCTTTTGAGTGAGAAAGCTTGAGTCGAAGCAACTTCAAGGTAAATCATCGGAGATTTGGATTACGACAAGCTAGAATGGATCGTTCGAGTCGTGGAGCCTCTCATGAGTCCGGGAGATCGTGGATCGTGGCAAAGGGACTTCTACTCGGAGCTTGTGAAGTGAAGGAGCGGACTACAAAGGTTGTAATCCCTCACACTTAGATAAAAGTTATCTTATTACATGTTAAACCCTAATAATCTAGCAAAGATCCCGGCTTTGGGTTGTTCGGCACGTCTAAAATTTAATCCGGGCATGTTTGATGCCTTAAAAACCTTCACAAGAGTGCCTAGGAACCCAACATATACGTACATCAGTATATTTTCATTCTTTGTGGTGTGATCAATTGATGGGACTGCGTTGATTCGGATCAATGCAAGCTAAACAAACCTATTCTGATGTTGTTGGAACATTTTTCAAAAAGCTGTTATTGCAAGGACGTTCATTTTTGTTTTGCACAGTGGTATTCAGTTGGAATATCCTGCTCCTCAGTCGACGAGGCAAGGGCCGAGATCCCTTCACCGGGAGTGACCCCTTGGACAGAAGTTTGCGTCAGGGAAATAACTTCACTATAGCCGATTACTTTTGCTTTGCATCGTGGTATTCAGTTGGAATATCCTGCACCTCATTCTACGGGGAAAGAGCCGAGATCCCTTCACCGGGAGTGACCTCTTTAGCAAAGGTTTTCGTCACTATATTTTTATAAAAAGTTATGCAGTTCCTTCAACGATATCAAGTTCATTACGTTAAAAGTTTTTCGCCAAAAACTAGACGTAGCCCTCCGTCATTTCTTACAAGTATTACTTAGTATTCGTGCTGCGTTTGTTGACTGTGTCAAGGCGTAGTGTGCGGTAGCTAAGTAAGGTTTGTTCGCAGCATATTAATGGGATTGGTTAGGACAGTCGTGCAGCCTTGTTGACTGTGTCAAGGGCTCGTACGGGTGGGTTTAATGCAATCCAGGATAATGACGGGTTGAACTTGACTAGGACTCTTTGATTTGTTGACTGTGTCAAGGTCACTTGGGTCCTAGGGGTAAAAACTTTCATTGGGAGTTTCTAAAGAAACTGAAACTTGCCAGGCATGCACATACCTTCTGGAGTGTGGTGACTTGAGTGGATTCCGTCAAGTTATCATGCAATGATAGTTGGATCCTGATTCCCACTGATGAGTTGGTTTACTCCTCAGGTGATCCTGGCTGATTCTTCTTTCGGGTTTGGGGAAGAATTTGACGTTACAGTGGGAGGTTTCCAGATTAGATAAAGTGATAACCATTCTGATCTAGGTTAGAGTGCACGCTGAGTGTTTCTTTTCTCTCTCTCTTTGGCAGCGACCATTGACCCGACCCTAGACTATGACTCAGTGACCAAGTTGACCGAACCTTCTTTAACACTGGCTTTTGGATTGTCAGAGTTGCAAACCTCATTGCCACTCCTACTTTTACCCTTTTCTCCAGGACACCCCGTATTACTACAAACGTCCACTTACATTGGACAAAACCATCGTATGGTTAGATACGAACTCGAAGGAATTCGAGGATGGTTTCTGGTTCTGGAGAAAACGAATAGGACTATTCAGTTGTCTTTTCCTTTTACCTTCTCTCTCAGATTGCGAGTACTCCTTGGTTTAGGAGTGGTACACCTATTACGCAAATTGTATAGTCTTCTTCCAAACCTTAGGCTGGTGCCGAAGGGTAGGGAAGGAAGAAAACCATTTAGCCTAAACGGTGTACAGAAGGTATTAAGTAAAGACAAAGAAAGGGATTAGTAAGAGGGCAAAGTAAATTGCGACTGCTATTCACGACCAAACCAAGTCCTTCTTCGCCTATCCTAAATCACCTTTGTATTTCTCCAGGACACTCCGTATTACTACGAAGATCCACAGTTTATTGGATACTCCATCGTATGTTTATATACGAACTCGAAAGGAACTTGTTCCAGTTCGGGGATGGATCCTGGTTCAGGAGAAATAGGAATAAGGTTTATTCGGTTGTCTTTTATCTTCACCTTCTCTCGCATTGCGAGTGCTCCTAGGATTAGGACAGTACACACATTATGCTTATTGGATAGTCTTCTTCCAAACCATAGGCTGGTGCCGAACGGTAGGGAAGGAAGAAAACCATTTGGCCTAAAGGGGTGTGCAGAAGGTAATGACTAAAGACATATAAAGGGATTTGAACAGTTGGCGAAGAGATATACGGTTATAGTTGTGAATCTGGATAATGGAAGAGGCATTACTAGGAATACCGGGATACCCTATCGAAACATTTCAATGTTTCAGTTTCACTGTGTACTGTTAAAAGAAAACTGATTTCCCGATTAGACACTTGCTCCAGGGTATGTATTTACCAGTTATGATTCTCACATCTTTATGGTTTTACAGATGATGAGTGGGAGTAAGTTATTGGGAATTAGGTGATCATCCTCATTATATCGGGATTCGTTGTAATTGGTGATATTTGAGGAAATCACCTGGGTTGTTTGCCAGTCGGCAAATATTTGGTTTTGAATATCCGTTGTTATACACCAATTTCAAATTGATATATCTGTACGTCTATTTTTATAGAGTGAGATATACCTTTTTGAAATTATGTCTATGACATTTACCTATATCAGTGTATGGTTAGGTAAGGAGCATTGAACAGCGGTGTAATTCTTCTTAACCATAAGTATAGTTTTCAACCTACGACACACAGTGAATGAGTTATTAAACTCAAAGGACTTATACAGAGTATTGTATGTTGTCCAGCGTCCATGAGGACTAAGGGGTTGGTTCTCGTACTATATTCGGTTTACTTATGACTCCTCTAGATTTTAGACAGGTGTTTCGTAGAAACAAAGGGTCCGAATTTTGAGAAGTTATAGGTATATAAATAAAGTAGAGAACCAGGTGTTGCAAGTATCGGGATTCTTCAAGGTGATCGAAGATGTAGATACTTGTGAATGGTATTCAGTTGATAGTAATGATTAAGAGAACTAGCTTCTCTTTCAGGTTACTCATAATTGGAAGTACTCCTAAGTTGAGTAACGCTGATCGGCCTCTCTCCATTTACTTGACATGCACTGGAGATAGCTGCATGATTTGAATCTGGTTCCAATTAAATCAGTGCCTCTGTTTCTATATTGGATATAGAACAGTTCATATCTTGACATTGTTAAGGTACGGGGAGTTGTCTGGCTTATGCTTAAAACCAGACACTGGACAACTCAAGGCACGTTTCTGTAATGGCTGTTTGTGGGTTGACCCAGGCTATGACGAGGGTTGGCTTTCTACCATCTGGAAGATCAATAGTGATATTGTTCTTGACTCGCCACAGTTTTAATAAAAATGGATTTTTTTTAGAAAACAGTAGTGGGAGTATGGTAGAACTGGAAGTGATTCCAGAACCGTAAACGATTACTGAAGATTTGATAAGAACCTAAAGATTCAATCTGGTTTGACATTCCATTGGCGACTTCGCAGATATGGTGGGTAACCTCAGGCACCCGAGAGGTACTTCGGTATGCTCAAGGACGGTGACAGGGAGGTTCTTGTTTACCCAGACTTGCCATTGCTGTTGTTCAGACTGTGAGACCCGGCAGGAGGATGAGTGTAGCGTCGTTCTGAACTGGCTTTAGAAGTGTACGTCTATATGACTCTGCCAGAGGGTTGTCATAGTCAGTGGGAGCAACGGAAGCACAGTGGGCAAGAGCCTTATGTCTATTTATAGACTTAAGCAGATATAGCGGAGATAGATCATCTGTTTCTGATGTGACAGTCATAGGTTTGACTTCATCAGAATAGGGGATGGATCTGTTAAGAAGGTAGTAGAGTGTAATGTCCTGGTATTTGATGACATACACAGAGTAGGAAGTGATATTCCTATACTACGATCGGTTATACGTTGGTCGTCACAAAGTGGTTTCTCCACATAGGACTTGGATATTATATCTGACATTCTGGTTACTGGATCTATGGTTTTAGATCTAGATTTGGGTGGTTTCCCAATCTGGGTACTTTGACAGCATTCTATGAGTATTTAGAATGGACGACTCCTGGCATGGTAGTGTACCTGCAGGTGATGGAGTCACCCTCTCTAAAGGTGTCTTACAGACTAAAGGGGAGAAGGATGTGCATGATTGGCAGATCACTTGCTTAGGCAATTGAGTCAATCATGAGATGTCAAGTACCACACCAGATGTTGTTCTTGCAGTAGGTGCAATAAATTGATATTCATCCAATCCTGGAGAAACGATCGGAAGCAGTTTTAGGACATAAGTGCGTGTTCTAGGGATTTGATAACGGTAGCCTCCTTTAGGAGACGATTATCATTCCAGGCTTCCAAGATGACCTGGATGGCAGAGTGGCTGTCAGAGTTATAGCTCTCCCTCTGAAGAGGGGCAGTATTTTGGACAGGTGGTCCAGGTGGATACTGAGGGAAAGGCATGGCGCAGGATACTGATTAAGTTCAGTTGACGATACAGTCTAAGAAGTTTGGATTTGGAGTTCATTTATGAGCTAGGTCCCATCAGACATCTAGACACATTCTAAGACAGGTATTGCTCATTTCGGGAGATGGTTTTCTCCGCGAACTTGAGATATAGAGAGACATAGAAAGAAACATCACAGCGGATCCACTCACTGAGGCTATTCCTCAAATGCAATAGTTTCGCAAACGATTTTTGTGAGACTGACTAGTAGAGGAGTTGGGTGTTCGGTATCACACGGGCTGTGAGTATGCGACATCGCAATAATTAGCCTTGAGTGCAAGTGGGAGATTGTTGGAGATAGTGCCCTCAGAGTCAATTATTGGATCACAGGAACGTGATTGCAATGATTGGGGATGACCTATCCCAGTAGGACAGTCTTACTCAAGATGATAGTATGCTATCTGGTTTATCTTTATCATCGTGTACTGCTTTAGGTGACCTGACAGGTCGCTATTACACGTTTATAGAGCCCTTAGGATTCTTGCTTGACTGCCAGCAGTATGAGGGCGATCATATATGTGAGAGCTGGTGATCTATAAGCACATCCTTAAAAGGTCCCTAGTCGTGGGAGTTTCGAGACAGGGCATCGATTCTCCAGAGTAGACTAGTGTTTACAGTCGAGACCCCGACGAGGGGCGGTGGCCGGTCTCACAAGCCACTGGTGTCAGTTGGCTCACCTAAGATGTATACAGGTGCTCATTGGGTTATGAGTACACCGGACATGACTCGCCGGGAACATGCTAGTTGGTCTTATACCTGACGTAAGATAGCAGTTCCCTAGTGACATGTGTACAGGTTAGTTCATCGACCTGAGATTGTCATTTGTCTCGTGTGAGTTCCCACTGTGGTTTGATTACTACCCTACCATGACTCAAAGGAGTCGTGCAAACAGGTTTTAGTTGGGTACAGTCCCGAGCCACATGGAGGCAGTGAGCGGATCTGCAGGGGTTCGTCTCTCCCGGTATTGGGGGTGAGGTCGCGCTGTGTCTAGGAGAGCCATTACACAAAGCCCTCGGCCGAGGCAGGAGATTTACTGGTAGGTATTCCAGTAGTATCTCAGGGTGTTCTGGGCTACACTCCGACACGACTTGTACCGGTTTTGGGGGTCTGACTTTTACCAACTCCCTAGGCCCGCCATGCGATACTCATAGACGAACGGACCGGACTGTACGGATATTGTCACTGACAGGAACAGTAGGGTGTCAGGATGAGTTCGCTCATCGACATCCCTTTTGGTCAATAGCCGGTAGCCCGTTACGTATGGCTAATACCTCTGACGTGCTGGTGGTTAAATCCACAGCCATAGTATTGACGAGTCTTTAGAGTCCACCACACAGACAGTTACTCAAGTTTCGGGCGAAACGCTGTAGAGGCCGTATGGAGATATGGCAGGGTTCGATCAGATACGTGCGGTATTGCACGGATCGTGATCGGACGGATTTTACTAGCCGGCTTTGGCTTAAGCCGGATCCTAGTATTAGACAGTGTAGATTTTGTCTCGTTGCATTTGTATTCAGTGAGAATACAAATGCGGGCATATATTTGCAGTAGCGGGGTTTTCCTGTAATTTATTACAGGATCAGTTTTCTGAAGTTGCCAGTTTGCATTCCGTTCCGGCCGGTTTTCCTTTGTTCCTTCACGGCCGGACTTTTCGATGGAGGGGGTTATTTGCAAGTTTGCAAATAACATTTGTGGAGGGGGTTTCTTGCATTATGAGGCATTATGATGGTTTAAGCATCTTTGCTTTTTCCTTCATAATGGTTAGCATTTATTGTGATTGGATTTGAAAAGGATTAGATTAGAAATGAGATGAGTGTTGATGTGAAACTTGTTTTTGATGTGGTCACCTCTTTGATCTCCTACACTCACCTCCCTTGTTGTAACCCACCCCATTCTTATGTGTGGCCGGCCACTTGAGAGAAGATGAGGGGATTCATTTTTGTAGAGTGATATCTTCATCTCATTTCATTTTTGCTTTGCTAGAAAAATGATTCCACACATCTCTCCATAGTTCATTCTTTGATTCCTCCATCAAGGCAACTTCACAACCCCTAGAGACAATGCTACTACACTTAGCCTACAGTATCCTTGGACGCGTCGGCTAGCCAACTTCGCGCCCGAGTTGCCTCGGTCCAGAGGTGGGAGCCCGTAAAAGTATTCGGCTACGTGGTGCCTTTTCCGACGAGAAGACGACGAATGGTGATTCTGCGGGAGATCGGGACGACGACGAGAAGACCGAAGGACACGGATCGCTCGGTATATCTCTCACCCCATCTCTAGTTAGCTAGTATAGGTTAATGGTTACGATCCGGGTATATTGTCGGCGGTAGCGCCGGTTTAAAGTTAAGAAAAAATTTTGATTCCGCATTTTGGCCTCGGATAGACGGCCGGGGCGCTGCCGTGGCGCAACAGATACAAACTTTATCATGACCCGAAATGGCACGTGACTGTCTCTTGAATCATATGAAGTCTATAGGACCCCATATAATTCATGTAAGCCAAAAATCCCAGAAATCTAAACCATTTAAAGCAGAAGTGAAGAAAACTTATTTAAAAGAAAGTGGTTTTAATAACATAAGCCGAAGTATGCATTTTTTAAAATCTCTAGTCTTTTCTGAAAATTTCGGCAGAGTTTCCTTTGTAAATACTGGCCGCAAGAAGGGGTACATCATGCATAATACGAATAAAGGCATCCCCAAGCGGGAGCTAGCTCTTCGCAAATCGGCGGTCACAACCAAGCAAGCAATATAATATACAACGCCGAAGGGCGAGGATCAAAACTCAAAAGGAAACTCGAAATCATCAAGAAAACCCATAATAATACAACGCGTGACTTTAAGGTCGAAAGAATATACAACTGGTCTTCTAAGCTTAATAAATATACAAGTCTGGTTGATGGAGTTACTATATACAACTGAAATAAATAAAAGTATAAGGGTGGTCACGATGCGAGTGAACCCACCTACCAAAGCAGTCACCCGGAAATAAGCAATGTGCCAGCAAAGCCTCCAAGGAAACCTATACGGCAAAACTTGCAAGAAACTGTGGCACAGCGGGGGTGAGTTTCCAACTCGTGAGTAGAAAACATCACAGAGCAGAAATCGCATGTATGACTCAATCCTAGGTCATACGATCAGTAATATCCTCAAATAATATGGCCTGAAGCATGATAAAATGGCAAAGGTAAACATCTATACATAAGTGTAATACCAAGTGCTCGTGTCAGTGCCTCAGGTAGCAACATATCATATATATGATGTATGAATGCATGAAAACAGAATACATCTAAATGAGGAAACTATTTTCTTTATATAATGAGATTTCTGTATATATATAAATCGAGGTATTATCAATGAAATCAACATAAAATTAGTGTCAAGCATCGACACAAAACATATATCCAATATCTCAATATCTCAGGCTCCGGCAATCCGGACTGGCCTGTATCCTCGAATCTCAATATCTAGGGTTCCGGCTATCCGGACTGGCCCATATCATCAAATCTCAAAACCTCAGGCTCCGGCAATTCGGACTGGCCTATACTCCGATCGGTATCCTCCGGATATCCGTCGAGTCACAATAAAATCACAGGTCGGTAGTGCTCCCCTGCCAGGCTCAACGCCATCATCTGTGACCGTCTTGCCCCGGGGTACCGCACCGGGTCCACCATGCACCCATAGCCGGTTCCTCCTCCTCCTCGAATCGGGTGTATGATATCGCTCAAGAGCCGAGAAAACACATGGTGGGCATATCTCAATTCAAATCATGAGAAAACCGCACTTTTTATCTTTTGAAATGAAAATGATTTTAATAAATCTTTGTGGTTTCTCCAAATCAAGAAATCTCATGGAAAATCCGAAATCCCAAAATAAAGGGTCAATAACAATAAATACTGGGCTCCGGCTATCCGGACAGGCTCATAATATCATGGCAAATGAATATATAAATATACATGAAAAATCACATTAATAAATGCAACATCTAAACTAGCACAACAATGATATATCAGAACTATCAGCTAGAAAGTGATAACAATAAAATAATATTCTTTAAAGTGTACGTGACATATCAATTACCGATGATGATGTGTGTGAGCCGGCAAGCAGGTGTACGTATGGCATATGCATCATCTGTAATGGTGCTGGTGTCTTAACAACATGGTTTCATAATAGCAATAAAAGCATAAATATAAGCATGCAATGCGATATGAACAACAAGAATATATGACAAATGAATAGCAAATGCAACGATAAAGAATCTACATTAATATATATGAGACATACGGTTTTGCCATTTGAAATAACACGAATCGTGGTGTTTAGAAATTAAGGGCTACGGTGTTTTTAAGAAAATGTGCGTCCTTTGAAATGTCCGTATAATCCTTTGGCCTGTCTTTAAAATACTCACGATTCGTTAGTTTGAAATAGGTATGACTCGAGTCTATTCTAACATCTACTAAGTAACTACAGGACTAAACTAACAGACTAATCGAAAGGGTAAGGAAAACCACCTAAGTCTGAGTCGATATCCATATCTAGTAGTCGGTGATCCCGCCTCAGTAGTATCACGTACGATACAATATATCATATGACATCCTCGAGTCAAGAGTGCAGATCTATCATCATAATCATATCACGTACGGTAAATCCATCGTACGGCATCCCAAATCTGGGTATGGGTCAAATATCACATTTATCTCATTTTTCATCTGGTATCCTTATCATCATATATCATGAACTGGGGTACTGATCTATAGTCTAGTACATACTGATACCATCTACATATAAACATGCGTGTGTATGAAAACACATCGCCTAAGGACCCGCTATAATATCATGTCGTATCTCATAATACGAACCATATCTCATCACCGATCTTGTGGCATCATACCCAATCACATCGACTCATCTCCAAGTACCATGTACTATCCTCCATATCCATGTATGTATACACATACACTCACACACACACACACACACACATATATATATATATATATATATATATACATACTCACAAACATATATGTATATATATTTATATCTATATACATATCTATATATATATATATATCCCTATATACGCACAAGAAAGTAAAATGTATGCGAGTGTGTGTATGCGTGTATGCAAATCTTTACTCTAGGGTTTCGCGACTAAAAACTAGCTAACGACACTAGCATCCAATTACACTAAAATGTATCCATGAACTCCTAAAGTCTATCTAGATAATCATTTAGTCTCACAAAACACAAATTTATATATAATATATATCGTATACTACACTACGAACTGCGGGGGTGCTATACGCCATCCACCCGACTTCCCCCGTAGATATATATATCTACTCACCTTGTTTCTTGCTTACCGAAGTCGATGACGCCATGCTCGTCCTTGTCGTTCATGTCCACTCGAGGGTACCTACATATGTACACATATAGCATCGTAAACAAAAATCACGCACAAAAACCAAAACGGCACACGAATCGTACATAGGTTAAAACCTATGTCTACGCATGCAAGAATAACTAAACAACTCTCGACGATTGATGTATGAACGTGAATCGATCGATAAAATACGAATATCAAAACATCAAGAAATACAAAGCAACAACTCATGAAAATGGTCCCAGATTTTACCCTAGGTGAAATTAGACAATTTTGCATATGGCAAGGGTCTAGTTTATAGACAATGGAGCCATGGACCAAGCACGAACCCAAACCACCTTACCCTGGCCGCAATTTGTGGCCAGAATGATTAAAATTGTGGCCTCAAAGTGGAATATGTTGGAGAGAGTGCCCTCAGAGTCAATTATTGGATCACAGTCACGTGATTGCAATGATTGAGGGAGGACCTGTCCCAGAAGGACAGTCTTACTCAAGATGATAGTATGTTATCTGGTTTACCTTTATCATCGTGTACTGCTTTAGGTGACCTTACATGTCACTATTACACGTTGATAGAGCCCCTAGGATTCATGCTTGACTGCTAGCAGTATGAGGGCGATCATATACGTGAGAGCTGGTAGTCTATAAGCACATCCTTAAAAGGTCCCTAGTCGTGGGAGTTTCGAGACAGGGCATCGATACTCCAGAGTAGACTAGTGTATACAGTCGAGACCCCGACGAGGGGCGGTGGCCGGTGTCACAAGCCACTGGTGTCAGTTGGTTCACCTAAGATGTATACAGGTGCACATTGGGTTATGAGTACACCGGACAGGACTCGTCGGGAACATGCTAGTTGGTCTTATACCTGACGTAAGATAGCAGTTCCCTAGTGACATGTGTACAGGTTAGTTCATCGACTTGAGATTGTCATTTGTCTCGTGTGAGTTCCCACTGTGGTTTGATTACTACCCAACCATGACTCAAAGGAGTCGTGCAAACAGGTTTTAGTCGGGTACAGTCCCGAGCCACATGGAGGCAGTGAGCGGATCTGCAGGGGTTCGTCTCTCCCGGTATTGGGGGTGAGGTCGCGCTGTGTCTAGGAGAGCCATTACACAAAGCCCTCGGCCGAGGCAGGAGATTTACTGGTAGGTATTCCAGTAGTATCTCAGGGTGTTCTGGGCTACACTCCGACACGACTTGTACCGGTTTTGGAGGTCTGACTTTTACCAACCCCCTAGGCCCGCCATGCGATACTCATAGACGAACGGACCGGACTGTACGGATATTGTCACTGACAGGCACAGTAGGGTGTCAGGATGAGTTCGCTCATCGACATCCCTTTTGGTCAATAACTGGTAGCCCGTTACGTATGGCTAATACCTCTGACGTGCTGGTGGTTAAATCCACAGCCATAGTATTGACGAGTCTTTAGAGTCCACCACACAGACAGTTACTCAAGTTTCGGGCGAAACGCTGTAGAGGCCGTATGGAGATATGGCAGGGTTCGATCAGATACGTGCGGTATTGGACGGATCGTGATCGGACGGATTTTACTAGCCGGCTTTGGCTTAAGCCGGATCCTAGTATTAGACAGTGTAGATTTTGTCTCGTTGCATTTGTATTTAGTGGGAATACAAATGCGGGCATATATTTGCAGTAGCGGGGTTTTCCTGTAATTTATTACAGGATCAGTTTTCTGAAGTTGCCAGTTTGCATTCCGTTCCGGCCGGTTTTCCTTTGTTCCTTCACGGCCGGACTTTTCGATGGAGGGGGTTATTTGCAAGTTTGCAAATAACATTTGTGGAGGGGGTTTCTTGCATTATGAGGCATTATGAAGGTTTAAGCATCTTTGCTTTTTCCTTCATAATGGTTAGCATTTATTGTGATTGGATTTGAAAAGGATTAGATTAGAAATGAGATGAGTGTTGATGTGAAACTTGCTTTTGATGTGGTCACCTCTTTGATCTCCTACACTCACCTCCCTTGTTGTAACCCACCCCATTCTTATGTGTGGCCGGCCACTTGAGAGAAGATGAGGGGATTCATTTTTGTAGAGTGATATCTTCATCTCATTTCATTTTTCCTTTGCTAGAAAAATGATTCCACACATCTCTCCATAGTTCATTCTTTGATTCCTCCATCAAGGCAACTTCACAACCCCTAGAGACAATGCTACTACACTTAGCCTACAGTACCCTTGGACGCGTCGGCTAGCCAACTTCGCGCCCGAGTTGCCTCGGTCCAGAGTGGGAGCCCGTAAAAGTATTCGGCTACGTGGTGCCTTTTCCGACGAGAAGACGACGAATGGTGATTCCGCGGGAGATCGGGACGACGACGAGAAGACCGAACGACACGGATCGCTCGGTATATCTCTCACCCCATCTCTAGTTAGCTAGTATAGGTTAATGGTTACGATCCGGGTATATTGTCGGCGGTAGCGCCGGTTTAAAGTTAAGAAAAAATTTTGATTCCGCATTTTGGCCTCGGATAGACGGCCGTGGCGCTGCCGTGGCGCAACAGATACCAACTTTATCATGACCCGAAATGGCACGTGACTGTCTCTTGAATCATATGAAGTCTATAGGACCCCATCTAATTCATGTAAGCCAAAAATCCCAGAAATCTAAACTATTTAAAGCAGAAGTGAAGAAAACTTATTTAAAAGAAAGTGGTTTTAATAACATAAGCCGAAGTATGCATTTTTTAAAATCTCTAGTCTTTTCTGAAAATTTCGGCAGAGTTTCCTTTGTAAATACTGGCCGCAAAAAGGGGTACATCATGCATAATACGAATAAAGGCATCCCCAAGCGGGAGCTTGCTCTTCGCAAATCGGCGGTCACAACAAAGCAAGCAATATAATATACAACGCCGAAGGGCGAGGATCAAAACTCAAAAGGAAACTCGAAATCATCAAGAAAACCCATAATAATACAACGCGCGACTCTAAGGTCGAAAGAATATACAACTGGTCTTCTAAGCTTAATAAATATACAAGTCTGGTTGATGGAGTTACTATATACAACTGAAATAAATAAAAGTACAAGGGTGGTCACGATGCGAGTGAACCCACCTACCAAAGCAGTCACCCGGAAATAAGCAATGTGCCAGCAAAGCCGCCAAGGAAACCTATACGGCAAAACTTGCAAGAAACTGTGGCACAACGGGGGTGAGTTGCCAACTCGTGAGTAGAAAACATCACAGAGCAGAAATCGCATGTATGACTCAATCCTAGGTCATACGATCAGTAATATCCTCAAATAATATGGCCTGAAGCATGATAAAATGGCAAGGGTAAACATCTATACATAAGTGTAATACCAAGTGCTCGTGTCAGTGCCTCAGGTAGCAACATATCATATATATGATGTATGAATGCATGAAAACGGAATACATCTAAATGAGGAAACTATTTTCTTTATATAATGAGATTTCTGTATATATTTAAATCGAGGTATTATCAATGAAATCAACATAAAATTAGTGTCAAGCATCGACACAAAACATATATCCAATATCTCAATATCTCAGGCTCCGGCAATCCAGACTGGCCTGTATCCTCGAATCTCAATATCTAGGGTTCCGGCTATCCGGACTGGCCCATATCATCAAATCTCAAAACCTCAGGCTCCGGCAATTCGGACTGGCCTATACTCCGATCGGTATCCTCCGGATATCCGTCGAGTCACAATAAAATCACAGGTCGGTAGTGCTCCCCTGCCAGGCTCAACGCCATCATCTGTGACCGTCTTGCCCCTGGGTACCGCACCGGGTCCACCATGCACCCATAGCCGGTTCCTCCTCCTCCTCGAATCGGGTGTATGATATCGCTCAAGAGCCGAGAAAACACATGGTGGGCATATCTCAATTCAAATCATGAGAAAACCGCACTTTTTATCTTTTGAAATGAAAATGATTTTAATAAATCTTTGTGGTTTCTCCAAATCAAGAAATCTCATGGAAAATCCGAAATCCCAAAATAAAGGGTCAATAACAATAAATACTGGGCTCCGGCTATCCGGACAGGCTCATAATATCATGGCAAATGAATATATAAATATACATGAAAAATCACATTAATAAATGCAACATCTAAACTAGCACAACACTGATATATCAGAACTATCAGCTAGAAAGTGATAGCAATAAAATAATATTCTTTAAAGTGTACGTGACGTATCAATTACCGATGATGATGTGTGTGAGCCGGCAAGCAGGTGTACGTATGGCATATGCATCATCGGTAATGGTGCTGGTGTCTTAACAACATGGTTTCATAATAGCAATAAAAGCATAAATATAAGCATGCAATGCGATATGAACAACAAGAATATATGACAAATGAATAGCAAATGCAACGATAAAGAATCTACATTAATATATATGAGACATACGGTTTTTCCATTTGAAATAACACGAATCGTGGTGTTTAGAAATTAAGGGCTACGGTGTTTTTAAGAAAATGTGCGTCCTTTGAAATGTCCGTATAATCCTTTGGCCTGTCTTTAAAATACTCACGATTCGTTAGTTTGAAATAGGTATGACTCGAGTCTATTCTAACATCTACTAAGTAACTACAGGACTAAACTAACAGACTAATCGAAAGGGTAAGGAAAACCACCTAAGTCTGAGTCGATATCCATATCTAGTAGTCGGTGATCCCGCCTCAGTAGTATCACGTACGATACAATATATCATATGACATCCTCGAGTCAAGAGTGCAGATCTATCATCATAATCATATCACGTACGGTAAATCCATCGTACGGCATCCCAAATCTGGGTATGGGTCAAATATCACATTTATCTCATTTTTCATCTGGTATCCTTATCATCATATATCATGAACTGGGGTACTGATCTATAGTCTAGTACATACTGATACCATCTACATATAAACATGCGTGTGTATGAAAACACATCGCCTAAGGACCCGCTATAATATCATGTCGTATCTCATAATACGAACCATATCTCATCACCGATCTTGTGGCATCATACCCAATCACATCGACTCATCTCCAAGTACCATGTACTATCCTCCATATCCATGTATATGTTTACACATACACTCACACACACACACACACATATATATATATACATACTCACAAACATATATGTATATATATTTATATCTATATACATATCTATATATATATATCCCTATATACGCACAAGAAAGTAAAATGTATGCGAGTGTGTGTATGCGTGTATGCAAATCTTTACTCTAGGGTTTCGCGACTAAAAACTAGCTAACGACACTAGCATCCAATTACACTAAAATGTATCCATGAACTCCTAAAGTCTATCTAGATAATCATTTAGTCTCACAAAACACAAATTTATATATAATATATATCGTATACTACACTACGAACTGCGGGGGTGCTATACGCCATCCACCCGACTTCCCCCGTAGATATATATCTACTCACCTTGTTTCTTGCTTACCGAAGTCGATGACGCCATGCTCGTCCTTGTCGTTCATGTCCACTCGAGGGTACCTACATATGTACGCATATAGCATCGTAAACAAAAATCACGCACGAAAACCAAAACGGCACACGAATCGTACATAGGTTAAAACCTATGTCTACGCATGCAAGAATAACTAAAAAACTCTCGACGATTGATGTATGAACGTGAATCGACCGATAAAAATACGAATATCAAAACATCAAGAAATACAAAGCAACAACTCATGAAAATGGTCCCAGATTTTACCCTAGGTGAAATTAGACAATTTTGCATATGGTAAGGGTCTAGTTTATAGACAATGGAGCCATGGACCAAGCACGAACCCAAACCACCTTACCCTGGCCGTAATTTGTGGACAGAATGATTAAAATTGCGGCCTCAAAGTGGAATCTGTTGGAGAGAGTGCCCTCAGAGTCAATTATTGGATCACAGGCATGTGATTGCAATGATTGAGGGAGGACCTGTCCCAGAAGGACAGTCTTACTCAAGATGATAGTATGCTATCTGGTTTACCTTTATCATCGTGTACTGCTTTAGGTGACCTGACATGTCGCTATTACACGTTGATAGAGCCCCTAGGATTCATGCTTGACTGCTAGCAGTATGAGGGCGATCATATACGTGAGAGCTGGTAGTCTATAAGCACATACTTAAAAGGTCCCTAGTCGTGGGAGTTTCGAGACAGGGCATCGATACTCCAGAGTAGACTAGTGTATACAGTCGAGACCCCGACGAGGGGCGGTGGCCGGTCTCACAAGCCACTGGTGTCAGTTGGTTCACCTAAGATGTATACAGGTGCTCATTGGGTTATGAGTAGACCGGACAGGACTCACCGGGAACATGCTAGTTGGTCTAGTACCTGACGTCAGATAGCAGTTCCCTGGTGACATGTGTACAGGTTAGTTCATCGACCTGAGGATCGTCATTTGTCTCGTGTGAGTTCCTACTGTACTTTGATTACTACCCTACCACGCTCAAAGGAGACGTGCAAACATGTTTTAGTTGGGTACAGTCCCGAGCCACATGGAGGCAGTGAGCGGATCTTCAGGGGTTCGTCTCTCCCGGTATTGGGGGTGAGGTCGCGCTGTGTCTAGGAGAGCCATTACACGAAGCCCTCGGCCGAGGCAGGAGATTTACTGGTAGGTATTCCAGTAGTATCTCAGGGTGTTCTGGGCTACACTCCGACACGACTTGTACCGCTTTTAGGGGTTTGACTTTTACCAACCCCCTAGGCCCGTCATGCGATGCTCATAGACGAACGGACCGGACTGTACGGATATTGTCACTGACAGGCTCAGTAGGGTGTCAGGATGAGTTCGCTCATCGACATCCCTTTTGGTCAATAGCTGGTAGCCCGTCACGTATGACTAATACCTCTGACATGCTAGTGGTTAAATCCACAGCCATAGTATTGACGAGTCTTTAGAGTCCACCACACATTCAGTTACTCAAGTTTCGGGCGAAACGCTGTAGAGGCCGTATGGAGATATGGCAGGGTTCGATCAGATACGTGCGGTATTGCACGGATCAGGATCAGACGGTTAGTACTAGAGGCCGTATGGGTATATGGCAGGGTTCGATCAGATACGTGCGGTATTGTACGGATCAGGATCGGACAGATAATACTAGCGGGCTTTGGTTTAAGCCAGATCCTAGTATTGTACAGTGTAGATTTTGTCTCATTGCATTTGTATTCGGTCGGAATACAGATGCGGGTGTGTATACACAGTATCGGGGTTTTCCTGTAATTTATTACAGGATCAGTTTTCTGAAGTTGCCAGTTTGCATTCCGTTCCGGCCAGTTTTCCTTTGTTCCTTCACGGCCGGACTTTCTGTTGGAGGGGGTTATTTGCAAGTTTGCAAATAACTTATTGAGGAGGGGTTTTATGCATTTGTGGCTTCATGATATGATTATCATCATGAGATGCTTTATCCATCTTTTCCTTTGCATTAATTGAGATTAGAGTTGGATTTGATTTGGTGTGACTTTGTTATCATTGCCTTTTGGATGTGGTCACCACCCTTGCTCTCCTACACTCACCTCCCTTTTATTTTTGATTCCTTCCTCATTCTTTTGGATAGGCCGGCCACTTCATAGGAGAGGATGAGAGAGGAGCTTCATTTTTGGTATAAGGGAAAATGATACATCTCATTTTTGGCTTGCTCCCAAAACCCTTCTCACCTCTCCAAAGTTCATTCCATCTATCCCTCCATCAAGGCAACTTCATATACCCCAAAGAGACAATGGCTACTACACTATTCTAAAGAAAATCTTGGACGCGTCGGCTAGCCAACTTCGCGCCCGAGTTGCCTCGGTCCAGAGGTGGGAGCCCGTAAAAGATTCCGGCTACGTGGTGCCCTTTCCGACGAGGAGGAGATGAACGGAGTTTCCGCGGGAGATCGGAGTGGAGACGAAGACCGAAGGACACGGATCGCTTGGTATACTTCTCTACCCCCTCACTAGATAGCTAGGACTAGTTTAATGGCACGATCCGGTTTTATAGTGAGCGGTGGTGCCGGTTTCTAAGTTCGAAAAATCAAAGTAAATCACCGCTTCCGCCCTTGGCCTTGGGATGGAGGCCGGGGCGCCGCCGTGCACTTACAGTGGTATCAGAGCCTCGCCATTAACATATTCTAGCTTTGTCTAATGTTTTTTACATTTCCGATTGAACAATTTTCCAAAAACCGTATTTTTCTTCACATCAGTTTCTGTCGAAATTTTTTTTAAGTCCAAAAATTTTTCAGGTTGTTTCAGAATAATGTGTAGGACAATCTTAGAGTTCTGGAAAAATTTGGTCTCGTGAACAGTCTAAACGACCGCGGAACCGCGGCCAAACCCATGCTTGGGCCGCGGTTCCGCCGCGACTTGAACTGATCAGTGTACCAAAATTTTCCAGAAAGCTCCTGGGTTGAAAATATGGGTTTTGGAATATTAATTTTGGGCCCAGAATTTCTTGATGTGCTACAGTAGTACTTGGGGGCCCACTTGTTAAAATTTGATCGATCGGATATTTTAAACACATTATTTCACAGTATTTACATTATATCTGCGACCGTGAATGTCACTTGATCGGTAAATCCAGTCTAACTGCTATAGCCCGGTTAGACGGATTTGCGAACGTGATTTTCACGTTGATGTTCTGTGTATTGCTGTGATATTGCGGATCGGTCGTGGGGGATAGCCTGGATGCAATGCTAGTACAGTTGTTTTTGTTGTATTATGTACATTTGATATTGCGGGGCGAGCGTCCGACATGTGGACTGCCGTCACTGCCTGTTTGTATTATTATTTTGGGGAACGACCAGGTTGCGGTCGATGTACCCGTTGTATGTATATTTTACTTTCTGTACTAGGATTACCCCGCGGTGGGGTGCACGGATAGCCGGGTTCTAGAGGGTAACAAGCCCGTATCTCATGGCATTGAGACAGAGGGGGCTTCACTCTAGAATTGGCGGGCTGTTCGCCGCACTCGTAAGGGGTACAGGTTGACCCAGGAGGGGTGCCCAAGTTACCGGATTCCGTGAAGTGCTGGGTGGTCCATTCACGTTGCTGAAGGGGGCAGCCTCGCTTCAGGTTTTGGCGGGTAACTTGCCGCGCCCGTAGGGATCTAGGATTTCATTGCACAGGCTATCCACACGACCAGGGGAACGTCGGGTTTCAGTAGTGGCTCTGTGAAACCCGGGGATCCCAGATATCTGTATTGTTCTGTGATTCTGTACATTTCTGTGATGTTGCTTTTTATCACGCCTTGAGCAAAATATAATATATTGGTATATATATTAGTAGATGTTGTATATGTTTTGCATCCGTGCTATTCCAGTCCCCGCTCTGTCGTTAGTTAGCTAACCTAACGGGTAATGACGGGACCCAGTGGCGAATGCGGATGGCATATACGTACATCAGTATATTTTCGTTCTTTTTGGTGTGATCAATTGATGGGACTGCATTGATTCGGATCAATGCAAGTTAAAAACAAACCTAATCTGATGTTGTTGGAACACTTTTCAAAAAGCTGTTATTGCAAGGACGTTCACTTTTGTTTTGCACCGTGGTATTCAGTTGGAATATCCTGCTCCTCAGTCGACGAGGCAAGGGCCGAGATCCCTTCACCGGGAGTGACCCCTTGGACAAAAGTTTGCGTCAGGGCAATAACTTCACTATAGCCGATTACTTTTGCTTTGCATCGTGGTATTCAGTTGGAATATCCTGCACCCCATTCTACGGGGAAAGAGCCGAGATCCCTTCACCGGGAGTGACCTCTTTAGCGAAGGTTTTCGTTACTATATTTTTAAAAGCTATCCGTTCCATCAACGATATCAAGTTCTTTACGTCAAAGGTTTTCGCCAGAAATCATTCGTAGCCCTCCGTCGTTTCATATGGGTGGTCAATAGTATTCAAGCTGTATTTGTTGGCCAAAGTCAAGGCACAGTGTTTGGTAGCTGTTGGGTATTCTTATGCAGCATAGATAGATGCATTGGTTTGGGACAGTCGTACTACCTTGTTGGCCAAAGTCAAGGGTATGTACGGGTGGGTTCAAATTGACCTGGAGAATAACGGGTAGAACTTGACATGTGACTTATGATTTGTTGGCCAAAGTCAAGGTCATAAGAGCATGGGGCAAAAATCACATCGGGAGTTTCAAAAGAACTGAAACTTGCCAGATATGCGCATACCTTCTGGAGTGTGACACCGTGAGCGGATTCCGTCAAGTTATCATGCGATGATAGTTGGATCCCGATTCCCACTGATGAGTTGGTTTACTCCTTGGGTGATCCCGACTAATTCTTCTTTCAGGTTTGGAGGAGAATTTGACGGTACAGTGGGAGGTTTCCTGATTAGATAAAGTGATAACCATTCTGATCTTGGATAGAGTGCACGCTGAGTGTTTCTTTTCTCTCTCTCTTCGGCAGCGACCATTGACCCGACCCTAAGACTATGACTCAGTGACCTAAATTAACCGAACCTTCTTTAACACTGGCTTTTGGATTGTCAGAGTCGCTAACCTCATTGCCACTCCTACTTTTACTCTTTTCTCCAGGACACCCCGTATTACTACGAACGTCCACTTCCATTGGAAAAAACCATCGTATGGTTAGATACGAACTCGAAGGAATTTATTCGAGGATGGTTTCCGGTTCTGGAGAAAACGAATAGGACTATTCAGTTGTCTTTTCTTTTTACCTTCTCTCTCAGATTGCGAGTACTCCTTAGCTTAGGAGATAGTACACCTATTACGCAAATTGGATAGTCTTCTTCCAAACCTTAGGCTGGTGCCGAACGGTGAGGAATGAAGACTACCAATTAGCCTAAACGGTGTACAGAAGGTATTAAGTAAAGACAAAGAAAGGGATTAGTAAGAGGGCAAAGTAAATTGCGACTGCTATTCACGACCATACCAAATATTTCTTCGCCAATCCTAAATCACCTTTGTATTTCTCCAGGACACTCCGTATCACTACGAAGATCCACAGTTTATTCGATATTCCATCGTATGGTTGTATATGAACTCGAAAGGAACTTGTTCCAGTTCGTGGATGGATTCTGGTTCATGAGAAATAGGAATAAGGTTTATTCGGTTGTCTTTTATCTTCACCTTCTCTCGCGTTGCGAGTGCTCCTAGGATTAGGACAGTACACCCATCATGCTTATTGGATAGTCTTCTTCCAAACCATAGGCTGGTGCCGAACGGTAGGAAAGGAAGAAAACCATTTAGCCTAAAGGGGTGTACAGAAGGTAATGACTAAAGACATATAAAGGGATTTGGAGAGGTGGCAAAGAATTATACGGTTACAGTTGTGAATCTGGATAATGGAAGAGGCATTACTAAGAATACCAGGATACCCCAACGAAACATTTCAATGTTTCAGTTTCACTGTGTACTGTTAATGGAAAACTGATTTCCCGATTAGACACTTACTCCAGGGTATGTATTTACCAGGTATGATTCTCACATCTGTAAGGTTTTACAGATGATGATTGGGAGTAAGTTATTGGGAATTGGGTGATCATTCTCATTATATCGGGATTCGTTGTAATCGGTGATATTTGAGGAAGTCACCTGGGTTGTTTGCCGTACGGCAATTATTTGGTTTTGAATATCCGCTATTATGCACCAATTTCAAATTGATATATCTGTACGTCTATTTTTATAGAGTGAGATATACCTTTTTGAAATTATGTCTACGACATTTACCTATATCAGTGGATGGTTAGGTAAGGAGAATTAAACAGCGGTGTAATTCTTCTTAACCATAAGTACAGTTTTCAACCTAGGACACACAGTGAATGAGTTATCAGACTCAAGGGACTTATATAGAGTATTGTATGTTGTCCAGCGTCCATGAGGACAGAGGGGTTGGTTCTAGTACTATATTCGGTTTACTTATGACTCCTCTAGTTTTTAGACAGGTGTTTCGTGGAAACACAGGATCTGAATTTTGAGAAGTTATAGGTATTTGAATAAAGTAGAGAACCAGGTATTGCAAGTATCGGGATTCTTCAAAGTGATCGAAGATGTAGATACTTATGTATGGTATTCAATTGATAGTAACGATTAAGAGAACTTGCTTCTCTTTCGGGTTACTCATAATTGGAAGCATTCCTAAGTTGAGTGACGCTGATCGGCCTTTTTCCATTTAGTTGACATGCACTGGAGACAGCTGCATGATTTGAATCTGGTTCAATTAAATCAGTGCCTCTGGTTCTATATTGGATCTAGAACAGTTCATATCTTAACGATGTTAAGGTACGGGGAGTTGTCCTGCTTATGCTTAAAACCAGACTCTGGATAACTCAAGGCACGTTTCTGTAATGGCTGTTTGTGGGTTGACCCAGGCTATGACAAGGGTTGACTTTCTACCATCTAGAAGATCAATAGTGATATTGTTCTTGACTCGCCACAGTTTTATTAAAAAATGGCATTTTTCAGAAAAACAGTAATGGGAGTATGGTAGAACTGGAAGTGATTCCAGAACCACAAACGATTACTGAAGATTTCATAGGAACCTAAAGATTCAATCTGGCTTGACATTCCATTGGCCACTCTGCAGATAAGGTGGGTAACCTCAGGCACCCGAGAGGTACTCCGGTAGCCTCAAGGACGGTGACAGGGAAGTTCTCGTTTACCCACACTTGCCATTGTTGTTGTTCCAGACTGTGAAACCCGGCAGGAGGATGAGTATAGCGTCGTTCTAAACTTGCTTTAGAAGTATACGTTTATATGACTCTGCCAGAAGGTTGTCGTAGTCAGTTGGAGCAGCGGAAGCATTGGTGGACAGGTAGCTTATGTCTATTTATAGACTAAAGCAGATATAGCGGAGATAGATCATCAATTTCTGATGTGACAGTCATAGATTTGACTTCAGCGGAATAGGGGATGGATCTGTTGAGAAGGTAGTAGGGTGTGATGTCATGGTATTTGGATGACATACACAAAGCAGGAAGAGATATTTCTATACTACGATCGGTTATACTTTGGTCGTCACACAGTGGTTTCTCCACATGGTACTTGGATATTATATCAGACATTCTGGTTACTGGATCTATGGTTTTAGATCTAGAATTGGGTGGTTTCCCAATCAGGGTACTCAGACAGCATTCTAAGAGTATTTAGAATGGACGACTCCTGGCACGGTAGTGTACCTGCAGGTGATGGAGTCACCCTCTCTAAAGGTGTCTCACAGACTAAAGGGGAGAGGGATGTGCATGATTGGCAGATTTCTTGCTTAGGCAATTGAGTCAATCATGATATATCAAGTACCACACCAGATGTTATTCTTGCACTAAATGCAAAAAGTTGACATTTGATCCAATCCTGGAGAAGCAGTCGGAAGCAGTTTTAGAACATAAGTGGATGTTTTAGGGATTTGATAACGACAGCCTCATTTCGGGAGACAGTTATCATTCCAGGCTTCCAAGATGACCTGGACGACAGGGAGATTGTCAGAGTTATAGTTTTTCCTTCTGACGAGGGGCAGTATTTTGGACAGATCGTCCAAGGCAATACCGAGGGAGGCATGGTGCAGGATACTGATTAAGTTCAGTTGACGATACAGTCTAAGAAGTTTGGATTTGGAGTTCATTTATGAGCTAGGTCCCATCAGACATCCAGACACATTCTAAGACAGGTATTGCTCATTTCGGGAGATGGCATTTCTCCGCGAACTTGAGATATAGAGAGACATAAAAAGAAACATCAAGGCGGATCCCCTCACTGAGGCTATTCCCCGAACGCAATATTTTCGCAAACAGGTTTTGTGAGACTTACTAGTAGAGGAGTTGGGTGTTCGGTGTCACACGGGCTGTGAGTATGCGACATCGAAATAATTAGCCTTGAGTGCAAGTGGGAGATTGTTGGAGATAGTACCCTCAGAGTCAATTATTGGATCACAGGCACGTGATTACAATGATTGAGGGAGGACCTATCTCAGAAGGACAGTCTTACTCAAGATGATAGTATGCTATCTGGTTTACCTTTATCATCATGTACTGCTTTAGGTGACCTGACATGTCGCTATTACACGTTGATAGAGCCCCTAGGATTCATGCTTGACTGCCAGCAGTATGAGGGCGATCATATACGTGAGAGCTGGTAGTCTATAAGCACATCCTTAAAAGGTCCCTAGTCATGGGAGTTTCGAGAGAGGGCATCGATACTCCAGAGTAGACTAGTGTATATAGTCGAGACCCCGACGAAGGGCGGTGGCCGGTCTCATTAGCCACTGGTGTCAGTTGGTTCACCTAAGATGTATACAGGTGCTCATTGGGTTATGAGTACACCGGACAGGACTCGCCGGGAACATGCTTGTTGGTCTTATACCTGACGTCAGATAGCAGTTCCCTGGTGACATGTGTACAGGTTAGTTCATCGACCTGAGGATCGTCATTTGTCTCGTGTGAGTTCCCACTGTACTTTGATTACTACCCTACCACGCTCAAAGGAGACGTGCAAACAGGTTTTAGTTGGGTACAGTCCCGAGCCACATGGAGGCAGTGAGCGGATCTTCAGGGGTTCGTCTCTCCCGGTATTGGGGGTGAGGTCGCGCTGTGTCTAGGAGAGCCATTACACGAAGCCCTCGGCCGAGGCAGGAGATTTACTGGTAGGTATTCCAGTAGTATCTCAGGGTGTTCTGGGCTACACACCGACACGACTTGTACCACTTTTGGGGGTCTGACTTTTACCAACCCCCTAGGACCGCCATGCGATGCTCATAGACGAACGGACCAGACTGTACGGATATTGTCACTGACAGGCTCCGTAGGGTGTCAGGATGAGTTCGCTCATCGACGTCCCTTTTGGTCAATAGCTGGTAGCCCGTCACGTATGGCTAATATCTCTGACGTGCTAGTGGTTAAATCCACAGCCATAGTATTGACGAGTTTTTAGAGTCCACCACACATTCAGTTACTCAAGTTTCGGGCGAAACGCTGTAGAGGCTGTATGGAGATATGACAGGGTTCGATCAGATACGTGCGGTATTGCACGGATCATGATCGGACGGTTAGTACTAGAGGCCATATGGGTATAGGGCAGGGTTCGATCAGATATGTGCGGTATTGCACGGATCAGGATCGGACAGATAATACTAGCGGGCTTTGGTTTAAGCCGGATCCTAGTATTGTACAGTGTAGATTTTGTCTCATTGCATTTGTATTCGGTCGGAATACAGATGCGGGTGTGTATACACAGTATCGGGGTTTTCCTGTAATTTATTACAGGATCAGTTTTCTGAAGTTGCCAGTTTGCATTCCGTTCCGGCCAGTTTTCCTTTGTTCCTTCACGGCCGGACTTTCTGTTGGAAGGGGTTATTTGCAAGTTTGCAAATAACTTATTGAGGAGGGGTTTTATGCATTTGTGGCTTCATGATATGATTATCATCATGAGATGCTTTATCCATCTTTTCCTTTGCATTAATTGAGATTAGAGTTGGATTTGATTTGGTTTGACTTTGTTATCATTGCCTTTTGGATGTGGTCCCCACCCTTGCTCTCCTACACTTACCTCCCTTTTGTTTTTGATTCCCTCCTCATTCTTTTGGATAGGCCGGCCACTTCATAGGAGAGGGTGAGAGAGGAGCTTCATTTTTGGTATAAGGGAAAATGATACATCTCATTTTTGGCTTGCTCCCAAAACCCTTCTCACCTCTCCAAAGTTCATTCCATCTATCCCTCCATTAAGGCAACTTCATATACCCGAAAGAGACAATGGCTACTACACTATTCTACAGCAAATCTTGGACGCGTCAGCTAGCCAACTTCACGCCCGAGTTGCCTCGGTCCAGAGGTGGGAGCCCGTAAAAGATTCCGGCTACGTGGTGCCCTTTCCGACGAGGAGGAGATGAACGGAGTTTCAGCGGGAGATCGGAGTGGAGACGAAGACCGAAGGACACGGATCGCTTGGTATACTTCTCTACCCCCTCACTAGATAGCTAGGACTAGTTTAATGGCACGATCCGGTTTTATAGTGCACGGTGGTGCCGGTTTTTAAGTTCGAAAAATCAAAGTAAATCACCGCTTCCGCACTTGGCCTCGGGATGGAGGCCGGGGCGCCGCCGTGCAATTACAGAATGTCACGACCCAAAAATGGCCCGTGATGGCCCTAATACTACGCAACGCCTAAAGACGCAACGTAGTAAAAGAAAGCCAAACCCGAAAATCTAAACCATGAAAAATACGGAAAAGATAATATAAGTTTGAAACAATTGAAATCGCAACCCAAATTCTTTAAAAGTCTTACTTTCTTTCTTAAAAATTTTAGCAACAACCCATTTGTAAAAACTAGCCAAGAAGAATACAATACAAATATACGACGCCGTAGCGAAGAAATAAAGACAGTAGAGAGAAAGCTGTATATATAAAAGACATCAAATCCACAATAATACGCACTAACGTCCTCACCCAGTCTCTATGTCAATAATACAATAGTATATGGAGAGAGAGTACAATATACAACGAAAGTACAATATGAAATACAGATAACCGTCTAACCCACCTAAGCAAAATGGTACTGTGAGCTGATGCGGTATCTATAGCAATAGGTGGTAGCTGGATAGCTGAATAAAGGAATAGCCTGCCTCGACTACTCTGGGGAAAAACCTGAAACACCTGTGGCACAACGGGGGTGAGTTGCCAACTCGTGAATAGTATAAAACATATGCAGGTAATCGCAGGAATGCACGTACAACATGAATCTAAGATATGCGATTACAATAAAAATATGTCATGCAATGCTGAAATAAGGAGAGTACACTAGCAGGTACAATCAATATATAAAGCAATAGTAACATGACAATAGTATGCAATAACTATGCAATAGAGATATGAGGAAGCAAATATGCAACTATCATAGGGGTACACTACTAGTACTACCAATATATCAATCTGTGCAGAAGGTAGGTAAGGGTGAGGTATAGGGTGGAATATGTCATTTCCCACGGAAACATGACGTCGTGGCAGGATCACAATACATCAAGATACTCCAATCCCAAATCCTCAATTCAGCCCCCACATTGGGCACTCACATCATATAAGTCTCACATCTCCTCAATGTACACTATCGAGTAATCTCCTATATCCCGAATGTACAAATCACCAATCACATAGGTATATCCAATGTCCAATCCCAATGAAACACCTAGTATCCCAAGTCCAATCTCAGGTAAGTTTCTAGCATCCTAAAGGTAAATATATGTACAGAAATAAATATGATGGGGGCAATACACATATATTAGCGTCCCATACCACTAATATTGGTGTAAGGGTATATATAACAACGGCTAAATCCCCTGTTATATATACAAAAAGGGGTTAAAGAAATATCATGAAACCGTGTGCCAAGCATCGACACAGAAATCCTCATAAATTGGGCTCCGTCAGTCCGGATCAGCCCACGGGGTCCGTCTGCAGTGTCGGCCCTCGGCCCCGACAGTACAGGTCATCCCGTATCCATCTCTCTACTCTGGCCAGTAGCCTCCGGACAACTGCCAGGTCATATCAATCACCGGTAGGTACTCGCCCGCCTCCAGGCTCAATCGGCAAACCCATCGATCTTCTTGCCGAGGGGAACCATACCGGTCCCCACCATGTACTCTCATACGGCAACCACACATCGTATGGAGCATAAAATCAGCACCGATAAAACTCATGGGGGACGCTCGAAATATCATATCAAGGAAACCGGGTTGTTACATGTATGCATAATTTCATGAACTCCCGCGGTTCCCAAATCCCGAAAACATCATGTAAAATCCAGATAAACAATGCGCGATCCAGGAATAAATGTATGCGATATATCTGAATGCGAGCAGGTAAACACAAGTATATAGCTGAACCAGATGTATGCGAAATCATGATAAGGTACAGCTAAGTAACATCAGTAAATGTGAATATGCGACAACAACTGAATATGTATCTAACATACAGGTGTAGCAAAGTATAGGTATCTACCTATAGGAACTGATGTCGTATACCCCCTGGGTATAAGTAACATATGTAGGAAATCCCTCCCGGTATAGGTAAAATATGTAGGAGGTATACCTGTAGCTGTATCGCAAAGTGAAAACATA
This sequence comes from Agapanthus africanus, assembly GCA_030015575.1. Lineage (NCBI taxonomy): Eukaryota > Viridiplantae > Streptophyta > Magnoliopsida > Asparagales > Amaryllidaceae > Agapanthus > Agapanthus africanus. The sequence continues at coordinate 209,154,085 of JASDDO010000004.1, forward strand.
CCTATCACTAAAGGTATGATACACTGTAGGTATACCGATAAACTAGATGTCAAGTGTGGCAAGCAATAGTAGCTATAAGGGGTAGTGTGCGACATGGCAATTATTGACGGTGTGTGTGCAGCATGCAATCCGTGCTCGTGCAACATGAACCGTCAATAATGTGTGCAGTGTCCTACGGCAGCTAGTCACAGTATATAACTATATCAAGGAAATGCAGTAAATGCGCAATTCTACAATGACGTAGAATGTGCGACAGGTAATTGAATCCTAGCCTAGACGCATAACGCTATGCGGGCGATTCCCCTGTAGATGTTATATCTACTCACCTAAACTCCACGCTGGGTGAATCCTATCACCTGCTCCCCCTGTAGCCGTGTCCGTAGCTCCAGCCTGCAAACCTGAAAATATAACATTGAAATCACATATAAGCCAAGATATCTCGCGAAACGCGATATCAAAACGAAACGAGAAACTCGCGTCGCGAACTAAGCGCGCGTGTGCACGATACGCTGAATCGTGTGTGTACGCGTCTAAAAACCATCACGACACGCCGCGATACGCTGGGTCACAGAACTCACTCACGTATCGCGCGTATCGCGCAAACACAACGAAACACAAAAGCGATATAAGATCCCAGATTTTGCCTACCATGAAAACTAATCAAATAAACAAGACTAGAGGAACCCTAAACATAGCAGAAACCTACAGACCAGAAACCCAAACCCTAACTCATCAACAAGGCCGGCGTCGCCGGCCCCTCCTTCAACTGTCGCCGGCCCTGGCCGGTGGCATGGGGTTCGTCTCCTAGGTGGTGCTCCAGGGTCTCTAGTACAACAATACCACACTGCTTAATTTTCCAGTAACAATCTCTGGTCAAAGCAGATTCCAGATATCACAATATCACCTCAAAAGTCACAAATTTTGCACAAATTAGAAAACTTATGGTATTTTAGTGTAATCAGGGGATTTCTCAGTTGAAATGGCCCTATTAGCACTTAATTAAGCTAAAGTAGCTAACACAATCAACACTTTACCAATAATCCACTTAAACCCCAAAATTAAGCACAAAACTAGCAATTTAACACTAATCGACACAAAACCATACACCATAAGCAAGTTAGGGATTTGGGGTTCAGAAATATACCCAATTGGACCCTAGTGAGCAGGTGAAGAAGTGTGTGGAGGAGATGAGGCTGCTACAGTTGCTGCTGTTGATGTTGCTGCTCTTGTTGCTGTTGTTTTTGTTGTTGTTATTGTTGCTGTTGTTGTATTAGTTGTTGTTGTTGCTGTTGTTGTGAATGAAGATGATAATGATGCTGATGATGTTGAAGCTGCTGCTGAAGGTGAGGGTGATGCAAGCTGCTGCTGCTGTTGTTGTTGTTGTGTCTGTTGTTGCTGGGGCAGCTGCTGCTTGTATCTGAGAGAGTGTGAGGGTGTGTGTGTTTGTGAGAGAGTGAGAGAATGAGAGATGGAGAATGAGAGGGAGAATGAGTGATACCACAAGGACCCCCTCCCCCTTCTCACTCTCTTTCCTCACTAGTGAGGCATGGGCACACCATGCTCCCATGCCCTCTCTCTCTCACACAAAGTCAAACCAATCAACATTTTTAAAACCTTTTCCAAATTCCTTTTCATTTTAAAACCAACACTACTAATTACAACCATGCACACTTAAAACCCATAGCACTTAAACAAAGCCTAAAACTAGATTAGGGAAAATGGTTAAACCTTAAATTAACACTCTAGTTTACATGCACAAGTGTGTGTGTGCCTAACAAAAATATAATAAAATACACATTAAATAGGATAAAATATTTAAAAACCAATTTGATAAACTTTTTATTAAAAACCATATATTAAAATATAATTAGCTACAAAACACATTCTAAGGTGTTACAATCTCCCCCCTTAAAAGAAATTCGTCCCCGAATTTAAAACTTATACTGTTACCTGTACCTTCAAAAAGAAGATTAAAATCCTCAAATCTCGCTCGTAGCCTCCCAAGTGACTACCTCACTATACGGCTACATCCAAGAAAACCCTTCACAGATGGCAAGACCTTTGACCGACGTTTCTCCACCTGTCGAGCCATTAACACACATGGCTGCGGGTGAACGAAAGATCGCGTCCAGCTAAAAGGTCTGGTGCCAAAACATGTGAGGAAGGTCAAGAAGGTAATTGTAAAGTATCATCACAAGGAATACGGGGTGAAAATCCAATGATCTGGGCGGAAGTGCCAAATTAAAGGCAACGAAACTAACTCGCGTACAGGATCTAAAAGGACCTAAAATCCTGGGATAAGCTTCCCAACATCCAACACGTCATTCATCGGAAAGTCCATAGGAATACATGATCTGTCCTACGAACTCGAGTCTATGACCAACACCGTCGTCATAAGACCTCAGTTCGAAATGGACAATCCCCATCCTGACCTAACACAACTGGACCGTCTCCGAAATTTCTAGACTAGCTGGGGTCCAAAGTCCTACTTGCGCGGAGTCAGAAAAACAACAGGCTGGTGGTCGACACGTCCTCATCCCTAAACCTAAGGGTGGCCAATTGGAGTGTCTCCTGATAACAGCTATCGAAGGAGAACCCTAACGATGGCGAGTGACGATCCCAAGCTGCTGACGACAACCAACACAAACAAACACACACAAACTTAACAAAACAACTGACCAAACTGAGTATAACCGGATGACAAGAATCCGAATGGAGTCACACCCTAACTAACTGGGTAGAAACCATAACGGAATTCATGGAGATCTGCTCCCATTCCTTCTTCGGAACGGTAAAAAGATTGCAATTCTCCAGCCGGCCTCAGATGCTCGACCCAAAGCACACAACAAGACAGACACTCGAAACGAAACCTGAAACTTCTCTTTACATCTCTGTCCACTCGTAAGTATCTCACAAGTCACGCCAGAGCTGATGGAACTTGAATGTATATAGAGAGTTGACAGATGTGCATGCTCTAGGATTATACGTCTCTACCCGATGAGACCAGGTACACAAACGCGTCCCTAACTTAGCACATCATGGTCGTAAATCAAGGTCTCTGAATCATTACCCAGCCGATTATGCTCAAGTATCGCTGACGAACGAGCTTCGGTGGGCAGTGTCTCGCGAAAACGACTTAAGGAAAGTGGTCGGGCGCGGACATGAGCAAGCTGTCCCCTCCGTAGAGACGAACTAAGCTACACTCAACGATCACACAAGAACTGTAAATCTGCAGAAGACCATCACAACAATCCAAATCTGCTGCAGGAAGATGTACATTAAGCTCTAGTGGTCCGTGGAAAATCTGACACGACCCTCAAGCAAGTAGTGTCTCTAAATCTCCAACGCAAAACCACCGTGGCCATCTCCAGATCATGAGTCGAATATCCTCCTCGTACTTCCTCCAAATGTAGGGAAAGAAAAAGCGATATCTCTATAGTGTCACCTCAGTACACCCTCGAGCCCACTCAAGAAACTTTACAGTTAAACAACGAAGTCGCCCGAACCAAAAGCAAAGAAAGACTGATGCAGTTGCTAACTGAATCTTCAACTGCTGAAAACTCCGTAAACATGCCTCAGTCCAAAGAAAAGAAACCTCCCTTCTGGCCAATTCAGTCGACGGTGCAGCACTACTCTAGTAATCCTGCATGAAACGGCGGTGAAAACCCTGCTAAACCCAACCATCTGCGGATCTCCGTCCGGCACACAAGTCTGGACTTAAGCCGTACGGTCACAATCTCTCTTGGAACCATACGGAACCGTCTCCCGTGACTACAAGACCTAGGAGTCAACACAAAACAAGCCTGAAGAAACACCCTGAGAATTAGCAACTGCTGGTGCTCTCCCAGCATCCGCATAACTAATCCTCAAGTGCTACTCCTGTCCCTCAAGACACATTAAAAAGACCAGAGTGTCGTAAATAACACAACAGAAACTGGTCGAGGAACGGCCTGCAGAAATCTGGTTCATCATATCTACGAATGCTGCTAGGGCGATAGTGAATCCAACGACTCACAACACACACAAAGCCCGTAGCACGCACAAGGCAGTCTTCGGAATGCCATCATCCCGAATCCGCAATAATGATGACTTGATCCCAAGCACACTTAGAAAATGTCTCGCACTCTGGAGCTGATCGGAGGAAATCGTCACGGTGAGATGAAGGATACCTATCCGTACCGTAAGCCGGTTCAATTGACGATCCGTCGATACACAACCTCAACTGTCGTCTTTCTCCTTGACGAACAGAAATAGGAGCTCCCAGAAGCGAAACACTCAGACGCACAAAACTCCCCAAACCAAGACTCTGCAGCTGATCCTTAAGCTCCCTCAGCTTCGCCGGCTCATCTGGAACAACGTCGGAAAAACTCTCGCACGAAAAGAACCCGGTCCAACAATCCCACGGTGGCTCCGGTATCACGAAGGAACGTCAAGAATCCACGACATCTCCTCAGAAGCCGACTAGCGAAAAAGGCTGAATTCAAGCTGTGAGAGGTGGCACAACTATCCACCTGCACAACAAGAACTGACTTGCCGGGGGAAACAAAACCTAACTTGTTTCTACACGGTAGTCCACAGACGCCTAACACGTAGTTAACCAGTCCGTGCCTAGGAGAACGTCAAATCCAACATCTCTAGAAGGATCAAAACGACGGACGAAATCTCTATCTCCTATCCGATTGGCACAAAACTGAAATACGTGTCGCGCAACAAAAGAATCGCTGACAGAAGTTAACACCACTACGACTAACCTACCCAACCACGGTACAAGCAAGAAACAAACAAATACACCAAGAGGAAATATAGCTCAAGGGTACCTGAAAACTCCACATTGGACGTCTGCGCGTCCCGATGAGTAGAAGCAAACTCCTGTGTCTGCCCTCTACTCGCAGCTGGATGAACTCCTCTGGTAGCCTGAGCCCTCTGAGCAAATCTTTCACGTCCACGGCCTCTCTGAATACGATCCTGACGCCGTGCTGAGGAACAATCCCTGACGAAGTGCTGAAGGCTTCCGCATCGAAAACATCCACGTGCTGACTGCTGACAATCCTGGGGATGAGAGCTGAACGACTGTCCTCGTCCCAAGCCTCTGCTACTCCCGCGACGGTCACGAAATCTGTCTCGACGACCGAACCTCTGTCTCTGGGCTGGTACACTGGTACGAGTCCTCTACTGTCCTGGAACATGTGCCTCGTCAACTGGAGCTGCAACAACTGGTGCTATGTAGGTGACGGACTGCTGCATACTGATCGTAAGGGACAGCTGAGTAACAGGGGTGACAACCTCCTGTCGTAGCTCCCGAACGACGTCAACTAAAGAACTCATCGTCTGGCGGAACTCCTGCATCTCTACCAAAAGTCTATCCATGGTATAGGTCGTAGGCTGATCCGTCTGCACCTGTGCAACTAGAGTGCCATCCTGGTCAGTACTCGTCTCACTCGAGCTAACTCTGACCTCGGCCCTCGTTGCATCGCTCTGTGTCCCCATAGTCATCGGCGGCAAGGCTATAAATAGATATAAGATGAGATTCGATAAGAATGAGGAAATCGAATCTCAAAGATATGAATCATCAATGAAGGAATGTCAAACAAATTGTACTTAGGTCACTTAATACAAAGTACCGCGCTGTGGGTATGCTGCAGACATACACACACTACGTTACTCTGCTTAAGCTACCTACTCCATCATACTAAGGTCATCCTACACTCCGAAAGGTAAAACCTAACGCTCTGATACCAACTTTGTCACGACCCAAAAATGGCCCGTGACGGCCCTAATACTACGCAACGCCTAAAGACGCAACGTAGTAAAAGAAAGCCAAACCCAGAAATCTAAACCATGAAAAATACGGAAAAGATAATATAAGTTTGAAACAATTGAAATCGCAACCCAAATTCTTTAAAAGTCTTACTTTCTTTCTTAAAAATTTTAGCAACAACCCATTTGTAAAAACTAGCCAAGAAGAATACAATACAAATATACGACGCCGTAGCGAAGAAATAAAGACAGTAGAGAGAAAGCTGTATATATAAAAGACATCAAATCCACAATAATACGCACTAACGTCCTCACCCAGTCTCTATGTCAATAATACAATAGTAGATGGAGAGAGAGTACAATATACAACGAAGGTACAATATGAAATACAGATAACCGTCTAACCCACCTAAGCAAAATGGTACTGTGAGCTGATGCGGTATCTGTAGCAAAAGGAGGTAGCTGGATAGCTGAATAAAGGAATAGCCTGCCTCGACTACTCTGGGGAAAAACCTGAAACACCTGTGGCACAACGGGGGTGAGTTGCCAACTCGTGAATAGTATAAAACATATGCAGGTAATCGCAGGAATGCACGTACAACATGAATCTAAGATATGCGATTACAATAAAAATATGTCATGCAATGCTGAAATAAGGAGAGTACACTAGCAGGTACAATCAATATATAAAGCAATAGTAACATGACAATAGTATGCAATAACTATGCAATAGAGATATGAGGAAGCAAATATGCAACTATCATAGGGGTACACTAGTAGTACTACCAATATATCAATCTGTGCAGAAGGTAGGTAAGGGTGAGGTATAAGGTGGAATATGTCATTTCCCACGGAAACCTGACGTCGTGGCAGGATCACAATCCATCAAGATACTCCAATCCTAAATCCTCAATTCAGCCCCCACATTGGGCACTCACATCATATAAGTCTCACATCTCCTCAATGTACACTATCGAGTAATCTCCTATATCCCGAATGTACAAATCACCAATCACATAGGTATATCCAATGTCCAATCCCAATGAAACACCTAGTATCCCAAGTCCAATCTCAAGTAAGTTTCTAGCATCCTAAAGGTAAATATATGTACAGAAATAAATATGATGGGGGCAATACACATATATTAGCGTCCCATACCACTAATATTGGTGTAAGGGTATATATAACAACGGCTAAATCCCCTGTTATATATACAAAAAGGGGTTAAAGAAATATCATGAAACCGTGTGCCAAGCATCGACACAGAAATCCTCATAAATTGGGCTCCGTCAGTCCGGATCAGCCCACGGGGTCCGTCTGCAGTGTCGGCCCTCGGCCCCGACAGTACAGGTCATCCCGTATCCATCTCTCTACTCTGGCCAGTAGCCTCCGGACAACTGCCAGGTCATATCAATCACCGGTAGGTACTCGCCCGCCTCCAGGCTCAATCGGCAAACCCATCGATCTTCTTGCCGAGGGGAACCATACCGGGCCCCACCATGTACTCTCATACGGCAACCACACATCGTATGGAGCATAAAATCAGCACCAATAAAACTCATGGGGGACGCTCGAAATATCATATCAAGGAAACCGGGTTGTTACATGTATGCATAATTTCATGAACTCCCGCGATTCCCAAATCCCGAAAACATCATGTAAAATCCAGATAAACAATGCGCAATCCAGGAATAAATGTATGCGATATATCTGAATGCGAGCAGGTAAACACAAGTATATAGCTGAACCAGATGTATGCGAAATCATGATAAGGTACAGCTAAGTAACATCAGTAAATGTGAATATGCGACAACAACTGAATATGTATCTAACATACAGGTGTAGCAAAGTATAGGTATCTACCTATAGGAACTGATGTCGTATACCCCCCTGGGTATAAGTAACATATGTAGGAAATCCCTCCCGGTATAGGTAAAATATGTAGGAGGTATACCTGTAGCTGTATCGCAAAGTGAAAATATACCTATCACTAAAGGTATGATACACTATAGGTATACCGATAAACTAGATGTCAAGTGTGGCAAGCAATAGTAGCTATAAGGGGTAGTGTGTGACATGGCAATTATTGACGGTATGTGTGTAGCATGCAATCCGTGCTCGTGCAACATGAACCGTCAATAATGTGTGCAGTGTCCTATGGCAGCTAGTCACAGTATATAACTATATCAAGGAAATGCAGTAAATGCGCAATTCTACAATGACGTAGAATGTGCGACAGGTAATTGAATCCAAGCCCAGACGCATAACGCCATGCGGGCGATTCCCCTGTAGATGTTATATCTACTCACCTAAACTCCACGCTGGGTGAGTCCTATCACCTGCTCCCCCTGTAGCCGTGTCCGTAGCTCCTGCCTGCAAACCTGAAAATATAACATGGAAATCACATATAAGCCAAGATATCTCGCGAAACGCGATATCGAAACGAAACGAGAAACTCGCGTCGCGAACTAAGCGCGCGTGTGCACGATACGCTGAATCGTGTGTGTACGCGTCTAAAAACCATCACGACACGCCGCGATACGCTGGGTCACAGAACTCACTCACGTATCGCGCGTATCGCGCAAACACAACGAAACACAAAAGCGATATAAGATCCCAGATTTTGCCTACCATGAAAACTAATCAAATAAACAAGACTAGAGGAACCCTAACCGTAGCAGACACCTACAGACCAGAAACCCAAACCCTAACTCATCAACAAGGCCGGCGTCGCCGGCCCCTCCTTCAACTGTCGTCGGCCCTGGCCGGTGGCATGGGGTTCGTCTCCTAGGTGGTGCTCCAGGGTCTCTAGTACAACAATACCACACTGCTTAATTTTCCAGTAACAATCTCGGGTCAAAGCAGATTCCAGATATCACAATATCACCTCAAAAGTCACAAATTTTGCACAAATTAGAAAACTTATGGTATTTTAGTGTAATCAGGGGATTTCTCAGTTGAAGCGGCCCTATTAGCACTTAATTAAGCTAAAGTAGCTAACACAATCAACACTTTACCAATAATCCACTTAAACCCCAAAATTAAGCACAAAACTAGCAATTTAACACTAATCGACACAAAACCATACACCATAAGCAAGTTAGGGATTTGGGGTTCAGAAATATACCCAATTGGACCCTAGTGAGCAGGTGAAGAAGTGTGTGGAGGAGATGAGGCTGCTGCAGTTGCTGCTGTTGATGTTGCTGCTCTTGTTGCTGTTGTTTTTGTTGTTGTTATTGTTGCTGTTGTTGTATTGGTTGTTGTTGTTGCTGTTGTTGTATTGGTTGTTGTTGTTGCTGTTGTTGTGAATGAAGATGATAATGATGCTGATGATGTTGAAGCTGCTGCTGATGGTGAGGGTGATGCAAGCTGCTGCTGCTGCTGTTGTTGTTGTGTCTGTTGTTGCCGGGGCAGCTGCTGCTTGTATCTGAGAGAGTGTGAGGGTGTGTGTGTTTGTGAGAGAGTGAGAGAATGAGAGATGGAGAATGAGAGGGAGAATGAGTGATACCACAAGGACCCCCTCCCCCTTCTCACTCTCTTTCCTCACTAGTGAGGCATGGGCACACCATGCTCCCATGCTCTCTCTCTCTCACACAAAGTCAAACCAATCAACATTTTTAAAACCTTTTCCAAATTCCTTTTCATTTTAAAACCAACACTACTAATTACAACCATGCACACTTAAAACCCATAACACTTAAACAAAGCCTAAAACTAGATTAGGGAAAATGGTTAAACCTTAAATTAACACTCTAGTTTACATGCACAAGTGTGTGTGTGCCTAACAAAAATATAATAAAATACACATTAAATAGGATAAAATATTTAAAAACCAATTTGGTAAACTTTTTATTAAAAACCATATATTAAAATATAATTAGCTACAAAACACATTCTAAGGTGTTACACAGAATCAGGGGCTCGGGGCTCTAGGGTAGCTTCTAGGTTGCCTGCACATCTCTTAGTCTTCGCTAAATAATTTTCAGGTCACCCGGGTTATAGCAGTTCTCTAAAACACATCGTAATTCCCACATAATACGATATCGGGGATTTCTAAGTTTGCGAATTCGGGTTTAAGTCTCTGTTTTAGTTCAATATACCATCACTACAAGGGTTGTATGGTCTCTACTAACCTCAATTACACTTTTGGATTCAATTCAAACCTTAACCTTAACTTGAAATTTTCAAAGTCCACTAATCTACACTTAAACACTTCTAAACTTGCATGGAAGCTAAAGTGAATGAAATACTACATTAATGGTAAAGAAATTACCTCATTTGGCAACTCAAGAATTTTCTTGAGTTGCCCCAAGTCTTTAAAATCCAATTTTTCTTGGTCCAAAATGCTTGTGACTATCTTGTGCACATTTTTAATGAAAGGGGGATGATGTTTTTGGAGATGGTGGAGGGAAGAGGGCAGCCATTGGGTTTGAAAGTGGAAGAAGATGCAAGAAGAATAAGCATATGGTCAACTTGACCCCTCACCTCTCTCTCTGTTGCCCATACCCTTTATTTTCATTCCTTTTCTTTTCTTTTCTTTTCTTTTCTCTTCTCATTTCATTTTAAAAACAAATCCTAGCAAACAAAAAGAAAAGCCATGGTAGAAAAATGTAGAAATGTGAAATATGACATGGTGCATGTCATGTGCATAAATCAAGGTTAATGCACGATTAGTGATATTTAATAGCGATTAGCATTAAAATGGGATATATTTAAACATAAAGAATTTATAATTTCCTTAAATCATATAAAACACCCTCATTTCAGTAATTTCTATAATTTTCCAAATATTTTACACTTTATCGACATTTAATTATACCGTATTATTAAAATATTAATAATATTTATTATTTAATTATAAAAATTCCTAAAAATAATATTTTATTTTTCTGAAATATTACACTACATCTTTGATCACCTTGAAGAATCCTGATACTTGCAACACATGGTTCTCTGCTTTATTATTGTACCTATAACTTCTCAAAACTTAGACCTTGTATTTCTACGAAACATATGTCTAAAACTGGAGAAGTCACAAGTAAACAGAATATAGTACGAGGACCAACCCCTCTGTCCTAATGGACACTAGAAAACATACAATACTTTGTATAAGTCCCCTGAGTTGAATAATTCAAACCCTGTGTGTCGTAGGTTGAAAACTATACTATGGTTATGAAGAATTACACCGCTGTTTAATGCTCCTTACCTAACCATCAACTGATGTAGGTAAATGTCATGGACATAATTTCAAAAAGTTATATCTCACTTTATAAAATAAACGTATAGATATATCAGTTTGAAATTGGTGCATAACAACGGATATTCAAAACCAAATATTTGCCGTCCGGCAAAAAACCCAGGCGATTTCCTCAAATATGACCAATTAAAACGAATCCCGATATAATGAGGATGATCTCCTAATTCCTAATAAATTACTCCCACTCATCATCTGTAAAACCATACAGATGTGAGAAGCATACATGGTAAATAAATACCATGGAGCAAGTGTCTAATTGGGAAATCAGTTTTCAATTAACAATGTATAGTGAAACTGAAACATTTAAAATGTTTCGTAGGGGTATCCGGGTATTCCTAGTAATGCCTCTTCCATTATCTAGATTCATGACTGTAACCGTATATTTCTTTTCCATATCCCCAAATCCCTTTATTTGTATTTACAAATTACCTTCTGTACACCCCCTTAAGACTAAATGGTTTTCTTTCTTCCCTACCGTTCGGCACCAGCCTATGGTTTGGAAGAAGACTATCCAATAAGCGTAATAGGTGTGCTCTCCTAATCCTAGGAGTACTCGCAACCTGAGAGAAGGTGATGATAAAAGACAACTGAATAAACCTTATTCTATTTCTCCTGAACCAGAGAAAAGAAAAGGTGAAGTAGGAGTGGCGATGAAATACGCGGTTTGGTCGTAAATGATAGCAGTCACAATTTACTTTGCCCTCTTTCTAATCCCTTTATTTTGTATTTACTTATTACCTTCTGTACACCACACTTAGGCTAATTGGTTTTCTTCATTCCCTACCATTCGGCACCTGCATATGGTTTGGAAGAAGACTATCCAATAAGCGCAATAGGTGTACCCTCTCCTAATCTTAGGAGCCCTCACAACCTGAGAGAAGGTAAAAGGAAAAGTCAACTGAATAGTCCTATTCATTCTCCCCAAAACCAGAATCCATACTCGAATATGGAACAAGTTCCTTCGAGTTCGTATGTAACTATACGATGGATTTATCCAATGGAAGTGGATGTTCGTAGTGATACGGGGTGTTCTGGAGAAATGCAAAGGGTAAAAGAAGGAGTGGCAATGATGTATGCAACTCAGACAATCCAAAAGCCAGTGTTTTAAGAAAGTTCGGTCAACTTGGTCAGTGAGTTATAGTCTAGGGTAGGGTCATGGTCACTGTCAAAGAGAGAGAGAGAAAAGAAACACTCTGTGTGCACTCTAACCTAGATCATAATGGTTAATGATTTTATCTAATCAGGATGTCTCCCATTGTATCCTCAAATTCTCCTCCAAACCTGAAAGAAGAATTAGTCCGGATCACCCGAGGAGTAAACCAACTCATCAGTGGGAATCGGGATCCAACTATCATAGCATGATAACCTGATCGAATCCACTCAAGTTATCACACTCCAGAAGGTATGCGCATGCCTGGCAAGTTCCAGTTTCTTTAGAAACTCCCGATGTGATTTTTACCTCAAGCGGTTTATGACCTTGATTAGGTCAACCAATTATAAACCGCTCGTCAAGTTCAACCCGTCATTATCCTAGATTGCATTAAACCCATCCGCACGTGCCCTTCACTAGGTCAACAAGGCCGCACGACTGTCCTAACTAATCCTATTTATGCAACAATCAAGCACCGTTTAGCTACCGAACACTACGTCTTGACTAGGTCAACAAACGCAGCACGAATACTAAATAATACTCGTAAGAAACGACGGAGGGCTACAGCTGGTTTTTGGCAAAAAACCATTAACGTAATGAACTTGATATTGTTGAAGGACCGCATAGCTTTTTATAAATATATAGTAGCGAAAACCATTGCTAAAGAGGTCACTCCCGGTGAAGGGATCTCGGCTCTTTCCCCGTAGAATGAGGTGCAGGATATTCCAACTGAATACTGCGATGCAAAGCAAAAAGTAATCGACTATAGTGAAATTATTAACCTGACGCAAACTTCTGCCCAAGGGGTCACTCCCGATGAAGGGATCTCGGCCCTTGCCTTGTCGAATGAGGTGCTGGATATTCATAACCGAATACCACTGTGCAAAACAAAAGAGAACGTCCTTGTAATAACAGCTTTTTGAAAATTGTTCCAACAACATCGAATAGGTTTGTTTTCCTTGCATTGATCAGAATCAACGTAATCCCATCAATTAATCACACCACAAAAGAACGAAAATATAATGTACGTATATGCTATCCGCATTCGCCACTGGGTCCCGTCATCACCCGTTGGGTTACTTAACTAACGACAGAGTGGGGACTGGACTAGCGCAGGTGTAAAACATATACAACATCTACTAGTATATATATAATTATATAATAATCGCTCAAGGCATGATAAATGCAACATCACAGATAAGCAATAAGCATCACAGAACAATACAGATAATCTGGGAGCCCCGGGTTTCCTTTGAGCCGCAAGTGAAACCTGACGTTCCCCTGGTCGTGTGGATAGCCTGTGCAATGAAAACATAGACCCCTACGAGCGCGGCAAGTTACCCGCCAAAACCAGAAGCGAGGCAGCCCCCTTCATCAAAGTGAATGAGCCACCCAGCACTTCACGGAATCCGGTAACTTGAGAACCCCACCTTGGGTTAACCTGTATCCCCTATGAGTGCGGCGAATAGCCCGCTAATTCTAGAGTGAGGCCCCCTCCGTCTCAATGCCATGAGATGCGGGCCCGTTTCCCTCTAGAACCCGGCTATTCGTACACTCCACCGCGGGGCAATCTTAGTACAGAAAAAAAAATATGTACAACGGTGATATCGACTTCAACCCGGTTGTGCCCCAAACAAATAAATATACAAACAAGCAGTGACGACAATCCACATATCGGACGCTTGCCCCGCGATATCAAATGTACAAGTAAAACTAAACTGTACTAACATTGCACCCAAGCTATCCACCACGACGATCCGCAACATCACAGCACAACACAGAACATCAACGTGAATATCACGTTCGCAAACCCGTTTAAAAGGACTATAGCGATTGACAAGTTGTACCGATCAAATGACATTCACGGTCGTAGATAGAAATGTATGTACTGTTAACTTTAAACAATGTTAGAAATTATCGAGTTCGAAATAACCCCCGAATAGCCCTAAACAACTAGATAAAACCATATCCAAACTGGGCTAAACAAACAATACCACCGAACCAAGATTCCAGAGACAAGACCATAACCCAAATACGAAACCCAAATTCCTCAATGGGGTCGGCCAGGCTGTATTTTGGAGCATTGTGCTCGGTTTTTTAGTGATGGAATTACTTCGTATTTGGTCAGTGGTCTAGTGCTAATATTAGTAGTCTTCTGCAGGTGGTTAAATTTTTTTTGAAGACACTATTTAAAACAATAGAAACTGGAATGTGCAGGATATAGTTTGGGCCTGTTACGATTTTGATACATTAACATTGTCTAAAAAAGCTTGCTAAGGGTTAATGGGTTGGCTCTGATACCATGTTGGGTTACGGCAACGCCCCGGCCGTCAATCCGAGGCCAAATGCGGAACAAAAACTTTTGAAACTTGGCGCTACCACAACCAATCATCCGGATCGAACCATTAACCGTTAACTAGCTAACTGTAAAGTGAGTTCAGAGATTATACCGATCGATACGTGTCCTTCGGTCTTCAATCTCTGCGCCTAGCTCCTCGCTGGCTGCCCCGAACAAGTCCGTTCTCCAATCTCGCTCGTCGAAGTGGCTCTATGTCGAGGATTCTTTATACGGGCTCCCGCTTCAAATCGAAGCAACTCAGACATGAAGTTTGCTAGCCGACATGTCTAGGATGAAGTAGAGATAGTGTGTGATTACAATGTCTCAATACACTCTAGGATTCTCAACACATGAGAGGGATAGAGTGGAGGTTGAAGATGAAGCCATGATTGAAGAGTTATGAGCACAAGAAAAAGCTAGTCAAGAAAATGGCAATGCTTGTTGTGTGAGATATTTTGTGAGAGCTCACTATAAACCTCAAGACCAAACCACACCCCTATATGTCTACCCTCTCTCTCCTTTACATAATATCCCGCACCCCAAATCAATAAAGAAATGGTCATGGCACAAAAAATCACACCATGAGTCACCAAAATAGCACATGCCATAATCAATGCCCTAGGTTAAAACTTATGCTCACAATTTCCACCTAATTAAACTTTAAACCAAAAGTTTAATCCAAAAAAGAGAATGACAACTTCTAAAGTAAACTCGTGACGGATCATAAGAATACCCCTCATCCGTATATACATACCCGCATCCGTATTCCGACTGAATACGAATACTACGTGACGAAAGTAATCCAACAATCTAATACTAGGATCCGGCCTAAACCAAAGCCCACTAGTATGATCCGTCCGATCATGATCTATGCACGAGTGCACGTATATGATCGAACCCTGCCATAAAACCATACGCCCTCTACAACGTTTCGTTCGAACTTGGGAAACTTTCTGTGTGGGACTCTAAAGGCTCGTCAATACATTGGCAGTGGGTTTAACCACAAGCACGTCAGTACCACTAGCTGTACATAATGGCTGCCCATGTATTGAGCAAAAGGGAGGCCGACGAGCGAACTCATCCTGGAACCCTACTGAGCCTATCTGTGACAATCTCCGTACAGTCCAGTCTGTTCGTCTATGAGTATCGCATATCGGGCCTAGGAGGATGGTAAACGTCAGACCCCCAATAGCAGTATAAGTCGTGTCGGAGTGTAGCTCAGAACACCTTGAGAAACTACTGGAATACCTACCAGTAAATCTCACTTGCCTTGCTAAGGACTTTGTGTAATGGCTCTCTAGACACAGCGCGATATCAACCCCCAATACCGAGAGAGACGAATCCTGTCTAACCACCACTGCCTCCAAGTTCGTCGGGACTGCACCCAACTACTACCTGTTTGCACGACTCCTTTGAGCCGTGGTAGAGTAGCAATCAAAGAATAGTGAGAAAACACTTGAGGTAATGTAGCAGTGTCAAGTCAACGGACTAAGCTGTACTCATGTCACCTAGGAACTGCTCCTGACGATAGGTATAGTACCAATCAGCAGTGCCCTTGCGAGTCCATCCGGTGTACTCATAACCCAATGAGCACCTGTATACTATCTTAGGTGAACCAACTGACACCAATGGCTTGTGAGAACAGCCACCGCCCCTCTTCGGGGTCTCGATCCGTATACACTAGTCTACTCTCGGAGTATCGATGCCCAGTCTCGAAACTACCACGACTAGGGACACTTTAATGATGTGCTTGTAGACTACCCAACTCTTACGTATATCATTGCCATCATACTGCTGGTAGTCAAGAAAGAATCCTATGGGCTCTATCAATGTGTAATAGTGATCTTTAGTGTCACCTAAAGCATGTACACGATGGTAAAGACAAACTAGATAGCATACTATCATCTCGAGTAAGACTGTTCTATCCGTATATGTCCTCCCTCAATCATTGCAATCACGTGCCTGTGATCTAATAATTGACTTGAGGGCACTATAGCCAACATGGAGTTGTGGCTTTGGCCTTGGAACGAAGGTCCCATCGACATTTCGGACATATTCTGAGGCAAGTATCACTCGATCAGGGAGATGGATGATCTCCAGGGGATCGAGGATATGAGAGTAAACACGAAGGGTAACATAGCGGATCCACTCACAAATGCCCTACCCCTAGAGAGACTTCTATGGGATGGTTGAGTATGGGATACCACAACCACTTCTATATTGTTAGGTATTGGATACTACAACAGATGGCCTTCGTGTAAGTGGTAGATTGTTTGTTATATGTGTCACGACCCGAAAGAGCACGTGACTGGCCCTTGAACCATATGAAGTCTATAGGACTCCATCTGATCCAAGTAAGCCAAAAGCCCAGAAAATCTAAAACCATTTTAGGAATAAGTAAAGAAAACTGGTTTAAAGAAGTGAAGAATACAGGGTTGAAATCAAGGTTTTTAAATAACTAAGCCGAAAGTACGTTTTGAAAACAATAAAGTCTTTTCTAAAAATTTCGGCAGAGTTCCTCTTGTAAAACTGGCCCCGAATGGGGTACAATATGAATAACAATATATATACTATGATAAAGGCATCCCCAAGCGGGAGCTAGCTCTTCGTCAATCGACGGTCACAACCACGCAATGATATGATAATATACGACGCCAAGTGGCGAGGATCAAAACCAAAAGAAAGCTCAAAAGTAGCCAGAAAACCGCAATACTACTAAGCGCGACTCTAAGGTCGAAATAATACAACACTGTCTCTAAGTCGGAAAGAATATACAAGTTTTGGTTGATGGACAATTTCTAGATACAATGAAATAAATAAATACAATGGTGATTCTTGATACGAAAGAATCCACCTACCAAAGCAAGTCACCCACAAGAAGGTAGTGTGCCAGAAATGCCGCAAAGAAACCTGTACGGCAGAACCTGCAAGAACTGTGGCACAACGGGGGTGAGTTGCCAACTCGTGAATAGAAATATCTACAAGCAGAAACCGAATGCAAGACATAAACCTAAGTCAACGATCAGCAATATAATCCACAAGAGTACATCTGAGTGTAATAAGGTGGCAAGGTAACATCTAATCCTGTATGTAGTGCCAGGTACTCAGGTAATAACATGTCATCAGTATAAGGTATGTCTGCATGAAGTAAATATGATGAAATATCAATGATATCAATACACATATATTAGCGTCCCATACCACTAATATTGGTGTAAGGGTATATATAACAGCGCCCTCATACCCTGTTATATATACAATTAAAGTATGATCAATGTAAAACCAGACTGTCTATGATCTAAGTCTGTATGTATGTGGAACCCGTCCACCCGTCACCCAATGACAATAAGCATCATGTATGCAATGTGAGGATATAAACAAAGTTATGGAAAAACATCATGAAACCCGTGCCTAGCATCGACACGTAAATCCTCCTGTATCGGGCATCCGTCATTCCGGATCATGCCCTATATCAAAGTACATATCGGGAATCCGTCAGTCCGGGTCATCCCTTTCTCAATGCATCGGGCATCCGTCATTCCGGATCATGCCCTATATCAAAGTATATATCGGGAATCCGTCAGTCCGGGTCATCCCTCTCTCAATACATCGGGCATCCGTCATTCCGGATCATGCCCTATATCAAAGTATATATCGGGAATCCGTCAGTCCGGGTCATCCCTCTCTCAATACATCGGGCATCCGTCACTCCGGGTCAGCCCTCTATCAGTACATCGGGCTTCCGTCAGTCCGGGTCAGCCCTCTATCAATCCATCGGTCTTCCGTCAGTCCGGGTCAGCCCTCTATCCGTGTATAAATATATATCGGGAATCCGTCAGTCCGGGTCATCCTTCTCTCAATACATCGGGCATCCGTCAGTCCGGGTCAGCCCTCTATCAGTACATCGGGCTTCCGTCAGTCCGGGTCAGCCCTCTATCAATCCATCGGGCTTCCGTCAGTCCGGGTCAGCCCTCTCTCAGTACATCCTCTAGCACCGAGAAAACACGGGGCGACGCCCCAAATATCATATCAAGGGAACCGGGTTTTTAAATGATTACTATTGAAAAGGACACGATTCCCAAATCCAGAAATCCTATGAAAATCCAACATCAAGAAGTACATCCAATGCGATGTGCTATGCAATCAATCCATGATGTATGCGACATGTAAAGAAAAGTAATCCTATCGGAAATCATGCGACATGGAATAGTAATGTGCATATGTCGAAGGAAGAATCATCTCATGAATGCAATAGTGCTACAGTGTAGTGGCATGGAAATTATCGATGATGAAGTGTGTGAGCCGGCAAATAGTGTACGTGAAACATACGCATCATCGATAATGGTGCTGGTGTCCTAACAGCATGATAATAGCGTAATAATGAACATATGCCAGCAATGCGAATAGCAGGAAAATGCAGATATCTAGTAGTCAACACCACAGTGAAGTATCTACTATGCAAACTACATTTAAGTATCCGGTCAATCAGGAGGGGTAGGTGTAGAAACCACCTAAATCTGAGTCAATGTATATATATAAAGATATATAGTCGGTGATCTCGCCTCAATGTCATATCATAAGATATCCTCGAGTTATGAGTGCGGATCTATCATCAATATTGGCTCGTACGGTAATTCATCGTACGGCATCCCCGATAGCTGGGTAGGGGTCAACATCTCACTGTCTCATCACATAACAGACATCACCATCATCAGATCATATAGTCTGGAGTACTACTCTATGTCTAGTACAAAAAGGTAACATCAGTAAATATGCATGCGGGGGTAAACACATATCCCAAGCCCGCAAGAATCACAAGTCATATCCCACATGAATCGTATCAAATCACCGATCCCAGGGCACCAATCCCACATCATCGACTCATCTCCAAAGTCATCACATATCGTCAATCACAGTGTAGGTACAAGTGATAAGCAAGGGTGTGTGTATAGGTGTAATTCTATCCTAGGGTTCTCGACTATGAACTACACTAGTCACTTCCAACCCTACATTATCCACAAGACACCTATATCACAATAACTACATAATAATCTATCTACGGACTGCGGGGGTGCTATACGCCATCCACCCGACTTCCCCCTGTAGACATAATCTACTCACCTTGCATCATCATTTGCGGACGTCACCACGTATTTGCTTGTCGTCCCAAAGTCTTCATGGGTACCTACACATCAAAATATCGTATATGCGCATTAAAACCAAATCAAATCTAAAACGGCGCATAAAATCCAAAACGATACGATAAGGGGCCTATAGGTGAAAACCTATGGCACGCCTTCAAAACCATCAATAACTCCTCTATATCGTCGTATAAACGACAAATAGTCGAGGCAAAACACAATCCACCATTTCAGAAATGAAAATACGGAATACGGAAATACGAATCCAAAACAACAACTTAGGATATATGCCCCAGATTCCACCCTATAAAGAATCTGTCAAAACTAGAAGTACCCAGGGCCAAGAATTGATGAAATGGGGCCAGGCACGCAAAACGAGGAAAATCCCCTCTGCTCTGGCCGCAAATTGCGGCCAGAAAGGGAGAATTGGCGGCCGTACGGAGGAGTTAGGGGCTAGGGTTTGGGGTGTTGCCTCTATGTTGCCTGCACATCTCAATTCCCACTCAATATTATTTTAGGGTTCTCGGGGTGTTAGCAGATTCTAAATAACAGTGGCAGATTCCAGTTTTTCCCCGATATTGGTTTCTAAAATCCGTATTATGGGTTTACACTTCAGGTTAGGGCCTCAATTCATACACTAGGGTGTTGGTGTATCCTCAATTGAACTCAATTTCACAATACAACCCAAGTTCCTCTCAAACCCTAACTAGGTTATTCTCAATTCCACAAAAATCCACAATATCGGTTCTAAACTAAACATGGAGTATAAGTAATGCATAAACCAAACTAATGATCCAGAAAATACCTCATTTGGTAACTCAAGAAAATTTCTTGAGTTGCCCCTAGTGACCAAAATCCATGCTTCTTTAGCTCCATGTGTAGATCTAGGGATTTTGCACAATTTTAATGAAAGGAGATTGGGGTTTTGGTGTAGTTTTTGAGATGATTCATGGCTTGAAGAGGGGAGGATGATGGGGGGAAAGGCAGCAGCAGCAAGAGGAGAAAGAAGAGGGGAAAAATGATGGGAGAAGAAAATGGTTAAGGGTTAAAGGTCAACCGCTCTCTCTCACCTACCCTCATCATTTCACTTTCTTTTCTTTTCTTTTTCCTTTTTCTTTTAAAACCAAACCTTCTCACAAGAATAGTAAACCCAAAAGAAATCCATGGGAAGAAAAGTGCACAAGTGTAGAAAATATGATATGTGCAAGTTTTGCACAAAATTACCAAAAAACCCGATTAGCGATTTTAATCGCGATTAGCACTAAATTAGTGTCAAAATGGTCGCCACAACTTAAAAATGTCATAATTTCAATAATTAACCCGTTTTAGAATTTTCCATAATTTTTCATAATTTTTCTAACATTTTTCCTATTTATTTGCATTAAATATTAAAATAATCAATAAAATAATATTAAATTATAAAAATTCCCAAAATTAATATTTTATATTTTTGAAAATGTTACAATCTACCCCCCTTAAAGAAATTCGGTCCCCGAATTTAAGTTTAAACCCCCAATACTAAAAACAATTTCAGTAATAATCCATTTTGTCGGGGCTCCGAAAATATCAACACATAAAACATCACAGCGCAATGCACGCGCATGAAAAATGAGCAGATAACTCAAAAGCAAAACTCCGTCAAGCATCTCGCAATCATCGGAGTCGAGGTAAAAACAAAATGTCAAATCCAATACAAAACCGATATGATATGGATCAAAACTACACATGTAGACATCCAATCCATACATGTAAGTAGCTGATGCAAAAGCATGCAAAAGTATATCCAGGTACCGTCCACTGACTAGTCCTGCTCAGCATGAAAGCAAAAATCCAACATCATAAAAGGTACTGCTCCAAAAGGAATAAATCCCAAAATGCACGTAACACAATCCTGTGCGTCTGGTGCGCACGGAAATTAAGAATCCATAAATGTGTCAAACAGGTATACAAAACAACATCTAGGTGCAACGGGTGTGCACGAAACATCTGTCGTAGGCAACGTGTGTGCCTGACAGAAAAATCAGGTGCATGTGACATGCACGAAGAATCCCGATTTAGTGCATCTGGCGTGCACCAAAATCGCATATCAAAACACTACAGGTACATGAAAACTTTGCTGGAAGTGTAAATCAAATCACTGTATACTGTAGGCATGAAATCTCAATCAATATCTCAAATGTAATAACTCTACGCAAAATATATAAATATCCAGTGGGTGCATGAAATCAATATCATGAAACTCAATTGCTAAAACTAAATCATGCAAACAGAACGCCCAAAATACCGAAATCCAAAATGACGGATACGTGATAATCGAATCACAAAATCACAAATCATAAATACCGTCTTCGGTAGATTCTCCTTCAAGGTCGAGAAGGAGTCGGCGCAATCCACTGCTAGTAGCGCAGGATATCTACGTGCCTCTTGCTCACGGTCTGGCGTCCTCTGACTCCTTGAATGCACGTCACACATCTGATCCTGGGTGCAAACATCATTGCAGCAACGTCCTGGAAGGAATCCTGCCCAGGTCTCTTCCAATCCTGCCTATGCCGATCTGCACCGAGGCTGGCTTCCCTGCACAACCTCTTCTCTCTCAAAAGACACCTGTGTCCTCAGCACAATATTTCTCAGAAACTGGTCACATCCCAACGTCTCTGTAAGCAAATCAGGTCTTTAGTCTCGACGGGAAGCAATGACAGCTCATCAGTGTCTCACACGAACCTCTTGTTCCAACTGTCTCTATCGTCGTCCACTATGACGCCACGCAAGCTACTACGCACTGCACTGTTCTCGGCCACGGTCAGTCTGAAGTCTCTCACACGGACTCGAAATCGCGTACTCTGTAGCTTCATCATTCTATAGAAGATGTTAGGCTGAACTCCGTCTTGCTGGGTGTGCGCAAAACGACTACTCCTGGTCGAGGTCTCCCCGTATCGTACTCCAGAAAAGTCCTGTCGAGGTTCCTTTCTCAAATCTCATTCCTGCCGAAATGCCCGGAAGTCATCATCCAATGCTGAAGCTAAAGCTTATTCCGGAACGGCTGCATACTTATCGCGCTTCTTTCTGGGAGATATATCCATATACCACGCCTCGGGATGCATATCACATCTCTAATGTCAGCGGAGGGGGACATCATCTCGTCGAAATATCTCGCGAATTCTTTTCTTCACTCTGCGTCAATGTCGACTGATTCGGACTCGTCTCATCATGGCTGCATGTACGGTGCTCCAACGGCTATGCTCGCATCTGGAGTCTCCCAAGCAGTGTCCCATCACGATATCCGAAAGATGTCGAACCATCCGATCGACTCGTCAGATCCTCACAATCCCCCAAGAGCTCACATCTCGGGTACAGTTTAATAGTATCGAGTACATGCCACAGCGTCGGTGGTCCAGCCGTAGAAGGGCAAACCCAAGCCTCACTAATGGCGCCGCGGAACCGCCGTAAACCCTAAGGTTCAAAGGCTGTCACACGGTCATTAAGTCGAGTTAGGGTTTCATTCTTCTAGAGGGTCCATAGAATCACCTGCATGTCTTTCCGTATACTTTAAACTTGGAAAATAGGCGCCTGACATTCGATCGTCTTTATCGACTCTCAACGAACCTGCGTGAAGTCGTCTCTAGCTGGAATCGATCTACCTGATGACCTCGCATCGGGGTAAGCGAACTCACCACACGTCCTAGTCATCCATCCTCGGTGACTAGCAACTCGCTAACATCTCTCTAAGAACATGCTCATGCTGCAGTAGCTCCAATCATCTGGACGATATCTCATCATTTGCAGCAACAACTGGCTCATATGCCTGTACGCCGAACGACGCCTCAATCCTCCAGGAAGGGCAATACATAAGCGGTCATCTCTGAATCAGCCTGCTCTAGATCTGAGTAAGACTCTCCACACTGGAAATCTTCAACTCATCTGGGCCCGCTCTGGCGCAAAATCGGACGAATCACCTTCGCCTCTCAAATCGG
Source organism: Agapanthus africanus (assembly GCA_030015575.1). Lineage (NCBI taxonomy): Eukaryota > Viridiplantae > Streptophyta > Magnoliopsida > Asparagales > Amaryllidaceae > Agapanthus > Agapanthus africanus. Next base: position 209,177,699 of record JASDDO010000004.1, read on the forward strand.
GTAGACTAGCTATCATCAGTCGCATGACTGCCCGAAAGCTCCGGCAGTCTCAGCTCGTACGCTCCGAAAGCAACATCCTGTCAATCTCAGCAACAGCTGGTCCATCTATCTGCACGATAGGCGACCTCACAACCTCTGAGGTATGTTGTACATCAACAGTCCTCTCTCAACTGGCAGCTCTAACAAAGGCCCGATCATCCGGTGCAAGACCAAGCACTCGCCTCCACTAGAGGTCACAATCACCAATACTAACTCGAGACGTTCCCATGTCACCAGAAAACACAAAGGTCGGCCCTCGTACCAAACGAGCTCACACCGGCCGTAACCCTAGCAGCAGCCCAAACTGCGCTCAAACATGGTGACAGGAATCTCAATCGAGTATCAAAGAGAGCACATCAATGGCAAGAAAGGAAACAACAGATCCAAAGTGGATACATGATCATAGGAAGGAACAACATCAATGAAGGTATGATCATGAAACTAATAGAATCGGGGATCTCAAATGGATGTATAATCCTGGGTATGAAGAGAATCACTAATCTCGAAAGTATGTACATCCTAAGGTTCCTTAAGCGGAGTGGCGTGTCGTAAGTATGCCGCGGAACATACCAACGGTACGTCACTCTACTTTAGTCACCTAATCCATCAACCAAGGGTCAACCTAGCGCTCTGATACCAACTTTGTCACGACCCGAAAGAGCACGTGACTGGCCCTTGAACCATATGAAGTCTATAGGACTCCATCTGATCCAAGTAAGCCAAAAGCCCAGAAAATCTAAAACCATTTTAGGAATAAGTAAAGAAAACTGGTTTAAAGAAGTGAAGAATACAGGGTTGAAATCAAGGTTTTTAAATAACTAAGCCGAAAGTACGTTTTGAAAACAATAAAGTCTTTTCTAAAAATTTCGGCAGAGTTCCTCTTGTAAAACTGGCCCCGAATGGGGTACAATATGAATAACAATATATATACAATGATAAAGGCATCCCCAAGCGGGAGCTAGCTCTTCGTCAATCGACGGTCACAACCACGCAATGATATGATAATATACGACGCCAAGTGGCGAGGATCAAAACCAAAAGAAAGCTCAAAAGTAGCAAGAAAACCGCAATACTACTAAGCGCGACTCTAAGGTCGAAATAATACAACACTGTCTCTAAGTCGGAAAGAATATACAAGTTTTGGTTGATGGACAATTTCCAGATACAATGAAATAAATAAATACAATGGTGATTCTTGATACGAAAGAATCCACCTACCAAATCAAGTCACCCACAAGAAGGTAGTGTGCCAGAAATGCCGCAAAGAAACCTGTACGGCAGAACCTGCAAGAACTGTGGCACAACGGGGGTGAGTTGCCAACTCGTGAATAGAAATATCTACAAGCAGAAACCGAATGCAAGACATAAACCTAAGTCAACGATCAGCAATATAATCCACAAGAGTACATCTGAGTGTAATAAGGTGGAAAGGTAACATCTAATCCTGTATGTAGTGCCAGGTACTCAGGTAATAACATGTCATCAGTATAAGGTATGTCTGCATGAAGTAAATATGATGAAATATCAATGATATCAATACACATATATTAGCGTCCCATACCACTAATATTGGTGTAAGGGTATATATAACAGCGCCCTCATACCCTGTTATATATACAATTAAAGTATGATCAATGTAAAACCAGACTGTCTATGATCCAAGTCTGTATGTATGTGGAACCCGTCCACCCGTCACCCAATGACAATAAGCATCATGTATGCAATGTGAGGATATAAACAAAGTCATGGAAAAACATCATGAAACCCGTGCCTAGCATCGACACGTAAATCCTCCTGTATCGGGCATCCGTCATTCCGGATCATGCCCTATATCAAAGTACATATCGGGAATCCGTCTGTCCGGGTCATCCCTCTCTCAATGCATCGGGCATCCGTCATTCCGGATCATGCCCTATATCAAAGTATATATCGGGAATCCGTCAGTCCGGGTCATCCCTCTCTCAATACATCGGGCATCCGTCATTCCGGATCATGCCCTATATCAAAGTATATATCGGGAATCCGTCAGTCCGGGTCATCCCTCTCTCAATACATCGGGCATCCGTCACTCCGGGTCAGCCCTCTATCAGTACATCGGGCTTCCGTCAGTCCGGGTCAGCCCTCTATCAATCCATCGGGCTTCCGTCAGTCCGGGTCAGCCCTCTATCCGTGTATAAATATATCGGGAATCCGTCAGTCCGGGTCATCCCTCTCTCAATACATCGGGCATCCGTCAGTCCGGGTCAGCCCTCTATCAGTACATCGGGCTTCCGTCAGTCCGGGTCAGCCTTCTATCAATCCATCGGGCTTCCGTCAGTCCGGGTCAGCCCTCTCTCAGTACATCCTCTAGCACCGAGAAAACACGGGGCGACGCCCCAAATATCATATCAGGGGAACCGGGTTTTTAAATGATTACTATTGAAAAGGACACGATTCCCAAATCCAGAAATCCCATGAAAATCCAACATCAAGAAGTACATCCAATGCGATGTGCTATGCAATCAATCCATGATGTATGCGACATGTAAAGAAAAGTAATCCTATCGGAAATCATGCGACATGGAATAGTAATGTGCATATGTCGAAGGAAGAATCATCTCATGAATGCAATAGTGCTACAGTGTAGTGGCATGGCAATTATCGATGATGAAGTGTGTGAGCCGGCAAATAGTGTACGTGAAACATACGCATCATCGATAATGGTGCTGGTGTCCTAATAGCATGATAATAGCGTAATAATGAACATATGCCAGCAATGCGAATAGCAGGAAAATGCAGATATCTAGTAGTCAACACCACAGTGAAGTATCTACTATGCAAACTACATCTAAGTATCCGGTCAATCAGGAGGGGTAGGTGTAGAAACCACCTAAATCTGAGTCAATGTATATATATAAAGATATATAGTCGGTGATCTCGCCTCAATGTCATATCATAAGATATCCTCGAGTTATGAGTGCGGATCTATCATCAATATTGGCTCGTACGGTAATTCATCGTACGGCATCCCCGATAGCTGGGTAGGGGTCAACATCTCACTGTCTCATCACATAACAGACATCACCATCATCAGATCATATAGTCTGGAGTACTACTCTATGTCTAGTACAAAAAGGTAACATCAGTAAATATGCATGCGGGGGTAAACACATATCCCAAGCCCGCAAGAATCACAAGTCATATCCCACATGAATCGTATCAAATCACCGATCCCAGGGCACCAAGCCCACATCATCGACTCATCTCCAAAGTCATCACATATCGTCAATCACAGTGCAGGTACAAGTGATAAGCAAGGGTGTGTGTATAGGTGTAATTCTATCCTAGGGTTCTCGACTATGAACTACACTAGTCACTTCCAACCGTACATTATCCACAAGACACCTATATCACAATAACTACATAATAATCTATCTACGGACTGCGGGGGTGCTATACGCCATCCACCCGACTTCCCCCTGTAGACATAATCTACTCACCTTGCATCATCATTTGCGGACGTCACCACGTATTTGCTTGTCGTCCCAAAGTCTTCATGGGTACCTACACATCAAAATATCGTATATGCGCATTAAAACCAAATCAAATCTAAAACGGCGCATAAAATCCAAAACGATACGATAAGGGGCCTATAGTTGAAGACCTATGGCACGCCTTCAAAACCATCAATAACTCCTCTATATCGTCGTATAAACGACAAATAGTCGAGGCAAAACACAATCCACCATTTCAGAAATGAAAATACGGAATACGGAAATACGAATCCAGAACAACAACTTAGGATATATGCCCCAGATTCCACCCTATAAAGAATCTGTCAAAACTAGAAGTACCCAGGGCCAAGAATTGATGAAATGGGGCCAGGCACGCAAAACGAGGAAAATCCCCTCTGCTCTGGCCGCAAATTGCGGCCAGAAAGGGAGAATTGGCGGCCGTACGGAGGAGTTAGGGGCTAGGGTTTGGGGTGTTGCCTGTATGTTGCCTGCACATCTCAATTCCCACTCAATATTATTTTAAGGTTCTTGGGGTGTTAGCAGATTCTAAATAACAGTGGCAGATTCCAGTTTTTCCCCGATATTGGTTTCTAAAATCCGTATTATGGGTTTACACTTCAGGTTAGGGCCTCAATTCATACACTAGGGTGTTGGTGTATCCTCAATTGAACTCAATTTCACAATACAACCCAAGTTCCTCTCAAACCCTAACTAGGTTATTCTCAATTCCACAAAAATCCACAATATCGGTTCTAAACTAAACATGGAGTATAAGTAATGCATAAACCAAACTAATGATCCAGAAAATACCTCATTTGGCAACTCAAGAAAATTTCTTGAGTTGCCCCTAGTGACTAAAATCCATGCTTCTTTAGCTCCATGTGTAGATCTAGGGATTTTGCACAATTTTAATGAAAGGAGATTGGGGTTTTGGTGTAGTTTTTGAGATGATTCATGGCTTGAAGAGGGGAGGATGATGGGGGGAAAGGAAGCAGCAGCAAGAGGAGAAAGAAGAGGGGGAAAATGATGGGAGAAGAAAATGGTTAAGGGTTAAAGGTCAACCTCTCTCTCTCACCTACCCTCATCATTTCACTTTCTTTTCTTTTCTTTTTCCTTTTTCTTTTAAAACCAAACCTTCTCACAAGAATAGTAAACCCAAAAGAAATCCATGGGAATAAAAGTGCACAAGTGTAGAAAATGTGATATGTGCAAGTTTTGCACAAAATTACCAAAAAACCCGATTAGCGATTTTAATCGCGATTAGCACTAAATTAGTGTCAAAATGGTCGCCACAACTTAAAAATGTCATAATTTCAATAATTAACCCGTTTTAGAATTTTCCATAATTTTTCATAATTTTTCTAACATTTTTCCTATTTATTTGCATTAAATATTAAAATAATCAATAAAATAATATTAAATTATAAAAATTCCCAAAATTAATATTTTATATTTTTGAAAATGTTACAATATGTATGCCCTAGAGGCCATTGCTGTACATACGATGTATATTGTAGTGGATGCTTGGACATATATAGGGAGGACATTCTTGCTCGACATGATAGTATGCTATCTGGTTGCACTTTATCTTAACATGTACACTTATTGTCTCTCTATTACATGTTGGTAAAGCCCTTTGGATGAGTACTTGACTACCAGAATTATGATGCAGATCATACTACTGGGGACATAGTAGTCGTTAAGTACATCCTTCAAATGTTCGTAGTCGTGGGAGTATCGAGACAGGGCATCGATACTCCAGAGTAGACTAGCGTATGCGCTTCTTGACCCATATGATGGGCGATGGATGATCCCACATCCATTGGTGTTTGACATCAGAGAAGGTATACGGGTGCTCAGTGGAGACTGGGTGCACTGAAAGGACTCACCGAGAACTCCTAGATGGTATTATACCTATCGTCGGATAGCAGTTCTCTGGTGACACTGGTACAGGTTAGTCTATAGACCCGAGATCGTTATAGAGCCTTATGTGATTTCCAATGTGTTTGATTTCCACCATACCACGGTCAAGAGATCATGCAAAAAGGTGGTTTTTGGGTAAAGTCCCGAGTCACATTGAGGCAATGAGTGATAGGAGGGGTTTCGTCTCTCCCGTTATTGGGAGTTGATGTTGCGCTATGCTCGATTGGCCATAACAGGAAATCCTTGACCAGGGTTGCTGAGATTTACTGGTAAGTGTTATCAGTATTTTCTCGAACCATTATAGACCTTGCATCAGCATAACTTATCAGGCTATTGAGGTCTGACGTTATACCACCCCCAGGCTATGATATGCGACATATCAGATGAAGTGATCGGACTGTACGGTAGTATTACTGATTGGATTCGCAGTAGTACAAGCAGGCTTGCTTGTTGATCTTCTGATCGCTCAATACCCGGGTGGCCGTTACGTTTAGCAGACCACTTGCGGTTTGTGGGTGTTTGATATGATCATCACCTACTGCCAGCGTATTGACGAGTCTTTAATGTCCTACCCAGAGGTTTCCTGGTTCATACGAAATGGAGTAAGAGCACATATGTGATATGTGCGGGACCGAGATTAATGCGAGTATGTGATACCGCATTCTATTCTCGCGACTTGTGACATTGGTCGGGTATATGTGATATAGCCGGGTTATCGGATCAAGTGTTGATTCGATAAGTTGTTGCATTTTATATTAGTTGGTTATATGTAATATAGCTGGATTATTAAATCAAATGTTGATTTAATAATTTAATGTAGAATTATATATTTGATATATTGAATTACATTAACTAATATTAGCTCACTTAAGTATTTCTTTTTCTCACATATGATACATTGATATACATGCGATATATATTAAATGTATTATTTTCTTTTTGCACAAAATATATTTGTGATATATATTGCTGTGTCATGCTAGGTTACACATGCAACATGTATGTATGAGACTCACACCTTGCTAGGTTAAAGTTAGGGTTTTATTTGTTTTAAGTAATTCAAATAACTTGGATAATGAGTCATGGTTGAAGCTTGGAGAACCATGTAGAAAACATTGACTTAGTCCACTTGTTTGTCTAGCTTAAGATATTTCTTAACCCAACTCTTAACTCATAGCTATGGTTTATTCTCTACAATGGTTAGTGCATGACAAACATTTACCATGGTTGCATTTCTAACCTCATGAGTTGATTCTCTCTTGATTGATTTTTCTTCATCACTTCTTCTTCCTCAAGAGAAAAAGCTTGCTAGTTTTATCTAAGTGATGAAACCTTGTGAGAAAAATAAAACTAAAGTGAGCCCACTTCCTACTTCATCATCCTCTACTACTTTCCATTTAGTTTAGGGTGTTTTCTTCACTAATCTCACCATAAGTGAAGAGATAGCATGAGCTAGTGTCTCCTCGACGTAGATCATCTTCGGCCTCGAAGACTTCGATGCAAGCTTGTTCCGTACATCTTGTGGAGCCTCTCCGTGAGTTTGTGATCGCAGCGAAGGGACTACTACACGGAGCTATTGAAGTGAAGGACCGGTCTACAAAGGTTGTATTCCTTCTTCCCTTAGTTTGTAAAGAGTTTACTATCTAGAAAACCCTAAGTCTCTAGTTCGATCCTCGTTTGGGTTCTTTATCTCTCTAGAAAATTTCGAAATGGCATGTTCGATGCCCTTGTAAACACCGTGAGGGTGCTAAGGAACCGTACAAGACCGGCCATCGTCCCTCGTCGGGGTCTCGATCCGTATACACTAGTCTACTCTTGGAGTATTGATGCCCAATCTCGAACTCTCACGACTAGGGACACTTTAAGGATGTGCTTATAGACCACCAAACTCTCACATATATGATCTCCATCATATTGTTGGTAGTCAAGCATGAATCCTATAGGCTCTATAAACATGTAATAGTGATCTGTAATGTCACCTGAAGCATGTACACGATGATAAAGACATACCAAATAGCATACAATCATCTCGAGTAAGACCGTTCTACCGGTATAGGTTCTCCCTCAATCATTACAATCACGTGCCTGTGATCCAATAATTGACTTGAGGGCACTATAGCCAACACTATGAACATTTTAAGGATATACTTATAAACTACACATGTCCCACTAGTATGATCTGCATCATAATCCCAGTAGTCAAGCTAATATCCTAAGGGCTTTATTAACATGTACCAAATGAGTAATATGCATGATCAAGTGAACACGTCAAGATAAAGAGTAACCAGATAGCATACTATCATGTCGAGAAAGAAAGTTCTCTGAATATATATATACATGTCAGTACATCCACTATCAAATAATGGCCTCTAGGGCATACATATATCCAACAGATTATCATACAATGATATTTGGATCCCAATCATACTGTGAGTATCCGCTACACCTCGGGAGATATTTCACTTACACAATCAATGTTATAAACCAAGTAGATGTCTAGAACGGTGCTAGCGGGGCTACGCCTCCAGGGAAAAGAGGTTATGTAATTAAGGAACTTCGCGAAAGCGTTGGAAAACCTCCCTCGAAGTGCCAACACCAGCCTGGCTGAAAGGTTAAGCAAGTATTGTAGGGTGAGAATAATCCTGACTAATACTTCTTTTATGGTTCGAAAAGGGATTCGAGAAACAGTGGGAGCCATCCTGTTTAGATAAACTAAAAACCAATCTAAACTTGCAAGAGCATCATGCTGAGTGTTTCTCCTCTTTCTCCTAATTGCAGCGACCATGTGACCGGACTTAGGTTACAATTAGTTAATAAGTTGACTGAGTTTTACTATTGTCACGACCCGAAAGTACGGAACGTGACTGGCACTTAGATTACGAGACGTCTAAAGGCGTACCGTAACCTAAGTCAGCCAAAGCCCAGAAAAATCTAAACCAAAATCAAAAGCGAGTGAAGGAAAACCTTTAATGGAAACGATTTTTCAAATCAATTAAGTTGCATAGAATCCCTTTTTAAAAACATCATAAATTCCCGAAAATTTCGGCAGAGTCTCCCTTGTATTTTCTATCCCCCAAAATGGGTACAACAAGATAATAAACCTGTAATCATAAAATGGCATCCCCAAGCGGGAGCTAGCTCTTCGCCCAAGGCGGATCACAACCACATGCAATATAATAGCAATATCAAGAAAAGAGCATGAAAGAAACGCAAAATATCCGAAAACACAACGCCGGCTCAAGTGAGCTCGACCCAAAAGAACCACAAATATACAAATCTCTCAGTCTCATCACTAGGTCGCATATACAATATAAAGTGGTAGATGGAGAATACTAGATACAATGATAAAGCAAAAAGAAATGAAGTGTGCTCGCAACCCACCTACGGGCGATGTCGCGAGTCTGAACAAAAGGAACTGATGATAAGACAGCCTGCCGCTACAAGACTGACGGGTCCGACCTGGAAGACACTGTGGCATAACGGGGGTGAGTTGCCAGCACGTGAGTAAATATAACATCTAATAAGGCAATCGTAAGAATGCACGCAATGCATCACAACATGCATGTCCATATGTGATATAATATCTCTAGTATGCATGCACAGGTATGCAATGTCATTATTTGTAAGTGCACGGCGGCGCCCTGGCCGTCGATCCGACGGCCAAACGCGGAAACGGTGATAAACTTTAATTTTGCGGACTTAGCAAACCGGCACCACCGCGCACTAAATCCCGGATCATGCCATTAAACTAGTCTAAGCTAACAAGAGAATGAGTTAGAGATATACCGACTGATCCGAGTCCTCCGGTCTTCATCTCCACTCCGATCTTCTCGCGGGATCTCCGGTCGTCGCCTCCTCGCCGGAAGGGGCACCACATCGCCTGCGTCTTTTACGGGCTCCCGCCTCAATACCGAGGCAACTCGGGCATGAAGCCGGCAACTCGACATGCTCAAGATATGCTGTAGAAGTAGTGTAGAATCACTTTGCCTCATGGGGTTTGTGGAGTTGCCTTGATGGAGGAATCAACAAGATATGAACTTGGGATTTTTGGTAGCAATGAAAATGAGATGGATGATTAATTTCCCTCACCAAAATGAACATCTCTCATTTTCCCCTACTCCAAAATTGTGGCCGGCCCCTTCACTTGATGAGAATGGTGGAGGGAATGAAGACTAATACCAAGGGAGGTGAGTGTAGGAGAATAGATGAGGTGACCACATCAAAAGCAAGAAAACATCAACCATACTTCTCACACCTTAACCTTTCAAATCTCATTTAATGCAAGTAATGGTGGAAAATAAAAGATATCATCATAATCTCTCATAATGCATGAAACCCCCTCCACTAATGTAATTTGCAAAACTGCAAATTACCCCCTCCATCAGAAAAGTCCGGCCGGGACAGAACAAAGGAAAACCGGCCGGAACGGAAAGCAAACTGGCAACTCCAGAAAACTGGTCCCGTAATAAATTACAGGAAAACCCCCATACTGTGCATACACACCCGCATCTGTATTTCGTCCGGATACAAATGCAATGAGACAAAATCTACACTGTACTATACTAGGATCCGGCTTAAACCAAAGCCGGCTAGTAATATCCGTCCGATCCTGATCCGTGCAATACCGCACGTATCTGATCGAACGCTGCCATATAACCATATGGCCATTAGTACAAAACTTTCCGATCCTGATCCGTGCAATACCGCACGTATCTGATCGGACCCTGCCATATCTCCATACGGCCTCTACAGCGTTTTGCCCGAAAGCTTGAGTAACTGAAAGTGTGGTGGACTCTAAAGACTCGTCAATACTATGGCTGTGGATTTAACCACTAGCACGCCAGAGGTATAAGCCAATACGTGACGGGCCACCAGCTATTGACTAAAAGGGACGTCGATGAGCGAACTCATCCTGACACCCTACTGAGCCTGTCAGTGACAATATCCGTACAGTCCGGTCCGTTCGTCTAAGAGCATCGCATGTCGGGCCTTGGGGGTTGGTAAAAGTCAGACCCCTAAAAGCGGTACAAGTCGTGTCGGAGTGTAGCCCAGAACACCCTGAGATACTACTGGAATACCTACCAGTAAATCTCCTGCCTTGGCCAAGGTCTTCGTGTAATGGCTCTCCTAGACACAGCGCGACCTCACCCCAATACCGGGAGAGACGAAACCCCCGAAGATCCGCTCACTGCCTCTATGTGGCTCGGGACTGTACCCAACTAAAACCTGTTTGCACGACTCCTTTGAGCCGTGGTAGGGTAGTAATCAAAGCACAGTGGGAACTCACACGAGACAAATGACGATCCCCAGGTCGATGAACTAACCTGTACACATGTCACCTGGGAACTGCTATCTGACGTCAGGTATAAGACCAACTAGCATGTTCCCGGCGAGTCCTGTCCGGTGTACTCATAACCCAATGAGCACCTGTATACATCTTAGGTGAACCAACTGACACCAGTGGCTTGTGAGACCGGCCACCGTCCCTCGTCGGGGTCTCGACTGTATACACTAGTCTACTCTGGAGAATCGATGCCCTGTCTCGAAACTCCCACGACTAGGGACCTTTTAAGGATGTGCTTATAGACTCCAGCTCTCACTTATATGATCGCCCTCATACTGCTGGCAGTCAAGCAAGAATCCTAGGGGCTCTATCAACGTGCAATAGCGACATGTCAGGTCACCTAAAACAGTACACGATGATAAAGGTAAACCAGATAGCAAACTATCATCTCGAGTAAGACTGTCCTACCGGGATAGGTCCTCCCTCAATCATTGCAATCACGTGCCTGTGATCTAATAATTGACTCTGAGGGCACTATCTCCAACAATCTCCCACTTGCACTCAAGGCTAATTATTGCGATGTCGCATACTCACAGCCCGTGTGATACCGAACACCCAACTCCTCTACTTGTCAGTCTCACAAAATCCGTTTGTGAAACTATTGCGTTCGAGGAATAGCCTCAGTGAGTGGATCCGCCATGAAGTTTCTTTCTATGTCTCTCTATATCTCAAGTTCGCGGAGAAAACCATCTCCCGAAATGAGCAATACCTGTCTTAGAATGTCTGGATGTCTGATGGGACCGAGCTCATAAATGAACTCCAAATCCAAACTTCTTAGACTGTATCGTCAACTGAATCTAATCAGTATCCTGCGCCATGCCTCCCTCAGTATTGCCTTGGACCACCTGTCCAAAATACTGCCCCTCGTCAGAAGGAAAACTATAACTCTGACGATCACCCTGTCGTCCATGTCACCTTGGAAGCCTGGAATGATAACCGTCTCCTAAAAGAGGCAGCCGTTATCATATCCCTAGAACATCCACTTATGTTCTAAAACTGCTTCCGACTGTTTCTCCAGGATTGGATCAATGTCAACTTATTGCATCTAGTGCAAGAACAACATCTGGTGTGGTACTTGACATTTCATGATTGACTCAATTGCCTAAGCAAGTGACCTGCCAATCATGCGTATCCCTCTCCCCTTTAGTCTGTAAGAAACCTTTAGAGAGGGTGACTCCATTACCTGCAGGTACACCACCGTGCCAGGAGTCGTCCATTCTAAATACTCTTAGAATGCTGTCAAAGTACCCAGATTGGGAAACCACCCAAATCTAGATCTAAAACCATAGATCTAGTAACCAGTATGTCTGATATAATGTCCAAGTCCTATGTGGAGAATACACTGTGTGACGACCAAAGTATAACCGATCGTAGTATAGGAATATCACTTCCAACTACCTTCTCAACAGATCCATCCCCTATTCTGATGACGTCAAACCTATGACTGTCACATCAGAAATAGATGATCTATCTCCGCTACATCTGCTTTAGTCTATAAATAGACATAAGCCTGATGTCGACCAATGCTTCCGCTGCTCCCACTGACTACGACAACCCTCTGGCAGAGTCATATAGACGTGCACTTCTAAAGCTAGTTTAGAACGACGCTATACTCATCCTCCTGCCGGGTCTCGCAGCCTGGAACAACAACAATGGCAAGTGTGGGTAAACAAGAACTTCCCTGTCACCGTCCTTGAGGCTACCGGAGTACCTCTCGGGTTCCTGAAGTTACCCACCTTATCTGCGGAGTGGCCAATGGAATGTCAAATCAGATTGAATCTTTAGGTTCCTTATCAAATCTTCAGTAATCGTTTTCGGTTCTGGAATCACTTCCAGTTCTACCATACTCCCACTACTGTTTTTGAAAAAATCCATTTTTAATAAAACTGTGGCGGGTCTAGAACAATATTTCTATTGATCTGCCAGATGGTAGAAAGTCAACCCTCGTCATAGCCTGGGTCAACCCACAAACAGCCATTACAGAAACGTGCCTTGAGTTATCCAGAGTCTGGTTTTAATCATAAGCCGGACAACTTCCCGTACCTTAACAATGTTAAGATATGAACTGTACTATATCCAATATAGAACCAGAGGCACTGATTTAATTGAACCAGATTCAAATCATGCAACTATCTCCAGTGCATGTCAACTAAATGGAAGGAGGCCGATCAGCGTTACTCAACTTAGGAATGCTTCCAATTATGAGTAACCTGAAAGAGAAGCAATTTCTCTTTATCATTACTATCAACTGAATACCATACACAAGTATCTACATCTTCGATCACTTTGAAGAATCCCGATACTTGCTATACCTGGTTCTCTACTTTATCCAAATACCTATAACTTCTCAAAATTCGGACCCTGTGTTTCTACGAAACACTTGTCTAAAAACTAGAGAAGTCATAAGTAAACCGAATATAGTACGAGAACCAACCCCTCTGTCCTAATGGACACTGGACAACATACAATACTCTGTATAAGTCCGCTGAGTTTAACAACTCTTTCACTGTGTGTCGTAGGTTGAAAACTGTACTTATGGTTAAGAAGAATTACACTGCTGTTTAATGCTCCTTACCTAACCATCCACTGATATAGGTAAATGTCATCGACATAATATCAAAAGGTATATCTCACTCTATGAAAATAGACGTACAGATATATCAATTTGAAATTGGTGCATAACCGCGGATATTCAAAACCAAATAATTGCCGTCCGGCAAACAACCCAGGTGACTTCCTCAAATAATGAGGATGATTACCTAATTCCCAATAACTTACTTCCACTCATCATCTGTAAAACCATACAGATGTGAGAATCAAAACTGGTAAATACATACCCTGGAGCAAGTGTCTAATTGGGAAATCAGTTTTCTATTAACTGAACACAGTGAATCTGAAACATTGAAATGTTTCGTTGGGGTATCCTGGTATTCCTAATAATGCCTCATCCATTATCCATATTCACAACTGTAACCGTATAATTCTTTGCCACCTCTCCAAATCCCTTTATATGTCTTTAGTCATTACCTTCTGCACACCCCTTTAGGCCAATTGGTTTTCTTCCTTCCCTACCGTTCGGCACCAGCCTATGGTTTTGAAGAAGACTATCCAATAAGCATAAAGGGTGTACTGTCCTAATCCTAGGAGCACTCGCAACGCGAGAGAAGGTGAAGATAAAGGACACCTGAATGTACTTTATTCCTATTTCCCCTGAACCAGGATCCATCCCCGAACTGGAACAAGTTCCTTTCGAGTTCGTATATAACCATACGATGGATTATCCAATAAAATGGGATCTTCGTAGTGATACGGAGTGTCCTGGAGAAATACAAAGGTGATTTAGGATTGGCGAAGAAATACTTGGTTTGGTCGTGAATAGCAGTCGCATGTTACTCTGCCCTCTTACTAATCCCTTGCTTTGTCTGAACTTAATACCTTCTGTACACCGTTTACGCTAACTGGTTTTCTTCATTCCCTACCGGTCGGCACCAGCCTATGGTTTGGAAGAAGACTATCCAATTTGCACAATAAGTGTACTACTCCTAAACCAAGGAGTACTCGCAACCTGAGAGAGGGTGAAAAGAAAAGACAACTGAATAATCCTATCCGTTTTCTCCAGAACCAGAAACCATCCTCGAATTCCTTCGAGTTCGTATCTAACCATACGATGGTTTTGTCCAATGGAAGTGGACGTTCGTAGTAATACAGGGTGTCCTGGAGAAAAGGGTAAAAGTAGGAGTGGCAATGAGGTCTGCAACTCTGACAATCCAAAAGCCAGTGTTAAGTAGGTTCGGTCAACTTGGTCACTGAGTCATAGTCTAGGGTCGGGTCAATGGTCGCTGTCAAAGAGAGAGAGAAAAGAAACACTCAGTGTGCACTCTATCCTAGATCAGAATTGTTACCAATTTATCTAATCTGGAAACCTCCCACTGTACCTCAAATTCTCCTCCAAACCTGAAAGAAGAATTAGTCGGGGTCACCCGAGGAGTAAACCAACTCATCAGTGGGAATCGGGATCCAACTCTCATCGCATGATAACGTGACGGAATCCGCTCACGGTATCACACTCCTGAAGGTATGCGCATATCTGGCAAGTTTCAGTTCTTTTGAAACTCCCGATGTGATTTCTGCCCCATGCTCTTATGACCTTGACTAAGGCCAACAAATCATAAGTCACATGTCAAGTTCTACCCGTCATTGTCCAGGTTGATTTGAACCCACCCGTACAAGCCCTTGACTAAGGCCAACAAGGCTATACGACTGTCCCAAACCAACGCATCTATCTATGCAGCATATGAATATCCAATAGCTACCAAACACTGTGCCTTGACTAAGGCCAACAAACACAGCTTGAATACTATTGACTATCCATATGAAACGACGGAGGGCTACGAATGGTTTCTGGCGAAAACCTTTAACGTAATGAACTTGATATCGTTGAAGGAACGGATAGCTTTTTAGAAAATATAGTGACGAAAACCTTTACTAAAGAGGTCACTCCCGGTGAAGGGATCTCGGCTCTTTCCCCGTAGAATGAGGTGCAGGATATTCCAACTGAATACCACGATGCAAAGCAAAAGTAATCGGCTATAGTGAAGTTAATGCCCTGACGCAAAACTTCTGTCCAAGGGGTCACTCCCGGTGAAGGGATCTCGGCCCTTGCCTCGTCGACTGAGGAGCAGGATATTCCAAATGAATACCATGATGCAAAACAAAAGTGAACGTCCTTGCAATAACAGCTTTTTGAAAAGTGTTCCAACAACATCAGAATAGGTTTGTTTAACTTGCATTGATCCGAATCAACGCAGTCCCCTCAATTGATCACACCACAAAGAACGAAAATATACTGACGTACGTATATGCCATTCGCATTCGCCACTGGGTCCCGTCATCACCCGTTAGGTTAGCTTACTAACGGCAGAGCGGGGACTGGACTAGCGCGGATGAAAAACATATACAACATCTACTAATATATATACCAATATATTATATTTCGCTCAAGGCGTGAATGAAATGCAACATCACAGAAATGTACAGCATCACAGAACAATACAGATATCTGGGATCCCCGGGTTTCATAGAGCCACTACTGAAACCCGACGTTCCCCTGGTCGTGTGGATAGCCTGTGCAATGAAATCCTAGACCCCTACGGGCGCGGCAAGTTACCCGCCAAAACCTGAAGCGAGGCAGCCCCCTTCAGCTCCGTGAATGGAGCACCCAGCACTCCACGGAATCCGGCAACTTGGGCACCCCTCTTGGGTCAACCTGTACCCCCTACGAGTGCGGCGAATAGCCCGCCAATCCTAGAGTGAAGCCCCCTCCGTCCCAATGCCATGAGATGCGGGCTTGTTGCCTTCCAGAACCCGGCAATCCGTGCACCCCTCCGCGGGGTAATCCTAGTACAGAATGTAAAATATACATACACCGGGTACATCGACCGCAACCAGGTCGTGCCCCAAAAGAATAATACAGACAGGCAGTGACGGCAGTCCACATGTCGGACGCTCGCCCCGCAATATCAAATGTACATAATACAACAGCACAGTACTAGCATTGCATCCAGGCTATCCCCCACGACCGATCCGCAACATCACAGCAAATACATAGAACATCAACGTGAAAGTCACGTTCGCAAATCCGTCTAACCGGGCTATAGCAGTTAGACCGGATTTACCGATCGAGTGACATTCACGGTCGCAGATATAATGTAAATACTGTGAAAAATGTGTTTAAAATTTTCCGATTGATCAAACTTAACAAGTGGGCCCCCAAACAAAACTGTAGCACTCACAGAAAACCTGAGCCCAATTTTAATATTCCAGAAACCACATTTTCAACTCAGGAACATTCTACAAAATTTTGGGGAAATGAACAGTTGTTACGGCGGCGGAAGCGCGGCCAAAGCAGGGGTTTGGACGCCCTTCCGCGGTGGAACAGTGAGTTCATGGTACCAAATTTTTACAGTGTGTTTCTAATTCCCTGCACATCACTCTGAGATAACCTGAAAAATTTTTGGACTCAAAAAAAATTCGACAGAAACTGATGTGCTTGAAATACGCGTTTTCGGGATTTTGTTCGATCGGAAACGTAAAACACATTAAACAAAGCTAGACGAAGTTAATGGCGAGGCTCTGATACCACTGTAAGTGCACGGCGGCGCCCTGGCCGTCGATCCGACGGCCAAACGCGGAAACGGTGATAAACTTTAATTTTGCGGACTTAGCAAACCGGCACCACCGCGCACTAAATCCCGGATCATGCCATTAAACTAGTCTAAGCTAACAAGAGAATGAGTTAGAGATATACCGACTGATCCGAGTCCTCCGGTCTTCATCTCCACTCCGATCTCCTTGCGGGATCTCCGGTCGTCGCCTCCTCGCCGGAAGGGGCACCACATCGCCTGCGTCTTTTACGGGCTCCCGCCTCAATACCGAGGCAACTCGGGCATGAAGCCGGCAACTCGACATGCTCAAGATATGCTGTAGAAGTAGTGTAGAATCACTTTGCCTCATGGGGTTTGTGGAGTTGCCTTGATGGAGGAATCAACAAGATATGAACTTGGGATTTTTGGTAGCAATGAAAATGAGATGGATGATTAATTTCCCTCACCAAAATGAACATCTCTCATTTTCCCCTACTCCAAAATTGTGGCCGGCCCCTTCACTTGATGAGAATGGTGGAGGGAATGAAGACTAATACCAAGGGAGGTGAGTGTAGGAGAATAGAAGAGGTGACCACATCAAAAGCAAGAAAACATCAACCATACTTCTCACACCTTAACCTTTCAAATCTCATTTAATGCAAGTAATGGTGGAAAATAAAAGATATCATCATAATCTCTCATAATGCATAAAACCCCCTCCACTAATGTAATTTGCAAAACTGCAAATTACCCCCTCCATCAGAAAAGTCCGGCCGGGACAGAACAAAGGAAAACCGGCCGGAACGGAAAGCAAACTGGCAACTCCAGAAAACTGGTCCCGTAATAAATTACAGGAAAACCCCCATACTGTGCATACACACCCGCATCTGTATTTCGTCCGGATATAAATGCAATGAGACAAAATCTACACTGTACTATACTAGGATCCGGCTTAAACCAAAGCCGGCTAGTAATATCCGTCCGATCCTGATCCGTGCAATACCGCACGTATCTGATCGAACGCTGCCATATAACCATACGGCCACTAGTACAAAACTGTCCGATCCTGATCCGTGCAATACCGCACGTATCTGATCGGACCCTGCCATATCTCCATACGGCCTCTACAGCGTTTCGCCCGAAAGCTTGAGTAACTGAAAGTGTGGTGGACTCTAAAGACTCGTCAATACTATGGCTGTGGATTTAACCACTAGCACGCCAGAGGTATAAGCCAATACGTGACGGGCCACCAGCTATTGACTAAAAGGGACGTCGATGAGCGAACTCATCCTGACACCCTACTGAGCCTGTCAGTGACAATATCCGTACAGTCCGGTCCGTTCGTCTATGAGCATCGCATGTCGGGCCTAGGGGGTTGGTAAAAGTCAGACCCCCAAAAGCGGTACAAGTCGTGTCGGAGTGTAGCCCAGAACACCCTGAGATACTACTGGAATACCTACCAGTAAATCTCCTGCCTTGGCCAAGGTCTTCGTGTAATGGCTCTCCTAGATACAGCACGACCTCACCCCCAATACCGGGAGAGACGAAACCCCCGAAGATCCGCTCACTGCCTCTATGTGGCTCGGGACTGTACCCAACTAAAACCTGTTTGCACGACTCCTTTGAGCCGTGGTAGGGTAGTAATCAAAGCACAGTGGGAACTCACACGAGACAAATGACGATCCCCAGGTCGATGAACTAACCTGTACACATGTCACCTGGGAACTGCTATCTGACGTCAGGTATAAGACCAACTAGCATGTTTCCGGCGAGTCCTGTCCGGTGTACTCATAACCCAATGAGCACCTGTATACATCTTAGGTGAACCAACTGACACCAGTGGCTTGTGAGACCGGCCACCGCCCCTCGTCGGGGTCTCGACTGTATACACTAGTCTACTCTGGAGAATCGATGCCCTGTCTCGAAACTCCCACGACTAGGGACCTTTTAAGGATGTGCTTATAGACTCCAGCTCTCACTTATATGATCGCCCTCATACTGCTGGCAGTCAAGCAAGAATCCTAGGGGCTCTATCAACGTGCAATAGCGACATGTCAGGTCACCTAAAACAGTACACGATGATAAAGGTAAACCAGATAGCAAACTATCATCTCGAGTAAGACTGTCCTACCGGGATAGGTCCTCCCTCAATCATTGCAATCACGTGCCTGTGATCCAATAATTGACTCTGAGGGCACTATCTCCAACATTATTAAGTCTTTAAGTGTTTTAAATGCTAAGGGTATTGAATTCTTAACATTAGAACATGAATATTTGTATAATAGCTAAATACCATCAAGAAATCATCTGAAAACCCGTGTCAAGCATCGACGCCAAATAGGAATCATATCTGTCTCAATATCGGGCTCCGTCAGTCCGGATCGGCCCATATCATAAATCTCACGACAACGGTCTGTATCCTCCGGATATCCGCCGCGCCAGACATCACCGGTAGGTAGTCTTCCCCTGCCAGGCTCATCGTCTACAACTCGATCTTCTTGCCCCGGGGTACCATACCGGGCCCACCATGTACCCGAGACGGTTCATCCACTCTTCGAATCGGGTCTCGAAATCCAACAGAAAACATGAAAACTCATGGTGGACGACACATACGTCACGAGAAAACCGCAACTTTGTTTTAAAAATGATAAATATAAGCTTTTGTTAAATTCTTGCGGTTTTCCCCAAAAATCCAGAAATCGCAGCAAAACTGAAATCCTCAAGAAAATCATAATGTCCACATGTTATATATGATAAATGTCTATGATATCAATGTATATGATGTGAATTTTTGCTAGAATCTATGTAAATATGATGATAATGCGAGGTATGTGCATGCTATGCAATTTCATATATCATGTATGAATGCAAATGGCGATATTAAGTTAAACAGGTTTTCTAGTGCACGTGGCATGGCAATTACCAAAGGCGCGTATGTCACATGAATAGTGTGCATGCAACAGATGCCAATGGTAATGGTGTTCGTTCCCTACGAAGTGTTATCGTATATGTGCATATGAATATCGATGCAATCTAGCATATTATTAACTATAAGGGTATGCAATGTCAATGAAGGGGGTAAGCTAACTAACAACATGAATCTTACAAGAGATAAGGAAATCCTAACTAGGGGGAGGGCGCATCGTGCCATCCAGACGATTCCCCCATAGATGAATACATCTACTCACCCGAAATCTCCGCTATCCGATCCGGCCACCGCCTTGCCTTTTCGCGCCGTGTCCGATATTTCTCCGACCGATCCTATATTTGCACAACACCAAGTATAAGATTACAAAACCTAAAACGATGCAAGTCATAATATACAATTATCAACGCTCTCGAATTAATCATAGCATGCACTCGGTGCGCGGAAAAACGCACGAAAATCGCTAACCTTTAACTAGAATCGTCATTTCGGTGCAACCGCCAAAGCTAAAACCCAACTAGACAAAACTACGCATTCGCATACCCTACAAGTCATATTAGATGCTAATAATATCATCATGATATCGCAAATAAATCGCTTCCTAATTTCGTAGAAAACCTACTAAGCATTCACGGACAAATTTCGATGCAAACCTCGCGAATTAACGATTTAGCGATCGCAACAACGCATAAACGTTCGATCTAACCCACTAGATGGCCAAAACACTAACTTAAACACACTTATCATATTTCAAACCCTAATTACAACACCAATCCTATTCTTGAATTTTTAAAACAATCCATTGCAATGAACTTGACACTTTAAACTTCTAAAATAGCTTATTTAAACTACAAATTTAACAACTAGATTAAAATTATACCTCCCAAGTGTTGATCCTCTTTCACTTAGGCACCATAGATGTCTTATTTCTCCTTGTTTTAAACAACTTAGGGTTTGGAAAGAGGTGGAATAGGATTTAGGTTTCAATTTTGTGAAGAAATTATGAATTTTTGTGGATTTCGGTGGATTTTTAATGGAAATTTGAAGCAAGAAAATGGGGAAAATGAGGTGTTTCCAGCAGGTGAGCTCGGCCTGGAGGTAGAGGAGGAGAGTGAGAGAATTGTGTGGAAAATTCTACACAAAAAGCTTCTTCAAAGGTCAATTAATGAATGTTACATCAACTTTTTATAAAAAAACCCATTTTTACTCCATTTTTTCACAAATTTTCCCACCCTAAAACCAAAAGTTTGCAAGACATGATATAATTTTATTAACACCATATTTTAGCTTATAAAGACTCCAAATTATGAAATTTACGTAATTACATTTGTATTTATCACTAATTTAATGTATTTAAAAAGGCTTAAAATAATAAAAAAAATAATTAATTACGAATTTTTTTTTATTTAACTAGAAAATTATAAGTGACATTTTAGTGAACAAATTATAGTAATATCTTATCTAAATTTTGTATAATTAGGTCTACAATGAAAAATACCTATTTTGACTTTTTACGGAAAAAGCCGAAAAATTAGCCGATTACCGAAAAACTGCCTAAACGATTTTCGAAGGGTTACAATCTTCCCCCCTTAAAGAAATTCGGTCCCCGAATTTAGAATTTAACTACGCGTACCTTCAAAAAGATGGGGATATCTTTTCCTCATCTCGACCTCGGTCTCCCAGGTGACCTCCTCGCTGTTCGGGCCACGCCAAAGGACCTTGACGGACGGTATGACCTTCGACCTCAATTTCTTCACCTGCCGATCCAAAATGACAACCGGCTGCTCGGTGAAAGAAAGATCACACTCTAACTGGATCGTCTGGTGCTGAATCGCCTGGGAAGGATCATGAAGGTACTTGCGGAGCATCGAGACATGGAATACGGGGTGAACATCGGGGAAGCTGGGCGGAAGAGCTAACCGATAAGCGACTGGACCAACACGCTCTAGGATCTCGAAAGGACCAACATATCTAGGACTCAGTTTCCCTTTCTGCCCAAATCTCATCACACCTTTCATCGGAGAGACCTTCAGGAAAACATGATTGCCAACAGCGAACTCGAGTCGGCGACGGCGCCTGTCAGCATAAGATTTCTGCCTGCTCTATGCCGCTCTCATCCTGTCCCGAATCAGCTGTATCTTCTCGGTCTTCTCCTATACGATCTGAGGCCCCAAAATACTTCTCTCCCTAAGCTCTGTCCAACATACAGGCGATCGACATCTCCTCCCATATAAAGCCTCGAAAGGTGCCATCTGAATCTTCTCCTGGAAGCTATTATTGTAGGAAAACTCGATCAAAGGCAGATGACGATCCCAGCTACCACCGAAATCTAAAACACAAGCTCTGAGCATGTCCTCAAGAGTCTGAATCGTACGCTCCGACTGACCATCAGTCTGCGGATGAAAGGCTGTGCTAAAACTCAATCGGGTGCCCAAGGCTTCCTGCAGTTTCTGCCACAATCGGCTGGTAAACTGGGAGCCACGGTCGGACACGATGCAAGTCGGAACACCATGCAGTCGCACTATCTCATCAATATAAACCTGGGCGTACTGAGAAAATCCAAAAGTGGTCTTCACTGGCAGGAAGTGAGCCGATTTCGTCAGTCGATCCACAATCACCCAAATAGAGTCGTACCCTCGACTGGTCCTGGGTAGACCCACAACGAAGTCCATGGAGACTTGCTCCCACTTCCACTCAGGGATGGACAAAGGCTGTAACTCGCCGGCTGGCCTCTGGTGCTCGGCCTTGACTTGCTGACAAGTCAGGCATCTCGACATAAAGTCTGTAATATCCTTCTTCATCCCGTCCCACCAGTAAACCTCTCTCAAATCATGGTACATCTTGGTGGAACCTGGATGCACACTGTATACTGATCTATGTGCCTCCTCGAGGATATCACGCCTCAGTCCCTCTGAATCTGGCACGCACAGTCGAGTCCCAAATCGAAGTATCCCCTGATCGTCAATCACGAACTCAGAAACTCTGCCCTGCCGAATCTGCTCAATAATCTCTAATGTACGGGCATCGCCGGACTGTGCCTCGTGGATACGGTCAAGTAACTGTGGGCGTGCTCTGAAATGGGCCAGCTGTCCCCCTGTAGGAGTAAACTCGAACTGCACTCTGCTGTTACATAACACCTGCCAATCCGCCGACGACTGCGTCTGCACTGCGCTCAAACAAGATAAGCTACCTCCGGGCCTTCTACTCAAAGCATCTGCCACCACATTCGCCTTGCCCGGATGGTATAGAATTTCGCAGTCATAATCCTTCACCAACTCCATCCAACGGCGCTGTCTCAGGTTCAGATCTCGCTACTGGAAGATATACTTCAAACTCTTGTGGTCAGTGAATATCTAGCACGACTCACCGTATAGGTAATGTCTCCAGATCTTAAGTGCAAATACCACTGCAGCCATCTCTAAATCATGTGTGGGGTAGTTAAGCTCGTGTTTCCTCAGCTGCCGAAAAGCATACGCGATAACTCTGTCGTGCTGCATCAATACACATCCCAGCCCCACTCTAGAAGCATCACAATATACCACGAACCCGCCTGATCCTGAAGGCAATGCTAACACTGGTGCAGTAGTCAGACGAGTCTTCAACTGCTGGAAGCTATCCTCACATGCCTGGGTCCAATCAAAAGGAACCCCCTTCCGGGTCAACCCGGTCAACAGTGCAGCAATGCGGGAGAAATCCTGGACAAAACGTCGATAATAGCCGGCCAGACCTAGAAAGCTGCGAACCTCTGTAACTGATACTGGTCTAGGCCAACGCTGAACTGCCTCGATCTTCTTCGGGTCTACACAAATACCGTCTCTCGTCACCACATGACCCAAGAAATCGACACTGTCTAGCCAGAATGCGCACTTGGAAAATTTGGCGAATAGCTGATGCTCCCTCAAAGTCTGCAAGGTGATACGTAAGTGCTGCTCATGCTCCTCCCGGCTCTGAGAATAAACCAAGATGTCGTCAATGAACACAATGATGAACTGATCGAGATACGGCCTGAATACGCGGTTCATCAAATCCATAAATGCTGCCGGGACATTGGTGAGCCCGAACGACATCACCAAGAACTCGTAATGACCATATCGAGTACGGAAGGCGGTCTTCGGAATATCCTCCTTCCGAACTCGCAACTGGTGATAACCTGACCGTAAATCAACCTTCGAGAAAAACCCTGCACCCTGGAGCTGATCAAATAAGTCATCAATGCGGTGTAGGGGATACCTGTTCTGCACAGTAACCCGGTTCAGCTGACGATAATCAATGCATAAACGCATACTCCCGTCCTTCTTCTTAACAAACAAGACGGGAGCACCCCAAGGTGACACACTCGGTCGGATAAGCCCTTTGTCCAGCAAGTCCTGTAACTGATCCTTTAGCTCTCTCAGCTCCGCCGGGGCCATCCGATAAGGTGGTATAGAGATAGGCCCCGTGTCGGGGATCAAGTCAATACAGAACTCAATCTCGCGCTCTTGTGGCAGACCAGGCAGCTCGTCAGGAAATACATCAGGAAATTCTCTCACAACAGGGACCTGGTCCAACGGAACCTCTGTGGAGCTAGCATCACAAACATAGGCTAAGAATCCCTGACCCCCTTTCCTTAAGAGCTGACCAGCGCGAAGAGAAGAAATCAAGCTGGGAAGGGTAGCACTACGATCTCCCTGAATAATAAGAACCGGCTCACCAGGAAAACTGAATCTGACTGCTTTTTCACGGCAGTCCACAGATGCATAACAGGTGGCTAGCCAGTCCATACCAAGAAGAACATCAAAGTCGAGCATATCGAGGAGAATCAAATCAACTGAAGAATCTCTCTCCCCGATACGAACGGAACACGATCGGTACACAAAACGGGCAACAAAAGACTCGCCTACCGGGGTAATAATGACAAGCGGCTAATCTAACGGAGAAGACTCTCGGCCCAACCTCGGTGCAAAATACGTGGAAACATAGGAATGTGTGGAGCCTGGATCAAATAATACCCGTGCATCAAAAGAACATACTGGCAGAGTACCTGTCACGACGGCATTGGATGCCTGTGCATCCTGAGGAGTCAACGCGAACACTCGAGCCTGTCCACCGCTAATAGCTGGCTGTCCTCTGCCTCTACCTCGGCCTCTGCCTCTGCCTCTGTCGCCTCGTCCTCTCGGAACTGGACCGCCACGCCCACGGCCTCTAGAAGCATCTGGCTGGTGTGAAGCATCATCAGGAGTAGGAAGTAAAGCTCTCTGCGAAGGTGGTGAGGGTGGTAAAGTCACATGCGGGACTGTCGCCGCGCCCTAACGTCCCATGGTACAGTCTCTGATACGGTGGTACTGACTCCCACATCGAAAACATCCTGGAGACGACTGTTGGGTCTGTGGATATGAGCCAAATAACTGACCTCGTCTCAATCCTCTGCCTCCGCCATCTCCCGGAAATAATCTATCGCGGTGCCTTCCCATCTGCCGCTGAGCTGGCGTATCAGTACGGATCCTCTTCGGCCCAGAAACGACCGGAGTCTCGGAAATACGCTCCTCCAAAAGTAAGGCTGCATCCATCGCGGCTGCGTATGTGTCAAAGTGCTGGGTGCCGATGGCAAGGAATAGCTGTGTATCAAGCCCTCGCACAAACCTCTTTATTCTCTTCTCTTCTGTGTCGGCTAGGTACGGAGCATATCGAGACAACTGGGTAAACTGTATATCATACTCCGACACTGTCATCCCAGGAGTCTTGCGCAAAGACTCAAAACTACGGGCTCGAGCATCTCGGACACTCTCCGGAAGAAAACGGGCAAGAAATGCAGATGTAAACTCATCCTAGGTCATAGAAGGCAGACCTGCAGCTCGGCCTCTCTCTACTGAGTCGTACCATGTCTGGGAAAGACCCTCCAGACGAAAACTCGCAAACTCCACCAAACTATCATCAGAACACCTCAACGAACGGCAAATCCGAGCCATCCTATCAAGAAATGCCTGTGGGTCCTCTGTCGCATCTGTACCGGTAAAAGCTGGAGGTCTCAATCTCATGAACTCCTGTAGTGAAACAGGGATAGTCTCCGTAGTAGCAGCAGGAGCGACCATCTGTGCAGCAGGTACGATCGTGGTCTGTGCGGTGGAAGGAACGTCCTCGGATCTCTGTGCCCGGCTGGACTCAACTAAAGATCCCATCATCTGGCGCAACTCTTGCATGCCGGCCTCTAATCTGGCAATACGGTCAGGATAAAGCGGATCAGTATGACCCTGAGGGGTAGTTGTATCATCCCGCTCGATCCTCGCCTCAGACGGGCCCACCCGAATCTCATCCCTCGCGGCAGCCCGCTGAGCTCTTGTAGTCTTTGGCGGCATCGAAGCTAGAATAAGAAATAGGACTGATAAGGAAATTGCAATTGAATCAAGGAATCCAAGGAATCAAGAAAGGAAATACAAGCAATTTTGTCCTAAGGTCAGTTAGGCGGAGTACCGTATCGTAAGTATGCCGCGGATCATACCCACGCTACGCCACTCTGCTTAAGTCATCTACTCCATCTACCAAGGTCGTCCTACACTCAGAAAGGTAAAACCTACGCTCTGATACCAACTTTGTCACGACCCGAAAGTACGGAACATGACTGGCACTTAGATTACGAGACGTCTAAAGGCGTACCGTAACCTAAGTCAGCCAAAGCCCAGAAAAATCTAAACCAAAATCAAAAGCGAGTGAAGGAAAACCTTTAATGGAAACGATTTTTCAAATCAATTAAGTTGCATAGAATCCCTTTTTAAAAATATCATAAATTCCCGAAAATTTCGGCAGAGTCTCCCCTGTATTTTCTATTCCCCAAAATGGGTACAACAAGATAATAAACCTGTAATCATAAAATGGCATCCCCAAGCGGGAGCTAGCTCTTCGCCCAAGGCGGATCACAACCACATGCAATATAATAGCAATATCAAGAAAAGAGCATGAAAGAAACGCAAAATATCCGAAAACACAACGCAGGCTCAAGTGAGCTCGACCCAAAAGAACCACAAATATACAAATCTCTCAGTCTCATCAATAGGTCGCATATACAATATAAAGTGGTAGATGGAGAATACTAGATCCAATGATAAAGCAAAAAGAAATGAAGTGTGCTCGCAACCCATCTACGGGCGATGTCGCGAGTCTGAGCAAAAGGAACTGATGATAAGACAGCCCGCCGCTACAAGACTGACGGGTCCGACCTGCAAGACATTGTGGCATAACGGGGGTGAGTTGCCAGCTCGTGAGTAAATATAACATCTAATAAGGCAATCGTAAGAATGCACGCAATGCACCACAACATGCATGTCCATATGTGATATAATATCTCTAGTATGCATGCACATGTATGCAATGTCATTATTAAGTCTTTAAGTGTTTTAAATGCTAAGGGTATTGAATTCTTAACATTAGAGCATGAATATTTGTATAATAGCTAAATACCATCAAGAAATCATCTGAAAACCCGTGTCAAGCATCGACACCAAATAGGAATCATATCTGTCTCAATATCGGGCTCCGTCAGCCCGGATCGGCCCATATCATAAATCTCACGACAACGGTCGGTATCCTCCGGATATCCGCCGCGCCAGACATCACCGGTAGGTAGTCTTCCCCTGCCCGGCTCATCGTCTACAACTCGATCTTCTTGCCCCGGGGTACCATACCGGGCCCACCATGTACCCGAGACGGTTCATCCACTCCTCGAATCGGGTCTCGAAATCCAACAGAAAATAAGAAAACTCATGGTGGACGACACATACGTCACGAGAAAACCGCAACTTTGTTTGAAAAATGATAAATATAAGCTTTTGTTAAATTCTTGCGGTTTTCCCTAAAAATCCAGAAATCGCAGCAAAACTGAAATCCTCAAGAAAATCATAATGTCCACATGTTATATATGATAAATGTCTATGATATCAATGTATATGATGTGAATTTTTGCTAGAATCTATGTAAATATGATGATAATGCGGGGTATGTGCATGCTATGCAATTTCATATATCATGTATGAATGCAAATGGCGATATTAAGTTAAACAGGTTTTCTAGTGCACGTGGCATGGCAATTACCAAAGGCGTGTGTGTCACATGAATAGTGCGCGTGCAACAGATGCCAATGGTAATGGTGTTCGTTCCCTACGAAGTGTTATCACATATGTGCATATGAATATCCATGCAATCTAGCATATTATTAACTATAAGTGTATGCAATGTCAATGAAGGGGTAAGCTAACTAACAACATGAATCTTACCAGAGATAAGGAAATCCTAACTAGGGGGAGGGCGCATCGCGCCATCCAGACGATTCCCCCATAGATGAATACATCTACTCACCTGAAATCTCCGCTAATCCGATCCGGCCACCGCCTTGCCTTTTCGCGCCGTGTCCGATGTTTCTCCGACCGATCCTATATTTGCACAACACCAAGTATAAGATTACAAAACCTAAACGATGCAAGTCACAATATACAATTATCAACGCTCTCGAATTAATCATAGCATGCACTCGGTGCGCGGAAAAACGCACGAAAATCGCTAACCTTTAACTAGAATCGTCATTTCGGTGCAACCGCCAAAACTAAAACCCAACTAGACAAAACTACGCATTCGCATACCCTACAAGTCATATTAGATGCTAATAATATCATCATGATATCGCAAATAAATCGCTTCCTAATTTCGTAGAAAACCTACTAAGCATTCACGGACAAATTTCGATGCAAACCTCGTGAATTAACGATTTAGCGATCGCAACAACGCATAAACGTTCGATCTAACCCACTAGATGGCCAAAAAACTAACTTAAACACACTTATCATATTTCAAACCCTAATTACAACACCAATCCTATTCTTGAATTTTTAAAACAAACCATTGCAATGAACTTGACACTTTAAACTTCTAAAATAGCTTATTTAAACTACAAATTTAACAACTAGATTAAAATTATACCTCCCAAGTGCTGATCCTCTTTCACATAGCCACCATAGATGTCTTCTTTCTCCTTATTTTAAACAACTTAGGGTTTGGAAAGAGGTGGAATAGGATTTAGGTTTCAATTTTGTGAAGAAATTGTGAATTTTTGTGGATTTCGGTGGATTTTTAATGGAAATTTGAAGCAAGAAAATGGGGAAAATGAGGTGTTTCCAGCAGGTGAGCTCGGCCTGGAGGTAGAGGAGGAGAGTGAGAGAGAATTGTGTGGAAAATTCTACACAAAAAGCTTCTTCAAAGGTCAATTAATGAATGTTACATCAACTTTTTACAAAAAAACCCATTTTTACTCCATTTTTTCACAAATTTTCCCACCCTAAAACCAAAAGTTTGCAAGACATGATATAATTTTATTAACACCATATTTTAGCTTATAAAGACTCCAAATTATGAAATTTACCTAATTACATTTGTATTTATCACTAATTTAATGTATTTAAAAAGGCTTAAAATAATAAAAAAAATAATTAATTACGAATTTTTTTTTATTTAACTAGAAAATTATAAGTGAAATTTTAGTGACAAAATTATAGTAATATCTTATCTAAATTTTGTATAATTAGGTCTACAATGAAAAATACCTATTTTGACTTTTTACGGAAAAAGCCGAAAAATTAGCCGATTACCGAAAAACTGCCTAAACGATTTTCGAACGGTTACAACTATATTGACTGGCAAAGGTTAGTCCAGATGTCCATTACCTGTAACAAGCTGTACCACCTTATTACTACTCAAGCCCCTGCCGTCCCAGGTTCAGATTCCACCATCGTGGATGATATCCGTAAGACAAAGACAAAAGATTGTGCGAATGCCAAGTGCCTCGTGTTGGTCTCAGTAGATGGTGTATACTAGAGGCAGCACGAGAAGACGGACTTAGTTTCCATCGTCCTCTATCACAAGATTTATAAGGAGAGCAATCTCGTATCGCAAGATATGAGACCTCGAAGGAATTGTTTCAAGCGAGGTTGGCTGTCGGGTCATCTGTAGGAGACCACGTCCCTGCAATGATCAGCTGTATTAAAACAGCTCACGGACCTGGAGACCACGTTGGAGAACGAGTCATATGCTGACTTAATTCTACAGTCCATACCTTCTACTTATGCCCAGGGGAAGAAAGTTGTACTTCCAGTTGAGGGCACCGTGAAGGAAACCAGGGAGACACCCGCTCTGCTTATTGGGGAATCTTCCTCTTATAGATCCAAGGCGAATGACAAGAATGAGAAGAAGAAGACCTCCACAAAGCCGATAGACGGTGTCAGTAAGGTAGAAGAAAAGGGATGGGCAAAAGTTTCAGGGCTAACAGTAGGGAAGGAGGGATGTTCCTATTGTCACGGGAAAGGGCTTTGGCAGAAGGAATGCAGGGCTTGGAAAGACAGAATCCAGGATCCGAAGCATGTTGTGGTTTTGACTTCGGTTGTGTTTGTGGTTGAAAATTGTTTGCCAATTAACTCTACTTCCGGGGTACAAGATACCAGATTAGGATCTCATTTCTGTAATTCTTTACAGGCTTTGTGAAACCGTAGAGTTATCAGGGCAGGTGATATAATTCTTAGTGTTACTAACGGAATGAGCATGGACGCTGTATACATAGGGTATATCGCCTAGGATCGACAAGTGAGAAGATACTGATTTTACGTAACTGTTTGTGTGTACCTAGTCTAGCTTGTAAGCGATGTAGTCCACATCCACCTTAATTAGTGTTTGATTGGGTCAGGTACACTGGAGGACGATATATACGTATTAAATCAATCTCAGGTTTTCAACGTTCAGAACACACTTAAAAGAAAGTCTCCATAATTAAATATGGCTTTCTTATGGCATTATAAACAGGGTCACATCAATGAAACTTGGTTGACGAAGTTACATACAGAGGGATATTTGGATCCGTTCTAAATATCAGTCTTGTATAACTTGTCAATCATGTTTCATAGGAAAGATGACAAAGAATCTGTTCACTGGGCACGGAGTAAGAGCGAGCTCGCTATTGGGACTCATACACAGCATTGTGTGTGGTCCAATGTCTATACAAGCAAGAAGTGATTATTCCTATTTCATTACTTTTTCGGATAATTTCTCTAGGTATGGACATGTCTTCTTGTTGAGACATAGATCCGAGGCCTTTGAGAAATTTCGAGAATATAAGAATGAAGTGGAAAAACAAACAGGCATGAGTATCAAGACACTGAGATCTGATCGACGTGGTGAATACTTAAAATACAGAGTTCTTGGATTACTTAAAAGAGAATGGAAATCTCTCTCAGATTACTCCTCCATACACACCACAACACCAACGATGTATCGGAAAGGCGGAACAGAACCCTATTGGATATGGTACGTTCCATGATGAGTAACGCTGAGTTGCCACGATCTTTCTGAGGCTATGCACTAGAATCAGCTGCATATCTTTTGAAAAAGGATCATACCAAGACTGTACCTACCGTACCATATCAGATGTGGAGTAGAAAGAAACCCTATCTTCAGTATCTGAAGATATAGGGATGTCCAGCTTTTGTGGAAAAGCAGCATGTGGAAAAGTTCGAGGTACGCTAAGTACTGTGTAAGTTTGTGTGATACCGAAAGAACTCCAGGGGGTATCTTTTCTATTACGCAGAGGAACAAAAGTTTTTGTTTCTCGTCATGCCAAACTTTTAGAAAATTATTTTTTAGAAAAAGGATAGTGGGAGAGCAATAGAACTGGAAGTAACTCCAGAACCACAAACTATTACTGAAAGCATGGTAGAACCAGAGGTTTCAGAAGAACCGGACATCCCCGCGCCACTCCGCAGGAGTAGTAGGCTGTCTCACCCACATGAGAGATACTACGGTCTTCTCATAGACGGGGATAGAAAGGATTGCATCATTGTATATGATGAGCCAACTAACTTCCAGCCAGCCATTTAGAGCAGAGACTCGGTAAAATGGCTGGACGCATTGCGGACCGATATGGAGTCCCTCTTACACCAACAAAGTATGGACTTAGAACATTGCTCCAGAAGGGGTAAAACCCGTAGGCTGCAAATGGATCTTCAGAAAGAAGATTGGTGTAGATGGACAGGTTGAAACCTATAAGTCTAGACTTGTTGCAAAAGGTTTTCGTCAAATGCCAGGTTTGGACTATGATGAAACCTTTTCTACAGTGGCTATGCTCAAATCCATTCATATCCTTCTTACCATTGCTACCTTCCATGATTGTGAGTTTTAGCCGATAGACATATAGACGGCTTTTCTAAACGGATATTTAGAAGAGTGCGTCTATATGGATCAGCCAGAGGGTTTCAATCAGAGTAGGAGCAGAAGGAAAGTGTTCAAGTTTCTTAAGTCAATTTATGGACTAAAGAGGGCATTGCGGAGTTGGAACATCTGTCTTAATTAGACGGTCAAAGAATTCGACTTGATCAAAAATCCATATGAACCATACATTTATAGAAAGCATGTTGATTATATCCTACCCTTTCTGCGGTAGGCTCTATAATGTATGCGATGTTGTGTACCGGACCAGATGTTACTTATGCACTCAGCGTGGTAAGCCGGTATCAGTCAAACCCAGGGGAGAAGCACTGGATAGCAGTAATGAACATTCTCATGTACCTGAGATGGACTAAGGAGATGTTCTTGGTGTATGGCAGAAAAGGCCTCCAGATCGAGGAATTTGCTGACTCCAGTTTCCAGAGTGATAAGGATGATACCAAGTCCATGTCTGGTTATGCCTTTACCCTCAATGGAGGGGCAGTCTATCGGAAGAGCTCCAAGCAGGACACCATTGTTGACTCGACGATGGAAACAGAGTATTTCACTGCATTAGACACCGCAAAAGAGGCAGTCTGGATGAGGAAGTTCTTAACTGAACTTCAGGTGGTTCGTTCCATTGTTGGTCCTATACTTTAGTATTGACAACAAACGACGCTATAGCTTTAGGTAAGGAGCCCAGGTCCCATCAGAGGTCCAGACATATCTTGAGGCGGTACCACCTGATCAGGGAGATCGAGGTGAGGAGAGTAGATACGGAGAACAACACTTCAGATCCACTAACCGAGGCCATCCCTCATACACTGTTCGAGAGGCTATTCGAGTTCATTGGTCTGCGATACGCCAATATATGTCCTTAGTGCAAGTGAGAGATTGTTAGTGATATATGCCCTAGAGGCCATTATTGTATTATACTGGATTGTATATTACTTAATGGAAGCTTGGGATATACACGGATATAGTAACAGTCTTGCTCAAAATGGTAGTATGCAACCTGGTTTATTTCTAACTCAATATGTGCAAATGTCTTTTTAGCATATCGCTTATACATATTGGTAGAGCCCTTATGATCTTTGCTTGATTACCAGCGTTATGAAGGCAGTCACACTAGTAGGGGATGGGTAGTCTATAAGCACATCATTATGCAGGTCCCTAGTCGTAGGATTATTGATACGGGGCATCGATACTCCAGAGTAAACTAGTGTATATGCTTCTCATCCCAACAGGGGAGATGGTCTGTCCCACGGCCATTAGTATGTCGTACTGGAGATAGTATGCAGGTGCTCATTGGGTTATGAGTACACTGGACAGGACTCGTCGGGAACTGCTGGTGGGTATTTTACCTATCGTCGGGTAGTAGTTCCCAGGTGACATGAGTACAGCATAGTCCGTTGACTTGACACTGCTACTTCTCCTTGAGTGTGATCCCACTGTACTTTGATTACTACCCTACCACGGCTTAAAGGAGTCGTGCAAACAGGTAGTAGTTTGGTGCAGTCCCGAAGCACTTGGAGGCAGTGGCGGTTAGATAGGATTCGTCTCTCCCGGTATTGGGGGTTGATATCGCGTTGTGTCCGGAAGGCCATTACACAAAGTCCTTAGCCAAGGAACGCAAGATTTACTTGTAGGTACTCCAGTTGATTCTTCGGGTGTTTTGGGCTACTCTCCG
This sequence comes from Agapanthus africanus, assembly GCA_030015575.1. Lineage (NCBI taxonomy): Eukaryota > Viridiplantae > Streptophyta > Magnoliopsida > Asparagales > Amaryllidaceae > Agapanthus > Agapanthus africanus. Next base: position 209,211,465 of record JASDDO010000004.1, read on the forward strand.
ACATGACTTATTGCGCTATTAGGGGTTTGACGATTACCTCCCCCTGGGCCCGATATGCGATACTCTTAGACGAACAGACTGGACTGTACGGAGTGTAAGTGCACGGCGGCCCCCGGCCGTCAATCCGACGCCGGAATGTGGAAACGAAACTTTTCTAAACACTCTAAACCGGCACCGCCGCGCACAAAAATCTCGGATCGGGCCATTAACCTAACTCTAGCAAACTAGAAGATGGGAAGAAAGCTTTACCGAGCGATCCGTGTCCTTCGGTTTTCGGCCTCCACTCCGATCTCCTCGCGGAATCTCCGGTCTTCAGCTCCTCGTCGGAACGGGCACCACATCTCCGGGTTCTTTTACGGGCTCCCACCTCTGGACCGAGGCAATTCGGGCACGAAGTTGGCAAGCCGACGTGCCCAAGAAATGTTTTAGGCTAGTGTAGAATCACTTTGTCTCAATGGGGTGAAGTTGTCTTTGATGGAGGTGAAGAAAGAAAGAACTTTGGAGGAAAATGGTTCTCTCATTTTTCTAGCAAGGAATAAGAAAATGAGATGATCAAATTTCCCACACCCAAAAAATGAAATTCTCTCTCACTCAAATATGTGGCCGGACCCCCCTCTACAAATGGTGGAAAAAACTCAAGCATAATGCAAGTGGGAAATGTGTGAAGATAATGATGGATTAAAGTCACACCAATTTCTAATCTCAATCCAAATCAACTCTCTTCTCATAAATGCAAAGGAATGGATGGAAAAAGAATCTCATGAAACTAGTCATATGATAATGCCACATATACAAACTGTAGGGTTCCTAGGCACACTAATGAGGTCTCACAAGGCAACAACCATGCCAATTTCAAAAATTACAAGTGCCGAGAAACCCTAATTCGGATCGTTGACTAGAGATTAGGCGAAATTTGCAACTAGTTAACAACTTAACTAAGTGAACGGAAAATACAACCTTTGTAGATTCGGTCCTCCACCTCCATAGCTCCGTGATGATTTCTCCTCGCTGTCCAAATCGAATCCATGACTCTAGCATCGGCTTCATCGGAGAAATGGGCGGGCTAGGTCGTCGACTTCGATGCCGAAGATGATCTACGTCGAGGCATCATAAGATCAAGCTCCAACTTCACCAAGCCATGAAACTTATGAAGAAAACACCCTATACTACTTGGCAAGTGGTAGAGGATGAAGAAATAGGAAGTGGGTTCACTTTAGAATTGGATTTCTCACTCTTTTTCACTAGTTGCTATTGATGGAGGCAAGCTTCTTCATCTTGAAGAAGAAGAAGAAGAAGAAGAACAGAATATGATAAGTTATTTTCAAAATAGAAAATAAATGAATACTTATCATATGGCAACCATAGTTAGGTGTAGAGAGTAAACTAAGGTTGGTTAAATGGTTAGGGTTAGGAGATGAAGAAAAAATGGTTGCTTTAGTCAAAGATGCTTTGAAGCTTCAAGAAGCTTCAGGCAAAGAACAAAGAAGCCACCATTTTCTCTTTATCTCTTTCTTTTGCCAAAATAAACAAAATAAATAAAAAAATAAGTAAATCAAAACCCTAACCATTACACAACCATGGTTTAATCATACACTTAACCAAGTGAGCATGTATCATCAAACATGAAACAAACAAGTGCACAAAAGTATATCACATATACAACTTGTGTACATCAAGTGAGAAAATCCATTTAAAGTGAACTTTTACTAGTTAATGCAAAGTAATATATCAAATATATAATTATGCATTAAATCATTAAATCAACACTTGATTTAACCATCCGGTCATATCTCATATAACCGACTAATATCCAATGTATCGGCTTATCGAATCAATCCTTGAATCGATAACTAGGTTATATCGCATACAACCAATCGATACATTCATCGCGAGAATGGAATACGGTATCACATACACGCATTATTCTCGGTCCCGCACATATCTCATATACGCTCCTATTTCGTTTCGCTTGAGCCAGGAAACCTCTGTGTAGGACTCTAAAGACTCGTCAATACGCCGGCAGCAGGTGATGATCATATCAAACACCCACAAGCCGCAAGCGGTCTGCTAAACGTAACGGCCACCCGGGTATTGAGCGATCAGAAGATCGACGAGCAAGCCCGTTCACACTCCTGTGAATCCAACCAGTAACACTTACCGTACAGTCCGGTCTGTTCGTCTGATATGTCGCATATCTCGCCTAGGGGTGGTAAACGTCATACCCCAATAGCTCAATAAGTCGTGTCGATATGAGGTCTATAACAGTTCGAGATACTACTGATAACACTTACCAGTAAATCTCAGCAACCCTGGCCAGGGATTTCCGGTGATAGCCAATCGAACACAGCGCAACATCAACTCCCTATATCGGGAGAGACGAATCCCCTCCTATCGATCATTGCCTCCATGTGATTCAGGACTGTATCCAAAAACCACCGTTTTGCACGCCCTCTTGGACGTGGTAAGGTGGAAATCAAAGCACAGTGGGAATCACACAAGACTCTATGACGATCTCGGGTCTACAGACTAACTTGTACCAGTGTCACCAGAGAACTGCCATCTGACGTGTGGTATAATACCATCTGGGAGTTCTCGACGAGTCCGTCCAGTGTACCCAGTCTCTACTGAGCACCCGTATATCATCTCTGATGTCAAACAGCAATGGATATGGGATCATCCATCGCCCATCTATATGGGTCGAGAAGGTATACGCTAGTCTACTCTGGTATATCGATGCCCCGTCTCGATATACCCACGACTAGGGACCTTGAAGGATATACTTATGGACTACCATGTCCCCACTAGTATGATCCGCATCATAGTCTAGGTAGTCAAGTACACATCCTAAGGGCTTTACCAACATGTAACGGAGAGACAATCAGTGTACACGTTAAGGTAAAGAGTAACCAGATAGCATACTATCATGTTGAGCAAGAAAGTCCTCCCTATATATATCCCAGCATCAACTACAATATACATCCTATGTACAGTAATGGCCTCTAGGGCATACATATAATTAACAATCTCCCACTTGCACTAGGGCCATCTGTAGCAGTGGTTGTAGTATCTCATACTCAACCATCCCATAAAAGTCTCTTTCTGGGAATAGGCCTTTGTGAGTGGATCCACCGTGTTGTCCTCTGAGTCTGCTCTCCTAACCTCGATCAGCCTGGAGATCAACCATCTCCATGATTAGGTGATACTGCCTTAGAATATGTCTGGATCACTGATGGGACGGACGTTCCATGGCATAAGCCACAACTCCATTGTCACACAATGGGAGGAACTAAGTTCATCTCATGAACTAATATACACCCAGACTGCCTCTTTAGTAGCATCTTAAGTAGCGATGTATTCAGCCTTTATCTTCTAGTATGTTACGGTATCTAGCTTGAAACTCTTCCAATATACCATCCTTTTACTGAGGGTAAAGACAATGCCTGTGACTGACATTCAGTCTTCTTTATCACCCTGGAACCCTTCCAGTGATTCTCCCCAGGATCAATTGATACCATCTCACTACAGCTAGTGAGTATTCTAACACCCAAACAACATCTATCTCATAGATGAAAACTCAGGATTTTAAGAGGTATGACTTTGATCCTACATGGAGAATCCATGTGATAAGCGGAGATTGACCGAGTGTAGCATAGGAAACTCCTTCCCTATCAAGAGTATGTCATCCACGTACTCTACGAGGATTACCACCATACTCCCTACTACCTTTTTGTATATACAAGGTTCATCTACCATTTTGATGATGTCAAACTGTTTGACTATTACATCAAAACAGACGTTCCAACTCCACGATGCCTGCTTTATCATATAAAACATCTTGCACACGTTTCCGCTGCTCCCACTGTCTACGAAGCCCTCTGGCTGTGTACTTATAGACGCTTTCTTCCAAAACATCATTTAGAAGAGCTGTCATGACATCCAACCACCAGATATCGTAGTCATGGTATGTAGCCGTGGCAAGTATGATCTGGATGGACTTAAGCATAGATCCTTAGAAAAGGTTTCAACATAATCCATACCTGGTTGATGACGAAAACCTTTAACAAGTCTAGCTTTGAAAGTCTCAACTTTTCCATCTATACCAAGTAATCTTCTCAAGATATACTTGCTCCTGATGGGGATTTAACCCTTCAGATATAGCAACCAAAGTCCATACTTTGTTGGTGTACATGGATTCCATCTCAGATCGCTAAGCATCCAGCCATTCTTACAGAGTCCCACTCTTGATGGCCAGCTCGAAACTAGTTGGGCCATCATCTCATGATGCATTCCTCATTCCCACTGTCATAGAGAAACTGAAGTATCTCTCAGGTGGGTGAGGAACCCTACTAGATCGGCGGAGAGGCTGAGGTTCGTTGGAATCTACTGAATCCTTTGGTTCTATCAAATCATATGCAGTAGTTTGTATAGCTGGAACGTTTCCAGTTCTACAGAACTGACCTTGCATCAAGCTTGTCCAGATTTTGCTTTTTAGACATAGGCTGGACAACCCCAAATCTTAACTAACTTAAGATATGGGCTCTTCCCTTTCCATATCACATATGAAGTGGTAGGCAACCGATTTGATTGGAACCCTATTCAATAGGTATGCAACTTCATAAGTGCAGAACTCCTAAAAGGAAACAGGTAACTCAGTAGTACTCATCATAGAGCACACCTTATCATATAGGGTGTGATTGCTCCACCCCGATACACCGACGTGCTGTGGTATATCCGGAGGAGTAATGCTGAGAGAGAATCTTATTCTCCTTTAGAATCGTCCATGAATTCCATGCACAAGTATTCTTCTCCTTGATCTCATCATAGGACATAATACTTATACCCTCTATTTTGGTTCTCTACTTCTAAATTATATTCTATGAATATCTCAAAAGTTTCGGACTTGTGTTTCAACAGGAACATAGGTCTGAATCTCGAAAGATCATCAGAGAATTTAATGAAGTACAAAGAACCGGTCTTGGCATGTGTAGACAGGGGACCTACATACATCAACATGTATCAATCCCAAAAGTTTACTAACTCTTTCTCTGTTTCCAATAAACAGAGCTATGGTCATCTTATCTTTATGACATGACTGGCGAATTTCACAAGATGTAAATTCAAACTAATTTAAATATGCATCTTTATGTAACTCCAACTAGTCGGGTCGCATTGATATGACCTAGTCTACAATACCTCAAGAAGGATTCGTTCATTTCTGAACTCTTCCTCTTGTGTGTGTTCTATATACTAAGAACCGTAGTTTGATTTAGAACATCAATGCTTTTAGATAACGTGCATGAACCGATCAACTTTTGATATAGGAAATGTTCAAAACATTATCCAACAATACAAAATTTTATCATTTCTTTACTTATAAAGAGACTGATATGATTTTGTATATCAGGTTCGGTATCTAATAACATTCGTTCAGAATGTATACAGGTAATACAGGGTGACAGTGACAAACAGACCTGGCTGCAACACTTGCACCGTTTTCTGCCTCATGAAACTTATCACCCGTTCTCAATTCTCTTCCTATCTGTAGCCCTATGTAACAGATTACATATCTGGGATCCTGATCCGGTATCATATACCCAGGACGTAGAGGATACAGAGAAACAGTTCTTTGTAACGAACACACCCGAAGAAGATGCATCATATGCACTTTCTTCGTTTGGGCGGCATGGGAATCTTGGTATTCCCCTATTTCCTGCTCTGTCTTATAACAATTATAAGTTGGAGTGGGACCAACGTTCCCCAGCTCAGTATAACAAGCGGTTCGGTCAATATATCCGTTTTATTATCATGATTAAGGCGTGATATGGTCGCTACCTGGAGAGAGAGAGAAGAAAACACTCAGCGTGCGCTCTTGCAAGATCAGATTGGTTTTTATTTTATCTAATCAGGATGGCTCCCACTGTTTTTATCAAATCTTCCTTCAAACCATAAAAGGAAAGACTAGCCGGGATTAATTACGCGCTACAAGTTCGCCAATCTTTCAGCCAGGCCAGTGTCGGTACTTTGAGGGAGGTCCCCCGTGCTTTCGCACGAACCTAATTAATGTAAACCTCGTTTTCCCAGAGGCGTAACCCCGTTGACACCTTTTTAAACACCTACTTGATCGGCTAATTGTAATGTGTAAAACTCTCCCAGGAGTAACGATTACTCGCAGCGGGTATCGGGATCCAACTATCTCATAGAAGGTATGCAATCTCATTGCAAATTTCAACACTTGAAATTCCCGATAATGTTTTGCCCCTAGCGTCCTATGACCTTGACGCAGGCCAACAAACCATAGTCCGCTAGTCAAGTTCAACCCGTCATTTTCTGATTGAATTAAACCCACCCGCACGACCCTTGACGCAGGCCAACAAAGTCGCACGACTACCCTAATCCAATCTGCATCATATGCATAAGCAGATAAATGCTAGTTAGCTACCGCACACTACGCCTTGACGCAGGCCAACAAACGTAGCACGAATACTAACTACCACTTATCTGAAATGACGGAGTGCTACGACAGGTTTTTCTGAAAACCTATTGCGTAATGAACTTGATATCGTTGTAGAATCAAATGATTTTAAAATGGAGTGCTTTTGAGGCTTTTCTAGTTTTGCTAAAGGAGTCACTCCCGGTGAAGGGATCGTCGGTCCTTTCCTCGTCGAATGAGGTGCGGGATATATCATATATATCACTGTACAAAGCAGAAACTATAGAAGCAATTAAAAGACAAACCGAGAGTTGTAGCATCTTCCAGTTATTGCTAAAGGTGTCACTCCCGGTGAAGGGATCTCGGTCCTTTCCTTATCGAATAAGGTGCAGGATGCTCTACAAGGAACACCGCGATACAAAGCAAGAACTGTAGCTACCTGTTTTAATTTTGAAATTCGATTCCACAACATCTTAGGTTTCTTTTCTTTCATTAATCATATTAATGAAGTCCCATCATTTAAGTTACCTAAACATCACAGATATATACGACGTACACTTATGCCATCCGCATTCGCCTCGATGTCCCCTCGTGCACCGTTAGGTTAGGTAACTAACGACAGAGTTGGGGCAGGGCTAGCGCGGGTGTAAAACATAAGTAACGCCTATATAATACATCATATATACTATATACAGTATTTATCACAGAACATCAAATGATCACATCACAGATATCGCAGCAGAAGAATCATATGAAATATTGGATATACTAGGACGTCCGTGTTTTTAATATGAGCCAGTATAAAACACGGATTCCACGGTCGCGATGAATAGCCAAACCCATACCCCTAGACCCCTACGAGAGCGGCAAGCAACCCTACTAATTCTAGAGTTAGGAGACCCGGACTCGACTCCTCCAGTTGGTCTCCCACTGGACTCCAGAACCCGGTCACTTGTGCTCCCCTCCTTGGGTCTATCCTAGTGCGGAAAAGTAAATAATATACAAAAGGTAACATCTTCCGCAACCTGGAAGTGCCCCAATAAAAGAATATTACATACAAGTTTTTACATGAATGAAAATGAAAAACACTCATCTCACATAAAAACCCCCGGCTATTCAAACACGACGATCCAATATAACATATCCAGCAACACATAACATCACATGTCATCAACGTAAGTAAATATGCGCATCCCAATTGTCGTTGACATATAGCAACGAAACCGGCGATATCACATATTACACTTACGGTCACAGAAAAGAAAGTGTAAAACTACAACAGTTGGAATCCGCAACTTGCATAGACATCGCATGCCTAATCAAATGAATTCCTTAGACATCGCATGCCTAACAATTATAAACCCCGCATTTTAGTCTCATTATCGAAAACTCTTTTCAATATCCAGTCGGGAAATTCAACAAGATTCCCGCAATTTTGATCGAATGCTCATCGCAAACTTTAGTAGGCAGCCGCACCCCCGATACCGTCGACGAAGTGCACCAAGGCGGAACACCGCTTCCACGAGCACCCGAACGGATGCTTTCGGTGACGGGGTTCTCCTACAGTCACTTGGTCGGGGCTATGGGGTGTAGCTGTCTATTAAGTTTATCCGGCGAGTATCCGCGTACGCTACGTGATTGCGACGGACTTTTGATCACATCAAAATTCCGTGGCAACCGATCAAGTGAGACTAAACCGCTAGATTTATAACATTCATTCAGTTATCTCATAACTATTTGTGAATTCCAAATATTGTATCCCATTCCAGATAAATAGAAAATGTTAAACTTTCCGATCGAACATTCAAACACCCAAGTTTTCCCGAAACAAATCAACACATGAAATAGGTTTAAAAACATCCAGTTCATGCCTCAGTACCAACGGTCCAGCCGTAGAAGGGTCAAGCCAACGCTTCACATGTGGCACGCCGTACTGCCCCAAACCCGAAGGTTCAAAGGGCAGTTCAAGACGGTCACATAATCGAGTTAAGGTTTGTTATCTTCTAGAGGGACCATCGCGTTACTTGCACTACTCAGAACGTCCTTAAACCACAGAAAAATCCAACACTTGGAAATTTTCCGGCAGGGGAAAAAGTGGGTATTTTTATCTGGTCGAACTTTTTAACATATTCTAAAATATCCGGAAAGCCACATAGACAAAATCTGATAATCCGATCGAATCATCTACGCTTTAAAACACCCCAGAAAACTCAACTCTTGAGTGCAAATTAAAAATTCCCATAAAACTCAGCACCTGAAAACATGAATTACTGTGCAAACTTTGGAAGCTAATCTCATTAATTGGCCGCGGAACCGCCGCAGAAGACAGGCTTCTGCCGCGGTTCCGCCGCGCTATAGACAGATCATGAGTTAATTTTTGCACCGTAATTCTTAGAATTCCCTGCTGAATTTTTTAATCATTTTTAATCTGGAAAAAACCCAGTTTTTGAAAAAAGTCCAGAGAGCAATTTGGGTTAGGGTTTCGATGTTCGTTCGGATTTCAAACGTCGTCTACACATCGCCTAAGGCTCTAGCTAGGCTCTGATACCACTGTAGGGTTCCTAGGCACACTAATGAGGTCTCACAAGGCATCAACCATGCCAATTTCAAAAATTACAAGTGCCGAGAAACCCTAATACGGATCGTTGACTAGAGATTAGGCGAAATTTGCAACTAGTTAACAACTTAACTAAGTGAACGGAAAATACAACCTTTGTAGATCCGGTCCTCCACCTCCATAGCTTCGTGATGATGTCTCCTCGCTGTCCAAATTGAATCCATGACTCTAGCATCAGCTTCATCGGAGAAATGGGCGGGCTAGGTCGTCGACTTCGATGCCGAAAATGATCTATGTCGAGGCATCACAAGATCAAGCTCCAACTTCACCAAGCCATCAAACTTGTGAAGAAAACACCCTATACTACTTGGCAAGTGGTAGAGGATGAAGAAATAGGAAGTGGGTTCACTTTAGAATTGGATTTCTCACTCTTTTTCACTAGTTGCCATTGATGGAGGCAAGCTTCTTCATCTTGAAGAAGAAGAAGAAGAAGAAGAAAAGAATATGATAAGTTATTTTCAAAATAGGAAATAAATGAATACTTATCATATGGAAACCATAGTTAGGTGTAGAGAGTAAACTAAGGTTGGTTAAATGGTTAGGGTTAGGAGATGAAGACAAAATGGTTGCTTTAGTCAAAGATGCTTTGAAGCTTCAAGAAGCTTCAAGCAAAGAACAAAGAAACCACCATTTTCTCTTTATCTCTTTCTTTTGCTAAAATAAACAAAATAAATAAATAAATAAGTAAATCAAAACCCTAACCATTACACAACCATGGTTTAATCATACACTTAACCAAGTGAGCATGTATCATCAAACATGATACAAACAAGTGCACAAAAGTATATCACATATACAACTTGTGTACATCAAGTGAGAAAATCCATTTAAAGTGAACTAATACTAGTTAATGCAAAGTAATATATCAAATATATAATTATGCATTAAATCATTAAATCAACACTTGATTTAACGATCCGGTCATATCTTATATAACCGACTAATATCCAATGTATCGGCTTATCGAATCAATCCTTGAATCGATAACTAGGTTATATCGCATACAACCAATCGATACATTCATCGCGAGAATGGAATACGGTATCACATACACGCATTATTCTCGGTCCCGCACATTTCTCATATGCGCTCCTATTTCGTTTCGCTTGAGCCAGGAAACCTCTGTGTTGGACTCTAAAGACTCGTCAATACGCCGACAGCAGGTGATGATCATATCAAACACCCACAAGCCGCAAGCGGTCTGCTAAACATAACGGCCACCCGGGTATTGAGCGATCAGAAGATCGACGAGCAAGCCCGCTCACACTCCTGTGAATCCAACCAGTAACACTTACCGTACAGTCCGGTCTGTTCGTCTGATATGTCGTATATCTCGCCTAGGGGTGGTAAACGTCAGACCCCAATAGCTCGATAAGTCGTGTCGATATGAGGTCTATAAAAGTTTGAGATTCTACTGATAACACTTACCAGCAAATCTCAGCAACCCTGGCCAGGGATTTCTGGTTATAGCCAATCGAACACAGCGCAACATCAACTCCCTATACCGGGAGAGACGAATCCCCTCCTATCGATCATTGCCTCCATGTGATTCGGGACTGTACCCAAAAACCACCGTTTTGCATGCCCTCTTGGACGTGGTAAGGTGGAAATCAAAGCACAGTAGGAATCATACAAGACTCTATGACGATCTCGGGTCTACAGACTAACATGTACCAGTGTCACCAGAAAACTGCCATCTGACGTGTGGTATAATACCATCTGGTAGTTCTCGGCGAGTCCGTCCAGTGTACCCAGTCTCTACTGAGCACCCGTATATCATCTCTGATGTCAAACACCAATGGATATGGGATCATCCATCGCCCATCTGTATGGGTCGAGAAGGTATACGCTAGTCTACTCTGGTATATCGATGCCCCGTCTCGATATACCCACGACTAGAGACCTTGAAGGATGTACTTATGGACTACCATGTCCCCACTAGTATGATCCGCATCATAGTCTAGGTAGTCAAGTACACATCCTAAGGGCTTTACCAACATGTAACAGAGAGACAATCAGTGTACACGTTAAGCTAAAGAGTAACCAGATAGCATACTATCATGTTGAGCAAGAAAGTCCTCCCTATATATGTCCCAGCATCCACTACAATAGACATCCTATGTACAGTAATGGCCTCTAGGGCATACATATAACTAACACAAACAACCCCCTCCACAATTGCTAATTTGCACACTTACAAATTAGCCCCTCCATCGGAAAAATCCGGCCGTGAAGGAACAAAGGAAAACTGGCCGGAACGGAATGCAAACTGGCAACTTCAGAAAACTGATCCCGTAATAAATTACAGGAAAACCCCGCGACTGCATATACATGCCCGCATTTGTATTCCCACTGAATACAAATGCAATGAGACAAAATCTACACTGTACAATACTAAGATCCGGCTTAAAACAAAGCCTGCTAGTAAAATCCGTCCGATCACGATACGTGCAATACCGCACGTATCTGATCGAACCATTCCATATCTCCATACGGCCTTTACAGCGTTTCGTCCGAAACTTGAGAAAACGGTCTGTGGGGGACTCTAAAGACTCGTCAATACTTTGGTTGTGGATTTAACCACTAGCACGTCAGAGGTATTAGCCAATACGTAACGGGCTACCAGGTATTGACCACAAGGGACGTCGATGAGCGAACTCATCCTGACACCCAACTAAGCCTGTCAGTGACAATATTTGTACAGTCCGTTCCGTTCGTCTATGAGCAACGCATGGCGGGCCTAGGGGGTTGGTAAAAGTCAGACCCCCAAAAGCGGTACAAGTCGTGTCGGAGTATAGTCCAGAACACGCTGAGATACTACTGGAATACCTACCATTAAATCTCCTGCCTCGGCCGAGGGCTTTGTGTAATGGCTCTCCTAGACACAGCGCGACCTCATCCTCAAAACCGGGAGAGACGAACCCCTGCAGATCCGCTCACTGCCTCAATGTGGCTCGGGACTGTACCCAACTAAAACCTGTTTGCACAACTCCTTTGAGCATGGAAGGGTAGTAATCAAAGCACAGTAGGAACTCACACGAGACAAATGACGATCTCAGGTCGATGAACTAATCTGTACACATGTCACCAGGGAACTGCTATCTGACGTCAGGTATAAAACCAACTAGCATGTTCCCGGCGAGTCCTGCCCGGTGTACTCATAACCCAATGAGCACCTGTATACATCTTAGGTGAACCAACTGACACCAGTGGCTTGTGAGACCGGCCACCGCCCCTCTTCGAGGTCTCGACTGTATACACTAGTCTACTATGGAGTATCGATGCCCTGTCTCGAAAATCCCATGACCAGGGACCTTTTAAGGATGTGCTTATAGACCCCAGCTCCCACGTATATGATCGCCCTCATACTGCTGGCAGTCAAGCAGGAATCCTAGGGGCTCTATCAATGTGTAATAGCGACTCGTAAGGTCACCTAAAGCAGTACACGATGATAAAGATAAACCAGATAGCATACTATCATCTGGAGTAAGACTGTCCTACCGGTATAGATCCTCCCTCAATCATTGGAATCACGTGCCTGTGATCCAATAATTGACTCTGAGGGAATTATCTCCAACAATCTCCCACTTGCACTCAAGGCTAATTATTGCGATGTCGCATACTCACAGCCCGTGTGATACCGAACACCCAACTCCTCTACTAGTCAGTCTCACAAAGCTCGTTTGCGAAACTATTGTGTTCGTTGAATAGCCTCAGTGAGTGGATCCGCTGTGATGTTTCTTTCTATGTCTCTCTTTATCTCAAGTTCACGGAGAAACCCATCTCCCGAAATGAGCAATACTTGTCTTAGAATATGCCTGGATGTCTGATGGGACCTAGTTCATAAATGAACCCCAAATCCAAACTTCTTAGACTGTATCGTTAACTGAACTTAATCAGTATCCTGTGCCATGCCTCCCTCAGTATCCTCCTGGACCACCTGTCCATAATACTTCCCCTCTTCAGAGGGAAAACTATAACTCTGACAGCCACTCTGTCATCCAGGTCACCTAGGAAGCCTGGAATGATAACTGTCTCCCAAAGGAGGCTGTCGTTATCATTTCCGTAGAACATCAACTTATGTTCTAAAAACTGATTCCGATCGTTTCTCCATGATTGGATTAATATCAACTTACTGCATCTCGTGCAAAAACAACATCTGGTGTGGTACTTGACATCTCATGATTGACTCAAATGCTTAAGTAAGTGATCTGCCAATCATGAACATCCCTCACCCCTTTAGTCTATAAGACACCTTTAAAGAGGGCGACTCCATCACCTGTAGGTACGCTACCGTGCCAGGAGTCGTCCATTCTAAAACACCTTTAGAATGCCGTCTAAGTACCCAGATTGGGACACTTCCCAAATCTAGATCTAAAACCATTGATCTTGTAACCAGAATGTCTTGATATTATATCCAAGTCCCATGTGGAGAAACCACTGTGTGACAACCAAAGTATAACCAATCGTAGTATAGGAATATCACTTCCTACTCTGTGTATGTCATCCAAATACCAGGACATCACACCCTACTACCTTCTTAACAGATCCATCCCCTATTCTGATGAAGTCAAACCTATGACTGTCATATCAGAAATAGATGATCTATCTCCGCTATATCTGCTTTAGTCTATAAATAGACATAAGCTACTTGTCCTCCAATGCTTCCGTTGCTCCCACTGACTACGACAAACCTCTGGCAGAGTCATATACACGTACACTTCTGAAGCCAGTTCAGAACGACGCTATACTCATCCTCCTGCCGGATCTCACATTCTGGAACAACAGCAATGGCAAGTTTGGGTAAACAAGAACCTCCCTGCCACCGTCCTTGAGCATACCGAAGTACCTCTCGAGCGCCTGAGGTTACCCACCATATCTGCGGAGTGGCCAATGGAATGTCAAACCAGATTGAATCTTTAGGTTCTTGTCAAATCTTCAGTAATCGTTTGAGGTTCTGGAATCACTTCCAGTTCTACCATACTCCCATTACTGTTTTCTGAAAAAATCCATTTTTATTAAAACTGTGGCGAGTCAAGAACAATATCACTATTGATCTTCCAGATGGTAGAAAGTCAACCCTCGTCATAGCCTGGGTCAACCCACAAACAGCCATTACAGAAACGTGCCTTGAGTTATCCAGAGTCTGGTTTTAAGCATAAGCCGGACAACTCCCCGTATCTTAACGTCGTTAAGATATGAACTGTTCTATATCCAATATAGAAACAGAGGCACTGATTCAATTGAACCAGATTCAAATCATGCATCTGTCTCCAGTGCATGTTAACTAAATGGAAAGAGGTCGATCTGCATTACTCAACTTAGGAGTACTTCCAATTATGAGTAACCTGAAAGAGAAGCAAGTTCTCTTAATCATTACTATCAACTGAATACCATACACAAGTATCTACATCTTCGATCACCTTGAAGAATCCCGATATTTGCAACACTTGGTTCTCTACTTTATTCACATACCTATAACTTCTCAAAACTTGGACCCTGTGTTTCTACGAAACACATGTCTAAGAACCAGAGAAGTCACAGTTAAACAGAATATAGTACGAGGACCAACCCCTCTGTCCTAATGGACACTGGACAATATACAATACTCTGTATAAGTCCCCTGAGTCTAGTGACTCATTCACTGTGTGTCGTAGGTTGAAAACTGTACTTATGGTTAAGAAGAATTACACCGTTGTTTTAATGCTCCTTACCTAACCATCCACTGATATAGGTAAATGTCATGGACATAATTTCAAAAAGGTATATCTCACTCTATAAAAATAGACGTACAGATATATCAATTTGAAATTGGTGCATAACAACGGATATTCAAAACCAAATATTTGCCGTCCGGCAAACAGCCCAGGCGATTTCCTCAAATATCACCAATTACAAAGAATTCCGATATAATGAGGACAATCACCTAATTCCCAATAATTTACTCCCACTCATCATCTGTAAAACCATATAGATGTGAGAATCAAATCTGGTAAATACATACCCTGGAGAAAGGGTCTAATTGGGAAATCAGTTTTCTATTAAGAGTACACAGTGAAACTGAAACATGTAAATGTTTCGAAAGGGTATCCGGGTATTCCTAGTAATGCCTCTTCCATTATCCAGATTCACAACTGTAACCGTATATTTATTTTCCATCTCTCCAAATCCCTTTATATGTCTTTAGTCATTACCTTCTGTACACCCCTTTAGGACAAATGGTTTTCTTCCTTCCCTACCGTTCGGCACCAGCCTATGGCTTGGAGGAAGACTATCCAATAAGCATAATGTGTGTACTGTCCTAATCCCAGGAGCACTCGCAACGCGAGAGAAGGTGAAGATAAAAGACAACCGAATAAACCTTATTCATATTTCTCCTGAACCAGAATCCATCCCCGAACTGGAACAAGATCCTTTCGAGTTCGTATATAACCATATGATGGAGTATCCAATAAACTGTGGATATTCGTAGTGATACGGAGTGTCCTGGAGAAATACAAAGGTGAAGTGGGAGTGGTAATGAAATACTTGGTTTGGTCGTGAATAGCAGTCGCAATTTACTTTGCCCTCTTACTAATCCCTTGATATGTCTTTACTTAATACCTTCTGCACACCATCGTTTATGCTAATTGGTTTTCTTCATTCCCTACCGTTCGGCACCAGCCTATGGTTTGGAAGAAGACTATCCAATTTGCGTAACAGGTGTACTATCTCCTAAACCAAGGAGTACCCACAACCTGAGAGAAGGTAAAAGAAAAAGACAACTGAATAAACCTATTCGTTTTATCTAGAACCGGAAACTATCCTTGAATAAATTCCTTCGAGTTCGTATATAACCATACGATGGTTTTGTCCAATGGAAGTGGACGTTCGTAGTAATACGGGGTGTCCTGGAGAAAAGGGTAAAAGTAGGAGTGGCAATGAGGTTTGCAACTCTGACAATCCAAAAGCCAATGTTTAAGAAGGTTCGGTTAATTTTGGTCATTGAGTCATAGTCTAGGGTCGGGTCATGGTCGCTGCCAAAGAGAGAGAGAAAAGAAACACTCAGCATGCACTCTAACCTAGATCAGAATGGTTATCACTTTATCTAATCAGGAAACCTCCCACTGTAACGTCAAATTCTTCCCCAAACCTGAAAGAAGAATTAGTCGGGATCACCCGAGGAGTAAACCAACTCATCAGTGGGAATCGGGATCCAACTATCATCGCATGA
Source organism: Agapanthus africanus (assembly GCA_030015575.1). Classification (NCBI taxonomy): domain Eukaryota; kingdom Viridiplantae; phylum Streptophyta; class Magnoliopsida; order Asparagales; family Amaryllidaceae; genus Agapanthus; species Agapanthus africanus. The sequence continues at coordinate 209,227,725 of JASDDO010000004.1, forward strand.
TAACGTGACGGAATCCGCTCACGTTATCACACTCCAGAAGGTATGCGCATATCTGGCAAGTTTCAGTTTCTTTAGAAACTCCCGATGTGGATTTTTACCCCATACTCTTATGACCTTGACTAAGACCAACAAATCATAAGTCACATGTCAAGTTCTACCCGTCATTGTCCAGGTTAATTTGAACCCACCCGTACAAGCCCTTGACTAGGTCCAACAAGGCTATACGACTGTCCCAAACCAACGCATCTATCTATGCAGCAGAAAGGTAACAAGCAGCTACCATACACTATGCCTTGACTAAGGCCAACAAACATAGCATGAATACTACGTGCTACCCGTCTGAAATGACGGAGGGCTACGAATGGTTTCTGGCGAAAAACCTTTAACGTAATGAACTTGATATCGTTGAAGGAACCGGATAGCTTTTAAAAAATATAGTGACGAAAACCATTGCTAAAGAGGTCACTCTCGATAAAGGGATCTCGGCTCTTTCCCCGTAGAATGAGGTGCAGGATATTCCAACTGAATACCACGATACAAAGCAAAAGTAATCGGCTATAGTGAAGTTATTGCCCTGACGCAAACTTCTGTCAAAGGGGTCACTCCCGGTGAAGGGATCTCGGCCCTTGCCTCGTCGACTGAGGTGCAGGATATTCCAACTGAATACCTCTGTGCAAAACAAAAGAGAACGCCCTTGCAATAACAGCTTTTTGAAAAGTGTTCCAACAACATCAGAATAGGTTTGTTTAGCTTGCATTGATCCGAATCAATGCAGTCCCATCAATTGATCACACCAATAAAGAACGAAAATAATGATGTACGTATATGCCATCCGCATTCGCCACTGGGTCCCGTCATCACCCGTTAGGTTACTTAACTAACGACAGAGCGGCAACTGGACTAGCGCGGATGCAAAACATATGCAACATCTACTAGTATATATATCAATATATAATATTCGCTCAAGGCGTGATAAAATTCAACATCATAGAAATGTAATAATCATCACAGAACAATACAGATATCTGGGATCCCCGGGTTTCATAGAGCCGCTACTGAAACCCGACGTTCCCCCTGGTCGTGTGGATAGCCTGTGCAATGAAATCCTAGACCCCTACGGGCGCGGCTAGTTACCCTCCAAAACCTGAAGCGAGGCAGCCCCCTTCAGCAACGTGAATGGACCACCCAGCACTTCACGGAATCCGGTAACTTGGGCACCCCTCCATGGGTCAACCTGTACCCTCTACGGGTGCGGCGAATAGCCCGCCAATTCTAGAGTAAAGCACCCTCCGTCTCAAAGCCATGAGATGCGGGCCCGTTGCCCTCTAGAACCCGGCTATCCGTGCACCCCTCCGCGGGGTAATCCTAGTACAGAAAGTAAAATATACATACAACGGGTACATCGACCTCAGCCTGGTCGTGCCCCAAAAGAATAATATACAAACAGGCAGTGACGGCAGTCCACATGTCGGACACTCGCCGCGCAATATCAAATGTACATATAAAACAAAACTGTACTACCATTACATCCAGGCTATACCCCACGACCAATCCGCAACATCACAGCACAACACAGAACATCAACGTGAATGCCACGTTCGCAAATCCGTCTAAAAAGGCTATAGCAGATAGAATGGATTTACCGATCAAATGACATTCACGGTCGCAGATGTAATGTAAATACTGTGAACTAACATGTTTAAAATTGTCGATCGATCAGATTTACCGAAGTGGGCCCCAACCACTACTGTAGCACTCAAAGAAAATCTGGGCCCAAAAAGAATATACCAAAAACCCCATTTCAAAGTCAGAGAACCACTGTAGAAATCTGGTGCATTGATGACACTGTTACGCGGCGGAACCGCGGCCAAAAGGGAATTACGGCCGCGGTTCCGCGGTGCTACAGTGGCATCACGTGACTATTTTTCTACAGTGTTCACCAAAAACCCTGCACGTATTACTGCAATGTACTGAAAAATTTTTAGAGCAGAAAACAAAATCGACATAAACTTATGCAAATGAAATCGGGTTTTCGGAAAATCCGTTCGATCGAACTTGTAAACACGTTAGAGCAAGCTAGTCTAGGTTAATGGCATGGCTCTGATACCATTGTAAGTGCACGGCGGCGCCCCGGCCGTCAATCCGACGCCGGAATGCGGAAACGAAACTTTTCTAAACACTAGAAACCGGCACCACCGCGCACAAAAATCCCGGATCGGGCCATTAACCTAACTCTAGCAAACTAGAAGATGGGAAGAAAGCTTTACCGAGTGATTCGTGTCCTTCGGTCTTCGGCCTCCACTCCGAACTCCTCGCGGAATCTCCGGTCTTCAGCTCCTCGTCGGAACGGGCACCACATTGCCGGGTTCTTTTACGGGCTCCCACCTCTGGACCGAGGCAACTTGGGCACGAAGTTGGCAAGCCGACGTGCCCAAGAAATGCTGTAGGCTAGTGTAGAATCACTTTGTCTCAATGGGGTGAAGTTGCCTTTGATGGAGGTGAAGAAAGAAAGAACTTTAGAGTAAAATGGTGCTCTCGTTTTTCTAGCTAGGAATAAGAAAATGAGATGATCAAAATTCCCACACCCAAAAAATGAAATTCTCTCTCACTCAAATATGTGGCCCTCTACAAATGGTGGAAAAAACTCAAGCATAATGCAAGTGGGAAATGTGTGAAGATAATGATGGATTAAAGTCACACCAATTTCTAATCTCAATCCAAATCAACTCTCTTCTCATAAATGCAAAGGAATGGATGGAAAAAGAATCTCATGAAACTAGTCATATCATAATGCCATATATACAAACAACCCCCTCCACAATTGCTAATTTGCACACTTACAAGTTAGCCCCCTCCATCGGAAAAATCCGGCCGTGATGGAACAAAGGAAAACTGGCCGGAACGGAATGCAAACTGGCAACTTCAGAAAACCGATCCCGTAATAAATTAAAGGAAAACCCCGCGACTGCATATACATGCCCGCATTTGTATTCCCATTGAATACAAATGCAATGAGACAAAATCTACACTGTACAATACTAGGATCCGGCTTAAACCAAAGCCTACTAGTAAAATCCGTCCGATCATGATCCGTGCAATACCGCACGTATCTGATCGAACCCTGCCATATCTCCATACGGCCTCTACAGCGTTTCGCCCGAAACTTGAGAAAACGGTCTGTGGGGGACTCTAAAGACTCGTCAATACTTTGGTTGTGGATTTAACCACTAGCACGTCTGAGGTATTAGCCTATACGTAACGGGCTACCAGGTATTGACCAAAAGGGACGTCGATAAGCGAACTCATCCTGACACCCTACTGAGCCTGTCAGTGACAATATTCGTACAGTCCGGTCCGTTCGTCTTGTTAGTGTATATGCCCTAGAGGCCATTACTGTATCATAATAGTTTGTATATTACTTAATGGAAGCTTGGGATATTCACCTTGTATAGACAATCTTGCTCAATATAGTAGTATGCTACTTGGTTTGTTTCTGCTTTAATGTGTACATGTGTTTATTTTAGTATATCACCTATACACATTAGTGGAGCCCTTAGGATCTTTGCTTGATTACCAGCGTTGTGATGGCAGTCACACTAGTGGGGGCTGGGTAATCCACAAGCACATCCTTATGCAGGTCCCTAGTCGTAGGACTATCGAGACAGGGCATCGATACTCCGGAATAGACTAGCGTATGCGCTTCTCATCCCAGTATGGGAGACGGTCTGTCCCACAGCCGTCAGTACGTCGTACTTGAGATAGTATGCGGGTGCTCGTTAGGTTACGAGTATACTGGATAGGACTCGTCGGGAACTGTTGGTTGGTACTATACCTATCGTCAGGTATCAGTTCCCAGGTGACATGAGTACAGCTTAGTCCGCTGACTTGACACTGTCACTTCGCCTCGAGTGTGTTCCTACTGTACTTTGATTACTACCCTACCACGGCTCAAAGGAGTCGTGCAAACAGGTAGTAGTTGGGTGCAGTCCCGAAGCACTTGGAGGCAGTGACGGTTAGACAGGATTCGTCTCTCCCGGTATTGGGGGTTGACATCGCGCTGTGTCTAGGAGAGCCATTACACGAGTAGTCCCTGGCCAGGGCAAGCGAGATATATTGGTAGGTTTCCAGTGTTATCTCAGGGTGTTCTGGGCTACACTCCGACACGACTTGTACCGCTAGTAGGGGACTGACGTTTACCGCCCCCTAGGCCCGCCATGCGATGTATCAGACGAACAGACCGGACTTTACAGAGATTGTCACATTCAGGTTCAGTAGGAGTTCAGATGGGTTTCACCTCGTCTATCTTCTTGTCGGCATCTACCTGGGGACCGTTACGCACAGCTAGTGCCGCTTGCGGTCTGTGGTTAAACCCACTGCCAGCGTAGTGTCGAGTCTTTAGAGTCCCACACAGAAAGCTATTCGCCTTTAGGCAAAAGAGTATGGGTCGCATGGTTTTGCGAGAGGTCGCATGGTTTTGCGACAGGGTTCGGTCACATCCGTGCACTTGTGCACGTTTGGTGTCCGGACAGTTAACACTAGCGGGCTTTGGTTTAAGCCAGATCCTAGTGTACATTTTGGGATTGGTTTTATCTCGTTTGTATTCGTGTTCCTCGGAACGCGGATGCGGGTGTGTATGCATAGTTGACAGAGAGATAGAGGCAGAGGATTCTCATTGGGGTTGTTGACTGTTGACTGTTCACTGTTGACCATTGACTTTTGCTAAACCCTAATGAGAATAAGAAATATGATTAATGATAATATTAATTAAGTATTATTGTGTCATGGTTGAGATGAAGGGTTGACTTTGTTGACTTGTTGACTTTGTTGACCGGTTGACTAGGTTGGACTAGTTGACCATCATCATTACAATGGCTATCATTTCATGGCAAAGACTTTTGCTTGCTTGTTTGTTTTTGCAAAATGAGTGCATGAAATGATATGGCCATTTTGACTTGAACCATCACATAATACTCAATTACTATTATGAGTAATCATGGTTTTGGATTATGAGAGCTTGGATGGCAAAAGACATACTCATTCTCTCATTTCATTTCTCTCTCTTGCTTGAGCTCTCCCTCTTGCTCTTCCTCTTGCTCTCTCTCTAGCTCAAGGCAACACCCTCTCTTGAGTTGAGAAACATTACCTTAGAGATAAAAAAACCCATATCACTTCTCTACTCATCCTAGTTCACAAGGTTTAGCAAACCAAGTGCTCTAGTTTCTTCAAGTTCGAAGAAGAATCCAAAGGTAGAAGCTTTCAGGTGGATCCATTTTCGGCGCAAGGAGACGACGAGGTGAAGCCGATCCATACACTGGAAAGATTTGAAGACGAAGGAGTTCAAGAAAGGTATAGCCCCCTAACCGAGTAGGTAAAACTCTAGTTAGGTTGTTAGGTAGTTGTTTAACAAAGATCCGTATTTTGAGTCCGTGTTACCACCTCTTGAAAAATCGTTTTTCATCATTTCCGCAAGCCCGTAAGTACCGGGAGAGGTAACGTGGACTTACACGTCTATGAGCATCGCATGGCGGGCCTAGGGGGTTGGTAAAAGTCAGACCCCCAAAAGCGGTACAAGTCATGTCGGAGTATAGTCCAGAACACCCTGAGATACTACTGGAATACCTACCAGTAAATCTCCTGCCTCGGCCGAGGGATTTTTGTAATGGCTCTCCTAGACACAGCGCGACCCCACCCTCAATACCGGGAGAGACGAACCCCTGCAGATCCGCTCACTGCCTCCATGTAGCTCGGGACTGTACCCAACTAAAACCTGTTTGCACAACTCCTTTGAGCGTGGTAGGGTAGTAATCAAAGCACAGTGGGAACTCACATGAGACAAATGACGATCTCAGGTTGATGAACTAACCTGTACACATGTCACCAGGGAACTGCTATCTGACGTCAGGTATAAGACCAACTAGCATGTTCCCGACGAGTCCTGTCCGGTGTACTCATAACCCAATGAGCACCTGTATACATCTTAGGTGAACCAACTGATACCAGTGGCTTGTGAGACCGGCCACCGCCCCTCGTCGGGGTCTCGACTGTATACACTAGTCTACTATGGAGTATCGATGCCCTGTCTCGAAACTCCCACGACTAGGGACCTTTTAAGGATGTGCTTATAGACCCCGGCTCACACGTATATGATCGCCCTCATACTGCTGGCAGTCAAGCAAGAATCCTAGGGGCTCTATCAACGTGTAATAGAGACTCGTAAGGTCACCTAAAGCAGTACACGATGATAAAGATAAACCAGATACCATACTATCATCTTGAGTAAGACTGTCCTACCGGTATAGATCCTCCCTCAATCATTGCAATCACGTGGCTGTGATCCAATAATTGACCCTTAGGGCACTATCTCCAACACGGAGATTGTCACAGACAGGCTCAGTAGTAGTTCGTATGTGTTATTCTCATCGTCCTTCTTAACGACATATACCTCGGGGCCATTACATGCAGCTAGTACCGCTTGCGGCCTGTGGTTAAACCCACTGCCAGCATAGTGTCGAGTCTTTATAGTCTCACACAGAGGGTTTCCCTGCATCGAGCAAAAGATGTAGTGGTCGTATGGTTTTACGACAGGGTTCGATCACGTACGTGTACTTTTGCATGGATGATGATTCGGACAGATAGTACTAGTGGGCTTTGGTTTAAGCCGGATCCTAGTATTATACTGATGGATTGTTTTCGTCTCTTTTGTATTCGTATTTTTCGGAATACGGATACGGGTATGTATATACGGATGGGGGAGTATTTTTGTAAATTGTTCAAAGATGCTTCTAGAAGAGACACCTCATAATTTTATTTATCATTTTAGTTTAAATGATTATTCATTTTATGAGTGGAGGAAATGAGGTGTATTTTGCATAAAATTTAGCATGGCTTTTGGTGACAGTTGTGGGGTTTTCATCCCATGACTCATCAAGTTGATATTAAACCATATTTCATTTTCCAATATGATTTATTCTTTAGGAAAAAGGGTATGTTTCAGTTTAGAGACAAGAGAGTTCATTCTCTTTTCTTATGCAAACTTATCACTAGCTTTTTTCCTCAAGTCTTCTTCTTCTACCTCCCTCAATCCATTCTTGTCTCATGAGTTGAGAATCCTATGGCTATAAGAGACAAAGCATTCCATCTATATTCTCTATATCGTCTACGACATCTAATGTAGCGAACTAGGTGCCCTAGTTACTTCCGTTGAGGTGAGAGCTCGATGCACAGATTCTAAGGTGGATCATCTTCGACATGAGAGGACCGATGAGGAGGCCCGATCCGAACGATCCATGGAGCCTATGATGATGAGGAGGCCAGCAAAAAGAAGACTCGAAGGACATGTATTCATGAGGTAAAAACTTCTTTCCGTGTAGTTAACCTCTTGCATGTTTGCTAGTTAGGGTTTAGCATCGATCTTGGAGTTCAAGTCGGTGTTGCGATCTTTGTAAAATTCATTTTTTAAATATTCCGCCTCTCCGCGGACCCGCGGGGTGCGCGGCATCGACTTACAGTGGTATCAGAGCTTACTAAACCCTTTACTAGCTCGTTAGCAAGTGTTAGAACTTCTATCGTCGGAAAAACCGGAAAACGAAACACCAATACCCAAACTTTCTGTCGATTTTTAAAAGTGCCATAAAAATTATTTCAGATGTACTAAAATTAAGTGCAGGGTATTCTAAGAAGGCAGAAGAAAATTGAGACCATGAATCGCCAAGACGGTCGTGGAAGCGCGGCGGATCGGTCCGTTCCGCCGCGGAGTCGCGGCCGAGTCGAGGCCGATTCACCTCGATTTTCCTCTGTTATTTCTTATTTTTGGTGTTTTCTGTTCAGGAATATTTGGTTTCTACCCATTGGTTTTTGGTGTGCTGGTTTGCACTTAGGGTAGACACGAAAAATATATTTCGATCAAAATTCTAAATGTTCTTGGCTAACCGGATCTTCTATGTTGTTATATGTGTTTTTAAACTTCAGCTAATTGCTATATGTCGGTTAGTTTGAGGTTGCACATATCTGTTGGTTTGTGTATATGAACTTGTTTGATTGTCGTGGATGAATAGCCGGGGATGTGAGAAGAGAGTTGTTTTTCTTTTCATTCGATGTAAATTGTAATTTGATGTAATATTATTTTGCGGGGTACATCCGGGTTGAGCTTGTAGCCACCGTTGTATTATTTCTTTTTACTGTTTTCTGCTCCTAGGGTAGACCTAAGGTGGGGTGCATAAACTACCGGGTTCTTTGAAGTGCTGAGTGGCCTACTCACTTTGCTGACGGAGGTTGCTTCACTTCGGAAATTTAGCGGGTAGTTTGCTGCACCCGCAGGGGTCTGGGGTGGGGTTTGGCTATTCATCATGACCGTGGAATCCGTCTTTCGTTACAGGCTTAAACGAAATGCGGAATTCCTAGTATATCCAATATGTTCATCTGTGATCTGGAATGCCTATTATTGCCTGAGACGAATGATTATTATATATATCCTATATAGTAGACCTTGCTTGTGTTTTGCATCCGCGCTAGTCTAGCCCCCGCTCTGGTGTTAGTTAAGTAACCTAACTATGTTAGACGGGGCCAGTGGCGAATGCGGATGACATAAGCGTACGTCATATTTTCGTTTCTCTCTATAATGATAGGTGTAAATGATGGGACTGCGTTAGATTAATGCAAAGCAAACAAACCAAAGTTGAATCGTTGGAACAAATTTTAAAACCACTTGGTTTTTTCAAAACAGCAGACTTTTAAGTGCGGAGCTTAAACCACTCCTTTTTAAAAGCTATCAGGTTCCTTCGATTAAATCAAGTTCATTACGTTCACGGTTTCGCCAAAACCAGCCGCAATCCTCCATCATTTCATATGAATATTCAGTAGTATTCAAGCTATGTTTGTTGACCTTCGCCAAGGCATAGTGATTGGTAGCTGCTGGGTATTCATATGTAGCATAGATAGATGCGTTGGTTTCGGACAGTCGTACTACTATGTTGGCTTTCATCAAGGGTATGTACGGGTGGGTTCAAATTAACTTGGACAATGACGGGCAGAACTTGACATGTGACTTATGATATGTTGGCCTTCGTCAAGGTCATAAGAGCATGGGGCAAAAATCTATATCGGGTGTTTCTAAAGAAACTGAAACTTGCTAGTGCTGCAAACCATTTGGAGTGAGATAACGTTGGTAGGATTCCTTCAGGATTATCACACAATGATATTTGGATCCCGATCCTACTGTGAGTATCCGCTACTCCTCGGGAGATATTTAACTAACATAATCAATGCTATAAACCAAGTAGGTGTCTAGAACGGTGCTAGCGGGGCTACGTCTCCATGAAAAAGAGGTTACGTAATTAAGGAATTTCACGAAAGAGTTGGAAAACCTCACTCGAAGTACCAACACCAGCCTGGCTGAAAGGTTAAGCAAGTATTGTAAGGTGAGAATAATCCTAACTAATTCTTCTTTTATGGTTTGAAGAGGGATTCGAGAAATAGTGGGAGCCATCCTGTTTTGATAAACTAAAAACCAATCTAAACTTGCAAGAGCATCATGCTGAGTGTTTCTCCTCTCTCTCCTAATTGCAGCGACCATGTGACCGGACTTAGGTTACAGTTAGATAATAAATTGACCGAGTTTTACTATATTGACTGGCAAAGGTTTGTCCAGATGTCCATTATCTGTGACAAGCTGGACCACCTCATTACTACTTAAGCCCCTGCCGTCCCAGGTTCAGATTCCACCTTCGCGGATGATATCCGTAAGACAAAGGAAAAAGATTGTGTGAATGCCAAGTGTCTCGTGTTGGCCTCAGTAGATGGTGTATACTAGAGGCAGCACGAGAAGCTGGACATAGTTTCCATCTTCCTCCATAACAAGATTTATATGCAGAGCAATCTCGTATCGCAAGATATGAGACCTCAAAGGAATTGCTTCAAGCAAGGTTGGCTGTCGGGTCATCTGTTGGGGACCACGTCCCTACAATGATCTGCTGTATTAAAATAGCTCACGGACCTGGAGACCACGTTGGAGAACGAATCATATGTTGACTTAATTCTACAGTCCTTACCTTCTACTTACGCCCAGGGGAAGAAAGTTGTACTTCCAGTTGAAGGCACCCTGAAGGAAACCAGGGAGACATCCGCTCCGCTTATTGGGGAATTTTCCTCTTCTCGATCCAATGCGAATGCCAAGGATGAGTGGAAGAAGACCTCCATAAAGCCGATAGACGATGTCAGTAAGGTAGAAGAAAAGGGAAGGGAAAAAGTTTCAGGGCTAACAGAAGGGAAGGAGGGATGTTCCTATTGTCACGGGAAACGGCATTTGCCGAAGGAATGCAGGGCTTGGAAAGCAAGAATCCAGGATCCGAAGTATGTTGTGGCTTCGACTTCGGGTGTGTTTGTGGTTGAAAACTGTCTGTCAATTAACTCTACTTCCTAGGTATAAGATACCAGGTCAGGATCTCATTTCTGTAATTCTTTACATGCTTTGAGAAACCGTAGAGTTATCAGGACAGGTGATATGACTCTCAGTGTTACTAACGGAATGAGCATGGACGCTGTATCCGTAGGGTATATCACCTTGGATTGACAAGTGAGCATATATTGATTTTACGTAAATGTTTGTGTGTACCTAGTCTAGTTTGTAAGCGATGTAGTCCACATCCACCTTAATCAGAGTTTGATTGGGTCAGATACACTAGAGGACGGTATATACGTATTAAATCAAGCTCACGTTTTCAACGTCCAGAACACACTTAAAAGAAAGTCTCCAGAATTAAATATGGCTTTCTTATGGCATTATAGACAGGGTCACATCAATGAAACACGGTTGACGAAGTTACATATAGAGTGATATTTGGATCTGTTCTAAATATCAGTCTTGTATAACTTGTCAATCATGTCTCAAAGGAAAGATGACAAAGACTCCGTTCACTGGGCACGGAGTAAGAGCGAGCGAGCTCTTGGGACTCATACACAGCATTATGTGTGGTCCAATGTCTACACATGCAAGAAGTGGTTATTCCTATTTCATTACTTTTTCGGATAATTTCTCTAGGTTTGGACATGTCTTCTTGTTGAGACAAAAATCCGAGGCCTTTGAGAAATTTCGAGAATATAAGAATGAAGTGGAAAAACACACAGGCATAAGTATCAAGACACTGAGATTTGATCGACGTGGTGAATACTTAAATTGCCGAGTTCCTGAATTACTTAAAAAAGAATGTAATTCTCTCTGAGCTTACTCCTCTATACACACCACACCACAATGGTGTATCGGAAAGGCAGAACAGAACCCTATTGGATATGGTACGTTCTATGATGAGTAACACTGAGTTGTCGCGATTCTTCTGAGGTTATGCACTAGAATCAGCTGCATATCTTTTGAAAAAGTTTCATACCAAAACTGTGCCTACCACACCATATCAGATGTGGAGTGGGAAGAAACCCTATTTTCAGTATCTGAAGATATAGGGATGTCCAGCTTTTGTGGAAAAGCAGCATGCAGACAAGTTCGAGGCACGATCAGTATTGTATAAGTTTGTGGGATACCCAAAGAAGTCCAAGGGGTATCTTTTCTATTACGCAGATAAACAAAAGTTTTTTGTTTCTCGTCATGCCCACCTTTTAGAAAATCATTTTTTAGAAAAAGGATAGTGGGAGCGCAATAGAACTGGAAGAAATTCCAGAACCACAAACTATTACTGAAATCATGGTTGAACTAGAGGTTTCAGAAGAACCTGACATTCCCGCGCCACTCCGCAGGAGTAGTAGGCTGTCTCATCTGCCCGAGAGATACTACGGTCTTCTCGTAGACGGGGATAGAGAAGATTGCATCATTGTATATGATGAGCCAACTAGCTTCCAGCCAGCCATTTAGAGCAGAGACTCGGTAAAATGGCTGGATGCATTGCGGACCGAGATGGAGTCCATCTTACACCAACAAAGTATGGACTTTGAACATTGCTCCAGAAGGGGTAAAACCTGTAGGCAGCAAATGGATCCAGAAAGAAGATTGGTGTAGATGGACAGGTTGAAACCTATAAGGCTAGACTTGTTGCAAAAGGTTTTCGTCAAAGACCCGATTTGGACTATGATGAAACATTTTCTCCAGTGGCTATGCTCAAATCCATTCGAACCCTTCTTGCCATTGCTACCTTCCATGATTGTGAGTTTTGGCAGATAGACGTATAGACGGCTTTCTAAATTGATATTTGGAAGAGTGCGTCTATATGGATCAGCCAGAGGGTTTCAATCAAAGTGGGAGCAGCAGGAAAGTGTGCAAGTTGCTTAAGTCCATTTATCGACAAAAGCGGGCATCGCGAAGTTGGAACATATGTTTTAATGAGACGGTCATAGAATTCGACTTTATCAAAAATCCAAATGAACCATACATTTATAGTAAGACTGTAGGGAGAACTGTGGGATTCCTCGTCTTATACGTGGATGACATTCTCTTGATAGGAAATGACATTCCTATACTACAATCAGTCAAAGGATTCTTTTCACAAAGGTTCTCCATGAAAGACCTGGGTGATGCTAACTGACATTCTGGGGATCCAGATCTATCGTGATAGATCAAAGAGGATAGTGGGATTTTCACAGTCAAGGTACATCAACACCATACTGAAAAGATTTAGTACGGAAGATTCTAAGCGCGGTAGTCTACCGGCTTGTCACAGAATCACCCTCTCCAATGAGATGTCTCCTAAGACTGATTTGGAAAGAGCTCGCATGTCGATTATATCCTTCGCTTTCTGCAGTAGGCTCTATAATGTATGCGATGTTGTGTACCAGACCAGATGTTGCTTACGCACTCAGCGTGGTAAGCCGGTATCTGTCAAACCCAGGGGAGAAGCACTGGATAGAAGTAATGAACATTCTCATGTACTTGAGATAGACTAAGGAAACGTTCTTGGTGTATGGCAGAAAAGACCTCCAGATCGAGGCCTTTGCTGACTCCAGCTTCCAGAGTGATAAGGATGGCTCCAAGTCCATGTCGGGTTATGTCTTTACCCTCAATGGAGGGGCGGTCTGTTGGAAGAGCTCAAAGCAGGACACCATTGTTGACTCGACGATGGAAATGGAGTATTTCACTGCATTAGACACCGCAAAAGAGGCAGTCTGGATGAGGAAGTTCTTAACTGAACTTCAGGTGGTTCCTTCCATTGTTTGTCCTATACTTTAGTATTGACAACAAATGGCGATATAGCTTTAGGGAACGAATCCAGGTCCCATCAGAGGTCCAGACATATCTTGAGGTGGTACCACTTGACCAGGGAGATCAAGGTGAAGAGAGTAGATACGGAGAACAACGCTGCAGATCCACTCACCAAGGCCATCCCTCAGACACTGTTCGAGAGGCTATTCGAGATCATTGGTCTGAGATACGCCAATATATGGCCTTAGTGCAAGTGCGAGATTGTTAGTAATATATGCCCTAGAGGCCATTATTCTATCATAATGGATTGTATATTACTTAATGGAAGCTTGGGATAGACATGGATATAGTAACAGTCTTGCTCAAAATGGTAGTATGTTACCTGGTTCATTTCTACCTCAATATGTGCATATTTCTTTTTAGCATATCGCTTATACATATTGGTAGAGCCTTTAGGATCTTTGCTTGATTACCAACTTTGTGATAGCAGTCACACTAGCGGGGGTTGTGTAAGTGTACGGTAGCGCCCCGGCCGTCTGTTCGAGGCCAAAATGAGGAAACAAAACTTTTTTAAACTAGAAACTGGCGCTATCGTATACTTTTTCCCGGATCGAACCGTTAACCTATAACTAGCTAACTAGAGAAAGGTTGGAAAGGCTATACCGATCGATCCGTGTCCTTCGGTCTTTGGCCACCATCCCAAGCTCCTCGCGGCATCTCCGGTCTCGATCTCCTCGTCGGAAAGGGCACCACATCATCGATTCTTTTTACGGGCTCCCGCTTCTGAACCGAGGGATCTCGGACACGAAGTTTGCTAGTCGACGTGTCCAAGGTTGAATAGAGTAGTGTATGTGATCACTTTTCCTCTTGCATCCATGAGTTTGGATGGAGGTTAGAGGTGTTGCCATAGATGAAGATAATGAGCTAGAGGAAAGAAAGAAGAAGAGAAGGCTTTCTTTCTTTTTCTTTTGTTCTTGCCATGATCAAAAGAGAGAGAGTGTGTGATAAAAAAATACAAGACCAAACTCACCTTAGGCATCCCCTCTCTCTCTCTTCTCATCATATTAACACACATCAATCTCATAATGTGACATTTACACACTAAAAGAGACCATGAGTCACCAATGTGTCCATGTCACATTTAATGCATGTCATGATGAATTCTAGCTCCCAATTTTCAGCAAAGTAAACATTAACCCAAATGTTTACAACAATAAAAAGATACGGCAACATCTAAAGTAAACTCGTAACAGATCACAAGGATACCCCTCACCTGTATATACATACATGCATCCGCATTCCGACTGAATGCGAATGCGATGAGACTAAAGTAATCCAACAAATCTAATACTAGGATCCGGCTTAAACCAAAGCCCACTAGTATGATCCGCCCGATCATGATCCATGCAATACCGCACGTATATGATCGAACCCTGCCATATATCATACGGCCTCTACAACGTTTCGCCCGAAACTTGAGAAACGGTCTGTGGGGGACTCTAAAGACTCGTCAATACATTGACTATGGATTTAACCACTAGCACGTCAGAGGTACTAACTGTACGTAACGGGCTACCAGGTATTGACCAAAAGGGAGGTCGATGAGCGAACTCATCCTGACACCCTACTGAGCCTGTCAGTGACAATATCCGTACAGTCCGGTCCGTTCGTCTATGAGCATCGCATATCGGGCCTAGGGGGTTGGTAAAAGTCAGACCCCCAAAAGCGGTACAAGTCATGTCGGAGTGTAGCCCAGAACACCCTGAGATACTACTGGAATACCTACCAGTAAATCTCCTGCCTCGGCTGAGGGCTTTATGTAATGGCTCTCCTAGATACAGCGCGATCTCACCCCCAATACCGGGAAAGACGAATCCCCTGCCGATCTGCTCACTGCCTCCATGTGGTTCGGGACTGTACCCAACTAAAACCTATTTGCACGACACCTTTGAGCCGTGGTAGGGTAGTAATCAAAGTACAGTGGGAACTCACACGAGACAAATGACGATCTCATGTCGATGAACTAGCCTGTACACATGTCACCAGGGAACTGCTATCTGACGTCATGTATAATACCAACTAGCATGTTCCCGGCGGGTCCTGCCCGGTGTACTCATAACCCAATAAGCACCTGTATACATCTTAGGTGAACCAACTGACACCAATGGCTTGTGAGACCAGCCACCGCCCCTCGTCGGGGTCTCGACTGTATACACTAGTCTACTGATGGAGTATCGATGCCCAGTCTCGAAACTCCCACGACTAGGGACCACTTTAAGGATATGCTTGTAGACCCCAGCTCCCACGTATATGATCGCCATCATACTGCTGGTAGTCAAGCAAGAATCCTAAGGCCTCTATCAACATGCAATAGTGATCTATACCATCACCTAAAGCAGTACACGATGATAAAGATAAACCAGATAGTATACTATTTTCTATCAACGAGTAATACTCAACTGCAATGTTACTTGAAGCATGTACACGGTGATAAAGACAAACCAGATAGTATACAAACCTCTCGAGTAAGACTGTCCTACCGGTATAGTTCCTCCGTCAATCATTGCAATCAAGTGCCTGCGATCCAATAATTGACTCTGAGGGTACTATATCCAACATTCTCCCACTTGCACACAAGTCTAATTATTGCGATGTCGCATACTCACAGCCCGTGTGATACCGAACACCCAACTCCTCTACTGATCAGTTCCATAAAGCTCGTTTGCGAAACTATTGCGTTCAAAGAATAGCCTCAGATAGTGGATCCGCCCTGATGTTTCTTTCTATGTCTCTCTTAATCTAAAATTCGTGGAGAAATCCATCTCCCGAATTGAGTAATACCTGTCTTAGAATAAGTCTGGATATCTGATGGGACCTAGCTCATAAATGAACTCCAAATCCAAACTTCTTTCACTGTATCGTCAACAGAACTTAATCAGTACCTTGCGCCATACCTCCCTCAGTGTTTGCTTGGATCACCTGTCCAAAACACGGCCCCTCGTCATAGGGAAAACTATAACTCAGACAGTCACTCTGTCATCCAGGTCACCTTGGAAGCCAGGAATGATAACCGTCTCCCGAAAGAGGCTGCCGTTATCAGATCCCTAGAACATCCACTTATGTTCTAAAACTGCTTCCGATCGTTTCTCCAGGATTGGATTAATATTAAATTATTGCATCTAGTGCAAAAACAACATCTGGTGTGGTACTTGACATCTCATGATTGACTCAATTGCCTAAGCAAGTGATCTGCCAATCATGCACATTCCTCTCCCCTTTAGTCTGTAAGACACCTTTTGAGAGGGTGACTCCATCACCTGCAGGTACACCACCATGCCAGGAGTCGTCCATTCTAAAACACCTTTAGAATGCTGTCTAAGTACCCTGATTGGGAAATTACCCAAATCTAGATCTAAAACCATATATCTAGTAACTAGAATATCTGATATAATATCCATGTCCTATGTGGAGAAACCACCGTGTGACAACCAAAGTATAACCGATCGTAGTATAGGAATTTCACTTCCTACTCTGTGTATGTCATCCAAATACCAGGACATCACACCCTACTACCTTCTTAACAGATCCATCCCCTATTCTGATGTAGTCAAACCTATGACTGTCGCATCAGAAATAGATGATCTATCTCCGCTATATCTGTTTTAGTCTATAAATAGACATAAGCCACTTGTTCACTATGCTTCCGCTGCTCCCACTGACTACGACAACCCTTTGGCAGAGTCATATACACATGCACTTCTAAAGCCTGTTCAGAACGATGCTATACTCATCCTCCTGTCGGGTCTCATAGTCTGGAACAACAGTAGTGTCAAGTCTGGGTAAACAAGAACCTCCCTGTCACCGTCTTTGAGCATACTGAAGTACCTCTCGAGTGCCTGAGGTTACCCACCATATCTCCGAAGTGGACAATAGAATGTTAAACCAGATTGAATCTTTAGGTTCTTATCAAATTTTCAGTAATCGTTTGCGGTTCTGGAATCACTTCCAGTTCTACCATACTCCCACTTCTGTTTTCTAAAAAAATCCATTTTACTAAAACTGTAGAGAGTCAAGAACAATATCACTATTGATCTTCTAGATGGTAGAAAGTCAACCCTCGTCATAGCCCGGGTCAACCCACAAATAACCATTACAGAAACGTGCCTTGAGTTATCCGGAGTCTGGTTTTAAGCATAAGCTGGACAACTCCCCGTACCTTAACATCGTTAAGATATGAACCGTTATATATCCAATATAGAAACAGAGGCTCTGATTTAATTGGAACCAGATTCAAATCATGCAGCTGTCTCCAGTGCATGTCAACTAAATGGAGAGAGGCCGATCAGCATTGCTCAACTTAGGAGCACATCCAGATATGAGTAACCTGAAAGAGAAACAAGTTTCTCAAAAATCATTACTATCAACTAAATATCATACACAAGTATCTACATCTTCGATCACCTTGAAGAATCCCGATACTTGCAACACCTGGTTCTCTACTTTATTCTTATACCTATAACTTCTCAAAACTTAGACTTTGTATTTCTACGAAACACATGTCTAAGAACTAGAGAAGTCACAAGTAAACAGAATATAGTACGAGTACCGACCCCTCTGTCCTCAAGGACACTGGACAACATACAATACTCTATATAAGTCCCCCGAGTCTAATAACTCATTTCCTATGTGTCGTAGGTTGAAAATTGTACTTATGGTTAAGAAGAATTACACCGTTGTTTAATGCTCCTTACCTAACCATCCACTGATATAGGTAAATGTCATAGACATAATTTCAAAAAGTTATATCTCACTTTATAAAAATAAACGTACAGATATATCAATTTGAAATTGGTGCATAACAACGGATATTCAAAACCAAATATTTGCCGTCCGGCAAGCAACCCAGGCGATTTCCTCAAATATCACCAATTACAACGAATCCCGATATAATGAGGTTGATCACCGAATTCCCAATAACTTACTCCCACTCATCATCTGTAAAACCATACAGATGTGAGAATCAAACTTGGTAAATATATACCCTGGAGCAAGGAATAATTAGGAAATCAGTTTTCCATTAACAATACACAGTGCAACTGAAACATATAAATGTTTCGAAGGGGTATCCGGGTATTCCTAGTAATGTCTCTTCCATTATCAGATTCACAACTGTAACCGTATACTTCATTTGCCATCTTTCCAAATCCCTTTATATGTCTTTAGTCATTACCTTCTGTACACCCCTTTAGGCTAAACGGTTTTCTTCCTTTCCTACCGTTCGGCACCAGCCTATGGTTTGGAAGAAGACTATCCAATAAGCATAATGGGTGTGCTCCCCTAATCCTAGGAGCACTCGCAACCTGAGAGAAGGTGAGGATAAAAGACAACTGAATAAAACCTTATTCCTATTTCTCCTGAACCAGAATCCATCTCCAAACTGGAACAAGTCCCTTCGAGTTCGTATATAACCATACGATGGAGTATCCAATAAACTGTGGATCTTCATAGTGATACGGAGTGTTCTGGAGAAATACAAAGGTGATGTAGGATTGGCGATGAAATACTTGGTTTGGTCATGAATAGCAGTTGCAATTTACTTTGCCCTTTTACTAATCCCTTTATTTGTCTTTACTTAATACCTTCTATACACCTTTTAGGCTAAATGGTTTTCATTCTCTACCGTTCGGCACCTGCCTATGGTTTGGATGAAGATTATCCAATAAGCGTAATAGGTGTACTGTCCTAATCCAAGGAACACTCGCAACCTGAGAGAAGGTAAAAGGATAAAACAACTGAATAGTCCTATTCGTTTTCTCCAGAACCGGAAACCATCCTCGAATAAGTTCCTTCAAGTTCGTATATAACCATACGATGGTTTTATCCAATGGATGTTGATGTTCGCAGTGATACGTGGTGTTCTGGAGAAAAGGGTAAAAGTAGGAGTGACAATGAGGTATGCAACTCAGACAATCCAAAAGCCAGTGTTTTAAGAAGGTTCGGTTAATCTTGGTCACTGAATCATAGCCAAGGGTCGGGTCATGGTCGCGTCCAAAGAGAGAGAGAGAAAAGAAACACTCAGCGTGCACTCGAAAGCCAGATCAGAATGGTTATCACTTTATCTAACCAGGAAACCTCCCACTGTAACCTCAAATTCTCCTCCAAACCTGAAAGAAGAATTAGTCGGGATCACCCGAGGAGTAAACCAACTCATCAGTGGGAATCGGGATCCAACTATCATCGTATGATAACTTGACGGAATCCACTCAAGTCACCACACTCCAGAAGGTATGCGCATGCCTGGCAAGTTTCAGTTTCTTTAGAAACTCCCGATGTGTGTTTTTACCCCTGGGACCCAAGTGACCTTGACACAGTCAACAAATCAAAGAGTCCTAGTCAAGTTCAACCCATCATTATCCTGGATTGCATTAAACCCACCCGTACATGGAAATGGGGTTTCTGGTAATTTTATTTTGGGCCCAGATTTATTTGAGTACTGGGTATTGTTCTTGGGGCCCACTTCGGGAAATTTTGTCGATCGAAAATTTTAAGTATGTTGGTTCACAGTATTTACATTATATTTGCGACCGTGAATGTCATTTGATCGGTAAATCCTGTCTAATTGCTATAGTTCTTTTAGACGGATTTGCAAACGTGGCATTCACGTTGATGTTCTGTGTTGTACTGTGATGTTGCGGATTTGCCGTGGTGGATAGCCTGGTGCAATGGTAGTACAGTTTGGTTTTATATGTACATTTGATATTGCGGGGCGAACGTCCGACTTGTGGACTGCCGTCACTGCCTGTTTGTATATTATTCTTTTGGGGCACGACCGGGCTGAGGTCGATGTACCCGTTGTATATTTTACTTTCTGTACTAGGAATACCCCAAGGTAGGGTGCACGGATAGCTGGGTTCTAGAGGGCAACGGGCCCGCATCTCATGGCTTTGATACGGAGGGGGCTTCACTCTAGAATTGGCGGGCTATTCGTCACACTCGTAGGGGGTACAGGTTGACCCAAGGATGGGTGGTCAAGTTACCGGATTCCGTGAAGTGCTGGGTGGTCCATTCACGTTGTTGAAGGGGGCTGTCTCGCTTCAGGTTTTGGCGGGTAACTTGCCGCGCCCGTAGGGGTCTAGAATTTCATTGCACAGGCTATCCACATGACCAAAGGAACGTCGGGTTTCAGTAGCGGCTCTAGGAAACCCGGGGATCCTAGATTATCTGTATTGTTCTGTGATGCTTATTACATTTTTGTGATGTTGCATTTTATCACGCTTTGAGCGATTATTATATATTGATATATATACTAGTAGATGTTGTATATGTTTTACACCCGCGCTAGTCCAGTGCCCGCTCTGTCGTTAGTTAAGTAACCTAACGGGTGATGATGGGACCCAGTGGCGAATGCAGATGGCATATACGTACATCATATTTTCGTTCTTTTTGGTGCGATTAATTGATAGGAATGCATTGATTCGGATCAATGCAAGATAAACAAACATATTCTGATGTTGTTGGAACATTTTTCAAAAAGCTGTTATTGCAAGGACGTTCTCTTTGTTTTGCACAATGGATTCGGTTAGGAATATCCTGCACCTCAGTCGACGAGGCAAGGGCCGAGATCCCTTCACCAGGAGTGACCCCTTAGACAGAAGTTTGCATCAGGGTAATAACTTCACTATAGCCGATTACTTTTTGCTTTGCATCGTGGTATTCCGTTGGAATATCCTGCACCTCATTCTACGGGGAAAGAGCCGAGATCCCTTCACCGGGAGTGACCTCTTTAGCAAAGGTTTTCGCCACTATATTTTTATAAAAGCTATGCAGTTCCTTCAACGATATCAAGTTCATTGCGTTAAAAGTTTTTTGCCAAAACCTTGACGTAAGCCAACAGGCTGGGTAGTCTATAAGCACATCCTTATACAGGTCCCTAACCGTAGGATTATCGAGACGGGGCATCGATACTCCAGAGTAGACTAGTGTATATGCTTCTCATCCCAGCAGGGGAGAAGGTCTGTCCTACAGCCATTAGTACGTCGTACTGGAGATAGTCTGCTGGTGCTCATTGGGTTATGAGTACACTGGACAGGACTCGTCGGGAACTGTTGCTGGGTATTATACTTATCGTCGGGTAGCAGTTTCCAGGTGACATGAATACAACATAGTCCGTTGACTTGACACTGCAATTTCGCCTCGAGTGTGTTCCCACTGTAGTTTGATTACTACCCTACCACGGCTCAAAGGAGTCGTGTAAATAGGTAGTAGTTGGGTGCAGTCCCGAAGCACTTGAAGGCAGTGACAGTTAGATACGATTCGTCTCTCTTGGTATTGGGGGTTGATATCGCGCTGTGTTCGGAAGGCCATTACACAAAATCCTTGGCCAAGGCAAGCAAGATTTAGTGGTAGGTACTCTAGTAGTTTCTTCGGGTGTTTTGGGCTACTCTCCGACATGACTTATTGTGCTATTAGGGGTCTGACGATTACCGCCCCTAGGCCTGATATGCGATACTCTTAGACGAATAGACCAGACTGTACGGAGATTGTCACAGACAGGCTCAGTAGAAATTCGGATAAGTTATTCTCATCGGCCTTCTTATCGACATATACCTGGGGGGCGTTACATGCAGCTAGTACCACTTGCGGCCTGTGGTTAATCCCACTTCCAACGTAGTGTCGAGTCTTTAGAGTCCCACACAGAGGGTTTCCCTGCATCGAGCAAAAGATGTAGAGGTCGTATGGTTTTACGACAAGGTTCGATCACGTACGTGTACTTGTGCATGGATGATGATTCGGACAGATAATACTAGTGGGCTTTGGTTTAAGCCGGATCCTAGTATTATACTAATGGATAGTTTTCGTCTTTTTTGTATTCGTATCTTTCGGAATACGGATACGGGTATGTATATACGGATGGGGGGATTTTGTAAATTGTTCAAAGATGCTTCTACAAGAGACACCTCATAATTATATTTATCATTTTAGTTTAAATGATTATTCATTTTATGAGTGGAGGAAATGAGGTGTATTTTGCATAAAATTGAGTATGGCTTTTGGTGACACTTGTGGGGTTTTCATCCCATGACTCGCCAAGTTGATATTAAAACATATTTCATTTTCCAATATGATTTATTCATTAGGAAAAATGGTATGGTTCAGTTTAGAGAAAAGAGAGTTCATTATAGCATTCAGAAAGCTTAGAAATAAATAAAATTAATTAATTAAATAATAAAATGTTAAATTAAAAAGTTATTAAAACCAAATAAAAAAATTTCATAAGATGTATGTAAAACAAATTAAATTAAAATTTTAGTATGCAACATAAATAAAATATAAGGGTTTTAATGTGAATTTTAGCTTCGTTTTAATAAAAAAGGGTGTTTTATAATAACATAAGTTGTGAAGGGTTTCTATGTAAAGTTTAGGAATTTGTGCAAATGGTAATTGATTAAGGGTGTAAGTGAAAAAGAGGTAAATTAGGTTTTGGTTCAGAATTTTATCTTAAGATAATTCAAAATGGAAAGATAATGCATTTCCACCACCTTCTTACATGCACAACCCACACCCCACACCTCCTACTTGCATGAGAATGGCACATCTAGGTCTTTGACACCTCCTCTTACCACCTCACTCTTCCCATCACCACATATATCATGTGTTCAGATCATTTAGCTAAGTTTAAAATCTGAAATTTAAAAGAAAGAAAAAGAGAACAAGAACAAACATAGAAGAACAAGAGAAGAAAGGAGAAGTAAAGAGCTAAGTCCAGGAATTCCCTCACCATTAAGCTAGGACTAGGAGCTTGTGCATCTTCGAGGGTGTTCTTCCAGAAAATTACTTGAAGGTAAAATTCTTAATTACAGTAAAAATTTAGATTCTGTAACTATTTCAAATTGAAATGAAAATTTTCTATAATATCGTATTTTAGTCAAAACTAGGCTCTGTTTGAATCTGCTTTAGTTTAGAGAAAAATTGACTTAACTAAACAGGGTCTTAATGATGTATGTTGAATCTAGAGCAAACCATAGGAGCAAGAACCAGAGGGCTCGGTTTTGGGCCGGCTACCAATAGGCAAAATTCGGCGTTGCCGGATTTTTGGGGAAGTTTGGTGATTTGGGTTGTTGGGTAGATCTCTGTGTAGGTGTTTGGTTATTTTGGTATTGTTTAAATAAGTTAGTTTAACTGTATATAAAATCTGGGATCTAATATCCGAAAAGGTATCTGAAAATCCCAAATACGACACGGTTAAAACGTATCGCGATTTGTTTTCTGTCGCGATGCAGAGTTGGGTCAAATTTCAGTGAGGTTGAGTGATTGATTGTTGCTGTAGTCGTACGCAGTGTAGTTAGCACGTACAACTTGTGTTCTTGATTTTACCGTATCGGAATGTAGCCGTTCTCTTATACAAGTTAAATTTAATATTAAATTTGAGTTCGGGAATTTCGGAGGCAGCAAGGAAAGGAGAAGGATTGGTGATTCCTGAGTAGATACGGCGTTTTTCCGGTGAGTAGACTAAACATCTACCGGGGAATTTTGTAAAGATGGAGTGTTATTCCCGTAGTTAGATTTAAATTCAAGTTTTTCTTTTGTATGTTAACTTTATCATCTTCATGCTAAAATCTACATATGTATCTCCAGGATTAATATTTGTTAGAACACTGCACCATTATCGATGAGTTATGTTGCACATGCATATATTTACATGTTACACTACACCTCGTCGGTATTAACATGTCACTGTACACTTAGAAATTATCTTGTTAAAAATGATTATTAGCATACTTAAATATGAATAGTCGTAGAAATTAGCATATATGATATCATATTTCATATTCAAGTATTATTAGTTGATATAAGAGGCAATTGTATTATTGAGGATTTATGGTTTTAAGTTTTCATATACTATTACGAAAAATCAGTGATTTTCATGAGTTCTTGTCACGTCCACCATGAGTTGTCAATTTTATGATTTGGTTTTTATTCCGAACCGAGTTGGGGGTCATACGGTTGCGGATTAACAATTTTTATCCAGACTGAGTCGGGGGGCATACAGTTGGATACATGGTGGACCCGGTCGAGAACGAGGGGCAAGATAGCCGCACTTTAGGCGGGGAGCCTAAGGAGATTACTCGATTCCGGAAACAGTTATGAACACGGCGGATATCTAGATGGTACCGACCGGTGTTATTAATTACAGGATCGTTCGTGGAATGATGCCTGAGCGAGACAGAAGATTTGTGTCGATGTTGGACACGGAAAGATAAACTTTATTTGGAAATAAGTGATGAGATTTCAGTTTTGGCTTATAAGATTAGTAGTACAAATTCATGTTTCTCATATGCTTGTAAGTGCACGGCGGCGCCCCGGCCGTCAATCCGACGCCAAAATGCGGAAGCGAAAAACTTTAATTTTGCAAACTAGCAAACCGGCACCACCGCGCACTAAACACCCGGATCGAACCATTAACTAGTCCTAGCTAACTACAAGACGGGTTAGAGATATACCGAGTGATCCGAGTCCTCCGGTCTTCTCATCATCGTCCCGATCTCCCGCGGAAAGTCCTGTCTCCACCTCGTCGCCGGAAGTGCACCACATCGCCTGCATCTTTTACGGGCTCCCACCTCTATACCGAGGCAACTCGGGTGCGAAGCTGGCAAGTCGACGTGCCCAAGATTTGTTGTAGGCTAGTGTAGAGTCTATGTCTCATTGGGGTGGTGAAGTTGCCATGGATGGAGGAGAGAAAGAATTTTGGAGAGGATGAAGGTGTATCATTTTGCAAGCATGAAGAATGAGATGAATAAAATCCCACCACTAGAAAAAACAACTCTCTCATTCTTTCCCCAATAGTATCTCTCTCTCTCAAGTGAGAATGGTGGAGGATAAAAACATCAACCATGAAGGGAGGTGGTCGTAGTAAAAGGTAGAGGGTGACCACATCCAAAAGCCATCATAACAAAGTCATATCAACTCTCATCAAGTCCTAATCCATTCTAATCACCATTAAAGCAAAAGAAAAGATGGAAAAAGAATATAATGATGATGGTCATATCATAATCTCACAAATGCAAGAAACCCCTCCCCAATAAGTTATTTGTAAACTTGCAAATAACCCCCTCCATCGGAAAAGT
The DNA here is from genome assembly GCA_030015575.1 of Agapanthus africanus. Classification (NCBI taxonomy): domain Eukaryota; kingdom Viridiplantae; phylum Streptophyta; class Magnoliopsida; order Asparagales; family Amaryllidaceae; genus Agapanthus; species Agapanthus africanus. The sequence continues at coordinate 209,252,988 of JASDDO010000004.1, forward strand.
CCGGCCGCGAAGGAACAAAGGAAAATCGGCCGGAACGGAATGCAAACTGGCAACTCCAGAAAACTGGTCCCGTAATAAATTACAGGAAAAACCCCGATACTGTGCATACACACCCGCATCTGTATTCCGACCGCATACAAATGCAATGAGACAAAATCTACACTGTACTATACTAGGATCCGGCTTAAACTAAAGCCGGTTAGTAATATCCGTCCGATCCTGATCCGTGCAATACCGCACGTATCTGATCGAACCCTGCCATATATCCATAAGGCCTCTAGTACTAACCGTCCGATCCTGATCCGTGCAATACCGCACGTATCCGATCGGACCCTGCCATATCTCCATATGGCCTCTACAGCGTTTCGCCCGAAACTTGAGTAACTGTAAGTGTGGTGGACTCTAAAGACTCGTCAATACTATGGCTGTGGATTTAACCACTAGCACGTCAGAGGTATAAGCCAATACGTGACCGGGCACCAGCTATTGACCAAAAGGGACGTCGATGAGCGAACTCATCCTGACACCCTACTGAGCCTGTCAGTGACAATATCCGTACAGTCCGGTCCGTTCGTCTATGAGAATCGCATGGCGGGCCTAGGGGGTTGGTAAAAGTCAGACCCCCAAAAGCGGTACAAGTCGTGTCGGAGTGTAGCCCAAAACACCCTGAGATACTACTGGAATACCTACCAGTAAATCTCCTGCCTTGGCCAAGGACTTCGTGTAATGGCTCTCCTAGACACAGCGCGACCTCACCCCCAATACCGGGAGAGACGAACCCCTGCAGATACGCTCACTGCCTCCATGTGGCTCAGGACTGTACCCAACTAAAACCTGTTTGCACGTCTCCTTTGAGCATGGTAGGGTAGTAATCAAAGTACAGTGGGAACTCACACGAGACAAATGACGATCCCCAGGTCGATGAACTAACCTGTACACATGTCACCAGGGAACTGCTATCTCACGTCAGGTATAAGACCAACTAGCATGTTCCCAGCGAATCCTGTCCGGTGTACTGATAACCCAATGAGCACCTGTATACATCTTTAGGTGAACCAACTGACACCAGTGGCTTGTAAGACCGGCCACCGCCCCTCGTCGGGGTCTCGACTGTATACACTAGTCTACTCTGGAGTATCGATGCCCTGTCTCGAAACTCCCACGACTAGGGACCATTTAAGGATGTGCTTATAGTCTACCAGCTGCCACGTATATGATCGCCCTCATACTGCTGGCAGTCAAGCAAGAATCCTAGGGGCTCTATCAACGTGCAATAGCGACCTGTCAGGTCACCTTAAGCAGTACACGATGATAAAGGTAAACCAGATAGCATACTATCATCTCGAGTAAGACTGTCCTACCGGGATAGGTCCTCCCTCAATCATTACAATCACGTGTCTGTGATCCAATAATTGACTCCGAGGGCACTATCTCCAACAATGCTATCATGCATCATACTTACCCATATTGCATTTAGTTATAGTCGTCATATTTACACTATTAGCCGTTATATGTTAGTTATATTCACTGAGTTGGCAACCCACCCCCGTTGTGCCACGGTTCCTTGCAGGGGTAAAGTGGACGGTTAGTAGCAGTGCAGATCCACTTTTGCAGCTTTTATCGCATCTTTTGATAGGTGGGTTACATATGTAGTAACCTTCTCTTTTGGTATTGTATTTTGTATCTAGAAAATCACCATCAGATCTTGTACTATGACTTATAATGAGAGATGATTATATGTATATTATTTGACAGGTGAGATCGTTGTTATGTTAATGGATATTTCTTTTATTCATATCTGTGATTCTATTGGTCTCATATAAGTTGTAAATTTTTATTCCGCTGTTGTTATTGTTGATCCCAACTAGGGATTTAACTAAACTTAACACCTTATGCTTGTTTATATTTTAATTACATAAAAACTATGATTTTTACTTAAAAACTAAATTTTTATAAAAAAAAATTCGCAAAAAGGGTTTTGATCTTAGTTTTTGGCTTACTCGGGTTGTGTAGATATCTTTAGATATTATACAATATAAGTGTCGGTCACATCCAAACTTCGGGTCCTGACAAAGTTGGTATCGAAGCTTATGATTAACCTTACGGAGTCGAGTAGAGAGTTAAGATAAGTTGACATGAGTAGGTGAATTAGGATGAGTGCAGTACCGTACGTATGTTCAACGACATATTTACGTTACCATACTCAGCCTAACTAACCTTAGGATGTATATCTTTATCTATTCTTCCTTTAACACTCTGACATTGATTATCCCTACTCGTAAGCCTTATCAACTCTCGTTTCTTGTTCCAGTTGCTATGGCTATGCGAGCTAGGCGAGCCGCAGCCAGAGATGCAGCTAGGGCGAGTCCGCCTGTGATGGCGACTGCTACACCGGACGTTCCGGTGGTGCATGAGCATGTTGATCCTCCTCCTCCAGATCGTATGACTAGGGTAAAGGGGGGCATGTTAAGATTGCAGCGAGTGGTAGGACAGTTAGCTGAGGCCACTCGAGTACAGAGACAGGATCTGGCACCGACTATGGAAGAGTCCGATGTACAGCCCACGCAGAAGGTCGCACTGGTAGAGACGAGAGCGATGGAGGTATCGCTTTCAGAGTTTATGAGGTTGAGACCTTCGGTATTTACAGGGACCGATGTAGCGGAGGATCCTCAATCCTTTCTTGATAGGATGGCCAGGATTGGTAGATCATTGCGATGTTCTGATGCGAGGTCAGTTGAGCTGACTAGCTTTCGTTTGGAGGGACTTGCACAGGAGTGGTGTGAGTCGATGGAAAGAGGTCGAGCTGCTGGTCTTCCTCAAATGTCATGGACCGAGTTTTCCGAGGTCATTCTTGCCAGATTTCTTATACAGAGTGTGAGGGACGCTAGAGCTAGCAGTTTTGAAGCGTTGCGGAAATCTGCAAGTATGTCGGTGGTAGATTATGATTTACGATTCACCCAGTTATCGCGCTATGCTCCATACTTAGTTCCTACAGAGGAGCTTCTGGTGAAGAGGTTCATAAAGAGTCTGGACATGCAGTTGTTTCTGTCTATAGGCTCCCAGCATTTTGATACATATGTGCAGGCCATGGATGCAGCGATGCGAGTGGAGGAGTGTTTGAGCGAGGAAGTGGTCGTTCCGGAGCCAAAGAGGGTTAAACCTATGGGGTCGATGACTAGGCAGTTTGGCAAAGGTAGGGTCAGGTATACTCCAGGCCGTAGTTTCGGACGAGGTTGGACCCAGGGTCAGATGTTCAGTTCATACCCCGATGATCAGAGGACCCCATTTAGATGTTATAGTTGCGGACTTCCAGGACATATGTCTAGAGAATGTACACGGCATGGTGGGACTGTTACTCCGCCGGCTGCGTTACCCCCTCCACCATCTTTGCCGATATCTTTACTGCCTCCCCCAGTTGGCACTACGCGCCCGGTAGTTGCACCACGAGGTCGAGGATTTGCAGGACGCTCTCAGAGAGGTCGAGGAGATAGAGGTAGAGGACGACAGGATGCGGGCATGGGCCAGGCACGGGTTTTTGGGCTGACTCCACAGGATGCCCATGCATCAAATGCAGTTGTGACAGGTACTCTTGTATTATGTTCCTTAGAAGCCCATATTTTATTTGATCCCGGTTCTACACATTCTTACGTATCTTCACGCTTTGCACTTTCTTTGGGGAAAGAGTCGTCATTGTTAGAGTTACCATTAGTGGTAATTACGCCGGTGGGAGATTCTTTTATAGCTCGACACGTATTCAAGTCATGTTTTGTACGTATTGGTGATAGAGATTCGCTCGTTGATCTGATTCTCCTGGATATGTTAGATTTCGATATACTTCTCAGTATGGATTGGTTGGCCGCTTGTCATGCCTATGTAGATTGTCGGGGGAAAGCGGTTAGATTCTTTTTTCCAGGTGAACCGATGTTTGTTATGCAGGGGGACTGTAATATAACTCCTGCCAACATGATTTCTGCTCTTTGTGCGGGACGACTCTTGAAGAAGGGTTGTCATGGGTTCTTGGCATTTGTTCAGGACTTAGGAGCCGTTGAGATTCCATTGGACCAGGTTCCGATCTTACGAGAATTTTCGGATGTGTTTCCTGTTGAGTTACCAGGATTACCGCCCGATCGTGATATTGAATTTTGCATCGACTTGATTCCAGGTGCGAGGCCTATTTCTATATCACCCTATCTGATGGCCCCGACGGAATTGATGGAACTCAAAAGCCAGTTGCAAGAGTTGTTAGATAAAGGACTTGTTCGTCCCAGTGTTTCACCGTGGGGAGCTCTTGTCTTATTTGTAAAGAAGAAGGACGGTAGTATGAGACTGTGCATTGACTACCGACAGCTGAATCGCGTCACTATGGGAAATAGGTATCCACTACCTCGTATCGATGACTTGTTTGATCAGTTGCAGGGAGATGGCTACTTCTCAAAGATTGATCTGCGGGCAGGGTACCACCAGTTGAAAGTTCGGAAGGATGACATTCCGAAGACTGCTTTTCGTACCCGATATGGACACTATGAATTTCTGGTGATGTCATTCGGGCCCACCAATGCCCCAGCAGCGTTTATGGTTATGATGAACCGCATTTTCAGGCCTTTCTTTGATCAGTTTATCATTGTATTCATAGATGATATCCTTGTTTATTCCCGAAGTCGGGAGGTGCACGAGAAGCATTTGCGTATCACGTTGCAGACCTTGAAGGAGCATCAGCTGTTTGCAAAATTCTCCAAGTGTGCTTTCTGGCTAGATAGTGTGGATTTTTTGGGTCATGTGGTTACGAGAGATGGTATACATGTGGACCCAAAGAAGATCGAAGCAGTGCAGCACTGGCCCAGACCTGTGTCAGTTACAGAGATTCGCAGTTTCTTAGGTCTGGCAGGTTATTACTGACGCTTTATGCAGGATTTCTCTTGGATCGCTGCATTGCTGACCGGGCTGACCAGGAAGGAGGTTCCATTTCTGTGGACAGATGCATGTGAGCAGAGTTTCCAGCAGTTGAAGACTCGCTTGACGACTGCACCTGTATTATCGTTACCTTCTGGGTAAGGTGGCTTTGTTGTGTATTGTAATGCCTCTAGAGTGGGTTTAGGCTGTGTGTTGATGCAGCACGACAGGGTTGTAGCTTATGCTTCTCGACAGTTGAAGAGGCACGAGCAGAACTACTCCACTTATGATTTGGAGATGGCTGTTGTAGTTTTCACACTGAAGATTTGGAGACATTACTTGTATGGAGAGTCGTGCCAAATCTTCACAGATCATAATAGCTTAAAATATATTTTTCAGCAGAGGGATCTGAACTTAAGGTAGCGTAGATGGATGAAACTTGTGAAAGATTACGATTGTGAGATCTTGTATCATCCAGGAAAAGCGAATGTTGTAGCAGATGCTTTGAGTCGGAGGCCTGGAGGTAGCTTATCTCATTTACGTGTCTTGCAGAGAAAGTCTTCTACAGACTGGCATATTTTATGTGATAGTCATATACAGTTTGAGTTCACCTCGACAGGAGGACAGTTAGTACATGTTTGCACCCGACCTCAGTTATTGGATCGTATTCGAGAGACACAGCCCGCAGATACTCGTATGACAGAGATTATGGATCAGGTTAGGCAAGGCAGAGAGTCGGAGTTCGTGATTGATGACCATGGAGTATTACGTTTTGGGACTCGTCTTTGTATACCAGATTCAGATGGTTTGAGGCGTGAGATCTTAGAGGAAGCCCACCGATCAGCATATAGTATTCATCCTGGTTCCACCAAGATGTATCATGACTTGAAGGAGGTTTATTGGTGGGAAGGAATGAAAAGGGATGGTGCGGAGTTTGTATCGAGATGCCTGACTTGTCAGCAAGTCAAAGCTGAGCACTAGAGGCCGGCAGGAGAGTTGCAGTCCTTGCCCATTCCGGAGTGGAAAAGGGAACAGATTTCTATGGATTTCGTTGTGGGTCTACCCAGGACTAGCAGAGGGTATGATTACATTTGGGTGATTGTAGATAGATTAACAAAGGCAGCTCACTTTTTTCCGGTGAAGACGACATATGGGTTTGCACGGTATGCTCAGATTTATATCGACGAGATTGTACGATTGCATGGAGTTCCGACGTGCATAGTATCCAATAGGGGTACCCAGTTTACCAGCAGGCTATGGCAGAAACATCAAGAAGCTCTTGGTATACGATTGAACTTTAGCACGACTTTTCACCCACAGACAGATGGTCAGTCGGAGCGGGCCATTCAGAAACTAGAGGATATGCTTCGGGCTTGTAGCCTTGATTTCGGTGGTAGTTGGGATCGTCACTTACCTTTGATAGAATTCTCGTACAATAACAGTTTTCAGGAGACGATCCAGATGGCACCCTTTGAAGCTTTGTATGGGAGGAAATGTCGATCACCCGTTTGCTGGACGGAACTGAGCCAGAGTAGCATCTTGGCACCGCCGATAGTACATGAGACTATAGAGAAGATTCAATTGATACAGGATAGAATGAGGGCGGCCCGGTGCAGACAGAAATCATATGCAGATCGACGACGTCGTAGACTCGAGTTTCAGGTGGGAGATCATGTGTTCCTTCGAGTGTCTCCGATGAAAGGTGTGATGCGTTTCGGGAAGAAGGGGAAGCTCAGCCCCAGATATGTCGGACCTTACGGGATTCTGGAGAGAGTGGGTGCTGTAACTCATCGATTAGCACTTCCACCAAGTTTTCCCGATGTGCATCCGGTGTTTCACGTGTCTATCCTTCGCAAGTATCTTCACGATCCTTCTCACGCGATCCAGCATCAGACCTTACAGCTTGAGCTGGATTTATCCTACACAGTGCAGCCAGTCGCTATTCTAGACATGCAGGCAAAGAAACTAAGATCGAGGGTACTTCCATCTGTAAAGGTTCTTTGGCAAGGAAAGAATCGCGAGAAGATTACTTGGGAGACCGAAGATGCGATGCGGAAGAAATTTCCACATCTTTTTGAAGGTATGTCTAGTTAATTTTTAAATTCGGGGACCGAATTTTCTTAAGGGGGGAATATTGTAACATTCAGAAAATTTAGAAATAAATAAAATTAATTAATTAAATAATAAAATGTTACATTAAAAAGTTATTAAAACCAAATAAGACAATTTCATAAGATGTATGTAAAACAAATTAAATTAAAATTTTAGTATGCAACATAAATAAAATATAAGGGTTTTAATGTGAATTTTAGCTTCATTTTAATTAAAAGGGTGTTTTATAATAACATAAGTTGTGAAAGGTTTCTATGTAAACTTTAAGAATTTGTGCAAATCGGAATTGATTAAGGGTTTAAGTGAAAAAGAGGTAAATTAGGTTTTGGTTCAGAATTTTATCTTAAGATAAATCAAATTGGAAAGATAATGCATTGCCACCACCTTCTTACATGCACAACCCACACCCCACACATCCTCCTTGCATGAGAATGGCACATCTAGGTCTTTGACACCTCCTCCTACCACCTCACTCTTCCCATCACCACATGTATCATGTGTTCAAATCATTTAGCTAAGTTTAAATTCTGAAATTTAAAAGAAAGAAAAAGAGAACAAGAACAAACATAGAAGAACAAGAGAAGAAAGGAGAAGTAAAGAGCTAAGTCTAGGAATTCCCTCACCATTAAGCTAGGACTAGGAGCTTGTGCATCTTGGAGGGTGTTCTTCCAGCAAATTACTTGAAGGTAAAATCCTTAATCACAGTTGGAATTTAGATTCTGTAACTAGTTCAAATTAAAATGAAAATTTTCTATAATACCGTATTTTAGTCAAAACTAGGCTCTGTTTGAATCTGCTTTAGTTTAGAGAAAAATTGACTTAACTAAACAGGGTCTTAATGATGTGTGTTGAATCTAGAGCAAACCATAGGAGCAAGAACCAGAGGGCTCGGTTTTGGGCCGGCGACCAATAGACAAAATCCGGCGTCGCCAGATTTTTAGGGAAGTTTGGTGATTTGGGTTGTTGGGTAGGTCTCTGTGTAGGTGTTTGGTTATTTTGGTATTGTTTAAATAAGTTAGTTTAACTGTATATAAAATCTGGGATCTAATATCCGAAAAGGTCTCTGAAAACCCAAAATACGACACGGTTAAAACGTATCGCGATTTGTTTTCTGTCGCGATGCAGAGTTGGTGTTAAATTTCAGTGAGGTTGAGTGATAGATTGTTTCTATAGTCGTACGTAGTGTAGTTAGCACGTACAACTTGTGTTCTTGATTTTACCGTATCGGAATGTAGCCGTTCTCTTATACAAGTTAAATTCAATATTAGATTTGAGTTCGGGAGTTTCAGAGGCAGCAAGGAAAGGAGAAGGATTAGCGATTCTTGAGTAGATACGACGTTTTTCCGGTGAGTCGACTAAATATCTACCGGGGAATTTTGTAAAGATGGCGTGTTACGCCCGTAGTTAGGTTTAAATTCACGTTTTTCTTTTGTATGTTAAATTTATTATCTGCATGCTAAAATCTACATATATATTTCCAGGATAAATATTTGTTAGAACACTGCACCATTATCGACGAGTTATGCTGCACATGCACATATTTACATGTTACACTACACCTCGTCGGTATTAACATGTCACTGTACACTTTGAAATTATCTTGTTAAAAATGATTCTTATCATACTTAAATATAAATAGTCAAAGAAATAAGCATATATGATATCATATTTCATATTCAAGTATTAGTAGGTTATATAAGAGGCACTTGTATTATTGAGGATTTATGGTTTTGAGTTTTCATATACTATTACAAAATATCAGTGATTTTCATGAGTTCGTGTCACGTCGACCATGAGTTGTCGATTTTATGATTTGGTTTTTATTCCGAACCGAGTTGGGGGTCATACGGTTGCGGATTTAGAATTTTTATCCAGACTGAGTCGGGGGGCATACAGTTGGATACATGGTGGACCCGGTCGAGACCGAGGGGCAGGATAGCCACACTTTAGGCGGGGCGCCTAACGAGGTTACTCGATTCCGGAGACAGTTATGAACACGGCGGATATCTACATGATACCGACCGGTGTTATTGATTACAGGATTGTTCGTGGAATGGTGCCTGAGAGAGACAGAAGATTTGTGTCGATGTTGGACACGGAAAAATAAACTTTATTTGGAAATAAGTGATGAGATTTCATTTTTGGCTTATATGATTAGTATTACAAATTCAAGTTTCTCATATGCTATCATGCATCATACTTACCCATATTGCATTTAGTTATAGTCGTCATATTTACACTATTAGCTGTTATATGTTAGTTATATTCACTGAGTTGGCAACTCACTCCCGTTGTGCCACATTTCCTTGCAGGGGTAGAATGGACGGTTAGCAGCAGTGCAGATCCACTTTTGCAGCTTTTATCGCATCTTTTGATAGGTGGGTTACATATGTAGTAACCTTCTCTTTTGGTATTGTATTTTTTATCTAGAAAATCTCCATCAGATCTTGTACTATGACTTAGAATGAGAGATGATTATATGTATATTATTTGACAGGTGAGATCGTTGTTATGTTAGTGGATATTTCTTTTATTCATATCTGTGATTCTATTGGTCTCATATAAGTCGTAAATTTTTATTCCGCTGTTGTTATTGTTGATCCCAACTAGGGATGCAACCAAACTTAACACCTTATGCTTGTTTATATTTTAATTACATAAAAAATGTGATTTTTACTTAAAAACTAAATTTTTATAAAAAAATTCGCAAAAAGGGTTTTGATCTTAGTTTTTGGCTTACTCAGGTTGTGTAGATATCTTTAGATATTATACAATCTAAGTGTCGGTCACATCCAAAATTTGGGTTGTGACATTCATGCTCTTTTCTTATGCAAACTTATCACTAGATTTTTTCCTCAAGTCTTCTTCTTCTACCTCCCTCAAGCCATTCTTGTCTTATGAGTTGAGAATCCTGTGGATATGAGAGACAAATCATTCCATCTATATTCTCTACATCGTCTACGACATCTAGTGTAGCGAACTAGGTGCCCTAGATACTTCCGTTAAGGTGGGAGCTCGATGCATACACTCTTGGGTGGATCAGACATGAGAGGACCGACGAGGAGGCTCGATCCGAACGATCCATAGAGCCTATGACGACGAGGAGGACAGCGACAAGAAGACCCGAAGGACATGTATTCATGAGGTAAAACTACTTTCCGAGTAGTTAATCTCTTGCATGTTGTAGTTAGGGTTTAGCATCGATCCTGGAGTTCAAGTCGGTGTTGCGATCTTTGTAAAATTCGTTTTTAAAATATTCCACCTCCCCGCGGACCCGCGGGGTGCGCGACATCGACTCACAATATGATCGCTATCATAATACTGGTTTTCAATAAGCAATTCTACGGGCCGCATCAATGATGAAAATAACCAGATAGCATACTATCATCTCGAGTAAGACAGTTATACCTGTATAGGTCCTCCCTCAATTATCTTGCTTGCTTACTTGCGATCGTAATAATTGCCTTGAGGGCACTATATCCAACAGTTATGTTGTGCCCGTACCAGGCCTGATACTGATTTATTGATGTTAACATGATAACCACATACAGATTTATATTTTACATGTCAGGATAGCGATACACGAGTTGTAATGAGGGCTTACTATCTTATATTCTATCGTTCGAACTCTAGATTCAACGCGTGCTTATTTACCCTCCTTGATGTATACAGTATTCAAGCTTTAGTTATTTCACCGCTTATCCATACGACTTCTAACTTGTTATATAATTCTACTCACGAGTTGGAAACTCACTCCCGTTGTGCCATAGTTCTTGCAGAGTTGACCGCTTGGATCCGTAGTGGCTTATTTGTCACGATTGCTATCTTTTGGGCATGGTTGCATACATTTCGAGTTAGTGGGTTATTTTGTATAGGCATTCGCCTTGTATCTATTTATATCTAGAAGTACTCCTTCAAAGACCAAGTCTAGTATTGTTGAGGCCTTAGTGTTGTATATTTTGTTGTTGTAGGACTCATGTGGAGTCGACTTGATGTATATTTATATTGTTTACTTTCCACTTTATTGATCTTTCACCTTTTGGCGTCGTATATTACTGTGTGGTTGTGATTCCGCCGTTTGGGCGTTGATTTAGCTCCCGTATGTGGGGATGCTTCTTATATATTTATCATTGTATCTATTTTGTTCAAAATTTATGAAGGAAGTGCTGTCCAATTTTCAAACAATCTTACGAACTGACTTTATTTTCATAAAACTTTTCTAAAACTTCACCTCCATTTATTATTATATATTTTCCTTATATATATGGTTTAGATTCCTGGTTTTAGCTTACTTGGGTTACGAATGGCCCACTTGACTTCACGCAATTCTTGTGCCGGTCATGTGCCCTTTTCGGGTCGTGGCAAAATTGGTATCAGAGCACTAGGTTTTACCATTGTCGAGTCTAGGTTTAACCATATGGGGTCTACGTTATTATGTTTTGAAACTTTGGTCTAACCTTGCTGAAAATAGACTCGACTTTAGGGTATTAGACCCGAACTTCGTTTTCTTTTGTTAAGTTTAGGTTTGACAATGCGGAGTCTAGGGTATGATCTTACGAGACCTAGGCTTAACCTTGAGGAACTTAGAATTGACATTGGGGGTCTTAAACTCGACCTTTCGACTTATAGGCTATCCTTGGTATGACGGAGTAGGTAGCTTAAGTAGAGTTGCGTACCGTACATATGTTCCGCGGCATATTTACGATACATCACTCCGCTTAAGTGACCTTAGAATGTATATTTCGTGTTCTTCCGGGTTTTTCTTTTCTTCTTTCCCGAGCTGTTAGCATTCCATTACTATTTCGTTGAGATTCGGAAATTGATTGTTGTTTTTTGTTCCATTCATTATGCCGTTAGTGACTGTGAGAGCCGAGAGGGCTGCAGTTAAGGATGAGCTCAGGGCAGGCTCGTCCGAGACGAGAGTTGACCAGGACGGTACTCCGGTGACACTGTAACATGGTGATCCTCTTATTGTAGATAGGATTTCTCATTTGGAGGCGAGCATTCTTGATCCATATCGTTCGATTATGACGTTAGCTGAGACTATTCGGACCCAGGGGCCTGCCGTTTCGTAGCCAGCTCCAGAGATTTTGGTACAACACGGTATTCAGAGATCAGTTATGCCTCTAGTGATTGGGACATTAGATGTGTCGCTTCTCGAGTTTTTGAGGCTGAAGCCTCTGGTGTTTACTGGCATGGATGCGTCAGAGGATCCGTTGTCATTCCTCGACAGGATGGCGATGATATTTCGTTTGAGGAGATGTTCCGATACGAGATCAGTGGAGTTAGCTAGTTTTCAGATAGAGATGCTTGCTCAGACCTAGTGCGATTCGATCGAGAGAGGCCGAGCATTGACTCTTCCTCCTATGACTTGGGACGAGTTTTCAATGGTCTTCCTAGCCCGATTTATACCTCAGTGTATCATAGATGCCCGAGCGCGTAGTTTCGAGTCTTTGCGCAAGACTCCGGACATGTTAGTTATATGTATGCCCTAGAGGCCATTACTGTACATAGGATGTATATTGTAGTGGATGCCTGGACATATATTGGGATGACTTTCTTGCTCGATATGATAGTATGCTATCTGTTTACTCTTTACCTTAACGTGTACACTGATTGTCTCTCTGTTACATGTTGGTAAAGCCCTTAGGATGTGTACTTGACTACCTGGACTATGATGCGGATCATACTAGTGGGGACATGGTAGTCCAAAAGTACATCCTTCAAAGTCCCTAGTCGTGGGTGTATCGAGACGGGGCATCGATATACCAGAGTAGACTAGCGTGTAGCTTCTCGACCCATACAGATGGGCGATGGATGATCCCATATCCATTGGTGTTTGACATCAGAGATGATATACGGGTGCTCAGTAGAGACTGGGTACACTGGACGGACTCGCCGAGAACTCCCAGATGGTATTATACCTTACGTCAGATGGCAGTTCTCTGGTGACACTGGTACAGGTTAGTCTGTAGACCCGAGATCGTCATAGAGTCTTGTGTGATTCCCACTGTGCTTTGATTTCCATCATACCACGTCCAAGAGGGCGTGCAAAAAGGTGGCTTTTGGGTACAGTCTCGAATCACATGGAGGCAATGAGCGATAGGAGGGGTTTCGTCTCTCCCGGTATATGGAGTTGATGTTGCGCAGTGCTCGATTGGCTATAACAGGAAGTCCTTGGCCAATGCAGTTTTAGGGATTTACTGGTAAGTGTTACCAGTAGTTTCTCGACCCGTTATGAGCATCATATCGACACGACTTATCGAGTTATTGGGGTCTGACGTTTACCACCCCTAGACGAGATATGCGATATATCAGACGAACAGACCGGACTGTACGGTAGTGTTACTCGTTGGATTCACTGGAGTGTGAGCGGGCTTGCTCGTTGATCTTCATATCGCTCAATACCCGGGTGGCCATTACGTTTGGCAGACCGCTTGCGGCTTGTGGGTGTTTGATATGATCATCACCTGCTGCCGGCGTATTGACGAGTCTTTAGAGTCCTACACAGGGGTTTCCAGGCTCAAGCGAAACGAAATAGGAGCGCATATGAGATATGTGCGGGACCGAGAATAATACCAGTATGTGATACTGTATTCTATTCTCGCGATTTGTGACATTGATCGGTTGTATGCGATATGGCCGGGTTATCGGATCAAGTGTTGATTCGATAAGTTGTTACTAAAGATATTAGTCGGTTATATGCGATATGCCCGGATCGTTAAATCAAGTGTTGATTTAATGATTTAATGTATAATTATATATTTGATATATTACTTTACATTAACTAGTATTGGTTCACTTAAGATTTGTTTTCTCACATGAAAGTGTACATTGTTTATATGTGATATATGCAAGTGTACATGTTTGTATCATGCTTGATGATACAAACAAGTTGAGTGTATGAGACTTGAACCATATCAAGGTTGGATTAGGGTTTATTATTTTCCTAAACAAATAACAAAAGAGAGTGACTTTGGTCAAATTTATCAAGCTTCATGAAGCTTGATGAACATTGACAAAGTCAACTCTTTTGTCATTTGTTCAAGATATTAGCTAACCCAACCCTTAACCTTATGCTATGGTTAATTCTCTACATGAGTTAAGCATGAGGGCTTAACTCAACCATGGTGCTATGATTAAAAGGATAAGTGTTCATATTATTCTTTTAATGGAAATCATTCTTTCTTCTTCTTCATCTTCATCAAGCTTGAAAAAGCTTGCAAGCTCTAATGGCATCATGAGAAAAAGAGTGAGAAATTTAATTCTAAAGTGAACCCACTTCCTATTTCTTCATCCTCTACCACTTGCCAAGTAGTATAGGGTGTTCCCTTCACAAAGTTTTCGACCGAGTGAAGGAATAGCTTGAGTTTGAGTCTCCCCGACGTAGATCATCTTCGGCCTCAAAGTCAATGACCTAGCCCGATCATTTCTCCGACGAAACCATTTCTAGAGTCCGGGATCCGATGATCGCTGTGGAGGGACGTCAACACGGAGCTAAAGAAGTGGTGGACCGGATCTACAAAGGTTGTAATCCCTTTCACTTAGTAGCAAAGTCGTTTGCTTGCTTGCTTTTCGCCTTAACTTCTAGTTAACGATCTTCATTAGGGTTTCTCGGCACCGGAAAATTTTTGTTTGGCATGGTTGATGCCTTGTGGAACCTCTTGAGTGTGCCTAGGAACCCTACATGACATGACAGTAGCTGAGTATGACCTTCAGTCCACCCAGTTATCGAGATATGCTCCTTATTTGGTTCCTTCGGAAGAGATCCGAATTAAGGGGTTTGTGCATGGACTAGATGAGTAGCTTTTTTTACTCGTTGGTGCTCAGCGTTTCGACACCTATACAGAGGCAGTGGATGCGACCATGTTGATAGAGGAGCGTTATGTTGAGATTGGAGTGACTCCAGAACCGAAGTGGGCTCGAGTGGAGACTCCATCTGTTGAGCAGGAGAGCGGTGATGTAAGTAGATGGCCCCGAGAGAAGCCTTTCGACACTAATAGGATGCAGAGATCAGGCCATTTGTGTTTTAATTGTATTAGACCCGGTTATAAAGCCAGAAACTGTCCTACCAGGCGTCAGAGCAGGATAGCGTCCCGACGAGATGCTTCATTTGCTTTTCGCTCTCCACCAGTGATTACTCAGGTTCCATCCAGTGATCTGACATCTAATGGATATGATGGTCCTATGCATAGAGGACAAGGGTCCAGAGTTAGAGGACGCCAGGCCGTGAGCGGTGGGCGAGCGAGAGTTCTTACTTTGACTGCTCCGTGTCCTCAGGCACCTGTTGACGTTGAAGAAGGTACGTTTCAATGTTAGTTGTTTTGATTTTTGTTTTGGTGTGTTCAGAGTACCACTCCTTGATTTGCTTGGTATTTTGGTGATCTGGACATCACCTTTGTTTTGGTCTCGATATTTTGGAGATTCGAGTATCACGCTTTCGACGTTGAAGGGGGAATATTTTGATGTTGGTTGTTTGGACTTATGTGTTTTGAGGATTTGATTAATGCTTTCATGCACAGTAGTTGCACTTGATGTTGTTTCGTGCACATTGGTTGCAGTTTATTTTGTTTTCATGCGCATACATTGCATTTGATTTCGTGATTCATGCATTGCACGTTGTATCGTAGCTGGTGTGGTTAGCGTAGTGATTGTCATAGTTTTATGCTATGCATTCTACTTTTTCTATTTGTTCTACTTACCGCAATCAAGAAGGTGTCGCTTTGCAGCTAGCCGGTTGAGCAAGGGTCATCCGCAGGGAGATGGTTGTATGTCCATTCTTATCTCAGACGAGTCAATTAAGGAAAGTATATGTGTATGTTCAAATCTATCCTAAGTGTTCGTATTTTATATTCAAGTAAACTTGTTAGGGTTAGGGTTGGTTAGTAGAGTTAGAATTAGTCTTGTGCTTGTCTTTTGCCATTCTTGAAATGATGTTGGGATAATCAAAAGTAGCATGGATTAGGAGGACATAGGAATGGAATTTGCGAGTTTAAGCAAGCTTTCCAACGCTAAATCCATTTCTAATGCCCCTTGTCCTTCCGCTACGTATTCTTATTTCCAGCCATAGGCCAAACACCCGCAACCATGTATCTAATTAGGTCACAACTACATTTCACGTTGTAGTGCGCCCAAAGGACTTCTCGATTTAGGTCGCAGCTATATGTCATGTATAGCACGCCTCAGTGAGGGGGTTGTGTTTGTTTGGTCTAGGTTCGTTTTAAAATGTTTGGCGAAGAGAAGCACAAGGGATTTTTCCGTCCCTCATACTAACCTTCCTTAGCCCTAACAAGTGTGGAATTATTCACACATTTAAAAGAAAAACATAACAAGAAAGAAGAAAAGAATGAATGGAAAAATTCGGTTTTACAAATGGTAGCAAACTAACTACTTGGGCCCTCTCCTAAGCAAGAGACTCCAAAGAGTATCATGGCTTGAAAATACGGTTTAGAAAAGAAGGAAAATAGAACAACAAATAACAACAACTACTTAACAACAATAAATAAAATTACACTAGGAATTAAAATTACAAGACAAGGAATTAAAAATACAAATTAAGAAAAACCCTCATTTTCATTAATCTTCCACTCAAGAGCTCTCACTACACTTTCATGGATAATAGATGAAAAAGAAGAAGAACTATAAAATAAACTACACTAAATTTAGTGAAGAAAAAATCATCCTTGGCTTGGCAACAAACTGAAGTATTTATAGGCAGAGGACTGAAACCCTCGGCTCATATTCTGAGCCATTATATAATTACAAAATTGTCCCAGAAAAATGGTCCAAAGATGCCACGTCACGACCGCGGAACCGCCGCCAAAACCCCCTTTGGCCGAGGTTCTGTCACGACCCAAAATTTGGCACGTGACCGGCACTTAAACCACGTGACGTCAACAGGCGTAACGCAATTTAAGTAAGCCGAAAACCCATAAATCTAAACCATTAAAAGAAGTAAGTGATAAAACATTGTTAAAAACATATGGAAATCTCAAGTAAAAATCTTACAGCTTAAATTTAGTTTCTTAAAAATTTCGGCAGCACCTCCTTTGTAAAAACTAGCCCCGAAACGAGTACAAACATGGGATATAAATAAAGCATCCCCAAACGGGAGCAAATCACGCCCAAAGGAGGAAACAACCACCACAAGCATATATACGACGCCGTAGCGAAGAAATACACAATATAAATGAAAACAACATAAAGAGGTAAAACTACATAATAAAGGCCTGCTCATACTAGCACGACACCCAGAGTCACAAAATAAACAATATCGTTCCTCACAACTCGTCTCTAAGTCAATACATGAAAGTGGTAGATGGAGAGTACTAGATACAATGAGATATACAATGGATATAATCGGATAACCGCAAACCCACCTACAACAAAAAGGCCTCACAGCCAACCGTAGCGGTATTCGCTGAAAAAGATACAATAAGAAGCCCTGCCGCGATTACTCTGAGGGTCAAGCCTGCAAAACACTGTGCCACAACGGGGGTGAGTTGCCAACTCGTGAATAGTAAGTAACATCATACAGATAATCACAGGTAAGTACGGACATCGATAATATAGCACATGCAATCTGATAGTATAAATATGGCAATATGGATATGCAACAATCATGATCAAGGTACACCATCAGGGTACTACAACTACATGAAACAATGCATATCTAATAAATCATGATTGTGGGATAAAACATAACATCATCAATGAATCATCAACGTGGAAAATCCCGGTGTCCATCAACGACACCCCAAATCCCAATACCTCAGGCGCCGTCACTCTAATCGGCCCTCATATCCGTAAATCTCATGGAACCTGAGTGCCCAACATCGACGCTCGAAACATCATGAAAACCCGTGTCCAACATCGACACGTAAATCCACATAACTCGGGCTCCGTCAGTCCGTATCGGCCCACGAGCTCCGTCAGTCCAGATCGGCCGATATCCATCTCACGACTCCGGTCGGTATCCTCCGGATAATCTCCGGGTCCAAACTATCACCGGTAGGTAGTAGTCCCTCTGCTAGGCTCATCGTCTACAGCATAACATACCTTTCTTGCTCCGGGGTACCATACCGGGTCCACCATGAACCCGCAAACGGATCATCTATCTCCTCGAATCGGGTTTCAACACAAGTCTCAGAATCGAGAAAACTCATGTTGGACGCATCGAAATATCATATCAAGAGAAACCGAGTTTTCAAAACAATGCATACTTTCTTTAAATATCACCACGGTTCTCAAATCTATAAATCATATGAAATCCACATCTCAATGCGTAAATCTATGAAATATGATGTATGCAACATAGAACAATAATATGAGCATGTCAAGGGTAAACCGCTCTTTTAAATGAATCAAGTTTTTAAATATATCATGTGGTTCCCAATTTCTCAAAAATCAAATGCAACATCATATAAAGGTGTACATGTAGCTATAGCAAGGTATGGGTGTATACATGTAGGTATCTATGCATGATGCATTTCATAAGCGCAATAGAACAAGAATCAACGTCTCAATGTCAATAACGAATACAATACCGCATATGTGTTGGAGATAGTGCCCTCAGAGTCAATTATTGGATCACAGGCACGTGATTGCAATGATTGAGGGAGGACCTATACCGGTAGGACGGTCTTACTCAAGATGATAGTATGCTATCTGTTTTATCTTTATCATCGTGTACTGTTTTAGGTGACCTTAGAGGTCACTATTGCACGTTGATAGAGCCCCTAGGATTCTTGCTTGATTGCCAGCAGTATGAGGGCGATCATATACGTGGGAGCTGGGGTCTATAAGCACATCCTTAAAAGGTCCCTAGTCGTAGGAGTTTCGAGACAGGGCATCGATACTCCAGAGTAGACTAGTGTATACAGTCGAGACCCAGACGAGGGGCGGTGGCCGGTCTCACAAGCTACTGGTGTCAGTTGGTTCACCTAAGATGTATACAAGTGCTCATTGGGTTATGAGTACACCGGACAGGACTCGCCGGGAACATGCTAGTTGGTCTTATAACTGACATCAGATAGAAGTTCCCTGGTGACATGTGTACAGGTTAGTTCATCGACCTGAGATCGTCATCTATCTCGTGTGAGTTCCCACTGTACTTTGATTACTACCTTACCACGCTCAAAGGAGTTATGCAAACAGGTTTTAGTTGGGTACAGTCCCGAGTCACATGGAGGCAGTGAGCGGATCTGCAGGGGTTCGTCTCTCCCGGTATTGGGGATGAGGTCGCGCTGTGTCTAGGAGAGCCATTATACGAAGTACTTGGCCAAGGCAGGAGATTTACTAGTAGGTATTCCAGTAATATCTCTGGGTGTTAAGGGATACACTCCGACACGACTTGTACCGCTTTTGGGGGTCTGACTTTTACCAACCCCCTAGGCCCGCCATGCGATGCTCATAGACGAACGGACCGGACTGTACTGATATTGTCACTGACAGGCTCAGTAGGGTGTCAGGATGAGTTCGCTCATCGACGTCCCTTTTGGTCAATACCTGGTAGCCCGTTTACGTATGGCTAATAGCTCTGACGTGCTAGTGGTTAAATCCACAACCAAGGTGTTGACGAGTCTTTAGAGTCCCCCACAGACCGTCTTCTCAAGTTTCGGGCGAAACGCTGTAGAGGCCGTATGGAGATATGGCAGGGTTCGATCAGATACGTGCGGTATTGTACGGATCATGATCGGATGGATAATACTAGCGGGCTTTGGTTTAAGTCGAATCCTAGTATTTTACAGTGTAGATTTTGTCTCTTTGCATTTGTATTCAGTGGGAATACAAGTGCGTGTATGTATATACAGTCGCGGGGTTTTCCTGTAATTTATTACGGGATCAGTTTTCTGAAGTTGCCAGTTTGCATTCTGTTTCGGCCAGTTTTCCTTTGTTCCTTCACGGCCGGATTTTTCCAATGGAGGGGGTTATTTGCAAGTATGCAAATTAGTTTTATGGAGGGGGTTATTAGTGATTTATGGCTTCATGATGGTTCTTAGCATTATTAGATTCCTTTTTAATCACTTCCTTTGCATTTATTGTGATGGAAAATGAAGGGATTGATTTGGAAAATGGTGTGACCATTTCTTCTCATTATCATACAAATTCCTTCTTGCATTACTTCTTTTTCCCACCACCATTTTTAAAGGGGGGCCGACCACATTCTCAAGAGAGGAGAGAGGTTCATTTTAGTGAAGGGAAAATTTCTTCATCTCATTCTTTGCTTGCTAAAAATTTCTAGCCCCTCTCCAAAGTTCAACTCTTCACCTCCATTCATCATGGCAACTTCATACCCCAATGAAACAAAGCGTTCTACACTTAGCCTACAGCTTTCATGGACACGTAGGCTCGCCAACTTCATGCCCGAGTTGCCTCGGTCTAGAGGTGGGAGCCCGTAAAAGAACCCGGCAAGGTGGTGCCCGTTCCGACGAGGAGCTGAAGACCGGAAATTCCGCGAGGAGATCGGATTGGAGGCCGAAGACCGAAGGACACGGATCAGTCGGTATAGCATTCTACCCATCTTCTAGTTTGCTAGGATTAGGTTAATGGCCCGATCCGGGTTTAAAGTGCGTGTTGGTGCCGGTTTACAAGTTTTGTAAAAGTTTCGTTTCCGCATTCTGGCGTCGGATTGACGGTCGGGGCGCTGCCGTGCACTTACACTGGTATCAGAGCCACGCCATTAACCTAGTCTAGCTTGCTCTAACTTGTTTACAAGTTCGATCGAATGGATTTTCGAAAAACCGCGTTTCCATGTCAAGTTTCTGTTGAATTTTTATAGTGCTTTAAAAATTATTTGGTACATTGTAAAAATACGTGCAGGGGTTTTTATGCATTCTGTGAAAATTTGGTAGGCTGAAGTTACTGTAGCGTAGCGAATCAGCGGCCAAAACAACGTTTTGGCCGCGGATCCGCCGCCGAATTTTGGCTTCACTGCATCAAATATTTACAGTGGCTCTCTGACAAGGAAATAGGGTTTCTGGTATATTCTTTTTGGGCCCAGATGTTTTTGAGTGCTACAGTTGTGCTTGGGGCCCGCTACGAGAAAATTTAGTCGATCAAAATTTTTAAACATGTTAGTTCACAGTATTTACATTATATCTGCGACCATGAATGTCACTTGATCGGTAAATCCTGTCTATCTGCTATAGCCCTTTTAGACGGATTTGCGAACGTGACATTCACATTGATGTTCTGTGTTGTGCTGTGATATTGCGGATTGGTCGTGGGGGATAGCCTGGATGCAATGGTAGTTCAGTTTGGTTTATTATGTACATTTGATATTGCGGGGCGAGCGTCCGACATGTAGACTGCCGTTACTGCCTGTTTTTATATTATTCTTTTTGGGCACGACCGGGTTGAGGTCGATATACCCGTTGTATATATTTTACTTTCTGTTCTAGGATTACCCCGCGGAGGGGTGCACGGATAGCCGGGTTCTAGAGGGAAACGAGCACGCATCTCATGGATTTGAGACGGAGGGGGCTTTACTCTAGAATTGGCGGGCAATTCGCCGCACTCGTAGGGGGTACAGGTTGACCCAAGGAGGGGTGCTCGAGTTACCGGATTCCGTGAAGTGTTGGGTGGTCCATTCACGTTGCTGAAGGGGGCTGCCTCTCTTCAGGTTTTGGCGGGTAACTTGCCGTGCCCATAGGGGTCTAGGATTTCATTGCACAGGCTGTCCACACGACCAGGGGAACGTCGGGTTTCAGTAGCGGCTCTATGAAACCCGGGGATCCCAGATATCTGTATTGTTCTGTGATGCTTATTACTTTTATGTGATGTTGCATTTTATCACGCCTTGAGCGAATATTATATATTGATATATATACTAGTAGATGTTGTATATGTTTTGCACCCGCGCTAGTCCAGTCCCCGCTATGTCATTAGTTAAGTAACCTAACGGGTGATGACGGGACCCAGTGGCGAATGCGGGTGGCATATACGTACATCGTATTTTCGTTCTCTTTTGATGTGATCAATTGATGGGACTGCATTGATTCGGATCAATGAAAGCTAAACAAACCTATTCTGATGTTGTTGGAACAATTTTCAAAAAGCTGTTATTGCAAGGACGTTCTCTTTTGTTTTGCACAGTGGTATTCGGTTGGAATATCCTGCACCTCAGTCGACGAGTCAAGGGCCGAGATCCCTTCACCAGGAGTGACCCCTTGGATAGAAGTTTGCGTCAGGGCAATAACTTCACTATAGCCGATTGCCTTTTGCTTTGCATTGTGGTATTCAGTTGAAATATCCTGCACCTCTTTCTACGGGGAAAGAGCCGAGATCCCTTCACCGGGAGTGACCTCTTTAGCAAAGGTTTTCGTAACTATATTTTATAAAAAGCTATCCATTTCCTTCAACGATATCAAGTTCATTACGTTAAAGGTTTTTCGCCAAAAACCATTCGTAGCCCATCGTCGTTTCATATGGATAGTCAATAGTATTCAAGCTGTGTTTGTTGGCCAAAGTCAAGGCACAGTGATTGGTAGCTGTTGGATATTCATATGCAGCATTGATAGATGCGTTGGTTTGGGACAGTCGTACTGCCTTGTTGGCCAAAGTCAAGGGTAGGTACGGATGGGTTCAAATTAACCTGGAGAATGACGGGTAGAACTTGACATGTAACTTATGATTTATTGGCCAAAGTCAAGGTCATAAGAGCATGGGGTAAAAATCACATTGGGAGTTTCTAAAGAAACTGAAACTTGCCAGATATGCGCATGCCTTCTGGAGTGTGATATCGTGAGCGGATTCCGTCACGTTATCATGCGATGATAGTTGGTTCCCGATTCCCACTGATGAGTTGGTTTACTCCTCGGGTGATCCCGACTAATTCTTCTTTCAGGTTTAGAGAAGAATTTGACGTTACAGTGGGAGGTTTCCTGATTAGATAATGTGATGATCATTCTGATCTAGGTTAGAGTGCACGCTGAGTGTTTCTTTTCTCTCTCTCTTTGGCAGCGACCATGACCCGACCCTAGACTATGACTCAGTGACCAAGATTAACCGAACCTTCTTAAACACTGGCTTTCGGATTGTCTGATTTGCAAACATCATTGCTACTCCTACTTTTACCCTTTTCTCCAGGACACCCCGTATTACTACGAACGTCCACTTCCATTGGATAAAACCATCGTATGGTTATATACGAACTCGAAGGAATTTATTCGAGATGGTTTCCGGTTCTAGAGAAAACGAATAGGACTATTCAGTTGTCTTTTCCTTTTACCTTCTTTCAGGTTGCGAGTACTCCTTGGTTTAGGAGATAGTACACCTATTAAGCAACTTGGATAGTCTTCTTCCAAACCTTAGGCTAGTGCCGAACGGTGGGGAATGAAGAAAACCAATTAGCATAACGATGGTGTGCAGAAGGTATTAAGTTATGACAAATAAAGGGATTAGTAAGAGGGCAAAGTAAACTGTGACTGCTATTCACGACCAAACCAAGTATTTCATTACCACTCCCACTTCACCTTTGTATTTCTCCAGGACACTCCGTATCACTACAAAGATCCACAGTTATTTGGATACTCCATCGTATGGTTATATACGAACTCGAAAGGAACTTGTTCCAGTTCGGGGATGGATTCTGGTTCAGGAGAAATAGGAATAAGGTTTATTCGGTTGTCTTTTATCTTCACCTTCTCTCGCATTGCGAGTGCTCCTAGGATTAGGACAGTACACCCATTATGCTTATTGGATAGTCTTCTTCCAAACCATAGGTTGGTGCCGAACGGTAGGGAAGGAAGAAAACCATTTAGCCTAAGAGGGTGTACAGAAGGTAATGACTAAAGACATATGAAGGGATTTGGAGAGATGGAAAAGAAATACACGGTTACAGTTGTGAATCTGGATAAAGGAAGAGGCATTACTAGGGATACCCGGATAACCCTACGAAACATTTTCTTGTTTCAGTTTCACTGTGTACTGTTAAAAGAAAACTGATTTCCCAATTAGCCCTTGCTCCAAGGTATGTATTTACCTGGTATGATTCTCATATCTGTATGGTTTTACAGATGATGAGTGGGAGTAAGTTATTGGGAATTAGGTGACCATCCTCATTATATCGGGATTCGTTGTAATTGGTGATATTTGAGGAAGTCACCTGGGTTGTTTGCCGGACGACAAATATTTGGTTTTGAACATCCGTTGTTATGCACCAATTTCAAATTGATATATCTGTACGTCTATTTTTATAGAGTGAGATATACCTTTTTGAAATTATGTCTATAACATTTACCTATATCAGTGGATGGTTAGGTAAGGAGCATTGAACAGCGGTGTAATTCTTCTTAACCATAAGTACAGTTTTCAACCTACGACACACAGTGAATGAGTCACTAGACTCAGGGGACTTATACAGAGTATTGTATATTGTCCAGTGTCCATTAGGACAGAGGGGTTGGTCATCGTACTATATTCGGTTTACTTATGACTTCTCTAGTTTTTAGACAAGTGTTTCGTAGAAACACATGGTCCAAGTTTTGAGAAGTTATAGGTATAAGAGTAAAGTAAAGAACCAAGTATTGCAAGTATCGGGATTCTTCAAGGTGATCGAAGATATATATACTTGTGTGTGGTATTCTGTTAATAGTAATGATTAAGAGAACTTGCTTCTCTTTCAGGTTACTCATAATTGGAAGCATTCCTAAGTTGAGTAATACTGATCGGCCTTTTTCCATTTATTTGACATGCACTGGAGACAGCTGCATGATTTGAATCTGGTTCAATTAAATCAGTGTCTCTGTTTCTATTTTGGATATAGAACAGTTCATATCTTGACATTGTTAAGGTACGGGGAGTTTTCCAACTTATGCATAAAACCAGACTCTGGATAACTCAAGGCACGTTTCTGTAATGGCTGTTTGTGGGTTGACCCAGGCTATGATGAGGGTTGACTTTCTACCATCAGGAAGATCAATAGTGATATTGTTCTTGACTCGCCACAGTTTTAATAAAAATGGATTTTTTTTCAGAAAACAGTAGTGGGAGTATGGTAGAACTGGAAGTGATTCCAGAACCACAAACGATTACTGAAGATTTGATAAGAACCTAAAGATTCAATCTGGTTTGACATTCCATTAGCCACTCCGCAGATATGGTGGGTAACCTCAGGCGCTCGAGAGGTACTTCGGTATGCTCAAGGACAGTGGCAAGGAGGTTCTTGTCTACCCAGACTTGCCATTGCTGTTGTTCCAGACTGTGAGACCCGGCAGGAGGATGAGTATAGCGTCGTTCTAAACTAGCTTTAGAAGTGCATGTGTATATGACTCTGCCAGAGGGTTGTCGTAGTCAGTGGGAGCAGCGGAAGCATTGGTGGACAAGTGGCTTATGTCTATTTATTGACTAAAGCAGATACAGCGGAGATAGATCATCTATTTCTGATGTGACAGTCATAGGTTTGACATCATCAGAATAGGGGATGGATCTGTTAAGAAGGTAGTAGGGTGTGATGTCCTGGTATTTGGATGACATACACAGAGTAGGAAGTGAAATTCCTATACTACTATCGGTTATACTTTGGTTGTCACACAGTGGTTTCTCCACATGGGACTTAGATATAATATCAAGACATTCTGGTTACTAGATCTATAGATCTAGATTTGGGTGGTGTCCCAATCTGGGTAATTAGACAGCATTCTAAAGGTGTTTTAGAATGGATGACTCCTGGCATGGTAGTGTACTTGCAGGTGATGGAATCACCCTCTCTAAAGGAGTCTTACAGACTAAAGGGGAGAGGGATGTGCATGATTGGCAAATCACTTGCTTAGGCAATTGAGTCAATCATGAGATGTCAAGTACCACAACAGATGTTGTTTTTGCAGTAGGTGCAATAAATTAATATCGATCCAATCCTGGAGAAACATTCGGAAGCCGTTTTAGAACATAAGTGAATGTTCTAGGGATATGATAACGGCAGCCTCCTTAGGGAGACGGTTATCATTCCAGGTTTCCAAGGTGACCTGGATGACAGAGTAACTGTCAGAGTTATAGTTTTCCCTCTGATGAGGGGCAGAATTTTGGACAGGTGGTCCAGGCGGATACTGAGGGAGGATGGCGCAGGACACTGATTAAGTTCAGTCGACGATACAGTCTAAGAAGTTTGGATTTAGAGTTCACTTATGAACTAGGTCCCATCAGACATCCAAACATATTCTAAGACAGGTATTGCTCATTTCGGGAGATGGGTTTCTCCGCGAACTTGAGATAAAGAAAGACATAGAAAGAAACATCACAGCGGATCCACCCACTGAGGCTATTCCCCAAACGCAATAGTTTCGCAAACGAGCTTTGTGAGACTGACTAGTAGAGGAGTTGGGAGTTCGGTGTCACACGGGCTGTGAGTATGCGACATCGCAATAATTAGCCTTGAGTGCAAGTGGGAGATTGTTGGAGATAGTGCCCTCAGAGTCAATTATTAAATCACAGACACGTGATTGCAATGATTGAGGGAGGACCTATACCGGTAGGACAGTCTTACTGAAGATGATAGTATGCTATCTGGTTTATCTTTATCATCGTGTACTGTTTTAGGTGACCTTATAGGTCACTATTGCACGTTGATAGAGCCTCTAGGATTCTTGCTTGACTGCCAGCAGTATGAGGGCGATCATATACGTGAGAGCTGGGGTCTATAAGCACATCCTTAAAAGGTCCCTAGTCGTGGGAGTTTCGAGACAGGGCATCGATACTCCAGAGTAGACTAGTGTATACAGTCGAGACCCCGACGAGGGGGGTGGCCGGTCTCACAAGCCACTGGTGTCTGTTGGTTCACCAAAGATGTATACATGTGCTCATTGAGTTATGAGTACACCGGACATGACCCGCCGGGAACATGCTAGTTGGTCTTATACCTGACGTCAGATAGTAGTTCCCTGGTGACATGTGTACAGGTTAGTTCATCGAACTGAGATCGTCATTTGTCTCGTGTGAGTTCCCACTGTACTTTGATTACTACCCTACCACGCTCAAAGGAGTTGTGCAAACAGGTTTTAGTTGGGCACAGTCCCAAGCCACATGGAAGCAGTGAGCGGATCTGCAGGGGTTCGTCTCTCCCGGTATTGGGGGTGAGGTCGCGCTGTGTCTAGGAGAGCCATTACACGAAGTCCTTGGCCAAGGTAGGAGATTTACAGGTAGGTATTCCAGTAATACCTCAGGGTGTTATGGGCTACACTCCGACACGACTTGTACCGCTTTTGGGGGTCTGACTTTTACCAACCCCCTAGGCCTGCCATGCGATGCTCATAGACGAACGGACCGGACTGTACGGATATTGTCACTGACAGGCTCAGTAGGGTGTCAGGATGAGTTCGCTCATCGACATCCCTTTTGGTCAATACCTGGTAGCCCGTTACGTATGGCTAATATCTCTGACGTGCTAGTGGTTAAATCCACAACCAAGCTGTTGACGAGTCTTTAGAGTCCCCCACAAACCGTCTTCTCAAGTTTCGGGCGAAACCCTGTAGAGGCCGTATGGAAATATGGCAGGGTTCGATCAGATACGTGCGGTATTGCACGGATCATGATCGGACGGATAATACTAGCGGGCTTTGGTTTAAGCCGGATCCTAGTATTGTACAGTGTAGATTTTGTCTCTTTGCATTTGTATTCAGTGGGAATACAAGTGCAGATATGTATATACAGTCGCGGGGTTTTCCTATAATTTATTACGGGATTAGTTTTTTGAATTTTCCAGTTTGCATTCCGTTTCGGCCAGTTTTCCTTTGTTCCTTCACGGCCGGATTTTTCCGATGGAGGGGGTTATTTGCAAGTATGCAAATTAGTTTTGTGGAGGGGGTTATTAGTGATTTATAGCTTCATGATGGTTCTTAGCAGTCTCGCTTTCTTGCCACTCAAGTGTACGGCGGATGCCGTGCTTAGGACCCTTACTTCCTTTCCCTAATCAAACAAAGAGTAGATTCCTTTTTAATCACTTCCTTTGCATTTATTGTGATAGAAAATGAAGGGATTGATTTGGAAAATGGTGTGACCATTTCTTCTCATTATCATACAAATTCCTTCTTGCATTACTTCTTTTTCCCACCACCATTTTTGAAGGGGGGCCGACCACATTCTCAAGAGAGGAGAGAGGTTCATTTTAGTGAAGGGAAAATTTCTTCATCTCATTCTTTGCTTGCTAAAAATTTCTAGCCCCTCTCCAAAGTTCAACTCTTCACCTCCATTTATCAAGGCAACTTCATACCCCAATGAGACAAAGCATTCTACACTTAGCCTACAACATTATTGGACACGTCGGCTCGCCAACTTCGTGCCCGAGTTGCTTCGGTCCAGAGGTGGGAGCCCGTAAAAGAACCCGGCGATGTGGTGCCCGTTCCGACGAGGTGCTGAAGGCCGGAAATTCCATGAGGAGATCGGAGTGGAGGACGAAGACCGAAGGACACGGATCGCTCGGTATAGCATTCTACCCATCTTCTAGTTTGCTAGGATTAGGTTAATGGCCCGATCCGGGTTTAAAGTGCGCGGTGGTGCCGGTTAACAAGTTTTGTAAATGTTTCGTTTCCGCATTCCGGCGTCGGATTGACGGCCGGGGAGCTGCCGTGCACTTACAATATGTGTATATGTTGTGCGTGTCATGGCAATTACCAACGGTGTGGGTGTAGCATACAATTTAGTGCCCGTGCAACATGAACCGTCAGTAATGGTGCAGTGTCCAATAGGTACTAAGTCAAGGCACAACAAGTAATAATATGCAATGATACTCATCCACAATCAACTCATATGCATATAACATGTGGCTATAATATCATATCTAGCCCTCGACGCTTAACGCCAAACGGGCAATTTCCCCATAGATATTAAATCTACTAACCGATGATCTCGAGCTAGGTAAATCCAGCGACCTGCTTTCCTTTCTTCGCAACGTCCGAAGTCCCCTCCTGCGATCCTATTAACACACAACACAATAACGCATGGATTTAGCAAACTACCCTATAATAAACGAACACAACGCCAATTAACGAATCGGTTCCCTTAAGCTACAAAAGGGTTCGCTTAGCGGCTAACGTGTGTAGCGATATCATCAAAATTAGTCCACAACCGCAAGCTACTAGAAACACTTAAACTACGTCGGATCAATCGTATCGCACTTTGCCGAAACACCTAAAATTAGCTAAGTGGTCCCAGATTTTGACTACAGTCAACACAGAAAAATCAAGCAGTACCAAACACCCCAAAATACTTACAGACAGCTACCATAAAAATCCTAACTCCCCAGGCTCCTACAAAATCGGCGACGTCGGATTTCCATCGATTCTTGCCGGATGAACAGTGCAGTGTGGGTTCAGGGTTCAGGTGAACACTCAGGGCCTCGAGTACAGCACTACTACTTGCTTGATTTTACAGTAACAATTCATGGTGATAGCAGATTACAGTGACCCTAAAATAACACTAAAAGTACAATATGTGCAAAAAACTATATCTTTGGTGTTCTAAACAGCAATTACTATGCAACACAACATAATAAGGACGTAATTAACAGTTATGGATCATTACCTTTCCACACTTGCTCAAAAATCCTAGCTTTCCATATTCCAAGTCATCTTTAGTGGCTTAACTAGGCTTGTGAAAGGTTTAGATGAAGTTTTGTGGTGATTTGGTTTGGTTTAGTGATAAAATGGTTAGGGTTTTCAGTTGAGGGGATGAGGAAAATGAGAAGGAGAAAATAATGTATGAATCAGAGAGTGAGGTGAGAATGAGGGAGTGTATGAGTGAGGGATGAAGGAAATGAGGGTGTGAGGTTAGAGAATGAACCATGCCATTCTCTCTCCTCCTTAAATGCTCCCCATGCTTGCCCATTCCTCATCATTTCTTCACAATTCAACCCTTCTCTCTCTCAAGTCAACCAAATTCAAACCCTTTATTTTTTAAAAGCTAAATAACTTAAATAATTGCGTACAACTTAATCGAATGAAGGTTAATGTGCCATGGCTACTTAAGCATGGTTAACACTAATTAACCCTAGGTTAACATGCATAAGTGTGTGCAAGCCAAAACAAATAATAATAAAATATTAATAAATTTTTATAAAATATGTGAAAACTATTTTGATTAACTTTTTACTAAAAACCCGCATTATCGCTTAATTAACACTAATCGCATTCTAAGGTGTTACAATCTTCCCCCTTCAAGAAATTCGGTCCCCGAATTTAAAAATCTTACTATGCGTACTTTCAAAGGGATGAGGGAATTTCTTTCGCATCTCACTCTCCATTTCCTAAGTGACCTCTTCACTATCCGGGCCACGCCAAAGAACCTTCACAGATAGCAAGACCTTTGACCGAAGTTTCTTCACCTGCCGATCCAATATAACTATCGGCTGCTCTGTGAACGAAAGATCACGCTCTAGCTGAACGGTCTCGTGCTGAATCATGTGAGAAGGGTCATGAAGGTACTTGCGAAGCATCGATACATGGAATACGGGGTGAACATCCGGAAAACTGGGCAGAAGTGCCAAACGATAGGCAACGGCACCAACTCGCTCAAGGATCTCAAAAGGACCTACAAATCTGTGACTAAGCTTCCTTTTCTTCCCAAATCTCATCACGCCCTTCATCGGAGAAATCCGTAGGAATACATGATCCTCTACTATGAACTCGAGCCTGGGACGACGACGGTCGGCATAAGACTTCTGTCTGCACTGGGCTGCTCTCATCCTATCCTGAATCAACTAGATTTTTTCCATAGTCTCTTGAACTAGCTGGGGTCCAAAAATCCTGCTCTCGCTGAGTTCGGTCCGACAGACTGGCGATCGACACTTTCTACCATACAAAGCCTCAAAAGGTGCCGGCTAGTGAACTGGGTGCCCCTGTCGGATACGATGCATGTGGGAACGCCGTGCAAACGCACAATCTCATCAATGTACAACTGAGCATACTGAGCATAACCGAAAGTGGTCTTCACTGGAAGGAAGTGAGCCGCTTTCGTCAACCGGTCAACAATCACCCAAATGGAGTGATACCCTCGACTGGACCTGGGTAGACCCACAACGAAATCCATAGAGATCTGTTCTCATTTCCACTCCGGAACGGGTAAAGGCTGCAATTCTCCTGCCGGTCTCTGATGCTCAGCCTTGACTTACTGACAAGCCAGGCACCTCGAAACAAAATCCGAAACATCATACTTAATCCCTGCCCACCAGTAGATATCTCTCAAGTCACGATATATCTTGGTGGAACCTGGTGAACATTATAAGATGACTGATGTGCCTGCTCTAGGATCTCGCGTCTCAACCCATCGGTATCAGGTACACACAAACGAGTCCCAAAACGTAGCACACCCAGGTCATCAATCAAGAACTCCGAATCTCTACCCTGCCGAACATGCTCAAGAATCTCAGACAAACGGGCATCGTCGGATTGCGCCTCACGAATATGATCAAGTAGAAGTGGACGGGAGCGGACATGAGTAAGCTGTCCCCCAGTGGAAGTGAACTCAAACTGCACTCTGCTGTCGCACAAGATCTGCCAATCTGCAGAAGACTGTCTCTGAACTGTGCTCAACTGGGATAAGCTGCCCCCGGGCCTACGACTTAAAGCATCAACTACCACATTCGCCTTGCCCGGGTGATAAAAGATCTCACAATCCTAATCCTTCACAAGCTCCATCTAACGACGCTGTCTTAAATTCAGATCCCACTGCTGGAAGATGTACTTTAAGCTATGGTGGTCCGTGAAAATTTGACACGACTTTCCGTACAAGTAGTGTCTCCAAATCTTAAGCGCAAATACCACCGCGGCCATCTCAAGATCATAAGTGGGATAATTCTTCTCGTTCTTCTTCAACTGCCGGGAAGCATAAGCGACAACTTTATCATGCTGCGTCAATATACAACCGAGCCCCACTCGAGAAGCATCACAGTAAACGACAAAGCCGCCCGATCCAGAAGGCAAAGATAAAACTGGTGCAGTCGTTTACTGAGTCTTCAACTGCTGAAAATTCAGCTCGCATGCCTCAGTCCAAAGAAAAGGAACTCCCTTCCTGGTCAGTCCGGTCAGTGGTGCAGCGATACTCGAGAAGCCCTTCATGAAACGGCGGTAATAACCGGCTAAGCCCAAAAAGCTACGGACCCCTGTCACTGATACAGGTAGTGTCTCCAAATCTTAAGCGCAAATACCACCGCGGCCATCTCAAGATCATAAGTGGGATAATTCTTCTCGTTCTTCTTCAACTGCCGGGAAGCATAAGCGACAACTTTATCATGCTGCGTCAATATACAACCGAGCCCCACTCGAGAAGCATCACAGTAAACGACAAAGCCGCCCGATCCAGAAGGCAAAGATAAAACTGGTGCAGTCGTCTACTGAGTCTTCAACTGCTGAAAATTCAGCTCGCATGCCTCAGTCCAAAGAAAAGGAACTCCCTTCCTGGTCAGTCCGGTCAGCGGTGCAGCGATACTCGAGAAGCCCTTCATGAAACGGCGGTAATAACCGGCTAAGCCCAAAAAGCTACGGACCCCTGTCACTGATACAGGTCTGGGCCAAAGCTGTATGACCTCGATCTTCCTCGGGTCCACACGAATACCGTCTCCCGTAACCACATGACCCAAGAAATCAACACTATCAAGCCTGAAGGCACACTTCGAGAATTTAGCAAACAGCTGGTGCTCTCTCAATGTCTGCAAAGCAATCCTCAAGTGCTGCTCATGCTCCTCTCGACTCTTGGAATAAACAAGAATGCCATCAATAAACACAATAATAAACTGGTCGAGGAACGGCCTGAAAATCCGGTTCATCAAATCCATGAACGCTGCTAGGGCACTGGTGACTCCAAACGACATCACCAAAAACTCATAATGCCCGTAGCGCGTACGAAAAGAAGTCTTCGGAATGTCATCATTCCGAACCCGCAACTGTCACGACCGAAAAGTACGGAACATGACCGGCACATAAATTACGAAACGTCTCGAGGCGTACGTAATCTAAGTAAGCCAAAACCCAGAAATCAAAACCAATTAAAGCAGTAGAGTGAAGAAAAAACCAATTTTAAAGCAAGAAGTTTAACAACATAAGCCGAAGTATGCATTTTTTAAAACATCAGGTCTTTTCTGAAAATTTCGGCAGAGTTTCCTTTGTAAATACTGGCCCCAAACTGTTAGTTATATGTATGCTCTAGAGGCCATTACTTTACATACGATGTATATTGTAGTGGATGCTAGGACATATATAGGGAGGACTTTCTTGCTCGACATGATAGTATGCTATCCGGTTGCTCTTTATCTTAACATGTACTCTAATTGTCTCTATGTTACATGTTGATAAAGCCCTTAGGATGAGTACTTGACTACCAGGACTATGATGTGGATCATACTAGTAGGGATAGTGTAGTCGCCAAGTACATCCTTCAAATGTTACTAGTCCTGGGAGTACCGAGGCAGGGCATCGATACTCCAGAGTAGACTAGCGTATGCGCTTATTGACCCATATGATGGGCGATGGATGATCCCATATCCATTGGTGTTTGACATCAGAGAAGGTATATGGGTGCTCAGTGGAGACCGGGTACACTGGACGGACTCGCCGAGAACTCCCAGATGGTATTATACCTCACGTCAGATAGCAGTTCTTTGGTGACACTGGTACAAGTTAGTCTGTAGACCCGAGATCGTCATAGAGTCTTGTGTGATTCCCACTGTGCTATGATTTCCATCATACCACGTCCAAGAGGGCGTGCAAAAAGGTGGCTTTTGGGTACAGTCCCGAATCACATGGAGGCAATGAGCGATAGGAGGGGATTCGTCTCTCCCGGTATAGGGAGTTGATGTTGCGTTGTGTTCGATTGGCTATAACTGGAAATCCCTGGCCAGGGTTGCTGAGATTTACTGGTAAGTGTTATTAGTAGTTTCTCGAACTGTTATAGAGCTCATATCGACACGACTTATCAAGCTACTGGGGTCTGACGTTTACCACCCCTAGGCGAGATTTGCGACATATCAGATGAAGAGACCGGACTGTACGGGTGTGTTACCGGTTGGATTCACGGGAGAATGTACAGGCTTGCTTGTTGATCTTCTGATTGCTCAATACCTGGGTGGCTATTACGTTTAGCTGACCGCTTGCATCTTGTGGGTGTTTGATATGATCATCACCTACTACCGGCGTATTGACGATTCTTTAGAGTCCTACACAGAGGTTTCCTGGCTTGGGCAAAACGGAGTAGGAGCATATATGTGATATGTGCGGGACCGAGAACAATATGTGTATGTGATACCATACTAGATTCTCGCGATATGAGATATCGGCCGGGTATATGTGATATAGCCGGGTCATCGGATCAAGTGTTGATTCGATGAACCGATACCGATTATATTAGTCGGTTATTTGTGAAAAAGCCGGATTATCGGATCAAGTATTGATTCGATAACTTAATGTATAATTATATATTTGATATATTAAATTACATTAACTAATATAAGCTCACTGAAAGATTCTTTTTCTCACTCGGGTAATACATTGATATATATGCGATATATGTTAATTGTATTATTTTATTTTGTTACAATAAATATTGTATATGGTATATATAATATTGTAACAAGTTATGATTACTAATGCAACATGCTTAGTGGAGATTAAACATGGTTAGGGTTTGATTTGGGTTAAACTTTTCTAGAAGCTTCTAGAAGATTTTATTTTTGTTTCTTGCAAAGATATTTTGTTTAGATATTTTGTTTGATATTCTTTAACCCAACCCAAACCCTTAACCCTAGTAAACTCTCTACAATGGTTAGCCTCTTCATCTTTAACCATGGGTTGCATTTGTAATTATCACCACAATTCATTATTCATCACAAAGTGAATGCTTCTTCTTCTTCCTTCTTCTTTTGGATGGAAAAGCTTTCTAGCTTTTTCATTAGTGATGATTTTGAGTGAGATTAAGAAAACAAATGAGAGCTAAATTCCTACTTCATCAACCTAATCTATCCTAGCCATTTAGATTAGGGTGTTCACTTCATTTGTGAGTGAGAGCTTGAGTTAAAGAAACTTCAAGGTAGATCATCTTTGTTATCGAAGATCAGAAGCAAGCTTGCATCTTTCTCTTCGTGGAGCCTCTCAAGAGTCCGGGTACTTGATGATCGCAGCGAAGGGACTTCAACACGGAGCTTATGAAGTGAAGGACCGGACAACAAAGGTTGTAATCCTAAACTCTTAGATATTAAAGTATTTAACATACTTTGTTTCGCCTAATCTCTAGTTTAAAGATCTTGGTGAGGGTTGTTCGGCACGTCTAAATTTTAAATCGGGCATGGTTGATGCCTTGTAGACCCTTGTGACTGTGCTTAGTAACCCTACAGTGGTATCAGAGCCAAGCTAGAGCTTTAAGCGAAGTCTAGACGAAGTTTAAAGTCCAATCGAATCCCGAAACCCCATTTTACACCCTTCTCTGGAAATTTTATAAAAATGTTGATTTTTTCATATTAAAAATGCTCAGAAAATTAAGCAGGAAATTATAAGGATAACTGTAAAATACGACATCCCAATTCTCTCAATGGGTCGCGGAACCACGGCAATACCCTGCTTGCGCGGCGGTTCCGCGGCCGTTCAGGGGAATTAGGGTTAGTGCTTTCTACAGTAACATCCGTAGCTATTTCTTGATTCTTCTGGGAATTTTTAAATGTACTCAAGTGTTGAGTTCTCTGGAGAACTTTTGTATTCGTTGATTCGATCGGAAAGTTTAACTTCGTTTAAGTTTTTCCGGGTAATTTTAGAACGTGTTAAAATGTTCGAACGGATATCAATAACTCACTTTTTCCCCTGCCGGAAAATTTCCTAGTGTTGGATTTTTCCGTAGTTTAAGAATGTTCTAAGTCGTGCAAGTAACGCGGTGGACCCACTAGAAGAACACAAACCTTAACTCGATTATGTGACCGTTTGAACCGCCTCTAAATCTTAGGGTTTGTGGCAGTACGACATTGCCACATGTGAGGCGTTGGTTTGACCCTTCTACGGCTGGACCATTGGTACTGTGGCATGTGATGGATACTTTTTGAACCCCGCTCAAGTATTGAGCTATTTGGGAAATCTTGGGTGTTTGTTTATTCGATCGGAAAGTTTAACATTGTCTATTTATCTGGAATGTGATACAATATTTGGAATCCACAAGTAGTTATGAGATAACTAATTTGAATGTTATAAATCTAGCAGTTCAGTCTTAGATGATCGGTTGCCACGGAATTTTGATGCGATCAAAAGTCCGTCGCAATCACGTAGCGTACGCGGATACTCGCCGGGTAAACTTAATAGATAGCCACGCCCCATAGCCCCGACCAAGTGACTGCAGGAGAACCCCGTCGCCAAAAGCATCCGTTCGGGTGCTCGTGGCAGCGGTGTTCCGCCTTAGTGCACTTCGTCGACGGCATCCGGGGGTGCGGCCATCTACTAAAGTTTGTGACGAGCATTCGATCAGGATATCGGGAATCTTGTTGAATTGCCCAACTAGATATTGAAAAGTGTTTTCGATATTGAGACTAAAATGCGGGGTTATAATTGTTAGGCATGCGATGTCTAAGTAATTCATTTGGTTAGGCATGAGATGTCTGAGGAAGTTGCGGATTCTAACTGTTTTAGTTTTACACTTTCTTTTCTGCGACCGTAAGTGTAATATGTGGTGTATCACCGGTTTCGTTGCTATACATCAACGAAAATTGGGATATGCATATTTACTTACGTTGATGATATGTGATATTATGTGTTGCTGTGATATGTTATATTAGATCTTCGTGTTCTGAATAGACGGGGGTTTTATGTGAGATAAGAGTTTTTCTTTTTCATTCATGTAAAATTCATTTGTATGTAATATTCTTTTATTGGGGCACTTCCGGGCTGAGGATGATGTCGCCATTGTATATTATTTATTTTTCCACATTAGGTAGACCCAAGGCAGGGAGCATAAGTAACCGGGTTCTAGGGTCCAGTGGGAGACCATCTCGAGGAGTCAAGACCGGATCTCCTAACCCTAGAATTGGCTGTGTTGCTTGCCTCTCTCATAGGTGTCTAGGGATGTGGGTTTGGCTATTCATTGCGACCGTGGAATCCGTGTTTTATGCAGGCTCGATATAAAACACGGAAATCCTAGAATATCCAATATTTCATATATGTTCTTCTGCTGCAATGTTCTGTGATGAGATCATATTACTGCCTGAGACGAATGTTTATATTGTATATATAAGAGATATATGTTATATTGCAGATTTCGTTTGAAATGTGATGCTTGTGAAGCATAATAAAATGGGACTTCAGTAATGAGATTAATGAAATAAAAGAAACCTAAAGATGTTGTAGAAACTTGTTTAAAACCTGGTAGCTCTAGTTCTTTCTTTGCATAGCGGTGTTCCTTGTAGAACATCTAGCACCTTATTCGATAAGGAAAGAGCCGAGATCCCTTCACCGGGAGTGACCACTTTAGCGAAACTAGAAGATGCTACAAACTCGGTTTGTTTTTTTTTATTGTTTTTATAGTTTTTGCTTTGCATAGTGATATTTGTGAAATATCCTGCACCTTATAAGATATGGAAAGAGCCGACGATCCTTTCACCGGGAGTGACCACTTTACCAAAACTAGAAAAGGCCTTAAAAACATTCCAATTAAAATCACTCGATTCTACAACGATATCAAGTTCATTACGCAAAGGGTTTTCTTAAAAACCTGTCGTAGCCCTCCTTCATTTCAGATAAGTACTAGTTAGTATTCGTGCTACGTTTGTTGACCATGTTAAGGCATAGTGTGCGGTAGCTGATTAGTGCTTATCTGTATAAGCATATGATGCGATTGGATTAGGGTAGTCGTGCGACTTTGTTGACAATGTTAAGGGTCGTGCGGGTGGGTTTAATTCAATCGGGAAATGACGGGTTGAACTTGACTAGCACTTATGATTTTTTGACCATGTTAAGGTCATATAGCGGCTAGGGGTAAATATTATTGGGAATTTCAAGAGTTGAAATTTGCAATGAGATTGCATAACTTCTATGAGATAGTTGGATCCCGATACCCGCTGCGAGTAAGAGTTACTCCTGGGAGAGTTTTACACATTACAATTAGCCGATCAAGTAGGTGTCTAGAAAGGTGTCAACGGGGTTACGCCCCTAGGAAAATGAGGTTTACTTTAATTAGGTCCGTGCGAAAGCACGGGGAACCTCCCTCAAAGCACCGGCACTGGCCTGGCTGAAAGATTGGCGAACTTGTAGGGTGTAATTAATCCCGGCTAGTCTTTCCTTTTAGGGTTTGAAGGAAGATTTGACTGAAACAGTAGGAGCCATCCTGATTAGATAAATTGATAACCAATCTAATCTTATAAAAGCGCACGCTGAGTGTTTTCTTCTCTCTCTCTCCAGGTTGCAACTATGTCACGCCTTAATCAAGATAATAATACAGATGTATTGACCGAACCCGCTTGTTATACTGCGCTAGGGAACGTTGGTCCCGCTCCAACTTATAATTATTATAAGACAGAGCAGGATATAGGGGATTACCAGAATTCCCGTGCCGCCTAAACGAAGAAAGTGCATGCTGATGCATCTTCTTCGGGTGTGTTCATTATACAGAACTATTTCTCAATATCCTTTACGTCCTGGGTATTTGATACCGGATCAGGATCCCACATATGTAATTTGTTACATGGGCTACAGATAGGTAGAGAACTGAGAACGGGTGATAAATTTCATGAGATAGAAACGGTGCAAGTGTTGCAGCCAAGTCTATTGGTAGTTATCACCCTGTATTAACAAATACATTGATTCTGAACGAATGTTATTAGATACCGAACCTGATAGACAATATCATATCAGTCTCTTTATTAGTAAAGAAGGATATAATTTTGTATTGTTGGATAATGTTTTGAACAATTCTTATATCAAGAGTTGATCGGTTCAGGAACGTTATCTAAAATCATAGACGTTCTAAATCAAACCACAGTTCTTAGTATATAGAACACACACAAGAGGAAGAGTTCAGAAATGAACGGATCCTTCTTGAGGTATTATAGACTAAGTCATATCAATGTGACCCGACTAGCTGAAGTTATATTTAGATGCATATTTACATTAGTTTGAATTTACATCTTGTGAAACTTGCCAGTCATGTCACAGAGATAAGATGACCACAGCTCCGTTTATTGAAAACAGAGAAAGAGTTAGTGAACTTTTGGATTGATACATGCTGATGTATGAAGGTCCCCTGTCTACACATGCCAAGACCGGTTCTTTGTACTTCATTAGATTCACTAATTATCTCTCAAGATCCGGACATATGTTCCTGTTGAAACACAAGTCTGTAACTTTTGAGAAATTCAATGAATATAAGTTAGAAGTAGAGAACCAAAAACGGGTATAAGTATTATGTCTTTTGATGAGATCAGGGAGGAGAATACTTGAGCACGGAGATCCTGGACTATTCTAAAGGAGAATGAGATTCTCTCTCAGCATTACTCCTCCGAATACACCACAGCATGTCGGTGTATCGGGGCGGAGCAATCACACCCTATGTAATATGGTGCGCTCTATGATGAGTACTACTGAGTTTCCTATTTCCTTTTGGGAGTTATGCACTTGAGAAGCTGCATACTTATTGAATAGGGTTCCAACCAAATCAAATGTCTACCACTCCATATGTGATATGGTATGGGAAGAGCTCATCTCTTAAGTAAGCTAAGATTTGGGGTTTTCCGGCCTATGTCTAAAAGCATAATCCGAACAAGTTCGAGGCAAAGTCAGTTCTGTAGAAGTTTGTTGGATATCCCAAGCATTCGCAAGGGAATATCTTTTACCACATCGAGGAAAAAAAGATGTTTTGTTTCTCAGCATGCCACCTTTGTGAAAGGGAATTTCTTGTGAAGAAATTAGTGGTCATGAGGTAGAACTGGAAAGAGTTCCATCTATACAAACTGCAGCTGATGATTTGATAGAACCAAAGGATTCAATAGTTTCCAACGAACCCCAGCCTCTCCGCCGATCTAGTAGGGTTCCTCACCCACATGAGAGATACTTCGGTTTCTCTATGACAGTGGGAGCGAGGATTGCATCATGAGATGATGACCCAACTAGTTTCGAGCAGGCCATCAGGAGTGGAACTCTGTAAGAATGGCTGGATGCTTAGCGATCTGAGATGGAATCCTTATACACCAACAAAGTATGGACTTTGGTTGCTTTATCTGAAGGGTTAAATCCCCATCAAGAGCAAGTATATCTTGAGAAGATTACTTGGTGTACATGGAAAAGTTGAGACTTTCAAAGCTATGCTTAAGTCCATCCAGATCCTACTTGCTACGGCTACATACCATGACTACGATATCTGGCGGTTGGGGTGTCATGACAGCATTTCTAAATGATGTTTTGGAAGAGAGCGTCTATAAGTACACTGCCAGAGGGCTTCGTAGACAGTGGGAGCAGCGGAAACGTGTGCAAGTTGTTTTATAGGATAAAGCAGGCATCACGGAGTTGGAACGTCTGTTTTGATGTGGTAGTCAAAGAGTTTGACTTCATCAAAATGGTAGATGAACCTTGTATATACAAAAAGGTAGTAGAGAGTATGGTGGTGATCCTCGTAGAGTACGTGGATGACATACTCTTGATAGGGAAGTAGTTTCCTATGCTAAGCTTGGTTAATCTTCGCTTATCACAAGGATTCTCCATATAGGATCAGGATGATACCTCCTAAATCCTGGGTTTTATATCTATGAGATAGATCTAAATGGATGTTAGGATTCTCACTAGTTGTAGTGAGATGGTATCAATCGATCCTGGGGAGAATCACTGGAAAGGTTCCAGGGTGATAAGGTCGACTGAATGTCAGTCGCAGGCATTGTCTTTACCCTCAGTGGAGGGACGGTATGTTGGAATAGTTCCAAGCTAGATACCGTGACTTACTAGACGATTAAAGGCAAGATACGTCGTTACCAAGGATGCTACCGAAGAGGCAGTCTGGATATATATAAATTCATTAGATGAACTTCGTTCCTACCATTGTGTGACAATGGAGTTGTGGCTTATGCCAAGGAACCCCCGTCCCATCAGAAATCCAGATATAATTCTTAGGCAGTATCACCTGATCATGGAGATGGTTGATCTCCAGGGAGATCGAGGTTAGGAGAGTGGACACAGAGGACAACAGTGCGGATCCACTCACAAAGGCCTTTTTCCCAGTACAGACTTTTATGGGATGGTTGAGTATGGGATACTTCAACCACAGCTAATTGTTAGGTATGTGATGCCACAACAGATGGCCCTAGTGCAGGTGAGAGATTGTTAGTTATATGTATGCCCTAGAGGCCATTATTGTACATACGATGTATATTGTAGTGGATGATAGGACATATATAGGGAGGACTTTCTTGCTCGACATGATAGTATGCTATCTGGTTGCTCTTTATCTTAACATGTACTCTGATTGTCTCTATGTTACATGTTGATAAAGCACTTAGGATGAGTACTTGACTACCAGGACTATGATGCGGATCATACTAGGGGGGACAGTGTAGTCGCGAAGTACATCCTTCAAATGTTCCTAGTCGTGGGAGTACCGAGACAGGGCATCGATACTCCAGATTTGACTAGCGTATGCGCTTCTTGACCCATATGATAGACGATGGATGATCCCATATCCATTGGTGTTTGACATCAGAGAAGGTATTCGGGTGCTCATTGGAGACTGGGTACACTGGACGGACTCGCCATGAACTCCTAGATGGTATTATACCTCACGTCAGATGGCAGTTCTCTGGTGACACTGGTACAAGTTAGTCTGTAGACCCGAGATCGTCATAGAGTCTTGTGTGATTCCCATTGTGCTTTGATTTCCATCATACCATGTCCAAGAGGGAGTGCAAAAAGGTGGCTTTTGGGTACAGTCCCGAAACACATGGAGGCAATGAGCGATAGGAGGGGATTCGTCTCTCCCGGTATAGGGAGTTGATGTTGCGCTGTGTTCGATTGGCTATAACTGGAAATCCCTGGCCAGGGTTGCTGAGATTTACTGGTAAGTGTTATCAGTAGTTTCTCAAACTGTTATAGACCACATATCGACATGACTTATCAAGCTACTGGGGTCTGACGTTTCCCACCCCTAGGCGAGATATGCGACATATCAGACGAAGAGACCGGGTACTCGATGATCGCAGTGAAGGGACCTCAACACAGAGCTTATGAAGTGCAGGACCGGACTACAAAGGTTGTAATCCCAAACTCTTGATGTTAAAGTGTTTAACATGCTTTGTTTCGCTTAATCTCTAGTTTAAAGATCTTGGTGAGGGTTGTTCGGCACGTCTATATTTTAAATCGGGCATGGTTGATGCCTTGTAGACCTTTGTGACCGTGCCTAGTAACCCTACACAAACGGGTATAACATGAATAGTATACGAAATGATAAAAGGCATCCCCAAACGGGAGCTAGCTCTTCGTCAATCGACGATCACAACCACGCAAGCAATATAATATACAACGCCGAAGGGCGAGGATCAAAACTCAAAAAGAAACTCAAAATCAACATGAAAACCATAATAATACAACGCGCGACTCTAAGGTCGAAAGAATATACACTGGTCTACTAAGTCTAATGAATATACAATCTGGTTGATGGAGTTTTACTAGATACAACTAAATATAAATATAAATACAATGGTGGTCACGATGCAAGGAAACTGTTAGTTATATGTATGCCCTAGAGGCCATTACTGTACATTGGATGTATATTGTAGTGGATGCTGGGACATATATAGGGAGGACTTTCTTGCTCGACATGATAGTATGCTATCTGGTTACCCTTTACCTTAACGTGTACACTGATTGCCTCTCTGTTACATGTTGGTAAATCCCTTAGGATATGTACTTGACTACCTGGACTATGATGCGGATCATACTAGTGGGGACATGGTAGTCCATAAGTACATCCTTCAAAGTCCCTAGTCGTGGGTGTATCGAGACGGGGCATCGATATATCAGTGTAGACTAGCGTGTACCTTCTCGACCCATACAGATGGGCGATGGATGATCCCATATCCATTGGTGTTTGACATCAGAGGAGATATACGGGTGCTCAGTAGAGACTGGGTACACTGGACGGACTCGCCGAGAACTCCCAGATGGTATTATACCTTACGTCTGATGGCAGTTCTCTGGTGACACTGGTACAGAGTAGTCTGTTGACCCGAGATCGTCATAGAGTCTTGTGTGGTTCCCACTGTGCTTTGATTTCCACCTTACCACTTCCAAGAGGGTATGCAAAACGGTGGTTTTTGGATACAGTCCCGAGTCACATGGAGGCAATGAGCGATAGGAGGGGATTCGTCTCTCCCGGTATAGGGAGTTGATGTTGCGCTGTGTTCGATTGGCTATAACCGGAAATCCCTGGCCAGGGTTGCTGAGATTTACTGGTAAGTGTTACCAGTAGTTTCTCGAATTGTTATAGACCTCATATCGACACGACTTATCGAGCTATTGGGGTCTGACGTTTACCACCCCAAGGCGAGATATGCGACATATCAGACGATCAGACCGGACTGTACGGTAAGTGTTACTGGTTGGATTCACAGGAGTATGAGCGGGCTTGCTCGTCGATCTTCTGATCGCTCAATACCCGGGTGGCCGTTACGTTTAGCAGACCGCTTGCGGCTTGTGGGTGCTTGATATGATCATCACCTGCTGCCGGCGTATTGACAAGTCTTTAGAGTCCTACACAGAGGTTTCCTTGCTCAAGCGAAATGAAATAGGAGCGCATATGAGATATGTGCGGGACCGAGAATAATGCGTGTATGTGATACCGTATTCTATTCTCACGATGAATGTTTCGATTGGTTGTATGCGATATAACCTAGTTATCGAATCGATGATCGATTCGATAAATCGATACATTGGATATTAGTCGGTCTTATGCGATATGACCGAATCGTTAAATCGAGTGTTGATTTAATGATTTAATGCATAATTATATATTTGATATATTACTTTGCATTAACTAGTAATGGTTCACTTAAGATGGATCTTCTCACTCGTTTGTGCACATTGTATATTTGATATAGTTTTGTGCACTTGTTTGTATCATGTTTGATGATACATGCAAACTTAGTTGTGTGTATGCTTTAAACTATAATAAGGTTATTGGTTAGGGTTTCATATGCTTTATTTAGTTATTCAATTATTTATTTTTTCATTTAGGAAAGAAAAGAAAATGGTGGCTTTTTGGATTTATCTTGAAGCTTCTTGAAGCTTAGAAAAGCTTTGACCATTTTTGTTTCTTTCCTTAACCCTAACCAATTGCTTTAAC
This sequence comes from Agapanthus africanus, assembly GCA_030015575.1. Lineage (NCBI taxonomy): Eukaryota > Viridiplantae > Streptophyta > Magnoliopsida > Asparagales > Amaryllidaceae > Agapanthus > Agapanthus africanus. Next base: position 209,297,259 of record JASDDO010000004.1, read on the forward strand.
CATAGTTCATTCTCTACACACTACCATGGTTGATATATGATAAGATTATTCTTTTTATACTTATTATATTATCTTCTTCTTCATCCTCTTCTTCTTGATGAAAGAAAACCCTTACTAGCTTCAATGGTGAAATAAGAAAATGAGTGAGAAATCCAATTCTAAAGTGAACCCACTTCCTATTTCTTCATCCTCTACCTCTTGCCAAGTAGTAGAGTGTGTTTTCTTCACAAGTTTCATGACTTGGTGAAGTGGGAGCTTGATCTTGTGATGCCTCGACGTAGATCATCTTCGGCACGAAGCCGACGACCTTGCCCGCCCATTTCTCCGATGAAGCCGATGCTTGAGTCATGGATTCGATTTGGACAGCGGAGAGGACTTCATCATGGAGCTGTGGAGGTGGAGGACCGGATCTACAAAGGTTGTATTTCCGTTCACTTAGTTAAGTTGTTAACTAATTTCTTTTGTCGCCTAAATTTCTAGCCAACGATCCGTATTAGGGTTTCTCGGCACCCGTAAAATTTGAAATCGGCATGGTTGATGCCTTGTTAGACCTCATTAGTGTGCCGAGGAACCCTACAGTGGTATCAGAGCTACTCGGCATTGGATGTCGACCTATGGGGGGTTCTCACTGTGTGACAGTGTGGCGAAGCAAAGGCTCTTACCCCCAGGGTGTCCCGAGACCGGAAGGTGTTCCGGTGGGTTGTAGTACTCGCGTGGGGACATGCGTAAAAAGTAGCGGCTGAGGGACCCGTTGGTGCCACGGCGACCCCATTGGATGGGGTAGCTGCCTGACCTACAGTGGTATCAGAGCCTAGCTAGAGCCTTAGGCGATGCGTAGACGGAATTAGAAGTCCGATCGATCCAAAACCAAAACCCTAAAATGCTCTCTGGACAATTTCTGAAATCTGGTCTTTTTCGAAATTAAAAAAATGCAGAAAAATCAGCAGAGAATTAGAAGAATTACTGTGGAGCACGTGATCACAATTCCTCTAAACTGCGGCGGAACCGCGGCACTAGCATGCATATTGCGGCGGTTCCGCGGCAAATAAGTCACATCATGTTTTACTTTTTACACAGTAATTCTTAGTTTGCAGTGCTGGTTTTCCTGGGAATTTTTAATATTTTTTCAAGAGTTGAATTTTCTGGGTTGTATTAGGGACTCGGTGTTTCGATCGGATTGTCTAATTTTGTCAGTGTGTTTTTCCGGGTATTTTTTAGAATATGTTAAAAAGTTCGGTCGGACATAAATACCCACTTTTTCCTCTGTCGGGAAATTTCCAAGTGTTGGATTTTTCCGTGGTTTAAAGACGTTCTAAGTAGTGCAAGTAACTCGATGGACCCTCTAGAAGACAACAAACCTTAACTCGATTATGTGACCGTCTTGAACTGCCCTTTGAACCTTCGGGTTTGGGGGAGTACGGCGTGCCACATGTGAGGCGTTGGCTTGACCCTTCTACGGCTGGACCGTTGGTACTGAGGCATGAACAAGATGTTTTTAAACTTGTTTCATGTGTTGATCTGTATCGGGAAAACTTGGGTGTTTGAATGTTCGATCGGAAAGTTTAACATTTTCTAATTATCTGGAATGTGATACAATAATTGGAATTCACAAAAAGTTATGAGATAACTGAATGAATGTTATAAACATAGCACTTTAGTCTCACTTGATCGGTTGCCACGGAATTTTGATGTGATCAAAAATCCGTCGCAATCACGTAGCGTACGCGGATACTCGCCGGATAAACTTAATAGACAGCTACATCCCTTAGCCCCGACCAAGTGACTGTAGGAGAACCCCGTCGCCGAAAGCATCCGTTCGGGTGCTCGCGGCAGCGGTGTTCCGCCTTGGTGCACTTCGTCGACGGTATCGGGGGTGCGGCCGCCTACTGAAGTTTGCGACAAGCATTCGATCAAATTTTCGGGAATCTTGTTGAATTGCCCGACTTTATATTGAAAAGAGTTTTCGATAATTGAGACTAAAATGCAGGGTTTATAATTGTTAGGCATGCGATGTCTAAAGAATTCATTTGATTAGGCATGGGATGTCTATGCAGGTTGCGGATTCCAACTGTTGTAGTTTTACACTTTCTTTTCTGTGACCGTAAGTGTAGTCGATATCGCCGGTTTCGTTGCTATACGTCAACGACAATTGGGGTATGCATACTTACTTACGTTGATGACATGTGATGTTATGTGTTGCTGGATATGTTATATTGGATCGTCGTGTTTGAATAGCCGGGTTTTTTTATGTGAGATGAGTGTTTTTCATTTTCATTCATGTAAAAACTTGTATGTAATATTCTTTTATTGGGGCATTTCCAGGTTGCGGAAGTTGTCACCGTTGATGTATATTATTAACTTTTCCGCACTAGGATAGACCCAAGGAGGAGGGCACAAGTAACCGGGTTCTGGAGTCCAGTGGGAGACCAACTCGAAGAGTCGAGTCCGGGTTTCCTAACTCTAGAATTGGTAGGGTTGCTTGCCGCTCTCGTAGGGGTCTAGGGGTGTGGGTTTGGCTATTCATCACGACCGTGGAATCCGTGTTTTATACTGGCTCGTATTGAAAACACGGATGTCCTAGTATATCCAATATTTCATATGTTTCTTCTTCTGTGATATCTGTGATGTGATCATGTGATATGTTCTGTGATAGATACTGTATATAGTATATATGATATATTATATAGACGTTACTTATGTTTTACACCTGCGCTAGCCCTGCCCCGCTCTGCCGTTAGTTACCTAACCTAACGGTGCACGATGGGACATCGAGGCGAATGCGGATGGAAAAAGTGTACGTCGTATTTATCTGTGATGTTTAGGTACTTAAATGATGGGACTTCATTAATGAGATTAATGAAATAAAAGAAACCTAAGATGTTGTGGAATCAAATTTCAAAATAAAACAGGTAGCTACAGTACTTGCTTTGCACATCGGTATATATGATATATCCTGCACCTTATTCGATAAGGAAAGGACCGAGATCCCTTCACCGGGAGTGACTCCTTTAGCAATAACTGGCAGATGCTACACCCTCGGTTTGTCTTTTGATTGCTTTTAAGAGTTCTGCTTTGCACAGTGATATATATGATATATCCCGCACCTCATTCGACGAGGAATGGACCGACAATCCCTTCACTGGGAGTGACTCCTTTAGCTAAACTAGAAAAGCCTCAAAAGCACTCCATTTTAAAATCATTTGATTCTACAACGATATCAAGTTCATTACGCAATAGTTTTTTATGAAAAACCTGTCGTAGCCCTCCGTCATTTCAGATAAGTACTAGTTAGTATTCGTGCTGCGGTAGTTTGGCATTCGTCAAGGCGTAGTGTACGGTAGCTAACTAGTTTTTATCTGCTTATGCATATGATGCAGATTGGATTAGGGTATTCGTATGGCGTTGTTTGGCATTCGTCAAGGGTCGTGCGGGTGGGTTTAATTCGATCAAGAAATGTACGGGTTGAACTTGACTAGTGGACTATGGGTTGTTTGGCATTCGTCAAGGTCATAGAACACTAGGGGCAAAATATTATCGGGAATTTCAAGTGTTGAAATTTGCAATGAGATTGCATACCTTCTATGAGATAGTTGGATCCCGATACCCGCTGCGAGTAAGAGTTACTCCTGGGAGAGTTTTACACATCACAATTAGCCGATCAAGTAGGTGTCTAGAAAGGTGTCAACGGGGTTACACCTCTGGGAAAACGAGGTTTACATTAATTAGGTTCGTGCGAAAGCACGGGGGACCTCCCTCAAAGTAACGACACTGGCCTGGCTGAAAGATTGGCAAACTTGTAGTGTGTAATTAATCCCGGCTAGTCTTTCCTTTTAGGGTTTGAAGGAAGATTTGATAAAAAGCAGTGGGAGCCATCCTGATTAGATAAAATAAAAACCAATCTATTCTTGCAAGAGCGCACGCTGAGTGTTTTCTTCTCTCTCTCTCCAGGTAGCGACCATAACACGCCTTAATCAAGATAATAATACGGATTATTGACCGAACCCGCTTGTTATACTGAGCTGGGGAACGTTGGTCCCGCTCCAACTTATAATTGTTATAAGACAGAGCAGGAAATTGGGGATTACCAGAATTCCCGTGCCGCCCAAACGAAGAGAGTACATGTTGATGCATCATCTTCGGGTGTGTTCATTACAAAGAACTGTTTCTCAGTATCCTCCGCATCCTGGGTATATGATACCGTATCAGGATCCCAGATATGTAATCTGTTACATAGGGCTACAAAAGGATAGAAAAACTGAGAACGGGTGATAAGTTTCATGAGGCAGAAAACGGGGAAAGTGTTGCAGCCAAGTCTGTCGGTCACTGTCACCCTGTATTACAAATACATTGATTCTGAACAAATGTTATTAGATACCGAACCTGATATACAAAATCATATCTGTCTATTTATTAGTAAAGAAACGATAAAATTTTGTATTGTTGGATAATGTTTTGAACATTTCCTATATCAAGAGTTGATCGGTTCAGGCACGTTATCTAAAAGCATTGTTGTTCTAAATCAAAATACAGTTCTTGGTATACAGAACACACACAAGAGGAAGAGTTCAGAAATGAACGGATCCTTCTTGAGGTATTGTAGACTAGGTCATATCAATGCGACCCGACTAGCTTGAGTTACATAAAGATGCATATTTAAATTAGTTTGAATTTACATCTTGTGAAACTTGCCAGTCATGTCACAGAGATAAGATGACCTTAGCTCTGTTTACTGGAAACAGAGAAAGAGTTAGTGAACTCTTGGGACTGATACATGTGAATGTATGTAGGTCCCCTGTCTACACATGCCAAGACCGGTTCTTTGTACTTCATTACATTCTCTGATAATCTTTCGAGATTCAGACCTATGTTCCTGTTGAAACACAAGTCCGAACCTTTTGAGATATTCACAGAATATGATTTAGAAGTAGAGAACCAATACGGGTATAAGTATTATGTCCTTTGATGAAATCAAGGAGGAGAATACTTGAGCACGGAAATCCAGGAATATTTTAAAGGAGAATGAGATTCTCTCTCAGCATTACTCCTCCGTATACACCATTGCACAATGGTATATCAGGGCGGAGCAGATACACCCTATTTGATACGGTGTGCTCTATGATGAGTACTACTGAGTCACCTATTTCCTTTTGGGAGTTATGCACTTATGAAGTTGCATACCTATTGAATAGGGTTCCAATCAAATCAGTTGCCTACCATTTCATATGTGATATGGTATGGGAAGAGCCCATATCTTAAGTTAGTTAAGATTTGGGGTTGTCCGGCCTATGTCCAAAAAGCAAAATCCGGACAAGCTCGAGGCAAGGTAAGTTATGTAGAACTGGAAAGGTTCCAGCTATACAAACTACAGCAGATGATTTGATATAACCAAAGGATTCAATAGTTACCAACGAACCTCAGCCTCTCCGCCGATCTAGTAGGGTTCCTCACCCACCTGAGAGATACTTTGGTTTCTCTATGACAGTGGGAGCGAGGATTGCATCATGAGATGATGACCCAACTAGTTTCGAGCTGGCCATCAGGAGTGAGACTCTGTAAGAATGGCTGGATGTTTAGCGATCTGAGATGGAATCCATATACACCAACAAAGTATGGACTTTGGTTGCTATATCTGAAGGGTTAAACACCCATCAGGAGCAAGTATATCTTGAGAAGATTACTTGGTGTACATGGAAAAGTTGTGACTTTCAAAGATAGACTTGTTAAAGGTTTTCGTCATCGACCAGGCGAGGATAATGATGAAACCTTTTTCAGTAGCTATGCTTAAGTCCATCCAGATCCTACTTGCCACGGCTACATACCATGACTACGATATCTGGTGGTTGGGTGCCATGACTCCTTTTCTAAATGATGTTTTAGAAGAGTGCGTCTATAAGTACACAGCCAGAGGGCCTCGTAGACAGTGGGAGCAGCGGAAACATGTGCAAGATTCTTTATAAGATAAAGCAGGCATCGCGGAGTGGGAACATCTTTTTTGATGGATTAGTCAAAGAGTTTGACATCATCAAAATGGTAGATGAACCTTGTATATACAAAAAGGTAGTAGAGAGTATGGTAGTGATCCTCATAGAGTACGTGGATGACATGCTCTTGATAGGGAAGAAGTTTCCAATGCTACGCTCAGTCAATCTCCGCTTATCATAATGATTCTCCATATAGGATCAAAGTGATGCCTCCTAAATCCTGGTTTATGGATCTATGAGATAGATCTAATTGGATGTTAAGATACTCACTAGTTGTAGTGAGAAGGTATCAATCGATCCTGGGGAGAATCACTGGAAGAGTTCCAGGGTGATAAAGACGACTGAATGTCAGTCACAGGCATTGTCTTTACCCTCGGTAAAGGGACGGTATGTTGGAAGAGTTCCAAGCTAAATACCGTGGCTTACTAAACGATAAAGGTAGGATACATCGCTACTTAAGATGCTACCATAGAGGCTGTTTGGGTGTATATTGGTTCATGAGATGAACTAGGTTCCTACCATTGTGTGACAATGGAAGTGTGGCTTTGGCCCGGGAACCCCGGTCCCATCAGTGATCCAGACATATTCTAAGGCAGTATCACCTGATCATGGAGATGGTTGATCTCTAAGGGATCGAGGTTAGGAGAGTAGACTTAGAGGACAACAAAGCGGATCCACTCACGAAGGCCTATTCCCAGAGAGAGACTATTATGGGATAGTTGAGTATGGGATACTGCAACCACTGCTATCAGATGGCCCTAGTGCAAGTGGGAGATTGTTAGTTATATGTATGCCCTAGAGGCCATTACTGTACATTGGATGTATATTGTAGTGGATGCTGGGACATATATAGGGAGGACTTTCTTGCTCGATATGATAGTATGCTATCTGGTTACCCTTTACCTTAACGTGTACACTGATTGTCTCTCTGTTACATGTTGGTAAAGCCCTTAGGATGTGTACTTGACTACCTGGACTATGATGCGGATCATACTAGTGGGGACATGGTAGTCCATAAGTACATCCTTCAAAGTCCCCAGTCGTGGGTGTATCGAGACGGGGCATCGATATACCAGTGTAGACTAGCGTGTACCTTCTCGACCCATACAGATGGGCGATGGATGATCCCATATCCATTGGTGTTTGACATCAGAGGAGATATACGGGTGCTCAGTAGAGACTGGGTACACTGGACGGACTCGCCGAGAACTCCCAGATGGTATTATACCTTACGTCAAATGGCAGTTCTCTGGTGACACTGGTACAGAGTAGTCTGTTGACCCGAGATCGTCATAGAGTCTTGTGTGGTTCCCACTGTGCTTTGATTTCCACCTTACCACGTCCAAGAGGGCGTGCAAAACGGTGGTTTTTGGGTACAGTCCCGAGTCACATGGAGGCAATGAGCGATAGGAAGGGATTCGTCTCTCCCGGTATAGGGAGTTGATGTTGCACTGTGTTCGATTGGCTATAACCGGAAATCCCTGGCCAGGGTTGCTGAGATTTACCGGTAAGTGTTACCAGTAGTTTCTCGAATTGTTATAGACCTCATATTGACACGACTTATCGAGCTATTGGGGTCTGACGTTTACCACCCCTAGGTGAGATATGCGACATATCAGACGATCAGACCGGACTGTACGGTAAGTGTTACTGGTTGGATTCACAGAAGTATGAGCGGGCTTGCTCGTCGTTCTTCTGATCGCTCAATACCCGGGTGGCCGTTACGTTTAGCAGACCGCTTGCGGCTTGTGGGTGCTTGATATGATCATCATCTGCTGCCGGCGTATTGACAAGTCTTTAGAGTCCTACACAGAGGTTTCCTGGCTCAAGCGAAATGAAATAGGAGCGCATATGAGATATGTGCGGGACCGAGAATAATGCGTGTTTTTGATAACGTATTCTATTCTCGCGATGAATGTTTCGATTGGTTGTATGCGATATAACCTAGTTATCGAATCGAAGATCGATTCGATAAATCGATACATTGGATATTAGTCGGTCTTATGCGATATGACCGAATCGTTAAATCAAGTGTTGATTTAATGATTTAATGCATAATTATATATTTGATATATTACTTTGCATTAACTAGTAATGGTTCACTTAAGATGGATTTTCTCACTCGTTTGTGCACATTGTATATTTGATATAGTTTTGTGCACTTGTTTGTATCATGTTTGATGATACATGCAAACTTAGTTGTGTGTATGCTTTAAACTATAATAAGGTTATTGGTTAGGGTTTCATATGCTTTATTTAGTTATTCAATTATTTATTTGTTCATTTAGGAAAGAAAAGAAAATGGTGGCTTTTTGGATTTATCATGAAGCTTCTTGAAGCTTAGAAAAGCTTTGACCATTTTTGTTTCTTTCCTTAACCCTAACCAATTGCTTTAACCATAGTTCATTCTCTACACACTACCATGGTTGATATATGATAAGATTATTCTTTTTATACTTATTATATTATCTTCTTCTTCATCCTCTTCTTCTTGAAGAAAGAAAACCCTTACTAGCTTCAATGGTGAAATAAGAAAATGAGTGAGAAATCCAATTCTAAAGTGAACCCACTTCCTATTTCTTCATCCTCTACCTCTTGCCAAGTAGTAGAGTGTGTTTTCTTCACAAGTTTCATGACTTGGTGAAGTGGGAGCTTGATCTTGTGATGCCTCGACGTAGATCATCTTCGGCACGAAGTCGACGACCTTGCCCGCCCATTTCTCCGATGAAGCCGATGCTTGAGTCATGGATTCGATTTGGACAGCGGAGAGGACTTCATCACGGAGCTGTGGAGGTGGAGGACCGGATCTACAAAGGTTGTATTTCCATTCACTTAGTTAAGTTGTTAACTAGTTTCTTTTATCGCCTAAATTTCTAGCCAACGATCCGTATTTGGGTTTCTCGGCACCCGTAAAATTTGAAATTGGCATGGTTGATGCCTTGTTAGACCTCATTAGTGTTCCTAGGAACCCTACAGAATCCACCTACCAAAGCAATCACCCGGAAGGAACAGTGTGCCAGCAAAGCCGCAACGAAACCTGCAAGGAACTGTGGCACAACGGGGGTGAGTTGCCAACTCGTGAGTAGAAAACATCACCGGGCAGAAAATCGTATGTACAACGCAATCCTAGGTCATACGATCTATAATATCCTCAAAATAATAATATGGCCTTAAGCATAAAATAAAGGTAAGGGTAAACACCTAACCATAAGTGTAATACCAAGTACTAGTGTCAGTGCCTCAGGTAACAACATGTCACTAATATGATGTACAAATGTCAGGTAGCAATATGTCACTAAAATGGTGTGCAAATGCATCTAATGAGAACAGAGTACATCATGAATCGAAGAACTGTTTTTCTAAATTTAATGATGTTTCTGTATATAAGAAATCGAGATATCATCAATGAAATCAACATAGAATCCGTGTCAAGCGTCGACACAAAACATAAATCTTAGTATCTCAATATCTCAGGCTCCGGCTATCCGGACTGGCCGGTATCATCAAATCTCAATATCTCAGTGTCTCAAATCGCAATACCTCGGGCTCCGTCACTCCGGATCGGCCCATATCTTCAATCACACGACCACGAACGGTATCCTCCGGATATCCGCCGCGCCAAACAATCACCGGTAGGTAGTCTGCCCCTGCCGGGCTCATCGTCTACAACTCGAGCTTCTTGCCCCGGGGTACCATACCGGGTCCACCATATACCCGCAGATGGTTCATCCAACTCCTCGAATCGGGTCTCGAAAACCATCTCAGAACCGAGAAAACATCATGGTGGACAAGACTCGTCATATCAAGGAAAACCACATTTTTCTCTTTAAAATAAATCATCAGTTTATAAAACTTTCACATGCGGTTTTCCAAATCCAGAAAATCTCAAGAAGGATCCGAAATCATCAAATCACCATGTCAATAAACAGTGAAAACCGGCATAAATCTCCATAATATTGCATAACCAATGAATATATGAATGCAACTGATATCATGCAACGAATGCAATAGTTAAACAAGCATATGAAGCTATAACATATTGCAACTATCAGCTAGCAAGCTATGTCAATGAAATAGTATTCTCTAAAGTGTACGTGACATGGCAATTACCGATGATGATGTGTGTGAGTCGGCAAGCAGGTGTACGTGGAACATACGGATCATCGGTAATAGTGCTGGTGTCCTGACAGCAGGGTTTCATAATAATTACTGATAACATATGTATAAGCATGCAATGCGATAAAACATCATGAATATTCCGAAAGCGATATAGCAACAGCAACACTGAAGAATAAACCTACCCGATATACGAGTCATACCGTTTGGTATTTTAAAGTACTCATGATTCACTGCATTTGAAAACAGGTATGACTCGAGCCCAGTCAAAAGGGTAAGGAAATCCACCTAGGTCTGAGTCGACCTATATATATGTCTAGTAGTCGGTGATCTCGCATCAATAGTATCACGCACGATACAATATATATATATATATATATGTGTGTGTGTATATATATATATATATATATATATATATATATATATATGACATCCTCGAGTCAAGAATGCGGATCTAACATCATAATTATCCCATTACTCATCTGATATCCTTATCATCATATATCGTGAACAGGGGGTACTGATCTAAGTCTAGTACAATACTACTATCATCAACATAAATGTACGCGTGTGTGAATACACATCGCCCAAATATCCGCTATAATATCATGTCGTATCTCCTAATACGAACCAAATCACATCACCGATCTCATGGCACCATGCCCACTCACATCGACTCATCACCAAGTACCATATACTATCCTCAATCATCCTTGTATACATATATGTATATGTATACATATAACATATACAGCCAAAACCCTATCCCGTGTATGCATGTGTATATGTGTGTCAACCTTACTCTAGGGTTCGCGACTAAGAAGCTAACTAAACCACCTTCCTCAAATCTCGCTAACACTAACTCATGATCTCCTAAAGTTTTTCTTGCTAAGGTTCATATCTTGCCATAACACAAATATGTATAACTATATCACATCACATCATATTTTACAAAAATGCGGGGGTGTTATACGCCATCCACCCGACTTCCCCCGTAGATATATATCTACTCACATTGACCCGATATCGCCTGCCGATGCCGATATCACCACGTGCTTGCTTTTCGTCTCGAAGTCCACATGGGGGGTACCAACATATCATAACATATCATATCGCATTAAAATCTGACTTATGAACAAAACGACACACGAATCTCATATAGGTCAAAACCTATGGTCCGCTCATGCAAAATAACTTAAAAACCCTCGACATCGGCGTACAAACGCCGATTGATCGAGAAAAACCCAAACGTACCATTCGTGATTTCACAACACACTAAAAATATATATGAAATAGGGTTTAAATCATCAAAACATCAAATTCGCTTTAATGAAATACACTAAAAATATATATGAAATAGGGTTTAAATCATCAAAACATCAAATTCGCTTTAAAAGCTATTTTTCCGAAACTCTACTAAGCAACAATTGCCAATTTAGTTCAAATGTATTTGTTTTAACAATTCTAGCGGCTACAATGCTCACTAATTATCTTGATTAAGTCATACAAACCATTTCCATAACTTAATCTCATCAATTTTCATTAACCCCAAAATTCTAGTTTGCAATTTAGCTTAATTAGTAAAATTTTAAAATAACAATTTGTACACTAGCTACTAGGTTTGATTTTACATCCCTTAATATGATAAATTACACACTTAACCCATGTTCAAGTGATATAAAACCCTAACTAGATTTTAATCTTACATTTGCAACTAAATTCTAAAACCTAGTTTGCTAAAAACTTAAATCGAACATTTTAAATGTTACAATTAGCAAAATTAGCAACTAGGTTAGTTTTAGCATAGCATTAACATGTTAAATACATCACACAAGCATAATCTTATTACTCAAAACCCTAACTAGAATTCAAACCCCATTCTCTTTAAACTTTCATTTTGCAATTAAGGTTATAACAACATCTAATTAAAACTAGATTCAAACATAAAATTTACAAGTAACAATTTGGGATGAAGCTTATACCTCATGATCAAGAGATCAAACATGAAAATCATATATTCCAAAATGCCAACTTTTCTCCAAGATTCATGCTAGAATACGCTAGGGAAAAATGGGTAGGGCTTGAATTTGGATTTTGTGGGATTTTTTTGATGGATTTTTTTGAGGTTTTGGAGACGAGATGAAGTGGAAACTTGGGGCAAAATGAGGGGGGGCTGCTGCTGAATTTTCGGCCAAAGGAGGGAGAGGGGTGAGTGAGTGAAAGATGTGGGTTTCAAAGTCAACACAATTCCATACCATAATTATTTAATTCCATACATTATTTCTTTATTTTTTTTCTTTTAAGTTTTCATTTTAATCCTAAATTGGAGTGTGAGGTGGGGGGGGGCAGCATAGGCTCGGCCCAGCAGGTTAGTGTTAGTATTTATGCCCTAGAAGGCCATTACTGTATCATACTAGTTTGTATATTACTTAATGGAAGCTTGGGATATTCACAGTTGTATTGACAGTCTTGCTAAAAATGGTAGTATGCTACTTGGTTTGTGTCTACTTTAATATATGCATATGTTTCTTGTAACGTATCGCTTATACATATTAGTAGAGCCCTAAGGATCTTTGCTTGATTACCAGTGTTGTGATTGCAGTCACACTAGTGGGGGCTGAGTAGTCTATAAACAACATCCTATACAGGTCCTTAGTCGTAGGATTATCGAGACAGGGAATCGATACTCCGGAGTAGACTAGTGTGTACGCTTCTCATCCCAGTTGGGGAGATGGTCTGTCCCATAGCCATCAGTACGTCGTTCTGGAGATAGTATACAGGTGCTCGTTAGGTTACGGGTACACCGGACAGGACTCGCGGGGAACTGTTGGTTGGTATTATACCCGTCGTCAGTTAACAGTTCCCAGGTGACATGAGTACAACATAGTCCGCAGACATGACTCTGCTACTTCTCCTCGATTGTGTCCCACTGTTCTTAGATTTCTACCCTACCACGGCTCAAAGGTGTCGTGCAAACAGGTAGCAGTTCGGTGCAGTCCCTAGCACTTGGAGGCAGTGGCGGTTAGACAGGATTCGTCTCTCCCGGTATGGGGAGTTGATATCGCGCTGTGTCAAAGAGCAATTACGCAAAGTCCCTAGCCAGGGCAAGCGAGATTTACTGGTAGGTTTTCCAGTAGTTTCTCAAGGTGTAATGGGCTACGCTCCGACCCGACTTATACTGCTTTTAGGGGACTGACGCTTGCCGCCCCTAGGCCCGGTAGGCGATAGTCCTAGACGAACAGACCGGACTGTATGGAGATTGTCACAGCAGGCTCAGTAGGAGTTCGGATGGGTTTCCTCATCGGCCTTCTTATCGACATCTACCTGGGGACCGTTACGTACAGCTAGTGCCGCTTGCAGTCTGTAGTTAAACCCACTGCCAGCGTAGTGTCGAGTCTTTAGAGTCCCACACAGAGAGTTTCCCTGCTTCGGGTGAAACGATATAGAGGTCGTATGGTTTTACGACAGGGTTCGGACGCATACGTGTTTTTACGTACGTACGATGTTCGGACAATTTTTACTAGTCGGCTTTGATTTAAGCCAAATTCTAGTATCGGATTATTGGATTTATACAGTCTAAAGTTTTTCTGTGTTTTCACGGACAGGAGGGGCGTTCTCGTAATTTGTCGGGAAGCTTCTTGAAGCATAGTGACTTGGGGGTTAAGGTGGCATATGCATTAATTGGATAAATGAGTCATGGTGTGATTCATACATGGAGTTAATGAATAAATTCTGATTTATATGACTCATGTGATGAATCACTTAGTGTATTAATGAAACATGATGATATATCATTATTTATTATTCATTTAATATATATGATATGTTTCATATATACACATATGATTTATTCATCCAAAAGGATTCTCATTCTCACTTTCTCTCTCCTCAAGCTCTCCCTCTTCAAACCCTAACCCTAACCTCTCATGTGTTGAGATCAAGGGTTAGCTAGACTAATACATCCATAATCCAACTCTATATCACCTAGGTTGCTTAGATTAGCACTTTGAGAAACCTAGTTACCTCAAGTCAGAGGTTAAGCTTGGAGTAGGAGCTCTCGGGTGGATCGTCTTTGACTCGAGGAGGCCGTTGAGGTGCCGACGTTCCAAAGAGCCTACAAGGAGTGGAGGATAGTGATGAAGACCCGAAGGATAAGTAACATGAGGTATAACTTCGAATCAGAGTAGTTAAACCTTTCGTAGTTTGCTAGTAACGGTCTAGACACGATTCATGCGCTCAAGTCCGTGTTACGAAACTTTGATGATCGTTTTTCATATATTCTGCCTCCCCGCAAGTTCGTGGGGTGCGTGACATGCACTTACAGTGGTATTAGAGCCAACTAAACCATTACTAGCTTGTTAGCAACTAATTAGAATTTTGATCGACGGATAACACGAAAACAACACCCCGAGCACCCTAACAGTTTCTGTTGATTTTAAAAGTGTCACAAAAATTATTTGATAGGCCTTAAAATTCACAGCAGGTTATTATAAGAAAACTGGGAAAATACGAGCTCTCAACTCGGTTAGATGGCCGCGGATCAGCGACACAATAGTGCTTTTGGCCGCGGATCCGCCGCCGAGTCAACTCCGAGTTGACTCGGATTTGTGCAGTAATTCATTTAATTTGGTGTTTTGTTTTCTAGTATATTATGTTTCTGCCCAGGTTACTTCTGTGCCGGTTTGCATTTAGGGTAGACACGGAAAAAGGTTGTCGATCGATATTCTAAGTTATTTGCTAATCGAGTTTTTATCTGTAATGTTTAATGTGTTCATAAACCTCCCTTAGCTTCTAGTATGTCGGTTGGCATGGGGTTGCACATTTCTGTAATGTTTACTTTTTGTGTATATGAACTTGATTGGATCGTTGTGATGATGAGCCGGGGTTTGAGATGGGTTTTATATTCATTCATTCGATGTAAATTGTAATATGATGTAATATTCTTTTGTGGGGCACATCCAGGTTGCGGTTGTAGCCACCGTTGTATTATTTCAATCACTGTTTTTTGCTCCTAGGATAGACCCAAGGTGGGGTACACAAACTACCGGGTACGTCGAAGTTTTTAGTGGCCTACTTACGTTTTTGAGGGAGACCGCTTCACTTCGGGTACTTGGCGGGTAGTTTGCCGTACCCGTAGGGGTCTAGGGTGGGGTAAAGGCTATTCATCACAACTGTGTAATCCGTCATTTGTTGCAGGCTCAAAGCAAACACGGATTGCTTGTATATCCAATAATGTTTATCTGAGATATGGAATGCCTATTATTGTGTCTGACGAATGTACAATATCTATATATGATAGCTATTTAGACGTCACTTATGTTTTACACCCGCGCTAGCCCAGCCCCGCTCTATCGTTAGTTAAGTAACCTAACGGGTGATGACGGGACCCAGTGGCGAATGTGGATGGCATAAGAGGACGTTGTATTTTCGTTGTTTTCTGCAATGATAGGTTAAATGATGGGACGCATTATTTTAATGTAAAGAACATAAACCAAAGTTGAATCGTTGGAACAAATTTAAAAGAAACCACTCGGTTATTTTAAAAGATCAGATTTTTAAATTGCGGAGCTTTAACCACTCCTTTTAAAAAGCTATCAGGTTCCTTCGATTATATCAAGTTCACTACGTTCACGTTTTCGCCAAAACCAGTCGTAGCCCTCCGTCATTTCTTATGGATGGTCCGTAGTATTCAAGCTATGTTTGTTGGTATATGCTACTTATCAGGAGATTCGTCACTTAACGATCAATGCTATAAACCAAGTAGGTGTCGAGAAAGGTGTCAGCGGGGATACGACCCCAGAGAAAAGAGGTTATTTAATTAAGGAACTTCGCGAAAGCGTTGGAAAACCTCCCTCGAAGTACCGACACTAGCCTGGCTGAACGGTTAAGCAAGTATTGTACAGTGAGAATAGTCCTGGCTAATTCTTCTTTTATGGTTTGAGGAAGGATTCGAGAAACAGTGGGAGCCATCCAGTTTAGATAAATTAAAAACCAATCTAAACTTGCAAGAGTATCATGCTAAAGTGTTTTCTTCTCTCTCTCTCATTGCAGCGACCTTGTGACCATGACTAGGTTACATCTAGATAACAAAATGACTGAGTCTAACTTTTATGACTGGCAAAGGTCTGTCCAGATGTCCATTGCCTATGACAAGCTGGACCACCCTATTACTACTCAAGATCCCGCCGTCCCAGGGCCAGTTTCCACCGTCGCGGATATGGATATCCGTCAGACAAGGGAAAAAGATAAAGCGAAAGCCAAGTGCCTCGTGATGGCTTCAGTTGATGGTGTATACCAGAAGAAGCATGAGAAGATGGACTCGTTTTCCATCTTTCTCCATAACAAAGATTTATATGGAGAGCAATCTCATATCGCAAGATATGAGATCTCGAACGAATTAATTCAAGCGAGGTTGGCTGTCGGGTCATCTGCAGGGGACAACGTCCTTATGATGACTAGCTATATTGATGAGCTCAAGGACCTGGAGACCACGTTGGGAAACAGTTCATACGCTGACTTATTTCCACAGTCCCTACCCTCTACTTACACCCTGAATGAAACCAGGGAGACACAAGCTCTTCTTAATGGGGGACCTTCTTCTTCTACATCCAGGGCGAAAGCAAAGGGTGAAAAGAAGAAGATCTCTACAAAGCCGATATACGGTGTCAATAAAGTAGGAGGAAAGGGAAGAGCAAAAGTTTCGGAACTTGGTGTAGTTAAAGAGGGATGTTCCTATTGTTATGGGAACGGGCATTGGCAGAAGGATTGCAGGGCTTTGGAAGCCAGTAGCCAGGATACGAAACATGTTGTGGCTTCAGCCTCAAGTGTGTTTGTAATTGAGAACTGTTTGTCAATTAACTCTACTTCCTGGATACTAGATACCGGAGCAGGATCTCACATCTGTAATTCATTACATGCTTTGAGAAACCGTAGAGTTATAAGGGTAGGTGATATGTCTCTCAGAGTTGCAAACGGAATGAGCGTGGACGCTGAATCCGTGGGAGAATATCGCCTAGGTTTGACAAGTGGGCAGATATTGATTCTACGTAACTGTTTGTATGTACCTAGTTTGACTTGTAATATCATATCAGTGTCCTTACTTTCAAAAGAGGGATATGATTTTACATTCGTAAGCGATGTAGTTCACATCCACCTAAATCAAGTTTTGATTGGGTCCGGTACATTAGATGACGGTATATACGTATTGAGTCAAGCTCAGGTTTTCAATGTCCAGAACACACTTAAAAGAAAGTCTCCAGAAATGAATCAGGCTTTCTTATGGCATTGTAGACTAGGTCACATCAATGAAACACGAATAACGAAGTTACATAGAGAACGATATTTGAATCCGTTCGAATATCAATCTTATGCCACTTGTGAATCTTGTCTCATGGGAAAGATGACAAAGACTCCGTTTACTGGACACGGAGTAAGAGTGAGCGAGCACTTAGGACTCGTACACAGTGACGTGTGCGGTCCAATGTCAACACATGCGCGAGGTGGTTATTCTTACTTCATTACTTTTACGGATGATTTCTCTAGGTATGGACATATCTTCTTGATGAAGCATAAATCCGAGGCCTTTGAGAAATTCCAGGAATACAAGAATTAAGTGGAAAACCAAACAGGCAAAAGTATTAAGACACTGAGATCTGATCGAGGTGGTGAATACTTAATTGCCGAGTTCCTGAGTAACTTAAAAGAGAATGGAATTCTCTCTCAGCTTACTCCTCCATACACACCACAACACAACGGTGTATCGGAAAGGAGGAATCGAACCCTATTGGATATGGTTCGTTCCATGATGAGCAAGGCTGAGTTACCATGATCTTTCTGGGGATATGCACTAGAATCGGCTGCATTTCTTTTGAACAAGGTTCCAACCAAAACTGTGTCTACCACACCATATAAGATATGGAGTGGGAAAAAACCCTATCTTCAGTACCTGAAGACATGGGGATGTACAGCTTTTGTAAAAATGCAGCATACGGACAAGCTCGAGGCACGCTCAGTAGAGTGTAAGTTTGTGGGATATCCAAAGAACTCCATGGGATATTGCTTCTATTACGCAGAGGATCAAAATTTTTTATTTCTCGTCATGCCCGCTTCTTAGAAACTGAATTTTTAGAAAATCAGAAGAGTGAGAGCGCAGTAGAACTGGAAGAAATTCCAGAACCACAAGCTGTTACTGAAAGTTTGGTAGAACAAGAAGTTTCAGAAGAAAGGGACATACCAGCGCCTATCCGCAGAAGTAGTAGGCAGTCTCATCCGCTCGAGAGATACTACGGTTTTCTCATAGACGGGGATCGAGAAGATTGCGTCATTGATAATGACGACCCTACTAGCTTCCAGCAAGCCATTCAGAGCGGCAACTCGGTAAAATGGTTGGATGCAATGCGAACCGAAATGGAGTCCATATACACTAACAAAGTATGGACTTTGGACATTGCTCCAGATAGGGTAAAACCCGTAGGATGCAAGTGGATCTTCAGAAAGAAGATTGGTGTAGATGGACAGGTTGAAACCTATAAGGCTAGACTTGTTGCAAAGTGTTTCCGTCAAAGACCTGGTTTGGACTATGACGAAACCTTTTCTCCAGTGGCTATGCTCAAATCCATTCGGGTCCTTCTTGCTATTGCTGCCTTCCACGATTATGAGGTCTGGCAGATAGACGTAAAGACGGCCTTTCTAAATGGTAATTTAGAAGAGAGCGTCTATATGGATCAGCCAGAGGGATTCATTCAGAGTGGGAGCAGCGGTAAAGTATGCAAGCTGCTTAAGTCCATTTATGGACTAAAGCAGGCATCACGGAGTTGGAACATCTGTTTTGATGATACTATCAAAGAATTCGACTTTATCAAAAATTTAGATGAACCATCCATATACAGTAAGATTGTAGGGAGAGTTGTTGTATTCCTCGTCTTGTACATGGATGACATTCTCCTAATAGGAAATGATATTCCTATGCTACAGTCAGTCAAAAGATTCTTTTCATAGAAATTCTCTATGAAAGACCTGGGTGATGCCACCTACATTCTGGGGATCCAGATCTATCGTGATAGATCAAAGAGGATGTTGGGACTTTCGCAGTCCAGGTACATAGACGCCATATTGAAAAGATTCAGTATGGATGATTCTAAGCGCGGTAACTTACCGGCTTGTCACGGAATCACCCTCTCCAAAGAGATGTCTTCCAAGACTGATTTGGAAAGGGATCGCATGTCGATTATACCCTACGCTTCTGCGGTAGGCTCTATAATATATGCGATGTTATGTACCAGACCAGATGTAGCATACGCATTGAGCGTTGTAAGCCGGTATCAGGCAAACCCAGGGGAGAAGCACTGGATAGCAGTAAAGAACATTCTCAAGTACATAAAGAGGACTAAGGAGATGTTCTTGGTGTATGGTGGAAAAGACCTCCAGATCGAGGCCTTTGCCGACTCCAGATTCCAGAGTGACAAGGATAAATCTAAGTCTATGTCGGGTTATGTCTTTACCCTCAATGGAGGGGCGGTCTGTTGGAAGAGTTCCAAGCAGGAGACCGTTGCTGACTCAACGATGGAAGCGGAGTTCATAGCTACTTGCGATGCCGCAAAAGAAGCTGTCTAGATGAAGAAGTTCCTCACAGAACTTCACGTGGTTCCTACTGTTGGAGATAATGCCCTCAGAGTCAATTATTGGATCACAGGTACGTGATTGCAATGATTGATGGAGGACCTATCCCGGTAGGACAGTCTTACTCGAGATGATAGTATGCTATCTGGTTTACCTTTATCATCGTGTACTGCTTTAGGTGACCTGACAAGTCGCTATTACACGTTGATAGAGCCCCTAGGATTCTTGCTTGACCACCAGCAGTATGAGGGCGATCATATAAGTGGGAGCTGGGAGTCTATAAGCATATCCTTAAATGGTCCCTAGTCGTGGGAGTTTCGAGATAGGGCATCGATACTCCATAGTAGACTAGTGTATACAGTCGAGACCCCGACGAGGGGCGGTGGCCGGTCTCACAAGCCACTGGTGTCAGGTGGATCACCTAAGATGTATACAGGTGCTCATTGGGTTATGAGTACACCGGACAGGACTCGCCGGGAACATGCCAGTTGGTAATATACCAGACGTCAGATGGCAGTTCCTTGGTGACATGTGTGCAGGTTAGTTCATCGACCTGGGGATCGTCATTTGTCTTGTGTGAGTTCCCACTGTACTTTGATTACTACCCTACCACGGCTCAAAGGAGTCGTGCAAACAGGTTTTAGTTGGGTACAGTCCCGAGCCACATGGAGGCAGTGAGCGTATCTTCAGGGGTTCGTCTCTCCCGGTATTGGGGGTGAGGTCGTGCTGTGTCTAGGAGAGCCATTACACAAAGCCCTCGGCCGAGGCAAGGAGATTTACTGGTAGGTATTCCAGTAGTATCTCAGGGTGTTCTGGGCTACACTCCGACACGACTTGTACCGCTTTTGGGGGTCTGATTTTTACCAACCCCCTAGGCCCGCCATGCGATGCTCATAGACGAACGGACCGGACTGCACGGATATTGTCACTGACAGGCTCAGTTGGGTGTCGGGGTGAGCTTCCTCATCGACGTCCCTTTTGGTCAATAGCTGGTGGCCCGTCACGTATTGGCATATACCTCTGACGTGCTAGTGGTTAAATCCACAACCATAGTATTGACGAGTCTTTAGAGTCCACCACACTTTCAGTTACTCAGCTTTCGGGCGAAAGGTTGTAGAGGCCGTATGGAGATATGGCAAGGTCCGATCGGATACGTGCGGTATTGCACGGATCAGGATCGGACAGTTTGTACTATAGGCCGTATGGTAATATGGCAGGGTTCGATCAGATACATGCGGTATTGCACGGATCAGGATCGAACAGATATTACTAGCCGGCTTTGGTTTAAGCCGGATCCTAGTATAGTACAGCGTAGACTTTGTCTCATTGCATTTGTATTTCGGTCGAAATACAGATGCGGGTGTGTATGCACAGTATCGGGGTTTTCCTGTAATTTATTACGGGACCAGTTTTCTGGAGTTGCCAGTTTGCTTTTCGTTTCGGCCGATTTCCTTTGTTCCGTTCATTGGCCGAAGATTGGTGGAGGAGGGCTTATTTGCATTGTTGCAAATAGGCAATTGTGGAGGGGGGTCTTTGCATTTTTCCTTGTATCATGATAGTCTCTCATTGACCTTGACTTCTAGCTTCATGATGGCTTGACTTTGTAAGCATCATGGTTGTTGATGATTAGTTGGTAGTGTGTTGGTTTTGGGAGTGATCATTGCCTCTCATCATCACTTGCTTTTTCCATGACACTCCACCTTGCATTATTGTTCAAGCCACTCACTCCCTCATGATATACTATCTCATTCTCTCCCTCCCTCACTTGAGAGGGCCGGCCTCCCCCTTGGAAGGGCTGTCCAAAATTTTGAGGGGGTATTTTTGGTTCATTTCATGCTCCAAAATACCCCCAAGTTCCTCTACATTTTTCTGGTTTCATCCCTCTACCCAAGTGGCATCTCCATGAACCCCAAAGTGAGACTTGAGTCCTACACAACATTCTACAGCGAATCTTGGGCACGTCGAGTAGCCGGCTTCGTGCCCGAGTTGCCTCGGCATTGAGGTGGGAGCCCGTAAAAGAAGTAGGCGATGTGGTGCACTTCCGGCGACGAGGAGGAGACGGCACATTCTGCAGGAGATCGGGACGGCGACGAGAAGACCGGAGGACTCGGATCTGTCGGTATACTTCTCTTCCCTATCTTGTTGTTAGCTTAGACTTGTTAATGGTTACGATCCGGATGTTTAGTGCGCGGTGGTGCCGGTTTGCTAAGTCCGCAAAATTAAAGTTTATCACCGCTTCCGCATTCCGGCGTCGGATTGACGGCCGGGGCGCCGCCGTGCACTTACAGTGGTATCAGAGCCTCGCCATTAACATAGTCTAGCTTGGTGTAATGTGTTTTTCTGTTTCGATCGATCGAATGTTCCAAAACTGCATTTTAGTTCGAATCAGTTTCTGTTGAAAATTTTTGGTCTCGAAAATTTTTTCAGGTTGTAAAATATTGATGTACTGGAAAATCTAAGAGTTCTGTAAAAATTTGACGAAGTAACTCCACAGTGGGAGCGCGGAAGCGCCGCGCAAACCCCATTCCCGCGGCCCTTCCGCCGCGCACTATTCACATCACTTCACCAAATTTTTCCAGAGGCCTTCTGGGCTTAAAATTTGGGTTTTGGAATATTAAAATTGGGCCCAGGACTTCTGTGAGTGCTACAGTTTTGATTGAGGGCCCACTTGTTAATTTTTGATCGATCGGATATTTTAAACACATTTTTCACAGTATTTACATTATATCTGCGACCGTGAATGTCACTCGATCGGTAAATCCTGTCTAACTGCTATAGCCCGGTTAGACGGATTTGCGAACGTGACTTTCACGTTGATGTTCTATGTTTATGCTGTGATGTTGCGGATCGGTCGTGGGGGATAGCCTGGATGCAATGCTAGTACAGTGTTGGTGTATTATGTACATTTGATTTTGCGGGGCGAGCGTCCGACATGTGGACTGCCGTCACTGCCTGTTTGTATTATTCTTTTGGGGCACGACCTGGTTGCGGTCGATGTACCCGTTGTATGTATATTTTACTTTCTGTACTAGGATTACCCCGCGGTGGGGTGCACGGATAGCCGGGTTCTAGAGGGCAACAAGCCCGCATCTCATGGCATTGAGACGGAGGGGGCTTCACTCTAGGATTGGCGGGCTATTCGCCGCACTCGTAGGGGGTACAGGTTGACCCAGGAGGGGTGCCCAAGTCGCCGGATTCCGTGGAGTGCTGGGTGGTCCATTCACGGAGCTGAAGGGGGCTGCCTCACTTCAGGTTTTGGCGGGTGACTTGCCGCGCCCGTAGGGGTCTAGGATTTCATTGCACAGGCTATCCACACGACCAGGGGAACGTCGGGTTTCAGTAGTGGCTCTGTGAAACCCGGGGATCCCAGATATCTGTATTGTTCTGTGATGCTGTACATTTCTGTGATGTTGCATTTCTTTTCACGCCTTGAGCGAAATATAATATATTGGTATATATATTAGTAGATGTTGTATATGTTTTTCATCCGCGCTAGTCCAGTCCCCGCTCTGTCGTTAGTAAGCTAACCTAACGGGTAATGACGGGACCCAGTGGCGAATGCGGATGGCATATACGTACATCAGTATATTTTCGTTCTTTGTGGTGTGATCAATTGATGGGACTGCATTGATTCGGATCAATGCAAGTTAAACAAACCTAATCTGATGTTGTTGGAACACTTTTCAAAAAGCTGTTATTGCAAGGGCGTTCTCTTTTGTTTTGCATCGTGGTATTCAGTTGGAATATCCTGCTCCTCAGTCGACGAGGCAAGGGCCGAGATCCCTTCACCGGGAGTGACCCCTTGGACAGAAGTTTGCGTCAGAGCATTAACTTCACTATAGCCGATTACTTTTGCTTTGCATCGCGGTATTCATTTGGAATATCCTGCACCCCATTCTACGGGGAAAGAGCCGAGATCCCTTCACCGGGAGTGACCTCTTTAGTAAAGGTTTTCGTCACTATATTTTCTAAAAAGCTATCCGTTCCTTCAACGATATCAAGTTCACTACGTTAAAGGTTTTCGCCAGAAACCATTCGTAGCCCTCCGTCGTTTCATATGGGTAGTCAATAGTATTCAAGCTGTGTTTGTTGGCCTTAGTCAAGGCACAGTGTTTGGTAGCTGTTGGGTGTTCATATGCTGCATAGATAGATGCGTTGGTTTGGGACAGTCGTATAGCCTTGTTGGCCCTAGTCAAGGGCTTGTACGGGTGGATTCAAATCAACCTGGACAATGACGGGTAGAACTTGACATGTGACTTATGATTTGTTGGCCTTAGTCAAGGTCATAAGAGCATGGGGCAGAAATCACATCGGGAGTTTCAAAAGAACTGAAACTTGCCAGATATGCGCATACCTTCTGGAGTGTGATACCGTGAGCGGATTTCGTCACGTTATCATGCGATGATAGTTGGATCCCGATTCCCACTGATGAGTTAGTTTACTCCTCGGGTGATCCCGACTAATTCTTCTTTCAGGTTTGGAGGAGAATTTGAGGTACAGTGGGAGGATTCCAGATTAGATAAATTGGTAACCATTCTGATCTAGGTTAGAGTGCACGCTGAGTGTTTCTTTTCTCTCTCTCTTTGGCAGCGACCATTGACCCGACCCTAAGACTATGACTCAGTGACCAAGTTGACCGAACCTTCTTTAACACTGGCTTTTGGATTGTCAGAGTTGCAAACCTCATTGCCACTCCTACTTTTACCCTTTTCTCCAGGACACCCCGTATTACTACGAACGTCCACTTCCATTGGACAAAACCATCGTATGGTTATATACGAACTCGAAGGGATTTATTCGAGGATGGTTTCCGGTTCTGGAGAAAACGGATAGGATTATTCAGTTGTCTTTTCCTTTTACCCTCTCTCAGGTTACGAGTACTCCTTGGTTTAGGGGTAGTACACTTATTACGCAAATTGGATTGTCTTCTTCCAAACCATAGGCTGGTGCCGACCGGTAGGGAATGAAGAAAACCAATTAGCATAACGACGGTGTGCAGAAGGTATTAAGTTAAGACAAAGTAAGGGATTAGTAAGAGGGCAAAGTAAATTGCAACAGATATTCATGACCAAACCAGGTATTTCTTCGCCGATCCTAAAATCACCTTTGAATTTCTCCAGGACACTCCGTATCACTACGAAGATCCACAGTTTATTGGATACTCCATTGTATGGTTATATACGAACTCGAAAGGAACTTATTCCAGTTCGGGGATGGATTCTGGTTCAGGAGAAATAGGAATAAGATTTATTCAGGTGTCTTTTATCTTCACCTTCTCTCGCATTGCGAGTGCTCCTAGGATTAGGACAGTACACCCATTATGCTTATTGGATAGTCTTCTTCCAAACCATAGGCTGGTGCCGAACGGTAGGGAAGGAAGAAAACCATTTGGCCTAAAGGGGTGTACAGAAGGTAAAGACTAAAGACAAATGAAGGGATTTGGAGAGGTGGCAAAGAATTACACGGTTACAGTTGTGAATCTGGATACTGGAAGAGGCATTACTAGGAATACCAGGATACCCTATCGAAACATTTCGATGTTTCAGTTTCACTGTGTACTGTTAAAGGAAAACTGATTTCCCGATTTGACACTTGCTCCAGGGTATGTATTTACCAAGTATGATTCTCACATCTGTATAGTCTTACAGATGATGAGAGGGAGTAGGTTATTGGGAATTAGGTGATTATCCTCATTATATCGGGATTCGTTGTAATCGGTGATATTTGAGGAAATCACCTGGGCTGTTTGCCGGTCGGCAAATATTTGGTTTTGAATATCCGCTTTTATGCACTAATTTCAAATTGATATATCTGTACTTCTATTTTCATAGAGTGAGATATACCTTTCTGAAATTATGTCTACGACATTTACCTATATCAGTGGATGGTTAGGTAAGGAGCATTAAACAGCGGTGTAATTCTTCTTAACCATAAGTACAGTTTTCAACCTACGACACAGTGAATGAGTTATCAGACTCAAGGGACTTATACAGAGTATTGTATGTTGTCCAGGGTCCATCAGGACAGAGGGGTTGGTCCTCGTACTATATTCGGTTTACTTATGACTTCTCTAGTTTTTAGACAGGTGTTTCGTGGAAACACATGGTCCGAATTCTGAGAAGTTATAGGTATTTGAATAGAGTAGAGAACCAGGTATAGCAAGTATCAGGATTCTTCAAGTGATCGAAGATGTAGATACTTGTCAATGGTATTCAGTTGCTAGTAATGATAAAGAGATCTTGCTTCTCTTTCAGGTTACTCATAATTGGAAGCATTCCTAAGTTGAGTAACGCTGATCGGGCTCCTTCCATTTAGTTGACATGCACTGGAGACAGTTGCATGATTTGAATCTGGTTCAATTAAATCAGTGCCTCTGGTTCTATATTGGATATAGAACAGTTCATATCTTAACGATGTTAAGGTACGGGGAGTTGTCCGGCTTATGATTAAAGCCAGACACTGGACAACTCAAGGCACGTTTCTGTAATGACTGTTTGTGGGTTGACCCAGGCTATGACGAGGGTTAACTTTCTACCATCTGGATGAACAATAGAGATATTGTTCTAGACTCGCCACAGTTTTATTAAAAATGGATTCTTTCAGAAAACAGTAGTGGGAGTATGGTAGAACTGGAAGTGATTCCGGAACCACAAACGATTACTGAAGATTTGATAAGGAACCTAAAGATTCAATCTGGATTGACATTCCATTGGCTACTCCGCAGATAAGGTGGGTAACTTCAGGCACCCGAGAGGTACTCCGGTAGCCTCAAGGACGGTGACAGGGAAGTTCTTGTTTACCCACAATTACCATTGCTGCTGTTCCAGGCTGCGAGACCCGGTGGGAGGATGAGTATAGCGTCGTTCTGAACTCGCTTCAGAAGTGTACGTGTATATGACTCTGCCAGAGGGTTGTCGTAGTCAGTGGGAGCAGCGGAAGCATTGGTGGACAGGTAGCTTATGTCTATTTATAGACTAAAGCAGATATAGCGGAGATAGATCATCTATTTCTGACGTCACAGTCATGGGTTTGACTTCATCAGAATAGGGGATGGATCTGTTGAGAAGGTAGTAGGGTGTGACATCCTGGTATTTGGATGACATACACAGAATAGGAAAGGAAACTCCTATACTGCAATCGGTTATACTTTGGTCGTCACACAGTGGTTTCTCCACATGGGACTTGGACATTATATCAGACATACTGGTTACTAGATCTATGGTTTTAGATCTAGATTTGGGTGGTTTCCCAATCAGGGTACTTAAACAACATTCTAAGAGTATTTAGAATGGACGACTCCTGGCACGGTAGTGTACCTGCAAGTGATGGAGTCACCCTCTCTAAAGGTGTCTTACAGACTGAAGGGGAGAGGGATGTGCATGATTGGCAGATCACTTGCTCAGGCAATTGAGTCAATCATGAGATGTCAAGTGCCACACCAGATGTTGTTTTTGCACTAGATGCAATAAGTTGACATTAATCCAATCCTGGAGAAACAGTCGGAAGCAGTTTTAGAACATAAGTGAATGTTCTAGGGGCATGATAACGACAGCCTCATTCGTGAGACAGTTATCATTCCAAGCTTCCAAGGTGACATGGACGACAAGGAGGTTGTCAGAGTTATAGTTTTCCCTCTGACGAGGGGCAGTATTTTGGACAGGTGGTCCAAGGCGATACTGAGGGTGGCATGGCGCAGGATACTGATTAAGTTCAGTTGACGATACAGTCTAAGAAGTTTGGATTTGGAGTTCATTTATGAGCTATGTCCCATCAGACATCCAGACACATTCTGAGACAGGTATTGCTCTTTTCGGGAGATGGGTTTCTCCGCGAACTTGAGATATAGAGAGACATAGAAAGAGACATCTAGGCGGATCCACTCACTGAGGCTATTCCTCGAACGCAAAAGTTTCACAAATGAATTTTGTGAGACTGACTAGTAGAGGAGTTGGTTGTTCGGTATCACACGGGCTGTGAGTATGCGACATCGCAATAATTAGCCTTGAGTGCAAGTGGGAGATTGTTGGAGATAATGCCCTCAGAGTCAATTATTGGATCACAGGTACGTGATTGCAATGATTGATGGAGGACCTATCCCGGTAGGACAGTCTTACTCGAGATGATAGTATGCTATCTGGTTTACCTTTATCATCGTGTACTGCTTTAGGTGACCTGACAAGTCGCTATTACACGTTGATAGAGCCCCTAGGATTCTTGCTTGACCACCAGCAGTATGAGGGCGATCATATAAGTGGGAGCTGGGAGTCTATAAGCATATCCTTAAATGGTCCCTAGTCGTGGGAGTTTCGAGATAGGGCATCGATACTCCATAGTAGACTAGTGTATACAGTCGAGACCCCGACGAGGGGCGGTGGCCGGTCTCACAAGCCACTGGTGTCAGGTGGATCACCTAAGATGTATACAGGTGCTCATTGGGTTATGAGTACACCGGACAGGACTCGCCGGGAACATGCCAGTTGGTAATATACCAGACGTCAGATGGCAGTTCCTTGGTGACATGTGTGCAGGTTAGTTCATCGACCTGGGGATCGTCATTTGTCTTGTGTGAGTTCCCACTGTACTTTGATTACTACCCTACCACGGCTCAAAGGAGTCGTGCAAACAGGTTTTAGTTGGGTACAGTCCCGAGCCACATGGAGGCAGTGAGCGTATCTTCAGGGGTTCGTCTCTCCCGGTATTGGGGGTGAGGTCGTGCTGTGTCTAGGAGAGCCATTACACAAAGCCCTCGGCCGAGGCAAGGAGATTTACTGGTAGGTATTCCAGTAGTATCTCAGGGTGTTCTGGGCTACACTCCGACACGACTTGTACCGCTTTTGGGGGTCTGATTTTTACCAACCCCCTAGGCCCGCCATGCGATGCTCATAGACGAACGGACCGGACTGCACGGATATTGTCACTGACAGGCTCAGTTGGGTGTCGGGGTGAGCTTCCTCATCGACGTCCCTTTTGGTCAATAGCTGGTGGCCCGTCACGTATTGGCATATACCTCTGACGTGCTAGTGGTTAAATCCACAACCATAGTATTGACGAGTCTTTAGAGTCCACCACACTTTCAGTTACTCAGCTTTCGGGCGAAAGGTTGTAGAGGCCGTATGGAGATATGGCAAGGTCCGATCGGATACGTGCGGTATTGCACGGATCAGGATCGGACAGTTTGTACTATAGGCCGTATGGTAATATGGCAGGGTTCGATCAGATACATGCGGTATTGCACGGATCAGGATCGAACAGATATTACTAGCCGGCTTTGGTTTAAGCCGGATCCTAGTATAGTACAGCGTAGACTTTGTCTCATTGCATTTGTATTTCGGTCGAAATACAGATGCGGGTGTGTATGCACAGTATCGGGGTTTTCCTGTAATTTATTACGGGACCAGTTTTCTGGAGTTGCCAGTTTGCTTTTCGTTTCGGCCGATTTCCTTTGTTCCGTTCATTGGCCGAAGATTGGTGGAGGAGGGCTTATTTGCATTGTTGCAAATAGGCAATTGTGGAGGGGGGTCTTTGCATTTTTCCTTGTATCATGATAGTCTCTCATTGACCTTGACTTCTAGCTTCATGATGGCTTGACTTTGTAAGCATCATGGTTGTTGATGATTAGTTGGTAGTGTGTTGGTTTTGGGAGTGATCATTGCCTCTCATCATCACTTGCTTTTTCCATGACACTCCACCTTGCATTATTGTTCAAGCCACTCACTCCCTCATGATATACTATCTCATTCTCTCCCTCCCTCACTTGAGAGGGCCGGCCTCCCCCTTGGAAGGGCTGTCCAAAATTTTGAGGGGGTATTTTTGGTTCATTTCATGCTCCAAAATACCCCCAAGTTCCTCCACATTTTTCTGGTTTCATCCCTCTACCCAAGTGGCATCTCCATGAACCCCAAAGTGAGACTTGAGTCCTACACAACATTCTACAGCGAATCTTGGGCACGTCGAGTAGCCGGCTTCGTGCCCGAGTTGCCTCGGCATTGAGGTGGGAGCTCGTAAAAGAAGTAGGCGATGTGGTGCACTTCCGGCGACGAGGAGGAGACGGCACATTCCGCAGGAGATCGGGACGGCGACGAGAAGACCGGAGGACTCGGATCTGTCGGTATACTTCTCTTCCCTATCTTGTTGTTAGCTTAGACTTGTTAATGGTTACGATCCGGATGTTTAGTGCGCGGTGGTGCCGGTTTGCTAAGTCCGCAAAATTAAAGTTTATCACCGCTTCCGCATTCCGGCGTCGGATTGACGGCCGGGGCGCCGCCGTGCACTTACACCTACCAGTGTTGGTCTAATACCTCTGTATTGCGACAACAACGGCGCTATAGCTTTAGCGAAGGAACCCAGGTCCCATCAGAAGTCCGGACACATCTTAAGGCGGTATCACCTGATCAGGGAGATCGTCGATCACCGGGAGATCGAGGTAAAGAGAGTAGATACACAGAATAATACTGCTGATCCATTCACAAAGGCCATTCCTTAGACGCAGTTCGAGAGGCTATTCGAGATGATAGGTCTGCGAGATGCCAGTACATGGCCCTAGTGCAAGTGGGAGATTGTTAGTGTTTATGCCCTAGAAGGCCATTACTGTATCATACTAGTTTGTATATTTCTTAATGGAAGCTTTGGATATTCACAGTTGTATTGACAGTCTTGCTAAAAATGGTAGTAGGCTACTTGGTTTGTGTCTACTTTAATATGTGCATATGTTTCTTGTAACGTATCGCTTATTCATATTAGTAGAGTCCTTAGGATCTTTGCTTGATTACCAGCGCTGTGATGGCAGTCACACTAGTGGGGGCTGGGTAGTCTATAAGCAACATCCTATACAGGTCCCTAGTCATAGGATTATCGAGACAGGGCATCGATACTCCGGAGTAGAATAGTGTGTACGCTTCTCATCCCAGTTGGGGAGATGGTCTGTCCCACAGCCATCAGTACGTCGTACTGGATATAATATACAGGTGCTCGTTAGGTTACGGGTACACCGGACAGGACTCGCGGGGAAATGTTGGTTGGTATTATACCCGTCATCAGTTAACAGTTCCCAGGTGACATGAGTACAGCATAATACGCAGACTTGACACTGCTACTTCGCCTCGAGTGTGTCCCACTGTTCTTAGATTTCTACCCTACCACGGCTCAAAGGAGTCGTGCAAAAAGGTAGAAGTTGGGTGCAGTCCCAAGCACTTGGAGGCAGTGGCGGTTAGACATGATTCGTCTCTCCCGGTATTGGGAGTTGATATCGCGCTGTGTCAGAGAGCCATTACGCAAACTCCCTGGCCAGGGCAAGCGAGATTCACTGGTAGGTTTTCTAGTAGTTTCTCAAGGTGTAATGGGTTACGCTCCGACACGACTTATACGACTTTTAGGGGACTGACGCTTGCCGCCCCCTAAGCCCGATATGCGATAGTCCTAGACGAACAGACCGGACTGTACGGAGATTGTCACTGCAGGCTCAGTAGGAGTTCGGATGGATTTCCTCTTCAGCCTTCTTATCGACATCTACCTGGGGACCGTTACGTACAGCTAGTGCCGCTTGCGGTCTGGGGTTAAACCCACTGCCAGCGTAGTGTCGTTTCTTTAGAGTCCCTCACAGAGAGTTTCCCTGCTTCGGGCGAAACGATATAGTGGTCGTATCGTTTTACGACATGGTTCGGACGCATACGTGTTTTTACGCACGTATGATGTTCGGACATTTTTTACTAGTTGGCTTTGGTTTAAGCCAGATTCTAGTATCGGATTATTGGATTTATACAGTCAAAAGTTTTTCCGTGTTTTCACGGACAGGAGGGGCGTTCTCGTAATTTTTCGGGAAGCTTCTTAAAGCATGGTGACTTGGGGGTTAAGGTGGCATATGCATTAATTGGATAAATGAGTCATGGTGTGATTCATACATGGAGTTAATGAATAAATTATGATTTATATGACTCATGTGATGAATCATTTAGTGTATTAATGAAACATGATGATATATCATTATTTATTATTCATTTAATATATATGATATGTTTCATATATACACATATGATTTATTCATCCAAAAGGATTCTCATTGTCACCTTCTCTCTCCTCAAGCTCTCCCTCTTCAAACCCTAACCCTAACCTCTCATATGTTGAGATCAAGGGTTAACTAGACTAATACATCCATAATCCAACTCTATATCACCTAGGTTGCTTAGATTAGCACTTTGAGAAACCTAGTTACCTCAAGTTAGAGCTTAAGCTTGGAGTAGAAGCTCTCGGGTGGATCGTCTTCGACTCGAGGAGGCCGTTGAGGTACTGACGTTCCAAAGAGCCTACAAGGAGTGGAGGATAGTGATGAAGACCCGAAATACAAGTAATGTAAGGTATAACTTCGATTCAGAGTAGTTAAACCTTTCGTAGTTTGCTAGTAACGGTTTAGACACGATTCATGCGCTCAAGTCCGTGTTACGAAGCTTTGATGATAGTTTTTCATATATTCCGCCTCCCCGCAAGTTCGTGGGGTGCGTGACATGGACTTACAGTTAGGGGATGGGTGTGTGTGTGTTTGTGGAAAATTTTACAAGTAATGAAAGCCCAATTCATGTCACAAGCCCATCTCACATCTATTTAACTTAATTTTCACAAAATAAGCCTTTTTCTATCATATTTTCTAAAACCATTTGACAACAATTTTTTTAAAAACCACTTGTTACATTCTAGTTTAAATGTGTCATGATGTACAAAACTTGTATTAACCCATTTTTGTAAGTCCACGTTACCCGTCCCCGGTTCTTTGGGGTTGCGGAAATGGTGAAAAACGATTTTCTACGGTGGGGGTAACATGGATTCAAAAACCGGATCTTTGCTAAACAAACTATCTAACAACCTAGCTAAGAGTTTAGCTACTATGTTAAGGGTTATACCTAATCTTGAACTCCTTCTCTTCAACTCCTTATGGTGGTCGGATCGGCCTCACCTCGTCGTCTCCTTGTGCCGAAGATGGATCCACCCGAAAGCTTCTACCTTTGGCTCGAACCTTAATCTAGAGGAAACTAGAATACTTGGCTTGCTAGACCTTGTACACTAGGATGAGTAGAGAGGTGTTTTGGGTTTTATCTCTATGGTTCTTCTTTCTCAACACATGAGACAATAGAACAATGAAATAGATAGAGAGTAAGAGGAAGAGGGAGAGCTTGAGGATGAGAGAGAATGCAAATGATAGAATGAGAAAGACTTTTTCAACCATCCTCTTCATAATCCAAAATAATCATAAAAAATAATAATAATTAAGTATTATGTGATGGTTGTTATCATATCAAATGGAAATATCATTTCATGCATTAAATGCAATTTGTGAACAAACAAGTAAGCAAAGGTCAATGCCATGAAATGATAGCCATTGTCATGAAGGTGGTCAACAAGTCCAACCTTGTCAACCGGTCAACAAAGTCAACAAGTCAACAAAGTCAACCTTTCAACCCAACCTTGGCACAATAATACTTAATTAATATTATTATTAATCATATTTCTAATTCTCATTAGGGTTTAGCAAAAGTCAACAGTCAACAACCCTAATGAGAATCCTCTGCCTCTGTCAACCGTGCATACACACCCGCATCCGCGTTCCGAGGAACACGAATACAAACGAGATAAAACCAATCCTAAAACGTATACTAGGATCTGGCTTAAACCAAAGCCCGCTAGTAATAACTATCCGGACACCAAACATGCACAAGTGCATGGATGTGACCGAACCCTGTCGCAAAACCATGCGACCTCTACTCTTTTGCCTAAAGGCGAATAGCTCTCTGTGTGGGACTCTAAAGACTCAACACTACGCTGGCAGTGGGTTTAACCACAGACCGCAAGCGGCACTAGCTGTGCGTAACGGCCCCTAGGTAGATGCTGATAAGAAGACGGATGAGGTGAAACCCATCTAAACTCCTACTGAGCCTGAATGTGACAGTCTCCGTACAGTCCGGTCTGTTCGTCTGAGAATATCGCATGGCGGGCCTAGTGGGGCGGTAAACGTCAGTCCATTAATAGCGGTACAAGTCGTGTCGGAGTGTAGCCCAGAACACCCTGAGATAACACTGGAAACCTACCAGTGTATCTCGCTTGCCCTGGCCAGGGATGACTGTGTGTAATGGCTCTCCTTGACACAGCGCGATATCAACTCCCAATATCGGGAGAGACGAATCCTGTCTAACCGTCACTGCCTCCAAGTGCTTCGGGACTGCACCCAACTACTACCTGTTTGCACGACTCCTTTGAGCCGTGGTAGGGTAGTAATCAAAGTACAGTGGGAACACACTCGAGGCGAAGTGATAGTGTCAAGTCAGCGGACTAAGTTGTACCATGTCACCTGGGAACTGACAACTGACGATAGGTATAGTACCAACCAATCAATTCCTGACGAGTCCTGTCCAGTGTACTCGTAACCTAACGAGCACCCGCATACTATCTCAAGTACGACGTACTGACAGCTGTGGGATAGACCGTCTCCCCTGCTGGGATGAGAAGCGCATACGCTAGTCTACTCCGGAGTATCGATGCCCTGTCTCGATAATCCTACGACTAGGGACCTGTAAAAGGATGTGCTTGTAGATTACCCAGCCCACACGAGTGTGACTGCCATCACAACGCTGGTAATCAAGCAAAGATCCTAAAGGCTCTACTAATGTGTATAGGTGATATGCTAAAAGAAACACATGTACACACATTGAAGTAGAAACAAACCAAGTAGCATACTACCATTTTGAGCAAGATTGTCTATACAACTGTGAATATCCCAAGCTTCCATCAAGTAATATACAAACTAGTATGATACAGTAATGGCCTCTAGGGCATATACACTAACAATCTCCCACTTGCACTATGGTCATGTACTGGCGTATCGAAGACCTATCATCTCGATCAGCCGCTCGAACTGAGTCTGGGGTAAGGCCTTCGTGAATGGATCTGCAGTGTTATCTTCTGAATTCACTCTCTTCACCTCGACTCCCGGCAATCTACGATCTCCCTGATCAGGTGGTACCGCCTTAAAATGTGCCTGGACTTCTGATGGGACCTGGGTTCCTTCGCTAAAGCTATAGCGCCGTTGTTGTCACAATACAGCGGTATTGGATCAACACTGGTAGGAACCACCTGAAGCTCCGTGAGGAACTTCTTCATCTAGACAGCTTCCTTTGCGGCATCGCAATCAGCTATGTAGTCCGCTTCCTTAGTTGAGTTAGCAACGGTTTCCTGCTAGGAGCTCTTCCAGCAAACTGCCCCTCCATTGAGGGTATAGACATAACCCGACATGGACTTGGAGTCATCCTTGTCACTCTGGAAGCTAAAGTCAGCAAAGGCCTCGATCTGGAGGTCTTTTACGCCATACACCAAGAACATCTCCTTAGTCATTCTCAGGTACTTGAGAATGTTCTTTACCGCTATCCAATGTTTCTCCCCTGGGTCCGATTGATACCGGCTTACAACGCTCAATGCGTATGCTACATCTGGTCTGGTACACAACATCACATACATAATAGAGCCTACCGCAGATGCGTAGGGTATTGATGACATGCGAGCCCTTTCCAAATCAGTCTTGGGAGACATCTCTTTGGAGAGGGTGATTCCGTGACAAGACGGTAGATTACCACACTTGGAATCTTCCATACTGAATCGTTTCAGTATGGTGTCAATGTACCTGGAATGTGAAAGTCCCAACATTCTCTTAGATCTATCACAATAGATCTGGATCCCTAGAATGTAGTTGGCATCCCCATGCCCTTCATGGAGAACTTCTGTGACAAGAATCCTTTGACTGACTGTAGCATAGGAATATCATTTCCTATTAGGAGAATGTCATCCACGTACATGACGAGGAATACCACATTTCTCCCTAAAATCTTACTGTAAATGCATGGTTCATCTGGGTTTTTGATAAAGTCGAATTCTTTGACGGTATCATCAAAGCAGATATTCCAACTCCGCGATGCCTGCTTCAGTCCATAGATGGACTTGAGCAACTTGCACACTTTAACGCTGCTCCCACTCTGAATGAATCCCTCTGGCTGATCCATATAGACGCACTCTTCTAAATTTCTATTTAGGAAAGCTGTCTTTACGTCCATCTGCCAAATTTCATAATCGTGGAAGGCAGCAATGGCAAGAAGGATCCGAATGGATTTGAGCATAGCTACCGGAGAAAAGGTCTCGTTATAGTCCAAACCAGGTCTTTGACGAAAACCTTTTGGAACAAGCCTAGCTTTATAGGTTTCAACCTGCCCATCTACACCAATCTTCTTTCTGAAGATCCATTTGCAGCCTACGGGTTTTACCCCTTCTGGAGCAAAGTCCAAAGTCTAAACTTTGTTGGTGTACATGGACTCCATCTCGGTCCGCATTACATCCAGCCATTTTACCGAGTCACCGCTCTGAATGGCTTGCTGGAAGCTAGTAGGCTCATCATAATCAATAATACAATCCTCTCTATCCCCGTCTATGAGAAAACCGTAGTATCTCTCGGGAAGATGAGACTGCCTACTACTCCTACGGAGCGGCGCAGGAATGTCCGGTCCTCCTGAAACTTCTGGTTCTTCCAAGCTTTCAGTAATAGCTTGTGGTTCTGGAATTTCTTCCAGTTCTATTGCGCTCCCACTTATCTGATTTTCCAATAATTCAGTTTCCAAGAAGTGGGCATGCTGAGAAACAAAAACTTTTTGTACCTCTGCAGAATAGAAAAGATACCCCCTGGAGTTCTTTTTGTTGGATATAGTGCCCTCAAAGTCAATTATTGGATCGCAGGTACGTGATTGCAATGATTGAGGAGGACCTACACCAGTAGGACAGTCTTACTCGAGATGATAGTATGCTATCTGATTTGTCTTAATTAGTCATGTATAGGTTCAGGTGACTGATCACGATTACACTTTGATAGAGCCCTTAGAATCTTGCTTGACTACCAACTGTATGAGGGCGATCATATAAGTGAGAGTTGGGTGGTCTATAAGCATATCCTTAATAGTGGTCCCTAGTCGTAGGAGTTTCGAATAGGGCATCGATACTCCGGAGTAGACTAGTGTATACAGTCGAGACCCCGACGAGGGGCGGTGGCCGGTCCCACAAGCCACTGGTGTCAGTTGGATCACCTAAGATGTATACAGGTGCTCATTGGGTTATGAGTACAACGGACAGGACTCACCGGGAACCTGCTAGTTGGTATTATACATATCGTCAGATAGCAGTTCCCTGGTGACATGTGTACTGGTTAGTTCATCGACCTGAGGTCGTCATTTTTCTCGTGTGAGTTCCCACTGTGCTTTGATTTCTACCCTACCATGGCTCAAAGGAGTCGTGCAAACATGTAGTTTTTGGGTACAGTCCCGAGCCACATGGAGGCACGTGAGCGGATCGGCAGGGGATTCGTCTCTCCCGGTATTGGGGGTGGAGATCGCGCTGTGTCTAGGAAAGCCATTACACCAAGTCCTTGGCCAAAGCAGGTGAGATTTACTGGTAGGTACTCCAGTAGTATCTCAGGGTGTTCAGGGCTTGTCTCCGACACGACTTATACAGCTATTGGGGGTCTGACATTACTAGCCCCCAAGGCAGGATATGCGATACTCATAGACGAACGGACCAGACTGTATATACATTGTCACTGTTAGGCTCAGTAGGGTTTCCGGATGTGTTCTCTCATCGGCCCTCCTTGAGGTCAGTCCATGGGCAGCCGTTACGCACAGCTAGTGCCGCTGACGGCTTGTGGTTAAACCCACCGCCAGGGTACTGACGAGTCATTAGAGTCCCCCACAGATAGTTTCCCAAGTTCGGGCGAAACGTTGTAGAGGCCGTATGGTTTTATGGCAGGGTTCGGAAAATGCACGTGCGTTTATGCACGTGTCATATTTCGGGCTGATAATACTGGTGGGCTTTGGTTTAAGCCGGATCCATGTATTATACAGAGTAGATATAATATCTTTGTCTCAGTTGCATTTGTATTCGGTCGTAATACAAATGCGGGTATATTTATACAGTTACGGGGTTATCCTGAAATTCGTTTCGGGATCACTTTTGGATGTTGCCAGTTTCCAGTTTCCAGTTTTCTATCAGCCGTATTTAACATTCGGTTAAATACGGATTTATCTTTTCTTGAGTTGAGTGTGGATGTTTCTAGAGGTTTCTAGATGATGACTAGGATGGTGAGGTGTCATGTGACTCATCTTGGCATTTATTGTTGCATTAAATGCTAAGTGAGGTGTTATTAGTGAGTCACCTTTGCATTAAAGTTTCTTGTTAACCTTAAGATATTTTGTATGAGGTCTTTTATCTTATGGTTACCTCCTTGCTCCTACACTCCCCCCCACCTCTTTATATGTGGCCGGCCCCTCCCCTCTCTCATTCACTCACTTGATTTGATTCATTTGGAAAAAAGATGATAGATTTAGGTGTATGGAAATTTCATAGCTCATTTCATTCCATCACCCGTCTCAATTGGCAACTTCATTAACCGTTCGTCCATGGCTTTGGACGAAGCGAGACAAAGTCTTCTACTAATTCTCTATATCAATCTTGGTCATCTCTTCTAGCAAACTTGATGACCGAGTTACCTCGAGTCAGAGGCGGGAGCCCGTTTAAAGATCCGATGACGTGGTGCCACCTGGACGAGGAGATCGGAGATCGACGAAATCAAAGCAGCCTCAATGGAGCGTGGGATGATGGTTAAAGAACGAAGGACTTGGAACGTTGGGTATAACCTTTCTACCCTCTTTGTAGATTGTTAGTTTAGCGTTAATGGCAGATCCGGGTTAAAGTATGCGATAGCGCCAGTTATAAATGTTTTTGTTCCGCATTTGGCGTCTGAAAGATGGCCGGGGCGCTACCGTAGACTTACATGGTATCAGAGCCACGCCATTAAGCTTTACTAACTTGTGCTAACGCGTTTAAAAGATCGATCGAACGGATTTTCGAAAACCGCAAATTCCATGTCTAAAGTTTCTGTTGATTTTAAAAGGGGTCTAAAAATCATTTTAAGCATCTCTAAAATTAAAGCAGGCTTTTTAAAGAAAACAGAAGAAAAATGACAAAATGAATCGACCGTACGACCGCGGAAACGCGGTCAAAGCCTAGCTTTAACCGCGGAACCGCGACCGTCTTGGACAATCATTTGGTCAATTTTCTTCTGGGGCTTCTACTTTGGATGTTGTGGTTTCTGGAACTGTTCATTTGGGCCCAGTGTTTTTTACTGTACAGTAGATTTGCGTGGGGCCCACTTCGGGAAATTTAGTCGATCGAAATTTAAACGTGTCAGTTTACCGTACTTATATTATATCTCCGACCGTGAATGTCATTTGATCGGTAAACCGCGTCTGATTGCTATAGTTCTTTTAGACGGGTTTGCGAACGTGATATTCGCGTTGATGTTCTGTGTTGTGCTGTGGTGTTGCGGATTTGTCGTGGTGGATAGCAGTGTGCAATGGTAGTGCAGTTTGGATTTATTTGTACATTTGATATTGCGGGGCGAGCGTCCAACATGTGGACTGCCGTCACTGCCTGTTGTATAATAATCTTTTGGGACACGACCGGGCTGAGGTCGAGGTACCCGTTGTACATATTTTTCATTTCTGTACTAGGTTTTACCCCGCGACGGAGTGCACGGATAGCCGGGTTCTGGGGGGCAACGGGTCCGCATCTCATGGCTTTGAGAGGCAGAGGGGCCCCACTCTAGAATTGGCAGACTATTCGCCGCACTCGTAGGGGGTAAAGGTTGACCCAAGGAGGGGTGCCCAAGATTACCGGATTCCGTGAAGTGCTGGGTGGTCTATTCACTTTGCTGTAGGGGGCTGCCTCGCTTCAGATTTTGGCGGGTAACTTTCCACACCCGTAGTGGTCTAGGTTTCATTGCACAGGCTATCCACACGACCAGGGGAACGTCGGGTTTCAGTAGCGGCTCTGTGAAACCCGGGGATCCCAGATTATCTATATTGTTTTGTGATGCTTATTACTTTTCTGTAATGTTGCATATTATCACGCCTAGAGCGATTATTGCATATTGGTATATATACTATTAGATGTTGTATATGTTTTACACCCGCGCTAGTTCAGTCCTCGCTCTGTCGTTAGTTAAGTAACCTAACGGGTGATGACGGGACCCAGTGACGAATGCGGATGGTATATACGTACATTTTATTTTCGTTCATTTCTGGTGTGATTAATTGATGGGACTGCGTTGATTTTGATCAATGCAAAGCAAAACAAACCTGTTTGGATGTTGATGGAACAATTTAAAAAGTGTTATTACAAAGATGTTTCCTTTTGTTATGCATCGCGGTATTCGGTTGGAATATCCTGCACCTCATTCGACGGGGCAAGGGTCGATATCCCTTCACCGGGACTGACCCCTTGGGCAGAAGTTTGCGTCAGGGTAATAACTTCACTGTAGTCGATTACATGTTGCTTTGCATCACGGTATTCAGTGGAATATCCTGCATCTCATT
The DNA here is from genome assembly GCA_030015575.1 of Agapanthus africanus. Taxonomy (NCBI): domain Eukaryota; kingdom Viridiplantae; phylum Streptophyta; class Magnoliopsida; order Asparagales; family Amaryllidaceae; genus Agapanthus; species Agapanthus africanus. Next base: position 209,337,418 of record JASDDO010000004.1, read on the forward strand.
CCATGAGGAAAGAGCCGAGATCCCTTCACCGGGAGTGACCTCTTTAGCAAAGGTTTTCGCCACTATATTTTTATAAAAAGCTATCAGGTTCCTTCAACGAGATCAAGTTCATTACGTTAAAGGTTTTTCGCCAAAAACCAGCCGTAGCCCTCTGTCATTTCATATGAATGATCAGTAGTATTCAAGCTATGTTGGTCTGGCCCTTAGCTAGGACATAGTGATTGGTAGCTGCTGGGGTGTTCATATGTTGCATAGATAGATGCGTTGGTTTGGGACAGTCGTACAGCCTTGTTGGCCCTTAGTCAAGGGCGAGTACGGGTGGGTTCAAATTAACAAGATAATGATGGGAAGAACTTGACATGTGACTTATGATGGGTTGGCCCTTAGTCACGATCATAAGAGCATGGGGTAAAAATCATATCGGGAGTTTCTAAAGAAAATGAAACTTGCCAGGCATGCGCATACCTTCTGGAGTGTGACAAAATGAGTGGATTCCGTCACGTTATCATGCGATGAGAGTTGGATCCCGATTCCCACTGATGAGTTGGTTTACTCTTCGGGTGATCCCGATTGATTCTTCTTTCAGGTTTGGAAGAGAATTTGACAGTACAGTGGGAGGTTTCCGGATTAGATAAAGTGATAACCATTCTGATCTAGGTTAGAGTGCATGCAGAGTGTTTCTTTTCTCTCTCCCTTTGGCAGCGACTTTTGACCGACCCTAGACTATGACTCAGGGACCAAGTTGACCGAACCTTCTTAAAATACTGGCTTTTGGATTGTCTGAGTTGCATAAGTCATTGCCACTCCTTCTTCTATCCTTTGTATTTCTCAGAACACCCCTTATTACTACGGACATCCACTTCCATTGGATAGATCCATCGTATGGTTATATACGAACTCGAAGGGACTCCTTCGAGGATGGATCAAGGTTCAGGAGAAATAGAATTGGTTTATTCAGTTGTCTTTTATTATCACCTTCTCTCAGGTTGCGAGAGCTCCTTGGTTTAGGAGAGTACACCTATTACGCTTATTGGATAGTCTTCTTCCAAACCATAGGCAGGTGCCGAAAGGTAGGGAATGAAGAAAACCAATTAGCCTAAGTAGGGTGTACAGAAGGTAATATGTAAAGACAAAATAAAGGGATTAGAAAGAGGGCAAAGTAAATTGCGACTGTTATCATTCACGACCAAACCACGTACTTCATCGCCACTCCTATTTCACCTTTAAAAGAATAAGGTATTATTCAGTTGTCTTTTATCGTCACCTTCTCTCAAGATGTGAGTACTCCTAGGATAAGGAGGGTACACCTATTATGCTTACTGGATAGTCTTCTTCCAAACCATAGGCTGGTGCCGAACGGTAGGGAAGGAAGAAAACCATTTAGCCTAACGATGGTGCACAGAAGGTAACGACTAGAGACAAATAAAGGGATTTGGAGAGATGGCAAAGAAATATACGGTTAAAGTCATGAATTGGATTATGGAAGAGGCATTACTAGGAATACCAGGATACCCCTACGAAACATTTTCATGTTTCAGTGCATTGTTAATGGAAAACTGTTTTCCCGATTAGATACTTACACCAGGGTGTGTATTCACCAAGTTTCATTCTCACATATGTATGGTTTTACAGATGATGAGTGGGAGGAAGTTATTTGGAATTAGGTGATCATCCTCATTATATCGGAATTCGTTGTAATTGGTGATATTTGAGGAAATCGCCTGGGTACAGTTTTTAACCTACGACGCACAGGTTTTGAGTTATTTAACTCAGCGGACTTATACAGAGTATTGTATGTTGTCCAGTGTCCATCAGGACAAAAGGGTGGGTCCTCGTACTATGTTCTGTTTACTTATGACTTCTCTAGTTTTTAGACAAGTGTTTCGTAGAAATACAAGGTTTAAGTTTTGAGAAGTTGTGGGTATAAGAATAAAGTAGAGAACCAGGTGTCGCAAGTATCGGGATTCTTCAAAGAGATCGAAGATGTAGATACTTGTGATTGGTATTCAGATGATAGTACTGGTTTTGAGAAACTTGTTTCTCTTTCAGGTTACTCATAATTGGAAGTATTCCTAAGTTGAGTATTGCTGATTAGCCTCTCTCTATTAAGTTGATATACACTGGAGAAAGCTGCATGATTTGAATCTGGTTCCAATTAAATAAGTGCCAAAGTTTCTATATTGGATATAGAATGTTTCATATCTTAACGTTGTTAAGGTACGGGGAGTTGTCCGGCTTATGCTTAAAACCAGACTCTGGATAACTCAGGGCACGTTTTTGTAATGGCAGTTTGTGGGTTGGCCCAGGCTATGACGAGGGTTAACTTTCTACCATCTGAAAGATCAATAGTGATATTGTTCTTGACTCGCCACAGTTTTAGTAAAATGGATTTTTTCAGAAAAAAGTAGTGGGAGTATGGTAGAACTGGAAGTGATTCCAGAACCGCAAACGATTACGGAAAATTTAATAGGACCAATAGATTCAATCAGGTTTGACATTCTATTAGCCACTCCGCAGATATGGTAGGTAACCTCAGACACCCGAGAGGTACTCCGGAAGCCTCAAGGACGGTGACAGGGAGGTTCTTATCTACCCAGACTTGACACTACTGTTGTTCCAGGCTATGAGACCCGGTAGGAGGGTTGTTGTGGTTAGTGGGAGCAGCGGAAGCATAGTGGGCAAGTAGCTTATGTCTATTTATAGACTAGAGCAGTTATAGCGGAGATTGATCATCTAATTTTGATGTGACAGTCATGGGTTTGACTTCATCAGAATAGGGGATGGATCTATTAAGAAGGTAGTAGGGTGTGATGTCTTGGTTTTTGGATGACATACACACAGTAGGAAGTAAAATTCCTATACTACGATCGGTTGTACTTTGGTCGTCACACAGTTGTTTCTCCAGACAGGATATGGATATAATATCCGACATTCTGGTTTCTATATCTATGGTTTTAGATCTGGATTTGGGTAGTTTTCCAATGTGGGTACTTTGACAGTATTCTAATGGTTTTTAGAATAGATGACTCCTGGCATGGTGGTGTACCTGCAGGTGATGGAGACACCCTCTCTAAAGGTACCTGCATGATTGGCAGATCACTTACTTAGGCAATTGAGTCAATCGTGAGATGTCAAGTACCACACCAGATGTTGTTTTTGCACTAGATGCAATAAGTTTGTATTAATCCAATCCTGGAGAAACATAAGGAAGCAGTTTTGGAACATAAGTGCATGTTCTACGGATTTTATTACGGCAGCCTCCTTCAGGAGACGGTTATCATTCCAGGCTTCAAAGGTAACATGGTTGACAGAGTGATTGTCAGAGTTATAGTTTTCCCTCTGACGAAGAGGGACAGTATTATGGACAGGTGGTCCAAGAGGATACTGTGGGAGGCATGGTGCCGGATACTGATTAGGTTCCGTTATCGATACAGTCTAAGAAGTTTGGATTTGGAGTTTATTTATGAACTAGGTCCCATCAGATCTCCAGACATATTCTAAGACAGGTATTACTCAATTCGGGAGATGGCTTTCTCCGCGAACTTGAGATTAAGAGAGACATAGAAAGAAACATCAGGGCGGATCCACTCACTGAGGCTATTTCTCGAACACAAAAGTTTTACAAACGGGCTTTGTGAAACTGATTAGTAGAGGAGTTGGGTGTTGGTTTCACACGGGCTGTGAGTACGCGACATCGCAATAATTAGCCTTAAGTGCAAGTGGGAGATTGTTGGATATAGTACCCTCAAAGTCAATTATTGGATCGCAAGTACGTGATTGCAATGATTGAGGAGGACATACACCGGTAGGACAGTCTTACTCGAGATGATAGTATGCTATCTAGTTTGTCTTTATCAGTCATGTATAGGTTCAGGTAACTGATCACGATTACACTTTGATCGAGCCCTTAGGATCTTGCTTGACTACCAACTATATGAGGGCGATCATATAAGTGAGAGTTGGGTGGTCTATAAGCATATCCTTAATAGTGGTCCCTAGTTGTGGGAGTTTCGATACAGGGCATCGATACTCCGGAGTAGACTAGTGTATACAGTCGAGACCCCGACGAGGGGCGGTGGCCGGTCTCACAAGCCACTGGTGTCAATTGGATCACCTAAGATGTATACAGGTTCTCATTGGGTTATGAGTACACCGGACAGGACTCGCCGGGAACCTGCTAGTTGGTATTATACATATCGTCAGATAGAAATTCCCTGGTGATATGTGTACAGGTTAGTTCATCGACCTGAGATCGTCATTTGTCTCGTGTGAGTTCCCACTGTGCTTTGATTTCTACCCTACCACGGCTCAAAGGAGTCGTGCAAACAGGTAATTTTTGGGTACAGTCCTGAGCCACATGGAGGCACGTGAGCGTATCGGCAGGGGATTCGTCTCTCCCGGTATTGGGGGTGGAGATCGAGCTGTGTCTAGGAAAGCCATTACACCAAGTCCTTGGCCAAAGCAGGTGAGATTTATTGGTAGGTACTCCAGTAGTATCTCAGGGTGTTCAGGGCTTGTCTCCGACACGACTTATACAGCTATTGGGGGTCTGACGTTACTAGCCCCCTAGGCAGGATATGTGATACTCATAGACGAACGGACCGGACTGTATATACATTGTCACTGTTAGGCTCAGTAGGGTTTCCGGATGAGTTCGCTCATCGGCCTCCCTTGAGGTCAGTCCATGGGCAGCCGTTATGCACAGCTAGTGCCTGTAACGTTTTGAAAATCGTTTCGGTGAAATTTCGAAAAAACGGTAAAATAAGGGGGTTTTCTGTAAAATGTCAAAATACAAATATCTTATTATAAAAATTAAATATACATATTCTAGCTATGAAATTGCTATTATTTGGTGTTTATTGAGCCGCGGGTGAAATTTCAAATTTTCTGAAAAAAATATTATTTTATTATTATTTTAAGCCGTCACTAATACATTTAATTAGGAAAAATTACAAATTGGAATGAGTTGAAACAAATTTTGTGCATCATAAAACATTAAATAAAATTTTATCATGTGGTTTTTGGAACGAAATCATTTGCCAAAACGGTTTAGAAATTATTGAATAAAAAAGGCTTTTTTTAGCGTAAATGGATATTTGGGGTATTATATTTATCATTTATCATTTTTCCCTCATCCACACTCACCCACACCCTCTCTCCCCTCTCCAAATCAGCAGCCCAAGTGCCCCCTCATCTTCCCCACTTGAGTTGTTAAAAGAAAAATCAAGAGAAGAGTAAAGAAAAAGGGGTTTAATAAAGAAAGAAGCTTGACTTTGTTGACTTTGACCATTCCTTATACCCACACCACTCTCTCTCTCTCTTCCACTCCCCATTTCCAGCCGAGCCTCCCCTCTCCCTCCAACAGCAGCCCCTCACAAAAAACCCCCTCTCATTTCATCACAAAATTCCATCAAAAAATCATCCAAAATGCTTCAAAAATCCCACAAAATCAAAATCTAATCCCTACCCATTTTTACTTGACCATTCTAGTATGGATCTAGGGAACAAGATTGCTATTTGGGAGGCTAAGTGTGCTTGTGGGATCTTCAATTTGTTTGGGTAAATTCTAACCCTTTTGCTTAAATTGTTGTTAATTGCTTGTAGTTAGCTTAATTAAGTGTTAATTTGGTTTTATGTGGGTTCAATTGTATGATTAAGGAATTCTAGTTAGGGTTTTGCTTTGAAATTGGTTGGTGATCACTTGTGCATGGTTTGTGATGTGAGCTAACATCTTGAAAAATTGTTAAAATTTATCTAGTTCCATATTACAAGTTGTTACTTGAAAAATGTCCAAATTAAGCTTTTTTTGTGCAAACTAGGGTTTTGTGAAATGCATTTATATGTGAGATTAAAAATATGGTTAGGGTTTTTATCATATTATTAACTTTATTAAGTGTGGTTTAATGCTTTGGATCATGCAATTCTAAGCTAGATTGTAGTTTGTGCATTTTGCTTTGAAATTGTTAAAAAGGGTATTTTTGGTAAACTAGAATATTAGGATTTTTGGAATTTAATGAGATTAAATTCCGGAAATTTTTTATACGACTTATTTAAGATATTTAATAAATATATTGGCCGCTACATTCATTTAAACATCCTGTTTTGTACAAAAACGGCGAATTGTGCTTGCTAGATTTTCGGAAAAATGACTTTTTAAGCAAAATTGAGGTTTTTGTGAGTTTTAACCTAGTTTATATTAAAATTTGTGTTCGTGAATGTGCAAATGAGTGTGATTGGATTTTTCTCGATGGTTTGATGTTTGTACATCGACATCGAGGGTTTGTTTGATTATTCTTGCATGCGTAGGCGATAGGTTTGGACCTATGCGTGATACGCGTGCCGAATTGATTTTCGTATGCTGTTTCGATTTCGAATTTAGTTTTAATGCGATATGGTGCGTTATGATATGTAGGTACCCCCATGTGGACTTCGAGACGACAAGCAAGCGCGTGGCGACGTCGGTACCGGCTAGCGAGGACCAGGTGAGTAGATTTATATCTACGGGGAGAAGTCGGGTGGATGGCGTATAGCACCCCCGCAGTCCGTGGTGATGTATACGGATGCGTATACACACCAACAATTTATGATATGTTGTTAGGATTTATTATTGATGATTTTAGATGGATATTGGTGTTGGATTGGTGCATGGTTACGAAACCTTAGGTAGTGGGTGCACTACACTTACACATACACACATATACATACTTGCATACATTCCTTATTTCATATGTGCGTGTATGGGAATATATTTATATGTTCACATGGGTATGGGACTATGTGTTCACATACGGATTTGAGGAGGATACTTGGGATTGAGCTGAGTCGATGAGATTTGTTTGTGGTTGTGATCTCGGTGATATGGCAGGATTCGTACTTAAGGTACGTCCTGGTGTTATAGCGGATCTTGCGGCGGCGATACGGGTGAATAGTGTTATAAATAAATGGTCGACATGTGATCGTGATATGAGGCATAATATGCTAGGATATTGATATTAGGCCGTATCGGGCGATGTATACCCCTTGATGATGATATGTGCTGACGATATCGGTTTGTACAAGATTGTCGATCAGTAGTCAGATCATGAGTATATTGAGGATATTAGTATTGTACTAGACATAGGTCAGTACCCTAGACTATGATCTTGGATAAAGAGGATACCAGAGGAATAGTGTGAGGAATATGATATTGACCCGTACCCAGATTTGGGGATGCCGTACGACGGATTTACGTACGAGCTATATCTTGATGATTGATCCGCACTCTTGACTTGGGATGTCTGATTATAGATATGGTATCGGATATGATATTATTGAGGCGGGATCACCGACTAATATATATATAGGTATGTATATGTATCGACTCAGATGTTAGGCGGTTTCCTTACCTGTAGTCTAGCTTATAGCGTAGCCCTTTAGTTTAGTTAGTTGTTAGATTAGATTCGGTTCCTACCTATTTCAAAGCTTACGAATCGTGCGTATTTTTTTAAGACAGCCTAAGGGATCCTACGGATATTTCAAAAAACGTATCTTTCTTAAAAACACCGTAGCCCCTATTTTCAAAACCCCACGATTCGTGTTATTTCAAAAGGCACCATTGTAGGACTTATAATTGGTTAAAACAGATTAATTATCGTTGCGTCTAGTATTCAGCTCCCGCTCATTATTGTTGTTTGCTCCGCATCACATGCTTATATTATGCTTCATATTCTACTGTTGATATCTTGTGGTTAAGACACCAGCACCATTACCGATGATGCGTATGTACCACGTACACTTACTTGCCGGCTCACACACATCTTCATCGGTAATTGCCATGTCACGTACACCTTAGAAAATATTATTGCTTGACATAGCCTGTTAGCTAATAGTTTAGACATGATATTAGTGTACTTGCCTTATATGTTAGTTTAGACATTATAGTTATTACCTGCTACCTCATGCATATTGTTATTCATTGTTATGCCGCATTCATGGATTCTCATGCATATATTCACTTTTTACGTGCTATTGAGGTTTTGGATTTGGATTTCCATGAGATTTTCTGGATTTGGGGAAAACCGCAAAACATATACAAACTTCTTCTTTCTCTTTTTAAATAAAAAGTGCGGTTTTTCCCATGATGTATGAGTCGTCCACCATGAGTTTGCTGATAGATTTGGAGACCCGATTCGAGGAGTTGGATGAACCGTTTCGGGTACATGTTGGACCCGGTAAGGTACCCCGGGGCAAGAAGCTCGTGGTGATGACGATGAGCCTGGCAGGGGGAGACTACCTACCGGTGATTTTACCCGACGCGTCGGATATCCGGAGGATACCGTCGTGGTCTTGAGATGGATGGTAGGGGCCGGTCTGGGCTGACGGCGCCCTAGATATTGAGATTGAGACATTGAGATTTCGAGATATTGAGGTACTGAGATTTGATGATACAGGCCAGTCCGGATGGCCGGAGCCTGAGGTTTTGAGACATTGAGATTTATGTTTTGTGTCGATGCTAGACACTGTTGATGCTGATTTCATTTATGATACCTCATTTTAAAAATACAAAGGAAATCTCACTAATTTATGAAAACAGTTTCTTCATTTACATGTATTCTGTTTTCATGCATTCATACCTCATTCATATGATATATTGCTACCTGAGGCACTGACACGGGCACATGAGATCACACTCGGGCTAGATATTACCCTAGCCATTGTTATAGGCTGCATGTTATTCATATATTTGAGGATATATTATGATCATTGACCTAGGTTGCGTTATTCATGCGATTTTCTGTTCGTAGATCTTTTTCTACTCACGAGTTGGCAACTCACCCCCGTTGTGCCCCAGTTTCTTGCAGGTGTTGCCGTACGGATTTCATTATGGCTTTGCGGGCACGGTTTCTTTTCGGGTGACTTACTAGTAGGTGGGTTTATTGTATCTTACCCATCATTATACCTTGTATATTATATTTCAGTTGTATCTAGAAGTTCCATCAACCAAACTTGTATTTTTTGAGATAGAGACCAGTAATATTATTCTTTCGACCATAGAGTAGCATGTTATATTTCTTGAGTTTCTTGCTGGTTGAGTTCCATTTCTGTTGTGATCCTCGCCTTTAGGCGTTGTATATTATCTTGCATACAGGTTGATTTGATATGGTTCTTCCTATTCTTTACTACTTCTCTTGGTTTGGATTTCTGGGTTTCGGCTTACTTAGCATACGTACTCCTTGAGACGTTCGTAGTCTAAGTGCCGGTCATGTTCCGTACTTTCGGGTCGTGACAAAGTTGGTATCAGAGCGTTAGGTTTTACCTTCGGAGCGTAGGATGACCCTTGGTTGATGGAATAGGTGACTAAAGTAGAGTGACGTACCGTTGGTATGTTCCGCGGCATATTTACGACACGCCACTCCACTTAAGAAGCCTTAGGATGTACATTTCCTTGTTCAGTATTATATTCCTTCCTAATCTAGCCTCATCGGTACCAGTTTGGTTTTGCTGCCACGATTACGGGCAGGGAGAGCTACCGCTAGAGTTGCGGTCAGCACGAGCTCGGCACGAACGAGGACTGACCAGGGCATGATTCCGGCGACACCCGATTATAGAGAGGTGTCTTTTGACTGTGTTTCCGCGCCACGAGCGTTTGGCGGATCGCCTTTATGAGGTTACTCGGATGTGCTGATCGACATTAGAGGATTGAGCTAATGATAGAGGCCAGCCAGATCTTGATGACCGTTGGTGTGTTGCTTATTCATGATGTTCGAGGCATTGTTCGGCGTGCAGACGAGCGAGCCAGTTATTGCTGCGAACGACGAGGTATTGCCCCAGATGCTGGAGTTAGTGCAGAACGAGTTGTACTAAGAGATGATAGAAGGTCGCTAGTCATCGTGGATGAATGACTAGGACATGTGGATCGTTCGCCTAACCCGATGTGAGGTCATCACATAGATGGATTCCAGCTAGAGACGACTTCACGTGGAGACGTTGGGAGTCGACAGAGACGATCGAATGTCAGAAACCTATTATTCCAAGTTTAAAGTAGTCGGAAAGACATGCAGGCAATTCTATGGTCCCTCTAGAAGAATGAAACCCTAACTCGACTTAATGACCGTGTGAAAACCTTTGAACCTTCGGGTTTGCGACAGTTCTACGGCGCCATTAGTGAGGCTTGGGTTTGCCCTTCTACGGCTGGACCACCGATGCTGTGGTATGTACTCGATATTATTAAACTGTGCCCAAGAGGTTGAGCTCTTGGGGGATTGTGAGGTTTTGACGACTCGATCGGATGGCTCGACTTAATTCGGATGCTAGGTGGTGAGATGCATTTCTTGGGAGACTCCAGATACGAGGATAGTCATTGGAGCTCAGTCCATGCAGCCGCGACGAGACGAGTCTAAAGCAGACGACATTAGAGAAAAGTGGAGTAAGAGGTTCGCACCAGATCTAGATGAGATGACGTTCCACTCCGCCGACATCAGAGACGTGATGCGCATGCCGAGGCATGGTACTTGGACTTACCTTCCAGAAGGAGTTGCGATGAGTATGCAGACGTTCCAGAGCAAGATGCAGATATAGGAAAGGACAATGAATTCCGGACAGTTGGCAGAGACGAGACATGGAAGAGACCGTGAGCAGGATTCCTTCCAGGACACTGCTGCAATGATACTTGCACCCAGGATCAGAGGTGTTTTTCACGTACATTCAGAGAGCCAGAGGCCGATGCCAGTAATATGCTGTCTTACGAGTGGTCGCGATGATTGACCAAGAGATGACCAGAGAAGTGCCAGAATGGAATCGTCCCCGTTAGCACACCTGACAGGGCCGATGAGCCGATGGACCGAAAGATTGGTAATTCACAGTGAAGACCTTGACCCAGGAGTGGTCATGGTTACGCACATCAGCAGGACAGAGTTCATGATCATCGACGAGACGTCCCACTAGGGACCGTGACAGTTGGCCGAGATTCTTAGAGGATGCACTTGAGCGGTACTGTTCCGCCATTATTGATTTCGATGTTTTGGGTGATTTATTCGTATGATTTGATTTTGATGATTGAGAATTTACGATCTTTGCACAGTGTTGCACTTGATATCGTTTTCGTGCTTTAGTTTCACATGTTTGTGATTTTACGGTTTTAAACAGTTGAGTTGATTTTGTGCGTATGCACGCACGCGATTTGGTTCCTACACTCTGTATAGTTTATATATGCTGGCAGTGCAGTGACATGTATTTTGTGCACTTGGATACACTGGATTTCGATTTCGAGGGTGATGCTCGACATTTGTTTTGTGCATTTTATGCACCGGATTGGATTTTTAGCGCCTGTTGGGCGCCTGTTACGAGATGCGATTTGGTGCACACCAGATGCACTAATTCGAGATTTTTCGTGCATGTCAGATGCACCCGATTTTGCTGTCAGACACACATGTTGCCTACGACAGATGTTTCGTGCACACCTGATGCCCTTAGATGTTTCTGTGCGCATGTATGGCACATTCATGGATTTTGATTTCCGTGCGCACCAGGCGCACGTAGCATTCATGTGCATATTTTTGGGATTGATTTCGTATAGAGCAGTACGTTTTTATGATATCGCTATGTGTTTTCGTACTGAGCAGGACAAGTCAAAGGACAGTACCTGAATATATTTTGCATGCATTGATAGTTATTGAAGGGATTTCCAAAAAGCGAGCTATAGCCTCAGTATTTACCTACGTGTCTGATATGACACGAAATGTTTAAAACAAGGAGACCCTTCTAAATTGTTTCCAAAACGGCGGAACGTACATTTCAAACAAAAGTATATATGTATATAGTTATTTTCTTATGATAGACGTCCGCCACTGTGCAGTGTTATACGCGCTGCACGGCGACTTAAAGAGATTTGGCATGCATTTCCTTTAGATACATACATATATAGATTCGATATTTACATGTATAGTTTCGAGTTATATCATATTGGTTTTGCCTTGGATTTGGCATTGATGTCTTCCCCATGACTCCGATGATTGCGGGATGCTTGACGGAGTTGTGATTTGAGTTATATGCTCATTTTCATGCGCATGCGCTGCGCTACGAATTGTTTTATGTATTTACAATTTCGGAGCCCCGACGACTTGATGGTTTTGGTTTAGATGTTTTAGTATTTGGGGAGAGTTTTAATTTAAATTCGGGGACCGAATTTTTTTAAGGGGGGAAGATTGTAACGTTTTGAAAATCGTTTCGGTGAAATTTCGAAAAAACGGTAAAATAAGGGGGTTTTCTGTAAAAAGTCAAAATACAAATATCTTATTATAAAAATTAAATATACATATTCTAGCTATGAAATTGCTATTATTTGGTGTTTATTGAGCCGCGGGTGAAATTTCAAATTTTCTGAAAAAAATATTATTTTATTATTATTTTAAGCCGTCACTAATACATTTAATTAGGAAAAATTACAAATTGGAATGAGTTGAAACAAATTTTGTGCATCATAAAACATTAAATAAAATTTTATCATTTGTTTTTGGAACGAAATCATTTGCCAAAACGGTTTAGAAATTATTGAAGAAAAAAGGCTTTTTTTTAGCGTAAATGGATGTTTGGGGTATTATATTTATCATTTATCATTTTTCCCTCATCCACACTCACCCACACCCTCTCTCCCCTCTCCAAATCAGCAGCCCAAGTGCCCCCTCATCTTCCCCACTTGAGTTGTTAAAAGAAAAATCAAGAGAAGAGTAAAGAAAAAGGGGTTTAATAAAGAAAGAAGCTTGACTTTGTTGACTTTGACCACTCCTTATACCCACACCACTCTCTCTCTCTCTTCCACTCCCCATTTCCAGCCGAGCCTCCCCTCTCCCTCCAACAGCAGCCCCTCACAAAAAATCCCCTCTCATTTCATCACAAAATTCCATCAAAAAATCATCCAAAATGCTTCAAAAATCCCACAAAATCAAAATCTAATCCCTACCCATTTTTACTTGACCATTCTAGTATGGATCTAGGGAACAAGATTGCTATTTGGGAGGCTAAGTGTGCTTGTGGGATCTTCAATTTGTTTGGGTAAATTCTAACCCTTTTGCTTAAATTGTTGTTAATTGCTTGTAGTTAGAGCTTAATTAAGTGTTAATTTGGTTTTATGTGGGTTCAATTGTATGATTAAGGAATTCTAGTTAGGGTTTTGTTTTGAAATTGGATGGTGATCACTTGTGCATGGTTTGTGATGTGAGCTAACATCTTGAAAAATTGTTAAAATTTATCTAGTTGCATATTACAAGTTGTTACTTGAAAAATGTCCAAATTAAGCTTTTTTTTGTGCAAACTAGGGTTTTGTGAAATGCATTTATATGTGAGATTAAAAATATGGTTAGGGTTTTTATCATATTATTAACTTTATTAAGTGTGGTTTAATGATTTGGATCATGCAATTCTAAGCTAGATTGTAGTTTGTGCATTTTGCTTTGAAATTGTTAAAAAGGGTATTTTTGGTAAACTAGAATATTAGGATTTTTGGAATTTAATGAGATTAAATTCCGGAAATTGTTTATACGACTTATTTAAGATATTAAATAATTATATTGGCCGCTACATTCTTTTAAACATCCTGTTTTGTACAAAAACGGCGAATTGTGCTTGCTAGATTTTCGGAAAAATGACTTTTTAAGCAAAATTGAGGTTTTTGTGAGTTTTAACCTAGTTTATATTAAAATTTGTGTTCGTGAATGTGCAAATGAGTGTGATTGGAATTTTCTCGATGGTTTGACGTTTGTACATCGACATCGAGGGTTTGTTTGATTATTCTTGCATGCGTAGGCGATAGGTTTGGACCTATGCGTGATACGCGTGCCGATTTGATTTTCGTATGCTGTTTCGATTTCGAATTTAGTTTTAATGCGATATGGTGCGTTATGATATGTAGGTACCCCCATGTGGACTTCGAGACGACAAGCAAGCGCTTGGCGACGTCGGTACCGGCTAGCGAGGACCAGGTGAGTAGATTTATATCTACGGGGAGAAGTCGGGTGGATGGCGTATAGCACCCCCGCAGTCCGTGGTGATGTATACGGATGCGTATACACACCAACAATTTATGATATGTTGTTAGGATTTATTATTGATGATTTTAGATGGATATTGGTGTTGGATTGGTGCATGGTTACGAAACCTTAGGTAGTGGGTGCACTACACTTACACATACACACATATACATACTTGCATACATTCCTTATTTCATATGTGCGTGTATGGGAATATATTTATATGTTCACATGGGTATGGGACTATGTGTTCACATACGGATTTGAGGAGGATACTTGGGATTGAGCTGAGTCGATGAGATTTGTTTGTGGTTGTGATCTCGGTGATATGGCAGGATTCGTACTTAAGGTACGTCCTGGTGTTATAGCGGATCTTGCGGCGGCGATACGGGTGAATAGTGTTATAAATAAATGGTCGACATGTGATCGTGATATGAGGCATAATATGCTAGGATATTGATATTAGGCCGTATCGGGCGATGTATACCCCATGATGATGATATGTGCTGACGATATCGGTTTGTACGAGATTGTCGATCAGTAGTCAGATCATGAGTATATTGAGGATATTAGTATTGTACTAGACATAGGTCAGTACCCTAGACTATGATCTTGGATAAAGAGGATACCAGAGGAATAGTGTGAGGAATATGATATTGACCCGTACCCAGATTTGGGGATGCCGTACGACGGATTTACGTACGAGCTATATCTTGATGATTGATCCGCACTCTTGACTTGGGATGTCTGATTATAGATATGGTATCGGATATGATATTATTGAGGCGGGATCACCGACTAATATATATACAGGTATGTATATGTATCGACTCAGATGTTAGGCGGTTTCCTTACCTGTAGTCTAGCTTATAGCGTAGCCCTTTAGTTTAGTTAGTTGTTAGATTAGATTCGGTTCCTACCTATTTCAAAGCTTACGAATCGTGCGTATTTTTTTAATACATCCTAAGGGATCCTACGGATATTTCAAAAAACGTATCTTTCTTAAAAACACCGTAGCCCCTATTTTCAAAACCCCACGATTCGTGTTATTTCAAAAGGCACCATTGTAGGACTTATATTAGGTTAAAACAGATTAATTATCGTTGCGTCTAGTATTCAGCTCCCGCTCATTATTGTTGTTTGCTCCGCATCACATGCTTATATTATGCTTCATATTCTACAGTTGATATCTTGTGGTTAGGACACCAGCACCATTACCGATGATGCGTATGTACCACGTACACTTACTTGCCGGTTCACACACATCTTCATCGGTAATTGCCATGTCACGTACACCTTAGAAAATATTATTGCTTGACATAGCCTGTTAGCTAATAGTTTAGACATGATATTAGTGTACTTGCCTTATATGTTAGTTTAGACATTATAGTTATTACCTGCTACCTCATGCATACTGTTATTCATTGTTATGCCGCATTCATGGATTCTCATGCATATATTCACTTTTTACGTGCTATTGAGGTTTTGGATTTGGATTTCCATGAGATTTTCTGGATTTGGGGAAAACCGCAAAACATATACAAACTTCTTCTTTCGCTTTTCAAATAAAAAGCGCGGTTTTTCCCATGATGTCTGAGTCGTCCACCATGAGTTTGCTGATAGATTTGGAGACCCGATTCGAGGAGTTGGATGAACCGTTTCGGGTACATGGTGGACCCGGTAAGGTACCCCGGGGCAAGAAGCTCGTGGTGATGACGATGAGCCTGGCAGGGGGAGACTACCTACCGGTGATTTTACCCGACGCGTCGGATATCCGGAGGATACCATCGTGGTCTTGAGATGGATGGTAGGGGCCGGTCTGGACTGACGGCGCCCTAGATATTGAGATTGAGACATTGAGATTTCGAGATATTGAGGTACTGAGATTTGATGATACAGGCCAGTCCGGATGGCCGGAGCTTGAGGTTTTGAGACATTGAGATTTATGTTTTGTGTCGATGCTAGACACTGTTGATGCTGATTTCATTTATGATACCTCATTTTAAAAATACAAAGGAAATCTCACTAATTTATGAAAACAGTTTCTTCCTTTACATGTATTCTGTTTTCATGCATTCATACCTCATTCATATGATATATTGCTACCTGAGGTACTGACACGGGCACATGAGATCACACTCGGGCTAGATATTACCCTAGTCGTTGTTATAGGCTGCATGTTATTCATATATTTGAGGATATATTATGATCATTGACCTAGGTTGCGTTATTCATGCGATTTTCTGTTCGTAGATCTTTTTCTACTCACGAGTTGGCAACTCACCCCCGTTGTGCCCCAGTTTCTTGCAGGTGTTGCCGTACGGATTTCATTATGGCTTTGCGGGCACGGTTTCTTTTCGGGTGACTTACTAGTAGGTGGGTTTATTGTATCTTACCCATCATTATACCTTGTATATTATATTTCAGTTGTATCTAGAAGTTCCATCAACCAAACTTGTATTTTTTGAGATAGAGACCAGTAATGTTATTCTTTCGACCATAGAGTAGCATGTTATATTTCTTGAGTTTCTTGCTGGTTGAGTTCCATTTCTGTTGTGATCCTCTCCTTTAGGCGTTGTATATTATGTTGCATACAGGTTGATTTGATATGGTTCTTCCTATTCTCTACTACTTCTCTTGGTTTGGATTTCTGGGTTTCGGCTTACTTAGCATACGTACTCCTTGAGACGTTCGTAGTCTAAGTGCCGGTCATGTTCCGTACTTTCGGGTCGTGACAGTGCCGCTGACGACTTATGGTTAAACCCACTGCCAGGGTACTGACGAGTCATTAGAGTCCCCCACAGATAGTTTCCCAAGTTCGGGCGAAACGTTGTAGTGGCCGTATGGTTTTATGGCAGGGTTCGGAAAATGCACGTGCGTTTACGCACGTGTCATATTTCGGGCTGATAATACTGGTGGGCATTGGTTTAAGCCGGATCCATGTATTATACAGAGTAGATATAATATCTTTGTCTCGGTTGCATTTGTATTCGGTCGTAATACAAATGCGGGTATATTTATACAGTTACGGGGTTATCCTGAAATTCGTTTCGGGATCACTTTTGGAAGTTGCCAGTTTCCAGTTTTCTATCAGCCGTATTTAATATTCGGTTAAATACGGATTTATCTTTTCTTGAGTTGAGTGTGGAAGTTTCTAGAGGTTTCTAGATGATGACTAGGATGGTGAGGTGTCATGTGACTCATCTTGGCATTTATTGTTGCATTAAATGCTAAGTGAGGTGTTATTAGTGGGTCACCTTTGCATTAAAGTTTCTTGTTAACCTTAAGATATTTTGTATGAGGTCTTTTATCTTATGGTTACCTCCTTGCTCCTACACTCCCCCCCACCTTTTTATATGTGGCCGGCCCCTCCCCTCTCTCATTCACTCACTTGATTTGATTCATTTGAAAAAAAAGATGATAGATTTAGGTGTTTGGAAATTTCATAGCTCATTTCATTCCATCACCCGTCTCAATTGGCAACTTCATTAACCGTTCGTCCATGGCTTTGGACGAAGCGAGACAAAGTCTTCTACTCATTCTCTACATCAATCTTGGTCATCTCTTCTAGAAAACTTGATGTCCGAGTTGCCTCGAGTCAGAGGCGGGAGCCCTTTTAAAGATCCGATGACGTGGTGCCACCTGGACGAGGAGATCGGAGATCGACGAAATCAAAGCAGCCGCAACGGAGCGTGGGATGATGGTTAAAGAACGAAGGACTCGGATCGTTCGGTATAACCTTTCTACCCTCTTTGTAAATTGTTAGTTTAGTGTTAATGGCAGATCCGGGTTAAATTATGCGATAGCGCCAGTTATAAATGTTTTTGTTCCGCATTTGGCGTCTGAAAGATGGCCGGGGCGCTACCATAGACTTACACTTTGGGTATCCCACAAACTTACACAGTACTGAGCGTGCCTCGAGCTTGTCTGCATGCTGCTTCTTTACAAAAGCCGGACATCCCCATGTCTTAAGATACTTAAGACAGGGTTTCTTCCCACTCCACATCTGATATGAGGTGGTAGGCACAGTCTTGGTTGGATCCTTGTTCAAGAGATATGCAGCTGTTTCTAGTGTATAACCCCAGAAAGATTGCGGTAACTCAGCCTTACTCATCATGGAACGAAACATATCCAATAGGGTTCGATTCTACCTTTCAGATACACCGTTGTGTTGTGGTGTGTATGGAGGAGTACGCAGAGAGAGAATTCCATTCTCTTTTAAGTAGTCCAGAAACTCGGCACTCAAGTATTCACCACCTCGATCAGATCTCAGTGTCTTTATACTTTTTCCTGTTTGTTTTTCAACTTCATTCTTGTATTCCCGATATTTCTCAAAGGCCTCGGATTTGTGCTTCATCAGGAAGACATGTCCATACCTAGAGAAATCACCTGTGAACTTAATGAAGTATGAATAACCACTTCGCACATGTGTAGACATTGGACCACACACATCACTGTGTATGAGTCCCAAGAGCTCGCTTGCTCTTTCTCTGTGTCCAGTGAACGGAGTCTTTGTCATCTATCCCATGAGACAAGATTCACAAGTGGCATAAGACTGATACTCGAACGGATTCAAGTATCCCTATTTATGTAACTTTGTTAACCGTGTCTCATTAATGTGACCCAATATACAATGCCATAAGAAAGCCTGATTTGTTTCCGGAGACTTTCTTTTAAGTGTGTTCTTGACACTGAAAATCTGAGTTTGATTTAATATGTATATCCCGTTTTCTAATGTACCTGACCCAATCAGAACATGATTTAGGTGGATGTGGACTACATCGCTTACAAAAGTAAAATCATATCCTTCCTTAGAAAGTAAGGATACATATATGATATTACAAGTCGCACCTGGTACATACAAAAAGTTATGCAGAATCAATATCTGCCCAGTTGTCAGTCCAAGATGATACTCCCCTACGGATTCAGCGTCCATGCTCATTCCGTTAGCAACCCTGAGAGTAATATCACCTTTCCTGATAACCCTACTGTTTCTCAGAGCCTATAACGAGTTACAGATGTGAGATCCTGATCCGGTATACAATACCCAGGAAGTAGGGTTAACTGACATACAGTTCTCTACTACAAACACACCCGAAGCCGAAGCCACAACATGCTTCAAATCCTAGCTACTGGCTTTGCTAGCCCTGCAATCCTTCTGCCAATGTTCATTCCCGTAACAATAGGAACGTCCCTCCTTTACTACATCCAGTCCGGAACTTTTGCCCTTCCCTTTCTTTCTACTTCCCTGGTTTCCTTCAGGGTAGAAGGTAGAGATTGTAGAATCAAGTCAGCATCTGACCTGTTCTCCAACGTGGTCTTCAGGTCCGTGAGCTCAAAATAGCTGGTCTCTGTAAGTACGTTGCCTCCTACAGATGACCCGATAGCCAACCCCGCTTGAAGCAATTCGTTCGAGGTCTCATATCTTGCGATACGAGATTGCTCTCCATATAAATCTTTGTTATGGAGGAAGACAGAAACTAAGTCCATCTTCTTGTGCTGCTTCTGGTTTGCACCATCAACTGAGGCTAACACGAGGCACTTGGCTTTCGCACAGTCTTTTTCCAATGTCATACGGATGTCAATATCCGTGACAGGGGAAATTGGTCCTGAGACGGCAGGGGTTTGATTAGTTAAGAGGTGTCCCAGCTTGTCATGGGCAATGGACATCTGGACAGACCTTTGCCAATCATAACAGTCAGGTTCAGTCATTTTATTATCTATATTTAACCTATGTGTGGTCACTGGGTAGCTGCAATTAAGAGAGAGAGAAGAAAACACTCAGCATAATGCTCTTGCAAGTTTAGATTGGTTTTTAATTTATCTAAACAGGATGGCTCCCACTATTTCTCGAATCCCTCCTCAAACCAAAAAGTAAGAATTAGTCGGGATCAATCTCACCGTACAATACTTGCTTAACCGTTCAGCCAGGCCAGTGTCGGTACTTCGAGGGAGGTTTTCCAACGCTTTCGCGAAGTTCCTTAATTTAAGAACCTCTTTTCCCTGGGGGCGTATCCCCGCTAACACCTTTCTAGACACCTACTTGGTTTATAGCATTGATCGTTAAGTGAGAAATTTCCCGAGGAGTAGCATATACTCACAGTAGGATCGGGATCCAAATATCATCGCGTGATAAAACTGAAGGAATCCTACCAGAATCATCACACTCCAAATGGTATGTAGCGCTAGCAAGTTTCAGTTTCTTTAGAAACTCTCGATGTGGATTTTTTCCCCATGCTCTTATGACCTTGACGAAGGTCAATAAATCATAAGTCACATGTCAAGTTCTACCCGTCATTGTCCAGGTTAATTTGAACCCACCCGTATATACCCTTGACGAAGGTCAACAAGGTAATACGACTGTCCCAAACCAACGCATCTATCTATGCTACATATGAATACCCAACAGCTACCAATCACTATGCCTTGACGAAGGTCAACAAACATAGCTTGAATACTATTGAATATTCGTACGAAGCGACGGAGGGCTACGAATGATTTTGGCGAAACCGTGAACGTAGTGAACTCGATATAATCGAAGGAACCTTGATAGCTTTTAAAACGAGTGGCTTAAGCTCCGCGTTTAAAAGTTGTTTTTGAAAAGAAACCGAGTGGTTTTTGAAATTGTTCCAACGACTTTAACTTTGGTT
Source organism: Agapanthus africanus (assembly GCA_030015575.1). Classification (NCBI taxonomy): domain Eukaryota; kingdom Viridiplantae; phylum Streptophyta; class Magnoliopsida; order Asparagales; family Amaryllidaceae; genus Agapanthus; species Agapanthus africanus. The sequence continues at coordinate 209,358,071 of JASDDO010000004.1, forward strand.
TATTTTCTTGCATTAATTTTAATGTGTCCCATCATTTAATTCTACCATTGCAGAAAACAATGAAAATATGACGTACGCTTATGCCATCCGCATTCGCCATGGGGCCCCGTCATTACCCGTTAGGTTACTTAACTAACGACAAAGCGGGGGAAGGACTTGCGCGGATGCAAAACATAAGCAACGCCTAAATAGATATCATATATAGATATATACATTCGTCAGATGTAATGATAGCCATTCCAGATCACAGATGAACACATTGGATATACTAGGAATCCGCATTTCGTACGAGCCTGTAACGAAAAGCGGATTACACGGTCGCGATGAATAGCTAATACCCCACCCTAGACCACTACGGGTGAGGCAAACTACCCGCCAAATACCCGAAGTGAAGCAACCACCCTCGACAACGTGAGTAGGCCACTCAGCACTTCGAGGTACCCGGCAGTTTGTGCACCCCTCCTTGGGTCTATTCTAGGAGCAAAAACAGTAAAAAGTAATTATACAATAGCGGCTACAACCTCATCCCGGATGTGCGGCCAAACAAATAATATTACATCAATTTACATATTACATGAAATGAAAGACAAATAAAACTCTCATCTCACAACCCCCCGGCTATTCATCCGCGACAGTCCAATGAATTCATATACACATACCATCAACATTACAGATCACGGATATGTATAACCCCCACTAATCAACGTATAGCGATTAGAAGACGTTCAATACATATATCACATCACAGATATAACCCGTTAGCTAAAGCCTTTAGAAGTTCGATCAAAATACAGATTTTTAACCACCCCAAAAACAAATTTTGCTTTCTGGAAAATCTGGGCAGAAAAGATGTAAGTCCATGCTACCTCTCCCGGTACTTTCGGGAATGCGGAATTTGGTAAAAAACGATTTTTACGGAGGTGGTAACATGGACCTATAACCCGGATCTTGGTTAAACATCTATCTAACAACCTAACTATGAGTTTCTAGCTACTCGGTTAGGGGGTTATACCTTGCTTGTCTTGAACTCCTTCTTCTTCAAGCTCCGATGGTGGTCCGATGGCTTCTTCTCGTCGTCTCCGTACGCCGATGATAGATCCACCTGAAAGCTCCAACCTTTAGCTCCTTCTTCGTTCTTTGATGAAACTAGTTCACTTGGTTTGCTAAACCTAGTGAACTAGAATGAGTAGAGAATAGTTTGGGTGGGATTTTATCTATGGTTCATGATTCTCAACTCATGAGACAAGAGAACCATAGATTAAAGAGAGGGAGCAAGAGCAAGAGGGTGAGAGCAAAATGGAGAGCTCAAGAACAAGAGAGAGAATGAGCAAGAAAGAATGAGCAACTCTTTTGTCTCTCACCCTCTCATAATCCAAAGTAATCATAACTCATCATATCAACAAAAGTCTTATGTGATGGTTGAAGCAACCATAACCATATCATATCATGCACTCATTTTACACAAATGAGCAAGCAAGTAAAAATCTTTGGCATGAAATGATAGCCATGGTTATCATGATGGTCAACTAGTCAAGCCTAGTCAACCGGTCAACAAAGTCAACAAGTCAACAAAAGTCAACAAAGTCAACAAAAGTCAACAACCATGTCACCATAATACTTAATCAATATAATAGTTAATCACATATCATATTCTCATTAGGGTTGAGCAAAAAGTCAAATAGTCAACGGTCAACTGTCAACAACCCTAATGAGAATCCACTGCCTCTGTCTCCCTGTCAACTGTGCATACACACCCGCATCCGCGTTCTGAGGAACACGAATGCAAACTGGATAAATCCAATCCCATAAAGTACACTAGGATCTGGCTTAAACCAAAGCCCGCTAGTGTAAACTGTCAGGACACTGTACGTGCACAAGTGCACGGATGTGACCGAACCCTGTTGCAAAACCATGCGACCTGTCGCAATACCATGCGACCTCTACTCTTTTGCCTAAAGGCGAAAAGCTTTCTGTGTGGGACTCTAAAGACTCGACACTACGCTGGCAGTGGGTTTAACCATAGACCGCAAGCGGCACTAGCTGTGCGTAACGGTCCCCAGGTAATGCCGATAAGAAGACCGACGAGGCGAAACCCATCTGAACTCCTACTGAGCCTGAGTGTGACATTCTCCGTACAGTCCGGTCTGTTCGTCTGATACATCGCATGGCGGGCCTAGGGGGCGGTAAACGTCAGTCCCCCAATAGCGGTACAAGTCGTGCCGGAGCGAAGCCCAAAACACCCTGAGATAAACTGGAAGCCTACCAGTATATCTCGTTTGCCCTGGCCAGGGACTACTCGTGTAATGGCTCTCCTAGACACAGCGCAATGTCAACCCCCAATACCGGGAGAGACGAATCCTGTCTAACCGTCACTGCCTCCAAGTGCTTCGGGACTGCACCCAACCACTACCTGTTTGCACGACTCCTTTGAGCCGTGGTAGGGTAGTGATCAAAGTACAGTGGGAACACACTCGAGGCGAAGTGACAGTGTCAAGTCAGCGGACTAAGCTGTACTCATGTCACCTGAGAACTGATAACTGACGATAGGCATAATACCAACTAATCAGTTCCCGACGAGTCCTGTCCAGTGTACCCGTAACCTAACGAGCACCCGCATACTATCTCAAGTACGACGTACTGACGGCTGTGGGACAGACCGTCTCCCACACTGGGATGAGAAGCGCATGCGCTGGTCTACTCCGGAGTATCGATGCCCTGTCTCGATAGTCCTGCGACCAGGGACCTGCATAAGGATGTGCTTATAGATTACCCAGCCCCACTAGTGTGACGGCCATCACATCGCTGGTAATCAAGCAAAGATCCTAAGGGCTCCACTAATGTGTATAGGCGATATACAAAAATAAACACATGTACACATTGAAGTAGAAACAAACCAAGTAGCATACTACTATTTTGAGCAAGATTGTATATACAAGGTGAATATCCCAAGCTTCCATTAAGTAAAATACAAACTAGTATGATACAGTAATGGCCTCTAGGGCATATACACTAACAATCTCCCACTTGCACTAAGGCCATGTACTGGCGTATCGAAGACCTATCATCTCGATCAGCCGCTCGAACTGAGTCTGGGGCAGGGCCTTGGTGAATGGATCTGCAGTGTTATCTTCTGAATTTACACTCTTTACCTCGATCTCCTGGCGATCAATGATCTCCCTGATCAGGTGGAACCACCTCAAAATGTGCCTGGACTTCTGATGGGACCTGGGTTCCTTCGCTAAAGCTATAGCGCCGTTGTTGTCACAATACAGCGGTATTGGATCTACACTGGTAGGAACCACCTGAAGTTCCGTGAGGAACTTCTTCATCCAGACAGCTTCCTTTGCGGCATCGCAAGCAGCTATGTACTCCGCTTCCATGGTTGAGTCAGCAACGGTTTCCTGCTTGGAACTCTTCCAGCATACCGCCCCTCCATTGAGGGTAAAGACATAACCAGACATGGACTTGGAGTCATCCTTGTCACTCTGGAAGCTGGAGTCAGCAAAGGCCTCAATCTGGAGGTCCTTTCCGCCATACACCACGAACATCTCCTTAGTCCTCCTCAGGTACTTGAGAATGTTCTTTACTGCTATCCAGTGTTTCTCCCCTGGGTTCGACTGATACCGGCTTACAATGCTCAATGCGTATGCTACATCTGGTCTGGTACATAACATCGCATACATAATAGAGCCTACCGCATATGCGTAGGGTATTGATGACATGCGAGCCCTTTCCAAATCAGTCTTGGGAGACATCTCTTTGGAGAGGGTGATTCCGTGACAAGCCGGTAGATTACCGCGCTTGGAATCTTCCATACTGAATCGTTTCAGTATGGTGTCGATGTACCTTGACTGTGAAAGTCCCAACATCCTTTTAGATCTATCACGATAGATCTGGATCCCCAGAATGTAGTTGGCATCGCCCAGGACCTTCATAGAGAACCTCTGTGACAAGAATCCTTTGACTGACTGTAGCATAGGAATATCATTTCCTATTAGGAGAATGTCATCGACGTACAAGACGAGGAATACCACATTTCTCCCTACAATCTTACTGTAAATGCATGGTTCATCTGGGTTTTTGACAAAGTCGAATTCTTTGACAGTATCATCAAAGCAGATGTTCCAACTCCGCGATGCCTGCTTAAGTCCATAGATGGACTTGAGCAACTTGCACACTTTACCGCTGCTCCCACTCTGAATGAATCCTTCTGGCTGATCCATATAGATGCACTCGTCCAAATTTCCATTTAGGAAAGCCGTCTTTACGTCCATCTGCCAGATCTCATAATCGTGGAAGGCAGCAATGGCAAGAAGGATCCGACTGGATTTAAGCATGGCTACCGGAGAAAAGGTCTCGTCATAGTCCAAACCAGGTCTTTGACGAAAACCCTTTGCAACGAGCCTAGCTTTATAGGTTTCAACCTGCCCATCTACACCAATCTTCTTTCTGATGATCCATTTGCAGCCTACGGGTTTTACCCCTTCTGGAGCAAAGTCCAAAGTCCAAACTTTGTTGGTGTACATGGACTCCATCTCGGTCCGCATTGCATCCAGCCATTTTACCGAGTCACCGCTCTGAATGGCTTGCTGGAAGCTAGTAGGCTCATCATAATCTATGATGCAATCCTCTCTATCCCCGTCTATGAGAAAATCGTAGTATCTCTCGGGCGGATGAGACTGCCTACTACTCCTGCGGAGCGGCGTAGGAATGTCCGGTTCCCCTGAACCTTCTGGTTCTACTAAGGTTTCAGTAATAGCTTGTGGTTCTGGAATTTCTTCCAGTTCTATTGCGCTCCCACTTATCTGACTTTCTAAAAACTCAGTTTCCAAGAAGCGGGCATGACGAGAAACAAGGACTTTTTGCTCCTCTGCGTAATAGAAAAGATACCCCTTAGAGTTCTTTGGGTATCCCACAAACTTGCACTGTACTGAGCGTGCCTCGAGCTTGTCCGCATGCTGCTTTTTTACAAAAGCCGGACATCCCCATGTCTTAAAGGATTTAAGACAGGGTTTCTTCCCACTCCACATCTGATATGGTGTGGTAGGCACTGTCTTAGTAGGAACTTGGTTCAAGAGATGTGCAGCTGTTTCCAGTGCATAACCCCAGAAAGATCGCGGTAACTCAGCCTTACTCATCATGGAACGAACCATATCTAATAGGGTTCGATTCTTTCTTTCCGATACACCGTTGTGTTGTGGTGTGTATGGAGGAGTACGCTGAGAGAGAATTCTATTCTCTTTTAAGTAGTCCAGAAACTCGGCACTCAAGTATTCACCACCTCGATCCGATCTTAGGATCTTTATACTTATGCCTGTTTTTTTTCTACTTCATTCTTATATTCTCGAAATTTCTCAAAGGCCTCGGATTTGTGCTTCATTAAGAAGACATGTCCAAACCTAGAGAAATCATCTGTGAAAGTAATGAAGTATGAATAACCGCTTCGCGCATGTGTAGACATTGGACCACACACGTCACTGTGTATAAGTCCCAAGAGCTCGCTCGCTCTTACTCCGTGTCCAGTGAACGGAGTCTTTGTCATCTTTCCCATGAGACAAGATTCACAAGTGGCATAAGACTGGTACTCGAACGGATCCAAGTATCCTTCTTTATGTAACTTAGTCAACCGTGTCTCATTGATGTGACCCAGTCTACAATGCCATAAGAAAGCCTGATTTAATTCAGGAGACTTTCTTTTAAGTGTGTTCTGGACACTGAATATCTGAGCTTGATTCAATACGTATATACCGTTATTTAATGTACCTGACCCAATCAATGCTTGATTTAGGTGGATGTTTACTACATCGCTTACAAAAGCAAAATCATATCCTTCCTTAGAAAGTAAGGATACAGATATTATATTACAAGTCGCACCTGGTACATACAAACAGTCACGCAGAATCAATATCTGCCCAGTTGTCAGTCCTAGGTGATATTCCCCTACGGATACAGCATCCATGCTCATTCCGTTAGCAACCCTGAGAGTCATATCACCTTTCCTGATAACCCTACGGTTTCTCAGACCCTGTAACGAATTACAGATATGAGATCCTGATCCGGTATCCAATACCCAGGAAGTAGGGTTAACTGACAAACAGTTCTCAATTACAAACACACTCGAAGCCGAAGCCACAACATGCTTCGAATTCTGGCTACTGGCTATACAAGCCCTGCAATCTCTCTGCCATAGTTCATTCCCGTTACAATAGGAACATCCCTCTTTAATCATATCCAGTCCCGAAACTTTTGCCCTTCCTTTTCCTTCTTCTTCCCTGGTTTCTTTCAGGGTATAAGCGGAGGGCAGGGACTGTAGAATTAGGTCAGTACTTGACCCATTCTCCAACGTGGTCTCCAGGTCCGTGAGCTTAAAATAGCTGGTCTCTGTAAGGACGTTGCCCCCTACAGATGACCCGACAGCCAACCTCGCTTGAAGCAATTCGTTCGAGGTCTCATATCTTGCGATACGAGATTGCTCTCCATATAAAACTTTGTTATGGAGGAAGATAGAAACTGAGTCCATCTTCTCGTGCCGCCTCTGGTTTGCACCATTAACTGAGGCTAACACGAGGCACTTGGCTTTCGCACAATCCTTTTCCGATGTCCTGCGGATGTGAACATCCGTGACAGGGGAAACTGGACCTGAGACAACAGGGATTTGATTAGTTAAGAGGTGTCCCAGCTTGTCATAGGCAATGGACATCTGGACAGACCTTTGCCAGTCATAACAGTCAGGTTCAGTCATATTTTTATCTAGATGTAACCTAGGTGCGGTCACAGGGTCGCTGCAGTTAAGAGAGATAGAAGAAAACACTCAGCATGATACTCTTGCAAGTTTAGAGTGGTTTTTAATTTGTCTAAACAGGATGGCTCCCACTGTCTCTCGAATTCCTCCTCAAAACCAAAAAGGAAGAATTAGTCAGGATCAATCCCACCGTACAATACTTGCTTAACCGTTCGGCCAGGCTGGTGTCGGTACTTCGAGGGAGGTTTTCCAACACTTTCGCGAAGTTCCTTAATTAAATAACCTCTTTTCCCTGTGGGCGTAGCCCCGCTAACACCTTTCTAGACACCTACTTGGTTTATAGCATTGATCGTTAAGTGAGAAATTTCCCGAGGAGTAGCATATACTCACAGTAAGATCGGGATCCAAATATCATCGCGTGATAAAACTGAAGGAATCCTACCAGAACTATCACACTCCAAATGGTATGCAACGCTAGCAAGTTTCAGTTCTTTTGAAACTCCCGATGTGGATTTTTGCCCCATGCTCTTATGACCTTGACTAAGGCCAACAAATCATAAGTCACATGTCAAGTTCTACCCGTCGTTGTCCAGGTTAATTTGAACCCATCCGTATATACCCTTGACTATGGCCAACAAAGTAATACGACTGTCCCAAACCAACGCATCTATCTATGCAACATATGAGTATCCACCAGCTACCAATCACTGTGCCTTGACTAAGGCCAACAAACACAGCTTGAATACTGTTGAATATTTATATGAAACGACGGAGGGCTACGAATGGTTTTGGCGAAACCGTGAACGTAGTGAACTTGATTTAGTCGATGGAACGAGATAGCTTTTAAATGGAGTGGCTCAAACTCCGCATTTTAAAAGTTTGTTTTGAAAAGAACCGAGTGGTTTTTCGAAAGTGTTCCAACGACTTTTACTTGGTTTATTATCTTGCTTTAGTTCTTTTAATGCGTGATATTCTTGCATTAGTTCTTTTAATGCGTGATATTCTTGCATTAGTTCTTTTAATGCGTCCCATCATTTAATCCTACCATTGCAGAAAACAACCAAAATATGACGTACGCTTATGCCATTCGCATTCGCCACTGAGCCCCGTCATTACCCGTTAGGTTACTTAACTAACGACAGAGCGGGGGCTGGGCTAGCGCGTCTGTAAAACATAAGCAACGCCTAAATAATATCATATATAGATATACTGCAATGATAAACATTTCAGATCACAGATGAATACATTGGATATACTAGGAATCCGTAATTCATACGAGCCTGTAACGAAAACAGATTACACTGTCGCGGTGAATAGCCAATACCCCACCCAAGACCCCTACGGGTGCGGCAAACTACCCGCCAAGTACCCGAAGCGTAGCAACCTCCCTCATCTCCATGAATAGGCCACTCGACACTTCGGCATACCCGGTAGTTTGTGCACCCCCTCCATGGGTCTATCCTAGGAGCAAAAACAGTAAAAAGAAATTATACAATGATGGCTACAACCCCGACCCGGTTGTGCGGCCATACAAATAATTATTACATCAATTTACAAATTTACATGAATTGAAAGAAAAGAAAACTCTCGTCTCACAACCCCCGGCTATTCACCCGCGACAATCCAACATATTCATATACACATTCCAGCAACTTACAGATCACAGATTTGTATAACCCCCACTAATCGACATATAGTGATTAGTAGACGTTCAATACAAATATCACATTACAGAAAAACCCGTTAGCTTAAGTCTTTTAGAAGTTCGATCAAAAATACGGATTTTCGGGACCCCAAAAATAAAATTTTCGTTCTGGAAAATCTGGGCAGAAAATATATATTCCAAAAATCCCAAAATACCCCAATGAGTAAACTGCAAAAAAGAAAACCCTTGACCGAGTCAACTCGGCCGCGGTTCCGCGCTCCCGCCGCGGAACCGCGGCGCTTTGATCGAGTCAGGGGCTAAAAATTTTGCAGTTTCTTTAAAAAAGCCTGAGTCGATTTTTGGTGTATTTTAAAAAACTTTTCCAGCACTTTTAAAATCGACAGAAAGTTTAAAATTCCGGGGTTCGTTTCGGGACTTTTCCGTTGATCGATCATCTAGTTACTTGCTAACATGTTAGATAGAGTTTAACTAGGCTCTGATACCACTGTAAGTCCATGCTACCTCTTCCGGTACTTTCGGGAATGCGGAATTTGGTAAAAAACGATTTTTACGGAGGTGGTAACATGGACCTATAACCCGGATCTTGGTTAAACATCTATCTAACAACCTAACTATGAGTTTCTAGCTACTCGGTTAGGGGGTTATACCTTGCTTGTCTTGAACTCCTTCTTCTTCAAGCTCCGATGGTGGTCCGATGGCTTCTTCTCGTCGTCTCCGTACGCCGAAGATAGATCCACCTGAAAGCTCCAACCTTTAGCTCCTTCTTCGTTCTTTGAAGAAACTAGTTCACTTGGTTTGCTAAACCTAGTGAACTAGAATGAGTAGAGAATAGTTTGTGTGGGATTTTATCTATGGTTCTTGATTCTCAACTCATGAGACAAGAGAACCATAGATTAAAGAGAGGGAGCAAGAGCAAGAGGGTGAAAGCAAAATGGAGAGCTCAAGAACAAGAGAGAGAATGAGCAAGAAAGAATGAGCAACTCTTTTGTCTCTCACCCTCTCATAATCCAAAGTAATCATAACTCATCATATCAACAAAAGTCTTATGTGATGGTTGAAGCAACCATAACCATATCATATCATGCACTCATTTTACACAAATGAGCAAGCAAGTAAAAATCTTTGGCATGAAATGATAGCCATGGTTATCATGATGGTCAACTAGTCAAGTCTAGTCAACCGGTCAACAAAGTCAACAAGTCAACAAAAGTCAACAAGTCAACAAAGTCAACAAAAGTCAACAACCATGTCACCATAATACTTAATCAATATAATAGTTAATCACATATCATATTCTCATTAGGGTTGAGCAAAAAGTCAAATAGTCAACGGTCAACTGTCAACAACCCTAATGAGAATCCACTTCCTCTGTCTCCCTGTTAACTGTGCATACACACCCGCATCCGCGTTCCGAGGAACACGAATGCAAACTGGATAAATCCAATCCCATAAAGTACACTAGGATCTGGCTTAAACCAAAGCCCGCTAGTGTAAACTGTCCGGACACTGTACGTGCACAAGTACACGGATGTGACCGAACCCTGTCGCAAAACCATGCGACCTGTCGCAATACCATGCGACCTTTACTCTTTTGCCTAAAGGCGAAAAGCTTTCTGTGTGGGACTCTAAAGACTCGACACTACGCTGGCAGTGGGTTTAACCACAGACCGCAAGCGGCACTAGCTGTGCGTAATGGTCCCCAGGTAATGCCGATAAGAAGACCGACGAGGCGAAACCCATCTGAACTCCTACTGAGCCTGAGTGTGACATTCTCCGTACAGTCCGGTCTGTTCGTCTGATACATCGCATGGCGGGCCTAGGGGGCGGTAAACGTCAGTGCCCCAATAGCGGTACAAGTCGTGCCGGAGCGAAGCCCAAAACACCCTGAGATAACACTGGAAGCCTACCAGTATATCTCGTTTGCCCTGGCCAGGGACTACTCGTGTAATGGCTCTCCTAGACACAGCGCGATGTCAACCCCCAATACCGGGAGAGACGAATCCTGTCTAACCGTCACTGCCTCCAAGTGCTTCGGGACTACACCCAACCACTACCTGTTTGCACGACTCCTTTGAGCCGTGGTAGGGTAGTGATCAAAGAACAGTGGGAACACACTCGAGGCGAAGTGACAGTGTCAAGTCAGCGGACTAAGCTGTACTCATGTCACCTGGGAACTGATAGCTGACGATAGGCATAATACCAACTAATCAGTTCCCGACGAGTCCTGTCCAGTGTACCCGTAACCTAACGAGCACCCGCATACTATCTCAAGTACGACGTACTGACGGCTGTGGGACAGACCGTCTCCCACACTGGGATGAGAAGCGCATGCGCTGGTCTACTCCGGAGTATCGATGCCCTGTCTCGATAGTCCTGCGACCAGGGACCTGTATAAGAATGTGCTTATAGATTACCCAGCCCCACTAGTGTGACGGCCATCACATCGCTGGTAATCAAGCAAAGATCCTAAGGGCTCCACTAATGTGTATAGGCGATATACAAAAATAAACACATGTACACATTGAAGTAGAAACAAACCAAGTAGCATACTACTATTTTGAGCAAGATTGTATATACAAGGTGAATATCCCAAGCTTCCATTAAGTAATATACAAACTAGTATGATACAGTAATGGCCTCTAGGGCATATACACTAACAAAAGACATATTGTAAAAATCCCAAAACACTCCACTGAACTCACTGCAGGAAAAATTGCCCACGGCCGAGTCAACTCGGATGCGGATCCGCGGTGGGAGCATGCTCCTGCCGCGGTTTCGCGGTGCTTTTACCGAGTCGCTGGACCATTTTTCTTGGGTGTGCTTTAAAAACCCTGAGCCGATTTTTAGTGTATGATTTATTAACTTTTGAACAGAAAACAAAATCGGCAGAAAGTTTGTGTTCCGGGCATGTTTCGTGACTTTTTCTCCGATCGAACTTCTAGTTACTTTGCTAACATGTTGATAGTGTTTAGCTAGGCTCTGATACCACTGTAAGTCCATGTTACCCATCCCCGGTTCTTTGGGGTTGCGGAAATGGTGAAAAACGATTTTCTACGGTGGGGGTAACATGGACTCAAAAACCGGATCTTTGCTAAACAAACTATCTAACAACCTAGCTAAGAGTTTAGCTACTATGTTAGGGGTTATACCTAATCTTGAACTCCTTCTCTTAAACTCCTTGTGGTGGTCGGATCGGCCTCACCTCGTCGTCTCCTTGTGCCGAAGATGGATCCACCCGAAAGCTTCTACCTTTGGCTCCAACCTCAATATAGAGGAAACTAGATTACTTGGCTTGTTAAACCTTGTACACTAGGATAAGTAGAGAGGTGTTTTGGGTTTTATCTCTATAGTTCTTGTTTCTCAACACATGAGACAATAGAACCATGAACTAGAGAGAGAGCAAGAGGAAGAGGGAGAGCTTGAGGATGAGAGAGAATGCAAATGATAGAATGAGAAAGACTTTTTCAACCATCCTCTTCATAAACCAGAATAATCATAACAAATATTAATAATTGAGTATTATGCGATGGTTGTTATCATATCAAATGGCAATATCATTTCATGCATTAAATGCAATTTGTGAACAAACAAGTAAGCAAAGGTCAATGCCATGAAATGATAGCCATTGTCATGATGGTGGTCAACAAGTCCAACATAGTCAACCGGTCAACAAAGTCAACCTTTCAACCCAACCATGGCACAATAATACTTAATTAATATTATTATTAATCATATTTCTAATTCTCATTAGGGTTTAGCAAAAGTCAACAGTCAACAACCCTAATGAGAATCCTCTGCCTTTGTCAACCGTGCATACACACCCGCATCCGCGTTCCGAGGAACACGAATACAAACGAGATAAAACCAATCGCAAAACGTATACTAGGATCTAGCTTAAACCAAATCCCGCTAGTAATAACTGCCCGGACACCAAACGTGCACAAGTGTATGGATGTGACCGAACCCTGTCGCAAAACCATGCGACCTCTACTCTTTTTCCTAAAGGCGAATAGCTCTCTGTGTGGGACTCTAAAGACTCGACACTACGCTGGCAGTGGGTTTAACCACAGACCGCAAGCGGCACTAGCTGTGCGTAACGGCCCCCAGGTAGATGCCGATAAGAAGACGGACGAGGTGAAACCCATCTGAACTCCTACTGAGCCTGAATGTGACAGTCTCCGTACAGTCCGGTCTGTTCGTCTGAGAATATCGCATGGCGGGTTTAGGGGGGCGGTAAACGCCAGTCCCTTAATAGCGGTACAAGTCGTGTCGAAGTGTAGCCCAGAACAACCTGAGATAACACTGGAAACCAACCAGTGTATCTCGCTGGCCCTGGCCAGGGACGACTGTGTGTAATGGCTCTCCTTGACACAGCGCGATATCAACTCCCAATACCGGGAGAGACGAATCCTGTCTAACCGTCTACTGCCTCCAAGTGCTTCGGGACTGCACCCAACTACTACCTGTTTGCACGCTCCTTTAAGCCGTGGTAGGATAGTAATCAAAGTACAGTGGGAACAAACTCGAGGAGAAGTGACAGTATCAAGTCAGCGGACTAAGCTGTACTCATGTCACCTGGGAACTGACAACTGACGATAGGTATAGTACCAACAATCAGTTCCCGACGAGTCCTGTCCATTGTACTCGTAACCTAACGAGCACCCACATACTATCTCAAGTACGACGTACTGACGGCTGTGGGACAGACCATCTCCCCTGCTAGGATGAGAAGCGCATACGCTAGTCTACTCCGGAGTATCGATGCCCTGTCTCGATAATCCTACGACTAGGGACCTGTAAAAGGATGTGATTGTAGATTACCCAGCCCCCACGAGTGTGACTGCCATCACAACACTGGCAATCAAGCAAAGATCCTAAGGGATCTACTAATGTGTATAGGTGATATGCTAAAAGAAACACATGTACACACATTGAAGTAGAAACAAACCAAGTAACATACTACCATTTTGAGCAAGATTGTCTATACAACTGTGAATATCCCAAGCTTCCATCAAGTAATATACAAACTAGTATGATACAGTAATGGCCTCTAGGGCATATACACTAACAATTTTAATCTGTAATTATCACTAATTAAATGTATTAGTGACAGTTTAAATTAATATTAAAATAATTAATTTCGGAAAAAAATTCAGTCAACTAGAAATTTTGCAAGTGACTAAATAAACACTAAATACTAGCAATTACATAGCTAGAATAGGTATATTTGATTTTATGATGAAAAGTAATTATATCTTGATTTTTATGGAAAACACCCGTTATTTTACCGATTCTCTGAAATTTCACCTAAATGATTTTCAAAACGTTACAATCTTCCCCCCTTAAATTAATTCGGTCCCCGAATGTAAATTAAAACTCTCCTAAATACTAAAACATTTCAGCAAACCAATTAAGTCGTCGGGGCTCCGAAATCATAAATACATAAAACATATTGTAGCGCAATGTATGCGCATGAAAAACAGGTATATCAATCAAAAGCAAAACTCCGTCAAGCATCTCGCAATCATCGGAGTTATGGTGAAGACACGAATGTCAAATCCAATACGAAAAACAACATGATATACATCAAACTATAACACATACATAGTACGAGTCGGGTAAACTCGTCAAAACATCATCTCATAGGGAAATCAAATCCAAAATATGTACATGAATGCCATGTGCGTCCGGTGTGCACGGAAATCGAAATCAATGAATGTACCATATATGTGCACAGAAGGAAAATCTAAGTGCAACGGGTGTGCACGAAAACACCTGTCAATGGCAATGGGTGTGCCTGACAGCAATAACAGGTGCATCTGATATGCACAAAGAATCCCGATTCAGTGCATCTGGTGTGCACCAAAATCCCATCAAGCGCGTCAAGTATGCGCAAGAATCCAAATCAAGTGCATCCATCATGCACGAAATATCAAATACAGTGCATCCAGTGCATAAAATCATGAACGTGTGCAACTGCGTACACGAAACACGTATCAATGCACTGCAAGCACATGTAAGCTATACCGAGTGCAAAAACCAAATCGAGTGCATACCACATGTACAAAATCAAATCATCCGTATGAAATCCACGAAATATAAACTTGTGCAGCCAAGGCACAAAATCAACATCAAGTGGAACAAATATGCACAAATCATAAATCGACCCAACGGTGTATAAGGCATATCTCAAGTGCAATAACTATGCACAAAAACGTAAATACCATAGGGTGCAACCATGGTGCACAAAAAAGATACCATAAAGCCCAATCATCAAAACTCAATCACGCGAATAGATCGCCCAAAATACCGAAATCAAAATATGGCGGAAACAGTCCCGCTCAAGCACATCCTCTAAGAATCTCTGGCCAATTATCATGGTTACTCATAACATGTCTCGTCGACGATGTCGAACTCTGTCCCACTGGGTGTGCGTAATACAACTGATCCTGGGTCTAAGTCTTCTCGTGTAATATTCCAGAAAGGTCCTGTCGAGGTCTCTCCCAAATCTTGTTTCTGCCGAACTGCCCGGAGGTTATCACCCTTTACTATATCTGTTTCTTGTTCCGGAACGGTTGCATACTCATCACGACTCCTTATGGAAGATATATCCATATATAACGCCTCTACATGCGTATCACATCTCTGATGTCAGCGCAGTGCAACGTCATCTCATCAAGATCTCGTACGGACCTCTTACTCCACTTTTCGCTAATGTCGACAACTTCGGACCCGTCTCCTCGTGGCTGCATGGACTGTGCTCCAACGGCTATACTCGTATCAGGAGTCTCCCAAGCAATGCATCCCATCACACGATATCCGAATGAAGTCAAACCTTTCGATCGATTCGTCAAAACCTCATAATCCCCCAAGAGCTCAACATCTTAGGTACAGTTTAATAATATCGAGTACATGCCACAGCACTTATGGACCAACCGTAGAAGGGAAAACCCAAGCCTCACTAATGGCACCGCTGAACTGCCGCAAACCATAAGGTTCAAAGGCGTTCCATGGTCATTATGTCGAGTTAGGATTTCATTCTTCTAGAGGGTCCGTAGAATTACTTGCATGTCTTTCCGAATTCTTTAAACTTGGAAAATGGGCTTCTGACATTCGATCGTCTCTATCGACTCTCAACGTATCCACGTGATGTCGTCTCTAGCTGGAATCAATCAATCTGATGACCTCGCATCGGGTAAGCGAACGAACCGCATGTCCTAGTCATTCATCCTTGGTGACTAGTGATCTTCTATCATATCTCAAGTATAAATTTGTGCTTGCAACAGCTCCAAACATCTAGGGCGATATCTCGTCATTCACAGCAGCAACTGGCTCATTCGTCTGCATGCTGAACAGTGCCTCAATCATCTATAATAATCGGTGCATCGACGGTCATCACATTCTGGATGGCCTTTATCAGTGGCCCAAACCTCTAGTGCTGATCTGCACGTCCGAGTAATCTTGTAAAAGCGATCCATCAAACGCTCATGGCGCGAAAACACAATAAAACGGCACCTCTATGTAATCGTATGTCCCTGGAATCACGCCCTGGTCAGTCCTTGTCCGTGACGAGCTTGTGCTGACCGCAACTCTAGCCGTAGCTCTCTCTGCCCGTTTAATCGTGATAGCAAAACCATAAACCGATATCGATGAGAATAGATCATGAATGAATATAATAATGTGCAAGGAATTGTACATCCTAAGGCTTCTTAAGCGGAGTAGTGTATCGTAAGTATGCCGCGGAACATACACACGGTACGTCACTCTCCTTAAGTCACCTACTCCATCAATAACTGGGCATCCTACACTCAGGAGGTAATACCTAACGCTCTGATACCAACTTTGTCACGACCGAAAAGTACGGAACATGACCGACACTTAAATTACGAAACGTCTCGAGGCATACGTAATCTAAGTAAGCCAAAACCCAGAAATCAAAACCAATTATAGCAGTAGAGTGAAGAAAAAACCAATTTTAAAGCAAGAAGTTTAACAACATAAGCCGAAGTATGCATTTTTTAAAACATCAGGTCTTTTCTGAAAATTTCGGCAGAGTTTCCTTTGTAAATACTGGCCCCAAACGGGTACAACATGAATAGTATACGAAATGATAAAAGGCATCCCCAAGCGGGAGCTAGCTCTTCCTCCATCGATGGTCACAACCACGCAAACAATATAATATACAACGCCGAAGGGCGAGGATCAAAACACAAAAAGAAACTCAAAATCAACATGAAAACCATAATAATACAACGCGCGACTCTAAGGTCGAAAGAATATACACTGGTCTACTAAGTCTAATGAATATACAATCTGGTTGATGGAGTTTTACTATATACAAATGAATATAAATATAAATACAATGGTGGTCACGATGCAAGTAAACCACCTACCAAAGCAATCACCCGGAAGGAACAGTGTGCCAGCAAAGCCGCAACGAAACCTGTACGGCAAAACCTGCAAGGAACTGTGGCACAACGGGGGTGAGTTGCCAACTCGTGAGTAGAAAACATCACCGGGCAGAAAATCGTATGTACAACGCAATCCTAGGTCATACGATCTATAATATCCTCAAAATAATAATATGGCCTGAAGCATAAAATAAAGGTAAGGGTAAACACCTAACCATAAGTGTAATACCAAGTACTCGTGTCAGTGCCTTAGGTAACAACATGTCACTAATATGATGTACAAATGTCAGGTAGCAATATGTCACTAAAATGATGTGCAAATGCATATAATGAGAACAGAGTACATCATGAATCGAAGAACAATTTTTCTTAATTTAGTGATGTTTCTGTATATAATAAATCGAGATATCATCAATGAAATCAACATAGAATCCGTGTCAACCGTCGACACAAAACATAAATCTTAGTATCGCAATATCTCAGGCTCCGGCTATCCGGACTGGCCTGTATCATAAAATCTCAATATCTCAGTGTCTCAAATCGCAATACCTCGGGCTCCGTCAGTCCGGATCGACCCATATCATCAATCACACGACCACGAACGGTATCCTCCGGATATCTGCCGCGCCAGACAATCACCGTTAGGTAGTCTGACCCTGCCGGGATCATCGTCTACAACTCGAGCTTCTTGCCCCGGGGTACCATACCGGGTCCACCATGTCCTCGCAGACGGTTCATCCAACTCCTCGAATCGGGTCTCGAAAACTATCTCAGAACCGAGAAAACATCATGGTGGAAAAGAATCGTCATATCAAGGAAAACCACATTTTTCTCTTTAAAATAAATCATCAGTTTATAAAACTTTCACATGTGGTTTTCCAAATCCAGAAACTCTCAAGAAGGATCCGAAATTATCAAATCACCATGTCAATAAACAGTGAAAACCGGCATAAATCTCCATAATACTGCATAACCAATGAATATATGAATGCATATGATATCATGCAATGAATGCAATAGTTAAACTAGCATATGAAAGCTATAACATATTGCAACTATCAGCTAGCAAGCTATGTCAATGAAATAGTATTCTCTAAAGTGTACGTGACATGGCAATTACCGATGATGATGTGTGTGAGCCGGCAAGCAGGTGTACGTGGAACATACGGATCATCGGTAATGGTGCTGGTGTCCTGACAGCAGGGTTTCATAATAATTACAGATAATATATGTGTAAGCATGCAATGCGATGAAACATCATGAATATACCGAAAGCGATATAGTAACAGCAACACTGAAGAATAATCCTACCCGATATACGAGTCATACCGTTTGGTATTTTAAAGTACTCACGATTCACTGCATTTGAAAACAGGTATGACTCGAGCCAAGTCAAAAGGGTAAGGAAATCCACCTAGGTCTATGTCGACCTATATATATGTCTAGTAGTCGGTGGTCTCGCCTCAATAGTATCACGCACGATAAAATATATATATATATATATATATATATATATATATATATATATATATATATATATATATATATATGACATCCTCGAGTCAAGAGTGCGGATCTAACATCATAATTATCCCATTACTCATCTGATATCCTTATCATTACATATCGTGAACAGAAGGTTACTGATCTAAGTCTAGTACAATACTACTATCATCAACATAAATGTACGCATGTGTGTGAATACACATCACCCAAAGATCCGCTATAATATCATGTCGTATCTCCTAATACGAACCAAATCACATCACCGATCTCATGGCACCATGCCCACTCACATCGACTCATCACCAAGTACCATATACTATCCTCAATCATCCGTGTATACATATATGTATATGTATACATATAACATATACACCCAAAACCCTATCCCGTGTATGCATGTGTATATGTGTGTCAACCTTACTCTAGGGTTCGCGACTAAGAAGCTAACTAAACCACCTTCCTCAAATCTCGCTAGCATTAACCAATGATCTCCTAAAGCTTTTCTTGCTAAGGTTAATATCTCGCCATAACACAAAATATGTATAACTATATCACATCATATTTTACAAAAATGCGGGGGTGCTATACGCCATCCACCTGACTTCCCCCGTAGATATATATCTACTCACATTGACCCGATATCGCCTGCCGATGCCGATATTGCCACGCGCTTGTTTGTCGTCTCGAAGTCCACGTGGGAGGTACCTACATATCATAATACATCGTATCGCATTAAAATCCGACTCATGACCAAAACGACACACGAATCTCACATAGATCAAAACCTATGGTCCGCTCATGCAAAATAACCAAAAAACCCTTGACATCAGCGTACAAACGCCGATTGATCGAGAAAAACCCAAACGTACCGTTCGTGGTTTCACAACACACTAAAAATATATATGAAATTGTGTTTAAATCATCAAAACATCAAATTCGCTTTAAAAGCTATTTTTCCGAAACTCTAGTAAGCAACAATTGCCAATTTAGTTCAAATGTAGTTGTTTTAACAATTCTAGCGGCTACAATGCTCACTAATTATCTTGATTAATTCATACAAACCATTTCCATAACTTAATCTCATCAATTTTCCTTAACCCCAAAATTCTAGTTTGCAATTTAGCTTAATTAGTAAAATTTTAAAATAACAATTTGTACATTAGCTACTAGGTTTGATTTTACATGCCTTAATATGATAAATTACACTCTTAACCCATGTTCAAGTGATATAAAAGCCTAACTAGATTTTAATCTCACATTTGCAACTAAATTCTAAAACCTAGTTTGCTAAAAACTTAAATTGAACATTTTAAATGTTACAATTAGCAAAATTAGCAACTAGATTAGTTTTAGCATCGCATTAACATGTTAAATACATTACACAACCATAATCTCATTACTCAAAACCCTAACTAGAATTCAAACCCCATTCTCTTTTAAACATTCATTTTGCAATTAAGGTTATAACAACATCTAATTAAAACTAGATTCAAACATACAATTTACAAGTAACAATTTGGGATGAAGCTTATACCTCATGATCAAGAGATCAAACATGAAAATCATAGCCACCAAAATGCCAACTTTTCTCCAAGATTCATGTTAGAATAGGCTAGGGAAAAATGGGTAGGGCTTGAATTAGGATTTTGTGGGATTTTTTTGATGGATTTTTGTGAGGTTTTGGGGATGAGATGAAGTGGAAACTTGGGGGAAAATGAGGGGGGCTGCTGCTGAATTTTCGGCCAAGGGAGGGAGTGGGGTGAGTGAGTGAAAGATATGGGTTTCAAAGTCAACACAATTCCATACCATAATTATTTAATTCCATACATTATTTCTTTATTGTTTTTCTTTTAAGTTTTCATTTTACTCCTTAATTGGAGTGTGAGGTGGGGGGGCAGCATAGGCTCGGCCCAGCAGGTTAGGGGATGGGTATGTATGTGTGTTTGTGGAAAATTTTCCAAGTAATGAAAGCCCAATTCAAGTCACAAGCCCATCTCACATCTATTTAACTTAATTTTCGCAAAAGAAGCCTTTTTCTATCATACTTTCTAAAACCATTTGACAACATTTTTTTTAAAACCACTTTTTACATTCTAGTTTAAATGTGTCATGATGCACAAAACTTGTATTAACCCATTCTAATCTGTAATTATCACTAATTAAATGTATTAGTGACGACTTAAATTAATATTAAAATAATTAATTTTGGAAAAAATTTCAGTCAACTAGAAAATTCAAGTGACTCAATACACACCAAATACTAGCAATTACATAACTAGAATAGGTATATTTGATTTTATGATGAAAGATAATTATATCTTGATTTTTACGGAAAACACCCGTTATTTTACCGATTCTCCGAAATTTCACCTAAACGATTTTCAAAACGTTACAGCAACTGATGATAACCCGATCTCAAATCAATCTTGGAAAAATGTCCCGCACCCTGGAGCTGATCAAACAAATCATTAATGCGAGGTAAATGATACCTATTCAGCACCGTTACTCGGTTCAATTGACGATAATCAATGCACAATCTCAAACTGCCGTCCTTCTTCCTTACGAACAGAACAGGAGTTCCCCAAGGCGAAACACTCGGACGCACAAGTCCCCTATCAAGCAACTCTTGCAGCTGATCCTTAGGCTCCGCCGGGGCCATCTGGTAAAGCGGTATAAAAATAGGCCCCATGCCGGGGATCAAATCAATGCAAAACACAATCTCACGCTCTGGCGGCAATCCAGGTTACTCATCGGGAAATACGTCGGGAAAATCTCTCACGATAGGAACCTGGTCCAACGAATCTACTGTGGCTCTAGTATCTCGTATGTGTTGGATTACCTAGCGCGGCAGCAAGGTTTCGGGAGACATCGTCCATGCCGTTTTTGAATTTATGCCGTACTAAAGAACCCTAACCCTATAATCTTAACTAGAGATTTAGACGAACAAGCAATGCAAACATCTTTACATCTAAGTGAATGAGGAATACAACCTTTGTAAACCGGTCCGTCACTTCTAAAGCTCTGTGTAGTAGTCCCTTCGCTCTAAGTAGTGAACACCCGAACTTTAGTAAGGGTTCACATGAAGAAATGAACAAGCTTGCTCGAAGTCTTCGAGGCCGAAGATGATCTACGTCGAGGAGACTCAAGCTCATGCTACCTCTTCACTAATGGTAGGTTAGTGAAGCAAACACCCTAAACTAAATGGCTAATATAGTAGTGGATGGTGAAGTAGGAAATGGGCTCACTTTAGATTAATTTTTCTCACAATATTTCATCACCTTTTCAAAAGCTAGAAAAAATTTTCCATGTGGAAGAAGAAGAGGAAGTGGTGATGAGAATGAAACTCATGAGGTGAGAATAGCAACCATGGGTGAGTTACTGTCATACACTAACTCATGTAGAGAATAAACCATGGCTAATCAATAATGGTTAGGTTAATAAATATCTAAAAGTAAAACAAAATTAGTGGACTTGGTCAATGGTTCCACAAGTTTCTACAAGCTTCAACCATGTGACTAATTTCCATCTAATTTGGTTTACTTTAAATAAATAAAAACCTTACATTATATTAAGCAAGGTGTGAGTCTCATACACCTATGTTGCATGTGGCATCGTGTATGACACAATAAAATATACATTAATATATATCTCATATATACTATATGCACACAAGATAGAAAAAGAAATGTTTAGTGAGCAAATATTAGTTAATGTAACTTAATATATCAAATATATAATTATACATTAAATTATCAAATCAACACTTGATTTAATAATCCGGTTATATCACATACAACCGACTAATATCAAATGTAACAACTTATCGAATCAACACTTGATCCGATAACCCGGTTATATCATATACAACCGTACGATATAATATATCGCGAGAATCGAATGCGGTATCACATACGCGCATTAATCTCGGTCCCGCACATATCACATATGTGCTCCTACTTCTTTTCTCATGAACCAGGAAACCTCTGTGTAGGACTTTAAAGACTCGTCAATACACCGGCAGTAGGTGATGATCATATCAAACACCCACAAGCCGCAAGCGGTCTGCTAAATGTAATGGCTACCCGGGTATTGAGCGATCAGAAGATCAACAAACAAGCTTGCTCATACTCCTACGAATCCAATCAGTAACACTACCGTACAGTCCGGTCTCTTCGTCTGATATGTCCCATATCACAGCCTGGGGGTGGTATAACGTCAGACCCCAATAGCCTTATAAGTTATGCCAATGCAAGGTGTAGGGTTCCTAGGCACACTTGTGAAGGTTTATAAAACATCAAACATGCCCGAATAAAATTTTAGATGTGCCGAACAACCCAAAGACGGGATCTTTGCTAGATTATTAGGGTTTAACATGCAAGATAACATCTTTAAACCTAAGTGTGAGGGATTACAACCTTTGTAGTCCGCTCCTTCGCTTCACAAGCTCCGAGTAGAAGTCCCTTTACCGCGATCCACGATCTCCCGGACTCAAGAGGGGCTCCACGACTCGAACGATTCATGCTAGCTTGAAGTGTTCCGCTTCTCCGATGATCTACGTCGAAGTTGCTATAACCCAAGCTTTCTCACTCTAAAGAGATGAACGCCCTAATATAATGGGCTAGATTAGATGAGGATGATGGAGTAATATTTATGCTTTCTTTTTAATTCATTTTCTCACAAGAAATCATCACAAAAGAATTAACTAGTAAGATTTCTCAAAGCTAAGAGAGAAGAAGATGATGAATGAAAAATGATAAATCTTTTTGTGATGAATAGTAGTAAAGAATATATGATTGATTATTGAACCATGGTCAAGGATGAAAGGCTAAAACTTTGTAGAGAATAAACTAGAGTTAGGGTTTGGTTAGGTTAAGGATAAGGATCAACCATAATATCTTAACCAAGACAAAAGAGAATCTTTCTAGAAAGTGCAAGAAAAGGCTAACCTTAATCAAAACCTAATCCCTTTTTATCATCCTTAAACATGTTTCATAATAAATCATATCATGTCACAATAATATATATCACATATATATTATATATTTGCAACAAAAGAAAATAATACAATTAACATATATCGTATATATATCAATGTATTAATCCGGTGAGAAAATGAAATAATAAAGCGAACCAATATTAGATAATGTAATACAATATATCATATATATCATTATACATTAAATCATCAAATCAACACTTGATCCAACGATCCGGCTATACCGAATATAACCGACTAATATATCATGTACCGATTCAACGAATCAACACTTGATCTGATGACCCGGTTCATATCTAAATATCGCGAGAATATAATACGGTATCTCATATCGCATTATCCTCGGTCATGCGCATATCACATATGTGCCTCTACTCCATTTTGCCTGTGCCAAGAAACCTCTGTGTAGGACTCTAAAGAATCGTCAATACGCCGGTAGCAGGTGATGATCATATCAAACACCCACAAGCTGCAAGCGGTCGGCTAAACATAACAGCCACCCAGGTATTGAGCGATCAGAAGATCAACAAGCTAGCATGTCCGTTCTCCTGTGAATCCAATCAGTAACACTCCCGTACAGTCCGGTCTGTTCGTCTGATATGTCGCATATCAAGTCTAGGGGAGGTATACGTCAGACCCCAGTAACCGATAAGTTGTGTCGATGTGAGGCTCATAACAGGTCGAGAAACTACTAGTAACACATACCAGTAAATCTCTATATCAGCCCTGGCCAGGGACTTCCTGTTATAGCCAATCGAACACAGCACAACATCAACTCCCTATACCGGGAGAGACGAATCCCCTCCTATCGCTCATTGCCTCCATGTGATTCGGGACTGTACACAAAAGCCACCATTTTGCACGCCCTCTTGGACGTGGTAAGGTGGAAATCAAAGCACAGTGGGAATCACACAAGACTCTATGACGATCTCGGGTTTACAGACCACCCTGTACCAGTGTCACCGGAGAACTGCCATCTGACGTGTGGTATATCACCATCTGGGAGTTCTCGGCGAGTCCGTCCAGTGTACCCAGTCTCCACTGAGCACCCGTGCACTATCTCTGATGTCAAACACAGATGGATATGTGATCATCCATCGCCCATCATATGGGTCAAGATGCGTATACGCTATTCTACTCTGGCGTATCGATGCCCTATCTCGATATACCCTCGACTAAGAACAGTTATAGGATGTACTCATCGACTACTATGGCCCCACTAGTATGATCTCATCATAGTCCCAGTAGTCGAGTACAGATCCTAAGGGCTTTATCAACATGTGAGAGTAAGACAGTAAACCAATACAAGTCAACATGTTAAGATAAAGTGAAACCAAATAGCATACTATCATGACGAGCAAGAAAGTCCTCTCTGTCTATATCCAAGCATCCATCATAATATACATCATATGTACAACAATGGCCTCTAGGGCATATACATAACTAACAATCTCCCACTTGCACTATGGACAGCTGCTGTAGTATCTCATACCTAGCATCCCGAATAATCTCTCAAACTGTATCTGGAGAATGGCCTTCGTGAGTGGATCCGCAGTGTTATCCTTCGTATCTACTCTCCTGAGCTCGATCTCCCGGCGATCAACTATCTCCCTGATCAGGTGATACCGCCTCAGAATATGTCTGGACTTCTGATGGGATCTGGGTTCCTTGGCCAAAGCCACAGCTCCATTGTTATCGCAATACAGAGGTATTGGATGCTCAATAGATGGAACCACACCAAGTTCACTAATGAACTTCTTCATCCAGACAGCCTCTTTGGCAGCATCGTTAGCAGCGATGTATTCAGCCTCCATCGTCGAGTCTGCAACGGTATCCTATTTGGAACTCTTCCAACATACCGCCCCTCTATTGAGGGTAAAGACAAATCCCGAGTGCGACTTAGAGGCGTCCTTATCACTTTGGAAGCTGGAATCGGTAAAGGACTCTACCCGGAGTTCTCCGTTACCATACACCAAGAACATGTCTCTAGTCCTTCGCAAGTACTTGAGAATGTTCTTCACAGCTGTCCAGTGACTCTCTCTAGGATCTGCTTGATACCGACTCACTACACTTAGTGAGTATGCTACATCGGGTCTGGTACATAGTATCGCATACATGATAGAGCCTACTGCCGAAGCATAGGGTATCCCTTGCATGCGAGCTCTCTCCAAATCAGTCTTGGGAGACATCTCTTTGGAGAGAGTGAGTCCAGAGCTCATGGGTTGGTTCCCACGCTTGGATTCTTCCATACTAAACCTCTTTAGTATGGTGTCAATGTACCTGGATTGGGACAATCCCAGTATCCGTTTGGATCTATCTCTATAGATCCTAATCCCCAATATGCATGAGGCATCACCTAGATCTTTCATTGAGAATCTTTGTGATAAGAAGAGCTTGACTGATTGCAGCATAGGAATATCATTTCCTATCAAGAGTATGTCATCCGCGTACAATACGAGGAAGACAACCTTACTCTCTGCTACCTTTTTATAGATACAAGGTTCATCTATATTTTTGATGAAGTCAAACTCTTTGACTAGAACATCAAAACAGATGTTCCAACTCCGCGATGCTTGCTTTAACCCATAAATGGATTTAAGCAGCTTGCACACCTTTCCGCTGCTCCCACTATCTACGAAGCCCTCTGGCTGAGTCATGTACACGCACTCTTCTAAATCACCATTTAGAAAGATGGTCTTAACATCCATTTGCCAGATTTCGTAGTCATGGTATGCATCAATGGCAAGTAAGATCCGGATGGACTTAAGCATAGCCACTGGAGAAAAAGTTTCGTCATAATCCACACCTGGTCGTTGACGAAAACCTTTTGCTACAAGTCTAGCTTTGAAAGTCTCAACTTTTCCATCTACACCAAATTTCTTTTTAAAAATGCACTTGCTCCTAATGGGTTTTACCCCTTCAGGAGCATTTTCCAAAGTCCATACTTTATTAGTGTATATGGATTCCATCTCAGATCGCATTGCATCCAGCCATTTCACAGAGTCACCACTCGTGATGGCCTGCTCGAAACTAGTCGGGTCATCATCTTCCATGTGCAATCCTCGCTTCCACCATCAATGAGAAAACCGTAGTATCTCTCAGGTGGACGAGAAACCCTACTAGATCGGCGGAGAGGCTGGGTTTCGTCGGGTACTACCGAATCCTCTGGTTCCATTAAATCTTCAGTTACAGTTTTTGTTGCTGGAACTTCTTCCAGTTCTACCTCAGAGCCACTAATATCTTTTTCAAGAAATTCTTTTTCTAAAAAGGTGGCATGTTGAGCAATAAACACCTTTTGTTGTTCACTGTGGTAGAAAAAATATCCATTTGAATGTTTAGGATATCCCACAAACTTACATAGAACTGACCGTGCCTCGAGTTTGTCTGGATTTTGCCTTTTGACATAGGCCAGACAACCACATATCTTAACTCGTTTAAGACATGGTCTCTTCCCACTCCATATCTCATATGGTGTGGTAGGTACAGATTTAGTTGGAACTTGATTCAATAGGTATGCTGCTGTCTCAAGTGCATACCCCCAGAAGGAAATAGGTAACTCAGCTGTACTCATCATAGAGCGCACCATATCTAATAGGGTGTGATTCCTCCTCTCCGATACACCGTTGTGCTATGGTGTATAAGGAGGAGTAAGCTGAGAGAGAATCCCATTCTCTTTTAGATAATCTAGGAACTCATTTCTTAAGTATTCTCCTCCTCGATCAAATCGAAGGATCTTAATACTTTTGCCCGTTTGTTTTTCTACTTCGTGCTTATATTCTCTGAATTTCTCAAAAGCTTCAGACTTGTGTTTCATTAGGAACACATGTCCGAATCTAGAGAGATCGTCAGTGAATGTAATGAAGTAGGAAGAACCGTTCCTGGCATGCGTAGACATAGGACCGCATACATCACTATGTACCAGTCCTACGAGTTCAGTAACTCTTTCTCCGTGTCCACTAAACGGAGCTTTGGTCATTTTTCCTTTGAGACATGAATGGCAAGTATCATAAGATGATAATTCGAATGGATTCAAATAACCATCCTTATGTAACTTAGTCAGTCGTGTCGCATTGATATGACCAAGTCTACAATGCCACAAGAAGGATTCGTTCATTTCTGAACTTTTCCTCTTGTGTGTGTTTTGTATATTGAGGACTGTATTCTGATTTAGAATGAATATGCCATTATGTAACGAGCCTGATGCAATCAACTTTTGATCTAGGAATATGTTCATAACATTATCCTTTACTACAAAATTATATCCTTCTTTACTTAATAAAGAGACTGATATAATGTTGCACATCATGTTCGGTATATAATAGCACTCATTTAGAATCAGTGTATTACGACTTGGCAATACAAGGTGATATTCGCCAACTGCTTTCGCTGCAATACTTGCACCGTTTCCTACTTGAACGGAATGATCACATTTTTCCAGTTCTCTACCTTTTCGTAGCCCATGTAACAATTTACATATGTGGGATCTTGATCCGGTATCTAATACCCAGGACGTAGGGTGAACTGAGAAACAGTTTTCAATAACTAACACACCAGAAGAAGATGCATCAACATGCATGTTCTTCTGGGCGGCTTGAGAATCCACATATTCCCCTATTCCCTGTTCAGTCTTATAACTCTTATAAGAAAGAATGGGTCCAACGTTCCCCTGTTCAGTATAATAAGCGGGTTCAGTCAATACATCCACATTATTATCTTGATTATGGCCTGACATGGTCGCTACCTGGAGAGAGAAAGAAGAAAACACTTTAGCGTATGCTCTTGCAAGATTAGATTGGTTATTATCTTATCTAATCAGGATGTCTCCCACTGTTTTTTATCAAATCTACCTTCAAACCCTAAAAGGTAAGATTAGCCGGGATTAATTACACCCTACAATTTCGTCAATCTTTCAGCCAGATCAGTGTCGCTACTTGAGGGAGGTTCCCCGTGCTTTCGCACGGAACTAATTAAAGTAAACCTCATTTTCCCAGAGGCGTAACCCCGTTAACACTATTCTAGACACCTACTTGATCGGCTAATTGTCCTGTGTAAAACTCTCCTAGGAGTAACACTTACTCGCAGTGGGTATCGGGATCCAATTATCTCATAGGAGATATGCAATCTCATTGCAAATTTCAACACTTGAAATTCCCGATAATATTTTGCCCCTAGTGTGCTATTGTAAGTGCACGGCGACGCCCCGGCCGTCAATCCGACGGCCAAACGCGGAAACGGTGATAAACTTTAATTTTGCGGACTTAGCAAACCGGCACCACCGCGCACTAAACCCCGGATCATGCCATTAAACTAGTCTAAGCTAATAAAAGAATGCGTTAGAGATATACCGACTGATCCGAGTCCTCCGGTCTTCATCTCCACTCTGATCTCCTTGCGGGATCTCCGGTCGTCGCCTCCTCGCCGGAAGGGCACCACGTCGCCTGCATCTTTTACGGGCTCCCGCCTCTATACTGAGGCAACTCGGGCATGAAGCCGGCAACTCGACATGCTCAAGATGTGCTGTAGGAAGTGTAGTGCTTTGTCTCTTTGGGGTTTGTTGCCTTTGGATGGAGGAATGAAGATTGAGCTTTGGAGGGAAAATGAAGCTATCAATTTTTGCATGGAAAATGATATGAACAAATAAATCTCCTCACAAATGAACCCCTCTCACTCCCTCAAAAATTTGGCCGGCCATATCATTATAGGAATGGTGGTGGAGTGAGAACAAAATGCAAGAGGGAGGTGATGGTAGGAGAAGAAAAGAGGTGACCACAAACAAACATCAACCATGCTTATTCCTTACATCAAAACCATACCCTTTCTAATCTCATTTAATGCAAGTGATGGAGAGAATCAAAGATGCTATCATAATCTCTACAATTGCAAGAAACCCCCTCTACAAATGTTATTTGCACAAGGGCAAATAACCCCCTCCACCGGAAAAGTCCGGCCGGGAAAGAACAAAGGAAAACCGGCCGGAACGGAATGCAAACTGGCAACTCCAGAAAACTGGTCCCGTAATAAATTACAGGAAAAACCCCGATACTGTGCATACACACCCGCATCTGTATTCCGTCCGGATACAAATGCAATGAGACAAAATCTACACTGTACTATACTAGGATCCTGCTTAAACGAAAGCCGGCTAGTAATATCCGTCCGATCCTGATCCGTGCAATACCGCACGTATCTGATCGAACGCTGCCATATAACCATACGGCCACTAGTACAAAACTGTCCGATCCTGATCCGTGCAATACCGCACGTATCTGATCGGACCCTGCCATATCTCCATACAGCCTCTACAGCGTTTCGCCCGAAAGCCTGAGTAACTGAAAGTGTGGTGGACTCTAAAGACTCGTCAATACTATGGCTGTGGATTTAACCACTAGCACGTCAGAGGTATAAGCCAATACGTGACGGGCCACCAGCTATTGACCAAAAGGGACGTCGATGAGCGAACTCATCCTGACACCCTACTGAGCCTGTCAATGACAATATCCGTACAGTCCGGTCCGTTCGTCTATGAGCATCGCATGTCGGGCCTAGAGGGTTGGTAAAAGTCAGACCCCCAAAAGCGGTACAAGTCGTGTCGGAGTGTAGCCCAGAACACCCTGAGATACTACTGGAATACCTACCAGTAAATCTCCTGCCTTGGCCAAGGTCTTCGTGTAATGGCTCTCCTAGACACAGCGCGACCTCACCCCCAATACCGGGAGAGACGAACTCCCGAAGATCCGCTCACTGCCTCCATGTGGCTCGGGACTGTACCCAACTAAAACCTGTTTGCACGACTCCTTTGAGCCGTGGTAGGGTAGTAATCAAAGTACAGTGGGAACTCACACGAGACAAATGACGATCCCCAGGTCGATGAACTAACCTGTACACATGTCATCACGGAACTGCTATCTGACGTCAGGTATAAGACCAACTAGCATGTTCCCGGCGAGTCCTGTCCGGTGTACTCATAACCCAATGAGCACCTGTATACATCTTAGGTGAACCAACTGACACCAGTGGCTTGTGAGACCGGCCACCGCCCCTCGTCGGGGTCTCGACTGTATACACTAGTCTACTCTGGAGTATCGATGCCCTATCTCGAAACTCCCACGACTAGGGACCTTTTAAGGATGTGCTTATAGACTACCAGCTCCCACGTATATGATCGCCCTCATACTGCCGGTAGTCAAGCAAGAATCCTAGGGGCTCTATCAACGTGCAATAGCGACATGTCATGTCACCTAAAGCAGTACATGATGATAAAGGTAAACCAGATAGCGTAGTATCATCTCGAGTAAGACTGTCTTCCCGGGATAGGTCCTCCCTCAATCATTGCAATCACGTGCCTGTGATCCAATAATTGACTCTGAGGGCATTATCTCCAACAATCTCCCACTTGCACTCAAGGCTAATTATTGCGATGTCGCATACTCAGAGCCCGTGTGATACCGAACACCCAACTCCTCTACTAGTCAGTCTCACAAAAACCGTTTGTGAAACTATTGCGTTCGAGGAATAGCCTCAGTGAGTGGATCCGCCTTGATGTTTCTTTCTATGTCTCTCTATATCTCAAGTTCGCGGAGAAAACCATCTCCCGAAATGAGCAATACCTGTCTTAGTATGTCTGGATGTCTGATGGGACCTAGCTCATAAATGAACTCCAAATCCAAACTTCTTAGATTGTATCGTCAACTGAACTTAATCAGTATCCTGCGCCATGCCTCCCTCAGTATTTCCTTGGACCACCTGTCCAAAATACTGCCCCTCGTCAGAAGGAAAAAAATAACTCTGACAACATCCTTGTCGTCCATGTCACCTTGGAAGCCTGGAATGATAACCATCTCCTAAAGGAGGCAGCCGTTATCATATCCCTAGAACATTCACTTATGTTCTAAAACTGCTTCCGACTTTTTCTCCAGGATTGGATCAATGTCAACTTATTGCATCTAGTGCAAGAACAACATCTGGTGTGGTACTTGACATCTCATGATTGACTCAATTGCCTAAGCAAGTGATCTGCCAATCATGCGCATCCCTCTCTACTTTAGTCTATAAGACACCTTTAGAGAGGGTGACTCCATTACCTGCAGGTACACTACCGTGCCAGGAGTCGTCCATTCTAAACTCTTAGAATGCTGTCAAAGTACCCTGATTGGGAAACCACCCAAATCTAGATCTAAAACCATAGATCTAGTAACCAGTATGTCTGATATAATGTCCAAGTCCTATGTGGAGAAACCACTGTGTGACGACCAAAGTATAACCGATCGTAGTATAGGAATATCACTTCCTACTACCTTCTTAACAGATCCATCCCCTATTCTGATGACGTCAAACCTATGACTGTCACATCAGAAATAGATGATCTATCTCCGCAATATCTGCTTTAGTCTATAAATAGACATAATCCTGATGTCCACCAATGCTTCCGCTGCTCCCACTGACTACGACAACCCTCTGCCAGAGTCATATAGACGTGCACTTCTAAAACTAGTTTAGAACGACGCTATACTCATCCTCCTGCCGGGTCTCGCAGCCTGGAACAACAACAATGGCGAGTGTGGGTAAACAAGAACTTTCCTGTCACCGTCCTTGAGGCTACCGGAGTACCTCTCGGGTGCCTGAAGTTACCCACCTTATCTACGGAGTGGCCAATGGAATGTCAAATCAGATTGAATCTTTAGGTTCCTTATCAAATCTTCAGTAATCGTTTGCGGTTCTGGAATCACTTCCAGTTCTACCATACTCCCACTACTGTTTTTGAAAAAATCCATTTTTAATAAAACTGTGGCGAGTCTAGAACAATATTTCTATTGATCTGCCAGATGGTAGAAAATCAACCCTCGTCATAGCCTGGGTCAACCCACAAACTGCCATTACGGAAACGTGCCTTGAGTTGTCCAGTGTCTGGTTTTAATCATAAGCCGGACAACTCCCCGTACCTTAACAATGTTAAGATATGAACTGTACTATATCCAATATAGAACCAGAGGCACTGATTTAATTTAACCAGATTCAAATCATGCAGCTGTCTCCAGTGCATGTCAACTAAATGGAGAGAGGCCGATCAGCGTTACTCAATTTAGGAATGCTTCCAATTATGAGTAACCTGAAAGAGAAGCAATTTCTCTTTATCATTACTATCAACTGAATACCATACACAAGTATCTATATCTTCGATCACTTTGAAGAATCCCGATACTTGCTACCTGGTTCTCTACTTTATTCAAATACCTATAACTTCTCAAAATTCAGACACTGTGTTTCTACGAAACACCTGTCTAAAAACTAGATAAGTCATAAGTAAACTGAATATAGTACGAGGACCAACCCCTCTGTCCTGATGGACACTGGACAATATACAATACTCTGTATAAGTCCCCTGAGTCTTGCGACTCAATCACTGTGTGTCGTAGGTTGAAAACTGTACTTTTGGTTAAGAAGAATTACACCGCTGTTCAATGCTCCTTACCTAACCATCCACTGATATAGGTAAATGTCATCGACATAATATCAAAAGGTATATCTCACTCTATAAAAATAGACGTACAGATATATTAATTTGAAATTGGTGCACAACAACGGATATTCAAAACCAAATATTTGCCGACCGGCAAACAACCCAGGTGGCTTCCTCAAATATCACCAATTGCAACGAATCCCGATATATTAAGGATGGTCACCTAATTCCCAATAACTTACTCCCCCTCATCATCTGTAAAACCATACAGATGTGAGAATCATACCTGGTAAATACATACCCTGGAGTAAGTGTCTAATCAGGAAATCAGTTTTCTTTTAACAGTACACAGCTGAACTGAAACATTGAAATGTTTCGATGGGGTATCCTGGTATTCCTAGTAATGCCTCTTCCATTATCCAGATTCACAACTATAACCGTATAATTCTTTGCCACCTCTCCAAATCCCTTCATATGTCTTTAGTCATTACCTTCTGTACACCCCTTTAGGCCAAATGGTTTTCTTCCTTCCCTACCGTTCGGCACCAGCCTATGGTTTGGAAGAAGACTATCCAAAAAGCATAAAGGGTGTACTGTCCTAATCCTAGGAGCACTCGCAACGCGAGAGAAGGTGAAAATAAAAGACACCTGAATGTACTTTATTCCTATTTCTCCTGAACCAGGATCCATCCCCGAACTGGAACAAGTTCCTTTCGAGTTCGTATATAACCATACGATGGATTATCCAATAAACTGGGATCTTCGTAGTAATACGGAGTGTCCTGGAGAAATACAAAGGTGATTTAGGATTGGCGAAGAAATACTTGGTTTGGTCGTGAATATCAGTCGCAATTTACTTTGCCCTCTTACTAATCCCTTGCTTCGTCTTAATCTTAATACCTTCTGTACACCCTTTAGGCTAATTGGCTTTCTTCATTCCCTACCGGTCGGCACCAGCCTATGGTTTGGAAGAAGACTATCCAATCTGCGTAATAGGTGTACTACTCCTAAACCAAGGAGTACTCGCAACCTGAGAGAAGGTGAAAAGAAAAGACAACTGAATAATGTTATTCGTTTTCTCCAGAACCAGAAACCATCCTCGAATTCCTTCGAGTTCGTATCTAACCATACGATGGTTTTGTCCAATGGAAGTGGACGTTCGCAGTAATACGGGGTGTCCTGGAGAAAAGGGTAAAAGTAGGAGAGGCAATGAGGTCTGCAACTCTGACAATCCAAAAGCCAGTGTTAAGAAGGTTCGGTCAACTTGGTCACTGAGTCATAGTCTAGGGTCGGGTCAATGGTCGCTGCCAAGAGAGAGAGAAAAGAAACACTCAGCGTGCACTCAAACCTAGATCAGAATGGTTACCAATTTATCTAATCTGGAAACCTACCACTGTACCTCAAATTCTCCTCCAAACCTGAAAGAAGAATTAGTCGGGGTCACCCGAGGAGTAAACCAACTCATCAGTGGGAATCAGGATCCAACTCTCATCGCATGATAACGTGACGGAATACGCTCACGCTATCACACTCCAGAAGGTATGCGCATATCTGGCAAGTTTCAGTTCTTTTGAAAATCCCGATGTGATTTCTGCCCCATGCTCTTATGACCTTGACGAAGGTCAACAAATCATAAGTCACATGTCAAGTTCCACCCGTCATTGTCCAGGTTAATTTGAACCCACCTGTACAAGCCCTTGACGAAAGTCAACAAGGCTATACGACTGTCCCAAACCAACGCATCTATCTATGCAGCAGAAAAGCAACAAGCTGCTACCATACACTATGCCTTGACGAAGGTCAACAAACATAGTATGAATACTACTTGCTACCCGTCTGAAACGACAGAGGGCTACGAATGGTTTCTGGCGAAAACCTTTAACGTAATGAACCTTATATCGTTGAAGGAACGGATAGCTTTTTAGAAAGTATAGTAACGAAAACCTTCGCTAAAGAGGTCACTCCCGGTGAAGGGATCTCGGCTCTTTCCCCGTAGAATGGGGTGCAGGATATCCCAAATGAATACCACGATGCAAAGCAAAAGTAATCGACTATAGTGAAGTTAATGCCCTGACGCAAACTTCTGTCCAAGGGGTCACTCCCGGTGAAGGGATCTCGGCCCTTGCCTCGTCGACTGAGGAGCAGGATTTTCCAAATGAATACCACGATGCAAAACAAAAGTGAACGTCCTTACAATAACAGCTTTTTGAAAAGTGTTCCAACAACATCAGAATAGGTTTGTTTAACTTGCATTGATCCGAATCAACGCAGTCCCATCAATTGATCACACCACAAAGAACGAAAATATACTGACGTACGTATATGCCATCCGCATTCGCCACTGGGTCCCGTCATCACCCGTTAGGTTAGCTAACTAACGGCAGAGCGGGGACTGGACTAGCGCGGATGTAAAACATATACAACATCTACTAATATATATACCAATATATTATATTTCGCTCAAGGCGTGAAAAGAAATGCAACATCACAGAAATGTACAGCATCACAGAACAATACAGATATCTGGGATCCCCGGGTTTCACAGAGCCACTACTGAAACCCGACGTTCCCCTGGTCGTGTGGATAGCCTGTGCAATGAAATCCTAGACCCCTACGGGCGCGGCAAGTCACCCGCCAAAACCTGAAGCGAGGCAGCCCCCTTCAGCTCCGTGAATGGACCACCCAGCACTCCACGGAATCCGGCAACTTGGGCACCCCTCCTGGGTCAACCTGTACCCCCTACGAGTGCGGCGAATAGCCCGCCAATCCCAGAGTGAAGCCTCCTCCGTCCCAATGCCATGAGATGCGGGCTTGTTGCCCTCCAGAACCCGGCTATCCGTGCACCCTACCGCGGGGTAATCCTAGTACAGAAAGTAAAATATACATACACCGGGTACATCGACCGCAACCAGGTCGTGCCCCAAAAGAATAATACAAACAGGCAGTGACGGCAGTCCACATGTCGGACGCTCGCCCCGCAATATCAAATGTACATAATACCACAACACAGTACTAGCATTGCATCCAGGCTATCCCCTACGACCGATCCGCAACATCACAGCATAAACACAAAACATCAACGTGAAAGTCACGTTCGCAAATCCGTCTAACCGGGCTATAGCAGTTAGACCGGATTTACCGATCGAGTGACATTCACGGTCGCAGATATAATGTAAATACTGTGAAAAATGTGTTTAAAATTTTCCGATTGATCAAACAATTAACAAGTGGGCCCCAAAGAAAACTGTAGCACTCACAGAAATAATTGGCCCAACTTTAACATTCCAAATCCCATATTTTAAGCCCAGAAGGCCTCTGTAAAAAATTGGTGCAGTAAACCCTACAGTGCGCGGCGGAAGGGCGGTGGAAGGGGGGATTTCGCGGCGGTTCCGCGCTCCCACTGTGGAGTTACTTCGTCGAACTTTTACAGAGGTCTTAGATTTTCCAGTACATCAATAATATACAACCTGAAAAATTTTTAGAGACCAAAAAATTTCAACAGAAAACTGTCGTGACAAAATACGGGTTTTTGGACATTTCGATCGATCGGAACTGATAAACACATTACACAAAGCTAGACTATGTTAATGGCGAGGCTCTGATACCACTGTAAGTGCACGGCGACGCCCCGGCCGTCAATCCGACGGCCAAACGCGGAAACGGTGATAAACTTTAATTTTGCGGACTTAGCAAACCGGCACCACCGTGCACTAAACCCCGGATCATGCCATTAAACTAGTCTAAGCTAACAAGAGAATGCGTTAGAGATATACCGACTGATCCGAGTCCTCCGGTCTTCATCTCCACTCTGATCTCCTTGCGGGATCTCCGGTCGTCGCCTCCTCGCCGGAAGGGCACCACGTCGCCTGCATCTTTTACGGGCTCCCGCCTCTATACCGAGGCAACTCGGGCATGAAGCCGGCAACTCGACATGCTCAAGATGTGCAGTAGGAAGTGTAGTGCTTTGTCTCTTTGGGGTTTGTTGCCTTTGGATGGAGGAATGAAGATTGAGCTTTGGAGGGAAAATGAAGCTATCAATTTTTGCATGGAAAATGATATGAACAAATAAATCTCCTCACAAATGAACCCCTCTCACTCCCTCAAAAATTTGGCCGGCCATATCATTATAGGAATGGTGGTGGAGTGAGAACAAAATGCAAGAGGGAGGTGATGGTAGGAGAAGAAAAGAGGTGACCACAAACAAACATCAACCATGCTTATTCCTTACATCAAAACCATACCCTTTCTAATCTCATTTAATGCAAGTGATGGAGAGAATCAAAGATGCTATCATAATCTCTACAATTGCAAGAAACCCCCTCCACAAATGTTATTTGCACAAGGGCAAATAACCCCCTCCACCGGAAAAGTCCGGCCGGGAAAGAACAAAGGAAAACCGGCCGGAACGGAATGCAAACTGGCAACTCCAGAAAACTGTTCCCGTAATAAATTACAGGAAAAACCCCGATACTGTGCATACACACCCGCATCTGTATTCCGTCCGGATACAAATGCAATGAGACAAAATCTACACTGTACTATACTAGGATCCTGCTTAAACGAAAGCCGGCTAGTAATATCCGTCCGATCCTGATCCGTGCAATACCGCACGTATCTGATCGAACGCTGCCATATAACCATACGGCCACTAGTACAAAACTGTCCGATCCTGATCCGTGCAATACCGCATGTATCTGATCGGACCCTGCCATATCTCTATACGGCCTCTACAGCGTTTCGCCCGAAAGCCTGAGTAACTGAAAGTGTGGTGGACTCTAAAGACTCGTCAATACTATGGCTGTGGATTTAACCACTAGCACGTCAGAGGTATAAGCCAATACGTGACGGGCCACCGGCTATTGACCAAAAGGGACGTCGATGAGCGAACTCATCCTGACACCCTACTGAGCCTGTCAATGACAATATCCGTACAGTCCGGTCCGTTCGTCTATGAGCATCGCATGTCAGGCCTAGAGGGTTGGTAAAAGTCAGACCCCCAAAAGCGGTACAAGTCGTGTCGGAGTGTAGCCCAGAACACCCTGAGATACTACTGGAATACCTACCAGTAAATCTCCTGCCTTGGCCAAGGTCTTCGTGTAATGGCTCTCCTAGACACAGCGCGACCTCACCCCCAATACCGGGAGAGACGAACCCCCGAAGATCCGCTCACTGCCTCCATGTGGCTCGGGACTGTACCCAACTAAAACCTGTTTGCACGACTCCTTTGAGCCGTGGTAGGGTAGTAATCAAAGTACAGTGGGAACTCACACGAGACAAATGACGATCCCCAGGTCGATGAACTAACCTGTACACATGTCACCAGGGAACTGCTATCTGACGTCAGGTATAAGACCAACTAGCATGTTCCCGGCGAGTCCTGTCCGGTGTACTCATAACCCAATGAGCACCTGTATACATCTTAGGTGAACCAACTGACACCAGTGGCTTGTGAGACCGGCCACCGCCCCTCGTTGGGGTCTCGACTGTATACACTAGTCTACTCTGGAGTATCGATGCCCTATCTCGAAACTCCCACGACTAGGGACCTTTTAAGGATGTGCTTATAGACTACCAGCTCCCACGTATATGATCGCCCTCATACTGCCGGTAGTCAAGCAAGAATCCTAGGGGCTCTATCAACGTGCAATAGCGACATGTCATGTCACCTAAAGCAGTACACGATGATAAAGGTAAACCAGATAGCGTACTATCATCTCGAGTAAGACTGTCTTCCCGGAATAGGTCCTCCCTCAATCATTGCAATCACGTGCCTGTGATCCAATAATTGACTCTGAGGGCATTATCTCCAACAGCTATGACCTTGACAAAGGTCAACAAACCATAGTGCACTAGTCATGTTCAACCCGTCATTTCTTGATTGAATCAAACCCACTCGCACGACCCTTCACAGAGGTCAACAAGGTCGTACGACTACCCTAATCCAATCACATCGCATGCTTTACAGATAATTACTAGTTAGCTACCACACACTACGCCTTGACAGAGGTCAACAAACGCAGCACGAATACTAAATAGTCTTTATCTGAAATGACGGAGGGCTACGACAGGTTTTTCTGAAAACCTATTGCGTAATGAACTTGATATCGTTGTAGAATCAAGTGAAATTTTGAAATGGAGTGTTTTTTAGGCTTTCATTTGTTTTTCTAAAGAGGGCACTCCCGGTGAAGGGATCTCGGCACTTTCCTCATCGAATAAGGTGCAGGACATATCATATATATCACTGTGCAAAGCAAAACTCCAAAAGCAATCAAAAGACAAACCGAGTTTTGTAGCATCTGCCAGTTTCGCTAAAGAGGTCACTCCCGGTGAAGGGATCTCGGCTCTTTCCTCATCGAATATGGTGCAGGACATATCATATATATCACCGTGCAAAGCAAAACTGTAGCTACCCTTTTTATAAAGTTTTGATTCCACAACAACTTTTAGGTTTCTTTTCTTTTTATTAATCTCATTAATAAAAAATCCCATCAGCTTATGCTTCCTAAGCATCACAGATAAATACTACGTACACTTATGCCATCCACATTCTCCTCGATGTCCCCTCGTGCATCGTTAGGTTAGGTAACTAACGACAGAGCAGGGAAGGGCTAGTGCGGGTGTAAAACATAAGTAACGTCTATATAATATATCAAATATACTGTATACTGTATCCACACAACATATCATATTATCACATCACAGATATCGCAGCAGAAACTTAGATATAATGTGGGATATACTAGGACGTCCGTATTTAGTATTTAGCCAACGATAGAAAATACGGATTCCACAGTCGCGTTGAATAGCCAAGCCCACACCCTGGACCCCTACGAGAGCGGCAAGCGACCCTACCAATTCTGGAGTTTAGGAGACCCGATCTCGACTCCTCGAGATGGCCTCCCACTGAACCCCAGACCCGGTCACCT
Source organism: Agapanthus africanus (assembly GCA_030015575.1). Classification (NCBI taxonomy): domain Eukaryota; kingdom Viridiplantae; phylum Streptophyta; class Magnoliopsida; order Asparagales; family Amaryllidaceae; genus Agapanthus; species Agapanthus africanus. Next base: position 209,397,775 of record JASDDO010000004.1, read on the forward strand.
GTGCTCCCCTCCTTGGGTCCATCCTAATGCGGAAAAGTAAATAATATACAACACTGGTGGCATCAACCTCAACCCGAAACTGCCCCAAATAAAAGAATATTACATTACATTTGAATTTACATGAATGAAAATATAAAACTCTCATCTCACATAAAACCCCCGGCTATTCAATCGCGATAATCCTGCACATCATATCTCAGCAACACAAAATATCTCATATCATCAACGTAAGTAAGTATGCATACACCGATCGTCGTCGATGTATAGCAACGACAACCGGCAATACAACTACATACTACACTTACGGTCACAGAAAAGAAAGTGTAAAACTACAATATTTGGAATCCACAATCACTTTAGACATCGTAAATCCGAAATATCACATACTTCGCATTTCATGCCTAACTCTATGAATTCCATATATTGTATCAAATTCCAGATAAATAGACAGTATTAAACTTTTCGAACAGATAATCAAATACCCAAAATTTCCTAAATTTCTCAACACTTGAGCGGAGTTCAAATAATCCGGAATGTGTAACAGTAGTAGCGGTCCAGCCGTAAAAGGGTCAAGCCAACGCCTCACATGTGGCACGCCGTACTGCCCCAAACCTGAATGTTCAAAAGGCAGTTCAAGACGGTCACATAATCGAGTTAAGGTTTTTTGTCTTCTAGAGGGTCCACCACAAAACTTGCACGCATTTGCGAAAGATTTAAACTCGAGAAAAGATTCAACACTTGAAAATTTTTCGTGTCGGGAAAAATTGAGTTAATGATATCCGTTCGAACTTTTTAACAGATTCTAAATATCCGGAAATAATAACGAATTTAAATTTTCCGATCGAATCTACGATTACAAAATAAACCCCAGAACACTCAACCCTTGAGCCAAAATAAAAATACCAGAAACTGTATAAGAATCAAAAACAAAAATTATTGTGAAATTAAAATTGTCCCATCAAGCAGTACTGCCACGGAACCGCGGCCCAAGCAGGGTACGGCCACGATTCCGCGGTCGTTTGTACAGATCAATGGCTCGTATTTCACTGTTATTCTTATTTTTGTCTGAGGTATTTTTCAGGTATTTTTAATTCAGAAAAAATCGCATTTTTGAAAAATATCCAGAGAGGGTTTCATTTTCGTCGGTTCGGGTTCGATCGGAGTTTTAACTTCGTAAACACGTCGCCTAATACTCTAGCTAGGCTCTGATACTACTGTAGGGTTCCTAGGCACACTTGTGAAGGTTCATAAAACATCAAACATGCCCGAATAAAATTTTAGATGTGCCGAACAATCCAAAGACGGGATCTTTGCTAGATTATTAGGGTTTAACATGCAAGATAACATCTTTAAACCTAAGTGTGAGGGATTACAACCTTTGTAGTCCGCTCCTTCGCTTCACAAGCTCCGAGTAGAAGTCCCTTTGCCGCGATCCACGATCTCCCGGACGCAAGAGAGGCTCCACGACTCGAACGATCCATGCTAGCTTGAAGTGTTTCGCTTCTCCGATGATCTACGTCGAAGTTGCTATAACCCAAGCTTTCTCACTCTAAAGAGATGAACACCCTAATCTAATGGGCTAGATTAGATGAGGATGATGGAGTAGTATTTATGCTTTCTTTTTAATTCATTTTCTCACAAGAAATCATCACAAAAGAATTAACTAGTAAGCTTTCTCAAAGCTAAGAGAGAAGAAGATGATGAATGAAAAATGATAAATCTTTTTGTGATGAATAGTAGTAAAGAATATATGATTGATTATTGAACCATGGTCAAGGATGAGAGGCTAAAACTTTGTAGAGAATAAACTAGAGTTAGGGTTTGGTTAGGTTAAGGATAAGGATCAACCATAATATCTTAACCAAGACAAAAGAGAATCTTTCTAGAAAGTGCAAGAAAAAGCTAAGCCTAATCAAACCCTAATCCCTTTTTATCATCCTTAAACATGTTTCATAATAAATCATATCATTTCACAATAATATATATCACATATATATTATATATTTGCAACAAAAGAAAATAATACAACTAACATATATCGCATATATATCAATGTATTAATCCGGTGAGAAAATGAAATAATAAAGCGAGCCAATATTAGATAATGTAATATAATATATCATATATATCATTATACATTAAATCATCGAATCAACACTTGATCCAACGATCCGGCTATATCGAATATAACCGACTAATATATCATGTACCGATTCATCGAATCCACACTTGATCCGATGACTTCATATCTAAATATCGCGAGGATATAATACGGTATCTCATATCGCATTATCCTCGGTCCTGCACATATCACATATGTGCCTCTATTCCATTTTGCATGAGCCAAGAAACCTCTGTGTAGGACTCTAAAGAATCGTCAATACGCCGGTAGCAGATGATGATCATATCAAACACCCATAAGCTGCAAGCTGTCAGCTAAACGTAACAGCCACCCAGGTATTGAGCGATCAGAAGATCAACAAGCTAGCATGTCCGTTCTCCTGTGAATCCAATCAGTAACACTCCCGTACTGTCCGGTCTGTTCGTCTTATATGTCGCATATCAAGTCTAGGGGTGGTATACGTCAGACCCCAGTAACCGATAAGTCGTGTCGATGTGAGTCTCATAACAGGTCGAGAAACTACTAGTAACACTTACCAGTAAATCTCTATATCAGCCCTGGCCAGGGACTTCCAGTTATAGCCAATCGAACACAGCACAACATCAATTCCCTATACCGGGAGAGACGAATCCCCTCCTATCACTCATTTCCTCCATGTGATTCGGGACTGTACCCAAAAGCCACCATTTTGCACGCCCTCTTGGACATGGTAAGGTGGAAATCAAAGTACAGTGGGAATCACACAAGACTCTATGACGATCTCGGGTCTACAGACTACCCTGTACCAGTGTCACCGGAGAACTGCCATCTGACGTGTGGTATATCACCATCTGGGAGTTCTCGGCGAGTCCGTCCAGTGTACCTAGTCTCCACTGAGCACCCGTACACTATCTCTGATGTCAAACACCGATGGATATGGGATCATCCATCGCCCATCATATGGGTCAAGATGAGTATACGCTAGTCTACTCTGGTGTATCGATGCCCTGTCTCGATATACCCTCGACTAGGAACAGTTATAGGATGTACTCATCGACTACTATGGCCCCACTAGTATGATCTCATCATAGTCCCAGTAGTCGAGTACAGATCATAAGGGCTTTATCAACATGTGAGAGTAAGACAGTAAACCAATACAAGTTAACATGTTAAGATAAAGTGACACCAAATAGGATATTATCATGACGAGCAAGAAATCCTCTCTGTATATATCCAAGCATCCATCATAATATACATCATATGTACAACAATGGCCTCTAGGGCATATACATTACTAACACAAGGTCCATAACTTTTCGAGAAAATACCGATAACACTTACCAGTAGATCTCAGCAACCCTGGCCAGGGATTTCTGATGGGACCTGCGTTCAAGTGTTGATGGGACCTGGCCAGGGATTACTAACACAAGGTGGAAATCAAAGTACAGTGGGAATGCTGATGGGACCTGCGTTCCTAGGCCAAAGCCACAACTCTATTGTTTTAATAATAACATTTATTGGACGCTCAATGGTAGGAACCTTGTTCATCTCATGAACAAGAAATGTCCAGACAAGCTCTTTGGTAATATCGTTGGTAGCGATGTATCCGGCCTTTATCGTCTATTATGCCACAATATCTAGCTTGGAACTCTTCCAACATACCGTCCCTCCACTGAGGGTAAAGACAATACCTGTGACTGACTTTCAGTCGTCCTTATCTCTCTGGAAGCTCAAACCAAGATCTTTTTTTAGTGCTTCTCAAGTACTTAAGAATGTCCTCCACAGCTGTCCAGTGATTCTCCCAAGATCCGATTGATTCCTGATCACTACACCTAGTGATTTAGCTACATCTAGTCTGGTACATAACATCGCATGCATGATAGAGCCTACTGCCGAAGCATAGGGCATCCTTTATACGCGAGCTCTTTCCAAATCAGTCTTGGAAGATATCTTTTTCGAGAGAGTGATTCCTGAGTAAGTGGGCGAACCACCACGCTTAGAACCTTCCATACTAAACCCCTTTAGAATGGTGTTAATGTACCTAGATTTGGGACACTCCCAACATCCACTTAGATCTATCACCATAGATCATAATCCACAAGATGTGGTAGGTATCATCCAGATCTTCCTTTGAGAATCCTCGTGATAAGAAGAGCTTGACCGAGTGTAGCATAGGAAACCATTTCCTATCAAGAGTATGTCATCTACGTACAATACGTGGAAGACAACCTTACTCTCTACAAACTTCTTGTATATACAAGGTTCATCTACCTTTTTAATGAAGTCAAACTCTTTGACTACCACATCAAAATAGACGTTCCAACTCCGTGATGTGCGCATTGACCCTGATGGACTTAAGCACAGCTTTGAAAGTCTAAACTTTTCCATCTACACCAAGAATCTTCTCAATATCCATTTGCTCCTGATGGGCTTTACCCCTTTAGGTGCAAAATTCAAAGTCATACTTTGTTGGTGTATATGGATTCCATCATTGATCGCATCGCATCCAGCCATTTCACTGAGTCCCCACTCGTGATGGCCTGCCTGAATCTAGTTGGGCCATCATCTACCATGATGCAATCCTCACTCCCACTCTCACCGAGAAGACCGTAGTATCTCTCAAGTGGATGAGGAACCCTACCAGATTCGCGGAGAGGCTGAGGTTCGTTGGAGACTATTGAATCCTTTGGTTTCACCAAATCATCAGCTGTTAGTTTGTCTAGCTGGAACTCCTTGCAGTTCTACCTCATGACCACAAATTTTTTCATAAAAAATTCCTTTTCTAAAAAGGTGGCATGCTGAGAAACAAAACACCTTTTGCTCCTCAGTATGGTAGAAGATATTCCCTCGCAAATTTTTGGGATATCCAACAAATTTATACAGAACTGACCTTGCCTTGAGCTTGTCCAGATTTTGCTTTTCAGCACAGGCCGGACAACCCCATATCTTAACTCGTTTAAGACATGGTCTCTTCCCATTCCATATCTCATATATAGTGGTAGACACTGATTTGGTTGGAACCCCATTCAATTGGTATGCAGCTTCTCAAGTGCATAACACCAAAAGGAAACATGCAACTCAGCAGTACTCATCATAGTGTAGGGCTCCTAGGCACACTAATGAGGTCTCACAAGGCATCAACCATGCCAATTTCAAAAATTACAAGTGCCGAGAAACCCTAATACGGATCGTTGACTAGAGATTAAGCGAAAAATGCAACTAGTTAACAACCTAACTAAGTGAACGGAAAATACAACCTTTGTAGATCCGGTCCTCCACCTCCATAGCTCCGTGATGATGTCTCCTCGCTGTCCAAATCGAATCCATGACTCTAGCATCGGCTTCATCGGAGAAATGGGCGGTTTAGGTCGTCGACTTCGATGCCGAAGATGATCTACGTCGAGGCATCACAAGATCAAGCTCCAACTTCACCAAGCCATGAAACTTGTGAAGAAAACACCCTATACTACTTGGCAAGAGGTAGAGGATGAAGAAATAGGAGGTGGGTTCACTTTAGAATTTGATTTCTCACTCTTTTTCTCAAGTTGCCATTGATGGTGGCAAGGTTTTTCATCTTGTTGAAGATGAAGAAGAAGAAGAAAGAATATGATAGAATAAAAAGAATTAACTTAAAAAGAAAATCCCATTCATTATTATCATAATCCAACCTTGGTTAAGTGTAGAGAATGAACTAGGGTTAGTTGAATGGTTAGGTTTAGGAGATGAAGACAAAATGGTCACTTAGTCAAAGATGCTTTGAAGCTTCAAGAAGCTTCAAGCAAAGAAAAAATTTAGCTACCATTTTATTCTTGCCAAAAATAAATAAATAAATAAATAAGTAAGTAAATAATCAAAACCCTAACCATTCATATAACCATGGTTTATTCTCTACACAAACCCAAGTGAGCTTGTGTCATCAAACATGATACAAACAAGTGCACAAAAGTATATCACATATACAATGTGCATTTTAAGTGAGAAAATCCATTTAAAGTGAACCAATACTAGTTAATGCAAAGTAATATATCAAATATATAATTATACATTAAATCATTAAATCAACACTTGAATCAATGATCCGGTCATGTCGCATATAACCGACTAGTAACCAGTGTATCGGCTTATCGAATCAATCCTTGATTCGATAACTAGGTTATATCGCATACAACCAATCGATACATTCATCGCGAGAATGGAATACGGTATCATATACACGCATTATTCTCGGTCCCGCACATATCTCATATGCGCTCCTATTTCGTTTCGCTTGAGCCAGGAAACCTCTGTGTAGGACTCTAAAGACTCGTCAATACGCCGGCAACAGGTGATGATCATATCAAACACCCACAAGCCGCAAGCGGTCTGCTAAACGTAACGGCCACCCGGGTATTGAGCGATCAGAAGATCGACGAGCAAGCCAGCTCACACTCCTGTGAATCCAACCAGTAACACTTACCGTACAGTCCGGTCTCGTCGTCTGATATGTCGCATATCTCACCTAGGGGTGGTAAACGTCAGACCCCAATAGCTCGATAAGTCGTGTCGATATGAGGTCTATAACAGTTCGAGAAACTACTGGTAACACTTACCAGTAAATCTCAGCAACCCTGGCCAGGGATTTCCGGTTATAGCCAATCGAACACAGCGCAACATCAACTCCCTATACCGGGAGAGATGAATCCCCTCCTATCGCTCATTGCCTCTAAGTGATTCGGGACTGTACCCAAAAGCCACCGTTTTGCACGCCCTCTTGGACGTGGTAAGGTGGAAAACAAAGCACAGTGGGAATCACACAAGACTCTATGACGATCTCGTGTTTACAGACTAACCTGTACCAGTGTCACCAGAGAACTGCCATCTGACGTGAGGTATAATACCATCTGGGAGTTCTCGGCGAGTCCGTCCAGTGTACCCAGTCTCTACTGAGCACCCGTATATCATCTCTGATGTCAAACACCAATGGATATGGGATCATCCATCGCCCATCTGTATGGGTCGAGAAGGTATACGCTAGTCTACTCTGGTATATCGATGCCCCGTCTCGATACACCCACGACTAGGGACCTTGAAGGATGTACTTATGGACTACCATGTCCCTACTAGTATGATCCGCATCATAGTCCAGGTAGTCAAGTACACATCCTAAGGGCTTTACCAACATGTAACAGAGAGACAATCAGTATACACGTTAAGGTAAAGAGTAACCAGATAGCATACTATCATGTCGAGCAAGAAAGTCCTCCCTATATATGTCCCAGCATCCACTACAATTTACATCCTATGTACAGTAATGGCCTCTAGGGCATACATATAACTAACAATCTCCCACTTGCACTAGGGCCATCTGTAGCAGTGGTTGTAGTATCTCATACTCAACCATCCCATAAAAGTCTCTCTCTGGGAATAGGCCTTTGTGAGTGGATCCGCCATGTTGTCCTCTGAGTCTGCTCTCCTAACCTCGATCAGCCTGGAGATCAACCATCTCCATGATCAGGTAATACTGCCTTAGAATATATCTGGATCACTGATGGGACGGGTGTTCCTTGGCATAATCCACAACTCCATTGTCACACAATGGCAGGAACGAAGTTCATCTCATGAACTAATATACATCCAGACTGCCTCTTTGGTAGCATCTGAAGTAGCGATGTATCCAGCCTTTATTGTCTTGTATTGTAGGATTCCTTGGCATCCTAGTGAGGTCACACAAGGCATCGAACATGCCAATTTCAAAAATTCTGGTGCCGAGAAACCCTAAACTACGGATCGATGGCTAGATTTCTAGGCGAAAAGGTAAACTAGTTAACACTTAACTAAGGGAATACGGAAATACAACCTTTGTAGATCCGGTGCTCCACCTCCATAGCTCCGCAACGAGGTCCTCTCCGCTGTCCAAATCAAATCCGGGCTCAAGCGTCGGCTTCGTCGGAGAATGGGCAAGCTAGGTCGTCGATGTCCATGCCGAAGATGATCTACGTCGAGGCATCGAAAGATCAAGCTCCACCTTCACCAAGTCATGAAAACTTGTGAAGGAAACACACTCTACTACTTGGCAAGAGGTAGAGGATGAAGAAATAGGAAGTGGGTAGACTTTAGAAATGGATTTCTCACTCATATCATCAATCCACCATTGATGTAGTCTAGGTTTTTCTTCTTGAGTTGAAGGAAGAAGAAGAAGAATATATTATGATAAGAATGATAATAATGAGAAAAGAAATTCATTCTTATCATAATTGAACCATAGTTAGGTGTAGAGAATCAATCATGGTTAAAGGAATGGTTAGGGTCAAACTAGAGACAAAATGGTCACTTAGTCAAAAGATCAAGAAGCTTCAACTAGAATCCAAAATTAGCAACCATTTCATTTCTTTTTCTTTTATTCATTTATCATAAAGAAATGGATAATTAAATAAGATAAATGAATAACAAATAATAAACCCTAACCTATTCATTAACCAAGGTTTAACACTTTACACTAAACCAAAAAGCATGTATCATCAAACATGATACAAGCTAGTGCACAAAATCATATCACATATATAATGCGCACATCCGAGTGAGAAAATCCATCTTAAAGTGAACCGATACTAGTTAATGCAAAGTAATATATCAAATATATAATTATGCATTAAATCATTAAATCAACACTTGATTTAACGATCCGGTCATGTCGCACATAACCGACTGGTATCATCAGTAACAACTTATCGAATCAACACTTGATCCGATAACCCGGCTATATCGCATATAACCGATCAATGTCACATCGCGAGAATCGAATACAGTATCACATACCGTATTATTCTCGGTCCCGCACATATCTCATATGCGCTCCTATTTCGTTTCGCTTGAGCCAGGAAACCTCTGTGTAGGACTCTAAAGACTCGTCAATACGCCGGCAGCAGATGATGATCATATCAAACACCCATAAGCCGCAAGCGGTCTGCTAAACGTAACGGCCACCCGGGTATTGAGCGATCTGAAGATCGACGAGCAAGCCCACTCACACTCCAGTGAATCCAACCAGTAACACTACCGTACAGTCCGGTCTGATCGTCTGATATGTCGCATATCTCGCCTAGGGGTGGTAAACGTCAGACCCCAATAACTCGATAAGTCGTGTCGATATGAGGTCTATAACAATTCGAGAAACTACTGGTAACACTTACCAGTAAATCTCAGCAACCCTGGCCAGGGATTTCCTGTTATAGCCAATCGAACACAGCGCAACATCAACTCCCTATACCGGGAGAGACGAATCCCCTCCTATCGATCATTGCCTCCATGTGACTCGGGACTGTACCCAAAAACCACCGTTTTGCACGCCCTCTTGGACGTGGTAAGATGGAAATCAAAGCACAGTGGGAACCACACAAGACTCTATGACGATCTCGGGTCAACAGACTACTCTGTACCAGTGTCACCAGAGAACTGCCATCTGACGTGAGGTATAATACCATCTGGGAGTTCTCGGCGAGTCCGTCCAGTGTACCCAGTCTCCACTGAGCACCCGTATATCATCCCCGATGTCAAACACCAATGGATATGGGATCATCCATCGCCCATCTGTATGGGTCGAGAAGGTATACGCTAGTCTACTCTGGTATATCGATGCCCCATCTCGATACACCCACGACTAGGGACTTTGAAGGATGTACTTATGGACTACCATGTCCCCACTAGTATGATCCGCATCATAGTCCAGGTAGTCAAGTACACATCCTAAGGGCTTTACCAACATGTAACAGAGAGACAATCAGTGTACACGTTAAGGTAAAGAGTAACCAGATAGCATACTATCATGTCGAGCAAGAAAGTCCTCCTTATATATGTCCCAGCATCCACTACAATATACATCCAATGTACAGTAATGGCCTCTAGGGCATACATATAACTAACAAGTATGTCACGGTATCTAGCTTGGAACTCTTCCAACATACCGTCCCTTTACTGAGGGTAAAGACAATGCATGTGACTGACATTCAGTCGTCTTTATCATCCTGAAACCATTCCAGTGATTCTCCCCAGGATCAGTTGGTACCATCTCACTACAGCTAGTGAGTATTCTAACACCCAAATAACATCTATCTCATAAATGAAAACTCAGGATTTAGGAGGTATCACTTTGATCCTATATGGAGAATCCATGTGATAAGCGGAGATCGACCAAGCGTAGCATAGGAAACTCCTTCCCTATCAAGAGTATGTCATCCACGTACTCTACGAGGATCACCACCATACTCTCTACTACCTTTTTGTTTATACAAGGTTCATCTACTATTTTGATGATGTCAAACTCTTTGACTACTTCATCAAAACAGACGTTCCAACTCCGCGATGTCTGCTTTATCCTATAAAGCATCTTGTACACGTTTCCGCTGCTCCCACTGTCTACGAAGCCTTCTGGCTGTGTACTTATAGACACACTCTTCTAAAACATCATTTAGAAAAGCAGTCATGGCACCCAACCGCCAGATATCGTAGTCATGGTATATAGCCGTGGCAAGTCGGATCTGGATGGACTTAAGCATAGATCCTTAGAAAAGGTTTCAACATAATCCATACCTGGTCAATGATGCAAACCTTTAACAAGTCTAGCTTTGAAAGTCTCAACCTTTCCATATACACCAAGTAATCTTCTCAAGATATACTTGCTCCTGATGGGGATTTAACCCTTTAGATATAGCAACCAAAGTCCATACTTTGTTGGTGTATAAGGATTCCATCTCAGATCGCTAAGCATCCAGCCATTCTTACAGAGTCCCACTCTTGATGGCCAGTTCGAAACTAGTTGGGTCATCATCTCATGATGCATTCCTCGCTCCCATTGTCATAGAGAAACCGAAGTATCTCTCAGGTGGGTGAGGAACCCTACTAGATCGGCGGAGAGGCTGAGGTTCGTTGGAATCTACTGAATCCTTTGGTTCTATCAAATCATCAGCTGCAGTCTGTATAGCTGGAACATTTCCAGTTCTACATAACAGATCTTGCCTCGAGCTTGTCCGGATTTTGTTTTTCAGACATAGGCCGGACAACCCCAAATCTTAACTAACTTAAGATATGGGCTCTTCCCTTTCCATATCACATATGAAGCGGTAGGCAGCTGATTTGATTGGAACCCTATTCAATAGGTATGCAACTTCATAAGTGCGTAACTCCCTAAAGGAAATAGGTAACTAAGTAAAACTCATCATAGAGCACACCATATCATATAGGCTGTTATTGCTCCGCCCTGATACACCGTTGTGCTGTGGTGTATTCAGAGAAGTAATACTGAGAGAGAATCTCATTCTTCTTAAAATAGTCCAGGAGTTCCGTGCTCAAGTATTCTCCTCCTTGATCACATCAAAGGACATAATACTTTTACCCGTATTTTGGTTCTCTACTTCTAACTTATATTCTATGAATATCTCAAAAGGTTCGGACTTGTGTTTCAACAAGAACATAGGTCTGAATCTTGAGAGATTATCAGAGAATGTAATGAAGTACAAAGAACCGGTCTTGGCATGTGTAGACTGGGGACCTACATACATCAACATGTATCATCCCTATAGTTCACTAACTCTTTCTCTGTTTCCAGTAAACAGAGCTATGGTCATCTTATCTCTGTGACATGACTGGCAAGTTTCACAAGATGTAAATTCAAACTAATTTAAATATGCATCTTTATGTAACTCAAGCTAGTCGGGTCGCATTGATATGACCTAGTCTACAATACCTCAAGAAGGAACCGTTCATTTCTGAACTCTTCCTCTTGTGTGTGTTCTATATACTAAGAACTGTAGTTTGATTTAGAACATCAATGCTTTTAGATAACGTGCCTGAACCGATCAACTTTTGATATAGGAAATGTTCAAAACATTATCCAACAATACAAAATTTTATCATTTCTTTACTAATAAAGAGACTGATATGATTTTGTATATCAGGTTCGGTATCTAATAACATTCGTTCAGAATCAATGTATTTGTAATACAGGGTGACAGTGACCGACAGACTTGGCTGCAACTCTTGCCCCGTTTTCTGCCTTATGAAACTTATCACCCGTTCTCAGTTCTTTACCTATCTGTAGCCCATGTAACATATTACATATCTGGGATCCTGATCCGGTATCATATACCTAGGACGTAAAGGACATTGAGAAACAGTTCTGTATAATGAACACACCCGAAGATGATGCATCAGCATGCACTCTCTTCGTTTGGGCGGCATGGGAATCTTGGTATTCTCCTATTTGCTGCTCTGTCTTATAACTATTATAAGTTGGAGCGGGACCTGTTGGGTTTGTTTAGCACCCTATGAAGAGTTTTGAAGCATCACATGTCCAAAAGTTTAAGTTTTTATTATGCTAAACAAACACGCAAAGGAATCGATCCTAGAAAATTAAGGTTACAAAACTTTAAGCTAATAAAAGTTAGGGTTTAGAGAGTACAACCTTTGTAGCTCCCTACGCTAGACACCTTGGCTACTTGGGGGTTGAAAAAACTCCGCTTGACTCCTCGACGTCACCGATGATCCACCCGGAATCCGCTTTGTCCAAGCTATCGACTTTCTCCGATCAAGTGAACGAAATCAAGTTAACACCCTAAACAAGTGGGCTATACTTGTGTAGAATGGTGTTGTGGTTCTCTTTCTCACTTCAAAATCCTAACTTGTTGATTATATAGCTCACTACAAAAATCTAGAGAGCTATGAAGGAGGAGGAAGAAGATAATGGCAATATTGAAGAAGATGATAACTATCTCTCACTTCATGAAAATAGAAAAATATATCAATATATCTTTTCCATCTATCATCTCAAACTATGGTTGAATCACTATTGTACTAGAGTTAAAACACAAAAGGAAATTAACCAAAGGTTAAAAGGTGGGTGAGAATGGTTAAGTCAAAAGAAGAGTGTAGAAGAAAACAATAATGAACCTATTATTTCCTTTTATGTTTAAATATAAATACAATAATAATTCATAAAAAATACCATGGTGTGAGTCTTATATTGCCACCATTTTCATATATATCCAACCATGATAAATGTATGTATGCATGTATGTATGTATACACATCCATATGTGCATGAAACTAGAATGAAAGAAAAACATGCATGCATTCATACATCCATCCAACACAAGAAAAGGATTTTTAGTGAGAAACTAATGGTTAAATGATAAATCAACACTTGATTTACCAATCCGGCCATATCTCATATGACCCCTACAAAAAGCAAGCTGCCCGACCAATATACGGTATCCTATACGCGCATTTTAATCGGGTCCATGCGCATATCGCATACGCGCACCACAACGTTTCGCCTGGACTAGGAAACTCCATTGTGGGACTCTAAGACTCGTCAATACGCCGGCAGTGGGTGATGATCATATCAAGCACCCCCAAGCCGCAAGCGGTCAGCTAAACGTAACGGCCACCCGGGTATTGAGCGATCAGAAGAGAACAAGCGAACCTGCTACAACTCCCGTCGAGCCGATCGGCGACACTTCCCGTACAGTCCGGTCTCCTCGTCTGATATGTCGCATATCAAGTCTAGGGGTGGTAAACGTCAGACCCCAATAACCGATAAGTCGTGCCGATGTGAGGCTCATAAGGGGTCGAGAAACTACTGGTAACACTTACCAGCAAATCTCTGATCAGCCCTGGCCAGGGACTTCCCTGTTACGGCCAATCAAGCACAGCGCAACATCAACCCCCAATACCGGGAGAGACGAAACCCCTCCTATAGCTCATTGCCTCCATGTGACTCAGGATTGTACCCAAAAACCACCATTTTGCACACCCTCATGGACGTGGTAAGGTGGAGATCAAAGCACAGTGGGAATCACACAAGACTCTATGACGATCTCGGGTCTACAGACTAACCTGCACAAGTGTCACCTGAGAACTGCCATCTGACGTGAGGTATAATACCATCTGGGAGTTCTCGGCGAGTCCGTCCAGTGTACCCAGTCTCCACTGAGCACCCGTATACCATCTCTGATGACAAACACCAATGGATATGGGATCATCCATCGCCCATCTCATGGGTCGAGAAGCATATACGCTAGTCTACACTGGTATATCGATGCCCAGTCTCGATACACCCACGACTAGGGACCTTGAAAGATGTACTTATGGACCACCATGTCCCCACTAGTATGATCTGCATCATCGTCCAGGTAGTCAAGTATACATCCTAAGGGCTTTATCAACATGTAACCATACAACAACAACTGAGCCTTTTATCCCAAGCATAAGGTGTAGGCTACATGAACCAACATGAGAATCACGCCGGGTCCAACACATGAATCCTCTGTCTCCACTCACTTCTATCGAACAATATACTTTCATTGAGTCCTTTGGCAACCATATCATTTCGTATCACCTTCATCCATGTTTTCTTCGGTCTCCCTTTTGCCCTTTTGCCATTACCCATATCGAGAGTATCTATTCGTCGAACCGGTGCTTCCATAGGTCTGCGTCGCACATGACCAAACCATCTAAGCCGGTTTTCCCGCATCTTCTCCTCCACGGGCGCTACACCAACTTTTGCACGGATATCCTCATTTCGTACCTTGTCTTTTCTAGTGTTACCGCACATCCAACGAAGCATGCGCATCTCCACTGCGTGCATCTTCTGTGTATGATGCTTCTTAGGAGCCCAGCATTCTGTACCATATAATAAGGCAGGCCGAATAGCGCTCCGATAAAACTTCCCTTTCAATTTTAACGGAAAGTTACGATCACACAAAATCCCTGTTGCACTCCTCCATTTCAACCAACCAACTTGGATCCTTTGATTAACATCACTATCGATCTCCCCATTCCTTTGGATGATGGAACCTAGATATCTAAACTGGTCGCTCGGTGATATCTCTTGCCCTTCCAATGTTATACCAATATGGTTTTGATTTCTCTGGCTACTAAATTTGCAGTGCATATATGCTGTCTTGGACCTGCTCAATCTGAATCCCCGAGATTCCAATGTTTGTCTCCATAATTCCAATTTGGCATTAACCCCTGCTTTCGTCTCATTTACTAGAACAATATCATCAGCGAATAGCATGCACCAAGGGACTTCATCTTCGATAGTTCTAGTAAGCTCATCCATCACGATGGTAAACAGGAAAGGACTTAATGCAGATCCTTGATGTAAACCAATAGTAATCGGAAAATCACTTGTTAAGCTACCGCAAGTTCTGACATTTGCCACTACTCCGTCGTACATATCCTTGATTATGTCAATATACTTGACGGGGACCCCCTTTTTCATCATTGTCCCCCATAATACCTCTCTAGGTACCTTGTCGTACGCTTTTTCTAAATCAATAAATATCATATGCAAATCTCTTCTCCTCTCTCGAAAGCGCTCGACAAGTTGACGAAGCAAATGAATCGCCTCTGTCGTCGATCGTCCAGGCATGAACCCAAATTGGTTCTATGTTATCTTAATATCCTTCCTTAGCCTGTGTTCAATCACCCTCTCCCAAAGTTTCATGGTGTGACACATTAGTTTTATTCCACGGTAGTTTGAGCAACTTTGAATGTCACCCTTATTCTTGTAGATAGGTACAAGGATACTTTTCCTCCATTCATTTGGCATCTTTTTTGTCTGCCAAATCTTATTAAACAGATCTGTCAGCCATTTAACGCCTATTTCGCCTAAGCATCTCCAAATCTCGATAGGAATCCCGTCAGGACCAACCGCTTTTCTTAAACCCATTCTGTTCAAAGCTTCTTTAACCTCAGTAAGTCTTATTTTACGCATGAAATCACGATTTATATCTTGAGATTGAATGACAAGTCCATCCAAATTCTTAGTAAAGCTCTCATTGAACAATTTGTCAAAATAATCTCTCCATCTTTCCTTGATATCCTCATCTCGAACTAAAACCTTCTGATTTTCATTTTTGACACACTTCACCGCACATAAGTCTCTGGTCTTCCTTTCCCGCATTCGAGCAATCCGGTATATATCATTTGCAGCCTCTTTAGTGTCTAATTTCTCGTACACCTCCTTGTAGACCTTAGATTTAGCTTCCCGAACAGCTTTCTTAACTTCCTTTTTAGCCATTTTGTACTTCTCAAATCTCTCCACATCTCTACTTTTCTTCAAATCTTTATAAGAATCCCTTTTAATTTTAATAGCAGCCTTTACATCTTCATTCCACCATGATATGTCCTTAGATGGTGGAGCACCACCTCTCGACTCACCAAGTAGATCTCTAGCTACTTTCTTGATACAACTAGCCATTTTGTTCCATGTTTTGTCTGGATCATCTTCCGACTGCCAATCCTCTTCTTGTACTACACGATCTATAAAAGCCTTTTGATTACCTTCTTTCAATCGCCACCATTTAATTTTAGGCTCTACCTTACGTCTAATCTTCCTAGGTTCTCTTCTAAATCGAAAATCTAGAACTAAAAGTCTATGTTGGGTAGTTACACTCTCACCTGGCACTACCTTACAGTCGATACAACAACCTCTATCTATTCTTCTCGTCAGAAAAAAGTCTATTTGACTAGCATTTTATCCGCTCCTAAAAGTGATAAGGTGGGACTCTCTTTTCTTAAACCAGGTGTTTGCTAAGATCAAGTCATAAGATAAAGCGAAATCTAGAATCGAGCCACTTACTTCATTCCTTTTTCCGAAACCAAAACCTCCATGGATAGTATCAAACCCACTACGACTAGTACCTACATGTCCATTAAGATCACCACCAATAAATAACTTCTCTCCACTAGGTATACTTTGCACCACCTCGTCTAAATCCTCCCAGAATAGACGCTTACTAGCGTCATCAAGACCTATCTGTGGTGCATAAGCACTAATAACATTAAAGATCTCTCCACCTAGAATAAGCTTAACCAGTAAAATTCTATCACCTTTTCTCCTAATCTCAACTACATCCTCAAGCAACCGTCTATCTATGATTATACCTACCCCATTACGATTTTTATCTCTACCCGTATACCAAAGCTTATAACCCCAAGGCTCTATGACTCTACTCTTTTCACCTACCCACTTAGTTTCTTGCAAACACATAATACCAACTCTCCTCCTAATCATCACCTCCACTAATTCTATTAGTCTACCGTAAGGGAACCTATGTTCCAGGAAGCTAGACGGATCCTATGAAACCCTTGCTTATTTGTCACTACACCCGGGGTCCGATGTAGCGCGCCGTCTCTGGACGACGACCCTTGCTTATTTGTCACTACACCCGGGGTCCGATGTAGCGCGCCGTCTGTAGACGACGACCCTTACTTATTTGTCACTACACCCGAGGTCCGATGTAGCGCGCCGTATCTGGACGACGACCAAGCCCTTGCATATTTAACACTACACCCGGGATCCGATGTAGCGCGTCGCTGAGTAGGGGATGCCCCAACGATATTCTTGTAATGGTTCATGTCATAGAATGTGACAAAGTTTTCCGTTGGCTGTCACAAGCCTACCACAACCCTCACCCTTTCTCATCCGGACTTGGGACCGGCCACGGTGGGTTTCAACATGTAACCATAAGACAGTTTAAAGAGACTAGTGTACATGTTAAGATAAAGAGTAACCAGATAGCATACTATCATATCGAGCAAGAAAGTCATCTCTATATATGTCCAAGCATCCAATATAATATACATCATCTGTACAATACTGGCCTCTAGGGCATACATACAACTAACAATCTCCCACTTGCACTAGGGCCAGCTGTTGTAGTATCGCATACCGAGCATCCCGAAGAGTCTCTCAAACTGTATCTGGGGAATGGCCTTCGTGAGTGGATCCGCCGTGTTGTTCTTCGTGTCAACCCTCCTGACCTCGATCTCCCGGCGATCAACTATCTCCCGGATCAGGTGATACCGCCTCAGAATATGCCTGGATCGCTGATGGGACCTGGGTTCCTTGGCCAAAGCCACCGCTCCATTGTTATCGCAATACAAAGGTATTGGATGCGCAATGGATGGAACCACTCCATGTTCAGTAATGAACTTCTTGATCCAGACAGCCTCTTTGGCAGCATCGTTGGCAGCGATGTATTCAGCCTCCATCGTCGAGTCTGCCACGGTTTCCTGCTTGGAACTCTTCCAGCTAACCGCCCCTCCGTAAAGGGTAAAGACAAAGCCCGACTGCGACTTAGAGTCGTCCTTATCACTCTGGAAGCTCGAATCAGTAAAGGACTCCACTTGGAGCTCTCCGTTACCATACACCAAGAACATATCTCTAGTCCTTCGCAAGTACTTGAGAATGCTCTTCACAGCTGTCCAGTGACTCTCTCCAGGATCAGCTTGATACCTGCTCACTATACTTAGTGAGTATGCTACATCGGGTCTGGTACATAGCATCGCATACATGATAGAGCCTACTACCGAAGCATAGGGTATCCCTTGCATACGAGCTCTCTCCAAATCAGTCTTGGGAGACATCTCTTTGGAGAGAGTGACTCCAGAGATCGTGGGCAACTTCCCACGCTTGGACTCTTCCATACTAAACCTCTTTAGTATGGTGTCATTGTACCTGGATTGGGACAATCCCAAAATCCTTTTGGATCTATCTCTATAGATCCTAATTCCCAATATGCAGGAGGCATCACCAAGATCTTTCATTGAGAATCTTTGTGATAAGAAGAGCTTGACCGATTGCAGCATAGGAATATCATTTCCTATCAAGAGTATGTCGTCCACGTACAATACGAGGAAGACAACCTTACTCTCTACCACCTTCTTGTAGATACAAGGTTCATCTGGGTTTTTGACGAAATCAAACTCTTTGATAACGACGTCAAAGCAGATGTTCCAACTCCGCGATGTTTGCTTTAATCCGTAAATGGATTTAAGCTGCTTGCACACCTTCCCGCTGCTCCCACTGTCTACGAAGCCCTCTGGATGAGTCATGTACACGCACTCTTCTAAATCACCATTTAGAAAGGCGGTCTTAACATCCATTTTCCAGATTTCGTAATCATAATAAGCAGCAATGGCAAGCATGATCCGGATGGATTTAAGCATAGCCACTGGAGAAAAGGTCTCGTCATAGTCCACACCTGGTCTTTGATGAAAACCTTTTGCTACAAGTCTAGCTTTGAAAGTCTCCACTTTCCCATCTACACCAAGTTTCTTCTTGAAGATCCACTTGCTCCCAATGGGTTTTACCCCTTCAGGAGCAACGTCCAAAGTCCATACTTTGTTGGTGTACATGGATTCCATCTCGGACCGCATAGCATCTAGCCATTTCACTGAGTCCCCACTCGTGATGGCCTGCTCGAAGCTAGTTGGGTCATCATCCTCCAGGATGCAATCCTCGCTTCCACCATCCATGAGAAAACCGTAGTATCTCTCAGGTTGGCGAGGAACCCTACTAGATCGGCGGAGAGGCTGAGGTTCATTGGGAGCTACTGAATCTTCTGGTTCCACTAAATCTTCAGTTACGGTTTGTGTATCTGGAACCTCTTCCAGCTCTACCACTTTGCCACTAATTTCTTTTTCAAGGAATTCCTTTTCTAAAAAGGTGGCATGTTGAGCAACAAACACTTTTTGTTCCTCACTGTGGTAGAAAAAATACCCATATGAATTCTTTGGATATCCCACAAACTTGCAGAGAACTGACCGTGCCTCGAGCTTATCCGGATTTTTCCTTTTGACATAGGCCGGACAACCCCATATCTTAACTCGTTTAAAATATGGTCTCTTCCCACTCCATATCTCATATGGTGTGGTAGGTACAGATTTAGATGGAACTTGATTCAATAGGTATGTTGCTGTTTCCAGCGCATAACCCCAGAAGGAAATAGGTAACTCAGCTGTGCTCATCATAGAGCGCACCATATCTAATAGGGTGCGGCTCCTCCGTTCTGATACACCATTGTGCTGTGGTGTATATGGAGGAGTCAGCTGAGAGAGAATCCCATTCTCTTTTAGGAAGTCCAGGAATTCATTGCTTAAGTATTCTCCTCCTCGATCAGATCGTAGGATTTTAATACTTTTTCCGGTTTGGTTCTCAACTTCTTGTTTATATTCCCTAAATTTCTCAAAAGCTTCTGATTTGTGTTTCATCAGGAACACATATCCGAATCTAGAGAGATCGTCAGTGAATGTAATGAAGTATGAAGAACCATCCCTGGCATGTGTAGACATGGGACCGCATACATCACTATGTATAAGTCCCAAGAGTTCGGTAACTCTTTCTCCGTGTCCCGTAAACGGAGTTTTGGTCATCTTGCCTTTGAGACATGACTGGCAAGTGTCATAAGATGAAAATTCGAAAGGTTTCAAATATCCATCCTTATGCAACTTAGCCAGTCGTGTCACATTGATGTGACCCAGTCTACAATGCCACAAGAAGGATTCGTTCAGTTCTGAACTCTTCCTCTTTTGTGTGTTTGTTATGCTCAGAACTGTAGATTGATTTAGAACATAAATGCCATTGCACAACGTGCCTGATCCAACCAACTTTTGGTTACGGAAAATGTTCATAACATTGTCCTGTAATACAAAATTATATCCTTCTTTGCTCAACAAAGAAACCGATATAATGTTGCATATCAGGTTCGGCATGTAATAGCATTCGTTCAGAACCAATGTATTACCAGTTGGTAATACAAGGTGATATTCCGCGACAGTCTTAGCTGCAACAATTGCACCATTTCCAACTCTTATGTCTTTATCACCTTCTCCAAGTTCTTTACCTTTCCTGAGCCCATGTAACTGATTACATATATGGGATCCTGACCCGGTATCTAATACCCAGGACGTAGAGCAAATGGAGAAACAGTTCTCTATAACGAACACACCCGAAGAAAATGCATCAACATGTACTTTCTTCATTCGGGTGGCATGGGAATCCTGGTATTCCCTTATATCCTGTTCAATCCTATAACTCTTATAAGAAAGAACGGAACTAACGTTCCCCAGCATAGTATAACATGCGGGTTCGGTCAATACATCCATATTATTATCTTTAATAAGGCATGACATGGTCGCTACCTGGAGAGAGAGAGAAGAAAATACTTTAGCGTATGCTCGTGCAAGATCAAATTGGTTATTATCTTATCTAATTAGGATGGCTCCCACTGCTTTTTATCAAATCTTCCTTCAAACCCTAAAAGGAAAGACTAGCCGGGATTAATTACACACTACAAGTTCGCTAATCATTCAGCCAGGCCAGTGTCGGTACTTTGAGGGAGGTCCCCCGTGCTTTCGCACGAACCTAATTAATGTAAACCTCGTTTTCCCAGAGGCGTAACCCCGTTGACACCTTTCTAGACACCTACTTGATCATCTAATTGCAACGTGTAAAACTCTCCCAGGAGTAACTCTTACTCGCAGTGGGTATCGAGATCCAACTATCTCATAGAAGGTATGCAATCTCATTGCAAATTTCAACACTTGAAATTCCCGATAATGCTTTTGCCCCGAACGATCTATGACCTTGACAAGGTCAACAAACCATTGACCGCAAGTCAAGTTCAACCCGTCATTTCTTGATTGAATCAAACCCACCCGCACGACCCTTGACAAGGTCAACAAGGCCGTACGACTACCCTAACCCAATCTGCATCATATGCATAAGCAGACAAATACTGGTTAGCTACAGCACACTGCGCCTTGACAAGGCCAACAAACGCAGCACGAATACTAAACAGGACTTATCTGAAATGACGGAGGGCTACGACAGGTTTTTCTGAAAACTTATTGCGTAATGAACTTGATATCGTTGTAGAATCAAATGAAGTTTTAAAATGGAGTGATTTTGAGGCTTTTCTAGTTTTGCTAAAGGGGTCACTCCCGGTGAAGGGATCGTCGGCCCTTTCCTCGTCGAATGAGGTGCGGGATATATCATATATATCACTGTGCAAAGCAAAAAACCCAAAAGCAGTCAAAAGCAAACCGAGTGTGTAACATCTGCCAGTTATTGCTAAAGGAGTCACTCCCGGTGAAGGGATCTCGATCCTTTCCTCATCGAATAAGGTGCAGGGTATATCATATATACCGTTGTGCAAAGCAAGAACTGTAGCTACCTGTTTTATTTTAAAATTTGATTCTACAACATCTTAGGTTTCTTTTCTTTCATTAATCACATTAATGAAGTCCCATCATTTAAATACCTAAACATCACAGATAGATATGACGTACACTTATGCCATCCGCATTCGCCTCGATGTCCCCTCGTGCACCGTTAGGTTAGGTAACTAACGACAGAGCAGGGCAGGGATAGCGCGGGTGTAAAACATAAGTAACGTCTATATAATATATCATATATACTATATACTGTCCATCACAGAACATCACATGATCACATCACAGATATCGCAGCAGAAACATAGATATAATGTGGGATATACTAGGACGTCCGTATTTAGTATTTAGCCAAAATAGAAAATACGGATTCCACAGTCGCGATGAATAGCTAAGCCCCACACCCTGGACCCCTACGAGAGCGGCAAGAGACCCTACCAATTCTGGAGTTTAGGAGACCCGGTCTCGACTCCTTGAGATGGCCTCCCACTGAACCCCAGAACCCGGTCACCTGTGCTCCCCTCCTTGGGTCCATCCTAATGCGGAAAAGTAAATAATATACAACACTGGTGACACAACCGCAACCTGGAAGTGCCCCAAATAAAAGAATATTACATTACATTTGAATTTACATGAATGAAAATATAAAACTCTCATCTCACAAAAAAAAACCCCGGCTATTCGATCGCGACAATCCTACACATCATACCTCAGCAACACATAATATCACATATCATCAACGTAAGTAAGTATGCGTACCCCGATTGTCGTTGATGTATAGCAACGAAACCAGCGATATCGTACATACTACACTTACGGTCACTGAAAAGAATGTGTAAAACTACAATATTTGGAATCCGGATTCTCTTTAGACATCATAAATGCGAAATATCACATATTTCGTATTTCATGCCTCAACTACATGAATTCCACATATTGTATCACATTCCAGACAAACAGACAGTATTAAAGTTTTCGAACGAACGATCAAGCACCCAAGATTCACTAAAGCTCAACACTTGAGCAGGGTTCAAAAATCCGGAGTGTGACACAGTAGTAGCGGTCCAGCCGTAGAAGGGTCAAGCCAACGCCTCACATATGGCACGCCGTACAGCCCCAAACCCTAAGGTTCAAAGGGTCGTTCGAGACGGTCACATAATCGAGTTAAGGTTTGTTGTCTTCTAGAGGGACCACCGCAAAAATACTTGCACTTATCTCCAAAGTATTTAAACCCCGTGAATAGCGAGCAAATGATATTCGTTCAAACACTTCAATACTTTCTAGTTTACCCGGAAAAGAAAACGAAATGAAAATTTCGATCGAAACGACGAGTCCAAAACCATCTCCAGAAATTTTCAACAGCAGATTCAGATTAAACATACTCAAAATATACTGTAGCAGGTAAGGAAAAATACTGTGCAAAATGGAGTAAAAGATCCCTTCTTATGGCCGCGGATCCGCAGCCTAAGCCTGCTTAGGCCGCGGTTCCACGGTCAAAAGTACTGTTCATGGCCACGAATTTTCCAGTTTGTCTTATCTTTACCTGCTCTATTTTTTGAGAATTTTTAATTCTGAAAAAAGCCAGTTTTTAAAAAATTTCCAGAGAGCACAAAAAAAACGTATTTTTGTCCGATCGGGGTTTTCACTTCGTAAAAACGTCGCCTAATGTTCTAGGTTGGCTCTGATACCAATGTTGGGTTTGTTTAGCACCCTATGAAGAGTTTTGAAGCATCACATGTCCAAAAGTTTATGTTTTTATTGTGCTAAACAAACACGCAAAGGAATCGATCCTAGAAAATTAAGGTTACAAAACTTTAAACTAATAAAAGTTAGGGTTTAGAGAGTACAACTTTTGTAACTCCCTACGCTAGACTCCTCGGGTACTTGGGGGTTGAAAAAACTCCGCTTGAACTCCTCGACGTCACCGATGATCCACCCGGAGTCCGCTTTGTCCAAGCTAGCGACTTTCTCCGATCAAGTGAACGGAATCAAGTTAACACCCTAAACAAGTGGGCTATACTTGTGTAGAATGGTGTTGTGGTTCTCTTTCTCACTTCAAAATCCTAACTTGTTGATTATATAGCTCACTACAAAAATCTAGAGAGCTATGAAGGAGGAGGAAGAAGATAATGGCAATATTGAAGAAGATGATAACTATCTCTCACTTCATGAAAATAGAAAAATATATCAATATATCTTTTCCATCTATCATCTCAAACCATGGTTGAATCATTATTGTACTAGAGTTAAAACACAAAAGGAAATTAACCAAAGGTTAAAAGGTGGGTGAGAATGGTTAAGTCAAAAGAAGAGTGTAGAAGAAAACAATAATGAACCTTTTATTTCCTTTTATGTTTAAATATAAATACAATAATAATTCATAAAAAATACCATGGTGTGAGTCTTATATTGCCACCATTTTCATATATATCCAACCATGATAAATGTATGTATGCATGTATGTATGTATACACATCCATATGTGCAAGAAACTAGAATGAAAGAAAAACATACATGCATTCATACATCCATCCAACACAAGAAAAGGATTTTTAGTGAGAAACTAATGGTTAAATGATAAATCAACACTTGATTTACCAATCCGGATATATCTCATATGACCCCTACCAAAAGCAAGCTGCCCGACCAATATACGGTATCCTATACGCGCATTTTAATCGGGTCCATGCGCATATCGCATAGGCGCACCACAACGTTTCGTCTGGACTAGGAAACTCCATTGTGGGACTCTGAGACTCGTCAATACGCCGGCAGTGGGTGATGATCATATCAATCACCCCCAATCCGCAAGCGGGCAGCTAAACGTAACGGCCACCCGGGTATTGAGCGATCAGAAGAGAACAAGCGAACCTGCTACAACTCCCGTCGAGCCGATCGGCGACACTTCCCGTACAGTTCGGTCTCCTCGTCTGATATGTCGCATATCAAGTCTAGGGGTGGTAAACGTCAGACCCCAATAACCGATAAGTCGTGCCGATGTGAGGTTCATAACGGTTCGAGAAACTACTGGTAACACTTACCAGCAAATCTCTGATCAGCCCTGGCCAGGGACTTCCCTGTTACGGCCAATCAAGCACAGCGCAACATCAACCCCCAATAACGGGAGAGACGAAACCCCTCCTATAGCTCATTGCCTCCATGTGACTCGGGACTGTACCCAAAAACCACCGTTTTGCACGCCCTCATGGACGTGGTAAGGTGGAGATCAAAGCACAGTTGGAATCACACAAGACTCTATGACGATCTCGGGTCTACAGACTAACCTGCACAAGTGTCACCTGAGAACTGCCATCTGATGTGAGGTATAATACCATCTGGGAGTTCTCGGCGAGTCTGTCCAGTGTACCCAGTCTCCACTGAGCACCCGTATACCATCTCTGATGTTAAACACCAATGGATATGGGATCATCCATCGCCCATCTCATGGGTCGAGAAGCGTATACGCTAGTCTACACTGGTATATCGATTCCCTGTCTCTATACACCCACGACTAGGGACCTTGAAGGATGTACTTATGGACCACCATGTCCCTACTAGTATGATCTGCATCATAGTCCAGGTAGTCAAGTATACATCCTAAGGGCTTTATCAACATGTAACCATAAGACAGTTTAAAGAGACTAGTGTACATGTTAAGATAAAGAGTAACTAGATAGCATACTATCATATCGAGCAAGAAAGTCATCTCTATATATGTCCAAACATCCAATATAATATACATCATCTGTACAATACTGGCCTACAGGGCATACATACAACTAACAGGACCAACGTTCCCCAGCACAGTAAAACAAGCGGGTTCGGTCAATATTCCGTATTATTATCTTGATTAAGGCGTGATACGGTCGCTACCTGGAGAGAGAGAGAAGAAAACACTCAGCGTGCGCTCTTGCAAGAATAGATTGGTTATTATTTTATCTAATCAGGATGGCTCCAACTGTTTTTATCAAATCTTCCTTCAAACCCTAAAAGGAAAGACTTGCCGGGATTAATTACACACTACAAGTTCGCCAATCTTTCAGCCAGGCCAGTATCGGTACTTTGAGGGAGGTGCCCCGTGCTTTCGCACGGACCTAATTAATGTAAACCTCATTTTCCCAGAAGCGTAACCTCGTTAACCCCTTTCTAGACACCTACTTGATCGGCTAATTGTAATGTGTAAAACTCTCCCAGGAGTAACTCTTACTCGCAGCGGGTATCGGGATCCAACTATCTCATAGAAGGTATGCAATCTCATTGCAAATTTCAACACTTGAAATTCCCGATAATATTTTGCCCCTAGCGTCCTATGACCTTGACGCATGCCAAACAACCCAAAGTCCGCTAGTCAAGTTCAACCCGTACATTTCTTGATTGAATTAAACCCACCCGCACGACCCTTGACGCATGCCAAACAACGTCGTACGAATACCCTAATCCAATCGCATCGTATGCTAGCAGATAAGCACTAGTTAGCTACCGTACACTACGCCTTGACGCATGCCAAACAACCGCAGCACAAATACTAACTATTACTTATCTGAAATGACGGAGGGCAACGACAGGTTTTTCTGAAAACCTATTGCGTAATGAACTTGATATCATTGCAGAATCAAATGATTTTAAAATGGAGTGTTTCTGAGGCTTTTCTAGTTTTGCTAAAGGAGTCACTCCCGGTGAAGGGATCGTCGGTCCTTTCCTCGTCGAATGAGGTGCGGGATATATCATATATATCACTGTGCAAAGCAGAAACTATAGAAGCTATCAAAAGACAAACCGAGTGTGTAGCATCTGCCAGTTATTGCTAAAGGAGTCACTTGTAAGTGCACGGCGGCGCCCCGGCCTCCATCCCGAGGCCAAAATGCGGAAGCGGTGATATACTTAAATTTTTCTTGGACCGGCACCACCGCGCACTAATACCCGGATCGAACCATTAACTAGTCCTAACTAACTACAAGATGGGGAAGAGAGATATACCGACTGATCCGAGTCCTCCGGTCTTCTCTTCGTCGTCCCGATCTCCTGCGGAAACTCCGGTCGTCGCCTCATTGCCGGAAGGGCACCACATCGTCTGCATCTTTTACGGGCCCCCACCTCAATACCGAGGCAACTCGGGCACGAAGTTGGCTAGTCGACGTGCCCAAGGTTTGTTGTAGAATGTGTAGTGCTCATGTCTCATTTGGGGTTTGTGGAGGTTGCCATTTTGGTGGAGGAAATGAAGTATATACTTTTGTGAAGGAACTTGGGAATTTTTGCATGACAAATGAGATGAACCCCACCACCAAAATTGGAACAGCCCATGAGGGGAGTGGCCAGCCTCCTTGGGTGGGAGAGGAGAGAATGAGAGAGAGGGTGTATGGATGATGGAACCACACTCATAATACAAGAGAGAAAAGGTCATCATATGAAGTAATGATCACCAAGAAACTCCAACACTCAACAACCATATCATAACCCATCATCAAGCATGATGACTTCAAAAAGTCAAGCCATCATGAAGAAGTCAAGAAGTCAAGGTCAATGGATGGTGCACCATCATGATGCAACAAAAAGCAATGACCACCCTCCATAATTGCTTATTTGCACAAATGCAAATAATCCCTCCTCCACCAATCTTCGGCCAATGAACGATACAAAGGAAATTGGCCGAAACGGAAAGCAAACTGGCAACTCCAGAAAACTGGTCCCGTAATAAATTACAGGAAAACCCCGATACTGTGTATACACACCCGCATCTGTATTCCGACCGAAATACAAATGCAGTGAGACAAAATCTACACTGTACTATACTAGGATCCGGCTTAAACCAAAGACGGCTAGTATTATCCGTTCGATCCTGATCCGTGCAATACTGCACGTATCAGATCGAACCCTGCCATATATCCATACGGCCTATAGTACAAACTGTCCGATCCTGATCCGTGCAATACCGCACGTATCTGATCGGACCTTGCCATATCTCCATACAGCCTCTACAGCTTTTCACCCGAAAGCTTGAGTAACTGAATGTGGGGGACTCTAAAGACTCGTCAACACCTTGGTTGTGGATTTAACCACTAGCACGTCAGAGGTATAAGCCAATACGTAATGGGCTACCAGGTATTGACTAAAAGGGACGTCAGTGAGCGAACTCAGCCTGACAACCCTACTGAGCATGTCAGTGACAATATCCGTACAGTCCGGTCCGTTCGTCTATGAGCATCGCATGGCGGGCCTAGGGGGTTGGTAAAAGTCAGACCCCCAAAAACGGTACAAGTCGTGTCGGAGTGTAGCCCAGAACACCCTGAGATACTACTGGAATACCTACCAGTAAATCTCTTGCCTTGGCCAAGGACTTTTCATGTTCTGGCTCTCCTAGACACAGCGCGACCTCACCCCTAATACCGGGAGAGACGAACCCCTGAAGATGCGCTCACTGCCTCCATGTGGCTCGGGACTGTACCCAACTAAAACCTGTTTGCACGTCTCCTTTGAGCGTGGTAGGGTAGTAATCAAAGTACAGTGCGAACTCACATGAGACAAATGATGATCCCCAGGTCGATGAACTAACCTGTACACATGTCACCAGGGAACTGCCATCTGACGTCTGGTATATGACCAACTAGCATGTTCCCGACGAGTCTTGTCCGGTGTACTCATAACCCAATGAGCACCTGTATACATCTTAGGTGAACCAACTGACACCAGTGGCTTGTGAGACCGGCCACCGCCCCTCGTCGGGGTCTCGACTGTATACACTAGTCTACTCTGGAGTATCGATGCCCTGTCTCGAAACTCCTACGACTAGGGACCATTTAAGGATATGCTTATAGACTACCAGCTCCCACGTATATGATCGCCCTCATACTGCTGGTGGTCAAGCAAGAATCCTAGGGGCTCTATCAACGTGCAATAGTGACCTGTCAGGTCACCTAAAGCAATACACGATGATAAAGATAAACCCGATAGCATACTATCATCTCGAGTAAGACTGTCCTACCGGGATACGTCCTCCATCAATCATTGCAATCACGTGCCTGTGATCCAATAATTTACTCTGAGGGCATTATCACCAACAATCTCCCACTTGCACTCAAGGCTAATTATTGCGATGTCGCATACTCACAGCTCGTGTGATACCGAACACCCAACTCCTCTACCAGTCAGTCTCACAAAACCCGTTTGCAAAACTATTGCGTTCGAGGAATAGCCTCAGTGAGTGGATTCGCTTTGATGTTTCTTTCTATGTCTCTCTATATCTCAAGTTCGCGGAGAAACCCATCTCCCGAAATGAGCTATACCTGTCTTAGAATGTGTCTGGATGTCTGATGGGACCTAGCTTATAAATGAACTCCAAATCCAAACTTCTTAGACTGTATCGTCAACTAAACTTAATCAGTATCTTGCGCCAAGCCTCCCTCAGTATTGCCTTGGACCACCTGTCCAAAATACTGCCCCTCGTCAGAAGGAAAACTATAACTCTGACAACCTCCTTGTCGTCCAGGTCACCTTGGAAGCCTGGAATGATAACTGTCTCCTGAATGAGACTGTCGTTATCATATCCCTAGAACATCCACTTATGTTCTAAAGTTGCTTTCGACTGTTTCTCCAGGATTGGATCAATGTCAACTTATTGCATCTAGTGCAAGAATAGCATCTGGTGTGGTACTTGACATCTCATGATTGACTCAATTGCCTGAGCAAGTGATCTGCCAACCATGCACATCCCTCTCCCCTTTAGTCTATAAGACACCTTTAGAGAGGGTGACTCCGTCATCTGCAGGTACACTACCGTGCCAGGAGTCGTCCATTCTAAATACTCTTAGAATGCCGTCTAAGTACCCTTAATTGGGAAACCACCCAAATCTAGATCTAAAACCATAGATCTAGTAACCAGTATGTCTGATATAATATCCAAGTCCTGTGTGGAGAAACCACTGTGTGACGACCAAAGTATAACCGATCGTAGTATAGGAGTTTCTTTTCCTATTCTGTGTATGTCATCCAAATACCAGGACATCACACCCTACTACCTTCTTAACAGATCCATCCCCTATTCTGATGAAGCCAAACCTATGACTGTCACGTCAAAAATAGATGATCTATCTCCGCTATATCTGCTTTAGCTTCGGCTGCTCCCACTGACTACGACAACCCTCTGGCAGAGTCATATAAACGTACACTTCTAAAGCAAGTTTAGAACGACGCTATACTCATCCTCCTGCCGGGTCTCACAGTCTGGAACAACAGCGATGGTAAGTGTGGGAAAACAAGAACTTCCCTGTCACCGTCCTTGAGGCTACCGTAGTACCTCTCGGGTGCCTGAAGTTACCCACCTTATCTGCGGAGTGGCTAATGGAATGTCAAACCAGATTGAATCTTTAGGTTCCTATCAAATCTTCAGTAATCGTTTGGGGTTCTGGAATCACTTCCAGTTCTACCATACTCCCACTACTGTTTTCTGAAAAAATCCATTTTTAATAAAACTGTGGCGAGTCTAGAACAATATCGCTATTGTTCATCCAGATGGTAGAAAGTCAACCCTCGTCATAGCCTGGGTCAACCCACAAACAGCCATAACAGAAACGTGCCTTGAGTTATCCAGAGTCTGGTTTTAAGCATAAACCGGACAACTCCCCGTACCTTTACATCGTTAAGATATGAACTGTTCTATATCCAATATAGAACCAGAGGCACTGATTTAATTGAACCAAATTCAAATCATGCAGCTGTCTCCGGTGCATATCAACTTGATGGAAAGAGGCCGATCAGCGTTACTCAACTTAGGAATACTACCAATTATGAGTAACCTGAAAAGAGAAGCTAGTTCTCTTAATCATTACTATCAACTGAATACCATACACAAGTATCTACATCTCCGATCACTTTGAAGAATCCTGATACTTGCTACACCTGGTTCTCTACTCGATTCAAATACCTATAACTTCTCAAAATTCGGACCCTGTGTTTCCACGAAACACTTGTCTAAAAACTAGAGAAGTCATAAGTAAACCGAATATAGTACGAGGACCAACCCCTCGGTCCTGATGGACCCTGGACAACATACAATACTCTGTATAAGTCCCTTGAGTCTGATAACTCTTTCACTGTGTGTCGTAGGTTGAAAACTGTACTTATGGTTAAGAAGAATTACACCGCTGTTTAATACTCCTTACCTAACCATCCACTGATATAGGTAAATGTCATTGGCATAATTTCAAAAAGTATATCTCACCCTATGAAAATAGACGTACAGATATATCGATTTGAAATTGGTGCATAACAGCGGATATTCAAAATCAAATACTTGCCGTCCGGCAAACAGTCCAGGTGACTTCCTCAAATATCACCGATTACAACGAATCCCGATATAATGAGGATGATCACCTAATTCCCAATAACTTACTCCCACTCATCATCTGTAAAACCATACAGATGTGAGAATCATACCTGGTAAATACATACCCTGGAGCAAGTGTCTAATTAGGAAATCAGTTTTCTTTTAACATTACACAGTGAAACTGAAACATTGAAATGTTTCGATGGGGTATCCCGGTATTCCTAGTAATGCCTCTTCCAGATTCACGACTGTAACCGTATAGTTCTTTGCCACCTCTCCAAATCCCTTCATATGTCTTTAGTCATTACCTTCTGCACACCCCTTTTGGCCAAATGATTTTCTTCCTTCCCTACCGTTCGGCACCAGCCTATGGTTTGGAAGAAGACTATCCAATAAGCATAATGGGTGTACTGTCTTAATCCTAGGAGCACTCGCAATGTGAGAGAAGGTGAAGATAAAAGACAACTGAATAAACCTTATTCCTATTTCTCCTGAACCAGAATCCATCCCCGAACTGGAACAAGTTCCTTTCGAGTTCGTATATAACCATACGATGGAGTATCCAAAAAACTGTGGATCTTCGTAGTGATACGGAGTGTCCTGGAGAAATACAAAGGTGATTTGGGAGTGGTAATGAAATACCTGGTTTGGTCGTGAATAGCAGTTGCAATTTACTTTGCCCTCTTACTAATCCCTTGCTTTTTCTTAACTTAATACCTTCTGCACACCATTGTTAGGCTAATTGGTTTTCTTCATTCCCTACCGGTCGGCACCTGCCTATGGTTTGAAAGAAGACTATCCAATTTGCGTAATAGGTGTACTATCTCCTAAACCAAGGAGTACTCGCAACCTGAGAGAAGGAAAAAGGAAAAGACAACTGAATAGTCCTATTCGTTTCCTCCAGAACCGGAAACCATCCTCGAATAAATTCCTTCGAGTTCGTATATAACCATACGATGGTTTTGTCTAATGGAAGTGGACGTTCGTAGTAATACGGGGTGTCCTGGAGAAAAGGGTAAAAGTAGGAGTGGCAATGGGGTCTGCAACTCTGACAATCCAAAAGCCAGTGTTTAAGAAGGCTCGGTTATTTTGGTCACTGAGTCATAGTCTTAGGGTCGGGTCAATGGTCGCTGCAAGAGAGAGAGAGAGAAGAAACACTCAGCGTGCACTCTAACCTAGATCAGAATGGTTACCAATTTATCTAATCTGGAAACCTCCACTGTACCTCAAATTCTCCTCCAAACCTGAAAGAAGAATTAGTCGGGGTCACCCGAGGAGTAAACTAACTCATCAGTGGGAATCGGGATCCAACTATCACCGCATGATAACGTGACGGAATCCTCTCACGTCATCACACTCCAGAAGGTATGCGCATATCTGGCAAGTTTCAGTTCTTTTGAAACACCCGATGTGATTTTTGCCCCATGCTCTTATGACCTTGACGAAGGCCAACATATCATAAGTCACATGTCAAGTTCTACCAGTCATTGTCCAGGTTAATTTGAACCCACCCGTACATACCCTTGACGAAGGCCAAAATAGTAGTACGATTGTCCCAAACCAACGCATCTATCTATGCAGCAGAAAGGTAACAAGCAGCTACCATACACTATGCCTTGACGAAGGCCAACATACATAGCATGAATACTACGTGCTACCCATCTGAAACGACGGAGGGCTATGAATGGTTTTTGGCGAAAACTTTTAACATAATGAACTTGATATCGTTGAAGGAACTGATAGCTTTTATGAAAATATAGTGACGGAAACCTTTGCTAAAGAGGTCACTCCCGGTGAAGGGATCTCGGCTCTTTCCCCGTAGAATGAGGTGCAGGATATTCCAACTGAATACCATGATGCAAAGCAAAAGTAAACGGCTATAGTGAAGTTATTGCCCTGACGCAAACTTTTTGTTCAAGGGGTCACTCCCGGTGAAGGGATCACGGCCCTTGCCTCGTCGACTGAGGAGCAGGATATTCCAACTGAATATCACGATGCAAAACAAAAGAGAACGTCCTTGCAATAATAGCTTTTTTTTAAAAGTGTTCCAACAACATCAGCTTAGGTTTGTTTTAACTTGCATTGATCCGAATCAACGCAGTCCCATCAATTGATCACACCACAAAGAACGAAAATATACTGATGTACGTATATGCCATCCGCATTCGCCACTGGGTCCCGTCATTACCCGTTAGGTTAGCTAACTAACGACAAAGCAGGGACTGGACTAGCGCGGATGTAAAACATATACAACATCTACTAATATATATACCAATATATTATATTCGCTCAAGGCGTGATAAAAATGCAACATCACAGAAATGTACAGCATCACAGAACAATACAGATATCTGGGATCCCCGGGTTTCACAGAGCCACTACTGAAACCCGACGTTCCCCTGGTCGTGTGGATAGCCTGTGCAATGAAAACCTAGACCCCTACGGGCGCGGCAAGTCACCTTCCAAAACCTGAAGCGAGGCAGCCCCCTTCAGCACCGTGAATGGACCACCCAGCACTTCACGGAATCCGGTAACTTGGGCACCCCTCCTGGGTCAACCTGTACCCCCTACGAGTGCGGAGAATAGCCCGCCAATTCTAGAGTGAAGCCCCCTCCGTCTCAATGCCATGAGATGCGGGCTTGTTTCCCTCTAGAACCCGGCTATCCGTGCACCCCTCCGCGGGGCAATCCTAGTATAGAAAGTAAAATATACATACAACGAGTACATCGACCGCAACCTGGTTGTGCCCCAAAATAATAATACAATCAGGCAGTGACGGCAGTCCACATGTCGGACGCTCGCCCCGCAATATCAAATGTACATAATACAACCACAACTGTACTAGCATTGCATCCAGTCTATCCCCACGACCGATCCGCAACATCACAGCATAACACAGAACGTCAACTTGAAAGTCACGTTTGCAAATCCGTCTAACCGGGCTATAGCAGTTAGACTGGATTTACCGATCGAGTGACATTCACGGTCGCAGATATAATGTAAATACTGTGAAATAATGTGTTCTAAAATATCCGATCGATCAAATTTTAACAAGTGGGCCCCAAGGTACTACTGTAGCACATCAAGAAATTCTGGGCCCAAAATTAATATTCCAAAAACCCTAAAATCAACCCAGAGAGCAACTGCAGAAACTTCATGCAGTGATCTCAACATAGTGCGGCGGAACCGCGGCCCAAAGGGGTGTTTGGCCGCGGTTCCGCGCTCCTACTATGGAGTCACTGTATCGAATTTCTACAGTGTTCTTAGAATTTCCAGTACATCACTTTTCTACAACCTGAAAAAAATTTCGAGCAAGAAAAAATTCAACAGAAAACTGATGTATGTGAAAACGCGGGTTTTTGGAATTTTGGTCGATCGGAAGTGTAAACACATTAAACAAAGCTAGACTATGTTAATGGCGAGCCTCTGATACCACTGTAAGTGCACGGCGGCGCCCCGGTCTCAATCCCAAGGCCAAAATGCGGAAGCGGTGATATACTTAAATTTTTCTTGGACTGGCACCACCGCGCACTAATACCCGGATCGAACCATTAACTAGTCCTAGCTAACTACAAGATGGGGAAGAGAGATATACCGACTGATCCGAGTCCTCCGGTCTTCTCGTCGTCGTCCCGATCTCCTGCGGAAACTCCGGTCGTCGCCTCCTTGCCGGAAGGGCACCACATCGTCTGCATCTTTTACGGGCTCCCACCTCAATACCGAGGCAACTCGGGCACGAAGCTTGCTAGTCGACGTGCCCAAGGTTTGCTGTAGAATGTGTAGTGCTCATGTCTCATTTGGGGTTTGTGGAGGTTGCCATTTTGGTGGAGGAAATGAAGTATATACTTTTGTGAAGGAACTTGGGAATTTTTGCATGACAAATGAGATGAACCCCACCACCAAACTTGGGACAGCCCATGAGGGGAGTGGCCGGCCTCCTTGGGTGGGAGAGGAGAGAATGAGAGAGAGGGTGTATGGATGATGGAACCACACTCAAAATACAAGAGAGAAAAGGTCATCATATGAAGTAATGATCACCAAGAAACTCCAACACTCAACAACCATATCATAACCCATCATCAAGCATGATGACTTCAAAAAGTCAAGCCATCATGAAGAAGTCAAGAAGTCAAGGTCAATGGATGGTGCACCATCATGATGCAACAAAAAGAAAAGACCACCCTCCACAATTGCTTATTTGCACAAATGCAAATAAGCCCTCCTCCACCAATCTTCGGCCAATGAACGATACAAAGGAAATTGGCCGAAACGGAAAGCAAACTGGCAACTCCAGAAAACTGGTCCCGTAATAAATTACAGGAAAACCCCGATACTGTGTATACACACCCGCATCTGTATTCCGACCGAAATACAAATGCAGTGAGACAAAATCTACACTGTACTATACTAGGATCCGGCTTAAACCATAGCCGGCTAGTATTATCCGTTCGATCCTGATCCGTGCAATACCGCATGTATCAGATCGAACCCTGCCATATATCCATACGGCCTGTAGTACAAACTGTCCGATCCGAATCCGTGCGATACCGCACGTATCTGATCGGACCTTGCCATATCTCCATACGGCCTCTACAGCTTTTCGCCCGAAAGCTTGAGTAACTGAATGTGGAGGACTCTAAAGACTCGTCAACACCTTGGTTGTGGATTTAACCACTAGCACGTCAGAGGTATAAGCCAATACGTAACGGGCTACCAGGTATTGACTAAAAGGGACGTCAGTGAGCGAACTCAGCCTGACAACCCTACTGAGCCTGTCAGTGACAATATCCGTACAGTCCGGTCCGTTCGTCTATGAGCATCGCATGGCGGGCCTAGGGGGTTAGTAAAAGTCAGACCACCAAAAGCGGTACAAGTCGTGTCGGAGTGTAGCCCAGAACACCCTGAGATACTACTGGAATACCTACCAGTAAATCTCTTGCCTTGGCCAAGGACTTTTCATGTTCTGGCTCTCCTAGACACAGCGCGACCTCACCCCTAATACCGGGAGAGACGAACCCCTGAAGATGCGCTCACTGCCTCCATGTGGCTCGGGACTGCACCCAACTAAAACCTGTTTGCACGTCTCCTTTGAGCGTGGTAGGGTAGTAATCAAAGTAAAGTGGGAACTCACATGAGACAAATGACGATCCCCAGGTCGATGAACTAACCTGTACACATGTCACCAGGGAACTGCCATCTGACGTCTGGTATATGACCAACTAGCATGTTCCCGGCGAGTCCTGTCCGGTGTACTCATAACCCAATGAGCACCTGTATACATCTTAGGTGAACCAACTGATACCAGTGGCTTGTGAGACCGGCCACCGCCCCTCGTCGGGGTCTCGACTGTATACACTAGTCTACTCTGGAGTATCGATGCCCGGTCTCGAAACTCCTACGACTAGGGACCATTTAAGGATGTGCTTATAGACTACCAGCTCCCACGTATATGATCGCCCTCATACTGCTGGTGGTCAAGCAAGAATCCTAGGGGCTCTATCAACGTGCAATAGTGACCTGTCAGGTCACCTAAAGCAGTACACAATGATAAAGATAAACCAGATAGCATACTATCATCTCGAGTAAGACTGTCCTACCGGGATAGGTCTTCCATCAATCATTGCAATCACGTGCCTGTGATCCAATAATTGACTCTGAGGGCTTTATCACCAACATCACTCCCGGTGAAGGGATCTCGGTCCTTTCCTCATCGAATAAGGTGCAGGATATATCATATATACCGCTGTGCAAAGCAAGAACTGTAGCTACCTGTTTTATTTTTGAAATTCGATTCTACAACATCTTATGTTTCTTTTATTTCATTAATCTCATTAATGAAGTCCCATCATTTAAATACCTAAACATCACAGATAAATACGACGTACACTTCTGCCATCCGCATTCGCCTCGATGTCCCCTCGTGCACCATTAGGTTAGGTAACTAACGGCAGAGCGGGGCAGGGCTAGCGCGGGTGTAAAACATAAGTAACGTCTATATAATATATCATATATACTATATACTGTATCTATCACAGAACATCACATGATCACATCACAGATATCGCAGCAGAAGAATCATATGAAATATTGGATATACTAGGACGTCCGTGTTTTTAATACGAGCTAGTATAAAACACGGATTCCATGGTCGTGATGAATAGCCAAACCCACACCCCAAGACCCCTACGAGAGCGGCAAGCAACCCTACCAATTCTAGAGTTAGGAGACCCGGACTCGACTCCTCAAGTTGGTCTCCAACTGGACTCCAGAACCCGGTTACTTGTGCCCTCCTCCTTGGGTCTATCCTAGTGCGGAAAAGTAAATAATATACAAAAGGTGACATCTTCCGCAACCTGGAAGTGCCCCAATAAAAGAATATTACATACAAGTTTTTACATGAATGAAAATGAAAAACACTCATCTCACATAAAAACCCCCCCGCTATTCAAACACGACGATCCAATATAACATATCCAGTAACACATAACATCACATGTCATCAACGTAAGTAAATATGCGCATCCCAATTGTCGTTGACATATAGCAACGAAACCGGCGATATCACATATGACACTTACGGTCACAGAAAAGAAAGTGTAAAACTACAACAGTTGGAATCCGCAACCTCTTTAGACATCGCATGCCTAAACAAATGAATTACTTAGACATCACATGCCTAACAATTATAAACCCCACATTTTAGTCTCATTATCGAAAACACTTTTCAATATCAAGTCGGGTAATTCAACAAGATTCCCGACATGCTGATCGAATACTCGTCGCAAACTTTAGTAGACGGCCGCACCCCCGATACCGTCGACGAAGTGCACCAAGGCGGAACACCGCTACCGCGAGCACCCGAACGGATGCTTTCGGCGACAGGGTTCTCCTACAGTCACTTGGTCGGGGCTAAGGGGTGTAGCTGTCTATTAAGTTTACCGGCGAATATCCGCGTACGCTACGTGATTGCGATGGACTTTTGATCACATCAAAATTCCGTGGCAACCGATCAAGTGAGACTAAACTGCTATGTTTATAACATTCATATTAGTTATCTCATAACTATTTGTGAATTCCAATTATTGTATCACATTCCGGATAAATAGAAAATGTTAAACTTTCCGATCGAACAATCGAACACCCAAGTTTTCCCGAAACAGCTCAACACATGAAATAAGTTTTAAAACATTCATTTCGTGCCTCAGTACCAACGGTCCAGCCGTAGAAGGGTCAAGCCAACGCCTCACATGTGGCACGCCGTACTGCCCCAAACCCTAAGGTTCAAAGGGCAGTTCAAGACGGTCACATAATCGAGTTAAGGTTTGTTGTCTTCTAGAGGGTCCATCGAGTTACTTGCACTACTTAGAACGTCTTTAAACCACGGAAAAATCCAACAATTGGAAATTTCCCGACAGGGGAAAAATTGGGTATTTATATCCGGTCGAACTTTTTAACATATTCAAAAATTATCCGAAAAACACATAGACAAAATTAGACAATCCGATCGAAAAATCGAATCCCCAAAACAACCCCAGAATATTCAACTCTTGAATAAATATTAAAAATTCCCAGAAAATACAGCAAACAAAATAAGACATTACTGTGCAAACAGTGTATCAAGAAGAGATATTTTGGCCGCGGAACCGCCGCAGAAGCAGTGCTTATGCCGCGGTTCAGCCGCGCTTTAATCATATCATTTGGTCATTTTTGCACCGTAATTCTTAGAATTTCCTGATGATTTTTTTAAGACTTTTTAATCTGGAAAAAACCCAGATTTGTAAAAATGTCCAGAGAGGGTGACAAATTGGGGTTTCGGGTTCGATCGGGTTTCTAACATCGTC
Organism: Agapanthus africanus; assembly: GCA_030015575.1. NCBI lineage: Eukaryota > Viridiplantae > Streptophyta > Magnoliopsida > Asparagales > Amaryllidaceae > Agapanthus > Agapanthus africanus. The sequence continues at coordinate 209,437,034 of JASDDO010000004.1, forward strand.
TACGCATCGCCTAAGGCTCTAGCTAGGCTCTGATAGCACTGTAGGGCTCCTAGGCACATTAATGAGGTCTCACAAGGTATCAACCATGCCAATTTCAAAAATTACAAGTGCCGAGAAACCCTAATACGGATCGTTGACTAGAGATTAGGCAAAAAATGCAACTAGTTAACAACTTAACTAAGTGAACGGAAAATACAACCTTTGTACATCCGGTCCTCCACCTCCATAGCTCCGTGATGATGTCTCCTCGCTGTCCAAATCGAATCCATGACTCTAGCATCGGCTTCATCGGAGAAATGGGCGGGCTAGGTCGTCGACTTCGATGCCGAAGATGATCTACGTCGAGGCATCACAAGATTAAGCTCCAACTTCACCAAGCCATGAAACTTGTGAAGAAAACACCCTATACTACTTGGCAAGAGGTAGAGGATGAGGAAATAGGAGGTGGGTTCACTTTAGAATTTGATTTCTCACTCTTTTTCTCAAGTTGCCATTGATGGTGGCAAGGTTTTTCATCTTGTTGAAGATGAAGAAGAAGAAGAAGGAATATGATAGAATAAAAAGAATTAACTTAAAAAGAAAATCCCATTCATTCTTATCATAATCCAACCTTGGTTAAGATGAACTAGGGTTAGTTGAATGGTTAGGTTTAGGAGATGAAGACAAAATGGTCACTTAGTCAAAGATGCTTTGAAGCTTCAAGAAGCTTCAAGCAAAGAACAAATTTAGCCACCATTTTATTCTTGCCAAAAATAAATAAATAAATAAATAAGTAAGTAAATAATCAAAACCCTAACCATTCATATAACCATGGTTTATTCTCTACACAAACCCAAGTGAGCTTGTATCATCAAACATGATACAAACAAGTGCACAAAAGTATATCACATATACAATGTGCATTTTAAGTGAGAAAATCCATTTAAAGTGAACCAATACTAGTTAATGCAAAGTAATATATCAAATATATAATTATACATTAAATCATTAAATCAACACTTGATTCAATGATCCGGTCATGTCGCATATAACCGACTAGTAACCAATGTATCGGCTTATCGAATCAATCCTTGATTCGATAACTAGGTTATATCGCATACAACCAATCGATACATTCATCGCGAGAATGGAATACGGTATCACATACACGCAATATTCTTGGTCCCGCACATATCTCATATGCGCTCCTATTTCGTTTCGCTTGAGCCAGGAAACCTCTGTGTAGGACTCTAAAGACTCGTCAATACACCGGCAGCAGGTGATGATCATATCAAACACCCACAAGCCGCAAGCGGTCTGCTAAACGTAACGGCCACCCGGGTATTGAGCGATCAGAAGATCGATGAGCAAGCCCGCTCACACTCCTGTGAATCCAACCAGTAACACTTACCGTACAGTCCGGTCTCGTCGTCTGATATGTCGCATATCTCACCTAGGGGTGGTAAACGTCAGACCCCAATAGCTCGATAAGTCGTGTCGATATGAGGTCTATAACAGTTCGAGAAACTACTGGTAACACTTACCAGTAAATCTCAGCAACCCTGGCCAGGGATTTCCGGTTATAGCCAATCGAACACAGCGCAACATCAACTCCCTATACCGGGAGAGACGAATCCCCTCCTATCGCTCATTGCCTCCATGTGATTCGGGACTGTACCCAAAAGCCACCGTTTTGCACGCCCTCTTGGACGTGGTAAGGTGGAAATCAAAGCATAGTGGGAATCACACATGACTCTATGACGATCTTGGGTCTACAGACTAACCTGTACCAGTGTCACCAGAGAACTGCCATCTGACGTGAGATATAATACCATCTGGGAGTTCTCGGCGAGTCCGTCCAGTGTACCCAGTCTCTACTGAGCACCCGTATATCATCTCTGATGTTAAACACCAATGGATATGGGATCATCCATCGCCCATCTGTATGGGTCGAGAAGGTATACGCTAGTCTACTCTGGTATATCGATGCCCCATCTCGATACACCCACGACTAGGGACCTTGAAGGATGTACTTATGGACTACCATGTCCCCACTAGTATGATCCGCATCATAGTCCAGGTAGTCAAGTACACATCCTAAGGGCTTTACCAACATATAACAGAGAGACAATCAGTATACACGTTAAGGTAAAGAGTAACCAGATAGCAGACTATCATGTCGAGCAAGAAAGTCCTCCCTATATATGTCCCAGCATCCACTACAATTTACATCCTATGTAAAGTAATGGCCTCTAGGGCATACATATAACTAACACATAGAGCGCACCATATCTTATAGTGCGTGATACCTCCGCCCCGATACACCGTTGTGCCGTGGTGTACTCGAAGGAGTAAGATGAGAGAGAATCATATTCTCCTTTAGAAAATCCAGGAACTCCATGCCCAAGTATTCGCCTCCTCGATCACATCGAAGGACTTAATACTTTTACCTGTCTTGTTCTAACCTTCAAGCTTATATTCCATGAATTTCTCAAAAGTTTCAGACTTGTGTTTCAACAGGAACATATATCCGAATCTCAAGAGATGATCAGTGAATATAATGAAGTATGAAGAACCATGCCTGGCATTTGTAGACATAGGACCGTATACATCATCCTGTTTTCGTCCCAAGAGTGCAGTAACCCTTTCTCCGTTTCCAGTAAACGGAGTATTGGTCATATTACCTTTGGGACAAGACTTGAAAGTATCATAAAATGAAAATTTGAACAAATTCTCATATTCATCCTTATGTAACTTAGTTGGTCGTATCGCCTTGATATGACCTAGTCTACAATGCCACAAAAAGGATTCGTTCATTTCTGAACTACTCCACTTGTGTGTGTTCTATATACTTTGAACTGCGTTTTATTTAGAACGTATATGCCATTACATAACGTGCATGATCCAATCAACTCTTGATTAAGGAAAATGTTCACAACATTATCCATCAATACAAAATTATATCCTTCTTTAACTTAATAAAGAGACTGATGTAATGTTGTACATCAGGTTCGATATGTAATAACATTCGTTCAGAATCAATGTATTTGGTAATACAAGGTGATATCTGCCAACTGATTTGGCTTCAACAATTGCACCATTCTCTATACTAGAGAACAATCACCCAATCCCAGTTCTCTACCTTTCTGTAGCCCATGTAACAGATTACATATGTGGAATCCTAATCCGGTATCTCATACCTAGGACGTAGAGAATACAGAGAAACAGTTCTTGGTATTGAACACACCCGAAGAATATGCATCAACATGCTTATTCCTCGAATAGGTGGTATAGTAATCCGGATATTCCCCTATTTCCTGCTCGAACTTATAACAATTATAAGATAGAGCGGAATCAACGTTCTCTAGCTCAGTATAATAAGCAGGTTCGGTCAATGCATTCATATTATTATCTTGATTAAGGCGTGACATGGTCGCTACCAGGAGAGAGAGAGAAGAAAACACTCTGCGTGCGCTCTTGCAAGATTAAATTGGTTATTATTTTATCTAATCAGGATGGCTCCCACTGTTTTTATCAAATCTTCCTTCAAACCGTAAAAGGTAAGACTAGCCAGGATTAATTACACCCTTACAAGTTCGCCAATCTTTCGGCGAGGCCAGTGTCGGTACTTTGAGGGAGGTTCCCCATGCTTTCGCACGGACCTAATTAAAATAAACCTCGTTTTCCCAGGGGCGTAAACCCGTTAACACATTTCTAGACACCTACTTGATCGGATAATTGTAATGTGTAAAACTCTCCTAGGAGTAACTCTTACTCGCAGTGGGTATCGGGATCCAACTATCTCATAGAAGGTATGCAATCTCATTGCAAATTTCAACACTTGAAATTCCAGATAATTTTCTGCCCCTGGCGTCCTATGACCTTGACGAAAGCCAACAAATCATAGTCTGCTAGTCAAGTTCAACCCGTACATTTTATGATTGAATTAAACTCACCCGCACGACCCTTGACAAATGCCAACAAGGCCATACGACTACCCTAATCCAATCGCATCATATGCTTAAGCAGATAAGCACTAATCAGCTACCGCACACTACGCCTTGACGAAAGCCAACAAACGTAGCACGAATACTAAATACTACTTATCTGAAATGATGGAGGGCTACGACAGTTTTTATGAAAACCTTTTGCATAATGAACTTGATATCGTTGTAGAAACGAGTGATTCTGAAAAGGAGTGTTTTTTAGGCTTTCACTAGTTTTGCTAAAAAGGCCACTCCTGGTGAGGGGATCTCGGCTCTTTCCTTATCGAATAAGGTGCGGGATATTTCATAAATACCACTACGCAAAGTATGAACTAAAAAGGCAATCAAAAGACAAACCGAGTGGGTTGTAGCATCAACCAGTTTCGCTAAAGAGGTCACTCCCGGTGAAGAGATCCTCGGCTTTTTCCTTATCGAATAAGGTGCTGGATATTCTACAAGGAATACCGCTATGCAAAGAAAGAACTAGAGCTACCAGTTTTTAAAACAAGTTTCTACAACATCTTTAGGTTTCTTTTATTTCATTAATCTCATTAATGAAGTCCCATCAATTATGCTTCCTAAGCATCACATAAGAAACGAAAGCTTCAATGTTTATTATATCTCATATATATAATATAAGCAATCGTCTCATCATATCAAGTGATCACATCACAGAATATCAGCAGCAGAAGAATCACATATGAAATATTGGATATACTAGGAATTCCGTGTTTTAAATTAAGCCAGTAAAAAACGCGGATTCCACGGTCGTGATGAACAGCCAAACCTATATCCCTAGACCCCTACGAGAGCGACAAGCAACCCTCCAAATTCTAGAGTTAGGAGACCCGGTCTCGACTCCTCGAGATGGTCTCCCACTGGACCCTAGAACCCGGTTACTTATGCTCCCCTCCTTGGGTCTACCATAATGCGAAAAAGTAAATAATATACATCAATGGTGACATCATCCTCAACCCAGAAGTGCCCCAATAAAAGAATATTACATACAAGCTTTTACATGAATGAAAATGAAAAACTCTCATCTCACATAAAAAAAACCCGGTTATTCAAAACACGACGATCCAATATAACATATCACAGCAACACATAACATCACATGCCATCAACGTAAGTAAATATGCGTATCCCAATTGTCGTTGACGTATAGCAACGAAATCGGCGATACACCACATATTACACTTACGATCGCAGAAAAGAAAGTGAAAAACTACAACAATTGGAATCCGCAACCACCTTAGACATCATAAACCCAATGTATGTCATACTTTGGATTTCATGCCTTACAAAATGAATTCCTTAGACATCACATGCCTAACAATTATAAACCCCACATTTTAGTCTCGATATTGAAAACACTTTCCAATAACCTTTCGGGTAATTCAACAAGATTCTCGATAACCTGATCGAATGTTCGTCGGAAACTTTAGTAGACGGCCGCACCCCCGATGTTGTCGACGAAGTGCACTAAGGCCGAACACCGCGACCGCAAGTACCCGAACAGATTCTTTTGGCGACGGGGTTCTCCTACAGTCACTTAGTCGGGGCTGTGGGGCATGGCTATCTAGTAAGGTTACCCGGCGAGTATCCGCGTACACTACATAATTGCGACGGACTTTTGATCCATATCAAAATTCCGTGGCAACCAATCAAATCAGACTAACTTGCTAGATTTATAAAATCCAAACTAGTTATCTCATAACTAAATTTTTGGATTCCAAATATTATATCACAATCACAGATAGCTAGACGATGTTAAACTTTTCGATCGAATAAACAAACACCCAAAATTTCCTAGAGAGCTCAACACTTGAGCGGAGTTCAAAAATTACGCAGAACATGCCACAACACCTATGAACCATCCGTAGAAGGGCCGACTCATGCCTCACTTATGTCGCTAGGGAACTGCCGCAAACCCTAGGGTATTACCGCGGTTCCGCGATCCAAAAAGTCGAGTTTGGGTATCGTTCTTCTAGAGGGTCCACAGAATCGCTTGCATGATTTTCTGAAGATTTTTGACTTGGAAAAAATCCAACTCTTGGAAAATTTCCAGCGAGGGCAAATATGGGTTATTGATATCCGTTCGAACTTTTTAACGTCGTATAGATAACCCGAATAGATGTTAGAATTACGGCTACGAAACATTCCGAATTGCCTTTGCAGAAAGTTAACATCACATGCAAATTTATCAAAAACAAGAAACACCCAGAGACTGGAACACCATGAAAATTTGAAGTCAAAAAGCCCAGAATGACTCGGTGAGCTCGATTTTTGTTGTGATGTGGCTGGCCAAAAACATGCCAAATTGCTTCAAATTTTGATAGTGTTCATGTTATATCACCTACAACATTCTGCAGTTGCTAAAAAAAATTTTAGAGGCCATTTAAAATTCGACAGAAACTGGATTTAGTTGTTTTATGTTTCGGAGTAGTTTCGGTTTCGTAATCTAACAAAAATTGTTTAAATCTCTAGCCTGGCTCTGATACCACTATTGGGTTACCTAGCGCGGCAGCAAGGTTTCGGGAGGCATCGTCCATGCCGTTTTTGAATTTTTGCCGTACTAAAGAACCCTAACCCTAGAATCTTAACTAAAGATTTAGACGAACAAGCAATGCAAACATCTTTACATCTAAGTTAATGAGAAATGCAACCTTTGTAGACCGGTCAGTCACTTCTAAAGCTCCGTGTAGTAGTGCCTTAGCTCCAAGTAGTTAACACCCGAACTCTAGTAAGGGTTCACATGAAGAAATGAACAAGCTTGCTCGAAGTCTTCGAGGCCGAAGATGTCTACGTCGAGAAGACTCAAGCTCATGCTACCTCTTCACCAATGGTAGGTTAGTGAAGCAAACACCCTAAACTAAATGGCTAATATAGTAGAGGACGATGAAGTATGAAATGGGCTAACTTTAGATTAATTTTTCTCACAATATTTCATCACCTTTTCAAAAGCTAGAATTTTTTTCGGTGTGGAAGAAGAAGATGAAGTGGAGATGAGAATGAAACTCATGAGGTGAGAATAGCAACCATGGGTGAGTTAGTGTCATGCACTAACTCATGTAGAGAAGAAACCATGGCCAATCAATAATAGTTAGGTTAATAAATATCTACAAGTAAAACAAAATTAGTAGACTTGGTCAATGATTCCACAAGCTTCTACAAGCTTCAACCCTGTGACTAATTTCCATCTAATTTGGTTTACTTTAAATAAATAAAAACATTACATTATATTAAGCATGGTGTGAGTCTCATACACCGATGTTGCATGTGGCATCAAGCATGACACAATAAAATATACATTAATATATATCACATATATACTATATGCACACAAGTGAGAAAATATTAGTTAATGTAAGTTATGTTAGTTATATATATGCCCTAAAGGCCATTGTTGTACATATGATGTATATTATAGTGGATGCTTGGATATATATATAGAGGACTTTCTTGGTCGACATGATAGTATGCTATTTGGTTTCACTTTGTCTTAACATGTTGACTTGTATTAGTTTACTGTCTTGCTCTCACATGTTGATAAAGCCCTTAGGATATGTACTCGACTACTAGGACTATGATGCAGATCATACTAGTGGGCCCAAGGTAGTCTAAGAGTACATCGTATAACTTTTCCTAGTCGAGGGAGTGTCGAGACTGAGCATCGATACTCGAGAGTAGACTAGCGTATACGCATCTTAACCCATATGATGGGCGATGGATGATCCCATATCCATCGGTGTTTGACATCAAAGATGGTGTATGGGTGCTAAGTGGAGACTGGGTACACTGAACGGACTCGCCGAGAACTCCTAGATGGTATTATACCAATCGTCAGATAGCAGTTCTCCGGTGACACTGGTACAGGTTAGTTTGTAGACCCGAGATCGTCATAGAGTCTTGTGTGATTCCCACTGTGCTTTGATTTCCACCTTACCACGTCCAAGAGGGCATGCAAAACGGTGGCTTTTAGGTACATTCCCGAATCACATGGAGGTAATGAGCGATAGGAGGGGTTTCGTCTCTCCCGGTATAGGGAGTTGATGTTATGCAGTGTTTGATTGGCTATAACTGGAAGTCCCTGGCCAGGGCTGATATAGAGTGATACTGGTAAGAGTTATCAGTAGTTTCTTGACCCGTTATGATCCTCACATCGACACGACTTATCGGTTACTGGGGTCTGACATTTACCACCCCTAGACTTGATATGCGACATATCAGACGAAGAGACCGGACTGTACGGCAGTGTTAATGATTGGATTCACAGGAGAATGTACAGGCTTGCTTGTTAATCTTCTAATCGCTCAATACCTGGGTTGCTGTTATGTTTAGCTGACCGCTTGCAGCTTGTGGGTGTTTGATATGATCAGCACCTACTGCCGGCATATTGACGATTCTTTAGAGTCCTACACAGAGGTTTCCTGGCTCAGGAAAAACGGAGTAGGAGCACATATGTGATATGTGCGGGACCGAGAATAATACGATATGAGATACCGTATTCTATTCTCGCAATATGTGATATCGGCCGGGTATATGTGATATAGCCGGGTAATCGGATCAAGTGTTGATTCGATGAAATGGTACATGTTATATTAGTAGGTTATATGCAATATAGCCGGATTGTCAGATCAAGTGTTGATTCGATAATTTAATATATATTAAATATGTGATATATTAAATTACGTTAACTAATATAAGCTCGCTTTAATGATTCATTTTCTTACTAGATAATACATTGATATATATGCGATATATGTTAATTGTATTATTTTCTTTTGTTACAAAATATATTGTATATGTGATATATAATATTGTAACATGTTAGGGTTACAAATGCGACATGGTTGTTGAGTTTAAACCAAGTTAGGGTTTGGATTAGGGTTAGCTTTTTGGTTAGCTTTTGGATGCTTCATGAAGCTTTGACTTTGTCTATAGTTTTGATGTTTTGTGAAGATATTTGTTAACCCAACCCAAACCCTTAACCTTAGTTTATTCTCTACATGAGTTAAAGCCTTCATTGTTAACTCATGGTTGCAATTGTAACCACAACACTAATTTCATTATACATCACGAAAGGATTAGCTTCATTTTCTTCTTCTTCTAGCTCTTGAAAAAGCTTCACTACCTTTTGTGTTTGTAATGATAAATGGTGAGAAATTGAAAACAAAAGAGAGAAAAATTCCTACTTCATCATCCTCATCTATTCTAGCCACTTAGATTAGGGTGTTCACTTCTTTAATTACTTCATTAGTAATGTGTAAGCTTGGGTTAGAGATTCTTCACGGTAGATCATCTTGGATCAAGAAGACTTCAAGCAAGATGCATCATTCACCTCTTGGAGCCTCACGAGAGTCGGAGTTCATGATGATCGCAGCGAAGGGACTTCAACACGGAGCTTATGAAGCGAAGGAACGGACTACAAAGGTTGTAATCGTTATCTCTTTACTTCTTTGTATGTGATACAAACTTTGTTACCCTAGAAATTCTAGCATGATTCATGTTTGCTTGCTTTGCACCTCTCTAAATTTTAAAATGGCATGTGTGATGCTACCAAACCCTAGACTAGGTGCAAGGGAAGCCCAACAGTGGTATCAGTGCCAACCTAGAATTCTAGATACGGTGTTATAACAATTACGAAAACGAAATCCACTCTGAAATACGATATTATGAACACCCCATTTTGCTCTCTGGAAATTTTCAAAAAAGTCCTTTAAAATTTTTTCAAACGACTGCAGAATGATATTTGGACAATTCTAAGAACTTGGGTGAAATACGGGAGGGGGGGCTCAGATTTTGGCTGAGGCCCAAGCTTAAATTTCCGGCCAGGCCGGCCTTGAGGACTCCTCTACCCCCCCCCCCCCCCCGGTATTCCTCCTGCGCTTTTTTGTGTTCAATTTGGGTTTCCTAGTATTGTTTATTTAGCCCAATTTTCATGTGATGATTAGTTTGACCTGGGGCTAATTCGTAGTGCTTCGTAGTCGTATAATTTAACACTGTATTGGTAACCTTGACTATTTTTAGCAGTTTGATCGAACATCGCACACCACATTTTGTACCCCGCTGAAATTTCTAAGTGTTGTAATTTTCCGAAGTTGATTGTACTCGTAAAATCTTGCAAGTACCCCTATGAACCCCGTAGAAGACTATAATAACCTTAACTCGATTCTATGCCCATGGAACCGCGTTCGAACCTTCGGGTTTGCCGTAGTTCCGTGGTGTCATAGGTGAGGCGTTGGTTAACTCCTTCTACGGTTGAACCATAGACACTGTGGCACGGTTTTTGAGTGTTTTGACAATGCTCAAGTGTTGAGCTCACGGGGGTAATTTGTGAGTGTATGTTGATTCGATTGAAACGTTAAACATCGTCTTGATATTTTATGATTGTGATACAATATGTGGAATTCAAACAGTTAGGCATGAAATCCGCAATATGTGATATTTCGGGTTTACAATGTCTAAGGAGTTTATGGATTCCAAATGTTGTAGTTTTTCACTTTTTTTTTCTGCGACCGTAAACGTAGTATGTGGTGTATTGCCAGCTTCGTTGCTATACATCAACGACAATCGGGATACGCATACTTGCTTACGTTGATGATATGAGATATTATGTGTTGCTGTGATATGTTATATTGGATCGTCGTGTTTTGAATAGCCAGGGGTTTTATGTGAGATGAGGGTTTTTATTTTCATTCATGTAAAATTCATTGTATGTAATATTCTTTTATTGGGACACTTCCGGGTTGAAGATGAGGTCACCATTGTATATTATTTACTTTTCCGCATTAGGATAGACCCAAGGAGGGGATCACAAATAACCGGGTTCTAGGGTCCAGTGGGAGGCCATCTTGAGGAGTCGAGAACGGGTCTCCTAACCCTAGAATTGGAAGTGTAACTTGCCACTCTCGTAGGGGTCTAGGGATGTAGGTTTGGCTATTCATCGCGACCGTGGAATCTGTGTTTTATACAGGCTCGAAATAAAACACGGACCACCTAGTATATCCAATATTTCATATGTTTCTTCTGCTGCTGATATACTGTGATGTAATCATATTAAACACGTGAGACGAATGCTTTACTATTGTATATATGATATATAATAAACGTTGCTTATGTTTTACACCCGCGCTAGTCCCGTCCCGGTATGCCGTTAGTTAAGTAACCTAACGGTGCATAACGAAACATTGTGGCGAATGCGGATGGCATAAGCGTACGTTGTATTTTCGTTTCTTCTGTGATGCTTAGGAAGCATAAATGATGGGATTTATTAATGAGATTAATAAAAGAAAAGAAACCTAAAAGATGTTGTAGAATCAAATTTTCAAAAAGGGTAGCTACAGTTTTTTCTTTGCATAGTGGTATATGCGATATACCCTGCACCTTATTCGATGAGGAAAGAGCCGAGATCCCTTCACCGGGAGTGACCTCTTTAGCAAAACTGCAGATGCTAAAAACTCACGATTTTGTTTTTGATTGCTTCTATAGTTCTTACTTTCCACAGTGGTATTTGTGAAATATCCTGCACCTTATTCGATAAGTAAAGAGCCGAGATCCCTTCACCGGGAGTGACCTCTTTAGCGAAACTAGAAAAGCCTAAAAAACACTCATTTTCAAAATCACTTGTTTCTACGACGATATCAAGTTCATTACGGTCATGGTTTTCTGAAAAACCTGCGTAGCCCTCCGACATTTAAGATAAGTAATACTTAGTATTCGTGCTGCGTTTGTTGGCTTTCGTCAAGGCGTAGTGTGCAGTAGATAACTATTGCTTATCTGCAGTATATGATGCGATTGGGTTAGGGTAGTCATATGGCTTTGTTGGTTTTCGTCAAGAGTCGTGCGAGTGGATTTAATTCAATCAAGAAATGTACGGGTTGAGCTTGACTAGCGGACTATGGTTTGTTGGCATTCGTCAAGGTCATAGCACGTTAGGGGTAAAAGAATTATCGAGAATTTCAAGTGTTGAAATTTGCAATGAGATTGCATACCTCCTATGAGATAGTTGGATCCCGATACCCACTTCGAGTAAGAGTTACTCCTGGGAGAGTTTTACACAGGACAATTAGCCAATCAAATAGGTGTCTAGAAAGGTGTTATTGGGGTTATGCCTCTGGAAAAACGATGTTTATTCTAATTAGGTCTGTGCGAAAGCACGGGGAACCTCCCTCAAAGTACCAACACTGGCCTGGCTGAAAGATTGGCGAACTTGTAAAGTGTAATTAATCCCGGCTAGTCTTATCTTTTAGGGTTTTAAGGAAGATTTGATAAAAAGCAGTGGGAGCCATCCTGATTAGATAAGATAATAACCAGTCTAATCTTGCAAGAGCATACGCTAATGTGTTTTCTTCTCTCTCTCTCTCTCTCTCCAGGTAGCGACCATATCAGGCCTTAATCAAGATAATAATATGGATGTATTGACTGAACCCGCTTATTATACTGAGCAGGGGAACGTTGGTCCAGCTCCCACTTATAATTGTTATAAGTTTGAGCAGGGAATATGAGAATATCTGGATTCTCATGCCACCCAAATGAAGAATAAGCATGTTGATGCATCTTCTTCAGGTAAGTTAGTTATCGAGAACTGTTTCTCAGTTCACTCTACATCCTGGGTATTAGATACCGGATCAGGATCCCACATATGTAATATGTTACATGGGCTACGTAAAGGTAGGGAATTAGGAGAGGGTGATCATTCCGTAAGAGTTGGGAATGGAGCAAATGTTGCAGCCAAAGCAGTTGGCGAATATCACCTTGTATTATCAAATGGTAGTACATTGGTTCTGAACGAATGCTATTACATTCCGACCCTGATATGCAATCTTATATCAGTTTCTTTATTAAGCAAAGAAGGATATAATTTTGTAGTACAGGATAATGTTATGAACATATTCCTGAATCAAAAGTTGATTGGATCAGGATCGTTAAATAATGGCATATACGTTCTCAACCAAACTACAGTACTTAATGTCCAAAACACACATAAGAGGAAGAGTTCAGAAATGAACGAATCCTTCTTATGCCATTGTAGACTAGGTCATGTCAATGCGACGCGGATAGCTAAGTTGCATAAAGATGGATATTTGAATCCTTTTGAATTTTCATGTTATGATACTTGCCAGTCATGTCTCAAAGGCAAAATGACCAAAACTCCATTTAGTGGACACGGAGAAAGAGTTACAGAACTCTTGGGACTGATATATAGTGATGTATGTGGTCCCATGTCTACACATGCCAGGAACGGTTCTTCCTACTTCATTACATTCACTGATGATCTCTCAAGATACGGACATGTGTTCCTGTTGAAACACAAGTCTGAAGCTTTTGAGAAATTCAGAGAATATAAGAACGAAGTACAGAACCAAACGGGCAAAAGTATTAAGATCCTTCGATCTGATCGAGGAGGAGAATACTTGAGCAATGGTTTTCTAGACTATCTAAAAGAGAATGGGATTCTCTCTCAGCTTACTCCTCCATATACACCATAACACAACGGTGTATCGGAGCGGAGGAATCACACCCTATTAGATATGGTACGCTCTATGATGAGCAATGTTGAGTTCCCTATTTCCTTCGGGGGGTATGCGCTTGAGACAACCATACACCTATTGAATATGGTTCCTACCAAATCAGTGCCTACCACTCTATATGAGATATGGAAGGGGAAGAGACCATCTCTTAAGTATGTTAAGATATGGTGTTTTCCGGCCTATGTCAAAAAGCATAATCCGGACAAACTCGAGGCAAGATCTGTCATATGCAAGTTTGTAGGATATCCTAAGAACTCACAAGGGTATATCTTCTACCACACTGAGTAACAAAAGGTGTTTGTTTCTCGACATACCACCTTTCTAGAAAAGGAATTTCTTTCAAAGGAAATTAGTGGCGAGGAGGTAGAACTGGAAGAAGTTCCAGCAACACAAACCACGACAGAAGATTTGGTAGAACCAGAGGATTCAGTAGTCCCCGACGAACCCCAGCCTCTCCGCCGATCTAGTAGGGTTCTTCATCCACCTAAGAGATACTACGGTTTTCTCATAGATGGTGGAAGCGAGGATTGCATCATGGAAGATGATGACCCGACTAGCTTCGAGCAGGCCATCATGAGTGGGGACTCTGTGAAATTGATCGATGCAATGCGATCTGAGATGGTATCCATGTACACCAACAAAGTATGGACTTTAGAAGTTGCTCCTGAAGGGGTAAAACCCATTGGGAGCAAGTGGATCTTTAATAAGAAACTTGGTGTAGATGGAAAAGTTGAGACTTTCAAAGCTAGACTTATTGCAAAGGGTTTTCGTCAACGACCAGGTGTGAATTATGACGAAACCTTTTCTCCAGTGGCTATGCTTAAGTCCATCCAGATCTTACTTTCTATTGCTGCATACCATGACTACGAAATCTGGCAAATGGATGTTAAGACCGCCTTTCTAAATGGTGATTTAGAGGAGTGCGTATACATGACTCAGCCAGAGGGCTTCATAGATAGTGGGAGCAGCGAAAAGGTGTGTAATCTTCTTAAATCCATCTACGGGTTAAAGCAGGCATCGCGGAGTTGGAACATATTCTTTGATATTGTAGTCAAAGAGTTTGACTTCATCAAAAACGTAGATGAACCTTGTATATACAAGAAGGTTGCAGAGAGTAAGGTCGTCTTCCTCGTATTGTACGTGGATGACATACTCTTGATAGGAAATGATGTTCTTATGCTGCATTCGGTCAAGCTCTTCTTATCACATAGATTCTCAATGAAAGATCTAGGTGATGCCTCCAGCATTTAGGGCATTAATATCTATAGAGATAGATCTAAACGGATACTGGGATTGTCCCAATACAAGTACATTGACACCATAATAAAGAGGTTTAGTATGGAAGAATCCAAGCGTGGGAACCAACCCACGATCTCTGGACTCACTCTCTCCAAAGAGATGTCTCTCAAGACTGATTTGGAGAGAGCTCTTATGCAAGGGATACCCTATGCTTCGGCAGTATGCTCTATCATGTACGCGATGCTATGTACCAGACCCGATGTAGCATACTCACTAAGTGTAGTGAGTAGCTATCAAGCAGATCCAAGAGAGAATCACTGGACAGCGGTGAAGAACATTCTCAAGTACTTGAGAAGAACCAAGGAGATGTTCTTGGTGTATGGTAACAGAGAACTCCAGGTAGAGTCCTTTACCGATTCGAGCTTCCAAAGTGATAAGGACGACTCTAAGTCGCACTCGGGATTTGTCTTTACCCTGAATGGAGGGGCGGTTTGTTGGAAAAGTTCCAAGCAAGAAACCGTGGCAGACTCGACGATGGAGGCTGAATACATCGCTGCCAAAGAGGCTATCTGGATGAAGAAGTTCATCACTGAACTTGGTGTGGTTCCGTCCATTGAGCATCCAATACCTTTGTTTTGTGATAACAATGGAGCTGTGGCTTTGGAAAAGGAACCCAGGTCCCATCAGAAGTCCAGACATATTCTAAGGCGGTATCACCTGATCCGGGATATAGTTGATCGCCGCGAGATCGAGGTCAGGAGAGTTGACACGAAGGACAACACTGCGGATCCACTCACGAAGACCATTCCTCAGATACAATTTGAGAGACTCTTCGGGATGTTTGGTATGAGATACTACAACAGCTGGCCTTAGTGCAAATGGGAGATTGTTAGTTATATATATTCCTTAAAGGCCATTGTTGTACATATGACGTATATTATAGTGATTCTTGGATATATATAGAGAGGACTTTCTTGCTCGACATGATAGTATGCTATTTGGTTTCACTTTGTCTTAACATGTTGACTTGTATTAGTTTACTGTCTTGCTCTCACATGTTGATAAAGCCCTTAGGATATGTACTCGACTACTAGGACTATGATGCAGATCATACTAGTTGGGCCAGGGTTGTCCGAGAGTACATCCTATAACTGTTCCTAGTCGAGGGAGTGTCGAGACTGGGCATCGATACTCCAGAGTAGACTAGCGTATACGCATCTTGACCTATATGATGGGCGATGGATGATCCCATATCCATCGGTGTTTGACATCAAAGATGGTGTACGAGTGCTCAGTGGAGACTGGGTACATTGAACGGACTCGCCGAGAACTCCTAGATGGTATTATACCAATCGTCAGATAGCAGTTCTCCGGTGACACAGGTACAGGTTAGTCTGTAGACCGGAGATCGTCATAGAGTCTTGTGTGATTCCCACTGTGCTTTGATTTCCACCTTACCATGTCTAAGAGGGTGTGAAAAACGGTGGCTTTTGGGTATATTCCCGAATCACATGGAGGCAATGAGCGATAGGAGGGGTTTTGTCTCTCCCGGTATAGGGAGTTGATGTTGTGCAGTGTTCGATTGGCTATAACTGGAATTCCCTGGCCAGGGCTGATATGGAGTGCTACTGGTATGAGTTATCAGTAGTTTCTCGACCCGTTATGAGCCTCACATCGACACGACTTATCGATTACTGGGGTCTGACGTTTACCACCCCTAGACTTGATATGCGACATATCAGACGAAGAGACCGGACTGTACGGTAGTGTTACTGATTGGATTCACAGGAGAATGTACAGGCTTTCTTGTTGATCTTCTGATCGCCCAATACCTGGGTGGCTGTTACGTTTAGCTGACCGCTTGCAGCTTGTGGGTGTTTGATATGATCATCACCTACTACCGGCGTATTGATGATTATTTAGAGTCCTACACAGAGGTTTCCTGGCTCAGGAAAAACGGAGTAGGAGCACATATGTGATATGTGCGGGACCGAGAATAATACGATATGAGATACCGTATTCTATTCTCGCGATATGTGATATCGGCCGGGTATATGTGATATAGCCGGGTCATCGGATCAAGTGTTGATTCGATGAAATGGTACATGTTATATTAGTAGGTTATATGCAATATAGCCGGATTGTCGGATCAAGTGTTGATTCGATAATTTAATGTATATTAAATATGTGATATATTAAATTACGTTAACTAATATAAGCTCGCTTTAATGATTCATTTTCTCACTGGATAATACGTTGATATATATGCGATATATGTTAATTGTATTATTTTCTTTTGTTACAAAATATATTGTATATGTGATATATAATATTGTAACATGTTAGGGTTACAAATGCGACATGGTTGTTGAGTTTAAACCAAGTTAGGGTTTGGATTAGGGTTAGCTTTTGGGTTAGCTTTTGGATGCTTCATGAAGCTTTGACTTTGTCTTTAGCTTTGATATTTTGTGAAGATATTTGTTAGCCAACCCAAACCCTTAACCTTTGTTTATTCTCTACATGAGTTAAATCATTCATTGTTAACTCATGGTTGCAATTGTAACCACAACACTAATTTCATTATTCATCACGAAAGGATTAGCTTCATTTTCTTCTTCTTCTAGCTCTTGAAAAAGCTTCACTACCTTTTGTGTTTATGATGATAAATGGTGAGAAATTGAAAACAAAAGAGAGCATAATTCCTACTTCATCATCCTCATCTATTCTAGCCACTTAATTAGGGTGTTCGCTTCTCTAATTTCTTCATTAGTGAAGTGTAAGCTTGGGTTAGAGATTCTTCAAGGTAGATCATCTTGGATCAAGAAGACTTCAAGTAAGATGCATCATTCACCTCTTGGAGCCTCACGAGAGTCGGAGTTCATGATGATCGCAGTGAAGGTACCTCAACACGGAGCTTATGAAGTGAAGGAACGGACTATAAAGGTTGTAATCGTTATCTCTTTACTTCTTTGTATGTGATACAAACTTTGTTACCCTAGAAATTCTAGCATGATTCATGTTTGCATGCTTTTCACTTCTCTAAATTTTAAAATGGCACGTGTGATGCTACCAAATCCTAGACTAGGTGCAAGGGAAGCCCAGTAAGTTAATAAATCAAATATATATTTATACATTAAATTATCAAATCAACACTTGATTTAATAATCCGGCTATATCACATACAACCGACTAATATCAAATATAACAACTTATCAAATCAACACTTGATCCGATAACCCGGCTATATCATATACAACCGTCCGATATCATATATCCCGAGAATAGAATGCGGTATCACATGCGCGCATTAATCTCGGTCCCGCACATATCATATATGTGCTCCTACTTCATTTCGCATGAACCAGGAAACCTCTGTGTAGGACTCTAAAGACTCGTCAATACGTCGGAAGTAGGTGATGATCATATTAAACACCCACAAGCCGCAAGCGGTCTGCTAAACGTAACGGCAACCCAGGTATTGAGCGATCAGAAGATCAACAAGCAAGCCTGCTCATGTTCCTGTGAATCTAATCAGTAACACTACCATACAGTCCGGTCTCTTCGTCTGATATGTCGCATATCACAGCCTGGGGGTGGTATAACGTCAGACCCCAATAGCCTGATAAGTCATGCCGATGCAAGGTCCATAACGGTTCAAGAAACTACTGATAACACTTACCAGTAGATCTCAGCAACTTTGGCCAGGGATTTCCTGTTATGGCCAATCGAGCATAGTGCAACATTAACACCCAATACCGGGAGAGAAGAATCCCCTCCTATCGCTCATTGCCTCCATGTGACTCGGGACTGTACCCAAAAACCACATTTTTTCATGATCTCTTGAACGTGGTATGGTGGAAATCCAAGCATAGTGGGATTCACACTAGACTCTATGACGATCTCGGGTCGACAGACTAACCTGTACCAGTGTCACCAGAGAACTGCTATATGACGATAGGTATAATACCATCTAGGAGTTCTCGGCGTGTCCGTTCAGTGTACCTAGTCTCCATTGAGCACCCGTATACTTTCTCTGATGTCAAACACCAATGGATATAGGATCATCCATCGCCCATAATATGGGTCAAGAAGCGCATACACTACTCTACTCTGGATTATCGATGCCCTGTCTCGATACTACCACGACTGGGAACATTTGAAGGATGTACTTACCGACTACCACTGCCCCACTAGTTTGATCTGCATCATAATCCTGGTAGTCAAGTACTCATCCTAAGGGCTTTATCAACATGTAATAGAGCAACAATAAGTGTACATGTTAAGATAAAGTGCAACCAGATAGCATACTATCATGTTGAGCAAGAAAGTCCTCCCTATATATGTCCAAGCATCCACTACAATATACATCGCATGTATAGTAATGGTATCTAGGGCATACATATAACTAATAATATGAAAGCCAAGAATCCCCGACATCCCCTCCTCAAAAGCCGACTAGTGCAAAGGGCTAAAATCAAACTGTGAGGGGAGGCACCACGGTCCCCCTGCACAACATGAACTGACTCGCCCGGAAAACAAAACATGACTGTCTTCTCACGGAAGTCCACGGACGCGTAGCAAGTAGCTAACCAATCCATGCCGAGGAGAACGTCGAAATCCAACATCTCAAGAAGGATCAAGTCGACGGACG
This sequence comes from Agapanthus africanus, assembly GCA_030015575.1. Lineage (NCBI taxonomy): Eukaryota > Viridiplantae > Streptophyta > Magnoliopsida > Asparagales > Amaryllidaceae > Agapanthus > Agapanthus africanus. The sequence continues at coordinate 209,456,425 of JASDDO010000004.1, forward strand.
AATCTCTATCTCCAATACGGACGTCACACAGTCGAAACACATGTCGCACAATCAAAGACTCGCCAATAGGATTAGTCACGACAAGCTGCTGATCTAGCAAACACGACTCTCGGCCCAACCTCGGCACGAAGTGTGTAGAAATATAAGAGTGCATAGATCCCGGGTCAAACAAAACGTATGCATCGAAGGAACATATTGAAAGAGTACCTGAAACCACTGCATTGGATGCCTGCGCATCCTGATGAGTCAAAGAAAATACTCGTGCCTGCCCTCTACCGGCGACTGGCTGTCCTCCGCCTCTACCACCCCATCCTATCTGAACAGACCCTCCGCGACCATGACCTCTCTGAGCATAAGTCTGACGTGGAGCAACAACAGGCGTAAGAGGCAACGCTCTCTAAGGTGGAGAAGGTAGTAAGGTAACATGTGGTACGGCTGCCTCGTCCTCACGTGGCTCAGTACAATATCTGAAGCGATGACAAAAACTCCCGCACCAGAAACATCTAAACGATGACTGCTGACCCTCGTGTGGATAAGAGCTGAATAACTGGCCTCATCCCAAGCCTATGCTACTCCCATGACCTGAACGAAATCAGTCGCGACATCTATACATCTGCCTCTGGGCTGATACACCAGTACGAACCCTCTTCGGTTCCAGAACGACCGAAGTCTCGGAAAGACGCTCCTCAACCAGTAGGGATGTGTCCACTGTGGCTGCATATGTGTCACAATGCTGGGTGCTGATAGCGAGGAACAACTGGGAAAGCAGGCCTCGTACAAATCTCTTGATCAGCATCTCCTCAGTGTCCACCAAATATGGAGCATACACAGATAACTGGGTAAACTGAACATCGTACTCTGCCACCGTCATACCCAGAGTCTGGCATAACGACTCAAAACTGTGAGCTCGAGCACCCCTGACGCTCTGCGGAAGGAAATGGGCAAGAAAAACCGCCACGAACTCAGCCCAGGTCATAGGAGAAAGACCTGAGGCTCGGCCCCTCTCTAAAGACTCGCACCAGGTCTGGGCAAGACCCCTCCAGACGAAAACTCGCGAACTCTACCCATCTCGCGTCGGAGCATCTCAGCGAACGACAGATCCTGGCCATCCGATCGATAAACGACCGGGGATCCTCAGCTGCATCAGTGCCGGTGAAAACCGGAGGCTTCAGCCTCATGAACTCAGATAATGATACGGTGATAACCTCCGTAGCTGTAGGTAAGACTGCCTGAACCGTTGGCACCATCGCGGTCCCCGTGACAGGTGGGACAACCTCCTGTCTCTGCACTCGACTGGCCTTAACTAACAACCCCATCATCTGGCATAAATCCTGCATACCGGCCTCTAGCCTAGTAATACGATCTAGCAAAGGTGGATTAATCCGCTCCTGTGGAATAGGCGTGCCTCTATGGTCGGTCCTCGTTTCCGACGAGCCTACCCTGACCTCGGCTCTCACGGCCACTCTCTGCACTCTCGTAGTCTTCTGTGGCATAATGGCTGGAAATGAAAACAGGATTCGATAAGAACATAGAAATCGAATCATAGTGATATATGGAATCAAGGAAGGAATTACAAGCAATGTGTCCTAAGGTCACTTAGGCGGAGTACCGTGTCGTATGTATGCCGCGGAACATACACACGCTACGTCACTCTGCTTAAGCTACCTACTCCATCATACCAAGGTCATCCTACACTCCGAAAGGTAAAACCTAGCGCTCTGATACTAACTTTGTCACGACACAAAATTTGGCACGTGACCGACACTTAAATCACGTGACGTCAACAGGCATAACGCAATTTAAGTAAGACGAAAACCCAGAAATCTAAACCATAAGAAGAAGTAAGTGATAAAACATTGTTAAAAACATTTGGAAATCTCAAGTAAAAATCTTAAAGCTTATGTTTATTTTCTTAAAAATTTCGGCAGCAACTCCTTTGTAAAAACTAGCCCCGAAACGGGTACAAACATAGGATATAAATAAAGCATCCCCAAACGGGAGCAAATCACGCCCAATGGCAGAAACAACCACCACAAGCATATATACAACGCCGTAGCGAAGAAATAGACAATATAAATGAAAACAACATAAAGAGGTAAAACTACATAATAAAGGCCAGCTCACACGAGCACAACACCTAGAGTCACAAAATATACAATATCAGTCCTCACAACTCGTCTCTAAGTCAATACATGAAAGTGGTAGATGGAGAGTACTATATACAATGAGATATACAATGGATATAATCGGATAACCGCAAACCCACCTATAGCAAAAAGGCCTCACAGCCAACCGTAGTGATATCCGCTGAAAAAGATACAATAAGAAGCCCTGTCGCGACTACTCTGAGGGTCAAGCCTGCAAAACACTGTGGCACAACGGGGGTGAGTTGCCAACTCATGAATAATAAGTAATATCATACAGATAATCGTAGGTATGCACTAACAACGATAATCTTGCACATGCAATCTGATAGCATAAATATGGCAATATGGATATGCAACAATCATGATCAAGGTACACCATCAGGGTACTACAACTATATGAAACGATGCATATCTAATAAATCCTGAGTGTGGGATAAAACATAACATCATCATCATGGAAAATCCCGGTGTCGATCAACGACACCCTAAATCCCAATACCTCTGGCGTCGTCACTCTGATCGGCCCTCATATCCGTAAATCTCATGGAACCTGAGTGCCCAACATCGACACTCGAAACATCATGAAAACCCGTGTCCATCATCGACAAGTAAATCCACATAACTCGGGCTCCGTCAGTCCGGATCGGCCCACGGGCTCCGTCAGTCCGGATCGGCCCACGGGCTCCGTCAGTCCGGATTGTCCCATATCCATCTCACGACTCCGGTCGGTATCCTCAAGATAACCGCCGGGTCCAAACTATCACCGGCAGGTAGTAGTCCCTCTGCTAGGCTCATCGTCTACTGCACAACATACCTTTCTTTCCCTAGAGTACCATACTGGGTACACCATGAACCCGCAAACAGATCATCCATCTCCTCGAATTGGGTTTCTAACACAAGTCTCAGAACCGAGAAAACTCATGGTGGACGCATCGAAATATCATATCAAGAGAAACCGGGTTTTCATAACAATGCATACTTTCTTGAAATATCACCACGGTTCTCAAATCCATAAATCACATGAAATCCTTATCTCAATGCGTAAATCCATGAAATATGATGTATGCAACATAGAACAGTAATATGAGCATATCAAGGGAAAACCGCTCTTTTAAATGAATCAAGTTTTTAAATATATCATGTGGTTCCCAATTTCTCCAAAATCAAATGCAACATCATATAGATGTGTACATGTAGCTATAGCAAGGTATGGGTGTATACATGTAGGTATGTATGCGTGATGCATTTCATAAGCGCAATGGAACAAGAATCAACGTCTCAATGTCAATAACGAATACAGTACCACATATGTGTATATTTTGTGCGTTTCATGGCAATTACCAACGTTGTGGGTGTAGCATACAATTTAGTGCTCGTGCAACATGAACCATCAGTAATGGTGCAGTGTCCAATAGGTACTAAGTCAAGGCACAAAAAGTAATAATATGCAATGATGCTCATGCACAATCAACTCATATGCATATAACATGTGGCTATAATATCATATCTAGCCCTCGACGCTTAACGCCATACGGGAGATTTCCCCGTAGATGTTAAATCTACTCAACGATGATCTCGAGCTAGGTAAATCCAACCACCTGCTTTCCTTTCTTCGCAGCATCCGAAGTCCCCGCCTGCGATCCTATAAACACACGACACAATAACGCGTGGATTTAGAAAACTACCCAATAATAAACGAACACAACGCCAATTAACGAATCGGTTTCCTTAAGCTACAAAAGGGTTCGCTTAGCGGCTAACGTGTGTAGCGATATCGTCAAAATAAGTCCACGACTGCAAGCTACCAGAAACACTTAAACTACGACGGATCAATCATATCGCACTTTTCCGAAACACCTAAAATTTGCTAAGTGGTCCTAGATTTTTACTACAGTCAATACAGAAAAATCAAGCAGTACCAAACACCCCAAAATACTTACAGACAGCTACCCTAAAAATCCCAACTCCCCAGGCTCCTACAAAACTGGCGACGTCGGATTTCCATCGATTCTCTCCGGATGAACAGTGCAAAGTGGGGTCAGGGTTTCAGGTGAACACTCAGGGCCTCTAGTACAACACTACTACATTGCTAGATTTTACAGTAACAATTCATGGTGATAGCAGATTACAGTGACCCTAAAATAACACTAAAAATACGATATGTGCACAAAACTATATCTTTGGTGTTCTAAACAGCAAGTACTAGGCAACACAACATAATAAGGACCTAATTAACAGTTAGGGATCACTACCTTTCCACACTTGCTCAAAACTCATAGCTTTCCATGCTCCAAGTCATTTTTGGTATCTTAACTAGGCTTGTGAAGGGTTTAGATGAAGTTTTGTGGTGATTTGGTTTGGTTTAGTGATGAAATGATTATGGTTTTCAGTTAAGGGGTGTAACACCTTAGAATGCGATTTGTGTTAATTAAGCGATAATGCGGGTTTTTAGAGAAAAGTTTACCAAATCGGTTTCCTCACATTTTATAGCAAGTAATTATTATTTTATTATAAATTATTATGGCTTGCATACACATGTGCATGTTAATGTGAGAGGTAGTAATGTTAACCTTGTTTATGACCAGGACACCTTAAGCAATCCCTCCTTTAGCTTAACCTTGCTTTAACCTTACCTAGATTTTGTGAGAAAATATCTCTTTTGGTTTGAGAGGAGGTGGCTAGTGTGTCATGAGGGTTATTAATGAGAGCATTAATGAAGGTGAGGAAGAGAGTGAGATTAAGGTTTTGTTTCACCCTACACTCACCCCTCACCATTATTTCCCTCACCCTCTCATTCTCAAGTATTCTTCATCTCCTCACTCCCAAACTGAACCCTTACTTTCCCTTCACTAAAATCCTTGTAAAACTTCACAAAAATCCACGGAAAATACTTTAAATGCCTTGATTAGCCACTAGCTTGCCTTGGAGCTTGGAAAGCTAGGATTTTTGAGCAAGAGTGGCTAGGTAATGACCTCTAAACTGTTAAATAGGTGTATTATGTTATGTAGCTTGTTGGTTGCTGTTTAGAATACTTAAAGTATCGTTTCGTGCAAATATCGTATTTTTAGTGTCATGTTTAAGTCTCTGTGATCTGCTGTGACCTGGGATTTTTACGGTAAATTCAAACAATATAGTGGTGTTGTACTAGTGACCCAGAGAGTGCACCCAGAGCACGAACCCAAGGGGCTCGGTTTTGGCCGGCGACGCACCATGGAAATCCGGCGACCTCGGATGTTAAGGGGTGTTGGGGCTTAGGTTTTGTAGTGTAGCTGTCTGCAGTAGTTTAGGAGGGTTTGGTACTGTTTGAGTTTTAAGTTTTGATAGTATGCAAAATCTGGGATCACTTGTGCATAATCTAGTGTTTTGAGTACGCGTGTTACGTTATCCGACACGGTTTGTGATCTTGTATAGCTGTTGCACGTGGGCTGGTTTGGGTGTGCCGCCACACACGTTAGCCGTTAAACGAACACTTATGAGTTGGATTGGAGTTGGTGCGTTAGTCAAACGTAGTGTGTACGGGATATTGATCGATTTCTGAGATTGCACCTGTTATGTTTATGTTAATAGGATCACAGGCGGGGACTTCGAGCGCTGCGACGAAAGGGAAGCAGGTGATTGGATCGACCTAGCTTGTGATTGTCGGTGAGTAGATTTAACATCTACGGGGAAATCGCCCGTATGGCGGTCAGGTCTAGATATGATATGAGATTAGCCGCATGTTTATATGCACATATAGAGATGGTGCATGAACCTTATTGCATATAGTTATTTGTTGTGCCTGAACCTGCATCTATTGTACACTGCATTATTATTGACAGTCCATGTTTCACGAGCACCAATTGTATGCTACACACATACTGTCGGTAATTGACATGATACGCACAACACAAATATTCATATGAGATACCTTGCTATTGGTTAGCGACATAGAAGCATTTATTTTTGTAAAATGGCGCATATGATATATAGCATATATGTACACCTACATGCTTACATATATTCCTTGCTATACCTACATGCTCACACATATACCTTGCTATAGTTATATGTTCAGCTTTATATGACATATATATCGGTGGTATGGGACGCTGTTATATATATGTATATTGGATTCGGATAATTGGGAACCGCGTGATATATTTAATGACTTGATGCATTTAAATAGCGGATTTTTCCTGTGATATGCTCATATTGTTGTTTTATGTTGCATATGTTAAATTACATGGATTTACGCATTTGAGATATGTTTTCATGCGATTTGGGGATTTCAAGTGTCGATGTTGGGCACTTATATTCCGAGAGATATATGTATATTGGAAACCGATACGTGGAACACAAGTGTCGAGGTTGGACACTTGGGTTTCGAGGAACGTATGGATATCAGAGTACCGATACGTCGATCACAAGTGTCGATATTGGGCACTTAGGATTCGAGGAACGTATGTATATGAGTATTTATGTGTCGATGCTGGGCACTAGTTTTCATGATATTTCGGGTGTCGATGTTTGACACTAAGGTTGCATGAGATATGAGGGCCAATCTGAGGGTCGATATGAGGGCCGATCTGAAGGCCGATATGAGGATTTTAGGATTTGGGGTGTTGTTGATTTACTCCGGGTTTTTCTATGCTGATGATTTATGCATGAGATAATTAATTTTCCCGCACTCAGTATTTAGTTGATATGCATTTGATTCATGTAGATATAGTACCCTGGTGGTGTACCTTGATCATGATAATTGCATATTCATATTGTTATACTTATGCTACCAGCTTACATGTGATTCATTATTGCTGTTAGTGCATACTTACGATTACAGTATGATGTTATTTACTATTCACGAGTTGGTAACTCACCCTCCGTTGTGCCGCAGGTTTTTTCAGGTCCAATCATCAGAGTGGTCGCGGCAGGACGCTTTATTATCTTTACTTTTGCGGATACCGCTACGGTTGGCTGTGAGGCTATTTGCTTTAGGTGGGTTGCGGTTATCCGATGATATACATTGTATATTTCTTGTATCTAGTCCTCTCCATCTATCATCTTCATGTATTGACTTAGAGACGAGTTGTGAGGATCGATGTTGTATATTCTTATAACTCTGGTTGGCGTGCTGTTGTGAGCTGGCCTTTTATATGTGTGGTTTATCTTTTCTTCGCTACGGCGTCGTATATCTGTTGTGGTGGTTTTTTCCGTCGTTGGGCGAGATTTTCTCCCGTTTGGGGATGCTTTACTTTTATCTTATGTTTGTACCCGTTTCGGGGCTAGTTTTTACAAAGGAGGTGATGCCGAAATTTTTATGAAAAACAAACTTAAGTTTAAAGTTTTGCATCGAGTTTTTAAATGTGTTCTATCTTTTGCTACTAGTAATGGTTTATATTGCTGGGTTTTCGGCTTACTTGAATTGCCTTACGCCTGATGACGTTACGTAGTCTAAGTGCCGGTCATGTGCCCAAATTGGGTCGTGACAAAGTTGGTATCAGAGCGCTAGGTTTTATCTTTCGGAGTGTAGAATGACCTTGGTATGATAGAGTAGGTAGCTTAAGCAGAGTAACGTAGCGTGTGTATGTTCTGCGGTATACTTACGACACGGTACTTCGCCTAAGTGACCTTAGGACTTATTGCTTGAAATTCCTTCCGTGTTTACATATCCTTTTGATCTGATTTCTGTGTCCTTATCGAATCATGTTTCCATTTCTAGCCTTTATGCCACTGAAGACTACGAGGGCGCAGAGAGCGGCCGAGAGGGCCGAGGTCAGAGTTGACTCATCTGAGACGAAGACTGACCAGGGCGGTACGCCCGTTGTGCAGGACCAGATTGTTCCACCTTCGATAGACCATACGGCTATGCTAGGGGCTGGTATGCAGGATTTGCGACAGATGATGGGGTCGTTAGTTGAGTCCATTCGAGCGTAGGGGCAGGCGGTTGTTCCACCCATTACGGGGACCGTGTTGGTGCCTACAGTTCAGGCGGTTGTACCTGCAGCTACGGAGGTGATCACCGTATCGTTATCTTTGTTCATGAGGCTGAGGCCTCCGGTTTTCACTGGTACCGATGCAGCCGAGGATCCACAGCCGTTTATCCACCGGATGGTGTACCACTTTGAAATTTCCGTTTGATTGTTTTGGTGATAATTAGTAGTCTTGCATGTTTTATTTGTGTGTGCATAGGATTTATAGTTATTATTGGTAGTGTTAGTATTGGAAACTTTCTTGTGTTGTGCACACTTGCATGCTTAGACTTTTCTTGCAACTTGTTAACCATTTTCTTGTGTGCATGGTTGCAATTTATCTTTCCCCCACCATTTGACCCTTTTCCTAAACCCTTTTTATAATTTCAAAGAAAACAACAAAAGAAAAGAAATCCAAATAGACAAGGAGCATGGTGTTAGGTAGAGACTTTGACTTTTGGACCCATTTCATTGCTTCTCTCTCTTTCTCCTCTCCCCACTTCTGAAACTTCTGCTGCTCCAGCAGCAAAAGCCCTCCCATTTCCTTCATTTTGTGCTTCTCTTCACTTTCCATTGAATTCCCAAACAAAACCCTACACCAATCAACACCTTTCATCACTAAACCTTGAGAAAAGTGAGCTTTTTAGGGTGTTTAAGGAAAATCTGCACACTAGAGGGGAAAGCTGGAAGTTTTGGTGTTCTACAAGGTTCTTAGAAGGTATTAACTCATATTAGCACCTCTTTTCTTTAGACTTGTTGTATTCTCTAGTAAAAATCCCTTTTTTTGTGTATTTTTAGTGATATTATAGGATATTTGTGATTCACATGTTAGATTGGTGTTCTCATAGTTTAGTTAGCTCCTTTAAGTGTTATTAGAGCTATCTTAACTAGGTTATACCTCAGGTTGCACAAAAATACCCTAAAGTTCCATTTTTAGTGCAAAGTGTGGATTTTAACTAGAATTTGGGCACTGTAGGATCTGCTGTTACCCGAGACTTTTCAGTAGAAATCTAGATGATACTGCAGCATGTATGGGGAGAATTGAGTGCACCAACCAAACCTGGGAGCCCAATTCCCAAGTGAGGCCGCCAAATATTGCATTCTGACCGCAATTTGCGGCCAGATGGGGGATCCATGGGTTGGGGTTTGGGGTGTGGGTGTCTGCTGCTATTTGGGTTGTTTTGGTATATATAGTTTTGCAATATCTTTCCTGTATCAAAATCTGGGGTAGAATACCTATTTTTCCCGTATTTTCAACCTTTCGCGACACGCGTGATACGTGTGTGTGGGTTTTGGGTTTCTGCGTATCGCGACGCGTCAGGGTGCGTTTAGGTGCGTAACCACGCGTTTTAGCGTATCGTGCACACGCGCGCTTGGTTCGCGACACGAGTTATTGGTTCGGCTTAAATGTCGCGTTTTCGTGATTTCAAGCTTACGTGTGATATATATTGTGTAATTCTAGGTTCGCAGGCGGGTACAACGGACGTCGCGCAGGAGGGGACACAGGTTGTTGGCTATACCTAGTGGAAGGCTACGGTGAGTAGATTTCACATCTACGGGGGTATCGCCCGCATGGCGTTCTACGTCAGGGCTGATGGGACCTTATAGTGTTCTATATATATATTGCATGTTCATAGTTACAAGCTAGTGCATTGCATACCTACTACATATATCATATTGGATCATTGCATTGTAGCTCATTTATATGTGACATGACTTGATACTCATATTTGATACCTATATCATATTGGATCATTGCATTGTAGCTCATTTATATGTGACATGACTTGATACTCATATTTGATACCTATATCACATTGGATCATTGCATTGTAGCTCATCTATATGTGACATGACTTGATACACATATTTGATACCTATATCACATTGGATCATTGCATTGTAGCTCATTTATATGTGACATGACTTGATACTCATATTTGATACCTATATCATATTGGATCATTGCATTGTAGCTCATTTATATGTGACATGACTTGATACTCATATTTGATACCTATATCACATTGGATCATTGCATTGTAGCTCATCTATATGTGACATGACTTGATACTCATATTTGATACCTATATCACATTGGATCATTGCCTTGTAGCTCATTTATATGTGACATGACTTGATACTCATATTTGATACCTATATCATATTGGATCATTGCATTGTAGCTCATGTATATGTGACATGACTTGATACTCATATTTGATACCTATATCACATTGGATCATTGCATTGTAGCTCATCTATATGTGACATGACTTGATACTCATATTTGATACCTATATCACATTGGATCATTGCATTGTAGCTCATTTATATGTGACATGACTTGATACTCATATTTGATACCTATATCACATTGGATCATTGCATTGTAGCTCATTTATATGTGACATGACTTGATACTCATATTTGATACCTATATCACATTGGATCATTGCATTGTAGCTCATCTATATGTGACATGACTTGATACTCATATTTGATACCTATATCACATTGGATCATTGCATTTTAGCTCATCTATATGTGACATGACTTGATATTCATACCTGATACACATATCACATCACAATTACTTGTATATTTCTTTGATGGTATCGACTTGTACTAGACATAGAGTAGTACCCCAGACTGTATGATCTGATGATAGTGATACCTGTTATGTGACGAGATAGTGAGGTATTGACCTGTACCCAGCTTTGGGGATGCCGTACGATGATTTACCATACGAGCCGATATTGATGATAGATCCGCACTCATACGTGAGGATATCTTACGATATGACATTGAGGCGAGATCACCGACTATATACCTCTACATATACATTGACTCAGATTTAGGTAGTTTCCACACCTACCCCCCTGATTTAACCTGACACTTAGATGTAGTTTGCATAGTAGATTCTTCACTGTGGTGTTGACTATTCCCGGGTCATGCTCATTTCAAATGGAAAGCCGCGTTACTGTTCATTTACTATTCACTCTACAGCTCGCATTGTATCGCATACTTAATATTTTATCATGATGATCTCTGATGGGAGCCTATGTGCTCGGAGCCTATGAGCTCGATGTGAGAGGAGCCTATGAGCTCGATATGAGAGGAGCCTATGTGCTCGGAGCCTATGAGCTCGATGTGAGAGGAGCCTATGTGCTCGGAGCCTATGAGCTCGATGTGAGAGGAGCCTATGTGCTCGGAGCCTATGAGCTCGATGTGACGGGAGCCTATGTGCTTGGAGCCTATGTGCTCGGAGCCTATGAGCTCGATTGGAGAGGAGCCTATGTGCTCGGGACCTTTATGGTAGATGGTATATTATATTCCCCTACCCCCTATTTATTGCATATGCATTGCATACATGATGCTTATTGTCAGTGGGTGACGGGTGGACGGGTTCCACATATAATTACAGACATGCCTTTACACTGATCATACTTCATTGTATATATAACAGGGTATGAGGGCGCTGTTATATATACCCTTACACCAATATTAGTGGTATGGGACGCTAATATATGTGTATTGATATCATTGATACTTCATCATATTTACTTCATGCAGACATACCTTACACTGATGACATGTTATTACCTGAGTACCTGGCACTACATACATATTTAGATGTTACCTTGCCACCTTATCACACTCAGATATACTCTTGTGGATTATATTACTGATCGTTGACTTATGATTATGTCTTGCATTCGATTTCTGCTTGTAGATGTTTCTATTCACGAGTTGGCAACTCACCCCCGTTGTGCCACAGTGTTTGCAGGTTGCCCTTCGGAGTAGTCGCGGCAGGCTGCTTTGCATCTTTTGACACAGATACCCCCACAGTTGGTGTACTAGCTCTTTTGCTGATAGGTGGGTTTTGTGCGGTATCTGTTTATCTTTCAGTATGTACATTGTTGTATCTAGTATTCTCCATCTACCATGTATGTATTTGACTTAGAAACAGTGTGAGGACGATGTTGTATTATTCTGTATTCTGGTGTCGAGCTCGTTGTGAGCCGGCTGTACTTTTAGTTTATTCTATCTGTGATGTTCCCACTTGTGGATCTTGATCTTCGCTACGGCGTCATATATCACTATCTGGTGCTTGTTTACTTAGATTTCTTATCATGTTCGTAAGTGTTTCCATTTAAAACTTCTATCACTCTATACTTTCACTGGTTTGATTTTCTGGGTTTTTCGGTTCACTTAGCTGCGTCACGCCTGTAGACGTTACGTGGTTAAGTTGCCGGTTACGGGCCAAACTTCGGGTCGTGACAAAGTTGGTATCAGAGCGTAGGTTTTACCTTTCGGAGTGTAGGACGACCCTGGTATGATGGAGTAGGTAGCTGCGGCAGGGTAGCGTAGCGTGCGTATGTTCCGCGGCATACTCACGACACGGTACTCCGCCTACGCGACCTTAGGACTTGTTGATTTAAATTCCTCCTTGAGTATATACATTCTTGCGATTCGATTTCCGTATCCTTATCGAATCCTGTTGTTTCTGATAGCCAATATGCCGCCAAGGACTACGAGGGCACAAAGAGCGGCCGCGAGGGCCGAGGTTCGAGTTGATTCATCTGAGACAAGGACTAATCTGAGTAGTACTCCTGTTGCACCAGGACAGATTGTTTCCCCTACGGCAGCTCAGGTCGCTAGACTAGTGGTAGAGATGCAGGGCCTATGCCAGGCGATGAGCTCATTGGTAGAGGTCGTTCGAGCGCAGCGACAGATGGTTGCCACCCCTGTTACCCAGTTATTCCTTGCGATCATCATGCAGTATTCCGTTCCCTACATAGCACCGGTGGAGGCAGCTCCCGTGTACGAGACACGTCTTCCAGGGGCCGTGAGAATTCCGGAACAGTTGAGGAATCACACTGGTATACCAGCCCAGAGCAGAGGCTTAGGACGAGGACAGTCGTTTGGCTTTCATCCCCAGGCAGGACAGCATTTAGTGCGTAGGTGTTTACGATGCGGAAGCCTTCAACACCTCATCAGGCAGTGCTTCTTCACAGCACGTCAGGGTCGTGCTCGGAGACGTCGTGGACGCGGGGGGTTTGCACAGAGGGGTCAGGCTAGTAGAGGAGGAGTTCAGTCGGTCGCAAATGAAGGACAGGCACAAGTTTTTGCTTCGACTCATCGGGACTTGCGGGTGTCCGATGCTGTGGTTCCAGGTACTCTTTTAGTTTGTCCTTTGTTGCACACGTATTGTTTGATCCGGATCCTTGTGCTCTTATGTATCCACACACTTTTGTGCTGAGTTTGGGTAGAGAGTCCGGTTTGTTCGGTCAACCGCTAGTTGTGACTACTCCTGTGGGAGAGTCGTTTGTTGCTAGGCACGTGTTCCGATCCTGTACCGTCCGTATCGGCGAGAAAGAGTTGCCGATCAATTTGATCCTTCATGAGATGTTGGACTTCGACGTTCTTTTGGGTATGGATTGGTTAGTCACGTGCTATGCTTCTGTGGTCGGCCGTGAGGAGACAGTTCGATTTTGTTTTCCCGGCAAGTCGGTTGTTGTTGCGTTGGGGGACCGTAGTGCCACCCCTCACAGTGTGATTTCTTCGGTTCGCGCTGAACAGCTTTTGCGGAAGGGATGTCAGGAATTTCTTGCATATGTTTGCGATACTAGGGCTATAGAGGTTCTTTTGGATCAGGTTCCGATTGGTAGCGAGTTTCCTGATGTGTTCCCTGACGAGCTTCCTGGACGGCCGCCCGAGCGTGATAATTCTTTCTGCGTTGATTTGGTTCCTGGCACGGGACCTATTTCGGTACCGCTTTATTGGATGGCCCCGGCGGAACTTAGAGAGTTGAAGGGTCAGTTGCAGGACTTGCTGGATGAAGGATTTATTCGACCCAGTGTTTCTCCTTGGGGCGCTTCAGTCCTGTTCGTCAAGAAGAAAGGACGGCAGTTTGCGTTTGTATATTGACTACCGCCAGCTGAATAAGGTGATAGTGCGGAATCAATATCCTTTGCCACGCATCGACGATTCGTTCGACCAGCTTCGGGGAGGCAGGATACTTTTCGAGGATCGATTTGCGATCGGGCTACCATCAGCTGCGGGTTAGACAGGAGAACATTCCTAGGACAGCTTTCAGTGCACGTTACGGCCATTATGAGTTTTTGGTGATGTCGTTCAGACTCACCAACGCGCCAGCAGCATTTATGGACATGATGAACCGTACTCTTCGGCCGTATCTTGATCTGTTCATTATGGTGTTTATGGACGATATCTTGGTATATTCTTGGAGTAGAGAGGAGCACGAGCAGCACCTGCGGATTCCACTGCAGACCTTGAGGGAGCATCAGCTTTTCGCCAAATTCTCCAAGTATGCCTTCTGGCTAGATAGTGTGGACGTCTTGGGGCACGTGATTTCACGAGATGGTATATGTGTTGACCCGAGGAAGGTTGAGGCAGTTCGGAGTTGGTCTAGACCCACGTCAGTGACAGAGATTCGCAGCTTTCTAGGGCTGGCAGGCTATTACCGGCAATTTGTGCAGGACTTCTCTCGCTTTGCTACACATTTGACCAGGTTGACCCGGAAGGGAGTTCACTTCGATTGGACGGAGGAGTGTGAGCACAGTTTTCAGCAGCTACGGGCTCTACTGGCTACGACACCAGTGTTATCATTGCCTTCGGGATCAGGCGGAATTGTGGTCTACTGCGATGCTTCACGAGTGGAGCTGGGATGCGTTTTGAGGCAGCATGATAGGTTGATTGCGTATGCTTCGCGGCAATTAAAGAAACATGAACAGAATTACCCTACTCATGATCTGGAGATGGCTGCAGTGGTCTTTGCACTCAAGATCTGGCGACATGATCTGCATGGAGAGTCGTGCCTGATATTCACCGACCACAAGAGCTTAAAGTACATATTTCAGCAGCGAGACCTGAACCTTAGACAGCGCTGATGGATGGAGTTAGTGAAGGACTACGATTGTGAGATCTTGCATCAACCGGGTAGGGCTAATGTAGTGGCGGATGCTTGAATAGGAGGCCCGGGGGTAGTCTATCTTGTTTGAGCGCAGTACAGAGACAGCCGTCGGCAGATTGATAGATCTTATGCGACAGCCGGGTACAGTTCGAGTTTACGCCGACCGGAAGACAGATTGCGCATGTTCGTGCATGCCCACAGTTGCTTGACCGTATATAAGAGGCACAGCACAGTGTTGACCGCTGTTCAGAGATCAGGACACAGATGGGACATAGCAGACTTTCCGAGTTCGTGATCGATGATCAGGAGATACTACGATTTGGAGCTAGACTGTGCGTACCAGATGCTGAGGGATTGCGGCGCAAGACTATCGAGGAGGCACATCGATCGGTATATGGTGTTCATCCCGGTTTCACCAAGATGTACCATGACTTGAGAGATGTTTACTGGTGAGACGGTATGAAGAGGGATATTGCAGATTTTGTATCGAGATGCCTGACTTGTCAACAAGTCGAGGCTGAGCATCAGAGGCCAACGGGAGAGCTACAGCCGTTACCCATCCCGGAGTGGAAATAAGAACAGATATCTATGGATTTCATTGTAAGTCTACCAAGGACTAGTCAAGGGTATAACTCCACCTGGGTGATCGTGGATCGTTTGACGGAAGCGGCTCACTTCCTACCGGCAAAGACGCCATCCGGATTTGCCCAGTATGCCAGATTTACATTGATGAGATTGTACGACTGCACCGAGTTCCGACATGCATCGTGTCCGATAGAGGCACCCAGTTTATCAGCCGGCCATAGCAGAGGCTTCAGGAGGCTTTGGGGCACCCGTTTGAGTTTCAGCACAGCGTTCCATCCGCAGACCGACGGACAGTCAGAGCGAACTATTCAGACTCTCGAGGACATGGTCAGAGCATGCGTTGTAGATTTCGGAGGTAGCTGGGATCATCATTTGCCCTTAGTAGAGTTCTCCTACAACAACAGCTACCAGGAGACCATTCACGAGGCACCATTTGAGGCTCTCTATGGGAGGAGATGCAGATCACCCACCTGTTGGACGGAACTCGGTGAGAGCAGTGTATTAGGGCCACAGGTTGTGGAAGACAGCGAAGATCCAATTGTTTCGCGATAGGATGAGAGCAGCCAGGGTAGGCAGAAATCTTATGCGGACCGTCGTCGACGCAGATTTGAGTTTATGTTGGTGATCATGTTTTCTTGATGGTCTCCCCAATGAAGGGCGTAATGAGGTTTGGAAAGAAGGGGAAGCTTAGTCCCAGATTTGTGGGCCCCATTTGAGGTCCTTGAGCGAATTGGTGCAGTTGCGTATCGTTTAGCCCTTCCGCCCAGTTTTCCAGACGTGCACCCTGTATTTCACGTTTCGATACTCCGCAGATATCTTCATGATCCTTCGCATGCGATTCAGCATCCGACGACCCAGCGTGAGCGCGACCTTGCCTACGCAGAGCAGCCAGTGATAATCTTAGACCGACGAATGAAGAAATTGAGGTCGAAGAGATACCGTCCGTCAAAGTGCTTTGGCGTGGCCAGAGCGTCGAGGAAGTCACATGGGAGACTGAGAGCGGGATGAGGAAGAGGTATCCCCACCTTTTTGAAGATGCGTATAGTTAGATTTTTAAATTCGGGGACCGAATTTCTTTAAGGGGGGTAGATTGTAACACTTTGAAATTTCCGTTTGATTGTTTTGGTGATAATTAGTAGTCTTGCATGTTTTATTTGTGTGTGCATAGGATTTATAGTTATTATTGGTAGTGTTAGTATTGGAAACTTTCTTGTGTTGTGCACACTTGCATGCTTAGACTTTTCTTGCAACTTGTTAACCATTTTCTTGTGTGCATGGTTGCAATTTATCTTTCCCCCACCATTTGACCCTTTTCCTAAACCCTTTTTATAATTTCAAAGAAAACAACAAAAGAAAAGAAATCCAAATAGACAAGGAGCATGGTGTTAGGTAGAGACTTTGACTTTTGGACCCATTTCATTGCTTCTCTCTCTTTCTCCTCTCCCCACTTCTGAAACTTCTGCTGCTCCAGCAGCAAAAGCCCTCCCATTTCCTTCATTTTGTGCTTCTCTTCACTTTCCATTGAATTCCCAAACAAAACCCTACACCAATCAACACCTTTCATCACTAAACCTTGAGAAAAGTGAGCTTTTTAGGGTGTTTAAGGAAAATCTGCACACTAGAGGGGAAAGCTGGAAGTTTTGGTGTTCTACAAGGTTCTTAGAAGGTATTAACTCATATTAGCACCTCTTTTCTTTAGACTTGTTGTATTCTCTAGTAAAAATCCCTTTTTTGTGCATTTTTAGTGATATTATAGGATATTTGTGATTCACATGTTAGATTGGTGTTCTCATAGTTTAGTTAGCTCCTTTAAGTGTTATTAGAGCTATCTTAACTAGGTTATACCTCAGGTTGCACAAAAATACCCTAAAGTTCCATTTTTAGTGCAAAGTGTGGATTTTAACTAGAATTTGGGCACTGTAGGATCTGCTGTTACCCGAGACTTTTCAGTAGAAATCTAGATGATACTGCAGCATGTATGGGGAGAATTGAGTGCACCAACCAAACCTGGGAGCCCAATTCCCAAGTGAGGCCGCCAAATATTGCATTCTGGCCGCAATTTGCGGCCAGATGGGGGATCCATGGGTTGGGGTTTGGGGTGTGGGTGTCTGCTGCTATTTGGGTTGTTTTGGTATATATAGTTTTGCAATATCTTTCCTGTATCAAAATCTGGGGTAGAATACCTATTTTTCCCGTATTTTCAACCTTTCGCGACACGCGTGATACGTGTGTGTGGGTTTTGGGTTTCTGCGTATCGCGACGTGTCAGGGTGCGTAACCACGCGTTTTAGCGTATCGTGCACACGCGCGCTTGGTTCGCGACACGAGTTATTGGTTCGGCTTAAATGTCGCGTTTTCGTGATTTCAAGCTTACGTGTGATATATATTGTGTAATTCTAGGTTCGCAGGCGGGTACAACGGACGCCGCGCAGGAGGGGACACAGGTTGTTGGCTATACCTAGTGGAAGGCTACGGTGAGTAGATTTCACATCTACGGGGGTATCGCCCGCATGGCGTTCTACGTCAGGGCTGATGGGACCTTATAGTGTTCTATATATATATTGCATGTTCATAGTTACAAGCTAGTGCATTGCATACCTACTACATATATCATATTGGATCATTGCATTGTAGCTCATTTATATGTGACATGACTTGATACTCATATTTGATACCTATATCATATTGGATCATTGCATTGTAGCTCATTTATATGTGACATGACTTGATACTCATATTTGATACCTATATCACATTGGATCATTGCATTGTAGCTCATCTATATGTGACATGACTTGATACACATATTTGATACCTATATCACATTGGATCATTGCATTGTAGCTCATTTATATGTGACATGACTTGATACTCATATTTGATACCTATATCATATTGGATCATTGCATTGTAGCTCATTTATATGTGACATGACTTGATACTCATATTTGATACCTATATCACATTGGATCATTGCATTGTAGCTCATCTATATGTGACATGACTTGATACTCATATTTGATACCTATATCACATTGGATCATTGCATTGTAGCTCATTTATATGTGACATGACTTGATACTCATATTTGATACCTATATCATATTGGATCATTGCATTTTAGCTCATTTATATGTGACATGACTTGATACTCATATTTGATACCTATATCACATTGGATCATTGCATTGTAGCTCATCTATATGTGACATGACTTGATACTCATATTTGATACCTATATCACATTGGATCATTGCATTGTAGCTCATTTATATGTGACATGACTTGATACTCATATTTGATACCTATATCACATTGGATCATTGCATTGTAGCTCATTTATATGTGACATGACTTGATACTCATATTTGATACCTATATCACATTGGATCATTGCATTGTAGCTCATCTATATGTGACATGACTTGATACTCATATTTGATACCTATATCACATTGGATCATTGCATTGTAGCTCATCTATATGTGACATGACTTGATATTCATACCTGATACACATATCACATCACAATTACTTGTATATTTCTTTGATGGTATCGACTTGTACTAGACATAGAGTAGTACCCCAGACTGTATGATCTGATGATAGTGATACCTGTTATGTGACGAGATAGTGAGGTATTGACCTGTACCCAGCTTTGGGGATGTCGTACGATGATTTACCATACGAGCCGATATTGATGATAGATCCGCACTCATACGTGAGGATATCTTACGATATGACATTGAGGCGAGATCACCGACTATATACCTCTACATATACATTGACTCAGATTTAGGTAGTTTCCACACCTACCCCCCTGATTTAACCTGACACTTAGATGTAGTTTGCATAGTAGATTCTTCACTGTGGTGTTGACTATTCCCGGGTCATGCTCATTTCAAATGGCAAGCCGCGTTACTGTTCATTTACTATTCACTCTACAGCTCGCATTGTATCGCATACTTAATATTTTATCATGATGATCTCTGATGGGAGCCTATGTGCTCGGAGCCTATGAGCTCGATGTGAGAGGAGCCTATGAGCTCGATGTGAGAGGAGCCTATGTGCTCGGAGCCTATGAGCTCGATATGAGAGGAGCCTATGTGCTCGGAGCCTATGAGCTCGATGTGAGAGGAGCCTATGTGCTCGGAGCCTATGAGCTCGATGTGACGGGAGCCTATGTGCTCGGAGCCTATGTGCTCGGAGCCTATGAGCTCGATTGGAGAGGAGCCTATGTGCTCGGGACCTTTATGGTAGATGGTATATTATATTCCCCTACCCCCTATTTATTGCATATGCATTGCATACATGATGCTTATTGTCAGTGGGTGACGGGTGGACGGGTTCCACATATAATTACAGACATGCCTTTACACTGATCATACTTCATTGTATATATAACAGGGTATGAGGGCGCTGTTATATATACCCTTACACCAATATTAGTGGTATGGGACGCTAATATATGTGTATTGATATCATTGATACTTCATCATATTTACTTCATGCAGACATACCTTACACTGATGACATGTTATTACCTGAGTACCTGGCACTACATACATATTTAGATGTTACCTTGCCACCTTATCACACTCAGATATACTCTTGTGGATTATATTACTGATCGTTGACTTATGATTATGTCTTGCATTCGATTTCTGCTTGTAGATGTTTCTATTCACGAGTTGGCAACTCACCCCCGTTGTGCCACAGTGTTTGCAGGTTGCCCTTCGGAGTAGTCGCGGCAGGCTGCTTTGCATCTTTTGACACAGATACCCCCACAGTTGGTGTACTAGCTCTTTTGCTGATAGGTGGGTTTTGTGCGGTATCTGTTTATCTTTCAGTATGTACATTGTTGTATCTAGTATTCTCCATCTACCATGTATGTATTTGACTTAGAAACAGTGTGAGGACGATGTTGTATTATTCTGTATTCTGGTGTCGAGCTCGTTGTGAGCCGGCTGTACTTTTAGTTTATTCTATCTGTGATGTTCCCACTTGTGGATCTTGATCTTCGCTACGGCGTCATATATCACTATCTGGTGCTTGTTTACTTAGATTTCTTATCATGTTCGTAAGTGTTTCCATTTAAAACTTCTATCACTCTATACTTTCACTGGTTTGATTTTCTGGGTTTTTCGGTTCACTTAGCTGCGTCACGCTTGTAGACGTTACGTGGTTAAGTTGCCGGTTACGGGCCAAACTTCGGGTCGTGACAGATGGCCAGGATATGTCATTCGCTTAGATTCTCCAACGCGAGATGGGTGAGGTTCGCGAGTTTTCGTCTAGAGGGTCTGGCCCAGAAGTGGTGTGAGTCCTTAGAGAAAGGCAAAGCCGCAGGTCTTCCCCTATGACCTGGGCTGAGTTCGTGATGGTGTTTCTTGCGCGTTTTCTTCCGCTGAGCGTCAGGGATGCTCGAGCGCGCCGATTCGAGTCGTTACACCAGACTCAGGGTATGTGTAACGCTTTGATATTCGTTTAGAATATTTTCGCGTTAATTGGTAATTGTGCGTGTTTTTCATAAAAACCCGAAAATCTTATTTTTCTTCTTGACTAGTGATAATCGTGTTGTGAAGTGTTATATATATATTTATATATATAGGGTTATTAATTATAATTTAGTCGTGTTTACCCTAATTGGGAATTTTTGTGTTAGTGTACACATGCACATTTAGCACACTTTTGGACTTAGGTTAAAAGTGTTAACTTGTTAACCATTTTCTTACTTGCATGGTTCTATTATCCCCCACCCATTTTAAACCAAGTCAAACCCTTTTTTAAAATTCAAATTTCTAAATTAGAAAATGGAGGTATGGTGGGTAGGTGAAGAAATTGACTTTTTTGATCATTTTCCTCTCTCTCTCTTCTCCTTTCAGAATTCCTGCAGAGGAACTTCAGAAAAACCACCACTTTCTTCATCTTCTCTTCTCTTTTCACTTCTCTTTTGATTCTTGTACAAACCCTATATAAAACAACCCATTTTCTTCACAAAAACCTTGGAAAAATGACCTTTTGAGGTGTTTGGGGGCAAGTCTGTACACTTGAGGAAAGAGCTGGAAATTTTGGTTTTCTCTAAGGCTTTTGGGAGGTATTAAACTCACACTTAACACCCTAATTCATATCTTGTAGTATTTTTAGCTAAAAATCGTGTTTTTGTGCGTTTTTGGTGCTAATGGGGGGATATTTGTGATGTATATGTTAAAGTGGCATTTTTATGGCTTGGATAACTCATTTATGTGCTATTGGTGTGGTTTAAACCAAGTTTTTATTTCATTTGCACTAAAATACCCCAAAGTATCGATTTAGTGCTAAAGTGTTGTTTTTAACTAGGGTTTTTGTTCTGTGAAATCTGCTTGTACCCCGATTGCTTCGGTTTAAAATTGTAATTACTGGAGCATAAACAGTAGGGATAGAGTACACACACGAAGCCCGGGAGACCCACTCCCTGGCCAGGCCACCGAAAAAGTCATTCTGGCCGCAAATTGCGGCCAGATGGGTGAATTGTGGGTTGGGGTTTGGATGGTAGGAGTCTGCTGCTATTTGATGAAATATGGTATGTGCAATTTTATTTAGTTCTTCCTGTAGCAAAATCTGGGGTCAATTACCATATTTCTCGTATTTTTTTTAATACTTCGCGACACGTGTGATACGTGTGTGGGTTTGGGGTTTTCTGCGTATCGCGACGTGTCGGGGTAGCTTCAGGCGCGTAATCACACTTTTTAACGTATCGCGCGCGCACGCGCTTGGTTCGCGACGCGGGTTACTAGTTTGGCTTTAATATCATATTTTTATGGATTTGAGCTTATGTGTGATAATTGGTGAAATTCTAGGTTCGCAGGCGAGTACGACGGATGCCGCGAAGAAGGGGAAACAAGTCGTCGGCTACACGTAACGTGAGACTACGGTGAGTAGATTTAACATCTACAGGGAAATCGCCCGAATGGCGTTATGCGTCAGGGCTGATAAGACCTTGTAGCAGCATATTGCATTTTCATATATTGACTGTTCACGGATACAATTTGTTGCATACTGCATTCCCTGCTATAAGTATATGAACTTAGAATTGATAGAACACCGCACTGTTACTAACGGTTTATGTTGCATGAGCATTAATTTGCATGTTACACACACACCGTTAGTAATTGCCATGACACTCTCACTGTAGGATTGCCATGATCATTATACTGTAGTTCATCTCACATATGATTCGATATGATTTTCATACTGGTGCACGTACTCATTTACATACTCATGCATATTCAACTATACCTACCTAGCTAAGCTGATTATGATAGGAACTGGGAGCCGCATGATGCCTTTTTAAAAACTGAAACTATTTTAAAGAGCGGTTTCTCCCTCTTACTTATAGTACGACTTGATGCATATATCACATCACATTGACTTACACATTGGTTTTGGATTTCATGTGATTTATGATTTGAGGACCGTGGAGTTATTTAAGAAAATATGCACTATTTGGAAACCCGGTTCCTCTTGATATAATATTCTGGTGCGTCCACCACTCATTTTCTCGGTTCTGAGACGTGTGCATGAAACCCGATTCGAGGAGTTGGATGATCCATTTGCGGGTTCGTGGTGGACCCGGTATGGTTCCCCGGTGCGGGAAATGTTTTTCGTGGAGTAGACGATGAGCCTGGCAGGGTGGCAAGTACCTACCGGTGATTGGTTGGACCTGACGGGTATCCGGAGGATACTGACCAGAGTCGATAGATGGATGCGGGATGACCCGTACTGCCGGGGCCGAGGGCCGATACCGCAGACGGAGCCCGTGGGCTGATCCGGACTGACGGAGCCCGATATATGAGGATTTATGTGTCGATGCTGGACACGATTATTTCATGATATTTGAGTGCCGATGTTGGGAACTCGTGATTCTCTGAGATTACAGGATTTTGAGGGCCGATGAGAGTGCCGACGCCTGAGTTTGTTGGGATCTAGGTGCATTGATGGGCACCGATTATATTTTACACGCTGACATTCTGTGTAGATGTTATAGTTCCCATGCTCAGCATTCATTATTTTTTATCTCATCCTGTAGTTATATTACCTAATACAGCACTTGCATGATTATGCACATACTGCTTATCGCATATAGATATCATCTGCTGGCATATGATAAAGTAGCGCAGTACGTGCATGTTCGCGATTACCTTTATATGTTATCTCTATTCACGAGTTGGTAACTCACCCCCGTTGTGCCACAGTATTTGCAGGTTGCCCATCAGAGTAGTCGCGGCAGGCTGTTTTCTTGTACCTTTTGGCTACAGATACCACTACAGTTTGTGCGAGAGCTGTTTTGCTGTTAGGTGGGTTGTGGTATCTGGTTATTTTATTGTACACTCTTTTGTATCTAGTATTCTCCATCTACTTTATGTATTGACTTGACTTAGAGACCAGTGTGAGGACGATGATGTATATTATTTGTATTCTAGTGTCGAGCTCGTGTGAGCCGACTTTACTTATGCAGTTATCATTCTGTGATGTTTTTCACTTATTGCTTATTTCTTTGCTTCGGCGTCGTATATTACTCTTGTGGTGATTGATTCCGCCGTTGGGCATGATTGCTCCCGTTTGGGATGCTGTACTATATTGTTATCATTTATTTCATGTCATATCTTGTACCCGATTTCGGGGTTAGTTTTTACAAAGGAAATGATGCCAAAATTTTTAAGATAATAACTTAAACTTTAAAGATTGTTATTAAACTACTTAAGGTTTTCCAAATGTTTTAAACAAATGTTTTCAACACTCACTACTTTTAATGGTTTTGATTTCTGGGTTCGGCTTACTTAGTCGCGTCACTCCTGTAGACGTTACGTGGTTAAGTGCCGGTCAAGAGTCCAACTTCGGGTCGTGACAGTATGACGGTGGCCGAGTATAATGTGCTGTTTACCGAGCTGTCTGTGTATGCTCCGTATTTTGTAGCTACGGAGGAGATGCGTGTTAAGAGGTTTGTGCGAGGCCTGCTTACCCATTTGTTCCTCGCTATCAGCATTCAGCATTGCGACACCTATGCAGCAGCGGTAGACGCAGCTTTGTTGGTTGAGGAACGTCTTTCTGAGACGTCGATTGCTTCGGAACCGAAGAGGGTTTGTACTGGTGATTCAGCAGGGAGGCGGGCGTTTAGACTTCGTGACAGTTCCCGTTCAGATACTGGGGGTAGTGGAGGCTCGGGACGAGGTCAGCTTTTTAGCTCTTATTCCCGAGGGAGTCAGCAGTTTGCATCTGGATGTTACCGGTGCGGGAGTTTGAGTCATCGGGTTCGAGATTGTGCTGAGCCACATGAGAGCGAGGCAGCTGTACCGGCGGTTACCTTACCACCTTCTCCACCTCAGAGGGCGTTGCCCCTTATGCCTGTTATGGCTCCGTGTCAAAATCATGTGCAGAGAGGTCGGGGTCGCGGTGGTTTTGTACCGAGAGGGCGGGGTGGTAGAGGCGGAGGTCATCCAGTCGCCGGTAGAGGGCAGGCTCAGGTGTTTGCCGTGACTCATCAGGACGCGCAGATGTCCAATGCTGTGGTTACGGGTACTCTTTCTGTATGTTCTTTTGATGCACACGTCTTCTTTGATCCGGGATCTACGCATTCGTATGTTTTCTACGCACTTTGTGCCGAGTTTGGGCCGAGAGTCATGTTTTCTAGATCAGCCGCTTGTCGTGATTACACCTGTTGGTGATTCTTTCGTCGCGCGTTATGTGTTTCGGTCGTGTGTCGTTCAGATTGGAGATAGAGAGTCGGTCGTCGATTTGATCCTTCTAGATATGTTGAACTTCGACGTTCTCCTTGAATGGACTGGTTGGAAGCTTGTTTTGCGTCGGTGGACTGCCGCGTGAAGACTGTCAGTTTCAGTTTTCCGGGCGAGTCTGTTCGGGTTGTGCAGGGGGACCGTGGTGTTGCCCCTCACAGTTTGATTTCTGCCCTTTGCTCTAGTCAGCTTTTGAGGAGGGGATGTCGGGGATTCTTGGATTTCATTTGTGATACTGGAGCCGTATTAGATTCATTAGACCGGGTTCCTATCGTGCGAGAGTTTCCCGACGTTTTTTCCGATGAGTTACCCGGTTTGCTGCCAGAGCGCGATATTGAGTTTTGCATTGATCTGATTCGTAGCACGGGGCCTATTTCTATACCGCCTTACCGGATGGCTCCGGCGGAGCTTAGAGAGCTTAAAGATCAATTGCAAGAGTTGCTTGATAAGGGACTTGTGCGTCCGAGTGTTTCGCCGTGGGGAGCTCCTGTGCTGTTCGTTAAGATGAAGGACGAAAGTTTGAGGTTGTGTATCTGTAACATTTCAGAAAAATAAAATATTATTTTTGGAAAATTTTATAATTAAATAAAAAAATATTTTGAATATTTTGATAATGCGGTATAATTAAATACCGGTAAATTGGAAAATAATTGGAAAATTATAGAAATTACTGGAAAAAGGGTGTTTTATAAGATTTTAGCATTTATAGATTTTTATATAATTAATTATATTATTTTTAATGCTAATCGCGATTAAATATCGCTAATCGTGCATTAAGCTAGTTTTGTGCACATGCACCATATCATATTTTGCATTTTTACATTTTCCTACCATGTCCTTTTCTTTTCTATGCATGGTTTTATTTTAGAATGAAATGGAAAGAAAAGAGAACAAAACAAAAGAAATGAATAAGAATAAAGAATTGGGTATGGGCATGAGAGAGAGAGGTGAGGGGTCATTGACCAAGCTCTCATTTCTTTTCCCCTTCATTTTTCTTCTCCATTTCTCTCCCTCCTCTCCTATGGCTGCTGCCCTCCACCTCCTCCATACTCAAACACCCTAAAACACACCCCAAAACTCATCCAAAGTCTATCCCCACTTCATTAAAAATGTGCACAAGCTCCACACAAACACTTTGGATCATGAAAGCAAGGATTTTGGACACTTGGGGCAACTCAAGAAAATTCTTGAGTTGCCAAATGAGGTAATTCTTTCACCATTTGTATTGTATTTCATTTACCTTAGCACCTATACATGTTTAGAATCGATATAGTGTTGTTTCGTGAGCTTTGAAAATTTCTAGTTAGGGTTTGAGGGACTTTTGAATTGTGATAGTGTAATTGAGTTGGTAGTGACCTTAAAACCCCTTAGTGATAGTATTTTGGACCTAAAACCAGAGACAAACCCCAATTAACGAACTTTGAAATTCTGCTGATATCGTATTTTGTGGAAATTGTGAAGGGAAATTGATATCTGCTAACACCCGAGGACTCTAAAAATTATTTAGCAAACACTGTGAGTCATGCAGGCACCCAGGAAGCTACCACAGAGACCCGAGACCCCAACTCCACCTATAGGCCACAGATTTAATCATTCTGGCCACAATTTGCGGCCAGAGTAGGGTTGATTTGGTCTATGTTCGTTCCAGGGCTTTATCTCCAGTAAAATAGACCTTTTACATATGCAAAATTGGCTGGTTTGACCTAGGATAAAATCTGGGACCATTTTCATGAGCTGCTGCCTTGTATTTCATGATATTTATGAAATGAAGTTTTGATATTTGTGTTTTTATCGGTCGATTCACGTTTATACGTCAATCGTCGAGAGTTGTTGGTTATTCTTGCATGCGTAAACTATAGCTTTTAACCTATGTGTGATTCGTGTGACATTTTGGTTTTCGTGCCTGATTTCCGTTTATTATGCTATATGTGTGATATGTAGGTACCCCCACGTGGATTTCGAGACGACGAGGAGAGCGTGGCGTCATCGACTCAGCAAGCGAAGATCAGGTGAGTAAATATATATCTATGGGGGAAGTCGGGTGGATGGCGTATAGCACCCGCTCAGTTCATAGTGTAGTATAATATATATTATATATAAATTTGTGTTATGTGAGATTAGATGATTATCTAGATAGACTTTAGGAGTTCGTGGATAAATTTTAGTGTAATTGGATGATAGTGTCGATAATTAATTAGTCGCAAACCCTAGATTAATGATTTGCATACACGCACACATATACACTTGCATACATTTTATTACTTGTGCGTATATGGGGATATGTATGTATATATAAATACACATAGGTATGGGACAATGTATATATATACGTATACATATACTTGGATGATGAGGATAGTACATGGTACTTAGACATGAGTCGATGAGATTAGGCTTGATGCCACGAGATCGGTGATATGATATGGTTCGTATTATGAGATACGACAAGATGTTATTGCAGGTTCTTAGGCGATGTGTTTTCATACACATGCATATATATAGGTAGATGGTATCAGTATTGTACTAGACATAGATCAGTACCCCCAGTTCATGATATGTGATGATAAGGATACCAGATGATTATTAAGATAAATGTGATATTTGACCCGTACCCAGATTTGGGATGCCGTACGATGGATTTACCGTAGAGCTATATATTGATGATAGATCCGCACTCTTGATTCGAGAATGTCATATTATATATATTGTATCGTATGTGATACTAATGAGGCGGGATCACCGACTATTATATATATATATTTATATATATATATATATATATATATATATATATATATATCGACTC
Source organism: Agapanthus africanus (assembly GCA_030015575.1). Lineage (NCBI taxonomy): Eukaryota > Viridiplantae > Streptophyta > Magnoliopsida > Asparagales > Amaryllidaceae > Agapanthus > Agapanthus africanus. The sequence goes on from JASDDO010000004.1 coordinate 209,484,620, forward strand.
AGACTTAGGTGGTTTTCCTTACCCTTTTCGATTAGTCTGTTAGTTTATACCTGTATTACTTATAGATGTTAGATTAGACCCGGGTCATACATATTTCAAAACTAACGAATCGTGAATATTTTAAAGACAGACCAAGGGATTCTACGGATATTTCAAAGGACGTACTTTTTCTTAAAAACACCGTAGTCCTATTTTCTAAACACCACGATTCATGTTATTTCAAATGGCAAACTGTATGACCCGATTATATAAATGTTTATTTCCATATTGTTGTGTTTATTATTCAGCTTCCGCATACTCTTGTTGTTCGCATCGCATCGCATGCTTATATTGTGTTGTCATATGCCATTATTGAAATCATGCTGTCAGGAAACCAGCACCATTACCGATGATGCGTATGTTCCACATACACCTGCTTGCCGGCTCACTCACATCATCATCGGTAATTTCCATGCCACGTACACTGTAGAGAATATTAATTCATCGATATCGCTTGTTAGCTGATAGTTCCGATATATTATTATTGTGATAGCTTAGACATTGCATTTATTACTGTGATTGTCATGCATATTTATACGCTCATTTTCATGCATTATTATTTGGTCCAGTCCGGATTGCCGGAGCCCAATATTTTATAATTCATTGTTTATTTACTTGAGATGTTGAGATTTCATATTTCCATGATATTTATGCATTTGGAGAAAACGCAAGGATTTTATAAACTTATTATCATTTTAAAATGAATGATGCGGTTTTCTCATGATATGATTTGAGATATGTCCACCATGAGTTTTCTCGGCTCTTGAGCGATATCATACACCCGATTCGAGGAGGAGGAGGAACCGTCTATGGGTGCATGGTGGACCTGGTGCGGTACCCCGGGGCGAGAAGGTCGCAGATGATGGCGTTGAGCCTGGCAGGGGAACACTACCGACCGGTGACATCATTGTGACTCATCGGATATCCGGAGGATACTGATCGGAGTTTGGGCCATTCCTAATAGCTGGAGCCCAGGGGCTAGTCTGGATAGCTGGAGCCCTAGATATTGAGAAAGCAAGATATATATATTTTGTGACGATGTTAGACACTGTTTTATGTTGATTTCATTGATGATATCTCGATTTTATATACATAAATCTCACTGAGATATGAAAACTGTTTTCTCAGTTACATGTATTCTGTTTTCATGCATTCATACCTCATATTTATGATATGTTGCTACCTGTGGTACTGACACGAGCACTTGGTATTACACTTATGTATAGATGTTTATCCTTGCCACCTTTTTATGCTTCAGACCTTATCATATTGAGGAAATATATATACTGATCGTATTTGACCTAGGATTGAGTCATACATATGATTTCTGCTCTGTGATGTTTTCTACTCACGAGTTGGCAACTCACCCGCTTTGTGCCACAGTTCTTGCAGGTTTTGCCGTACAGGTTTCGTTGCGGCTTTGCTGGCACACTGCTTTCATTCCGGGTGATTGCTTTGGTAGGTGGGTTCACTCGCATCGTGACCACCCTTGTATTTATTTATTTTCAGTTGTATCTAGTAAACTCCATCAACCAGACTTGTATTATTTTTAGACTTAGAAGACCAGTGTATGTTTTTTCGACCTTAGAGTCGCGCGTTGTATTATTATGGTTTTCATGTTGATTTCGAGTTTCCTTTTGAGTTTTGATCATCGCCCTTGGCGTTATATATATTATTGCTTGCGTGGTTGTGACCGTCAATTGACGAAGAGATAGCTCCCGCTTGGGGATGCCTTTATTCATATTATGCATGTTGTGCCCCTTTGGGGCCAGTATTTACAAAGGAAACTCTGCCGAAATTTTCAGAAAGGACTTGATATTTTAAAAATGCATACTTCGGCTTATGTTGTTAAACTACTTGCTTTAAAAACTAAACTTTTCCCTCTTTATTCTTTTAAATGGTTTAGATTTCTTGGATTTTTGACTTACTTGAATTAGATGGGGTCCTATAGACTTCATATGATTCAAGTGCCAGTCACGTGCCATTTTCGGGTCGTGACAATATCGATTATCGTCAATTGAACCGAGTTACGGTGCGGAACAGGTATCCTTTACCTCGCATTAGCGATTTATTTGATCAGCTCCAGGGTGCGAAACATTTTTCTAAGATTGATTTGCGTTCGGGTTATCATCAGTTGCGGGTTCGGAATGATGACATTCCGAAGACTGCTTTTCGTACACGCTACGGGCATTACGAGTTTCTGGTGATGTCGTTCGGACTCACCAATGCCCCAACAGCGTTCATGGATTTGATGAACCGGATTTTCTGGCCGTTCCTCGACCAGTTCATTATTGTGTTAATTGATGACATTCTGGTCTACTCTAGGAGTCGAGAGGAGCACGGGCAGCACTTGAGGATTGCTTTGTAGACATTGAGAGAGCACCAGCTGTATGCTAAGTTCTCAAAGTGCGCATTTTGGCTTGATAGAGTTGACTTCCTGGGTCATGTGGTGACGGGAGATGGTATTCTTGTGGACCCGAGGAAGATCGAGGCTGTACAACTTTGGCCCGTGACTGAGGTCCGCAGCCTTTTGGTCTTAGCTGGTTATTACCGCCATTTCGTGCAAGATTTTTCGAGTATCGCTGCAACGCTGACCGGACTGACCCGGAAAAGGGTTCCATTCCTTTGGACTGATGCGTGCGAGCAGAGTTTTCAGCAGTTGAAGACTCGGTTGACGACGGCACCAGTTCTATCTTTGCCTTCTGGATCGGGTGGTTTTGTTGTTTACTGTGATGCGTCTCGAGTGGGGCTCGGTTGTGTACTGATGCAGCATGATAGAGTGATTGCATATGCTTCTAGGCAGCTGAAGATGCATGAGCAGAATTACCCCACTCACGATCTTGAGATGGCTGCGGTGGTCTTTGCTCTGAAGATTTGGAGACACTACTTGTATGAGGAGTCGTGTCAGATTTTCACGGACCACAAGAGCTTGAAGTACATCTTCCAGCAGCGGGATCTGAATCTGAGACAGCGCCGATGGATGGAGCTTGTGAAGAATTATGATTGTGAGATCCTTTATCACCCCGGCAAGGCGAATGTGGTAGTTGACGCTTTGAGTCGTAGGCCCGATGGAAGCTTGTCCCAGTTGAGTGCAGTTCAGAGGCAATCTTCTGCAGATTGGCAGACCTTGTGTGAAAGTAGAGTACAGTTTGATTTCACTTCCATTGGGGGACAACTTGCCCATGTCCGTTCCCATCCACTTCTACTTGATCGAATCCGTGAGGCACAGCCCAGTGATGCCCGTTTGGTTGAGATTCTTGAGCTTGTTCGGCAAGGTACAGATTCATCGTTCTTGATTGATGACCAGGGTATGCTGTATTACGGGATTCGTTTGTGTGTACCGGATAGTGATGGGTTGAGACGCGAGATCCTAGAGAAGGCACATCAGTCGGCCTTTAGCGTTCATCCAGGTTCCACCAAGATGTACCGTGACTTGAGTGACTTTTACTGGTAGGAAGGGATGAAGCGTGATGTTTCGGACTTCGTTTCGAGGTGCCTGACTTGTCAGCAAGTCAAGGCTAAGCATCAGAGACCGGCTGGAGAGTTGCAGCCTTTACCTGTTCCTGAGTGGAAATGGGAGCAGATTTCCATGGACTTTTTTGTGGGTCTACCCAAGACCAGTCGAGGGTATGACTCCATTTGGGTGATTGTAGACCGGTTGACGAAAGCGGTTCACTTCCTTCCAGTGAAGACCACTTTCGGTTATGCTCAGTATGCTCAGTTGTATATAGATGAGATTGTGCGTTTGCACGGAGTTCCCACACGCATCGTATCCGACAGAGGCACCCAGTTTACTAGCTGTCTTTGGCAGAAGTTTCATGATGCTTTAGGTACCCGGTTGAGTTTTAGCACCGCTTTCCACCCGCAGACCGACGGACAGTCAGAGCGGACTATACAGACTCTGGAGGATATGCTTCGTGCGTGTGTGCCTGATTTTGGTGGCAGTTGGGATCATCACTTGTCGTTGATTGAGTTCTCCTACAACAACAGCTTTCAGGAGACTATTCAGATGGCGCATTTCGAGGCTTTGTATGGTAGGAAGTGTCGATCACCAGTCTGTTGGACCGAACTTAGTGAGAGTAGGGTTTTGGGACCCTAGCTAGTTCAGGAGACTACAGAAAAGATCCAGCTGATCCAGGACAGGATGAGAGCATCCCAAAGCAGACAGAAGTCATATGCCGACCGTCGTCGTCGCAGACTTGAGTTTGCAGTGGGGGATCATGTATTCCTGCGGATTTCTCCGATGAAGGGCGTTATGATATTTGGGAGGAAAGGAAGCTTAGTCCCCGATTTGTAGGTCCCTTCGAGATCCTTGAGCGAGTGGGTTTAGCTGCTTATCGTTTGGCGCTCCCGCCCAGTTTTCTGGATGTTCACCTCGTGTTCCATATGTCGATGCTTTATAGATACCTTCTTGATCCTTCTCATATGATTCAGTACCAGACCGTTCAGCTTGAGCGCGATCTTTCGTTCACCGAGCAGCCGATAGTTATATTGGATCGGCAGGTGAAGAAACCTCGGTCAAGGGTCTTTCCATTTGTGTAGGTTATTTGGCATAGCCCGACTAGTGAGGAGATCACTTGGGAGGCCGAGAGCGACATGCGGAAGAAATTCCCTCATCTCTTTTAAGGTACGCTTGTATGAAATTTTAATTCGGGGACGAATTTTCTTTAGGGGGGAGATTGTAACACCTTAGAATGCGATTAGTGTTAATTAAGCGATAATGCGGGTTTTTAGAGAAAAGTTTACCAAATCGGTTTCCTCACATTTTATAGCAAGTAATTAATATTTTATTATGAATTGTTATGGCTTGCACACACATGTGCATATTAAAGTGAGGGGTAGTAGTGTTAACCTTGTTTATGACCAGGACACCTTAAGCAATCCCGGCTTTAGCTTAACCTTGCTTTAACCTTACCTAGATTTTGTGAGAAATATCTCTTTTGGTTTGAGAGGAGGTGGCTAGTGAGACATGAGGGTTATTAATGAGAGCATTAATGAAGGTGAGGGAGAGAGTGAGATTAAGCTTTTGTTTCACCCTACACTCACCCCTCACCATTATTTCCATCACTCTCTCATTCTTCTCTCATTCTCAAGTATTCTTCATCTCCTCACTCCCAAACTGAACCCTTACTTTCCCTTCACTAAAATCCTTGTAAATCATCACAAAAATCCATGGAAAACACTTTAAATGTCTTGATTAGCCACTAGGTTGCCTTGGAGATTGGAAAGCTAGGATTTTTGAGCAAGAGTGGCTAGGTAATAATCTCTAAACTGTTAAATAGGTGTTATTATGTTGTGTAGCTTGTTGGTTGCTGTTTAGAACACTTAAAGTATCGTTTCATTCAAATATCGTATTTTTAGTGTCATGTTTGAGCCTCTGTGATCTACTGTGACCTGGGCTTTTTACTGTAAATTCAAACAATATAGTGGTGTTGTACTAGTGACCCTGAGAGTGCATCTAGAGCACGATCCCAAGGGGCTCGGTTTTGGCCAGCGACGCACCAAGGAAATCCGGCGACCTCGGATGTTAAGGGGTGTTGGGGCTTGGGTTTTGTAGGTTAGCTATCTGCAGTGGTTTAGGAGAGATTGGTACTGTTTGAGTTTTGAGTTTTGATAGTATGAAAAATCTGGGATCACTTGTGTATAATCTATGTTGGAGATAGTGCCCTCATAGTCAATTATTGGATCGCAGGTACGTGATTGCAATGATTGCGGAGGACCTATCCCGGTAGCACAGTCTTACTCGAGATGATAGTATGCTATCTGGTTTGCCTTTATCAGTCGTGTACATGTTCAGGTGACTGATTGCATGTTACACTTTGATAGAGCCCTTAGGATCTTGCTTTACTACCAACAGTATGATGGCGATCATATACGTGAGAGTTGGGTAGTTTATATGCATATCCTTAATTGTGTCCCTAGTCGTGGGAGTTTCGAGACAGGGCATCGATACTCCGGAGTAGACTAGTGTGTACAGTCGAGACCCCGACGAGGGGCGGTGGCCGGTCTCACAAGCCACTGGTGTCAGTTGGATCACCTAAGATGTATACAGGTGCTCATTGGGTTATGAGTACACCGGACAGGACTCGCCGGGAATCTGCTAGTTAGTATTATATCTACCGTCAGATAGCAGTTCCCTGGTGACATGTGTACAGGTTAGTTCATCGACCTGAGGTCGTCATTTGTCTCGTATGAGTTCCCACTATGCTTTGATTTCTACCCTACCACGGCTCAAAGGAGTCATGCAAACAGGTAGCTTTTGGGTACATTCCCGAGCCATATGGAGGCACGTGAGCGGATCGGCAGGGGATTCGTCTATCCCGATATTGGGGGCGAGATCGTGCTGTGTCTAGGAGAGCCATTACACAAAGCCCACGGCCGTGGCAGGAGATTTACTGGTAGGTACTCCAGTAGTATCTCAGGGTGTTATTGGGCTTCACTCCGACACGACTTATACTGCTATTGGGGGTCTGACGTTGCTAGCCCCCTAGGCGGATATGCGATACTCATTGACGAACGGACCGGACTGTATATACATTGTCACTGTTAGGCTCAGTAGGGTTTCTGGATGAGTTCGCTCATCGGCCTCCCTTGAGTGCGCTCATCGGTCTCCCTTGAGGTCAGTCCGTGGGCAGCCGTTACGCATTGCTAGTGCCGCTGACGGTTTGTGGTTAAACCCACTGCCATGGTGCTGACGAGTCATTAGAGTCCCCCACAGACAGTTTCCCAAGTTCGGGCAAAACGTTGTAGAGGCCGTATGGTTTTATGGCAGGGTTCGGAAAATGCACGTGCGTTTACGCACGTGTCGATTTTCGGACAGATGATACTGGTCGGCTTTGGTTTAAGCCGGATCCGAGTATTATATTGAGTAGGTATAATATCTTTGTCTCAGTTGCATTTGTATTCGGTCGTAATACAAATGCGGGTATATTTATACTGTTTCGGGGTTATCCTGAAAGTTGTTTCAGGATCACTTTTGGAAGTTGCCAGTTTCCAGTTTTCTATCAGCCGTCTTTTAACATTCGGTTAAAGACGGATTTATCTTTTCTTCTGATATGAGTGAGTCATCATTCTAGAAGCTTCTAGAAGTGATGATGAGGCATATGACTCATTAGTGCATTAATGGTTTCATTAATGGCTAGATGAGGTGTTTAAGTGACTCATGGTTCTCATTAATGAGTTTTGTTTAGCTAAGGATATTTCTTCTTGATATTTTGAAGTGAGAAGCTTTTGCTTGTGGTCACCTCCTTCCTCTTACGGTCACCCCCCTCCTCTTACGGTCACCCCCCTCCATCATATAAAGAGGCCGGCCTTCTCTCTCCTCCTCACTTCACTTCACTTGTTGATTTAATTTTAGAGAGAAAAGATTATGATAGGTTTTATCGGTGTATGGAATTTCACAGTCCATTTCATTCCATCACCCGATTCCTTCGGCAACTTCATTAACCGATCGTCCACGGATTTGGACGAAGTGAGACAAAGTCATCTACTCATTCTCTACATCATTCTTGGTCGTCTCTTTTAGCAAACTTGACGATCGAGTTGCCTCGAGTCAGAGGCGGGAGCCCGTTTAAAGAACCGATCATGTGGTGCCACCTCGACGAGGATATCGGAGATCGACGCGATCGGAGCAGCCGCAACGGAGCGTGGAATGATGGTTGAAGAACGAAGGACTCGGATCGTTCGGTACAATCTTCCTACACTCTTTACAGTATGTTAGTTTAGCAATAATGGCAGATCCGGGTTAAAGTATACGATAGCGCCAGTTTAAAAGTTTTTGTTCCGCATTTGGCGTCTGTAGACTGCCGGGGCGCTAGCGTAGACTTACAGTGGTATCAGAGCCTCACCATTTTGGTATTCTAACTTGTGCTAACGCGTTTAAAACATCGATCCGACCGAAAATCCAAAACTGCAAAAATCTAAGCCGACAGTTTCTGTTGATTTTAAACGGTGTCAAAATTGATTTCTGTATATCTTAAAAATCCGTGCAGGCGTTTTTAAGAGCCACGACAAAATTTGGGGTCGTGATCCCTCTAAGCTGCCGTGGAAGGGCGGCCAAACCCATGGTTTGGCCGCTCATCCGCTGCCACGTGGGGAGCACGTGCTCCCAAATTTTGTCAGGATGTTCAGTGTTGGATTTTGGGGTTTTTGGTATATATCATTTTGGCCCAGGTTTTGTTACTGTTCACCAGTAAGCAGTGGGGCCCACTTTTTGGTAATTGGTCTTTGGTCGATCGTAATTTAAACACGTTAGTTTACAGTGCTTACATTATATCTCCGACCGGGAATGTCATTTGATCGGTAAACCGCGTTTGATTGCTATAGTTCTTTTAGACGGGTTTGCGAACGTGACATTCGAGTTGATGTTCTGTGTTGTGCTGTAATGTTGCGGATTTGTCGTGGTGGATAGCAGTGTGAAATGATAGTACAGTTTGAGTTTATTTGTACATTTGATATTGCGGGGCGAGCGTCCAACTTGTGTACTGCCGTCACTGCCAGTTGTATAATATTCTTTTGGGGCACGACCAGGTTGCGGTCGATGTACCTATTATACTATTTTTCATTACTGTACTAGGTTTTGCCCCGAGACGGAGTGCACGGATAGCCGGGTTCGGGAGGGCAACGGGTCCGCATCTCATGGCTATGAGAGGCAGAGGGGTCCCACTTCAGAATTGGCAGACTATTCGCGGCACTCGTAGGGGGTACAGGTTGACCCAAGGAGGGGTGCTCAATTTACCGGATTCCGTGAAGTGCCGGGAGTTCCATTCACTATGCTGTGGGGACTACCTCGCTTCAGGTTTTGGCAGGTAACTTGCCGCACCCGTAAGGGTCTAGGTTTCATTGCACAGGCTATCCACACGACAGGGGAACGTCGGGTTTCAGCAGCGGCTCTGTGAAACTCGGGGATCCCAGATATCTGTATTGTTCTGTGATGCTTATTACTTTTATGTAATGTTGCATATTATCACGCCTGGAGCGATTATGTATATTGGCTTATATACTATTAGATGTTGTATATGTTTTACACCCGCGCTAGTCCAGTCCCCGCTCTGTCGTTAGTTAAGTAACCTAACGGGTGATGACGGGACCCAGTGACGAATGCGGATGGCATATACGTACATTTTATTTTCGTTCTTTTCTGGTGTGATCGAATGATGGGACTGCGTTGATTCTGATCAATGCAAAGTTTAAACAAACCTGTTTACAGTTGTTGGAACAAATTTAAAAAGTGTTATTGCAAAGACGTTTTCTTTTGTTATGCATAGCGGTATTCAGTGGAATATCCTGCACCTCATTCGACGGGGCAAGGGCCGATATCCCTTCACCGGGACCGACCCCTTGGACAGAAGTTTGTGTCAGGGTAATAACTTCAGTATAGTCGATTACAAGTTGCTTTGCATAGCGGTATTCAGTGGAATATCCTGCACCTCATTCCACGAGGAAAGAGCCGAGATCCCTTTACCGGGAGTGACCTCTTTAGCAAAAGGTTTTCGCCACTATATTTTAAAAAGCTATCAGGTTCCTTCAGCGATATCAAGTTCACTACGCTAAAGGTTTTTCGCCAAAAACCAGCCGTAGCCCTCCGTCACTTCTTTTGGGTATTTAGTAGTATTCAAGCTATGCATTTTAGCCAAAGTTAAGGCATAGTGTTTGGTAGCTGCTGGGTATTCAATTGTTGCATAGATAGATGAGTTAGTTTGGGACAGTCGTTCTGCCGATTGGCCAAAGTCAGGGGCATGTGCGGGTGGGTTCAAATTGACAAGATAGTGACGGGTAGAACTTGGCATATGACTTATGACACTTTGACCAAAGCCAAGGTTATAAAAGCATGGGGCAAAAATCATATCAGGAGTTTCTAAAGAAACTGAAACTTGCCGAGTATTCGCATACCTTCTGGAGTATGAGTAACGTGGATGCATTCCATCACGTTATCATGCGATGAGAGTTGGATCCTGATTCCCACTGATGAGTTGGTTTACTCTTCGGGTGATCCCGATTGATTCTTCTTTAGGTTTGGAGGAGAATTTGACAGGACAGTGGGAGGTTTCCGGATTAGATAAAGTGATGACCATTCTGATCTAGGTTAGAGTGCACGCAGAGTGTTTCTTTTCTCTCTCTCTCTTTGGCAGCGACCTTTGACTGACCCTAGACTATGACTCAGTGACCAGGTTGACCGAACCTTCTTAAAATACTGGCTTTTGGATTGTCTGAGTTGCATAAGTCATTGCCACTCCTTCTTTTACCCTTTGAATTTCTCAGAACACCCGTATTACTACGGATATCCACTTCCATTGGATAGATCCATCGTATGGTTATATACGAACTCGAAGGGACTTCTTCGGGGATGGATCTGGGTTCAGGAGAAATAGAATTGGTTTATTCAGTTGTCTTTTATTATCACCTTCTCTCAGGTTGCGAGAGCTCCTTGGTTTAGGAGAGTACACCTATTACGCTTATTGGATAGTCTTATTCCAAACCATAGGCTGGTGCCGAAAGGTAGGGAATGAAGAAAACCAATTAGCCTAAGTAGGGTGTGCAGAAGGTAATATGTAAAGACAAAATAAAGGGATTAGAAAGAGGGCAAAGTAAATTGCGACTGATATCATTCACGACCAAAACCGCGTACTTCATCGCCACTCCTATTTCACCTTTAAAAGAATAAGGTATTATTCAGTTGTCTTTTATCATCACCTTCTCTCGAGATGCGAGTACTCCTTGGTTTAGGAGGGTACACCTATTATGCTTAATGGATAGTCTTCTTCCAAACCATAGGCTGGTGCCGAACGGTAGGGAATGAAGAAAACCATTTAGCCTAACGATGGTGTACAGAAGGTAACGACTAAAGACAAATAAAGGGATTTGGAGAGACGGCAATAAAATATACGGTTGAAGTTATGAATTGGATTATGGAAGAGGCATTGCTATGAATACCAGGATACCCCTACGAAACATTTTCATGTTTCAGTGCATTGTTAAAGGAAAAACTGTTTTCCCGATTAGACACTTACTCCAAGGGTATGTATTTACCAGGTTTCATTATCATATCTGTATGGTTTTACAGATGATGAGTGGGAGTAAGATATTTGGAATTAGGTGATCATCCTCTTTATATCGGAATTCGTTGTAATTGGTGATATTTGAGGAAATCGCCAGGGTACAGTTTTCCACCTACAACGCACAGGTTTTTGAGTTGTTCAACTCAGCGGACTTATACAGAGTATTGTATGTTGTCTAGTGTCCATCAGGACAAAGGGGTAGGTCCTCGTACTATGTTCTATTTACTTATAACTTCTCTAGTATTTAGACGAGTGTTTCGTAGAAATACAAGGTCTATGTTTTGAGAAGTTGTGGGTATAAGAATAAAGTAGAGAACCAGGTATCACAAGTATCGGGATTCTTCAAAGAGATCGAAGATGTAGATTCTTGTGATTGGTATTCAGATGATAGTGATGGTTTTGAGAAACGTGTTTCTCTTTCAGGTTACTCATAAGTGGATGGATTCCTCAGTTGAGTAATGCTGATTAAGCCTTTTTCCATCAAGTTGATATGCACTGGAGACAGCTGCATGATTTGAATATGGTTCCAATTAAATAAGTGCCAAAGTTTCTGTATTGGATATAGAATGGATCGTACCTTAAAAGAAATTAAGGTACGGGGAGTTGTCCAGCTTATATTAAAACCAGACACTGGATAACTCAGGGCACGTTTCTGTAATGGCTGTTTGTGGGTTGACCCTGGCTATGACGAGGGTTGATATTCTACCATTTAGAAGATCAATAGTGATATTGTTCTTGACTCGCCACAGTTTTAGTAAAAAATGGATCTTTTTCAGAAAACAGTAGTGGGAGTATGGTAGAACTGGAAGTGATTCCAGAACCGCGAAAAGATTACGGAAAATTTAATAAGACCTATACATTCAATCAGGTTTGACATTCCAATAGCCACTCCGCAGGTATGGTAGGTAACCTCAGACGCCCGAGAGGTACTTCGGTAGCCTCAGAGACGGTGACAGGGAGGTTCTTATCTACCAAGACTTGACACTACTGTTGTTCCAGGATATGAGACCCGGTAGGAGGGTTGTCGTAGTCAGTGGGAGCAACGGAAGCATAGTGGGCAAGATGCTTATATCTATTTATAGACTTAAGCAGTTATAGCGGAGATAGATCATCTAATTTTGATGTGACAGTCATGGGTTTGACTTCAATCAGAATAAAGGGATGGATCAGTTAAGAAGGTAGTAGGGTGTGATGTCATGGTATCTGGATGACATACACAGAGTAGGAAGTAAAATTCCTATACTACGATCGGTTGGACTGTGGTCGTCACACAGTTGTTTCTCCAGACAGGATATGGATATAATATTAGACATTCTGGTTTCTGGATCTATGGTTTTAGATCTAGATTTGGGTGGTTTCCCAATGTGGGTACTTTGACAGATATTCTAATGGTTTTTAGAATAGTTGACTCCTAGCATGGTGGTGTACCTGCAGGTGATGGAGTCACCCTCTCTAAAGGTGTCGTATAGACTAAAGGGGAGAGGGATGTGCATGATTGGCAGATCACTTGCTTAGGCAATTGAGTCAATCATGAGATGTCAAGTACCACACCAAATGTTGGTTTTGCACTAGATGCAATAAGTTTGTATTAATCCAATCCTGGAGAAACATAAGGAAGCAGTTTTAGAACAAAAGTACATGTTCTACGGATTTGATGACGGCAGCCTCCTTCGGGAGACGATTATCATTCCAGGCTTCAAAGGTGACATGGATGACAGAGTGATTGTCAGAGTTATAGTTTTTCCCTCTGACGAAGAGGGACAGTATTATGGACAGGTGGTCCAAGAGGATACTGTGGGAAGCAAGGTGCCCGATACTGATTAGGTTCAGTGATCGATTCAGTCTAGGAAGTTTGGATATGGAGTTCATTTATGAACTAAGGTCCCATCAGATATCCAGACATGTTCTAAGACAGGTATTACTCAATTCGGGAGATGGTTTTCTCCGCGAACTTGAGATTAAGAGAGATAAAGAAAGATACTTCTAGGAGGATCCACTCACCGAGGCTATTTCTCGAACACAATAGTTTTACAAACGGGCTTTGTGAAACTGATTAGTAGAGGAGTTGGATGTTCGTTTTCACACGGGCTGTGAGTAGTCGACATCGCAATATTAGCCTTGAGTGCAAGTGGGAGATTGTTGGAGATAGTGCCCTCATAGTCAATTATTGGATCGCAGGTACGTGATTGCAATGATTGCGGAGGACCTATCCCGGTAGCACAGTCTTACTCGAGATGATAGTATGCTATCTGGTTTGCCTTTATCAGTCGTGTACATGTTCAGGTGACTGATTGCATGTTACACTTTGATAGAGCCCTTAGGATCTTGCTTTACTACCAACAGTAAGATGGCGATCATATACGTGAGAGTTGGGTAGTTTATATGCATATCCTTACTTGTGTCCCTAGTCGTGGGAGTTTCGAGACAGGGCACGATACTCCGGAGTAGACTAGTGTGTACAGTCGAGACCCCGACGAGGGACGGTGGCCGGTCTCACAAGCCACTGGTGTCAGTTGGATCACCTAAGATGTATACAGGTGCTCATTGGGTTATGAGTACACCGGACAGGACTCGCCGGGAATCTGCTAGTTAGTATTATATCTACCGTCAGATAGCAGTTCCCTGGTGACATGTGTACAGGTTTGTTCATCGACCTGAGGTCGTTATTTGTCTCGTATGAGTTCCCACTGTGCTTTGATTTCTACCCTACCACGGCTCAAAGGAGTCGTGCAAACAGGTAGCTTTTGGGTACAGTCCCGAGCCATATGGAGGCACGTGAGCGGATCGGCAGGGGATTCGTCTCTCCCGATATTGGGGGCGAGATCATGCTGTGTCTAGGAGAGCCATTACACAAAGCCCACGGCCGTGGCAGGAGATTTACTGGTAGGTACTCCAGTAGTATTGCAGGGTGTTATTGGGCTTCACTTCGACACGACTTATACTGCTATTGGGGGTCTGACGTTGCTAGCCCCCTAGGCGGATATGCGATACTCATTGACGAACGGACCGGACTGTATATACATTGTCACTGTTAGGATCAGTAGGGTTTCTGGATGAGTTCGCTCATCGGCCTCCCTTGAGTGCGCTCATCGGTCTCCCTTGAGGTCAGTCCGTGGGCAGCCGTTACGCATTGCTAGTGCCGCTGACGGTTTGTGGTTAAACCCACTTCCATGGTGCTGACGAGTCATTACAGTCCCCCACAGACAGTTTCCCAAGTTCGGGCGAAACGTTGTAGAGGCCGTATGGTTTTATGGCAGGGTTCGGAAAATGCACGTGCGTTTACGCACGTGTCGATTTTCGGACAGATGATACTGGTCGGCTTTGGTTTAAGCCGGATCCGAGTATTATATTGAGTAGATATAATATCTTTGTCTCAGTTGCATTTGTATTCGGTCGTAGTACAAATGCGGGTATATTTATACAGTTTCGGGGTTATCCTGAAAGTTGTTTCAGGATCACTTTTGGAAGTTGCCAGTTTCCAGTTTTCTATCAGCCGTCTTTTAACATTCGGTTAAAGACGGATTTATCTTTTCTTCTGATATGAGTGAGTCATCATTCTAGAAACTTCTAGAAGTGATGATGAGGCATATGACTCATTAGTGCATTAATGGTTTCATTAATGGCTAGATGAGGTGTTTAAGTGACTCATGGTTTTCATTAATGAGTTTTGTTTAGCTAAGGATATTTCTTCTTGATATTTTGAAGTGAGAAGCTTTTGCTTGTGGTCACCTCCCTCCTCCTACGGTCACCTCCCTCCATCATATAAAGAGGCCGGCCTTCTCTCTCCTCCTCACTTCACTTCACTTGTTGATTTCATTTTAGAGAGAAAAGATTATGATAGGTTTTATCGGTGTATGGAATTTCACAGTCCATTTCATTCCATCACCCGATTCCTTCGGCAACTTCATTAACCGATCGTCCACGGATTTGGACGAAGTGAGACAAAATCATCTACTCATTCTCTACATCATTCTTGGTCGTCTCTTTTAGCAAACTTGACGATCGAGTTGCCTCGAGTCAGAGGCGGGAGCCCGTTTAAAGAACGGATCATGTGGTGCCACCTCGACGAGGATATCGGAGATCGACGCGATCGGAGCAGCCGCTACGGAGCGTGGGATGATGGTTGAAGAACGAAGGACTCAGATCGTTCGGTACAATCTTCCTACACTCTTTACAGTATGTTAGTTTAGCAATAATGGCAGATCCGGGTTAAAGTATACGATAGCGCCAGTTTAAAAGTTTTTGTTCCGCATTTGGCGTCTGTAGACTGCCGGGGCGCTAGCGTAGACTTACAATCTAGTGTTTTGAGTACGCGTGTTACGTTATCCGACACAGTTCGTGATCTTGTGTAGCTGTTTCACAAGGGCTGGTTTGTGTGTCGCCACACACGTTAGCCGTTAAACGAACACTTATGAGTTGGATTGGAGTTGGTGCGTTGGTCAAACGTAGTGTGTACGTGATATTGATCGATTTCTGAGATTGCACCTGTTATGTATATGTTAATAGGATCGCAGGCGAGAACTTCGAGCGCTGCGACGAAAGGGAAGCAGGTGATTAGATCGACCTAGCTTGTGATTGTCGGTGAGTAGATTTAACATCTACGGGGAAATCGCCCGTATGGCGTTAAGCGTCGGGGCTAGATATGATATGAGATTAGCCGCATGTTTATATGCACATATAGAGATGGTGCATGAACCTTATTGCATATAGTTATTTGTTGTGCCTGAACCTGCATCTATTGTACACCGCACTATTATTGACAGTTCATGTTGCACGAGCACCAATTGTATGCTACACACACACTGTCGGTAATTGCCATGATACGCATAACACAAATATTCATATGAGATACCTTGCTATTGGTTAGCGACATAGAAGCATTTATTTTTGTGAAATGGCGCATATGATATATAGCATACCTATACACCTATATGCTTACATATATTCTGTGCTATACCAACATGCTCACACATATACCTTCCTATACTTATATGTTCAGCTTTATATTACATATATATCGGTGGTATGGGACGCTGTTATATATATGTATATTGGATTCGGATAATTGGGAACCGCGTGATATATTTAATGACTTGATGCATTTAAATAGCGGATTTTTCCCGTGATATGCTCATATTGTTGTTCTATGTTGCATATGTTATATTACATGGATTTACGCATTTGAGATATGTTTTCATGCGATTTGGGGATTTCAAGTGTCGATGTTGGGCACTTATATTCCGAGAGATATATGGATATTGGAAACCGATACGTGGAACACAAGTGTCGAGGTTGGACACTTGGGTTTCGAGGAACGTATGGATATCAGAGTACCGATACGTGGATCACAAGTGTCGATATTGGGCAGTTAGGATTCGAGCAACGTATAGATATGAGTATTTATGTGTCGATGCTGGGCACTAGTTTTCATGATATTTTGGGTGTCGATGTTTGACACTCAGGTTGCATGAGATATGAGGGCCGATATAAGGATTTTGGGATTTGGGGTGTTGTTGATTTACACCAGGTTTTTCCATGCTGATGATTTATGCATGAGATTATTAATATTCCCGCACTCAGTATTTAGTTGATATGCATTTGATTCATGTAGATATAGTATCCTGGTGGTGTACCTTGATCATGATAGTTGCATATTTATATTGTCATACTTATGCTACCAGCTTACATGTGATTGATTATTGCTATTAGTGCATACTTGTGATTACAGTATGATGTTATTTACTATTCACGAGTTGGCAACTCACCCCCCATTGTGCCGTAGGTTTTTTTCAGGTCTGATCATCAGAGTGGTTACGGCATGACGCCTTATTATCTCTACTTTTGTGGATACCGATACGGTTGGCTGTGAGGACGTTTGCTTTAGGTGGGTTGCGGTTATCCGATGATATACATTGTATATTTCTTGTATCTAGTACTCTCCATCTACCATCTTCATGTATTGACTTAGAGACGAGTTGTGAGGATCGATGTTGTATATTCATATGACTCTGGTTGTCGTGCTCTTGTGAGCCGGCCTTTCATATATGTGGTTTATCTTTTATTCGCTACGGCGTCGTATATCTGTTGTGGTGGTTGTTTCCGCCGTTAGGCGAGATTTGCTCCCGTTTGGGGATGCTTTACTTTTATCTTATATTTTTACCCGTTTCGAGGCTAGTTTTTACAAAGGAGGTGCTGCCGAAATTTTTATGAAAAACAAACTTAAGTTTAATGTTTTGCTTCGAGTTTTTAAATGTGTTCTATCTTTTCCTAATAGTAATGGTTTAGATTGCTGGGTTTTCGGCTTACTTGAATTGCGTTACGCCTGATGACGTTACGTAGTCTAAGTGCCGGTCATGTGCCCAAATTGGGTCGTGACAAAGGGATGAGGAAAATGAGAAGGAGAAAATAATGTATGAATGAGAGAGTGAGGTGAGAATGAGGGAGTGTATCGGTGAGGGATGAGTGAAATGAGGGTGTGAGGTTAGAGAACGAACCATGCACATTCTCTCTCCTCATTAAATGCTCCCCATGCTTGCCTATTCCTCATCATTCCTTCACAATTCAACCCTTCTCTCTCTCAAGTCAACCAAATTCAAACCCTTTATTTTTTAAAAGCTAAATAACTTAAATAAATAAATTCAACTTAATTGAATGAGGGTTAATGTGCCATGGCTACTTAAGCATGGTTAACACTAATTAACCCTAGGTTAACATGCACAAGTGTGTGCAAGCTAAAACAAATAATAATAAAATATTAATAAATTTTTATAAAATATGTGAAAACTATTTTGGTTAACTTTTTACTAAAACCCCGCATTATCGCTTAATTAACACTAATCTCATTCTAAGGTGTTGCAGGTTCCGCCGCCGTTTTGGGGAATTGGTGCCTCGACTTTTCTTTACTTCCTCATGTTGCTTTTATCTTTTGTTTTACAGGCCCCAAATTGCAAAATGGTTCCAAAATATGTTCAGATTTTCAGCAGTCCAACCTGACTTCACTTTTAATTCATTTGACCTTTATCTCTCTCGAGCTCCGCGCATCTCTTGAATTTTGTGCTGCCCTTCTTGTGCTCTGTGCTTGACCGAGACACGAATGACCACTGTTATTTCTCTTATCTCTTGAACTGGTAAGCGGAACTGGACGGATGTAGATAACCGGAATCCGGATTTTATCTGTTTTTGGAAGATGTTCTGGATTTTGGTATTACTTTGGAGATTTTGCATGATTTGCGTTATTTTTGACTAGGAACCTGTAATCTGTAAATATGTAGCAAACACGGATCAAAAGCACCTACCTATAAATAAACGAGCAGAAGAATGGGCAGTATTAAATGCAATATTCTGGTGTGAACACGTAGCGAGTGTTTGTAACATTTTGAAATATTTTAGATAATTTATTATTTTATTTATTTAATTAAAAATCTTATTTTAATTTTATTGAAATAAAAAGACCTTTTAATATGTGGTAGATTAATTTAGTAAAGAAATTAGTTTGTTTATGTAATACTAAGTGTTATGAGGGGTTTTATGGAAAGTTTATTTGTTTATGGAAATTGGAGTTGTGTGAGGGTTTTTATGTAAAAAGGGCTAGGCCATGGTTAAGGTTAAATTAAACTCTTAGGATAATATACCCTAGGTTGAATATCATGCTCACACCTCCTACTTACATAGATGCACAACACTCCTTCTAAGTGACACCTCCTTCTAACCTTATTACTCCCTTATCCTTATCTTCTCTTTTTGTTTCAGTTGAGATATCAAGCTTAGAAAAAAATTCTTAATTAGAAAATAAAGAAAATCCTAGAACAAACCAAAGAAAAAGAGAAGAAGAGAAGCTAAGTACCAAGTGATTCCCTTACCTCAACACTCAAGCTAGGCTACCGTGTTCTTGTGCATCCCTTTGATGAATTAACTCAGTGGATCCTTCAGTTGGTATAATCTCTAATCTCAGACCTTGTTTTAGTTCTGTCTAATATAAAAATATGATATCGGTAAAATAACGTATTTTGTTGGATTAGTGCTCTGTTTTGAATCTGCTATACTTTAGTTAATCTTTAGCAAAATCAAATAACACTGTGAACTTGTAAATTGGACCAAGAATAACCACAAGAAACACGAACCCATTCCTTGAACTTTCGACCGGCGACACTTCCCAAATATCCGAGCTCGCCGGTTTTCCTAGGGAATTGGATGTTGGTTTTTCTAGGATAACTCTCTGTTCATATTTTAGGGTGTCTGGTATTGCTAGTTTTTGTTATTTATTCAGTGTATAAAATCTGAAAGCAAATATATATTTTGGGTTATAATTCTAAAATACGACATGGATATCTCTTATCACGATTCTGTTTTTCCTGTTACAAGCAGCGAAGGGTTAGATTAGGTTAGTATAAATTTTAGATAGTTCACAATATTCGCATGTAGCATGTTTTGTATGTGCAGTATCATAAAACTAGGATATTTGTGATATTTAGCATACGGATATTGAATCTGGAACCAATAGGTGTAACCACTATAAAAACTAGAAACACTATAAGTATCATAAGACCACTAAGAGACTTTACTCAAAGCCATAGGCCCTATCTCCTTGATTGACCCGGCGAGAACCCCTTATTGGCCGATGTCGTCGGATTTTTGATGAGTATTAGTGTTGGATTTTCTTCTGTAGCTTTAGTTTGGTATTTTATAAGTTACTGTATTGTTTGATTTTTACCAATAATTACACAGTAAAATCTGGGAATGTTTTAGTACAGGTTTATCAAGTTCCGATATTCCGATACGGGTTTTTTGTATTTTGTACTGCGATTGAAACATCGACGTTCGTACGTTAATTTCAGTGGCATATTGTCCTTTTTGGGTTTAGTATGCTGCAGGTTCTAACCTAAGGGTGCCGACCTCGTTGTTTTGAGTTTTGATATGATATGTACGTCGATATGATATAACTACGATTATAGGTACGATCACGAAGGTTTCCGAGATGGAGTTGATGGACATAGCAATCGTGGAATCTACGAGCTCGACAAGTTGGTGAGTAGATTTACATCTATGGGGGAAGTCGGATGGATGGCATATAGCACCCCCGCAACTTTATATGTATATATATATATATATATATATATATATATATATATATGATACTATGATATATAGTTAGTTCTATTGTGTTAATTAAGTTTATGATATTAGAATGATGTTGCCTCTGGTAAGTTTTCCATGTGCATATAGTGTGTTCATGGGTTGGTATAATTGTATGAGGGATCATACTATATTTGAGATAATATGGGTTTTGTACGAGGAATCGTACCGTACTTGTAATGACTAGATTAGTATGTCGAATAACGGTCAAGTTTCCTTTAGACTCGTAGCGTTATATTTTATTCTGTGTTAGCATGTAATACTTGAATGAGCTATATTCTTTTAAAAACTAACGATTCGTTCCCCTTTTTAATGATAAAAGACAAGGATGCGATGCCAATTTCCCAAACGAATATTTTAACCTAAAGCAGCTTCCTTATTTCAAAACCAACGTTTCGTTTCATTTCCAAAGATAATGGTATAGCTCATAGCAAGTAATTACAATTAATAGTTACTCTTAGATTACTTTACATGTTCGCATTATATTATCGATATTATACGTTTCCGTGATACGAACACTCTGATAGAACACTGCACAATTACCAATGAGTATTATGTTGCACGAGCACATACGCATATGTTACACTACACCTCATTGGTATCGCCATGTCACTGTAAGACTGCTATACTATATGATGTGTAGGTAGATGTCGATACGAGTAGGCTTTATACACTTATAAAACACTTGCACAAATACTAATGATTACCATGTTGCACCAGCACAGACGCGTATGCTACACTACACATCATTACTATTGCCATGACACAGTAGAATTGATATGTTTATTTGCTTGTATGACTTATTTACTCACTTTACCTTATTATCTGTTAATCATTGCGAATACCAGTAATATGGATGTTTATATTTGATTCTTATAAGTTTTCTGGATGTTTTACTTATGATGATATATCAGTGGTATGGGACGCTATTATATATATATATATATATATATATATATAATATATCATCAGAATAATCTATGCAAGTATTCTCATTCTTTACTTGATATTTCTGGATAGGATGAGTTGACATCCACCATAAGTTTGATGTTTCCGATTGTTTTATTCAGAACCGAGTGGGGTAGATATACGGTTTCGGACTTGCCTTATCTGGGTTGAGTGGGGGAGCTATACAGTCGGATACATGGTGGACCCGATCGAGACCGAGGGGTAGGATAGCCGCATTAGAGGCGGGGAGCCTAGCGAGGATACACGATACCGGAGATAGAGATGAGCACGACAGATATCCAGGGGATACTGACCGGGGTTCGATTGGGCACGGCTAATATCCAGGGGATACCGACCGGCGCCAGGGATATCGGGTGGTGATCATCTGTTGAGATGGTGTCGAAGGTATCTGCTTTTGCGTGTCGGTGATGGATATGATAGTAGTATATCTATGACTTAGGCATCGTTGTGCATTTCGATTTCTACCTTGTGATGTACTTCTTACTCACTGAGTCGGCAACTCACCCCCATTGTGCCACAGTTTCTTGCAGGTGTTACCGTTTGGATTATCAACGTCTTGGGGCACACATTCCTTTCGGTGATTGCTTTGGTAAGTGAGTTACTGTTGTATCGTACTCACACTTGTATATTCATGTCTTCTTATATCTAGTAAAACTCCATCAACTTAGAAAGGGTATATTGTGGACTTAGAAGCGAGACTTAGAGTTGTGCATTGTGATGTTGCACTCATTGGAGTCGACCATTTTATATTGTTGATTTTGTTTCGCTTTTCTTTTCTTCGCCATTGTGTGTCGTATATTGTTTGCTTGGTTGCTCCGCCGTTTGAGGCATGGACGTTAGCTCATGTTCGGATGCTATATGTGTTTTATGTTGTAGCGGGTTTATTCAAATTACAAAGGAGGTGCTGTCGAATTTTTAAACGTCATAGATTCTTTTCAAACATACTTAGTTAAACTTAAATGTTTATTTTAAACTGATTCCATCTGATGACTATTTTAAACTACACCTCCAATATGTTCAAAAAGGGTTTAGATTCCGGGGTTCGGCTTACTTGAACCGCGTCGACGTCTTTAGATGTCACGTGATTTAAGTGCCGGTCACGTGCTACATTTGGGTCGTGACAGTGTTAGAGTTCCAGTTATCTGGGTTTCACACTTTCTTTCCCCATGCATACACATTACATCATGATATTTTAGGATTTCGAGTGTCAATGATTGGCAAAGAATTTGACAATGTTTTATCGATGAGAATTTCATATTGTGTGTGATCCTATAGGATGCGTTTGTTTTTACTTATACTATATGTATACCCGTTATCACACATTATGTAGTATTTCTAACTTGCGTGAGACTTCGAAGCCCCATTGATTTGGTTTAATAAAATGTTTTAAGATTTTGGGTTTAAATTTAAATTCGGGGACGGAATTTATGTAAGGGGGGAATATAGTAACATTTCATAATTTTAAAAGCTTATTTTAGAATACTAAATAATGGTAACATGAGTTTTATTAAACTGATAATAATTATGGAATGGGTTATTATAATTTGGTATATATAATACATATAAATATTTATAACGGCAAAACCAAAACTTTTAATTTCTGGTTAATGTTTAGATTTGGGCATGACAAGCATAGATTTATGCTAATGATTTAGGTTTAATACTATGGCTACATATTTTATTAGTATGTGGGAAGTGTGATGTATTTGACATGACTCCATTTCTTTTATAAAAAAAAGTATAGTAGAGAGAGCGAAAGGACATGAGAGGCATGGGCTTCTCATGCCATGCCTTCTCCACCCCTCCATGCCCCTTATTTCACTCTCTCATTCTGTCCAACTCTTTCCCGCTCTCATCCCAAACCATGGCTGTCCCTCCCCCCTCTCATACCCTCATTCTCACCACACCTCCATGGCTAGCACCCTCTTTTACAACACCAAGCCAACTCCAAACTCAAGCTAGATCATGATGAGCCCATCAATAAATCTTCAAGTTGAATCCTTCAAGCTTGATCTTCTCCTTCATCTCTTTATATAGTTAAAAATCATTAGTTTATCAAGTTTTGCATATGATTAGAGTTTCAAACATTAGCTAAGTTTTCAAAAACTAGTGTTTTGATAAATTTTTATTGTTCAAACGAATTCTGGAGTAATTTAGTGTTTTTGCGAAACAAACAAACAATTACATTGACCTAGTTAGACTACTAGGAGACCATCACAGAAGCATGAGGCCCAAACTCCATATTCCAACTGCCCAGGTCGGTTACTGTTGCACGTTTGGTCGGCCCGATTTTTGATTTGGGTGTTGGGGTGTAGCACCCTAGTACGTTTATACAATAAAACTTGGAATTTTAAGTCTTGCTTTATAATTCTTTTATTTTATCTATTGAGTTGCGAATGATTCGAATAGTAGAGTCGTTATCCGACCCGACCCGCAAATTTTGAACCCAATATGGTGCAAGATTGTATATGAGATTTACCGGTAAAGTGTATCTATGTGAATCTAATATAATACATATATTATATATTTAGATCTTTATATATATATATTTATATATCACAAGTTATGAATAAATAATATTTGGTTAACTGACTTTGCATGGCATATCACCTCATATCTTATTTTTGCTCTTATCTATTGTAGTCAAATCCTAAATTATCGGATAACCAAATATTTACTAAATTATGTGTATATTTAAATTCCTTTCTAAATATTATTAGGGGGTATATGTATTTAAATTTATATTATAGCATTATGGCCTAAATCTTTACGTATGTAAATTATTCTCAAAAATATATTTTTAGACGAGATTCCGGTAATATTTAGAGTAATTTGATATTATCTATAAACAAATACTATATATATAATAATATATATAATAATATAATTATCTCTCTCTCTCCACGTGTCTCGGTCTCTCTCTCTCCTTTCATGTCTCTCTCCTTAACTCCCTCGTCATCCCCGATCCTAGAACCCATGTCACCACCATGCGACCACCGTGTCATCACCATACTCAGACCAGACCACCACCTTGCCACCATCATGCCATCTCTAGACCGTGTTACGCCCTGTGCCCTGCTCATGTGCCACGTCATGCCCGCTTCGTGCTCAGCTCATGCCTACTTGTGTAACATTTCAGAAATATACAATATTATTTTTGGAATTTAAATAATAAAATAATAAATTTTATGAATATTATAAAAGTATGGAAATTAATTTTAATGGAATGGTATAACTATAAACATACAATTTGGAAAAATAATTGGAATTTTAAAATGAATTATCAGTTATGGAAGCATTTGATTGATTTGGGCATTTTACAAATTTATATATATATATATATATATATATATATATATATATATATTTTCCATACAAGTTTAAGTTTAAATTTAAATAGTATTTTACTAATTACTATACTAAACTATGTTTTAATTTGTTAACCATGCTTTTGTACATGACATGTTATATGCATGTTTTCTTTCTTTATTTATCATGGTTTTTATGTTGTATTTAAGAAAATGTGAAAAGAAAAAGAAAAGATAAGAAAAGAAAAATATATAAAAGAGGGGGGGGGGAGGGAGACAAGGAAGCATGGTTGAGAGAGAGAGAGAGAGAGTGGGAAGGTTCCACACTCTCCTTGGCTTTTCTTCACCTATTCTCCATTTCTTCATCTCCTCCATTTTTTTTCCTTAACTCCCTTTCCACCCTTTCTACCACCATAAACCCTTCCAAAACCCCATATTCCCTTCATAAATAATGTTCCTCACATCACTACAAGCATCATGGTGGGATCAATTTCTAGTCTTGAGCTCATTTGGTCATTTTAGAATTTTCTTGAGTTGCTCTTGGAAGGTAATTCCCTCACTTTTAGTTAAGTGTTTAAGTTTCCTAACCTCCTATGCTAGTTTAGAGTTAAACAAGTTATGTTTAGTGATCTTGGAAAATTTTAGGATGATATTTAGTGGATGTTTTGAGTTGTGGGGATATAATTGAGGCTTAGTTAGTGAACACAAATCTATTAGTGATAGAATCCTTGGCCAAATTGGAGTTTAGAAGTTTCAAAAATGAACTTGGAATTTTCCGATATCGGGTTTTTGTTAAATTGTGATGATCAAATAGAATCTGGAATGACTCGAGAGCTCTGAAAAATAAATTGCATATACAGAGAGATGTGCAGGCACTTAGGAAGCTACCCTTAAAGCCCGAGCCCCCATCTCCTATTCTTGGCTGCCAAAATAACCTTATTGGCCGCAATTTGTTGCCTGATCTAGGGGTATGGGTCCCATGTTTGGTCCATAGCTCAAACATCTTATAACTAGGCCTATCCAATATGCATAATGTCCTAATTTCACCTAGTGTAAAATCTGGGAGTGTTTTTACAAGTTGCTGAATTTGTTTTGCGACTTTCGAAAACTAGATTTTTGATATTTGAGTTTTGACTCGGTCGTTTAATGTTTGTACGCCAACGTCGGGAGTTGTTTGGTTGTTCTTGCATGTGTGGACCATAGGTTTTAACCTATGTGCGTTTCGCTTGCCGTATCGGTGTTCGGATTTGATTTTGATTTCGATACGATATGCTTTGAATTGTAGGTGCATTCGCGTGGACTTCTGTGGCGACAAAGGAGGACAAGGCGTTCATCGACTTCGGCTAAAGCAAGGTCAATAGGTGAGTAGATGTATATCTATGGAGGAAGTCGGGTGGATGGCGTATAGTACCCCCGCAACCGTAGTATTAGGGTACCTATATATAGTTAGATATATAAATATTAGATATGTGTATTTAGTTAATAGGGTTTTAGGAGACTATAGATGATAGTAAGCATACTCATAGGGAGGTCTGTCTTTAGTTCTTATGTTCTTAGCTTTGAGCCATTGGTATATATGTTGTACACAGACACTGATATGTGTGTGTGTGTATAAGTTTGAGGATAACTTCGATATAACATTACGAGATGAGGATATGACATGTTAGAATGATATGAGTCGATATGACCGGACATGATGTCATGATGCTATGTTGTATGACATGAGGTGAAATGGCATGATATGATATATAATATTATATAAGGATTAAGTGATATATATGTTCATAATACGATTTGAGATGATATAACGTGTGACGATATATGACTAGATGAGACGATAGGATGTACGTGACCATAGACCCGTACACTTGATTTGATGATATCGTACGATGGATTATACCGTACGTGATTTGATGTATATGATGATTGAGCCACACACACTTGATTTGATGATACCATATGATGGATTATACAGTACGTGATATGATATACATGATGATTGATCCACACCATGACGTGATGATGCCGTATGATGGATTATACCGTACGTGATATGATATACATGATGATTGATCCGCACTCTTGATATGATGATGCCCTACGATGGATTATACCACACGTGATACTATGAGGCTGGATCGCCGACTTATGGATGTATCGACTCTGAAAATTATTGTTTTATATTCGCTTAAGTAGATATTAGGATATAATTAGAGCCATACCTATTTTCAAAACCAACGAATCGTTATGCATTTCAAAATGATAACCCAAAAGGGACGCTGCGGATTTTCAAATGCTATCTTTTTCTCAAAAACACTGTAACCCCTAATTTTCTAAAAACAACGATTCGTACTATTTTAAACTATAACTGTATGTCTCATAAGTAGCTATGTATTTTATACTGTTGCGTTTACTTTTTCCATTTAATGTTATGCTCGTATTATTCTCTTTTTGCGGTGTACACATACACTCTTTTCTTTATCTTATATGACATCGTCTGCTAGGATACACGCACCATTACCGATGATGCGCATGTTGCACGCATACATACTCGCTGGCTCACACACTCATCATTGGTAATTACCCTGCCACATACACATTAGAAATCATTATTTCTCCATATAATCTAGTAACCTGTAGCTTTTGTAAGTCCACGTTGCCCACCCCGGTTCTTACGGGGAGGCGGAAACGGTAAAAAATGATTTTTAAACTAAAGGTAAAATGGACAAGAAATGAGGATCTTTGCTAAACAAAAACCTAGCAAACTAACTAGAAATTTAACTACTATTTTAGAGGGTTATACCTAGGTCTTGAACTCCTTCTCTTCTTGCTCCTTGGAGTGGTTGGATCGGCTCCACCTCATAGTCTCCTTGTTGTCGAAGAAGGATCCACCTGAAAGCTTCTACCTTGAGCTCCTACCTCAACCGAGAGGAAACTAAAGTGCTTGGCTTGCTACACCTAGAACTCTAGAGTGAGTAGAGAAGAGTTTTTGAGAGTTTTATCTCAATGGCTCATGTTTCTCAACACATGAGACATGAGATCCTTGAGAGAGAGGAAGAGGGTGAGCTTTGGATGAGAGTGAATGAGAATGATAGAATGAGCTTGACTTTTTACAACCATACTCACAAAAGAAAGAATAATCATGATAATAATAATAATTAAGAATTGTGATGGTTAGTTTTAATGACCATTATCATTTCATGCATTTAATGCATTTTGTAAAGAACAAAAAGTAAACAAAAGTCATAGAAATGAAATGATGTTGGTCAACAAGTCCACAATGGTCAACCGGTCAACAAAGTCAACAAGTCAACAAAAGTCAAATGTTCAACTCAACCATGGCATAATAATACTTAATTAATATTACTAATCATATTTTTTATTCTCATTAGGGTTTAGAAAAAGTCAACGGTCAACAACCATAACGAGAATCCTCTGCCTCTGCCTCTGCCAACTGGGCATACACACCCACACCCGTGTTCCGAGGAACACGAATACAATGAGATAAAACCAATCCCAAAACATATACTACGATCTGGCTTAAACCAAAGCCCGCTAGTAATAACTTCCCGGACACCAAACGTGCACAAGTGCGCGGATGTGAGCTAACCCTGTCGCAAAACCATGCGATCTCTACTCTGTTTTGCCCAAATGCGAATAGCTCTCTGTGTGGGACTCTAAAGACTCGACACTACGCTAGCAGTGGGTTTAATCGCAGGCCGCAAGCGGTACTAGCTGTACGTAACGGTCCCCAGGTAGATGCCGATAAGAAGACTGATGAGGTGAACCAATCCGAACTCCTACTGAGCCTGAATGTGACAATCTCTCATTCAGTCCGGTCTGTTCGTCTGAGAGTATCGCATGGCGGGCCTAGGGGGCAGTAAACGTCAATCCCCTAAAAGCGGTTTAAGTCGTGTCGGAGTGTAGCCCAGAACACCCTGAGATAACACTGGAAACGCTACCAGTATATCTCGCTTGCCCTGGCCAGGGACGACTATGTGTAATGGCTTTCCTAGACACAGCGTGATATCAACCCCCAATACCGGTAGAGACGAATCCTGTCTAACCGTCACTGCCTCCAAGTGCTTTGGGACTGCACCCAACTGCTGTCTATTTGCACGACTCATTTGAGCCATGGTAGGGTAGCAATCTAAGAACAGTAGGAACACACTCGAGGCGAAGTGACAGTGTCAAGTCAGCGGACTAAGATGTACTCATGTCACCTGGGAACTGATAACTGACGATAGGTATAGTACCAACCAACAGTTCCCTATGAGTCCTGTCCAGTGCACTCGTAACTTAACGAGCACCCGCATACTATCTCAAGTACGACGTACTGACGGCTATGGGACAGACCATCTCCCCTCCTGGGATGAGAAGCGTATACACTAGTCTACTCCGGAGTATCGATGCCCCGTCTCGATAATCCTATGACTAGGAACCTGTATAAGGATGTTCTTGTAGATTACCCAGCCCCCACTAGTGTGACTGCCATCACAACGCTGGTAATCAAGCAAAGATCCTAAGGGCTCCACTAATATGTATAGACGATATGCTAAAAGAAACACATGCACATATTAAAGTAGAAACAAACAATGTAGCATACTACTATTTTGAGCAAGATTGTCTATACAACTGTGAATATCCCAAGCTTCCATCAAGTAATATACAAACTAGTGTTATACAGTAATGGCCTCTAGGGCATATACACTAACAATCTCCCACTAGCACTAAGGCCATGTACTGGCGTATCGAAGACCTATCCTCTCGATCAGCCGCTCGAACTGAGTCTGGGGTAAGGCCTTCGTGAATGGATCTGCCGTGTTATATTCTGCAGCAACCCTCCGAACCTCGATCTCCCGGCGATCCACGGTCTTCCTGATCGGCTGATACCGCCTCAAGATGTGTCTGGACTTCTGATGGGACCTGGGTTCCTTCGCTAAAGCTATAGCCCCGTTGTTGTCACAATACAGAGGTATTGGATCAATAATGGACGGAACCACCTGAAGTTCTGTCAAGAACTTCCTCATCCAGACGGCTTCTTTTGCGGCATCAGATGCAGCGATATATTCTGCTTCCATCGTTGAGTCAGCAACGGTTTCCTGTTTGGAACTCTTCCATCACACCGCCCCTCCATTGAGGGTAAAGACATAACCCGACATGGATTTGGAGTCATCCTTGTCACTCTGGAAGCTGGAGTCAGCAAAGGCCTCCATCTGGAGGTCTTTTCCGCCGTAAACCAAAAACATGTCCTTAGTCCTTCTCAGGTACTTCAGAATGTTCTTTACCGCTATCCAGTGCTTCTCCCAAGGGATTGACTGATACCGGCTTACCACACTCAGTGCATAATCTACATCTGGTCTGGTACACAACATCGCATACATTATAGAGCCTACCGCAGAAGCGTAGGGTATAATAGACATGCGATCCCTTTCCAAATCAGTCTTGGGAGACATCTCTTTGGAGAGGGTGATCCCGTGACAAGCCGGTAGATTACCGCGCTGGGAATCTTCCATACTGAACCTTTTCAGTATGGTGTCGATGTACCTGGACTGTGAAAGTCCTAATATCCTCTTGAACCTATCACGATGGATCCGGATCCTCAGAATGTAAGAGGCATCACCCAGGTCATTCATGGAGAACCTGTGTGACAAGAACCCTTTGACAGATTGTAGCATAGGAATGTCATTTCCTATCAAGAGAATGTCATCCACGTATAAAACGAGTAATACGACAGTTCGTGCTACAATTTTACTATAGATGCATGTTCATCTGGATTTTTGATAAAGCCAAATTCTTTGACCGTCTCATCAAAACAGATGTTCCAACTCCGCGATGCCTGCTTTAGTCCACAAATGGACTTAAGCACCTTACACACCTTCCCGCTGCTCCCACTCTGAATGAAACCCTCTGGCTGGTCCATATAGACACACTTCTCTAAATTTCAATTTAGAAAAGCGGTCTTTACGTCCATCTGCCAAATCTCATAATCGTGGAAGGCAGTAATGGCAAGAAGGATTCAAATGGATTTGAGCATAGCCACTGGAGAAAAGGTTTCTTCATAGTCCAAACCAGGTCTTTGACGAAAACCCTTTGCAACAAGTCTAGCCTTATAGGTCTCAACCTGTCCATCTACACCAATCTTCCTTTTGAAGATCCATTTGCAACCTACGAGTTTTACCCCTTCCGGAGCAACGTCCAAAGTTCATACTTTGTTTGTGTACATGGACTCCATTCCGGTCCGTATTTCTTCCAGCCATTTTACCGAGTTAGTGCTCTGAATGGCTTGCTGGATGCTAGTCGGCTCATCATTATCAATGATGCAATCCTCTCTATCCCCGTCTATGAGAAAACCGTAGTATCTCTCGGGCGGATGAGACTGCCTACCTCTCCTGCGGAGCGGCGCAGGAATGTCCTGTTCTTTCGAACCCTCTGGTTTTACTAAGCTTTCAGTAATAGCTTGTGGTTCTGAAATTTCTTCCAGTTCTATTGCGCTCCCACTTATCTGATTTTCCAAAAATTCAGTTTCCAAAAAGCAGGCATGACGAGAAACAAAAACCTTTTGTTCCTCTTCGCAATAGAAAAAATATCCCTTGGAGTTCTTTGGATAGCCCACAAACTTGCACTGTACTGAGCGTGCCTCGAGTTTTTCCGCATGCTGCTTTTTGACAAAAGCTGGACATCTCCATGTCTTAATGTGCTTAAGATAGGGTTTCTTCCCACTCTGCATCTGATATGGTGTGGTAGGCACTGTCTTAGTTGGAACTCGGTTCAAAAGGTATGCAGCTGATTCTAGTGCATATCCCCAGAATGATCGCGGCAACTCAGCGTTACTCATCATGGAACGTACCATATCCAATAGGGTTCGGTTCCGTCTCTCCGATAGACCATTATGTTGTGGAGTGTATGGAGGAGTAAGCTGAGAGAGAATTCCATTCTCTTTTAGGTAACCCAGGAACTCGTCACTCAAGTATTCACCACCTCGATCAGATCTCAGTGTCTTGATACTTTTGCCTATTTGTTTTTCTACTTCATTCTTGTATTCCTGGAATTTTTCGAAGGCTTCAGATTTATGTTTCATCAAGAAGACATATCCGTACCTTGAAAAAACATCCGTAAAAGTAATGAAGTAAGAATAACCACTTCGCACATGTGTAGATATTGGACCGCATACATCGCTGTGTACGAGTCCTAAGAGCTCGCTCGCTCTTACTCCATGTCTAGTAAACGGAGTCTTTTTCATCTTTCCTTTCAGACAGGATTGACAAGTTGCATATGATTGATATTCGAACGGATCCAAATATCCTTCTGTATATAACTTCGTCAACCTTCTCCCATTGATGTGGCCCACTCTACAATGTCATAAGAACGCATGATTTATTTCTGGAGACTTTCTTTTGTCTGTATTCTGGACATTGAAAATCTGTGGTTGGTTTAATACGTATATACCGTTGCTTAATGTACCCGACCCAATCAGAACATGATTAAGGTGAATGTTTACAACATTGATTACAAATGCAAAATCATAACCTTCTTTAGACATTAAAGATACAGATTTGATATTACAAGTCGCACTGGGTACAAAATAACAATCCCGTAAAACCAAAACATGTCCATCTGACAATCCCAAGTGATAGTCCCCCACGGACTCAGCATCCATGCCAGCTCCGTTTGCAACTCTGAGGGTCATATCACCTACCTTCAAAACCCTACGCTTTCTCAGTGCCTGCAAAGAATTACAGATATGAGATCCTGATCCGGTATCCAATACCCAGGAAGTAGATTTTATTGATAGACAGTTTTCAATAACATACACACCTGAAGCCGAAGCCACAACTTGCTTCGGGTCCTGGTTTCTGGCCTTCCAAGCCCTGCAATCTTTCTTCCAGTGTCCTTTCTTATGACAATAAAAGCACTCTTCCTTTCCCAAAAGCTGTCCTGCTACCTTTGTTGCCTTTGCTTTTCCCTTTGCTTCAACTTTACTAACACCGCCCCTTGGTTTGGTGGGGGCATTCTTCTTCTTTCCTTTGGCTTTCGCCTTGGACCTAGAAGAGGAAGCTCCTCCAACAAAAAAAGTGGATGTTTCTCTTACTTTCTTTAGGGTGCCCTCTGCACTCCTCAACATGTTAAGGAGTTCCGGATGTTCTACTTCCTTTCCTTGCATGTTGAAGTTCAGGATAAACTGGGCATAAGTGGAAAGAAAGGACTGGAGAATCAAGTCAGTGTAGAGCTCGTTCTCTAACGTGGTCCCAAGGTCCGCGAGCTCTTCAATGTAGCCAATCATCTGAAGCACGTGTTCCGCTACAGATGATCCGACGGCCAATCTCGCCAAAAATAACTTTATCGAGACTTTATATCTGGCGATACGGGATTGCTCTCCATACAGATCTTTTGTATGGAGAAATATGGATTCTAGGTCCATATCCTCGTGCTTCCTCTGATGTTCGTTGTCCATCGAGGCAAGCACGATGCACTTGGCCCTCGCGCAATCAATCTCCCAAGTCTTGCGGATTTCCTTATCCACGACGTTGGATTGAGGTCCTGGGACAGGGGGAGCTTTGGTGGTAAGAAGATATCCCAACTTGTCATAAGTGATTGCCATTTTGACATTCCTGAGCCAATCTTTGTAGTTTGGCACTGTCAGTAAGTTTTTATCTAGTAGTAACTTAAGTCCGGTCAAGATGTTTGGTCGCTGCAATTAGGAGAGAGAGAAGAAACACTTTAGCATCATGCTCTTGCAAGTTTAGAGTGGTTTTTGGTTTGGCTAAACACGATGGCTCCCACTGTTTCTCGAATCCTTCCTCAAACCAAAAAGGAAGAATTAGTCGGGATCAATCTCACCGTACAATACTTGCTTAACCGTTCAGCCAGGCCAGTGTTCGTACTTCGAGGGAGGTTTACCAACGCTTTCGCGAAGTTTCTTAATTAAATAACCTCTTTTCCCTGTGGGCGTAGCCCCGCTAACACCTTTCTAGACACCTACTTGGTTTATAGCATTGATCGTTAAGTGAGAAAGTTCCCGAGGAGTAGCATATACTCACAGTAGGATCGGGATCCAAATATCATCGTGTGATAAAACTGAAGGAATCCTACCAGAATCATCACACTCCAAATGGTATGCAGCACCAGCAAGTTTCAGTTTCTTTAGAAACTCCCGATGTGGATTTTTGCCCCATGCTCTTATGATCTTGACTTTGGCTAACAAATCATAAGTCACATGTCAAGTTCTACCCATCATTTTCCAGGTTAATTTGTACCCACCCGCACCTACCCTTGATTTTGGCCAACAAGGCAGTACGACTGTCCCAAACCAACGCATCTATCTATGCTACATATGAATATCCAATAACTACCAATCACTGTGCCTTGACTTTGGCCAACAAACATAGCTTGAATAGTATTGACTATCCATATGAAATGACGGAGGGCTACGAATGGTTTTGGCGAAACCGTGAACGTAGTGAACTTGATATAATCGATGGAACGTGATAGCTTTTAAAAGGATTGGTTTAAGCTCCGCGTTTAAAAGTTGTTTTGAAAAGAAACCGAGTGGTTTTGAAATTGTTCCAACGACTTTACTTTGGTTTATTTTCTTGCATTAATTTAATGCATCCCATCAATTAATCCTACCATTGCAGAAAACAACGAAAATATGACGTACGCTTATGCCATCCGCATTCGCCACGGGGCCCCGTCATTACCCGTTAGGTTACTTAACTAACGACAGAGCGGAGGCTGGACTAGCGCGGACGCAAAACATAAGCAACGCCTACTAGATATCATATATAGATATATACATTCGTCAGATGTAATGATAGCAATTCCAGATCATAGATGAACATATTGGATATACTAGAAATCCGCGTTTCGTTCGAGCCTGCAATGAAAGACGGATTACACGATCGCGATGAATATCCAAGACCCCACCCTAGACCCCTACGAGTGCGGAAAACTACCCGCCAAGTACCCGAAGTGAAGCAACCTCCCTCAACAACGTGAGTAGGCCACTCGGCACTTCGAAATACCCGGTAGTTTGTGCACCCCACCTTGGGTCTATCCTAGGAGCAAAAACAGTAAAAGAAATAATATACAATGGCGGCTACAACCTCATCCCGGATGTGTGGCCATAAAATAATATTACATTAATTTACATATTACATCAAATGAAAGATAAATAAAACTATCATCTCACAACCCCCCGGCTATTCATCCGCGACAATCCAACGAGTTCATATACACAAACCATCAACATTACAGATCACAGATATGCACAACCCCCACTAATCGACGTATAGCGATTAGTTGGCGTTCAGTGCATATATCACATCACAGATATAACCCATTAGCTAAAGTCTACGGAACTTCGATCAAAAATACGGATTTGTAACTACCCCAAACACAACTTTGTTCTCTGGAAAATCTGGGCAGAAACAAAATATTCTGAAAATCACAAAACAGAACACTAATGAAACTGCAGGAAAGACGAGTCACGGCCGAGTCAACTCGGCCGCGGATCCGCGGCAAGAAGCATGTTCTCGCCGCGGTTCCGCGGCGCGTTGACTGAGTCAGTGGCTCGTTTTTACTGTGTGTTCCTACAAAACCCTGAGCAGATTTTTAAGATGTGTGGAATTAATTTTTGAACAGTTTTAAAATCGGCAGAAAGTTCAGTTCTTGGACGTGTTTTGCGATTTTTTTCTCCGATCGAAATTCTAAATACTTTGCTAACATGCTAGTTGTTGTTTAGCTAGGCTCTGATACCACTGTAAGTCTACGTTGCCCACCCCGGTTCTTACGGGAAGGCGGAAACGGTAAAAAACGATTTTTAAACTCAAGGTAACATAGACTAGAAATGAGGATCATTGCTAAACAAAAACCTAACAAACTAACTAGAAGTTTAACTACTATGTTAGAGGGTTATACCTAGGTCTTGAACTCCTTCTCTTCTTGCTCCTTGGAGTGATTGGATCGGCTCCACCTCATAGTCTCCTTGTTGTCGAAGAAGAATCCACCCGAAAGCTTCTACCTTGAACTCCTACCTCAACCGAGAGGAAACTAAAGTGCTTGGCTTGCTACACCTAGAACTCTAGAGTGAGTAGAGAAGAGTTTTTGAGGGTTTTATCTCAATGGCTCATATTTCTCAACACATGAGACATGAGAGCCTTGAGAGAGAGGAAGAGGGTGAGCTTTGGATGAGAGAGAATGAGAATGATAGAATGAGCTTGACTTTTTACAACCATGCTCACAAAAGAAAGAATAATCATGATAATAATAATAATTAAGAATTGTGATGGTTAGTTTCAATGACCATTATCATTTCATGTATTTAATGCATTTTGTAAAGAACAATAAGTAAACAAAAGTCATAGAAATGAAATGATGATGGTCAACAAGTCCACAATGGTCAACCGGTCAACAAGTCAACAAATGTCAAATTTTCAACTCAACCATGGCACAATAATACTTAATTAATATTATTAATAATATTTCTTATTCTCATTAGGGCTTAGAAAAAGTCAACGGTCAACAACCCTAACGAGAATCCTCTGCCTCTGCCTCTGCCAACTGGGCATACACACCCGCACCCGTGTTCCGAGGAACACGAATACAATGAGATAAAACCAATCCCAAAACATATACTTGGATATGGTTTAAACCAAAGCCCGCTAGTAATAACTGCCCGGACACCAAACATGCACAAGTGCGCGGATGTGAACGAACCCTGTCGCAAAACCATGCGACTTCTACTCTGTTTTGCCCAAAGGCAAATAGCTCTCTGTGTGGGACTCTAAAGACTCGACACTACGCTGGCAGTGGGTTTAACCGCAGGCCACATGCGGTACTAGCTGTACGTAACTGTCCCCAGGTAGATGCTGATAAGAAGACTGATGAGGTGAACCCATCCGAACTCCTACTGAGCCTGAATGTGACAATCTCTCATACAGTCCGGTCTGTTCGTCTGAGAGTATCGCATGGCGGGCCTAGGGGGAGGTAAACGTCAGTCCCCTAATAGCGGTTCAAGTCATGTCGGAGTGTAGCCCAGAACACTCTGAGATAACACTGGAAACGCTACCAGTATATCTCGCTTGCCCTGGCCAGGGACGACTATGTGTAATGGCTCTCCTAGACACAGCGCGATATCAACCCCCAATACCGGGAGAGACGAATCATGTCTAACCGTCACTGCCTCCAAGTGCTTCGGGACTGCACCCAACTGCTACTTGTTTGCACGACTCATTTGAGCCGTGGTAGGGTAGCAATCTAATAACAGTGGGAACACACTCGAGGCGAAGTGACAGTGTCAAGTCAGCGGAATAAGCTGTACTCATATCACCTGGGAACTGATAACTGACGATAGGTATAGTACCAACCAACAGTTCCCTACGAGTCCTGTCCAGTGTACTCGTAACATAACGAGCACCCGTATACTAACTCAAGTACGACGTACTGACGGCTGTGGGACAGACCATCTCCCTTCCTGGGATGAGAAGCGTATACACTGGTCTACTCCGGAGTATCGATGCCCCGTCTCGATAATCCTATGACTAGGGACCTGTATAAGGATGTGCTTGTAGATTACCCAGCCCCCACTAGTGTGACTGCCATCACAACGCCGGTAATCAAGCAAAGATCCTAAGGGCTCCACTAATGTGTATAGGCGATATGCTAAAAGAAACACATGCACACATTTAAGTAGAAACAAACCAAGTAGCATACTACTATTTTGAGCAAGATTGTCTATACAACTGTGAATATCCCAAGCTTCCATCAAGTAATATACAAACTAGTATGATACAGTAATGGCCTCTAGGGCATATACACTAACAGCTTTTAGTTATTGTTTAGTATCCATATCACACTTACTAGTTCAGTTATCGCATTTTCATACTTTGTTAAATGCCACGCTCATATATACACACTGGTTATGCATTACGGATTTTTTCTGTGCTTGTACTTATTATTTCATTATTGGTTCACGCTTATGAGTTTTCGATTTTCATGAGATTTCCGGATTTGAGAAACCGCAAGTACATTTTTCAAAATTTGGGATTGTTTTAAAAAATTTGTTTCTCTTGATATGATGTGTGGCGTCCACCATGAGTTTTCTCGGTTATGAGCTATGTGTATACCCAATTCGAGGAGAGAGGAGGCACCGTCTGCAGGTACATGGTGGACCCGGTACGGTATCCCGGGGTAAGAAGATCGTATAGAGAGACGTTGAGCCAGGCAGGGGAGCACTACCGACCAATTATAGTTTTGGCTCGGTGGATATCCTGAGGATATCGACTGGAGTCATGCGATCGGATGGATTTGAGGGCCAATCCGATGAGACGGCGTCCGAGATATGAGGATTTATGTCGCTGCTGGACATGGTTTTTACGATGTTTTTGAGTGTCGATGCTGGACACTTAGGTTTCTATGATGATTTGGTGTGTCGTTGATGGACACACGTAGGATGATACACCTTTACACATATATATGACACAGATGACATGGTACTACATTATGACATGGCACGAATGTGTTAGTATTATTACGCTTATGTTTACACTATCACCCTTATTACCACTCAATATTATATTATTATTATTATATTAGTGTATGACCTAAGAGATCGTCATACATTCTATTTCTACCCGGTGATGTCTTCTACTCACCATTTGCAACTCACCCCCGTTGTGCCATAGCATTTTTGCAGGTTTGACCGCACGGATTCAGTAGCGGCTTGATGGCACACAACTTCCTTCTGGATGATTTGCTTTGGTAGGTGGGGTACACTTGTATCATGACCATGAAAGGTTCCTAGGCACTCTAGTAAGGTCTCACAAGGCATCGAAGATGCCACATTAAAATTTTTGGTGCCGAGAAACCCTAGACTACGGATCTTAGACTAGATGTTTAGGAGAAATGAAAACTTAGTTAACACTTTAACTAGAAGTGAGAAGCTACAACCTTTGTAGATCCGGATTTCCACCTCCTTAGCTCCACGTGGTCATGCCCTCGCTGTCCATCATGAATCCTCGACTCATTCGTCGGCTTCATCGGAATAATGTGCGGAATAGGTCATCGGCTTTGTGTCAAAGACGATCTACGTCGAGGTTGCACTAGTTCAAGCTCCGACTTCACAAAGTTGTGAAACTTGTGAAGAGAACACCCAAAACAACTTGGCAAGAGGTAGAGGGTGAAGAAATAGGAGATGGGTTCACTTTAGATTTGGAATTTTCTCACTAGAACTCAAGTTGCCATTGGAGTAGCAAGCTTGAAGAAGAAGAAGAAGATGAGCTAGTTATGATAAGTCTTATGTTAAAATGAATAATAATTCAATACTTATCATAACTTGACTAAGGTTAAGTGTAGAGAATAAACTATGGTGAATTAAGTGGGTTAGGGTTAAGTAAGAAGACAAGAATGGTTGCAAAAGTCAAGGGTTCAAGAAGCTTCAACATAAAACAAGAATTGCCACGATTCTCATCTTGAATTTATCCATATAAATAAACAACTAAATGAATAAATAAATATGCAAAACCCTAATTACAAAATAACCATGGTTTAATTCTATTCATTTAACCATATGATCAAGTATCATCAAACATGATACAAGAAAGATGCACAAAAATATATCACATATACAATGTGCAAATCAAGTGAGAAAAATTCGTTTAAAGTGAACCTATACTAGTTAATGCAAAGTAATATATCAAATATATAATTATACATTAAATCATTAAATCAACACTTGATTCAATGATCCGGTCATGTCGCACATAACCGACTAGTATTCAATGCATCGATTTATCGAATCAATGATTCGATAACTAGGTCATATCTTATATAACCAATCGAAACATTAAACGCGAGAATGAAATGCGGTATCACATACACGCATTATTCTCGCTCCCGCACATATCTCATATGCGCTCCTATTTCGTTTCGCTTGAGCTAGGAAACCTCTGTGTAGGACTCTAAAGACTCGTCAATACGCCGGTAGCAGATGATGATCATATCAAGCACCCACAAGCCGCAAGCGGTCTGCTAAACGTAACGGCCACCCGGGTATTGAGCGATCAGAAGATCGACGAGCTAGCCCGCGCACACTCCTGCGAATCCGACCAGTAACACTTACCATACAGTCCGGTCTCTTCGTCTGATATGTCGCATATCAAGTCTAGGGGTGGTAAACGTCAGACCCCAATAACCGATAAGTCGTGCCGATGTGAGGCTCATAACGGGTCGAGAAACTACTGGTAACACTTACCAGTAAATCTCTGATCAGCCCTGGCCAGGGACTTCCCTGTTACGGCCAATCGAGCACAGCGCAACATCAACTCCCAATACCGGGAGAGACGAAACCCCTCCTATCGCTCATTGCCTCCATGTGACTCGGGACTGTACCCAAAGACCATCGTTTTGCATGCCTTCATGGACGTGGTAAGGTGGAGATCAAAGCACAGTGGGAATCACACAAGACTCTATGACGATCTCGGGTCTACAGACTAACCTGTACAAGTGTCACCTGAGAACTGCCATCTGACGTGAGGTATAATACCATCTGGGAGTTCTCGGCGAGTCCGTCCAGTATACTCAGTCTCCACTGAGCACCCGTATACCATCTCTGATGTCAAACACCAATGGATATGGGATCATCCATCGCCCATCACATGGGTCGAGAAGCGTATACGCTAGTCTACTCTGGTATATCGATGCCCCGTCTCGATACACCCATGACTAGGGACCTTGAAGGATGTACTTATAGACTACCATGTCCCCACTAGTATGATCTGCATCATAGTCCAGGTAGTCAAGTACACATCCTAAGGGCTTTACCAACAAGTAACTATAAGACAGTATAAAGAGACTAGTGTACATGTTAAGATAAAGAGCAACCAGATAGCATACTATCATATCGAGCAAGAAAGTCATCTCTATATATGTCCAAGCATCCAATATAATATACAACATCTGTACAATACTGGCCTCTAGGGCATACATACAACTAACAATCTCCCACTTGCACTAAGGCCAGCTGCTGTAGTATCGCATACCGAGCATCCCGAAGAGTCTCTCAAACTGTGTCTGGGGAATGGCCTTCGTGAGTGGATCCGCCGTGTTGTTCTTTGTGTCAACCCTCCTGACCTCGATCTCCCGGCGATCAACTATCTCCCGGATCAGGTGATACCGCCTCAGAATATGCCTGGACCGCTGATGGGACCTGGGTTCCTTGGCCAAAGCCACCGCTCCATTGTTTTCGTAATACAAAGGTATTGGATGCTCAATGGATGGAACGACTCCAAGTTCAATAATGAACTTCTTGATCCAGACAGCTTCTTTAGCAGCATCGTTGGCAGCGATGTATTCAGCCTCCATCGTCGAGTCTGCCACGGTTTCCTGCTTGGAACTCTTCCAGCTAACCGCCCCTCCGTAAAGGGTAAAGACAAAGCCCGACTGCGACTTAGAGTCGTCCTTATCACTCTGAAAGCTCGAATCGGTAAAGGACTCCACTTGGAGTTATCCGTTACCATACACCAAGAACATATCTCTAGTCCTTCGCAAGTACTTGAGAATGCTCTTCACAGCTGTCCAGTGACTCTCTCCAGGATCAGCTTGATACCTGCTCACTATAGTTAGTGAGTATGCTACATCGGGTCTGGTACATAGCATCGCATACATGATAGAGTCTACTGCCGAAGCATAGGGTATCCCTTGCATGCGAGCTCTCTCCAAATTAGTCTTAGGAGACATCTCTTTGGAGAGAGTGACTCCAGAGATCGTGGGTAAGTTCCCACGCTTGGACTCTTCCATACTAAACCTCTTTAGTATGGTGTCAATGTACCTGGATTGGGACAATCCCAAAATCCATTTGGATCTATCTCTATAGATCCTAATTCCCAATATGCAGGAGGCATCACCAAGATCTTGCATTGAGAATCTTTGTGATAAGAAGAGCTTGACCGATTGCAGCATAGGAATATCATTTCCTATAAAGAGTATGTCGTCAACGTACAATACGAGGAAGACAATCTTACTCTCTGCCACCTTCCTGTAGATACAAGGTTCATCTGGATTTTTGACGAAATCAAACTCTTTGATAACGACGTCAAAGCAGATGTTCCAACTCCGCGATGCTTGCTTTAATCCATAAATGGATTTAAGCAGCTTGCACACCTTCCCGCTGCTCCCACTGTCTACGAAGCCCTCTGGCTGAGTCATGTACACGCACTCTT
Organism: Agapanthus africanus; assembly: GCA_030015575.1. NCBI lineage: Eukaryota > Viridiplantae > Streptophyta > Magnoliopsida > Asparagales > Amaryllidaceae > Agapanthus > Agapanthus africanus. Next base: position 209,526,344 of record JASDDO010000004.1, read on the forward strand.
CTAAATCACCATTTAGAAAGGCGGTCTTAACATCCATTTGCCAGATTTCGTAATCATGATATGCAGCGATGGCAAGCATGATCCGGATGGATTTAAGCATAGCCACTGGAGAAAAGGTCTCGTCATAGTCCACACCTGGTCTTTGACGAAAACCTTTTGCTACAAGTCTAGCTTTGAAAGTCTCCACTTTCCCATCTACACCAAGTTTCTTCTTGAAGATCCACTTGCTCCCAATGGGTTTTACCCCTTCAGGAGCAACTTCCAAAGTCCATACTTTGTTGGTGTACATGGAATCCATCTCAGACCGCATAGCATCCAGCAATTTCACTGAGTCCCCACTCGTTATGGCCTGCTCGAAGCTAGTTGGGTCATCATCCTCCATGATGCAATCCTCGCTCCCACCATCAATGAGAAAACCGTAGTATCTCTCAGGTGGACGAGAAACCCTACCAGATCGGCGGAGAGGCTGGGGTTCATCGGGAACTACGGAATCCTCTGGCTCCACCAGATCTTCTGTTGTAGCTTCTGCAGCTGGAACCTCTTCCAGTTCTACCTCATGACCACTAATCTCTTTTTCAAGAAATTCCTTTTCTAAAAAGGTGGCATGCCGAGAAACAAACACTCTTTGTTCCTCAGGGTGGTAGAAGATATACCCTTGAGAATTCTTGGGATATCCTACAAATTTGCATAGAACAGACCGTGCCTCGAGTTTGTCCGGATTTTGTCGTTTGACATAGGCTGGACAACCCCATATCTTCACATAGTTAAGACTTGGTCTCTTCCCTTTCCATATCTCATATGGAGTGGTAGGCACAGATTTGGTGGGGACCATATTCAATAGATGTATGGCTGTCTCAAGCGCATACCCCCAGAAGGAAATAGGTAACTCAGCTGTGCTCATCATAGAGCGCACCATATATAATAAGGTGCGGTTCCTCCGTTCTGATACACCGTTGTGCTGTGGTGTATATGAAGGAGTCAGTTGAGAGAGAATCCCATTCTCTTTTAGGAAGTCCAGGAATTCATTTCTCAAGTATTCACCTCCTCGATCAGATCGAAGGATTTTAATACTTTTTCCGGTTTGGTTTTCGACTTCTTGTTTATATTCTCTAAATTTCTCAAAAGCTTCAGACTTGTGTCTTATTAAGTACACATGTCCGTATCTTGAGAGATCGTCAGTTAATGTAATGAAGTACGAAGAACCATCCCTGGCATGTGTAGACATGGGACCACATACATCACTATGTATTAGTCCCAAGAGTTCGGTAACTCTTTCTCCGTGTCCCGTAAACGGAGTTTTGGTCATCTTGCCTTTGAGACATGACTGGCAAGTGTCATAAGATGAAAATTCGAAAGGTTTCAAATATCCATCCTTATGCAACTTAGCCAGTCGTGTCACATTGATGTGACCCAGTCTACAATGCCACAAGTAAGATTCGTTCAGTTCAGAACTCTTCCTCTTGTGTGTGTTTGTTATGCTCAAAACTGTTGATTGATTTAGAACATAAATGCCATTGCATAACGTGCCTGATCCAACCAACTTTTGGTCACGGAAAATGTTCATAACATTGTCCTGTAATACAAAATTATATCTTTCTTTGCTTAATAAAGAAACCGATATAATGTTGCATATCAGGTTCGGCATGTAATAGCATTCGTTCAGAACCAATGTATTACCAGTTGGTAATACAAGGTGATATTCCCCGACAGTCTTAGCTGCAACAATTGCACCATTTCCAACTCTAATGTCTTTATCACCTTCTCCAAGTTCTCTACCTTTCCTAAGCCCATGTAACTGATTACATATATGGGATCCTGACCCGGTATCTAATACCCAGGACGTAGAGCAAATGGAGAAACAGTTCTCAGTAACGAACACACCCGAAGAAAATGCATCAACATGTATTTTCTTCATTCGGGTGGCATGGGAATCCTGGTATTTCCCTATATCCTGTTCATTCTTATAACTCTTATAAGAATGAACGGAACCAACGTTCCCCAGCACAGTATAACATGCGGGTTCGGTCAATACATCCATATTATTATCTTGATTAAGGCATGAACTGGTCGCTACCTGGAGAGAGAGAGAAGAAAACACTTTAGCGTATGCTCGTGCAAGATCAGATTGGTTATTATCTTATCTAATCAGGATGGCTCCCACTGCTTTTTATCAAATCTTCCTTCAAACCCTAAAAGGAAAGACTAGCCGGGATTAATTACACACTATAAGTTCGCCAATCTTTCAGCCAGGCCAGTGTCGGTACTTTGAGGGAGGTCCCCCGTGCTTTCGCACGAACCTAATTAATGTAAACCTCGTTTTCCCAGAGGCGTAACCCCGTTGACACCTTTCTAGACACCTACTTGATCAGCTAATTGCAATGTGTAAAACTCTCCCAGGAGTAACTCTTACTCGCAGTGGGTATCGGGATCCAACTATCTCATAGAAGGTATGTAATCTCATTGCAAATTTCAACACTTGAAATTCCCGATAATGCTTTTGCCCCTAGCGTGCTATGACCTTGACGAAAGCCAACAAATCACAGCCTGCTAGTCAAGTTCAACCCGTACATTTCTTGACTGAATCAAACCCACCCGCACGACCCTTGACGAAAGCCAACAAAGCCGTACGACTACCCTAATCCAGTCGCATCATATGCAGCAGATAAACAGCACATAGCTACCGCACACTACACCTTGACGAAAGCCAACAAATGTAGCACGAATACTATATGTAACCTATCTGAAATGACGGAGGGCTACGCAGGTTTTTCTGAAAACCTATTGCGTAATGAACTTGATATCGTTATAGAATCAAATGAAGTTTTGAAATGGAGTGATTTTGAGGCTTTTCTAGTTTTGCTAAAGGAGTCACTCCCGGCGAAGGGATCTCGGTCCTTTCCTCGTCGAATGAGGTGCGGGATATATCATATATATCGCTGTGCAAAGCAAAAACCCAAAAGCAGTCAAAAGCAAACCGAGTCTGTAGCATCTGCCAGTTATTGCTAAAGGAGTCACTCCCGGTGAAGGGATCTCGGTCCTTTCCTCATCGAATAAGGTGCTGGGTATATCATATATACCGCTGTGCAAAGCAAGAACTGTAGCTACCTGTTTTATTTTAAAATTCGATTCCACAACATCTTAGGTTTCTTATCTTTCATTAATCACATTAATGAAGTCCCATCATTTAAATACCTAAACATCACAGATAGATATGACGTACACTTATGCCATCCGCATTCGCCTCGATGTCCCCTCGTGCACCGTTAGGTTAGGTAACTAACGACATAGCAGGGCAGGGCTAGCGCGGGTGTAAAACATAAGTAACGTCTATATAATATATCATATATACTATATACTATATCCATCACAGAATCACAACACAGATATCGCAGCAGAATAAACATATGAAATATTGGATATACTAGGACGTCCGTGTTTTCAATACGAGCCAGTATAAAACACGGATTCCACGGTCGTGATGAATAGCCAATCCCACACCCGTAGACCCCTACGAGAGCGGCAAGCAACCCTGCCAATTCTAGAGTTAGGAGACCCGGACTCGACTCCTCGAGTTGGTCTCCCACTGGACCCCAGAACCAGGTTACTTGTGCTCCCCTCCTTGGGTCTATCCTAATGCGGAAAAGTAAATAATATACAAAGGGTGACAACTTCCGCTACCTGGAAGTGCCCCAAATAAAAGAATATTACATACAAGATTTTACATGAATGAAAATGAAAAACACTCATCTCACATAAAAAACCCCGGCTATTCAAACACGACGATCCAATATAACATATCCAGCAACACATAACATCACATGTCATCAACGTAAGTAAGTATGCATACCCCAATTGTCGTTGACGTATAGCAACGAAACCGGCGATTCACATATTACACTTACGGTCACAGAAAAGAAAGTGTAAATCTACAACAGTTGGAATCCGCAACCACTTTAGACATCACATGCCTAACAGTTACAAACCCCGCATTTTCGTCTCATTATCGAAAACTCTTTTCAATATCGTATGGGACTAAAGTGCTAGATTTATAACATTCATCCAGTTATCACATAACTGTTTGTGAATTCCAATTATTGTATCACATTCCAGATAAACAGATAATGTTAAACTTTCCGATCGAACAGTCAAATACCCAAGTTTTCCCGATACAGTCCAACACATAAAATAAGTCTAACAACATTCAGTTCGTGCCTCAGTACCGATGGTCCAGCCGTAGAAGGGTCAAGCCAACGCCTCACATGTGGCACGCCGTACTGCCCCAAACCCGAAGGTTCAAAGGGCAGTTCAAGACGGTCACATAATCGAGTTAAGGTTTGTTGTCTTCTAGAGGGTCCATCGTGTTACTTGCACTACATAGAACATCGTTAAACTACGGAAAAATCCAACACTTGGAAATTTCCCGACAGGGGAAAAATTGGGTATTTATATCCGGTCGAACTTTTTAACATATTCTGAAAATTATCCGGAAATACACATAAGACGAAATTTGATAATCCGATCGAAATACCGAATCCCCAAAACAACCCCAGAAAATTCAACTCTTGAATGAATATTAAACATTCCCAGAAGACTCAGCACTACATTACATGGATTACTGTGCAAACCACTTGCTGTAAATCAGCACAGTGGCCGCGGAACCGCCGCTCGTCCTATGGTGGGGGCCGCGGTTCCGCGCCTACTTAGTTGATTTACCAGCACGTATTTCACAGTAACTCACTATATTCCCTGTTGAATTTTTTGGAAACTTTTAATCTGGAAAAATCCACGTTTTCAGAAAAAGTACAGAGAGCATGTTTGTAATGGGATTTCGGGTTCGTTCGGACTTCAAACTCCGTCTGGACTTCGCCTAAGGCTCTAGCTAGGATCTGATACCAGTGAAAGGTTCCTAGGCACTCTAGTAAGGTCTCACAAGGCATCGAACATGCCACTTTAAAATTTTTGGTGCCGAGAAACCCTAGACTACGGATCTTAGACTAGATGTTTAGGCGAAATGAAAACTTAGTTAACACTTTAACTAGAAGTGAGAAGCTACAACCTTTGTAGATCCGGATTTCCACCTCCTTAGCTCCACGTGGTCATGCCCTCGCTGTCCATCATGAATCCTTGACTCATTCGTCGGCTTCATCGGAATAATGTGCGGAATAGGTCGTCGGCTTTGTGTCAAAGACGATCTACGTCGAGGTTGCACTAGTTCAAGCTCCGACTTCACAAAGTTGTGAAACTTGTGAAGAGAACACCCAAAACAACTTGGCAAGAGGTAGAGGGGGAAGAAATAGGAGATGGGTTCACTTTAGATTTGGAATTTTCTCACTAGAACTCAAGTTGCCATTGGAGTAGCAAGCTTGAAGAAGAAGAAGAAGATGAGCTAGTTATGATAAGTCTTATGTTAAAATGAATAATAATTCAATACTTATCATAACTTGACTAAGGTTAAGTGTAGATAATAAACCATGGTGAATTAAGTGGGTTAGGGTTAAGTAAGAAGACAAGAATGGTTGCAAAAGTCAAGGGTTCAAGAAGCTTCAACATAAAACAAGAATTGCCACCATTCTCATCTTGAATTTATCCATATAAATAAACAACTAAATGAATAAATAAATATGCAAAACCCTAATTAAAAAATAACCATGGTTTAATTCTATTCATTTAACCATATGATCAAGTATCATCAAACATGATACAAGAAAGGTGCACAAAAATATATCACATATACAATGTGCAAATCAAGTGAGAAAAATCCGTTTAAAGTGAACCTATACTAGTTAATGCAAAGTAATATATCAAATATATAATTATACATTAAATCATTAAATCAACACTTGATTCAATGATCCGGTCATGTCGCACATAACCGACTAGTATTCAATGCATCGATTTATCGATTCAATGATTCGATAACTAGGTCATATCTCATATAACCAATCGAAACATTAAACGCGAGAATGAAATGCGGTATCACATACACGCATTATTCTCTCTCCCGCAAATATCTCATATGCGCTCCTATTTCGTTTCGCTTGAGCTAGGAAACCTCTGTGTAGGACTCTAAAGACTCGTCAATACGCCGGTAGCAGATGATGATCATATCAAGCATCCACAAGCCGCAAGCGGTCTGCTAAACGTAACGGCCACCCGGGTATTGAGCGATCAGAAGATCGACGAGCTAGCCCGCACACACTCCGGCGAATCCGACCAGTAACACTTACCATACAGTCCGGTCTCTTCGTCTGATATGTCGCATATCAAGTCTAGGGGTGGTAAACGTCAGACCCCAATAACCGATAAGTCGTGCCGATGTGAGGCTCATAACGGGTCGAGAAACTACTGGTAACACTTACCAGTAAATCTCTGATCAGCCCTGGCCAGGGACTTCCCTGTTACGGCCAATCGAGCACAGCGCAACATCAACTCCCAATACCGGGAGAGACGAAACCCCTCCTATCGCTCATTGCCTCCATGTGACTCGGGACTGTACCCAAAGACCACCGTTTTGCACGCCTTCATGGACGTGGTAAGGTGGAGATCAAAGCACAGTGGGAATCACACAAGACTCTATGACGATATCGGGTCTACAGACTAACCTGTACAAGTGTCACCTGAGAACTGCCATCTGACGTGAGGTATAATACCATCTGGGAGTTCTCGGCGAGTCCGTCCAGTGTACTCAGTCTCCACTGAGCACCCGTATACCATCTCTGATGTCAAACACCAATGGATATGGGATCATCCATCGCCCATCACATGGGTCGAGAAGCGTATACGCTAGTCTACTCTGGTATATCGATGCCCCGTCTCGATACACCCACGACTAGGGACCTTGAAGGATGTACTTATAGACTACCATGTCCCCACTAGTATGATCTGCATCATAGTCCAGGTAGTCAAGTACACATCCTAAGGGCTTTACCAACATGTAACTATAAGACAGTATAAAGAGACTAGTGTACATGTTAAGATAAAGAGCAACCAGATAGCATACTATCATATCGAGCAAGAAAGTCATCTCTATATATGTCCAAGCATCCAATATAATATACAACATCTGTACAATACTGGCCTCTAGGGCATACATACAACTAACAGACCATCATTTGTATTTGTATATTTATTCAGTTGTATCTAGTTAAAAGTTCCATCAACCAGACTATATATATTTGGTAGACTTAAAAACTACATATTGTATATTCTTTTGGACCTAGAGTCACGGATATGTATTTATTCTTTATTTCTGGTTTTCCTTGATGATGTTTTGGTTTCTTTAATTTCTTTACTGTGTTGATCTTCGCCTTGGGCATCATATATGTGTATTCGTGTGGTTGTTTCCACCAATTGGCGAAGAGCAAGCTCCCGTTTGGGGATGACTATTATTATTGCTATGTAGGTTTTTGTTCAAAATTTACAAAGGCGGTGCTGCCCAAATTTCAAATGACGAAAATGTTTTCAACTATAGTATATAACACGCTTGTATTTTTATATAACATTACTTATGCATTTAATGAAAGAACTTGAATTCATTATACCTTTATTTCAAAACTTCATCTCCACTATTTTCCTAAAAAGGTTTAGATTTCTGAGCTATCGGCTTACTTGGGTTACAGTTGGGTCCTATAGACTTCACGTAATTCAAGTGCCATTCACGTTCCAATTCTGGATTGTGACAGCTTGTGTGCCACCGTCACATCAGCCTCGTGTCACCGCAATACCCAGCACCGTGTTATGTCGTGCCGGGCCACTACACACCTTCATCTTTAGTGACGCCGTTGCTTCTTCCTGTAAGTGCACGGCGGCGCCCCGGCAGTCAATCCGACGCCGGAATGCGGAAGCGGTGATAAACTTTAATTTTGCGGACTTAGCAAACCGGCACCACCGCGCACTAAACATCCGGATCGTAACCATTAACAAGTCTAAGCTACTAACAAGATAGGGAAGAGAAGTATACCGACAGATCCGAGTCCTCCGGTCTTCTCGTCGTCGTCCCGATATCCTGCGGAATGTCCCGTCTCCTCCTCGTCGCCGGAAGTGCACCACATCGCCTACTTCTTTTACGGGCTCCCACCTCAATGCCGAGGCAACTCGGGCACGAAGCCGGCTACTCGACGTGCCCAAGATTTGCTGTAGAATGTATAATAGAACTTGTGTCTCATTTGGGGTTCATAGAGGTGCCATTTTGGTGGAGGGATGATACAAGAATTATGTGGAGGAACTTGGGGATTTTTATAGCAACTAGAGAGCAAAAATCCCCACTACAAAAAATGGGCAACCCTTCCTCCATGCTTGGCCGGCCATCAGGAGAGAGGAGAGTGAGAAATGGAGAGAGTCTCAAAAATAATGGGAGCCTTACTCATATCATGCAAGAGAGAGAAAGTCAAAGGATATCATGCAAAAGTGAATGATCACAACAAATCCAACACTCCAAGGCAACCATCATCTCATGCATGATGGCTTCAAAAAGTCAAGCCATCATGAGAAGAAGAAGTCAAGTGATGGTGCTAATCATGAAAGCCATCATGATGCAACAAGATGCAAAGAACCCCCTCCACTAATGCCTATTTGCAACAATGCAAATAAACCCTCCTCCACCAATCTTCGGCCAATGAACGGAACAATGGAAATCGGCCGAAACGGAAAGCAAACTGGCAACTCCAAAAAACTGGTCCCGTAATAAATTACAGGAAAACCCCGATACTGTGCATACACACCCGCATCTGTATTTCGACCGAAATACAAATGCAATGAGACAAAATCTCCACTGTACTATACTAGAATCCGGCTTATACCAAAAACCGGCTAGTAATATCTGTTCGATCCTGATCCGTGCAATACCGCACGTATCTGATCGAACCCTGCCATATACCCATACGGCCTATAGTACAAACTGTCCGATCTTGATCCGTGCAATACCGCACGTATTTGATCGGACCTTGCCATATCTCCATACGGCCTCTACAACCTTTCGCCCGAAAGCTGAGTAACTGAATGTGGGGGACTCTAAAGACTCGTCAACACCTTGGTTGTGGATTTAACCACTAGCACGTCAGAGGTATAAGCCAATACGTAACGGGCTACCAGGTACTGACTAAAAGGGATGTCTGTGAGTGAACTCAGCCTGACAACCCTACTGAGCCTGTCAGTGACAATATCCGTACAGTCCGGTCCGTTCGTCTATGAGCATCGCATGGCGGGCCTAGGGGGTTGGTAAAAGTCAGACCCCCAAAAGCGGTACAAGTCGTGTCGGAGTGTAGCCCAGAACACCCTGAGATACTACTGGAATACCTACCAGTAAATCTCCTTTCCTCGGCCGAGGGCTTCGTGTAATGGCTCTCCTAGACACAGCACGACCTCACCCCCAATACCGGGAGAGACGAACCCCTGAAGATACGCTCACTGCCTCCATGTGGCTCGGGACTGTACCCAACTAAAACCTGTTTGCACGACTCCTTTGAGCCGTGGTAGGGTAGTAATCAAAGTACAGTGGGAACTCACACAAGACAAATGACGATCCCCAGGTCGATGAACTAACCTGCACACATGTCACCAGGGAACTGCCATCTGATGTCTGGTATATGACCAACTGGCGTGTTCCCGGCGAGTCCTGTCCGGTGTACTCATAACCCAATGAGCACCTGTATACATCTTAGGTGATCCAACTGACACCAGTGGCTTGTAAGACCGGCCACCGCCCCTCGTCGGGGTCTCGACTGTATACACTAGTCTACTATGGAGTATCGATGCCCTGTCTCGAAACTCACACGACTAGGGACCATTTCAGGATATGCTTATAGACCCCAGCTCCCACTTATATGATCGCCCTCATACTGCTGGTGGTCAAGCAAGAATCCTAGGGGCTCTATCAACGTGTAATAGCGACGTGTCAGGTCACCTAAAACAGTACACGATGATAAAGGTAAACCAGATAGCATACTATCATCTCGAGTAAGACTGTCCTACCGGGATAGGTCCTCCCTCAATCACCGCAATCACGTACCTGTGATCCAATAATTGACTCTGAGGACATTATCTCCAACAATCTCCCACTTGCACTCAAGGCTAATTATTGCGATGTCGCATACTCACAGCCCGTGTGATACCGAACACCCAACTCCTCTACTAGTCTGTCTCACAAAGCTCGTTTGCGAAACTATTGCGTTCGAGGAATAGCCTCAGTGAGTGGATCCTCCTTGATGTCTCTTTCTATGTCTCTCTATATCTCAAGTTCGCGGAGAAAACCATCTCCCGAAATGAGCAATACCTGTCTTAGAATGTGTCTGGATGTCTGATGGGACATAGCTCATAAATGAACTCCAAATCCAAACTTCTTAGACTGTATCGTCAACTGAACTTAATCAGTATCCTGCGCCATGCCTCCCTCAGTATTGCCTTGGACCACCTGTCCAAAATACTGCCCCTCGTCAGAGGGAAAACTATAACTCTGACAACCTCCTTGTCGTCCATGTCACCTTGGAAGCCTGGAATGATAACTGTCTCACGAATGAGGCTGTCGTTATCATATCCCTAGAACATTCACTTATGTTCTAAAACTGCTTCCGACTGTTTCTCCAGGATTGGATTAATGTCAACTTATTGCACCTACTGCAAGAACAACATCTGGTGTGGTACTTGACATCTCATGATTGACTCAATTGCCTAAGCAAGTAATCTGCCAATCATGCACATCCCTCTCTACTTTAGTCTGTAAGACACCTTTAGAGAGGGTGACTCCATCACCTGCAGGTACACTACAGTGCCAGGAGTCGTCCATTCTAAATACTTTTAGAATGCTATCTAAGTACCCAGATTGGGAGACTACCCAAATCTAGATCTAAAACCATATATCTAGTAACCAGTATGTCTGACATAATGTCCAAATCCCATATGGAGAAAACACTGTATGACGACCAAAGGATAACCAATTGTAGTATAGGAGTTTCTTTTCCTATTCTGTGTATGTCATCCAAATACCAGGATATCGCACCCTACTACCTTCTCAACAGATCCATCCCCTATTCTGATGAAGTCAAACCCATGACTGTCACGTCAGAAATAGATGATCTATCTCCGCTATATTTGCTTTAGTCTATAAATAGACATAAGCTACCTGTCCACCAATGCTTCTGCTGCTCCCACTGACTACGGCAACCCTCTGGCAGAGTCATATAGACATACACTTCTGAAGCGAGTTCAGAACGACGCTATACTCATCCTCCTGCCGGGTCTCGTAACCTGGAACAACAGCAATGACAATTGTGGGTAAACAAGAACTTTCCTGTCACCGTCCTTGAGGATACCGGAGTACCTCTCGGGCGCCTGAAGTTACCCACCTTATCTGCGGAGTGGCTAATGGAATGTCAATCCACATTGAATCTTTAGGTTCCTTATCAAATCTTCAGTAATCGTTTGTGGTTCTGGAATCACTTCCAGTTCTACCATACTCCCACTACTGTTTTTCTGAAAAAATCCATTTTTAAAAAAACTGTGGCGAGTCTAGAACAATATCTCTATTGTTCATCCAGATGGTAGAAAATCAACCCTCGTCATAGCCTGGGTCAACCCACAAACAGCCATTACAGAAACGTGCCTTGAGTTATCCAGAGTCTGGTTTTAATCATAAGCCGGACAACTCCCCGTACCTTAACATCGTTAAGATATGAACTGTTCTATATCCAATATAGAACCAGAGGCACTGATTTAATTGAACCAGATCCAAATCACGCAACTGTCTCCAATGCATGTCTACTAAATGGAAAGAGGCCGATCAGCGTTACTCAACTTAGGAATACCTCCAATTATGAATAACCTGAAAGAGAAGCAAGATCTCTTAATCATTACTACCAACTGAATACCATACTCAAGTATCTACATCTTCGATCACTTTGAAGAACCCCGATACTTGCGATACCTGGTTCTCTACTTTATTCAAATACCTATAACTTCTCAAAATTCGGACCTTGTGTTTCCACGAAACACCTGTCTAAAAAACTAGAGAAGTCATAAGTAAACCGAATATAGTACGAGGACCAACCCCTCTGTCCTGATGGACCCTGGACAACATACAATACTCTGTATAAGTCCCTTGAGTTTGATAACTCATTCACTGTGTGTCGTAGGTTGAAAACTGTACTTATGGTTAAGAAGAATTACACCGCTGTTTAATGCTCCTTACCTAACCATCCACTGGTATAGGTAATGTCATCGACATAATTTCAAAACGTATATCTCACTCTATGAAAATAGACGTACAGATATATCGATTTGAAATTGGTGCATAACAGCGGATATTCAAAACCAAATATTTGCCGACCGGCAAACAGCCCAGGTGATTTCCTCAAATATCACCGATTACAACGAATCCCGATATAATGAGGATGATCACCCAATTCCCAATAACTTACTCCCACTCATCATCTGTAAAACCATACAGATGTGAGAATCAAACCTGGTAAATACATACCCTGGAGTAAGTATCTAATCGGGAAATCAGTTTTCTTTTAACAGTACACAGTGAGACTGAAACATTGAAATGTCTCGATGGGGTATCCCGGTATTCCTAGTAATGCCTCTTCCAGATTCACGACTGTAACCGTATAATTCTTTGCCACCTCTCCAAATCCCTTCATATGTCTTTATTCATTACCTTCTGCACACCCCTTTAGGCCAAATGGTTTTCTTCCTTCCCTAGCTTTCGGCACCAGCCTATGGTTTGGAAGAAGACTATCCAATAGGCATAATGGGTGTACTGTCCTAATCCTAGGAGCACTCGCAACGCGAGAGAGGGTGAGGGTAAAAGACAACCGAATAAACCTTATTCCTATTTCTCCTGAACCAGAATCCATCCCCGAACTGGAACAAGTTCCTTTCGAGTTCGTATATAACCATACGATGGAGTATCCAATAAACTGTGGATCTTCGTAGTGATACGGAGTGTCCTGGAGAAATACAAAGGTGATTTTAGGATTGGCGAAGAAATACTTGGTTTGGTCGTGAATATCTGTTGCAATTTACGTTGCCCTCTTACTAATCCCTTACTTTGTCTTTACTTAATACCTTCTGCACACCATCGTTATGCTAATTGGTTTTCTTCATTCCCTACCGGTCGGCACCAGCCTAAGGTTTGGAAGAAGACAATCCAATTTGCGTAATAGGTGTACTACCCCTAAACCAAGGAGTACTCGTAACCTGAGAGAGGGTAAAAGGAAAAGACAACTGAATAGTCCTATCCGTTTTCTCCAGAACCTGAAACCATCCTCGAATAAATTCTTTCGAGTTCGTATCTAACCATACGATGGTTTTGTCCAATGGAAGTGGACGTTCGTAATAGTACGGGGTGTCCTGGAGAAAAGGGTAAAAGTAGGAGTGGTAATGAGGTTCGCAACTCTGACAATCCAAAAGCCAGTGTTAAGAAGGTTCGGTCAACTTGGTCACTGAGTCATAGTCATAGGGTCGGGTCAATGGTCGCTGCCAAAGAGAGAGAGAAAAGAAACACTCAGCGTGCACTCTAACCTAGATCAGAATGGTTACCAATTTATCTAATCTGGAAACCTCCCACTGTACCTCAAATTCTCCTCCAAACCTGAAAGAAGAATTAGTCGGGGTCACCCGAGGAGTATACCAACTCATCAGTGGGAATCGGGATCCAACTCTCATCGCATGACAATGTGACGGAATCCGCTCACGGTATCACACTCCAGAAGGTATGCGCATATCTGGCAAGTTTCAGTTCTTTTGAAACTCCCGATGTGATTTCTGCCCCATGCTCTTATGACCTTGGCGTGAGGTCAAAATATCATAAGTCACATGTCAAGTTCTACCCATCATTATCCAGGTTAATTTGAATCCACCCGTACATACCCTTGACGTAGGCCAACATAGTAGTACGACTGTCCCAAACCAACGCATCTATCTATGCAACAGATAAATACCCGGCAGCTACCAATCACTATGCCTTGGCGTGAGGTCAAAATACATAGCTTGAATACTACCGAATATTTAACTGAAATGATGGAGGGCTACGAATGGTTTCTGGCGAAAACCTTTAACGTAAAGAACTTGATATCGTCGAAGGAACGGATAGCTTTTAAAAATACAGTGACGAAAACCGTTGCTAAAGAGGTCACTCCCGGTGAAGGGATCTCGGCTCTTTCCCCGTAGAATGGGGTGCAGGATATTCCAAATGAATACCGCGATGCAAAGCAAAAGTAATCGGCTATAGTGAAGTCATTGCCCTGACGCAAACTTTTTTTCCAAGGGGTCATTCCCGGTGAAGGGATCTCGGCCCTTGCCTCATCGACTGAGGAGCAGGATATTCCAACTGAATACCACGATGCAAAACAAAAGTGAACGTCCTTGCAATAACAGCTTTTTGAAAAGTGTTCCAACAACATCAGATTAGGTTTGTTTTTAACTTGCATTGATCCGAATCAATGCAGTCCCATCAATTGATCACACCAAAAAGAACGAAAATATACTGATGTACGTATATGCCATCCGCATTCGCCACTGGGTCCCGTCATTACCCGTTAGGTTAGCTAACTAACGACAGAGCGGGGACTGGACTAGCGCGGATGTAAAACATATACAACATCTACTAATATATATACCAATATATTATATTTCGCTCAAGGCGTGAAAAGAAATGCAACATCACAGAAATGTACAGCATCACAGAAACAATACAGATATCTGGGATCCCCGGGTTTCACAGAGCCACTACTGAAACCCGACGTTCCCCTGGTCGTGTGGATAGCCTGTGCAATGAAATCCTAGACCCCTACGGGCGCGGCAAGTCACCCGCCAAAACCTGAAGCGAGGCAGCCCCCTTCAGCACCGTGAATGGACCACCCAGCACTTCACGGAATCCGGTAACTTGGGCACCCCTCCTGGGTCAACCTGTACCCCCTACGAGTGCGGCGAACAGCCCGCCAATCCTAGAGTAAAGCCCCCTCTGTCTCAATGCCATGAGATGCGGGCTTGTTGCCTTCTAGAACCCGGCTATCCGTGCACCCCTCGTGGGGTAATCCTAGTACAAAAAGTAAAATATACATACACCGGGTACAACGACCGCAACCTGGCCGTGCCAAAAAAAAAAAATAATACAAACAGGCAGTGACGGCAGTCCACATGTCGGACGCTCGCCCCGCAATATCAAATGTACATAATACAACCACAACTGTACTAGCATTGCATCCAGGCTATCCCCCACGACCGATCCGCAACATCACAGCAAAAACAGAACATCAACGTGAAAGTCACGTTCGCAAATCCGTCTAACCGGACTATAGCAGTTAGACCGGATTTACCGACCAAGTGACATTCACAGTCGCAGATATAATGTAAATACTGTGAAATAATGTGTTTAAAATATCCGATCAATTAAATTTTAACAAGTGGGCCCCCAAGCATTACTGCAGCAGATCAAGAAATTCTGGGCCTAATGTCAATATTCCAAAACCCAAATTATAAGCCCAGAAAGAAACTGAAGAAGTTCGATGCAGTAAGGCCACCATTGAGCGGCGGAACCACGGCCCAAATGGGGTATTTACCGCGGTTCCGCTCTCTGGTGACTGAATTACTGCGTCGAATTTCTACAGTGAGCTTGCTACCTCCAGTACATCAATGTTTTACAACCTGAAAAATTTTTCGAGACCAAAAATTTTCAACAGAAACTGATGCCAAGGTAAAATGCAATTTTGGAACTTTTTGATCGATCGGAAATGCAAACACATTAAACCAAGCTAGACTAAGTTAATGGCGAGGCTCTGATACCACTTTAAGTGCACGGCGGCGCCCCGGCCGTCAATCCGACGCCGGAATGCGGAAGCGGTGATAAACTTTAATTTTGCGGACTTAGTAAACCGGCACCACCGCGCACTAAACATCCGGATCGTAACCATTAACAAGTCTAAGCTACTAACGAGATAGGGAAGAGAAGTATACCGACAGATCCGAGTCCTCCGGTCTTCTTGTCGTCGTCCCGATCTCCTGCGGAATGTCCCGTCTCCTCCTCGTCGCCGGAAGTGCACCACATCGCCTACTTCTTTTACGGGCTCCCACCTCAATGCCGAGGCAACTCGGGCACGAAGCCGGCTACTCGACGTGCCCAAGATTTGCTGTAGAATGTATAATAGAACTTGTGTCTCATTTGGGGTTCATGGAGGTGCCATTTTGGTGGAGGGATGATACAAGAATTATGTGGAGGAACTTGGGGATTTTTCTAGCAACTAGAGAGCAAAAATCCCCACTACAAAAAATGGGCAACCCTTCCTCCATGCTTGGCCGGCCATCAAGAGAGAGGAGAGTGAGAAATGGAGAGAGTCTCAAAAATAATGGGAGCCTTACTCATATCATGCAAAAGAGAGAAAGTCAAAGGATATCATGCAAAAGTGAATGATCACAACAAATCCAACACTCCAAGGCAACCATCATCTCATGCATGATGGCTTCAAAAAGTCAAGCCATCATGAGAAGAAGAAGTCAAGTGATGGTGCTAATCATGAAAGCCATCATGATGCAACAAGATGCAAAGAACCCCCTCCACTAATGCCTATTTGCAACAATGCAAATAAACCCTCCTCCACCAATCTTCGGCCAATGAACGGAACAATGGAAATCGGCCGAAACGGAAAGCAAACTGGCAACTCCAGAAAACTGGTCCCGTAATAAATTACAGGAAAACCCCGATACTGTGCAAACACACCCGCATCTGTATTTCGACCGAAATACAAATGCAATGAGACAAAATCTCCACTGTACTATACTAGAATCCGGCTTATACCAAAAACCGGCTAGTAATATCTGCTCGATCCTGATCCGTGCAATACCGCACGTATCTGATCGAACCCTGCCATATACCCATACGGCCTATAGTACAAACTGTCCGATCCTGATCCGTGCAATACCGCACATATCTGATCGGACCTTGCCATATCTCCATACGGCCTCTACAACCTTTCGCCCGAAAGCTGAGTAACTGAATGTGGGGGACTCTAAAGACTCGTCAACACCTTGGTTGTGGATTTAACCACTAGCACGTCAGAGGTATAAGCCAATACGTAACGGGCTACCAGGTACTGACTAAAAGGGATGTCTGTGAGTGAACTCAGCCTGACAACCCTACTGAGCCTGTCAGTGACAATATCCGTACAGTCCGGTCCGTTCGTCTATGAGCATCGCATGGCGGGCCTAGGGGGTTGGTAAAAGTCAGACCCCCAAAAGCGGTACAAGTCGTGTCGGAGTGTAGCCCAGAACACCCTGAGATACTACTGGAATACCTACCAGTAAATCTCCTTGCCTCGACCGAGGGCTTCGTGTAATGGCTCTCCTAGACACAGCACGACCTCACCCCCAATACCGGGAGAGACGAACCCCTGAAGATACGCTCACTGCTCCATGTGGCTCGGGACTGTACCCAACTAAAACCTGTTTGCACGACTCCTTTGAGCCGTGGTAGGGTAGTAAACAAAGTATAGTGGGAACTCACACAAGACAAATGACGATCCCCAGGTCGATGAACTAACCTGCACACATGTCACCAGGGAACTGCCATCTGACGTCTGGTATATGACCAACTGGCGTGTTCCCGGCGAGTCCTGTCCGGTGTACTCATAACCCAATGAGCACCTGTATACATCTTAGGTGATCCAACTGACACCAGTGGCTTGTGAGACCGGCCACCGCCCCTCGTCGGGGTCTCGACTGTATACACTAGTCTACTATGGAGTATCGATGCCTTGTCTCGAAACTCACACGACTAGGGACCATTTCAGGATATGCTTATAGACCCCAGCTCCCACTTATATGATCGCCCTCATACTGCTGGTGGTCAAGAAGGAATCCTAGGGGCTCTATCAACGTGTAATAGCGACGTGTCAGGTCACCTAAAACAGTACACGATGATAAAGGTAAACCAGATAGCATACTATCATCTCGAGTAAGACTGTCCTACCGGGATAGGTCCTCCCTCAATCACCGCAATCACGTACCTGTGATCCAATAATTGACTCTGAGGGCATTATCTCCAACACTTCCATCACCGATGTATACTGTATTCGTGACCAAGGAGCTTTCCTCTGCTCATTGCAATCAAGTTCCGCCACCATCGCACCCTCCACAGCATCAAATGACGCTAAATTGAGTCTTGGCATTTCGTCAAGCATTTATAAACGTCGCAATCTCCACTGTTCCAGTCATCGTGTCATCATCCCCTCTATCTAGATCATCATCATATATAAGGCATGTTTCTAAACTTGCAACATGCTATAAAATCATATATCAATCCATATATATTTATTATACATATATTTATAATTTGTAAACTATTATCGATATACAATTTTATAAAATAGTTCGTATTATATTATCTAGTAATGCTGATACGTTTTTAGTTGCAAATGATATTACCGGCGCGAACTATTCTAGTAGATATCGTTTAGTTTATAATGATTAACAGGCGTGAAATAAATACTGTTAGATATTCATGTTTAAACAAGTAATACAGAGTATTTCCATCCTGTTATAGCTAGATAACCATGATAGTTATATTATTGCTTTTATTGTGATTGGTTATGTATTCAAGTATTTATCATGTTAACACACTGCCTGACATGTTCTTGACACGTTACTAGACTTGTTACTTGGATTATTACCAATGCCAACTATACTAAATTGTTGTAACTTGTTGTCTAGATAGACAAGAGCTGTACCTGATTGATCCTTTGTTAGCATTAGGTAGATATTGTTAATACCTGATCTGAACACGAAACCTAGGGAAATCAAGAATGTAACCGAAATGTAACTCAAGAGGATATTATTATTGTTTGTCGTGATTCTGGGGGTGAACGGAATAATCATTGTTTATTGTGCCGTGGTCCCATGGGGGTATGAACGGGATATATTGTGCCTTGGTCCCGTAGGGGTATGAGCGGGATATATACTGTTGAGTTACGATGAGAATTACATTAATTGATTTCAAAGACTTATAGAATAGATAACCTAGAAACACAGATTTTAGGATACACGTGACATACCTATAGCCCGCTGTTTTTACACCTGCGATTATTATTTATACTCATGTTTTCTTTATAGCATCCTATTATGGTTATTATTATTATTATTGATATTATGACGCACTGAAGTCTGGGTTTTGCAAGGCCCAGATACTTGGCATAGCATGTGACTATTCGACAGGATTGCCGATCAGTGAGGACCATATAGTTTTTATGCGGGTTAGTTATTCCTTGGATCTTTATTGCTTCTGCTATCTTTTCCAATTATTTTTCTTGTGGCTATTGGACATGTGATAGATAGATTTAGTAGTTTATTGTTCTTGATTACTGATTGACAGCCTTAATGTGATTATGGAAGGATGTTTCTTTACCATAGGTAGCATGGCTGGTTTTTTTACGTCCTGAAATTTTCGTACTTTAGGAAGTGGGGCGTGAGAAGATTTTGTTGGTATCAAAGCGCATAGGTTTTAGGTTAGCTGGGTTTGGATTCTTTTGTAGTTGTGTATTGGACCCAATACACTAACCAGGAAACCTAGAATTTTAGGAACATGTCCTACCATATTATTCTCTTTTCATTCAGATTCTTGAATCTTATATTTTACTTAACTCTTTTATCTTGACGATATGGAAATGATATTGCATCTCGACTTGGAATCCTTTTTGTTTTTTATTATTTCTCCCATCTTATTCTCTCAATTCTTATAGTAGGATTTGGGCGACTTAAATGGAGTTATGTAGTTGTAATTTTGTACCGCGGTATGGTTACAATACGGTACTCTATTTAGGTAACATGGTGTACTATTTTGATTCATTTTCTTGACTTATGGTTGTTGTATTATCTTGTTTTCTCTCAGCGTCATTGTTTACGAGTTTATGTCTTATCGCGAGCTTGAATCCAACAACCATGTTATATCTTTCCTCTCGTCCCATAAGAACCAATCCGTTTGCGTTTTGAAGAATAAGGAGAAACACAGGAGAAGCTTTTGATGATTTCAGTAATTGGAGATTAACCCCAGCGGGAGTTAGTACAGACCGCTTCAAGGACGATCAGATGTAAGATGTTTGATTGAAGATGTTTGGACAGATCAATCTCAAATTATCAGCGTAGCGCAGCGGAAGAGTGGTGGGCTGATAACCCACAAGCCTTAGAACAAACTTGCAAATTCATGATGAAGGGAACCGTTTACTGAAGGGTGAAGTTCGTAAACAACTTGCAGATGAAGCGCTGATAGCAGTTCGGGATTTTATGGATGTGTTCAAGGATATCTTGAGTTTACCATTTAAATGAGATGTGGAGTTCACGATTGATCTTATTCCTGTAGTAGCACTAATTCGAAGGCTTTTATCTGATGTCACCGATAGAACTGGTAGAGGTAAAGAGACAAGATTCTGAGTTATTATAAAGGGTTGGATTCGTAGCACTGGTTTGTCAAGGGAAGTTCCAGTTCTTCTAGTCAAAAAAATGATGACACGCGGAGAATGTGCATCGACTATCGAGAGTTAAATTAAGTGACTATTAAGAACAAATACCCAATCTCTTGCATAGGAGAATTATTCGACCAACTTAGTGGCGCGAGAGAATTCTCGAAGTTGTATTTACGATCAGGGTATCATCAAATTCAGGTGAAAGAAGGAGACATTTGCAAGACGGCATTCGAACTCGATATGGGCATTACGAATGCGGGCGAAAGAAGGGGTTACTAACGCGCTAGCAATATTTATGGACTTGATGAACCGAATCTTTTCACCATATTTGGATTAGTTCGTAGTGGTATTTATTGATGATATTCTAGTGTATTCAAGAAGTAAAGAAGAGCATACGGAACGCTTGAGAATCGCACTGCAGACGTTAAGGCGAGAAAAGTTATATGCTAAGATGAGCAAGTGGGAGTTTTGGTTCGAAAAAGTGAAGTTCTTGGGTCATGTGGTGCCCGGAGATAGAATTGCAGTTGAGCCCGAAAAGATTGCAGCTATTCACGATTGGCCGATTCCAAAGAATGTAGGGTGATCAGATGTTTCTTTGGGCTTGCTGGATATTATAGAAAGTTTGTGGAGAACTTCGCTCGAATAGCAGAACCATTGACCAAGCTAACACGGAAGGAGGTACCGTTTGTGTGGACTGAGAAGTGTGCGTTAGCTTTTGAAGTGCTGAAGCAAAGATTGACAACCACTCCTATTCTGACAATACCAGATGGTTCCAGAGGACTAGTTATTCACAGCGATGCATCTGGGAAAGGCTTGGGATGTGTTCTGATGCAGCATGCGAAGGTTATAAAGTATGCTTTTAGGAAATTGAAGACCTATGAGAAGAACCACCAAATAAATGACTTGGAGCTAGCAGCGGTGATCTTCATGCTAAAGATTTGGAGACACTACCTATTGGGCGAAAGAGTTGAAGTGTTTACGGATCACAAGAGCCTAAAGTACGTGTTCATACAGAAGGAGCTCAACATGAGGCAGCGTAGATAGTTTGAGTTGATGGCTGATTATGATCATGACCTAAATTATCGTCCAAGAGAAGTTAATGTAGTGTTGGATAGTTTAAGTCGGTTGCCAACGATATAGATGTTGACTGCATGGAAGGAGATTATAGCCGATCTTCAGAGGTTCAAGTTGGAGATCGTACTACCGGATGAAGGTCAACCCTAGAACCACCATGAGGTTTAAACGGGCATAAAGCATGCAATTTTAAAAATTTCTATGTGCTAAGCTAGACTAACCAAGGATAAAACTAGAATATTAGGGTTAAGCATGATATATAAAAAGCTTTACACTAAGAAAAAAATGCTACAACCTTTGTAGACCGTGTCCTTCTCTTCTAAAGCTCCGGGTAGTAGTCCACGCGACTCCACTAGGCTCCACTTGATGTTGGATCGACCTTCCTACATGACCTTCGTGCCGAAGATGATCTACCCGAAGCTCCGCTAATCCAAGCTACCTCTTCACTAAACTTACTTTAGTGAAGGAAACACACTACATCTAAATGCTAATCAAGTGTAGGATGGTAAAATAGGGGTTATAAGCTCACTAGGATTTATCTCAAAACCCTATGATTCACATCACATGTGAGGGTTAGGGTTTTGTAGAAGAGGAAGAAGAAGATGGAAAAATGGAGAGAGCTCAAAATGGCTAAGGCATTAACTAACACAAGTGAGTGAAGAAGGAAAATGAGTGTAGAATGGATACATACTTGACCGCACTTATTCAAACATGGAATAAATTGCAATAATAAATTGCAACCATGCTTGAATAGTAAATCAAGAGTAATAAACTAATGATAAAAGCCATCTTTGCCCATCCCGCAAAAGTCTCCCCATTTTTCCACCTCATTTTCTATTTTCATAAAATAGAAAATAAACCATAGTTCATATAATATATATATATATATACATATATCAAATATATATATATATATATTAAGAAAATAATTAGTGAGCAATAATATTAGTTAACATATAATTATATCAAATATAAATATATATATCAAATTATTAAATCAACACTTGATTTATTAATCCGGTTATATCACATATTACCGACTAATATCTTTTATCTGTATATCACATTATCAAATCAACACTTGATTCAATAATCCGGTTATATCACATATAACCTAACCGATATCAAATAACCGCCAGATTAGAATATGGTATCACATACTCGTATTTAATCGGGGGCCCCGCACATATTAGCATATGTGCCCTACTTCGTTTTGCTTGAACTAGGAAACTTCTGTGTGGGACTCTAAAGATTCGTCAATAAGCCAGCTGTAGGTAATGATCACATCAGTTACCCACAAGCCGTCAGCGGTACTAGCTGGACGTAATGGCTACCCAGGTATTGAGCGAATAGAAGATCAACAAGCAAGCTTGTCCAAACTCCTATGAAACCTATAAGTAACACTTACCGTACAGTCCGGTCTCTTCGTCTGATATGTTGCATATCGAGTAGAGGTGGAATCATCAGACCCCGGTAACTTGATATGTCATGTCGATGTATGACTTATAACGGTTCGAGAAACTACTGATAACTCTTACTAGTAAATCTCATCAGCCTTGGCCAGGGATTTATTGTTATAGCCAATCGAGTATAGCGCAACATCAACTCCCTATACCGAGAGAGACGAAACCCTTCCTATCGCTCACTTCTTCCATGTGACTCAGGACAGTACCCAAAATCCACCTCTTTGCACGACTCCTTTGAGACGTGGTATGGAGGAAATCAAAGCAAAGTGGGAACCACACAAGACTCTATGACGATCTCGGGTCTACAGACTAACCTGTACCAATGTCACCAGAGAACTGCTATCTGACAATAGGTATAATACCAACTAGGAGTTCTCGGCGAGTTCTGTTCGGTGTACCCATTCTCTAATGAGCACATGTGTACAATCTTTGATGTCAAACACCAATGGTTACGGGATCAACCATCGCCCCATACAGGGTCAAGAAACGTACACACTAGTCTACTCTGGAATATCGATGCCCTGTCTCAATACTCCCTCGACTAGGAACAATTAAAGGATGTGCTTGTGGACTACACAAGCCTAGTAGTATGATCTGCATCATTGTCTTGGTAGTTAAGCAAACATCCTAAGGTCTTTATCAATATGTATCTGAGAGAATGTATAATAATACAAGTGTACATGTTAAGATAAAGAGCAACTAGATAGCATACTAACATGTCGAGCAAGAAAGTCCTCTATATATATGTCCAAGCATCCACTATATCATACAATAATGGCTTCTAGGGCATACATATTCCTAACAATCTCCCACTTGCAGTAAGGCCAGTTGTTGTAGTATCTCATACCCAACATCCTAAAAAGTCTCTCAAACTGCGTCTCGGGGAAGGCCTTCATGAGTGGATCCGCTACGTTGTCCTTCGTGTCAACCCTCCTGATCTCGATCTCCTGTCGTTTTACTATCTCCCGGATCAGGTGATACCGCCTAAGAATATGTATGGATATCTGATGGGAACGGGGGTCCTTGTCCAAAGCCACTGCTCTATTGTTATCATAATACACAGGTATTGGATGCTCAATGGTTGGAACCACACCAAGTTCAGCTATGAACTTCTTGATCCAGACAGCCTTTTTGGCAGCATCGTTGGCAGCGATGTATTCAGCCTCCATCGTCGAGTCTGCTATGGTATCTTACTTGGAACTCTTCTACCATACCGCCCCTCCATTGAGGGTGAAGACAAAACCCGAGGTCGACTTACTGTCGTCCTTATCACTCTGGAAGCTCGAATAGGTAAAGGACTCCACCTGGAGTTCACTGTTACCATACACCAAGAACATTTCTTTAGTCCTTCTCAAGTAATTAAGAATGTTCTTCACAGCTGTCAAGTGTTTCTCCCTAAGATCTGATTGATACCTACTCACTACACCTAGTGAGTAAGCTACATCTGGTTTGGTACATATCATCGCATACATGATAGACCCGACGCCGAAGCATAGGATATCCCTTGCATGTGAGCCCTCTCCAAATCAGTCTTGGGAGACATCTCTTTGGAGAGAGTGATTCCTGAGCAAGTGGGTAAATTACCACGCCTAGAATCTTCCATACTAAATCTCTTTAGTATGGTGTCTATATACCTGGATTGGGACAATCCCAACATCCGTCTAGATCTATCTCTTTAGATCTTTGTCCCCAGGTTGTAGGAGGCATCCCCTAGATCTTTCATGGAGAACTTTTGTGATAAGAAGAGCTTGAACGAGTGTAGCATGGGAACATCGTTTCCTATCAAGAGTATGTCATCCACGTACAATACGTGGAAGACAACCTTACTCTCTACTACCTTCTTATATATATATGGTTTACCTACATTTTTTGATGATGTCAAACTCTTTGATAGCTTCATCAAAACAGATATTCCAGCTCCGCGATGCCTGCTTTAATCCGTAGATTGATATAAGCAACTTGCACACTTTTCCGCTGCTCCTACTGTCTACGAAGCCCTCTAGCTGTGTCATGTACACGCTCTCTTCTAAATCACCATTTAGAAAAGCGGTCTTGACGTCAATCTGCGAGATTTCATAGTCATGGTATGCAGCAATGGTAAGTAGGATCCTGATGGACTTAAGCATAGCGACAGGAGAAAAGATTTCATCATAGTCGACACTTGGTCGTTGACGAAAACCTTTTGCTACAAGTCTAGATTTGACGGTCTCAACCATTCCATCTACACAAATTTTATTCTTAAAGATCCACTTGCTACCGATGGGTTTTACCCCTTCAGGAGCAACTTCCAAAGTCCATACTTTGTTGGTGTACATGGATTCCATCTCAGATTGCATAGCTGAGGTTCGTCGGGGACTATTGAATCCTTCAGTTCCACTAAATTGTCAGTTATAGTTTGTGTAGCTGGAACTTCTTCTAGCTCTACTTTGTAAGTCGACGTTGTACACCCCACGAGTTGCGGGGAGGCAGAAATATGAAAAACAATCTTTTTCTTTAAACTAACATCGACTAACCGTAAGGATCTTTGCTAAACTCTAACTAACATAACCATAGGAGTCATTAGCTACTATGAAAGAAGATTATACCTAATGAACCAAGTCCTTCTTGTTCTCTTTGACCACCTCCTCGTCGGCCTCCTCTTTGTAATAGAAGATCCACCCGAGAGCTGCTACTCCAAGCTTGACCTCTAACTTGAGGTAACTAGATTACTCAAAGTGCTAATCTAAGCAACCTAGGGAATATAGAGTAGGATTAGGGATTAACAAGTCTTGCTAACCCTTGATCTCAGCACATGAGAGGTTAGGGTTAGGGTTTGAAGAGAGAGAGAGCTTGAGGAGAGAGATGGTGAGAGTGAGTATCAAATGAAATAATATCTCATCTTGAATATATGAAGCATAATGATTTATTAAATGAATAAATCAAATGATTTATCAACCAGGCTTCATTTATTCACTTTGTGTGATTCATCTCATGAGTCATTAGTCATTAAATGCATCATTAATTCCCAGGATGAATCACATAAATGAGTCACTAAATCAATAAATGCAGATGCCACCTTAGCCCTCAAGTCATCATCCGTCTAGAAGCTTCTCGACAATTTACGAGAATGGCCCTCCTATCCGTGAAAACACGGAAAAACTTTAGACTGTATAAATCCAATAATCCGATACTAGAATCTGGCTTAAACCAAAGCCGGCTAGTAAAAACTGTCCGAACATCGTACGTGCGTAAAAACACGTATGCGTTCGAACCCTGTCGTAAAACCATACGACCTCTATATCGTTTCGCCCGAAGCAGGAAAACTCTCTGTGTAGGACTCTAAAGACTCGACTAGTATGCTGGCAGTGGGTTTAACCACAGACCGTAAGCAGCACTAGCTGTACGTAACGGTCCCCAGGTAGATGTCGATAAGAAGGCCGATGAGGAAACCCATCCGAACTCCTACTGAGCGTGATGTGACAATCTCCGTACAGTCCGGTCTGTTCGTCTAGGACTATCGCATATCGGGCCTAGGGGGGCGGCAAGCGTCAGTCCCCTAAAAGCGGTATAAGTCGTGTCGGAGCGAAGCCCATTACACCTTGAGAAACTACTGGAAAACCTACAAGTAAATCTCGCTTGCCCTGGCCAGGGACTTTGCGTAATGGCTCTCCAGACACAGCGCGATATCAACTCCCAATACAGGGAGAGACGAATCCTGTCTAACCGCCACTGCCTCCAAGTGCTCTGGACTGCACCCAACTGCTACCTGTTTGTACGACTCCTTTGAGCCGTGGTAGGGTAGCAATCTAAGAACAGTAGGCAACACTCGAGGCGAAGTAGCAGTGTCAAGTCTGCGGACTATGCTGTACTCATGTCACCTAGGAACTGTTAACTGACGACAGGAATAATACCAACCAACAGTTCCCTGAGAGTCCTGTCTGGTGTACCCGTAACCCAACGAGCACTTGTATACTATCTCCAGTACGACGTACTGATGGCTGTGGGACAGACCATCTCCCCAACTGGGATGAGAAGCGTACACACTAGTCTACTCCGGAGTATCGATGCCCAGTCTCGATAATCCTACGACTAGGGACCTGAAAAAAGATATGCTTGTAGACGACCCAGCCCCCACTAGTGTGACTGCCATCACAACGTTGGTTGTCAAGCAAGATCCTAAGGGCTCTATCGATACGTACACACATATTAAGATAGATAAAAACCAAATAGCATACTACCATGTTTAGCAAGACTGTTAATATAACTGTGAATATCACAAGCTTCTATTAAGTAATTTACAAGCCAATATGATACAATAATGGTCCCTAGGGCATATACACTAACAATCTCCCACTTGCACTAGGGCCATGTACTGGCATATCGAAGACCGATCATCTCGAGTAGCCTTTCGAACTGAATCTGGGGTAAGGCCATAGTGAATGGATCAGCAATGTTCTTCTCTGTAGCAACTCTCCGGACCTCAATCTCCCGACGATCTATGATCACCCTGATCAGGTGATACCGCCTTAAGATGTGTCTGGACTTCTGATGGGACCTGGGTTCCTTCGCTAAAGCTATAGCTCCGTTGTTGTCGCAATACAACGGTATTGGATCAACAATGGTAAGAACCACCTGAAGTTCTGTTAGGAACTTCTTCATCCAGACCGCTTGTTTGGCGGCATCGCAAGCAGCAATATACTCCGCTTCCATCGTCGAGTCAGCAACGGTGTCCTGCTTAGAACTCTTCCAGCACACCTCCCCTCCATTGAGGGTAAAGACATAACCTGACATGGACTTGGAGTCATCCTTATCACTCTGGAAGCTGGAATCAGCAAAGGCCTCTATCTTGAGGTCTTTTCCGCCGTAAACCAAGAACAACTCCTTAGTTCTTCTCAGATACTTGAGAATGTTCTTTACTGCTATCCAGTGCTTCTCCCTTGGGTCTGACCGATACCTGCTTACCACGCTCAGTGCGTAAGCTACATCTAGTCTGGTGCACAACATCACATATATTATACAGCCTATCGCAGAAGCGTAGGGTATAACTGACATGCGATCCCTTTCCAAATCAGTCTTGGGAGACATCTCTTTGGATAGGGTGATTCCGTGACAAGCCGGCAAATTACCGCGCTTAGAATTTTCCATACTGAATCTTTTCATTATAGTGTTGATATACCTGGACTGCGAAAGTCCCAACATCCTCTTGGATCTATCACGATAGATCCGGATCCCCAGAATGTAAGAGGCATCACCCAGGTCTTTAATGGAGAACCTGTGTGACAAGAATCCTTTGACAGATTGTAGCATAGGAATGCCATTTCCTATCAATAGAATGTCATCCATGTACAAGACGAGGAATACGACAGTTCGTGCTACAATTTTACTATATATACATGGTTCATCTGGATTTTTGATAAAGTCATATTCTTTGACCGTTTCATCAAAACAGATGTTCCAACTCTGCGATGCCTGCTTTAGTCCATAAATGGATTTAAGCAACTTGCATACTTTCCCGCTGCTCCCACTCTGATTGAAGCCTTCTGGCTGATCCATATAGACGCACTCTTCTAAATTACCATTTAGAAAAGCCGTCTTTACATCCATCTGCCAGATCTCATAATCATGGATGGCGGCAATAGCAAGAAGGAGCTGAATGGATTTGAGCATAGCTACTGGAGAAAAAGTTTCGTCATAGTCCAAACCAGGTCTTTGACGAAAACCCTTTGCAACAAGTCTAGCCTTATAGGTTTCCACCTGTCCATCTACACCAATCTTTTTCTTGAAGATCCATTTGCAAATTATGGGTTTTACCCCATCTGGAGCAAAGTCCAAATTCCATACTTTGTTGGTGTACATGGAATCCATGTCGGTCCGCATTACATCCAGCCATCGTACCGAGTCGCCGCTTTGGATGGCTTGCTGGAAGCTAGTAGGTTCATCATCATCAATGACGCAATCCTCTTCATCCCCATTTATGAGAAAACCGTAGTATCTCTCAGGCGGATGAGACGGCCTACTACTCCTGCGGAGGGGTGCGGGAATGTCCTATTCTTCTTGATCTACTGGTTCTACCAAACTTTCAGTAGTGGTTTGTGGTTCTGGAATTTCTTCTAGTTCTATTGCTCTCCCAACTGTTTCCTTTTCTAGAAACTGATGTTCTAGAAAATGGGCATTACGAGAAACAAAAACCTTTTGTTCCTCTACGTAATAGAAGAAATACCCCCTGGAGTTCTTTGGATATCCCACAAACTTACACTGTACTGATCGTGCATCGAGTTTGTCCGCATGCTGCTTTTCAACAAAAGCTGGACATCCTCATATCTTTAAATACTGAAGATAGGGTTTCTTCCCACTCCACATCAGATATGGCGTGGTAGGCACAGTCTTGGTAGGAGCCCTGTTCAAAAGATATGCCGCAGATTCTAGCGCATAACCCCAGAAAGATCACAGTAACTCAGCATTACTCATCATGGAACGTACCATATCCAATAGGGTTCGATTCCGTCTCTCCGATACACCGTTATGCTGTGGAGTGTATGGATGAGTAAGCTGAGAGAATATTCCTTTCTCTTTTAGGTAACCGAAGAACTCAACACTTAAGTATTCACCACCTCGATCAGATCTTAGTGTCTTGATACTTTTGCCGGTTTGGTTTTCTACTTCATTCTTATATTCTTGGAATTTCTCAAAAGCCTCGGATTTATGTTTCATCAAGAAAATGAATCCGTACCTAGAGTAATCATCCGTAAAAGTAATGAAATAGGAAAAACCACCTCTTGCATGTGTAGACATTGGACCACATACATCGCTGTGTATGAGTCCTAAGAGCTCGCTCGCACTTACTCCATATCCAGTGAATGGAGTCTTTGTCATGTTTTCTTTGAGACATGATTGGCAAGTGGCATAAGGTTGATATTCGAACGAATCCAAATATCCATCTCTATGTAACTTAGTTAACCTTGTCTCATTAATGTGACCTAGTCTACAATGCCATAAGAAAGCCTTGTTTAAATCTGGAGACTTTCTTTTTAGTGTGTTCTGGACATTGAAAATCTGTAATTGGTTTAAGACAGATATACCGTTATCTAGTGTACCGGACCCAATCAAACCATGATTAAGGTGGATGTTAACAATATTGCTTACAAACGTGAAATCATAACCTTCTTTTGATAACAACGAAACCGATATGATATTACACGTTAAACTGGGTACACAAAAACGGTTATGTAAAACCAAAATATGTCCATGTTAGTTATATGTATGCCCTAGAGGCCATTACTGTACATTGGATGTATATTGTAGTGGATGCTGGGACATATATAGGTAGGACTTTCTTGCTCGACATGATAGTACGCTATCTGGTTGCTCTTTATCTTAACATGTATATTTCTGTCTCTCTATTACATGTTGATAAAGCCCTTAGGATGAGTACTCGACTTCCAGGAATATGATGTAGATCATACTAATGGGGCCTGGGTAGTCAATGAGTACATCCTTCATAGTTCCTAGTCGTGGGAATATCGATACGGGGCATCGATATTCCAGAGTAGACTAGCGTATATCTTCTCGACCCATATGATGGGCGATGGATGATCCCATATCCATTGGTGTTTGACATCGGAGATGGTATGCGGGTGCTCAGTGGAGACTGGGTACACTGAACGGACTCGCCGAGAACTCCCAGATGGTATTATACCTCACGTCAGATGGCAGTTCTTTGGTGACACAGGTACAGCTTAGTCTGTTGACCCGAGATCATCATAGAGTCTTGTGTATCTCCCACTATGCTTTGATTTCCACCCTACTACGGCTCTACTGAGTCGTGCAAACAGGTGGTTTTTGGGTACAGCCCCGATTCACATGGAGGCAATGAGCGATAGGAGGGGATTCGTCTCTCCCGGTATTGGGGGTTGATGTTGCGCTATGCTCGACTGGCCATAACAGGAAATCCCTGCCCAGGGTTGCAGTGATATTCTGGTAAGATTTATCAGTAGTTTCACGATTGTTATGGACCTTGCGTCGGCATGACTTATCAAGCTATTGGGGTCTGACGTTTAACCACCCCTAGGCGAGATATCCGACATATCAGACGAACAGACCGGACTGTACGGTAAGTGTTACTGGTTGGATTCACAGGAGTGTGAGCGGGCTTGCTCGTCGATCTTCTGATCGCTCAATACCCGGGTGGCCGTTACGTTTAGCAGACCGCTTGCGGCTTGTGGGTGTTTGATATGATCATTACCTGCTGCCGGGGTATTGACCAGTCTTTAGAGTCCTACACAGAGGTTTCTTGGCTCAAGCGAAACGAAATAGGAGCGCATATGAGATATGTGTGGGACCGAGAATAATACCAGTATGTGATACTGTATTCTATTCTCACGATGAATGTATCGATTGGTTGTATGCGATATAACCTAGTTATCGAATCGAGGATTGATTCGATAAGTCGATACATCGGATATTAGCCGGTCATATGCGATATGACCGGATCGTTAAATCAAGTGTTGATTGGATGATTTAATGCATAATTATATATTTGATATATTACTTTGCATTAACTAGTATTTGTTCACTTAAGATGGATTTTCTCACTTGATGTGCACATTGTGTATATGATATATTTTTGTGCACAAGATTGTATCATGTTTGATGATACATGCTAGTTTGGGTGTATGTTTGGTTTAAACCATGGTTGGTCAATGGTTAGGGTTTCACTTGATTTATTTGCTTATTTATTTATTTATTCATTCATTTTGGCAAAAGGAAAAATGGTGGCTTGATTTGTTTTCTAGTTGAAGCTTCATGATGCTTTGAATAAGTCCACCATTTTTGTTTCATGCTTAACCCTAATCATTCAACCTAACCTTAGTTAATTCTCTACACCTAACTATGGTTGCAAATATGATAAGTATCATTTGGTTTTCTATTTTAAAAATATCTTATCATATTCTTTTCTTCTTCTTCTTCTTCATCAACATGAAGAAAAGCTTGCAGCCTTTAATGGCAACTTCAGAAAAAGAGTGAGAAATCCAATTCTAAAGTGAACCCACTTCCTATTTCTTCATCCTCTACCACTTGCCATGTAGTATAGGGTGTTTTCTTCATAAGTTTCTTGACTTGGTGAAGTTGGAGCTTGATCTTGTGTTGCCTCGACGTAGATCATCTTCGGCATCGAAGTCGACGACCTAGCCCGCCCATTTCTTCGATGAAACCACCGCGAGAGTCCGGGATCCGATGGGTACAGCGGAGGCACTTCATCACGGAGCCGAGGTGGTGGAGGACCGGATCTACAAAGGTTGTATTTCCGTTCACTTAGTGCTAAAACAGTTTAGCAGCTTGTTGTTTCGCCTAATCTCTAGTCAACGATCCGTATTAGCGTTTGTAGGCACCGGAATTTTTTGAAATTGGCATGGTTGATGCCTTGTGAGACCTCATTAGTGTGCCTAGGAACCCTACAGTGGTATCAGAGCCTAGCTAGAGCCTTAGGCGATGCGTAGACGGAGTTAGAAGTCCGATCGAACCGAAACCCTAACTCAAAAATGCTCTCTGTACATTTTCTAAATACTGGGTTTTTTCCAGATTAAAAATGCTTAAAAAATTCAGCAGTCAATTCAAAGAATTACGGTGCAAAAACGAGCAAATGATACACCCAAAGAGCGGCGGAACCGCGGCAGAAGCATGGTTTCTGCGGCGGTTCCGCGGCCAATTAGTCTCTTCAGTCAACTATTTTTGCACAGTAACTTCTTTATTGTAATGCTGAGTTTTCTGGGAATTTTTAATATTTACTCAAGAGTTGAGTTTTCTGGGTTGTATTGGGAGTTCGTAGATTCGATCGGATTATCAAACTTTGTCTATGTGTTTTCCGGATAATTTGTTGAATATGTTAAAAAGTTCGACCGGATATAAATACCCACTTTTTCCCCTGCCGGGAAATTTCCAATTGTTGGATTTTTCCGTAGTTTAACGACGTTCTAAGTAGTACAAGTAACGCGATGGTCCCTCTAGAAGACAACAAACCTTAACTCGATTATGTGACCGTCTTGAACTGCCCTTTGAACCTTCGGGTTTGGGGCAGTACGGCGTGCCACATATGAGGCGTTGGCTTGACCCTTCTACGGCTGGACCGTTGGTACTGAGGCACGAAGTGAATGTTTTTAAACCTATTTCATGTGTTGAGCTGTTTCGGGAAAACTTGGGTGTTTGAATGTTCGATCGGAAAGTTTAACATTTTCTATTTATCTGGAATGTGATACAATAATTGGAATCCACAAGTAGTTATGAGATAACCGAATGAATGTTATAAATCTAGCGGTTTAGTCTCACTTGATCGGTTGCCACGGAATTTTGATGTGATCAAAAGTCCATCACAATCACGTAGCGTACGTGGATACTCGCCGGATAAACTTAATAGACAGCCTCACCCCATAGCCCCGACCAAGTGACTGTAGGAGAACCTCGTCACCGAAAGCATCCGTTCGGGTGCTCGCGGCAGCGGTGTTCCTCCTTAGTGCACTTCGTCGACGGTATCTGGGGGTGCGGCCGTCTACTAAAGTTTGCGACGAGCATTCGATCAGGATGCCGGGAATCTTGTTGAATTGCCCGACTTGATATTGAAAAGAGTTTTCGATAATGAGACTAAAATGCGGGGTTTATAATTGTTAGGCATGTGATGTCTAAGGAATTCACTTGATTAGGCATGTGATGTCTAAAGAGTTTGCGGATTCCAACTGTTGTAGTTTTACACTTTCTTTTCTGCGACCGTAAGTGTAATATGTCATATCGCCGGTTTCGTTGCTATATGTCAACGACAATTGGGATACGCATGTTTACTTACGTTGATGACATATGATGTTATGTGTTCCTGGATATGTTATATTGGATCGTCGTGTTTGAATAGCCGGGGGTTTTTAT
This sequence comes from Agapanthus africanus, assembly GCA_030015575.1. Lineage (NCBI taxonomy): Eukaryota > Viridiplantae > Streptophyta > Magnoliopsida > Asparagales > Amaryllidaceae > Agapanthus > Agapanthus africanus. The sequence continues at coordinate 209,560,218 of JASDDO010000004.1, forward strand.
GTGAGATGAGTGTTTTTCATTTTCATTCATGTAAAAACGTGTATGTAATATTCTTTTATTGGGGCACTTCCAGGTTGCGGAAGATGTCACCGTTTGTATATTATTTACTTTTCCGCATTAGGATAGACCCAAGGAGGAGGGCACAAGTAACCGGGTTCTGGAGTGCAGTGGGAGACCAACTCGAAGAGTCGAGTCCGGGTCTCCTAACTCTAGAATTGGTAGGGTTGCTTGCCGCTCTCGTAGGGGTCTAGGGGTGTGGGATTGGCTATTCATCGCGACCGTGGAATCCGTGTTTTATACTGGCTCGTATTGAAAACACGGACGTCCTAGTATATCCAATATTTCATATGTTTCTTCTGCTGCGATATCTGTGATGTGATCATTTGATGTTCTGTGATAAATACTGTATATAGTATATATGATATATTATATAGGCGTTACTTATGTTTTACACCCGCGCTAGCCCTGCCACGCTCTGCCGTTAGTCACCTAACCTAACGGTGCACGAGGGGACATCGAGGTGAATGCGGATGGCATAAGTGTACGTCGTATTTATCTGTGATGTTTAGGTATTTTAAATGATGGGACTTCATTAATGTGATTAATAAAAGTAAAAGAAACCTGAAGATGTTGTAGAATCGAATTTCAAAATAAAAACAGGTAGCTACAGTTCTTGCTTTGCACAGTGACGTATATGATATATCCCGCACCTCATTCGATGAGGAAAGGTCCGAGATCCCTTCACCGGGTGTGACTCCTTTAGTAATAACTGGCAGATGCTACACACTCGGTTTGTCTTTTGATTGCTTCTATAGTTTCTGCTTTGCACAGTGATATATATGATATATCCCGCACCTCATTCGACGAGGAAAGGGCCGACGATCCCTTCACCGGGAGTGACCCCTTTAGCAAAACTAGAAAAGCCTCAAAAACATTCCATTTAAAAACTATTTGATTCCGCAACGAGATCAAGTTCAGAGAGTTAAAGGTTTTCATAAAAACCATTCGCAACCCTCCGTCATTTTAGGAAGTAGAGTACTTAGTATTCGTGCTGTGTTTGTTGACCATAGTCAAGGCACAGTGTACGGTAGCTAAGTGATGTCTTCCTACACCGCATATGATGCGATTAGTTAGGACAGTCGCGTGACTTTGTTGACCTTAGTTAAGGGTCATGTGGGTGGGTCTAATTAATCACGAAATGACGGGTAGAACTTGACTAGTGCTTATGATTTGTTGACCATAGTTAAGGTCATAGATGCTAGGGGTAAAAACCTTGATCAGGAGTTTCAAGTGTTGAAATTTGCAATGAGATTGCATACCTTCTATATGATAGTTGGATCCCGATACCCACTGCGAGTAATTGTTACTCCTGGGAGAGTTTTGCACTTTGCAATTAGCCGATCAAGTAGGTGTCTAGAAAGGTGTCAACGGGGTTACGCCTCTGGGAAAACGAGATTTACTGTAATTAGGTTCGTGCGAAAGCACGGGGAACCTCCCTCAAAGTACCGACACTGGCCTGGCTGAAAGATTGGCGAACTTGTAGAGTGTAATTAATCCCGGCTAGTCTTTCCTTTTAAGGTTTGAAGGAAGATTTGATAAAAACAGTGGGAGCCATCCTGATTAGATAAAATAAATAACCAATCTGATCTTGCAAGAGCGCACGCAGAGTGTTTTCTTCTCTCCCTCTCCAGGTAGCGATCATATCACGCCTTAATCAAGATAATAATATGGATGTATTGACCGAACCCGCTTGTTATACTGAGCTGGGGAACGTTGGTCCCGCTCCAACTTATAATTGTTATAAGACAGAGCAGGAAATAGGGGAATACCAGAATTCCTATGCCGCCCGAACGAAGAAAGTGCATATGATGCATCTCCTTCGGGTGTGTTCATTACAAAGAACTGTTTCTCAGTATCCTCTGCATCCTGGGTATTTGATACCGGATCAGGATCCCAGATATGTAATCTGTTACATAGGGCTACAAAAAGATAGAAAACTGAGAACGGGTGATAACTTTCATGAGACAGAAAATGGGGCAAGTGTTGCAGCCATGTCTGTTGGTCACTGTCACCCTGTATTTCGAATACATTGATTTTGAACGAATATTATTAGATACCGAACCTGATATACAAAATCATATCAGTCTCTTTATTAGTAAAGAAATGATAAAATTTTGTATTGATGGATAATGTTTTGAACATTTCCTATATCAAAAGTTGATCGGTTCAGGCACGTTATCTAAAAGCATTGACGTTCTAAATCAAACTACAGTTCCTAGTATACAGAACACATACAAGAGTAAGAGTTCAGAAATGAACGAATCATTCTTGAGGCATTGTAGACTAGGTCATATCAATGCGATCCGACTGGCTGAAGTTACATTTTAGATGCATATTTAAATCAGTTTGAATTTACATCTTGTGAAACTTGCCAGTCATGTCACAAAGATAAGATGACCATAGCTCTGTTTATTTGAAAACAGAGAAAGAGTTGGTAAACTCTTGGGACTGATACATAATGATGTATGTAAGGTCTCCTGTCTACACATGCCAAGACCGGTTCTTTGTACTTCATTACATTCTCTGATAATCTCTCAAGATTCAGTCATATGTTCCTGTTGAAACATAAGTCCGGAGCTTTTTAGATATTCACAGAATATAAGTTAGAAGTAAAGAACCAAAAACCGGGTATAAGTATTATGTCCTATGATAAGATCAGGGAGGAGAATACTTGTGCATGGAATCCTTGGACTATTCTAAAAGAAAATGAGATTCTCTCTCAGTATTACTCCTCTGAATATACCACAGCACAACGATGTATCAGGACGGAGCAATCGCACCGTATTAGATATGGTGTACTCTATGATGAGTACTACTGAGTTACCTATTTCCTTTTAGGGTTATGCACTTGAGAAGCTGCATACCTATTAAATTAGGTTCGAATCAAATCAGAGCCTACCACTCCATATGAGATATGGTATGGGAAGAACCCATCTCTTAAGCGAGTTAAGATTTGGGGTTGTCCGGCCTATGTCTAAAAGAAAAATCCGGACAAAATCGAGGCAAGGTCAGTTCTGTAGAACTGGAAAGGTTCCAGCTATACAAAACTGCAGCTGATTTGACAGAACCAAAGGATTCAATAGTCCCCGACGAACCTCAGCCTCTCCGCCGATCTACTAGGGTTCCTCACCTGCCTGAGAGATACTTCGGTTTCTCGATGACAGTGGGAGCGAGGATTGCATTATGAGATAATGACCCAACTAGATTCGAGCAGGTCATCAAGAGTAGGGACTCTGTAAGAATGGCTGGATGCTTAGCGATCTGAGATGGAATCCATGTACACCAACAAAGTATGGACTTTGGTTGCTATATCTGAAGGGTTAAATCCCCATCAGGAGCAAGTATATCTTGAGAAGATTACTTGGTGTAGAAGGAAAAGTTGAGACTTTCAAAGCTAGACTTGTTAAAGGTTTTTGTCATCGACCAGGCATGGATAATGATGAAACTTTTTCGAGGGACTATGCTTAAGTCCATTCAGATCCTACTTACCATTGCTACATACCATAATTACGAAATCTGGTGGTTGGGTGCTATGACTATTTTTCTAAATACTGATTTAGAAGAGAACGTCTATAAGAACACAGCAAGAGAACTTCGTAAACAGTGGGAGCAGCGGAAACGTGTGCAAGTTGCTTTACAGGATAAAGCAGGCATCGCGGAGTTGGAACATCTGTTTTGATGTGGTAGTCAAAGAGTTTGACTTCATCAAAATGGTAGATGGACCTTGTATATACAAAATGGTAGTATGGAGTATAGTAATTATCCTCGTAGAGTACGTGGATGACATACTCTTGATAGGAAAGGAGTTTCCTATGCTACGATCGTTCGATCTCCTCTTATCACATAGATTCTCCATATAAGATCAAAGTGATACCTCCTAAATCCTGGGATTTGGATCTATGGGATAGATCTAAATGGATGTTAGGATTCTCACTAACTATAGTGAGATAGTATCAGTTGATCCTGGGGAGAATCACTGGAAAGGTTCCAGGATGATAAGGACGACTGAGTGTCAGTCACAGGCATTGTCTTTGCCCTCAGTAAAGGGACGGTATGTTGGAAGAGTTCCAAGCTAGATACTGTGGCAAACTAGACGGTAAAGGCTGGTAACATCGCTATCAAAGATACTACCAAAGAGGTAGTTTGGGTGTATAGTGGTTCATGAGATGAACTAGGTTCCTACCATTGTGTGACAAAGGAAGTGAGGCTTTGGCCTGGAACCCTGGTCCCATCAGTGACCCAGACATATTCTGAGGCAGCATCACCTGATCATGGAGATAGTTGATCTCCAGGGTGATCGAGGTAAGGAGAGTAGACTCGGAGGACAACACGGCGGATCCACTCACAAAGGATTTTTCCCAAAGAGAGAATTTTATGGGATGGTTGAGTATGTGATACTGCAACCACTGCTACAGATGGCCCTAGTGCAAGTGGGAGATTGTTAGTTATATGTATGCCCTAGAGGCCATTAATATACATTGGATGTATATTGTAGTGGATGCTGGGACATATATAGGTAGGACTTTCTTGCTCGACATGATAGTACGCTATCTGGTTTCTCTTTATCTTAACATGTATACTTTTTGTCTCTCTATTACATGTTGATAAAGCCCTTAGGATGAGTACTCGACTTCCAGGAATATGATGTAGATCATACTAGTGGGGCCTGGGTAGTCAATGAGTATATCCTTCATAGTTCCTAGTCGTGGGAATATCGAGACGGGGCATCGATATTCCAGAGTAGACTAGCGTATATCTTCTCGACCCATGTGATGGGCGATGGATGATCCCATATCCATTGGTGTTTGACATCGGAGATGGTATGCGGGTGCTCAGTGGAGACTGGGTACACTGAACGGACTCGCCGAGAACTCCCAGATGGTATTATACCTCACGTCAGATGGCAGTTCTCTGGTGACACTGGTACAACTTAGTCTGTTGACCTGAGATCGTCATAGAGTCTTGTGTGTCTCCCACTGTGCTTTGATTTCCACCCTACCACGACTCTACTGAGTCGTGCAAACAGGTGGCTTTTGGGTACAGTCCCGATTCACATGGAGGCAATGAGCGATAGGAGGGGATTCGTCTCTCCCGGTATTGGGGGTGGATGTTGCGCTATGCTCGGCTGGCCATAACAGGAAATCCCTGGCCAGGGTTGCAGTGATATTCTGGTAAGAGTTATCAGTAGTTTCACAATTGTTATGGACCTTGCGTCGGCATGACTTATCAAGCTATTGGGGTCTGACGTTTAACCATCCCTAGGCGAGATATGCAACATATCAGACGAACAGACCGGACTGTACGGTAAGTGTTACTGGTTGGATTCACAGGAGTGTGAGCGGGCTTGCTCGTTGATCTTCTGATCGCTCAATACCTGGGTGGCTGTTACGTTTAGCAGACCGCTTGCGGCTTGTGGGTGATTGATATGATCATCACCTGCTGCCGGCATATTGACGAGTCTTTAGAGTCCTACACAGAGGTTTCTTGGCTCAAGCGAAACGAAATAGGAGCGCATATGAGATATGTGCGGGACCGAGAATAATACCAGTATGTGATACTGTATTCTATTCTCGCGATGAATGTATCGATTGGTTGTATGCGATATAACCTAGTTATCGAATCGAGGATTGATTCGATAAGTCGATATATCGGATATTAGCCGGTCATATGCGATATGACCGGATCGTTAAATCAAGTGTTGATTTGATGATTTAATGCATAATTATATATTTGATATATTACTTTGCATTAACTAATATTTGTTCACTTAAGATGGATTTTCTCACTTGATGTGCACATTGTGTATATGATATATTTTTGTGCACAAGATTGTATCATGTTTGATGATACATGCTAGTTTGGGTGTATGTTTGGTTTAAACCATGGTTGGTCATTGGTTAGGGTTTCACTTGATTTATTTGCTTATTTATTTATTTATTCATTCATTTTGGCAAAAGGAAAAATGGTGGCTTGATTTGTTTTCTACTTGAAGCTTCATGATGCTTTGAATAAGTCCACCATTTTTGTTTCATGCTTAACCCTAACCATTCAACCAAACCTTAGTTTATTCTCTACACCTAACTATGGTTGCAAATATGATAAGTATCATTTGGTTTTCTATTTTAAAAATATCTTATCATATTCTTTTCTTCTTCTTCTTCTTCATCAACAAGAAGAAAAGCTTGCAACCTTTAATGGCAACTTGAGAAAAAGAGTGAGAAATCCAATTCTAAAGTGAACCCACTTCATATTTCTTCATCCTCTACCACTTGCCATGTAGTATAGGGTGTTTTCTTTACAAGTTTCTTGACTTGGTGAAGATGGAGCTTGATCTTGTGTTGCCTCGACGTAGATCATCTTCGGCATCGAAGTCGACGACCTAGCCCGCCCATTTCTTCGATGAAACCACCGCGAGAGTCCGGGATCCGATGGGTACAGCGGAGGGACTTCATCACGGAGCTGAGGAGGTGGAGGACCGGATCTACAAAGGTTGTATTTCCGTTCACTTAGTGCTAAAACAGTTTAGTAGCTTGTAGTTTCGCCTAATCTCTAGTCAACGATCAGTATTAGGGTTTGTAGGCACCGGAATTTTTTGAAATTGGCATGGTTGATGACTTGTGAGACCTCATTTGTGTGCCTAGGAACCTTACAGTCCACTCGTCAATCCAAGGTGATAATCTCCTACGGACACAGCTCCCACGCTAGCTCCGTTAGCAACCTGGAGGGTCATATCAGCAACCTTCAGCACTCTACGGTTTCTCAGTGCTTGCAATGAATTGCATATATGAGATCCTGATCCGGTATCCAATACCCAGGAAGTAGAGTTGATTGACAGGCAATTTTCAATTAAAAACACACCTGAAGTCGAAGCCACAGCTTGCTTCGGTTCCTGGTTCATGGCATTCCAAGCCTTACAATCTTTCTTCCAGTGCCCTTTCCTATGACAGTGGAAGCACTCATCTATTGCCACTACTGGCACCGCAATCTTTTTCTTTCCCTTCACTCCTACCTTACTAACACCTCCTCTAGGTTTGGTGGCGGCCTAATTCTTCCTTCCTTTGGCCCTAGCCTTGGACCCGGAAGAAGAAGCACCGCGAACAAACATAGCGGGTGTTTCCTTTGCCTTGTGCAAGGTGCCCTCTGCACTCCACAACATGTTAAGGAGTTCTGGAAGTTCAACTTCTTTTCTTTGAATGTTGAAATTCAGAATAAACTGGGCGTAGGTGGAAGGAAGGGTCTGGAGAATCAAGTCTGTATAGAGCTCGTTCTCCAAAGTCGTCCCAAGGTCTGCGAGCTCTTCTATATAGCCAATCATCTTTAGGACATGTTCTCCTACAGATGATCCGACGGCCAACCTCGCCTGAAAAAAGTTCTTTAAGGTCTCGTATCTTGCTATACGAGATTGCTCCCCATACAGATCCTTTGTATGGAGAAATATGGATTCAAGATCCATATCCTCGTGCCTCCTCTGATGTTCATTATTCATCGAGGCAGGCACGATGTACTTGGCCTTCGCATAATCTAACCCCCAGGTCTTGTGGATTTCCTTATCTGCATTACTGGATTTAGAACCAGGGACAGCAGGTGCCTTAGTGGTAAGGACATACCCCAATTTGTCATAAGTCAAAGCCATCTTGACATTCCGCAGCCAATCTTTATAGTTTGGCCCTGTCAATATATTTTTTTCTAGTAGTAACTTAAGTCCTGTCATGTTCTGGGTCGCTGCAATTAGGAGAGAGAGAGAACACTTTAGCATGATGCTCTTGCAAGTTTAGAGTGGTTTTTAGTTTATCTAAACTGGATGGCTCCCACTGTTTCTCGAATCCCTCCTCAAACCAAAAAGGAAGAACTAGCCAGGACTATTCTCACCGTACAATACTTGCTTAACCGTTTAGCTAGGCCGGTGTCGGTACTTCGAGGGAGGTTTTCCAACGCTTTCGCGAAGTTCCTTAATTAAATAACCTCTTTTCTCTGGGGGCGTAGCCCCGCTGACATCTTTCTCGGCACCTACTTGGTTTATAGCATTGATCGTTAAGTGACGAATCTCCTGATGAGTAGCGGATACTCACAGTAAGATCGGGATCCAAATATCATCGTGTGATAATACTGAAGGAATCCTACCAACATTCATCAAACTCCAAATGGTATGCATCTCTTTGCAAATTTCAGTTTCTTTAGAAATTCCCGATATAACTTTTTGCCCCATGCTCTTATGACCTTGGCATTCGGTCAAAATGTCATAAGTCACATGTCAAGTTCTACCCATCATTATCTTGTTAGTTTGAACCCATCCGTAAAACCCCCTGATGTAGGCCAAATGATAATACGACTGTCCCAAACTAACTCATCTATCTATACAACAAATGAATACCCAGCAGCTACCAAACACTATGCCTTGGCGTTAGGTCAAAATACATAGCTTGAATACTACTGAATACCCAAATGAAATGACGGAGGGCTACGAATGGTTTTGGCAAAACCGTGAACGTAGTGAACTTGATATAATCGAAGGAACCTGATAAATTTTAAAAGGAGTGGTTAAAGCTCTGCAATTTAAAAAATATCATCTGTTTTAAAATAACCGAGTAGTTTCTTTTAAACTGTTCCAACGATTCAACTTTGGTTTATTTTCTTTGCATTAATATAATGCGTCCCATCATTAACCTACCATTGCAGAAAACAACGAAAATACAACGTCCTCTTATGCCATCCGCATTCGCCACTGGGTCCTTTCATCACCCGTTAGGTTACTTAACTAACGACAGAGCGGGGGCTGGGCTAGCGCGGGTGTAAAACATAAGTGACGTCTAAATAGCTATCATATATAGATATTGTACATTCGTCAGACTCAATAATAGGCATTCCAGATCACAGATGAACATTATTGGATATACAAGCAATCCGCGTTTCTTTTGAGCCTGCAACGAAAGACGGATTTCACAGTTGTGATGAATAGCCATTACCCTACCCTAGACCCCTACGGGTACGGCAAACTACCCGCCAAGTACCCGAAGTGAAGCGGTCTCCCTCAACAATGTGAGTAGGCCACTAAACACTTCAAAGTACCCGGTAGTTTGTGCACCCTACCTTGGGTCTATCCTAGAAGAAAAAATCAGTAAATGAAATAATACAACGGTGGCTACAAACCGCAACCTGGATGTGCCCCGCAAAAGAATATTACATCATATTACAATTTACATGGAATGAATAAATATTAAAACCCATCTCAAACCCCGGCTAATCATCACAATGATCCAATTAAGTTCATAAACACAAACAGTAAAATCATTACAGAAATGTGCAACCCCCTGCCAACCGACATACTAGCAGTTAGGGGAGGTTTACGAACACATTATACAAATCACAGATATAATCTAATTAGCCAAACATCGTAGAATTTCGATCGAGCAAACACAATTGATTCTACTCCAAAAACTTCTCTGTGCACCTGAAACTTGAGCAGAAACAAAACATTCCAGAAAGAACAAAATTAACACAGTAGAGTTACTGAAGAATTTTGGGGTGAATCGGCTTCAACTCGGCCGCGGATCCGCGGAGGATCGGCCGAGGTTCCGCCGCTGTTTGGCCGATTCAGGAACCCAAATTTCTCCAGTATTCTTATATTTTCCTGCATGAAATTTTAAGGGTCCCTGAAAAAATTTTAGACCCCGTTTTAAAATCGACAGAAACTTGGTTAATTTGATGTTTTTTCCGGTTCGTCTCGCGATCGAATTTGTAAAGATTTTGCTAACAAGTTAGTTATGGTTTAGCGAGGCTCTGATACCACTGTTAGTCGACGTTGTACACCTCACGAGTTGCGGGGAGGCGGAAATATAAAAAACAATATTTTTCTTTAAACTAACATCGACTAACCATAAGGATCTTTGCTAAACTCTAACTAACATAATCATAGGAGTCATTAGCTACTATGAAAGAAGATTATACCTAATGAACCAAGTCCTTCTTGTTCTCTTTGACCACCTCCTCGTCGGCCTCGTCTTTGTAATAGAAGATCCACCCGAGAGCTACTAGTCCTAGCTTGACCTCTAACTTGAGGTAACTAGATTACTCAAAGTGCTAATCTAAGCAACCTAGGGAATATAGAGTAGGATTAGGGATTAATAAGTCTTGCTAACTGTTGATCTCAACACATGAGAGGTTAGGGTTAAGGTTTGAAGAGAGAGAGCTTGAGGAGAGAGAAGGTAAGAGTGAGTATCAAATGAAATAATATCTCATCTTGAATATATGAAGCATAATGATTTATTAAATGAATAAATCAAATGATTTATCAACCATGCTTCATTTATTCACTTTGTGTGATTCATCTCATGAGTCATTAGTCATTAAATGCATCATTAACTCCATGGATGAATCACATAAATGAGTCGCTAAATCAATAAATGCAAATGCCACCTTAGCCCTCAAGTCATCATCCTTCTAGAAGCTTCTCGACAATTTACGAGAACGCCCCTCCTATCTGTGAAAACACGAAAATACTTTAGACTGTATAAATCCAATAATCCGATACTAGAATCTGGCTTAAACCAAAGCCGGCTAGTAAAAACTGTCCGAACATCGTACGTGCGTAAAAACACGTATGTGTCCGAACCCTGTCGTAACACCATATGACCTCTATATCATTTCGCCCGAAGCAGGGAAACACTCTGTGTGGGACTCTAAAGACTTGACCACTACGCTGGCAGCGGGTTTAACCACAGACCGCAAGCGGCACAAGCTGTACGTAACGGTCCCCAGGTAGATGTCGATAAGAAGGCCGATGAGGAAAACCATCCGAACTCCTACTGAGCCTGATGTGACAATCTCCGTACAGTCCGGACTGTTCGTCTAGGACTATCCCATATCGGGCCTTGGGGGGCGGCAAGCGTCAGTCCCCTAAAAGTGGTATAAGTCGTGTCGGAGCGAAGCCCATTACACCTTGAGAAACTACTGGAAAACCTAACAGTAAATCTCGCTTTCCCTGGCCAGGGACTTTGCGTAATGGCTCTCCAGACACAGCGCGATATCAACTCCCAATACCGGGAGAGTCGAATCCTGTCTAACCGCCACTGCCTCCAAGTGCTCGGGACTGCACCCAACTGCTACCTGTTTGTACGACTCCTTTGAGCCGTGGTAGGGTAGCAATCTAAGAACAGTGGGACGCACTCAAGGCGAAGTAGCAGTGTCAAGTCTGCGGACTATGCTGTACTCATGTCACTTGGGAACTGTTAACTGACGATGGGTATAATACCAACCAACGGTTCCCTACGAGTCCTATCCGGTGTACCCGTAACCCAACGAGCACCTGTATACTATCTCCAGTACGACGTACTGATGGCTGTAGGACAGACCATCTCCCCAACTGGGATGAGAAGCGTACACACTAGTCTACTCCGGAGTATCGATGCCCTGTCTCGATAATCCTACGACTAGGGACCTGAAAAAGGATGTGCTTGTAGACTACCCAGCCCCCACTAGTGTGACTTTTATCACAACCCTGGTAGTCAATCATGATCCGAAGGGCTCTATCAATACGTACACACATATTAAGATAGATATAAACCAAGTAGCATACTACCATGTTTAGCAAGACTGTTAATATAACTGTGAATATCCCAAGCTTCCATTAAGTAATATACAAGCCAGTATGATATAATAATGGCCCCTAGGGCATATACACTAACATACTTCATGACCACTAATTTCTTTCACAAGAAATTCCTTTTCTAAAAATGTGGCATGTCGAGAAACAAATACCTTTTGTTCCTCTGTGTGGTAGAAAATATACCCTCACGAATGTTTTGGATATCCTACAAACTTGCACAGAATTGACCTTGCCTCGAGCTTGTACGGATTTTGTGTTTTCACATAAGCTGGACAACCCTATATCTTAACATAATTAAGGCATGGTCTCTTTCCTTTCCATATCTCATATGGAGTGGTAGGCACGGATTTGGTGGGAACCATATTCAATAGGTTTGCAGCTATCTCAAGTGCATGACCCCAAAAGGAAATAGGTAATTCAGCAACACTCATCATAGAGTGCACCATATCTAGGGTACAATTCCTCCGCTCCGATACTCCATTGTGCTGTGGTGTATACGGAGGAGTAAGCTGAGAGAGAATCCCATTCACTTTTAAATAGTCACGGAATTCCTTACTCTAGTATTCTCCTCCTCGATCAGATCGTAGGATTTTAATACTTTTACCCGTCTGGTTCTCAACTTCGTACTTATATTCCTTGAATTTCTCAAAAGCTTTAGATTTGTGTTTCATCAAGAACACATGTCCGAATCTTGAGAGATCATCGGTGAATGTAATGAATGTTGGGTTACGACAGCGCCCCGGCCATCAAACCGTGGCCAAATGCGGAACAAAAATTTTCTAAACTTGCGCTACCATTACCCGATGCCCGGATCTACCCTAAACCCTAAACTAGCAAGATATAAAAAGAAGTTAGAATGATTATACCGAGTTGATCCGTGTCCTTCGGCCTTCAACCATCATCCCCCAGTGGCTCCTTGATCGAATTTGGTTGCCTGTCTTCCTCCATCTACGATGATCCACTTGAGGGAAACGGCGCAAGCTTCAGCCTCGTCGAGTGAGGCAACCGACGCTCCAAGGTTGCTAGCAATGGAGAGTGGAGGTATAGGATTGTGTCACTATAATTTCCTCTCATCACATATGCTCAATGAGCAACTTAAGAAGATGAAGGAGGTGAGGAAACATGTGGCATGAGCAACGCAAGAAAGTGCTAAGTGTTTTCTCCAAGTGAGAATGAGAGTGTAAGCAAGTGAAGAAATCGAGTTAGGAAAATAAAATGAGCAAGACAAGAAAAGAATTGAGCAAGACACACCCCTAGAATGTGGCAACCTTCACTCCCTCTCTCTCAATAATCCACACACAAAAATCTCCTTTCCTTTAGCAATAAACAAATCAAGACCCATGCCTTTCTACATGCTCAAGTCCATTCTCATGCCACCTCACTACTCCACCTCATTTGTGAAACAAATGAATTTCCAAAAAAGGAAAATCATACAAATGATGTGTCCACTTCTAGAAGCTATTCCGTATAAATACGGAATACAACCCGGTACATGTATCGAAATACATATACGCGTATTCGTACAAAAATACGAATAGCCAAGAGAGAAAATGAATAGTGAACAATAATACTATAATACATATATATAAATACATATATAAATTATTAAATCAAAACCTGATTTAATAATCCGGCTCAATCCTAAGCCGCTAGTATTATCAACCGTCCAATTAAAGTCTGTGCAGCATGTGAACATATTTAATCGGAAACTTGTATGTACCAACATACGCCATCTACACCATATTGCCTGAAGCGTGAAAACCCTCTGTGTGGGACTCTAAACATTCGTCAATACGCTGGCAGTGAGTTTAACCACAAGCACGTCAGCGGCACTAGTTGTACGTAACGGCTACCCAGGTATTGAGCGAAAAGGAGGACGACAAGAAAACTCATCCCGAACCCCTACTGAGCCTGACAGTGACAATATCTGTACAGTCCGGTCTGTTCGTCTAAGAGTATCGCATATCGAGTCTAAGGGGTGGATAAAATCAGACCTCTAACAACGTGACATTTAGTGTCGGCATGAAACCCATCACCACCTGAGAAACTATCGATCCTGGATCGGTAATTCTCATCCACAGTGGCCATGGATTTCTGGTGATGGTCACCCGTGCACAACGCGACATCAACCCCCAATACCCGGAGAGACGAATCCCCGACGATCCGATCACTGCCTCCATGTGGCTCGGGACAGTACACAACTAAAACCTGTTTGCACGACTCCTTTGAGCCGTGGTAGGGTAGTAATCAAAACACAGTGGGAACTCATACGAGAGAAATGACGATCTCAGGTCAACAGACTAACCTTTACACATGCCACCTGGGAACTGCTATCTGACAATTTGTATAATACCAACTAGCAGGTTCCCGGCGAGTCCGTCCAGTGTACTCATAATCCATTGAGCACTTGTATACTATCTTAGGTGAACAAACTAACACCAATGGCTTGTGAGACCTGGCCACCGCCCCTCGTCGGGGTCTCGATCAGTATACACTAGTCTACATTGGAGTATCGATGACCGGTCTCGATACTCCCACGACTAGGGATATTTAAGGATGTGCTTATAGACCCCCAGCTCCCACGTATATGACCGCCATCATAATGCTGGTAGTCAGGCAAGAATCCTATGGGCTCTATCAACATGTAACAATGATGATAAAGACAAACCAGATAGCATATTATCATCTCGAGTAAGACTGTTCTACCGGTATAGGTCCTCACTCAATCATCATAATCATCTGCCCGCGACTATGATAATTGCCTTGAGGGCACTGTAGCCAACAATCTCCCACTTGCACTTAAGGCCAATTATTACGGCGTCGTATACTCACAGCTCGTGTGATACCGAACACCCAGCTTCTTTACTAATCAGTTTCGCAAAACCCGTTTGCAAAACTATTGCGTTCGAGAAATAGCCTCTGTGAGGGGATCCGCTCCAATATTTCTTTCTGTATCTCTTTATATCTCAATTTCGCGGAGAAAGCTATCTCCCGAAATGAGCAATACCTGTCTTAGAATTCGTATGGATATCTAATGGGACCCAGTTCACAAATGAACACGAAATCCAACAAACTTCTTATAGACTGTATCGTCCACTGAATTTAATCAGTATCATGCGCCATGTCATTCCTCAGTATCCGCTTGGACTACCTGTCCAACATACTGTCCCTCAAAAGAGGGAAAAACTATAACTCTGACAGTCACTCTGTCATCCAGGTCACCTTGGAAACCTGAAATGATAATCGTCTCCCGAAGGAGGCTGCCATAATCATTTCCTAAGAACATCCATTTATGTTCAATAACTTCTTTCCAATGTTTCTCCAGGATTGGATTAATATATGTTTATTGCAGCTAGTGCAAAAACAACATCTGGTGTGGTACTTGATATTTCATGATTAACTCAATTGCCTAAGCAAGTGATATGCTAATCATGCATATCCCTCACCCCTTTAGTTTGTAAGACACCTTTAGAGAGGGTGACTCCATCACCTGTAGGTACACCACCATGCAAGGAGTCGTCCATTCTAAAATACCTTTAGAATAATTTCAAAGTACACAGATTAGGATACTTCCCAAATCTAGATCTAAAACCATAGATCTAGTAACCAGAAACCCTGATATTATATCAATATCCTATGTGGAGAAACAACTTTTTGACAACCACAGTATAACCGATCGTCTTATATGAATATCTCTTCCTATCAAGTGCATGTCATCCTAATACCTGGACATCACTCTCTACTACCTTCGTAGCAGATCCATCTCCTATTCTGATGAAGTCAAAGACTATGACTGTCACATCAAAAATAGATGATCTATTTCTTCTATACCTGCTTTAGTCTATAAATAGACAAAAGCCACTTGCCCACTATGCTTCCGCTGCTCCCACTGACTACAACAACCCTCTGGCAGAGTCATATACATGTGCACTTATAAAGCTAGTTTAGAACGACGCTATACACATCCTCCTACCGGGTCTTATAGTCTAGAACAACAGCAATGGAAAGTCTGGGTAAACAAGAACCTCCCTGTCAACGTCACTGAGAAGATCGAAGTACCTCTCGGGTGCCTGAGGTTAAATACCAAATCTGCGGAGTGGCTAATGGAATGTTGAAACTAATTGAATCCTTAGGTTCTATTAAATCTTCAGTTATCGTTAGTGGTTCTGGAATCACTTCAAGTTCTACCATACTTCCACTTCTGTTTTTATGAAAAAAATCCATTTACTAAAACTATGGCAAGTCAAGAACAATATAAATATTGATCTTCTTGATGGTTGAAAGTTAACCCTCGTCAAAGCTCGGGATAACCCACAAACAGCCATTACTGAAACATGCCTTGAGTTTATCCGGATTCTGGTTTTAAGTATCAGCCGGACAACTCCCTATACCTTAACATCGTTAAGATATAAATTGATTCTATATATAGGCTTTGCATCTCGCGATACCATATTAAGAGGAAGAGAGGGAAATATCTAATATAGAAACAAAAGTACTAATTCAATTGGAACCAGATTCAAAATCATGCAGCTGTCTCCAGTGCATATCAACCAAATGGAAAGAGGCTAATTAGCATTACTCAACTTGGAGTGCATCCATATATGAGTAACCTGAAAGAGAAGCAAGTTCTCAAAACCATTACTATCAGCGGAATACCAAACACAAGTATCTACATCTTCGACTTCCACGAAGAATCCTGATACTTCCAACAAATGGTTCTCTTCTTTATTCTTATACCTATAACTTCTCAAAATCTGAACCTTGTATTTCAACGAAATACTTGTCTAGAACTAGAGAAGTTATGAGTAAACAGAATATAGTACGAGTACCAACCCCATTGTCCTAACGGACACCGGACAACATACAATACTTTGTATAAGTCCCCTGAGTTCAATAACTCAAACCTTATGCATCGTAGGTTGAAAAACTGTACTATGGTTAAGAAGAATTACACCGTTGTTGAATGCACCTTACCTAATCACCAACTGATATAGGTAAATTTCACAGACAAAATATCAAAAATTTATATCTCACTTTATAAAATAAACAGACAGATATATCAGTTTGAAATTGGTGCATAATAACGGATATTCAAAACCAAATATTTGCCATCCGACAAAATCCAGATGATTTTCTCAAATATCACCAATTACAACGAATTCTGATATAATGAGGATCTAATCACCCAATTCCCAATCTCTTACTCCCACTCACCATCCGTAATAACATACAGATGTGAGAAACTGATCTGGTAAACACATACCCTGGAGTTAGATTCCAATTGGGAAAACAGTTTTCAATTAACATCGTACAGTGAAACTGAAACATGAAAATGTTTGAAAATGGGTTAACTGGTATTCCTATTAACGCTTCTTTCACTATCCTGATTCATGACAGTAACCACATACTTACCTGCCCTCACTCCAATCCCTTTATTATGTCTTTACTTATTACTTTCTGTACACCTTCTTTAGGTTAATTGGTTTTCTTCCTTCCCTACCCTTCGGCACCAGCCTATGGTTTGGAAGAAGACTATCCAATAAGCGTAATAGGTGTACTCTCATAATAATAGGAGCCCTCGCATCCTGAGAGAAGGTAATGGGAAAAGACATCTAAATAATCCTATTCTATTTCTCTTGAACCGGAAACCATCCTCGAATCTGGAACGAATTCCTTAGTGATACGGAGTGTTCTGGAGAAATGCAAAGTGGGTGTGGGAGTGGCAGGGGTATACACGGTTTTGTCGTGAATGGTGGTGGTCGCAATTTTCTTTGCCTTTTAATCTAATCCCTTTATATGTCTTTACTTATTACCTTTTGTACACCACACTTAAGCTTAATTGGTTTTCTTCCTTCCCTACTTTTCGGCACCTGCCTTTGGTCTGGAGGAAGACTATCCAATAAGCTCAATAGGTGTACCATCTCCTAATCCTAGGAGCCCTCACAACCAGAGAGAAGGTAAAGAGAAAAGGCAACCGAATAATCCTATTCAATCTCTCCAGAACCAGAATCCAATTCTCGAATCTGGAACAAGTTCCTTCGAGTTCGTATGTAACTATACGATGGATTTATCCAATGTAAGTGGATATTCATAGTGATACGGGGTGTTCTGGTGAGATGCAAAGGTGATATAGAAGTGGCAATGATATATGCGACACCGTGACATTCCAAAAGCCAAAGCGTTTTAAGAAGGTTCGATTAACTTGGTTCATGAGTTTTAGTTTAAGGTCAGGTCATGGTCGCTGCCAAAGAGAAAGAGAGAGAAAACACTTAGCATGCACTCTTACCTAGATCAGAATGGTTATTTATTTATCTAATCAGTATGGCTCCCACTGTTTCCTCGAGTTCTCCTCCAAACCCTAAAGGAGAATTAGTCGGGATCATTTAAAATCACCCGAAGAGTAATCCTACTCATCAGTGGGAATCGGGATCCAACTATCATCGCATGATAACTTGACGGAATCCACTCAAGTTACCACACTCCAGAAGGTATGCGCAATCCTGGAAAGTTTCATGTATGTTTGAAACTCCCGATGTGATTTTTACCCCTAACGACTTCATGGCCTTACTAGAGACCAACGTGCCATAAGTCGCTAGTAAAGTTCAACCCGTCATTATCCAAGATTGATCTAAACCCACCCGCACAAGTCCTTGATAGAGACCAACGTGACTGTGCGGCTGTCCTAGATAATCGCATATCCATGCTACAGACACGTATCACGCAGCTACCGTACACTATGACTTGATAGAGACCAACGTACATAGCACGAATACTATGAGATACCTATCTGAAATGACAGAGGGATACGGCTGGTTTTTGGCGAAAAACCTTTAACATAATGAACTTGATATCGTTGAAGGAACAGAAGTGGTTTTACAAATATATAGTGGCGAAAACTTTTGCTAAAGAGGTCACTCCCGGTGAAGGGATCTCGGCTCTTTCCTCGTAGAATGAGGTGAAGGATATTCCAAACTGAATACCACGATGCAAAGAAAAAGAATCGACTATAGTGAAGTTATTACGCTGACGCAAACTTTTGCTCAAGGGGTCACTCCCGATGAAGGGATCTCGGCCCTTGCCTCGTCGAATGAGGTGCTGGATATTCATAACCGAATACCACTGTGCAAAGCAAAAGAGAACGTCTGTAATGTCAGTTTTTAAAAAACTTGGTTCCAACAACATCATATAGGTTTGTTTTATCCTTGCATTGATAACAATCAACGCAGTCCCATCAATTAATCACACCAGAAAAGAACGAAAATAAAAAATACGTATATGCCATCCGCATTCGCCACTGGGTCCCGTCATCACCCGTCAGGTTACTTAACTAACGACAGAGTGGGGACTGGGCTAGACCGGGTGCAAAACAACATCTACTAGTATATATATAAATATATATAACAATCATCCCAGGAATGATATAAAGAAACATCACAGAAGCAACACAGAATGGTGGATAATCTTGGAGCCCCGGGTTTCACTTGAGCCGCGAATGAGACCCGACGTTCCCTGTCGTATGGATAGCCTGTGCAATGATAACCTAGACCCCTACGAGAGCGGCAAGTTACCCACCAGAACCAGAAGTGAGGCAACCCCCTTCAACAACGTGAATGGTCCACCCAGCACTTTACGGAATCCGGTAACATGAGCACCCCTCCATGGGTCAACCTATAACCCCTACGAGTGCGGCGAATAGCCCGCCAATTCTAGAGTAAGGTCCCCTCCGTCTCAACGCCATGAGATGCGTACTCGTTGCCCTCTAGAACCCAGGTATTCGTGCACTCTACCGCGGGGTAATCCTAGTACAGGAAAGAAAATAATATACAAGGGTGACACCGACCTCAACCCGGTCGTGCCCCAAACGAATAATATTCAAACTGGAAGTGACGGCGGTCCACATATCGGACGCTGGCCCCACAACAACAAATCTAAAAATGAAACTAAACTGTACTAACATTGCACCCAAGCTATCCACCACGACCATCCAACCACAACACAACAGAACACAGAACATCAACGTGAATGTCACGTTCGCAAACCCGTCTAAAAGAACATATAGCAATTAGACGAGTTGTACCGCTCTAATGACATTCACGGTCGTAGATAGTAATGTATGTACTGATAAACATTTAAACAGTGCTAAATTATCGACTTCGAAACACCTCGAATTGCCTCTGAACAAAAGACAACACTGTATCCAAACTGGGCAAAACAAGCAATACTACTGCACCAATATTCCAGAGACCAAACCACACCAAAAATACGAAGTCCAAAATCCCTATAATGGCCCGCCAGTTCGGAAAATGTGAGCATGTGCTCGGGTCAAAACGGGTGGAATTGGTTCGTATTTGGGGTATGTTCTAATGGCCATACAAGTAGTTTTCTGCAGTTGCTTAAAAGTTTTTTGAAGACTTTAAAAATCGACAGAGACTGGAATGTACAGTGCACTGTTTCGGAGTTGTTTCGGTTTCGATACTTTAAAATTGTCTAAACAAGATAGGTTAGGGTTTAAAGGCTGGCTCTGATACCATGTTGGGTTATGGCAGCGCCCCGGCCATCAAACCGTGGCCAAATGCGTAACAAAATTTTTCTAAACTGGCGCTACCATTACCCAATGCCCGGATCTACCCTAAACCCTAAACTAGCAAGCTATAAAAAGAAGTTAGAATGGTTATACCGCGTTGATTCGTGTCCTTCAGTCTTCAACCATCATCCCTGTAACATTTCAGAGAAATAAAATATTATTTCTGAGAATTTTTATAATTAAATAATAGATATTATGAATATTTTGATAATGCGGTATAATTAAATACCGATAAATTGGAAAATATTGGGAAATTAAATTAAATGATTATTTTAGAGGGAATTTATGTGATTAGGCAAATTATAAATTTTTATAATTAATTATATACAATTTTAATGCTAATCGCGATTAAATATCACTAATGGTGCATTAAGCTTGATTTGTGCACATGACATGTACCATGTTCTATTTCACATTTCTACATTTTTCTACCATGGCTTCTCTTTATTTTTTTTCATTTGGTTTGGTTTTAAATGAGAGGAGAGAAGAAAAGAAAAGAAAATAAAAGAAAAGAAAAAGGAAAAGAGTAAACAATAGAGTATGGGCGAGAGAGAGAGAGAGAGAGAGAGGTGAGGGATCTTGACTTGTCTCCCATTTGTTTCCCCCCTCATTTTTCTTCACCATTTCCCCTTCCTCTTTCACCATGGCTGCCCTCCACCTCCGCCCTCCTCTACCACCTCAAAACACCCTCAACCCCAGATTAAAACTTCGTCTTCCCTTCACTAAAATCATGCACAAGCTCACTACAAACACTTTGGACCAAGAAAAATTGGATTTTGAAGACTTGAGGTAACTCAAGAAATTTCTTGAGTTGCCAAATGAGGAACTTTCTTCACCATTAGTGTAGAATTTCATTCACTTTAGCTTCCATGCATGCTTAGAAGCGGTTTAGAGTAGCTTAGTGAACTTAGAAATTTCCAAGTTGAGGATTAGGGTTTGATTTGAATCCAAATGTGTAATTAAGGTTTGTAGAGGTCATATAACCCCTCTAGTGTTAGTTTCATGGACTGGAACCCAAACCCCAAACTTAAAAACCCCGATATCGGATTTTAGTGGCTTTTGTGACGTTGTTTTGAGACCTGCTATCACCCGGGGCACCTGAAAAATATTTAGCAAGTATAGTGATGTATGCAGGTGACCAGAAGACTACCCCCAAAGCCTGAGCCCCTATACTCCTAGTATGGCCGCAGATTTAATAGCTTTGGCAGCAAATTGCGGCCAAGTTGTGGTGAAAATGTGTGATTTTTGGTCTGTGTCATTGTTATCTGATATCTAGAGCAACCCCTTATGCAAAATTTGCTAATTTTACCTGAGACGAAATCTGGAAGTGGTTTCCCTTAGTTGTTGTTTTTCGTATTTTGCGAATCTGAAACATTAGTTTTGTATTTGATTTAAATTCTGTCGTGTGGCGTTTGAACGTCAACGACGAGGGTTATTTGGTAGTGTTTTGCATTCGAGACCATAGGTTTTAACCTATGCGTGATACACGTGCCGTTTTGATTTTCGTTCGCGATTTCGGTTTACGATACTGTGTGTGTATATATATAGGTACCCCTACGTGGACTTCGGACGATGAAGAAGAGGATGGCAACATTGACTTCGGCAGATGAGGATCAAGGTGAGTAGATATATATCTATGGGGGATGTCGGGTGGATGGCGTATAACACCCCCGCAGTGCGTAGTGTAACCTACGATACATTATATATATATATATATATATATATATATACACGTATATGTGTTATGTGAAACATTACTTTTTAGCTAGAAAGGATTTAGGAGATCATGGGTTAAATTTTAGAGTATTTGGATGATAGTGTCGTTAGAGAGTTTTTAGTCGCAAAACCCGAGAGTATAGTTTGCATACACACACACACACTCGCATACATTTTATTTTACTTGTGCGTACATAGGGATATATATATATATATATATATATATATATATACATATATGTTTGTGAGTATGTATATATATATGTATACATATACATGGATAATGAGGATAGTACATGGTACTTGGAGATGAGTCGATGAGATTGGGCATGGTGCCACGAGATCGGTGATATGATTTGGTTCGTATTATGAGATACGACATGATATTATAGCGGGTCTTTAGGCGGTGTTTTCATACACACGCATATATCTATAGATGGTATCGGCATGTACTAGACTTTAGATCAGTACCCCTAATACAAAATATGATGATAAGGATACCAGATGAATAATGAGATAATGTGATATTTGACCCGTACCCAGATTTGGGATGCCGTACGATGGATTTACCGTACGAGATATAATTATGATGATTGATCCTCACTCTTGACTCGAGGATGTCATATTATATATAGTGTATCGTATGTGATACTATTGAGGTGGGATCACCGACTACTAGATATATATATATATATAAATATCGACTCAGACATAGGTGGTTTTCCTTACCCTTTCGATTAGTCTGTTAGTTTAGTCATGTAGTTTACTTGTAGGTATTAGACTAGACTCGAGTCATACATATTTCAAAACTAACGAATCGTGAGTATTTTAAAGACAGGCCAAGAGATACTACGGATATTTCAAAGGACGTACATTTTCTTAAAAACACCGTAGGCCCATTTTATAAACACACGATTCACGTTATTTCAAATGTCAAACTGTATGACTCGTATATAGAATTGTATTTTCCTTACTGTCGTGTTTACTATTCATATTCTGTTCATTCATGTTGTTATCATCGCATTGCATATTTAATGTGTACTTTAGTGATTATAAACCATGCTGTCAGGACACCAGCACCATTACCGATGATGCGTATGCTACACATACACCTGCCTGTCGACTCACACACAACATCATCGGTAATTGTTATGTCACATACACATTAGAAATACTACTTCATTAGTATAACTTGCTAGCTGATAGTTTCGACATAGTACTAGTGCGCATGCCTTTATATGCTAATTTAGATATTGCATTTATTACTGTGATATTCCATGCATATTTATATATTCATTTACCATGTGATATTTTAGGCCAATCCAGATTTGCCGGAGCCCAGTATTCACTGTTATTTACCTTTCATTTTTGGATTTCGGATTCTTACATGAGATTTCTGGATTTGGAGAAACCGCAAGGATTTATAAATTGATTATCATTTCTAAAAAAATAGAAACTGCGGTTTTCTCATGATATGATTTGAGATAGGTCCACCATGAGTTTTCTCGGCTCTTGAGCGATATCATACACCCGATTCGAGGAGGAGGAGGAACCGTCTGTGGGTGCATGGTGGACCCGGTGCGGTACCCCGGGTCAAGAAGGTCGCGGATGATGGCGTTGAGCCTAGCATGGGAGCACTACCGACCGGTGATTGTTTTGTGACTCGACGGATATTCGGAGGATACCGATCAGAGTATGGGCCAGTCCGGATAGCCGGATCCCTAGATATTGAGATTTGATGATATGGACCAGTCCGGATAGCCGGAGCCCTAGATATTGAGATTCGAGAATACA
Organism: Agapanthus africanus; assembly: GCA_030015575.1. Taxonomy (NCBI): domain Eukaryota; kingdom Viridiplantae; phylum Streptophyta; class Magnoliopsida; order Asparagales; family Amaryllidaceae; genus Agapanthus; species Agapanthus africanus. Next base: position 209,583,974 of record JASDDO010000004.1, read on the forward strand.
GGCCGGTCCGGATTGCCGGAGCCTGAGATATTGATATATTGGGATTTATATATTTTTTGCATCGATGCTAGACACCGATTCCCTGTTGATTTCATTGATGATATCTCGTTTTATACATACAGAAATCTCATTAAACTAAGAAAACAGTTTTCTCAATCATGATGTATTCTGTTTTCATTATATTGCATTCATACATCATATTTATGATATGTTGCTACCTGAGGCACTGACACGAGCACTTGGTATTACACATATGTATAGATGTTTACCCTTGCTACCTTATCATGCTTCATGCTTTATCATTTTGAGGTTTTATATTTGTAACATTTCAGAAAATATAAAATATTATTTTTGGAATTTAATATTAAAATAATATATTTCCCGAAAACTGCTCGATTTGCGAAATTGGGGTTTTTCGAAAAAAGGTATAAATATATACCAATAATTGTGAAATAATTGAAAATTAAAATTATTTATTCATTTAATAATATATTTAAAGGATTTGGCATTTTTAAAATTTATTATACGCAGTTTCGATAAAAACCCGATTAGTGCACTACTAATCGCGATTAAGCCAAATCCGTGTTCTACAGTTTCTCGTGGTCAGTGCACCATGTCATGTTATGTTTTGATTTCATGTTGTGTTCTGGTGCCATTTTGGGTATTTTGTGACTTGGGTTTTAAAGAAAAAGAAAAGGGTTAAAATGTTAAATGGCATAAAGGTAAATTTGAGAGAGAGGGTTAGAATAAGTGAGGAGAGAGGGGGGCTTCCATCTATAGTTCACCCCCATAGTTTCCTTCATCCTCTCCTCATCTCCTTCAACTCCATTTCCCTCCACCTTCAAGCCCTAGATCCATCTTAAAAAAATCCCCAAATCCCTAAACCCCTTTCACAAAAATTAATCCCCTCTTTACCCTCTACACATTGGACCAAGAAAATTTAGGTTTTGACAACCTAGAGGAGCTAGGGTTTTTCTTGGGTTGCCTAATGGAGGTATATTTTCTTCCCTTTAGTTTAATTTTAGTTCCCTTGCATTCTTGTGTAGTTTAGAGGTTGATTGTGTGTGGAATTTTGATCTTAGAAAGCCCTAGTTAAGGGTTTGAGTGTTTGTTTGAAATTGGTGATGTTTTGTGGCTGTCTAGGAGACTTGTGAGGTGATTCTTGACCTGGACCAGAGCTTAGAAACCCAAACACGGATTTAGAAACCCCGACATTGGATAAATGTGTGAATTGTGAGGGTATTATGGAATCTGGAGTAACCCGGGTGTTGGATATAGTGCCCTCAGAGTCAATTATTGGATCGCAGGCACGTGATTGCAATGATTGAGGGATGACCTATGCCAGTAGGACAGTCTTACTCAAGATGATAGTATGCTATCTGGTTTATCTTTATCATCGTGTACTGCTTTAGGTGACATTACAGGTCGCTATTGCACGCTGATAGAGACCTTAGGATTCTTGCTTGACTACCAGCAGTATGATGGCGATCATATACGTGGGAGCTGGGGTCTATAAGCACATCCTTAAAAGGTCCCTAGTCATGGGAGTGTCGAGACTGGGCATCGATACTCCATTAGTAGACTAGTGTATACAGTCGAGACCCCGACGAGGGGCGCTGGCAGGTCTCACAAGCCACTGGTGTCAGTTGGTTCACCTAAGATGTATACAGGTGCTCATTGGGTTATGAGTACACCGGACAGGACTCCCCGGGAACATGCTAGTTGGGATTATACCAGACGTCAGATAGCAGTTCCCTGGTGACATGTGTACAGGTTAGTTCATTGACCTGAGGTCGTCATTTGTCTCGTGTGAGTTCCTACTGTACTTTGATTACTACCCTACCACGGCTCAAAGGAGTCGTGCAAACAGGTTTTAGTTGGGTACAGTCCCGAGCTACATAGAGGCAAGTGAGCGGATCGGCAAGGATTCGTCTCTCCCGGTATTGGGGGTGAGGTCGCGCTGTGTCTAGGAGAGCCATTACACAAAGCCCTCGGCCGAGGCAGGAGATTTACTGGTAGGTATTCCAGTAGTATCTCAGGGTGTTCTGGGCTACACTCCGACACGACTTGTACCGCTTTTGGGGGTTTGACTTTTACCAACCCCCTAGGCCCTCCATGCGATGCTCATAGACGAACGGACCGGACTGTACGGATATTGTCACTGACAGGCTCAGTAGGGTGTCAGGATGAGTTCGCTCATCGACCTCCCTTTTTGTCAATACCTGGTAGCCCGTTACGTACAGTTAGTACCTCTGACGTTCTAGTGGTTAAATCCACAGCCAATGTATTGACGAGTCTTTAGAGTCCCCCACAGACAGTTTCTCATGTTTCGGGCGAAACGTTGTAGAGGCCGTATGATATATGGCAGGGCCGATCATATACGTGCGGTAGTGCACGGATCATGATCGGACGGATCATACTAGTGGGCTTTGGTTTAGGCCAGATCCTAGTATTAGATTTGTTGGATTACTTTAGTCTCGTCGCATTCGCATACAGTCGGAATGCGGATGCAGGTATGTATATACATGTGAGGGGTATCCTTGTGATCCGTCACGAGTTTACTTTAGATGTTGCCGTATCTTTTTATTGTTGCAAATATTTGGATTAATGTTTGTCAATGGAAATTATGAGCTAGAAACCATCATTTTGTGCATTAAATGATACATGTACTTCATGGGTGAGTCATGGTATCATTTCTTGTGCAAGTGTCACATAATGTGATAGATTTATGCTTGATATGATAAGGAGAGAGAGAGGGGGCTGCCATGGGATCATTTTTGGTCTTGTATATTTTTTTTCACTCTCTCACTCTCATTATTCATAGCATCACAACAAAAGAAAAGAAAAGTGAAAGCCTTCTCTTCTTCTTCTTCTTCCTCTAGCTCATAGCTTCCATTAATGGCAACACCTTCAAACTCCATCCATGCCATGGATGCAAGAGGCAAAGTGATCACAAACATTCTCTACAACACCTTGGACGCGTCGGCTAGCACACTTCGTGCCCAAGTTGCTTCGGATGAAGGGGGGCCCGTAAAAAGACTTCTCGATGTGGTGCCCTTTCCGACGAGGAGATGAAGACCGGAGTTGCCGCGGGGAGCTTGGGATGGTGTCCAAAGACCGAAGGACACGGATCGCTCGGTATAGCTCTCTACCCTTTCTCTACTTAGCTAGTAGTAGGTTAATGGTCCGATCCGGGGTTTTTAGTATGCGGTAGCGTCGGTTTACAAGTTTTGAAAAAGTTTCATTTCCGCATTTTGGCCTCGGAATGACGGTCGGGGCGCTACCGTAGACTTACATGGTATCAGATCCACGCCATTAACCTTCACTAGATTGCTCTAACATGTTTAGAACTTCGATCGAACAAAAATTCCAAAAACCGCATGTTCAAATCACAATTTCTGTCGATATTTTTTTGTGGTCGAAAAATTATTTGGTGTGCTGCAGAAAATCAGGCAGGGTTTTTTAGGAGCACTGTAGAAATTTGGTAACACGACTCAACAGTAACGCCGCGGAACCGCGGCCATAACCACCTTTTGGCCACGGTTCCGCCGCCAATATGAGGGTTCATCTCACCAAATTTCTTCAGGGGCTTTCTGACTTGGAATTGGGGTTTTTGGTATATTCTTTTTGGGCCCAGATTATTTTGAGTGCTGCAGTTGTGCTTGGGGCCCACTTCGGGAAATTTGTCGATCGAAATTTTTAAAACATGTTAGTTCACAGTATTTACATTATATCTGCGACCGTGAATGTCACTTGATCGATAAATCCTGTTTAACTGCTATAGCCCTTTTAGACGGATTTGCGAACATGACATTACGTTGATGTTCTGTGTTGTGCTGTGATGTTGCTGATTTGTCATGGAGGATAGCCTGGATGCAATGGTAGTACAGTTTTGTTCTATTTGTACATTTGATATTGCGGGGCGAGCGTCCGACATGTGGACTTTCGTCACTGCCTGTTTGTATATTATTCTTTTGGGGCACGACCGGGCTGAGGTCGATGTACCCGTTGTATATTTTACTTTCTGTACTAGGATTACCCCGTGGAGGGGTGCACGGATATCCGGGTTCTAGAGGGCAACGGTCCCGCATCTTATGGCTTTGAGACGGAGGGGGCTTTACTCTAGAATTGACGGGCTATTCGCGGCACTCGTAGGGGGTACTGGTTGACCTAAGAAGGGGTGCTCAAGTTACCGGATTCGGTGAAGTGCTGGGTGGTCCATTCACGTTGTTGAAAGGGGCTGCCTCGCTTCAGGTTTTGACGGGTAACTTGTCGCGCCCGTAGGGGTCTAAGATTTCATTGCACAGGCTATCCATACGACCAGAGGAACGTCGGGTTTCAGTACGGCTCAATGAAACCCGGGGATCCCAGATATCTGTATTGTTCTGTGATGCTTATTAAATTTATGTGATGTTGCATTTTATCACGCCTTGAGCGATTATTATATATTGATATATATACTAGTAGATGTTGTATATGTTTTGCATCCGCGCTAGTCCAGTCCCCGCTCTGTCGTTAGTTAAGTAACCTAACGGGTGATGACGGGACCCAGTGGTGAATGCGGATGGCATATACGTACATCATTATTTTCGTTCTTTATTGGTGTGATCAATTGATGGAACTGCATTGATTCGGATCAATGCAAGCTAAACAAACCTATTCTGATGTTGTTGGAACAATTTTTTAAAAAGCTGTTATTGCAAGGACGCTCTCTTTTTTTTGCACAGTGGTATTCGGTTATGAATATCCAGCACCTCAGTCGACGAGGCAAGGGCCGAGATCCTTTCACCGGGAGTGACCCCTTGGACAAAAGTTTGCGTCAGGGCAATAACTTCACTATAGTCGATTATTTTTGCTTTGCATCATGGTATTCAGTTGGAATATCCTGCACCTCATTCTACGGGGAAAGAGCCGAGATCCCTTCACAGGGAGTGACCTCTTTAGAAAGGTTTTCGCCACTATATTTTTATAAAAAGCTATCCGGTTCCTTCAACGATATCAAGTTCATTACGTTAAAGGTTTTTCGCCAAAAACCATTCGTAGCCCTCCGTCATTTCAGAACGGTAGCACTTAGTATTCATGCTATGTATGTTGGCCTTCGTCAAGGCATAGTGTATGGTAGCTATTTGTTACTTTTCTGCTGCATAGATAGATGCGTTGGTTTAGGACAGTCGTACTACTATTTTGGCCTTGGTCAAGGGTATGTACGGGTGGGTTCAAATTAACCTGGACAATGACGGGTAGAACTTGACATGTGACTTATGATATGTTGGCCTTCGTCAAGGTCATAAGAGCATGGGGTAAAAATCATATCGGGAGTTTCTAAAGAAACTGAAACTTTCCAGTTATGCGCATACCTTCTGGAGTATGATAACGTGAGTGGATTCTATCACGTTATCATGCGATGATAGTTGGATCCCGATTCCCATTGATGAGTTGGTTTACTCCTCGGGTGATCCCGACTAATTCTTCTTTCAGGTTTGGAGGAGAATTTGAGGTTACAGTGGGAGGTTTCCTGATTAGATAAAGTGATAACCATTCTTATCTAGGTTAGAGTGCACGCTGAGTGTTTCTTTTCTCTCTCTCTTTGGCAGCAACCATGACCCGACCCTTGACTATGACTCAGTGACCAAGTTGATCGAACCTTCTTAAACACTGTCTTTTGGATTGTCGGAGTTGCATAGCTCATTGCCACTCCTACTCTTACCCTTTTCTCCAGGACATCACGTATTACTTCGAACGTCCACTTCCATTGGATAAAACCATCGTATGGTTATATACGAACTCGAAGGAATTTATTCGAGGATGGTTTCCGGTTCTGGAGAAAACGAATAGGACTATTCAGTTGTCTTTTCCTTTTACCTTTTCTCAGGTTGCAAGTGCTCCTTGGATTAGGACGGTACACCTATTACGCTTATTGGATAGTCTTCTTCGAATGGCAGGGAATGAAGAAAACCATTTACCCTAAAAGATGTACAGAAGGTATTAAGTAAAGACAAATAAAGGGATTAGTAAGAGGGCAAAGTAAACTGCGACTGCTATTCACGACCAAACCAAGTATTTCTTCGCCAATCCTACATCACTTTTGTATTTCTCCAGAACACTCCATATAACTACGAAGATCCACAGTTATTTGGATACTCCATCGTATGGTTATATACGAACTCGAAAGGACTTGTTCCAGTTCGGGGATGGATTCTGGTTCAGGAGAAATAGGAATAAGGTTTTATTCAGTTGTCTTTTATCTTCACCTTCTCTCGCATTGCGAGTGCTCCTAGGATTAGGAGAGTACACCCATTATACTTATTGGATAGTCTTCTTCCAAACCATAGGCTGGTGCCGAACGGTAGGGAAGGAAGAAAACCATTTAGCCTAAGAGAGTGTACACAAGGTAACGACTAAAGACATATAAAGGGATTTGGAGAGATGGCAAAGAAATATACGGTTACAGTTGTGAATCTGATAATGGAAGAGGAATTACTAAGAATACCAGGATACCCTTTTGAAACATTTTCATGTTTCAGTTTCACTATGTATTGTTAAAAGAAAACTGATTTCCCAATCAGTCCTTGCTCCAGGGTATGTATTTACCAGGTATGATTCTCACATCTGTATGGTTTTACAGATGATGAGTGGGAGTAAGTTATTGGGAATTGGGTGATCATCCTCATTATATCGGGATTTGTTGTGATTGGTGATATTTGAGGAAATCGCCTGGGTTGTTTGCCGGACGACAAATATTTGGTTTTGAATATCCGTTGTTATGCACCAATTTAAAGTTGATATATCTGTACGTCTATTTTTATAGAGTGAGATATAACTTTTCGAAATTATGTCTATGACATTTGCCTATATCAGTGGATGGTTAGGTAAGGAGCATTAAAACAGCGGTGTAATTCTTCTTAACCATAAGTACAGTTTTCAACCTACGACACATAGGGAATGAATTATTAAACTCAGGGGACTTATACAGAGTGTTGTATGTTGTCCTGTGTCTATCAGGACAGAGGGGTAGGTACTCGTACTATATTCTGTTTACTTGTGACTTCTCTAGTTCTTAGACATGTGTTTCGGAGAAATGCAAGGTCTAAGTTTTGAGAAGTTATAAGTATAAGAATAAAGTGGAGAACCAGGTATTGCAAGTATCAGGATTCTTCAAGGAGATAGAAGATGTAGATACTTGTGTATGGTATTCAGTTGATAGTAATGACTAAGAGAACTTGCTTCTCTTTCAGGTTACTCATAATTGGAAGCATTCCTAAGTTGAGTAACGCTGATCGGCCTCCTTCCATTTAGTTGACATGCACTGGAGACAGTTGCATGATTTGAATCTGGTTCCAATTAAATCGGTGCCTCTGTTTCTATATTGGATATAGAATAGTTCATATCTTAACATTGTTAAGGTACGGGGAGTTGTCCGGCTTATGCTTAAAACCAGACTCTGGACAACTCAACGCACGTTTCTGTAATGGCTGTTTGTGGGTTGACCCAGGCTATAAAGAGGGTTGACTTTCTACCATCTGGAAGATCAATAGTGATATTGTTCTGGACTCGCCACAAGTTTTAATAAAAATGGATTTTTTTAGAAAACAGTAGTGGGAGTATGGTAGAACTGGAAGTGATTCCATAACCGCAAACGATTACTGAAAATTTAATAAGAACCTAAAGATTCAATCTTGATTGACATTCCATTGGCCACTCCGCAGATATGGTGGGTAACCTCAGGCACCCCAGAGGTACTTCGGTATGCTCAAAGACGGTGAAATAGAGGTTCTTGTTTACCCAAACTTGCCATTGCTGTTGTTCCAGACTGTGAAACCCGGCAGGAGGATGAGTATAGCGTCGTTCTAAATTAGCTTTAGAAGTGCACGTGTATATGACTCTGCCAGAGGGTTGTCGTAGTCAATGGGAGCAGCGGAAGCATTGGTGGACAAGTAGCTTATGTCTATTTATGGACTAAAGCAGATATAGTGGAGATAGATCATCTATTTCTAATGTGACAGTCATAGGTTTGACTTCATCAGAATAAGGGATGTATCTCTTAAGAAGGTAGTAGGGTGTGATGTCCTGGTATTTGGATGACATACACAGAGTAGGAAGTGAAATTCCTATTAGTGTATATGCCCTAGGGGCCATTATTGTATCATACTAGTTTGTATATTACTTAATGAACGCTTGGGATATTCACATGTATATAACTGTCTTGCTAAACATGGTAGTATGCTACTTGGTTTTTCTATGTTAATATGTGAGTATACGTATTGGTAGAGCTCTTAGGATCTTGCTTGACTACCAGCGTTGTGATGGCAGTCACACTAGTGGGGGCTGGGTAGTCTACAAGCACATCCTTATTCAGGTCCCTAATCATTGGATTATCGAGACAGAGCATCGATACTCCGGAGTAGACTAGTGTGTACGCTTCTCATCCCAGTTGGGGAGATGGTCTGTCCCACAGCCGTCAGTACGTCGTACTGGAGATAGTATGCAGGTGCTCGTTAGGTTACGGGTACACCTGACAGGACTCACAGGGAACTGTTGGTTGGTTTTATACCAGTCGTCAGTGAACAGTTCCCAGGTGACATGAGTACAGCATAGTCCGCAGACTTGACACTGCTACTTCGCCTCAAGTGTATCCCACTGTGTTAGTTATATGTATGCCCTAGAGGCCATTACTGTACATTGGATGTATATTGTAGTGGATGCTGGGACATATATAGGGAGGACTTTCTTGCTCGACATGATAGTATGCTATCTGGTTGATCTTTACCTTAACGTGTACACAGATTGTCTCTCTATTACATGTTGGTAAAGCCCTTAGGATGTGTGCTTGACTACCTGGACTATGATGCGGATCATACTAGTGGGGACAGGATAGTCCATAAGTACATCCTTCAAAGTCCCTAGTCGTGGGTGTATCGAGACGGGGCATCGATATACCAGTGTAGACTAGCGTATACCTTCTCGACCCATACAGATGGGCGATGGATGATCCCATATCCATTGGTGTTTGACATCAGAGATGATATACGGGTGCTCAGTAGAGACTGGGTACACTGGACGGACTCGCCGAGAACTCCCAGATGGTATTATACCTTACGTCAGATGGCAGTTCTCTGGTGACACTGGTACAGAGTAGTCTGTTGACCCGAGATCGTCATAGAGTCTTGTGTGGTTCCCACTGTGCTTTGATTTCCATCTTACCACGTCCAAGAGGGCGTGCAAAACGGTGGTTTTTGGGTACAGTCCCGAGTCACATGGAGGCAATGAGCGATAGGAGGGGATTCATCTCTCCCGGTATAGGGGGTTGATGTTGCGCTGTGTTCGATTGGCTATAACAGGAAATCCCTGGCCAGGGTTGCTGAGATTTACTGGTAAGTGTTACCAGTAGTTTCTCAAATTGTTGTAGACCTCATATCGACACGACTTATCGAGCTATTGGGGTCTGACGTTTACCACCCCTAGGCGAGATATGCGACATATCAGACGACGAGACCGGACTGTACGGTAAGTGTTACTGGTTGGATTCACTGGAGTGTGAGCGGGCTTGCTCGTCGATCTTCTGATCGCTCAATACCCGGGTGGCCGTTACGTTTAGCAGACCGCTTGCGGCTTGTGGGTGTTTGATATGATCATCACCTGCTGCCGGCGTATTGACGAGTCTTTAGAGTCCTACACAGAGGTTTCCTGGCTCAAGCGAAACGAAATAGGAGCGCATATGAGATATGTGCGGGACCGAGAATAATGCGTGTATGTGATACCGTATTTCATTCTCGCGATGTATGTATCGATTGGTTGTATGCGATATAACCTAGTTATCGAATCAAGGGTTGATTCGATAAGCCGATACATAGGATACTAGTCGGTTATATGCGATATGACCGGATCGTTAAATCAAGTGTTGATTTAATGATTTAATGTATAATTATATATTTGATATATTACTTTGCATTAATTAGTATTGGTTCACTTTAAATGGATTTTCTCACTTGTTTGTGCACATTGTATATTTGATATATTTTTGTGCACAAGTTTGTATCATGTTTGATGATACTTGCTTATTTGGTTAAGTGTATAGAATTAAACCATGGTTAAGATGATGATTAGGGTTTTGCTTAATCTTTTATTTATTGATTGATTTATTTGGAAAAGATTTTAAAGAGAATGGTGGCTTTCTTTGTTTCTAGTTGAAGCTTCATGAAGCTTTGACTTTGTAACCATTCTTGTCTTCATGCTTAACCCTAACCATTCCTTTAACCTTGGTCAATTCTCTACACATAACTATAGTTAAAATTATGATAAGTATTGATTTTCTATTCTATTCTAATAACTTATCATAATATTATTCTTCTTCTTCTTCATCTTCTTCTTCCATGAAGAAGCTTACTTCATCAATGGTGATTGATGAAAACAAGTGAGAAATCCAATTCTAAAGTCTACCCACTTCCTATTTCTTCATCCTCTACCTATTGCCAAGTATTAGAGTGTGTTTTCTTCACAAGTTTCATGACTTTGTGAAGTGAGAGCTTGATCTTGTGATGCCTCGACGTAGATCATCTTCGGCACGAAGCCGACGACCTTGCCCGCCCATTTCTCCGTTGAAGCTAACGCGAGAGTCCAAGATCAGATTTGTACAGCGGAGAGGACTTCTTCATGGAGCTATGGAGGTGGAGAAACGGATCTACAAAGTTTGTATTTCCGTTCATGTAGTTAAGTGTTAACTAGTTTCATTTTATCGCCTAGAATTCTAGCCAACGATCTTGTTAGGGTTTCTCGGCACCGTTATTTTTGAAATTGGCATGGTTGATGCCTTGTGAGACCTCTTGAGAGTGCCTAGGAACCCTACAGTGGTATCAGAGCCTAGCTAGAGCCTTAGGCGAAGTCTAGACGGAGTTTGAAGTCCGAACGAACCGAAACCCCAAAATTTCCATGCTCTCTGGACTTTTTCTAAAAACAGGGATTTTTCAGAATTAAAAATTCGCAAAAAATAGAGCAGGAAATTATAAGAGTTACTGTAGAAAATGAGCCCCTAACTCCAACAATGCGCCGCGGAACCGCGGCAATAGCCTCCTTTTGCGGCGGTTCCGCGGCCGTCTGTAATGATTGGGGTGTCGTTTTTGTACAGTAATGCCCGTATCTGTTTCCTATGTTCTCTGGGAACTTTTAATCTGCACTCAACAGTTGAGTTTTCTGGGGTTGTTTTGGGGATTCGGTGTTTCGATCGGGGTATCAAATTTTGTCTATGTGGCTTTCCGGATAAGTTTTAGAATAAGTTAAAAAGTTCGACCGGATATAAATACCCAATTTTTCCCCTGTCGGGAAATTTCCAAGTGTTGGACTTTTCCGTAGTTTAACGACGTTCTAAGTAGTGCAAGTAATGCGATGGACCCTCTAGAAGACAACAAACCTTAACTCGATTATGTGACCGTCTTGAACTGCCCTTTGAACCTTCGGGTTTGGGGCAGTACGGCGTGCCACATGTGAGGCGTTGGCTTGACCCTTCTACGGCTGGACCGTTGGTACTGAGGCACGAACTGAATGTTTTTAGACTTGTTTCATGTGTTGATCTGTATCGGGAAAACTTGGATGTTCGATTGTTCGATCGGAAAGTTTAACATTTTCTGTTTATCCGGAATGTGATACAACAATTGGAATTCACAAAAGTTATGTGATAACTGAATGAATGTTATAAACATAGCACTTTAGTCTCACTTGATCGGTTGCCACGGAATTTTTATGTGATCAAAAGTCCGTCGCAATCACGTAGCGTACGCGGAAACTCGCCGGATAAACTTAATAGACAGCCTCACTCCATAGCCCCGACCAAGTGACTGTAGGAGAACCCCGTCGCCGAAAGCATCCGTTCGGGTGCTCGCGGCAGCGGTGTTCCGCCTTGGTGCACTTTGTCGACGGCGTCGGGGCTGCGGCCGCCTACTGAAGTTTGCGACGAGCATTCGATCAGGATGTCGGGAATCTTGTTGAATTGCCCGACTTGATATTGAAAAGAGTTTTCAATTTTGAGACTAAAATGCGGGGTTTATAATTGTTAGGCATGCGATGTCTAAAGAATTCATTTGGTCAGGCATGTGATGTCTGAGGTGGTTGCGGATTCCAACTATTGTAGTTTTACACTTTCTTTTCTGTGACCGTAAGTGTAATATGTGATATCGCCGGTTTCGTTGCTATATGTCAACGACAATTGGGATGCGCATATTTACTTACGTTGATGGCATGTGATGTTATGTGTTGCTGGATATGTTATATTGGATCGTCGTGTTTGAATAGCCGGGGGTTTTTATGTGAGATGAGTGTTTTTCATTTTCATTCATGTAAAAACTTGTATGTAATATTCTTTTATTGGGGCACTTCCAGGTAGCGGAAGTTGTCACCTTTTGTATATTATTTACTTTTCCGCACTAGGATAGACCCATGGAGGAGGGCACAAGTAACCGGGTTCTGGAGTCCAGTGGGAGACCAACTCGAGGAGTCGAGTCCGGGTCTCCTAACTCTAGAATTGGTAGGGTTGCTTGCCTCTCTCGTAGGGGTCTAGGGGTGTGGGTTTGGCTATTCATCACGACCGTGGAATCCGTGTTTTATACTGGCTCGTATTGAAAACACGGACATCCTAGTATATCCAATATTTCATATGTTTCTTCTGCTGCGATATCTGTGATGTGATCATGTGATGTTCTATGATAGATACAGTATATAGTCACTACTACAAATAGGGGTTGCCCCTACGGATAAATCCGTTGGGGCAACCCACTGCCCCTACGGATATATACGTAGGGGCGAAAAAATACCCCGTAGGTGCAAAGGCCGCAGGTGCAAGTTGAGGCCCTGAACTTGCCCCTACGGGCAAATTCTTGCCCCTACGGATATCTATGTAGGTCCTGTTGCCCCTACGGCGTAAGCCGTAGGGTATAAGATTTTATATTATTTACGGTTTATTTTAATAAATTACTTTGCCCTACGGATATACCCGTCGGGGCATGTACTACCCCCTACGGATATATGCATAGGTACGTTTCCGTAGGGGCATAAATTCAGGATTCCTGATATGTAGCCCCTACGAAGAAAGCCGTAGGGGATAGTATCCGTAGGGGCTTTCCCAAACCCCTGGTACTGAGACCTGGGGGAAATATCAGTTACTGCTGATATTTTGCCCCTACGGCGATATCCGTAGGGGTAACATGTTTGCCTACGGATTAATCCGTAGGTACATATTATCTGAAATTTTTTTTTTAAAAATGGGCTGTTTGATTTTTCCCGCCCTGTGCACAATAATATATACATCAATCAAATCATATATTGCAGTATTCATAATCATATCTCACGCATATATATAATATACAAAAGAAACACAAAAACAGAATATGATATAAATACAAACCAATATCAAATATCGTTTCAAAATGTAGTACGATGTGTATGATATAAATAAATACATGTTTCAAAAAAAAAGAACCAAAAATCTACCCTAGCTCGGTCCAGCTCCACCTCTGAATAACGATAGAATAACGCGCGCCTGCTCCTCGGTCAATAAACTATGCAATTTGTCGCGAGCGGGAGTCTGAGCGGCATGTGGTCTGCGCAGCCGCCGTCGAGGTAGTCGCTTGCGGAGCCGCGGCTGCGGGAGTCTGAGTGGGCGGTGGAGCTACATGAGCTGTCTGCGGAACCGCAGCCGATGTAGTGGCTTGCGGAGCCGCAGCCGAAGGAGTTGCGTGTGGAGGCTCGGCCGATCTATCCTGTCGCGTCTGGATATAACATGTGTAAGAAGCGTGTAAGAACTGTTTATTATTCGAGTTCGTATCATTATTAAGTTATTTCGAAACCCTGTTTGGATATCTAGTTTGGAAAAGCGTTGTTTATTTCAATTACATATGTATGTATGATTAATCAAACTTAAGTCTAAAACCAAATAAGCTCAAGCTACGTACTAATTATGGATATGTTGATATGTATATAATATGAAATGATATTTTACTATAAAGTAGTATACATACCAGCATCTCCTTCAACTCCTGAACGCTGGCCCTCAAGCTATCCAGTTCATGATGGATACGTCGCTCACTGGAGACGGAGGAAGTAACCACCGGGGTGGAGTCCAACCTCATATGGGCCCTGCTAGAGCCTAGTCCTCGGCCTCTCTCCCAACCTCCGTAGTGCCGTCCGTGTGCGGCGTCCAGGACTGGGGTCAGCAGCCTCGAATGTTGCCTTCCCCTAGCAACTGTCAGAACATTATATTTAGCACATACGGGTCTATAAAATTGACAAGAAACACCAAAATCAACAAATTCAAAGCCTTATCTACAGAGATAGAAGATGTGCTCCTCTGGTATCTGCATGTATCAAAATTTGAATAATATTAATTAATTTCAGTACATACATACTAACAAGGTAAACTCGCATATAGCGCTGCTTACACATATGACAGGGAGTGAAGGAGCTCTTGTAGATCATCAGGCGCAAATCTAATCTCATCAAGCAGCCCATGATAATGAGTTGGACGACTAAGAGCAAAAGAAATGTGTGTATATTTATGATATAGCATTCTAAATCAATATACATGCCCTATATAATATATAAACATACCTGGAGGAACGGGAGTGGCCTCTGTCCCTGATATGGACGCATCACCAACAACTAGACAATCAAATATTGACAATATAAGTAATTTTGACATAAACAGGCATGGATATCTATAATATTACATTCAAAATGGATATTAGAGGGCGCACCTGCAGTGAGAAGTGGCAAAAGTATCACCCAACTAGGGTGTAATTTACAGAATCAGTTGAGACTCTTAAAAGTCATAGAAGAACCCGACCTGCACAAATCTGATGTATGCTTTCCATTGGACACTAAGAAGTCTCTAAAGGGAAAAGCCTATGTGAAAGCCATCATTAGTTCATATCAGAGGATTGATGCTGAAACAGAGAACGAGAAATGTCATTTTTTTCTTCTTCCGCCACATTACTGTCTTCTCCTTCTGCCACATTACTGTCTTCTCCTTCTTATTATGTTCGCGTGCAAATTCAATGACTATATTGAGAATATGGATTAATAGTGGGTAGGAAAAGTATTTCTCAAATGGATTTTGCGTCTTAAAACCATAAACTACTAAGTAATGACATACATAATTTTTTTAGTATAAAGGTTGTTATTTTAAGTTTTCCCTTATAGAGATATGATCTAACTGCATCTATCAACTATAAGTGTGCAGAAATTTATGATAAGAAATCATAAGAAAGGGTCGTAGCCATGCATAACCTTGAATCTACATACCAAATCATGCAAAAGCATGCACTTATTGTCACCTTGCCTTGGAATATAAAATATCTTGGAAGACTATAAGCGAGCATTTAAATCTTGATAGCTTTTGACTTCAACATATATTTTTCTCAAGTACCATGAAATATACTTGCTCCGTATAAACCGTTTTCAGGAAGATGGATTAATAATGAAAAATTATCCATTGTGGCTCACTAGGTTAGCATTTTCTCTTCTATTGACCATCTTTCTAATCTGCTTGGTAAATTTATTCGGAACCGGCTGTGAATCATTAAAAGAGTAGCATAAGAACGAAAGCTAAAATACAGATATATAGCATACCGATACATCGAAACTTCATAGTTGCGATGGCAATCCAGAGATATTTATTTCTACACACGTGGTGCGCGTGCGAATGCGTCAGGCAACATGGACAAATATTTCATAACATGGAAAGTATTATTCGTATAAAGTAATTAAAACTTTTAAAAAGCTTGGGTAGAGATATTTTCTTAGGTGATGCAATCATATCATGAGGACTAAATTTAAGCTATTATATATATGCATATGTATTTTTCTAACCTAAAATATCACACACACACACAGAAAGAGAGAGAGAGAACACCTGGTAGGTAAAAAAATCAGGTAGCAGGATCCTGAAGAAATGGAGTCCGTAGCATTGCTCATCATCATCATCCATGATCCCTTTGATAATATTTTTTCAAAGGGATCACGGATGATGATGATGAGCAATGCTGTGGACTCCATTTCTTCAGGATCCTGCTAACTGATTTCTCTATCTACCTGGTATTCTCCCCCTCTCTCTCTCTCTCTGTGTGTGTGATATATTAGATTAGAAAAATACATAAGCATATGTATAATAGCTTAAATTTAGTCCTCATGATATGATTGCATCACCTAAGAAAATATCTCTACCCAAGCTTTTTAAAAGTTTTAATTACTTTATACGAATAATACTTTTCATGTTCTGAAATATTTGTCCATGATGCCTGACGCATTCGCACGCGCACCACGTGTGTAGAAATAAATATCTCTGGATTGCCATCGCAACTATGAAGTTTCGATGTATCGGTATGCTATATATCTGTATTTTAGTTTTCTTTCTTATGCATGTCTTTTAATGATTCGCAGCCGGTTCCGAATAAATTTACCAAGCTGATTAGAAAGATGGTTAATAGAAGAGAAAATTCTAGCCTAGTGAGCCACAATGGATAATTTGTCATTATTAATCCATCTTCCTGAAAACGGTTTATACGGAGCAAGTATATTTCATGGTACTTGAGAAAAATATATGTTGAAGTCAAAAGCTAACAAGATTTAAATGCTCGCTTATAGTCTTCCAAGATATTTTATATTCCAAGGCAAGATGACAATAAGTGCATGCTTTTGCATGATTTGGTATGTAGATTCAAGGTTATGCATGGCTACGACCCTTTCTTATGATTTCTTATCATAATTTTCTGCACACTTATAGTTGATAGATGCAGTTAGATCATATCTCTATAAGGGAAAACTTAAAATAACAACCTTTATACTAAAAAAATTATGTATGTCATTACTTAGTAGTTTATGGTTTTAAGACGCAAAAGCCATTTGAGAAATACTTTTCCTACCCACTATTAATCCATATTCTCAATATAGTCATTGAATTTGCACGCGAACATAATAAGAAGGAGAAGACAGTAATGTGGCAGAAGGAGAAGACAGTAATGTGGCGGAAGAAGAAAAAAATGACATTCCTCGTTCTCTGTTTCAGCATCAATCCTCTGATATGAACTAATGATGGCTTTCACATAGGCTTTTCCCTTTAGAGACTTCTTAGTGTCCAATGGAAAGCATACATCAGATTTGTGCAGGTCGGGTTCTTCTATGACTTTTAAGAGTCTCAACTGATTCTGTAAATTACACCCTAGTTGGGTGATACTTTTGCCACTTCTCACTTATCACTGCAGGTGCGCTCTCTAATATCCATTTTGAATGTAATATTAGAGATATTAGAGAGCGCACCTGCAGTGAGAAGTGGTAAAAGTACCACCCAACTAGAGTGTAATTAACAGAATCAGTTGAGACTCTTGAAAGTCATAGAAGAACCCGACCTGCACAAATCTGATGTATGCTTTCCATTGGACACTAAGAAGTCTCTAATGGGAAAAGCCTATGTGAAAACCATCATTAGTTCATATCAGAAGATTGATGCTGAAACAGAGAACGAGGAATGTCATTTTTTTCTTCTTCTGCCACATTACTGTCTTCTCCTTCTTCTTCTGCCACATTATTCTCTTCTACTTCTTATTATGTGCGCGTGCAAATTCAAGATATAATATAGCAAACTAGGATTGGTATTCAAATCCCAGTCCAGATTGGTATTCAAAATTTATTTAATTAGTTTGTGATCCACATCATTTGATTCGTTGCTTGAGGCATCAATGTAGGCACAAATATCGGCGACGAGGAACTCGACGAGGAAGAACGAGGGCGGTGGCGGGCTGAGAACGGAGGGCGCGCGGTGGCGACGAAGAGAAAATTGGAGACACGGGAACGAGATAAAATTTTGGGAACGAGAGGGAAAGATATCGAGGCGTAGGGCATTTCTGTGCCTTTTTTAATTCAATTCCCATTTAGGTGCCCGTAGGGCCAAACAACAAATTAAGATATAATATTTTTAAATTAAAATGTCGGGCACCGTAGGGACAAAGTGGCGCTTTTAGTTTCATATATGAGTATCGATGGGAATATGAAGGTTTCATATTATCATCGAGTATCATATATTGGATGTTATGCAAGCTCTGAACAAATCTTGAACGGAACTTTCACAAGAATTTACAATACCCGACCAGAATCCAATCCTGAGTTTGATGAAGCTTCAGGCCTTCAGCTTCCCCACAGAAAATAGTTAGGGCAAACCCTTTGCAAAACCATAGCTTTCATGCAGAGATGACGCTCAGAACATGCCAGCTTCCAAACACATTGAATAATACATAATCTCCCATACTCTCTCTCTCTCAATCAGACAGTTTATATTTGGATTTGAATTTAGGAAAAGAAATAAGATGGCTACAAACCAGCTTGCCTCGCCAATCTCATAACTATAAAGCTCATAAAAGTGGAAGCTTGAGGGCAAGCCATCATCGCCTCCATTCAATTGAAGCCAAATCATCCACAAAAAATAGAAATAAATATAATAATTGATCGATAGGCAAAATTGCAAGAAACCTATTCAGATTTTTGCATGAAAAAATAAGAGATGTAAAATAAGTAAAAGATTACCAAATGAAATTATCCCATCACTTGAACCCCCTCTCAAGACATTTTAGGAAAAATTCCCCCAGTAATTTTCCCAAACTCTGAAGGCTTCACAAAAATTTTAAATACAGATAATAATATGAATGAAGATATCAATCACCAATTTTTTAATGAGGATCAACTGAAACCCCAAACAGAGCAAGCAAATTACAAAGATCCCAAAACCCCGCGTGGCCCAGCCCCAGCCCCCAGCCCCAGCCCAACCCCAGCGTGGCCAGCTAAACCCCAACACCAACCCTAAGGCAAACCCTAACCCCAGCCCCACCCCAGCAGCAGCCGAACCCCAACCCTAACCCTAAGGCAAACACCAAATTAAGAATTAATATTTTAATTCTTGAACGTCTGTGCCCGTAAGGGTAACCCTAAAGGGTTACCCCTACGGATTAATCCGTAGGGCCAAGTTAAATCTGCCCCTACGGATTAAAAATTTTGTAGTCAAAATAGAGCCGTCTATTGGGAACGACATCAAACTACATACAGAAAAATTAAGGATCGCTAGAAATTTTGTCAAAATTTTATCACTAACAGTGAACCTGTATCCAGCCTACCCACATCCTGGTGAAGGAAGGGATGAAATTTAAGCTAGTGCAAAGGGATGAACCCCCAGCAAACCAGTCAACAAAGAGGAAAGGATAATGCAGTTTAAGCTAGTGCAAAGAAAGGTACAGTCCCCCAAATACTCTCATAGCTCAGGAAAGCATCTTGATGAGGGGGGAGATAAAAAGAGTTTTGCAATTGGGAATTGTGTCCCATTCCTGAGGTACGGCATAAGCCTAGGAGCCAAGTTGAAATGCACTGGCAAATAACCCCTCCACACACACGCATGCACATGCACACAGACACATACAGAGTTGTAAATCATATATGAGGATAATTACACAATGTAAATTCTTGATAATAGAAGCATCCTGCAAAACCACAAACCTTTTCAGTTATATGCAGTCATGAGGATCAAACTATAGCTAGGTATTGCAAAGATCACAAAATTGAGTAGATTTGTTACATTTGTTCATTCTAGTTTGGGTGTTCCAATTCCATATTCTCGATTCCAATATCACCCCTAACCCTAACCTTAACCCAGCCCCAGCCGAACCCCAACCCAACACCAAACCCTAACCCGGCCTAACCCTAACCCCAACCCAGCCCCAGCCGAACCCCAACCCAACACCAAACCCTAACCCGGCCTAACCCTAACCCCAACCCAGCCCCAGCCGAACCCCAACCCAACACCAAACCCTAACCCGGCCTAACCCTAACCCCAACCCAGCCCCAGCCGAACCCCAACCCAACACCAAACCCTAACCCGGCCTAACCCTAACCCCAACCCAGCCCCAGCCGAACCCTAACCCCAACACCAAACCCCAACCCAACCCTAACCCTAACCCTAACCCCAACACCAGTCGAACCCCAACCGCCGATCGAACCCATACCCTAACCCTAACCACAACCGATACCTAATCCTAACCCTCATCGATCGCTACCCTAACATCATTATAATAATGTTTAACTAATTACCTGTAGGCGACGACGGAGAGGTAATCGGCGACGACGAGGGCGGTGGCGACAACGAGAACGGAGCACGGTGGCGACCACGAGATCACTGCAGGCGTGGCGACGACGATTCGGCTTGGATTCGGCGACGACGAGATCACTGCAGCGCGGCGGCGACGACGATCTCGATTTGGGAATTTGGTTTCGCGCGAGCGAAAGAAAGAGAATAAGAAATAATCGGCGTAGGGATCGATCTCTTAAATCCCTATTTATATGCCCCTACGGATTAACCCGTAGGTGCTTGGTTTGCGCCACCGTAGGGGCAAAAAACACTTTAAAATTTAATATATTTTAAATAAATATTGAACGACCGTAGGGGCAACCACTTTGACCTACGGATTAATCCGTAGGTCTAAACTTTAACTGCCCCTACGGATGTTGTTATCCGTAGGGGCAACCCCTTATTTTACTAGTGAGTATATATGATATATTATATAGACGTTACTTATGTTTTACACCCGTGCTAGCCCTGCCCTGCTCTGCCGTTAGTTACCTAACCTAACGGTGCACGAGGGGACATCGAGGCGAATGCGGATGGCATAAGTGTACGTCGTATTTATCTGTGATGTTTAGGTACTTAAATGATGGGACTTCATTAATGTGATTAATGAAATAAAAGAAACCTAAGATGTTGTAGAATCGAATTTCAAAATAAAACAGGTAGCTACAGTTCTTGCTTTGCACAGCGGTATATGTGATATATCCTGCACCTTATTCGATAGGGAAAGGACCGAGATCCCTTCACCGGGAGTGACTCCTTTAGCAATAACTGGCAGATGCTACACCCCTCGGTTTGTCTTTTGATTTCTTTTAAGTGTTTTTTCTTTGCACAGTGATATATATGATATATCCCGCACCTCATTCGACGAGGAAAGGACGGACGATCCTTTCACCGGGAGTGACTCCTTTAGCAAAACTAGAAAAGCCTCAAAAACACTCCATTTCAAAATTCATTCGATCCTACAACGATATCAAGTTCATTACGCAATAGGTTTTCAGAAAAACCTGTCGTAGCCCTCCGTCATTTCAGATAAGTCCTGTTTAGTATTCGTGCCGCGTTTGTTGACTTTGTCAAGGCGCAGTGTGCGGTAGCTAACCAGTATTTATCTGCTTATGCATATGATGCAGATTGGGTTAGGGTAGTCGTGCGGCCTTGTTGACCTTGTCAAGGGTCGTGCGGGTGGGTTTGATTCAATCAAGAAATGACGGGTTGAACTTGACTTGCGGTCTATGGTTTGTTGACCTTGTCAAGGTCATAGATCGTTCGGGGCAAAATATAATCGGGAATTTCAAGTGTTGAAATTTGCAATGAGATTGCATACCTTCTATGAGATAGTTGGATCCCGATACCCGCTGCGAGTAAGAGTTACTCCTGGGAGAGTTTTATACATTACAATTAGCCGATCAAGTAGGTGTCTAGAAAGGTGTTAACGAGGTTACGCCTCTGGGAAAACGAGGTTTACATTAATTAGGTTCGTGCGAAAGCACGGGGGACCTCCCTCAAAGTACCGACACTGGCCTGGCTGAAAGATTGGCGAACTTGTAGTGTGTAATTAATCCCGGCTAGTCTTTCCTTTTAGGGTTTGAAGGAAGATTTGATAAAAAGCAGTGGGAGCCATCCTGATTAGATAAAATAATAACCAACCTATTCTTGCAAGAGCGCACGCTGAGTGTTTTCTTCTCTCTCTCTCCAGGTAGCGACCATATCACGCCTTAATCAAGATAATAATACGGATTATTGACCGAACCCGCTTGTTATACTGAGCTGGGGAACGTTGGTCCCGCTCCAACTTATAATTGTTATAAGACAGAGCAGGAAATTGGGAAATACCAGAATTCCCGTGCCGCCCAAACGAAGAGAGTGCATGCTGATGCATCATCTTCGGATGTGTTCATTACAAAGAACTGTTTCTCAGTATCCTCCGCATCCTGGGTATATGATACCGGATCAGGATCCCAGATATGTAATCTGTTACATAAGGCTACAAAAGGATAGAAAAACTGAGAACGGGTGATAAGTTTCATGAGGCAGAAAACGGGGCAAGAGTTGCAGCCAAGTCTGTTGGTCACTGTCACCCAGTATTGTAATACATTGATTCTGAACGAATGTTATTAGATACCGAACCTGATATACAAAATCATATCAGTCTCTTTATTAGTAAAGAAATGATAAAATTTTGTATTGTTGGATAATGTTTTGAACATTTCCTATATCAAAACTTGATCGGTTCAGGCACGTTATCTAAAAGCATTGATGTTCTAAATCAAACTACAATTCTTAGTATACAGAACACACACAAGAGGAAGAGTTCAGAAATGAACGAATCCTTCTTGAGGTATTGTAGACTAGGTCATATCAATGCGACCCGACTAGCTCAGTTACATTTAGATGCATATTTAAATCAGTTTGAATTTACATCTTGTGAAACTCGCCAGTCATGTCACAAAGATATAATGACACCAGCTCTGTTTACTGGAAGCAGAGAAAGAGTTAGTAAACTCTTGGGACTGATACATGATGATGTATGTAAGGTCCCCTGTCTACATATACTAAGACCGGTTCTTTGTACTTCATTATATTCTCTGATAATCTCTCAAGATTCAGACATATGTTCCTGTTGAAACACAAGTCCGAACCTTTTGAGATATTCACAGAATATAAGTTAGAAGTAGAGAACCAAAATACGGGTATAAATATTATGTCCTATGATGAGATCAAGGAGGAGAATACTTGAGCATGGAAATCCTGGACTTTTCTAAAGGAGAATGAGATTCTCTCTCAGCATTACTCCTCCGTATACACCATTGCACGATGGTATGTTGGGGTGGAGCAGATACACCCTATTTGATATGGTATGCTCTATGATGAGTAATACTGAGTTACCTTTTTCCTTAAGGGGTTATGCACTTGAGAAGTTGCATACCTATTGAATAGGGTTCCAATCAAATCAGTTGCCTACCGCTTCATATGTGATATGGAATGGGAAGAGCCCATATCTTAAGTTAGTTAAGATTTGGGTTTGTCCGGCCTATGTCTAAAAGCAAAATCCGGACAAGCTCGAGACAAGGTCTGTTATGTAGAACTGGAAATGTTCCAGCCATACAAACTACAGCAGATGATTTGGTACAACCAAAGGATTCAGTAGATGCCAATGAACCTCAGCCTCTCCGCCGATCTAGTAGGGTTCCTCACCCACCTGAGAGATACTTCTGTTTCTCTATAACAGTAGGAGCGAGGATTGCATCATGAGATGATGACCCAACTAGTTTCGAGCTGGCCATCAGGAGTGAGACTCTGTAAGAATGGCTGGATGTTTATCGATCTGAGATGGAATCATTATACACCAACAAAGTATGGACTTTGGTTGCTATATCTGAAGGGTTAAATCCCCATCAGGAGCAAGTATATCTTGAGAAGATTACTTGGTGTACTTGGAAAGGTTGAGACTTTCAAAGCTAGACTTGTTAAAGGTTTTCGTCATCAACCAGGCGTGGATAATGATGAAACCTTTTCCAGTGCCTATGCTTAAGTCCATCCAGATCCTACTTGCCACGGCTACATACCATGACTACGATATCTGGTGGTTGGGTGTCATGACAGCTTTTCAAAAATGATGTTTTAGAAGAGAGCGTCTATAAGTACACAGCCAGAGGGACTCGTAGACAGTGGGAGCAGCGGAAACATGTGCAAGATGCTTTATAGGATAAAGCAGGCATCGCGGAGTTGGAACGTCTGTTTTGATGTGTTAGTCAAAGAAGTTGACATCATCAAAATGGTAGATGAACCTTGTATAAACAAAAAGGTAGTAGGGAGTATGGTGTCGATCCTCGTAGAGTACGTGGATGACATACTCTTGATAGGGAAGGAGTTTCTTATGCTACGCTCGATCAATCTCCGTTTATCACAAAGATTCTCCGTGTAGGATCAAAATGATACCTCCTAAATCCTGAGTTTTGGATCTATGAGATAGATTTAATTGGATGTTAGGATTCTCACTAGTTGTAGTGAGATGATATCAATTGATCCTGGGGAGAATCACTGGAAGTGTTCCAGGGTGATAAAGACGACTGAATGTCAGTCACAGGCATTGTCTTTACCCTCAATAAAGGGACGGTATGTTGGAAGAGTTTCAAGCTAGATACCGTGGCATACTAGACGATAAAGGCAGGATACATCGCTACTCAAGATGCTACCAAAGAGGCTGTTTGGGTGTATATTGGTTCATGAGATGAACTACGTTCCTACCATTGTGAGACAATGGAGTTGTGGCTTATTCCAAGGAACGCAGGTCCCATCAGTGATCCAGACATATTCTAAGGCAGTATCACCTGATCATGGAGATGGTTGATCTCCAGGGTGATCGAGGTTTGGAGAGCAGAAACAGAGGACAACACGGCGGATCCACTCACGAAGGCCTATTCCCAGAGAGAGACTTTTATGGGATGGTTGAGTATGAGATACTACAACCACTGCTACAGATGGCCCTAGTGCAAGTGTGAGATTGTTAGTTATATGTACCCTAGAGGCCATTACTGTACATTGGATGTATATTGTAGTGGATGCTGGGACATATATAGGGAGGACTTTCTTGCTCGACATGATAGTATGCTATCTGGTTGATCTTTACCTTAACGTGTACACAGATTGTCTCTCTATTACAAGTTGGTAAAGCCCTTAGGATGTGTGCTTGACTACCTGGACTATGATGCGGATCATACTAGTGGGGGCAGGGTAGTCCATAATTACATCCTTCAAAGTCCCTAGTCGTGGGTGTATCGAGACGGGGCATCGATATACCAGTGTAGACTAGCGTATACCTTCTCGGCCCATACAGATGGGCGATGGATGATCCCATATCCACTTGACGGACTCGCCGAGAACTCCCAGATGGTATTATACCTCACGTCAGATGGCAGTTCTCTGGTGACACTGGTACAGAGTAGTCTGTTGACCCGAGATCGTCATAGAGTCTTGTGTGGTTCCCACTGTGCTTTGATTTCCATCTTACCACATCCAAGAGGCGTGCAAAACGGTGGTTTTTGGGTACAGTCCCGAGTCACATGGAGGCAATGAGCGATATGAGGGGATTCGTCTCTCCCGGTATAGGGGGTTGATGTTGCGCTGTGTTCGATTGGCTATAATAGGAAATCCCTGGCCAGGGTTGCTGAGATTTACTGGTAAGTGTTACCAGTAGTTTTTCGAATTGTTGTAGACCTCATATCGACACGACTTATCGAGCTATTGGGGTCTGACGTTTACCAACTCTAGGCGAGATATGCGACATATCAGACGACGAGACCGCACTGTACGGTAAGTGTTACTGGTTGGATTCACTGGAGTGTGAGCGGGCTTGCTCGTCGATCTTCTGATCGCTCAATACCCGGATGGCCGTTACGTTTAGCAGACCGCTTGCGGCTTGTGGGTGTTTGATATGATCATCACCTGCTGCCGGCGTATTGACGAGTCTTTAGAGTCCTACACAGATGTTTCCTGGCTCAAGCGAAACGAAATAGGAGCGCATATGAGATATGTGCGGGACCGAGAATAATGCGTGTATGTGGTACCGTATTTCATTCTTGCGATGTATGTATCGATTGGTTGTATGTGATATAACCTAGTTATCGAATCAAGGGTTGATTCGATAAGCCGATACATAGGATACTAGTCGGTTATATGCGATATGACCGGATCGTTAAATCAAGTGTTGATTTAATGATTTAATGTATAATTATATATTTGATATATTACTTTGCATTAATTAGTATTGGTTCACTTTAAATGGATTTTCTCACTTGTTTGTGCATATTGCATATTTGATATATTTTTGTGCACAAGTTTGTATCATGTTTGATGATACTTGCTTCTTTGGTTAAGTGTATAGAATTAAACCATGGTTAAGATGATGATTAGGGTTTCGCTTAATCTTTTATTTATTGATTGATTTATTTGGAAAAAGATTTTAAAGAGAATGGTGGTTTTCTTTGTTTCTAGTTGAAGCTTCATGAAGCTTTGACTTTGTAACCATTCTTGTCTTCATGCTTAACCCTAACCATTCATTTAACCTTGGTCAATTCACTACACATAACTATAGTTAAAATTATGATAAGTATTGATTTTCTATTCTATTCTAATAACTTATCAGAATATTATTATTCTTCTTCTTCATCTTCTTCTTCCATGAAGAAGCTTACTTCATCAATGGTGATTGATGAAAACAAGTGAGAAATCCAATTCTAAAGTCTACCCACTTCCTATTTCTTCATCCTCTACCTCTTGCCAAGTAGTAGAGTGTGTTTTCTTCACAAGTTTCATGACTTTGTGAAGTGAGAGCTTGATCTTGTGATGCCTCGACGTAGATCATCTTCGGCACGAAGCCGACGACCTTGCCCGCCCATTTCTCCGATGAAGCTAACGCGAGGGTCCAAGATCGGATTTGTATAGCGGAGAGGACTTCTTCATGGAGCTATGGAGGTGGAGAAATGAATCTACAAAGGTTGTATTTCCGTTCTTGTAGTTAAGTGTTAACTAGTTTCATTTTATCACCTAGAATTCTAGCCAACGATCTTGTTAGGATTTCTCGGCACCGTTATTTTTGAAATTGGCATGGTTGATGCCTTGTGAGACCTCTTAAGAGTGCCTAGGAACCCTACACACTGTTCTTAGATTGCTACCCTACCACGGCTCAAAGGAGTCGTGCAAACAGGTAGCAGTTGGGTGCAGTCCCGAGCACTTGGAAGCAGTGGCGGTTAGACAGGATTCGTCTCTCCCGGTATTGGGGGTTGATATCGCGCTGTGTCAGAGAGCCATTACGCAAAGTCCCTGGCCAGGGCAAGCGAGATTTGTTGGTAGGTTCCAGTAGTTTCTCAGGGTGTAATGGGCTTCGCTCCGACATGACTTATACCGCTATTAGGGGACTGACGCTTGCCGCCCCCTAGACCCGATATGCGATAGTCTTAGACGAACAGACCGGACTGTACGGAGATTGTCACATCAGACTCAGTAGGAGTTCAGATGGGTTTCCTCATCGGCCTTCTTATCGACATCTACCTGGGGACCGTTACGTACAGCTAGTGCCGCTTGCGGTCTGTGGTTAAACCCACTGCCAGCGTAGTAGTCGAGTCTCTAGAGTCCCACGCAGAGAGTTTCCCTACTCCAGGCGAAACGATATAGAGGTCGTATGGTTTTACGACAAGGGTTCGGACGCATACGTGCGTTTACGCACGTACGACTTTCGGACAGTTTTTACTAGTCGGCTTTGGTTTAAGCCAGTTACTAGTAACCGGTTATTGGATTTATACAGTCTAAAGTTTTTCCGTGTTTTCACGGATAGGAGGGGCGTTCTCGTAATTGTGCGAGAAGCTTCTAGAAGATGGTGACTAAGGAGGTTTAGGTGACATATACATTAAATGAGATTAGTGAGTCATATGGATGATTCATCCATGTCATTAATGCTTCATAATTGCTTAATGACTCATGGATGTGAATTACCATTAGATATTTATCAAGCATGGTTGTAAAACATTATCTTTTCTTTTCTTGATAAAATAAAATGCTTGATATATATTATGATAACTCATTTTCTCATTTCATTATTATTCTCACCTTCTCTCTCCTCAAGCTCTCCCTTTTCAAACCCTAATCCCCCTCTCTCATGTGTTGAGTACAAGGATTAGTTAGACTACTTAATCCATAACCCTCTCTCTATTTCATCTAGGTACTTTGATTAGCACTTAAAGATACCTAGTTGCCTCAAGTTTAGAGGCAAAGCTTGGAGTTTAGCTCTCGTGGTGGATCGTCTACTACTTGGAGAAGGCCGAGGAGGAGGTGGAGTTCGTAAAGAAGAAGGACACGGTTCTTTAGGTATAATCCCTTCACATAGTAGTTTAGAACTTCTATGTTTGTTGTTAGTTATCGTTTAGCTTCGATTCATGCGGTTAGTCGATGTTTGAGCATAGAACAAGATCGTTTTTCATATTTCCGCCTCCCCACAAGTCGTAGGGTGTTGTACATCGACTTACATTGGTATCAGAGGCTCGCTAAACAATAATTAACTCACTTGCAAAATTGTATGAATTTCGAACGGAAAAAACCAAAACTGGAAAACCCCGATATCATAGTTTCTGTCGATTTTTAAATGAGGTCCAAAAATTTTTCAGGGACCTTCAAAAAGCCTTAAATGATAGTAGAAGAACACCCAAGAAAATTGGGCTCATGAATCGGCTAAAGAGCCGCAGAACCGCGGCGAAGCCCCCCGATCCGCCGCGATTCCGCCGCCGAGTTGCCGATTCACGAGCCTAAATTTCCTGTGTTGGTTCTCTGTAATATTTGGTATTTTCTGGAATTTTTAATTTTTGCTCAGGTTTCAGATTTACAGAGAAGTATTGGAGCAAAATTAAATGTGTTTAATCGATCGAAATTATACGGTATTTGCTTGTTGGATTATATCTGTGTTTGTATAATGTGTTCGTAAACCTCCCCTAACTGCTAGTATGTCGGTTGGCAGGGGGTTGCACATTTCTGTAATGGTTTTTACTGTTTGTGGATATGAACTGTATTGGACTGTTGTGATGATTAGCCGGGGTTATAAGATGGGTTATTATTTAATTCATTTGATGTAAATGTAATTTGTTGTAATATTATTTTGCGGGGCACATCTAGGTTGCGGTTGTAGCCACCGTTGTATTATTTCATTTTACTGTTTTTGCTCCTAGGACAGACCCAAGGTGGGGTGCACAAACTGCCGGGTGGGTAGTTTGCCGTACCCGTTAGGGTCTTGGGTGGGGTAATGGCTATTCATCACAACTGTGTAATCCGTCTTTTGTTGCAGGCTCAAAACAAACACGGATTGCTTGTAAATCCAATAAAGTTCATCTGTGATCTGGAATGCCTATTATTGCGTCTGACGAATGTACAATATCTATATATGATAGCTATTTAGACGTCACTTATGTTTTACACCCGCGCTAGCCCAGCCCCCGCTCTGTCGTTAGTTAAGTAACCTAACGGGTAATGACGGGACCCCGTGGCGAATGCGGATGGCATAAGAGGACGTTGTATTTTCGTTGTTTTCTGCAATGATAGGTTAATGATGGGACGCATTATTTATAATTCAAAGAAAATAAACCAAAAGTTTAATCGTTGAAACAATTTAAAAGAAACCACTCGGTTAATTTTAAAAACAGATATTTTTAAATACGGGGCCTTAACCACTCCTTTTAAAAGCTATCAGGTTCCTTCGGTTATATCAAGTTCACTACGTTCACGGTTTCGCCAAAACCATTCGTAGCCCTCCGTCATTTCATTTGAGTATTCAGTAGTATTCAAGCTATGCATTTTGGCCAAAGTCAAGGCATAGTGTTTGGTAGCTGCTGGATTTTCATTTGGTGCATAAGATAGATGAGTTGGTTTGGGACAGTCGTATTATCATTTTTACCAAAGTCAGGGGTATATACGGATGGGTTCTAATTGACAAGATAATGACGGGTAGAACTTGACATGTGACTTATGACATTTTGACCAAAGCCAAGGTCATAAGAGCATGGGGCAAAAACTTATATCGGGAATTTCTAAAGAAACTGAAATTTGCAAAGAGATGCATACCATTTGGAGTTTGATGAATGTTGGTAGCATTCCTTCAACATTATCATACGATGATATTTGGATCACGATCCTACTGTGAGTATATGCTACTTATCAGGATATTCGTCACTTAACGATCAATGCTATAAACCAAGTAGGTGTCAAGAAAGGTGTCAGCGGGGTTACGCCCCTAGGGAAAAGAGGTTATTTAATTAAGGAACTTCGCGAAAGTGTTGGAAAACCTCCCTTGAAGTACCGACACCAGCCTGGCTGAACGGTTAAGCAAGTATTGTACAGTGAGAATAGTCCTGGCTAATTCTTCTTTTATGGTTTGAGGAAGGATTCGAGAAACAGTGGGAGCCATCCAGTTTAGATAAACTAAAAACCACTCTAAACTTGCAAGAGCATCATGCTAAAGAGTTTTCTTCTCTCTCCTAATTGCAGCGACCCTGAAAATGACTGGACTTAAGTTACTTTTAGAGAAAAATATACTGACAGGGCCAAACTATAAAGATTGGCTGCGGAATGTCAAAATGGCTTTGACCTATGACAAATTGGGGTACGTCATCACCGCTATGGCACCTGCTGTCCCTGGTCCCAAATCCAGTAATGCAGATAAGGAAATCCGCAAAACCTGGGATTTCGATTGCGCGAAAGCCAAGTGCATCGTGCTTGCCTCGATGAACAATGAACATCAGAGGAGGCACGAGGATACGGAACTAGACGCTATATTTCTCCATACAAAGGAACTTTATGGAGAGCAATCTCGTATAGCAAGATACGAGACCTCAAAGAACTTGTTTCGAGCGAGGTTGGCTGTCGGGTCATCGGTAGGAGAACATGTCCTAAAGATGATCGACTATATAGAAGAGCTCGCAGACCTTGGGACGACTTTGGATAATGAGCTCTATACAGACCTTATTCTCCAGTCCTTTCCTTTCACCTACGTCCAGTTTATCCTGAACTTCAACATTCAAAGAAAAGAAGTTGAACTTCCGGAACTCCTAAACATGTTAAGGAGTGCAGAGGGCACCTTGCAAAAGGCAAGGGAAACACTCGCTATGTTTGTTGGCGGTGCATCTTCTTCCGGGTCCAAGGCTAGGGCCAAAGGAAGGAAGAAGAAGGCCGTCCCCAGACCTAGAGGAGGTGTAAGTAAGGTGGGAGGGAAGGGAAAGAAAAAGTTTGCGGTACCGGTAGTTGGCCAGGATGAGTACTTCCATTGTCACAGGAAAGGGCACTGGAAGAAGATTGCAAGGCGTGGAACGCTAAGAACCAAGAACCGAAGCAAGCTGTGGCTTCGACTTTAGGTGTGTTTGTAATTGAGAATTGTCTGTCAATCAACTCTACTTCCTGGGTATTGGATACTGGATCAGGATCTCACATTTGCAATTTATTGCAGGCACTGAGAAACCGTAGAGTGCTGAAGGAATGTGATATGACCATAAAGGTTGCTAACGGAGCTAGCGTGGGAGCTGCGTCCGTCGGGGATTATCACCTAGGATTGACGAGTGGACACATTTTGGTTTTACATAACTGTTTTTTTGTACCAAGCTTAACGTGTAATATCATATCAGTTTCCTTGTTATCAAATAAAGGTTATGATTTCACGTTTGTAAGAGATGTTGTTAACATCCACCTTAATCATGGTTTGATTGGGTCCGGTACACTAAATAACGGTATATATGTTTTAAACCAACTCTAAATTTTCAATGTCCAGAACACACTAAAAAGAAAGTCTCCAGATTTAAATAAATCTTTCTTATGGCATTATAGACTGGGTCACATCAATGAGAGAAGGTTGACTAAGTTGCATAGAGAAGGATATTTGGACTCGTTCGAATATCAAACTTATGACACTTGTCAATCTTGTCTCAAAGGAAAGATGACAAAGACTCCATTTACTGGACAAGGAGTAAGAGCGAGCGAGCTCTTAGGACTCATACACAGTGATGTATGTGGTCCAATGTCTACGCATGCAAGAGGTGGTTTTTCCTATTTCATTACTTTCACGGATGATTACTCAAGATACGGATTCATTTATCTGATGAAACATAAATCCGAGGCTTTTGAGAAATTCCAAGAGTATAAGAATGAAGTAGAAAACCAAACCGGCAAAAGTATCAAGACACTAAGATCTGATCGAGGTGGTGAATACTTGAGTACCGAGTTCCTAGGTTACCTAAAAGAGAAAGAAATTCTCTATCAGCTTACTCCTCCATACACTCCACAGCATAACAGTGTATCGGAGAGACGGAATCGAACCCTATTAGATATGGTACGATCCATGATGAGTAATGCTGAGTTACCGCGATCTTTTTGGGGTTATGCGCTAGATTCAGCGGCATATCTTCTGAACAGGGCTCCTACCAAGACTGTGCCTACCACCCCATATCAGATGTAGAGTGGGAAGAAACCCCATTTTCATCATATAAAGATTTGGGGATGTCCAGCTTTTGTTAAAAAGCAGCATGTGGACAAGCTCGACGCACGATCAGTAAAATGTAAGTTTGTGGGATATCCAAAGAACTCCAAGGGATATTATTTCTATTACGCAGAGGAACAAAAGGTTTTTGTTTCTCGTAATGCCCATTTTCTGGAACAGCAGTTTTTAGAAAAGGAAATAAGTGGGAGCGAAATAGAACTGGAAGAAATTCCAGAACCACAAGTTGCTACTGAAAGTTTGGTAGAACCGGAAGTTCAAGAAGAACAGGACATTCCCGCACCCCTCCGCAGGAGTAGTAGGCCGTCTCATCTGCCTGAGTGATACTACGGTTTTCTCATAGATGGGGATAGAGAGGATTGCATCATAGATGATGATGAACCTACTGACTTCCAGCAGGCCATCCAGAGCGGCGACTCGGTACGATGGCTAGATGCAATGCGCACCGAAATGGAGTCCATGTACACCAACAAAGTATGGACTTTGGACTTTGCTCCAGATGGGGTAAAACCCATAGGATGCAAATGGATCTTCAAGAAAAAGATTGGTGTAGATGGACAGGTGGAAACCTATAAGGCTAGACTTGTTGCAAAGGGTTTTCGTCAAAGACCTGGTTTGGACTATGACGAAACTTTTTCTCCAGTGGCTATGCTCAAATCAATTCGGGTCATTCTTGCTACTGCTGCCTTCCATGATTATGAAATCTGGCAGATGGACGTAAAGACGGCTTTTCTGAATGGAAATTTAGAACAGTGAGTCTATATGGATCAGCCAGAGGGTTTCAATCAGAGTGGGAGCAACGGGAAAGTATGTAAGCTGCTTAAGTCCATTTATGGGCTAAAGCAGGCATCGCGGAGTTGGAACATCTGTTTTGATGAGACAGTCAAAGAATATGACTTTATCAAAAATCCAGATGAACCGTGCATATAT
This sequence comes from Agapanthus africanus, assembly GCA_030015575.1. NCBI lineage: Eukaryota > Viridiplantae > Streptophyta > Magnoliopsida > Asparagales > Amaryllidaceae > Agapanthus > Agapanthus africanus. The sequence continues at coordinate 209,617,069 of JASDDO010000004.1, forward strand.
AGTAAAGTTGTAGCCAGAAGTGTCGTATTCCTCGTCTTGTACGTGGATGACATTCTATTAATAGGAAATGACATTCCTATGCTACAATATGTCAAAGGATTCTTGTCACACAGGTTCTCCATGAAAGACCTGGGTGATGCCTCTTACATTCTGTGGATCCTGATCTATCGTGATAGATCCAAGAGGATGTTGGGACTTTCGCAGTCCAGGTATATCGACACTGTACTGAAAAGATTCAGTATGGAAGATTCTAAGCGCGGTAATCTACCGGCTTGTCACGGAATCACCCTCTCCAAAGAGATGTCTCCCAAGTCTGATTTGGAAAGGGAACGCATGTCTATTATACCCTACGCTTCTGCGGTAGGCTCTATAATGTATGCGATGTTGTGCACCAGACCAGATGTAGCTTATGCACTGAGCGTGGTAAGCCGGTATCAGTCAGACCCAGGGGAGAAGCACTGGATAGCAGTAAAGAACATTCTCAAGTACCTGAGAAGGACTAAGGAGATGTTCTTGGTTTACGGCTGAAAAGACCTCAGGTTGGAGGCCTTTGCTGATTCCGGCTTCCAGAGTGATAAGGACGATTCCAAGTCCATGTCGGGTTATGTCTTTACCCTCAATGGAGGGGCGGTGTGCCGGAAGAGCTCCAAGCAGGACACCGTTGCTGACTCGACGATGGAAGCGGAGTATATAGCTTCTTGTGATGCCGCAAAAGAAGCAGTCTGGATGAAGAAGTTCCTAACAGAACTTCAGGTGGTTCCTACCATAGTTGATCCAATACCTCTGTATTGCGACAACAACGGAGCTATAGCTTTAGCGAAGGAACCAAGGTCCCATCAGAAATCCAGACACATCTTAAGGCGGTATCACCTGATCAGGGAGATCATTGATCGTCAGGAGATTGAGGTTCGGAGAGTTGCTTCTGAAGAGAACATTGCTGATCCATTCACGAAGGCCCTACCTCAGATTCAGTTCGAGAGGCTACTCGAGATCATCGGTCTTCGATATGCCAGTACATGGCCCTAGTGCAAGTGGGAGATTGTTAGTGTATATTCCCTAGGAGCCATTATTGTATCATACTAGTTTGTATATTACTTAATGGAAGCTTGGGATACTCACATGTATATAACAGTCTTGCTAAACATGGTAGTATGCTACTTGGTTTTTCTATCTTAATATGTGAGTATACGTATTGGTAGAGCTCTTAGGATCTTGCTTGACTACCAGCGTTGTGATGGCAGTCACACTAGTGGGGGCTGGGTAGTCTACAAGCACATCCTTATTCAGGTCCCTAGTCGTTGGATTATCGAGATAGAGCATTGATACTCCGGAGTAGACTAGTGTGTACGCTTCTCATCCCAGTTGGGGAGATGGTCTGTCCCACAGCCGTCAGTACGTCGTACTGGAGATAGTATGCAGGTGCTCGTTAGGTTATGGGTACACCGGACAGGACTCACAGGGAACTGTTGGTTGGTTTTATACCAGTCGTCAGTGAACAGTTCCCATGTGACATGAGTACAGCATAGTCCGCAGACTTGACACTGCTACTTCGCCTCAAGTGTGTCCCACTGTTCTTAGATTGCTATCCTGCCACGGCTCAAAGGAGTCGTGCAAACAGGTAGCAGTTGGGTGCATTCCTGAGCACTTGGAGGCAGTGGCGGTTAGACAGGATTCGTCTCTCCCGGTATTGGGGGTTGATATCGCGCTGTGTCAGAGAGCCATTACGCAAAGTCCCTGGCCAGGGCAAGCGAGATTTGCTGGTAGGTTCCAGTAGTTTCTCAGGGTGTAATGGGCTTCGCTCCGACACGACTTATACCGCTATTAGGGGACTGACGCTTGCCGCCCACCTAGGCCCGATATGCGATAGTCTTAGACGAACAGACCGGAATGTACTGAGATTGTCACATCAGACTCAGTGGGAGTTCGGATGGGTTTCCTCATCGGCCTTCTTATCGACATCTACTTGGGGACCGTTACGTACAGCTAGTGCCGCTTGCGGTCTGTGGTTAAACCCACTGCCAGCGTAGTAGTCGAGTCTCTAGAGTCCCACGCAGAGAGTTTCCCTACTCCAGGCGAAACGATATAGAGGTCGTATGGTTTTACGACAAGGGTTCGGACGCATACGTGCGTTTACGCACGTACGACTTTCGGACAGTTTTTACTAGTCGGTTTTGGTTTAAGCCAGTTACTAGTATCCGGTTATTGGATTTATACAGTCTAAATTTTTTCCGTGTTTTCAGGGATAGGAGGGGCGTTCTCGTAATTGTGCGAGAAGCTTCTAGAAGATGGTGACTAAGGAGATTTAGGTGGCATATACATTAAATGAGATTAGTGAGTCATATGGATGATTCATCCATGTCATTAATGCTTCATAATTGCTTAATGACTCATGGATGTGAATCACCATTAGATATTTATCAAGCATGGTTGTAAAACATTATCTTTTCTTTTCTTGATAAAATAAAATGCTTGATATATATTATGATAACTCATTTTCTCATTTCATTATTATTCTCACCTTCTCTCTCCTCAAGCTCTCCCTCTTCAAACCCTAATCCCCCCTCTCATGTGTTAAGTACAAGGATTAGTTAGACTACTTAATCCATAACCCTCTCTCTATTTCATCTAGGTACTTTGATTAGCACTTAAAGATACCTAGTTGCCTCAAGTTTAGAGGCAAAGCTTGGAATTTAGCTCTCGTGGTGGATCGTCTACTACTTGGAGAAGGCCGAGGAGGAGGTGGAGTTCGTAAAGAAGAAGGACACGGTTCTTTAGGTATAATCCCTTCACATAATAGTTTAGAACTTCTATGTTTGTTGTTAGTTATCGTTTAGCTTCGATTCATGCGGTTAGTCAATGTTTGAGCATAGAACAAGATCGTTTTTCATATTTCCGCCTCCCCACAAGTCGTGGGGTGTTGTACATCGACTTACAATTCCTATACTACGATCGGTTATGATTTGTTTGTCACACAGTGGTTTCTCCACATAGGAATTGGATATTATATCATACATTCTGGTTACTAGATCTATGGTTTTAGATCTGGATTTGCGTAGTATCCCAATCTGGGTACTTAGACAACATTCTAAAGGTGTTTTAGAATGGAAGACTCCTGGCACGGTAGTGTACCTGCAGGTGATGGAGTCACCCTCTCTAAAGGTGTCTTACAGACTAAAGGGGAGAGGGATGTGCATGATTGGCAGATCACTTGCTTAGGCAATTGAGTCAATCATGAGATGTCAAGTACCACACCAGATAATGTTTTTGCACGAGCTGCAATAAGTTTATATTAATCCTATCCTGGAGAAACGTTCGGAAGCAATTTTAGAACATAAGTGGATGTTCTAGGGATATGATAACGGCAGCCTCCTTCGGAAGACGGTTATCATTCCAGGCTTCCAAGGTGGCCTGGATGACAGAGTGACTGTCAGAGTTATAGTTTTCCCTCTGACGAGGGGCAATAGTTTGGACAGGTGGTCCAAGGGGCTACTGAGGGAGGCATGGCGCAGGATACTGATTAAGTTCAGTTGACGATACAGTCTAAGAAATTTGGATTTGGAGTTCATTTATGAACTAGGTCCCATCAGATATCCAGACATATTCTAAAACAGGTATTGCTCATTTCGGGAGATGGCTTTCTCCGCGAACTTGAGATAAAGAGAGACATAGAAAGAAACATCAGGGAGGATCCACTCACTGAGGCTATTCCTCGAACACAATAGTTTCGCAAACGGGCTTTGTGAGACTGATTAGTAGAGGGGTTGGGTGTTCGGTATCACACGGGCTGTGAGTATGCGACATCACAATAATTAGCCTTGAGTGCAAGTAGGAGATTGTTGGATATAGTGCCCTCAGAGTCGATTATTGGATCACAGGCACATGATTGCAATGATTGAGGGGGGACCTATGCCAGTAGGACAGTCTTACTCAAGATAATAGTATGCTATCTGGTTTATCTTTATCATCGTGTACTGCTTTAGGTGACATTACAGGTCGCTATTGCACGCTGATAGAGCCCTTAGGATTCTTTCTTGACTACCAGCAGTATGATGGCGATCATATACGTGGGAGTTGGGGTCTATAAGCACATCTTTAAAAGGTCCCTAGTCGTGGGAGTTTCGATACTGGGCATCGGTACTCTATTAGTAGACTAGTGTATACAGTCGAGACCCCGATGAGGGGCGGTGGCCGGTCTCATAAGCCACTGGTGTCAGTTGGTTCACCTAAGATGTATACAGGTGCTCATTGGGTTATGAGTACACCGGACAGGACTCGCCGGGAACATGCTAGTTGGGATTATACCAGACGTTAGATAGCAGTTCCCTGGTGACATGTATACAGGTTAGTTCATCGACCTTAGGTCGTCATTTGTCTCGTGTGAGTTCCCACTGTACTTTGATTAATACCCTACCACGGCTCAAAGGAGTCGTGCAAACAGGTTTTAGTTGGGTACAGTCCCGAGCCACATGGAGGCAAGTGAGCGGATCGGCAGGGGATTCGTCTTTCCCGGTATTGGGGGTGAGGTCACGCTGTGTCTAAGAAAGCCATTACACAAAGCTCTCGGCCAAGGCAGGAGATTTACTGGTAGGTATTCCAGTAGTATCTCAGGGTGTTCTGGGCTACACTCCGACACGACTTGTACCGCTTTTGGGTGTCTGACTTTTACCAACCCCCTAGGCCCGCCATGCGATGCTCATAGACGAACGGACCAGACTGTACGGATATTGTCACTGATAGGCTCAGTAGGGTGTCAGGATGAGTTCGCTCATCGACCTCCCTTTTGGTCAATACCTAGTATCCCGTTACGTACAGCTAGTACCTCTGACGTGCTAGTGGTTAAATCCACAGCCAATGTATTAACGAATCTTTAGAGTCCTCCATAGACAGTTTCTCAAGTTTCGGGTGAAACGTTGTAGAGGCCGTATGATATATGGCAGGGTTCGATCATATACGTGTGGTAGTGCACGGATCATGATCGGACGGATCATACTAGTGGGCTTTGGTTTAGGCCGGATCCCAGTATTAGATTTGTTGGATTACTTTAGTCTCGTCGCATTCGCATTCTGTCAGAATGCGGATGCAGGTATGTATATACAGGTGAGGGGTATCCTTGTGATCCATCACGAGTTTACTTTAGATATTGCCATATCTTTTTATTGTTGCAAACATTTGGATTAATGTTTGTCAATGGAAATTATGAGCTAGAAGCCATCATTTTGTGCATTAAATGATACATGTACTTCATGGGTGAGCCATGGTATCATTTCTTGTTCAAGTGTCACATAATGTGATAGATTTATGCTTGATATGATAAGGAGAGAGAGAGGGGGCTTCCATGGGATCATTGTTGGTCTTGTATTTTTTTTCACTCTCTCACTCTCATTATTCATAGCATCACAACAAAACAAAAGAAAAGAGAAAGCCTTCTCTTCTTCTTCTTCTTCCTCTAGCTCATAGCTTCCATTAATGGCAACACCTTCAACCTCCATCCATGCCATGGATGCAAGAGGCAAAGTGATCACAAACATTCTCTACAACACCTTGGACGCGTCGGCTAGCACACTTCATGCCCGAGTTGCTTCGGATGAAGCGGGAGCCCATAAAAATACTTCTCGATGTGGTGCCCTTTCCGACGAGGAGATGAAGATCGGAGTTACCGCGGGGAGCTTGGGATGGTGGCAAAAGACCGAAGGACACGGATCGCTCGGTATAGCTCTCTACCCTTTCTCTAGTTAGCTAGTAGTAGGTTAATGGTCCGATCCGGGGTTTTTAGTATGCGGTAGCGTCAATTTACAAGTTTTGAAAAAGTTTCGTTTCCGCATTTTGGCCACGGAATGACGGCCGGGGCGCTGTCGTAGACTTACACCTGGGGCACTAAAAATAATTTTGCGAACACAGTGACACATGCAAGCACCTAGAAAGTTACCACAGAGACCCGAGACCCCAACTCCAACCCTTGGCCGCAGATTTAATCATTCTGGCCACAATTTGCGGCCAGAGTAGGGTGTATTTGATTCATTTTGGTTCCAGGGCTTTATCTTCAGTAAATTAGACCCCCTGTATATGCAGAATTGGCCAATTTTACGTAAGAGAGAATCTGGGAGCACTTTGGTGTGTTTTAGGCTATGTTTTCCATATTTTGAAATGCTAATTCTTGATATTTGGATTTTTATTTGGTTGTTGGATGTTCGTATGTCAACAACAAGGGTTGTTTGGTTGATTTTGTACGCGTAAGCTATAGGTTCTAACCTATGAGCAATGCGGGTGCCGTTTTGGTTTTCCGCCTTGATTTTAATATGCATTGCGATTGTTTATTGTTGTAGGTACCCTCGCGTGGATTCCGAGACGACAGAGCATGGCGTCATCGATTTCGGCAAGCGAAGTGTAACGCCTTAGATTTCGGTTAGTGTTCGTTTTGACGTTAATGCGGGTTTACTGTAAAAAGTTTACCAATTCTGGTTCCTCACATTTTATAACATTTAATTAATAATTTATTATTATTTGTTATAAGCATGCACGCACGTGTGCACGTAAATGCGAGGATTTGTTTGTGCTAATTTTGTTCTTAGCAACCTTGACACTTAACCTAATACTTTGTTTATCCTAATCATTTCTTTAATCCAATCCTTAACCCTAATTCCTAGATCTTTTGTAAGAAGGGGAGATATTTGTTTGGATGAGTGAGGAGGTGGCAAAGTGTGTATGAATTCATTAATGGAGGAATTAATGCATATGATACACTCACCCTCACCTCACCCTACACTCACCTCCCTCTCTCTTTATCAATCACCCTCTCTCTTTTTCTCTATCTCCTTCTCATTTCTTCATCTCTTACTATTTCTAAACTGAACTCTCTCTCATTTCTACACAAAATTCATCACAATCCTTCACAAATAACCCAAAATCACATCTTTCTTCACTTTTTGCCTCATGGATGCCTAGGAGCATGCAAGCTAGGATCCTTGTGTTCTTTTGATTAGGTAATGTTTCCTTTCTGTTGCTTAAGTCATTTTTGTGTAGCTTAGCTTTAAAGTTGCTGTTTTTATCGCGTATCGTATCGCTTCGGGTAAATATCGTATTTTTAGTGTCGATTTGGGGTCTCGGATGATCTGTTGTTAAACTAAGTATTTGTTGCAAAAATTGACTTGACAGTAGCCTAGTGTAAAGACCTAGAACCTACCCACAAAATATGAGCCAATTCCACCATGTTCAGGCCTCAGATTTATTGGTTCTGGCCGCAAATTACGGCCAGACTGGGGAGTTGGGGTTTGGGTTTTTGGGTATGGGTCTCTAGGGTTATTTGTAGCCTCATGGTACTTGCAACTTTTATAAAGTGTTAGCACAGAAAAATCTGGGACCACTTGTGTATTTCTAGTGTTTCATTTCGTGCGATACGTTATCCGATACGATGTTTGTTACGTGTTGTTGTTGCGCCGAGTTGGTTTCGTAGTGTCTCTATACGTGTTAGCTGCAATACGAAACCTTTAGAGTACGTATGTGTGTCGTGTTGGTCCGTGTAGATTGTAAGTATTTTAGATTTATTATTAATATATATTGCTTTGTTGTTTTAATATTGCAGGTTCGCAGGCGGGGACTATGAACAATGCTACAAGGGAAAACAGGTGGTAGGATTCACCTAGCTTGGAGCGTTGGTGAGCAGATTTAACATCTACAGGGGAATCGCCCGCATGGCGTTATGCGCCTGGGCTAGAGATGTTATTTCTGTCGCATATTCTATGTCATATTTAGAATTGCGCATTACTCTATTACTTAGATTTTGTTGTGCTTGGACTAGTATCCTTAGGACACTGCACATATTATTGACGATTCATGTTGCACGAGCACTGATTGTATGCTACACACACCGTCAATAATTGCCATGTCACGCACAACCCACTTATAGATATGATATTGCTTGGTTAGGAATATTGAGACTTTGATTCATATTTCTTATCGCATATGACATATAGCATACCTGTATACCCACATGCTTACACATATATATTCATATACTTACATGCTAGATACCTGTATACCTATAGGGTATTGTACCATTAGTGATAGATACATACACACTTTAAGACATAGCTACAGGTATACCTTGCACACATATTTCACATATACCCACGGGGTATATTACATCATTTACTTATAGGTAGATACATATACCTTGCTATACCTTTTATGTTTACACATATATCTAGTTATAGCTACCTGTTTACCTTTACTTGATGTTATTTTAGAATTGGAGAAATTAGGAACCGCATGATAATTATATTAACTTGTTGCAGTTAATTAGCGGATTTTCCTTTATATGCTTACATTTCAGTTTATGTTGCATATATTATATTCATGGATTTTCGTATTGTTATATGGATTTTTCATGATGTTTTCTGGATTTGGGGACCGTGGGAGTTCATGAAATTATGCATTATTTGAAAAACCAGGTTTCCCTTGATTTGATATTTCAGCAGCCACCATGAGATTTATCGGTTCTGATTATATACCCGATGCGAGGAAAGGAGGGGTCCGTGTGCGGGTACATGGTTGGGCCTGGAGGTACCCCGAGGCAAGAATGAGGTCGAGGTGTCAGACGATGAGTTGCAGGGGAACCATACCATCCGGTGACATTACCAATGACTCAGCGGTTATCATGGAGATACCGACGGGAGTCATGTATGTATAGATACGTCGAGAGGCGAGGGTCAGAGCTAGGCACTCGAGCTTTCGGTATAGCGTATGATACGTACCTATCAGGGTGCCAGTCGTGGTGACAGCATCTAATAGATTAGCATTTCTGTGTCGATGCTTGACACATTGGTTTCATGATATTTCTTTTTACTTCTTTGTATATATAACAGTGGGTTAGGACGCTATTATGTATGCCCTTACACCAATATTAGTGGAATGGGACGCTAATATATGTGTATTGACTTTAATTTATATACATCATCATATTTATTCATGCAAATATATTTAGGATGTTAGAATTTTACTTGATATTGGATTTGGGATATAGGTGATTCATTTGATATTGGATACAGGATATTTATGAGATTTACTGATTTTTACATTCAGGATATATGAGATTTATTCGATATTGTACATTCAGGATTTATGAGACTTATATGATATGAGAGCCAATTTAGGGGCTGATTTGAGGAATTGGGATTTGGATTTGTCTTGATGGATTGTGATCCTACCACGATGTAAGGATTCCGTGGAAATGACATATTTCATTCCATACTCCATATTTATTGTTTATCCACTACTTCATGTATTAGTAGTACCTGTCAGTGTACCTTTCATGACTGTTGCATTTACATACCTTTACTTATATGCAGTACTTCATGTGTTAGTTGTACCTGTTAATGTACCTTTCCTGACTGTTGCATATATACATTTTCATATCATTATTGCATATCGATTGTCATATTATTGCTTCATGTTTTCATTGTACCTGTTAGTGTATCTTTCATGATTACTGCATTCATATGACCTGTTACTACTTTTAACCTACATATGTTAGATTCACGCTGTACGTGCATACTTGCGATTACCTGCATATGTTATTTACTATTCACGAGTTGGAAACTCACCCCCATTGTGCCACAGTTTTTTGTAGGGTGTTCCCCAGAGTAGTCGAGGCAGGCTATTCATCTATCATCTTTTGCTACGGATACCGCATCAGCTCACAGTGTGCAGTTTGCTTTGGTGGGTTTTGTGGTTATTCGTTTGTTGTATTATGTATTCGTTGTATCCTTGTACTCTACATCTACTATATTTTCTTGTTGACTTAGAGACATGGTGAGGACGATATTGTATATTATTTGTGACTTGTTGTCTTTTATACAGTTTCTTTTCTATCGTCTTTTATTTCTTTGCTACGGCGTCATATATTTGTTGTGGTGGTTGTTTTCCGCCTTTGAGCGTGTATTTGCTCCCGTTTGGAGATGCTTTACTTTATATTTATGTTATACCCATTTTTGGGGCTAGCTTTTACAAAGGAGGTACTTCCAAAATTTTAAAGGAAATAAAGTTGGACTTTTAAAGAATTTGGGTTGTGATTTCAAAGACTTTTAAACAATGTTTCTTATCTTTTCTTGTCTTTTAACGGTTTAGATTTCTGGGTTTTGGCTTTCTTTTACTGCGTTACGCCTGTAGACGTTGTGTAGTATTAGGGCTGTCACGTGCCAATTTCGGGTCGTGACAAAGTTGGTATCAAAGCGCTAGGTTTTACCTTTCGGAGAGTAGGATGACCTTTGTATGATGGAGTAGGTAGCATAAGCAGAGTAACGTAGTGTGTGTATGTCTGCAGCATACTCACGATGCAGTACTCCGCCTAAAGTGACCTTAGTAAAAATTGCTTGAAATTCCTTCCTTGATGATTTATATCTTGTGATTCGATTTCCATATTCTTATTGAATCCTTTTTCCATTTATAGCCTTGCCGCCGATGACTGTGGGGACTCAGAGTGATGCAGCGAGGGCCGAGGTCAGGATTGACTCGGGTGAGACGAGGACTGACCAGGATGGCACGCTCGTTGCACAGGTGCAGACGGATTCGCCTTCGACAGATTAGCTCGCTAGGCTTGTGGCAGAGATGCAGGACATGCGCCAGACTATGAGTTCATTGGTGGAGGTTGTTCGAGCGCAGCGACAGGAGGTTGACACCCCTATTAACTAGTTGTTCCTTGCGATCAGCATGCAGCAGTCCATCACCTATATAGCACCAGTGGATGCAGCCCCAATTTACGAGACATGTATTCCAGAGACTCTGAGAGTTCCGGGACAGTGGAGGACTCGTACCGGTGTACCAACCCAGAGACAGAGGCCTAGTCGTCGAGACATATTTTGTGACCGTTGTGGAAGTAGCAGAGGCTTAGGACGAGGATATTCGTTCAGCTCTCATCCCAGGGAGGGCCAGCAGCCGTCGTATGGATGTTTTCGATGCGAGAGGCTTCATCACCACATCAGGGATTATTCCTTAGCACTGCGTCAGGGTCGTATTTAGAGAGGTCGTGGACGCGGAAGGTTCGCTCAGAGGGGTCAGTCTAGCAGAGGAGGAGTTCTGCCAGTTACGGGTAGAGGGTAGACACGAGGGTTTGCTTCTACTCATCGGGACGCGCGAGCGTCCAATGCAGGGTTTTCAGGTATCCTTAATTCATATGTTCTTCTGTTGTACCTGTTGTTTTGCACACTTTGTGCCGTGGTTGGGACGAGGATCGTATTAGCTAGATCGGCCGTGTGTTGTGTTAATTTCTGTCAGCAATTCAGTTGTACTTGTTGTTATAAGACAGAGCAGGAAATTGGGGATTACCAGAATTCCGGTGCCGCCCAAACGAAGAAAGTGCATGTTGATGCATCTTCTTCAGGTGTGTTCATTACAAAGAACTGTTTCTCAGTATCCTTTACGTCCTGGGTATGTGATACCGGATCAGGATCCCGTATATGTAATCTGTTACATGGGCTACATATAGGTCGAGAACTGAGAACGGGTGATAAGTTTCATGAGATAGAAATGGTGCAAGTGTTGCAGCCAAGTCTGTTGGTAGTTATCACCCTGTATTACAAGAATACATTAATTCTGAAAGAATTTTATTAGATAACCTGATATACAACATCATATCAGTCTCTTTATTAGTAAAGAAGGATATAATTTTGTATTGTTGGATAATCTTTTGAACATTTCCTATATCAAGAGTTGATCGGTTCAGGCACGTTATCTAAAAGCATAGACGTTCTAAATCAAACTACAGTTCTTAGTATACAAAACACACACAAGAGGAAGAGTTCAGAAATGAACGAATCCTTCTTGAGGCATTGTAGACTAGGTCATATCAATGCGACCCGACTGGATGAAGTTACATATAGATGCATATTTAAATTAGTTTGAATTTACATCTTGTGAAACTTGTCGGTCATGTCATAGAGATAAGATAACCACAGCTCCGTTTATTGGAAACAGAGAAAGAGTTAGTGAACTCTTAGGATTGATACATGCTGATGTATGAAGGTCCCCTGTCTACACATGGCAGGACCGGTTCTTTGTACTTCATTACATTCACTGATGATCTCTCAAGATTCAGACATATGTTCCTGTTGAAACACAAGTACGAAACTTTTGAGATAATCACAGAATATAAGTTAGACGTAGAGTACCAAAAACGGGTATAACTATTATGTCCTTTGATGAGATCAAGGTTGAGAATACTTGAGCACGGAATTCCTGGATTTTTCTAAAGGAGAATGAGATACTCTCTCAGCATCACTCCTCCGTATACACCATAGCACGATGGTATATCGGGGCGGAGCATTAGCACCCTATGTGATATAGTGCGCTCTATGATGAGCACTACTGAGTTTCCTATTTCCTTTTGGGAGTTATGCACTTGAGAAGCTGCATACCTATTAAATAGGGTTCAATAGTAACCAACGAACCTCAGCCTCTCCGCCGATCTAGTAGGGTTTCTCATCCACCTGAGAGATACTTCGGTTTCTCTATGACAGTGGGAGCGAGGATTACATCATGAGATGATGACCCAACTTATTTAGAGCTGGCCATCAGGAGTGGGACTCTGTAAGAATGGCTGGATGCTTAGCGATCTGAGATGGAATCCTTATACACCAACAAAGTATGGACTTTGGTTGCTTTATCTGAAGGGTTAAATCCCCATCAGGAGCACGTATATCTTGAGAAGATTACTTGGTGTACATGGAAAGGTTGAGACTTTCAAAGCTATGCTTAAGTCCATCAAGATCCTACCTGCCACAGCTACATACCATGACTACGATATCTGGTGGTTGGGTTTCATGACTGCTTTTCTAAATGATGTTTTAGAAGAGAGCGTCTATAAGTACACAGCCAGAAGGCTTCGTAGACAGTAGGAGCAGCGGAAACTTGTGCAAGATGTTTTATGTGATAAATCAGGCATCGCTGAGTTGGAACGTCTGTTTTGATGTGGTAGTCAAAGAGTTTGACTTCATCAAAATGGTAGATGAACCTTGTATATACAAAAAGGTAGTAAAAAGGTAGTAGAGAGTATGGTGGTGATCCTCGTAGAGTACGTGGATGACATACTCTTGATAGGGAAGGAGTTTCCTATGCTACGCTCGGTCAATCTCCGCTTATCACAAGGATTCTACATATAGGATCAAAGCGATACCTCCTAAATCCTGGGTTTTGGATCTATGAGATAGATCTAATTGGATGTTAGAATTCTCACTAGTTATAGTGAGATGGTATCAATAGATCCTGGGGAGAATCACTGGAAAGGTTCCAGGGTGATAAGGACGACTGAATGTCAGTCGCAGGCATTGTCTTTAACCTCAGTGGAGGGACGGTATGTTGGAAGAGTTCTAAGCTAGATACCGTAACTTACTAGAAGATTAAAAGCAAGATACGTCGTTACCAAGGATGCTAGCAAAGAGACAGTCTGGATATATAAGTTCATGAGATGAACTTCGTTCCAACCATTGTGTGACAATGGAGTTGTGGCATATGCCAAGGAACCCACTGTCCCATCAGATATCCAGATATAATTCTTAGGCAGTATCACCTGATCATAGAGATGGATGATCTCCAGGGAGATCGAGGTTAGGAGAGTAGACACAGAGGACAACAGCGCGGATCTACTCACAAATCCTTTTTCCTAGTAGAGACTTTTATGGGATGGTTGAGTATGAGATACTTCAACCGCAGTTAATTGTTGGGTATGTGATACCACAACAGATGGACCTAGTGCAAGTGGAAAATTGTTGGTTATATGTATGCCCTAGAGGCCATTACTGTACATATGATGTATATTGTAATGGATGCTTGGACATATATAGGGAGGACTTTCTTGCTCGACATGATAGTACGCTATCTGGTTGTACTTTATCTTAACATGTACACTGATTGTCTCTATGTTACTGTAAGTGCACGGCGGCGCCCCGGCCGTTAAACCGACGCCGGACTGCGGAAACGAAAAACTTTTCAAACTAGAAAACCGGCACCACCGCACACTTTAAACCCCGGATCGGGCCATTAACCTAACTCTAGCAAACTAGAATAAGAGTAGAGAAGCTATACCAAGTGATCCGTGTCCTTCGGTCTTCGCCTCCACTCCGATCTCCTCGCGGAATCTCCGGTCGTCGCCTCTTCGTCGAAACGGGCACCACATCGCCGGGTTATTTTACGGGCTCGCACCTCTGGACCGAGGCAACTCGGGCACGAAGTTGGGGAGCCGACGTGCCCAAGGAATGCTGTAGGCTAGTGTAGATTCACTTTGTCTCAATAGGGTGAAGTTGCCTTTGATGGAGGAATGAAAAACAATGAACTTTGGAGAGGTGTTAAGGATTTTGTGAGCAAGCCAAATGAGATGAATCAATTTCCCTCACCAAATAAACATGAACCTATCCCCTCTCATCAAGTGGCCGGCCTCTATATGAACAAATGGTGGAGGGAATAATCAAAACCAAGAAGGGAGGTGAGTGTAGGAAAAGCAAAAGGGTGACCACAACCAAATGTGATGATAACAATATCATATCAATTTCTAATCCTTTCTAATCTCATTAATGCAAGAAATGATCACAAGAAAAGCAAAGATGCTTTACCCATCATAATCCCTCAAATGCAAGAAACCCCTCCACAAATGCTAATTTGCAAACTTGCAAATTAGACCCTCCATCAGAAAAATCCGGCCGTGAAGGAACAAAGGAAAACTGGCCGGAACGGAATGGAAATTGGCAACTTCAGAAAACTAATCCCGTAATAAATTACAGGGAAACCCCATGACTGTATATACATACCCGCATTTGTATTCCCATTGAATACAAATGCAAAGAGACAAAATCTACACTGTATAATACTAGGATCCGGCTTAAACCAAAGCCCGCTAGTATTATCCGTCCGATCATGATCCGTGCAATACCACACGTATCTGATCGAACCCTGCCATATCTCCATACGACCTCTACAGCGTTTCTCCCGAAACTTGTGAAACTGGTCTGTGGGGGACTCTAAAGACTCGTCAATACTTTGGTTGCGGATTTAACCACTAGCACGTCAGTGGTATTAGCCTATACGTAACGGGCTACCAGGTATTGACCAAAAGGGACGTCGATGAGCGAACTCATTCTGACACCTTACTGTGCCTGTCAGCGACAATATCCGTACAGTCCGGTCCGTTCATCTATGAGCATCGCATGGCGGGCCTAGGGGGTTGGTAAAAGTCAGACCCCCAAAAGCGGTACAAGTCGTGTCGGAGTGTAGCCCAGAACACCCTGAGATACTATTGGAATACCTACCAGTAAATCTCCTGCCTTGGCCAAGGACTTCGTGTAATTGCTCTCCTAGACACAGCGCGACCTCACCCCCAATACCGGGAGAGACGAACCCCTGCAGATCCGCTCACTGCCTTTATGTGGCTCGGGACTGTACCCAACTAAAACTTGTTTGCACGACTCCTTTGAGCCGTGGTAGGGCAGTAATCAAAGCACAGTGGGAACTCACACGAGACAAATGACGATCTCATGTCGATGAACTAACCTGTACACATATCACCAGGGAACTGCCATCTGACGTCAGGTATAATACCAACTAGCATGTTCCCGGTGAGTCCTGTCCGGTGTACTCATAACCCAATGAGCACCTGTATACATCTTAGGTGAACCAATTGACACCAGTGGCTTGTGAGACCGGCCACGGCCCCTCGTCGGGGTCTCGACTGTATACACTAGTCTACTCTGGAGTATCGATGCCCTGTCTCGAAACTCCCACGACTAGGGACCATTTAAGGATGTGCTTATAGACCCCAGCTCCCACGTATATGATCGCCCTCATACTGCTGGTAGTCATGCAAGAATCCTAGGGGCTCTATCAATGCGCAATAGTGACCTGTAAGGTCACCTAAAGCAGTACACGATGATAAAGATAAACCAGATAGCATACTATCATCTTGAGTAAGACTGTCCTACCGGGATAGGTCCATCCTCAATCATTGCAATCACGTGCCTGTGATCCAATAATTGACTCTGAGGGCACTATCTCTAACAATCTCCCACTTGCACTCAAGGCTAATTATTGCGATGTCGCATACTCACATCCCATGTGATACCGAACACCCAACTCCTCTACTAGCCAGTCTCACAAAGCTCGTTTGCGAAACTATTGCGTTCGAGGAATAGCCTCAGTGAGTGGATCCACTGTGATGTTTCTTTCTATGTCTCTCTTTATCTCAAGTTCACGGAGAAACCCATCTCCCGAAATGAGCAATACCTGTCTTAGAATATGTCTGGATATCTGATGGGACCAAGTTCACAAATGAACTCCAAATCCAAACTTCTTAGACTGTATCGTCAACTGAAGTTAATCAGTATCCTATGCCATCCTTCCCTCAGTATCCACCTGGACCACCTGTCCAAAATACTGCCCCTTGTCAGAGGGAAAACTATAACTCTGACAGCCACCCTGTCATCCAGGTCACCTTGGATGCCTGGAATGATAACCGTCTCCTAAAGGAGGCTGCCGTTATCATATCCCTAGAACATTCACTTATGTTATAAAACTGCTTCCGTACGTCTCTCCAGGATTGGATTAATATCAATTTACTGCATCTCGTGCAAAGATAACATCTGGTGTGGTACTTGACATCTCATGATCAACTCAATTACCTAAGCAAGTGATCTGCCAATCATGCACATCCCTCTCCCCTTTAGTCTATAAGACACCTTTAGAGAGGGTGACTCTATCACCTGCAGGTACACCACCATGCCAGGAGTCATCCATTCTAAATACTCTTAGAATGCTGTCTAAGTACCCTGATTGGGAAACCACCCAAATCTAGATCTAAAACCAGAGATCCAGTAACCAGAATGTCTGATATAATATCCAATTCCTATGTGGAGAAACCATTGTATGACAACCAAAATATAACCGATTGTAGTATAGGAATTTCACTTCCTACTCTGTGTATGTCTTCCAAATACCAGGACATCACACCCTACTACCATCTTAACAGATCCATCCCCTATTCTGATGAAGTCAAACCTATGACTGTCACATCAGAAATAAATGATCTATCTCCGCTACATCTGCTTTAGTCTGTAAATAGACATAAGCCACTTGTCCACCATGCTTCCGCTGCTCCCACTGACTACGACAACCCTCTGGCAGAGTCATATACACGTGCATTTCTAAAACTAGTTTAGAACGACGCTATACTCATCCTCCTGCCGGGTCTCAAAGTCTGGAACAACAGCAATGGCAAGTCTGGGTAAACAAGAACCTCCCTGTCACCGTCCTTGAGGCTACCGAAGTACCTTTCGGGTGCCTGAGGTTTCCCACCATATCTGCGGAATGGCCAATGGAATGTCAAACCAGATTGAATCTTTAGGTTCTTATCAAATTTTCAGTAATCGTTTGCGGTTCTGGAATCACTTCCAGTTCTACCATACTCCTACTACTATTTTCTGAAAAAATCCATTTTTATTAAAATTGTGGCGAGTCAAGAACAATATCACTATTGATCTTCCAGATGGTAGAAAATCAACCATCGTCATAGCCTGGGTCAACCCACAAACAACCATTACAGAAACGTGCCTCGAGTTATCCAGAGTCTGGTTTTAAGCATAAGCCGGACATCTCCCCGTACCTTAACATCGTTAAGATATGAACTGTTATATATCTAATACAGAAACAGAGGCACTGATTTAATTGAACCAGATTCAAATCATGCAGCTGTCTCCAATGCATGTCGAGTAAATGGAAGGAGGCCGATCAGCGTTACTCAACTTAGGAATGCTTCCAATTATGAGTAACCTGAAAGAGAAGCATGTTCTCTTAATCATTACTATTAACTGAATACCACACACAAGTATTTACATCTTCGATCACCTTGAAGAATCCTGATACTTGCAACACCTGGTTCTCTACTTTACTCTTATACCTATAACTTCTCAAAACTCAGACCTTGTGTTCCGACGAAACACTTGTCTAAGAAATAGAGAAGTCATAAGTAAACCGAATATAGTACGAGTACCAACCCCTCTGTCCTAATGGACGCTGGACAACATACAATACTCTGTATAAGTCCCTTGAGTCTAATAACTCATTCCCTGTGTGTCGTAGGTTGAAAACTGTACCTATGGTTAAGAAGAATTACACCGTTGTTTAATGCTCCTTACCTAACCATCCACTGATATAGGTAAATGTCATCGACATAATTTCAAAAAGGTATATCTCACTCTATAAAAATAGACGTACAGATATATCAATTCGAAATTGGTGCATAACAGCGGATATTCAAAACCAAATATTTGCTGTCCGGCAAATAGCCCAGGCGATTTCCTCAAATATCACCAATTACAACGAATTCTGATATAATGAGGATGATCACCTAATTTCCAATAACTTACTCCCACTCATCATCTGTAATACCATACAGATGTGAGAATCATACCTGATAAATACATACCCTGGAGCAAGGGCTAATTTGGAAATCAGTTTTCATTTAACAGTACACAGTGAAACTGAAACATTGAAATATTTCGATGGGGTATCCCGGTATTCCTAGTAATGCCTCTTCCAGATTCACAACTGTAACCGTATATTTCTTTGCCATCTCTCCAAATCCCTTTATATGTCTTTAGTCATTACCTTCTGTACACCCCTTTAGGCCAAATGGTTTTCTTCCTTCCCTACCTTTCGGCACCAGCCTATGGTTTGGAAGAAGACTATCCAATAAGCATAATGGGTGTACTGTCCTAATCCTAGGAACACTCGCAACGCGAGAGAAGGTGAAGATAAAAGACAACCGAATAAAACCTTATTCCTATTTCTCCTGAACCTTAATCTATCCCCGAACTGGAACAAGTTCCTTTCGAGTTCGTATATAACCATACGATGGAGTATCCAAAAAACTGTGGATCTTCGTAGTTATACGGAGTGTCCTGGAGAAATACAAAGGTGATTTAGGATTGGCGAAGAAATACTTGGTTTGGTCGTGAATAGCAGTCGCAATTTACTTTGCCCTCTTACTAATCCCTCGATATGTCTTTACTTAATACCTTCTGTACACCATCGTTATACTAATTGGTTTTCTTCACTCCCTACCAGTCGGCACCTGCCTATGGTTTGGAAGAAGACTATCCAATTTGCGTAATAGGTTTACTATCTCCTAAACCAAGGAGTACTCACAAGCTGAGAGAAGGTAAAAGGAAAAGACAACTGAATAGTCCTATTCGTTTTCTCCAGAACCGTAAACCATCCTCGAATAAATTCCTTCGAGTTCGAATATAACCATACGATGGTTTTGTCCAATGGAAGTGGACGTTCGTAGTAATACGGGGTGTCCTGGAGAAAAAGGTAAAAGTAGGAGTGGCAATGAGGTTGGCAACTCTAACAATCCAAAAGCCAGTGTTTAAGAAGGTTCGGTTAATTTTGGTCACTGAGTCATAGTCAAGGGTCGGGTCATGGTCGCTGCCAAAGAGAGAGAGAAAAGAAACACTCAGCGTGCACTCTAACCTAGATCAGAATGGTTATCACTTTATCTAATCAGGAAACCTCCCACTGTACCGTCAAATTCTCCTCCAAACCTGAAAGAAGAACTAGTCGGGATCACCCGAAGAGTAAACCAACTCATCAGTGGGAATCGGGATCCAACTATCATCGCATGATAACGTGACGGAATACGCTCACGTTATCACACTCCAGAAGGTATGCGCATATCTGGCAAGTTTCAGTTTCTTTTGAAACTCCCGATATGGATTTTTGCCCCATGCTCTTATGACCTTGACGAAGGCCAACATATCATAAGTCGCATGTCAAGTTCTACCCGTCATTGTCCAGGTTAATTTGAACCCACCCGTACATACCCTTGACGAAGGCCAAAATAGTAGTACGACTGTCCCAAACCAACGCATCTATCTATGCAGCAGAAAAGTAACAAATAGCTACCATACACTATGCCTTGACGAAGGCCAACATACATAGCATGAATACTATGAGCTACCTTCCTGAAATGACGGAGGGCTACGAATGGTTTTTGGCGAAAAACCTTTAACGTAATGAACTTGATATCGTTGAAGGAACTGGATAGCTTTTATAAAAATATAGTGGCGAAAACCTTTGCTAAAGAGGTCACTCCCGGTGAAGGGATCTCGGCTCATTCCCCGTAAAATGAGGTGCAGGATATTCCAACTGAATACCACGATGCAAAGTAAAAGTAAACGACTATAGTGAAGTTATTGCCCTGACACAAACTTCTGTCCAAGGGGTCACTCCCGGTGAAGGGATCTCGGCCCTTGCCTCGTCGACTGAGGAGCAGGATATTCCAACTGAATACCACTGTGCAAAACAAAAGTGAACGTCCTTGCAATAACAGCTTTTTGAAAAATGTTCCAACAACATAAGAATAGGTTTGTTTAGCTTGCATTGATCCGAATCAATGCAGTCCCATCAATTATCACACCAATAAAGAACGAAAATAATGATGTACGTATATGCCATCCGCATTCGCCACTGGGTCCCGTCATCACCCGTTAGGTTACTTAACTAACGACAGAGCGGGGACTGGACTAGCACGGATGCAAAACATATACAACATCTACTAGTATATATATATCAATATATAATATTCGCTCAAGGCATGATAAAATGCAACATCACAGAAATGTAATAAGCATCACAGAACAATACAGATATCTGGGATCCCCGGGTTTCATAGAGCCGCTACTGAAACCCGACGTTCCCCTGGTCGTGTGGATAGCCTGTGCAATGAAATCCTAGACCCCTACGGGCGCGGCAAGTTACCCACCAAAAGCTGAAGCGAGGCAGCCCCCTTCAGCAACGTGAATGGACCACCCAGCACTTCACGGAATACGGCAACTTGGGCACCCCTCCTGGGTCAACCTGTACCCCCTACGAGTGCGGCGAATAGCCCGCCAATTCTAGAGTGAAGCCCCCTCCGTCTCAAAGCCATGAGATGCGGGCCTGTTGCCTTCCAGAACCCGGCTATTCGTGCACCCCTCCGCGGGGTAAACCTAGTACAGAAAGTAAAATATACAACGGGTACATCGACCTCGACCCGGTCGTGCCCCAAAAGAATAATATACAAACAGGCAGTGACGGCAGTCCACATGTCGGACGCTTGCCCCACAATATCAAATGTACATATATAACAAAACTGTACTACCATTGCATCCAGGCTATCCCCCACGACCAATCCGCAACATCACAACACAACACAGAACATCAACGTGAATGTCACGTTCGCAAATCCGTCTAAAAGGGCTATAGCAGTTAGGCAGGATTTACCGATCGAATGACATTCACGGTCGCAGATATAATGTAAATACTGTGAACTAACATGTTTAAAATTCTCGATCGATCAAATATACCGAAGTGGGCCCCAAGCACTACTGTAGCACTCACAGAAAATCTGGGCCCAAACAGAACATTCCAAAAACCATATTCTCAAGTCAGAAGCCTACTGTGAAAATTTGGTGCAAAGATAACACTTTCCCACCGCGGAACCGCGGCTAAACCAGGGGTTTGGCCGCGTTTCCGTGGTCGTACTGAGGAATCATTGCATCGAATTTTACCAGAATGCTTAGAATTCCCTGCACTTATTTCTGAAATGTACTGAAAAATTTTTAGAGCCAAAAAAATTTCGACAGAAACTTGTGCACTAGAAAATACGGTTTTTTGGATTTTTGTTTGATCGAGTTCTAAACATACTAGAGAAAGCTAGACTAGGTTAATGGCGTGGCTCTGATACCAATGTAAGTGCACGGCGGCGCCCCGGCCGTCAGACCGACGCCGGAATGCGGAAACGAAAAACTTTTCAAACTAGAAAACCGGCACCACCGCGCACTTTAAACCCCGGATCGGGCCATTAACCTAATTCTAGCAAACTAGAATAAGAGTAGAGAAGCTATACCAAGCGATCCGTGTCCTTCGGTCTTCGCCTCCACTCCGATCTCCTCGCGGAATCTTTGGTCGTCGCCAAATCGTCGAAACGGGCACCACATCGCCGGGTTCTTTTACGGGCTCCCACCTCTGGAACGAGGCAACTCGGGCATGAAGTTGGCGAGCCGACATGCCCAAGGAATGTTGTAGGCTAGTGTAGATTCACTTTGTCTCAATAGGGTGAAGTTGCCTTTGATGGAGGAATGAAAAACAATGAACTTTGGGGAGATGTTAATGATTTTGTGAGCAAGCGAAATGAGATGGATCAATTTCCCTCACCAAATAAAAATGAACCTATCCCCTCTCATCAAGTGGCCGGCCTCTATATGAACAAATGGTGGAGGGAATAATCAAAAACCAGAAGGGAGGTGAGTGTAGGAAAAGCAAAAGGGTGACCACAACCAAATGTGATGATAACAATATCATATCAATTTCTAATCCTTTCTAATCTCATTAATGAAAGAAATGATCACAAGAAAAGCAAAGATGCTTTGCCCATCATAATCCCTCAAATGCAAGAAACCCCTCCACAAATGCTAATTTGCAAACTTGCAAATTAGCCCCTCCATCAGAAAAATCCGGCCGTGAAGGAACAAAGGAAAACTGGCCGGAACGGAATGCAAACTGGCAACTTCAGAAAACTAATCCCGTAAGAAATTAAAGGAAAGCCACGCGACTGTATATAAATACCCGCATTTGTATTCCCACTGAATACAAATGCAAAGAGAAAAAATCTACCCTGTACAATACTAGGATCCGGCTTAAACCAAAGCCCGCTAGTATTATTTGTCCGATCATGATCCGTGCAATACCGCACGTATCTGATCGAACCCTGCCATATATCCATACGACCTCTACAGCGTTTCGCCCGAAACTTGAGAAACTGGTCTGTGGGGGACTCTAAAGACTCGTCAATACATTGGTTGTGGATTTAACCACTAGCACGTCAGAGGTATTAGCCTATACGTAACGGGCTACCAGGTATTGACCAAATGGGATGTCGATGAGCGAACTCATCCTGACACCCTACTGAGCCTGTCAGGGACAATATCCGTACAGTCCGGTCCGTTCGTCTATGAGCATCGCATGGCGGGCCTAGGGGGTTGGTAAAAGTCAGACCCCCAAAAGCGGTACAAGTCGTGTCGGAGTGTAGCCCAGAACACCCAGAGATACTACTGGAATACCTACCAGTAAATCTCCTGCCTTGGCCAAGGAATTCATGTAATGGCTCTCCTAGACACAGCGCGACCTCACCCCCAATACCGAGAGAGACAAACCCCTGCAGATCCGCTCACTGCCTCCATGTGGCTCGGGACTGTACCTAACTAAAACCTGTTTGCACGACTCCTTTGAGCCGTGGTAGGATTGTAATCAAAGCACAGTGGGAACTCACACGAGACAAATGATAATCTCAGGTCGATGAACTAACCTGTACACATGTCACCAGGGAACTGCCATCTGACGTCAGGTATAATACCAACTAGCATGTTCCCGGCGAGTCCTGTCCGGTGTACTCATAACCCAATGAGTACCTGTATACATCTTAGGTGAACCAACTGACACCAGTGGCTTGTGAGACCGGCCACCGCCCCTCGTCGGGGTCTCGACTGTATACACTAGTCTACTCTGGAGTATCGATGCCCTGTCTCGAAACTCCCACGACTAGGAACCATTTAAGGATGTGCTTATAGACCCCAGCTCCCACGTATATGATCGCCCTCATACTGCTGGTAGTCAAGCAAGAATCCTAGGGGCTCTATCAACGCGCAATAGTGACCTGTAAGGTCACTTAAAGCAGTATACGATAATAAAGATTAACCAGATAGCATACTATCATCTTGAGTAAGACTGTCCTACCGGGATAGGTCCTCCCTCAATCATTGCAATCACGTGCCTGTGATCCAATAATTGACTCTGAGGGCACAATCTCCAACAGTTACATGTTGATAAAGCCCTTAGGATATGTACTCGACTACTGGGACTATATTGAGATCATACTAGTGGGGCCACGGTATTCGGCGAGTACATCCTATAAGTGTTCCTAGTCGAGGGTGTATCGAGACAAGGCATCGATACACTAGAGTAGACTAGCGTATACGCATCTTGACCCATATGATGGGCGATGGATGATTCCATATCCATCGGTGTTTGACATCAAGGATGGTGTACGAGCGCTCAGTAGAGACTGGGTACACTGGACGGACTCGCCGAGAACTCTCAGATGGCATTATACCTCACGTCAGATGGCAGTTTTCCGGTGACACTGGTACAGAGTAGTCTGTTGACCCGAGATCGTCATAGAGTCTTGTGTGATTCCCACTGTGCTTTGATTTCCATCATACCACATCCAAGAGCGCGTGCAAAAGGTGGCTTTTGGGTACAGTCCCGAATCACATGGAGGCAATGAGCGATAGGAGGGGATTCGTCTCTCCCGGTATAGGGAGTTAATGTTGTGCTGTGTTCGATTGGCTATAACTGGAAATCCCTGACCAGGGTTGCTGAGATTTACTGGTAAGCGTTATCAGTAGTTTCTCGAACTGTTATAGACCTCATATCGACATGACTTATCAAGCTACTGGGGTCTGACGTTTATCACCCCTAGGCAAGATATGCGACAAATCAGACGACGAGACCGGACTGTATGGGAGTGTTACTGACTAGATTCACAGGAGAATGTACAGGCATGCTTGTTGATCTTCTGAGTGCTCAATACCTTGGTGGCTGTTACGTTTAGCTGACCGCTTGCAGCTTGTGGGTGTTTGATATGATCATCACATACTGCCGGCGTATTGACGATTCTTTAGAGTCCTACACAGAGGTTTCTTGGCTCAGGCAAAATGGAGTAGGAGCACATATGTGATATGTGCGGGACCGAGAACAATACGTGTATGTGATACCGTATTAGATTCTCACGATATGAGATATCGGCCAAGTATATGAGATATAGCCGGGTCATCGGATCAAGTGTTGATTCGATGAACTGATACAGATTATATTAGTCGGTTATTTGTGAAATAGCCGGATTATCGGATCAAGTGTTGATTCGATAATTTAATGTATATTTATATATTTGATATATTAAGTTACATTAACTAATATAAGCTCACTAAAAGATTCTTTTTCTCACTCGGGTAATACATTGATATATATGCGATATATGTTAATTATATTATTTTATTTTGTTACAATAAATATTTTATATGTGATATATAATATTGTAACATGTTAGGCTTATTAATGCAACATGTTTAGTGAAGATTAAACATGGTTAGAGTTTGATTTGGGTTAATCTTTTCTAGAACCTTCTAGAAGGTTTTGTTTTGTTTTGTGCAAAGATATTTGTTTTGATATTTTGCAAGATATTTGTTTAACCCAACCAAACCTTTAACCTTAGTTAAATTTCTACAAAAGTTACTTGAACCATGGTTGCATATCTTACCTTATCATTACTTTCATTATTCATCACAAAAGGATTACTATTGTTCTTCTTCTTCCTTCTTCCTTTTTGATGGAAAAGCTTACTAGCTTTTTCAAAGGTGATGAAAATGAGTGAGAAATAGAAAACAAATGATAGCTAAAATCCTACTTCATCATCCTAATCTATCCTAGCCATTTAGATTAGGGTGTTCACTTCATTTAATAAGTGAGAACTTGTGTTAATGAAACTTCAAGGTAGATCATCTTTGTTATCGAAGATCGGAAGCAAGCTTGCATCTTTCTCTTCGTGGAGCCTCTCGAGAGTCCGGAACTTAATGATCGCAGCGAAGAGACCACAACACGGAGCTTATGAAGTGAAGGACCGGACTACAAAGGTTGTAATCCCAAACTCTTAGATGTTAAAGTGTTTAACATGCTTTGTTTCGCCTAATCTCTAGTCTAAGATCTTGGTTTAGGGTTGTTCGGTACGGCTAAATTTTAAATCGGGCATGGTTGATGCCTTATAGACCCATGTGCGTGTGCCTAGTAACCCTACACATAGTTGTTTCTCTACATGAGTTAAGTCTTCATACTTAACCCATGGTTGCATTTCTAACCTCACATTAGTTTCATTATTCAACATAAAGAGATTGCTTCATCTTCTTCCTTCTTCTTCTTTGCATGAAAAGCTTTCTAGCTTTTTATGATTTGATGGAAATGAGTGAGATTAAGAAAACAAATGAGAGCTAAATTCGTACTTCATCATCCTAATCTATTCTTGCCAATTAGATTAGGGTGTTCACTTCATTTAGTGAATGAGAGCTTGTGTTAAAGAAACTTCAAGGTGGATCATCTTAGTTATCGAAGATTGGAAGCAACCTTGCATCTTTCTCTTCGTGGAGACTCTCTAGAATTCGGGAACTTGATGATCGCAGCGAAAGGACCTCAACACGGAGCTTTAGAAGTGAAGGAACAGACTACAAAGATTGTAATCCCTATCTCTTAGATCTAAAGTTGTTTACATGCTTTGTTTCGCCTAATCTCTAGTTTAAGATCTTGGTTTAGGGTTGTTCGGCACGTCTAAATTTTAAATCAGGCATGGTTGATGCCTTATAGTCCCTTGTAAGAGTGCCTAGTAACCCTATAGAAAATGGTCGACCAAGGATCACCGGAATTTTGTTCCGTGGGTTAGCTACAGGCTGTGTGTCCATAACAATGAAATCAACGGGGAATATGAAGTCCCCTACTTTAATCAACACATCCTCTAACTCACCCCTAGGATGGGTGATGGATCGATCGACCATTTGGAGAGTACAATGTGTGGGTTTCAACTCTCCAATGCCTAATTGCTCATAAACTGAATAGGGCAGCAGGTTAACACTGGTACCAAGATCTAAAAGTGCGCGGTTGATGTTCTTATCCCCAATAGTTATTGAAATTGTAGGACACCCAGGGTCCTTTCGTTTTTGGGGTAAAGGTTAGGTAAGAGCATCGCTCACGGCACTAGCTAAGAAAACTTTCTTAGGTACCTGTGATTTCCTCTTCTTGGTGCACAAGCCCTTCAAGATTTTAGCGTAAGAAGGGACTTGTAGGATTGCATCCAAGAGAGGAATATTAAAGTTAACTTGCTTAAATAACTCGACAATCTTCTCCATTTGTGGAGTTTGTTTATTGGATCTCAACCTGTTTGGAAATGGAATATTTTGAAAATTTGTTGAGTCCAATGTTTGTGGAGGAGATTGCGGAGTTGGAACGGATCCCAGTGCTGGTGTTTTCGTGGAATGAGATGTAGGTCCGTTTAGAGTAGTAGACGAATTAGAGCCTTGTGAAGAAATGAGAACAGGCTCTGAAGATGAAGAAGATGAAGAAGAAGAAGAAGAAGCGGCGGCCGGGGTGTTGTCATCAATGCCCACATTATTGTGCAACATCCTTCCCGATCTCAATGTAGTCACGTCACTCACATTATAGTATTGTTGTTCATGAGCAACATGTGCATTTTGTGTATGACCGGGATTTGGCAGTGGTTGAGATGGAAGTTTCCCCTTCTCTCGCTCGCTTAGAGCAGCATTCAGTTGTGCAATTTGGGCTTCAATTGTTTTGATTCTCTGATCATGTGAAGCAGTGTGTTGCACCAAAGACTGAATGGAAGACTGGATGCTTGTTGAGGATTGCGTAGATTGTTTTAAAAACGCATCCAGACTTCGTTCTAGCGAGAAAACCTTATCGTTATTTGGTTGAACAAAATTGTTTTGAGGATAAGAGTTGTTTGGTACAAAATTGTTGTTTTGGTAAGGTTGGGGTTTGAAAGGTTGCTGATATTGAGTTTGTTGAGGGGCTTGTTGTTGTGGAGGAGGCCCTTGAAAATTATTATTGCCTTGGAATTGTTTTTGATTTTGATTCCAAGCAAAATTTGGGTGGCTCCTCCAACCAGGATTATAAGTTGAAGAGTATGGATCATTTCTTTGCCTTTGCTAAAAGGCAGCATTGACTTGATCCTGTCCTTGAGCA
Source organism: Agapanthus africanus (assembly GCA_030015575.1). NCBI lineage: Eukaryota > Viridiplantae > Streptophyta > Magnoliopsida > Asparagales > Amaryllidaceae > Agapanthus > Agapanthus africanus. Next base: position 209,644,945 of record JASDDO010000004.1, read on the forward strand.
GGTGGATTGTAAGGACACTCTTCAGTAAGATGTGATGGATCCGAACAACAAGCGCATATAGTGCGAGTGGGTAAAGCAGGGGAAGGAGAAGGCGATGAGACTTTGCTCTCAATTGCCTCAAGTTTTTTCATGATTGCAGTCATTTTGGCCTTCATTGCAATCGACATATCAATCTGATGAATGTCTGCCCTAGACTAACCTGATAAAGTTGATGAAGTGGTCTGTCTAGTGCTTTCCCACTGAAGTGTTTGTTCAGCAAAATCGTCGAGAAATTGCCAAGCTTCCTCGCTCGATTTTGTAAGAAAGTGACATTGACAAATGGTTTCCAGCAACTGCTTAGTTGCTGGGTTCAGTCCTTCATATAAAGTTTGGCAAAGTTGCCATTTCTCAATACCGTGATGCGGGCACTGAAAAAGTAGGTCTTTAAATCATTCGAAACACTTCCAAAAAGGTTCGGAAGGAAGCTGAGAAAATTGATTAATTTCATTTCGAATTCTCGCAGTCTTGTAGTGTGGGTAAAAATTTTTAAGAAAAGTTGTAACAAACTCTTCCCAACTGTTTATGGAATGCGATGCAGTACTATATAGCCACTTTTCAGCTAGGTCACATAATGTGAAGGGAATGACTCGTAACCTTATAGCATCATCGGACAGTTGGGTGGTCTTCATCATTGCACAAACATTCGAATTTGTTTATGAAGATATAGGCATCTTCGGATTCCAGCCCGTGAAATTTGGGCAATTTGTTGATGAAGTGGGGCTTAATTTCAAAGTTATCCCCATTAGCCGGAGGAAGTGAAAAACAAGTAGGAAGTGCGGTGCGGGTGGGATAGAAAAGATCCTGGAGCGCGATTCGTTGGGGCGCTTCAACAGGCGGTAAAGGGTTGTTAGGATTGAATCCTGACATCTCTTTAGATGATGAAGGTAAAGATGAAGGTAAAGAAGTGGAGGGAATTTCGACTTCGGAGTCGAACGCGTCGTCAGTAGGAACTAAAGAGACACGGACTAAACGGGTGCTAGTGTCCCTGGTCCAACCAGACATACACTAAATGAGGTGTAGTGTAGTCAAAAAAAAGTAGAAGGTGGGGGTAAGAAAACGTCAATGAGAGAATATGGGTGCAAGTTGGGTGCAATGGATTTCTAGCGACAAAATGGAAAGTTTTTGTTAAAATTTTCCCTTTTTTTTATAAAGATTTGCGTGCAAAGATTTGTACCGAATTAATTTCAATCAACCACAGTTAAACATGCACAATCAAGCCTAGATCTAGGGTCTCTTAAGTCAACTAGACTGCTCCTAACTGGTCCAAAGCGACAAGTTGTGAGATATCCCTCAAATCGCCTCTTCACCGCTAACTGTGGCCAGGTAAGCACAAGTAAAGAAAGGAGGGATCCGCTCACGAATCACCATGAGACGGGCCTTTTAAAATTACCTTTCCCACTTGTCTAGCCTAGGCACTACAAAGTCAGGTTTAGATAAACGACCGATTGCCCACAACCTTGCTTTGTCCTAATGAGCGCGACAGTCCTTATTGGCTGAGTCTAAATATTTTTTAATTAACTCGAAGGTTGATGCATATGCTTTTTGTGATTTTTAGGGTCCTAGGAAGGGTAATGAAATCCCCACCCAGTTTGGATTGGTGTTATAGCCCCTTAAAAGTCCGTTTTAAAAATGCAAAGCAATTAACACACAGAATCCAACAAACTTGCCAAAAATTTTGCTTTTTATTTGCGGCGCAAAGAATCCTGCACAAAATGATTTATTGGAGAGGTAGAAGAAGTTTTTGCGCAAAGAATACCTGCAGGAAAATTTTTCAGTAGAGATCAGGGGGTTACAGAGAAGATAAGAAATACTCACAGAGTGATTTGAAGGGCCGACGTCAGCAAGGGGTCGTGGATCCACGGTCAAAAGCTTGATACTGCGGCGGTTCCGCGGTAGGTAAGTCGGTTCAATCCTCCAAAATTCTTCTGTTGTCTATTGTGGTTCTCCTCTGTCTGTTCAGATCTTCTGTTTGCTGTTTTTTTCACTGGATTTTTCCAGATCTAGAATTTTCCGTCTTCCTTTCCTGCGCAATTCACACAAAACCCTTCAAAAAATAACAAGATGATATTTTTTTTTATGTTTTTTTTTAATTTTTATATTTTTCAATTTTAATTAACCCGAAATTACAAAAAGAAATAACTACCTTTTCCTCGGCAACGGCGTCATTTGATTGTTGGAGATTTTGCGTATGCGTTTTAAATCAAAGATTAAGAATTACCACAATTAATAACGGTGTCTCTTGGTAGCTAATCGGTTGAGTACGGGTCGGTCCACAGGGAAATCGTGTTATCTCTTAGAGTTCTTACGAGTTAAGTCCAAAAGAAATGGTGGTTTTGATTTTAATAAAAACTAAGATTGAATTTAATTCGATTTAAAACCTTACTAGGATTAGGATTAGGTTAGTTTGGAAAGATAATTCTACTCACTGCTTCTTTTGCACTAATTAAGAACATAGGTGTTAGGGTAATAATTAACAAAGGGGATTAGCACGATTTGGAAGAAACTTCGTTTCTTCCTTTTGGTCCTTCTCTGCCCTTTCTTAATTCTTAGCCCTAACCTCTATCTAAATCAACCACAACCGGTCTATCTAGGGAATCACCGCTATCTCGTAGGATAGGGTGCCGTAGTGAGCAGTGGGTGTTTGATTTACATAGAGTCCTAATTTAAAATATTAAACGGACATAAAAGGAGTGAGAGATTTCCATCTCTCAAACCTACCCAATCCTAATCCTAACAAGTGAGGAACTACTCACTCATTAGGGATGTTATGATGAAATTCATTTTTATAATTTTGTTTTAATAACTTAATTAATTTGCAGATAATAATGACATATACGAAAATTGCGGAAATTAAATTGCAGATAAGAAATATTCAAGATAAAAAAACTTACTTTTTATTGACACCTCTTGACGATTACAATGAAACTAAAAATTTAAATCTAGAATTAAAAAGAGGCATTCCTTTATTAAGCTTTAGGGTTTCCTATTTATAGATAGGAGAAACCCTAGGGTTTACATCTGATCCTTATCTGAAATTACAAGACTACCCTAAGAAAGCCGGGTCAACGCACCGACACCACCGACAAGCTGCACCGACACGTGCACAGCACGGCCGCGGAACCGTGGCGAAAAGCCATGTTTGGCCGCGGATCCGCGGCCATCTTGAGGGTTCTTTGTCTCATTTCTTCAGGGTTGTCTTTTGTTGCCTTTTTCTTCTGTTTTCTTTACTTGGTTCTTCAGAATCTTTTCTACTTTCTTCCAGATTTCCTACAGTGCAGAATTTGTGGACTTTTACCATAAGCTTTGCCTTGAAGTCTTGTATCTTGTGCTGCCCTTGAACTGTCTTGTGCATGGAATTGTTTACTGATCTTCATTTGTTCCTTGAATTGTTAGGCGGCATCATACGGATTCATCTTTTGTTGGTTGTAGTCTTACTTTTGTTACGTCTTTTCATGAATTTCATTGTATTATTCTGAGAACCTGTAACCTGCAACTATTTAGCAGACATGGATCAAAAGCACCTATTTATTTGAAATATGATTATGAATGGGCGATATAATAATGCAATATTCTGAAATGAACAGTGTACAAAAACAAATATGGAATATCGCCATCGAAATCGATGGCATACAATAAAACCTCAATCCAAAACCAAGGTATACCGTGGTATATAATCTCACAATCGTGTGCATCAGCATGCACAAAATGGATTCGAAATACTGAAAGTTCATGAAAACTATGCCGAAAGCATAAGTCAAATCACATGCATACCATAGGTATGAAATCAAAATCACATCTCGAATGACATCAAATCGAAGTCAAGTGCAACCGTGGTGCACAAAATCTCAATCATGCAAATAAATCGTCCAAAATATCAAATCAAAGAGGACGGAAAAAGTCCCGCTTTAGCACATCCTCTAAAGATCTCTGGCCAACCGTCATGGTCACTCATAACATGTCTCGTCGACGGTGCCGAACTCTGGCCTGCTGGGTGTGCGTAAAATGACCACTCCTGGGTGCAAGTCTTCTCGTAAATCATTCCAGAGGGTCCTGTCGGGGTCTTTCCCAAATCTCGTTTCTGCCGAACTGCCCGGAAGTTATCGTCTTTTACTAAATCCCTTTCTTGTTCCGGAACGGCTGTCTACTCATCACGACTCCTTCTGGAAGATATATCCATATACAACGCCTCTGCATGTGTATCTCATCTCTGATGTCAGAGGAGTAGAACGGCATCTCTTTGAAATCTCGTACGAATCTCTTACTCCACTTTTCTCTAATGCCGACTGATTCGGACTCGTCTCTTCGTGGCTGCATGGACTGCCCTCCAAAGGCTATACTCGTATCTGGAGTCTCCAAAGCAATGTATCCCATCACATAGTATCCGAATGATGTCGAACCATTCGATCGATTCATCAAAACCTCATAATCCCTCAAGAGCTCAACATCTTGAGTACAGTTTAATAGTTACGAGTACATACCACAGCACCGGTGGACCAGCAGTAGAAGGGCAAACTCAAGCCTCACTAATGGCACAGCGGATCTGCCACAAAGCCTAAGGTTCAAAGGATTTCACATGGTCATTATGTCGAGTTAGGGTTTTCATTCTTCTAGAGGGTCCATAGAATTGCTTGTATGTCTTTCCGAATACTTTAAACTTGGAATATGGGTTTCTGACATTCGATTGTCTCTATCGACTCTCAACGTATCTGCGTGAAGTCGTCTCTAGCTGGAATCCATCAATCTGATGACCTCGCATCGAGGTAAGCGAACGAACCACACGTCATATTCATTCATCCTCGGGTGACTAGATACCATCTATCATATCTCTAAGTACAACTCGTACCGCAATAGCTCCAACATCTGGGTGATATCTCGTCGTTCGCAGCAGCAACTGGCTCATTCGTCTGCACGCTAAACAGTGCCTCAATCATCATGAATAAGCGATACATCAAAGGTCATCACATTCTGGCTGGCCTCTATCAGTGGCTTAATCCTCTGGTGCTGATCTGCACGTCCGAGAATTCTCGTAAAAGCGATCCATCAAACGCTCCTTGCGTGAAAACACAATAAAACGACGCCTCTCTATACAATCGTATATCCCTGAAATCACGCCCTAGTCAATCCTCGTCTATGTAGAGCTCGTGCTGACCGCAATTCTAGCCGTATCTCTCCACGCCCGTACAACCGTGCTAACAAGACCATAACAGGTACTGATGAGGATAGATCATAGGAATGAATATAATACTGTGCAAAGAAATGTACATCCTAAGGCTTCTTAAGCAGAGTAGCGTATCGTAAGTATGCCGCGGAACATACACACGGTACGTCACTCTACTAAAGTCACCTACTCCATCAACCAAGAGTCATCCTACACTCAGAAGGTAAAACCTAACGCTCTGATACCAACTTTGTCACGACCCGAAAAGTACGGAACATGACCGACACTTAAATTATGAAACGTCTCGAGGCGTACGTAATCTAAGTAAGCCAAAACCCAGAAATCAAAACCAATTAAAGCAGTAGAGTGAATGAAAAACCAATTTTAAAGCAAGAAGTTTAACAACATAAGCCGAAGTATACATTTTTAAAATCTCAAGTCTTTTCTGAAAATTTCGGCAGAGTTTCCTTTGTAAATACTAGCCCCAAACGGGGTACAACACTCGCTGTCTCAATATCTCGGGCTCCGGAAATCCGTACTGGCCCGTAACATCAAATCTCAATACCTCAGGCTCCGGCAATCCGGACTGGATTATACTCCGATCGGTATCCTCCGGATATCCGTCGAGTCACAATAAAATCACCGGTCGGTAGTGCTCTCCTGCCAGGCTAAACGCCATCATCTGCGACCATCTTGCCCCAGGGTACCGCACCGGGTTCACCATGCACCCACAGAAGGTTCCTCCTCCTCCTCGAATCGGGTGTATGATATTGCTCAAGAGCCGAGAAAACTCATGGTGGACACCTCTCAAATCATATCATGAGAAAACCGCAATTTTCTATCTTTAAAATGATAATAAGTTTATAAAGTCCTTGTAGTTTCTCCAAATCCAGAAATCTCATGGAAGTCCGAAATCCCAATCTAAAGAGTAAATAACAATGTATTACTGGCAATAAGCTCTATAATATTGTATGACAAATGAATATATGAATGCATCGAATATCAAGCAAAGAATGCAATAATTAAACTAGCATATAAAAGCAAACGCACTAGTACTATGTCGAATCTATCAGTTAGCAATTTATACCAATGAAATAGTGTTTTCTAATGTGTACGTGATATGGCAATTTCCGATGATGATGTGTAAGCCGGCAAGCAGGTGTACGTGGAGCATACGCATCATCGGTAATGGTGCTCGTGTCCTGACAACATGATTTTATAATAACTACGAAAACACATTTAAGCATGCAATGCGATGCAAATAGCAAGAACATACGGAAAATGAATAATAAATGCTACAATAACTAATGTACAATATATATATGAGTCATACAGTTTTGGCATTTGAAATAACACGAATCTTTGTGTTTAGAAAATAGGGGCTACGGTGTTTTTAAGAAAAGGTACGTCCATTGAAATATCCATTGTATCCCTTGGCCTGTCTTTAAAATACTCACGATTCATTAGTTTTGGAATAAGTATGACTCGAGCCCAGTCTAACATCTACTAAGTAAACTACAGGACTAAACTAACAGACTAATCGAAATGGGTAAGGAAAACCACCTAAGTCTGAGTCGATATATATATCTAGTAGTCGGTGATCCTGCCTCAATAGTATCACATACGATACAATATATATAATATGACATCCTCGAGTCAAGAGTGCGGATCAATCATCATAATTATATCTCGTACGGTAAATTCATCGTACGACATCCCAAATCTGGGTACGGGTCGAGTACCACATTTATCTTATGTTCATCTGGTATCCTTATCATCATATCCTGAATCAGTAGTACTGATCTAAAGTCTAGTACATCCAATAACATCAACATATATATATGCGTGTGTATGAAAACACATCGCCTAAAGATCCTCTATAATAATCATGTCGTATCTTATAATACGAACCAAGTCACATCACCGATCTCGTGGCATCATGCCCAATCACGTCGACTCATCTCCAAGTACCATATACTATCATCAACATCCATGTACATGTATACATATATATATATATATACATGCTCATATATATATATATGTATATATATATATATCCCCATATAAGCATAAGTAAATCAAGTGTATGCATGTGTGCAAATCTTTACTCTAGGGTTTCGCGACTAAGAAGCTAAACTAAGTTACTTCTAATTACACAAAACTAACCCATGAACACATAAACCTATCTTGATAATCATTAGTCTCACAATACACACATTTATATATATATATATATATATATATATATATATAATATAACGTATTCATATTTTACACTACGAAACTGCGGGGGTGCTATACGCCATCCACCCGACTTCCCCCGTAGATATATATCTACTCACCTTGATCCTTACTTGTCGAAGTCGATATCTCCATCCTCTTCTTCATCGTCCGAAGTCCACGTAGAGGTACCTACATTTCAATGAATATCGTATCGTAAACCGAAATCGTGGATGAAAACCAAAACGGCACACGAAACACGCATAGGTTAGAACCTATGGTCTACGCATGCAAGAATAACCCAACAACTCCCGATACCGTCGTACAAATGTCAAGTGACCGAGACAAAACACAAATACCAAAGTTCAAGTTCACAGAATTCATAAACCGAAATCAGAAACTATGAAAAACACTTCCAGATTTTACCCCAGGTGAAATTAGCCAATTTTGCATATGTGGAGGGTCTAGTTTACTGAAGATAAAGTCATGGACCAAACACGTACCCATTCTACCCTACCCAGGCCGCAATTTGCGGACAATGGGGATATATTTACGGCCAGAATGAGGGGGTTGGGACTCGAGTCTTCAGGGTAGCTTCCAGGTCACCTGCACATATATCAGTACTCGCTAAATATTTTTCAGGTGCCCCGGGTCATTGCAGTTCTCTAATTACCATCACAATTCCCACAATCTTCCAATATCGGGGTTTCTAAGTTTGGGTCATGGGGTTAAATCTCTGATTTTGGTCTTTAATAAAACACTACAGGGGTTGTAGTCACTAATTACACTCACTTGCACCATCACAATTCAAATCAAACCCAAATCTTCATCTTGGAATTTTCCAAGTTCACTAAACCTCATTTAATCACTTCTAAACTAACATGGAAGCTAAAGTGAATGAAATACTATACTAATGGTGAAAGAATTACCTCATTTGGCAACTCAAGAAAATTCTTGAGTTGCCCTAAGTGCTCAAAATCCTAACTCGCTTTGTCCAAAATGCTTGTAGTGAGCTTGTGCACATTTATAATGAAGGAATTTTGGTGTTTAGATGTGTTTTTGATGGTGAAGTGAGGAGGTAGATGAGGGGAGAGAAGAGGGCAGCCATGGTGAGGAGAGAGGAGGGAAAAAGATGAAGAGGGAATGAATGAAGATGAGCCATGCCCAAGGTTGACCCCTCACCCTCTCTTCTCTCTCTTGCCTATACCCAATTGTTTAATCTTTTCCTTTTCTTTTCTTTTTCTTTAAAACTCCAACAAAACAAAACCAAATAACAAATAAAATGGTGCATGGTTTTCAAACAAAATGAAACAAGTTTGTTGCATGTCATGATGCAAAAATCAAGCTTAATGCAAGATTAGTGAAACTTAATCGCGATTAGCATTAAAATATAATATAATTTATCATGAAGAATTTATAATTTGCTTAAATCACATAAATTCCTCCAAAAATGACCATTCAATTTAATTTTTCCAATCTATCGGTATATAACTATACCGCATCATTAAAATATTCATAATATTTAATATTTAATTATATAAATTTCCAAAAATAATATTTTATTTTTCTGAAATGTTACACTATTGGGGTCCGACGCTATACCACCCCCAGGCTGTGATATGCGACATATTAGACGAAGAGACCGAATTGTACGATAGTGTTACTTATTGGATTCGCAGGAGTATGAGCAGGCTTGCTTGTTGATCTTCTGATCGCTCAATAGCCGGATGGCCGTTACGTTTAGCAGACCGCTTGCGGCTTGTGGGTGACTGATATGATCACCACCTACTGCCGGCGTATTGACGAGTCTTTAGAGTCCTACACAGAGGTTTCCTGGCTCAGGTGAAACGAAGTAGGAGCACATATGTGATATGTGCGGGACCGAGATTAATACGCGTATGTGATACCGTATTCTATTCTCGCGATATATGATATCGGTCGGATATATGTGATATAGCCGGGTTATCGGATCAAGTGTTGATTCGATAAGTTGATACATTTGATTTTAGTCGGTTGTATGTGATATAGCCGGATTATTAAATCAAGTGTTGATTTAATAATTTAATGTATAATTATATATTTGATATATTAATTTACATTAACTAATATTAGCTCAATTAAGCATTTCTTTTTCTCACTAGTGTACACTTAATATATATGTGATATATATTATTGTGTCATGCATGTTGCAACATGCTACATGGGTGTATGAGACTCACACCATGCTTATAATAATGTAAGGTTTTATTTATTTAAAGTAAATCAAATTAGTTGGAAATTATTACATGGTTGAAACTTGTGGAAGCTTGTGGAACCATTGACCAAGTCCACTAATTTTGTTTTACTTGAAGATATTTATTAACCCAACCATTATCCCAAGCCATGGTTAAGTCTCTACATGAGTTAGTATGAGATATTATCTCATCCAAGGTTTCTATTCTCACCAATTGATTCATTCTTCACTTGCTTCATTCCATGGTTTCTTTCTTCATCTCCTTCCTCAAGCTCTCTAGCTTTTTGGGAGGTGAAGAAAATAAGTGACAAAATTATTTCTAAAGTGAGCAAAATTCCTACTTCATCAACCTCTTCTCTACTAGTTATTTAGATTGGGTTGTTTCTTCACTAGTACATCACTTAGTGAAGAGGTAGCTTGAGTTAGTGTCTCCTCGACGTAGATCATCTTCGGCTTCGAAGACTTCAAGCAAGCTTGTTCATTTCACCTTGTAGAGCCTCACTAGAGTCCGGGAGATCACTACTTGGAGCGAAGAGACTACTACACGGAGCTATTGAAGTGAAGGGCCGGTCTACAAAGGTTGTATTCCTTTTTCACTTAGATATAAAAATGTTTACATTCTAGTTTCGTCTAATTCTCTAGTTTAGATTCTAGAGTTAGGGTTCTTTAGCGCGCCAATTAATTTAAAACACAAAACCCAGCGGCGACACTAGGGAACCCTACAGACTGCACTTCAAAACCGCTTTTCTAAATGGTGATTTAGAAGAGAGCGTGTATATGACACTGCAAGAGGGCTTCGTAGACAGTGGGAGCAGAGGAAGCATGTGCAAGCTGCTTAAATCTATCTGTGGGTTAAAGCAGGCATCGCGGAGATGGAATATCTGTTTTAATGAAGCTGTCAAAGAGTTTGACTTCATCAAAAAGGTATATGAACCATGTATAAATAAGAAGATTGTAGAGAGTATGGTTGTCTTCCTCGTATTGTATGCGGATGACATACTCTTGATAGGAAAGGGTGTTCCTATGCTACACTCGGTCAAGCACCTCTTATCACACAGGTTCTCCTTGAAAGATCTAACTGATGTCTCCTATATCCTGGAGATATAGATCTATAGAGATAGATCTAAATGGACTTGGGATTGTCCCAATCCAGGTACATAGACACCATGCTAAAGGGGTTTAGTATGGATGATTCTAAGCGTGGTAATGTACCTGCTTGTTCAGGAATCACTCTCTCCAAAGAGATGTCTCTCGAGACTGATTTGGAGAGGGCTCTCATACAAGGGATACTCTATGCTTTGGCAGATGGGTCAATCATGTATGCGATGTTATGTACCACACCAGATGTAGCTTACTCACCAGGTGTAGTGAATAAGTATCGAAAAGATCTTTGGGAAAACCACTGGACAACTAAAGAACATTCTTAAGTGCTTGAGAGGGACTAAAGAGATGTTCTTAGTGTATGGTAATGGTGAACTCCAGATGGAGTCCTTTACCGATTCAAGCTTCCAGATTGATAAGGACGACTGAAATTCAGTCTCGGGTTTTGTCTTCACCCTCAGTGGAGGGACGGTATGTTGGAAGGGTTTCAAGCTATATACCGTAGCAGACTCGTTGATAGAGGCTAATTACATCGCTACCAACGATGCTGCCAAAGAGGTTGTCTGGTTGAAAAAGTTCATAGGATGAACTTGGTTCCTACCATAAAGCATCCAATACCTGTGTATTGTGATGACTATGGAGTTGTGGCTTTGGCCTAGGAACCCGGGTCCCGTCAGCGATCCAGACATATTCTTAGACAGTTTCACCTGATCAGGGAGATAGTTGATCTCCGGGAGATCGAGATCAGGAGATTTAACACAGAGGATAACACATCGGATCCACTCACCGAGGCCATCCCCCAGATGCTATTCGAGAGACTTTTGGGGCGTTGGGTATGAGATACTACAACAATTGGCCTTAGTGCAAGTAGGAGATTGTTAGGAATATGTATGCCCTAGAGGCCATTATTGTTGATATAGTGGATGCTTGGACATATATATATATATATATATATATATATATATATATATATGACTTTCTTGCTCGACATGATAGTATGCTATCAGGTTAGCTTTATCTTAACATGTAGACTGGTATTTATACTGTCTGTCTCTTACATGTTGATAAAGCCCTTAGGATATGTACTTGACTACCAGGACTATGATGAGATCATACTAGTGGGGCCAGGGTGGTCTAAAAGTACATCCTTTAATCAGTTCCTAGTCGTTGGTATATCTAGACTAGGGTATCGATATTCCAGATTAGACTAGTGTGTATGTATCTTGTCTCTTAGAGGGCGATGGTTAATCCTACAACCATTAGTGTGTGACATAAAGATTGTACACAGGTGCTCATTAGAGAATGGGTACACCAAGCAGGACTCGCCGAGGACTCCTATGTGGTAGTATACTTATCGTCAGATAGCAGTTCTCTGGTGACATTGGTACAGGTTAGTCTGTAGACCCGAGATTGTACACAGGTGCTCACTAATTATTCTTTATAATATATATATTGATATATATATATATATATAATAATGAAGCATGGTATAAAATTCTATTTTGTGAAAATAGAAATGAGGTGGAAAATGAGAGCATGGTTGCAAGCATGGGATTTACATTTGTTTATTCATCTTGACTCACTATTCAAGCATGGTTGCAATTTTATATTGCAAAATTCCATGCTTGAATGAGTGGGGGGTCAAGAGTTTCTATTCATTCTAAGCTCATTATAAACACTTAGCCATTTTCTTTAGTTGCTCCCATGGTTGCTCTCTAGCTTCTTCTTCTTCCTCAATTGCTATAATTCAAGCTTCAACCCTCACATGTGATGTGAACCATGAAGTTTGAACACAAACTTGTGAGATTTTAACATCCCCTACTTGACCATCCTACACTTGACTAGAGATCGAGTGTAGCATATTTATTACCCTAAAGAGTTTAGTGTAGAGGTAGCTTGAGTTGGAAGGACTTCCCGTGGATCATCTTCGGCACGGAGGTCATCGGAGGAAGTTCGTTCAAAGCCTAAAGTGGAGTCGCGGGACTACTACACGGAGCTTGTGAAGTGAAGGACTCGATCTACGTTGGTATAAGCTCCTTCCTTTCTTGATGGTTTTATTGGAAACCCTAATATTCTAGCAAAGATCTTGTATTGTCTATCTTAGCACCTAATAAAAAATTGAATTTGGCATGCTTGATGCTACTAAAACCTCATGGTGGTGCTAGGGTCGACATTCATAATATGCACTCTTGACTCGAGGATGCCGTACGATGGATTGTACCGTACGTGATTCTATGAGGCTGGATCGCCGACTAGTAGATATATCGACTCGGAATATGTTATAGGTTCCTTATCACCTTTGTCTCGGTCCTTAGTTTAGTTTTTTTTAGTTGCTTCGGTAGATGTTAGATTAGGTTCGAGTCATACCTATTTTCAAAACTAATGAATCTTGGGTATTTCCAAAAGACAATCCGAGGGACGGTACGGATTTTCAAAAGACATATCTTTTCTCAAAAACAACGTATCTCCTACTTTTCTAAAAACAACGATTCGTGCTATTTCAAATACTATAACTGTATGGCTCGTATATAGATATATATGTTATATTGTTTACTTTTCCACTATGTTCATGTTATTCTTATTGCATGGTATATTTACTTGTGCTTTCATTAGCTGTTATGATCTCGTCCGTTAGAACAAATGCACCATTACCGATGATGCGTATGTTGCACGTACACTTGCTTGCTGGCTCTCACACATCATCATCAGTAATTGCCATGCCACATACGCAATAGCAACCGTTACATCACCCGTATAACTTGATAATTGTATGGTTTAGCATTCATGATCTCACATGCTAGTTTAGATATTACATTTCTGACTTAGATGCCGCATTGCATTCATATACATACATACTTGTCACGACCCAAAGTTTGGATGTGACTAGCACATAGATTGTATAATATCTAAAGATATCGACACAATCTGAGTAAGCCAAAAACCAAGATCAAAACCCTTTTTTGCGGAATTTAACCAATTTTAGTATTTTAGTAAAAGAATGAGGTACATGCCGAAAGGTTTTTAAATAATAAAAGTTTACACAACTGCGTTTAAAACTTCGACAATACTCCCTTTTTAATTATTAATAAAACAGTTATAGGGTGTATGAATAAGTTGCATCCCTAGTTGGGAGCAAAATAAAGCCAACAGAGGAAATCAATACACAATAATAAAACGACACTCGAAATGAAGAATCTCACGTATAAGTAAAAGAACTATAACTTAACACAACTAAACGATTTCATAAGTCAAAATAATATACATATAACCACATCGCGTTCTAAGTCAAATATACATGGTCTGATGGAGTAATACTAGATCCAAAATATACATATCCAAAATAGGAGGTTACTACATACGTAACCCACCTTGCAAAAAGAACGGTAAAAGCTGACGAGTGGATCTGCACTGCTGCTACGCGTCCACACGACTCCTGCAAGGAACTAAGGCACAATGAGGTGAGTTGCCAACTCAGTGAATAAGACTAACATATATAGGCTGATAATGTAAGTATGACGAACTAGAGCTAACATCAACAAGAATGAATATAATGCATGATAACATGTGGAAATATGAACATGAACTACTAAGTATAAAATCAAGAAGGAAATCTCATCAATTAATTCCAATAAGGTTTATTCTTTTCCGTGTCCAACATCGACACAAATCTTCTGTTTCCATCAGGCATCGTTTCCCTAACGATCCTGTAATCCATAAAAATGGTCGGTATCACCTGGATATCCGCCGTGTTTCACAACTGTCTCCGGTATCGAGTATCCTTGCTAGGCTCCCCGCCTCAAATGCGGCTTTCCTGCCCCTCGGTCTCGACCGGGTCCACCATGTATCCAACTGTATACCCCCCCATTGAGTCTGGATAACGTATAAATCCGCAACCATATAGCCCCCCCCACTCGGTTCGGAATAAAACCAAATCAAAAAAACATCTCATGGTTGACGTATCACATCATTCAGGAAGAATCAACGAATATAACTTAATAATATACAAAACTCAAAACCATAAATCTGTAATGATTCAATGCATCTTATATCAACATTTAAATTACTAGAACATGAAATACGATAACATCTATGGAGATAACTTCCATTATTGATGTATAAGGTATGATATGAATCATATTGAGTATAATAGGTACTAAGTGCGTATGTGACATTTTAATATCGACGAGGTGTAGTGTAACATACAGATATATGCATGTGCAGCAAGACTCGTCGATAATTGTGCAGTGTTCTAATAATTATTAACATGACGATGGATATATATATATATAAGAATGCATGTGATCAAATTATATACAAAGGAAAATTTCATTTAAACATAAACTACGGGCGTATCACGCCATCCATAAAAAATCCCCCGGTAGATGTTTAGTCTACTCACCGGAATACGTCGAATCTACTCAGATCAATAATCCCTTTCCTTTCCTTGCGGCCTCCGAAGTTCCCGTACTCGAATCTAATATTGAATTTAACTTGTATAAGAAACGGCTACATTCCGATACGGCGAAAACATGAAAATACAAGTTGTACGTACTAACTATACTACGTACGACTATTGCAGACTATCTAACACTTATATTAACTGGATTTTAACCAATCGCTGTTCGTAACAGAAAACAGAAACGCGTTACGAATTACCCGTGTCGTATTTTTAGAATTTTGATCCCTTTTTAGATATTAGCTTCCAGATTTCCCATACTGAAAATTTAACTTAAATAAACAATACCAAACACATTAATCCACACACATAGACCTACCGTAAAAACCACAACACCCAATTCCTCAAGAAATTCGGCGAGATCGGATTTTTCCTTCTTGTCACCGACCAAAATCCGAGCAACGGGTTTCGTCTTCCTATAGTTTATTCTAGGTCCAGTTTATAAAATGATGTAACTGTTTGATCATTTTAGTTATCATCTAAACTATAGCAGATTAACACAGAGCTAAATATTGCCTAAAATACGATATTACCGATATTCGATTTCTAAAATAAAACAGTTACAGAACTAAAATCCTACAGGGTTTAAGGATTATACCTACAGCAAGATCACAGGAAAACTCCCTCCAAGAAGCACAAACTCAAGGATCGTAGCTTGAGGGTGATGGTGAAATTTTAGCACTTAGCTCTTCTCTTCACTTATCTTTTCTTTTATTTTTTTTTTGTTGTTCTAAGTTTTTCCTTTTTCTTTTCTATGTTCTAATCTAAAATTAGTTTTATGAGTTGAACAAGTTTGTATAGGATAAGGGGAGTGAGTTATGAGTTGTAGGAGGAGGTGTCACCAGGCAAGGATGTGGTATTTTCATGCAAGTAGGTGGTGTAGTGTAACATTTCAGAAAAATAAAATATTATTTTTGGGAATTTTTATAATTAAATAATAAATATATTGAATATTTTTATATTGCGGTATAATTAAATACCGATAATTTGGGAAAAATTTGGAAAATTATAGAAATTACTAAGAAGAGGATGTTTTATGTGAATTATGCAAATTTTAAGTTTTTATGATTTATTTGACGCTATTTAGTGCTAATCACGATTAAATATCGCTAATCGCGCATTAAGCTTGTTTTATGCAAAACATGCACCGTGTCGTATTTTACACTTGTGTTACATTTTATAACCATGGTTTCATTTGGATTTATGGTTTGGTTTTAAAAATGAAATGGAAAAGAAAATAATAGAAAAGGAAAGGAAAGGAAAGAAAACATTAAAGAATAAGGGATGGGCATGAGAGAGCGTGGTGAGGGGGTCAACCTTGGTCATAGCATTTCCCTCCTTCATTATTTCCTCTCATCTTCCTCTCCTCTTCAGCCCCCATGGCAGCACCTCCTCCCTCCCCCACTTCAAGCCACACAACACCATCAAAAACAACCCAAAACCCCATATCCATTTCACAAAAAGTGTGCACAAGCTCATGGCAACCACTTTGGAACAAGAAAGGAAAGGTTTTGGAGACTTGGGGCAACTCAAGAAAGTTCTTGAGTTGCTAAATGAGGTAATTCCTATACCATTTGCATTGTATTTCTTCCTCTTTAGCTTCCATGTTTAATTAGAGGTGTTTTAGTGATGTTTAGTGAGGGTAGGAAATTTCTAGTTAGGGTTTATGGAATTCTTGAGTTGTGATGTGTGCTTGTGGTTAGTAGTGGCCTTAAAACCCCTTTAGTGATATCATATTGGACCAAACCAGAGACAAAGCCCCGGAATACGAACTTTGAAATTCTGCAGATACGGAAATTGTGGAAATTGTGATGAGAAAATTGAATCTGCTAACACTCGGGGACCTGAAAAATTATTTAGCAAGTACAGAGGAGTGTGCAGGCACCTAGGAAGCTAACCCCAATACCCCAACCCCTAACTCCACTCTTTGGCCGCAGAAATAATCCTTCTGGCAGCAATTTGCGGCCAGACCTGGTCCAATGTGTCTCTTGTTTGTTTCATGGGTCTATCTCCAGTAAACTAGACCCTTGGCATATGCAAAATTGGCTAATTTGACCTAGGGTAAAATCTGGGACCATTTTCATGAGTTGCTGTTTTGATTCGGTGTTATATTTTCCGTATTTTGGATTCTGGATTTAATTATTCATGTTTTACCTTGATCACTTGATGTTTATACGACGATATCGAGGGTTGTTTGGTGGTTTTGCAGGCGTAAGCTATAGGTTTTAACCTATGAGCGAATCGTGTGCCGTTTTGGTTTTCCGACTTGATTTTAATACGCATTGCGATTGTGTTATATGTGTTGGTATCCCACGAATACTTCGAGATGACAAGAAAGCGCATGGCGACGTCGGCATCGGCAAGCGAAGACCAAGTGAGTAGATTATATCTACGGGGGAAGTCGAGTGGATGGCGTATAGCACCCCCGCAGTTCGTAGTGTGGTGTAGGATATGTTATACATTTACATATGTGTTGTGATTGTGGATGATTAACAAGTAGGATCTTAGAAGATCATGGGATAAATGTGGGTGTATTTGGATGATAGTGTCGTGGTTGATTTCTTAGTCGCGAACCATAGAATAGGTTTGCACACACGCGCACACCCCCCTTGCATGCATTATTATTACTTGTGCGTATTTGGGGATACATATATATACACACACAGAGAGGTATGGGACTATGTATATATATACGTATACCTATAGTTAGATAATGAGGATAGTGGATGATATTTGGAGATGAGTCGATGAGTTTGGGCATGGTGCCACGAGATCGGTGATATGATGTGGTTCGTATTAGGAGATACGACATGAGATTTTAGCGGGCCTTTAGGCGTGTGTTTTCATACACGCACACATATATTTATAGATGGTATTAGCTTGTACTAGACTTAGATCAGTACCCCAGTTCATGAGATATGATGATACGGATACCAGATAATTGATGAGATAAATGTGAGATTCGACCCGTACCCAGATTTGGGATGCCGTAGGACGGATTTACGTACGATCTATATATTGATGATAGATCCACACTCTTGACTCGAGAATGTCATATTGTATATTGTATCGTATGTGATATTATTTAGGCGGGATCACCGACTATTATATTTATATGTATATCGACTCAGATTTAGGGGGTTTCTCTTACCCTTTCGGTTAGACTGTTCGTTTAGTTCTGTAGTACTTAGTAGATGTTTGACTGGACCCGATTCATACTTATTTCAAAACTAACGAATCGTGAGTATTTTAAAAGACAGGCTAAGGAATTTTATGGATATTTTCAAAAGACGCATCTTTTCCTAAAAACACCGTAGCCCTTATTTTTCTAAACACCATGATTCGTGTTATTTCAAATGGCAAAACTGTATGATATATTTATATTGATGTAGATTCTGCACTGTTACGTTTATTATTCACTTTCCGCATATTCTTGCTATTCGCATTGCATTGCATGTTTAAATATGTTTGTTGTTATGTTAAAACCATGCTTTCAGGACACCAGCACCATCATGGATGATGCGTATGTTCCACGTACACCTGCTTGCCGGCTCACACACTTCATCATCAATAATTGCCATGTCACTACACAGTAGGAATGTTGCATCAGGATATGACTTATTGTACACTCATACTTGCATACACATATTGTACACTCATACTTGCATACACATATTGTATACCCATACTCGCGTACACATATTGTACACCCATACTTGCATACATACATATTTGCACATACATAAATGATTCTGGCTTGATTTTGAGATTTGGGAACCGCAAGATATATTTTAAAACTGGATTCATTTGAATGAGCGGTTTTCCCTTGATATGTGGATATTACTTTTCCATGTTGCATGATATACTGATATGCTTACATCTCTTTTATATATCGCATACATCATGTTTTATGATTATAAGCATTGAGATATACTGATTTCATGAGATTTCTGAATTTGAGAATCGTGGCTATTTCAAAAGAAAGCATGTAATATTTTAAAAACCCGGTTTCTCTTGATATGATATTTCAGTGCGTCCACCATGCGTTTTCTCGGTTTTGAGACGTGTGACATGTGAAACCCGATTCGAGGAGGCGGATGATCCGTTTGCGGGTTCATGGTGGACCCGGTATGGTACCCCGGGGCGAGAGAGAGATTTCGTGTGGATGACGATGAGCCTGCCAGAGGTACCACTACCTACCGGTGATTGTATTTGAGCTCGGCGGATATCCGGAGGATACCGACCGGAGTTGAGAGATGTTACGGGCTGATCCAGACTAACGGAGCCTGTGGGCCGACCCGGACTGATGGAGCCCTATATATATGAAGATTTACGTGCCGATGCTGGGCACAGGTTTCATGATGTTTTCGAGTGTCGATGCTGGACACTCAGGTTCCATAATTTTGCGAGGGACACACGTTGATTTATATCCTCATACTTCTATGCATATGCTTTATGATATTTACATGCATGATGTTTTGTGTCATTGGTTAACACGTGGACAAGATCCACATGCATACAGACTTTGATTACATAGTTGGATGATATCCGCATACTTTAGACTTTATGATATGTTGCTACCTGAGGCACTGGCACAAGCACTCGGTACTACACTTATGTATAGATGTTTACCTTTGCCACCTTATCATGCTTCAGACTTATTCATATTGAGGATATATTACTACTGATCGTATTGACCTAGGATTAAGTCATACATACGATTTCTGCTCTGTGATGTTTTCTACTCACGAGTTGGCAACTCACCCCCGTTGTGCTACAGTTCTTGCAGGTTTTGCCGTACAGATTTCTTTGCGGCTTTCTGGCACACTGCTTCCTTTCTGGGTGATTGATTTGGTAGGTGGGTTCACTTGCATCGTGACCACCATTGTAGTTATTTATTTTCGTTGTTATATCTAGAAATTCCATCAACCAGACTTGTATATTATTTCAGACTTAGAAAACCAGTTGTGTATCATTTCGACCTTAGAGTCGCGCTTGTATTACTATGGTTTTCTTATTGTTTGAGTTTTGACCCTCGCCCTTGGCGTTGTATATTATATTGCTTGTGTGGTTGTGACCGTCAATGGACGAAGAGCTAGCTCCCGCTTGGGGATGCCTTTATTCATATTATTCATGTTGTACCCCGTTCGGGGCCAGTCTTTACAAAGGAAACTCTGCCGAAATTTTTAGAAAAGACTTGATGTTTTAAAAACGCATAATTCGGCTTATGCTATTAAAACCACTTCCTTAAAACCAGTTTTCCTTCACTTAGTATTTAAAATGTTTTTAGATTTCTGGGCTTTTGGCATACTTGAATTAGATGGGGTCCTATAGACTTCATATGATTCAAGGGCCAGTCACGTGCTATTTCGGGTCATGACAAAGTTGGTATCAGAGCGCTAGGTTAACCTTGGTTCGAGTCTAAGTTTAACTATGCGGAGCCTAGAGCGTTTGTATATATTCGGAACTTAGGCTTGACCTTACGGAACTTAGACTTAGTCGAGGGGGTATTACACCCGAACTTTCGTCGCATTGGTTGACCTTGGTTGATAGAGTAGGTGACTTAAGAAGAGTGATGTACCGTGTGTATGTTCCGCGGCATACTTACGATACGCCACTCCGCTTAAGGAGCCTTAGGATGTACAATTCTTTGCAAAGTATTATATTCATTCCTATGATCTATCCTCATCATTATCGGTTTATGGTTTTGCTGCCACGATTACACGGGCAGTGAGAGCTACGGCTAGAGTTGCGTCAGCACGAGCTCGTCACGAACGAGGACTGACCAGGGTGGGATTCCAAGGACATACGATTGCATAGAGGCGTCGTTTTATTGTGTTTTCGCGCCATGAACGTTTGATGGGTCGCTCTTACGGGATTTCTCGGACGTGCAGATCAGTACCAGAGGATCAGGCTACTGTTAGAGGCCAGCCAGAATGTGATGACCGTCGATGCACCTATTAATTGATGATTGAGGCACTGTTCAGCGTGCGGACGAATGAGCCAGTTGTTGCTGCGAACGAAGAGATATCGCCCCAGATGTTGGAGCTATTGTAGTACGAGATGTACTTAGAGATATGATAGAAGGTCGCTAGTCACCTGAGGATGAAAGACTAGGACATGTGGTTCGTTCGCTTACCCCGATACGAGGTCATCAGATAGATTGATTCCAGCTAGAGACGACTTCACGCAGGTAGGTTGAGAGTCGATGGAGACGATCGAATGTCAGGAGCTCATTTTCCAAGTTTAAAGTATTCAGAGACAAATGCAAGTAATGATATGGACCCTCTAGAAGAATTAAACCCTAACTCGACGTAATGACCATGGAACTCTTTTGAACCTTAGGGTTTGCGGCAGTTTAGCGGTGCTATTTGTGAGGCTTGGGTTTGCCCTTCTACGGTTGGTCCACAGGTGCTGTGGCATGTACTGGAGTACTATTAAACTGTACCCAAGATGTTTAGCTCTTGGGGGAATTATGGAGCCTTGACGAATCGATCGAAAGGTTCGACATCTTTCGGATATCATGTGATGGGATGCATTGCTTGGGAGACTCCAGATACGAGTTTAGCCGTTGGAGTACAGTTCATGCAGCCACGAAGAGACGAGTCCGAAGCAGTCGACATTAGAGAAAAGTGGAGTAAGAGGTTAGTACGAGATCTTGATGAGATGACGTTCCACTCCGCCGACATCAGAGATGTGATACGCATGCAGAGGCGTTGATTATTGATATATCTTCCAGAAGGAGTCGCGATGAGAATGCAGCCGTTCCGGAACAAGAAATAGATATAGTAAAGGGTGGTAACTTCCGGGAAATTCGGCATAAACGATATTTGAGAGAGACCTCGACATGACCTTTCTGGAATACTATACGAGAAGACTTGGACCCAGGAGCGGTCATATTGCGCACACCCAGCAGGCCAGAGTTCGGCATCGTCGACGAGATAGTTGGCCAGAGATCTTTAGAGGATGCGCCAGAGCGGGACTGTTTCCGTCGTCATTCCATATTTGGCCATTGAGCCAAGGAGCTATGCACTTAGCAATCTGCAGTGAGAGAAGAGAGCCTAAGGGCACCAGACGACACGCCACGAACAAGAGGCAAGTAGGTATCTTGCTCTGCTAGCATTGGATGCACCGACACCTTCTCGACTTTGAAGGAGGAAATATCGACGATGGTATTTATGATTTGTGATTTGGTGATTCGATTATCATGTATCTGTCACCTTGGATTTCGGTATTTTGGGCGATCTATTCGCATGATTTAGTCTTGATGACTGAGTTTCATGATATTTTTTTTCGTGCACCATGATCGCACCTACTGGGTATTTGTATTTTGTGCATAGTTATTACACTTGAGATATGCTTTCTACAACGTTGTGTTGATTTATGATTTGTGCGCAGTTATCACACTTGATATCGTTTTGTTCCTTGGCTGCACATGTTTATGATTTCATGGACTTCATACAGTTGGGTTGATTTTGTGCATATGGTACGCACACGATTTGGTTTTCGCACTCGGTATAGTTCACATATGCTTGCAGTGCATTGATACGTATTTTTTGTGCACCACAGTTGCACCTGACTTCGGCTTGATGCCATTCGATATGTTGATTTTGATTTCATGCCTATGTTATCCATGTGATTTGACTTATGCTTTCGGCATAGTTTTCATGCACTTTTAGTGTTTTGATTTGATTTGTGCACGCTGATGCACATGGTTGTGAGATTATATACCGCGGTATACCTGATTTGGATTGAGGTTTATTGTATACCGTCGATTTCGATTATGATATTGATGTTGATTTCGTGCACTCTGTGCATTTGATTGGATTTTGCGTATGTTGGGCGCATGTTATGAGATGCGATTTTGGTGCACACCAGATGCACTAAATCGGGATTCTTCGTGCATATCAGATGCACCTGATTTTGCTGCCAGGCACACACGTTGCCTCTGACAAGTGTTTCGTGCACACCCGTTGTACATAGATGTTGTTTCTGTGCACATGTTTGGCACATATATGGATTTTTATTTCCGTGCGCACCAGACGCACGTAGCATTCTTATGCACATTTTGGGATTGATTTCTTATGGAGCAGTACGTTTTTATGATATTTACTACTTGTTTTCGTACTGAGCAGGAATAGTCAGAGGATAGTACCTGGATATATTTTGCATGCACTGATAGTTATCGAAGGGATTTCCAAAAGAGGAGCTATAGTCTCAGTATTTACCTACGTGTCTGATATGACACGAAACGTTTAAAACAAATAAACCCTTCTAGATTATTTTCAAAAACGGCGGGACGTACATATTAAACAAAGAATAAGTATATATATAGTTATTTTCTTACAATAGGCGTCCGCTACTGTGCCGCGATACGCGCATCGCACGGCAACATGAAAGGTTTGGCATTCATTTCCTTCAGATGTTTACATGTATAGTTTTCATTTATATCATATTGGTTTTCGTATTGGATTTTGACATTG
Source organism: Agapanthus africanus (assembly GCA_030015575.1). Classification (NCBI taxonomy): domain Eukaryota; kingdom Viridiplantae; phylum Streptophyta; class Magnoliopsida; order Asparagales; family Amaryllidaceae; genus Agapanthus; species Agapanthus africanus. The sequence continues at coordinate 209,668,638 of JASDDO010000004.1, forward strand.
ATGTCTTCACCATAACTCTGATGATTGCGGGATGCTTGACGGAATTTTGATTTGGAGTTATCTGCTAATTGTTCATGCGCATGCATTGCGCTATGATTTGTTTTATGTATTGTTGATTTCGGAGCCCCGACGACTTGGACTTTTTACTTAAATGTTTTAGTATTTGAGGGGTTAAAATTTAAATTCGGGGACCGAATTTCTTTTAGGGGGAAGATTGTAACATTTCACAAAAATAAAATATTATTTTTGGGAATTTTTATAATTAAATAATAAATATATTGAATATTTTTATATTGCGGTATAATTAAATACCGATAATTTAGGAAAAATTTGGAAAATTATAGAAATTACTAAGAAGAGGATGTTTTAAGTGAATTATGCAAATTTTAAGTTTTTATGATTTATTTGACGCTATTTAGTGCTAATCGCGATTAAATATCGCTAATCGCGTATTAAGCTTGTTTTGTGCAAAACTTGCATCGTGTCGTATTTTACACTTGTGTTACATTTTATAACCATGGTTTCATTGGGATTTATGGTTTGGTTTTAAAAATGAAATGGAAAAGAAAAGAATAGAAAAGAAAAGAAAAGGAAAGAAAACATTAAAGAATGAGGGATGGGCATGAGAGAGAGTGGTGAGGGGGTCAACCTTGGTCATAGCATTTCCCTCCTTCATTATTTCCTCTCATCTTCCTCTCCTCTTCAGCCCCCATGGCAGCACCTCCTCCCTCCCCCACTTCAAGCCACACAACACCATAAAAAACAACCCAAAACCCTATATCCATTTCACAAAAAGTGTGCACAAGCTCATGGAAACCACTTTGGAACAAGAAAGGAAAGGTTTTGGAGACTTGGGGCAACTCAAGAAAGTTCTTGAGTTGCCAAATGAGGTAATTCCTATACCATTTGCATTGTATTTCTTCCTCTTTACCTTCCATGTTTAATTAGAGGTGTTTTAGTGATGTTTAGTTAGGGTAGGAAATTTCTAGTTAGGGTTTATGGAATTCTTGAGTTGTGATGTGTGCTTGAGGTTAGCAGTGACCTTAAAACCCCTTTAATGATATCATATTGGACAAAACCAGAGACAAAACCCCGGAATACGAACTTTGAAATTCTGCAGATACGGAAATTAAGGAAATTGTGATGAGAAAATTGAATCTGCTAACACTCGGGGACCAGAAAATTTATTTAGCAAGTACAGAGGTGTTGGAGATAGTGCCCTCATAGTCAATTATTGGATCGCAGGTACGTGATTGCAATGATTGCGGAGGACCTATCCCGGTAGGACAGTCTTACTCGAGATGATAGTATGCTATCTGGTTTGCCTTTATCAGTCGTGTACATGTTCAGGTGACTGATTGCATGTTACACTTTGATAGAGCCCTTAGGATCTTGCTTTACTACCAACAGTATGATGGCGATCATATACGTGAGAGTTGGGTAGTTTATATGCATATCCTTAATTGTGGTCCCTAGTCGTGGGAGTTTCGAGACAGGGCATCGATACTCCGGAGTAGACTAGTGTGTACAGTCGAGACCCCGACGAGGGGCGGTGGCCGGTCTCACAAGCCACTGGTGTCAGTTGGATCACCTAAGATGTATACAGGTGCTCATTGGGTTATGAGTACACCGGACAGGACTCGCCGGGAATCTGCTAGTTAGTATTATATCTACCGTCAGATAGCAGTTCCCTGGTGACATGTGTACAGGTTAGTTCATCGACCTGAGGTCGTCATTTGTCTCGTGTGAGTTCCCACTGTGCTTTGATTTCTACCCTACCACGGCTCAAAGGAGTCGTGCAAACAGGTAGCTTTTGGGTACAGTCCCGAGCCATATGGAGGCACGTGAGCGGATCGGCAGGGGATTCGTCTCTCCCGGTATTGGGGGCGAGATCGTGCTGTGTCTAGGAGAGCCATTACACAAATCCATGGCCATGGTAGGAGATTTACTGGTAAGTACTCCAGTAGTATCTCAGGGTGTATTGAGGCTTCACTCCGACACGACTTATACTGCTATTGGGGTCTGACGTTACTAGCCCCCTAGGCAGATATGCGATACTCATTGACGAACGGACCGGACTGTATATACATTGTCACTGTTAGGCTCAGTAGGGTTTTCGGAGGAGTTCGCTCATCGGTCTCCCTTGAGTTCGCTCCTCGGCCACCCTTGAGGTCAGTCCATGGGCAGCCGTTATGCATAGCTAGTGCCGCTGACGGTTTGTGGTTAAACCCACTGCCAGGGTGCTGACGAGTCATTAGAGTTCCCCACAGGCAGTTTCCCAAGTTCGGGCGAAACGTTGTAGAGGCCGTATGGTTTTATGGCAGGGTTCGGAAAATGCACGTGCGTTTACGCACGTGTCAGTTTTCGGGCAGATGATACTGGTCGGCTTTGGTTTAAGCCGGATCCGAGTATTATATTGAGTAGGTATAATATCTTTGTCTCTGTTGCATTTGTATTCGGTCGTAATACAAATGCGGGTATATTTATACAGTTTCGGGGTTATCCTGAAAGTCGTTTCAGGATCACTTTTGGAAGTTGCCAGTTTCCAGTTTTCTATCAGCCGTCTTTTAACATTCTGTTAAAGACGGATTTATCTTTTCTTCTGATATGAGTGAGTCATCATTCTAGAAGCTTCTAGAAGTGATGATGTGGCTTCATGACTCATTAGGCATTAATGGTGTCATTAAAGCTTTTGGTGACTATGCTTATGATTCATTGTTTTCTTTAAAGCCTTTTGTTTTGCTTAAGATCTTTTGTGATGATAAGGCTTCTTGGTGTGGTCACCTCCCTCCTCCTACGGTCACCTCCCTCTTCCTTATAAGGTGGCCGGCCCCTCTCTCTCTCTCTTGATCGATCTCATTTCACTTGAGGTTTCATTTCGGTTAGAAAAGATATGATAGTTTTGGGGTGTATGGAATTCACAGTTCATTTCATTCCATCACCCGATTTCCACGGCAACTTCATTAACCGATCGTCCACGGATTTGGACGAAGTGAGACAAAGTCATCTACTCATTCTCTACATCAATCTTGGTCGTCTCTTTTAGCAAACTTGACGATCGAGTTGCCTCGAGTCAGAGGCGGGAGCCCGTTTAAAGAACCGATCATGTGGTGCCACCTCGACGAGGAGATCGGAGATCGACGAGATCGGAGCAGCCGCAACGGAGCGTGGGATGATGGTTGAAGAACGAAGGACTCGGATCGTTCGGTATAACCTTCCTACACTCTTTACAGTTTGTTAGTTTAGCAATAATGGCAGATCCGGGTTAAAGTATACGATAGCGCCAAGTTAAAAAGGTTTTATTCCGCATTTGGCGTCTGTAGACTGCCGGGGCGCTAGCGTAGACTTACAGTGGTATCAGAGCCTAACCATTTTGCTATACTAACTTGTGCTAACGCGTTTAAAATATCGATCCGACCGAAAATCGAAAACTGCCAAAAATATCATTTTCCTTACTTGTCAGTTTCTGTTGTTTTTAAACGGTGTCGAAATTGATTTCTGGATGTCTTAAAAATCAGAGCAGAGAATTATAAGACCCACGACGAAATTTGGAGTCGTGACTCCTCCAAGTTGCCGCGGAAGGGCGGCCAAACCCATGGTTTGGCCGCGCTTCCGCGGCCATGTGAGGAGCACGTGCTCCAATTTTTTTTCAGTGGGTTCTTGGTGGGATTTTGGGGTTTTTGGTATATAAATTTTTGGCCCAGATTTTGTTACTGTTCACCAGTAAGCTTTGGGGCCCACTTTTTGAAATTTGGTCTTTGGTCGATCGAAATTTAAACACGTTAGTTTACAGTGCTTACATTATATCTCCGACCGGGAATGTCATTTGATCGGTAAACCGCGTCCGATTGCTATAGTTCTTTTAGACGGGTTTGCGAACGTGACATTCGCGTTGATGTTCTGTGTTGTGCTGTAATGTTGCGGTTTTGTCGTGGTGGATAGCAGTGTGCAATGGTAGTACAGATTGAGTTTATTTGTACATTTGATATTGCGGGGCGAGCGTCCAACTTGTGGACAGCCGTCACTGCCTGTTGTATAATATTCTTTTGGGGCACGACCAGGTTGCGGTCGATGTACCTATTGTACTATTTTTCATTACTGTACTAGGTTTTGCCCCGAGACGGAGTGCACGGATAGCCGGGTTCGGGAAAGCAACGGGTCCGCATCTCATGGCTTTGAGAGGCAGAGGGGCCCCACTTCAGAATTGGCAGACTATTCGCCGCACTCGTAGGGGGTACAGGTTGACCCAAGGAGGGGTGCTCAATTTACCAGATTCCGTGAAGTGCCGGGTGTTCCATTCACTATGCTGTGGGGACTACCTCGCTTCAGGTTTTGGCGGGTAACTTGCCGCACCCGTAGGGGTCTAGGTTTCATTGCACAGGCTATCCACACGACAGGGGAACGTCGAGTTTCAGCAGCGGCTCTGTGAAACTCGGGGATCCCAGATTATCTGTATTGTTCTGTGATGCTTATTACTTTTTTGTAATGTTGCATATTATCACGCCTGGAGCGATTATGTATATTGGTTTATATACTATTAGATGTTGTATATGTTTTACACCCGCGCTAGTCCAGTCCCCGCTCTGTCGTTAGTTAAGTAACCTAACGGGTGATGACGGGACCCAGTGACGAATGCGGATGGCATATACGTACATTTTATTTTCGTTCTTTTCTGGTGTGATTGAATGATGGGACTGCGTTGATTCTGATCAACACAAAGTAAAACAAACCTGTATACAGTTGTTGGAACAATTTAAAAAGTGTTATTGCAAAGACGTTTCCTTTTGTTATGCATAGCGGTATTCGGTGTGAATATCCAGCACCTCATTCGACGAGGCAAGGGCTGATATCCCTTCACCGGGAAAGACCCCTTGGACAGAAGTTTGCGTCAGGGTAATAACTTCACTATAGTCGATTACATGTTGCTTTGCATAGCGGTATTCAGTGGAATATCCTGCACCTCATTCCACGAGGAAAGAGCCGAGATCCCTTTACCGGGAGTGACCTCTTTAGCAAAAGGTTTTCGCCACTATATTTTAAAAAGCTATCAGGTTCCTTCAGCGATATCAAGTTCACTACGTTAAAGGTTTTTCGCCAAAAACCAGCCGTAGCCCTCCGTCGTTTCTTATGGATGGTCAGTAGTATTCAAGCTATGTTTGTTGGCATACGTCAAGGCATAGTGTTTGGTAGCTGCTGGGTATTCATTTGTTGCATAGATAGATGAGTTGGTTTGGGACAGTCGTATTACCTTGTTGGCATACGTCAAGGGTATGTACGGGTGGGTTCAAATTAACAAGATAATGACGGGCAGAACTTGACATGTGACTTATGATTTGTTGGCATACGTCAAGGTCATAAGAGCATGGGGCAAGAAAATGATATCGGGAGTTTCTAAAGAAACTGAAACTTGCCAAGTATGCGCATACCTTCTGGAGTATGAATAACGTGGATGCATTCCATCACGTTAACATGCGATGAGAGTTGGATCCCGATTCCCACTGATGAGTTGGTTTACTCTTCGGGTGATCCCGATCGATTCTTCTTTAGGTTTGGAGGAGAATTTGACAGGACAGTGGGAGGTTTCCGGATTAGATAAACTGATGACCATTCTGATCTAGGTTAGAGTGCACGCAGAGTGTTTCTTTTCTCTCTCTCTCTTTGGCAGCGACCTTTGACCGACCCTAGACTATGACTCAGTAACCAGGTTGACCGAACCTTCTTAAAATACTGACTTTTGGATTGTCTGAGTTGCATAAGTCATTACCACTCCTTCTTTTACCCTTTGAATTTCTCAGAACACCCGTATTACTACGGATATCCACTTCCATTGGATAGAGCCATCGTATGGTTATATACGAACTCGAAGGGACTTCTTCGAGGATGGATCAAGGTTCAGGAGAAATAGAATTGGTTTATTCAGTTGTCTTTTATTATCACCTTCTCTCAGGTTGCGAGAGCTCCTTGGTTTAGGAGAGTACACCTATTACGCTTATTGGATAGTCTTATTCCAAACCATAGGCTGGTGCCGAAAGGTAGGGAATGAAGAAAACCAATTAGCCTAAGTAGGGTGTGCAGAAGGTAATATGTAAAGACAAAATAAAGGGATTAGAAAGAGGGCAAAGTAAATTGCGACTGATATCATTCACGACCAAAACCGCGTACTTCATCGCCACTCCTATTTCACCTTTAAAAGAATAAGGTATTATTCAGTTGTCTTTTATCGTCACCTTCTCTCGAGATGCGAGTACTCCTTGGTTTAGGAGGGTACACCTATTATGCTTACTGGATAGTCTTCTTCCAAACCATAGGCTGGTGCCGAACGGTAGGGAAGGAAGAAAACCAGTTAGCCTAACGACGGTGTACAGAAGGTAACGACTAAAGACAAATAAAGGGGATTTGGAGAGATGGCAATAAAATATACGGTTAAAGTCATGAATTGGATTATGGAAGAGGCATTACTATGAATACCAGGATACCCCTACGAAACATTTTCATGTTTCAGTGCATTGTTAAGGAAAAACTGTTTTCCCGATTAGACACTTACTCCAAGGGTATGTATATACCAGGTTTCATTCTCATATCTGTATGGTTTTACAGATGATGAGTGGGAGTAAGATATTGGGAATTAGGTGATCATCCTCATTATATCGGAATTCGTTGTAATTGGTGATATTTGAGGAAATCGCCAGGGTACAGTTTTCCACCTACAACGCACAGGTTTTGAGTTGTTTAACTCAGCGGACTTATACAGAGTATTGTATGTTGTCCAAGTGTCCATCAGGACAAAGGGGTAGGTCCTCGTACTATGTTCTGTTTACTTATAACTTCTCTAGTATTTAGACGAGTGTTTCGTAGAAATACAAGGTCTAAGTTTTGAGAAGTTGTGGGTATAAGAATAAAGTAGAGAACCAGGTATCACAAGTATCGGGATTCTTCAAAGAGATCGAAGATGTAGATTCTTGTGATTGGTATTCAGATGATAGTGATGGTTTTGAGAAACGTGTTTCTCTTTCAGGTTACTCATAATTGGATGGATTCCTAAGTTGAGTAATGCTGATTAGCCTCTTTCCATTAAGTTGATATGCACTGGAGACAGATGCATGGATTGAATCTTGGTTCCAATTAAATATGTGCCAAAGTTTCTGTAATGGATATAGAATGGATCGTACCTTAAAAGAAATTAAGGTATGGGGAGTTGTCCAGCTTATGATTAAAACCAGAGTCTGGATAACTCAGGGCACGTTTCTGTAATGGCTGTTTGTGGGTTGACCCTGGCTATGACGAGGGTTGATATTCTACCATTTGGAAGATCAATAGTGATATTGTTCTTGACTCGCCACAGTTTTAGTAAAAATGGATCTTTTTCAGAAAACAGTAGTGGGAGTATGGTAGAACTGGAAGTGATTCCAGAACCGCGAACGATTACGGAAAATTTAATAGGACCTATATATTCAATCAGGTTTGACATTCCAATAGCCACTCCGCAGGTATGGTAGGTAACCTCAGACACCCGAGAGGTACTTCGGTAGCCTCAAGGACGGTGACAGGGAGGTTCTTATCTACCAAGACTTGACACTACTGTTGTTCCAGGATATGAGACCCGGTAGGAGGGTTGTCATAGTCAGTGGGAGCAGCGGAAGCATAGTGGGCAAGATGCTTATATCTATTTATAGACTTGAGCAATTATAGCGGAGATAGATCATCTAATTTTGATGTGACAGTCATGGGTTTGACTTCAATCAGAATAGGGGATGGATCAGTTAAGAAGGTAGTAGGGTGTGATGTCATGGTATCTTGATGACATACACAGAGTAGGAAGTAAAATTCCTATACTACGATCGGTTGTACTGTGGTCGTCACACAGTTGTTTCTCCAGACAGGATTTGGATATAATATTTGACATTCTGGTTTCTAGATCTATGGTTTTAGATCTGGATTTGGGTAGTTTCCCAATGTGGTACTTTGACAGATATTCTAATGGTTTTTGGAATAGTTGACTCCTAGCATGGTGGTGTACCTGCAGGATATGGAGTCACCCTCTCTAAAGGTGTCTTACAGACTAAAGAGGAGAGGGATGTTCATGATTGGCAGATCACTTGCTTAGGCAATTGAGTCAATCATGAGATATCAAGTACCACACCAAATGTTGGTTTTGCACTAGATGCAATAAGTTTGTATTAATCCAATCCTGGAGAAACATAAGGAAGCGGTTTTAGAACATTAGTACATGTTCTACGGATTTGATAACGGCAGCCTCTTTCGGGAGACGGTTATCATTCCAGGCTTCAAAGGTGACATGGATGACAGAGTGTTTGTCAGAGTTTTAGTTTTCCCTCTGACGAGGGACAGTATTATGGACAGGTGGTCCAAGAGGATACTGTGGGTGGCATGGTGCCCGATACTGATTAGGTTCAGTGATCGATACAGTCTAAGAAGTTTGGATATGGAGTTCATTTATGAACTAAGGTCCCATCAGATATCCAGACATATTCTAAGACAGGTACTACTCAATTCGGGAGATGGTTTTCTCCGCGAACTTGAGATTAAGAGAGATACAGAAAGATACTTCTAGGCGGATCCACTCACTAAGGCTATTTCTCGAACACAATAGTTTTACAAACGGGCTTTGTGAAACTGATTAGTAGAGGAGTTGGATGTTCGGTTTCACACGGGCTGTGAGTAGTCGACATCGCAATATTAGCCTTGAGTGCAAGTGGGAGATTGTTGGAGATAGTGCCCTCATAGTCAATTATTGGATCGCAGGTACGTGATTGCAATGATTGCGGAGGACCTATCCCGGTAGGACAGTCTTACTCGAGATGATAGTATGCTATCTGGTTTGCCTTTATCAGTCGTGTACATGTTCAGGTGACTGATTGCATGTTACACTTTGATAGAGCCCTTAGGATCTTGCTTTACTACCAACAGTATGATGGCGATCATATACGTGAGAGTTGGGTAGTTTATATGCATATCCTTAATTGTGGTCCCTAGTCGTGGGAGTTTCGAGACAGGGCATCGATACTCCGGAGTAGACTAGTGTGTACAGTCGAGACCCCGACGAGGGGCGGTGGCCGGTCTCACAAGCCACTGGTGTCAGTTGGATCACCTAAGATGTATACAGGTGCTCATTGGGTTATGAGTACACCGGACAGGACTCGCCGGGAATCTGCTAGTTAGTATTATATCTACCGTCAGATAGCAGTTCCCTGGTGACATGTGTACAGGTTAGTTCATCGACCTGAGGTCGTCATTTGTCTCGTGTGAGTTCCCACTGTGCTTTGATTTCTACCCTACCACGGCTCAAAGGAGTCGTGCAAACAGGTAGCTTTTGGGTACAGTCCCGAGCCATATGGAGGCACGTGAGCGGATCGGCAGGGGATTCGTCTCTCCCGGTATTGGGGGCGAGATCGTGCTGTGTCTAGGAGAGCCATTACACAAATCCATGGCCATGGTAGGAGATTTACTGGTAAGTACTCCAGTAGTATCTCAGGGTGTATTGAGGCTTCACTCCGACACGACTTATACTGCTATTGGGGTCTGACGTTACTAGCCCCCTAGGCAGATATGCGATACTCATTGACGAACGGACCGGACTGTATATACATTGTCACTGTTAGGCTCAGTAGGGTTTTCGGAGGAGTTCGCTCATCGGTCTCCCTTGAGTTCGCTCCTCGGCCACCCTTGAGGTCAGTCCATGGGCAGCCGTTATGCATAGCTAGTGCCGCTGACGGTTTGTGGTTAAACCCACTGCCAGGGTGCTGACGAGTCATTAGAGTTCCCCACAGGCAGTTTCCCAAGTTCGGGCGAAACGTTGTAGAGGCCGTATGGTTTTATGGCAGGGTTCGGAAAATGCACGTGCGTTTACGCACGTGTCAGTTTTCGGGCAGATGATACTGGTCGGCTTTGGTTTAAGCCGGATCCGAGTATTATATTGAGTAGGTATAATATCTTTGTCTCTGTTGCATTTGTATTCGGTCGTAATACAAATGCGGGTATATTTATACAGTTTCGGGGTTATCCTGAAAGTCGTTTCAGGATCACTTTTGGAAGTTGCCAGTTTCCAGTTTTCTATCAGCCGTCTTTTAACATTCTGTTAAAGACGGATTTATCTTTTCTTCTGATATGAGTGAGTCATCATTCTAGAAGCTTCTAGAAGTGATGATGTGGCTTCATGACTCATTAGGCATTAATGGTGTCATTAAAGCTTTTGGTGACTATGCTTATGATTCATTGTTTTCTTTAAAGCCTTTTGTTTTGCTTAAGATCTTTTGTGATGATAAGGCTTCTTGGTGTGGTCACCTCCCTCCTCCTACGGTCACCTCCCTCTTCCTTATAAGGTGGCCGGCCCCTCTCTCTCTCTCTTGATCGATCTCATTTCACTTGAGGTTTCATTTCGGTTAGAAAAGATATGATAGTTTTGGGGTGTATGGAATTCACAGTTCATTTCATTCCATCACCCGATTTCCACGGCAACTTCATTAACCGATCGTCCACGGATTTGGACGAAGTGAGACAAAGTCATCTACTCATTCTCTACATCAATCTTGGTCGTCTCTTTTAGCAAACTTGACGATCGAGTTGCCTCGAGTCAGAGGCGGGAGCCCGTTTAAAGAACCGATCATGTGGTGCCACCTCGACGAGGAGATCGGAGATCGACGAGATCGGAGCAGCCGCAACGGAGCGTGGGATGATGGTTGAAGAACGAAGGACTCGGATCGTTCGGTATAACCTTCCTACACTCTTTACAGTTTGTTAGTTTAGCAATAATGGCAGATCCGGGTTAAAGTATACGATAGCGCCAAGTTAAAAAGGTTTTATTCCGCATTTGGCGTCTGTAGACTGCCGGGGCGCTAGCGTAGACTTACAAGAGGAGTGTGCAGGCACCTAGGAAGCTAACCCCAAGACCCCAGCCCCTGACTCCACTCTTTGGCCGCAAAAATAATCCATCTGGCCGCAATTTGCGGCCAGACCTGGGCCAATGTGTCTCGTGTTTGTTTCATGGCTCCATCTCCAGTAAACTAGATCCTTGTCATATGCAAAATTGGCTAATTTGACCTAGGTTAAAATCTGGGACCATTTTCATGAGTTGCTGTTTTGATTCGGGGTTATATTTTCCGTATTTTGGATTCTGGATTTAAGTATTCGTGTTTTACCTTGATCACTTGACGTTTGTACGACGATATCGAGGGTCGTTTGGTGGTTTTGCAGGCGTAAGCTATAGGTTTTAACCTATGAGCGAAATGTGTGCCGTTTTGGTTTTCCGACTTGATTTTAATACGCATTGCGATTGTGTTATATGTGTAGGTATCCCACGAAGACTTCGAGATGACAAGCAAGCGCTTGGCAACGTCGGCATCGGCAAGCGAAGACCAAGTGAGTATATTATATCTACGGGGGAAGTCGGGTGGATGGCGTATAGCACCCCCGCAGTTCGTAGTGTAGCGTAGGATATGTTATACATTTACATATGTGTTGTGATTGTGGATGATTAACAAGTAGGATCTTAGAAGATCATGGGATAAATGTGGGTGTATTTGGATGATAGTGCCGTGGTTGATTTCTTAGTCGCGAACCATAGAATAGGTTTGCACACACGCACACCCCCCTTGCATGCATTATTATTTGCACATACATAGATGATTCTGGCTTGATTTTGAGATTTGGGAACCGCAAGATATATTTTAAAACTGGATTCATTTGAAAGAGCGGTTTTCCCTTGATATGTGCATATTACTTTTTCATGTTGCATGATATACTGATATGCTTACATCTCTTTTATATGTCGCATACATCATGTTTTATGATTATACGCATTGAGATATGCTGATTTCATGAGATTTCTGAATTTGAGAACCGTGGCTTTTTCAAAAGAAAGCATGTACTGTTTTAAAAACCCGGTTTCTCTTGATATGATATTTCAGTGCGTCCACCATGCGTTTTCTCGGTTTTGAGACATGTGACATGTGAAACCCAATTCGAGGAGGCGGATGATCCGTTTGGGGGTTCATGGTGGACCCGGTATGGTACCCCGGTGCGAGAGAGAGATTTCGTGTGGATGACGATGAGCCTGCTGTTGGAGATAGTGCCCTCAGAGTCAATTATTGGATCACAGGCACGTGATTGCAATGATTGAGGGAGGACCTATTCCGGTAGGACAGTCTTACTCAAGATGATAGTATGCTATCTGGTTTATCTTTATCATCGTGTACTGCTTTAGGTGACCTTACAGGTCACTATAGCGCGTTGATAGAGCCCCTAGGATTCATGCTTGACTGCCAGCAGTATGAGGGCGATCATATACGTGGGAGCTGGTAGTCTATAAGCACATCCTTAAAAGGTCCCTACTCGTGGGAGTTTCGAGACAGGGCATCGGTACTCCAGAGTAGACTAGTGTATACAGTCGAGACCACGATGAGGGCCGGTGGCCGGTCTCACAACCCACTGGTGTCAGTTGGTTCACCTAAGATGTATACAGGTGCTCATTGGGTTATGAGTACACCGGACAAGACTCGCCGGGAACATGCTAGCTGGTCTTATACCTGACGTCAGATAGCTGTTCCCTGGTGACATGTGTACAGGTTAGTTCATCGACCTGAGGATCGTCATTTGTCTCATATGAGTTCCCACTGTACTTTGATTACTACCCTACCACGCTCAAAGGAGACGTGCAAACAGGTTTTAGTTGGGTACAGTCCCGAGCCATATGGAGGCAGTGAGCGGATCTGCAGGGGTTCGTCTCTCCCGGTATTGGGGGTGAGGTCGCGCTCCGTCTAGGAGAGCCATTACACGAAGTCCTTGGCCAAGGCAGGAGATTTACTGGTAGGTATTCCAGTAGTATCTCAGGGTGTTCTGGGCTACTCTCCGACACGACTTGTACCGCTTTTGGGGGTTTGACTTTTACCAACCCCCTAGGCCAGCCATGCGATGCTCATAGACGAACGGACCGGACTGTACGGATATTGTCACTGACAGGCTCAGTAGGGTGTCAGGATGAGTCCGCTCATCGACGTCCCTTTTGGTCAATAGCTGGTAGCCCGTCACGTATGGCTAATACCTCTGACGTGCTAGTGGTTAAATCTACAGCCATAGTATTGACGAGTCTTTAGAGTCCCCCGCAGACAGTTGCTCAAGTTTCGGGCGAAACGCTGTAGAGGCCGTATGGAGATATGGCGGGTTCGATCAGATACGTGTGGCATTGCACGGATCAGGATCGGACGGTTAATACTAGCGGGCTTTAGTTTAAGCCGGATCCTAGTATTGTACAGTGTAGATTTTGTCTCATTGCATTTGTATTTCGGTCGGAATACAAATGCGTGTATGTATATACAGTAGCGGGGTTTTCCTGTAATTTATTACGGGATCAGTTTTTTGGAGTTGCCAGTTTGTTTTCCGTTTCAGCCATATTTCTTTGTATCTTTCATTGGCTGAAGATTGGTGGAGGAGGGCTTATTTGCATTTGTGTAAATTAGCATTTGTGGAGGGTGGGCTTTGCATATTGTTGTATCATGATAATTCCTCCACCATTTGACTTCTTCTAGTCATCATTGCTTGACTTTCTTATTCATCAAGGTGGTTGATGATTAGGTTGTTGGAGTGTTGGTTTTGGTGCAATCATGGTTGTTGATGATTGGTTGATGGAGTGTGAGTTTTAGTGGGTGATCGCTTCCTTTTTTCATGATAACCCTTTTCTCTCTCTTGTTTTTGGCTCACTCCTTTGTGATACACACACCCCCTCTCTCATTCTCCTCTCCCCATTCATTTTGGCCGGCCAAGCCAAGGAGGGGCTGCCCATATTTTTGTGGTGGGATTTTTGGTCGTTTGGCTTCACAAAAATCCCAAAGTTTCATCTCCAAAAGTCTTAGTTCATTTCCTCCACCAAAGGCAACTTCCTCAAACCCCAAATGAGACATAGAGCACTACACGTTTTCTACAGCAAATCTTGGGCACGTCGGCTCACCAACTTCGTGCCCGAGTTGCCTCGGTCTAGAGGTGGGAGCCCGTAAAAGAAGCCGGCGACGTGGTGCCCTTCCGGCGACTTGGTGGAGACCGGAGATTCCGCATGGAGATCGGGACGACGACGAGAAGACCGAAGGACACGGATCGCTCGGTATATCTCTCTACCCCTTCTCTAGATAGGTAGGACTAGATTAATGGCACGATCCGGGATTTTAGTGCACGGTGGTGCCGGTTTAAAAAGTTAAAGTAAATCATCGCTTCCGCATTCCGGCGTCAGATTGACGGCCGGGGCGCCGCCGTGCACTTACAGTGGTATCAGAGCCTCGCCATTAACCTAGTATAGCTTGCTCTAGTATGTTTAGAACTCGATCGAACAAAAATCCCTAAAAACCGTATTTTCCATTGCATCAGTTTTCTGTCGATTTATTTTTGGCTCGAAAAATTTTCAGTACATTGCAGAAACATGTTAAGGGAATTGTAAGAGTTCTGCAAAAATTTGGTGAGGTGAAGCTTCAGTACGACCGCGGAAACACGGCCAAAACCCTGGTTTGGCCGCGGTTCTGCGGTGGGGAAATGTCCACACTGTGCCAAAATTTTACAGAAGGCTTCTTACATGGAATTAGGGTTTTGGGGATATTCTTTTTGAGCCCAGATTTTCTGTGAGTGGTACAGTACTGCTTGGGGCCCACTTAGGTAATTTTGATCGATCGAAAAGTTTAAACATGTTAGATCAAAGTATTTATGTTTTATCTGCGACCGTGAATGTCACTCGATCGGTAAATCTTGTCTAACTGCTATAGCCCGGTTAGACGGATTTGCGAACGTGATATTCACGTTGATGTTCTGTAATTGTGCTGTGATGTTGCGGATTGGTCGTGGGGGATAGCCTGGATGCAATGCTAGTACAGTTTTGGTTGTATTATATACATTTGATATTGCGGGGCGAGCGTCCGACATGTGGACTGCCGTCACTGCCTGTTTGTATATTATTCTTTTGGGGCACGACCAGGTCGAGGTCGATGTACCCGTTGTATGTATATTTTACTTTCTGTACTAGGATTACCCCGCGGAGGGGTGCACGGATAGCCGGGTTCTAGAAGGCAACGGGCCCGCATCTCATGGCATTGAGATGGAGGGGGCTTCACTCTAGAATTGGAGGGCTATTCGCCGCACTCGTAGGGGGTACAGGTTGACCCAGGAGGGGTGCCCAAGTTACCGGATTCCGTGAAGTGCTGGGTGGTCCATTCACGTTGCTGAAGGGGGCTGCCCCGCTTCAGGTTTTGGCGGGTAACTTGCCGCGCCCGCAGGGGTCTAGGATTTCATTGCACAGGCTATCCACACGACCAGGGGAACGTCGGGTTTCAGTAGCGGCTCTGTGAAACCCGGGGATTCCAAATATCTGTATTGTTCTGTGATGCTTATTACATTTCTGTGATGTTGCATTTTATCACGCCTTGATAGAAATATTATATATTGATATATATACTAGTAGATGTTGTATATGTTTTGCATCCGCGCTAGTCTAGTCCCCGCTCTGTCGTTAGTTAAGTAACCTAACGGGTAATGACGGGACCCAGTGGCGAATGCGGATGGCATATACGTACATCATTATTTTCGTTCTTTATTGGTGTGATCAATTGATGGGACTGCATTGATTCAGATCAATGCAAGTTAAAAACAAACCTATTCTGATGTTGTTGGAACACTTTTCAAAAAGCTGTTATTGCAAGGACATTCACTTTTGTTTTGCACAGTGGTATTCAGTTGGAATATCCTGCTCCTCAGTCGATGAGGCAAGGGCCGAGATCCCTTCACCGGGAGTGACCCCTTGGACAGAAGTTTGCGTCTGGGTAATAACTTCACTATAGCCGATTGCCTTTTACTTTGCACAATGATATTCAGTTGGAATATCCTGCACCTCATTCTACGGGGAAAGAGCCGAGATCCCTTCACCGGGAGTGACCTCTTTAGTAAAGGTTTTTGTCACTATATTTTTAAAAGCTATCCGGTTCCTTCAACGATATCAAGTTCATTACGTTAAAGGTTTTCGCCAGAAACCATTCGTAGCCCTCCGTCGTTTCATATGGATAGTCAATAAGTATTCAAGCTGTGTATGTTGGCCAAAGTCAAGGCACGGTGATTGGTAGCTATTGGGTATTCATATACACTATAGATAGATGCGTTGGTTTGGGACAGTCGTACTACTATTTTGGCAAAAGTCAAGGGTATGTACGGGTGGGTTCAAATTAACCTGGAGAATGACGGGTAGAACTTGACATGTGACTTATGATATGTTGGCCAAAGTCAAGGTCATAAGAGCATGGGGTAAAAATCACATCGGGAGTTTCTAAAGAAACTGAAACATGCCAGATATGCGCATACCTTCTGGAGTGTGATGACGTGAGCGGATTCCGTCACGTTATCATGCGATGATAGTTGGATCCCGATTCCCACTGATGAGTTGGTTTTCTCCTCGGGTGATCCCGACTAATTCTTCTTTCAGGTTTGGAGGAGAATTTGACGGTACAGTGGGATGTTTCCAGATTAGACAAATTGATAACCATTCTGATCTAGGTTAGAGTGCACGCTGAGTGTTTCTTTTCTCTCTCTCTTTGGCAGCGACCATTGACCCGATCCTAAGACTATGACTCAGTGACCAAAATTAACCGAACCTTCTTAAACACTGGCTTCTGGATTGTCAGAGTTGCAAACCTCATTGCCACTCCTACTTTTACCCTTTTCTCCAGAACACCCCGTATTACTACGAACGTTCACTTCCATTGGACAAAACCATCGTATTGTTATATACGAACTCGAAGGAATTTATTCGAGGATGGTTTCCGGTTCTGGAGAAAACGAATAAGACTATTCAGTTGTCTTTTCCTTTTACCTTCTCTCAGGTTGCGAGTACTCCTTGGTTTAGGAGATAGTACACCTATTACGCAAATTGGATAGTCTTCTTCCAAGCCTTAGGCTGGTGCCGAACGGTGGGGAATGAAGAAAACCAATTAGCATAACGATGGTGTACAGAAAGTATTAAGTAAAGACATAACAAGGGATTAGTAAGAGGGCAAAGTAAATTGCGACTGCTATTCACGACCAAACCAAGTATTTCTTCGCCAATCCTAAATCACCTTTGTATTTCTCCAGGACACTCCGTATCACTACGAAGATCCACAGTTTATTGGATACTCCATTGTATGGTTATATACGAACTCGAAAGGAACTTGTTCCAGTTCGGGGATGGATTCTGGTTCAGGAGAAATAGGAATAAGGTTTATTCGGTTGTCTTTTATCTTCACCTTCTTTCGCATTGCGAGTGCTCCTAGGATTAGGACAGTACACCCATTATGCTTATTGGATAGTCTTCTTCCAAACCATAGGCTGGTGCCGAACGGTAGGGAAGGAAGAAAACCATTTGGCCTAAAAGGGTGTACAGAAGGTAATGACTAAAGACATAGAAAGGGATTTGGAAAGATGGCAAAGAATTACACGGTTACAGTTGTGAATCTGGATAATAGAAGAGGCATTACTAGGAATACCGGGATACCCCGTCGAAACATTTCAATGTTTCAGTTTCACTGTGTACTGTTAAAGGAAAACTGATTTCCCAATCAGATCTTGCTCCAGGGTATGTATTTACCAGGTATGATTCTCACATCTGTATGGTTTTACAGATGATGAGTGGGAGTAAATTATTGGGAATTGGGTGATCATCCTCATTATATCGGGATTCGTTGTAATTGGTGATATTTGAGGAAATCACCTGGGCTGTTTGCCGGTCGGCAAATATTTGGTTTTGAATATCCGCTGTTATGCATAAATTTCAAATCGATATATCTGTACGTCTATTTTGATAGAGTGAGATATACCTTTTTGAAATTATGTCTATGACATTTACCTATATCAGTGGATGGTTAGGTAAGGAGCATTAAGCAGCGGTGCAATTCTTCTTAACCATAAGTACAGTTTTCAACCTGCGACACACAGGGAATGAGTTATTAGACTCAAGGGACTTATACAGAGTATTGTATGTTGTCCAGTGTCCATTAGGACAGAGGGGTTGGTCCTCGTACTATATTCGGTTTATTTATGACTCCTCTAGTTTTTAGACAGGTATTTCGTAGAAACACAAGGTCCGAATTTTGAGAAGTTATAGGTATATGAATAAAGTAGAGAACCAAGTATTGCAAGTATCGGGATTCTTCAAGGTGATCGAAGATGTAGATACTTGTGTAGGGTATTCAGTTGATAGTAATGATTAAGGGAAATTGCTTCTCTTTCAGATTGCTCATAATTGGAAGCATTCCTAAGTTAAGTAACGCTGATCGGCCTCTTTCCATTTAGTTGACATGCACTGGAGACAGCTGCTTGATTTGAATCCGGTTCAATTAAATCAGTGCCTCTAGTTCTATATTGGATATAGAACAGTTCATATCTTAACGATGTTAAGGTACGGGGAGTTGTCCGGCTTATGCTTAAAACCAGACTCTGGATAACTCAAGGCACGTTTCTGTAATGGCTGTTTGTGGGTTGACCCAGGCTATGACGAGGGTTGACTTTCTACCATCTGGAAGATCATTAGTGATATTGTTCTTGACTCGCCACTGTTTTAACAAAAATGGATTTTTCAGAAAACAGTAGTAGGAGTATGGTAGAATTGGAAGTGATTCCAGAACCGTAAACGATTACTGAAGATTTGATAAGAACCTAAATATTCAATCTGGTTTGGCATTCCATTGGCCACTCCGCAGATACGGTGGGTAACCTCAGGCACCCGAGGGGTACTCCGGTAGCCTCAAGGACGGTGACAGGGAGGTTCTTTTTTACCCAGACTTGCCATTGCTGTTGTTCCAGACTATGAGACCCGGCAGGAGGATGAGTATAGCGTCGTTCTAAACTTGCTTTAGAAGTGTACGTCTATATGACTCTGCCAGAGGGTTGTCGTAGTCAGTGGGAGCAGCGGAAGCATTGGTGGACAAGTAGCTTATGTTTATGGACTAAAGCAGATATAGCGGAGATAGATCATCTATTTCTGATGTGACAGTCATAGGTTTGACTTCATCAGAATAGGGGATGGATCTGTTGAGAAGGTAGTAGGGTGTGATGTCCTGGTATTTGGATGACATACACAGAGTAGGAAGTGATATTTCTATACTACGATCGGTTATACTTTGGTTGTCACACAGTGGTTTCTCCACATAAGGATATAGATATAATATCAGACATTCTGGTTACTGGATCTATGGTTTTAGATCTATATTTGGGTAGTTTCCTAATCAGGGTACTTAAACGACATTCTAGAGGTGCTTTAGAATGGACGACTCCTGGCATGGTGGTGTACCTGCAGGTGATGGAATCACCCTCTCTAAAGGTGTTTTACAGACTAAAGGGGAGAGGGATGTGCATGATTGACAGATCACTTGCTTTGGCAATTGAGTCAATCATGAGATGTCAAGTACCACACCAGATGTTGTTTTTGCAAGTAGATGCAACAAGTTGATATTGATCCAATCCTGGAGAAACGGTCGGAAGCAGTTTTAGAACATAAGTGGATGTTCTAGGGATATGGTAACAACAGTCTCTTTTAGGAGACAGTTATCACTCCAGGCTTCCAAGGTGACATGGATGACAGAGAGGTTGTCAGAGTTATAGTTTTCCCTCTGACGAGGGGCAGTATTTTGGACAGGTGGTCCAGGACGATACTGAGGGAGGCATGGCGCAGGATACTGATTATGTTCAGTTGACGATACAGTCTAAAGAGTTTGGATTTGGAGTTCATTTATGAGCTAGGTCGCATCAGACATCCAGACACATTCTAAGACAGGTATTGCTCATTTCGGGAGATGGCATTCTCCGCGAACTTGAGATATAGAGAGACATAGAAAGAAACATCCAGGCGGATCCACTCACTGAGGCCATTCCTCGAAAGCAATAGTTTCACAAACGGGTTTTGTGAGACTGACTAGTAGAGGAGTTGGGTGTTCGGTATCACACGGGCTGTGAGTATGCGACATCGCAATAATTAGCCTTGAGTGCAAGTGGGAGATTGTTGGAGATAGTGCCCTCAGAGTCAATTATTGGATCACAGGCACGTGATTGCAATGATTGAGGGAGGACCTATTCCGGTAGGACAGTCTTACTCAAGATGATAGTATGCTATCTGGTTTATCTTTATCATCGTGTACTGCTTTAGCTGACCTTACAGGTCACTATTGCGCGTTGATAGAGCCCCTAGGATTCATGCTTGACTGCCAGCAGTATGAGGGCGATCATTTACGTGGGAGCTGGTAGTCTATAAGCACATCCTTAAAAGGTCCCTAGTCGTAGGAGTTTCGAGAAAGGGCATCGATACTCCAGAGTAGACTAATGTATACAGTCGAGACTCCGACGAGGGGCGGTGGCCGGTCTCACAAGCCACTGGTGTCAGTTGGTTCACCTAAGATGTATATAGGTGCTCATTGGGTTATGAGTACACCGGACAGGACTCGCCGGGAACATGCTAGTTGGTCTTATACCTAACGTCAGATAGCAGTTCCCTGGTGACATGTGTACAGGTTAGTTCATCGACCTGAGGATCGTCATTTGTCTCGTATGAGTTCCCATTGTACTTTGATTACTACCCTACCACACTCAAAGGAGACGTGCAAACAGGTTTTAGTTGGGTACAGTCCCGAGCCACATGAAGGCAGTGAGCAGATCTGCAGGGTTTCGTCTCTCCCGGTATTGGGGGTGAGGTCGCGCTGTGTCTAGGAGAGCCATTACACGAAGTCCTTGGCCAAGGCAGGAGATTTACTGGTAGGTATTCCAGTAGTATCTCAGGGTGTTCTGGGCTACACTCCGACACGACTTGTACTGCTTTTGGGGGTCTGACTTTTACCAACCCCCTAGGCCCGCCATGCGATGCTCAGAGACGAACGGACCGGACTATACGGATATTGTCATTGACAGGCTCAGTAGGGTGTCAGGATGAGTTCGCTCATCGACGTCCCTTTTGGTCAATAGCTGGTAGCCCGTCACGTATGGCTAATACCTCTGTCGTGCTAGTGGTTAAATCCACAGCCATAGTATTGACGAGTCTTTAGAGTCCCCCACAGACAGTTGCTCAAGTTTCGGGCGAAACGCTGTAGAGGCCGTATGGAGATATGGCAGGGTTCGATCAGATACGTGCGGCATTGCACGGATCAGGATCGGACGTTTAATACTAGCGGGCTTTGGTTTAAGCCAGATCCTAGTATTGTACAGTGTAGATTTTGTCTCATTGCATTTGTATTTCGGTCAGAATACAAATGCGTGTATGTATATACAGTAGCGGGGTTTTCCTGTAATTTATTACGGGATCAGTTTTTTGGAGTTGCCAGTTTGTTTTCCGTTTCAGCCATATTTCTTTGTATCTTTCATTGGCTGAAGATTGGTGGAGGAGGGCTTATTTGCATTTGTGCAAATCAGCATTTGTGGAGGGTGGGCTTTGCATATTGTTGTATCATGATAATTCCTCCACCATTTGACTTCTTCTAGTCATCATTGCTTGACTTTCTTATTCATCATGGTGGTTGATGATTAGGTTGTTGGAGTGTTGGTTTTGGTGCAATCATGGTTGTTGATGATTGGTTGATAGAGTGTGAGTTTTAGTGGGTGATCATTTCCTTTTTTCATGATAACCCTTTTCTCTCTCTTGTTTTTGGCTCACTCTTTTGTGATACACACACTCCCTCTCTCATTCTCCTCTCCCCATTCATTTTGGCCGGCCAAGCCAAGGAGGGGCTGCCCATATTTTTGTGGTGGGATTTTTGGTCGTTTGGCTTCACAAAAATCCCAAAGTTTCATCTCCAAAAAGTCTTAGTTCATTTCCTCCACCAAAGGCAACTTCCTCAAACCCCAAATGAGACATAGAGCACTACACGTTTTCTACAGCAAATCTTGGGCACGTCGTCTCGCCAACTTCGTGCCCGAGTTGCCTTGGTCCAGATGTGGGAGCCCGTAAAAGAAGCCGGCGACGTGGTGCCCTTCCGGCGACTTGGTGGAGACCGGAGATTCCGCAGGGAGATCGGGACGACGACGAGAAGACCGAAGGACACAGATCGCTCGGTATATCTCTCTACCCCTTCTCTAGATAGCTAAGAATAGATTAATGGCACGATCCGGGATTTTAGTGCGCGGTGGTGCCGGTTTAAAAAGTTAAAGTAAATCATCGCTTCCGCATTCCGGCGTCGGATTGACGGCCGGGGCGCCGCCGTGCACTTAGACCTGCCAGAGGGACCACTACCTACCGGTGATTGTATTTGAGCTCGGCGGATATCCGGAGGATACCGACCGGAGTTGAGAGATGTTACGGGCCGATCCGGACTGACGGAGCTTGTGGGCCGACCCGGACTGACGGAGCCCTATATATATATGAGGATTTACGTGCCGATGCTGGGCACAGGTTTCATGATATTTTCGAGTGTCGATGCTGGACACTCAGGTTCTATGATTTTGATGTGTCGCGAGGGACACACGTTGATTTATATCCTCATACTTCTATGCATATGCTTTATGATATTTACATGCATGATGTTTTGTGTCATTGGTTAACACGTGGACGAGATCCACATGCATACAGACTTTTATTACATAGTTGGATAATATCCACATACTTTAAACTTTATGATATGTTGCTACCTGAGGCACTGGCACGAGCACTCGGTACTACACTTATGTATAGATGTTTACCCTTGCCACCTTATCATGCTTCAGACTTATTCATATTGAGGATATATTACTACCGATCGTATTGACCTAGGATTGAGTCATACATACGATTTCTGCTCTGTGATGTTTTCTACTCACGAGTTGGCAACTCGCCCCCATTGTGCCACAGTTCTTGCAGGTTTTGCCGTACAGGTTTCATTGCGGCTTTCTGGCACACTGCTTCCTTTCTGGGTGATTGCTTTGGTAGGTGGGTTCACTCGCATCGTGACCACCATTGTACTTATTTATTTTCGTTGTTGTATCTAGAAATTCTATCAACCAGACTTGTATATTATTTCAGACTTAGAAAACTAGTTGTGTATCATTTTGACCTTAGAGTCGCGCTTGTATTATTATGGTTTTCTTGTTGTTTCAATTTTGACCCTCGCCCTTGGCGTTGTATATTATATTGCTTGCGTGGTTGTGACCGTTAATGGACAAAGAGCTAGCTCCCTCTTGGGGATGCCTTTATTCATATTATTCATGTTGTACCCCGTTCGGGGCCAGTTTTTACAAAGGAAACTCGGCCGAAATTTTTTGAAAAGACTTGATGTTTTAAAAATGTATAATTGGTCTTATGCTATTAAAACCATTTCTTTAAAACCAGTTTTCCTTCACTTACTATTTAAAATGGTTTTAGATTTCTGGGCTTATGTTTTACTTGAATTAGATGGGGTCCTATGGACTTCATATGATTCAAGGGCCAGTCACGTCCTATTTCGGGTCGTGACATGTAGCAAGGAAAAAGGTGGGGTTTTCATGCAAGAATGAGGTGGATATATGAAGTGTCATCTAGGATGTGTTATGCCATGGTTATAACTTAAGCTTATCATGACCTTACCCTTTTTGCACATAAACCCTCACAAATTTCAAATTTTCACAATTACCTAATCTTTTAACAAAATCCCTCATACTACATCATACTACAATTGAAGCTAAATTTTTCACTGAAACCCTTGTAATTTATTAATGTTACAAACTAAAATTACAATTTAATTAGTTTCACACAATAATTATGAAAGTGTCCTAATTTGTTTCAATAACTTTTTAAATTAACATTTTATTATTTAATTAATTAAATTAATTTATTATCTAAATTTTTCAAAATGTTACAATATCCCCCCTCAAGAAAATTCGGTCCCCGAATTTAAAACTTAACTATACATACCTTCAAAAAGATGTGGAAATTTCTTCTGGCATCCTCTGTCTCCCAAGTGATCTCCTCGCGATTCGTTCCTCGCCAAAGAACCTTTACAGACGGAAGTATCCTTGATCTCAGTTTCTTTGCCTGTCGGTCTAGAATATCCACTGGCTGCACTGTGTAGGATAAATCCTGCTCAAGCTGTACGGTCTGATGCTGGATCGCGTGAGAAGGATCGTATAGATACTTGCAAAGCATAGACACGTGAAACACCGGATGCACATCGGGAAAACTCGGTGGAAGTGCTAAACGATAAGCTACAGCACCCACTCTCTCCAGAATCTCATAGGGTCTGACATATCTGAGGCTGAGCTTCCCCTTTTTCCCGAAACGCATCACACCTTTCATCAGAGATACACGAAGGAAAACATGTTCTCCCACATCAAACTCGAGTCTACAACGGCGTCGATCGGCATATGATTTCTATCTGCACTGGGCCGCTCTCATCCTGTCCCGTACCAACTGGACCTTTTATGTAGTCTCATGTACTATCTACGGTCCCAAAATGCTACCCTCGCTGAATTCTGTCCAGCAAACGGGTGACCGACATTTTCTCCCATACAAAGCTTCAAAAGGTGCCATCTGGATCGTCTCCTGAAAACCGTTATTATAAGAGAATTCTATCAAAGGTAAGTGGCGATCTCAACTGCCACCGAAATCAAGACTGCAGGCTCGAAGCATATCCTCTAGAGTCTGTATGGTCCGCTCCGACTGACCATCTGTCTGTGGGTGAAAAGCTGTACTAAAACTCAGTCGGGTACCTAGAGCCCCTTGAAGTTTCTGCCATAATCGGCTGGTGAACTGCGTTCCCCTGTCGGACACAATGCACGTCGGAACTCCATGCAATCGTACGATCTCATCAATATAGACCTGAGCGTACTGTGCGTATCCATAAGTCATCTTCACCAGAAGAAAGTGAGCGGTCTTCGTTAATCGATCCACGATCACCCAGATAGAATCATACCCTCTGCTAGTCCTGGGTAAACCCACAATGAAATCCATGGAGATCTGCTCCCATTTTCACTCCGGAATAGGTAAGGGCTGCAACTCTCCTGCCGGCCTCTGGTGCTCAGTTTTGACTTGCTGACAAGTAAAGCATCTCGAAACAAACTCTGCGACATCTCTCTTCATTCCTTCCCACCAATAGACATCCTTCAAGTCATGATACATCTTGGTGGAACCAGGATGAATACTATATGCTGACCGATGGGCCTCCTCTAAGATCTCACGTTTCAGTCCCTTCGAATCCGGCACACAAAGACGAGTCCCAAAACATAATACTCCACGGTCATCTATCCCGAACTCAGACTCTTTACCCTGTCTAACCTGATCTATGATATCCGACAAGAGAGCATCCGTGGGCTGTGTCTCTCGAATACGATCCAATAACTGAGGACGGGTGCGAACATGAGCCAACTGTCCTCCTGTCGATGTGAACTCAAACTGTATACGGCTATCACACAGAATCTGTCAATCTGCCGAAGACTGTCTCTGCATAATGCACAAATGAGATAAGCTACCTCCAGGCCTCCGACTCAAAGCATCTGCTACAACATTCGCTTTGCCTGGATGATACAGAATCTCGCAATCGTAATCCTTCACTAGTTCCATCCATCGACGCCTGAGATTCAGATCCCGCTGCTGAAAAATATATTTCAAGCTCTTGTGGTCTGTGAATATCTGGCACGACTCACCGTACAAGTAATGCCTCCAAATCTTCAGTGCGAATACCATAGAAGCCATCTCTAAATCATGCGTGGGGTAGTTCTGCTCGTGCCTCTTTAGCTGTCGAGAAGCATAAGTGACAACCCTGCCGTGCTGCATCAACACACAACCTAAAGCCACTCGAGAGGCATCACAATAAACAACAAAACCATTTGACCCAGAAGGTAAAGATAAGACTGGTGCAGTCGTCAAGCGAGTCTTCAACTGCTGGAAACTCTGTTCACACGCATCTGTCCAAAGAAATGGAATCTCCTTCCTGGTCAACCCGGTCAGCGGTGCAGCGATCCGAGAAAAATCTTGCACAAAACGTCGATAGTAACCGGCCAGTCCCAAGAAACTGCGAACCTCTGTAACTGATACAGGTCTGGGCTAGTGCTTTACTGCTTCGATCTTCTTTGGGTCCACACGTATACCATCTTTCGTGACTATGTGGCCCAAGAAATCCACACTATCCAGCCAGAAAGCACACTTGGAGAATTTAGCGAACGACTAACGTTCCTTCAAGGTCTGCAATGTGATACGCAAATGTTGCTCTTGCTCCTCCCGGCTCCGAGAATAAACAAGAATATCATCAATGAATACAATAATAAACTAATCAAGGAATGGCCTGAAAATGCGGTTCATCATATCCATAAAAGTTGCTGGGGCATTGGTGAGCCTGAACGACATCACCAGAAACTCATAATGCCCATATCATGTACGAAAAGCAGTCTTCGGAATGTCATCCTTCCGAACTCTCAACTGGTGATACCCTGACCGCAGATCTGTAGGGTTACTAGGCACTCTCAAGGGGTCTCACAAGGCATCAACCATGCCCGTTTCAAAAATACGGTGCCGAGAAACCCTAGACTAGATCGTTGGCTAGATTTCTAGGCGATAAATGAACTAGTTTACAATTAAAATAAAAGAATACGGAAATAAAACCTTTGTAGATCCGTTTGTCCACCTCCATAGCTCCATGAAGAAGTCATCTCCGCTGTACAAATCCGATCTTGGACTCTCGCGTTCGCTTCATCGGAGAAATAGGCGGGCAAGGTCGTCGGCTTCGTGCCAAAGATGATCTACGTCGAGGCATCACTAGATCAAGCTCCACCTTCACCAAGCCTTGAAACTTGTGATTAAAACACACTCTACTACTTGGCAAGAGGTAGAGGATGAAGAAATAGGAAGTGGGTAGACTTTAGAATTGGATTTCTCACTCTAATTCATCAATCACCATTGATGGAGTCTTGCTTTTTTCTTCAAGAATAAGAAGAAGAAGAAGAAGAAGATGAAGTATATATTATCATAAGTTAATTAAAAGGAAAAGAAAAGGAATACTTATCATGATAATAACCATGGTCAAGTGTAGAGACTAAACTAAGGTTAAGTGAAGAGGTTAGGGTTAAGCATGAGACAAAATGGTCACAAAGTCAAAGCTTCATGAAGCTTCAAAGAAAGAAACAAAACTTGCAACCATTTCATTTCTTTATGCTTAATATTTTTCCAAAATAAATAAACAAATAAATAAATGAATAAATTGTTAGTGTATATGCCCTAGAGGCCATTACTGTATCATACTAGTATGTATATTACTTGATGGAAGCTTGGGATATTCACAGTTGTACAGACAATCTTGCTCAATATAGTAGTATGCTACTTGGTTTGTCTCTGCTTTAATGTGTACTTGTGTGTTTATTTATTATATCACCTATACGCATTAGTAGAGCCCTTAGGATCTTTGCTTGATTACCGGCGTTGTGATGGCGATCACACTCGTGGGGGCTGGGTAATCTACAAGCACATCCTTATACACGTCCCTAGTCGTGGGAGTATCGAGATAGGGCATCGATGCTCCGGAGTAGACTAGCGTATGTGCTTCTCATCCCAGCACGGGAGACGGTCTGTCCCACAGCCGTCGGTACGTCGTACTTGAGATAGTATGCGGGTGCTCGTTGGGTTACGAGTACACTGGACAGGACTCGTCGGGAACTGATGGTTGGTATTATACCTATCGTCAGTTATCAGTTCCCAGGTGACATGAGTACAGCTTAGTACGCTGACTTGACACTGTTACTTCGCCTCGAGTGTGTTCCCACTGTTCTTTGATTGCTACCCTACCACGGCTCTACTGAGTCATGCAAACAGGTATTAGTTGGGAGCAGTCCCGAAGCACTTGGAGGCAGTGACGGTTAGACAGGATTCGTCTCTCCCGGTATTGGGGGTTGACATCGCGCTGTGTCTAGGAGAGCCATTACACAAGTAGTCCCTGGCCAGGGCAAGCGAGATGTACTGGTAGGTTCCAGTGTTATCTCAGGGTGTTCTGGGCTTCACTCTGACACGACTTGTACCGCTATTAGGGGTCTGACGCTTGCCGCCCCCCTAGGCCCGACATGCGATGTATCAGACGAATAAACCGGACTGTACGGAGATTGTCAAATACAGACTCAGTAGGAGTTCGGATGGGTTTACCTCATCGGCCTTCTTATCGACATCTACCTGGGGACCGTTACGTACAGCTAGTGCCACTTGCGGTCTGTAGTTAAACCCACTGCCAGCGTAGTGTCGAGTCTTTAGAGTCCCACACAGAGAGTTTCCCTGCACTGAGCGAAACGTGTAGAGGCCGTATGGTTTTACGGTAGGGCTGCGATCACTTACGTACACTTGTGTGCGTGTGGTGTTCGGGCAGGCAATACTAGTGGGCTTTGGTTTAAGCCGGATCCTAGTATTGCATGGATGGATTTGTTTTGTCTTCTGCGCATCCGCATTCTACGGAATACGGATGCAGGTGTGTATGCACAGTTTTCTGGAGCGATGAAGGAGGAGGTGCCTCATTAGGGTTTTGGCAGATGGTTCGGCCAAAACCGCTATGTGGAAGGCTCATTAGGGTTTTGACAGTTGATTCGGTCAAAACCATTTTGAGGCGGACTCATTAGGGTTTCGACAGTTCGTTTAGTCAAAACCATTATGAGCCGGGGACATTATTTACTAATTCTTTCATTGATAATTTTGTTATGGCTAATTACATTGACCATTTGACCATCTTGACTTTGTTGACCATTTGACCAAAGTTGACTTGGATCTTCTTAGATGATCTAAAGTATTCTTTGGTTTTCTTTTTCTTTAGTTATGATAATGGTCATGTCATTTGTAGCCATCACCTTTATCTTGATGGGATTAGTAATGATAATGTTTTGTGCATTATTTGCAACCATGGTTGTTTTTCTTTTGTTGATAATATTATTCTCATTCTCTCTCTTGAAATGAGAAGCTCCATGGTTGCTAGAAAACTCCTTCTTCTTCCTCCTCTTTGTTTCTCCTTTGATCTCATGTGTTGAGAGAAAAAGGATTCCATTTGACAAACACATCCATACATCTTCTATACACATCCTAGGGCTTCTAGATTAGCAATCTCCTTGCCCTAGTTACCTCGGCTTGAGGTGGAGCTCGGTGTACATCTCTCGGGTGGATCGTCTTCGACTCAAGGAGGCCGCGGAGGTGACCGAAGTCCGGATCGACCATTGAGCAAGCAAAGAGAAGAACAACAAGAAGAGAAGAACATCAAAGAAGAACAACAACAAGAAGAGAAGGAGTTCAAGTTGAGGTTTAACCCCTAACCGAGTAGATACATCTCATGTTAGGATGCTAGTATATTGTTTAGCAAAGATCCGGCTTTTACGGTCCATGTTACAAAGTTTAGAAAAATTTTGATTTACCGTTTCCGCAACCCCGAAAGTACCGGGTGAGGTAACGTGGACCTAACAGTGGTATCAGAGCCAAACTAAACATAAACTAGCTTGGTAGTAAAGTATATCGAAGTTCGAAACGGAAAAATCGAAAAAAACCAAGTTAGAAAAACCTGAGTTTCTGTTAAAATTTTTTCTGGTCAAAACAAAATTTGTTATACTCCAAAAATCATCTCAGGGTTTTTAGAAGAAAGCCACCAAAAACGAGGCAGCGACTCCACCAAAGCGCCGCGCTTCCGCGGCAATAGCAAGCTATTGCCGCGGAACCGCGGCCAACTTGGTGAGTTACTGCATCGATTTTGGTGCAGTGTGTTTCTGACGTGGTTTTAGGATTTTTAAGATATATTATATGTGCCCAGATTTTCCAGAATAGAAATTTGTTTTTGGGGGCCTATAAATCCGTATTTTTTCGAACTTCAATATACTTTGACTATAAGGATTATATCTGTGATGTTCTTATGTATTGAACGTCGGCTAATCGCTATATGTCGATTAGTCGGGGTTATACACATTTGTGATCTGTGATTGTTCTTGATGGTTTGTGTATATGAACTCGTTGGTTTGTCGCGGATGAATAGCCGGGGTGGATGTGAGATGAGAGTTTCTTTTTCTTTCATTCATGTAATAAATTTGTAAATTGATGTAATATTATTTGTATGGCCGCACAACCGGGTCGGGGTTGTAGCCGTCATTGTATAATTCTTTTTACTGTTTTTGCTCCTAGGATAGACCCATGGAGGGGGTGCACAAACTACCGGATAGCTCGAAGTACCGAGTGGCCTACTCATGGCATTGAGGGAGGTTGCTTCGCTTCGGGTACTTGGCGGGTAGTTTGCCGCACCCGTAGGGGTCTTGGGTGGGGTTTTGGCTATTCATCGCGACCGTGTAATCCGTTTTTCGTTGCAGGCTCGAACGAATCGCGGGTTCCTAGTATATCCAAAGTGTTCATCTGTGATCTGTAATGTCTATCATTTCTATATTTATAACTATTTAGGCGTTGCTTATGTTTTACAGCCGCGCTAGCCCAGCCCCCGCTCTGCCGTTAGTTAAGTAACCTAACAGGTGATGACGGGGCCCCGTGGCGAATGCGAATGGCATAAGCGTACGTCATATTTTGGTTGTTTTATGCAATGGTAGGATTTAAATGATGGGACGCATTAAAAGAACTAATGCAAGAAAATAAACCTAAAAGACGTTGTTGGAACAATTTTTCAAAAAGCTGTTATTGCAAGGACGTTCATTTTTGTTTTGCATCGCGGTATTCGGTTGTGAATGCCCAGCACCTCAGTCGACGAGGCAAGGGCCGAGATCCCTTCACCGGGAGTGACCCCTTGGACAAAAGTTTGTGTCAGGGTAATAACTTCACTATAGTCGATTATTCTTGCTTTGCATCGAGGTATTTAACTTGGAATATCTTGCACCTCATTCGACGAGGAAAGAGCCGAGATCCCTTCACAGGGAGTGACCTCTTTAGCAAAAAGATTTCGCCACTATATTTTTCCAAAAAGGGTTATCAGGTTCCTTCAACGACATCAAGTTCATTACGTTAACGGGTTTTTCGCCAAAAACCCAGCCGTAGCCCTCCGTCATTTCCTACAAGTACTACTCAGTATTCGAGCTACGTATTTTGGCATTGTCAAGGCGTAGTGATCGGTAGCTAAGTATTGCTTGTTTGCAACCTTATTTTTCAGGTTATTTAGGACAGTCGCATAGCTATGTTGGCATTGTCAAGAGTTGTGCGGGTGGGTCTAAGTTAATCAAGATAATGACGGGCCGAACTTGACTAACAGTTCATGATATGTTGGCATTGTCAAGGTCATGAATCGTTAGGGGCAAAAACCACATCGGGAGTTTCAAAAGAACTGAAACTTGCAGATTTAGCATACCTTCTGGAGTGTGGTGACTAGAGTGGATTCCATCTAGGTTATCACACAATGACAGTTGGATCCCGATCCCACTGATGAGTTGGTTTACTCTCGGGAGATTATTTCACTTAACGATCAATGCTATAAACCTAGTAGGTGTCTAGAAAGGTGTTAGCGGGGTTACGCCCCCAGGGAAAAGAGGTTCTTTAATTAAGGAACTTCGCGAAAGCGTTGGAAAACCTCCCTCGAAGTACCGACACTAGCCTGGCTGAAAGGTTAAGCAAGTATTGTGACGTGAATTAAAACCCGGCTAGTTCTTCTTTTAAAAGGTTTTAAGAAGGATTTGAGGAAACAGTGGGAGACATCCTGGTTAGATAAATTAATAAACCAATCTAATCTTGCACGAGCATACGCTGAGTGTTTCTTTTCTCTCTCTCCAGGCAGCAACCTTTTCACGCCCTAATCAAGATAATAAAATGTATCGCTTGACCGATCCGAATTCTTATTCGGGACTGGGGAAAGTTGGTTCAGCTCTAACTTGTGACAACAGTCATGAGAATGGGAAAGGGGATTGTATGGATTTCCAGGATACCCAGTTGAAGAAGAAGCATGGTTTTGCATCTACTTCAGGTGTTCTTGTAATTGAGAACTGTTTTACGGTCAGCCCTACCTCCTGGGTACTTGATACCGGATCAGGATCTCATATCTGTAATTTATTGCAGGGACTGAGAAAAAGTAGGAAAGTTGCACCGGGTGATATGTCGCTCAGAGTAGCGAACGGAGCACAAGTTAATGCGGCAGCCGTCGGTGAATATCACCTAGTATTGCCAAATGGCAAGACTATGATTTTGAACGATTGCTACTATGTACCCTCCATGGTTTGCAACATCATATCAGTTTCTTTACTCGATAAAGATGGATATAACTTTGTTCTTGAAAAGAATATCATGAACATTTACCTTGATAAGGTACTGGTTGCAGAGGGTACACTGTGTAATGGTATCTACGTTCTAAATCAGAATACAGTTCTCAATATACAAAACACACGCAAGAGGAAGAATTCAGATACGAATGAATCCTACTTGTGGCATTGTAGACTTGGTCATATCGGAGAGAAAAGACTGAGTAAGTTGCATAAAGATGGACTCTTGAATGCGTTCGAGTTTTCATCTTATGAAACTTGTCAGTCTTGTCTCAAAGGGAAGATGACTAAATCTCCGTTCACCGGACATGGAGAAAGAGCAAGAGAGCTCTTGGGACTCATACACAGTGATGTGTGTGGTCCGATGTCTATACTTGCAAGGGGTGGGTTCTCGTACTTCATCACATTCACTGACGATCTCTCTAGGTTCGGATATGTGTATCTGATGAAACACAAATCTGAAACTTTTGAGAAATTCAAGGAATTCAGAAACGAAGTAGAGAACCAGACAGGCAAAAGTATCAAGATCCTCCGGTCTGATAGAGGAGGGGAGTACTTAAGCACGGAATTCCGAGATTACTTAAAAGAGAATGGTATTCTCTCTCAGCTCACTCCTCCTTATATACCACAGCACAACGGTGTATCGGAGAGAAGGAATCGTACCCTATTGGATATGGTTCGATTCCTGATGAGTGATGCTGAGTTACCTCTTTCATTCTGGGGACTTGCGCTAGATACAGCGGCATACTTACTGAATCAGGTTCCGTCTAAATCCGTGCCTAAGACTCCATATGAAATATGGAGTGGTAAGAAACCATATCTAGAACGGATTAAGATATGGGGTTGTCCGGCCTATGTAAAAGTACAAAAACCAGACAAGCTTGAGGCACTGTCAGTTTTATGTAAATTTATGGGATATCCTAGAAATTCTCTGGGATATCTGTTCTACCACACTGAGGAACAGAAGGTGTTCGTTGCTCGCCGCGCCACCTTTTTAGAGTGGCAATTTCTTGCAAAAGAAATAAGTGGGAGCACGGTAGAACTGGATGAAATATCTGATCCACAAACTCAAACTGAGGATTTAGCAGAACCAGAAAATTCAGTGACCCCAAACGAACCTCAGCCACTCCGCAGATCTGGTAGGATTTCTCATCCGCCCGAGAGATACTACGGTTTCCTCATAGACGGGGATCGAGAGGATTGCATCTTGGAAGAAGATGACCCTACCAGTTTCAGGCAGGCCATTATCAGTAGGGACTCTGATAAGTGGCAGGAAGCAATGCAATCCGAAATGGAGTCCATGTACGCCAATAAAGTGTGGACCTTGGATATTGCTCCACCTGGGGTAAAACCCGTTGGATGCAAATGGATCTATAAAAGGAAACTTGGTGTAGATGGGCAGGTGGAAACCTATAAAGCTAGACTCGTTGCAAAAGGTTTTCGTCAAATACCTGGTTTGGACTATGATGAAACTTTTTCTCCGGTGGCTATGCTCAAATCTATTCGGATCCTACTTGCCATTGCTGCTTTCCATGACTATGAAATCTGGCAGATGGATGTTAAAACGGCTTTCCTAAACGGTTGTTTGGAAGAGTGCGTTTACATGGATCAACCAGAAGGTTTCGTAAATAGTGGGAGCAGCGGAAAGGTGTGCAAGTTGCTTAAATCCATTTATGGATTAAAGCAGGCATCGCGGAGCTGGAACATCTGTTTTGATGAGGCAATCAAGGAATTTGATTTCATCAAGAACGAAGATGAACCCTGTGTTTATAAGAAGATTGTAGGACGAACTGTCGTATTCCTAGTCTTGTACGTGGACGACATTCTTTTGATAGGAAATGATATTCCTATGCTACAATCGGTCAAGCTATTTTTGTCACAAAGGTTCTCCATGAAGGACCTGGGTGATGCCTCGTACATTCTGGGGATCAAGATCTATAGAGATAGATCCAAGAGACTATTGGGACTTTCGCAGTCCAGGTACATAGAGACCGTACTAAAGAGATTTAGTATGGAGGGTTCCAAGCGCGGTAACATACCCGCATTGCACGGAATTACCCTCTCCAAGAAGATGTCTCCTAAGACTGACGAGGAGAGGGTTCGCATGAGCACTATACCCTACGCTTCGGCGGTAGGATCTATAATGTATGCGATGCTATGTACAAGACCAGATGTAGCTTACGCGTTGAGCGCGGTAAGCCGGTATCAGTCAGACACAGGGGAGGACCACTGGACAGCAGTGAAGAACATTCTCAAGTACCTAAGAAGGACCAAGGAGATGTTCCTGGTTTACGGTAATGGAGACCTCAGGGTCGAGTCCTTTACCGATTCAAGCTTCCAGAGTGACAAAGATGACAGCAAGTCTGTCTCGGGTTTTGTGTTTACCCTCAACGGAGGGGCGGTATGTTGGAGGAGTTCCAAGCAGGATACCGTCGCAGACTCGACGATGGAGGCTGAATACATTGCTGCAAGCGATGCTGCAAAAGAGGCGGTCTGGATAAAGAAGTTCATTAGTGAACTTCAGGTGGTTCCGTCCATTGTTGACCCAATACCTGTGTATTGCGATAACAATGGGGCTATAGCTTTAGCGAAGGAACCAAGGTCCTATCAGAAATCCAGGCACATCTTAAGGAGGTATCACCTGATCAGGGAGATCATTGATCGATAGGAGATCGAGGTGCGGAGAGTGGACACAAAGGACAACACTGCGGACCCATTCACGAAGGCTTTACCCCAGACTCAGTTCGAGCGGCTGATCGAGATGATAGGTCTTCGATACGCCAGTACATGGCCTTAGTGCAAGTGGGAGATTGTTAGTGTATATGCCCAAGAGGCCATTACTGTATCATACTAGTATGTATATTACTTGATGGAAGCTTGGGATATTCACAGTTGTACAGACAATCTTGCTCAATATAGTAGTATGCTACTTGGTTTGTCTCTGCTTTAATGTGTACTTGTGTATTTATTTATTATATCACCTATACGCATTAGTAGAGCCCTTAGGATCTTTGCTTGATTACCGGCGTTGTGATGGCGATCACACTCGTGGGGGCTGGGTAATCTACAAGCACATCCTTATACACGTCCTTAGTCGTGGGAGTATCGAGATAGGGCATCGATGCTCCGGAGTAGACTAGCGTATGCGCTTCTCATCCCAGCACGGGAGACGGTCTGTCCCACAGCCGTCGGTACGTCGTACTTGAGATAGTATGCGGGTGCTCGTTTGGTTACGAGTACACTGGACAGGACTCGTCGGGAACTGATGGTTGGTATTATACCTATCGTCAGTTATCAGTTCCCAGGTGACATGAGTACAGCTTAGTCCGCTGACTTGACACTGTTACTTCGCCTCGAGTGTGTTCCCACTGTTCTTTGATTGCTACCCTACCACGGCTCTACTGAGTCGTGCAAACAGGTAGTAGTTGGGAGCAGTCCCGAAGCACTTGGAGGCAGTGACGGTTAGACAGGATTCGTCTCTCCCGGTATTGGGGGTTGACATCGCGCTGTGTCTAGGAGAGCCATTACACAAGTAGTCCCTGGCCAGGGCAAGCAAGATGTACTGGTAGGTTCCAGTGTTATCTCAGGGTGTTCTGGGCTTCACTCCGACACGACTTGTACCGCTATTAGGGGTCTGACGCTTGCCGCCCCCCTAGGCCCGACATGCGATGTATCAGACGAACAGACCGGACTGTACGGAGATTGTCACATACAGACTCAGTAGGAGTTCGGATGGGTTTACCTCATCGGCCTTCTTATCGACATCTACCTGGGGACCGTTACGTACAGCTAGTGCCGCTTGCGGTCTGTGGTTAAACCCACTGCCAGCGTAGTGTCGAGTCTTTAGAGTCCCACACAGAGAGTTTCCCTGCACTGAGAGAAACGTGTAGAGGCCGTATGGTTTTACGGCAGGGCTGTGATCACTTACGTACACTTGTGTGCGTGTGGTGTTCGGGCAGGCAATACTAGTGGGCTTTGGTTTAAGCCGGATCCTAGTATTGCATGGATGGATTTGTTTTGTCTTCTGCCCATCCGCATTCTACGGAATACGGATGCAGGTGTGTATGCACAGTTTTCTAGAGCGATGAAGGAGGAGGTGCCTCATTAGGGTTTTGGCAGATGGTTCGGCCAAAACCGCTATGTGGCAGGCTCATTAGGGTTTTGACAGTTGATTCGGTCAAAACCATTTTGAAGCGGACTCATTAGGGTTTCGACAGTTCGTTTGGTCAAAACCATTATGAGCCGGGGACATTATTTACTAATCCTTTCATTGATAATTTTGTTATGGCTAATTACATTGACCATTTGACCATCTTGACTTTGTTGACCATTTGACCAAAGTTGACTTGGATCTTCTTAGAAGATCTAAAGTATTCTTTGGTTTTCTTTTTCTTTAGTTATGATAATGGTCATATCATTTGTAGCCATCACCTTTATCTTGATGGGATTAGTAATGATAATGTTTTGTGCATTATTTGCAACCATGGTTGTTTTTCTTTTGTTGATAATATTATTCTCATTCTCTCTCTTGAAATGAGAAGCTCCATGGTTGCTAGAAAACTCCTTCTTCTTCCTCCTCTTTGTTTCTCCTTTGATCTCATGTGTTGAGATAAAAAGGATTCCATTTGACAAACACATCCATACATCTTCTCTACACATCCTAGGGCTTCTAGATTAGCAATCTCCTTGCCCTAGTTACCTCGGCTTGAGGTGGAGCTCGGTGTACATCTCTCGGGTGGATCGTCTTCGACTCAAGGAGGCCGCGGAGGTGACCGAAGTCCGGATCGACCATTGAGCAAGCAAAGAGAAGAACAACAAGAAGAGAAGAACATCAAAGAAGAACAACAACAAGAAGAGAAGGAGTTCAAGTTGAGGTATAACCCCTAACCGAGTAGATACATCTCATGTTAGGATGCTAGTATATTGTTTAGCAAAGATCCGGCTTTTACGGTCCATGTTACAAAATTTAGAAAAATTTTGATTTACCGTTTCCGCAACCCCGAAAGTACCGGGAGAGGTAACGTGGACCTAACATAAATAAATAATGGATATGAAAAACAAAACTCTTAACCATTTAAATAACCATGGTTTAATCTTTACACATAACCAAAAAGCATGTATCATCAAACATGATACAATCAAATGTGAAAATGTATATCACATATACAATGTGCACAATCCAAGTGAGAAAATCCATTTAAAGTGAACCAATACTAGTTAATGCAAAGTAATATATCAAATATATAATTATACATTAAATCATTAAATCAACACTTGATTTAACGATCCGGTCATATCGCATATAACCGACTAGTATCCAATGTATCGGCTTATTGAATCAATCCTTGATTCGATAACTAGGTTATATCGCATACAACCATTCGATACATTCATCGCGAGAATAGAATATGGCATCACATACACGCATTATTCTCGGTCCCGCACATATCTCATATGCGCTCCTATTTCGTTTCGTTTGAGCCAGGAAACCTCTGTGTAGGACTCTAAAGACTCGTCAATACGCCGGCAGCAGATGATGATCATATCAAACACCCACAAGCCGCAAGCGGTCTGCTAAACGTAACGGCCACCCGGGTATTGAGCGATCTGAAGATCGACGAGCAAGCCCGCTCACACTCCAGTGAATCCAACCAGTAACACTACCGTACAGTCCGGTCTCGTCGTCTGATATGTCGCATACCTTGCCTAGGGGTGGTTAACGTCAGACCCCAATAGCTCGATAAGTCGTGTCGATATGAGGTCTATAACAATTCGAGAAACTACTGGTAACACTTACCAGTAAATCTCAGCAACCCTGGCCAGGGATTTTCTGTTATAGACAATCGAACACAGCGCAACATCAACCCCTATACCGGGAGAGACGAATCCCCTCCTATCGCTCATTGCCTCCATGTGACTCGGGACTGTACCCAAAAACCACCGTTTTGCACGCCCTCTTGGACGTGGTAAGATGGAATCAAAGCACAGTGGGAACCACACAAGACTCTATGACGATCTCGGGTCAACAGACTACTCTGTACCAGTGTCACCAGAGAACTGCCATCTGACGTGAGGTATAATACCATCTTGGAGTTCTCGGCGAGTCCGTCCAGTGTACCCAGTCTCTACTGAGCACCCGTATATGATCTCCGATGTCAAACACCAATGGATATGGGATCATCCATCGCCATCTGTATGGGTCGAGAAGGTATACGCTTGTCTACTCTGGTATATCGATGCCCCGTCTCGATATACCCACGACTAGGGACTTTGAAGGATGTACTTATGGACTACCATGTCCCCACTAGTATGATCCGCATCATAGTCCAGGTAGTCAAGTACACATCCTAAGGGCTTTACCAACATGTAATAGAGAGACAATCTGTGTACATGTTATGGTAAAGAGCAACCAGATAGCATACTATCATGTCGAGCAAGAAAGTCCTCCCTATATATGTCCCAGCATCCACTACAATATACATCCAATGTACAGTAATGGCCTCTAGGGCATACATATAACTAACAATCTCCCACTTGCACTAGGGCCATCTGTAGAAGTGGTTGTAGTATCTCATACTCAACCATCCCATAAAAGTCTCTCTCTGGGAATAGGCCTTCATGAGTGGATCCGCTGTGTTGTCCTCTGAGTCTACTCTCCTAACCTCGATCCTTTAGAGATCAACCATCTCCATGATCAAGTGATACTGCCTTAGAATATGTCTGGATCACTGATGGGACGGGGGTTCCTGGCATAAGCCACAACTCCATTGTCACACAATGGTAGGAACTAAGTTCATCTCATGAACTAATATACATCCAAATAGCCTCTTTGGTATCATCTTAAGTAGCGATGTATCCAGCCTTTATCGTCTAGTATGCCACGGTATCTAGCTTGGAACTCTTCCAACATACCGTCCATTTACTGAGGGTAAAGAAAATGCCTGCGACTGACATTCAGCCGTCTTTATCACCCTGGAACCCTTCCAGTGATTCTCCCCAGGATCGATTGATACCATCTCACTACAACTAGTGAGTATACTAACACCCAAATAACATCTATCTCATAGATGAAAACCCAGGATGGAGGAGGTATCACATTGATCCTATCTGGAGAATCCTTGTGATAAGCGGAGATTGACCGAGCGTAGCATAGGAAACTCCTTCCCTATCATGAGTATGTCATCCACGTACTCTACA
The DNA here is from genome assembly GCA_030015575.1 of Agapanthus africanus. Classification (NCBI taxonomy): domain Eukaryota; kingdom Viridiplantae; phylum Streptophyta; class Magnoliopsida; order Asparagales; family Amaryllidaceae; genus Agapanthus; species Agapanthus africanus. The sequence continues at coordinate 209,707,962 of JASDDO010000004.1, forward strand.
AGGATCACCACCATACTCCCTACTACCTTTTTGTATATACAAGGTTCATCTACCATTTTGATGATGTCAACTTCCTTGACTAATCCATCAAAACAGATGTTCTATCTCCGTGATGCCTGCTTTATCCTATAAAGCATCTTGCATACGTTTCCGCTGCTCCCACTGTCTACGAGGCCCTCTGGCTATGTACTTATAGACGCACTCTTCTAAATCAGTATTTAGAAAAGCAGTCATGACACCCAACCGCTAAATATCGTAGTCATGGTATGTAGCCGTGGCATGTAGTATCTGGATGGACTTAAGCATAAGTACTGGAAAAGGTTTCATCATTATCCACGCCTGGTCGATGATGAAAACCTTTAACAAGTCTAGCTTTGAAAGTCTCAACTTTTCCATCTACACCAAGTAATCTTCTCAAGATATACTTGCTCCTGATGGGGATTTAACCCTTCAGATATAGCAACTAAAGTCCATACTTTGTTGGTGTACATGGATTCCATCTCAGATCACTAAGCATCCAGCCATTCTTACAGAGTCTCACTCCTGATGGCCAGCTCGAAACTAGTTGGGTCATCATCTCATGATGCAATCCTCGCTCCCACTGTCATAGAGAAACCGAAGTAACTCTCAGGTGGGTGAGGAACCCTACTAGATCGGCGGAGAGGCTGAGGTTCGTTGGTATCTACTGAATCCTTTGGTTTTACCAAATCATCTGCTGTAATTTGTATAGCTGGAACCTTTCCAGTTCTACATTACAGACCTTGCCTCGAGATTGTCCGGATTTTGCTTGTAGACATAGGCCGGACAACCCCAAATCTTAACTAGCTTAAGATATGGGCTCTTCCCTTTCCATATCACATATGAAGCGGTAGGCAACTGATTTGATTGGAACCCTATTCAACAGGTATGCTGCTTCATAAGTGCATAACTCCCAAAAGGAAACAGGTAACTCAGTAGTACTCATCATAGAGCACACCATATCAAATAGGGTGTATCTGCTCCGCCCCGATATACCATCGTGCTATGGTGTATACGGAGGAGTAATTCTGAGAGAGAATCTCAATCTCCTTTAGAATTGTCCAGGAATTTCCGTGCTCAAGTATTCTCCTCCTTGATCACATCAAAGGACATAATACTTATACCCATATTTTGGTTCTCTACTTCTAACTTATATTCTGTGAATATCTTAAAAGGTTCGGACTTATGTTTCAACAGGAACATAGGTCTGAATCTCGAAAGATCATCAGAGAATGTAATGAAGTATAAAGAACCAGTCCTGGCATGTGTAGACAGGAGACCTTGCATACATCATCATGTATCAGTCCCAAGAGTTCACTAACTCTTTCTCTGTTTCCAATAAACAGAGCTATGGTCATCTTATCTTTGTGACATGACTGGCGAGTTTCATAAGATGTAAATTCAAACTGATTTAAATATGCATCTGTATGTAACTCTAGCTAGTCGGGTCACTTTGATCTGACCTAGTCTACAATACCTCAAGAAGAATTCGTTCATTTCTGAACTTCTCCTCTTGTGTGTGTTCCGTATACTATGAACTGTAGTTTGATTTAGAACATTAATGCTTTTAGATAACGTGCCTGAACCGATCAACTTTTGATATAGGAAATGTTCAAAACATTATCCAACAATACAAAATTTTATCATTTCTTTACTAATAAAGAGAGTGATATGATTTTGTATATCAGGTTCGGTATCTAATAACATTCGTTCAGAATCAATGTATCGGTAATACAGGGTGACAGTGACCGACAGACTTGGCTGCAACACTTGCCCCGTATTCTGCCTCATGAAACTTATCACCTGTTCTCAGTTCTTTACCTATCTGTAGCCCATGTAACAGATTACATATGCGGGATCCTGATCCGGTATCATATACCCAGGACGTAAAGGACATTTGAGAAACAGTTCTGTATAATGAATACACCCGAAGATGATGCATCATATGCACTTTCCTCGTTTGGGCGGCACGGGAAATCTAGTATTCCCCAATTTCCTGCTCTGTCTTATAACAATTATAAGTTAGAGCGGGACCAACATTCCCCAGCTCAGTATAATAAGCGGGTTCGGTCAATACATCCATATTATTATCTTGATTAAGGCGTGACATGGTCTCTACCTGGAGAGAGAGAGAAGAAAACACTCTGCGTGCGCTCTTGCAAGATTAGATTGGTTATATATTTTATCTAATCAGGATGGCTCCCACTGTTTTTATCAAATCTTCCTTCAAACCCTAAAAGGAAAGACTAGCCGGGATTAGTTACACCCTATAAGTTCGCCAATCTTTCAGCCAGGCCAGTGCCGGTACTTTGAGGGAGGTCCCCCGTGCTTTCGCACGGACCAAATTAAAACAAACCTCGTTTTTCCAGGGGCGTAACCCCGTTGACACCTTTCTAGACACCTACTTGATCGGCTAATTGTAAATTGCAAAACTCTCCCAGGAGTAACAATTACTCACAGTGGGTATCAGGATCCAACTATCTCATAGAAGGTATGCAATCTCATTGCAAATTTCAACACTTGAAACTCCCAATAATGGTTTTTACCCCCAGTACCTATGACCTTGGCTATGGTCAACAAATCATAAACACTAGTCAAGTTCTACCCGTCATTTCGTGATTAATTAGACCCACCCACATGACCCTTGGCTAAGGTCAACAAAGTCATATGATTGTCTTAACTAATCACATCATATACTGTATAGGAAGGCATCACTTAGCTACCGTACACTTTGCCTCGGCTTTGGTCGACAAACGCAGCACGAATACTAAGTACTCTACTTCCTAAAATGATGGAGGGTTGCGGATGGTTTTTAAGAAAACCTTTAATGCTAAGGTAATAGAGAGACAATCTGTGTACATGTTAAGGTAAAGAGAAACCAGATAGCATACTATCATGTCGAGCAAGAAAGTCCTCCCTATATATGTCCCAGCATCCACTACAATATACATCCAATGTACAGTAATGGCCTCTAGGGCATACATATAACTAACAAGATCAATCTTCGAGAAATAGCCAGCTCCCTGCAGCTGATCGAATAAGTCATCGATACGAGGTAGTGGATACCTATTTCGCACAGTAACTTGATTCAACTGCCTGTAGTCGATGCACAGTCTCATGTTGCCATATTTCTTTTTAACAAACAAGACAGGAGCTCCCCACGGCGACACTCTCGGATGAACAAGTCCTCTATCCAACAACTCATGCACTGACCTTTAAGTTCCTTCAACTCCATCGGGGCCATTCTATAAGGTGGTATGGAAATATGCCCCGCACCAGGAATCAAGTCAATGCAAAATTCGATATCGTGATCGGGCGGTAATCCTGGTAATTCAGCAGGAAATACGTCCGGAAATTCTTATGCGATCAGAACCTGGTCCAACGGAACATCAGTGGCCCTACGTCCTGAACGAATGCCAAGAACCCATGATAACCCTCCTTTAAGAGCCGTCCCTCACCAAGAGAAGAAATCATGTTGGAAGGATTTACACTACAGTCTCCATGCACAACAAAAATCGGTCCGCCTGGAAAACAGAATCTGACCGCTTTCCCCCGACAATCTACATAAGCATGACAAGCGGCCAACCAATCCATACCAAGAAGTATATCAAAATATAGTATATCCAGGAGAATCAAATCAACTAATGAATCCCTATCCCCAATACGTACTGAACAAGACCTGAATACGCGTCGAGCTACAAAAGAATCTCCTACCGGAGTAATCACAACTAATGGTGACTCTAGCAACGACGACTCTCTCCCTAGAGAAAGTGCAAAGTGTGCAGATACGTAAGAATGCGTAGAACCGGGATCAAATAAAATATGTGCATCTGAAGAACATACTGCAAGAGTACCTGTCACAACTGCATTGGATGCCTAGGCATCCTGTGGAGTCAGTGCAAAAACCCGTGTCTGTCCCCTACCCGCATCCTGTCATCCTGTCACTCGGTCTCCTCGGCCTCTCTGAAAGCGTCCTGCAAAGCCCCGACCTCGTGGTGCAACAGCCTGGCGCATAGTGCCAACTAGGGAGGAAGTAAAGCCATCGAAGTAGAAGGAGGAGGGGGTAAAGAAGCCTGCGGAACAACAGTCCCTCCATGGCGTCTACACTCTCTAGCTAGATGCCCTGGAAGTCCGCAACTATAACATGTAAATGGAGGCCTCTGCTCCATGGGGTAAGAACTGAACATCTGGCCCTGAGTCCAACCTCGACCAAAATCGCGGCCTTGAGTGTGCATGTCTCGTCCTCTACTAAACTGCCTAGTAACAGACTCAATAGGTCTGGTCCTCTTGGGATCTGGAATAATCACTGCCTCGCTCAGACGCTCTTCCACTCGCATAGCTGCGTCCATGGTCTGCGCATAAGTATCAAAATGCTGGGAGACGATAGCAAGAAACAGCTGGGTATCCAGGCTCCTCACAAATCTCTTCACACGGTGCTCCTCCGTGGTAACTAAGTACGGAGCATAGCGCGACAACTGGGTGAACTGTAAATCATACTTCGCCACCGATACACTCACAGTCTTTCGCAACGCTTCAAAACTGCTGGCTCTAGCGTCCCTCACGCTCTGCGGAAGAAATCTAGCAAGGAAGATCTCTGAAAACTCCGTCCATGACATCGGAGGAAGACCCGCAGCTCTCCCTCTCTCCATCGACTCACACCAAGTCTGTGCAAGTCCTTCTAATCGGAAGCCGGTCAGCTCTACTGACCTCGCATCAGAACATCGCAATGACCTGCCAATCCTGGCCATCCTATCAAGAAAGGACTGAGGATCATCCACCGCATCGGTCCCTGTAAACACCAGAGGTCTCAACCTTATGAACTCTGGAAGAGATACCTCCATCACTCTCGGTCCTGCCAGCGCGAAAGTCTGCATAGGTTGTTCATCGGGTTCTACCATCATCGGTGTCTGATCATGCCTCTGAACACGGGTGGCCTCTGCCAATTTTCCCACCATTTGCTGTAGGTCCAACATGCCCTCCTCTATCCTAGTCAGTCTGTCTGGGGGAGGAGGATCAACATGCTCATCTACCGCCGGAATGTCCGATGCGTCAGTCGCAGTCACAGGAGGATTCACCCTAACTGCGACCCTGGCTGCGGCACACCTGGCTCGCGTAGCCATAGCAACTGGAATAGAAAACGAGAGTTGATAAGGATATGAATAGGAGCAGCAATAATAGGAAGTCAAAAGAAGGATTAAACAAGATATATCCTAAGGTTACTTAGGCTGAGTATCATAGCGCAAATATGCCGCGGAACATATGTACGATACTTTACTCATCCTAAATCACCTACTCCATCAACCAATGGTCATCCTACGTAACAAAACTTTAAGTCTACATGCTCCAAATCTCTACTCGGTTCCGTAAGGTTAAACCTAAGCTCTGATACCAACTTTGTCACGACCCAAAGTTTGGATGTGATCGGCACTTAGATTGTGTAATATCTAAAGATATCGACATAATCTGAGTAAGCCAAAACCCAAGATCAAAACCCTTTTTTGCGGAATTTAGACAATTTTAGTTTTTAAGTAATAGAATGAGGTAGCATGCCGAAAGGTTTTTAAATAATAAAAGTTTAGACAACTGGGTGTAAAACTTCGACAGTACTCCCTTTTTAATTATTAATAAAACAGTTATAGGGTGTATGAATAGGTTGCATCCTTAGTTGGGAGCAAAACAAAGCCAACAGCGGGAATCAATACACAATAATAATACGACACTCGAAATGAAGAATCTCAGGTATAAGTAAAAGAACTATAACTTAACACAACTAAACGATTTCATAAGTCAAAATAATATACATATAACCATATCGCGTTCTAAGTCAAATTTACATGGTCTGATGGGGTAATACTAGATCCAAAATATATATATCCAAAATAGGAGGTTACTACATACGTAACCCACCTAGCAAAAAGAACGGTAAAGGCAGACGAGTGGATCTGCACTGCTGCTACATATCCACACGATTACTGCAAGGAACTAAGGCACAACGGGGGTGAGTTGTCAACTCAGTGAATAAGGCTAACATATATCGGCTGATAATGTAAGTATGACGAACTAGAGCTAACATCAACAAGAATGAATATAATGCATGATAACATGTGGAAATATGAACATGAACTACTAAGTATAAAATCAAGAAGGAAATCTCATCAATTAATTCCAATAAGGTTTATTCTTTTCCGTGTCCAACATCGACACACATCTTCTGTTTCCATCAGGCATCGTTTCTCGAACGATCCTGTAATCCATAACAATGGTCGGTATCACCTGGATATCCGCCGTGTTTCACAACTGTCTCCGGTATCGAGTATTCTCGCTAGGGTCCCCTCCTCAAATGCGGCTTTCCTGCCCCTCGGTCTCGACCGGGTCCACCATATATCCAACTGTATATCTCCCCAACTCAGTCTGGATAACGTATAAATCTGCAACCGTATAGCCTCCCCCCACTCGGTTCGGAATAAAACCAAATCAAAAAAAACATCTCATGGTGGACGTATCACATCATTCAGGAAGAATCAACGAATATAACTTAATAATATACAAAACTCAAAACCATAAATCTGTAATGATTCAATGCATCTTATATCAACATTTAAATTACTAGAACATGAAATACGATAACATCTATGAAGATAACTTCTATAATCGATGTTTAAGGTATGATATGAATCATATTGAGTGTAATAGGTACTAAGTGCGTATGTGACATTTTAATATCGACGAGATGTAGTGTAACATATAGATATGTGCATGTGCAGCATGACTCGTCGATAATTGTGCAGTGTTCTAATAATTATTAACATGACGATGGATATATATATATGAATTCATGTGATCAAATTATATACAAAGGAAAATTTCATTTAAACTTAAACTACTGGCGTATCACACCATCCATACAAAATCCCCCGGTAGATGTTTAGTCTACTCACCGGAATATATTGAATCTACTCAGATCAATAATCCTTTTCCTTTCCTTGCGGCCTTCGAAGTTCCCGTACTCGAATATAATATTGAATTTAACTTGTATAAGAAACGGCTATATTCCGAAACGGCGAAAACATGAAAATACAAGTTGTACGTACTAACTATACTACGTACGACTATTGCAGACTATCTAACACTTATATTAACTGGATTTTAACCAATGGCTGTTCGTAACAGAAAACATAAACGCGTTACGAATTACCCGTGTCGTATTTTTAGAATTTTGATCCGTTTTCAGATATTAGCTTCCAGATTTCCCATACTGAAAATTTAACTTAAATAAATAATACTAAACACATTAATCCACACACATAGACCTGCTGTCACGACCCGAAATTAGCACGTGACGGCCCTTAAACTACGCAATGTCTACAGGCGTAACGCAATTTAAGTAACCCGAAAACCCAGCAATCTAAACCATCAAAAGTAGTAAGAAATAAGAACAATTTTTAAAATCTTTGAAATCTCAACCCAAATTCTTTAAAAGTCCAACTTTATTTTCATTAAAATTTTGGCAGCACCTCCTTTGTAAAAACTAACCCCAAAAATGGTTACAACATAAATATAAGTAAAGGATCCCCAAAAGGGAGCAAATCCACGCCCAACGGCGGAAAACAACCACTACAACAGATATACGACGCCGTAGCGAAGAAATAAAAGACGATATAAGTAAACTGTATAAAAGACATCCAAGTCATCAAAATATACAATATCGTCCTCACATCAAGTCTCTAAGTCATACACATGAAAGTGAAAGATGGAGAGTACAGGAGACAACGAATATACAATGAACATGAACGAATAACCACAAAACCCACCTAAAGCAAAACTGCACACTGTGAGCCGAAGCGGTATCCGCAGCAAAAGATGATAAGATAGATGAATAGCATGCCTCGACTACTCTAGAGAACAACCTGCAAAGCACAGTGGCACAACGGGGGTGAGTTGCCTACTCATGAATAGTAAATAACATATGCAGGTAATCGCAAGTATGCACATACAACGCGAATCTAACATATGCAAACTAATAGCAATAATAGTCATATGTGTGCAATAGTCATGAAAGGTACACTAGCAGGTACTACTAATACATGAAGCAATGATATGACAATCTGTATGCAATAATCATGTAAGGTACTACTAATACATGAAGCAATGATATGACAATGTATATATGCAACAGTCATGAAAGGTACTCTAGCAGGTACAACTAATACATGAAGCAATGATATAACAATGTATATATGCAACAGTTATGAAAGGTACTCTAACAGGTACAACTAATACATGAAGCAATGCATATAAAATAAATATGGAGTAAGGGATGAAACATGTCATTTCCAAGGAATCCTGACCTCATGGTAGGACCAAAATCCATCAAGACAATCCAAATCCCAATTTCCTCAAATCAGCCCCCAAATTGGCTCTCATATCATGTAAGTCTCATAAATCCTGAACGTACAATATCAAGTAAATCTCATATATCCTGAATGTACAAAACCAAGTAAATCTCATATATCCTGTATCCAATATCAAGTGAATTTCATATATCCTAAGTATATTTGCATGAATAATTATGATGATATATATGAATTGATATGTATACATATATATTAGCGTCCCATTCCACTAATATATATATATATATATATATATATATATATATATATATATAACAGCGTCCCATTCCACTGTTATATATACTTAGGAGTAAAAATATCATGAAAACAAGTGTTTAGCATCGACACATAAAGGCTGATCTATCAGGTGTTGTCACCACGACTGGCACCATGATAGGTACGTATCATACGCTATCTGAAAAACCCGAGTTCCCAGCTTCGACCCTCGTCCTTCAACGTATCCATACCCGTCGGTATCCCCACGATAACCGCCAAGTCATAGGTAATGTCACCGGTAGGTATGGTTCCCCTGTCAGGCTCAATCGGCAAGGTCCTTCAATCGTCTTGCCCCGGGGTATCTCTGGGCCCCACCATGTACCCTCACACGACCCACGACGCTCCTCGCATGGGGTATATATATATTAGAACCGATAAAACTCATGGTGGCTGCTGAAATATCATATTAAGAGAAACCGGGTTTTTCAAAAAATGCATAATTTCATGAAACTACCACGGTCCTCAAATCCAGAAAACATCATGAAAAATCCATATCTCAATGCGAAAATCAATGAATATAATATTTGCAACATAAAACTGTAATATGAGCATATAAAAGAAAAGCGGCTATTAACTGCAACAAGTTAACATATAAATCATGCGGTTCCTAATTTATCCAATTCTATATAACATCAAATAAAGGTAAACATGTAGCTATAGCCAGATATATGTGTAACATAAAGGTATAGCATGGTATATGTATCTACCTATCAGTAATGATGTAATATACCCTCCGGGTATAAGTGAAGTATGTATGCAAGGTATACATATAGCTATGTCATTATGTGTGTATGTACCTATCACTAATGGTACAATACCCTATAGGTATATAGGTAACTAACATGTAAGCATATCAAGGCATATGTGTAAGCATGTAGGTATACATGTATGCTATATGTCATATGCAACAAGGAATATGAATCAATGTCTCAATTTCCCTAACCAAACAATATCATATCTATATGTGTGTTGTGCGTGTCATGGCAATTATTGACGGTGTGTGTGGCATACAATTAGTGCTCGTGCAAAATGAGCCGTCAATAATAGTGCAGTGTCCAAAGGGTACAAGTCCAAGCACAACAAGTAACTAAGCAATAAGATGTATGCGCAACTCTATATATGAAATAGAATATGTAACAATATTATAACATCTCTAGCCCAGACGCATAACACTATGCAGGCGATTCCCCTGTAGATATTAAATCTACTCACCAACGCTCTTGGCTAACTAAAGCCTACCACCTGTTTCCCCTTCTTTGCAGCGCCCGAAGTCCCCGCCTGCGAACTTATAATATAAAACAATATAACAGGTATATATTAGCAATAGACCCAAAACACATACAAAGTACGCTGAACAACGCGACAACACAAAACATACTCTCAAGTGTTCGTATTGTGGCTAACGCGCGTAGCGACACTACGAAACCAACTCAAGAGCAAAAGCTACAAAAAGACACGAATGACATCGGCACGACCCTAACTAGGAACGCAAAGCGACACAACTACCAAGCCCAGACCCTGATCGTACCGATCGCGCATTCACAACACAATAATAAACGTGTAATTTAATATAAATAACGTCGCAACGTTCAAAGAAACCCACGCCAAAACTTACCGAAATCTAGTAAGCAGCATATATCATTTTAGTACCAAACTACAACTTTTTACCAAACTAGAATTTACAAACATCACTAATTAGTAAGATTAAACCATTTAAACCTTTACTATAATTTTAACCTCATCTAATTAGGATTTGCAAATGTTTAGTTTGTTAATAAGCTAAATTATCCGATTAGGAAAATATCTTTTAACAAATTAGCAACTTGATTACGTTTTCATAATCTTAAATTAACAACTAACCATTTCATCAAGTTAAATCCTAACTTGAACTTCATATAAATTAACATGAATGAATTAAACATGAAATTAAAGCTATAATTAAACAATTAAATAGCTAGCTTATGATTTAATCATAACAATTAAGGATTAGGGTTAGGGTTTTATACCTCACAAAAGATCAAAATCAAGCAACTAGAAATCCAATGTTTAGCCTCCAAAATCATCACTAGAATGATGATCCAAGCTTGATTGAAGAAGAAGAATGATGGGTTTTGATTATATTTGAGTTTGGATGTATAAATTTGGATTTTTGATGATTTATTTGAAGCTAAATGAGATGAAAATGGAGAAAAGAAAAAGAGGGCGGAAATGGAGAAGGGAGGCTCGGCCAAGAGGTGAAGGGGGGTGTTTTGTGTAAAAAGAAGAAATATCTAGCAAAAAAAACAACATTAAATGCTAATTAATGCATTTTGCAACCTTTTCACTTATACTTTTCTTTTAAAATTAATTCCATTTGCACACAAAATATCTAGATATTAGAAGAGAAGGTTTAACAAAATATCTAGTGATTAGATTAGCATAAAACCACATTAGTAGTAATTAACCTAAGCCAAAAAGTAATTACCACTAAAAAAATTGCACAAATAAAGTATTAAAATAAAATTTAATTAAGGAAAAATTCTATGTGAACCAAAACATCCCATTGACCCCCAAAGTCCGCGCACTAGCTTCATTCTAGTTAAACTAGGTGCCGACAAGTCTATACAGAAGTTTGATCACAATCGGGTTAAAACGGAAAACACTAACTATTTTACCCTAAAAACGGAAAATTCGCAAAACGATTTCTAAAACGTTACAATCTTCCCCCCTTAAAGAAATCCGGTCCCCGAATTTAAAATTCTCACTCAGCGTACCTTCAAAGAGATGAGTACAAAAACTCCAAAATCTTGCTCGCAGCCTCCCAAGTGATCTCCTCACTATACGGCTACGCCAAGAACCTTCACATATAGCAAGACCCTTGACCGAAGTCTCTCCTCCTGCCGATCCACAATAACTATCGGCTGCTGGTGAACGAAAGATCGCGTCCAAAAGAATGGTCTGGTGCTGAATCATGTGAGAAATTTCATGAAGGTATTTACGAAGTATCAACACAAGGAATACGCGGTGAATACTCAATAATCTGGGCGGAAGTGCCAAATTATAGGCAACGGAACTAACTCGCTTTAAGGATCTCAAAAGGTCCTACAATTCTGGGATAAGCTTCCTAAAACTCAACACGTCATTCATCTGAAAAATCCGTAGGAATACATGATCTCCCACTACGAACTCAAGTCTGCGACCACCCCAGTCGGCATAAGACCTCTGTCTGCACTGGGCTGTCCTCATACTGACCTGAACCAACTGGATCATCTCCGAAGTCTCTAGACTGGATGGGGTCCAAAAATCCTACTCTCGCAGAGTCAGAGAAACAGACTGGAGATCGACACGACCTACCAACAAAACCTAAAGGTTGCCAATTGGAGTGTCTCCTGATAACAACTATCGAAGGAGAACCCTAACGATGGCAAGTGACGATCTCAACTGCCAACAACAACTAGTACGTACGCACAAGCATATCCTCCAGAGTCGGTATAGCCCGCTCTCACAAAACCATCATCCTGCGGATAGAAAAACGGAGCTAAAGCTCAACCAGTACCCAAGGCTTCCTGAAGCTTCTGCCAAAGATGGCAAGCGAAAAGGGTGCCTCTATTGGATACAACGCATGAAGGAACTTCGTGCAAACGTACAAACTTAACAAAGAACAACTGAGCAGACTGAGCATAACCGGACAACAAACACCCAAATGGAGTCACACCCTGTCTAGACCGGGGTAGACACCACAACGAAATTCATAGAGATCTGCTCCCATTCCCATTCCGGAACGGTTAAAGGTTGCAACTCTCCAGCCGGTCTCAAATGCTCAACCTTAGCTCACAACAAGAAAGATGCCTTGAAACGAAATCTGAAACTTCACTCTTCATCCCTATCCACCCGTAACTATCTCATATGTCACGCTACAAATTGGTGGAACTTGAATAAACACTGAAAGCTGACTAATGTGCCTGCTATAGGATTTCGCGTCTCTGCCCATCAGCAACAGGTACACACAAACGCGTCCCTAAACGTAGCACATATGGTCACAAATCAAGGACTCCGAATCTTTATCCAGCCGAGTATGCTCAAGAATCTCTGACGAACGAGCATCGACGGGCTGTGCCTCACGAAAGCGATTAAGGAAAAGTGGTCGGGCGTGGACATGAGAAAGCTGTCCCCTCAGTAGAGGCGAACATTAAGCTGTACTCAACGATCGCATAAGAACTGTAAATCTGCAGAAGACTGTCTCAACACTCGAAACCCGCTGCAGGAAGATGTACATTAAGCTCTAGTGGTCCGTGAGAATCTGACACGACTCTCCGAACAAGTAGTGTCTCTAAATCCCCAACGCATGACCACCGCGGCCATCTCCAGATCATGAGTGGGATATCCTGCTCGTACTTCCTCCAACTGTCGGGAAGCAAAAGCGATAACTCTATAATGCCCTATCAATGCAAAATCGAGCCCCACTCGCGAAACATCACAGTTAAAACAACAAAGTCGCCCGAACGAGAAAGCATGGAAAGAACTGGTGCAGTTGTCAACCGAGTCTCCAACTGCAGAAAACTCCGCATGCATGCCTCAGTCCAAAGAAAAAGAATCTCCTTTCTGGTCAGTCCAGTCAACGGTGCAGCGATACACAATAATCCTGCACGAAACTGCGGTAAAAACCTGCTAAGCCCAAATATCTGCGGACCTCCGTCCCGTACACAAGTCTGGGCCAAAGCTGTACGACCTTGATCTTCCTCAGGACCATACGAAAACCGTCTCCTGTAACAACAAGACCTAGGATTCAACACAATCAAGCCTGAAGGAACACTTCGAGAATTTAGCAAACCGCTGGGGCTCTCCCAGTGTCTGCCAAACAAATCCTCAAGTGCTGCTCATGTTCCTTACAACACATTGGAAAAGACCAGAATGTCATCAATAACACAACAATAAACTGGTCGAGGAACGGCCTGAAGAAATCTGGTTCATCACATTCACGAATGCTGCCAGGGCATTGGTGAGTCCAACGACACCACCAAAACACATACTTCCCGTAGCACGCCCAAAAGCAGTCTTCGGAATGACCTCACTCCGAACCCGTAACCAATGATGAATTGATCCCAAACAAACTTAGAATATGTCTCGCACTCTGGAGCTGATCGAAGAAATCGTCAATGCGAGGTAAAGGATACCTATCCGCACCGTAAGCCGGTTCAATTGACGATCAATCAACCACAACCTCAAACTGCCATCTTTCTCCTGACGAACAGAATAGGAGCTCCCCAAAGCGAAACACTTGGACGTACAAGTCCCCCTATCTAGCAACTCTACAGCAGATCCTTAAGCTCCCTAAGCTCCGCCGGCTCATCTAGAACAATGTTGGAAAACTCTCGCACGATAGGAACCCGGTCCAACAAACCCACTGTGGCTCCGGTATCATGAATGAAAGCCAAGAATCCTCGACATCCTCTCCTCAAAATCTGACTAGAGAAAAAGGCTGAATTCAAGCTGTGACGGGCGGCACCACTGTCCCCCTGCACAACAAGAACTGACTCACCGGGAAACAAATCCTGACTGTTTCCTCACGGCAGTCCACAGACGCCTAGCACGTAGCTAACCAGTCCGTGCCCAGGAGAACGTCAAATCAAACATCTCAAGAAGGATCAAAATGACGGACGAATCTCTATCTCCTATCTGATTGGTACATGACTGAAATACGTGTCGCGCAACAAAAGAATTGCTGACAGAAATTAACACAACAAACGGCTGTTCTAGCTAACACGCCTCTCCTCATCCTAAGCCTCTGCTACTCTCGCGACGCTCACGAAATCTGTCTCGATGACTACGCCTCTGTCTCTAGGCTGGTACACCGGTACGAGTCCTCCATAGTCCTCGAACTCCCAAAGTCTATGGAAGACGTGCCTCGTCAACTGGGGCTGCATCCACTGGTGCTGTGTAAGTAACACTATGTTGTGTGCTGATCACAAGGAACAACTGGGTAACAGGGGTGACAACCTCCTGTCGCTGCGCTCTACTGGCCTCAACCAAAGATCTCATCGTCTGGCAGAAGTCCTGCATCTCTGCTACAAGCCTAGAGATACGATCTGTCGAAGGCGGATCCATCTGCTCCTGTGCAACGAGCGTGCCATCCTGGTCAGTCCTTTTCCCACCTGAGTCAACTCTGACCTCAGCCCTCGCTGCATCACTCTAAGTCCCCATAGTCATCGGCGGCAAAGGCTATAAATGGAAAAAGGATTCGATATGAACACGGAAATCGAATCACAAGGATAAGTATCATCAAGGAAGGAATTTCAAGCAATTTTTAATTAGGTCACTTTAGGCGGAGTACCGCGTCGTGAGTATGCCGCGGACATACACACACTACGTTACTCTTCTTAAGCTACCTACTCCATCATACCAAGGTCATCCTACACTCCGAAAGGTAAAACCTAGCGCTCTGATACCAACTTTGTCACGACCCGAAATTAGCACGTGACGGCCCTTAAACTACACAACGTTTACAGGCGTAACGCAATTTAAGTAAGCCGAAAACCTAGCAATCTAAACTATCAAAAGTAGTAAGAAATAAGAACAATTTTTAAAACCTTTGAAATCTCAACCCAAATTCCTTAAAAGTCCAACTTTATTTTCTTTAAAATTTTGGCAGCACCTCCTTTATAAAAACTAACCCCAAAAATGGGTACAACATAAATATAAGTAAAGGATCCCCAAACGGGACCAAATCCAAGCCCAACGGCGGAAAACAACCACCACAACAGATATACGACGCCGTAGCGAAGAAATAAAAGACGATATAAGTAAAACTGTATAAAAGACATCCAAGTCATCAAAATATGCAATATCGTCCTCACATCAAGTCTCTAAGTCATACACATGAAAGTGGTTGATGGAGAGTACAGGAGACAACGAATATACAATGAACATGAACGAATAACCACAAAACTCACCTAAAGCAAAAATGCACACTGTGAGCCGAAGCGGTATCCGCAGCAAAACATGATAAGATAGATGAATAGCCTGCCTCGACTACTCTAGGGAACAACCTGCAAAACACTGTGGCACAATGGGGGTGAGTTGCCAACTCATGAATAGTAAATAACCTATGCAGGTAATCGCAAGTATGCACGTACAGAGCGAATCTAACATATAAAAACTAATAGCAATAATAGTCATATGTGTGCAATAGTCATGAAAGGTACACTAGCAGGTACTACTAATGCATGAAGCAATGATATGACAATCTGTATGCAATAATCATGTAAGGTACTGTATCAGGTACTACTAATACATGAAGCAATGATATGACAATGTATATATGCAATAGTCATGAAAGGTACTCTAGCAGGTACAACTAATACATGAAGCAATGATATGACAATGTATATATGCAACAGTCATGAAAGGTACTCTAGCAGGTACAACTAATACATGAAGCAATGCATATAAAATAAATGTGGAGTATGGGATGAAACATGCCATTTCCACGGAATCCTGATCTCGTGGTAGGACCAAAATCCATCAAGACAATCAAAATCCCAATTTCCTCAAATCAGCCCCCAAATTGGCTCTCATATCATGTAAGTCTCATAAATCATGAATGTACAATATCAAGTAAATCTCATATATCATGAATGTACAAAATCAAGTAAATCTCATATATCATGTATCCAATATCAAGTGAATCTCATATATCCTAAGTATATTTGCATGAATAATTATGATGATGTATATGAATTAATATGTATACATATATATTAGCGTCTCATTCCACTAATATATATATATATGCATATATAACAGCGCCTCATTCCACTGTTATATATACCACTGTTATATATACTTAGGAGTAAAAATATCATGAAAACAAGTGTTTAGCATCGACACATAAAGGCTGATCTATCAGGTGCTGTCACCACGACTGGTACCCTGATAGGTACGTATCATACGCTATCCAAAAACCCGAGTGCTCAGCTTCGACCTCGTCCTTCGACGTATCCATACGTACAT
Source organism: Agapanthus africanus (assembly GCA_030015575.1). Classification (NCBI taxonomy): domain Eukaryota; kingdom Viridiplantae; phylum Streptophyta; class Magnoliopsida; order Asparagales; family Amaryllidaceae; genus Agapanthus; species Agapanthus africanus. The sequence continues at coordinate 209,724,638 of JASDDO010000004.1, forward strand.
GACTCCCGTCGGTATCTCCACGATAACCGCCGACTTATAGGTAATGTCACCGGTATGTATGGTTCCCCTATCAGGCTCAATCGGGAAGGTCCTTCAATCGTCTTGCCCCGGGTACCTCCGGGCCCCACCATGTACCCTGACACGTCCCACGACGCTCCTCGCATGGGGTATATATATATATATATATATATATATATATATCAGAACCGATAAAACTCATGGTGGCTGCTGAAATATCATATCAAGAGAAACCGGGTTTTTCAAATAATGCATAATTTCATGAAACTACCACGGTCCTCAAATCCAGAAAACATCATGAAAAATCCATATCTCAATGCGAAAATCCATGAATATAATATATGCAACATAAAACTGTAATATGAGCATATAAAAGAAAAGCCGCTATTAACTGCAACAAGTTAATATATAAATCATGCGGTTCTTAATTTCTCCAATTCTATATAACATCAAATAAAGGTAAACATGTAGCTATAGCCAGATATATGTGTAACATAAATGTATAGCATGGTATATGTAACTACCTATCAGTAATGATGTAATATATCCTCCGGGTATATGTGAAGTATGTATGCAAGGTATACATGTAGCAATGTCATTATGTGTGTATGTACCTATTGCTAATGGTATAATACCCTATAGGTATACAGGTAAATAGCATGTAAGTATGTCAAGGCATATGTGTAAGCATGTAGGTATACAGGTATGCTATATATCATATGCAACAAGGAATATGAATCAATATCTCAATATCCCTAACCAAACAATAGCATATCTATATGTGTGTTGTGCGTGTCATGACAAATATTGACGGTGTGTGTGGCATACAATCAGTGCTCGTGCAACATTAGCCATCAATAATAGTGCAGTGTCCTAAGGGTACAAGTCCAAGCACAACAAGTAACTAAACAATAAGGTGTATGCGCAACTCTATATATGAAATAGAATATGCAACAATATTATAACATCTCTAGCCCAGACGCATAACGCCATGCAGGCGATTCCCCTGTAGATGTTAAATCTACTCACCAACGCTCCTGGCTAATTAAAGCCTACCACCTGTTTCCCCTTCTTCGCAGTGCCCGAAGTCCCCGCCTGCGAACCTATAACATAAAACAATATAACAGGTATATATTAGAGATAGACCCAAAACACGTACAAACTATGCTGAACAACGCGACAGCACAAAACTTACTCTCAAGTGTTCGTATTGTGGCTAACGCGCGTAGCGACACTACGAAACCAACTCAAGAGCAAAAGCTACACAAAGACACGAACGACATCGGCACGACCCTAACTAGGAACGCAAAGTGACACAACTACCAAGCCTAGACAATGATCGTACCGATCGCGCATTCACAACACAATAATAAACGTGGAATCTAATATAAATAACGTCGCAACGTTCAAAGAAACCCATGCCAAAACTTACCGAAATCTAGTAAGCAGCATATATCATTTTAGTACCACACTACAACTTTTTACCAAACTAGAATTTACAAACTTCACTAATTAGCAAGATTAAACCATTTAAACCTTTACTATAATTTTAATCTCATCTAATTAGGATTTGCAAAATTTTAGTTTGTTAATAAGCTAAATTATCCGATTAGGAAAATATCATTTAACAAATTAGCAACTTGATTAAGTTTTCATAATCTTAAATTAACAATTAACCATTTCATCAAGTTAAATCCTAACTTGAACTTCATATAAATTAACATGAATGAATTAAACATGAAATTAAAGCTATAATTAAACAATTAAATTGCTAGCTTAAGATTTAAATATAATAATTAAGGATCAGGGTTAGGGTTTTATACCTCACAAAAGATCAAAATCAAGCAACTAGATATCCAAAGTTTAGCCTCCAAAATCCACACTAGAATGATGATCCAAGCTTGATTGAAGAAGAAGAATGATGGGTTTTGATTATATTTGAGTTTGGATGCATAAATTTGGATTTTTGATGATTTATTTAAAGCAAAATGAGATGAAAATGGAGAAAAGAAAAAGAGGGCAGAAATGGGGAAGGGAGGCTCGGCCAAGAGGTGAAGGGGGGTGATTTGTATAAAAAGAAGAAATTTCTAGCAAAAAAACAACATTAAATGCTAATTAATGCATTTTGCTGCCTTTTCGCTTATACTTTTCTTTTAAAATTAATTCCATTTGCACACAAAATATCTAGATATTAGAAGAGAAGGTTTAACAAAATATCAAGATATTAGAAGAGAAGGTTTAACAAAATATCTAATGATTAGATTAGCATAAAACCATATTAGTACTAATTAACCTATGCCAAAAAGTAATTTCCACTAAAAAAAGTACACAAATAAAGCATTAAAATAACATTTAATTATGGAAAAATTTTATGTGAACCAAAACTTCCCATTGACCCCCAAAGTCCGCGCACTAGCTTCATTCTAGCTAAACTAGGTGCCGACAAGTCTATACAGAAGTTTGATCATAATCGGGTTAAAACGGAAAACACCGATTATTTTACCTTAAAAACGTAAAATTCGCAAAACGATTTCTAAAACGTTACACCTGCCCTAAAAACCACAACACCCAATTCCTCAAGAAATCCGGCGAGATCGGATTTTTCCTTCTTGTCGCCGGCCAAAATCCGAGCAACAGGGTTCGTCTTCCTATGGTTTATTCTAGGTCCAGTTTATAAAATGATGTAACTATTTGATCATTTTAGTTATCATCTAAACTATAGCAGATTAACACAGAGCTAAATTTTGCCTAAAATACGATATTACCGATATTCGATTTCTAAAATAAAACAGTTACAGAACTAAAATCCTACAGGGTTTATGGATTATACCTACAGCAAGATCATAGGAAAACTCCCTCCAAGAAGCACAAACTCAAGGATCCTAGCTTGAGGGTGATGGTGAAATCCTAGCACTTAGCTCTTCTCTTCACTTCTCTTTTCTTTTATTTTTTTTGTTGTTCCAAGTTTTTCTTTTTTCTTTTCTATGTTCTGATCTAAAATTAGTTTTATGAACTGAACAAGTTTGTATAGGATAAGGGGAGTGAGTTATGAGTTGTAGGAAGAGGTGTCACCAAGCAAGGGTGTGGTATTTTCATGCAAGTAGGTGGTATAGCAAGGAAAAAGGTGGGGTTTTCATGCAAGAATGAGGTGGATATATGAAGTGTCTTCGAGGATGTGTTATGCCATGGTTATAACTTAAGCTTATCATGACCTTACCCTTTTTGCACATAAACCCTCATAAATTTCAAATTTTCACAATTACATAATATTTTCACAAAACCCCTCATACTACATCATACTACAAATGAAGCTAAATTTTTCACTAAAACCCTTGTAATTTATTAATGTTACAAACTAAAATTTCAATTTAATTAGTTTCACACACTACTTATGAAAGTGACCTATTTTGTTTCAATACCTTTTTAAGTTAACATTTTATTATTTAATTAATTAAATTAATTTATTATCTAAATTTTTCAAAATGTTACAATACTGGTTATACACCGTAGATTGGCTTTATGCCGATATTCATTGTTTTCTTATTGACGCATGATTATGAGATTTCGGTATTTCATGAGATTTCTAGATTTGAGAAACCGCATGTGAAATTGAAAACTTATGCTCCTTTTAGAAGAAAAATACAGATTTTCCCTTGATATGATGTGTGGCGTCTACCATGAGATTTCTCGGTTCTGGAGCATATATGATATATGATTACCCGTCATGAGGAGCGAGGGCGACATCGTCTGCGGGTACATGGTGGACTCGGTGCGGCACCCCTGGGCAAGAAGGCCGTATAAAGATTGAGACGTTGAGCCCGACATGGGAGCACTACCGACCAGTGATAGTTTGGACCCGACGGTTATCCGGAGGATACCGACCGGAGTCGTGAGATGAATTTGAGGGCCGACCTGAGGATGCGGTGCCTGAGATATGAGGATATTGTATCACTGATGGACCCGATTTTCATGATGTTTTCGAGTGTCGATACCGGGCACTCAGGTTTTATCATCATTTAGTGTTTCGTTGCTGGACACACATTGATTGATGCATTTACACTCATAAGTACATTTACATATGTCTTGTTACCACTTTATGACACTGACACGTGTACCTTGGTTTATACTTATGCTTATACTGTTACCCTGGTTATTAGTATATGTCTTTATATATTATTATTATACTTTATGACCTAAGAGATCATCATACATTCGGTTTCTACTCGGTGATGTCTTCTACTCAAGAGTTAGCAACTCACCCCCGTTGTGCCACCGTTTTCTTGCAGGTTTGACCGCACAGGTTCTATTGCAGCTTGTTGGCATAGTACCTTCTTCTGGGTGATTTCATCGATTAGGTGGGATACATTTGCATCGTGTCTACCATTATATATACTTGTATATTTTATTATTCAGTTGTATCTTGTTAAAAGCTCCATCAACCAGACTATGTATATTTGTAGACTTAGAAACGCTATTGTATATTCTTTCGGCCTTAGAGTCACGCTCTTATACTTATTCATTATTGTTTTGGTTCTTAATGATGATTTAGTTTTCTTTCTTTCTTTCTGTGTTTTTTATCCTCGCCATTTGGCGTTGTATATCTATATCATTGCGTGGTTGTTTCCGCTAATTGGCGAAGAGCTAGCTCCCGCGTGGGGATGCCTATATTTATTATTGCTTGTATTCGTTTTTGGGCTAAAAATTACAAAGGAGGTGCTACCGAAATTTCTAATGACGAAAATATTTTAACTACAATATATAATCTTCATGGGTTTCATATAATATTACATATGTTTTTAAAGAAAGAACATTGATTTCATTTTACCGTTGTTTCAAAACCTCACCTCCAATACCTTCCCTAAAAGGTTTAGAATTTTGGGCTTTTGGCTTACTTGAATTAGGTTGGATCCTATAGATTTCACATGATTCAAGTGCCAGCCATATGCCTTTTTCCGGGTCGTGACAAAGTTGATATCAGAGAGTTAAGTTTAACCTTGGTGCGAGTCTAGATTTGACTATGCGGAGACTAGAGCGTATATATATTCTGTCACGACCCGAAAAAGGCACGTGACTGGCATTTGCATCAGGTGAAGTCTATAGGACTACATCTAATACAAGTAAGCCAAAAGCCCAGAAATCTAAACCTTATTAGAGGAAAATAGTGGAGGTGCAGTTTTGAAATAAAGTTTACTGAAATCAAGTTCTTGTTTAAAACATAGATAGTAGTATACGAAAACCCAATGTTTGTATCCACTTGAAAACATTTTCTTCAATGAAAATTTGGGAAGCACCTCCCTTATTATTTTTAACCCGAAAACGGTACAAGCAATATAATATAACGCATCCCCAAGCGGGAGCTATCTCTTCGCCAATTGGCGGAAACAATCACACAAGCAATACAAATATACAACGCCGAATTCGAGGATCAAAACTCAGAAAGAAAACCAACATCCTTAAGAAAACCAGAAAACCATAATAATACAAGAGCGCGACTCTAAGGTCGAAAGAATATACAACTCTGGTTTCTAAGTCTAATAAATATACAAGTCTGGTTGATGGAGCTTAACTAGATATAAGTGAAATAAATATACAATATATAATGGTGGTCACGAAGCAAATGTATCCTACCTATCCAGCAATCACCCGAAGGAAAGTGAAGTGCCAGCAAGCCGCTATAGAACCTGTACGGCTAAACCTGCAAGAAACCGTGGCACAACGGGGGCGAGTTGCCAACTCGTGAGTAGAATACATTACCAGGTAGAAACCGAATGTATGACGATCTCCTAGGTCATACAATAATATACTAATACTACGACATGGGTATATAACATACGCGTGATATCAAATTACTCGTGTCCGTGTCATGAGTAATTATATATCATGTGTAACATGTAAGAATGCATCATCCAACGTGTGTCTAACAACGACACACAAATCATGATAAAACCTGAGTGCCCAGCACCGACACTTAAAACAACATGAAGTCAGTGTCCAACAGCGACATATAAATCCTCAAATCTCGGGCTCTGTCAGTCCGGATCGGCTCATGGGCTCCGTCAGTCCGGATCGGCCCATAACATCAATTCTCATGACTACGGCCGGTATCCTCCGGATATCCGCCACGCCCTACATCACCTGTAGGTAGCCTGCCCCTGCCAGGCTCATCGTCTATAACTCAAGCTTCTTGCCCCCGGGTCCCATACCAGGCCCACCATGTACCCGAGACGGCTCATCCTACTCCTCGAATCGGGTCTCGAAAACCAACAGAAATCAGGAAAGCTCATGGTGGACAACACATACATCATATCACGAGAAAACCGCAACTTGCATTTTTAAAATGATAATAAGTTTATAAAATCCTTGCGGTTTTCCCCCAAATCCAGAAAACTCATCGAAAAATCCGAAATCTCAAAATCATGAGTCAATAAATCGTGAACATCGGCATAAAGCCCTACAATATTGCATAACAGAATGAATATATAAATGCATGGAGTATCTAAGTAAGGAATGCAATATCTAAACTAGCATATGAGAGCAAGCATACTAATAAAGTGTTGAAACTACCAGCTAGCAGGTTATACCAATGAAGTAACGTATTCTAAAGTGTACGTGACATGGAAATTACCGATGATGATATGTGTGAGCCGGTAAGCAAGTGTACGTGGAACATACGCATCATCGGTAATGGTGCTGGTGTCCTAACAGACGGGGTTCATAAGAACTAAAGAAAACACATGTAATGAATTTGCAATGCAATGAGAAAGACATGAAATAACAGAACAAGTGAATAGTAAATGTAGCATTATAAAATACATGTATCAATGTATGAGTCATACGGTTTTAGTGTTTTGAAATAGCACGAATCGTGGTTTTTAGAAAAGTAGGGGCTATGGGGTTTTTGAGAAAAGATACGTCCTTTGAAAAAAATTCCATAGTCACGATTCGTTAGTTTTGAAAATAGGTATGACTCGAGCCTAGTCTAGTATCTACCTAAACAAGTAAGAGACTAACTAAGAAACTAGTCGGAAGGAGAAGAAAATCTAAATATATAATCCGAGTCGATATACCTAGTAGTCGGGGATCTAGCCTCATAGCGTCACGTACTGTATAATACGTAGTACGGCATCCTCGAGTAAAGAGTGCGGATCAATCATCATATATATACCTCGTACGGTAAAATCCATCGTACAGCATCCCAAAAATTGGGGGGTACGGGTCAAATATCATATATACATCATTATTCATATGGTATCATTATCGTACAATATCAAGATTAGGGGTACTATTCTAAAGTCTAGTACATTCCAATATCATCGAACACATATTATCGTATGTATGAATACACATCGCCCAACGATCCATTATAATATCATATCATATATCATACCGCGACTCAATCACATATCACAATCTCACGGCATCATGCCCGATCATATCGACGCATATCCGTTTAACATTTCATATCCTTATTTATACGCATGTGTATACTATATATATATATATATACACACACACACGCGCGCGCCCGCGCGCGCATCCCTGTATATATATATATATATATATATATATATATATATATCCAGGGATGCGCGCGCGGGCGCGCGCGTGTGTGTGTCTATATATATATATATATATATATATACACACACACGCGCGCGCGCATCCCTGTATATATATATATATATATACACACACACACATACATATATACACATACACCCACATCATACCTCGTGTGTGCATGTGTGTGTGTGTGACAACTATACACTATGGGTCCGCGACTGGAAGTGCGTGTGTGTGTGAGAACTATACACTACGGGTCCGTGACTGGAAACTAACTAAGAGCAATCTTCATCTCACTTAAGGTCACCTAGAGAACCCTATTGCTAAGTATCCGCACTTGCCATTTCCATAGCATACACATCCTAATTTACGAATTTGCGGGGGTGCTATACGCCATCCACCCGACTTCCCCTGTAGATAAACATTTACTCACCTTCGATCCTCGCTTGCCGAAGTCAATGACGCCACGCTCTCCCTTATTGCCCGAAGTCCACGTGAAGGTGCCTACATATATAAACACATAGTATCGTAAACAGGAATCGCGTACGAAAACCAAAACAGCATACAAAACACACATAGGTTAGAACCTATGGTCTACGCATGCAAGAATAACCAAACAACTCCCGATATCGACGTACAAACGTCAAGTGACCGGGATAAAACACAATACCAAAACTAAAGTCATTAAAAAGTCATGAAACAAAATCAGCAACTCAAGAAAACGCCTCCCAGATTTTCCTCAGGTGAGAATTAGGAAAAGTTGCATATAGGGTAGGTCTAATTAGAAGATAATAGAGCCATGGACGAAGCACGGACCCAAACTAACCTCCCAAGGCCGCAATTTGAGGCCAAAATAAAGAAATTGGCGGCCAGGGTTAGGGTTCTTGGGAAGCTTCCAAGTTGCCTGCTTATCTCACAGTAATTGCTAATTAATTTTCAGGGCCCCCGGGTGAAAGCAGATCTCAAAACAATATCTCAATTTCTACACAAATCCGATATCGAGGATTTTCTAAGTTTGGGATTTGGGGTTTTAGCCTCAGGTTTGGTCCAGGTTTTTAACACTAAAGGGGTTGTAGTCACCAATTACACCTCCATACACCTTCACAAACCAAATCATACCCTAAAGCTCATCTTGGAAATTTCCAAGATCACTAAACCTTATCTAATCAACTCAAAACTACTATAGGAACTAAGAAAAATAAATTCTAAACAAAGTGTGTAGGATTATAACTCATTTGGCAACTCAAGAATTTTCTTGAGTTGCCCAAAGTCTTCAAAATCATAACTTGATAATGCCATAGGGTTTTGGATGAGCTTAAGATCAATTTTTGTGAAGGGGAGATGAGGTTTTATTTGAGTTTTTGGGTGTTTGCGAGTGCTGGAGGAGGTGGAGGGGGTGGAAAATGAGATGAAGAATGAAGTTGAGAACAATGAAGGACTGAAGAAGAGGAGCCATGGTCAAAAGTCTTGGAGAACTCTAGAGTCTTCTCATTCTCTCTCTCTCATGTCTCAAGGTCCCCACCCCCTCTCTCTCTCCAACAAAATATCTTTTTCATTTTCTCATTTAAAACAAAACAAAGACATGAGTAAAATAAATGTAACAAATGGTTTTTGCAACATGATTTGTTACATGCCACATGCACATAATCAAGATTAAATGCAAAATTAGTGAAATACTAATCGAGTTTAGTAAATAATTCATTTACAAATAATTTGTATAATAATTCCTAAAATGCCAAAATCACATAAATATCTTCAAACCAATAAAAAAAAATTCCCGAATATATTCCAAATTACCGGTATATAATTATACTACTTCATTAAAACGAATTTCCATATTTTTATTATATTCATAAAATTTAGTATTTTATTTATTTAAATTTCAAAAATAATATTTTATTTTTCTGAAATGTTACATATTTGGAACCTAGGCTTGACCTTACGGAACTTAGACTTAGCTGAGGGGGTATTAGACATAAACTTTCGTCGCGTAGTTGACCTTGGTTGATGGAGTAGGTGACTTAAGTAAAGTGACATACCGTGTGTATGTTCCGTGGCATACTTACGATACGCTACTTCTCTTAAGTAGCCTTAGGATGTACATTTCTTATGCACCGTATTTCTATTCGTTCCTATGATCTATCCACATAGATATCAGATTGTGGCTTCCGTTACCATGGCTACACGAGCAGAGAGAGCTGTGGCTAAAGATGCGGTCAGAGAGAGCTCGTTAGGAACGAGGACTGACCAGGATGTATTCCGGTGTTACACGAGCGCATTGATATATTGTTTTACTGTGTTTTCTTGTTGACGCAAACGTTCGAGATCTGCACCAGATGATCGGGCCATTGCTAGAGGCCAGCCAGATTGTGAAGACTGTTGATGAACTATCTACTCCAGATGATTGAGACGTTGTCTACCGTGCAGACAGATGAGCCAGCTCTTGCCGAGTTTGATAACATATCGCCCCCAGACTTCAGAAGCTAATGCTGCATGAGTTTATATACGAAGATGTGATAGGAGATCGCTAGTCACTCCTGGATAAATGACTAGGACGTGTTGATCATTTAGATACTCCGATGTGAATTCATCAAATTAATTAGCTTCAGCTAGAAGGGGACCTCACTCAGACGTATTGTGAGTTGATCGAGACAGGACGAGCGAAAACGCATTATTCTGGTGACTTGGACGAGTTGTCGAGAACGAAATTGGATAGACACCTTCCACAGGGTATTAGAGATGCCGAGTCCGTAGCTTCGAAAGAGACTCTAGATATGAGTACAGCTAATTGGAGCGCAGTCCATACAGCTACAAGGAGATAATTCCGAATCGGTCCATATTGAAGAAAAGCGGAGTAAGAGGTTCGTACGAGATCCTTATGAGTTGACGTTCTTTCCCGTTGATGTCAAAGATTTACTACACATGCAGAGAAGTTGGATATGGCCACCTTTCCAGAAGAACGTCGTGATGAGAATGCAACTGTCCCAGAACAAGAAACAGACTAAGTAAAGAGTGCCAACTTTCGGGCAGTTCTGCAGAGATGAGATTGGGAAGAGACCCTGACACGATCTTTCGGGAGTACTTCACGATAAAGACTTGAACCAGGATCGATTGTATCGCGCACACTCAGTGGGCCAGAGATTGCCATCGTTGTCGTGATACGTTACAAGTGACCATGTTAATTGGTCAGCAAATCTTCAGAGAAGCGCCAGAACATGACTGTTTCCGTCATTACTCCGAATCAGGCTGTCAAGCCGAGGAGTCATGTAATTGGTAATCCGCGGATAGAAATGAGGACCTAACAGCAGAGGGCGCCAGACCGTGGGAAAGAGGCAAGTAGATATTCTTGCTCTGCCAGCCTTGGATGCACCAGCACTTGTCGGCATCGACATCAGTTATTTATAATTTGCGCCTTGGTGATTCGGATATCTCGTTTTCATCATTTTGATTTCGGTATTTTGACGATTTGTTTCATGATTGATATTTCCTATGTGCACCACGGTTGCACTTGATTGTATATTTATGTATCAGTAGTACTGATGTTCATTTTTGTGCATACCTATTGCACTTGATTTTGATTTCGTACACTCCGAGATATTTGATTTTGATTTTGATTTCGTGCACATAGTATGCACATGATTTGACTTATGCTTTCGGTGTAGTTTACACCCCCTTTCAGCACTTTGATATGGTTTTGTGCGCACAGATGCGCATGTTTATGAGTGTATATACCGCGGTATACTTGATTGGATTTGGTGTATGTCGTATATCGTTGATTTCAATTTTGATACTCGATATTCGTTTTCGTGCACCCTAGTGCACTGGATTTATCTTTTTGTGAATCTTGTGCACTTGATTGAGATTCTTGCGCGCACTCGGCGCACTCGATGTGATTTTGTGCACACCAGATGCATATAATCGAGATTCTTCATGCACATCAGATGCACCTGACATTGTTGTCATGCACACCTGTTGCACTTGACAGATGCTTTCGTGCACACCCGTTGCACTTAGTTTAGTTTATGTGCACATTCGTGGCACCTGTATTTGATTTCGATTTCCGTGAGCACCAGACGCACGTGGTGTTAGTTATATGTATGCCCTAGAGGCCATTACTGTACATACGATGTATATTGTAGTGGATGCTAGGACATATATAGGGAGGACTTTCTTGCTCGACATGATAGTATGCTATCTGGTTGTACTTTATTTTAACGTGTACTCTAATTGTCTCTATATTACATGTTGATAAAGCCCTTAGGATATGTACTCGACTACTGGGACTATGATGAGATCATACTAGTGGGGCCGCGGTAGTCGACGAGTACATCCTATAACTGTTCCTAGTCGAGGGTGTATCGAGACAGGGCATCGATACACCAGAGTAGACTAGCGTATACGCATCTTGACCCATATGATGGGCGATGGATGATCCCATATCCATCGGTGTTTGACATCAAGGATGGTGTATGGGCGCTCAGTGGAGACTGGGTACACTGGACGGACTCGCCGAGAACTCCCAGATGGTATTATACCATACGTCAGATGGCAGTTCTCCGGTGACACTGGTACAGAGTAGTCTGTTGACCCGAGATCGTCATAGAGTCTTGTGTGGTTCCCACTATGCTTTGATTTCCATCATACCACGTCCAAGAGGGCGTGCAAAAAGGTGGCTTTTGGGTACAGTCCCGAATCACATGGAGGCAATGAGCGATAGGAGGGGATTCGTCTCTCCCGGTATAGGGAGTTGATGTTGTGCTGTGTTCGATTGGCTATAACCGGAAATCCCTGGCCAGGGTTGCTGAGATTTACTGGTAAGTGTTATCAGTAGTTTCTCGAACTGTTATAGACCTCATATCGACACGACTTATCGAGCTACTGGGGTCTGACGTTTACCACCCCTAGGCGAGATATGCGACATATCAGACGACGAGACTGGACTGTACGGGAGTGTTACTGTTTGGATTCACAGGAGAAGTTACAGGCTTGCTTGTTGATCTTCTGAGCGCTCAATACCTGGGTAGCTGTTACGTTTAGCTGGCCGCTTGCAGCTTGTGGGTGTTTGATATGATCATCACCTACTGCCGGCGTATTGACGATTCTTTAGAGTCCTACACAGAGCTTTCTTGACTCAGGCAAAACGGAGTAGGAGGACATATGTGATATGTGCGGGACCGAGGATAATGCGGTATGTGTTATCGTATTGTATTCTCGCGATATTTGATATCAGCCGGGTCATCGGATCAAGTGTTGATTGGATGAATCGGTACGGATAAATATTAGTCGGTTATATGCGATATAGCCGGATTGTCGGATCAAGTGTTGATTCGATAATTTAATGTATAATAATATATTTGATATATTAAATTACATTAACTAATATTTGCTCACTAATAGATTCTTTTTCTCACTCGGGTAATACATTGACATATATGCGATATATGTTAATTGTATTATTTTATTTTGTTGCAATAAATATTGTATATGTGATATATAATATTGTAACATGTTATAATTATTAATGCAACATGATTAGAGGAGTTTAAACGAGATTAGGGTTTGATTTGGGTTAATGGCTTCTAGAAGTTTCTAGATGGTTTTACTTTGTCATGATAAAGATATTTGTGTTGATCTTTATCCATGACTCACACTTAACCCAACCCAAACCCTAACCCTAGTAAACTCTCTACATTGGTTAATACAACCATGGTTGCATAAATAATTATGATAACCTTTTTATTATTCATCACAAACATTATTCATCTTCTTCCTTCATTCTTTTCATGGAAAAAGCTTGCTTGATTTTTCAAAGGTGATGAATAATTGTGAGAAAAATATAAATAAAGAGAGCAAAAATCCTACTTCATCATCCTCATCTTCCCTTGCCATTTAGATGAGGGTGTTCACATCATTTCATGAGTGTTAGCTTGTGTTAAAGAAACTTCAAGGTAGATCATCTTAGTATCGAAGATCGGAAGCAAAGGTTGCGTCTTTCTCTTCGTGGAACCTCTCGAGAGTCCGGATCTCGATGATCGCAACGAAGGGACCACAACACGGAGCATATAAAGTGAAGGACCGGATCTACAAAGGTTGTAATCCCTCTCACTTAGTGTTAAAGTGTTTAGCATGCTTGTTTTCGCCTAATCTCTAGTTTAAAGTTCCGTATTCGGGTTGTTCGGCACGGCTAAATTTTAAATCGGACATGGTTGATGCCTCGTAGACCCTTGTGCGCGTGCCTAGCAACCCTACAGTGGTATCAGAGCCAAGCTAGAGCTTTAGGCGAAGTCTAGACGAAGTTTAAAGTCCGATCGAACCCGGAAAACCCGATAAAACCCACTTTCTGGAAATTTTTTCAAAACCGCGATTTTTCAATATTAAAAATATGCAGAAAATCAAGCAGGGTTTTTTATGAAATACTGTGAAAAACAGAGAACTAACTCCGTCATAACGGCGCGGAACCGCGGCCTAAGCCCACGTGACGCGGCGGTTCCGCGACAACACTGTTGATTCGTTGACTCCTTTTTGCACAGTAATGTTTATACTTAACCCCTGTGTTTTCTGGGTAATTTTAATGTATACTCTACAGTTGAGTATTCTGGGTTGTATTGGGGACTTAAAGATTCGATCGAATATTTTAACTTTGTTTAGTTTTGTCCGGATAATTTTTAGAAACTGTTAAAAAGTTCGAACGGATGTCAATAACTCACTTTTTCCCCTGTCGGAAAGTTTTTCAAAAGTTGGATTTTTCCTCGTGTTTAAGAACGTTCTAAGTCGTGCAAGTAACGCGATGGACCCTCTAGAAGACAACAAACCTTAACTCGATTATGTGACCGTCTTGAACTGCCCTTTGAACCTTAGGGTTTGGGGCAGTACGGCGTGCCACATGTGAGGCGTTGGCTTGACCCTTCTACGGTTGGACCATTGGTACTGTGGCATGTGATGGACGTTTTTAAACTGATTTCAAGTGTTGAGATATATTGGGGAAATCTTGGGTGCTTGATGATTCGATCGGAAAGTTTAACTTTTTCTATTTATCTGAAATGTGATACAATAATTGGAATCCATAGTTAGTTATGAGATAACTAATTTGAATATTATAAACATAGCAGTTTAGTCTCAGATGATCGGTTTCCACGGAATTTTGATGCGATCAAAAGTCCGTCGCAATCACGTAGCGTACGCGAATACTCGCCGGGTAAACTTAATAGACAGCCTCACTCCATAGCCCCGACCAAGTGACTGTAGGAGAACCCCGTCGCCGAAAGCATCCGTTCGAGTGCTCCCGGTAGCGGTGTTCTGCCTTGGTGCACTTCGTCGACGGTATCGGGGGTGCGGCCGTCTACTAAAGTTTGCGACGAGCATTCGATCAGGACGTCGGGAATCTTGTTGAATTGCCCGACTTGATATTGAAAAGAGTTTTCGATAATGAGACTAAAATGCGGGGTTTATAATTGTTAGGCATGTGATGTCTAAGGAATTCATTTGGTTAGGCATGCGATATCTAAAGAGATTGCGGATTCCAACTGTTGTAGTTTTACACTTTCTTTTCTGTGACCGTAAGCGTAGTATGTGGTGTATCGCCGGCTTCGTTGCTATACATCAACGACAATCGGGATACGCATACTTGCTTATGTTGATGATATGAGATATTATGTGTTGCTGTGATATGTTGTATTGGATCGTCGCGTTTGAATAGCCGGGGGTTTTATGTGAGATGAGAGTTTTTCTTTTTCATTCATGTAAAATTCTTTTGTATGTAATATTCTTTTATTGGGGCACTTCCAGGTAGCGGAAGATGTCACCGTTGTATATTATTTGCTTTTCCGCATTAGGTAGACCCAAGGCGGGGAGCACAAGTAACCGGGTTCTAGGGTCCAGTGGGAGACCATCTCGAGGAGTCGAGACCGGGTCTCCTAACCCTAGAATTGGCAGTGTTACTTGCCGCTCTCGTAGGGGTCTAGGGATGTGGGTTGGGCTATTCATCGCGACCGTGGAATCCGTGTTTTATACAGGCTCGTATTGAAAACACGGACGTCCTAGTATATCCAATATTTCATATATGTTCTTCTGCTGCAATGTTCTGTGATGAGATCATATTACTGCCTGTGACGAATGTTTATATTATATATATGAGATATATGTTATATTGCAGATTTCGTTTCAAAAGAGATGCTTATGAAGCATATTAAAATGGGACTTCATTAATGAGATTAATGAAATAAAAGAAACCTAAGATGTTGTAGAAACTTGTTTATAAAAACTGGTAGCTCTAGTTCTTGCTTTGCATAGCGGTGTTCCTTGCAGAACATCCAGCACCTTATTCGATAAGGAAAGGACCGAGATCCCTTCACCGGGAGTGACTCCTTTAGCGATAACTGGCAGATGCTACAAACTCGGTCTGTCTTTTGATTGCTTCTATAGTTCTTGCTTTGCATAGCGGTATATATGATATATCCTGTACCTTATTTGATGAGGAAAGGGCCGACGATCCCATCACCGGGAGTGACCCCTTTAGCAAAACTAGAAAGTCCTCAAAAACACTCCATTTAAAAATCACTCGATTCTACAACGATATCAAGTTCATTACGCAAAGGGTTTTCTTAAAAACTTGTCGTAGCCCTCCGTCATTTCAGATAAGTAATAGTTAGTATTCGTGCTGCGTTTGTTGACCTCTGTCAAGGCGTAGTGTGCGGTAGCTGATTACTGCTTATCTGTATAAGCATATGATGTGATTGATTTAGGGTAGTCGTGCGACCTTGTTGACCTCTGTCAAGGGTCGTGCGGGTGGGTTTACTTCAATCAGGAAATGACGGGTTGAACTTAACTAGCAGCCTATGGTTTGTTGACCTCTGTCAAGGTCATAGGACGCTTGGGGCAAAATATTATTGGGAATTTCAAGTGTTAAAATTTGCAATGAGATTGCATACCTTCTATGAGATAGTTGGATCCCGATACCCGCTGCGAGTAAGAGTTACTCCTGGGAGAGTTTTACACATTACAATTAGCCGATCAAGTAGGTGTCTAGAAAAGTGTCAACGGGGTTACGCCTCTGGGAAAACGAGGTTTACATTAATTAGGTTCGTGCGAAAGCATGGGGGACCTCCCTCAAAGTACCGACACTGGCCTGGCTGAAAGATTGGCGAACTTGTAGCGTGTAATTAATCCCGGCTAGTCTTTCCTTTTAGGGTTTGAAGGAAGATTTGACTAAAACAGTGGGAGACATCCTGATTAGATATATTAGATAACCAATCTAATCTTGCAAGAGCATACGCTGAGTGTTTTCTTCTCTCTCTCTCCAGATAGCGACCATATCATGCCTTAATCAAGATAATAAAACGGATATATTGACCGAACCCGCTTGTTATACTGAGCTGGGGAACGTTGGTCCCGCTCCAACTTATAATTGTTATAAGACAGAGCAGGAAATTGGGGAATACCATATTTCCCGTGCCGCCCAAACGAAGAAAGTGCATGTTGATGCATCATCTTCGGGTGTGTTCATTACAGAGAACTGTTTCTCAGTATCCTTTAAGTCCTGGGTATGTGATACCGTATCAGGATCCCGTATATGTAATTTGTTACATGGGCTACAGATAGGTAGAGAACTGAGAACGGGTGATAAGTTTCATGAGACAGAAAACGGTGCAAGTGTTGCAGCCAAGTCTGTTGGTCACTGTCACCCTGTATTACTGGAATACATTGATTCTGAACAAATGTTATTAGATACCGAACCTGATATACAAAATCATATCAGTCTCTTTATTAGTAAAGAAAGGGTATAATTTTGTATTGTTGGATAATGTTTTGAACATTTCCTATATCAAGAGTTGATCGGTTCAGGCACGTTATCTAAAAGCATTGACGTTGTAAATCAAACTACAGTTCTTAGTATACGCAACACACACAAGAGGAAGAGTTCAGAAATGAATGAATCCTTCTTGAGGTATTGTAGACTAGGTCATATCAATGCGACCCGACTGGCTGAAGTTACATAAAGATGCATATTCAAATTAGTTTGATTTTACATCTTGTGAAACTTGCCGGTCATGTCACAAAGATAAGATGACCACAGCTCTGTTTGTTGGAAACAGAGAAAGAGTTAGTGAACTCTTGGGATTGATACATGCTGATGTATGAAAGTCCCCTGTCTACACATGCCAAGATTGGTTCTTTGTACTTCATTACATTCTCTGATAATCTCTCAAGATTCAGACATATGTTCCTGCTGAAACACAAGTCCGAACCTTTTGAGATATTCACAGAATATAAGTTAGAAGTAGAGAACCGAAAATACGGGTATAAGTATTATGTCCTTTGATGAGATCAAGGAGGAGAATACTTAGGCACGGAATTCCTGGACTATTCTAAAGGAGAATGAGATTCTCTCACAGCATTACTCCTCCGTATACACCATAGCATGATGGTATATCGGGGCGGAGCAATAGCACCCTATGTGATATGGTGTGCTCTATGATGAGTACTACTGAGTTGCCTATTTCCTTTTGGGAGTTATGCACTTGAGAAGCTGCATACCTATTGAATAGGGTTCAAATCAAATCAGTTGCCTACCACTTCATATGTGATATGGAAAGGGAAGAGCCCATATCTTAAGCTTGTTAAGATTTGGGGTTGTCCGGCCTATGTCTAAAAGCAAAAACCGGACAAGCTCGAGGCAAGGTCTGTTATGTACAACTGGAAAGGTTCCAGCTATACAAAATGCAGCTGATGATTTGGTAGAACCAAAGAATTCAATAGTAACCAACGAACCTCAGCCTCTCGGCCGATCTAGTAGGGTTTCTCACCCACCTGAGAGATACTTCGGTTTCTCTATAATAGTGGGAGCGAGGATTGCATCATGAGATGATGACCCAACTGGTTTCGAGCTGGCCATTAGGAGTAGGACTCTGTAAGAATGGCTGGGTGCTTATCAATCTGAGATGGAATCCTTATACACCAACAAAGTATGGACTTTGGTTGCTTTATCTGAAGGGTTAAATCCCCATCAGGAACAAGTATATCTTGAGAAGATTACTTGGTGTACATTGAAAAGTTGAGACTTTCAAAGCTAGACTTGTTAAAGGTTTGCATCATAAGACCAGGTATGGATTATGTTGAAACCTTTTCTAAGGATCTATGCTTAAGTCCATCCAGATCTTACTTGCCATGGCTACATACCATGACTACGATATCTGGTGGTTGGGTGTCATGACTGCTTTTCTAAATGATGTTTTAGAAAAGAGTGTCTATAAGTACACAGCCAGAAGGCTTCGTAGACAGTGGGAGCAGCGGAAACGTGTGCAAGATGTTTTATATGATAAAACAGGCATCGCGGAGTTGGAACATCTGTTTTGATGTGGTAGTCAAAGAGTTTGACTTCATCAAAATAGTAGATGAACCTTGTATATACAAAAAGGTAGTAGAGAGTATGGTGGTGATCCTCGTAGAGTACGTGGATGACATACTCTTGATAGGGAAGGAGTTTCCTATGCTACGCTCGGTCAATCTCCGCTTATCACAAGGATTCTCCATATAGGATCAAAGTGATACCTCCTAAATCCTGGGTTTTTGGATCTATGAGATAAATCTAATTGGATGTTAGGATTCTCACTAGTTGTAGTGAGATGGTATCAATCGATCGTGAAGAGAATCACTGGAAATGTTCCAGGGTGATAAGGACGACTGAATGTCAGTCGCAGGCATTGTCTTTACCCTCAGTGGAGGGACGGTATGTTGGAACAGTTCCAAGCTAGATACCATGACTTACTAGATGATTAAAGGCAAGATACATCGTTACCAAGGATACTACCAAAGAGGCAGTCTGGATATATAAGTTCATAAGATGAACTTTGTTCCTACCATTGTGTGACAATAGAGTTGTGGCTTTAGCCAAGGAACTACCGTCCCATCAGAAATCCAGATATAATTCTTAGGCAGTATCACCTGATCATGGAGATGGTTGATCTCCAGGGAGATCGAGGTTAGGAGAGTAGACACAGAGGACAACAGCGCGGATCCACTCACAAAGGCCTTTTTCCCGGTAGAGACTTTTATGGGAAGGTTGAGTATGAGATACTTCAACCGCAACTAATTGTTGGGTATACGATACCATAACAGATGGCCCTAGAGCAAGTGGGAGATTATTAGTTATATGTATGCCCTAGAGGCCATTACTGTACATACGATGTATATTGTAGTGGATGCTAGGACATATATAGGGAGGACTTTCTTGCTCGACATGATAGTATGCTATCTGGTTGTACTTTATTTTAACATGTACTCTGATTGTCTCTATATTACATGTTGATAAAGCCCTTAGGATATGTACTCGACTACTGGGACTATGATGAGATCATACTAGTGGGGCCGCGGTAGTCGACGAGTACATCCTATAACTGTTCCTAGTCGAGGGTGTATCGAGACAGGGCATCGATACACCAAAGTAGACTAGCGTATACGCATCTTGACCCATATGATGGGCGATAGATGATCCCATATCCATCGGTGTTTGACATCAAGGATGGTGTACGGGTGCTCAGTGGAGACTGGGTACACTGGACGGACTCGCCGAGAACTCCCAGATGGTATTATACCATACGTCAGACGGTAGTTCTCCGGTGACACTGGTACAGAGTAGTCTGTTGACCCGAGATCGTCATAGAGTCTTGTGTGGTTCCCACTGTGCTTTGATTTCCATCATACCACGTCCAAGAGGGCGTGAAAAAAGGTGGCTTTTGGGTACAGTCCCGAATCACATAGAGGCAATGAGCGATAGGAGGGGATTCGTCTCTCCCGGTATAGGGAGTTGATGGTGTGCTGTGTTCGATTGGCTATAACCGGAAATCCCTGGCCAGGGTTGCGGAGATTTACTGGTAAGTTTTATCAGTAGTTTCTCGAACTGTTATAGACCTCATATCGACACGACTTATCGAGCTACTGGGGTCTGACGTTTACCACCCCTAGGCGAGATATGTGACATATCAGACGACGAGACCGGACTGTACGGGAGTGTTACTGTTTGGATTCACAGGAGAAGTTACAGGCTTGCTTGTTGATCTTCTGAGCGCTCAATACCTGGGTAGCTGTTACGTTTAGCTGGCCGCTTGCAGCTTGTGGGTGTTTGATATGATCATCACCTATTGCCGGCGTATTGACGATTCTTTAGAGTCCTACACAGAGGTTTCTTGACTCAGGCAAAACGGAGTAGGAGCACATATGTGATATGTGCGGGACCGAGGATAATGCGGTATGTGATATCGTATTGTATTCTCGCGATATTTGATATCAGCCGGGTCATCGGATCAAGTGTTGATTCGATGAATCGGTACGGATAAATATTAGTCGATTATATGCGATATAGCCGGATTGTCGGATCAAGTGTTGATTCGATAATTTAATGTATAATAATATATTTGATATATTAAATTACATTAACTAATATTTGCTCACTAATAGATTCTTTTTCTCACTCGGGTAATACATTGACATATATGCGATATATGTTAATTGTATTATTTTATTTTGTTGCAATAAATATTGTATATGTGATATATAATATTGTAACATGTTATAATTATTAATGCAACATGATTAGAGGAGTTTAAACGAGATTAGGGTTTGATTTGGGTTAATGGCTTCTAGAAGTTTCTAGATGGTTTTACTTTGTCATGATAAAGATATTTGTGTTGATCTTTATCCATGACTCACACTTAACCCAACCCAAACCCTAAACCTAGTAAACTCTCTACATTGGTTAATACAACCATGGTTGCATAAATAATTATGATAACCTTTTTATTATTCATCACAAACATTATTCATCTTCTTCCTTCATTCTTTTCATGGAAAAAGCTTGCTTGATTTTTCAAAGGTGATGAATAATTGTGAGAAAAATATAAATAAAGAGAGAAAAAATCCCACTTCATCATCCTCATCTTCCCTTGCCATTTAGATGAGGGTGTTCACATCATTTCATGAGTGTTAGCTTGTGTTAAAGAAACTTCAAGGTAGATCATCTTAGTATCGAAGATCGGAAGCAAAGGTTGCGTCTTTCTCTTCGTGGAACCTCTCGAGAGTCCGGATCCCGATGATCGCAGCGAAGGGACCACAACACGGAGCATATGAAGTGAAGGACCGGATCTACAAAGGTTGTAATCCCTCTCACTTAGTGTTAAAGTGTTTAGCATGCTTGTTTTCGCCTAATCTCTAGTTTAAAGTTCCGTATTCGGGTTGTTCGGCACGGCTAAATTTTAAATCGGACATGGTTGATGCCTCGTAGACCCTTGTGCGCGTGCCTAGCCACCCTACACGTGGCATTCTTGTATACATTTTTACGAATTATTTCCTTTGGAGCAGCATGTTTTTATGATATATACTATATGGTTTAATAACCGAGCAGGACTGGTCTAAGGACAGTACCCGAATTTTTGCATGCACCGATATTTGTGAGGGGATTTCAAAGAAGCTATAGTCTCTATATTTTCCTATGTGTCCATGATGACACGAAATTTTATAAAGAAAACCATTCTAAAACATTTTTCAAAAGGCGGGACGTATATGTTAAACAAAGGATATGTATATGTATATATATATAGCTATTTTCTTTATAATGAACGTCCGCTACTTGTGCCATGATACGCGCATCGCACGGCGAATTGAAAAAAGTTTTGCCTGCATTTTTATTCAGATGTTTGACGATTTCACAACGGTGCGTACTATATATATGATATAGTCATAACTACATTATACTTGATCTTGACAATGGATTTTGATACTGGTATTTTCGCATTAACTTCGATGATTTCGTGATGCTTGACAGAGTTTTGATTTTGAGTTTTTCATTCGTTTTCTTGTGCATGCTTGCGCTATATTATGTCGTATGTATTCATGATTTTAGAGCCCCGACGACTTGATTGTTTTGCTGAAATGTTTTAGTAATTTTGGGGTTTAAATTTAAATTCGGGGACCGAATTTATTTAAGGGGGAAGATTGTAACATTTCATAAAAATAAAATAGTATTTTTGGAACTTAAATAAATAAAATAATAAATTTCATGAATATTATAAAGATATAGGAATTGGTTTTGACGAAGTAGTATGGTTATATAATTGTAGTTTGGAAAATAATTGGAAAACTAATATAAATTATTGATTTTGAAAGAATTTAAGTGATTTGGATATTTTATAAATTATTATACAATTAATTGTATACAAGTTAATGCTAAACTTGATTAACATTTTGCTAATTATGCATTAATCTTGTTTATGTATGTGGTATGCAACAAAACATGTTGCAAAACACTTGTTAGATTTTCTTATGAACATGGTTTCTTTTCTTTTTAAATGGTTTTTTTTTTTAAATGAGAAGAAAAATGTGAGAGAGAGGGGGGACAAGATTTGATTTGTATTAATGAGGAGAGAGAGGGAGAGAGGGCATGACAACCCTAGCCATGGTTGATTGCTCACCTAATTTATCACTCCATTTTCTTCACCTCCCTCATCTTCTTCCTTCTCCTCCATCTCCTCCACCTCCTCTTCTACCATAAAACACCGCAAAAATTAATCAAAAACCTCACCCTCCTTCACAAAAAATGATCCCAACCTCACTACAAAGCACTTGGATGGATCAAGTTAGAAATTTGGGCTCTTTGGGCAACCCTAGAATTTTCTCTAGTTTCTATATGAGGTAAATCCTACACTTTTAGCTAAGTTATTAGCTTTCATACCCTACTATAGTGCATTAGAGTTAAACTTGTGTAGATTAGTGATGCTAGAATTTTCCAAGATGAGGTTAGGGGATATTTTGTATTGTAAACGTGTAGTTGAGGTTATGTAGTGACTACAACCCATCTAGTGTTAAAAATCCTGGACCAACTTAGCAAAGAAACCCCCATACTTGAACTCTGAATTTGCCGATATCGGATTTTTGTGGAATTTTTGGTGATATTATAGGATCTGCTATGACTCGGGGACCCTGAAAAATATATAGCGAATACGATGAGACATGCAGGTGACCTAGAAGCTACCCTAGAGACCCAAGCCCAAATTTATTTTCATGGCCGCAGATAAATTACTTCTGGCCGCAATTTGTGGCCTGGGTATGTAGGTTATGGTTCATTCTTGGACCATGGCTCATTTATCCTATAATTAGACCTATCCTATATGCTAAATGCCTCAATTTGACTTGGGGAAAAATCTGGAGATGTTTTCTTAAGTTTTTGTTTTCGTTTTATGACTTTTAATGACTTGGGTTTAGGTATTTGTGTTTTATCTCGGTCGATTGACGTTTGTATGTCGATGTCGAGAGTTGCTTGGTTGTTTTTGCATGCGTAGACCATAGGTTCTAACCTATGTGTATTTCGTGTGCCGTATCGGTTTTTCTTGTATTTGATTCTTGTTTAACATACGATGTTCTTGAAAACTATAGGTACCTTCGCGTGGACTTCGGGACGACAAGGGAGAGCAAGGTGTCATCGACTTCAACAAGCGAGGATCGAAGGTGGGTAGATGTATATCTATTGGGGAAGTCGGGTGGGTGGCGTATAGCACCCCCGCAACCGTAGAATAGGTTTATTATCTATATTATATATATAGCAATGCGAGGTGGATACTTAGCAAGTAGGGCTCTAGGAGACTCTAGGTTAGAATAAGCAGACTTGTAGGAAGGTTTATCCTTAGTCTATTTTCTATAGTCGTGATCCGTTAGTTTATATCGTCTCGCACACACACGCACACACTTGGTTTGATATGTGTGTATATGTATATACATATATATATATATATATAAATGGATATGTTGATATATATATATATAGTATACATATACGTGTAAGATAAGGATATGATATGTGATATGGTTTTGAGTCGATACGATCGAACTGGATGTCAAGAGATTGTGATATATGATTCAAAATAAGACATCGATAATGATGCGATACATTAAGGATCATTGGGCGTTATATACCTAACATGCGATAACATGTGAATTGATGAAATAATAGATTATACGAGACCTTAGATCCATACTCCTGATTATGATATTGTACGACGATTGATACCGTACGAACTATATGATATATATGATATTTGATCCGTACCCTCGATTTGAGGATGTCGTATGATGGATTTTACCGTACAAGGTATATATGATAATTTATCCGCACTCTTGACTCGAGAATGCCGTACAATGGATTGTAACGTATGTGATTCTATGAGGCTGGATCGCCGACTACTAGATATATCGACTCGGAATATGTTATAGGTTCCTTATCACCTTTGACTCGGTCCTTAGTTTAGTTTTTTTTAGTTGCTTAGGAAGATGTTAGATTAGGTTCGAGTCATACTTATTTTCAAAACTAATGAATCGTGGGTATTTCCAAAAGACAATCCGAGGGAAGCTACGGATTTTCAAAAGACATATCTTTTCTCAAAAGCACCGTAGCCCCTACTTTTCTAAAAACAACGATTTGTGCTATTTCAAATACTATAACTGTATGGCTCTTATATATATATATATATATATATATATATATATATATATATATATATATATATATATATGTTATATTGTTAACTTTTCCGCTATGTTCATGTTATTCTCATTGCATGGTATATTTACTTGTGCTTTCATTAGCTGGTATGATCTCGTCTGTTAGGACACATGCACCATTACCGATGATGCATATGTTGCACGTACACTTGCTTTCCGGCTCACACACATCATCATCGGTAATTGCCATATCATGTACACAATAGTAACTGTTACTTCACCCTTGATAACTTGTAGTTTAATTGTATGGTTTAGCATTCATGATCTTACAAGCTAGTTTAGATATTGCATTTCTGACTTAGATGACGTATTGCATTCATATACATACATAGTGGTTATATATTGTAGATTGGCTTTTTGTCGATATTCATTGTTTTCTTATTGACACATGATTATAAGATTTTAGTATTTCATGATATTTCTGTATTTGGGAAAACACATATGAAATTGAAAACTTATGCTCATTTTAAAAGAAAAATGCGGTTTTTCCCTTGATATGATGTGTGGCGTCCACCATAAGATTTCTCGGTTCTGGAGCATATATGATATATGATTACCTGCCACGAGGAGCGAAGGCGACACTGTCTGCGGGTACATGGTGGACCCGGTACGGTACCGCGGGGAAAGAAGGCCGTATAGAGATTGATGTTAGTTATGTATATACCCTAAAGGCCATTATTGTACATATGATGTATATTGTAGTGGATGCTTGGATATATATAGAGAGGAATTTCTTGCTCGACATGATAGTATGCTATCTGGTTTTACTTTGTCTTAACATGTTGACTTGTATTGGTTTACTGTCTTGATCTCACATGTTGATAAAACCCTTAGGATATGTACTCGACTACTTGGACTATGATGAGATCATACTAGTGGGGCCAGAGTGGTCAAAGTGTACATCCTATAACTGTTCCTAGTCGAGGGTGTATCGAGACAAGGCATCGATACTCCAGAGTAGACTAGCGTATACGCATCTTGACCCATATGATGGGCGATGGATGATCCCACATCCATTGGTGGTTGACATCAAAGATGGTGTACGGGTGCTCAGTGGAGACTGGGTACGCTGAACGGACTCGCCGAGAACTCCTAGATGGTATTATACCTATCGTCGGATAGCAGTTCTTTGGTGACATTGGTACATGTTAGTCTGTAGACCCGATATCGTCATAGAGTCTTGTGTGATTCCTACTGTGCTTTGATTTCCACCTTACCATGTTCATGAGAACATGCAAAACGGTGGCTTTTGGGCACAGTCCCGAATCACATAGAGGCAACGAGCGATAGGAGGGGTTTCGTCTCTCCCGGTATTGGGGGTTGATGTTGCGCTGTGTTCGATTGGCTGTAACTGGAAGTCCCTGGCCAGGGCTGATATGGAGATCTACTGGTAAGTGTTATCAGTAGTTTCTCAACCCGTTATGAGCCTCACATCGACACGACTTATCGGTTACTGGGGTCTGACGTTTACCACCCCTAGACTGGATATGCGACATATCAGACGAAGAGACCGGACTGTACGGTAGTGTTACTGATTGGATTCACAGGAGTATGTACATGCTTGCTTGTTCATCTTTTGATCGCTCAATACCCGGGTGGCTGTTACGTTTAGCTGACCGCTTGCAGCTTGTGGATGTTTTATATGATCATCACCTACTACCGCCGTGTTGACGAGTCTTTAGAGTCCTACACAGAGGTTTCCTGGGTCAGGCGAAACGGAGTAGGAGCACATATGTGATATGTGCGGGACGAGATTAATATGATATGTGATACAGTATTCTATTCTCGCGATATGTGATATTGGCCAGGTATATGTGATATAGCCGGGTTATCGGATCAAGTATTGATTCGATAAATTGATACATATTATATTAGTCGGTTATATGTAATATAGCCGAATTATTAAATCAAGTATTGATTTAATAATTTAATGTATAATTATATATGTGATATATTACATTACATTAACTAATATAAGCTCACTTAAGCAATTCTTTTTCTCACTTAGGATACATTGATATAAATGTGATATATGTTTATTGTATTCTTTTCTTTTGTTACATAATTATATATATGTGATATGTATAATTTTAACATGCTGGGTTATAAATGCAACTAGGTTTATGAGAACTATACCATGCTTTGTAATTAGGGTTAAGTTTTTTTATTTGTTTTAGATAATTCAAAATTGTGGATTAATGTTAAAGATATTTTTCTTGTTGACTTAGTCCACTCTCTTGATATTTCTAAGATATTTGTTAACCTAACCCTAACCACTTTGCTATGGTTAGTTCTCTACAAGGGTTAAGCATGACATGCTTAACCCTTGGTTGCATTTCTAACCTCAACAATAATTCAATCATCACTTGTTCTTGTTCTTCTTCTTCACAAAAAAAAGCTTGCTTGATTTTTTCCAAGTGATGAAAGATTATGAGAAATAGAAAACTAAAGAGAGCAAAATTCCTACTTCATCATCCTCTTCTATACTAGCCATATAGATTAGTGTGTTAGCTTCACTAATCCATAATTAGTGAAGAGATAGCTCAGGTTTGTGATTCCTCAAGGTAGATTGTAACATTTTAGAAAAATAAAATATTATTTTTGGGAATTTTTATAATTAAATAATAAATATTATGAATATTTTATTAATTCGGTATAATTAAATACCGATAAATTGGAAAATATTTGGAAAATTATAGGAATTAAGAAAATGAGGGTGTTTTATATGACTTAAGAAAATTATAATTCTTTTGGTTAATTATATTCCATTTTAATGCTAATCGCGATTAAATATCACTAATCGTGCATTAGGCATGTTTTGTGCACATGACATGCACCATGTCATGTTTCACATATTTGCATTTTCTACCATGGCTTTTCTTTATTTCATCATGCTTGGTTTGGGTTTTAAAATGAGAGGAAAAGAAAGCAAAAGAAAAGAAAAGAAAAGAAAAGGTTAGAATAATGGGTATGGGCAAGAGAGAGAAATGTGAGGGCTCAACCTTGGTCTTGGCTTCTTGTTTCATTCATCATCCTCATCTTTTCTCCTCTCCTCTCCTCACCATGGCATCCTACTCCCTCCACCTCATCTTCATCCTCACAAACAACCCCAAAACCACATCAAAACTTCATCTTCCCTTCACTAAAAACATCCACAAGCTCATCATAAACACTTTGGACCAAGAAAAATCGGATTTTGAGCACTTGGGGCAACTCAAGAATTTTCTTGAGTTGCCAAATGAGGTACTTTCTTCACCATTGGTATAGTTTTTCATTCACATTAGTGTCAATGCATGTTTAGAAGTGTTTTAGTGATGTTTAGTGAGGTTAGAAAATTCCAAGTTAGGGTTTTGAGGAATTCTTGAAGTGAGATAGTGTAATTGAGTTAGTAGTGACCTTAAACCCCCCTTTAGTGATAGTATATTTGACTGAAACCAGAGACTTAACCCCTTAACCCGAACTTAGAAACCCCGATATCGGGAAATTGTGTAAATTTGAGGTGTTATTGGAGATCTGCTATCACCCGGGGACCCTAGGAATTATTTAGCAAATACTGTGATACAAGCAGACAACCTAGAAGCATTACCCAAGACCCGAGACCCAACCCTCACTTCCTGGACGCAGATTTAATAGGTTTGGCTGCAAATTGCGGCCAAGTTGGAATGAAAACGTGTGATTTTTGGTCTGTGGCATTGTTATTTGATATCTAGAGCAACCCCATATGCAAAATTGGCTAATTTTACCTGATGGAAAATCTGGGATAGATTTCTCATGTTGCTGAATTTATGTTTTCCGATTCTGAAAACTTGGTTTTTGTATTTAATTCGAATTCGATCGTTGGACGTTTGTACGTCAACGACGTGGGATTTATGATTGTTTTCGTATGCGTAAGCGATAGGTTCTGACCTATAAGCACCTCGCGTGTTGTCTTGGATTTGAATCGGATTTTAATGCGATACGATATGTTATGATATGTAGTTACCCTCACGTGGACCTGAACGACAAGGACGAGCGTGGCGTCATCGACTTCGGAAAGCAAGGATCAAGGTGAGTAGATATATATCTACGGGGGAACTCGGGTGGATGGCGTATAGCACCCCCGCAGTTTCGTAGTGTAAGATACGAATATATATTATATATATATATAAAGGTGTGTATTGTGAGACTAGGATTACCAAGATAGGTTTATGTGTTCATGGGTTAGTTTAGTGTAATTAGAAGTAACTTAGTTTAGCTTCTTAGTCGCGAAACCCTAGATTAATGATTTGCATACACGCACACACACACACACACTCGCATACATTTTACTTTCTTGTGCGTATATGGGGATATATACATTTTAGTTCATTGTTATCGCTTGTTAGCTGATAGTTCCGATATATCATTATTGTGCTAGTTAGATGTTGCATTTATTACTGTGATTTTTCATGTATATTTATATATTCATTGCCATGATATTAGGGGCCAGTCCGGATTGCCGGAGCCCAGTATTCACTGTTATTGACCCTTTATTTTGAGATTTCGGATTTCCATGAGATTTATGGATTTGGAGAAACCGCAAGGATTTTATAAACTGATTATCATTTCTAAAGCTAAAATTGCGGTTTTCTCATATTATGATTTGAGATATGTCCACCATGAGTTTTCTCGGCTCTTGAGCGATATCATACACCCGATTCGAGGAGGAGGAGGAGGAACCGTCTGTGGGTGCATGGTGGACCCGGAACGGTACCCCGGGGCAAAATGGTCGCAGATGATGGTGTTAAGCCTGGCAAGGGAGCTTTATCGACCGGTGGTTTTATTGTGACTCGACGGATATCCGGAGGATACCAATCGGAGTATAGGCCAGTCCGCATTGCCGGAGCCTGAGGTTTTGAGATTTGATGTTATGGCCCAGTCCGGATAGACGGAGCCCTAGATATTGAGATTCGAGGATACATGCCAGTCCGGATTGCCGGAGCCTGAGATTTTGAGATATTGGGATATATGTTTTGTGTCGATACTTGACATTGATTCTATGTTGATTTCATTGATATTACCTCGATTTATATATATACAGAAATCTCACTATTTTAAGAAAACAGTTTTCTTATTCATGATGTATTCTGTTTTCATTATATTGCATTCATACCTCATATTTATGATATGTTGCTACCTGGGGCACTAACACGAGCACTTGGTATTACACTTATGTATAGATGTTTATCCTTCCCACCTTATCATACTTTAGGCTTTATCATTTTGAGGTTTTATTTATATTTACTGATCGTATGACCTAGGATTGAGTCATACATACGATTTCTGCTCTGTGATGTTTTCTACTCACGAGTTGGCAACTCACCCCCATTGTGCCACAGTTCCTTGCAGGTTTTGCCGTACAGGTTTTTCTTGGCGGCTTGGCTGGCACACTGCTTCTTTCCGGGTGATTTCTTTTTTAGGTGGGTTCACTCGCATCGTGACCACCCTTGTATTTATTTGTATTCAGCTGTATCTAGTAACTCCATCAACCAGACTTGTATATTTTATAGACTTAGAAGACCAGTGTATATTATTTCGACCTTAGAGTCGCGCGTTGTATTATTGTGGTTTTTCTTGATATTATTGGTTTCCTTTGAGTTTTGATCCTCGCCCTTCGGCGTTGTATATTATATTGCTTGTGTGGTTGTGACCGCCAATTGGCGAAGAGCTAGCTCCCGCTTGCGGATGCCTTTATTTATATTATGCATGTTGTACCCTTTTGGGGCCAGTATTTACAAAGGAAACTCTGCCAAAAATTTCAAAAAAGACTTGAGATTTTAAAAATGCATACTTCGGTTTATGCTATTAAAACCACTTGCTTTAAAAATAAGTTTTCTTCACTCCTTTCATAAAATTGTTTAGATTTCTGGGATTTTTGGCTTACTTGAATTAGATGGGGTCCTATAGACTTCATATGATTCAAATACCTGTCACATGCCATGTCGGGTCGTGACAAAGTTGGTATCAGAGCGCTAGGTTAACCTTGTTTCGAGTCTATGTTTGACTATGCGGAGTCTATGGCGTCTATATGTATTCAGAACCTAGGCTTGACCTTACGGAACTTTGACTTGGTCGAGGGGTATTAGACCCGAACTTTCGTCACGTAGGTTGACCTTGGTTGATGGAGTAGGTGACTTAAAGAGAGTGACGTACCGTGTGTATGTTTCGTGGCATACTTACGATACGCTACACTGCTTAAGAAGCCTTAGGATGTACATTTCCTTGCACATTATTATATTCATTCCTATGATCTATCCTCATCGATATCAGTTTATGGTTTTTGCTGCCATGATTGCACGGGCAGAGAGAGCTACGGCTAGAGTTGCGTCAGCATGAGCTCGTCACGGACGAGGACCGACCAGGGCGTGATTCCAGGGACACACGATTGCATAAATGTATCGTCCTATTGTGTTTTCGCGCCATGAGCTTTTGATGGATCGCTTTTACGAGATTTCTCGGACGTGCAGATCAGCACCAGAGGATCGGGCCACTGTTAGAGGCCAGCCAGAATGTGATGACCTTCAAAGCACCGATTATACTTGATGATTGAGGCACTGTTCAGCGTGCGGACGAATGAGCCAGTTGTTGCTGCAAATGACAAGTTATCGCCCCAGATGTTTGGAGCTAATACCGCACGAGTTATACTTAGAGATATGATAGAAGATCGCTAGTCATCCAAGGAGGAATGACTAGGATATGTGATTCGTTGCCTACCCCGATGCGAGGTCATCAGATTAATTGATTCCATCTTGTGATGACTTCACGCAGGTACATTGGGAGTCGAAGGAAAACGATCGAATGTTAGAAACCCATTTTCCAAGTTTAAAGTATTCAGAAAAACATGCAAGTAATTCCATGGACCTTCTAGAAGCATGAAACCCTAACTCGATATAATGACCATGAGAACGCTTTGAAACCTTAGGGTTTGCGGCAGTTCCGCAGTGCCATTAATGAGGCTTGGGTTTGCCCTTCTACGGCTGGTCCTGTAGGGTTGTATAGCACGACAACAAGGTTTAGCAAGGCATCATCCATGCCATTTTATAAAATTTTAGGGTGCTATGAAACCCTAACCAAGATCTTAACTGGAGAATTAGGGTTAGCTTTGCATGTAAACAACTTTACATCTAAGAGAGAGGGATTACAACCTTTGTAGTCCATTCCTTCGCTTCATAAGCTCCGAGTTATGGTCCCTTCGCTGCGATCATCAAGCTCCCGGACTCTAGAGAGGCTCCAAGAGGTGAATGATGCATCTTACTTGAAGTCATCGAAATCCAAGACGATCTACCTTGAGGAAACACAAACTCAAGCTAACTCTTCACTAATTATGAATTAGTGAAACTAACAAACTAATCTATATGGCTAGTATAGAAGAGGATGATGAAGTAGGAATTTTTCTTTCTTTAGTTTTCTTTTTCTCACTTTATTTCATCACAAATGAAAACGCTAGCAAGTTATTTTTGAGGAAGAAGAAGATGAAGTGATGAGAATAATTGTTGTGTGGTTAGAAATGCAACCATGGGTCAAGTATATCATCCTTAACCCTTGTAGAGACTTAACCATCAGCTATGGTTAAAGGTATGGTTGATAAATATCTTAAACTAGACAAAAAGAGTGGACAAACTCAAAGAAAACTACAAGCTTCTACAAGCTTCAACCATGACAAATATCCACAATATTTGAATTACTTAATGATAAATATTAACCCTAATCTTAACCCGAGCATGGTTTAACTCTCATAAACCCTAGTTGCATTTATAACCTAGCATGTTACAATTATACATATCACATATATATAATTTAGTAACAAAAGAAAAGAATACATTTAACATATATCACATATATATCAATGTATCCAAAATGAGAAAAAGAATTACTTAAGTGAGCTTATATTAGTTAATGTAATGTAATATATCACATATATAATTATACATTAAATTATCGAATCAATACTTGATCCGATAATCCGGCTATATCACATATAACCGACCAATATAATAAGTATCTTTTTATCAAATCAACACTTGATCCGATAACCCGGTTATATCACATACAACCGGCTGATATCACATATCGCGAGAATAGAATACGGTATCACATATCGTATTAATCTCGGTCCCGCACATATCACATATGTGATCCTACTCCGTTTTGCTTGAGCCAGGAAACCTCTGTGTAGGACTCTAAAGACTCATCAATACGCCGGCAGTAGGTGATGATTATATCAAACACCCACAAGCTGCAAGCAGTCAGCTAAACGTAACAGACACCTGGGTATTGAGCGATCAGAAGATCAACAAGAAAGCCTGCACACACTCCTGTGAATCCAATCAGTAACGCTACCGTACAATCCGGTCTCTTCGTCTGATATGTCGCATATCCAGTCTAGGGGTGGTAAACGTCAGACCCCAGTAACCGATAAGTCGTGTCTATGTGAGGCTCATAATGGGTCGAGAAACTACTGATAACACTTACCAGTAGATCACTATATCAGCCCTGGCCAGGGACTTCCAGTTATAGCCAATCGAACACAGCGCAACATCAACCCCCAATACCGGGAGAGATGAAACCCCTCCTATCGCTCATTGCCTCCATGTGATTCGGGACTGTACCCAAAAGCCACCGTTTTGCACGTTCTTGTGAACGTGGTAAGGTGGAAATCTCAGCACAGTAGGAATCACACAAGACTCTATGACGATCTCGGGTCTACAGACTAACATGTACCAGTATCACCAGAGAACTGCTATCTAACGATAGGTATATTACCATCTAGGATTTCTCGGCGAGTCCGTTCATTGTACCCAGTCTCCACTGAGCACCCGCATACCATCTTTGATGTCAAACACCAATGGATGTGGGATCATCCATCGCCCATCATATTGGTCAAGATGCGTATACGCTAGTCTACTCTAGAGTATCGATGCCTTGTCTCGATACACCCTTGACTAGGAACAATTATAGGATGTACTCGTTGACTACCCTGGCCCCCACTAGTATGATCTCCATCATAGTCTTAGTAGTCAAGTACATATCCTAAGGGCATTATCAACATGTGAGAGCAAGACAGTAAACCAATACAAGTCAACATGTTAAGACAAAGTGCAACCATAGCATACTATCATATCGAGCAAGAAAGTCCTCTCTATATATATCCAAGCATCCACTATAATATACATCATATATACAATAATGACCTCTAGGGCATATATATAACTAACAATCTCCCACTTGCACTAAGGCCAGCTGTTGTAGTATCCCATACCCAACATCTCGAAGAGTCTCTCAAATTGTATCTGGATTATGGCCTTCGTGAGTGGATCCGCAGTGTTGTCCTTCGTGTCAACTCTCCTAACCTCGATCTCCCGGCGATCAACTATCTTCCGGATCAGGTGATACCGCCTCAGAATATGCCTGGATCTCTGATAGGACCTGGGTTCCTTGTCCAAAGCCACAGCTCCATTATTATCATAATACAAAGGTATTGGATGCTCAATGGACGGAACCACTTCAAGTTCAATTATGAACTTCTTCATCCAAACAGCCACTTTGGCAGCATCGTTGGCAGCGATGTATTCAGCCTCCATCGTCGAGTCTGCCACGGTTTCTTGTTTGGAACTCTTCCAACACACCGCCCCTCCATTGAGGGTAAAGACAAAACCCGAGTGCAACTTAGAGTCGTCCTTATCACTTTGGAAGAGCGAATCGGTAAAGGACTCCACCTGGAGTTCTCCGTTACCATACACCAAGAACATCTCTTTAGTCCTTCTCAAGTACTTGAGAATATTCTTCACAGTTGTCCAGTGATTCTCTCCAGGATCTGCTTGATACCTACTCACTACATGAGTATGATACATCGGGTCTGGTACATAGCATCGCATACATGATAGAGCCTACTGCCGAAGTATAGGGTATCCCTTGCATGCGAGCTCTCTCCAAATCAGTCTTGGGAGACATTTCATTAGAGAGAGTGAGTCCAGAGATCGTGGGTAAATTCCCACGCTTGGATTCTTCCATACTAAACCTCTTTAGTATGGTGTCATTGTACCTGGATTAGGACAATCCCAATATCCGTTTAGATCTATCTCTATAGATCTTAATCCCCAGAATGCAAAAGGCATCACCTAGATCTTTCATTAAGAATCTATGTGATAAGAAGAGCTTGACCGAGTGCAGCATAGGAATATCATTTCCTATCAGGAGTATGTCATCCACGTACAATACGAGGAAAACAACCTTACTCTATGCAACCTTCTTGTAAATACAAGGTTCATCTATGTTTTTGATGAAGTCAAACTCTTTGACTACAACATCAAAACAGATGTTCCAACTCCGCGATGCCTGCTTTAACCCGTAGATAGATTTAAGCAGCTTGCACACCTTTCCGCTGCTCCCACTGTCTACGAAGCCCTCTGGCTGAGTCATGTACACGCACTCCTCTAAATCACCATTTAGAAAGGCGGTCTTAACATCCATTTGCCAGATTTCATAGTCATGGTATGCAGCAATGGCAAGTAAGATCCGGATGGACTTAAGCATAAGCACTGGAGAAAAGGTTTGGTCATAATCCACACCTGGTCATTGACGAAAACCCTTTGCAACAAGTCTAGCTTTGAAAGTCTCAACTTTTCCATCTTCACCAAGTTTCTTCTTAAAGATCCATTTGCTCCCAATGGGTTTTACCCCTTCAGGAGCAATTTCCAAAGTCTATACTTTGTTGGTGTACATGGATTCCATCTCAGATCGCATTGCATCCAGCCATTTCACAGAGTCCCCACTCGTGATGGCCTGCTCGAAACTAGTCGGGTCATCATCTTTCATGATGCAATCCTCGCTCCCACCATCGATGAAAAAACCATAGTATCTCTCAGGTGGATGAGGAACCCTACTAGATCGGCAGAGCGGTTGAGGTTCGTCGGGAACTACTGAATCCTCTGGTTCTACCAAATCTTCTGTCGTAGTTTGTATTGCTGGAAATTCTTCCAGTTCTACCGCCTCGCCACTAATTTCCTTTGCAAGAAATTCCTTTTCTAAAAAGGTGGCATGTCGAGAAACAAACCCCTTTTGTTCCTTAGTGTGGTAGATGATATACCCTTTGTAAGTCTATGTTACCCATCCCGGTACTTTCGGGGAGGCGAAATAGATAAAGATCGAATTTTTCTTTGAAGGAAACATAGACTAACCATGAAGGATCTTTGCTAAACAAAAACTAACAAACAAACATGGAGCTTTAACTACTAGGTTAAGAGATTATACCAAAAGCTTGAACTCCTTCTCTTCTTGTGTTGCTTCCCCTTGTTGTGAGCTCCTTGGAGTGGTGTAGATGGCTCCTCCTCACCGTCTTCTCTTTGCCAAAGAAAGATCCACCCGAAGGCCTCTACCTTAAGCTCCAACCTCTATCTTGAAGTAACTAAGGTGCTTGGTGTTCTAGACTAAGAACCCTAGAGTGAGTAGAGAATTCTTTTGGTGGTTTGATCTCACAAAGCTCTTGATTTTCAACTCATGAAACAAGAGAGCCTTGAGAGAGGAAGAGGTGAGAGCTAGCAAGAGAGAGAATGTATCTTATCAAAATGAAGTGTTTGCTCTCATATGATGTAAAAAGAATAATGATAATTTTAATTAGGATAATTGTCATGGTTGATGTTGATTTGACCATTATCATGTCACAATTAATGCTAAGCATGCTCACAAAAAATATCTAAGTCAACATCGGTCAACAAGGTCAAATGGTCAAACCAATTAACCATGATATAATTATCTCTAATTAAAACTCATTAATCAATTTCCTCCATCTCATTATGGTTTTAATCAAGTCAATCGTCAAAACCCTAATGAGATTTCACTGCCTCTGCCAACAGTATATACACCCGCATCCGTGTTCCGAGGAACATGAATACAAAGAGACCGAACCGACCCAAAACTATATACTAGGATCTAGCTTAAACCAAAGCCCACTAGTATCAACTGCCCGAACACCAAAACGCGCACAAGTACGCATATGTGAACGAACCCTATCGTAAAAACCATACAACCTCTACTCTGTTTTGCCCAAAGGTGAACAACCCTCTGTGTGGGACTCTAAAGACTCGACACTACGCTGGTAGTGGGTTTAACCACAGACCGCAAGCGGTACTAGCTATACGTAACGGTCCCCAGGTAGATGCTGATAAGAAGACCGATGAGGTGAACCCATCCGAACTCCTACTGAGCCTGAATGTGACAAACTCCGTACAGTCCGGTCTGTTCGTCTAAGAGCATCGCATGTCGGGCCTAGGGGGCGGTAAACGTCAGACCCCTAAAAGTGGTACAAGTTGTGTCGGAGTGTAGCCCAGAACACCTTGAGAAACTACTGGAAACACTACCAGTAAATCTCGCTTGCCCTGGCCAGGGACTTTGTGTAATGGCTCTCCAGACACAGCGCGATATCACCCCCAATACCGGGAGAGACGAATCCTATCTAACTGCCACTGCCTCCAAGTGCTTCGAGACTGCACCCAACTACTACCTGTTTGCACGACTCAATAGAGCCGTGGTAGGGTATTAATCTAAGAACAGTGGGAACACACTCGACGCGAAGCAGCAGTGTCAAGTCAACGGACTAAGCTGTACTCATGTCACTTGGGATATGATAATTGACGATAGGTATAATACCAACCAACAGTTCCCAACGAGTCCTGTCCAGTGTACTCGTAACCTAACGAGCACCTGCATACTATCTCCAGTACGACATACTGATGGCTGTGGGACAGACCATCTCCCCTCCTGGGATGAGAAGCGTATACACTAGTCTACTCTGGAGTATCGTTACCCTGTCTCGATAATCCTACGACCAGGGACCTGTATAAGGATGTGCTTGTAGACTACCCAGCCCCCACTAGTGTGACTGCCATCACAACGCTGGTAGTCAAGCAAAGATCCTAAGGGCTCTATCAATATGTATTAGCAATATGTTAAAAGAAACACATACATATATTAAGATAGATACAAACCAAGTAGCATACTACTATATCGAGCAAGACTGTCATAATACTGTGTATATATCCCAAGCTTCCAAAATGTAATATACAAACCAGTACTATACAATAATAGCCTCTAGGCCATATCACACTAACAATCTCCCACTTGATTTGGATTCTTGCGCATGCTTGG
This sequence comes from Agapanthus africanus, assembly GCA_030015575.1. Lineage (NCBI taxonomy): Eukaryota > Viridiplantae > Streptophyta > Magnoliopsida > Asparagales > Amaryllidaceae > Agapanthus > Agapanthus africanus. The sequence goes on from JASDDO010000004.1 coordinate 209,762,924, forward strand.
GCGCTTGGTGTGATTTTGGTGCACGCCAGATGCACTAAATCGAGATTCTTCGTGCATATCAGATGCACCTGATATTGCTATCAGGCACACCCATTTCATTTGACAGGTGTTTCGTGCACACCCGTTGCGCTTAGATTTTGTTTCTGTGCACATGTTTGGCACATTCATGGATTTTGATTTCCGTGCGCACCAGACGCACGGGGCATTCTTGTATGCATTTTGGGATTGGTTTCTTTTGGAGCAATATGTTTTATGATATTTACTATTTGGTATAGTAGCTGAGCAGGACTAGTCCGAGGACAGTACCTGACTACATTCTTGCATGCATTGATAGTTATCGAAGGGATTTCCAAAAAGAAGCTATAGTCTCAGTATTTACCTACGTGTCCGAGATGACACGAGACATTTAACAAGGAAACCCTTCTAAATTATTTTTTCAAAACGGCGGGACGTGTATGTTAAACAAAGGGTATATATATAGTTATTTTCTTAAAATAGACGTCTGCCACTGTGCCGCGATACGCGCATTGCACATTGATTGGAAAAGAGTTTGGCTTGCATTTCTTTCAAATGTTTTAACGATGCGTACATGTATAGTTTGATGTATATCATGTAGGTTTTTGTATTGGGCTTTGACATTGGTGTCTTCACTATAACTCCGATGATTGCGGGATGCTTGACGGAGTTTTGATTTTGGTTTATATACTCATTTTTCATGCGCATGCATTGCGCTACGATGTGGTTTATGTATTTATGATTTCGGAACCCCGACGACTTGATCATTTTACTGAAATGTTTTAGTATTTGAGGGGTTTAAATTTTAAATTCGGGGACCGAATTTCTTTAAGGGGGGAAGATTGTAACATTTCAGAAAAATAAAATATTATTTTTGCGAATTTTTATAATTAAATAATAAATATTATGAATATTTTAATAATGCGGTATAATTAAATACCGATAAATCGGAAAATATTAGGAAAATTATAGGAATTATGGAAATGAGGGTGTTTTATATGATTTAAGAAATTATAATTCTTATGGTTAATTATATTCCATTTTAACGCTAATCGCGATTAAATATCACTAATCGTGCATTAGGCTTATTTTGTGCACATGATATGCACCATGTCATGTTTCACATTTTTACATTTTCTACCATGGCTTTTCTTTATTTCTTCATGCTTGGTTTGGGTTTTAAAATGAGAGGAAAAGAAAGCAAAAGAAAAGAAAAGAAAAGAAAAGAAAAGGTTAGAATAATGGGTATGGGCAAGAGAGAGAGGTGAGGGGTCAACCTTGGTCTTGACTTCTTGTTTCATTCATCATCCTTATATTTTCTCCTCTCCTCTCCTCACCATGGCAGCCCACTCTCTCCACCTCCTCTTCATCCTCACAAACAACCCCAAAACCACATCAAAACTTCATCTGCCCTTCACTAAAAACATGCACAAGCTCATCACAAACACTTTGGACCAAGAAAAATCGGATTTTGAGCACTTGGGGAAACTCAAGAATTTTCTCGAGTTGCCAAATGGGGTACTTTCTTCACCATTAGTATAGTTTTTCATTCACATTAGTGTTCATGCATGTTTAGAAGTATTTTAGTGATGTTTAGTGAGGTTAGAAAATTCCAAGTTAGGGTTTTGAGGAATTCTTGAAGTGAGATAGTGTAATTGAGTTAGTAGTGACCTTAAACCCCCCTTTAGTGATAGTATATTGGACTGAAACCAAAGACTTAACCCCTTAACCCGAACTTAGAAACCCCAATATCGGGAAATTGTGTAAATTTGAGGTGTTATTGGAGATCTGCTATCACCCGGGCCCCTAGGAATTATTTAGCAAATACTGTGATACAAGCAGACAACCTAGAAGCATTACCCAAGACCCGAGACCCAACCCCCACTTCCTGGCCACAGATTTAATAGGTTTGGCCGCAAATTGCGGCCAAGTTGGAATGAAAACGTGTGATTTTTGGTCTGTGGCATTGTTATCTGATATCTAGAGCAACCCCATATGCAAAATTGGCTAATTTTACCTGATGGAAAATCTGTGATAGATTTCTCGTGTTGCTGAATTTATGTTTTCCGATTCTGAAAACTTGGTTTTTGTATTTGATTTGAATTCGATCGTTGGACGTTTGTACATCAACGACGAGGGATTTATGATTATTTTCGTATGCGTAAGCGATAGGCTCTGACCTATAAGCACCTCGCGTGTTGTCTTGGATTTGAATCGGATTTTAATGTGATACGATATGTTATGATATGTAGGTACCCTCACGTGGACCTAAACGACAAGAACGAGCTTGACGTCATCGACTTCGGCAAGCATGGATCAAGGTGAGTAGATATATCTCTACGGGGGAAGTCGGGCTGATGGCGTATATGTTAGTGTATATGCCCTAGGGGCCATTATTGTATCATACTTGTATGTATATTACTTAATGGAAGTTTGGGATATTCACAGTTGTATATACAGTCTTGCTAAAAATGGTAGTATGCTACTTGGTTTGTGTCTACTTTAATATGTGCATATGTTTCTTGTAATGTATCACTTATACATATTAGTAGAGCCCATAGGATCTTTGCTTGATTACCAGCATTGTGATGGTAGTCACATTTGTGGAGGCTGGGTAGTCTATAAGCAACATCCTATACATGTCCTAGTCGTAGGATTATCGAGACAGGGCATCGATATTCTGGAGTATACTAAGTGTGTACGCTTCTCATCCCAGTTGGGGAGATGGTCTGTCCCACAGCCGTCAGTACGTCGTACTGGAGATAGTATACAGGTGCTCGTTAGGTTACGGGTACACCGGACATGACTCACAGGGGAACTGATTGGTTGGTATTATACCCATCGTCAGTTAACAGTTCCAAGGTGACATGAGTACAGCATAGTCCGCAGACTTGACGTATGGGGTATTATACCATACGTCAGATGGTAGTTCTCCGGTGACACTGGTACAGAGTAGTCTGTTGACCCGAGATCGTCATAGAGTCTTGTGTGGTTTCCACTGTGCTTTGATTTCCATCATACCACGTCCAAGAGGGCGTGCAAAAAGGTGGCTTTTGGGTACAGTCCCGAATCACATGGAGGCAATAAGCGATAGGAGGGGATTCGTCTCTCCCGGTATAGGGAGTTGATGTTGTGCTGTGTTCGATTGGCTATAACCGGAAATCCCTGGCCAGGGTTGCTGAGATTTACTGGTAAGTGTTATCAGTAGTTTCTCGAACTGTTATAGACCTCATATCGACACGACTTATCGAGCTACTGGGGTCTGACGTTTACCACCCCTAGGCGAGATATGTGACATATCAGACGACGAGACCGGACTGTACGGGAGTGTTACTGTTTGGATTCACAGGAGAAGTTACAGGCTTGCTTGTTGATCTTCTTAGCGCTCAATACCTGGGTAGCTGTTACGTTTAGCTGGCCGCTTGCAGCTTGTGGGTGTTTGATATGATCATCACCTACTGCCGGCGTATTGACGATTCTTTAGAGTCCTACACAGAGGTTTCTTGACTCAGGCAAAACGGAGTAGGAGCACATATGTGATATGTGCGGGACCGAGGATAATGCGGTATGTGATATCGTATTGTATTCTCGCGATATTTGATATCAGCCGGGTCATCGGATCAAGTGTTGATTCGATGAATCGGTACGGATAAATATTAGTCGGTTATATGCGATATAGCCGGATTGTCGGATCAAGTGTTGATTCGATAATTTAATGTATAATAATATATTTGATATATTAAATTACATTAACTAATATTTGCTCACTAATAGATTCTTTTTCTCACTCGGGTAATACATTGACATATATGCGATATATGTTAATTGTATTATTTTATTTTGTTGCAATAAATATTGTATATGTGATATATAATATTGTAACATGTTATAATTATTAATGCAACATGATTAGAGGAGTTTAAACGAGATTAGGGTTTGATTTGGGTTAATGGCTTCTAGAAGTTTCTAGATGGTTTTACTTTGTCATGATAAAGATATTTGTGTTGATCTTTATCCATGACTCACACTTAACCCAACCCAAACCCTAAACCTAGTAAACTCTCTACATTGGTTAATACAACCATGGTTGCATAAATAATTATGATAACCTTTTTATTATTCATCACAAACATTATTCATCTTCTTCCTTCATTCTTTTCATGGAAAAAGCTTGCTTGATTTTTCAAAGGTGATGAATAATTGTGAGAAAAATATAAATAAAGAGAGAAAAAATCCCACTTCATCATCCTCATCTTCCCTTGCCATTTAGATGAGGGTGTTCACATCATTTCATGAGTGTTAGCTTGTGTTAAAGAAACTTCAAGGTAGATCATCTTAGTATCGAAGATCGGAAGCAAAGGTTGCGTCTTTCTCTTCGTGGAACCTCTCGAGAGTCCGGATCCCGATGATCGCAGTGAAGGGACCACAACACGGAGCATATGAAGTGAAGGACCGGATCTACAAAGGTTGTAATCCCTCTCACTTAGTGTTAAAGTGTTTAGCATGCTTGTTTTCGCCTAATCTCTAGTTTAAAGTTCCGTATTCGGGTTGTTCGGCACGGCTAAATTTTAAATCGGACATGGTTGATGCCTCGTAGACCCTTGTGCGCGTGCCTAGCAACCCTACACGTGGCATTCTTGTATACATTTTTACGAATTATTTCCTTTGGAGCAGCATGTTTTTATGATATATACTATATGGTTTAATAACCGAGCAGGACTGGTCTAAGGACAGTACCCGAATTTTTGCATGCACCGATATTTGTGAGGGGATTTCAAAGAAGCTATAGTCTCTATATTTTCCTATGTGTCCATGATGACACGAAATTTTATAAAGAAAACCATTCTAAAACATTTTTCAAAAGGCGGGACGTATATGTTAAACAAAGGATATGTATATGTATATATATATAGCTATTTTCTTTATAATGAACGTCCGCTACTTGTGCCATGATACGCGCATCGCACGGCGAATTGAAAAAAGTTTTGCCTGCATTTTTATTCAGATGTTTGACGATTTCACAACGGTGCGTACTATATATATGATATAGTCATAACTGCATTATACTTGATCTTGACAATGGATTTTGATACTGGTATTTTCGCATTAACTTCGATGATTTCGTGATGCTTGACAGAGTTTTGATTTTGAGTTTTTCATTCGTTTTCTTGTGCATGCTTGCGCTATATTATGTCGTATGTATTCATGATTTTAGAGCCCCGACGACTTGATTGTTTTGCTGAAATGTTTTAGTAATTTTGGGGTTTAAATTTAAATTCGGGGACCGAATTTATTTAAGGGGGAAGATTGTAACATTTCATAAAAATAAAATAGTATTTTTGGAACTTAAATAAATAAAATAATAAATTTCATGAATATTATAAAGATATAGGAATTGGTTTTGACGAAGTAGTATGGTTATATAATTGTAGTTTGGAAAATAATTGGAAAACTAATATAAATTATTGATTTTGAAAGAATTTAAGTGATTTGGATATTTTATAAATTATTATACAATTAATTGTATACAAGTTAATGCTAAACTTGATTAACATTTTGCTAATTATGCATTAATCTTGTTTATGTATGTGGTATGCAACAAAACATGTTGCAAAACACTTGTTAGATTTTCTTATGAACATGGTTTCTTTTCTTTTTAAATGGTTTTTTTTTTTAAATGAGAAGAAAAATGTGAGAGAGAGGGGGGACAAGATTTGATTTGTATTAATGAGGAGAGAGAGGGAGAGAGGGCATGACAACCCTAGCCATGGTTGATTGCTCACCTAATTTATCACTCCATTTTCTTCACCTCCCTCATCTTCTTCCTTCTCCTCCATCTCCTCCACCTCCTCTTCTACCATAAAACACCGCAAAAATTAATCAAAAACCTCACCCTCCTTCACAAAAAATGATCCCAACCTCACTACAAAGCACTTGGATGGATCAAGTTAGAAATTTAGGCTCTTTGGGCAACCCTAGAATTTTCTCTAGTTTCTATATGAGGTAAATCCTACACTTTTAGCTAAGTTATTAGCTTTCATACCCTACTATAGTGCATTAGAGTTAAACTTGTGTAGATTAGTGATGCTAGAATTTTCCAAGATGAGGTTAGGGGATATTTTGTATTGTAAACGTGTAGTTGAGGTTATGTAGTGACTACAACCCATCTAGTGTTAAAAATCCTGGACCAACTTAGCAAAGAAACCCCCATACTTGAACTCTGAATTTGCCGATATCGGATTTTTGTGGAATTTTTGGTGATATTATAGGATCTGCTATGACTCGGGGACCCTGAAAAATATATAGCGAATACGATGAGACATGCAGGTGACCTAGAAGCTACCCTAGAGACCCAAGCCCAAATTTATTTTCATGGCCGCAGATAAATTACTTCTGGCCGCAATTTGTGGCCTGGGTATGTAGGTTATGGTTCATTCTTGGACCATGGCTCATTTATCCTATAATTAGACCTATCCTATATGCTAAATGCCTCAATTTGACTTGGGGAAAAATCTGGAGATGTTTTCTTAAGTTTTTGTTTTCGTTTTATGACTTTTAATGACTTGGGTTTAGGTATTTGTGTTTTATCTCGGTCGATTGACGTTTGTATGTCGATGTCGAGAGTTGCTTGGTTGTTTTTGCATGCGTAGACCATAGGTTCTAACCTATGTGTATTTCGTGTGCCGTATCGGTTTTTCTTGTATTTGATTCTTGTTTAACATACGATGTTCTTGAAAACTATAGGTACCTTCGCGTGGACTTCGGGACGACAAGGGAGAGCAAGGTGTCATCGACTTCAACAAGCGAGAATCGAAGGTGGGTAGATGTATATCTACGGGGGAAGTCGGGTGGGTGGCGTATAGCACCCCCGCAACCGTAGAATAGGTTTATTATCTATATTATATATATAGCAATGCGAGGTGGATACTTAGCAAGTAGGGCTCTAGGAGACTCTAGGTTAGAATAAGCAGACTTGTAGGAAGGTTTATCCTTAGTCTATTTTCTATAGTCGTGATCCGTTAGTTTATATCGTCTCGCACACACACGCACACACTTGGTTTGATATGTGTGTATATGTATATACATACATATATATATATAAATGGATATGTTGATATATATATATATATATATAGTATACATATACGTGTAAGATAAGGATATGATATGTGATATGGTTTTGAGTCGATACGATCGAACTGGATGTCAAGAGATTGTGATATATGATTCAAAATAAGACATCGATAATGATGCGATACATTAAGGATCATTGGGCGTTATATACCTAACATGCGATAACATGTGAATTGATGAAATAATAGATTATACGAGACCTTAGATCCATACTCCTGATTATGATATTGTACGACGATTGATACCGTACGAACTATATGATATATATGATATTTGATCCGTACCCTCGATTTGAGGATGTCGTATGATGGATTTTACCGTACAAGGTATATATGATGATTGATCCGCACTCTTGACTCGAGAATGCCGTACAATGGATTATAACGTATGTGATTCTATGAGGTTGGATCGCCGACTACTAGATATATCGACTCGGAATATGTTATAGGTTCCTTATCACCTTTGACTCGGTCCTTAGTTTAGTTTTTTTTAGTTGCTTAGGAAGATGTTAGATTAGGTTCGAGTCATACTTATTTTCAAAACTAATGAATCGTGGGTATTTCCAAAAGACAATCCGAGGGAAGCTACGGATTTTCAAAAGACATATCTTTTCTCAAAAGCACCGTAGCCCCTACTTTTCTAAAAACAACGATTTGTGCTATTTCAAATACTATAACTGTATGGCTCTTATATATATATATATATATATATATGTTATATTGTTAACTTTTCTGCTATGTTCATGTTATTCTCATTGCATGGTATATTTACTTGTGCTTTCATTAGCTGGTATGATCTCGTCTGTTAGGACACATGCACCATTACCGATGATGCATATGTTGCACGTACACTTGCTTTCCGGCTCACACACATCATCATCGGTAATTGCCATATCATGTACACAATAGCAACTGTTACTTCACCCTTGATAACTTGTAGTTTAATTGTATGGTTTAGCATTCATGATCTTACAAGCTAGTTTAGATATTGCATTTCTGACTTAGATGACGTATTGCATTCATATACATACATAGTGGTTATATATTGTAGATTGGCTTTTTGTCGATATTCATTGTTTTCTTATTGACACATGATTATAAGATTTTAGTATTTCATGATATTTCTGTATTTGGCAAAACACATATGAAATTGAAAACTTATGCTCATTTTAAAAGAAAAATGCGGTTTTTCCCTTGATATGATGTGTGGCGTCCACCATGAGATTTCTCGGTTCTGGAGCATATATGATATATGATTACCTGCCACGAGGAGCGAAGGCGACACTGTCTGCGGGTACATGGTGGACCCGGTACGGTACCGCGGGGAAAGAAGGCCGTATAGAGATTGATGTTAGTTATGTATATGCCCTAAAGGCCATTATTGTACATATGATGTATATTGTAGTGGATGCTTGGATATATATAGAGAGGAATTTCTTGCTCGACATGATAGTATGCTATCTGGTTTTACTTTGTCTTAACATGTTGACTTGTATTGGTTTACTGTCTTGATCTCACATGTTGATAAAACCCTTAGGATATGTACTCGACTACTTGGACTATGATGAGATCATACTAGTGGGGCCAGAGTGGTCAAAGTGTACATCCTATAACTGTTCCTAGTCGAGGGTGTATCGAGACAAGGCATCGATACTCCAGAGTAGACTAGCGTATACGCATCTTGACCCATATGATGGGCGATGGATGATCCCACATCCATTGGTGGTTGACATCAAAGATGGTGTACGGGTGCTCAGTGGAGACTGGGTACGCTGAACGGACTCGCCGAGAACTCCTAGATGGTATTATACCTATCGTCGGATAGCAGTTCTTTGGTGACATTGGTACATGTTAGTCTGTAGACCCGATATCGTCATAGAGTCTTGTGTGATTCCTACTGTGCTTTGATTTCCACCTTACCATGTTCATGAGAACATGCAAAACGGTGGCTTTTGGGTACAGTCCCGAATCACATAGAGGCAACGAGCGATAGGAGGGGTTTCGTCTCTCCCGGTATTGGGGGTTGATGTTGCGCTGTGTTCGATTGGCTGTAACTGGAAGTCCCTGGCCAGGGCTGATATGGAGATCTACTGGTAAGTGTTATCAGTAGTTTCTCAACCCGTTATGAGCCTCACATCGACACGACTTATCGGTTACTGGGGTCTGACGTTTACCACCCCTAGACTGGATATGCGACATATCAGACGAAGAGACCGGACTGTACGGTAGTGTTACTGATTGGATTCACAGGAGTATGTACATGCTTGCTTGTTCATCTTTTGATCGCTCAATACCTGGGTGGCTGTTACGTTTAGCTGACCGCTTGCAGCTTGTGGATGTTTTATATGATCATCACCTACTACCGCCGTGTTGACGAGTCTTTAGAGTCCTACACAGAGGTTTCCTGGGTCAGGCGAAACGGAGTAGGAGCACATATGTGATATGTGCGGGACGAGATTAATATGATATGTGATACAGTATTCTATTCTCGCGATATGTGATATTGGCCAGGTATATGTGATATAGCCGGGTTATCGGATCAAGTATTTATTCGATAAATTGATACATATTATATTAGTCAGTTATATGTAATATAGCCGAATTATTAAATCAAGTATTGATTTAATAATTTAATGTATAATTATATATGTGATATATTACATTACATTAACTAATATAAGCTCACTTAAGCAATTCTTTTTCTCACTTAGGATACATTGATATAAATGTGATATATGTTTATTGTATTCTTTTCTTTTGTTACATAATTATATATATGTGATATGTATAATTTTAACATGCTGGGTTATAAATGCAACTAGGTTTATGAGAACTATACCATGCTTTGTAATTAGGGTTAAGTTTTTTTATTTGTTTTAGATAATTCAAAATTGTGGATTAATGTTAAAGATATTTTTCTTGTTGACTTAGTCCACTCTCTTGATATTTCTAAGATATTTGTTAACCTAACCCTAACCACTTTGCTATGGTTAGTTCTCTACAAGGGTTAAGCATGACATGCTTAACCCTTGGTTGCATTTCTAACCTCAACAATAATTCAATCATCACTTGTTCTTGTTCTTCTTCTTCACAAAAAAAAGCTTGCTTGATTTTTTCCAAGTGATGAAAGATTGTGAGAAATAGAAAACTAAAGAGAGCAAAATTCCTACTTCATCATCCTCTTCTATACTAGCCATATAGATTAGTGTGTTAGCTTCACTAATCCATAATTAGTGAAGAGATAGCTTAGGTTTGTGATTCCTCAAGGTAGATTGTAACATTTTAGAAAAATAAAATATTATTTTTTGGAATTTTTATAATTAAATAATAAATATTATGAATATTTTATTAATTCGGTATAATTAAATACCGATAAATTGGAAAATATTTGGAAAATTATAGGAATTAAGAAAATGAGGGTGTTTTATATGACTTAAGAAAATTATAATTCTTCTGGTTAATTATATTCCATTTTAATTCTAATCGCGATTAAATATCACTAATCGTGCATTAGGCATGTTTTGTGCACATGACATGCACCATGTCATGTTTCACATATTTGCATTTTCTACCATGGCTTTTCTTTATTTCTTCATGCTTGGTTTGGGTTTTAAAATGAGAGGAAAAGAAAGCAAAAGAAAAGAAAAGAAAAGAAAAGGTTAGAATAATGGGTATGGGCAAGAGAGAGAAATGTGAGGGCTCAACCTTGGTCTTGGCTTCTTGTTTCATTCATCATCCTCATCTTTTCTCCTCTCCTCTCCTCACCATGGCATCCTACTCCCTCCACCTCATCTTCATCCTCACAAACAACCCCAAAACCACATCAAAACTTCATCTTCCCTTCACTAAAAACATCCACAAGCTCATCATAAACACTTTGGACCAAGAAAAATCGGATTTTGAGCACTTGGGGGCAACTCAAGAATTTTCTTGAGTTGCCAAATGAGGTACTTTCTTCACCATTGGTATAGTTTTTCATTCACATTAGTGTCAATGCATGTTTAGAAGTGTTTTAGTGATGTTTAGTGAGGTTAGAAATTTCCAAGTTAGGGTTTTGAGGAATTCTTGAAGTGAGATAGTGTAATTGAGTTAGTAGTGACCTTAAACCCCTTTTTAGTGATAGTATATTAGACTGAAACCAGAGACTTAACCCCTTAACCCGAACTTAGAAACCCCGATATCGGGAAATTGTGTAAATTTGAGGTGTTATTGGAGATCTGCTATCACCCGGGGATCCTAGGAATTATTTAGCAAATACTGTGATACAAGCAGACAACCTAGAAGCATTACCCAAGACCCGAGACCCAACCCTCACTTCCTGGACGCAGATTTAATAGGTTTGGCTGCAAATTGCGGCCAAGTTGGAATGAAAACGTATGATTTTTGGTCTGTTGCATTGTTATTTGATATCTAGAGCAACCCCATATGCAAAATTGGCTAATTTTACCTGATGGAAAATCTGGGATAGATTTCTCATGTTGCTGAATTTATGTTTTCCGATTCTGAAAACTTGGTTTTTGTATTTAATTCGAATTCGATCGTTGGACGTTTGTACGTCAACGACGTGGGATTTATGATTGTTTTCGTATGCGTAAGCGATAGGTTCTGACCTATAAGCACCTCGCGTGTTGTCTTGGATTTGAATCGGATTTTAATGCGATACGATATGTTATGATATGTAGTTACCCTCACGTGGACCTGAACGACAAGGACGAGCGTGGCGTCATCGACTTCGGAAAGCAAGGATCAAGGTGAGTAGATATATATCTACGGGGGAACTCGGGTGGATGGCGTATAGCACCCCCGCAGTTTCGTAGTGTAAGATACGAATATATATTATATATATATATAAAGGTGTGTATTGTGAGACTAGGATTACCAAGATAGGTTTATGTGTTCATGGGTTAGTTTAGTGTAATTAGAAGTAACTTAGTTTAGCTTCTTAGTCGTGAAACCTTAGATTAATGATTTGCATACACGCACACACACACACACACTCGCATACATTTTACTTTCTTGTGCGTATATGGGGATATATACCTATAGGTATGTGATTATGTATATATATATATATATATATACATATATTGGGATATGAGGATAGTACATAATATTTGGAGATGAGTCGATGTGATTGGGCATGATGCCATGAGATCGGTGATGTGGCTTGGTTCGTATTATGAGATACGACCTGATATTTTAGCGGGTCTTTAGGCGATGTGTTTTCTTACACACGCACATATATATATGTTGATGGTATCAGTATGTACTAGACTTAGATCAGTACCCCCAGTTCATGATATATGATGATAAGGATACCAGATGAAATAATGAGATAATGTGATAATTGACCCGTACCCAAATTTGGGATGCCGTAGGATGGATTTACCGTACGTGATATGATTATGATGATAGATCCAAACTCTTGACTCGAGTATGTCATATGATATATTGTATCGTACATGATACTATTGAGGAAGGATCACCGACTACCAGATATGGATATCGACTCAGACTTAGGTGGTTTTCCTTACCCTCTCGATTAGTCTGTTAGTTTAGACCTGTAGTTTACTTGGTAGATGTTAGACTGGACTCAAGTCATGCTTATTTCAAAACTAACGAATCATTAGTATTTTAAAGATAGGCCAAGGAATTCTACGGATATTTCAAAGGACGTACCTTTTCTTAAAAACACTGTAGCCCTATATTCTAAACACCATGATTCGTTTTATTTCAAATGAAAATTGTATGACTCGTATGCATAATGTAGATTCCTTATTGTTACATTTATTATTTATCCTGTATACTCATGCTGTTCATATTGCATCGCATTGCATGTTTAAATGTACTTTTATTGTTATTATGAAACAATGTGTCAGGACACCAGCACCATTACCGATGATGTGTATGTCTACGAACACTTACTTGCCGGCTCACATACATCATCATCGGTAATTGCCATGTCACATACACTTTAGAGAATATTAGTTCATTAATATCGCTTGTTAGCTGATAGTTCTGATATTCATTATTGTGCTAGTTAGATGTTGCATTTATTACTGTGATTTTTCATGTATATTTATATATTCATTGCCATGATATTAGGGGCCAGTCCGGATTGCCGGAGCCCAGTATTCACTGTTATTGACCCTTTATTTTGAGATTTCGGATTTCCATGAGATTTATGGATTTGGAGAAACCGCAAGGATTTTATAAACTGATTATCATTTCTAAAGCTAAAATTGCGGTTTTCTCATATTATGATTTGAGATATGTCCACCATGAGTTTTCTCGGCTCTTGAGCGATATCATACACCCGATTCGAGGAGGAGGAGGAGGAACCGTCTGTGGGTGCATGGTGGACCCGGAACGGTACCCCGGGGCAAAATGGTCGCAGATGATGGTGTTAGGCCTGGCAAGGGAGCTTTATCGACCGGTGGTTTTATTGTGACTCGACGGATATCCGGAGGATACCAATCGGAGTATAGGCCAGTCCGCATTGCCGGAGCCTGAGGTTTTGAGATTTGATGTTATGGCCCAGTCCGGATAGACGGAGCCCTAGATATTGAGATTCGAGGATACATGCCAGTCCGGATTGCCGGAGCCTGAGATTTTGAGATATTGGGATATATGTTTTGTGTCGATACTTGACATTGATTCTATGTTGATTTCATTGATATTACCTCGATTTATATATATACAGAAATCTCACTATTTTAAGAAAACAGTTTTCTTATTCATGATGTATTCTGTTTTCATTATATTGCATTCATACCTCATATTTATGATATGTTGCTACCTGGGGCACTAACACGAGCACTTGGTATTACACTTATGTATAGATGTTTATCCTTCCCACCTTATCATACTTTAGGCTTTATCATTTTGAGGTTTTATTTATATTTACTGATCGTATGACCTAGGATTGAGTCATACATACGATTTCTGCTCTGTGATGTTTTCTACTCACGAGTTGGCAACTCACCCCCATTGTGCCACAGTTCCTTGCAGGTTTTGCCGTACAGGTTTTTCTTGGCGGCTTGGCTGGCACACTGCTTCTTTCCGGGTGATTTCTTTTTTAGGTGGGTTCACTCGCATCGTGACCACCCTTGTATTTATTTGTATTCAGCTGTATCTAGTAACTCCATCAACCAGACTTGTATATTTTATAGACTTAGAAGACCAGTGTATATTATTTCGACCTTAGAGTCGCGCGTTGTATTATTGTGGTTTTTCTTGATATTATTGGTTTCCTTTGAGTTTTGATCCTCGCCCTTCGGCGTTGTATATTATATTGCTTGTGTGGTTGTGACCGCCAATTGGCGAAGAGCTAGCTCCCGCTTGCGGATGCCTTTATTTATATTATGCATGTTGTACCCTTTTGGGGCCAGTATTTACAAAGGAAACTCTGCCAAAAATTTCAAAAAAGACTTGAGATTTTAAAAATGCATACTTCGGTTTATGCTATTAAAACCACTTGCTTTAAAAATAAGTTTTCTTCACTCCTTTCATAAAATTGTTTAGATTTCTGGGATTTTTGGCTTACTTGAATTAGATGGGGTCCTATAGACTTCATATGATTCAAATACCTGTCACATGCCATGTCGGGTCGTGACAAAGTTGGTATCAGAGCGCTAGGTTAACCTTGTTTCGAGTCTATGTTTGACTATGCGGAGTCTAGGGCGTCTATATGTATTCAGAACCTAGGCTTGACCTTACGGAACTTTGACTTGGTCGAGGGGTATTAGACCCGAATTTTCGTCACGTAGGTTGACCTTGGTTGATGGAGTAGGTGACTTAAAGAGAGTGACGTACCGTGTGTATGTTTCGTGGCATACTTACGATACGCTACACTGCATAAGAAGCCTTAGGATGTACATTTCCTTGCACATTATTATATTCATTCCTATGATCTATCCTCATAGATATCAGTTTATGGTTTTTGCTGCCATGATTGCACGGGCAGAGAGAGCTACGGCTAGAGTTGCGTCAGCATGAGCTCGTCACGGACGAGGACCGACCAGGGCGTGATTCCAGGGACACACGATTGCATAAATGTATCGTCCTATTGTGTTTTCGCGCCATGAGCGTTTGATGGATCGCTTTTACGAGATTTCTCGGACGTGCAGATCAGCACCAGAGGATCGGGCCACTGTTAGAGGCCAGCCAGAATGTGATGACCTTCAAAGCACCGATTATACTTGATGATTGAGGCACTGTTCAGCGTGCGGACGAATGAGCCAGTTGTTGCTGCAAATGACAAGTTATCGCCCCAGATGTTTCGAGCTAATACCGCACGAGTTATACTTAGAGATATGATAGAAGATCGCTAGTCATCCAAGGAGGAATGACTAGGATATGTGATTCGTTGCCTACCCCGATGCGAGGTCATCAGATTAATTGATTCCATCTTGTGATGACTTCACGCAGGTACATTGGGAGTCGAAGGAAAACGATCGAATGTTAGAAACCCATTTTCCAAGTTTAAAGTATTCAGAAAAACATGCAAGTAATTCCATGGACCTTCTAGAAGCATGAAACCCTAACTCGATATAATGACCATGAGAACGCTTTGAAACCTTAGGGTTTGCGGCAGTTCCGCAGTGCCATTAATGAGGCTTGGGTTTGCCCTTCTACGGCTGGTCCTGTAGGGTTGTATAGCACGACAACAAGGTTTAGCAAGGCATCATCCATGCCATTTTATAAAATTTTAGGGTGCTATGAAACCCTAACCAAGATCTTAACTGGAGAATTAGGGTTAGCTTTGCATGTAAACAACTTTACATCTAAGAGAGAGGGATTACAACCTTTGTAGTCCATTCCTTCGCTTCATAAGCTCCGAGTTATGGTCCCTTCGCTGCGATCATCAAGCTCCCGGACTCTAGAGAGGCTCCAAGAGGTGAATGATGCATCTTACTTGAAGTCTTCGAAATCCAAGACGATCTACCTTGAGGAAACACAAACTCAAGCTAACTCTTCACTAATTATGAATTAGTGAAACTAACAAACTAATCTATATGGCTAGTATAGAAGAGGATGATGAAGTAGGAATTTTTCTTTCTTTAGTTTTCTTTTTCTCACTTTATTTCATCACAAATGAAAACGCTAGCAAGTTATTTTTGAGGAAGAAGAAGATGAAGTGATGAGAATAATTGTTGTGTGGTTAGAAATGCAACCATGGGTCAAGTATATCATCCTTAACCCTTGTAGAGACTTAACCATTAGCTATGGTTAAAGGTATGGTTGATAAATATCTTAAACTAGACAAAAAGAGTGGACAAACTCAAAGAAAACTACAAGCTTCTACAAGCTTCAACCATGACAAATATCCACAATATTTGAATTACTTAATGATAAATATTAACCCTAATCTTAACCCGAGCATGGTTTAACTCTCATAAACCCTAGTTGCATTTATAACCTAGCATGTTACAATTATACATATCACATATATATAATTTAGTAACAAAAGAAAAGAATACATTTAACATATATCACATATATATCAATGTATCCAAAATGAGAAAAAGAATTACTTAAGTGAGCTTATATTAGTTAATGTAATGTAATATATCACATATATAATTATACATTAAATTATCGAATCAATACTTGATCCGATAATCCGGCTATATCACATATAACCGACCAATATAATAAGTATCTTTTTATCAAATCAACACTTGATCCGATAACCCGGTTATATGACATACAACCGGCTGATATCACATATCGCGAGAATAGAATACGGTATCATATATCGTATTAATCTCGGTCCCGCACATATCACATATGTGATCCTACTCCATTTTGCTTGAGCCAGGAAACCTCTGTGTAGGACTCTAAAGACTCATCAATACGCCGGCAGTAGGTGATGATTATATCAAACACCCACAAGCTGCAAGCAGTCAGCTAAACGTAACAGACACCTGGGTATTGAGCGATCAGAAGATCAACAAGAAAGCCTGCACACACTCCTGTGAATCCAATCAGTAACGCTACCGTACAATCCGGTCTCTTCGTCTGATATGTCGCATATCCAGTCTAGGGGTGGTAAACGTCAGACCCCAGTAACCGATAAGTCGTGTCTATGTGAGGCTCATAATGGGTCGAGAAACTACTGATAACACTTACCAGTAGATCACTATATCAGCCCTGGCCAGGGACTTCCAGTTATAGCCAATCGAACACAGCGCAACATCAACCCCCAATACCGGGAGAGATGAAACCCCTCCTATCGCTCATTGCCTCCATGTGATTCGGGACTGTACCCAAAAGCCACCGTTTTGCACGTTCTTGTGAACGTGGTAAGGTGGAAATCTCAGCACAGTAGGAATCACACAAGACTCTATGACGATCTCGGGTCTACAGACTAACATGTACCAGTATCACCAGAGAACTGCTATCTAACGATAGGTATATTACCATCTAGGATTTCTCGGCGAGTCCGTTCATTGTACCCAGTCTCCACTGAGCACCCGCATACCATCTTTGATGTCAAACACCAATGGATGTGGGATCATCCATCGCCCATCATATTGGTCAAGATGCGTATACGCTAGTCTACTCTAGAGTATCGATGCCTTGTCTCGATACACCCTTGACTAGGAACAATTATAGGATGTACTCGTTGACTACCCTGGCCCCCACTAGTATGATCTCCATCATAGTCTTAGTAGTCAAGTACATATCCTAAGGGCATTATCAACATGTGAGAGCAAGACAGTAAACCAATACAAGTCAACATGTTAAGACAAAGTGAAACCATAGCATACTATTATATCGAGCAAGAAAGTCCTCTCTATATATATCCAAGCATCCACTATAATATACATCATATATACAATAATGACCTCTAGGGCATATATATAACTAACAATCTCCCACTTGCACTAAGGCCAGCTGTTGTAGTATCTCATACCCAACATCTCGAAGAGTCTCTCAAATTGTATCTGGATTATGGCCTTCGTGAGTGGATCCGCAGTGTTGTCCTTCGTGTCAACTCTCCTAACCTCGATCTCCCGGCGATCAACTATCTTCCGGATCAGGTGATACCGCCTCAGAATATGCCTGGATCTCTGATAGGACCTGGGTTCCTTGTCCAAAGCCACAGCTCCATTATTATCATAATACAAAGGTATTGGATGCTCAATGGACGAAACCACTTCAAGTTCAATTATGAACTTCTTCATCCAAACAGCCACTTTGGCAGCATCGTTGGCAGCGATGTATTCAGCCTCCATCGTCGAGTCTGCCACGGTTTCTTGTTTGGAACTCTTCCAACACACCGCCCCTCCATTGAGGGTAAAGACAAAACCCGAGTGCAACTTAGAGTCGTCCTTATCACTTTGGAAGAGCGAATCGGTAAAGGACTCCACCTGGAGTTCTCCGTTACCATACACCAAGAACATCTCTTTAGTCCTTCTCAAGTACTTGAGAATATTCTTCACAGTTGTCCAGTGATTCTCTCCAGGATCTGCTTGATACCTACTCACTACATGAGTATGATACATCGGGTCTGGTACATAGCATCGCATACATGATAGAGCCTACTGCCGAAGTATAGGGTATCCCTTGCATGCGAGCTCTCTCCAAATCAGTCTTGGGAGACATTTCTTTAGAGAGAGTGAGTCCAGAGATCGTGGGTAAATTCCCACGCTTGGATTCTTCCATACTAAACCTCTTTAGTATGGTGTCATTGTACCTGGATTAGGACAATCCCAATATCCGTTTAGATCTATCTCTATAGATCTTAATCCCCAGAATGCAAAAGGCATCACCTAGATCTTTCATTAAGAATCTATGTGATAAGAAGAGCTTGACCGAGTGCAGCATAGGAATATCATTTCCTATCAGGAGTATGTCATCCACGTACAATACGAGGAAAACAACCTTACTCTATGCAACCTTCTTGTAAATACAAGGTTCATCTATGTTTTTGATGAAGTCAAACTCTTTGACTACAACATCAAAACAGATGTTCCAACTCCGCGATGCCTGCTTTAACCCGTAGATGGATTTAAGCAGCTTGCACACCTTTCCGCTGCTCCCACTGTCTACGAAGCCCTCTGGCTGAGTCATGTACACGCACTCCTCTAAATCACCATTTAGAAAGGCGGTCTTAACATCCATTTGCCAGATTTCATAGTCATGGTATGCAGCAATGGCAAGTAAGATCCGGATGGACTTAAGCATAAGCACTGGAGAAAAGGTTTGGTCATAATCCACACCTGGTCATTGACGAAAACCCTTTGCAACAAGTCTAGCTTTGAAAGTCTCAACTTTTCCATCTTCACCAAGTTTCTTCTTAAAGATCCATTTGCTCCCAATGGGTTTTACCCCTTCAGGAGCAATTTCCAAAGTCTATACTTTGTTGGTGTACATGGATTCCATCTCAGATCGCATTGCATCCAGCCATTTCACAGAGTCCCCACTCGTGATGGCCTGCTCGAAACTAGTCGGGTCATCATCTTTCATGATGCAATCCTCGCTCCCACCATCGATGAAAAAACCATAGTATCTCTCAGGTGGATGAGGAACCCTACTAGATCGGCAGAGCGGTTGAGGTTCGTCGGGAACTACTGAATCCTCTGGTTCTACCAAATCTTCTGTCGTAGTTTGTATTGCTGGAAATTCTTCCATTTCTACCGCCTCGCCACTAATTTCCTTTGCAAGAAATTCCTTTTCTAAAAAGGTGGCATGTCGAGAAACAAACCCCTTTTGTTCCTTAGTGTGGTAGATGATATACCCTTTGTAAGTCTATGTTACCCATCCCGGTACTTTCGGGGAGGCGAAATAGATAAAGATCGAATTTTTCTTTGAAGGAAACATAGACTAACCATGAAGGATCTTTGCTAAACAAAAACTAACAAACAAACATGGAGCTTTAACTACTAGGTTAAGAGATTATACCAAAAGCTTGAACTCCTTCTCTTCTTGTGTTGCTTCCCCTTGTTGTGAGCTCCTTGGAGTGGTGTAGATGGCTCCTCCTCACCGTCTTCTCTTTGCCAAAGAAAGATCCACCCGAAGGCCTCTACCTTAAGCTCCAACCTCTATCTTGAAGTAACTAAGGTGCTTGGTGTTCTAGACTAAGAACCCTAGAGTGAGTAGAGAATTCTTTTGGTGGTTTGATCTCACAAAGCTCTTGATTTTCAACTCATGAAACAAGAGAGCCTTGAGAGAGGAAGAGGTGAGAGCTAGCAAGAGAGAGAATGTATCTTATCAAAATGAGGTGTTTGCTCTCATATGATGTAAAAAGAATAATGATAATTTTAATTAGGATAATTGTCATGGTTGATGTTGATTTGACCATTATCATGTCACAATTAATGCTAAGCATGCTCACAAAAAATATCTAAGTCAACATCGGTCAACAAGGTCAAATGGTCAAACCAATTAACCATGATATAATTATCTCTAATTAAAACTCATTAATCAATTTCCTCCATCTCATTATGGTTTTAATCAAGTCAATCGTCAAAACCCTAATGAGATTTCACTGCCTCTGTCAACAGTATATACACCCGCATCCGTGTTCCGAGGAACATGAATACAAAGAGACCGAACCGACCCAAAACTATATACTAGGATCTAGCTTAAACCAAAGCCCACTAGTATCAACTGCCCGAACACCAAAACGCGCACAAGTACGCATATGTGAACGAACCCTATCGTAAAAACCATACAACCTCTACTCTGTTTTGCCCAAAGGTGAACAACCCTCTGTGTGGGACTCTAAAGACTCGACACTACGCTGGTAGTGGGTTTAACCACAGACCGCAAGCGGTACTAGCTATACGTAACGGTCCCCAGGTAGATGCTGATAAGAAGACCGATGAGGTGAACCCATCCGAACTCCTACTGAGCCTGAATGTGACAATCTCCGTACAGTCCGGTCTGTTCGTCTAAGAGCATCGCATGTCGGGCCTAGGGGGCGGTAAACGTCAGACCCCTAAAAGTGGTACAATTTGTGTCGGAGTGTAGCCCAGAACACCTTGAGAAACTACTGGAAACACTACCAGTAAATCTCGCTTGCCCTGGCCAGGGACTTTGTGTAATGGCTCTCCAGACACAGCGCAATATCACCCCCAATACCGGGAGAGACGAATCCTATCTAACTGCCACTGCCTCCAAGTGCTTCGAGACTGCACCCAACTACTACCTGTTTGCACGACTCAATAGAGCCGTGGTAGGTTATTAATCTAAGAACAGTGGGAACACACTCGACGCGAAGCAGCAGTGTCAAGTCAACGGACTAAGCTGTACTCATGTCACTTGGGATATGATAATTGACGATAGGTATAATACCAACCAACAGTTCCCAACGAGTCCTGTCCAGTGTACTCGTAACCTAACGAGCACCTGCATACTATCTCCAGTACGACGTACTGATGGCTGTGGGACAGACCATCTCCCCTCCTGGGATGAGAAGCGTATACACTAGTCTACTCTGGAGTATCGTTACCCTGTCTCGATAATCCTACGACCAGGGACCTGTATAAGGATGTGCTTGTAGACTACCCAGCCCCCACTAGTGTGACTGCCATCACAACGCTGGTAGTCAAGTAAAGATCCTAAGGGCTCTATCAATATGTATTAGCAATATGTTAAAAGAAACACATACATATATTAAGATAGATACAAACCAAGTAGCATACTACTATATCGAGCAAGACTGTCATAATACTGTGTATATATCCCAAGCTTCCAAAATGTAATATACAAACCAGTACTATACAATAATAGCCTTTAGGCCATATCACACTAACAATCTCCCACTTGATTTGGATTCTTGCGCATGCTTGGGCGCTTGGTGTGATTTTGGTGCACGCCAGATGCACTAAATCGAGATTCTTCGTGCATATCAGATGCACCTGATATTGCTATCAGGCACACCCATTTCATTTGACAGGTGTTTCGTGCACACCCGTTGCGCTTAGATTTTGTTTCTGTGCACATGTTTGGCACATTCATGGATTTTGATTTCCGTGCGCACCAGACGCACGGGGCATTCTTGTATGCATTTTGGGATTGGTTTCTTTTGGAGCAATATGTTTTATGATATTTACTATTTGGTATAGTAGCTGAGCAGGACTAGTCCGAGGACAGTACCTGACTATATTCTTGCATGCATTGATAGTTATCGAAGGGATTTCCAAAAAGAAGCTATAGTCTCAGTATTTACCTACGTGTCCGAGATGACACGAGACATTTAACAAGGAAACCCTTCTAAATTATTTTTTCAAAACGGCGGGACGTGTATGTTAAACAAAGGGTATATATATAGTTATTTTCTTAAAATAGACGTCTGCCACTGTGCCGCGATACGCGCATTGCACATTGATTGGAAAAGAGTTTGGCTTGCATTTCTTTCAAATGTTTTAACGATGCGTACATGTATAGTTTGATGTATATCATGTAGGTTTTCGTATTGGGCTTTGACATTGGTGTCTTCACTATAACTCCGATGATTGCGGGATGCTTGACGGAGTTTTGATTTTGGTTTATATACTCATTTTTCATGCGCATGCATTGCGCTACGATGTGGTTTATGTATTTATGATTTCGGAGCCCCGACGACTTGATCATTTTACTGAAATGTTTTAGTATTTGAGGGGTTTAAATTTTAAATTCGGGGACCGAATTTCTTTAAGGGGGGAAGATTGTAACATTTCAGAAAAATAAAATATTATTTTTGCGAATTTTTATAATTAAATAATAAATATTATGAATATTTTAATAATGCGGTATAATTAAATACCGATAAATCGGAAAATATCTGGAAAATTATAGGAATTATGGAAATGAGGGTGTTTTATATGATTTAAGAAAATTATAATTCTTATGGTTAATTATATTCCATTTTAACGCTAATCGCGATTGAATATCACTGATCGTGCATTAGGCTTATTTTGTGCACATGATATGCACCATGTCATGTTTCACATTTTTACATTTTCTACCATGGCTTTTCTTTATTTCTTCATGCTTGGTTTGGGTTTTAAAATGAGAGGAAAAGAAAGCAAAAGAAAAGAAAAGAAAAGAAAAGAAAAAGTTAGAATAATGGGTATGGGCAAGAGAGAGAGGTGAGGGGTCAACCTTGGTCTTGACTTCTTGTTTCATTCATCATCCTTATATTTTCTCCTCTCCTCTCCTCACCATGGCAGCCCACTCTCTCCACCTCCTCTTCATCCTCACAAACAACCCCAAAACCACATCAAAACTTCATCTGCCCTTCACTAAAAACATGCACAAGCTCATCACAAACACTTTGGACCAAGAAAAATCGGATTTTGAGCACTTGGGGAAACTCAAGAATTTTCTCGAGTTGCCAAATGGGGTACTTTCTTCACCATTAGTATAGTTTTTCATTCACATTAGTGTTCATGCATGTTTAGAAGTATTTTAGTGATGTTTAGTGAGGTTAGAAAATTCCAAGTTAGGGTTTTGAGGAATTCTTGAAGTGAGATAGTGTAATTGAGTTAGTAGTGACCTTAAACCCCCCTTTAGTGATAGTATATTGGACTGAAACCAAAGACTTAACCCCTTAACCCGAACTTAGAAACCCCAATATCGGGAAATTGTGTAAATTTGAGGTGTTATTGGAGATCTGCTATCACCCGGGCCCCTAGGAATTATTTAGCAAATACTGTGATACAAGCAGACAACCTAGAAGCATTACCCAAGACCCGAGACCCAACCCCCACTTCCTGGCCACAGATTTAATAGGTTTGGCCGCAAATTGCGGCCAAGTTGGAATGAAAACGTGTGATTTTTGGTCTGTGGCATTGTTATCTGATATCTAGAGCAACCCCATATGCAAAATTGGCTAATTTTACCTGATGGAAAATCTGTGATAGATTTCTCGTGTTGCTGAATTTATGTTTTCCGATTCTGAAAACTTGGTTTTTGTATTTGATTTGAATTCGATCGTTGGACGTTTGTACATCAACGACGAGGGATTTATGATTATTTTCGTATGCGTAAGCGATAGGCTCTGACCTATAAGCACCTCGCGTGTTGTCTTGGATTTGAATCGGATTTTAATGTGATACTATATGTTATGATATGTAGGTACCCTCACGTGGACCTAAACGACAAGGACAAGCTTGACGTCATCGACTTCGGCAAGCAAGGATCAAGGTGAGTAGATATATCTATACGGGGGAAGTCGGGCGGATGGCGTATATGTTAGTGTATATGCCCTAGGGGCCATTATTGTATCATACTTGTATGTATATTACTTAATGGAAGTTTGGGATATTCACAGTTGTATATACAGTCTTGCTAAAAATGGTAGTATGCTACTTGGTTTGTGTCTACTTTAATATGTGCATATGTTTCTTGTAATGTATCACTTATACATATTAGTAGAGCCCATAGGATCTTTGCTTGATTACCAGCATTGTGATGGTAGTCACATTAGTGGAGGCTGGGTAGTCTATAAGCAACATCCTATACTTGTCCTAGTCGTAGGATTAACGAGACAGGGCATCGATATTCCGGAGTATACTAAGTGTGTACGCTTCTCATCCCAGTTGGGGAGATGGTCTGTCCCACAGCCGTCAGTACGTCGTACTGGAGATAGTATACAGGTGCTCGTTAGGTTACGGGTACACCGGACATGACTCGCAGGGGAACTGATTGGTTGGTATTATACCCATCGTCAGTTAACAGTTCCAAGGTGACATGAGTACAGCATAGTCCGCAGACTTGACACTGCTACTTTGCCTCGAGTGTGTCCCACTGTTCTTAGATTGCTACCCTACCACGGCTCAAAGGAGTCATGCAAACAGGTAGCAGTTGGGTGCAGTCCCGAGCACTTGGAGGCAGTGGCGGTTAGACAAGATTCGTCTCTCCCGGTATTGGGAGTTGATATCACGCTGTGTCAGAGAGCCATTACGCAAAGTCCCTGGCCAGGGCAAGCGAGATTTACTGGTAGGTTCCATTAGTTTTCTCAGGGTGTAATGGGCTACGCTCCGACACGAATTATACCGCTATTAGGGGACTGACGCTTTCGGTCCCCTAGGCTCAATATGCGATAGTCTCAGACGAACAGACCGGACTGTACGGAGATTGTCACATCAGGCTCAGTAGGAGTTCGGATGTGTTTCCTCATCAGCTTTCTTATCGACATCTACCTGGGGACCGTTACGTACAGCTAGTGCCGCTTGCGGTCTGTGGTTAAACCCACTGCCTGCGAAGTGTCGAGTCTTTAAAGTCCCACACAGTGGATTTCCCTACTCCAGGAGAAACGATATAGAGGTCGTATGGTTTTACGACAAGGGTTCGGACGCATACGTGTTTAAACGCACGTATGGCGTTTGGACATTTTTTACTAGCCGGCTTTGGTTTAAGCCAGATTCTAGTATCAGGTTATTGGATTTATACAGTCTAAAGTTTTTCCGTGTTTTCACGGATTGGAGGGGAGTTCTCGTAATTTTCCGGGAAGCTTCTAGAAGCATGGTGACTTGGGGGTTAAGGTGGCATAAGCATTTATTGCTTAATTACTCATTTGTGTGATTCATCCATGGAGTTAATGCTTCATTTATGAAGCTAATGACTCATGAGATGAATCACACAAGGTGAATGCATCAACCATGATGATTAATCATATATATTATTTATTTGATAAATTGTTATGGTTGATATATTCTAATGAGTTCATTTTTCAATATCATTCTCATCATCACCTTCTCTCTCCTCAAGCCCTCTCATTCTTGAAACCCTAACCCTAACCTCTCATGTGTTGAGATCAAGGGTTAGCTAGACTAATACATCCATAATCTCACTCTATATCCCCTAGGTAGCTTAGATTAGCACTTTGAGCAACCTAGTTATCTCAAGTTAGAGATCAAGCTTGGCGTAGGAGCTCTCGGGTGGATCGTCTTTGACTCGTGGAGGCCGTTGAGGTGCCGATGTTCCAAGGAGCCTACGAGGAGTGGAAGAAAGCGATGAAGACCCGAAGGACAAGTAACGTGAAGTATAACTTCGAATCCGAGTAGTTAAACCTCGCGTAGTTTGCTAGTAACGGTTTAGATACGATTCATGCACTCAAGTCCGTGTTACGAAGCTTTGATAATCGTTTTTCATATATTCCGTCTCCCCGCAAGTTCGTGGGGTGCGTGACATGGACTTACAGTGGTATCAGAGCCAACTAAACCATTACTAGCTTGTTAGCAACTAATTAGAAGTTCGATCGACGGAAAACACGAAAACAAAACCCTAACCCCCTAACAGTTTCTGTTAATTTTAAACATGTTGATAGAACTATTTTCTGATGTGTATATGTAAAAAGTATCGACAATCAAAAAATTATATTTGACCGCAATCAAACTACGGTGTCGGCTGTAGTGAATGAATGAGTGCGGATCGTCCACAGGGATTTCAAGATTCGTTTGTATTTTAATGTGTTTGAAATGAAATGTTAAGCAACAATAAAAGAAAACATGATTCAAGAATGATTTGTATTCGTGTGTCACTATTCTCTATTAAAGAATCAAGAAACTATAAACAATCAAGAATCGGGTTTCAATGGTATTTTCCAAACAACAATCAAGAATAAGAGAGAGGCTCGTAGGAATCAATCGGATCTTTAGATGTGATGTAGTCTACAAGATTTCATATTCTTGTCCTTCGAAGGATTGATACTAGATCGATGATCATCAACAAGAGTTAGGGTTTTCTCGTGAAACTAGGGTTTCATCTTATCCCTTGTTCTGTTGTCGATATCATTCACATTCTAGCCTCTAGCAATTTCAAGAAACGATCGGATCACCCCAATCTCGAGCGATGTCGATCAAGAAAGCATCGCAACGAATTGGGTCGTCGATTCTTGAACTTGCTAGGGTTTACGAACTCGTGGGATTCAAGAATCGATTACAAATTTGCTACATCATCATACTAAAGATCGTTTCGACTCCTTAACGAGCGGAGTTTTATTCACACATCACCACATAGACAATATTCAAGAATAGTAAAGATAACATGATGCGGAATTTAAAGAAAACAAGATAGAAGAAAATATCACCTTTTATTTAATCAACAATTTCAATACATTCTTTCAAGATCTACAAGAAGAAGAAATCGATCGTTGACTCGGCTTCGCTCGTCTCCGTGGATCGTGGATCTACTTTGATCTCGTGCCCGATTGAAGATCGGCTCGGCTCATAAAAGGGTTGAAGGCATCTTGCTTGGCTTGCACTCAAGATCTTGAATTGTGGTTGGATTTAGGGTTAGGGTTTCCTACAAGCTCTCTCACTAAACTTGAGGAAGAGGAAGATGAAGAAAGAGAATAGCTAAAATCTAAGATGTTGAATCTTTTCCTAGATGCCAAGATGATAACATGATGAGTGAGTCTAGGGTCTTATTTATAGAACTTTCAAACCCTAGGTTTAGGTTTAAATTGGACTTTCCCTCCCAAAGTTTGTTGGCAAAGTTTGTTGGGCTTTAGCTTAGGGTTTAAGCAAGGGTTTAGGAAAGTTCTAGAAGTATTAGGCTAGTTTAGGTGTTTGTTGATCTGGTGGAAGTATCTGGAATCTTCTGGAAGTTTGTGTGCATTATTGAGCTGTAGCCACTTAAACAGGAGTTTTGGTGCAATTTGAGGAGCTGAGTCCCTGGGCCCGCCGCGGATCCGCCGCAAGAAGTGCCTCTAGGCCGCGCTTCCGCGCTCAGGTTGTGGGCTTGGACCTTGGGCTTTCTGGTGAAGCTTTGTGCTGGAGTTTGGGCTTTTCTTTGATGTTTAGAATTGCAGTTTCCCTTCTGTGTTGATACCAGATTTGAGTTCAGTGAGTTTACGAGCAATTGTAATGGTCGAGCAAGCTTTCCTTTCCCTGCACAGATATCTCAACACGGGTTGCAAGATATGGAAAATATGCTATGTAATGCAATGCGGTCAATTTCCCTAGAAATGCCGGTTTTAAGGTCGATTACATGTAATTTGATATTTTGCGACCGATTAGCTAATATGTGAATTATGAATACCGTACACTTTTATATGTATGCAGATGATAGGGAAATTGCCGGTTAAAATATGCAATATTTTCGACTGATCAAATACCCCCAAACTTAATTTCGATCGTCTCGAGCGAATGTTTTATTAAAAAGAGAAGGAGAAAATAAAGAAAGAGAAAAACTAACTAGCACACTTTCGTAGGCAACACGATTGCACTGAGCACGTGCAACAAGCCTTTAAACCTCTAGGTGTCCCTAGTAGGAGGAGTGTTGTCTCCTGAGGGTTTTCAGCGGATTGCACCCACAAAAATCCATAAATAAAAGTAAGATCATGAATATTACATTTAAAGACAAGAATTGTAAAAGAAAAGCTTTGAAAATTAGGGTTTCCAACTAAGCTTGCTTTTCGGTTGTCATGAGCCCTATCTTAATGGTCATGAAAAGATGTCAGAAATCACGTCCTCCCTCAATAAAACATCGTCTTATTCTTCATTCCTATCTTTATTCCAAACATCGATCATATGACCCTGCGTGTGTGAAAAGACATCCCTACACCCGGAGAATTCAATTCAAGCTATCATACCCTTGCCCATCGACCTCAGTACTTCTTGGCAAACGAGATTGCTTACACACTTTCATGCGACCGTTAATACTTCTTGAGGTACTAACCGACCGATTACTAATGTGCTTGCTAACTTGGTGTATTTTCCTAGTCTTGCTCCACCTTAGGCATAGCAGTGACTCCCAGACCAGTTGACCTTGGGGCACTAGGTGAAGACGCACCCTTTTGCTATATATTTTTCTTGCCCTTGGTGATAACAAAACCAGTATCCATTTTTCTCACCACTTTTAAAACACATTTTTTTCATACTTTTGGCTTTAAGACAAGAGCATTTCAAGGTATCCTCTACTATCCCAGGCTTTAAGATGTGTGTAAGTGCGAATAGCAGGGTAGCAACGTTCAAAATGTTTGGCTTCCAGAATAGAAACTATTTTTCAGACTTATTTTTATCCTCAGATTAGTGATGTCTTTCATCTTACTAACCCTTGGGACAACGGCTCATAACTACTTATTACTAGTTCGTATAAGAAAACTTCTAATTTTCTTAGTTTTCTTAAATTTTTCTAATCTCATGGATGTAATTGTTCACTATCTAAACTTTCATTATCTTATTTATGTACAAAAAATATTTTTATAGTTTTGAAAATTTTTAAATTTTTATAGGTTTTCAAAAATGTTTTGTGCGTATGCAAATGATATGCAAATGATGCGAAAATAAGCACAAACCTCCCCCAAACTTGTTTTCAACAGTGTCCTCACTGTTGCCTTCTGCTAAATCTCGAAAAACCTGTAGGCTTGGGAGGAATTTATTAGTGGGGGCAAAATATTTAAGTGAAGAACCTCCCTCAAACTTATTTTTGGCTCAAAATTTTGTAAAAAAATTTCTTTTTAGGAGCTAGAAAAACATACCCCCCCCAAACTTGAGTTATGCAATGTTAATCTTTGAAAATCACAAGTGGGGGTCAAAAATCAGTGGTCGATGCCAAGCTTTGCAAAGACCGAAAGTTAACACCAACCATTCGAAAATTTTATCAATGCAGTGCTCGGGTTGGTGGAAAAAGAAGTGGGGAAAAGGTAAGTGGTGTAATAGAATATGTGTGCGTCTCATATTGGAGAGACGATGCAGTGAATGTAATGGATAACTCGCATTCTTTTTACATTTCAGATGAAGGGGTGGAGGTTCAATTCCATTGATTTGGACATGATTCGTCTCAACACCCGTGCTTTTTAGAAATGCGAGTTCATCAGCGAAGATCTCCTCAAAAGTTTCATCTATACCCCGAAGAATAATGTCTTCACAATGTGCGGGGTGATCTTCAGACTCTAAAAGCAGTTCATAATCAGTGTTAGTTGTTGACCCGGACATCTTGATGGAAGAGTCCGTATGTGTATGATACATAATTGGGTCAAACAATAACGTATGAAAAGAGTCAAGATCAGTATCAGGAGGATCATTAAATTCGCTGCTGTCGACATCCATTAAGTCGACAGAACAGACCTGAGCAGTAGGTTCAGAGGGTACACTTCCTAACTTGTAAATGTTCATCTCAATTGTCCTGTTCCCGAAGGATAAGGTCATAGAACCGTTACGACAATTGATGATAGCATTGGAAGTGGCCAAAAAGGGGCGACCTAAAATCACCGGAATTTGATTCCGTGAGTTCGCTACAGGCTGTGTATCAATTACAATAAAGTCTACAGGGAAGATAAATTCCCCGATTTTTATTAACACATCCTCTAGTTCACCCCTAGGTCTGGTGATTGATCGGTCAGCCATCTGAAGAGTGCATGGAGATGGTTTCAACTCTCCGATCCCTAACTGCTCATAAACTGAGAAAGGAAGCAGGTTAACACTTGCCCCAAGATCTAGTAGAGCACGGTTAATGTGTTTCTCCCCAATAGAGATGGAAATCGTAGGATATCCAGGATCCTTACGTTTCATCGGTAATTGCTGGGGGAGAGCTGTGTCTACTGTTTTTGCCATGAATATCTTCTTAGGCATTTGTTTCTTCCTCTTTCTAGTGCAAAAATCTTTAAGAACTTTCGCATATGTAGGTACTTGTTGGATAGCATCTAGAAGAGGGATATTGATGTTAACCTGTTTAAACATCTCAGTGATCTTCTCCATCTGTGGACTTAGTGTGTTAGCCCTTAACCGATTAGGGTAAGGTGCTTTAGCAATAAGTGTTGGGTCCATCATAGGAGAAGGAAGTGTGTGTGGAACCGATCCCAGAATAGAAGTGGGAATCGTCCGAGGAGGGGTAAAAGAGGTGGGCTGTAATGGCGAGCCTTTTGGGAAATGGAGAATAGGCTCGGAAGAAGATGGTAGGGTAGAAGAACTGGGGTCAGAAGTGTGTGTGTGTGTGGAAAGGTCTCAGCCGGGGTATTGATATGATTTTCAGTATCATCAACTTCTTCCCCAACATGATTGTCAATCACTCTTCCAGATCTCAACGTGGTGATTGCATTCACATGATGTGAATAACCAGGATTTGGTAAGGATTGAGCTGGAAGTTTCCCTTTCTCTCTTGCACTCATTTCGGCTTTTAATCGTACAATTTCTTCTTCCATCGATTTAATACTCTCGTTTTGGGACGCAGAGTTTTTCTCAATTTTATCGACAGAAGATTTCATTTCAGCCGAAACTTGCATGATATTTGTTAAGATCAAATTCATGTATTGTGCAAAAGAAGAGGATTCATCAGTTCCGGTCAACTGTAAAGGACTAGACAGTGCAGGTGTGTTGACCTGATTTTGAAAATTATGTGCTTGAAAGGGGTGCTGAGTGAGTTGAAGTTGTGGCTGCTGTTGTGGTGGAGGAAGAGCCCTTTGAAAATTATTCGTGTTTGGAACCGTGTTTTGAGATTGATTTTGGTTCCAAGCAAAATTCGGGTGGTTCCTCCAACCCTGATTATATGTGGAAGAAAAAGGATCGTTCCTAGGTCTTTGAAATGCGGCATTGGTATGCTCACGACCTTGAAACGGACATTCTTCCGTCAAGTGAGACGG
This sequence comes from Agapanthus africanus, assembly GCA_030015575.1. NCBI lineage: Eukaryota > Viridiplantae > Streptophyta > Magnoliopsida > Asparagales > Amaryllidaceae > Agapanthus > Agapanthus africanus. The sequence continues at coordinate 209,794,595 of JASDDO010000004.1, forward strand.
ATCAGAACAGCACCCACAAACAGTTTTGGGGAGTGATACCGGGTTTAGGGAGGCTGCAGAAACTTTGTGTTCCATAGCGTCGAGCTTCTTTTGCATTGCTGCCATTTCTGCTCGAACACCTATGGACACATCTATTTGGTGTACGCCACCCCTATTCAATGGTTGGGTTCCACTCTCCCAAATTAGTGATTTTTCAGCGAACTCTTCTAAGTATCGCCAAGCTTCCCCATCATCTTTGGTCATAAAAGTACCTTGACACATGTTTTCAAGGCTCTGTTTAGTGCTAGGGTTACTGCCCTCATATATGATTCGGCAAAGCTCCCATCTCGGGATGCCATGATGAGGACATTGAACCAATAGATCCTTGAAACGTTCAAAGTATTTAGAGAATGGTTCGGCAGGGAGCTGGGCAAATTGGTTCAGTTCGCTACGGATTCGAGCCGTCTTTTGGATTGGGTAAAATTTCTTAAGGAATGCAGCGACGAATTCTTCCCAATTTGTAATAGAATGTGCGGTAGTGTTATATAGCCACTTCTCGGCTATATCGCACAAGGTAAATGGAAGAAGTCGTAGACGCATCGCATCCACTGAAAGTTGTGACGTACCCATCATTGCGCATACGTTTTCAAATTTGGTAATGAAAACGTAAGCGTCCTCGGTCTCGAGTCCGTGGTATTTGGGTAAAAGATTGATATACTGGGGCTTAATCTCAAAGTTATCCCCATTGGCTGGTGGTGTGGATAAGCAGGTCGAAAGAGGACCTCTAAGTGGATAGCATCTTTCCTGGAGAGAAATGTGGGGAGGATTCTGCGCACCAACGGACGGTGGTAGATTAGGGTTAAAGAAGTTTGATGGATTCGGGTCCATCGGTGTGGGTGTGGTAGTAGGTAAAGAAAAGGTAAATGGAGAATTATCGACTTCGGAGTCGATAAAGGGTACGCGGACTAAACGGGCACTAGAATCCCGTGTCCAGCCTATCTTGTACTAAAAAGGGTTAGTACAAGTGGCAGCGTTGGCTTATAATTAGGGGTAAAATGAATGCGGTGTTTGCTTTTGAAAAGGGACGGATTTTGAAAAAATGATGCGACAACCAAATGCAGCAACACAACCCTAAAATCTAATGGTCACCTAGGTCCGGCTCTAGACCGCTCCTAACTGCCAAAAGACAAGTCGCGGGATCAATCCTCCATTGCCTCTTTGTCCCCCTGTGGCCGGATAAGTGCCAGGTAAGTGGGAAGGAACCACCACTACAGTGGGCCTAATTAATAACCACTAGCCTTAGACACACTCGCCTTAGGCACCACAAGAAAACGCGGATAAGCAATGAATTAGCCATGGCCCTCTCTTGTCCTAAATGAGCGCGACAGTCCTTAGAGTCATCTCTAAATTTCTTTTAGTTAATGGGGGTAAATGCGGATGCAAGTTTGGTGGTTTTCGGGGCCTAGGAAGGGTAATGAAATCCCCACCTAATTTGGATTTGGCCGTGCCCCTTAAATTCCGTATTTAATATGCAGAACAACCAAGAAAAACAAAATCACGCACAATTTTAATTTGCTTTTGCGGCGCAGCTATTTTTTGCAAAGAATCCTGCAGAAAGGATTAGTTGGAGCTAAAAAGGGCGAGGGGAGAGAGACAGAAATCACCTGCTGGAAAATTTTCCAGAGAACCCCCAAGACTGCGGCGGTTCCGCCGCAATTACCACGTATATGCCGCGCTTCCGCGGCTTGTTGATGGGTTCACTGCACCAAACTTCTCCAGCTGCTTTCTGTTCCTATCTCCAGCTCTCTGGTATATCCCAAATAATTTTTCCACAGCACAGAATGCTCCAGATCACCTTGCAATCAAATCACAACACACGTGTAAGAATTTGTACGAATTTTGATTTCAAGAAGTGAAACGTAATAATTCTTTCACTTCAAACTATAAAATGTAAACGAATTAGCGCGTAATCCCCGGCAACGGCGCCATTTTGATTGAACTATTTTCTGATGTGTATATGTAAAAAGTATCGACAATCAAAAAATTATATTTGACCTCAATCAAACTACGGTGTCGGCTGTATTGAATGAATGAGTGCGGATCGTCCACAGGGATTTCAAGATTCGTTTGTATTTTAATGTGTTTGAAATGAAAGGTTAAGCAACAATAAAAGAAAACATGATTCAAGAATGATTTGTATTCGTGTGTCACTATTCTCTATTAAAGAATCAAGAAACTATAAAAAATCAAGAATCGGGTTTCAATGGTATTTTCCAAACAACAATCAAGAATAAGAGAGAGGCTCGTAGGAATCAATCGGATCTTTAGATGTGATATAGTCTACAAGATTTCATATTCTTGTCCTTCGAAGGATTGATACTAGATCGATGATCATCAACAAGAGTTAGGGTTTTCTCGTGAAACTAGGGTTTCATCTTATCCCTTATTCTGTTGTCGATATCATTCACATTCTAGCCTCTAGCAATTTCAAGAAACGATCGGATCACCCCAATCTCGAGCGATGTCGATCAAGAAAGCATCGCAACGAATTGGGTCGTCGATTCTTGAACTTGCTAGGGTTTACGAACTCGTGGGATTCAAGAATCGATTACAAATTTGCTACATCATCATACTAAAGATCGTTTCGACTCCTTAACGAGCGGAGTTTTATTCACACATCACCACATAGACAATATTCAAGAATAGTAAAGATAACATGATGCGGAATTTAAAGAAAACAAGATAGAAGAAAATATCACCTTTTATTTAATCAACAATTTCAATACATTCTTTCAAGATCTACAAGAAGAAGAAATCGATCGTTGACTCGGCTTCGCTCGTCTCCGTGGATCGTGGATCTACTTTGATCTCGTGCCCGATTGAAGATCGGCTCGGCTCATAAAAGGGTTGAAGGCATCTTGCTTGGCTTGCACTCAAGATCTTGAATTGTGGTTGGATTTAGGGTTAGGGTTTCCTACAAGCTCTCTCACTAAACTTGAGGAAGAGGAAGATGAAGAAAGAGAATGGCTAAAATCTAAGATGTTGAATCTTTTCCTAGATGCCAAGATGATAACATGATGAGTGAGTCTAGGGTCTTATTTATAGAACTTTCAAACCCTAGGTTTAGGTTTAAATTGGACTTTCCCTCCCAAAGTTTGTTGGCAAAGTTTGTTGGGCTTTAGCTTAGGGTTTAAGCAAGGGTTTAGGAAAGTTCTAGAAGTATTAGGCTAGTTTAGGTGTTTGCTGATCTGGTGGAAGTATCTGGAATCTTCTGGAAGTTTGTGTGCATTATTGAGCTGTAGCCACTTAAACAGGAGTTTTGGTGCAATTTGAGGAGCTGAGTCCCTGGGCCCGCCGCGGATCCGCCGCAAGAAGTGCCTCTAGGCCGCGCTTCCGCGCTCAGGTTGTGGGCTTGGACCTTGGGCTTTCTGGTGAAGCTTTGTGCTGGAGTTTGGGCTTTTCTTTGATGTTTAGAATTGCAGTTTCCCTTCTGTGTTGATACCAGATTTGAGTTCAGTGAGTTTACGAGCAATTGTAATGGTCGAGCAAGCTTTCCTTTCCCTGCACAGATATCTCAACACGGGTTGCAAGATATGGAAAATATGCTATGTAATGCAATGCGGTCAATTTCCCTAGAAATGCCGGTTTTAAGGTCGATTACATGTAATTTGATATTTTGCGACCGATTAGCTAATATGTGAATTATGAATACCGTACACTTTTATATGTATGCAGATGATAGGGAAATTGCCGGTTAAAATATGCAATATTTTCGACTGATCACATGTCTAAAAAATTATTTGATATGCCTTAAAATTCACAGCAGGGAAATATAAGAATACTGGAAAAATACGAGCCCCTAACTCGGCAAGACGGCCGCGGATCCGCGGCAAGAAGGTGCTTTTGGCAGCGGATCCGCCGCCGAGTCAACGCTGAGTTGACTCGAATTTGCTCTGTTATTCATATTGTTTGGTGTTTTGGTTTCCTGTATGTTCTGTTTCTACCCAGGTTACTTCAGTGCAGGTTTGCTTTTTGGGTAGACACGGATAAAGGTTCTCGATCGATGTTCTAAGGTATTTGCTAATTGGGTTTTTATCTGTATTGTTTAATGTGTTCGTAAACCTCCCCTAACTGCTAGTATGTCGGTTGGCAGGGGGTGGCACATTTCTGTAATGTTTACTGTTTGTGTATATGGACTTGATTGGAGTGTTGTGATGATTAGCCGGGGTTTGAGATGGGTTTAATATTCATTCATTAGATGTAAATGTAATATGATGTAATATTCTTTTGCGGGGCGCATCCAGCTTGCGGTTGTAGCCACCGTTGTATTATTTCTTTTTACTGTTTTTGCTCTTAGGATAGACCCAAGGCGGGGTATACAAACTACCGGGTACGTTGAAGTGTTTAGTGGCCTACTCACTTTGTTGAGGGAGACCGCTTCACTTCGAGTACTTGGAGGGTAGTTTGCGGTACCCGTAGCGGTCTAGGGTGGGGTAATGGCTATTCATCACAACTGTGTAATCCGTCTTTTATTGCAGGCTCAAAGCAAAATGCGGATTGCTAGTATATCCAATAAAGTTCATCTGTGATCTGGAATGCTTATTATTGCGTCTGACGAATGTACAATATCTATATATGATAGCTATTAGACGTCACTTATGTTTTACACCCGCGCTACCCCAGCCCCCGCTCTATCGTTAGTTAAGTAACCTAACGGGTGATGACGGGACCCCGTGGCAAATGCGGATGGCATAAGAGGACGTGGTATTTTCGTTGTTTTCTGCAATGATAGGATAAAGATGGGACGCATTATTATAATGCAAAGAAAATAAACCAAAGTTTAATCGTTGGAACAAATTTAAAAGAAACCACTCGGTTATTTTAAAAAAAGGAGCAGAATTTTTAAATTACGGAGCATTAATCACTCCTTTTTTTTAAAAAGCTATCAGGTTCCTTCGATTATATCAAGTTCACTACATTCACGGTTTTTGCCAAAACCATTCGTAGCCCTCCATCATTTCATTTGGGTAATCAGTAGTATTCAAGCTATGTATTTTGGCCAAAGTCAAGGCATAGTGTTTGGTAGCTGCTGGGTATTCATTTGTTGCATAGTTAGATGAGTTAGTTTGGGACAGTCGTATTATCATTTGACCAAAGTCAGGGGTATCTACGGATGGGTTCAAATTAACCTGGATAATGACGGGTAGAACTTGACATGTGACTTATGACATTTTGACCAAAGCCAAGGTCATAAGAGCATGGGGCAAAAATTTATATCGGGAATTTCTAAAGAAACTGAAATTTGCAGAAAGAGCATACCATTTTGGAGTTTGATGAATGTTGGTAGGATTCCTTCAACATTATCATACGATGATATTTTGAATCCCGATCCTACTGTGAGTATATACTACTTATCAGGAGATTCGTCACTTAACGATCAATGCTATAAACCAAGTAGGTGCCTAGAAAGGTGTCAGCGGGGCTACGCCGCCAGAGAAAAGTGGTTATTTAATTAAGAAACTTCGTGAAAGCGTTGGAAAACCTCCCTCGAAGTATCGACACTGACCTGGCTGAACGGTTAAGCAAGAATTGTACGGTGAGAATAGTCCTGGCTAATTCTTCTTTTATGGTTTGAGGAGGGATTCGAGAAACAGTGGGAGCCATCCTGTTTAGATAAATTAAAAACCAATCTAAACTTGCAAGAGCATCATGCTAATAGTATTTTCTTCTCTCTCTTAAATTGCAGCGACCTTGTGACCACACATAGGTTACATCTAGATAACAAATTGACTGAATCTGACTTATATGACTGGCAAAGGTCTGTCCAAATGTCCATTGCCTATGACAAGCTGGACCACCCTATTACTACTCAAGATCCCGCCGTCCCAGGTCCAGTTTCCACCGTCACGGATATGGATATCCGCCAGACAAGGGAAAAAGATATAGCAAAAGCCAAGTGTCTCATATTAGCTTCAGTTGATGGTGTATACCAGAAGCAGCACGAGAAGATGGACTCAGTTTCCTTCTTTCTCCATAACAAAGATTTATATGGAGAGCAATCTCATATCACAAGATATAAGACCTCGACCGAATTAATTCAAGCGAGGTTGGACATCGGGTCATCTGTAGGGGACAACGTCCTTACAATGACTAGCTGTATTGATCAGCTCAAGGACCTGAAGACCACGTTGGAGAACGAGTCAGATACTGACTGGATTCTACAGTCTCTACCTTCTACCCGGAAGGAAACCAGGGAAGAAGAAAGAAAGAGAAGGGCAAAAGTTTCGGGACTGAATGTAGTAAAAGAGGAACATTCCTATTGTTATGGGATTGGGCATTGGCAGAAAGATTGCAGGGATTTAGAAGCCAGTAGCCAGGATACGAAGCATGTTGTGGCTTCAGCCTCAAATGTGTTTGTAATTGAGAACTGTTTGTCAATAAACTCTACTTCCTGGGTACTAGATATCGGAGCAGGATCTCATATCTGTAATTCATTACATGCTTTGAGAAACCGTAGAGTTATAAAGGTAGGTGATTGGTCTCTCAGAGTTGCAAACGGAATGAGCGTGGACGCTGAATCCGTGGGAGAATATCGCCTAGGTTTGACAAGTGGGCATATATTGATTCTACGTAACTGTTTGTATGTACCTAGTATGACTTGTAATATCATATCAGTGTCCTCACTTTCGAGAGAGAGATATGATTTTACATTCGTAAGCGATGTAGTTAACATCCACCTAAATCAAGTTTTGATTGGGTCCGGTACATTAGATAACGGTATATATGTATTATGTCAAACTCAGGTTTTCAATGTCCAGAACACACTTAAAAGAAAGTCTCCAAAAATAAATCAAGCTTTCTTATGGCATTGTAGACTAGGTCACATCAATGAGAGAAGGTTGACTAAGTTACATAGAGAAGGATATTTGAATCCGTTCGAATATGAATCTTATGCTACTTGTGAATCTTGTCTCATAGGAAAGATGACAAAGACTCCGTTCACTGGACACGGAGTAAGACCAAGCGAGCTCTTGGGACTCGTACACAGTGATGTGTGCGGTCCAATGTCAACACATGCGCGAGGTGGTTATTCCTACTTCATTACATTTACGGATGATTTCTCTAGGTATGGATATGTCTTCTTAATAAAGCATAAATTCGAGGCCTTTGAGAAATTCCAAGAATACAAGAATGAAATGGAAAAACAAACAGGCAAGAGTATAAAAACATTGAGATCTGATCGAGGTGGTGAATACTTAAGTGCCGAGTTCCTGGGTTACTTAAAAGAGAATGGAATTCTATCTCAGCTTACTCCTCCATACACGCCACAACATAACGGTGTATCAGAAAGGAGGAATTGAACCCTATTGGATATGGTTCGTTCCATGATGAGTAACGCTGAGTTACCGCGATCATTCTGGGGTTATGCGCTAGAATCAGCGGCATATCTTCTAAACAGGGCTCCTACCAAGACTGTGCCTACCACGCCATATCAAATATGGAGTGGAAAGAAACCCCATCTTCAGCATCTGAAGATATGGGGATGTCCAGCTTTTGTTAAAAACCAGCATGTGGACAAGCTCGAGGCACGATCAGTACAGTGTAAGTTTGTGGGATATCCGAAGAATTCCAAAGGATATTATTTCTATTACGCAGAGGAACAAAAGGTTTTTGTTTCTCGTAATGCCCATTTTCTAGAACATCAGTTTGTAGAAAAGGAAACAAGTGGGAGCGAAATAGAACTGGAAGAAATTCCAGAACCACAAACTACAACTGAAAGTATGGTAGAACCAGAGGTTTCAGAAGAAAGGGACATACCAGCGCCTATCCGCAGAAGTAGTAGGCCGTCTCATCCGCCCGAGAGATACTACGGTTTTCTCATAGACGGGGAAAGAGAGGATTGCGTCATTGATGATGACCCTACTAGCTTCCAGCAAGCCATTCAGAGCGGTGACTCAGTAAAATGGTTGGATGCAATGCGGACCGAAATGGAGTCCATGTACACTAACAAAGAATGGACTTTGGACATTGCTTCAGATGGGGTAAAACCCGTAGGATGCAAATGGATCTTCAAAAAGAAGATTGGTGTAGATAGACAGGTTGAAACCTATAAGGCTAGACTTATTGCAAAGGGTTTCCGTCAAAGACCTGGTTTGGACTATGACGAAACCTTTTCTCCAGTGGCTATGCTTAAATCCATTCGGGTCCTTCTTGCTATTGCTTCCTTCCACGATTATGAAATCTGGCAGATGGACGTAAAGACGGCCTTTCTAAATGGTAATTTGGAAGAGAGCGTCTATATGGATCAGCCAGAGGGTTTCATTCAGAGTGGGAGCAGCGGTAAAGTATGCAAGCTGCTTAAATCCATTTATGGACTAAAGCAAACATCGCGGAGTAGGAACATATGTTTTGATGATGCTGTCAAAGAATTTGACTTTATCAAAAATCCAGACGAACCATGCATATACAGTAAGATTGTGGGGAGAGCTGTAGTATTCCTCGTCTTGTACGTGGATGACATTCTCCTAATAGGAAATGATATTCCTATGTTACAGTCAGTCAAAAGATTCTTGTCACATAAATTCTCCATGAAAGACCTGGGTGATGCCACCTACATTCTGGGGATCCGGATCTATCGTGATAGATCAAAAAGGATGTTGGGACTTTCGCAGTCCAGGTACATAGACACCATAGTGAAGAGATTCAGTATGGAAGATTCTAAGCGCGGTAACCTACCGGCTTGTCATGGAATCACCCTCTCCAAAGAGATTTCTCCCAAGACTGATTTGGAAAGGGATCGCATGTCGATTATACCCTACGCTTCAGCAGTAGGCTCTATAATGTATGCGATGTTATGTACCAAACCAGATGTAGCATACACATTGAGCATTGTAAGCCGGTATCAGGAAAACCAAGGGGAGAATCACTGGATAGAAGTAAAGAACATTCTCAAGTACCTGAGGAGGACTAAAGATATGTTCTTGGTGTATGGCGGAAAAGAACTCCAGATTGAGGCCTTTGCCGACTCCGGCTTCCAGAGTGACAAAGATGACTCCAAGTCCATGTCGGGTTATATCTTTACCCTCAATGGAGGGGCGGTCTGTTGGAAGAGTTCCAAACAGGAGACCGTTGCTGACTCAACGATGGAAGCAGAGTACATAGCTGCTTGCGATGCCGCAAAAGAAGCTATCTGGATGAAGAAGTTCCTCATAGAACTTCAAGTGGTTCCTACCAGTATTGATCCAATACCTCTGTATTGTGACAACAACGGCGCTATAGCTTTAGCGAAGGAACCCAGGTCCCATCAGAAGTCCAGACACATCTTAAGGCGGTACCACCTGATCAGGGAGATCGTAGATCGCCGGGAGATCGAGGTGAAAAGAGTAGAGACAGAGAATAACATTGCTGATCCATTCACAAAGGCCCTTCCTCAGACGCAGTTCGAGAGGCTATTCGAGATGATAGGTCTACGATATGCCGGCTCATGGCCCTAGTGCAAGTGGGAGATTGTTAGCGTATATGCCCTAGGGGCCATTATTGTATCATACTTGTATGAATATTACTTAATGAAAGCTTGGGATATTCACAGTTGTATATACAGTCATGCTAAAAATGGTAGTATGCTACTTGGTTTGTGTCTACTTTAATATTTGCATATGTTTCTTGTAATATATCACTTATACATATTAGTAGAGCCTATAGGATCTTTGCTTGATTACCAGCGTTGTGATGGCAGTCACACTAGTGGGGGCTGGGTAGTCTATAAGCAACATCCTATACTTGTCCCTAGTCAAAGGATTATCGAAACAGGGCATCGATATTCCGGAGTAGACTAAGTGTGTACGCTTCTCATCCCAGTTGGGGAGATGGTCTGTCCCACAGCTGTAAGTACATCATACTGGAGATAGTATACAGGTGCTCATTGTTAGGTCCACGTTACCTCTCCCGGTACTTTCGGGGTTGCGGAAACGGTAAAACAAAAAATTTTCTGATCTTTGTAACATGGACCGTAAAAGCCGGATCTTTGCTAAACATTACACTAGCAACCTAACATGAGATGTATCTACTCGGTTAGGGGTTATACCTCAACTTGAACTCCTTCTCTTCTTGTTGTTCTTCTTCTTTGTTGTTCTTCTCTTCTTGTTGTTCTTCTCTTTGCTTGCTCAATGGTTGATCCGGACTTTGGTCACCTCCGCGGCCTCCTTGAGTCGAAGACGATCCACCCGAGAGATGTACACCGAGCTCCACCTCAAGCCGAGGTAACTAGGGCAAGGAGATTGCTAATCTAGAAGCCCTAGGATGTGTAGAGGAGATGTATGGATGTGTTTGTCAAGTGGAATCCTTTTTCTCTCAACACATGAGATCAAAGGAGAAATCAAGAGGAGGAAGAAGAAGGAGTTTTTCTTGCAACCATGGAGCTTCTCATTTCAAGAGAGAGAATGAGAATGAGCAAATGAAAAGCTTAACCAAGAGAAAACCTCACCATGGTTGCAATAATGCACAAACATTATCATTACTAATCCCATCAAGATAAAGGTGATGGCTACAAATGACATGACCATTATCATAACAAAAGAAAAAGAAAACCAAAGAATACTTTAGATCTTCTAAGAAGATCCAAGTCATCTTTGGTCAAATGGTCAACAAGGTCAAGATGGTCAAATGGTCAATGTAATTAGCCATAACAAAATTATCAATGAAAGGATTAGTAAATAATGTCCCCGGCTCATAATGGTTTTGACCAAACGAACTGTCGAAACCCCAATGAGTCCGCCTCAAAATGGTTTTGACCGAATCAACTGTCAAAACCCTAATGAGCCTGCCATATAGCGGTTTTGGCCGAACCAACTGCCAAAACCCTAATGAGGCACCTCCTCCTTCATCGCTCCGGAAAACTGTGCATACACACCTGCATCCGTATTCCGTAGAATGCGGATGCGCAGAAGACACAACAAATCCATCCATGCAATACTAGGATCCGGCTTAAACCAAAGCCCACTAGTATTGCCTGCCGAACACCACACGCACACAAGTGTACGTAAGTGATCGCAGCCCTGCCGTAAAACCATACGGCCTCTACACGTTTCGCTCAGTGCAGGGAAACTCTCTGTGTGGGACTCTAAAGACTCGACACTACACTGGCAGTGGGTTTAACCACAGACCGCAAGCGGTACTAGCTGTACGTAACGGTCCCCAGGTAGATGTCGATAAGAAGGCCGATGAGGTAATCTCATCCGAACTCCTACTGAGTCTGTATGTGACAATCTCCGTACAGTCCGGTCTGTTCATCTGATACATCGCATGTCGGGCCTAGGGGGGCGGCAAGCGTCAGACCCCTAATAGCGGTACAAGTCGTGTCGGAGTGAAGCCCAGAACACCCTGAGATAACACTGGAACCTACCAGTACATCTCGCTTGCCCTGGCCAGGGACTACTTGTGTAATGGCTCTCCTAGACACAGCGCGATGTCAACCCCCAATACCGGGTGAGACGAATCCTGTCTAACCGTCACTGCCTCCAAGTGCTTCGGGACTGCTCCCAACTACTACCTGTTTGCACGACTCAGTAGAGCCGTGGTAGGGTAGCAATCAAAGAACAGTGGGAACACACTCGAGGCGAAGTGACAGTGTCAAGTCAGCGGACTAAGCTGTACTCATGTCACCTGGGAACTGATAACTGACGATAGGTATAATACCAACCATCAGTTCCCGACGAGTCATGTCCAGTGTACTCGTAACCTAACGAGCACCCGCATACTATCTCAAGTACTACGTACCGACGGCTGTGGGACAGACCGTCTCCCGTGCTGGGATGTGAAGCGCATACGCTAGTCTACTCCGGAGTATCGATGCCCTATATCGATACTCCCATTACTAGGGACGTGTATAAGGATGTGCTTATAGATTACCCAGCCCCCACGAGTGTGATCGCCATCACAACGCCGGTAATCAAGCAAAGATCCTAAGGGCTCTACTAATGCGTATAGGTGATATAATAAATAAACACACATCTACACATTAAAGCAGAGACAAACCAAGTAGCATACTACTATATTGAGCAAGATTGTCTGTACAACTGTGAATATCCCAAGCTTCCATCAAGTAATATACATACTAGTATGATACAGTAATGGCCTCTAGGGCATATACACTAACAATCTCCCACTTGCACTAAGGCCATGTACTGGCGTATCGAAGACCTATCATCTCGATCAGCCGCTCGAACTGAGTCTGGGGCAAAGCCTTCGTGAATGGGTCCGCAGTGTTGTCATTTGTGTCCACTCTCCGCACCTCGATCTCCTGGCGATCAATGATCTCCCTGATCAGGTGATACCGCCTTAAGATGTGCCTGGATTTCTGATGGGACCTTGGTTCCTTCGCTAAAGCTATAGCCCCATTGTTATCGCAATACAAAGGTATTGGGTCAACAATGGACGGAACCACCTGAAGTTCACTAATGAACTTCTTCATCCAGACCGCCTCTTTTGCGGCATCGATTGCAGCAATGTATTCAGCCTCCATCGTCGAGTCTGCGATGGTATCCTGCTTGGAACTCCTCCAACATACCGCCCCTCCGTTGAGGGTAAACACAAAACCCGAGACGGACTTGCTGTCATCTTTGTCACTCTGGAAGCTTGAATCGGTAAAGGACTCGACCCTGAGGTCTCCATTACCGTAAACCAGGAACATCTCCTTAGTCCTTCTTAGGTACTTGAGAATGTTCTTCACTGCTGTCCAGTGGTCCTCCCCTGGGTCTGACTGATACCGGCTTACTGCGCTCAACGTGTAAGCTACATCTGGTCTTGTACATAGCATCGCATACATTATAGATCCTACCGCCGAAGCGTAGGGTATAGTGCTCATGCGAACCCTCTCCTCGTCAGTCTTAGGAGACATCTTCTTGGAGAGGGTAATTACGTGCAATGCGGGTATGTTACCGCGCTTGGAACCCTCCATACTAAATCTCTTTTGTACGGTCTCTATGTACCTGGACTGTGAAACTCCCAACAGTCTCTTGGATCTATCTCTATAGATCTTGATCCCCAGAATGTACGAGGCATCACCCAGGTTCTTCATGGAGAACCTTTGTGAAAAAAATAGCTTGACCGATTGTAGCATAGGAATATCATTTCCTATCAAAAGAATGTCGTCCACGTACAAGACTAGGAATACGACAGTTCGTCCTACAATCTTCTTATATACACAGGGTTCATCTTCGTTCTTGATGAAATCAAATTCCTTGATTGCCTCATCAAAACAGATGTTCCAGCTCCGCGATGCCTGCTTTAATCCATAAATGGATTTAAGCAACTTGCACACCCTTCCGCTGCTCCCACTGTCTACGAAACCTTCTGGTTGATCCATGTAAACGCACTCTTCCAAACAACCGTTTAGGAAAGCCGTCTTAACATCCATCTGCCAGATTTCATAGTCATGGAAGGCAGCAATGGCAAGTAGGATCCGAATGGATTTGAGCATAGCCACCGGAGAAAAAGTCTCGTCATAGTCCAAACCAGGTCTTTGACGAAAACCTTTTGCAACGAGTCTAGCTTCATAGGTTTCCACCTGCCCATCTACACCAAGTTTCTTTTTGTAGATCCATTTGCATCCAACGGGTTTTACCCCAGGTGGAGCAATATCCAAGGTCCACACTTTATTGGCGTACATGGACTCCATTTCGGATTGCATTGCTTCCTGCCACTTATCAGCGTCCCTACTGATAATGGCCTGCCTGAAACTGGTAGGGTCATCTTCTTCTAAGATGCAATCCTCTCGATCCCCGTCTATGAGAAAACCGTAGTATCTCTCGGGCGGATGAGAAATCCTACCAGATCTGCGGAGTGGCTGAGGTTCGTCTGGGGTTATAGAATCTAGCGGTTCCTCCAAATTTTCAGTTACATTTTGTGGTCGCTGAATTTCTTCCAGTTCTACCGAACTCCCACTAGTTTCTTTTGCAAGAAACTCCCATTCTAAGAAGGTGGCGTGGCGAGATACAAACACCTTCTGTTCCTCAGTGTGGTAGAACAGATATCCTAGTGAGTTTTTAGGATATCCCACAAATTTACACAGAACTGATCGTGCCTCTAGCTTGTCCGGTTTCTGTGTTTTCACATAGGCCGGACAACCCCATATCTTAATAAACTTCAGACATGTTTTCTTACTGCTCCATATTTCATACGGAGTTTTAGGCACAGATTTGGAAGGAACTTGATTCAAAAGGTATGCTGCTGTCTGAAGCGCATGTCCCCAGAATGAAAGAGGTAACTCAGCACTACTCATCATGGAGCGAACCATATCCAATAGGGTACGATTCCTCCGCTCCGATACACCGTTGTGCTGTGGTGTATAAGGAGGAGTAAGCTGAGAGAGAATACCATTCTCTTTTAAGTAATCTAGGAATTCCGTGCTTAAGTACTCCCCTCCCCTGTCAGACTGGAGAATCTTGATACTTTTGTCTGTCTGGTTCTCTACTTCATTTCTGAATTCCTTGAATTTCTCAAAAGCTTCAGATTTGTGTTTCATCAGATACACATATCCGAACCTAGAGAGATCGTCAGTGAATGTGATGAAGTACGAGAACCCACCCCTTGCATGTATAGACATCGGACCACATACATCACTATGTACGAGTCCCAAGAGCTCTGCTGCTCTTTCTCCATGTCCGGTGAACGGAGATTTGGTCATCTTCCCTTTGAGACAAGACTGACAAGTTTCATAAGATGAAAACTCGAACGCATCCAAGAGTCCATCTTTATGCAACTTACTCAGTCTTTTCTCTCCGACATGACCAAGTCTACAATGCCACAAGTAGGATTCATTCGTATCTGAATTCTTCCTCTTGCGTGTGTTTTGTATATTGAGAACTGTATTCTGATTTAGAACGTAGATACCATTACACAGTGTACCCTCTGCAACCAGTACCTTATCAAGGTAAATGTTCAAGATATTCTTTTCAAGAACAAAGTTATATCCATCTTTATCGAGTAAAGAAACTGATATGATGTTGCAAACCATGGAGGGTACATAGTAGCAATCGTTCAAAATCATAGTCTTGCCATTTGGCAATACTAGGTGATATTCACCGACAGCTGCTGCATTAACTTGTGCTCTGTTCGCTGCTCTGAGCGACATATCACCCGGTGCAACTTTCCTACTTTTTCTCAGTCCCTGTAATAAATTACAGATATGAGATCCTGATCCGGTATCAAGTACCCAGGAGGTAGGGCTGACCGTAAAACAGTTCTCAATTACAAGAACACCTGAAGTAGATGCAAAACCATGCTTCTTCTTCGACTGGGTATCCTGGAAATCCATACAATCCCCTTTCCCATTCTCATACTCATGAATGTTGTCACAAGTTAGAGCTGAACCAACTTTCCCCAGTCCCGAATAAGAATTCGGATCGGTCAAGCGATACATTTTATTATCTTGATTAGGGCGTGAAAAGGTTGCTGCCTGGAGAGAGAGAAAAGAAACACTCAGCGTATGCTCTTGCAAGATTAGATTGGTTTATTAATTTATCTAACCAGGATGTCTCCCACTGTTTACTCAAATTCTTCTTAAAACCTTTTAAAAGAAGAACTAGTCAGGATTTTAATTCACGTCACAATACTTGCTTAACCATTCAGCCAGGCTAGTGTCGGTACTTCGAGGGAGGTTTTCCAACGCTTTCGCGAAGTTCCTTAATTCAAGAACCTCTTTTCCCTGGGGGCGTAGCCCCGCTAACACCTTTCTAGAGACCTACTAGGTTTATAGCATTGATCGTTTAGTGAAATAATCTCCCAAGAGTAATCCAACTCATTAGTGGGATCGGGATCCAACCATCATTGTGTGATGACCTAGATGGAATCCGCTCTAGTCACCACACTCCAGAAGGTATGCTAAATCTGCAAGTTTCAGTACTTTTGAAACTCCCGATGTGGTTTTTGCCCCTAGGACCCAAGTGACCTTGACGAATAATCAACAAATCAAAAGGTCCTAGTCAAGTTCAACCCGTCGTTATCCAGGATTGCATTAGACCCGCCCGCATGATCCTTGACGAATAATCAACAAAATCATGCGACCGTCCTAACCAATCGCATCTATCAGTGCAACAGAGAATTATTACTCAGCTACTGTTCACTGTGTCTTGACGAATAATCAACAAACGCAGCACGAATACTAAGTATTAATTATCCGAAACGACGGAGGGCTACGGCTGGGTTTTTGGCGAAAAACCCGTTAACGTAATAAACTTGATATTGTTGAAGGAACCTGGTTATCTTTTTGAAAATATAGTGGCGAAAACTTTTGCTAAAGTGGTCACTCCCTGCGAAGGGATCTCGGCTCTTTCCTCGTCGAATGAGGTGCAGAATATTCCAAACTGAATACCTCGATGCAAAGAAAGAATAATCGACTATAGTGAAGTTATTACCCTGACGCAAACTTTTGTCCAAGGGGTCACTCCCGATGAAGGGATCTCGGCCCTTGCCTCGTCGACTGAGGTGCTGGGCATTCACAACCGAATACCATGATACAAAACAAAAATGAACGTCCTTGCAATAACAGCATTTTGAAAAATTGTTCCAACAACGTCTTTTAGGTTTATTTTCTTGCATTAGTTCTTTTAATGCGTCCCATCATTTAAATCCTACCATTGCAGAAAACAACCAAAATATGACGTACGCTTATGCCATTCGCATTCGCCACTGGGCCCCGTCATCACCGGTTTGGTTACTTAACTAACGACAGAGCGGGGGCTGGGCTAGCGCGGCTGTAAAACATAAGCAACGCCTAAATAGTTATTATATATAGATATACTGCAACGATAGCCAATCCATATCACAGATGAACACTTTGGATATACTAGGAACCCGCGATTCGTTCAAGCCTGCAACGAAAAACGGATTACACGGTCGCGATGAATAACCAAAACCCTACCCAAGACCCCTATGGGTGCGGCAAACTACCCGCCAAGTACCCGAAGCGAAGCAACCTCCCTCAACGCCATGAGTAGGCCACTCGGCACTTCGAGATACCCGGTAGTTTGTGCACCCCCTCCATGGGTCTATCCTAGGAGCAAAAACAGTAAAAAGAATTATACAATGACGGCTACAACCCCGACCCAGTTGTGCGGCCAAACAAATAATATTACATCAATTTACAAACTTATTACATGAATGAAAGAAAAAGAAACTCTCATCTCACATCCACCCTGGCTATTCATCCGCGACAATCCAACGAGTTCATATACACAAACCATCAACAACAATCACAGATCACAGATATGTATAACCCCGACTAATCGACATATAGCGATTAGCCGACGTTCAATACATAAGAACATCACAGATATAACCTTTATAGTCAAAGTATATTGAAGTTCGAAAAAATACGGATTTATAGGCCCGCAAAAACAAATTTCTATTCTGGAAAATCTGGGCACATTTAAACCATCTTAAAAATCCTAAAACCAAGTAAGAAACACACTGCACCAAAATCGACCCAGCAACTCACCAAGATGGCCGCGGTTCCGCGGCAATAGCCTGCTATTGCCGCGGAAACGCGACTCTTTGGTCGAGTTGTTGGCTCGTTTTTGGTGGATTTCTTTTAAAAACCCTGAGATGATTTTTGGAGTATGACAAATTTTGTTTTGACCAGAAAAAATTTTAACAGAATCTCAGATTATCATAACTTGGTTTTTTTTCGATTTTTCCGTTTCGAACTTCGATACACTTCACTACCGAGCTAGTTTTTGTTTAGTTAGTCTCTGATACCACTGTTAGGTCCACGTTACCTCTCCCGGTACTTTCGGGGTTGCGGAAACGGTAAAACAAAAAATTTTCTGATCTTTGTAACATGGACCGTAAAAGCCGGATCTTTGCTAAACAATACACTAGCAACCTAACATGAGATGTATCTACTCGGTTAGGGGTTATACCTCAACTTGAACTCCTTCTCTTCTTGTTGTTCTTTTTCTTTGTTGTTCTTCTCTTCTTGTTGTTCTTGTCTTTGCTTGCTCAATGGTTGATCCGGACTTTGGTCACCTCCGCGACCTCCTTGAGTCGAAGACGATCCACCCGAGAGATGTACACCGAGCTCCACCTCAAGCCAAGGTAACTAGGGCAAGGAGATTGCTAATCTAGAAGCCCTAGGATGTGTAGAGGAGATGTATGGATGTGTTTGTCAAGTGGAATCCTTTTTCTCTCAACACATGAGATCAAAGAAGAAATCAAGAGGAGGAAGAAGAAGGAGTTTTTCTTGCAACCATGGAGCTTCTCATTTCAAGAGAGAGAATGAGAATGAGCAAATGAAAAGCTTAACCAAGAGAAAACCTCACCATGGTTGCAATAATGCACAAACATTATCATTACTAATCCCATCAAGATAAAGGTGATGGCTACAAATGACATGACCATTATCATAACAAAAGAAAAAGAAAACCAAAGAATACTTTAGATCTTCTAAGAAGATCTAAGTCAACTTTGGTCAAATGGTCAACAAAGTCAAGATGGTCAAATGGTCAATGTAATTAGCCATAACAAAATTATCAATGAAAGGATTAGTAAATAATGTCCCCGGCTCATATTGGTTTTGACCAAACGAACTGTCGAAACCCTAATGAGTCCGCCTCAAAATGGTTTTGACCGAATCAACTGTCAAAACCCTAATGAGCCTGCCACATAGCTGTTTTGGCCGAACCAACTGCCAAAACACTAATGAGGCAACTCCTCCTTCATCGCTCAGGAAAACTGTGCATACACACCTGCATCCGTATTCCGTAGAATGCGAATGCGCAGAAGACAAAACAAATCCATCCATGCAATACTAGGATCCGGCTTAAACCAAAGCCCATTAGTATTGCCTGCCCGAACACCACACGCACACAAGTGTACGTAAGTGATCGCAGCCCTGCCGTAAAACCATACGGCCTCTACACGTTTCGCTCAGTGCAGGGAAACTCTCTGTGTGGGACTCTAAAGACTCGAAACTACGCTGGCAGTGGGTTTAACCACAGACCGCAAGCGGCACTAGCTGTACGTAACGGTCCCCAGGTAGATGTCGATAAGAAGGCCGATGAGGTAATCTCATCCGAACTCCTACTGAGTCTGTATGTGACAATCTCCGTACAGTCCGGTCTGTTCGTCTGATACATCGCATGTCGGGCCTAGGGGGCGGCAAGCGTCAGACCCCTAATAGCGGTACAAGTCGTGTCGGAGTGAATCCCAGAACACCCTGAGATAACACTGGAACCTACCAGTACATCTCGCTTGCCCTGGCCAGGGACTACTTGTGTAATGGCTCTCCTAGACACAGCGCGATGTCAACCCCCAATACCGGGAGAGACGAATCCTGTCTAACCATCACTGCCTCCAAGTGCTTCGGGACTGCTCCCAACTACTACATGTTTGCACGACTCAGTAGAGCCGTGGTAGGGTAGCAATCAAAGAACAGTGGGAACACACTCGAGGCGAAGTGACAGTGTCAAGTCAGCGGACTAAGCTGTACTCATGTCACCTGGGAACTGATAACTGACGATAGGTATAATACCAACCATCAGTTCCCGACGAGTCATGTCCAGTGTACTCGTAACCTAACGAGCACCCGCATACTATCTCAAGTACTACGTACCGACGGCTGTGGGACAGACCGTCTCCCGTGCTGGGATGAGAAGCGCATACGCTAGTCTACTCCGGAGTATCGATGCCCTATCTCGATACTCCCACGACTAGGGACGTGTATAAGGATGTGCTTGTAGATTACCCAGCCCCCACGAGTGTGATCGCCATCACAACGCCGGTAATCAAGCAAAGATCCTAAGGGCTCTACTAATGCGTATAGGTGATATAATAAATAAACACACATCTACACATTAAAGCAGAGACAAACCAAGTAGCATACTACTATATTGAGCAAGATTGTCTGTACAACTGTGAATATCCCAAGCTTCCATCAAGTAATATACATACTAGTATGATACAGTAATGGCCTCTTAGGCATATACACTAACACTCATTAGGTTACGGGTACACCGGACAGGACTCGCAGGGGAACTGATTGGTTGGTATTATACCCATCGTCAGTTAACAGTTCCCAGGTGACATGAGTACAGCATAGTCCGCAGACTTGATACTGCTACTTCACCTCGAGTGTGTCCCACTGTTCTTAGATTGCTACCCTACCACGGCTCAAAGGAGTCGTGCAAACAGGTAGCAGTTGGGTGTAGTCCCGAGCACTTGGAGGCAGTGGCGGTTAGACTGGATTCGTCTCTCCCGGTATTGGGAGTTGATATCACACTGTGTCAGAGAGCAATTACACAAAGTCCCTGGCCAGGGCAAGCGAGATTTACTGGTAGGTTCCAGTAGTTTTCTCAGGGTGTAATAGGCTACGCTCCGACACGACTTATACCGCTATTTGGGGACTGACGCTTTCCGCCCCCTATGCTCGATATGCAATAGTCTCAGACGAACAGACCGGACTATACAGAGATTGTCACATCAGGCTCAGTAGGAGTTCGGATGGGTTTCCTCATCGGCTTTCTTATCGACATCTACCTGGGGACCGTTACGTACAGCTAGTGCCGCTTGCGGTCTGTGGTTAAACCCACTGCCAGCGTAGTGTTGAGTCTTTAAAGTCCCACACAGAGAGTTTCCCTGCTCCATGCGAAACGATATAGAGGTCGTATGGTTTTACGACAAGGGTTCGGACGCATACGTGTTTAAACGCACGTACGGCGTTCCGACAGTTTTTACTAGCCGGCTTTGGTTTAAGCCAGATTCTAGTATCAGGTTATTGGATTTATACAGTCTAAAGTTTTTCCGTGTTTTCACGGATTGGAGGGGCGTTCTCGTAATTTTCCGGGAAGCTTCTAGAAGCATGGTGACTTGGGGGTTAAGGTGGCATAAGCATTTATTGCTTAATGACTCATTTGTGTGATTCATCCATAGAGTTAATGCTTCATTTATGAAGCTAATGACTCATGAGATGAATCACACAAGGTGAATGCATCAACCATGATGATTAATCATATATATTATTTATTTGATAAATTCTAATGAGTTCATTTTTCAATATCATTCTCATCATCACCTTCTCTCTCCTCAAGCTCTCTTATTCTTGAAACCCTAACCCTAACCTCTCATGTGTTGAGATCAAGGGTTAGTTAGACTAATACATCCATAACCTCACTCTATATCCCGTAGGTAGCTTAGATTAGCACTTTGAGCAACCTAGTTATCTCAAGTTAGAGATCAAGCTTGGCATAGGAGCTCTCGGGTGGATCGTCTTTGACTCGAGGAGGCCGTTATGGTGCTGATGTTCCAAGGAGCCTACGAGGAGTGGAGGACAGCGATGAAGATTCGAAGGACAAGTAACGTGAGGTATAACTTCGAATCCGAGTAGTTAAACCTCTCGTAGTTTGCTAGTAACGGTTTAGATACGATTCATGCGCTCAAGTCCGTGTTACAAAGCTTTGATAATCGTTTTTCATATATTCCGCCTCCCCGCAAGTTCGTGGGATGCGTGACATGGACTTACAGTATAGCACCCTCGCGGTTTCGTAGTGTAAGATACGAATATATTATATTATATATATAAAGGTGTGTATTGTGAGACTATGATTACCAAGATAGGTCTATGCGTTCATGGGTTAGTTTAGTGTAATTAGAAGTAACTTAGTTTAGCTTCTTAGTCGCGAAACCCTAGATTAATGATTTGCATACACGCATACACACACACTCACATACATTTTACTTTCTTGTGCGTATATGGGGATATATACATATATATATACACATATATATATACATATAGGTATGTGATTATGTATATATATATATTCATATACTGGGATATGAGGATAGTACATGGTATTTGGAGATGAGTCGATGTGATTGGGCATGATTCCAGGAGATCGGTAATGTGGCTTGGTTCGTATTATGAGATACGATCTGATATTTGAGCGGTTCTTTAGGCGATGTGTTTTCATACACACACACACACACACATATATATATATATATATATATATATATGTTGATAGTATTAGTATATACTAGACTTAGATCAGTACCCCCTGTTCATGATATATGATGATAAGGATACCAGATGAAACAATGAGATAATGTGATATTTGACCCGTACCCTGATTTGGGATGCCGTACGAAGGATTTACCGTACGTGATATGATTTTGATGATAGATCCACACTCTTGACTCGAGGATGTCATATGATATATTGTATCGTACATGATACTATTGAGGCGGGATCACCGACTACTAGATATGGATATCGACTCAGACTTAGGTGGTTTTCCTTACCCTGTCGATTAGTCTGTTAGTTTAGACCCGTAGTTTACTTAGTAGATGTTAGACTGGACTCGAGTCATGCTTATTTCAAAACTAACGAATCGTGAGTATTTTAAAGACAGGACAAGGGATTCTACGGATTTTTCAAAGGATGTACCTTTTCTTAAAAACACCGTAGCCCTATTTTCTAAACACCACGATTCGTGTTATTTCAAATGAAAATTGTATGACTCGTATGCATAATGTAGATTCCTTATTGTTACATTTATTATTTATCCTGTATACTCGTGCTGTTCATATCGCATCGCATTGCATGTTTAAATGTACTTTTATTGTTATTATGAAACCATGCTGTCAGAACACCAGCACCATTACCGATGATGCGTATGTCTACGAACACTTACTTGCCGGCTCACACACATCGTCATCAGTAATTGCCATGTTACGTACACTTTAGAGAATATTAGTTCATTATTATCACTTGTTAGCTGATAGTTCCGATATATCATTATTGTGCTAGTTAGATGTTGCATTTATTACTGTGATTTTTCATGTATATTTATATATTCATTGCCATGATATTAGGGGCCAGTCCGGATTGCCGGAGCCCAGGATTCACTGTTATTGACCCTTTATTTTGAGATTTCGGATTTCCATGAGATTTATGGATTTGGAGAAACCGCAAGGATTTTATAAACTGATTATCATTTCTAAAGATAAAATTGCGGTTTTCTCATATTATGATTTGAGATATGTCCACCATGAGTTTTCTCGGCTCTTGAGCGATATCATACACCCGATTCGAGGAGGAGGAGGAGGAACCGTCTGTGGGTGCATGGTGGACCCGGAACGGTACCCCGGGGCAAAATGGTCGCAGATGATGGTGTTAAGCCTGGCAAGGGAGCTTTATCGACCGGTGGTTTTATTGTGACTCGACGGATATCCGGAGGATACCAATCGGAGTATAGGCCAGTCCGCATTGCCGGAGCCTGAGGTTTTGAGATTTGATGTTATGGCCCAGTCCGGATAACCGGAGCCCCAGATATTTAGAATCGAGGATACATGCCAGTCCGGATTGCCGGAGCCTCAGATTTTGAGATATTGGGGTATATGTTTTGTGTCGATACTTGACACTGATTCTATGTTGATTTCATTCATATTACCTCGATTTATATAAGAAATCTCACTATTTTAAGAAAACAGTTTTCTTATTCATGATGTATTCTGTTTTCATTATATTGTATTCATACCTAATATTTATGATATGTTGCTACCTGGGGCACTGACACGAGCACTTGGTATTACACTTATGTATAGATATTTACCCTTGCCACCTTATCATGCTTCAGGCTTTATCATTTTGAGGTTTTATTTATATTTACTGTTCGTATGACCTAGGATTGAGTCATACATACGATTTCTGCTCTGTGATATTTTCTACTCACGAGTTGGCAACTCCCCCCCGTTGTGCCACAGTTCCTTGCAGGTTTTGCCATACAGGTTTTTCTTGGCGGCTTGGCTGGCACACTGCTTCTTTCCGGGTGATTGCTTTGGTAGGTGGGTTCACTCGCATCGTGACCACCTTTGTATTTATTTGTATTCAGATGTATCTAGTAACTCTATCTACCAGACATGTATATTTTGTAGACTTAGAAGACCAATGTATATTTTTTCGACCTTAGAGTCGCACGTTGTATTATTGTGGTGTTTCTTGATATTATTGGTTTCCTTTGAGTTTTGATCCTCGCCCTTCGGTGTTTTATATTATATTGCTTGCGTGGTTGTGACCGCCAATTGGCGAAGAGCTAGCTTCCGCTTGGGGATGCCTTTATTTATATTATGTATGTTGTACCCTTTTAGGGCCAGTATTTACAAAGGAAACTCTGCCGAAAATTTCAGAAAAGACTTGAGATTTTAAAAATGCATACTTCGGTTTATGCTATTAAAAGCACTTGCTTTAAAAATAAGTTTTCTTCACTCCTTTCTTAAAATGGTTTAGATTTCTGGGATTTTTGGCTTACTTGAATTAGATGGGATCTTATAGACTTCATATGATTCAAGTGCCAGTCACGTGCCATTTCGGGTCGTGACATAGATCATCTTGGATTGTGAAGACTTCAAGCTAGCATGGATCATTCACCTCATGGAGCCTCTCTAGAGTCTGGGAGCTTGATGATCGCAGTGAAGGGACCACAACTTGGAGCTTATGAAGCGAAGGAACCGACTACAAATGTTGTAATCCCTATCACTTAGAAGTAAAGATGTTTACTTGATGTTTTAGTTTGATTCTCTAGTTAAAGATCTAGGGTTAGGGTTGTTTAAATATGACAAAATTTTAAATTGGCATGGATGTTGCCACCTGAAACCTTGCTGTCGTGATAAATAAGCCCACGATTGAGACGTTGAGCCCGACAGGGGAGCACTACCGACCGGTGATAGTTTGGACCCGGCGGTTATCCGGAGGATACCGACCGAAGTCGTGAGATGGATATAAGGGCCGACCTGAGGATGCGGCACCTGAGATATGAGAATATTGTATCACAGATGGACACGATTTTCATGATGTTTTCGAGTGTCGATACTGGGCACTTAGGTTTTATCTTTATTTAGTGTCCCGTTGCCAGACACACATTGATTGATGCATTTACACTCATGTACATTTACATATGTCTTGTTACCACATTATGACACAGATATGTGTACCTTGGTTTATACTTATGCTTATACTGTTACCTTGGTTATTACTCTATGTCTTTATATATTATTATTATACTGTATGACCTAAGAGATCATCTGTAACAACTCCAATTTTGGTGTACAAAAATTTGTTTAAAAATTAATGAATACTTGGGGTATTTGCATTTACTGAGATTGCTATAAGTAATTAATTTTCTTTTTAATAGAAAGAAGGAGCTTGTAGCTCATTGGTAATACCTTGCACTGCTGAACCAAGCCACTAGAGTTCAAATCCCATACCCCATATTATTTTTAATAATATTTTCTTTTTAAAATTTTAGAAGTCCAAGGGTTTACACGTGCATAACTCATAAAAACCCCACTACACTAAATAAACAAACTGACTCGGGGGCTACACCAAACGACGAGGGACACGTGGCAGCGAGCCCCGGCCCGACTCGGGCCGGCGACTCGGCCGACTCGGCCCGCCGCCGCCGGCCTAACTCGGTCGGATCGCCGAGTTGCCTTCATGAAAGTTCTGTCTTTTTGTATTCTAATAAACCCTGTATACTTTATTTTCTCTTCACAGTAACAGAGACATTAAAACCCCCCCATTAACCTATTTTTTAATACAATTTTCATACAACCTTTCACCTACCTTAACCCTAGCTTTGCCCAATAAATACCACCCCTAAACACACACCCCTCACTCACAATTATGTCCAAACTCTCAAGAAAACTCTCTAGAATTTTGTGTACTAGTGGAGTTAGCAAAGGGAGAAACTCCGGCGATCTTCCGACGACAACCCTAGGAGTTCCCGGCGACGAAACAACACACCGGTGCCTCCTCCCGTTTCCTCTTCCTCATCCCTAACTTCTAAACCTGTAAGTCCCTTCTCCCTCTTCACTTTGCTATTCTAAAAATACGTATTTTCAAAACCCGATGGAATCGGAGTAAATCAGATTTCCGATTCGGTTCTTCCTAAAACGTCACTTTTTCTTAAATACAATCATGCTAAACCATTACATGTTGACTATTAAACATTAACAAATATGTTGAACAAGTTTCATGACAATATATTTCATTTTGTAACTTTTACCGCTCTTTTTCAGTAAAATACCATGTAGTTTAAATTCAACATTTAAACCATCACAATCTTGCTATACCTTTAATTAGATCACGAGGTAATGACCTACCTCCTCACACACTCATATGCAACATAGCACAATACCTTCGGGAATATAGAATACGGGAAAACGAAACCTTTCAAATAAATACCATTTACTATTAAAACCGTTTTCTACAAGATTATGTATTTTTACAATCTTTGCAAAACGCCGCTACAATCCATTTTAGGGAACCCGACTTGGATGGTGTGGATTATCGCACATCCCTGGGCTTAGTAGTGCAAGATACAGACCTCCGCAAGTAGCATTCGATCTCGAAAGATTTAAAATACAAATATCTTAAGAAAAGGAGATTTCTAGAAATATAATATATATTAAAATTTATTTTTATATAAATATATATATATATATATATGTATCATTAAAATATCTATTTTGTAATAATATAAATATTCCAACTTTTTCTAAAAATCACAAGGATCACTTTACATTAAAATAACATGAAATCCATACAAATTCAATATTACAAATAAATACCATGTATTATAAAAAAATAGGTTTATTCACTAGAAATGTCACAAATATAAAATATAAATCTATGAAAACTCTAAAGACGATAATTAAATACTTAGGGTCTATTTTGAAAATTATACAAAAGTATTTTTACATAAAAACCCCTCAAGTTCTATAAATTACCCTAAGGACCCTAGTAAATATAAGTTTAAGCAGGACCAATCTCTTGAGCCTCAGGGAGCCGGAGAAGTAGGTGCTTGCCTAATTAAGGTAGAAAACTTAACAACGATGTTATCAGCACGGTAATCGTCTTTGAAAAAGACACAAATCCTGCCGCCCATGTGCAGCGGTTACCGATAACATCAAAACCTAATTCAAGACTTCAATTTCTTTTCTAATTGTTCTGACTCAGACTGAGTCTCATTAAATAATCTGGGTTGAATATGATTCAAGTACAATCTACAGTCTACAATTCAATATGAATCCATATATTCAATCTTTATTGACCGAACCGAACCATGGATATGCTTCCACTTACATGATTCTCCAGTTACATCCATGATTCTCCAGTACATCCATTTTACTGATATCATGGTTTCGGAAAGTCATCCAAATATACAATCTATATTACAATTCAATTACAAGTTGAAATACAACACAAACAATACAATCAAAATATCGTAGGGTTTAAGGGGTAGATTGGTACCAAAGGTGATAAAAGTGGCACGAGACTGCAAGATTAAGACACCTAACGTGAATCCAATTGCCGTTGTTCCGGGTTGTATAACGGAGCCTTGTACATTCCGTTTGCCCTACTCTCTAGCATATAGAGACTCCTCTCGTATACACTGGCATCCTTTTGTACCAAGCAACAAACAACAGCGTTAACACTAAATACAATATTATAACAATATAATACAACTTTAAAAGCTACTCTATCCCTCTGTCTATTCTATTTCTTCCTTATCTTTGGGACTTATCGAGCGATTGTTCGCTGATGACATTCCTTCTCTTTCTTCTTTGGAATGTTGTCAGGTGATCTGGACAATCAGGAGATTGAGCCTACTAATGAAGACTTGGGCCAGCTTTTCTACGACCCAGAGCTCTAGTGTAACGTCTTCAAAATAATAAAATATGATTTTTGGGAAATTTTATAATTTAATATTATTTTAATGAATATTTTAATATTCTGGTATAATTAAATACAGATAAATGGGGAAAAATTTTGGAAAATTCTAAAATAAGGTATTTTAAGGAATTGCTTCGTTTTCTGTGCATGCCCCCATTTCCTCTAGTTTTGACCCTGAGTATGTATAGTTTTGACTGATTCCATCTAGGGTGAAATCTGGGTTGATTTTCCTATGTTGGTGTATAATTTGGGACTTGTTTTAGCATGGATTTTGGTATTTGGTGATTCATTCCTGTCGGGTGGCGTTTGGACGTCAACGACAAGTGGATTTTGATTGTGTTTACATGCGAGTCGATAGGTTTTTACCTATGCGGGTAGCGTGTGCTATTTTGGTTTCCGATGTGATTTTCATGTGCTTTAGCATTGTGATATACTTGTAGGTACCCCGCGTGATGTTGAGGCAAAGGAGGTGAAGATAGCGGCATCGGCTTTGGCACACGAGAAGCAATATGAGTAGATTTATATCTGTGGGGAGAAGTCGGGTGGATGGCGTATAGCACCCCCGCAGTCCGTGGTGATGTATACGAATACGTATACACACGAATATTTATTATGTGTTGTTTAGGGTTATTGATGGTAATAATGATATTTTGATGATAAGAATATATTGGTTTAGTTTAGTGCGAACCCTAGAGTAGTGGTTGCACTCACACATACATTTACACACATACTTGCATTCATTCTTTCATTTATTAGAGTGCATATGATGGTGCGTATATCTACACATGGGTATGGGACTATGTGTTTATATACTGGATTTGAGGATAGTATTTGGGATTTGAGATGAGTCGATGAGATTGGGCTTGAGGCCAGGAGATCGGTGATGTGATTTGGTTCGTATTGAGATACGACACGATGTTTTAGCGGGTCTTTTGACGTAGTGATTCTTACACCTGCATGCATACATAGAGGGTATCAATATTGTACTAGACGTAGATCAGTACCCCGATCATGACATTTGATAAAGAGGATACCAGATAAATAGTATGATGAATGTGATATTGACCCGTACCCAGATTTGGGATGCCGTACGACGGATTTACGTACAAGCTATATTTTGATGATTGATCCGCACTCTTGACCTGGGATGTCTGATTATTGATAGGGTATCGGATATGATATTATTGAGGCGGGATCACCGACTAATATATATACATGTATGTATATGTATCGACTCAGATGTTAGGCGGTTTCCTCACCCGTAGCTCTACTTGTTAGTTCAGCCGTATAGTTTAGGATGGTTGTTAGATTAGATTAGACTCCTACCTATTTCAAAAACTAACGAATCGTGGGTATTTTAAAAGACAGCCCAAGGGATCCTACGGATATTTCAAAAGACGTATCTTTTCATAAAAACACCGTAGCCCCTATTTTCAAAACCCCATGATTCGTGTTATTTCAAAAGGCACCAATTGTAGAGGTTATTTTAGATTAATGCAGATTAGTTATAGTTGCGTCTAGTATTCAGCTTCCGCTCATTATTGTGGTTCGCATCGCATCGCATTCTTATATTATGTTTCATACTCCATTATTGATGTTATGCTGTTAGGACACCAGCACCATTACCGATGATGCGTATGTACCACGTACACTTACTTGCCGGCTCACACACATCTTCATCGGTAATTGCCATGTCACGTACACCTTAGAAAATATTATTGCATCGACATAGGTTGTTAGCTAATAATTTAGACATGATATTAGTGTACTTGCCTTATATGCTAGATTAGACATTGTAATTATTAGTTGTTACATCATGCATGTTATTATTCATGGATTTTTATGCCTGTATGCACTGTTTACATGCTATTGAGGATTGGATTCGGATTTCCATGAGATTTTCTGGATTTGGGGGAAAACCGCAAAACTTATATAAACTTCTTTTCTCTCTTTAAAATAAAAAGTGCGGTTTTCCCATGATGTATGAGTCGTCCACCATGAGTTTGCTGATGGATTTGGAAACCCGATTCGAGGAGACGGATGAACCGTTTCGGGTACATGGTGGACCCGGTAAGGTGCCCCGGGGCAAGAAGCGCGTGGTGATGACGATGTGAGCCTGGCAGGGGAGCACTACCTACCGGTGATTTTACCCGACGCGTCGGATATCCGGAGGATACCGTCGTGGTCTTGAGATGGATGGTAGGGGCCGGTCTGGACTGACGGCGCCCTAGATATTATGATTGAGACATTGGGATTTCGAGATTTCGAGGTACAGAGACTGTGATACAGAGATATCGAGATATTGGGATTACGTTTTGTGCCGATGCTAGGCACTGTTTTATGCTGATTTCATTATGATACCTCAACTAAAAATACAAGGGAAATCTCACTAAATTATGAAAACAGTTTCTTCATTTACATGTATTCTGCTTTCATGCATTCATACCTCATATTCATGACATACTATTACCTGAGGCACTAGCACGAGCACTTGGCACTACATTCACGTATAGAGATTACATTGCCAGTTTAGCATGCTTCAGCTTTATTCATATTGAGGTTTCTTTATATCTGATCGTATTGACCTAGGTTGGGTCATGCATTCGATCTCTGCTTGTAGATATCTTTCTATTCACGAGTTGGCAACTCACCCCCGTTGTGCCCCAGTTCTTGCAGGTTTGCCGTACAGTTCTATAGCGGCATTTCTGGCACACTGCTTCCTTTTGGGTGATTTGCTTGGATAGGTGGGTTCTTTTGTATCAGAACCGCCGTTGTATTTATATTATTCATTGTATCTAGAATATCCATCAACCAAAACTCGTATATTGTTTCAGACCTAGACTAGTGATGTATTATTCGACCATAGAGTCGCGCTTAGTAGTGTTGCGGTTTTCTTGTTGCTTTTGAGCTTTCTTTTGGATTTGATCCTCGCCACTTGGCGTTGTATATTATTGTTGCATGTGTGGTGGTGACCGTCGATTGACGAAGAGCTAGCTCCCGCTTGGGGATGCCTTTATCATTGCATATATTGTTATCCTTGTTATACCCCATTCGGGGCCAGTTTTACAAAAGAAACTCTGCCGAAATTTTTAGAAAAGACTGTACTGTTTTTAAAAATGCATATTCGGCTTAGTTATTTAAAAACCTTGATTTCAAACATGTTTTTCTTCACTTCTTTAAACCAGTTTCTTTACTTATTCTTAAAAATGGTTTTAGATTTCTGGGCTTTTGG
The DNA here is from genome assembly GCA_030015575.1 of Agapanthus africanus. Lineage (NCBI taxonomy): Eukaryota > Viridiplantae > Streptophyta > Magnoliopsida > Asparagales > Amaryllidaceae > Agapanthus > Agapanthus africanus. The sequence continues at coordinate 209,825,536 of JASDDO010000004.1, forward strand.
CTTACTTGGATCAGATGGAGTCCTATAGACTTCATATGGTTCAAGGGCCAGTCACGTGCTCTTTCGGGTCGTGACAAAGTTGGTATCAGAGCGCTAGGTTGACCTTGGTTCGAGTGTAAGTTTGACTATGTGGAGCCTAGGGCGTTTATATATATACGGAACTTAGGCTTGACCTTACGGAACTTAGACTTGGTCGAGGGGGTATTAGACCCGAACTTTCGTCGTGTAGGATGACCCTTGGTTGATGGAATAGGTAACTAAAGTAGAGTGACGTACCGTTGGTATGTTCCGCGGCATACTTACGACACGCCACTCCGCTTAAGGAACCTTAGGATGTACATATTTTCGAGATCAGTGATCCTCTTTATATCCAGGATTATACATCCATTTGAGATCCCCGATTCTATTAGTTTCATGATCATACCTTTATTGATGCTGTTCCTTCCCATGATCATGTATCCACTTTGGATCTGTTGTTTCCTTTCTTGCCATTGATATGCTCTCCTTGATACTCGATTGAGGTTCCTGTCACCATGTTTGAGGGCAGTTTGGGCTGCTGCTAGGGTTACGGCCGGTGTGAGCTCGTTTGGTACGAGGGCCGACCATTGTGTTTTCTGGTGACATGGGAACGTCTCGAGTTAGTGTTGGTGATTGTGACCTCTAGTGGAGGCGAGTGCTTGGTCTTGCACCGGATGATCGGGCCATTGTTAGAGCTGCCAGTTGAGAGAGGACTGTTGATGTACAGCATACCTTAAAGATTGTGATGTCGCCTACCGTGCAGACAGATGGACCAGCTGTTGCTGAGATTGACAGGATGTCTCTTCCGAAGCTTACGAGCTGAGATTGCCGTAGCTTTCAGGCAGATATGAGACAGATGACAGCTAGTCTACCCGATTTGAGAGACGAAGGTGATTCGTCCGATTTTGCGCCGGAGCGGGCCCTGATGAGTTGAAGATTTCCAGTGTGGAGAGTCTTACTCAGATCTAGAGCAGACCGACTCAGAGATGACCGCCTATGTATTGCCTTTCCTGGAGGATTGAGGCGCTGTTCGGCGTACAGGCGAATAAGCCAGTTGCTGCTGCAAATGACGAGATGTCGCCCAGATGGTTGGAGCTACTGCAGCGTGAGCATATACTTAGAGAGATGATAGCGAGTCGCTAGTCACCTGAGGATGAATGACTAGGACAGGTGGTTCGTTTGTTTACCGATGCGAGGTCATCAGATAGATTGTTTCCAGCTAGAGACGACTTCACGCAGGTTCGTTGAGAGTCGATAGAGACGATCGAATGTCAGGAGCCCATTTTCCAAGTTTAAAGTATACGGAAAGACATGCAGGTGATTCTATGGACTCTCTAGAAGAATGAAACCCTAACTCGACTTAATGACCGTGTGAAAGCCTTTGAACCTTCGGGTTTGCGGCGGTTCCTCGGCGCCATTAGTGAGGCTTGGGTTTGCCCTTCTACGGCTGGACCACCGACGCTGTGGCATGTACTCGATACTATTAAACTGTACCCATGATGTGATCTCTTGGGGGATTATGAGGATCTGACGAGTCGATCGGATGGTTCGACATCTTTCGGATATCGTGATGGGACACTGCTTGGGAGACTCCAGATGCGAGCGTAGCCATCGGAGCGCAGTTCGTGTAGCCACGATGAGTTAAGTCCGAATCAGTCGACATTGAGCAAGGTGGAGTAAAGAGTTCGTACGAGATTTCGACGAGATGACGTCCCACTCCGCTGACATTAGAGATGTGATATGCACCCCGAGGCGTGGTATATGGATGTATCTTCCAGAGAGAAGCGCGATAGGTATGCAGCCGTTCCGGAATAAGCTTTAGCTTCAGCATTGGATGATGACTTCCGGGTATTTCGGCAGGATTGAGATTTGAGAAAGGAACCTCGACAGGACCTTTCTGGAGTACGTTACGAGAAGACCTAGACCAGGAGTGGTCGTATTGCGCACACCCAGCAGGACAGAGTTCGGCATTGTCGACGAGGTAGTTGACCATGTTCGGATAAAGGAACTTACCCAGATGCGTTGCAGATTGATCAGGGACGGACGAGTGATGAGTATTCCTCCGATGGTTGGGACGTGTTCCCGAGGACCTGTTCGGCCTGACATCCTCTACAGAATGATGAAGCTACAGAATATGCGATTTCGAGTCCGTGCGAGAGACTTCAGATTGACCGTGGCCGAGAACAGTGCAGTGCGTAGTAGCTTGGCGTGGCGTCATAGTGGACGACGATAGAGACAGTTGGAACAAGAGGTTCGTGTGAGACACTGATGAGCTGTCATTGCTTCCCGTCGAGACTAGAGACCTGATATGCTTACAGAGACGTTGGAATGTGACCAGTTTCCGAGAAAATATTGTGCTGAGGACACAGGTGTTTTTGAGCGAGAAGAGGTTGTGCAGGAAGCCAGCCTCTGTACAGATCGGCATAGGCATGATCGGAAGAGACCTTGAGCAGGATTCCTTCCAGGACATTGCTGCAATGATGTTTGCATCCAGGATCAGATGTATGACGTGCTTTCAGAGAGCCAGAGGCCGACGCCAGTGATACGCTGCCTTACGAGCGGTCGTGAGGATTGACCGAAAGGTGACCAGGAAAGTGCCAGAACGGAATCGTTCCTGTCAGTACTCCTGACCGGGCCGATGAGCCGATGGATTGCGAGATTGGTAATCTACAGGAAAGATCAGGAACCAGAGGCAGAGGACGCCAGCCGCGAGCAAGAGGCAAGTAGATATCTTGCGCAGCTAGCATCGGATGTTCCGGTACCTTCTCGACCCTGAAGGATGGTATACCGACGACGGTAATTATGATTTGTGATTTTGTGATTTGATTATCACATATCCGTTGCTTTGGATTTCGGTATTTTGGGCGATCTATTCACATGATTTAGTCTTGATGACTGAGTTTCATGATATTTGATTTTGTGCACCATGGTTGCACCTACTGGGTATTTATACCTTGTACATAGTTATTACTCTTGAGCTGTTGATTGCGATTTCATGCCTATTTTATACTGGTGATTTGATTTACGCTTCCAGCAGAGTTTCATGTAATTTTAGTGTTTTGATTTTGCACTCGGTATAGCTTATATGTGCTTGTAGTGTATCGATATGTGTTTTGTGCCCGCAGCTGCACACGTTTATGATTTTCTTCATATCTGGATACACTTGGTGTTGCTGCTTACGTATTTGAGTTATTGCTTGGTATTTGTGCATGGGATGCACCAGTTCTATACTTCGTGCATTTGTCGCACCAGTTTTATGTTTTTTGCGTTTATCGCATCAGATTTATATTTCGTGCCTTTGTTGCACCGGATTTATATTTTGTGCATTACGATTGCACCTGACTTCGATTTGATGCCTTTCGGTATGTCGATTTTGATTGTGATATTGATGTGGATTCTTGCACTCCGTGCTTTTGACTGGACTTACGCATATTCGACGTTGCTATTGGATTTTGTGATTCCGTGCATATTGAGTGCGCAGGGTCTAGATTTTCATTCGTGCATGATGGATGCACCGATTTGGATTTTCGCGCATGTTGGGCGCATGTTTTGAGATACGATTTTGGGGCACACCAGATGCACTAAATCGAGATTCTTCGTGCATGTCAGATGCACCTGTTTTGGCTGCCAGGCACACGTTGCCTATGACAGATGCTTCGTGCACACCCGTTGCACCTAGATGTTGTTTTGTGCACATGTTTAGCACATATATGGATTTTGATTTCCGTGCGCACCAGACGCACAGGGTGGTGTTATGTGATTTTTGGGATTTATTCCTTTTGGAGCAGTACATTTTTATGATGTTGGGTATTTGCTTTCATACTGAGCAGGACTAGTCAGTGGGCAGTACCTGGATATATTTTGCATGCATCGATAGTTATCGAAGGGATTTCCGAAAAGCGAGCTATAGTCTCAGTATATACCTACGTGTCCGATATGACACGAAACGTTTTAAAAACAAGGAAACCCTTCTAAACTGTTTTCAAAACGGCGGAACGTACCTATTAAACAAAGGATATATATACACATATATAGTTATTTTCTTATGAGAAACGTCTGCCACTGTGCAGTGTTACGCGCATCGCACAGCGACTTAAAAAGATTTGGCATACATTTGCATCAGCTATTTACATGTATAGATTGGATGTCTACATGTATAGTCTTGGTCCATATCATATTGATTTTGTATTGGATTTGACATTGTGTCGTTACCATGACTCCGATGATTGCGGATGCTTGATGGAGTGTTGCTTTTGAGTTATCTGCTCAGTACTCATGCGCATGCATTGCGCTATGATGTTTTATGTATAGATGATTTCGGAGCCCCGATGACTTGGAATTTGTATTGAAATATTTTAGTATTTGGGGGTTTAAATTTAAATTCGGGGACCGAATTTCTTTAAGGGGGGTAGATTGTAACGTCTTCAAAATAATAAAATATGATTTTTGGGAAATTTTATAATTTAATATTATTTTAATGAATATTTTAATATTCTGGTATAATTAAATACAGATAAATGGGGAAAAATTTTGGAAAATTCTAAAATAAGGTATTTTAAGGAATTGCTTCGTTTTCTGTGCATGCCCCCATTTCCTCTAGTTTTGACCCTGAGTATGTATAGTTTTGACTGATTCCATCTAGGGTGAAATCTGGGTTGATTTTCCTATGTTGGTGTATAATTTGGGACTTGTTTTAGCATGGATTTTGGTATTTGGTGATTCATTCCTGTCGGGTGGCGTTTGGACGTCAACGACAAGTGGATTTTGATTGTGTTTACATGCGAGTCGATAGGTTTTTACCTATGCGGGTAGCGTGTGCTATTTTGGTTTCCGATGTGATTTTCATGTGCTTTAGCATTGTGATATACTTGTAGGTACCCCGCGTGATGTTGAGGCAAAGGAGGTGAAGATAGCGGCATCGGCTTTGGCACACGAGAAGCAATGTGAGTAGATTTATATCTGTGGGGAGAAGTCGGGTGGATGGCGTATAGCACCCCCGCAGTCCGTGGTGATGTATACGAATACGTATACACACGAATATTTATTATGTGTTGTTTAGGGTTATTGATGGTAATAATGATATTTTGATGATAAGAATATATTGGTTTAGTTTAGTGCGAACCCTAGAGTAGTGGTTGCACTCACACATACATTTACACACATACTTGCATTCATTCTTTCATTTATTAGAGTGCATATGATGGTGCGTATATCTACACATGGGTATGGGACTATGTGTTTATATACTGGATTTGAGGATAGTATTTGGGATTTGAGATGAGTCGATGAGATTGGGCTTGAGGCCAGGAGATCGGTGATGTGATTTGGTTCGTATTGAGATACGACACGATGTTTTAGCGGGTCTTTTGACGTAGTGATTCTTACACCTGCATGCATACATAGAGGGTATCAATATTGTACTAGACGTAGATCAGTACCCCGATCATGACATTTGATAAAGAGGATACCAGATAAATAGTATGATGAATGTGATATTGACCCGTACCCAGATTTGGGATGCCGTACGACGGATTTACGTACAAGCTATATTTTGATGATTGATCCGCACTCTTGACCTGGGATGTCTGATTATTGATAGGGTATCGGATATGATATTATTGAGGCGGGATCACCGACTAATATATATACATGTATGTATATGTATCGACTCAGATGTTAGGCGGTTTCCTCACCCGTAGCTCTACTTGTTAGTTCAGCCGTATAGTTTAGGATGGTTGTTAGATTAGATTAGACTCCTACCTATTTCAAAAACTAACGAATCGTGGGTATTTTAAAAGACAGCCCAAGGGATCCTACGGATATTTCAAAAGACGTATCTTTTCATAAAAACACCGTAGCCCCTATTTTCAAAACCCCATGATTCGTGTTATTTCAAAAGGCACCAATTGTAGAGGTTATTTTAGATTAATGCAGATTAGTTATAGTTGCGTCTAGTATTCAGCTTCCGCTCATTATTGTGGTTCGCATCGCATCGCATTCTTATATTATGTTTCATACTCCATTATTGATGTTATGCTGTTAGGACACCAGCACCATTACCGATGATGCGTATGTACCACGTACACTTACTTGCCGGCTCACACACATCTTCATCGGTAATTGCCATGTCACGTACACCTTAGAAAATATTATTGCATCGACATAGGTTGTTAGCTAATAATTTAGACATGATATTAGTGTACTTGCCTTATATGCTAGATTAGACATTGTAATTATTAGTTGTTACATCATGCATGTTATTATTCATGGATTTTTATGCCTGTATGCACTGTTTACATGCTATTGAGGATTGGATTCGGATTTCCATGAGATTTTCTGGATTTGGGGGAAAACCGCAAAACTTATATAAACTTCTTTTCTCTCTTTAAAATAAAAAGTGCGGTTTTCCCATGATGTATGAGTCGTCCACCATGAGTTTGCTGATGGATTTGGAAACCCGATTCGAGGAGACGGATGAACCGTTTCGGGTACATGGTGGACCCGGTAAGGTGCCCCGGGGCAAGAAGCGCGTGGTGATGACGATGTGAGCCTGGCAGGGGAGCACTACCTACCGGTGATTTTACCCGACGCGTCGGATATCCGGAGGATACCGTCGTGGTCTTGAGATGGATGGTAGGGGCCGGTCTGGACTGACGGCGCCCTAGATATTATGATTGAGACATTGGGATTTCGAGATTTCGAGGTACAGAGACTGTGATACAGAGATATCGAGATATTGGGATTACGTTTTGTGCCGATGCTAGGCACTGTTTTATGCTGATTTCATTATGATACCTCAACTAAAAATACAAGGGAAATCTCACTAAATTATGAAAACAGTTTCTTCATTTACATGTATTCTGCTTTCATGCATTCATACCTCATATTCATGACATACTATTACCTGAGGCACTAGCACGAGCACTTGGCACTACATTCACGTATAGAGATTACATTGCCAGTTTAGCATGCTTCAGCTTTATTCATATTGAGGTTTCTTTATATCTGATCGTATTGACCTAGGTTGGGTCATGCATTCGATCTCTGCTTGTAGATATCTTTCTATTCACGAGTTGGCAACTCACCCCCGTTGTGCCCCAGTTCTTGCAGGTTTGCCGTACAGTTCTATAGCGGCATTTCTGGCACACTGCTTCCTTTTGGGTGATTTGCTTGGATAGGTGGGTTCTTTTGTATCAGAACCGCCGTTGTATTTATATTATTCATTGTATCTAGAATATCCATCAACCAAAACTCGTATATTGTTTCAGACCTAGACTAGTGATGTATTATTCGACCATAGAGTCGCGCTTAGTAGTGTTGCGGTTTTCTTGTTGCTTTTGAGCTTTCTTTTGGATTTGATCCTCGCCACTTGGCGTTGTATATTATTGTTGCATGTGTGGTGGTGACCGTCGATTGACGAAGAGCTAGCTCCCGCTTGGGGATGCCTTTATCATTGCATATATTGTTATCCTTGTTATACCCCATTCGGGGCCAGTTTTACAAAAGAAACTCTGCCGAAATTTTTAGAAAAGACTGTACTGTTTTTAAAAATGCATATTCGGCTTAGTTATTTAAAAACCTTGATTTCAAACATGTTTTTCTTCACTTCTTTAAACCAGTTTCTTTACTTATTCTTAAAAATGGTTTTAGATTTCTGGGCTTTTGGCTTACTTGGATCAGATGGAGTCCTATAGACTTCATATGGTTCAAGGGCCAGTCACGTGCTCTTTCGGGTCGTGACATCTAGCTTCATTGTACACATTTTTATTTCAGTATTTTTCTTTTCTGTTTTGCCACTATTTAGGCATTGCTTTCATCAGATGTATTTACTTTCCATGCATTGTACAAATGAATGTGAATAAATAAAGTTTCTGTTTTATTATATCTTGTCACTTGTGCATTTATATTTATATTGCTTAGATAAGCTTAGCGTATTTACTTCAGAGTAAATACGTAGCGGCCTCGTCGCGTCGTCTGCCCGTACACCGGGAAGCGAGGTGTGACAGGTTTTGTTGGCGGCCCATGCAGGTCAGAGCTGTTGTCACGACCCGAAGGTAGGGAACGTGACCGGCACTCAAATTACGAAGCGTCTAGAGGCGCAACGTAATCTAAGTAAGCCGAAGCCCAGAAATATAAACCATATAAAAGAAGGAGTAAAGAAAAACAAGTTTAAAAGCAAGATCAAATTTTCTCAAAAATTTCGGCAGAGTCTCCTTTGTAAAAACTGGCCCCAAACGGGTACAAACAAGTATAATATATACAAACAATAAAAAGGCATCCCCAAGCGGGTGCTAGCTCTACGCCAACAGGTGGAAACAACCACACAATGCATAATGATATACAATGCCAAAGGGCGTGGCTCAAAACTCAAAAGAAAACAAATCCACCAGATACTATAATAATACAAGCGCGACTCTAAGGCCGAAATAAACAACTGGTCCTCTGTATTATCAAGTAATACAAGTCTGGTTGATGGAGCTTACTAGATACCAATGAAATAATAAAAGTACAACGGCGGTCCTGATACAAGTGAACCAACCTATCAAGCAAATCACCCTAAATGAAATGATGTGCCAGCAAACTGCCAAGGAAACCTGTACATCGAACCTGTAATAAAATTTGGCACAATGGGGGTGAGTTGCCAACTCGTGAGTAGAAGACATCTGCGAAAAGAAATCGAATGCACGACGCTGTCCTAGGTCATAATAATATACTAATATATCACTAATCATCTAGTAGTGCAGGGTAATAAACTAAGCGTAAGTGCAAATGCTCTGTGCTCGTGTCAGTGCCTCAAATAGTAATATGTCATGTGAATGAGTATACATGCACCATGAATGTAAAACAATCAATCCTGAAATCTGGATATATCTTTATAAGAATTCTTTAACTTTTATCATGATAAAATTTGTATATAAATCAGAAATATCATCGATGAAATCCATGGAAATCCATGTCAAGTATCGACACAAAACATGTAAATCTCAAGTCTCAATACCTCATAGTCTCAATATCTCGGGTTCCGTCAGTCCGGATCGGCCCATCTCATCAAATCTCACGACAACGGTCGGTATCCTGCGGATATCCGCCGCGCCAGACATCACCGGTAGGTAGTCTTCCCTTGCTAGGCTCATCGTCTTCAACTCGATCTTCTTGCCCCGGGGTACCATACCGGGCCCACCATATACCCGAGACGGTTCATCCACTCCTCGAATCGGGTCACGAAATCCAATAGAAAACATGAAATCTCATGGTGGACGACACATACATCACGAGAAAACCGCAACTTATATTTTAAAAAGAGAGGAGGAGAGAGAGAAGTTTTTATATATATTCTTGCGGTTTTCCCCAAAATCCAGAAATCTCATAGAAATCCAAAAGTCCAAAATCATGAGTAAGTAAATGATAAGTGTCGGCATAAGCCCCACAATACTGCAAGATATCATGAAATTATGAATGCATGAAATGTCTAAGTAATAAATGCAATGTCTAGACTAACACCTGAGAGTAATCACAATATTATATTGATCTAGCCTTTAGCTAATTCTATTATAAAAGATAATATGTTCTAAAGTATACGTGACATAGCAATTACCAATGATGTGTGTGTGAGCCGGCAAATAAGTGTACGTGGGACATACGCATCATCGGTAATGGTGCTGGTGTCCTAACAGGCAGAGTTTCATATTAACTACAGAAACATATGTAAGAACATGTAACGTGATGATTACAATCTGAAAATATAGGTAAAATGTGTACTAACCACTCATTTGGAATATACATATCTAACTATATCTATATGACTCGAGCCTAAACTGGTATCTATTTAACCCACTAAGAACTAAACTAAAGAAACTAGTCGATCAGCAATAAGAATCTACCTAGGGTCTGAGTCCATATCTCTAAAAGTCGGCAATCCAGGCTCAATAGTGTCACGTACGTAGTACGACTTCCTCGAATCAAGAGAGCGGATCAAACATCACATCTATGCCTCGTACGGCAAAATCCATCGTACGGCATCCTAATATCGGGGTACGGGTCAAGTATCACCTACGTACATCATCATTCGTTTAATATCATCATCAAATAATGTCATGATCAAAGGTACTATACTGTAATCGCACACATCCCAATATCATCAATCATATATCATTGCCAGCATAAATATACATCGTCAATTTATCCTCAGAAATATCATGCCCTATATATCATATCATGATTAAGTCACACTTATATCATATCGTAATCAAGTCACACCTATATGATATCGTAATCAAGTCACACATATATCATATCGTGATTCAGTCACAGGTTACTGTCCGGGTTCTATTTTAGAGTCTCATATACCTCTATATCATCACTACCTATTATTATTTATGTATACATATCCATTATCTCATTTTCTAATGATCCGCTAACATCATAACACGACTGCATAGCCAAGAGATCACGGCATCAAGCCCAGTTATATTGTTTCATCCCCATGTATCATATCACATTCTTATATCACATATACATGTTGTGTGTATATATACCTACACATAGTCCTATATATATACACATACACATATACACCAAGTCAAGTTTCTGGGTGTGCGCGTGTGTGTGTCTACCTAAAACCTACGAATCTCCTCCAAGATATTCATCCTCTGGTAAGGTCTTTCTAAATCAGTCTAGTCCAACATAAGGTCATTACTAGGGTCCTACTCACCAAGAATCTAAGGTCACGTCTGGCTTCCTAATGACAATAAGTAATATTCCTATTCTACGTTTGCGGGGGTGCTAAACGCCATCCACCCGACTTCCCCCGTAGCTATACATCTACTCACCTGGTCCTTGTCTGCCGAAGACGATGTCGCCCTCCTCTTCTTCCTCGTCCGAAGTCCACGTGAGGGGTACCTATACGCAAACATATATAATATCGTAAACTGAATCATGGACAAAACCAAAACGACGCACGAAACGCGCATAGGTTAAAACCTATGACCCGCTCATGCAAAAGAACAAAACATCGCTCGATATCGGCGTACAAACGCCGATTGATCGAGATAAAATGCCATCAAACAACTCGTAGTTTTAAAACTCATTACTTATAATATAAAACACGATTTAATTCATCGAAACCCTAAAATCGATCAAATCGTCCAATTCCGCAAAACCTTGAAAATGTCAATTTACCGTTTTACTTCAAAAATTGATGTTTAAAAGAAACTAATGGTCATAATATTCATTAAATAACATAACTAGATTATAGAAACCATTACCATATTTTTATCACACTAATTTGTATTAAATTGGAAATTCTAGTTTGCAATTTAATCAATTTTAACACCTTGCAAGCAAAAATTTCACAATATCACAACTAAACTTGATTTTGCATGAATTAACTTATTAAACTACAATTCATGATAATAATAATATAATGAAACCATAATTAGATTTTAAATCTCATTTATTTAAGAATTTCTAAAATCTAGTTAGGAAAATAGCATTTTTATCATAATTTTCTATTATCAACTTCAAATTAGTAACTAAATTAGGTTTTTTATTCCACTAACATGTTAATATTCTCATTAAAACCACAATCTAATGATAAAAACATTAATTAGAATTTTATCTCACCAATATATATAATATATAAGAATCTAGTTTGCAAAAATTGCTTAATTTAAACAATTTTCAACCAACAATTTACAATATATCAACCATCCAAGATTTTCCAATTCTAAAAATATTAACATACATAATATAACCCTACTCAATTAATAGAAACCCAAACTTCATTTTGAAACCCTCTCCTGAATTTTTCATCTAGCAATAGAACCAAATTAAAAACTACTTAAACACTTAATTAAGTTAAATTAAGTAATTTACAAGTATTCAAACCAAAAGCTTAGAATTATACCTCACATGTGAGATCCAAACATGAAAATTTGCCTCCCAAAAGAATGGTTTCCAACTCCAAGATCCATGTAAAAATGGGCAAAGAATAGTGGGGAATTTGTGGGGTTTTATTTGGATTTTTGTAGGATTTTTGATGATTTTTAATGCAAGAATGATTGGGGGGGAATTTAGGGCTGCCCATGGAGGAGGCCGGCCACAACATGAGAGGAAAAGAGAGAGAGTGAAATGAGTGGTGAATGGTGTAGAAGCTTCATGAAAAAAAAAACCTCGCTTTAAGTCTTTTCATTAAAAGATTATTTTGTTTATTTCCTTTACTCAATTTAACCTAGAATGGTCTAGAACCATGGAAAATTTTGAAAATAAATTTTGCATGAAACACACATGATTCCAATATGTAATGGTTCACTTTTTCAAATTTAACTCATTCAAATTTGTAATTTACACTAATTTAATGTATAAATAAAGCTTATGTTAATATTTAAAATAATTACTTTAGGAAAAATATTTAATTAAACTAAAATTTATAAGTGACTAAATAAACACAATTTCCTAGTAATTACATAATTAAAATAGGTCTTTTTAAATTTATAATGAAAATTATTTATAGTTAAGTTTTACGGAAAATACAATTTATTTTTTTCCGAAAATCACTTAAAGAATTTTATTTATTTAATTATTTAATTATTTATTTTTAAAACGTTACAATCTTCTCCCCTTTAAGAGATTCGGTCCCCGAATTTAAATTAAAACTCCCCCCACTTACTAAAACATTCAGCCAAAATACTCAAATCATCGGGGCTCCGTAATCATCAATACATAACTAAAATCAACTCCGTCAAGCATAACGCAATCATCGGAGTGATGGTGAAAATAAAATATCAAATCCCAATACGAAAACCAACATAATATACATCAAAACTATAACTTATATATATAGTGCGCATCGTAGTAAAATCGTTCAAACATCTGAATAAAGAAGCATGCAAAAACCCCTTTTTGAAAATCGCCGTGCGATGCACGTGTCACGGCATAAGTAGCGGGCGTTTATTATTATATTTTAAAAAAAAAATTGGCTATACATATATATCGTTTATTTAACATACACGTCCCGCCTGGTTACTAAATCAAATAGTGATGATTATAAAAACATACCGCTCAAAATGAAATCAATCCCAATCACATTATAAAAATATCATGTGCGTCCGGTGCGCACTGAAATCGAAACCAAATATAGATGCCACGAATACGCACAGAAACAAAACTGAGTACAACGAGTGTGCACCAAAAACATCTGTCAAGTGCAACGGGCGTGCACGACACTAATATCAAGTGCATCTAATCTACACAAACCCCGATTTAGTGTATCTGGTGTGCACAAAATCGCATCAAGTACGCCAAGTGTGCGCAAGAATCTCCATCAAGTGCACATGGTGTACAAAAAAAAAACATACACCAAATATCAAAATCGAAATCACGGTATGAAAAATGCATGAAAACTATGTCGAAGCATACGTCAAAATCATATGCAACCCATATGCACGAAATCAAATCAATATCTCAAAAGGTATAAAACCAAATCGAGTGCACTGGGTATGTACAAAACAACATCAATACAACTGATATATGAAACACGAATAGAGTGTAATGAATGTACACATAAGAAATACCAATCGTAGAACAAAATCCTCAAAATACCAAAATCCAAACAACGGAAATATGAAATTCAAATCACCAAATCACAATCGTAAACACTATCGTCAATGTGCGCTTCTTTCCTCTGATGTCGACTGATTCGAACTCGTCTCTTCGTAGCTGTGCTGACTGCGCTACAAACGGCAATACTCATATCTAGAGTCTCCCACGTAATCTATCTCTTCACCTGATATCCGGACTACATTGAACTTTTCGATCGATTTATCAAAATCCTAAAATTCCCCGAGAGCTCAACACTCAAGTACAGTTTAAAAATATCCAGTACATGCCCCAGCATCTGCGGACCAGCTGCAGAAGGGCAAATCCAAGCCTCACTAATGACACCACGGAACTGCCGTAAACCCTAAGGTTCAAAAGCGTTCTCGTGGTCATTATGTCGAGTTACGGTTTCATTCTTCTAGAGGGTCCATAGAAATACCTGCATGTTCTTCCGAATACCTTAAACTTGGGAAAATGGGTTTCTGACAATCGTTAGAACCTTTTTAACTTCGTCTGGACGGCATGTGAACATCCTTCGTCCGCACGCTAAACAATGCTTCAATCCTCAAGAATTAAACGATACCCTAAGGGTTATCGCATTCGAGCCGCAGCTCCCTCTGCCCGTGCGACTATGGTAACAGAAATATCATCCGATATCGACGAAGATAGATCAAAGGAACGAATGAAATACGGTGCAAAGAAATATACATCCTAAGGCTTTTTAAGCAGAGTAGCGTATCGTAAGTATGCCGCGGATCATACCCACGGTACGTCACTCTACCTAAGTCACCTACTCAATCAACCAAGAGTCACCCTAGACTCATACAAAGGTTAAACCTAGCACTCTGATACCAACTTTGTCACGACCCGAAGGTACGGAACGTGACCGGCACTCAAATTACGAAGCGTCTGGAGGCGCAACGTAATCTAAGTAAGCCGAAGCCCAGAAATCTAAACCATATAAAAGAAGGAGCAAAGGAAAATATGTAGAAAAACAAGTTCAAAAGCAAGATCAAATTTTCTTAAAAATTTCGGCAGAGTCTCCTTTGTAAAAACTGGCCCCAAACGGGTACAAACAAGTATAATATATACAAACAATAAAAAGGCATCCCCAAGCGGGAGCTAGCTCTACGCCAACAGGCGGAAACAGCCACACAATGCACAATGATATACAACGCCAAAGGGCGAGGCTCAAAACTCAAAAGAAAACAAATCCACCAGATACTATAATAATACAAGCGCGACTCTAAGGTCAAAATAAACAACTGGTCCTCTATATTATCAAGTAATACAAGTCTGGTTGATGGAGCTTACTAGATACCAATGAAATAATAAAAGTACAACGGCGGTCCTGATACAAGTGAACCAACCTACCAAGCAAATCACCCTGAATGAAATGATGTGCCAGCAAACTGCCAAGGAAACCTGTACATCGAACCTGTAATAAAATTTGGCACAACGGGGGTGAGTTGCCAACACGTGAGTATAAGACATCTCCGAAAAGAAATCGAATGCACGACGCTGTCCTAGGTCATAATAATATACTAATATATCACTAATTATCTAGTAGTGCAGGGTAATAAACTAAGCGTAAGTGCAAATGCTCTGTGCTCGTGTCAGTGCCTCAAATAGTAATATGTCATGTGAATGAGTATACATGCACCATGAATGTAAAACAATCAATCCTGAAATCTGGATATATCTTTATAAGAATTCTTTAACTTTTATCATGATAAAATTTGTATAGAAATCTGAAATATCATCGATGAAATCCATGGAAATCCGTGTCAAGTATCGACACAAAACATGTAAATCTCAAGTCTCAATACCTCATAGTCTCAATATCTCGGGCTCCGTCGGTCCGGATCGTCCCATCTCATCAAATCTCACGACAACGGTCGGTATCCTCCGGATATTCGCCGCGCCAGACATCACCGGTAGGTAGTCTTCCCCTACCAGGCTCATCGTCTACAACTCGATCTTCTTGCCCCGGGGTACCATACCGGGCCCACCATGTACCCAAGACAGTTCATCTGTTAGTGTATATGCCCTAGAGGCCATTACTGTATCATACTAGCATGTATATTACTTGATGGAAGCTTGGGATATTCACCTTGTATTGACATTCTTGCTCAAAATGGTAGTATGCTACTTAGTTTGATTCTGCTTTAATGTGTGCATGTGTTTCTTTTTGCATATCGCCTTTACACTTTAGTGGAGCCCTTAGGATCTTTGCTTGATTACCAACGTTGTGATGGCAGTCACACTCGTGGGGGCTGGGTAATCTATAAGCACATCCTTATGCAGGTCCCTAGTCGCAGGGCTATCGAGACAGGGCATCGATACTCCGGAGTAGACTAGCGTATGCGCTTCTTATCCCAGCTTGGGAGACGGTCTGTCCCACAGCCGTCAGTACGTCGTACTTGAGGTAGTATGCGAGTGCTCGTTAGGTTACGAGTATACTGGACAGGACTCGTTGGGAACTGTTGGTTGGTACTATACCTATCGTCAGTTATCAGTTCCCAGGTGACATGAGTACAGCTTAGTCCGTTGACTTGACACTGTCACTTCGCCTCAAGTGTGTTCCCACTGTACTTTGATTACTACCCTACCACGGCTCAAAGGAGTCGTGCAAACAGGTAATTTTTGGGTGCAGTCCCGAAGCACTTGGAGGCAGTGACGGTTAGACATGATTCGTCTCTCCCGGTATTGGGGGTTGATATCGCGCTGTGTCTAGGAGAGCCATTACACAAAGTCCCTGGCCAGGGCAAGCGAGATAGACTGGTAGGTTTCCAGTGTTATCTCAGGTGTTCTGGGCTACACTCCGACATGACTTGTACCGCTAGTAGGGGACTGACGTTTACCGCCCCCTAGGCCCGCCATGCGATGTTCTTAGATGAACAGACCGGACTGTACGGAGACTGTCACATTCAGGCTCAGTAGGAGTTCAGATGGGTTTACTTCGTCAGTCTTCTTATCGGCATCTACCTGGGGACCGTTACGTACAGCTAGTGCCGCTTACGGTCTATGGTTAAACCCACTGCCAGCGTAGTGTCGAGTCTTTAGAGTCCCACACAGAGGGTTATTCGCCTTTGGGCAAAACAGAGTAGAGGTCGCATGGTTTTGCGACAGGGTTCGTTCACATCCGCGCACTTGTGCACGTTTGGCGTCCGGACAGACATTACTAGCGGGCTCTGGTTTGAGCCAGATCCTAGTATATGTTTTGGGGTTAGTTTTATCTCATAGTATTCATTTTCCTCGGAACACGAATGCGGGTGTGTATGCACAGTTGATTGAGGCGAAGGAAGAAGTTTTTCATTAGGGTTTTGGAACGGGTGCGTATGCACAGTTGACAGTCGTCTTTTTCCAAACCCTAATGAATTTGTGATATATCAATTAATAATATTAATTAAATGAAATTGTGTCATGGTTGGGTTTGTTGACTTCTTGACCAAGGTTGACTAGTTGACCATGGTTAAAACTTTGACCATCATCATTACACATCAAAGATGCTCTTTGATCTTTGCAAAAACCATTTAATGTGAAATGATAATTGTCTCATCAAGCCAACCATCAACTTTTTCATTTGATTAAAATTATTAATTTGATTAATTCACATATATTGTTATGGTTGTAAAACTATTCTCATTCTATGATAACCATTATCTCTCCTCTCTTCATCTTCCTCCTCCTCTAGTTCAAGGAGAATCATTCTCATGAGTTGAGAAACCTCTCCTTGGAGATAAAACACCCAAAGCCACTCTCTACTCTTCCTAAGGTTGAAGGTCTAGCAAGCCGGAGACTTTAGTTTTCTCAAAGTTCGAGAAAGGAGCTCAAGGAAGAAACCCTCAGGTGGATCCATCTTCGACAAGAGAAGGCAACGAGGAAAGCACCATCCGACCACTATAAAGAGTCCAAGAAGAAGGAGTTCAAGTTGAGGTATAACCCCTAACCGAGTAGATAACTCTCGTGTTAGTGTGTAGTAAATGATAAGTGTCGGCATAAGTAAGTAAATGATAAGTGTCGGCATAAGCCCCACAATACTGCAAGATATCATGAAATTGTGAATGCATGAAATGTCTAAGTAATAAATGCATTGTCAAGACTAACACCTGAGAGTAATCACAATATTATATTGATCTAGCCTTTAGCTGATTCTATCATAAAAGAAAATATGTTCTAAAGTGTACGTGACAAAGCAATTACCGATGATGTGTGTGTGAGCCGGCAAATAAGTGTACGTGGGACATGCGCATCATCGGTAATGGTGCTGGTGTCCTAACAGGCAGAGTTTCATATTAACTACAGAAACATATGTATGAACATGTAACGTGATGATTCCAATCTGAAAATAAAGGTAAAATGTGTACTAACCACTCATTTGGAATATACATATCTAACTATATCTATATGACTCGAGCCTAAATTGGTATCTATTTAACCCCCTAAGAACTAAACTAAAGAAACTAGTCGATCAGCAATAAGAATCTACCTAGGGTCTGAGTCCATATCTCTAATAGTCGGCGATCCAGACTCAATAGCGTCACGTACGTATTACGACTTCCTCGAATCAAAAGTGCGGATCAAACATCACATCTATGCCTCGTACGGCAAAATCCATCGTACGGCATCCTAATATCGGGGTACGGGTCAAGTATCACCTACGTACATCATCATTCATTTAATATCATCGTCAAATAATGTCATGATCAAAGGTACTGTACTGTAATCGCACACATCTCAATATCATCAATCATATATCATTGCCAGCATAAATATGCATCGTCAATTTATCCTCAGAAATATCATGCCCCATATATCATATCGTGATTAAGTCACACTTATATCATATCGTAATCAAGTCACACCTATATGATATCGTAATCAAGTCACACATATATCATATCGTGATTCAGTCACAGGTTACAGTCCGGGATCTATTTTAGAGTCTCATGTACCTCAATATCATCACCACCTATTATTATTTATGTATACATATCCATTATCTCATTTTCTAATGATCCTCTAACATCATAACACGACTGCATAGCCAAGAGATCACGGCATCAAGCCAGTTATATTGTTTCATCCCCATGTATCATATCATATCCTTATATCACATATACATGTTGAGTATATATATACCTACATATAATCCTATATATATACACATACACATATACACCAAGTCAAGTTTCTGGGTGTGCGTATGTTTGTGTCTACCTGAAACCTATGAATCTCCTCCAAGATATTCATCCTCTGGTAAGGTCTTATTAAATCGGTCTAGTCCAACCTAAGGTCATTACTAGGGTCCTACTCACCAAGAATCTAAGGTCACGTCTGGCTTCCTAATGACAATAAGTAATATTCCTATTCTACGTTTGCGGGGGTGCTAAACGCCATCCACCCGACTTCCCCCGTAGATATACATCTACTCACCTAGTCCTTGTCTGCCGAAGACGATGTCGCCCTCCTCTTCTTCCTCGTCCGAAGTCCATGTGGGGGGTACCTATACGTAAACATATATAATATCGTAAACTGAATCACGGACAAAACCAAAACGACGCACGAAAAGCGCATAGGTTAAAACCTATGACCCGCTCATGCAAAAGAACCAAATATCACTCGATATCGGCGTACAAACGCCGATTGATCGAGATAAAACACCAACAAACAACTCGTAGTTTTAAAACACATTACTTATAATATAAAACACGATTTAATTCATCGAAACCCTAAAATCGACCAAATCGTCCAATTCCGCAAAACCTTGAAAATGTGAATTTACCGTTTTACTTCAAAACTTGATGTTTAAAAGAAACTAATGGTCATAATATTCATTAAATAACATAACTAGATTATAGAAACCATTACCATATTTTTATCACACTAATTTGTATTAAATTGGAAATTCTAGTTTGCAATTGAATCAATTTTAACACCTTGCAAGCAAAAATTTCACAATATCACAACTAAACTTGATTTTGCATGAATTAACTTATTAAACTACAATTCATGATGATAATCATATAATTAAACCATAATTAGATTTTAAATCACATTTATTTAAGAATTTCTTAAATCTAGTTAGCAAAATAGCAATTTTATCACAATTTTCTATTATCAACTTCAAATTAGTAACTAAATTAGGTTTTTCATTCCACTAACATGTTAATATTCTCATTAAAACCACAATCTAGTGATAAAAACATTAATTAGAATTTTATCTCACCAATATATATAATATATAAGAATCTAGTTTGCAAAAATTGCTTAATTTAAACAATTTTCAACCAACAATTTACAATATATCAACCATGCAAGATTTTCCAATTCTAAAAATATTAACCTACATAATATAACCCTACTCAATTAATAGAAACCCAAACTTCATTTTGAAACCATCTCTTGAATTTTTCATCTAGCAATAGAACCAAATTAAAAACTACTTAAACACTTAATTAAGATAAATTAAGTAATTTACAAGTATTCAAACCAAAAGCTTAGAATTATACCTCACATGTGAGATCCAAACATGAAAATTTGCCTCCCAAATGAATGGTTTCCAACTCCAAGATCCATGTAAAAATGGGCAAAGAATAGTGGGTAGGAATTAAATTAGGAATTTGTAGGTTTTTATTTGGATTTTTGTAGGATTTTTGATGATTTTTAATGCAAGAATGATGGGGGGGGGGGGGGGGAATTTGGGGCTGCCCATGGAGGAGGCCGTCTACAACATGAGAGGAAAAGAGAGAGAGTGAAATGAGTGGTGAATGGTGTAGAAGCTTCATGAAAAAAAAACCTCACTTTAAGTCTTTTCATTAAAAGATTATTTTGTTTATTTCCTTTACTCAATTTAACCTAGAATGGTCTAGAACCATGGAAAATTTTGAAAATAAATTTTGCATGAATCACACATGATTCCAATATGTAATGGTTCACTTTTGCAAATTTAACCCATTCAAATTTGTAATTTACACTAATTTAATGTATAAATAAAGCTTATGTTAATATTTAAAATAATTAATTTAGGAAAAATATTTAATTAAACTAAAATTTATAAGTGACAAAATAAACACCATTTCCTAGTAATTACATAATTAAAATATTTTTTTTTAAATTTATGATGAAAATTATTTATAGTTAAGTTTTACGGAAAATACAGTTTATTTTTTTTTTCCGAAAATCAGAAATTTCACTTAAAGAATTTTATTTATTTAATTATTTATTTTTAAAACGTTACAGCTGTATGGAACACTACCTCGCAATTCTATTCTGCGTGGACAACCTAAGCAATATAACACAAGAACCAGCAACTAAAACATTCTTTACAATTCATGTTCCTTGAATCTTATCATTTCATATACTTTGAATCTGACCTAACCCAAATTTTTTATTCAAGGCTATGGATTCCCCAAAAAACACCAGCACCAACTTCAACAACACTCCACCTCCACTACCAATCACACCTGATGTCCCTGCTCCGCTCAACGAGCAAACGGTTTTGCTTGAGGCAATCCGCAGCCTCCGGACAGCAGCAGCAGACTGCTCTTTTAATGAACCGTCCCGAGACAGAAGCACCTGGGGTGAAGCAATTCAGGGCTTTGCACCCCTAAACAGTTCCCAAGAAAAGAGAGCCCACTGGAAGCTGAGGAATGGGCTCAGAGTATAGAAGATGATCTGGCAGCAGCACAAGTGCCAGAAATAGCTTGGGTTCGTGTTACAAAATTACAACTCACGGACAATGCACGGAACTGGTGGAAGGCGGAAGAAAGCCGTCTTGAACAACCCATCGAATGGAAGACTTTCCGCGACATGTTCGACGCTAAGTACTTCCCTGAGACTGCCAGGTTAGACATGGAACAACAGTTCATTCATCTGCAACAAAGTTCGATGTAGACCAAGTTGGTAGATGAATATGACGCTGAGTTCACCATACTTAGTCGGTAAGATATGTCTCAATAATTCGAATTGTTCAATATATCACATACTACACAGCTAACACAATCCTTTAACAGATTTGCGGCACACCTGATACCGGCGGATGAGATCAGAGCTCGTCGATTTCAACAAGGTTTTGATTCAGAGATCCAGGATGCACTGGCCACAGGAGATTTTCTGACTCATGAATCGGCTCTGAAAGCTGCCCACCATTATGAAGCAGTGGTAAAGGCGAGGGGTAGACCTCAGTCTGCTGGATTTAAGCGTCCTGCCAACCAGATGGCAGGAGGAGCCTCGTCAAGGCCATCTTTTGTGCCAAGGCGGCTGGGAGTACCGAACAACCGTCCTAGCCCAGCCTTTTGTACCTATTGCAAGAGAACTGGACATATGATGAAAGACTTCCGGCGAGCCAACCGTCTTTGCTTAGTCTGTGGCTCAGCTGCTCATGATATTGGGTCTTGTCCACAAAGACAAAACCCAGTTGCTGCACCCAGGCCAGCAATCACTTACCCACAGCGACCAGCCTTTCAGGCACCTGCTCCAAGACTTGCACTACCTGCTCCACCACCTAGAGGACCACAAACTGCACCTCCTCCTCGTCAGTTCCATCAAGCTCAAAGGAACGTTCCGAGGAATGCTCCCCAGGCCAGGAGATCACGTATTCTTAAAGATATCTCCGAACCGCGGAGTGATCCGATTTGGAAGACGGGGAAAGCTAAGTCCAAGATACATTGGACCGTTCGACATACTCGAATGAGTCGGTGAAGTGGCAAACCGCTTAGCACTTCCATCTTCATTGGAAGGAGTGCATAATGTGTTCCACATATCCCAACTCAGAAGGTATGTGAGTGACCCCAGCCATGTTCTTGATCATTCCGAGCTCACCATACAGCCCGACTTATCTTGTGAGCAACAACCTGTGGAGATCCTGAATAGAAAAGTGAAGTCACTTCGGAACAAGGAAGTCAACTTGGTTCGAGTGATGTGAAAAAAAAACACTCCAGGAGAATCAACTTGGGAAAGGGAAGATCAGATGCGTACAAGATATCATCACCTCTTTGTAAACTAGTCCTTAAAATAAAAGTTGAAAATTTCAAGGACGAAATTTTTGTAAGGAGGGTAGACTGTAACAACTCAAATTTTGGTGTACAAAAATTTGTTTAAAAATTAATGTATACTTGGGGTATTTGCATTTACTGAGATTGCTATAAGTAATTAATTTGCTTTTTAATAGCAAGAAGGAGCTTGTAGCTCATTGGTAATACCTTGCACTGCTGAACAAAGCCACTAGAGTTCAAATCCCATACCCCACATTATTTTTAATATTATTTTCTTTTTAAACTTTTAGAAGTCCAATGGTTTACACGTGCATAAC
Source organism: Agapanthus africanus (assembly GCA_030015575.1). Lineage (NCBI taxonomy): Eukaryota > Viridiplantae > Streptophyta > Magnoliopsida > Asparagales > Amaryllidaceae > Agapanthus > Agapanthus africanus. The sequence goes on from JASDDO010000004.1 coordinate 209,848,466, forward strand.
TCGTAAAAACCCCACTATACTAAATAAACAAACTGACCCAGGGGCTACACCAAACGACGAGGGACACATGGCAGCGAGCTCCGGCCCGACTCGGCCCGCCGCCGCCGGCCTAACTCAGTCGAATCGCCGAGTTGCCTTCATGAAAGTTCTATCTTTTTGTATTCTAATAACCCATGTATACTTTATTTTCTCTGCACAGTAACAGAGACATTAAACTCCCCCCATTAACCTATTTTTTAATACAATTTTCATACAACCTTTCACCTACCCTATCCCTAGCATTACCCTATAAATACCACCCCTAAACACACACCCCTCACTCACAATTCTGTCTAAACTCTCTAGAATTTTGTGTACAAGTGGAGTTAGCAAAGGGCGAAACTCCGGCGATCTTCCGAGGACAACCCTAGAAGTTCCCGGCGACGAAACGACGCACCGGTGCTTCCTCCCATTTCCTCTTCCTCATCCCTAACTTCTAAACCCATAAGTACCTTCTCCCTCTTAACTTTGCAATTCTAAAAATACGTATTTCCAAAACCCGACGGAATCGGAGTAAATCCGATTTCCGATTCGGTTCTTCCTAAAACCTCACTTTTTCTTAAATACAATCATTATAAACTATTACATGTTGACTATTAGACATTAAAAAACATGTTGAAGAAGTTTCATGACAATATATTTTATTTTGTAATTTTTACCGCTCTTTTTCAGTAAAATACCATGTAGTTTAAATTCGACATTTAAACCATCACAATCTTGCTATACCTTTAATTAGATCACGAGGTAATGACATACCTCCTCACACACTCATATGAAACATAGCACAATACCTTCGGGAATATAGAATACGGGAAAACGAAACCTTTCAAATAAATACCATTTACTATTAAAACCGTTTTCTACAAGATTACGTATTTTTACAATCTTTGCAAAGCGCTGCTACAACCCATTTTGGGGAACCCGACCGGGATGGTGTGGATTATCGCACATCCCTGGGCTTTGTAGTGCGAGATGCAGACCTCCGCAAGGAGCATTCGGTCTCGAAAGATTTAAAACAAAAATATCTTAAAAAAACGAGATTTCTAGAAATATAATATATATTAAAATTTATTTTTATATAAATATATATATATGTATCATTAAAATTTCTATTTTGTAATGATATAAATATTCCAACTTTTTCTAAAAATCACAAGGATCACTTTATATTAAAATACCATGAAATCCATACAAATTCAATATTACAAATAAATACCATGTATTATAAAAAAATAGGTTTATTCACTAGAAATGTCACAAATATAAAATCTACATTATGACAACTCTAAAGACGATAATTAAATACTTGGGGTGTGTTTTGAAAATTATACAAATGTATTTTTACATAAAACCCCCTCAAGTTCTACAAATTACCCTAAGGACCCTAGTAAATATAGGTTTAAGCGGGACCAATCTCTTGAGCCTTAGGGAGCCGGAGAAGTGGGTGATTGCCTATTTAAGGTAGACAACTTTACAACGGTGTTATCAATACGGTAATCGTCTTTGAAAAAGACACAAATCCTGCCGCTCATGTGCAGCAGTTACCGATAACATCAAAACCTAATTCAGGACTTCAATTTCTTTTCTATTTGTTATGACCCAGACTGAGTCTCATTAAATAATCTGACTTGAATATGATTCAAGTACAATCTACAATCTACAATTCAGCATGAATCCATGAATCCATATATTCAATCTATTCAATCTATATTTACCGAACCGAACCATGGATATACTTCTATTTACATGATTCTCCAGTTACATCCATGATTCTCCAGTACATCCATTTTACTGATATCATGGTTTCGGCAAGTCATCCAAATATACAATCTATATTACAATTCAATTACAAGTTTAAATACAATACAAATAATACAATCAAGGCATCACGGGGTTTAAGGGGTAGATTGGTACGGAAGATGTTAAAAGTGGCACGAAACTGCAAGATTAAGACACCTAACGTGAATCCAATTGCCGTTGTTCCGGGTTGTATAACGGAGCCTTGTACATTCCGTTTGCCCTAGTCTCTAGCATATAGAGACTCATCTCGTATACACTGGCATCCTTCTGTACCAAGCAATAAACAACAGCGTTAACACTAAATACAACATTATAACAATATAATACAACTTTAAAAGCTACTCTCTCCCTCTGTCTATTCTATTTCTTCCTTATCTTTGGAACTTACCGAGCGATTGTTCGCTGACGACATTCCTTCTCTTTCTTCTTTGGAATGTTGTCAGGTGATCTAGACACTCAGGAGATCGAGCCTACTAGTAAGGGCTTGGACCAGCTTTTCTACGACCAAGAGCTCTAGCTTCATTGTACAAATTTTTTATTTCAGTACTTTTCTTTTCTGTTTTGCCACTGTTTAGGCATTGGTTTCATCAGATGTATTTACTTTCCATGCATTGTACAAAAGAATGTGAATAAATAAAGTTCATATTTTATTATATCTTCTCTCTTGTGCATTTATATTTATATTGCTTAGATACGCTTAGCGTATTTACTTCAGAGTAAATATGTAGCGGTCTCGTCGCGTCCTCTGCCCATACACCGGGAAGCGGGCGTGACATCATCATACATTCGGTTTCAACTCGGTGATGTCTTCTACTCACCCCCGTTGTGCCACAGTTTTCTTGCAGGTTTGACCGCACAGGTTCCGTTGTGGCTTGCTGGGACATAACCTTCTTCAGGGTGATTGCATCGATTAGGTGTGATACATTTGCATCGTGTCCACCATTGTATATACTTGTATATTTTATTATTCAGTTGTATCTTGTTAAAAGCTCTATCAACCAAACTATGTATATTTATAGACTTAGAAACGCTATTGTATATTCTTTCGGCCTTAAAGTCACGCTCTTATACTTATTCATTATAGTTTTGGTTCTTAATGATGCTTTAGTTTTCTTGCTTTCTTTATGTGTTTTTTATCCTTGCCATTTGGTGTTGATATTTATATCATTGCGTGGTAGTTTCCGCCAATCGGCGAAGAGCTAGCTCCCTCTTGGGGATACCTATATTTATTATTGCTTGTATTCGTTTTCGGGTTAAAAATTACAAAGGAGGTGCTGCCGAAATTTCTAATGACGAAAATGTTTTTACTACGGTATATAATCTTCTTGCATTTCATATAATATTACTTATGTTTTAAAAGAAAGAACATTGATTTCATTTTACCGTTGTTTCAAAACCTCACCTCCGATATTTTTCTTAAAAGATTTAGATTTCTGGGCTTTTGGCTTACTTGAATTAGGTGGGATCATATAGATTTCACATGATTCAAGTGCCAGTCACGTGCCTTTTCCGGGTCGTGACAGAAATAATTGTTGACCAACTTAAAAAAATCGAATGGCAAGCAAGAAAAAACCGGAAATGTGAATCGGAAAAAATGCTCTCGATCAAAGTTCTAATTTCGTGTAAACAAGCTAATTGTCTATAGATGTCTCTGATACCAATATAAGGGGTTCATGCTGAACGGACGGGTTTCGAAAACATTGCTGTAACGTTTAGAAAATCGTTTAGGTGAAATTTCGGAGAATCGGTAAAATAACGGGTGTTTTCCATAAAAACCAAGATATAAATATCTTTTAATATAAAATTAAATATACCTATTCTAGCTGTAAAATTGCTAGTATTTGGTGTTTATTGAGTCACTTGCAAAATTTCTAGTTGACTGAAATTTTTTCCGAAATTAATTATTTTAATATTATTTTAAGCCGTCACTAATACATTTAATTAGGGATAATTACAAATTCGAATAGGTTAATAAATTTTTTTTGCATCATGACACATTAAACCAAAATATAACATGTTGTTTTTGAAATGACCAAGCAACGGAGTGAGCGCCTAGCGCCCGTTGCAAAGAAATTGTTAAGATGGTTCTCAAAATATGATAGAAAAAGGCTTAAATAGTGAAATTAATTTAAATGGAAATTGGGGTATTGTCTTTATCTTTTTTTTCCTCACCCACACCCTCTCTCCTCCTTCCCTAGGCTGCTGGTCGAGCCCCCTTGACAGCCGCAAAATTTGGCCCCTCATTTCATAAAAGAAAATAAAGAAAAGAATTGGTATTAAACATTAAGGTATGGGTCTTTATACTTGATGTATGGTTCCTTGCTTGGACTTTTCCCTCACCTACACCCAACACCAAACTCTCTCTCCTCCTATTTCCTGCAGAATTCAGCAGCCCCCCCTCTCAAAATTCCTCTTCTCTTGGTGAAAACCTTGCAAAAAACATCACTCAAAAATCCAATAAACCAACACGAATTTCCATCAAATCTCAAATCCAACATTTACCCATTATTCTTTAGCTATTCTAGCATGGATCTTGGGGGATGGAAAAAGTTTGGGAGGCTATGATTCAAGTTTGATCTCATGTTGGTTGAGTTATAATCCTAACTCTAGTGTTAAATTGTTTGTTATTACTTCAAACTAAGTTAATGAAAGGTTTAATTTAGGTTTTTAATTGCAAGTCTAAATTCAAGATTAGGGTTTGTGAAATTCAAGTTAGGCTTTTTATTATGTAATTATGGTTGCAAAGTGTAATTTATCACCTTATGAAATGAAAAACCTAATCTAGTTGCTAGTTTGCAATTTGTTAATTTAAAATTGTAATAATTAAGTATTTTAGCAAACTAGGTTTTAGAAATTAATTAAAAATTTGAGATTAAAATATGGTTAAGGTTTTCATCACATCATTAACAATATAAAATGTAGTTTCACACTTTAAGACATGTAAAATGTAAGCTCGTTTCTAGTTTGCCAATTGTTATTTTAAGAAATTGTCCAAATCATATATTTTGTAAACTAGATTTTTAGAATTTTGAAAATAAGTTGGATTAAAAATCTAGTAATGGTTTAGGTGGATTAGTTAAGATATTTAGTGAGCATTGTAACCACTAAAGTCGTTAAAACATTTAGTTTTGTACTAAAATGGAAAAGTTTGCTTACTAGGTTTTCGGAAAAATAGCTTTTAAAGTGAGTTTGAGGTTTTGGTGAATTACAACCTATTTCATATTATAATTAGTGTTTTGTGAATGTGCAAATGGGTACTTTTGGGTTTTCTCGATCAATCGGCGTTTGTACGCCGATGTCGAGGGTTATTTGGTTCTTTTGCTTGAGCGGACAATAGGTTTTGACCTACGTGAGAAACGTGTGCCGCTTTGGTTTTCCGACTTGATTTTAATATGCATCTGCGATTGTGTATATATGTAAGTACCCCCATGTGGATTTGAGACGTTGAAGAAGATGATGGTGACATCGACATCGACAAGTAAGAGCAGGTGAGTAGATATATATCTACAAGGAGAAGTCGGGTGGATGGCGTATAGCACCCCCGAAATGTCGTAAGGAATGATATGATGTGATATAGATATACTTAAATGTGTTATCGATGGATATGTACACTTAGCAAGAAAAGCTTTAGAAGATCATGAGTTAGTGTTAGCGAGATTTGAGGAAAGTGATTTAGTTGGTTTCATAGTCGCGAAACCTAGAGTAAGGTTGTTACACATACACATACACGCACGGGATATAGTTTTGGGTGTATATGTTATATGTTTATAGATAGATCTGGATGCATGGGTTGATAAATATATACTTATACGTATACACGGATGATGAGGATGGTATATGATATTATGAGATGAGTCGTTGGGATTGGGCATGATGCCGTGAGATCGGTGATGTGATTTGGTTCGTATTACGAGATACGACATAATATTTTAGCGGATCTTTAGGCGATCTGTTTCCGACACACGCATATATATATGTTGATGATGTTAGTATTGTACTAGACTTAGATCAGTACCCTCTGTTCACGATATGTGATGATAAGGATATCAGATGAGTAATGAGATGAATATGATATTTAACTCGTACCCAGATTTAGGATACCGTACATTAGATTTACCGTACGAGATATAATTATGATGTTAGATCCGCCCTCTTTACTCGAGGATGTCATATATATATATATATATATATATATATATATATATATTGTATCGTACGTGATACTATTGAGACGAGATCACCGACTACTAGACATATATATAGGTCGACTCAGACCTAGGTGGATTTCCTTACCCTTTTGAATGGGCTCGAGTCATACCTATTTTCAAATGCAGTGAATCGTGAGTATTTTAAATACCAAGTCGTATCACTCGTATATTGGGTAGGTTTATTCTTCAGTGTTGCTGTTATCATATCGCTTTCTGTATATTCATAATGTTCCATCACATTGCATGCTTATACATAGGTTATCTGTAATTATTATGGGACCCTGCTGTCAGGACACCGGCACCATTACCGATGATGCGTATGTTCCACGTACACCTGCTTGCCGGCTCACACACATCATCATCGGTAATTTCCATATCACGTACAGTTTAGCGAATATCATTTCATTGACATAATCTGCTAGCTGATAGTTGCAATATGTTACCGCTTTCATATGCTAGTTTAACTATTGCACTCATTGCATGATATCAGATGCATTCATATATTTATTGGTTATGCAGTATTTTAGGGTTTTATGCCGATATTCACTGTTTACTTACTCTTGATTTTGGATTTCGGATTTTCATGAGATTTCGGGATTTGGGGGAAAACCGCAAGAATATATATATAAACTTCTCTCTCTCCCTCTTTTTAAAATGCAAGTTGCGGTTTTCTCATGATGTATGAGTCGTCCACCATGAGTTTTCATGATAGCTGTTGGATTTCGAGACCCGTTCGAGGAGTGGCATGAACCGTCTCGGGTACATGGTGGACCCGGTATGGTATCCCGGGGAGATAGTGATTTCATGGAGGATGATGAGCCTGGCAGGGGCAGACTGCCTACCGGTGATTTTACCTGGCGCGGCGGATATCCGGAGGATACCGTTCGTGGTCGTGTGATTGATGATATGGGCCGATCCGGATTGACGGAGCCCGAGGTATTGAGACACTGAGATATTGAGATTTGATGATGCAGGCCAGTCCGGATAGCCGGAGCCTGAGATATTGAGATTTATGTTTTGTGTCGATGTTTGACACGGATTTTATGTTGATTTCATTGATGATATCTCGATTTATATACATACAGAAATCTCATTAAATAAAGAAAAACTGTTCTTTGATTCATGATGTACTTTGTTCTCATTATAAGCATTTGCACTTCATTTTAGTGATATACTTCTACCTGACATTTGTACATCATATTAGTGACATGTTGTTACCTGAGGCACTGACCCGAGTTCTTGGTATTACACTTATGGATAGATGTTTACCTTTACCATTATATTATGCTTCAGGCCATATTATTATTAATTGAGGATATTACTGATCGTATGACCTAGGATTGCGTTATACATGCGATTTCTGCTCGTAGATGTTTTCTACTGCCGAGTTGGCAACTCACCCCCGTTGTGCCACAGTTTCTTGCAGGTTTTTCCGTACAGGTTTCGTTACGGCTTTGCTGGCACACTGCTTCCATCCCTGGTGAATTGCTTTGGTAGGTGGGTTCACTTGCATCATGACCACCCTTGTATTTTATTTACTTTCAGTTATATCTAGTAAACTCCATCAACCAGACTTGTATATTTGATAGAGATAGAAGACCAGTGTTTATTTTTCGACCTTAGAGTCGTGCGTTGTATTATTATGGATTTCATGTTGATTTTTCGACCTTTGAGTGTCCCTTTTGAGTTTTGATCCTCGCCCTTCGGTTTTGTATATTATATTGCTTACGTGGTTGTGACCGTCGATTGACGAAGAGCTAGCTCTCGCTTGGGGATGCCTTTTTATCATTTCGTATACATATATATTTTGTGTCGATGCTACACACTGATTTTCTGTGGATTTCATTGGTCATACTTCGATTTTTATACAGAAATCTCACTGAGATAAGAAAACAGTTTTCTCATTTAGATGTATTCTGTTTTCATGCATTCATACCTCATATATTTGATTTGTTGCTACCTGACGCACTCACAAGCGCACTTGGTATTACACTTGTATAGATGTTTACACTGGATGTTTCAGGTTATATTTTTATTTGGATTATTATGGTATAACCTAGGATAGAGTCATACATGTGATTTCTGCTCGGTGATGTTTTCTACTCATGAGTTGGTAAACTCACTCCCGTTGTGCCACAGTTTCTTGCAGGTTTTGCCGTACAGGTTTCCTTGGCGGCTTTGTTGGCATACTGCTTCTTTCCGGGTGATTGCTTTGGTAGGTGGACTCACTTGCATCGTGACCACCATTGTACATTTATTTATTTTCAGTTGTATCTAGGAACTCCATCAACCAGACTTGTATATTGTTAGACTTAGAAGACCAGTATGTATATTCTTTCGACCTTAGAGTCACGCGCTTGTATTTATGATTCTTTTCTGGGTTTCTGAGGATATTGGATTTCATTCTGAGTTTTGATCCTCGCCCTTCGGCGTTGTATATTATATTGCTTGCGTGGTTGTGTCCGCCAATTGGCGAAGAGGTAGCTCCCGCTTGGGGATGCCTTTATTCATTATGTATATTATTCATGTTTGTACCCGTTTGGATTTCTGGGATTTTTGGCTTACTTGAATTAGATGGGTTACTCGAACCAAGATTCACCATTTTAAGGAGACTCTGCCGAAATTTTCATGAAAAAATGACGTTGCTTTTAAATGTTTAATGCAACTTAATTATTAAAACCACTTGTTTTAAAACAAGTTTTCTTCACTTCTTCCTTAAAATGGTTTAGATTTCTGGGATTTTTGGCTTACTTGAATTAGATGAGTTCCTATTGACTTCATATGATTCAAGTGCCAGTCACGTGCCATTTCGGGTCATGACAAAATTGGTATCAGAGCGCTAGGTTAATCTTGGTTCGAGTCTATGTTTGACTATGCGGAGTCTAGGGCGTATATATATATTTGGAACCTAGGCTTGACCTTACGGAACTTAGACTTGGTCGAGGGGGTATTAGACCCGAACTTTCATCGCGTAGGTTGACCTTGGTTGATGGAGTAGGTGACTTAAGTAGAGTGACGTACTGTGGGTATGTTCCGCGGCATACTTACGATACGCTACTCCGCTTAACAAGCCTTAGGATGTACATTTCCTTGCACGACATTATATTCATTCCTATTATCTATCCTCATCGATATCGGTTTATGGTTTTTGCTACCTTGATTGCATAGACAGAGAGAGCTGCGGCTAGAGTTGCGGTCAGCATGAGCTCGTCTTGGACGAGGATGGACCAGGGCGTGATTCCAGGGACACACAATTGCATAGATGTATCATTTTATTGTGTTTTCTCGCCATGAGCGTTTGATGGATTACTTTTACAAAATTTCTCGAACGTGCAGATCAGCACCAGAGAATTAGGCCATTGCTAGAGTCTAGCCAGAATGTGATGACCGTCAATGCACCGTTATTCTTGATGATTGAGGCACTATTCAGCGTGCGGACGAATGATTCGGTTGTTGTTGCGACTGACAACATATCGCTACAGATGTTTGAAGCTATTACAGCACGAGTATATACTTAGAGATATGATATAAGATCGCTAGTCACCCGAGGATGAATGACTAAGACATGTGGTTCGTTGCATACCCCGATGCCAGGTCATCAGATTGATTGATTCCAGCTAGAGAAGACTTCACGCAGGTACGTTGAGAGTCGAAAGAAAACGATCGAATGTTAGAAACCCATTTTTCCAAGTTTAAGGTATTCGAAAAAACATGCAAGTAATTATATGGACCCTCTAGAAGAATGAAACCCTAACTCGATATAATCACCATGGGAACGCTTTTGAACCTTAGTTTTTGCGGCAGTTCCGCGGTGCCATTAATGAGGCTTGGGTTTGCCCTTCTACGGTTGGTCTACATGTACTGTGGCATGTACTGGATATTATTAAACTGTACTCAAGAGTAGAGCTCTCGGGGAATTATTGGAATTTGATGAATCGATCGAAAAGTTCGACGTCGTTTGGATATCATGTGATGGGATACAATGCTTCGGAGACTCCAGATATGAGTATAGCCGTTGGAGCACAGTCCATGCAGCCATGAAGAGACGAGTCCGAATCAGTCGACATTAGAGAAAAGTGGAGTAAGAGGTTCGTACGAGCTTTCGACGAGATGACGTTCCACTCAGTTGATATCAGAGATGCGATACGCATGCATAGGCGTTGTATATGGATATATCTTCCAGAAGGAGTCGCGATGAGGATGCAGCCATTCCGAAACAAGAAACAGATTTAGTAAAGGGTGTGTTCCCCTCCGAACGGACACGCGGGACGTCGGGACGTCTCGCCTGAGGTTCGGGGCAGATGCCAATAGGTGCTATCCGTCTACCTCTCCGAGGATGCCAAGTCGATCCATGGCGCCATGTATCGGAGGTTTAGACGGATGCGTCCGATGTAGCAGACTTCGTCAGATTCCCCCTCATTTGAGGGGTTTTTGATTGTGGGGACGCTCTTCCCTGCAGGCGCAAGCCCCTGCAGTTAATTACGCTACCGCATCGCGGTAACAACTTTCTCCTTCTCCAGATGGTCACTTCGTGTCGTGTGTTTTTGTTTTATGTTTTCCTGCCCGTGGATCGTTTACGGAGACCGAGTTATGTCGTCGCCCGTAGGGCATGGACTAGTCCAAATCCGTATCGTCTTAGATTTGGGTTTGGGGGGGTTTGGTTTGAGGACACGTTAGCCATACTTGAGGCTAAGATCAACTCGAACATTCGTTAAGGATACATTAGTCTAGTTTGAGACCAAGATCAACTTAACGGGATCGTTTAGATCCGACAAAGGAGCGTTTGAACTCCATTGTTCCAGTTTTGGGGACATAGTGGTCCATCATATGTGTGGCCGTCGGGACCCATCACCTCTCTGACGACGTTGAAGGATTACAACGACGGATGTCAGAGGAGTTCAGAGATATACCCTCGAGCCAGAGTTAATTAAGGGGGATTCATAGTCCAGTCTGCTTGAAGGTTTAAGGACGCGTTAGCCATCTTTGAGGCTAAGATCAACTTAAACAGGACCATTTAGATCCGACGAAAGAGCATATGGCAGCTCTATGATTCTAGTTTAGGGACATTGCGGTCCATGGGTAGTTTAAGGACATCTCGGTCCATGGGTAGTTTAAGGACATTACGGTCCGTGGGTAGTTTTAAGACGTCTCGGTCAAGGTTAAGGACGTCATAGTCCATGGGTTTAAGGACTCCACAGTCCGGTATGTGCTCTGGATGCTTCACACGGGTTCGTTGCCGTGCTAGGTGAGGACCAGGCTCCGCTCTGGATGCTTCATACGGGTTCGCTGCCGTGCTCTGCGAGGACCAGGATCCGCTCTGGACGTTTTCCATGGGGTCAAAGAGTGACGTTATCCGCATTGCACGTAACCAGGAATTTTGCATTATGCATGGGTTTAAGGACCCCACAGTCCATATCATGAGTGGTCATCGGGACCCGTCACCTCTTTGAAGGCACTGAGGGATTACAATGCCAAGTATCAAAGGAGTGAAGAGATGTACCCTAGAACCGGGGTGGATTAAATAGTCCCTGGCCCAATTTGGGTCAAGACTGATCAATTATGTTATGAGCCCATTGGCCCAGTTAATCACAAATTGAGGACTTATGGCCAGCTTGGGCTAAGTCCAGTCAGGTCTGGAATATTGACTTTTTGTTGGTCCATTGAGGGAGAGGCTTTGCCTCCATCAATTGGGCCAAAGCCTAGTGTTAAACACTTTAGAGCAATCAGTGTTGAACACTGGGAATAGTTTAGTGTTTAACACTAACAGAATAGTTGGTGTTAAACACCGGCAACAAGGCTTTCAGATTAGTGTTAAACACTAAGGTGGTCAGTTTTGAGCGCTGCAAGTAAAGTTTTAACACTAGGGTCCAACAGTCGTTTCAATGATTGGATTCTGGGGTTCCAATTTAGTTTTAAGCGCTAAGGCAAGAGAGGTCACGTGGCAACACGTGAGGGTGCCTTCCCTTCAATGGTTCTGCTGAGCTTACTGCCTCTTTCTGAGTGTCACGTGTCAGCACGTGACGGGCATTCATATGCTCGTCTGTTAGAGATTTTGTTAAGGGTCACGTGTGTCACGTGAGGGACAGCCTCACAGGGTTTTCTGTAGATCTCTTGGGGGGGTCACGTGGTGGCACGTGACCCTGCCTTTATGTGTGTCGTTTTTAGAGGATCTGTCGATCTTTCTTTTTCAGGAATTAAATTCCTCGGGCTTTTAATTTTCAAAGGAATTAAATTCCTACTTCCTTTTGCAGATTTATATTCTGAAATAGAGTTGAACTCTGAATTTTCTGTAGGAATTAAATTCCTCATATATTTGAAGAACTGAATAGGGTTAAACCCTAATGAAAGTTTTTAAGGAACTAAACTTCCCGTTTTAAAGAATTATGATTAAGGGAATTAAATTCCTGTTGTTTCAACAGAACTATGTTCTTAATTAGGGCTAAACCCTGCTTCTTTTTATTTTGAAGGAATTAAATTCCCATGATACAGGGTCGAGCCCTAATTTTATTTTAAAGGAATTGAATTCCTATAGTTCTGCGAGAATTAAATTCTCATGCTTGCATTCCTTCTCTATGTTTTGGATCTGCATGGCAGGATCTCGACCCATTGAGAATTAAATTCTCAACCTTAAGGGGAGATGTGCACTTTGCAGATCCTCTATCAAAGAGAGAAGAAATGTGTTCTTCTGTTTTATATATTAGAGTTAAACTCTATAGAGAATTAAATTCTCTTTCTTTCCGAAAGCCTTCCCTCTCTTACCTAGGGTTTTTTGCAGAAGATCCAAGTCTTTTCCAAGTATCAAAGCTTTTCTCCTTTTTTTTTTCTTTCTCTGCGCGTATGTCTCTCTTTTTTCTCTGTGTCTTTTGGCTCCTATTTATAGGAGAAGCAGCCGAATGAATTAGTTTTTGATGAATCTTCACTGAGAGATTTGATTTGCATCCATCATTCGTTTTGGACCTTTGGATTATTGGGTGAATTTTATTCACCATTGGATTTTAAATCCAGAGATTCTCCTTTGTTATTTCGGTTAGATTTAAGGGAGAAATCTTTCCAAACCCGAGATTTTCCATAGATAGATGATATTTAATCATCTCTGAATCTTTAATTTGATTGGTCCCAGATACTCACTTTCCTTTGGAAGGATTCAAATTTCCTTCAGAATTTAATTCTGCCGTCAACATGGGCTTTGAAAGCCGGTCACGTGTGACCACGTGACCCATGGTCACGTGCGGACACGTGACCCCCCTTTTGGAATGAAGGATCCTCTTTCTTTCTGCGTTCTGCCTTCTTCTGCTGCTTAGCCGTCTCGTGTTACCACGTGAGCCCTGGTCACGTGTGAGCACGTGACCCCTGTCTGGCACTTCTTTCCTCGGTTCAATTGGAGAGCGAGTTTGCTGCTTTGAACGTCACGTGTCGACACGTGACCCTGGTCACGTGGGAGCACGTGACCTCTTCTGAAGTTCTTTTCCTTGACTTTGCTCAGCGAATCGATGTGCGCTTTTTCCGCACTTCATAGGTCACGTGTCAACACGTGACTGCTGGTCACGTGTAAGCGCGTGGCCCCTTTTTAAAACTTTTCTCAGAAGCTTTCCTGATTTTAAATCAGGAAACAAATGCCCCCACAGCGTTGTTCTCACGTGTCAGCACGTGAGTGCAACGCTGTCTCCTCTCGGGACCGTTGGATTCCTTTAGGGATCTGGGGAGATGAAACGTTTCCATTGTTTTCTATAAATACTGCTGTCTCTTCATAGGAGCCTTCACTTTGCTCATCTTCTTCCTCTGAGAATTTCCTCTTTGAGAATTTAATTCTTGCTTCCAGAGCTTAGTTCTCTGTCTTCAAAATTTTCCAGAGTTTAACTCTGTCAACGGATCCCTTTCCCTCAGGTAATAATTTCGAACGGCCAAAGCGCCTTTGTCTTTGAAAGAACTCCTTGGATTTCAAATCCACATTAAGGGTTTCGCAAAAAACCCATTTTTTTCTTCAAGTTTTTTCATAAGAACAGGGAACCTTCGAACTGTAGATCTCTTAGGGTTTAGGTGATCTTCGGGGAGATGATGACAGCGTTTCAACTCCATGGACTTTAATTCCATCAAAATTACTTCTGGGAATTTAATTTCCTCTTTCCTAATAAGGAATTTAATTCCTATGAAGAACTCAGTTTCTTCACCCAGAGGCTCCTTGGGGTCTCTTGGCCCGAGGCTGTTCTTCTGCCATTAATGTGATGGAGATTTTGTAATGATGCCTTTTCGTGGGAATTTAATTCCTTTGATTTTGTTGGGTTCACTATAGAGCCCGAGACAGATCTCATTGGGGGGACGTGCATGGTCATCATTCTTTATTAAATGGGGATGTTCCCTTTGTTTTATTGTAACTGTTTGATCTCATTATTAATGAGCCGTCATCCGGATTCTGTGGGGCCCATGTGTCTTGTAGCCAATGGTCCCGGGAAATTTTGCTGTTGCTTTCTCCAATTAGTCTTCATGTTCGTGCATGAACATATATCGCTAACTTTTCTTTTAACGGCCTCCCTTTATTGGATTTCAGGTGTGATGGCTTCTGCTCCACGCTTTCCTTTCTCTCGCTCGGAGGCGGCCTTTCCTCAGTCACCGTCTGATGAAGAGGCGATGGCAATGATTAGGGCCCATGACCCGAACTGCGCCAACCTTCTTCAATGGGGACCTTGGTACAGTCAGATTATTCAAGGTCGCAGGAGTTTTCTTTGCGCGGTGCCAACGGAGCCCACTTTCCGTTTTTACCGATGGATCCTCCAAGGACAGCTTTTGCCGTGGAAATGCCCAACTGGACTCCAACGGGGAGGCTGGAGCCTTCGACGACCGGCATTCCGAACCATCCGATCCCGGCTATAGACATCTTGGGACGGCGCATCTGCCAGGGTGAGGCCCATCCGTGGGGGCAGATTTATAAGATAGGGCTCACTCCCAGGCATCCTACGGGCTACCTTCTCTGGGCTCGCTACATCCTTTCCGCCCATCGGGCGCGATTGCAGAAAGTCGGGCTTTATCAGGCCGTATACGCGTCGCTATTCCATTACAAGTCCCCGCATGCCTGGTGGGTCAAAGCGTTTTTGAACCAGTGGAATCTTCCCACTAATACTTTTCTTCTGGGAGATCGCGAGGTTTCGATTTCTTTAGCCGAATTTTATGATATCTCGGGGTTGCCGATAAGGGGTAATATGTATGAGGAGTTGCTGCCCCCTGACGAGTACGTTTTTGAACTCGAGCCCGCCCCAGTTGACGGCTTATCTGCTGAGAATGCTGTTCGACACAAGCGCCCTAGTTTGATTAGGACCCTAGGCATTTTTGATCGATTATTCACCGAGTCTGAGAAACAAGGCGTCACTTTCAAGAGCTTCATTGCTCGTTTCATTCGTGAGGACGCCTTACCGAAGACAGCCCCGAAGTTTGCCAACATTGGGGACCCCTTTGGGTTTGGTCCGAAGAGGTTGCCGACCAACGAATCAGATCTACCTCAGTATTACATCCCTATCATATCGCCGATCTCTTTTGAATCTATTGCTGCCCCAGGCATGGACGAGGAGACGTTCTTTGTGGGGTTTATTAGCGTCTGGCTAAGTTGGTTCGTTATCCTCATGTATCGCCGCTTCATGAGAGCCTCGGTCATCTACCCGGCGCATCGTATTGCTGAGGGGACGCGGTTGGCCATTGGCATCCCGGCCCTGGCGCACCTCTATAATGGATTGGGCACTGCGGCTAATACCTCTACGCCTGGCGTGGATGTAGTGAACTTTTCGCTTCATTACTTCACGTCATGGATTGAAATGCACGTGCTGGGGTCTTTTGCTATGCATCAGAGGCCTGCTTTTTACGACGCCTATACCTTCCCGCGACTTATGCGACTGGTGGGTGCTTCCGCTGCCGATCCAACTCAATTTAGGGCTATTAGGGTGCTGATTTCCCCTCACGCCACCGTCGGCGGGTTAGCTTTTAACGATCGGGTTCTGTCTTCTCCTTCGGGTCCTGTTCAGCAACTTTGGGACCAGTCAAAGGACAACGCGCCTTCTCTGAAGCCTCGAGAGGCCACGTACTTGTATTCAATTAGACCGGGCTACTTGGTGTTTCGCCAGGAGAGTGCAGCTCTTTTTATGCGGTACAATCCTCATCGATTTGCTCGTCAGCTCGGATACGACCAGGGTTTTCCTTTTAAGGCCTTTATAGTCGCTCCAATTCCTTCGCTTGATGCTGTTCGTGATGCCGCTCATCATTTCATGAGGCTGAACACCGGCTCTCATTTCATGGTCCCTGAAGCCGAGTACATTCCTCGATGCGTGGGTGCATTTACAGGCTGGTATCTTCATCGGGTCACCCCAATTATTGCTGAAGAAAGAAGGGTTCTTCTTGGTCATGACGCCCCTCCTCAGGTCTCGAGAGTTGAGTTGCGACCGAGGGTTTCAGTCCGCTTCCCTTTGAGGGAGATTGGCGCTGCCCTCATTCCGGGGGAGTCAGGGGTAGACCTTACTCCGACCGCTGGTATGCCCTTGGGCTCCCGATCGCGAGGTAGACGAGCTCCCGTAGTAGCACCCCTGCCGGTCGCGGCACCACCCCCCGCAGCGTCGACGATGTCGACGTCGTCTTTGGTTGTGGCACCGAGTGGGAGTAACAGTGACGAGGGCGTTGAAGGCGATGTGGGCCAGCGTCGCCGTAAGGCTTCGCGAGGGAGGAAGCGGTCATCTTCAGCGACCGGCTCTGGGTCTAAACGACGGAAGAAAGTGGCTACCACCCTGCTTGATTCTGTGGTGGAGTCTGAGCCTATCCTTGAAGACGAACCCTTGGCCTCGCAAGTGTCTGACACTGTACTTCTCTTTCCGAGTTCGGCTGACGAGGAGGCTGCACAACTGGCCGAAGCCTTACGGCGTTCGAAAGACCCGTCCCATAATGCCAAGGTTCCGAAGAAGTCTTATCCCGCTGTAATTTTTTACGAAGACCCTTCGTGGATTCGGCGGCGATTTATCGGCCCTTTGGAGGAATGGGGGGAAAGGGCTTTGAAGCATGTCGCTTCAGAAGACGCTGCTGATGCACTTTCTTTATGGACCGGCGGTCATGAATCTACCCTTAAACCCCGGCGGGATCACCTTCTTGAGAAGGAGGAACGGCTTGAAGCAGCCATATTGAGGGCTTCTTTGCGTATAGGTACGTTGTGCTTCTCTTGTAGTCTCTTCGCTTATTTATGCTCGCGGGTATGTATCATTTATTTGAACCGTGCAGAGTCTTCGATGCTGGGGGAGCTCCCTACTGGCCTATTAAACCTAAAGCCCGCTGAAACTCTTAATGCAGCCTTGCTGGACGTGGAGGGGGCTGATGAGGCTGCTCCTCTCACGATAGAACCTCCAGCGGCGGCTCTTGAACGGGGAGTGCTTGCCCCTTTAGGGAAGGTTCCCTTGGAAGCTGCCGCCCCAATGGTTCTTGCTGAGGTCGGCTCGAGGGCCGGAAGCGAAGTAGTCGGGGCTCCTTTCCCTTTGTTGGAGCCTGAGGTCCCGGCAGAGAATGTTGAAGCCGCTATCCCCCCGGCTCAGAATGGGAGGAGTGTTGAAGGTATCCCTCCGCGTTTTAATTTAGTAACCCCTTCATAGTCTGAACTCTTTTGTCTTTCCCAGAATTGCGCGGCTTAGCGACCACGATCGCGGACCTGTCGCCTCGCCAGTCATTTCAGCGTTTACTGGAGATGGCAGCTCCGCAGGCAGTCTCCCCTCAGCGTATTGTCCTTTCCTCTGGGCAAGGTTAGTGTCATTCGCCATTTTTTTTTAACCATAGTATTGTTACTGTTTTTGCGAAATGACGTTGATGTCTCTTATAGTTTTAGAAGCCGATGATGAGGTCGAGGTCGTTGAAGGGCCAGGGGAACCTTCAACTCCTACTTGCATGACTGTCGGTGAGTGACTTTTTATCATGGTCCCGTTCATTCTGTGTTTAAAAGTTTTACTAACATCGTCCTAATCTGAACAGCCCTGCCAGTCTCCATGGCTTTGGAATCACGCATTGTGATGCCGTCCGGCCCCTACGCTTTGCGGGCTTCAGAGCGCTTGGCCCAATTGAGTCTGGTCTCCCTATCTTCTTTCATCGAGGAGCTCCGTGCTGGTAGTACAACCACGGCCGAAGCGTTCGCCGCTGAAGCTAACGGCTCCCTTCCTTTTCTCGCCACCTATCACGGCGAGAAGGTGGTGCGGGTCTGGGTGGAGTTCTGTAGGAAGGTGGAGGCTTGTTTGTACGCTCTCGAGTGTTCTCTCCTTTCCTCGGAGGCCGTGGCTGCAAAGGCGGAGCTACGAGGTCTGATAGCACGACATGCGGCCAACATGACGTCGTACGAGAAGAGACTTGGTCGCAAGTTCTCGGAGAGGGAGCTAGCCTCCAAGGCGTTGAGCGAGCTTCAGACCAGCCTTACAGCTAAGGCCAACAAAGCGTATGACCTTTGGCGAGTGCTTCAGGAGTCCATCAAGGAGGTGGTGGCTCTTGATAAAGCCGCCATGTTTACTCGCGAGAGGGTTGAGGCTCACAAGGCCACTGAAAAAGAGCTTGAAGCTCGGCTTGTTTCATATCAGGCCCAGCAAGCTCAAGCGGAGGCCCGTCTTCTGGAGATCTTGCATCATGAAGCCGTGTCTCAACAACAAAACGATGAGCTGGTAAAACTGTTGCACCACCCGCCGGCTTGAGGAATTGTATCTTTTTTTTTCTTTTTTTTTTGTATATACTCATGGATAAGAGTATCTTTCTTTTGTTTTCTTTCATGAATCGCGCTTTGTATCCGTTTTGTCTTATGAATAAAAGATACAATTTTCCTTTCAATGGTGCGTCCTTTTTCTTTTTATTGAATGCATTCTGTGGATATTCTACCTTGATCTCCTTGCAGGACAGTGATGGTTCAGGATTCAGGGTTAAGCTCTGCTTCCTAAGACTTCTGCGTTTTACAAGCCCCGATGGTCTCATAAAGAGTTTTCCTCCCGGCCGTGAGGACTTGTAAGTGCTGGATGCGATTACCCTTGTCCGTGTTTTACGGAGTCAGGGGTTTCTCCAGATATTGTAGTTTAAAGACGTCGCGGTCAAGGTTAAGGACCTCATAGTCCGTGGATTTAAGGACTCCACAGTCCGATGTTAGTTTTAAGACATCACGGTCAAGGTTAAGGACCTCATAGTCCGTGGATTTAAGGACTCCACAGTCCGATGTTTGGTTGCAGGGACCCTTCACCTCTTTGAAAACGTTGAGGAATTACAACGCCAGGTATCAAAGGAGCGAAGAGATGTACCCTTAAACCAAGGCGGTATCCGTAGGGAATCGGGGTGGTTGATCGTTAGTTTTAAGACATCACGGTCGAGGTTAAGGACGTCATAGTCCGTGGATTTTAAGGACTCCACAGTCCGGTATTTGCACTGGATGCTTCACACGGGTTCACTGCCGTGCTTAGCGAGGACCAGGCTCCGCTCTGGACGTTTTCCACGGGGTCAAAGAGTGACGTTATCCGCCTTCAACGTAACCAGGAAGTTTGCACTAGATGCTTCACACGGGTTCACTGCCGCGTTAGGCGAGGACTAGGCTCCGCTCTGGATGCTTCACACGGGTTCATTGCCGCGTTCTGCGAGGACCAGGATCCGCTCTGGAAGTTTCCCACGGGGTCAAAGAGTGACGTTATCCGCGTTCCACGTAACCAGGAAGTTTGCACTAGATGCTTCACACGGGTTCATTGCCGTGCTTGGCGAGGACTAGGCTCCGCTCTAGATGCTTTCCACGGGGTCAAAGAGTGACATTATCCGCGCTCCGCGTAACCAGGAATTTTGCACTAGATGCTTCACACGGGTTCACTGCCGCGTTAGGCGAGGACTAGGCTCCGCTCTGGGTGCTTTCCACGGGGTCAAAGAGTGACATTATCCGCGTTCAGCGTAACCAGGAATTTTGCACTAGATGCTTCACACGGGTTCACTGTCGTGCTCGGCGAGGACTAGGCTCCACTCTGGATGCTTCCCACGGGGTCAAAGAGTGACGTTATCCGCGTTCCACGTAACCAGGAAGTTTGCGCTAGATGCTTCACACGGGTTCACTGCCGTGCTCGGCGAGGACTAGGCTCCGCTCTGGGTGCTTTCCACGGGGTCAAAGAGTGACATTATCCGCGTTCAGCGTAACCAGGAATTTTGCACTAGATGCTTCACACGGGTTCACTGTCGTGCTCGGCGAGGACTAGGCTCTGCTCTGGACGTTTTCCACGGGGTCAAAGAGTGACATTATCCGCTTTCCACGTAACCAGGAAGTTTGTTGATTGTATCCGCATTTCACGGGATGGAGGTTTGACTCTTGGTGATATGTATCGCCGAGCCATGGAACTTGGGGTTGCTGCTGTTCCGTTTCGCTTGATGTTGTGTCTGCTGCCACGAGACGAACGTCGAAATGATCTCTAGGCTATCTGTGAACCGTCGAGATTTGGCTTCTCCTTATGATGAAACTCGGGGGAGGAGTATGATCCCTTCTTTGATTGCGCCCCTGGATTGTATACAGGGTTAGATGTAACATCACCTGTAGGGCGAGGATTTCACTTTTATTTTATTTCTTTTTCCGCGATGCTCTATCATTTCATCTTTTATATCGCGAAGGTCGCGATTGCCCCATCATTTCGGCTATTTTTCGCGGTGCCCTAATCATTTCGGCTATTTGTTTATTTTCTGCTCGCTGCTTTTTATTGCGAGTTGCCCCATCATTTCGGCTATTTTGTAGGCATGTGTGGCTTGCTAGCTTTTTCGCTGCAAGCCTGGATTTTAGGCACCGATTTTGGCATCAGCACCGCTATAACTGGAATGTTGCCAGGAGCGAATCATCATTTGCCTTTGTCGATGATGAACAAAGGTGGCTCAGCAAACAGGGTTAAGGGTCCTGTCGGCCAAGGCTTTTGACTTCATGAGCCGTAAGGGTCTCACAAAGGTATTTCTCCCTACAAGTCGTGAGGAACTTGCAGGTGTATTTTCTCCTTAGGGATCGTGAGGATTCTTAAGTGTGTGCTCCTCTGTAAGTCATAAGGATCCTACAAGAGGGTTCTCTCCTTATGGGTCGAGAAGACCTACAAGGGTTGGACTTTGCTGGGGAAATGTTTATTCGCGCCCGTGGATTGTGTACAAGGGTCAGTATTGAACCCCTTGTAGGGCAATATCGAAGGTTGTGGGGGATTTGCTTAAGAACAGGTTTAGGTTTCTGTAACTTAAGACTTTCAAGTCTTATGAGCCGTGAGGGTCTCATAAGAGGATTCTCCTTACGAGTCGTGAGGATCTCGTAAGTGTATTTTCTCCTTAGGAATCGTGAGGATCCCTAAGTGTGTTGCTCCTTTGCGAGTCGTAAGGATCTCACGCGGGTGATTTCTCCTTTCAAGGTCGAGAGGACCCTATAAGTGCCTTTTAACGAGGTTGCGCCCTTTCGGGTTTTCACAAACACTCGCCGGTAGTCCCGCTGTTTTTACTCACGGAGCCCTTTCGGGTTTTCATCCGTGCCCATTTTGCTTTATGGACATACAGTTTTTTTTTTTTTTATTTCAGTTTTTTTTATTCTTCTCCATTTTCCCCCCTTTTTTTTTGTCAGCCTAAGGATGCTGCGGTAGTAGTTTTAGGGACGTTTCGGTCCGTCGCTAGTTTAAAGACGTTTCGGTCCATTGTTAGTTTAAGGACATTTCGGTCCATCGTTAGTTTAAAGACGTTTCGGTCTGTCGTTAGTTTAAAGACGTTTCGGTCTGTCGTTAGTTTAAAGACGTTTCGGTCTGTTGTTAGTTTAGGGACGTTTCGGTCCGTCGTTAGTTTAAAGACGTTTCGGTCTGTCGTTAGTTTAGGGACGTTTCGGTCCGTTGTTAGTTTAGGGACGTTTCGGTCTGTTGTTAGTTTAGGGACGTTTCGGTCCGTTGTTAGTTTAGGGACGTTTCGGTCCGTCGATATGGGAGGGCCAGCTACTGCTTGTAAAGTCTGAGCCTAAGAAGATAGCGAGCGGACATAGTCGTCGTCATCTATCATTGACCCAGGCTATGGCTCATTAAGCGTAGTATTTCTTTAAGAAACGGCCGTTTATTGGCCTGAGAGGTCTTTCACCGTGTATGTCCACGAGTAGATAGGCTCCACCCTGGTAGACCTTGTCTATGATGTAAGGGCCTTCGTAGTTTGGCTCAAATTTCCCCCGCTTGGCACGATTGGGGATCATAGGTCTTTTGACCACTAGCACGAGTTCGCCTTGTCGGAATGTCCTCGGCCTAGTCAATCTTTCGTAAGAGCGCGTCATCTTTGCTTTGTAGGCTTCTAGATTTTGTTGCGCTATGAGCCGGGTTTCGTCGAGGGCATCAAGCTCTTCAAGCCGAAGATGAGCATTTTCTTCATCTGTCAGTTCGTGGTGGACTGCCACTCGTAGAGAGGGTAACTCTATCTCGAGGGGGAGTACTTTTTCCGTCCCAAATACCAATGCGTACGGCGTTGTGTTCGTGGCCGTCTTGAATGTAGTTCGATAAGCCCAAAGGGCTTCTTGCAGCCTTTCGTGCCAATCTCTCTTATTCCGGGAAACGGTCTTTTTTATGATCTTCGTCAAGGTCTTATTGAAGGCCTCGGCCAGACCGTTAGCTCGTAGGTTGTAAACTGAAGAATACCTCCAGTCTATATTGTGCTGCTGCGCAAAGCGGCTAATCTTATGGCTTCTGTAGGCTGGCCCGTTATCGGAGATAATCCGCCGTGGGGTTCCAAACCGATAGATAACGTGCGTCTTGAAGAAATGGAGGATATTCTCCGTCTTCACTTCCCTCAATGGTATTGCTTCTGCCCATTTGGAGAAGTAATCAGTAGTTGCCAGGATAAAACGATGTCCCCGAGATGATGCCGGCTCAATGGGGCCGACTATGTCAGTTCCCCACATTTCGAATGGCCAGCTGGCCACCGTTGGGTGTAGTGGATTTGGATGTTGGTGGATAAAGTCTCCATGAATCTGGCACGAGTGACACTGCTTCGCATACTCGAGGCAGTCCTGGATCATCGTGGGCCAGTAGTAACCCATCCGTTTAATTTTTAACTTCATCTTTGGGCCTGCTTGGTGAGAACCGCAAAGTCCGTCGTGAACCTCTTGGACGACCCTTCTCGCTTCGTCAGGTCCCAGGCATCTCAGCCACAGAGAATCGAATGATCTCTTGTATAGAGCATCGTTGACGAAGGCAAAAGATAGAGCTCGTTTCATGAGTTGATGCCTCGAGGATGTATCTTTGGGCATTAGGTGGGACTTAAAGTAATCTATGAAGACTTCCCTCCAGTCCTCGGCCTTCTCATGGTCTTTTATTTGTAGGGTCGTCTGCTCAGTTGCTCCCTCTTTATATAATTCCGGAGGTAGTCCTGCCGGGGTGAGCACTTGGCGGCTTTGTACCACGATTCTGACATCATCGAGGTTCTCGTCAGCCAGTTCTTTAGCAAGCTTAGCCAATGCGTCTGCTTTGCTGTTTTCCGCGCGCGGTATATTTTCCAAAGTATAAGAGGGAATCTGGGTCAACAGTTGTTGCACCTTTTCGCCGTACTTCACCAGCTCCGGTTTGCACGTTTGGTAGTCACCATTTACTTGACTAACGACCAGCTGAGAATCCCCGTATATGAGGAGGTCTTCAATTCCCATGTCAATGGCAAGCTCGAGGCCTGCTATCAGGGCTTCATATTCAGCTTCATTGTTTGTCCTCGGCTCTGTTAAGGAGAAGGCGAAGCGCATTATCCCTCCTTGTGGAGTCGCAAAGATGAGGCCTATCCCTGACTTGATCATTGGGATACCTTGCTTTTGTTTCTTTACGGAGGACGCTCCATCGAAATAGAGTTCCCATCGGGTGTTTCCACCGCTAATCGCATCAAATGCATGCTCATCCGGCAAGTCACAATTCAAAGGAGAATCGGCCGGTATCGGGTGCCCAACGAGGAAATCGGCAATGGCCTGGCCTTTCACTGCCTTGAGAGGTTGATATGTTATCGAGAACTCCATCAAGAGCAGGGCCCATTTAGCGAGTCGTCCCGTCAATATGGCTTTTGACATCAAGTATTTAAGAGGGTCCACCTTCGAGATGAGGCAGACTTCGTGTGCCAACGCATAGTGCCTGAGCTTTGTTATCGCGAAGATCAACGCCAAGCAATGTTTTTCAATGGGAGAGTAATTGCTTTCTGCTCCCAGTAGAACTCGACTTAAGTAGTAGAGTGCTCTCTCTTTCCCCTGATCATTCTCTTACGCCCATAGTGCGCCCAAGGAACCTTCGAGGGCGGTTGTATAAAGAATGAGGGGTTTTCCCTTGACCGGCGCAGCTAACACCGGCGGGTTCTGCAGGTACTGCTTGATCTCGTCTAGTGCACTTTGGCATTTTTGATCCCAGACGAATGGGGTTCCCTTCTTCATCAGGTGACTGTAGGGGCGGCATTTGCCTGAAAGATTTGCGATAAATCGCCGGATGTATGCGAGCTTCCCTTAGAGAGACCGCAACTGTTTGAGGGTTCTTGACGGAGGCATTTCCATTATCGCTTTAATCTTTGACGGATCTATTTCAATACCTCGGTGTCGAACGATGAATCCCAGGAATTTGCCCGAGGAGACTCCGAACGCGCATTTGAGGGGATTCATTTTCAAATTATATTGCCGGAGGCGTTGAAACACAGTCTCCAGGTGCTTTAAACGCTCTTCGTATGACATGCTCTTTACTACGAGGTCATCGATATAGCACTCAACGATGTCATGTATGAGGTCGTCGAAGATCTTTGTCATGGCCCTTTGATAGGTAGCGCCAGCGTTCTTTAGACCAAAGGGCATGACCCTGTAGCAGAATATACCCAAAGGGGTTCGGAAAGCGGTGTGCTTTTGGTCTTCGGGATGCATCTTGATCTGATTGTATCCTGACGAACCGTCCATGAAGGAGAAAACCTCGTGAGTGGACGTGTTATCTATCATTAGCTCGGTTACCGGTACTGGGAAATCATCCTTTGGACAGGCTTTATTGAGATCCCTGAAATCCACGCATATGCGTACCGTCCCATTCTTCTTCATTACCGGGACGATATTGGCAATCCAGTCGGGATATTGTACTTCCTGGATAAATCCGGAATCGATCAACTTCTTGACCTCGGCGTTGATGCTCATCTCAAGCTCGAGTCGCATCCTCCTTGGCGCCTGCTTGACCGGCTTGAAATCTGGGGATATTGCTAATCTATGCACAGCGATCTCCGGATCTAATCCTGGCATCTCGGAGTAGTTCCACGCGAAGCAGTCTTTATGTCGCAGAAGCACGTTTTTTAACGCGGCCACCTTTTCTTCAGAGAGTAGCTCGCTGACGAATGTCGGTCGCGGGTCCTCTGCCGATCCCAACTCAATCTTCCTGAGGTTATCTACAGTAGTATGTATACCGTCTTCCAGTTCTTTCGGAGCGGGCGGAAATTCTGAGATCACCTCATCATCGCTGTTTTCAAAGCACCGGGGAAGGTCATCTATGTTCTCGAGCTCTTCTTTTAATATCGTAATCGTATAACAGGCGCGAATCCGCTTCCGGGACTGAGGTGGATCCAGTTTCGCTCTTGCGGCCTTGGGTTCATGCTTTTGTGGCGGCGTTCCCTTCCAGCTGTTGGATAAAGCGAATCTGCCCCGTCGGTACTGGTCCTCGACCCAGTTCTTGAAGGTGAAGCAGTCTTCGGTAGGATGTCCTATGGCTCGGTGATAAGAGCAATAGCCCGAGCGAGAGGCCTTATTAGCTTGTTCAGGGTGTCTAGACTCTGGAAGCGTGATCATCTGATGTTTTAGGGCGAGCTTGAGTAACCTTTCCGTCTTGTCTCGGGGGAAGGAGTACGCTCGACTCATCTTTTCTATGAAGGGCGAATCCGAGCTGTGCAGTTCCCGATCGCGTAACCCTCTAAACCTGCGTCGTTGTTGTCGGCTCTTCCTTCCGCTTCTCGACTTATTTCCGTCTCCGCATCGGGCCTTTCATATGACGGGTTGACGAGGATGAACATCTTTGTCTTTTGCAGCCTGTTGAAATAGACGTTGCGTCCTGGCCTTCTCGTAGATGGCCATTTCGCGGTTGTGGTCTTCCCGAACTTTCTGACCCACTTTCCTGATAGGCTTGCCCATTCGTTCTTCGAACGACGGACTCGGCGCTTCAATCGCGGGGTCTAGTTTTGATGGGGGGTTGGCATCTCCTGACAGGGCGTCCTCCTCTTCATCAAAGGTGTATATAGCGTAGCTGCTATGAGCCCGTTCCCGTTTTCCGGTTCTCGCGTATCCAAGCCCAAGTGTCTCCATTTTCCCGTTGGGCAATTTGCGTTGGGTTCCAGGGACATCCCAAATCCTGTTGTAGAACCGAGCCTGTCGAACAGTTTGTTTTAAGGGTACTCCTTGGCGCTTCAATAGCTTCTTTAATCCATCTGTATAGTATCTGGGCAGACGGATGGGTTGGAGTCTGTCGCACGCAGTATCTGCGCCATGCCAGATCTCTTTCTCTATTTTCGACTCTGAGGATCGGTAGAATAGGATCACCTTCTCACCCCTACGCCTGGGAGGGACGTAAAACGTTTGCAGGTCCTGCACACTGTGAGCTTGAAGAGTGTCGAGATCCTTGTAGTGTTCTCGCGGTACCATGGTGATTTGCAAACTATGTCCATCGCCAAGGGGTGCTTGCATTGAGAGCCGATTGGAGAATACGGCATTGACCTCATCTTCTGAATCACTTCCGAAGACCAGTATGGGGGCGGGCGTCTCCCGGTTGTTGCGTTGAGATGGCCCTGTACAAACTATCTCTTCCTCTTCTTCGGTATCGCTTCCGAAAACAGGGATGGTGGCGGCGGCTTTGTTCTCCGAGTTACGACACCTTTCTGTATCTTCGAAGTCTGGCAAAAAGTATTTCGCATCCTCGTATTTGCGGACTTCGTTCACGTAAAATGGGTTCAACTCACCCGTTACAGTATACTCGAAACCGTCTTTAAAGTATTTCATACACTGATGTTGTGTAGAAGGGATGATGTTGTACTCGTGTAGCCAAGGACAGCCGAGCAAGGCATTGTAGCAGGTCTTGGCGTCAATGACAAGGAATTTGATGTCTGTGACGAGAAGCCCGAAGCGTAAAGTTAGTATCACGGACCCGAGAGTCCGTGACGATTGTGAGTCGAAACCGGAAATAGTAATTTTGTCCCGGGCAAGATGTTGCACACTCATGCAGATTTCCTTCAACACCCGAACATTAAGGAGATTGACGGAGGATCCATTATCCACCAGGATCTTGCCTATCTTGATGTCATGGCAGTATCCGGAGACATATAGGGGGCGGTTATGGTCGCACGTCCCGAGGAGGAGGTCTTCATCACCGAAAGTGACGTCGGCCGTATGCACTTCCTCCAGTTCGTCCTTCATCTTTTCAGTGGCGAGAAAGGCTTGGAATTGCTCAGGTTCTTGTAATGCCTTAATTAGTGAGTCCCGTGCTTCTTTTGATAATAGGAGGGCGTCGAGAATGCTAAGCTGAGAAGGTAGCTTCCTTAGATGCGCGAGGATGTTATAGTCCACTTTACTCCTCCTAGGAGGGTCTTTGGCAGCCAGTTCTTGAGCGACTTGGTCATCCAAAGTGATATCTTCGGTGACCCTTTCCTTTCCCTTATCTTTTCTGTTCGTAGGCCCGAGATTCTTTTCCGGGAGTGTGCGATTGCGCAGCTGGATGTTCTCGCAGGCTTCCGATTTCTCCTCTTTCCCTAACACGGACTCTTCAAAGAGAGGGCCCAGAGTCACTTCTTCATCAGAGTCGCTCCCAAAGGTGAGAACTTGTGACCCTTCGGCCTGAGCCATATAACAGTTGCCAGTAGTTCTGTTGGGCCCGTCGACAGTGCTTCTTTGCTCCCTGCGGCTCTTGCGTTTCATGCGCTTGAAATGTTGCCGACGAGCGACATATCCTTGCCACCATATCTTAAAGGCGTCGCACTCCTCTGTGGGGTGTGAGATTTTCCGATGATATGCGCAGTAGCCAGGGTGCCTTTCCGCCCGATCGTGCCTATTTCCTTCCGAAGGTGGTAGCTTCATTCCCATTGACATGGCTTTGGCGAACCTTTTCCTTGTCTTGAATATCTTTCTGTCCACTTCGGACGCCTTTCGTTCTGGCAGGGGTAGCTCAACTCTTTCGTTCAGTCGCTGGCATTTGGTTCCTTCTGATGCTGCCATCTCACGCTCCTGATCCGCTTTACTTTTTAGACGAATCTCGTCTAAGAAAGCATTGATCATATCAGTTGTCAGCCTCGTACGCTCCGGTTCGGGCTTTGCCTCCGGCTTCTTGGTGTAAAGAGCTTTCTCGCCATCGGTAAGCGAGTGGGAGATTACGTTACAACTTGCCACATACTCTTCGGATTCATCCGATGAGCTCTCTTCATCATCTCCGTCTTGAAAGGTGTGGTCGAGGAATTCTCGCAGTGTGACAGGAGTTCGCACCTTCTGATTATATTCTTCCAGCGCGTCGATTTGCTTCTGCAATTTCGTGCGCTCGTCTCCAAGCCTCGCGGGCTTCTTGGATTTCTTCTTCTTTTTCTTCGATGCTTTTGACGGCTGGGCGTGAGTATTTGGATCTTTATCATGAGCCTTCATAGTTGGGCGGGGCCTCAGCATCCCTTCGATAATTTGAGCTTCAAGAGGGTCCTTCCATTCGATTGCAGGGCACACATGAAGGTCTCTCAGCATCCTTTTGGTTTTAGTTGATAGTACAACTTCCCATGGAGCTTCTTCAATAAAGGAGCAGGTTGCCCCCGGTGTATCTGCTTTCTTAGGAATATGCGGTTGTGGTGGGTTCACCTTCCACTTTTCGGACAGTACAAACTTCCCCTGGAGGTATTGATCTTCAATCCATCCTTTGAAGACGAAGCAATCTTCAATCGGATGACTTACCGTTTGATGGTAAGGGCAGTAGTTAGGGTTATTCACCTCAGTGGGTTGTGGCGGTCGCCTTGGGTTTGGTAGGTTTATAAGTCTGTTGCGTATTGCCAGCTCAAATAACCGTTTCTTCTTGTCTCGTGGGAACGAGTAGGGACGCTTCATCTTTTCGTTATAATATCGGCGTCTTTCTTCCAATTGATCTGCCGATTTCGGGGCGTCAGGTTGCTGTTGGGCATTCGCGACAAAAGTTGCCCTTCCTTTACCCTTGTCATTCCGAGGTTCTGGCTTCGGGGCAGGTGGTCTATGACCCATCTAGTCCATCTGAGCCAACTTGTCGATTAAAGCCTGGAATGTGGTTGGCTTAAAGAACATCATAAACTGGGAGATAGTTGCGTGGGGGTCTAGGGTTCCTACGAACATGCCTACTGCGGGTGCTTCCTCAATGCGTTGCTCGCATCTTGACCACAAATTCCGCCAGCGTATGGCATACTGGACCCAGGTTTCGCCTGGTTTTACCCTGGCGTTAATCAAAGCAGTCATTGGAGTGCGTTCGCTGGCACTCGCGAATCGCTGAGTGAATAACAGTTCCATTTCCGCGAATGTTTTGATGGAATCGTTCGGGAGTTCTGAATACCATTCGAACGCTGTTTCTGATAAGCTGCCCACGAACTGGCGGAGCAACAGTTTATCGTCACCGCCGGTGTTACCGCAGAGGGCCCGGAACTGGGCGACGTGTTGATGAGGATTGCCGGTCCCCTTATATACATGGAATTTCGGTATCGTATAGCCTTGCGGGTATTTGATTTGATCGTACCAGCTTGGGTACGGTCGCCCCGTTTTCACGACTTGACCAGCTGCCTCAGTCGCATGATGGACCCGGATTTGCTGGGCTATGTAGTCAGCCAAGTCAGCTTTAGAGATTGTCTCCTCCCTGGCCGTAGAGTGGGCCGGCGGTGGATTTGACGTTTCTCCTCGGTCATCTTCCAGAATGATTGGGGGATCTTCAACGGGTGGGTCCTGTTGGATCATCATTCCTATCATATCTTGGAAGAGAAGGCCCATGCGCTGTATATTAGCCGCTTGTTCAGCAGCCTCTTTGTCCTTTTTTTCCAATGTCCGGCGAAGGAACTCAGCGTCGGTTTCCTCCTCCCGGCGCGCGTCTGAGGGCGTTTCTGGGCTTTCTTTTGGCCCGGTAAGTGCAGCCATAGCACTCATCATTTCCTGCAACTTTTGTTGTTGTTCCTGGGCTCTCATCACGGATCGGGTCAGCGGTCGGTGGCCCGTAGAAGTGCGGCTTTCCTCCTTTCCAGAGACCATGTAAACAGTGTGCACCACCGTGCCCCCAGACTTAAGGCGTCTGGGTTCATTGCTTCTAGCCGTCGTTGCATGTTTAGGAATCTTCTCTGGCTTCCTCCTTTTATGAGCCATGGAGGTCGAGGGGGCCGTTGAGGAGGGCGTCCAGACAGCCTTTTGGGGTTTAATCTGGTGACCAGCCTTCGGTTGAATTTTCAGCTTCTTATGCTGGCGGGAGAAGTTTGGATCGATGATTGAGTCTCGGGCCTGCCGCCAAACCATATAGATTTTGGAAGACAGCCGTTGAGGAGATCGGGGCTGGTCTGATTTTATTTCCAGAACCTTTCCTGATGGGGGAGGAGACCTCTTCAGCACTGCAGTAGGGGAATTCCTTCACACCTTATTTAACATTTCGAAGCTGTTCCCAGTTGGAACAGCAGCATTAACTTCTACCACCGGGGCTGGTGGAGTCAATCCAGAGGGGGAGTTGCCCCCAGCCTTCCTTATTCGGCGCCAATGACAACGTCGAGCGCGTCGAGCAGACGGCGTAGAGTCAGCTATAAGAATGGTTTCGTCTTGCCCCTTGTGTGGGCGGGGGGTCGTTGTTGGTGTTAGCCTGTCAAAGACCGATGTCCTTTGTGCAGCGGGAGCGGGAGTCGAAGCTGTTAATCTTGTGAAGATCGATTTCTTGACCGGGGAAACCGCCTTGGCGATTTCGGACACAGGAGCGGCCGCTTTCTTAGAAGCATCCTTCTCTGAGATTGTAGGCCCTATGATGAGTTCGCAAGATTTCTGGCCCAATCTAGAGAAGACCGAGGCGTTGACGTTGGGCGACTCGTTGAGAGGAGCCGCGGCAGGGGTAAGACGATCAAAGACCGACTTCCTGAGAGTTTCCTTTGTCAGCACCGGCGCCACGAAGCTTGATGAGAGGAGCATAGTCCCAAAGAACAATCCGGTAGTGGCCTGGGTCACTTGGTCCACCGGCATTGTGAACAACGAAGCAGCTTGGGATCCATAGGCTATACCTCCTGGCGAGGTAGAGCGTTGGTCGCAATTGCAGTTTGAGCAGTTGAAGGACTTCGCGGAAGTAGCAGCCATCGATCCTTTATTTTCTGCAATAGGCAAGACGCCAATTCTTAGTATCTTGAAACCCAAGGGCAATCATTGGCGAATCGCGATTGGTTCGCGAATCACGACACACGAAGTGTGGAGTCGAAAGAGGAAAAGGTCCCACCGGGCGTGCCAGAATCTGTTCCCCTCCGAACGGACACGCGGGACGTCGGGACGTCTCGCCTGAGGTTCGGGGCAGATGCCAATAGGTGCTATCCGTCTGCCTCTCCGAGGATGCCAAGTCGATCCATGGCGCCATGTATCGGAGGTTTAGACGGATGCGTCCGATGTAGCAGACTTCGTCAGATTCCCCCTCATTTGAGGGGTTTTTGATTGTGGGGACGCTCTTCCCTGCAGGCGCAAGCCCCTGCAGTTAATTACGCTACCGCATCGCGGTAACAACTTTCTCCTTCTCCAGATGGTCACTTCGTATCGTGTGTTTTTGTTTTATGTTTTCCTGCCCGTGGATCGTTTACGGAGACCGAGTTATGTCGTCGCCCGTAGGGCATGGACTAGTCCAAATCCGTATCGTCTTAGATTTGGGTTTGGGGGGGGTTTGGTTTGAGGACACGTTAGCCATACTTGAGGCTAAGATCAACTCGAACATTCGTTAAGGACACATTAGTCTAGTTTGAGACCAAGATCAACTTAACGGGATCGTTTAGATCCGACAAAGGAGCGTTTGAACTCCATTGTTCCAGTTTTAGGGACATAGTGGTCCATCGTATGTGTGGCCGTCGGGACCCATCACCTCTCTGACGACGTTGAAGGATTACAACGACGGATGTCAGAGGAGTTCAGAGATGTACCCTCGAGCCAGAGTTAATTAAGGGGGATTCATAGTCCAGTCTGCTTGAAGGTTTAAGGACGCGTTAGCCATCTTTGAGGCTAAGATCAACTTAAACAGGACCGTTTAGATCCGACGAAAGAGCATAAGGCAGCTCTATGATTCTAGTTTAGGGACATTGCGGTCCATGGGTAGTTTAAGGACATCTCGGTCCATGGGTAGTTTAAGGACATTACGGTCCGTGGGTAGTTTTAAGACGTCTCGGTCAAGGTTAAGGACGTCATAGTCCATGGGTTTAAGGACTCCACAGTCCGGTATGTGCTCTGGATGCTTCACACGGGTTCGTTGTCGTGCTAGGCGAGGACCAGGCTCCTCTCTGGATGCTTCACACGGGTTCGCTGCCGTGCTCTGCGAGGACCAGGATCCGCTCTGGACGTTTTCCACGGGGTCAAAGAGTGACGTTATCCGCATTCCACGTAACCAGGAATTTTGCATTATGCATGGGTTTAAGGACCCCACAGTCCATATCATGAGTGGTCATCGGGACCCGTCACCTCTTTGAAGGCACTGAGGGATTACAATGCCAAGTATCAAAGGAGTGAAGAGATGTACCCTAGAACCGGGGTGGATTAAATAGTCCCTGGCCCAATTTGGGTCAAGACTGATCAATTATGTTATGAGCCCATTGGCCCAGTTAATCACAAATTGAGGACTTATGGCCAGCTTGGGCTAAGTCCAGTCAGGTCTGGAATATTGACTTTTTGTTGGTCCATTGAGGGAGAGGCTTTGCCTCCATCAATTGGGCCAAAGCCTAGTGTTAAACACTTTAGAGCAATCAGTGTTGAACACTGGGAATAGTTTAGTGTTTAACACTAACAGAATAGTTGGTGTTAAACACCAGCAACAAGGCTTTCGGATTAGTGTTAAACACTAAGGTGGTCAGTTTTGAACGCTGCAAGTAAAGTTTTAACACTAGGGTCCAACAGTCGTTTCAATGATTGGATTCTGGGGTTCCAATTTAGTTTTAAGCGCTAAGGCAAGAGAGGTCACGTGGCAACACGTGAGGGTGCCTTCCCTTCAATGGTTCTGCTGAGCTTACTGCCTCTTTCTGAGTGTCACGTGTCAGCACGTGACGGGCATTCATATGCTCGTCTGTTAAAGCTTTTGTTAAGGGTCACGTGTGTCACGTGAAGGACCGCCTCACAGGGTTTTCTGTAGATCTCTTGGGGGGGTCACGTGGTGGCACGTGACCCTACCTTTATGTGTGTCGTTTTTAGAGGATCTGTCGATCTTTCTTTTTCAGGAATTAAATTCCTCGGGCTTTTAATTTTCAAAGGAATTAAATTCCTACTTCCTTTTGCAGATTTATATTCTGAAATAGAGTTGAACTCTGAATTTTCTGTAGGAATTAAATTCCTCATATATATGAAGAACTGAATAGGGTTAAACCCTAATGAAAGTTTTTAAGGAACTAAACTTCCCGTTTTAAAGAATTATGATTAAGGGAATTAAATTCCTGTTGTTTCAACAGAACTATGTTCTTAATTAGGACTAAACCCTGCTTCTTTTTATTTTGAAGGAATTAAATTCCCATGATACAGGGTCGAGCCCTAATTTTATTTTAAAGGAATTGAATTCCTATAGTTCTGCGAGAATTAAATTCTCATGCTTGCATTCCTTCTCTATGTTTTGGATCTGCATGGCAGGATCTCGACCCATTGAGAATTAAATTCTCAACCTTAAGGGGAGATGTGCACTTTGAAGATCCTCTATCAAAGAGAGAAGAAATGTGTTCTTCTGTTTTATATATTAGAGTTAAACTCTATAGAGAATTAAATTCTCTTTCTTTCCGAAAGCCTTCCCTCTCTTACCTAGGGTTTTTTGCAGAAGATCCAAGTCTTTTCCAAGTATCAAAGCTTTTCTCCTTTTTTTTTTCTTTCTCTGCGCGTATGTCTCTCTTTTTTCTCTGTGTCTTTTGGCTCCTATTTATAGGAGAAGCAGCCGAATGAATTAGTTTTTGATGAATCTTCACTGAGAGATTTGATTTGCATCCATCATTCGTTTTGGACCTTTGGATTATTGGGTGAATTTTATTCACCATTGGATTTTAAATCCAGAGATTCTCCTTTGTTATTTCGGTTAGATTTAAGGGAGAAATCTTTCCAAACCCGAGATTTTCCATAGATAGATGATATTTAATCATCTCTGAATCTTTAATTTGATTGGTCCCAGATACTCACTTTCCTTTGGAAGGATTCAAATTTCCTTCAGAATTTAATTCTGCCGTCAACATGGGCTTTGAAAGCCGGTCACGTGTGACCACGTGACCCATGGTCACGTGCGGACACGTGACCCCCCTTTTGGAATGAAGGATCCTCTTTCTTTCTGCGTTCCGCCTTCTTCTGCTGCTTAGCCGTCTCGTGTTACCACGTGAGCCCTGGTCACGTGTGAGCACGTGACCCCTGTCTGGCACTTCTTTCCTCGGTTCAATTGGAGAGCGAGTTTGCTGCTTTGAACGTCACGTGTCGACACGTGACCCTGGTCACGTGGCAGCACGTGACCTCTTCTGAAGTTCTTTTCCTTGACTTTGCTCAGCGAATCGATGTGCGCTTTTTCTGCACTTCATAGGTCACGTGTCAACACGTGACTGCTGGTCACGTGTAAGCGCGTGGCCCCTTTTTAAAGCTTTTCTCAGAAGCTTTCCTGATTTTAAATCAGGAAACAGGGTGATGACTTCCGGGCAGTTCAGCAGAAACGAGATTTGGAGAGACCCCGACAAGATCTTTCTAGAAATATTAAATGAGAAGACTTGGACCCAGGATCAGTCGTACTACGCACACCCAGTAGGACAGAGTTCGGCATCGTCTACGAGACATGTTATGAGTGACCATGATAGTTACCTAGAGATCTTTAGAGGATGTGCCAGAGCGGGACTGTTTCCGTCATCTTTGATTTCGGTATTATGGATGAATTATTGCATGATTGAGATTTTGTGCACCACAGTTGCATTTGACTTCGATTTGATGTCATTCGAGATGTGGATTTGGATTTCATGCCTATGGTATGCATGTGATTTGACTTGTGCTCTCCGCATAGTTTTCATGCACTTTTAGTATTTTGATTCAATTTTGTGCACGCTGATGCACATGCTTGTGAGATTATATACCACGTTATACCTGATTTGTATTGAGGTTTATTGTGTACCGTCGATTTCGATTGTGATATTCGATATCGTTTTCGTACACCTTGTGCACTTGAGTTGGATTTTGCGCATACTTGACACGCTTGATGCGATTTTGGTGCACGCCAGATGCACTAAATCGGGATTCTTCGTGCATATTAGATGCACCTGATATCACTGTCAGGCACACCCGTTGCCTTTGACAGGTTTTTCGTGCACACCCGTTGCACTTAGATTTTGTTTCTGTGCACATGAATGGCACATTTATTGATTTCGATTTCTGTACAAACCAGACGCACATGGCATCCTTATACACATTTTGGGATTGATTTCTTTTGGAGCAGTAGGTTTTATGATATTTACTATTTTGTGTAGTAGCTGAGCAGGACTAGTCCGAGGACAGTACCTGAATATATTTTGCATGCATTGATAGTTATTGAAGGGATTTCCAAAAAAGAGCTATAGTCTCAGTATTTACCTATGTGTCCGAGATGACACGAAACTTTTACAAAGGGGAACTCTTCTAAATTGTTTTCAAAAAACGGCAGGGTGTGTATGTTAAACAAAGCATATATATATATATATATATATAGTTAGTTATTTCCTTACAATAAACGCCCGCCACTGTGCCGTGATACGCGCATCGCACAGCGACTTAAAAAGGTTTGGCATGCACTTCTTTCAGGTGTTTTGACGAATTTACAACGATGTGTACTATGTATAGTTTTGATGTATATCATGTTGGTTTTCGTAGTGGACTTTGACATTGGTGTCTTCACCATAACTCCGATGATTGCGGGATGCTTGACGGAGTTTTGATTTTGGTTTATATACTCGTTTTTCATGCGCATGCATTGCACTACGTTGTGTTTTATGTATTTATGATTTCGAAGCCTCGACGCCTTGATCATTTTACTGAAATGTTTTAGTATTTGAGGGGTTTAAATTTAAATTCGGGGACCGAATTTATTTAAGGGGAAAGACTGTAATATTTCAGAAAAATAAAATATTATTTTTGGGAATTTATATAATTAAATAATAAATATTATAAATATTTTAATGATGCGGTATAATTATATACCGATAGATTGGAAAATATTGGAAAAATTAAATTGAATGGTGATTTTTGGAGGAATTTATGTGATTTAAGCAAATTATAAATTCTTCATGATAAATTATATTCTATTTTAATGCTAATCGCGATTAAGTTTCACTAATCTTGCATTAAACTTGATTTTTGCATCATGACATGCAACAAACTTGTTTCATTTTGTTTGAAAACCCTGCACCAATTTATTTGTTATTTGGTTTTGTTTTGTTGGAGTTTTAAAGAAAAAGAAAAGAAAAGGAAAAGATTAAACAATTGGGTATGGACAAGAGAGAGAAGAGAGGGTGAGGGGTCAACCTTGGACATGGCTCATCTTCATTCATTCCCTCTTCATCTTTTTCCCTCCTCTCCCCTCACCATGGCTGCCCTCTTCTCTCCCCTCATCTACCTCCTCACTTCACCATCAAAAACACATCTAAACAACAAAATTCCTTCATTAAAAATATGCACAAGCTCACTACAAGCATTTTGGACCAAGCGAGTTAGGATATTGAGCACTTGGGGCAACTTAAGAATTTTCTTGAGTTGCCGAATGAGGTAATTCTTTCACCGTTAGTATAGTATTGCATTCACATTAGCTTCCATGTTAGTTTAGAAGTGATTAAATGAGGTTTAGTGAACTTGGAAAATTCCAAGATGGAGATTAAGGTTTGATTTGAATTGTGATGGTGCAAGTGAGTGTAATTAGTGACTACAACCCCTGTAGTGTTTGATTAAAGACCAAAACCAGATATTTAACCCCATGACCCAAACTTAGAAACCCCGATATCGGAAGATTGTCGGAATTGTGTTGGTAATTAGAGAACTGCTATGACCCGGGGCACCTGAAAAATATTTAGCGAGTACTGAGATGTGTGCATGTGACCTGGAAGCTACCCAGAAGACACGATCCCCACCCCCCTCATTCTGGCCGGAAATATATCCCCATTGGCCACAAATTGCTGCCTGGGTAGGGTAGAATGGGTTCGTGTTTGTTCCATGACTTTATCTTCAGTAAACTAGACCCTCCACATATGCAAAATTGGCTAATTTCACCTAGGGTAAAATCTGAAAGTGTTTTTCATAGTTTCTGATTTCTGTTTATGAATTCTGTGAACTTGAACTTTGGTATTTGTGTTTTGTCTCGGTCACTTGACGTTCGTACGTCGGTATCGGGAGTTGTTGGGTTATTCTTGCATGAGTAGACCATAGGTTCTAACCTATGCGTGTTTCGTGTGCCGTTTTGGTTTTCATCCGCGATTTCGGTTTACGATACGATATTCATTGAAATGTAGGTACCTCCGCGTGGACTTCGGACGATGAAGAAGAGGATGGCGACATCGACTTCGGCAAGCAAGGATCAAGGTGAGTAGATATATATCTACGGGGGGAGTCGGGTGGATGGCGTATAGCACCCCCGCAATTTCGTAGAGTAAAATACGAACACGTTATATTATATATATATAAATGTGTGTATTGTGTAGGGTTCCTAGGCACACTCATGAGGTTCTACAAGTCATCAAACATGCCAAAATCAAATTTTTATGTGCCGAACAACCCTATGCAAGATCGTTAACTAGAGGTAAGGCGAAACTAAAATCAAGTAAACTACTTTACTACTAAGTGAAAGGAATTATAACCTTTGTAGATCCGGTCCTTCACTTCTAAAGCTCCGTGTTGACGTCCCTTCGCTGCGATCATCGGTATCCCGGACCCTAGCGTTGGTTTCTTCGGAGAAATGAGCGAGCTAGGTCGTTGATTTCGAGGCCGAAGATGATCTACGTCGAGGAGACTGAAACTCAAGCTATTCCTTCACTTGGTCAAGAACTTTGTGAAGAGAACACCCTATACTACATTTCAAGTAGTAGAGGATGAAGAAATAAGAAGTGGGCTCACTTTAGAATTGTTTTTCTCACTCTTTTTCTCATGGCACCATTGGAGCTAGCAAGCTTTTTGATGAAGCTTGATCAAGAAGAAGAAGAAGAAAGAATTAAGAATAAAATGAATAAAGAATGAAACTTATCCTTTTAATTATGGCACCATGGTTGAGTTAAGCCCTCATGCTTAACTCATGTAGAGAATTAACCAAAGTATTAGGTTAAGGGTTGGGTTAAATAATATCCTAAGGAAATGACAAAAGAGTTGACTTTGTCAATGTTTATCAAGCTTCATGAAGCTTGATAACTTTGACCAAAGTCTCATCTCTTTTGTTATTTGTTAGGAAATCAGTAAACCCTAATTTAACCTTGATTTGGTTCAAGTCTCATACACACTTCTTGTATGTATCATCAAACATGATACAAACATGTACACTTGCATATATCAAATACAAACAATGTGCACAATCTAGTGAGAAAATCAATCTTAAGTGAACCAATACTAGTTAATATAAAGTAATATATCAAATATATAATTATACATTAAATCATTAAATCAACACTTAATTTAACAATCTGGTCATAACCGACTAATATCATGTGTAACAACTTATCGAATCAACACTTGATCCGACAACCCGGCTATATCGCATACAACCGATCAATGTCACGAATCGCGAGAATAGAATACGGTATCTCATATCGTATTAATCTCGGTCCCGCACATATCTCATATGCGCTCCTATTTCATTTCGCTTGAGCTAGGAAACCCATGTGTAGGACTCTAAAGACTCGTCAATACGCCGGCAGTAGGTGGTGATCATATCAATCACCCACAAGACGCAAGCGGTCTGCTAAACGTAACGGCCACCCAGGTATTGAGCGATCAGAAGATCAATGAGCAAGCCTGCTCACACTCCTGCGAATCCAACCAGAAACACTTACCGCACAGTCCACTCTGTTCGTCTGATATGTCGCATATCTCGTCTAGGGGTGGTAAACGTCAGACCCCAGCAGCTTGATAAGTCATGCCGATGTAAGGTACATAACAAGCATGAAACTACTGATAACACTTACCAGTAAATCAGGGTAATCCTGGCCAGGGATTTCCAGTTATGGCCAGTCGAGTATAGCGCAACATCAACCCCCAATACCGGGAGAGACGAAACCTCTCCTATCGCTCATTGCCTCCATGTGAATCGGGACTGTACCCAAAAACCACCTGCTTGCACGACTCAGTAGAGCTGTGGTAAGGTGGAAATCAAAACACAGTGGGAGACACACAAGACTCTATGACGATCTCGGGTCAACAGACTAAGCTGTACCAGTGTCACCAGAGAACTGCCATCTGACGTGAGGTATAATACCATCTGGGAGTTCTCGGCGAGTCCGTTCAGTGTACCCAGTCTCCACTGAGCACCAACATACCGTCTCTGATGTCAAACACCAATGGATATGGGATCATCCATCGCCCATCACATGGGTCGAGAAGATATACGCTAGTCTACTCTGGAATATCGATGCCCCTTCTCGATATTCCCACGACTAGGAACAATGAAGGATGTACTCATTGACTACCCAGGCCCCACTAGTATGATCTACATCATAGTCCTGGAAGTCGAGTATAAATCCTAAGGGCTTTATCAGCATGTAATAGAGAGACAACAAATATACATGTTAAGATAAAGAGCAACCAGATAGCGTACTATCATGTCGAGCAAGAAAGTCCTACCTATATATGTCCCAGCATCCACTACAATATACATCTCATGTACAGTAATGGCCTCTAGGGCATACATATAACTAACAATCTCCCACTTGCACTAGGGCCATCTGTAGCAGTGGTTGCAGTATCTCATACTCAACCATCCCATATAAGTCTCTCTCTGGGAAAAGGCCTTTGTGAGTGGATCCTCCGTGTTGTCCTCTGAGTCTACTCTCCTAACCTCGATCACCCTGGAGATCAACTCTCTCCATGATCAGGTGATGCTGCCTCAGAATATGTCTGGGTCACTGATGGGACCGGGGTTCCTGGGCCAAAGCCTCTCTTCCATTGTCACACAATGGTAGGAACCTAGTTCATCCATGAACTAATATACACCCAAACTTCCTCTTTGGTAGTATCATTGATAGCGATGTCACCAGCCTTTATTGTCTAGTTTGTCACGGTATCTCGCTTGGAACTCTTCCAACATATCGTCCCTCCACTGAGGGTAAAGACAATGCCTGCGACTAACATTCAGTCGTCCTTATCACCCTGGAACATTTCCAGTGATTCTCCCCAGGATCAACCGATACCATCTCACTACAACTAGTGAGAATCCTAACATCCATTTAGATCTATCTCATAGATCCAAAACCCAGGATTTAGGAGGTATCATTTTGATCCTATATGGAGAATCCATGTGATAAGAGGAGATTGACAGAGCGTAGTATAGGAAACTCTTTTCCTATGAAGAGTATGCTGTCCACGTACAATACGAGGATGACCACCTTACTCTCTACTACCTTTTTGTATATACAAGGTTCATCTACCATTTTGATGAAGTCAAACTCTTTGACTACTACATCAAAACAAATGTTCCAACTCCGCGATGCCTGCTTTATCCTGTAAAGAAACTTGCACACGTTTTCGCTGCTCCCACTGTCTACGAAGCCCTCTGGCTGTGTACTTATAGACGCTCTCTTCTAAATCAATATTTAGAAAAGCAGTCATGACACCCAATCGCCAGATATCGTAGTCATGGTATGTAGCCGTGGCAAGTAGGATCCGGATGGACTTAAGCATAGCCACTGGAAAAGGTTTCATCATTTTCCACGCCTGGTCGATGACGAAAACCACTAACAAGTCTAGCTTTGAAAGTATCAACTTTTCCATCTACACAAAGTAATCTTCTCAAGATATACTTGCTTCTGATGGGGATTTAACCCTTCAGATACAGCATCCAAAATCCATACTTTGTTGGTGTACATGGATTCCATCTCAGATCGCTAAGCATCCAGCCATTCTTACAGAGTCCCGCTCGAAACTAGTTGGGTCATCATCTCATGATGCAATCCTCGCTCCCACTGTCATCGAGAAACCGAAGTATCTCTCAGGCGGATGAGGAACCCTGCTAGATCGGCGGAGAGGCTGAGGTTCGTCGGAATCTATTGAACTCTTTGGTTCTACCAAATCATCAGCTGTAGTTTGTATAGCTGGAACTCTTTCCAGTTCTACAGAACTGACCTTGCCTCGATCTTGTCCGGATTTTGCTTTTGACATAGGCCGGAAAATCCCAAATCTTAACTTACTTAAGAGATAGGCTCTTCCCATACCATATCTCATATGGAGTGGTAGGCAGTGATCTGATTCGAACCTAACTCAATAGGTATGTATCTTCTTAAGTGCATAACCCCAAAAGGAAACAGGTAACTCAGTAGTACTCATCATAGAGCGCACCATATCATATAGGGTGTGATTGCTCCGCCCCGATACACCGTTGTGCTGTGGTGTATACAGAGGAGTAACACTGAGAGAGAATCTCATTCTCCTTTAGAATAGTCCAAGAATTCCATGCACAAGTATTCTCCTCCCTGGTCTCATCATAGGACATAATACTTATACCTATATTGGTTCTC
The DNA here is from genome assembly GCA_030015575.1 of Agapanthus africanus. Taxonomy (NCBI): domain Eukaryota; kingdom Viridiplantae; phylum Streptophyta; class Magnoliopsida; order Asparagales; family Amaryllidaceae; genus Agapanthus; species Agapanthus africanus. The sequence goes on from JASDDO010000004.1 coordinate 209,890,348, forward strand.
TACTTCTGACTTATATTCTTTGAATTTCTCAAAAGCTTCAGACATGTGTTTCAACAGGAACATGTGTTCGAATCTTGAGAGATCATCAATGAATGTAAGGAAGTACAAAGAACCAGTCCTGGCATATGTAGACTGGGGACCTTTATACATCACTATGTATCAGTCCCAAAAGTTTGCTAACTCTTTCTCTGTTTCAAGTAAACAGAGCTATAGTCATCTTATCTTTGTGACATGACGGGCAAGTTTCACAAGATGTAAATTCAAACCGATTTAAATATGCATCTAAATGTAACTTTAGCTAGTCGGGTCGCATTGATATGACCTAGTCTACAATGCCTTAAGAAGAATTCGTTCATTTCTGAACTCTTCTTCTCATGTGTGTTCTGTATACTAAGAACTGTAGTTTGATTTAGAACGTCAATGCTTTTAGATAACGTGCCTGAACCGATCAACTCTTGATATAGGAAATATTCAAAACATTATCCAACAATACAAAATTATATCCTTTCTTTACTAATAAAGTGACTGATATGATTTTGTATATCAGGTTCGGTATCTAATAACATTCGTTCAGAATCAATGTATTCTAGTAATACAGGGTGATAGTGACCAACAGGCTTGGCTGCAACACTTGCACCGTTTTCTGTCTCATGAAACTTATCACCCGTTCTCAGTTCTCTACCTTTCTGTAGCCCAAGTAACAGATTACATATGCGGGATCCTGATCCGGTATCTAATACCCAGGACGTAGAGGATACAGAGAAACAGTTCTTTGTAATGAACGCACCCGAAGGAGATGCATCTTATGCACTTTCTTCGTTTGGGCGGCATGGGAATCCTGGTATTCCCCTATTTCCTGCTATGTCTTATAACAATTATAAGTTGGAGCGGGACAATTGTTCCCCAGCACAGTATAACAAGCGGGTTCGGTCAATACATCCATATTATTATCTTGATTAAGGCGTGACATGGTCGCTACCTGGAGAGAGAGAGAAGAAAACACTCTGCGTGCGCTCTTTCAAGATTAGATTGGTTATATATTTTATCTAATCAGGATGGCTCCCACTGTTTTTATCAAATCTTCTTTCAAACCCTAAAAGGAAAGACTAGCCGGGATTAATTACACTCTACAAGTTCTCCAATCTTTCAGCCAGGACAGTGCCGGTACTTTGAGGGAGGTTCCCCGTGCTTTCGCACGGACCTAATTAAAGTAAACCTCGTTTTCCCAGGGGCGTAACCCCGTTGACACCTTTCTAGACACCTACTTGATCGGCTAATTGTAAATTGCAAAACTCTCCCAGGAGTAACAATTACTCGCAGTGGGTATCGGAATCCAACTATCATATAGAAGGTATGCAATCTCATTGCAAATTTCAACACTTGAAACTCCCGATAAAGGTTTTTACCCCTAGCACTTATGACCTTAACTATGGTCAACAAATCATAAGCACTAGTCAAGTTCTACCCGTCATTTCGTGATTAATTAGACCCACCCACATGACCCTTAACTAAGGTCAACAAAGTCACGCGACTGTCCTAACTAATCGCATCATATGCGGTGTAGGAAGACATCACTTAGCTATCGTACACTGTGCCTTGACTATGGTCAACAAACACAACACGAATACTAAGTACTCTACTTCCTAAAATGACGGAGGGTTGCGGATGGTTTTTAATAAAACCTTTAACGCTTTGAACTTGATCTCGTTGCGGAATCAAATGGTTTTAAATGTAGTGTTTTTTAGGCTTTTGCTAGTTTCGCTAAAGAGGTCACTCCCGGTGAAGGGATCTCGGCTCTTTCCTCGTCGAATGAGGTGCAGGATATTCACAATACCACTATGCAAAGCAAGAACTAGAAAAGCAGTAAAATGACAAACCGAAGGTTGTAGCATCTGCTAATTATTACTAAAGAGGTCACTCCCGGTGAAGGGATCGTCGGCTCTTTCCTTATCGAATAAGGTGCTGGATGTTCTACAAGGAACACCGCTATGCAAAGCAACAACTAGAGCTACCTGATTTTTGAAATTCGATTCCACAACATCTTTTAGGTTTATTTTCTTTCATTAATCTCATTAATGAATGTCCCATCATTTAAGTCCACCTAAACATCACATATAAATACAACGTACACTTATGCCATCCGCATTCGTCTCGATGTCTCGTCTGCACCGTTAGGCGCGGGGCAGGGCTAGCGCGGGTGTAAAACATAAGCAACGTCTATATAATATATCATACATACTATATACAATATCTATCTTAACAAATCACATGATCACATCACAGATAACGCAGCAGAAAATATCATATGAAATATTGGATATACTAGGACGTCCGTGCTTTATTTTGAGCCTTTATAAAACACGGATTCCACGGTCGTGATGAATAGCCAATCCCACACCCTAGACCCCTACGAGAGCAGCAAGCAACCCTACCAATTCTAGAGTTAGGAGACCCGGACTCGACTCCTCGAGATGGTCTCCCACTGGACCCTAGAACCCGGTTACTTGTGCTCCCCTCCTTGGGTCTATCCTAATGCGGAAAAGTAAATAATATACAATGGTGACATCAACCTCAACCCGGAAGTGCCCCAATAAAAGAATATTACATACAATTAATTTTACATGAATAAAAATGAAAAACACTCGTCTCACATAAAAAAAACCCGGCTATTCAAACACGACGATCCAATATAACATATCCAGCAACACATAACATCACATGTCATCAACGTAAGTAAATATTCCCATCCTAATTGTCGTTGACATATAGCAACGAAACCGGCGATATCACATATTACACTTACGGTCGCAGAAAAGAAAGTGTAAAACTACAATAGTTGGAATCCGCTATTTCCTTATACATCGCATGCCTAACCAAATGAATTCCTTAGACATCGCATGCCTAACAATTATAAACCCCGCATTTTAGTCTCAAAATCGAAAACTCTTTTCAATATCAAGTCGGTCAATTCAACATAATTCCTGACATCCTGATCGAATGCTCGTCGCAAACTTTAGTAGACGGCCGTACCCCCGGATGCCGTCGACGAAGTGCACTAAGGCGGAACACCGCTGCCGCGAGCACCCGAACGGATGCTTTTGGTGACGGGGTTCTCCTACAGTCACTTGGTCGGGGCTATGGGGCGTGGCTGTCTATTAAGTTTACCTGGCGAGTATCTGCGTACTCTACGTGATTGCGACGGACTTTTGATCGCATCAAAATTCCGAAGCAACCGATCAATTGAGACTAAAGTGCTATGTTTATAATATTCAAATCAGTTATCTCATAAGTATTTGTGGATTCCAAATATTGTATCACATTCCAGATAAATAGACAAATGTTAAACTTTCCGATCGAATAATCAAACACCCAAGTTTTCCCAAATAGCTCAACACTTGAGGGGAGTTTAAAAACATCCACTTCATGCCACAGTACCAATGGTCCAGCCGTAGAAGGGTCAAGCCAACGCCTCTCATGTGGCACGCCGTACTGCCCCAAACCCTAAGGTTCAAAAGGCAGTTCAAGACGGTCACATAATCGAGTTAAGGTTTGTTGTGTTCTAGAGGGTCCATCGCGTAACTTGCACTACTTAGAACGTTCTTAAACTACGGAAAAATCCAACACTTAGAAATTTTCAGGCAGGGGAAAAGGTGAGATATTGATATCCGGTCGAACATTTTAACACGTTCTAAAATACCCGGAAAAACAAAATAAACAAAGTTAAATAATCCGATCGAATCATCAAGTCCCCAATACAACCCAGAAAACTCAACTCTTGAGTATAAATTAAAAATTCCCAGAAAACACAGGAATTACAGACGGGCATTACTGTGCAAAGCACGTGCCAAGAGTCACCTTTATGGCCGCGGAACCGCCGCGCAAGCCAGGGTGGGGCCGCGGTTCCGCGGCTCATTGGTCGAATTGGGGGAACGTGCTCCACAGTAATTCCTAGAAAACCCTGCTGAATATTTTGGATATTTTTAATTCACAAAAATCCACAGTTTCAAAAAATGTACAGAGAAGGGTATCGATTAGGGTTTCGGGGTTCGATCGGGTTTCTAACTTCGTCTACACTTCGCCTAAAGCTCTAGCTAGGCTCTGATACCACTGTAGGGTTCCTAGACACACTCATGAGGTTCTACAAGGCATCAAACATGCCAAAATCAAATTTTTATGTGCCGAACAACCCTATGCAAGATCGTTAACTAGAGGTAAGGCGAAACTAAAAGCAAGTAAACTACTTTACTACTAAGTGAAAGGAATTACAACCTTTGTAGATCTGGTCCTTCACTTCTAAAGCTCTGTGTTGACGTCCCTTCACTGCGATCATCGGGATCGTGGACCCTAGCGTTGGTTTCTTTGGAGAAATGAGCGGGCTAGGTCGTTGACTTCGAGGCCGAAGATGATCTACGTCGGGGAGACTGAAACTCAAGCTATTCATTCACTTGGTCAAGAACTTTGTGAAGAGAACACCCTATACTACATGGCAAGTAGTACAGGATGAAGAAATAGGAAGTGGGCTCACTTTAGAATTGTTTTTCTCACTCTTTTTCTCATGGCACCATTGGAGCTAGCAAGCTTTTTGATGAAGCTTGATCAAGAAGAAGAAGAAGAAAGAATTAAGAATAAAATGAATAAAGAATGAAACTTATCTTTTTAATTATGGCACCATGGTTGAGTTAAACCCTCATGCTTAACTCATGTAGAGAATTAACCAAAGTATTAGGTTAAGGGTTGGGTTAAATAATATCCTAAGGAAATGACAAAAGAGTTGACTTTGTCAATGTTTATCAAGCTTCATGAAGCTTGATAACTTTGACCAAAGTCCCATCTCTTTTGTTATTTGTTAGGAAATTAGTAAACCCTAATTTAACCTTGATTTGGTTCAAGTCTCATACACACTTCTTGTATGTATCATCAAACATGATACGAACATGTACACTTGCATATATCACATACAAACAATGTGCACAATCTAGTGAGAAAATCAATCTTAAGTGAACCAATACTAGTTAATATAAAGTAGTATATAAAATATATAATTATACATTAAATCATTAAATAAACACTTGATTTAACGATTCGGTCATAACCGACTAATATCATGTGTAACAACTTATCGAATCAACACTTGATCCGACAACCCGGCTATATCGTAAACAACCGATCAATGTCACGAATCGCGAGAATAGAATACGGTATCTCATATCGTATTAATCTCGGTCCCGCACATATCTCATATGCGCTCCTATTTCGTTTCGCTTGAGCCAGGAAACCCCTGTGTAGGACTCTAAAGACTCGTCAATACGCCGGCAGTAGGTGGTGATCATATAAATCACCCACAAGCCGCAAGCGGTCTGCTAAACGTAACGGCCACCCAGGTATTGAGCGATCAGAAGATCAACGAGCAAGCCTGCTCACACTCCTGCGAATCCAACCAGTAACACTTACCGCACAGTCCGGTCTGTTCGTCTGATATGTCGCATATCTCGCCTAGGGGTGGTAAACGTTAGACCCCAGTAGCTTGATAAGTCATACCGATGTAAGGTCTATAACAAGCATGAAACTACTGATAACACTTACCCGTAAATCAGTGCAACCCTGGCCAGGAATTTCCAGTTATGGCCAGTCGAGTATAGCGCAACATCAACCCCCAATACCGGAAGAGACGAATCCCCTCCTATTGCTCATTGCCTCCATGTGAATCGGGACTGTACCCAAAAACCACCTGTTTGCATGACTCAGTAGAGCCGTGGTAGGGTGGAAATCAAAGCACAGTGGGAGACACACAAGACTCTATGACGATCTCGGGTCAACAGACTAAGCTGTACCTGTGTCACCAGAGAACTGCCATCTGACGTGAGGTATAATACCATCTGGGAGTTCTCGGCGAGTCCGTTCAGTGTACTCAGTCTCTACTGAGCACCCGCATACCGTATCTGATGTCAAACACCAATGGATATGGGATCATCCATCGCCCATCACATGGGTCAAGAAGATATACGCTAGTCTACTCTGGAATATCGATGCCCCGTCTCGATATTCCCACGACTAGGAACAATGAAGGATGTACTCATTGACTACCCAGGCCCCACTAGTATGATCTACAACATAGTCCTGGAAGTCGAGTATACATCCTAAGGGCTTTATCAGCATGTAATAGAGAGACAGCAAATATACATGTTAAGATAAAGAGCAACCAGATAGCATACTATCATGTCGAGCAAGAAAGTCCTACCTATATATGTCCCAGCATCCACTACAATATACATATCATGTACAGTAATGGCCTCTAGGGCATACATATAACTAACAATCTCCCACTTGCACTAGGGCCATCTGTAGCAGTGGTTGCAGTATCTCATACTCAACCATCCCATATAAGTCTCTCTCTGGGAAAAGGCCTTTGTGAGTGGATCCTCCGTGTTGTCCTCCGAGTCTACTCTCCTAACCTCGATCACCCTGGAGATCAACTATCTCCATGATCAGGTGATGCTGCCTCAGAATATGTCTGGGTCAATGATGGGACCCGGGTTCCTGGGTCAAAGCCTCTCTTCCATTGTCACACAATGGTACGAACCTAGTTCATCTCATGAACTAATATACACCCAAACTTCCTCTTTGGTAGTATCATTGATAGCGATGTCACCAGCCTTTATCGTCTAGTTTGTCACGGTATCTCTCTTGGAACTCTTCCAACATACCGTCCCTCCACTGAGGGTAAAGACAATGCCCGCGACTAACATTCAGTCGTCCTTATCACCCTGGAACATTTCCAGTGATTCTCCCCAGGATCAACTGATACCATCTCACTACAACTAGTGAGAATCCTAACATCCATTTAGATCTATCTCATAGATCCAAAACCCAGGATTTAGGAGGTATCATTTTGATCCTATATGGAGAATCCATGTGATAAGAGGAGATTGACCGAGCGTAGCATAGGAAACTCTTTTCCTATCAAGAGTATGTTGTCCACATACAATACGAGGATGACCACCTTACTCTCTACTACCTTTTTGTATATACAAGGTTCATCTACCATTTGGATGAAGTCAAACTCTTTGACTACTACATCAAAACAGATGTTCCAACTCCGCGATGCTTGCTTTATCCTGTAAAGCAAGTTGCACATGTTTTCGCTGCTCCCACTGTCTACGAAGCCCTCTGGCTGTGTACTTATAGACACTCTCTTCTAAATCAATATTTAGAAAAGCAGTCATGACACTCAACCGCCAGATATCGTAGTCATGGTATGTAGCCGTGGCAAGTAGGATCCGGATGGACTTAAGCATAGCCACTGGAAAATGTTTCATCATTTTCCACGCCTGGTCGATGACGAAAACCACTAACAAGTCTAGCTTTGAAAGTCTCAACTTTTCCATCTACACCAAGTAATCTTCTCAAGAGATACTTGCTTCTGATAGGGATTTAACCCTTCAGATACAGCATTCAAAGTCCATACTTTGTTGGTGTACATGGATTCCATCTCAGATCGCTAAGCATCCAGCCATTCTTACAGAGTCCTGCTCGAAACTAGTTGGGTCATCATCTCATGATGCAATCCTCGCTCCCACTATCATCGAGAAACCGAAGTATCTCTCAGGCGGATGAGGAACCCTGCTAGATCGGCGGAGAGGCTAAGGTTTGTCGGCTATTGAACCCTTTGGTTCTACCAAATCATCAGCTGTAGTTTGTATAGCTGGAACTCTTTCCAGTTCTACAGAACTGACCTTGCCTCGATCTTGTCCGGATTTTGCTTTTGACATAGGCCGAACAATCCCAAATCTTAACTTACTTAAGAGATAGGCTCTTCCCATACCATATCTCATATGGAGTGGTAGGCAGTGATCTGATTCGAACCTAACTCAATAGGTATGCAGCTTCTTAAGTGCATAACCCCCAAAAGGAAACAGGTAACTCAGTAGTACTCATCATAGAGCGCACCATATCATATAGGGTGTGATTGCTCCGCCCCGATGCACCGTTGTGCTGTGGTGTATACAGAGGAGTAACATTGAGAGAGAATCTCATTCTCCTTTAGAATAGTCCAAGAATTCCATACACATGATTATTATAGTGGATCTTTAGGCGATGTGTTTTCATACACACGCATATATGTGTATATGTGTGTGTGTGTGTGTGTGTGTGTGTGTGTGTGTGTTGATGGTATTGGAATATACTAGACTTTAGATCAGTACCCCTAATTCAGGATATGATGATAAGGATACCAGATGAACATGAGATAAATGTGATACTCGACCCGTACCCAGATTTGGGATGTCGTACGATGGATTTACCGTACGAGATATAATTATGATGATTGATCCGCACTCTTGACTCGAGAATGTCATATTATATATATTGTATCGTACGTGATACTATTGAGGCGGGATCACCGACTACTAGATATATATATCAACTCAGACTTTGGTGGTTTTCCTTACCATTTCGATTAGTTTGTTAGTTTACTTAGTAGATATTAGACTGGGCTCGAGTCATACTTATTTCCAAAACTAACGAATCATGAGTATTTTAAAGACAAGCCAAGGGATACTACGGATATTTCAAAGGACGTATCTTTTCTTAAAAACACCGTATCCCCTATTTTCTAAACACCACGATTCGTGTTATTTCAAATGCCAAAACTGTATGACTCATATATATTTTGTACATTAGTTATTGTTGCGTTTACTATTCATTTTCCGTATGTTCTTGATATTCACATCGCATTGCATGCTTAAATGTGTTTTCATAGTTATTATAAAATCATGCTGTCAGGACACCAGCACCATTACCGATGATGTGTATGCTCCTCATACACCTGCTAGCCGGCTCACACGCATCATCATCGGAAATTGCCATGTCACGTACACATTAGAAAACACTATTTCATTGGTATAAATTGCTAGCTGATAGTTTCGACATAGTACTAGTGCGTTTGCTTTTATATGCTAGTTTAATTATTGCATTCTTTGCTTGATATTCGATGCATTCATATATTCATTTGTCATGCAATATTATAGAGCTTATTGCAAGTAATACGTTGTTATTTACTCTTGAGATTGGGATTTCGGACTTCCTTGAGATTTCTGGATTTGGAGAAACCGCAAGGATTTTATAAACTTATTATCATTTTAAAGATAGAAAATTGCGGTTTTCTTATGATATGATTTGAGAGGTGTCCACCATGAGTTTTCTCGGCTCTTGAGCGATATCATACACCCGATTGGAGGAGGAGGAGGAACCGTCTGTGGGTGCATGGTGGACCCGGTGCGGTACCCCGGGGCAAGATGGTCGCAGATGATGACGTTGAGCCTGGCAGGGGAGCACTACCGACCGGTGATTTTATTGTGCCTCGACGGATATCCGGAGGATACCGATAGGAGTATAGTCCAGTCCGGATTGCCGGAGCCTGAGGTATTGAGATTTGATGTTACGGGCCAGTCCGGATTTCTGGAGCCCGAGATATTGAGATAGCGAGATATATATTTTGTGTCGATGCTAGACACTAATTTTCAGTTGATTTCATTGATGATACATCGATTTTTATACAGAAATCTCACTGAGATAAGAAAACAGTTTTCTCATTTAGATGTATTCTGTTTTCATGCATTCATACCTCATATATATGATTTGTTGCTACCTGAGGCACTGACACGAGCACTTGGTATTACACTTGTATAGATGTTTACCCTGGCCATTAGCAGATGTCTTAGGTTATTTTTTTATTTGGATTATTATGGTATGACCTAGGATAGATTCATACATACGATTTCTGCTTGGTGATGTTTTCTACTCACGAGTTGGCAACTCACCCTCGTTGTGCTACAGTTTCTTGCAGGTTTTGTCATACAGGTTTCCTTGGCGGCTTTGCTGGCACACTGCTTCTTTCCGGGTGATTGCTTTGGTAGGTGGACTCACTTGCATCGTGACCACCATTGTACAGTTATTTATTTTTAGTTGTATCTAGTAACTCCATCAACCATACTTGTATATTGTTAGACTTAGAAGACCAGTATGTATATTATTTCGACCTTAGAGTCGCGCGCTTGTATTTATGATTCTTTTCTGGTTTTCTTGAGGATATTGGATTTCATTCTGAGTTTTGATCCTCGCCCTTCGGCGTTGTATATTATATTGCTTGCGTGGTTGTGTCCGCCAATTTGCGGAGAGCTAGCTCCCGCTTGGGGATGCCTTTATTCATTATGTATATTATTCATGTTTGTACCCGTTTGGGGCCAGTATTTACAAAGGGGACTGCCGAAATTTTCGGGAAAAACTGACGTTGCTTTTAAATGTTTAATGCCACTTAATTATTAAAACCACTTGTTTTAAAAAAAATTTTCTTCACTTCTTCCTTAAAATGGTTTAGATTTCTGGGATTTTTGGCTTACTTGAATTAGATGGGTTCCTATAGACTTCATATAATTCAAGTGCCAGTCACGTGCCATTTCGAGTCGTGACAAAGTTCGTATCAGAGCGCTAGGTTAACCTTGGTTCGAGTCTATGTTTGACTATGCGGAGTCTAGGGTGTATATATATATTTGGAACCTAGGCTTGACCTTACGGAACTTAGACTTGGTCGAGGGGGTATTAGACCCGAACTTTCGTCGCGTAGGTTGACCTTGGTTGATGGAGTAGGTGACTTAAGTAGAGTGACGTACTGTGGGTATGTTCCGCGGCATACTTACGATACGCTACTCCGCTTAAGAAACCTTAGGATATACATTTCCTTGCACTGTATTATATTCATTCCTATTATCTATCATCATCGATATCGGTTTATGGTTTTTGCTACCACGATTGTGTAAGTCCACGGTAGCGCCCCGGCCGTCTAACTGACGCCAAATGCGGAACAAAAACTTTTTACAATTGGCGCTATCGCGTACTATAACCCGGATCTGCCATTAAAGCTAAACTAACAAACTACAAAGTGGGTAGAAGAGTTATACCGAATGATCCGAGTCCTTCGGTCTTCAACCATCATCCCACGCTTTGTTGCGGCTGCTCCGATCTCCTGAATCTCTAGTCTTCTCGTCCAGGTGGCATCATGTCGACGGATCTTTAAACGGGCTCCCGCCTCTGAACCGAGGCAACTCGGTCGTCAAGTTTTCTAAAAGAGACGACCAAGATGATGTAAAGAATGAGTAGAACACTTTGTCTCGTTACGTCCAAACCTATGGACGAACGGTTAATGAAGTTGCCTTTTGGAATCGGGTGGAATGAGAAATCAGTATCTATCAAATTTCCATACACTTAAACTCTCATCTTTTTCTCTCAATCAACCATAACCCACACCACATGAAGTGGCCGGCCACTTATAGATGAGGGGGAGGTGGGTGTAGGAGGAGGGAGAGTGACCATAAGATCAATATCAATCATGAAGAGAATGAGTCACCTTAACACATAGTATGAACACAATTAATGCAAGTGATGAATCACTTACCTTGTCATCAAACATCATTAAATGCACTAATGAGTCACAAAGATGCATGAACCTAGTCACCACCTTCTAGAAGCCTCTAGAAACTTCCACACTCATCTCAAGAAAAGATAAATCTGGATTTAACCGAATGTTAAATACGGCTGATAGAAAACTGGAAATTGGCAACTTCCAAAAGTGATCCTGAAACGAATTTCTGGATAACCCCGTATCAGTATAAACATACCCGCATTTGTATTATGACCGAATACAAATGCATCTGAGACAAAGATATTATATCTACAAAGTATAATACTCGGATCCGGCTTAAACCAAAGCCGACCAGTATCATCTGCCCGAAATATGACACGTGCGAAAACGCACGTGCATTTTCCGAACCTTGCCATATAACCATACGGCCTCTACAACGTTTCGTCCGAACTTGGAAAAGTGTCTGTGGGGGACTCTAATGACTCATCAACTCTCTGGCACTGGGTATAACCTCTAGCACGTCAGAGGTACAAGCTGTACATAACGGTTTGCCTATGTATTGATTGAAAGGGAAGCTGACGAGCGAACTCATCCATAAACCCTACTGAGCCTAACAGTGACAATAGACATACAGTCCGGTCCGTTCGTCTATGAGTATCGCATATCTGCCTAGGGGCTGGTAACGTCAGACCCCCAATAGCAGTATAAGTCGTGTCAGAGAGTAGCCCAGAACACCCTAAGATACTACCGGAGTACCTACCAGTAAATCTCCTGCCTCGGCCGAGGGCTTTGTGTAATGGCTCTCCTAGACACAGCGCGATCTCACCCCCAATACCGGGAGAGACGAATCCCCTGCCGATCCGCTCATTTGCCTCCATGTGGCTCGGGACTGTACCCAAAAAAGACCTGTTTGCACGACTCCTTTGAGCCGTGGTAGGGTAGAAATCAAAGTACAGTGGGAACTCACACGAGACAAATGACGACCTCAGGTCGATGAACTAACCTGTACACATGTCACCAGGGAACTGCTATCTGACGATATGTATAATACCAACTAGCAGGTTCCCGGCGAGTCCTGTCCGGTGTACTCATAACCCAATGAGCACCTGCATACATCTTAGGTGAACTAACTGACACCAATGGCTTGTGAGACCGGCCATCGCCCTTCGTCGGGGTCTCGACTGTATACACTAGTCTACTCTGAAGTATCTATACCCTGTCTCGAAACTCCTACGACTAGGGACACTTTAAGGATGTGCTTACAGACCCCAGCTCCCACGTATATGATCGCCATCATACTACTGGTAGTCAAGCAAGAATCCTTTGGGCTCTATCATCATGCAATAGTGAACTAAAGCATGTATACGATGATAAAGACAAACCTGATAGAATACTATCATTTCGAGCAAGACTGTCATATCTGTATAGGTCATGCCTCAATCATTGCAATCACGTACCTGCGATCCAATAATTGACTTTGAGGGCACTATCTCCAACAATCTCCCACTTGCACTTAAGGCTAATTATTGCGATGTCGCATACTCACAGCCCGTGTGATACCGAACATCCAACTCCTCTACTAATTAGTTTCACAAAGCTAGTTTGTAAAACTCTTATGTTCGAGAAATAGCCTCAGTGAGCGGATCCGCCGTGATGTTTCTTTCTATATCTCTCTAAATCTCAAGTTCGCGGAGAAAACCATCTCCCGAATTGAGTAATACCTGTCTTAGAATATGTCTGGACATCTGATGGGACCTAGTTCATAAATGAACTCCAAATCCAAACTTCTTAGACTGTATCGATAACTGAACCTAATCAGTATCCAGCACCATGCCTCCCACAGTATCCTCTTGGATCCCCTGTCCATAATACTGTCCCTCGTCAGAGGGAAAACTATAACTCTAACAATCACTTTGTCATCTATGTCACCTTTGAAGCCTGGAATGATACCGTCTCTCGAAGGAAGCTGCCATCATCAAATCCATAGAACATGCACCTTATGTTCTAAAACTGCTTCCTTATGTTTCTTCAGGATTGGATTAATATAAACTTATCGCATCAAGTGCAAAAAACTACATCTGGTGTGGTACTTGACATCTCATGATTGACTCAATTGCCTAAGCAAGTGATCTGCCAATCATGCACATCCCTCTCTCCTTTAGTCTCTAAGACACCTTTAGAGAGGGTGACTCCATCACCTGCAGGTACACCACCATGCCAGGAGTCATCTATTCTAAATACCATTAGAATAATGTCAAAGTACCCAAATTGGGAAACTACCCAAATCTAGATCTAAAAACCATAGATCTAGTAACCAGAATGTCTGATATTATATCATGTCCTTTGTGAAGAAACAACTGTGTAACAACCACAGTACAACCAATCGTAGTATAGGAATTTTACTTCCTACTCTGTGTATATCATCCAAATACCAGGACATCACACCCTACTACCTTCTTAACAGATCCATCCCATATTCTGATGAAGTCAAACCTATGACTGTCACATCAAAATTAGATGATCTTATCTCCGCTATATCTGCTTAAGTCTATAAATAGACATAAGCTACTTGCCCACTATACTTCCGCTGCTCCCACTAACTACGACAACCCTCTGGCAGAATAATATCTACGTACACTTCTAAAACTAGTTTAGAACGACGCTATACATATCCTTCTGCCGGGTCTCATAGTCTGGAATAATAGTAGTGTCAAGTCTGGGTAAACAAGAACCTCCCTGTCACCGTCCTTAAGACTACCGGAGTACCTCTCGGGTGTCTAAGGTTACCCACCATATCTACGGAGTGGCTAATGGAATGTCAAATCTGATTGAATATATAGGTCCTATTAAATTTTCCGTAATCGTTTGCGGTTCTGGAATCACTTCCAGTTCTACCATACTCCCACTACTGTTTTCTGAAAAAATCCATTTTACTAAAACTGTGGCGATTCAAGAACAATATCATTATTGATCTTCCAGATGGTAGAAAAATCAACCCTCGTCGAAGCCAGGGTTAACCCACAAACTGCCATTACAGAAACGTGCCTTGAGTTATCCAGTGTCTGGTTTTAAGCATAAGTTGGACAACTCCCCGTACCTTAACATCGTTAAGATATGAACCAATCTATATACAATATAGAAATAGAGGCACAAATTTAATTGGAACCAAATTCAAATCATGCAACTGTCTCTAGTGCATATCAACTTAATGGAGAAAGGCTAATCAGCATTACTCAACTTAGGAATCCATCCTATTATGAGTAACCTGAAAGAGAAATAAGTTTCTCAAAACCATTACTATTATCTGAATACCAATCACAAGAATCTACATCTTCAATCTCTTTGAAGAATCCCGATACTTGCGATACCTGGTTCTCTACTTTATTCTTATATCCACAACTTCTCAAAATTTAGACATTGTATTTCTATGAAACACTTGACTAAAAACTAGAGAAGTCACAAGTAAACTGAACATAGTACGAGGACCTACCCCTTTGTCCTGATGGACACTGGATAACATACAATACTCTGTATAAGTCCACTGAGTTGAATAACTCAAAACCTGTGCATCGTAGGTTGAAAACTGTACCCTGGCGATTTCCTCAAATATCACCAATTACAACGAATTCCGATATAATGAGGATAATCACCTAATTCCCAATAACTTACTCCTACTCATCATCTGTAAAACCATACAGATGTGAGAAACTCACCTGGTAAATTCATACCCTGGAGTAAGCATCTAATCGGGAAATCAGTTTTCTTTTAACAATGTACAGTGTAACTGAAACATGAAAATGTTTCGTAGGGGTATCCTGGTATTCCTAGTAATGCCTCTTCCATAATCCAATTCATGACTGTAACCGTATAATTCTTTGCCATCTCTCCAAATCCCTTTATTTGTCTTTAGTCATTTCCTTCTGTACACCCCTTTTAGGCTAAGTGGTTTTCTTCCTTCCCTACCGTTCGGCACCAGCCTATGGTTTGGAAGAAGACTATCCAGTAAGCATAATAGGTGTACCCTCCTAATCCTAGGAGTACTCGCAACATGAGAGAAGGTGATGATAAAAGACTACTGAATAATACCTTATTCTATTTCTCCCGAACTGGGAAAAAAGCAAAGATGAAATATGAGTGGCGATGAAGTACGCGGTTTGGTCGTGAATGATAACAGTCGCAATTTACTTTGCCCTCTTTCTAATCCCTTTAACTTGTCTTTAGTTATTTCCTTCTGTACACTCTACTTAGGCTAATTGGTTTTCTTCATTCCCTACCTTTCGACACCAGCCTATGGTTTGGATTAAGACTATCCAATAAGCGTAATAGGTGTACTCTCATAAACTAAGGAGCCCTCGCAACCTGAGAGAAGGTGATAATAAAAGACAACTGAATAAACTAATTCTATTTCTCCTGAACCTGGATCCATCCTCGAAGAAGTCCCTTCGAGTTCGTATCTAACCATACGATGGATCTGTCCAATGGAAGTAGATATCCGTAGTAATACGGGGTGTTCTGAGAAATACAAGGGGTAAAAGAAGGAGCGGCAATGACTTATGCAACTCGGACAATCCAAAAGCCAGTATTTTAAGAAGGTTTGGTCAACTTGGTCACTAAGTCATAGTCTAGGGTCGGTCAAAGGTCGCTGCCAAAGAGAGAGAAAAGAAACACTCTGCATGCACTCTAACCTAGATCAGAATGGTTATTACTTTATCTAATCAGGAAACCTCCCACTATTATCTCAAATTCTCCTTCAAACCCAAAGAAGAATTAGTCGGGATCACCCGAAGAGTAAACCAACTCATCAGTGAGAAACAGGATCCAACTATCATCGCATGATAACTTGATGGAAGCCACTCAAGTTATCACACTCCAGAAGGTATGCGCATGCCTGGCAAGTTTCTAGTATGTTTGAAACTCCCGATATGATTTTTGCCCTATACTCTTATAACCTTGACTATGGGCCAAAATGTCATAAGTCACATGACAAGTTCTACCCGTCACTATCCAGGTCAATTTGAACCCACCCGTACATACTCTTGACTAAGGGCCAAGTATAGTAATACGACTGTCCCAAACCAACGCATCTATCTATGCAACATGTGAGTACCCAGCAGCTACAAAACACTATGCCTTGACTAAGGGCCAAAATACATAGCTTGAATACTACTGACCATTCATATGAAATGACGGAGGGCTACGGCTGATTTTTGGCGAAAAACCTTTAACGTAATGAACTTGATCTCGTTGAAGGAACCTGATAGCATTTTATAAAAATATAGCGGTGAAAACGTTTTGCTAAAGAGGTCACTCTCGGTGAAGGGATCTCGGCTCTTTCCTCATGAAATGAGGTGCAGGATATTCCAACTGAATACCGTGATGCAAAGCAATTTGTAATCGACTATAGTGAAGTTATTACCCTGACGTAAACTTCTGCCCAAGGGGTCACTCCCAGTGAAGGGATCTCGGCCCTTGCCTCGTGGAATGAGGTGCTGGATATTCCAACTGAATACCGCTATGCAAAACAAAAGGAAACATCTTTGTAATAACACCTTTTAAAATTTGTTCCAACAACATCAAATATAGGTTTGTTTTATCCTTGCATTGATAAGAATCAATGCAGTCCCATCAATCAATCACACCAGAAAAGAATGAAAATAAAATGTACGTATATGCCATCTGCATTCGTCACTGGGTCCCGTCATCACCCGTTAGGTTACTTAACTAACGACAGAGCGGGGGCTGGACTAGCGCGGATGTAAAACATATACAACATCTAATAGTATATATACCAATATACAATAATCGCTCCAGGCGTGATAATATGCAACATTACAGAAAAGTAATAAGTATCACAGAACAATACAGATAATCTGGGATCCCCGAGTTTCACAGAGCCGCTGCTGAAACCCGACGTTCCCCTGGTCGTGTGGATAGCCTGTGCAATGAAACCTAGACCCCTACGGGTGCGGCAAGTTACCCGCCAAAACCTGAAGCGACGTAGTCCCCACAGCATAGTGAATGGAACACCTGGCAGTTCACGGAATCCGATAAATTGAGCACCCCTCCTTGGGTCAACCTGTACCCCCTACGAGTGCGGCGAATAGTCTGCCAATTCTAGAGTGAGGTCCCTTTGCCTCTCAAAGCCATGAGATACGGACCAGTTGCCCTCCAGAACCTGGCTATCCGTGCACCCCTTCGCGGGATAAACCTAGTACAGAAATGAAAAATATGTACAACGGGTACATAGACCTCAACCCAGTCGCGTCCTGAAAGAATATTATACAAACAGGCAGTGACGGCAGTCCACATGTTGGACGCTCGCCCCGCAATATCAAATGTATAAATAAATCCAAACTGCACTATCATTGCACCCTGCTATCCACCACGACATATCCGCAACATCACAGCACAACACAGAACATCAACGCGAATGTCACGTTCGCAAACCCGTCTAAAAGAACTATAGCAATTAGACGCGATTTACCGATCAAATGACATTCCCGGTCAGAGATATAAAGTAAGTACTGTAAACTAACATGTTTAAAGTTCGATCGACAAAATATCCTAAAGTGGGCCCCACAAACAACTGCTGTACTGCAACAAAATCTGGGCCCAAATGATATATTCCAAAACCCACAATTTCCCAAAACAAGCTCACTATAAAAAACTGGATCACTGTTCCCACACAACGGCCGCGGTTCCGCAGTCAAACCCAAGCTTTGACCGCGGATCCGCGGCGTTACTATAGGATCACGTGTCCAATTTTCTGTCGTATGCTTCAAAAACCCTGCTTAATTTTCTGGGATGATCAAAATAATTTTTAGACACTGTTTAAAATCGACAGAAACTTAAGCACTTGAAAATTGTGATTTCGGAAATTCCGTTCGATCGATCTTTTAAACGCGTTAGCACAAGTTAGTATAGCTTAATGGTTAGGCTCTGATACCACTGTAAGTCCACGGTAGCGCCCCGGCCGTCTAACAGACGCCAAATGCGGAACAAGAACTTTTTACAACTGGCGCTATCGCGTACTATAACCCGGATCTGCCATTAAAGCTAAACTAACAAACTACAAAGTGGGTAGAAGAGTTATACCGAATGATCCGAGTCCTTCGGTCTTCAACCATCATCCCACGCTTTGTTGCGGCTGCTCCGATCTCCTGAATCTCCAGTCTTCTCGTCCAGGTGGCATTACGTCGACAGATCTTTAAACGGGCTCCCGCCTCTGAACCGAAGCAACTCGGTCGTCAAGTTTGCTAAAAGAGATGACCAAGATGATGTAGATAATGAGTAGAACACTTTGTCTCGTTACGTCCAAAGCTATGGACGAACGGTTAATGAAGTTGCCTTTTGGAATCGGGTGGAATGAGAAATCAGTATCTATCAAATTTCCATACACTTAAACTCTCATCTTTTTCTCTCAAGCAACCATAACCCACACCACATGAAGTGGTCGGCCACTCATAGATGAGGGGGAGGTGAGTGTAGGAGGAGGGAGACTGACCATAAGATCAATATCAATCATGAAGAGAATGAGTCACCTTAACACATAGTATGAACACAAGTAATGCAAGTGATGAATCACTTACCTTGTCATCAAACATCATTAAATGCACTAATGAGTCACAAAGATGCATGAACCTAGTCACCACCTTCTAGAAGCCTCTAGAAACTTCCACACTCATCTCAAGAAAAGATAAATTCGTATTTAACCGAATGTTAAATACGGCTGATAGAAAACTGGAAACTGGCAACTTCCAAAAGTGATCCTGAAACGAATT
Organism: Agapanthus africanus; assembly: GCA_030015575.1. NCBI lineage: Eukaryota > Viridiplantae > Streptophyta > Magnoliopsida > Asparagales > Amaryllidaceae > Agapanthus > Agapanthus africanus. Next base: position 209,909,545 of record JASDDO010000004.1, read on the forward strand.
TCAGGATAACCCCGTATCAGTATAAACATACCCGCATTTATATTATGACCGAATACAAATGCATCTCAGACAAAGATATTATATCTACAAAGTATAATACTCGGATCCGGCTTAAACCAAAGCCGACCAGTATCATCTGCCCGAAATATGACACGTGCGAAAACGCACGTGCATTTTCCGAACCCTGCCATATAACCATACGGCCTCTACAACGTTTCGTCCGAACTTGGAAAAGTGTCTGTGGGGGACTCTAATGACTCATCAACACACTGGCACTGCGTATAACCTCTAGCACGTCAGAGGAACAAGCTGTACATAACGGTTTGCCTATGAATTGATTGGAAGGGAAGCTGACGAGCGAACTCATCCATAAACCCTACTGAGCCTAACAGTGAAAATATACATACAGTCCGGTCCGTTCATCTATGAGTATCACAGATCTGCCTTGGGGCTGGTAACGTCAGACCCCCAATAGCAGTATAAGTCGTGTCAGAGAGTAGCCCAGAACACCCTGAGATACTACTAGAGTATCTACCAGTAAATCTCCTGCCTCGGCCGAGGGCTTTGTGTAATGGCTCTCCTAGACACAGCGCGATCTCACCCCCAATACCGGGAGAGACGAATCCCCTGCCGATCCGCTCACTTGCCTCCATGTGGCTCGGGACTGTACCCAAAAAAGACATGTTTGCACGACTCCTTTGAGCCATGGTAGGGTAGAAATCAAAGCACAGTGGGAACTCACACGAGACAAATGACGACCTCAGGTCGATGAACTAACCTGTACACATGTCACCAGGGAACTGCTATCTAACGATATGTATAATACCAACTAGCAGGTTCCCGGCAAGTCCTTTCCGGTGTACTCATAACCCAATGAGCACCTGTATACATCTTAGGTGAACTAACTGACACCAATGGCTTGTGAGACCGGCCATCGCCCCTCGTCAGGGTCTCGACTGTATACACTAGTCTACTCTGGAGTATCGATGCCCTGTCTCGAAACTCCCACGACTAGGGACACTTTAAGGATGTGCTAACAAACCCCAGCTCCCACGTATATGATCGCCATCATACTACTGGTAGTCAAGCAAGCATCCTATGGGCTCTATCATCATGCAATAGTGAACTAAAGCATGTATACGATGATAAAGAAAAACCAGATAGCATACCATCATTTCGAGCAAGACCGTCATATTGGTATAGGTCCTGCCTCAATCATTGCAATCACGTACCTGTGATCCAATAATTGACTTTGAGGGCACTATCTCCAACAGATTGCATAGACAGAGAGAGCTGCGGCTAGAGTTGCAGTCAGTATGAGCTCATCTTGGACGAAGACTGACCAGGGCGTGATTCCAGGGACACACGATTGCATAGATGTATCGTTTTATTGTGTTTTCGCTGCATGAGCGTTTGATGGATTACTTTTACAAAATTTCTTGAACGTGCAGATCAGCACCAGAGGATTAAGCCACTGCTAGAGTCTAGCCAGAATGTGATGACCGTCAATGCACCGTTATTCTTGATGATTGAGGCACTGTTCAGCGTGCAGACGAATGATTCAGTTGTTGTTGCGACTGACAAGATATCGCCCCACATGTTTGAAGCTGTTACAGTATGAGTTTATTCTTAGAGATATGATAGAACATCTCTAGTCACCCGAGGATGAATGACTAGGACATGTGGTTCGTTGAATACCCCAATGCCAGGTCATCAGATTGATTGATTCCAGCTAGAGAAGACTTCACGCAGGTACGTTGAGAGTCGAAAGAAAACGATCGAATGTTAGAAACCCATTTTTCCAAGTTTAAGGTATTCGGAAAAACATGCAAGTAATTATATGGACCCTCTAGAAGAATGAAACCCTAACTTGATATAATGACCATGGGAACGCTTTTGAACCTGAGGGTTTGCGGCAATTCCGCCGTGCCATTAATGAGGCTTGGGTTTGCCCTTCTACGGTTGGTCCACAGGTACTGTGGCATGTACTGGATATAATTAAAATGTACTCAAGAGTTAAGCTCTCGGGGAATTATGGGACTTTGATGAATCGATCGAAAAGTTCAACGTCGTTCGGATATCATGTGATGGGATACATTACTTGGGAGTCTCCAGATATGAGTATAGCCGTTGGAGCGCAGTCCATGCAGCCATGAAGTGACAAGTCCGAATCAGTCGACATTAGAGAAAAGTGGAGTAAGAGATTCGTACGAGCTTTCGACGAGATGACGTTCCACTCAGTTGACATCAGAGATGTGATACGCCGCATGCAGAGGCGTTGTATATGGATATATCTTCCAGAAGGAGCCGTGATGAGGATGCAGCCGTTCCGGAACAAGAAACAGATTTAGTAAAGGGTGATGACTTCCGGGCAGTTCAGCAGAAACGAGATTTGGAGAGACCCCGACAAGATCTTTCTGGAAATATAAAATGAGAAGACTTGGACCCAGGATCAGTCGTACTACGCACACCCAGTAGGCCAGAGTTCGGCATCGTCTGCGAGACATGTTATGAGTGACCATGATAGTTGGCCAGAGATCTTTAGAGGATGTGCCAGAGCGGGACTGTTTTCGTCATCTTTGATTTCGGTATTATGGACGATTTATTGCATGATTGAGATTTTGTGCACCACAGTTGCATTTGACTTCGATTTGATGTCATTCGAGATGTTGATTTGGATTTCATGCCTATGGTATGCATGTGATTTGACTTGTGCTCTCGGCATAGTTTTCATGCACTTTTAGTATTTTGATTCGATTTTGTGCACGCTGATGCACATGGTTGTGAGATTATATACCACGGTATACCAGATTTGGATTGAGGTTTGTTGTGTACCGTCGATTTCGATTGTGATATTCGATATCGTTTTCGTACACCTTGTGATCTTGAGTTGGATTTTGCGCATACTTGACACGCTTGATGCGATTTTGGTGCAAGCCAAATGCACTAAATCGGGATTCTTCGTGCATATAAGATGCACCTGATATCGATGTCAGGCACACCCGTTGCCTTTGACATGTGTTTTCGTGCACACCCGTTGCACTTAGATTTTGTTTCTGTGCTCATGAATGACACATTTATTGATTTCGATTTCTGTGCGCACCAGACGCACGTGACATCCATATACACATTTTGGGATTGATTTCTTTTGGAGAAGTAGGTTTTATGATATTTACTATTTGGTGTAGTAGCTGAGTGTTCATATCAGAATTTTGCATTATTATATTCCTCATTCGTAATCATATTGCAAATAAATTGGTGCTTTTGATTCATGTCTGCTAAATAGTTGCAGGTTACAGGTTCTCGGAACAATACAGTGAAATTCATGAAAAGACGTTACAAAAGTGAGACTACGACCAACAAAAGATGAATCCGTATGATGCCGCCTAACAGTTCAAGGAACAAATGAAGATCAGTAAACAGTTCCATGCACAAGACAGTTCAAGGGCAGCACAAGATACAAGACTTCAAAGCAAAGCTTACGATAAATGTCCACAAATTCTGCACTGTTGGATCTGGAAGAAAGTAGAAAAGATTCTGAAGAACCATGTGAAGAAAACAGAAGGAAAAAGCAACATGAAAAAGCCCTGAGAAAATGAACTCAAGACCCTACCATATGGCCGCGGATCCGCGGCCAAACTTGGCTTCCCGCCGCGGTTCCGCGGCCGTGCTGTGCACGTGTCGGTGCAAAGTGTCGGTGGGTGTCGGTGCGTTGACCAGGCTTCTCAGGGTAGTCTTGTAATTTTAGATGTGGATCCGATGTAAACCCTAGGGTTTCTCCTATCTATAAATAGAAAAGCCTACAGCCTCTTTAAGGGCATGCCTCTTTTTAATTCTAGATTAAATTTAAATTCCTTTGTAATCGTCACGAGTGCATCAATAAAGTAAGTTATTATTTTATCTTGTGTTCTTCTTAATTGCAATTTTATATCTCTGAATTTTTTTACCTGTCTTATTTATCTGCAAGTTCATTAGTTAATTAAAAAGAAAATTTATAAAAATGAATTTTGCCACAATTTCCCTAATGAGTGAGTAGTTCCTCACTTGTTAGGGTTAGGATTGGGTAGGTTTGAGAGATGGAAATCTCTCAATCCTTTCTTGCCCGTATAATACTTTAAAATAGGACTGTATGTTAATCAAACACAAACCGCTCACTACGCCACCCTATCCCACGAGATAGCGGTGATTCCTTAGTTAGAACGGTTGTGTTTGATTTACATAGAGGTTAGGACTAAGAGTTAAGAAATGACGGACAAGCACCAAAAGGAAGAAACTACATTTCTTCCCAGTCGTGCCAATCCCTTTTGTTAACTATTACCCTAACACCTAAGTTTTTAATTAGGGCAAAGGAAGCAGTGAGTAGAATTATCTTTCCAAGCTAACCTAATCCTATCCTTGGCAAGGTTTTAAATCCAAATCAAATTCAATTTTAGTTTTTATAAAAATCAAAACCTACCACAAATAGGACTTAACTCGTAAGAACAATAAGAAAAGAACACGTTTTCCCTGTGGACCGACCCGTACTCAACCGGTTAGCTACCAAGAGACACCGTCTTGATTGTGGTAATTCTTAATCTTTGATTCAAAATGCATACGCGAAACCCATACCAATCAAATGGCGTCGTTGCCGGGGACACGGTAATTATTTCTTTTTGTAATTTCGGGTTAATTAAAATTGAAAATATAAAAATTAAAAAAAAATTAAAAAACACAAAAAAATATCATCTTGTTATTTTTTGAAGGGTTTTGTGTGAATTGCGCAGGAAAGTAAGAAGGATAGATTCATATCTGTAGCAAGCTCGGTGAACAAATCCAGAAACAGAAGATCTGAACAGACAAAGGAGGATCAAAACAGCATAGAACATTTTTTTGGGATCCGAACCAACAACTACACCGTGGAACCGCGGCGGGAAGGAGACTTTGACCGCGGATCCGCGGCGCGTTGCTGACGTCAGCACATCAAATCCCTATGTGAGTATTTCTTGTCTTCTCTGTAACCCCCTGAACTCCACTGAAAAAATTTCCTGCAGGGTTCTTTGCACAAAAACTTCTTCTCCCTCTCCAATAAATCGTCTTGTGCAGGATTCTTTGTGTAAGTGCACGGAGGCGCCCCGGCCGTCAATCCGACGCCGGAATGCGGAAGCGGTGATAAACTTTAATTTTGCGAACTTAGCAAACCGGCACCACCGCGCACCAAACACCCGGATCGGGCCATTAAACTGGATCTAGCTAACTACAATACGGGTTAGAGATATACCGAGTGATCCGAGTCCTCCGGTCTTCTCGTCGTCGTCCCGATCTCCTGTGGAAAATCCTGTCTCCATGTCGTCGCCTCCTCGCCGGAAGGGCACCACATCGCCTGCGTCTTTTACGGGCTCCCGCCTCAATACCGAGGCAACTCGGGCATGAAGCTGGCAAGTTGACATGCCCAAGATTTGCTGTAGAATGTAGTGTAGAGGCTATGTCTCATTTGGGGTTTTCGTTGCCTTTGAAGATGATGGAGGAATCAAGATAAGAAAAATGGTGCTTGCATTTTTCCTAGCATGAAATGAGATCAAGAAAAATGCCACAAGCTCAAAAATGAAACTCTCTCCTTCTCTTCTCTCAAGTGTAGCCCCTCTCATCAAGTGAGAATGGTGGAGGAATGAATATCAAACCATAACAAGAAGGGAGGTGAGTGTAGGAAAAGGTGGAGGGTGACCACAACCAAAACATCATGATAACAATCTCACATCAAACTCTAATCAACTCTAATCACCTTTAATACAAATCAAGTGATGTAAAGAGAATCAAATGATGGTTGAAAAGAAAAGATGCCATCATAATCAATACATTTGCAAGAAACCCCTCCACAATGTGTTATTTGCAAACTTGCAAATAACACCCTCCATCAAAAGGTCCGGCCGGAAAAGAACAAAGGAAAACCGGCCGGAACGGAATGCAAACTGGCAACTCCAGAAAACTGGTCCTGTAATGAATTACAGGAAAAACCCCGATACTGTGCATACACACCAGCATCTGTATTCCGACCGGATACAAATGCAATGAGATAAAATCTACACTGTACTATACTAGGATCCGGCTTAAAACAAAGCCGGCTAGTAATATCCGTTCGATCCTGATCCGTGCAATACCGCACGTATCCGATCGAACCTTGCCATATATCTATACGGCCACTAGTACAAACCGTCCGATCCCGATTCGTGCAATACCGCACGTATCTGATCGGACCCTGCCATATCTCCATACGGCCTCTACAACGTTTCGCCCGAAAGCTTGAGTAACTGAAAGTGTGGTGGACTCTAAAGACTCGTCAATACTATGGCTGTGGATTTAACCACTAGCACGTCAGAGGTATAAGCCAATACGTGACGGGCCACCAGCTATTGACCAAAAGGGACGTCGATGAGAGAACTCATCCTGACACCCTACTGAGCCTGTCAGTGACAATATCCGTACAGTCCGGTCCGTTTGTCTATGAGCATCGCATGTCGGGCCTAGGGGGTTGGTAAAAGTCAGACCCCTAAAAGCGGTACAAGTCGTGTCGGAGTGTAGCCCAGAACACCCTGAGATACTACTGGAATACCTACCAGTAAACCTCCTGCCTTGGCCAAGGACTTCGTGTAATGGCTCTCCTAGACACAGCGCGACCTCACCCCCAATACCGGGAGAGACGAACCCCTGAAGATCTGCTCACTGCCTCCATGTGGCTCGGGACTGTACCCAACTAAAACCTGTTTGCACGACTCCTTTGAGCCGTGGTAGGGTAGTAATCAAAGTACAGTGGGAACTCACACGAGACAAATGACGATCCCCAGGTCGATGAACTAACCTGTACACTTGTCACCTGGGAACTGCTATCTGACGTCAGGTATAAGACCAACTAGCATGTTCCCGGCGAGTCCTGTCCGGTGTACTCATAACCTAATGAGCACCTATATACATCTTAGGTGAACCAACTGACACCAGTAGCTTGTGAGACCGGCCACCGCCCCTCGTCGGGGTCTCGACTGTATACACTAGTCTACTCTGGAGAATCGATGCCCTGTCTCGAAACTCCCACGACTAGGGACCTTTTAAGGATGTGCTTATAGATTACCAGCTCCCACGTATATGATCGCCCTCATACTGCTGGCAGTCAAGCAAGAATCCTAGGGGCTCTATCAACGTGCAATAGTGACCTGTAAGGTCACCTAAAGCAGTACACGATGATAAAGGTAAACCAGATAGCATACTATCATCTCGAGTAAGACTGTCACACTGGGACAGGTCCTCCCTCAATCATTGCAATCACGTGCCTGTGATCCAATAATTGACTCTGAGGGCACTATCTCCAACAATCTCCCACTTGCACTCAAGGCTAATTATTGCGATGTCGCATACTCACAGCCCGTGTGATACCGAACACCCAACTCCTCTACTAGTCAGTCTCACAAAGCTCGTTTGCGAAACTATTGCGTTCGAGGAATAGCTTCAGTGAGTGGATCCGCTTTGATGTTTCTTTCTATGTCTCTCTATATCTCAAGTTCGCGGAGAAAGCCATCTCCCGAAATGAGCAATACCTGTCTTAGAATGTGTCTGGATGTCTGATGGGACCTAGCTCATAAATGAACTTCAAATCCAAACTTCTTAGACTGTATCGTCAACTGAACTTAATCAGTATCCTGCGCCATGCCTCCCTCAGTATTGCCTTGGACCACCTGTCCAAAATACTGCCCCTCGTCAGAAGGAAAAACTATAACTCTTGACAACCTCCTTGTCGTCCAGGTCACCTTGGAAGCCTAGAATGATAACTGTCTCCCGAATGGGGCTGTCGTTATCATATCCCTAGAACATCCACTTATGTTCTAAAACTGCTTCCGATTGTTTCTCCAGGATTGGATCAATATCAACTTATTGCACCTACTGCAAGAACAACATCTGGTGTGGTACTTGACATCTCATGATTGACTCAATTGCCTAAGCAAGTGATCTGCCAATCATGCACATCCCTCTCCCCTTTAGTCTGTAAGACACCTTTAGAGAGGGTGACTCCATCACCAGCAGGTATACTACCGTGCCAGGAGTCGTCCATTCTAAATACTCTTAGAATGCTGTCTAAGTACCCAGATTGGGAAATCACCCAAATCTAGATCTAAAACCATAGATCTAGTAACCAGAATGTCTGATATAATATCCAATTCCTATGTGGAGAAACTACTGTGTGACGACCAAAGTATAACCGATCGTAGTATAGGAATATTACTTCCTACTCTGTGTACGTCATCCAAATACCAGGACACCACACCTTACTACCTTCTTAACAGATCCATCCCCTATTTTGATGAAGTCAAACCTATGACTGTCACATCAGAAATCGATGATCTATCTCCGCTATATCTGCTTTAGTCTATAAATAGACATAAGCCTGATATCCACCAATGCTTCCGCTGCTCCCACTGACTACGACAACCCTCTGGCAGAGTCATATAGACGTGCACTTCTAAAACCAGTTTAGAACGACGCTATACTCATCCTCCTGCCGGGTCTCACAGTCTGGAACAACAGCAATGGCAAGTCTGGGTAAACAAGAACCTCCCTGTCACCGTCCTTGAGGCTACCGGAGTACCTCTTGGGTGCCTGAGGTTACCCACCGTATCTGTGGAGTGGCCAATGGAATGTCAAACCAGATTGAATCTTTAGGTTCCTTATCAAATCTTCAGTAATCGTTTGTGGTTCTGGAATCACTTCCAGTTCTACCATACTCCGACTACTGTTTTCTGAAAAATCCATTTTTAATAAAACTGTGGCGAGTCTAGAACAATATCGCTATTGTTCATCCAGATGGTAGAAAATCAACCCTCGTCATAGCCTGGGTCAACCCACAAACAGCCATTACAGAAACGTGCCTTGAGTTATCCAGTGTCTGGTTTTAATCATAAGCCGGACAACTCCCCGTACCTTAACAACGTTAAGATATGAACTGTTCTATATCCAATATAGAACCAGAGGCACTGATTTAATTGAACCAGATTCAAATCATGCAGCTATCTCCAGTGCATGTCAACTAAATGGAAGGAGGCCGATCAGCGTTACTCAACTTAGGAATGCTTCCAATTATGAGTAACCTGAAAGAGAAGAAAGTTCTCTTAATCACTACTATCAACTGAATACCATAGACAAGTATCTACATCTTCGATCAATTTGAAGAATCCCGATACTTGCAACACCTGGTTCTCTACTTTATTCAAATACCTATAACTTCTCAAAATTCGGACCCTGTGTTTCCATGAAACACCTGTCTAAAAACTAGAGAAGTCATAAGTAAACCGAATATAGTACGAGGACCAACCCCTCTGTCCTGATAGACGCTGGACAACATACAATACTCTGTATAAGTCCCTTGAGTCTGATAACTCATTCACTGTGTGTCGTAGGTTGAAAACTGTACTTATGGTTAAGAAGAATTACACCGCTGTTTAATGCTCCTTACCTAACCATCCACTAATATAGGTAAATGTCGTAGACATAATTTCAAAAAGGTATATCTCACTCTATAAAAATAGACGTACAGATATATCAATTTGAAATTGGTGCATAACAACGGATATTCAAAACCAAATATTTGCCGTCTGGCAAACAACCCAGGTGACTTCCTCAAATATCACCAATTACAACGAATCCCAATATAATGAGGATGATCACCTAATTCCCAATAACTTACTCCCACTCATCATCTGTAAAACCATACAGATGTGAGAATCATACCTGGTAAATACATACCCTGGAGCAAGTGTCTAACTGGGAAATCAGTTTTCCTTTAACTGTAAACAGTGAAACTGAAACATTGAAATGTTTCGATGGGGTATCCTGGTATTCCTAGTAATGCCTCTTCCAGATTCATGACTGTAACCGTACAATTCTTTGCCACCTTTCCAAATCCCTTTTTATGTCTTTAGTCATTACCTTCTGCACACCCCTTTAGGCCAAATGGTTTTCTTCCTTCCCTACCTTTCGGCACCAGCCTATGGTTTGGAAGAAGACTATCCAATAAGCATAATGGGTGTACTGTCCTAATCCTAGGAGCACTCGCAATGCGAGAGAAGGTGAAGATAAAAGACAACCGAATAAACCTTATTCCTATTTCTCCCGAACCAGAATCCATCCCCGAACTGGAACAAGTTCCTTTCGAGTTCGTATATAACCATACGATGGAATATCCAATAAACTGTGGATCTTCGTAGTGATACAGAGTGTCCTGGAGAAATACAAAGGTGATTTAGGATTGGCGAAAAAAAACTTGGTTGTGTCGTGAATATCAGTCGCAATTTACTTTGCCCTCTTACTAATCCCTTGTTTTGCCTTAACTTAATACCTTCTGCACACCATCGTTATGCTAATTGGTTTTCTTCATTCCCTACCGGTCGGCACCTGCCTATGGTTTGGAAGAAGACTATCCAATTTGCGTAATAGGTATACTATCTCCTAAACCAAGGAGTACTCTCAACATGAGAGAAGGAAAAAGGAAAAGACAGCTGAATAGTCCTATTCGTTTTCTCCAGAACCGGAAACCATCCTCGAATTCCTTCGAGTTCGTATCTAACCATACGATGGTTTTGTCCAATGGAAGTGGACGTTCGTAGTAATACGGGGTGTCCTGGAGAAAAGGGTAAAAGTAGGAGTGGCAATGAGGTTCGCAACTCTGACAGTCCAAAAGCCAGTGTTAAGAAGGTTCGGTCAACTTGGTCTCTGAGTCATAGTCTTAGGATCGGGTCAATGGTCGCTACCAAAGAGAGAGAGAAAAGAAACACTCAGCGTGCACTCTAACCTAGATCAGAATGGTTACCAATTTATCTAATCTGGAAACCTCCAACTGTACCTCAAATTCTCCTCCAAACCTAAAAGAAGAATTAGTCGGGAATACCCGAGGAGTAAACCAACTCATCAGTGGGAATCGGGATCCAACTATCATCGCATGATAACGTGACGGAATCCGCTCACGCTATCATACTCCAGAAGGTATGCGTATATCTGGCAAGTTTCAGTTCTTTTGAAACTCCCGATGTGGATTTTTACCCCATGCTCTTATGACCTTGACTTTGGCCAACAAATCATAAGTCACATGTCAAGTTCTACCCGTCATTCTCCAGGTTGATTTGAATCCACCCGTACCTACCCTTGACTTTGGCCAACAAGGCAGTATGACTGTTCCAAACCAACGCATCTATCTATGCTGCATATGGATAACCAACAGCTACCAAACACTGTGCCTTGACTTTGGCCAACAAACACAGCTTGAATACTATTGACTACCCATATGAAACGATGGAGGGCTACGAATGGCTTCTGGCGAAAACCTTTAACGTAATGAACTTGATATCGTTGAAGGAACGGATAGCTTTTTAGAAAATATAGTGACGAAAACCTTTACTAAAGAGGTCACTCCCGGTGAAGGGATCTCGGCACTTTCCCCGTAGAATGGGGTGCAGGATATTCCAAATGAATACCACGATGCAAAGAAAAAGGCAATCGGCTATAGTGAAGTTATTGCCCTGACGCAAACTTCTGTCCAAGGGGTCACTCCCGGTGAAGGGATCTCGGCCCTTGCCTCGTCGACTGAGGAGCAGGATATTCCAAGTGAATACCACGATGCAAAACAAAAGTGAACGTCCTTGCAATAACAGCTTTTTGAAAAATGTTCCAACAACATCAGAATAGGTTTGTTTTAACTTGCATTGATCCGAATCAATGCAGTCCCATCAATTGATCACACCACAAAGAACGAAAAATATACTGATGTACGTATATGCCATCCGCATTCGCCACTGGGTCCCGTCATTACCCGTTAGGTTAGCTAACTAACGACAGAGCGGGGACTGGACTAGCGCGGATGCAAATCATATACAACATCTACTAATATATATACCAATATATTATATTTCCCTCAAGGCGTGATAAAATGCAACATCACAGAAATGTACAGCATCACAGAACAATACAGATATCTGGGATCCCCGGGTTTCACAGAGCCACTACTGAAACCCGACGTTCCCCTGGTCGTGTGGATAGCCTGTGCAATGAAATCCTAGACCCCTACGGGCGCGGCAAGTTACCCGCCAAAACCTGAAGCGAGGCAGCCCCCTTCAGCACCGTGAATGGACCACCCAGCACTTCACGGAATCCGGTAACTTGGGCACCCCTCCTGGGTCAACCTGTACCCCCTACGATTGCGGCGAATAGCCCGCCAATCCTATAGTGAAGCCCCTTCCGTCTCAATGCCATGAGATGCGGGCCCGTTGCCCTCTAGAACCCGGCTATCCGTGCACCCCTCCGTGGGGTAATCCTAGTACAGAAAGTAAAATATACATACAATGGGTACATCGACCGCAACCTGGTCGTGTCCCAAAAGAATAATACAAACAGGCAGTGACGGCAGTCCACATGTTGGACGCTCGCCCCGCAATATCAAATGTACATAATACAACAAAACTGTACTACCACTGCAACCAGACTATCCCCCACGACCGATCCGCAACATCACAGCAATACATAGAACATCAACGTGAAAGTCACGTTCGCAAATCCGTCTAACCGGGCTATAGCAGTTAGACAGGATTTACCGATCAAGTGACATTCACGGTCGCAGATATAATGTAAATACTGTGAACAAATGTGTTTAAAATATCCGATCGATCAAAAATTAACAAGTGGGCCCCCAAGCAATACTGTAGCACTTACAGAAAATCTGGGCCCAAACAAAGTATACCAAAACCCCTATTTTCAGCCAACAAGCCCACTGCAAAGAAATGATGACATGAACCCACATTCCTGCGGCGGAACCGCGGCCAAAGAGGGGTTATGGCCGCGGTTCCGCGGTCGTACGGAGGGATTGGGTCATCAAATTTTTCCAGTGTTCTTAGAACTCCCTGAAAATCATTCTGAGACAACCTGAAAAATTTTTGAACTCCAAAAAATTTCGACAGAAACTGATAGTGCTTGAAAATGCGGTTTCGGGATTTTGTTCGATCGGAAACGTAAAACACATTAGGCAAAGCTAGACTAAGTTAATGGCGAGGCTCTGATACCAGTGTAAGTGAACGGCGGCGCCCCGGCCGTCAATCCGACGCCGGAATGCGGAAGCAGTGATAAACTTTAATTTTGCGAACTTAGCAAACCGGCACCACCGCGCACCAAACACCCGGATCGGGCCATTAAACTGGATCTAGCTAACTACAAGACGGGTTAGAGATATACCGAGTGATCCGAGTCCTCCGGTCTTCTCGTCGTCCTCCCGATCTCCTGTGGAAAATCCTGTCTCCATGTCGTCGTCTCCTCGCCGGAAGGGCACCACATCGCTTGCGTCTTTTACGGGCTCCCGCCTCAATACCGAGGCAACTCGGGCATGAAGCTGGCAAGTCGACATGCCCAAGATTTGCTGTAGAATGTAGTATAGAGGCTATGTCTCATTTAGGGTTTTTGTTGCCTTTGAAGATGATGAAGGAATCAAGATAAGAAAATGGTGCTTGCATTTTTCCTAGCATGAAATGAGATCAAGAAAAATGCCACAAGCTCAAAAATGAAACTCTCTCCTTCTCTTCTCTCAAGTGTAGCCCCTCTCATCAAGTGAGAATGGTGGAGGAATGAATATCAAACCATAACAAGAAAGGAGGTGAGTGTAGGAAAAGGTGGAGGGTGACCACAACCAAAACATCATGATAACAATCTCACATCAAACTCTAATCAACTCTAACCACCTTTAATACAAATCAAGTGATGTAAAGAGAATCAAATGATGGTTGAAAAGAAAAGATGCCATCATAATCAATACATTTGCAAGAAACCCCTCCACAATGTGTTATTTGCAACCCTCCATCAAAAGGTCCGGCCGGAAAAGAACAAAGGAAAACCGGCCGGAACGGAATGCAAACTGGCAACTCCAGAAAACTGGTCCTGTGATGAATTACAGGAAAAACCCCGATACTGTGCATACACACCCGCATCTGTATTCCGACCGGATACAAATGCAATGAGACAAAATCTACACTGTACTATACTAGGATCTGGCTTAAAACAAAGCCGGCTAGTAATATCCGTTCGATCCTGATCCGTGCAATACCGCACGTATCCGATCGAACCTTGCCATATATCTATACGGCCACTAGTATAAACCGTCCGATCCCGATTCGTGCAATACTGCACGTATCTGATCGGACCCTGCCATATCTCCATACGGCCTCTACAGCGTTTCGCCCGAAAGCTTGAGTAACTGAAAGTGTGGTGGACTCTAAAGACTCGTCAATACTATGGCTGTGGATTTAACCACTAGCACGTCAGAGGTATAAGCCAATACGTGACGGGCCACCAGCTATTGACCAAAAGGGACGTCGATGAGCGAACTCATCCTGACACCCTACTGAGCCTGTCAGTGACAATATCCGTACAGTCCGGTCCGTTTGTCTATGAGCATCGCATGTCGGGCCTAGGGGGTTGGTAAAAGTCAGACCCCCAAAAGCGGTACAAGTCGTGTCGGAGTGTAGCCCAGAACACCCTGAGATACTACTGGAATACCTACCTGTAAATCTCCTGCCTTGGCCAAGGACTTCGTGTAATGGCTCTCCTAGACACAGCGCGACCTCACCCCCAATACCGGGAGAGACGAACCCCTGAAGATCCGCTCACTGCCTCCATGTGGCTCGGGACTGTACCCAACTAAAACCTGTTTGCACGACTCCTTTGAGCCGTGGTAGGGTAGTAATCAAAGTACAGTGGGAACTCACACGAGACAAATGACGAACCCCTGGTCGATGAACTAACCTGTACACTTGTCACCTGGGAACTGCTATCTGACGTCAGGTATAAGACCAACTAGCATGTTCCCGGCGAGTCCTGTCCGGTGTACTCATAACCTAATGAGCACCTGTATACATGTTAGGTGAACCAACTGACACCAGTGGCTTGTGAGACCGGCCACCGCCCATCGTCGGGTTCTCGACTGTATACACTAGTCTACTCTGGAGAATCGATGCCCTGTCTCAAAACTCCCACGACTAGGGACCTTTTAAGAATGTGCTTATAGACTACCAGCTCCCACGTATATGTTCGCCCTCATACTGCTGGCAGTCAAGCAAGAATCCTAGGGGCTCTATCAACGTGCAATAGTGACCTGTAAGGTCACCTAAAGCAGTACATGATGATAAAGGTAAACCAGATAGCATACTATCATCTCGAGTAAGACTGTCGCACTAGGACAGGTCCTCCCTCAATCATTGCAATCACGTGCCTGTGGTCCAATAATTGACTATGAGGGCACTATCTCCAACACTTTGCGCCGCAAATAAAAAATTTTGGCAAAGTGTTTTAGATTTTGTGTGTTAATTGCTTTGCATTTTTAAAACGGACTTTTAAGAGGCTATAACACCAATCCAGATTGGGTGGGGATTTCATTACCCTTCCTAGGACCCCAAAAATCACAAAAAGCATATGCATCAGCCCTCGAGTTAATTAAAAAATATTTAGACTCAGCCAATAAGGACTGTCACGCTCATTAGGACAAAGGATGGTTGTGGGCAATCGGTCGTTTATCTGAACCTGACTTTGTGGTGCCTAGGCTAGACAAGTGGGAAAGGTAATTTTAAAAGGCCCGTCTCACGGTGATTCGTGAGCGGATCCTTCCTTTCTTTACTTGTGCTTACCTGGCCACAATTGGCGGTGAAGAGGCGATTCAAGGGTTATCTCACAACTTACCCTTTGGACTAGTTAGGAGCAGTCTAGTTGAGTTAGGAGACCCTAACTCTAGGCTTGATTGTGCATGCTTAAATTGTGATTGCTTGAAAGTGTGTCTCAGTTCCTTATAAAAAATCTTTTGCAAAGACTCTAAAAGAAAGAAAAAACCACAAAACAAAAATTTTTACAAAAACTTGTCGTTTTGTCGCTAGAAATCCTTTGCACCCAACTTTCACCCTCATTTTCTCCATTGACGTTTTCTTACCCTCACTTTCTGTTTTTTGACTACACTTAAACCCGTTTAGTGTATGTCTGGTTGGACTAGGGACACTAGCGCTCGTTTAGTCCGTGTCTCGTTAGTCCCTACTGACGACGCGTTCGACTCCGAAGTCGAAATTCCCTCCACTTCTTTACCTTCATCTTCACATTCATCATCTTCTAAGGAGATGTCAGGATTCGATCCTAACAACCCCTTACCTCCTGTTGAAGCGCCCCAACGAATCGCGCTCCAGGTGTTAGTTATGTATATGCCCTAGAGGCCATTATTGTACATATGATGTATATTATGATGGATGCTTAGATATATACAGAGAAGACTTTCTTGCTCGTCATGATAGTATGCTATTTGGTTTCACTTTATCTTAACATGTTGACTTGTATTGGTTTACTGTTTTTTTCTCACATGTTGATAAAGCCCTTAGGATCTGTACTCGACTACTGGGAATATGATGAGATCATACTAGTGGGGCCATAGTAGTCGATGAGTACATCCTATAACTGTTCCTAGTCGAGGGTATATCGAGACAGGGCATCGATACACTATAGTAGACTAGCGTATACGCATCTTGACCCATATGATGGGCGATGGATGATCCCATATCCATCGGTGTTTGACATCAGAGATGGTGTACGGGTGCTCGGTGGAGACTGGGTACACTGGACGGACTCGCCGAGAACTCCCAGATGGTGACATACCACACGTCAGATGGCAGTTCTCCGGTGACACTGGTACAGGGTAGTCTGTAGACCCGAGATCGTCATAGAGTCTTGTATGATTCCCACTGTGCTTTGATTTCCACCTTACCACGTCCAAGAGGGCATGGAAAACGGTGGCTTTTGGGTACAGTCCTGAATCACATGGAGGCAATGAGCGATAGGAGGGGATTCGTCTCTCCCGGTATAGGGAGTTGATGTTGTGCTGTGTTTGATTGGCTATAACTGGAAGTCCCTGGCCAGGGCTGATATAGAGATTTACTGGTAAGTGTTACTAGTAGTTTCTCGACCCGTTATGAGCCATACATCGACACGACTTATCGGTTACTGGGGTCTGACGTTTACTACCCCTAGACTTGATATGCGACATATCAGACGAACAGACCGGACTGTACGGGAGTGTTACTGATTGGATTCACAGGAGAACGCACAGGGTAGCTTGTTGATCTTCTGATCGCTCAATACCTGGGTGGCTGTTACGTTTAGCTGACCGCTTGCAGCTTGTGGGTGTTTGATATGATCATCACCTGCTACCGGCGTATTGACGATTCTTTAGAGTTCTACACAGAGGTTTCTTGGCTCAAGCGAAACGGAGTAGAGGCACATATGTGATATGCGCAGGACCAAGGATAATGCGATATGAGATACCGTATTATATTCTCGCGATATTTAGATATGAACCGGGACATCGGATCAAGTGTTGATTCGATGAATCGGTACATGATATATTAGTCGGTTATATTCGATATAGCCGGATCGTCTGATCAAGTGTTGATTCGATGATTTAATGTATAATAATATATATGATATATTATTACATTATCTAATATTGGCTTGCTTTATTATTTCCTTTTCTCACTGGATGATACATTGATATATATGCGATATATGTTAATTGTATTATTTTCTTTTGTTGCAAATATATAATCTATATGTGATATATATTATTGTGACATGATATGATTTATTATTAAACATGTTTAAGGATGATTAAAAGGGATTAGGGTTTGATTAGGGTTAGTTGCTTCATGCACTTTCTAGAAGATTTTTCTTTTGTCATGGTTAAGATATTTGTTGATGACTCATTGCTAACCCAACCAAACCCTAACTCTAGTTTATTCTCTACACATTATTAGCCACTCATCCTTGACCATGGTTGATATATCAATCATATGGTTTTCTTTACTATTCATCACAAAAGGAATTATCATTATCATTTTTCCATTATCATCTTCTTCTTCTCTCTTGATTTTGAGCTCACTAGAAATTCCATTTGTGATGATAAATTGTGAGAAAGTGAATTAAAAAGAAAGCATAAATACTACTCCTTCATCCTCATCTCATCTAGCCCATGAGATTAGTGTGTTCATCTCTTTAGAGTGAGAAAGCTTGAGTTATTGAAACTTCGACGTAGATCATCGGAGATTTGGAACACTTCAAGCTAGCATGGATCGTTCAAGTCGTGGAGCCTCTCTTGAGTCTGGGAGATCGAGGATCGCGGCGAAGGGAATTCTACTCGGAGCTTGTGAAGCGAAGGAGCGGACTACAAAGGTTGTAATCCCTCACACTTAGATAAAAAGATGTTATCTTGCATGCTTAACCTTAATAATCTAGCAAAGATCCTGTCTTTGGGTTGTTCGGCACGTCTAATTTTTTATCCGAGCATGTTTGATGCCTTATAAACCTTCACAAGAGTGCTTATGAACCCTACACCAGGATCTTTTCTATCCCACCCGCACCGCACTTCCCACTTGTCTTTCACTTCCGCCGCATAATGGGGATAACTTCGAAATTAAACCCCACTTCATCAATATGTTGCCCAAATTTCATGGGCTGGAATCTGAAGATGCCTATATCTTCATTAACAAATTCCAGAATGTTTGCGTATTGATGAAGACCACCCAACTTTCCGATAATGCTATAAGGCTACGTGTGATTCCCTTCAGTTTATGTGACCTAACTGAAAAGTGGCTATATAGTACAACATCGCATTCCATAAAAAATTAGGAAGAGTTTGTTAAGACTTTTCTTAAAAAGTTTTACCCACACCACAAGACCGCGAGAATTCGAAATGAAATTAACAAATTTTCCCAGCTTCCTTCCGAACCTTTTTGGAAGTGTTTTGAACGATTTAAGGAACTTCTTGTTCAGTGCCCTCACCACGGTATTGAGAGATGGCAACTTTGCCAAACTCTATACGAAGTACTGAACCCAGCAACTAAGCAGTTGTTGGAAACCATTTGTCAAGGTCACTTTCTAACCAAATCGAGCGAGGAAGCTTGGCAATTTCTCGACGATCTTGCTGAACAAACACTTCAGTGGGAAAGCACTAGACTGACCACTTCATCTACTTGATCAGGTCAGTCTAGGGCAGGCATACATCAACTTGATATGTCGATTGCAATGAAGGCCGAAATGGCTGCACTCACGAAAAAACTAAAGGCAATTGAAAGCAAATTCTCATCGCCTTCTCCTGCCCCTGCTTTACCCACTCGCACTATTTGCGCTTGTTGTTCGGATCCATCACATCTTATTGAAGAGTTTCCTTACAATCCACCTGCTCAAGGACAGGATCAAGTCAATGCTGCCTTTCAGCAAAGACAAAGAAATGATCCATACTCTTCAACTTATAATCCTGGTTTGAGTAGCCACCCAAATTTTGCTTGGAATCAAAATCAACAACAATTCCAAGGCAATAACAATTTTCAAAGGCCTCCTCCACAACAACAAGCCCCTCAACAAACTCAATATCAACAACCTTTTCAACCCCAACCTTACCAAAACAACAATTTTGTACCAAACAACTCTTATCCTCAAAACAATTTTTTTCAGCCAAATAACGATAAGGTTTCCTCGCTAGAACGAAGTCTGGATGCGTTTTTAAAACAATCTACGCAATCCTCAGCAATCATCCAGTCTTCCATTCAGTCTTTGGTGCAACACACTGCTTCACATGATCAGAGCATCAAAACAATTGAAGCCCAAATTGCACAACTGAATGCTGCTGTAAGCGAGCGAGAGAAGGGGAAACATCCATCTCAACCACTGTCAAATCCTGGCCACACACAAAATAAATATGTTGCTCATGAACAACAAAATCATAATGTGAGTGCTGAGACTACGTTGAGATCTGGAAGAGTGTTGCATAATAATGTGGGAGTTAATGATGACACCCCGGCCGCCGCTTCTTCTTCTTCGTCTTCTTCATCGTCAGAGCCTGTTCTCCATTCTTCACAAGGTTCTACTTCTTCTACTACTCCGAACAGACCCACATCTCACTCCACGAAAACACCAGTACTGGGATCTGTTCCAACTCCACAATCTCCTCCACAAACATTAGACTCAACAAATTTTCAAAATGTTCCATTTCAAAACAGGTTGAGATCCAATAAACCAAGTCCACAAATGGAGAAGATTGTGGAGTTATTTAAACAGGTTAGCATTAACATTCCCCTCTTGGATGCAATCCAACAAGTCCCTTCTTACGCTAAAATCTTGAAGGACTTATGCACCAAGAAGACGAAATCACAGGTACCAAAGAAAGTTTTCTTGGCTAATGCAGAGAGTGATCCTCTTACCCAACCGTTACCTCAAAAGCAAAAGGACCCTGGCTGTCCTACAATTTCAATAACTATTGGGGATAAGAACATCAATCGCGCACTTTTAGATCTTGGTGCCAGTGTTAACCTGCTTCCCTATTCAGTATATGAGCAATTGGGCGTTGGGGAGTTGAAACCCACATATTGTACTCTCCAGATGGCCGACCGATCCATCACCCATCCTAGGGGTGAGTTAGAGGATGTGTTTATTAAGGTAGGGGACTTCATATTCCATGTTGATTTCATTGCTATGGACACACAGCCTGTAGCTAACCCCCAGAGTCAAATTCCGGTGATACTCGGTCGACCATTCCTTGCAACTTCTAATGCGGTGATCAATTGTCGAAATAGTTCGATGAACCTATCTTTTGGAAACATGACAGTTGAGCTCAACTTTTTTAAGTTGGGGAATCAACCTTCCGAACCTAATGCTAATATACTTGATGTTTGCTCGATCCAAGAGATCACTCAAGAGGACTGTGAGCTCGAAAAATTTATGTTCGATCACAACAACTTTGAAGCCACTAGTGCGTTCCTCCTAGATTCTGATACTACTTTCACACACGATAATGATTACGAGTGTTTCACTTTTTCGAACGATTTTTAAGAATCGCCACCCGAGTTTGAAACCTTTGAATTTTCGGATGAGTTAACTGAACCATCCGACTGGATTGCTTACACTCGCTTTGAACCTTTGTTGGAATCCTTCAAGTTTGAGACAATTTTACCTTCAATTGTTTCGCCTCCAAAATTCGAACTCAAGCTATTGTCGTCTCACCTTAAATACGCTTACTTAGGGGAGAATGAGTCCCTTCCTGTTGTCATATCGGCATCTCTAGCCCCCGAGCAAGAGAAAGCCCTTTTAACGGTCTTACAAAACAATCGGTAAGCTTTTGGCTGGACTATGGCGAACATCAAGGGGATTAGTCCCCTCATTGTTGAACATCATATTCATATGATGGATGATGCCAAGCCAGCAAGGGATCCACAGAGACGCCTCAACCCAATCATGAAGGAGGCTGTTAAAAAGGAGATCGTAAAATGTCTTGATAGTGGTATCATTTACCCTATCTCCGATAGCCAATGGGTTAGACCCATTCATGTTGTCCCCAAGAAATCTGGCATAACAGTCATAACTAATGAGGCGAATGAGTTAATACATACTCGCACCCAAACTGGGTGGCGAGTATGCATTGATTATAGAAAACTCAACGCCGCGACACGGAAAGTCCACTTTCCATTACCTTTTATTGACCAAATGCTAGAACGATTGGCTGGGCATTAATTTTATTGCTTTTTGGATGGCTACTCCGGCTATAATCAAATTCCTATCGCCGAAAAGGACCAAGACAAGACCACATTCACTTGTCCGTTCGGTACGTTTGCTTACCGTCGCATGCCCTTTGGGTTGTGCAATGCACCCGCTACTTTTCAGTGGTGTATGATGAGAATTTTTTCAGACATGGTTGAAAAATTCTTGGAGATCTTCATGGATGATTTCTCCATTTTCGGCGACTCTTTTGATGAGTGTTTGCTGCATTTATAGGCAGTCCTTACCCGTTGTAAGGATAAGAATCTTACTCTAAATTGGGAGAAATGCCACTTTATGGTACGAGAAGGTATCGTCTTAGGACATATCATCTCGCAAAATGGCGTCGAGGTAGATAAGGCCAAAATTGAAGTTATTTCCAATCTTCCTCCTCCCAAGTGCGTTCGAGACATTCGTGCCTTCCTTGGCCATGCCAGTTTTTATAGACGGTTCATCAAAGATTTTAGCAAGATTGCTCGACCCTTGACCCTTTTGTTGGCCAAGGACGCAACTTTTGATTTCCACTCGAGTTGTATGAAGGCGTTCGAGTCTTTGAAAAACTCACTTACTTCCGCTCCCATTCTTTCGTCTCCTGACTGGACGCATCCATTTGAAATTATGTGCGATGCATCAGATTTTGCCATTGGTGTTGTCCTTGGACAGCACATCAATAAGATGCCGTATGTAATTTATTACGCTAGCCGGATATTGAACGAGGCCCAATTAAATTACACAACAACTGAAAATGAATTCTTAGCTGTTGTGTTTGCACTAAAAAAGTTCAGGCCCTATTTAATCGGCTCTCCAGTCATAGTTTACACTGACCACTCAGCTCTTCGCCAACTTTTTGTGAAGAAGGATGCTAAATCTCGGCTTATACGTTGGATCCTCCTACTATAAGAGTTCGATCTTGTCATCAGAGATAAGAAAGGATGTGAAAACGTAGTCGCCGACCATATTTCACGCCTCCCTTCTTCGCCAACGCTTCAAATTCCAATAACAGACGTTTTCCCAGATGTGGAGCTCTTAACCGTGTCATGTGAACCTTGGTTCGCAGATACTGTAAATTATTTGGCCACCGGACTTATACCTAATGATTGGTCGAATCAGGACAAACTCCAATTCCTGTCCCAAGTAAAACATTTTTACTGGGATGAACCGTATCTCTTCAAATACTGTTCCGACCAAATCATTTGTCGGTGTGTCCCCGACAATGAGTTAAGAGCGTGCTGTCTTTTTGCCACGATCAAGCGTGTGGCGGGCATTTTGGCCCTAAAAAGACAGCAGAAAAGATCTTGCAGTGTGGCTTCTACTGGCCACAACTTTTTAAAGACGCACACGATTATTGCAAGACATGCTCCCAGTGCCAACACTTAGGCCGGATATCTAGGAGAAACGAAATGCCGCTCCAACCAATTTTGGTTGTTGAAATTTTTGATGTTTGGGGGATAGACTTTATGGGACCATTTCCCAATTCCTTTGGGAACATGTATATTCTACTCGCTGTTGATTATGTTTCAAAATGGGTCGAGGCCGTGCCCAGCCGAACTAATGAAAACAAGATTGTCATTAGATTTCTCAAAGAAAACATCTTATCTCGGTTTGGGCATCCTCGCGCGATTATCAGTGATAATGGATCTCACTTTTGTAATGGGACTTTCGAGTCCTTAATGCGGAAATACTCCATTACTCACAAGCTGTCAACACCCTATCATCCCCAAACTTGTGGGCAAGCCGAGATTTCTAATCGGCAGATTAAACAGATATTGGAGAAAACGGTTTCCAAAAACCGTCAAGATTGGTCGTCAAAACTTATTAATGCCCTTTGGGCATTCCGAACTGCCTATAAGACCGATCTTGGCATGTCTCCATATAAGATTGTTTATGGAAAGGCTTGCCACCTTCCAGTTGAAATTGAGCATAGTGCATTTTGGGCAATAAAAGTGTTGAATTTATCTCTGGGAGATGCGGGCAGCAATAGAAAGCTGCAGTTGAATGAATTGAACGAGCTGCGGGATGAAGCCTACGAGAACGCAGTAGTTGTTAAAAATCGAACGAAGTTGTTCCACGATAAACACCTTATGCGCAAGACTTTCAAACCTGGTCAACAGGTTTTACTTTACGACACTCGGTTACATTTCCATCCCGGAAAGCTCCGATCTCGATGGAAAGGGCTATTTTTGGTGTGCACCGTATATCCGCACGGTGCGGTCGATTTAGAAAACCCGGAGGACGGTTCACTATTTAAAGTGAACGGACATAGACATAAACCGTTCCTCACTGCGGACCCTTCGAAGGAGCTCCTATTTTTGCAGGAGCCGATCTACATTGACTGATCTTCCTCCATCTACCCCTAAATTTCGATTATCTAGTCAAAACACTGTTTCAAACAAGTTTGGGGGTATGTATCATTTGTAATTATATAAAAACAAAAATAAAATAAAAAAATTTTGAAAATAAAAATAAATTTTTTTTTTGGGTATTTTTGTAAATTTTCTGTTTTAATAAAAAAATAAAAAAAATTATTTACAAATAATTTCCGCTTTTTAGGAGGAGTTTTTTGCAAATAACCAACACATTCCCCCTATAAATAAAACCCGACCCCACTCTGTTTTTACAAACCCTAAAATACTCCTTTCTGCAAACCCTAGCCGCCGCTTCATTTTTGCAGAGAGATCGCCTCTACCCGCCCCCTTCCGCCGCAAAGAGAGCTTCTGACCGCGCTTCCGCCGCGGCCTTGTATCGTCGCCCTCTGAAATCTTCAGAGGAGGTTTGCAGTTCTTTTCCCTCTCTGTTAAAATAATTTTTTTTATCCGTGAACTTTCTGAATGGCACCAACCATGCAATTGGAACGAGATTTTTCACAAATATTTGCACACACAATTTACGGAAGTTATTTTGCTGATGAAATCACACGGTGAGGGTGGAACTTATTAATTTTCAATCATCCCAATGCCTTCGCTCTTCCAGATCTAGTCACTCGTTTTTACGAGTGCATGGAGGAAGGGTGCCTAACATAATACGGTTTTATAAAATTACTTTGGGGCGATAGGGAAATAATCATTGACAGGGACTTCATCCATGAAGTCACCTTAATTCCTAGATTACCTGTTCACGACCAACCGCTTCAATTTGAAGATTACTTACCCTTAATGGGTAATGACTGTTCGAGGGAACCTAGAATGGGCATACAGGCTAGAACCCTTTTTGCCAATGTATTAACCGTGTGTCGATGGGCACAAAACAATATTTCTGGCAGTTCACATAACACAACATTTTTTACCCCATCTCTTCATATCGTGCACACCTTAATGACTAGGAACCCTAGATTTGACATGTGCACGGTTTCAATTAATTCAATTGGTGCTGGCAAAAGGGCCGCAAATTACCCATGTCCTATTTTAGTGACACAACTGTGTCGCTATTTCCTCCCTATGGAGGAATTTGATTTTTGCATGCATGGAGGTATACCCATTAGGCATCTTATCGAGGGCGTATCTACGTCCTATACCCGCCTGAATGATGTTTGGTCGCGAACTGAACCGGCCGAACATGTACCCGCCAGAACACCCAGCTCCAGCTCGACCGCGAGCGGGGAAGAGCTTACCCCTGCAGAACATGTACGTCTTCTTAGAAGAGCCATTAGGGGGATTGATAATTTGGTGGGGATGGTGACCAACTTGGATCACCGAGTGACAGAGATTGAACATGGCGTATCTACGCTGCTGGTGAGAGAGGAACGTTCCCGTTCACGTTCAAGTGGACGACGAGGTCCTGAGCAGTGAGGGCACTGCTTTTGGTAAGTTTGGGGGTGGAGGTGGTTTGTAAATAGTTATCTTTGCATTTGCATATTTTTACTTTTTGTACATATTTGTTTTTTCTTTCTTTGCTTATTTAATTCTGCATTGCATCTTTATAAAAAATTTAAAAAAAATGAAAAAAAAAATATATATAAAAAACAAAATCAAATGAAAATTGAAAAAATTATAAAAATTGAAAAATTCAATTTTGGCCATATTTGACTTAAGTTTGACAAGACGGTTAACTAGCTAGGAAAAACTAGAACCTAAACTTAGTAAATTAAAAACCCTAAAAATAACCTTTCTTAAAGTTTAACGGTAGAAAATATATGTCCTTGGAGTTTATTTAGAAATAGGAAAATTCTGAGTTCAGTTCTAGGGTTAAGTCAAAATTGTAAGTGCACGGCGGCGCCCCGGTTGTCAATCAGACGGCCAAATGCGGAAGCGGTGATAAACTTTAATTTTGCGGACTTAGCAAACCGGCACCACCGCGCACTAAACACCCGGATCGAACCATTAAACTTATTCTAGCTAACTACAAGACGGGTTAGAGATATACCGAATGATCCGAGTCCTCCGGTCTTCTCTTCGTCGTCCCGATCTCCTACGGAAACTCCGGTCGTCGCCTCCTCGCAGGAAGGGCACCACAACGCCTGTATCTTTTACGGGCTCCCACCTCAAAACCGAGGCAACTCGGGCGCGAAGTAGGCTAGCCGACGCGTCCAAGATTTGCTGTAGAATGTGTAGGGTTGAAGCTATGTCTCATTTGGGTTTGTTGCCATTTGAAGATGATGGAGGAAACAAGATAAGAAAAATGGTGCTTGCATTTTTCTAGCATGAAATGTGATCAAGAAAAATGAAACTCTCAAGAATGAAAACTCTCATCTTTTTCTTTCTCTCAACCATTTCCAACCTCTTCCATCAATTGAGAATAATATGGTGGAGGAATCAATATGAAAACATCACAAGAAGGGAGGTGAGTGTAGGAGAAGAAGAATGGTGACCATAACCAAACATCATCATAACAAACTCAAATCAACCTCAAATCACTTCTAATCAACAAAAAGCAAGTGATAATGATGGATAAGAATGGTATCAAAAGATGCTTTCATAATAAATACATTTGCAAGAAAATCCCTCCACAAATGTTATTTGCAAACTTGCAAATAACCCCCTCCATCGGAAAAGTCCGGCCGGGAAAGAACAAAGAAAAACCGGCCGGAACGGAATGAAAACTGGCAACTCCAGAAAACTGGTCCCGTAATAAATTACAGGAAAACCCCGATACTGTGCATACACACCCGCATCTGTATACCGACCGGATACAAATGCAATGAGACAAAACTACACTATCTAATACTACGATCCGGCTTAAGCCAAAGCCGTCTAGTAAAAACCGTCCGATCACGATCCGTGCAATACCGCACGTATCTGATCGAACCCTGCCATATCTCCATACGGCCTCTACAGCGTTTCGCCCGAAAGCTTGAGTAACTGTAAGTGTGGTGGACTCTAAAGACTCGTCAATACTATGGCTGTGGATTTAACCACTAGCACGTCAGAGGTATAAGCCAATACGTGAAGGGCCACCAGCTATTGACCAAAAAGGGACGTCGATGAGCGAACTCATCCTGGCACCCTACTGAGCCTGTCAGTGACAATATCCGTACAGTCCGGTCCGTTCGTCTATGAGCATCGCATGGCGGGCCTAGGGGGTTGGTAAAAGTCAGACCCCCAAAAGCGGTACAAGTCGTGTCGGAGTGTAGCCCAGAACACCCTGAGATACTACTGGAATACCTACCAGTAAATCTCCTGCCTTGGCCAAGGACTTCGTGTAAAGGCTCTCCTAGACACAGCGCGACCTCACCCCCAATACCGGGAGAGACGAACCCCTGAAGATCCGCTCACTGCCTCCATGTGGCTCGGGACTGTACCCAACTAAAACCTGTTTGCACGACTCCTTTGAGCCGTGGTAGGGTAGTAATCAAAGTACAGTGGGAACTCACACGAGACAAATGACGATCCCCAGGTCGATGAACTAACCTGTACACATGTCAACAGGGAACTGCTATCTGACGTCAGGTATAAGACCAACTAGCATGTTCCCGGCGAGTCCTGTCAGGTGTACTCATAACCCAATGAGCACCTGTATACATCTTAGGTGAACCAACTGACACCAGTGGCTTGTGAGACCGGCCACCGCCCCTCGTCGGGGTCTCGACTGTATACACTAGTCTACTCTGGAGAATCGATGCCCTGTCTCGAAACTCCCACGACTAGGGACCTTTTGAGGATGTGCTTATAGACTCCAGCTCTCACTTATATGATCGCCCTCATACTGCTGGCAGTCAAGCAAGAATCCTAGGGGCTCTATCAACGTGCAATAGTGACCTGTCAGGTCACCTAAAGCAGTACACGATGATAAAGGTAAACCAGATAGCATACTATCATCTCGAGTAAGACTGTCCTACCGGGATAGGTCCTCCCTCAATCATTGCAATCACGTGCCTGTGATCCAATAATTGACTCTGAGGGCACTATCTCCAACAATCTCCCACTTGCACTCAAGGCTAATTATTGCGATGTCGCATACTCACAGCCTGTGTGATACCGAACACCCAACTCCCCTACTAGTCAGTCACACAAAATCCGTTTGTGAAACTATTGCGTTCGAGGAATAGCCTCCGAGAGTGGATCCGCCTTGATGTTTCTTTCTATGTCTCTCTATATCTCAAGTTCGCGGAGAAAGCCATCTCCCGAAATGAGCAATACCTGTCTTAGAATGTCTGGACGTCTGATGGGACCTAGCTCATAAATGAACTCCAAATCCAAACTTCTTAGACGTATCGTCAACTGAACTTAATCAGTATCCTGTGCCATGCCTCCCTCAGTATTGCCTTGGACCACCTGTCCAAAATACTGCCCCTCGTCAGAAGGAAAAACTATAACTCTGACAACCTCCTTGTCGTCCATGTCACCTTGGAAGCCTGGAGTGATAACCGTCTCCTAAAGGAGGCAGCCGTGATCATATCCCTAGAACATTCACTTATGTTCTAAAACTGCTTCCGACTGTTTCCCCAGGATTGGATCAATATCAACTTATTGCACCTACTGCAAGAACAACATCTGGTGTGGTACTTGACATCTCATGATTGACTCAATTGCCTGAGCAAGTGCTCTGCCAATCATGCACATCCCTCTCCCCTTTAGTCTGTAAGACACCTTTAGAGAGGGTGACTCCATTACCTGCAGGTACACTGCCATGCCAGGAGTCGTCCATTCTAAATACTCTTAGAATGCTGTCTAAGTACCCAGATTGGGAAACCACCTAAATCTAGATCTAAAACCATAGATCTAGTAACCAGTATGTCTTATATAATGTCCAAGTCCCTTGTGGAGAAACCACTGTGTGACGACCAAAGTATAACCGATCGTAGTATAGGAATGTCACTTCCTACTTTGTGTATGTCATCAAATACCAGGACATCACACCCTACTACCTTCTCAACAGATCCATCCCCTATTCTGATGACGTCAAACCCATGACTGTCACATCAGAAATAGATGATCTATCTCCGCTATATCTGCTTTAGTCTATAAATAGACATAAGCCTGATGTCCACCAATGCTTCCGCTGCTCCCACTGACTACGACAACCCTCTGCCAGAGTCATATAGACGTGCACTTCTAAAACTAGTTTAGAATGACGCTATACTCATCCTCCTGCCGGGTCTCGCAGCCTGGAACAACAACAATGGCAAGTGTGGGTAAACAAGAACTTCCCTTTCACCGTCCTTGAGGCAACCGGAGTACCTCTCGGGTGCCTGAAGTTACCCACCTTATCTGCGGAGTGGCCAATGGAATGTCAAGTCAGATTGAATCTTCAGGTTCCTTATCAAATCTTCAGTAATTGTTTGTGGTTCTGGAATCACTTCCAGTTCTACCATACTCCCACTACTGTTTTTGAAAAAATCCATTTTTAATAAAACTGTGGCGAGTCTAGAACAATATTTCTATTGATCTGCCAGATGGTAGAAAATCAACCCTCGTCATAGCCTAGGTCAACCCACAAACAGCCATTACAGAAACGTGCCTTGAGTTATCCAGAGTCTGGTTTTAATCATAAGCCGGACAACTCCCCGTACCTTAACAATGTTAAGATATGAACTGTACTATATCCAATATAGAACCAGAGGCACTGATTTAATTGAACCAGATTCAAATCATGCAGCTATCTCCAGTGCATGTCAACTAAATGGAAAGAGGCCGATCAGCGTTACTCAACTTAGGAATGCTTCCAATTATGAGTAACCTGAAAGAGAAGCAATTTCTCTTTATTATTACTATCAACTGAATACCATACACAAGTATCTACATCTTCGATCACTTTGAAGAATCCCGATACTTGCTACACCTGGTTCTCTACTCTATTCAAATACCTATAACTCCTCAAAACTTAGACTCTGTGTTTCTACAAAACACATGTCTAAGAACTAGAGAAGTTAAAAGTAAACAGAATATAGTATGAGGACCAACCCCTCTGTCCAAATGGACACTGGACAACATACAATACTTTGTATAAGTCCGCTGAGTCTAACAACTCTTTCACCGTGTGTCGTTGGTTGAAAACTGTACTTATGGTTAAGAAGAATTACACCGCTGTTTAATGCTCCTTACCTAACCATCCACTGATATAGGTAAATGTCATCGACATAATATCAAATGGTATATCTCACTCTATGAAAATAGACGTACAGATATATCAATTTGAAATTGGTGCACAACAGCGGATATTCAAAACCAAATATTTGCCGACCGGCAAACAACCCAGGTGGCTTCCTCAAATATCAACAATTCCAACGAATCCCGATATAATGAGGATGGTCACCTAATTCCCAATAACTTACTCCCACTCATCATCTGTAAAACCATACAGATGTGAGAATCATAGCTGGTAAATACATACCCTGGAGCAAGTGTCTAATCGGGAAATCAGTTTTCTTTTAACAGTACACAGTAGAACTGAAACATTGAAATGTTTCGATGGGGTATCCTGGTATTCCTAGTAATGCCTGTACCATTATCCAGATTCACAACTATAACCGTATAATTCTTTGCCACCTCTCCAAATCCCTTTATATGTCTTTAGTCATTACCTTCTGCACACCCCTTAGGCCAAATGGTTTTCTCCCTTCCCTACCGTTCGGCACCAGCCTATGGTTTGGAAGAAGACTATCCAATAAGCATAATGGGTGTACTGTCCTAGTCCTAGGAGCACTCGCAATGCGAGAGAAGGTGAAGATAAAAGACAACCGAATAAACCTTATTCCTATTTCTCCTGGACCAGAATCCATCCCCGAACTGGAACAAGTTCCTTTCGAGTTCGTATATAACCATACGATGGAATATCCAATAAACTGTGGATCTTCGTAGTGATACGGAGTGTCCTGGAGAAATACAAAGGTGATTTAGGATTGGCGAAGAAATACTTGATTTGGTCGTGAATATCAGTCGCACTTTACTTTGCCCTCTTACTAATCCCTTTCTTTGTCTTAATCTTAATACCTTCTGCACACCGTTTAGGCTAATTGGTTTTCTTCATTCCCTACCGGTCGGCACCAGCCTAAGATTTGGAAGAAGACTATCCAATTTGCGTAATAGGTGTACTATCTCCTAAACCAAGGAGTACTCGTAACTTGAGAGAAGGAAAAAAGGAAAAGACAACTGAATAAACCTTATCCGTTTTCTCCAGAGCCGGAAACCATCCTCGAATTCCTTCGAGTTCGTATATAACCATACGATGGTTTTGTCCAATGGAAGTGGACGTTCGTAGTAATACAGGGTGTCCTGGAGAAAAGAGTAAAAATAGGAGTGGCAATGAGGTTAGCGACTCTGACAATCCAAAAGCCAGTGTTAAGAAGGTTCGGTCAACTTGGTCACTGAGTCATAGTCTAGGGTCGGGTCAAAAGTCGCTGCCAGAGAGAGAGAGAAAAGAAACACTCAGCGTGCACTCTAACCTAGATCAGAATGGTTATCACTTAATCTAATCTGGAAACCTCCCACTGTACCTCAAATTCTCCTCCAAACCTGAAAGAAGAATTAGTCGGGGTCACCCGAGGAGTAAACCAACTCATCAGTGGGAATCGGGATCCAACTATCATCGCATGACAACGTGACGGAATCCTCTCACGGTATCACACTCCAGAAGGTATGCGCATATCTGGCAAGTTTCAGTTCTTTTGAAACTCCCGATGTGATTTTTACTCCATGCTCTTATGACCTTGACTTTGGCCAACAAATCATAAGTCACATGTCAAGTTCTGCCCGTCATTCTCCAGGTTAATTTGAGCCCACCCGTACAAGCCCTTGACTTTGGCCAACAAGGCTATACGACTGCCCCAAACCAACGCATCTATCTATGCTGCATATGAATAACCAACAGCTACCAAACACTGTGCCTTGACTTTGGCCAACAAACACAGCTTGAATACTATTGACTACCCAAATGAAAGGACGGAGGGCTACGAATGGTTTTTGGCGAAAACCTTTAACGTAATGAACTTGATCTCGTTGAAGGAACGGATAGCTTTTTAGAAAATATAGTGATGAAAACCTTTACTAAAGAGGTCACTCCCGGTGAAGGGATCTCGGCTCTTTCCCCGTAGAATGGGGTGCAGGATATCCCAAATGAATACCACGATGCAAAGCAAAAGTAATCGGCTATAGTGAAGTTATTGCCCTGACGCAAACTTCTGTCCAAGGGGTCACTCCCGGTGAAGGGATCTCGGCCCTTGCCTCGTCGACTGAGGAGCAGGATATTCCAAATGAATACCGCGATGCAAAACAAAAGTGAACGTCCTTGCAATAACAGCTTTTTGAAAAGTGTTCCAACAACATCAGAATAGGTTTGTTTAACTTGCATTGATCCGAATCAACGTAGTCCCATCAATTGATCACACCATAAAGAACGAAAATATACTGACGTACGTATATGCCATCCGCATTCGCCACTGGGTCCCGTCATCACCCGTTAGGTTAGCTAACTAACGGCAGAGCAGGGACTGGACTAGCGCGGATGTAAAACATATACAACATCTACTAATATATATACCAATATTATATATTTCGCTCAAGGCGTGATAAAATGCAACATCACAGAAATGTACAGCATCACAGAACAATACAGATATCTGGGATCCCCGGATTTCACAGAGCCACTACTGAAACCCGACGTTC
The DNA here is from genome assembly GCA_030015575.1 of Agapanthus africanus. NCBI lineage: Eukaryota > Viridiplantae > Streptophyta > Magnoliopsida > Asparagales > Amaryllidaceae > Agapanthus > Agapanthus africanus. Next base: position 209,942,184 of record JASDDO010000004.1, read on the forward strand.
CCCTGGTCGTATGGATAGCCTGTGCAATGAAATCCTAGACCCCTACGGGCGCGGCAAGTTACCCGCCAAAACCTGAAGCGAGGCAGCCCCCTTCAGCGCCGTGAATGGACCACCCAGCACTTCACGGAATCCGGTAACTTGGGCACCTCTCCTGGGTCAACCTGTACCCCCTACGAGTGCGGCGAATAGCCCGCCAATTCTAGAGTGAAGCCCCCTCCGTCCCAATGCCATGAGATGCGGGCTTGTTGCCCTCCAGAACCCGGCTATCCGTGCACCCCACCGTGGGGCAATCCTAGTACAGAAAGTAAAATATACATACAACGGGTACATCGACCGCAACCAGGTCGTGCCCCAAAAGAATAATACAATCAGACAGTGACGGCAGTCCACATGTCGGACGCTCGCCCCGCAATATCAAATGTACATAATACAACAACACTGTACTAGCATTGTATCCAGGCTATCCCCCACGACCGATCCGCAACATCACAGCAAAATCACAGAACATCAACGTGAAAGTCACGTTCGCAAATCCGTCTAACCGGGCTATAGCAGTTAGACTGGATTTACCGATCGAGTGACATTCACGGTCGCAGATATAATGTAAATACTGTGAAATAATGTGTTTAAAATATCCGATCGATCAAAAATTAACTAGTGGGCCCCCAAGTACTACTGTAGCATATCAAGAAATTCTGGGCCCAAAATTAACCTTCCAAAAACCACATTTTCAACTCAGGAACATTCTGCAAAGTTTTGGGGGCATGAACAGTTAACATTGCGGCGGAACCGCGGCCCAAGCAGGGGTTTGGCCGCGGTTCCGCGGTGGTATGGTGAGTTCATGCTACCAAATTTTTACAGTATGCTTATAATTCCCTGCACATCACTCTGAGACAACCTGAAAAATTTTTGGACTCAAAAAAAATTCGACAGAAACTGATGTGCTTGAAAAACGCGTTTTCGGGATTTTGTTCGATCGGAAACGTAAAACACATCAAACAAAGCTAGACGAAGTTAATGGCGAGGCTCTGATACCACTGTAAGTGCACGGCGGCGCCCCGGTCGTCAATCCGACGGCCAAATACGGAAGCGGTGATAAACTTTAATTTTGCGGACTTAGCAAACCGGCACCACCGCGCACTAAACACCCGGATCGAACCATTAAACTTATTCTAGCTAACTACAAGACGGGTTAGAGATATACCGAATGATCCGAGTCCTCCAGTCTTCTCTTCGTCGTCCCGATCTCCTGCGGAAACTCCGGTCGTCGCCTCCTCGCCGGAAGGGCACCACAACGCCTGTATCTTTTACGGGCTCCCACCTCAAAACCGAGGCAACTCGGGCGCGAAGTAGGCTAGTCGACGCGTCCAAGATTTGCTGTAGAATGTGTAGGGTTGAAGCTATGTCTCATTTGGGTTTGTTGCCATTTGAAGATGATGGAGGAAACAAGATAAGAAAAATGGTGCTTGCATTTTTCTAGCATGAAATGTGATCAAGAAAAATGAAACTCTCAAGAATGAAAACTCTCATCTTTTTCTTTCTCTCAACCATTTCCAACCTCTTCCATCAATTGAGAATAATATGGTGTAGGAATCAATATGAAAATATCACAAGAAGGGAGGTGAGTGTAGGAGAAGAAGAATGGTGACCATAACCAAACATCATCATAACAAACTCAAATCAACCTCAAATCACTTCTAATCGACAAAAAGCAAGTGATAATGATGGATAAGAATGGTATCAAAAGATGCTTTCATAATAAATACATTTGCAAGAAAATCCCTCCACAAATGTTATTTGCAAACTTGCAAATAACCCCCTCCATCGGAAAAGTCCGGCCGGGAAAGAACAAAGAAAAATCGGCCGGAACGGAATGCAAACTGGCAACTCCAGAAAACTGGTCCCGTAATAAATTACAGGAAAACCCCGATACTGTGAATACACACCCGCATCTGTATACCGACCGGATACAAATGCAATGAGACAAAACTACACTATCTAATACTACGATCCGGCTTAAGCCAAAGCCGGCTAGTAAAAACCGTCCGATCACGATCCGTGCAATACCGCACGTATCTGATCGAATCCTGCCATATCTCCATACGGCCTCTACAGCGTTTTGCCCGAAAGCTTGAGTAACTGTAAGTGTGGTGGACTCTAAAGACTCGTCAATACTATGGCTGTGGATTTAACCACTAGCACGTCAGAGGTATAAGCCAATACGTGACGGGCCACCAGCTATTGACCAAAAAGGGACGTCGATGAGCGAACTCATCCTGGCACCCTACTGAGCCTGTCAGTGACAATATCCGTACAGTCCGGTCCGTTAGTCTATGAGCATCGCATGGCGGGCCTAGGGGGTTGGTAAAAGTCAGACACCCAAAAGCGGTACAAGTCGTGTCGGAGTGTAGCCCAGAACACCCTGAGATACTACTGGAATACCTACCTGTAAATCTCCTGCCTTGGCCAAGGACTTCGTGTAAAGGCTCTCCTAGACACAGCGCGACCTCACCCCCAATACCGGGAGAGACGAACCCCTGAAGATCTGCTCACTGCCTCCATGTGGCTCGGGACTGTACCCAACTAAAACCTGTTTGCACGACTCCTTTGAGCCGTGGTAGGGTAGTAATCAAAGTACAGTGGGAACTCACACGAGACAAATGACGATCCCCAGGTCGATGAACTAACCTGTACACATGTCACCAGGGAACTGCTATCTGACATCAGGTATAAGACCAACTAGCATGTTCCCGGCGAGTCATGTCCGGTGTACTCATAACCCAATGAGCACCTGTATACATCTTAAGTGAACCAACTGACACCAGTGGCTTGTGAGACCGGCCACCGCCCCTCGTCGGGGTCTCGACTGTATACACTAGTCTACTCTGGAGAATCAATGCCCTGTCTCGAAACTCCCACGACTAGGGACCTTTTGAGGATGTGCTTATAGACTCCAGCTCTCACTTATATGATCGCCCTCATACTGCTGGCAGTCAAGCAAGAATCCTAGGGGCTCTATCAACGTGCAATAGCGACCTGTCAGGTCACCTAAAGCAGTACACGATGATAAAGGTAAACCAGATAGCATACTATCATCTCGAGTAAGACTGTCCTACCGGGATAGGTCCTCCCTCAATCATTGCAATCACGTGCCGGTGATCCAATAATTGACTCTGAGGGCACTATCTCCAACAAAAATAAGGGAAGAATATTGAAATTTTTATTGATGTGTAAGTCTGAAAAATAATTCCGAACCTTGAGTCTAAATTCTGAAAGTACATACCCTACAACTCGCACATACACGCACTTTGAAACTTGGGATTGTAGAGGATACCTTGAAGTGCTCTTGTCAAAAATCCTTAGTATGAAAAAAAATTGAATAAAAGTATAAGTGTGAATAAAGAGATAAAAAAAATGAACACTGGTTTTGTAATTACTTAAGGCTGCGTAAAATAAAAATATATAGCGAGGGTGCTTTATCACCTAGTGCCTTAGACCAACTAGTTTGGGAGTCACTGCTAAAGCCTTAGGTATTACAAGACGAGGAATTACGACTTAATGCGCGAACACATTTTGTAATCGGTCGTTAGTACCTCAAGAAGTATTGACGGTCGCATGAAGGATGTGTGAGCAATTTAATCTAAAAATTCACCAACTAAAAGTACTTTGGACGATGGAAAAGAGTATGATAGCTAGAATTGAATTTCCAAGTGTAGGGGTGATACATACACACACGTAGGGGTATATGATTGGGGTTTGGATGAGAGATAGGAATGAAAGATAAGACTTATACCTTCAGTAGAGATGATAAAAATTCCTAAGTTGAGATGAAACCTTAGAACATAAGATGCTGAAAGCTAAATAAATTTGCAGAACATATACGATCTTAAGTTAAATGATAAGTGAGTGAAAAATACGGGTTGGTAATTTCTAAGTTGAAGATAATAGAATTTCTTGCTAGAATACCGAATTGAAAGATGAAAGTAAATAAGCCAAATTGATTGGATTTTGTGGGTAGTATCCGCTGAAAACCCTCAGAAGACAACACTCCTCCTACTAGGGACACCTAGAGGTTTAACGGCTTGTTGCACGAGCTCAGTGCAATCGCGATTCCCTGCAAAAGTGAGGTTAGGATTTTTCGAGAATAAAAATAGTTTTGCTCGGGACGAGCAAAAGATAAGTTTGGGGGTATTTGTTCATATCAGAATTTTGCATTATTATATTCCCCATTCTTAATCATATTGCAAATAAATAGGTGCTTTTGATCCATGTCTGCTAAATAGTTGCAGGTTACAGGTTCTCGGAAGAATACAGTGAAATTCATGAAAAGACGTTACGAAAGTGAGGCAGCGACCAACAAAAGATGAATCCGTATGATGTCGCCTAACAGTTCAAGGAACAAATGAAGATCAGTAAACAGTTCCATGCACAAGACAGTTCACAAGATACAAGACTTCAAAGCGAAGCTTACGGTAAAAGTCCACAAATTCTGCACTGTTGGAAATCTGGAAGAAAGTAGAAAAGATTCTGAAGAACCAAGTTAAGAAAACAGAAGGAAAAAGCAACATGAAAAAGCCCTGAGAAAATGAACTCAAGACCCTACCATAAGGCCGTGGATCCGCGGCCAAACATGGCTTCCCGCCGCGGTTCCGCGGCCGTGCTGTGCATGTGTCGGTGCAAAGTGTCGGTGGGTGTCGGTGCGTTGACCAGGCTTCTCAGGGTAGTCTTTTAATTTTAGATGTGGATCCGATATAAACCTTAGGGTTTCTCCTATCTATAAATAGGAAAGCATACAGCCTCTTTAAGGGCATGCCTCTTTTTAATTCTAGATTAAATTTAAATTCCTTTGTAATCGTCAAGAGTGCATCAATAAAGTAAGTTATTTTTTTATCTTGTGTTCTTCTTAATTGCAATTTTATTTCCCTGCATTTTTTTACCTGTCTTATTTATCTGCAAGTTCATTAGTTAATTAAAAAGAAAATTTATAAAAATGAATTTTGTCGCAATTTCCCTAATGAGTGAGTAGTTCCTCACTTGTTAGGGTTAGGATTGGGTAGGTTTGACAGATCGAAATCTCTCACTCCTTTCTTGCCCGTATAATACTTTAAAATAGGACTGTATGTTAATCAAACACAAACCGCTCACTACGGCACCCTATCCCACGAGATAGCGGTGATTCCTTAGTCAGACCGGTTGTGTTTGATTTACATAGATGTTAGGGCTAAGAGTTAAGAAAGAACGGACAAGCACCAAAAGGAAGAACCTACGTTTCTTCCCAGTCGTGCCAATCCCTTTTGTTAACTATTACCCTAACACCTAAGTTTTTAATTAGGGCAAAGGAAGCAGTGAGTAGAATTATCTTTCCAAGCTAACCTAATCCTAACCTTAGCAAGGTTTTAAATCCAAATCAAATTCAATTTTAGTTTTTATAAAAATCAAAACCTACCACAAATAGGACTTAACTCGTAAGAACAATAAGAAAAGAACACAATTTCCCTGTGGACCGACCCGTACTCAACCGGCTAGCTACCAAGCGACACCGTCTTGATTATGGTAATTCTTAATCATTGATTCAAAACGCATACGCGAAACCCATACCAATCACTGAGCAGGACTAGTCCGAGGAAAGTACCTGAATATATTTTGCACGCATTGATAGTTATTGAAGGGATTTCCAAAAAGGAGCTATAGCCTCAGTATTTACCTACGTGTCCGGGATGACACGAAACTTTTACAAAGGAGAACCCTTCTAAATTGTTTTCAAAAAACGGCGGGGCGTGTATGTTAAACAAAGGATATATATATATATATATATATATATATATATATATATATATATAGTTATTTCCTTCCGCCATTTTGCCGTGATACGCGCATCGCACAGCGACTTGAAAAGGTTTGGCATGCACTTCTTTCAGATGTTTTGAAGAATTTACAACGATGTGTACTATGTATAGTTTTGATGTATATCATGTTGGTTTTCATAATGGACTTTGACATTGGTGACTTCACCATAACTCCGATGATTGCGGGATGCTTGACGAAGTTTTTATTTTGGTTTATATACTCGTTTTTCATGCGCATGCATTGCGCTACGTTGTATTTTATGTATTTATGATTTCGGAGCCCCGACGACTTGATCATTTTACTGAGATGGTTTAGTATTTGAGGGGTTTAAATTTAAATTCGGAGACCGAATTTATTTAAGGCGGGAAGACTATAACATTTCAGAAAAATAAAATATTATTTTTGGGAATTTATATAATTAAATAATAAATATTATGAATATTTTAATGATGCGGTATAATTATTGTTAGTTATATGTATGCCCTAGAGGCCATTACTGTACATTGGATGTATATTGTAGTTGATGCTGGGACGTATATAGGGAGGACTTTCTTGCTCGACATGATAGTATGCTATCTGGTTGCTCTTTACCTTAACGTGTACACTGATTGTCTCTCTGTTACATGTTGGTAAAGCCCTTAGGATGTGTACTTGACTACCTGGACTATGATGAGGATCATACTAGTGGGGACATGGTAGTCTATAAGTACATCCTTCAAAGTCCCTAGTCGTGGGTGTATCGAGATGGGGCATCGATATACCAGAGTAGACTAGCGTATACCTTCTCGACCCATACAGATGGGCGATGGATGATCCCATATCCATCGGTGTTTGACATCAGAGATGATATACGGGTGCTCAGTAGAGACTGGGTACACTGGGCGGACTCGCCGAGAACTCCCAGATGGTATTATACCTCACGTCAGATGGCAGTTCTCTGGTGACACTGGTACAGAGTAGTCTGTTGACCCGAGATCGTCATAGAGTCTTGTGTGGTTCCAACTGTGCTTTGATTTCCATCTTACCACGTCCAAGAGGACGTGCAAAACGGTGGTTTTTGGGTACAGTCCCGAGTCACATGGAGGCAATGAGCGATAGGAGGGGATTCGTCTCTCCCGGTATAGGGAGTTGATGTTGCGCTGTGTTCGATTGGCTATAACAGGAAATCCCTGGCCAGGGTTGCTGAGATTTACTGGTAAGTGTTACCAGTAGTTTCTCGAATTGTTATAGACCTCATATCGACACGACTTATCAAGCTATTGGGGTCTGACGTTTACCACCCCTAGGCGAGATATGCGACATATCAGACGATCAGACCGGACTGTACGGTAGTGTTACTGGTCGGATTCACTGGAGTGTGAGCGGGCTTGCTCGTCGATCTTCAGATCGCTCAATACCCGGGTGGCCGTTACGTTTAGCAGACCGCTTGCGGCTTGTGGGTGTTTGATATGATCATCGCCTGCTGCCGGCGTATTGACGAGTCTTTAGAGTCCTACACAGAGGTTTCCTGGCTCAAGCGAAACGAAATAGGAGCACATATGAGATATGTGCGGGACAGAGAATAATGCGTGTATGTGATACCGTATTCCATTCTCGCGATGAATGTATCGATTAGGTTATATGCGATATACCCTAGTTATCGAATCAAAGGTTGATTCGATAAGCCGATACATAGGATACTGGTCAGTTATATGCGATATGACCGGATCGTTAAATCAAGTGTTGATTTAATGATTTAATGTATAATTATATATATTTGATATATTACTTTGCATTAACTAGTATTGGTTCACTTTAAATGGATTTTCTCACTCGGGTGTGCGCATTGCATATGCGATATGATTTTTATGCACTTGATTGTATCATGTTTGATGATACATATCTTTTGTGTTAAGTGTAATGAATTAAACCTAGGTTAAGTAAATGATTAGGGTTTTCTTTTATTCATTCATTTATCTTTTCATTTGCATTTAAAAGATAAATGAGAAAAGGAAAAGAAGTGAAAAATGGTGGCTAGTTTTGTTTTTAACAAGAAGCTTCATGAAGCTTTCATTAAGTCACCATTTTTGTCTCATCTCCTTAACCCTAACCATTCTTTAACCTTGGTCAATTCTCTACACTTAACTTGGGTTATGTTATGATAAGAATGGATTATTCTTTTCTTTTTTAATTGAACTTATCATATCATTTCTTATTCTTCTTCATTTTTTTCTTCAAGTGAAGAAAACCAAACTTCATCAATGGCGGATTGATGAAGAGTGTGAGAAATCCAAAACTAAAGTTTACCCACTTCCTATTTCTTCATCCTCTACCTCTTGCCAAGTAGTAGAGTGTGTTTCCTTCACAAGTTTTCAAGACTTGGTGAAGGTGGAGCTCGATCTAGTGATGCTTCGACTTAGATCATCTTCGGCACGTCGTCGACGACCTAGCCCGTCCAGTCTCCGATGAAGCCGACGCTAGAGCCCGGATTCGATTTGGACAGCGGAGAGGACCTCATCTCGGAGCTATAGAGGTGGAGAACCGGATCTACAAAGGTTGTATTTCCGTATTCCTTTAGTTAAGTGTTAACTAGTTCTTATTTTCGCCTAGAAATCTAGCAAACGATCCGTAGTCGGGTCTCTCGGCACCCATAATTTTTGAAATTGGCATGTTCGATGCCTTGTGAGACCTCACTAGAGTGCCCAGGAACCCTACACTGGTATCAGAGCCTAGCTAGAGTCTTAGGCGAAGTCCAGACGGAATCTGAAACCCGAACGAACCCGAAACCCGTCTCAAAACATGCTCTCTGTCCTTTTTTCAAAAATTAGGATTTTTCCATATTAAAAATTCCCAAAAAATTCAGCAGGCAATTATAAGGCTTACTGTAAAATTCGGGTTGCTAATTCCTTCATTGAGCCGCGGTTCCGCGGCACGAGCATGGCTCGTGCGGCGGATCCGCGGCCACTTTGTCTTATTTGGCATCCTAATTTACACAGTAATTCATTGTTTTCAGTGCTGACTTCTCTGGGTATTTTTAAATATTATTCAAGAGTTGAATTTTTCTGGAGTTGTTTTGGGGATCCGGTGTTTCGATCGGGGTATCAAATTTTGTCTATTTGGCTTTCCGGATAAATTTTAGAATATGTTAAAAAGTTCGACCGGATATAAATACCCAATTTTTCCCCTGTCGGGAAATTTCCAAGTGTTGGATTTTTCCGTAGTTTAACGACGTTCTAAGTAGTGCAAGTAACGCGATGGACCCTCTAGAAGACAACAAACCTTAACTCGATTATGTGACCGTCTTGAACTGCCCTTTGAACCTTCGGGTTTGGGGCAGTACGGCGTGCCACATGTGAGGCGTTGGCTTGAACCTTCTACGGTTGGACCGTTGGTACTGAGGCACGAACTGAATGTTGTAAGACTTATTTCATGTGTTGATCTGTTTCGGGAAAACTTGGGTGTTTGACTGTTCGATCGAAAAGTTTAACATTTTCTGTTTATCTGGAATGGGATACAATAATTGGAATTCACAAACAGTTATGTGATAACTGGATGAATGTTATAAACATAGCAATTTAGTCTCACTTGATCGGTTGCCACGGAATTTTGATGTGATCAAAAGTCCGTCGCAATCACGTAGCGTACGCGGATACTCGCCGGATAAACTTAATAGACAGCCTCACCCCATAGCCCCGACCAAGTGACTGTAGGAGAACCCCGTCGCCGAAAGCATCCGTCCGGGTGCTCGCGGTAGCGGTGTTCCGCCTTGGTGCACTTCGTCGACGGTATCGGGGGTGCGGCCGCCTACTAAAGTTTGCGACGAGCGTTCGATTAGACTGTCGGGAATCTTGTTGAATTGCCCGACTTGATATTGAAAAGAGTTTTCGATAATGAGACTAAAATGCGGGGTTTATAATTGTTAGGCATGCGATGTCTAAGTAATTCATTTGATTAGGCATGCGATGTCTATGCAGGTTGCGGATTCCAACTGTTGTAGTTTTACACTTTCTTTTCTGTGACCGTAAGTGTAATATGTGATATCGCCGGTTTCGTTGCTATATGTCAACGGCAATTGGGATGCGCATATTTACTTACGTTGATGACATGTGATGTTATGTGTTGCTGGATATGTTATATTGGATCGTCGTGTACGAATAGCCGGGGGTTTTTATGTGAGATGAGTGTTTTTCATTTTCATTCATGTAAAAACTTGTATGTAATATTCTTTTATTGGGGCACTTCCAGGTAGCGGAAGTTGTCACCTTTTGTATATTATTTACTTTTCCGCACTAGGATAGACCCAAGGAGGAGGGCACAGGTAACCGGGTTCTGGAGTCCAGTGGGAGACCAACTCGAGGAGTCGAGTCCGGGTCTCCTAACTCCAGAATTGGTAGGGTTGCTTGCCGCTCTTGTAGGGGTCTAGGGGTGTGGGTTTGGCTATTCATCACGACCGTGGAATCCGTGTTTTATACTGGCTCGTATTGAAAACACGGACATCCTAGTATATCCAATATTTCATATGATTCTTCTGCTGCGATATCTGTGATGTGATCATGTGATGTTCTGTGATAGATACAGTATATAGTATATATGATATATTATATAGCCGTTACTTATGTTTTACACCCGTGCTAGCCCTGGCCCGCTCTGCCGTTAGTTACCTAACCTAACGGTGCACGAGGGGACATCGAGGCGAATGCGGATGGCATAAGTGTACGTCGTATTTATCTGTGATGTTTAGGTACTTAAAATGATGGGACTTCATTAATGAGATTAATGAAATAAAAGAAACCTAAGATGTTGTAGAATCGAATTTCAAAATAAAACAGGTAGCTACAGTTCTTGCTTTGCACAGCGGTATATACGATATATCCTGCACCTTATTCGATGAGGAAAGGACCGAGATCCCTTCACCGGGAGTGACTCCTTTAGCAATAACTGGCAGATGCTACACACTCGGTTTGTCTTTTGATTGTTTTTAAGAGTTTTTGCTTTGCACAGTGATATATATGATATATCCCGCACCTCATTCGACGAGGAAAGGACCGACGATCCCTTCACCGGGAGTGACTCCTTTAGCAAAACTAGAAAAGCCTCAAAAGCGCTCCATTTTAAATACATTCGATCCTACAACGATATCAAGTTCATTACGCAATAGGTTTTCAGAAAAACCTGTCGTAGCCCTCCGTCATTTCAGATAAGTTGTATATAGTATTCGTGCTGCATTTGTTGGCTTTCGTCAAGGTGCAGTGTGTGGTAGCTATATGCTGCTTATCTGCTAGCATACGATGCGATTGGATTAGGGTAGTCGTGCGGCTTTGTTGGCTTTCGTCAAGGGTCGTGCGGGTGGGTTTAATTCAATCAGGAAATGACGGGTTGAACTTGACTAGCGGGCTATGGTTTGTTGGCTTTCGTCAAGGTCATAGCACGTTAGGGGCAAAATATTATCGGGAATTTCAAGTGTTGAAATTTGCAATGAGATTGCATACCTTCTATGAGATAGTTGGATCCCGATACCCGCTGCGAGTAATTGTTACTCCTGGGAGAGTTTTACACATTACAATTAGCCGATCAAGTAGGTGTCTAGAAAGGTGTTAACGAGGTTACGCCTCTGGGAAAACAAGGTTTACATTAATTAGGTTCATGCGAAAGCACGGGGGACCTCCCTCAAAGTACCGACACTGGCCTGGCTGAAAGATTGGCGAACTTGTAGTGTGTAATTAATCCCGGCTAGTCTTTTCTTTTAGGGTTTGAAGGAAGATTTGATAAAAAGCAGTGGGAGCCATCCTGATTAGATAAAATAAAACCAATCTATTCTTGCAAGAGCGCACGCTGAGTGTTTTCTTCTCTCTCTCTCCTGGTAGCGACCATATCACGCCTTAATCAAGATAATAATACGGATTATTGACCGAACCCGCTTGTTATACTGAGCTGGGGAACGTTGGTCCCGCTCCAACTTATAATTGTTATAAGACAGAGCAGGAAATTGGGGATTACCAGAATTCCCGTGCCGCCCAAACGAAGAGAGTGCATGCTGATGCATCATCTTCGGGTGTGTTCTTTATACAGAACTGTTTCTCAGTATCCTCCGTATCCTGGGTATATGATACCGGATAAGGATCCCAGATATGTAATCTGTTACATAGGGCTACAAAAGGGTAGAAAAACTGAGAACGGGTGATAAGTTTCATGAGGCAGAAAACGGGGCAAGAGTTGCAGCCAAGTCTGTCGGTCACTGTCACCCTGTATTACCGATACATTGATTCTGAACGAATGTTATTAGATACCGAACCTGATATACAAAATCATATCAGTCTCTTTATTAGTAAAGAAATGATAAAATTTTGTATTGTTGGATAATGTTTTGAACATTTCCTATATCAAAAGTTGATCGGTTCAGGCACGTTATCTAAAAGCATTGATGTTCTAAATCAAACTACAGTTCATAGTATATACAACACACACAAGAGGAAGAGTTCAGAAATGAACGATTCCTTCTTGAGGTATTGTAGACTAGGTCAGATCAATGTGACCCGACTAGCTGAGTTACATAAAGATGCATATTTAAATTAGTTTGAATTTACATCTTGTGAAACTCGCCAGTCATGTCACAAAGATAAGATGACCATAGCTCTGTTTATTGGAAACAGAGAAAGAGTTAGTGAACTCTTGGGACTGATACATGATGATGTATGCAAGGTCTCCTGTCTACACATGCCAGGACTGGTTCTTTATACTTCATTACATTCTCTGATGATCTTTCGAGATTCAGACCTATGTTCCTGTTGAAACACAAGTCCGAACCTTTTGAGATATTCACAGAATATAAGTTAGAAGTAGAGAACCAAAATATAGGTATAAGTATTATGTCCTTTGATGTGATCAAGGAGGAGAATACTTGTGCACGGAAATCCTGGACTATTTTAAAGGAGAATGAGATTCTCTCTCAGCATTACTCCTCCGTATACACCATTGCACGATGGTATGTCGGGGCGGAGCAGATACACCCTATTTGATATGGTGTGCTCTATGATGAGTAATACTGAGTTACCTTTTTCCTTAGGGGTTATACACTTGAGAAGTTGCATACCTATTGAACAGGGTTTCAATCAAATCAAAGCCTACCATTTCATATGTGATATGGAAAGGGAAGAGCCCATATCTTAAGTTAGTTAAGATTTGGGGTTGTCCGGCCTATGTCTAAAAGCAAAATCCGGACAAGCTTGAGGCAACGTCTGTTATGTAGAACTGGAAACGTTCCAGCTATACAAACTGCAGCAAAAGATTTGGTAAAACCAAAGGATTCAGTAGATTCCAACGAACCTCAGCCTCTCCGCCGATCTAGTAGGGTTCCTCACCCACCTGAGAGATACTTCGGTTTCTCTATGACAGTGGGAGCGAGGATTGCATCATGAGATGATGACCCAACTAGCTTCGAGCTGGCCATCAGGAGTGAGACTCTGTAAGAATGGCTGGATGCTTAGTGATCTGAGATGGAATCCATATACACCAACAAAGTATGGACTTTAGTTGCTATATCTGAAGGGTTAAATCCCCATCAGGAGCAAGTATATCTTGAGAAGATTACTTGGTGTACATGGAAAGGTTGAGACTTTCAAAGCTAGACTTGTTAAAGGTTTTCCTCATCGACCAGGCGTGGATAATGATGAAACCTTTTCCAGTATCTATGCTTAAGTCCATCCAGATCCTACTTGCCACGGCTACATACCATGACTACGATATCTGGCGGTTGGGTGCCATGACATCTTTTCTAAATGATGTTTTAGAAGAGAACGTCTGTAAGTACACAGCCAGAGGGCTTCGTAAACAGTGGGAGCAGCGGAAACGTGTGCAAGATGTTTTATCTGATAAAGCAGGCATCGCGGAGTTGGAACGTCTGTTTTGATGTGTTAGTCAAAGAGTTTGACATCATCAAAATGGTAGATGAACCTTGTATAAACAAAAAGGTAATAGGGAGTATGGTGGTGATCCTCGTAGAGTACGTGGATGACATACTCTTGATAAGAAAGGAGTTTCTTATGCTACGCTCGATCAATCTCCGTTTATCTCAAAGATTCTCCGTGAAGGATCAAAATGATACCTCCTAAATCCTGAGTTTTAGATCTATGAGATAGATTTAATTGGATGTTAGGATTCTCACTAGTTGTAGTGAGATGATATCAATAGATCCTGGGGAGAATCGCTGGAAGGGTTCCAGGGTGATAAAGACGACTAAATGTCAGTCGCAGGCATTGTCTTTACCCTCAGTAAAGGGACGGTATGTTGGAAGAGTTCCAAGCTAGATACCGTGACATACTAGACGATAAAGGCTGGATACATCGCTACTTATGATGCTACTAAAGAGGATGTTTGGATGTATAATAGTTCATGAGATGAACTACGTTCCTACCATTGTGAGACAATGGAGTTGTGGCTTATGCCAAGAAACGCCGGTCCCATCAGTGATCCAGACATATTCTAAGGCAGTATCACCTGATCATGGAGATGGTTGATCTCCAGGCTGATCGAGGTTAGGAGAGTAGACTCAGAGGATAACACGGCGGATCCACTCACGAAGGCCTATTCCCAGAGAGAGACTTTTATGGGATGGTTGAGTATGAGATACTACAACAACTGCTACAGATGGCCCTAGTGCAAGTGGGAGATTGTTAGTTATATGTATGCCCTAGAGGCCATTACTGTACATTGGATGTATATTGTAGTGGATGCTGGGACGTATATAGGGAGGACTTTCTTGCTCGACATGATAGTATGCTATCTGGTTGCTCTTTACCTTAACGTGTACACTGATTGTCTCTCTGTTACATGTTGGTAAATCCCTTAGGATGTGTACTTGACTACCTGGACTATGATGAGGATCATACTAGTGGGGACATGGTAGTCTATAAGTACATCCTTCAAAGTCCCTAGTCGTGGGTGTATCGAGATGGGGCATCGATATACCAGAGTAGACTAGCGTATACCTTCTCGACCCATACAGATGGGCGATGGATGATCCCATATCCATCGGTGTTTGACATCAGAGATGATATACGGGTGCTCAGTAGAGACTGGGTACACTGGGCGGACTCGCCGAGAACTCCCAGATGGTATTATACCTCACGTCAGATGGCAGTTCTCTGGTGACACTGGTACAGAGTAGTCTGTTGACCCGAGATCGTCATAGAGTCTTGTGTGGTTCCAACTGTGCTTTGATTTCCATCTTACCACGTCCAAGAGGGCGTGCAAAACGGTGGTTTTTAGGTACAGTCCCGAGTCACATGGAGGCAATGAGCGATAGGAGGGGATTCGTCTCTCCCGGTATAGGGAGTTGATGTTGCGCTGTGTTCGATTGGCTATAACAGGAAATCCCTGGCCAGGGTTGCTGAGATTTACTGGTAAGTGTTACCAGTAGTTTCTCGAATTGTTATAGACCTCATATCGACACGACTTATCAAGCTATTGGGGTCTGACGTTTACCACCCCTAGGCGAGATATGCGACATATCAGACGATCAGACCGGACTGTACGGTAGTGTTACTGGTCGGATTCACTGGAGTGTGAGCGGGCTTGCTCGTCGATCTTCAGATCGCTCAATACCCGGGTGGCCGTTACGTTTAGCAGACCGCTTGCGGCTTGTGGGTGTTTGATATGATCATCGCCTGCTGCCGGCGTATTGACGAGTCTTTAGAGTCCTACACAGAGGTTTCCTGGCTCAAGCGAAACGAAATAGGAGCGCATATGAGATATGTGCGGGACCGAGAATAATGCGTGTATGTGATAACGTATTCCATTCTCGCGATGAATGTATCGATTAGGTTATATGCGATATACCCTAGTTATCGAATCAAAGGTTGATTCGATAAGCCGATACATAGGATACTGGTCGGTTATATGCGATATGACCGGATCGTTAAATCAAGTGTTGATTTAATGATTTAATGTATAATTATATATATTTGATATATTACTTTGCATTAAGTAGTATTGGTTCACTTTAAATGGATTTTCTCACTCGGGTGTGCGCATTGCATATGCGATATGATTTTTGTGCACTTGATTGTATCATGTTTGATGATACATATCTTTTGTGTTAAGTGTAATGAATTAAACCTAGGTAAAGTAAATGATTAGGGTTTTACTTTTATTCATTCATTTATCTTTTCATTTGCATTTAAAAGATAAATGAGAAAAGGAAAAGAAGTGAAAAATGGTGGCTAGTTTTGTTTTTAACAAGAAGCTTCATGAAGCTTTCATTAAGTCACCATTTTTGTCTCATCTCCTTAACCCTAACCATTCTTTAACCTTGGTCAATTCTCTACACTTAACTTGGGTTATGTTATGATAAGAATGGATTATTCTTTTCTTTTTTAATTGAACTTATCATATCATTTCTTATTCTTCTTCATTTTTTTCTTCAAGTGAAGAAAACCAAACTTCATCAATGGTGGATTGATGAAGAGTGTGAGAAATCCAAAACTAAAGTTTACCCACTTCCTATTTCTTCATCCTCTACCTCTTGCCAAGTAGTAGAGTGTGTTTCCTTCACAAGTTTTCAAGACTTGGTGAAGGTGGAGCTCGATCTAGTGATGCTTCGACGTAGATCATCTTCGGCACGTCGTCGATGACCTAGCCCGTCCAGTCTCCGATGAAGCCGACGCTAGAGCCCGGATTCGATTTGGACAGCGGAGAGGACCTCATCTCGGAGCTATGGAGGTGGAGAACCGGATCTACAAAGGTTGTATTTCCGTATTCCTTTAGTTAAGTGTTAACTAGTTCTTGTTTTCGCCTAGAAATCTAGCAAACGATCCGTAGTCGGGTCTCTCGGCACCCATAATTTTTGAAATTGGCATGTTCGATGCCTTGTGAGACCTCACTAGAGTGCCCAGGAACCCTTCAATTATATACTGATAGATTGGAAAATATTGGAAAATTTTAACTGAATGGTGATTTTTGGAGGAATTTATGTGATTTAAGCAAATTATAAATTCTTCATGATAAATTATATTCTATTTTAATGCTAATCGCGATTAAGTGTCACTAATCTTGCATTAAGCTTGAATTTTGCATCATGACATGCAACAAACTTGTTTCATTTTGTTTGAAAACCATGCACCATTTTATTTGTTATTTGGTTATGTTTTGTTGGAGTTTTAAAGAAAAAGAAAAGGAAAAGATTAAACAATGGGTATGGGCTAGAGAGAGAAGAGAGGGTGAGGGGTCAACCTTGGGCATGGCTCATCTTCATTCATTCCCTCTTCATCTTTTTCCCTCCTCTCCCCTCACCATGGCTGCCCTCTTCTCTCCCCTCATCTACCTCCTCACTTCACCATCAAAACCACATCTAAACACCAAAATTCCTTCATTAAAAATGTGCACAAGCTCACTACAAGCAGTTTAGACCAAGCGAGTTAGGATTTTGAGCACTTGGGGAAACTCAAGAATTTTCTTGAGTTGCCAAATAAGGTAATTCTTTCACCATTAGTATAATATTTCATTCACTTTAGCTTCCATGTTAGTTTAGAAATGATTAAATGAGGTTTAGTGAACTTGGAAAATTCCAAGATGAAGATTAGGGTTTGATTTGAATTGTGATGGTGCAAGTGAGTGTAATTAGTGACTAGAACCCCTGTAGTGTTTGATTAAAGACCAAAACCAGAGATTTAACCCAAACTTAGAAATCCCGATATCGGAAGATTGTGCGAATTGTGATGGTTGAACTGCAATGACCCGGGGCACCTGAAAAATATTTTGCAAGTTCTGAGATGTGTGTAGATGACCTGGAAGCTACCCTGAAGACACGAGCCCCAACCCCCTCATTCTGGCCGTAAATATATCCCTATTGGCCGCAAATTGATGCCTGGGTAGGGTAGAATGGGTTCGTGTTTGGTCCATGACTTTATCTTCAGCAAACTAGACCTTCCACATATGCAAAATTGGCTAATTTCACTTGGGGTAAAATCTGGACGTGTTTTTCATAGTTTCTGATTTCGGTTTATGAATTCTGTGAACTTGAACTTTGGTATTTGTGTTTTGTCTCGGTCACTTGACGTTTGTACGTCGGTATCGGGAGTTGTTGGGTTATTCTTGCATGTGTAGACCATAGGTTCTAACTTATGCGTGTTTCGTGAGCCGTTTTGGTTTTCATCCACTATTTCGGTTTACGATACGATATTCATTGAAATGTATGTACCTCCGCGTAGACTTCGAACGATGAAGAAGAGGATGGCGACATCGACTTCGGCAAGCAAGGATCAAGGTGAGTAGATATATATCTACGGGGGAAGTCGGGTGGATGGCGTATAGCCCCCCCCCCCCCGCAGTTTCGTAGTGTAAAATACGAATACGTTATATTATATATATATAAATGTGTGTATTGTGAGACTAATGATTATCAAGATAGGTTTATGTTTTCATGGGTTAGTTTTAGTGTAATTAGAAGTAACTTAGTTTAGCTTCTTAGTCGCGAAACCCTAGAGTAAAGATTTGCACACACGCGCGCGCACACACACGCATACACTTGATTTACTTGTGCGTATATGGGGATATATATATATATATATACATATATGTATGTGAGTATGTATATATATACATGTACATGGATGTTGAGGATAGTATATGGTACTTGGAGATGAGTCGACGTGATTGGGCATGATGCCATGAGATCGGTGATGTGACTTGGTTCGTATTATGAGATACGACATGATTATTATAGAGGATCTTTAGGCGATGTGTTTTCACACACACACACACACACACACACACACACACACACACACACACATATATATATATATATATATATATATATATATATATGTTGATGGTATCGGAATATACTAGACTTTAGATCAGTACCCCTAATTCAGGATATGATGATAAGGATACCAGATGAACATGAGATAAATGTGATACTCGACCCGTACCCAGATTTAGGATGCCGTGCGATGAATTTACCGTACGAGATATAATTATGATGATTGATCCGCACTCTTGAATCGAGGATGTCATATTATATATATTGTATCGTACGTGATACTATTGAGGCGGGATCACCGACTACTAGATATATATATCGACTCAGACTTAGGTGGTTTTCCTTACCCATTTCGATTAGTCTGTTAGTTTAGTCCTGTAGTTTACTTAGTAGATGTTAAACTGGGCTCGAGTCATACTTATTTCTAAAACTAACGAATCGTGGGTATTTTAAAGACAGGCCAAGGGATACTATTTCAAAGGACGTACCTTTTTCTTAAAAACACCGTAGCCCCTATTTTCTAAACACCACGATTCGGGTTATTTCAAATGCCAAAACTGTATGACTCATATATATATTGTACATTAGTTATTGTTGCGTTTACTATTCATTTTCCGTATGTTCTTGCTATTCGCATCGCATTGCACGCTTAAATGTGTTTTCGTAGTTAGTATAAAATCATGCTGTCAGGACACCAGCACCATTACCTATGATACGTATGCTCCACGTACACCTGCTTGCCGGCTCACATACATCATCATCGGAAATTGCCATGTCACGTACACATTAGAAAACACTATTTCATTGGTATAAATTGCTAGCTGATAGTTTCGACATAGTACTAGTGCGTTTGCTTTTATATGCTAGTTTAATTATTGCATTCTTTGTTTGATATTCGATGCATTCATATATTCATTTGTCATGCAAAATTATGGAGCTTATTTTAATTCTACGGTAGCGCCCAGGCCGTCTAACAGACGCCAAATGCGGAACAAAAACTTTTAACTGGCGCTATCGTATACTATAACCCGGATCTGCCATTATTGCTAAACTAACGAACTGTAAAGAGGGTAGAAAGGTTATACCGAACGATCCGAGTCCTCCGTTCTTTAACCATCATCCCACGCTCTGTTGCGGCTACTCCGATCTCGTCGATCTCCGATCTGCTCGTCCAGGTGGCACCACGTCAACGGATCTTTAAACGGGCTCCCGCCTCTGGCTCGAGGCAACTCGGTCATCAAGTTTGCTAATAGAGATGACCGAGATTGATGTAGAGAATGAGTAGAATACTTTGTCTCACTTCGTCCAAAGCCGTGGACGAACGGTTAATGAAGTTGCCACTCGAAATGAAATGGAATGAGAAATGAACTATGAAATTTCCATACATCCAAAACTTTATTCTTTTTCCAAAATGAAATCAATTTATCTCTCTCTCATAAGGGGCCGTCCATCATATATGAAGGGGGTGAGGGTAGGAGCAAAAAGTGGTGACAATAAGGATAAAGATCATGAAGAAATATCCTAAGGTTAACAAGAAACATTAATGCTAAAGGATGAGTCATAATAACACATCATCAACCCATTAATGCAACAATTAATACCAAGATGAGTCACTAAGCCACCTCACCATCTAGAAGCTTCTAGAAGCACGACTCACCCTCATGACTCACCCGAGTGACAAAAAGATAAATCCTCATTTAACCGAATGTCAAATACGGAAACTGGAAACTGGAAACTGACAACTTCGAAAAAGCGATCCTGGAACGAATTTCAGGACAACCCCGTAACTGTATAAAAATACCCGCATTTGTATTACGATCGAATACAAATGCAACTGAGACAAAGATATTATATCTACTCAATATAATACTCGGATCCGGCTTAAACCAAAGCCCACCAGTATTATCTGCCCGAAATATGACACGTGCATAAACGCACGTGCATTTTCCGAACCCTGCCATAAAACCATACGGCCTCTACAACGTTTTGCCCGAACTTGGGAAACTTTCTGTGGGGGACTCTAATGACTCGTCAGTACCCTGGCAGTGGGTTTAACAACAAGCCGTCAGCGGCACTAGCTGTGCGTAACGGCTGCCCATGGACTGACCTCAAGGGAGGCCAATGAGCGAACTCATCCGGAAACCCTACTGAGCCTAACAATGACAATGTATATACAGTCCGGTCCGTTCGTCTATGAGTATCGCATATCTGCCTAGGGGGCTGGTAACGTCAGACCCCCAATAGCAGTATAAGTCGTGTCGGAGTATAGCCTAAAAACACCCTGAGATACTACTGGAGTATCTACCAGTAAATCTCCTGCCACGGCCGTGGGCTTTGTGTAATGGCTCTCCTAGACACAGCGCGATCTTACCCCCAATACTGGGAGAGACGAATCCCCTGCCGATCCGCTCACATGCCTCCATGTGGCTCGAGACTGTACCCAAAAACTACCTATTTGCACAACTCCTTTGAGCCGTGGTAGGGTAGAAATCAAAGCACAGTGGGAACTCACACGAGACAAATGACGACCTCAGGTCGATGAACTAACCAGTACACATGTCACCAGGGAACTGCTATCTGACGATATGTATAATACCAACTAGCAGGTTCCCGGCAAGTCCTGTCCGGTGTACTCATAACCCAATGAGCACCTGTATACATCTTAGGTTATCCAACTGACACCAGTGGCTTCTAAGACCGGCCACCGCCCCTCGTCGGGGTCTCGATTGTATACACTAGTCTACTCCGGAGTATCGATGCCATGTCTCGAAACTCCCACGACTAGGGACCACAATTAAGGATATGCTTATAAACCACCCAACTCTCACGTATATGATCGTCATCATACTGTTCGTAGTAAAGCAAGATCATAAGGGCTCTATCAAAGTGTAACAGTGATCAGTCACCTGAACCTGTACACGACTGATAAAGGCAAACCAGATAGCATACTATCATCTCGAGTAAGACTGTCCTACCGGTATAGGTCCTCCGCAATCATTGCAATCACGTACCTACGATCAAATAATTGACTCTGAGGGCACTATATCCAACAATCACCTACTTGCACTTAAGGCTAATTATTGCGATGTCGACTACTCACAGCCCATATGAAACCGAACATCCAACTCCCCTACTAATCAGTTTTACAAAGCCCGTTTGTAAAACTATAGTGTTCGAGAAATAGCCTCAGTGAGTGAATCCGCCCAGATGTTTCTTTCTATTTCTCTCTAAATCTCAAGTTCGCAGAGAAAGCCATCTCCTGAATTGGGTAATACCTGTCTTAGAATATGTCTGGATATCTGATGGGACCTAGTTCATAAATGAACTCCAAATCCAAACTTCTTAGACTGTATCGATAACTGAACCTAATCAGTATCAAGCACCATGCCTCCCACAGTATCCTCTTGGACCATCTATCCATAATACTGCCCCCTTCGTTATAGGGAAAACTATAACTCTGACAATCTCTCTGCCATCCATGTCACCTTTGAAGCCCGGAATGATAACCGTCTCCCGAAGGAGGCTGCCGTCATCTAATCCGTAGAACTTGCACTTATGTTCTAAAACTGCTTCCTTATGTTTCTCCAGGATTGGATTAATACAAACTTATTGCATCTAGTGCAAAAACAACATCTGGTGTGGTACTTGACATCTCATGATTTACTCAATTGCCTAAGCAAGTGATCTGTCAATCATGAACATCCCTCTCCTCTTTAGTCTGTAAGACACCTTTAGAGATGGTGACTCCATCACCTGCAGGTACACCACCATGCCAGGAGTCATTTATTCTAAATACCATTAGAATACTGTCAAAGTACCCACATTGGGAAAACTACCCAAATCTAGATCTAAAACCATAGATCTAGAAACTAGAATGTCAGATATTATATCCATATCCTGTCGGGAGAAACAACTGTGTGACGACCACAGAACAACCGATCGTAGTGTAGGAATTTTACTTCCTACTCTGTGTATGTCATCAAGATACCATGACATCACACCCTACTACCTTCTTAACAGATCCATCCCCTATTCTGATTGAAGTCAAACCCATGATTGTCACATCAAAAATAGATGATCTATCTCCGCTATATCTGCTCTAGTCTATAAATAGACATAAGCTACTTGCCCACTAAATATCCGCTGCTCCCACTGACTACGACAACCCTATGGCAGAATAATATATACGTGACTTCTAAAGCTAGTTTAGAACGACGCTATACTTAACCTCCTGCCGGGTCTCACAGTCTGGAACAACAGTAGTGTCAAGTCTGGGTAAACAAGAACCTCCCTGTCACCGTCCTTGAGGCTACCGGAGTACTTCTCGGGTGTCTGAGGTTACCCATCATATCTGCGGAGTGGCTAATGGAATGTCAAACCTGATTGAATATATAGGTCCTATTAAATTTTCCGTAATCGTTCGCGGTTCTGGAATCACTTCCAGTTCTACCATACTCCCACTACTGTTTTCTGAAAAAATCCATTTTACTAAAACTGTGGCGAGTCAAGAACAATATCACTATTGATCTTCCAAATGGTTGAAAATCAACCCTCGTCATAGCCAGGGTCAACCCACAAACAGCCATTATAGAAACGTGCCCTGAGTAATCCAGAGTCTGGTTTTAAGCATAAGCTGGATAACTCCCCGTACCTTAACATCGTTAAGGTATGAACCATTCTATATCCAATATAGAAACTTTGGCACTTATTTAATTGGAACCAGATTCAAATCATGCAACTGTCTCCAGTGCATATTAACTTAATAGAAAAGAGGCTAATCAGCATTACTCAACTTAGGAATCCATCCAATTATGAGTAACCTGAAAGAGAAACAAGTTTCTCAAAACCATTACTATCATCTGAATACCAATCACAAGAATCTACATCTTCGATCTCTTTGAAGAATCCCGATACTTATGACACCTGGTTCTCTACTTTATTCTTATACCCACAACTTCTCAAAACTTAGACCTTGTATTTGTACAAAACACTTGTCTAAAAAACTAGAGAAGTCATAAGTAAACAGAACATAGTACGAGGACCTACCCCTTTGTCCTGATGGACACTGGACAACATACAATACTCTGTATAAGTCCTCTGAGTTGAATAACTCAAAAACTTATGCGTCGTAGGTTGAAAACTGTACCCTGGCGATTTCCTCAAATATCACCAATTACAACGAATTCCGATATAATGAGAATAATCACATAATTCCCAATAACTTACTCCCACTCATCATCTATAAAACCATACAGATATGAGAATGAAACCTGGTAAATACATACCCTTGGAGTAAGTATCTAATCGGGAAAACAGTTTTCTTTTAACAATGCACTGAAACATGAAAATGTTTCGTAGGGGTATCCTGGTATTCCTAGCAATGCCTCTTCCATAATCCAATTCATGACTTCAACCGTATATTTTATTGCCATCTCTCTAAATCCCTTTATTTGTCTTTAGTCATTACCTTCTGTACACCATCGTTAGGCTAAATGATTTTCTTCCTTCCCTACCGTTCGGCACCAGCCTATGGTTTGGAAGAAGACTATCCAATAAGCGTAATAGGTGTACCCTCCTAAACCAAGGAGTACCCACATCTTGAGAGAAGGTGATGATAAAAGACTACTGAATAATACCTTATTCTTTTAAAGGTGAAATAGGAGTGGCGATGAAGTACGCGGTTTGGTCGTAAATGATATCAGTCGCAATTTACTTTGCCCTCTTTCTAATCCCTTTATTTTGTCTTTACATATTACCTTCTGCACACCCTACATAGGCTAATTGGTTTTCTTCATTCCCTACCTTTCGGCACCTGCCTATGGTTTGGAATAAGACTATCCAATAAGCGTAATAGGTGTACTCTCCTAAACTAAGGAGCCCTCGCAACCTGAGAGAATGTGATAATAAAAGACAACTGAATAAACCAATTCTATTTCTCCTGAACCTGGATCCATCCTCGAAGAAGTCCCTTCGAGTTCGTATATAACCATATGATGGATCTATCCAATGGAAGTGGATGTCCGTAGTAATACGGGGTGTTCTGAGAAATGCAAAGGGTAGAAGAAGGAGTGGCAATGACTTATGCAACATAGACAATCCAAAAGCCAGTATTTTAAGAAGGTTCGGTCAACTTGGTCACTGAGTCATAGTCTAGGGTCGGTCAAAGGTCGCTGCCAAAGAGAGAGAAAGAAAAGAAATACTCTGCATGCACTCTAACCAAGATCAGAATAGTTATCACTTTATCTAATCCGGAAACCTCCCACTGTACTGTCAAATTCTCCTCCAAACCTAAAAGAAGAATCAATCGGGATCACCCGAAGAGTAAACCAACTCATCAGTGGGAATCGGGATCGAACTCTCATTGCATGATAACGTGACGGAATCCATCCACGTTACTCATACTCCAGAAGGTATGCGCATACTTGGCAAATTTCAGTTTCTTTAGAAGCTCCCGATATGATTTTTTCCCCCTGCTCTTATGACCTTGGCGTTGGTCAAAATGTCATAAGTCACATGCCAAGTTCTACCCGTCACTATCTTGTTAATTTGAACCCACCTACACATGCCCTTGACGTTGGCCAAAATGGCAGAACGACTGTCCCAAACCAACTCATCTATCTATGCAACAAATGAATACCCAGCAGCTACCAAACACTATGCCTTGGCGTTGGTCAAAATACATAGCTTGAATACTACTGAATACCCAAAAGAAATGACGGAGAGCAACGGCTGGTTTTTGGCAAAAAACCTTTAACGTAACGAACTTGATATCGCTGAAGGAACCTGATAGCTTTTATAAAAATATAGTGGCGAAATCCTTTTGCTAAAGAGGTCACTCCCGGTGAAGGGATCTCGGCTCTTTTCTCGTGGAATGAGGTGCAGGATATTCCAACTGAATACCGCGATGCAAAGCAACTTGTAATCGACTATAGTGAAGTTATTACCCTGACGCAAACTTCTGTCCAAGGGGTCATTCCCGGTGAAGGGATATCGGCCCTTGCCTCGTCGAATGAGGTGCAGGATATTCTAACCGAATACCGCTATGCAAAACAAAAGGAAACGTCTTTGTAATAACACTTTTTAAATTTGTTCCAAAAACTGCCAAATAGGTTTGCTTTCCTTTGTATTGATCAAAATAAACGCAGTCCCATCATTCAATCACACCATAAAAGAACGAAAATAAAATGTACGTATATGCCATCCGCATTCGTCACTGGGTCCCGTCATCACCCATTAGGTTACTTAACTAACGACAGAGTGGGGACTGAACTAGCGCGGGTGCAAAACATATACAACATCTACTAGTATATATACCAATATACAATAATCGCTCCAGGCGTGATAATATGCAACATTACAGAAAAGTAATAAGTATCACAGAACAAAACAGATAATCTGGGATCCCCGAGTTTCACAGAGCCGCTGCTGAAACCCGACGTTCCCCTGGTCATGTGGATAGCCTGTGCAATGAAACCTGGACCCCTACGGGTGTGGCAAGTTACCCGCCAAAACCTGAAGCGAGGCAGCCCCCTACAGCAAAGTGAATGGACCACCCTGCACTTCACGGAATCCAGTAGCTTGAGCACCCCTCCTTGGGTCAACCTGTACCCCCTATGAGTGCGGCGAATAGTCTGCCAATTCCAGAGTGAGGCCCCTCTGCCTCTCAAAGCCATGAGATGCGGACCCGTTTCCCTCCAGAACCCGGCTATCCATGCACTCCGTCGTGGGGTAAAACCTAGTACAGAAATGAAAAATATGTACAACGGGTACATCGACCTCAACCCGGTCGTGCCCCAAAAGAATATTATACAACAGGCAGTGACGGCAGTCCACATGTTGGACGCTCGCCCCGCAATATCAAATGTACAAATAAATCCAAACTGCAATACCATTGCACACAGCTATCCACCACGAAAAATCCGCAACATCACAGCACAACACAGAACAGCAACGCGAATTCACGTTCGCAAACTCGTCTAAAAGAACTATAGCAATCAGACGCGGTTTACCGCTCGAATGACATTCACGGTCGGAGATATAATGTAAGCACTGTAAACTAACATGTTTAAATTTCGATCGACTAAATATCACGAAGTGGGCCCCACGTACATCTGCTGTACAGTAACAAAATCTGGGCCCAAACGATATTTACCAAAAGCCACAATTTCCACAGAAGAAGCCACTGGGCAAATTTGGAGCAATGATCACACAGACTGGCCGCGGATGCGCGGTCAAACCCTAGGTTTGACCGCGATTCCGCGGCGGTCTTGTTGGGTCACGTGCCCAAATTTGTACCACGTGCTTATAAAACCCTGCTGAGTTTTCTGTGATATGTAAAATTATTTTTTAGAACCATTTTAAAATCGACAGAAACTCAGAACTGAAAAGTTGTAGTTTTTGATATTCGGTCCGATCGATGTTTTAAACGCATTAATACAAGTTAGTAAAGCATAATGGTGAGGCTCTGATACCAATGTAAGTCTACGGTAGCGCCCCGGCCGTCTAACAGACGCCAAATGCGGAACAAAAACTTTTAACTGGCGCTATCGTATACTATAACCCGGATCTGCCATTATTGCTAAACTAATGAACTGTAAAGAGGGTAGAAAGGTTATACCGAAAGATCCGAGTCCTTCGTTCTTTAACCATCATCCCACGCTCCGTTGTGGCTGCTCCGATCTCGTCGATCTCCGATCTGCTCGTCCAGGTGGCACCACGTCAACGGATCTTTAAACGGGCTCCCGCCTCTGACTTGAGGCAACTCGGTCATCAAGTTTGCTAAAAGAGATGACCAAGATTGATGTAGAGAATGAGTAGAATACTTTGTCTCACTTCTTCCAAAGCCGTAGAAGAACGGTTAATGAAGTTGCCACTCGAAATGAAATGGAATGAGAAATGAACTATGAAATTTCCATACATCCAAAACTTTATTCTTTTTCCAAAATGAAATCAATCTATCTCTCTCTCACAAGGGGCCGGCCATCATATATGAAGGGGGGTGAGGGTAGGAGCAAAAAGTGGTCACAATAAGGATAAAGATCATGAAGAAATATCCTAAGGTTAACAAGAAACATTAATGCTAAAGGATGAGTCATAATAACACATCATCAACCCATTAATGCAATAATTAATACCAAGATGGGTCACTAAGCCACCTCACCATCTAGAAGCTTCTAAAAGCACGACTCACCCTCATGACTCACCCGAGTGACAAAAAGATAAATCCGCATTTAACCGAATGTCAAATACGGAAACTGGAAACTGGCAACTTCCAAAAGCGATCCTGGAACGAATTTCAGGACAACCGCGTAACTGTATAAAAATACCCGCATTAGTATTACGATCGAATACAAATGCAACTGAGACAAAGATATTATATCTACTCAATATAATACTCGGATCCGGCTTAAACCAAAGCCCACCAGTATTATCTGCCCGAAATATGACACGTGCGTAAACGCGCGTGCATTTTCCGAACCCTGCCATAAAACCATACGGCCTCTACAACGTTTTTCCCGAACTTGGGAAACTGTCTGTAGGGGACTCTAATGACACGTCAGTACCCTGGCAGTGGGTTTAACCACAAGCCGTCAGCGGCACTAGCTGTGCGTAACGGCTGCCCATGGACTGACCTCAAGGGTGGCCGATTAGCAAACTCATCCGGAAACCCTACTGAGCCTAACAGTGACAATGTATATACAGTCCGGTCCGTTCGTCTATAAGTATCGCATATCTGTCTAGGGGGCTGGTAACGTCAGACCCCCAATAGCAGTATAAGTCGTGTCGGAGTGTAGCCTAAAAACACCCTGAGATACTACTGGAGTACCTACCAGTAAATCTTCTGCCACGGCCGTGGGCTTTGTGTAATGGCTCTCCTAGACACAGCGCGATCTCACCCCCGATACCGGGAGAGACGAATCCCATGTCGACCCGCTCACGTGCCTCCATGTGGCTCGGGACTGTACCCAAAAACTACCTGTTTTCACAACTCCTTTGAGCCGTGGTAGGGTAGAAATCAAAGCACAGTGGGAACTCACACGAGACAAATGACGACCTCGGGTCGATGAACTAACATGTACACATGTCACCAGGGAACTGCTATCTGACGATATGTATAATACCAACTAGCAGGTTCCCGGCGAGTCCTGTCCGGTGTACTAATAACCCAATGAGCACCTGTATACATCTTAGGTGATCCAACTGACACCAGTGGCTTGTGAGACCGGCCACCGCCCCTCGTCGGGGTCTCGACTGTATACACCAGTCTACTCCGGAGTATCGATGCCCTATCTCGAAACTCCCACGACTAGGGACCACAATTAAGGATATGCTTATAAACCACCAAACTCTCGCGTATATGATCGCCATCATACTGTTGGTAGTAAAGCAAGATCCTAAGGGCTCTATCAAAGTGTAACAGTGATCAGTCACCTGAACCTGTACACGACTGATAAAGGCAAACCAGATCGCATACTATCATCTCGAGTAAGACTGTCCTACTGGTATAGGTCCTCCGCAATCATTGCAATCACGTACCTGCGATCCAATAATTGACTCTGAGGGCACTATATCCAACACTTATTGCCAGTAATACATTGTTATTTACTCTTGAGATTGGGATTTCCGACTTCCATGAGTTTTCTGGATTTGGAGAAATCGCAAGGATTTTTTAAACTTATTATCATTTTAAAGAAAGAAAATTACGGTTTTCTCATGATATGATTTGAGAGGTGTCCACCATGAGTTTTCTCGGCTCTTGAGAGATATCATACACCCGATTCAAGGAGGAGGAGGAACCGTCTGTGGGTGCATGGTGGACCCGGTGCCGTACCCCGGGACAAGATGGTCACAGATGATGGCGTTGAGCCTGGCAGGGGAGAACTACCGACCGGTGATTTTATTGTGACTCGACGGATATCCGGAGGATACCGATCGGAGTATAGGCCAGTCCGGATTGCCGAAGCCTGAGATATTGAGATTTGATGTTACGGGCCAGTCCGGATTGCCGGAGCCCGAGATATTGATATAGCGAGATATATATTTTGTGTCGATGCTAGACACTGATTTTCTGTGGATTTCATTGATGATACTTCGATTTTTATACAGAAATCTCACCGAGATAAGAAAACAATTTTGTCATTTAGATGTATTATATTTTCATCCATTCATACCTCATATATATGATTTGTTGCAACCTGAGGCACTGACACGAGCACTTGGTATTACACTTATATAGATGTTTACCCTGGCTATTAACAGATGTTTCAGGTTATATTTTTATTTGGATTATTATGGTATGACCTAGAATAGAGTCATACATGCGATTTCTGCTCGGTGATATTTTCTACTCACGAGTTGGAAACTCACCCCCGTTGTGCCACGGTTTCTTGCAGGTTTTGCCGTACAGGTTTCCTTGGCGGCTTTGCTGGCACATTGCTTCTTTCCAGGTGATTGCTTTGGTAGGTGGACTTACTTGCATCGTGACCACCATTGTATATTTGTTTATTTTCAGTTGTATCTAGTAACTCCATCAACCAGACTTGTATATTGTTAGAATTAGAAGACCAGTATGTATATTCTTTCGACCTTAGAGTCACGCGCTTGTATTTATGATTCTTTTCTGGTTTTCTTGAGGATATTGGATTTCATTCTGAGTTTTGATCCTCACCCTTCGGCGTTGTATATTATATTTCTTGCGTGGTTGTGTCCGCCAATTGGCGAAGAGCTAGCTCCCGCTTGGAGATGCCTTTATTCATTATGTATATTATTCATGTTTGTACCCGTTTGGGGCCAGTATTTACAAAGGATACTCTGCCGAAATTTTCGGGAAAAAATGACGTTGCTTTTAAATGTTTAAAGTCACTTAATTATTAAAACCACTTGTTTTAAAACATGTTTTCTTCACTTCTTCCTTAAAATGGTTTAGATTTCTAGGATTTTTGGCTTACTTGAATTAGATGGGGTCCTATAGACTTCATATGATTCAAGTGCCAGTCACGTGTCATTTCGGGTCGTGACAAATAGCCTGATAATTCATGCCGATGTGAGGCCCATAACAGTTCGAGAAACTACTGATAACACTTACCAGTAAGTCTCGGCAACCCTTGCCAGCGATTTCGTGTTATGGCCAATCGAGCAAAGCGCAACATCAACCCCCAATTCCGGGAGAGACGAAATCCCCTCCTATCGCTCATTGCTTCCATGTGACTCGGGACTGTACCAAAAAACCACTGTTTTGCACGATCTCTTGAACGTGTTAAGGTGGAAATCAAAGCACAATAGGAATCACACAAGACTCTATGACGTTCTCGGGTCGACAGACTAACCTGTACTAGTGTCACCAGAGAACTGCTATCTGATGATAGGTATAATACCATCTAGGAGTTCTCGGCGAGTCCGTCCAGTGTACCTAGTCTCCACTGAGCACCCGTATACCATCTCTGATGTCAAACACCAATGGATATGGGATCGTCCATCGCCCATCACATGGGTCGAGAAGCGTATACGCTAGTCTCCTCTGGAATATCGATGCCCCGTCTCGATACTCCCATGACTAGGAACTATTGAAGGATGTACTTACCGACTACCTCTGCCCCACTAGTATGATCTGCATCATAATCCTGGTAGTCAAGTACTCATCCTAAGGGCTTTATCAACATGTAATAGAGAGACAATAAGTGTACATGTTAAGATAAAGAGCAACCAGATAGCATACTATCATGTCGAGCAAGAAAGTCCTCCCTATATATGTCCAAGTATCCACTATAATATACATCACATGTATAATAATGGCCTCTAGGGCATACATATAACTAACAATCTCCCACTTGCACTAAGGCCATTTATTGTAGTATCTCATACTCAACGCCCCATAAGAGTCTCTCTAGGGAAATGCCTCTGTGAGTGGATCCGCCGTGTTATCCTTTGCGTCAAATCTCCTTACCTTGATCCCTTGGAGATCAACCATCTCCCTGATCAGGTGATACTGTCCTCAGAATATGTCTAGATCACTAACGGGACCGGCGTTCCTTGGACAAAGCCACAACTCCATTGTTGTCACAATAACAGTTATTTAACGCTCAATAGTAGGAACCATGTTCATCTCATGAACAAGAATTATCCAGACCTCCACTTTGGTAGCATCATTGGTAGCGATGTATTCTGCCTTTATCGTCTAGTTTGCCACGGTATCTAGCTTGGAACACTTCCAACATACCTTCCCTCTACTGAGGGTAAATATAAAGCCCGAGATTGACTTTCAGTCGACCTTATCACTCTGGGAGCTCGAATTGGTAAAGGACTCCCACCGGAGTTCAC
The DNA here is from genome assembly GCA_030015575.1 of Agapanthus africanus. Classification (NCBI taxonomy): domain Eukaryota; kingdom Viridiplantae; phylum Streptophyta; class Magnoliopsida; order Asparagales; family Amaryllidaceae; genus Agapanthus; species Agapanthus africanus. Next base: position 209,974,087 of record JASDDO010000004.1, read on the forward strand.
CGTTTACCAAAACCTAAGAACATTTCTTCAGTGCTTCTCAAGTACTTAAGAATGCCCTTCACAGCTGTCCAGTGATTATCCTAAGATCCGATTGATTCCTTATCACTACACCTGATCCAGTACATAACATCGCATACATGATAGAGCCTACTTCCGAAGCATAGGGTATCCCTTGCACGCGAGCTCTCTCCAAATCAGTCTTGTAAGACATCTTTTTGGAGAGAGTGATTCCTGAGTAAGTGGGCGAACCACCACGCTTAGAATCATCCATACTAAACCCCTTTAGAATGGTGTTAATGTACCTGGATTTGGGACACTCCTAATATCCACTTAGATCTATCACCATAGATCATAATCCATAAGATGTAGTTGATATCATCCAGATCTTATAGGAGAATCCTCGTGATAAGAGGAGCTTGACCGAGTGTAGCATAGGGAACCATTTCCTATCAAGAGTATGCCATCTACGTACAGTACGTGGAAGACAACCTTACTCTCTACAACCTTCTTGTATATACAAGGTTCATCTACCTTTTTGATGAAGTCAAACTCCTTGACTGCCACATCAAAACAGATGTTCCAACTCCGCGATGCCTGCTTTAATCCTGATGGGCTTAAGCATAGCCATTGGAGAAAAGGTTTCATCATAAACCACACCTGGTTATTGACGAAACCTTTTACTACAAGTCCAGATTTGAAAGTCTCAACTTTTCCATTTACACCAAGAATCTTCTCAAGATCCATTTGCTCCCGATGGTTTTTACCCCTTCAGATGCAACATTCAAAGTCATACTTTGTTGGTGTACATGGATTCCATCTTTGATCGCATAGCATCCAACCATTCCACAGAGTCCCCACTAGTGATGGCCTGCCTGAACCTGGTTGGGTCATCATCTACCATGATACAATCCTCGCTCCCACCGTCACCGAGGAAACCGTAGTATCTCTCAGGTGGATGAGGAACCCTACCAGATTCACGGAGTGGCTGAGGTTCGTTGGAGACTATTGAATCTTTTGGTTTCACCAAATCATCAGCTGTTAGTTTGTCCAACTGGAACTCCTTCCAGTTCTACCATTTGACCACAAATTTCTTCATAAGAAATTCCTTTTCTAAAAAGATGGCATGCTGAGAAACAAAACACCTTTTGCTCCTCAGATAGGTAGAAGATATACCCTCGCAAATGTTTGGGATATCTAACAAACATATACAGAACTGACCTTGCCTCTAGCTTGTCTGGATTTTTCTTTTCAACATAGGTCGGACAACCCCATATCTTAACTCGTTTAAGACATGGTCTCTTCTCATTCCATATCTCATATGGAGTGGTAGGCATTGATTTGGATGAAACCCCATTCAATAGGTATGCAACTTCTCAAGTACATAACTCCAAAAGGAAATAGGCAACTCAGCAGTACTCATCATAGAGCGCACCATACCTAATAGGGTGCGATACTTCCGTCCTGATACACCGTTGTGCTGTGGTGTATGCGAAGGTGTAAGCTGATAGAGAATCCCATTCTCCATTTAGAAGATCCAGGAACTCCGTGCCCAAGTATTTGTCTCCCCGATCGCATCGAAGGACTTTAATACTTCTACCCGTCTGGTTCTCAACTTCAAGCTAATATTCCATGAATTTCTCAAAAGTTTCAGACTCGTGTTTCAACAGGAACACATGTCCGAATCTTGAGAGATCGTCGATGAATGTAATGAAGTACAAAGAACCAACCCTGGCATTAGTAGACATAGGACCGTATACATCATCATTTATGTGTCCCAAGAGTTCGATAACTCTTTCTCTGTTTCCAATAAACGGAGTATTGGTAATTTTAACTTTGAGACAAGACTGGCAAGTATCATAAGATGAAAATTTGAACAGATTCTCATATTCATCCTTATGTAACTTAGCTAGTTGTGTCGTATTGATATGACCTAGTCTACAATGCCACAAGAAGGATTCGTTCATTTCTGAACTGCTCCTCTTGTGTGTGTTCTATATACTTTGAACTGTGATTTGATTTAGAACGTATATGCCATTTCATAACGTGCCTGATCCAATCAACTCTTGATTCAGGAAAATATTCACAACATTATCATCCAATATAGAATTATATCCTTCTTTAACTGAATAAAGAAATTGATGTAATGTTGTATATCAGGTTCGGCATGTAATAGCATTTGTTCAGAATCAATGTATTTACCATTTGGTAATACAAGGTGATATTCGCCAATTGATTTGGTTGCAACAATTGCACCATTCTCTAACACTTAGAGATATATCACCCAATCGCAGTTCTCTACCTTTCTTTAGCCCATGTAACTCTTACATATGTGGGATCCTGATCTAGTATCTCATACCTAGGACATAGAGGATATTGAGAAATATTTCTCGGTAACGAACACACCCGAAGAATATGCATCAACATGCTCATTCCTCGAATGGATGGCATGGGAATCCTGGTATTCTCCTATTTCCTGCTCGGACTTATAACAATTATAAGATAGAGCGGAACCAACGTTCCCCAGCTTAGTATAATAAGCAAGTTCGGTCAATGCATCTATATTATTATCTTAATTAAGGCATGTCATGGTCGCTACCAGGAGAGAGAGAGAGAGAAGAAAAAACTCAGCGTATGCTCTTGCAAGATCAGATTGTTTATTATTTTATCTAATCAGGATGGCTCCCACTATTTTTATCAAATCTTCCTTCAAACCCTAAAAGGTAAGACTAGCCGGGATTAATTACACTCTACAAGTTCGTCAATCTTTCGGCCAGGCCAGTGTCAGTACTTTCAGGGAGGTTCCCCATGCTTTCGCACGGACCTAATTAAAATAAACCTTGTTTTCCCAGGGGCGTAACCCCGTAAACACCTTTCTAGACACCTACTTGATCAGCTAATTGTAATGTGCAAAACTCTTCCACGAGTAACACTTACCCGCAGTGGGTATCAGGATCCAACTATCTCATAGAAGGTATGAAATCACATTGCAAATTTTAACACTTGAAATTCCCGATAATATTTTTCCCCTAGCGTCCTATGACCTTGACAAAAGCCAACAAACTATAGTCCGCTAGTCAAGTTCAACCCGTACATTTCATGATTGAATTAAACCCATCCGCACGACCCTTGATGAAAGCCAACAAAGTCGTACGACTACCCTAATCTAATCGTATCATATGCTTAAGCAGATAAGCACTAATCAGCTACCGCACACTACGCCTTGATGAAAGCCAACAAACGTAGCACGAATACTAAATACTACTTATCTGAAATGACGGAGGGCTGCGATAGGTTTTTAAGAAAACCCTTTGCGTAATGAATTTGATCTCGTTGTAGAATCGAGTGGTTTTGAAAAGGAGTGTTTTTGATGCTTTTACTAGTTTTGCTAAAGAGGTCACTCCCGGTGAAGGGATCTCGGCTCTTTTCTCATCGAATGAGGTGCTGGATATTTCACAAATACCACTATGCAAAGCATGAAATTGAAAAGCAATCAAAAACCAAACCGAGTGGGTTGTAGCATCTGCTAGTTTCGCTAAAGAGGTCACTCCCGGTGAAGGGATCTTGGCTCTTTCCTTATCGAATAAGGTGTTGGATATTCTACAAGGAATACCGCTATGCAAAGCAAGAACTAGAGCTACCAGTTTTTAAAACAAGATTCTGCAACATCTTTAGGTTTCTTTTATTTCATTCATCTCATTAATGAAGTCCCATCATTTATGCTTTCTAGGCATCATAAAAGAAACGAAAGCAGCAATATTTATTATATATCATATATATATAATATAAGCATTCGTCTCAACACATCAAGTGATCACATCACAGAATATCAGCTGCAGAAGAACACATATGAAATATCGGATATACTAGGAATTCCGTGTTTTAAATTAATCCAGTAAAAAAACACGGATTCCATAGTCGCGATGAATAGCCAAACCCACATTCCTAGACCCCTAAGAGAGCGGCAAGCAACCCTACCAATTCTAGAGTTAGGAGACCCAGACTCGACTCCTCGAGATGGTCTCCCACTGGACTTTAGAACCCGGTTACTTGTGCTCCCTGCCTTGGGTCTATCCTAATGCGGAAAAGTAAATAATATACATCAATGGTGACATCATCCTCACCCCGGAAGTGCCCCAACAAAAGAATATTACATACAAGTTTTTACATGAATGAAAATCAAAAACTCTCATCTCACATAAAAAAACCCTGGCTATTCAAACACGACGATCCAATATAACATATCACAGCAACACATAACATTACATGTCATCAACGTAAGTAAATATGCGTATCTCAATTGTCGTTGACATATAGCAACGAAACCGGCGATACACCACATATTACACTTACGATCGCAGAAAAGAAAGTGAAAAATTACAACAATTGGAATTCGCAACCACCTTAAACATCATTAACCCAATGTATCACATACTTTGGATTTCATGCCTAAACAAATGAATTCCTTAGACATCGCATGCCTAACAATTATAAACCCCGCATTTTAGTCTCGACATTGAAAACACTTTTCAATAACCAGTCGGGTAATTCAACAAGATTCCCGAAAACCTGATTGAATGCTCGTCGGAAAGTTTAGTAGACGGTCGCACCCTCGATGCCGTCGACGAAGTGCACTTAGGCGGAACACCGCGACCGCGAGCACCCGAACGGATGCTTTTGGCAACAGGGTTCTCCTACAGTCACTTGGTCGGGGCAATGGGGCGTGGCTATCTTGTAAGGTTACCTGGCGAGTATCCGCATACACTACGTAATTGCGACGAACTTTTGATCCACATCAAAATTCCGTGGCAACCGATCAAGTGAGAATAACTTTCTAGATTTATAAATTCAAACTAGTTTTCACAAAACTAATTATTATGGATTCCAAATATTGTATCACAATCACAGATAGCTAGACGATGTTAAACTTTTCGATCGAATCAACAAACACTCAAAATTTCCAAAAGAGCTCAACACTTGAGCACGGTTTAAAAATACCCAGAATATGCCACAGCACCTATGGACCAACCGTAGAAGGGTCAACCCATGCCTCACCTATGGCATTGCGGAACTACCACAAACCCTAGGGTTTGGTGGCAGTTCCGGCGGTCACAGAATTGAGTTAGGTTTTCGTTCTTCTAGAGAGTCCATAGAAAACACCTGCATGATTTTCTAAAGATTTTAAACACGGAAAAAATCCAACTCTTGGAAAATTTCCACCGAGGGAGAAAATGGGTTATTGATATCCGTTCGAACTTTTTAACGTCGTCTAAATAACCCGAAACGATGTTAGAATTATGACTACGAAACACTCTAAATTTCCTTTACTTAAAGATAACATCACATGCACTTTCTGTAAAAACAAGCAACACCTGAAACACCAAAACCAAGAGACTGGAACACCACACGAAAACGAAGCCAGAACAAGTCTAAAAAACCGATGGGGCCGGTTTTTAACTGCATGTGGCCGGCCATATTCCGGCGAGAGGAGCTCGTTTTTGTCTGGTGTTCATGTTACATCTCATGCAACATTCTGCAACTGCTTAAAAAAATTTTAGACACCTTAAAAATTTCGACAGAGTCTTGGTTTTTGTTTCGAGTGTTTCGGAGTTGTTTCGGTTTCGTAATTCTACAAACATCGTTTAATTCTCTAGCATGGCTCTGATACCACCGTAGGGTTCCCTAGTGTCGCCGTTGGATTTCGTGTTTTAAATTAATTGGGGTGCTAAAGAACCCTAACGCTAGAATCTAAGCTAGAGAATTAGACGAAACTAGAATGTAAACATCTTTACATCTTAGTGAACAAGGAATGCAACCTTTTTAGACCGGTCCTTCACTTCAATAGCTCCATGTAGTAGTCCCTTCACTCCAAGTAGTGATCTCCCGGACTCTAGTGAGGCTCCACAAGGTGAAATGAAAAGGCTTGCTTGAAGTCTTCAAGGCCGAAGATGATCTATGTCGAGAAGACACTAACTCAAGCTACCTCTTCACTAAGTGATGAACTAGTGAAGAAACAACCCAATCTAAATGGCTAGTAGAGAAGAGGTTGATGAAGTAGGAATTTTGCTCATTTTAGAAATCATTTTCTCACTTATTTTCTTCACCTCCTAAAAAGCTAGAGTGCTTGAGGAAGGAGATGAAGAAAGCAACCATGGAATGAAGCAAGTGAAGAATGAATCAAGTGGTGAGAATAGCAACCATGGGTAAGATAATATCTCATACAAACTCATGTGGAGACTTAACCATGGCTTGGGATAATGGTTGGGTTAATAAATATCTTCAAGTAAAACAAAATTAGTGGACTTGGTCAATGGTTCCACAAGCTTCCACAAGCTTCAACCATGTGACAATTTCCAACTAATTTGATTTACTTTAAATAAATAAAACCTTACATTATTATAAGCATGGTGTGAGTCTCATACACCCATGTAGCATGTTGCAACATGCATGACACAATAATATATATCACATATATATTAAGTGTACACTAGTGAGAAAAAGAAATGCTTAAGTGAGCTAATATTAGTTAATGTAAATTAATATATCAAATATATAATTATACATTAAATGATTAAATCAACACTTGATTTAAAAATCCGGATATATCACATACAACCGACTAATATCAAATGTATCAACTTATCGAATCAACACTTGATCCGATAACCCGGCTATATCACATATGACCGACCGATATCACATATCGCGAGAATAGAATATGGTATCACATACGCTTATTAATCTCGGTCCCATACATATCACATATGTGCTTCTACTTCGTTTCACCTGAGCCAAGAAACCTCTGTGTAGGACTTTAAAGACTCGTCAATACGCCGGCAGTAGGTGGTGATCATATCAGTCACCCACAAGCCGCAAGCGGTCTGCTAAACGTAACGGCCACCCGGGTATTGAGCGATCAGAAGATCAACAAGCAAGCATGCTCATACTCCTGCGAATCCAATAAGTAACACTACCGTACAGTCCGGTCTCTTCGTCTGATATGTCGCATATCACAGCCTGTGGTGGGATAACATCAAACCCCAATAACCTGATATGTCATGCCGATGTGAGGCCCATAACGGTTCAAGAAACTACTGATAACACTTACTAGTAAATCTCAGCAACTCTGGCCAGGGATTTCGTGTTATGGCCAATCGAGCATAGCGCAACATCAACCCCCAATACCGGGAGAGACGAAATCCCCTCTTATCGCTCATTGCCTCTATGTGACTCGGGACTGTACCCAAAAACCACCGTTTTGCATGATCTCATGAATGTGGTAAGGTTGAAATCAAAGCACAGTGGGAATCACACAAGACTCTAAGACGATCTCGAGTCGACAGACGAACCTGTACCAGTGTCACCAGAGAACTGCTATCCGACGATAGGTATAATACCATCTAGGAGTTCTCGGCGAGTCGGTCCAGTCTACCCATTCTCCACTGAGCACCCGTATACCATCTCTGATGTCAAACACCAATGGATATAGGATCATCCATCGCCCATCACATGGGTCGAGAATCGTATACGCTAGTCTACTCTGGAATATCGATGCCCCGTCTCGATACTCCCACGACCAGGAACTATTGAAGGATGTACTTACCGACTACCTCTTCCCCACTAGTATGATCTGCATCATAATCCTGGTAGTCAAGTACTCATCCTAAGGGCTTTATCAATATGTAATAGAGAGACAATAAGTCTACATGTTAAGATAAAGAGCAACCAAATAGCATACTATCATGTCGAGCAAGAATGTCCTCCCTATATATGTCCAAGTATCCACTATAATATACATCACATGTATAATAATGGCCTCTAGGGCATACATATAACTAACACAGTCTGCCAGATTTCGTAGTCATGGTATGCAGCAATGGCAAGTAGGATCCTGATGGACTTAAGCTTAGCGACAAGTCTAGCTTTGAAAGTCTCAACTTTTCTATCTACACCAAATTATCTTTCTCAAAGATCCTCTTGCCCCCGATGGGTTTTACCCTTTCAGGAGCAACATCCAAAGTCAATACTTTGTTGGTGTATATGGATTCCATCTTAGATCGCATAGCATCCAGCCATTTCACATAGTCTCCACTTGTGATGGCCTGCTCGAAACTAGTTGGTTCATCATCTCCATGATGCAATTTTCGCTCCTACCGTCTATGAGAAAACCGCAGTATCTCTCTGGTGGATGAGGAACCCTACTAGATCTGCAGAGTGGCTGCGGTTCGTCGGGGACTATTGAATCCTCCTGTTCCACCAAATCGTCAGTTATAGTTTGCTTTGCTGGAACTTCTTCCAGTTCTACCTCATCGCCACTAATTTCTTCCACAAGAAATTCCTTTTCTAAAAAGGTGGCATGTTAAGAAACAAAACACCTTTTTTCCTCAGTATGGTAGAAGATATTCCCTCACGAATGTTTGGGATATCCTACAAACTTGCACGAAACAGACCTTGCCTCGAGCTTGTCTGGATTTTGCTTTTCAATATAGGCCGGACAACTCCTTATCTTGACTCATTTAAGAGAATGTCTCTTCCCATTTCATATCTTATATGGAGTGGTAGGCAACATATTTGATCAGAACTCTATTCAATAGTTATGCAGCTTCTCAAGTGCATGTCCCTAAAAGGAAATTGGCAACTCAGCAGTACTCATCATAGAGCGCACCATATCTCATAGGGTGCGATTCCTCCACCCTGATATACCGTTGTAGTGTGGTTTATACGGAGGAGTAAACTGGGAGAGAATATCATTCTCTTTTAAATAGTCTCGGAATTCCATGCTCCGGTATTCTTCTCCCCGATCATATCGAAGGATTTGAATACCTTTACCATCTGGTTCTCATCTTCGTACTTATATTCCTTGAAATTCTCAAAAGACTCAAATTTGTGTTTCAACAAGAACACATGTCCGTATCTTGAGAGAACATCGGTGAATGTAATAAAGTACGTAGAACCATCCCTGGCATGTGTAGACATAGGACTGCATACATCACTATGTATCTGTCCAAGAGTTCAGTAGCGCTTTCTCCGTTTCCAGTAAACAGAGATTTGGTCACCAAGTCTTTGAGACATGACTGGAAAGTTTCATAAGATGTAAATTCGAACGGATTCAAATATGCATCCTTATGGAACTTCAGCTAGTCTTGTTTCATTGACATGACCTAGTCTATAATGCCTCAAGAAGACTTCGTTCATTTCTGAACCGTTCCTCTTGTATGTGTCATATACGTTTAGAACTGTAGTTTGATTCAGAACGTGTACACTGTTATACAACGTACCTTACCCAATCAACACTTGATTTAGGAAAATATTCACAATATTTTGGTATGGAATAACAGTCGCTTAGAATCAATGTATTACCAATTGGTAACACTAGGTGATATTTGCCAACTGCTTTGGCTGCAACAATTGCACCATCTCTACTACTAGAGACATATCACCATTTCCCAGTTCTCCACCTTTCTATAGCCCATGTATCAAATTACATGTGTGGGATCCTGATCTGGTATTCAATACCCAGGACGTAGATGTAACTGAGAAACAGTTCTTGGTCACGAACACACCCGAAGTCAATGCATCAACATGCTTATTCTTCGTTTGGGTGGCGTAGGAATCTGAATATTCCCCTATTCCTTGCTCAGACTTATGACAATCATAAGGTAGAGCGGAATCTAGCCTAGTATAATAAGTAGGTTCGGTCAATACATCCATATTATTATCTTGATTAAGGCATTTCATTGGTCGCTACCAGGAGAGAGAGAAGGATAATCACTTTTCGTGCGCTCTTGTAACGTTTTGAAAATCATTTTGTGAATTTTCCCGTTTTAGGGCAAAATTGTCGGTTTTTCTCGTTTTAACCCGATTTCGATCAAACGTCCGTATAAGCTTTCCGGCACTTTTTTTAGCTAAAATAAAGCTTGAGCGCGAATTTTAGGGGTATTTGGGAGGTTTTGGTTCAGATAGAATTTTTCCCAAATAAATATTATTTTAAGCGGTATTTGGTGCACGTAAATCGGGAAATTTCTTCTCTTGAGAATAAATTATTTTTTGTCACTAGAATATTTTGGAAACATCTTTTTAAATATCTATATATTTTTTGGAGTGCAAAAGGTTTTATTTTAAAAAGAAAAGAAAATGTGTAAAGGTGGCAAAGTGCATTTATTAAGCATTTATTACTCTTTTTCCTAGCAATTTCTTCACAAAAATTCACAAAAATAACCCCCTCACCCCTTTGGCCGGCCCTTACCTTCCCCTTGCTGCCCTCCATCATTCCCACTCATTTTCAACTCATTTTGCATCAAATAAATCATGAAAAATCCAAATAAAATCACAAAAATTAAAATATAATCATTTTCCTTCATTTCCTTCACTAATTCTTCATGGATCTTCAACAAAGCATGGTTTTTTTTGATGCTATGATGTGAGATTAAGATTTATTTTGTGTTCTTGGGGAGGTATAATTCTTACCTTAATCCTTTTATATTTGCTTTAATCTTATTCTAGCTAATTTAGTTAGCTAATTATGTGTTTAGTTTAGTTTTTAAATTATGATTAATTCATTTATATTTGGTTTAAGAAATTCATGTTAGGGTTAAATTTTGTTAAGTGTTTAGTGTTCATTTGAAGTGTTAATTTGTGTTTTGGAGATGATTAACCTAGTAGGAAATGTTAATTTTTGCTAATGAACACTTTGTTTAATTATGCAATTAGCTTACTAGGTTTTTGCTAAAACATAATTAGCGAGTGTTAAAAATATAGGAATGGTTTAGATAGATTGGTTAAGCTATATTAGGGTGTTTGTAATCGCTGGATATGCATTAGCTTGAAACTAGTGCGAAATATTGCGATAGGTTGCTTACTAGATTTCGGGGTTTTTTCGACGTGGGTTCGATTGGTCGTTGCGAGGTTATATCTATTGTATTCCTCATAATTGTTTGTGTTGTGTTGCGCGATCGGGACGATCGGGGTCTAGACTTAGTGTTTTATAGTTTAGCGAACCCAATTAGGGTTTTTGGCCGATGTCGTGCACGATAGATGCGCTAAGTGCGCAGTACAATTTTCAAGGCGTTATTCTTGCGTTTCGATGTCTTTTCGTCGATGTAGGATATTTGCTTATGTGATGTGTTTGTGAAATTTTAGGTTCGCAAGCGGGGACTTCGGACGCTACGACAAAGGAAAACAGGTGGTAGGCTTCACTTAGCCAGGAGCGTTGGTGAGTAGATTTAATATCTACAGGGGGATCGCCCGCATGGCATTATGCGTCTGGGCTAGAGATGTTATTTCTGTCGCATATTCTATGTCATATTTAGAATTGCGTATTTACCCTATAACTTGGATATTGTTGTGCTTGGACTAGTATCCTTAGGACACTGCACATATTATTGACGATTCATGTTGCACGAGCACTGATTGTATGCTACACACACCGTCAATAATTGCCATGTCACGCATAACCCACTTATAGATATGATATTGCTTGGTTAAGGACATTGAGACTTTGATTCATATTTCTTTACGCATTGATTTATAGCATACCTGTATATCTATATGCTTACATATATGCCTTGATATGCTTACATGCTAGTTACATGTATACCTATAGGGTATTGTACCATTAGTGATAGTGTCACGCCCCGCTTTCCAAAATACGGAAAACAAGGGATGACTAGGCCAGCCATGCTCCTATGGTCAGGGAAACATCCCGCCGTAGTCACACTTCGGCTTCTAGCATTACATGGTAATCAGTAGATAAAATACAGTAGTAAAGGAATCACATCACTAATTTATTACATTAATAATCCATTGTTCACAAATTACAGAATACAAGAATAATTACTAACCAAGTTCAATCTCACGATCACTTTTATGGAAAGCAGTAAATGAAGTAAGTACACCAAACTATATCTCCGTGAACTCGAAGGGTAGATCTGTCCCCTGCGCTGGTCCTTCCACGGAATCTGAGCATGCATACTCAGGTCGTCAGAGCGATACAATAACAATATTATTATAATAAGATGAAACAGGTAAATGAGGTAATACTGGTGTAAGAACAATGCAATTAATCACTATGTCACTATATGATGCAGAATATGTTCTGTGTCCCTATCGGTCTCTAGGTCATGTTTGAAATCGCATAGTGGAAGGAGGATCATGTTTAACAGGAGTCTCGTACATACCCGAGACAACGGCCCACATGCTCGGGACATAACCCTGTCAGCCTGATCGCTAGATCCTACCTAGTATATATATCACTGCTCGAATGATCATCCTCTAAAACACGGTCCCGCTAAATACGATTCTCTTTCCACTTCGATTTCCCCTTTATCCCCAGGTTTACACTATTTATGATCTTGATTTAGTCGTGTACAAGTATACCAATGGCACGGTTTTATCACTGTTCACTGTATCAATCACTGTCACGAATATTCACTTTCCATTGGTGTACAAGCCACTCCTAAACCAACATCTATCACGCACGATAATGCAATGTCCACTGATCCTAACACGCACTAACACTGAGTATATGGCAAAGGGTATGATATATGTATGTATGCTATCAATAAGCTATGTATGTTATGAATCAACATGCATGTCATTAACTTACCTAAATTGTATAAATTAATATGTTAAGAATTCAGCAAAATGATACAAGTAAGATAAATAGAACACTCAGTCAGCAATTCATCAAAATTTGTTTCAGTTCAATCGGGATTCCTGTTTTCAAGATATAGCTGTTTCATTTTAAACGCTCGCGGCTGGAAATTCAGATTCAGAACTGAACGTCCGTTTCGCGACACAAATTGCACCCAGTTGGGCTCAGAATTTAGCGATGATACAGTTGAATGAAATCTAGGGTTTTCGAGAGAGTATTCAACTCAATAGACGGATTCCCAATCGCGTCTGTACATCGAAAGTTATACACAGTTTAATATCAGTATATCACTTCTGAATCTGTTCTGGACAGTTATACGTTCTTCCCTTTTAAATACAGTTTAAAATAGCAAATGGTAATGAAATGGAATGAAACCACTTGTTTTGTTTATCTAACAGAATTATATTTAATCTACTGCCGAGTTCCATAACATACGACTTCAGGAAATACAGTGACACACATTTTGGTACAGTACACGATAAACAGAGTCGCTCTGGACTGCAGTCCAGAGTCGCACTCCGATCTAATTATCATCGCAGTTACAGAACAGAAATCATTATAATTTTTCCTAGGGTTAAAGTTTGTCGAGTCGGCTTCGATTTAAACCCTCGAACTCATCATTCCAGTATGTATATAATTTACGGTGATTTTAATCGTTTTCAGATACGGGAAAGATTCTAGTTTTATCGGCGTAATTGGGGGTATCAATTTTAGTCTCTAACAATCGTATTTTCCAGTGAGATTCATACACGATACTTATCATTATGAGGGCCAACAGAAAACATTTATTTTCGTCAAATTAAACAATTATATTCATTGGAGACTAGCATCGAACACTTAGGTCACACAATATATCGGTAATCGGCAAATTTATAAACTATATGATTTAGCTTTGTACCACAACTATATTAGCATGAAGCAAGTAAACACTTGCCTGGAAACGTCTCGGGGTCGTACGGCAGCAGCGGCGTCACGAACGCGTGATGTATGCCGTGAAACGAATTTGTACGAGCTTGGCTCGAGATGCGGATTTTGCGTCGGAGTTGTCCGGAGTCGTTGCACAGTCACTGGAGGTTGAGGGGTGCTTGGTGGTCCTCTGCGAGTGCACTGAGGTCGATGACGGTCGACGGCGTCGCTCCGGCGATGGCTGCAGTGGGTGTCGGGGTGTGTGTGTGGTTTCTTGGGGTTTGGTATTTTGAAAGGAGAGAGAAGTGGGGCTCGGGTTCTGGATGTTTGGAGGAGGAGATGCTGGGTGTGTAGAGGTCGACGGATGCTTCAGGTCAGCGGGGCTCGCCGGCGTCGAGGGGCAGGGTGGTGGTCGGCTAGGGTGTGACGGGGAAAATCTGTGTGCAGGGGCTTGGGGAGTCGTAGAGGGAGAAGGAAGGTGAAAGAGGGGCTGTCGTCGTCGTGGGGTCGAGCGAAGTGTTAGGTGTTCGCCGGCGGTGGAATGAGGGACACGGCGGCGTTGGGTGCTCGGTGAGTTTCGAGAGGGAGAGAGAGATGAGGGATTTTTGAAAAATGAGGGAGATGAGAGATAGATGAGGGCGTGAGGAATGAATGAGGGTTGAATGTCGTGGGTGAACGTTGCAGGAGCGGGGGCGTGGGCATGGGCGTGAGGCGCGGCGGGGAAATGGGATCGCGCGCGGGAAATGGGGGAGAGCCGTTGGAGGAGAAGTACAGTAGCGGGCAAAGGAGTGGGCTGGGCTCTGGGAAAGAATTTTATTTTATTTTTAAATAAAATTCCCTTTTAAAAATCGTGGGCTTAGGTTAGAATGGGCCGGGATTTAAATGCAGAATTTATTAAAATAGAAATATGAGTGGGCCGAGAGGAAAACGGGCTGGGGGGAAAAGATTAGGGATTTATTTAAAAATGTGTGTGGGCTGAGTAAAGGAAACGAGCTGGAGAAATTGATTACAGGATTTAAAAATCAAATTTCATGGGCTGCTGTTTGGAAACTAATTTGATAGTTTAAAATTTTGATTTTGAGTTGTTGGGCTTAGGGTTTAAATATAGTTTGGGTTAAGATTTTATTAGCAACATTTTGGTTTTAGTTTACTTTGGCTTTGATTTAAATCTTGGGTTTAGGCTTTTAGGGTTTGGACTATGATTTCAAAAGAGTTGGAAAATAAGGTTTAAATAAATATTAAGCTTAAACAACCAATTCAAATACGGAGGGAAAAAGAAAGGAAACCACTGAAATTCAGAAAATAGGAAATTTTTATTAAAATGGAATCGGGGATTTACATCATACCCCCCTAACAAAAATTTCGTCCTCGAGATTTAACAAAGATACAAGGAAACAATGTACTAAACAAAGAGATGTGGATAACGATCACGGATATCTTCCTCCCGCTCCCAGGTGGATTCTCCTGGGGAACGACCGCCCCAAGACACTCGGACTAAAGAAATGATCTTATTCTTCAACACTTTCTCTCTGCGGTCGAGGATGGTAGTAGGCTGCTCCTCGTACGATAAATCGGTACCCAAAACTAGCTCTGAATGGTCCAGGACATGGCTCTCATCCCGAACATAACGCCGCAACTGTGACACGTGGAAGGTATTGTGCACACCAGCTTGCGATGGAGGCAAGGCCAGTCGATAGGCCACCTCTCCCACTCGCTCTAGCACCTCAAAAGGTCCGATAAAGCGGGGACTAAGCTTTCCCCGACCTCCGAACCTGATAACTCCACGAGTAGGGGAAATCTTAAAGAACACATGATCTCCGACTTCGAATTCTAGTGCCCTCCTGCTGGTATCTGCCTAACTCTTTTATCGATCCTGAGCCGTCTTAATACGCTGCCTGATCATTTGGACCTTGTCAACTGTCTGAACGATGAGTTCGGGGCCCAGTAATCTTCGTTCTCCCACATCATCCCAACATACTGGGGATCGACACTTCCGCCCATATAGTGCTTCAAAAGGAGCCATCTGAATACTAGCCTGATAACTATTGTTGTAAGAGAACTCGACTAGATGCAGATGGTCTTCCCAGGAACCCTGAAAGTCCAACATACAGGCTCTCAACATATCCTCGAGCGTCTGAATCGTACACTCGGACTGTCCATCCGTCTGTGGGTGATAGGCTGTGCTGAATTTAAGGCGGGTACCCAAGCTCTCCTGTAAGCTCTTCCAAAAGTGCGACAAGAATCTGGTGTCCCGGTCTGACACAATGCTGACTGGAACACCGTGAAGTCGTACAATCTCTTGCATATATCTTTCTGCCAGTGATTCTGTCGACTGTCCCACTCGGAAAGGTAGGAAGTGTGCAGCTTTCGTGAGGCGATCGACGATAACCCAAATGGCATTATTGCCCCTAGGGCTTCGTGGTAAGGCCGTCACGAAATCCATAGTAATGTGCTCCCACTTCCATTCTGGTATCGGCAGTGGTTGTAACAATCCTGCTGTCCTCTGATGTTTCGCCTTCACCTGCTGACATACCAAGCACCTGGACACGAACCTCGCAATTTCCCGCTTCATTCCGTTCCACCAAAAGTGCTGCTTTAGGTCCTGATACATTTTTGTGCCTCCCGGATGCACAGAATAAGCTGAACTGTGTACTTCAGCCAAAACTTCTTCTCGAACATCTCCCTTAGGTACGCAGAGTCTGCTACCGAATCTCAGAGAGCCATCATCATGTATAATCAAATCCGTTCTCAGTCCAGCTTCCACTTGCTCTCTGAACTTTTGCAATCGGGGATCATCCGCTTGTGCAGCTTTGATGCGATCCACCAGAGAAGATTGCACCTGTAGTTGCCAAAGTTGACTGAGTGCGTTCAGCGTAACGACTTCAAGTTCAAGTCTCCGGAAGTCCTCAATAATGCTCCTCTGATCGGTCAGCATCATGACCGCTGGCTTGCGACTGAGCGCATCTGGTACAACGTTTACCTTCCCCGGGTGATACTGAAGGTCCAAGTCATAATCTTCCATCAACTCTAGCCATCGGCGCTGCCTCATGTTCAGTTCTTTCTGAGTGAAAACATACTTCAAACTTTTGTGATCTGTGTACACCTCCACTTTCTCACCCAATAGATAGTGCCTCCAAATCTTCAATGCAAAAACTACCACAGCTAACTCCAAGTCATGTGTAGGGTAGTTCTTCTCGTGGTTTCCCAGTTGTCGAGAGGCGTAAGCAACCACTCGGCCGTGCTGCATTAGAACACAGCCTAAACCCTTCCCTGAGGCATCACTGTGTATCACCAAACCACCGGAATTATCTGGTACTGTAAGAATAGGCATCGTGGTTAACTTATGCTTTAGTGTGTCGAATGCCTGAGTGCACTCCTCTGTCCATGTAAACTGTACGTCCTTCCGTGTCAGCCTCGTCAATGGTTCAGCGATTCTTGAGAAATCTTGGACGAATCTCCGATAATAACCTGCCAATCCCAGAAAACTCCTAATCTCGGCCACTGACTTCGGCATTGGCCAATCTCTGACAGATTCTATCTTTGCCGGGTCCACCGAGATGCCTTCGCCCAAAACAATATGTCCCAAAAACTGAACCTTGTCAAGCCAGAATTCACACTTGCTTAGCTTCGCATACAACTTCTCTTCCCGAAGAATTTGTAGGACCGTGCGCAAATGTTCAGCGTGCTCTTCCCGGGTCTTCGAGTAGACAAGTATGTCGTCGATAAACACAACGACAAACGTGTCCAAGTACTTTGCGAACACCCTGTTCATCAAGTCCATGAATATTGCTGGGGCATTGGTAACACCGAACGGCATCACAAGAAACTCGTAATGCCCGTATCGGGTCCTGAAAGCCGTCTTGCATACATCCTCGGCTGCTACTCTGATTTGATGATATCCAGAACGGAGGTCCAACTTCGAGAATACCTTGGCTCCACTTAGCTGATCGAATAGGTCGTCAATGCACGTGATTGGGTACTTGTTCTTTATTGTGACCTTGTTCAGCTCCCGATAATCTATACACATTCGCAGCGATCCATCCTTCTTCTTTACTAACAGAACTGGTGCACCCCACGGTGAAGCGCTTGGCCGAAGAAATCCCTTCTCCAATAGTTCTTCAACCTGCTTCTTCAATTCCGCCAACTCAACTGGTGCCATTCTGTATGGGGCTCTGGATACTGGGGCTGTACCTGGAGTCAAATCGATTGAGAACTCCAAGATTCGAGGAGGTGGTAGACCTGGTAGATCTTCAGGAAATACGCCCAGAAAGTCTCGAACAATTTCTGGGACTGGGCTCTTATCAATCTCCATAGCTGTCAGTTCCTTGGGCTTGGCTCTATACTTAGCTGGCTCCAAAGATTCACTTCCGCCCTCGAAAATAAACTCCGGGTGATTGGGGATGCGGAAGATCACCTTCCTTGCACGACAATCGATAACTGCATGGAAAGTGCTCATCCAATCCATCCCGAGAATTGCGTCGTAACTGCCTGTCCCAATCAGAAGGAAATTCGCATAGAATTCCCTTCCACACACTATAACCGGGCATAATCTACATTCTCGACTAGATATTATGATGCCATTTCCCGTATGAATTTCCCATCCCTTGGTTAGTGGTTCATGTGGTATTGAGTGTGTATCAGTGAAATGCTCAAACAAGAAACAATGCGATGCTCCCGAATCAAATAGTACTCTAGCTGGCAAGGAATGTACGAGTAGAGTACCTGTAACCACGTCTCCTGACGCCTCTGCCTGCTCGGCGGTCAAGGTGAAAGCCCGTCCCTGACCGCGACCTGTAAAGGGTTGCCTCTGCTCCTGCGGCCTCTGCTGTGGCGGTCCAGAACCTCCCTGTATCTCTGCTCGCTTAGGGCAACTGTCAATCTTGTGCTGACTGGACCCGCAAATCAAGCACTGTCCCTTAGCACGGCGACAGTCTTTCTGGGTATGCCCACCTCTACCGCAATAGCCGCAAACTACGCCCTGTCTCTGGGGGCGATGCTGTGGTACGAACGGGCGCTTCATTTGTGTCGTTCCTGCTCTGTGAACCGGTATGGCTCCTCGAGAAGGGCGTGGGTACGTGCTGGAACGACCGGGGGACTCCTGAACTTGTTAATCAATTGCTCTTGAACTCTCGCCGCGTTGAGTACCTGTGCGAAAGTCTGTAAATCCAACGATGCAATCAACTGCTGCAACTCGAAATCTAACCCATGAAGTGTCACGACCCGAAAGTACGGAATATGACTGGCACTTAAACTACGAACGTCTCGAGGCGTACGTAATCTAAGTAAACCGAAAACCCAGAAATCCAAACCAAGAAAAGTAGTAGAGTGCGGGAAAAACCAACTTAAAGCAAGTAATTTCAATAGCATAAGCCGAATTATGCGGTTTTTAAAACATCAAAAAATTTACTGAAAATTTCGGCAGAGTCTCCTTTGTAAATACTGGCCCCCAAACGGGATACAACATGAATAGTATACGAAATCAAGAAAAAGGCATCCACAAGCGGGAGCTAGCTCTTCGTCAATCGACGGTCACAACCACACAAGCAATAAAATATACAACGCCAACGGCGAGGATCAAAACTCAAAAGGAAACTCAAAACCACCAGAAATATAACGAGCGACTCTAAGGTCGAAAGAGTAAACAACACTGGTCTCTATCTCAATAAATACATGTTTGGTTGATGGAATTTACTAGATACAACGGAATAATATTATACAAGGTAATAAGATGGGTACGATACAAGAAAAACCCACCTACTAGCGAGTCACCCGAATGAAACTGAGCCCGCAAAGCCGTAATGAAACCTGTACGGCAAACCTGCAAGAAAACTGGGGCACAACGGGGGTGAGTTGCCAACTCGTGAATAGAAAAACATCTACTCACAGAAATCGCATAAATAACGCAATCATAGGTCAATGATCATAATATAGCCTCAAAAATGTATATAACATGTAGCCTATAACAAGGCTAGGGTAAATATCTAACCCGAGTGAAATCTCATGTGCCCGTGTCAGTGCCTCAGGTAGCAATATATCATATAAATGAGGTATGCATGCATGAAAACAGAATACATGTAAATGAAGAAACTGTTTTCATAAATTAGTGAGATTTCCTTCGTATTTTTAAAATGACGTATCATAAATAAAATCAGTATCAACAGTGTCTAGCATCGACACAAAACATAAATTTCAATGTCTCGAAATATCAATGTCTCAATCTCAATATCTAGGGTGCCGTCAGTCCAGACCGGCCCCTACCATCCATCTCAAGACCACGACGGTATCCTCCGGATATCCGACGCGTCGGGTAATATCACCGGTAGGTAGTGCTCCCCAGCCAGGCTCAACATCAACAACACATTCCTCTTGCCCCGGGATACCATACCGGGTCCACCATGTACCCGAAACGGTTCATCCATCTCCTCGAATCGGGTCTCGAAATCCATCAGCATACTCATGGTGGACGACTCATACATCATAGGAAAAACCGCACTTTTATTTAAAAAGAGAGAAATCAGTTTATATATGTTTTGCGGTTTTCCTCCAAATCCAGAAAATATCATGGAAATCCGAATCATCAATAGCATGTAGAACCATGAATATAAGCATGAGAATGAATAACAGTATGCATGAAGCGACAAGTAATAACTACAATATCTAAGCTGGCATATAAGGTATATACACTAATATTATGTCAAACTACTGGCTATCAACCTAAGTTAAGAAACAATATTTTCTAAGGTGTACGTGACATGGCAATTACCGATGAAGATGTGTGTGAGCCGGCAAGTAAGTGTATGTGGTACATACGCATCATCGGTAATGGTGCTGGTGTCCTAACAGTATAATGTCAACAATGCAATATGAAATAACAATGTAAATATGCGATGCGGAGCGAGCAACCAAAATGAGCGGGAGCTAAAAACTAGACGCAGCTATAACTAATCTGCTTTTATCTAATATAGTCCTACAAATGGTGCCTTTTGAAATAATACGAATCATGGGGTTTTGAAAATAGGGGCTACGGTATTTTTGTGAAAAGATACGTCTTTTGAAATATCCGTAGATCCCTTGACCTGTCTTTTAAAATACCCACGATCCGCTAGTTTTGAAATAGGTAGGAGTCTAATCTAATCTAACAACTACACTAAACTATACAGCTGAACTAACAAGCTGAACTACAGGTAAGGAAACCGCCTATCATCTGAGTCGATACATATACATACCTGTATATATACAGTCGGTGATCCCGCCTCAATAATATCATATCCATAACCAGACATCCCAAGTCAAGAGTGCGGATCAATCATCAAAATATAGCTCGTACGTAAATCCGTCGTACGGCATCCCCAAATATGGGTACGGGTCAGTATCACATTTGTCATATTATTCATCAAGTATTCTCTTTATCAAGATCATCATCTGGGTACTGACCTACGTCTAGCACAATGCCAACATCATCATAAAAAAATCAAGATCTGACTACTGATTGACAGTCTAGTATAAATCGGTATTTTCATCATATATATATCACTATTGCTATGGCATCATCATTCCCAAAATCCTCTAAAATATCAAGACGTATCTTAATCATGAATTTTACCGGCATAACATGTCGTTTCACCGATATCATAATCTCAGGTCAACTCCTCGACTTATATCAATCCCATGTATCATCCTCAAATCCGTATGCGAGCACAATATCCAAAAATCCACGTGAACACATATCCACATTGGATCCTATAACCACATATGACATAAGGATGCATGCAAGTATGTATGCGTGTGTACGTATGTGTAGTTCACCCAATACCCTAAGGTTTCGTAACCTTTCATCAATCAGATATACCAATATCCATTTAAACATCAATAATAAACCAACAACATATAATATTTATAGGTGTGTATACGCATCCGTATACATCACCTCGGACTGCGGGGGTGCTATACGCCATCCACCCGACTTCTCCCCGTAGATATAAATCTACTCACCTGGTCCTCGCTAGCCGGTGCCGACGTCGCCACATGCTTGCTTGTCGTCTGGAAGTCCACATGGGGTACCTACATATCATAACGCACCGTACGCATTAAAACTAAATTCGAAATCGAAAGGGCATACGAAAATCAAATCGGCACGCGTACCACGCATAGGTCCAAACCTATCGCCTACGCATGCAAGAATAGTCAAACCAACACTCGATGTCGATGTACAAACGTCAAACCATTGAGAAAATTCCAATCACACTCATTTGCACATTCACGAACACTAATTTTAATATAAGCTAGATTAAAACTCACAAAAACCCCAATTTCACTTAAAAATGTCATTTTTCCGAAAATCTAGGAAGCACAATTCGCCGTTTTTGTACAAAACATGACGTTTAAATGAATGTAGCGGCCAATATACTTATTAAATATCTTAAATAAGTCATAGAAATAATTTCTGGAATTTAATCTCGTTAAATTCCAAAAACCCTAATATTCTAGTTTACAAAATACCCTTTTTACAATTTAATAGCAAAAATGCACAAACTACAATTTAGGTTGGATTTCCATGAACTAAAGTGTTAAACTACACTTAATAAAGTTAATAATACGATAAAAACCCTAACCATATTTTTAATCTCATATTTCGAATTAAATCAAAAACCTAGTTTGCAATAAAAAGCTTAATTTGGACATTTTTCAAGTAACAACTTGTAATTAACAACTAGATTAGTTTTCTACAAAACTAAATATGTTAGTCCATATCCCTAAACCATGCACAATCAAACACAACTCATTTCCACAACAAACCCTAACTTGAAATCTTAAATCATGCAATTAAACTCACATAAACCAAATTAACACTTAACTAAATTAGCTTTAAGAGATTAGTAACAACTAAGCAAAAAGGTTTAGAATTATACCCAAAAACATTTGAAGATCCACAAGCATCCATGGCCCTCCAAAGTGCTCTCTTCTCACAAAGATCCATGCTATACGGGCTAAGCAAAAATGGGTAGGAGTCGGATTTGGGTTTTGGGATTTTTTTTTGATGGATTTTGGAAAATTTTTGATGAAGTTTTGAAGAGAAAAGAGAAGGGAAATGGGGGGCTGTTGCTGCTGTAGGAGGGAGGGGGGGTCGGCTGAATGGGAGTGGGAGAGGAGAGAGAGGGAGGAAGAGAAAGTGGGGGTGAAAGTCAAGGTCAACCAAAGTCAAAAGTCCACCTCATTTATCCATTTTCTACACTTTTCTTTTCTTTTCTTTCTTTTGCAAACCAAGTGGGGACAAGAGAGGGGGCTGCTGAATTCAGCCAAGGGGAGAAGTGAATGGGGGTGTGTGGGTGTGGGTACGGGTGTGGGGTGATGAAAAATGATAAATACAATACCCCAAACATCCATTTACGCTAAAAAAAGCCTTTTTTCTTCAATAATTTCTAAACCGTTTTGGCAAATGATTTCGTTCCAAAAACCACATGATAAAATTTTATTTAATGTTTTATGATGCACAAAATTTGTTTCAACTCATTCCAATTTGTAATTTTCCCTAGTTAAATGTATTAGTGACGGCTTAAAATAATAATAAAATAATATTTTTTTCAGAAAATTTGAAATTTCACCAGCGGCTCATTAACACCAAATAATAGCAATTACATAGCTAGAATATGTAATATTTAATTTTTATAATAAGATATTTGCATTTTGACTTTTTACAGAAAACCCCCTTATTTTACCGATTTTCCGAAATTTCACCGAAACGATTTTCAAAACGCTACAATCTTCTCCCTTAAAGAAATTCGGTTCCCGAATTTAAATTAAAACTCCCCCAAATACTAAAACATCTAAGCAAAACCATCAAGTCGTCGGGGCTTCGAAATCAAAAATACATAAAACAAATCGTAGCGCAGCGCATGCGCATGAAAAATAAGCATATAACTCAAATCAAAACTCTATCCAGCATCCCGCAATCATCGGAGTCATGGTGAAGACACAATGTCCAAATCCGAAATGAAATTCAATATGATATAACTCGAAACTATACATGTAAAATATATTCAGGTACTGTCCTCTGACTAGTCCTGCTCAGTACGAAAACACATAGCAATATCATAAAAACGTACTGCTCTATACGAAATCAATCCCAAAATATGCACATGAATGCTACGTGCGTCTGGTGCGCACGGAAATCAAAATCCATGAATGTGCCATACATGCGCACAGAAACAACATCTAAGTGCATCGGGTGTGCACGAAACATCTGTCGTAGGCAACATGTGTGCCTGACAGCAAAATCAGGTGCATCTGACATGCACGAAAAATTCTCAATTTAGTGCCTATGGTGTGCACCAAAATCACACTTCTAAACATGTGCCCAACATGCACGAAAATCCAAATCAGGTGCATCCATCGTGCACGAAATCATGAAATCCAATATCAAGCGCCGAACGTGCGTAAAATCAATCAGGTGCACAAGGTGCACAAAACAAATATCGAGTATCACAATCGAAATCGAAGTCCAGTGCATCTAAGTGCACAAAAGGCGTATCACTGCACTGCAAGCATATAATAACTATACAGAGTACAGGAACCAATTCGTGTGCATGCATACGCACAAAACCAACTCAACTGTTTAAAACCGTAAAATCACAAACATGTGAAACTAAAGCACGAAAAAAATATCAAGTGCAACACTGTGCAAAGATCGTAAATCCTCAATCATCAAAATCAAATCATACGAATAAATCACCCAAAACATCGAAATCAATAATGGCGGAACAGTACTGCTCAAGCGCATCCTCTAAGAATCTCGGGCCAACTGTCGCGGTCACTAGAGGGACGTCTCGTCGATGATCATGAACTCTGTCTTGCTGGCGTGCGTAACCATGACCACTCCTGGGTCAAGGTCTTCACTGTGAATTACCAATCTTTCGGTCCATCGGCTCATCGGCCCTGTCAGGTGTGCTAACGGGGACGATTCCGTTCTGGCACTTCTTTGGTCAATCATCGCGACCACTCGTAAGACAGCATATTACTGGCGTCGGCCTCTGGCTCTCTGAATGTACGTGACACATCTGATCCTGGGTGCAAGTATCATTGCAGCAGTGTCCTGGAAGGAATCCTGCTCACGGTCTCTTCCATGTCTCGTCTCTGCCAACTGTCCGGAAGTCATTGTCCTTTCCTATATCTGCATCTTGCTCTGGAATGACTACATACTCATCGCGACTCCTTCTGGAAGGTAAGTCCAAGTACCATGCCTCGGCATGCGCATCGCCTCTCTGATGTCGGCGGAGTGGAACATCATCTCATCTAGATCTGGTGCGAACCTCTTACTCCACTTCTCTCTAATGTCGTCTGCTTTGGACTCGTCTCGTCGCGGCTGCATGGACTGAGCTCCAACGGCTATCCTCATATCTGGAGTCTCCTAAGAAATGCACCTCACCACGTAGCATCCGAATTAAGTCGAGCCATCCAATCGATTCGTCAAAACCTCATAATCCCCCAAGAGCTCAACATCTTGGGTACAGTTTAATAGTATCGAGTACATACCACAGCATCGGTGGTCCAGCCGTAGAAGGGAAAACCCAAGCCTCACTAATGGCGCCGTAGAACTGCCGCAAACCCGAAGGTTCAAAGGCTTTCACACGGTCATTAAGTCGAGTTAGGGTTTCATTCTTCTAGAGGGACCATAGAATTGTCTGCATGTCTTTCCGACTACTTTAAACTTGGAATAATAGGTTTCTGACATTCGATCGTCTCTGTCGACTCCCAACGTCTCCGCGTGAAGTCGTCTCTAGCTGGAAGCAATCTATCTGATGACCTCGCATCGGGGTAGGCGAACGAACCACATGTCCTAGTCATTCCTTCTAGGGTGACTAGCGACCTTCTATCATCTCTTAGTACAACTCGTTCTGCACTAACTCCAGCATCTGGGGCAATACCTCGTCGTTCGCGGCAATAACTGGCTCGCTCGTCTGCACGCTGAACAGTGCCTCGATCATCAGGAGTAAGCAACACACCAACGGTCATCAAAATCTGGCTGGCCTCCATCAGCGGCTCAATCCTCTGGTGTCGATCAGCACCTCCGAGTAATCTCATAAAGGCGATCCGCCAAACACTCGTGGCGCGGAAACACAGTAAAAAGATACATCTCCGCAATCGTGTGTCGCCGGAATTTCGCCCTGGTCAGTCCTCTTTCGTAACGAGCTTGTGCTGACCGCAACTCTAGCCGTAGCTCTCCCTGCCGTAACCGTAGCAGCAAAACCAAACTGGTACCGATGAGGCTAGATCAGGAAGGAATATAATACTGAACAAGGAAATGTACATCCTAAGGCTTCATAAGTGGAGTGGCGTGTCGTAAATATGCCGCGGAACATATCAACGGTACGTCACTCTACTTTAGTCACCTATTCCATAAACCAAGGGTCATCCTACACTCCGAAGGTTAAAACCTAACGCTTTGATACCAATTTTGTCACGACCCGAAAGTACGGAACATGACCGGCACTTAAACTACGAACGTCTCGAGGCGTACGTAATCTAAGTAAATCGAAAACCCAGAAATCCAAACCAAGAAAAGTAGTAGAGTGCGGGAAAAACCAACTTAAAGCAAGTAATTTCAATAGCATAAGCCGAATTATGCGGTTTTTAAAACATCAAAAAATTTACTGAAAATTTCGGCAGAGTCTCCTTTGTAAATACTAGCCCCCAAACGGGATACAACATGAATAGTGTACGAAATCAAGAAAAAGGCATCCCCAAGCGGGAGCTAGCTCTTCGTCAATCGACGGTCACAAACACACAAGCAATAAAATATAGAACGCCAACGGCGAGGATCAAAACTCAAAAGGAAACTCAAAACCACCAGAAATATAACGAGCGACTCTAAGGTCGAAAGAGTAAACAACACTGGTCTCTATCTCAATAAATACATGTTTGGTTGATGGAATTTATTAGATACAACGGAATAATATTATACAAGGTAATAAGATGGGTACGATACAAGAAAAACCCACCTACTAGCAAGTCACCCGAATGAAACTGAGCCCGCAAAGCCGTAATGAAACCTGTACGGCAAACCTGCAAAAAAACTGGGGCACAACGGGGGTGAGTTGCCAACTCGTGAATAGAAAAACATCTACGCACAGAAATCGCATAAATAACGCAATCCTAGGTCAATTATCATAATATAGCCTCAAAAATGTATATAACATGTAGCCTATAACAAGGCTAGGATAAATATCTAACCCGAGTGAAATCTCATGTGCCCGTGTCAGTGCCTCAGGTAGCAATATATCATATAAATGAGGTATGCATACATGAAAACAGAATACATGTAAATGAAGAAACTGTTTTCATAAATTAGTGAGATTTCCTTCGTATTTTTAAACTGACGTATCATAAATGAAATCAGTATCAACAGTGTCTAGCATCGACACAAAACAAAAATCTCAATGTCTCGAAATATCAATGTCTCAATCTCAATATCTAGGGCGCCGTCAGTCCAGACCGGCCCCTACCATCTATCTCAAGACCATGACGGTATCCTCCGGATATCCGACGCGTCGGGTAATATCACCGGTAGGTAGTGCTCCCCAGCCAGGCTCAACGTCAACAACACATTCCTCTTGCCCCGGGGTACCATACCGGGCCCACCATGTACCTGAAACGGTTCATCCATCTCCTCGAATCGGGTCTCGAAATCCATCAGCAAACTCATGGTGGACGACTCATACATCATAGGAAAAACCACACTTTTATTTAAAAAGAGAGAAATCAGTTTATATATGTTTTGCGGTTTTCCTCCAAATCCAGAAAATATCATGGAAATCCGAATCATCAATAGCATGTAGAACCATGAATATAAGCATGAGAATGAATAACAGTATGCATGAAGCGACAAGTAATAACTACAATATCTAAGCTGGCATATAAGGTATGTACACTAATATTATGTCAAACTACTGGCTATCAAGCTATGTTAAGAAACAATATTTTCTAAGGTGTACGTGACATGGCAATTACCGATGAAGATGTGTGTGAGCCGGCAAGTAAGTGTATGTGGTACATACGCATCATCGGTAATGGTGCTGGTGTCCTAACAGCATAATGTCAACAATGCAATATGAAATAACAATGTAAATATGCGATGCGGAGCGAGCAACCAAAATGAGCGGGAGCTAAAAACTAGACGCAGCTATAACTAATTTGCTTTTATCTAATATAGTCCTACAAATGGTGCCTTTTGAAATAACACGAATCATGGGGTTTTGAAAATAGGGGCTACGGTATTTTTGTGAAAAGATATGTCTTTTGAAATATCCGTAGATCCCTTGACCTGTCTTTTAAAATACCCACGATCCGCTAGTTTTGAAATAGGTAGGAGTCTAATCTAATCTAACAACTACACTAAACTATACGGCTGAACTAACAAGCTGAACTACAGGTAAGGAAACCGCCTATCATCTGAGTCGATACATATACATACCTGTATATATACAGTCGGTGATCCCGCCTCAATAATATCATATCCATAACCAGACATCCCAAGTCAAGAGTGCGGATCAATCATCAAAATATAGCTCGTACGTAAATCCGTCGTACGGCATCCCCAGATCTGGGTACGGGTCAGTATCACATTAGTCATATTATTCATCAAGTATTCTCTTTATCAAGATCAGCATCTGGGTACTGACCTACGTCTAGCACAATGCTAACATCATCACAAAAAAATCAAGATCTGACTACTGATTGACAGTCTAGTATAAATCGGTATTTTCATCATATATATCACTATTGCTATGGCATCATCATTCCCAAAATCCTCTAAAATATCAAGACGTATCTTAATCATGAATTTTACCGTCATAACATGCCGTTTCACCGATATCATAATCTCAGGTCAACTCCTCGACTCATATCTATCCCATGTATCATCCTCAAATCCGTATGCGAGCACAATATCCCAAAATCCACGTGAACACATATCCACATAGGATCCTATAACCACATATGACATAAGAATGCATGCAAGTATGTATGCGTGTGTACGTATATGTAGTTCACCCAATACCCTAAGGTTTCGTAACCTTTCATCAATCCGATATACCAATATCCATTTAAACATCAATAATAAACCCAACAACATATAATATTTATAGGTGTGTATACGCATCCGTATACATCACCTCGGACTGCGGGGGTGCTATACGCCATCCACCCGACTTCTCCCCGTAGATATAAATCTACTCACCTGGTCCTCGCTAGCCGGTGTCGACGTCGCCACGCGCTTGCTTGTAGTCTGGAAGTCCACATGGGGTACCTACATATCAAAACACACCGTATCGCATTAAAACTAAATTCGAAATCGAAACGGCATACGAAAATCAAATCGGCACGCGTACCACGCATAGGTCCAAACCTATCGCCTACGCATGCAAGAATAGTCAAACCAACCCTCGATGTCGATGTACAAACGTCAAACCATCGAGAAAAATCCAATCACACTCATTTGCACATTCACGAACACTAATTTTAATATAAACTAGATTAAAACTCATAAAAACCCCAATTTCACTTAAAAAGTCATTTTTCCGAAAATCTAGCAAGTACAATGCGCCGTTTTTGTACAAAACATGACGTTTAAATGAATGTAGCGGCCAATATACTTATTAAATATCTTAAATAAGTCATAGAAACAATTTCCGGAATTTAATCTCGTTAAATTCCAAAAACCCTAATATTCTAGTTTACAAAATACCCTTTTTACAATTTCATAGCAAAAATGCACAAACTACAATTTAGGTTGGATTTCCATGAACTAAAGTGTTAAACTACACTTAATAAAGTTAATAATACGATAAAAACCCTAACCATATTTTTAATCTCATATTTCGAATTAAATCAAAAACCTAGTTTGCAACAAAAAGCTTAATTTGGACATTTTTCAAGTAACAACTTGTAATTAACTACTAGATTAGTTTTCTACAAAACTAAATATGTTAGTCCATATCCCTAAACCATGCACAATCAAACACAACTTATTTCCACAACAAACCCTAACTTGAAATCTTAAATCTTGCAATTAAACTCACATAAACCAAATTAACACTTAACTAAATTAGCTTTAAGAAATTAGTAACAACTAAGCAAAAAGGTTTAGAATTATACCCAAAAACATTTGAAGATCCACAAGCATCCATGGCCCTCCAAAATGCTCTCTTCTCACAAAGATCCATGCTATACGGGCTAAGCTAAAATGGGTAGGAGTCGGATTTGGGTTTTGGGATTTTTTTTGATGGATTTTGGGCAATTTTTGATGAAGTTTTGAAGAGAAAAGGGAAGGGAAATGGGGGGGGCTGTTGCTGCTGTAGGAGGGAGGGGGGGTCGGCTGAATGGGAGTGGGAGAGGAGAGAGAGGGAGGTAGAGAAAGTGGGGGTGAAAGTCAAGGTCAACCAAAGTCAAAAGTCCACCTCATTTATCAATTTTCTACACTTTTCTTTTCTTTTCTTTCTTTTGCAAACCAAGTGGGGACAAGAGAGGGGGATGCTGAATTCAGCCAAGGGGAGAAGTGAGTGGGGGTGTGTGGGTGTGGGTACGGGTGTGGGGTGATGAAAAATGATAAATACAATACCCCAAACATCCATTTACGCTATAAAAAGCCTTTTTTCTTCAATAATTTCTAAACCGTTTTGGCAAATGATTTCGTTCCAAAAACCACATGATAAAATTTTATTTAATGTTTTATGATGCACAAAATTTGTTTCAACTCATTCCAATTTGTAATTTTCCCTAATTAAATGTATTAGTGACGGCTTAAAATAATAATAAAATAATATTTTTTTCAGAAAATTTGAAATTTCACCAGCGGCTCAATAACACCAAATAATAGCAATTACATAGCTAGAATATGTATATTTAATTTTTATAATAAGATATTTGCATTTTGACTTTTTACAGAAAACCCCCTTATTTTACCGATTTTCCGAAATTTCACCGAAACGATTTTCAAAACGCTACATGAAGGAAGCGTCTGGCCCTGGTGGCCTCTGATTTAACCGTGTATGGAGCAAAGCGGCTCAGACGGTTGAACTCTGCCACATATACGTCCACTGGGCGACCATTCTGCTTCAAAAGAATAAACCTTTTCTCCATTTCTGCCTTGGCTGTGTAAGGAAAATAATGATCTAGGAAGCACTCCTTAAACTTGCTCCATTCAATAGGCTCGTCGAGTCTTCTTTCTTCCACCGACCACCATGTACGGGCTTCGTCTTCCAATTGTATCTTTATCACGTCCACCCTATCTTCCTCTGGAACCCTGGCGGCTGTCAATAAATTCTCCATGTTCACCAGCCATTGCTCAGCCTCAAGGGGTTCAGCTAGCCCCGTGAATGCAGCTGGGTGTAACCGTCGGAATTATGATACGGTACCAGCCCTAGCCTGATAAGCTGGTGGAGTAGCGCCCTCGGGGGCGGTAATGAGTGCGGAGGGTCCTCCTGCGGTGGTAATCGCCCTGAGTCCCTCAGTGAGTAAATCTGTCTTCCTCTCCTGAGCTTCCGCGAGAGTGGTCAGTGCACTAAGTATTCTTTCCGTACGGTCCTGAGAGCTGGAGTCCGAGGAGGAGTCGTTCGGGGACGTCATATCACTAGAAGATTCAAAATGATAGGATCAGATTCAAGGATGAAAATCAAGAGTAGTGAAACAAGAATAACGTAATACAGTATAGTTAATGTTATCCCTTGATACTAAACACAGGCTCTGATACCAACTAAACCATGTCACACCCCGCTTCCCAAAATACGGAAAACGAGGGATGACTAGGCCAGCCATGCTCCTACGGTCAGGGAAACATCCCGCCGTAGTCACACTTCGGCTTCTAGCATTACATGGTAATCAGTAGATAAAGCACAGTAGTAAAGGAATCACATCACTAATTTATTACATTAATAATCCATTGTTCACAAATTACAGAATACAAGAATAATTACTAACCAAGTTCAATCTCACGATCACTTTTATGGAAAGCAGTAAATGAAGGAAGTACACCAAACTATATCTCCGTGAACTCGAAGGGTAGATCTGTCCCCTGCGCTAGTCCTTCCACGGAATCTGAGCATGCATACTCAGGTCGTCAGAGCGACACAATAACAATATTATTATAATAAGATGAAACAGGTAAATGAGGTAATACTGGTGTAAGAACAATGCAATTAATCACTATGTCACTATATGATGCAGAATATGTTCTGTGTCCCTATCGGTCTCTAGGTCATGTTTGAAATCGCATAGTGGAAGGAGGATCATGTTTAACAGGAGTCTCGTACATACCCGAGACAACGACCCACATGCTCGGGACATAACCCTGTCAGCCGGATCGCTAGATCCTACCTAGTATATATATCACTGCTCGAATGATCATCCTCTAAAACACGGTCCCGCTAAATACAATTGTCTTTCCACTTCGATTTCCCTTTATCCCCAAGTTTACACTATTTATGATCTTGATTTAGTCGTGTACAAGTATACCTATGGCACGGTTTTATCACTGTTCACTGTATCAATCACTGTCACGAATATTCACTTTACATTGGTGTACTCGTCACTCCTAAACCAACATCTATCACGCACGATAATGCAATGTCCACTGATCCAAACATGCACTAACACTGAGTATATGGCAAAGGGTATGATATATGTATGTATGCTATCAATAAGCTATGTATGTTATGAATCAACATGCATATCATTAACTTACATAAATTGCATAAATTAATATGTTAAGAATTCAGCAAAATGATACAAGTAAGATAAATAGAACACTCAGTCAGCAATTCATCAAAATTTGTTTCAGTTCAATCGGGATTCCGGTTTTCAAGATATAGTTGTTTCATTTTAAATGCTCGCGGCTGGAAATTCAGTTTCAGAACTGAACGTCCGTTTCGCGACACGAATTGTATCCAGTTGGGCTCAGAATTTAGCGATGCTACAGTTGAATGAAATCTAGGGTTTTCGAGAGAGTATTCAACTCAATAGACGAATTCCTAATCGCGTCTGTACGTCGAAAGTTATACACAGTTTAATATCAGTATATCACTTCTGAATCTGTTCTGGACAGATATACGTTCTGCCCTTTTAAATACAGTTTAAAATAGCAAACGGCAATGAAACGGAATGGAACCACTTGTTTTATTTAGCTAACAGAATTATCTTTAATATAATGCTGAGTTCCGTAACATACGACTTCAGGAAACACAGTGACACACATTTTGGTACAGTACAAGATAAACAGAGTCGCTCTGGACTGCAGTCCAGAGTCGCGCTCCGATCTAATTATCATCTCTGTTACAGAACAGAAATCATTAGAATTTTACCTAGGGTTAAAGTTCGTCGAGTCGTCTTCGATTTAAGCCCTCGAACGCATCATTCCAGTATGTATATAATTTACGGTGATTTTAATCGTTTTCAGATACGGGAAAGATTCTAGTTTTATCGGCGTAATTGGAGGTATCAATTTTAGTCTCTAACAATCGTATTTTCCAGTGAGATTCATACACTATACTTATCATTATGAGGGCCAACAGAAAACATTTATTTCCGTCAAATTAAACAATTATATTCATTGGAGACTAGCATCGAACACTTAGGTCACACAATATATCGGTAATCGGCAAATTTATAAACTATATGATTTAGATTTGTACCACAACTATATTAGCATGAAGCAAGTAAACACTTGCCTGGAAACGTCTCGGGGTAGTACGGCAGCAGCGGCGTCACGATCGCATGATGTACGCCGTGAAACGGATTTGCGCGAGCTAGGCTCGAGATACGGATTTTGCGTCGGAGTTGTCCGGAGTCGTTGCACGGTCACTGGAGGTTGAGGGGTGCTTGGTGGTCCTCTGCGAGTGCACTGAGGTCGATGACGGTCGACGGCGTCGCTCCGGCGATGGCTGCAGTGGGTGTCGGGGTGTGTGTGTGGTTTCTTGGGTTTTGGTATTTTGAAAGGAGAGAGAAGTGGGGCTCGGGTTCTGGATGTTTGGAGGAGGAGATGCTGGGTGTGTAGAGGTCGATGGATGCTTTAGGTCAGCGGGGCTCACCGGCGTCGAGGGGCAGGGTGGTGGTCGGCTCGGGTGTGACGAGGAAAATCTGTGTGCAGGGGCTTGGGGAGTCGTAGAGGGAGAAGGAAGGTGAAAGAGGGGCTGTCGTCATCGTGGGGTCGAGCGAAGTGTTGGGTGTTCGCCGGCGGTAGAGTGAAGGACACGGCGGCGTTGGGGGCTCGGTGAGTTTCGAGAGGGAGAGAGAGATGAGGGATTTTTGAAAAATGAGGGAGATGAGAGATAGATGAGGGCGTGAGGAATGAATGAGGGTTGAATGTCGTGGGTGAACGTTACAGGAGCGGGGGCGTGGGCGTGGGCGTGAGGCGCGGCGGGGAAATGGGATCGCGCGCGGGAAATGGGGGAGAGCCGTTGGAGGAGAAGTACAGTAGCGGGCAAAGGAGTGGGCTGGGCTCTGGGAAAGAAATTTTTTTTTTTCAAAATAAAATTCCCTTTTAAAAATTGTGGGCTTAGGTTAGAATGGGCCGGGATTTAAATGCAGAATTTATTAAAATAGAAATATGAGTAGGCCGAGAGGAGAACGGGCTGGGGGGAAAAGATTAGGGATTTATTTAAAAATGTGTGGGGGCTGAGTAAAGGAAACGGGCTGGAGAAATTGATTACAGGATTTAAAAATCAAATTTCATGGGCTGCTGTTTGGAAACTAATTTGATAGTTTAAAATTTTGATTTTGAGTTGTTGGGCTTAGGGTTTAAATATAGTTTGGGTTAAGATTTTATTAGCAACATTTTGGTTTTAGTTTACTTTGGCTTTGATTTAAATCATGGGTTTAGGCTTTTAGGGTTTGGACTATGATTTCAAAAGAGTTGGAAAAATAAGGTTTAAATAAATATTAAGCTTAAACAACCAATTCAAATACGGAGGGAAAAAGAAAGGAAACCACTGGAATTCAGAAAATAGGAAATTTTTATTAAAATGGAAACGGGAATTTACAGATAGGTACATACACACATAATGACATAACTACATGTATACCTTGCATACATACTTCACTTATTCCTGGAGGGTATATTACATCATTACTGATAGGTAGATACATATACCTTGCTATACCTTCATGTTTACACACATATCTGGTTATAGCTACATGTTTATTTTTACTTGATGTTGTTTAGAATTGGAGAAATTAGGAACCGCATATATTTATATTTGACTTGTTGCAGTTAAATAGCGGCTTTTCCTTTATATGCTTACATTACAGTTTTCTGTTGTATATATTATATTCATGGATTTTCGTATTAAGATATGGATTTTTCATGATGTTTTCTGGATTTGGGGACCATGGTAGTTCATGAAATTATGCATTATTTGAAAAACCCGGTTTCCCTTGATGATATGATATTACAGCATCCACCATGAGATTTGTCGGTTCTGATTATATACCCGATTCGAGGAGCGGGAGGCACCGTCTGCGGGTACATGGTGGGGCCCGGAAGTACCCGGGGGCAAGAATCTCAGTGAGGAGATGAGTTAGTGGGGGAACCATACTTTCCGGTGACATTACCAATGACTCGGCGGTAATCATGGGGATACCGTTGGGAGTCATGTACGTATAGATACGTGGAAAGATGAGGGTCAGAGCTAGGCACTCGTGCTTTTCGGATAGCGTGTGATACGTACCTATCAGGGGGCCAGTCGTGGTGACAGCACCTGATAGACCTGCATTTCTGTATCGATGCTTGACACATTGGTTTCATGATATTTCTTTTTACTCCTTTGTATATATAACAGGGGTTTAGGCCGCTGTTATATATACCCTTACACCAATATTAGTGGAATGGGACGCTGATATATGTGTATTGACATTAAATTATATACATCATCATATTTATGCATGCAAATATACCTAGAATGTAAAGGACTCATTGACATTGGATTTAGGACATTTGAGAATTTATTTGATATTGATTACAGGATATATGTGAGATCTA
The DNA here is from genome assembly GCA_030015575.1 of Agapanthus africanus. Classification (NCBI taxonomy): domain Eukaryota; kingdom Viridiplantae; phylum Streptophyta; class Magnoliopsida; order Asparagales; family Amaryllidaceae; genus Agapanthus; species Agapanthus africanus. The sequence goes on from JASDDO010000004.1 coordinate 210,009,666, forward strand.
CTTGATATTGTACATTCGGGGTATGTGAGATATACTTGATATTGTATATACGGGATATGTGAGATCTACTTGATATTGTACATTAAGGATATGTGAGACTTACTTGATATGATAGCCAAATTGGGGGCTGATTTGAGGAAATTGGGATTTGGATTGTCTTGATGGATTTTGATCCTACCTCGATGTCAGGATTCCGTGGAAATGACATATTTCATTCCATACTCTACATTTACTGTTTATGCACTGCTTCATGCATTAGTGTACCTGTTAGAGTACCTTCCATGACTGTTGCGTTTACATACCTTTATTCATATCATTTCTTCATGTATTAGTAGTACCTGTTAGAGTACCTTTCATGACTGCTGCATTTACATACCTTTATTTATATGCATTGCTTCATGTATTAGTTGTACCTGCTAGTGTACCTTTCATGATTATTGCATTCATATGACTTTTTATTACTATTAATTGCACATGTTAGAATCGCGTTGTACGTGCATACTCGTGATTACCTGCATATGTTATTTACTATTCACGAGTTGGCAACTCACCCCCGTTGTGCCACGGTGTTTGCAGGTGTTCCTCAGGATAGTCAGAGGAAGGCTATTATCACACATCTTATCATCTTTTGCTACGGATACCGCATCAGCTCACAGTGTGCAGTTTGCTTAGGTGGGTTTTGTGGTTATTCGTTGTATTGTATATTCGCTGTATCCCTGTACTCTCCATCTACTATTTTCATATTGACTTAGAGACTTGGTGAGGACGATGTTGTATATTATGTTGTGACTTGTTGTCTTTTATACAGTTTCCTTTCTATCGTCTTCTATTTCTTCGCTACGGCGTCGTATATTTGTTGTGGTGGTTGTTTTCCTCCTTTGGGCGTGGATTTGCTCCCGTTGGGGATGCTTTACTTTATATTTATGTTGTACCCATTTTTGGGGTTGGTTTTTATAAAGGAGGTGCTGCCGAAATTTAAAGGAAATAAAGTTGGACTTTTAAAGAATTTGGGTTGTGATTTCAAAGACTTTTAAACAATGTTTCTTATCTTTTCTGGTATTTTAATGGTTTAGATTTCTGGGTTTTGGCTTTCTTTTACTGCGTTACGCCTGTAGACGTTGCGTAGTATTAAGGCCGTCACGTGCCAATTTCGGGTCGTGACAAAGTTGGTATCAGAGCGCTAGGTTTTTACCTTACGGAGTGTAGGATGACCTTGATATGATGGAGTAGGTAGCTTAAGCAGAGTAACGTAGTGTGTGTATGTCTGCAGCATACTCACGATGCAGTACTCCGCCTAAAGTGACCTAAGTATAATTACTTGAAATTTCTTCCTTGATGATTCATATCCTTGTGATTCGATTTCCGTGTTCATATCGAATCCTATCCCTATTTATAGCCTTTGCCGCCGACGACTATGGGGACTCAGTGAGGTGCAGCGAGGGCTGAGGTCAGAGTTGACTCAGGTGGGTCAATGACTGACCAGGATGGCACGCTCGTTGCACAGGTGCAGACGGATCCGCCTTCGACAAATAGTATCGCTAGGCTTGTGGCAGAGATGCAGGACATGCGCCAGACGATGAGTTCTTTGGTGGAGACCATTCGAGCGCAGCGACAGGAGGTTGTCACCCCTGTTACCCAGTTGTTCCTTGCGACCAGCGCATAGCATTCCATCACCTACATAGCACCAGTGGATGCAGCCCTAGTTGACGAGACACGTATTCCTGAGACTTTGGGAGTTCCGGAACAGTGGAGGACTCGTACCGGTGTACCATCCCAGAGACAGAGGCTTAGTCGTCGAGACAACTTTCTTGACCGTTGCGGGAGTAGCAGAGGTTTGGGACGAGGGGATTCGTGTTAGCTAGATCAGCCGTTTGTTGTGTTAACTTCTGTCAGCGATTCTTTTGTTGCGCGACACGTATTTCAGTCGTATGCCAGTCGGTTAGGAGATTCATCCGTCACTTGATCCTTTTAGAGATGTTGGATTTGACGTTCTCCTGGGCATGGACTGGTTAGTTACGTGATTGGCGTCTGTGGACTACCGCGAGGAAACAGTCAAGGTTTTTTTCCCGGTAAGTCAGTTCTTGTTGTGCAGGGGGCAGTGGTGCCGCCTCTCACAGCTCGAATTCAGCCTTTTTCGCTAGTCGGCTTTTGAGGAGAGGATGTCGAGGATTCTTGGCATTCATTCGTGATACCGGAGCCACAGTGGGTTTGTTGGACCGGGTTCTTATCGTGCGAGAGTTTTCCTACATTGTTCCAGATGAGCCGTCGGAGCTTAGGGAGTTTAAGGATCAGCTGCAGAGTTGTTTGTTGGGGGGATTGTGCGTCTGAGCGTTTCGCATTGGGGAGCTCCTATTTCTATTCGTCAAGGAGGAAGACGACAGTTTAGGTTGTGTATTGATGGATCGCCAATTGAACCGGCTTACGGTGCGGATAGGTATCTTTTACCTCGCATTGACGATTTCTTCGATCGGCTCCAGAGTGCGAGACATTTTCTAAGTTTGTTCGGGATCAGGTCATCATTGTTGCGGGTTCGGAGTGATGACATTCCGAAGACTGCCTTGTGCGTGCTACGGGCTTTGTATGTTTTGGTGGTGTCGTCGAACTCACCAATGCCCTAGCAGCATTCGTAGATATGATGAACCATATTTCTTCAGGCCGTTCCTCGACCAGTTATTGATGTGTTATAGACGACATTCTGGTCTATTTAATTTGTTTTGAGGAACAGGAGAAACACTTGAGGATTTGTTTTGCAGATACTGGGAGAGCCCCAGCGGTTTGCTAGGTTCTTGGAGTGTTCCTTCAGGCTTGATTGTGTTGACTCCTAGGTCTTGTAGTTACGGGAGACGGTTTTTGTATGGTTCCGAGGAAGATCGAGGCCATACAGCTTTGGCCCAGACTTGTGTACGGGACGGAAGTCCGCAGATTTTGGGCTTAGCAGGTTTTTACCGACGTTTCTTGCAGGATTGCTAGTATAGTGCTGCACCGTTGACTGGACTGACCTGAAAGGAGGTTTCTTTTTCTTTGGACTGAGGCTTGCGTGCGAAGTTTTTTCAGCAGTTGGAGATTCGGTTAACAACTGCACCAATTCTTTCTTGCTTTTTGGTTCGGGCGACTTTGTTGTTTTAACTGTGATGTTTCGCGAGTGGGGCTCGATTGTGTACTAAGTTGACACTATAGAGTTATCGCTTTTGCTTCCCTACATTTGGAGGAAGTACGAGCAGGATATCCCACTCATGATCTGGAGATGGCCGCGGTGGTAGTGCGTTAGGGATTGGAGACGCTACTTGTTCGAGAGTCGTGTCAGATTTTCACGGACCACCGGAGCTTAATGTACATCTTCCTGTAGCGGGTTTTGATTGTTGAGACAACGCCGTTGGATTGAACGTGTGGAGGATTGTGTTTGTGAGATAATTTATTACCCTTAGCAAGGCGATTGTGGTAGCTGATGCTGGAGTCGTAGGCCCGGGGTTAGTTAGTTCCAGTTATGCGCAGTCAGAGACAGTCTTCTGCAGATTTACAGTTCTTGTGCGATCGTGGAGTACAGCTTAGGTTTGCATCTACTGAGGGGACAGCTTGCTCATGTCCACGCCCGGCCACTTTTCCGTAATCGTTTTCGCGAGACATTTCCTACCGACGCTCGTTCGTTAGAGATACTTGAGCATACTCGGCTGGGTAATGATTCGAAGTCCTTGATTTATGACAAAAGTGTGCTAAGTTAGGGACACGTTTGTGTACCTGATATTATCGGGTAGAGACGTGAAATCCTAGAGCTGGCACATCTGTCAATTCTCTGTATTCATTCAAGTTCCACCAAAATTGATGTGACTTATGAGATAGTTACTGGTGGACAGGAATGTAAGAAGAAATTTCAGGTTTCTTTTCAAGGTGTTTGTCTTGTTGTGTGTTTTGGTTGAGCATCTGAGACCGGCTGGAGAGTTGCAACCTTAAACCGTTCCGAAGTGGGAATGGGAGCAGATCTCCATGAATATTCTTTGTGGCGTATACCCAGGTTTAGTCAGGGTGTGACTCCATTCGGATGTTTGTTGTCCGGTTATACTCAGTTTGCTCAGTTGTTCCTTATTAAGTTTGTGTGTTGCACGGAGTTCCTTCATGGGTCGTATCCAATGAAGGCACCCTGTTCGCTTGCCGTCTTGGGCAGGAGCTTCAGGAAGCCTTGGGTACTGGTTGAGCTTTAGCTCCGTCTTTCTACCCGCAGGATGATGGTTTTGTGAGAGCGGGCTATACCGACTCTAGAGGTTATACTCGTGCATACGTACTAATTGTTGTCGGCAGTTGGGATCGTCACTTGCCATTTTTCGGATTCTCCTTCGATAGCTGTTATCAGGAGGCACTCCAATTGGCAACCTTTAAGTTTTGTTTGTTAGGTAGTGTCGATCTCCAGTCTGTTTTTCTGACTCTGCGTAGTAGGATTTTTGGACCCCAGCTAGTCTAGAGACTTCGGAAATGATCCAGCTGTTTCAGGTGAGGATGATGACGGTCCTGTGCGGACAGAGGTCTTATGTCGACCATGGTGATCGCAGGCTCGAGTTCGCAGTGGGAGATCATGTATTCCTACGGATTTTTCTGATGAATGACGTGTTGAGTTTTGGGAAGCTTACCCACAATTGTAGGTCATTTTGAGATCCTTTAAGCGAGTTAGTTCGTTGCCTTTAATTTGGCACTTCCGCCCAGATTATTGAGTTTTCACCCCGCATTCTTTGTGTTGATACTTTGCAATTACCTTCATGACTTTTTTTCACATGATTCAGCATTAGACCATTTGCTTTGACGCGATCTTTTTGCTCACCGGCAGCCATTGGTGTTAATGGCCCGATAGGTGGAGAAACTTCGGTCAAGGTTCTTGCTATCTGTGGAGAGTTTTCTTGGACGTAGTCGTATAGTGAGATGATCACTCGGGAGGCTGCGAGCGAGAATTGGGAGTTTTGTACTCTTCTTTTTGAAGGTACGCTTAGTGAAAATTTTAAATTCGGGGACGAATTTTTGTAAGGGGGGAGATTGTAACGTTTTGGAAATCGTTTTGTGAATTTTCCCGTTTTAGGGCAAAATTGTCGGTTTTTCCCGTTTTAACCCGATTTCGATCAAACGTCCGTATAAGCTTGCCGGCACTTTTTTTAGCTAAAATAAAGCTTGTGCGTGAACTTTAGGGGTATTTGGGAGGTTTTGGTTCAGATAGAATTTTTCCCAAATAAAATATTATTTTAAGCGGTATTTGGTGCACGTAAATCGGGAAATTTCTTCTCTTGAGAATAAATTATTTTCTTATCACTAGAATATTTTGGAAACTTTTTTTTAAATATCTAGATATTTTTTGGAGTGCAAAAGGTTTTATTTTAAAAAGAAAAGAAAATGTGTAAAGGTGGCAAAGTGCATTTATTAAGCATTTATTACTCTTTTTCCTAGCAATTTCTTCACAAAAATTCACAAAAATACCCCCTAACCCCCTTGGCCGGCCCTTCCCTTCCCCTTGCTGCCCTTCATCATTCCCACTCATTTTCAACTCATTTTGCATCAAATAAATCATGAAAAATCCAAATAAAATCATAAAAATTCAAATATAATCATTTTCCTTCACTAATTCTTCTTGGATCTTCAACAAAGCATGGTTTTTTTTATTCTATGATGTGAGATTAAGATTCATTTTGTGTTCTTGGGGAGGTATAATTCTTACCTTAATCCTTTTATATTTGCTTTAATCTTATTCTAGCTAATTTAGTTAGCAAATTTGGTGTTTAGTTTAGTTTTTAAATTATGATTAATTCATTTATATTTGGTTTAAGAAATTCATGTTAGGGTTAAATTTTGTTAAGTGTTTAGTGTTCATTTGAAGTGTTAATTTGTGTTTTGGAGATGATTAACCTAGTAGGAAATGTTAATTTTTGCTAATGAACACTTTGTTTAATTATGCAATTAGCTTACTAGGTTTTTGCTAAAACATAATTAGCGAGTGTTAAAAATATATGAATGGTTTAGATAGATTGGTTAAGCTATATTAGGGTGTTTGTAATCGCTAGATATGCATTAGCTTGAAACTAGTGCGAAATATTGCGATAGGTTGCTTACTAGATTTCGGGTTTTTTCCGACGTGGGTTCGATTGGTCGTTGCGAGGTTATATCTATTGTATTCTTCGTAATTGTTTGTGTTGAGTTGTGTGATCGGGACGATCGGGGTCTAGACTTAGTGTATTGTAGTTTAGCCATGTCGTGCACGATAGATGCGCTAAGTGCGCAGTACAATTTTCAGGACGTTATTCTTGCGTTTCGATGTCTTTTCGTCGATGTAAGATATTTGCTTATGTGATGTGTTTGTGAAATTTTAGGTTCGCAAGCGGGGACTTCGGACGCTACGACAAGGGAAAACAGGTGGTAGGCTTCATTTAGCCAGGAGCGTTGGTGAGTAGATTTAACATCTACAGGGGGATCGCCCACATGGCGTTATGCGTCTGGGCTAGAGATGTTATTTCTGTCGCATATTCTATGTCATATTTAGAATTGCGCATTTACCTTATTACTTAGATATTGTTGTGCTTGGACTAGTATCCTTAGGACACTGCACATATTATTGACGATTCATGTTGCACGAGCACTGATTGTATGCTACACACACCGTCAATAATTGCCATGTCACGCATAACCCACTTATAGATATGATATTGCTTGGTTAGGGACATTGAGACTTTGATTCATATTTCTTTACGCATTGACTTATAGCATACCTGTATATCTACATGCTTACATATATGCCTTGACATGCTTACATGCTAGTTACATGTATACCTATAGGGTATTGTACCATTATTGATAGGTACATACACACATAATGACATAACTACATGTATACCTTGCATACATACTTCACTTATACCCGGAGGGTATATTACATCATTACTGATAGGTAGATACATATACCTTGCTATACCTTCATGTTTACACACATATCTGGTTATAGCTACATGTTTATCTTTACTTGATGTTATTTAGAATTGGAGAAATTAGGAACCGCATATATTTATATTTGACTTGTTGCACTTAAATAGCGGCTTTTCCTTTATATGCTTACATTACAGTTTTCTGTTGCATATATTATATTCATGGATTTTCGCATTAAGATATGGATTTTTCATGATGTTTTCTGGATTTGGGGACCGTGGTAGTTCATGAAATTATGCATTATTTGAAAAACCCGGTTTCCCTTGATGATATGATATTACAACATCCACCATGAGATTTGTCGGTTCTGATTATATACCCGATTCGAGGAGCGAAAGGCACCGTCTGCGGGTACATGGTGGGGCCCGGAGGTACCCCGGGGCAAGAATCTCAGTGAGGAGATGAGTTAGTGGGGGAACCATACTTTCCGGTGACATTACCAATGACTCGGCGGTAATCATGGGGATACCGTTGGGAGTCATGTACGTATAGATACGTGGAAAGATGAGGGTCAGAGCTAGGCACTCGTGCTTTTCGGATAGCGTGTGATACGGACCTATCAGGGGGCCAGTCGTGGTGACAGCACCTGATAGACCTGCATTTCTGTATCGATGCTCGACACATTGGTTTCATGATATTTCTTTTTACTCCTTTGTATATATAACAGGGGTTTAGGCCGCTGTTATATATTCCCTTACACCAATATTAGTGGAATGGGACGCTAATATATGTGTATTGACATTAAATTATATACATCATCATATTTATTCATGCAAATATACCTAGAATGTAAAGGACTCATTGACATTGGATTTAGGACATTTGAGAATTTATTTGATATTGATTACATGATATATATGAGATCTACTTGATATTGTCCATTCGGGGTATGTGAGATACACTTGATATTGTACATACGGGATATGTGAGATCTACTTGATATTGTAAATTAAGGATATGTGAGACATACATGATATGATAGCCAAATTAGGGGCTGATTTGAGAAAATTGGGATTTGGATTGTCTTGATGGATTTTGATCCTACCACGATGTCAGGATTTCGTGGAAATGACATATTTCATTCCATACTCTACATTTACTGTTTATGCACTGCTTCATGCATTAGTGTACCTGTTAGAGTACCTTCCATGACTGTTGCGTTTACATACTTTTATTCATATCATTTCTTCATGTATTAGTAGTACCTGTTAGAGTACATTTCATGACTGCTGCATTTACATACCTTTATTTATATGCATTGCTTCATATATTAGTTGTACCTGCTAGTGTACCTTTCATGATTATTGCATTCATATGACTTTTTATTGCTATTAATTGCACATGTTAGATTCGCGCTGTACGTGCATACTCGCGATTACCTGCATATGTTATTTACTATTCACGAGTTGGTAACTCACCCCCGTTGTGCCACAGTGTTTGCAGGTGTTCCTCAGGATAGTCAGAGGCAGGCTATTATCACACATCTTATCATCTTTTGCTACGGATACCGCATCAGCTCACAGTGTGCAGTTTGCTTGGGTGGGTTTTGTGGTTATTCGTTGTATTGTATATTCGTTGTATCCCTGTACTCTCCATCTACTATTTTCATATTGACTTAGAGACTTGGTGAGGACGATTTTGTATATTATGTTGTGACTTGTTGTCTTTTGTACAGTTTCATTTCTATCGTCTTCTATTTCTTCGCTACGGCGTCGTATATTTGTTGTGGTGGTTGTTTTCCGCCTTTGGGCGTGGATTTGCTCCCATTGGGGATGCTTTATTTTATATTTATGTTGTACCCATTTTGGGGGTTGGTTTTTATAAAGGAGGTGCTGCCAAAATTTAAAGGAAATAAAGTTGGACTTTTAAAGAATTTGGGTTGTGATTTCAAAGACTTTTAAACAATGTTTCTTATCTTTTCTGGTATTTTAATGGTTTAGATTTCTGGGTTTTGGCTTTCTTTTACTGCGTTACGCCTGTAGACGTTGTGTAGTATTATGGCCGTCACGTGCCAATTTCGGGTCATGACAGCTCTTTTCAAGATTAGATTGGTTATTTTATCTAATCATGATGGCTCCCACTCTTTTTATCAAATTTCCTTCAAACCCTAAAAGGTAAGATTAGCCGGGATTAATTACACCCTACAGGTTTGCCAATCGTTCGGCAGGTATCGGTACTCCGAGGGAGGTTCCTCGTGCTTTCATACGGACCTAATTAAAATAAACCTCGTTTCCCTATAGGCATAACCCCGTTGAGACCTTTCTAGACACCTATTGTATTAGCTAATTGTAAAGTGCAAAACTCTCCCAGGAGTAACTCTTACTCGCAGCGGGTATCGGGATCCAACTATCATATAGAAGGTATGCAATCTCATTGCAAATTTCAACACTTGAAATTCCCGATAATTTTTTTACCCCTAGCGTCCTATGACCTTGACGCAGGCCAAACAACTCATAGGGCGCTAGTCAAGTTCAGCCCGTTCATTTCTTGATTAAATTAAACCCACACGTACGACCCTTGACGCAGGCCAAACAACGCTGTACGACTACCCTAATCAAATCGCATCACATGCTAGTAGATAAGCACTAATCATCTACCGCATACTACGCCTTGACGCAGGCCAACAAACGTAGCACGAATACTAAAATAATACTTATCTGAAATGACGGAGGGCTACGCAGGTTTTTAAGAAAACCATGAGCGTAATGAAATTGAAATCGTTATAGAATCTAATGATTTTGTAAAGGAGTGTTTTTTAGGCTTTTGCTAGTTTCTCTAAAGAGGTCACTCCCGGTGAAGGGATCTCGGCTCTTTCCTCATCGAATGAGGTGTAGGATATTCATGAATACCACTATGCAAAACAAGAACTAGAGAAGCAATCAAAAGACAAAACCGAGTGGGTTATAGCATTTGCTAGTTTCGTTAAAGAGGTCACTACCGGTGAAGGGATCTCGGCTCTTTCCTCATCGAATGAGGTGCTGGATATTCATCAAAGAATACCACTATGCAAAGTAAGAACTAGAGCTACCCTTTTTGAAAATTTGATTCTACAATATCTTTTGGTTTCTTTTTTTTCATTAATATCATTAATGAAGTCCTATCAATTAATGTTTCCTAAACATTACAGAAAAATGAAACGAAAATAGAACGTACTCTTATGCCATCCGCATTCACCACAGGGCCCCGTCATGCACCGTTAGGTTACTTAACTACAGGCAGAGCGGGGGCTGGACTAGCGCGGGTGCAAAACATAAGCAACGTTTATTATATATCATATATATAATATTACATTCGTCTCACGCAGTTATATGATCAACATCACAGAATCAAACAGCAGAAACAACATATGAAATATTGGATATACTAGGATGTCCGTGTTTTAAATTTAGCCAGTAATGTAAAACACGCATTCCACGGTCGTGATGAATAGCCAAACCCACATCCCATAGACCCCTACGAGAGCGGCAAGTAACCCTACCAATTCTAGAGTTAGGAGACCCAGACTCAACTCCTTGAGATGGTCTCCCACTGGACTCTAAAACTCTGTTACTTGTGCTCCCACCTTAGGTCTATCCTTATGCGGTAAAGTAAATAATATACAACAATGGTGACATCATCCTCAACCTAGAATTGTCCCAATAAAAGAATATTACATACAAATTTTACATGAATGAAAATTGAAAAACTCCCATCCCACATAAAACCCCCGGCTATTCAATCACGACGATCCAATAAAACATATCCCCAGCAACACATGATATCACATTGGGTATCAAGATTTCGGTTGGACGTGAGGAGGTGCGTAAGAAAATATGTGTATCCCTAAAACTTGTTGACATATAGCAACGAGATTGGGATACCCCACATATTAGACTTACGGTCGCAGAAAAGAAAACAGAAAACTACAATAATTAGAATCCGCAATATCCTTAGACATCATAAACCCGGAATATCTCATATTCCGGATTTCATGCCTAACTTATAAAACTTGCATTTTAGTCTTAAATTGAAAACTCTTTTCAATTGGTTGTCGGATAATTCAACAAGATTCCCGACTTAGTGATCGTGTACAATACGCAATCGCGACGGAGTTTTGATCCGAATCAAAACTTCGTGGCAATCGATCAATTGAGACTAAACGGATAGGTCTACAATATACTAACTAGTTTTCATAAAACTAATTAATCTGAATTCTAATAATTGTATCACACATCACAATGCTTGTAAAGTAACCGCGACATTAGAATTCCGCACGCAATTAGCAAACTAAACCAATTTTTCCAAGACATAAAAAATCCAGTGAGCTAATGTTCCAAAACCGATCGGTTTAAGCCAATCCGGGAGTCGAAACGAACTCGAAACCCGCCCAAATCTTCGCGAAGGCGAAGATCCCAAAATTAACAATCAAATGGGGAGCCTCGGGGGGGTACCCACCCATAGGGGCCACCTCGAAATAGCCCCTACGGGAAGGCAGACCCGAGAGCACCCAGTTGGGGTGCTCTCGGGTCACCCCCCCAAGGCCACCTTGTGGTGGTCTTGGGGTGTGGGTCCGGCCTCTGATCCCTCCCGGGGTGTCCCCGGGGTACCCCCGGGGTGCGCACGCTCCACCCCGTGGCTTCTCGGTTCAAACCGTGAGCCCGCGATGTGTGCAAACAACTCAACATCATTTTGGAAACTGATTTTATCGGTAGTTTTTCGCGACAAAAACGGCGGATTTCTAACGTCACTACAAGCTATGATAGTCTACCCTAATGTTCTAGTTTGGCTCTGATACCATGAAAGTCTACCCTAGAACCACCATGAGGTCTAAGAGGCATCAAGCATGCCAAATTCAAATTTTTATAGCGCTATGCTAGACTATACAAGATCTTTGCTAGAATATTAGGGTTTGCTATAAAGAAAACTATATGAAATGAAAGATGTCTAAGTGTTTAGAATGAGCTTAGAATGAATGGAAACTCTTGACCCCCCACTCATTCAAGCATGGAATTTTGCAATATAAATATGCAACCATGCTTGAATAGTGAGTCAAGATGAATAAACAAATGTAAATCCCATGCTTGCAACCATGCTCCCATTTTCCACCTCATTTCTATTTTCACAAAATATAATTTTATGCCATGCTTCATTATTATATATATATATATATATATATATATATATATATATATATTATGAAAAATAATTAGTGAGCTAATGATATTAGTTAAGATATAATTATATCAAATATAATATATATCACATTATTAAATCAACACTTGATTTAATAACCCAGTTATATCACATATGACCGACTAATATCATATATCTGTATATCACATTATCAAATCAACACTTGATTCGACAATCTGGTTATATCACATATAACTGAACCGATAACAGATAACTTCCAGATTACAATACAGTATCATATACACGTATTTAATCAGGCCCACACACATATCACATATGTGTCATACTTCGTTTCGCTTGAACCAGGGAACTTCTGTATGGGACAATAAAGACTCGTGAATACGCCAGCAGTAGGTGATGATCATATCAGTCACCTACAAACCGTCAGCGGTACTAGATGGACGTAACGGCTATCCGGATATTGAGCGATATGAAGATTAACAAGCAAGATTGTCCATAGTCTCCATGAAGCCTATCAGTAACACTACCGTACAGTCCGGTCTCTTCGTCTGATATGCCGCATATCATGTCTAGGGGTGGTTAAACGTCAGTCCCCAGTAACGTGATATGTCATGCCGATGTCTGGCCTATAACGGTTCGAGAAACTTCTGATAACACTTATCAGTAAATCTCGGCAGCAGCCGTGGCCAGTGACTTCCAGTTATAGCCAATCGAGCATAGCGCAAAATCAACCCCCAATACCGGGAGAGACGAAACCCCTCCTATCGCTCATTGCCTCCATGCAACTCGGGACTGTACCCAAAATCCACCTGTTTTCATGTCTCCTTTGAGCGTGGTAGGGAAGAAATCAAAGCACGGTAGGAGCCGCACAAGACTCTATGACGATCTCGGGTCTACAGACTAACCTGTACCAGTGTCACCAGAGGACTGCTATCTGACGATAGGTATACTACCGCATAGGAGTCCTCGGCGAGTCCTGTTCGGTGTACCCATTCTCCAATGAGCACCTGTGTACAATCTTTGATGTCACAATCCAATGGTTGTGGGATCAACCATCGCCCTCTGAGGGATAAGAAACGTACACACTAGTCTACTCTGGAATATCGATGCCCTAGTCTCGATATTCCCACGACTAGGAACTGATTAAAGGATGTACTTTTGGACCACCCTGGCCCCACTAGTATGATCTCATCATAGTCATGGTAGTCAAGTACATATCCTAAGGGCTTTATCAACATGTAAGAGATAGACAGCATAAATACCAGTCTACATGTTAAGATAAAACTAACCTGATTGCATACTATCATGTCGAGCAAGAAAGTCCTCTATATATATGTCCAAGCATCCACTATATCAACAATAATGGCCTCTAGGGCATACATATTCCTAACAGATCAATCATCATATATACCTCGTACGGTAAAAATCCATCTTACGGCATCCTCAAATCGATGGTACGGGTCAAATATCATATATATCATATAGTTTGTACGGTATCAATCGTCGTACAATATCATAATCAAGGGTACGGATCTAAGGTCTCATAAAATCTATTATTTCATCAATTCACATGTTATCGCATGTTAGGTATATAATGCCCAACGATCCTTAATGTATCGCATCATTTTCGATGTCTCATTTCGAATCATATATCACGATCTCTTGACATCCAGTTCGATCGTATCGACTCAAAACCATATCACATATCATATACTCATCTTACACGTATATGTATGTATATATATATATATGTATACATCAACATATCCATATATATATATATATATATATATATATATATGTATATACATATACACACATATCAAACTAAGTGTGTGCGTATGTGTGCGCGACGATATAAACTAACGGATCACAACTGTAGAAAATAGACTAAGGATAAACCTTCCTACAAGTCTGCTTATTTTAACCTAGAGTCTCCTAGAGCCCTACTTTCTAAGTATCCACCTCACATTGCTATATATATAATATAGATAATAAACATATTCTACGGTTGTGGGGGTGCTATACGCCATCCACCCGACTTCCCCCGTAGATATACATCTACTCACCTTTGATCCTCGCTTGCTGAAGTCGATGGCGCCTTGCTCTCCCTTGTCGTCCCGAAGTCCACATGAAGGTACCTACAGTTTTCAAGCACATCATATCGTAAACAAGAATCAAATACAAGAAAAGCCGATACGGCATATGAAACACACATAGGTTAGAACCTATGGTCCACGCATGCAAAAACAACTAAGCAACTCTCGACATCGACGTACGATCGTCAATCGACCGAGATAAAACACAAATACCAAAACCCAAGTCATTAAAAGACGTAAAACGAAAATATAAACTTAGGAAAACATCTCCAGATTTTGCCTCATATCAAATTGGGACATTTAGCATATAGGATAGGTCTAATTATAGGATAAATGAGACATGCTCCAAGAATGAACCCTAACCTACACACCCAGGCCTCAAATTGCGGCCAGAAGTAATTTATTTGCGGCCATGAAAAGAAATTTAAGTCTCAGGTCTCTAGGGTAGTTTCTAGGTCACTTGCATGTCTCACCGTAATCGCTATATATTTTCAAGGTCCCCGAGTCATAGATCCTATAATATCACCACAAATTCCACAAAAATACGATATCGGCAAATTCAAAGATTAAGTCTTGGGGTTTGTATGCTCAGTTGGTCCAGGATTTTTAACACTAGATGGGTTGTAGTCACTACTTAACCTCAACTACACCTTTACAATACAAAATATCCCCTAACCTCATCTTGGAAAATTCTAGCATCACTAATCTACACAAGTTTAACTCTAATGCACTATAGTAGGGTAGGAAAGCTAATAACTTAGCTAAAAGTGTAGGATTTACCTCATATAGCAACTAGAGAAAATTCTAGGGTTGCCCAAAGAGCCCAAAGTTCCAACTTGATGCATCCAAGTGCTTTATAGTGAGGTTGGGATCTTTTTTTGTGAAGGAGGGAGTGGTTTTTGATTAAGTTTTGGTGGTGTTTTGTGGTGGAAGAGGAGGTGGAGGAGAAGGAAGAAGATGAAGGAGGTGAAGAAAATAGAATGAGAAATGAGGTGAGGAATTGACCATGGCTAGGGTTGCCTCGCCCTCTCTCCCTCTCTCCCCTCATTAATACAAATCAAATCTTGTCCCCTCTCTCTCTCTCTCATTTTTCTTCTCATTTACAAAAAACAAAACCATTTAAAAAAAACAAAGAAACCATGGTTCATAAGAAAATCTAACAAGTGTTTTGCAACATGTTTTGTTTCATGCCACATACATAAACAAGATTAATGCATAATTAGCAAAATGTTAATCAAGTTTAGCATTAACTTGTATACAATTAATTGTATAATAATGTATAAAATATCCAAATCACTTAAATTCTTTCAAATTCAATAATTTAGATTAGTTTTCCAATTATTTTCTAAATTACAAGTTTATAACCATACTACTTCATCAAAACCAATTCCTATATCTTTATAATATTCATGAAATTTATTATTTTATTTATTTAAATTCAAAAAATAATATTTTATTTTTCTGAAATGTTACAATTTCTAGTGACCTCAAAAATATGTGCAGGCTTAATTAGAGGCCTAAAAGAAATTTGGTGGCCTACTGTCACGACCCGAAATAGCACGTGACTGGAACTTGAATAATGTGAAGTCTATAGGACCCCACCTAATTCAAGTAAGCCAAAAGCCCAGAAATCTAAACCAATTGAAAAGAGAGTGGAGGAAAAACATAGTTTTAAACAAGTGTTTTAATAAAATAAGCCGTAGTAATTATTATTAAAACATCATGTCTTTTCCAAAAATTTCGGCAGAGTTTCCTTTGTAAATACTGGCCCCAAACGGGCACAAACATGCATAATATAAGGGCATCCCTAAGTGGGAGCTAGCTCTTCGCCAATTGGCGGACACAACCACGCAAGACATATAATATACAACGCCGAAGGGCGAGAATCAAAACACAGAAGAAAACCAAAGGAAAGCCATAATATATATGTAGGTACCCCCACGTGGATGTCGAGACGATGAAGAAGAGGATGGCGACATCGACATCGGCAAGCAAGAGCAGGTGAGTAGATATATATCTACGGGGGAAGTCAGGTGGATGGCGTATAGCACCCCCCGCAGTTTCGTAAAATAGAACGCGAATGTGTTATGATACACATATAGATATATACTTATATAATATTATATGATGTGATTACGTAGCTAGGAATGCCTTAGAGGACTTGATTGATAGCGTCATTAGTTAGTTGTAGTCGAGAACCCTAGAATAAGGTTTACATACACGCACACACACACTTGCATACATTTTATTATTGTGCGTATATGGGGATATGTATATATATATATATACACACACATAGGTATGGGACTGTGTATACATATATACGTATACATATACTTGGATGATGAGGATAGTATATGTATTTGGAGATGAGTCGATGAGTTTAGGCTTGATGCCACGAGATTTGTGATATGACGTGGTTCGTATTATGAGATACGACACGATGTGATAGCGGGTCCTCTAGGCGTGGTGTTTTCATACACACACATACATATATATAGATGGTATCAATATATACTAGACGTAGATCAGTACCCCCAGATCATGATATATGATGGTAAGGATACCTGGTGAATAATGAGATAAATGTGATATTTGACCCATACCCAGATTTGGGAGGCCGTACGACGGATTTACCGTACGAGCTATATATTGATGATAGATCCGCACTCTTGACTCGAGGTTGTCATATTAGATATATTGTATCGTATGTGATACTATTGAGGCGGGATCACCGACTATTATATATATATATATATATCGGCTCAGACATAGCTGGATGTCCTTACCCCTTTTCGTTTAGTCTGTTAGTTTAGTCCTGTAGTTTACTTGTAGATTTTAGACTAAACTCGGGTCATACCTATTTCAAAACTAACGAATCGTGAGTATTTTTAAGACAGGTCAAGGTATTCTACGGATATTTCAAAGGACGTACTTTTCTTTAAAACACCATAGCCCTATTTTCTAAACACCACGATTCATGTTATTTCAAATGGCAAACTGTATGACCCATATATATTAAGGTAGATTACATTTATTGTTGTTTATTATTCAGCTCCCGCATATTCTTGCTGTTCGCATCACATTGCATGCTTATATTGTGTTTTCATATGCTATTATTGAAATCATTGCTGTCAGGTCACCAGCACCATTACCGATGATGCGTATGTTCCACGTACACTTGCTTGCCGGCTCACACACATCTTCATCGGTAATTGCCATGTCACGTACACATTAGAAGATACTAATCATCAATACAAATTGTTAGTTGATAGTTTCGACATAGTATTAGCGTACTTGCTGTTATTTCTACTTTAGACATTGCATTTATTACTGTGATTGCCATGCATATTTATATATTTATTTCCATGCATTATTATTTAGGGCCAGTCCAGATTGCCGGAGCCCAATGCTTTTAATTCATTGTTTATTTATTCTTTGATTCCGGATTTTCCATGAGATTTATGGATTTGGAGAAACCTCAAGATTTTATAAACTTATTATCATTTTAAAATGAAAGTTGCGGTTTTCTCATGATATGATTGAGATATATCCACCATGAGTTGTCTTCGCTCTTGAGCGATATGATTTACCCGATTCGAGGAGGAGGAGGAACCGTCTGTGGGTGCATGGTGGACCTGGTGCGGTACCCCTAGGCGAGAAGATCGCAGATGATGGCGTTGAGCCTGGCAGGGGAACACTACCGACCAGTGACTTCATTGTGACTCGTCGGATATCCGAAGGATACCGATCGGAGTTGGGCCAGTCCAGATAGCCGGAGCCTAGGGGCCAGTCCGGATAGCCGGAGTCCCAGATATTGAGATATTTAGATTTGTTGTCGATGCTAGACACTGATTTATGATGATTTCATTGATGATATTTCATTTTATATACAGATATCTCCCTGAGATAAGAAAACAGTTTCTCATTTATATGTATTCTGTTTTCATGCATTCATACCTCATATTTATGATATATTACTACCTGAGGCACTGACACGAGCACATGGTATTACACTTATGTATAGATGTTTACCCTTGCCACCTTATCATGCTTCAGGCTTTATCATATTGAGGATATATATATTTGATCGTATTGACCTAGGATGAGTCATAAATACGATTTCTGCTCGTTGATGTTTTCTACTCACGAGTTGGAAACTCACCCCCGTTGTGCCACAGTTTCTTGCAGGTTTTGCCGTACAGGTTTTGTTGTGGCTTTGCTGGCACACTGCTCCTTTTCAGGTGATTGCTTTGGTAGGTGGGTTCACTCGCATCGTGACCACCTTTGTACTATATTGACATTGTTGTATCTAGAAACTCCATCAACCAGACTTGTATATTTATTAGACCTAGAAAACCAGTTGTGTATTATTTCGACCATAGAGTCGCGCGTTATATTATTATGGTTTTCATGTTGATTTTGAGTTTCCTTTTGAGTTTTGATCCTCGCCCTTGGCGTTGTATATATTATTGCTTGCGTGGTTGTGACCGTCAATTGATGAAGAGATAGCTCCCGCTTGGGGATGCCTTTATATATATTATGCATGTTGTACCCGTCTGGGATCCGTATTTACAAAGGAAACTCTGCCAAAATTTTCAGAAAAGACTTGATGTTTTAAAAATGCATATTCGGCTGATTGTAATAAAAACACTTTCTTTAAAATGGTTTAGATTTCTGGGCTTTTGGCTTACTTGAATTAGATGGGGTCCTATAGACTTCATATGATTCAAGTGCCAGTCACGTGCTATTTCGGGTCGTGACAAAGTTGGTATCAAAGCGCTAAGTTAACCTTAGTTCGAGTCTATGTTTGACTATGTGGAGCCTAGGGCGTTTATATATATACGGAATCTAGGCTTGCCTTATGGAACTTAGACTTAGTCGAGGGGGTATTAGACCCGAACTTTCGTTGCGTAGGTTGACCTTGGTTGATGGAGTAGGTGACTTAAGGAAAGTGATGTACCGTGTGTATGTTCCGCGGCATACTTACGATACGCTACTCCGCTTAAGAAGCCTTAGGATGTACATTTTCTTGCACAACATTATATTCATTCCTATGATCTATCCTCATCGATAATTGTTTATGGTTTTGCTGCCACGATTACACGGACAGAGAGAGCTATGGCTAGAGTTGCGTCAGCATGAGCTCGTCACGGACGAGGACTGACCAGGGCGTGATTCCAGGGACACACGATTTGCATAGATGCTTCGTTCTATTGTGTTTTCGCGCCATGAGCGTTTGATGGATCGCTTTTACAAGATTTCTCGGACGTGCAGATCAGCACCAGAGGATCAGGCTACTGCTAGAGGCCAGCCAGAATGTGATGACCGTCGATGCAACGATTATACTTGATGATTGAGGCACTGTTCAGCGTACGGACAATTGAGTCAGTTGCGACTGCGAATGACGAGATATCGCCCCAGATGTTTGGAGCTATTGCCGCACGAGTTATACATCGAGATATGATAGAAGATCGCTAGTCACCAAAGATGAAGGACTAGGACATGTAATTGATTGCCTACCCCGATGCGAGGTCATCAGATTGATTGATTCCAGTTAGAGATGACTTCACGCAGGTACGTTGAGAGTCGATAGAGACGATCGAAGGTCAGAAGCCCGTTTTCCAAGTTTAAAGTATTCGGAGAAACATGCAAGTAATTCCGTGGACCCTCTAGAAGAATGAAATCCTAACTCGATATAATGACCATGAGAACGCTTTGAAACCTTAGGGTGTACAGCAGTTCAGCGGTGCCATTAATGAGGCTTAGGTTTGCCCTTATACAAATGGTCCATAGATACTGTGGCATGTACTAGAATACTATTAAACTGTACTCAAGATGTTGAGCTCTTGGGGGATTATGGAACCTTGACAAATCGATCGAAAGGTTCGACGTCATTCGGATATCATGTGATAGGATACATTGCTTGGGAGACTCCAGATACGAGTATAGCTGTTGGAGCGCAGTCCATGCAGCCACGAAGAGACGAGTCCGAATCTGTCGACATTATAGGAAAGTGGAGTAAGAGGTTCGTACAAGATCTTGATGAGATGGCGTTCCACTCCGCTGACATCAGAGGTGTGATACGCATGCATAGGCGTTGAATATGGATATATCTTCCAGAAGGAGTCGCGATGAGTATGCAGCCGTTCCGGAACAAGAAACGGATTTAGTTAAGATGAAAACTTCCGGGCAGTTCGGCAGAAACGAGATTTGGGAGAGACTTCGACAGAACCTTTCTGGAATACTATACGTGAAGACTTGGACCCAGGAGCGGTCATATTTCGCACACCCAGCAGGCCAGAGTTCGGCATCGTCGACGAGACATGTTATGAGTGACCATGACGGTTGGCCAGAGATCTTTAGAGGATGTGCTAGAGCGGGACTGTCTCCGCCACCTTTGATTTCGGTATTTTGGGCGATCTATTCGCATGATTGAGTTTAGATGACTGAGTTTCATGATATTGTTTTCGTGCACCATGGTTGCACCTATTGGGTATTTATATTTTGTGCATGATTATTGCACTTGAGATATTCTTTATACACCGTTGTGTCGAATTATGATTTGTGCACAGTTATTACACTTGATATCATTTTTGTGCCTTGGCTGCACAAGTTTATGATTTCATGGATTTCATACTGTTGGGTTGATTTTGTGCATGTAGCACGCACTCGATTCGGTTTTTGCCCTCGGTATAGTTCACATATGCTTGCAGTGCATTGATACGTATTTTGTGCACCACAGTTGCACTTGACTTCGTTTTGATGTCATTCGAGACACTGATTTTTGGTTTCATGCCTATGTTATGCATGTGATTTGACTTGTGTTTCCAGCATAGTTTACATGCACTTTTAGTATTTTTGATTCGATTTTGTGCTCGCAGATGCACATGGTTGTGAGATTATATACCACGGTATGCCTGAATTGGATTGAGATTTGTGGTATACCGTCGATTTCAATTGTGATACTCGATATTTGTTTTTGTGCATCTTGTGCACTTGATATTTGATTTCGTGCATGTTGGATGCACTTGATTTAGATTTTATTCGTGCATGATGGATGCACTTGATTTGGACTTTGCGCATATTGACGCGCTTGATGCGATTTTGGTGCACACCAGATGCACTAAATCGGGATTCCTTGTGCATATCAGATGCACCTGAGATTTGCTGGCAGGCACGCCCGTTGCCTTTGACAGGTGTTTCGTGCATACCCGTTGCACTTAGATTTTATTTCTGTGCTTGTATGACACATTTGTTGATTTCGATTTCCGTGGGCACCAGACGCACATGGCATTCATTTATACATTGGGATTAATTTTCTTTGAACAGTATATTTTTATGATATTTACTATTTGATATAGTAGCCGAGCAGGACTAGTCAGAGGACCGTACCTGAATATGTTTTTGGCATACATTGATAACTATCGAAGGGATTTCTAAAAAGGAGCTATAGTCTCAGTATTTACCTATGTGTCCAAGAAAACACGAAACTTTTAACAAAGGGAACCCTTCTAAATTATTTTCAAAACGGCGGCACGTGTATGTTAAACAAAGGATATATATATATATATAGTTATTTTCTTACAATAGACGTATGCCACTGTGCAGTGATACGCATATCGCACAACGACTTGAAAAGGGTTTGGCATGCATTTCTTTCAGATGTTTTGACGAGTTTACACCGACGCGTACTAAGTATGTGTTATACTTTTGATGTATATCGTGTTGGCTTTCATTTTGGGCTTTGACATTGGTGTCTTCACCATAACTCCGATGATTGCGAGATGCTTGACGGAGTTTGATTTTGAGTTATCTGCTCATTTTTCATGCGCATGCATTGCGCTATAATGTGTTTTATGTATTTATGATTTCGGAGCCCCGACGACTTGACCTTTTTACTGAAATGTTTTAGAAATTGGGGGAGTTTAAATTTAAATTCGGGGACCGAATTTCTTTAAGGGGGAAAACTGTAACATTTCATAAAAATAAAATATTATTTTTAGGAATTTTTTAATTAAATAATAAATATTATGGATATTTTGATAATGCGGTATAATTAAATATAGATAAATTGGGAAAAAATTGGAAAATTATAAGAATTACTGAAATGAGGGTACTTTATGTGATTTATGCAAATTACAAATTTTGTGATTAATTATATTCACTTTTAATGCTAATCGCGCATTAAGCTTGATTTGTGCACATGATATGCACCATGTCATATTTTAGCACTTGTTACATTTTGTCATGGCTTTTTCCTTTTATTGCATGGTTTTGTTTTAGAAAAAGAAAAGAAAACAAAAGGTAAAGAGAAAAGAAAAGAAAAGGAAAAGAATAAAGAAATGAGGGATGGGCATGAGAGAGAGAGAGAGAGGTGAGGGGTCTCTTTGACCAAGTCTCATTTGCTTCCCCTTCATTCTTCATCATTTTCCCTTCCTCTTCAACCATGGCTGCCCCTCACTCCCCCTCTACTTCAACACCTCAAAACACCCTCAAAACAACACCAAAATTCCATCTTCATTTCATTAAAAATGTGCACAAGCCCTCTAGCTACACTTTGGACCAAGAAAGTAAGGATTTTGGACACTTTGGGCAACTCAAGAATTTTCTTGAGTTGCCAAATGAGGTAATTATTATGCCATTAGTGTAGTATTTCAATTGCCTTAGCTCCTACGCTAGTATAGAAGTGATTAGGCGATGTTTAGAGAGGTTTGGAAATTTCAAAGTAGGGATTAGAGTTTGAATTGATTCCAAAAGCGTAATTGAGGTTAGTAGTGACCTTAAACCCCCTTTAGTGATATCATATTGGACCCAAAACCTGAGACTTAACCCCAAATACGAACTTTGAAATTCTGCCGATACGGGAAATTATGGAATTTGTGATGGTTTTTGGATATCTGCTAACACCCGGAGATCTAGAAATTTATTTAGCAAACACAGGGAGATGTGCAAGTGATATAGAGCATACCCTAAAGACCCGAGCCCCTAACCTCCTACCATGGCCGCAAATAATATCATTCTGGCCGCAAATTGCGGCCAGACCTGGTGCTTTTGGGTTCTTGTTTGTTTCATGTCTCCATTTCCAGTAAACTAGACCATTTACATGTGCAAAATTGTCTAATTTCATCTAGGATAAAATCTGGAAGTGTTTTACGAAGTTTCTGAATTCGTTTTGCGGCTTTTAATGAATTTGGTTTTTGTATTTGATATTGTGTTTCCGTCGTGTGGCGTTTGAACGTCAACGACTAGGGTTATTGGTCGTGTTGGCATACGAGGCTATAGGTTTTGACCTACGAGCAAAACGTTTGCCGTTTCGGTTTTCCGACTTGATTTTAATACGCATTGCGTTTGTGTTACATATGTAGGTACCCCCACGTGGATGTCGAGACGATGAAGAAGAGGATGGCGACATCGACATCAGCAAGCAAGAGCAGGTGAGTAGATATATATCTACGGGGGAAGCCAGGTGGATGGCGTATAGCACCCCACGCAGTTTCTTAAAATAGAACGCGAATGCATTATGATATACATATAGATATATACTTATATAGTATTATATGATGTGATTACTTAGCTAGGAATGCCTTAGAGGACTTGATTGATAGCGTCGTTAGTTAGTTGTAGTCACGAACCATAGAATAAGGTTTACCTACACGCACGCACACACTTGCATACATTGTATTATTGTGCGTATATGGGGATATGTATATATATATATACACACACACACACACACATAGGAATGGGACTATGTATATATATATATATATATATATATATATATATATATATATATATATATACACACACGTATACGTATACTTAGATGATGAGGATAGTATATGTATTTGGAGATGAGTCTATGAGTTTGGGCTTGATGCCACGAGATTGGTGATATGACGTGGTTCGTATTATGAGATACGACATGATGTGATAGCGGGTCCTCTAGGCGTGGTGTTTTCATACACACGCATACATATATGTAGATGGTATCAGTATGTACTAGACATAGATCAGTACCCCCAGATCATGATATATGATGATAAGGATACCAAGTGAATAATGAGGTAAATGTGATATTTGACCCGTACCCAGATTTGGGAGGATGTATGACAGATTTACCGTACGAGCTATATATTGATGATAGATCCGCACTCTTGACTCGAGGATGTCATATTAGATATATTGTATCGTATGTGATATTATTGAGGCGGGATCACCGACTATTATATATATATATATATATATATATATATATATATATATATATATATCGGCTCAGACATAGGTGAATGTCCTTACCCCCTTTCGTTTAGTCTGTTAGTTTAGTCCTGTAGTTTACTTGTAGATGTTAGACTAGACTCGGGTCATACCTATTTCAAAACTAACGAATCGTGAGTATTTTTAAGACAGGCCAAGGGATTCTACGGATATTTCAAAGGACGTACTTTTTCTTAAAAACACCGTAGTCCTATTTTCTAAACACCACGATTCATGTTATTTCAAATGGCAAACTGTATGACCCATATATATTAATGTAGATTACATTTATTGTTGTTTATTATTCAGCTCCCGCATAGTCTTGTTGTTCGCATCGCATTGCATGCTTATATTGTGTTTTCATATGCTATTATTGAAATCATTGTTGTCAGGTCACCAGCACCATTACTGATGATGTGTATGTTCCACGTACACTTGCTTGTCGGCTCACACACATATTCATCGGTAATTGCCATGTCACGTACACATTAGAAGATACTAATCATCAATACAAATTGTTAGCTGATAGTTTCGACATGGTATTAGTGTACTTGATGTTATTGCTACTTTAGACATTGCATTTATTACTGTGATTGTCATGCATATTTATATATTTATTGCCATGCATTATTATTTAGGGCCAGTCAGGATTGCCGGAGCCCAATGGTTTTAATTCATTGTTTATTTATTCTT
This sequence comes from Agapanthus africanus, assembly GCA_030015575.1. Lineage (NCBI taxonomy): Eukaryota > Viridiplantae > Streptophyta > Magnoliopsida > Asparagales > Amaryllidaceae > Agapanthus > Agapanthus africanus. The sequence goes on from JASDDO010000004.1 coordinate 210,034,802, forward strand.
TGATTCCGGATTTTCCATGAGATTTATGGATTTGGAGAAACCGCAAGATTTTATAAACTTAGTATCATTTTAAAATGAAAGTTGCGGTTTTCTCATGATATGATTGAGTTATGTCCATCATGAGTTTTCTCGGCACTTGAGCGATATAATTCACCCGATTCGAGGAGGAGGAGGAACCGTCTGTGGGTGCATGGTGGACCCGGTACGGTACCCCAGGACGAGAAGGTCGCAGATGATGGCGTTGAGCCTGGCAGGGGATCACTACCGACCGATGACTTCATTGTGACTCGTCGGATATCCGGAGGATACCGATCGGAGTTGGGCGAGTCCGGATAGCCGGAGCCCAGGGGTCCGGATAGCCGGAGCCCAGGGGTCCGGATAGCCGGAGTCCCAGATATTGAGATATTAAGATTTGGTGTCGATGCTAGACACTGATTTATGATGATATCATTGATGATATTTCATTTTATATACAGATATCTCCTTTAGATAAGAAAACAGTTTCTCATTTATATGTATTCTATTTTCATGCATTCATACCTCATATTTATGATATATTACTCCCCGAGGAACTGACACGAGCACATGGTATTACACTTATGTATAGATGCTTACCCTTGCCATCTTTTCATGCTTCAGGCTTTATCATATTGAGGATATATATATTTGATCGTATTGACCTAGGATGAGTCATACATACGATTTCTGCTCGGTGATGTTTTCTACTCACGAGTTGGCAACTCACCCCCGTTGTGCCACAGTTTCTTGCAGGTTTTGCCGTACATGTTTTGTTGCGGCTTTGCTGGCACACTGCTTCTTTTCAGGTGATTGCTTTGGTAGGTGGGTTCACTCGCATCGTGACCACCCTTGTACTATATTTACATTGTTGTATCTAGAAACTCCATCAACCAGACTTGTATATTTATTAGACCTAGAAAACCAGTTGTGTATTATTTCGACCTTAGAGTTGTGCGTTGTATTATTATGGTTTTCATGTTGATTTTGAGTTTCCTTTTGAGTTTTGATCCTCACCCTTGGTGTTGTATATATTATTGTTTGCGTGGTTGTGACCGTCATTTGACGAAGAGCGAGTTCCCTCTTGGGGATGCCTTTATATATATTATGCATGTTGTACCCGTTTGGTGTCAGTATTTACAAAGGAAACTCTGCCGAAATTTTTAGAAAAGACTTGATGTTTTATTAATGCATATTCGGCTGAATGTAATAAAAACACTTTCTTTAAAATGGTTTAGATTTCTGGGCTTTTGGCTTACTTGAATTAGATGGGGTCGTATAGACTTCATATGATTCAAGTGCCAGTCACGTGCTATTTCGGGTCGTGACAGTTGGTTCACCTAAGATAGTATACAGGTGCTCATTGGGTTATGTGTACACCGGACGGACTCGCCGGGAACATGGTAGTTGGTATTATACATATTGTCAGATAGCAGTTCCATGGTGACATGTGTACAGGTTAGTCTATCGACCTGCGATCGTCATTTGTCTCGTGTGAGTTCCCACTGTGCTTTGATTACTACCCTACCACGACTTAAAGGAGTCGTGCAAACAGGTTTTAGTTGGGTACAGTCTCGAGCCACATAGAGGCAGTGAGCGGATCGTCAGGGGATTTGTCTCTCCCGGTATTGTGGGTTGATGTCGCGGTGTGCACGGGTGGCCATCACCAGAAATCCTTAGCGAAGGTACTCGAGGATTCCTGATCTAGGATCGGTAGTTTCTCATGTGGTGATGGGCTTCATACCGACACTAAGTATTGCGTTATTAGGGGTCTGACTTTATCCACCCCCCTAGACCCGATATGTGATACTCATAGACGAACGGACGAGACTGTACGGATATTGTCACTGTCAGCCTCAGTAGAGTTTCAGGATGAGTTCGCTCGTCGGCCTCCCTTTCTCTAAATACCTAGGTAGTCGTTATGTACAGCTGGTGCCACTGACGTGCTTGTGGTTAAACCCACTGCCAGCGTATTGACGAGTCTTTGGAGTCCCACACAGAGTGTTTCCCTAATTAGGGCAAAACGTTATAGAGGTCGTATGGTTTTTTGGTAGGGTTCGATCATATTCATGCACTTATGCACGGATCATGATCAGACGGATAATACTAGTGGGCTTTGGTTTAAGCCGGATCCTAGTATTATATTGTTGGATTATTTTCATCTCGTTGTATTCGTATTTAGTCGAAATATGGATGTAGGTATGTATATACATATGAGGGGTATTCTTGTATTTCGTTACGAGTTTACTTTAGAAGATGGCAATCTCTTTTTTGTTTAAACATTTGGTTTAATGTTTATTTGTGATAGAAATTGTGAGCATAAGTTTTGGCCTAGGGCATTCATGGTGCATTTATTGTGGCATGTGCTCACTTGGTGACTCGTGGTTTTGGGTTTGGTGTGAGATATTTTATGCTAGGATTTTTCTTTAGCTCAAAAAATATCTCACAACACACTCACACAAAAATACAGGGCAGCCATCTCTTTTTTCTTTGAGGCTTGCTCACTTGCTTTTTCTTTAAGGCAAAAACTAGTGCTCACAACTTTGATCACTTGGCTTCTTCTTCACCTCCATCCATACCCTCTCATGAGTTGATAATCCATGGGTGCTTTGAGACAAAATGATCACACACTCTCTCTACTTCACCTCAGGCATCTAGGTTAGCAATCTTGATGTCCGAGTTGCTTCGGTTTAGAAGCGGGAGCCCGTATAAAGAATCCTCGACGAGGATGTCCGGAGAGCGAACTTGGTCGGGGCAACCGCGAGGAGATTGGGACGGAGATTGAAGACCGAAGGACACGGATCGATCGGTATAATCTCTAAACTCCTCTTTGCATGTTTGCTAGTATAGGGTTTTTGGTTCGATCTTGTGCGGGTTTTGTTTGCGCCAAAGTTTTGGAAGTTTTTGTTCCGCATTTGGCCACGGAAAGATGGCCGGGGCGCCGAAAAAACCCCAACATGGTATCAGAGACACCCAAACACCTTAAACAAGCTAGTTGCGACATTAGAATTCACGTTTTTTTCGGGCATCGAAAACTGTCGAAAAAACAGTCCCGAATTTTTAAGTTTTGAGATGTTTACACACCCCGCGGGCTCTCGGATTGAACCAAGAAGCCGCGGGGTGCTGCGTGGGCACCCCGGGAGACCCCGGGAGGACCGAACGGCTGGGCCCACTCCCCAAGATGACCACAAGGTGGTCTTGGAGGTGGGGACCCGAAACTGCCCCTGCATGGGCAATTTCGGGTCTGCCTCACCTTCTGGAAATCTCGTGGTGGACTCGGTGGTGGGGTACCCCCTCTAGGCCACCGAATCGAAGTTAATTTCGTGCTCTAACTCCCCATGAAGGTTCGGGCGCGTTTCGTTTTGATTCGGACCTCCGAATTGGCTCAAAACTCGACTTTTTGGATGTTTAGTGCACTTGGTTTTTGATCCTTAGTATATTTGGGATGTGTGCTAATTGTGTTTTTGAATTATAATGCCGTGACTTCGTTTGCATGCGTGGATGTGTTGGTAACATTTTATAATTGCTATATGCTCAATTAGACGGGGTTACACACTTGATTCGGTTACTTGTTTCTGTGGATAAATCTGGTTATGGTTTGTGCGGATTGTCATGATGGATAGCCTTGGGTGCAATGGTAGTGCAGTTTAGTTTCATTTGTATATTTGATATTGCGGGGCGAGCTTCCGACATGTGGACTGTCGTCACTGTCGTCACCGTTGTACATATTTTCTTTTCTGTACTAGGATTACCACGCGGTGGAGTGCACGGATAGCCGGATTCTAGAGAGCAACGGGCCCGATTCTCATGGCATTGAGACGGAGGGGGCCTCACTCTAGAATTGGCGGGCTATTCGCCGCACTCGTAGGGGGTACAGGATGACCCAAGGAAGGGTGCTCGAGTTACCGGATTCCGTGAAGTGCCGGGTGGCCCATTCACTTTGATGAAGGGGGCTGCCTCACTTCTGGTTTTGACGGGTAACTTGCCGCACTCGTAGGGGTCTAGGTTTTCATTCCACAGGCTATCCACACGACCAGGGGAACGTCGGGTTTCAGTTGCGGCTCAAAGGAAACCCGGGGCTCCCGGATTATCAGTATTGTTCTGTGATGCTTATTGCTTATCTGTGATGTTGCATTTATCATGCCTGGAGCGATTATTGTATATTGCTATATATATATACTAGTAGATGTTGTATATGTTTTACACCCGCGCTAGTCCAGTCCTCGCTCTGTCGTTAGTTAAGTAACCTAACGGGTGATGACGGGACCCAGTGACGAATGCGGATGGCATATACGTACATCATATTTTCGTTCTTTTGTGGTGTGATTAATTGATGGGACTGCGTTGATTCAGATCAATGCAAGGAAAACAGACCTATTCGATATTGTTGGAACAACTTTAAAAAGCTATTATTACAAGGTTGTTTTCTTTTTTTTTTGCACAGCGGTATTCGGTTATGAATATCCAGCACCTCATTCGACGAGGCAAGGGCTGAGATCCCTTAATCGGGAGTGACCCATTGGGCAGAAGTTTGCGTCAGGGTAATAACTTCACTATAGTCGATTACTTTTTGCTTTGCATCGCGGTATTCAGTGAGAATATTTTGCACCTCATTCTACGGGGAAAGAGCCGAGATCCCTTCACCGGGAGTGACCTCTTTAGCAAAGGTTTTCGCCACTATATATTTGTAAAAAGCTATCCGGTACCTTCAACGATATCAAGTTCATTACGTTAAAGGTTTTCCGTCAAAAACCATTCGTAGCCCTCCGTCATTTCAGACGGGTAACACTTAGTATTCATGCTATGTTTGTTGGCCTTCGACAAAGCATAGTGTATGGTAGCTGCTTGTTACCTTTCTCTTGCATAGATAGATGCGTTGGTTTGGGACAGTCGTACAACCTTGTTGGCCTTCGTCAAGGGCGAGTACGGATAGGTTCAAATTAATCTGGACAATGACGGGTAGAACTTGACATGTGACTTATGATTTGTCGGCCTTCATCAAGGTCATAAGAGCATGGGGTAAAAATCACATCGGGAGTTTCAAACACAGAAAACTTGCCAGACATGTGCATACCTTCTGGAGTGTGATAACGTGAGTGGATTCCATCAGGTTATCATGCGATGATAGTTGGATCCCGATACCCACTGATGAGTTGGTTTACTCCTCGGTTGATTTTAGATGATCCCGACTAATTCTTCTTTCAGGTTTGGAGGAGAATTTGAGGGTACAGTGAGATACATCCTAATTAGATAAAGTGATTGACCATTCTGATCTAGATTAGAGTGCACACAAAGTGCTTCTTTTCTCTCTCTCTCTCTCTCTCTGACAGCGACCATGTCCTGACCCTAGACTATAACTCAGTAACCAAGTTAACCGAACTTTCTTAAAACACTGGCTTTTGGATTGTCAGAGTTGCATACTTCATTGCTACTCCTACTTTTACCCTTTGCTTTTCTCCGGAATATTCCGTATCACTACGATGATCCACAGTTATTGGATATGACCATCGTATAGTTACATACGAACTCGAAGAAACTTGTTTCAGATTCGAGGATGGTTTCCAGTTCTGGAGAAATTGAATAGGACTATTCAGTTGTCTTTTCCTTTTACCTTCTCTCAGGTTGTGAGGGCTCCTAGGATTAGGAGAGGGTGTATCTATTGTTCTTATTGGATAGTCTTCTTCCAAACCATAGGCAGGTGCCGAAAGGTAGGGAAAGAAGAAAACCAATTAGCCTAAGTGTGGTGTACAGGAGGTAATAAGTAAAGACGGATAAAGGGATTAGAAAGAGGGCAAAGTAAATTGCGACTGCTATCATTCACGACCAAACCACGTATTTCATCGCCACTCCTACTTCACCTTTGTATTTCTCTAGAACACCCCGTATCACTACGAAGATCCACAGTTATTGGATATGACCATCGTATAGTTACATACGAGCTCGAAGGAACTTGTTCCAGTTCGAGGATGGATTCCGGTTCAGGAGAAATAGAATAAGGATTATTCAGTTGTCTTTAATCTTAACATTCTCTCAGGTTGCGAATACTCCTAGGATTATGAGAGTACACCTATTACGCTTATTGGATAGTCTTCTTCCAAACCATAGGCTGGTGCCGAACGGTAGGGAAAGAAGAAAACCATTTAGCCTAAGGGTGGTGTACAGAAAGTAATGAGTAAAGACAAATAAAGGGATTTAGAGAGATGGCAAGGAAATATAAGATTACAGTCGTGAATCTGATAATGGAAGAGGAATTACTAGGAATACCCGGATACCCCTTCGAAACATTTTCATGTTTCAGTTTCACTATGCGTCGTTAATTGAAAACTGATTTCCTAATTAGATCCTTACTCCAGGGTATGCATTTACCAGAATTCTCACATCTGTATGGTTTTACAGATGATGAGTAGGAGTAAGTTATTGGGAATTAGGTGATCATCCTCATTATATCGGAATTCGTTGTAATTGGTGATATTTGAGGAAATCGCCTGGGGTTTTTGCCTGATGGAAAATATTTGGTTTTGAATATCCGTTGTTATGCACCAATTTCAAATTGATATATCTGTACGTTTATTTTATAAAGTGAGATATAACTTTTTGAAATTATGTCCATGATATTTGCCTATATCAGTTGATGGTTAGGTAAGGAGCATTTAACAGCGGTGTAATTCTTCTTAACCATAAGTACAGTTTTCAACCTACGATGCACAGGGTTTGAGTTATTCAACTCAGGGGACTTATACAAAATATTGTATGTTGTCCAGTGTCCATTAGAACAGAAGGGTTGGTCCTCGTACTATATTCTGTTTACTTGTGACTTCTCTAGTTTTTAGACAAGTGTTTCGTAGAAATACAAGGTCCAAGTTTTAAGAAGTTATAGTTACAAGATTAAAGTAGAGAACCATGTATTGCAAGTATCAGGATTCTTCAAGGCAATCGAAGATGTAGATACTTGTATTTGGTATTCAGTTGATAGTAATGGTTTTGAGAACTTGCTTCTCTTTCAGGTTACTCATATCTGGATGCACTCCTAAGTTGAGTAATGATGATCGGCCTCTCTCCATTCAGTTGACATGCACTGGAGACAGCTGCATGATTTGAATCTGGTTCCAATTAAATCAGTGCCTCTATTTCTATATTGTATATAGAATGGTTCATATCTTAACGATGTTAAGGGATATGGAGTTGTCCGGCTTATGCTTAAAACCAGACTCTAGATGACTCAAGGCACGTTTCTGTAATGGCAGTTTGTGGGTTAACCCGGGCTATGACGAGGGTTAACTTTCTACCATCTGCAAGATCAATAGTGATATTGTTCTTGACTCGCCACAGTTTTACTAAAATGGATTATTTCAGAAAATAGTAGTGGGGGTATGGTAGAACTGGAAGTGATTCCAGAACCACAAACGATTACTGAAAATTTAAAAGAACCTATGGATTCAATCAGGATTGACATTCTATTAGCCACTCCGCAGATATGATGGGTAACCTCAGGCACCCGAGGGGTACTTCGGTATCCTCAAAGACTGTGACAGGGAGGTTCTTGTTTACCCAGACCTGTCATTACTGCTGTTCTAGACTATGAGACATGGCTGGAGGATGAGTATAGCGTCGTTCTAAACTAGCTTTAGAAGTGGACGTGTATATGACTCTGCTAGAGGGTTGTTGTAGTCAGTGGGAGCAGCGGAAGCATAGTGGACAAGTAGCTTATGTCTATTTATAGACTACAGCAAGTATAGCGGAGATAGATCATCTATTTTTGATGTGAAAGTCATAGTCTTTGACTTCATCATAATAGGAGATGTATCTGTTAAGAAGGTAGTAGGGTGTCATGTCCTGGTATTTGTATGACATGCACATTGTAGGAAATGAAATTCCTATACTACGATCGGTTATACTGTGGTTGTCACACAGTGGTTTCTCCACATAGGATATGGATATAATATCAGGCATTCTGGTTACTAGATCTATGGTTTTAGATCTAGATTTGGGTAGTTTCCCAATCGGGGTACTTAGACAGTATTCTAAAGGTGTTTTAGAATGGACGACTCCTGGCATGGTGGTGTACCTGTAGGTGATGGAGTCACCTTCTCTAAAGGTGTCTTACAGACTAAAAGGGAGAGGGATGTGCATGATTGGTATATCACTTGCTTAGGCAATTAAGTCAATCATGAAATGTCAAGTACCACACCAGATGTTGTTTTGCACTAGATGCAATAAGTTTATATTAATCAAATCTTGGAGAAACGTTCGGAAGCAGTTTATGAACATAAGTGGATGTTCTAAGGATTTGATAATGGCAGCCTCCTTCGGGAGACGGTTATCTTTCCAGGCTTCCAAGGTGACCTGGATGACAGAGTGACTGTCAAGAGTTATGGTTTTCTCTCTTACGAGGGGCAGTAGTTTGGACAGGCGGTCCAAGCGGATACTGAGGGTAGCATGGCGCAGGATACTGATTATGTTCAGTGGACGATACAGTGTAAGAGGTTTTGCTGGATTTGGAGTTCATTTTTGAATTGGGTCCCATCAGATATCCAGACATATTCTAAGACAGGTATTGCTCATTTCGGGAGATGGCTTTCTTCGCGAACTTGAAATAAAGAGAGACATAGAAAGAAACATTGGAGCGGATCCACTCATTGAGGCTATTTCTCAAACGCAATAGTTTCTCAAACGAGCTTTGTGAAACTGATTAGTAGAGAAGTTGGGTATTCGGTATCACACGGGCTGTGAGTATGCGACACCGCAATAATTAGCCTTAAGTGCAAGTGGGAGATTGTTGGCTATAGTGCCCTCAAGTCAATTATTGGATCACAGGCACATGATTGCAATGATTGAAGGAGGACCTATACCGGAAGAACAGTCTTACTCGAGATGATAGTATGCTATCCGGTTTGTCTTTATCATCATGTACATGCTTTAGGTGACATTACAGATCACTATTACATGTTGATAGAGCCCATAGGATTCTTGCTTGACAACCAGCAGTATGATGGCGATCATTTACGTGAGAGTTGGGTAGTTTATAAGAACATCCTTAAAGTGTCCCTAGACGTGGGAGTTTCGAGACTGGGAATCGATACTCCGAGAGTAGACTAGTGTATACGGATCGAGACCCCAACGAGGAGAAGTGGCCGGTCTCACAAGCCATTGGTGTCAGTTGGTTCACCTAAGATAGTATACAGGTGCTCATTGGGTTATGAGTACACCGGACGGACTCGCCGGGAACATGCTAGTTGGTATTATACCTATTGTCAGATAGCAGTTCCCTGGTGACATGTGTGTCTATCATCCTGAGATCGTCATTTTTCTCGTGTGGATTCCCACTGTTCTTTGATTACTACCCTACCACGGCTCAAAGGAGTCGTGCAAACAGGTTTTAGTTAGGTACAGTCCCGAGCCATATGGAGGCAGTGAGCGGATCGTCAGGGGATTCGTCTCTCCCGGTATTGGGGGTTGATGTCACGGTGTGCACGGGTGGCCATCACCAGAAATCCTTGGCCAAGGTAGTCGAGAATTACTGATCTAGGATCGGTAGTTTCTCAAGTGGTGATTGGCTTCATACCGACACTAAGTATTGCATTATTAGGGGTCTGACTTTATCCACCCCCTAGACCCGATATGCGATACTCATAGACGAACGGACCGGACTGTACGGATATTGTCACTGTCAGGATCAGTAGGGTTTCAGGATGAGTTCGCTCGTCGTCCTCCCTTTCGCTCAATACCTGGGTAGCCGTTACGTACAGCTAGTGCCACTGATGTGCTTGTGGTTAAACCCACTGCCAGCGTATTGACGTGTCTTTAGAGTCCCACACAGTGTGTTTCCCTAGTTCGTGCGAAACGTTGTAAAGGCCGTATGTTTTTTTGGCAGGGTTCGATCATATTCGTGCACTTGTGCACGAATCATGATCGGACGGATAATACTAGTGGGCTTTGGTTTAAGCCAGATCCTAGTATTATATTGTTGGATTATTTTCGTCTCGTTGTATTCGTATTCAGTCAGAATATGGATGCAGGTATGTATATACAGATGAGGGGTATTCTTGTAATTCGTTACGAGTTTACTTTAGAAGATGCCATTCACTTTTTTGTTTAAACATTTGGTTTAATGTTTATTTGTGATAGAAATTATGAGCATAAGTTTTGGCCTAGGGCATTCTTGGTGGATTTATTGTGGCATGTGCTCACTTGGTGACTCATGGTCTTAGGTTTGGTGTGAGATATTTTATGCTAGGATTTTTCTTTAGCTCAAAAAATATCTCACAACACACTCACACAAAAATATAAGGCAGCCATCTCTTTTTTCTTTGAGGCTTGCTCACTTGCTTTTTCTTTAAGGCAAAAATTAGAGCTCACAACTTTGATAACTTGGCTTCTTCTTCACCTCTACCCATACCCTCTCATGAGTTGAGAATCTATGGGTGGTTTGAGACAAAATGATCACACACTCTCTCTACTTCACCTTGGGTATCTAGGCTAGCAAACTTGATGTCCGAGTTGCTTCGGTTTAGAAGCAGGATCCCGTATAAAGAATCCTCGACGTGGATCCTCTTCAACGAGGAAGACCGGAGAGCGAACTTGGTCGGGGCAGCCGCGAGGAGCTTGGGATGGAGATTGAAGACCGAAGGACACGGATCGATCGGTATAATCTCTAAACTCCTCTTTGCATGTTTGCTAGTATAGGGTTTTTGGTTCGATCTTGTGTGGGTTTTTTTTGCGCCAAAGTTTTGAAAATTTTTGCTCCGCATTTGGCCACGGAAAAATGGCCGAGGCGCCGGCAAAACCCAAACATCATCTCGATTATCCGCTCGAACTGTGTCTGAGGGATGGCCTTTGTTAGTGGATCTGCAGTGTTTCTTTCTGTCTTTACACTCAACACCTCAATCTCCTATCGATCAATGATCTCCCTGATCAGGTGGAACCGCCTCAAGATGTGTCTGGACTTCTGATGGGACCTTGGTTCCTTCGCCAAAGCTATAGCGCCGTTGTTGTCATAATACATCAGTATTGGATCAACAATGGATGGAACCACCTGAAGCTCTGTCACGAACTTCCAGATCCAGACTGCTTCCTTCGCGGCATCACAGGAAGCAATATACTCTGCTTCCATAGTCGAGTCAGCAACGGTGTCCTGCTTGGATCTCTTCCAAACAACCGCCCCTCCATTGAGGGTAAAGATATAACCCGACATGGACTTGAAGTCATCCTTGTCACTCTGGAAGCTGGAGTCGGCGAAGGCCTCGATCTGGAGGTCTTCCCTGCCGTACACCAAGAATATCTCCTTAGTCATTCTCAAGTACTTGAGAATGTTCTTCACTGCTATCCAGTGCTTCTTCCATGGATTTAACTGATACCGACTTACAACGCTCAGGGCTTATGCTACATCTGGTCTGGTACACAACATCGCATACATTATAGAGCCTACCGCTAAAGCGTAGGGTATTATAGACATGCGAGCTCTTTCCAAATCAGTCTTGCGAGACATCTCTTTAGAGAGGGTGATTCCGTGACAAGCCGGTAGATTACCGTGCTTTGAATCTTTCATACTAAATCTCATCAGTATGGTGTCGATGTATCTTGGCTGTGAAAGTCCCAATATCTGTTTAGATCAATCATGATAGATCTGGATTCCCAGTATGTAGGAGGCATCACCCAGGTACTTCATAGAGAACCTCTGTGACAAGAATCCCTTGACTGATTGTAGCAAAGGAATGTCATTTCCCATCAAGAGAATGTCATCTACGTACAGGACGAGGAATACCACACTTCTCGCTACAATTTTACTATATATGCATGGTTCATCTGGATTTTTGATAAAGTCGAATTCCTTGACCGTCTCATCAAAATAGATGTTCCAACTCCGCAATACCTGCTTTAGTCCATAAATAGACTTAAGCAACTTGCACACCTTTCCACTGCTCCCACTCTGAATGAAACCCTCTGGCTGATCCATATAGACGCACTCTTCTAAATTTCCATTCAGAAAAGCGGTCTTTACGTCCATCTGCCAGATCTCATAGTCATGGAAGGTAGCAATGGCAAGAAAGATCCGAATGGATTTGAGCATAGCCGCAGGAGAAAAGGTTTCATCATAGTCCAAACCAGGTCTTTAACGAAAACCTTTTGCAACAAGTCTAGACTTATAAGTTTCAACCTGTCCATCTACACCAATCTTCTTTCTAAAGATCCATTTGCAGCCTATGGGTTTTACCCCTTCTGGAGAAAAGTCCAAAGTCCATACTTTGTTGGTGTACATGGACTCCATTTCGGTCCTCATTGCATCTATCCATTTTACCGAGTCTCTGTTCTGAATGGCTTGCTGGAAGCTAGTTGGCTCATTATCGTCGATGATGCAATCCTCTCTATCTCCGTCTATGAGAAAACCTTAGTATCTTTCAGTGGATGAGACTGCCTACTAGTTCTGCGGAGTGGCGCGGGAGTGTCCGGTTCTTTTGAAATGTTTGGTTCTACCATGCTTTCAGTAATAGTCCGTGGTTCTGGAATTTCATCCAGTTCTATTGCGCTCCTACTTATCTCATTTTCTAAAAATTGAGTTTCCAAGAAGTGGGCATGCCGAGAAACAAAGACTTTTTGTTCCTCTGCGTAATAGAAAAGATACCCCTAGAGTTCTTTGGGTATCCCACAAACTTACACAATATTGAGCGTGTCTCGAGCTTGTCCGCATGCTTCTTTTTTTACAAAAGCTGGACATCCCCATGTCTTAAGGTACTTAAGATAGGGTTTCTTCCCACTCCACATCTGATATGGTTTGGTAGGCACTGACTTAGTAGGAGCTTTGTTCAAAATATATGCAGCTGATTCTAGTGCATAGCCCCAGAAGGATCGCGGTAACTCAGTGCTACTCATCATGGAACGAACCATATCCAATAAGATTCTGTTCCGCCTTTCTGATACACCGTTGTGCTGAGGTGTATATGGTGGAGTAAGCTAAGAAAGAATTCCATTCTATTTTAAGTAGTCCAGGAACTCGGCACTTAAGTATTCACCACCTCGATCAAATTTCAGTGTCTTGATACTTTTGCCGGTTTGTTTTCCTCGATCAAATTTCAGTGTCTTGATACTTTTGCCGGTTTGTTTTTCCACTTCATTCTTTTATTCCCGGAATTTCTCAAAGGCCTCGGATATGTTTCATCAAGAATACATGTCCATACCTTGAGAAATCATCCGTAAAAGTAATGAAGTAGGAATAACCGCTTCTTGCATGTGACATTGGACCACACACGTCACTGTGTATGAGTCCCAAGATCTCGCTCGCTCTTACTCCGTGTCCAGTGAACGGAGTCTTTGTCATCTTTTCTTTGAGACATGATTGACAAGTTGCATAGGATTGATATTCGAACGGATCCAAATATCCCTCCTTATGTAACTTCATCAATCGTGTTTCATTGATGTGACCTTGTCTATAATGCCACAAGAAAGCCTAATTTAATTCCGGAGACTTTCTTTTAAGTGTGTTCTGGACACTGAAAACCTGAGCTTGATTCAGTACGTATATTCTGTTATCTAATGTACCTGACCCAATCAAATTTTGATTTAGGTGGATGTGTACTACATCGCTTACAAATGTAAAATCATATCCTTCTTTAGAAAGTAAAGATACATATATGATATTACAGGCTAGACTAGGTGCATACAAACAGTTACGTAAAATCAATATATGCTCACTTGTCAATCCTAGGTGATATTCCCCTACGGATTCAGCGTCCACGCTCATTCTGTTAGCAACTCTGAGAGTCATATCACTTACCATGATAACTCTACGGTTTTTTAAAGTCTGTAATGAATTACAGATATGAGATCCTGATCCGGTATCTAGTACCCAGGAAGTAGAGTTAATAGATAGACAATTTTCATTTACAAACACACTCGAAGCTGAAGCCACAACGTGATTCGAATCCTGGCTTCTGGCTTTCCAAGCCCTGCAGTCCTTCTGACAATGCACTTTCCTGTGACTAAAAAGACATTCCTCCTTCCATACTATTAGCCCCGAAACTTTTTCCCTGCCATTTCCCTCTACCTTACTAACACTGCTTATCGTCTTGGTGGAGGCCTTCTTCTTCTCTTCCTTTGCTTTCGTCATAGATCTAGAACAGGAAGATTCCCCAATAAGCAGAGTGGGTGTCTCCCTGTATTCTTTCAGGGTGCCCTCTGAGCTCCTCAATAAATTGAGGAGACTTGGAAGTGTAACTTCCTTCCCTTGAATTTTGCAATTCAAGATAAACTGGGCGTAAGTAGATGGTAGGGACTCTAGAATCAAGTCAATACATAACTCATTCTCCAACGTAGTCCTATGGACCATGAGCGATTCAATATAGCTAATCATCGTAAGAACGTGGTCCCCTACAGATGACCCGATAGCCAACCTCGCTTGAAGCAATATCTTCGAGGTCTCATATCTTGCGATATGAGATTACTCTCCATATAAAACTTTGGTATAGAGGAAGATGGAAGCTAAGTACATCTTCTCGTGCTACCTCTGGTGTTCACAATCCATTGAGGCTAACACAAGGCACTTGGCTCTCGCAAAATCTTTTTCCCATGTCTGACGGATATCCATATCCGCGACGGTGGAACCTGGACCTGGGACGGCGGGGGGGTTATGTAGTAAGGAGGTAGTCCAGCTTGTCATAGGTAAGTGCCATCTGGACATTCCTGAGCCAATTAAAATAGTTTGGCCCAGTCAAATTATTATCTAATAACTTATGTCCGGTCATTATGGTTGCTGCAATAAGGAGAGAGAGAAGAAATACTTAGCATGATGCTCTTGCAAATTTAGATTGGTTATTAGTTTATTTAAACATGATGGCTCCCACTATTTCTGTTAGTTATGTATATGCCCTAGAGACTATTATTGTACATATGATGTATATTGTAGTGGATGCTTGGATATATATAGAGAGGACTTTCTTGCTCGACATGATAGTATGCTATCTGGTTTCACTTTGTCTAAACATGTTGACTTGTATTGGTTTACTGTCTTGCTCTCACATGTTGAGAAAGCCCTTAGGATATGTACTTGACTACTAGGACTATGATTCAGATCATACTAGTGGGGCCAAGGGTTAGAGTGCCTAGGAACCCTACAGGTGGGTTCACTTTGGATTTGGATTTCTCACTCCAATTCTTCACTTCTAAATTTCTAGCAAGGTTTTTCTTCTTCTTGAAGAAGAAGAAGAAGAAGAAAAGAAGAGAATATGAATTAAAAATAAAAGGAGAAATCCAAATCCAAAGTGAACCCACCTGTAGGGTTCCTAGGCACTCTAACAAGGTTCTACAAGCAATACCGTTCTACAAGCAATACCAGTGGGTTCCTAGGCACTCTAACAAGATTCTACAAGGCATCAACCATGCCCGATTCAAAAAAAATAGCCGTGCCGAACAACCCTAACCAAGATCGTATACTAGATATTATGCGAAAACTAGCAAGTTAAACACTTTAACTACAAGTGAAAGAGATTACAACCTTTGTAGATCCGGTCCTTCACTTCTAAAGCTCCATGTTGACGTCCCTTCGCTGCGATCATCAGGATCCCGGACTCTAGCGATGGTTTCTGTAACATTTTAAAAATAATTAAATAAATAAAATTTGTTTAAGTGAATTTTAGGATTTTCGGTAAAGTAAAATGTATTTTTCGTAAAACTAAACCGTAATTATTTTTCACTATAAATTTAAAAATATCTATTTTAATTATGTTATTACTAGTAAATGGTGTTTATTTAGCCACTTATAAATTTTTAGTTCAATTAAATATTTTTCCTAAATTAAATATTTTAAATATTAACATAAGCTTTATTTTTACACTAAATTAGTGTAAATTACAAATTTGAATGATTTTAATTTGTAAAAATGAGCCATGGTATATTAGAATCAAGTGTGTAATATGCAAAATCTTTTCCAAAATCTCTCCATGGTTCTAGAAATTTCTAGGAAAAGGGTTAAATTGAAAAAGTTAGATAATAAAGGGTTTAAGTGAAAAAATGCATTATTTATGAGCTTTCTACACAATACCACACATTTTTTCTCTCTCTCCACCCTCCTCCCTCTCCATGGCCGGCCTCCCCTCCATGGGTAGCCCCAAAATTTTTCCCCCATCATTTTGGCATTAAAATTCATCAAAAATTCCAAAAATAAATCTCAAAAATCAACATTCAACCTCTACCATTTTCCTTTGACCTATTTAGCATGGATTTTGGAGATGGAAAGCATGCATTTTGGAGGCTTATTTCATGTTTGGGTTTCATATTTTGGAGGTATAAATTTCCTTCTTTTGATTTATTGTTATTAGATGTTCATTTAAGCATAATTAGATTTAATATATTAATTCTATTTACTACTTTTAAAATTCAAGTTAGGGTTTGAAAAATCAAGTTGTGATTTTTATTAATTAAATAAGGTTATAATAACTAGTCTACCATTTTTAGAAGTGGAAAAATCTTGCATGGTTATTATATAATAATTTGTGTATTCAATTATTTCAATTAAGCTATTTAGCTAACTAGATTTTTCTAAAATGTGTTTGTGGGTAAAATAAAATTCTTATTAAGGTTGTTATCATTAGATGGTAGTTTTAAAGAGAATATTAGCATATTAAAGGAATAAAAAACTTAGTTTGATCACTAGTTTCTTGTGATAATTGGAAAAATACTAATAAAATGCTATTTTTGTAAACTAGATTTTGGGAAATTCCTAAATAAATGAGATTAAAAATATAATTATGGTTTCATCATATCATTATCATCATGAATTGTAGTTTAATACATTAATTCATGCAAAATCATGTTTTGTTGTGGAATTGTGAATTTTGCTTGAAAGAGGTTGAAAATTTCTAATGGTTGCAGACTAGAAATTTCAAATTAATGCAAATATGTGTAATAAAAATATAGTAAGGGGTTGTATAGTCTAGTTATGCTATTTGATGAGTTTTATAACCATTGGTTTCATTTAAATGTCAAGTTTTGATGAAAACGGTAAATTGGCATTTTCGGGTTTTACGAAATTGGACGGTTTGATGGATTTTAGGGTTTTGATGGATTTAATCATGTTTTATAATATAAGTAATGTGTTTTAAAACTACGAGTTATTTGTTGATGTTTATCTCGATCCATCGGAGTTTGTACGCCGATATCGAGCGGTATTTGGTTCTTTTGCGTGGACGGGACATAGGTTTTAACCTATGCCGGTTCATTGCGTCGTTTTGACTTTTGTATGTGATTCAGTTTACGATACTATCTATATGTTTACGTTTAGGTACCCCTCACGTGGAATGCGGGCGATGAAGAGGAGGATGGCGACACCGTCTTCGGCAGACATGGACCAGGTGAGTAGATGCATATCTACGGGGGGAAGTCGGGTGGATGGCGTTTAGCACCCCCGCAACGTAGAATAGGAATAGTACTTATTATCATTAGGAAACCAGATGTGACCCTAGATTCTTAATGCGTAGGACCCTAGTAATGACCCTAGGCTGGACTAGACTGATTTAGTAATACCATATCAGAGGATGAATACCTTGGAAGAGGTTCGTAGGTTTCAGGTAGAAACACACACACGCACACACTGAAACACGACATGGTGTATATGTGCATGTGTATATATATATAGGACGAGGTATAGGTATACATATATATACAACACGTATATGGGATACATTGATGTGATATGATATCCGAGGTATGATGAAACAGTGAAACTGGGCTTGATGCCGTGATTCTTGGCTATACAGTCGTATTAAGTGTTAGCGGATCATTACAGAATGAGATAATGAACATGTATACTTAAATTATAATGAGTGGTGATGATATTGAGGTACATGGGACTCTAAAATAGTACCCGGACTGTAGCTTGTGATTGATCACGATATGGGATATGTATGACTTGATTACGACATCATATAGGTGTGACGTGATGTCGATGTCATAGAGGTGTGACTTGAGGACGATATGATATCAGTATGACTTAATCACAATATGATACATATGACATGATATTTCTGAGGATAAACTAATGATGCATATTATGATGGCAATGATATATAATTGATGTAGGCGGTTACAGTTTAGCACCTTGATCATGAGATGTGTTGATGATGACATTATACGAATGATGAGACACCTAGGAGATACTTGACTCGTACCCTGATATTGGGATGCCGTACGATGGATTTTACCGTACGAGGCATAATATGATGATTGATCCGCACTCTTGATTCGAGGAAGCCGTACTACGTACGTGACGCTATTGAGGCAGGATCGCCGACTATTAGAGATATGGACTCAAGCGTTAGGTGTACTTCTATTGACCAGTTCTTAGGTTTAGTTTTCCTTAGGAGGGTTAGATGAACACTAGGTTAAGTTTGAGCCATATAGTGGTAGTGATAATTGTATATCAAATGAGTGGATAACACACATCCGTCTTTACTCACATTGTAATCATAATGTCGCATGTTCTTACATATGTTGCTATAATCAGTATAAACCTTACCTGTTAGGACACCAGCACCATTACCGATGATGCGCATATTCCACGCACACTCATTTTCCGGCTCACACACATCATCATCGGTAATTGCTATGTCACGTACACTTTAGATCATATTATTTTTTATTGATAGAATCAGTTAACAACTAGACCGATATAATATTGTGATTACTTTCTGATGTTAGTATAGACATGATATTTATCACTTAGACATTCATGCATTCATATTTTCATGTTATCATGCAGTATCATGGGCATATGCCGACACTTATCATATACTTACTTATGATTTTAAGATTTGGATTTCTATGAGATTTCTGGATTTTTGGGGGAAACCGCAAGAATATATAAAACTTCTCTCTCTCTCCTCTTCTCTTTTTAAAATAAGATGCGGTTTTCTCGTGATGTATGTGTCGTCCACCATGAGATTTCATGTTTTCTGTTGGATTTCGAGACCCGATTCGAGGAGTGGATGAACCGTCTCAGGTACATGGTGGGCCCGGTATGGTACCCCGGGACAAGAAGATCGAGTTGTAGACGATGAGCCTGGCAGGGGAAGGCTACCTACCGGTGATGTCTGGCGCGGCGAATATCCGGAGGATACCGACCGTTGTCGTGAGATTTGATGACATGGGCCGATCCGGACTGACGGAGCCCGAGATATTGAGACTATGAGACTTGAGATTTACATGTTTGTGTCGATGCTTGACACGGATTTCCATGGATTTCATTATTGATATTTCCGGTTTCTGTACTCGTTTTACTATGATAACAGCTAAAGATTTCTTATACAGATACACTTGGATTTCAGGATTGGTTATTTTACATTCATGGTGCATGCATATCCATTCATATGACATAGTACTATATGAGGCACTGACACGAGCACGGAGTATCTGCACTTACACGTAGTATTACCCTGCTATTACTAGATGATTGGGATATAGTAGTGTATTATTATGACCTAGGATCGCGTCATGCATTCGATTTCTTTTCGTAGATGACTTCTACTCACGAGTTGGCAACTCACCCCCGTTGTGCCAAATTTTATTACAGGTTCGGTGTACTGGTTTCCCCTGGCAGCTTGCTGGCACATCTATTCTTTCAGGGTGATTTGCACGGTAGGTTGGTTCACTTGTATCCGAACCACCATTGTATTTTTATTCATTCTTTGTATCTAGTAAGCTCCATCAACCATACTTGTATTACTTGATAAGTTTATTTGACCGGTTTCGACCTTAGAGTCGCGCTTATATTATTCTGATCTGGTGGTTTTGTTTTCTTTTGAGTTTTGAGCCTCGTCCTTTGGCGTTGTATATTATTGTTCTTGTTGTGGTTGTTTCCGCCTGTTGGCGTTGATGCTAGCTCCTGTTTGGGGATGCTTTTCATTGTTTATGTATATTATACTTGTTGTACCTGTTTGGGGGCCAGTTTTTATAGAGGAGACTCTGCCGAAATTTTTGGGAAAAATTGCTGATGATTTTAAACTTGTTTCCTTCATGTTTCTTTTACTTCTTCTTCTTCTTTTATGGTTTACATTTCTGGGCTTCGGCTTACTTAGGTTGCGTTGCGCCTCTAGACGCTTCGTAATCTAAGTGCCGGTCACGTTCCGTACTTTCGGGTCGTGACAGTTTCTTCGGAGAAATGAGCGGGCTAGGTCATTGACTTCGAGGCCAAAGATGATCTACGTCGAGGAGACTCAAACTCAAGCTCCATCTTCACTAGGTCAAGAACTTTGTGAAGAGAACACCCTAAACTAAATGGAAAATAGTAGAGGATGATGAAATAGGAAGTGGGTTCACTTTAGATTTGAATTTATCATTTTTTTAATTCATATTCTCTTCTTTTCTTCCTCTTCTTCTTTAAGAAGAAGAAAAACCTTGGTAGAAATTTAGAAGTGAAGAATTAGAGTGAGAAATCCAAATCCAAAGTGAACCCACCTGTAGGGTTCCTAGGCACTCTAATAAGGTTCAACAAGGCATCAACCATGCCCGATTCAAAAAAAATAGCCGTTCCGAACAACCCTAACCAAGATCGTATACTAGAGATTATGCGAAAACTAGCAAGTTAAACACTTTAACTACAAGTGAAAGAGATTACAACCTTTGTAGATCCGGTCCTTCACTTCTAAAGCTCCGTGTTGACGTCCTTTCGCTGCGATCATCAGAATCCCGGACTCTAGCGATGGTTTCTTCGGAGAAATGAGCGGGCTAGGTCGTTGACTTCGAGGCCGAAGATGATCTACGTCGAGGAGACTCAAACTCAAGCTCCATCTTCACAAGGTCAAGAACTTTGTGAAGAGAACACCCTAAACTAAATGGTAAGTAGTAGAGGATGATGAAATAGGAAGTGGGTTCACTTTAGATTTGGATTTCTCCTTTTATTTTTAATTCATATTCTCTTCTTTTCTTCTTCTTCTTCTTCAAGAAGAAGAAAAACCTTGCTAGAAATTTAGAAGTGAAGAATTAGAGTGAGAAATCCAAATCCAAAGGGAACCCACCTGTAGGGTTCCTAGGCACTCTAACAAGGTTCTACAAGGCATCAACAATGCCCGATTCAAAAAAAATAGCCATGCCGAACAACCCTGACCAAGATCGTATACTAGAGATTATGTGAAAACTAGCAAGTTAAACACTTTAACTACAAGTGAAAGAGATTACAACCTTTGTAGATCCGGTCCTTCACTTCTATAGCTCCGTGTTGACGTCCCTTCACTGCGATCATCGGGATCCCGGACTCTAGCGATTGTTTCTTCGGAGAAATGAGCGGGCTAGGTCATTGACTTCGAGGCCGAAGCTGATCTACGTCGAGGAGACTCAAACTCAAGCTCCATCTTCACTAGGTCAAAAACTTTGTGAAGAGAACACCCTAAACTAATTGGCAAGTAGTAGAGGATGATGAAATAGAAAGTGGGTTCACTTTAGATTTGGATTTCTCACTCTAAATCTTCACTTGAAAATTTTTCTAGCAAGCTTTCTTCTTCTTGAAGAAGAAGAAGAAGAAGAAAAGAATAAGAAAATGAATAATGAATTATTTCAAAAGAATAATCAAGTGAAGTCTATCATATTGCAACCATGGGTGAGTTTACCTTTGTAGATATTAAACCATAGTTTGAGGTAATGATTAGGTTAATGAAAATCTTATGCAAAACAAAATTAGTGGACTTTGTCAAAGATGCTTGAAAGCTTCATGAAGCTTCAAGCAAAGAAAAAGAAATCCACCATTTTGTTTTACCAAAATAAATAAAAACCCAAAAACCATTATCTTAAATATGGTGTAAGTCATAGACACACCCAAGTTTGCATGTATCATCAAACATGATACAATCTAGTGCACAAAAATATATCACATATACAACTTGTGCACATCAAGTGAGAAAATAAATCTTAAGTGAACCAATACTAGTTAATGTAAAGTAATATATCAAATATATAATTATACATTAAATCATTAAATCAACACTTGATTTAATGATCCGGTCATATCGCATATAACCGACTAATATCTAGTGTATCAATGTATCGAATCAACACTTGATTCGGTAACCCGGCTATATCTCATATAACCGTCCGATGATACAAATCGTGAGAATAGAATACAGTATCATATACTGGTATTATTCTCGATCCCTCACATATCTCATATGCGCTCCTATTTCGTTTCGCTTGAGCCAGGAAACCTCTGTGTAGGACTCTAAAGACTCGTCAATACGCCGGCAGTGGGTGGTGATCATATCAATCACCCACAAGCCGCAAGCGGTCTGCTAAACGTAACGGCCACCCGGGTATTGAGCGATCAGAAGATCAACGAGCAAGCCTGCTCACACTCCTGTGAATCCAATCAGTAACACTTGCCGCACGGTCCGGTCTGTTCGTCTGATATGTCGCACATCTCGCCTAGGGGTGGTAAACGTCAGACCCCAGCAGCTTGATAAGTCATGCCGATGTAAGGTCCATAACAAGCATGAAACTACTGATAACACTTACCAGTAAATCAGTGCAACCCTGGCCAGGGATTTCCAGTTATGGTCAGTCGAGCATAGCACAACATCAACCCCCAATACCGGGAGAGACGAATCCCCTCCTATCGCTCATTGCCTCCATGTGAATCGGGACTGTACCCAAAAACCACCTGTTTGCACGACTCAGTAGAGCCGTGGTAGGGTGGAAATCAAAGCACAGTGGGAGACACACAAGACTCTATGACGATCTCGGGTCAACAGACTAAGCTGTACCAGTGTCACCAGAGAACTGCCATCTGACGTGAGGTATAATACCATCTGGGAGTTCTCGGCGAGTCCGTTCAGTGTACCCAGTCACCACTGAGCACCCGCATACCATCTCTGATGTCAAACACCAATGGATATGGGATCATCCATCGCCCATCACATGGGTCGAGAATATATACGCTAGTCTACTCTGGAATATCGATGCCCCGTCTCGATATTCCCACGACTAGGAACATTGAAGGATGTACTTATGGACTACCCAGGCCCCACTAATATGATCTGCATCATAGTCCTGCAAGTCGAGTACACATCCTAAGGGCTTTATCAATATGTAACAGAGAGACAAAAAGTATACATGTTAAGATAAAGAGCAACCAGATAGCGTACTATCATATCGAGCAAGAAAGTCCTACCTATATATGACCCAGCATCCACTACAATATACATCTCATGTACAGTAATGGCCTCTAGGGCATACATATAACTAACAATCTCCTACTTGCACTAGGGCCATCTGTAGCAGTGGTCGCAGTATCTCATACTCAACCATCCCATAAAAGTCTCTCTCTGGGAAAAGGCCTTTGTGAGTGGATCCGCCGTGTTGTCCTCTGAGTCTACTCTCCTAACCTCGATCATCCTGGAGATCAACTATCTCCTTGATCGGGTGATGCCGCCTCAGAATATGTCTGGGTCACTGATGGGACCGGGGTTCCTGGGCCAAAGCCACATTTCCATTGTCACACAATGGTAGGAATCTAGTTCATCTCATGAACTAATATACACCCAAACTTCCTCTTTGGTAGTATCTTTGATAGCGATGTCACCAGCCTTTATCGTCTAGTTTGCCACGGTATCACGCTTGGAACTCTTCCAACATACCGTCCCTCCACTGAGGGTAAAGACAATGCCTGTGACTGACATTCAGTCAACGTTATCACCCTGGATTCTATCCAGTGATTCTCCCCAGGATCGATTGATACCAGCTCACTACATCTAGTGAGAATGCTAATATCCATTTAGATCTATCTCATAGATCCAAAACTCAGGATTTAGGAGGTATCACCTTTATCCTATTTGGAGAATCCTTGTGATAAGAGGAGATTGACCGTGCGTAGCATAAGAAATTCTTTTCCCATCAAGAGTATGTTGTCCACGTACAATACGAGGATCACCACCTTACTCTCTACTACCTTTTTGTATGTACAAGGTTCATCTACTATTTTGATGAAGTGAACCTCTTTGACTACCACATCAAAACAGACGTTCCAACTCTGTGATGCCTGCTTTATTCTGTAAAGCAACTTGCACACGTTTTCGCTGCTCCTACTATCTACGAAGCCCTCTGGCTGTGTACTTATAGACGCTCTCTTCTAAATCAATATTTAGAAAAGCAGTCATGACACCCAACCACCAGATATCGTAATCATGGTATATAGCAATGACAAGTAGGATCCGGATGGACTTAAGCACAGCCACTGGAAAAGGTTTCATCATTATCCACGTCTGGTCGATGACGAAAACCTTTAACAAGTCTAGCTTTAAAAGTCTCAACTTTTCCATCTACACCAAGTAATATTCTCAAGATATACTTGCTCCTGATGGGGATTTAACCCTTCAGATATAGTATCCAAAGTCCATACTTTGTTGGTGTACATGGATTCCATCTCAGATTGCTAATCACCCAGCCATTCTTACAGAGTCCCCACTCTTGATGGCCTGCTCGAAACTAGTTGGGTCATCATCTCATGATGCAATCCTCGCTCCCACTCTCATCGAGAAACCGAAGTATCTCTCAGGCGGATGAGGAACCCTGCTAGATCGGCGGAGAGGCTGAGGTTCGTCGGAGACTATTGAATCCTTTGGTTCTATCAAATCATTAGCTGTAATTTGTATAGCTGGAAATCCTTCCAGTTCTACAGAACTGACCTTGCCTCGATCTTGTCCGGATTTTTCGTTTGACATAGGCCGGACAACCCAAATCTTAACTTGCTTAAGAGATGGGTTCTTCCCATGCCATATCTCATATGGAGTGGTAGGCACTGATTTGATTTGAACCCAATTCAATAGGTATGCAGCTTCTCAAGTGCATAACCCCCAAAAAGGAAACAGGTAACTCAATAATACTCATCATAGAGCACACCATATCCAATATGGTGTGATTGCTCCACCCCGATACGCCTACGTGGTGTGGTGTATACGAAGGAGTAATGCTGAGAGAGAATCTCATTCTCCTTTAGAATAGTCCAGGAATCCCGTGCTCAAGTATTCTCCTCCCTGATCACATCAAAGGACATAATACTTATACCCATTTTTGGTTCTCTACTTCTAACTTATATTCGGTGATTATCTCAAAAGATTAGGACTTGTGTTTCAACAGGAACCTGTGTCCGAATCTTGAGAGATCATCAGTGAATGTAAGGAAGTACAAAGAATCAGTCCTGGCATATATAGACTGGGGACCTTCATACATCATTATGTATCAGTTCCAAGAGTTCACTAACTCTTTCTCTGTTTCCAGTAAACGGAGTTATGGTCATCTTATCTTTGTGACATGACTGGCAAGTTTCATAAGATGTAAATTTAAAATGATTTAAATATGCATCTAAATGTAACTTAGCTAGTCGGGTCGCATTGATATGACCTAGTCTACAATGCCTCGAGAAGAATTCGTTCATTTCTGAACTCTTCCTCTCGTGTGTGTTCTGTATACTAAGAACTGTAGTTTGATTTAGAACGTCAATGCTTTTAGATAACGTGCCTGAACTGATCAACTCTTGATATAGGAAATGTTCAAAACATTATCCAACAATACAAAATTATATCCTTTCTTTACTAGTAAAGAGACTGATATGATGTTGTATATCAGGTTCGGTATCTAATAACATTCGTTCAGAATCAATGTATTCTGGTAATACAGGGTTATAGCGACCAACAGACTTGGCTGCAAAACTTGCACCATTTTCTGTCTCATGAAACTTATTACCCGTTCTCAGTTTTCTACCTTTCTGTAGCCCATGTAACAGATCACATATGCGGGATCCTGATCCGGTATCTCATACCCAGGACGTAAAGGATACTGAGAAACAGTTCTCTGTAATGAACACACCCGAAGAAGATGCATCATCATGCACTTTCTTCGTTTGGGCGGCACAGGAAATATGCTATTCCCCAATTTCCTGCTCGGTCTTATAACAATTATAAGTTGGAGCGGGACCAACGTTCCACAGCACAGTATAACAAGCGGGTTCGGTCAATACATCCATATTATTATCTTGATTAAGGCATGACATGGTCGCTACCTGGAGAGAGAGAGAAGAAAACACTCTGCGTGCACTCTTGCAAGATTAGATTGGTTATATATTTTATCTAATCAGGATGGCTCCCACTGTTTTTATCAAATCTTCCTTCAAACCTTAAAAAGAAAGACTAGCCGGGATTAATTACACTCTACAAGTTCGCCAATCTTTCAGCCAGGCCAGTGCCGGTACTTTGAGGGAGGTTCCCCGTGCTTTCGCATGGACCTAATTAAAATAAACCTCATTTTCCCAGGGGCATAACCCCGTTGACACCTTTCTAGACACCTACTTGATCGGCTGATTGTAAAGTGCAAAACTCTCCCAGGAGTAACAATTACTCGCAGTGGGTATCGGGACCCAACTATCATATAGAAGGTATGCAATCTCATTGCAAATTTCAACACTTGAAACTCCCGATAAAGGTTTTTACCCCTAGCACCTATGACCTTGGCTATGGTCAACAAATCATAAGCACTAGTCAAGTTCTACCCGTCATTTCATGATTAATTAGACCCATACACATGAACCTTGGCTAAGGTCAACAAAGTCACATTACTGTTGATTGATTCTTAATTCCGATTGTGTCGTGTAACTCGAATAAGTTTCTTTGTGTCGGTATTTAGAAAATGAATAAAATTCACAATCAAAGAATTATTTGACCGCAATCAACTACGGTGTCAGTTGTAGATCATTAGCGAGTGCGGATCGTCCACACGGATTGTGCGATTCGTTTGTATGTTTGATTTGTTTGAATCGAAAAGTTAATAGAAAAGAAAAGAAAACATGATTCAAGATTTTTATCGATGGTTTTCAAGTGTCACTATTCTAATCAATAATCAAGAAAATGATAAACATCGAGAATTGAGTTTTGATAGAATTCCAATCACTTTAGGGTTTCAAGATTTGAAGTAAAACTCGTAGGAATCGAGTAAATTGTAGATGTGATGAAGATTCAAGATTACGATTTCTTATCTAGTAACAAATTGATGCAAAATCGATATTGAATTCATCGAGGATCAAGGATCTTGCGAGGAATTAGGGTTCCTCATCTTATCCTTTGTCCTTTCGATGAATAACATTCACTAGATAGCTTCTTGAAAGTCGAATGATCAATTGTCGATCTCTAGATCGTGCGAAATGAATCAAGAACACATTCGCATCGATCTAGATCATCGATCAATCGATTTTCAAGAATTTACAATTGTTTTAAGACTTAAGAAAACGTTTAACAATTCATCAACATCATCATTTTACAATTGTTTCGATTCCTCCACGAGCGGAGTTTTATTCAAGCATCATCACAAAGTACATATTCAAGAATCGAAATGAAATAAAATGCTTGAATTGAAATGTAAACAAGTTAAAGAATCTTCACCTTCATTACATCAACTAGTAGTTACAATTCTCAAGATTTACAAGAGGTAGGAACTTCGCTTGTCGAATCTTGCATCGCTCGGCTTCTTGAGTCTTGGATCGCTTCGATCTCGTGCTCCGTTGAATACCGGCTTTGCTTCTAAAGGATGCTTGAAGACTTGCTTTGCTTGAACTCCATGGATCTTGAATTGGGTATTTCTTGATTGGATTAGGGTTAGGGTTTGGAGGTGGCAAGAATGTGGGTAGATGAAGAACTAGGGTTTAGCCAACAATGAGTTGTCTAAAATCTATGATCTAAGATGATATTATGAGATATATCTAGATTACAGGTGAGCCTAGGGGTCTATTTATAGGTTTCCCAAACCCTAGGTCTAGGTTTTGAATTTGCAATTCCCTCCAAAAGTTTGTTGTAAGTTAGTTAGGAGCTTAGCTTAGGGTTTAAGCTAGGAATGTTTTAGCTCAGAAACCCTAGTTTGCTGAACTGGCAGAAGCTTCTGGAGTCTTCTGGAAAATGTAGTGTCTTGAAGAGCCATAGGAGCTGAGGTGGAGATATTGCAGCAAAGTTGGAGGGCTGACGTGGGCAAGCCGACGCGGAACCGCGGCGCAAGGCGGCTCCGGCCGCTGTTCCGCGGCCACTTGGCTTCCTTAGGGCTTCAAGCTTCTTCTGTTTCTTTGTGTTGACTTTTGATGTATTTCCTGCTATGTTGAATCTCTGAATTATTTTTAGATCAATAACAGATTCAAAATCCTTGAGTTGGCGTATTCTTTAGCAGTCTTTGTTTTGTAAATTGACCATTCTTCTGGATTTTCCTGCACAAACTTCGGAACACAAGTTGCGATATATAGGAATGATGTCATGCTATGAAATGCAGTCAATTTCCTTTATAGTGCCGGTTTTAAAGTCTAACACATGCAATCTGATATTTAACGACTGATTTGCTAATATGTGCGATATGAATGCCGAACACTCCTAGATGAGTGCAAATGATAGGAAAATTGCCGGTAAAAAGATGCAGTATTTTCGACTGATCAAATTCCCCCAAACTTATTTTCGATCGTCTCGAGCGAACTTTTTATTAAAAATAAGGAGAAAATAAAGAAAGAGAAAAAAACTAACTAGCACACTTTCGTAGGGAACACGATTGCACTGAGCACGTGCAACAAGCCTTTAAACCTCTAGGTGTCCCTAGTAGGAGGAGTGTTGTCTCCTGAGGGTTTTCAGCGGATTGCACCCACAAAATCCAATAATAAAAGGAAGATCATGAATATTACATTTAAAGAAAAGAATTGTAAAAGAAAGACTTTGAAAATTAGGGTTTCCAACTAAGCTAGCTTTTCGGTTGTCATGAGCCCTATCTTAATAGTCATGAAAAGATGTCGGAAATCACGTCCTCCCTCAATAAAACATCGTCTTATTCTTCATTCCTATCTTTCTTCCAAACAACGATCATATAACCCTGCGTGTGTGTAAAGACATCCCTACACCCGGAGAATTCAATTCAAGCTATCATACTCTTGCCCATCAGCCTAAGTACTTTTTAATTAATGAATATTTAGATGAGATTGCTCACACACTTTCATGCGACCGTTAATACTTCTTGAGGTACTAACCGACCGATTACTCATGTGCTTGCTTACTTGGTGTATTTTCCTCGCCTTGCACCACCTAAGGCTTAGCAGTGACTCCCAGACCAGTTGGCCTTAGGGCACTAGGTGAAGAGGCACCCTCGCTATATTTTTTTATTGCTGCCTTGGCGATAACAAAACCAGTGTTCATTTTTCTCACCACTTTATATTTTCTTCATTTTTTTTTATTTCCTTCATACTTTTGGCTTTAAGACAAGAGCATTTCAAGGTATCATCTATTATCCCAGGCTTTAAGACGTGTGTAAGTGCGAATAGCAGGGTATCAACGTTCAAAATATTTGGCTTCCAGAATAGAAACTATTTTTCAGACTTATTTTTATCCTCATATTAGTGACGTCTTTCATCTTACTAACCCTTGGGACAACGGCTCATAACTACTTATTACTAGTTCGTATAAGAAAACTTCTAATTTTCTTGGTTTTCTTAAATTTTTCTAATCTTATGGATGTAATTTTTCACTATCTAAACTTTCATTATCTTATTTATGTACAAAAAAAATGTTAACTATTAAAATATTTTTATATTTTGAAAATTTAAAATTTTTATGGATTTTGAAGAATTTTTAAATTTTTTAAGTTTTTTAAAGAAATATTTTGTGCTTATGCAAATGATATGCAAATGATATGCAAATGATGCAAAAATAAGCACAAACCTGCCCCAAACTTGTTTTCAACAGTGTCCTCACTGTTGCCAACAGTTATATCTACAAAACCTGCAAGTCTGGGAGGAATTATTAGTGGGGGCAAAATATATAAGTGAAGATCCTCCCCCAAACTTACTCTATTCACTCACCTCCATTCAAAAAGATGATGCAGTGATACACCTGACATGGAGATGAGACGGAGGAATTTTAATCAAGATAAACTGGCTCCTGTAAGAACAGGAGCTCCTCCGTGGGGTCAGTAGAAAAATACGGCTTTAGTCTATGTCCATTCACTTTGAAAAAGGTGATGTTTTTATCATTTTCTACTTCTACTGCCCCATGCGGGTATACAGACCGCACAACAAAAGGTCCCTTCCACCGAGATCGGAGCTTACCCGCGTGAAGGTGTAGTCGTGAATCATAAAGAAGGACTTGTTGACCAGGTGAAAATATTTTCCTCAAAATATTTTTATCGTGAAAAACCTCGGTCCTATTCTTTATGATTACAGCGTTATCATAAGCTTCATCGCGGAGTTCGCTTTGTTGGAGATAGTGCGCTCAGAGTCAATTATTGGATCACAGGTACGTTATTGTAATGATTGAGGGAGGACCTATCCCGGTAGGACAGTTTTACTCGAGATGATAGTATGCTATCTGGTTTACCTTTATCATCGTGTACTGCTTTAGGTGACCTGACAGGTCGCTATTGCACGTTGATAGAGCCCCTAGGATTCTTGCTTGACTGCCAGCAGTATGAGGGTGATCATATACGTGGGAGCTGGTAGTCTATAAGCACATCCTTAAATGGTCCCTAGTCGTGGGAGTTTCGAGACAGGGAATCGATTCTCCAGAGTAGACTAGTGTATACAGTCGAGACCCCGACGAGGGGCGGTGGCCGGTCTCACAAGCCACTGGTGTCAGTTGGTTCACCTAAGATGTATACAGGTGCTCATTGGGTTATGAGTACACCGGACAGGACTCGCCGGGAACATGTTAGTTGGTCTTATACCTGACGTCAGATAGCAGTTCCCTGGTGACATGTGTACAGGTTAGTTCATCGACCTGAGGATCGTCATTTGTATCGTGTGAGTTCCCACTGTACTTTGATTACTACCCTACCACGCTCAAAGGAGACGTGCAAACAGGTTTTAGTTGGGTACAGTCCCGAGCCACATGGAGGCAGTGAGCGTATCTTCAGGGGTTCGTCTCTCCCGGTATTGGGGGTGAGGTCGTGCTGTGTCTAGGAGAGCCATTACACGAAGTCCTTGGCCAAGGCAGGAGATTTACCGGTAGGTATTCCAGTAGTATCTCAGGGTGTTCTGGGCTACACTCCGACACGACTTGTACCGCTTTTGGGGGTCTGACTTTTACCAACCCCCTAGGCCCGCCATGCGATGCTCATAGACAAACGGACCGGACTGTACGGATATTGTCACTGACAGGCTCAGTAGGGTGTCAGGATGAGTTCGCTCATCGACGTCCCTTTTGGTCAATAGCTGGTGGCCCGTCACGTATTGGCTTATACCTCTGACGTGCTAGTGGTTAAATCCACAGCCATAGTATTGACGAGTCTTTAGAGTCCACCACACTTATAGTTACTCAAGTTTCGGGCGAAACGCTGTAGAGGCCGTATGGAGATATGGCAGGGTCCGATCAGATACGTGCGGTATTGCACGGATCAGGATCGGACGGTTAGTACTAGTGGCCATATAGATATATGGCAAGGTTTGATCGGATATGTGCGGTATTGCACGGATCAGGATCGAACGGATATTACTAGCCGGCTTTGGTTTAAGCCGGATCCTAGTATAGTACAGTGTAGATTTTGTCTCTTTGCACTTGTATCCGGTCGGAATACAGGTGCGGGTGTGTATGCACAGTATCGGGGTTTTCCTGTAATTTATTACGGGACCAGTTTTCTGAAGTTGCCAGTTTGCATTCCGTTCCGGCCGGTTTTCCTTTGTTCTTTCCCGGCCGGACTTTTCCGATGGAGGGGGTTATTTGCAGTTGTGCAAATTATCTTTGTGGAGGGTGTTATTTGTATTTGTGGCATTATGAAAGGTTAAGCATCTTTGCTTTTTCATGATGGCTTGCTTTAATGAGATTAGATTAGATTTGAAATGGATTTGATATTGTTATCATTACCTTTTGGATGTGGTCACCCTCCACCTTTTACTACACTTACCTCCCTCATGTATTATGCATTCTCTCCACCATTTCAAAGAAGAAAGGCCGGCCACTTGAGCAAGGGAGAATGAGAGAGTTCATTTTGTTATGTGAGGAATTCTTCATCTCATATTCTTCTTGCTAGAAAATTGAAAGCACCAATTTTCCTAACCTCCTCCTCCATCCTCCATGGCAACAAAACCCCCATATGAGACATAGCCTCTGCACTACAGTCTACAGCAAATCTTGGGCACGTCGACTTGCCAGCTTCGTGCCCGAGTTGCCTCGGTATTGAGGTGGGAGCCCGTAAAAGATGCAGGCGATGTGGTGCCCTTCCGGCGAGGAGGCGACGACATGGAGACAGGACTTTCCGCGGGAGATCGGGACGATGACGAGAAGACCTGAGGAATCGGATCACTCGGTATATCTCTAACCCGTCTTGTAGTTAGCTAGATCTAGTTTAATGGCCCGATCCGGGTGTTTAGTGCGCGGTGGTGCCGGTTTGCTAGTTTGCAAAATTAAAGTTTTTCGCTTCCGCATTTTGGCGTCGGATTGACGGCCGGGGCGCCGCCGTGCACTTACACGCTTAGCTCATTTATTTGCAGCTTCCGAAAGTTGCAAGCTTGGTTTAGATCAAAATTTATTTCCTTAATAGCCCACAATGTTTTATGCTCAATCTCAACGGGTAAGTGACATGCCTTCCCAAACACTATCCTATATGGAGACATCCTTAGGTCGGTTTTAAATGCAGTTCGGAATGCCCAAAGAGCATCAGTCAGTTTGGTCGACCAGTCTTTTCTATTCTTAGCAACAGTCTTCTCCAGGATTAGTTTGATCTGTCTGTTTGAGATCTCAGCCTGCCTGCTCGTTTGGGGATGATAGGGTGTAGAAAATCGGTGGTTGATTGAGTATTTCCGCATCAAAGTCTCAAAAGACCTGTTGCAGAAATGTGTCCCATTATCGCTAATAATAGCGCGTGGGTGTCCAAATCGCGAAAAGATATTCTCTTTCAAGAACTTAATGACAACTTTCCTGTCATTAGTGCGACATGGAATGGCTTCAACCCACTTTGAGACATAATCAACCGCCAGCAATATGTACAAATTCCCAAAGGAGTTGGGAAAGGGACCCATGAAATCAATTCCCCAAACATCGAAAATTTCAACAACCAAGATGGGTTGCTGAGGCATTTTATTTCTCCGGGAGATTCTACCAGTGTACTGACATTGTGTGTAGGTTTTGCAATAGTCAAATGCGTCCTTGACTAAGGTCGGCCAATAAAATCCACATTGCAAAACCTTTTCCGCCGTTTTTTTAGGACCGAAGTGACCCCCGCAGGCCTGATCTTGACAAAAAGAAAGAACACTCTTGAACTCTTCTTTCGGGACACATCGGCGAATGATCTGATCAGGACAATACTTAAACAAATATGGATCGTCCCAGTAAAAGTGTTTTACTTGGGATAGAAAGCGGTATTTGTCCTGTTTTGACCAATCGCTGGGTATAAGTCCCGTGACAAGATAGTTCGCTATATCCCTGAACCATGGTTCATTGGATACGCTCAAGAGTTGTTCGTCAGGAAACGAATCATTGATCGGCAGGGTCACAGGGGAAGAAGAGGTGCGTGAAAGATGGTCGGCTACTATGTTTTCACATCCTTTCTTATCTTTGATAACAAGATCAAATTCTTGTAACAGAAGGATCCAACGTATTAGTCGACCTTTTGCATCTTTCTTCGCCAGAAGATGTTTTAAGGCGGAATGGTCAGTGTACACAACTATAGGTGAGCCAATTAAGTAAGGCCTGAATTTTTCTAATGCAAATACAACCGCCAAAAGTTCTTTTTCGGTGGTCGTATAATTGATTTGTGCATCATTCAGGGTCTTACTTGCATAGTATATCACGTGTGGCATCTTTTCAATGTGTTGTCCTAAGACTGCACCTACTGCAAAGTCGGATGCGTCACACATTAGCTCGAAGGGGTAGTCCCAATTTGGAGACAATAGAACGGGGGCTGAAGTGAGTGAGTGTTTAAGTGAGTCGAAAGCTGTCTCACAGTCCGAGTCAAAATGGAAGGTCGTATCTGTAGCGTTTTGAAAATCGTTTCGGTGAAATTTCGGAAAATCGGTAAAATGAGGGGGGTTTCTATAAAAAGTCAAAATACAAATATCTTATTATAAAAATTAAATATACATATTCTAGCTATGTAATTGCTATTATTTGGTGTTTATTGAGCCGCTGGTGAAATTTCAAATTTTCTGAAAAAAATATTATTTTATTATTATTTTAAGCCGTCACTAATACATTTAATTAGGGAAAATTACAAATTGGAATGAGTTGAAACAAATTTTGTGCATCATAAAACATTAAATAAAAATTTATCATGTGGTTTTTGGAACGAAATCATTTGCCAAAATGGTTTAGAAATTATTGAAGAAAAAAGGCTTTTTTTTAGCGTAAATGGATGTTTGGGGTATTATATTTATCATTTTTCATCACCCCACACCCACACACCCCCATTCACTTATCCCCTTGAAGAATTCAGCAGCCCCCTCTTTTGTCCCCACTTGGATTTTAAAGAAAAGAAATGAAAGAAAAGAAAAGAAAAAAGAGTAGAAAATGGTATAATTTGAGTTGACTTTGACTTGAACTAACTTTCCCTACCTCACTCTCTCTCCTCCCTCACCCAATCCCCCAAGATTTCTGGCCAAAACCTGAACCAAAACAGCCCCAAATACTTCATCTCATTTTTCCATCAAAATCCCCAAAATTTTTATCAAAAATCCACCCTTTTTCTCAAAAATTCAAAGCTAATTCTAAATCCAAGCTTTACCCATTATTCTTTAGCTATTCAAGCATGGATCTTGCAGCATGAAATCATTGTTGGAGGCTAAGATTTTTGCAAGTTTGATCTCAAGCTTGTGAGGTACCCCCATGTGGACTTCGAGACGACAAGCAAGCGCGTGGCGACGTCGGTACCGGCTAGCGAGGACCAGGTGAGTAGATTTATATCTACGGGGAGAAGTCGGATGGATGGCGTATAGCACCCTCGCAGTCCGTGGTGATGTATACGGATGCGTATACACACCAACAATTTATGATATGTTGTTAGGATTTATTATTGATGATTTTAGATGGATATTGGTGTTGGATTGGTGCATGGTTATGAAACCTTAGGTAGTGGGTGCACTACACTTACACATACACACATATACATACTTGCATACATTCCTTATTTCATATGTGCGTGTATGGGAATATATTTATATGTTCACATGGGTATGGGACTATGTGTTCACATACGGATTTGAGGAGGATACTTAGGATTGAGCTGAGTCGATGAGATTTGTTTGTGGTTGTGATCTCGGTGATATGGCAGGATTCGTACTTAAGGTACGTCCTGGTGTTATAGCGGATCTTGCGGCGGCGATACGGGTGAATAGTGTTATAAATAAATGGTCGACATGTGATCGTGATATGAGGCATAATATGCTAGGATTTTGATATTAGGCCGTATCGGGCGATGTATACCCCTTGATGATGATATGTGCTGACGATATCGGTTTGTACGAGTTGTCGATCAGTAGTCAGATCATGAGTATATTGAGCATATTAGTATTGTACTAGACATAGGTCAGTACCCTAGACTATGATCTTGGATAAAGAGGATACCAGAGGAATAGTGTGAGGAATATGATATTGACCCGTACCCAGATTTGGGGATGCCGTACGACGGATTTACGTACGAGCTATATCTTGATGATTGATCCGCACTCTTGACTTGGGATGTCTGATTATAGATATGGTATCGGATATGATATTATTGAGGCGGGATCACCGACTAATATATATACAGGTATGTATATGTATCGACTCAGATGTTAGGCGGTTTCCTTACCTGTAGTCTAGCTTATAGCGTAGCCCTTTAGTTTAGTTAGTTGTTAGATTAGATTCGGTTTCTACCTATTTCAAAGCTTACGAATCGTGCGTATTTTTAAAGACAGCCTAAGGGATCCTACGGATATTTCAAAAAACGTATTTTTTCTTAAAAACACCGTAGCCCCTATTTTCAAAACCCCACGATTCGTGTTATTTCAAAAGGAACCATTGTAGGACTTATATTAGGTTACAATAGATTAATTATCGTTGCGTCTAGTATTCAGCTCCCGCTCATTATTGTTGTTTGCTCCGCATCACATGCTTATATTATGCTTCATATTCTACTGTTAATATCTTGTGGTTAGGACACCAGCACCATTACCGATGATGCGTATGTACCACGTACACTTACTTGCCGGCTCACATACATCTTCATCGGTAATTGCCATGTCACGTACACCTTAGAAAATATTATTGCTTGACATAGCCTGTTAGCTAATAGTTTAGACATGATATTAGTGTACTTGCCTTATATGTTAGTTTAGACATTATAGTTATTACCTGCTACCTCATGCATACTGTTATTCATTGTTATGCCGCATTCATGGATTCTCATGCATATATTCACTTTTTACGTGCTATTGAGGTTTTGGATTTGGATTTCCATGAGATTTTATGGATTTGGGGAAAACCGCAAAATATATACAAACTTCTTCTTTCTCTTTTTAAATAAAAAGCGCGGTTTTTCCCATGATGTATGAGTCGTCCACCATGAGTTTGCTGATAGATTTGGAGACCCGATTCGAGGAGTTGGATGAACCGTTTCGGGTACATGGTGGACCCGGTAAGGTACCCCGGGGCAAGAAGCTCGTGGTGATGACGATGAGCCTGGCAGGGGGAGACTACCTACCGGTGATTTTACCCGACGCGTCGGATATCCGGAGGATACCGTCGTGGTCTTGAGATGGATGGTAGGGGCCGGTCTGGACTGACGGCGCCCTAGATATTGAGATTGAGACATTGAGATTTCGAGATATTGAGGTACTGAGATTTGATGATACAGGCCTGTCCGGATGGCCGGAGCCTGAGGTTTTGAGACATTGAGATTTATGTTTTGTGTCGATGCTAGACACTGTTGATGCTGATTTCATTTATGATACCTCATTTTAAAAATACAAAGGAAATCTCACTAATTTATGAAAACAGTTTCTTCATTTACATGTATTCTGTTTTCATGCATTCATACCTCATTCATATGATATATTGCTACCTGAGGCACTGACACGGGCACATGAGATCACACTCGGGTTGGATATTACCCTAGCCATTGTTATAGGCTGCATGTTATTCATATATTTGAGGATATATTATGATCATTGACCTAGGTTGCGTTATTCATGCGATTTTCTGTTCGTAGATCTTTTTCTACTCACGAGTTGGCAACTCACCCCCGTTGTGCCCCAGTTTCTTGCAGGTGTTGCCGTATGGATTTCATTACGGCTTTGCGGGCTCGGTTTCTTTTCGGGTGACTTGCTAGTAGGTGGGTTTATTGTATCTTACCCATCATTATACCTTGTATATTATATTTCAGTTGTATCTAGAAGTTCCATCAACCAAACTTGAATTTTTTTGAGATAGAGACCAGTAATGCTATTCTTTCGACCATAGAGTAGCATGTTTTATTTCTTGAGTTTCTTGCTGGTTGAGTTCCATTTCTGTTGTGATCCTCGCCTTTAGGCGTTGTATATTATGTTGCATACAGGTTGATTTGATATGGTTCTTCCTATTCTCTACTACTTCTCTTGGTTTGGATTTCTGGGTTTCGGCTTACTTAGCATACGTACTCCTTGAGACGTTCGTAGTCTAAGTGCCGGTCATGTTCCGTACTTTCGGGTCGTGACAAAGTTGGTATCAGAGCGTTAGGTTTTACCTTCGGAGCGTAGGATGACCCTTGGTTGATGGAATAGGTGACTAAAGTAGAGTGACGTACCGTTAGTATGTTCCGCGGCATATTTACGACACGCCACTCCACTTAAGAAGCCTTAGGATGTACATTTTCTTGTTCAGTATTATATTCCTTCCTGATCTAGCCTCATCTGTACCAGTTTGGTTTTGCTGCCACGATTACGGGCAGGGAGAGCTACGGCTAGAGTTGCGGTCAGCACGAGCTCGGCACGAACGAGGACTGACCAGGGCATGATTCCGGCGACACCCGATTATAGAGAGGTGTCTTTTGACTTTGTTTCCGCGCCACGAGAGTTTGGCGGATCGCCTTTATGAGGTTACTCGGATGTGATGATCGACATTAGAGGATTGAGCTAATGATAGAGGCCAGCCAGATCTTGATGACCGTTGGTGTGTTGCTTATTCATGATGATCGAGGCACTGTTCGGCGTGCAGACGAGCGAGCCAGTTATTGCTGCGAACGACGAGGTATTGCCCCAGATGATGGAGTTAGTGCAGAACGAGTTGTACTAAGAGATGATAGAAGGTCGCTAGTCATCGTGGATGAATGACTAGGACATGTGGATCGTTCGCCTAACCCGATGCGAGGTCATCAGATAGATGGATTCCAGCTAGAGACGACTTCACGTGGAGACGTTGGGAGTCGACAGAGACGATCGAATGTCAGAACCCTATTATTCCAAGTTTAAGATAGTCGGAAAGACATGCAGGCAATTCTATGGTCCCTCTAGAAGAATGAAACCCTAACTCGACTTAATGACCGTGTGAAAGCCTTTGAACCTTAGGGTTTGCGGCAGTTCTGCGGCGCCATTAGTGAGGCTTGGGTTTGCCCTTCTACGGCTGGACCACCGATGCTGTGGTATGTACTCGATACTATTAAACTGTACCCAAGATGTTGAGCTCTTGGGGGATTATGAGGTTTTGACAAATCGATTGGATGGCTCGACTTAATTCGGATGCTAGGTGGTGAGATGCATTCTTGGGAGACTCCAGATACGAGGATAGCCGTTGGAGCTCAGTCCATGCAGCCGCGACGAGACGAGTCCAAAGCAGACGACATTAGAGAAAAGTGGAATAAGAGGTTCGCACCAGATCTAGATGAGATGACGTTCCACTCCGCCGACATCAGCGAGGCGATGCGCATGCCGAGGCATGGTACTTGGACTTACCTTCCAGAAGGAGTCGCGATGAGTATGCAGTCGTTCCAGAGCAAGATGCAGATATAGGAAAGGGCAATGACTTCCGGACAGTTGGCAGAGACGAGACATGGAAGAGACCGTGAGCAGGATTCCTTCCAGGATACTGCTGCGATGATACTTGCACCCAGGATCAGATGTGTCACGTGTATTCAGAGAGCCAGAGGCCGACGCCAGTGATATGCTGCCTTGACAGGGCCGATGAGCCGATGGATTGTGAGATTGGTAATCCACGGAGAATACTTGGACCCAGGAGTGGTCATGTTACGCACACCAGCAGGCCAGAGTTCATGATCATCGACGAGACGTCCCACTAGTGACCGCGACAGTTGGCCCGAGATTCTTAGAGGATGCATGAGCGGTACTGTTCCGCCATTATTGATTTCGATGTTTTGGGTGATTTATTCGTATGATTTGATTTTGATGATTGAGGATTTACGATCTTTGCACAGTGTTGCACTTGATATCGTTTTCATGCTTTAGTTTCACATGTTTGTGATTTTACGGTTTTAAACAGTTGAGTTGATTTTGTGCGTATGCACGCACGCGATTTGGTTCCTGCACTCTGTATAGTTTATATATGCTGGCAGTGCAGTGACATGTATTTTGTGCACTTGGATACACTGGATTTCGATTTCGAGGGTGATGCTCGACATTTGTTTTGTGCATTTTATGCACCGGATTGGATTTTTAGCGCCTGTTGGGCGCCTGTTACGAGATGCGATTTGGTGCACACCAGATGCACTAATTCGAGATTTTTCGTGCATGTCAGATGCACCTGATTTTGCTGTCAGGCACACATGTTGCCTACGACAGATGTTTCGTGCACACCTGATGCACTTAGATGTTGTTTCTGTGCGCATGTATGGCACATTCATGGATTTTGATTTCCGTGCGCACCAGACGCACGTAGTATTCATGTGCATATTTTGGGATTGATTTCTTATAGAGCAGTACGTTTTTATGATATTGCTATGTGTTTCCGTACTTAGCAGGACTAGTCAGAGGACAGTACCTGAATACATTTTGCATGCATTGATAGTTATTGAAGGGATTTCCAAAAAGCGAGCTATAGCCTCAGTATTTACCTACATGTCTGATATGACACGAAATGTTTAAAACAAGGAGACCCTTCTAAATTGTTTCCAAAACGGCGGAACGTACATTTCAAACAAAGGTATATATGTATATAGTTATTTTCTTATGGTAGACGTCCGCCACTGTGCAGTGTTATACGCGTTGCACAGCGACTTAAAGAGATTTGGCATGCATTTCCTTCAGATACTTATAGATATAGATTCGATATTTACATTTATAGTTTCGAGTTTTATCATATTGGTTTTGATTTGGATTTGGCATTGATGTCTTCTCCACGACTCCTATGATCGCGGGATGCTTGACGGAGTTTTGATTTGAGTAATATACTCATTTTTCAAGCGCATGCGCTGCGCTACGATTTGTTTTATGTATTTACAATTTCGGAGCCCCGACGACTTGATGGTTTTTCTTAGATGTTTTAGTAAATGGGGGAGTTTGAATTTAAATTCGGGGACCGAATTTCTTTAAGGGGGGAAGATTGTAGCGTTTTGAAAATCGTTTCGGTGAAAATTCGGAAAATCGGTAAAATGAGGGGGTTTTCTGTAAAAAGTCAAAATACAAATATCTTATTATAAAAATTAAATATACATATTCTAGCTATGTAATTGCTATTATTTGGTGTTTATTAAGCCGCTGGTGAAATTTCAAATTTTCTGAAAAAAATATTATTTTATTATTATTTTAAGCCGTCACTAATACATTTAATTAGGGAAAATTACAAATTGGAATGAGTTGAAACAAATTTTTTGCATCATAAAACATTAAATAAAAATTTATCATGTGGTTTTTGGAATGAAATCATTTGCCAAAATGGTTTAGAAATTATTGAAGAAAAAAGGCTTTTTTTTAGCGTAAATGGATGTTTGGGGTATTGTATTTATCATTTTTCATCACCCCACACCCACACACACCCATTCACTTATCCCCTTGAAGAATTCAGCAGCCCCCTCTTTTGTCCCCACTTGGATTTTAAAGAAAAGAAATGAAAGAAAAGAAAAGAAAAAAGAGTAGAAAATGGTATAATTTGAGTTGACTTTGACTTGAACTAACTTTCCCCACCTCACTCTCTCTCCTCCCTCACCCAATCCCCTAAGATTTCTGGCCAAAACCTGAACCAAAACAGCCCCAAATACTTCATCTCATTTTGCCATCAAAATCCCCAAAATTTCTATCAAAAATCCACCCTTTTTCTCAAAAATTCAAAGCTAATTCTAAATCCAAGCTTTACCCATTATTCTTTAGCTATTCAAGCATGGATCTTGGAGCATGAAATCATTGTTGGAGGCTAAGATTTTTGCAAGTTTGATCTCAAGCTTGTGAGGTACCCCCATGTGGACTTCGATACGACAAGCAAGCGCGTGGCGACGTCGGTACCGGCTAGCGAGGACCAGGTGAGTAGATTTATATCTACGGGGAGAAGTCGGGTGGATGGCGTATAGCACCCCCGCAGTCCGTGGTGATGTATACGGATGCGTATACACACCAACAATTTATGATATGTTGTTAGGATATATTATTGATGATTTTAGATGGATATTGGCGTTGGATTGGTGCATGGTTACGAAACCTTAGGTAGTGGGTGCACTACACTTACACATACACACATATACATACTTGCATACATTCCTTATTTCATATGTGCGTGTATGGGAATATATTTATATGTTCACATGGGTATGGGACTATGTGTTCACATACGGATTTGAGGAGGATACTTCGGATTGAGCTGAGTCGATGAGATTTGTTTGTGGTTGTGATCTCGGTGATATGGCAGGATTCGTACTTAAGGTACGTCCTGGTGTTATAGCGGATCTTGCGGCGGCGATACGGGTGAATAGTGTTATAAATAAATGGTCGACATGTGATCGTGATATGAGGTATAATATGCTAGGATTTTGATATTAGGCCGTAGCGGGCAATGTATACCCCTTGATGATGATATGTGCTGACGATATCGGTTTGTACGAGATTGTCGATCAGTAGTCAGATCATGAGTATATTGAGGATATTAGTATTGTACTAGACATAGGTCAGTACCCTAGACTATGATCTTGGATAAAGAGGATACCAAAGGAATAGTGTGAGGAATATGATATTGACCCGTACCCAGATTCGGGGATGCCGTACGACGGATTTACGTACGAGCTATATCTTGATGATTGATCCGCACTCTTGACTTGGGATGTCTGATTATAGATATGGTATCGGATCTGATATTATTGAGGCGGGATCACCGACTAATATATATACAGGTATGTATATGTATCGACTCAGATGTTAGGCGGTTTCCTTACCTGTAGTCTAGCTTATAGCGTAGCCCTTTAGTTTAGTTAGGTTTTAGATTAGATTCAGTTTCTACCTATTTCAAAGCTTACGAATCATGCGTATTTTTAAAGACAGCCTAAGGGATCCTACGGATATTTCAAAAAACGTATCTTTTCTTAAAAACACCGTAGCCCCTATTTTCAAAACCCCACGATTCGTGTTATTTCAAAAGGCACCATTGTAGGACTTATATTAGGTTAAAATAGATTAATTATCGTTGCGTCTAGTATTCAGCTCCCGCTCATTATTGTTGTTTGCTCCGCATCACATGCTTATATTATGCTTCATATTCTACTGTTGATATCTTGTGGTTAGGACACCAGCACCATTACCGATGATGCGTATGTACCACGTACACTTACTTGCCGGCTCACACGCATCTTCATCGGTAATTGCCATGTCACGTACACCTTAGAAAATATTATTGCTTGACATAGCATGTTAGCTAATAGTTTAGACATGATATTAGTGTACTTTCCTTATATGTTAGTTTAGACATTATAGTTATTACCTGCTACCTCATGCATACTGTTATTCATTGTTATGCCGCATTCATGGATTCTCATGCATATATTCACTTTTTACGTGCTATTGAGGTTTTGGATTTGGATTTCCATGAGATTTTCTGGATTTGGGGAAAACCGCAAAACATATACAAACTTCTTCTTTCTCTTTTTAAATAAAAAGCGCGGTTCTTCCCATGATGTATGAGTCGTCCACCATGAGTTTGCTGATAGATTTGGAGACCCGATTCGAGGAGTTGGATGAACCGTTTCGGGTACATGGTGGACCCGGTAAGGTACCCCGGGGCAAGAAGCTCATGGTGATGACGATGAGCCTGGCAGGGGGAGACTACCTACCGGTGATTTTACCCGACGCGTCGGATATCCGGAGGATATCGTCGTGGTCTTGAGATGGATGGTAGGGGCCGGTCTGGACTGACGGCGCCCTAGATATTGAGATTGAGACATTGAGATTTTGAGATATTGAGGTACTGAGATTTGATGATACCGGCCAGTCCGGATGGCCGGAGCCTGAGGTTTTGAGACATTGAGATTTATGTTTTGTGTCGATGCTAGACACTGTTGATGCTGATTTCATTTATGATACCTCATTTTAAAAATACAAAGGAAATCTCACTAATTTATGAAAACAGTTTCTTCATTTACATGTATTCTGTTTTCATGCATTCATACCTCATTCATATGATATATTGCTACCTGAGGCACTGACACGGGCACATGAGATCACACTCGGGTTAGATATTACCCTAGCCATTGTTATAGGCTGCATGTTATTCATATATTTGAGGATATATTATGATCATTGACCTAGGTTACGTTATTCATGCGATTTTCTGTTCGTAGATCTTTTTCTACTCATGAGTTGGCAACTCACCCCCGTTGTGCCCCAGTTTCTTGCAGGTGTTGCCGTACGGATTTCATTACGGCTTTGCGGGCTCGGTTTCT
Source organism: Agapanthus africanus (assembly GCA_030015575.1). Classification (NCBI taxonomy): domain Eukaryota; kingdom Viridiplantae; phylum Streptophyta; class Magnoliopsida; order Asparagales; family Amaryllidaceae; genus Agapanthus; species Agapanthus africanus. Next base: position 210,078,602 of record JASDDO010000004.1, read on the forward strand.
TTTCGGGTGACTTGCTAGTAGGTGGGTTTATTGTATCTCACCCATCATTATACCTTGTATATTAAATTTCAGTTGTATCTAGAAGTTCCATCAACCAAACTTGTATTTTTTTGAGATAGAGACCAGTAATGCTATTCTTTCGACCATAGAGTAGCATGTTTTATTTCTTGAGTTTCTTGCTGGTTGAGTTCCATTTCTGTTGTGATCCTCGCCTTTAGGCGTTGTATATTATGTTGCATACAGGTTGATTTGATATGGTTCTTCCTATTCTCTGCTACTTCTCTTGGTTTGGATTTCTGGGTTTCGGCTTACTTAGCATACGTACTCCTTGAGACGTTCGTAGTCTAAGTGCCGGTCATGTTCCGTACTTTCGAGTCGTGACAGTATCCTTGGCCAGGAGAAGAGTTAAAGGTCTAGCAATTTTGCTAAAATCCTTAATGAATCTCGTATAAAAGCCCGCATGGCCAAGGAAAGATCGAATATCTTTGACGCTTTTGGGATGAGGGAGGTTTTGAATGACATCTATCTTAGCTCTGTCAGCCTCAATGCCTTTCTGTGAAATAACATGTCCAAGAACAATTCCTTCTTGGACCATGAAATGGCATTTTTCCCAGTTCAAAGTTAAGTTCTTCTCTTTGCAACGAGTAAGAACTGCGTCAAGATTCGATAGGCAATCAGAAAAAGAGTCTCCAAAAATCGAGAAATTGTCCATAAAGATCTCCAGAAAATTCTCTACCATATCAGAGAATATCCCCATCATACACCGCTGAAAGGTAGCGGGAGCATTGCATAACCCAAAGGGAATGCGACTGTAAGCAAATGTACCAAAAGGACAAGTAAAAGTGGTTTTATCTTGATCCTTTTTGGCGATGGGGACCTGATTATAGCCTGAGTACCCGTCCATAAAACAATAATACTCTCGTCTCGCTAAGCGTTCCAGCATTTGATCAATGAATGGTAGAGGAAAGTGGTCTTTCCTCGTGGCGGCATTGAGTTTTCTGTAATCAATACATACACGCCACCCAGTTTGGGTGCGTGTCTGAATCAACTCATTCGCCTCATTGGTTATAACAGTAATGCCGGATTTCTTAGGGACGACATGTATAGGACTCACCCATTGGCTATCGGAGATGGGGTATATAATACCATTATCTAGGCATTTGACGATCTTTTTCATCACAGCTTCCTTCATGACGGGATTTAACCGTCTCTGTGGTTCTCGGCTTGGTCTGGCATCATCCATCACATGTATATGATGTTCAACAATCAAGAGACTAATCCCTTTGATGTCCGCCATACTCCAACCAAACGCCTCTCTATTCGATCTCAATACCGATAAAAGTGCATTCTCTTGCTCTAATGCTAGAGAAGCGGATATTATAACCGGTAAAGACTCCTTCTCACCTAAATAAGCATATTTAAGATGAGAAGGTAAAATTTTGAGATCTAATTCGGGCGGAGAAATGATAGAAGGAGGGATCATCGAGTGATTTTTGGATTTACAAAGAAGCTCAGAGCCTGTGAAAGATACAGACTCGGGTGGAGAAAAGTCAGGAGTGCAGGACTCAAGTGTAGGAAAAGTGTCGTCACTAAGATCTTGTGTAAAGTCAAACAGAGATGTGGTAATGTCGTCGAGATCAGTAAAGCAAAGTTCCTCAGCTCCGCAACTATCGGGAGCGATCTCGTGGACAGAGCACACATCTAGAAAATGAGCAGAGGGTTCTGATGGCTGACTTCCAACTTTGTAGAAATTTAGTTCAATGATCATATTTCCAAATGATAAGTTCATTGAACCATTTCTACAGTTAATAACAGCGTTGGAAGTGGCAAGGAAAGGACGACCCAGAATCACCGGAATTTGGCCCCGGGGGTTTGCTACAGGCTGTGTATCAAGTACAATGAAGTCTACAGGGAATACAAATTCCCCGACCTTTATCAACACATCCTCTAGTTCACCCCTTGGTTTGGTGATTGAACGGTCTGCCATTTGGAGAGTGCAGTGAGCAGGTTTCAGCTCTCCAATCCCTAATTGCTCATATACAGAATATGGAAGGAGGTTAACACTTGCGCCAAGGTCTAAAAGAGCACGATTTATGTTTTTACCCCCAATAGAAATCGATATTGCAGGACATCCTGGGTCCTTTCATTTCTTTGGTAGCTGGGGAATAAAAGCAGTGCTAATATTATTAGACATAAAGACCTTCTTCGGCACTTGAGTCTTCCTCTTCCTAGTGCACAAGTCCTTAAGAATTTTCGCATAAGCGGGGACTTGTTGAATCGCATCTAGGAGAGGGATGTTGATGTTAACCTGTTTGAACATTTCAATAATTTTCTCCATATGAGGACTCGTTCTGTTACCCCTTAACCGATTAAGGTAAGGAGCTTTCGCAATAAGCGCCGGGTCCATCATAGGAGAAGGAAGAGGGGGTAGACGAGATCCCAAAAGAGGAGTGGGGACCGTCTGTGGAGAACTATAAGGGTTGGGCTGAGGTGTCGAGCCTAGTGGGAAATGGAGAATAGGCTCGCGAGAAAGTGGTGGGGTAGAAGAACAAGGATCAGAAGTAGAAGTGTGTGTGTGAGGAAAGGTCTCAGCCGGGGTGTTATTGATAGGATTTTCAATATCATCAATTCCTTCCCCGACATGGTTGTTCAGCACTCTTCCCGATCTCAACGTTGTGACGACATTTACATTGTAATGCCCGGGATTCTGTAGGGGTTGAGAAGGAAGTTTCCCTTTTTCTCTCACACTCATTTCGGCTTTAAGTCGTGCGATTTCAGCTTCTATCGATCTGATACTCTCAGCTTGGGACGCTGAGTTTTTCTTTATCTCACTGACGGAAGTTCTAACCTCAGCCGAAACCTCTATGAAATTTGACAAGAGTGATTTCATGGTTTGAGTGAATTGAGAGAGTTCGTCAGAACCGGTCAACTGCATAGGATTAGACTCTGCAGGAGTGTTGACCTGGTTGTGGAAATTTTGTGACTGGTAGCGGTGCTGAGTGAGTTGAAGTGGCTGCTGTTGTGGTGGAAGAGCCCTTTGAAAATTATTTTGGCTTGGAACCGTGTTCTGAGATTGTTGTTGGTTCCAAGCAAAATTTGGGTGATTCCTCCAACCCTGATTGTACGTGGAAGAATATGGATCGTTTCTAGGTCTTTGAAATGCGGCATTTGTATGCTCGTGACCTTGAAACGCAGAGTTTAATGGACATTCTTCCGTTAAGTGAGACGGATCAGAACAGCAGCCACATACAGTTTTGGGGAGCGACATTGGGTTTAGGGAGGTTGCAGAAAATTTGTGTTCCATAGCGTCGAGCTTCTTTTGCATTGCTGCCATCTCAGCTCGAACACCTATGGACACATCAATTTGGTGCACACCACCCCTATTCAATGATTGGGTTCCACTCTCCCACTGTAGTGATTTTTCAGCGAACTCTTCTAAAAATTTCCAAGCTTCCCTATCATCCTTGGTCATAAAGGTACCTTGACACATGTTTTCAAGGTTCTGTTTAGTATTTGGGTTAATGCCCTCATAAATGATTCGGCAAAGATCCCATCTCGGGATGCCGTGATGAGGACATTGAACCAATAGATCCTTGAAACGTTCAAAGCATTTTGAAAATGGTTCAGTAGGGAGCTGGGCAAATTGATTCAGTTCGCTACGGATTCGAGCTGTCTTTTGCATTGGGTAAAATTTCTTAAGTAATGCCACGACGAATACTTCCCAATTCATAATAGAGTGTGCGGTAGTGTTATATAGCCACTTCTCGGCTATATCGCACAAAGTAAATGGAAGAAGTCGTAGACGCATAGCATCCACTGAAAGTTGTGATGTACCCATCATTGCGCATACGTTTTCAAATTTGGTAATGAAAACGTAAGCGTCCTCAGTCTCGAGTCCGTAGAATTTGGGTAAAAGGTTGATGTATTGGGGTTTAATTTCAAAATTATCCCCGTTGGCTGGTGGAATAGATAAGCAGGTCGAAAAAGGACCTCGCAGTGGATAGCACCTCTCTTGGAGAGAGATGCGGGGTGGATTCTGCGCACCAACGGACGGCGGCAGATTAGGGTTAAAGAAGTTCGATGGAGGTGGATCCATCGATGTGGGTGTGGTGGTGGGTAAAGAAGAAGTAAATGGAGAAATACCGACTTCGGAGTCGATAAAGGGTACGCGGACTAAACGGGCACTAGAATCCCGTGTCCAGCCTATCTTGTACTAAAAAGGGTTAGTACAAGTGGCAGCATGGCTTATAATTAGGGGTAATGAATGAATGAATGTGGTGTTTGTTTTGAAAATAGGACGGATTTTTGAAAATATGATGCAACACAACAAATGCAGCACACAAAACCTTAATTCTATTGGTCGCCTAGGTCAGATCTCTAGACCGCTCCTAACTGCCAGAAGACAAGACGCAGGATAAATCCTCCACTGCCTCTTTGTCTCTCCTGTGGCCAGGTAAGTGGGAGGTTCTCCACTACGTAAGTAGTAGGCCTAATTAAGTAACCACTAACCTTCGACACACTTGCCTAGACACCACAAGAGAAACGCGGATAAGCAATGAATTACCCACGGCCTTCTTCTGTCCTAAGTGAGCGTGACAGTCCTTAGAGTCATCTCTAGATCTTTTTTTAGTTAATTGGGGTAAATGCGGATGAAAGTTTTGTGAATTTCGGGGATTAGGAAGGGTAATGAACTCCCCACCTAATCTGGATTTGGACTTTGCCCCTTAATGTCCGTATTAATTATGCAAACAACTACAAGAATCAAAACAAGCACAATTTAATTTTGCTATTTGCGCGCTGCGATTATTTTGCAAAGAAACCTGCAACAAAGTGTTATTTGGAGCAGCTGAGGGAGAAGATAAGAAAGGGTAGAAGTCACCTGAGAATTTGGATGCAGAGATGCAGCTACAGCGCCGCGGAAACGCGGTTTGAGGAGCCTAATGCCGCGGAATCGCGGTTCTCTAATGGGATCACTGCACCAATTTTTGTGTACAAGCTTCTGTTCACCTTGTTAACTCTCTGGAATGATCAGAAAAATTTTCCTCCAGCTCCAATAATTCCAGATTTTCTCGCAATAAAATCACAACACACGTATTAGGGTTTGTGCGAGTTTAGATCTAAAAATTATAATGGAATAAATCTTTCAACTCAAATTTCAAAATACGAAAAATTAGCGCACTATCCCCGGCAACGGCGCCATTTGATTGATTCTTAATTCCGATTGTGTCGTGTAACTCGAATAAGTTTCTTTGTGTCGGTATTTAGAAAATGAATAAAATTCACAATCAAAGAATTATTTGACCGCAATCAACTACGGTGTCAGTTGTAGATCGTTAGCGAGTGCAGATCGTCCGCAGGGATTGTGCGATTCGTTTGTATATTTGATTTGTTTGAATCAAAAAGTTAATAGAAAAGAAAAGAAAACATGATTCAAGATTTTTATCGATGGTTTTCAAGTGTCACTATTCTAATCAAGAATCAAGAAATTGATAAACATCGAGAATCGAGTTTCGATAGAATTCCAATCACTTTAGGGTTTCAAGATTTGAAGTAAAACTCGTAGGAATCGAGTAAATTGTAGATGTGATGAAGATTCAAGATTACGATTTCTTATCTAGTAACAAATTGATGCTAAATCGATATCGAATTCATCGAGGATCAAGGATCTTGCGAGGAATTAGGGTTCCTCATCTTATCCTTTGTCCTTTCGATGAATAACATTCACTAGATAGCTTCTTGAAAGTCGAATGATCAATTGTCGATCTCTAGATCGTGCGAAATGAATCAAGAACACATTCGCATCGATCTAGATCATCGATCAATCGATTTTCAAGAATTTACAATTGTTTTAAGACTTAAGAAAACGTTTAACAATTCATCAACATCATCATTTTACAATTGTTTCGATTCCTCCACGAGCGGAGTTTTATTCAAGCATCATCACAAAGTACATATTCAAGAATCGAAATGAAATAAAATGCTTGAATTGAAATGTAAACAAGTTAAAGAATCTTCACCTTCATTACATCAACTAGTAGTTACAATTCTCAAGATTTATAAGAGGTAGGAACTTCGCTTGTCGAATCTTGCATCGCTCGGCTTCTTGAGTCTTGGATCGCTTCGATCTCGTGCTCCGTTGAATACCGGCTTTGCTTCTAAAGGATGCTTGAAGACTTGCTTTGCTTGAACTCCATGGATCTTGAATTGGGTATTTCTTGATTGGATTAGGGTTAGGGTTTGGAGGTGGCAAGAATGTGGGTAGATGAAGAACTAGGGTTTAGCCAACAATGAGTTGTCTAAAATCTATGATCTAAGATGATATTATGAGATATATCTAGATTACAGGTGAGCCTAGGGGTCTATTTATAGGTTTCCCAAACCCTAGGTCTAGGTTTTGAATTTGCAATTCCCTCCAAAAGTTTGTTGTAAGTTAGTTAGGAGCTTAGCTTAGGCTTTAAGCTAGGAATGTTTTAGCTCAGAAACCCTAGTTTGCTGAACTGGCAGAAGCTTCTGGAGTCTACTGGAAAATGTAGTGTCTTGAAGAGCCATAGGAGCTGAGGTGGAGATATTGCAGCAAAGTTGGAGGGCTGACGTGGACAAGCCGACGCGGAACCGCGGCGCAAGGCGGCTCCGGCCGCGGTTCCGCGGCCACTTGGCTTCCTTAGGGCTTCAAGCTTCTTCTGTTTCTTTGTGTTGTCTTTTGATGTATTTCCTGCTATGTTGAATCTCTGAATTATTTTTAGATCAATAACAGATTCAAAATCCTTGAGTTGGCGTATTCTTTAGCGGTCTTTGTTTTGTAAATTGACCATTCTTCTGGATTTTCCTGCACAAACTTCGGAACACAAGTTGCGATATATAGGAATGATGTCATGCTATGAAATGCAGTCAATTTCCTTTATAGTGCCGGTTTTAAAGTCTAACACATGCAATCTGATATTTAACGACTGATTTGCTAATATGTGCGATATGAATGCCGAACACTCCTAGATGAGTGCAAATGATAGGAAAATTGCCGGTAAAAAGATGCAGTATTTTCGACTGATCAACTGTCCTAACTAATCGCATCATATGTTGTGTAGGAAGACATCACTTAGCTACCGTACACTACGCCTCGGCTATGGTCGACAAACGCAGCACGAATACTAAGTACTCTACTTCCTAAAATGACGGAGGGTTGCGGATGGTTTTTAAGAAAACCTTTAACGCTTTGAACTTGATCTCGTTGCGGAATCAAATGGTTTTAAATGGAGTGTTTTTTAGGCTTTTTCTAGTTTCGCTAAAGAGGTCACTCCCGGTGAAGGGATCTTGGCTCTTTCCTCGTCGAATGAGGTGCAGGATATTCACAATACCACTATGCAAAGCAAGAACTAAAAAAAGCAATCAAAAGACAAACCGGAGGTTGTAGCATCTGCTAGTTATTGCTAAAGAGGTCACTCCAGGTAAAGGGATCTCGGCTCTTTCCTTATCGAATAAGGTGTTGGATGTTCTACAAGGAACACCGCTATGCAAAGCAACAACTAGAGCTACCTAATTTTTGAAATTCGATTCCACAACATCTTTTAGGTTTATTTTCTTTCATTAATCTCATTAATGAATGTCCCATCATTTAAGTCCACCTAAACATCACAGATAAATACAACGTACGCTTATGCCATCCGCATTCGCCTCGATGTCCCGTCTGCACCATTAGGTTAGGTAACTAACGGCAGAGCGGGGCAGGGCTAGCGCGGGTGTAAAACATAAGCAACGTATATATAATATATCATATATACTATATACAATATCTATCTGAACATATCACATGATCAAATCACATATAACGCAGCAGAAAACATCATATGAAATATTGGATATACTAGGACGTCCGTGTTTTATTTTGAGCCTGTATAAAACACGGATTCCATGGTCGTGCTGAATAGCCAATCCCACAACCCTAGACCCCTACGAGAGCGGCAAGCAACCCTACCAATTCTAGAGTTAGGAGACCCGGACTCGACTTCTCGAGATGGTCTCCCTCTGGACCCTAGAACCCGGTTACTTGTGCTCCCCGCCTTGGGTCTATCCTAATGCGGAAAAGTAAATAATACACAATGGTGACATCATCCTCAGCCCGGAAGTGCCCTAATAAAAGAATATTACATACAAGTTTTTACATGAATGAAAATGAAAAACACTCATCTCACATAAAAAAAACCCGGCTATTCAAACACGACGATCCAATATAACATATCCAGCAACACATAACATCACATGTCATCAACGTAAGTAAATATGCCCATCCCAATTGTCATTGACATATAGCAACGAAACCGGCGATATCACATATTAGACTTACGGTCGTAGAAAAGAAAGTGTAAAACTACAACAGTTGGAATCCGCAGCCTCCATAGAAATCGCATGCCTAACCAAATGAATTCCTTAGACAGCGCATGCCTAACAATTATAAACCCCGCATTTTAGTCTCATTATCGAAAACTCTTTTCAATATCAAGTCGGACAATTCAACAAGATTCCCAACATGTTGATCGAATGCTCGTCGCAAACTTTAGTAGACGGCCGCACCCCCAAATGCTGTCGACGAAGTGCACTAAGGCGGAACACCACTGCCGCGAGCACCCGAACGGATGCTTTTGGCGACGGGGTTCTCCTACAGTCACTTGGTCGGGGCTTTGGGGCGTGGCTGTCCATTAAGTTTACCCGGCGAGTATCCGCGTACGCTACGTGATTGCGACGTACTTTTGACCACATCAAAAATCTGTGGCAACCGATCATCTGAGACTAAACTGCTATGTTTATAATATTCAAATTAGTTATCTCATAACTACTTGTGGATTCCAAATATTGTATCACATTCCAGATAAATAGACAATGTTAAACTTTCCGATCGAATAAACAAACACCCAAGTTTTCCCAAATAGATCAAAACTTGAAATAAGTTTAAAAACATCCATTTCATGCCACAGTACCAACGGTCCAGCCGTAGAAGGGTCAAGCCAACGCCTCACATGTGGCACGCCGTACTGCCCCAAACTCTATGGTTCAAAAGGCAGTTCAAGACGGTCACATAATCGAGTTAAGGTTTGTTATCTTCTAGAGGGTCCATCGCGTTACTTGCACGACTTAGAACGTTCTTAAACTACGGAAAAATTCAACAGTTGGAAATTTTCCGACAGGGGAAAAAGTGAGTTATTGATATCCGGCCGAAGTTTTTAACACTTTCTAAAATTACCCGGAAAAACACATAGACGAAGTTAAACTTCCTGATCGAATCAACGAACTCCCAATACAACCCAAAAAACTCAACTCTTGAGTATAAATTAAAAATACCCAGAAAACACAGGAATTACATAAGGACATTACTGTGCAAACAGTGAAGCAATAGGGTACAGTATGGCCGCGGAACCGACGCGCAACCTAGGGTTCGGCCGCGGTTCCGCGGCGCCTTGATTGAATTGGGGGCATGTGCTACACAGTAATTCCTAGAAAACCCTGCTAATTTTTTTGAGCATTTTTAATTAGGAAAAAAACACAGTTTTAAAAAATGTACAGAGAAGGGTATAGATTAGGGTTTCGGGGTTCGATCGGCTTTCTAACTTCGTCTACACTTCGCCTAAAGCTCTAGCTAGGCTCTGATACCACTGTAGGGTTCCTAGGCACTCTAACAAGGTTCTACAAGGTATCAACCATGCCTGATTCAAAAAAAATAACCGTGCCGAACAACCCTAACCAAGATCGTATACTAGAGATTATGCGAAAACTAGCAAGTTAAACACTTTAACTACAAGTGAAAGAGATTACAACCTTTGTAGATCCGGTCCTTCTCTTCTAAAGCTCCGTGTTGACGTCCCTTCGCTGCGATCATCGGGATCCCGGACTCTAGCGATAGTTTCTTCGGAGAAATGAGCGGGCTAGGTCGTTGACTTCGAGGCCGAAGATGATCTACGTCGAGGAGACTCAAACTCAAGCTCCATCTTCACTAGGTTAAGAACTTTGTGAAAAGAACACCCTAAACTAAATGGCAAGTAGTAGAGGATGATGAAATAGGAAGTGGGTTCACTTTAGATTTGGATTTCTCACTCTAAACCTTCACTTGAAAATTTTTCTAGCAAGCTTTCTTCTTCTTGAAGAAGAAGAAAAGAATAAGAAAATGAATAATGAATTATTTCAAAAGAATAATCAAGTGAAGTCTATCATATTGCAACCATGGGTGAGTTTACCTTTGTAGAGAATAAACCATAGTTTGAGGTAATGGTTAGGTTAATGAAAATCTTATGCAAAAAAAAATTAGTGGACTTTGTCGAAAATGCTTGAAAGCTTCATGAAGCTTCAAGCAAAGACAAAGAAAGCCACCATTTTGTTTTACCAAAATAAATAAAAACCCAAAAACCATTATCTTAAATATGGTGTAAGTCATATACACACCTAAGTTTGCATGTATCATCAAACATGATACAATCCAGTGCACAAAAATATATCACATATACAACTTGTGCACATCAAGTGAGAAAATCAATCTTAAGTGAACCAATACTAGTTAATGTAAAGTAATATATCAAATATATAATTATACATTAAATCATTAAATCAACACTTGATTTAATGATCCGGTCATATCGCATATAACCGACTAATATCTAGTGTATCAATGTATCGAATCAACACTTGATTCGGTAACCCGGCTATATCTTATATAACCGTCCGATAATACAAATCGTGAGAATAGAATACAGTATCACATACTGGTATTATTCTCGGTCCCGCACATATCTCATATGCGCTCCTATTTTGTTTCGCTTGAGCCAAGAAACCTCTGTGTATGACTCTAAAGACTCGTCAATACGCCGGCAGTAGGTGGTGATCATAACAATCACCCACAAGCCGCAAGCGGTCTGCTAAACGTAACGGCCACCCGGGTATTGAGCAATTAGAAGATCAACGAGCAAGCCTGCTCACACTCCTGCGAATCCAATCAGTAACACTTGCCGCACAGTCCGGTCTGTTCGTCTGTTATGTCGCATATCTCGCCTAGTCCGGTCTGTTCGTCTGATATGTCGCATATCTCGTCAGACCCCAGCAGCTTGATAAGTCATGTCGATGTAAGGTCCATAACAAGCATGAAACTAATGATAACACTTACTAGTAAATCAGTGCAACCCTAGCCAGGGATTTCCAGTTATGGCCAGTCGAGCATAGTGCAACATCAACCCCCAATACCGGGAGAGACGAATCCCCTCCTATCGCTCATTGCCTCCATGTGAATCGGGATTGTACCCAAAAACCACCTGTTTGCACGACTCAGTAGAGCCGTGGTAGGGTGGAAATTAAAGCACAGTGGCAGACACACAAGACTCTATGACGATCTCGGGTCAACAGACTAAGTTGTACCAGTGTCACCAGAGAACTGCCATCTGATGTGAGGTATAATACCATCTGGGAGTTCTCGGCGAGTCCGTTCAGTGTATCCAGTCACCATTGAGCACCCGCATACCATCTCTGATGTCAAACACCAATGGATATGGGATCATCTATCGCCCATCACATAGGTCGAGAAGATATACGCTAGTCTACTCTGGAATATCGAAGCCCCGTCTCGATATTCCCACAACTAGGAACATTGAAGGATGTACTCATGGACTACCCAGGCCCTACTAGTACGATCTGCATCATAGTCCTGCAAGTCGAGTACACATCCTAAGGGCTTTATCAACATGTAACAGAGAGACAGAAAGTATACATGTTAAGATAAAGAGCAACCAGATAGCGTACTATCATGTCGAGCAAGAAAGTCCTACCTATATATGTCCCAGAATCCACTACAATATACATCTCATGTACAGTAATGGCCTCTAGGGCATACATATAACTAACAAAGGGTGGTCCAAAAGTACATCCTATAATTGTTCCTAGTCGAGGGTGTATCGAGACAGGGCATCGATACTCCAGAGTAGACTAGCGTATACGCCACTTGACCCATATGATGGGAGATGGATGATCCCACATCCATTGGTGTTTGACATCAAAGATGGTATACGGGTGCTTAGTGGAGACTGGGTACACTGAGCGGACTCGCCGAGAACTCTTAGATGGTATTATACCTATCGTCAGATAGCAGTTCTCTGGTGACAATAGTCAAGGTTAGTCTGTAGACTCGAGATTGTCATAGAGTCTTGTGTGATTCCCACTGTGCTTTGATTTCCGCCTTACCACGTTCATGAGAACGTACAAAACGGTGGCTTTTTGGTACAGTCCCGAATCACATGGAGGCAATGAGCGATAGAAGGGGTTTCGTCTCTCCTGGTATTGGGGTTGATGTTGCGCTGTGTTCGATTGGCTATAACTGGAAGTCCCTGGCCAGGGATGATACAGAGATCAACTGTTAAGTGTTATCAGTAGATTCTCGACCCTTTATGAGCCTCACATCGACATGACTTATCGGTTACTGGGGTCTGACGTTTACCACCCCTAAACTGGATATGCGACATATCAGACGAAGAGACCGGACTGTACGGTAGTGTTACTGATTGGATTCACAAGAGTGTGAGCAGGCTTGCGTATTGATCTTATGATCGCTCAATACCCGGGTGGCCATTACGTTTAGTTGACCACTTGCGGCTTGTGGGTGTTTGATATGATCATCACCAACTGCCGACGTATTGACGAGTCTTTAGTGTCCTACACAGAGGTTTCCTGGCTCAGGCGAAACGGAGTAAGAGCATATATGTGATATGTGCGGGACTGAGATTGATACGTGTATGTGATACCGTATTCTATTCTCTTGACTTGTGACAATGGTCGGTTATATGGGATATAGCCGGATTATCGGATCAAGTGTTGATTCGATAAGTTGCTGCATTTGATATTAGTCGGTTATATGAAATAGCCGGATTATTAAATCAAGTTTTGATTTAATAATTTAATGTATAATTATATATTTGATATATTAAATTGCATTAACTAATATATGCTCACTTAAGTATTTCTTTTTCTCATTATGGATACATTGATATGTGTGTGTGTGTGTGTGATATATGTTAAATGTATTGTTTTCGTTTTGCACACATAAATGTATATGTGATATATATTCATGTGTCATGCTAGGTTATATATGCAACTTGTGTGTGAGAGACTTATATCATGCTAGGGTTAAGATTAGGGTTTATATTTATTATTAAGAAAATTCAAAATTGTGGAATTAGTCATGCTTGATCTTTTGGACAAAGCTTGTAGAAGCTTGTAGGTTCATTGACTTGGTCCACTCTTTTGTCAAGCTTAAGATATTTATCAACCTAACCTTTAACCCTAGCTCATGGTTAAGTCTCTACAAGGGTTAAGCATGACATTCTTAACCCAAGGTTGCATTTCTAACCTCAACAATTATTCTTTCATTACTTCATCTTCTTCTTCCTCAAAAAGCTTACTAGCTTTTTCCTTTGTGATGAAAGATTGTGAGAAAAAGAAAACTAAAGAGAGAAAAATTCCTATTTCCTCATCCTCTTCAATACTAGCCATATAGATTAGTGTGTTAGCTTCACTAATTCCATATTGGTGAAGTCATAGCTTGAGTTCGTGTTTCCTCGAAGTTGATCATCTTGGATTTCGAGATCTTCAAGAAAGCATGGATCATTCACCTTGCGGAGCCTCTCAAGAGTCTGGGAGTTCTTGGATCGCAGGGAAGGGACCACTACTCGAAGCTTATGAAGTGAAGGAACAGACTACAAAGGTTGTAATCCCTAATCACTTAGTTGTAAAGTTGTTTGCATTTCGATTCCGTATGATTCTTTAGTTAAGAACCTAGGGTTAGGGTTAGCTAGAACGACAAAAATTTGAAATTGGCGTGGACGATGCCACCCGAAATCTTGCTGTCGTGCTAGACAACCCAACAGTGGTATCAGAGCCTAACTAGAGAATTAGACGAATTGTAGGATTACGAAACCGAAACAACTCCGAAACACCCGAATCGAAACCTTAGTTTCTGTCGAAATTATCTGAGAGTCAAAAAAATTTTTAAACAACTGCAGAATGTTGTTTGTGATATAACATGAACACAGTACAAATTCACCCCCCCCCCCCGGCTGGATTTTGGCCGGCCACAGAGCAAGAAATTCCGGTCTGCACAGTTTTTTGAGGGAGCCTGGGGTTGGGTTTTGTAGTGTGTTCCAGTTTCTGGGGTTTGGTACTTTAGGTGTTGTTTGTTTTTGCTAAATTTGCATGTGATGTTATCTTTTTATAGAGGCAATTCGGAGTGTTTCGTATTCGTAATTCTAGTTTGTTTTCGGGTTACTTATACGGTGTTAAAATGTTCGATCGGATATCAAATACCCACTTTAACCCTCGCCGGAAAATTTTCTAAGAGTTGGATTTTTTCATAGTTAAAGAACATTCAAATATCGTGCAAGTGATGCGGTGGACACTCTAGAAGAACGAAACCCTAACTCGATTTTGTGACCGTAAGAACCGCCGCTAAACCCTAGGGTTTACGGTAGTTCCGCGGTGCCACAAGTGAGGCATTGGTTGACTCTTCTACGGCTGGTTCATAGCTACTGTAGTATGTACTGAGTATTTTTAAACTACGCTCAAGTGTAGAGATTTTGGGAAATTTTGGGTGTTTGTTGATTCGGTTGGAATGTTTAACGTCGTCAAGCTTTTTATGGAATGTGATACAATATGTAGAATTCATATAGTTAGGCATGAAATCCGTAATATGTGATATTTCGGGTTTACGATGTCTAAAGTGATTGTGGATTCCAAATGTTGTAGTTTGACATTTTCTTTTCTGCGACCGTAAGTGTAATATGTGGTGTATCGCCGTTTTCGTTGCTATATGTCAACGAAAATTGTGATACGCATATTTACTTACGTTGATGACATGTGATGTTATGTGTTGCTGTGATATGTTATATTGGATCGTCGTGATTTGAAATAGCCGGGGGTTTTATGTGAGATGAGAGTTTTTATTTTCATTTATGTAAAATTCATTGTATGTAATATTCTTTTATTGGGGCACTTCCGGGTTGAGGATGTTGTCGCTATTGTATATTATTTACTTTTCCTCATTAGGATAGACCCAAGGTGGGGAGCACAAGTAACCGGGTTCTAGGGTCCAGTGGGAGGCCATCTCGAGGAATCGAGACCGGGTCTCCTAACCCTAGAATAGGGAGGGTTACTTGCCGCACTCGTAGGGGTCTAGGGATGTGGGTTTGGCTATTCATCGCGACCGTGGAATCCGTGTTTTATACAGGCTCAAAATAAAACACGAACCTCCTAGTATATCCAATATTTCATATGTTATCTTCTGCTGCTGATATTCTGTGATGTGATCATTCTATAAGCGTGAGACGAATGCTTTATTATTGTATATATGATATATAATAAACATTGCTTATGTGTTACACCCGCGATAGTCCCGCCCCGCTATGCCGTTAGTTAAGTAACCTAACGGTGCATAATGGGACACTGTGGCGAATGTGGATGGCATAAGCGTGCGTTGTATTTTCGTTTCTTCTGTGATACTTAGGAAGCATAAATGATGGGACATCATTAATGAGATTAATGAAAGAAAAGAAACCTAAAAGTTGTTATAGAATCAAATTTATAAAAAAGGGTAGCTCTAGTTTTTGCTTTGCATAGCGGTATTCCTTGTAGAATATCCAGCACCTTATTCGATAAGGAAATAGCCGAGATTCCTTCACCGGGAGTGACCTCTTTAGCAAAACTAGCAGATGCTACAACTCACTCGGTTTTGTTTTTGATTGCTTCTATAGTTTTTGCTTTGCATAGTGGTATTTGTGAAATATCCTGCACCTTATTCGATAAGGAACGAGCCGAGATCCCTTCACCGGGAGTGGCCACTTTAGCGAAACTAGTAAAAGCCTCAAAAACACTCCTTTTCAAAATCACTTGTTTCTACAACGATATCAAGTTCATTACGCAAATGGTTTTCATAAAAACTTGTCGTAGCCCTCCGTCATTTCAGATAAAAACTATTTAGTATTCGTGCTGCGTTTGTTGGCCTTTGTCAAGGCGTAAACTAATGCTTATCTATTTATGCATATGATGCGATTAGATTAGGGTAGTCATACGACCTTGTTGGCCTTTATCAAGGGTCATGCGGGTGGGTTTAATTCAATCAGGAAATGACGGGTTGAACTTGACTAGTATCTTATGATTTGTTGGCCTTTGTCAAGGTTATAGGAAGTTAAGGGCAAAAGCATTATCGGGAATTTCAAGTGTTGAAATTTGCAATGAGATTGCATACCTTCTATGAGATAGTTGGATCCTGATACCCACTGCGAGTAAGAGTTACTCCTGGGAGAGTTTTACACATCACAATTAGCCGATCAAGTAGGTGACTAGAAAGGTGTTAATGGGGTTATGCCTCTGGGAAAATGAGGTTTATTTTAATTAGGTCCGTGCGAAAGCACGGGAAACCTCCCTTAAAGTACCAACACTGGCCTGGCCGAAAGATTGGCGAACTTGTAAGGTGTAATTAATCCCGGCTAGTCTTACCTTTTAGGGTTTGAAGGAAGATTTGATGAAAACAGTGGGAGCCATCCTGATTAGATAAGATAATAACCAATCTAATCTTGCAAGAGCATACGCTAAAGTGTTTTCTTCTCTCTCTCTCTCCAGGTAGCGACCATGTCAGGCCTTAATCAAGATAATAATATGGATGTATTGACTGAACCCGCTTGTTATACTGAGCAGGGGAACGTTGGTTCCGTTCTTTCTTATAATTGTTATAAGACTAAGCAGAGAATGGGGACATATCCGGATTCTCATGCCGCCCAAACGAAGAATAAGTATGTTGATGCATCTTCTTCGGGTATGTTTGTTATCGAGAATTGTTTCTCAGTTCACTCTACGTTCTGGGTATTAGATACCGGATCGGGATCCCACATATGTAATATGTTACATGGGCTAAGGAAAAGTAGGGAACTGGGATGGGTGATCATTCCATAAGAGTAGGGAATGGTGCAAATATTGCAGCCAAAGCAGTTGGCGAATATCACCTTGTATTTCCAAATAGTAATACATTGATTCTGAACGAATGCTATTGCATTCCGACCCTGATATGCAATCTTATATCAGTTTCTTTATTGAGTAAAGGTCACAACCCGAAAAGTACGGAGCATGACCGGCACTTAAATTACGAAACGCCTCGAGGTGTACGTAATTTAAGTAAGCCAAAACCCAGAAATCAAAACCAATTAAAACTGTAGAGTGAAGGAAAACCAATAATAGAAAGCGATTTTTAACCAAATAAGTCGCATCAGATCTTTAAAAGCAACATCACATTTTCCGAAAATTTCGGCAGAGTCTTCTTTGTAAATACTGGCCCCCAAATAGGCACAACACAGAAAATACATATAATGATGAAAATAAGGCATCCCCAAGCGGGAGCTAGCTCTTCGCCAAATGGCGGAGTCACAACCACATGTAATATGTATCTCAAAAGTGCACAATAAGCATCTAAAGCAAGAATAAAAAATACCACGTCGGCTCAAGTGAACTTTGACACCAAACACCACAAATACAAATCTCACGAGCCTCACTGTCTAGTCAAATATACAAGGGTAGATGGAGTATACTAGATACAATATAAAGTACATCATGGAATAAAAATATCCTCTCGACCAACCTATGAGCAATGCTGCAAATCAAGCAAATGAAGCCAAAGAGGAAGAACGCCCACCGCTACTGCGCTGACGGTTCAACCTGCAAGATACTGTGACACAACGGGGGTGAGTTGCCAACTCGTGAGTAGTAAGTAACATCTAATAAGGCTATCGCAAGTATGCACGCAATTTCGTAACAGCCTACATATACTAATATGACGCGATGCACTAATATGTATGCAACATGAATGCAATAAACAACACGAGATCTAAATATGATTAGCATGGGAATTCTGTATTCTTATCTTAGAAAAACTTCTGTAATTTAGTTGTAGTTTTATCAATGAAATCAATATAAATCCGTGTCAAGCATCGACACCAAATATGAATATCTTAATTAACCCGGGCTCCGGCAATCCGGATTGGCCCATAAACCTGATCTCGGGCTCCGGCAATCCGGACTGGCCCATATACCTGATCTCAAGACTACGTCGGTATCCTCCGGATATCCACCACGTCACAAATAACCGGTCAGTAGTGCATCCCTGCCAGGCTAAACGCCATCATCTGCGACCATCTTGCCCAGGGTACCGCACCGGGTCCACCATGCACCCACAGACGGTTCCTCCTCCTCCTCGAATCGGGTGTATGATAACGCTCAAGAACCGAGAAATCTCATGGTGGACTATACATACATCATATCACGAGAAAACCGTAACTGACATTTTTTTAAAATGGTAATACATTTTTAAATTCTTACGGTTTCTCCAAATCCATAAATCTCATAAATACAGAAATCCTCAAGAAGAATCATAATACATGAACATGTAGGAATTGATGAATGTTTATGATATCAACAATATGCAATGCGATGCGGAACTGGAAAACTATGCATGAACGATGATGCAATAAGATATGTGCATATGACTAGCAATCCTATGTATCCATCCTGATGAATTAAATATATAAAGTGCAGGTTTCCAATCATAATTTGTGCAATTGATTAGATTCGGATTTAAACAACTTATATAGTGTTCGTGGCATAGCAATTACCAAGGCGTGTGTCCTCATGAATAGTGCCCGTGCAGCATAAACCAATGGTAATAGTGCAAGTGTCCTATGAGATGATATCACACACACATATATATAAAGGATGATGTGATGCAATGAGATGAAAAATTAAGAACTACATATCTAAATGCAAGTACTAAATGAAATTCTAACTATCGGGCGCCTTGCGCCATCCAGATGATTCCCCCGTAGATGTGTACATCTACTCACCGGAATGCCTCCGCTAGTCTGATCCAATTACCGCCTTTCCTTTCCGCGTCGCGTCCAATGTCTCCGCAATTGACCCTATAATCGCACAAATATAATACATGAGCCAAGAAATCTGATATAACGTGAGGACAAGGACTATACGAAAGGACTGGCGCATTACGAGTTAAACACGTGAAAACTAGACGCATTAAACGCGAGCGACAACGTCTGAGACTCATCCTAGGTGCTGTTATCCATAGCAAACATGCAAAACTAGATTATAAACGCACGTATCGTGCATTACACAAACGTAGCATTTAAGGCAAAACGGCTCCAGATTTTGATACGAGTGCAATAAGAAAAAGTTGCATACACCAGGGACCTACACTATATAGATGACACCTACAATAAAAAGACCAACACCCAAGCCTCATACCTGGCCGCAATTTGCGGCCAGAATCCCAAAATTTGCGGCCTGAAAAGAGACCGGGGGGTTCGTGCTTCGAGGTTGTGTTCCAGGTCCTATAACTATACTCCAGTAAATGCAACTTCTAGAAATAGCAACAGGGTTAATAGCAGATCACGAAAGCACCCAAATCTTAACCAAAACTCTAATTAAACACTAATTTAAAAAATTATGGTGTTTTAGTGAAACTTGGTAGATTAGCAAGGCTATCAGCCACTAACTACTCTTAATTATCCTTATTAGGTCATGAAAACCCTAACTTATCCTAATCTTCTCTTTAATCTCAAAATTAGCTCTAATTAGCACTAAAACACTAAATTATGCTTAAAGAACCCAAAAGTTTAGTAAAGGAAAACACAAGTTAGGCATTATACCTCAAGAGAAGATGGAAATGATTCAAACTTGAGATTCTTGCCTCCCAAATGGAAAACTTGCCTCAAGAACCATGAAAAGGGTTGATTTTTGATGTTTGGATTTGATTTTAGTGAAGGTGTGAAGGATTTATGTGTGAGGTAGAGATTAATCCATGAAAAAATGAAGAAGGAAGAAGGAGGAAGGGGGGCTACTGAGTTGAGAGGGAGAGAGAGAGTGTTCTAGAGTGAAGAGAGAGAGAGAAATGAGCCATGCGTGCATTAAATGCCTCCCATGCCTTGTTTCTTTTCTTTTTTTCTCATTTTCTTTAAAAGAAATGAAAATTCTAGAACACTAGAGAGGAGAGAAAGAAGAGTATGTTATATAAAAATAAAAAAAGAGATTAAGTTGCCATGATTATTTAAGCATGTATTAACCTAGGGTTACACAAGATGTGTGTGTGCATGTTTTAAGGAAATAGTTTAGTAAATAATAAATAAGTCAAATAAATAATTAAGTGAACAATAATTTAAATGCTAACTAATAAAACACAATTATACACATATTCACATCATCAAATAGATATATTCATGTTTATATGGAAAATATTTATTAACTAGGTTTTTACGAAAAACACGTATTTTCGCTAATTAATACGAAATTAACCTATACGAATTTTCAAAGCATTACAATCTTCCCCCCTTAAAGAAATTCGGTCCCCGAATTTAAAATCTAACTACGCGTACCCTCAAAGAGAGGGAATATATCTTCCACATCTTGTCCTCGGCTTCCCACGTGACCCTTTTCGCCGCTCGGGCCACGTCAAAGATCCTATACGGACGATATGACCTCGGACCTTAGTTTCTCACCTGCCGATCTAGAATGACTATCGGTTGCTTAGTGAAAGAAAGGTCACGCTCCAGCTGGATCGTCAGATTCAGTATCACGCGAGACGGGTAGTGAAGGTACTTGCGGAGTATCAATACATGAAACACGGGGTGAATATCTAGAAAGCTGGGTGGAAGAGCCAATGATAAGAAGTTGTGCCGACTCTCTCGAGAATCTCTAAAGGACCTACAAATCTGGAACTAAGCCTTCCTTTTCTTTTCGAATCTCGGCACGCCCTTCATCGGAGAAACCTTCAAGAAAACATGATCTACAACGACGAACTCAAGTCTGAGCCAACGTTGGTCTGCATAAGATTCCTGCCCATTCTGGGTCGCTCTCATCATATCCCGAATCAGCTGAATCTTTTCGGTCGTCTCCTGCGCAATCTGTGGTCCCAAAAATACTGCTCTCACTGAGCTATGTCCAACAACTGGTGACCGACATTTCCTCCTATATAATATTTCGAAGGGTGCCATCTGAATCGTCTCCTGGAAGCTGTTATTATAGGAAGACTCAATTAAGGGCAGGTGGCGATCCCAACTGCCACAAAAATCTAGAACGCAAGCCCAGAGCATTCTCTCAAGAGTCTGAAAGGTCCGCTCTTATTGACCGTCGGTCTAAAGATAGAAAACTGCACTGAAACTCAATCTGTGTCCAAAGTCTCTTAATGTTCCTACAATAGTCGGCTGGTGAACGGGGTGCCTCTGTCGGACACAATATAGGTCGTAACTCCATGTAGTCGCACCATCTCATCAACATATATCTGAGCATACTGAACGAATCTGAAAATGGTCTTGACTGGAAGAAAATGCGCTGCTTCCGTCAATCGTCCTACGATCACTCAAATAAAGCCATACTCTCGACTGGTCCTAGGTAGACCCACAATAAATTCCATAGAAATCTGCTCTTATTTCTACTCTGGAATGGGTAAAGGTTGAACTCTCCAGCTGGCCTCTGATGCTCGGCCTTAACTTGCTGATAAGTCAGCATCCCGAACAAAATCTGTGACATCTCTAATCATCCCTTCACACTAGTGGATTTCTCTCAAATCATAATACATCATGGGGGAAACCGGATGAACACTATATACTGACTGATGCGCCTCCTCTAAGATCTCACGTCATAATCCCTCGTAATCTGGCGCACATAGTCGAGTCCCAAATCGTAATACTCCCTGATCATCAACCACGAACTCTGAATCTCCGCTCAGTCTTCTCCGAGATCTCTGATAAACGAATGCCATCGGACTATGCCTCATGGATATGATCAATTAACGGTGGATGTGCAAGAACACAGAAAAGTTGTCCCCTGGTCGACGTAACTCGAACTGCACCCGGCTGTCACAAGGAATCCGCTAATCTGCCGTCGACTGTCTCTGAACTGTGCTCAACAAGAAAAGGTATCTTTGGCCCCCGACTCAAGCGTCTGCCACAACATTCTCCTTGCCCGGACGATAAGGAATCTCGCAGTCATAGTCTTTCTCTAGCTCCATCCATCTATGCTGTCCCAATTTAGATCTCGCAGCTGCAAGATATACTTTTAAGATTCTTATGGTCCGTAAATACCTAGCATGACTCGTCATATAAGTAGTATCTCCAAATCTTAAGTGTAAAACCACCGCATCCATTTCTAACTCATGCGTCGAATAGTTCTCCTCGTACTTCTTCGACCGCCGAGAAGCATAGCAATAACCAACAAAACCGCCTAATCCTAAGGGCAAAGATAAAACTGGCGCCGAAATCAAACGAGTCTTCAACTGCTGAAAGCTCTTCTCGCATACCTTAGCCCAACGAAAAGAAACGCCCTTCCGGGTCACCCGGTCAACATTGCAGCTATATGCAAAAAATCCTGTACGAAATATCATTGGTATCCGCCCAAAATTCAAAATGCTGCGAACCTCCGTCGCTAATACAGGTCTGGGCCAGTGCTGAACGGCCTCGATCTTCTTCGGTTCCATACTTACCATCTCTTATAACTACGTGTCCCAATAAGTCCACACTATCCAACCAGAAAACACACGTGGATAATTTAGCGAATAGCTGGTGCTCCCTCAAGGTCTGCAACAAAATCCTCAATTATTGCCCAGGCTCCACTCGGCTCCAAAAGTATATTAAGGTGTCATCAACAACACAATATTAATTGATGAAGAAACACGGCCTGATATACGATTCATCAAATTTAGAATCGTTGCTGGGGCATTGGTGAGTACGAACGATATCACCAAAAATTCATAATGCCCGTAACGTGTGTGAAAAGCAGTCTCCGGAATTTCATCTTCTCGAACCCGCAACTAATGGTCACCTGATCGCAATCAATCTCCGAAGTGTCCCGCACCCTAGAACAAATCAAATAAATCGTCGATACGAGTTAAGGGATATCCGTCCCGCACAGTAACCTGATTCAACTGACAAAAATTGATACTCAAACATAACTGTTGTCTTTCTTCTTGAGAATAGAACAAGAGCTCCCCAAGACGACGCACTCGGACGAACAAGCCCTCTATCCAAAAATCTTACAATTGATCCTCCAGTTCTTTAAGTTCCGCCGGATTCATCCGATATTGCGGTAGAAAAAGGCTCTATGCCGAAGACAAGTCAAAACAGAACTCAATATCGCGCTCTGGCGACAAGCCAAGCAACTCGTCAGGAAAACATCTGGAAACTCCCTCCCAATCGGGACCTGGTCTAACGGGACCTCTGCGGCTCTAACATCACATACATACGCCAAGAATTCCTGACATCCTTTTCTCAAAAGCTAACTAGCGCGACACAAAATAATTTAAACTGGGAAAGGCGACGCTACGGTCTTCCCAAAACCAACAAGAACTGGCTTACCCGGAAAACTAACTCTGACTGCCTTCTTAGGGTAGTCCACGAATGCATAACACGTGGCTAACCAAATCCATGCTCAGAAGAACTTCTAAGTCAAACATATCGAGAAGCATCAATTGACAGAAGAATCCCGATCTCCGATACGAACAAAACAACGCGAATGAGAAACACATAGAGCTAAAAAAGACTAGCCTATGGAAGAAATCACCACAAGCGGCTGATTTAGCAAGGACTACTATCGGCTAAACTTCGATACAAAATATGTGGATACCATTCCAAACAACACAAAAAGAAATACGCATCGGAGGAAAACATCAAAAGAATAACTGTCACAACGGCGTCTATCTAATCGCCTCTGAGCTGGCATACCAGTACAAATCCGCTTCGATCCAAAAACGACCGAAATCTCATAAATGCGCTCCTCTAGTAGTAGGGCTACATCCATCACGGCTGCAAAAGTGTCCAAATGCTGGGTGCCGATGGAAAGAAATAACTGCATGTCCAATCTCCACACGAACCTCTTTATCCGTTTTTCTTCAGTGTCCACCAGGTAAGGAGCATATCGGACCGCTGAGTAACTAAATGTCGTATTCGGACACTGTCATCCATGGAGTCTTGCGCAAGGACTCAAAACTACGAGCTTAGACATTTCAAACGCTCTCCCGAAGGAAACGAGCAAGAAGTACAGCTATGAACTCATCCCAAGTCATAGGAAGTAGATCTGCAGCTCGGCCTCTCTCAACTGACTCGCACCGCGTCTGAGCAAGACCTCTCTAGACGAAGACTCGCAAGCTCAATCCATATCTAGTCATAACATCCCTGTGAACGAAAAATCCTAGCCATCCTGTCGAGGATTGTCTACGGATCCTTCACTGCATCTGTGCCTGTAAAAACTGGATGCTTCAGCCTCAAAAACTTCTGTAAGGATAAGTAAATAATCTTGGTAACGACAAAAACAGCTGCCTGTGCAGCAGGTACAAACACAATCCCTACAGTAGGAGGGACATCCTCGGCTCTCGGAGCTCGGCTAGCCTCAGCTAACAATCCAACCATCTGTCGCACGTCCTAAATACTCGACTTCATCCTATCCATCCGTCCTGGAAAAAGTGGATCACTCTTTCCCTGAGGGGTAGGCGTACCGCCCAGATCGGTCCTCGTCTCAACAAGTCTACTCTAATCTCATCCCTGGCGGCAGCTCTCTGGCCCTCGTAGTCTCCGGCGGCATAGTGTCTGGAGCAAGAACAGGATTGATAGGAACATTGCGATCAAATCAAAGGATTTCCGGAATCAAGAAAGGAGATACAAGCAAATATATATCCTAAGGTTACTTAGGCGGAGTACCGTATCGTAAGTATGCCACGGAACATACCCACGCTACGTTACTCTGCATAAGTCACCTACTCCATCTACCAAGGGTCATCCTACACTCGGAAAGGTAAAACCTAACGCTCTGATACCAACTTTGTCACGACCCGAAAAGTACAGAGCATGACTGGCACTTAAATTACGAAACGTCTTGAGGCGTACGTAATCTAAGACAAAACCCAGAAATCAAAACCAATTAAAACTGTAGAGTGAAGGAAAACCAATAAGAGAAAGAGATTTTTAACCAAATAAGTCGCATCAGATCTTTAAAAGCAACATCACATTTTCCGAAAATTTCGGCAGTCTCCTTTGTAAATACTGGCCCCCAAATGGGCACAACACAGAAAATACATATAATGATGAAAATAGGGCATCCCCAAGCGGGAGCTAGCTCTTCGCCAAATGGCGGAGTCACAACCATATGTAATATATATCTCAAAAGTGCACAATAAGCATCTAAAGCAAGAATAAAAAAACACCATGTCGGCTCAAATGAACTTCGACACCAAACACAACAAATACAAATCTCACGAGCCTCACTGTCTAGTCAAATATACAAAGGTAGATGGAGTATACTAGATACAATATAAAGTACATCATGGAATGAAAATATCCTCTCGACCCACCTACGAGCAATGCTGCAAATCAAGTAAATGAAGCCAAAGAGGAAGAACGCCCACAGCTACTGCGCTGACGGTTCAACCTGCAAGATATTGTGGCACAACGGGGTGAGTTGCCAACTCGTGAGTAGTAAGTAACATCTAATAAGGCTATCGAAAGCATGCACGCAATTTTGTAACAGCCTACATATTCTAATATGACGCGATGCACTAATATGTATGCAACATGAATGCAATAAACAACACGAGATCTAAATATGATTAGCATGGGAATTCTGTATTCTTATCTTAGTAAAACTTCTGTAATTTAGCTGTAGTTTTATCATTGAAATCAATATAAATCTGTGTCAAGCATCGACACCAAATATGAATATCTCAATTAATCCGGGCTTCGGCAATCCGGACTGGCCCATAAGCCTGATCTCGGGCTCCGGCAATCCAGACTGGCCCATATACCTGATCTCAAGACTACATGGGTATCCTCCGGATATCCGCCGCATCACAAATAACCGGTCGGTAGTGCTCCCCTGTCGGGTTCAACGCCATCATCTGCGACCATCTTTCCCTGGGGTACTGCACCGAGTCCACCATGCACCCACAGACGATTCCTCAACCTCCTCGAATCGGGTGTATGATACCGCTCAAGAACCAAGAAATCTCATGGTGGACTATGCATACATCATATCATGAGAAAACCGCAACTGACATTTTTTTTTTAAAATGTTAATACATTTTTAAATTCTTACGGTTTCTCCAAATCCATAAATCTCATAAATACATAAATCCTCGAGAAGAATCATAATACATGAACATGTAGGAATTGATGAATGTCTATGATATCAACAATATGCAATGCGATGCGGAACTGGAAAACTATGCATGAACGATGATGCAATAAGATATGTGCATATGACTAGCAATCCTACGTATTCATCCTGATGAATTAAATATATAAAGTGCAGGTTTCCAATCATAATTGGTGCAATTGATTAGGTTCGGATTTAAACAACTTATATAGTGTTCGTGGCATAGCAATTACCAAGGCGTGTGTGTCCCCATGAATAGTGCACGTGTAGCATAAACCAATGGTAATGGTGCAAGTGTTCTATGAGATGATATCGCATATATATATAAAGGATAATGCGATGCAATGAGATGAATAATTAAGAACTACGTAACTAAATGCAAGTACAAAAAGATATTCTAACTATCGGGCGCCTTGCGCCATCCAGACGATTCCCCCGTAGATGTGTACATCTACTCACCGGAATGCCTCCGCTAGTCTGATCCAATTACCACATTTCCTTTCCGTGCCGCGTCCGATGTCTCCGCAATCGACCCTAGAATCGCACAAATATAATACATGAGACAAGAAATCTGATATAACGTGAGGATAAGGACTATACGAAAGGACTAGCACATTACGAGTTAAACACGTGAAAACTAGACGCGTTAAACGCGGGCGACAACGTCTGAGACTCATCCGAGGTGCTGTTATCCACAGCAAACATGCAAAACTAGATTCTAAACGCATGTATCGTGCATTACACAAACGTCGCATTTAAGGAAACACGGCTCCAGATTTTGATATGAGTGCAATAAGAAAAAGTTGCATACACCAGGGACCTACACTATATAGAAGACACCTGCACTAAAAAGACCAACACCCATGCCTCATACCTGGCCGCAATTTGCGGCCAGAATCCCAAAATTTGTTGCCTGAAAAGAGACTGGGGGTTCGTGCTTCGAGGTTGTGTTCCAGGTCCTATAACTATACTCCAGTAAATGCAACTTCTAGAAATAGCAACAGGGTTAACAGCAGATCACGATAGCACCCAAATCTTAACCAAAACTCTAATTAAACACCAATTTAAAATATTATGGTGTTTTAGTGAAACTTGGTAGATTAGCAAGACTATTAGCCACTAACTACTCTTAATTATCCTTATTAGGTCATGAAAACCCTAACTTATCCTAATCTTCTCTTTAATCTCAAAATTAGCTCTAATTAGCACTAAAATACTAAATTAAGCTTAAAGAACTCAAAAGTTTAGTAAAGGAAAACAAAAGTTAGGCATTATACCTCAAGAGAAGATGGAAATGATTCAAACTTGAGATTCTTGTCTCCCAAATGGAAAACTTGCCTCAAGAACCATGAAAAGGGTTGATTTTTAATGTTTGGATTTGATTTTAGTGAAGGTGTGAGGGATTTATGTGTGAGGTAGAGATTAATCCATGAAAAAATGAAGAAGGAAGAAGGAGGAAGGGGGAGGGCTGCAGAGTTGAGAGGGAGAGAGAGTGTGTTCTAGAGTGAAGAGAGAGAGAGAGAAATGAGCCATGCTTGCATTAAATGCCTCCCATGCCTTGTTTCTTTTCTTTTCTTCTCATTTTCTTTATAAGAAATGAAAATTCTAGAATGCTAAAGAGGACGGAATGAAGAGTATGTTATATAAAAAGAAAAAGAGATTAAGTTTCCATGGTTGTTTAAGCATGTATTAACCTAGGGTTACACAAGATGTGTGTGTGCATGTTTTAAGGAAATAGTTTAGTAAATAATAAATAAGTCAAATAAATAATTAAGTGAACAATAATTTAAATGCTAACTAATAAAATGCAATTATACACATATTCACATCATCAAATAGATATATTCATGTTTATATGGAAAATATTTATTAACTAGGTTTTTACGAAAAACACATATTTTCGCTAATTAATACGAAATTAACCTATACGAATTTTCAAAGCGTTACATTAAAGAAGGATATAATTTTGTAGTACAGGATAATGTTATGAACATCTTCCTGAATCAAAAGTTGATTGGATCAGACTCGTTAAATAATTGCATATACGTTCTAAATCAAACCACAATTCTTAATGTACAAAACACACACAAGAGGAAGAGTTCAGAAATGAACGAATCTTTCTTGTGGTATTGTAGACTAGGTCATATCAATACGACACGACTAGCTAAGTTATATAAGGATGGATATTTGAATCCGTTAGAATTTTCATCTTATGATACTTGCCAGTCATTTCTCAAAGGCAAAATGACCAAAACTCCGTTTAGTGGACACGGAGAAAGAGTTACGGAACTCTTGGGACTGATACATAGTGATGTATGTGGTCCCATGTCTACACATGCCAGGAATGGTTTCTCGTACTTCATTACAATCACTGACGATCTATCAAGATACGGACATGTGTTCCTGTTGAAACACAAGTCTGAAGCTTTTGAGAAATTCAAAGAATATAAGCACGAAGTTGAGAACCAAACGGGTAAAAGTATTAAGATCCTTCGATCGGATCGAGGAGGAGAATACTTGAGCAATGAGTTCCTGGACTATCTAAAAGAGAATGGGATTCACTCTCATCTTACCCCTCCATATACACCACAGCACAACGGTGTATCGGAACGGAGGAATCGCACCCTATTAGATATGGTGCGCTCTATGATGAGCAACGTTGAGTTACCTATTTCCTTTTGGAGTTATGCGCTTGAGACAGCTGCATACCTATTGAATCAAGTTCCGTCTAAATTTGTACCTACTACACCATATGAGATATGGAGTGGGAAGAGACCATGTCTTAAACGTGTTAAGATATGAGGTTGTCGACCTATGTCAAAAGGCATGCAGAAGTAGTACATGGAAAGTGTGTTCTCTTCATGAACTTTGTGAAAAGAACACACTCTACTACATGGCAAGTGGTAGAGGATGAAGAAGTAGGAAGTGGGCTCACTTTAGAATTGATTTTCTCACACTTTTTCTCATGGCACCATTGGAGCTAGTAAGCTTTTGTGGAGCTTGATGAAGAAGAAGATGAAGAAAGAATAATCATATCATATGAATTATTATCCTCTCAATAAGGTAACCATGGGTGAGTTAAGCTATCATGCTTAACTCATGTAGAGAATTAACCAGAGCATGAGGTTAAGGGTTGGGTTAACTAAATATCCATAAGAATGACAAAAGAGTTGACTTTGTCAATGTTTCCACAAGCTTCATGAAAGCTTGAGAACTTTGAAAAAGTCTTTCTCTTTTGTTATTCTTAAGATATAAACAAAACCCTAATCTTTATCCTAATCTTGGTATAAGTCTCATACACCCATCTTTGATGTATAATCAAGAATGATACAATCATATGTACACAAATATATATCACATATACACTTATGCACAAAGTAGTGAGAAAATAAATCATAAGTGAGCTAATACTAGTTAATGTAATGTAATATATCAAATATATAATTATACATTAAATTATTAAATCAACTCTTGATTTAATAATCCGGCAATAACCGACTAATATCATGTGTAACAACTTATCGAATCAACACTTGATCCGATAACCCGGCTATATCGCATACAACCGATCAATGTCACAAATCGCGAGAATAAAATACGGTAACTCATATCATATTAATCTCGGTCCTGCACATATCACATATGTGCTCCTACTCCGTTTCGCTTGAGCCAGGAAACCCCTGTCTAGGAATCTAAAGACTCGTCAATACGCCGGCAGTAGGTGATGATCATATCAAACACCCACAAGCCGCAAGCGGTCTGCTAAACGTAACGGCCACCCGGGTATTGAGCGATCAGAAGATCAACAAGCAAGCCCGCTAGTACTCCTGCGAATCCAATCAGTAACACTACCGCACAGTCCGGTCTGTTCGTCTGATATGTCGCATATCTCGCCTAGGGGTGGTAAACGTCAGACCCCAGTAGCTCGATAAGTCGTGTCGATATGAGGTCTATAACAGTTCGAGAAACTACTGGTAACACTTACCAGTAAATCTCAGCAACCCTGACCAGGGATTTCCGGTTATAGCCAATCGAACACAGCGCAACATCAACTCCCTATACCAGGAGAGACGAATCCCCTCCTATCGCTCATTGCCTCCATGTGATTCGGGATTGTACCCAAAAGACACCTTTTTGCACGCCTTGTTGGACGTGGTATGATGGAAATCAAAGCACAGTGGGAATCACACAAGACTCTATGACGATCTCGGATCAACAG
This sequence comes from Agapanthus africanus, assembly GCA_030015575.1. Lineage (NCBI taxonomy): Eukaryota > Viridiplantae > Streptophyta > Magnoliopsida > Asparagales > Amaryllidaceae > Agapanthus > Agapanthus africanus. The sequence continues at coordinate 210,109,026 of JASDDO010000004.1, forward strand.
ACTACTCTGTGCCAGTGTCACCGGAGAACTGCCATCTGACGTGAGGTATAATACCATCTGGGAGTTCTCGGCGAGTCCGTCCAGTGTACCCAGTCTCTACTGAGCACCCGTACACCATCCTTGATGTCAAACACCGATGGATATGGGATCATCCATCGCCCATCATATGGGTCAAGATGCGTATACGCTAGTCTACTCTGGTGTATCGATGCCCTGTCTCGATACACCCTCGACTAGGAACAGTTATAGGATGTACTCGTCGACTACCGTGGCCCAACTAGTATGATCTCATCATAGTCCCAGTAGTCGAGTACATATCCTAAGGGCTTTATCAACATGTAACATAGAGACAATCAGAGTACATGTTAAGATAAAATACAACCAGATAGCATACTATCATGTCGAGCAAGAAAGTCCTCCCTATATATGTCCTAGCATCCACTACAATATATATCGTATGTACAGTAATGGCCTCTAGGGCATACATATAACTAACAATCTCCCACTTGCACTAGGGCCATCTGTTGTGGTATCACATACCCAACAATTAGCTGTGGTTGAAGTATCTCATACTCAACCATCCCATAAAAGTCTCTACTGGGAAAAAGGCCTTTGTGAGTGGATCCACGCTGTTGTCCTCTGTGTCTACTCTCCTGACCTCAATCTCCCTGGAGATCAACTATCTCCATGATCAAGTGATACTGCCTAGGAATTATATCTGGATTTCTGATGGGACGGTAGTTCCTTGGCTAAAGCCACAACTCTATTGTCACACAATGGTAGGAACGAAGTTCATCTCATGAACTTATATATCCAGACTGCCTCTTTGGTAGCATCCTTGGTAACGATGTATCTTGCCTTTAATCGTCTAGTATGTCACGGTATCTAGCTTGGAACTCTTCCAACATACCGTCCCTCCACTGAGGGTAAAGACAATGCATGCGACTGACATTCAGTCGTTCTTATCACCCTGGAACCTTTCCAGTGATTCTCCCCAGGATCGATTAATACCATCTCACTACAATGTAGTGAGTATCCTAACATCCAATTAGATCTATCTCATAGATCCAAAACCCTAGATTTAGGAGGTATCATTTTGATCCTATATGGATAATCATTGTGATAAGCGGAGATTGACCGAGCGTAGCATAGGAAACTCCTTCCCTATCAAGAGTATGGCATCCACGTACTCTACGAGGATCACCACCATACTCCCTACTACCTTTTTGTATATACATGGTTCATCTACCATTTTGATGAAGTCAAACTCTTTGACTACCAAATCAAAACAGATGTTCCAACTCCGCGATGCTTGTTTTATCATATAAAACATCTTGCACACGTTTCCGCTGCTCCCACTGTCTACGAAGCCCTCTGGCTGTGTACTTATAGACGCTCTTTTCTAAAACATCATTTAGAAAAGCAGTCATGACACCCAACCGCCAGATATCGTAGTCATGGTATGTAACCGTGGCAAGTAGGATCTGGATGGACTTAAGCATAGATTTGAAATTCTCAACTTTTCCATGTACACCAAGTAATCTTCTCAAGATATACTTGCTCCTGATGGGGATTTAACCTTTCAGATAAAGCAACCAAAGTCCATACTTTGTTGGTGTATAAGGATTCCATATCAGATCGATAAGCATCCAGCCATTCTTACAGAGTCCCACTCCTGATAGCCAGCTCGAAACTAGTTGGGTCATCATCTCATGATGCAATCCTCGCTCCCACTGTCATAGAGAAACCGAAGTATCTCTCAGGTGGGTGAGGAACCTTACTAGATCGGCGGAGAGGCTGAGGTTCGTTGGAAACTATTGAATCCTTTGGTTCTACCAAATCATCAGCTGCAGTTTGTGTAGATGGAACCTTTCCAGTTCTACATAACAGACCTTGCCTCGAGCTTGTCCGGATTTTTCTTTTAGACATAGGCCGGACAACCCCAAATCTTAACAAACTTAAGATATGGGCTCTTCCCTTTCCATATCACATATGAAGTGGTAGGCAACTGATTTGATTTGAACCCTATTCAATAGGTATGCAGCTTCTCAAGCGCATAACACCCAAAAGGAAATAGGAAACTCAGTTGTACTCATCATAGAGCACACCATATCATATAGGGTGCTATTGCTCCGCCCCGATACACCAACGTGCTGTGGTGTATACGGAGGAGTAATGCTGAGAGGGAATCTCATTCACCTTTAGAATAGTCCAGGAATTCCGTGCTCAAGTATTCTCCTCCTTGATCTCATCAAAGTACATAATACTTATACCCGTATTTTGGTTCTCTACTTCTAACTTACATTCTGTGAATATCTCAAAAGGTTCGGACTTGTGTTTCAACAGGAACATATGTCTGAACCTTGAGAGATCATCAGAGAATGTAATGAAGTACAAAGAACCGGTCTTGGCATATGTAGACAGGAGACTTTCATACATCAGCATGTATCAATCCCAAAAGTTCACTAACTCTTTCTCTGTTTTCAATAAACAGAGCTATGGTCATTTTATCTTTGTGACATGACCGGCAAGTTTCACAAGATGTAAATTCAAACAGATTTAAATATGCATCTAAATGTAACTTAGCTAGTCGGGTCGCATTGATATGACCTGGTCTACAATTCCTCAAGAAAGATTCGTTCATTTCTGAACTCTTCCTCTTGTGTGTGTTCTTTATACTAAGAACTGTAGTTTGATTTAGAACGTCAATGCTTTTAGATAACGTGCCTGAACCGATCAACTCTTGATATAGGAAATGTTCAAAACATTATCCAACAATACAAAATTATATCCTTCTTTACTAATAAAGAGACTGATATGATGTTGTATATCAGGTTCGGTATCTAATAACATTTGTTCAGAATCAATGTATTCTAGTAATACAGGGTGATAGTGACCAACAGACTTGGCTGCAACACTTGCATCATTTTCTGTCTCATGAAACTTATCACCCGTTCTCAGTTCTCTACATCTCTGTAGCCCATGTAACAGATTACATATGCGGGATCCTGATCCGGTATCACATACCAGGACGTAAAGGATACTGAGAAACAGTTCTTTGTGATGAACACACCCGAAGATGATGCATCAACATGCACTTTCTTCGTTTGGGCGGCACGGGAATTCTGGTATTCCCCAATTTCCTGCTCTGTCTTATAACAATTATAAGTTGGAGCGGGACCAACGTTCCCCAGCTCAGTATAACAAGCGGGTTCGGTCAATTAATCCGTATTATTATCTTGATTAAGGCGTGATATGGTCGCTACCTGGAGAGAGAGAGAAGAAAACACTCAGCATATGCTCTTGCAAGATTAGATTGGTTATCTAATATATCTAATCAGGATGTCTCCCACTGTTTTAATCAAATCTTCCTTCAAACCCTAAAAGGAAAGACTAGCCGGGATTAATTACGCGCTACAAGTTCGCCAATCTTTCAGCCAGGCCAGTGTCGGTACTTTGAGGGAGGTTCCCCGTGCTTTCGCACGGACCTAATTAAAGTAAACCTCATTTTCCCAGAGGCGTAACCCCGTTAACACCTTTCTAGACACCTACTTGATCGGCTAATTGTAATGTGTAAAACTCTCCCAGGAGTAACTCTTACTCGCAGCGGGTATCGGGATCCAACTATCTCATAGAAGGTATGCAATCTCATTGTAAATTTCAACACTTGAAATTCCCAATAATATTTTACCCCTAGCGTCCCATGACCTTGACGCAAGCCAACAAACCACAGTGCGCTAGTCAAGTTCAACCCGTCATTTCTTGATTGAATTAAACCCACCCGCACAACCCTTGACGCAGGCCAACAAAGTCGCAAGACTATCCTAATCCAATCTGCATCATATGTATAAACAGATAAATACTAGTTAGCTACCGCACACTACGCCTTGACGCAGGCCAACAAATGTAGCACGAATACTAAGTAGGACTTATCTGAAATGACGGAGGGCTATGACAGGTTTTTATGAAAACCCTTTGCGTAATGAACTTGATATCGTTGTAGAATCGAGTGATTTTTAAATGGAGTGTTTTTGAGGCTTTTCTAGTTTTGCTAAAGAGGTCACTCCCGGTGAAAGGATCGTCGGCTCTTTCCTCATCGAATAAGGTGCAGGATATTTCAAAAATACCACTATGCAAAGCAAGAACTATAGAAGCAATAAAAAAACGAGTTTGTAGCATCTGCTAGTTTCACTAAAGAGGTCACTCCCGGTGAAGGGGATTCGACTCTTTCCTTATCGAATAAGGTGCTGGATGTTCTACAAGGAACACCGCTATGCAAAGCAAGAACTAGAGCTACCAGTTTTTAAACAAGTTTCTACAACATCTTAGGTTTCTTTTATTTCATTAATCTCATTAATGAAGTCCCATCATTTAAGTCACCTAAACATCACAGATAAATACGACGTACATTTATGCCATCCTTATTCACCTCGATGTCCCCTCGTGCACCGTTAGGTTAGGTAACTAACGGCATAGCGGGGCAGGGCTAGCGCGGGTATAAAACATAAGTAACGTCTATATAATATATCATATATACTATATACAGTATCTATCACAACATATCAAATGATCACATCATAGATATCGCAGCAAAAGAAACATATATGAAATATTGGATATACTAGGACGTCCGTGTTTTCAATACGAGCCTGTATAAAACATGGACTCCACGGTCGCGATGAATAGCCAAACCCACATCCCTAGACCCCTACGAGAGCGGCAAGCAACACTGCCAATTCTAGGGTTAGGTGACCCGGTCTCGACTCCTCAAGATGGTCTCCCACTGGACCCTAGAACCCGGTTACTTGTGCTCCCCGCCTTGGGTCTACCTAATACGGAAAAGTAAATAATATACAATGGTGACATCATCCTCAGCCCGGAAGTGCCCCAATAAAAGAATATTACATACAAATGAATTTTACATGAATGAAATAGAAAAAACTCTCATCTCACATAAAACCCCCGGCTATTCAAAACGCGACGATCCAATATAACATATCACAGCAACACATAATATCTTATATCATCAACGTAAGCAAGTATGCGTATCCCGATTGTCGTTGATGTATAGCAACGAAGCCGGCGATACACCACATACTACGCTTACGGTCACAGAATAGAAAGTGTAAAACTACAACAGTTGGAATCCGCAACCTCCTTAGACATCATATGCCTAACCAAATGAATTCCTTAGACATCGCATGCCTAACAATTATAAACCCTGCATTTTAGTCTCATTATCGAAAACTCTTTTCAATATCAAGTCGGTCAATTCAACAAGATTCCCGACATCCTGATCGAATGCTCGTCGCAAACTTTAGTAGACGGTCGCACCCCCGGATGCCGTCGACGAAGTGCACTAAGGCGGAACACCGCTGCCTCGAGCACCCGAACGGATGCTTTTGGCGACGGGGTTCACCTACAGTCACTTGGTCGGGGCTATGGGACGTGGCTGTCTATTAAGTTTACCCGGCGAGTATCCGCGTACACTACGTGATTGCGACGGACTTTTGATCACATCAAAATTCCGTGGCAACCGATCAAATGAGACTAAAGTGCTAGATTTATTACATTCAGATTAGTTATCTCATAACTACTTGTGGATTCCAAATATTGTATCACATTCCAGATAAATAGACAATGTTAAACTTTCCGATCGAATAATCAAACACCCAAGATTTCCCCAATATATCTCAACACTTGAAATCAGTTTAAAAACATCCATCACATGCCACAGTACCAATGGTCCAGCCGTAGAAGGGTCAAGCCAACGCCTCACATGTGGCACGCCTACTGCCACAAACCCTAAGGTTTAGAAGCGGTTCAAGACGGTCACATAATCGAGTAAAGGTTTGTTGTCTTCTAGAGGGTCCACCGCGTTACTTGCACGACTTAGAACGTTCTTAAACTCGAGAAAAAATCCAATTTTTGAAAAAATTTCCGACTGGAGAAAAAGTGAGTTATTGATATCCGTTCGAACTTTTTAACAGTTTCTAAAAAATTACCCGGACAAACTAAACAAAGTTAAATTATCCGATCGAATCAACGAGTCCCTAATACAACCTTAGAAAACTCAACACTTAAGTGGAATTAAAAAATTCCCAGAAAAAATTGCCAAGAAAGGACCTAATAATAAATATATAAAATTCCAGGGACTAAGTCCAAATTTTGGCCGCGGAACAGCCGCCAAACCCTTGGTTTGGCCGTGGTTCCGCGGTCACGTGAGCGACTTAGTGCACCGTACTTCACAATAATTCTTAGTTTTTCCTGCTTGTTTTTCTAAGGATTTTTAATTCATAAAAAATCACATTTTTGAAAAATATCCAGAGAGGGGTAAACATCGGGGTTTCCGGGTTCGATCGGACTTTAAACTTCGCTCAGACTTCGCCTAAAGCTCTAGCTTGGCTCTAATACCACAGTAGGGTTGCTAGGCACTTTCACAAGGGTCTACGAGGCATCAACCATGCCCGATTAAAATTTTAGCAGTGCCGAACAACCCGAAGCCGGATCTTTAAACTCGGGTTTAGGAGAAAATTAACATGTTAAACACTTTAACACTAAGTGAGAGGGATTACAACCTTTGTAGATCCGGTCCTTCACTTCTTAAGCTCCTTATAGATGTCCCCATTGCTGCAATCGTGAACTCCGTACTCTAGAGAAGCTTCACAAGAAGAACGAATGTGCTTGCTTCGATGACTTCGAGGGCGAAAATGATCTACGTCGGGGAGACACTAACTCAAGTTATTCCTTCACTAGGCCATGAACTTTGTGAAGAGAACACACTCTACTACATGGCAAGTGGTAGAGGATGAAGAAGTAGGAAGTGGGCTCACTTTAGAATTGATTTTCTCACACTTTTTCTCATGGCACCATTGGAGCTAGTAAGCTTTTGTGGAGCTTGATGAAGAAGAAGATGAAGAAAGAATAATCATATCATATGAATTATTATCCTCTCAATAATGTAACCATGGGTGAGTTAAGCTATCATGCTTAACTCATGTATAGAATTAACCAAAGCATGAGGTTAAGGGTTGGGTTAACTAAATATCCATAAGAATGACAAAAGAGTTGACTTTGTCAATGTTTCCACAAGCTTCATGAAAGCTTGAGAACTTTGACAAAGTCTTTCTCTTTTGTTATTCTTAAGATATAAACAAAACCCTAATCTTTATCATAATCTTGGTATAAGTCTCATACACCCATCTTTGATGTATAATCAAGCATGATACAATCATATGTACACAAATATATATCACATATACACTTATGCACAAAGTATTGAGAAAATAAATCATAAGTGAGCTAATACTAGTTAATGTAATGTAATATATCAAATATATAATTATACATTAAATTATTAAATCAACTCTTGATTTAATAATCCGGCAATAACCGAATAATATCATGTGTAACAACTTATCGAATCAACACTTGATCCGATAACCCGGCTATATCGTATACAACCGATCAATGTCACAAATCGCGAGAATAGAATACGGTATCTCATATCATATTAATCTCGGTTCCGCACATATCACATATGTGCTCCTACTCCGTTTCGCTTGAGCCAGGAAACCCCTGTCTAGGAATCTAAAGACTCGTCAATACGGCGGTAGCAGGTGATGATCATATCAAACACCCACAAGCCGCAAGCGGTCTGCTAAACGTAACGGCCACCCGGGTATTGAGCGATCAGAAGATCAACAAGCAAGCCCTCTAGTACTCCTGCGAATCGAATCAGTAATACTACCACACAGTCCGGTCTGTTCGTCTAATATGTCGCATATCTCGCCTAGGGGTGGTAAACGTCAGACCCCAGTAGCTCGATAAGTTGTGTCGATATGAGGTCTATAACAATTCGAGAAACTACTGGTAACACTTACCAGTAAATCTCAGCAACCCTGGCCAGGGATTTTCGGTTATAGCCAATCGAACACAGCGCAACATCAACTCCCTATACCGGGAGAGACGAATCCCCTCCTATCGCTCATTGCCTCCATGTGATTCGGGACTGTACCCAAAAGACACCTTTTTGCACGCCCTCTTGGACGTGGTATGATGGAAATCAAAGCACAGTGGGAATCACACAAGACTCTATGACGATCTCGGGTCAACAGACTACTCTGTGCCAGTGTCACCGGAGAACTGACATCTGACGTGAGGTATAATACCATCTGGGAGTTCTCGGTGAGTCCGTCCAGTGTACCCAGTCTCTACTGAGCACCCGTACACCATCCTTGATGTCAAACACCGATGGATATGGGATCATCCATCGCCCATCATATGGGTCAAAATGCATATACGCTAGTCTACTCTGGTGTATCGATGCCCTGTCTCGATACTGTTGGAGATAATGCCCTCAGAGTCAATTATTGGATCACAGGCACGTGATTGCGATGATTGAGGGAGGACCTATCCCGGTAAGACAGTCTTACTCGAGATGATAGTATGCTATCTGGTTTACCTTTATCATCGTGTACTGTTTTAGGTGACCTGACAGGTCGCTATTACACGTTGATAGAGCCCCTAGGATTCTTGCTTGACTGCCAGCAGTATGAGGGCGATCATATAAGTGAGAGCTGGAGTCTATAAGCACATCCTTAAAAGGTCCCTAGTCGAGGGAGTTTCGAGACAGGGCATCGATTCTCCAGAGTAGACTAGTGTATACAGTCGAGACCCCGACGAGGGGCGGTGGCCGGTCTCACAAGCCACTGGTGTTAGTTGGATCACCTAAGATGTATACAGGTGCTCATTGGGTTATGAGTACACCGGACAGGACTCGCCGGGAACATGCTAGTTGGTCTTATACCTGACGTCAGATAGCAGTTCCCAGGTGACATGTGTACAGGTTAGTTCATCGACCTGGGGATCGTCATTTGTCTCGTGTGAGTTCCCACTGTGCTTTGATTACTACCCTACCACGGCTCAAAGGAGTCGTGCAAACAGGTTTTAGTTGGGTACAGTCCCGAGCCACATGGAGGCAGTGAGCGGATCTTCAGGGGTTCGTCTCTCCCGGTATTGGGGGTGAGGTCGCGCTGTGTCTAGGAGAGCCATTACACGAAGACCTTGGCCAAGGCAGGAGATTTACTGGTAGGTATTCCAGTAGTATCTCAGGGTGTTCTGGGCTACACTCCGACACGACTTGTACCGCTTTTGGGGGTCTGACTTTTACCAACCCCCTAGGCCCGACATGCGATGCTCATAGACGAACGGACCGGACTGTACGGATATTGTCACTGACAGGCTCAGTAGGGTGTCAGGATGAGTTCACTCATCGACGTCCCTTTTAGTCAATAGCTGGTGGCCCGTCACGTATTGGCTTATACCTCTGACGTGCTAGTGGTTAAATCCACAGCCATAGTATTGACGAGTCTTTAGAGTCCACCACACTTACAGTTACTCAAGCTTTCGGGCGAAACGCTGTAGAGGCCGTATGGAGATATGGCAGGGTCCGATCAGATACGTGCGGTATTGCACGGATCAGGATCGGACGGTTTGTACTAGAGGCCGTATGGTTATATGGCAGCGTTCGATCAGATACGTGCGGTATTGCATGGATCAGGATCGGACGGATATTACTAGCCGGCTTTGGTTTAAGCCGGATCCTAGTATAGTACAGTGTAGATTTTGTCTCATTGCATTTGTATCCGGTCGGAATACAGATGCGGGTGTGTATACACAGTATCGGGGTTTTTCCTGTAAATTATTACGGGACCAGTTTTCTGGAGTTGCCAGTTTGCATTCCGTTCCGGCCGGTTTTCCTTTGTTCTTTCCCGGCCGGACTTTTCCGATGGAGGGTGTTATTTGCAATTGTGCAAATAACATTTGTGGAAGGGGTTTATTGCAAAAGGATTGATTATGATATCTTCTTTGCTATTCATGCATTAATGAGATTTGATTGAGTTATGAGAGGGTATGGGCCGGCCACTGTTGGAATGATGGAGATGAGGGATTAATTTAATATTGATTGCATTGAGCCCATTTTGTGTGTGCTGGAATTTAAAAAGGGAGGTTGATGCATTAATTAATAAAGGGGCTACATTGTGCAATAGTGTGTGCTGGAGGTTAAAATTGGATAAAGGATTTATTTCTTAAAGTGGGGAATTTCATCTTGGTGCATGAATAATTTATGCACACTTCACACTTTAGTTTTCCAGTGAGCACCATTGTGCTGGCCGAGCTCTTTTCCTTAGAGGCTCCATTTTTCTTCAAGCCTTCATGAAAAATCCTTGTGAAAAATTCCTCCATCATGGCAACCATACTAAACCCCAAAGAGACAAGTTTCCTCACTAGTCTACAGCAAACCTTGGACGCGTCGGCTAGCCAACTTCGCGCCCGAGTTGCCTCGGTATAGAGGCAGGAGCCCGTAAAAGAATCCGGCTACGTGGTGCCCTTCCAGCGAAGAGGCGACGACCGGAGATCCCGCGATGAGATCGGAGTGGAGATGAAGACCGGAGGACTCGGATCAGTCGGTATATCTCTTCCCCTTCTTGTTAGTTGCTAGATCTAGTTTAATGGCCCGATCCAGGGTTTAGTGCGCGGTGGTGCCGGTTTGCTAAGTCCGCAAAAATTAAAGTTTATCACCGCTTCCGCATTCCGGCGTCGGATTGACGGCCGGGGCGCCGCCGTGCACTTACAGTGGTATCAGAGCCTCGCCATTAACTTCGTCTAGCTTCGTTTGATGTGTTTTGCATTTCCGATCGACCAAAATTCCAAAATTTACATTTTAGTTCACATCAGTTTTCTGTTGAAATTTTTTGAAGTCTAAAAATTTTTCAGGTGGTCTCAGAATGATGTGCAGGGAGTTCTAAGAACTCTGGGAAAATTCGAGACAATGATCCCTCATCTCGAGCGCGGAAGCGCAGCAAAGACCCCCTTGTTGCCGCGGTTCCGCCGCATGTTGGTGGGATCAATGCTTCGTATTTTTCCAGTGGGCTTCTGGGCTTATTTTATGGGTTTTGGAATATTAAAATTGGGCCCAGGTTTTCTGTGAGTGCTACAGTATTGATTGGAGGCCCACTTGTTAATTTTTGATCGATCGGATATTTTAAACACATTTTTCACAGTATTTACATTATATCTGCGACCGTGAATGTCACTCGATCGGTAAATCCGGTCTAACTGCTATAGCCCGGTTAGACGGATTTGCGAACGTGATTTTCACGTTGATGTTTTGTGTTTTTGCTGTGATGTTGCGGATCGGTCGTGGGGGATAGCCTGGATGCAATGCTAGTACAGTGTTGGTGTATTATGTACATTTGATATTGCGGGGCGAGCGTCCGACATGTGGACTGCCGTCACTGCCTGATTGTATTATTATTTTAGGGCACGACCTGGTTGCGGTCGATGTACCCGGTGTATGTATATTTTACATTCTGTACTAGGATTACCCCGCGGAGGGGTGCACGGATAGCCGGGTTCTGGAAGGAAACAAGCCCGCATCTCATGGCATTGAGACGGAGGGGGCTTCACTCTGAGATTGGCGGGCTATTCGCCGCACTCGTAGGGGGTACAGGTTGACCCAGGAGGGGTGCCCAAGTTGCCGGATTCCGTGGAGTGTTGGGTGGTCCATTCACCGAGCTGAAGAGGCTGCCTCGCTTCAGGTTTTGGCGGGTAACTTGTCGCGCCCGTAGGGGTCTAGGTTTTCATTGCACAGGCTATCCACACAACCAGGGGAACGTCGGGTTTCAGTAGTGGCTCTGTGAAACCCGGGGATCCCAGATATCTGTATTGTTCTGTGATGCTGTACATTTCTGTGATGTTGCATTTTTATTCACGCCTTGAGCGAAATATAATATATTGGTATATATATTAGTAGATGTTGTATATGTTTTTCATCCGCGCTAGTCCAGTCCCCGCTCTGCCTTTAGTTAGCTAACCTAACGGGTGATGACGGGACCAAGTGGCGAATGCGGATGGCATATACGTACGTCAGTATATTTTCGTTCTTTGTGGTGTGATCAATTGATGGGACTGCGTTGATTCGGATCAATGCAAGTTAAAACAAACCTATTCTGATGTTGTTGGAACACTTTTCAAAAAGCTGTTATTGCAAGGACGTTCACTTTTGTTTTGCATCGTGGTATTCATTTGGAATATCCTGCTCCTCAGTCGACGAGGCAAGGGCCGAGATCCCTTCACCGGGAGTGACCCCTTGGACAGAAGTTTGCGTCAGGGCATTAACTTCACTATAGCCGGTTACTTTTGCTTTGCACCGTGGTATTCAGTTGGAATATCCTGCACCTCATTCTACGGGGAAAGAGCCGAGATCCCTTCACCGGGAGTGACCTCTTTAGCAAAAGTTTTCGTCACTATATTTTCTAAAAGCTATCCGTTCCTTCAACGATATCAAGTTCATTACGTTAAAGGTTTTCGCCAGAAACCATTCGTAGCCCTCCGTCGTTTCAGACGGGTAGCACGTAATATTCATGCTATGTTTGTTGACCTTCGTCAAGGCATAGTGCATGGTAGCTGCTTGTTGCCTTTCTGCTGCATAGATAGATGTGTTGGTTTGGGACAGTCGTATAGCCTTGTTGACCTTCGTCAAGGGCTTGTACGGGTGGGTTCAAATTAACCTGGACAATGACGGGTGGAACTTGACATATGACTTATGATTTGTTGACCTTCGTCAAGGTCATAAGAGCATGGGGAAGAAATCACATCGGGAGTTTCAAAAGAACTGAAACTTGCCAGATATGCGCATACCTTCTGGAGTGTGATACCGTGAGCGGATTCCGTCACGTTATCATGCGATGATAGTTGGATCCCGATTCCTACTGATGAGTTGGTTTACTCCTCGGGTGACCCCGACTAATTCTTTTTTCAGGTTTGGAGGAGAATTTGAGGTACAGTGGGAGGTTTCCAGATTAGATAAATTGGTAACCATTCTGATCTAGGATAGAGTGCACGCTGAGTGTTTCTTTTCTCTCTCTCTGGCAGCGACCTTTGACCCGACCCTAGATTATGACTCAGTGACCATGTTGACCGAACCTTCTTAACACTGGCTTTCGGATTGTCAGAGTTGCAGACCTCATTGTCACTCCTACTTTTACCCTTTTCTCCAGGACACCCCGTATTACTACGAACGTCCACTTCCATTGGACAAAACCATCGTATGGTTAGATACGAACTCGAAGGAATTTGAGGATGGCTTCTGGTTCTGGAGAAAATGGATAGGATTATTCAGTTGTCTTTTCTTTTCATCCTCTCTCAGGTTGCGAGTACTCCTTGGTTTAGGAGTAGTACACCTATTGTGCAAATTGGATAGTCTTCTTCCAAACCATAGGCTGGTGCCGACTGGTAGGGAATGAAGAAAACTAATTAGCCTAAACGGTGTACAGAAGGTATTAAGTTAAGACAAAGAAAGGGATTAGTAAGAGGGCAAAGTAAGTTGCGACTGCTATTCACGACCAAACCAAGTATTTCTTCGCCAATCCTAAATCACCTTTGTATTTCTCCAGGACACTCCGTATCACTACGAAGATCCCATTTTATTGGATAATCCATCGTATGGTTATATACGAACTCGAAAGGAACTTGTTCCAGTTCGGGGATGGATCCTGGTTCAGGAGAAATAGGAATAAGGTTTATTCGGTTGTCTTTTATCTTCACCCTCTCTCGCATTGCGAGTGCTCCTAGGACTAGGACAATACACCCATTATGCTTATTGGATAGTCTTCTTCCAAACCATAGGATGGTGCCGAACGGTAGGGAAGGAAGAAAACCATTTGGCCTAAGGGGTGTACAGAAGGTAATGACTAAAGACATATAAAGGGATTTGGAGAGGTGGCAAAGAATTATACGGTTATAGTTGTGAATCTGGATAATGGTAGAGGCATTACTAGGAATACCAGGATACCCCATCGAAACATTTCAATGTTTCAGTTCAACTGTGTACTGTCAAAAGAAAACTGATTTCCCGATTAAACACCTGCTCCAGGGTATGTATTTACCAGGTATGATTCTCACATCTGTATGGTTTTACAGATGATGAGTGAGAGTAAGTTATTGGGAATTAGGTGATTATCCTCATTTTATCGGGATTCGTTGTAATCGGTGATATTTGAGGAAGTCACCTGGGTTGTTTGCCGGTCGGCAAATATTTGGTTTTGAATATCCGCTGTTGTGCACCAATTTCAAATTGATATATCTGTACGTCTATTTTCATAGAGTGAGATATACCTTTTGATATTATGTCGATGACATTTACCTATATCAGTGGATGGTTAGGTAAGGAGCATTAAACAGCGGTGTAATTCTTCTTAACCATAAGTACAGTTTTCAACCTACGACACACAGTGAAAGAGTTGTTAGACACGGCGGACTTATACAGAGTATTGTATGTTGTCCAGTGTCCATTATGACAGAGGGGTTGGTCCTCATACTATATTCTGTTTACTTTTAACTTCTCTAGTTCTTAGACATGTGTTTCGTAGAAACACAGGGTCTAAGTTTTGAGGAGTTATAGGTATTTGAATAGAGTAGAGAACCAAGTGTAGCAAGTATCGGGATTCTTCAAAGTGATCGAAGATGTAGATACTTGTGTATGGTATCCAGTTGATAGTAATGATAAAGAGAAATTGCTTCTCTTTCAGGTTACTCATAATTGGAAGCATTCCTAAGTTGAGTAACGCTGATCGGCCTCCTTCCATTTAGTTGACATGCACTGGAGATAGCTGCATGATTTGAATCTGGTTCAATTAAATCAGTGCCTCTGGTTCTATATTGGATATAGTACAGTTCGTATCTTAACATTGTTAAGGTACGGGGAGTTGTCCGGCTTATGATTAAAACCAGACTCTGGATAACTCAAGGCACGTTTCTGTAATGGCTGTTTGTGGGTTGACCCAGGCTATGACGAGGGTTGATTTTCTACCATCTGGCAGATCAATAGAAATATTGTTCTAGACTCGCCACAGTTTTATTAAAAATGGATTTTTTTCAAAAACAGTAGTGGGAGTATGGTAAAACTGGAAGTGATTCCAGAACCGCAAACGATTACTGAAGATTTGATAAGGAACCTAAAGATTCAATCTGTTTTGACATTCCATTGGCCACTCCGCAGATAAGGTGGGTAACTTCAGGCACCCGAGAAGTACTCCGGTAGCCTCAAGGACGGTGACAGGGAAGTTCTTGTTTACCCACACTTGCCATTGTTGTTGATCCCAGGCTGCGAGACCCGGCAGGAGGATGAGTATAGCGTCGTTCTAAACTAGCTTTAGAAGTGCACGTCTATATGACTCTGCCAGAGGGGTGTCGTAGTCAGTGGGAGCAGCGGAAGCATTGGTGGACATCAGGCTTATGTCTATTTATAGACTAAAGCCGATATAGCAGAGATAGATCATCTGTTTCTGATGTGACAGTCATAGGTTTGACGTCATCAGAATAGGGGATGGATCTGTTAAGAAGGTAGTAGGGTGTGATGTCCTGATATTTGATGACATACACAGAGTAAGAAGTAATATTCCTATACTACGATCGGTTATACTTTGGTCGTCACAATCGGAAGCAGTTTTAGAACATAAGTTGATGTTCTAGGGAATTGATAACGGCAGCCTCCTTTAGGAGACGGTTATCACTCCAGGCTTCCAAGGTGACATGGACGACAGGGAGATTGTCAGAGTTTTAGTTTTCCTTCTGACGAGGGGCAGTATTTTGGACAGGTGGTCCGCGGCAATACTGAGGGTGGCATGGCGCAGGATACTGATTAAGTTCAGTTGACGATACAGTCTAAGAAGTTTGGATTTGGAGTTCATTTATGAGCTAGGTCCCATCAGACATCCAGACACTCTAAGACAGGTATTGCTCATTTCGGGAGATGGTTTTCTCTGCGAACTTGAGATATAGAGAGACATAGAAAGAAACATCTAGGCGGATCCACTCACTGAGGCTATTCCTCGAACGCAAGAGTTTCGCAAACAGGCTTTATGAGACTGACTAGTAGAGGAGTTGGGTGTTCGGTATCACATTTGCTGTGAGTATGCGACATCGCAATAATTAGCCTTGAGTGCTAGTGGGAGATTGTTGGAGATAATGCCCTCAGAGTCAATTATTGGATCACAGGCACGTGATTGCGATGATTGAGGGAGGACCTATCCCGGTAAGACAGTCTTACTCGAGATGATAGTATGCTATCTGGTTTACCTTTATCATCGTGTACTGTTTTAGGTGACCTGACAGGTCGCTATTACACGTTGATAGAGCCCCTAGGATTCTTGCTTGACTGCCAGCAGTATGAGGGCGATCATATAAGTGAGAGCTGGAGTCTATAAGAACATCCTTAAAAGGTCCCTAGTCGAGGGAGTTTCGAGACAGGGCATCGATTCTCCAGAGTAGACTAGTGTATACAGTCGAGACCCCGACGAGGGGCGGTGGCCGGTCTCACAAGCCACTGGTGTTAGTTGGATCACCTAAGATGTATACAGGTGCTCATTGGGTTATGAGTACACCGGACAGGACTCGCCGGGAACATGCTAGTTGGTCTTATACCTGACGTCAGATAGCAGTTCCCAGGTGACATGTGTACAGGTTAGTTCATCGACCTGGGGATCGTCATTTGTCTCGTGTGAGTTCCCACTGTGCTTTGATTACTACCCTACCACGGCTCAAAGGAGTCGTGCAAACAGGTTTTAGTTGGGTACAGTCCCGAGCCACATGGAGGCAGTGAGCGGATCTTCAGGGGTTCGTCTCTCCCGGTATTGGGGGTGAGGTCGCGCTGTGTCTAGGAGAGCCATTACACGAAGACCTTGGCCAAGGCAGGAGATTTACTGGTAGGTATTCCAGTAGTATCTCAGGGTGTTCTGGGCTACACTCCGACACGACTTGTACCGCTTTTGGGGGTCTGACTTTTACCAACCCCCTAGGCCCGACATGCGATGCTCATAGACGAACGGACCGGACTGTACGGATATTGTCACTGACAGGCTCAGTAGGGTGTCAGGATGAGTTCACTCATCGACGTCCCTTTTAGTCAATAGCTGGTGGCCCGTCACATATTGGCTTATACCTCTGACGTGCTAGTGGTTAAATCCACAGCCATAGTATTGACGAGTCTTTAGAGTCCACCACACTTACAGTTACTCAAGCTTTCGGGCGAAACGCTGTAGAGGCCGTATGGAGATATGGCAGGGTCCGATCAGATACGTGCGGTATTGCACGGATCAGGATCGGACAGTTTGTACTAGAGGCCGTATGGTTATATGGCAGCGTTCGATCAGATACGTGCGGTATTGCACGGATCAGGATCGGACGGATATTACTAGCCGGCTTTGGTTTAAGCCGGATCCTAGTATAGTACAGTGTAGATTTTGTCTCATTGCATTTGTATCCGGTCGGAATACAGATGCGGGTGTGTATGCACAGTATCGGGGTTTTTCCTGTAATTTATTACGGGACCAGTTTTCTGGAGTTGCCAGTTTGCATTCCGTTTCGGCCGGTTTTCCTTTGTTCTTTCCCGGCCGGACTTTTCCGATGGAGGGTGTTATTTGCAATTGTGCAAATAACATTTGTGGAGGGGGTTTATTGCAAAAGGATTGATTATGATATCTTCTTTGCTATTCATGCATTAATGAGATTTGATTGAGTTATGAGAGGGTATGGGCCGGCCACTGTTGGAATGATGGAGATGAGGGATTAATTTAATATTGATTGCATTGAGCCCATTTTGTGTGTGCTGGAATTTAAAAAGGGAGGTTGATGCATTAATTAATAAAGAGGCTACATTGTCCAATAGTGTGTGCTGGAGGTTAAAATTGGATAAAGGATTTATTTCTTAAAGTGGGGAATTTGATCTTGGTGCATGAATAATTTATGCACACTTCACACTTTAGTTTTCCAGTGAGCACCATTGTGCTGGCCGAACTCTTTTCCTTAGAGGCTCCATTTTTCTTCAAGCCTTCATGAAAAATCCTTGTGAAAAATTCCTCCATCATGGCAACCATACTAAACCCCAAAGAGACAAGTTTCCTCACTAGTCTACAGCAAACCTTGGACGCGTCGGCTAGCCAACTTCGCGCCCGAGTTGCCTCGGTATAGAGGCGGAAGCCCGTAAAAGAATCCGGCTACGTGGTGCCCTTCCGGCGAAGAGGCGACGACAGGAGATCCCGCGAGGAGATCGGAGTGGAGATGAAGACCGGAGGACTCGGATCAGTCGGTATATCTCTTCCCCTTCTTGTTAGTTGCTAGATCTAGTTTAATGGCCCGATCCGGGGTTTAGTGCGCGGTGGTGCCGGTTTGCTAAGTCCGCAAAAATTAAAGTTTATCACCGCTTCCGCATTCCGGCGTCGGATTGACGGCCGGGGCGCCGCCGTGCACTTACAGATACACCCTCGACTAGGAACAGTTATAGGATGTACTCGTCGACTACCGTGGCCCAACTAGTATGATCTCATCATAGTCCCAGTAGTCGAGTACATATCCTAAGGGCTTTATCAACATGTAACATAGAGACAATCAGAGTACATGTTAAGATAAAGTACAACCAGATAGTATACTATCATGTCGAGCAAGAAAGTCCTCCCTATATATGTCCTAGCATCCACTACAATATACAACGTATGTACAGTAATGGCCTCTAGGGCATACATATAACTAACACAAACTACAACTGAAGATTTAGCCAAACCAGAGGATTCGATAGTTCCCGACGAACCTCAGTCGCTCCACCGATCTAGTAGGGTTCCTCATCCACCTAAAAGATACTACGGTTTTCTCATTGATGGTGGGAGCGAGGATTGCATCATGGAAGATGATGACCCAACTAGCTTCAAGCAGGCCATCACGAGTGGAGACTCTGTGAAATGGCGAGATGGAATGCGATCTGAGATGGAATCCATGTACACCAACAAAGTATGGACTTTGGAAGTTGCTCCTGAAGGAGTAAAACCCATTTGGAGAAAATGGATCTTTAAGAAGAAACTTGGTGTAGATGGAAAAGTTGAGACTTTCAAAGCTAGACTTGTTGCAAAAGGTTTTCGTCAACGACCAGGTGTGGATTATGATGAAACCTTTTCTCCAGTGGCTATGCTTAAGTCCATCCGGATCCTACTTGCCATTGCTGCATACCATGACTACGAAATCTGGCAGATGGATGTTAAGACCACCTTTCTAAATGGTGATTTAGAAGAATTCATGTACATGACTCAGCCAGAGGGCTTTGTAGACAGTGGGAGCAGAGGGAAGGTGTGCAAGCTGCTTAAATCCATCTACGGGTTAAAGAAAGCATCGCAGATTTGGAACATCTGTTTTGATGTGGTAGTCAAAGAGTTTGACTTCATCAAGAACGTAGATGAACCTTGTATATATAAGAAGGTGGCAGAGAGTAAGGTTGTCTTCCTCGTATTGTATGTGGATGACATACTCTTGATAGGAAATTATATTCCTTTGCTGCACTCGGTCAAGCTCTTCTTATCACATAGATTCTCAATGAAAGATCTAGGTGATGCCTCCTACATCTTGGGGATTAAGATCTATAGAGATATATCTAAATGGATACTGGGATTGTCCCAATCCAAGGACATTGACACCATACTAAAAAGGTTTAGTATGGAAGAATCCAAGCGTGGGAATTTACCCACGATCTCTGGACTCACTCTCTCCTAAGACTGATTTGGAGAGAGCTCGCATGCAAGGGATACCCTATACTTCGGCAGTAGGCTCTATCATGTACGTGATGTTATGTACCAGACCCGATGTAGCATACTCACTAAGTGTAGTGAGTAGGTATCAAGCAGATCTGGGAGAGAGTCACTGGACAGCTGTGAAGAACATTCTCAAGTACTTGAGAAGGACTAAGGAGATGTTCTTAGTGTATGATAACGGTGAACTCCAGATGGAGTCCTTTACCGATTCGAGCTTCCAAAGTGATAAGGACGACTCTAAGTCACACTCGGGTTTTGTCTTTACCCTCAATGGAGGGGCGGTTTGTTGGAAGAGTTCCAAACAGGAAACCATGGCAGACTCGACGATGGAGGCTGAATACATCGCTGCCAACGATGCTGCCAAAGAGGCTGTCTGGATAAAGAAGTTCATAACTGAACTTGGAGTGGTTCCGTCCATTGAGCATGTCACGACCCAAAATTTAGTTCTTGACCGGCACTTAAATCACGTCACGTCTACAGGCGTAACGTAATTCAAGTAAGCCGAAACCCAGAAATCTAAATATTTTTAAGAAAATAAAAAGAGGTGAAGTTTTGAAATAAAGGTATGATGAAATTAAAAAGTTTTCTTAAATGCATAGATGAGGGAACATGAAAATACAAGTAGATTATGCAAGTTGAAAAACATGTTTCGTCTTTTAAAAATTTAGGCAGCACCTCCTTTGTATATTTTGATCCAAAACCACCTATACAAGATAATGATAAAGGCATCCCTAAGCGGGAGCTAGCTCTGCGCCAATCGGTGGAATCACAACCACGCAAGACAGTATATATATATACGACGCCCAACGGCGAAGATCACCACAAAAGATAAGTAAATAAGCAAGACATCAAACCCACCAAGCGAACATATAACAATCGCTCAAGTCTCGCAACTACAAGTCTTGCTAAGTCTTACTACTTATACAAATACTACTTTCTAATCTGATGGAGTTGACTAGATACAACAGGAATAATAAATACAATAGGGGTACGATCCAACATGTACCACCTACCAAAGCAAAACACCCGAATGCAGCTGTGTGCCAGCGATGCCGCTACTGATCCATACAGTCAACCTGCAAGAACTGTGGCACAACGGAGGTGAGTTGCCAACTCGTGAGTAGAAAACATTATCAGGTAGAAATCGAATAAACAATGATTCCTAGGTCAACTGTATCATAAAGGTAATACTATGATATCTAGGGTGACCGTATCTTCATATGTGCCAATAATATACTTAATGCCTATCTGCATGTGGATATCATCCATCCATATAATCAATGATTGTATGCATGTGGATCCCATCCACGTGTCTATCAATGACACAACAACGTCATGCATGTAAATATCATAAAAGCATATGCATATAAAGTATGAGGATATAAATCAACGTGTGTCACTCGCGACACATCAAAATCATGGAAGCTGAGTGTCCAGCATCGACACTCAAAACATCATGAAACCCGTGTCCAACATCGACATGTAAATCCTCATATATCTCGGGCTCCGTCAGTCCGGATCGTCCTACAGGCTCCGTCTGCGGGATCGGCCCTCATGCTCTGGCAGAACGGGTCGGACCAATATCCATCTCTTGACTCCGGTCGGTATCCTCCGGATAACCGTCAGGTCCAACCAATCACCGGTAGATAGTAGTCCCTCTGCCAGACTTATCGTCTACTGCATAACCATCCATTCTCGCCCCGGGGTACCATACCAGCTCCACCATGAACCCGCAAATGGATCATCCAACTCCTCGAATCGGGTTTCACATATCATACGTCTCAGAATCAAGAAAACGCATGGTGGACGCACTAAAATATCATATGAAGAGAAACCGGGTTTTTAAAACAATACATACTTTCTTTTGAAATAACCACGGTTCTCAAATCCAGAAATCTCATGAAAACAGTATATCTCAATGCGTATAATCATAAAGCATGATGTATGCGACATATAACAGAATGTAAGCATGTCCGTATATCATGCAACATGGAACAGTGATGTAAGCATAGGCATATTATCATAATGTGAGCATAGCAATATAATAGCATGATGTAGAAATTCTACTGTGTCGGTGACATAGCAATTATCGATGATGAAGTGTGTGAGCCGGCCAATCTGTGTAAGTGTAACATACGCATCATCGATAATAGTGTAGTTGTACTAGCACATGTATATGAAATGCAATGAGAGTGACATGAACGTAGCATAAAGTAAATCGTATGCGAATGCTGACAGGTATACGTATCTAACATGACCGAGTTGGTGAATCTATCAATCGACATCCAGCCTCACAACATCACATACGGTATAATCTATCATACGGCATCCTCTAGTCAAAGGTATGGATCAATCATCATAAAACTCATCACGTACGGTAAATCATCGTATGACGGCATTAAACCATTAAGAATCCTATCAACCTATATGACAATGAGGGTACGGACCTAACGTCACGTACGGCCTATCACTCATGATTCACCACATTATATATATCTATATACCTCTTTCCTAGGTCGCATCCATAACAATCTCATATCGGGGGACCGACAAAGTATCAATCATCTCAATCGACTCGCATCTGTATACCAACATATCAATCAAGTCATCATATCACATCGTATATCCTTTTCATCGCATTAAGTCATCTTACATCAAGTCAATTTTATATATACATTCTACCTTATACATCAAATGTCATGCTACTCTAAAACTCATACCTATTCTAGTGCAACTATATATCTATAAGTCGTGATTCACATTCACTTTTCATATCCCTAAAGTTTCCATCTCATATCACAATATATATATTCAATCACTCACATCATCTCTAACTATCTTTTTAACCATATCCCAAGTTTTCTAATCTAGGTTTCTACGACTGCATCCTATAGATCGATTTCCATTTATAATTTGCGGGGGTTCTATACGCCATCCACCCGACTTCCCCCGTAGATAGAAATCTACGCACTTTGATCCTTGCTTTCCGAAGTCGATGACGCCATGCTCCGTCGTCTCGGAATCCATACGAAGGTACCTACAATAAATACATAGTCGCAATGCTATTAAAATTAAGTCCGGAAAACTAAAACGGCACACGGTGCACTCATAGGTTAGAACCTATAGCCTACGCATGCAAAAATAACCAAATAACCCTCGTCGTTGACGTACAAATATCCAACGACCAAATACAATATCAAATACCCAAAACCCAAGTTTAGAAATCGGGAAACCAAATTCAGCAACGAAGGAAATCACTTCCAGATTTCACCCTGGGCCAAACTAGAGAATTTTGCATACAGGGTTGCTTTAGATTTCATCTAACAAAGCCATGGTCTAAAATTCAACACGTTTCCTCACAACATGGCCGCAAATTGAGGCCCAAATCAATAAATCTGCGGCCAGAAATCGAGGGTAGGGGCTTACGTTTCAGGGGGTGATTCATGGTTGCATGCACGTCTCACTGTCAAGGGAACTTAATTTATAGTGGTTTCGGGTCATTCCAGATTCCCATATACCATCACAATCTATCACAAATATAACAAGTTTAACTCTAAACTAAACTAGGATGCTAGGAAACTTAAAACTAAACTAAGTGAAAGGAATTATACCTCATTTGGGCAACTCAAGAAAAACCCTAACTTTTCAAAGTCTCCAAAATCCAAACTTGCAAGGTCCAATGTGTAGAGGATGAAGTGGGGATCATTTTTAATGAAAAGGGTGTAGGGTTTTAATGAAGATTTGGAGATGATATTTAGGGATGGAGGTGGAGGGGGATGAGTTGAGGAAGAAGATGAAGGAAATAATAGGAAGGGGAAATGAATGTGGTTGCTCTATCTCTCTCTCTCACCCTCACTCTCTCTTATTCTCACCCCTCTCAAGTCCATGCTTCACTCTCTCTCTCTCTCTTCAATCATTCTCTTTTTAACATTTTCTCTTTTTCCCACAATAACACACATAATTCCCATAAAACCACACAAATGAAACAACATGTAACATTTCATGGTGCACTAGCCAAGGAAAACTGTAGAAACACATATTTGGCTTAATCGCGATTAGCAGTACACTAATCGGGTTTTTAGTTAAACTGCATATAATAAATTATAAAAATGCCAAATCCAATAAATATATTTTTAAATGACTAAATCATCTTAATCTACAATTATTTCACAAATATTGGTATATATTTATACCCTTTTACGAAAACCCCAATTTAGCAAATCGGGTAGTTTTCGCGAAATATATTATTTTAATATTAAATTACAAAAATAATATTTTATATTTTCTGAAATGTTACAGTGCATCCAATACCTTTGTATTGTGATAACAATGGAGCTGTGGCTTTGGCCAAGGAACCCAGGTCCCATCAGAGATCCAGGCATATTCTGAGGCGGTATCACCAGATCCGGGAGATAGTTGATCGCCGAAAGATCAAGGTCAGGAAAGTTGACACGAAGGACAATACTGCGGATCCACTCACGAAGGCCATACCCCAGATACAATTTGAGAGACTCTTTGGGATTTTGGATATGAGATACTACAACAGCTGGCCTTAGTGCAAGTGGAAGATTGTTAGTTATGTATATACCCTAGAGGCCATTATTGTACATATGATGTATATTGTAGTGGATGCTTGGATATATATAGAGAGGACTTTCTTGCTCGACATGATAGTATGCTATCTGGTTTCACTTTGTCTAAATATGTTGACTTGTATTGGTTTACTGTCTTGCTCTCACATGTTGATTAAGCCCTTAGGATATGAACTTGACTACTAGGACTATGATGCAGATCATACTAGTGGGGCCAGGGTGGTCCAAAATTACATCCTATAATTGTTCCTAGTCGAGGGTGTATCGAAACAGGGCATCGATACTCCAGAATAGACTAGCGTATACGCCTCTTAACCCATATGATGGACGATGGATGATCCCACATCCATTGGTGTTTGACATCAAAGATGGTATACGGGTGCTCAGTGGAGACTAGGTACACTGAACGGACTCGCCGAGAACTCCTAGATGGTATTATACCTATCGTCAGATAGTAGTTCTCTGGTGACACTGGTACAGGTTAGTCTGTAGACCCGAGATCGTCATAGAGTCTTGTGTGATTCCCATTGTGCTTTGATTTCTACCTTACCACGTTTATGAGAACGTGCAAAACGGTGGCTTTTGGGTACAGTCCCGAATCATATGGAGGCAATGAGCGATAGGAGGGGTTTCTTCTCTCCCGGTATTGGGGTTGATGTTGCGCTGTGTTCGATTGGCTATAACTGGAAGTCCCTGGCCAGGGATGATATGGAGATCTACTGGTAAGTGTTATCAGTAGTTTCTTGACCCGTTATGAGCCTCACATCGACACGACTTATCGGTTACTGGGGTCTGACGTTTACCACCCCTAGACTGGATATGCGACATATCAGACGAAGAGACCGAACTGTACAGTAGTGTTACTGATTGGATTCACAGGTGTGTGAGCAGGCTTGCTTGTTGATCTTCTGATCGCTCAATACCCGGGTGGCCGTTACGTTTAGCTGACCGTTTGTGGCTTGTGGGTGTTTGATATGATCATCACCTACTGCTGGCGTATTGACGAGTCTTTAGAGTCCTACATAGAGGTTTCCTGGCTCAGGCGAAACGGAGTAGGAGCACATATGTGATATGTGCGGGACCGAGATTGATACGTGTATGTGATACTGTATTCTATTCTCTCGACTTGTGACATTGGTCGATTATATGTGATATAGCCGGATTATCGGATCAAGTGTTGATTCGATAAGTTGTTGCATTTGATATTAGTCCGTTATATGATATAGCCGGATTATTAAATCAAGTTTTGATTTAATAATTTAATGTATAATTATATATTTGATATATTAAATTGCATTAACTAATATATGCTCACTTAAGTATTTCTTTTTCTCATTATGGATATATTGATGTGTGTGTGTGTGTGTGTGTGAGATATGTTAAATGTATTGTTTTCTTTTTGCACACATAAATGTATATGTGATATATATTCATGTGTCATGCTAGGTTATATATGCAACATGTGTGTGAGAGACTTATACCATACTAGGGTTAAGATTAGGGTTTATATTTATTATTAAGGAAATTCAAAATTGTGGAATTAGTCATGCTTGATCTTTTGGACAAAGCTTGTAGAAGCCTGTAGGTTCATTGACTTGGTCCACTCTTTTGTCAAGCTTAAGATATTTATCAACCTAACCTTTAACCCTAGCTCATTGTTAAGTCTCTACAAGGGTTAAGCATGATATTCTTAACCCAAGGTTACATTTCTAACCTCAACAATTATTCTTTCATTACTTCATCTTCTTCTTCCTCAAAAAGCTTACTAGCTTTTTCCTTTGTGATGAAAGATTGTGAGAAAAAGAAAACTAAAGAGAGAAAAATTCCTACTTCATCATCCTCTTCTATACTAACCATATAGATTAGTGTGTTAGCTTCACTAATTCCATATTAGTGAAGTCATAGCTTGAGTTCTTGTTTCCTCGAAGTAGATCATCTTGGATTTCGAAGTCTTCAAGCAAGCATGGATCATTCACCTTGCGGAGCCTCTCAAAAGTCTGGGAGTTCTTGGATCACAACGAAGGGACCATTACTCGGAGCTTATGAAGTGAAGGAACGGACTACAAAGGTTGTAATCCCTAATCACTTAGTTGTAAAGTTGTTTGCATTTCGATTCCATATGATTCTTTAGTTAAGAACCTAGGGTTAGGGTTAGCTAGAACGGCAAAAATTTGAAATTGGCATGGACGATACCACCCGAAACCTTGCTGCCGTGCTAGACAACCCAACAGTTTCCTTGAATCCTTCCTCAAACCATAAAAGAAGAATTAGTCAGGATTAATCTTACTTTTACAATTCTTGCTTAACCTTTCAGCTAGGCTGGTGTCGGTACTTCGAGGGAGGTTTTCCAACGCTTTCGCGAAGTTCATTAATTACATAACCTCTTTTCCCTGGAGGCGTAGCCCTGCTAACATTGTTCTAGACACCTACTTGGTTTATAGTATTAATCGTTTAGTGAAAAATCTCCCGAAGAGTAGCGCATTCTCACAGTAGGATCGGGATCCAAATATAATTGTGTGAAAAACTTGAAGGAAGCCTACCAAGATTATCACACTCCAAATGGTATGCAGCACTAGCAAGTTTCAGTTTCCTTAGAAACTCCTGATGTGGATTTTTGCCCCATGCTTTTATGACATTGACGAAGGCCAACAAATCATAAGTCACATGTCAAGTTCTACCCGTCATTATCCAGGTTAATTTGAACTCACCCGTACATACCCTTGACGAAGGCCAACAAAGTAGTACGACTGTCCCAAACCAATGCATCTATCTATGCTACATATGAATACCCAGCAGCTACCAATCACTATGCCTTGGAGAAGGTCAACAAACATAGATTGAATACTACTGAATATTCATATGAAATGACGGAGGGCTACGGATGGTTTTGGCGAAACCGTAAACGTAGTGAACTTCATAGAGTCGAAAGAACCATGATAGCTTTTTAAAAGGAGTGGTTTAAGCTCCGCATTTAAAATTGCTTTTTGAAGAAAACTGAGTGGTTTTGAAATTGTTCCAACGATTAAGCTTTGGTTTGTTTTATCTTTTCATTAATCAATGTTAATGCAGTCCCATTATTTACAACCTATCATTGCAGCAAAAGAAACGAAAATACAACATACGCTTATGCCATCCGCATTCACCACGGGGCCCCATCATGCACCGTTAGGTTACTTAACTACCGGCAGAGCGGGGGCTGGACTAGCGCGGGTGCAAAACATAAGAAACGTTTATTTATATATATATATATATAATATATATATATATATAGCATTCGTCTCACGCAATAATAGTCATTCCAGATCACAGATGAATATATTGGATATACTAGGAATTCCGCGTTTCGTTTAAGCCTGTAACGAAAGACGGATTCCACGAGCGTGATGGAGAGCCAAACCCCACCCTAGACCCCTACGGGTGCGGCAAGCCGAAGTCGTGCACCCCGCGGTTCGCGGGGAGGCGGAATTTTCAAAAACGATAAATATTTGACTACGCAACACCGACTAAACTCCAGGATCTTTGCTAAAGCCTTAACTAGCTAATTTATCTAGAGGTTTAACTGTAAGTCGACGTTAGACACCCCACATGATGCGAGGAGGCGGAATAGGTAAAACAATCATTTTGTTTAAACTAACATCGACTAACTTTACGGATCTTTGCTAAACCTTAACTAAAAACAACATAGAAGTGATTAGCTACTATGAAAGATGATTATACCTAATGAATCAAGTCCTTCTTGTTCTCGTTGATCACCTCCTCGTCGGCCTCCTTAAAGTGATAGAAGATCCACCCGAGAGCTACTTCTCCAAGCTTTAACCTCTCACTTGAGGTAACTAGGTGGCTATGAGTGCTAATCAAAGCAACTTAGAGCATACAGAAGAGGATTAGGGATCTATTAGTCTTTCTAACCCTTGGATCTCAACACATGAGAGGTTAGGGTTAGTTCTTAAAGAGAGAGAGCTTGAGGAGAGAGAAGGTGTGAGTAAGAATGATAATGAATTATAACTCATTTTAGAATATATATGAAGCATGATAATTATTAAAATGAAAAACATAATAATAATATCAACCATGCTTCATTAACTCTCCTTGGGTGAATCATCTCATGAGTCATTAAGCAATAAATGCTTCATTAACTCATTTGATGAATCACACCATGAGTCACTAATCCATTTAATGCAAATTCCACCTAAGCCTCCAACTCATCAATCTTCTAGAAGCTTCTCGACTAATTACGAGAATTCCCCTCCCATCCGTGAAAACATGGAAATACTGAGACTGTATAAATCCAATAATCCAATACTAGAATCTGGCTTAAACCAAAGCCTGCTAGTATAAACTGTCCGAACATCGTACGTGCGTAAAAACACGTATGTGTCTGAACCCTGTCGTAAAACCATACGACCTCTATATCATTTCGCCTGAAGCAGAGAAACTCTCTGTGTGGGACTCTAAAGACTCGACACTTACGCTGGTGTTGGAGATAGTGCCCTCATAGTCAATTATTGGATCGCAGGTACGTGATTGCAATGATTGCGGAGGACCTATCCCGGTAGGACAGTCTTACTCGAGATGATAGTATGCTTTCTGGTTTGCCTTTATCAGTCGTGTACATGTTCAGGTGACTGATTGCATGTTACACTTTGATAGAGCCCTTAGGATCTTGCTTTACTACCAACAGTATGATGGCGATCATATACGTGAGAGTTGGGTAGTTTATATGCATATCCTTAGTTGTGGTCCCTAGTCGTGGGAGTTTCGAGACAGGGCATCGATACTCCGGAGTAGACTAGTGTGTACAGTCGAGACCCCGACGAGGGGCGGTGGCCGGTCTCACAAGCCACTGGTGTCAGTTGGATCACCTAAGATGTATACAGGTGCTCATTGGGTTATGAGTACACCGGACAGGACTCGCCGGGAATCTGCTAGTTAGTACTATACCTATCGTCGGATAGCAGTTCCCTGGTGACATGTGTACAGGTTAGTTCATCGACCTGAGGTCGTCATTTGTCTCGTGTGAGTTCCCACTGTGCTTTGATTTCTACCCTACCACGGCTCAAAGGAGTCGTGCAAACAGGTAGCTTTTGGGTACAGTCCCGAGCCATATGGAGGCACGTGAGCGGATCGGCAGGGGATTCGTCTCTCCCGGTATTGGGGGCGAGGTCGTGCTGTGTCTAGGAGAGCCATTACACAAATCCATGGCCATGGTAGGAGATTTACTGGTAGGTACTCCAGTAGTATCTCAGGGTGTATTGGGCTTCACTCCGACATGACTTATACTGCTATTGGGGGTCTGACGTTACTAGCCCCCTAGGCGGATATGCGATACTCATTGACGAACGGACCGGACTGTATATACATTGTCACTATTAGGCTCAGTAGGGTTTTCCGGATGAGTGCGCTCATCGGCATCCCTTGAGGTCAGTCCATGGGCAGCCGTTACGCATTGCTAGTGCCGCTGACGGTTTGTGGTTAAACCCACTGCCAGGGTGCTGACGAGTCATTAGAGTCCCCCACAGACAGTTTCCCAAGTTCGGGCGAAACGTTGTAGAGGCCGTATGGTTTTATGGCTGGGTTCGGAAAATGCACGTGCGTTTACGCACGTGTTATTTTTCGGGCAGATAATATTGGTCGGCTTTGGTTTAAGCCGGATCCGAGTATTATATTGAGTAGGTATAATATCTTTGTCTCAGTTGCATTTGTATTCGGTCGTAATACAAATGCGGGTATATTTATACAGTTTCGGGGTTTTCCTGAAAGTCGTTTCAGGATCACTTTTGGAAGTTGCCAGTTTCCAGTTTTCTATCAGCCGTCTTTTAACATTCTGTTAAAGACGGATTTATCTTTTCTTCAGATATGATGAGTCGTGCTTCTAGAAGTTTCTAGATATGGTGACTAGGGTTTTTAGTTCAATGTTTCTAAATGACTCATCCTTTTTCATTAATGCATTTTGTTAAGCTTAGGATATTTTTGAGTGAGAAGCTTTTGCTTATGGTTGTTGGATATATATGCCCTAGAGGCCTACATTGTATAGGAAGCTTGGGATATGTATGTACATGACAGTCTTGCTTGATATGATAGTACGCTATTTGGTTTGACTTTGTCTTAACGTATAATATATTTTACTTGGTATTTATATATATATGTTGATAAAGCCCATAGGGTGTTTGTCTGACTACTGGCGTTGTGATGGCAGTCATACTAGTGGGAGCTGGATAGTCAATAGGCACACCCTTAGATGTCCCTGGTCGCAGGAGTATCGAGATTGGGCATCGATACTCCGGAGTAGACTAGTGTATACATATCTAGACCCTGACGAGGGGCGATGGATTGGTCCCGCAACCATTGGTGGTGTTCACCTAAGATTGTATACAGATGCTCACTGGGTGTGAGTACACCGGACAGGACTCGCCGAGAACTGACTGGATGGTATTATACCTAACGTCAGATAGCAGTTCTCAGGTGACATGTGTGCAGATAGTCCGTTGACTTAAGATCATCATTTGTCTCGTGTGAGTTCCCACTGTGCTTTGATTGTTACCCTACCACGGCTCAAAGGAGTCGTGCAAACAGGTTTCAGTTGGGCACAGTCCCGAGCCATGTGGAGGCAGTGAGTGACTGTTAGGGATTCGTCTCTCCCGGTATAGGGAGTTGATATCGCACAGTGATCGGTTGGTCATTACCATAAGTCCCTGGCCAGGGCTGATTGAGAATTACTGATAGATTGATCAGTAGATTCTCGGATGGTGATAGAGCCATACCGACACGACTTGTATGGTTGTTAGGGGTCTGACGTCCACCACCTCCCTAGACCGTACATGTGATACTCTTAGACGAACAGACCGGACTGCGCGGATATTGTCACAGACAGGCTCAGTAGGATTTCAGATGGGTTACCTCATCAGCTTTCTTATCGACAACTACCTGGGGACCGTTACGTACAGCTAGTGCCGCTTGCGGTCTGTGGTTAAACCCACTGCCAGCGTAGTAGTCGAGTCTTTAGAGTCCCATACAGAGTTTTCCCAAACCCAGGCGAAAAGATATAGAGGTCGTATGGTTTTACGACAAAGGTTCGGACGCATACGTGTTTAATCGCACGTACGACATTCGGACAGTTTTTACTAGCCGGCTTTGGTTTAAGCCAGATTCTAGTATCAGGTTATTGGATTTATACAGTCTAAAGTTTTTCCGTGTTTTCACGGATGAGAGGGGCGTTCTCGTAATTTTCGGAGAAGCTTCTAGAAGGATGTGACATAAAGAGAGAGGTGGCATTTTCATTTATTGAATTAGTGACTCATTGTGAGTGATTCATCATGTCATTAAAGCTTCATTTATTGCTTAATGACTCACATGATGAATCACACACTTGATTAAATGAAACATGATGAATATTCACTTATTATTGATTTCTTTCTTATTTCATTATGTTTCATATATATCAAGTGAGAAGCTTTATTCAATATAATATTATCATTATCATCTTCTCACTCTCTCTCTTCAAGCTCTCTCTCCTTCACCAAACCCTAATCCTACCCTCATGAGTTGAGAACAAGGATTAGGAAAGACTAATTACTCCATAACCAATCTCTACATCACCTTAGCTACTCTATTTAGCAACTAGAGAAACTAAGTAACCTCAAGTTTAGAGGTTATAGCTTGGATTAGGGTTCTCGGGTGGATCGTCTATCACGGGAGAAAGCCGAAGAGGACGTGGAGATCCAAAGAGGCCGTAGAGAACATCAAGACGAAGGACTAGAACCGTTTGGTATAACTTCTTCGCATAGTAGATTAAAACTCTAAAGCTTTTGTTAAAACTTGTATAGCAAACGATTCGTACGGTTAATCGATGTTTGATCATAGAACTTGATTGTTATCCATATTTCCGCCTCCCCACAAGTATTGGGGTGTTGAACATCGACTTACAGTGGTATCAGAGCCTAGCTAAACAAGTTTTAACTTAATCGCAAATTTGTACGAATTTCGAACGGAAAAACGAAGCCGGAAAACCCTAAAAATTACAAGTTTCTGTCGAATTTTAAATGAAGTCCAAAATTGGTTCAGGGATGTTCAGAAAGCTTGTATTGACACCAGAAGAACACGCAAGAAATTTGGGGCCATGACTCGACCAAACGACCGCGCTTCCGCGGCGGATCCCACCGATCCGCGGCGCTTCCGCGGCCGAGTCGCCGAGTCATGATCCCAGTTTTCTTGGGTGGGTTCTCTGTTGAATTTGGGATTTTCTGGAATATTTTATTGTTGCTCAGGTTTCAGTTTTACAGAGCAGATTTTGGAGCAATATTGAAAGTGTTTAATCGATCGAAATTGTACAGTATTTGCATATTGGATTATATCTGTGATTGTATAATGTGTTCGTAAACCTCCCCTAACTGCTAGTATGTCGGTTGGCAGGGGGTTGCACATTTCTGTAATGTTTTTATCTGTTTGTGCATATAAACTGTATTGGACTGTTGTGGTGATTAGCCGGGTTTAGTGATGGGTTATTATTTTAATTCATTTGATGTAATTGTAACAAGTTGTAATATTATTTCGCGGGGCACATCCAGGTTGCGGTTGTAGCCACCGTTGTATTATTTCTTTTTACTGTTTTTGCTCCTGGGACAGATCCAAGGTGGGGTACACAAACTGCCGGGCGGGTAGTTTGCCGTACCCGTAGGGATCTTGGGTGGGGTAACGGCTATTCATCACAACTGTGTAATCTGTCTTTTCTTGCAGGCTCAAAAGAAATACAGATTGCTTGCAAATCCAATATTGTTTATCTGTGTTCTGGAATGTATATCATTGCGTCAGACGAATGTAAAATATCTATATATATGATAGCTATTTAGACGTCGCTTATGTTTTACACCCGCGCTAGCCCAGCCCCCGCTCTGTCGTTAGTTAAGTAACCTAACGAGTGATGACGGGACCCCGTGGCGAATGCGGATGGCATAAGAGGACGTCATATTTTCGTTGTTATCTGTAATGATAGGTTAAAGATGGGACGCATTATTATTAATGCAAAGAAAATAAAACCTAAACTGAATCGTTGGAACAATTTCTAAAAAACCACTCGGTTTTCTTGAAAAAAAACAAATTTTAAATGCGGAGCTTAAACCACTCCTTTTAATAAAAGCTATCATAGTTCCTTCGATCAAATCAAGTTCATTACGTTAACGGTTTTTTGCCAAAAACCAGCCGTAACCCTCCGTCGTTTCAGATAAACAGCACATCGTATTCATGCTATGCTTGTTGGCCTACGTCAAGGCATAGTGTATGGTAGCAGTGTGTGTGCCTATTTGTTGCATAGATAGATGCATTAGTTTAATACAGACGTACACCTTGTTGGCCTACGTCAAGGGCTTGTACGATGTATTTAAATTGATCAGGACAACGACGGGTAGAACTTGACTTGCGTCTTATGACTTGTTGGCCTACGTCAAGGTCTATAAGAGCTTGGGGTAAAAATCACATCGGGAGTTTCAAACATAAAGGAAACTTGCAGATTTAGCTTACCTTCTGGAGTATGGTGACTAGAGTGGCTTCCATCTAGGGCATCATGCAATGATAGTTGGATCCCGATCCCACTGATGAGTAGGATTACTCTCGGGAATTTCTCTCACTTAACAATCAATGCTATAAACCAAGTAGGTGCCTAGAAAGGTGTTAGAGGGGCTACGCCTCCAGGGAAAAGAGGTTAGTTAATTAACGAACTTCGCGAAAGCGTTGGAAAACCTCCCTCGAAATACCAACACCAGCCTGGCTGAAAGGTTAAGCAAGTATTGTGACGTATGATTAAATCCTGACTAGTTCTTCTTTTAGGTTTTGAAGAAGGATTTGAGGAAACAGTGGGAGCCATCCTGTTTAGATAAATTAATAAACCAATCTAAACTTGCAAGAGCATATGCTGAGTGTTTTCTTTTCTCTCTCTCTGGCAGCTACCATGACTGGACTAAAACTATTACTTGAAAAGAATATATTGACCGGGCAGAACTATAAAGACTGGCTAAGAAACGTCAATATCGCGCTGACTTATGACAAAGTTGCATATGTTACTACCGCTGTTCGTCCCCTTATCCCAGGACCAGATTCCTCAGTTGCGGACAAGGAAGTTCGTAAAACCTGGGATCTAGATTGTGAGCGAGCTAAGTGTATCGTGCTGGCGTCCATGAATAATGAACTCCAGAAACAGCACGAGAGTATGGATATTGCATCCATATTCCTCCATTGCAAGGAATTGTATGGTGAACACTCCCGTATCGCGAGGTACGAAACCTCAAGGAAACTATTCCAGATGAGGTTAGCTCCAGGATCGCCTGTTGGAGAGCACGTCCTCAAAATGATCACCCTCATTGAGGAACTCGCAAACCTGGGATGCGTGCTAGAGAATGATTTGTACATCGACTTGATTTTGCAGTCCCTTCCCCACACCTTCTCTCAGTTCGTGCTGAACTTCAACATGCACGAAATGGAAGCGGATCTTCCAAAGCTCCTCAATATGTTGAGGGTAGCAGAGACCTCCTTGAAAAAGGAGAAGACCCCCGTTCTGTATGTTGGCCAATCATCTTCTTCCAAAACTAAAGCGAAAGCTAAAGGGAAGAAGAAGATGAAGGTCACCAAACCGAAGGGTGGGGTCAAGAAGGTGCAGGGAACGAACAAGGCAGGAAGGGTGAAGGCAGAAAAGAACGAGTGTTTCTATTGTCACAAGCAGGGGCACTGGAAGAAGGATTGTCAGGCCTTCAAAGCCAAGGACATGAAGCAAGCAGTTGCTTCTACTTCAGGTGTGTTCGTAATTGAAAATTGTCTTTCAGTTAACTCTACTTCATGGGTACTTGATACCGGTTCTGGTTCTCACATCTGTAATTCTTTGCAGGATCTGAGAAATAGTAGAGTGCTGGGGGCAGGTGATATGACTCTCCGGATGGGCAATGGAATGCATGTGGATGCAGTTGCAATAGGGGAATATCACCTAGGGTTGAATAGTGGAAACATTTTGGTATTGTATAACTGTTTTTGTATTCCCAGTATGTTGTGTAATATTATATCAGTATCTTTATTGTCTAATAAAGGATATAATTTTGTGCTTGAAAGAAATGTCATGAACATTCTCCTAAATCAAGAACTGATTGGGTTTGGCACACTGGAAAACGGCATATACATACTTAATCAACCACAAATTTTCAATATTCAAAACACGCGTAAAAGAAAGGCTTCAGATTCGAATCAAGCCTTCCTATGGCATTGTAGACTTAGTCATATAAATGAAACAAGGTTGACTAAGTTACATAAAGATGGATATCTAGATTCGTTTGAATATTCATCATATGCAACTTGTCAATCATGTATCAAAGGAAAAATGACCAAATCTCCGTTCACCGGACACGGAGAAAGAGCCACCGAACTCTTGGGACTAGTACACAGTGATGTATGTGGTCCGATGTCTATACATGCACGAAGTGGTCACTCCTACTTCATCACTTTTACTGATGACTTCTCTAGGTATGGACATGTGTTCTTAATAAAGCATAAATCCGAGGCTTTTGAGAAGTTTAAGGAGTATAAAAATGAAGTAGAGAAACAAACTGGTAAAAGCATCAAGACACTTCGATCTGATCGAGGTGGAGAATACTTAAGTACCAGTTTCCTTGAATACTTGAAAGAAAATGGAATACTCTCTCAGCTTACTCCTCCTTATACACCTCAGCATAATGGTGTATCAGAAAGAAGGAATCGCACGCTATTAGATATGGTACGTTCGATGATGAGTAGTGCTGAGTTGCCACTTTCCTTCTGGGGATTTGCTCTAGAATCAGCCGCATATCTATTAAATAGAGTTCCAACTAAGTCTGTACCTACCACTCCATATGAAATGTGGTGTGGGAAGAGACCATATCTCAAGTATATAAAGATATGGGGGTGTCCGGCATATGTTAAAAAGCATAATCCGGACAAGCTCGAAGCACGATCGGTTTTGTGCAAGTTTGTAGGATACCCCAAGCATTCAAGGGGGTACATGGTCTACCACACTGAAGAACAAAAGGTGTTTGTCGCTCGTCACATTGTCTTCTTAGAAAGCGAATTTCTTGCAAAAGAAATTAGTGGGAGCGCGGTAGAACTGGAAGAAATTCCAAAACCTCAAACTGCAACCGAAGACTTAGAAGAATCTCAGACTTCAATAGAACATGACGAACCAACGCCACTCCGCAGATCTAGTAGGCTTTCTCATCCTCCTGAAAGATACTATGGTTTCCTTCTTGATGGGGATCGAGAGGATTGCATCATCGATGATGATGAGCCTACTAGTTTTCAGCAGGCTATCACAAGTAGCGACTCAGTAAAGTGGCTGGATGCAATGAGATCCGAAATGGAATCCATGTATACCAATAAAGTATGGACTTTAGAAGTTGCTCCTCCTGGGGTAAAACCAGTTGGGTGCAAATGGATCTTCAAAAAGAAGATTGGTACATTTGGACAAGTGGAAACGCACAAAGCTAGACTAGTAGCAAAAGGTTTTCGTCAAAGACCAGGATTGGACTACGATGAAACTTTTTCGCCAGTAGCTATGCTTAAATCCATTCGGATCATGCTTGCCATTGCTGCCTTCCATGACTATGAAATCTGGCAGATGGATGTAAAAACAGCTTTTCTAAATGGACATCTAGAAGAGAGTGTTTACATGGATCAACCAGAAGGTTTCTTAGACAGTGGGAGCAGCGGAAGAGTGTGCAAATTGCTTAAATCCATTTATGGCTTAAAGCAAGCGTCGCGGAGTTGGAACATCTGCTTTGATGAAACAGTCAAGGAATTTGACTTTATCAAAAATGTAGATGAACCATGTGTTTATAGGAAGATTGTAGAAGGAGCAGTAGTCTTCCTCGTTTTATACGTCGACGACATACTACTGATAGGGAATGATATCCCTATGTTACAATCAGTAAAGCTCTTCTTGTCACAGAAATTCTCTATGAAAGACTTGGGAGATGCATCATACATTCTGGGCATTAAGATCCATCGAGATAGATCTAATAGAATATTGGGACTTTCACAGTCCAGGTATATAGACACTATACTAAAGAGATTTAGTATGGAAGATTCCAAGCGCGGCAATATGCCCGCTTGTCACGGAATCACCCTCTCCAAAGATATGTCTCCAAAGACTGATGAAGAGAGGGCTCGCATGGGCATTATACCCTACGCTTCGGCGGTAGGATCAATAATGTATGCGATGTTATGTACCAGACCAGATGTAGCTTACGCACTTAGTGTGGTAAGCAGGTATCAATCGGACCCAGGTGAGAAATATTGGATAGCGGTGAAGAACATTCTCAAGTACCTGAGAAGGACTAAGGAGATGTTCTTGATTTACGGCAATAAGGACCTCCAGGTAGAGGCTTTTACCGACTCCGGCTTCCAAAGTGACAAGGATGATTCTAAATCTATTTCGGGTTTTGTGTTTACCCTCAATGGAGGGGCGGTGAGTTGGAAGAGTTCCAAACAAGATACCGTCGCAGACTCAACTATGGAGGCTGAGTATATAGCTGCTAGTGAAGCCGCAAAAGAGGCTGTCTGGATAAGGAAGTTCATTTCTGAACTTCAGATGGTTCCGACCATTGCCAATCCAATACCTTTGTATTGCGATAACAATGGCGCTGTAGCTTTAGCGAAGGAACCAAGGTCCCATCAGAAATCCAGGCATATCTTAAGGCGTTTTCACCTGATCAGGGAGATCGTGGATCGTCGGGAGATCGAGATACGGAGAGTAGACACAAAAGACAACACGGCAGATCCATTCATCAAGGCCATTCCTCAAGTACAGTTCGAGAGGCTTTTTGAGATGTTGGGCATGCGGTACGCAAGCAACTGGATCTGGTAGAGACAGTGGGTACTCATTGCGCCAATTATAGGCCTTAGTGCAAGTGGGAGATTGTTGGATATATATGCCCTAGAGGCCTACATTGTATAGGAAGCTTGGGATATGTATGTACATGACAGTCTTGCTTGATATGATAGTACGCTATTTGGTTTGACTTTGTCTTAACGTATAATATATTTTACTTGGTATTTATATATATATGTTGATAAAGCCCATAGGGTGTTTGTCTGACTACTGGCGTTGTGATGGCAGTCATACTAGTGGGAGCTGGATAGTCAATAGGCACACCCTTAGATGTCCCTGGTCGCAGGAGTATCGAGATTGGGCATCGATACTCCGGAGTAGACTAGTGTATACATATCTAGACCCTGACGAGGGGCGATGGATTGGTCCCGCAACCATTGGTGGTGTTCACCTAAGATTGTATACAGATGCTCACTGGGTGTGAGTACACCGGACAGGACTCGCCGAGAACTGACTGGATGGTATTATACCTAACGTCAGATAGCAGTTCTCAGGTGACATGTGTGCAGATAGTCCGTTGACTTAAGGTCATCATTTGTCTCGTGTGAGTTCCCACTGTGCTTTGATTGTTACCCTACCACGGCTCAAAGGAGTCGTGCAAACAGGTTTCAGTTGGGCACAGTCCCGAGCCATGTGGAGGCAGTGAGTGACTGTTAGGGATTCGTCTCTCCCGGTATAGGGAGTTGATATCGCACAGTGATCGGTTGGTCATTACCATAAGTCCCTGGCCAGGGCTGATTGAGAATTACTGATAGATTGATCAGTAGATTCTCGGATGGTGATAGAGCCATACCGACACGACTTGTATGGTTGTTAGGGGTCTGACGTCCACCACCTCCCTAGACCGTACATGTGATACTCTTAGACGAACAGACCGGACTGCGTGGATATTGTCACAGACAGGATCAGTAGGATTTCAGATGGGTTACCTCATCAGCTTTCTTATCGACAACTACCTGGGGACCGTTACGTACAGCTAGTGCCGCTTGCGGTCTGTGGTTAAACCCACTGCCAGCGTAGTAGTCGAGTCTTTAGAGTCCCATACAGAGTTTTCCCAAACCCAGGCGAAAAGATATAGAGGTCGTATGGTTTTACGACAAAGGTTCGGACGCATACGTGTTTAATCGCACGTACGACATTCGGACAGTTTTTACTAGCCGGCTTTGGTTTAAGCCAGATTCTAGTATCAGGTTATTGGATTTATACAGTCTAAAGTTTTTCCGTGTTTTCACGGATGAGAGGGGCGTTCTCGTAATTTTCGGAGAAGCTTCTAGAAGGATGTGACATAAAGAGAGAGGTGGCATTTTCATTTATTGAATTAGTGACTCATTGTGAGTGATTCATCATGTCATTAAAGCTTCATTTATTGCTTAATGACTCACATGATGAATCACACACTTGATTAAATGAAACATGATGAATATTCACTTATTATTGATTTCTTTCTTATTTCATTATGTTTCATATATATCAAGTGAGAAGCTTTATTCAATATAATATTATCATTATCATCTTCTCACTCTCTCTCTTCAAGCTCTCTCTCCTTCACCAAACCCTAATCCTACCCTCATGAGTTGAGAACAAGGATTAGGAAAGACTAATTACTCCATAACCAATCTCTACATCACCTTAGCTACTCTATTTAGCAACTAGAGAAACTAAGTAACCTCAAGTTTAGAGGTTATAGCTTGGATTAGGGTTCTCGGGTGGATCGTCTATCACGGGAGAAAGCCGAAGAGGACGTGGAGATCCAAAGAGGCCGTAGAGAACATCAAGACGAAGGACTAGAACCGTTTGGTATAACTTCTTCGCATAGTAGATTAAAACTCTAAAGCTTTTGTTAAAACTTGTATAGCAAACGATTCGTACGGTTAATCGATGTTTGATCATAGAACTTGATTGTTATCCATATTTCCGCCTCCCCACAAGTATTGGGGTGTTGAACATCGACTTACAATGGTTACTCTCTTGCTCCTACACTCACCCTCCTCCTTCTCTTTATAAGAAAGGCCACTCCCCTCTCTCATTTACTTACTTGATTCATTCTTGAAAAGATTATGATAGATTTTTGGGGTGTATGGAATTCACAGCTCATTTCATTCCATCACCCGATTCCCACGGCAACTTCATTAACCGATCGTCCACGGATTTGGACGAAGTGAGACAAAGTCATCTACTCATTCTCTACATCATTCTTGGTCGTCTCTTTTAGCAAACTTGACGATCGAGTTGCCTCGAGTCAGAGGCGGGAGCCCGTTTAAAGAACCGATCATGTGGAGCCACCTCGAAGAGGAGATCGGAGATCGACGAGATCGGAGCAGCCGCAACGGAGCGTGGGATGATGGTTGAAGAACGAAGGACTCGGATCGTTCGGTATAACATTCCTACACTCTTTGCAGTTTGTTAGTTTAGCAATAATGGCAGATCCGGGTTAAAGTATACGATAGCGCCAGTTTAAAAGTTTTGTTCCGCATTTTGGCGTCTGTAGACTGCCGGGGCGCTAGCGTAGACTTACAGCTGGCAGTAGGTTTAACCACAGGCCGCAAGCGGTACTAGCTGTACGTAACGGTCCCCAGGTAGATGTCGATAAGAAGGCCGATGAGGAAACCCATCCGAACTCCTACTGAGCCTGATGTGACAATCTCCGTACAGTCCGGTCTGTTCGTCTACGACTATCGCATATCGGGCCTAGGGGGCGGCAAGCGTCAGTCCCCTAAAAGTGGTATAAGTCGTGTCGGAGCGAAGCCCATTACACTTTGAGAAGCTACTGGAAATTCTACCAGTAAATCTCGTTTGCCCTGGCCAGGGACTTTGTGTAATGGCTCTCCTAACACAGCGCGATATCAACTCCCAATACCGGGAGAGACGAATCCTATCTAACCGCCACTACCTCCAAGTGCTTCGAGACTGCACCCAACTGCTACCTGTTTGCATGACTCCTTTGAGCGGTGGTAGGGTAGCAATCTAATAACAGTAGGAATACACTCGAGACGAAGCAGCAGTGTCAAGTCTGTGGACTATGCTGTACTCATGTCACCTGGGAACTGTTAACTGACGACGGGTATAGTACCAACCAACAGTTCCCTACGAGTCCTGTCCGGTGTACCCGTAACCCAACGAGCACATGTATACTATCTCCAGTACAACGTAATAATGGCTGTGGGACAGACCATTTCCCCTGCTGGGATGAGAAGCGTACACACTAGTCTACTCCGGAGTATCGATGCCCTGTCTCGATAATCCTACGACAAGGGACCTGAAAAAGGATGTACTTGTAGACTACCCAGCCCCCACTAGTGTGACTGCCATCACAACGCTGGTAGTCAAGCAAGATCCTAAGGGCTCTATCAATATGTATTCTCGATATGCTAACATATACACACATTAAGATAGATACAAACCAAGTAGCGTACTACCATGTTTATCAAGACTGTTAATATAACTGTGAATATCCCAAGCTTCCATTAAATAATATACAAGCTAGTATGATACAATAATGGCTCCTATGGCATATACACTAACATTAACTACTCTGTTAGAATGTTATACCTCCAAGATACGGTCCTTCAGATCTTCTAGTGCTCCTCTCCAAGGCTCCTCGGTGATCGGATCGGGCTAACTCCATCGG
Source organism: Agapanthus africanus (assembly GCA_030015575.1). Taxonomy (NCBI): domain Eukaryota; kingdom Viridiplantae; phylum Streptophyta; class Magnoliopsida; order Asparagales; family Amaryllidaceae; genus Agapanthus; species Agapanthus africanus. Next base: position 210,150,777 of record JASDDO010000004.1, read on the forward strand.
TCTTCTTGCGTCAAAGATGATCCACCACGAGAGAATGTGGTCCAAGCTTCAATCTCTAAATGAGATAACTAAGGTATATGGTTCGCTAAACCAACTAGCCTAGGAGATGTAGAAAGTCTAATGGATTGTTTGTCTCACTAAACCCTATGGCTCATAACACATGTGAAGGATTAGGGTTTAGTTTAGAGGAAGAAGGAGATGGAGAAACTCAAGAGAGTATATGGAGAGAGCAACTAAAGAAAATATGAACCAACATCAAGAATGGAAAGTGTAGAGAATGGCTAATATATTTCCTCTTCTCACTTATTGAGCCATGGAATAAAAGTCCATAAAATAATGCACACATGCCTCAATAGTGAGTCAAGATGAATAAACAATGCAAAATAGCCATGCTTCACCCATGCATTGAATATCTCTCCCATTTTCTCATTTCCACCTCATTAATCCATTTATCTAAAATGAATAAAACTAATAATGAGGTGGCTCCTTCTAGAAGCATGCCTTGACAAATTATAAGAATGCCCCTCTCACCGTATATAGATACCCGTATCCGTATTCTAAAATATATGGATACACTGAGACTATAATAATCCAATAATACAATACTAGGATCCGGCTTAAACCAAAGCCCACTAGTATTGTCCACCTGTTCACACTAGAATATTGTATTATTATATTCCCCGTTCTTATTCTTTTTATAAATAAACATGTGCTTTTGACGCATGTCTGCTACATGTTACAGGTTACAGGTTCTCGGACAGACAACAGTGCAAACAATGTAAAAACGATGAAAATATGGACTTTAACCAACAAACAGAGGACTCTTGATCAAGCCTACATCAAAGATAAAATTCACAATCAACAAGGCAACGCAAGATCCAGAATATCAAGGCAAACGGTTAAAAAGCCATTGCAAAATTGTTCACTGAAGATCTGGAACCAATGAAGAAGCCCAAGTGAAGAAAGAACCAAATAATATTAAAGCCCAGAAAGCCCAAAACAAAACCACAAAATTGTGCAGCCCAACTCCAACATTTGGCCGCGGAACCGCGGCCAAACCATGCCTCGGGCCGCGGTTCCGCGGCAGTATAGTGCAGTCAGGAGAAAATCTTTGTATCATATTTTTGTGGCGGCGTTGACTGGTCTTTATAGGGCTAATTTTGTAATTGTAGACATGCGAGTCATTGTAACCCTAGGGTTTCCTATTCTCTATAAATAGGAACTCTAAAGATTGTAAACTTTATGCCTCCCTTTAATGAATAAAATTTAGAAATCTTTTGGAGAGCATCGGTGTTTCTTCTCCATTCAGAAATTCAGATCTGACAACCCTGCATGGATGATTGGAGGGATGCATCTGTAAGTAATTTAATTTCTTGTTTTAGTGTAGATTTAAATTCCTTGCCCTAGGTAGATTTAATTTCATGCCCTAGGAACTTGTTTAGAGTTAGCTTTGGGGAAGGATTTTGAGAAATGAGATCTCTCATCCCTTTCTTACCCACCAAATATTTACAATAGGACTCCATGCATACATGCACATACCGCTCCCTACGGCACTCTATCCCTCGAGGTAGCGGTGATACCGTAGTATAAAGGCCCGGATGTGATGTTTTCCATGGAGGTTAGGGTAAGGATCTCTAAAGGAAGGACAAGAACCTAGAGGAAGGAATACCTTCCCGAATGGATCTAATCCCCTTTATTGATAATTACCATAACTCCTCACAGATCTTCATTCGGGTATAGAAAGCGTTGAGGTTTACTTGCATTTCCAAACCATCCCTAAACCTAACCCTAGCAAGAATAGATCTAGTTAATTGCCCTAGAATAATTAGGTTTTTAGATTTAATAATCAATCCGAACACCCTTCGGAATTGACTCGTAAGAACGAATCGGAAATTCACAACATCCCTGTGGACCGACCCGTACTCACCGGCTAGCTTCATGCGACGCCGTTCTTGATTGCGGTTAACAAATATTTTTGATCTATCTTTTAGAAAGCGCAAGCACGACGAATCATTCCAATCAAATGGCGCCGTTGCCGGGGATGGCGTAGAACTTTCCTTTTCGCAATTTCGGGTTAATCATAAAATTTAAAAAATCATAAAAATCTGAAAAAATCAAAAAAATATAAAAAAAAATATATATTTTGTTATTTTTGGAAGGGATACTTTGTTATTTGAATTTTGTAGGATATACAAATTATTTCCAGAAAGCGAAACGGAAAAAGAGATATCGGAACAGAAGGGATTTTAAAAAACAGAGAAGCACAAAAATTTTGGAGCCCCAAACCCCCCAACCCGCCGCGATTCCGTGGCCAAAACCCACCTTAGGCCGCGAAACCACGGCCTTCTAGTGGAATCAGAGCATATAAAATTTTTTGGGGACTCGAGCCGACAATCTCGCCGCGAAAACGCGGCACAAACGCGTTTTTACCTCGGAAAGGCGGCGGTACAGTGACATCTTCTTCTGAAAAATTTTCTGTAAGATCTTCTGTTTCTCCTCTGTAATTTTTGAAATATATTTTCTGAAAAATTCCTGCAGGATTTTGTGCACTTTAAAAATACTTTTCCTTCCATATAACAATTTTGTGCAGGATTTTTGGGCCCCGCTTGAACTAAATTGATTGCAAGTAATATTTTGCTGTTGCATATCTTTTCTATAAAATATTTTGCTGTTGCATATCTTTGCTCTAAAATCTTTTTGCAACAAAATTTTTCCAAATAAAGAGAAAGAAAAAAATCAATGAAAAATGAAAATAAAAAGGACAAATATTTTATAGAACTTGCAAAATTTTTTAGCCCCAAATAAATCCTTGCACCACCCAACCTTCCTTCTTGTCACCTTTCTTCTTCTAACATGGGTACCCCACACAATAAATCATTAGCCGAACTTTGGTATCCCGAACCTAATTTTGCGTCGTACGTCAATTTGTTCGGTCAATTTAAAGACGATCCTTCCTTGCCAAAAATATCTTTGAAAGATCAAATAGAGGCGTCTAGGAGAAACAGTTTGACTTTTCAACCCACTTTGTGTCGACCAAGTCCATCTTTACCACCTCCATATGTTGACACCAATTTTCCAAGTCCTTCTGTCACTCCTAGGCCGATGTCCATTGCTGAGCATATTGCTCAATCTCGCAGCCGATCTTTCACCCCTCTCCACACATCTAGTTCTAGGGATCCACAAGATTATTCATATTTTTATCCACATGTAGACCCTACCCCTGTCCTACCACCCACTTCCTACCAGTCCTACCCGACCTTACTACCCTCACTAGACACTATTTGTACACAGCCATTAGGGAGTTTTGCATATCCACACGATTCCGAATCTTTTACCGAAACCCCTTTACCACCCAAGTCTAGTTTGGAAGAGTCGTTGGAGGCATATATTGCTGCAACAAATAAAATGATGAGGAATATGGAAGCGTCCATGGCCACCCTTATGCTAGTGAACCGGTAGCTAGTGACCCGCTAGCTCCAAATTTTTCAATGTATGAGGCGGCAGTTGGACAGAGTGAGAATGAGAGAGGATTTTCAAATCAAACCTACCCTTACCCAATTGAAGCCCACAACTCCTGTTTTCCATCGATTGCCCTAAATAGTTCACCTGTTGCAAATAAAAATGAGTTGTGTGATTTTGTAGTGCTTGATTTGCCAGATTGTGAAGAACCCCTTTCGAGTGAAACCGCACCTAATCCTTTCAATCTTTACACCTCCACTTTAGAACCTAAATCGATAGATATCCATGCTTTTGATGAGGTGTCTAAAGAAATTGATTTTCACTTGATTAAGGATATAGACGACGGGAATATTTCGGATGATGAACCTGTCGATTTGCTTGAAATTTTATGTTCAAATCATCATCCTGAGTTATTAAATGTTTCTCCCGAATCTCATATGCGTCTAGATTTTGATGATAATGGCATGGATGAGTTGAATATTGAGGATAGTATCGAGAAGAGTCTTGAGGATAATATTGAGGTTGAATCATTTTTGTTTGATGTGTCTGATTTTCCAATTCATCCTCCTGAACCTTTGACTGTTATATCACCCTCCCTCCTTCCCATCGTTCCGACCCCGCTTGAAGACTGTGAGCTTGAAAGATTTTCCTTTGAATCCGATACTGTTCTCACAGATGATAACACTTACGAGTGTTTCACTTTTTTGGACGACGTTGATGACTCACCGCCCGAGTTTGAGTCCTTTACATTTTCAGATGAGCCATCAGACTCGGTTGATTATAGTAGTTTCGAACCATTAATGGAATCTTTCAAGTTCGAAACAGTTTACTACGGTGAGAAAGATACTTTCCCTATTTCACTCCCTTTCGTCTCTCCTATTGTCCCGACCGTACAAATGACCGTTACGCTTTCATCTCCGATACCAAGTTCGGCGTACCCATGTTTTCTTGCGAATCTTGAGGGATTTGATCCCATTTCTCGATGAGTAGATAGGTTAGCGCAATCGCTTATAACATATCGTTCATCACATATTGCGCTAATTTATTCACTCAATTTACACCCTCAAGATCGTACTCCACTTCCTTCTTCTTTTCGCCATTCTTCTCCACCACCGAGACCATATTCTACCATTCTTCTTTCCACACGGTCTCGCGTGCTTCTCATTTTCTTGCACCAACTATACCATTTCCACGATAAGATTTTTGAATGGTTGGTGCTAACTTTTGGCTTGTGCAAGGCCAAGCTTAAGTTTGGGGGAATCTTTGTATATATGTATATATTTTTTGTTTTCTTTTCTATAAAAAAAATTCAAAACATTAAAAATATAAAAATTATAAATAAATAAACAGGGGAGTGCCGGTATTTTGGCCCTCTTGGTTTAGCATGACAGTGTGGACACTGTCAAGTTCAAGTTTGGGGGTATGCTCGGTACGTCTTCTTCCTTCGCATTCATTTGTACATATTTTTGCATTTGCATATTTATTTGAAAAACCCATAAAAATTGAATATTTTCAAAAATTATAAAAATTATTATATTCAATTTTGGCTATAATTGACTTGAGTTTGACAAATAGGTTAACTGGCTAGGAACAACTAGATCTTAGACTTAGTGAATTAAAAACCCTAAAAATAACATTCCTTAAAGTTTAACGGTAGAAAGTATATGCCTTGTAGTTTATTTAGAAATAGGCAAATTTTGGGTTCACTTCTTGGGCTAAGTCGAAACAAGGGAAAAGTATTGATGTTCTTATTAGAGTATAAGTTTGAAAAATAGTTCCTAGCTTAAGTCTAGATTCTGAAAATGTATACCCTACAATTTGCACAATCACGCATCTTGAAACTTGGAATAGTAGAAGAGACCTTGAAGTGCTCTTGTCTAAAGTCCTTAGTCCAATGAAAAAACAAAAAAAAAGTGAATAAAGAATAAAAAAAATGGACACTGGTTTTTGTGATTACTTAAGGCTGCAAAAAATAGAAAAATATTTAGCGAGGGTGCTTCATCACCTAGTGCCTTAGACCAACTGGTTTGGGAGTCACTGCTAAAGCCTTGGGTGTTGCAAAACTAGGAAGTACGCTTTAAAGTGCTAACGCATCTTGTAATCGGTTGTTGGTACCTCAAGAAGTATTAACGGTCGCATGAAGGATGTGTAAGCAAATTTCATTTAAAAATTTACTAATTAATAAGTGCTTTGGACAATGGACGAGAGTATGATTGCTTGATTTGAATTTCTAAGTGTAGGGGTGATCTATACACACACGTAGGGATATGTGATTGGAATTTAGATAAGAGAGAGGAATGAAAAATAGAACTTATATCTTTAATAGAGTTGATAGAAATTCCTAAGTCGAGATGGAATCCTAGAAGGAAAACTTAAGAGATGCCGAAAGCTAAGTAAGTCTATAGGATATATATAATCTTAAGTTAAATAATGAGGAAGTGTGAAGAATGTGGGTGGATAATTTGCGAGTCAAAAGATAATAGAATTCCTTGTTAGAAAACTTAATTGAAAAACAAAAGTCGAAAGGCCGAATTGATAGGATTTTGTGGGTGTAATCCGCTGAAAACCCTCAGGAGACAACACTCCTCCTACTAGGGACACCTAGAGGTTTAACGGCTTGTTGCACGTGCTCAGTGCAATCGCGTTTCCCTGCGAAAGTGTGGTTAGGATTTTAGTGAATAAAAATAAGTTTGCTCGAGGACGAGCAAAAGATAAGTTTGGGGGTATTTGTTCACACTAGAATATTGTATTATTATATTCCCCATTCTTATTCTTTTTATAAATAAACAGGTGCTTTTGACGCATGTCTGCTACATGTTATAGGTTACAGGTTCTTGGACAGACAACAGTGCAAACAATGTAAAAACGATGAAAATATGGACTTTAACCAACAAACAGAGGACTCTTGATCAAGCCTACATCAAAGATAAAATTCACAATCAACAAGGCAACGGAAGATTCAGAATATCAAGGCAAACGGTTAAAAAGCCATTGCAAAATTGTTCACTGAAGATCTGGAACCAATGAAGAAGCCCAAGTGAAGAAAGAACCAAATAATATTAAAGCCCAGAAAGCCCAAAACAAAACCACAAAATTGTGCAGCCCAACTCCAACATTTGGCCGCGGAACCGCGGCCAAACCATGCCTCGGGCCGCGGTTCCGCGGCAGTATAGTGCAGTCAGGAGAAAATCTTTGTATCATATTTTTGTGGCGGCGTTGACTGGTCTTTATAGGGCTAATTTTGTAACTGTAGACATGCGAGTCATTGTAACCCTAGGGTTTCCTATTCTCTATAAATAGGAACTCTAAAGATTGTAAACTTTATGCCTCCCTTTAATGAATAAAATTTAGAAATCTTTTGGAGAGCATCGGTGTTTCTTCTCCATTCAGAAATTCAGATCTGACAACCCTGCATGGATGATTGGAGGGATGTATCTGTAAGTAATTTAATTTCTTGCTTTAGTGTAGATTTAAATTCCTTGCCCTAGGTAGATTTAATTTCATGCCCTAGGAACTTGTTTAGAGTTAGCTTTGGGGAAGGATTTTGAGAGATGAGATATCTCATCCCTTTCTTACCGACCAAATATTTACAATAGGACTCCATGCATACATGCACATACCGCTCCCTACGGCACTCTATCCCTCGAGGTAGCGGTGATACCGTAGTATAAAGGCCCGGGTATGATGTTTTCCATGGAGGTTAGGGTAAGGATCTCTAAAGGAAGGACAAGAACCTAGAGGAAGGAACACCTTCCCGAATGGATCTAATCCCCTTTATTGATAATTACCATAACTCCTCACAGATCTTCATTCGGGTATAGAAAGCGTTGAGGTTTACTTGCATTTCCAAACCATCCCTAAACCTAACCCTAGCAAGAATAGATCTAGTTAATTGCCCTAGAATAATTAGGTTTTTAGATTTAATAATCAATCCGAACACCCTTCGGAATTAACTCGTAAGAACGAATCGGAAATTCACAACATCCCTGTGGACCGAGCCGTACTCACCGGCTAGCTTCATGCGACGCCGTTCTTGATTGCGGTTAACAAATATTTTTTATCTATCTTTTAGAAAGCGCAAGCACGACGAATCATTCCAATCACCACCCTATCAGCATCCGTGTACAAGTACACGTACGTGATCGAAACCCAATCGTAAAACCATACGACGTCTACATCAATTGCCTGAAGCAGGGAAATTCTCTGTGTGGGACTCTAAAGACTCGACAGTACGGTGGCAGTGAGTTTAACCACAAGCCGTCAACAGTACTAGCTATACGTAACGACTACCCAGGTATCTGTCGATAAGAAGACCGATAAGCAAACTCATCCGGACTCCTACTGAGCCTATCTGTGACAATCTCCGTACAGTTCGGTCTGTTCATCTGAGATACTCGCATATTGTCACGACCCACCCCCAAACACAGATGGTATTGTCCGCTCTGGCCGAAACCGCATGGTTTTGTCCTTTTGAATGAACCGGACTCAAAAGAAGGGGGCTGCACTTCAGCGGTAATAGCTGCACGTATCGGCTACCCAGGTATCTGTCGATAAGAAGACCGATGAGCAAACTCACTCGGACTCCTACTGAGCATATCTGTGACAATCTCCATACAGTCTGGTCTGTTCGTCTGAGATACTCGTATATTGTCACGACCCACCCCCAACACAGATGGTATTGTCCGCTCTGGCCGAAACTGCACGGTTTTGTCCCTTTGAATGAACCGGGCTCAAAAGAAGGGGGCTGCACTTCCCAGTAGGTCACCCCATCCCAGAATTTCCCTAGCTCAAGCACGCTTAACTACGGAGTTCTTCAAACTCCGGAGTTTCGATTCATCCAAAAGGCGCCTCCATGTTATAGGAGTGGTTTCATTCCATTTATAGTTCTGATCGTGCCCTCTTTCTGAATGGAATTCGATACTCCCCATTATTTTACTGTGGGTCCCCGTGTGTATCCGTATCGGTTACATCCCCACATCGATACTGGATAATATCTCACTTCTCACGGGGTAGGTGGTATTTATTCCCAACTCCACGCTTAACTACGAAGTTCTTCAAACTCCGGAGTTTCGATTCATCCAAAAGGCGCCTCCATGTTATATGAGTGGTATCATTCCATTTATAGTCTGATCGTGCCCATTTTCGGAATGGAATTCGATACTCCCCATTATTCTACTGTGGGTCCCCATGTGTATCCATATCGGTTACATCCCCACCTCGATACCAGATAATATCTCACTTCTTACGGGGTATGTGGTATTTATCCCCAACTCCACCTGGGGTATTACATTCCCCCATTTAGAACAATGGTTCGTCCTCGAACCACAGACCTACTTTTGAAGGACCGGTTCTGATACCAGATTTGTCACGACCCCCCCAAACACAGATGGTATTGTCCACTCTGGCCGAAACCACACAGTTTTGTCCCTTTGAATGAACCGGACTCAAGAAGGAGGCTACTTCCCAATAGGTCACCCATCCTAGAATTTCTCTACTGTGGGTCCCCGTGTGTATCCGTATCGGTTACATCTCCACCTCGATACCGGATAATATCTCATTTCTCACGGGGTAGGTGGTATTTATCCCCAACTCCATGCTTAATTACGGAGTTCTTCAAACTCCGGAGTTTCGATTCATCCAAAAGGCGCCTCCATGTTATAGGAGTGGTATCATTCCATTTATAGTTCTGATCGTGCTCTCTTTCGGAATGGAATTCGATACTCCCCATTATTCTACTGTGGGTTTCCGTGTGTATCCGTATCGGTTACATCCCCACCTCGATACCGAATAATATCTCACTTCTCACGGGGTAGGTGGTATTTATCCCCAACTCCACCCGGAGTATTACAGTCCCCCCCCCACCACGGGGTAGGTGGTATTTATCCCCAACTCCACGCTTAATTACGGAGTTCTTCAAACTCCGAAGTTTCGATTCATCCAAAAAGCGCCTCCATGTTATAGGAGTGGTATCATTCCATTTATAGTTCTGATCGTGCTCTCTTTCGGAATGGAATTCGATACTCCCCATTATTCTACTGTGGGTTCCCGTGTGTATCCGTATCGGTTACATCCCCACCTCGCTACCGGATAATATCTCACTTCTCACGGGGTAGGTGGTATTTATCCCCAACTCCACCTGGAGTATTTGATACTCCCCATTATTCTACTGTGGGTTCCCGTGTGTATCTGTATCGGTTACATCCCCACCTCGATACCGGATAATATCTTACTTCTCACGGGGTAGGTGGTATTTATCCCCAACTCCACCTGGTGTATTACATTCCCCCCCCCCCACTTAGAACAATGGTTCGCCCTCGAAACACAGACCTACTTTTGAGGGACCGGTTCTGATACCAGATTTATCACGACCCACCCCCAAACACAGATGGTATTGTCCGCTCTGGTCGAAACCGCACGGTTTTATCCTTTTGAATGAACCGGACTCAAGAAGGGGGCTCCACCTGGAGTATTCGATACTCCCCATTATTCTACTGTGGGTTCCCGTGTGTATCTGTATCGGTTACATCCCCACCTCGATACCGGATAATATCTCACTTCTCACGGGGTAGGTGGTATTTACCCCCAACTCCAGCTGGAGTATTACATTCCCCCCCCCCCCCCCACTTAGAACAATGGTTCGCCCTCGAAACACAGACCTACTTTTGAGGGACCGGCTCTGATACCAGATTTGTCACGACCCACCCCCAAACACAGATGGTATTGTCCGCTCTGGTCGAAACCGCATGGTTTTGTCCTTTTGAATGTACCGGACTCAAGAAGGGGGCTACTTCCCAGTAGTTTGCCCATCCCAGAATTTCTCTAGCTTAAGCACGCTTAACTACGGAGTTCTTCAAATTCCGGAGTTTCGATTCATCCAAAAGGCGCCTCCATGTTATAGAAGTGGTATCATTTCATTTATAGTTCTGATCGTGCTCTCTTTCGGAATGGAATTCGATACTCCCAATTGTTCTACAGTGGGTCCCCGTGTGTATCTGTATCGGTTACATCCCCACCTCGATACCGGATAACATCTCACTTCTCACGGGGTAGGTGGTATTTATCCCCAACTCCACCTGGGGTATTACACATATCTGCCTAGGGAGATGGTAAATATCAGACCCCTAACAACGTGATAAGTCGTGCCGGAGGAGAGCTCAATACACTATGAGAAACTACTGGAGTACCTTACCAGTATTTCTCGACTGCCCTGGCCAGAGACTTTGTGTAATGGCTTTCCGAACACTGCGCGATATCAACCCCCAATACTGAAAGAGACGAATTATATCTGATCACTACTGTCTCCAAGTGTTTCGGGACTACACCCAACTACTACCTAAAAGAATAACAAAAAGCAAATAAAGCCTAACAAATAAGATATCTGCTTGTTGGTCCCTCATCACACTTCCAACTACATGATATACAAGATCAATGTTTGGCTGGCTGTAGATACAATGTCAGTGACTATATATACTTTCTTCTATTTCATTTATTCTCAAGTATAAGTTCTGATCCCTTATATTTATTACCGATGCAATAGTGTAAAGCTGATATTATATCTTCTTAATCGTGGAAGTATCATTTATTTTCTTTATCCTATTGTTGACCATGATTCGTGAGCGCGCGCGCACACGTAACAAGCATAAGATAAACTGCTGCATAATCATGAAAACCAATTTTTGCACATATTTTTCATGATCTATATAACGCCAAACTACATGATTTATTCGCGGGGAAAACATACTTTCAGGTTTACAATTGCTTTGAAACACATACAATTCCCCGGCCTTCTTCAAACAATGGTCCTCCACTGTGTGCATTCCTTTAAAACAAATGCTACGTACATGACCAGTCTTTTTGGTCTTTTTTTTTTTCTTCTCTATTGGAAGAAACCGAAACCTACATATAACTTTTATCCTAAACACTCCTTTCAAGCATCTCTCTATACCTCTTAAAACTCTCTAGCTTCTGCATCTTCATCTGCCTATGAAACCTCCTTATGAACACATCTGCCACAAGATCAATCTCGTCCTCAAGGCTAAAATCGGCTCCTTCCTCTCGGGAATTCTTGACCAAATCTATCACCGAGCCCGTGCCATTACCAAGCTCATCATCCTCATCATCCAAGTCAAATAGCGAGTGTCTAAGGTCCGGATAGTCGTCCTCTTCCTCTTGCTCCACCGGTTCGACGGGGTTTTGTTCTTGAGATGCTTCGCCATTACCTTCCTCATTGTAGAGAACGATAGCTTTGCAGTCGTCCGCGGAGCTTTGGGCATTTTCTTCGTCGTCTTCTTCTTCTTCTTTCTCTTGACCCATTAGTGCATGGATCTTGTGAGAGATTGTGCTCATCAGAACCTTCTTGTTCCGAAGAATTCCGAATATTAGTAGGCGGGTCTTTATGGATCTGGTTTTGCTCTTCATTGCCATCGACTTCTCCTTCACTATAGTTACAATCACAGAGAAAACCTGCTTCAGGAAAGTTGAAGCCTTGATCTTCATTTTCAAGTGTGATATAAGAGAGAATGAAAACAACAAGTTTAGAGAAAAGGATGTGTTGGTTTTCTTACAATAAGACTGTGTTGTGTATATAGGAAATGGTTGTTTTGACATGGAAGGAATCTAGATGGGACTCAATGGGTATTTATAGAGAGAAGTATGCAACTTGTGTGTCGGTGGTGAAGCTGAGAGCGAACGTTGAAAATTTAGAAAGAGTAGACACTAAGGAAATGTGGGGAAAAGTGAAAGCTAGAAAAACGAAAAGTTTTAAAGAGAGGGAGAAACCAAAAGAGGGTATTGTTGGACACTTGTCTATAGATCATTGGCTGAGGGTTGGCATGTAGAGGGTTGTTTCTATTGGATTCTCTGCATAACATAGCTGTCATGAACTATTCTCTTGAATAATGTACTGTTTAGGGATCAAGAGAGCCACCGGGAGAGAGTCTAGCACTAGCTCTTCCTTTTTCTTTTTTCTTTTTAATTATCTGTGTTCAATGACAAGCCTTCACTATGTTAGTGTTTACGAGATTTTTCATCATCAATACGATCGGCCATGAAGCAAGAGTCCATAAGAAATTAGACAATGCTTTACGATAGCTTATATGAACCAAACCTCGACATTTTCTTAATTAGTGCCAAATTTAGGTAAGAAAACTACACATAAGTTAGAAACTCGCCATACTACTAAATGACTTTTTAGTGGTGTGATTCAATTTCTCCTAGACTTGGACGGTAAATTCAGAAGAAAGGAAAAGATGATATAATAATTATAGAAGATTATGTTCAACTCTAAAGGATAAATAAAACTTAGAGGGAAACAAAACATGTTAAGTGCGGAGCTTGCCTAACATAATTTTTGTCAGCACACAATTCAATTACTTTAATTTTTGTGTAAAGTGGTTATTGACGTGGTATTGGCATTAATTTTTTGTGTTCAAACCTTATATGATATGTTTGTTTGCCTTGCCAAGCGAGTGACGGTAGTCATTTTAATTTGGTAGGTTTGCTTGATATGCATTACTTTAGTTATGAGATTGGACCCAAATATAAGTCACTCCCTCTAGATGAATAGTGTTGTTCTTCTCTTCTTTTGTGTTAGTTGTGTTGAACTTGTGATCTTATTTTTGCAAGCCATTACTGGAGTTGCTTGATATGTTAGCCCACGATCCAAACGGTTCGGGTTTTGAGTGAAAGTAGTTTTTAATATGTATTACTTGCACAATGTAATCAGTTCTCTATTCAGGCCACTCTTTGTTGTTTTCAAAAAGGGGGGAAATAGTTCTTTGTTACACTGCTCTATTTAAAGACCTTTTTTTTTGTTGAATATTATGGTTGGAAAATCTCCCTGTTTCATTAAATTAGCTTAACGAAACAACAAACGCTCTCTTCGAACCCTTGCCTTACTGTTGCTTCATATATTCTTTTTTTTTCCTTTTTTGGAGGAAGTTGCTTCATATATTCTTCCTTATAGTATACATGAAGTTTCTCTTTTCCTTTCCATTTTTTTAAATACAGCAAGTTCAGCTCTGTTGATTAATGGCCTCATGGTCTATATACTTAACAAAGAAATATCTAAAGTGTTGTTGCTTGTATGCTTTTGTTCTTTTGTCTTTGTCAGATGCATCATGCATGGAGATGGAGCGCTGCAATTTGAACTGTAAGCCATAAAGCAGTTTGTTCCTTACTTAGCCTTTAAGATATTTTATTTTAGAGCCAAAGTGATCTTATATTCCAACTTGCACTTGATTAATAATAGATTATGGCTGATGTTGAATGACTCAAAAAACACTAATTTTCCTTTGCATGGATCTGTTGACGTGGTCATTTTCATAGCTCTCATGTTGTTATTGTCTCATCGTTAAATTACATTTTTTGGTTGTAATCTCACATAAGATTTGAATCAGGCAAGTTGTAAAAAAAATTATTATCTGAGTAATATTTAAATTGCATCACTGCTGCATCTAAATGTTCCGGAAATTTTTTGGTTCAATTTGTTTCCCTATTTCATCTGTTCAAAGTTCAATTCTGAAAATCTAGAAGTGCATTGATATATGACTATATTAACTATGGCGTTCCTTGCTGTTTATGAACTGTGTTGATGATGATTAGGTAGTAATTAAGTGTTTTATTGTAGTTTGATGATTTTCCGCAAGCATACCATATGCATACAAGCCTAAGGTAAATTGCATACAACCATTCTCAAACACAGCTTGATGCCTTTCTCAATTGCATAGGTTGATAGTATATTCTTGACCCGTCTTTTTTCAAGTATATCAGGACTATCTTGCATATGCACTTTGGCAATGGCGGAAATTTAGGAATCGGTTAGGTTGAAGGACGATAAGTAGTGGAACCCGGATTTGGCAGCTACACGGTATGTCTCCAAATTTCTGAGAGATTATGTATGAACTGAGTTTATCTCAGTAGTTAAAAAAAGATAAAAACGCATACAACCATTGAATATCATGTAAAAGGCACAGGATCTATATATGCTTAATTCATAAACACATTGCATACAGCACAACCTATTGCTTCACTGTGTAATAGTTCATTGTATATTTTGTTCAGATTATAAAACTTTTTACTACAGTGCAAGACCCATTCAGTAAACGACTTAAAATTACTCATGATGAACTTGTGGAGAGTTCTAAGACATTTGTTTGATCCATAGGATGATCGGTTGACTGATGGAACTGGACTTATGGGCCGATATATTACTGCAATCTGGGCTTTGTTTATTCGGTCTTAAAGGATGGATTTGAGGCCCAACTCATAAATATCCAGTTCACTTGAGTCAAAATTTTCAGAAATCAGAAGCCTAGTTTTTGAACTGTAAACTTTACATGCTGGCTCCTTCGATAAAATCATTCTCCAAATAAGGTAATTGCACAAATCTCAGAAACTTGTTTGTCGCTTCGGTGAGAGCACAAGAAGTATGCCTAAGAAATAATTGAAAGATGCTGTATATACAAAAGACCTATTATTGATGACCGATGCTCTCATGTCTGTTATTTGACCTGGAGTCAGTTTTGGATCTTCTAAAGTTGCGTCTCCAAAAGTTCTCCAGTCTCTGCTTGAAAAGGTAGCAATTAGGAACTTTAAAAAAACATACTGTATATTCCCCCACTTTCATTAAGTTCTAGTATTTTTGAATTCTTGCATGCTCGGTAAGAAGAATACGATTTCTTTAAAATCTAAACCGTTATGTATATATAAATAGGGAGAGAAAGAGAGAGAGGTTAATGGAGGAAAGATGCCATAGGAGGGAAAAATGCACTCTCCATGATTTTTTTCGACGATCAGAATACATGGCCTCTATCTTTATCATCTAAGATGTGGATACACCAAGTTTCATGTGATTATACCATTTTTTCACCGTTGATTTAGTTGGTGCAAAATTAATAGTTTACCGACAATAGAATTTTTTACATTGCTAATTCAACGGTGAAAAAGTGGTGGACTCACATGAAATTTGGTGTATGCACATCTTAGATGATGACGACGATGATGATTGATGCCGATCGTCGGAAAAAATGATGGAGGTTGTATTTTTTCGACGCCATCGGAAAAAATACCCCCTCCATAGTTTTTTCCGACGATCGGCACCCACCATCTTCATCGTCATCATCTAAGATGTGGGTACACCAAATTTCATGCGATTTTTCACCGTTGCTTTAGTGGGTTCAAAATTAACGGTTTACCGACAATAGAACTTTTTACATTGCTAAATCAACGGTGAAAAAGTTGTAGAATCACATGAAATTTGGTATACCCACATCTTAGATGATGACGATGAAGATGGTGGGTGCCGATCGTCGGAAAAAATGAGGAAGGGGATATTTTTTCGACGCCATAGGAGTAAATTCCCTCCTATGGCATCTTTCCTCCATTATATATATATATATATATATATATATATATATATATATATAGAGAGAGAGAGAGAGAGAGAGAGAGAGAGAGGCTCTAGGAGCCTTTTTCGTTAGGTGGCGTCGAATATCTACACCCTCCACAATTTTCATCATCATCATTTTTATCATGTAAGATGTGGATATACCAAATTTCATGTGGTTCCACCATTTTTTCACCGTTGGATTTGTTGAGACCGACAGATCAATCGGCAACGCAGCGGAAAACCTTACGGATGTATAAACCTAGATCCTTTTATAGATGAAAAACAAAAACACTAGATACAAACCGCGATAATAAATAACACAAGAGATTAATGGGGGGAAACATGAATAACCTTTATTAGAACTTTTAAGTGAAAAGAGAAACACCTTACAGAGAATTACAATAAACTCTCTCCTTACGATCTCCAATGAGATATTCCTCTCTCTCTCTCTACAAGTTCTTTTTAGTCGATATTCATCGATCCTTATGGAGACGTCGTCGTCTCCATTTAAGCTTTATTATAAAAATACTATCATCTTTAATGGCCTTCGTCTTGATCCAAACCTTATGATCAAGATCTCCGACACTTCAAACTTTAACCCTAAGATCCTAAATATAGCCTATATAATTTAAGTTATAATAAGATCGCAGAAATTACAAAACCACCATCAAATAATTGAATTTTTGAGATAATTCTCGTTCTGAAATTCGCGCTTATCTGTAGGCAGACGTCCGACCCTTTGATGGGCAGACGTCTACATTTGCTCTGCCAAAAGGGAGAGCGCTTGCCAGACGTCTGAACCTATGAGGTCAGACGTCTGTCCCTTTCAAAAGCTCTGGCCAGACGTCTGCTGCCTACAGAGGAAGACATCTAGTTTGTGTTATGTATTCTGGTCCTTAAATACTAGATGTCTGTTGCGTCTTATTTCAGACGTCTAGCCCTTCTTTGGCTGCGCAGTCTTGAACAAATACAAGACATCTTCACAACAATCTCCATCTTGGCTCGTATTATCTTATATCCACCTTAAAAACTTATTGTCCCTTCGTCTTGTATCCTCTAGGGTTTCTTTAGTTGTTCTCCTCATTTCCCCTGCTGGCACAATCTTTTTCCAGAATTGCGAAACTGATGCTGTCACAGTTTTTAACCAGAACTGAGAAATTGGTGCAATCCTCCTACCTAGGTCGCCCTTCCTCACACTTGAGTACTTGAATAGAAACCAAGGCAAACTTAAACTTCTCCGCAGGAATGACCTTCGTTAGCATTTCTGCTGGATCCACCTTAGTATCGATCTTTATCAAATCGATCTCCTTCTCGGTCCACTCACTTATCTTGTGATACCGCATGTCGATATACTTAATTCGACTGTGTTATACTTGATTCTTCGCCAAGTGAATGTCTTTTTGACTATCGCAAAACAAAAGATCCAGCCCCTTATTGAAGCCGAACTGCCAACTAAGGCCCTTGAACCACAAGGCCTCCTTAGATGTTTCCACTGCCGCAATGTATTCTGCCTCCGTCGTTGAGAGCGCTACGGCATCCTGAAGCGTCGACTTCCAACTGATAAGAGATTCTGCAATTGTATATACATAGCCTATAAGAGATCGTCTCTTGTCCAAGTCCTCAGTGTAATCCTCATCTACGTATCCTTACAACTGGCTCAATTTATTTTCTAATTTGTGAAAAAATAAACCAAGGTCTTTAGTTCTTTTGAGATACCGAAGTATCCACTTTACAGCTTGCCAATAAAGCTTCGCTGGATTTGACATGTACCTGTTGGATATAGTGCCCTCAAGACAATTATTGTAATTGCAGGTAGGCGATTATGATAATTGAGGGATGACCTATACAGGTAGAGCAGTCTTACTTGAAATGATAGTATGCTATCTGGTTTGTCTTTATCATTGATGTGTATACGTTTTACTTGTTATTATGTGTCGATAATACATAATGATGAAGCCTGTAAGATTCTTGCTTGACCACCAGTATTATGATGGCGATCATATATATGAGAGCTGGGTAGCCCATAAGCATATCCTTAAATGTTCTTAGTCGAGGGAGTATTGATATTCCGGAGTAGACTAGTGTATACGTTTCTAGACCCCGACGAGGGGCGATGGATGGTCTTGTTAGGAATATGTATGCCCTAGAGGTCATTATTGTACATATGATGTATATTATAGTGGATGCTTGGACATATATATAGAGGATTTTCTTGTTCGACATGACAGTATGCTATCTGGTTACTCTTTATCTTAACATGTTGACCGGTATTCTTTACTGTCTTGCTCTCACATGTTGATAAAGCCTTTAGGATATGTACTTGACTACCAGGATTATGATGAGATCATACTAGTGGGGGCAGGGTGGTCCAAAAGTATATCCTTTGATCAGTTCCTAGTCGAGGGAATATCGATACTAGGGCATCGATGTTCCAGAGTAGACTGGTGTGTACGTTTTTTGTCCCTTAGAGGGCGAGATTGATCCCATAACCATTGGTGTGTGATATCAAAGATTGTACACAGGTACTCATTGGAGAATGGATACACCGAACATGACTCGCCGAGAACTCCTAGATGGTTATTGTTCAGTCAAAAATAAAGCAATCTGTAACACATCAATTTCCTCATTATTCTAATCATCTAAGAATAGTTAATATAAATATAACACATATTACCAGTTTGTCTGGAAAATACTGATTACCCAGTGTTATATATATATTCAACATTCTTTATAGGAAATTGTGTGTTTATTACTCCACGCATAATATTGTATATCTCAACACTTTTTATCAAGATTTTTGTGCAGAAAATTATTCAGGTCAAAGAACCGGAATCACAAATTTGCCGATAAAACGCAGCAAGTCAAAGAAATAAAATCTTGCAGAGATTCAGAAAGGATAATAAGATTCCAGACATCAGAAGAAGACCCTAAATCCAACACCAAAAGATACCAGAAATATAATGCAATGATCCCTCCAAACGGCCGCGTAACCGCGGCCGATTCAGCCCGATCCGCCGCGGATCCGCGGCCGAGTTGGCTTGTTGGCGGTCGAAACTTTTCCCGAGGATCCCTTATAACTTCCAACCTTCCTCAAGACGCTTCGAACTCCCCAGCTTTCTCCAGAAGCTTCCCTACAACAGCCAAGCTTCTTATGCAAGCTTCATAACAACCTAGCTTCTAGTGGAAGATAAACCTAGCTTCTAGTGGAAGATTGAGAGAACTATAAAAGGAGACATAGGGTTACATTTCAATGGTTGTTCAAAAAAGTTGTTCAATAATTGTTCATTACACAAGTTGAGTGACACAACTTGTAATCCAAACCCAAACCCAAATCCAATCAAAATCAAGATCCATTGAGAGCAAAATCAAGCGAGCAATCGAAGATCTTTTATCGTAATGCCGGTCGTCACCAAGAGCAAGAGATCCGCAACCGATTCACGACTTATGGCGATCGAGCCACGCAAAGATCGACGACAAATTCCCTTTCAAAGGAACGATCGAGAGCTAGTCTTGTAACCTCAAATTGAGAGGTGTAATTTGAAGAAGATTTAATAAAGGTGATAAATTATTAATTCTCGTTTTCTTTACATTCTTGCATTATGAAATTTCTTGTTCTTAATTCTTTAATTTTCATGATGTGTGAGTGAAATCTCCGCTTGTAAAGGAATCGAGGAAATCGGTAGATCAAATGATGATGAAATTATTTTACTAATCTTAAGTCTTATGAGAATTGTGAACTTTAGGAAAAAGAATAGTCAATGACCTAATTTGGAGAAAGATCATGTTCTTGATTATTTCGTTGCAAATTAAGGATCAAACGATTGATGATTCTCTTTACTAGAAGCTAGATTTGAATGATGATCAATGAAAAGACAAAGGATAGTGAATGAGAAACCCTAGTTTCTTCAATAGATCCCTAATCTTCATTCATCATCATCGATCTAGCTACAATCCATCAATAGATAAAATTAGTCATTATTAGTATTCATTATTGCTAATAATTCGATCGATTCCTACAAGCTATTCTACATAATCTTGATAACTAAATTGATTTTTGGACATCATCTTCATTACTACATCTTAAACTCTTTCTTGATTTTTCTAATTCTTGAATATTTTCTAGATTTTCTTGAAATGACAACTCAATTAAGTCTTGAATCTATTTCTTGAATTTTCTTTTCTATTTTCATTTCGACTCAGCTAAAGCTAGATCGATCAAATACACAAATCTCTGTGGACGATCCGTTCTCATTAACGAAACCACATCGACACCATTATTGATTGCGGTTATAAATTCTTTGATTGTGACTACTTTTCAAAACACAATCCGAAACGATCAATCAAATAGCGCCGTTGCCGGGGATGCGTGCGTAATTTGTTCTTTCTTGCTATTTGAGTTGAAAAATTATTATTCCATCAAATTTTAATTCAAGAATCGCTTCGTGTGCTTAACGATTAGTGTTTGAATTTTTGCGAGGGAATCTGGAATCATTGTACCAAGGAAATCAAGATTTAGTGACTTTCTGAAGAATCAAGAGGAGCACAGAAAGATCCAGAGAAAATTTCATCACCTATCTCCTCCATTTCACCGCGAATCCGCGGCGTATTGCTGGTTTTTGTGGCGGTTCCGCCGCCGTTTAGGTGACTCAGAGCTTCAGACCTCTGTGGTATATTCTCTGTTCTCTCCTCTTCTCTCTGATTTTGCCCAATAACAACTTTTCTGCAGGATTCTTTGCAAAATTCGCAGCGGTTAAAAAATTCTTGTTGCATTTCTTGAAATTGGTTGTTTTGAATATTTTAATACGGAAATTAAGGGGCAAAGACCAAATTCAGATTATGTAGGTATTTCATTACCCTTCCTAAGCCCAAAAAATCACAAAATTAGCATCCGCATCACCTTCATTAACTAAAAAAATATCTAGACAAGACTCTAAGGACCGTCGCACTCACTTAGGACAGAAGAAGGTCGTGGGTAATCTATTGCTTATCCATTTTTCTTTTGTGGTTTCTAAGACAAGTGTGTCTAAGTCAAGTGGTTACTTAATTAGGCCCGCTACTTACGTAGCGGAGAACCTCCCACTTACCTGGCACTTACCTGGCCACAGAAGAGATAAAGAGGCAGTAGAGGATTTATCCTGCGATTTGTCTTCTGGAAGTCTAGGAGCGGTCTAGTGACTTGACCTAGGTGACCATTAGATATAGGGTTGCTTGTGTATTTTTGTGTGAATTTTCATAAATCCGTCTTTTTTCAAAACAAACCAATTATTTTATCTCCTTTTTACCCCTTTTCCCCTCTTCCCTTCTTATAATGGGTAACCCAAACAGACGAATTCTTGTCGAGCTTTGCAATCCACAACCAGATATTTCTTGTCTTCGTAATCGCTTCGGTATACCATCCGACTCTCTAATGTCATTAAGAGATCGGATAGAACAAGCGGGTAGAAACAGTTGGCCACCTCAATCCAGCTCTTATCAACCGTATCCTAATTCTACATCTGTTTCAGTTGATACTCCGAGTGAGCATACCCCGAGTGTTAGTGTATATGCCCTAGGGGCCATTATTGTATCATACTAGTTCGTATATTACTTAACGAAAGCTTGGGATATTCACATGTATATAACAGTCTTGCTAAACATAGTAGTATGCTACTTGGTTTTTCTATCTTAATATGTGAGTATACGTATTGATATAGCTCTTAGGATCTTGCTTGACTACCAGCGTTGTGATGGCAGCCACACTAGTGGGGGCTGGGTAGTCTACAAGCACATCCTTATTCAGGTCCCTAGTCGTAGGATTATCGAGACAGGGTATCGATACTCCGGAGTAGACTAGTGTGTACGCTTCTCATCCCAGTTGGGGAGATGGTCTGTCCCACAGCCGTCAGTACGTCATACTGGAGATAGTATGCAGGTGCTCGTTAGGTTACGGGTACACCGGACAGGACTCACAGGGAATTGTTGGTTGGTTTTGTTAGTGTTTATGCCCTAGAAGGCCATTACTGTATCATACTAGTTTGTATATTACTTAATGGAAGCTTGGGATATTCACATGTATATAACAGTCTTGCTAAATATGGTAGTATGCTACTTGTTTTTTCTATCTTAATATGTGAGTATACGTATTGATAAAGCTCTTAGGATCTTGCTTGACTACCAGCATTGTGATGGCAGTCACACTAGTGGGGGCTGGGTAGTCTACAAGCACATCCTTATTCAGGTCCCTAGTCGTAGGATTATCGAGACAGGGCATCGATACTCCGGAGTAGAATAGTGTGTACGCTTCTCATCCCAGTTGGGGAGATAGTCTGTCCCACAGCCGTCAGTACGTCGTACTGGAGATAGTATGCAGGTGCTCGTTAGGTTACGGGTACACCGGACATGACTCATAGGGAACTGTTGGTTTGTTTTATACCAGTCGTCAGTGAACAGTTCCCAGGTGACATGAGTATAGCATAGTCCGCAGACTTGACACTGCTACTTCGCCTCGAGTGTGTCCCACTGTTCTTAGGTTGCTGTAACGTTATGAAAATCGTTTCGGTGAAATTTCGAAAAAACGGTAAAATAAGGGGGTTTTCTGTAAAAAGTCAAAATGCAAATATTTTTATTATAAAATTAAATATACATATTCTAGATATGTAATTGCTAGTATTTGGTGTTTATTGAGCCGCTGGTGAAATTTCAAATTTTCTGAAAAATTTTCCGAAATTAATTATTTTAATATTATTTTAAGCCGTCACTAATAAATTTAATTAGGGAAAATTACAAATTGGAATGAGTTGAAACAAATTTTGTGCATCATAAAACATTAAATAAAATTTTATCATGTAGTTTTTGAAATGAAATCGTTTGCCAAAACGGTTTAGAAAATATCGAAGAAAAATGCTTTTTTCGGTGAATTTAGTGTAAATAGATATTGGGGTTTATTTTCACTTGGAATTCCATACACACACACACACAACCCCCTACCCAATTCTGGCCGAGCCCATGGCTGCCCCCTCACCCACACACCTCTCACTCCAATGTTTGAATGAAAAGAAAAATTAAAAAGAAAAGGGGTTAAAGTTAAAAGAGGTATGGGCTTACATCACTTGGACATACACTCTCTCTCTCTTCCACTCATCACAAGGCATCAGCCCCATCCCCTTGCTCGGCTGTTCCAGCAGCCCCCAATTCCCCCCATTTTCCCCACTCATTTCCACCTCAAAAATCACATAAAATCCATCCAAAATTAACACAAAACCTCACAATTTCTTCATCAAACCTTTACACATGTTTCATTAGCCAAGATAGAATGGATCTTGGAGCAAGGAGGCATTTTTAGGAGGCTAGGTTGCATGCTTGATTCATGTTTTGTTGAGGTAAATCCAAACCCTAGTGTTTAATGGTTGGTTTAATGTTTTGGATACACTTAATTAGGTGTTTAATTAGGTTTAATTGCTAGTTTGGAAAATTGATAAGTTAGGGTTTGAATTCAAATATGGTTATTGTCACTTGTTTAAGTTTACAAAGTGTATTTTGGCATGTGAGAACATGGAAAACCTAACCTAATTGCTAAATTTCGAATTGTTGCAACTAAATTGTCCAAATTACATAATTGTTGTAAACAAGGTTTTTAGATTTAATTCGAAAGTATGAGATTAAAATATGGTTAGGGTTTTTATCACATTATTAGCTATACAATGTGTAGATTAACATTTTAGAGCATGCAAAACTTAGTCTACTTGTGGATTTGTGGATTGTTGCTTCGAAATGGTTAAAATTGGGTTATTGTGCAAACTAAAATTTTTGGTTTAATACAAATTAGTGTGATAAAATCTAGTTAAAGTTTTTGTGGCCTAATTAAGCTAATTAGTGAACATTGCGGCCATTAGATTTGTTTAAATAGCAAGTTTTGTACTAAAACAGTTAAATTTTGCTTACTAGAGTTTCGGGAAAATAGCTTTTAAAGCGAATTTGAAGTTTTGGTGATTTTAACCCTATTTTATATAGATAATTAAGGTGTTGTAAAACTACGATTGATACGTTTGAGTTTTTCTCGATGGTTTGGCGTTTGTACGCCGACGTCGAAGGTTTTTGGGTTGATTTGTGAAAGCAACCATAGGTTTTGACCTATGTGGGATTCACGTGTCGTTTTTGGGTCATGAGTCGGATTTTAATACGACACGGTGCGTTATGATATGTAGGTACCCTATGTGGACTTCGAGACGACGAGCAAGTGCGTGGCGACGTCGGCACCGGCTAGCGAGGACCAGATGAGTAGATTTATATCTACGGGGAGAAGTCGGGTGGATGGCGTATAACACCCCCGCAGTTCGTGGTTATATATACGAATACGTATACACACATATATTTTGATTATAGATTATGTTGATTTGAGACTTGATGATAAAGGTAGATTCTAGGTGTTCATGGATTAGTTTAGTGTTGGTTGCGAAACCCTAGAGTAGTTGTTACACCCACACATGCACGCACACACTTGCATACATCTATGTTATTACCTATGCGTATAAGGGGAGATGTGTTTATGTGTTCACCTGGGTATGGGACAAGGTATTCACATACTGGATTTACGGATGGTACTTGAGATTGAGATGAGTCGAAGAGATTTGAGTTGAGGCCGTGTGATCGGTGATATGGCAGGATTCGTACTTGAGATACGTCCTTATGTTATAGTGGATCTTTGGATGACAATTCCATGTGAATAGTGATATTAGTAGTGTACTAGACGTAGGTCAGTACCCTAGATGATGATCTTGATAAAGAGGATACCAGATGAACAGTGTGATGAGTATGATATTGACCCGTACCCAGATTTGGGGATGCCGTACGACGGATTTACGTACGAGCTATATATTGATGATTGATCCGCACTCTTGACTTGGGATGTCTGATTATAGATATGGTATCGGATATGGTATTATTGAGGCTGGATCACCGACTAATATATATATATATATATATACAGGTATGTATATGTATCGACTCAGATGTTAGGCGGTTTCCTTACCTTTAGTCCAGCTTGTTAGCTTAGCCCTTTAGTTTAGTTTAGTTGTTAGATTAGATTCGACTCAAACCTATTTCAAAAACTAACGAATCGTGGGTATTTTAAAAGACAGCCCAAGGGATCCTACGGATATTTCAAAAGACGTATCTTTTCATAAAAACACCGTAGCCCTATTTTCAAAACCCCATGATTCGTGTTATTTCAAAAGGCACCATTTGTAGGACTTTTATTAGATTAATGCAGATTAGTTATAGTTGCGTCTAGTATTCAGCTCCCGCTCATTATTGTGGTTCGCTTCGCATCGCATGCTTATATTATGTTTCATACTCCATTATTGATACCATGCTGTTAAGACACCAGCACCATTACCGATGATGCGTATGTACCACGTACACTTACTTGCCGGCTCACACACATCTTCATCGGTAATTGCCATGTCATGTACACCTTAGAAAATATTATTGCTTGACATAGCCTGTTAGCTAATGGTTTAGACATGATATTAGCGTACTTGCCTTATATGTTAGTTTAGACATTGTAGTTATTACCTGCTATTTCATGCATACTGTTATTCATTGTTATGCCGCATTCATGGATTCTCATGCATATATTCACTATTTTACGTGTTATTGAGGTTTTGGATTCGGATTTCCATGAGATCTTCTGGATTTGGAGGAAAACCGCAAAAACATAAATAAACCTTTTCTCTCTTTTAAAATAAAAAGTGCGGTTTTCCCATGATGTATGAGTCGTCCACCATGAGTTTGCTGATGGATTTCGAGACCCGATTCGAGGAGTGGAGGAACCGTTTCGGGTACATGGTGGGCCCGGTGCGGTACCCCGGGGCAAGAGGAATGTGTTGTTGACGTTGAGCCCGGCAGGGGAGCACTACCGACCGGTGATATTACCCGACGCGTCGGATATCCGGAGGATACCGTCGTGGTCTTGAGATGGATGGTAGGGGCCGATCTGGATTGACGGCACCCTAGATATTGATTTTGAGATATTGAGGTACAGAGACTGTGATACAGAGATATCGAGATATTTGGACACTTGTTTTGTGTCGATGTTGGGCACTGTTTTATGCATATTTCATTATGATACCTCATTTTAAAAATACAAAGGAAATCTCACTAAATTATGAAAACAGTTCTTCACTTACATGTATTCTGTTTTCATGCATTCATACCTCATTCATATGATATATTGCTACCTGAGGCACAGACATGGGCACATGAGATTACACTCGGGTTAGATATTTACCCTAGCCTTGTTATAGGTTGCATGTTATATTTATAATTGAGGATATATTATGATCTTTGACCTAGGTTGCGTTATTTATGCGATTTCTTTCCGTAGATGTTTTTCTATTCACGAGTTGGCAACTCACCCCCGTTGTGCCCCAGTTTCTTGCAGGTTTGCCGTACAGGTTTCATTACGGCTTGCGGGCATAGTTTCCTTCGGGTGATTTGCTAGTAGGTGGGTTTACTTGTATCGTACCCCCCATTATATAACTTCTATATTATTATTCTGTTGTATCTAGAAGTTCCATCAACCAAACATGTATTTATTTTGAGATAGAGACCAGTGATGTTATTCCTTCGACCTTAGAGTCGCGCGTCTTATTTCTGTGGTTTTCTTGTGGTTTGAGTTTCCTTTGAATTTTGATCCTCACCCTTGGCATTGTATATTATTTTACTTGTGTGGTTGTGACCGTCAATTGACGAAGAGCTAGCTCTCTCTTGGGGATGCCTTTTTATTGATTTCATATACTATTCATGTTGTATCCCGATTGGGGGCCAGTATTTACAAAGGAGACTCTGCCGAAATTTTCAAGAAATATTTGATGTTTTAAAAAAAAACCGCATAACTCGGCTTATGCTATTAAAACTACTTATTTAAATTGGTTTTCCTTCACTCTACTACTTTACTTGGTTTGCATTTCTGGGTTTTCGGCTTACTTGGATTACGTACGCCTCGAGACGTTTCGTAGTTTAAGTGTCGGTCATGTTCCGTACTTTCGGGACGTGACAAAGTTAGTATCAGAGCGTTAGGTTTTACCTTCGGAGCGTAGGATGACCCTTGGTTGATGGAATAGGTGACTAAAGTAGAGTGACGTACCGTTGGTATGTTCCGCGGCATATTTACGATACGCTACTCCACTTAAGAAGCCTCAGGATGTACATTTCTTTGCTCAGTATTATATTCATTTCGATCTAGCCTCATCAGTACCAGTTCTGGTTTTGCTACCACGATTACGGGCAGGGAGAGCTACGGCTAGAGTTGCGGTCAGCACGAGCTCATTACGAACGAGGACTGACCAGAACATAATTCCGGCGACATACGATTGTAGAGATGTGTCTTTTGATTGTGCTTTCGCGCCACGAGCGTTGGATGGATCGCAGTATGAGATTACTTGGACGTGCTAATCAGCACTAGAGGATTGAGCTACTGACAGAGGCCCGCTAGATTTTGATGATCGTTGGTGTATTGCTTACTCATGATGATTGAGGTACTGTTCAGCGTGCAGACGAGTGAGCCAGTTGCTGCTGCGAGTGACGAGATATCGCCCCATATGTTGGAGCTATTGCGGGACGAGTTGTACTAATAGATGATAGAAGGTCGCTAGTCACCCGATGATGAATGACTAGGACAGGTGGTTCGTTCGCCTACCCCGATGCGAGGTCATCAGATAGATTGATTCCAGCTAGAGACGACTTCACGCGGAGACGTTGAGAGTCGACAGATACGATCGAATGTCAGAAACCAATTATTCCAAGTTTAAAGTAGTCGGAAAGACATGCACTCTAGAAGAATGAAACCCTAACTTGACTTAATGACCGTGTGAAAGCCTTTGAACCTTCGGGTTTGCGGCAGTTCTACGGCGCCATTAGTGAGGCTTGGGTTTGCCCTTCTACGGCTGGACCACCGATGCTGTGGTATGTACTCGATACTATTAAACTGTGCCCAAGATGTTGAGCTCTTGGGGGATTATGAGGTTTTGATGACTCGATCGGATGGCTCGACTTAATTCGGATGCTAGGTGGTGAGATGCATTTCTTGGGAGACTCCCGATACGAGGATAGCCGTTGGAGCTCAGTCCATACAACCACGACGAGACGAGTCCGAAGCGGTCGACATTAAAGAAAGGCGAAGTAAGAGGTTCGTACCAGATCTAGATGAAACGACGTTCCACTCTGCCGACATCAGAGATGCGATACGTATGCCGAGGCATTGTACTTGGATATACCTTCCAGAAGGAGTCGTGTTGAGTATGCAGCCGTTCCGGAACGAGAACAGATCTAGTAAGGGACGATGACTTCCGGACAGTTCGACAGAGACGAGATTTGGGAGAGATCTCGATAGGACCTTTCTGGAATAAATTACGAGAAGACTTGGACCCAGTAGTGGTCATGTTACGCACACCGGCAGGCCAGAGTTCAGGATCGTCGACGAGACATGCTATGAGTGACCACGGCAGTTGGCCAGAGATTCTTGGAGGATGTGCTTGAGCGGGATATTCCGCCATATTTGATTTCGGTATTTTGGATGATCTATTCGCATGACTGATTTTGATGATTGAGTTTCATGGCATTTTTTTTTCATCTACTATGGTTGCACCTACTGAGTATTTACGATTTTTGCACAGTTGTTGCACTTGATATCATTTTCGTGCCTTGGATTTTCGCACATGTTGAGCGCATGTTTTGAGATGTGATTTTGGTGCACACCAGATGCACTAAATCGAGATTTTTCGTGCATGTCAGATGCACCTGATTTTTGCTGCCAGGCACACATGTTGCCTACGACAGATGTTTCGTGCACACCCGATGCACTTAGATGTTGTTTCTGTGCATATGTATGGCACATATTGGGATTTTGATTTCCGTGTGCACCAGACGCACGTAGTATTCATACGCGTATTTTGGGATTGATTTTTATTATAGAGCAGTACGTTTTTATGATATTGCTATGTGTTTTCGTACTGAGCAGAACTAGTCAGAGGACAGTACCTGAATATATTTTGCATGCATTGATAGTTATTGAAGGGATTTCCAAAAAGCGAGCTATAGCCTCAGTATTTACCTACGTGTCTGATATGACACGAAATATTTAAAACAAAGAGACCCTTCTAAATTGTTTCCCAAAATGGCGGAACGTACATTTCAAACAAAGGTATATATGTATATAGTTATTTTCTTATGATAGGCGTCCGCCACTGTGCAGTGTTATGTGCATTGCACAGCAACTTAAAGGATTTTTGACATGCATTACCTTCAGATATTTGCATATATAGATTTGATATTTACATGTATAGTTTCGAGTTATATCATATTGGTTTTGCTTTGGATTTGGCATTGATGTCTTTCCCATGACTCCGATGATTGCGGAATGCTTGACGGAGTTTTGATTTTGAGTTATATGCTCATTTTTCATGCGCATGCATTGCGCTACGATTTGTTTTATGTACTTATGGTTTCGAAGACCCGACGACTTGATGGTTTCGCTGAAAAGTTTTAGTATTTGGGAGAAGTTTTAATTTAAATTCGGGGACCGAATTTCTTTAAGGGGGGAAGATTGTAACGTTATGAAAATCGTTTCGGTGAAATTTCGAAAAAACGGTAAAATAAGGGGGTTTTCTGTAAAAAGTCAAAATGCAAATATCTTTATTATAAAATTAAATATACATATTCTAGATATGTAATTGCTAGTATTTGGTGTTTATTGAGCCGCTGGTGAAATTTCAAATTTTCTGAAAATTTTTCCGAAATTAATTATTTTAATATTATTTTAAGCCGTCACTAATACATTTAATTAGGGAAAATTACAAATTGGAATGAGTTGAAACAAATTTTGTGCATCATAAAACATTAAATAAAATTTTATCATGTAGTTTTTGAAATGAAATCGTTTGCCAAAACGGTTTAGAAAATATCGAAGAAAAAGGCTTTTTTTTCGGTGAATTTAGTGTAAATAGATATTGGGGTTTATTTTCACTTGGAATTCCACACACACACACACACACACAACCCCCCACCCAATTCTGGCCGAGCCCATGGCTGCACCCTCACCCACACACCTCTCACTCCAATGTTTGAATGAAAAGAAAAATTAAAAAGAAAAGGGGTTAAAGTTAAAAGAGGTATGGGCTTACATCACTTGGACATACACTCTCTCTCTCTCTTCCACTCATCACATGGCATCAGCCCCATCCCCTTGCTCGGCTATTCCAGCAGCCCCCAATTCCCCCCATTTTCCCCACTCATTTCCACCTCAAAAATCACATAAAATCCATCCAAAATTAACACAAAACCTCACAATTTCTTCATCAAACCTTTACACATGTTTCATTAGCCAAGATAGAATGGATCTTGGAGCAAGGAGGCATCTTTAGGAGGCTAGGTTGCATGCTTGATTCATGTTTTGTTGAGGTAAATCCAAACCCTAGTGTTTAATGGTTGGTTTAATGTTTTGGATAAACTTAATTAAGTGTTTAATTAGGTTTAATTGCTAGTTTGGAAAATTGATAAGTTAGGGTTTGAATTCAAATATGGTTATTGTCACTTGTTTAAGTTTACAAAGTGTATTTTGGCATGTGAGAACATGGAAAACCTAACCTAATTGCTAAATTTCGAATTGTTGCAACTAAATTGTCCAAATTACATAATTGTTGTAAACAAGGTTTTTAGATTTAATTCGAAAGTATGAGATTAAAATATGGTTAGGGTTTTTATCACATTATTAGCTATACAATGTGTAGATTAACATTTTAGAGCATGCAAAACTTAGTCTACTTGTGGATTTGTGGATTGTTGCTTCGAAATGGTTAAAATTGGGTTATTGTGCAAACTAAAAATTTTGGTTTATTACAAATTAGTGTGATAAAATCTAGTTAAAGTTTTTGTGGCCTAATTAAGCTAATTAGTGAACATTGCGGCCGCTAGATTTGTTTAAATAGCAAGTTTTGTACTAAAACGGTTAAATTTTGCTTACTAGAGTTTCGGGAAAATAGCTTTTAAAGCGAATTTGAAGTTTTGGTGATTTTAACCCTATTTTATATAGATAATTAAGGTGTTGTAAAACCACGATTGATATGTTTGAGTTTTTCTCGATGGTTTGGCGTTTGTACGCCGACGTCGAGGGTTTTTGGGTTGATTTGTGAAAGCAACCATAGGTTTTGACCTATGTGGGATTCACGTGTCGTTTTTGGGTCATGAGTCGGATTTTAATACGACACGGTGCGTTATGATATGTAGGTACCCTATGTGGACTTCGAGACGACAAGCAAGCGCGTGGCGACGTCGGCACCGGCTAGCGAGGACCAGGTGAGTAGATTTATATCTACGAGGAGAAGTCGGGTGGATAGCGTATAGCACCCCCGCAGTTCGTGGTGATGTATACGAATACGTATACACACATATATTTTGATTATAGATTATGTTGATTTGAGACTTGATGATAAAGGTAGATTCTAGGTGTTCATGGATTAGTTTAGTGTTGGTTGCGAAACCCTAGAGTAGTTGTTACACCCACACATGCACGCACACACATGCATACATCTATGTTATTACCTGTGCGTATAAGGGGAGATGTGTTTATGTGTTCACCTGGGTATGGGACTAGGTGTTCACATACTGGATTTGCGGATGGTACTTGGGATTGAGATGAGTCGATGAGATTTGAGTTGAGGCCGTGTGATCGGTGATATGGCAGGATTCGTACTTGAGATACGTCCTGATGTTATAGCGGATCTTTGGATGACAATTCCATGTGAATAGTGATATTAGTAGTGTACTAGACGTAGGTCAGTACCCTAGATGATGATCTTGATAAAGAGGATACCAGATGAACAGTGTGATGAGTATGATATTGACCCGTACCCAGATTTGGGGATGCCGTACGACGGATTTACGTACGAGCTATATATTGATGATTGATCCGCACTCTTGATTTGGGATGTCTGATTATAGATATGGTATCGGATATGATATTATTGAGGCGGGATCACCGACTAATATATATATATACAGGTATGTATATGTATCGACTCAGATGTTAGGCGGTTTCCTTACTTGTAGTCCAGCTTGTTAGTGTAACGTTTTGAAAATCGTTTCGGTGGAATTTCGAAAAAACGGTAAAATAAGGGGGTATTCTGTAAAAAGTCAAAATACAAATATCTTATTATAAAAATTAAATATACATATTCTAGATATATAATTGCTATTATTTGGTGTTTATTGAGCCGCTGGTGAGATTTCAAATTTTCTGAAAAAATATTATTTTATTATTATTTTAAGCCGTCACTAATACATTTAATTAGGGAAAATTACAAATTGGAATGAGTTGAAACAAATTTTGTGCATCATAAAACATTAAATAAAAATTTGTCATGTGGTTTTTGGAATGAAATCATTTTCCAAAACGGTTTGGAAATTATTGAAGAAAAAAGGCTTTTTTTTAGCGTAAATGGATGTTTGGGGTATTGTATTTATCATTTTTCATCACCCCACACCCGTACCCACACCCACACACCCCCACTTACTCCTCCCCATGGCTGAATTCAGCACCCACCATAATTTTTCCCCACTTGATTTCAAAGGAAAAGAAATGAAAGAAAAGAAAAGAAAATGGGTGAATTAGGTGGACTTTGACTTTTCTTTGACCTTGACTTTGCCCCACTTTCTTTACCTCCCTCTCTCTCCTCCCCCACTCCCAATTCCAGCCGAAATTTCCCTCCCCTACTACAGCAACAGCCCCCCCTCAATTTCCCTTCTCTTTTCTCTTCAAACTTCATCAAAAATTGCCCCAAAATCCTTCAAAAAAAATCCCAAAATCCAAATCCGACTCTTACCCATCATTCCTTAGCATTTCAAGCATAGATTGGGGTGACAAGAGACCATTTTGGATGGCTAGATTTCAAATGGGATCTACAAAATTGTGGAGGTATAATGTTAACCTTGTAGTTAAATTGTTGATAAATACTCATGTTAGCTTAGTTAAGTGTTAAAGTGGTTGAATTGCTAGTTATAAATCTTCAAGTTAGGGTTTGGAAATTCTAGAATTTAGGTTTTAAAATCAAGTTAGGGTTTTGTGAGATTGGTGTATGGTTATGTGATGTATTTTGTATCTTAGGGCATGCAAAATGTAATCTTGTTGCTTAGTGCTAATTGTAACATTAAAATATCCAATTTAGCTTTATTTAAGCAAACTACTTTTTAGCTTTTGGTTCCAAATGGGTGATTTAAAATCTAATTAAGGTTTTGATGACTTTATTAACATTATAAAATGTAGTTTAATGCTTTAAATCATGCAAATCCAAACTAGTTTGTTGTATGTGCATTTTGCTATAAAATGGTCGAAATTGGTTAAAATTGCAAACTAGTTTTTGTAAATATTGTGTTAAATCGAGAATTAAAATATGGTTAGGGTTTCATCATATCTTAAAAATTATATTGAGTGGTTTAACCATTTAAAATATGCAAAACCAAGTTTAATTGTAAAATTATGAATTTTACATTAAAAAGTGTTAAAATTGATATTTTTGCAAACTAGGATTTTGGAAATTATGCAAATTTATGTGATTAAATTATGGAAATGATTTTATTGACTTATTTAAGATATTTAATAAATATATTGGCCGCTACATTCATTTAAACATCGAGTTTTGTACTAAAACGGGTAATTTTGCTTGCTAGTTTTTCGGGAAAACGGCTTTTAGAGTGAATTTGGGGTTTTCGTGAGTTTTAACCTATTTTATATTAAAATTAGTGTTCGTGAATGTGCAAATGAGTGTATTTGGGTTTTTCTCGATGGTCTGGCGTTTGTACGCCGACGTTGAGGGTTTTTAGGTCGATTTGTGAAAGCAACCATAGGTT
Source organism: Agapanthus africanus (assembly GCA_030015575.1). Taxonomy (NCBI): domain Eukaryota; kingdom Viridiplantae; phylum Streptophyta; class Magnoliopsida; order Asparagales; family Amaryllidaceae; genus Agapanthus; species Agapanthus africanus. The sequence goes on from JASDDO010000004.1 coordinate 210,184,504, forward strand.
TTGATCTATGTGGGATTCGTGCGTCGTTTTGATCATGAGTCGGATTTTAATGAGATATGGTGCGTTATGATATGTAGGTACCCCCATGTGGACTTCGAGACGACAAGCAAACGCGTGGCAACGTCGGCACCGGCTAGCGAGGACCAGGTGAGTAGATTTATATCTACGGGGAGAAGTCGGGTGGATGGCGTATAGCACCCCCGCAGTCCGTGGTGGTGTATACAGATGCGTATACACACCAACAATTATTATATGTTATTTAGGATTAATAACGATGCTTAGGATGAATATCGGTGTGTTGGACTATTTTTAGTGTTGCGAACCCTAGGATAGTGTTGCACTACACATACACGCATACATACTTGCATACATTCCTCTTGATATGTACTCATGGGATTCTTTATAGTTATGTGTTCACATGGGTATGGGACTATGTGTTCACATACGGATTGAGGATGATACTTGGGATTGAGCTGAGTCGATGAGATTCGATTTGAGGCCGTGAGATCGGTGATATAGCAGGGTTCGTATCTTAGATACGACATGACGTTGTAGCGGGTCCTTGACGTAGTGTTTCACACACGTCCATGCATACGTAGGCGGTATCAGTATGGTACTATACGTAGATCAGTACCCCGATCATGATATTTGATAAAGAGGATACCAGGTGAATAGTATGATGAATATGATATTGACCCGTACCCAGATTTGGGATGCCGTACGACAGATTTACGTACGAGCTATATTGATGATTGATCCGCACTCTTGACTTGGGATGCCTGATTATAGATATGGTATCGGATACGATATTGTTGAGGCGGGATCACCGACTATACATATACAGGTATGTATATGTATCGACTCAGATGATAGGCGGTTTCCTTACCTGTAGTTCAGCTTGTTAGTTCAGCCGTATAGTTTAGTGTAGTTGTTAGATTAGATTAGACTTCTTACCTATTTCAAAAACTAACGAATCATGGGCATTTTTAAAGACAGCTCAAGGGAATCTACGGATATTTCAAAAACGACGTATCCTTTCATAAAAACACCGTAGCCCTATTTTCAAAACCCCATGATTCGTGTTATTTCAAAAGGCACCATTCGTAGGACTTATATTAGATTATTGTAGATTAGTTATCGTTGTGTCTAGTATTCAGCTCTCGCACATTATTGCTGTTCGCTCTGCCTCGTATATTTATTTTGCTGCATATTCCATTATTGATATCATGCTGTTAGGACACCAGCACCATTACCGATGATGCGTATGTACCACGTACACCTACTTGCCGGCTCACACACATCTTCATCGGTAATTGCCATGTCACGTACACTTTAGAGAATATGTTTGCTCGACCTAGCTTGTTAGCTAGTAGTTTTGACATGATATTAGTGTACTTTCCTTATATGCCATATTAGACATTTCAGTTATTACTTGCTACTTCGTGCATATTGTTATTCATTGTTATACCGCACGTATGGATCCTCATGCCTTTATTCACTAGTTTATGTGCTATTGAGGTTTTGGACTCGGATTTCCTTGATATTTCTGGATTTGGGAACCGTGGAGATTTCAAAAGAGAATATGTAATTGTTTTAAAAACCCGGTTACCCTGGATATGATATTTCAGTGCGTCCACCATGTGTTTTCTCGGTGCTGAGAGCGACATGTGAGACCCGAGTTCGAGGAGTGGAGGAACCGTTTCGGGTACATGGTGGACCCGGTAAGGTACCCCGGGGCAAGAAGCTCGTGGTGATGACGATGAGCCTGGCAGGGGGAGACTACCTACCGGTGATTTTACCCGACGCGTCGGATATCCGGATGATACCGTCGTGGTCTTGAGACGGATGGTAGGGGCCGGTCCGGACTGATGGCGCCCTAGATATTGAGATTGAGACATTGATATTTCGAGACAGTGAGACTTATGTTTTGTGTCGATGCTAGACACTGTTGATACTGATTTCATTATGATACCTCAGTTTAAAAAAAATACGAAGGAAATCTCTCTAATTTATGAAAACAGTTTCTTCATTTACATGTATTCTGTTTCATGCATTCATACCTCATTCATATGATATATTGCTACCTGAGGCACTGGCACGGGCACATGAAATTTTACTCGGGTTTGATATTACCCTAGTCATTGTTATAGGCTGCCTGTTATACTTATAGTTGAGGATATATTATGATCATTGACCTAGGTTGCGTTATTTATGCGATTTCTGTGCGTAGATGTTTTTCTATTCACGAGTTGGCAACTCACCCCCGTTGTGCCCCAGTTTCTTGCAGGTTTGCCGTACAGGTTTCATACGGCTTTGCTGGCACTATTTCCAGTCCGGGTGGCTTGCTAGTAGGTGGGTTATTTGTATCTCACCCATCCTTATATCTTGTATATTATTATTCAGTTGTATCTAGAAGTTCCATCAACCAAACATGTTTTTATTGAGATAGAGACCAGTGTTGTTTATTCTTTCGACCTTAGAGCCGTTCGTTATATTTCTGGTGGTTTTGAGTTCCTTTTGAGTTTTGATCCTCGCCGTTGGCGTTGTATATTATATTGCTTGTGTGGTTGTGACCGTCGATTGACGAAGAGCTAGCTCCCGCTTGGGGATGCCTTTTTTTCTTGATTTCGTATACTATTCATGTTGTATCCCGTTTGGGGGCCAGTATTTACAAAGGAGACTCTTCCGAAATTTTCAGTAAATTTTTGATGCTTTTAAAAAAACCGCATAATTCGGCTTATGCTATGGAAACTACTTGCTTTGATTTGGTTTTCCTGCACTCTACTACTTTCTTGGTTTGGATTTCTGGGTTTTCGGTTTACTTAGATTACGTACGCCTCGAGACGTTCGTAGTTTAAGTGCCGGTCATTTTCCGTACTTTCGGGCCGTGACAAAGTTGGTATCAGAGCGTTAGGTTTTACCTTCGGAGCGTAGGATGACCCTTGGTTGATGGGATAGGTGACTAAAGTAGAGTGACGTACCGTTGGTATGTTCCGCGGCATATTTACGACACGCCACTCCACTTAAGAAGCCTTAGGATGTACATTTCCTTGTTCAGTATTATATTCCTTCCTGATCTAGCCTCGTCGGTACCAGTTTGGTTTTGCTGCCACGATTACGGGCAGGGAGAGCTACGGCTAGAGTTGCGGTCAGCACGAGCTCGGCACGAACGAGGACTGACCAGGGCATGATTCCGGCGACACCCGATTGTGGAGAGGTGTCTTTTGACTGTGTTTCCGCGCCACGAGTGTTTGGCGGATCGCCTTTATGAGGTTACTTGGATGTGCTGATCGAAATTAGAGGATTGAGCCAGTGATAGAGGCCAGCCAGATCTTGATGACCGTTGGTGTGTTGCTTATTCATGATGATCGAGGCACTGTTCAGCGTGCAGACGAGCGAGCCAGATATTGCCGCGAACGATGAGGTATTGCCCCAGATGCTGGAGTTAGTGCAGAACGAGTTGTACTAAGAGATGATAGAAGGTCGCTAGTCATCGTGGATGAATGACTAGGACATGTGAATCGTTCGCCTAACCCGATGCGAGGTCATCAGATAGATTGATTCCAGCTAGAGATGACTTCACGCGGAGACGTTGGGAGTCGACAGAGACGATCGAATGTCAGAAACCTATTATTCCAAGTTTAAAGTAGTCGGAAAGACATGCAGGCAATTCTATGGTCCCTCTAGAAGAATGAAACCCTAACTCGACTTAATGACCGTGTGAAAGCCTTTGAACCTTCGGGTTTGCGGCAGTTCTACGGCGCCATTAGTGAGGCTTGGGTTTGCCCTTCTACGGCTGGACCACCGATACTGTGGTATGTACTCGATACTATTAAACTGTGCCCAAGAGGTTGAGCTCATGGGGGATTATGAGGTTTTGACGACTCGATCGGATGGCTCGACTTAATTCGGATGCTAGGTGGTGAGATGCATTCTTGGGAGACTCCAGATACGAGGATAGCCGTTGGAGCTCAATCCATGCAGCCGCGACGAGACGAGTCCAAAGCAGACGACATTAGAGAAAAGCGAAGTAAGAGGTTCGTACCAGATCTAGATGAGATGGCGTTCCACTCCGCCGACATCAGAGATGCGATGCGCATGCCGAGGTAGAGTACTGGATATACCTTCCAGAAGGAGTCGCGATGGGTATGCAGCCGTTACAGAGCAAGATGCAGATATAGGAAAGGACAATGACTTCCGGACAGTTGGCAGAGACGAGACATGGAAGAGACCGTGAGCAGGATTCTTTCCAGGACACTGCTGCAATGATACTTGCACCCAGGATCAGATGTGTCACGTACATTTAGAGAGCCAGAGGTCGACGCCAGTGATATGCTGTCTTACGAGTGGTCGCGATGATTGACCGAGAGATGACCAGAGGAGTGCCAGAACGGAATCGTCCCCGTTAGCACACCTGACAGGGCCGATGAGCCGATGGACTGAAAGATTGGTAATTCACAGTGAAGACCTTGACCCAGGAGTGGTCATGGTTACGCACGCCAGCAGGACAGAGTTCATGATCATCGACGAGACGTCCCACTAGTGACCGCGACAGTTGCCGAGATTTTTACAGGATGCGCTTGAGCAGTACTATTCCGCCATTATTGATTACGATGTTTTGGGTGATTTATTCGTATGATTTGATTTTGATGATTGAGGATTTACGATCCTTGCACAGTGTTGCACTTGATATCGTTTCGTTCTTTAGTTTCACATGTTTGTGATTTTACGGTTTTAAACAGTTGAGTTGGTTTTGTGCATATGCACGCACACGATTTGGTTCCTGCACTCTGTATAGTTTATATATGCTTGCAGTGCAGTGATACGCCTTTTGTGCACTTAGATGCACTGGACTTCGATTTCGATTGTGATACTCGATATTTGTTTTGTGCACCTTGTGCACCTGAGTGATTTTGCGCACGTTCGGCGCTTGATATTGGATTTCATGATTTCGTGCACGATGGATGCACCTGATTTAGATTTTCGCGCATGTTGAGCGCATGTCTTGAGATGCGATTTTGGTGCACACCAGATGCACTAAATCGAGATTTTTCGTGCATGTCAGATGCACCTGATTTTGCTGTCAGGCACATACGTTGCCTACGACAGATGTTTCGTGCACACCCGATGCACTTAGATGTTGTTTCTGTGCGCATGTATGGCATATTCATGGATTTTGATTTCCGTGCGCACCAGACGCACGTAGCATTCATATGCATATTTTGGGGATTGATTTCGTATAGAGCAGTACGTTTTTATGATATTGCTATGTGTTTCCGTACTAAGCAGGGCTAGTCAGAGGACAGTACCTGAATACATTTTGCATGCATTGATAGTTATTGAAGGGATTTCCAAAAAGCGAGCTATAGCCTCAGTATTTACCTACGTGTCTGATATGACACGAAATGTTTAAAACAAGGAGACCCTTCTAAATTGTTTCCAAAACGGCGGAACGTACATTTCAAACAAAAGTATATATGTATATAGTTATTTTCTTATGGCAGACGTCCGCCACTGTGCAGTGATATACGCGTTGCACAGCGACTTAAAGAGATTTGGCATGCATTTCCTTCAGATACTTACAGATATAGATTCGATATTTACATTCATAGTTTCGAGTTATATCATATTGGTTTTGATTTGGATTTGGCATTGATGTCTTCTCCACGACTCCGATGATCGCGGGATGCTTGGAGGAGTTTTGATTTGAGTTATATACTCATTTTTCAAGCGCATGCGCTGCGCTACGATTTGTTTTATGTATTTACAATTTCGGAGCCCCGACGACTTGATGGGTTTTCTTAGATGTCTTAGTATTTGGGGGAGTTTGAATTTAAATTCGGGGACCGAATTTCCTTAAGGGGGGAAGATTGTAACGTTTTGAAAATCGTTTCGGTGGAATTTCGAAAAAACGGTAAAATAAGGGGGTTTTCTGTAAAAAGTCAAAATACAAATATCTTATTATAAAAATTAAATATACATATTCTAGATATGTAATTGCTATTATTTGGTGTTTATTGAGCCGCTGGTGAGATTTCAAATTTTCTGAAAAAATATTATTTTATTATTATTTTAAGCCGTCACTAATACATTTAATTAGGGAAAATTACAAATTGGAATGAGTTGAAACAAATTTTGTGCATCATAAAACATTAAATAAAAATTTGTCATGTGGTTTTTGGAACGAAATCATTTGCCAAAACGGTTTGGAAATTATTGAAGAAAAAAGGCTTTTTTTTAGCGTAAATGGATGTTTGGGGTATTGTATTTATCATTTTTCATCACCCCACACCCGTACCCACACCCACACACCCCCACTTACTCCTCCCCATGGCTGAATTCAGCACCCACCATAATTTTTCCCCACTTGATTTCAAAGGAAAAGAAATGAAAGAAAAGAAAAGAAAATGGGTGAATTAGGTGGACTTTGACTTTTCTTTGACCTTGACTTTGCCCCACTTTCTTTACCTCCCTCTCTCTCCTCCCCCACTCCCAATTCCAGCCGAAATTTCCCTCCCCTACTACAGCAACAGCCCCCCCTCAATTTCCCTTCTCTTTTCTCTTCAAACTTCATCAAAAATTGCCCCAAAATCCTTCAAAAAAAATCCCAAAATCCAAATCCGACTCTTACCCATCATTCCTTAGCATTTCAAGCATGGATTGGGGTGACAAGAGACCATTTTGGATGGCTAGATTTCAAATGGGATCTACAAAATTGTGGAGGTATAATGTTAACCTTGTAGTTAAATTGTTGATAAATACTCATGTTAGCTTAGTTAAGTGTTAAAGTGGTTGAATTGCTAGTTATAAATCTTCAAGTTAGGGTTTGGAAATTCTAGAATTTAGGTTTTAAAATCAAGTTAGGGTTTTGTGAGATTGGTGTATGGTTATGTGATGTATTTTGTATCTTAGGGCATGCAAAATGTAATCTTGTTGCTTAGTGCTAATTGTAACATTAAAATATCCAATTTAGCTTTATTTAAGCAAACTACTTTTTAGCTTTTGGTTCCAAATGGGTGATTTAAAATCTAATTAAGGTTTTGATGACTTTATTAACATTATAAAATGTAGTTTAATGCTTTAAATCATGCAAATCCAAACTAGTTTGTTGTATGTGCATTTTGCTATAAAATGGTCGAAATTGGTTAAAATTGCAAACTAGTTTTTGTAAATATTGTGTTAAATCGAGAATTAAAATATGGTTAGGGTTTCATCATATCTTAAAAATTATATTGAGTGGTTTAACCATTTAAAATATGCAAAACCAAGTTTAATTGTAAAATTATGAATTTTACATTAAAAAGTGTTAAAATTGATATTTTTGCAAACTAGGATTTTGGAAATTATGCAAATTTATGTGATTAAATTATGGAAATGGTTTTATTGACTTATTTAAGATATTTAATAAATATATTGGCCGCTACATTCATTTAAACATCGAGTTTTGTACTAAAACGGGTAATTTTGCTTGCTAGTTTTTCGGGAAAACGGCTTTTAGAGTGAATTTGGGGTTTTCGTGAGTTTTAACCTATTTTATATTAAAATTAGTGTTCGTGAATGTGCAAATGAGTGTATTTGGGTTTTTCTCGATGGTCTGACGTTTGTACGCCGACGTTGAGGGTTTTTAGGTCGATTTGTGAAAGCAACCATAGGTTTTGATCTATGTGGGATTCGTGCGTCGTTTTGATCATGAGTCGGATTTTAATGAGATATGGTGCGTTATGATATGTAGGTACCCCCATGTGGACTTCGAGACGACAAGCAAGCGCGTGGCAACGTCGGCACCGGCTAGCGAGGACCAGGTGAGTAGATTTATATCTACGGGGAGAAGTTGGGTGGATGGTGTATAGCACCCCCGCAGTCCGTGGTGGTGTATACAGATGCGTATACACACCAACAATTATTATATGTTATTTAGGATTAATAACGATGCTTAGGATGAATATCGGTGTGTTGGACTATTTTTAGTGTTGCGAACCCTAGGGTAGTGTTGCACTACACATACACGCATACATACTTGCATACATTCCTCTTGATATGTACTCATGGGATTCTTTATAGTTATGTGTTCACATGGGTATGGGACTATGTGTTCACATACGGATTGAGGATGATACTTGGGATTGAGCTGAGTCGATGAGATTCGATTTGAGGCCGTGAGATCGGTGATATAGCAGGGTTCGTATCTTAGATACGACATGACGTTGTAGCGGGTCCTTGACGTAGTGTTTCACACACGTCCATGCATACGTAGGAGGTATCAGTATGGTACTATACGTAGATCAGTACCCCGATCATGATATTTGATAAAGAGGATACCAGGTGAATAGTATGATGAATATGATATTGACCCGTACCCAGATTTGGGATGCCGTACGACAGATTTACGTACGAGCTATATTGATGATTGATCCGCACTCTTGACTTGGGATGCCTGATTATAGATATGGTATCGGATACGATATTGTTGAGGCGGGATCACCGACTATACATATACAGGTATGTATATGTATCGACTCAGATGATAGGCGGTTTCCTTACCTGTAGTTCAGCTTGTTAGTTCAGCCGTATAGTTTAGTGTAGTTGTTAGATTAGATTAGACTTCTTACCTATTTCAAAAATTAACGAATCATGGGCATTTTTAAAGACAGCTCAAGGGAATCTACGGATATTTCAAAAACGACGTATCCTTTCATAAAAACACCGTAGCCCTATTTTCAAAACCCCATGATTCGTGTTATTTCAAAAGGCACCATTCGTAGGACTTATATTAGATTATTGTAGATTAGTTATCGTTGTGTCTAGTATTCAGCTCTCGCACATTATTGCTGTTCGCTCTGCCTCGCATATTTATTTTGCTGCATATTCCATTATTGATATCATGCTGTTAGGACACCAGCACCATTACCGATGATGCGTATGTACCACGTACACCTACTTGCCGGCTCACACACATCTTCATCGGTAATTGCCATGTCACGTACACTTTAGAGAATATGTTTGCTCGACCTAGCTTGTTAGCTAGTAGTTTTGACATGATATTAGTGTACTTTCCTTATATGCCATATTAGACATTTTAGTTATTACTTGCTACTTCGTGCATATTGTTATTCATTGTTATACTGCACGTATGGATCCTCATGCCTTTATTCACTAGTTTATGTGCTATTGAGGTTTTGGACTCGGATTTCCTTGATATTTCTGGATTTGGGAACCGTGGAGATTTCAAAAGAGAATATGTAATTGTTTTAGAAACCCGGTTACCCTGGATATGATATTTCAGTGCGTCCACCATGTGTTTTCTCGGTGCTGAGAGTGACATGTGAGACCCGAGTTCGAGGAGTGGAGGAACCGTTTCGGGTACATGGTGGACCCGGTAAGGTACCCCGTTGCAAGAAGCTCGTGGTGATGACGATGAGCCTGGCAGGGGGAGACTACCTACCGGTGATTTTACCCGACGCGTCGGATATCCGGAGGATACCGTCGTGGTCTTGAGACGGATGGTAGGGGCCGGTCCGGACTGACGGCGCCCTAGATATTGAGATTGAGACATTGATATTTCGAGACAGTGAGACTTATGTTTTATGTCGATGCTAGACACTGTTGATACTGATTTCATTATGATACCTCAGTTTAAAAAAAATGCGAAGGAAATCTCTCTAATTTATGAAAACAGTTTCTTCATTTACATGTATTCTGTTTCATGCATTCATACCTCATTCATATGATATATTGCTACCTGAGGCACTGGCACGGGCACATGAAATTTTACTCGGGTTTGATATTACCCTAGTCATTGTTATAGGCTGCCTGTTATACTTATATTTGAGGATATATTATGATCATTGACCTAGGTTGCGTTATTTATGCGATTTCTGTGCGTAGATGTTTTTCTATTCACGAGTTGGCAACTCACCCCCGTTGTGCCCCAGTTTCTTGCAGGTTTGCCGTACAGGTTTCATACGGCTTTGCTGGCACTATTTCCAGTCCGGGTGGCTTGCTAGTAGGTGGGTTATTTGTATCTCACCCATCCTTATATCTTGTATATTATTATTCAGTTGTATCTAGAAGTTCCATCAACCAAACATGTTTTTATTGAGATAGAGACCAGTGTTGTTTATTCTTTCGACCTTAGAGCCGTTCGTTATATTTCTGGTGGTTTTGAGTTCCTTTTGAGTTTTGATCCTCGCCGTTGGCGTTGTATATTATATTGCTTGTGTGGTTGTGACCGTCGATTGACGAAGAGCTAGCTCCCGCTTGGAGATGCCTTTTTTTCTTGATTTCGTATACTATTCATGTTGTATCCCGTTTGGGGGCCAGTATTTACAAAGGAGACTCTGCCGAAATTTTCAGTAAATTTTTGATGCTTTTAAAAAAACCGCATAATTCGGCTTATGCTATGGAAACTACTTGCTTTGATTTGGTTTTCCTGCACTCTACTACTTTCTTGGTTTGGATTTCTGGGTTTTCGGTTTACTTAGATTACGTACGCCTCGAGACGTTCGTAGTTTAAGTGCCGGTCATTTTCCGTACTTTCGGGCCGTGACAGTTAGCTTAGCCCTTTAGTTTAGTTTAGTTGTTAGATTAGATTAGAATCAAACCTATTTCAAAAACTAACGAATCGTGGGTATTTTAAAAGACAGCCCAAGGGATTCTACGGATATTTCAAAAGACGTATCTTTTCATAAAAACACCGTAGCCCTCTTTTCAAAACCCCATGATTCGTGTTATTTCAAAAGGCACCATTTGTAGGACTTATATTAGATTAATGCAGATTAGTTATAGTTGCGTCTAGTATTCAGCTCCCGCTCATTATTGTTGTTCGCTTCGCATCGCATACTTATATTATGTTTCATACTCCATTATTGATACCATGCTGTTAGGACACCGGCACCATTACCGATGATGCGTATGTACCACGTACACTTACTTGCCGGCTCACACACATCTTCATCGGTAATTGCCATGTCACGTACACCTTAGAAAATATTATTGCTTGACATAGCCTGTTAGCTAATGGTTTAGACATGATATTAGCGTACTTGCCTTATATGTTAGTTTAGACATTGTAGTTATTACCTGCTATTTCATGCATACTGTTATTCATTGTTATGCCGCATTCATGGATTCTCATGCATATATTCACTATTTTACGTGTTATTGAGGTTTTGGATTCGGATTTCCATGAGATCTTCTGGATTTGGAGGAAAACCGCAAAAACATAAATAAACATTTTCTCTCTTTTAAAATAAAAAGTGCGGTTTTCCCATGATGTATGAGTCGTCCACCATGAGTTTGCTGATGGATTTCGAGACCCGATTCGAGGAGTGGAGGAACCGTTTCGGGTACATGGTGGGCCCGGTGCGGTACCCCGGGGCAAGACGAATGTGTTGTTGACGTTGAGCCCGGCAGGGGAGCACTACCGACCGGTGATATTACTCGACGCGTCGGATATCCGGAGGATACCGTCGTGGTCTTGAGATGGATGGTAGGGGCCGATCTGGATTGACGGCACCCTAGATATTGATTTTGAGATATTGAGGTACAGAGACTGTGATACAGAGATATCGAGATATTTGGACACTTGTTTTGTGTCGATGCTGGGGCACTGTTTTATGCATATTTCATTATGATACCTCATTTTAAAAATACAAAGGAAATCTCACTAAATTATGAAAACAGGTTCTTCACTTACATGTATTCTGTTTTCATGCAATTCATACCTCATTCATATGATATATTTCTACCTGAGGCACAGACATGGGCACATGAGATTACACTCGGGTTAGATATTTACCCTAGCCTTGTTATAGGTTGCATGTTATATTTATAATTGAGGATATATTATGATCTTTGACCTAGGTTGCGTTATTTATGCGATTTCTTTCCGTAGATGCTTTTCTATTCACGAGTTGGCAACTCACCCCCGTTGTGCCCCAGTTTCTTGCAGGTTTGCCGTACAGGTTTCATTACGGCTTGCGGGCATAGTTTCCTTCGGGTGATTTTCTAGTAGGTGGGTTTACTTGTATCGTACCCCCCATTATATAACTTGTATATTATTATTCTGTTGTATCTAGAAGTTCCATCAACCAAACATGTATTTATTTTGAGATAGAGACCAGTGATTGTTATTCCTTCGACCTTAGAGTCGCGCGTTTTATTTCTGTGGTTTTCTTGTGGTTTGAGTTTCCTTTGAATTTTGATCCTCGCCCTTGGCGTTGTATATTATTTTGCTTGTGTGGTTGTGACCGTCAATTGACGAAAAGCTAGCTCCCGCTTGGGGATGCCTTTTTATTGATTTCGTATACTATTCATGTTGTATCCCGATTAGGGGCCAGTATTTACAAAAGAGACTCTGCCGAAATTTTCAAGAAATATTTGATGTTTTAAAAAAAAACCGCATAACTCGGCTTATGCTATTAAAACTACTTATTTAAATTGGTTTTCCTTCACTCTATTACTTTTCTTAGTTTGCATTTCTGGGTTTTCGGCTTACTTGGATTACGTACGCCTCGAGACGTTTCGTAGTTTAAGTGTCGGTCATGTTCCGTACTTTCGGGAGGTGACAATTGCTACCCTACCACGGTTCAAAGGAGTCGTGCAAACAGGTAGCAGTTGGGTGCAGTCCCGAGCACTTAGAGGCAGTGGCGGTTTGACAGAATTCGTCTCTCCCGGTATTGGGGGTTGATATCGCGCTGTGTCAGAGAGCCATTACGCAAAGTCCCTGGCCAGGGCAAGCGAGATTTGCTGGTAGGTTCCAGTAGTTTCTCAGGGTGTAATGGGCTTCGCTCCGACACGACTTATACCGCTATTAGGGGACTGACGCTTGCCAGCCCCTAGGCCCGATATGCGATAGTCTTAAACGAATGGACCGGACTGAATGGAGATTGTCACAGCAGGCTCAGTAGGAGTTCAGATGGGTTTCCTCATCGGCCTTCTTATCGACATCTACCTGGGGACCGTTACGTACAGCTAGTGCCGCTTGCGGTCTGTGGTTAAACCCACTGCCAGCGTAGTAGTCGAGTCTCTAGAGTCCCACGCAGAGAGTTTCCCTACTCCAGGCGAAACGATATAGAGGTCGTATGGTTTTACGACAAGGGTTCGGATGCATACGTGTGTTTACGCACGTACGACTTTCGGACAGTTTTTACTAGTCGGCTTTGGTTTAAGCCAGTAACTAGTATCCGGTTATTGGATTTATACAGTCTAAAGTTTTTCCGTGTTTTCACGGATAGGAGAGGCGTTCTCGTAATTGCGCGAGAAGCTTCTAGAAGATGGTGACTAAGGAGGTTAAGGTGGCATATACATTAAATGAGATTAGTGAGTCATATGGATGATTCATCCATGTCATTAATGCTTCATAATTGCTTAATGACTCATGGATGTGAATCACCATTAGATATGTATCAAGCATGGTTGTAAATCATTATCTTTTCTTTTCTTGACAAAATAAATTGCTTGATATATATTATGATAACTCATTTTCTCATTTCATTATTATGTTCATCTTCTCTCTCCTCAAGCTCTCCCTCTTCAAACCCTAATCCTCCCCTCTCATATGTTGAGTACAAGGATTAGTTAGACTACTTAATCTATAACCATACTCTATTTCATCTAGGTACTTTGATTAGCACTTAAAGATACCTAGTTGCCTCAAGTTTAGAGGCAAAGCTTGAAGTTTAGCTCTCGTGGTGGATCGTCTACTAATTGGTGAAGGCCGAGGAGGAGGTGGAGTTCATAAAGACGAAGGACACGGTTCTTTAGGTATAATCCCTTTACATAGTAGTTGTTAACTTCTATGTTTGTTGTTAGTTATCGTTTTCGATTCATGAGGTTAGTCGATGTTTAAGCAAAGAACAAGATCGTTTTTCATATTTCCGTCTCCCCGCTAGTCGTGGGGTGTTGTACATCGTCTTATAGTGGTATCAGAGCCTCGCTAAACAATAATTAACTCACTTGCAAAATTGTATGAATTTCGAACGGAAAAAACAAAACCGGAAAACCCCGAAATCATGAGTTTCTGTCGATTTTTAAATGAGGTCCAAAAATTTTTCAGGGACCTTCAGAAAGCCTTAAATGATAGTAGAAGAACACCCAAGAAAATTGGGATCATGAATCGGCTAAAGCGCCGCGGAACCGCCGCGGATCCCACCGATCCGCCGCGATTCCGCCGCCGAGTTGCCGATTCATCATCCCAAATTTCCTGTGTTGGTTCTATGTGATATTTGGAATTTTCTGGAAGTTTTTAATTTTTGCTCAGGTTTCAGATTTACAGAGAAGTATTGGAGCAAAATTAAATGTGTTTAATCGATCGAAATTATACGGTATTTGCTTGTTGGATTATATCTGTGTTTGTATAATGTGTTCGTAAACCTCCCCTAACTGCTAGTATGTCGGTTGGCAGGGGGTTGCACATTTCTGTAATGGATTTTATCTGTTTGTGTATATGAACTGTATTGGACTGTTGTGATGTTTAGCCGGGGTTTAGTGATGGGTTATTATTTAATTCATCTGATGTAAATGTAATTTGTTGTAATATTATTTTGCGGGGCACATCTAGGTTGCGGTTGTAGCCACCGTTGTATTATTTCATTTTACTGTTTTTGCTCCTAGGACAGACCCAAGGTGGGGTGCACAAACTGCCGGGTGGGTAGTTTGCCGTACCCGTTGGGGTCTTGGGTGGGGTAATGGCTATTCATCACAACTGTGTAATCCGTCTTTTGTTGCAGGCTCAAAACAAACACGGATTGCTTGCAAATCCAATAAAGTTCATCTGTGATCTGGAATGCCTATTATTGCGTCCGACGAATGTACAATATCTATATATGATAGCTATTTAGACGTCGCTTATGTTTTACACCCGCGCTAGCCCAGCCCCCGCTCTGTCATTAGTTAAGTAACCTAACGGGTAATGACGGGACCCCGTGCGAATGCGGATGGCATAAGAGGACGTTGTATTTTCGTTGTTTTCTGCAATGATAGGTTAACGATGGGACGCATTATTTATAATGCAAAGAAAATAAACCAAAAGTTGAATCGTTGGAACAATTTAAAAGAAACCACTCGGTTATTTTAAAAGAGCAGAATTTTTAATTGCGGAGCTTTAACCACTCCTTTTAAAAAAGCTATCAGGTTCCTTCGATTATATCAAGTTCACTACGTTCACGGTTTCGCCAAAACCAGTCGTAGCCCTCCGTCATATCTTATGGATGGTCAGTAGTATTCAAGCTATGTTTGTTGGCTTTCGTCAAGGCATAGTGTTTGGTAGCTGCTGGGGTATTCATTTGTTGCATAGATAGATGAGTTGGTTTGGGACAGTCGTATAACCTTGTTGGCTTTCGTCAAGGGTATATACGGGTGGGTTCAAATTAATAAGATAATGATGGGCAGAACTTGACATGTGTTTTATGATTTGTTAGCTTTCGTCAAGGTCATAAGAACATGGGGCAAAAATCTATATCGGGAATTTCTAAAGAAACTGAAATTTGCAAAGAGATGCATACCATTTAGAGTTTGATGAATGTTGGTAGGATTCCTTCAACATTATCATACGATGATATTTGGATCCCGATCCTACTGTGAGTATATGCTACTTATCAGGAGATTCGTCACTTAACGATCAATGCTATAAACCAAGTAGGTGTCAAGAAAGGTGTCAGCGTGGTTACTCCCCCAGAGAAAAGAGGTTATTTAATTAAGGAACTTCGCGAAAGCGTTGGAAAACCTCCCTCGAAGTACCGACACTAGCCTGGCTGAACGGTTAAGCAAGTATTGTACAGTGAGAATAGTCCTGGCTAATTCTTCTTTTATGGTTTGAGGAAGGATTCGAGAAACAGTGGGAGCCATCCAGTTTAGATAAATTAAAAACCAATCTAAACTTGCAAGAGTATCATGCTAAAGTGTTTTCTTTTCTCTCTCTCATTACAGCGTCCTTGTGACCATGACTAGGTTACATCTAGATAACAAGTTGACTGAATCTAACTTATTTGACTGGCAAAGGTCTGTCCAGATGACCATTGCCTATGACAAGCTGGACCACCCTATTACTACTCAAGATCCCGCCGTCCCAGGTCCAGTTTCCACCATCGTGGATATGGATATCCGTTAGACAAAGGAAAAGGATAAAGCGAAAGCCAAGTGCCTCGTGTTGGCTTCAGTTGATGGTATAAACCAGAAGCAGCACGAGAAGATGGACTCAGTTTCTATCTTTCTCCATAACAAAGGTTTATATGGAGAGCAATCTCATATCGCAAGATATGAGGCCTCGAACGAATTAATTCAAGCGAGGTCGGCTAACGGGTCATCTGTAAGGGACGACGTCCTTATGATGGCTAGCTATATTGATGAGCTCAAGGACCTGGAGACCACGTTGGGAAACAGGTCATATGCTGACTTATTTCCACAGTCCCTACCCTCTACTTATACCCTGAAAGAAACCAGGGAGACACAAACTCTGCTTAATGGGGGACCTTCTTCTTCTACATCCAGGGCGAAAGCAAAGGATAAAAGGAAGAAGACCTCTACAAAGCCGATATACAGTGTCAGTAAAGTAGGAGGAAAGGGAAGAGCAAAAGTTTCGGGAATTGGTGTAGGGAAAGAGGGATGTTCCTATTGTTATGGGAACGGACATTGGCAGAAGGATTGCAGGGCTTTGGAAGCCAGTAGCCAGGATACGAAGCATGTTGTGGCTTCAGCCTCAAGTGTGTTTGTAATTGAGAACTGTTTGTCAATTAACTCTACTTCCTGGGTACTAGATACCGGAGCAGGATTTCATATCTGTAATTCGTTACATGCTTTGAGAAACCGTAAAGTTATAAGGATAGGTGATTTGTCTCTCAGAGTTGCAAACGGAATGAGCGTGGACACTGAATCCGTGGAAGAATATCGCCTAGGTTTGACAAGTGATTGATTCTACGTAACTGTCTGTATGTACCTAGTTTGACTTGTAATATCATATCAGTGTCCTCACTTTCAAGAGAGGGATATGACTTTACATTCGTAAGAGATGTAGTTCGCATCCACCTAAATCAAGTTCTGATTGGGTCCGGTACATTAGATGACGGTATATACGTATTGAATCAAGCTCAGGTTTTCAATGTCCAGAACACACTTAAAAGAAAGTCTCCAGAAATGAATCAGGCTTTCTTATGGCATTGTAGACTAGGTCACATCAATGAAACACGATTAACGAAGTTACATAGAGAAGGATATTTGAATCCGTTCGAATATCAATCTTATGCCACTTGTGAATCTTGTCTCATGGGAAAGATGACAAAGACTCCGTTTACTGGACACGGAGTAAGAGCGAGCGAGCTCTTAGGACTCGTACACAGTGACGTGTGCGGTCCAATATCTACACATGCGCGAGGTGGTTATTCCTACTTCATTACTTTTACGGATGATTTCTCTAGGTATGGACATGTCTTCTTGATGAAGCATAAATCCGAGGCCTTTGAGAAATTCCAGGAATACAAGAATGAAGTGGAAAACCAAACAGGCAAAAGTATTAAGACACTGAGATCTGATCGAGGTGGTGAATACTTAAGTGCCGAGTTCCTGGGTTACTTAAAAGAGAAAGGAATTCTCTCTCAGCTTACTCCTCCATACACACCACAACACAACGGTGTATCGGAAAGGAGGAATCAAACCCTATTAGATATGGTTCGTTCCATGATGAGTAAGGCTGAGTTACCGCGATCATTCAGGGGTTATGCGCTAGAATCAGCGGCATATCTTTTGAACAAGGTTCCAACCAAGACTGTGCCTACCACGCCATATCAGATGTGGAGTGGGAAGAAACCCTATCTTCAGTACTTGAAGACATGGGGATGTCCAGCTTTTGTAAAAAAGCAGCATCCGGACAAGCTCGAGGCACACTCAGTAGAGTGTAAGTTTGTGGGATATCCAAAGAACTCCATGGGATATTGCTTCTACTACGCAGAGGAACAAAAGGTTTTTGTTTCTCGTCATGCCCGCTTCTTAGAAACTGAATTTTTAGAAAATCAGAAGAGTGGGAGCGCAGTAGAACTGGAAGAAATTCCAGAACCACAAGCTGTTACTGAAAATTTGGTAGAACAAGAAGTTTCAGAAGAAAGGGACATACCAGCGCCTATCCGCAGAAGTAGTAGGCAGTCTCATCCGCCCGAGAGATACTACGGTTTTCTCATAGACGGGGATAGAGAAGATTGTGTCATTGATAATGACGACCCTACTAGCTTCCAGCAAGCCATTCAGGGCGGTGACTCGGTAAAATGGCTGGATGCAATGCGGACCGAAATGGAGTCCATGTACACTAACAAAGTATGGACTTTGGACACTGCTCCAGATGGGGTAAAACCCGTAGGATGCAAGTGGATCTTCAGAAAGAAGATTGGTGTAGATGGACAGGTTGAAACCTATAAGGCTAGACTTGTTGCAAAGGGTTTCCGTCAAAGACCTGGTTTGGACTATGACGAAACCTTTTCTCCAGTGGCTATGCTGAAATCCATTCGGGTCCTTCTTGTTATTGCTGCCTTCCACGATTATGAGATCTGGCAGATGGACGTAAAGACGGCCTTTCTAAATGGAAATTTACAAGAGAGCGTCTATATGGATCAGCCAGAGGGATTCATTCAGAGTGGGAGCAGCGGTAAAGTATGCAAGCTGCTTAAGTCCATTTATGGACTAAAGCAGGCATCGCGGAGTTGAAACATCTGTTTTGATGATACTGTCAAAGAATTCGACTTTATCAAAAATCCAGATGAACCATGCATATACAGTAAGATTGTAGGGAGAGTTGTTGTATTCCTCGTCTTGTACGTGGATGACATTCTCCTAATAGGAAATGATATTCCTATGCTACAGTCAGTCAAAAGATTCTTGTCACAGAAATTCTCCATGAAGGACCTGGGTGATGCCACCTACATTCTGGGGATCCAGATCTATCGTGATAGATCAAAGAGGATGTTGGGACTTTCACAGTCCAGGTACATAGACACCATATTGAAAAGATTCAGTATGGAAGATTCTAAGCGCGGTAACCTACCGGCTTGTCACGGAATCACCCTCTCCAAAGAGATGTCTCCCAAGACTGATTTGGAAAGGGAACTGTAGTGTTGCTAGGCACGCGCACAAGGGTCTACGAGGCATCAACCATGCCCGATTTAAAATTTAACTGTGCCGAACAACCCGAATACGGAACTTTAAACTAGAGATTAGGCGAAAACAAGCATGCTAAACACTTTAACACTAAGTGAGAGGGATTACAACCTCCATAGATCCGGTCCTTCACTTCATATGCTCCGTGTTGTGGTCCCTTCGCTGCGATCATCGGGATCCGGACTCTCGAGAGGTTCCACGAAGAGAAAGACGCAACCTTTGCTTCCGATCTTTGATACTAAGATGATCTACCTTGAAGTTTCTTTAACACAAGCTAACACTCATGAAATGATGTGAACACCCTCATCTAAATGGCAAGGGAAGATGAGGATGATGAAGTAGGATTATTGCTCTCTTTATTTATCTTTTTCTCATATTTATCCATCACAAAAATCAAAGCAAGAAACCATTTCAAGCAAAGAACAAGAGGGAAGAAGATGAACCATATTAGAATCCTTTTGTGATGAATAGGAAAAGAATAATATGATAGAATTATGCAACCATGGTCAAGTGAACCTTTGTAGAGAATTAACTAGGGTTAGGGTTTGGGTTGGGTTAAAGCATGAGTCACTTGAAAAAATCTTTATCATGACAAAAAGAAAAGCTTCTAGAAACATCTAGAAAGCTTAACCCTAATCCAAACCCTAATCATGTTTAAACTCCACTAAACAAGTTGCATTAGTTATCATATCATGTTACAATATTATATATCACATATATAATATTTATCGTAACAAAATAAAATAATACAATTAACATATATCGCATATATATCAATGTATTACCCGAGTGAGAAAAAGAATCTTTTAGTGAGCAAATATTAGTTAATGTAATTTAATATATCATATATATTATTATACATTAAATTATCGAATCAACACTTGATCCGACAATCCGGCTATATCGCATATAACCGACTAATATTTATCCGTACCGATTCATCGAATCAACACTTGATCCGATGACCCGGCTGATATCAAATATCGCGAGAATAGAATACGGTATCTCATATCGTATTATCCTCGGTCCCGCACATATCACATATGTGCTCCTACTCCGTTTTGCCTGAGTCAAGAAACCTCTGTGTAGGACTCTAAAGAATCGTCAATACGCCGGCAGTAGGTGATGATCATATCAAACACCCACAAGCTGCAAGCGGTCAGCTAAACGTAACAGCTACCCAGGTATTGAGCGCTCAGAAGATCAACAAGCAAGCCTGTAACTTCTCCTGCGAATCCAAACAGTAACACTCCCGTACAGTCCGGTCTCGTCGTCTGATATGTTGCATATCTCGCCTAGGGGTGGTAAACGTCAGACCCCAGTAGCTTGATAAGTCGTGTCGATTTGAGGTCTATAACAGTTCGAGAAACTACTGATAACACTTACCAGTAAATCTCAGCAACCCTGGCTAGGGATTTCCGGTTATAGCCAATCGAACACAGCACAACATCAACTCCCTATACCGGGAGAGACGAATCCCCTCCTATCGCTCATTGCCTCCATGTGATTCGGGACTGTACCCAAAAGCCACCTTTTTGCACGCCCTCTTGGACGTGGTATGATGGAAATCAAAGCACAGTGGGAATCACACAAGACTCTATGACGATCTCGGGTCAACAGACTACTCTGTACCAGTGTCACCGGAGAACTGCCATCTGACGTATGGTATAATACCATCTGGGAGTTCTCGGCGAGTCCGTCCAGTGTACCCAGTCTCCACTGAGCACCCGTACACCATCCTTGATGTCAAACACCGATGGATATGGGATCATCCATCGCCCATCATGTGGGTCAAGATGCGTATACGCTAGTCTACTCTGGTGCATCGATGCCCTGTCTCGATACACCCACGACTAGGAACAATTATAGGATGTACTCGTCGACTACCGTGGCCCCACTAGTATGATCTCATCATAGTCCCAGTAGTCGAGTACATATCCTAAGGGCTTTATCAACATGTAATATAGAGACAATCAGAGTATATGTTAAGATAAAGTACAACCAGATAGCATACTATCATGTCGAGCAAGAAAGTCCTCCCTATATATGTCCTAGCATCCACTACAATATACATCGTATGTACAGCAATGGCCTCTAGGGCATACATATAACTAACAGGAACGCATGTCGATTATACCCTATGCTTCTGCGGTAGGCTCTATAATGTATGCGATGTTATGTACCAGACCAGTTGTAGCATACGCATTGAGCGTTGTAAGCCGGTATCAGGCAAACCCAGGGGAGAATCACTGGATAGCAGTAAAGAACATTCTCAAGTACCTGAGAAGGACTAAGGAGATGTTCTTGGTTTACGGAGGAAAGGACCTCAAAATGGAGGCCTATGCTGATTCCGGCTTCCAGAGTGACAAGGATGACTCCAAGTCCATGTCGGGTTATGTCTTTACCCTCAATGGAGGGGCGGTCTGTTGGAAGAGTTCCAAGCAGGACACCGTTGCTGACTCAACGATGGAGCGGAGTACATAGCTGCTTGCGATGCCGCAAAAGAAGCTGTCTGGATGAAGAAGTTCCTCACAGAACTTCAGGTGGTTCCTACCAGTGTTGGTCCAATACCTCTGTATTGCGACAACAACGGCGCTATAGCTTTAGCGAAGGAACCCAGGTCCCATCAGAAGTCCAGACACATCTTAAGGCGGTATCACCTGATCAGGGAGATCGTAGATCGCCGGGAGATCGAGGTAAAGAGAGTAAATACAGAGGATAACATTGCTGATCCGTTCACTAAGGCCCTACCTCAGATTCAGTTCGAGAGGATACTCGAGATCATCGGTCTTCGATACGCCAGTACATGGCCCTAGTGCAAGTGGGAGATTGTTAGTGTTTATGCCCTAGAAGGCCATTACTGTATCATACTAGTTTGTATATTACTTAATGGAAGCTTGGGATATTCACATGTATATAACAATCTTGCTAAACATGGTAGTATGCTACTTGGTTTTTCTATCTTAATATGTGAGTATACGTATTGATAGAGCTCTTAGGATCTTGCTTGACTACCAGCGTTGTGATGGCAGTCACACTAGTGGGGGCTGGGTAGTCTACAAGCACATCCTTATTCAGGTCCCTAGTCGTAGGATTATCGAGACAGGGCATCGATACTCCGGAGTAGACTAGTGTGTACGCTTCTCATCCCAGTTGGGGAGATGGTATGTCCCACAGCCGTCAGTACGTCGTACTGGAGATAGTATGCAGGTGCTCGTTAGGTTACGGGTACACCGGACAGGACTCACAGGGAACTGTTGGTTGGTTTTATACCAGTCGTCAGTGAACAGTTCCCAGGTGACATGAGTACAGCATAGTCCGCAGACTTGACACTGCTACTTCGCCTCGAGTGTGTCCCACTGTTCTTAGATTGCTACCCTACCACGGCTCAAAGGAGTCGTGCAAACAGGTAGCAGTTGGGTGTAGTCCTGAGCACTTGGAAACAGTGGCGGTTAGATAGGATTCGTCTCTCCCGGTATTGGGGGTTGATATCGCGCTGTGTCAGAGAGCCATTACGCAAAGTCCCTGGCCAGGGCAAGCGAGATTTGCTGGTAGGTTCCAGTAGTTTCTCAGGGTGTAATGGGCTTCGCTCCGACACGACTTATACCGCTATTAGGGGACTGACACTTGCCGCCCCCTAGGCCCGATATGCGATAGTCTTAGATGAACGGACCGGACTGTATGGAGATTGTCACAGCAGGCTCAGTAGGAGTTCGGATGGGTTTCCTCATCGGCCTTCTTATCGACATCTACCTGGGGACCGTTACGTACAGCTAGTGCCGCTTGCGGTCTGTGGTTAAACCCACTGCCAGCGTAGTAGTCGAGTCTCTAGAGTCCCACGCAGAGAGTTTCCCTACTCCAGGCGAAACGATATAGAGGTCGTATGGTTTTACGACAAGGGTTCGGATGCATACGTATGTTTACGCACGTACGACTTTCGGACAGTTTTTACTAGTCGGCTTTGGTTTAAGCCAGTAACTAGTATCCGGTTATTGGATTTATACAGTCTAAAGTTTTTCCGTGTTTTCACGGATAGGAGGGGCGTTCTCGTAATTGCGCGAGAAGCTTCTAGAAGATGGTGACTAAGGAGGTTAAGGTGGCATATACATTAAATGAGATTAGTGAGTCATATGGATGATTCATCCATGTCATTAATGCTTCATAATTGCTTAATGACTCATGGATGTGAATCACCATTAGATATTTATCAAGCATGGTTGTAAATCATTATCTTTTCTTTTCTTGATAAAATAAAATGCTTGATATAGATTATGATAACTCATTTTCTCATTTCATTATTATGTTCATCTTCTCTCTCCTCAAGCTCTCCCTCTTCAAACCCTAATCCTCCCCTCTCATGTGTTGAGTACAAGGATTAGTTAGACTACTTAATCCATAACCATACTCTATTTCATCTACGTACTTTGATTAGCACTTAAAGATACCTAGTTGCCTCAAGTTTAGAGGCAAAGCTTGGAGTTTAGCTCTCGTGGTGGATCGTCTACTACTTGGAGAAGGCCGAGGAGGAGGTGGAGTTCGTAAAGACGAAGGACACGGTTCTTTAGGTATAATCCCTTTACATAGTAGTTCTTAACTTCTATGTTTGTTGTTAGTTATCGTTTAGCTTCGATTCATGAGGTTTGTCGATGTTTAAGCAAAGAACAAGATCGTTTTTCATATTTCCGCCTCCCCGCTAGTCGTGGGGTGTTGTACATCGACTTACAGGTTTTATACCAGTCGTCAGTTAACAGTTCCCAGGTGACATGAGTACAGCATAGTCCGTAGACTTGACACTGCTACTTCGCCTCGAGTGTGTCCCACTTTTCTTAGATTGCTACCCTACCACGGCTCAAAGGAGTCGTGCAAACAGGTAGTAGTTGGGTGCAGTCCCGAGCACTTGGAGGCAGTGGCAGTTAGATAGGATTCGTCTTTCCCGGTATTGGGAGTTGATATCGCGCTGTGTCAGAGAGCCATTACGCAAAGTCCCTGGCCAGGGCAAGCGAGATTTGCCGGTAGGTTCCAGTAGTTTCTCAGGGTGTAATGGGCTTCACTCCGACACGACTTATACCGCTATTAGGGGACTGACACTTGCCGCCCCCTAGGCCCGATATGCGATAGTCTTAGACGAACAGACCGGACTGTACGGAGATTGTCACATCAAACTCAGTAGGAGTTCGGATGGGTTTCCTCATCGGCCTTCTTATCGACATCTACCTGGGGACCGTTACGTACAGCTAGTGCCGCTTGCGGTCTGTGGTTAAACCCACTACCAGCGTAGTAGTCGAGTCTCTAGAGTCCCACACAGAGAGTTTCCCTACTCCAGGCGAAACGATATAGAGGTCGTATGGTTTTACGACAAGGGTTCGGACGCATACGTGTGTTTACGCACGTACGACATCCGGACAGTTTTTACTAGCCGGCTTTGGTTTAAGCCAGTTTCTAGTATCCGGTTATTAGATTTATACAGTCTAAAGTTTTTCCGTGTTTTCACGGATAGGAGGGGCGTTCTCATAATTTCGCGAGAAGCTTCTAGAAGATGGTGACTTGAGGGTTAAGGTGGCATATGCATTAAATGAGATTAGTGACTCATTTGTGTGATTCATCCATATCATTAATGCATCATAAATGCTTAATGACTCATGGAGATGAATCACTCATTTGTATTTATGAAGCATGGTTGTTAAATCCTTTATTTTCTTTTATGGATAAATAATAATGCTTCATATATATTATGATAGATCATTATCTCATTCTATTCTCTCTTGCTCACTTTCTCTCTCCTCAAGCTCTCTCTCTCTTCAAACCCTAATCCTCCCCTCTCATGTGTTGAGACCAAGGATTAGAATAGACTACTTAATCCTTAACCATTCTCTATATCACCCAGGTTACTTAGATTAGCGATTTAAGAAACCTAGTTACCTCAAGTTAGAGGTGAAGCTTGAAGTAAAGCTCTCGGGTGGATCATCTACTACATAGAGAAGGCCGGAGAGGACGTGGAGAATGAAAAGACGAAGGACGCGGTTCATCAGGTATAATCAGTTTTCATAGTAGTTGTTAACTTCTATGATTCTTGTTAGTTATAGTTTAGCAAAGATTCTCAGTTAGTCGATGTTTACGCCTAAAACAAGATCGTTTTTCATTATTCCGCCTCCCCGCAAGTCGTGGGGTGTTGTACATCGACTTACAGTGGTATCAAAGCCTCGCTAAACAATAATTAACTCATTAGCAAAGTCGCATGAATTTCGAACGCAAAACGAACCGAAAAAGACATCGATATCACCATGTTTCTGTCGTTTTTAAAACAGGCTCTAAAAATTTTTCAGGGAGCTGCAGAATAACAAGCAGAGATATATAAGATCACTGGAGAAAAATGGGTTCCTGAATCGGCCATACAGCCGCGGAACCGCGGCCGATCCCACTGATTCGCCGCGGATCCGCGGCCGAGTTGGGGCCGATTCAACCCAGTTTGCTCCAGTAACTCTTCTGTGATATTTTTGTATTTTCTGGGATGTTTATTTTTCTGCTCAAGTCTCAGGTGCACAGAGAAGTTTGGGAGTAGAATCTAAAGTGTTTGCACGATCGAAATCTTGCGATGTTTGCTAATTTGATTATATCTGTGATTGTATAATGTGTTCGTAAACTTCCCCTAACTGCTAGTATGTCGGTTAGCAGGGGGTTGCACATTTCTGTAATGGTTTTTACTGTTTGTGGTTGTGAACTGTATTGGACTGTTGTGATGATTAGCCGGGATTTGAAATGGGTTGTTATATTCATTCATTCAATGTAATTGTAATATGTTGTAATATTATTTTGCGGGGCACATCCAGGTTGCGGTTGTAGCCACCGTTGTATTATTTCATTTTACTGTTTTTGCTCCTAGGATAGACCCAAGGCGGGGTGCACAAACTACCGGGTACTTTGAAGTGTTTAGTGGCCTACTCACGTTGTTGAGGGAGACCGCTTCACTTCAGGGTATTTGACGGGTAGTTTGCCGTACCCGTAGGGGTCTAGGGTGGGGTAATGGCTATTCATCACAACTGTGTAATCCGTCTTTTGTTGCAGGCTCTAAAAAAACGCGGATTGCTTGCAAATCCAATAAAGTTCATATGAGATCTGGAATGCCTATTATTGCGTCTGACGAATGTACAATATCTATATATGATAGCTATTTAGACGTCACTTATGTTTTACACCCGTGCTAGCCCAGCCCCCGCTCTGCCGTTAGTTAAGTAACCTAACGGGTGATGACGGGACCCAGTGGCGAATGCGGATGGCATAAGAGGACGTTGTATTTTCGTTGTTTTCTGCAATGATAGGTTAATGATGGGACGCATTATTTATAATGCAAAGAAAATAAACCAAAAGTTGAATCGTTGGAACAATTTAAAAGAAACCACTCGGTTATTTTAAAACAGATGATATTTTTAAATTGCGGAGCTTTAACCACTCCTTTTAAAAACTATCAGGTTCCTTCGGTCATATCAAGTTCACTACGTTCACGGTTTCGCCAAAACCATTCGTAGCCCTCCGTCATTTCATTTGGGTATTTAGTAGTATTCAAGCTATGTATTTTGACCAACGCCAAGGCATAGTGTTTGGTAGCTGCTGGGTATTCATTTGTTGCATAAATAGATGAGTTAGTTTGGGACAATCGTATTATCATTTTGGCCAACGTCAAGGATATGTACGGATGGGTTCAAATTAACAAGATAATGATGGGTAGAACTTGATATGTGACTTATGACATTTTGACCAACGCCAAGGTCATAATAGCATGGGGCAAAAATTTATATCGGGAATTTCTAAAGACTGAAATTTGCAAAGAGATGCATACCATTTGGAGTTTGATGAATGTTGGTAGGATTCCTTCAACATTATCATATGATGATATTTGGATCCCGATCTTACTGTGAGTATATGCTACTCATCAGGAGATTCGTCACTTAACGATCAATGCTATAAACCAAGTAGGTGTCAAGAAAGGTGTCAGCGGGGTTACGCCCCCAGAGAAAAGAGGTTATTTAATTAAGGAACTTCGCGAAAGCGTTGGAAAACCTCCCTCGAAGTACCGACACCAGCCTGGCTGAACGGTTAAGCAAGTATTGTACAGTGAGAATAGTCCTGACTAATTCTTCTTTTATGGTTTGAGGAAGGATTCGAGAAACAGTGGGAGCCATCCAGTTTAGATAAATTAAAAACCACTCTAAACTTGCAAGAGCATCATGCTAAAGAGTTTTCTTCTCTCTCTCCTAATTGCAGCGACCCTGAAAATGACTGGACTTAAGTTACTTTTAGAGAAAAATATACTGACAGGGCTAAACTATAAAGATTGGCTGCGGAATGTCAAAATGGTTTTGACCTATGACAAATTAGGGTACGTCCTCACCGCTAAGGCACATGTTGTCCCTGGTCCCAAATCCAGTAATGCGGATAAGGAAATCCGCAAAACCTGGGAGTATGATTGCGCGAAGGCCAAGTGCATCGTGCTTGCTTCGATGAACAATGAACATCAGAGGAGGCACGAGGATATGGATCTTGATGCCATATTTCTCCATACAAAAGAACTTTATGGAGAGCAATCTCTTATAGCAAGATACGAGACCTCTAAAAACTTGTTTCGAGCGAGGTTGGCCGTCGGATCATCGGTAGGAGAACATGTCCTAAAGATGATCGGCTATATAGAAGAGCTCGCAGACTTTGGGACGACTTTGGATAATGAGCTATATACAGACCTTATTCTCCAGTCCCTTCCTTCCACCTACGCCCAGTTTATTCTGAACTTCAACATTCAAAGAAAAGAAGTTGAACTTCCGGAACTCCTTAACATGTTGAGGAGTGCAGAGGGCACCTTGCAGAAGGCAAGGGAAACACCCGCTATGTTTGTTAGCGGTGCTTCTTCTTCCGGGTCCAAGGCTAGGGCCAAAGGAAGGAAAAAGAAGGCCGCCACCAAACCTAGAGGAGGTGTAAGTAAGGTGGGAGGGAAGGGAAAGAAAAAGTTTGCGGTACCAGTAGTGGCCCAGGATGAGTGTTTCCATTGTCATAGGAAAGGGCACTGGAAGAAAGATTGCAAGGCGTGGAACGCCAAGAACCAGGAACCGAAGCAAGCTGTGGCTTCGACTTCAGGTGTGTTTGTAATTGAGAATTGTCTGTCAATCAACTCTACTTCCTGGGTATTGGATACCGGATCAGGATCTCATATTTGCAATTCATTACAGGCACTGAGAAACCGTAGAGTGCTGAAGGATGGTGATATGACCCTGATGGTTGCTAACGGAGCTAGCGTGGGAGCTGTGTCCGTAGGGGATTATCACCTGGGATTGACGAGTGGACACATTTTGGTTTTACATAACTGTTTTTGTGTACCCAGCTTAACGTGTAATATCATATTTGTTTCCTTGTTATCAAATAAAGGTTATGATTTCACGTTTGTAAGTGATGTTGTTAACATCCACCTTAATCATAGTTTGATTGGGTCCGATACACTGGATAACGGTATATATGTTTTAAACCAACTCCAAATTTTTAATGTCCAGAACACACTAAAAAGAAAGTCTCCAGATTTAAATAAAGCTTTCTTATGGCATTGTATACTGGGTCACATCAATGAGAGAAAGTTGACTAAGTTACATAGAGAAGGATATTTGGACTCGTTCGAATATCAAACTTATGCCACTTGTCAATCTTGTCTCAAAGGAAAGATGACAAAGACTCCATTTACTGGACATGGAGTAAGAGCGAGCGAGCTCTTAGGACTCATACACAGCGATGTATGTGGTCCAATTTCTACACATGCAAGAGGTGGTTTTTCCTATTTCATTACTTTTACGGATGATTACTCAAGATACGGATTCATTTATCTGATGAAACATAAATCCGAGGCTTTTGAGAAATTCCAAGAGTATAAGAATGAAGTAGAAAACCAAACAGGGAAAGGTATCAAGACACTAAGATCTGATCGAGGTGGTGAATACTTGAGTGTCGAGTTCCTAGGTTACCTAAAAGAGAAAGGAATTCTTTCTCAGCTTACTCCTCCATACACTCCACAAAATAACGGTGTATCGGAGAGACGGAATCGAACCCTATTGGATATGGTATGTTCCATGATGAGTAATGCTGTGTTACCGCGATCTTTTTGGGGTTATGCGCTAGAATCAGCGGCATATCTTTTGAACATGGTTCCTACCCAGACTGTGCCTACCACGCCATATCAGATGTGGAGTGGGAAGAAACCCTATCTTTAGTATCTGAAGATATGGGGATGTCCAGCTTTTGTTAAAAAGCAGCACGTGGACAAGCTCGAGGCACGATCAGTAAAATGTAAGTTTGTGAGATATCCAAAGAACTCCAAAAGGTATCTATTCTATTACGCAGAAGAACAAAAGGTATTTGTTTCTCGTAATGCCCATTTTCTAGAATATCAGTTTTTAGAAAAGGAAATAAATGGGAGCGAAATAGAACTGGAAGAAATTCCAGAACCGCAAACTACTACTGAAAGTTTGGTAGAACCGGTAGTTCAAGAAGAACAGGACATTCCCGCACCCCTCCTCAGGAGTAGTAGGCCGTCTCATCCGCCTGAGAGATACTACGGTTTTCTCATAGATGGGGATAGAGAGGATTGCATCGTAGATGATTATGAACCTACTAGCTTCCAGCAGGCCATCCAGAGCGGCGACTTGGTACGATGGCTAGATGCAATGCGGACCGAAATGGAGTCCATGTACACCAACAAAGGATGGACTCTGGACTTTGCTCCAGATGGAGTAAAACCCATAGGATGCAAATGGATCTTCAAGAAAAAGATTGGTGTAGATGGACAGGTGGAAACCTATAAGGCTAGACTTGTTGCAAAGGGTTTTCGTCAAAGACCTGGTTTGGACTATGACGAAACTTTTTCTCCAGTGGCTATGCTCAAATCCATTCGGGTCCTTCTTGCTATTGCTGCCTTCCATGATTATGAAATCTGGCAGATGGACGTAAAGACGGCTTTTCTGAATGGTAATTTAGAAGAATGCGTCTATATGGATCAGACAGAGGGTTTCAATCAGAGTGGGAACAGCGGGAAAGTATGCAAGTTGCTAAAATCCATTTATGGACTAAAGCAGGCATCGCGGAATTGGAACATCTGTTTTGATGAAACAGTCAAAGAATATGACTTTATCAAAAATCCAGATGAACCATGCATATATAGTAAAGTTGTATCAAGAACTGTCGTATTCCTCGTCTTGTACGTGGATGCCATTCTATTGATAGGAAATGACATTCCTATGCTACAATCTGTCAAAGGATTCTTGTCACACAGGTTCTCCATGAAAGACCTGGGTGATGCCTCTTACATTCTGGGGATCCGGATCTATCGTGATAGATCTAAGAGGATGTTGGGACTTTCGCAGTCCAGGTATATCGACACAGTACTGAAAAGATTCAGTATGGAAGATTCTAAGCGCGGTAATCTACCGGCTTGTCACGGAATCACCCAATCCAAAGAGATGTCTCCCAAGACTGATTTGGAAAGGGAACGCATGTCTATTATACCCTACGTTTCTGCGGTAGGCTCTATAATGTATGCGATGTTGTGCACCAGACCAGATGTAGCTTACGCACTGAGCGTAGTAAGTCGGTATCAGTCGGACCCAGGGGAGAAGCACTAGATAGCCGTAAAGAACATTCTTAAGTACCTAAGGAGGACTAAGGAGATGCTCTTGGTTTGAGGCGGAAAAGACCTCAGGATGGAGGCCTTTGCTGATTCCGGCTTCCAGAGTGATAAGGACGATTCCAAGTCCATATCAGGTTATGTCTTTACTCTCAATGGAGGGGCGGTGTGCTGGAAGAGCTCCAAGCAGGACACCGTTGCTGACTCGACTATGGAAGCGGAGTATATTGCTGCTTGCGATGCCGCAAAAGAAGCGGTCTGGATGAAGAAGTTCCTAACAGAACTTCATGTGGTTCCTACCATTGTTGATCCAATACCTCTGTATTGCGACAACAACGGAGCTATAGCTTTAGCGAAGGAACCAAGGTCCCATCAGAAATCCAGACACATCTTAAGGCGATATCACCTGATCAGGGAGATCATTGATCGTCGAGAGATCGAGGTTCGGAGAGTTGCTACCGAAGAGAACATTGCTGATCCATTCACGAAGGCCCTGTTAGTTATATGTATGCCCTAGAGGCCATTAATATACATAGGATGTATATTGTAGTGGATGCTTGGACATATATAGGGATGACTTTCTTTCTCGATATGATAGTATGCTATCTGGTTACTCTTTACCTTAACGTGTACACTGATTGTCTCTCTGTTACATGTTGGTAAAGCCCTTAGGATGTGTACTTGACTACCTGGACTATGATGCGGATCATACTAGTGGGGACATGGTAGTCCATAAGTACATCCTTCAAAGTCCCTAGTCGTGGGTGTATCGAGACGGGGCATCGATATACCAGAGTAGACTAGCGTGTAGCTTCTCGACCCATATAGATAGGCGATGGATGATCCCATATCCATTGGTGTTTGACATCAGAGATGATATACGGGTGCTCAGTAGAGACTGGGTACACTGAACGGACTCGCCAAGAACTCCCAGATGGTATTATACCTTACGTCAGATGGCAGTTCTCTGGTGACACTGGTACAGGTTAGTCTGTAGACCCGAGATCGTCATAGAGTCTTGTGTGATTCCCACTGTGCTTTGATTTCCATCATACCACGTCCAAGAGGGCGTGCAAAAAGGTGGATTTTGGGTACAATCCCGAATCACATGGAGGCAATGAGCGATAGGAGGGGTTTCGTCTCTCCCGGTATAGGGAGTTGATGTTGCTCAGTGCTCGATTGGCTATAACAAGAAGTCCTTGGCCAAGGCTGTTTTAGAGATTTACTGGTAATTGTTACCAGTAGTTTCTCGACCCGTTATGAGCCTCATATCGACACGACTTATCGAGTTATTGGGGTCTGACGTTTACCACCCCTAGACGAGATATGCGACATATCAGACGAACAGACCGGACTGTACGGTAGTGTTACTCGTTGGATTCACTGGAGTGTGAGCGGGCTTGCTCGTTGATCTTCTAATCGCTCAATACCCGGGTGGTCATTACGTTTAGCAGACCGCTTGCGGCTTGTGGGTGTTTGATATGATCATCACCTGCTGCCGGCGTATTGACGAGTCTTTAGAGTCCTACACAGGGGTTTCCTTGCTCAAGCGAAACGAAATAGGAGCGCATATGAGATATGTGCGGAACCGAGGATAATACCAGTATGTGATACTGTATTCTATTCTCGCGATTTATGACATTGATCGGTTGTATGCGATATGGCCGGGTTATCGGATCAAGTGTTGATTCGATAAGTTGTTACTATAGATATTAGTCGGTTATATGCGATATGACCGGATCGTTAAATCAAGTGTTTAAATCAAGTGTTGATTTAATGATTTAATGTATAATTATATATTTGATATATTACTTTACATTAACTAGTATTGGTTCACTTAAGATTTGTTTTCTCACTTGAAAGTGTACATTGTTTATATGTGATATATGCAAGTGTACATGTTTGTATCATGCTTGATGATACAATCAAGTTGTGTGTATGAGACTTGAACCATATCAAGGTTGAATTAGGGTTTACTATTTTCCTAAACAAATAACAAAAGGGAGTGACTTTGGTCAAAGTTATCAAGCTTGAAAAAGCTTGATGAACATTGACAAAGTCAACTCTTTTGTCATTTGTTCATGATATTAGCTAACCCAACCCTTAACCTTATGCTATGGTTAATTCTCTACATGAGTTAAGCATGAGGGCTTAACTCAACCATGGTGCTATGATTAAAAGGATAAGTGTTCATATTATTCTTTTAATAGAAATCATTCTTTCTTCTTCTTCATCTTCATCAAGCTTGAAAAAGCTTGCTAGCTTCAATGGCATCATGGGAAAAAGAGTGAGAAATCCAATTCTAAAGTGAACCCACTTCCTATTTCTTCATCCTCTACCACTTGCCATGTAGTATAGGGTGTTCTCTTCACAAAATTTTCGACCGAGTGAAGGAATAGCTTGAGTTTGAGTCTCCCCGACGTAGATCATCTTCGGCCTCGAAGTCAATGACCTAGCCCGATCATTTCTCCGACGAAACCATTTCTAGAGTCCGGGATCCGATGATCGCAGCAGAGGGACGTCAACACGAAGCTAAAGAAGTGGTGGACCGGATCTACAAAGGTTGTAATCCCTTTCACTTAGTAGCAAAGTCGTTTTCTTGCTTGCTTTTCGCCTTAACTTCTAGTTAACGATCTTCATTAGGGTTTCTCGTCACCGGAAAATTTTTGTTTGGCATGGTTGATGCCTTGTGGAACCTCTTGAGCGTGCCTAGGAACCCTACAGTGGTATCAGAGCCTAGCTAGATCTTTAGGCAATGTGTAGACGATGTTAGAAATCCGATCGAACCCTGAAGGCCCAAAACATCCCAGAAAACTCAACTCTTGAGTGAACTTTAAAAATTCCCATAAAATACAGCACTCAATATAGGATATTACTGTGCAAAGCACGTGCCAAGAACCAACCTTTTGGCCGCGGAACCGCCGCAAATGTTAGGGTGGGGCCGCGGTTCCGCGGCGCTTTGGTGGACTTATGCTCACGTGCTTCACAGTAACTCTTACAATACCCTGCTGTATTTTTTGGACATTTTTAATTTGGAAAAATCCACATTTTCAGAAAATGTCCAGAGAGGGTTAAAAGTTAGAGTTTCGGGGTTCGATCGAAAAGTTTAACATTTTCTATTTATCTGGAATGGGATACAATAAGTGGTATCAGAGCCTAGCTAAAGCTTTAGGCGAATAGACAGCTACACCCCATAGCCCCGACCAAGTGACTGTAGGAGAACCCCGTCGCCGAAAGCATCCGTTCGGGTGCTAGCGGCAGCGGTGTTCCGCCTTGGTGCACTTCGTCGACGGTATCGGGGTTGCGGCCGTCTACTAAAGTTTGCGACGAGCATTCGATCAAAATGCCGGGAATCTTGTTGAATTGCCCGACTTGATATTGAAAAGAGTTTTCGATAATAAGACTAAAATGCGGGGTTTATAATTGTTAGGCATGCGATGTCTAAGGAATTCATTTGATTAGGCATGCGATGTCTAAGGAGGTTGCGGATTCCAACTGTTGTAGTTTTACACTTTCTTTTCTGCGACCGTAAGTGTAATATGTGATATCGCCGGTTTTGTTGCTATATGTCAACGACAATTGGGATGCGCATATTTACTTACGTTGATGACATGTGATGTTATGTGTTGCTAGATATGTTATATTGGATCGTCGTGTTTGAATAGCCGGGGGTTTTTATGTGAGATGAGTG
Source organism: Agapanthus africanus (assembly GCA_030015575.1). Taxonomy (NCBI): domain Eukaryota; kingdom Viridiplantae; phylum Streptophyta; class Magnoliopsida; order Asparagales; family Amaryllidaceae; genus Agapanthus; species Agapanthus africanus. Next base: position 210,218,982 of record JASDDO010000004.1, read on the forward strand.
TTTTTCATTTTCATTAATGAAAAAACTTGTATGTAATATTCTTTTATTGGGGCACTTCCAGGTTGCGGAAGTTGTCACCGTTGATGTATATTATTTACTTTTCCGCACTAGGATAGACCCAAGGAGGAGGGCACAAGTAACCGGGTTCTGGAGTCCAGTGGGAGACCAACTCGAGGAGTCGATTCCGGGTCTCCTAACTCTAGAATTGGCAGGGTTGCTTGCCGCTCTCGTAGGGGTCTAGGGGTGTGGGTTTGGCTATTCATCACGACCGTGGAATCCGTGTTTTATACAGGCTCGTATTGAAAATACGGACGTCCTAGTATATCCAATATTTCATATGATTCTTCTGCTGCGATATCTGTGATGTGATCATGTGATGTTCTGTGATAGATACAATATATAGTATATATGATATATTATATAAACGTTACTTATGTTTTACACCCGCGCTAGCCCTGCCCCGCTCTGCCGTTAGTTATCTAACCTAACGGTGCACGAGGGGACATCGAGGCGAATGCGGATGGCATAAGTGTACGTCGTATTTATCTGTGATGTTTAGGTGACTTAAATAATGGGACTTCATTAATATGATTAATGAAAGAAAAAGAAACCTAAAGATGTTGTGGAATCGAATTTTCAAAAACAGGTAGCTACAGTTCTTGCTTTGCATCGCGGTGTTCCTTGTAGAACATCCTGCACCTTATTCGATAAGGAAAGGACCGAGATCCCTTCACCGGGAGTGACTCCTTTAGCAATAACTGGCAGATGCTACAACCCTCGGTTTGTCTTTTGATTGCTCCTATAGTTCTTGCTTTGCACAGTGATGTATATGATATATCCTGCACCTCATTCGACGAGGAAAGGGCCGACGATCCCTTCACCGGGAGTGACCCCTTTAGCAAAACTAGAAAAGCCTAAAAAACACTCCATTTTTAAATCATTCGATTCTACAACGATATAAAGTTCATTACGCAGAGGGTTTTCTTAAAAACCTGTCGTAGCCCTCCATCATTTCAGATAAGTAATAGTTAGTATTCGTGCTGCGTTTGTTGACTCAGTCAAGACGTAGTGTACGGTAGCTGATTAGTGCTTATCTGCAAAGCATATGATGCGATTGGATTAGGGTAGTCGTGCGACCTTGTTGACTCAATCAAGGGTCGTGCGGGTGGGTTTAATTCAATCAGAAATGATGGGTTGAACTTTACTTGCGGTCTATGGTTTGTTGACTCAGTCAAGGTCATAGATCGCTTGGGGCAAAAGATTATCGGGAATTTCAAGTGTTGAAATTTGCAATGAGATTGCATACCTTCTATGTGATAGTTGGATCCCGATACCCACTGCGAGTAATTGTTACTCCTGGGAGAGTTTTACACATTACAATTAGCCGATCAAGTAGGTGTCTAGAAAGGTGTTAACGGGGTTACGCCTCTGGGAAAATGAGGTTTATATTAATTAGGTCCGTGCGAAAGCACGAGGCACCTCCCTCAAAGTACCGACACTGGCCTGGCTGAAAGATTGGTGAACTTATTGTTAGTTATATGTATGCCCTAGAGGCCATTACTGTACATTGGATGTATATTGTAGTGGATGCTGGGACATATATAGGGAGGACTTTCTTGCTCGATATGATAGTATGCTATCTGGTTGCTCTTTACCTTAACGTGTACACAGATTGTCTCTCTATTACATTTTGGTAAAGCCCTTAGGATGTGTACTTGACTACCTGGACTATGATGCGGATCATACTAGTGGGGACATGGTAGTCCATAAGTGCATCCTTGAAAGTCCCTAGTCGTGGGTGTATCGAGATGGGGCATCGATATACCAGAGTAGACTAGCGTGTACCTTCTCGACCCATACAGATGGGCGATGGATGATCCCATATCCATCGGTGTTTGACATCAGAGATGATATACGGGTGCTCAGTAGAGACTGGGTACACTGGACGGACTCGCCGAGAACTCCCAGATGGTATTATACCTTACGTCAGATGGCAGTTCTCTGGTGACACTGGTACAGAGTAGTCTGTTGACCCGAGATCGTCATAGAGTCTTGTGTGGTTCCCACTGTGCTTTGATTTCCATCTTACCACGTCCAAGAGGGCGTGCAAAACGGTGGTTTTTGGGTACAGTCCCGAGTCACATGGAGGCAATGAGCGATAGGAGGGGATTCATCTCTACCGGTATAGGGGGTTGATGTTGCGCTGTGTTCGATTGGCTATAACAGGAAATCCCTGGCCAGGGTTGCTGAGATATACTGGTAAGTGTTACCAGTAGTTTCTCGAATTGTTATAGACCTCATATCGACACGAATTATCGAGCTATTGGGGTCTGACGTTTACCACCCCTAGGCAAGATATGCGACATATCAGACGACAAGACCGGACTGTACGGTAGTGTTACTGGTTGGATTCACGGGAGTGTGAGCGGGCTTGCTCGTCGATCTTCTGACCGCTCAATACCCGAGTGGCCGTTACGTTTAGCAGACCGCTTGCGGCTTGTGGGTGATTGATATGATCATCATCTGCTGCCGGCGTATTGACGAGTCTTTAGAGTCCTGCACAGAGGTTTCCTGGCTCAAGCGAAACGAAATAGGAGCGCATATGAGATATGTGCGGGACCGAGAATAATACCAGTATGTGATACTGTATTCGATTCTCGCGATTTGTAACATTGATCGGTTATATGCGTTATAGCCGGGTTATCGGATCAAGTGTTGATTCGATAAGTTGTTACTATTGATATTAGTCGGTTATATGCGATATGACCGGATCGTTAAATCAAGTGTTGATTTAGTGATTTAATGTATAATTATATATTTGATATATCACTTTACATTAACTAATATAGGTTCATTTAAATGGATATTCTCACTCGGATGTACACATTGTATATGTGATATACTTTTGTGCACTTGATTGTATCATGTTTGATGATACATGTTTGCTAGGGTTTTTGTGTAAAGATCAAACCATGGTTACATGATAATGGTTAGGGTTTTGTTTTATTCACTTATTTATTTATCTATTCTTTTTTGAAAATAATATGCATAAAGAGAATGGTGGCTTTCTTTGTTTCTAGTTGAAGCTTCATGAAGCTTTGACTTTGTAACCACTCTTGTCTTCATGCTTAACCCTAACCATTCCTTTAACCTTGGTCAATTCTCTACACATAACTATAGTTAATATTATGATAAGAATTGATTTTCTATTCTATTCAATTAGCACTTATCATAATATTCATCTTCTTCTTCTTCTTGACTTGAAGAAAACCTTTCTTCATCAATGGTGATTGATGAAAATGAGTGAGAAATCCAATTCTAAAGTGAACCCACTTCCTATTTCTTCATCCTCTATCTCTTGCAAAGTAGTAGAGTGTGTTTTCTTCACAAGTTTCATCACTTGGTGAAGTGGGAGCTTGATCTAGTGATGCCTCGACGTAGATCTTCTTCGGCATGTCGTCGATGACCTAGCCCGCTTTTTCTCCGATGAAGCCGATGCTAGAGCCCGGGATTTGATTTGGACAGTGGAGAGGACTTCATCACGGAGCCGTGGAGGTGGAGGACCGGATCTACAAAGGTTGTATTTCCGTATTCTAATAGTTAAGTGTTAACTAGTTTGCTTTGTCACCTAAACTTCTAGCCAACGATCTTGTTAGGGTTTCTCGGCACCGTTAAAATTTGAAATTGGCATGGTTGATGCCTTGTGAGACCTCATTAGGGTGCCTAGGAACCTTTCACTGGTATCGGAGCCTAGCTAGAGCCTTAGGCGATGCGTAGACGAAGTTTGAAACCCGATCGACCCGAAACCCTAATTGGAATTTGCTCTCTGGACATTTTTGAAATTCGGGGTTTTTTCAGAATTAAAAATATGCAGAAAAAACAGCAGGAATTTATAAGAATTACTGTGAAGTTCGATGACCTAATTCCATAAAAGTGCGGCTGAACCGCGGCATTAGCACGCTATTGCGGCGGTTCCGCTGCCCTTTTGTCTCTTCTCCCATTAATTTTTGTACAGTAATTCCTATTTGGAAGTGCTGGTTTTCCTGGGAAGTTTTAATCTGAAATCAAGAGTTGAGTATTTTGGGTTGTATTGGGAGTTCGTGGATTCGATCGGATTATCAAGTTTTGTCTATGTGGCTTTCCGGATATTTTGGAATATGTTAAAAAGTTCGACTGGATATAAATACCCACCTTTTCCCCTGCCGGAAAATTTCCAAGTGTTGGATTTTTCCGTAGTTTAACGACGTTCTAAGTAGTGCAAGTAACGCGATGGACCCTTTAGAAGACAACAAACCTTAACTCGATTATGTGACCGTCTTGAACTGCCCTTTGAACCTTCGGGTTTGGGGCAGTACGGCGTGCCACATGTGAGGCGTTGGCTTGACCCTTCTACGGCTGGACCGTTGGTACTGAGGCACGAACTGAATGTTTTTAGACTTGTTTCATGTGTTGATCTGTATCGGGAAAACTTGGGTGTTCGATTGTTCGATCGGAAAGTTTGACATTTTCTATTTATCCGGAATGGAATACAATAATTGGAATTCACCAGAAGTTATGAGATAACTGAATGAATGTTATAAACATAGCAGTTTAGTCTCACTTGATCGGTTGCCACGGAATTTTGATGTGATCAAAAGTCCGTCGCAATCACGTAGCGTACGCGGATACTCGCCGGGTAAACTTAATAGACAGCCTCACTCCATAGCCCCGACCAAGTGACTGTAGGAGAACCCCGTCGCCGAAAGCATCCGTTCGGGTGCTCCCGGTAGCGGTGTTCCGCCTTGGTGCACTTCGTCGACGGCGTCGGGGGTGCAGCCGCCTACTAAAGTTTGCGACGAGCATTCGATCAGGATGTCAGGAATCTTGTTGAATTGCCCGACTTGATATTGAAAAGTGTTTTCGATTTTGAGACTAAAATGCGGGGTTTATAATTGTTAGGCATGTGATGTCTAAGTAATTCATTTGATTAGGCATGCGATGTCTATGCAGGTTGCGGATTCCAACTGTTGTAGTTTTACACTTTCTTTTCTGTGACCGTAAGTGTAATATGTGATATCGCCGGTTTCGTTGCTATATGTCAACAACAATTGGGATGCGCATGTTTACTTACGTTGATGACATGTGATGTTATCCGTTGCTGTATATGTTATATTGGATCGTCATGTTTGAATTGCCGGGGGTTTTTATGTGAGATGAGTGTTTTTCATTTTCATTCATGTAAAAACTTGTATGTAATATTCTTTTATTGGGGCGCTTCCAGGTTGCGGAAGATGTCACATTTTGTATATTATTTACTTTTCCGCACTAGGATAGACCCAAGGAGGAGGGCACAAGTAACCGGGTTCTGGAGTCCAGTGGGAGACCAACTCGAGGAGTCGAGTCCGGGTCTCCTAACTCTAGAATTGGTAGGGTTCCTTGCCGCTCTCATAGGGGTCTTGGGGTGTGGGTTTGGCTATTCATCGCGACCGTGGAATCCGTGTTTTATACTGGCTCGTATTGAAAACACGGACGTCCTAGTATATCCAATATTTCATATGTTTCTTCTGCTGCGATATCTGTGATGTGATCATGTGATGTTCTGTGATAGATACAGTATATAGTATATATGATATATTATATAGACGTTACTTATGTTTTACACCCGCGCTAGCCCTGCCCCGCTCTGCCGTTAGTTACCTAACCTAACGGTGCACGAGGGGACATCGAGGCGAATGCGGATGGCATAAGTGTACGTCGTATTTATCTGTGATGTTTAGGTACTTAAATGATGGGACTTCATTAATGAGATTAATGAAATAAAAGAAACCTAAGATGTTGTAGAATCGAATTTCAAAATAAAACAGGTAGCTACAGTTCTTGCTTTGCACAGCGGTATATGTTATATATCCTGCACCTTATTCGATGAGGAAAGGACCGAGATCCCTTCACCGGGAGTGACTCTTTTAGCAATAACTGGCAGATGCTACACACTCGGTTTGTCTTTTGATAGCTTTTAAGTGTTTTTGCTTTGCACAGTGATATATATGATATATCCCGCACCTCATTCGACGAGGAAAGGACCGACGATCCCTTCACCGGGAGTGACTCCTTTAGCAAAACTAGAAGAGCCTAAAAAACACTCCATTTCAAAATACATTCGATCCTACAACGATATCAAGTTCATTACGCAAAAGGTTTTCAGAAAAACCTGTCGTAGCCCTCCGTCATTTCAGATAAATCCTGTTTAGTATTCGTGCTGCGTTTGTTGACCTTGTCAAGGCGCAGTGTGCGGTAGCTAACCAGTATTTATCTGCTTATGCATATGATGCAGATTGGGTTAGGGTAGTAGTGCGGCCTTGTTGACCTTGTCAAGGGTCGTGCGGGTGGGTTTGATTCAATCAGGAAATGACGGGTTGAACTTGACTTGCGGTCTATGGTTTGTTGACCTTGTCAAGGTCATAGATCGTTCGGGGCAAAATATTATCGGGAATTTCAAGTGTTGAAATTTGCAATGAGATTGCATACCTTCTATGAGATAGTTGGATCCCGATACCCGCTGCGAGTAAGAGTTACTCCTGGGAGAGTTTTACACATTACAATTAGCCGATCAAGTAGGTGTCTAGAAAGGTGTCAACGGGGTTACGCCTCTGGGAAAACGAGGTTTACATTAATTAGGTTCGTGCGAAAGCACGGGGGACCTCCCTCAAAGTACCGATACTGGCCTGGCTGAAAGATTGGCGAACTTGTAGTGTGTAATTAATCCCGGCTAGTCTTTCCTTTTAGGGTTTGAAGGAAGATTTGATAAAAAGCAGTGGGAGCCATCCTGATTAGATAAAATAATAACCAATCTTTTCTTGCAAGAGCGCACGCTGAGTGTTTTCTTCTCTCTCTCTCCAGGTAGCGACCATATCACGCCTTAATCAAGATAATAATACGGATATATTGACCGAACCCGCTTGTTATACTGAGCTGGGGAATGTTGGTCCCGCTCCAACTTATAATTGTTATAAGACAGAGCAGGAAATTGGGGATTACCAGAATTCCCGTGCCGCCCAAACGAAGAGAGTGCATGCTGATGCATCATCTTCGGGTATGATCATTATACAGAACTGTTTCTCAGTATCCTCCGCATCCTTGGTATATGATACCGGATCAGGATCCCAGATATGTAATCTGTTACATAGGGCTACAAAAGGGTAGAAAAACTGAGAACGGGTGATAAGTTTCATGAGGCAGAAAATGGGGCAAGAGTTGCAGCCAAGTCTGTCGGTCACTGTCACCCTGTATTACCAATACATTGATTCTGAACGAATGTTATTAGATACCGAACCTGATATACAAAATCATATCAGTCTCTTTATTAGTAAAGAAATGGTAAAATTTTGTATTGTTGGATAATGTTTTGAACATTTCCTATATCAAAAGTTGATCGGTTCAGGCACGTTATCTAAAAGCATTGATGTTCTAAATCAAACCACAGTTTTTAGTATACAGAACACACACAAGAGGAAGAGTTCAGAAATGAACGAATCCTTCTTGAGGTATTGTAGACTAGGTCAGATCAATGTGATCCGACTAGCTAGAGTTACATAAAGATGCATATTTAAATTAGTTTGAATTCACATCTTGTGAAACTCGCCAGTCATGTCACAAAGATAAGATGACCATAGCTCCGTTTACTGGAAACAGAGAAAGAGTTAATAAACTCTTGGGATGATACATGTTGATGTATGTAGGTCCCCTGTCTACACATACCAGGACTGGTTCTTTATACTTCATTACGTTCTCTGATGATCTTTCGAGATTCAGACCTATGTTCCTGTTGAAACACAAGTCCGAACCTTTTAAGATATTCACAGAATATAAGTTAGAAGTAGAGAACCAAAATATGGGTATAAGTATTATGTCCTATGATGAGATCAAGGAGGAGAATACTTGAGCACGGAATTCCTGGATTATTCTAAAGGAGAATGAGATTCTCTCTCAGCATTACTCCTCCGTATACACCATTGCACGATGGTATGTTGGGGCGGAGCAGATACACCCTATTTGATATGGTGTGCTCTATGATGAGTACTACTGAGTTACCTATTTCCTTTAGGGAGTTATGCACTTATGAAGCTGCATACCTATTGAATAGGGTTCGAATCAAATCTTTTGCCTACCGCTTCATATGTGATATGGAAAGGGAAGAGCCCATGTCTTAAGCTAGTTAAGATTTGGGGTTGTCCGGCTAATGTCTAAAAGCAAAATCCGGACAAGCTCGAGGCAATGTCTGTTATGTAGAACTGGAAAGGTTCCAGCTATACAAACAACAACTGATGATTTGATAGAACCAAAGGATTCAGTAGATACCAACGAACCTCAGCCTCTCCGCCGATCTAGTAGGGTTCCTCACCCACCTGAGAGATACTTCGGTTGCTCTATGACAGTGGGAGCGAGGATTGCGTCATGAGATGATGACCCAACTAGTTTCGAGCTGGCCATCAGGAGTGTGACTCTGTAAGAATGGCTGGATGCTTATCGATCTGAGATGGAATCCTTATAGACCAACAAAGTATGGACTTTAGTTGCTAAATCTGAAGGGTTAAATCCCCATCAGGAGCAAGTATATCTTGAGAAGATTACTTGGTGTAGATGGAAAAGTTGAGACTTTCAAAGCTAGACTTGTTAAAAGTTTGCATCATTGACCAGGTGTGGATAATGATGAAACCTTTTCAAGTAGCTATGCTTAAGTCCATCCAGATCCTACTTGTCACGGCAACATACCATGACTACGATATCTGGTGGTTGGGTGTCATGACTGCTTTTCTAAATGATGTTTTAGAAGAGTGCGTCTATAAGTACACAGCCAGAGGGCTTCGTAGACAGTGGGAGCAGCGGAAACGTGTGCAAGATGTTTTATGTAATAAAGCAGGCATCGCGGAGTTGGAACATCTGTTTTGATGAGTTAGTCAAAGAGTTTGATATCATCAAAATGGTAGATGAACCTTGTATAAACAAAAAGGTAGTAGGGAGTATGGTGGTGATCCTCGTAGAGTACGTGGATGACATACTCTTGATAAGAAAAGAGTTTCTTATGCTACGCTCGATCAATCTCCGTTTATCACAAAGATTCTCCGTGTAGGATCAAAATGATACCTCCTAAATCCTGAGTTTTGGATCTATGAGATAGATTTAATTGGATGTTAGGATTCTCACTAGTTGTAGTGAGATGATATCAAACGATTCTGGGAAAATCACTGGAAAGGTTCCAGGGTGATAAAGACGACTGAATGTCAGTCGCAGGCATTGTCTTTACCTTCAGTAAAGGGACGGTATGTTGGAAGAGTTCCATGCTAGATACCGTGACATACTAGACGATAAAGGCAGGATACATCGCTACTTAAGATGCTACCAAAGAGGCTGTTTGGGTGTATATTGGTTCATGAGATGAACTATGTTCCTCCCATTGTGTGACAATAGAGTTGTGGCTTATGCCAAGGAACGCAGGTCCCATCAGTGATCCAGACATATTCTAACGCAGTATCACCTGATCATGGAGATAGTTGATCTCCAGGCTAATCAAGGTTAGGAGAGCAGACTCAGAGGACAACACGGCGGATCCACTCACGAAGGCCTATTCCCAGAGAGAGACTTTTATGGGATGGTTGAGTATGAGATACTACAACCACTGCTACAGATGGCCCTAGTGCAAGTGGGAGATTGTTAGTTATATATATGCCCTAGAGGCCATTACTGTACATTGGATGTATATTGTAGTGGATGCTGGGACATATATAGGGAGGACTTTCTTGCTCGACATGATAGTATGCTATCTGGTTGCTCTTTACCTTAACGTGTACACAGATTGTCTCTCTATTACATGTTGGTAAAGCCCTTAGGATGTGTACTTGACTACCTGGACTATGATGCGGATCATACTAGTGGGGACATGGTAGTCCATAAGTGCATCCTTGAAAGTCCCTAGTCGTGGGTGTATCGAGATGGGGCATCGATATACCAGAGTAGACTAGCGTGTACCTTCTCGACCCATACAGATGGGCGATGGATGATCCCATATCCATCGGAGTTTGACATCAGAGATGATATACGGGTTCTCAGTAGAGACTGGGTACACTGGACGGACTCGCCGAGAACTCCCAGATGGTATTATACCTTACGTCAGATGGCAGTTCTCTGGTGACACTGGTACAGAGTAGTCTGTTGACCCTAGATCGTCATAGAGTCTTGTGTGGTTCCCACTGTGCTTTGATTTCCATCTTACCACGTCCAAGAGGGCATGCAAAATGGTGGTTTTTGGGTACAGTCCCGAGTCACATGGAGGCAATGAGCGATAGGAGGGGATTCGTCTCTCCCGGTATAGGGGGTTGATGTTGCGCTGTGTTCGATTGGCTATAACAGGAAATCCCTAGCCAGGGTTGCTGAGATATACTGGTAAGAGTTACCAGTAGTTTCTCGAATTGTTATAGACCTCATATCGACACGACTTATCGAGCTATTGGAGTCTGACGTTTACCACTCCTAAGCAAGATATGCGACATATCAGACGACAAGACCGGACTGTACGGTAGTGTTACTGGTTGGATTCACTAGAGTCTGAGCGGGCTTGCTCGTCGATCTTCTGATCGCTCAATACCCGGGTGGCCGTTACGTTTAGCAGACCGCTTGCGGCTTGTGGGTGATTGATATGATCATCATCTGCTGCCGGCGTATTGACGAGTCTTTAGAGTCCTACACAGAGGTTTCCTGGCTCAAGCGAAACGAAATAGGAGCACATATGAGATATGTGCGGGACCGAGAATAATACCAGTATGTGATACTGTATTCGATTCTCGCGATTTGTAACATTGATCGGTTATATGCGTTATAGCCGGGTTATCGGATCAAGTGTTGATTCGATAAGTTGTTACTATTGATATTAGTCGGTTATATGCGATATGACCGGATCGTTAAATCAAGTGTTGATTTAGTGATTTAATGTATAATTATATATTTGATATATCACTTTACATTAACTAATATAGGTTCATTTAAATGGATATTCTCACTCGGATGTACACATTGTATATGTGATATACTTTTGTGCACTTGATTGTATCATGTTTGATGATACATGTTTGCTAGGGTTTTTGTGTAAAGATCAAACCATGGTTACATGATAATGGTTAGGGTTTTGTTTTATTCACTTATTTATTTATCTATTCTTTTTTGAAAATAATATGCATAAAGAGAATGGTGGCTTTCTTTGTTTCTAGTTGAAGCTTCATGAAGCTTTGACTTTGTAACCACTCTTGTCTTCATGCTTAACCCTAACCATTCCTTTAACCTTGGTCAATTCTCTACACATAACTATAGTTAATATTATGATAAGAATTGATTTTCTATTCTATTCAATTAACACTTATCATAATATTCATCTTCTTCTTCTTCTTGACTTGAAGAAAACCTTTCTTCATCAATGGTGATTGATGAAAATGAGTGAGAAATCCAATTCTAAAGTGAACCCACTTCCTATTTATTCATCCTCTACCTCTTGCCAAGTATTAGAGTGTGTTTTCTTCACAAGTTTCATCACTTGGTGATGTGGGAGCTTGATCTAGTGATGCCTCGACGTAGATCATCTTCGGCACGTCGTCGATGTCCTAACCCGCTTTTTCTCCGATGAAGCCGACGCTAGAGCCCGGGATTTGATTTGGACAGCGGAGAGGACTTCATCACGGAGCCGTGGAGGTGGAGGACCGGATCTACAAAGGTTGTATTGTTAGTTATATGTATGCCCTAGAGGCCATTACTGTACATTGGATGTATATTGTAGTGGATGCTGGGACATATATAGGGAGGACTTTCTTGCTCGACATGATAGTATGCTATCTGGTTTCTCTTTACCTTAACGTGTACACTTATTGTCTCTCTGTTACATGTTGGTAAAGCCCTTAGGATGTGTACTTGACTACCTGGACTATGATGCGGATCATACTAGTGGGGACATGGTAGTCCATAAGTACATCCTTCAAAGTCCCTAGTCGTGGGTGTATCGAAATGGGGCATCGATATACCAGAGTAGACTAGCGTATACCTTCTCGACCCATACAGATGGGCGATGGATGATCCTATATCCATTGGTGTTTGACATCAGAGGAGATATACGGGTGCTCAGTAGAGACTGGGTACACTGGACGGACTCGCCGAGAACTCCCAGATGGTATTATACCTTACGTCAGATGGCAGTTCTCTGGTGACACTGGTACAGAGTAGTCTGTTGACCCGAGATCGTCATAGAGTCTTGTGTGGTTCCCACTGTGCTTTGATTTCCATCTTACCACGTCCAAGAGGGCGTGCAAAACGGTGGTTTTTGGGTACAGTCCCGAGTCACATGGAGGCAATGAGCGATAGGAGGGGATTCGTCTCTCCCGGTATACGGAGTTGATGTTGCACTGTGTTCGATTGGCTATAACAGGAAGTCCCTGGCCAGGGCTGATCAGAGAATTGCTGGTAAGTGTTACCAGTAGTTTCTCGACCCGTTATGAGCCTCATATCGACACGACTTATCGAGCTATTGGGGTCTGACGTTTACCACCCCTAGGCAAGATATGCGACATATCAGACGATCAGACCGGACTGTACGGTAGTGTTACTGGTTGGATTCACAGGAGTGTGAGCTGGCTTGCTCGTCGATCTTCTGATCGCTCAATACCCGGGTGGCCGTTACGTTTAGCAGACCGCTTGCGGCTTGTGGATGCTTGATATGATCATCATCTGCTGCCGGCGTATTGACGAGTCTTTAGAGTCCTACACAGAGGTTTCCTGGCTCAAGCGAAACGAAATAGTAGCGCATATGAGATATGTGCGGGACCGAGAATAATGCGTGTATGTGATACCGCATTTCATTCTCGCGATCAATGTGTCGGATGGTTGTATGCGATATAACCTAGTTATCGATTCAACCGTTGAATCGATAAGCCGATACATTGAATACTAGTCGGTTGTGTGCGACATGACCGGATCATTGAATCAAGTGTTGATTTAATGATTTAATGCATAATTATATATTTGATATATTACTTTGCGTTAACTAGTATCGGTTCACTTTAAATGGATTTTCTCACTCGGATGTGCGCATTGCATATGCGATATGATTTTGTGCACTTGCTTGTATCATGTTTGATGATACATGCCTTTTGGTTAAGTGTAAAGAATTAAACCTTGGTTAATGAAATGGTTAGGGTTTACTATTTCCTTATTCATTTATTTATCTATTTATTCTTTTTGGAAATTGATTTGCATAAAGATTAAATGGTGGCTTTCTTTGGATGGATTATGAAGCTTCATGATACTTTGACCAAGTCACCATTTTGTCTTGATGCTTAACCCTAACCCTTCAATCTAACCATGATTTATTCTCTACACTAAACTATGGTTGGTTAATGATAAGTATTCATATTTATTTCTTTTTACAAATTAACTTATCACAACTTTTTATCATCTTCTTCTTCTTCACTTCAAGAAGAAAGCTAACCTCATCAATGGTGATTGATGAATTAGAGTGAGAAATCCAATTCTAAAGTCTACCCACTTCCTATTTCTTCATCCTGTACCTCTTGCCAAGTATTAGAGTGTGTTTCCTTCACAAGTTTTTAGGGCTTGGTGAAGGTGGAGCTTGATTTAGCGATGCCTCGACGTAGATCATCTTCGGCATGGACATCGACGACCTAGCTCGCTTTTTCTCCGACGAAGCCGACTCTAGAGCCCGGATTCCTTTTGGACAGCGGAGACGACTTCTTTGCGGAGCTATGGAGGTGGAGCACCGGATCTACAAAGGTTGTATTTCCGATATCCCATTAGTTAAGTGTTAACTAGTTTATCTTTTCGCCTAAACATCTAGTCTAAGATCCGTAGTCGGGTCTCTCGGCACCTAGAATTTTTTAAATTGGCATGTTCGATGCCTTGCGAGACCTCTAGTGTGTGCCTAGGAACCCTACAGTGGTATCAGAGCCTAGCTAGAGCCTTAGGCGAAGTCCAGACGGAATTTGAAGTCCGAACGACCCGAAAACCCAACCCTATATATGCTCTCTGTACATTTTTTAATTTCTGGGATTTTTCCAGATTAAAAGTTTCCAAAAAAATCAGCAGGTAATTTAATGAGTTACTGTGAAGCTCGTACAGCTAACTCCACTATATAGGCGCGGAACCGCGGCCCCCACTATGGGATTAGCGGCGGTTCCGCGGCTACTTGTTTGAATCCGTGCACGTGGCTTGCACAGTAAATCTTGTTTTTAAGTACTGAGTCTTCTGGAAATTTTTAATATTTTCTCTACAGAAGAGTATTCTGGGGTACTTTTGGGGATTCGGTGTTTCGATCGGGGTATCAAATTTTTTCTATTTGGCTTTCCGGATAAATTTTAGAATATGTTAAAAAGTTCGACCGGATATAAATACCCAATTTTTCCCTTGTCGGGAAATTTCCAAGTGTTGGATTTTTCCGTAGTTTAACGACGTTCGAAGTAGTGCAAGTAACGCGATGGACCCTCTAGAAGACAACAAACCTTAACTCGATTATGTGACCGTCTTGAACTGCCCTTTGAACCTTCGGGTTTGGGGCAGTACGGCGTGCCACATGTGAGGCGTTGGCTTGACCCTTCTACGGCTGGACCGTTGGTACTGAGGCACGAACGGAATGTTGTTAGACTTATTTCATGTGTTGATCTGTATCGGGAAAACTTGGGTGTTCGATTGTTCGATCGAAAAGTTTAGCATTTTCTATTTATCTGGAATGGGATACAATAATTGGAATCCACAAGTAGTTATGTGATAACGGAATGAATATTATAAACATAGCAGTTTAGTCTCACTTGATCGGTTGCCACGGAATTTTGATGTGATCAAAAGTCCGTCGCAATCACGTAGCGTACGCGGATATTCGCCGGTAAACTTAATAGACAGCTACACCCCATAGCCCCGACCAAGTGACTGTAGGAGAACCCCGTCGCCGAAAGCACCCTTCCGGGTGCTCGCGGTAGCGGTGTTCCGCCTTGGTGCACTTCGTCGACGGCGTCGGGGGTGCGGCCGCCTACTAAAGTTTGCGACGAGCATTCGATCAGGATGTCGGGAATCCTGTTGAATTGCCCGAATTCGTATTGAAAAGAGTTTTCGATTTTGAGACTAAAATGCGGGGTTTATAATTGTTAGGCATGCGATGTCTAAGAAATTCATTTGGTCAGGCATGCGATGTCTGAGGAGGTTGCGGATTCCAACTGTTGTAGTTTTACACTTTCTTTTCTGTGACCGTAAGTGTAATATGTGATATCGCCGGTTTCGTTGCTATATGTCAACGACAATTGGGATGGACATATTTACTTACGTTGATGACATGTGATGTTATGTGTTGCTGGATATGTTATATTGGATCGTCGTGTTTGAATATCCGGGGGTTTTTATGTGAGATGAGTGTTTTTCATTTTCATTCATGTAAAAACTTGTATGTAATATTCTTTTATTGGGGCACTTCCAGGTAGCGGAAGTAGTCACCGTTTGTATATTATTTACTTTTCCGCACTAGGATAGACCCAAGGAGGAGGGCACAAGTAACCGGGTTCTGGAGTCCAGTTGGAGACCAACTCGAGGAGTCGAGTCCGGGTCTCCTAACTCTAGAATTAGTAGGGTTACTTGCCGCTCTCGTAGGGGTCTAGGGGTGTGGGTTTGGCTATTCATCACGACCGTGGAATCCGTGTTTTATACTGGCTCGTATTGAAAACACGGACGTCCTAGTATATCCAATATTTCATATGATTCTTCTGCTGCGTTATCTGTGATGTGATCATGTGATGTTCTGTGATAGATACAGTATATAGTATATATGATATATTATATAGCCGTTACTTATGTTTTACACCCGCGCTAGCCCTGCCCCGCTCTGTCGTTAGTTACCTAACCTAACGGTGCACGAGGGGACATCGAGGCGAATGCGGATGGCATAAGTGTACGTCGTATTTATCTGTGATGTTTAGGTACATTATATGATGGGACTTCATTAATGTGATTAATGAAATAAAAGAAACCTAAGATGTTGTAGAATCGAATTTCAAAATAAAACAGGTAGCTACAGTTCTTGCTTTGCACAACGGTATATATGATATATCCTGCACCTTATTCGATAAGGAAAGGACCGAGATCCCTTCACCGGGAGTGACTCCTTTAGCAATAACTGGCAGATGCTACACCCTCGGTTTGTCTTTTGATTGCTTTTAAGTGTTTTTGCTTTGCACAGTGATATATATGATATATCCCGCACCTCATTCGACGAGGAAAGGACCGACGATCCCTTCACCGGGAGTGACTCCTTTAGCAAAACTAGAAAAGCCTCAAAAACACTCCATTTCAAAATTCATTCGATCCTACAACGATATCAAGTTCATTACGCAATAGGTTTTCAGAAAAACCTGTCGTAGCCCTCCGTCATTTCAGATACGTACTAGTTAGTATTCGTGCTGCGGTTGTTTGGCCTCCGTCAAGGCGTAGTGTACGGTAGCTAACTAGTGCTTATCTGCTAGCATATGATGCGATTGGATTAGGGTATTCGTACGGCGTTGTTTGTCCTCCGTCAAGGGTCGTGCGGGTGGGTTTAATTCAATCAGGAAATGACGGGTTGAACTTGACTAGCGGACTATGGGTTGTTTGGCCTCCGTCAAGGTCATAGGACGCTAGGGGTAAAATATTATTGGGAATTTCAAGTGTTGAAATTTGCAATGAGATTGCATACCTTCTATGAGATAGTTGGATCCCGATACCCGCTGCGAGTAATTGTTACTCCTGGGAGAGTTTTACACATTACAATTAGCCGATCAAGTAGGTGTCTAGAAAGGTGTCAACGGGGTTACGCCTCTGGGAAAACGAGGTTTACATTAATTAGGTTCGTGCGAAAGCACGGGGGACCTCCCTCAAAGTACCGACACTGGCCTGGCTGAAAGATTGGCGAACTTGTAGTGTGTAATTAATCCCGGCTAGTCTTTCCTTTTAGGGTTTGAAGGAAGATTTGATAAAAAGCAGTGGGAGCCATCCTGATTAGATAAAATAAAACCAATCTATTCTTGCAAGAGCGCACGCTGAGTGTTTTCTTCTCTCTCTCTCTCCTGGTAGCGACCATATCACGCCTTAATCAAGATAATAATACGGATTATTGACCGAACCCGCTTGTTATACTGAGCTGGGGAACGTTGGTCCCGCTCCACCTTATAATTGTTATAAGACAGAGCAGGAAATTGGGGAATACCAGATTTCCCGTGCCGCCCAAACGAAGAGAGTGCATGATGATGCATCATCTTCGGGTGTGTTCATTATACAAAACTGTTTCTCAGTATCCTCCGCATCCTAGGTATATGATACCGGATCAGGATCCCAGATATGTAAGATGTTACATAGGGCTACAAAAGGGTAGAAAAACTGAGAACGGGTGATAAGTTTCATGAGGCAGAAAACGGGGCAAGAGTTGCAGCCAAGTCTGTTGGTCACTGTCACCCTGTATTGTAATACATTGATTCTGAACGAATGTTATTAGATACCGAACCTGATATACAAAATCATATCAGTTTCTTTATTAGTAAAGAAATGATAAAATTTTGTATTGTTGGATAATGTTTTGAACATTTCCTATATCAAAAGTTGATCGGTTCAGGCACGTTGTCTAAAAGCATTAACGTTCTAAATCAAACTACAGTTCTTAGTATACAGAACACACACGAGAGGAAGAGTTCAGAATTGAACGATTCCTTCTTGAGGTATTGTAGACTAGGTCAGATCAATGTGACCCGACTAGCTAGAGTTACATATAGATGCATATTTAAATTAGTTTGAATTTACATCTTGTGAAACTCGCCAGTCATGTCACAAAGATAAGATGACCATAGCTCCGTTTACTGGAAACAGAGAAAGAGTTAATGAACTCTTGGGATGATACATGTTGATGTATGTAGGTCCCCTGTCTACACATGCCAGGACTGGTTCTTTATACTTCATTACGTTCTCTGATAATCTCTCAAGATTCAGATCTATGTTCTTGTTGAAACACAAGTCCGAACCTTTTGAGATATTCATAGAATATAAGTTAGAAGTAGAGAACCAAAATACGGGTATAAGTATTATGTCTTGATGAGATCAAGGAGGAGAATACTTGAGCACGGAATTCCTGGATGATTCTGAAGGAGAATGAGATTCTCTCTCAGCATTACTCCTCCGAATACACCATTGCACGATGGTATATCGGGGCGGAGCAGTTGCACCCTATTCGATAAGGTGTGCTCTATGATGAGTACTACTGAGTTACCTTTTTCCTTAAGGGAGTTGTGCACTTAAGAAGCTGCATACCTATTGAATAGGGTTCCAATCAAATCAGTTGCCTACCATTTCATATGTGATATGGAAAGGGAAGAGCCCATGTCTTAAGCTAGTTAAGATTTGGGGTTGTACGGCCTACGTCTAAAAGCAAAATCTGGACAAGCTCGAGGCAAAGTCTGTAATGTAGAACTGGAAAGGTTCCAGCCATACAAACTACAGATGATGATTTGATAGAACCAAAGGATTCAGTAGATTCCAACGAACCTCAGCCTCTCTGCCGATCTAGTAGGGTTTCTCACCCACCTGAGAGATACTTCGGTTTCTCTATGACAGTGGGAGCGAGGATTGCATCATGAGATGATGACCCAACTAGTTTCGAGCTGGCCATCAGGAGTAAGACTCTGTAAGAATGGCTGGATGTTTAGCGATCTGAGATGGAATCCTTATACACCAGCAAAGTATGGACTTTGGCTGCTATATCTGAAGGGTTAAATCCCCATCAGGAGCAAGTATATCTTGAGAAGATTACTTGGTGTAGATGGAAAAGTTGAGACTTTCAAAGCTAGACTTGTTAAAGGTTTTCGTCATTGACCAGGCGTGGATAATGATGAAACCTTTTCCAGTACCTATGCTTAAGTCCATCCAGATCCTACTTGCCACGGCTACATACCATGACTACGATATCTGGCGGTTGGGTGCCATGACTGCTTTTCTAAATGATGTTTTAGAAGAGTGCGTCTATAAGTACACAGCCAGAGGGCTTCGTTGACAGTGGGAGCAGCGGAAACGTGTGCAAGATGCTTTATAGGATAAAGCAGGCATCGCGGAGTTGGAACATCTGTTTTGATGAAGTAGTCAAAGAGTTTGCATCATCAAAATGGTAGATGAACCTTGTATATACAAAAAGATAGTAGGGAGTATGGTGGTGATCCTCGTAGAGTACGTGGATGACATACTCTTGATAAGAAAGGAGTTTCTTATGCTACGCTCGATCAATCTCCGTTTATCACAAAGATTCTCCGTGTAGGATCAGAGTGATACCTCCTAAATCCTGAGTTTTGGATCTATGAGATAGATTTAATTGGATGTTGGGATTCTCGCTAGTTGTAGTGAGATAGTATCAATTGATCCTGGGGAGAATCACTGGAAGTGTTCCAGGGTGATAAAGACGACTGAATGTCAGTCACAGGCATTGTCTTTACCCTCAGTAAAGGGACGGTATGTTGGAAGAGTTCCAAGCTAGATACCGTGACATACTAGACGATAAAGGCAGGATACATCGCTACTAAAGATGTTACCAAAGAAGCTGTTTGGATGTATATTGGTTCATGAGATGAACTACGTTCCTACCATTGTGAGACAATGGAGTTGTGGCTTATGCCAAGGAACGCCGGTCCCATCAGTGATCCAGACGTATTCTAAGGCAGTATCACCTGATCATGGAGATGGTTGATCTCCAGACTGATCGAGGTTAGGAGAGTAGACTTAGAGGATAACGCGGCGGATCCACTCACGAAGGCCTATTCTCAGAGAGAGACTTTTATGGGATGGTTGAGTATGAGATACTTCGACCACTGCTACAGATGGCCCTAGTGCAAGTGGGAGATTGTTAGTTATATGTATGCCCTAGAGGCCATTACTGTACATTGGATGTATATTGTAGTAGATGCTGGGACATATATAGGGAGGACTTTCTTGCTCGACATGATAGTATGCTATCTGGTTGCTCTTTACCTTAACGTGTACACTTATTGTCTCTCTGTTACATGTTGGTAAAGCCCTTAGGATGTGTACTTGACTACCTGGACTATGATGCGGATCATACTAGTAGGGACATGGTAGTCCATAAGTACATCCTTCAAAGTCCCTAGTCGTGGGTGTATCGAAATGGGGCATCGATATACCAGAGTAGACTAGCGTATACCTTCTCGACCCATACAGATGGGCGATGGATGATCCCATATCCATTGGTGTTTGACATCAGAGGAGATATACGGGTGCTCAGTAGAGACTGGGTACACTGGACGGACTTGCCGAGAACTCCCAGATGGTATTATACCTTACGTCAGATGGCAGTTCTCTGGTGACACTGGTACAGAGTAGTCTGTTGACCCGAGATCGTCATAGAGTCTTGTGTGGTTCCCACTGTGCTTTGATTTCCATCTTACCACGTCCAAGAGGGCGTGCAAAACGGTGGTTTTTGGGTACAGTCCCGAGTCACATGGAGGCAATGAGCGATAGGAGGGGATTCGTCTCTCCCGGTATAGGGAGTTGATGTTGCACTGTGTTCGATTGGCTATAACAGGAAGTCCCTGGCCAGGGCTGATCAGAGAATTGCTGGTAAGTGTTACCAGTAGTTTCTCGACCCGTTATGAGCCTCATATCGACACGACTTATCGAGCTATTGGGGTCTGACGTTTACCACCCCTAGGCAAGATATGCGACATATCAGACGATCAGACCGGACTGTACGGTAGTGTTACTGGTTGGATTCACAGGAGTGTGAGCGGGCTTGCTCGTCGATCTTCTGATCGCTCAATACCCGGGTGGCCGTTACGTTTAGCAGACCGCTTGCGGCTTGTGGATGCTTGATATGATCATCATCTGCTGCCGGCGTATTGACGAGTCTTTAGAGTCCTACACAGAGGTTTCCTGGCTCAAGCGAAACGAAATAGGAGCGCATATGAGATATGTGCGGGACCGAGAATAATGCGTGTATGTGATACCGCATTTCATTCTCGCGATCAATGTGTCGGATGGTTGTATGCGATATAACCTAGTTATCGATTCAACCGTTGAATCGATAAGCCGATACATTGAATACTAGTCGGTTGTGTGCGACATGACCGGATCATTGAATCAAGTGTTGATTTAATGATTTAATGCATAATTATATATTTGATATATTACTTTGCGTTAACTAGTATCGGTTCACTTTAAATGGATTTTCTCACTCGGATGTGCGCATTGCATATGCGATATGATTTTGTGCACTTGCTTGTATCATGTTTGATGATACATGCCTTTTGGTTAAGTGTAAAGAATTAAACCTTGGTTAATGAAATGGTTAGGGTTTACTATTTCCTTATTCATTTATTTATCTATTTATTCTTTTTGGAAATTGATTTGCATAAAGATTAAATGGTGGCTTTCTTTGGATGGATTATGAAGCTTCATGATACTTTGACCAAGTCACCATTTTGTCTTGATGCTTAACCCTAACCCTTCAATCTAACCATGATTTATTCTCTACACTAAACTATGGTTGGTTAATGATAAGTATTCATATTTATTTCTTTTTACAAATTAACTTATCACAACTTTTTATCATCTTCTTCTTCTTCACTTCAAGAAGAAAGCTAACCTCATCAATGGTGATTGATGAATTAGAGTGAGAAATCCAATTCTAAAGTCTACCCACTTCCTATTTTTTCATCCTCTACCTCTTGCCAAGTAGTAGAGTGTGTTTCCTTCACAAGTTTTTAGGGCTTGGTGAAGGTGGAGCTTGATTTAGCGATGCCTCGACGTAGATCATCTTCGGCATGGACATCGACGACCTAGCTCGCTTTTTCTCCGACGAAGCCGACTCTAGAGCCCGAATTCCTTTTGGACAGCGGAGACGACTTCTTTGCGGAGCTATGGAGGTGGAGCACCGGATCTACAAAGGTTGTATTTCCGATATCCCATTAGTTAAGGGTTAACTAGTTTATCTTTTCGCCTAAACATCTAGTCTAAGATCCGTAGTCGGGTCTCTCGGCACCTAGAATTTTTTAAATTGGCATGTTCGATGCCTTGCGAGACCTCTAGTGTATGGCTAGGAACCCTACATGTATTTCCGTATTCTAATAGTTAAGTGTTAACTAGTTTGCTTTGTCACCTAAACTTCTAGCCAACGATCTTGTTAGGGTTTCTCGGCACCGTTAAAATTTGAAATTGGCATGGTTGATGCCTTGTGAGACCTCATTAGGGTGCCTAGGAACCTTTCACTTATAGCGTGTAATTAATCCCGGCTAGTCTTTCCTTTTAGGGTTTGAAGGAAGATTTGATAAAAACAGTGGGAGCCATCCTGATTAGATAAAATAATAACCAATCTGATCTTCTAAGAGCGCACGCAGAGTGTTTTCTTCTCTCTCTCTCCTGGTAGCGACCATGTCACGCCTTAATCAAGATAATAAAACTGATATATTGACCGAACCCGCTTGTTATACTGTGCTGGGGAACGTTGGTCCCGCACCAACTTATAACTGTTATAAGATAGAGCAGGAAATTGGGGATTACCAGAATTCTCGTGCCGCCCAAACGAAGAAAGTGCATATGATGCATCTCCTTCGGGTGTGTTCGTTATAGAGAACTGTTTCTCAAATGTCCTTTACGTCCTGGGTATATGATACCGGATCAAGATCCCATATGTAATTTATTACATGGGCTACAGAAAGGTAAAGAACTGAGAACGGGTGATAAGTTTCATGAGACAGAAAACGGGGCAAGTGTTGCAGCCAAGTCTGTTGGTCACTGTCACCCTGTATGATCAATACATTGATTTTGAACAAATGTTATTAGATACCGAACCTGATAAACAAAATCATATCAGTCTCTTTATTTAGATAAAGAAGGATATAATTTTGTATTGTTGGATAATGTTTTGAACATTTCCTATATCAAGAGTTGATCGGTTCAGGCACGTTATCTAAAAGCATTGACGTTCTAAATCAAATCACAGTTCAGAACACACACAAGAGAAAGAGTTCAGAAATGAACGAATCCTTCTTGAGGAATTGTAGACTAGGTCATATCAATGCGACCCGACTGGCTGAAGTTACATTTAGATGTATATTTAAATTAGTTTGAATTTACATCTTGTGAAACTTGCCAGTCATTTCACAGAGATAAAATGACCATAGCTCTGTTTATTGGAAATAGAGAAAGAGTTAGTGAACTCTTGGGATGATACATGTTGATGTATGTAGGTCCCCTGTCTACACATGCCAAGACCGGTTCTTTGTACTTCATTACATTCTTTGATAATCTCTTAAGATTCAGACATATGTTCCTGTTGAAACACAAGTCCGAACCTTTTGAGATATTCATAGAATATAAGTTAGAAGTAGAGAACCTAAATACGGGTATAAGTATTATTTCCTTTGATGTGATCAAGGGGGAGAATACTTGAGCACGGAATTCCTGGATTATTCTAAAGGAGAATGAGATTCTCTCTCAGCATTACTCCTCCGTATACACCGATACCACGATGGTATATCGGGGCGGAGCAATAACACCCTATGTGATATGGTGTGCTCTATGATGAGTACTACTGAGTTACCTATTTCCTTTTGGGAGTTATGCACTCGAGAAGTTGCATACCTATTGAATAGGGTTCCGATCAAATCAGATGCCTACCATTTCATATGAGATATGAAAAGGGAAGAGCCCATCTCTTAAGTCAGTTAAGATTTGGGGTTGTCCGGGCTATGTCTAAAAGCATAATCCGGACAAGCTCGAGGCAAGGTCTGTTATGTACAACTGGAAACAGTTCCAGCTATACAAACTGCAGCTGCTGATTTGGTAGAACCAAAGGATTCAATAGCAAACAACGAACCTCAGCCTCTCCGCCGATCTAGTAGGGTTCCTCACCCACCTGAGAGATACTTCGGTTTCTCTATGACAGTGGGAGTGAGGATTTCATCATGAGATGATGACCCAACTAGTTTCGAGCTGGCCATCAGGAGTGAGACTCTGTAAGAATGGCTTGATGCTTATCGATCTGAGATGGAATCCTTATACACCAACAAAGTATGGACTTTGGTTGCTTTATCTGAAGGGTTAAACCCCCATCAGGAGCAAGTATATCTTGAGAATATTTCTTGGTGTACATGAAAAAGTTGAGACTTTCAAAGCTAGACTTGTTAAAGGTTTGCATCATTGACCAAGTATGGGTTATGATGAAACCTTTTCTAAGTAGCTATGCTTAAGTCCATCCAGATCCTACTTGCCACGGCTACATACCATGACTACGATATCTGGCGGTTGGGTGTCTTGACTGCTTTTCTAAATAATGATTTAGAAGACAAGGTCTATAAGTACACAGCCAGAGGGCTTCGTAGACAGTGGGAGCAGCGGAAACGTAAGCAAGATGTTTTATGTGATAAAGCAGGCATCGCGGAGTTGGAACATCTGTTTTGATGAGTTAGTCAAAGAGTTTGACATCATCAAAATGGTAGATGAACCTTGTATATACAAAAAGGTAGTAGGGAGTATGGTGGCGATCCTCGTAGAGTACGTGGATGACATACTCTTGATAGGGAAGAAGTTTCCTATGCTATGCTCGGTCAATCTCCGCTTATCATAAGGATTCTCCATATAGGATCAAAGTGATACCTACTAAATCCTGGTTTTTGGATCTATGAGATAGATCTAATTGGATGTTAGGATTCTCACTAGATGTAGTGAGATGGTATCAATTGATCCTGGGGAGAATCACTGGAAAGGTTCCAGAGTGATAAAGATGACTGAATGTCAGTCACAGGCATTGTCTATACCCTCGGTAAAGGAACGGTATGTTGGAAGAGTTCCAAGCTAGATACCGTGACATACTAGACGATTAAAGGCAAGATACATCGCTACCAAAGATGATACCAAAGAGGCCGTCTGGGTGTATATAAGTTCATTAGATGAACTTCGTTCCTCCCATTGTGTGACAATGGAGTTGTGGCTTATGCCAAGGAACGCCCGTCCCATCAGTGATCCAGACATATTCTAAGGCAGTATCACCTGATCATGGAGATGGTTGATCTCCAGGGGATCGAGGTTAGGAGAGCAGATTCAGAGGACAACACGGCGGATCAACTCAGGAAAGGCCGTTTCCCAGAGAGAGACTTTTTATGGGATAGTTGAGTATGAGATACTACAACCACTGCTATCAGATGGCCCTAGTGCAAGTGGGAGATTGTTAGTTATATGTATACCCTAGAGGCCATTACTATACATAGGATGTATATTGTAGTGGATGCTTGGACATATATAGGGATGACTTTCTTGCTCGATATCATAGTATGCTATCTGGTTACTCTTTACCTTAACGTGTACACTGATTGTCTCTCTGTTACATGTTGGTAAAGCCCTTAGGATGTGTACTTGACTACCTGGAATATGATGTGGATCATACTAGTGGGGACATGGTAGTCCATAAGTATATCCTTCAAAGTTCCTAGTCATGGGTGTATCGAGACGGGGCATCGATATACCAGAGTAGACTAGCGTGTAGCTTCTCGACCCATATAGATGGGCGATGGATGATCCCATATCCATTGGTGTTTGACATCAGAGATGATATACGGGTGCTCAGTAGAGACTGGGTACACTGGACGGACTCGCCGAGAACTCCCAGATGGTATTATACCTTACGTCAGATGGCAGTTCTCTGGTGACACTGGTACAGGTTAGTCTGTAAACCCGAGATCGTCATAGAGTCTTGTGTGATTCCCACTGTGCTTTGATTTCCATCATACCACGTCCAAGAGGGCATGCAAAAAGGTGGATTTTGTAAGTCTACGCTAGCGCCCCGGCCGTCTACAGACGCCAAATGCGGAACAAAAACTTTTTATCTGGCGCTATCGTATACTTTAACCCGGATCTGCCATTATTGCTAAACTAACAAACTGTAAAGAGTGTAGAAAGGTTATACCGAACGATCCGAGTCCTTCGTTCTTTAACCATCATCCCACGCTCCGTTGCGGCTGCTCCGATCTCGTCGATCTCCGATATCCTCGTCGAGATGGCACCACGTCGACGATTCTTTAAACGGGCTCCCGCCTCTGACTTGAGGCAACTCGGTCGTCAAGTTTGCTAAAAGAGACGACCAAGAATGATGTAGAGAATGAGTAGATTACTTTGTCTCACTTCGTCCAAGTCCGTGGACGATCGGTTAATGAAGTTTCCGAGGGAATCGGGTGATGGAATGAAATGAGCTGTGAAATTCCATACACCCCAAAATCTATCAAAATCCTTTCAAGTGAAAACATCAAGTGTGTATGAGAGAGAGGAGGGGGCCGGCCACTTATAGGAGTGGGGGGTGAGTGTAGGAGAGGGGAGAGTAACCTTAAGAACAAAATATCATATGTGAACACAAAAGAATATCTTAAGGAAAACAAAACCTCATTGAAATCAAAGCATGAGTCATTAACCTTGTCACCAAATTCTAGAACCTTCTAGAACCTTCTAGAAGCATGACTCACTCTCATCCAAGAAAAGATAAATCCGTCTTTAACTGAATGTTAAAAGACGGCTGATAGAAAACTGGAAACTGGCAACTTCCAAAAGTGATCCTGAAACGACTTTCAGGATAACCCCGAAACTGTATAAATATACCCGCATTTGTATTACGACCGAATACAAATGCAACTGAGACAAAGATATTATACCTACTCAATATAATACTCGGATCCGGCTTAAACCAAAGCCGACCAGTATCATCTGCCCGAAAAATAACACGTGCGTAAACGCACGTGCATTTTCCGAACCCTGCCATAAAACCATACGGCCTCTACAACGTTTCGCCCGAACTTGGGAAACTGTCTGTGGGGAACTCTAATGACTCGTCAGTACCCTGGCAGTGGGTTTAACCACAAACCGTCAGCGGCACTAGCAATGCGTAACGGCTGCCCATGGACTGACCTCAAGGGAGGCTGATGAGCGAACTCATCCAGAAACCCTACTGAGCCTAATAGTGACAATGTATATACAGTCCGGTCCGTTCGTCAATGAGTATCGCATATCTGCCTAGGGGGCTAGTAACGTCAGACCCCCAATAGCAGTATAAGTCGTGTCGGAGTGAAGCCCAATAACACCCTGAGATACTACTGGAGTACCTACCAGTAAATCTCCTGCCATGGCCATAGACTTTGTGTAATGGCTCTCCTAGACACAGCACGACCTCGCCCCTAATACCGGGAGAGACGAATCCCCTGCCGATCCGCTCACGTGCCTCCATATGGCTCGGGACTGTACCCAAAAACTACCTGTTTGCACGACTCCTTTGAGCCGTGGTAGGGTAGAAATAAAAGCACAGTGGGAACTCACACGAGACAAATGACGACCTCAGGTCGATGAACTAACCTGTACACATGTCACCAGGGAACTGCTATCTGACGATATGTATAATACCAACTAGCAGGTTCCCGGCGAGTCCTTTCCGGTGTACTCATAACCCAATGAGCACCTGTATACATCTTAGGTGATCCAATTGAAACCAGTGGCTTGTGAGACCGGCCACCGCCCCTCGTCGGGGTCTCGATTGTACACACTAGTCTACTCCGGAGTATCGATGCCCTGTCTCGAAACTCCCACGACTAGGGACCACAATTAAGGATATGCGTATAAACCACTCAACTCTCACGTATATGATCGCCATCATACTGTTGGTGGTAAAGCAAGATCTTAAGGGCTCTATCAAAGTGTAACATGTAATCAGTCACCTGAACATGTACACGACTGATAAAGGCAAACCAGATAGCATACTATCATCTCGAGTAAGACTGTTCTACCGGTATAGGTCCTCCGCAATCATTGCAATCACGTACTTGTGACCCAATAATTGACTATGAGGGCACTATCTCCAACAATCTCCCACTTGCACTCAAGGCTAATTATTGCGATGTCGACTACTCACAGCCCGTGTGAAACCGAACATCCAACTCCTCTACTAATCAGTATCACAAAGCCCGTTTGTAAAACTATTGTGTTCGAGAAATAGCCTCAGTGAGTGGATCCGCCTAGAAGTTTCTTTCTATATCTCTCTTTGTCTCAAGTTCGCGGAGAAAGCCATCTCCCGAATCGAGTAATACCTGTCTTAGAATATGTCTGGATATCTGATGGGACCTAGTTCATAAATGAACTCCAAATCCAAACTTCTTAGACTGTATCGATCACTGAACCTAATCAGTATCCGGCACCATGCCTCCCACAGTATTCTCTTGGATCACCTGTCCATAATACTGTCCCTCGTCAGAGGGAAAGCTATAACTCTGACAATCACTCTGTCATCCATGTCACCTTTGAAGCCTGGAATGATAACCGTCTCCCGAAGGAGGCTGCCGTCATGTAATCCGTAGAACATGTACTTATGTTCTAAAACTGCTTCCTTATGTTTCTCCAGGATTGGATTAATACAAACTTATTGCATCTTGTGCAAAAACAATATCTGGTGTGGTACTTGACATCTCATGATTGACTCAATTGCCTAAGCAAATGATCTGCCAATCATGCACATCCCTCTCCACTTTAGTCTATACGACACCTTTAGAGAGGGTGACTTCATCACCTGCAGGCACACCACCATGCTAGGAGTCAACTATTCCAAAAACCATTAGAATATCTGTCAAACTACCCACATTGGGAAACTACCCAAATCTAGATCTAAAACTATAGATCTAGAAACCAGAATGTCAAATATTATATCCATATCCTGTCCGGAGAAACAACTGTGTGACGACCATAGTACAACCGATCATAGTATAGGAATTTTACTTCCTACTTTGTGTATGTCATCCAGATACCATGACATCACACCCTACTACCTTCTTAACAGATCCATCCCTTATTTTGATTGAAGTCAAACCTATGACTGTCACATCAAAAATAGATGATCTATCTTCGCTATAACTGCTCAAGTCTATAAATAGACATAAGCTACTTGCCCACTATGCTTCTGTTGCTCCCACTGACTACGACAACACTCCTACCGGGTCTCATAGCCTGGAACAACAGTAGTGTCAAGTCTTGGTAGATAAGAACCTCCCTGTCACCGTCCTTGAGGCTACCGGAGTACCTCTCGGGTGTCTGAGGTTACCCACCATATCTGCGGAGTGGCTATTGGAATGTCAAACCTGATTGAATATATAGGTCCTATTAAATTTTTCGTAATCGTTCGCGGTTCTGGAATCACTTCTAGTTCTACCATACTCCCACTACTGTTTTCTGAAAAAGATCCATTTTACTAAAACTGTGGCGAGTCAAGAACAATATCACTATTGATCTTCCAAATGGTAGAATATCAACCCTCGTCATAGCCAGGGTCAACCCACAAACAGCCATTACAGAAACGTGCCCTGAGTTATCCAGAGTCTGGTTTTAAGCATAAGCTGGACAACTCCCCGTACCTTAATATCTTTTAAGGTACGATCCATTCTATATCCAATACAGAAACTTTGGCACTTATTTAATTGGAACCAGATTCAAATCATGCAGCTGTCTCCAGTGCATATCAACTTAATGGAAAGAGGCTAATCAACATTACTCAACTTAGGAATCCATCCAATTATGAGTGACCTGAAAGAGAAACACGTTTCTCAAAACCATCACTATCATCTGAATACCAATCACAAGAATCTACATCTTCGATCTCTTTGAAGAATCCCGATACTTATGATACCTGGTTCTCTACTTTATTCTTATACCTACAACTTCTCAAAACTTAGACCTTGTATTTCTACGAAACACCCGTCTAAATACTAGAGAAGTTATAAGTAAACAAAACATAGTACGAGGACCAACCCCTTTGTCCTGATGGACACTGGACAACATACAATACTCTGTATAAGTCCGCTGAGTTAAACAACTCAAAACCTGTGCGTCGTAGGTCGAAAACTGTACCCTGGCGATTTCCTCAAATATCATCAATTACAACGAATTCCGATATAATGAGGATAATCACCTAATTCCCAATAACTTACTTCCACTCATCATCTGTAAAACCATACAGATATGAGAATGAAACCTGGTAAATACATACCCTTGGAGTAAGTGTCTAATCGGGAAAACAGTTTTTCTTTAACAATGCACTGAAACATGAAAATGTTTCGTAGGGGTATCCTCGTATTCATAGCAATGCCTCTTCCATAATCCAATTCATGACTTCAACCGTATATTTTATTGCCATCTCTCTAAATCCCTTTATTTGTCTTTAGTCGTTACCTTTTGTACACCATCGTTAGGCTAAATGGTTTTCTTCCTTCCCTACCGTTCGGCACCAGCCTATGGTTTGGAAGAAGACTATCCAGTAAGCATAATAGGTGTACCCTCATAAATCAAGGAGTACTCGTATCTTGAGAGAAGGTGATGATAAAAGACAACTGAATAATACCTTATTCCTTTAAAGGTGAAATAGGAGTGGCGATGAAGTACGCGGTTTTGGTCGTGAATGATATCAGTCGCAATTTACTTTGCCCTCTTTCTAATCCCTTTATTTTGTCTTTACATATTACCTTCTGCACACCCTACTTAGGCTAATTGGTTTTCTTCATTCCCTACCTTTCGGCATCAGCCTATGGTTTGGAATAAGACTATCCAATAAGCGTAATAGGTGCACTCTCCTAAACCAAGGAGCCCTCGCAACCTGAGAGAAGGTGATAATAAAGGACAACTGAATAAACCAATTCTATTTCTCCTGAACCTGGATCCATCCTCAAAGAAGTCCCTTCGAGTTCGTATATAACCATACGATGGATCTATCCAATGGAAGTGGATATCCGTAGTATTACGGGTGTTCTGAGAAATTCAAAGGGTAAAAGAAGGAGTGGCAATGACTTATGCAACTCAGACAATCCAAAAGCCAGTATTTTAAGAAGGTTTGGTCAACCTGGTCACTGAGTCAAAGTCTAGGGTCGGTCAAAGGTCGCTGCCAAAGAGAGAGAGAAAAGAAACACTCTGCGTGCACTCTAACCTAGATCAGAATGGTTATCACTTTATCTAATCCGGAAACCTCCCACTGTCCTGTCAAATTCTCCTCCAAACCTAAAGAAGAATCAATCGGGATCACCCGAAGAGTAAACCAACTCATCAGTGTGAATCGGGATCCAACTCTCATCGCATGATAACGTGATGGAATTCATCCACGTTACTCATACTCCAGAAGGTATGCGCATACTTGGCAAGTTTCAGTTTCTTTAGAAACTCCCGATATGATTTTTGCCCCATGCTCTTATAACCTTGGCGTTAGGTCAAAATGTCATAAGTCACATGCCAAGTTCTACCAGTCACTATCTTGTTAATTTGAACCCACCCGCACATGCCCTTGGCGTTAGGTCAAAATGGCAGAACGGCTGTCCCAAACCAACTCATCTATCTATGCAACAATTGAATACCCAGCAGCTACCAAACACTATGCCTTGGCGTTAGGTCAAAATACATAGCTTGAATACTACAGAATACCCAAAAGAAGTGACGGAGGGCTACGGCTGGTTTTTGGCGAAAAACCTTTAACGTAGTGAACTTGATATCGCTGAAGGAACCTGATAGCTTTTTAAAATATAGTGGCGAAAACCTTTTGCTAAAGAGGTCACTCCCGGTAAAGGGATCTCGGCTCTTTCCTCGTGGAATGAGGTGCAGGATATTCCACTGAATACCGCTATGCAAAGCAACTTGTAATCGACTATAGTGAAGTTATTACCCTGACGCAAACTTCTGCCCAAGGGGTCAGTCCCGGTGAAGGGATATCGGCCCTTGCCCCGTCGAATGAGGTGCAGGATATTCCAACCGAATATCTCTATGCAAAACAAAAGAAAACGTCTTTGCAATAACACCTTTTAAATTTGTTCCAACAACTGTAAACAGGTTTGCTTTACTTTGCATTGATCAGAATCAACACAGTCCCATCAATTAATCACACCAGAAAAGAACGAAAATAAAATGTACGTATATGCCATCCGCATTCGTCACTGGGTCCCGTCATCACCTGTTAGGTTACTTAACTAACGACAGAGCAGGGACTGGACTAGAGCGGGTGTAAAACATATACAACATCTAATAGTATATAAATCAATATACAATAATCGCTCCAGGCGTGATAATATGCAACATTACAGAAAAGTAATAAGCATCACAGAACAATACAGATAATCTGGGATCCCCGGGTTTCACAGAGCCGCTGCTGAAACCCGACGTTCTCCTTGTCGTGTGGATAGCCTGTGCAATGAAACCTAGACCCCTACGGGTGCGGCAAGTTACCCGCCAAAACCTGAACCGATGCAGCCCCCTACAGCATAGTGAATGGACCACCCAGCACTTCACGGAATCCGGTAATCTTGGGCACCCCTCCTTGGGTCAACCTGTACCCCCTACGAGTGCGGCGAATAGTCTGCCAATTCTAGAGTGGGACCCCTCTGCCTCTCAAAGCCATGAGATGCGGACCCGTTGCCCTCCAGAACCCGGCTATCCGTGCACTCCGTCGTGGGGCAAAACCTAGTACAGTAATGAAAAATAGTACAATAGGTACATCGACCGCAACCTGGTCGTGCCCCAAAAGAATATTATACAACAGGCAGTGACGGCAGTCCACAAGTTGGACCCTCGCCCCGCAATATCAAATGTACAAATAAACTCAAACTGTACTACCATTGCACACTGCTATCCACCACGACAAATCCGCAACGTCACAGCACAACACAGAACATCAACGCGAATGTCACGTTCGCAAACCCGTCTAAAAGAACTATAGCAATCAGACGCGGTTTACCGATCAAATGACATTCCCGGTCGGAGATATAATGTAAGCACTGTAAACTAACGTGTTTAAATTTTTAGGACACCATTTAAAATCAACAGAAACTGTCAAATTGGAAAAATGCGATTTTTGATTTCCGGTTCGATCGATCTTTTAAACGCGTTAGCACAAGTTAGTATAGCAAAATGGTGAGGCTCTGATACCACTGTAAGTCTACGCTAGCGCCCCGGCCGTCTACAGACGCCAAATGCGGAACAAAAACTTTTTATCTGGCGTTATCGTATACTTTAACCCGGATCTGCCATTATTGCTAAACTAACAAACTGTAAAGAGTGTAGAAAGGTTATACCGAACGATCCGAGTCCTTCGTTCTTTAACCATCATCCCAAGCTCCGTTGCGGCTGCTCCGATCTCGTCGATCTCCGATATCCTCGTCGAGATAGCACCACGTCGACGATTCTTTAAACGGGCTCCCGCCTCTGACTTGAGGCAACTCGGTCGTCAAGTTTGCTAAAAGAGACGACCAAGAATGATGTAGAGAATGAGTAGATTACTTTGTCTCACTTCGTCCAAGTCCGTGGACGATCGGTTAATGAAGTTGCCGAGGGAATCGGGTGATGGAATGAAATGAGCTGTGAAATTCCATACACCCCAAAATCTATCATAATCCTTTCAAGTGAAAACATCAAGTGTGTATGAGAGAGAGGAGGGGGCCGGCCACTTATAGGAGTGGGGGGTGAGTGTAGGAGAGGGGAGAGTAACCTTAAGAACAAAATATCATATGTGAACACAAAAGAATATCTTAAGGAAAACAAAACCTCATTGAAATCAAAGCATGAGTCATTAACCTTGTCACCAAATTCTAGAACCTTCTAGAACTTTCTAGAAGCATGACTCACTCTCATCCAAGAAAAGATAAATCCGTCTTTAACTGAATGTTAAAAGACGGCTGATAGAAAACTGGAAACTGGCAACTTCCAAAAGTGATCCTGAAACGACTTTCAGGATAACCCCGAAACTGTATAAATATACCCGCATTTGTATTACGACCGAATACAAATGCAACTGAGACAAAGATATTATACCTACTCAATATAATACTCGGATCCGGCTTAAACCAAAGCCGACCAGTATCATCTGCCCGAAAAATAACACGTGCGTAAACGCACGTGCATTTTCCGAACCCTGCCATAAAACCATACGGCCTCTACAACGTTTCGCCCGAACTTGGGAAACTGTCTGTGGGGAACTCTAATGACTCGTCAGTACCCTGGCAGTGGGTTTAACCACAAACCGTCAGCGGCACTAGCAATGCGTAACGGCTGCCCATGGACTGACCTCAAGGGAGGCTGATGAGCGAACTCATCCAGAAACCCTACTGAGCCTAACAGTGACAATGTATATACAGTCCGGTCCGTTCGTCAATGAGTATCG
This sequence comes from Agapanthus africanus, assembly GCA_030015575.1. Lineage (NCBI taxonomy): Eukaryota > Viridiplantae > Streptophyta > Magnoliopsida > Asparagales > Amaryllidaceae > Agapanthus > Agapanthus africanus. The sequence goes on from JASDDO010000004.1 coordinate 210,253,219, forward strand.
CATATCTGCCTAGGGGGCTAGTAACGTCAGACCCCCAATAGCAGTATAAGTCGTGTCGGATTGAAGCCCAATAACACCCTGAGATACTACTGGAGTACCTACCAGTAAATCTCCTACCATGGCCATGTACTTTGTGTAATGGCTCTCCTAGACACAGCACGACCTCGCCCCTAATACCGGGAGAGACGAATCCCCTGCCGATCCGCTCACGTGCCTCCATATGGCTCGGGACTGTACCCAAAAACTACCTGTTTGCACGACTCCTTTGAGCCGTGGTATGGTAGAAATCAAAGCACAGTGGGAACTCACACGAGACAAATGACGACCTCAGGTCGATGAACTAACCTGTATACATGTCACCAGGGAACTGCTATCTGACGATATGTATAATACCAACTAGCAGGTTCCCGGCGAGTCCTGTCCGGTGTACTCATAACCCAATGAGCACCTGTATACATCTTAGGTGATCCAACTGACACCAGTGGCTTGTAAGACCGGCCACCGCCCCTCGTCGGGGTCTCGACTGTACACACTAGTCTACTCCGGAGTATCGATGCCCTGTCTCGAAACTCCCACGACTAGGGACCACAATTAAGGATATGCGTATAAACCACTCAACTCTCACGTATATGATCGCCATCATACTGTTGGTGATAAAGCAAGATCCTAAGGGATCTATCAAAGTGTAACATGTAATCAGTCACCTGAACATGTACACGACTGATAAAGGCAAACCAGATAGCATACTATCATCTCGAGTAAGACTGTTCTACCAGTATAGGTCCTCCGCAATCATTGCAATCACGTACCTGTGACCCAATAATTGACTATGAGGGCACTATCTCCAACAGATTTTGGGTACAGTCCCGAATCACATGGAGGCAATGAGCGATAGGAGGGGTTTCGTCTCTCCCGGTATAGGGAGTTGATGTTGCGCAGTGCTCGATTGGCTATAACATGAAGTCCTTGGCCAAGGCTGTTTTAGAGATTACTGGTAAGTGTTACCAGTAGTTTCTCGACCCGTTATGAGCCTCATATCGACACGACTTATCGAGTTATTGGGGTCTGACGTTTACCACCCCTAGACGAGATATGCGACATATCAGACGAACAGACCGGACTGTACGGTAGTGTTACTCGTTGGATTCACTGGAGTGTGAGCGGGCTTGCTCGTTGATCTTCTGATCGCTCAATACCCGGGTGGACGTTACGTTTAGCAGACCGCTTGCGGCTTGTGGGTGTTTGATATGATCATCACCTGCTGCCGGCGTATTGACGAGTCTTTAGAGTCCTACACAGGGGTTTCCTTGCTCAAGCGAAACGAAATAGGAGCGCATATGAGATATGTGCGGGACCGAGGATAATACCAGTATGTGATACTATATTCTATTCTCGCGATTTATGACATTGATCGGTTGTATGCGATATGGCCGGGTTATCGGATCAAGTGTTGATTCGATAAGTTGTTACTATAGATATTAGTCGGTTATATGCGATATGACCGGATCGTTAAATCAAGTGTTTAAATCAAGTGTTGATTTAATGATTTAATGTATAATTATATATTTGATATATTACTTTACATTAACTAGTATTGGTTCACTTAAGATTTGTTTTCTCACTTGAAAGTGTACATTGTTTATATGTGATATATGCAAGTGTACATGTTTGTATCATGCTTGATGATACAAATAAGTTGTGTGTATGAGACTTGAACCATATCAAGGTTGAATTAGGGTTTACTATTTTCCTAAACAAATAACAAAAGAGAGTGACTTTGGTCAAAGTTATCAAGCTTGAAAAAGCTTGATGAACATTGACAAAGTCAACTCTTTTGTCATTTGTTCAAGATATTAGCTAACCCAACCCTTAACCTTATGCTATGGTTAATTCTCTACATGAGTTAAGCATGAGGGCTTAACTCAACCATGGTGCTATGATTAAAAGGATAAGTGTTCATATTATTCTTTTAATAGAAATCATTCTTTCTTCTTCTTCATCAAGCTTGAAAAAGCTTGCTAGCTCCAATGGCATCATGGGAAAAAGAGTGAGAAATCCAATTCTAAAGTGAACCCACTTCCTATTTCTTCATCCTCTACCACTTTCCATGTAGTATAGGGTGTTCTCTTCACAAAGTTTTCGACCGAGTGAAGGAATAGCTTGAGTTTGAGTCTCCCCGACGTAGATCACCTTCGGCCTCGAAGTCAATGACCTAGCCCGATCATTTCTCCGACGAAACCATTTCTAGAGTCCGGGATCCAATGATCGCAGCGGAAGGACGTCAACACGGAGCTAAAGAAGTGGTGGACCGGATCTACAAAGGTTGTAATCCCTTTCACTTAGTAGCAAAGTCGTTTGCTTGCTTGCTTTTCGCCTTAACTTCTAGTTAACGATCTTCATTAGGGTTTCTCGGCACTGGAAAAATTTTGTTTGGCATGGTTGATGCCTTGTAGAACCTCTTGAGTGTGCCTAGGAACCCTACAGGCCCTACCTCAGATTCAGTTCGAGAGGCTACTCGAGATCATCGGTCTTCGATATGCCAGTACATGACCCTAGTGCAAGTGGGAGATTGTTAGTGTATATGCCTTAGGGGCGATTATTGTATCATACCAGTTTGTATATTACTTAATAGAAGCTTGGGATATTCACATGTATATAACAGTCTTGCTAAACATAGTAGTATGCTACTTGGTTTTTCTATCTTAATATGTGAGTATACGTATTGATAGAGCTCTTAGGATCTTGCTTGACTACCAGCGTTGTGATGGCAGTCACACTAGTGGGGGCTGGGTAGTCTACAAGCACATCCTTATTCAGGGCCCTAGTCGTAGGATTATCGAGACAGGGCATCGATACTCCGGAGTAGACTAGTGTATACGCTTCTTATCCCAGTTGGGGAGATGGTCTGTCCCACAGCCGTCAGTATGTCGTACTGGATATAGTATGCAGGTGCTCGTTAGGTTACGGGTACACCGGACAGGACTCACAGGGAACTGTTGGTTGGTTTTATACCAGTCGTCAGTTAACAGTTCCCAGGTGACATGAGTACAGCATAGTCCGCAGACTTGACACTGCTACTTCGCCTCGAGTGTGTCCCACTGTTCTTAGATTGCTACCCTACCACGGCTCAAAGGAGTCGTGCAAACAGGTAGCAGTTGGGTGCAGTTCCGAGCACTTGGAGGCAGTGGCGGTTAGACAGGATTCGTCCCTCCCGGTATTGGGAGTTGATATCGCGCTGTGTCAGAGAGCCATTACGCAAAGTCCCTGGCCAGGGCAAGCGAGATTTGCCGGTAGGTTCCAGTAGTTTCTCAGGGTGTAATGGCTTCACTCCGACATGACTTATACCGCTATTAGGGGACTGACGCTTGCCGCCCCCCTAGGCCCGATATGCGATAGTCTTAGACGAACAGACCAGACTGTACGGATATTGTCACATCAGACTCAGTAGGAGTTCGGATGGGTTTCCTCATCGGCCTTCTTATCGACATCTACCTGGGGACCGTTACGTACAGCTAGTGCCGCTTGCGGTCTGTAGTTAAACCCACTGCCAGCGTAGTAGTCGAGTCTCTAGAGTCCCACACAGAGAGTTTCCCTACTCCAGGCGAAACGATATAGAGGTCGTATGGTTTTACGACAAGGGTTCGGACGCATACGTGTGTTTACGCACGTACGACATCCGGACAGTTTTTACTAGCCGGCTTTAGTTTAAGCCAGTTTCTAGTATCCGGTTATTGGATTTATACAGTCTAAAGTTTTTTCGTGTTTTCACGGATAGGAGGGGCGTTCTCGTAATTTCACGAGAAGCTTCTAGAAGATGGTGACTTGAGGGTTAAGGTGGCATATGCATTAAATGAGATTAGTGACTCATTTGTGTGATTCATCCATGTCATTAATGCATCATAAATGCTTAATGACTCATGGAGATGAATCACCCATTTTTATTTATGAAGCATGGTTCTTAAATCCTTTATTTTCTTTTATGGATAAATAATAATGCTTCATATATATTATGATAGATCATTATCTCATTCTATTCTCTCTTGCTCACTTTCTCTCTCCTCAAGCTCTCTCTCTTCATACCCTAATTCTCCCCTCTCATGTGTTGAGATCAAGGATTAGAATAGACTACTTAATCCTTAACCATTCTCTATATCACCTAGGTTACTTAGATTAGCGATTTAAGAAACCTAGTTACCTCAAGTTAGAGGTGAAGCTTGAAGTAAAGCTCTCGGGTGGATCATCTACTACATAGAGAAAGCCGGAGAGGACGTGGAGAACGAAAAGACGAAGGACACGTTTCATCAGGTATAATCACTTTTCATAGTAGTTGTTAACTTCTATGATTCTTGTTAGTTATAGTTTAGCAAAGATTCTCGGTTAGTCGATGTTTACGCCTAAAACAAGATCGTTTTTCATTATTCCGCCTCCCCGCAAGTCGTGGGGTGTTGTACATCGACTTACACCGAGCGCATGTCCAATGCTGAGCATATAGCGAGGGCTAACGACCAAAGTTTCAATCCGGACCAATATCAACCATCACCACCAATTTCCAAAGAAGAATTTCATAATCGGTTTATAGCATATATGATGACTATTGAAAATAGCCAACCAACCAACCAATATCAATATTCTTCTTATCATAATGTTGATCCTACTCTTGCCCAATTTTCACAACCATTCAATTCCTATCAATCCTATCCGACTTTTACACCTTCCCTAGACATTCATTTGGGGGTTTTACTTATCCACAAGAATTTAATCTTATCCTGAAACCCCTTATCAACCCAAGTCTAGTCTTGAGCGGAAATTAGAAGAAGGTATAGTGATGATGAACCGCGTCAGAGAGGAATGGAAGGAAAGCATGGCTAAATATGAAAGAGCAACTAGTTCCGAACCAGCCCAAAAATTTTTAGTATATAATACGGGCATAGGACAAAGTGAGAATTTGGGTAGTGAGACAGAACTATACACCCTTCCTATTCCAAACTGAAATCCACAACTCCAGTTTCACAGATTCATCGAGTACACCAAATGATTCACCAATTGAAGATAGGATGTCTGATAAGTTGTGTGACTTTGAAGTGTTTGATTTACCCAATTGTGAAGGGTCCATTTCATGTGAAACCATACCCAACCCTTGTGATCTCTACACCTCCACTCTTGAACCAAAATTGATTGAAAACCATACTTTTAATGAGGTGTTTGAGAATTCTAACCTTCACTTGAATGAGGAGATTGACGTTGGAGATATATTGATTGATGAACCCGAAATTTTGGATGAGTTTGTCCCACCAATTCATCAGGTCCTTTCACTTCCTTGTGGTCATCATCTTGAGCCTTTAATTATTCTTCCCGAACCCCAAATATGTCTTGAAGTTGATAATAATGGTATAATCGAACAGCAGACCGAAATTCAGCTTACATCTCCCACATTTGGTTTAGCGATCCTCAATACACCAATTTGTTTACCCATTTCACCTTCTACTTTTTCAGGTTCTTCTTCTATTCCTCCTATAATTTCAGTGAGTGTTGATGAATCACAATCCGATAATTCAAGTTCGATAATTCCAGAAAGTCAACTTGATTTGGATACTTTTGAAAATGAGGTAGATGAGTTTTTCGAGTCTCCTACCTCCATAATTTTTGACAAATCAAGTATGATAAATTCTGGCACAAAACTTATTGACAGCAAAATGTTCAATCACACCATTGATGAATGTTTTGAAGAACTTTTTGCTGACGAACTTGCATTCCTAAACAACACGGATTTTGTGATTAATCAACCTCCACCTATAGAAGTTGAACGGCCACCACTCCTTCTTATAAGATACGAGAATGCAAATGTTCCGCTCATTCCTAATCATTCACATTCTCGCTGTCATTCATCCTCATTCTTTCATTTCTGTAATTAAGACTCAAACCTGTTCTATTACACCACTTATCTCTTCCCCACTTCTTCTTGGATCTTTACAACATGTTCTTCCACCAACCGGTTCGTTACACTGATAAAATCTTCGAATGGTTGGTGTTGACTTTCGGTCTTTATAAGGCTTTGCATTGACCAATAACTTTACCCCCTCTTAAAATGCTTAATATTGTTTAACTCAAGTTTGGGGGGGTTTATATTTTTGGCTCTTGAAGATAAAAGTTTTCCTCAAAAATGGTGAGCCAAAAATAAGTTTGGGGGAGGATTTTCACGTTCATATATTCTTGTCCCCGTTAATAACATTTCCTCCCAAGCTTACAGGTTTTTGAGATTTAACAGATGGCAACAGTGAGGACACTGTTATAAACAAGTTTGGGGGAGGTTTGTGCTTATTTACGCATCACTTTGCATCATACTTTGCATAAGCACAACATTTTCAAAAAAATTTCAAAATTTTTCTTTTATAATAAAAGATTAGAAAGTGAAAAATTACATCTAAAAGATTGGAAAAGTTTAAGAAAACCAAGAAAATTTAGAAGTTTTCTTAGACGAAACTAGTAATAAGTAGTTATGAGCCGTTGTCCTAAGGGTTAGTAAGATGAAAGAAGTCACTAATCTGAGGATAAAAATAAGTCTGAAAAATAGTTCCTATTCTGGGAGCCAAACATTTGAACGTTGATACCCTACTACACGCATATACACACGTCTTGAAACTCGGGATAGTAGAGGATACCTTGAAATGCTCTTGTCTAAAAGCCAAAGTACGAAGAAATTATAAATGAAAAATAAAAGATAAAATGGTGAAGAAAAATGAACACTTGTTTTGTAATCACCAAGGCAGCAATAAAAAAAATATAGCGAGGGTGCTTCATCACCTAGTGCCTTAGACCAACTGGTTTGGGAGTCACTGCTAAGCCTTAGGTGTTGCAAGACGAGGAAAATACTATTTACGCCTAATCAGCAAGCACATGAGTAATCGGTCGGTTAGTACCTCAAGAAGTATTAACGGTCGCATGAAAAATGTGTGAGCAATTCCATCTAAATATTCACCGACTAAAAAGTACTGAGGTAGATGGACAAGAGTATGATTGCTTGAATTGAATTCTCCGAGTGTAGGGATGTTCAGTACACACACGTAGGGGTATATGATCGATGTTTGGAAGAAAGGTAGGAATGAAGAATAAAGACGATGTTTTATTGAGGGATGATGTGATTTCTAACATCTTTTCATGACTATTAAGATAGGGCTCATGACAACCGAAAAGCTAGTGTAGTTGAAAACTCTGATTTTCAAAGTCTTTCTTTTACAATCCCTATCTTTATATGTAACTTTCATAGTCTTCCTTTTATTATAGAATTTTGTGGGTGCAATCCGCTGAAAACCCTCAGGAGACAACACTCCTCCTACTAGGGACACCTAGAGGTTTAAAGGCTTGTTGCACGTGGTCAGCGCAATCGTGTTGCCTACGAAAGTGTGCTAGTTAGTTTTTCTTTTTCTTATATTTTCTCCTTCTCTTGAATAAAAGAAGTTTGCTCAAGACGATCAAAGTCAAGTTTGGGGGAATTTGTTCAGTCGAAAATAATGCAATCTGTATCACATCAATTTCCTCATTATTCTAATCATCTAAGGATAGTTAATATAAATATAACACATATTACCAGTTTGTCTGGAAAATACTAATTACCCAGTGGTATATATATATATATTCAACATTCTTTATAGGAAATTGTGTGTTTATTACTCCACGCATGATATTATATATCTCAACACTTTTTATCAAGATTTTTGTGCAGAAAATTATTCAGGTCAAAAAACTGGAATCACAAATTTGCCGATAAAACGCAACAAGTCAAAGAAATAAAATCTGGCAGAGATTCAGAAAGGATAATAAGATTCCATACATCAGAAGAAGACCCTAAAGCCAACACCAAAAGATACCAGAAAAATAATGCAATGATCCCTCCAAACGGCCGCGGAACCGCGGCCGATTCAGCCCGATCCGCCGCGGATCCGCGGCCGAGTTGGCTCGTTGGCAGTCGAAACTTTTCCCGAGGATCCCTTATAACTTCCAAGCTTCCTCAAGACGCTTCGAACTCCCTAGCTTTCTCCAGAATCTTCCCTACAACAACCAAGCTTCTCATGCAAGCTTCATAACAACCTAGCTTCTAGTGGAAGATAAACCTAGCTTCTAGTGGAAGATTGGGAGAACTATAAAAGGAGACCTAGGGTTACATTTCAAAGGTTGTTCAAAAAATTTGTTCAGAAATTGTTCATTACACATGTTGAGTGACACAACTTGTGATCCAAACCCTTTATCGCAACGCCGGTCGTCACCAAGAGCAAGAGATCCGCAACCGATCCATAACTCACGTCGATCGAGCCACGCAATGATCGACGGTAAATTCCCTTTCAAAGGAGCGATCGAGAGCTAGTCTTGTAACCTCAAATTGAGAGGTGTAATTTGAAGAAGATTTAATAAAGGTGATAAATTGTTAATTCTCATTTTCTTTACATTCTTTCATTATGAAATTTCTTGTTCTTGATTCTTTAATTTTCATGATGTGTGAATGAAATCTCCGCTTGTAAAGGAATCGAGGAAATCGGTAGATCAAATGATGATGAAATTCTTTTACTAATCTTAAGTCTTATGAGAATTGTGAACTTTAGGGGAAAAATCGTCAATGACCTAATTTGGAGCGAGATCATGTTCTTGATTATTTCGTTGCAAATTAGGGATCAAATGATTGATGATTCTCTTTGCTAGAGGCTATATTTGAATGATGATCAATGAAAAAACAAGGGATAGTGAAGGAGAACCCTAGTTTCTTCAATAGATCTCTAATCTTCATTCATCATCATCGATCTAGCTACAATCCATCAATAGATAAGATTAGTCATTATTAGTATTGATCATTGCTACTAATTCGATCGATTCCTACAAGCTATTCTCAATAATCTTGATAACTAAATTGATTTTTGGACATCATCTTCATTACTACATCTTAAACTCTTTCTTGATTTTTCTAATTCTTGAATATTTTCTAGATTTTCTTGAAATGACAACTCAATTAAGTCTTGAATCTATTTCTTGAATTTTCTTTTCTATTTTCATTTCGACTCATCTAAAGCTAGATCGATCAAATACACGAATCTCCGTGGACGATCCGTTCTCATTAACGAAACTACATCGACACCGTTATTGATTGCGGTTATAAATTCTTTGATTGTGACTACTTTTCAAAACATAATCCGAAACGATCAATCAGTTATATACCTAACGTCAGATAGCAGTTCTCTGGTGACACTGGTACAGGTTAGTCTGTAGACCCGAGATCGTCGTATTGTCTTGTGTGATTCCCATCGTCCTTTGATTTCCTCCCTACCACGGCTCAAAGGAGTCGTGCAAACAGGTGGATTTTGGGTACAGTCCTGAATCACATGGAGGCGGTGAGCGATAGGAGGGGTTTCGTCTCTCCCGGTATAGGGAGTTGATGTTGCGCTATGCTCGATTGGCCATAACTGAAAATCCCTGGCCAGGGTTGCTGAGATTTACTGATAAGAGTTATCGGTAGTTTCTCAAACTGTTATGAGCCACATATCGGCATGACTTATAAAGTTACTGGGGTCTGACGTTTACCACCCTTAGACTTCATATGCGACATATCAGACGAAGAGACCGGACTGTACGGTAGTTTTACTGATAGGCTTCATGGAGAGTATTGACGAGCTTGCTTGTTGATCTTCATATCGTTCAATACCTGGGTAGCCGTTACGTCCAGCTAGTACCTTTGACGGCTTGTAGGTGACTGATGTGATCATCACCTACCGTCGATGTATTGACGAGTCTTTAGAGTCCCACACAGAAGTTTCCTGGTTCAAGCGAAACGAAGTAGGCTACATATGTTGATATGTGCGGGAGCTTGATTAAATACGTATATGTGATACCGTATTGTAATCTGGCAGTCATCTGATATCGGTCAGGTTATATGTGATATAACTAGATTATCGAGTCAAGTGTTGATTTGATAATGTGATATTCCGATATATGATATTAGTCGGTTATATGTGATATAGCCGGATTATTAAATCAAGTGTTGATTTAATAATGTGATATATATTATATATGATATAATTATATCTTAAACTAATATTATTAGCTCACTGATTATGTTTCTTAATATGTATGTATGTATGTATGTATGTATGTATGTATATATATATTAAATGAAGCATGGCATCTATTTTCTATTTCTAGAAAATAGAAAATGAGGTGTAAATTGTGGAGATATTTATGGAATGGGCAAGGCATGGGTTTTTCATTTGTTTATTCATTTGTATGCACTATTGAAGCATGGCGCATTATTTCTATGGATTTTAATTCATGCTTCAATGAGTGCTAGATATTTTTGGATGATCTATTCTTCACTTGAGAAATAGGTTGAGCTCTTCATGCCTTAGCCAATTTTTCCTTTCTTGAGTTGCTCTCTACAATTTTCTTCACCTCACCTCCTAGTTCAAACCCTTACATGTGATGTGAATCATTGAACTTGTGAGAACCCTAGTGAGAAAATTAAACCCCTACTTCACCATCCCACATTAGATTAGCAATTTGATGTGGTGTGTTGCCTTCACTAATGAGATTACTGAAAAGTTAGCTTGGGCTAGTGGAATTCGGGTGGATCGTCTTTAGCATGAAGATCACGAAGGAGGCCCGTTCAACTCTAAGAGGAGCCTAGTGGAGTCACGTGGACTACAACCCGGAGCTAAAAAAGAGAAGGACTCGATCTACGAGGGTATAACCTCCTTTCCTTCTCTTTAGTAAAGTCTATATCAAACTATAAAACCCTAATCATCTAGCTATAGATCTTGTTAAGTGTTAGTTACAACCCTAAAGATTTTAAAATGGTATGTTTGATGCTACTAAAACCAAGTGGTGGTGGTAACGTACACTTACAGGTCTCACAAGCCATTGATGTTTTGTCACCTAAGATAGTATACAAGTGCTCACTGGAGGTGAGTACACTGGACGGACTCGCCGAGAATTTCTAGATGGTATTATATCCATCGTCAGATTGTAGTTCTCCATTGGTATGAGTACAGCTTAGTCCTTTGACATGTGATCGTCATTTTTCTCGTGTGAGTTCCTACTGTACTTAGATTACTATCCTACCATGGCTCAAAGGATTCGTGCAAACAGATTTTAGTGGGGTATAGTCCCGAGCCACATAGAGGCGGTGAGCGATTGTCAGGGTCATCTCTCCTGGTATTAGGGGTCGATGTCACGTTGTGTTTGGTTGGCAATCACCATAAAACCATGGCCACGGTGGATGAGATTTACAGATAGGAGTTCAGTAGTTTCTTGGTTGGTGATGAGCTTGATTTCGGCATGACTTATCAGGTTATTAGGGGTCTAACATTATCCACCCCTAGACCCAGTATATGATACTCTTAGACAAAGAGACCGGACTGTACGGAGATTGTCACATTCAGGCTCAGTAGGGTACGAACGAATTTGTGCCGCTGACATGCTTGTGGTTATGGATTTATCCAGTAACTCACTATTGTCGAGTCTTTAGAGTCCCACACAGAGTATTTTCCCGGTTCAGGCGATATGATGTAGAGGCTGTATATTGATACGTGCAGGAGTTCGATTAAATACGTGTACTAGCTACACGGACTTTAATCGGACGGTTGATAATACTAGCCGGCTTAGGATTAAGCCGGATTATTAAATTTAGTATTGATTTAATAATTTTTATATATATTTTAAATATATATTCTAGTATTATGTTCACTATTCATTTTCTCTCTCTTGGCTATCCGTATTTTTATACGGATACGCGTATATGTATTTCGATACGTATACCGGATTGTATTCCGTATTTATACGAAAAACTTCTAGAAGGAGGACATCTCATTTGTGAATATTCATTTATGAATATTCAAGGAAATGAGGTAGCTTTCGGTATAGTTGAGAGCATGTAGAGTGGGATGGGCTTCTATTGTTTATTGGAAAAATGTTATGTCACATTTTATTTTAAGGTTGAAAATAAAATGAAGCCATTCTTCTTTCATGAAATTGATTCACACATACACACACTCTTTCCTCTCTTCTCCTCCTCCTTCCTTTTGAGTGAGAATGCTCTCTTGAGCATATAAAAATGAGTGATAATGATAGTGGAAAAATCCTACATCCTCACACTTCATTTCTAGCAAGCTTGGAGCATATGTTGCTTCATTAGGTGAAGCTAGAAGTTGGATCGGTGCTCTCGGGTGGATCATCTTCGGTAAGGGCGGTCGCCTCTCAAATTTGTTCCCGGCGGCCTACGAGGAGCTTGGAGGGGTCTTCCACGATTGGGTGGATACGCATCAAAGATTGTAATCCCCAAGCCTTGCATGCTTAGTTTTTTAGTTTAGTATTTGGAATGATCGATAGGGATTAGTTTTTAGTGCTCCCGGTAAAATTTTTGTTTTTCGATTTCGCATCGGCCGCTGTTGTAGCGTTAAGGGCACTAAGAACTTTAAATGTTATTAGAGGTAAGGCCAAATACTAGAACTAGTATAGACGATATATTAGTTTCGAGACCAAAAAATTAACCGGATCGAGTTTCCAAAGTCAAGTTTCAGTCCAAAAATCTTACATCACCTAATTATTTTTAAAGTATTGCAAAAGACATGTTTTGAATCTTTAAAACGTGGCACAAAATTTGAGACCAGGAGGCTCAAGTTAGGCCGCCAGAATTGGCATTTTGGCCGATTCCAGCGGCCAAGTTATGGCCTCCTGCCTCCAAATTTGTGTAGGAGCTTGGCATTAGTAAAACTTGATTTTTAGTACCCTTTATTTTTCCCAGTTTTCCAGAAAGGGTTATCTTTGTATTTAGGCAACTCAGGAAACTTTTCGGTCGAAATCTTAGCATCGTTTATGATCCGTATTTGAGTATGTCTTGTTAAAGATCGTCTAATTGCTATATGTTCGATTAGATGGGGTTGCACACTTGCTTGTGTTACTTGTTGTTGTATATATATTTCTGTGATGGTTTAGCCGAATTGTCGTGTTGGATAGCCCCTCATGCGATGTGTTTGTACAGTTGTGATTTATTTGTATTCATTTGTTCGGGGCGAGCTCCAACTTGTGGCCGCTGTTTCCGTGTGTTGTATATTCTTTTATTGGGGCTCGACCAGGATGCGGTCGATATTACCGTTGTATATATTTCATTTCTGTACTTGGTTTAACCCTGGAGAAGTGCTCGAGTAGCCGGGTTCTAAAGTACGGTAGGTAGTGTTTGAGATCGGGCCGCCTCTCTTTAAAATTAGCAGGATGCTCGCCGCACTTGTAGGGGTTATAGGATCGACCCACGGAGGAGTATCTAAGTTAACGGATTCTAGAAAGCGACGGGTGATCGACTCATGTTATTGTCGGCGGGTTACCCAATTTCTAGAATTGGCAGGTGGATTGCCGCTCGTAGGGGTCTAGGATCGATATTGTACGGGCTATCCACACGACCAAAGAACGTCGCGTTTTATTTGCGACTCAAATGTGTTGGGTTACACTAATGCCCTGGCCATCATCCGAGGCCGATTACGGAACAAAAAATTTACTGCAATTGAAAATTGGCGCTAGAATAACCCTAAACCGGATCTACCATAAACCTAACTAGCATAACTAGAGAATCTATCTACTATGAAAGAAGTTTATACCAAGAGGCTCAAGTCCTTCGGGTCACTCCTCTCCTTTAGTGTACTCCTAGTGACCTCCATGATCGAGCTTGATCGTTCGTCTCCTCGCGTCAAAGATGATCCACCCGAGAGTGTCTACTTTGAGCTCCTACCTTTAAACTAAGGTAACTAGATACTTAGTAACTAATCTAAGTAGCCTAGAGGATGTAGAGAATGATGATGGATTAATTAGTCTCAAGATACTCTAGGTTTCTCAACACATGAGACATTTAAGGTTTGAGATAGAAGAAGAGAGCTTGGAGGAGATGAGAGTGTTATAGATAACGATGGAATGAAGAATGACCAAGTCAAGTGAACTAATAATGCAAACTCAAAATATCTAGCATACTCAAAATATCTACAAAATATCTAGCATACTCAAATAGTAAACCATGAGTCATCCCATGAGTCACTACATGAGTCACCAAGTAGCCATGCTTCATTCAATAAATTATAACACATAATCCCTTGTCACGACCCGAGTGTGGAACGTGACTGGCACTTAAATCACGCAACGTCTAGAGGCGTAACGTAATCTAAGCCAAGCCCAGAAATCTAAACCATTTAATAAGTTAGAGTGATGAAAATACTTGCTTTAAAAAGGTGATTTAACAAAATAGAGTTACATAAAAATTATTAAAAACGACAAGTTTTCTAAAAATTTCCGCAGAGTTTCCTTTGTAAAAACTGGCCCCAAACAGGTACAAAACATGAGTATGTAAAAACAATGAATAAAGGAATCCCCAAGCGGGAGCTGGCTCTTCGCCGAATGGCGGAACACAACCACATGCAAGATATATCATAATAACGCGATAAACCATATAAAAGCAAGAAATAAGAAAGCATCAAGTCGGCTCACATGAGCTCGACACCAGATATCAAAATAATACAAGCCTCACTGTCCAGTCTCTAGGTCACATATACAAATGGTGGATATGGTAGATAGAGTGCACTAGATACAAAAGTAAATATACACGGTGGAAACAAAAGAATATCCTCGCAAAACCCACCTACAAGCAAAAACCGCAAGTCGAAACAAAAGGAAGCAGAAGAAGAAGTACGCCCGCCGCTACTATGCTGACGTGTCGGTCCTGCAAGACACCGTGGTACAATGGGGGTGAGTTGCCAACTCGTGAGTAGTAAGTAACATCTAATAAGGCTATCGCAAGCATGCACGCAAATGCGTCATACCCTATGCATATGACTAAGTTGCAAATATACTAGTATGAATGCGACATGAATGAATGATCTAACGCGAAATCTGGATATATCTGGTATGAGAAAAATCAGTGTTCTTATCCTTGTAAAATTTTGGTATTATAAAACTGGAGTATCATAAAATGAAATCGACAGAAATCCGTGTCAAATATCGACACAATATATATATATATCAATATCTCGGTAGCCGTCTCTCAGATCGGCCCTCAATCTGTCAATCACATGACTCCGGACGGTATCCTCCGGATGACCGCCGGGTCAAAATAACCGGTAGGTAGTGCTCCCCTGCTGGGCTCATCGTCTACATCTCAAGCTTCTTGCCCCGGGGTACCCTTACCGGGTCCACCATGTACCCGCAGACAGTTCATCCACTCCTCGAATCGAGTATAGGCACATACATGGCTCAAGAACCGAGAAAAATCATGGTGGATGCCACACACATCATAACACGAGAAAACCTCAATTTTCCATTTAAAAAAATGATGATAATAAGTTTATGAAAATCCTTTGCGGTTTTCCCTAAATCCAGAAATCTCATGAATACGGAAATCTCCAAGAGAATCACAATACATGCATATGTGAATGACGATGAATGTCATGATATAAATATGATGCAACGATGATGAATGACTTAGTGACTACATAGCAATAATGATGTAATGAGCTAAATAACTTGAATACTACATATCAGTGATGATGCAATGCAAAAATACCGATTATTAAGCAAGTTCTAGTGTTCGTGACTGTTGGGGTCGAAAATTGCACCCCGCTTGACCAAGTCAAAGTCAAAGTCAACCCCAAGCCAAGTGGACCCATACCCGAGTCGAGCCCAAACATGAAGCGGCCAGCCTCCCCCATGCCAACATAAAAATCATGTAATAAATAATTTTGATGTAAATTTTTATGCATGAATGTAAGCAAAATGGGCATAAAGCCAAATTTTTGTAAAAGCCCATGGCTTATGTGCCAAAGAAATGAGCACATGAGGCATGAGATGGGCAAAATGCCATTTTGTAAAGCCCAAGGGGCTATATTTAAATGTGTAAGCCTATAAAAGGTAACATGATGATGAATAAAGAGACACTTTTTCATTCTCTCAAACTCTAGGGTTTGTGCCTCCTTCTTCTCCTTCCTCAAGGTTCTAAACCTTCTTCTTTCTGTTGAATTAAATCAAGAGTTTTACTCTTCCTTTTCCAAAACTAAATAGTTTTTCACCACAAAACCCACAAAGGGGAGCTCAGATCTTCCATTAGATCTCAAAAAGGAGAGATTTTTAAAATCTCACCCCTCTTCCTCCAAGATCCGGCCAACAAAGAGGAGGAAGAAGGAGACCCATCTCCGAAAATCCCACTTTGGAGAAGATCCAAGGCTCAAGGGAGAAGAAATTCTGAAGATCTTCGGGGAGTTCAACTCCAAGACCCAAATACTCAAAGGAGTCTAACTCCTAATCCAGATCATTTAGGAGTTCAACTCCAAATCTAAATCTTTTGGAGTTTAACTCCTATTTTCGGGGCTAAAAGCCCCTTTTGTTCGCCGGCGTCCAAGCGCCCAGCGCCCATGTGCCGGGCACGTAAGGCGCTCGTGCCCAAGGCGCTAGCGCCCAAGCGTCCACGTGTCGGGCACGTGAGGTGCTAGCGCCCGCGCCCGAGCGCCCATGTGCCAGGCACGTGAGGCGCTAGTGCCCAAAGCGCTAGCGCCAGCGCTCGAGCGCCCACGTGCCGGGCACGTGAGGCGCTAACGCCCAAAGCGCTAGCGCCAGCGCCCAATGCGCTCGCTCCAGCGCCCGAGCCAGCGCCCGAGCGCCCATGTGCCGGGCACGTGAGGCGCTGGCGCAAGCGCCAGAGCCCGAGCGCCCACGTGCTAGGCACGTGAGGCGCTGGCGCTCACGCGTCCTTTGGACGCCATTTTCCCCTCATTTTACATGTATTCCACAATAAAAATACCTCCCCCGTTAGAAAAAATTTCTAACGGGGCGCTGACCCGCACCCCGCAAGGGGGCTGCTAGCCCTCTTGACCCCCAGCCCGCTGTCCGGGTAGAGGGACCCCCGTAAAAACTCTACGGGGCCCCCGATATATCCAAAATCCCTTCAAAACACAACAATGCACATTGAGTTCGCATGACCAGTTTAACCCGTCAATCGGAGGTTCTCTCGCTCCAAATGCAAGGGGTAATTAACGACAACTTAGTCCACGGATGCCGGAGATTCGGATCCCCACAATCAATAAACCCCAGCCTACCCTAGGCAGGGGGAATCTGTAATACGCCTGACAAGCGCGTGCGTATTCCCACCTCAATGGGGTGACGAAAAATACCATACAGATTTTGGCATGCCCGGTGGGACCTATCTCTCCTCCCATATTTCGGGTTAAACGTTCATGCAAACTCAATCAATATACATATCTATATTTATACTAAAATAATGCTCTTTCATGCAGGTCTTCAAGCAATCACTTTTCAACGATGTCTCTAAGGACGATCTCAGCTCTCCGCACGGCTCCCATCTCCTACACAATGAAGATGGACGCCAGGACGGTCCTTCCGGCCAGTCTTAGGTGACAGTGGGAGGAGCCACCACTACCATTTGGCTCTATTCTGTTCGTGTCAGCTAAAGCCATCCCAGCTCCTCAAGCTCCGGTAACAGACAAACCGTCCTCGAAAGGCAAGAGGCCAAATGTGTTGATCTCGAAGGCGCCCCAACCCAAATGCAAGTCGGTGTTTGAACGACTTTCCTAGGCCCCAGCCGGGGGCAAGGCCATCAACACTAATAGAGCAATAAGGCGTCTAGAGCAAGCTCCAGCGGTGCCCTTGACAACTGCTCGATCGAGTATCTTCTCTAAGCTCCCCGTTAATCGGCTCACGATGGCTTCCTGGATGACGGATGCCTGTCAGGCCCTCAAAATTGAGAATCTAAGACAGAAGAGGCTCAGATACAGAGCCATCAAAAGGGCTAGGGCTCCTTCTAGGATGAACTTTAGGAGATTCGAGGAACAGGGTTGCCCCGCTAAAGATGAGGAAATGACTGGATGTGTGGTCCACACTGTCTATATGGTGGGCACGCGCAGCAAGAGCAAGGATAAGGCCACCGCATCTCAAATCCAATCTGGTGTGAATATGGCTGCCACATTCCAAGACCAGTCTCCTCTGGAAGGTAATGAAGACCCTTCCAGTGAGGCTGATAAGCAGAGAGAGCCCTCAGTTCATGAGAAGTCGGGCTCGGAAAGCGAAGATGAGCCAACTTTCCATCCTAAGACCACAGAGCAGCAACTTCTCCAGGAGCTCCGAAAGCAGCGCAGAAGCAAAGACAAAGAGATGGCCAAGCTCTACTCAAAAATTGATGACTTGACGAACATCGTGATGCAGCTCACGGCCCGACTTGCCTCTCAGCCGTCCAATCAAGCGCATGGTTCTGCTCATGAATCGGGAAACGGTGTCCCGAGACAGCCGATGCCTATTCCCTCAAATCCAAAGGTGGGCGGACCGCATGAAAGTCAGTCGTACCCCATCTCGGGAAATGTCTTGGCCACCGATGACAGCAACCCGCTAACTCAAGATCAAATCATGGATTTGGTTGCCAACAAAGTCAAAACATTGGTAGCCGAAGCCGGAGAGCAAAAAGATGTCAGCAGTAGCGGGAGACCATATCCTACTCGGTACGATCTTGTGGAGTTTCCCACTGGCTATGTCGTCCCCAAATTTGAAAGGGTCGATGGGACGGGGAATGCGAACCGGCACATTGCCCAATTTAAAGCATCATGTGCGAATACTGGGGGCAATGATGCGCTCCTTCTCCGCCAGTTTGTCAATTGCTTGACCGATGTTGCTTTCGATTGGTATGCAAGCATACTGAATGACTCGATCACGACGTTCGCTAAAATGGAATCCATGTTCAATCAAAGGTTCATGAGTGTCAGCGATAAAATCACCATTGCGGACCTCGTAAGGACCAAGCCAAAGAACAAAAAAAGCAACATAGATTTTATAGTCCGATGGCGCAATCTCTCCGTCAAATGTGAACCGCCATTGGAGCAAGACCAATCCGTCAGTCTGTTGGAACGCTCAAAGCCCGAGTCCACTCAGGATCTTCAGTTCAGAAACAGACCGAAAACTTGGAGGGACGACAACCGAAAAGGCGAAAGTTCCAACAACACCGATTCTCTTATTAGGCAGAGAGCAGGCGGAGCGAAGGCTAACAAACCCCGAGAGCCAACTTTGGAGGAAAGGAGAAATAAGGTCTACTCTTTCAGAAGAGACAAGGTCCACAAAATATTCAAAGATGCTCTGAAGAATGGCCTGCGACTACCAAAACCAAAAAGGCTAAGTGAAGTGAACAGAACTGATCATCCCAACTTTTGCCCATACCACCGAGTGCTGGGACACACTATTGAAGACTGTTGCATCTTCAAGGATTGGGTCGAGAAACAATACAAGGCAGGAGAAATATCATTGTCCCCTGGCGTGTTAACAAACAGTCAAGTTGCGACCGCCAATTTGATAGAAACGGAGACTGAAGTCCTTCGGGAACCTGATTCTCTCAGACATCTGCCTTTCTATGAGAAGAGCGGACTAAGGCAATAAGCTAAGAGCCAGGTGAGCAACATTTCCAATGAAGAAGCAATAGACGGGTACACAACCCATACGGTCTACATGATGGAGCTCAGAGGAGAAAGTCCTCCTACGCCTTATAGCCATGACAATGACGTGGCTGTTGCCATCCAACACCGGCTCGATCCAAATGATGAAGAGCTCGCTCAGGCCATTAAGCCAAAGGAACCCATGGTTCATGCTGAATCAAGTTCAGGCGGTAAGGATGACCCCGTTGTCATACCCGGAACTATAGAACAAGCATTATTTCATTGGCTTCAAATGCAACTTCAGGACAGGGATGAGAAGATGGCCAAGGTCCATTCCAAAGTCGACGAGCTGGCAAATGTCGTAGAGGATCTCACGACCCAAGTCGCCCGATTGCAATTACAGCGAAATCAAATTTTGGTTCGTGAGCTGGGGATTGATATCCGGAAGCAGCCAATCGATACTCCCTCCAGCCCGAGAGCGGAACACCTTTGTGAAAAACAGACGCGATCAGCCTCCATTCCCTCCAATACATACACTGAACATGGTAAGCAGACAGTAGGCGAACCAAAGACTGGTCATCCTCAGGGTCCAGCATCAGTAAGGGCACCTACTCTAATGGAAAGAAAGAAGAAAGTATACTCCTTCAGGGGGGATGAAGTCCGCAAAATATTCGAGGACTCCTTGAACAACGGTCTTCAACTGCCTATTCCAAAGAGGCTACATGAGATGAACATGTACTGCCCATATCATAGAATGGTGAGTCATACCATTGAAGATTGTTATGTTTTTAAAGATTGGGTGGAGAACCAATACAAACTTGGGAAAGCCTCATAGTCGTCAGATGTACCGACAAGCCACAGAGCTACGGCCATCAACACAGCCCTGCCAAGATCAAAGTTCGAGGAGCTGGGATAAGCAAACCATAGACCACCATGTCTTTAAACTGGGAATAAATGACCACCACGTCGTTAAACTGGGAACAATCGACCTCTAAGTCGTTAAACCGGGGATGTAAAAATGTGTAAATAAAGCAAAATTGTTGTAGGGTTACTAGACACACTCAAGAGGTTCCACAAGGCATCAACCATGCCAAATTCAAATTTTCCGGTGCCGAGAAACCCTAAACTAGATCGATTACTAGAGGTAAGGCGAAAAAGAAAAGCAAGCAAACTACTTTGTTACAAGTGAATGGAAATACAACCTTTGTAGATCCGGTCCTCCACTTCTTTAGCTCCGTTATGAGGTCCCTTCGCTGCGATCACCGGGATCCTGGACTCTAGCGATGGTTTCGTCGGAGAAATGAGCGGGCTAGTGTGGGAGATATTGCCCTCAGAGTCAATTATTGGATCACAGGCACGTGATTGCAATGATTGAGGGAGGACCTATCCCGGTAGGACAGTCTTAATCGAGATGATAGTACGCTATCTGGTTTACCTTTATCATCATGTACTGCTTTAGGTGACCTGACAGGTCGCTATTGCACGTTGATAGATCCCTAGGATTCTTGCTTGACTGCCAGCAGTATGAGGGCGATCATATAAGTGAGAGCTGGATTCTATAAGCACATCCATAAAAGGTCCCTAGTCGTGGGAGTTTCGAGACAGGGCATCGATTCTCCAGAGTAGACTAGTGTATACAGTCGAGACCCCGACGAGGGGCGGTGGCCGGTCTCACAAGCCACTGGTGTCAGTTGGTTCACCTAAGATGTATACAGGTGCTCATTGGGTTATGAGTACACCGGACAGGACTCGCCGGGAATATGCTAGTTGGTCTTATACCTGACGTCAGATAGCAGTTCCCAGGTGACATGTGTACAGGTTAGTTCATCGACCTGGGGATCGTCATTTGTCTCGTGTGAGTTCCCACTGTGCTTTGATTACTACCCTACCACGGCTCAAAGGAGTCATGCAAACAGGTTTTAGTTGGGTACAGTCCCGAGCCACATGGAGGCAGTGAGCGGATCTTCGGGGGTTCGTCTCTCCCGGTATTGGGGGTGAGGTCGCGCTGTGTCTAGGAGAGCCATTACACGAAGTCCTTGGCCAAGGCAGGAGATTTACTGGTAGGTATTCCAGTAGTATCTCAGGGTGTTCTAGGCTACACTCCGACACGACTTGTACCGTTTTTGGGGGTCTGACTTTTACCAACCCCCTAGGCCCGACATGCGATACTCATAGACGAACGGACCGGACTGTACGGATATTGTCACTGACAGGCTCAGTAGAGTGTCAGGATGAGTTCGCTCATCGACGTCCCTTTTGGTCAATAGCTGGTGGCCCGTCACGTATTGGCTTATATCTCTGACGTGCTGGTGGTTAAATCCACAGCCATAGTATTGACGAGTCTTTAGAGTCCACCACACTTTCAGTTACTCAAGCTTTCGGGCGAAACGCTGTAGAGGCCGTATGGAGATATGGCAGGGTCCGATCAGATACGTGCGGTATTGCACGGATCAGGATCGGACGGTTTGTACTAGAGGCCATATAGTTATATGGCAGGGTTCGATCAGATTCGTGCGGTATTGCACGGATCAGGATCGGACGGACATTACTAGCCGGCTTTGGTTTAAGTCGGATCCTAGTTTAGTACAGTGTAGATTTTGTCTCTTTGCATTTGTATCCGGACGGAATACAGATGCGGGTGTGTATGCACAGTATCGGGGTTTTCCTGTAATTTATTATGGGACCAGTTTTCTAGAGTTGCCAGTTTACTTTTCGTTTCAGCCGATTTCCTTTTTTCCGTTCATTGGCCGAAGATTGGTGGAGGAGGGCTTATTTGCATTGTTGCAAATAAGCAATTGTGGGAGGGGGTTTTTGCATTATTGTTTTATCATTATGGTTGCTCCATACTTTGACCATGCTCTCCCTCTCCACTCACTCATGAGGTATGGCCGGCCACTATTTGGGCATGGAGTGTGTTTTTATTTGCTTGTGAGGTTAATTTCCTTCATGCTTATTTTTGGTGGACCCCCTTCCATTTTGTGTGTGCAGTGAAGGAATTTTTTCTTCTTCTTTGGTATTAAATCATACACACATTCATTCATTAAAAGGGGCTTGCTTCATGAATTTCCAGTGAGCACAATTGAGTGCCTGGCCGAGCTCTTTTTTTTTTTCATGATATGCTCATTTTCCTTAGCATCCATCCATGAAAAATCTTTGTGCAAAATTCCTCCATTATGGCAACCATACTAAACCCCAAAGAGACAACTATTTTACACTATTCTACAGCAAATCTTGGACGCGTCGGCCAGCCAACTTCGCGCCCGAGTTGCCTCGGTATTGAGGTGGGAGCCCGTAAAAGATGCAGACGATGTGGTGCCCTTCCGGCAAGGATGCGACGACCGGAGTTTCCGCGGGAGATCGGGACGATGACGAGAAGACCGGAGAACTCGGATTACTCGGTATATCTCTTCCCCATCTTGTAGTTAGCTAGGACTAGTTAATGGCCCGATCCGGGGTTTAGTGCGCGGTGGTGCCGGTTTGCTAAGTTCGCAAAATTAAAGTTTATCACCGTTTCCGCATTTGGCCGTCGGATTGACGGCCGGGGCGCCGCCGTGCACTTACAGTGGTATCAGAGCCAGGCCATTAACTTAGTCTAGCTTGGTGTAATGTGTTTTCATTTCCGATCGATCAAAAATCCCAAAACCCGTGTTTTCACTTACAACAGTTTTCTGTCGAAAAATTTTTAAGTCCAAAAATTTTTCAGGTTGTATAAAACTAGTGTACTGGAAGATCTAAGCGTTCTGGAAAAATTCGAGACACTGATCTCTTCAGGGGAGCGCGGAACCGCGGCAAAACCCTACTTATTGCCACGGTTCCGCCGCAGTATGGAGGATTCAGTGGGTCGGGTTTTTACAGTGGGCTTCTGGGGTGATTTTAGGGGTTTTGGAATGTTAAATTTGGGCCCATAATTTCTGTGAGTGCTACAGTATTGCTTGTGGGCCCACTTGTTAAAATTTGATTGATCGGATATTTTAAACACATTATCTCACAGTATTTACATTATATCTGCGACCGTGAATGTCACTCGATCGGTAAATCCCGTCTAACTGCTATAGCTCAGTTAGACGGATTTGCGAACGTGACCTTCACGTTGATGTTCTATGTATTTGCTGTGATGTTGCGGATCGGTCGTGGGGGATAGCCTGGATGCAATGCTAGTACAGTTGTGGTTGTATTATGTACATTTGATATTGCGGGGCGAGCGTCCGACATGTGGACTGCCGTCACTGCCTGTTTGTATTATTATTTTGGGGCACGACCAGGTTGCGGTCGATGTACCCGTTGTATGTATATTTTACTTTCTGTACTAGGTTTACCCCGCGGTGGGGTGCACGGATAGCCGGGTTCTAGAGGGCAATGGGCCCGCATCTCATGGCATTGATACGGAGGGGGCTTCACTCTAGAATTGGCGGGCTATTCGCCGCACTCGTAGGGGGTACAGGTTGACCCAGGAGGGGTGCCCAAGTTACCGGATTCCGTGAAGTGCTGGGTGGTCCATTCACGGCGCTGAAGGGGGCTGCCTCGCTTCAGGTTTTGGCGGGTAACTTGCCGCGCCCGTAGGGGTCTAGGATTTCATTGCACAGGCTATCCACACGACCAGGGGAACGTCGGGTTTCAGTAGTGGCTCTGTGAAATCCGGGGATCCCAGATATCTGTATTGTTCTGTGATGTTGCATTTTATCACGCCTTGAGCGAAATATAATATATTGGTATATATATTAGTAGATGTTGTATATGTTTTACATCCGCGCTAGTCCAGTCCCCGCTCTGTCGTTAGTTAGCTAACCTAACGGGTAATGACGGGACCCAGTGGCGAATGCGGATGGCATATACGTACATCAGTATATTTTCGTTCTTTGTGGTGTGATCAATTGATGGGACTGCGTTGATTCGGATCAATGCATGTTAAAACAAACCTATTCTGATGTTGTTGGAACACTTTTCAAAAAGCTGTTATTGCAAGGACGTTCACTTTTGTTTTGCATCGTGGTATTCATTTGGAATATCCTGCTCCTCAGTCGACGAGGCAAGGGCCGAGATCCCTTCACCGGGAGTGACCTCTTGGACAGAAATTTGCGTCAGGGCATTAACTTCACTATAGCCGATTACTTTTGCTTTGCATCATGGTATTCATTTGGAATATCCTGCACCCCATTCTACGGGGAAAGAGCAGAGATCCCTTCACCGGGAGTGACCTCTTTAGTAAAGGTTTTCGTCACTATATTTTCTAAAAAGCTATCCGTTCCTTCAACGATATCAAGTTCATTACGTTAAAGGTTTTCGCCAGAAACCATTCGTAGCCCTCCGTCATTTCAGACGGGTAGCACGTAGTATTCATGCTATGTTTGTTGACCTTCGTCAAGGCATAGTGCATGGTAGCTGCTTGTTGCCTTTCTGCTGCATAGATAGATGTGTTGGTTTGGGACAGTCGTATAGCCTTGTTGACCTTCGTCAAGGGCTTGTACGGGTGGGTTCAAATTAACCTGGACAATGACGGGTGGAACTTGACATGTGACTTATGATTTGTTGACCTTCGTCAAGGTCATAAGAGCATGGGGCAGAAATCACATCGGGAGTTTCAAAAGTACTGAAACTTTCCAGATATGCGCATACCTTCTGAAGTGTGATACCGTGAGTGGATTCCGTCACGTCATCATGCGATGAGAGTTGGATCCCGATTCCCACTGATGAGTTGTTTTACTCCTCGGGTGACCCCGACTAATTCTTCTTTCAGGTTTGGAGGAGAATTTGAGGTACAGTGGGAGGTTCCAGATTAGATAAAGTGATAACCATTCTGATCTAGGTTAGAGTGCACGCTGAGTGTTTCTTTTCTCTCTCTCTCTGGCAGCGACCATTGACCCGACCCTAGACTATGACTCAGTGACCAAGTTGACCGAACCTTCTTAACACTGGCTTTTGGATTGTCAGAGTTGCAGACCTCATTGCCACTCCTACTTTTACCCTTTTCTCCAGGACACCCCGTATTACTGCGAACGTCCACTTCCATTGGACAAAACCATCGTATGGTTAGATACGAACTCGAAGGAATTCGAGGATGGTTTCTGGTTCTGGAGAAAACGAATAGGTTTATTCAGTTGTCTTTTCTTTTCACCTTCTCTCAGGTTGCGAGTACTCCTTGGTTTAGGAGTAGTACACCTATTACGCAAATTGGATAGTCTTCTTCCAAACCATAGGCTGGTGCCGACCGGTAGGGAATGAAGAAAGCCAATTAGCCTGAACGGTGTACAGAAGGTATTAAGATTAAGACAAAGCAAGGGATTAGTAAGAGGGCAAAGTAAAATGCGACTGCTATTCACGACCAAACCAAGTATTTCTTCGCCAATCCTAAATCACCTTTGTATTTCTCCAGGACACTCCGTATCACTACGAAGATCCACAATTTACTGGATACTCCATCGTATGGTTATATACGAACTCGAAAGGAACTTGTTCCAGTTCGGGGATGGATTCTGGTCCAGGAGAAATAGGAATAAGGTTTATTCGGTTGTCTTTTATCTTCACCTTCTCTCGCATTGAGAGTGCTCCTAGGATTAGGACAGCACACCCATTATGCTTATTGGATAGTCTTCTTCCAAACCATAGGCTGGTGCCGAACGGTAGGGAAGGAAGAAAACCAATTGGCCTAAAGGGGTGTGCAGAAGGTAATGACTAAAGACATATAAAGGGATTTGGAGAGGTGGCAAAGAATTATACGGTTATAGTTGTGAATCTGGATAATGGTAGAGGCATTACTAAGAATACCAGGATACCCAATCGAAACATTTCAATGTTTCAGTTCAACTGTGTACTGTTAAAAGAAAACTGATTTCCCGATTACACACTTGCTCCAGGGTATGTATTTACCAGGTATGATTCTCACATCTGTATGGTTTACAGATGATGAGTGGGAGTAAGTCATTGGGAATTGGGTGATCATCCTCATTATATCGGGATTCGTTGTAATCGGTGATATTTGAGGAGATCCCCTGGGTTGTTTGCCGGTCGGCAAATATTTGGTTTTGAATATCCGCTGTTGTGCACCAATTTCAAATTGATATATCTGTACGTCTATTTTTATAGAGTGAGATATACCTTTTGATATTATGTCGATAACATTTACCTATATCAGTGGATGGTTAGGTAAGGAGTATTAAACAGCGGTGTAATTCTTCTTAACCATAAGTATAGTTTTCAACCTACGACACACAGTGAAAGAGTTGTCAGACTCAGCGGACTTATACAGAGTATTGTATGTTGTCCAGTGTCCATTAGGACAGAGGGGTTGGTCCTCATACTATATTCTGTTTACTTTTAACTTCTCTAGTTCTTAGACATGTGTTTCGTAGAAACACAGGGTCTAAGTTTTGAGGAGTTATAGGTATTTGAATAGAGTAGAGAACCAGGTGTAGCAAGTATCGGGATTCTTCAAAGTGATCGAAGATGTAGATACTTGTGTGTGGTATTCAGTTGATGGTAATGATAAAGAGAAATTGCTTCTCTTTCAGGTTACTCATAATTGGAAGCATTCCTAAGTTGAGTAACGCTGATCGGCCTCTCTCCATTTAGTTGACATGCACTGGAGACAGCTGCATGATTTGAATCTGGTTAAATTAAATTAGTGCCTCTGGTTCTATATTGGATATAGAACAGTTCATATCTTAACATTGTTAAGGTACGGGGAGTTGTCCGGCTTATGATTAAAACCAGACTCTGGATAACTCAAGGCACGTTTCTGTAATGGCTGTTTGTGGGTTGACCCAGGCTATGACGAGGGTTGACTTTCTACCATCTGGCAGATCAATAGAAATATTGTTCTAGACTCGCCACAGTTTTATTAAAAATGGATTTTTTCAAAAACAGTAGTGGGAGTAGGTAGAACTGGAAGTCATTCCAGAACCGCAAACGATTACTGAAGATTTGATAAGGAACCTAAAGATTCAATCTGATTTGACATTCCATTGGCCACTCCGCAGATAAGGTGGGTAACTTCAGGCACCCTAGAGGTACTCCGGTAGCCTCAAGGACGGTGACAGGGAAGTTCTTGTTTACCCACACTTACCATTGTTGTTGTTCCAGGCTGCGAGACCCAGCAGGAGGATGAGTATAGCGTCGTTCTAAACTAGCTTTAGAAGTGCACGTCTATATGACTCTGCCAGAGGGTTGTCGTAGTCAGTGGGAGCAGCGGAAGCATTGGTAGACATCAGGCTTATGTCTATTTATAGACTAAAGCAGATGTAGCGGAGATAGATCATCTATTTCTGATGTGACAGTCATAGGTTTGACGTCATCAGAATAGGGGATGGATCTGTTGAGAAGGTAGTAGGAAGTGATATTCCTATACTACGATCGGTTATACTTTGGTCGTCACAAAGTAGTTTCTCCACAAAGGACTTGGACATTATATCAGACATACTGGTTACTAGATCTATGGTTTTAGATCTAGATTTGGGTGGTTTCCCAATCAGGGTACTTTGACAGCATTCTAAGAGTATTTAGAATGGACGACTCCTGGCACGGTAGTATACCTGCAGGTAATGGAGTCACCCTCTCTAAAGGTGTCTTATAGACTAAAGTAGAGAGGGATGTGCATGATTGGCAGATCACTTGCTTAGGCAATTGAGTCAATCATGAAATGTCAAGTACCACACCAGATGTTGTTCTTGCACTAGATGCAATAAGTTGATATTGATCCAATCCTGGAGGAACAGTCGGAAGCAGTTTTAGAACATAAGTGGCTGTTCTAGGGATATGATAACGGCTGCCTCCATTAGGAGACGGTTATCACTCCAGGCTTCCAAGGTGGCATGAACGACAGGGTGATTGTCAGAGTTTTAGTTTTCCTTCTGACGAGGGGCAGTATTTTGGACAGGTAGTCCAAGGTAATACTGAGGGTGGCATGGCGCAGGATACTGATTAAGTTCAGTTGACGATACAGTCTAAGAAGTTTGGATTTGGAGTTCACTTATGAGCTAGGTCCCATCAGACATCCAGACACTCTAAGGCAGGTATTGCTCATTTCGGGAGATGGCTTTCTCCGCGAACTTGAGATATAGAGAGACATAGAAAGAAACATCTAGGCGGATCCACTCACTGAGGCTATTCCTCGACCGCAATAGTTTCACAAACGGGATTTGTGAGACTGACTAGTAGAGGAGTTGGGTGTTCGGTATTACACAGGCTGTGAGTATGCGACATCGCAATAATTAGCCTTGAGTGCAAGTGGGAGATTGTTGGAGATATTGCCCTCAGAGTCAATTATTGGATCACAGGCACGTGATTGCAATGATTGAGGGAGGACCTATCCCGGTAGGACAGTCTTAGTCGAGCTGATAGTACGCTATCTGGTTTACCTTTATCATCGTGTACTGCTTTAGGTGACCTGACAGGTCGCTATTGCACGTTGATAGAGCCCCTAGGATTCTTGCTTGACTGCCAGCAGTATGAGGGCGATCATATAAGTGAGAGCTGGAGTCTATAAGCACATCCTTAAAAGGTCCCTAGTCGTGGGAGTTTCGAGACAGGGCATCGATTCTCCGGAGTAGACTAGTGTATACAGTCGAGACCCCGATGAGGGGCGGTGGCCGGTCTCACAAGCCACTGGTGTCAGTTGGTTCACCTAAGATGTATACAGGTGCTCATTGGGTTATGAGTACACCGGACAGGACTCGCCGGGAATATGCTAGTTGGTCTTATACCTGACGTCAGATAGCAGTTCCCAGGTGACATGTGTACAGGTTAGTTCATCGACCTGGGGATCGTCATTTGTCTCGTGTGAGTTCCCACTGTGCTTTGATTACTACCCTACCACGGCTCAAAGGAGTCGTGCAAACAGGTTTTAGTTGGGTACAGTCCCGAGCCACATGGAGGCAGTGAGCGGATCTTCGGGGGTTCGTCTCTCCCGGTATTGGGGGTGAGGTCGCGCTGTGTCTAGGAGAGCCATTACACGAAGTCCTTGGCCAAGGCAGGAGATTTACTGGTAGGTATTCCAGTAGTATCTCAGGGTGTTCTGGGCTACACTCCGACACGACTTGTACCGCTTTTGGGGGTCTGACTTTTACCAACCCCCTAGGCCCGACATGAGATACTCATAGACGAACGGACCGGACTGTACGGATATTGTCACTGACAGGATCAGTAGGGTGTCAGGATGAGTTCGCTCATCGACGTCCCTTTTGGTCAATAGCTGGTGGCCCGTCACGTATTGGCTTATACCTCTGACGTGCTGGTGGTTAAATCCACAGCCATAGTATTGACGAGTCTTTAGAGTCCACCACACTTTCAGTTACTCAAGCTTTCGGGCGAAATGCTGTAGAGGCCGTATGGAGATATGGCAGGGTCCGATCAGATACGTGCGGTATTGCACGGATCAGGATCGGACGGTTTGTACTAGAGGCCGTATAGTTATATGGCAGGGTTCGATCAGATTCGTGCGGTATTGCACGGATCAGGATCGGACGGACATTACTAGCCGGCTTTGGTTTAAGCCGGATCCTAGTTTAGTACAGTGTAGATTTTGTCTCTTTGCATTTGTATCCGGACGGAATACAGATGCGGGTGTGTATGCACAGTATCGGGGTTTTCCTGTAATTTATTATGGGACCAGTTTTCTAGAGTTGCCAGTTTACTTTTCGTTTTGGCCGATTTCCTTTTTTCCGTTCATTGGCCGAAGATTGGTGGAGGAGGGCTTATTTGCATTGTTGCAAATAAGCAATTGTGGGAGGGGGTTTTTGCATTATTGTTTTATCATTATGGTTGCTCCATACCTTGACCATGCTCTCCCTCTCCACTCACTCATGAGGTATGGCCGGCCACTGTTTGGGCATGGAGTGTGTTTTAATTTGCTTGTGAGGTTAATTTCCTTCATGCTTATTTTTGGTGGACCCCCTTCCATTTTGTATGTGCAGTGAAGGAATTTTTTCTTCTTCTTTGGTATTAAATCATACACACATTCATTCATTAAAAGGGGCTTGCTTCATGAATTTCCAGTGAGCACAATTGAGTGCCTGGCCGAGCTCTTTTTTTTCTTCATGATATGCTCATTTTCCTTAGCATCCATCCATGAAAAATCTTTGTGCAAAATTCCTCCATTATGGAAACCATACTAAACCCCAAAGAGACAACTATTTTACACTATTCTACAGCAAATCTTGGACGCGTCGGCCAGCCAACTTCGCGCCCGAGTTGCCTCGGTATTGAGGTGGGAGCCCGTAAAAGATGCAGACGATGTGGTGCCCTTCCGGCAAGGATGCGACGACCGGAGTTTCCGCGGGAGATCGGGACGATGACGAGAAGACCGGAGAACTCGGATCACTCGGTATATCTCTTCCCCATCTTGTAGTTAGCTAGGACTAGTTAATGGCCCGATCCGGGGTTTAGTGCGCAGTGGTGCCGGTTTGCTAAGTTCGCAAAATTAAAGTTTATCACCGTTTCCGCATTTGGCCGTCGGATTGACGGCCGGGGCGCCGCCGTGCACTTACAGCTAGGTCGTTGACTTCGATGCCGAAGATGATCTACGTCGAGGCAACTCTAACTCAAGCTCCATCTTCACTTGGTCATGAAACTTGTGAAGATAACACACTCTACTACATGGCAAGTGGTAGAGGATGAAGAAATAGTAAGTGGGTTCACTTTAGAATTGGATTTCTCACTCTTTTTCTCGTGGCATCATTGGAGGTAGCAAGCTTTCTTGAAGCTTGATGAAGATGAAGATGAAGAAATAATCATATGAATCATTATCCAAATGAAACTTATCCAATAAAAAATGGCACCATGGTTGAGTTAAGCCCTCATGCTTAACTCATGTAGAGAATTAACCAAAGCATTAGGTTAAGGGTTGGGTTAACTAATATCTTGAACAAATGACAAAAGAGTTGACTTTGTCAATGTTTATCAAGCTTCATGAAGCTTGATAACTTTGACCAAAGTCACACTCTTTTGTTATATGCTAGGAAAATAGTAAACCCTAATTTTAACCTTGAGTTGGTTCAAGTCTCATACACACAACTTGTTTGTATCATCAAGCATGATACAAACATGTACACTTGCATATATCACATATAAACAATGTGCACATTCAAGTGAGAAAATCAATCTTAAATGAACCAATACTAGTTAATGTAAAGTAATATATCAAATATATAATTATACATTAAATCATTAAATCAACACTTGATTTAACGATCGGTCATATCGCATATAACCGACAAATATCAATAGTAACAACTTATCGAATCAACACTTGATCCGATAACCCGGCTATATCGCATACAACCGATCAATGTCACAAATCGCGAGAATAGAATTCAGTATCACATACTGGTATTATTCTCGGTCCCGCACATATCTCATATGCGCTCCTATTTCGTTTCGCTTGAGCCAGGAAACCCCTGTGTATGACTCTAAAGACTCGTCAATACGCCGGCAGTAGGTGATGATCATATCAAACACCCACAAGCCGCAAGCGGTCTGCTAAACGTAACGGCCACCTGGATATTGAGCGATCAGAAGATCAACGAGCAAGCCCGCTCACACTCCTGTGAATCCAACCAGTAACACTACCGTACAGTCCGGTCTGTTCGTCTGATATGTCGCATATCTCGTTTAGGGGTGGTAAACGTCAGACCCCAATAACTCGATAAGTCATGTCGATATGAGGCTCATAACGGGTCGAGAAACTACTGGTAACACTTACCAGTAAATCCCTAAAGCAGCCTTGGCCAAGGACTTCCTATTATAGCCAATCGAGCACAGCGCAACATCAACTCCCTATACCGGGAGAGACGAAACCCCTCCTATCGCTCATTGCCTCCATGTGACTCGGGACTGTACCCAAAAACCACCGTTTTGCACGCCCTCTTGGACTTGGTAAGGTGGAAATCAAAGCACAGTGGGAATCACACAAGACTCTATGACGATCTCGGGTATACAGACTAACCTGTACCAGTGTCACCAAAGAACTGCCATCTGACGTAAGGTATAATACCATCTGGGAGTTCTCGGCGAGTCCGTCCAGTGTACCCAGTCTACACTGAGCACCCGTATATCATCTCTGATGTCAAACACCAATGGATATGGGATCATCCATCGCCCATCTATATGGGTCGAGAAGCTACACGCTAGTCTACTTTGGTATATCGATGCCCTATCTCGATACACCCACGACTAGGGACTTTGAAGGATGTACTTATGGACTACCACGTCCCCACTAGTATGATCCGCATCATAGTCTAGGTAGTCAAGTACACATCCTAAGGGCTTTACCAATATGTAACAGAGAGACAATCAGTGTACACGTTAAGGTAAAGAGTAACCAGATAGCATACAATCATATCGAGCAAGAAAGTCATCCCTATATATGTCCAAGCATCCACTACAATATACATCATACGTATAGTAATGGCCTCTAGGGCATACATATAACTAACAATTGTCACGACCCGAAAGTACGGAACATGACCGGCACTTAAACTACGAAACGTCTCGAGGCGTACGTAATCTAAGTACGCCGAAAACCCAGAAATCCAAACCAAGAAAAGTAGTAGAGTGAAGGAAAACCATTTTAAATCAAATAGTTTGCATCACACGCCGAAATGTGCACTTTAAAATCACAAGTCTTTTCTAAACATTTCGGCAGAGTTTCCTTTGTAAAAACTGACCCCAAACGGGTACAAAACCTGATAAAGCATATATAATGAATAAAGGCATCCCCAAGCTGGAGCTAGCTCTTCGTCAATCGACGGTCACAACCACGCAAGCAATATAATATACAATGCCGAAGGGCGAGGATCACAACAGAAAAGGAAACTCAAAACAACATGAAATCCATAGAAATACAACGCGCGACTCTAAGGTCGAAAGAATAAACATCACTGGTCTCAATCTGAAATAAATACATGTTTGGTTGATGGAGCTTCTAGATACAACAGAATAATAATATACAAAGTATAATGATGGTCACGATGCAAGTGAACCCACCTACTAGCAAATCACCCGGAAATGGAAGTAGTGCCAGCAAAGCCGTAATGAAACCTGTACGACAAAACGTGCCAGAAACTGTGGCACAACGGGGGTGAGTTGCCAACTCGTGAATAGAATACATCTACGAGCATAAATCGCATGTATGACGCAATCCTATGTCATACGATCAATATCTATATAATCCTCAAATATGATAAGTCTGGAGCATGAAAAGGTGGCAAGGGTAAATATCTAACCCAAGTGTAATCCCATATGCTCGTGTCAGTGCCTCAGGTAGCAATATATCATATGGATGAGGTATGAATGCATGAAAACAGAATACATGACAATGAAGAAAACTGCTTTCATAACTTAGTGAGATTTCTGTATATTTAAAACGAGGTATCATAAATGAAATCGGCATAAACAGTGTCTAGCATCGACACAAAACATAAATCCCAATATCTCAATATCTCAGTGTCGCAATCTCACTATCTAGGGCGCCGTCAGTCCAGACCGGCCCCTAACATCAATCCCAAGACCACGAAGGTATCCTCCGGATATCCGACGCGTCAGATACAATCACCGGTAGGTAGTCTTCCCCTGCCAGGCTCAACGCCATCATCTGCGACCTTCTCGCCCCGGGGTACCATACCGGGTCCACCATATACCCGAGACGGTTCATCCAACTCCTCGAATCGGGTCTCGAAATCCATCAGCAAACTGATGGTGGACGACTCAGACATCATGGGAAAACCACACTTTTCATTTTAAAAAGAGAGAGAGAAGAAGTTTATATATGTTCTTGCGGTTTTCCCCCAAATCCAGGAAATCTCATGAAAATCTGAATCCAAATCATCAATAGCATGTAAGCAGAGAATATAGGCATAATAATCCATGAATGCGGCATAACAGTGAATAACAATATGCATGAAGTAGCAAGTAATAACTACAATGTCTAAACTGGCATATAAGGCAAGTACACTAATATCATGTCGAAACTATTAGCTAACAAGCTATGTCCATGAAATAGTATTCTCTAAAGTGTACGCGACATGGCAATTACCGATGATGATGTGTGTGAGCCGGCAAGTAAGTGTACGTGGAACATACGCATCATCGGTAATGGTGCTGGTGTCCTAACAGCATGATATCAATAATGGTATATGAATCACAATATAAGTATGCGATGCGGAGCGAACAACAATAATGTGCGGGAGCTGAATACTAGACACAACGATAACTAATCTGCATTTAATATAAATATAAATCATACAGTAGTGCCTTTTGAAATAATACGAATCGCGGTGTTTTGAAAATAAGGGCTACGGTATTTTTAAGAAAAGATACGTTCTTTGAAATATACGTAGAATCCCTTGACCTGTCTTTTAAAATACCCACGATTCGTTAGTTTTTGAAATACGTAGGAATCGAATCTAGTCTAACAACTACTCTAACTATAGGGCTGAGCTAACAGGCTAACTGAAGGTAAGGAAACCGCCTAACATCTGGTGCCCTAACAAGGATTAGTGTTGATTTTTGTGTAGGGTTTTAGAGATGTGGTGGAGAGATTAGCATGAGAGAAAGGAAGAGAAGGAGAGGGTAGGCAGCCCAAATGAGAGGGAGAGAGAGAAAAACACAAAGTCATAGCACACACCATGCTTCAATTAATGCACCATACCTCTTTTTATTTTATTTTTCATTTTTCATTTTTCTACTTAATATCTAGAACCATCTTGAATTAGTCTAGGTTAAATAAAAGTTTAGGTTTGCCTTGGTGCACAAAACTTGTATCAACATAGGGTTAACCTAGGATTAACACAAGATTGGTATGTGTGTGTATGTTTAAATAATTTTTTTGAAAAATAAATAAATAAGGAAAATAATTAAGTGAACAAAAGATTAAATAATAACTAATAAATACCAATAAAATAAGCAATTACATAATTAAAATAGGTATATTCATTTCTATGAGGAAAAATAATTTTTTAACTATGTTTAATGGAAAACACTTGCTAAACCACTAATTAACACATAATTAACCTAAACGATTTCTAAAGCGTTACAATTTTCCCCCTTAAAGAAATTTGGTCCCCAAATTTAAAAATCTAATTATGCGTACTTTCGAAGAGATGGGGATATTTCTCCCTCATCTGTCCTCGGCTTCCCAGGTGACCTCTTCGCTGCTCGAGACACGCCAAAGAACCCTTATGGACGGTAAGACCTTTGATCTCAGTTTCCTCACCTGCCGATCCAGAATGACTACCGGCTACTTGGTGAAAGAAAGGTCGCGCTTCAGCTGGATCGTATGATGCCGAATCGCATGAGAAGGGTCGTGAAGGTACTTGCGAAGTATCAATACATGAAACACAGGGTGAACATCTGGAAAACTGGGTAGAAGAGCCAAACGATAAGCAACTGCACCGACTCGCTCGAGAATTATCGAAGGGACCCACATATCTGGGACTAAGCTTCCCTTTTTCCCGAACCTCATCACGCCTTTCGTCGGCGAAACCCGCAAGAAAACATGATCACATATGGTGAACTCGAGTCTACGACGACGTCGATCATCATAAGATTTCTGCCTGCTCTGGGCCGCTCTCATCATGTCCTGAACCAACTGGATCTTTTCTGTAGTCTCCTGCACTAGCTGCGGTCCTAGAATACTGCTCTCACTGAGCTCTGCCCAACAAATGGGCGATCGACACTTCCTCCCATATAAGGCCTCGAAAGGTGCTATCTGAATCGTCTCCTAGAAGATTTTATTGTAGGAGAACTCTATCAAGGGTAAGTGGCGATCCCAACTGACACCGAAATCAAGAACACACGCTCGGAGCATATCCTCAAGAGTCTGTATGGTCCGCTCTGACTGACCATCGATCTGCGGATGGAAAGTTGTACTGAACTCAATCGGGTGCCCAAAGCCTCCTGAAGTTTCTGCCAAAGGTGGCTGGTGAACTGGGTGCCTCTATCGGAAACAATGCAAGTCAGAACACCGTATAGTCGCACGATCTCATCAATATACATCTGAGCATACTGAGAAAATCAGAATGTGGTCTTCACTGGAAGGAAGTGAGCCGCTTTCGTCAATCGCTCTATGATCACCCAAATGGAGTCATACCCTCGACTGGTCCTAGGTAGACCCACAATGAAATCTATAGAGATCTGTTCCCATTTCCATTCCAGAATGGGCAAAGGTTGTAACTCTCCTGCCGGCCTTTGATGCCCGGCCTTGAATTGCTGGCAAGTCAGGCATCTCGAAACGATATCTGTGACATCTTTCTTCATCCCTTCCCACTAGTAGATGTTGGATATAGTGCCCTCAGAGTCAATTATTGGATCGCATGAACGTGATTGCAATGATTGAGGGATGACCTATACCGGTAGGACAATCTTACTCGAGAGGTTTGTATACTATCTGGTTTGTCTTTATCATCGTGTAAATGCTTTAGGTGACATTATAGTTCACTATTACACGTTGATAGAGAATAGTATGCTACCATGGTTTGTCTCTATCATCGTGTACTGCTTTAGGTGACCTTACAGGTCGCTATTACACATTGAGAGAGCCCTTAGGATTCTTGCTTGACTACCAGCAGTATGATGGCGATCATATACGTGAGAGTTGGGTAGTCTATAAGCACATCCTTAAAATGGTCCCTAGTCGTGGGAGTTTCGAGACTGGGCATCGATACTCCATTAGTAGACTAGTGTATACAGTCGAGACCCCGACGAGCGGCGGTGGCTGGTCTCACAAGCCATTGGTGTCAGTTGGTTCACCTAAGATGTATACAGGTGCTCATTGGGTTATGAGTACACCGGACAGGACTCGCCGGGAACATGCTAGTTGGTATTATACCTGACGTCAGATAGCAGTTCCCTGGTGACATGTGTACAGGTTAGTTCATCGACCTGAGATCGTCATTTGTCTCGTGTGAGTTCCCACTGTGCTTTGATTACTGCCCTACCACGGCTCAAAGGAGTCGTGCAAACAGGTTTTAGTTGGGTACAGTCCCGAGCCACATGGAGGCAGTGAGCGGATCGGCAGGGGTTTCGTCTCTCCCGGTATTGGGGGTGAGATCGCGCTGTGTCTAGAAGAGCCATTACACGAAGTCCTTGGCCAAGGCAGGAGATTTACTGGTAGGTATTCCAGTAGTATCTCAGGGTGTTCTGGGCTACACTCCGACACGACTTGTATCGCTTTTGGAGGTCTGACTTTTACCAACACCCTAGGCCCGCTATGCGATGCTCATAGACGAACGGACCGGACTGTACGGATATTGTCACTGACAGGCTCAGTAGGGTGTCGGGATGAGTTCGCTCATCGACCTCACTTTTAGTCAATACCTGGTAGCCCGTTACGTACGGCTAGTACCTCTGATGTGCTAGTGGTTAAATCCACAGCCAAAGTATTGACGAGTCTTTAGAGTCCCCCACAGACAGTTTCTCAAGTTTCAGGCGAAACGTTGTAGTGGCCGTATGATATATGGCAGGGTCCGATTATATACGTGCAGTAGTGCATGGATCATGATCGGGCGGATCATACTAGTGGGCTTTGGTTTAAGCCGGATCCTAGTATTAGATTTGTTGGATTTCTTTAGTCTCATCGCATTCGCATTCGGTCGAAATGCGGATGCAGGTATGTATATACAGGTGAGGGGTATCCTTGTGATCCGTCACGAGTTTACTTTAGATGTTGCCGTATCTTTTTTATTGTTGCAAACATTTGGATTAATGTTTGCATATGGAAATTATGAGCTAGAAATCATCATTTTGTGCATTTAATGTGGCATGTGCAAGGGTAGTGACTCATGGTCTCTTTTTATATGCATATGTCACATTATTGTTTGATTTATGTGTTGATATGATAAGAGGAGAGAGAGAGAGGGCATCCATGAGTAAGGGTTAGCTCTTGTATTTTTCATTCTAGCTCTTGTATTTTTCATTCTAAAGTATACGATACCGCCGGTTTCAAGTTTTGAAAAAGTTTTCGTTTCCGCATTTTGGCCTCGGACAGACAGCCGGAGCGCTATCGTAGACTTACATGGTATCAGAGCCACGCCATTCACCTTTACTAGCTTGTTCTAATGTGTTTAAAACATCGATCGGCCAAATTTTCCAAAACCGCGATTCCAATTTAACAGTTTCTGTCGAATTTTTTTTGTGCTCGAAAAATTATTTTGAGTGTTGTAGAAAATCAGGCAGGTTTTTCTAAGGAATCTGAGAAAATTTGGTAGTCTGATATCAATGTAGCGCTGCGGAACCGCGACCGTACCCACGTTTTGGCCGCGGTTCCGCCGCAGTACTGTACCTTCACTTCACCAAATTTTCTACAGTGGTTTACTTCTTGGAATTGGGGTTTCTGGAATGTTTATTTTTGGCCTAGATTATTTTGAGTACTGAGAATTGTGCTTGGGGCCCACTTCGGGAAATTTTGTCGATCAAAAATTTTAAACATGTTAGTTCATAGTATTTACATTATATCTGGGACCGTGAATATCATTTGATCGGTAAATCTTGTCTAATTGCTATAGCCCTTTTAGACGGATTTGCGAACGTGACATTCACGTTGATGTTCTATGTTGTGCTGTGATGTTGCGGATTTGTCGTAGTGGATAGCCTGGATGCAATGGTAGTACAGTTTGATTGTATTTGTACATTTGATATTGCGG
Organism: Agapanthus africanus; assembly: GCA_030015575.1. Taxonomy (NCBI): domain Eukaryota; kingdom Viridiplantae; phylum Streptophyta; class Magnoliopsida; order Asparagales; family Amaryllidaceae; genus Agapanthus; species Agapanthus africanus. Next base: position 210,292,280 of record JASDDO010000004.1, read on the forward strand.
GGCGAGCGTCCGACATGTGGACCGCCGTTACTGCCTGTTTGTATATTATTCTTTTGGGGCACGACCGGGCTGAGGTCGATGTACCCGTTGTATATATTTTACTTTCTGTACTAGGATTACCCCAAGGTGGAGTACACGGATAGCCGGGTTCTAGAGGGCAACGAGCCCGCATCTCATGGCTTTGAGACGGAGGGGGCTTTACTCTAGAATTGGCGGGCTATTCGCCGCACTCGTAGGGGGTACAGGTTGACCCAAGGAGAGGTGCTCAAGTTACCGGATTCCGTGAAGTGCTGGGTGGTCCATTCACTTTGTTGAAGGGGACTGTCTCGCTTCAGGTTTTGGCGGGTAACTTGCCGCGCCCGTAGGGGTCTAGGATTTCATTGCACAGGATATCCACACGACCAGGGGAACGTCGGGTTTCAGTAGCGGCTCTATGAAACCCGGGGATCCCAGATTATCTGTATTGTTCTGTGATGCTTATTACATTTCTGTGATGTTGCATTTTATCACGCCTTGAGCGATTGTTATATATTGATATATATATACTAGTAGATGTTGTATATGTTTTACACCCGCGCTAGTCCAGTCTCCGCTCTGTCGTTAGTTAAGTAACCTAACAGGTGATGAAGGGACCCAGTGGCGAATGCGGATGGCATATACGTACATCATATTTTCGTTCTTTTGTGGTGTGATTAGTTGATGGGACTGCATTGATTCAGATCAATGCAAGCTAAACAAACCTATTCTGATGTTGTCGGAACATTTTTCAAAAAGCTGTTATTGCAAGGACGTTTTCTTTTGTTTTGCACAGTGGTATTCGGTTATGAATATCCAGCACCTCAGTTGATGAGGCAAGGGCCGAGATCCCTTCACCGGGAGTGACCCTTTGGACAGAAGTTTGCGTCAGGGTAATAACTTCACTATAGATGATTACTTTTTGCTTTGCATCACGGTATTCAGTTGGAATATCCTGCACCTCATTCTACGGGGAAAGAGCCGAGATCCCTTCACCGGGAGTGACCTCTTTAGCAAAGGTTTTCGCCACTATACATTTGTAAAAAGTTATCCGGTTCCTTCAACGATATCAAGTTCATTACGTTAAAGGTTTTTCGCCAAAAACCAGCCGTAGCCCTCCGTCATTTCAGATTAGTATTGCTTAGTATTCGCGCTACGTTTGTCGTTGCTATTTGCCGAGGCGTAGTGTGCGGTAGCTCTGTAATGCTTTTCTATCGCATGGATATGTGGATTGGTTAGGACGGTCGTACGAATTTGTTGATTATTCGTCAAGGGTCGTGCGGCTGGGTTTAACGCAATAAAGATAATGACGGGTTGAACTTGACTAGGACCTTTTGATTTGTTGATTATTCGTCAAGGTCACTTGGTTCCTAGGGTAAAAATCATATCGGGAGTTTCTAAAGAAACTGAAACTTGTCAGGCATGCGCATACCTTCTGGAGTATGATAACGTGAGTGGATTCCATCACATTATCATGCGATGATAGTTGGATCCCGATTCCCACTGATGAGTTGGTTTACTCCTCGGGTGATCCCGACTAATTCTTCTTTTAGGTTTGGAGGAGAATTTGAGGTTACAGTGGGAGATTTCCTGATTAGATAAATTGATAACCATTCTGATCTAGGTTAGAGTGCACGCAGAGTGTTTCTTTTCTCTCTCTCTTTGGCAGCGACCATGACCCGACCCTTGACTATCACTCAGTGACCAAATTAACCGAACTTTCTTAAAACACTGGCTTTTGGATTATCAGAGTTGCATGCCTTATTGCCACTCCTACTTTTACCCTTTTTCTCCAGAACACCCCGTATTACTACGAACGTCCACTTCCATTGGATAAAACCATCGTATGGTTATATACGAACTCGAAGGAACTTGTTCCAGATTCGAGGATGGTTTCCGGTTCTGGAGAAAATGAATAGGACTATTCAGTTGTCTTTTCCTTTTACCTTCTCTCAGGTTGCGATTGCTCCTTAGATTAGGACGGAACACCTATTATGCTAATTGGATAGTCTTCTTCCAAACCATAGGCAGGTGCTGAACGGTGGGGAATGAAGAAAACCAATTAGCCTAACGATGGTGTACAGAAGGTAATAAGTTAAGACAAATTAAGGGATTAGAAAGAGGGCAAAGTAAACTGCGACTGCTATTCACGACCAAACCAAGTATTTCATCGCCACTCCTACTTCACCTTTGTATTTCTCCGGAACACCCTGTATCACTACGAAGATCCACAGTTATTTGGATACTCCATCGTATGGTTATATACGAACTCGAAGGAACTTGTTCCAGTTCGGGGATGGATTCTGGTTCAGGAGAAATAGGAATAAAGTTTTATTCAGTTGTCTTTTATCTTTACCTTCTCTCGGGTTGAGAGTGCTCCTAGGATTAGGAGAGTACACCCATTATGCTTATTGGATAGTCTTCTTCCAAACCATAGGCTGGTGCCGAACGGTAGGGAAGGAAGAAAACCATTTAGCCTAAAAAGGGTGTACAGAAGGTAATGAGTAAAGACAAATAAAGGGATTTGGAGAGATGGCAAAGAAATATACGGTTAAAGTTATGAATCTGATAATGGATGAGGCATTACTAGAGATACCCAGATACCCCTTCAAAACATTTACATGTTTCAGTTTCACTGTGCATTGTTAAAAGAAAACTGATTTTCCAATTAGTCCTTGCTCCAGGGTATGTATTTACCAGGTTTGATTCTCACATCTGTATGGTTTTACAGATGATGAGTGGGAGTAATTTATTGGGAATTGGGTGATCATCCTCATTATATCGGGATTCGTTGTAATTGGTGATATTTGAGGAAATCGCCTGGGTTGTTTGCCGGACGGCAAATATTTGGTTTTGAATATCCGTTGTTATGCACCAATTTCAAGTTGATATATCTGTATGTTTATTTTTATAAAGTGAGATATAACTTTTTGAAATTATGTCTATGACATTTACCTGTATCAGTGGATGGTTAGGTAAAGAGCATTAAATAGCGGTGTAATTCTTCTTAACCATAAGTGCAGTTTTCAACCTACGACACACAGGGAATGAGTTATTAGACTCAGGGGACTTATATAGAGTATTGTATGTTGTCCAGTGTCCATGAGGACAGAGAGGTTGGTACTCGTACTATATTCTGTTTACTTGTGACTTCTCTAGTTCTTAGACATGTGTTTCGTAGAAATGCAAGGTCTAAGTTTTGAGAAGTTATAGGTATAAGAATAAAGTAGAGAACCAGGCGTTGCAAGTATCAGGATTCTTCAAGGTGATCGAAGATGTAGATACTTGTGTATGGTATTCAGTGGATAGTAATGATTAAGAGAACTTGATTCTCTTTCAGGTTACTTATAGTTGGAAGCTCTCCTAAGTTGAGTAATGCTGGTCGGCCTCTCTCCATTTAGTTGACATGCACTGGAGATAGCTGCATGATTTGAATCTGGTTCCAATTAAATTAGTGCCTCTGTTTCTATATTGGATATAGAATAGTTCATATCTTAACAATGTTAAGGTACGGGGAGTTGTCCGGCTTATGCTTAAAACCAGACTCTGGATAACTCAAGGCACGTTTCTGTAATGGCTGTTTGTGGGTTGACCCGAGCTATGACGAGGGTTGACATTCTACCATCTGGAAGATCAATAGTGATATTGTTCTTGACTCTCCACAGTTTTAATAAAAATGGATTTTTTCAGAAAACAGTAGTGGGAGTATGGTAGAACTGGAAGTGATTCCAGAACCGCAAACGATTATTGAAAATTTAATAAGAACCTAAAGATTCAATCTGGTTTGACATTCCATTGGCCACTCCGCAGATATGGTGAGTAACCTTAGGCACTCGAGAGGTACTTCGGTATGCTTAAGGACGGTGACAGGGAGGTTCTTGTTTACCAAAACTTGACACTACTGTTGTTCCAGACTATGAGACCCATCAGGAGGATGAGTATAGCATCGTTCTGAACTGGATTTAGAAGTGCACGTGTATATTATTCTGCCAGAGGGTTGTTGTAGTCAGTGGGAGCAGCGGAAGTATAGTGGACAAGTAGCTTATGTCTATTTATGGACTAAAACAGATATAGCGGAGATAGATCATCTATTTTTGATGTGACAGTCCTAGGTTTGACTTCATCAGAATAGGGGATGGATCTGTTAAGAAGGTAGTAGGGTGTGATGTCCTGGTATTTGGATGACATACACAGAGTAGGAAGTGAAGTTCCTACACTACGATCGGTTATGTTTTTGTTGTCACACAGCGGTTTCTCCATATAGGACTTGGATATAATATCAGACATTATGGTTACTAGATCTATGGTTTTAGATCTGGATTTGGGTAGTATCCCAATCTGGGTACTTAGACAGCATTCTAAAGGTGTTTTAGAATGGATGACTTCTGGCACGGTAGTGTACCTGCAAGTGATGGAGTCACCCTCTCTAAAGGTGTCTTACAGACTAAAGGGGAGAGAGATGTGCATGATTGGCAGATCACTTGCTTAGGCAATTGAGTCAATCATGAGATGTCAAGTACCACACCAGACGTTGTTTTTGCACTAGATGCAATAAGTTGATATTAATCCTGTCCTGGAGAAACGTTCGGAAGCAGTCTTAGAACATAAGTGGATGTTCTAGGGATATGATAACAACAGCCTCTTTTGGGAGACGGTTATCATTCCAGGCTTCCAAGGTGACCTGAATGACAGAGTGACTGTCAGAGTTATAGTTTTCCTCTGACGAGGGGCGGTTGTTTGGACAGGAGGTCTAAGCGGATACTGAGGGAGGCATGGTGCAGGATACTGATTAAGTTCAGTTGACGATACAGTCTAAGAAGTTTGGATTTGGAGTTCATTTATGAACTAGGTCCCATCAGATATCCAGACATATTCTAAGACAGGTTTGCTCATTTCGGGAGATGGCTTTCTCCGCGAACTTGAGATAAAGAGAGACATAAAAGGAAACATTAGGGCGGATCCACTCACTGAGGCTATTCCTCGAACGTAATAGTTTCGCAAACGGACTTTGTGAGACTGATTAGTAGAGGAGTTGGGTGTTCGGTATCATATGTGTAGCGACTTGAAAAGTCGTTTTGGTGTTTTCCTGAAATTCGGTGAAAATTCGGTATTTTTCCGAAAACCGTCTTTCTCGATATTTTACAGTTTAGGGCTAATTATACTTAAAGTGGATAGGTAATTACTTGTTTTTAGTAGCTAATGAGTTAATTATGAAATTTTGGTCATTTAAAAAATTTTCCCTATTTTTCAATTTTTTTTAATATTATTTTAAGCCGGTAAGAAAATACATTAAATTAACGATAAATACAAATTTTTCCGGGCTAATTTTAATCTCTAAAATTATTATAATTAAAATCTAGTGGTAACATAATTTTTTTGTAATTTATTTTGATTTTTAACAAATTTTTATGAATCGAAACGGATTTATTGAATTTTGGGCTAAAACTTGCAATTTTTGAGTTGTAGGGGGCCTTTTTGCATAAAATTTCTTTTGTTAAAACCCTCTCTCATTTTCCTCAGCCCTAGGACAGCCCCACCTTGTGTGAGACCAGAAATTTCTGGCCTCAATTCTTTAGTTGCTTCTTGAGTTGATTTAATGGTTTTATTTTAATTAAAATGGATAAAGTATGGTGCATTGACTTTGTGGACTTGACCCATGACCTTCCCCACTTGCCCACACCATCCCCACTCCTCCTCTCAGCCGAAAATCCCTGCAGGAAAACAGCCCCCAAATTTCCCCCTCTCATTTCCTTCTAAACTCATCAAATTCCAACTCAAAATCCTTACAAATCCACAAATTTCTTCACAAAACCAAAGCAAATCCTTATGCTATCCTTTCCTTAGCCATTCTTGCTTGGATCTTGGTGTTTGAGGCCATCACTTGGAGCAAAATCCATTCTTTCTAGATCTCAAGTGAGGTATAATTCTCATCAAGTTACTTTCTTGTGTTGCTAAATTCCTTTAAATGCATGGTTTAGTGTTAATTTAGTGTAGTTTAATCTAGTTTTCTTAGGTTTTGCTTGAAAAATCTAACTAGGGTTTGAAAGCCATAATAGTTAATTAAGTTGTTTTATAGTTAATCTAGTGGTTAATTAACTAATCTATATAGTTACCTTGTTGATGTAGTTTTCAATTTTGCTAAATTAGTTAATTTTAGAAGTGTGAAATTGTTGTTTTAGGATTTTCAAGAGAGGTTTTGTGTATGGAATGGTTTGTGAAACATGATTAGTGAGTTGATTAGGGTTTAGAAAACCATTATTGGGTTAATTAATTTATTTTGCTAGCTAGTGTTTTACTAACTTAATCAATAGGATTACTTTGCTTATGTGGCTTCAAATTATGCTAATCTAAGTTATTTTAGTGTGGAATTTTGATTGCAATTGCTATTTATAAAAATCAAGAAAGGGTTTGGTTGTGGAATATAGGTTTCGAAGCATGATTTATGTGTTGAAATTTTTTGTAGTGGTTATCTAATGGTGTGACTTGGGTAATTATGCTATATTGTAGTCGTTTTGACGCAAATCGGCGATTTTTGCACCGATTTTGGGATGTATATGCTTACTAGATTTTTATATAAATTATGTGATGAATTATTTTCGACATCTTGATGATTGTAATGGCTTGTCCTACGACTTTTAGGATGCGTGAGTGCGGATTTTTGGGTAGTCGGGTTTTAGTTTTGCCGGGCGACCAAATCGGCGTTTTTTTGGCAGTTTTTGCGATTTTCGCGTGTGTTCCGCGCACTTTGTGCACGTTGTACCTAGCTAGCGAACTTTAGTAGTTTCGTTGGGGTTTTGCGTCGTTCTTGAATGTGTAACCTTATGTCTGGTATTGATGTAAATTCCAGGTTCGGTCGCGGAGACGTCAGACGCGGCGCGAAAGGGAAAGGCGGTGATTGGACACAGCTAGCCAGGGATTCCGGTGAGTAGATTTAACATCCACGGGGGACGATCGTTTGGATGGCGCAAGTCGCCGATAGATTTAGTAAACTGGATAACCACTTGTGACATTAGAATAATAATACTGGCATGATAATTGCTGCAATTAGATCAATATGTTATACCCATATACGCAAACTCAATTGTAGGACACATGCACCATTACCAGGTTTTTATATGCAGCACGAGCACTATTCATGTTTACACACACACCCTGGTAATTGCCATGCCACCACACTAGATAACTTTTAAATTGAAACCTTTTACAAATTGATGCTTAAACTGGTGCTATTGCCTTTAATTCCTAAAAATGAAACCGTAGAATTGCTATTCATGTGCATGTACTTCATCATATTAATTGTTCATACTTAATCCATTAATCACACATCGCAACTTGATTATTGATACCATATGCATTCATTATCACTGATATAGGCACTTGATTGAAAAGAATTCTCGATGTGTGTATGAAATGGTAAAGAAATCACAACCAAAGATTATTTGACCGCAATCAACTACGGTGTCGGATTGTAGTTAGTATGTGAGTGCGGATCGTCCACAGGGAAAGTGTAATCGTTCGTCTTTCGAATTAGATGAATTGAATCTTTAATGAAAAGAAAACAAAACAATTCAAGATTTATAGTTGATGTTCAAGAAAGAGAAAAAACTAGATCTAAGAAAGCATTAAAAGATAGAATCAAGAATTGATTGTTTGTTGATTTTTCCAAACCAAATCTCAAGAATCGAAATGAGGCTCGTAGGAATCGATCGGATCTATAGATGTGATGTAATCTTACAATTACGTATTCTTATCCTTCGATGAATTGATACTAGATCGATGATCATCGATGAGAATTAGGGATTTTCTTGTGAAACTAGGGTTTCATCTTATCCCTTGTTCTTTCGTCGATGTCATTCACATTCTAGCCTCTAGTAAATTCAAGAAACGATCGTTGATCCCTAATTTCGAGCGATCACAATCAAGAAAGCATCGCTACGAAACTAGGTCATCGATTCTTGAACTTGCTAGGGTTTACAAAACTCGTAGGACTTAAAAATAGTATTAGAATTTGTTACATCATCATTCTACAATCGTCTCGACTCCTTAACGAGCGGAGTTTTACTCAAACATCACAACAAGAGCAACAATTACAAATTGAGATCTAATCATGATGCAAGAATTAAAAGAAAGCAAGATTAACGAATTTCACCTTTTATTTATATCAACAATTTCGTTACAATCACTCAAGAACTACAAGAGGAAGAACTTGATCGTCGACTTGGCTTCGCTCGTCTCCGTGGATCGCGGATCGGCTTGGATCACTTGCCCGATTGAAGATCGGCTCGGCTCCTAAAAGGTTGAAGGCTTCATGCTTGATTTGGTACTCAAGATCTTGGATTAGGAGTGGAATTAGGGTTAGGGTTTCGCACAAGCCTTGTCACGAGACTTGTGGAAGAAGATGATGAAAGAGGGAATTATTATTTAACTAATGGTGAACTAATGGTTATTGATTAGCCTTTAACCCTTAGATTTAGTGCTCTATTTATAGATAACTAACCCTAGATCTAGGATTTCAAATTCTAACTTTCCCTCCAAAAGTTTGTTGGTGAAATTCAAATTTCCCTCCAAAAGTTTGTTGGGGGAAATTCAAATTTCCCTCCAAAAGTTTGTTGGGGGAAATTCAAATTTCCCTCCAAAAGTTAGTTGGGGAAGAAGGTTCTAGATGTAATTAGTTAGGAGGAGCTTCTAGAATAGGATTAATTAGGAGCTTAATTTAGGATTAGCCTTCTTAATCTCCCTTGCTGATCTGGTAGTAGGTTCGAGAGAATTCTGGACTTTGAAGTGTCACAATGAGGTGTGGGACCAGAGAAATGAATAGTGCCCAAAACTTGACTGCTGACGTGGCAGAACCGCCGCGCTTGCGCGGCGCAAGACTGCTCCTGCCGCGCAAGCGCGGCGCTCTTGGGGCTTGTGCTTTTGGGCTTGGTCTTGGACTGTTTGTTGGGCCTTTGTTTGATATATATAATTGTCTAATTCCTTCTGCACTGCTACCAGATCTGAAATGATTTAGCTGGCGTAATATTGATCAGCTCTTTGGTTTTTCTTCCGTATTTTCCTGCACAGACTCAAGACAAGTGTTGCGCAAATACAGAAATGATGCGATGCCATGAAATGCGGTTAATTTCCCTTAAAGTGTCGGTTTAAAAGTCTAGTACATGCAATCTCATATTTTGTGACAGATTTGCTAATATGTAGAATATGAATGCCGAACACTTCTAAGTGTATGCAAATATTAAGGAAATTACCGGCTAAAATATACAATATTTTCGACTGATCAAATACCCCCAAACTTAATTTCGATCGTCTCGAGCGAATGTTTTATTAAAAAGAGAAGGAGAAAATAAAGAAAGAGAAAAACTAACTAGCACACTTTCGTAGGCAACACGATTGCACTGAGCACGTGCAACAAGCCTTTAAACCTCTAGGTGTCCCTAGTAGGAGGAGTGTTGTCTCCTGAGGGTTTTCAGCGGATTGCACCCACAAAATCCAATAATAAAAGAAAGATCATGAATATTACATTTAAAAACAAGAATTGTAAAAGAAAGACTTTGAAAATTAGGGTTTCCAACTAAGCTAGCTTTTCGGTTGTCATGAGCCCTATCTTAATAGTCATGAAAAGATGTCAGAAATCACGTCCTCCCTCAATAAAACATCGTCTTATTCTTCATTCCTATCTTTATTCCAAACATCGATCATATCACCCTGCGTGTGTGTAAAGACATCCCTACACCCGGAGAATTCAATTCAAGCTATCATACTCTTGCCCATCGGCCTCAGTACTTCTTGGCAAACGAGATTGCTTACACACTTTCATGCGACCGTTAATACTTCTTGAGGTACTAACCGACCGATTACTAATGTGCTTGCTAACTTGGTGTATTTTCCTAGTCTTGCACCACCTTAGGCATAGCAGTGACTCCCAGACCAGTTGACCTTAGGGCACTAGGTGAAAAAAACACCCTTTTGCTATATATTTTTTTATTACCCTTGGTGATAACAAAACCAGTGTCCATTTTTTTTCACCACTTTAAAACATTTTTTTTTCCATACTTTTGGCTTTAAGACAAGAGCATTTCAAGGTATCCTCTACTATCCCAGGCTTCAAGATGTGTGTAAGTGCGAATAGCAGGGTAGCAACGTTCAAAATGTTTGGCTTCCAGAATAGAAACTATTTTTCAGACTTATTTTTATCCTCAGATTAGTGACGTCCTTCATCTTACTAACCCTTGGGACAACGGCTCATAACTACTTATTACTAGTTCGTATAAGAAAACTTCTAATTTTCTTAGTTTTCTTAAATTTTTCTAATCTCATGGATGTAATTGTTCACTATCTAAACTTTCATTATCTTATTTATATACAAAAAATATTTTTATAATTTTGAAAATTTTTAAATTTTTTATAGGTTTTGAAATTTTTTTCAATTTTTATAGATTTTTAAAAGAAATGTTTTGTGCTTATGCAGATGATATGCAAATGATGCGAAAATAAGCACAAACCTCCCCCAAACTTGTTTTCAACAGTGTCCTCACTGTTGCCTTCAGCTAAATCTCGAAAAACCTGTAAGCTTGGGAGGAATTTATTAGTGGGGGCAAAATATTTAAGTGAAGAACCTCCCCTAAACTTATTTTTGGCTCAAAATTTTGTAAAAATTTTCTTTTCAAGAGCCCGATAATGTACCCCCCCAAACTTATGCAATGTTAATCTTTGAAAATCACATGAGGGGGTTAAAAAATCATTGGTCGATACCAAGCTTTGCAAAGACCGAAAGTTAACACCAACCATTCGAAAATTTTATCAATACAATGCTCTGGTTGGTGGAAGAAGAAGTGGGGAAAAGGTAAGTGGTGGAATAGAATGTGTGTGCGTCTCATTTTGGAGAGACGATGCAGTGAAAGTGATGGATAACTCGCATTCTTTTTACAATTCAAAAGAAGGGGTGGAGGTTCAATTTCATTGATTTGGAGATGATTCATCTCAACACCCGTGTCATTTAAAAATGCGAGTTCATCAGCGAAGATCTCCTCAAAAGTTCCATCTATACCCCGATGAATAATGTCATCACAAAGTGCGGGGTGATCTTCAGACTCTAAAAGCAGTTCATAATCGGTGTTAGTTGTTGACCCGGACATCTCGGTGGAAGAGTCCGTATGTGTATGATACATAGTTGGGTCAAACAATAACATATGAAAAGAGTCAAGATCAATATCAGGAGGATCATCAAATTCGCTGCTGTCGACATCCATTAAGTCGACAGAACATACCTGAGCAATAGGTTCGGAGGGTACACTTCCCAACTTGTAAATGTTCAGCTCTATTGACCTATTCCCGAAAGATAGGGTCATAGAACCATTACGACAGTTGATTATTGCATTGGAAGTGGCCAAAAATGGGCGACCTAAAATCACCGGAATTTGATTCCGTGGGTTCGCTACAGGCTGTGTATCAATTACAATAAAATCTACCGGGAATATGAATTCTCCGATTTTTATTAACACATCCTCCAGTTCACCCCTAGGTTTGGTGATTGATCGGTCAGCCATCTGGAGAGTGCAATTGGTTGGCTTCAACTCTCCGATCCCTAATTGCTCATAAACAGAATATGGAAGCAAGTTAACACTAGCGCCAAGGTCTAATAGAGCACGGTTAATGTGTTTTTCCCCAATAGAAACGGAAATAGTAGGATATCCAGGATCCTTACGTTTCCTCGGTAATTGTTGGGGGAAAGCCGTGTCTATTGTTTTTTCCATGAAAATCTTCTTGGGCACTGGATTCTTCCTCTTCCTAGTGCACAAGTTCTTAAGAGTTTTAGCATAATACGGAACTTGTTGGATGGCATCTAGGAGAGGGATGTTGGTGTTTACTTGCTTAAAAATGTTCATAATCTTCTCCATATGTGGACTCGGTGTATTAGCCCTTAACCGATTCGGATAAGGTGCTTTAGCAGTAAGCGCTGGGTCCATCATAGGAGAAGAAAGTGTGTGTGGAATCGATCCCGGAATAGAAGTGGGGATCGTCCGTGGAGGGGTAAAAGAGGTGGGCTGTAGTGGCGAGCCTTTTGGGAAATGAAGAATAGGCTCGGAAGAAGAAGGTGGGGTAGAAGAACTGGGGTAAGAAGTGTGTGTGTGAGAAAAGGTCTCAGCCGGGGTTCTATTGATTGATTTATCAGTATCATCAAACTCTTCCCCAAGGTGATGGTCAAGCACTCTTCCAGATCTCAACGTGATTGCATCCACATCATGTGAATAGCTAGAATTGGGTAAAGGTTGAGCTGGAAGTTTCCCTTTCTCTCGTGCACTCATTTCGGCTTTCAGTTGTGCAATTTGTTCTTCCATCGATTTGATGTTATCATTTTGAGAGATAATGATCTTCATTACATTCTCGATGGAAGATTGCAAACTTGCCGTCCCTTGGATGGATTGTTTCATGAAAGTATCCAAGGTTTGTGCTAGTGCAGAGGTATTATCTGTACCGGTCAATTGCAAAGGACTAGACGGTGCAAAAGTGTTGGCCGGATTTTGGAAATTTTGTGCTTGAAAGGGGTGCTGACTCAATTGAAGTGGTGGTTGCTGTTGTGGTGAAGGGACCCCTTGGAAATTGTGTTGGGTTGGAACCGTGTTTTGAAATTGTGATTGGTTCCAAGCAAAGTTAGGGTTATTCCTCCAACCCTGATCATATGTGGAGGAAGATGGATCGTTTCTAGGTCTTTGAAATGAGGTATTGGTAAGCTCATGACCTTGAAACGGACATTCTTCCGTCAAGTGAGACGGATCAGAACAACAACCACATACAGTTTTGGAGAGTGATATTTGACTTAGGGCGGCAGCTAAAAATTTATTTTCCATAGCGTCAAATTTCTTGTGTAAAGCTGAAATTTCAGCTCTAATTCCTATGGAAATATCATTGACATCCCTAGACGATTGACTCACACCCTCCCACTGTAAAGATTTTTCAGCGAAATCTTCTAAAAATTTCCAGGCTTCCCAATCATCTTTGGTCATAAAGTTGCCTTGACACATGGATTCAAGGGACTGTCTTGTGTAAGGAGTAATGCCCTCATAAATGATTCGGCACAATTCCCATCTCGGGATGCCGTGATGTGGACATTGGACTAACAGATCCTTGAAGCGGTCAAGACATTTTGAAAATGTTTCATTTGGAAGCTGGGTGAATTGATAGATTTCGCTGCGGACTCGAGCTGTCTTTTGATGTGGGTAGAATTTCTTAAGGAATGCTTTGACGAATTCATCCCAATTTGAAATGGAATGTGCGGTAGTGTTATATAGCCACTTCTCGGCTAAATCGCACAAGGAAAAAGGGAGAAGACGAAGACGTAAAGCATCCACAGAAAGCTGTGAAGTACCCATCATTGCGCATACATTTTCGAATTTCATGATAAACACGTATGCTTCTTCAGACTCGAGACCGTGAAATTTTGGTAGAAGGTTGATGTATTGGGGTTTTATTTGAAAATTTTCCCCGTTGGCTGGTGGTGTGGAAAGACAGGTGGAAAGTGGGCCTCGTGTAGGATAGCATCTCTCTTGGAGAGAGATGCGAGGTGGAATCTGCGCACCAACGGACGGCGGCAGAGTAGTGGAAAAGAAGTTCGATGGAGGTGGATCCATCGATGTGGGTGTGGTGGTGGGTAAAAAAAAAGGTAAATGTAGAAATACCGACTTTAGGGTCGATAAGGAAAACGCGGACTAACGGGCACTAGACACCCGTGTCCAGCCTATCTTGCACTAAAAAGGGTTAGTACAAGTGGCAGCGTGAATTTATAATTAGGGGAAATGATATGAATGTGGTGTTTGTTTTGAAAAAGATACGGATTTTTGAAAAAATGATGCAACAAAACAAATGCAACACACAAAACCCTAAAATCTAGTGGTCACCTAGGTCAAACTCTAGACCGCTCCTAACTGCCAAAAGACAAGTCGCAGGATAAATCCTCCACTGCCTCTTTGTCCCCCTGTGGCCGGATAAGTGCCAGGTAAGTGGGAAGGAACCACCACTACAGTGGGCCTAATTAATAACCACTAGCCTTAGACACACTCGCCTTAGGCACCACAGAAAAACGCAGATAAACAATGAATTACCCACGGCCTTCTCCTGTCCTAATTGAGCGCGACGGTCCTTAGAGTCATCTCTAGATTTCTTTTAATTAATGAGGGTCAAATGCGGATGCAAGTTTTGCGATTTTCGGGGCCTAGGAAGGGTAATGAAATCCCCACCTAATTTGAATTTGGTCGTGCCCCTTAAATTTCCGTATTAATATGCAACAACCACAAGAATCAAAAACACGCACAAATTTATTTTGCTTTGCGGCGCTGCGATTTATTTGCAAAGAATCCTGCACAAAATATTAGATGGAGCAGAGAAAGAAGAAGATAAGAAAGTAAGTGTCTCACAGAGAAAAATTGGCACAGAGAAGAGCTGGAACCGCGGCCCTTCCGCCGCAAATGCTGCCTATTGCCGCCCTTCCGCCGCGGAATTTTGGGATCAGTGTACAAAATTTTCTGTACAAGCTCCTGTTCACCTACACAGATCTTTGGAATGCTCAGAAAAATTTTTCTCCAGCTCCAATGATTCCAGATTTTCTCGCAACAAATCACAACACACGTATTAGTGTTTGCACGAATTTTGATCTAAAAATTATAATGGAATAAATTGTTCAACTCAAATTTCAAAATACGAACTATTAGCGCACTATCCCCGGCAACGGCGCCATTTGATTGAAAAGAATTCTCGATGTGTGTATGAAATGGTAAAGAAATCACAACCAAAGATTATTTGACCGCAATCAACTACGGTGTCGGATTGTAGTTAGTATGTGAGTGCGGATCGTCCACAGGGAAAGTGTAATCGTTCGTCTTTCGAATTAGATGAATTGAATCTTTAATGAAAAGAAAACAAAACAATTCAAGATTTATAGTTGATGTTCAAGAAAGAGAAAAAACTAGATCTAAGAAAGCATTAAAAGATAGAATCAAGAATTGATTGTTTGTTGATTTTTCCAAACCAAATCTCAAGAATCGAAATGAGGCTCGTAGGAATCGATCGGATCTATAGATGTGATGTAATCTTACAATTACGTATTCTTATCCTTCGATGAATTGATACTAGATCGATGATCATCGATGAGAATTAGGGATTTTCTTGTGAAACTAGGGTTTCATCTTATCCCTTGTTCTTTCGTCGATGTCATTCACATTCTAGCCTCTAGTAAATTCAAGAAACGATCGTTGATCCCTAATTTCGAGCGATCACAATCAAGAAAGCATCGCTACGAAACTAGGTCATCGATTCTTGAACTTGCTAGGGTTTACAAAACTCGTAGGACTTAAAAATAGTATTAGAATTTGTTACATCATCATTCTACAATCGTCTCGACTCCTTAACGAGCGGAGTTTTACTCAAACATCACAACAAGAGCAACAATTACAAATTGAGATCTAATCATGATGCAAGAATTAAAAGAAAGCAAGATTAACGAATTTCACCTTTTATTTATATCAACAATTTCGTTACAATCACTCAAGAACTACAAGAGGAAGAACTTGATCGTCGACTTGGCTTCGCTCGTCTCCGTGGATCGCGGATCGGCTTGGATCACTTGCCCGATTGAAGATCGGCTCGGCTCCTAAAAGGTTGAAGGCTTCATGCTTGATTTGGTACTCAAGATCTTGGATTAGGAGTGGAATTAGGGTTAGGGTTTCGCACAAGCCTTGTCACGAGACTTGTGGAAGAAGATGATGAAAGAGGGAATTATTATTTAACTAATGGTGAACTAATGGTTATTGATTAGCCTTTAACCCTTAGATTTAGTGCTCTATTTATAGATAACTAACCCTAGATCTAGGATTTCAAATTCTAACTTTCCCTCCAAAAGTTTGTTGGTGAAATTCAAATTTCCCTCCAAAAGTTTGTTGGGGGAAATTCAAATTTCCCTCCAAAAGTTTGTTGGGGAAGAAGGTTCTAGATGTAATTAGTTAGGAGGAGCTTCTAGAATAGGATTAATTAGGAGCTTAATTTAGGATTAGCCTTCTTAATCTCCCTTGCTGATCTGGTAGTAGGTTCGAGAGAATTCTGGACTTTGAAGTGTCACAATGAGGTGTGGGACCAGAGAAATGAATAGTGCCCAAAACTTGACTGCTGACGTGGCAGAACCGCCGCGCTTGCGCGGCGCAAGACTGCTCCTGCCGCGCAAGCGCGGCGCTCTTGGGGCTTGTGCTTTTGGGCTTGGTCTTGGACTGTTTGTTGGGCCTTTGTTTGATATATATAATTGTCTAATTCCTTCTGCACTGCTACCAGATCTGAAATGATTTAGCTGGCGTAATATTGATCAGCTCTTTGGTTTTTCTTCCGTATTTTCCTGCACAGACTCAAGACAAGTGTTGCGCAAATACAGAAATGATGCGATGCCATGAAATGCGGTTAATTTCCCTTAAAGTGTCGGTTTAAAAGTCTAGTACATGCAATCTCATATTTTGTGACAGATTTGCTAATATGTAGAATATGAATGCCGAACACTTCTAAGTGTATGCAAATATTAAGGAAATTACCGGCTAAAATATACAATATTTTCGACTGATCAGCACTTATGAGGATTTCTTGAGATTTTATGATATTGCTGGATTTCGGGGGAAAGTCGCAAAATTTCCAAACTTATGATATTTTTAAAATATGTAAATTGCGGTTTTCTAGTGATGTAAGTGTCGTCCACCATGAGTTTGCTGTGGTTTTTGGAGACCCATTTCGAGGAGTTGGATGAACCGTTTCGGGTACATGGTGGGCCCGGTAGGGTACCCCGGGGCAAGAAGCTCGTGGTGCTGACGATGAGCCTGGCAGGGGACGGATTACCTACCGGTGACTTCATTGGGCACGGCGGATATCCAGAGGATACCGACCGGGGCCGCGAGAGGATGATATATTGATACTGAGATGGGTCAGCCGGATGGCTGAGGCCAGAGACACTATGACATGGATTTATGAGATTTGAGACAGCTTTTGGGTGTCGTTGCTGGACACCGATTTTCGTCGATTCATTGACATTATGCTGGCATTCTAAAAGAGTTTCAAAAACAAAAAGAGATAAAATATTTCTTATATATACTTATTGAGGCCTCAGATATTCATGTTGCATGCATATTAGTACACTGATGTTATATACACACCTGCTAGTGCATCCGGTCATACCTGTATTTTAGATGCTAGGATGCTTGTGTGCATGCATACGATAGCCTTTGTAGATGTTATTTATTACTCACGAGTTGGCAACTCACCCCCGTTGTGCCACAGTCTTTTGCAGGTCCGCTCCGTCAGTTCAGTAGCGGCGGGCGCACTTGTTCTTTTGCCTCTTTTGCCTGAGCTCGAGATTTGCTCATAGGTGGGTTATGTTATTATTTTGTACCACCTTGTATATTCTTTGTATCTAGTGTACTCCATCTATTGTTTCCACCAGATTATTGTATATTGACGTAGAGATGAGACTGTGAGGTTTGTGGATTTTATGCTGTATTTTGGGGTCGAGCTCACTTGAGCCGACATGCTACCTTTTTCATGCTTCCTTATGATTATTATGCTTGCTGTCATTTACATTGCATGGGATTTGTGACCGCCTTGTGGCGAAGAGCTAGCTCCCGCTTGGGGATGCCCTATTTTGTTGGATTCATGTATATATTTTGTTGTACCCATTTTTGGGGGCCAGTGTTTACAAAGGAGACTCTGCCGAAATTTTCGGGAAAAATTGGTATTGTTTTTAAAAAGTGTTTTACATGACTTATTGATAACTCGCTTTCAAATGATTGGGTTTTCTTCACTCTTTTGCTTAATTGGTTTTGTTTTCTGGGCTTTTGGCTTACTTATTTTACGGACGCCTTTAGACGTTTCGTAAACTTAAGTGCCAGTCACATTCTGTACCCTGCGGGTCATGACAAAGTTGGTATCAGAGCGATAGGTTTACCTTTGTGAGTGTAGGATGACCCTTGGTAGATGGAGTAAGTGACTTAAGCAGGGTAACGTAGCGTGCGTATGTCCGCGGCATACTTACGATACGGTACTCCGCCTAAGTGACTTTAGGATACTTGCTTGGAAATTTCCTTCTTCAATTCCGTGTATCCTATGATCCTATTGCACTGTCCTTACTATCCGTTTTCCTGTAACAGCCACTATGCCGCCGAAGGCTACGAGGGCACAGAGGGCTGCCGCCAGAGACGAGATTCGAGCTGGCTCGTCCGAGACTAGGACTGAGCAGGGTGGTATGCCTACGCCGCAGGGACAGACCGATCCACCTTCCCCAGGCCGTATGGATAGGCTCGAGACCGGTATGGAGGAGTTGCGACAGATGATGGGAGGCATGCAGGAGCTACGTCAGATGGTAGGATCCCTAGTTGCAGCCAGTCGTACACCGAGGCCGGATGACGTACCTACTACATCACAGACGACCATGATACCTGCTTCTACTACTACCACCGTGGCCATCCCGGTTTCACTACAGGATTTCATGAGGCTGAGACCTCCAGTATTCACCGGCACCGAGGCAGCGGAGGACCCACAGACGTTCCCTGACAGTTTAGCCAGGATCTGCCGTTCGCTGAGATGTTCGGATGATCGATGGGTAGAGCTTGCGAGTTTCCGACTAGAGGGTCTCGCGCAGACATGGTGGGAGTCAGTCTTGAGAGGTCGAGCTGCAGGTCTACCGCCTATGACATGGGCCGAGTTTACAGCGGTCTTTCTAGCCCGTTTCCTTCCAGAGAGCGTTCGTGACGCCAGAGCTCGTAGCTTCGAGGCCTTAGTCAAGACACCTGGGATGACGGTGTCTGAGTATGACATCCAGTTTACACAGTTATCCCGATATGCTCAGTATTTGGTGGATACCGAGGAGAAGATGGTGAAGAGGTTCGTACAGGGACTTGATGCCCAGCTATACCTTGCCATTGGCGCCCAGCACTACGACACTTATTCAGCTGCTAGGGATACGGCATTGCGGATGGAGGCACGCATATCACAGACTTCGGCCGTTTCTGGGCCGAAGAGGATTCGCACCGATGTACCGTCTCAGAGACAACGCGCCAGATTCTTTCCGAGAGATAGGCCTGGCAGAGGATTTGGGCGGGGACAGTTATATGGTTCTTATCCCCAGGGGCAGCAGCCGTCGCCAGGATGTTTTGGGTGCGGGAGTCTGCACCATCTTGTCAGAGACTGTCCGGTGAGACGACAGGGAGCAGCGACAGTTCCGCATGTGACCCTACCACCATCACCACCCCCTCCTCAGAGAGCCCTACTTCCTACCCCAGGTGATGCTCCACGCCAGTTAGGTGCACCGAGAGGCCGTGGACGTGGCGGTCCTGTTCAGAGAGGACGAGGAGGCAGAGGCCGAGGTCGAGGTCAGCCCGCTATCGGTGGAGGACAGGCCCGAGTTTTTGCTTTGACACCGCAGGATGCGCAGGCATCCAATGCCGTTGTGACAGGTACTTTGCCAGTTTTTTCTTTCGACGCACGGGTATTATTCGACCCAGGTTCCACACATTCGTACGTATCTACACACTTTGCACCGATGTTGGGCCGTGAGTCGTCGTCGTTAGATCAGCCGCTTGTTGTTGTTACTCCGGTAGGCGAGTCGTTTGTCACTCGGTTTGTATTTCGTTTGTGTTCCGTTCGTATCGGGGAGAGGGATTCATCAGTTGATTTGATACTCTTCGATATGTTGGACTTTGATGTGCTTCTGGGCATGGATTGGCTAGCTACTTGTTATGCTTCGGTGGACTGCCGTGAGAAGGCAGTCAGATTTAGCTTTCCGGGAGAGCCAGTCCTTGTTATTCAGGGAGACCGCAGTGTCGCCCTTCCCAGCTTAATTTCGTCTCTTCGCGCTGGTCAGCTCTTGCGGAAGGGATGTCAGGGATTCTTAGCGTTTGTTTGTGATACTCGAGCTGCAGAGGTTTCGTTGGACCGGGTCCCGGTAGTTTGTGAGTTCCCTGATGTTTTCCCCGATGAGCTACCTGGGCTACCGCCTGAGCGCGATGTTGAGTTCTGCATTGATTTGATTCCCGGTTCGGGGCCTATTTCTATACCGCCTTATCGGATGGCCCCGGCAGAGCTTCGAGAGCTGAAGGATCAGTTGCAGGATCTGTTAGATAAGGGGCTTATTCGACCGAGTGTTTCTCCGTGGGGTGCTCCGGTCCTGTTTGTCAAGAAGAAGGATGGAAGTTTGCGCTTATGTATCGACTACCGCCAGCTGAACAAAGTTACCGTTCGGAACAGATATCCGTTGCCGCGCATTGATGATTTGTTCGACCAGCTTCAGGGTGCGGGGTATTTTTCGAGGATCGACTTGCGATCAGGATACCATCAGCTGCGAGTTCGACAGGAGGATATACCGAGGACAGCTTTCCGTACACGCTATGGCCACTACGAGTTTTTGGTGATGTTGTTCGGACTCACCAACGCCCCAGCAGCATTTATGGATTTGATGAACCGTACATTCAGGCCGTATCTTGACTTGTTCATCATCGTGTTTATCGACGATATCTTGGTGTACTCCCGGAGCAGAGAGGAGCACGAGCAGCACTTGCGGATTACGTTACAGACTCTGAGGGAGCACCAGCTGTTCGCGAAGTTCTCCAAGTGTGCATTCTGGCTGGACAGCGTCGGATTCTTGGGTCACGTGGTTACGAGAGACGGCATTTGTGTGGACCCGAAGAAGATTGAGGCTGTTCAGCAGTGGCCCCGACCTACATCGGTTACTGAGATCCATAGTTTTCTAGGCTTGGCGGGCTACTACAGGCGTTTTGTTCAGGACTTCTCCCGTATAGCTGCACCGTTGACCGGTTTGACCCGGAAGGGAGTTCCTTTCGTCTGGACGGAGGAGTGCGAGCGCAGTTTTCAGCAGCTGCGGACATGTTTGACTACGACGCCGGTATTATCTTTGCCTTCGGGATCAGGCGGATTTGTTGTCTACTGTGATGCTTCACGAGTGGGATTAGGATGCGTTTTGATGCAGCATGGCCGGGTGATCGCTTATGCTTCTCAGCAGTTGAAGAAGCATGAACATAACTACCCCACTCATGATTTGGAGATGGCTGCAGTGGTCTTTGCACTGAAGATTTGGCGACATTACCTTTACGGCGAGTCATGTCAGATATTCACCGATCACAAGAGCTTAAAGTACATATTTCAGCAGCGAGACCTGAACCTCAGACAGCGTCGTTGGATGGAGTTGGTGAAAGACTACGACTGCGAGATCTTATATCACCCCGGCAAGGCGAATGTGGTGGCAAATGCGTTGAGTAGGAGGCCCGGGGGTAGTCTATCCTTTTTGCGCGCAGTTCAGAGGCAGTCGTCAGCAGATTGGCAGATGTTATGCGACAGCCGAGTTGAGTTTGAGTTCACTCAGACAGGGGGACAGCTCGCGCATGTTCGTGTACGCCCACAGTTGCTTGACCGTATATATGAGGCACAGCGCAGTGACAACCGTTGCTCAGAGATCGTAGCACAGATGGGACAGGGCAGATTTTCCGAGTTCGTGGTTGACGATCAGGGGATTTTACGATATGGATCTAGACTGTGCGTACCAGATGCTGATGGATTGCGGCGCGACATTCTTGAGGAGGCACACCGATCAGTGTATAGTGTCCACCCCGGTTCCACCAAGATGTACCATGATATGAGAGAGACCTACTGGTGGGACGGGATGAAGAGGGACATTGCGGAGTTCGTTTCGAGATGCCTGACTTGTCAGCAAGTCAAGGCCGAGCACCAGAGGCCCGCAGGAGAGCTACAGCCGTTACCCATTCCAGAGTGGAAATGGGAACAGATTTCGATGGATTTCGTTGTGGGTCTACCCAGGACCAGTCGAGGGTACGACTCCATCTGGGTGATCGTGGATAGATTGACGAAAGCGGCTCACTTCCTTCCAGTGAAGACGACTTTCAGCTTCGCTCAGTATGCTCAGCTCTATATTGACGAGATCGTGCGACTACATGGTGTGCCGACTTGTATCGTGTCAGATCGAGGCACTCAGTTCACCAGCCGACTTTGGCAGAGACTTCAGGAATCTTTGGGCACTCGTTTGAGCTTCAGCACAGCGTTTCATCCGCAGACAGACGGACAGTCAGAGCGGACCATTCAGACTCTCGAGGACATGCTCAGAGCGTGCGTTTTAGACTTTGGTGGTAGCTGGGATCGTCATTTACCTCTAGTGGAGTTCTCCTACAACAACAGCTTCCAGGATACTATTCAGATGGCACCTTTCGAGGCATTGTATGGGAGGAGATGCAGATCGCCCGTTTGTTGGACAGAGCTCAGCGAGAGCAGCATTTTGGGGCCGCAGCTTGTTGAGGAGACGACAGCGAAGATTCAGTTGATCCGAGACCGGATGAGAGCGGCTCAGAGCAGACAGAAATCCTATGCAGACAGGCGTCGTCGCAGGTTAGAGTTCGCAGTTGGCGACCATGTTTTTCTGAAAGTCTCTCCGATGAAGGGTGTGATGCGTTTTGGGCGAAAGGGGAAGCTTAGCCCTAGATTCGTAGGTCCCTTCGAGATCCTCGAGCGTGTTGGCGCTGTTGCTTATCGTTTGGCTCTTCCTCCCAGCTTTCCCGATGTTCACCCCGTCTTCCATGTTTCGATGCTCCGCAAGTACCTTCACGACCCTTCGCATGCGATTCAGCACCCGACAGTCCAGCTAGAGCGCGACCTTTCTTTTGCAGAGCAGCCGGTGGCCATCCTGGATCGGCAGGTGAAGAAGTTGAGGTCGAAGGTTATACCAACCGTCAAGGTCCTTTGGCGTAGCCCAAGCAGCGAGGAGGTTACCTGGGAGACCGAGGGCGAGATGAGAAAGAAATATCCCCATCTCTTTGAAGGTACGCGTAGCTATATTTTTAAATTCGGGGACCGAATTTCTTTAAGGGGGGAAGACTGTAGTGACTTGAAAAGTCGTTTTGGTGTTTTCCTGAAATTCGGTGAAAATTCGGTATTTTTCCGAAAACCGTCTTTCTCGATATTTTGCAGTTTAGGGCTAATTATACTTAAAGTGGATAGGTAATTACTTGTTTTTAGTAGCTAATGAGTTAATTATGAAATTTTGGTCATTTAAAAAAATTTCCCTATTTTTCAATTTTTTTTAATATTATTTTAAGCCGGTAAGAAAATACATTAAATTAGCGATAAATACAAATTTTTCCGGGCTAATTTTAATCTCTAAAATTATTATAATTAAAATCTAGTGGTAACATAATTTTTTAGTAATTTATTTTGATTTTTACAAAATTTTTATGAATTGAAACGAATTTATTGAATTTTGGGCTAAAACTTGCAATTTTTGAGTTGTAGGGGGCCTTTTTGCATAAAATTTCTTTTGTAAAACCCTCTCTCTTTTTCCTCAGCCCTAGGACAGCCCCACCTTGTGTGAGACCAGAAATTTCTGGCCTCAATTCTTTAGTTGCTTCTTGAGTGGATTTAATGGTTTTATTTTAATTAAAATGGATAAAGTATGGTGCATTGACTTTGTGGACTTGACCCATGACCTTCCCCACTTGCCCACACCATCCCCACTCCTCCTCTCAGCCGAAAATCCCTGCAGGAAAACAGCCCCCAAATTTCCCCCTCTCATTTCCTTCTAAACTCATCAAATTCCAACTCAAAATCCTTACAAATCCACAAATTTCTTCACAAAACCAAAGCAAATCCTTATGCTATCCTTTCCTTAGCCATTCTTGCTTGGATCTTGGTGTTTGAGGCCATCACTTGGAGCAAAATCCATTCTTTCTAGATCTCAAGTGAGGTATAATTCTCATCAAGTTACTTTCTTGTGTTGCTAAATTCCTTTAAATGCATGGTTTAGTGTTAATTTAGTGTAGTTTAATCTAGTTTTCTTAGGTTTTGCTTGAAAAATCTAACTAGGGTTTGAAAGCCATAATAGTTAATTAAGTTGTTTTATAGTTAATCTAGTGGTTAATTAACTAATCTATATAGTTACCTTGTTGATGTAGTTTTCAATTTTGCTAAATTAGTTAATTTTAGAAGTGTGAAATTGTTGTTTTAGGATTTTCAAGAGAGGTTTTGTGTATGGAATGGTTTGTGAAACATGATTAGTGAGTTGATTAGGGTTTAGAAAACCATTATTGGGTTAATTAATTTATTTTGCTAGCTAGTGTTTTACTAACTTAATCAATAGGATTACTTTGCTTATGTGGCTTCAAATTATGCTAATCTAAGTTATTTTAGTGTGGAATTTTGATTGCAATTGCTATTTATAAAAATCAAGAAAGGGTTTGGTTGTGGAATATAGGTTTCGAAGCATGATTTATGTGTTGAAATTTTTTGTAGTGGTTATCTAATGGTGTGACTTGGGTAATTATGCTATATTGTAGTCGTTTTGACGCAAATCGGCGATTTTTGCACCGATTTTGGGATGTATATGCTTACTAGATTTTTATATAAATTATGTGATGAATTATTTTCGACATCTTGATGATTGTAATGGCTTGTCCTACGACTTTTAGGATGCGTGTGTGCGGATTTTTGGGTAGTCGGGTTTTAGTTTTGCCGGGCGACCAAATCGGCGTTTTTTTGGCAGTTTTTGCGATTTTCGCGTGTGTTCCGCGCACTTTGTGCACGTTGTACCTAGCTAGCGAACTTTAGTAGTTTCGTTGGGGTTTTGCGTCGTTCTTGAATGTGTAACCTTATGTCTGGTATTGATGTAAATTCCAGGTTCGGTCGCGGAGACGTCAGACGCGGCGCGAAAGGGAAAGGCGGTGATTGGACACAGCTAGCCAGGGATTCCGGTGAGTAGATTTAACATCTACGGGGGACGATCGTTTGGATGGCGCAAGTCGCCGATAGATTTAGTAAACTGGATAACCACTTGTGACATTAGAATAATAATACTGGCATGATAATTGCTGCAATTAGATCAATATGTTATACCCATATACGCAAACTCAATTGTAGAACACATGCACCATTACCAGGTTTTTATATGCAGCACGAGCACTATTCATGTTTACACACACACCCTGGTAATTGCCATGCCACCA
Organism: Agapanthus africanus; assembly: GCA_030015575.1. Classification (NCBI taxonomy): domain Eukaryota; kingdom Viridiplantae; phylum Streptophyta; class Magnoliopsida; order Asparagales; family Amaryllidaceae; genus Agapanthus; species Agapanthus africanus. The sequence goes on from JASDDO010000004.1 coordinate 210,317,326, forward strand.
CACTAGATAACTTTTAAATTGAAACCTTTTACAAATTGATGCTTAAACTGGTGCTATTGCCTTTAATTCCTAAAAATGAAACCGTAGAATTGCTATTCATGTGCATGTACTTCATCATATTAATTGTTCATGCTTAATCCATTAATCACACATCGCAACTTGATTATTGATACCATATGCATTCATTATCACTGATATAGGCACTTATGAGGATTTCTTGAGATTTTATGATATTGCTGGATTTCGGGGGAAAGTCGCAAAATTTCCAAACTTATGATATTTTTAAAATATGTAAATTGCGGTTTTCTAGTGATGTAAGTGTCGTCCACCATGAGTTTGCTGTGGTTTTTGGAGACCCGTTTCGAGGAGTTGGATGAACCGTTTCGGGTACATGGTGGGCCCGGTAGGGTACCCCGGGGCAAGAAGCTCGTGGTGCTGACGATGAGCCTGGCAGGGGACGGATTACCTACCGGTGACTTCATTGGGCACGGCGGATATCCAGAGGATACCGACCGGGGCCGCGAGAGGATGATATATTGATACTGAGATGGGTCAGCCGGATGGCTGAGGCCAGAGACACTATGACATGGATTTATGAGATTTGAGACAGCTTTTGGGTGTCGTTGCTGGACACCGATTTTCGTCGATTCATTGACATTATGCTGGCATTCTAAAAGAGTTTCAAAAACAAAAAGAGATAAAATATTTCTTATATATACCTATTGAGGCCTCAGATATTCATGTTGCATGCATATTAGTACACTGATGTTATATACACACCTGCTAGTGCATCCAGTCATACCTGTATTTTAGATGCTAGGATGCTTGTGTGCATGCATACGATAGCCTTTGTAGATGTTATTTATTACTCACGAGTTGGCAACTCACCCCCGTTGTACCACAGTCTTTTGCAGGTCCGCTCCGTCAGTTCAGTAGCGGCGGGCGCACTTGTTCTTTTGCCTCTTTTGCCTGAGCTCGAGATTTGCTCATAGGTGGGTTATGTTATTATTTTGTACCACCTTGTATATTCTTTGTATCTAGTGTACTCCATCTATTGTTTCCACCAGATTATTTTATATTGACGTAGAGATGAGACTATGAGGTTTGTGGATTTTTTGCTGTATTTTGGGGTCGAGCTCACTTGAGCCAAGATGCTACCTTTTTTCATGCTTCCTTATGATTATTATGCTTGCTGTCATTTACATTGCGTGGGATTTGTGACCGCCTTGTGGCGAAGAGCTAGCTCCCGCTTGGGGATGCCCTATTTTGTTGGATTCATGTATATATTTTGTTGTACCCATTTTTGGGGGCCAGTGTTTACAAAGGAGACTCTGCCGAAATTTTCGGGAAAAATTGGTATTGTTTTTAAAAAGTGTTTTACATGACTTATTGATAACTCGCTTTCAAATGATTGGGTTTTCTTCACTCTTTTGCTTAATTGGTTTTGTTTTCTGGGCTTTTGGCTTACTTATTTTACGGACGCCTTTAGACGTTTCGTAAACTTAAGTGCCAGTCACGTTCCGTACCCTGCGGGTCGTGACATTATGGGCTGTGAGTATGCGACATCGCAATAATTAGCCTTGAGTGCAAGTGGGAGATTGTTGGATATAGTGCCCTCAGAGTCAATTATTGGATCACAGATACGTGATTGCAATGATTGAGGGATGACCTATACCGGTAGGACAGTCTTACTCGAGAGGTTTGTATACTATCTGGTTTGTCTTTATCATTGTGTACATGCTTTAGGTGACATTGTAGTTCACTATTATACGTTGATAGAGAATAGTATGCTACCATGGTTTGTCTTTATCATCGTGTACTGCTTTAGGTGACCTTGCAGGTCGCTATTACACGTTGATAGAGCCCTTAGGATTCTTGCTTGACTACCAGCAGTATGATGGCGATCATATATGTGAGAGTTGGGTAGTCTATAAGCACATCCTTAAAGTAGTCCCTAGTCGTGGGAGTTTCGAGACTGGGCATCGATACTCCATTAGTAGACTAGTGTATACAGTCGAGACCCCGACGAGGGGCGGTGGCTGGTCTCATAAGCCATTGGTGTCAGTTGGTTCACCTAAGATGTATACAAGTGCTCATTGGGTTATGAGTACACCGGATAGGACTCACCGGGAACATGCTAGTTGGTATTATACCTGACGTCAGATAGCAGTTCCCTGGTGACATGTGTACAGGTTAGTTCATCGACCTGAGATCGTCATTTGTCTCGTGTGAGTTCCCTTTGTGCTTTGATTACTACCCTACCATGGCTCAAAGGAGTCGTGCAAACAGGTTTTAGTTGGGTACAGTCCCGAGCCACATGGAGGCAGTGAGCGGATCGACAGGGGTTTCGTATCTCCCGGTATTGGGGTGAGATCGCGCTGTGTCTAGGAGAGCCATTACACGAAATCCTTGGCCAAGGCAGGAGATTAACTGGTAGGTATTCCAGTAGTATCTCAGGGTGTGCTGGGCTACACTCCGACACGACTTGTACTGCTTTTAGGGGTTTGACTTTACCAACCCCCTAGGCCCGCCATGCGATGCTCATAGACGAATGGACCGGACTGTACGGATATTATCACTGACAGGCTCAGTAGGGTGTCAGGATGAGTTCCCTCATTGACCTCCCTTTTGGTCAATACCTGGTAGCCCATTACGTATGGCTAGTACCTCTGACGTGCTAGTGGTTAAATCCACAGCCAAAGTATTGACGAGTCTTTAAAGTCCCCCACAGACAGTTTCTCAAGTTTCGGGCGAAATGTTGTAGAGACCGTATGATATATGGCAGGGTCCAATCATATACGTGCAGTAGTGCACGGATCATGATCGGGCAGATCATACTAATGGGCTTTGGTTTAAGCCGGATTCTAGTATTAGATTTGTTGGATTACTTTAGTCTCATCGCATTCGCATTCGGTCGGAATGCGGATGCAGGTATGTATATACAGGTGAGGGGTATCCTTGTGATCCGTCATGAGTTTACTTTAGATGTTGTCGTATCTTTTTTATTGTTGCAAACATTTGGATTAATGTTTGCATATGAAAATTATGAGCTAGAAATCATCATTTTGTGCATTTAATATGGCATGTGCAAGGGTAGTGACCCATGGTCTCTTTTTATGTGCATATGCTACATTATTGTTTGATTTGTGTGTTGATATGATAAGAGGAGAGAGAGAGGGCAGCCATGAGTAAGGGTTAGCTCTTGTATTTTTCATTCTAACTCTCTCTCTCATTTTATCATAGTAACACAAAAGAAAAGAAAAGGAGCTTCTTCTTCTTCTTCTTCCTCTAGCTCACCATTTCCATGGATGGCATCACCTTCAACCTCCATCCATACAATGGATGCATGAGACAAAGTTGTCACACACATTCTCTATATCGCCTTGGACACGTCGGCTAGCGAACTTCGTGCCCGAGTTGCTTCGGACCAAGCGGGAGTCCTTAAAAAGAATCGAAGATGTGGTGCCCTTTCCGACGAGGAGATCAAGACCGGAGATGCCGCGAGGAGCTTGGGATGGTGGCCAAAGACCGAAGGACACGGATCGATCGGTATAGCCTTTCCAACCCTTTCTCTAGTGTCTAGTTGTAGGTTAATGGTTCGATTTGGATTTAAAGTATACGATAGCGCCGGTTTTAAGTTTTGAAAAAGTTTTCGTTTTCACATTTTGGCCTCGGACAGACGGCCGGGGCGCTACCGTAGACTTACAGTAGACATCTCTAAAGTCATAATACATCTTGGTGGAACCCGGATGAACACTGTAAGCTGACTGATGCTCCTCCTCTAAGATCTCGCGTCTTAGCCCCTCAAAATCTGATACACATAGACAAGTCCTCAAGCGTAGCACTCCCTGGTCATCGATCATGAACTCTGAATCTTTACCCTGCCGAATCTGCTCTACAATCTCTGAAAAACGAGCATCATCGGACTGTGCCTTTTGGACGCGATCAAGTAACTTTGGATGTGCACGGAAATGGGCAAGCTGTCCCCCGGTCGAAGTAACTCAAACTGTACTCGGCTTTCACATAAGATCTGCCAATCTGCGGAAGACTGTCTCTGAACTACGCTCAAATAGGACAAGTGACCTCCGGGCCTCTAACTCAAAGCATCAGCTACAACATTCGCCTTGCCCGGATGATAAGGAATCTCGCAGTCATAGTCCTTCACGAGCTCCATCCAAAGGTGCTGCCTTAGATTCAGATCCCGCTGCTGGAAGATGTACCTTAAACTTTTGTGGTCCGTGAATATCTGGCACGACTCGCCGTATAGATAATGCCTCCAAATCTTGAGTGCAAAGACCACCGCGACCATCTCTAAATCGTGAGTAGGATAGTTCTGCTCGTGCTTCTTCAACTGCCGAGACAGCCCTGCCGTGTTGCATCAACACACGGCCTAAACCCACTCGAGAAGCATCACAATAGACAACAAAGTTTCCCGACCCTGTAGGCAAAGATAATACTGGTGCAGTCGTCAAACGAGTCTTCAACTGCTGAAAACTCAGCTCACAAGCCTCGGTCCAAAGAAACGGAACTCCCTTCCGGGTCAACCCGGTCATCGGTGCAGCGATACGCGAAAAATCCTATACAAAGCGTCGGTAGTAACCGGCCAAACCCAAGAAGCTGCGAACCCCAGCCACTGAAACAGATCTGGGCTAATGCTGTACAGCCTCGATCTTCCCCGGGTCCATACGTATACCATCTCTCGTAACCACGTGACCCAAGAAGTCAACACTATCAAGCTAGAAAGCGCACTTGGAGAATTTGGCAAATAGCTGGTGCTCCCTCAAGTCTGCAACGAAATCCTCAAATGCTGCTCATGCTCCTCTCGACTCCGGGAGTATACTAGAATGTCGTCAATGAACACGATAATGAACTGGTCAAGAAATGGCCTTAGAGGTCGTATGGTTTTACGACAAGGGTTCGGACGCATACGTGTGTTTACGCACGTACGACATTCGGACAGTTTTTACTAGCCGGCTTTGGTTTAAGCGAGTTTCTAGTATCGGGTTATTGGATTTATACAGTCTAAAGTTTTTCCGTGTTTTCACGGATAGGAGGGGTGTTCTCGTAATTTTGCGGGAAGCTTCTAGAAGGATGGTGACTTGAGGGTTAAGGTGGCATTAGCATTAATTGATTTTGTAACTCATGAGATGAATCATTCAAGTGAGTTAGTGAAGTATTTATTGCTTAATGACTCACTTGATGATTCATTGCACATATTAAATGAAGCATGATGATAAATCATTTGATTTATAATATTTTTGATATTTTATATGCTTCATGATATATTAGAAGTGAGAAACAATTTCAATTCATGATCATTCTCATCTTCTCTCTCCTCAAGCTCTCTCTCTTAAAACCCTAATCCTCCCCTCTCATGTGTTGAGACCAAGGATTAGAAAAGACTATTTAATCCATAACACTTCTCTATATCACCTAGGTTACTTAGATTAGCACTTTAAGAAACCTAGTTACCTCAAGTTAGAGGTGAAGCTTGGAGTATAGCTCTCGGGTGGATCATCTATTGTTGCGCCACGGCAGCGCCCCCGGCCGTCTATCCGAGGCCAAAATGCGGAATCAAAAATTTTCTTAACTTTCAAACTGGCGCTACCGCGGACAATAAACCCGGATCGTAACCATTAACCGATACTAGCTAACAAGAGATGGGGTGAGAGATATACTGAGTGATCCGAGTCCTCCGGTCTTCTCGTCGTCGTCCCGATCTCCCGCGGAAACTCCGGTCGTCGCATCCTTGCCGGAAGGGCACCACATCGTCTGCATCTTTTACGGGCTCCCACCTCAATACCGAGGCAACTCGGGCGTGAAGTTGGCCAGCCGACGCGTCCAAGATTTGCTGTAGGCAAGTGTAGAATCCATGTCTCTTTGGGGTTTAGTGTAGTTGCCATGATGGAGGAATCAAAGAACTTTTGGAGAGAGGTTGAGAATATAGCAAGCATAGAATGAAATGAGATGAATCAATCCCTCACATGAAAAATGAACTCTCTCATTTTCTCTCCAATGTGTGGCCGGCCTCCCCACTCTCTCAAAATGGTGGAGGAAAGAATATCACACATGAGGGAGGTGAGTGTAGGAGAACAAAGGTGGTGACCACAACATAAAGCAAGTCTCACATCAAGGAAGCAAATCAATCCCATCTTAATCTTTTCTCATTAATACAAGTAATGATGCATGAAAAGAAAAGATGGAAAGGGAATCTAAAGATGCTATCATAATCTCTCATATGCAAGAAACCCCCTCCACAAATGTTATTTGCAAACTTGCAAATAACCCCCTCCAACGGAAAAGTCCGGCCGGGAAAGAACAAAGAAAAACCGGCCGGAAGGGAATGCAAACTGGCAACTCCAGAAAACTGTCCTGTAATAAATTACAGGAAAACCCCGATACTGTGCATACACACCCGCATCTGTATTCCGACCGGATACAAATGCAATGAGACAAAATCTACACTGTACTAAACTAGGATCCGGCTTAAACCAAAGCCGTCTAGTAATATCCGTTCGATCCTGATCCGTGCAATACCGCACGTATCTGATCGAACCTTGCCATATATCTATACGGACTCTAGTACAAACCGTCTGATCCTGATCCGTGCAATACCGCACGTATCTGATCGGACCCTGCCATATCTCCATACGGCCTCTACAGCATTTCGCCCGAAAGCTTGAGTAACTGAAAGTGTGGTGGACTCTAAAGACTCGTCAATACTATGGCTGTGGATTTAACCACTAGCACGTCAGAGGTATAAGCCAATACGTGACGGGCCACCAGCTATTGACCAAAAGGGATGTCGATGAGCGAACTCATCCTGACACCCTACTGAGCTTGTCAGTGACAATATCCGTACAGTCCGGTCCGTTCGTCTATGAGTATCGCATGGCGGGTCTAGGGGGTTGGTAAAAGTCAGACCCCCAAAAGCGGTACAAGTCGTGTCGGAGTGTAGCCCAGAACACCCTGAGATACTACTGGAATACCTACCAGTAAATCTCCTGCCTCGGCCGAGGGCTTTGCGTAATGGCTCTCCTAGACACAGCGCGACCTCACCCCCAATACCGGGAGAGACGAACCCCTGAAGATCCGCTCACTGCCTCCATGTGGCTCGGGACTGTACCCAACTAAAACCTGTTTGCACGACTCCTTTGAGCCGTGGTAGGGTAGTAATCAAAGTACAGTGGGAACTCACACGAGACAAATGACGATCCCCAGGTCGATGAACTAACCTGTACACATGTCACCAGGGAACTGCTATCTGACGTCAGGTATAAGACCAACTAGCATGTTCCCGGCGAGTCCTGTCCGGTGTACTCATAACCCAATGAGCACCTGTATACATCTTAGGTGAAGCAACTGACACCAGTGGCTTGTGAGACCGGCCACCGCCCCTCGTCGGGGTCTCGACTGTATACACTAGTCTACTCTGGAGAATCGATGCCCTGTCTCGAAACTCCCACGACTAGGGACCTTTTAAGGATGTGCTTATAGACCACCAGCTCTCACGTATATGATCGCCCTCATACTGCTGGCAGTCAAGCAAGAATCCTAGGGGCTCTATCAGCGTGTAATAGCGACCTGTAAGGTCACCTGAAGCAGTACACGATGATAAAGGTAAACCAGATAGCATACTATCATCTCGAGTAAGACTGTCCTACCGGGATAGGTCCTCCCTCAATCATTGCAATCACGTGCCTGTGATCTAATAATTGACTCTGAGGGCACTATCTCTAACATCTATTACGTGGAGGAGGCCGAGAAGGACGTGGATAACGAAAAGGAGAAGGACACGGTTCATTAGGTATAATCACTTATCATAGTAGTTTATAACTTCTATGTTTCTTGTTAGTTATAGTTTAGCAAAGATTCTCGGTTAGTCGATGTTTATGCAAAGAACAAGATCGTTTTTCATTATTCCGCCTCCCCGCAAGTCGTGGGGTGTTGTACATCGACTTACATTTTCATTATATTGCATTCATACCTCATATTTATGATACGTTGCTACCTGAGGCACTGACACGAGCACTTGGTATTACACTTATGTATAGATGTTTACCCTTGCCACCTTATCATGCTTCAGGCTTTATCATATTGAGGATATATATTACTGATCGTATTGACCTAGGATTGAGTCATACATACAATTTCTGCTCGGTGATGTTTTCTACTCACGAGTTGGCAACTCACCCCCACTTTGCCACAGTTTCTTGCAGGTTTTGTCGTACAGGTTTCGTTGCGGCTTTGCTGGCACATTGCTTCATTCGGGGTGATTGCTTTGGTAGGTGGGTTCACTCGCATCGTGACCACCATTATACTATATTTACATTCTATTGTATCTAGTAAACTCCATCAACCAGACTTGTACATTTATTTCAGACTTAGAAAACCAGTTGTGTATTATTTCGACCTTAAAGTCATGCGTTGTATTATTATGGTTTTCTTGATGTTTTTGAGTTTCCTTTTGAGTTTTGATCCTTGCCCTTGGCATTGTATATTATATTTCTTACGTGGTTGTGACCGTCAATTGACGAAGAGCTAGCTCCCGCTTGGGGATGCCTTTATTTATATTATGCATGTTGTACCCTTTTGGGGCCGGTATTTACAAAGGAAACTCTGCCGAAATTTTCAGAAAGGACTTAAGATTTTAAAAATGCTCACTTCGGCTTATGTTATTAAAACCACTTGCTTTAAAACATATTTTCTTCACTTTTTTCTTAAAATGGTTTAGATTTCTGGGATTTTTGGCTTACTTGAATTAGATGGGGTCCTATAGACTTCATATGATTCAAGTGCCGGTCACGTGCCATTTCGGGTCGTGACATACATCTACGAGATCCTTTCGACTCGTAGGGCGAAAATGCTTTTATGGGACCCTTACGGCTCATAAAATTGAAAAGCCTTAGGTGATAAGGATCTAAACCTGTCTCCTAAGCCATCGCTCCCCAACAGGAAAAAGGAAAATGATGAATTTCTCCTAGCACATGTGCTTCAGTGTTAGAAACGCTGATGCCTACCCTAACCCCAAAATTCCAAACTCCAATCCAAATGACCCCTAAGTTTTTAAACTGGCAATAGATGACCTCTAAGTCGTTAAAATGGGAACATATGACCCCTAAGTCTTTAAACTGGGAATATATGACCTCTAAGTCGTTAAACTGGGAACAAATGACCCCTAAGTCGTTAAACTGGGAACGAGGGAAATTTCCTCATGGAAAATGATGATTCGCTCCTGGTACCATATTCCAGCGTAGTGATGCTGATGTCAATCCAAATCACATCAAATCAGCAAAAGAACCAATGACCTCCCTGGCAGAATCAAATTCCACCTCGGAAACAAGTTAACTTCATCCATGACACCGCAAGAAGCGGAGCAAGTCAAATCAAGAACCGACCGTCCAAGTCGCAAAAAGGGCAGAACCGACCGTCTACGTCGCAAAAAGGGTAGCACCGACCGTCCAAGTCGTGAAAAGGGCAACACTGACCGTCCACGTCACAAAAAGGGCAGCACCGACCGTCCACGTCGCAAAAAGGGCAGAACCGACCGTCCAAGTCGCAAAAAGGGCAGAACCGACCGTCCACGTCGCAAAAAGGGCAGCACCGACCGTCCACGTCGCAAAAAGGGCAGCACCGACCATCCAAGTCGCGAAAAGGGCAGAACCGACCGTCCACGTCGCAAAAAGGGCAGAACCGACCGTCCACGTCGCCAAAAGGGCAGAACCGACCGTCCACGTCGCAAAAAGGGCAGAACCGACCATCCACGTCGCAAAAAGGGCAGCACCGACCGTCCACGTCGTAAAAAGGGCAGCACCGACCGTCCACGTCGCAAAAAGGGCATAACCGACCGTCCAAGTCGCAAAAAGGGCATAACCGACCGTCCACGTCGCAAAAAGGGCAGCACCGACCGTCCACGTCGCAAAAATGGCAGCACCGACCGTCCACAGCACCGACCTTCCAAGTCGCGAAAAGGGCAGAACCGACCGTCCACGTCGCAAAAAGGGTAGCACCGACCATCCATGTCGCAGAAAGGGCAACACTGACCGTGCACGTCGCAAATAGGGCAGAACCGACCGTCCACGTCGCAAAAAGGGCAGAACCGACCGTCCAAGTCGCAAAAAGGGCAGAACCGACTGTCCACGTCACAAAAAAGGCAGAACCGACCGTCCAAGTCGCTAAAATGGCAGCACCGACCGTCCACGTCGCAAAAAGGGCAGCACCGACCGTCTAAGTCGGAAAAAGTGCAGAACCGACCGTCCAAGTCGTAAAGAAAAGGCAGAATCGACCGTCCATGTCGTGAAAAGGGCAGTGTCATCTTCCCAAAAGCGGGAACCAAATCAAGTCGCCTCTACGTGAAAGAAGATCCATCAATTTCATGCACACGACCCACATGTGTGGTGTGCATTTATTGATGGGGGGTAATTTGTTGGGGTAAAAATTTACACCCCGTTTGACCAAGTCAAAATCAATGTCAACCTCAAGCCAAGTGGGCCCAAGCCCAGGTCAAGTGGGCCAAAGCCCGAGTCGAGCCCGAACATGAAGCGGCCGCTTCCCCATGCTAAAATAAAAATTTTGTAATAAAAATTTTGTTGTAATTCTTTTATTTTATTTTATGAATAAATGTAAGAAAAATGGGCATAAAGCCAAATTTTTGTAAAGCCTATGGCTTATGTGCAAAAAGAAATAGCACATGAGGCATGAGATAGGCAAAATGCCATTTTTGTAAAGCCCAAGGGACTAAATGTAAAGTGTATGGCCTATAAAGGCAAAGATAATGAAATATCTCAACAACTTTCTCTCTCTCCCCAAAAAAGAATCAAGATCTATGATCTCCTCCTTCCTCAAGGTTCTAAAACCTTCTTCTTTCTTTTGAATTAAATCAAGAGTTTTACTCTTCCTTTTCCAAAACTAAATAGTTTTTTCACCACAAAACCCACAAAGGGGTGCTTGGATCTTCCATCAGATCTTAAAAAGGAGAGATTTTTAAAATATCACCCCTCTTGTTATCCAAGAGCCGGCCAACAAAGGAGGAAGAGGAGACCCATCTCCAAAGACCCCACTTTGGGGAAGATCCAGGGCTCAAGGGGAGAAGCCCCTTCATCAGCTTCAAAATACCCTAGGAGTTTAACTCCTCATACACACACACACAAAAAATAATAAGTATTTCTTTATGGGAGTACAACTCCCATTGCAGGGACCAAGTCCTTTTTGGCCGCTCAAGCGCCCGAGCGCCCACGTGCCTGGCACGTGTGGCGCTAGCGCCCGAGCGCCCACGTGCTTGGCACGTGAGGCGCTAGCACCCGAGCGCCCACGTGCCTGACATGTGGGGCGCTAGCACCCAAAGCGCTAGCGCCCTGGCGTCCACGTGCCTGGCACGTGTGGCGCTAGCGCCCAAAGCGCTAGCGCCCTGGCGCTTTCTCCCACGCATCCTTTGGATGCCCATTCCTCTTTATATATATGTGTGTGTGTGTGTGTGTGTGTGTGTGTGTGTATACATACACACACACATACTCTACAACACTGTCCCCTGTTAGAAAAAATTTCTAACGGGGCGCTGCCCCCGCACCCCGCAAGGGGGCTGCTAGCCTCCTTGACCCCCAGCCCGCTATCCGGGTAGCAGGTCCCCCGTAAAAACTTTGCGAGGCCCCCGATATATCCAAAACCCCTTTCAAAACACAACACACGTACACTGCACATTGAGTTCGCATGACCTATTTTGACCCGTTAATCGAAGGTTCTCTCGCTCCAAAGGCGAGGGGTAATTAACGGCAGCTTAGTCCGTGGCTGCCGGAGATTTGGATCCCCACAATCAATAAACCCCCGCCTACCCTAAGCAGGGGGAATCTGTAATACGCCTGACAAGCGCGCGCGTATTCCCATCTCAATGGGGTGATGAAAAACACCCTACAACCCCGACGCGGTTAGAGTGGCGGCGTGGGAGCCCATTTCTCGGGCTGATGTGTTGCTTTCTGAGTGGGCCCTTAGTTGGGCCGGGCTCAACCCTGCCCAGTTCGTCGGTAAGTTAGGCCTGCATTTATTTTGATTTTTGCTTGTGTTGCTGACCCCATTTTATCTCGTCTTGTGCAGAACCCATGGATTTGAGCTACCTTCGAGCGGCTATGCGCAAGCCGAAGAAGGGGTCGAGGGCTAGAGGGGCCAGCACTTCCCGTCAGGCGCCGACCTCGGCTTCTCCGGCAGCCGTCCAGCACCAGCGCTCGAGCCCGGATCGGGCTCGGAGTCCGGCAGGGTGTCGATCCGACAGAGGGCTCGGGGGCAGGAAGCCTCGGCCTCGGAGGCAGAGACCAGTCCGCCGCCGCCGGCTCTCAAGAGGTTCCCACACGCAGCCCCGCAGGACCCGGCCTCCCCGATCTTGGTAGATGATGGGGAGCTCCGCTTTGAGGTTCCCTCAGGGCTCTCCGCCGCCGACAGCTTTCTTGCACGACATAGAGAGGTCGGCCCAGGGCAGGGTCCCCGGGGGAAGCCTGAAGGGGCAACTGGCATCCATCGCCTAGGAGGCCTTGCAGGTTAGTGCTCGTACTTTGCTCATTTCATCTTTCATGAGACTCGGTAATCCTTCTTATTTCTGACCCCCTTCTTGCTTCCCCAAGTCCTCCACCACGTCGCTCTTGCTATCCGGATGGAGGAGGAGGAGATAGGCCCGGCGGTCCGAGCCTCGGGCGAGTCCTCCTCGCTGAGGGAGAGCTCGAGGCGGGCGCTGGAAGAGGCGACGGCGAGGGTCGCCGCTCTCGAGGCCGAGGTGGTGGCCAGGAAGCAGGAGCTAGTGACCTCGAAGAAGGAGGCGGTGGCCGGGAAGGAGGAAGTGGCGGCGGCGAAGCGGGAGGCGGCCAGGCTCTGCGAATCCGCCCAGGTTGCCGAGGCCAAGCTCCAGGACTCTGAGGCGGTCGTCGACACCATGAAGAAGTCGGTAAGCACCCTCCGAAAGGAGCTGGGGGTAGCGGTAGAGGCGGCGAAACGGGCCGACCTCTTGGCGGCGAAGGCAGTGGAGAACTTCCAGAAATCAGAAGAATTTTACACCATCCTAGCCTCGGCCACTACCGCCATCTGGCACGAGGCCCTCGACGCCATCAAGGCTCGGATACCGGAGTTCGCCGACCAGGATTTCCGAGCCGAATATCTTCACGGGGACGAGGAGCAGGGGGAGGACCTCAGGGCCGAGGCTAAGGTGGAGATACTCGGCGAGGGCAACGCCGAGGCCCCTGCTGCGGTCGCTGAGCTTCCCGGGGATGCGCCCGGCCCTGAGGCCTGAGGCCCGTCGTCTTTTGTTTCTTTTTCTTTTTATTTTTTTCCTCGGGAATTTGGTAGGACTCCAGGCACTTTGTCAGGCTGGGGAGCCCACAATACCTTGTAAAAGCTTTAACTTTTGCGAATAAAGGTATTTTTCTTGCAGTTCTGTTTGCACGCGTATTTTTCTTCTTGTTGTTTGAACACTTGTATCTGCATGGGATTGCCTTTCTGTTGTGCCGTCTTTTTGTCTGGCGATTACGCGTCGACTTGAGTCTGTTCTCTTGCCAAGTGTTCCAAGGCAAGCGGTAAGACGGTATCTCCATGGCCCCGAAGTCGAAGTGTAGATCGCTAAGACGTTGATAGACTGTATGCCTCTTGTCGAGTTTATGCTCCTTAGTTGTTGGAGTGGCCGTAATTGGCCAACTGAGGATGACCGAGTAGGGTAGCTGCTCGGTGCCTCTTTGCGAGGGCTTTGATCCTCAGCGCGAGAGGGGCCATGAGAGGCTTGCTGAGGATCGCCGAGCAGGGTAGCTGCTTGGTGCCTCTTGGCGAGGGCTTTGATCCTCAGCCTGAGAGGGGCCGTGAGAGGCCTACTATAACATTTCAGAAAAATAAAATATTATTTTTGGGAATTTTTATAATTAAATAATAAATATTATGAATATTTTAATATTTCGATATAATTAAATACCGATAAAGTGGAAGAATATTTGGAAAATTATGGGAATTACTGAAAAAAGGGAGTTTTATAAGATTTGAGCATTTATAGATTTTTATATAATTAATTATATTACTTTTAATGCTAATCGCGATTAAATATCGCTAATCTTGCATTAATCCGGTTTTGTGCACATGACATGCACCATGTTACATTTACATATACTTATTGCATTTCTACCATGGTTTCATTTTGGTTTCCTATTTCTAAATTAAAAGAAAACAAAACAAAACAAAACAAAAGAAAAGAAAAAGGAAAAGATTAAAAAAACTAAGGTATGGGCATGAGAGAAAAGAGAGAGTGAGGTGAGGGGATCATTGACCTAGTCTCCATTCTTCATCCCCTTCATTTTTCTCCCCCTTCTCCTCTCCCATGGCAGCACATTTTCCCCCTCCTCTTCAACTCTCACAAACACCACCAAAAATTCATCAAAACTTCATCTCATCTTCATTAAAAACATGCACAAGCTCAATGCAAACACTTTGGACCGGATTTTGAAGACTTGGGGCAACTCAAGAAAATTCTTGAGTTGACAAATGAGATAATTTCTGCACCATTAGAATAGTATTTCAATTCTTTAAGCATCCATACAAGTTTAGAATCGATATGGTGTTGTTTAGCGAACTTTGAAAATTCCAAGTTAAGCTTAGGGTTTTGATTTGAATCCAAAGGTGAAATTGTGGCTTAGTAATGACCTTAGACCCCTGTAGGGATTGCATAGTGGGCTAAACCATAGACTAGAACCCTGCAACACGAAACCAGAAACCCCGATACCGTATTTTTTCTGGAATTTGTGAAGGGAATTTGTTATCTGCTAACACCCGGGGACCCTAAAAATTATTTAGCGATTACTGTGAGTCATGCAGGCAACCTAGAAGCTACCCTGAAGACCAGAGCCCCAAACCCCATACCCAAGCCGCAGATTTAATCATTTGGGCCGCAAATTGCGGCCTTGGTACTTCCAAATTAGTTCGTGCTTGGTCCAGGGCTTTATCTTCAGTAAATTAGACCCTCCATATGTGCAAAATTGACCAATTTCAACTAGGGTAAAATCTGGGTCCATTTTCTTGAGTTGTTGCTTTGTTTTGCGACTTCGTTTTAACTTGATTTTTGGTATTTGATATTTTATTCCGTCGTGTGGCGTTTGAACGCCAACGACTAGGGTTATTGGTTGTGTTTTGCACGTGAGACTATAGGTTTTGACCTATGAACGATACGCGTGCCGATTTGGTTTTCGTGCGCGATTTCTATTTACGATGTCATGTGATATACATGTAGGTACCCCCACGTGGACTTAGAGACAACAAGGATGAGCGTGGCGTCATCGACTCCAGCAAGCGAGGATCGAGGTGAGTAGATATATATCTACGGGGGAAGTCGGGTGGATGGCGTATAGATCCCCCGCAGTTCGTAGTATAGAACGCAAATGCGTTATGTTATATATATGGATATATATACTTAAATGATTTATTAGGATGTGTATACTTAGCTAATTGCTTTAGAATACTTTGAATGATAGTGTCGTTAGTTAATTTCCTAATCGCGAACCCTAGAATAAGATTTACATACACGCACACACACTTGCATTCTTTTATTTACTTGGGCGTATATGGGGATATGTATATATATACACACACACATAGGTATGGGACTATGTATATATATACGTATACATATACTTGGATGATGAGTATAGTACATGGTATTGGAGTTGAGTCAATGAGTCTGGGCAGGATGCCATGAGATCGGTGATATATTTTGGTTCGTATTATGAGATACGACACGATATTATAGCGGGTCCTTGGACGTTGTGTTTCATACACACGCATTTATGTATGTAGATGGTATCAGCATGTACTAGACGTAGATCAATACCCAGATCATGATTGATGATAAGGATACCAAATGAGAAATGAGATAAATGTGATATTGACCCGTAACCAGATTGGGATGCCGTACGATGGATTTACCGTACGAGCTATATATTGATGATAGATTCGCACTCTTGACTCGAGGATGTCATATGATATATTGTATCGTATGCGATACTATTGAGGCGGGATCACCGACTGTTATTATTATTATTATTATTATTATTATTATAATATATATATATATATATATATATCGACTCAGATTTAGGCGGTTTCCTTACCTTTTCGATTAGCCTGTTAGTTTAGTACTGTAGTTTACTTGTAGATGTTAGACTAGACTCGATTCATACCTATTTCAAAACTAACGAATCGTGAGTATTTTAAAGACATGCCAAGGGATTCTACGGATATTTCAAAGGACATACATTTTCTTAAAAACACCGTAGCCCTATTTCCAAAACACCACGATTCGTATTATTTCAAATAGAAAAACAGTACGACACATATATAGTAATGTAGATTCCTTATTGTTGCATTTTTATTCATGTTCCGCTTATTATTGCTGCATTTACTGTTCATTTTCCATTTATTATGCTGTTCACATTGCATTCCATGTCTATATGTATTTTCGTGAGAAATGATGAAACCATGCTGTCAGCACACCAGCACCATTACCGATGATGCGTATGTTCCACATACACTTGCTTGCCGGCTCACACACATCATCATCGGTAATTGCCATGTCACGTACACATTAGAAAATACTACATTAGTATAAAATGTTAGCTGATAGTTTTGACATGGTACTAATGAGCTTGCTTTTATATGATAGCTTAGACATTGCATTTATTATTGTGTTATCTCGTGCATATTTATATGTTCATTTGGCATTCATTATATTACGGGTCAGTCCCAGTATTCATTATTATTGATTTTTATTTGGATTTCGGAGTTTTCATGAGATTTCTGGATTTGGAGAAACCGCAAGATTTATAAATCCATTATCATTTTTAAAAGATAAAAAGTGTGGTTTTCTCATGATATGATATGGGATATGTACACCATGAGTTTTCTCGGCTCTTGAGCGATATCATACATCCGATTCGAGGAGGAGGAGGAACCGTCTGTGGGTTCATGGTGGACCCGGTGCGGTACCCCGGGGCAAGATGGTCGCAGATGATGGCGTTGAGCCTAAGACAGGGGAGCATTGCTGACCGGTGATTGTGTTGTGACTCGACGGATATCCGGAGGATACCGATCGGAGTTGGGCCAGTCCGGATAGCCGGAGCCCAAAGGCCAGTCCAGATAGCCGGAGCCCTAGATATTGATATTTGAGCTATTTGTGATTTTATGATATGGGTCAGTCCGGATAGCCGGAGCCCGAGATATTGGATATTGGATATATGTTTTGTGTCGATGCTAGATACTGATTTATATTGATTCATTGATGATACCTCGTTTTAAATATACAGAAATCTCACCTTATTATGAAAACAGTTTCTTCATTTACATGTATTCTGTTTTCATGCATTCATACATCATATTTATGATATATTACTACCTGAGGCACTGACATGAGCACATGAGATTACACTTATGTATAGATGTTTACCCTTGCCACCTTATCGTGCTTCAAACCTTATCATATTGAGGATATATTACTGATCGTATTGACCTAGGATTGAGTCATAAATACGATTTCTGCTCTGTGATGTTTTCTACTCACGAGTTGGCAACTCACCCCCGTTGTGCCACAGTTCTTGTAGGTTTCGCCGTACAGGTTTCGTTGCGGTTTTGCTGGCACGCTGCTTTTATTCCGGGTGATTGCTTTGGTAGGTGGGTTCACTTGCATCGTGACCACCATTGTACCTTTCATTTATTTCAGTTGTATCTAGAAACTCCATCAACCAAACTTGTATATTTATTCAGACTCAGAGACCAGTTGTATATTATTTCGACCTTAGAGTCGCGCGTTGTATTATTATGGGTTTTCTTGATGTTTTGAGTTTCCTTTTGAGTTTTGATCCTCGGCCTTCGGCGTTGTATATTATATTGCTTGCGTAGTTGTGACCGTTAATTGACGAAGAGCTAGCTCCCGCTTGGGGATGCCTTTACTCATATTATGCATGTTGTACCTTTTTGGGGTCAGTATTTACAAAGGAAA
This sequence comes from Agapanthus africanus, assembly GCA_030015575.1. Taxonomy (NCBI): domain Eukaryota; kingdom Viridiplantae; phylum Streptophyta; class Magnoliopsida; order Asparagales; family Amaryllidaceae; genus Agapanthus; species Agapanthus africanus. The sequence goes on from JASDDO010000004.1 coordinate 210,335,327, forward strand.
CTCTGCCGAAATTTTCAGAAAAAACTTGAGATTTTAAAAATGCATATTCGGCTTACGTTATTTAAAACCACTTGCTTTAAAACATGTTTTCTTCACTTATTTCTTAAAATGGTTTATATTTCTGGGATTTCTTGACTTACTTGAATTAGATGGGGTCCTATAGACTTCATATGATTCAAGTGCCAGTCACGTGCCATTTCGGATTGTGACACCTACTGAGGATGGCCGAGCAGGGCAGCTGATCGGTGCCTCTTGGCGAGGGCTTTGATCCTTAACCGTTGGGGGGCCGTAAGAGGCCGGCTAAGGATGGCCGAGTAGGGTAGCTGCTCGGTGCCTCTTGGCGAGGGCTTTGATCCTCAGCGTGAGAGGGGCCGTGAGAGGCGTGCTGAGGATGGCGGAGCAGGGTAGCTGCTCGGTGCCTCTTGGCGAGGGCTTTGATCCTTAACCGTTGGGGGGCCGTAAGAGGCCGGCTAAGGATGGCCGAGCAGGGTAGCTGCTCGGTGCCTCTTGGCGAGGTCTTTGATCCTTAACCGTTGGGGGGGCCGTAAGAGGCCGGCTAAGGATGGCCGAGTAGGGTAGCTGCTCGGTGCCTCTTGGCGAGGGCTCTGATCCTTAAGGAGGGTTGCCGCCTGGTGCCTCTTGGTGAGGGCTTTGACCCCTTGTGGTGTGCCAGGGACAACCGAGCACAGTTGGTGCTAAGCGGTTGCCTCTTTCGAGGGCTTTTCATCCTTAGCGCGGGAAGGGCGTAGGAGGCCTACTAAGTATGTCCGGGCGGGGTTGCCGTCCGCTGCCTCTTGGCGAGGGCTTTGATCCCTGGTGGGATGCCAGGGATAACCGAGCACGGTTAGTGCTAAGCATTTTCCTCTTTCGAGGGCTTTTGGGTCCTTAAGGATGGCCGAGCAGGGTTGCTGCCCGGTGCCTCTTGGCGATGGCTTTTGATTCCTGGCGTCGTGGGGTAAGGAAGCTACCGGCCAGGGATAGCCGAGCAGGGTAGCTCCATGGCTGCCTCTTGTTGAGGGCTTAGATCCCTGGCGTCGTGGGGTAGGGGAGCTACCGGCCAGGGATAGCCGAGCAAGGTAGCTGCACGGCTGCCTCTTAGCGAGGGCTTAAATCCCCGGCGTTGTGTGGTAGGGAAGCTACCAGCCAGGGATAGCTGAGCAGGGTAGCTGCAGGGCTGCCTCTTAGTGAGGGCTTAGATCCCTGGCGTCGTGGGGTAGGGGAGCTACCGGCTAGGGATAGCCGAGCAGGGTAGCTGTAGAGCTGCCTCTTGTTGAGGGCTTAACTTCATGAGAAAGGACCGAGCAGTGAAACTGCTCGATTGTCTCTTGGCGACGCTCTGTCCGACCTTCCCATGTGAGCACCGAAGAGTGGGACAGCATCGAAGACACGTGTCATTAGGGCGCTGTTGAAGGCGAAGCACCAGAGTCCCATCGTTTCGGTTTCGCATGGGGAGGCGCGACGTTGCCGCGTGGCGCCTGCGTTGCGGGTGAAACGGGCGACTGTTGGGTTCCCACAGACGGCGCCAACCGATGGAGGGTGGAATCTCCTTCAGATGTTAATTCCCGTTGATCTGCTGATGGCGGCGATGAGTGGCTGAGATTTGATCTGGAGACAAACTTCTAAAGCGTGTGGATCTCAATGGGTTTGGAGTTGTTGAGCCGAGCTACCTGCAAGGAAGTCCCAGGGTGGTTGGACCACTGAGGACCCTCCGACGATAAAGTTAGTGGGGTAATCCGAGCAGAATAACGACTTTGTGGATTAGAATTGGCTTATCTTGACCGTCTGAAGGAGGACTTTAAATTGTGGTGGGAGCAGGTGCAGCAGGCGCGAGAATCACGCCGGCCGTTACGCTCCCGACGTCACGCCCGCGCGATGAGTTGGACCTCCCATTAATGGCGAGACAGGCTCGTTAATGGGGGATCGTGGTGGCGTGGAACGTGGGATGTGGCCGGCGGAGATCTCGCGCATGGCGAGATTCGCGGGATGGCGGTTACGCCTGCAAGCGGTGCTGTTGGTCGGTCGATGGACCGGGGAAGATGACCTCGGAGGGAGAGCTCGCGGATGAGCGGGAGAGCCGAGGTATCTTGTTTCCGCGGTAGCTCGGGAACGAGCTGTGAGGCCGAGGAGGCCAATTTGTGCTGGGGCTCGGAGGCGGGTCAGATCTCGTCGGTAGGACGGGCATACGGCGGTCTGGTTGGCCCCTGTAGGTCCTTTCCCGCGTGCTCTGGGACACGTCATCTGCCACGTGTCATGATCTGGGAGATCGCCGATATCGAGCATCTTCAGAATGCGTATCCAAAAAATCTCACGAATTTTTACGCATCCCTTAAACATATGGCAGAACTCTTTTCGCTGACTAAACATCTTCACATAAAACTCAACAATCCATCATAAATAACCACCACCACTAATAACAATAATAACCACGTCTTTTATTTCAAGCATACGGGATAAGCTGCATGAAGCACCCCCACCGTAAATAACCCCCAATTAAAATAAGCCCAATGGAAAATTACTGTTCTACATGAATGGGCTTGTTTCCAACAAATAATTCAAACATATATTACATTTTAACCCATATGTTATTTAATCAATGCATCCTCCTATCCCAACCCTCTGTCGGATATCCATACCCACCTTGAGCAGGATAACAGCACGCAGCCTGAGAAGGAGGAGGAGGTGGAGGATAACAGCATGGCGGAACCAACGGCCGAGCATCGTAACAAGCCAGATCCAACGGCGGCCGATACGCCACGTGTACCGGCGGTGGATAGTAGCTCGGCGGTGACGGATACTGCTGACATGGAGGCCAAGGATAATAATAATCACCACCACCTCCTACAGGCAACGGGACCAGCGGAGAATTATGCGGTAAGCTCACCGCAGGAAAGTTAATGTTGTAGGCAAACGAGATGACGCCGTTAGGCCTGCCGTCGGTCCCCACGATCTGGTAGCTGACATGGCGGACGGAGCCGTCGCCGCCCTCCGTCAAGAGGTCGGCGACGGGGACGGTGGCTTTCCCGACGGTTCTCTCGCCGAGGAGGATCGGGAGGTTGCCTTGGACCATGACATCGAATTCGATGGCGAGATCTCGGCCGTCGCCGTCGATGTAGAACCTGAAGGGCTCGTCCCACTCGGGGCTATCGCCGCCGTTGGAATCGACGGCGGTCTTGTGCCATTGGCGGTGGGTGTTGTTAGGGTCAGAGGGATCGGCGAGGGAGATGACCGCGTAGGTGGATGGGGATTGGAAGAGGTTGAAGGATCTGATCCCTTTGCAGGCGATCGATCGAAGGTCGATCGAGGTTGGATTCATGTTTTTATGGAATTTTAGGATCAGTTATTGCTTTAATTTTTGATATCTAATAAAGTTTGTGTGTTGTGATATTTATTAATCTGATGGCGTTTGCTTCGGGACGAAGGTTGTTTTGGGTTTGGGGATACAGCGTTGGCGGGTAACTGCTCCGAAATTATTGACAGGGAAAATGATTCACCGCAAATCTCACTATTATCTTTACTATTATATTGCTGGGGATATTATTTCAAAATCAATTGGATTTCTTCTCTCAAGGACAATTTTTTATATTAAACTATGTTAAAATAATATTTTTTTTTAAAAACCTACTTTCAAAACATATTACAAAAACATGTCATTTTCTGATTCGTAAGCGCCACGTAGACGTCAGCTCAGCGCTGGTGCTGACGTGAATAAATTTTTTTTATTAAGGGGCGCAATTTGAAACTGCGCCCATTACAAATGTATAGAGCGCGCTTTCATACTATACCCTTTACAATTGTACTGGGCGCAGTTTAATTGTAAGGGGGCGTAATTTGAAAGTGCGTTCCATACATTTGTAATGGCCCAGTTTAAACTGCGCCGCTTAATAAAAACAAAATAATATGAATCATTTTCATTGTCGGGACTTATTTTTTTTGCGCAGTTGCAAACTGCGTCCCAAAAAGAATCGTACTCATTCACGGGCCTATTTTTTTATGGCACAGTTTGCAGGTGCGCCCCAAAAGGAACACTATCATTCACGGGTAGATTTTGTTTTTTTGGCGCAGTTACAAACCGCGTCCCAAAAACAAACATACTCATTCACGGGGCTGTGTATTTTTTATGACGCAGTTTGCAGGTGCGCCCCAAAAGGAAACACTATCATTTACGGGTAGACTTAGTTTTTTTGGACGCAGTTGCAAACTGCGTCCAAAAAATAAAGATACTCATTCACGGGTCTGTGTTTTTTTATGGTGCAGTTTGCAGATGTGCCCCAAAAGAAAACGCTATCATTCATGGGTATGTGTTTTTCTGGGACACGGTTGCTAACTATGCCCCAAAATAATACATACCCGTGAATAATTGTGTTCCTTATTCAATCTCTTCCTCTCTATCTCGAATCTCACTCTCTGTGTCGAGCTCTCTCACACACTTTCAGATCTCATCGCTGTTAGTGTATATGCCCTAGAGGCTATTACTGTATCATACTAGTTTGTATATTACTTGATGGAAGCTTGGGATATTCACAGTTGTATAGACAATCTTGCTCGAAATGGTACTATGCTACTTGGTTTGTTTCTACTTTAATGTGTACATGTGTTTCTTTTAGCATATCGCCTATACACATTAGTGGAGCCCTTAGGATCTTTGCTTGATTACCAGCGTTGTGATGGCAGTCACACTTGTGTGGGCTGGGTAATCTATAAGCACATCCTTATACAGGTCCCTAGTCGTAGGACTATCGAGACAGGGCATCGAGACTCCAGAGTAGACTAGCGTATACGCTTCTCATCCCAGCAGGGGAGATGGTCTGTCCCACAGCCGTCAGTACGTCGTACTTGAGATAGTATGCGGGTGCTCGTTAGGTTACGAGTACACTGGATAGAACTCGTCAGGAACTGTTGGTTGGTACTATACCTATCGTCAGTTATCAGTTCCCAGGTGACACGAGTATAGCTTAGTCCGCTGACTTGACACTGTCACTTCGCCTTGAGTGTGTTCCCACTGTACTTTGATTACTACCCTACCACGGCTCAAAGGAATCGTGCAAACAGATAGTAGTTGGGTGCAGTCTCGAAGCACTTGGAGGCAGTGACGGTTAGACAGGATTTGTCTCTCCCGGTATTAGGGGTTGATATCGCGCTGTTTCTAGGAGAGCCATTACACAAAGTCCCTGGCCAGGGCAAGCTAGATATACTGGTAGCGTTTCCAGTGTTATTGTAAGTCTACGTTAGCGCCCCGGCCGTCTACAGACGCCAATTGCGGAACAAAAACTTTTAAACTGGCGCTATCGTATACTATAACCCGGATCTGCCATTATTGCTAAACCAACAAACTGTAAAGAGTGTAGGAATGTTATACCGAACGATCCGAGTCCTTCGTTCTTCAACCATCATCCCACGCTCCGTTGCGGCTGCTCCGATCTCGTCGATCTCCGATGTCCTCGTCGAAGTGGCACCACATGATCGGTTCTTTAAACGGGCTCCCGCCTCTGACTCGAGGCAACTCGATCGTCAAGTTTGCTAAAAGAGACGACCAAGATTGTTGTAGAGAATGAGTAGATGACTTTGTCTCACTTCGTCCAAATCCGTGGACGATCGGTTAATGAAGTTGCCGTGGAAATCGGGTGATTGACTGAAATGAACTGTAAAATTCCATACACCCCGAATGCTATCATAATCTTTTCTAACCGAAATGAAACATCAAGTGAGAGTGAGAATGAGGAGAGAGAGAGGGCAAGCCATATATAGCAAGAGGGAGGTAACCGTAGGAGAAGGGGGTAACCTTAAGCTAAAAGCTTCTCACTTCTAAATATCTTAAGCAATCCAAAAGGAATTAAACACAAAGCATGTGTCATTAGGCTAGTCATCATCTAATAAATGCAACCAATTAGAACACAACACCATTTAGCCTAGTCACCTCATCTAGAATCTTCTAGAAGAATCCACACTCATCTCAAGAAAAGATAAACCCGTCTTTAACCAAATGTTAAAAGACGGCTGATAGAAAACTGGAAACTGGCAACTTCCAAAAGTGATCCTGAAACGAATTTCAGGACAACCCCGAAACTGTATAAATATACCCGCATTTGTATTACGACCGAATACAAATGCAACTGAGACAAAGATATTAAACCTACTCAATATAATACTCGGATGCGGCTTAAACCAAAGCCGACCAGTATCACCTGTCCGAAAATCGACACGTGCGTAAACGCACGTGCATTTTCCGAACCCTACCATAAAACCATACGGCCTCTACAACGTTTCGCCCGAACTTGGGAAACTGTCTGTGGGGGACTCTAATGACTCGTCAGCACCCTGGCAGTGGGTTTAACCACAAACCGTCAGCGGCACTAGCTATGCGTAACGGCTGCCCATGGACTGACCTCAAGGGTGGCCGAGGAGCGAACTCAAGGGAGACCGATGAGCGAACTCCTCCGAAAACCCTACTGAGCCTAACAGTGACAATGTATATACAGTCCGGTCCGTTCGTCAATGAGTATCGCATATCCGCCTAGGGGGCTAGTAACGTCAGACCCCCATTAGCAGTATAAGTCGTGTCGGAGTGTAGCCCAGAACGCCCTGAGATACTACTGGAATACCTACCAGTAAATCTCCTGCCTCGGCCGAGGGCTTTGCGTAATGGCTCTCCTAGACACAGCACGATCTCGCCCCCAATACCGGGAGAGACGAATCCCCTGCCGATCCGCTCACGTGCCTCCATATGGCTCGGGACTGTACCCAAAAGCTACCTGTTTGCACGACTCCTTTGAGCCGTGGTAGGGTAGAAATCAAAGCAGAGTGGGAACTCACACGAGACAAATGACGACCTCAGGTCGATGAACTAACCTGTACACATGTCACCAGGGAACTGCTATCTGACGATAGATATAATACTAACTAGCAGATTCCCGGCGAGTCCTGTCCGGTGTACTCATAACCCAATGAGCACCTGTATACATCTTAGGTGATCCAACTGACACCAGTGGCTTGTGAGACCGGCCACCGCCCCTCGTCGGGGTCTCGACTGTACACACTAGTCTACTCCGGAGTATCGATGCCCTGTCTCGAAACTCCCACGACTAGGGACCACAATTAAGGATATGCATATAAACTACCCAACTCTCACGTATATGATCGCCATCATACAGTTGGTAGTAAAGCAAGATCCTAAGGGCTCTATCAAAGTGTAACATGTAATCAGTCACCTGAATATGTACACGACTGATAAAGGCAAGCCAGATAGCATACTATCATTTCGAGTAAGACTGTCCTACCGGGATAGGTCCTCCGCAATCATTGCAATCACGTACCTGCGATCCAATAATTGACTATGAGGGCACTATCTCCAACAATCTCCCACTTGCACTCAAGGCTAATATTGCGATGTCGACTACTCACAGCCCGTGTGAAACCGAACATCCAACTCCTCTACTAATCAGTTTCACAAAGCCCGTTTGTAAAACTATTGTGTTCGAGAAATAGCCTCGGTGAGTGGATCCGCCTAGAAGTTTCTTTCTGTATCTCTCTTAATCTCAAGTTCGCGGAGAAAGCCATCTCCCGAATTGAGTAGTACCTGTCTTAGAATATGTCTGGATATCTGATGGGACCTTAGTTCATAAATGAACTCCATATCCAAACTTCTTAGACTGTATGGATCACTGAACCTAATCAGTATCCGGCACCATGCCACCCACAGTATCCTCTTGAACCACCTGTCCATAATACTGTCCATCTTCGTCAGAGGGAAAACTATAACTCTGACAATCACTCTGTCATCCATGTCACCTTTGAAGCCTGGAATGATAACCGTCTCCCGAAAGAGGCTGCCGTTATCAAATCCATAGAACATGTACTAATGTTCTAAAACTGCTTCCTTATGTTTCTCCAGGATTGGATTAATACAAACTTATTGCATCTAGTGCAAAACCAACATTTGGTGTGGTACTTGACATCTCATGATTGACTCAATTGCCTAAGCAAGTGATCTGCCAATCATGCGCATCCCTCTCCTCTTTAGTCTGTAAGACACCTTTAGAGAGGGTGACTCCATCATCTGCAGGTACACCACCATGCTAGGAGTCAACTATTCCAAAAACCATTAGAATATCTGTCAAAGTACCTGCATTGGGAAACTACCCAAATCCAGATCTAAAACCATAGATCTAGAAACCAGAATGTCAAATATTATATCCATATCCTGTCTGGAGAAACAACTGTGTGACGACCACAGTACAACCGATCGTAGTATAGGAATTTTACTTCCCACTCTGTGTATGTCATCCAGATACCATGACATCACACCCTACTACCTTCTTAACTGATCCATCCCCTATTCTGATTGAAGTCAAACCCATGACTGTCACATCAAAATTAGATGATCTATCTCCGCTATAACTGCTCAAGTCTATAAATAGACATAAGCTACTTGCCCACCATGCTTCCGTTGCTCCCACTGACTACGACAACCCTCCTACCGGGTCTCATATCCTGGAACAACAGTAGTGTCAAGTCTGGGTAGATAAGAACCTCCCTGTCACCGTCCTTGAGGCTTACCGAAGTACCTCTCGGGTGTCTGAGGTTACCTACCATACCTGGGGAGTGGCTATTGGAATGTCAAACCTGATTGAATGTATATGTCCTATTAAATTTTTTCCGTAATCGTTCGCGGTTCTGGAATCACTTCCAGTTCTACCATACTCCCACTACTGTTTTCTGAAAAAGATCCATTTTTACTAAAACTGTGGCGAGTCAAGAATAATATCACTATTGATCTTCCAAATGGTAGAATATCAACCCTCGTCATAGCCAGGGTCAACCCACAAACAGCCATTACAGAAACGTGCCCTGAGTTATCCAGAGTCTGGTTTTAATCATAAGCTGGACAACTCCCCGTACCTTAATTTCTTTTAAGGTACGATCCATTCTATATCCAATACAGAAACTTTGGCACTTATTTAATTGGAACCAAGATTCAATCCATGCAGCTGTCTCCAGTGCATATCAATTTAATGGAAAGAGGCTAACCAGCATTACTCTACTTAGGAATCCATCCAATTATGAGTAACCTGAAAGAGAAACACGTTTCTCAAAACCATCACTATCATCTGAATACCAATCACAAGAATCTACATCTTCGATCTCTTTGAAGAATCCCGATACTTGTGACACCTGGTTCTCCACTTTATTCTTATACCCACAACTTCTCAAAACTTAGACCTTGTATTTCTACGAAACACTTGTCTAAATACTAGAGAAGTTATAAGTAAACAGAACATAGTACGAGGATCTACCCCTTTGTCCTGATGGACACTTGGACAACATACAATACTCTGTATAAGTCCGCTGAGTTAAATAACTCAAAACCTGTGCGTCGTAGATAGAAAACTGTACCCTGGCGATTTCCTCAAATATCACCAATTACAACGAATTCCGATATAATGAGGATGATCACCTAATTCCCAATATCTTACTCCCACTCATTATCTGTAAAACCATACAGATATGAGAATGAAACCTGGTAAATACATACCCTTGGAGTAAGTGTCTAATCGGGAAAACAGTTTTTCCTTTAACAATGCACTGAAACATGAAAATGTTTCGTAGGGGTATCCTGGTATTCATAGTAATGCCTCTTCCATAATCCAATTCATGACTTCAACCGTATATTTTATTGCCATCTCTCCAAATCCCTTTATTTGTCTTTAGTCGTTACCTTCTGTACACCATCGTTAGGCTAACTGGTTTTCTTCCTTCCCTACCGTTCGGCACCAGCCTATGGTTTGGAAGAAGACTATCCAGTAAGCATAATAGGTGTACCCTCCTAAACCAAGGAGTACTCGCAACTGAGAGAAGGTGATGATAAAAGACAACTGAATAATACCTTATTCTTTTTAAAGGTGAGATGGGAGCGGCGATGAAGTACGCGGTTTGGGTCGTGAATGATATCAGTCGCAATTTACTTTGCCCTCTTTCTAATCCCTTTATTTTGTCTTTACATATTACCTTCTGCACACCCTACTTAGGCTAATTGGTTTTCTTCATTCCCTACCTTTCGGCACCAGCCTATGGTTTGGAATAAGACTATCCAATAGGCGTAATAGGTGAACTCTCCTAAACCAAGGAGCTCTCGCAACCTGAGAGAAGGTGATAATAAAAGACAACTGAATAAATCAATTCTATTTCTCCTGAACCTGGATCCATCCCCGAAGAAGTCCCTTCGAGTTCGTATATAACCATACGATGGCTCTATCCAATGGAAGTGGATATCCGTAGTAATACGGGTGTTCTGAGAAATACAAAGGGTAAAAGAAGGAGTGGCAATGACTTATGCAACTCAGACAATCCAAAAGCCAGTATTTTAAGAAGGTTCGGTCAACCGGTCACTGAGTCATAGTCTAAGGTCGGTCAAAGGTCGCCGCCAAAGAGAGAGAGAGAAAAGAAACACTCTGCGTGCACTCTAACCTAGATCAGAATGGTCATCACTTTATCTAATCCGGAAACCTCCCACTGTCCTGTCAAATTCTCCTCCAAACCTAAAGAAGAATCAATCGGGATCGCCCGAAGAGTAAACCAACTCATCAGTGGGAATCAGGATCCAACTCTCATCGCATGATAACGTGATGGAATGCATCCACGTTACTCATACTCCAGAAGGTATGCGCATACTCGGCAAGTTTCAGTTTCTTTAGAAACTCCTGATATGATTTTTTTTGCCCCATGCTCTTATAACCTTGGCTTTGGTCAAAGTGTCATAAGTCACATGCCAAGTTCTACCCGTCACTATCTTGTCAATTTGAACCCACCCGCACATGCCCCTGACTTTGGCCAATCGGCAGAACGACTGTCCCAAACTAACTCATCTATCTATGCAACAATTGAATACCCAGCAGCTACCAAACACTATGCCTTAACTTTGGCTAAAATGCATAGCTTGAATACTACTAAATACCCAAAAGAAGTGACGGAGGGCTACGGCTGGTTTTTGGCGAAAAACCTTTAGCGTAGTGAACTTGATATCGCTGAAGGAACCTGATAGCTTTTTAAAATATAGTGGCGAAAACCTTTTGCTAAAGAGGTCACTCCCGGTAAAGGGATCTCGGCTCTTTCCTCGTGGAATGAGGTGCAGGATATTCCACTGAATACCGTTATGCAAAGCAACTTGTAATCGACTATAGTGCAGTTATTACGCTGACGCAAACTTCTGCCCAAGGGGTCAGTCCCGGTGAAGGGATATCAGCCCTTGCCCCGTCGAATGAGGTGCAGGATATTCCACTGAATACCGCTATGCATAACAAAAGGAAACGTCTTTGTAACAACACTTTTTAAATTGTTCCAACAACTCAAACAGGTTTGTTTTACTTTGCATTGATCAGAATCAACGCAGTCCCATCAATCAATCACACCAGAAAAGAACGAAAATAAAATGTACGTATATGCCATCCGCATTCGTCACTGGGTCCCGTCATCACCCGTTAGGTTACTTAACTAACGACAGAGCGGGGACTGGACTAGCACGGGTGTAAAACATATACAACATCTAATAGTATATAAACCAATATACATAATCGCTCCAGGCGTGATAATATGCAACATTACAGAAAAAGTAATAAGCATCACAGAACAATACAGATATCTGGGATCCCCGAGTTTCACAGAGCCGCTGCTGAAACTCGACGTTCCCCTGTCGTGTGGATAGCCTGTGCAATGAAACCTAGACCCCTACGGGTGCGGCAAGTTACCCGCCAAAACCTGAAGCGAGGCAGTCCCCCACAGCATAGTGAATGGAACACCCGGCACTTCACGGAATCCGGTAAATTGAGCACCCCTCCTTGGGTCAACCTGTACCCCCTACGAGTGCGGCGAATAATCTGCCAATTCTGAAGTGGGGCCCCTCTGCCTCTCAAAGCCATGAGATGCGGACCCGTTGCTTTCCCGAACCCGGCTATCCGTGCACTCCGTCTCGGGGCAAAACCTAGTACAGTAATGAAAAATAGTACAACAGGTACATCGACCGCAACCTGGTCGTGCCCCAAAAGAATATTATACAACAGGCAGTGACGGCAGTCCACAAGTTGGACGCTCGCCCCGCAATATCAAATGTACAAATAAACTCAAATTGTACTATCATTGCACACTGCTATCCACCACGACAAATCCGCAACATTACAGCACAACACAGAACATCAACGCGAATGTCACGTTCGCAAACCCGTCTAAAAGAACTATAGCAGTTAAACGCGGTTTACCGATCAAATGACATTCCCGGTCGGAGATATAATGTAAGCACTGTAAACTAACGTGTTTAAATTACGATCGACCAAAGACCAAATATCAAAAAATGGGCCCCACGGCTTACTGGTGAACAGTAACAAAACCTGGGCGTAAATGATATATATCAAAAATCACAAAATCCCAAATAAAGCCAACTGAGAAAAACTGGTGCACTGTTCCCTCTGAAGCGCGGCGGTTCCGCGGTCAAACCCTAGGTTTGACCGCGGAAGCGCGGCGCTTTAGTGGGATCACGTGACCGTATTTTCTCAGATGTCTTAGAAAACCCTGCACTGATTTTTAAGATATACAGAAATCAATTTTGACACCGTTTAAAATCAACAGAAACTGTCGGCTAGGATTTTTGTGTTTTTCGATTTTCGGTCGGATCGATGTTTTAAACGCGTTAGCACAAGTTAGTATAGCAAAATGGTGAGGCTCTGATACCACTGTAAGTCTACGTTAGCGTCCCGGCCGTCTACAGACGCCAATTGCGGAACAAAAACTTTTAAACTGGCGCTATCGTATACTATAACCCGGATCTGCCATTATTGCTAAACTAACAAACTGTAAAGAGTGTAGGAATGTTATACCGAACGATCCGAGTCCTTCGTTCTTCAACCATCATCCCACGCTCCGTTGCGGCTGCTCCGATCTCGTCGATCTCCGATGTCCTCGTCGAAGTGGCACCACATGATCGGTTCTTTAAACGGGCTCCCGCCTCTGACTCGAGGCAACTCGATCGTCAAGTTTGCTAAAAGAGACGACCAAGATTGTTGTAGAGAATGAGTAGATGACTTTGTCTCACTTCGTCCAAATCCGTGGACGATCGGTTAATGAAGTTGCCGTGGAAATCGGGTGATTGACTGAAATGAACTGTAAAATTCCATACACCCCGAATGCTATCATAATCTTTTCTAACCGAAATGAAACATCAAGTGAGAGTGAGAATGAGGAGAGAGAGAGGGCAAGCCATATATAGCAAGAGGGAGGTGACCGTAGGAGAAGGGGGTAACCTTAAGCTAAAAGCTTCTCACTTCTAAATATCTTAAGCAATCCAAAAGGAATTAAACACAAAGCATGTGTCATTAGGCTAGTCATCATCTAATAAATGCAACCAATTAGAACACAACACCATTTACCCTAGTCACCTCATCTAGAATCTTCTAGAAGAATCCACACTCATCTCAAGAAAAGATAAACCCGTCTTTAACCAAATGTTAAAAGACGGCTGATAGAAAACTGGAAACTGGCAACTTCCAAAAGTGATCCTGAAACGAATTTCAGGACAACCCCGAAACTGTATAAATATACCCGCATTTGTATTACGACCGAATACAAATGCAACTGAGACAAAGATATTAAACCTACTCAATATAATACTCGGATGCGGCTTAAACCAAAGCCGACCAGTATCACCTGTCCGAAAATCGACACGTGCGTAAACGCACGTGCATTTTCCGAACCCTACCATAAAACCATACGGCCTCTACAACGTTTCGCCCGAACTTGGGAAACTGTCTGTGGGGGACTCTAATGACTCGTCAGCACCCTGGCAGTGGGTTTAACCACAAACCGTCAGCGGCACTAGCTATGCGTAACGGCTGCCCATGGACTGACCTCAAGGGTGGCCGAGGAGCGAACTCAAGGGAGACCGATGAGCGAACTCCTCCGAAAACCCTACTGAGCCTAACAGTGACAATGTATATACAGTCCGGTCCGTTCGTCAATGAGTATCGCATATCCGCCTAGGGGGCTAGTAACGTCAGACCCCCATTAGCAGTATAAGTCGTGTCGGAGTGTAGCCCAGAACGCCCTGAGATACTACTGGAATACCTACCAGTAAATCTCCTGCCTCGGCCGAGGGCTTTGCGTAATGGCTCTCCTAGACACAGCACGATCTCGCCCCCAATACCGGGAGAGACGAATCCCCTGCCGATCCGCTCACGTGCCTCCATATGGCTCGGGACTGTACCCAAAAGCTACCTGTTTGCACGACTCCTTTGAGCCGTGGTAGGGTAGAAATCAAAGCAGAGTGGGAACTCACACGAGACAAATGACGACCTCAGGTCGATGAACTAACCTGTACACATGTCACCAGGGAACTGCTATCTGACGATAGATATAATACTAACTAGCAGATTCCCGGCGAGTCCTGTCCGGTGTACTCATAACCCAATGAGCACCTGTATACATCTTAGGTGATCCAACTAACACCAGTGGCTTGTGAGACCGGCCACCGCCCCTCGTCGGGGTCTCGACTGTACACACTAGTCTACTCCGGAGTATCGATGCCCTGTCTCGAAACTCCCACGACTAGGGACCACAATTAAGGATATGCATATAAACTACCCAACTCTCACGTATATGATCGCCATCATACAGTTGGTAGTAAAGCAAGATCCTAAGGGCTCTATCAAAGTGTAACATGTAATCAGTCACCTGAACATGTACACGACTGATAAAGGCAAGCCAGATAGCATACTATCATTTCGAGTAAGACTGTCCTACCGGGATAGGTCCTCCGCAATCATTGCAATCACGTACCTGCGATCCAATAATTGACTATGAGGGCACTATCTCCAACAGTTATCTCAGGGTGTTCTGGGCTACACTCCGACACGACTTGTACCGCTATTAGGGGACTGACGTTTACCGCCCCCCAGGCCCGCCATGCGATATTCTCAGACGAACAGACCGGACTGTACGGAGATTGTCACATAAAGGCTCAGTAGGAGTTCGGATGGGTTCACCTCATCAGTCTTCTTATCGGCATCTACCTGGGGACCGTTACGTACAGCTAGTGCCGCTTGCGGTCTGTGGTTAAACCCACTGCCGGCGTAGTGTCGAGTCTTTAGAGTCCCACACAGAGGGTTATTCGCCTTTGGGCAAAACAGAGTAGAGGTCGCATGGTTTTGCGACGGGGTTCGTTCACATCCGCGCACTTGTGCACGTTTGGTGTCCGGACAGTTATTACTAGCGGGCTTTGGTTTAAGCCAGATCCTAGTATATGTTTTGGGGTTAGTTTTATCTCATTGTATTCGTGTTCCTTGGAACACGGATGCGGGTGTGTATGCACAGTTGACTGAGGCAGAGGCAGAGGATTCTCATTAGGGTTTTAGTACGGGTGTGTATGCACAGTTGACTGTTGTCTTTTTCCAAACCCTAATGAGAATTGGAAATATAATTAATAATATTAGTTAACAATTATTGTGCCATGGTTGAGTTGAATTCTTGACTTTTGTTGACTTGTTGATTTTAGTTGACCGGTTGACCAAAGTAGACTTGTTGACCATCATCATTTGTTTTCAAAGATGCTTCTTAGTTTTTGCACAAGCATTTAATGAATGAAATGATAATGGTCATTCATCAACTCACCATCACAAATTGTTAATTATTATTATTGTTATCATTTTCTAAAATATGAGAGCATGGTTGTAAAAAACTTATTCATTCTCACTTGCATCTTCTCTCTCATCCTTAGCTCTCCCTCTTCCTCTAGCTCAAGGCAAAAATCTCTCATGAGTTGAGAACCATTTGCCTTGGAGATAAAACACCAAAACTCATCTCTACTCATCCTAAGGTTGAAGGTTTAGCAAACCTAATACTTTAGTTACCTCAAGATCGAGGAAGGAGCTCAAGGTAGAGATCCTCAGGTGGATCCATCTTCGGCAAGAGAAGGCGACGAGGAGAGAACCATCCGACCACTACAAGGAGTCCAAGAGAAGGAGTTCAAGTTAAGGTATAACCCCCTAACCGAGTAGGTAAAGCTCTTGTTAGTTTCTAGTGTGTTGTTTAGCAAAGATCCGGGTTTTTCTAGTCCATGTTACCTAGACTCTAAAATTGTTTTTCACTATTTCCGCAACCCCGAAAGAACCGGGAGAGGTAACGTGGACTTACAGTGGTATCAGAGACTAGCTAAACACACACTAGCATTTTAGCAAAGTATCTAGAATTTCGATCGGACAAAAAACCGCAAAACACGTCAAAAATATCAACTTTCTGCCGATTTTTATTTCTGCTCAAAAAATAATAAATCATGTACAAAAAATCGGCTCGGGGTTTTTAAAGAAAACCCAAGAAAAACGATCCAGTGAGTCGACCAACTCACCGCGGAACCGCGGCAAGAGCATGCTCATGCCGCGGATCCGCGGCCGAGTTGACTCGGCCGTGGGTCGTTTCTCCTGCAGTGTTCTTATATTGGTGTTTTGGGATTTTTAGGATGGTTTGTTTCTGCCCAGATTTTCCATAAAACAAATTTGTTTTTGGGGTGGTTACAAATCCGTATTTTGATCGAACTTCTTTAGACTTTGGCTAATGGGTTATATTTGTGATGTGATATATGTATTGAACGTCTGCTAATCGCTATACGTCGATTAGTGGGGGTTATACATATCTGTGATCTGTAATGTTGATGGTTTGTGTATATGAATTCGTTGGATTGTCGCGGATGAATAGCCGGGGGGTTGTGAGATGAGAGTTTTTTTATCTTTCATTTCATGTAATATGTAAATTGATGTAATATTATTTGTATGGCCGCACATCCGGGATGAGGTTGTAGTCGCTATTGTATAATTTCTTTTTACTGTTTTTGCTCCTAGGATAGACCCAAGGTGGGGTGCACAAACTACCGGGTACCTCGAAGTGTCGAGTGGCCTACTCACGTTGTTGAGGGAGGTTGCTTCGCTACGGGTACTTAGCGGGTAGTTTGCCGCATCCGTAGGGGTCTAGGGTGGGGTTTGGCTATTCATCGCGACCGTGTAATCCGTCTTTCGTTACAGGCTCGAACGAAACGCGGATTCCCAGTATATCCAATGTTTTCATCTGTGATCTGGAATGTCTATCATTGCATCCGACGAATGTTAATATCTATATATGATATCTAGTTAGGCGTTGCTTATGTTTTGCATCCGCGCTAGTCCAGCCCCCGCTCTGTCGTTAGTTAAGTAACCTAACGGGTGATGACGGGACCCCGTGGCGAATGCTGATGGCATAAGCGTACGTCATATTTTCGTTATTTTCTGCAATAGTAGGATCAATTGATGGGACACATTAAATTTGTTAGTTGTATGTATACCCTAGAGGCCAGTATTGTATAGATGTTGTATATTATATTGGATGCTTGGACATATATAGAGATGAATTTCTTGCTCGATATGATAGTATGCTATCTGGTTACTCTTTATCTTAACATGTACACTAGTCTCTTTATACTGTCTTATAGTTACATGTTGGTAAAGCCCTTAGGATGTGTACTTGACTACCTGGACTATGATGCAGATCATACTAGTGGGGACATGGTAGTCCATAAGTACATCCTTCAAGGTCCCTAGTCGTGGCTGTATCGAGACGGGGCATCGATATACCAGTGTACACTAGCGTATACGCTTCTCGACCCATGTGATGGGCGATGGATGATCCCATATCCATTGGTGTTTGACATCAGAGATGGTGTACGGGTGCTCAGTGGAGACTGGGTACACTGGACGGACTCGCCGAGAACTCCCAGATGGTATTATACCTCACGTCAGATGGCAGTTCTCAGGTGACACTTGTACAGGATAGTCTGTAGACCCGAGATCGTCATAGAGTCTTGTGTGATTCCCACTGTGCTTTGATCTCCACCTTACCACGTCCATAAGGGCGTGCAAAACGGTGGTCTTTGGGCACAGTCCCGAGTCACATGGAGGCAATGAGCGATAGGAGGGGTTTCGTCTCTCCCGGTATTGGGGGTTGATGTTGCGCAGTGCTCGATTGGCCGTAGCAGGGAAGTCCCTGGCCAGGGCTGATCAGAGATTTGCTGGTAAGTGTTACCAGTAGTTTCTCGACCCGTTATGAGCCTCACATCGGCACGACTTATCGGGTTATTGGGGTCTGACGTTTACCACCCCTAGACTTGATATGCGATATATCAGACGAAGAGACTAGACTGTACGGTAAGTGTTACTGGTCGGATTCGCAGGAGTGTGAGCGGGCTAGCTCGTCGATCTTCTGATCGCTCAATACCCGGGTGGCCGTTACGTTTAGCAGACCGCTTGCGGCTTGTGGGTGCTTGATATGATCATCATCTGCTACCGGCGTATTGACGAGTCTTTAGAGTCCTACACAGAGGTTTCCTGGTTCAAGCGAAACGAAATAGGAGCGCATATGAGATATGTGCAGGACCGAGAATAATGCGTGTATGTGATACCGCATTTCATTCTCGCGATATATGTTTTCGATTGGTTATATTCGATATGACCTAGTTATCGAATCATTGATTCGATAAATTGATACATTGAATACTAGTCGGTCATGTGCGACATGACCGGATCATTGAATCAAATGTTGATTTAATGATTTAATGTATAATTATATATTTGATATATTACTTTGCATTAACTAGTATTGGTTCACTTTAAACGGATTTTTCTCACTTGGATTGCACATTGTATATGTGATATACTTTTGTGCACTTTTTGTATCATGTTTGATGATACTTGATCATTTAGTTAAGTGTATAGAATTAATCCATGGTTAATTTGATAATTAGGGTTTTGCATATTCATTTATTTATTTGTTTGTTTATTTATTTATTTGAAATGGATTAAGATAAGAATGGTGGCTTTATTTGTTTTATGTTGAAGCTTCATGAAGCTTTGACTTTGCTAACCATTCTTGTCTTCATGCTTAACCCTAACCCACTCAAATGACCATGGTTTATTCTCTACACTTAACCCTAGTTTAAGTTATGATAAGTATTGTTTTTCTATTTCTTTTTAATAGAACTTATCATAACCATCTTCATCTTCTTCTTCTTCAAGCTTGCTACTCCAATGGCAACTTGAGTTTTAGTGAGAGAAATCCAAATCTAAAGAGAACCCACCTCCTATTTCTTCACCCTCTACCTCTTGCCAAGTTGTTTTGGGTGTTTACTTCACAAGTTTCACAAGTTTGTGAAGTCGGAGCTTGAACTTGCGATGCCTCGACGTAGATCGTCTTTGACACGAAGCCGGCGACCTAGCTCACCCGTTTCTTCGACGAAGCCGACGCTTGAGCCCGGGGTTCAACATGGACAGCGAGGAGACTTCGTTGCGGAGCCGTGGAGGTGGATATCCGGATCTACAAAGGTTGTAATTTCCATATCCTTGTAGTTAAGTGTTAACTAGCTTTTCTTTTCGCCTAAAATTCTAGCAACGATCCGTAGTCTAGGGTTTCTCGGCACCAAAAATTTTAAATTGGCATGTCCGATGCCTTGTGAGACCTTACTAGAGTGCCTAGAAACCTTTCACTGGTATCAGAGCATAGCTAGAGCCTTAGGCGAAGTCCAGACGGAATTTGAAGTCCGAACGAACCCGAATCCCGATCACAAAAATGCTCTCTGTCCCGATTTTAAAAATGTCGATTTTTGTGTATTAAAAATGTCCAGGAAATTCAGTAAACAATTCTAAGGATTACGGTAAAAACTCAGGCCCATGATTCAATTAAACGGCGGCGGAACCGCGGCATAAGCCCTGCTTCTGCGGCTGTTCCGCGGCAGTTTGTTGACATCATCATTCACTGTTTGTACTGTAATTCATTATTTCTGGTGCTGGATTTTCTGGAATTTTTTAATATTTATTCAAGAGTTGAATTTTCAGCAGTTGTTTTGGGGATTCGGTGTTTCGATCGGGTTATCAAATTTTTTCTATTTGGTTTTCCGGATAAATTTTAGAATATGTTAAAAAGTTCGATCGGATATAAATACCCAAATTTTCCCCTGTCGGGAAATTTCCAAGTGTTGGATTTTTCCGTAGTTTAACGACGTTCTAAGTAGTGCAAGTAACGCGATGGACCCTCTAGAAGACAACAAACCTTAACTCGATTATGTGACCGTCTTGAACTGCCCTTTGAACCTTCGGGTTTGGGGCAGTACGGCGTGCCACATGTGAGGCGTTGGCTTGACCCTTCTACGGCTGGACCGTCGGTACTGAGGCATGAACTGAATGTTGTTAGACTTATTTCATGTGTTGGACTGTATCGGGAAAACTTGGGTATTCGACTGTTCGATCGGAAAGTTTAACATTTTCTGTTTGTCTGGAATGTGATACAATAATTGGAATTCACAAACAGTTATGTGATAACTGAATGAATGTTATAAATTTAGCAGTTTAGTCCCATATGATATTGAAAAGAGTTTTCGATAATGAGACTAAAATGCGGGATTTATATCTGTTAGGCATGTGATGTCTAAGTATTTCATTTAATTAGGCATGCGATGTCTAAAGAAGTTGCGGATTCCAATTGTTGTAGTTTTACACTTTCTTTTCTGTGACCGTAAGTGTAGTATGTTCATATCGCCGGTTTCATTGCTATATGTCAAAGACAATTGGGGTATGCATACTTACTTACGTTGATGACATGTGATGTTATGTGTTGCTGGATATGTTATATTGGATCGTCGTGTTTGAATAGCCGGGGGTTTTTATGTGAGATGAGTGTTTTTCATTTTCATTCATGTAAAAACTTGTATGTAATATTCTTTTATTTGGGGCACTTCCAGGTAGCGGAAGTTGTCACCCTTTGTATATTATTTACTTTTCCGCATTAGGATAGACCCAAGGAGGGGAGCACAAGTAACCGGGTTCTGGGGTCCAGTGGGAGACCAACTCGAGGAGTCGAGTCCGGGTCTCCTAACCCTAGAATTGGCAGGGTTGCTTGCCGCTCTCGTAGGGGTCTAGGGGTGTGGGATTGGCTATTCATCACGACCGTGGAATCCGTGTTTTATACTGGCTCGTATTGAAAACACGGACGTCCTAGTATATCCAATATTTCATATGTTTATTCTGCTGCGATATCTGTGTTGTGACTCTGTGATGGATATAGTATATATAGTATATATGATATATTATATAGACGTTACTTATGTTTTACACCCGCGCTAGCCCTGCCCTACTCTGTCGTTAGTTACCTAACCTAACGGTGCACGAGGGGACATCGAGGCGAATGCGGATGGCATAAGTGTACGTCATATCTATCTGTGATGTTTAGGTATTTAAATGATGGGACTTCATTAATGTGATTAATGAATGATAAGAAACCTAAGATGTTGTAGAATCGAATTTTAAAATAAAACAGGTAGCTACAGTTCTTGCTATGCACAGCGGTATATATGATATACCCTGCACCTTATTCGATGAGGAAAGGACCGAGATCCCTTCACCGGGAGTGACTCCTTTAGCGATAACTGGCAGATGCTACAGACTCGGTTTGCTTTTGACTGCTTTTGGGTTTTTGCTTTGCACAGCGATATATATGATATATCCCGCACCTCATTCGACGAGGAAAGGACCGAGATCCCTTCGCCGGGAGTGACTCCTTTAGCAAAACTAGAAAAGCCTCAAAATCCCTCCATTTCAAAACTTCATTTGATTCTACAACGATATCAAGTTCATTACGCAATAGGTTTTCAGAAAAACCTGCGTAGCCCTCCGTCATTTCAGATAGGTTACATATAGTATTCGTGCTACATTTGTTGGCTTTCGTCAAGGTGTAGTGTGCGGTAGCTATGTGCTGTTTATCTGCTGCATATGATGCGACTGGATTAGGGTAGTCGTACGACTTTGTTGGCTTTCGTCAAGGGTTGTGCGGGTGGGTTTGATTCAGTCAAGAAATGTACGGGTTGAACTTGACTAGCGGGCTGTGATTTGTTGGCTTTCGTCAAGGTCACAGCACGCTAGGGGCAAAAGCATTATCGGGAATTTCAAGTGTTGAAATTTGCAATGAGATTGCATACCTTCTATGAGATAGTTGGATCCCGATACCCACTGCGAGTAAGAGTTACTCCTGGGAGAGTTTTACACATTGCAATTAGCTGATCAAGTAGGTGTCTAGAAAGGTGTTAACGAGGTTACGCCTCTGGGAAAACGAGGTTTACATTAATTAGGTTCGTGCGAAAGCACGGGGGACCTCCCTCAAAGTACCGACACTGGTCTGGCTGAAAGATTGGCGAACTTGTAGTGTGTAATTAATCCCGGCTAGTCTTTCCTTTTAGGGTTTGGAGGAAGATTTGATAAAAAGCAGTGGGAGCCATCCTGATTAGATAAGATAATAACCAATCTGATCTTGCACGAGCATACGCTAAAGTGTTTTCTTCTCTCTCTCTCCAGGTAGCGACCAGTTCATGCCTTAATCAAGATAATAATATGGATGTATTGACCGAACCCGCATGTTATACTGTGCTGGGGAACGTTGGTTCCGTTCATTCTTATAAGAGTTATAGGAATGAACAGGATATAGGGGAATACCAGGATTCCCATGCCACCCGAATGAAGAAAGTACATGTTGATGTATTTTCTTCGGGTGTGTTCGTTACTGAGAACTGTTTCTCCATTTGCTCTACGTCCTGGGTATTAGATACCGGGTCAGGATCCTATATATGTAATCAGTTACATAGGCTTAGGAAAGGTAGAGAACTTGGAGAAGGTGATAAAGACATTAGAGTTGGAAATGGTGCAATTGTTGCAGCTAAGACTGTCGGGGAATATCACCTTGTATTACCAACTGGTAATACATTGGTTCTGAACGAATGCTATTACATGCCGAACCTGATATGCAACATTATATCGGTTTCTTTATTAAGCAAAGAAGGATATAATTTTGTATTACAGGACAATGTTATGAACATTTTCCGTGACCAAAAGTTGGTTGGATCAGGCACGTTATGCAATGGCATTTATGTTCTAAATCAATCAACAGTTCTGAGCATAACAAACACACACAAGAGGAAGAGTTCAGAACTGAACGAATCTTACTTGTGGCATTGTAGACTGGGTCACATCAATGTGACACGACTGGCTAAGTTGCATAAGGATGGATATTTGAAACCTTTCGAATTTTCATCTTATGACACTTGCCAGTCATGTCTCAAAGGCAAGATGACCAAAACTCCGTTTACGGGACACGGAGAAAGAGTTACCGAACTCTTGGGACTAATACATAGTGATGTATGTGGTCCCATGTCTACACATGCCAGGGATGGTTCTTCGTACTTCATTACATTCACTGACGATCTCTCAAGATACGGACATGTGTACTTGATAAGACACAAGTCTGAAGCTTTTGAGATATTTAGAGAATATAAACAAGAAGTCAAAAACCAAACCGGAAAAAGTATTAAAATCCTTCGATCTGATCGAGGAGGTGAATACTTGAGCAATGAATTCCTGGACTTCCTAAAAGAGAATGGGATTCTCTCTCAACTGACTCCTCCATATACACCACAGCACAACGGTGTATCAGAACGGAGGAACCGCACCTTATTAGATATGATGCGCTCTATGATGAGCACAGCTGAGTTACCTATTTCCTTCTGGGGGTATGCGCTTGAGACAGCCATACATCTATTGAATATGGTCCCCACCAAATCTGTGCCTACCACTCCATATGAGATATGAAAAGGGAAGAGACCAAGTCTTAACTATGTTAAGATATGGGGTTGTCCAGCCTATGTCAAACGACAAAATCCGGACAAACTCGAGGCACGGTCTGCTCTATGCAAATTTGTAGGATATCCCAAGAATTCTCAAGGGTATATCTTCTACCACCCTGAGGAACAAAGAGTGTTTGTTTCTCGGCATGCCACCTTTTTAGAAAAGGAATTTCTTGAAAAAGAGATTAGTGGTCATGAGGTAGAACTGGAAGAGGTTCCAGCTGCAGAAGCTGCAACAGAAGATCTGGTGGAACCAGAGGATTCCGTAGTTCCCGATGAACCCCAGCCTCTCCGCCGATCTAGTAGGGTTTCTCGTCCACCTGAGAGATACTACGGTTTTCTCATTGATGGTGGGAGCGAGGATTGCATCATGGAGGATGATGACCCAACTAGCTTCGAGCAGGCCATCACGAGTGGGGACTCAGTGAAATGGCTGGATGCTATGCGGTCTGAGATGGATTCCATGTACACCAACAAAGTATGGACTTTGGAAGTTGCTCCTGAAGTGGTAAAACCCATTGGGAGCAAGTGGATCTTCAAGAAGAAACTTGGTGTAGATGGGAAAGTGGAGACTTTCAAAGCTAGACTTGTAGCAAAGGGTTTTCGTCAAAGACCAGGTGTGGACTATGACGAGACCTTTTCTCCAGTGGCTATGCTTAAATCCATCCGGATCATGCTTGCCATCGCTGCATATCATGATTACGAAATCTGGCAAATGGATGTTAAGACCGCCTTTCTAAACGGTGATTTAGAAGAGTGCGTGTACATGACTCAGCCAGAGGGCTTCGTAGACAGTGGGAGCAGCGGGAAGGTGTGCAAGCTGCTTAAATCCATTTATGGATTAAAGCAAGCATCGCGGAGTTGGAACATCTGCTTTGACGTCGTTATCAAAGAGTTTGATTTCGTCAAAAATCCAGATGAACCTTGTATCTACAAGAAGGTGGCAGAGAGTAAGGTTGTCTTCCTCGTATTGTACGTGGACGACATATTCTTGATAGAAAATGATATTCCTATGCTGCAATCGGTCAAGCTCTTCTTATCACAAAGATTCTCAATGAAAGATCTTGGTGATGCCTCCTGCATATTGGGAATTAGGATCTATAGAGATAGATCCAAACGGATTTTGGGATTGTCCCAATCCAGGTACATTGACACCATACTAAAGAGGTTTAGTATGGAAGAGTCCAAGCGTGGGAACTTACCCACGATCTCTGGAGTCACTCTCTCCAAAGAGATGTCTCCCAAGACTGATTTGGAGAGAGCTCGCATGCAAGGGATACCCTATGCTTCGGCAGTAGGCTCTATCATGTATGCGATGCTATGTACCAGACCCGATGTAGCATACTCACTAAGTATAGTGAGCAGGTATCAAGCTGATCCTGGAGAGAGTCACTGGACAGCTGTGAAGAGCATTCTCAAGTACTTGCGAAGGACTAGAGATATGTTCTTGGTGTATGGTAACGGAGAGCTCCAAGTGGAGTCCTTTACCGATTCGAGCTTCCAAAGTGATAAGGACGACTCTAAGTCGCAGTCGGGCTTTGTCTTTACCCTTTACGGAGGGGCGGTTAGCTGGAAGAGTTCCAAGCAGGAAACCGTGGCAGACTCGACGATGGAGGCTGAATACATCGCTGCCAATGATGCTGCTAAAGAAGCTGTCTGGATCAAGAAGTTCATTTCTGAACTTGGAGTGGTTCCATCCATTGAGCATCCAATACCTTTGTATTGCGATAACAATGGAGCGGTGGCTTTAGCCAAGGAACCTAGGTCCCATCAGCGATCCAGGCATATTCTGAGACGGTATCACCTGATCCGGGAGATAGTTGATCGCCGGGAGATCGAGGTCAGGAGAGTTGACACGAAGAATAACACGGCGGATCCACTCACGAAGGCCATTCCCCAGACGCAGTTTGAGAGACTCTTCGGGATGCTCGGTATGCGATACTACAGCAGCTGGCCCTAGTGCAAGTGGGAGATTGTTAGTTGTATGTATGCCCTAGAGGCCAGTATTGTACAGATGTTGTATATTATATTGGATGCTTGGACATATATAGAGATGACTTTCTTGCTCGATATGATAGTATGCTATCTGGTTACTCTTTATCTTAACATGTACACTAGTCTCTTTATACTGTCTTATAGTTACATGTTGGTAAAGCCCTTAGGATGTGTACTTGACTACCTGGACTATGATGCAGATCATACTAGTGGGGACATGGTAGTCCATAAGTACATCCTTCAAGGTCCCTAGTCGTGGGTGTATCGAGACGGGGCATCGATATACCAGTGTAGACTAGCGTATACGCTTCTCGACCCATGTGATGGGCGATGGATGATCCCATATCCATTGGTGTTTGACATCAGAGATGGTGTACGGGTGCTCAGTGGAGACTGGGTACACTGGACGGACTCGCCGAGAACTCCCAGATGGTATTATACCTCACGTCAGATGGCAGTTCTCAGGTGACACTTGTACAGGATAGTCTGTAGACCCGAGATCGTCATAGAGTCTTGTGTGATTCCCACTGTGCTTTGATCTCCACCTTACCACGTCCATAAGGGCGTGCAAAACGGTGGTCTTTGGGCACAGTCCCGAGTCACATGGAGGCAATGAGCGATAGGAAGGGTTTCGTCTCTCCCGCTATTGGGGGTTGATGTTGCGCAGTGCTCGATTGGCCGTAGCAGGGAAGTCCCTGGCCAGGGCTGATCAGAGATTTGCTGGTAAGTGTTACCAGTAGTTTCTCGACCCGTTATGAGCCTCACATCGGCACGACTTATCGGGTTATTGGGGTCTGACGTTTACCACCCCTAGACTTGATATGCGATATATCAGACGAAGAGACCGGACTGTACGGTAAGTGTTACTGGTCGGATTCGCAGGAGTGTGAGCGGGCTAGCTCGTCGATCTTCTGATCGCTCAATACCCGGGTGGCCGTTACGTTTAGCAGACCGCTTGCGGCTTGTGGGTGCTTGATATGATCATCATCTGCTACCGGCGTATTGACGAGTCTTTAGAGTCCTACACAGAGATTTCCTGGTTCAAGCGAAACGAAATAGGAGCGCATATGAGATATGTGCAGGACCGAGAATAATGCGTGTATGTGATACCGCATTTCATTCTCGCGATATATGTTTTCGATTGGTTATATTCGATATGACCTAGTTATCGAATCATTGATTCGATAAATCGATACATTGAATACTAGTCGGTCATGTGCGACATGACCGGATCATTGAATCAAATGTTGATTTAATGATTTAATGTATAATTATATATTTGATATATTACTTTGCATTAACTAGTATTGGTTCACTTTAAACGGATTTTTCTCACTTGGATTGCACATTGTATATGTGATATACTTTTGTGCACTTTTTGTATCATGTTTGATGATACTTGATCATTTAGTTAAGTGTATAGAATTAATCCATGGTTAATTTGATAATTAGGGTTTTGCATATTCATTTATTTATTTATTTGTTTATTTATTTATTTGAAATGGATTAAGATAAGAATGGTGGCTTTATTTGTTTTATGTTGAAGCTTCATGAAGCTTTGACTTTGCTAACCATTCTTGTCTTCATGCTTAACCCTAACCCACTCAAATGACCATGGTTTATTCTCTACACTTAACCCTAGTTTAAGTTATGATAAGTATTGTTTTTCTATTTCTTTTTAATAGAACTTATCATAACCATCTTCATCTTCTTCTTCTTCAAGCTTGCTACTCCAATGGCAACTTGAGTTTTAGTGAGAGAAATCCAAATCTAAAGAGAACCCACCTCCTATTTCTTCACCCTCTACCTCTTGCCAAGTTGTTTTGGGTGTTTACTTCACAAGTTTCACAAGTTTGTGAAGTCGGAGCTTGAACTTGCGATGCCTCGACGTAGATCGTCTTTGACACGAAGCCGGCGACCTAGCTCACCCGTTTCTTCGACGAAGCCGACGCTTGAGCCCGGGGTTCAACATGGACAGCGAGGAGACTTCGTTGCGGAGCCGTGGAGGTGGATATCCGGATCTACAAAGGTTGTAATTTCCATATCCTTGTAGTTAAGTGTTAACTAGCTTTTCTTTTCGCCTAAAATTCTAGCAACGATCCGTAGTCTAGGGTTTCTCGGCACCAAAAATTTTAAATTGGCATGTCCGATGCCTTGTGAGACCTTACTAGAGTGCCTAGGAACCTTTCAAAATTAATGTAAGAAAATAAATCAAAATTAAAGTCGTTGGAACAATTTCAAAACCGCTCGGTTTCTTTTCAAAACAACTTTTAAACGCGGAGCTTAAACCACTCCTTTTAAAAGCTATCTCGTTCCTTCGATTATATCAACTTCACTACGTTCACGGTTTCGCCAAAACCATTCGTAGCCCTCCGTTATTTCATATGGATAGTCAATAGTATTCAAGCTGTGTTTGTTGGCCAAAGTCAAGGCACGGTGATTGGTAGCTATTGAGTGTTCATATGCAGCATAGATAGATGCGTTGGTTTGGGATAGTCGTACTTCCTTGTTGGCCAAAGTCAAGGGTAAGTACGGGTGGGTTCAAATTAACCTGGAGAATGACGGGTAGAACTTGACATGTGACTTATGATTTGTTGGCCAAAGTCAAGGTCATAAGAGCATGGGGCAAAAATACACATCGGGGGTTTCTAAAGAAACTGAAACTTGCTAGCGCTGCATACCATTTGGAGTGTGATGATTCTGGTAGGATTCCTTCAGTTTTGTCACACGATGATATTTGGATCCCGATCCTACTGTGAGTATATGCTACTCCTCCGGAACTTTCTCACTTAACGATCAATGCTATAAGCCAAGTAGGTATCTAGAAAGGTGTTAGAGGGGCTACGCCCACAGGGAAAAGAGGTTATTTAATTAAGGAACTTCACAAAAGCATTGGAAAACCTCCCTCGAAGTACCAACACTGGCCTGGCTGAACGGTTAAGCAAGTATTGTATGGTGAGATTGATCCCGACTAATTCTTCCTTTTTGGTTTGAGGAGGGATTCGAGAGACAGTGGGAGCCATCCTGTTTAGCCAAACTAAAAACCACTCTAAACTTGCAAGAGCATCATGCTAAAAGTGTTTCTTCTCTCTCTCCTAATTGCAGCGACCAAGTATCATGATCGTACTTAAGTTACCACTAGATAAAAACATACTGACAGGGCCAAACTACAAAGATTAGCTCAGAAATGTCAAAATGGCAATCACTTATGACAAGTTGGGGTATCTCCTTACCACCAAAGCTCCCCCTGTCCTAGGTCCTAAAACCAGCGTCGCGGATAAGGAAATCCGTAAGACCTGGGAGATCGAATGCACGAAGGCCAAGTGCCTCGTGTTTGCCTCCATGGACAATGAACATCAGAGGAGGCATAAGAATATGGACCTGGAATCCATATTTCTTCATACAAAAGAACTGTATGGAGAGCAATCCCGTATCGCCAGATACGAAGTCTCGAAAAAGTTGTTTTCAGCGAGATTGGCCATCGGATCATCCGTAGCGGAACACGTGCTTAAGATGACTGGCTTCATTGAGGATCTCGCGGACCTTGGGACCACGTTAGAGAACGAGCTCTACACGGACTTGATTCTCCAGTCCCTTCCTTCCACTTACACTCAGTTTATCCTGAACTTCAACTTGCAAGAAAAAGAAGTTGAACTTTCAGAACTCCTCAACATGTTGAGGAGTGCAGAGGGCACCCTACAGAAAGGTAGGGAAACATCCACTTTGTTTGTAGGAGGATCTTCCTCTTCTAGGTCCAAGGCGAAAGCCAAGGGAAAGAAGAAGAAAACCCCCACCAAACCAAGGGGCGGTGTTAGTAAAGTGGAAACGAAGGGAAAGGCAAAGGCAACAAAGGTAGCGGGAAAGCTTGTGGGAAGTGAAGAGTGCTTTTACTGTCACAAGAGTGGACACTGGAAAAAGGATTGCAGGGCTTGGAAGGCCAGAAACCAGGACCCGAAGCAAGTTGCGGCTTCGGCTTCAGGTGTGTATGTTATTGAAAACTGTCTATCAATAAACTCTACTTCCTGGATATTGGATACCGGATCAGGATCTCATATCTGTAATTCTTTGCAGGCACTGAGAAACCGTAGGGTTTTGAAGGCAGGTGATATGACCCTTAGAGTTGAAAACGGAGCTGGCATGGATGCTGAGTCCGTGGGGGACTATCACCTGGGATTGTCAGATGGACACGTTTTGGTTTTGCGTAATTGTTATTTTGTACCCAATGCAACTTGTAATATCATTTCTGTATCTTTAATATCTAAAGAAGGTTATGAATTTGCATTTGTAAGCAATGTTGTAAACATTCACTTTAATCAAGTTCTGATTGGGTCAGGTACATTAAGCAATGGTATATACGTATTAAACCAACCACATATTTTCAATGTCCAGAATACACACAAAAGAAAGTCTCCAGAAATCAATCATGCTTTCTTATGGCATTGTAGACTGGGTCACATCAATGAGAGAAGGTTGACGGAGTTACATACAGAAGGATATTTGGATCCGTTCGAATATCAATCGTATGCAACTTGTCAATCCCATCTCAAAAGAAAGATGACAAAGACTCCGTTCACTGGACACGGAGTAAGAGCGAGCTCGCTCTTGGGGCTCGTACACAGCGATGTGTGCGGTCCAATGTCTACACGTGCGCGAAGCGGTTATTCTTACTTCATTACTTTTACGGATGATTTTTCAAGGTACGGATATGTCTTCTTAATGAAACATAAATCTGAAGCCTTCGGAAAGTTCCAGGAATACAAGAATGAAGTAGAAAAACAAACAGGCAAAAGTATCAAGACACTGAGATCTGATCGAGGTGGTGAATACTTGAGTGCCGAGTTCCTGGATTACTTAAAAGAGAATGGAATTCTCTCTCAGCTTACTCCTCCATACACTCCACAACATAACGGTGTATCGGAGAGACGGAACCGAACCCTATTGGATATGGTACGTTCCATGATGAGTAACGCTGAGTTACCGCGATCATTTTGGGGATATACGCTAGAATCAACTGCATACCTTTTGAACCGAGTTCCAACTAAGACTGTGCCTACTACGCCATATCAGATGTGGTGTGGGAAGAAACCCTATCTTAAGCACATTAAGACATGGGGATGTCCAGCTTTTGTCAAAAAGCAGCATGCGGACAAACTCGAGGCACGCTCAGTACAGTGCAAGCTTGTGGGATATCCAAAGAACTCCAAGGGATATTTCTTCTATTGCGAAGATGAACAAAAGGTTTTTGTTTCTCGTCATGCCCACTTCTTGGAAACTGAGTTTTTGGAAAATCAGATAAGTTGGAGCGCAATAGAACTGGAAGAAATTCCAGAACCACGAACTATTACTGAAAGCTTAGTAGAACCAGAGGGTTCGAAAGATCAGGACATTCCTACGCCGCTCCGCAGGAGTAGTAGGCAGTCTCATCCGCCCGAGAGATACTATGGTTTTCTCATAGACGGGTATAGAGAGGATTGCATCATTGATAGGGATGAGCTGACTAGCTTCCAGCAGGCCATTCAGAGCGTTGACTTGGTAAAATGGCCGGATGCAATACGAACCGAAATGGAGTCCATGTACACCAACAAAGTATGGACGTTGGACGTTTCTCCAGATGGGGTAAAACCCGTAGGATGCAAGTGGATCTTCAAAAGGAAGATTGGTGTAGATGGACAGGTTGAGACCTATAAGGCTAGACTTGTTGCAAAGGGTTTTCGTCAAAGACCTGGTTTGGACTATGACGAAACCTTTTCTCCAGTGGCTATGCTGAAATCCATTCGGATCCTTCTTGCCATTGTTGTTTTCCACGATTATGAGATTTGGCAAATGGATGTAAAGACCGCTTTTCTAAATGGAAATTTAGAGGAGTGTGTCTATATGGACCAGCCAGAGGGTTTCATTCAGAGTGGGAGTAGCGGAAAGGTGTGCAAGTTGCTTAAGTCCATCTATGGACTAAAGCAGGCATCGCGGAGTTAGAACATCTGTTTTGATGAGACGGTCAAAGATTTTGGCTTTATCAAAAATCCAGATGAACCATCCATCTATAGTAGATTTGTAGCAAGAACTGTCGTATTCCTCGTTTTATACGTGGATGACATTCTCTTGATAGGAAATGACATTCCTATGCTACAATCTGTCAAAGGGTTCTTGTCACACAGGTTCTCCAAGAAAGACCTGGGTGATGCCTCTTACATTCTGGGGATCCGGATCCATCGTGATAGATCTAAGAGGATATTAGGACTTTCACAGTCCAGGTACATCGACACCATACTGAAAAGATTCAGTATGGAAGATTCCAAGCGCGGTAATCTACCGGCTTGTCACGGGATCACCCTCTCCAAAGAGATGTCTTCCAAGACTGATTTGGAAAGGGATCGCATGTCTATTATACCCTACGCTTCTGCGGTAGGCTCTATAATGTATGCGATGTTGTGTACTAGACCAGATGTAGCTTATGCACTTAGTGTGGTAAGCCGGTATCAGTGAAACCCTGGGGAGAAGCACTGGATAGCGGTAAAGAACATTCTCAAGTATCTGAGAAGGACTAAGGAGATGTTCTAGGTGTATGGCGGAAAAAACCTCCAGATCTAGGCCTTTGCTGACTCCAGCTTCCAAAGTGACAAGGATGATTCCAAGTCCATGTCGGGTTATGTCTTTACCCTCAATGGAGGGGCGGTGTGTTGGAAGAGTTCCAAACAGGAAACCGTTGCTGACTCGACGATGGAAGCGGAATATATCGCTGCATCTGATGCCGCAAAAGAAGCCGTCTGGATGAGGAAGTTCTTGATAGAACTTCAGGTGGTTCCGTCCATTGTTGATCCAATACCTCTGTATTGCGACAAAAACGGGGCTATAGCTTTAGCGAAGGAACCCAGGTCCCATCAGAAGTCTAGGCACATCTTGAGGCGGTATCACCTAATCAGGGAGATCGTGGGTCGCCAGGAGATCGAGGTTCGGAGAGTTGCTATGGAGATAACACTGCTGATCCACTCACGAAGGCCTTACCCCAGACTCAGTTCGAGCGGCTGATCGAGATGATAAGTCTTCGATACGCCAGTACATGACCTTAGTGCAAGTGGGAGATTGTTAGTGTATATGCCCTAGAGGCCATTACTGTATCATACTAGTTTGTATATTACTTGATGGAAGCTTGGGATATTCACATTTGTATAGACAAACTTGCTCGAAATGGTAGTATGCTACTTGGTTTGTTTCTACTTTAATGTGTACATGTGTTTCTTTTAGCATATCTCCTATACACATTAGTGGAGTCCTTAGGATCTTTGCTTGATTACCAGCGTTGTGATGGCAGTCACACTTGTGGGGGCTGGGTAATCTATAAGCACATCCTTATACAGGTCCCTAGTCGTACGACTATCGAGACAGGGCATCGATACTCCGGAGTAGAGTAGCGTATACGCTTCTCATCCCAGCAGGGGAGATGGTCTGTCCCACAGCCGTCAGTACGTCGTACTTGAGATAGTATGCGGGTGCTCGTTAGGTTACAAGTACACTGGACAGAACTCGTCGGGAACTGTTGGTTGGTACTATACCTATCGTCAGTTATCAGTTCCCAGGTAACATGAGTACAACTTAGTCCGCTGACTTGACACTGTCACTTTGTTGAAGATAGTGCCCTCTGAGTCAATTATTAGGTCACAGGTACGTGATTGCAATGATTGATGGAGGACCTATCCCGGTAGGACAGTCTTACTCGAGATGATAGCATGCTATCTGGTTTACCTTTATCATCGTGTACTGTTTTAGGTGACCTGACAAGTTGCTATTACACGTTGATAGAGCCCCTAGGATTCTTGCTTGACCACCAGCAGTATGAGGGCGATCATATAAGTGGGAGCTGGGGTCTATAAGCATATCCTTAAATGGTCCCTAGTCGTGTGAGTTTCGAGACAGGGCATCGATACACCAGAGTAGACTAGTGTGTACATTCGAGACCCCGACGAGGGGCGCTGGCCGGTCTCACAAGCCACTGGTGTCAGTTGGATCATCTAAGATGTATACAGGTGCTCATTGGGTTATGAGTACACCGGACATGACTCGCCGGGAACATGCTAGTTGGTCATATACCAGACGTCAGATGGCAGTTCCCTGGTGACATGTGTGCAGGTTAGTTCATCGACCTGGGGATCGTCATTTGTCTCATGTGAGTTCCCACTGTACTTTGATTACTACCCTACCACGGCTCAAAGGAGTCGTGCAAACAGGTTTTAGTTGGGTACAGTCCCGAGCCACATGGAGGCAATGAGCGTATCTTCAGGGGTTCGTCTCTCCCGGTATTGGGGGTGAGGTCGCGCTGTGTCTAGGAGAGCCATTACACGAAGTCCTTGGCCAAGGCAGGAGATTTACTGGTAGGTATTCCAGTAGTATCTCAGGGTGTTCTGGGCTACACTCCGACACGACTTGTACCGCTTTTGGGGGTCTGACTTTTACCAACCCCCTAGGCCCGCCATGCGATACTCATAGACGAACAGACCGGACTGTACGGATATTGTCACTGACAGGCTCAGTAGGGTTGTCAGGCTGAGTTCGCTCGCATATGTCCCTTTTAGTCAATACCTGGTAGCCCGTTACGTATTGGCTTATACCTCTGACGTGCTAGTGGTTAAATCCACAACCAAGGTGTTGACGAGTCTTTAGAGTCCCCCACATTCAGTTACTCAGCTTTCGGGCGAAAGGTTGTAGAGGCCGTATGGAGATATGGCAGGGTCCGATCAGATACGTGCGGTATTGCACGGATCAGGATCGGACAGATTGTACTAGAAGCCGTATTGGTATATGGTAGGGTTCGATCAGATACGTGCGGTATTGCACGGATCAGGATCGAACGGATATTACTAGCCGGCTTTGGTATAAGCCGGATCCTAGTATAGTACAGTGTGAATTTTGTCTCATTGCATTTGTATTTCGGTCGGAATACAAATGCGGGTGTGTATGCACAGTATCGGGGTTTTCCTGTAATTTATTACGGGACCAGTTTTATGGAGTTGCCAGTTTGCTTTTCGTTTCGGCCGATTTCCTTTGTATCGTTCATTGGCCGAAGATTGGTGGAGGAGGGCTTATTTGCATTGTTGCAAATAGGCATTTGTGGAGGGGGGTCTTTGCATATTTCCTTGTATCATGATGGTGCACCATTCTTTTGACCTTGACTTCTTCTATCATGATTGCTTGACTTTGTGAGCAATCATGGTTGTAGTAGGTGGGTTTTTGGAGTATGGGTTTGATTTGGTGATCATTGCTTTTCATGATAACCATTCCTCTCTCTCTCTCTTGCTTGATATGAGAATGGCTCCCATTTTTGATACACTCTCTCCACTATCTTATTTCTCTTCAGCACCATTTACATGGCCGGCCACTAGTGGGAAGGGGCTGTCCAAAATTCTTGGGGTGGGATTTTTGTCATTCTAGCTTTGTAAAATCCCACATGTTTCATCTCCACAAGCTCATATCATTTTCTACACCAAAAGGCAATTCCTACAACCCCAAAATGAGACTTGTACACTACATTCTACAGCAAATCTTGGGCACGTCGACTAGCCAGCTTCGTGCCCGAGTTGCCTCGGCATTGAGGTGGGAGCCCGTAAAAGAAGTAGGCGATGTGGTGCACTTCCGGCGACGAGGAGGAGACGGGACATTCCGCAGGAGATCGGGACGACGACGAGAAGACCGGAGGACTCGGATCTGTCGGTATATCTCTCTTCCCTTTCTTGTAGATAGCTAGGACTAGTTAGTGGTTCGATCCGGGTATTAGTGCGCGGCGGTTTGCCAGTTCAAGTAAAATTAATGTTTATCACCGCTTCCGCATTTGGCCGTCGGATTGACGGCCGGGGCGCCGCCGTGCACTTACAGTGGTATCAGAGCCTCGCCATTAACTTAGTCTAGCTTGGTTTAATGTGTTTTGCATTTCCGATCGACCAAAATTCCAAAATCTACATTTTTGCTAGCGACAGTTTTCTGTTGAAATTTTTTGGTCTCCAAAATTTTTTCAGGTTGTATAAAAGTACTGTACTGGAAGACCTAAGACTACTGTAGAAATTCGAGACACTGATCTCTTCAGGGGAGCGCGGAACGGCGGCAAAACCCTACTTGTTGCCGCGGTTCCGCCGCAATATTGATGGATCAGTGTGCACAATTTTTCCAGTAGGCCTTTTGGGTGATTTTAGGGGTTTTGGAATATTAATATTGGGCTCAAAATTTCTTGATCTGCTACAGTAATGCTTGAGGGCCCACTTGTTAAAATTTGATTGATCGGATATTTTAAACACATTATTTCACAGTATTTACATTATATCTGCGACCGTGAATGTCACTTGATCGGTAAATCCGGTCTAACTGCTATAGCCCGGTTAGACGGATTTGCGAACGTGACTTTCACGTTGATGTTCTGTTTTTGCTGTGATGTTGCGGATCGGTCGTGGGGGATAGCCTGGATGCAATGCTAGTACAGTTGTGGTTGTATTATGTACATTTGATATTGCGGGGCGAGCGTCCGACATGTGGACTGCCGTCACTGCCTGATTGTATTATTATTTTGGGGCACGGCCAGGTTGCGGTCGATGTACCCGTTGTATGTATATTTTACTTTCTGTACTAGGATTACCCCGCGGAGGGGTGCACGGATAGCCAGATTCTAGAGGGCAACAAGCCTGCATCTCATGGCATTGAGACGGAAGGGACTTCACTCTAGAATTGGCGGGCTATTCGCCGCACTCGTAGGGGGTACAGGTTGACCCAGGAGGGGTGCCCAAGTTACCGGATTCCGTGAAGTGCTGGGTGGTCCATTCACGTTGCTGAAGGGGGCTGCCTCGCTTCAGGTTTTGGCGGGTAACTTGCCGCGCTCGTAGGGGTCTAGGATTTCATTGCACAGGCTATCCACACGACCAGGGGAACGTCGGGTTTCAGTAGTGGCTCTGTGAAACCCGGGGATCCCAGATATCTGAATTGTTTCTGTGATGCTGCACATTTCTGTGATGTTGCATTTTTATCACGCCTTAAGCGAATATAATATATTGGTATATATATTAGTAGATGTTGTATATGTTTTGCATCCGCGCTAGTCCAGTCCCCGCTCTGTCGTTAGTTAACTAACCTAACGGGTAATGACGGGACCCAGTGGCGAATGCGGATGGCATATACGCACATCAGTATATTTTCGTTCTTTTTGGTGTGATCAATTGATGGGACTGCATTGATTCGGATCAATGCAAGTTTAAAAACAAACCTAATCTGATGTTGTTGGAACACTTTTCAAAAAAAAGCTGTTATTGCAAGGACGTTCACTTTTGTTTTGCATCGTGGTATTCAGTTGGAATATCCTGCTCCTCAGTCGACGAGGCAAGGGCCGAGATCCCTTCACCGGGAGTGACCCCTTGGACAGAAGTTTGCGTCAGGGCATTAACTTCACTATAGCCGATTACTTTTGCTTTGCATCGCGGTATTCATTTGGAATATCCTGCACCCCATTCTACGGGGAAAGAGCCGAGATCCCTTCACCGGGAGTGACCTCTTTAGCAACGGTTTTCGTCACTATATTTTCAAAAAGCTATCCGTTCCTTCAACGATATCAAGTTCATTACGTTAAAGGTTTTCGCCAGAAATCATTCGTAGCCCTCCGTCGTTTCAGACGGGTAGCACGTAGTATTCATGCTGTGTTTGTTAACCTTCGTCAAGGCATAGTGTATGGTAGCTGCTTGTTACCTTTCTGCTGCATAGATAGATGCGTTAGTTTGGGACAGTCGTATAGCCTTGTTGGCCTTCGTCAAGGGCTTGTACGGGTGGATTCAAATTAACCTGGATAATGACGGGTAGAACTTGACATGTGACTTATGATTTGTTGACCTTCGCCAAGGTCATAAGAGCATGGGGCAGAAATCACATCGGGAGTTTCAAAAGAACTGAAACTTGCCAGATATGCGCATACCTTATGGAGTGTGATACCGTGAGCGGATTCCGTCACGTCGTCATGCGATGATAGTTGGATCCCGATTCCCACTGATGAGTTAGTTTACTCCTCGGGTAACTCCGACTAATTCTTCTTTCAGGTTTGGAGGAGAATTTGAGGTACAGTGGGAGGATTCCAGATTAGATAAATTGGTAACCATTCTGATCTAGGTTAGAGTGCATGCTGAGTGTTTCTTTTCTCTCTCTCTTCGGCAGCGACCATTGACCCGACCCTAAGACTATGACTCAGTGACCAAGTTGACCGAACCTTCTTAAACACTGGCTTTTGGATTGTCAGAGTTGCAAACCTCATTGCCACTCCTACTTTTACCCTTTTCTCCAGGACACCCCGTATTACTACGAACGTCCACTTCCATTTGACAAAACCATCGTATGGTTAGATACGAACTCGAAAGAATTTATTCGAGGATGGTTTCCGGTTTTGGAGAAAACGGATAGGATTATTCAGTTGTCTTTTCCTTTTACCTTCTCTCAAGTTGTGAGTACTCCTTGATTTAGGAGATAGTACACCTATTACGCTTATTGGATAGTCTTCTTCCAAACCATAGGCAGGTGCCGACCGGTAGGGAATGAAGAAAACCAATTAGCCTAACGATGGTGTGCAGAAGGTATTAAGTTAAGACAAAGCAAGGGATTAGTAAGAGGGCAAAGTAAATTGCAACAGATATTCACGAACAAACCTAGTATTCCTTCGCCAATCCTAAATCACCTTTGTATTTCTCCAGGACACTCCGTATCACTACGAAGATCCACAGTTTATTGGATACTCCATCGTATGGTTATATACGAACTCGAAAGGAACTTGTTCCAGTTCGGGGATGGATTCTGGTTCAGGAGAAATAGGAATAAGACTTATTCGGTTGTCTTTTATCTTCACCTTCTCTCGCATTGCGAGTACTCCTAGGATTAGGATAGTACACCCATTATGCTTATTGGATAGTCTTCTTCCAAACCATAGGCTGGTGCCGAACGGTAGGGAAGGAAGAAAACCATTTGGCCTAAAGGGGTGTGCAGAAGGTAAAGACTAAAGACATATGAAGGGATTTGGAGAGGTGGCAAATAACTATACGGTTACAGTCGTGAATCTGGAAGAGGCATTACTAGGAATACCAGGATACCCCATCGAGACATTTCAATGTTTCAGTTTCACTGTGTACTATTAAAGGAAAACTGATTTCCCGATTAGACACTTGCTCCAGGGTATGTATTTACCAGGTACGATTCTCACATCTGTATGGTTTTACAGATGATGAGTGGGAGTAAGTTATTGGGAATTGGGTGATCATCCTCATTATATCGGGATTCGTTGTAATCGGTGATATTTGAGGAAGTCACCTGGGTTGTTTGCCGGACGGCAAATATTTGGTTTTGAATATCCGCTTTTATGCACTATTTTCAAATTGATATATCTGTACGTCTATTTTCATAGAGTGAGATATACCTTTCTGAAATTATGTCTACGACATTTACCTATATCAGTGGATGGTTAGGTAAGGAGCATTTAGCAGCGGTGTAATTCTTCTTAACCATAAGTACAGTTTTCAACCTACGACACACAGTGAATGAGTTATCAGACTCAAGGGACTTATACAGAGTATTGTATGTTGTCCAGGGTCCATCAGGACAGAGGGGTTGGTCCTCGTACTATATTCGGTTTACTTATGACTTCTCTAGTTTTTAGACAGGTGTTTCGTGGAAACACAGGGTTCGAATTTTGAGAAGTTATAGGTATTTGAATAAGAGTAGAGAACCAGGTGTAGCAAGTATCGGGATTCTTCAAAGAGATCGAAGATGTAGATACTTGTGTATGGTGTTCAGTTGATAGTAATGACTAAGAGAACTTGCTTCTCTTTCAGGTTACTCATAATTGGAAGCATTCCTAAGTTGAGTAACGCTGATCGGCCTCCTTCCATTTAGTTGACATGCACTAGAGACAGTTGCATGATTTGGATCTGGTTCAGTTAAATCAGTGCCTCTGGTCCTATATGGGATATAGAACAGTTCGTATCTTAACGTTGTTAAGGTACGGGGAGTTGTCCAGCTTATGATTAAAACCAGACTCTGGATAACTCAAGGCACGTTTCTGTAATGGCTATTTGTGGGTTGACCCAGGCTATGACGAGGGTTGACTTTCTACCATCTGGATGAACAATAGCAATATTGTTCTAGACTCGCCACAGTTTTATTAAAAATGGATTTTTTCAGAAAACAGTAGTGGGAGTATGGTAGAACTGGAAGTGATTCCAGAACCACAAACGGTTACTGAAGATTTGATAAGGAACCTAAAGATTCAATCCGGATTGACATTCCATTGGCCACTCCGCAGATAAGGTGGGTAACTTCAGGCACCCGAGAGGTACCACGGTAGCCTCAAGGACGGTGATAGGGAAGTTCTTGTTTACCCACAATTACCATTGCTGTTGTTCCAGGCTGCGAGACCCGGCGGGAGGATGAGTATAGCGTCGTTCTGAACTCGCTTCAGAAGTGTACGTGTATATGACTCTGCCAGAGGGTTGTCGTAGTCAGTGGGAGCAGCGGAAGCATTGATGGACAGGTAGCTTATGTCTATTTATAGACTAAAGCAGATATAGCGGAGACAGATCATCTATTTCTGACGTGACAGTCATGGGTTTGACTTCATCAGAATAGGGGATAGATCTGTTGAGAAGGTAGTAGGGTGTGATATCCTGGTATTTGGATGACATACACTACACAGAGTAGGAAAAGAAACTCCTATACTACAATCGGTTATACTTTGGTCATCACACAGTGGTTTCTCCACAAAGGACTTGGATTTTATATCTGACATACTGGTTACTGGATCTATGGTTTTAGATCTAGATTTGGGTGGTTTCCCAATTAAGGGTACTTAGACAGCATTCTAAGAGTATTTAGAATGGACGACTCCTGGCACGGTAGTGTACCTGCAGGTAATGGAGTCACCCTCTCTAAAGGTGTCCTACAGACTAAAGGGGATAGGGATGTGCATGATTGGCAGATCACTTGCTTAGGCAATTGAGTCAATCATGAGATGTCAAATACCACACCAGATGTTGTTCTTGCACTAGATGCAATAAGTTTAAATTAATCCAATCCTGGAGAAACAGTCGGAAGCAGTTTTAGAACATAAGTGGATGTTCTAGGGATATGATAACGACAGCCTCATTCGGGAGACAGTTATCATTCCAGGCTTCCAAGGTGACCTGGACGACAAGGAGGTTGTCAGAGTTATAGTTTTCCTTCTGATGAGGGGCAGTATTTTGGACAGATGGTCCAAGGCAATACTGAGGGTGGCATGGCGCAGGATACTGATTAAGTTCAGTTGACGATACAGTCTAAGAAGTTTGGATTTGG
This sequence comes from Agapanthus africanus, assembly GCA_030015575.1. Classification (NCBI taxonomy): domain Eukaryota; kingdom Viridiplantae; phylum Streptophyta; class Magnoliopsida; order Asparagales; family Amaryllidaceae; genus Agapanthus; species Agapanthus africanus. The sequence continues at coordinate 210,376,368 of JASDDO010000004.1, forward strand.
AGTTCATTTATGAGCTAGGTCCCATCAGACATCCAGACACATTCTAAGACAGGTATTGCTCATTTCGGGAGATGGCTTTCTCCGCGAACTTGAGATATAGAGAGACATAGAAAGAAACAACAAAGCGGATCCACTCACTAAGGCTATTCCTCGAACGCAATAGTTTCTCAAACAGGCTTTGTGAGACTGACTAGTAGAGGAGTTGGGTGTTCGGTATCACACGGGCTGTGAGTATGCGACATCGCAATAATTAGCCTTGAGTGCAAGTGGGAGATTGTTGGAGATAGTGCCCTCAGAGTCAATTATTAGGTCACAGGTACGTGATTGCAATGATTGATGGAGGACCTATCCCGGTAGGACAGTCTTACTCGAGATGATAGTATGCTATCTGGTTTACCTTTATCATCGTGTACTGTTTTAGGTGACCTGACAAGTTGCTATTACACGTTGATAGAGCCCCTAGGATTCTTGCTTGACCACCAGCAGTATGAGGGCGATCATATAAGTGGGAGCTGGGGTCTATAAGCATATCCTTAAATGGTCCCTAGTCGTGTGAGTTTCGAGACAGGGCATCGATACTCCAGAGTAGACTAGTGTGTACATTCGAGACCCCGACGAGGGGCGGTGGCCGGTCTCACAAGCCACTGGTGTCAGTTGGATCACCTAAGATGTATACAGGTGCTCATTGGGTTATGAGTACACCGGACAGGACTCGCCGGGAACATGCTAGTTGGTCATATACCAGACGTCAGATGGCAGTTCCCTGGTGACATGTGTGCGGGTTAGTTCATCGACCTGGGGATCGTCATTTGTCTCATGTGAGTTCCCACTGTACTTTGATTTCTACCCTACCACGGCTCAAAGGAGTCGTGCAAACAGGTTTTAGTTGGGTACAGTCTCGAGCCACATGGAGGCAGTGAGCGTATCTTCAGGGGTTCGTCTCTCCCGGTATTGGGGGTGAGGTCGCGCTGTGTCTAGGAGAGCCATTACACGAAGTCCTTGGCCAAGGCAGGAGATTTACTAGTAGGTATTCTAGTAGTATCTCAGGGTGTTCTGGGCTACACTCCGACACGACTTGTACCGCTTTTGGGGGTCTGACTTTTACCAACCCCCTAGGCCCGCCATGCGATACTCATAGACGAACGGACCAGACTGTACGGATATTGTCACTGACAGGCTCAGTAGGGTTGTCAGGCTGAGTTCGCTCGCAGATGTCCCTTTTAGTCAATACCTGGTAGCCCGTTACGTATTGGCTTATACCTCTGACGTGCTAGTGGTTAAATCCACAACCAAGGTGTTGACGAGTCTTTAGCGTCCCCCACATTCAGTTACTCAGCTTTCGGGCGAAAGGTTGTAGAGGCCGTATGGAGATATGGCAGGGTCCGATCAGATACGTGCGGTATTGCACGGATCAGGATCGGACAGATTGTACTAGAAGCCGTATTGGTATATGGCAGGGTTCGATCAGATACGTGCGGTATTGCACGGATCAGGATCGAACGGATATTACTAGCCGGCTTTGGTATAAGCCGGATCCTAGTATAGTACAGTGTGAATTTTGTCTCATTGCATTTATATTTCGGTCGGAATACAAATGCGGGTGTGTATGCACAGTATCGGGGTTTTCCTGTAATTTATTACGGGACCAGTTTTATGGAGTTGCCAGTTTGCTTTTCGTTTCGGCCGATTTCCTTTGTATCGTTCATTGGCCGAAGATTGGTGGAGGAGGGCTTATTTGCATTGTTGCAAATAGGCATTTGTGGAGGGGGGTCTTTGCATATTTCCTTGTATCATGATGGTGCACCATTCTTTTGACCTTGACTTCTTCTATCATGATTGCTTGACTTTGTGAGCAATCATGGTTGTAGTAGGTGGGTTTTTGGAGTATGGGTTTGATTTGGTGATCATTACTTTTCATGATAACCATTCCTCTCTCTCTCTCTCTTGCTTGATATGAGAATGGCTCCCATTTTTGATACACTCTCTCCACTCTCTCATTTCTCTTCAGCACCATTTACATGGCCGGCCACTAGTGGGAAGGGGCTGTCCAAAATTCTTGGGGTGGGATTTTTGTCATTCTAGCTTTGTAAAATCCCACATGTTTCATCTCCACAAGCTCATATCATTTCCTCCACCAAAAGGCAATTCCTACAACCCCAAAATGAGACTTGTACACTACATTCTACAGCAAATCTTGGGCACGTCGACTAGCCAGCTTCGTGCCCGAGTTGCCTCGGCATTGAGGTGGGAGCCCGTAAAAGAAGTAGGCGATGTGGTGCACTTCCGGCGACGAGGAGGAGACGGGACATTCCGCAGGAGATCGGGACGACGACGAGAAGACCGGAGGACTCGGATCTGTCGGTATATCTCTCTTCCCTTTTTTGTAGATAGCTAGGACTAGTTAGTGGTTCGATCCGGGTATTAGTACGCGGCGGTTTGCCAGTTCAAGTAAAATTAAAGTTTATCACCGCTTCCGCATTTGGCCGTCGGATTGACGGCCGGGGCGCCGCCGTGCACTTACACACTTCGCCTCGAGTGTGTTCCTACTGTACTTTGATTACTACCCTACCACGGCTCAAAGGAGTCGTGCAAACAGGTAGTAGTTGGGTGCAGTCCCGAAGCACTTGGAGGCAGTGACGGTTAGACAGGATTCGTCTCTCCCGGTATTGGGGGTTGATATCGCGCTGTGTCTAGGAGAGCCATTACACAAAGTCCCTGGCCAGGGTAAGCGAGATATACTGGTAGCGTTTCCAGTGTTATCTCAGGGTGTTCTGGGCTACACTCCGACACGACTTGTACCGCTATTAGGGGACTGACGTTTACCGCCCCCTAGGCCCGCCATGCGATATTCTCAGACGAACAGACCGGACTGTACGGAGATTGTCATATATAGGCTCAGTAGGAGTTCGGATGGGTTCACTTCATCAGTCTTCTTATCGGCATCTACCTGGGGACCGTTACGTACAGCTAGTGCCGCTTGCGGTTTGTGGTTAAACCCACTGCCAGCGTAGTGTCGAGTCTTTAGAGTCCCACACAGAGGGTTATTCGCCTTTGGGCAAAACAGAGTAGAGGTCGCATGGTTTTGCGACGGGGTTCGTTCACATCCTCGCACTTGTGCACGTTTGGTGTCCGGACAGTTATTACTAGCGGGCTTTGGTTTAAGCCAGATCCTAGTATATGTTTTGGGGTTAGTTTTATCTCATTGTATTCGTGTTCCTCGGAACACGGATGCGGGTGTGTATGCACAGTTGACTGAGGCAGAGGTAGAGGATTCTCATTAGGGTTTTGGTACGGGTGTGTATGCACAGTTGACTGTTGTCTTTTTCCAAACCCTAATGAGAATAGGAAATATGATTAATAATATTAGTTAACAATTATTGTGCCATAGTTGAGTTAAATTCTTGACTTTTGTTGACTTGTTGACTTTAGTTGACCGGTTGACCAAAGTAGACTTGTTGACCATCATCATTTGTTTTCAAAGATGCTTATTATTTTTTGCACAAGCATTTAATGAATGAAATGATAATGGTCATTCATCAACTCACCATCACAAATTGTTAATTATTATTATTGTTATCATTTTCTAAAATATGAGTGCATGGTTGTAAAAAACTTATTCATTCTCACTTGCATCTTCTCTCTCATCCTTAGCTCTCCCTCTTTCTCTAGCTCAAGACAAAAATCTCTCATGAGTTGAGAACCATTTTCCTTGGAGATAAAACACCAAAACTCATCTCTACTCATCCTAAGGTTGAAGGTTTAGCAAACCTAATACTTTAGTTACCTCAAGATCGAGGAAGGAGCTCAAGGTAGAGACCCTCAGGTGGATTCATCTTCGGCAAGAGAAGGCGACGAGGAGAGAACCATCCGACCACCACAAGGAGTCCAAGAGAAGGAGTTCAAGTTAAGGTATAACCCCCTAACCGAGTAGGTAAAGCTCTTGTTAGTTTCTAGTGTGTTGTTTAGCAAAGATCCGGGTTTTTCTAGTCCATGTTACCTAGACTCTAAAATCGTTTTTCACCATTTCCGCAAGCCCGAAAGAGCCGGGGGAGATAACATGGACTTACAATTGCCATCACATTCTCTATCTTTCTCCCTATCAGTTCTTAATCTTGCTCTCTCTCAATGCCGGGATCTTCATCTGCAGGATCGCCATCAATCGATGAAATTAAGAAGTGTATCCTTTACACCGTCGTGAAATCTGTATACACGATGATAAACTACTCTAATTACGAAGGCATTCTTTATCGATTAAGGATGGTATGAACTGGCCGATGAAGATCAATCGTGAAATCCTGCGGCTCTTGCACTTAGCCGTATTGGATGCGCTCTCGTCTCCCCCTGAAGAAGTAACCCATGACCACCATGGGGAAGCAAATCGCCGTCTCCACTTCTTTCATTCTATGGGTTTTCTTTCTGGTCATAATATCGAGTATTCCACAAGCTCTATTTATCGTATCTTTATGGACCGTCGGATTTTGAACCATCTTGAACTCACTCGAGATTCCGCGGTAAGTGATGATGCCATTGATGCAATTACAGCGCGGATTAATTCTGTTGCTGCGGAGCTCGGTAACGTAGAGCATTTATTTCTGAAATTTTAGTGATAAATTATGGTGTTGTTACTGTTCTTTCTATCTAATTTGTTTTCGTGATTCTCGTATATGTTGTGGATGTGTGTACCATATGTGTGTAATATATCATGTATGAACATATGTGTCACGACCCGGAAAAGGCTCGTGACTGACACTTGAATCACATGAAGTCTATAGGACCCCACCTAATTCAAGTAAACCAAAAGCCCAGAAATCTAAACCTTTAGGAAAAATAGTAGAGATGAAATTTTGAAATAAAGGTTTAATGAAATCAGGTTCTTTCTTTAAAAACATAAGTAATATTATATGAAACACAAGTGGATTATATACCGTAATTAAAACATTTTCATCATTTGAAATTTAGGCAGTACCTCCTCTGTAATTTTTAACCCGAAAGCAATACAAGCAATAATAAAAGGCATTCCTAAGCGGGAGCTAGCTCTTCACCATTAGGCGGAAACACAACCATGCAATATATATATATATATATATATAGAGAGAGAGAGAGAGAGAGAGAGAGGAGAGAGAGAAAGAGAATAATGGAGGAAAGATGCCATAGGAGGGAATTTCCTCCTATGGCGTCGAAAAAATACACACTCCTTTATTTTTTCCGACGATCGGCATCTACCATCTTCATCGTTATCATCTAAGATGTGGGTACACCAAATTTCATATGATTCTACAACCTTTTCACCGTTGATTTAGCAATGTAAAAAGTTCTATTGTTGGTAAACCGTTAATTTTGAACCCACTAAATCAACGGTGAAAAAGTTGTAGACTCACATGAAATTTGGTGTACCCACATCTTAGATGATAACGATGAAGATGGTGGGTGCCGATCGTCGGAAAAAATGAGGGAGTGTGTATTTTTTCGATGCTATAGGAGGGAATTCCCTCCTATGGCATCTTTCCTCCATTAACCTCACGCACGCACACACACACACACGACGCTACACACACACACACACACGACACCCTAAGGAGAAGATCAAATACAGAAAGAAAATAAGAAACCAAATCATTATCAAGAAAACCAGAAATAAAAACAGATACACGAGAGTGACTCTAAGTCCGAAAGAATATACAAACTGTGGTTTCTAAGTCTACAAATATACAAAGTCTGGTTGATGGAGTTTTTAACTAGATACAACTGAATAAATATACAATTACAATGGTGGTCATGATGCAAGTGTACCCCACCTACCAAGCAATCACTCAGAAGAAAGCGGTGTGCCAGCAAAGCCGCTACGGAACCTGTGCGGTCAACCTGCAAGAAAACTGTAGCACAATGGGGGTGAGTTGCCAACTCGTGAGTAGAAGACATCACCGAATAGAAATCAAATGTATGACGATCTCCTAAGTCACACAGTACAATAATAATAAAATAATATAATGACATCGAGTGGTACAAGCGTAATAGTATAAGCATAAGTATAATACCAATATACTCATGTCTGTGTCATAAAGAGGTAACATCTCATGTGTATCATGTATAAATGCATCATCCAACGTGTGTCCAGCAACGAAACACCAAATCATGATAAAACCTGAGTGCCCGGTATCGACGCTCGAAAACATCATAAAAACCATGTCTAGCAGCGACATATAATCCTCATATCTCGAGCGATGTCTCATCGGATCGGCCCTCATATCCATCTGATCTCACGACTCCGGTCGGTATCCTCCGGATATCCGTCGTGCCCAACTATCACCGGTCTGTAGTGCTCCCCTTCCGGGCTCAACGTCTCTCTATATGATCTTCTTCCCCCGGAGTACCGCACCGGGTCCACCATGTACCCGCAGACGGTGCCTCCTTTCTCCTTGAATCGGGTATACATATAGCTCATAATCGAGAAAACTCATGGTGGACACCACACATCATATCAAGGAAAACCGTATTTTTCTTTTAAAATGATCATAAGTTTTCAAAATTCACATGCGGTTTCCTAAATCCAGAAATCTCATGAAAACCGAAATCTCATAATCATAAGCCAATAATGAAACAATGAATACCGGCATAGAGCCAAACTACTGTGCATAACCAGAATGTATATATAAATGAATGTGGCATCTAAGTAAGAAATGCAATATCTAAATCAGCATGTGAGATCATGAATGCTAAGCAATACCATTAAGCTAAAAGTTATCAAGTTGTACTAGTGAAGTAACGGTTTCTAATGTGTACGTGGCATGGCAATCAACGATGATGATGTGTGTTAGCCGGCAAAACATGCGCATCATCAGTAATGGTGCATGTGTCCTAGCAGACGAGATTATAACAACTAATTAAAGAACATGTATGTGTGTATATATATATATATATATATATATATATATATATATATATATATATATATATATATAATGCAATGAGAGTAATATGAGCATAGCCGAAAAGTAAACAGTAAACACAACAATATAAAATATATATCTATTTACGAGCCATACAGTTATACTATTTAAAATAGCACGAATCGTTCTTTTTAGAAAAATAGGGGCTAAGGTGTATTTGAGAAAAAGAGATACCTTTTGAAAATCCATAGTGTCCCTCGGGGTTGTCTTTTGAAAATGCATACGATTCGTTAGTTTTGAAAATAGGTATGAATCTGATTATATTCTAATATCTACTTAAGTGATTAAAAGAATGTCAAGACTCGATTGTGTGGAACGTGACTGGCACTTAAATCATGCAACGTCTAGAGGCGTAACGTAATCTAAGTAAGCTAAAGCCCATAAATCTAAATCGTTTAATGAAGTAGAGTGAAAAATACTTAGTTTTAAAAGGTAGAGTTTTAGCAAAAGAGTTTCATCAAAATCATTTAAAAGCATCCGGTTTTTCTGAAGATTTCGGCAGAGTTTCCTTTGTAAAAACTGGCCCCAAACGGGTACAAGATATGCATAATCAATAATGAAAAGGCATCCTCAAGCGGGAGCTAGCTCTTCGCCGAAAGGCGGAACACAACCACATGCAAGATATCATAATAATATGAAAACCATGATAAAAGCAATAAATAAGAAAAGCATAAAAGTCGACTCACACGACCTCGACACCAGATATCAAAATAATACGAGCCTCACTGTCCAGTCTCTGGGTCATAATACAAATGGTAGAAATGGTAGATAGAGTATACTAGATAAAAAAGTAAATATACACCATGGGAATAAAAGAATATTCTCGCAAAACCCACCTATAAGCAAAGCTCTGAAGTCGAAGCAAAAGGAAGCAGAAGAAGTGCGCCGCCGCCGCTACGATACTGACGGGTTGGTCCTGCAAGACACTGTGGCACAACGGGGGTGAGTTGCCAACTCGTGAGTAGTATGTAACATCTAATAAGGCTATCGCAAGTATGCACGCAAATGCTTCACAACCTATGTATACAATAATGATGCGATGCACTAATACGAATGTGACATGAATGAATGATCAAACACGAAATCTGGATATATCTAGTATGAGAAAATCTATGTTCTTATCTTAGTAAAATTTTAGTATTTTAAACACTGGAGTATCATCGAATGAAATCGACAGAAACCCGTGTCAAACATCGACACAATATATGTATATCAATATCTCGGTAGCCGTCACTCAGATCGGCCCTCAAATCAATCAAATCACATGACTCCGGTCGGTATCCTTCGGATGACCGCCGGATCAATAATAACCAGTAGGTAGTGCTCCCTTGCCAGTCTCAACGTCTCTCTGTACGGCCTTCTTACCCCGGGGTACCTCACCGGGTCCACCATGTACCCGCAGACGGCGTCTCTCTCCTCGAATTGGGTATATGTACATACGTGGCTCAAGAATCAAGAAATCTCATGGTGGACGCCACACACACCATATCACAAGAAAACCGCACTTTGCATTTTTAAAATGATAATAAGTTTATAAATTCTTTTGCGGTTTTCCCCAAATCCAAAAAATCTCATAAATACGGAAATCTCCAAGAAGAATCACAATATATGAGTATGTGAATGACGATGAATTTTCATAACTTAAATATGATGCAATGATGATGAATAACTTAGTGACTACATAGCAATAATGATGAAATGAGCTAAATAACTTGAATACTACATATCCGTGATGACGCAAGGCAAGATACCGATTATTAAGCAAGTTCCAGTGTTCGTGACATAGCAGTTACCAATGACGTGTGTGTTCACATAAAGTAGTGCATGTGCGGCATGAACCCTTGGTAAGGTGCAAGTGTCCTAAGTGACAATATCAATATATGTGAGGATGAAAATACAATATGAATATGATACACGCAAATAAAAACAAGAACTATAGGTAGATCCTAGTTATCGGGGGCTTTATGCGTAACCAAACGATTTCCCTATAGATGTGTGCATCTACTCACCGGAATGCCTCGGCTAAACGAATCCAACCACTGCCTTGCCCTTCCTTGCCGCGTCCGACGTCTCCGCAACCGATCCTAGAATCGTACAATTAATATATATAAGACTAAATATTTGATAAAACGCAAAGACAAAATGATACAAAGCAACTAACGCGCACTAGCTAAACACGCGTGCACTTGGTGCACAACACGCATGATATCACCACAAACCACTCCTAGGATCGTTAGACACAGCAAACACCAAACCTAGAATCTAATCGTGCTTATCGTACTATAACAAAACACGTACATTAAAGGAAAATGGTTGCAGATTTTACCTGAAGATGAAATAGGAAAAACAAACAGTACCAAACACCATAAAATACCTATAGAGAACCACCTACAAAAACTCATCACCTATTTCTATAGGGGGACCGGCGGCGCCGGCAAAAGGAGGGGTCTCGCCGGGTGAAGCAAGGTGGATTGGGTTCGGGTTTTAGTATTAATCTCAAAGATCATTACACTACACTACTGTACTGTTTGATTTAATAGAAGACTAATGCAAAGATAGGAGACTTCAAATAACAGAAAACTTGATTAAAAACCGATTTGAAACACTAAATTGAAACGTTGTGGTATTTTAGTGAAAATTTGCTGGATTAGTAAGGCTATTAGGTGTTAATCTACTCTCAACAACCCTAATAAGCCATAAAAACCCTAACTTAACATAACCCTCACTTAAACACACTAAACTTGCATTTTGTAAGTTGATGTCGCGCACCCCACGTGTTCGCAGGGAGGCGGAATTAGCAAAAAATGATTTTTACGGGCTTCGCAACACCGACTTGAAGCAAGGATCGAACATAAAACCCTAGCTAGCAAACTATATGAGGTTTAACTACTCGGATGAATGTTATACCTCGTATTATCGTGTCCTTCTTGTCTTCTAGCTGTCCTCTTTCACATCGTGAGCTCCTTGGAGTGGAAATGGATAGCGCCTTTTCGTCGGCTTCTCGAAGTCGAAGAAGATCCACCCGAGAGTTCCAACCTTGAGCTTAACCTCCAAGTTAAGGAAACTAGGTCACTTGGTGTGCTAAACTAAGTAGCCTAGAGTGAGTAGAGAGTGATTTTGGGTAGCTAAGTCTCACTAACCGTTGATTCTCAACATATGAGACACTAGGGTTTTGAGAGGAAGAGGGAGAGAGTGAACTTGAGGAAAGAGAAATGGTTTTTGATAATGATAATTCAAAAATGAGATGGCTCACTTGATATGACTACAAGTATGGCAAGAAAATATCTCATCCAAAAATATCTAGTGCCACAAAAATATCTCACAAGAAAAATCTAAGTCAAAGAGTCAAACCAAGTCAAGTGGTCAAACCAAGTCAAGTGGTCAAACCAAGTAGCCATGCCACAATTATCATTTACAAAAAATAACAAATACTTTCCTCCACCTCATAATTGTCTTAATCAAGTCAATCCTCAAAACCCCAATGAGATGTCTCCTTCTATAACAATCTTGAGCAGTTACAAGAATGCCCCTTTCATCCGTATATACATACCCGCATCCGTGCTTCGAGAAACACGAATACAATGATACGAAACTAATCCAACAATCAAATACTAGGATCCGGCTTAAACCAAAGCCCACTAGTATTTTCCGCTCGAACATCACACGGGCACAAGTACACGTATGTGATCAAACACTGTCGTAAAACCATACGACCTCTATATCGTTTCGTCCGAAGAAGGGAAACACTCTGTGTGGGACTCTAGAGACTCGACAGTACGCTGGCAGTGGGTTTAACCACAAGCACGTCAGCGGTACTAGCTGTACGTAACGGCTACCCAGGTATTTGTCAATAAGAAGACCGACGAGCAAACTCATCCGAACTCCTACTGAGCCTGTCTGTGGCAATCTCCGTTCAGTCTGGTCTGTTCGTCCAAGAGTATCGCATATCGGGCCTAGGGATGGTAAACGTCAGACCCCTAATAGCGCAATAAGTCGTGTCGGAGTACAGCCCAAAACACCCTTAGAAACTACTGGAGTACTTACCAGTAAATCTTGCTTGCCCTGGCCAAGGACTTTGTGTAATGGCTTTTCGAACACAGCGCGACATCAACCCGCAATACCGGGAGAGAAGAATCCTATCTAACCGCAACTGCCTCCAAGTCTTCGGGACTGCACCCAACTACTACCTGTTTGCACGACTCAATAGAGTCGTGATAGGGTAGCAATCTAAGAACAACGGGAACACACTTGAGGCGAAGTAGTAGTGTCAAGTCAACGGACTAAGCTGTACTCATGTCACCTGGGAACTGCTACCTGACGATAGGTAAGTACCAACCAGCAGTACCCGATGAGTCTGTCCAGTGTAACTCATAACCCAATGAGCACCTGCATACTATCTCTAGTACGACGTATTGATGGCTGTGGGACGTACCATCTCCCCTACTGGGATGAGAAGCGTATACACTAGTCTACTCTGGAGTATCGATGCCCTGTCTCGATAATCCTACGACTAGGGACCTGTATAAGGATGTGCTTGTAGACTACCCAGCCCCCACTAGTGTGATTGCCATCACAACGCTGGTAGTCAAGCAAAGATCCTAAAGGCTCTATCAATATGTATTAGCGATACGTTTAAAGAAACATATACACATATTAAGATAGATACAAACCAAGTAGCATACTACTATATTGAGCAAGACTGTTATAAATCCGTGTATATATTCCAAGCTTCCAAAATGTAATATACAAACTAGTACTATACAATAATGGCCTCTAGGGCATATAACACTAACAATCTCCCACTTGCACTAAGGCCATGTGCTGGCATATCGCAGACCTATCATCTCGAATAGCCTCTCGAACTGCGACTGAGAGATGGCCTTTGTGAATGGATCTGCTGTAACATTTTAAAATATTTTAGATAATTAATTAAATTATTTATTTAAATAGAAAATGTTATTTTAATTTTATTATAGTAAAGAGGGCCTTTTAATATGTAGTAGAAATAATTTAGTAAAGAAAATAGTTTGTTTATATTATAACACGTGTCATGAAGGATTTTTGTGAAAATGTTAGCTCCCTTATGCTAATTAGGATTTTGTGAGGGTTATTATGTAAAGAGGGTTAGGTAATGGTTAAGATTAAAGTGAACCTAACACACACCACATCTTAGGTTGCACCTTAAGCCTACACTTCATGCTTGCATGAAAACACCACCATTTTTCATGGTGACACCACCTCCTGGCATTATCACTCCTTTTCTTATCTTGTTTAAAAATTGTTTAGTTGATATATATCATGTAGGAACAAATTAAGTAGCTTAGAAGAAAAAAAAGAAATCCTAAAACACATAAAGAAAAAGAGAAGAGAAACTAAGTGCTGGGGATCATTACCACCACCCTCAAGCTAGGATAAATTGTGCTTGTGCATCTTTAAGGGAGCTTTTCAGTGATCATTCAATAGGTATAACTTTCAACCCTGCAGATTTTAGTTCAATACTGTTTTAGTATAGATGTAAGATATAGGAAAATATCGTATTTGGCTAGGTTCTTGCTCTGTTTTGATCTGCGATAGTATAGTTAATTTATAACAAAATCAAGTAGTACAGTAGCCTTATAAATTAGACCTAGAATACATACCAGAAACACGAACCCATTCCTTGCACAATCGGCCGGCGACATCTGCCCAAAATCCGAGCTCGCCAGATTTTCAATGGAGTTAGGTGTTAGTTTTTCTAGGGTAGCTCTCTGTATGTATTTTAGGGTGTCTGGTATTGTTAGTTTAGGTTATATTTTCTGTATATAAAATCTGGAAGCAAATATCAGTTTTGGGGTTAAAATTCTAAAATAGGACACGGATGCTTCGTGACACGATTCTGTTTTTACTGTTACGGACAGCGAAGGGTTAACTTAGGTTAGTATAAGTGTTAGATAGTCACAATATCCGCATATAGCATATTTAGTATGTAAATCATGTAGTTTCACGTTTTCGCCGTATCGAATTTTAGCCGTTTCTTATACGAAGTTAAATTCGATGTTAGGTTCGATCGCAGAGACTTCGGAGACCGCAAGAAAAGGAAAAGGATTGATGACATCCGAGTAGCTTCGACGTATTCCGGTGAGTAGATTTAACATCTACTGGGGGATCTTATATGGATGGCGTAATACGCTCGTAAATTGAAAATGGCTAATTAATTTCCTTTGAAATTTGTATACATTTTAAACTAAGAAACTTTATCGTCTGCATTCATATATATAAAACTTCATTGTTTAACGCTTGCTAGAACACTGCACTAATTATCGATGAGTCATGTTCCACGCGCACATATCTACATGTTACACTACACCTCATCGATATTGACATGTCACATATAATTCACTTCACATCGTAAGCATCAGTAATAGTAGTTATTTTGCATCAATGTTATTATGAACACTTATCATGTTTTACTTTCAAGTGTTATTAATTATAGTATAAGATGTATTGGATTATGCAGATTTCTGGTTTTGAGTTTATACACTATTAAGTTATATTCCTTGATTCTTCATGACTGATGTGATACGTCCACCAGTTTTTATGATTTGGATTTACTCCAAACTAAGTGGGGGGGGGAAACACGGTTGCGGATTTATACGTTATCCAGACTGAGTGGGAGGGGGGATATACAGTTGGTTATATGGTGGACCCGGTCGAGACCGAGGGGCAGGATAGCCGCATATGAGGCGGGGAGCCTAGCGAGGATACTCGATACCGGAGATAGTAATGAAACATGGCGGATATCTTGGGGATACCGACCGATGTTGTGGATTGACAGAATCGTTCGAGGAACGATGTCTGCTGAAAACAGAAGATTTGTATCGATATTAGACAAGGAAAAATGAGCCTTATTTGGAAAATTATGATATTGGAAATACTTGATGAGATTTCAGTGTTGTTTTAATACATTAGTTAATACATATTCATGCTTCCACATGTTATCATACATTATACTTATATTATTTCTGATAATTCTAGTTCGTCATACTTACATTATTAGTTGTTAGATGTTAGTTTATTCACTAAGTTGGCAACTCACCCCCGTTGTGCCATAGTTCCTTGCAGGAGACGCGTGGACACATAGCAGCAGTGCGGATCCACTTGTCAGCTTTTATCGCTTATTTTGCTAGGTGTGTTACCTACGTAGTAACCTCCTATTTTGGTATATGTATTTTGGATCTAGTATTACTCCATCAGACCTTGTATATTTGACTTAGAACGAAATATGTTGTATATATTTTTATTTTGATCGGGTGAGATCGTTTAGTTGTGTTAAGTTATGTTTTCTTTACTTATGCTTAAATTTCTTCGCTCGAGCGTCGTATTATTGTTGCATATTGATTTCCGCTGTTTGGCGTTATTTTGCTCCCAATTAGGAACGCAACTTAATTGAACATTGTGTAGCTGCCTTTATAAATGATTAATAAGGAGGTGTTGTCGAACATTTTAAATGCTAAAAAAATCAGTTGTGTAGATTTCATTTCTTAAAAACATTCGACACGCTACCTCATCTTTTTACTTAAAAACAAAAATTTCCTTAATTCCGCAAAAAGAGTTTTTGATCTTGGTTTTTGGTTAACTCAAATTGTGTCGAGATCTTTAGATGTCATACAATCTAAGTGCCGGTCACGTCCGAATTTCGGATCGTGACAAAGTTGGTATCAGAGCTTAGGATTAACCTTACGGAACCGAGTAGTGAGTTGAAGTTAGTAAGCTTTAAATTTCGTTATATAGGTTGACCCTTGGTTTGATAGAGTAGGAGATTTAGGATGAGTAGAGTACCGTACATATGTTCCACGGCATATTTACGCTACGATACTCAGCCTAAGTAACCTTAGGATGTATATTTTGCTTAATCCTTCCTTTGACTCCCTATTATTGCTGTTCCTATTCGTACGCCTGATCAACTCTAGTTTCTTGTTCCAGTTGCTATGGCTACGCGAGCTAGGCGAGCCGTAGCCAGGGATGCAGCTAGGACAGATCCGCCTGTGACGGTGACTGACGCACAGGAAACTCTGGCGGTACCTGAGCATGTTGATCCTCCTCCTCCTGATAGACTGACTAGGATAGAGTAGGGCATGCTGGGCTTACAACAGATGGTGGTGCAGTTGACTGAGGCCAGCCATGTACGGAGACAGGATCAGGCACCGATGATGGTAAAGTCCGTTGTACAGCCCGTGCAGACCGTTGCACTTGTAGACTCGAGGGTTATGGAGGTATCACTTCCGGAGTTCATGAGGTTGAGGCCTCCGGTGTTTACAGGGACCGACGGAGCAGGGGATCCCCAGTCATTTCTTGATAGGATGGCCAGGATCAGAAGATCATTAAGATGTTTCGATGCGAGGTCAGTGGAGCTGACTGGCTTTCGATTAGAGGGACTTGCACAGGCATGGTGTGAGTCGATGGAGAGAGGGCGAGCCACTGGTCTTCCTCCGATGTCATGGACAGAGTTTTCTGAGGTCTTCCTTGCTAGATTTCTTCTACAAAGCGTGAGAGATGCCAGAGCCAGCAGTTTCGAGGAGTTGTGAAAATCTGTAGATATGCCGGTGGCAGAGTATGACTTGCAGTTCACCCAGCTATCACGCTATGCTCCATACTTAGTTCCTACGGAGGAGCTCCGAGTGAAGAGGTTTGTGAGGAGTCTGGATATACAGTTGCTCCTTGCTATAGGCTCCCAGCATTTCGATACTTATGCGCAGGCCATGGACATAGCTATGTGAGTAGAAGAGCGTCTGAACGAGACAACGATCGTTCCGGAGCCAAAGAGGACCAGACCTATTAGGTCAGTTACCCGGCAGTTTGGGAGAGGTGGAGGTAGGCACACTCCAGGCCGCAGTTTTGGTCGAGGTTGGACTCAGAGCTAGATGTTCAGCTCATACCCCGTGGAGCAGAGGCCCCCGTTTACATGTTTTAGTTGCGGACTTCCAGGGCATTTGGCTTGAGAGTGTAGGCGCCATGGAGGGACTACTGTTCCGCAGACTGCATTACCCCCTCTACCTTCTACTTCGATGGCATTACTCCCTCCACCAGTTGGCACTATGCGCTAGGCCGTTGTACCGCGAGGTCGGGGTTTTGCAGGACGTTTTTAGAGAGGGCGAGGAGACCGGGGGAGAGGACATCAGGATGCTGGTAGGGTCTAGGCTCGGGTTTTTGCTTTGACTCCACAGGATGCCCAAGCATCCAATGCAGTTGTGACAGATACTCTTTTAGTATGTTCCTTAGATGCACATATTTTATTTGATCCCGATTCTACGCACACTTACGTGTCTACACATTTTACACTTTCTCTGGGGAGAGAGTCGTCGTTGTTAGAGTTACCACTTTTTGTGATTACTCCTGTGGGAGATTCTTTTGTAGCCCGACACGTATTCAGGTCCTGTTCAGTACGTATTGGTGATAGGGATTCGTTAGTCGATTTGATTCTCCTGGATATGCTAAATTTTGATATACTTCTTGGTATAGATTGTTAGTTATATGTATGCCCTAGAGGCCAGTATTGTACAGATGATGAATATTATATTGGATGCTTGGACATATATAGAGATGACTTTCTTGCTCGATATGATTGTATGCTATCTGGTTTATCTTTATCTTAACATGTATACTAGTCTCTTTAAACTGTCTTATAGTTACATGTTGGTAAAGCCCTTAGGATGTGTACTTGACTACCTGGACTATGATGCAGATCATATTAGTGGGGACGTGGTAGTCCATAAGTACATCCTTCAAGGTCCCTAGTCGTAGGTGTATCGAGACGGGGCATCGATATACCAGTGTAGACTAGCGTATACGCTTCTCGACCCATGAGATGGGCGATGGATGATCACAAATCCATTGGTGTTTGACATCAAAGATGGTATACGGGTGCTCAGTGGAGACTGGGTACACTGGACGGACTCCCCGAGAACTCCCAGATGGTATTATACCTCACGTCAGATGGCAGTTCTCAGGTGACACTTGCGCGGGTTAGTCTGTAGACCCGAGATCGTCATAGAGTCTTGTGTGATTCCCACTGTGCTTTGATCTCCACCTTACCACGTCCATGAGGGCGTGCAATGTAAGTCCACGTTGCGACCCCCGGTTCTTACGGGGAGGCGGAAACGGTATAAAAATCAAATTTTTAGCGCATGGGGCAACATGGACTAACAAAGTCGGGATCTTTTCCTAAACTAAAGCTAGCAAATAAGCTAAAGAGAGTTAGCTACTCGGAAAGATGGTTATACCTAAACTTGAACTCCTTCTTCTTCAAACTTTGTGGAGGTTGATGGTTCTTTCCTCGTAGCCTTCTTCCGTCGAAGATGGATCCACCTGAGGGTTCAACCTTTGGGCTCTTCCTCGAACTTTGAGTGAACTAGGATCTCCGGCTTGCTAAACCTTGAACCTAGAATGAGTAGAGAGTGTCTAGGGGTTGTTTTCTTTTCAAGGTGAGGGATTCTCAACACATGAGAAGGAATCACCTTGAGCTTGAGGAAGAAGAAGATGAAGTGAGGAGAGAGAATGGTTATGAAAGAATGAGCTATCTTTTTCCTTTTGCAACCATATCAAAAGAAAAAGAATTATCTAATTAGTAATAATAATTCAAATGAGAATAGTTGATGGTTGTTTTGGAATGACCACTATCATCACTTCATTAAATGAATGTTGGCAAGAATCAAGGAGCATCCTTGCAAAATAATGATGATGGTCAAACATTCAACCATGGTCAACAAGTCAACCATGGTCAACAAGTCAACAAAACCAACCATAACATAATTCCATTTAATTACTATTATTAATAGATATCTCACAAATTCATTAGGGTTTGGAAAAAAGACGACTGTCAACTGTGCATGCGCACCCGTTCCGAAACCCTAATGAAAAACCTCTTCTTCTTCCTCAAACAACTGTGCATACACACCTGTATTCTTGTTCCAATGAACATGAATACAGAGAGATAAAAGTAACCCCAAAACATATACCAGTATCCGGCTCAAACCAGAGCCCGCTGGCAATATCCGTCCGGACTCCAAACGTGCACAAGTGCGCGGATGAGAACGAACCCTGTCGCAAAACCATGCGACCTCTACTCTGTTTTGCCCAGAGGCGAATACCCTCTGTGTGGGACTCTAAAGACTCGACACTACGCTGGCAGTGGGTTTAACCACAGACCGCAAGCGGCACTAGCTGTGCGTAACGGTCCCCAGGTAGATGCCGACAAGAAGGCTGACGAGGTGAACCCCATCTGAACTCCTACTGAGTCTGAATGTGACAGTCTCCGTACAGTCCAGTCTGTTCGTCTGATACATCGCATGTCGGGCCTAGGGGGCGGTAAAACGTCAGTCCCCCAATAGCGGTACAAGTCGTGTCAGAGTGAAGCCCAAAACACCCTGAGATAACACTGGAAGCCTACCAGTATATCTCGCTTGCCCTGGCCAGGGACTACTCGTGTAATGGCTCTCCTAGACACAGCGCGATGTCAACCCCCAATACCGGGAGAGACGAATCCTGTCTAACCGGCACTGCCTCCAAGTGCTTCGGGACTGCACCCAACCACTACCTGTTTGCACGACTCCTTTGAGCCGTGGTAGGGTAGTGATCAAAGTGCAGTGGGAACACACTCGAGGCGAAGTGCCAGTGTCAAGTCAGCGGACTAAGCTGTACTCATGTCACCTGGGAACTGATGACTGACGATAGGTATAATACCAACCTGTCAGTTCCCGACGAGTCCTGTCCAGTGTACTCGTAACCCAACGAGCACCCGTATACTATTTCCAGCACGACGTACTGATGGCTGTGGGACAGACCATCTCCCACACTGGGATGAGAAGCGCATACGCTAGTCTACTCCGGAGTATCGATGCCCTGTCTCGATAGTACTGCGACTAGGGACCTGTATAAGGATGTGCTTATAGATTACCCAGCCCCCACTAGTGTGACTGCCATCACAACGCTGGTAATCAAGCAAAGATCCTAAGGGCTCCACTAATGCGTATAAGTGATATACTGAAATAAACACAAGTACACATTGAAGTAGAAACAAACCAAGTAGCATACTACTATATTGAGCAAGATTGTTTATACAAGGTGAATATCCCAAGCTTCCATTAAGTAATATACAAACTAGTATGATACAGTAATGGCCTCTAGGGCATATACACTAACAATCTCCCACTTGCACTAAGGCCATGTACTGGCGTATCGAAGACCTATCATCTCGATCAGCCGCTCGAACTGAGTCTGGGGTAGGGCCTTGGTGAATGGATCTGCAGTGTTCTCTTCTGAAGCAACCCTCTGAACCTCGATCTCCTTGCGATCCACGATCTCCTTGATCAGGTGATACCGCCTCAAGATGTGCCTGGATCTCTGATGGGACCTGGGTTCCTTCGCTAAAGCTATAGCCCCGTTGTTGTCGCAATACAGAGGTATTAGGTCAACAATGGACGGAACCACCTGAAGTTCTTTTAAGAACTTCCTCATCCAGACAGCTTCTTTTGCGGCATCAGATGCAGCAATGTATTTCGCTTCCATAGTCGAGTCTGCAACGGTTTCCTGTTTGGAGCTCTTCCAACACACCGCCCCTCCATTGAGGGTAAAGACAAAACCCGACACGGACTTGGAATCATCCTTGTCACTCTGGAAGCTGGAGTCAGCAAAGGCCTCGATCTGGAGGTCTTTTCCGCCATACACCAAGAACATCTCCTTAGTCCTTCTCAGGTACTTGAGAATGTTCTTTACCGCTATCCAGTGTTTCTCCCCAGGGTTTGACTGATACCGGCTTACCACACTCAGTGCATAAGATACATCCGGTCTGGTACACAACATCGCATACATTATAGAGCCTACCGCAGAAGCGTAGGGTATAATAGACATGCGATCCCTCTCCAAATCAGTCTTGGGAGACATCTCTTTAGAGAGGGTGATCCCGTGACAAGCCGGTAGGTTACCGCGCTTGGAATCTTCCATACTGAATCTTTTCACTATGGTGTCGATGTACCTGGACTGAGAAAGTCCTAATATCCTCTTGGATCTATCACGATGGATCCGGATCCCCAGGATGTATGAGGCATCACCCAGGTCTTTCATGGAGAACCTGTGTGACAAGAACCCCTTGACAGATTGTAGCATAGGAATGTCATTTCCTATTAAGAGCATGTCATCCACGTATAAAACGAGGAATACTACAGTTCTCGCTACAAATCTACTATAGATGCATGGTTCATCTGGATTTTTGATAAAGCCAAATTCCTTGACCGTCTCATCAAAACAGATGTTCCAACTCCGCGATGCCTGCTTTAGTCCATAGATGGACTTAAGCAACTTGCAAACCTTTCCGCTGCTCCCACTCTGAATGAAACCTTCTGGCTGATCCATATAGACACACTCCTCTAAATTTCCATTCAGAAAAGCGGTCTTTACGTCCATCTGCCAAATCTCATAATCGTGGAAGGCAGCAATGGCAAGAAGGATCCGAATGGATTTCAGCATAGCCACTGGAGAAAAGGTTTCGTCATAGTCCAAGCCAGGTCTTTGACGGAAACCCTTTGCTACAAGTCTAGCTTTATAGGTCTCAACCTGTCTATCTACACCAATCTTCCTTTTGAAGATCCACTTGCATCCTACGGGTTTTACCTCGTCTGGAGCAATGTCCAACGTCCACACTTTGTTGGTGTACATGGACTCCATTTCGGTCCGCATTGCATCCAGCCATTTTACCGAGTCAACGCTCTGAACGGCCTGCTGGAAGCTAGTAGGCTCATCATAATCTATGATGCAATCCTATCTATCCCCGTCTATGAGAAAACCGTAGTATCTCTCGGGCGGATGAGACTGCCTACTACTCCTGCGGAGCGGCGTAGGAATGTCCTGTTCATTTGAACCATCTGGTTCCACTAAGCTTTCAGTAATAGCTCGTGGTTCTGGAATTTCTTCCAGTTCTACTGTGCTCCCACTTATCTGGTTTTCCAAAAACTCAGTTTCCAAGAAGTAGGCATGACGAGAAACAAGAACTTTTTGTTCCTCTTCACAGTAGAAGAAATATCCCTTGGAGTTCTTTGGATATCCCACGAACTTACACTGTACTGAGCGTGCCTCGAGCTTGTCCGCATGCTGCTTTTTAACAAAAGCTGGACATCCCCATGTCTTAATGTGCTTAAGATAGGGTCTCTTCCCACTCCACATCTCATATGGTGTGGTAGGCACAGTCTTAGTAGGAACTCGGTTCAAAAGGTACGCAGCTGATTCTAGCGCATACCCCCAGAATGATCACGGTAACTCAGCGTTGCTCATCATGGACCGTACCATATCCAATAGGGTTTGGTTCCGTCTCTCCGATACACCGTTGTGTTGCGGAGTGTATGGAGGAGTAAGCTGAGAGAGAATTCCGTTCTCTTTTAAATAATTCAGGAACTCGGCACTTAAGTATTCTCCACCTCGATCCGATCTTAGAATCTTGATACCTTTGCCGGTCTGTTTCTCTACTTCATTCTTATATTCCTGGAACTTTTCAAAGGCTTCGGACTTATGTTTCATTAAGAAGACATAACCGTACCTTGAAAAGTCATCCGTAAAAGTAATGAAGTAAGAGTAACCGCTTCGTGCATGTGTAGACATTGGACCGCACACGTCGCTGTGTACGAGTCCCAAGAGCTCGCTCGCTCTTTCTCCGTGTCCAGTGAACGGAGTCTTTGTCATCTTTCCCATGAGACAAGATTCACAAGTGGCATAAGACTGATACTCGAACGGATCCAAGTATCCTTCTTTATGTAACTTAGTCAACCGTGTCTCATTGATGTGACCCAGTCTACAATGCCATAAGAAAGCCTGATTGATATCTGGAGACTTTCTTTTGTGTGTATTCTGGACATTGAAAATCTGTGGTTGGTTAAATACGTATATACCATTGCTCAGTGTACCTGACCCAATCAGAACTTGATTAAGGTGAATGTTTACAACATTACTTACAAACGCAAATTCATAACCTTCTTTAGAAACCAAAGATACAGAAATGATATTACAAGTTGCGTTGGGTACAAAAAAGCAATTACGCAAAACCAAAACATGCCCATCTGACATTCCCAGGTGATAGTCCCCCACGGCTTTAGCATCCATGCTAGCTCCGTTCGCAACTCTGAGGGTCATGTCACCTGCCTTCAAAAACCTACGGTTTCTCAACGCCTGCAAAGAATTACAGATATGAGATCCTGATCCGGTATCCAATACCCAGGAAGTAGAGTTTATAGAAAGACAGTTTTCAATAACATACACACCTGAAGCTGAAGCCGCAACCTGCTTCAGTTCCTGTGTCCTGGCCTTCCAAGCCCTGCAATCTTTCTTCCAGTGTCCACTCTTGTGACAATAGAAGCATTCCTCTTTACCCACAAGCTTCCCCGCAATCTTTTTTGCCTTTTCCTTTCCCTTCGTACCCACTTTACTAACACCGCTTCTTGGTTTGGCGGGGGCTTTCTTCCTCTTTCCCTTGGCTTTCGCCTTGGACCTAGAGGAAGAAGATCCTCCTACAAACAAAACGGGTGTTTCCCTACCCTTCTGTAGGGTGCCCTCTGCGCTTCTCAGCATGTTGAGGAGTTCTGAAAGTTCAACTTCTTTTTCTTGCAAGTTGAAATTCAGTATAAACTGGGCGTAAGTGGATGGAAGGGACTGGAGAATTAAATCCGTATAGAGTTCACTGTCCAACGTGGTCCCAAGTTCCGCGAGCTCCTCAGTGTAGCCAATCATCTTAAGCACGTGGTCCGCTACCGATGATCCGACGGCCAACTTTGTCGAAAATAACTTCTTCGACACTTCGTATCTTGCGATACGAGACTGCTCTCCATACAGTTCTTTTGTATGAAGAAATATGGATTCCAAATCCATATTCTCGTGCCTCCTCTGATGTTCGTTGTCCATCGAGGCAAGTACGAGGCACCTGGCCTTCGCGCTATCAATCTCCCAAGTCTTACGGATTTCCTTATCCGCGACGCTGGAGGTGGGACCTGGGACGGGGGGAGTTTTGGTGGTAAGAAGATACCCCAGCTTGTCGTAAGTGATTGCCAACTTGACATTCCTGAGCCAATCTTTGTAGTTTGGCCCTGTCAATATGTTTTTATCTAGAAGTAACTTAAGTCCAATCATTTCGATTTGGTCGCTGCAGGGGGGAGAGAAGAAACACTTTAGCACGATACTCTTGCAAGTTTAGAATGGTTTTTAAATTGTCTAAACAGGATGGCTCCAACTGTCTCTCGAATCCCTCCTCAAACCACAAAGGAAGAATTAGCCGGGATCAATCCCACCGCACAATACTTGCTTAACCGTTCAGCCAGGCCAGTGCCGGTACTTCGAGGGAGGTTTTCCAACGCTTTCGCGAAGTTCCTTAATTAAATAACCTCTTTTCCCTGGGGGCGTATCCCCGCTAACACCTTTCTAGGCACCTACTAGGTTTATAGCATTGATCGTTTAGTGAAAAATTTCCTGAGGAGTAGCATATACTCACAGTAGGATCGGGATCCAAATATCATTGCGTGATGAAACTGAAGGAATCCTACCAGAATCATCACACTCCAAATGGTATGCAAATCTAGCAAGTTTCAGTACTTATGAAACTCCCGATGTGGATTTTTGCCCCATGCTCTTATGACCTTGACTTTGGCCAACAAATCATAAGTCACATGTCAAGTTCTACCCGTCATTCTCCAGGTTAATTTGAATCCACCCGTACCTACCCTTGACTTTGGCCAACAAGGCAGTACGACTGTTCCAAACCAATGCATCTATCTATGCTGCACATGAATACCCAATAGCTACCAATCACTATGCCTTGACTTTGGCCAACAAACACAGCTTGAATACTATTGACTATTCATGTGAAACGACGGAGGGCTACGAATGGTTTTGGCGAAACCGTGAACGTAGTGAACTTGATATAATCGATGGAACGAGATAGCTTTTAGAAGGAGTGGCTCAAGCTCCGCATTTAAAAGTTAGTTTTGAAAAGAACCGAGTGGTTTTTCGAAAGTGTTCCAACGACTTTAGCTTGGTTTATTATCTTGCATTAGTTCTTTTAATGCGTGATATTCTTGCATTAGTTCTTTTAATGCGTCCCATCATTTAATCCTACCATTGCAGAAAACAACCAAAATATGACGTACGCTTATGCCATATGCATTCGCCACGGGGCCCCGTCACCACCCGTTAGGTTACTTAACTAACGACAGAGCGGGGGCTGGGCTAGCGCGACTGTAAAACATAAGCAACGCCTAAATAGAAAGCAATGATAGACATTACAGATCACAGATGAATACATTGGATATACTAGCAATCCGCAATCCTTTCGAGCCTGCAACGAAAAGCGGATTACACGGTCGCGGTGAATAGCCAAATACCCCACCCAAGACCCCTACGGGTGCGGCAAACTACCCGCCAAGTACTCGGCAGTTTGTGCACCCCTCCATGGGTCTATCCTAGGAGCAAAAACAGTAAAAAGAATTATACAATGACGGCTACAACCCCGACCCGGTTGTGCGGCCAAACAAATAATAATATTACATCAATTTACATTTACAATGAATGAAAGAAAAACAAAAGCTCATCTCACATCCACCCCGGCTATTCACCCGCGACAGTCCAATACATTCATATACACATTCCAATATCAAACACAGATCATGTATAACCCCAACCAATCGACTTATAGCGATTAGCCGACGTTCAATACATGCAAACATCACAGATATAACCAACATAGCCAAAGTGTAGCGAAGTTCGAAAAAAATATGGATTTATAGGACCCCAAAAGTAAATTTCTGTTCTGGAAAATCTGGGCACATATAACATATTTTAAAAACCCCAAAACCCTACCAGAACAACACTGCACAAAACACGATCTCATGAAGTGCCCAAACGGCGGCGGATCCGCGGCTAGATGAACAGGTGAGGCCGCGGATGGGCGGCGCTTTGAAGGAATCATGGGATCGTTTTTGGTGGGTGTTCTCAGAAAACCCTGAGCCGATTTTAGGAGTATAAAGTTTTTCATTTAGAGCAGAAAAAATTTCAACAGAAACTTAGGGTTTTAGTTTTTCCGGTTTTGCGATTTTTCGGTTTCGAACTTCCATACACTTCGCTACCAAGCTAGTTTAAGTTTAGTTAGGCTCTGATACCACTGTAAGTCCACGTTGCGACCCCCGGTTCTTACGGGGAGGCGGAAACGGTATAAAAATCAAATTTTTAGCGCATGGGGCAACATGGACTAACAAAGTCGGGATCTTTTCCTAAACTAAAGCTAGCAAATAAGCTAAAGAGAGTTAGCTACTCGGAAAGATGGTTATACCTAAACTTGAACTCCTTCTTCTTCAAACTTTGTGGAGGTTGATGGTTCTTTCCTCGTAGCCTTCTTCCGTCGAAGATGGATCCACCTGAGGGTTCAACCTTTGGGCTCTTCCTCGAACTTTGAGTGAACTAGGATCTCTGGCTTGCTAAACCTTGAACATAGAATGAGTAGAGAGTGTCTAGGGGTTGTTTTCTTTTCAAGGTGAGGGATTCTCAACACATGAGAAGGAATCACCTTGAGCTTGAGGAAGAAGAAGATGAAGTGAGGAGAGAGAATGGTTATGAAAGAATGAGCTATCTTTTTCCTTTTGCAACCATATCAAAAGAAAAAGAATTATCTAATTAGTAATAATAATTCAAATGAGAATAGTTGATGGTTGTTTTGGAATGACCACTATCATCACTTCATTAAATGAATGTTGGCAAGAATCAAGGAGCATCCTTGCAAAATAATGATGATGGTCAAACATTCAACCATGGTCAACAAGTCAACCATGGTCAACAAGTCAACAAAACCAACCATAACATAATTCCATTTAATTACTATTATTAATAGATATCTCACAAATTCATTAGGGTTTGGAAAAAAGACGACTGTCAACTGTGCATGCGCACCCGTTCCGAAACCCTAATGAAAAACCTCTTCTTCTTCCTCAAACAACTGTGCATACACACCTGTATTCTTGTTCCGATGAACATGAATACTGAGAGATAAAAGTAACCCCAAAACATATACCAGTATCCGGCTCAAACCAGAGCCCGCTGGCAATATCCGTCCGGACTCCAAACGTGCACAAGTGCGCGGATGAGAACGAACCCTGTCGCAAAACCATGCGACCTCTACTCTGTTTTGCCCAGAGGCGAATACCCTCTGTGTGGGACTCTAAAGACTCGACACTACGCTGGCAGTGGGTTTAACCACAGACCGCAAGCGGCACTAGCTGTGCGTAACGGTCCCCAGGTAGATGCCGACAAGAAGGCTGACGAGGTGAACCCCATCTGAACTCCTACTGAGTCTGAATGTGACAGTCTCCGTACAGTCCGGTCTGTTCGTCTGATACATCGCATGTCGGTCCTAGGGGGCGGTAAAACGTCAGTCCCCCAATAGCGGTACAAGTCGTGTCGGAGTGAAGCCCAAAACACCCTGAGATAACACTGGAAGCCTACCAGTATATCTCGCTTGCCCTGGCCAGGGACTACTCGTGTAATGGCTCTCCTAGACACAGCGCGATGTCAACCCCCAATACCGGGAGAGACGAATCCTGTCTAACCGGCACTGCCTCCAAGTGCTTCGGGACTGCACCCAACCACTACCTGTTTGCATGACTCCTTTGAGCCGTGGTAGGGTAGTGATCAAAGTGCAGTGGGAACACACTCGAGGCGAAGTGCCAGTGTCAAGTCAGCGGACTAAGCTGTACTCATGTCACCTGGGAACTGATGACTGACGATAGGTATAATACCAACCTGTCAGTTCCCGACGAGTCCTGTCCAGTGTACTCGTAACCCAACGAGCACCCGTATACTATCTCCAGCACGACGTACTGATGGCTGTGGGACAGACCATCTCCCACACTGGGATGAGAAGTGCATACGCTAGTCTACTCCGGAGTATCGATGCCCTGTCTCGATAGTCCTGCGACTAGGGACTCGTATAAGGATGTGCTTATAGATTACCCAGCCCCCACTAGTGTGACTGCCATCACAACGCTGGTAATCAAGCAAAGATCCTAAGGGCTCCACTAATGCGTATAAGTGATATACTGAAATAAACACAAGTACACATTGAAGTAGAAACAAACCAAGTAGCATACTACTATATTGAGCAAGATTGTTTATACAAGGTGAATATCCCAAGCTTCCATTAAGTAATATACAAACTAGTATGATACAGTAATGGCCTCTAGGGCATATACACTAACATGCAAAACGGTGGTTTTTGGGTACAGTCCTGAGTCACATGGAGGCAATGAGCGATAGGAGGGGTTTCGTCTCTCCCGGTATTGGGGGTTCATGTTGCACTGTGCTCGATTGGCCGTAACAGGGAAGCCCCTGGCCAGGGCTGATTCAGAGATTTGCTGGTAAGTGTTACCAGTAGTTTCTCGACCCGTTATGAGCCTCACATCGGCACGACTTATCGGTTATTGGGGTCTGACGTATACCACCCTTAGACTTGATATGCGACATATCAGACGAGGAGACAAGACTGTACGGGAAATGTTGCCGGTTGGCTCGACGGGAGTTGTAGCAGGTTCGCTTGTTCTCTTCTGATCGCTCATTACCCGGATGGCCGTTACGTTTAGCTGACCGCTTGCGGCTTGGGGGTGCTTGATATGATCATCACCCACTGCCGGCGTATTGACGAGTCTCAGAGTCCCACAATAGAGTTTCCTAGTCCAGGCGAAACGTTGTGGTGCGCGTATGCGATATGCGCATGGACCCGATTAAAATACGCGTATAGGATACCGTATATTGATCGGGCGGCTTGCTTTTGGTTTGCGTCATATGTGATATGACCGGATTGATAAATCAAGTGTTGATTTATCATTTAACCATTAGTTTCTCACTAGAAATCCTTTCTTGTGATGGATGGATGTATGTGTAGGGTTCCTAGGCACACTAATGAAGTCTCACAAGTGATCAAATATGTCCAATTACAAAAAATTACAAGTGCCTACAAACCCTATACGGATCGTTAACTAGATATATAGGCGAAACGATGCAAGTAAACATCTTTATAGCTAAAGGAAAGTGGCTACAACCTTTGTAGATCCGGTCCTCCACCTCCTTGGCTCCGTGATGACGTCCCTCCACTGTCCAAATTGAATCCATGACTCTAGCATCGGCTTCATCGGAGAAAAGGGCGGACTTGGTCGTCGGTTCGATGCCGATGATGATCTACGTCGAGGCATCACAAGATCAAGCTCCCACTTCACCAAGTCATGAAACTTGTGAAGAAAACACCCTATACTACTTACCAAGAGGTAGAGGATGAAGAAATAGGAAGTGGGTTCACTTTGGAATTGGATTTCTCACATGATTTCATCACTTGCCATTGATGAAGCAAGCTTTTCTTCATGTTGAAGATGAAGAAGAAGAAGAAAGAAAATATATGATAAGTTATTTTAAAAGGAAAAATAATATGAATACTTATCATTTGGCAACCATGATTAGGTGTAGAGAATAGACCATGGTTAGTGGGAATGGTTAGGGTTAAGGAAGAGACAAGAATGGTGGACTTGTTCAAAGCTTCAAGAAGCTTCAACAAACAAACAAACAAAGCCACCATTCTCTCTTTATCTTTTCCAAAATAAGAATAATAAATAAATAAATGAATAAGTAAATAAAAACAAAACCCTAACCATCACCTAACCATGGTTTAATCTAAACATACACCCAAACATTCATATATCATCAAACATGATACAATCTTGTGCACAAAAGTATATCACATATACAACTTGTGTACATCAAGTGAGAAAAACCAATTTAAGTGAACCAATACTAGTTAATGCAAAGTAGTATATCAAATATATAATTATGCATTAAATCATTAAATCAATACTTGATTTAACGATCCGGTCATATCTCATATAACCGACTAGTATCCAATGTATCGGCTTATCGAATCAATCCTTGATTCGATAACTAGGTTATATCGCATACAACCAATCGATACATTCATCGCGAGAATAGAATACGGTATCACACACACGCATTATTCTCGGTCCTGCACATATCTCATATGCGCTCCTATTTCGTTTCGCTTGAGCCAGGAAACCTCTGTGTAGGACTCTAAAGACTCGTCAATACGCCGGCAGCAGGTGATGATCATATCAAACACCCACAAGCCACAAGCGGTCTGCTAAACGTAACGGCCACCCGGGTATTGAGCGATCAGAAGATCGACGAGCAAGCCCGCTCACACTCCTGTGAATCCAACCAGTAACACTTACCGTACAGTCCGGTCTGTTCGTCTGATATGTCGCATATCTCGCCTAGGGGTGGTAAACGTCAGACCCCAGTAGCTTGATAAGTCATGCCGACGTGAGGTCCATAACATTCGTGAAACTACTGATAACTCTTACCAGTATATCACTGCAACCCTGGCCAGGGATTTCCTGTTATGGCCAGTCGAGCATAGCGCAACATCAACTCCCAATACCGGGAGAGACGAATCCCCTCCTATCGCTCATTGCCTCCATGTGAATCGGGACTGTACCCAAAAACCACCTGTTTGCACAACTCAGTAGAGCCGTGGTAGGGCGGAAATCAAAGCACAGTGGGAGACACACAAGACTCTATAACGATCTCGGGTCAACAGACTAAGTTGTACCAGTGTCACCAGAGAACTGCCATCTGACGTGAGGTATAATACTATCTGGGAGTTCTCGGCGAGTCCGTTCAGTGTACCCAGTCTCCACTGAGCACCCGCATACCATCTCTGATGTCGAACATCAATGGATATGGGATCATCCATCGCCCATCACATGGGTCGAGAAGATAAACGCTAGTTTACTCTGGAATATCGATGCCTCGTCTCGATATTCCCACGACTAGGAACAATGAAGGATGTACTCATTGACTACCCAGGCCCCACTAGTATGATCTACATCATAGTCCTGGAAGTCGAGTACACATCCTAAGGGCTTTATCAACATGTAATCAGAGAGACAGAAAGTATACATGTTAAGATAAAGAGCAACCAGATAGCGTACTATCATGTCGAGCAAGAAAGTCCTACCTATATATGTCCAAGTATCCACTACTATAAACATCCAATGTACAGTAATGGCCTCTAGGGCATACATATAACTAACAATCTCCCACTTGCACTAGGGCCATCTGTAGCAGTGGTTGCAGTATCTAATACTCAACCATCCCATATGAGTCTCTCTTTGGGAAAAGGCCTTCGTGAGTGGATCCGCCGTGTTGTCCTCTGAGTCTACTCTCCTAACCTCGATCACCCCGGAGATCAACTATCTCCATGATCAGGTGATGCTTCCTCAGAATATGTCTGGGTCACTGATGGGACCAGGGTTCCAGGGCCAAAGCCACACTTCCATTGTCATACAATGGCAGGAACCTAGTTCATCTTATGAACCAATATACACCTAAACTGCCTCTTTGGTAGTATCTTTAATAGCGATGTTACCAGCCTTTATCGTCTAGTTTGCCACGGTATCTAGCTTGGAACTCTTCCAACATACCGTCCCTTTACTGAAGGTAAAGACAATGCCCGCGACTGACATTCAGTCGTCCTTATCACCTTGGAACCTTTCCAGTGATTCTCCCCAGGATCAACTGATACCATCTCACTACAATTAGTGAGAATCCTAACATCCATTTAGATCTATCTCATAGACCCAAATCTCAGGATTTTCGGAGGTATCACTTTGATCCTATATAGAGAATCTATGTGATAAGAGGAGATCGACCGATCGTAGCATAGGAAACTCCTTTCCTATCAAGAGTATGTCATCCACGTACTCTACGAGGATCATTACTATACTCCATACTACCCTTTTGTACATACAAGGTTCATCTACCATTTTGATGAAGTCAAACTCTTTGACTACCACATCAAAACAGATGTTCCAACTCCGCGATGCCTGCTTTATTCTATAAAGCAACTTGCACACGTTTCCGCTGCTCCCACTGTTTACGAAACCCTCTGGCTGTGTTCTTATAGACGTTCTCTTCTAAATCAGTATTTAGAAAAGCAGTCAGGGCACCCAACCACCAGATATCGTAGTCATGGTATGTAGCAATGTTAAGTAGGATCCGGATGGACTTAAGCATAGTCACTTGGAAAAGGTTTCATCATTACCCATTCCTGGTTGATGACTAAAACCTTTAATAAGCCTAGCTTTGAAAGTCTCAACTTTTCCATCTACACCAAGTAATCTTCTCAAGATATACTTGCTCCTGATGGGGGTTTAACCCTTCAGATATAGCAACCAAAGTCCATACTTTGCTGGTGTACATGGATTCCATCTCAGATCGCTAAGCATCCAGCCATTCTTACAGAGTCCCTACTCTTGATGGCCTGCTCGAAACTAGTTGGGTCATCATCTCATGATGCATTCCTCGCTCCCACTGTCATCGAGAAACCGAGGTATCTCTCAGGCGGATGAGGAACCCTAC
Source organism: Agapanthus africanus (assembly GCA_030015575.1). Taxonomy (NCBI): domain Eukaryota; kingdom Viridiplantae; phylum Streptophyta; class Magnoliopsida; order Asparagales; family Amaryllidaceae; genus Agapanthus; species Agapanthus africanus. The sequence goes on from JASDDO010000004.1 coordinate 210,407,792, forward strand.
TAGATCGGCGGAGAGGCTGAGGTTCGTCGGGGACTATTGAACCCTTTGGTTCTGTCAAATCAGCTGTAGTTTTGTATAGCTGGAACCTTCCCAGTTCTACAGAACTGACCTTTCCTCGATCTTGTCCGGATTTTTCTTTTGACATAGGCCAGACAACCCCAAATCTTAACTTGCTTAAGAGATAGGCTCTTCCCATACCATATCTCATATGGAATGGTAGGCAGTGATCTGATTCGAACCTAATTCAATAGGTATGCAGCTTCTCAAGCGCATAACTCCCAAAAGGAAATAGGAAAATCAGTAGTACTCATCATAGAGCACACCATATCTAATATTGTGCGATTGCTCCACCCCGATACACCGTTGTGCTGTGGTGTATTCAGAGGAGTAACACTGAGAGAGAATCTCATTCTCCTTTAGAATAGTCCAGGAATTCTATGCACAAGTATTCTCCTCCCTGATCTTATCATAGGACATAATACTTATACCCGTATTTTGGTTCTCTACTTCCAACTTATATTCTGTGAATACCTCAAAAGCTTCGGACTTATGTTTCAACAGTAACATATGACTGATTCTTAATAGATTATCAGAGAATATAATGAAGTATAAAGAACCAGTCCTGGCATTTGTAGACAGGAGACCTTACATACATCATCATGTATTAGTCCCAAGAGTTCATTAACTCTTTCTCTGTTTTCAGTAAACGGAGCTATGGTCATCTAATCTTTGTGACATGACTGGCAAGTTTCACAAGATGTAAATTCAAACTGATTTAAATATGCATCTAAAATGTAACTTTAGTCAGTCGGGTCGCATTGATGTGACCTAGTCTACAATGCATTAGGAAGGATTCGTTCATTTCTGAACTCTTCCTCTTGTGTGTGTTCTGTATACTAGGAACTGTAGTTTGATTTAGAACATCAATACTTTTAGATAACGTGCATGAACCGATCAACTCTTGATATAGGAAATGTTCAAAACATTATCCAACAATACAAAATTTTATCATTTCTTTAATAAATAAAGAGATTGATATGATTTTGTATATCAGGTTCGGTATCTAATAGCATTTGTTCAGAATCAATGTATTGGTAATACAGGGTGACAGTAACCAACAGACTTGGCTGCAACACTTGCCCCGTTTTCTGTCTCATGAAACTTATCACCCGTTCTCAGTTTTCTACCTTTCGGTAGCCCTATGTAACAGATTACATATCTGGGATCCTGATCCGGTATCAAATACCCAGGATGCGGAGGATACTGAGAAACAGTTCCTTGTAATGAACACACCCGAAGGAGATGCATCATATGCACTTTCTTCGTTTGGGCGGCATAGGAATTCTGGTATTCCCCTATTTCCTGCTCTGTCTTATAACAATTATAAGTTGGAGCGGGACCAACGTTCCCCAGCTTAGTATAACAAGCGGGTTCAGTCAATACATCCATATTATTATCTTGATTAAGGCGTGATATGGTCGCTACCTGGAGAGAGAGAGAAGAAAACACTCAGCGTGCGCTCTTGCAAGATCAGATTGGTTATTTATTTTATCTAATCAGGATGGCTCCCACTGTTTTTATCAAATCTTCCTTCAAACCCTAAAAGGAAAGACTAGCCGGGATTAATTACACTCTACAAGTTCGCCAATCTTTCAGCCAGGCCAGTGTCGGTACTTTGAGGGAGGTTCCCCGTGCTTTCGCACGGACCTAATTACAGTAAACCTCGTTTTCCCAGAGGCGTAACCCCGTTGACACCTTTCTAGACACCTACTTGATCGGCTAATTGCAAAGTGCAAAACTTTCCCAGGAGTAACAATTACTCGCAGTGGGTATCGGGATCCAACTATCACATAGAAGGTATGCAATCTCATTGCAAATTTCAACGCTTGAAACTCCCGATAAAGGTTTTTACCCCTAGCACCTATGACCTTAACTATGGTCAACAAATCATAAGCACTAGTCAAGTTCTACCCGTCATTTCGTGATTAATTAGACCCACCCATATGACCCTTAATTAAGGTCAACAAAGTCACGCGACTGTCCTAACTAATCGCATCATATGCTGTGTAGGAAGACATCACTTAGCTACCGTACACTGTGCCTTGACTATGGTCAACAAACACAGCACGAATACTAAGTACTCTACTTCCTAAAATGACGGAGGGTTGCGAATGGTTTTTATGAAAACCATTAACGCTTTGAACTTGATCTCGTTGCGGAATCAAATGGTTTTTAAATGGAATGTTTTTGAGGCTTTTTCTAGTTTTGCTAAAGGGGTCACTCCCGGTGAAGGGATCGTCGGCCCTTTCCTCGTCGAATAAGGTGCGGGATATATCATATATATCACTGTGCAAAGCATAAACTATAGAAGCAATCAAAAGACAAACCGAGTGATGTAGCATCTGCCAGTTATTGCTAAAGGAGTCACTCCCGGTGAAGGGATCTCGGTCCTTTCCCTATCGAATAAGGTGCAGGATGTTCTACAAGGAACACCGCGATGCAAAGCAAGAACTGTAGCTACCTGTTTATTTTGAAATTCGATTCCACAACATCAATTAGGTTTATTTTCTTTCATTAATCTCATTAATGAATATCCCATCATTTAAGTGACCTAAACATCACAGATAAATATGACGTACACTTATGCCATCCGCATTCGTCTCGATGTCCCCTCGTGCACCGTTAGGTTAGGTAACTAACGGAAGAGCGGGGCAGGGCTAGCGCGGGTGTAAAACATAAGTAACGTCTATATAATATATCATATATACTATATATTATATCTATCACAGAACATCACATGATCACATCACAGATAACGCAGCAGAAAATATCATATGAAATATTGGATATACTAGGACGTCCGTGTTTTCAATACGAGCCAGTATAAAACACGGATTCCACGGTCGTGATGAATAGCCAATCCCACACCCCTAGACCCCTACGAGAGCGGCAAGCAACCCTACCAATTCTAGGGTTAGGAGACCCGGAATCGACTCCTCGAGTTGGTCTCCCACTGGACCCCAGAACCCGGTTACTTGTGCTCCCCTCCTTGGGTCTATCCTAATGCGGAAAAGTAAATAATATACAAATGGTGACAACATCTGCAACCTGGAAGTGCCCCAATAAAAGAATATTACATACAAGTTTTTACATGAATGAAAATGAAAAACACTCATCTCACATAAAAATCCCCGGCTATTCAAACACGACAATCCAATATAACATATCCAGCAACACATAAGAACACATGTCATCAACGTAAGTAAACATGCGTATCCCAATTGTCGTTGACATATAGCAACGAAACCGGCGATATCATATATTACACTTACGGTCACAGAAAAGAAAGTGTAAAACTACAACAGTTGGAATCCGCAACTTGCATAGACATCGCATGCCTAATCAAATGAATTCCTTAGACATCGTATGCCTAACAATTATAAACCCCGCATTTTAGTCTCATTATCGAAAACACTTTTCAATATCAAGTCGGGCAATTCAACAAGATTCCCGACATTCTGATCGAATGCTCGTCGCAAACTTTAGTAGGCGGCCGCACCCCCGATACCGTCGACGAAGTGCACCAAGGCGGAACACCGCTACCGCGAGCACCCGAACGGATGCTTTCGGCGACGGGGTTTTCCTACAGTCACTTGGTCGGGGCTATGGGGCGAGGCTGTGTATTAAGTTTAGCCGGCGAGTATCCGCGTACGCTACGTGATTGCGACGGACTTTTGATCGCATCAAAATTCCGTGGAAACCGATCAAGTGAGACTAAACCGCTAGATTTATAACATTCATTCAGTTATCTCATAACTACTTGTGAATTCCAATTGTTGTATCACATTCCGGATAAATAGAAAATGTTAAGCTTTCCGATCGAACAATCGAACACCCAAGTTTTCCCGATACAGCTCAACACATGAAATAAGTCTAAAAACATTCAGTTCGTGCCTCAGTACCAACGGTCCAGCCGTAGAAGGGTCAAGCCAACGCCTCACATGTGGCACGCCGTACTGCCCCAAACCTTAAGGTTCAAAGGGCAGTTCAAGACGGTCACATAATCGAGTTAAGGTTTGTTGTCTTCTAGTGGGTCCATCGCGTTACTTGCATTACTTAGAACGTCGTTAAACTACGGAAATATCCAACAATTGGAAATTTCCCGGCAGGGGAAAAAGTGGGTATTTATATCCGGTCGAACTTTTTAACATATTCAAAAATTATCCGGAAAAACACATAGACAAAATTTGATAATCCGATCGAATCTACTAAGTCCTAATACAACCCAGAAAACTCAACTCTTGAGTTCAGATTAAAAATTCCCAGGAAAACCAGCACTAAAAACTAGGAATTACTGTGACAAAATAATTGATTGAAGATATTATATTGCCGCGGAACCGCCGCAATAGGCATGCTATTGCCGCGGTTCCGCCGCGTTTCTATCGACTTAGGTTCTCGAACTTCACAGTAAATCTTAGAAATACCTGCTGATATTTCTGCATATTTTTAATTCTCAAAAAACCACAAATTTCAAAAATGTACAGAGAGCAATTTTTGGGTTAGGGTTTCGGTTCGATCGGACTTCTAATTCCGTCTACGCATCGCCTAAGGCTCTAGCTAGGCTCTGATACCACTGTAGGGTTCCTAGGCACACTAATGAAGTCTCACAAGTGATCAAACATGTCCAATTACAAAAAAATTACAAGTGCCTACAAACCCTATACGGATCGTTAACTAGATATATAGGCGAAACGATGCAAGTAAACATCTTTATAGCTAAAGGAAAGTGGCTACAACCTTTGTAGATCCGGTCCTCCACCTCCTTGGCTCCGTGATTACGTCCCTCCGCTGTCCAAATTGAATCCATGACTCTAGCATCGGCTTCATCGGAGAAAAGGGCGGACTTGGTCGTCGGTTCGATGCCGAAGATGATCTACGTCGAGGCATCACAAGATCAAGCTCCCACTTCACCAAGTCATGAAACTTGTGAATAAAACACCCTATACTACTTGGCAAGAGGTAGAGGATGAAGAAATAGGAAGTGGTTTCACTTTGGAATTGGATTTCTCACATGATTTCATCACTTGCCATTGATGAAGCAAGCTTTTCTTCATGTTGAAGATGAAGAAGAAGAAGAAAGAAAATATATGATAAGTTATTTTAAAAGGAAAAATAATATGAATACTTATTATTTGGCAACCATGATTAGGTGTAGAGAATAGACCATGGTTAGTGGGAATGGTTAGGGTTAAGGAAGAGACAAGAATGGTGGACTTGTTCAAAGCTTCAAGAAGCTTCAACAAACAAACAAACAAAGCCACCATTCTCTCTTTATCTTTTCCAAAATAAGAATAATAAATAAATAAATGAATAAGTAAATAAAAACAAAACCCTAACCATCACCTAACCATGGTTTAATCTAAACATACACCCAAACATTCATGTATCATCAAACATGATACAATCTTGTGCACAAAAGTATATCACATATACAACTTGTGTACATCAAGTGAGAAAAACCAATTTAAGTGAACCAATACTAGTTAATGCAAAGTAGTATATCAAATATATAATTATGCATTAAATCATTAAATCAATACTTGATTTAACGATCCGGTCATATCTCATATAACCGACTAGTATCCAATGTATCGGCTTATCGAATCAATCCTTGATTCGATAACTAGGTTATATCGCATACAACCAATCGATACATTCATCGCAAGAATAGAATACGGTATCACAGACACGCATTATTCTCGGTCCCGCACATATCTCATATGCGCTCCTATTTCATTTCGCTTGAGCTAGGAAACCTCTGTGTAGGACTCTAAAGACTCGTCAATACGCCGGCAGCAGGTGATGATCATATCAAACACCCACAAGCCGCAAGCGGTCTGCTAAACGTAACGGCCACCCGGGTATTGAGCGATCAGAAGATCGACGAGCAAGCCCGCTCACACTCCTGTGAATCCAACCAGTAACACTTACCGTACAGTCCGGTCTGTTCGTCTGATATGTCACATATCTCGCCTAGGGGTGGTAAACGTCAGACCCCGGTAGCTTGATAAGTCATGTCGACGTGAGGTCCATAATATTCGTGAAACTACTGATAACTCTTACCAGTATATCACTGCAACCCTGGCCAGGGATTTCCTGTTATGGCCAGTAGAGCATAGCGCAACATCAACTCCCAATACCGGGAGAGACGAATCCCCTCCTATCGCTCATTGCCTCCATGTGAATTGGGACTGTACCCAAAAACCACCTGTTTGCACAACTCAGTAGAGCCGTGGTAGGGTGGAAATCAAAGCACAGTGGGAGACACACAAGACTCTATGATGATCTCGGGTCAACAGACTAAGCTGTACCAGTGTCACCAGAGAACTGCCATCTGACGTGAGGTATAATACCATCTGGGAGTTCTCGGCGAGTCCGTTCAGTGTACCCAGTCTCCACTGAGCACCCGCATACCATCTCTGATGTCAAACATCAATGGATATGGGATCATCCATCGCCCATAACATGGGTCGAGAAGATAAACGCTAGTCTACTATGGAATATCGATGCCCCGCCTCGATATTCCCACGACTAGGAACAATGAAGGATGTACTCATTGACTACCCAGGCCCCACTAGTATGATCTACATCATAGTCCTGGAAGTCGAGTACACATCCTAAGGGCTTTATCAACATGTAATCAGAGAGACAGAAAGTATACATATTAAGATAAAGAGCAACCAGATAGCGTACTATCATGTTGAGCAAGAAAGTCCTAACTATATATGTCCAAGTATCCACTACTATATACATCCAATGTACAGTAATGGCCTCTAGGGCATACATATAACTAACAGTATGCATGCATGTTTTTCTTTCTTTCTAGTTTCATGCACATATGGATGTGCATGCACACATGCATACATACATCATTCTATCATGGTTGATTATACAAGGAAATGGTGGCAATATAAGACTCACACCATGGGTTTTTATTTTGATTATTATTTGATTTTTTGGTTAAAACAAAATGGATAAAGGAAAGGATAATTCATGGAAGCTTTCTACACTCTTCTTGACCTAACCATGCTCACCCACCATTTAACCATGGATTACTTTTCCTTTTGGGTTTTAACTCAAGTTCAATAATGATTCAACCATGGTTTGAGATGAGAGATAAGAAATATATATTGATATATTTTCTATTTTTCTTTTAAGAGTTATTCTTATCTTCTTCTAAAATAGCCATCATCTTCTTCCTCCTTCTTCACTTGCTCTCTAGTTCTTTGTAGTGAGCAATATACTCATCAAGATTGGATTTTGAAGTGAGAAAGAGAACCACAACACCATTCTACACAAGTCTAGCCCACTTATTTAGAGTGTTAGCTTGATTTCGTTCACTTGATCGGATAATGTTGCAAGCTTGGACAAAGCGGACTCCGGGTGGATCATCGGTGACCTCGAGGAGTTCAAGCGGAGCTATTTCAAACCCCAAGTAGCCGAGGAGTCTAGCGTAGGGAGCTACAAAGGTTGTACTCTCTAAACCCTAGCATTTCTTTCATATGATGATGTGAAAAAATTAGAAACCCTAATTTTTCTAGGATAGATCCTTTGTAAGTTTACTTAGCACCATAAAAATTCATTCTTTGGTTCATGTGATGCTTCCAAACCCTTCATTAGGTGCTAGGCTAACCTTTCATTGGTATCAGAGCCGACCTAGAACATTAGGCGACACCTTTACGAAGTTAAAACTCCGATCGAACCGAAAATACGGCTTTTTGGGTGCTCTCTGGACTTTTTTCAAAATCTGGTTATTTTCATAATTAAAAATATGTAAAAAATTAAGCAGGTAAAACTAAGAATTACGGTATAAAAATATTTCGATGAACAGTCTTTTCTGCCGCGGAAACGCGGCCGTACACCTCAATCACTGTATAAGTTTTATGCTGTAATGCTTACTTCTGCTAGTATATTTTTAGGGTATTTTTAATCTGTATTTAGTGCTGAAAAATTCTGGAGTTGGTTTTGGACTCGTCGATTCGATCGGAATTTTCATTTCGTGGTTTTTCCGGATAAATTAGAAAGTATTGAAGTGTTTGAACGAGTATCGTTTGCTCACTTTTCACGGGGTTTAAATATTTTGGAAATACGTGCAAGTTTTGTGGTGGTCCCTCTAGAAGACAACAAACCTTAACTCGATTATGTGACCGTCTTGAACTGCCTTTTGAACCTTAGGGTTTAGGGCAGTACGGCGTGCCACATGTGAGGCGTTGGCTTGACCCTTCTACGGCTGGACCGCTACTACTGTGTCACACTCCGGTTTTTGAACTCCGCTCAAGTGTTGAGCTTTAGTGAATCTTGGGTATTTGATCGTTCGTTCGAAAACTTTAATACTGTTTAATTATCTGGAATGTGATGCAATGTGTGGAATTCATATTATAAGACATGAAATATGAGGTATGTGATGTTTTGCATTTATGATGTCTAAAGAGAATGTGGATTCCAGATATTGCAGTTTTACACTTTCTTTTCTGTGACCGTAAGTGTAGTATGTCGATATCGCCGGTTTCGTTGCTATACATCAACGACAATTGGGGTATGCATACTTACTTACGTTGATGATATGAGATATTATGTGTTGCTGAGATATGATATGCAGGATTGTCGCGATTGAATAGCCGGGGGGTTTTATGTGAGATGAGAGTTTTATATTTTCATTCATGTAAATTCAAATGTAATGTAATATTCTTATATTTGGGGCACTTCCGGGTTGAGGTCGATGCCACCTGTGTTGTATATTATTTACTTTTCCGCATTAGGATGGACCCAAGGAGGGGAGCACGGGTGACCGGGTTCTGGGGTTCAGTGGGAGGCCATCTCGAGGAGTCGAGACCGGGTCTCCTAAACTCCAGAATTGGTAGGGTCGCTTGCCGCTCTCGTAGGGGTCCAGGGTGTGGGCTTGGCTATTCATCGCGACTATGGAATCCGTATTTTCTATTATTGGCTAAATACTAAATACGGACGTCCTAGTATATCCCACATTATATCTATGTTTCTGCTGCGATATCTGTGATGTGATCATTTGATATGTTCTGATGGATACAGTATATAGTATATATGATATATTATATAGGCGTTACTTATGTTTTACACCCGCACTAGCCCTGCCCTGCTCTGTCGTTAGTTACCTAACCTAACGGTGCACGAGGGGACATCGAGGCGAATGCGGATGGCATAAGTATACGTCGTATTTATCTATGATGTTTAGGTGACTTAAATGATGGGACTTCATTAATGTGATTAATGAAAGAAAAGAAACCTAATAGATGTTGTAGAATCAAATTTTTAAATAAAAAGGGTAGCTACAGTTTTGCTTTGCATAGCGGTATATATGATATACCCTGCACCTTATTCGATGAGGAAAGGGCCGAGATCCCTTCACCGGGAGTGACCCCTTTAGCAATAACTGGCAGATGCTACACACTCGGTTTGTCTTTTGATTGCTTCTATAGTTTCTGCTTTGCACAGTGATATATATGATATATCCCGCACCTCATTCGACGAGGAAAGGGCCGACGATCCCTTCACTGGGAGTGACCCCTTTAGCAAAACTAGGAAAGCCTCAAGAACACTCCATTTCAAAATTCATTCGATTCTACAACGATATCAAGTTCATTACGCAATAGGTTTTCAGAAAAACCTATCGTAGCCCTCCGTCATTTCAGATAAATCCTACTTAGTATTCGTGCTACGTTTGTTGACCTCCGTCAAGGCGTTGTGTGCGGTAGCTAACTAGTATTTATCTGCTTATGTATAAGATGCAGATTGGATTAGGGTAGTCGTACGACCTTGTTGACCTCCGTCAAGGGTCGTGCGGATGGGTTTGATTCAATCAAGAAACGACGGGTTGAACTTGACTTGCACCCTGTGGTTTGTTGACCTCCGTCAAGGTCATAGGATGCTTGGGGCAAAATATTATCGGGAATTTCAAGTGTTGAAATTTGCAATGAGATTGCATACCTTCTATGAGATAGTTGGATCCCGATACCCACTGCGAGTAATTGTTACTCCTGGGAGAGTTTTACACATTACAATTAGCCGATCAAGTAGGTGTCTAGAAAGGTGTCAACGGGGTTACGCCTCAGGGAAAACGAGGTTTACTTTAATTAGGTCCGTGCGAAAGCACGGGGAACCTCCCTCAAAGTACCGACACTGGCCTGGCTGAAAGATCGGCGAAGTTGTAGGGTGTAATTAATCCCAACTAGTCTTTCCTTTTAGGGTTTGAAGGAAGATTTGATAAAAACCAGTGGGAGCCATCCTGATTAGATAAGATAATAACCAATCTGATCTTGCAAGAGCATACGCTAAAGTGTTTTCTTCTCTCTCTCTCGAGGTAGCGACCATGTCATGCCTTAATCAAGATAATAATATGGATGTATTGACCGAACCCACAAGTTATACTGTGCTGGGGAACGTTGGTTCCGTTCTTTCTTATAAGAGTTATAGGAATGAACAGGACATAGGGGAATACCAGGATTCCCATGCCACCCGAATGAAGAAAGTACATGTTGATGCATTTTCTTCGGGTGTGTTCGTTACAGAGAACTGTTTCTCCATTTGCCCTACGTCCTGGGTATTAGATACCGGGTCAGGATCCCATATATGTAATCAGTTACATGGGCTTAGGAAAGGTAGAGAACTTGGAGAAGGTGATAAAGACATAAAAGTTGGAAATGGTGCAATTGTTGCAGCTAAGACTGTCGGGGAATATCACCTTGGATTACCAACTGGTAATACATTGGTTCTGAACGAATGCTATTACATGCCGAACCTGATATGCAACATTATATCGGTTTCTTTGTTGAGTAAAGAGGGATATAATTTTGTATTACAGGATAATGTTATGAACATTTTCCGTAACCAAAAGTTGGTTGGATCAGGCGCGTTATGTAATGGCATTTATGTTCTAAATCAATCAACAGTTCTGAGCATAACAAACACACACAAGAGGAAGAGTTCAGAACTGAACGAATCCTTCTTGTGGCATTGTAGACTCGGTCATATAAATGCGACACGACTGGCTAAGTTGCATAAGGATGGATATTTGAATCCATTTGAATTTTCATCTTATGACACTTGCCAGTCATGTCTCAAAGGCAAGATGACCAAAACTTCGTTTACGGGACACGGAGAAAGAGTTACTGAACTCTTGGGACTGATACATAGTGATGTATGCGGTCCCATGTCTACACATGCCAGGGATGGTTCATCGTACTTCATTACATTCACTGACGATCTCTCTAGATTCGGATATGTGTTCCTGATGAAACACAAATCAGAAGCTTTTGCGAAATTTAGAGAATATAAACAAGAAGTCGAGAACCAAACCGGAAAAAGTATTAAAATCCTACGATCTGATCGAGGAGGTGAATACTTGAGCATTGAATTCCTGGACTTCCTAAAAGAGAATGGGATTCTCTCTCAGCTAACTCATCCATATACACCACAGCACAACGGTGTATCAGAACGGAGGAACCGCACCCTATTGGATATGGTGCGCTCTATGATGAGTGTAGCTGAGTTACCTATTTCCTTCTGGGGATATGCACTGGAAACAGCTGCATACCTGCTGAATAGGGTTCCTACCAAATCTGTGCCTACCACCCCATATGAGATATGGGAGGAGAAGAGACCATATTTTAATTTTATAAAGATATGGGGTTGCCCGGCCTATGTCAAAAGACAAAAACCGGACAAACTCGAGGCAAGGTCTGTTTTGTGTAAATTTGTTGGATATCCCAAGCATTCGCGAGGGTATATCTTCTACCACAGTGAGGAACAAAGAGTATTTGTTGCTCAACATGCCACCTTTTTAGAAAAGGAATTTCTTGCAAAAGAGATTAGTGGCCCTGAGGTAGAACTGGAAGATGTTCCAGCTGAACAAACCACAACAGAAGATTTAGTGGAACCAGAGGATTCAGCAGTTCCCAATGAACCCCAGCCACTCCGCCGATCTAGTAGGGTTCCTCGCCAACCTGAGAGATACTACGGTTTTCTCATGGATGGTGGGAGCGAGGATTGCATCATGGAGGATGATGACCCAACTAGCTTCGAGCAGGCCATCACGAGTAGGGACTCAGTGAGATGGCTGGATGCTATGCGGTCCGAGATGGAATCCGTGTACACCAACAAAGTATGGACTTTGGAAGTTGCTCCTGAAGGGGTAAAACCCATTGGGAGCAAGTGGATCTTCAAGAAAAAACTTGGTGTAGATGGGAAAGTGGAGACTTTCAAAGCTAGACTTGGTGCAAAAGGTTTTCGTCAAAGACCAGGTGTGGACTATGACGAAACCTTTTCTCCAGTGGCTATGCTTAAATCCATCCGGATCATGCTTGCCATCGCTGCATATCATGACTATGAAATATGGCAAATGTATGTTAAGACCGCCTTTCTAAACGGTGATTTAGAAGAGTGCGTGTACATGACTCAGCCAGAAGGCTTCGTAGGCAGTGGGAGCAGTGGGAAGGTGTGCAAACTTCTTAAATCCATTTATGGATTAAAGCAAGCATCGCGGAGTTGGAACATCTGCTTTGACGTCGTTATCAAAGAGTTTGATTTCGTCAAAAACCCAGATGAACCTTGTATCTACAAGAAGGTGGCAGAGAGTAAGGTTGTCTTCCTCGTATTGTACGTGGACGACATACTCTTGATAGGAAATGATACTCCTATGCTGCAATCGGTCAAACTCTTCTTATCACAAAGATTCTCAATGAAAGATCTTGGTGATGCCTCCTGCATATTGGGAATTAGGATCTATAGAGATAGATCCAAACAGATATTGGGATTGTCCCAATCCAGGTACATTGACACCATACTAAAGAGGTTTAGTATGGAAGAATCCAAGCATGGGAACTTACCCACGATCTCTGGAGTCACTCTCTCCAAAGAGATGTCTCCCAAGACTGATTTGGAGAGAGCTCGCATGCAAGGGATACCCTATGCTTCGGCTGTAGGCTCTATCATGTACGCGATGCTATCTACCAGACCCGATGTAGCATACTCACTAAGTGTAGTGAGTAGGTATCAAGCTGATCCTGGAGAGAGTCACTGGACAGCAGTGAAGAGCATTCTCAAGTACTTACGAAGGACTAAAGAGATGCTCTTGGTGTATGGTAACGGAGAACTCCAAGTGGAGTCATTTACCGATTCGAGCTTCCAGAGTGATAAGGACGACTCTAAATCGCAGTCGGGATTTGTCTTTACCCTTTACGGAGGGGCGGTTAGCTGGAAGAGTTCCAAGCAGGAAACCGTAGCAGACTCGACGATGGAGGCTGAATACATCGCTGCCAACGATGCTGCCAAAGAGGCTGTCTGGATCAAGAAGTTCATTACTGAACTTGGAGTGGTTCCATCCATTGAGCATCCAATACCTTTGTATTGCGATAACAATGGAGCGGTGGCTTTGGCCAAGGAACCTAGGTCCCATCAGCGATCCAGGCATATTCTGAGGCGGTATCACCTGATCCAGGAGATAGTTGATCGCCGGGAGATCGAGGTCAGGAGGGTTGACACGAAGAAAAACACGGCGGATCCACTCACGAAGGCCATTCCCCAGATACAGTTTGAGAGACTCTTCGGGATGCTCGGTATGCGATACTACAGCAGCTGGCCCTAGTGCAAGTGGGAGATTGTTAGTTGTATGTATGCCCTAGAGGCCAGTATTGTACAGATAATGTATATTATATTGGATGCTTGGACATGTATAGAGATGACTTTCTTGCTCGATATGATAGTATGCTATCTGGTTGCTCTTTATCTTAACATGTATACTAGTCTCTTTAAACTGTCTTATAGTTACATGTTGGTAAAGCCCTTAGGATGTGTACTTGACTACCAGGACTATGATGAAGATCATACTGGTGGGGACATGGTAGTCCATAAGTACATCCTTCAAGGTTCCTAGTCGTAGGTGTATCGAGACGGGGCATCGATATACCAGTGTAGACTAGCGTATACGCTTCTCGACCCATGAGATGGGCGATGGATGATCCCATATCCATTGGTGTTTGACATCAGAGATGGTATACGGGTGCTCAGTGGAGACTGGGTACACTGGACGGACTCGCCGAGAACTCCCAGATGGTATTATACCTCACGTCAGATGGCAGTTCTCAGGTGACACTTGTGCGGGTTAGTCTGTAGACCCGAGATCGTCATAGAGTCTTGTGTGATTCCCACTGTGCTTTGATCTCCACCTTACCACGTCCATGAGGGCGTGCAAAACAGTGGTTTTTGGGTACAGTCCCGAGTCACATGGAGGCAATGAGCAATAGGAGGGGTTTCGTCTCTCCCGGTATTGGGGGTTGATGTTGCACTGTGCTCGATTGGCCGTAACAGGGAAGTCCCTGGCCAGGGCTGATTCAGAGATTTGCTGGTAAGTGTTACCAGTAGTTTCTCGACCCGTTATGAGCCTCACATCGGCACGACTTATCAGTTATTGGGGTCTGACGTTTACCACCCTTAGACTTGATATGCGACATATTAGACGAGGAGACAGGACTGTACGGGAAGTGTTGCCGGTTGGCTCGACGGGAGTTGTAGCAGGTTCGCTTGTTCTCTTCTGATCGCTCAATACCCGGGTGGCCATTACGTTTAGCTGACCGCTTGCGGCTTGGGGGTGCTTGATATGATCATCACCCACTGCCGGCGTATTGACGAGTCTCAGAGTCCCACAATGGAGTTTCCTAGTCCAGGCGAAACGTTGTGGTGCGCGTATGCGATATGCGCATGGACCCGATTAAAATACGCGTATAGGATACCGTATATTGATCGGGCGGCTTTCTTTTGGTTTGCGTCATATGTGATATGACCGGATTGATAAATCAAGTGTTGATTTATCATTTAACCATTAGTTTCTCACTAGAAATCCTTTCTTGTGATGGATGGATGTATGCATGCATGTATGTTTTTCTTTCTTTCTAGTTTCATGCACATATGGATGTGCATGCACACATGCATACATACATCATTCTATCATGGTTGATTATACAAGGAAATAGTGGCAATATAAGACTCACACCATGGGTTTTTATTTGGATTATTATTTGATTTTTTGGTTAAAACAAAATGGATAAAGGAAAGGATAATTCATGGAAGCTTTCTACACTCTTCTCGACCTAACCATGCTCACCCACCATTTAACCATGGATTACTTTTCCTTTTGGGTTTTAACTCAAGTTCAATAATGATTCAACCATGGTTTGAGATGAGAGATAAGAAATATATATTGATATATTTTCTATTTTTCTTTTAAGAGTTATTCTTATCTTCTTCTAAAATAGCCACCATCTTCTTCCTCCTTCTTCACTTGCTCTCTAGTTCTTTGTAGTGAGCAATATACTCATCAAGATTGGATTTTGAAGTGAGAAAGAGAACCACAACACCATTCTACACAAGTCTAGCCCACTTGTTTAGAGTGTTAGCTTGATTTCGTTCGCTTGATCGGATAAAGTTGCAAGCTTGGACAAAGCGGACTCCGGGTGGATCATCGGTGACCTCGAGGAGTTCAAGCGGAGCTATTTCAAACCCCAAGTAGCCGAGGAGTCTAGCGTAGGGAGCTACAATGGTTGTACTCTCTAAACCCTAGCATTTCTTTCATATGATGATGTGAAAAAATTAGAAACCCTAATTTTTCTAGGATAGATCCTTTGTAAGTTTACTTAGCACCATAAAAATTCATTCTTTGGTTCATGTGATGCTTCCAAACCCTTCATTAGGTGCTAGGCTAACCTTTCATAGATCAGCTGGCCGCTTGTCATGCTTATGTTGATTGTCGGGGGAAGGCGGTCAGATTCTGTTTTCCAAGAGAACCGATTTTTGTTGTGCAGGAAGACTGCAGTATAAATCCTGCCAACCTGATTTCTGCTCTTTGTGCGGGACGACTCTTGAAAAGGGGTTGTCGTAGGTTCTTAGCGTTTATTCAGGACGTAGGATCCGCTAAGGTCCCGTTGGACCAGGTTCCGATCGTACGAGAATTTCCTGATGTGTTCCCTGCTGAGTTACTGTAACACCATGAAATTTGTTTAGGTTAATTTCGTGTTAATTAGCGATAATACGTGTTTTTCATAAAATCTCGTTATTTAATTATTTTCCACATAAACTGGAATAAATATATTTTAAATCGTGAAAATATGTAATTATATATATAATTGTGTTTTATTAATTAACATTTAATTTATTGTTTACACATTAATCAAATTTACTATAGCCCAAGAATAACTACTCACATATCATCATAGCAATACACAATTGAATAATGAAAAGAATGACAAAATAAGAAAAAGAGATATAAGAATCAAACTTGAATAAAATGGAGATTTTATTTCAATGGTTCAAAATACATGTAAATGAGTTCAACTACCAAAATCTAATCTTGCAAGCTCAAAAAGAGAGGTTGCAAGACCAGAGGAAGGCAAAGAACTCAATTTAATTCCAAGAGCTACAAGAATTTTAACAAGAGTTTACAAGTATGCAAAAAGTTCTCCCTTGGCTTCATGTCTGGATCTGCTATTTATAGAGAAATCAAAAGCAAAAGTTGCAGGTGACAATAGACTAAAGTGACCACCAGGGACCCGCAAAATTTGAACGAGCCAAAATGGAGCCCACTTGGCCGCAATTTGCGACCAATCTGAATATATTTGTGACCGAGAAGTTGAGTCTGGGGCCCACTAAGCTTCAGTAGTCTTCTGGTCAAATGGGTATCTCATGGTATTTTCAATTTTTTATATGTAGCATATGTGTGAATTCTGGAGCTAAATCACATAGAAGGGGTGAAGTGGGTGAGTGTGTGTACACACTTCAAATCATATGTCAATCACTTTTTTACCACTTGCACCACTCATCATTATTGTACTAAACCAGCTCCCAAGGTTCATGCATCTTCACAAAGGTTCACACAAATATGTATTGGACCATTTCACACTAAAACTTTGTACACACACATGTTTATGTTGCAAACTCATTTCAATTTTGGATCTGTATTCCGTCTTGTTTGCAGTTCAGCTAAACATCCGTCATTTTGTGCATGTCGCGTACAAAAACCCATGTATCCGTTTGCGTACCTGTACATTGTATAAATGAGCAGACATGGATTAAATAGCACTGTTTATTGACAAAATGATAAAAAATGGGTGGTATTAAAATGTAATAAATTGTGCCGAACAAATACACCCAACTTATCTTTTGCTCGTCCCGAGCAAAACAAAAATTCCTAGCCTCTTTTTCGCAGGGAACGCAATTGCACTGAGCACGTGCAACAAGCTGTTAAACCTCTAGGTGTCCCTAGTAGGAGGAGTGTTGTCTCCTGAGGGTTTTCAGCGGATTGCACCCACAAAATCCAGTCAAGTTAGTTTTTCTAGAAAAAAGTTGATTCAAATCATGAGGTTAAGTATCAAAGCTAGAACATCTATCACCCAAGTTAGAAACACTAAACCCTATTCTTCACTCTTCGCAATTTGTTTAACAAGCTAATATGTGTCTTCTCGTGATAGTGCGGTAGTGTCGTCATGTTTTTAAGAACTTGATTAGGGTCATCATGTCAAAAGTTATAGACCAAGGTATGTAGGGTTCCTAGGCACTCTAGTTAAGTCTCACAAGTGATCAAACATGCACAAATAAAAAATTACGGGTGCCTACAAACCCGACTACGGATCGTTTACTAGATATTTAGGCGAAACATGTAAACTAGTTAACAATTTAACTAAGGGAACGGACATACAACCTTTGTAGATCCGGTCCACCACCTCCACGGCTCCGCAACAAAGTCCCCTCCGCTGTCCAAAAGGAATCCGGACTCCAACGTCGGCTTCGTCGAAGAATAAGCGAGCTAGGTCGTCGATATCCATGCCGAAGATGATCTACGTCGAGGCATCGCTAGAACAAGCTCCAACTTCACCAAGTTGGAAAAACTTGTGAAGGAAACACCCTATACTACTTGGCAATAGGTAGAGGATGAAGAAATAGGAAGTGGGTAAACTTTAGTTTTGGATTTCTCACTAGACTTCATGACTTGCCATTGAAGTAGCAAGCTTTCTTCAATGTTGAAGAAGATGAAGGAGAAGAAGAAGATATGATAACTTAAATTAAAATAGAAAAGAAAATACAATACTTATCATATCTTTTACCATGGTTTAGTGTAGAGACTTAACTTAGGTTAGATAGTGGTTAGGGTTAGATAAAAGACAAGAATGGTGGACAAAGTTCAAAGCTTCAAGAAGCTTTCAAATAAAGACAAAAACTAGCAACCATTCTTATCTCTTTATCTTTTCTTTTTCCAAAATAAACAAAAGGAATAAATAAATGATTAAGTAAATGAAAAAGAAACCCTAATCACTAATTAACCATGGTTTAACACTTTACACAAAACCAAGCTTGAATGTATCATCAAACATGATACAATCATGTGCACAAAACTATATCGAATATACAATGTGCACATCCGCGCGAGAAAATCCATTTAAAGTGAACCGATACTAGTTAATGCAAAGCAATATATCAAATATATAATTATGTATTAAATCATTAAATCAACACTTGATTTAACGATCCGGTCATATCGCATATAACCGGCTAGTATCCAATGCGTCGGCTTATCGAATCAATCCTTGATTCGATAACTAGGTTATATCGCATATAACCATTCGATACATTGATCGCGAGAATAGAATACGGTATCATATACACGCATTATTCTCGGTCCCGCACATATCTCATATGCGCTCCTATTTCGTTTCGCTTGAGCTAGGAAACCTCTGTGTAGGACTCTAAAGACTCGTCAATACGCCGGCAGCGGATGATGATCATATCAAACACCCACAAGCCGCAAGCGGTCTGCTAAACGTAACGGCCATCCGGGTATTGAGTGATCAGAAGATCGACGAGCAAGCCCGCTCACACTCCTGCGAATCCAACCAGTAACACTTACCGTATAGTCCGGTCTGTTCGTCTGATATGTCGCATATCTCGCCTAGGGGTGGTAAACGTCAGACCCCAATAGCTCGATAAGTCATGCCGACTTGAGGTCCATAACATTCGTGAAACTACTGATAACTCTTACCAGTATATCACTGCAACCCTGGCCAGGGATTTCCTGTTATGGCCAGTCGAGCATAGCACAACATCAACCCCCAATACCGGGAGAGACGAATCCCCTCCTATCGCTCATTGCCTCCATGTGAATCGGGACCGTACCCAAAAACCACCTGTTTGCACAACTCAGTAGAGCCGTGGTAGGGTGGAAATCAAAGCACAGTGGGAGACACACAAGACTCTATGACGATCTCGGGTCTACAGACTAAGCTGTACCAGTGTCACCAGAGAACTGCCATCTGACGTGAGGTATAATACCATCTGGGAGTTCTCGGCGAGTCCGTTCAGTGTACCCAGTCTCCACTGAGCACCCGCATACCATCTTCGATGTCAAACACCAATGGATATGGGATCATCCATCGCCCATCGCATGGGTCGAGAAGATATACGCTAGTCTACTCTGGAATATCGATGCCCCGTCTCGATATTCCCTCGACTAGGAACATTTCAAGGATGTACTCATGGACTATCCAGGCCCCACTAGTATGATCTGCATCACAGTCCTGGAAGTCGAGTACACATCCTAAGGGCTTTATCAACATGTAATCAGAGAGACAGAAAGTATACATGTTAAGATAAAGTGCAACCGGATAGCATACTATCATGTCGAGCAAGAAAGTCCTTCCTATATATGTCCCAGCATCCACTACAATATACATCCAATGTACAGTAATGGCCTCTAGGGCATACATATAACTAACAATCTCCCACTTGCACTAGGGCCATCTGTAGCAGTGGTCGAAGTATCTCATACTCAACCATCCCATAAAAGTCTCTCTCTGGGAATAGGCCTTTGTGAGTGGATCCGCCGTGTTGTCCTCTGAGTCTGCTCTCCTTGCCTCGATCACCTTGGAGATCAACCATCTCCTTGATCAGGTGATACTGCCTTAGAATAAGTCTGGATCACTGATGGGACCGGCGTTCCTTGGCATAAGCCACAACTCCATTGTCTCACAATGGTAGGAACGTAGTTCATCTCATGAACCATTATACATCCAAACAGCCTCTTTGGTAGCATGTTAAGTAGCGATGTATCCTGCCTTTATCGTCTAGTATGTCACGGTATCTAGCTTGGAACTCTTCCAACATACCGTCCCTTTAGTGAGGGTAAAGACAATGCCTGCGACTGACATTCAGTCGTCTTTATCATTCTGGAACACTTCCAGTGATTCTCTCCAGGATCGATTGATACCATCTCACTACTACTAGTGAGTATCCTAACATCCATTTAGATCTATCTCATAGATCCAAAACTCAGGATTTAGGAGGTATCATTTTGATCCTATATGGAGAATCATAGTGATAAGCGGAGATTGATCGAGCGTAGCATAAGAAACTCCTTTCTTATCAAGAGTATGTCATCCACGTACTCTACGAGGATCATCACCATACTCCCTACTACCTTCTTGTATATACAAGGTTCATCTACCATTTTGATGATGTCAACTTCTTTGACTAATCCATCAAAACAGATGTTCCAACTCCGCGATACCTGCTTTATCCTATAAAGCATCTTGCACACGTTTCCGCTGCTCCTACTGTCTACGAGGCCCTCTGGCTGTGTACTTATAGACGCACTCTTCTAAAACATCATTTAGAAAAGCAGTCATGACACCCAACCACCAGATATCGTAGTCATGGTATGTAGCCGTGGCAAGTAGGATCTGGATGGACTTAAGCATAGGTACTGGAAAAGGTTTCATCATTATCCACGCCTGGTCAATGACGAAAACCTTTAACAAATCTAGCTTTGAAAGTCTCAACTTTTCCATCTACACCAAGTAATCTTCTCAAGATATACTTGCTCCTGATGGGGATTTAACCCTTCAGATATAGCAACCAAAGTCCATACTTTGTTGGTGTATAAGGATTCCATCTCAGATCACTAAGCATCCAGCCATTCTTACAGAGTCTCACTCCTGATGGCCAGCTCGAAACTAGTTGGGTCATCATCTCATGATGCAATCCTCGCTCCCACTGTCATAGAGAAACCGAAGTATCTCTCAGGTGGGTAAGGAACCCTACTAGATCGGCGGAGAGGCTGAGGTTCGTTGGCATCTACTGAATCCTTTGGTTCTGTCAAATCATCAGTTGCAGTTTGTATAGCTGGAACATTTCCAGTTGTACATAACTGACATTGCCTCGAGCTTGTCCGGATTTCGCTTTTCAGACATAGTCCGGACAACCCCAAATCTTAACTAACTTAAGATATGGGCTCTTCCCTTTCCATATCACATATGAAGCGGTAGGCAATGATTTGATTCGAACCCTATTCAATAGGTATGCAACTTCTCAAGTGCATAACTCCTTTAAGGAAAAAGGTAACTCAGTAGTACTCATCATAGAGCACACCATATCAAATAGGGTGTATCTGCTCCGTCCCGACATACCATCGTGCAATGGTGTATACGGAGGAGTAATGCTGAGAGAGAATCTCATTCTCCTTTAGAATAGTCTAGGAATTCCATGCACAAGTATTCTCCTCCCTGATCTCATCATAGGACATAATACTTATACCCGTATATTGATTCTCTACTTCTAACTTATATTCTGTGAATATCTCAAAAGGTTCGGACTTGTGTTTCAACAGGAACATATGTCTGAATCTAAAAGAGATCATCAGAGAACGTAATGAAGTATAAAGAACCAATCCTGGCATGTGTAGACAGGGGACCTACATACATCAACATGTATCAATCCCAAGAGTTCATTAACTCTTTCTCTGTTTCCAATAAACAGAGCTGTGGTCATCTTATCTTTGTGACATGACTGGCGAGTTTCACAAGATGTAAATTCAAACTGATTTAAATATGCATCTTTATGTAACTCCAGCTAGTCGGGTCACATTGATATGACCTAGTCTACAATACCTTAAGAAGGATCCGTTCATTTCTGAACTCTTCCTCTTATGTGTGTTCCATATACTAAAAACTGTAGTTTGATTTAGAACGTCAATGCTTTTAGACAACGTGCCTGAACCGATCAACTTTTGATATAGGAATTGTTCAAAACATTATTCAACAATACAAAATATTATCGTTTCTTTACTAATAAAGAGACAGATATGATTTTGTATATCAGGTTCGGTATCTAATAACATACGTTCAGAATCAATGTATTACAATACAGGGTGACAGTGACTAACAGACTTGGCTGCAACACTTGCCCCGTTTTCTGCCTCATGAAACTTATCACCCGTTCTCAGTTTTTCTACCCTTTTGTAGCCCTATGTAACATCTTACATATCTGGGATCCTGATCCGGTATCATATATGTAGGATGCAGAGGATACTGAGAAACAGTTCTGTATAATGAACACACCCGAAGATGATGCATCAGCATGCACTCTCATCGTTTGGGCGGCACGGGAAATCCGGTATTCCCCAATTTCCTGCTCTGTCTTATAACATTTATAGGTTGGAGCGGGACCAACGTTCTCCAGCTCAGTATAACAAGCGGGTTCGGTCAATAATCCGTATTATTATCTTGATTAAGGCGTGATATGGTCGCTACCAGGAGAGAGAGAGAAGAAAACACTCTGCGTGCGCTCTTGCAAGATCAGATTGGTTATATATTTTATCTAATCAGGATGGCTCCCACTGTTTTTATCAAATCTTCCTTCAAACCTTAAAAGGAAAGACTAGCCGGGATTAATTACACTCTACAAGTTCGCCAATCTTTCAGCCAGGCCAGTGTCGGTACTTTGAGGGAGGTTCCCCGTGCTTTCGCACGGACCTAATTACTGTAAACCTCGTTTTCCCAGAGGCGTAACCCCGTTGACACCTTTCTAGACACCTACTTGATCGGCTAATTGCAAAGTGCAAAACTCTCCCAGGAGTAACAATTACTCGCAGTGGGTATCGGGATCCAACTATCATATAGAAGGTATGCAATCTCATTGCAAATTTCAACACTTGAAACTCCCGATAAAGGTTTTTACCCATAGCACCTATGACCTTAACTATGGTCAACAAATCATAAGTACTAGTCAAGTTCTACCCGTCATTTCGTGATTAATTAGACCCATCCACATGACCCTTAACTAAGGTCAACAAAGTCACGCGACTGTCCTAACTAATCGCATCATATGCGGTGTAGGAAGACATCACTTAGCTACCGTACACTGTGCCTTGACAATGGTCAACAAACACAGCACGAATACTAAGTACTCTACTTCCTAAAATGACGGAGGGTTGCGGCTGGTTTTTGTGAAAACCTTTAACGCTTTGAACTTGATCTCGTTGCGGAATCAAATGGTTTTAAAATGGAATGTTTTTGAGGCTTTTCTAGTTTTGCTAAAGGGGTCACTCCCGGTGAAGGGATCGTCGGCCCTTTCCTCGTCGAATGAGGTGCGGGATATATCACATATATCGCTGTGCAAAGCAGAAACTATAGAAGCGATCAAAAGACAAACCGAGGGTTTTAGCATCTGCCAGTTATTGCTAAAGGAGTCACTCCCGGTGAAGGGATCTCGGTCCTTTCCTTATCGAATAAGGTGCAGGATGTTCTACAATGAACACCGCGATGCAAAGCAAGAACTGTAGCTACCTGTTTTATTTTGAAATTCGATTCCACAACATCAATTAGGTTTATTTTCTTTCATTAATCTCATTAATGAATATCCCATCATTTAAATTACCTAAACATCACAGATAGATATGACGTACACTTATGCCATCCGCATTCGCCTCGATGTCCCCTCGTGCACCGTTAGGTTAGGTAACTAACGGCAGAGCGGGGCAGGGCTAGCGCGGGTGTAAAACATAAGTAACGTCTATATAATATATCATATATAATATATATAATATCTGCCACAGAACATCGCATGATCTCAGATAAAACACAGCAGAAGAAACATATGAAATATTGGATATATTAGGACGTCCGTGTTTTCAATACGAGCCAGTATAAAACACGGATTCCACGGTCGTGATGAATAGCCAATCCCACACCCCTAGACCCCTACGAGAGCGGCAAGCAACCCTACCAATTCTAGGGTTAGGAGACCCGGACTCGACTCCTCGAGTTGGTCTCCCACTGGACCCTAGAACCCGGTTACTAGTGCTCCCCTCCTTGGGTCTATCCTAGTGCAGAAAAGTAAATAATATACAAACAGTGACTACTTCCGCAACCTGGAAGTGCCCCAATAAAAAGAATATTACATACAAGTTTTTACATGAATGAAAATGAAAAACACTCATCTCACATAAAAACCCCCGGCTATTCAAACACGAAGATCCAATATAACATATCCAGCAACACATAACATCACATGTCATCAACGTAAGTAAATATGTCCATCCCAATTGTCGTTGACATATAGCAACGAAACCGGCGATATCACATATTACACTTACGGTCACAGAAAAGAAAGTGTAAAACTACAACAGTTGGAATCCGCAACCACCTCAGACATCGCATGCCTGACCAAATGAATTCCTTAGACATCACATGCCTAACAATTATAAACCCCGCACTTTAGTCTCATTATCGAAAACACTTTCCAATATCAAGTCGGGGAATTCAACAAGATTCCCGACATCCTGATCGAATGCTCGTCGCAAACTTCAGTAGACGGCCGCACCCCCGATACCGTCGACGAAGTGCACCAAGACGGAACACCGCTGCCGCGAGCACCCGAACGGATGCTTTCGGCAACGGGGTTCTCCTACAGTCACTTGGTCGAGGCTATGGGGTGCAGCTGTCTATTAAGTTTACCGGCGAGTATCCGCGTACGCTACGTGATTGCGACGGACTTTTGATCACATCAAAATTCCGTGGCAACCGATCAAGTGAGACTAAATTGCTATGTTTATAACATTCATTCAGTTATCACATAACTTTTGTGAATTCCAATTATTGTATCCCATTCCAGATAAACAGAAAATGTTAAACTTTTCGATCGAACAATCGAACACCCAAATTTTCCCGATACAGATCAACACATGAAATAAGTCTAACAACATTCAGTTCATGCCTCAGTACCAACGGTCCAGCCGTAGAAGGGTCAAGCCAACGCCTCACATGTGGCACGCCGTACTGCCCCAAACCCGAAGGTTCAAAGGGCAGTTCAAGACGGTCACATAATCGAGTTAAGGTTTGTTGTCTTCTAGAGGGTCCATCGCGTTACTTGCACTACTTAGAACGTCGTTAAACTTCGGAAAAATCCAACACTTGGAAATTTCCCGACAGGGGAAAAATTGGGTATTTATATCCGGTCGAACTTTTTAACATATTCTAAAAATACCCGGAAAAGCACACCGACAAAATTAGACAGTCCGATCGAATACACCGAGTCCACCAAAACAAGCCCAGAAAATTCAACTCTGGAATAAGTTTTAAATATTCCCAGAAAACTCAGCATAAAATAATAGGAATTACTGTGCAGATCAGGTACGATGACGTCACCAATGTAGCGCGGAACCGCCGCATAAGCAGTACTTATGCCGCGGTTCCGCCGCCGTTCAAACGAATTACTCACCTGAGTTTTCACCGTAATTCTTAGTTTTATTTTATGTATTTTCTGGAAATTTTTAATTCACAAAAATCCGCATTTTAGGAAAAAGTCCAGAGAGCAATTTTTTTGGGTCGGGTTTCGGTTCGATCGGACTTCTAACTCCGTCGGGACTTCGCCTAAGGCTCTAGCTAGGCTCTGATACCACTGTAGGGTTCCTAGGCACTCTAGTTAAGTCTCACAAGTGATCAAACATGCACAAATAAAAAATTACGGGTGCCTACAAACCCGACTACGGATCGTTTACTAGATATTTAGGCGAAACATGTAAACTAGTTAACAATTTAACTAAGGGAACGGACATACAACCTTTGTAGATCCGGTCCACCACCTCCACGGCTCCGCAACGAAGTCCCCTCCGCTGTCCAAAAGGAATCCGGACTCCAACGTCGGCTTCGTCGAAGAATAAGCGAGCTAGGTCGTCGATATCCATGCCGAAGATGATCTACGTCGAGGCATCGCTAGAACAAGCTCCAACTTCACCAAGTCGGAAAAACTTGTGAAGGAAACACCCTATACTACTTGGCAAGAGGTAGAGGATGAAGAAATAGGAAGTGGGTAAACTTTAGTTTTGGATTTCTCACTAGACTTCATGACTTGCCATTGAAGTAGCAAGCTTTCTTCAATGTTGAAGAAGATGAAGGAGAAGAAGAAGATATGATAACTTAAATTAAAATAGAAAAGAAAATACAATACTTATCATATCTTTTACCATGGTTTAGTGTAGAGACTTAACTTAGGTTAGATAGTGGTTAGGGTTAGATAAAAGACAAGAATGGTGGACAAAGTTCAAAGCTTCAAGAAGCTTTCAAATAAAGACAAAAACTAGCAACCATTCTTATCTCTTTATCTTTTCTTTTTCCAAAATAAACAAAAGGAATAAATAAATGATTAAGTAAATGAAAAAGAAACCCTAATCACTAATTAACCATGGTTTAACACTTTACACAAAACCAAGCTTGAATGTATCATCAAACATGATACAATCATGTGCACAAAACTATATCGAATATACAATGTGCACATCCGCGCGAGAAAATCCATTTAAAGTGAACCGATACTAGTTAATGCAAAGCAATATATCAAATATATAATTATGTATTAAATCATTAAATCAACACTTGATTTAACGATCTGGTCATATCGCATATAACCGGCTAGTATCCAATGCGTCGGCTTATCGAATCAATCCTTGATTCGATAACTAGGTTATATCACATATAACCATTCGATACATTGATCGCGAGAATAGAATACGGTATCATATACACGCATTATTCTCGGTCCCGCACATATCTCATATGCGCTCCTATTTCGTTTCGCTTGAGCTAGGAAACCTCTGTGTAGGACTCTAAAGACTCGTCAATACGCCGGCAGCGGATGATGATCATATCAAACACCCACAAGCCGCAAGCGGTCTGCTAAACGTAACGGCCATCCGGGTATTGAGCGATCAGAAGATCGACGAGCAAGCCCGCTCACACTCCTGCGAATCCAACCAGTAACACTTACCGTATAGTCCGGTCTGTTCGTCTGATATGTCGCATATCTCGCCTAGGGGTGGTAAACGTCAGACCCCAATAGCTCGATAAGTCATGCCGACTTGAGGTCCATAACATTCGTGAAACTACTGATAACTCTTACCAGTATATCACTGCAACCCTGGCCAGGGATTTCCTATTATGGCCAGTCGAGCATAGCACAACATCAACCCCCAATACCGGGAGAGACGAATCCCCTCCTATCGCTCATTGCCTCCATGTGAATCGGGACCGTACCCAAAAACCACCTGTTTGCACAACTCAGTAGAGCCGTGGTAGGGTGGAAATCAAAGCACAGTGGGAGACACACAAGACTCTATGACGATCTCGGGTCTACAGACTAAGCTGTACCAGTGTCACCAGAGAACTGCCATCTGACGTGAGGTATAATACCATCTGGGAGTTCTCGGCGAGTCCGTTCAGTGTACCCAGTCTCCACTGAGCACCCGCATACCATCTTCGATGTCAAACACCAATGGATATGGGATCATCCATCGCCCATCGCATGGGTCGAGAAGATATACGCTAGTCTACTCTGGAATATCGATGCCCCGTCTCGATATTCCCTCGACTAGGAACATTTCAAGGATGTACTCATGGACTATCCAGGCCCCACTAGTATGATCTGCATCACAGTCCTGGAAGTCGAGTACACATCCTAAGGGCTTTATCAACATGTAATCAGAGAGACAGAAAGTATACATGTTAAGATAAAGTGCAACCGGATAGCGTACTATCATGTCGAGCAAGAAAGTCCTTCCTATATATGTCCCAGCATCCACTACAATATACATCCAATGTACAGTAATGGCCTCTAGGGCATACATATATCTAACAAGGTAAACATCAAAAGGATCACACAAGTTCGAAAAGAGTTAAGATTTTCTCAAGTTTTATTCTCCAGTCAGGATTCAAGTCAGAATATATATCGATTTTAACAGAGAACCATAGTTGTAATGCTCACTACTATCTTTCACCTGTTATTGTTCATACACACCTTTCAATATCGTGCAAAACGCCTTAATAAATACAAACCTTCATATCTCTGTGAAAAAACTGTTTTACTAGAAAATTTGTCACCGCCAAGATTATTCTCCCACAAAACCATAAGGACTTTTAACTCGGAGAGGACACTTGCTTAGCTTGTTTTATCTGGCGATTGGAAACTTAGCGAGCTTTGGGTCAATGACTCCCAAACCAGATGGTTTTAGGGCATTAGGTGTGGAGACACCCCAAGGACTTAATTACCCAAGTTACCAAGACCACAAAACAAAAGACTCATTTTATTTTAAATTTTTAGCACTTTTTAGTAAAACGGAGATATAGCCAGCTCTTTCTTTTAAAATTAGAAGACGTTACATGTGATAAGGTGTGTAATTACTCCACAAGGTTCCAGATGGGTAATATTACGGACTTATAGCTTCTGTAAAAGACTCTATAAAATTCTCCATATCTACTTCACTGTATGAATTATCTTTGATATTACTCAACTCAGCCAAACCTGTTTGATTCTAAGGATTTTTAACAATTTAAAAGTTTTTACAGACATGTCAGACATTCATTAAATTCTCAAAAACATACGACACGTGTAAGTGATATAAAAGACGTGTATCAGCTAAGGTCAAACGTACAGGCGGGTTACTTTTCAAGTTGTCAATCTTAATTCTTGAATTTAGATATTTCTACCTTATCAATTTAACCGTCAGATTTTGAATCAACAATCCCCTGCTAGCCAACCTGACCAAGTTTTTCTAATTTTAAGGATTTTTTTTCAATTTTTATAAATTTTTCAATTTTTTCAATTTTTATTAAATGCAGTACAAAAGCAGATATGAAATGCAACTACATGCAAAAGAAAAGAAAAATACAATAAGTAAATGCTGAAATGCAGGAAATATGCAAATGCAAATTATATGCTACCACCCCCAACTTGAAACTAGCATTGTTCTCAATGTCTGCTTGCTTTTCCCTTGCCCTTCTTGCTTCCACTAGCGTCGTCATGCGATGCCTGTTGAGCCGCTTCAATCTTGTCCAGCTGCTCCTGCATTTTCTGTTGTTTCTTGAGTATGTGGCGAATAATCCTAAATGTCAGGCGCTGCAGGTCCTTCTCGTTATCTGGTTCTAGCTCATTCAAAAGTGCCTCTGTCAAGCTTTCGGGACCCGGATGTTCGCTTGGGTCTTCCCTTGTCCAATTTTTCTGCTCATAGTGGCCGCCGGTATATCCTTGTGATATTCTCTCTATTTCGACCGGCCAATGTGCATAAACAGTCGCATATCCCTCAAACTCAATTACATCCATATAGTACTTCGCAAGCTGGGTTACAAGCACTGGCAGCAGGGGTTTGTTCTGGGCCACCCCCTCCATGATTGTGTTGAACAATTGTGTTACAACACAGAAATACTGGTCCTTCTCCATCAAGCAATGCACAATATGACCCATCCCAGCCGAAAAGGAAGAAACACGGCTCTTTCCCCTGATGTTGCGGTTTGCCCATCGGCAAACCGCAAGCACGTTTCTGTACATCTGGGCTGGATTCAGCCCCTTATCTTTCAATTCCACGAAGTCCCCCAACACTGATCTATAAACTACCAATTCTCGCGGTTGTTGATTTCCGGCTCTCATGGGGATACCTGTAACCCTAGAAATGGTTTTGGCCTGAAAAATCCTACGTCGACCCTGGAAGAAAAATTCTACGAAGCTCGATTCCGATTTGCCATGTCTTAATGCTTCGTAAAAATTCTCTACCAATTCCCTCACAGCAAACAAATCATTGCCTCTGTAAATTAAATAATCCCACCCTCTTTGACAGATTTCATTGTAGAAATACTGTCCATAGGTTGCGTCGGAGAAAATCTCAAAGAAATTTTTCTCACAATCAAAAGCTACCATTGTAGATCTGAAATTCTGCGTGGAAATTGAACAAGAAGAGAGGAAATCTTACAGAGGAGAAAGGAGATCGGGGCTGTCGGAGTAGATCAGGCCGCAATTTGCGGCTTCCTGGGATTTTCCGGCGGCCTGAGATGGAGATCTGGGGCTGATTCTTTGAGTTAGGGTTTCTTATGAAGAGAGAGCTTCAGGGTTTTGGCAAAATCAGAAGTGGAGTCTCGGGTTGGGGTTGGGACAGGTTATAAAGGGTTATTTACAAAGACACCCCTTTATAAAAAGAATTGGTAAAAGAAAACTAAAAATTTACAAAAAGGCTCCAAAGAAGAGTATATACAGGAAAACAACATGGGGGGGTGTTTTAATCGATGTAACGTGGCTCATGTAAAAACATGAGCTCCCCCGTTTCCGCGGGCAATTCTAAAAATGGTTTTAGCCTTTGGCCATTGACTTTGAACATATTTCCTGAATGTTGATCTTCAATTTCGACAGCACCGTGCGGAAAAACGGTGCGCACAAGAAATGGGCATGTCCATGGTGATTTCAACTTCCCAGGAAATAAATGTAGTCGGGAGTCATAGAGCAGAACCTTTTGCCCTACGGTGAACGTTTTCCTGAGAATTGCCTTGTCATGAAAGACTTTCGTCTTTTCCGTGTATAGTTTGGCATTCTCGTACGCATCATTGCGTATCTCGTCAAGTTCATTTAATTGAAGTTTTCGCGCTGCGCCGGCATTTTCTAAGTCGATATTGAGCTGTTTGATTGCCCAAAAAGCACGATGCTCTAATTCAACAAGCAAGTGACATGCCTTTCCAAAGATGAGTCGGTATGGGACATACCTAGGTTCGTTTTGAAAGCTGTGCGGAATGCCCAGAGCGCGTCACTTAACTTCAACGACCAATCCTTGCGGTTATTATTGACAGTCTTTTCCAAAATTTGTTTAATTTTTCTGTTGGAGACTTCAACCTGACCGCAAGTTTGAGGATGATAGGGTGTTGACAATTTGTGGCTGATGGAATACTTTTTCTTTAGCGATTCAAAAGATCGGTTGCAGAAATGCGTTCCATTATCACTAATGATGGTGCGAGGCGTACCGAACCGAGAAAAAATGTTTTCTTTTAAGAATTTTACGACAACCTTGTTTTCGTTGGTTCGACAATGGATGGCCTCCACCCATTTGGACACATAGTCCACAGCCAGCAAAATGTACAAATTCCTAAAAGAGTTTGGGAATGGCCCCATGAAATCAATGCCCCAGACATAAAAAATTTCTACAATCAGAATAGACTGTAGGGGCATTTGATTCCGTTTTCCAATCTTGCCCATGTGTTGGCATCGGTTGCAGGTTTTGCAGTATTCGAAAGCATCCTTGAAAAGTGTCGGCCAGTAGAAGCCGCTCTGCAAAACCTTTTCAGCTGTTTTTCTCGGTCCGAAATGGCCCCCGCAGGCTTGGTCATGGCAGAAGGACAAAACACTTCTTGTCTCAGAGTTAGAGATGCATCGTCTAATGATCTGATCAGGAAAATATTTGAACTGGTATGGTTCATCCCAGTAAAAGAATTTGACCCGGGAGAGAAATTTATTCTTGTCCTGATTCGGCAAAAAAGATGGTGTTTCTCCGGTGACTAGAAAATTCACGATATTAGCGAACCATGGTTCGCTTGATACGGAGAGAAGTTGTTCATCCGGAAAATGCTCATTGATTGGAATTTCCTCATTTGGTGCATTTGGTATGCAAGACAGATGATCGGCTACAACATTGTTGGTCCCCTTTTTATCTTTGATGGTTAAGTCAAATTCCTGAAGAAGGAGGGTCTAACGTATCAATCTGGCCTTGGCATCCTTTTTTGCAAAGAGGTGCTTAAGCGCAGAATGATCAGTGTAAATAGTGACGTGGGTTCCGATCAAGTAGGGACGAAATTTCTCAAGTGCGAACACAACAGCTAAGAGTTCTTTTTCAGTCATGGTGTAATTTAGCTGTGCGTCATTCAACGTCCTTCTCGCATAATGGATAACATGCGGCTTCTTTTCAAATCGCTGTCCTAAGACAGCTCCTATTGCAAAGTCAGAAGCGTCGCACATTAGTTCAAAAGGTTCGCTCTAGTCTGGTGCGCTAAAAATCGGAGCAGAAGTGAGTTCCGACTTCAGAAGCTTGAACGCGTGAAGGCACTCAGAGTTGAAATCAAAGGGTGTTTCTTTGGCCAGCAAAGAAGTCAAGGGTCTAGCCAGTTTGCTAAAATCCTTGATGAAACGCCTGTAAAACCCGGCGTGGCCTAAGAATGCCCTAATGTCAGGAGGTGGGAGGCTTGAGATAACGTCGATTTTTGCCCTATCGACTTCAATTCCTTTTCCAGAAATGATATAGCCTAACACGATACCGTGTTTAACCATAAAATGACACTTCTCCCAGTTGAGTGTGAGGTGCTTTTCTCTACATCGTTGCATTACTAGCTCTAGATGCCTCAAACACTCAGAAAATGAATCTCCAAAGACGGAGAAATCATCCATGAAAACCTCTAAAAATCGCTCTACCATATCAGAGAAGATGCTTATCATGCACCGCTAAAATGTTGCGTGTGCATTGCACAGCTCAAAAGGCATGCGGCGGTAGGCGAAGGTACCAAAATGACAAGTGAAGGTTGTTTTGTCCTGATCCTCTGGATCAATCCGGATCTGATTATAGCCGGAATACCCATCTAAGAAGCAATAGTAGGCATGCCCGGCTAGGCGTTCAAGCATTTGATCAATGAAGGGCGGCGGGAAATGATCCTTGCGAGTTGCTGCATTGAGCTTTCTGTAATCAATACAGACTCTCCATCTTGTTTGTGTGCGGGTTGGGATTAGCTCATTTGCTTCATTCGTGACAATGGTGAGTCCCGATTTCTTTGGTACCACGTGAATGGGGCTTACCCATTTGCTATCAGATATGGGATAAATGATCCCATTGTCCAGACACTTCAGCATTTCATTCCTTACCGCTTCTTTCATTACCGGATTAAGCCGGCATTGAGGATCTTTGAAGGGTTTGGAATCATCAGTCATATGGATTCTGTGCTGGCAGATAGCAGGGCTGATTCCTTTGATATCAGCCATTGACCACCCAATCGCTTCCATGTTCTTTCTCAGAACATCCATGAGGGCCAACTCTTGCTCAGGCGCAAGGTCGGTTGCAATTATTAGTGGAAGCGTTTCATCATTTCCCAAGTACGCATACTTGAGGTGGTCAGGAAGAACTTTGAGGTCAAGTTTCGGTGGCTCCTCTACAGATGGTCGCACTTCAGGGGCTGGTTCGTTGCGAAGAGGTTCAAATTGGGGTCCCCAATGTGCGTAGGATGCATGTTCAGGATTTAGCTTCTCAAGGAAAAGAAGCTCCTCAGAAAACAGTTCTTCAAAAGTCTCGTCCAGACACTCATTTTTGAAGTCAAATGTCCCCTCCTCAGACATATCGTATACAACGTTGACTTCAAAAGTATCATCGTGTTTCTCACTCGCCTGGTTTCCTAGCGTGAAAATGTTGAGGTCCACTGTCATGTTCCCAAAAGAAAGTTTCATGGACCCATTACGACAGTTTATCAACGCATTGAATGTGGCTAGGAAAGGCCATCCCAGTATGACTGGAATTTGACCGCTGGGATTGGTGACGGGTTCAGTCTCCAAAACAATGAAGTCTACGGGGAATATGAATTCCCCGACCTTGATTAGAACATCATCAATTTCTCCTCTCGGTACTTTTGTTGAACGATCTGCCAGTTGCAGATTCACTCTGGTCGGCTTAAGTTCTCCCAATCCCAGTTGTTTGTAAACTGGTTCACACTTGCCCCAAAGTCTAACAAGGCCCGGTTAATTTGTTTGTCCCCAATGGTGTAAGAAATAGTAGGACAGCCTGGGTCCTTATATTTCATAGGAATGGACTTAGACAAAACATCGCTCAGAGTGGCGGTCAAGAAGACGGTTTTGGGGACGTTTGTGCGTTGTTTCTGGGTGCACAAGTCTTTCAGAAATTTTGCGTATGCCGGAACTTGTTGGACGACGTCCAACAAAGGAATGTTGACCTCATAGCGTTTAAAAACCTCTAACACCTTTTCCATGTTTGCAGAAGGCTTCTTTGATTTCAACCTATTAGGATGGGGAGCCTTAGGTCCAAACGCTGAGTTTGGAGAAGCTGCAGATGGAATAGGTGCACAAGACGGGAATTTTTTTGCTGGATCATCAGTGTGGTCGTGTGGCGAATTCTCAAGTTGCTTTGAAGGATGTGCAGCAGACGACGAAGAAGAAGAAGCAGGATGAGGAGAAGAAGAAGAAGGTGATGAAGATGACGATGGATCACAATGAGGAGTAGAAGATGAACTACGTGCTGGTAAACTGACAACCACACGCTTGGATGAGTCGCTGGGGTTGACAACCTTGTTATCAAACGTTCGTCCTGATCTGAGGACAGTGACGGCTTTCGCATTCTCAATATTGTTCGTCTGAACAACATAAGTGTTATTGTTTCTCTGCTCTCTTGGGTTCATCACGGGTTGAGAGGGAAATGTTCCCTTCTCACGTTCATTAACTGCTGCAGCCAGTTGACCGATTTGGATTTCTAATCTGGCTATCGCTTGAGTGTTAGCGCTATGCAACTGACCGGATGTTTGCATAAAAGTAGCCAGACTAGATGAAGTCGGCGCAGAAGTTTTAATCAAAGCTTCCAACCCTTTTTCGATGGATGTCACCCTCTTGTCGTCTTGGGCGAACCCAGGGGGTGTAAAGGTTGGGTTGTGCTGATTCGGCTGTTAGGGTTGCTGGGGCTGGTTAGTTTAATATCCCAATTTTTGGTTTTGAAAATTTGAATTTTTAAATTGTTGGAAAGGCGGGTTTGAATTGTTGTTTTGAAAAGGGGCATGATTCCAAGCAAAATTGGGATGATTCTTCCAACCAGGGTTATACGTCGGTGCGAAGGGGTCGTTCCTGGGGCGCTGGTTCTGATACAACGCATTAACGTTTTCAGGTCCCTGGGACCCAACGAGAAACGGACATTCTTCCGTTATGTGGCTAGGATGCTGACAGTTAGCGCACAAAGTCGGAGAAATTCGATTGACTGGTAGCGGTGAATTTTTGCCCTCTAAAGCTTCCATTCGCCGTACAAGAGCAGCGATTTTTGCTTCGGCAGCTATAAAGGTGTCAACAATGTGTACACCACTCCTCGTCACTGATGGTTTCTCACTCACACTCTCCCACTAGATGGTTTTTTCAGCCAGTTCTTCCAAAAAGTTCCATGCGTCCTTAGCACCATAGCTCAGGAATTTACACTGACACATGGATTCTAACATCTTGCGTGAACTGGAATCTAACCCTTCATAGACAATCTGACATAACCTCCACTGTTCTAACCCGTGATTGGGATATTTGATTAAGATGTCCTTAAATCTTTCTAAGCATTTCCAAAAAAATTCACCCTCTTTTTGTTTAAAATTGTGGAGTTCGCTGCGAATTCTCACGGTTTTATGAATAAGGTAAATTTTTTTAAGAAAAACCTTCACAAAGTCATCCCATGTCGTGATCGATCTAGCTGGTAAACTGTTTAACCAGCTTTTCGCATTATCCTTAAGCGCAAAGGGAATGAATTTGAGCTTAACGACATCCTCTCCCACTCCGTGAATCTTCATCATTGCACATACTCCTTCAAATTCACTGATTAACAGGTAAGCATATTCGGACTCGAGTCCATGGAATTTAGGGAGTAGTGGTATGAATTGCGGTTTGATCTCATAGTTGTTTGCCGCAATGGTGGGCAACACTATGCATGAAGGAAGGGATGAACGGTGTGGGTAACATCTGTCCTGTAATGCCGCCTCCTGTTGTTCAACGATTGTTTGCTCCGTCATTGTTGTTGGTGTTGGAGAAGAAAGTGAAGGTGTAGAATCGGACGGCTCCGATGAGGCAGAAGGTAAGAAGGTCTCGAAAGCGTCCGAGGAATCAGAAGGTGAAGAAGAGTCGGAAGATACAGGCACAAACCGGACTAATCGAGGTTGTGAATCTCTAGTCCAAGCTGACATGCACTATCCGGAAGTGGTTGGAAAGACTGAGAAAATGGAAAAAACGTTTTTTCAACCAAAATATTCACAACCACAAATATCACACAAAAGGTACAACAAGATCACAAACAAGACATACTGCACACACCTAATCAGTCTAGGGTTGCCTAGGTTAACTAGACCTGCTCAAAAAAACTTGCCTTTTGAAGTAAAAATGTACTGCGAAACGGGCCCAAGATAGACTGATCGAGAAGCTAGGTAAGTGCAGAGAGGAAGGGAGGTTTTCCCTCTCTTTCGCGAGGTTCCTTAATTAGAGTAACCTTCTCTCTTTCGCCGGTTGCGCCTTTCACACTTTCCTAGACACTTCAGGAACAATGTACCGATGGGCGGTGTTCGAAATATACTTAACTTACCCTAGTGAGCGCGAAGTCCTTAGAGGCTGAAAGTCTAATTTCTTTTAAAGTTAATGAGGGTGTGAAAATACTCGTTCTTTGTGGTTTGTGGGCCACGGAGAAGGGTGATGAAATCCCTTACCGTATCTTGTTGGGGTTCTTTGCCCTTAAGTCCGTATTAAATTCATGCAATGCGCAAACAATAAAAGTTGTTCAAATCATCAATCAATCATTTTTTATGTTATAAGCGGCGCGCTGCAAAAAATATGGTTAGTTTCTTTTGGCACTTGTGCAGTGGAGTTTGCGAAAGAAATCCTGCACAAAATTGAAGTATTGGAGCGTTGGGTTTGAGGAGAAGGGGTTAGAAAAATGCGTACCTTGAATTTTTAAGTTTAGAAACTCCCGTTGACTTGATCCGTGATCACTTGAGTGTTCGCTTGTACGGGTCGATCTACCCGGATCTTTGGCACTGTTAACTTCGTAACGCATTTCTCCAGAATTTTGTTCTCAGCTCCACACGATCGTAGTTTGTATTTCAGTTGCAATCTGGAATTTGAAAAAAAATACGATATTTAGTGCATAATATGATATTTATGGCCAAAGTTCTGTAGATATATAATTATACAATTTTGCACATAAAAATGGACTAATAACAGAGAATTAGAGAAGTGACAGAAAATTTGGGGCAAAAGGCCAGGGTTAGGCCGCAAATTGCGGCCAATATGGATATATTTGCGGCCGGCTCCTGGTAATATTGCTCCAATTTCTCTGTTTCTTCTTCAATTTCTATTAGTATACCCTTTCTGTATGCAAAATATTTTTAGCACAACAATATCAACAGCAGAACAGAAAACACAGAGAGCAACAAGTCGGATATTTGAGGTGTTTTTGGTGTTTTGTTTGTTTTATACAAAGTATGTACAGAGATAACTCAAAATAATATTCGTGGTGTTGGCACTCCCCGGCAACGGCGCCAAAAACTTGTTCGAGACCCACGGTGACGTGCTTTTGGAAAATAAGGTCAATATCGGATATGTCGGTTTTTGTCGGAAAAAAGTGCACGACGTGAGTATCGAGTTTAAAAATACCGCAAGTGCACGGTGCGTTGAAGCAAGCCGGCAATCACGGGTCGGACCATAAGGAGTGGATATCACGACATCAAATTGAGTTATGGATCAATAAGTTGGAAAATGGTGTTTTGTCACGTTTTAGTGTAATACCTAAAAGAAACAAGGTTTTGGGATACGAAAACTTAGGCTAAGGTTTAGCAAGAGTGAAATATGACATTTACCCCCAACTCTCCATTTTGATTCAAGATTCATTTCTTTTTAGATTCCATTATAATAGCGAAAGCATGCCGTATTTATCCAGAAAATGTATCGGGATGAAATACGATATCAAGGTTAGAAAAACAGAAACTAACAAGAATGAGATTGAGAATGGTGTGGATATGGACTTAGTTAAGTGAAGTAGCAAGCATAGAATATATGCACGAATGCTATATATCCTATCTAGCTAGTTGCGACACATAACATAATTCCGTATTCACGCCTACTTCAAATCGTAACACAACAATGATAAATGTAAAGAAATGATAGGATATATGTTAAAGGTTGATTTGCAACCATTCAAAACGATATATCCTATCAAGCAAAACATAATAAACTTGCGATGTTAAGAAAAGAAGTGAAAAAATGCAAGAATCAAAAGGGAGGGGTTGCAAGTAAAGTCATTCCACATCCTACCTCACCATAGCCCAAGAATAACTACTCATACATAATCATAGCAATACACAACTGAATAATGAAAAGAATGACAAAATAAGAAAAAGAGATACAAGAATCAAACTTGAATAAAATGGAGATTTTATTGCAATGGTTAAAAATACATGTAAATGAGTTCAACTACCAAAATCTAATCTTGCAAGCTCAAAAAGAGAGGTTGCAAGACCAAAGGAAGGCAAAGAACTCAACTTAATTCCAAGAGCTACAAGAATTTTAACAAGAGTTTACAAGTATGCAAAAAGTTCTCCCTTGGCTTCATGTCTGGATCTGCTATTTATAGAGAAATCAAAAGTAAAAGTTGCAGGTGACAATAGACTAAAGTGACCACCAGGGACCCACAAAATTTGAACAAGCCAAAATGGAGCCCACTTGGCCGCAATTTGCGGCCAATCTGAATATATTTGCGGCCGAGAAGTTGAGTCTGGGGCCCACCAAGCTTCAGTAGTCTTCTGGTCAAATGGGTATCTCATGGTATTTTCAATTTTTATATGTAGCATATGTGTGAATTCTGGAGCTAAATCACAGAGAAGGGGTGAAGTGGGTGAGTGTGTGTTCACACTTCAAATCATATGTCAATCACTTTTTTTACCACTTGCACCACTCATCATTATTGTACCAAACCAGCTCCTAAGGTTCATGCATCTTCACAAAGGTTCACACAAATATGTGTTGGAACATTTCACACTAAAACTTTG
The DNA here is from genome assembly GCA_030015575.1 of Agapanthus africanus. Taxonomy (NCBI): domain Eukaryota; kingdom Viridiplantae; phylum Streptophyta; class Magnoliopsida; order Asparagales; family Amaryllidaceae; genus Agapanthus; species Agapanthus africanus. The sequence goes on from JASDDO010000004.1 coordinate 210,446,764, forward strand.
TACACACACATGTTTATGTTGCAAGCTCATTTCAATTCTGGATCTGTATTCCGTCTTGTTTGCAGTTCAGCTAAAAATCCGTCATTTTGTGCATGTCGCGTACAAAAACCCATGTATCCGTTTGCGTACCTGTACTCTGTATAAATGAGCAGACATGGATTTAATAGCACTGTTTATTGACAAAATGATAAAAAATGAACGGTATTAAAACGTAATAAATTGTGCCGAACACATGCACAACACAATTTTCACTCTAGGATTAATGTTGTAACATGTCTATCATTTTCAATTTCCCTCTTGTTCTAATTTCCTTTTATCACAAACCAAAACAAAACAAAACAATAAAGAAAATTAGAAAAGAAATGATAAAAGAGGCATGGGGGGAATTTAATGAGGCATGGGCTTGACTTTTGGGGTTCTCTCTCTCTCTCCCTCCCCCTCTCTCATTCTCAACTGAAAGCCTTAGCTCCAGCAGCCCCTCCTCCCTCAATCTTCTTCTTCTCTTCATCCAAGCCTCAAATCTACAATAAAAATCCATCTCTCATCACAAAACCTCACTTTTATCACTCCAAATCACTCCTTTGTTGGTTTTTGAGGCTAGTCTTAGCTCTAGGAAGCAAGGTCATCAAGTTTGAGCCATCATTAGACCAACTTGAGGTATAAAGCTTAACTTACTAGCCTTTTTGCCAAACTTGTAGTTTATTTAGCTTTAATTAGTGTTTATGTGGATTTTTATGCTAATTATGTGGTTTAAGTGGAGATTAGGTTAAGTTAAGGTTATTATGGCTTGATTAGTTTAATTAAGTGTTGTTAGTGTCGCTTAATCCAAGTCGTTGCACCCGTTTACACTAAAACACCTTATTGTATAAATTTTTTGTTTTAAATACGGTTTTAAATCAAGTGTTAGGATACGGGGTATCTGCTATTATCGTGGGTTTTTTTAAAACAAGCAAACATATACATTGGACTATACATGGTGTTAGGAGTGTAGTGTAAAAACTTGGACCCTTTTCACCAGATTTGACCTGATATCACCCCCATCGTGCTCGGCCCAATTTTGGAGAAACACGTTGAAACTTTGCAGGTAGTTGTCTGTAGGTATTATAAGAGATTTGGTCTTGTTTGTTTTTCTTGTTTTTGCTCCAGGTAAAATCTGGGATCATTTACCTATAATTAGTATAGTGGGTCTTGCGCGACACGTACACTCCGAGTTGGGTTTGGTGTTGCTGTGTATCACGGCATATCGGGGTGGTTTCAGACGTTGCACACACGTTTTGGTGTATTGTATGCACACGCATTTAGCTTGCGACGCTAGTTTCTCGTATGGTCTTGATATCGCGTTTTTGCAGGATTTTAGCCTTACGCGTGTTGTTTTGTGTAAATTATAGGATCGGTCGCGGTGACATCGGACGCGGCGCGGAAAGGAAAGACGGTGATCAGATCAGACTAGCGGAGGCATTCCGGTGAGTAGATGTACACATCTACGGGGGAAAATCGTTTGGATGGCGCAAGACGCCCGATAGTTAGATTTTCGTTTAGTACTTACAATTATATGCGTAGTTCCTAATAAATCATCCCGTTGCATTGCATCATTTATCATATGTATATATACTATGCTAGTACCCCATAGAACACTCACACTATTACCATTGGTTTATGCTGCACGAGCATTATTCATGGGGACACACACGCCTTGGTAATTGCTATGCCACGAACACTTTATAACTTGTTTAAATCCGCATCTTATCACTTGCGCTAATTATTGATTAATAAACCTGCAATTTATATATTTAATTCATCAATATGGATATGTGTGATTTCTAGTCACATGCACACATCTTATTGCATCACTGTTCATGCATAGCCTTCTAGTTTCCGCATTGCATTGCATATTATTAATATCATAGATATTCATGTATTATAATTTTATCGATGATTTCCATAGTTATGAGATTTATGGATTTTGAGAAACCGCAAGGATTTGAAAACGTATTACCATTTTTAAAAATGTAAGTTGCGGTTTTCTCGTGTTCTGATCCATCTATCGTCCACCATGAGATTTCTCGGTGCCTGAGCATATCATACACCCGATTCGAGGAGGAGGAGGAACCGTTTGTGGGTGCATGGTGGACCCGGTGCGGTACCCCGGGGCAAGAAGGTCACAGATGATGGCGTTGAGCCCGACAGGGGAGCACTACCGACCGGTTATTTGTGACGCGGCGGATATCCGGAGGATACCGACGTAGTCTTGAGTTTTGATGATATGGGCCAGTCCGGATTTGCCAGAGCCCTAGATCAGATATTTGGGCCAGTCTGGATTGCCGGAGCCTAGGGATAGTTGAGATATTCATATTTAGTGTCGATGCTTGACACAGATTTATATTGCTTTCATTGATAAACTGCAGCTAAATCACAGAAGTTTAATAAGATAAGAACACAGATTTCCCATGTTAATTATATTCAAATTTCGTATTGTTTATTGCATTCATGTTGCATACATATCATTACATCGCATCATATTAGTATTTGTAGGTTGTGACATCATTGTGTACATACTTACGATGGCCATATTAGATGTTACTTATTACTCACGAGTTGGCAACTCACCCCCGTCGTGATACAGTGTTTTGCAGGTCTGACCCATCAGCACGGTAGCGGCTGGCGCACCTTCTCTCTTGCTCCTTTTTCTTTGACTCCCAGCTCTGTTTGTAGGTGGGTTGCGGGGTTATTTTGTTGCCACCTTATATCATTATTGTATCTAGTGTACTCCATCTACCATATCTACCACATGTTTTATTGTATTAGCGACTTAAAGATGAGACAGTGAGATTTGTGTTTTTATATGTTGTATTTCTGGGTCGAGCTCACTTGAGCCGACATGATGCTTTATTTCTTGTACCTTTTATGCTTATTTTGCACAGTGATGATATTTATATTGCGTGTGATTTTGAGTCCGCCTTAGGCGAAGAGATAGCTCCCGCTTGGGGATGCCTTATTTCATGTTATACATATATTGCTGTTTTGTACCCGTTTGGGGCCAGTATTTACAAAGGAGACTCTGCCGAAATTTTCGGAAAATGATGTTGCTTTGAAAAAAGTTTGATGTGACGTATTTGATTTAAATCGCTTTCAATAAATCTTGGTTTTCCTTCACTCTACCGCTCTTTTGGTTTTGATTTCTGGGTTTTGGCTTACTTAGATTACGTACGCCTCGAGACGTTTCGTAATTTAAGTGCCAGTCACGTTCCGTAATTTTCGTAGCATTGAAAATGGCGTATAGCACCCCCGCAATTTCATAGCATTTGAAGCTAAGCTACTAACTTCGTATAAGAAATTTAAGTGCCAGTCACGTTCAGTACTTTTCGTAGCATTTAAGTGCCATTCACGTTCCGTACTTTCCAGGACACCACATCGATAAGGATTTGCACCCAGGATCAGTTGTATCACGCGTTTTCAGAAGGCCAGATGCCGCCATCAGTGACGTGCTGCTATACGAGTGGTCATGTTAATTGGCCGAGAAATGACCAGAGGAGTGCCAGAGCGGAATGGTTTCCGTTATTGCACCTAACCGGGCCGACGAGCGGGAAGATTGTGAGATTAGTAATCCACAGAGAAATGAGGACCCATAGACCGAGGACATTATACCATGAGCAGGAGGTAAGTAGATGATCTCGCTCTGCCAGCTTGGGCACACCGGCATGTTTTCGACATTGAAGGAGGTATACTTCAATGTCATTTATTGCGATTTGCGTTTGTGATCCGAGTATCACACTTTTATCGTTTGGATTTGAGTTTCGATGATTGAGTTTCATGATATAGTTTTCGTGCACCATGGCTGCACCTGTTGGATATTTACATTTTGTGCACAGTTATTGCACTTGATATCGATTTTGTGCCTTGGCTGCACATATTTATGATTCCGTGGATTTCGATACCGTCGATGAGATTTTGTGCATTTTGTACGCATTCGATTTGATTTATGTACTCGGTATAGCTTATATGTGCTCGTAGTGCGTTGATATGGATTTTGTGCACGTAGTTGCACACGCTTATGATTTTAATACACCTTGGCATGCTCGGTGTTGTTTTTGTGCGCATTTGAGAGATTGATGAGTTTTCGTGCATTTGTTGCACCAGATTGTTATTTCGTGCATTTTTTGCACTAGATTTTTATTTCGTGCATTGGTTGCACCGGATTTATTTTTTCGTGCGCTTTACTGCTCTAGGCATTTTGTGCGGACCTGACGCACTTGATTTGGATTTCGTGCATATTGGGCGTATGGTACGGGATTTTGTGCACACCGGATGCACGTGATTGAGATTTTTATTCGTGCATGATAGTTGCACTGGATTGAGATTTTCGTGCACTCTAGATGCACTTGATGTGTTGTCATGCACACCAGTTGCACTTTACGGATGCTTCCTGTCATGACCCGAAAAAGCCCGTGACTGGCACTTGAATCATATGAAGCCTATAGGACCCCATCTAATTCAAGTAAGCCAAAAGCCCAGAAATTTAAAACCATTTTTAAGGAGTAAATAAGGAAAACTAATTTTTAAGAAGTAAGGAAAACATGTTCTAAAAGCAAGGTTTTTAACTAAGTAAGTCGAATATGCATTTTAAAAATCTATATTCTTTTCTGAAAATTTCGGCAGAGTTTCCTTTGTAAATACTAGCCCCGAACGGGGTACAACATGAATAATATATATATGCACAATAAAAGGCATCCCAAGCGGGAGCTAGCTCTTCGTCAATCGACGGTCACAACCACGCAAGCAATATAATATACAACGCCAAAGGGCGAGGATCAAAACTCAAAAGAAACTCAAAATCAATATGAAAACCATAATACTACAACGCGCGACTCTAAGGTCGAAATAATACATAACTGGTTTTCTAAGCCTGAACAATATACATGTTTTGGTTGATGGAATTACTAGACAACGAAATAAAATAAATACAAGGGTGGTCACGATGCGAGTGAACCCACCAACTAATGCAATCACCCAAAAAGGGAGCAGTGTGCCAGAAAAGCCGCAAAGAAACCTGTACGGCAAAACCTGCAAGAACTGTGGCACAACGGGTGTGAGTTGCCAACTCGTGAATAGAAAACATCACTGAGCAGAAATCGTATGCATGACATAATCCTTGGACAATACGATCAATATAAATAAACCTCAAGTGAATAAGTCTGAAGCATGATAAAGTGGCAATGTAACCTCTATATATGAGTGTAGTGCCAAGTGCTCGTGCCAGTGCCTCAGGTAATAATATATCATAAATATGAGGTATGATCTATGTCGACTATATCATGAAGTCTATAAGTATGTGGATATCATCCAACTATGTGATCAATGTCATCAATGTCAACTATAAGTATGTGGACATCGTCCACGTGTCACCCAATGACAATAAGCATCATGCATGTAAATATCATAAAGCATATGCATGGAAATATGAGGATGTAATCAACATGTGTCGCTCGTGACATATCAAATCATGGAACCTGAGTGTCAAGCATCGACACTCGAAAACATCATGAAACCTGTGCCTAGCATCGGCACGTAAATCCTCATATACATAGGGCTCCGTCAGTCCGGATCAGCCCGTCTCATCTCTCAACTCCGGTCGGTATCCTCCGGATATCCGCCGAGCTCAAATAAAATCACCGGTAGGTAGTGGTCCCTCTGTCAGGCTCACCGTCTAGCTACACAGCAGATCCGTTCTCCCCCCGGGGTACCATATCGGGTCCACCATATACCCGCAATCGGCCTCGTCCTCTCCTCGAATCGGGTTTCACATGTCGCTCTCAGCACCGAGAAAACACATGGTGGACGCACTGAAATATCATATCAAGGGTAACCGGGTTTTAAAATAATTACATACTCTCTTTTGAAATATCCACGGTTCCCAAATCCAGAAATATCATGGAAACAACATATCTCAATGCGTATAATCAAAAGCATGATGTATGCAACATATAAAAGAAATGTAAGCATATCAGTATATCATGCAATATGGAATGGTAATATACACATATTGAGGGAAACCGCTCTTTTAAAATGAATCAGTTTTAAAGAGTATCTTGCGGTTCCCAAATCTCCAAATCCAACGAGAATCATCTATGTATGTGCGAATATGTATGTATGCACGTATGGGTGTACAATAGGTATGTACATAAGTATGCCATGCAAGGGATCAAATCCTGAATGTAACAGTACTACAGTGTAGTGACATGGCAATTATCGATGATGAAGTGTGTGAGCCGGCAAGCAGGTGTACGTGGAATATATGCATCATCGATAATGGTGCTGGTGTCCTAACAGCATGAGTTTAATATAGCAATAACCATTTGCACATGCAATGCGATGCGAATAAAAAGAATATGCAGCAATCGACTAATAAATGCAACAGTGACGAATCTGCATCAATATAAAAGGTCATACAGTTTACCATTTGAAATAAGACGAATCGGGGTTTTTAGCATAATAAGGGCTACGGTGTTTTTAAGAAAAGATACGTCTTTTGAAAATATCCGTAGAATTTCTTTGCCTGTCTTTAAAATACTCCCGATTCGTTAGTTTTTGAAATAGGTATGACATCAACCTAGTCTAACATCTACTAGCAAAACTACAGCTCTAACTAACAAGTCAATCAGGAGGGGATATGGAAACCATATAAATCTGAGTCGATATATATATATATATATAATAGTCGGTGATCCCGCCTCAAGGTACCGCGTACGATACAATATCATATGACATCCTCGAGTCATGAGTGCGGATCAATCATCAATATAAAGCTCGTATGGTAAATCATCGTACGACATCCCAAAAGCTGGGTACGGGTCAATATCACAATCCCCACATCAATACCAGGTATCCTTATCATCATATCTTATGATCTGGGGTACTGATCTAAGTCTAGTACAAATCGATACCATCTATATAAAAATAAATGCGTGTGTGGAACACACGTCTAAAGGCCCGCTAAAATCACCTGTTGTATCCCAAATACGAATCACATCATATCACCGATCTCATGGAACTATGCCCAATCTCATCGAATCATCTCCAAATATCATCCACAATCCTCATCATCTAGGTATAACTATAACAAATAAGCATGTGTGTGCATGTGGGTGTAAACCTATTCTAGGATTCGCATCTAGGAAACTATACTAGTTTACTTCTAAACCCTAATCTATCCATAGTACACCTAATCTCATCTCAACTATCCACGACACACTATAAGCTATCATAAATAGTACATATATACTATACTAAATATCGAACTGCGGGGGTGCTATACGCCATCCACCCGACTTTTCCCGTAGATATAATCTACTCACCTTGTATCCTGCGTGTCGATGTCGATGTCGCCTTCGTCTTCTTCATCGTATGGAATCCACATGATGGTACCTACATAGATAACATAATCGGAACGCGTATTAAAATCACATCGGGAATACCCAAAATGACATGCTAATGCCTATAGGTTAGAACCTATAGACTCCGCTTTCAAAACTATCAAACAACCCTCGATCTCGTCGTACAAATGTCAAGTGATCGAGGTAAAACCCAAATACGAGAATCCAGAATTTAAAATATGAAATACGGAAACACGAATCCAAAACAACAACTATAGAAAAGGGTCCCAGATTTCACCCTAGGTCAAATTGGACAATTTTGCACATGCCAAGGGTCTAGTTTATTGGAGATGGGGCTACAAAACCAATACGAGGCAAATCCACCCTGTTCTGGCCACAAATTGCGGCCAGAATGAATTAATTGGCGGCCTCGGTTAAGGGATAGGGGCTAGGGTTTTGGTGGTAGCTTCCTAGGTGCCTGCATGTATCACTGTCAAAGCAAAATAATTTTCAGAGTCTTCTAATGATAGCAGATTTCAATTAACTCTCACACATTCCAGAAATCTTCCGATATCGGTTTCTAAATCCGTATTCCGGGTTTCTAATCTCTGGTTTGGGTCTTCAATAAATCACCACAGGGGTTATAGTCCATAATCACACCTCAACTCACCTTTGTAATCAACTCAAACCCAGGGAACTGTTGGTTGGTACTATACCCGTCGTCAGTTAACAGTTCCCAGGTGACATGAGTACAGCATAGTCCACAGACTTGACACTGCTACTTCGTCTCGAGTGTGTTCCCACTGTTCTTAGATTGCTACCCTACCACGGCTCAAAGGAGTCGTGCAAACAGGTAGAAGTTGGAAGCAGTTCCGAAGCACTTGGAGGCAGTGGCGGTTAGATAGGATTCGTCTCTCCCGGTATTAGAAGTTGATATCGCGCTGTGTTTGGAGAGCCATTACGCAAAGTCCCTGGCTAGGGCAAACTAGATTTACTGGTAGGATTTCCAGTAGCTTCTCAAGGTGTAATGGGCTTCGCTCCGACACGACTTATACCGCTTTTAGTGGACTGACGCTTGCCGCCCCCTGGGCCCGATATGCGATAGTCGTAGACAAACAGACCGGACTATACGGAGATTGTCACATCAGGCTCAGTAGGAGTTCGGATGGGTTTCCTCATCGGCCTTCTTATCGACATCTACCTGGGGACTGTTACGTATAGTTAGTACCGCTTGCGGCCTGTGGTTAAACCCACTGCCAGCGTAAGTGTCGAGTCTTTAGAGTCCCACACAGAGAGTTTCCCTACATCAGGCGAAACGATATAGAGGTCGTATGGTTTTACGACAGGGTTCGAACACATACGTGTTTTTACGTAAGTACGATGTTCGGATAGTTTATACTAGCAGGCTTTGGTTTAAGCCAGATTCTAGTATTGGATTATTGGATTTATACAGTCTCAGTATTTCCGTGTTTTCACGGATGGGAGGGGCATTCTCGTAATTAGTCGAGAAGCTTCTAGAAGATTGATGAGTTGGAGGCTTAGATGGAATTTGCATTAAATAGATTAATGACTCATGGTGTGATTCATACAAAGGAGTTACTGAAGCATTTATTGCTTAATGACTCATGGTGTGATTCACACAAAGTGATTAAATGAAGCATGGTTGATATTATCATATGATTATTCATTTCATAATTATTATGCTTCATATATTCACAAATGAGATATTATTCATATCATTCTCACTCTCACCTTCTCTCTCCTCAAGCTCTCTCTTTTCAAAGAACTAACCCTAACCTCTCATGTGTTGAGATCTAAGGGTTAGCAAGACTAATAGATCCCTAATCCTATTCTATATCCTCTAGGTTACTTTGATTAGCACTCATAGCAACCTAGTTACCTCAAGTGAGAGGTTAAGATTGGAGAAGTAGCTCTCGGGTGGATCTTCTATCACAACGAAGAGGCCGACGAGGAGGTGGGCTACGAGAACAAGAAGGACTTGATTCATTAGGTAAAATCATCTTTCATAGTAGCTAATCACTTCTATGTTGTTGTTTGTTAGGGTTTAGCAAATATCCATAAAGTTAGTCGATGTTAGTTTAAACAAAATGATTGTTTTACCTATTCCGCCTCCCCGCATCATGTGGGGTGTCTAACGTCGACTTATAACTACAGTACTTAATGTACAGAACACACACAAGAGGAAGAGTTCAGAAATGAACGAATCCTTCTTGTGGTATTGTAGACTAGGTCATATCTATGCGAAACGACTAGCTAAGTTACATAAGGATGGATATTTGAATCCGTTCGAATTATCATCTTATGATACTTGCCAGTCATGTCTCAAAGGTAAGATGACCAAAACTCCATTTAGAGGACACGGAGAAAGAGTTACAGAACTCTTGGGACTGATACATAGTGATGTATGTGGTCCCATGTCTACACATGCCAGGAATGGTTCTTCGTACTTCATTAAATTCACAATCTCTTAATTATGAGATATGGAAGGGGAAGAGACCATCTCTTAATTATGTTAAGATATGGGGTTGTCCGGCCTATTTTAAAAGGCGCAATCCGGACAAACTCGAGGCAAGGTCTGTCATGTGTAAGTTTGTAGGATATCCCAAAAACTCATAAGGGTATATCTTCTACCACATTGAGGAACAAAAGGTGTTTGTTTCTCGACATGCCACCTTTTTAGAAAAGGAATTTCTTGCAAAAGAAATTAGTGGCGAGGAGGTAGAACTGGAAGAAGTTCCAGCAATACAAACTACGACAGATGATTTGGTGGAACTAGAGGATTCAGTGGTTCCCGACGAACCTCAGCCGCTCCGCCGATCTAGTAGGGTTCCTCATCCACCTGAGAGATACTACGGTTTTCTCATTGATGGTGGGAGTGAGGATTGCATCATGGAAGATGATGACCCGACTAGCTTCAAGCAGGCCATCACGAGTGGGGACTCTGTGAAGTGGCTGGATGCAATGCGATCTGAGATGGAATCCATGTACACCAACAAAGTATGGACTTTGGAAGTTGCTCCTGAAGGGGTAAAACCCATTGGGAGCAAATGGATCTTTAAGAAGAAACTTGGTGTAGATGGAAAAGTTGAGACTTTCAAAGCTAGACTTGTTGCAAAGGGTTTTTGTCAACGACCAGGTATGGATTATGACTAAACCTTTTCTCCAGTGGCTATGCTTAAGTCCATCTGGATCCTGCTTGCCATTGCTGCATACCATGACTACGAAATCTAACAAATGGATGTTAAGACCGCCTTTCTAAATGGTGATTTAGAGGAGTGCGTGTACATGACTCAGCCAGAGGGCTTCGTTGATAGTGGGAGCAGCGGAAAGGTGTGCAAGCTGCTTAAATCCATCTATGGGTTAAAGCAGGCATCGCGGAGTTGGAACATCTATTTTGATGTAGTAGCCAATGAGTTTGACTTCATCAAGAACGTAGATGAACCTTGTATCTACAAGACAGTTGCAGAGAGTAAGGTTGTCTTCCTCGTATTGTACATGGATGACATATTCTTGATAGGAAATGATGTTCCTATGCTGCACTCGGTCAAGCTCTTCTTATCACATAGATTCTCAATGAAAGATCTAGGTGATGCCTCCTGCATTTTGGGGATTAAGATCTATAGAGATATATCTAAAAGGATACTGGGATTGTCCCAATCCAGGTACATTGACACCATAATAAAGAGGTTTAGTATGGAAGAATCCAAGCCTGGTAACCAACCCATGATCTCTGGACTCACTCTCTCCAAAGAGATGTCTCCCAAGACTGATTTGGAAAGAGCTCGCATGCAAGAGATACCCTATGCTTCGGCAGTAGGCCCTATCATATACGCGATGCTATGTACCAGACCCGATATAGCTTACTCATTAAGTATAGTGAGTAGGTATCAAGCAGATCCAGGAGAGAGTCACTGGACAGCTGTGAAGAACATTCTCAAGTACTTGAGAAGGACTGAGGAGATGTTCTTGGTGTATGGTAACGGAGAACTCCAGGTGGAGTCATTTACCGATTCGAGCTTCCAAAGTGATAAGGACGACTCTAATTCGCACTCGGGATTTGTCTTTACCCTAAATGGAGGGACGGTTTGTTGGAAGAGTTCCAAGCAAGAAACCGTGGCGAACTCGACGATGGAGGCTGAATACATCGTTGCCAACAATGCTGCCAAAACGGCTGTCTGGATAAAGAAGTTCATAACTGAACTTGGTGCGGTTCCATCCATTGAGCATCCAATACCTTTGTATTGTTATAACAATGGAGCAGTGGCTTTGGCCAAGGAACCCAGGTCCCATCAGAAATCCAGGCATATTCTGAGGCGGTATCACCTGATCCGGGAGAAAGTTGATCGCCGCGAGATTGAGGTCAGGAGAGTTGACACGAAGGACAACACTGCGGATCCACTCACCAAGGCCATACCCCAGATACAATTTGAGAGACTCTTCGAGATGTTGGGTATGAGATACTACAACAGCTGGCTGTAGTGCAAGAGGGAGATTGTTAGTAATATATATGCCCTAGACGCCATTGTTGTACATATGATGTATATTATAGTGGATGATTGGATATATAGAGAGAGGACTTTCTTGCTCGACATGATAGTATGCTATTAGGTTTCACTTTATCTTAACATGTTGACTTGTATTGGTTTACTGTCTTGCTCTCACATGTTGATAAAGCCCTTAGGATATGTACTCGACTACTAAGACTATGATGAAGATCATACTAGTGGGGCCAGGGTAGTCAAAGAGTATATCCTATAACTGTTCCTAGTCGAGGGAGTATCGAGACAGGGCATCGATACTCCAGAGTAGACTAGCGTATACGCTTCTCGACCCATATGATGGGCGATGGATGATCCCATATCCATTGGTGTTTGACATCAGAGAAGGTATACAGGTGCTCTGTGGAGACTGGGTACACTGAACGGACCCGCCGAGAACTCCTAAATGGTATTATACCTATGGTCAGATAGCAGTTCTCTGGTGAAACTGGTATAGGTTAGTCTGTAGACCCGAGATCATCATGGAGTCTTGTGTGATTCCCACTGTGCTTTGATTTCCACCCTACCACGTTCACGAGAACGTGCAAAATGGTGGCTTTTGGGTACAGTCCCGAATCACATGGAGGCAATGAGCGATAGGAGGGGTTTCGTCTCTCCCGGTATTGGGAGTTGATGTTGCGCTGTGTTCGATTGGCTATAACTGGAAGTCCATGGCCATAGCTGATATTGAGATCTACTGGTAAGTGTCATCAGTAGTTTCTCGACCCGTTATGATACTCACATCGACACGACTTATCGGTTACTGGGGTCTGACGTTTACCACCCCTAGACTGGATATGCGACATATCAGACGAAGAGACCGGACTGTACGGGAGTGTTACTGATTGGATTCACAGGAGAATGTACATGCTTGCTTGTTGATTTTCTAATCGCTCAATACCCGGGTGGCTGTTACGTTTAGCTGACCGCTTGCAGCTTGTGGGTGTTTGATATGATCATCACCTACTGCCGGCGTATTAACGATTCTTTAGAGTCCTACACAGAGGTTTCCTGGCTCAGGAAAAATGGAGTAGGAGCACATATGTGATATGTGCGGGATCGAGAATAATACGTGTATGTCATACCGTATTCGATTCTCGTGATATGTGATATCGGCAGGGTATATGTGATATAGCCGGGTCATCGGATCAAGTGTTGATTCGATGAACTGATACAGATTATATTAGTCGGTTATTTGCAAAATAGCCGGATTATCGGATCAAGTGTTGATTCTATAATTTAATGTATAATTATATATTTGATATATTACATTACAATAACTAATATAAGCTCATTTAAAGATTATTTTTCTCACTTGATGATACATTGATATATATGTGATATATGTTAATTGTATTATTTTCTGTTGTTACAAAATATTGTATATGTGATATATAATATTGTAACATGTTAGGGTTACAAATGCAACTAGGGTTAAAACCATGCTAGGGTTTAAACTTGGGTTAACATTTTCTTTTTTGGTTAATTCTTTTTGGATGGATTAAGTTTTGGATGAGCTTTGAGGAAGCTTCATGATCCTTTGACAAAGTCCACCCTCTTTGTTTTATCCTTGATATTTGTTAACCTAATTTTAACCCTAGACTATGGTTGATTCTCTACATGAGTTAGCCATGACACATATCTAACTATGGTTGCATTTCTAAGCTCAACAATAATTCATTCATCACTTCTTCATCTTCTTTTTGCTCTTGAAAAAAGCTTGCTAGAATTTATCTTTGTGGTGATTGTTTGTGAGAAAAAGAAAACTAAAATGAGAAAAATTCCTACTTCATCATCCTCATCTATTCTAGCCACTTAGATTAGGGTGTTTGCTTCACTAATACTTTATTAGTGAAGTGAGAGCTTGGGTTTCTGATTCTTCAAGGTAGATCATCTTGGATTGTGAAGTATTCAAGCAAGGATGTCTCTTTCACCTCATGGAGCCTCTCTAGAGTCCGGGTACTTGATGATCGCAGCGAAGGGACTTCAACCCGGAGCTTATGAAGCGAAGGAATGGACTACAAAGGTTGTAAACCCTCTCACTTAGATGTTAAGTTGTTAACTTGTAGTGTTTTGTTTGATTCTCTAGTTAAAGATCTAGGGTTAGGGTTATCTAAAATGTCAAAATCTTTAACTTGGCATGGATGATGCCTCCCGAAAACTTGATGCCGTTGTAGGTAACCCAACATGGTAATCAGTCGATAGTAATGATTTTGAGAACTTGCTTCTCTTTCAGGTTACTCACAATTGTATGCACTCCTAAGTTGAGTAATGCTGATCGGCCTCTCTCCATTTAGTTGACATGCACTGGAGACAGCTGCATGATTTGAATCTGGTTCCAATTAAATCAGTGCCTTTTTTCTATATTGTATATAGAATGGATCATATCTTAATGATGTTAAGGTATATGGAGTGTTTGGCTTATGCTTAAAACCAGACTCTGGATAACTCAAGTCACGTTTCAGTAATGGCAGTTTATGGGTTAACCCAGGCTATGAAGAGGGTTAATTTTCTACCATCTGGAAGATCAATAGTGATATTGTTCTTGACTCACCACAGTTTTAGTAAAAAAGACTTTTTCAGAAAACAGTAGTGGGAGTATGGTTGAACTGGAAGTGATTCTAGAACCACAGACGATTACTGAAAATTTAATAGAACCTAAAGATTCAATCAGGTTTGACATTCCATTAGCCACTCCGCAGATATGGTGGGTAACCTCAGGCACCCGAGAGGTACTCCGGTATCCTCAAGGACGGTGACAGGGAGGTTCTTGTTTACCCAGACTTGCCATTACTTCTTTCCTAGACTATGAGACCCGGCAGGAGGATGAGTATAGCGTCGTTCTAAACTAGCTTTAGAAGTGCACCTGTATATGACTCTGCCAGAGGGTTGTTGTAGTTAGTAGGAGTAGCGGAAGCATAGTGGACAAGTAACTTATGTCTATTTATAGACTAAAGCAAATATGGCGGAGATAGATCATCTATTTTTGATGTGACAGTCATAGGTTTTGACTTCATCAGAATAGGAGATGGATCTGTTAAGAAGGTAGTAGGGTGTGATGTCCTGTTATTTGGATGACATGCACGTTGTAGGAAGTAAAATTCATATACTACGATCGGTTATACTATGGTTGTCACACAGTGGTTTCTCCACATAGGATATGGATATTATATTTGGCATTCTGGTCACTAGATCTATGGTTTTAGATCTAGATTTGGGTAGTGTCCTAATCTGGGTACTTAGACAGTATTCTAAAAGTATTTGAGAATGGATGGCTCATGGCATGGTGGTGTACCTGTAGGTGAAAGAGTCACCCTCTCTAAAGGTGTGTTACAGACTGAAGGGGAGAGGGATATGCATGATTGTCATATCACTTGCTTAGGCAATTGAGTCAATCATGAGATGTCAAGTACCATACCAGATGTTGTTTTTGCACAAGATAAAATAAGTTTATATATATTAATCCAATCCTAGAGAAACATTCGGAAGCAGTTTATGAGCATAAGTGGATGTTCTAGAGATTTGATAACGGCAGCATCCTTCGGGAGACGGTTATCATTCCAGGCTTCCAAGGTGACATGGATGATGTAAATCCACGTTACCTCTCCCTGTTCTTTCGGGCTTGCGGAAATGGTAAAAAACGATTTTTAAGGTTTAGGTAACATGGACTACGAAAACGGATCTTGGCTAAACTACACACTAGCAACTAACAAGAGAGTTATCTACTCGGTTAGGGGTCATACCTCAACTTGAACTCCTTCTTCTTGGACTCTTTGTAGTGGTCGGATGGTGCTTTCCTCGCTGCCTTCTCTTGTCGAAGATGGATCCACCTGAGGGTTTCTACCTTGAGCTCCTTTCTCGATCTTGAGAGAACTAAAGTGTCCGGCTTGCTAGACCTTCAACCTTAGGATGAGTAGAGAGTGGCTTTGGGTGTTTTATCTCTAAGGAAAGGTTTCTCAACTCATGAGAATGATTCTCCTTGAACTAGAGGAGGAGGAAGATGAAAAGAGGAGAGAGAATGGTTATGATAGAATGAGAATAGTTTTACAACAATAACAATATAAGTGAATTAATCAAATTAATAATTTTAATCAAATGAAAAAGTTGATGGTTGGTTTGATGAGACAATTATCATTTCACATTAAATGGTTTTTGCAAAGATCAAAGAGCATCTTTGATGTGTAATGATGATGGTCAAAGTTTCAACCATGGTCAACTAGTCAACCTTGGTCAACAAACCCAACCATAACACAATTTTATTTAATTAATATGATTAATTGATATATCACAAATTCATTAGGGTTTGGAAAAAGACGACTGTCAACTGTGCATAAGCACTCGTTCCAAAACCCTAATGAAAAACCACTTCCTCCGCCTCAATCAACTGTGCATACACACCCGCATTCGTGTTCCGAGGAACATGAATACTATGAGATAAAACTAACCCTAAAACATATACTAGGATCTGGCCCAAACCAGAGCCCGCTAGTAATGTCTGTCCGGACGCCAAACGTGCACAATTGTGCGGATGTGAACGAACCCTGTCGCAAAACCATGCGACCTCTACTCTGTTTTGCCCAAAGGCGAATAACCCTCTGTGTGGGACTCTAAAGACTCGACACTACACTGGCAGTGGGTTTAACCACAGACCTGAAGCGGCACTAGCTGTACGTAATGGTCCCCAGGTAGATGCCGATAAGAAGACTGACGAGGTAAACCCATCTGAACTCCTACTGAGCCTGTATGAGACAGTCTCCGTACAGTCCAGTCTATTCATCTAAGAACATCGCATGGCAGGCCTAGGAGGGCGGTAAACGTCAGTCCCCTACTAGCGGTACAAGTCATGCCGGAGTGTAGCCCAGAACACCTGAGATAACACTGGAAACCTACCAGTCTATCTCGCTTGCCCTGGCCAGGGACTTTGTGTAATGGCTCTCCTAGACACAGCGCGATATCAACCCCCAATACCGGGAGAGACGAATCCTGTCTAACCGTCACTGCCTCCAAGTGCTTCGGGACTGCACCCAAAAACTACCTGTTTGCACGACTCCTTTGAGCCGTGGTAGGGTAGTAATCAAAGTACAGTGGGAACACACTCGAGGCGAAGTGACAGTGTCAAGTCAACGGACTAAGCTGTACTCATGTCACCTGGGAACTGATAACTGATGATAGGTATAATACCAACCAACAGTTCTCGATGAGTCATGTCCAGTGTACTCGTAACCTAACGAGCACCCGCATACTATCTCAAGTACGACGTACTGACGGCTGTGGGACAGACCGTCTCCCATGCTGGGATAAGAAGCGCATACGCTAGTCTACTCCGGAGTATCGATGCCCTATCTCGATAGTCCTGCGACTAGGGACCTGCATAAGGATGTGTTTATAGATTACCCAGCCCCCACGAGTGTGACTGCCATCACAACGCTGGTAATCAAGCAAAGATCCTAAGGGCTCCACTAATGTGTAAAGGCGATATGCTAAAAGAAACACATGCACACATTAAAGCAGAAACAAACCAAGTAGCATACTACCATTTTGAGCAAGAATGTCAATACAAGGTGAATATCCCAAGCTTCCATCAAGTAATATACAATCCAGTATGATACAGTAATGGCCTCTAGGGTATATACACTAACAATCTCCCACTTGCACTAAGGCCATGTACTGGCGTATCGAAGACCTGTCATCTCGATCAGCCGCTCGAACTGAGTCTGGGGTAAGGCCTTGGTGAATGGATCAGCAGTGTTATCTTACGTAGCAACTCTCCGAACCTTGATCTCCTGGCGACCCACGATCTCCCTGATCAGGTGATACCGCCTCAAGATGTGTCTGGACTTCTGATGGAACCTGGGTTCCTTCGCTAAAGCTATAGCCCCGTTGTTGTCGCAATATAGAGGTATTGATCAATAATGGACGGAACCACCTGAAGTTCTGTTAGGAACTTCCTTATCCAGACGACTTCTTTTGCGGCATCTGCAGCAGCGATATATTCTGCTTCCATCGTTGAGTCAGCAACGGTTTCCTGTTTGGAACTCTTCCAACACACCGCCCCTCCATAGAGGGTAATGACATAACCCGACATGGACTTAGAATCATCCTTGTCATTCTGGAAGTTGGAGTAGGCAAAGGCCTCGATCTGGAGGTCTTTTCCACCATACACCAAGAACATCTCCTTAGTCCTTCTTAGGTACTTGAGAATGTTCTTTACTGCTATCCAGTGTTTCTCCCCAGGGTTTGACTGATACCGGCTTACTACACTCAGTGCATAAGCTACATCTGGTCTGGTACACAACATCGCATACATTATAGAGCCTACCGCAGAAGCGTAGGGTATAATAGACATGTGATCCCTTTCCAAATCAGTCTTGGAAGACATCTCTTTGGAGAGGGTGATCCCGTGACAAGCTGGTAGATTACCGCGCTTGGAATCTTCCATACTGAATCTTTTCAGTATGGTGTCGATGTACCTGGACTGTGAGAGTCCCAGTATCCTCTTGGATCCGTCACGATAGATCCGGATCCCCAGAATGTATGAGGCATCACCCAGGTCTTTCATGGAGAACCTGTGTGATAAGAACCCTTTGACAGATTGTAGCATAGGAATTGTTAGTGTATATGCCCTAGAGGCCATTACTGTATCATACTAGTTTGTATATTACTTAATGGAAGCTTGGGATATTCACCTTGTATAAACAATCTTGCTCAATATAGTAGTATGCTACTTGGTTTGTTTCTACTTCAATGTGTACAGGTGTTTATTTTAGTATATCACCTATACACATTAGTGGAGCCCTTAGGATCTTTGCTTGATTACCAGCGTTGTGATGGCAGTTACACTAGTGGGGGCTGGGTAATCTATAAGCACATCCTTATACAGGTCCCTAGTCGCAGGACTATCGAGACAGGGCATCGATACTCCGGAGTAGACTAGCGTATGCGCTTCTCATCCCAGTGTGGGAGATGGTCTGTCCCACAGCCATCAGTACGTCGTACTGGAGATAGTATACGGGTGCTCGTTAGGTTACGAGTACACTGGATAAGACTCGTCGGGAACTGACCGGTTGGTATTATACCTATCGTCAGTTATCAGTTCCCAGGTGACATGAGTACAGCTTAGTCCGCTGACTTGACACTGTCACTTTGCCTCGAGTGTGTTCCCACTGTACTTTGATTACTACCCTACCATGGCTCAAAGGAGTCGTGCAAACAGGTGGTAGTTGGGTGCAGTCCCGAAGCACTTGGAGGCAGTGACGGTTAGACAGGATTCGTCTCTCCCGGTATTGGGGGTTGACATCGCGCTGTGTCTAGGAAAGCCATTACACGAGTAGTCCCTGGCCAGGGCAATCGAGATATACTGGTAGGCTTCCAGTGTTATCTCAGGGTGTTTTGGGCTTCACTCCGACACGACTTGTACCGCTATTAAGGGACTGACATTTACCGCCCCCTAGGCCCGCCATGCGATGTATCAGACGAACAGACCGAACTGTACGGAGACTGTCACATTCAGGCTCAGTAGGAGTTCGGATGGGTTTCACCTCGTCAGTCTTCTTGTCGGCTTCTACCTGGGGACCGTTACGCACAGCTAGTGCCGCTTGCAGTCTGTGGTTAAACCCACTGCCAGCGTAGTGTCGAGTCTTTAGAGTCCCACACAGAAAGCTATTCGCCTTTAGGCAAAAGAGTAGAGGTCGCATGGTTTTGCGACAGGTCGCATGGTTTTGCGACAGGGTTCGGTCACATCCGTGCACTTGTGCACGTACAGTGTCCGGACAGTTAACACTAGCGGACTTTGGTTTAAGCCATATCCTAGTGTACGTTTTGGGATTGGTTTTATCCAGTATGTATTCGTGTTCCTCAGAACGCGGATGCGGGTGTGTATGCACAGTTGACAGAGAGACAGAGGCAGAGGATTCTCATTAGGGTTGTTGACTGTTGACTGTTGACCATTGACTTTTTGCTCAACCCTAATGAGAATATGATATGTAATTAACAATAATATTAATTAAGTATTATAGTGACATGGTTATTGAGGGGTTGACTTTGTTGACTTGTTGACTTTGTTGACCGGTTGACTAGGTTGGACTAGTTGACCATCATGATGCAATGGCTATCATTTCATGGCAAAGACTTTTTCTTGCTTGTTCTCTTGTGCAAAATGAGTGCATGAAATGATATGGCTATTGTAGCTTAAACCATCACTAATACTTGATTGCTATTATTGGTTATGATGGCTTTGGATTATGAGAGCCAAGAGAGAAAAGTCTTGCTCATTCTTTCATTTCCATTCTCTCTCTTGTTCTTGAGCTCTCATCTTCTTCCTCTTACTCTCCCTCTCTTTAGTCTATGGTTCACTTGTCTCATGTGTTGAGAACCAAGAACCATAGAGGAAAATCCCAACACACTCTCCTCTACTCACTCTAGTTCACAAGGTTTAGCAAACCGAGTGAACTAGTTTCTTCAAAGCTCGAAGAAGAAGCCAAAGGTAGAAGCTTTCAGGTGGATCAATCTTCGGCGCAAGGAGACGACGGGGTGAAGCCGATCCGGACAACCATCGAGGCTTGAAGACGAAGGAGTTCAAGAAAGAAAGGTATAACCCCCTAACCGAGTAGTTAACAACTCTTAGTTAGGTTGTTAGTTAGATGTTTAACAAAGATCCGGTTTTGAGTCCATGTTACCGCCTCTAGAAAAAAAAATTTCACCAAATTCCGCATGCCCGAAAGTACCGGGAGAGGTAGCATGGACTTACAGTGGTATCAGAGCCTAGTTAAACTCTATCTAACATGTTAGCAAAGTAACTAGAAGATCGATCAAAGAAAAAGTCACGAAATACACCAAAAATTCATGCTTGCTGTCGATTTTCAAAGTACTGTAAAAGTAATAAATCATGCTTCAAAAATCGACTAAGGGTTTTTAGAGTATACTGTAGAAAGACGGTCCTCTGATCTCATCAAAGCGCCGCGGAAACGCGGCAATAGCCTGCTATTGCCGCGGTTCCGCGGCCGTATTGGCTCCTCTCTGGATCTTCTGTGCTACAGTATATTCAGTGGGGTATTTTGGGAATTTTGATATATGTTTTTTCAGCCCAGATTTTCCAGAAAGAAAATTTAGTTTTTGGGGCCTAAAAATCCGTATTTTTTGATCGAACTTCTAAAGACTTAAGCTGACGGGTTTTTCTGTGATGTGATATTTGTATTGAACGTCTGCTAATCGCTATATGTCGATTAGTGGGGGTTATACAAATCTGTGATCTGTAATGTTATTGGTTTGTGTATATGAATTCATTGGATTGTCGCGGGTGAATAGCCGAGGGTTGTGAGACGAGAGTTTTCTTTTCTTTCAATTCATGTAAATTTGTAAATTGATGTAATAATTATTTGTATGGCCGCACAACCGGGTCGGGGTTGTAGCCGTCATTGTATAATTTCTTTTTACTGTTTTTGCTCCTAGGATAGACCCATGGAGGGGGTGCACAAACTACCGGGTATGCCGAAGTGCCGAGTGGCCTACTCACGGGGTTGAGGGAGGTTGCTTCACTTCGGGTACTTGGCGGGTAGTTTGCCGCACCCGTAGGGGTCTTGGGTGGGGTTTTGGCTATTCACCGCGACCGTGTAATCTTCTTTTCGTTACAGGCTCGTACGAATTGCGGGTTCCTAGTATATCCAATGTGTTCATCTGTGATCTGAAATGGCTATCATTGCAATGTATATCTATATATGATATTATTTAGGCGTTGCTTATGTTTTACAGCCGCGCTAGCCCAGCCCCCGCTCTGTCGTTAGTTAAGTAACCTAACGGGTAATGACGGGGCCCCGTGGCGAATGCGAATGGCATAAGCGTACGTCATATTTTGGTTGTTTTCTGCAATGGTAGGATTAAATGATGGGACGCATTAAAAGAACTAATGCAAGAATATCACGCATTAAAAGAACTAATGCAAGAAAATAAACCAAGTAAAAGTCGTTGGAACACTTTCGAAAAACCACTCGGTTCTTTTCAAAACAAACTTTTAAAATGCGGAGTTTGAGCCACTCCTTTTAAAAGCTATCTCGTTCCATCGATTATATCAAGTTCTCTACGTTCACGGTTTCGCCAAAACCATTCGTAGCCCTCCGTCGTTTCACATGAATAATCAATAGTATTCAAGCTATGTTTGTTGGCCAAAGTCAAGGCATAGTGATTGGTAGCTATTGGGTATTCATGTGCAGCATAGATAGATGCGTTGGTTTGGAACAGTCGTACTGCCTTGTTGGCCAAAGTCAAGGGTAGGTACGGGTGGATTCAAATTAACCTGGAGAACGATGGGTAGAACTTGACATGTGACTTATGATTTGTTGGCCAAAGTCAAGGTCATAAGAGCATGGGGCAAAAATCCACATCGGGAGTTTCAAAAGAACTGAAACTTGCTAGTGTTGCATACCATTTGGAGTGTGATGATTCTGGTAGGATTCCTTCAGTTTCGTCACGCGATGATATTTGGATCCCGATCCTACTGTGAGTATATGCTACTCCTCGGGAAATTTCTCACTTAACGATCAATGCTATAAACCTAGTAAGTGTCTAGAAAGGTGTTAGCGGGGCTACACCCCCAGGGAAAAGAGGTTCTTAAATTAAGGAACTTCGCGAAAGCGTTGGAAAACCTCCCTCGAAGTACCGACACCAGCCTGGCCGAACGGTTAAGCAAGTATTGTACGGTGAGATTGATCCTGACTAATTCTTCCTTTTTGGTTTGAGGAGGGATTCGAGAAACGGTGGGAGCCATCCTGTTTAGACAAACTAAAAACCACTCTAAACTTGCAAGAGCATCATGCTGAGTGTTTCTTCTTTTCTCTCCTAATTGCAGCGACCAATCGACATGACTGGACTTAAGTTACTTCTAGATAAAAACATACTGACAGGGCCAAACTATAAAGACTGGCTCAGGAATGTCTAAATGGCAATCACTTACGACAAGCTGGGGTATCTTCTTACCACCAAAGCTCCCCCCGTCCCAGGTCCCACCTCCAGCGTCGCGGATAAGGAAATCCGTAAGACTTGGGAGATTGATTTCACGAAGGCCAGGTGTCTCGTGCTTGCCTCTATGGACAACGAATAACAGAGGAGGCACGACAATATGGACCTTGAGTCCATATTTCTCCATACAAAAGAACTGTATGGAGAGCAGTCTCGTATCGCAAGATACGAAGTGTCAAAGAAGTTATTTTCGGCAAGGTTGGCCGTCGGATCATCGGTAGCGGAACACGTGCTTAAGATGATTGGCTAGATAGAAGAGCTCGCGGACCTTGGGACCACGTTGGAGAATGAGCTCTATACGGACTTGATTCTCCAGTCCCTTCCTTCCACTTACGCCCAGTTTATCCTGAACTTCAACTTACAAGAAAAAGAAGTTGAACTTTCAGAACTCCTCAACATGCTGAGGAGTGCAGAGGGCACCCTACAGAAAGGTAGGGAAACATCCACTTTGTTTGTAGGAGGATCTTCCTCTTCTAGGTCCAAGGCGAAAGCCAAGGGAAAGAAGAAGAAAGCCCACGCCAAACCAAGGGGCGGTGTTGGTAAAGTGGATACGAAGGGAAAGGCAAAGGCAACAAAGAAAGCGGGGCAGCTTGTGGATAAAGAAGATTGCTTCTATTGTCATAAGAAGGGACACTGGAAGAATGATTGCAGGGCTTGGAAAGCCAGGACACAGGAATTGAAGCAGGTTGCGGGTTCAGCTTCAGGTGTGTATGTTATTGAAAACTGTCTTTCAATAAACTCTACTTCCTGGGTATTGGATACCGGATCAGGATCTTATATCTGTAATTCTTTGCAGGCGTTGAGAAACCGTAGGGTTTTGAAGGCAGGTGACATGACCCTCAAAGTTGCAAACGGAGCTAGCATGGATGCTAAGGCCGTGGGGGACTATCACCTGGGAATGTCAGATGGACATGTTTTGGTTTTACGTAATTGCTTTTCTGTACCCAACTCAACTTGTAATATCATTTCTGTATCTTTGGTTTCTAAAGAAGGTTATGAATTTGCGTTTGTAAACAATGTTGTAAACATTCACCTTAATCAAGTTCTGATTGGGTCAGGTACATTAAGCAATGGTATATACGTATTAAACCAACCACAGATTTTCAATGTCAAGAATACACACAAAAGAAAGTCTCTGGAAATAAATCAGACTTTCTTATGGCATTGTAGACTGGGTCACATCAATGAGAGAAGGTTGATGAAGTTGCATACAGAAGGATATTTGAATCCGTTCGAATATCAATCATATGCCACTTGTCAATCTTGTCTCAAAGGAAAGATGACAAAGACTCCGTTCACTGGACACGGAGTAAGAGCGAGCGAGCTCTTGGGACTCGTACACAGCGACGTGTGCGGTCCAATGTCTACACATGCGCGAAGCGGTTATTCTTACTTCATTACTTTTACGGATGACTTTTCAAGGTACGGTTATGTCTTCTTAATGAAACATAAGTCCGAAGCCTTTGGAAAATTCCAGGAATATAAGAATGAAGTAGAAAAACAAACCGGCAAAAGTATCAAGATTCTAAGATCAGATCGAGGTGGTGAATACTTGAGTGCCGAGTTCCTGGACTATTTAAAAGAGAACTGAATTCTCTCTCAGCTTACTCCTCCATACACTCCGCAACATAACAGTGTATAGGAGAGACGGAACCAAACACTATTGGATATGGTACGGTCCATGATGAGTAACGCTGAGTTACCGCGATCATTCTGGGGGCATGCACTAGAATCAGCTGCATACCTTTTGAACCGAGTTCCAACTAAGACTGTGCCTACTACACCATATGAGATATGGTGTAGGAAGAGACCCTATCTTAAGCACATTAAGACATGGGGATGTCCAGCTTTTGTTAAAAAGCAGCATGCGGACAAGCTCGAGGCACGCTCAGTACAGTGTAAGTTCGTGGGATATCCAAAGAACTCCAAGGGATATTTCTTCTACTGCGAAGAGGAACAAAAGGTTTTTGTTTCTCGTCATGCCTACTTCTTGGAAACTGAGTTTTTGGAAACCCAGATAAGTGGGAGCAAAGTAGAACTGGAAGAAATTCCAGAACCACGAGCTATTACTGAAAGCTTAGTGGAACCAGAGGGTTCAAAAGTACAGGACATTCCTACGCCGCTCCGCAGAAGTAGTAGGCAGTCTCATCCGCCCGAGAGATACTACGGTTTTCTCATAGACGGGGATAGTGAGGATTGCATCATAGATTATGATGAGCCTACTAGCTTCCAGCAAGCCGTTCAGAGCGTCGACTCGGTAAAATGGCTTGATGCAATGCGGACCGAAATGGAGTCCATGTACACCAACAAAGTAAGATAACAAAAACATGCATAGGAGCTAAACTAAGGGGTTAGAGTGATTATACCGAATTGATCTGTTTCCTTCGATCTTCAACCACCTTCCCAAGCTCCTAGAGGCCTCCTTGATCAAGCTTGATCTCCGGTCTCCCTTCATCGAAGATGATCCACCTTGAGAGTCTATGAATCGAGCTCCAACCTCATATTCGAGGTACCTAGATCGCTACACTGGATACCGTAGAATAAGTAGAAAGTGGTGAAGGATTAATTTGTTTCAAGACACCCAAGGTTTCTTAACACATGAGAGGGTTTGGGTGGAGGTAGAAGAAGATACCATGAGGATGAGAGTGATGCAACTCAAGAAAGAAAATGGCTAAGTCTTTTTCTTTGTTGTGAGATTTCTTTTTGTGTTTTTTTTTTCAATAATTGAAGCCATCCATATAAATATCTCATGGCTCCAAAATATCTCGAATTAACCAAAAATATCTCAAGTCAACAAAATCTCACAACAAACAAAAACTTAATCATGCTTAGAAAAGTAACAATGGGTCACTAATAAGCCATGCCACCAAAAATGCAATAAACACCTCATCCTACACCTCAATAACCTTTTAATCCAAAAAGGTCTAAACCATAATGAGGTGTAATCTTCTAAAAGTAATCTTGTAAGAAATTACAAGAATACCCCTCATCCGTATATACATACCCACATACGTATTCCGAAGAATACGAATACAATGAGACGAAAATAATCCAACAATATAATACTAGGATCCGGCTTAAAACAAAGCCTGCTAGTATTATCTGTCTGAATCATGATACGCGCACAAGTGCACGTATATGATCGAACCCTACCATAAAACCATACGGCCTCTACATTGTTTTTCCCGAAGCAGGGAAACTCTCTGTGTGGGACTCTAAAGACTCGTCAATACGCTGGCAGTGCGTTTAACCACAAGCACGTCAGCGGTACTAGCTGTACATAACGGCTACCCAGGTATTGAGCGAAAGAGAGGCCGGCGAGCAAACTCATCCTAAAACCCCTACCGAGCCTAACAGTGACAATATCCGTACGGTCCGGTCCGTTCGTCTTATGAGTATCGCATATCGAGTCTAGGGGGTGGATAAAGTCATACCCATAATTGTTAGTGTATATGCCCTAGGGGCCATTATTGTATCATACTAGCTTGTATATTACTTAATGGAAGCTTGGGATATTCACAGTTATATAACAGTCTTGCTAAACATGGTAGTATGCTACTTGGTTTTATCTATCTTAATATGTGTGTACATATTGATAGAGCCCTTAGGATCTTGCTTGACTACCAGCGTCGTGATGGCAGTCACACTAGTGGGGAATGGGTAGTCTACAAGCACATCCTTTTTCAGGTCCCTAGTCGTAGGATTATCGAGACAGGGCATCGATACTCCAGAGTAGACTAGTGTGTACGCTTCTCATCCCAGTTGGGGAGATGGTCTGTCCCACAGCCATCAGTACGTCGTACTGTAGATAGTATACAGGTGCTCGTTGGGTTACGGGTACACTGGACAGGACTCGTGGGGAACTGTTGGTTGGTATTATACCCGTCGTCGGTTAACAGTTCCCAGGTGACATGAGTACAGCATAGTACGCAGACTTGACACTGCTACTTCGCCTCGAGTGTGTCCCATTGTTCTTAGATTGCTATCCTACCACGGCTCAAAGGAGTCATGCAAACAGGTAGCAGTTGGGTGCAGTCCCGAGCACTTGGAGGCAGTGGCGGTTAGACATGATTCGTCTCTCCCGGTATTGGGAGTTGATATCGCGCTGTGTCAGAGAGCCATTACGCAAAGTCCCTGGCCAGGGCAAGCGAGATTTACTGGTAGGTTCCAGTAGTTTCTCAAGGTGTAATGGGCTTCGCTCCGACACAACTTATACTGCTTTTAGGGGACTGATGCTAGCCGCCCCCTAGGCCCGATATGCGATAGTCCTAGACGAACAGACCGGACTGTACGGAGATTGTCACATCATGCTCGGTAGGAATTCGGATGGGTTTCCTCATCGGCCTTCTTATCGACATCTACCTGGGGACCGTTACGTACAGCTAGTGCCGCTTGCGGTCTGTGGTTAAACCCACTGCTAGCGTAGTAATCGAGTCTTTAGAGTCCCACATAGAGAGTTTCCATGCTCCAGGCTAAACGATATAGAGGTCGTATGGTTTTACGACAAGGGTTCAGACGCATACGTGTTTAAACGCACGTACGACGTTCGGACAGTTTTTACTAGCCGACTTTGGTTTAAGCCAGATTCTAGTATCGGGTTATTGGATTTATACAGTCTAAAGTTTTTCCGTGTTTTCACGGATAGGAGGGGCGTTCTCGTAATTTGGCGGGAAGCTTCTAGAAGTATGGTGACTTGAGGGTTTAGGTGGCATAAGCATTTATTGCTTTAGTGACTCATTTGTGTGATTCATCCATGTCATTAATGTATCATTAAATGGTTAATGACTCATGTAGTGAATCACACATATTGAATTAATGAAGCATGATGATTAATCATTTTATTTATTTATTTGATAAATCATTATTCTTCATATATTCAAGAGAGATCATTATCTCATTCTCATTCTTATGCTCGCCTTCTCTCTCCTCAAGCTCTCTCTCTTCAAACCCTAATCCTCCCCTCTCATGTGTTGAGATCAAGGATTAGATAGACTAATTAATCCATAACCTCACTCTATATCACCTAGGTGCCTTTGATTAGCAACTAAAGAAACCTAGTTACCTCAAGATTAGAGGTGAAGCTTGGAATAGAAGCTCTCGGGTGGATCGTCTATTACATAGAGGAGGCCGAGGAGGAGGTGGATAATGGAAAGACGAAGGACAAGGTTCACTAGGTATAATCTCTTCTCATAGTAGTTAACAACTCATATGTATTTGTTAGTTATAGTTTAGCAAAGATTCTTCGGTTAGTCGATGTTAAGTTTAAAGAACAAGACTGTTTTTCATATTTCCGCCTCCCCGCAACTCGTGGGGTGTTGTACATCGACTTACAGTAGTATCAGAGCCTCGCTAAACAATAACTAACTTATTTGCAAAGTCGTTACAATTTCGAACGCAAAACGAACATGAAAAATAATCGTATTCACCAAGTTTCTGTCGATTTTAAATCGAGGTCTAAAAATTTTTCAGGGACCTCTAAAAATACAAGCAGGGAAATATAAGAATACTGGAAAAAATTGGGTGCATGAATAGGCCAAACAGCCGCGGAACCGCGGCCGATCCTACCGATCTGCCGCGGATCCGTGGCCGAGTTGAAGCCGATTCAGCCCAATTTTCCCCAGTAACTCTTCTGTGAATATTTTGTCTTTTCTGGAATGTTTATTTTCTGCTCAAGTCTCAGGTGCACAGAGAAGCTTTGGAGTAGAATCTAAAGTATTTGCTCGATCGAAATTATATGATGTTTGTTAATTAGATTATATCTGTGAACTGTATAATGTGTTCGTAAACCTCCCCTAACTGCTAGTATGTCGGTTGGCAGGGGGTTGCACATTTCTGTAATGTTTTTACTGTTTGTGATTATGAACTTGATTGGATTGTTGTGATGATTAGCCGGGGTTTGAGATGGGTTATTATATTCATTCATTCGATGTAATTGTAATATGTTGTAATATTATTTTGTGGGGCGCATCCAGGTTGCGGTTGTAGCCACCATTGTATTATTTCTTTTTACTGTTTTTGCTCCTAGGATAGACCCAAGGCGGGGTGCACAAACTACCGGGTACTTTGAAGTGTTTAGTGGCCTACTCACGTTGTTGAGGGAGACCGCTTTACTTCGGGTACATGGCGGGTAGTTTGCCGTACCCGTAGGGGTCTAGGGTGGGGTAATGGCTATTCATCACAACTGTGTAATCCGTCTTTCGTTGCAGGATCAAAAGAAACGCGGATTGCTTGCATATCCAATAATGTTCATCTGTGATCCGGAATGCCTATTATTGCGTCTGACGAATGTACAATATCTATATATGATAGCTATTTAGACGTCACTTATGTTTTACACCCGTGCTAGCCCAGCCCCCGCTCTGTCGTTAGTTAAGTAACCTAACGGGCGATGACGGGACCCAGTGGCGAATGTGGATGGCATAAGAGGACGTTGTGTTTTCGTTGTTTTCTGCAATGATAGGTTAATTGATGGGGCGCATTATATTAATGCAAAGAAAATAAACCAAAGTTGAATCATTGGAACAGTTTAAAAGAAACCACTCGGTTATTTTAAAACAGAGGATATTTTTTAAATTGCGGAGCTTTAAACACTCCTTTTAAAAAGCTATCTGGTTCCTTCGGTCATATCAAGTTCACTACGTCGGTTTCGCCAAAACCATTCGTAGCCCTCCGTCATTTCATTTGGGTATTCAGTAGTATTCAAGCTATGTATTTTGACCTAACGCCAAGGCATAGTGTTTGGTAGCTGCTGGGTATTCATTTGTTGCATAGATAGATGAGTTAGTTTGGGACAATCGTATTATCATTTTGGCCGAACGTCAAGGATATGTACGGATGGGTTCAAATTAACAAGATAATGATGAGTAGAACTTGACATGTGACTTATGAAATTTTGACCTAACGCCAAGGTCATAAGAGCATGGGGCAAAAATTTATATCGGGAATTTCTAAAGAAACTGAAATTTGCAAAGAGATGCATACCATTTGGAGTTTGATGAATGTTGGTAGGATTCCTTCAACATTATCACACGATGATATTTGGATCCCGATCCTACTGTGAGTATATGCTACTCATCAGGAGATTCGTCACTTAACGATCAATGCTATAAACCAAGTAGGTGCCGAGAAAGGTGTCAGCGGGGCTACGCCCCCAGAGAAAAAAGGTTATTTAATTAAGGAACTTCGCGAAAGCGTTGGAAAACCTCCCTCGAAGTACCGACACCGGCCTGGCTGAACGGTTAAGCAAGTATTGTACAGTGAGAATAGTCCTGGCTAGTTCTTCCTTTTTGGTTTGAGGAGGGATTCGAGAAATAGTGGGAGCCATCCAGTTTAGATAAACTAAAAACCACTCTAAACTTTCAAGAGTATCATGCTAAAGTGTTCCCTCTCTCTCTCTCGTTGCAGCGAACCAAAACATGACTGGCCTTAAGTTACTTTTAGAGAAAAATATACTGACAGGGCCAAACTATAAAGATTGGCTGTGGAATGTCAAAATGGATTTGACCTATGACAGATTGGGGTATGTCCTCACCGCTAAGGCACCTGCAGTCCCAAGTCCCATATCCAATAATGCGGATAAGGAAATCCGCAAAACCTGGGAGTTAGATTGCACGAAGGTCAAGTGCATCGTGCTTGCCTCGATGAATAATGAACATCAGAGGAAGCACGAGGATATGGATCTAGATGCCATATTTCTCCATACAAAGGAACTTTATGGAGAGCAATCTCGTATAGCAAGATACGAGACCTCAAAGAACTTGTTTCAAGCGAGGTTGGCCGTCGGATCATCGATAGGAGAACATGTCCTAAAGATGATTGGCTATATAGAAGAGCTCGCAGACCTTGGGACGACTTTGGATAATGAGCTCTATACAGACCTGATTCTCCAGTCCCTCCCTTCCACCTACGCCCAGTTTATTCTGAATTTCAACATTCAAAGAAAAGAAGTTGAACTTTCAGAACTCCTTAAGATGTTGAAGAGTGCAGAGGGCACCTTGCAGAAGGCAAGGGAAATACACACTATGTTTGTTTGCGGTGCTTCTTCTTCCGGGTCCAAGGCTAAGGCCAAAGGAAGGAAGAATAAGGCCGCCACCAAACCTAGAGGAGGTGTTAGTAAGGTGGGAGCGAAGGGAAAGAAAAAGATTGCAGTGCCAGTAGTGGCCAAGGATGAGTGCTTCCATTGTCATAGGAAAGGACACTGGAGGAAAGATTGCAAAGCGTGGAACGCCAAGAACCAGGAACCGAAGCAAGCTGTGGTTTCGACATCAGGTGTGTTTGTAATTGAGAATTGTCTGTCAATCAACTCTACTTCCTAGGTATTGGATACCGGATCAGGATCTCATATATGCAATTCATTGCAGGCACTGAGAAACCGTAGAGTGCTGAAGGTTGGTGATATGACCCTGATGGTTGCTAACGGAGCTAGCGTGGGAGCTGTGTCCGTAGGGGATTATCACCTGGGATTGACGAGTGGACATATTTTGGTTTTACATAACTTTTTTTGTGTACCTAGTTTAACGTGTAATATCATATCAGTTTCCTTGTTATCAAATAAAGGTTGTGATTTCACGTTTGTAAGCGATGTTGTTAACATCCACCTTAATCGTGGTTTGATTAGGTCCGGTACACTAGATAACGGTATATATGTCTTAAACCAATTACAAATTTTCAATGTCCAGAACACACTAAAAAGAAAGTCTCCAGATCTAAATAAGGCTTTCTTATGGCATTGTAGACTGGGTCACATCAATGAGACAAGCTTAACTAAGTTACATAGAGAAGGATATTTGGATTCGTTCGAATATCAAACTTATGCCACTTGTCAATCATGTCTCAAAGGAAAGATGACAAAGACTCCATTCACTGGACATAGAGTAAGAGCGAGCGAGCTCTTAGGACTCATACACAGCGATGTATGTGGTCCAATGTCTACACATGCAAGAGGTGGTTTTTCCTATTTCATTACTTTTACGGATGATTACTCTAGGTACGGATTCATTTTCTTGATGAAATATAAATCCGAGGCTTTTGAGAAATTCCAAGAGTATAAGAATGAAGTAGAAAACCAAACCGGAAAAAGTTTCAAGACACTAAAATCTGATCGAGGTGGTGAATACTTAAGTGCCGAGTTCCTAGGTTACCTAAAAGAGAAAGGAATTCTCTCTCAGCTTACTCCTCCATACACTCCACAGCATAACGGTGTATCGGAGAGACGGAATCGAACCCTATTGGATATGGTACATTCCATGATGAGTAATGCTGAGTTACCGTGATCTTTCTGGGGTTATGCGCTAGAATCAGCAGCATATCTTTTGAACATAGTTCCTACCAAGACTGTGCCTACCACGCCATATCAGATGTGGAGTGGGAAGAAACCCTATCTTCAGTATCTAAAGATATGGGGATGTCCAGCTTTTGTTAAAAAGCAGCATGCGGACAAACTCGAGGCACGATCAGTACAGTGTAAGTTTGTGGGATATCCAAAGAACTCCAGGGGGTATTATTTCTATTACGCAGAGGAACAAAAGGTTTTTGTTTCTCGTAATGCCCATTTTCTAGAACATCAGTTTTTAGAAAAGGAAACAAGTGGGAGCGAAATAGAACTGGAAGAAATTCCAGAACCACAAACTACTACTGAAAGTTTGGTAGAACCAGTAGTTCAAGAAGAACTAGACATTCCCGCACCCCTCCGCAGGAGTAGTAGGCCGTCTCATCCGCCTGAGAGATACTACGGTTTTCTCATAGATGGGGATAGAGAGGATTGTGTCATTGATGATGATGAACCTACTAGCTTCCAGCAGGCCATCCAGACCGGCGACTCGGTACGATGGCTAGATGCAATGCAGACCGAAATGGAGTCCATGTACACCAACAAAGTATGGACTTTGGACTTTGCTCCAGATGGGGTAAAACACATAGGATGCAAATGGATCTTCAAGAAAAAGATTGGTGTAAATGGACAGGTGGAAACCTATAAGGCTAGACTTGTTGCAAAGGGTTTTCGTCAAAGACCTGGTTTGGACTATGACGAGACTTTTTCTCCAGTGGCTATGCTCAAATCCATTCGGGTTCTTCTTTCTATTGCCGCCTTCCATGATTATGAGATCTGGCAGATGGACGTAAAGACGGCTTTTCTAAATGGCAATTTGGAAGAGTGCGTCTATATGGATCAGCCAGAAGGCTTCAATCAGAGTGGGAGCAGCGGGAAAGTGTGCAAGTTGCTTAAGTCCATTTATGGACTAAAGCAGGCATCACGGAGTTGGAACATCTGTTTTGATGAAACGGTCAAAGAATATGACTTTATCAAAAATCCAAATGAACCGTGTATATAGTAAAATTGTAGCACGAACTGTTGTATTCCTCGTCTTGTACGTGGATGACATTCTATTGATAGGAAATGACATTCCTATGCTACAATCTGTCAAAGGATTCTTGTCACACAGGTTCTCCATGAAAGACCTGGGTGATGCCTCTTACATTCTGGGGATCCGGATCTATCGTGATAGATCCAAGAGGATGTTGGGACTTCCGCAGTCCAGGTATATCAACACTATACTGAAAAGATTCAGTATGGAAGATTCTAAGAGCGGTAATTTACTGGCTTGTCACGGAATCACCCTCTCCAAAGAGATGTCTCCCAAGACTGATTTGGAAAGGGAACGCATGTCTATTATACCCTACGCTTCTGCGGTAGGCTCTATAATGTATGCGATGTTGTGCACCAGACCAGATGTAGCTTACGCACTGAGCGTGGTAAGCCGGAATCAGTCAGACCCAGGGGAGAATCACTGGATAGCAGTGAAGAACATTCTCAAGTACCTGAGAAGGACTAAGGAGATGTTCTTGGTTTACGGCGGAAAAGACCTCAAGATCGAGGCCTTTGCTGATTCTGGCTTCCAGAGTGATAAGGATGACTCCAAGTCCATGTCGGATTATGTCTTTACCCTCAATGGAGGGGCGGTGTGCTGGAAGAGCTCCAAGCAGGACACCGTTGCAGACTCAACGATGGAAGCGGAGTATATTGCTGCTTGCGATGCCGCAAAAGAAGCGGTCTGGATGAAGAAGTTCCTAACAGAACTTCAGGTGGTTCCTACCATTGTTGATCCAATACCTCTATATTGCGACAACAACGGAGCTATAGCTTTAGCGAAGGAACCCAGGTCCCATCAGAAGTCCAGACACATCTTAAGGCGGTATCACCTGATCAAGGAGATCGTAGATCGCCGGGAGATCGAGGTCCGGAGAGTTGCTACAGAGGAGAACATTGCTGATCCATTCACAAAGGCCTTACCTCAGATTCAGTTCGAGAGGCTACTCGAGATCAGTGGTCTTCGATATGCCAGTACATGGCCCTAGTGCAAGTGGGAGATTGTTAGTGTATATGCCCTAGGGGCCATTATTGTATCATACTAGCTTGTATATTACTTAATGGAATCTTGGGATATTCACAGTTATATAACAGTCTTGCTAAATATGGTAGTATGCTACTTAGTTTTATCTATCTTAATATGTGTGTACGTATTGATAGAGCCCTTAGGATCTTGCTTGAATACTAGCATTGTGATGGCAGTCACACTAGTGGGGGCTGGGTAGTCTACAAGCACATCCT
This sequence comes from Agapanthus africanus, assembly GCA_030015575.1. Lineage (NCBI taxonomy): Eukaryota > Viridiplantae > Streptophyta > Magnoliopsida > Asparagales > Amaryllidaceae > Agapanthus > Agapanthus africanus. The sequence goes on from JASDDO010000004.1 coordinate 210,481,311, forward strand.
TTTTCAGGTCCCTGGTCGTAGGATTATCGAGACAGGGCATCGATACTCCGGAGTAGACTAGTGTGTACGCTTCTCATCCCAGTTGGGAAGATGGTCTGTCCCACAGCCATCAGTACGTCGTACTGGAGATAGTATACAGATGCTCGTTGGGTTACGGGTACACTGGACAGAACTCGCGGGGAACTGTTGGTTGGTATTATACCCGTCGTCAGTTAACAGTTCCCAGGTGACATGAGTACAGCATAGTCCGCAGACTTGACACTGCTACTTCGCCTCGAGTGTGTCCCACTGTTCTTAGATTGCTACCCTACCACGGCTCAAAGGAGTCGTGCAAACAGGTAGCAGTTGGGTGCAGTCCCGAGCACTTGGAGGCAGTGGCGGTTAGACAGGATTCGTCTCTCCCGGTATTGGGAGTTGATATCGCGCTGTGTCAGAGAGCCATTACGCAAAGTCCCTGGCCAGGGCAAGCGAGATTTACTGGTAGGTTCCAGTAGTTTCTCAAGGTGTAATGGGCTTCGCTCCTACATGACTTATACCGCTTTTAGGGGACTGACGCTAGCCGCCCCCCTAGACCCGATATGCGATAGTCCTAGACGAACAGACCGGACTGTACGGAGATTGTCACATCAGGCTCGGTAGGAATTCGGATGGGTTTCCTCATCGGCCTTCTTATCGACATCTACCTGGGGACCGTTACGTACAGCTAGTGCCGCTTGCGGTCTGTAGTTAAACCCACTGCCAGCGTAGTAGTCGAGTCTTTAAAGTCCCACACAGAGAGTTTCCCTGCTCCAGGCGAAACGATAAAGAGGTCGTATGGTTTTACGACAAGGGTTCGGACGCATACGTGTTTAAACGCACGTACGACGTTCGGACAGTTTTTACTAGCCGGCTTTGGTTTAAGCCAGATTCTAGTATCGGGTTATTGGATTTATACAGTCTAAAGTTTTTCCGTATTTTCACGGATAGGAGGGGCGTTCTCGTAATTTGGCGGGAAGCTTATAGAAGTATGGTGACTTGAGGGTTTAGGTGGCATAAGCATTTATTCCTTTAGTGACTTATTTATGTGATTCATCCATGTCATTAATGCATCATTAAATGGTTAATGACTCATGTAGTGAATCACACATATTGAATTAATGAAGCATGATGATTAATCATTTTATTTATTTATTTGATAAATCATTATGCTTCATATATTCAAGAGAGATCATTATCTCATTCTCATTCTTACGCTCACCTTCTCTCTCCTCAAGCTCTCTCTCTTCAAACCCTAATCCTCCCCTCTCATGTGTTGAGATCAAGGATTAGATAGACTAATTAATCCATAACCTCACTCTATATCACCTAGGTGCCTTTGATTAGCAACTAAAGAAACCTAGTTACCTTAAGATTAGAGGTGAAGCTTGGAATAGAAACTCTCGGGTGGATCGTCTAATACATAGAGGAGGACGAGGAGGAGGTGGATAACGGAAAGACGAAGGACAAGGTTCACTAGGTATAATCTCTTCTCATAGTAGTTAAAAACTCCTATGTATTTGTTAGTTATAGTTTAGCAAAGATTTTTCGGTTAGTCGATGTTAAGTTTAAAGAACAAGACTGTTTTTCATATTTCCGCCTTCCCGCAACTCGTGGGGTGTTGTACATCGACTTACAATAATAACGCGATATTTAGTGTCGGTATGAAGCCCATCACCACCTGAGAAACTGCCGATCCTAGATCAATAATTTTCGACTACCTTGGCCAAGGATTTCTGGTGATGGCCACCCGTGCACAACGCGACATCAACCCCCAATACCGGGAGAGTCGAATCCCCTGACGATCTGCTCACTGCCTCCATGTGGCTCGGGACTGTACCCAACTAAAATATGTCCTTTGAGCCGTGGTAGGGTAGTAATCAAAGTATAGTGGGAACTCACACGAGACAAATGACGATCTCAGGTCGATAGACTAACATGTACACATGTCACTTGGGAACTGCTATCTGATAATAGGTATAATACCAACTAGCATGTTCCCGGCGAGTCCGTCCGGTATACTCATAACTCAATTAGCACATGTATACATCTTAGGTGAACAAACTGACACCAATGGCTTATGAGTCCGACCAACGCCCCTCGTCGGGGTCTCGATCAGTATACACTAGTCTAGTCTGGAGTATCGATGCCCAGTCTCAAAACTCCCACGACTAGGGACATTTAAGGATATGCTTATAAACCCAGCTCCCACGTATATGATCACCATCATAATGCTGTTAGTCAAGCAAGAATCCTATTGGCTCTATCAACTTGTAATAGTGATCTGTAATACCATCTAAAGCATGTACATGATGATAAAGACAAACCAGATAGCATACTATCATCTCGAGTAAGACTGTTCTACCGGTATAGGTCATCCCTCAATCATCATAATCACCTGCTTTCGACTATGATAATTTCCATGAGGGTACTATAGCCAACAAAAACCCTGGTATGTACCCAATTTGTTTGAATTGCTTTCCCAATACGAAATTTTAACCAAATTTTTTTATGAATTATTTTTAAATAAAATTAGGGTTTAGCTAACCTTCTAGATGCTCACAGTGGTGATGACGATGGCGAGTATGAAAGTGATTGTTCGTCTGTGAATTTCCACTTAAATCTGCACGAGCGAAAGACTATGAGATCGAGAGAGCTGAGTGAGACAGAAAGATGAGAGAGAGACAGAGGGGGAGAGATGAGAGAGAGAGAGAGAGACCAGAGAGGGAGAGATTGCCGGTGAGGGAGAAGAGATCGCCGGGGAAGGGACAAAGAGGTCTCGGGGGAAGATCGAGGGGGAACATAGGAGGTCTTGGGGGGAGGTCGAGGGAAAGAGATCGCGCGAGAGAGAGAGAAAGAGAGCGCGAGCGACTGAGACCGAGATAGAAATTAGTGTGGAATGAGGAAAGTTAATGATCATATCTATTTAAAAGTGAAGGAATGGATGCATTTTGAAAATACGCCCCATTATTTTGTACTAAAATATATAGGCAGAGTTTGAAACTGTGCTCATTACATTTGTAATGGGCGCATTTTTAAACTGCACCCAGTATAATTGTAAGAGGCGTGGTTTGAAAGTGCACCCATACATTTGTAATGGGCGCAGTTTGAAACCGCGCCCCTTAATTAAAAACAAATTATTCATGTCAACGCCTGAGCTGACGCTGACGTGGCGCCTACGAGGCAAAAAGTAGCATGTTTTTGTAATATATTTTGAAAGTGGTTTTTTTTAAAAAAATTTAAAATGGTTTAATATAAAAAAAATGCCCTAAGAAAAATCAAAGGAAAAAAGATTAAAATAGGGAGAAAAATAATAACTGCATGCATAAAGGAAAAACCCCCACTAAGGTTAGTTGTTATAACTATTTGACATAAAAATTCATGTAGGCAGTGGATCACGATAACTGATTTTTATTTCCCATTTACACTCTCCCATCTCCATAAACTATCCTAACAACTTTAAAACCCAAACCTAGCTATAGAAATCAAAACAATAATCTAGCATCTAAACAACGAAATCAAATCCCCAGCACTCTCTTTCCTTGTGAATGTCTGCTCGCCAACAGATGATGGAGAATTATTTTGGCATGCTAATCGTTTTTTGGAGCTATGGGCATGCTAATCTTGATAAGGATATCAGAGGTAATTAGTGATTCTTTAAGAAAAGATAATTGCAGAAATAATATATGTGATCTCCTTATGGTTGTATGTTGCTTCCTGTTTTTATCATTGATGAGAGACTCATATCGATTATTTAATGCACCATATTTTTATTGTTCACATAATTCTTATAGATACGTGATACTAATAGACTACAACTAACCAGGTGCCCCACACACATGCGTGTGGACCAATTGTAAATTTCACTAAAATGTAGGCGGCTGAGTAAAAATTTGCTCAGTATTGAGATAGCCCAAGAAATAGCGAAATGCAAATTTATATGGAAGCCGGGAGGCGAAGCTGAATTTGCTGGAGTTTTTTATCTGTGTGCAGTCTAAGTTTTTGGGGCTGGCGATAATTATTCATCATTTTGTGGGCCAAACAATCTCACACCTTCAAGAAGAGAAGGAAGGAATCCAAAGTCTGCTTCCGACAAAAATCCCAACCCTTCGAATGCTTTGGGAGTATAGCTGCACGTGTGATGCACATATGTATCAAATTGAAGGTTTGATATATATTTTTTTATTATTTCCCTAAACATTTCTAAAAGTTTATTATTTTATTTGTAACTAAAATGTGTAAGAATCTTTCAAAATCTTTTGTGTGTAATGCTAACTTGTGACCACATGAATTTTGAGATTTAAAGATGCCCTCTAATAATACTAAATGTGAGGGTAGTCAAGAATGGAATTGGAACCAGAAAAAAATGATTTAATTAGGACTTTTTTTTAATACAAGAGTTTTTGATAGTAGGACTTTTTTGCATATGTAAGAATCTTTCGAAATCTTTTGTGTGTAATGCTGACTTGTGACCACATGAATTGCATATGTAAAATGTCCATGAGGCGGGGCATTTGAGATTTAAAGATGCCCTCTAATAATACTAAATGTGACAGTAGTCAAGAATGGAATTGGAATTTAATGAGGACTTTTTTGAATACAAGAGTTCCAACCAAAAAAATTATCACATCCGTTTTGCTCAAAAATTTGAAAAACCCTGCTAAACCATTCTTTTTTGCGGATCTCTGATGTCTGTTGTCTGTCTTTCTCTTTCATATATTAAAGTTAATAAATGATAATGATTGAACCAAAATAAAGAGAGGACCTAAGAGAATTATTTTAAAATATTTAAATTTTGCATCATATTCTAACATATCTTGGGAAATTATATTTGTTAAAAAGCTAGGTATGTACTACATGTCAAGAGCACAGTTAAAAACGCAACTTATATATGTACATTTAATAACCGTATATGTGTATTATTGATATAGATAAACCACAGAAATTGGCAAATATATGACCGTCCAAAAATTCTCATCGATGATCATACATTAATAAGGAATCAAATAAAACAGTATTATTTGTATATATAAAATTCAGTCAAAATATATAAATATAAATTAACATTACGGTATATCCACATATGGTTTTTAATATTGAAGACTATAAAATCGATTGAAGATTTTTCATTAATTGGTCTTGGTTCTTATGCATGTATTTTTGCCGTAAGTTCTATTAATATCACAATATTTATATGATAAAACAATAATGTTATTTATATGAATAATCACGGCTAGTGATTACTCATGGATAGCATAGCATGATCCATTACTGATGGTTATCAAAAAAAAAATTAATCTAGTATTGAGATTTGTGAAGAAACCAAGGCCAACCCTAAACCCTAACCCAATTCAAACCTGAAACGGATCCCAACTCCACTTGAGCCTCAGCATGCACAACGTAGCTCAGAGGACACAAGCTGTGTCGCGACATATCTAAAATAGATTTTCCTCCTTGCAATTAGAAATGTTTGCATGCTATTCTATTTTCTCACAACAAACAGCCTCTAGGCAACTCCAATGTAAATTCAGTGCCAATCACGGTCAATGTAATCACTTGCTATCATTGTAATCAAAGCCAAGCTCCCTTCAATATTTTTCGCACCTTTAACTGCAAACTTTACCTTCCACATTACACAAATTAACATAAGATTAAAATTAGTATAACTGCACACAAATTTTGAACTTTCTTCGCATTTTCAAGACTTAGTGAGAGATTGCATTATTTTTGTTTTCTGGAGTTCGGATTTCTAGCCTTGGAATTGCCCAACTCAACCACGCTCTTGGAAGCGCGATCAATCACATTAGATAACCAAGTACTGCTCTTAGCGATGCAGCAACCCAAAGTTTGCTCTGCTGCAGAGATCATCATGTTCACTTGTTGTGCTAACTCTTGTGTCCGTGCTCTGCTTGTGTCTAAGGCCCGATCGATTTCCTTGTTTGATATTTCCTGAGCATTTACTGAAGACCAGCTGGTAGAAAGAATAGAGCCTTTGCCATCCTGTAAAAGATCAATTTGTGCGTTCTGGATTCAAGTGCAATAAAGATTAATTAGTCCAGGAAATTAGATAGGTTTAACTTGGGTCACATTGTACGTTGGTTTATTCATTTTTTGACTAAAATGGCTTCTAAATTTGTAATTGGTTAAATAAAGGAATACCGCTAGTTCCAAATTTGTAATTGTAGATAGGTTTATTCATTTTTTCGACGATCAGCATCTATCATTATCTTTATCATGTAAGCTGTGGATACACCAAATTTCACATGATTCCACCACTTTTTCACCGTTGAATTAGCAATGTAAAAAGTTCTATTGTCGGTAAACCGCTAATTTTGCACCCACTAAATCAACGGTGAAAGTGATGGAATCACGTGAAATTTGGTGCATCCACATCTTACAAGACAAAAACGATGATGGTGGGTGCCGAACGTCGATAAAAATCGTGGAGAGCGTATCTTTTCGACGCCATAGAAGGAAATTCCCTTCTATGGCACATTTGCTCCATTATATATATATATATATATATATATATATATATATATATACTGCATCGGATGACGTTTTTGTTGCATTATCAAAAGACAGTTCATTTTTGCATCCATCGATACATAGACTATAGATCTTTAAATCTCTTGATTTTTTATACACATATATTTGCGGGTTGGGTGATCAACTTGAACGAATAGGATAGTTAAAATGTATCATAGATCCGGAGTTCCTATTTTTTAAAAACGCGGACCGGTTTGCAATAGATCACCCCCCCCTATATGTGTGTGGAGAGAGAGAGAACAAATCCTATAGGACGGGTTCGTGTTTTTAAAAATACGAACCTGAATGAGGACCATTGGATCTTATATTTGCTTTTAACGGTTAAGATTAATGCTGCTTAAAAATCTTTTTTGTATGGAAGTTGAATATTATAATCCTTGATTTTAGAGATACATATGCAACTTTCCTCTTTTTTTCGTCGCTCCAATTTCTGTTTACCGCTGCGCTCCTCATCTCCTTTCCCATTGCCACGAAAAATTTCAACGGGCCGCAGCACCCAATTTGGAGTGAAAGGGATTTTGAGATGAGGTGGTGGCCATCATCATCTCAAAATCCCTCACTCCAATTGGATGCTGCGGCCCGTTACAATTTTTCGTGGCAATGGGAAGGAAGATGAGGAGCACAGCCGTAAACAGAAATTGGAGCGAGGAAAAAAAACAAGAGAAAAGCTGCATATGTATCACTAAAATTAAGGATAATAATATTTAACTTCCATACAAAAAAGATTTATTAAGCTGCATTAATTTTAACCGTTGAAAGCAAACATAAGAATCAATGGTCCTCATTCATGTTCATGTTTGTAAAAACTCACTCTCTCTCTCTCTCTCTCTCTCTATATATATATATATATATATATATATATATAATGGAGGAAAGATGCCATAGGAGGGAATTTCCTCCTATGGCGTCGAAAAAATACACCTTCCCTCATTTTTTTCGCCAATCGGCACCCACCATCTTCATCGTTATCATCTAAGATGCGGGTACGCCAAATTTCATATGATTCTACAACCATTTCACCGTTGATTTAGTAATGTAAAAAGTTCTATTGTCGGTAAACCGTTAATTTTGAACCCACTAAATCAACGGTGAAATGGTTGTAGAATCACATGAAATTTGGTGTAGCCACATCTTAGATGATAACGATGAAGATGGTGGGTACCGATCGTCGGAAAAAATAAGGAAGGGTGTATCTTTTCGACGCCGTAGGAGGAAATTCCCTCCTATGGCCTCTTTCCACCATTAACCTATATATATATATATATATATATATATATGAGAATAATGGAGAAAAGAGGTCATAGGAGGGGATTTCCTCCTATGGCGTGGAAAAAATACAACCTACACCAATTTTTTCGACGATCGGCCCTCATCATCTTCATCGTTATCATCTAAGATGTGGATACACTAAATTTCATGTGATTCTACAACTTTTTCACCGTTGATTTAGCAATATAAAAAGTTCTATTGTCGGTAAACCGTTAATTTTGAACCCACTAAATCAACGGTGAAAAAGTTGTGGAATCACATGAAATTTGGTGTACGCACATCTTAGATGATAACGATGATGATGATGGGTGCCGATCGTCGGAAAAAATGATGGAGGTTGTATTTTTTCCACGCCATAGGAGGAAATCCCCTCCTATGGCCTCTTTCCTCCATTAATCTATATATATATATGGGGAGGGCAAATGGCCTTATACTTAAGAGTGCAAGTCAAGAAGTCTTTCATTTTGTATTTCATGAATGTCTTTAGATAATAAATGTATGGGCCATCATTAATTACATTGGTATTTATGTATGAGATATGGCCTCTCATAAAGGGCCACGTAGTCGACTCTTGCACCCTAAGATATCGCCTTAGGAACATTTTTCCCTATATATATAAGAAATCCAAAATTATATATATTTTTGTAAGTTAACCTTCAACGGTTCAAAAATGCTATGATATAAATGCTAACTGATTTTTGCACATTTTCTATACATGCGAAGATAAAATTAATCCATTCATGTTCTATAACTAGTGTTTTTTATAAAATATAATGACGAAAAATAGAGGATAAATATACTTGCCTCGCTATGCTTGGTTTCAGAAGTGCAAATTATTATTGGCCAACTCCCGTTCTCAAGGGGCAATATGCGAACTTGCCGATCAACAATAATAGCGTCCTGCAAATAAAGCCAGTAAACTGCTAATCAATGAACCAAGGAGATAAGAGCTCTATTAAATAATTAAGGTTGGCGTTCTACTACAAGAACAAGAAACAAGCTTAAAATTTTTAAAGTTTATAAACTAATAAAGCAGCTGCATCATTTACAAACTGGAAATCATCTATAAATATCAAGAAAAGTTAGTCATCTTAATAGAACTTCACGCATGTATGCAGAAAAAAAATCTACTCCTGTAATTTTTTTATAGTTCCGATTCTTTCTAACCAAACAAAAATAAGCAAATCTTTACTTCAAAAGAAGTCGATACACATACATATATACACATAATGAGAAACACAGGTGCACATATATACAGACTTGGGCTAACTTGGTGTTTGTGCCAACGTAATTTTCCCTACTCCCGACAGCAAAGAGGTTAATATATTGAATGGATTTATTTTTGTAACCATCGTTAGGTCCGATGAGTTAAGCAAGGTACTTATATGAGAAAAATCATTTGAACTGCCTAGATATCTGCAGCAGGAAGTAGGAATCTCATTCCTTAATGTCCAAGAAATAGAAACATAAGCTGTACGTTACACTGTTTACCCCGGGATTACAATCATATGCGTATTCATATAAACCCTTAAGAACCTCAATCTCATATGTATCATATAAACAATACTAACTGCAGTTGTATTTCGAGTGATCTTAACAATAATTGTGACAGGAACATGACTAAATAAAATTCATCCTATTGATTTAAGAGAAAATTGAGCACCCAAGCTATTTGATGGGTTTAGAAAATACAATTAATACTTTCAATAAGAACATACATTCAAGAGAAGAGCAGTCTGATAGGCATAAGGCTGTCTAAAAGTGACAACAGCCAGCTGCGATTTATCTCCATCCCTGTTTCATTTCCGAACGACTCAAACTATGATACTGATATAAATAATTGATAGAATCTCACAAAACTAAAGAGAACCAATGGGAATTAATTCAGATTTTACCTCTGAAGTTGGATTTCATCAATTGTGCCGCAATATGAGAAGAACACGATCAGCTCTTCTTTAGTCGCCCTCGGAGAAATGTTAAGCACCTGCACGCTTAGATCCAAAGTGCCCATGAAACCTGAAACCCCTTCCCTTGGTTTCCACTACCACCACTTATCTGTACAGAACTTGATGGCTTAAAAGAAGCGAAAGCTGGAATCTAACAAGATGAGGAGGAATAAGAATAAGCCCAGCAAGACTAAAAAAGAATAAAGCGATTAAAAAAAAGGAAAGGTATTCCCCTTGTTGCAGCACCTTTCTCTATGAGCACATTAGCAAGTGCTTTGTAGTTTGAAGTCAATGGAGGATCCTGTATAGGACTTCTCAGGATAAACACAAATCAATAGAAGGTGTAAAAATTAGCAACCTGAGTTATCAAGAAGACAAGGATAGACATTTCGCTATGCAAGTCTATCACGTTACAAAGAAAAAAAATTACGAGTAAATTTATGGACAATAGCTTCTCTAAGAAATAGATTTTCTACGCAACAACTGAGTGTTTCAAATACCTTGCTAGAAGAACCGGGTTTTCATATCTGGCGATACAACAACAACTGAATTTTTATCCCAAGCATATGGGGTAGGCTACATGAACCAACATGAGAATCACGCCGGGTTCAGCACATGAATCCTCCGCCTCCACTCACTCCTATCGAACAATATACTTTCATTGAGGCCTTTGGCAACCATATCGTTTCGTATCACCTCCATCCATGTTTTCTTCGGTCTCCCTTTTGCCCTTTTGCCATTGCTCATATCGAGAGTATCTATTCGTCAAACCGGTGCTTCCATAGATCTGCATCGCACATGATCAAACCATCTTAGGCGGTTTTCCCGCATCTTTTCTAGTGTTACCGCACATCCAACGAAGCATGCGCATCTCCGCTACGTGCATCTTCTATATATGATGCTTCTTAGGAGCCATGCATTCTGCACCATATAATAAGGCAAGCCGAATAGCGCTCCGATAAAACTTCCCTTTCAATTTCAACGGAAAGTTACGATCACACAAAATCCATGTTGCGATTCTCTATTTCAACCAACCAGCTTGGATCATTTGATTAACATCACTATCGATCTCCCCATCCTTTTGGATGATGGAACCTAGATATCTAAACTGATCGCTCGGTAATATCTCTTGTCCTTCCAATGTTATACCAATATGGTTTTGATTTCTCTGTTTACTAAATTTGCAATGCATATATGTTGTCTTGGACATGCTCAATCTGAACCCCCGAGATTCCAATGTTTGCCTCCATAATTCCAATTTGGAATTAACCCCTGCTTTCGTCTCATTTACTAGAACAATATCATCAGCGAATAGCATACACCAAGGTATCTCATCTTGGATAGTTCTCATAAGCCTATCCATCACGATGGTAAACATGAATGGACTTAATGCAGATCTTTGATATAAACCAATTGTAATCAGAAAATCACTCGTTAGGCCGCCGTAAGTTCTGACATTTGCCACTACTCCATCGTACATATCCTTGATTATGTCAATATACTTGACGGGGACCCCCTTCTTCATCATTGTCCCCCATAATACATCTCTAGGTATCTTGTCGTACGCTTTCTCTAAATCAATAAATATCATATGCAAATCTCTTCTCCTCTCTCGAAAATGCTCGACAAGTTGACAAAGCAAATGAATAGCCTCTGTCGTTGATCGTCCAGGCATGAACCCAAACTGGTTCTCTGTTATCTTAATATCCTTCCTCAGTCTGTGTTCAATCACCATCTCCTAAAGTTTCATGGTGTGATACATAAGTTTTATTCCACGGTAGTTTGAGCAACTTTGAATGCCACCCTTGTTCTTGTTGATAGGTACAAGGATACTTTTCCTCCATTCATTTGGCATCTTTTTTGTCTACCAAATCTTATTAAACAGATCTGTCAGCCATTTAACGCCTATTTCTCCTAAGCATCTCCAAATCTCGATAGGAATCCCGTCAGAACTAATCGCTTTTCTTAAACTTATTCTGTTCAAAGCTTTTTTAACCTCAGGTAGTCTTATTTTACGCATGAAATCACGGTTTATATCTTGAGATTGAATGACAAGTCCATCCAAATTCTTAGTAAAGCTCTCATTGAACAATTTGCCAAAATAATCTCTCCATCTTTCCTTGATATCCTCATCTCGAACTAAAACCTTCTGATTTTTATTTTTGACACACTTCACCGCATATAAGTCTCTGGTCTTCTTTTCCCGCATCCGAGCAATCCGGTATATATCATTTTCAGCCTCTTTAGTGTCTAATTTCTCGTACACCTCCTTATAAATCTTAGATTTAGATTCCTGAACAGCTTTCTTAAATTTCTTTTTAGCCATTTTATACTTCTCAAATCTCTCCACATCTCTACTTTTCTTTAAATTTTTATAAGAATCCCTTTTAATTTTAATAGCAGCCTTTACTTCTTCATTCCATCATGATGTGTTCTTAGATGGTGGAGCACCACCTCTCGACTCACCAAGTAGATCTCTAGCAACTCTCTTGATACAACTAACCATTTTGTTCTATGTTCTCTCTGAATTATCTTCCGACTGTCAATCCGCTTCTTGGACTACACGATCTATAAAATCCTTTTGGTTACCTTCTTTCAATCGCCACCATTTAATTCTAGGCTCTACCTTACGTCTAATCTTCCTAGGTCCTCTTCTAAATCGAAAATGTAGAACTAAAAGTATATGTTGAGTGGTTACACTCTCACCTGGCATTACCTTATAATCGATACAACAATCTCTATCTATTCTTCTCGTCAGAAAAAAGTCTATTTGACTAGCACTTGATCCGCTTCTAAAAGTGATAAGGTGGGACTCTCTTTTCCTAAACCAGGTATTTGCTTAGATCAAGTTATAAGATAAGGCAAAATCTAGAATCGAGCCACCCACTTCATTTCTTTGTCCAAAACCAAAACCTCCATGGATAGTATCAAACCCACTACGACTAGTACCTATATGTCCATTAAGATCACCATCAATAAATAACTTCTCTCCACTAGGTATACTTTGCACCATCTCGTCTAAATCCTCCCAGAATAGACGCTTACTAGCGTCATCAAGACCTATCTGTGGTGCATAAGTACTAATAAAATTAAGGATATCTCCATCTAGAATAAACTTAAACAGTAAAATTCTATCACCTTTTCTCATAATCTCAACTACATCCGCAAGCAACCGTCTATCTTTGATTATGCATACCCTATTACGATTTTTATCTCTACCCGTATACCAAAGCTTATAACCCCAAGGCTCTATGACTCTACTCTTTTCACATACCCACTTAGATTCTTGCAAACACATAATACCAACTCTCCTCCTAATCATCACCTCCACTAATTCTATTAGTCTACCCGTAAGGAAACCTATATTCCAGGAAACTAGACGGATCCTATGAAACCCTTGCTTATTTGTCACTACACCCGGGTCCGATGCAGCGCGCCGTTTCTGGACGACGACCTAGAAGGCCTTGCATACTTAACACTACACCCGGTATCCGATATAGCGCGTCGCTGAGTAGGGGACGCCCCAACGATATTCTTATTATGGTTCATGTCATAGAATGTAACAATGTTTTACGTTGGCTGTCACAAGCCTACCACAACTCTCACCCTTTCTTATCCGGAATTGGGACCGGCAACGGTGGGTTTGTTTTCATATCTGGCGATTTCCCCTTAAAACTCCAAGTTTGTAGCTCATCTCAAAACTGCAATATAATATGACTAGGGTTACAAATTATATTAAGTAAACACAAATTTCCAGGGTAGGGGATTACATCCTAAAGAATGCAGGATGCTAGTAGGAATACAGGGATCAAACAAATACAGTACACATGTTTTTCAGAGAATTAACTAATTGCATAAATATTACAGTTATGGGGGAAAAATACATTTCTATACAATCGCAAGGCAAGAAGGAAATAATACAAATAAAATAATCTATACAGTCAACAAAACTGAAAATTACTGCCATCAATACCCACAGCGCTATGAGAGCAAAGATCGTGTCTCCCTCATCTCTGTATCGTCATTTTCTTCAACAATTGAAAAATTACTCCAACCAGAATTCTTTAAAGGAATGAACTTTGCACGATCAAAGACGTTTCCTCTAAAGCCAGTTGTCCTTGACGAAACCCTAGGCATCACAAGTACTGAAGAGGCACTGAGTGTCTCCTCTCCTAGTCCTACAGAAACAGAGCAAGCAGCCTGCAAAAAAAAAAAACAATTTAATTAATACTGATGTATCCTAGAAATCGGGATAATTTACCCTAAGAATCCTTAACGATCGCTGTTTTTCACTAAATGGCCTTACAGTTTGTTTTTTTATTGTAAGCCCCCTTGGAGTGCTACATTGAAGGGTATCTTAATGATAAAAGCTCTATTAAAACCAAAGTTAAAGGGAGTTTACTGTAATTATGAATTGTAACCATCTAACGTATACTTTTCTGAAATACAGAAAAAGCTAAGGGTATATTAGTGTAATTAGCCTAGAAATTGCAGCTACTGCTCATTATCAATGCACCTTTGCCTTCAATATAATAGATTTAGACTTTGTCAGCATTGTTTGCATGACTGATTTCGCATCAGTTTCCCCAGTATCTTCCGTCGGTAGCTTAGCAAACCTACAATTTATTTTAAAACAGCAAAGTTTAATGCAAAGATTTAGTGCATGTGAAAGCTAGTCATGAGACAGGGTTAAAACATGGATGAGACTCAAGGAAAAGGCCTGTTTGCATCAGTTGGAAGGCCTTGGGTTGTAGAAGGCAAAGAAGAAACTTTTGATTCGCTCCCTGATATTTTCACAACATTAACCTTTTTATCAAGATGAAAGCATGAAAACAGAAATTTCATTAAATACCTTTAAGGTCATCAGGTGCCAACAAGGAAATGCCATTCCCATTATGAACATTTTTGTTCTTAATGCATCAAAAAACTGCCAAAGTTCAAAATCTGTAAAGAGATTTGCACGCGCGCGCGCGTGTGTGTGAGAGAGAGAGAAGGGGGAGTGTGAGAGAGAGAGAGGCATGAATACAAACTCACTTGATACTCCTGGAAATATATAAATCCTGTACATATAGAGAAGAAAGTCCATGAAATCTGAAACATGGGTACTATAAGGATTGCATCAAACAGAGATAGCCGCCCCTCGTTCAATCTAGCCATCTAAGATAAAAGAAGGATTAAATTAGATGTGCAATAAATGTGCCCGTCACTGCACCATAACTCCAAAGTTGTAACGCGGGTTAAGAGATTTATTTTTATATTCTAGCACGCCCTCAGTTGACTGCCCTTTTTATAAGCCGAAACCTAGACTTCTGCGCAGTGGTCTTTCCCTTATTAAATTAATCCGCTTTTAAGACATACCCGATGGGAATTGAACCTCGGTTGCTTTGATATGTAGCTGCCATTGCACCACAACTCGGAAGTTGTTATGAAGGTCGAATAATGTAATTATATATTCTAACTTAATTGTCCCAGCGACTACACCAAAACACCTATGTACTGAGGGTTGAGAGATTTATTTATATATTCGAACAGTGTGCAAATGAAAAGAAAAAAGAAAAGATAAACAGTATTTAAAATTAAATAAGTTATCTTCTGAAGATTATCTATACCCAAAACCCTGCGGTGCTAAAAGGAGCATGGAGTACGTGAACAAGCTATGAAACTGATAATTGCTGCTCATTGTCAACCTCAGCATGTTGGACCTGGACAAAATCCAAAACAGAAAGATAACTGCATATTAGGAACAAATAAACCCATATGATTAACAAGGATCTCATTGCAATTAGAGCTAGTACTCTGTAGGAGTTTGTCCTCTTCAATTGAGGAACTTACAGAGATTTTGCAAACAATACTGAGCATGAACCCACAGCACCAGAAACTATGGCATAGGAAAATGGCAGCAACATATGCCAATAGGGGCTTAAATCATGTCCAGAAACGGACAGATAAACTTCTCCCATCCTGAAGTTCCAGTGATGATAATTAGCAAGAGCATTATACAAGTGATTAACAAGTACTCAACTGAGTGGGAAAATTTATGAAGGTCTCTATTTAACAGGGCATGAAAAGAAACAATTAATTCTCACCCGTAAATCTAGTGATTTGTGGCAACAATCAGCAATAAAATCAGGCAATAAAGAAGAAATACAAGATTGCTATACTTCTCTGATAACTGCTCCGGAGTGTAAACTGAGAAGACAATTCAACCATTCAGTTATTTATTAGCATCTTTCTCTCTCAAAATTTTAATTGCATGAAAATATTAAATTCATAACCACCAAGTGAAATTCAATACCCTAAAAGAAAAACAACAAGAAATGAGTTATTCCACGAATCTGAGGTCAGCTACATGAATTCTCATCCTCCATTCAACTCTAGTAGGCCTGCCTCAACTTACGGGAAAGGGAAAAAACAAGAAGGGCTACATTGTTAACAAAATCAAAATCTCCGTTGATTCTACTGCATTCCAGATTTATTTCAATCTACTGATATACCCTAGTCATATAGTGTAACACCTTAGGATGTGATTAGTGGCCAATTATACTTTAAAGTTTGGTTTTTAATAAAAAGTTTACCAAATCGATTTTCTAATATTTTATCAAATTTAATGAATATTTTATTAGAATTTAATTAGCCTTGCACACACATGTGCATGTAAACTAGGGTTAAATTATGGTTAAACCATGTTTAGCAACCATGGTAGACTAACCCTTTCTTATTAAGCTAAATTGATTTTATTTAAGGGTATTTTTTTTTTAAATGGAAAATGATTTGAATGGGGGTTGACTTGGAGAGAGAGAGAGAGAATGCATGATGGGCATCATGGCATGAGCCCATGCTAGCATTAAATGAGGTGAGAGAGAGAAGGGTTGACTCTCATATCACTCAATTGTTTGCATTTTCAAACACGCATTTCTCACTTCTCTCTCCCTCTCACTCTCACACTCCCTCACAACACCACAGCAGCAGCAGAAGCTCCAGCAGCAGCAACAGGAAGCAACAACAACAACAACAAGGAGCTCCAGCAGCAGCAACAGGCAACAACAACAACAACAAGGAGGAGGAGCAGCCACAACAGCAACACCAGCAGTTCCAGCAGCATCAACACCAGCAACAGCTTCAGCACAGCAGCTCCAGGCAGGAGCAGTAGCAGCAAGCAGACCTTCTTTTCTTCTTCTCCTGCTTCCTAGGATCTAGTGGGGGTATATTTCTTAAACCCAACTCCTTTTTGCTAAGCTTATGTGTTGTTTTAGCTTCGATTAGTGTTTTATGTGGTTATTAGTGCTAGATTGTGTTTGATGTAAGACTTAAGTTAAGGTAGGGTTTTTATAGCTTATTAAACCTAATTAGGTGTTAATACTGCTGTTTTAACCAAGTAGTGCCACTAGATTTAGCTAGATCGCCTTACAGTCGCAAACTTGAAAATTTAAATGTGGTTTTGATGCAAACTGTAGGACTTTGAGATCTGCTACAATTGCGAGCATTTTCTAGCTTAGCAAACAACTTCAGAATAGTGTGCAGACAGTATAGGCTAGTGTGTTGAAATACGAGACCACCCTCTTCCCAAAGACCCGGCGGCCTACCCCCAAAATCCGGCGTCGCCGGCCCCTGTGATGAGTTAGGTGTTGGTGCTTGGGCTAGTGGTGTCTGTGGGTATTTTTCTGGGTTTGGTGTTATTTATTTTCCCTATTTGTCTGCAAGTTGAAATCTGGGTTTGTTTAGCTAAGTTTAGTGTTTGTATTGAGTTTTATTGCTTAGCTTATGGTTTGGTTGGAAAATAGGGTGATTCAGGGTGTTTATAGTTAGATTAGCTCTAATTTGTGCTGTTGGTATCACTAAATTCCTGTTAACTCACCTAGTTCCACAAAATACCCTATTGTTGCAAACTTAGTGTTTTGAAACGTTTCTAAACTAAACTTTAGGATACGTAAAATCTGCTGTTAGTAGAGTAGTTATTTTAGTAAGAAAACATATACACTAGGCTATGAATTGGGTTAGAATCATAGTGTAGGGACCTGGACCCCTTCCACCGGTTTTTGGCCGGTATGACCCCTATAGCCGCCGGCCCAATTTTAAGGGAATGTGTTGGATTTTGGCAGGTAGCTGTCTGTAGGTATTGTGAAGAGTTTGGTCTTGTTTGATTTTCATATTTTTGCTCCAGATTAATTCTGGGACCGTTTATCTATTTTTAGCGTAGCGGGACTTGCGCGACACGTACGACGCGTGTTGAGTTGGTTTGCTGTGTATCACAGCGTGTCGCTGTGTGCCACAGCGTGTCGCGTTGGGTTTTGGCGTATGCACACACGTTATGTATACACGCGCGTTTAGTTCGCGACGCGAGTTTCTCGTTTGATTTCGATATCGCGTTTTTGCGGGATTTTGCTTGTGTGTTCCTTGTGTAAATTCTAGGTTCGCAGGCGGGTATGTCGGACGCCGTAAAGAAAGGGAAGTAAGTGGTCGGCTACGCTTAGCACGAGACCAGGTGAGTAGATTTAACATCTACGGGGAATCGGCCGTATGGCGTTAAGCGTCAGGGCGTAATAGGATGTCTAGTCGTAGATATTTATGTATATTCATATTTGTGCATACCTTCATTGATAAATCACCATTTGCGCACATGCACACTGTACATTCATATTTGTGCATACCTTCATTGATATATCACCATTTGCGCGCATGCACACTGTATACTCATACCAGTGCACACATATATTGATATCTTCATACTTACGCACATGCACACTGTACATTCATATTAGTGCATACCTTCATTGATATATCACTACTTGCGCACATGCACACTGTACATTCATATTAGTGCATACCTTCATTGATCACCATTTGCGCACATGCACACTGTATACTCATACCAGTGCACATATATATTGATATCTTCATACTTGCGCACATGCACACTGTACATTCATATTAGTACATACCTTCATTGATATATCACCACTTGCGCACATGCACACTGTACATTCATATTAGTGCATACCTTCATTGATATATTACCATTTGCGCACATGCATACTGTATACTCATACCAGTGCACACATATATTGATATCTTCATACTTGCGCACATGCACATTGTATATTCATATTTGTGCATACCTTCATTGATATATCACTATTTGCGCATATGCACACTGTATATTCATAACAGTGCATACATATATTGATATCTTCATACTTGCGCACATGCACACTGTATTTTCATAGTAGTGTTACACTCGTATTCGCGTATATAACCATTTGCACATCCATACCTACATACATATATATGTTACATACATGGATGATATTGACTTGATTTCAAGAAAATAGAGACCGCATGAGATATTTTCAAAACTGGATTCTTTTTAAAAGAGCGGTTTTCCCTTTTTACTCTTAGTGTCATACGACACATTGCATGGATTTACGCATTGAGTTTGGATTTATGGGATTTCTGGATTTGAGAACCGTGGTATTATTTTAAGAAAATACGCACTGTTTTAAAAACCCGGTTTCTCTCTTGATATGATATTTCAGTGCGTCCACCATGAGTTTTCTCGGTTCCAGAAAGCTTGTGTGAGTATACCTGATTCGAGGAGTGGTAGGCACCGATTGCGGGTACATGGTGGACCCGGTACGGTACCCCGGGACAAGAAGATTCGTGTTGTTAGACGGTGAGCCCGGCGGAGGGACTACTACCTACCGGTGATTGGTTGGACCTGGCGGTCATCCGGAGGATATTGACCAGAGCTGAGAGATGGATACAGACCGACCCGTACTGCCGGGGCCGAGGGCCGATTCCGCAGACGGACCCCGTGGGCCGATCCGGATTGACGGAGCGCGATACTTGAGGATTTGCGTGTCGATGCTAGACGCGTGATTTCATGATATTTTCGAGTGCCGATGCTAGGCATTCACAATTCCATGAGCTGTACAGGATTTGAGGGCCGATCAGAGTGACAGCGTCTGAGATAGTTTTACTGGGATTTGGGTGTATTGATGGACACCGGTTATTTTTCCACGTTGACATTCCGTATAGATGTATTTTATCCTATGCTCAGCATTCATTATTATGCATCTCATCCTGTAGTCGTAGTATCTGATAGAGTACATTTGCATGATTATTGCATACCCTACCCTGCTCATCCTATATAGATGTTATTGGATTGCATTGGCTATGCCTGATTATTGCATACCCTGCTCATCCTATATAGATGTTATTAGATTGCATTTGCTATACCTGATTATTGCATACCCTGCTCATCATATAGAGAGGTTATTAGATCGTACTTGTTGTATGATATTGCATATCCAGCTCATCATGTAGATGTTATCTGTTGGCATAGGTTAGAGTATCGCAGTACGTGCATATTCGCAATTATCTTTATATGTTATCTACTATTCATGAGTTGGCAACTCATCCCTGTTGTGCCACAGTGTTTGCAGGTTGCCCCTCAGAGTAGTCACGGTAGGCTGCTTCCTTGCACCTTTTGATACAGATACCACTGCAGTTGGCGCGTGAGCCCTTTGCTGATAGGTGGGTTTTGTGCGGTATCTGTTGATTTTTCAGTTGTATACACTGTTGTATCTAGTACTCTCCATCTACTTTTCATGTATTGACTTATAGACCAGTTGTGAGGACGATGTATATTATTTGTACTCTGGTGTCGAGCTCGTTGTGAGCCGACTTTATTTATGCAGTTTTATCTTTCATGATACTTGTCTTCATTTATTTTTTGCTCATTCTTCGCTGCGGCGTCGTATATTATCAGTGTGGTGATTGTTCCGCCGTTGGGCGTGATTGCTCCCATTTGGGATGCTTTATTCTTATTGTACCTCATTTACTCATATATTGTTTTGTACCTGATTTCGAGGCTAGTTTTTCCAAAGGAAATGCTGCCAAAATTTTTAAGATAATAACTTGAACTTTAAAGAATTTTTCTAAATTACTTAAGGTTTTCTAAACGTTTTAACAAATGTTTCTATTAAATGTTTTAACACTCAATAGTTTTAATGGTTTTGATTTCTGGGTTTCAGCTTACTTAGTCGCGTTATGCCTGTAGACGTTACGTGGTTAAGTGTCGGTCAAGGGCCGAACTTTGGGTCGTGACAAAGTTGGTATCAAAGCGTAGGTTTTACCTTCGGAGTGTAGGATGACCCTGGTATGATGGATGTCACGCCCCGCTTCCCAAAATACGGAAAACGAGGGATGACTAGGCCAGCCATGCTCCTACGGTCAAGAAATAATCCCGCCGTAATCACACTTCGGCTTCTAGTATTACATGGTAATCAGTAAAAAAAGCACAACAGTAAAGGAAATGCATCACTAAAATATTACATCGAATTTTCATTTTTCACAATTCACAAATAAACAGGAAAGAACTACTAACCGAGTTTGAATACAAGGTCTTTAGGGAAAACAGAAAACGAAGAAATGGTACTCCAGGCTAGATCTCCGTCAGCTCGAAAGGTAAATCCGACTCCTGCGCTGGTTCTTCCTCGAGGTCTGAGCATGCACACTCAGGTCGTCAGAGCGATGAAATAGCAATTTTTATATTAATGACATGAAACATGCAAATACGGTAATAACAGTGAAGTAAAATGCTGATAATCGCTATGTCACTAAATGATGCAAATTATCATTTGTGTCCCTATCAGTCTCTAGGTCATGTTTGAAATCGTATAGTGGAAAGGAGGATCATGTTTAACAGGAGTCTCGTACATACCCGAGACAGCGGTCCACACGCCCGGGACATAAACCTGTCAGCCGGATCGCTAGATCCTACCTAATATATATATCACTGCTCGAATGATCATCCTATAAAACACGGTCCCGCTAAATACGATACTCTTTCCACTTCGATTTCCTCTTTTTCCCCAGGTTTACACTATTGATGATTATGATTTAGCCGTGTACAAGTATTCACCAATAGCACGGTTTTGTCACTGTTCACTGTATTAATCACTGTCACGAATCATTCACTTTTCCATTAGTGTACTTGACACTCCTAAACCAATATCATTCACGCACGATAATGCAATGTCCACTGAATACTAACACGCACTAACACTATGTATATGGCAATTGGGTAAGGTAAGTGTATTTATGCCGTTAACCAGTCATGTGTAATATGAACCAATATGCACGTCATGAGCTTACAAAAATTGCAGTAATTCATATGTTCAGAATTCAGCGAAATGATACAAATACAATAACAAGTACACTCTGTCAGCAGTTCATCAAAATTTTTTTCAGTACAATCGGGTTTCTGGTATTCAAGTTACAGCCGTTTCAATTTAAATGCTCGCTGCAGGAAATTCAGTTTCTGAACTGAACGTCCGTTTCGCGGCACAAATTTCACCCAGTTGGGATCAGAATTTAGCGACGCTACAGTTGAATGAAATATAGGGTTTTCAATAGGGTTTTCAATGCAATAGACGGATTCTCAATCGCGTCTGTACGTCAGAAGTTAAGTACTGTTCAACACTAGTATGTCAATTCTGTTTCTGTTTGGGACTGTTATACGTCCCGTTCTTTTAAATTGCAGTTTAAATAGTAAACGACGATAAAACGGGGTGAAATCACTTGATTTATTTATCTAACAGATTCATATTCAATAAGGTGTAGGGTTACGCAACATACGAGTTCAGGAAGCAAGGTAGTCAACATTACGGGACAGAAAATAATAACCAGAGTTGCTCTGGACTGCAGTCCAGAGCTGCTCTCCGAACCAATTCTCGTCATAATATCAGTACAGAAACAATTAAGAACTTGCATAGGGTTACAGGTTGTCGAGTCCGATTCGATTTGAGCTCTCGAACGCATCATTTCAATATATACACAATTAATTGTGATTTTAACAAATTTCAGGTGCGGGAAATTCCCAGTTTTTACGGGTGTATTTGAGGGTGTTCGTTTAGGCCATTAACAATCATATTTTTCAATGAAATTTCATCACAATGTTCATTATCACATGGGCCAGATTATGCAATCAAGTTCCGTCAATTTAATGTAATATTTTCGTTCGGGTCTCGCATCAAACACTTATGTCATTTAAGTTCTCGTTAATCGTAACATGGAATTAATACGGTTTTAATTTGTAACGGAAATAAACTAGCATGTAGCAAGTAGGGTACTTGCCTGGAGACGTTTTGGCGACGCACGGCAGCGGCACGAATGCGGGACGAACGACGCGGTTTGGATTCACGGCCTCGGCTCGCGTTCGGGTTCGTCGTCGGAGTTGCCCGGAGATGTCTCGCGATCACCGGAGGCGGAGAGTGGTGCTGTGGATCTCCAGAGGCGTGCTGGGGTCGACGATGGTCGGCGGTGTCACTCCGGCGACGGGCACCAGCGGGGTTTGAAAGAGAGAGAGAGAGAGAGAGAGAGAGAGAGAGAGAGCAGTGGGGCTCGGGTGTGGGTTTTGGAGGTGTTGGTGATGCTGATGAGGGTGTAGGGGTGTCGACGAGTTGGTTCAGGTCAATGGGGGCTCGCCGGCGTCGAGGTGCAGGGGTGGCCGAGATGGGTCGAGTGAGTTGGTGCTCGGCGGTGGCTGAGTTGTTGAGGTGAAGGTGAGGGCTTTAGGAGGAGGTTAGGGTAAGGTGATGAAGGAGGAAGGAAAGAAGGGGAGAGTCGCAGTCGTCGTCGTCGGAGGGAGTGGCGAGGGCTCAGCAGTGGGTTTGGGTGAACGAGAGAGGAGAAGTGTGGGTTTGAGCGAGATTGAAAGTGAGCAGGGGGAGAGGTAAGGAGACGAGGAGGGGTTACGCTTGTGGAGCTCGCGAGGCGCGCAGTCGTGGCGACGGGCGCGGAGACGTGGGCGATGTGGGTCGAGCGACAGGGAAACGTGGGTTGTGAAAGGGAAATGAGCGGGAACTCTTTGGACGTGGGGAGAAGAAAGGTTATGAAGCGGGTCGGGTTTGTGGGTTTGAGGAAACGGGCTGGGCCGGCTAGGAGTTGGGTTAGTTTATTAATCTTTTATTTTTTATTTGGGCTGAGTTTTGGGGTGCTGGGCTTTGGGAGCTTGGGCCGAAGAAAATTAGGGGGTTTTATGGGAATGGGCTGGGGTTGGATGGCTGGGCTGGGGATGGAGGTTTGGGCTGGGGAAATTTTTAAAGGGAATTTATTTTGTTTTGGGTTTTAATTAATTATTTGGGCTTGCTTAGGTTTTTAGGGTTCAGGAAAAATTTAAATACTGAAAAACCTAAAAACGGTTTCACACAAAAATTTACGAGGGAAGAGGGAATATCGGGGAACAAGGAAAATAGAAAAACTTTTATTGATGGGAACGGGGATTTACAATGGAGTAGGTAGCTGAAGCAGAGTGGTGTAGCTGTCACGACCCAAGTTTGGCCCGTAACCGGCACTTAAACTACGTAACGTCAACAGGCGTACGCAACTCAAGTAAGCCGAAAACCTAGAAATCTAAACCACCCAAAACTGGATCAACGGAGAAAACATAGTTTAAAACATTTGGAAAATCACAAGTAAAATCTCTAACTCTTGTTTTCTTTCTTGAAAATTTCGGCAGCACCTCCTTTGTAAAAACTAGCCCCGAAAACGGGTACAACACAGATAATATATAAAGCATCCCAAATGGAAGAAAAATCACGCCCAACGGCGGAGACAATCACCACAGCAAGTATACGATGCCGAAGCGAAGAAATATCAAAGAAAAGACTGCAATAAGAAGTAAACTTCCTAACATAACCGGCTCCCACGAGCACGGTACCCAAAGTCACCAAATAATACAACACTGAATCCTCACAAGTCGTCTCTAAGTCATATACAAATAGTGGTAGATGGAGAATACTAGATCCAACAAAAAGGATATACAATGTACAGACAGATAACCGCAAACCCACCTAAAAGTAAAGGCCTCACTGCCTGACGTAGCGGTATCCGCAAAAGTAGTGATGATAAGACGCCCTGCCGCGACTACTCTGAGGGTAAGTCCTGCAAAACACTGTGGCACAACGAGGGTGAGTTGCCAACTCGTGAATAGTAATTAACATCATACTGTAATCGCAGGTATGCATGAACAGCGATATATCTATCACATGTAATCCGATAGCATAAGTATGATAAGTGAATATGCAACAATCATGTAAAGGTATATCATCAGGGTACTATAACTACATGAAACAATGCATATCAACATAATCCTGAGTGTGTGGGATGATACAATAAAATCTCATGCAAAATCATCAGCATGGAAAAACACCAGTGTTCCTCACTGACACATCAAATCCCAAATCCTCAGGCACCGCATCCTCAGATCGGCCCTCACATTCTGTAAGTCTCATGGAACCTGAGTGTCTATCATCGACACCCGAAACATCATGAAAACATATACCTGTAAGTATATATATATAAGGATATCAACCCCATATGTCCACCGACGATACGTAAAAATCATAAAAACCTGAGTGTCTAACACCGACACTCGAAACATCATGAAACCCGTGTCTAACATCGACACGTAAATCCCCATAACTCAGGCGCTGCCACCACGACTGGCCCTGACGATATGTCGTACATCACTCCGGTCGGTATCCTCACGATAACCGCCGAGTCCAAATACAATCACCGGTAGGTAGTGGTCCCACCGCCAGGCTTATCGTTTACACCACGAAATCATCACTCGCCCCGGGATACCATACCGGGTCCACCATGTACCCGCAGACGGTGCCTCCCGCTCCTCGAATCGGGTATCACAAGCCAAATCTCATAACCGAGAAATCACATGGTGAACGCACTGAAATATCATATCAAGAGAAACCGGGTTTTCAAACAATACATAGTTTCTAGAAAATACCCCCACGGTTCTCAAATCCATAAATCATATGAAATCCACATCTCAATGCGTAAAACCATAAAAACTGATATATGCAACATAAAACATCAATATGAGGTTATAAAGGGAAAACCACTCTTTTAAATGAATCCATCTTTGAAATATATCTTACGGTTCCCAAAACCCTCCGAAAAAAAATGCAGCATCATATGAAGTGTACATGTAAGTGTTGCAAGGGTGAAGTATCTACATGTAAGCAAGTATGTATGATGCATTTCATAAGCACAACGATCAACAACTCAATATCACATATAAAAACAATACCTCTTAGGGTACATACAACTATAGCAAAGTATGCAGTATACATGTCAGTATGTGTGCATGGTGTACATGTAGCTGTAATAGACTATGTGGGTGTACATGTCAATATGTATGCATGATGTACAAGTAACTGAAATCGAGTATATGGTGTACATGTCAATATGTATGCATGATGTATAAGTAGCTATAGTAAGATATACGTGAAGTGGAATAAGGGTTACTACCTCAACTATTCCTGCCCAATGCAATGTCACGTATGTAAGTATCAATAATATCTCATATGCATAAGGGAATAAGAGTTACTACTCCACTCATTCCTATCCACTACCATATCACGTATGTAGGTGTCAACAATATATCATATGCACAATGGGATGAGGGCTACTCCCTCAACTATCCCTATCCACTAACGTATCACGTAGGTAGGTGGTTTGTGCGTGTCATGGCAATTACTGACGATGTGGGTGTAGCATAATATTTAGTGCTCGTGCACATGAACCGTCAGTAATGTGTTATATCTAAAGGTACGAGTCAGGTACAATGGATAATGCTATGCAATGACACTCATATGAAAGTAACTAATATGCAATTACTATGCAGCTAACATATCATATTCGTCCCGACGCATAACGCCATACGAGCGATTTCCCCGTAGATGTTAAATCTACTCACAATGGTCTCCAGCTATGAAAATCCGACCACCTGCTTCCCCTTGTTCGCAGCGTCCGAAGTCCCCGCTTGCGACGCTATATTTTCACAAACACAAGAAATAATGCGAACATCTCAGAATCGATCAATATAACGTAAAAATACGTATTAAACAACGCACCAACACACTAAACTAACTCACGAGTGTGCGTCTAGTGGCTAACACGCGTTGCGATACCTTAAAACCAAACTGAGTACAGCAGCAGCACAGGCTCACACTCGTGTCGCAATACGTTTCATGCGGACTCAAAACACTAGATTATAGGTAATCGATCTCAGATTTTGCATACTGAATTTACTAAAAAAGTAAACAGTACCAAACACACCAAGCCAACAGCAGACAACTACCCACAGAAACCCAACCCTAACCCTCACCTACTAAACCGGCGTCGCCGGACCGCGCCTTAGGGGACGCCGGCCCCGGCCGGTGAGGTGGTTCCCGTCTCTCAGGTGGTGTCTCAGGTCCACTAGTACATCTCTAAAATTTTGTTTGGTCGGACACTAAAAACTCCAGGTCACAGCAGGTAAAGAAGCTCTAAAAAGACTTTAAAAACCGATATCGCACTAATCGATATAAAAAGCGTTCTACGCTACAACCAACGAGCAAAACAACATAAAAACTCTAATTTAACAGTATAGGGATTATACCTAACAACTTTGCTCACAAGCTCCTAGCTTTCCCTAGCTCCAAGTGATCCAAGAGCTAAAAATCAAGACTTTGTGCAAAAATTGTGATATAAGTGGAACTTTGGAGAATTTTTGAGATAGGATTGAAGAGAAATGAAAGGAAAATGATTATAGGCAGTAGAGGGAGAAGGAATCTCGGCCAAGGGAGTGAGGTGAGTGATTTGTGAGGGTTTCCTAGCAATTTCCAACCATAAATGCAATTAATTGCATTCACACACACATAAATACATATGCATGCACCTTATCATTCATTCTCTTATCTTTTCTTTTCTTTAATCCAATAAACCAATTCTCCACACAAATATCTAGATACATATGGGTTAGGCTACTCAAGAATAATTTGAAGAAAAGATCGCTTAATAGAAATTTCCCAAAATGTGAATACCGCATTAAAATATATTAAAATTGGGAAAAATTCAAATTAAACCAAAACGTCTCATATATCCCCAAAGCTTGCGCACTAGCTTTATTTTAGCTAAAATAGGTGCTGGCAAGTCTATATGGTCGTTTGAACACAGTCGAGTCAAAACGGAAAATACCAACAATTTAACCCTAAAACGGAAAAATTCCCATAACGATTTCTAAAACGTTACAGTAGCGTGTGTATGTTCCGCGGCATACTCACGACACGGTACTCCGCCTTAGCGACTTTAGGACTTATTGATTGAAATTCCTTCATGATTGTATACATCCTTTTGATTCGATTTCCGTATCCTTATTGAATCCTACTTTCTTTTCAGCCATTATGCCGCCAAAGACTACGAGGGCGCAGAGAGCGGCCACGAGAGCCGAGATTTGAGTTGACTCGTCCGAGATGAGGACTGATCCGGGTAGTACACCTGTTGTACCCGAGCAGACTGTTCCTCCTACGACGGATCAGATCGCCATGCTAGGGGCCGGTATGCAGGAAATGCACCAGATGATAGGGTCGTTAGTTGAGACGCTTCGAGCGCAGCGACCAGAGGCAGCTCCACCCGTTATGGGGACCGCGATGGTATCTACAGTACAGGAAGTTGCCTCTGTTGGATATATGTATGCCCTAGAGGCCATTATGAGATAGTGTATGTACTGATGTGTGTGTGTGTGTGTGTGTATATATATATATATATTCAGAGGATAGTCTTGCTCGACATGATAGTATGCTATCTGGTTTCACTTTATCATATGTTCACTTGATCATGTTTATATTCATTTGGTACATGTTGATAAAGCTCTAAGGATATTGGCTTGACTACTGGGATTATGATACGGATCATACTAGTGGGACATCTATAGTTTATAAGCATATCCTTGAAATGTTCCTAATCGTAGGTATATCGAGACAGGGCATCGATATTCTAGTGTAGACTAGTGTATACCATTCTTGTTCCATATGATGGGCCATGGATGATCCCATATCCGTCCGGTGTGTTGACACCAAAGATAGTATACGGGTGCTCAGTGAGACTGGGTACACTGAACGGACTCATCGAGAACTCCTATGTGGTATTATATCATACGTTGGATAGCAGTTCTCAGGTGACACTGGTACAGGTTAGTCTGTAGACCCGAGATCGTCATAGAGTCTTGTGTGTCCTCCCACTGTACTTTGATCTCTACCCTACTACGGCTCTACTGAGTCGTACAAACAGGTGGATTTTGGGTATAGTCCCGAGGCATATGGAGGCAGTGAGCGATATGAGGGGTTTCGTCTCTCCCGGTATTGGGGGTTGATGCTATGCTGTGCACGATTGGCTATAACAGGAAGTCCTTGGCCAGGGCTGCTGAGATATTACTGATAAGTGTTATCAGTAAGTTTCTCGATCTGTTATAGACCATATACCGGCATGACTTATTGAGTTATTGGGGTCGACAATTCCATCCCTAGATTCGATATGCAGCATATCTGACGAAGAGACCGGACTGTACGGTAAGTGTTGCCAGTTGGATTGACGGGAGTTTTGACAGGTTCGCTTGTTCTTCTTCTGATCGCTCAATACCCGGGTGGCCGTTACGTTTAGCTGACCGGTTGCGGCTTATAGGTGTTTGATATGATCATCACCTACTACTGGCGTATTGACGAGTCTTAGAGTCCCACATAGAAGTTTCTTGGCTCAGGCGAAACGAAGTGGTGTGTATATGAGATATGTGTGGAAGCTCGATTAAATACGAGTATATGATATTGTATTTTAATCGGGCGTTTTATACTAGTCGGGTCATATGAGATATGACCGGTTTATTAAATCAAGTGTTGATTTAATTGTCACGTCCCGAAAGTACGGAACATGACCGGCACTTAAACTACGAAACGTCTCGAGGCGTACGTAATCTAAGTAAACCGAAAACCCAGAAATCCAAACCAAGAAAAGAAGTAGAGTGAAGGAAAACCAATTTAAAACAAGTAGTTTTAATAGCATAAGCCGAATTATGCGGTTTTTAAGAACATCAAAATTTACTGAAAATTTCGGCAGAGTCTCCTTTGTAAATACTGGCTCCCAAACGGGATACAACATGAATAGTATACGAAATCAAGAAAAGGGCATCCCCAAGCGGGAGCTAGCTCTTCGTCAATCGACGGTCACAACCACACAAACAATATAATATACAACGCCAACGGCGAGGATCAAAACTCAAAAGGAAACTCAAAACCACCAGAAATATAACGAGCGACTCTAAGGTCGAAAGAATAAACAACACTGGTCTCTATCTCAAAAAAAACATGTTTGGTTGATGGAATTTACTAGATACAACGGAATAATATTATACAAGGTAATATGATGGGTATGATACAAGAAAAACCCACCTACTAGCAAGTCACCCGAATGAAACTGAGCCCGCAAAGCCGTAATGAAACCTGTACGGCAAACCTGTAAGAAACTGGGGCACAACGGGAGTGAGTTGCCAACTCGTGAATAGAAAAACATCTACGCACAGAAATCGCATAAATAACGCAACCTAAGTCAATGATCATAATATATCCTCAAATATATAACCAGCAGCCTATAACAAGGCTAGGGTAAATATCTAACCCGAGTGTAATCTCATGTGCCCGTGTCAGTGCCTCAGGTAGCAATATATCATATGAATGAGGTATGAATGCATGAAAACAGAATACATGTAAATGAAGAAACTGTTTTCATAAATTAGTGAGATTTCCTTCGTATTTTTAAACTGAGGTATCATAATGAAATCAGTATCAACAGTGTCTAGCATCGACACAAAACATAAATCTCACTGTCTCGAAATATCAATATCTTAATCTCAATATCTAGGGCGCCGTCAGTCCAGACCGGCCCCTACCATCCATCTCAAGACCACGACGGTATCCTCCGGATATCCGACGCGTCGGGTAATATCACCAGTAGGTAATCTGTCCCCTGCCAGGCTCAACGTCAACACCACATTCATCTTGCCCCGGGGTACCATACCGGGCCCACCATGTACCCGTGACGGTTCCTCCACTCCTCGACACGGATCTCGAAAACCACAGCAAACTCATGGTGGACGACACTTACATCACTAGAAAACTGCAATTTACATATTTTAAAAGGTTAATAAGTTTAGAAATTTTGCGGCTTTTTCCCGAAATCCAGAAATATCATAAATCTCAAGAAGTCATCACAAGTGCATATGTCAATGCTAATGAATGTATATGGTGTCAATAACCAAGTTGCAATGTATGATTAATAACTAAGCATGAACAATGGAATAACAGTATGCATGAAGTGACAAGTAATAACTACAATGTCTAAACTGGCATATAACCCAGGTACACTAATATCGTATCAACTACTAACTAACAAGCTAAGCCAAGCAATAGTATTTTCTAAGTGTACGTGACATGGCAATTACCGATGAAGATGTGTGTGAGCCGGCAAGTAAGTGTATGTGGTACATACGCATCATCGGTAATGGTGCTGGTGTCCTAACGGCATGATATCAATAATGGAGTATGCAGCAAAATAAGTATGCGGGGCAGAGCGAACAGCAATAATGTGCGGAAGCAGAATACTAGACACAACGATAACTAATCCGTATTAAACTAATATAAGTCCTACAAATGGTGCCTTTTGAAATAACACGAATCATGGGGTTTTGAAAATAGGGGCTACGGTGTTTTTATGAAAAGATAAGTCTTTTGAAATATCCGTAGGATCTCTTGGGCTGTCTTTAAGAATGCCCACGATTCGTTAGTTTTTGAAATAGGTACGAAGTCTAATCTAATCTAACAACTACACTAAACTATACGGCTGAACTAACAAGCTGAACTACAGGTAAGGGAACCGCCTATCATCTGAGTCGATACATATACATACCTGTATATGTATAGTCGGTGATCCCGCCTCAATAATATCATATCCGATACCCTATCTATAATCAGGCATCCCAAGTCAAGAGTGCGGATCAATCATCAATATAGCTCGTACGTAAATCCGTCGTACGGCATCCCAATCTGGGTACGGGTCAATACCACATTCATCATACTATTCACCGGGTATCCTCTTTATCAAATATCATGATCGGGGTACTGATCTACGTCTAGTACCATACCGATACCGCCTACGTATGCATGGACGTGTGTGAAACACTACGTCAAGGACCCGCTACAACGTCATGTCGTATCTCAAATACGAACCCTGCTATATCGCCGATCTCACAGCCTCAAATCAAATCTCATCGACTCAGCTCAATCCCAAGTATCATCCTCAAATCCGTATGTGAACACATAACTATAAAGAATCCCATGAGCACATATCAATAGGAATGTATGCAAGTATGTATGTGTGTATGTGTAGTGCAACACTACCCTAGGGTTCGCAACACTAAAGTAATCCAACACACCAATATCCATCCTAAGCATCGTTATTAATCCCAAATAACATATAATAATTGTTGGTGTGTATACGCATCCGTATACACCACCACGGACTGCGGGGGTGCTATACGCCATCCACCCGACTTCTCCCCGTAGATATAAATCTACTCACCTGGTCCTCGCTAGCCGGTGCCGACGTCGCCACGCGCTTGCTTGTCGTCTCGAAGTCCACATGGGGGTACCTACATATCATAACGCACCATATCTCATTAAAACAAAATTCGAGATCGAAACGGCATACGAAAATCAAATCGGCACGCGTATCACGCATAGGTCCAAACCTATCGCCTACGCATGCAAGAATAGTCAAACCAACCCTCGATGTCGATGTACAAACGTCAAACCATCGAGAAAAATCCAATCACACTGATTTGCACATTCACGAACACTAATTTTAATATAAACTAGGTTAAAACTCACAGAAACCCCAATTTCACTTAAAAGGTCATTTTTCCGAAAATCTAGCAAGCACATTTCGCCGTTTTTGTACAAAACATGATGTTTAAATGAATGTAGCGGCCAATATATTTATTAAATATCTTAAATAAGTCATATAAACAATTTCCGGAATTTAATCTCATTAAATTCCAAAAACCCTAATATTCTAGTTTACAAAAATACCCTTTTTAACAATTTCAAAGCAAAAATGCACAAACTACAATCTAGCTTAGATTTGCATGATCTAAAGCATTAAACCACACTTAATAAAGTTAATGAAGTCATGAAAAACCTAAACACATTTTTAATCCCAAGTATTTAACCAATTCAAAAATCTAGTAGGCAAATTAGCACATTAACATAATTTTTTTTTACTAACCATTAGCACTAGCTACTAATCTTGTATTAACATGACAAAAAGCCTAAATATAACACACAACCATACACCAATTTTACAAACCCTAACTTGCATTCAAATTCATAACTTGAATTCCAAAACTTGCAATTAAACTCACAATCCAAATTAACACTTAATTAAATTAGCTTAAGAAATTAGTAACAAATTAAGCAAAAGGTTTAGAAATTATACCCAAAAACATTTGAAGATCCACAAGCACTCATAGCCTCCCAAATTGAAATCTTATTCCCTAGATCCATGCTAGATAGGCAAATGAAAAATGGGTAGGAGTTGGATTTTGATTTTGTTTTGATTTTGGGTGGAATTTGATGAATTTTTGAAGGTAAAAAGGGTGGGAATTTTGGAGAAGAGATGAGATGAGGTAAAGAGAGAGGAAGGCTGCAGGAAATCAGCAAGGGCTCGGCTAATGAGGGGAGAGAAGAGAGTGTGAGGTGATTGGAGAGAGAATGTGGTCAAAAAGTCAACATTTTACTTCTATCATTCTCTTTTCTTTTCTTTCTTTTCTTTTGCAACACAAGTGGGGACAATTGAGAGGGGGACTGCTGAAATCAGCCATAGGGAAGGAAAAATGTGGGTGTGTGAGTGTGGGTATGGGTGTGGGGTGATGAAAAATGATAAATATAATACCCCAAACATCCATTTACGCTAAAAAAAAAGCTTTTTTTCTTCAATAATTTCTAAACAGTTTTGGCAAATGATTTCGTTCCAAAAACCACATGATAAAATTTTATTTAATGTTTTATGATGCACAAAATTTGTTTCAACTCATTCCAATTTGTAATTTTCCCTAATTAAATGTATTAGTGACGGCTTAAAATAATAATAAAATAATATTTTTTCAGAAAATTTGAAATTTCACCAGCGGCTCAATAAACACCAAATAATAGCAATTACATAGCTAGAATATGTATATTTAATTTTTATAATAAAATATTTGTATTTTGACTTTTTACAGAAAACCCCCTTATTTTACCGATTTTTTCGAAATTTCACCGAAACGATTTTCAAAACGTTACAATAATATTGACTTTTATCTCATTTATTTAAACCCTTTTCTTTTAAAGGATGCATGCATGTATATGTACATGATGATGTGCATACATACATGCATATGTATCATAGTTGATGATACAACTTAGATGGCAATATAAGAATCACATGGTTCATAATTTAATATATGGCTATTTTTGAATTAAGTTAAAGATAAAGGAAAATAGATAATGACTCATTTCTTTTTAAATGACTCATTTCTTCTACACTTTTCCATGGTTGACTTTGACTTAACCATGGTTTAACTCAAGAAGAAATATCTAGATATTATTTATTAACTATGGTTATTATTATGATATTTATCTCTCTCTCTCATTTTCTTTTTGCATTATTCATCCAAAAGATAAAATATCAAGCCATCTTCTTCTTCCTCTCTCTAGCTCTCTCTTGAGTTCTAAATTGAGTTAGATAAATAAAAAGAAAGGGTATTAAGTGAGATTAGCAACCACTTCATCATCCTACACAATCCTTGCTACTTTGTGTAGGGTGTTTTGCTTCAAGGATTTCAAAGATCAAGTGAAGCAACAAGCTTTGGGCAAAGGACTTCGGGTGGATCGTCGTGGACTTGGAGGTGATCTAGAGAGCCGTTCCAAACCAAAGGAGATCCAAGGAGTCACCTTAGGAGGTCTACAAAGGTTGTAGTCTCTCCACTTAGTGTAAATTATCTTTTAGATGTGATACTTTTAATTGTTACTTCATAATTCTAGTTCGATTCCTAGTTTAGTTTACTTAGCACCTCATAAATTGAAAGTTATGGTATGCGTGATGCTTCCAAACCCTAAACGAGGTGCTAAGGAAACCCTACAGTGGTATCAGAGCCAAGCTAGAGCTTTGGAGTAACCTAGACGACATTAAAAACCTCGAACGAATGAAACACGACGCCCGGGGGGTGCTCTCTGGAAATTTTTCAAAAACGTGGATTTTTTCACATTAAAAATACTTTAAAAATTCAGCAGGGTATTTTATGGGCCCACAAGAAGTACGACGCCCTAACTCATCCGTACGACCGCGGAACCGCGGCCATAGTGGCCTTTCTGCGGCGGTTCCGCGGCGCAGTAGGTGGGTCATGGGCCATATTTTCTTGTGCAGGCCCGTATGTATTTTGTGCAGTTACTGGTATTTTTTAAAAACTGCTCAAGTGTTGAGCTTTCTGAGAAGTCTGTGGTTGTTTAATCGTTCGATCGAATGCTTTAACTGCGCCTAGTTTATTAGTATGTGATACAATAATTGGAATCTACAAATTTGTTTGTTGCGTGTAAATCTAGCAGTTCAGTCTCGGGAATAAACAGAAATCTTGTTGAATTATCCGGTTTGTTTTGAAAAGGTGTTTTCTTGGATGAGACCCAAATGCGAGCTTTACATTGTTAGACATGAAATCTTGTATATGTGATATTCCGGGTTTGTGTTGTCTAAAGGAAGTTACGATTCCAATTGTTGTAGTTTTTCATTTTATTTCTCTGTGACCGTAAGTGTAGTATGTAGTTGTATTGCAGGTTTTCGTTGCTATACATCAACGACGATCGGTGTATGCATACTTACTTATGTTGATGATATTTGATATTATGTGTCGATGAGATTTGATGTGCAGGATTGTCGTGAATGAATAGCCGGGGTTTTTATGTGAGATGAGAGTTTTCTTTTCATTCATGTAAAATTAAATTGTATATAATATTCTTTTATTTGGGGCACTTCGGGGTTGAGGTTGATGTCACCAGTGTTGTATATTATTTACTTTTCCGCATTAGGATAGACCCAAGGAGGAGGGTACAAATGACCGGGTTCTAGGGTTCAGTGGAAGGCCATCTCGAGGAGTCGAGACCGGGTCTCCTAAACTCCAGAATTGGTAGGGTCGCTTGCCGCTCTCGTAGGGGTCTAGGGATGTGGGCTTGGCTATTCATCGTGACCGTGGAATCCGTATTTTTATTTCTGGCTAAATACAAAATACGGACCTCCTAGATATCCTATATTAAATGTGCTTCTGCTGCTTTTATTATCTGATGTGATCATTTAATAAATATCTGAAACGAATGCGATATTATATGTATGATATATAATAGACGTTACTTATGTTTTGCACCCGCGCTAGCCCCGTCCCGGTATGCCGTTAGTTAAGTAACCTAACGGTGCATATCAGGACATTGTGGCGAATGCGAGTGGCATACGTGTATGTTATATTTTCGTTTCTTTCTGTAATGGCTTAGGATTTAAATGATGGGAATACATTAATGAGATTAATGTAAAAGATAAATGAACCTAAAAAGATGTTGTAGAATCGGATTTGAAACAAACTCGGCCTTTTATGAAAAAGAAAGTTTCAAAATACGGAGCTTAGGCCACTCCTTTTAAACCCATTAGATTCTACAACGATATCAAGTTCAAAGCGTTAAAAGTTTTCTTAAAAACTATCCGAAGCCCTCCGTCATTTTAGGAAGTAGAGTACTTAGTATTCGTGCTGCGTATTTTGACTTTAGTTAAGGCGCAGTGAACGGTAGCTAAGTGATGTCTTCCTACACTGCATATGATGCAGATTAGTGAGGACATTCATATGATTATGTTGACTTTAGTTAAGGGTCATATGGGTGGGTCTAGTTAATCACGAAATGACGGGAAAAACTTGACTAGTACTTCGTTGACAGTGGGAGCAGCGGAAAAGCATGTAAGTTACTTAAATCCATTTATGAATTAAAGCAGGCATCACGGAGTTGGAACATCTGTTTTGATGATGTTATCAAAGAGTTTGATTTCATCAAAAATCCAGATGAACCTTGTGTTTATAAGAAGACTGTAGGGAGAAATGTCGCATTCCTCGTATTGTACGTGGATGACATACTTCTGATAGGAAATGACATTCCTATGCTACAGTCGGTCAAATCATTCTTATCACAAAGGTTCTCCATGAAGGACCTGGGTGATGCCACATACATATTGGGCATACGGATCTATAGGGATAGATCCAAACGGTTATTGGGATTGTCCCAAACCAAGTATATTAACACCATCCTAAAAAGGTTCAGTATGGAAGACTCCAAGCGGGGTGCCTTACCCGCTTGCCACGGAGTCACTCTCTCAAAGGACGATTGCCCAAAGTCTGATATAGAGAGAGCTCGCATGAGCATTATTCCCTATGCTTCGGCAGTAGGATCGATAATGTATGCGATGTTATGTACACGCCCTGATGTTGCTTATGCACTTAGTGTAATAAGCATGTATCAATCAAACCCAGGGGAGAATCACTGGATTGCTATGAAGAACATTCTTAAGTACTTACGAAGGACTAAAGAATTGTACTTGGTATATGGTAATGGGGATCTCCAAATGGAGGCCTTTACCGATTCAAGCTTCCAGAGCGACAAGGATGACAACAAATCTATCTCAGGGTTTGCATTTACCCTTAATGGAGGGACGGTGAGTTGGAAGAGTTCCAAACAGGATACCGTTGCAGACTCAACGATGGAAGCTGAATATATTGCTGCAAATGATGCTGCCAAGGAAGCCGTCTGGATGAGGAAGTTCATCGCGGAGCTAGGAGTAGTTCCAACCATTATTGATCCAATACCTTTGTATTGTGACAATAATGGGACTATGGCGTTGGCCAAAGAGCCCAGGTCCCATCAGAAGTCCAGACACATCCTGAGGCGACATCATGTGATCCGGGAGATAGTTGATCGCCACGAGATCGAGATTAAGAGAGTAGACACAAAGAACAACGCTACGGATCCATTCACCAAGGCCCTCCCTCAGCCGCAGCATGAGCGACTTTTTGAGATGTTGGGTATCAGATACGCCAATAACTGGCCTTAGTGCAAGTGGGAGATTGTTGGATATATGTATGCCCTAGAGGCCATTATGAGATAGTGTATGTATTGATGTGTGTGTGTGTGTGTGTGTGTATTTAGAGGACAGTCTTGCTCGACATGATAGTATGCTATCTGGTTTCACTTTATCATATGTTCACTTGATCATGTTTATATTCATTTGGTACATGTTGATAAAGCCCTAAGGATATTGGCTTGACTACTGGGATTATGATGCGGATCATACTAGTGGGACATCTGTAGTTTATAAGCATATCCTTGAAATATTCCTAGTCGTAGGTATATCGAGACAGGGCATCGATATTCCAGTGTAGACTAGCGTATACCATTCTTGTTCCATATGATGGGCGATGGATGATTCCATATCCGTATGGTGTGTTGACACCAAAGATAGTATACGGGTGCTCAGTGAGACTGGGTACACTGAACGAACTCACCGAGAACTCCAATGTGGTATTATATCATACGTCGGATAGCAGTTCTCAGGTGACACAGGTACAGGTTAGTCTGTAGACCCGAGATCGTCATAGAGTCTTGTGTGTCCTCCCACTGTACTTTGATCTCCACCCTACTACGGCTCTACTGAGTCGTACAAACAGGTGGATTTTGGGTATAGTCCCGAGGCATATGGAGGCAGTGAGCGATAGGAGGGGTTTCGTCTCTCCCGGTATTGGGGGTTGATACTGTGCTGTGCACGATTGGCTATAACAGGAAGTCCCTGGCCAGGGCTGCTGAGATATTACTGATTAGTGTTATCAGTAAGTTTCTCGATCTGTTATAGACCATATACCGGCATGACTTATTGAGTTATTGGGGTCGATGATTCCATCCCTAGGCTCGATATGCAGCATATCTGACGAAGAGACCGGACTGTACGGTAAGTATTGCCAGTTGGATTGACGGGAGTTTTGACAGGTTCGCTTGTTCTTCTTCTGATCGCTCAATATCCGGGTGGCCGTTACGTTTAGCTGACCGCTTGCGGTTTTTAGGTGTTTGATATGATCATCACCTACTGCTGGCGTATTGACGAGTCTTAGAGTCCCACATAGAAGTTTCTTGGCTCAGGCGAAACGAAGTGGTGTGCATATGAGATATGTGCGGAAGCTCGATTAAATACGAGTATATGATACTGTATTTTAATCGGGCGTTTTATACTAGTCGGGTTGTATGAGATATGACCGGTTTATTAAATCAAGTATTGATTTAATATTGACTTTTATCTCATTTATTTAAACCCTTTTCTTTTAAAGGATGCATGCATGTATATGTACATGATGATGTGCATACACACATACACACATGCATATGTATCATGGTTGATGATACAACTTAGATGGCAATATAAGAATCACATGGTTCATAATTTAATATATGGATATTTTTGAATTAAGTTAAAGATAAAGTAAAATAGATAATGACTCATTTCTTTTTAAATGACTCATTTCTTCTACACTTTTCCATGGTTGACTTTGACTTAACCATGGTTTAACTCAAGAAGAAATATCTAGATATTATTTATTAACTATGGTTATTATTATGATATTTATCTCTCTCTCTCATTTTCTTTTTGCATTATTCTTCCAAAAGAAAAAATATCATGCCATCTTCTTCTTCCTCTCTCTAGCTCTCTCTTGAGTTCTAAATTGAGTTAGATAAATAAAAAGAAAGGGTATTAAGTGAGATTAGCAACCACTTCATCATCCTACACAACCCTTGCTACTTTGTGTAGGGTGTTTTGCTTCAAGGATTTCAAAGATCAAGTGAAGCAACAACCTTTGGGCAAAGGACTTCGGGTGGATCGTCGTGGACTTGGAGGTGTCTAGCGAGCCGTTCCAAACCAAAGGAGATCCAAGGAGTCATCCTAGGAGGTCTACAAAGGTTGTAGTCTCTCCACTTAGTGTAAATTATCTTTTAGATGTGATACTTTTAATTGTTACTTCATAATTCTAGTTCAATTCCTAGTTTAGTTTACTTAGCACCTTATAAATTGAAAGTTGTGGCATGTGTGATGCTTCCAAACCCTAAACGAGCTGCTAAGGAAACCCTACAGCCCCTGCAGCTACAGAGGTTATTACAGTATCGCTATTAGAGTTCATGAGGCTGAAGCCTCCGGTCTTCACAGGCACCGATGCAGCTGAGGACCCACAGTATTTTATTGATAGGATGGCCCGAATATGTCGTTCACTCAGATGCTCAGATGCGCGATAGGTAGAGTTTGCGAGCTTTCGCCTGGAAGGTCTTGCGCAGAAATGGTGTGAATCGGTCCAGAAGGGCAGAGCAGCAGGTCTTCCTCCTATGACCTGGACCGAGTTTGTGACGGTATTTCTAGCCCGTTTCCTTCCCTAGAGTGTCAGGGATGCCCGAGCGCGCAGGTTCGAGTCCTTATGCCAGACGCCAGAGATGACAGTGGCAGAGTACGACGTACTGTTTACCAAGCTATCTGTTTATGCCCCATAGATAGTGGCGACTGAGGAGATGCGAGTCAAGAGATTTGTTCGAGGCTTACTTACCCCACTGTTCTTTGCGATCAGCGCACAACATTGCGAGACTTATGCAGCAGCTGTAGACGCAACCCTATTAGTCGAGGAGCGCCTTGCAGATTTCGGTAGTTCCAGGGCCGAAGAGGGTTCGTACTGATACAACAGCACAGAGACTTCCATTCGGACGCCGTGATAGACGTCGTACATATGGCAGAGACTCGGGGCGAGGTCAGATGTTTAGCTCTTATCCCCAGGAGGGCTAGCAGTCGTCGCGTGGTTGCTTTGGGTGTGGTAGTCCCCGTCACTGCATCAGAGATTGTACCGAGATACGCCGGAGGGAGGCAGCAGTACCATATGTCACACTTCCACCTTCCCAACCCCAGAGGGTGTTGCCTTTTGTACCTACTGTTGCTCCGCGTCAGGCTCATGCACAGAGCGGCCGTGGTCGCGGAGGGTTTACTCATAGAGGACGAGGTGGCCGAGGCAGAGGACAGCCAGCTGCCGGCAGAGTACAGCCAGTTGCTGGCAGGGGACCGCCAGTCGCAGGTGGAGGACAGGCACGGATTTTCGCTTTGACGCATCAGGACGCGCAGGCGTCCAATGCGGTGGTCTCAGGTACCTTATCAGTATGTTCTGTTGACGCACACGTGTTGTTTGATCCCGGATCCACGCACTTGTACGTTTCCACACACTTCGTGCCGAGTTTGGGTAGAGAGTCTGGGTTGCTTGATCAGCCGTTTGTTGTGAAAACTCCTGTGGGAGAGTCGTTTGTTGCTAGGCACGTGTTCCGATCCTGTATTGTCCGTATTGGCGAGAGAGAGTTGCCTGTCGACTTGATCCTTCTTGAGATGTTGGACTTAGACGTTCTTTTGGGCATGGATTGGTTAGCCACGTGCTACGCGTCTGTGGACTACCGCGAGAAGACAGTTAGATTTTGTTTTCCCGACGAGTCGGTTTTTATTGTGCAGGGGGACTGTTGTGCCGCCCCTCACAGTTTGATTTCTTCTCTTCGCGCTGGACAGCTTTTGAGGAAGGGATGTCAGGGATTCCTAGCCTATGTTTGCGATACTAGAGCTATGGATGTTCCGTTGGACCAGGTTCCGATTGTTTGTGAGTTCCCTGATGTCTTCCCTGACGAGCTTCCTGGGCTACCGCCTGAGCGCGATATTGCTTTTTGTATTGATTTGATTCCCGGCACGGGGCCTATTTCTATACCGCCTTATCCGATGGCCCCGGCGGAGCTTAGAGAGTTGAAGGGCCAGTTGCAAGAATTGCTGGATAAGGGAATTATTCGACCCAGTGTTTCTCCTTGGGGTGCTCCGGTCCTGTTTGTCAAAAAGAAGGACGGCAGTTTGCGTTTGTGTATCGACTACCGCCAGCTGAACAGGGTTACCGTGCGGAACAGATATCCTTTGCCACGCTTCGACGATTTGTTCGACCAGCTTCAGGGCGCAGGGTATTTTTCGAGGATCGACTTGCGATCAGGATACCAACAGCTGCGGGTTCGACAGGAGGATATACCGAGGACAACTTTCCGCACGCGCTACGACAATTATGAGTTTTTGGTGATGTCGTTCGGACTCACCAACGCCCCAGCAGCCTTTATGGACTTGATGAACCGTATTTTCAGGCCGTATCTTGATCTGTTCATCATCGTATTCATTGACGATATTTTGGTGTATTCCCGGAGCCGAGAGGAGCACGAGCAGCACCTGCGGATCACACTGCAGACTTTGAGGGAGCACCAGCTATTCGAAAAATTCTCCAAGTGCGCATTCTGGCTTGACAGCGTAGACTTCTTGGGTCACGTGATTACACGAGATGGTATATGTGTGGACCCGAAGAAGATCGAAGCCGTTCAGCGTTGGCCCAAACCCGCATCAGTTACTGAGATCCGCAGCTTTCTAGGATTGGCCGGCTACTACAGACGATTTGTACAGGATTTCTCCCGTATTGCTGTACCGTTGACCGGGTTGACCCGGAAGGGAGTTCCTTTCGATCGGACGGAGGAGTGCGAGCATAACTTTCAGCAGCTACGGACTCGATTGACTACAGCGCCGGAGTTATCATTGCCTTTAGGATCGGGCGGATTTGTGGTCTATTGTGACGCTTCTCGAGTGGGGCTAGGGTGCGTATTGATGCAGCATGACAGGGTGATCGCGTATGCTTCACGGAAGTTGAAGAAACATGAACAAAACTACCCCACTCACGATTTGGAGATGGCTGCAGTGGTCTTTGCACTCAAGATCTTGCGACATTACCTATACGGCGAGTCGTGCCAGATATTCACTGATCACAAGAGCTTAAAGTATATATTTCAGCAGCGAGACCTGAATCTCAGACAGCACCGTTGGATGGAACTGTAAAGGACTACGATTACGAGATCTTGTATCACCCGGGCAAGGCGAATGTAATGGTGGATGTCTTGAGCAGGAGGCCCGGGGGTAGTCTATCCTGTTTGAGCGCAGTGCAGAGGCAGTCGTCGGCAGATTGGCAGATTTTATACGACAGCCGAGTGCAGTTCGAGTTCACGCCGATCGGGGGACAGCTTGCGCATGTTCGTGCACGCCGACAGTTGCTTGACCGTATACATGAGGCACAGTACAGTGATGACCATTGTTCTGAGATCATGGCACAGATTGGACAGGGCATATTTTCTGAGTTCGTGATTGATGATCAAGGGACACTGCGATTTAGGACTAGACTGTACGTACCAAATGCTGAGGGATTGCGGCGTGAGATTCTTGAGGAGGCTCATCGTGTAGGGTTACTAGGCACACGCACAAGGGTCTATAAGGCATCAACCATGCCCGATTTAAAATTTAGCCGTGCCGAACAACCCTAAACCAAGATCTTAGACTAGAGATTAGGCGAAACAAAGCATGTTAAACACTTTAACATCTAATAGTTTGGGATTACAACCTTTGTAGTCTGGTCCTTCACTTCATAAGCTCCGTGTTGTGGTCCCTTCGCTGCGATCATCAAGTTCCGGACTCTTGAGAGGCTCCACGAAGAGAAAGATGCAAGCTTGTTTCCGATCTTCGATAACAAAGATGATCTACCTTGAAGTTTCATTAACACAAGCTCTCACACACTAAATGAAGTGAACACCTTAATCTAAATGGCTAGGATAGATTAGGTGTTGGATATAGTTCCCTCAGAGTCAATTATTGGATCGCAGGCACGTGATTGCAATGATTGAGAGAGGACCTATACCGGTAGGACAGTCTTACTTGAAAGGTTTGTATACTATCTGGTTTGTCTTTATCATCGTGTACAGTTCACTATTACACGTTGATAGAAAATAGTATACTATCTGGTTTATCTTTATCATCGTGTACTGCTTTAGGTGATGGTACAGATCACTATTGCACGTTGATAGAGCCCTTAGGATTCTTGCTTGACTACCAGCAGTATGATGGCGATCATATACGTGGGAGCTGGGGTCTATAAGAACATCCTTAAAAGGTCCCTAGTCGTGGGAGTTTCGAGACTGGGCATCGATACTTCATTAGTAGACTAGTGTATATAGTCGAGACCCCGATGAGGGGCGATGACCGGTCTTACAAGCCATTGGTCAGTTGGTTCACCTAAGATGTATACAGGTGCTCATTGGGTTATGAATACACCGGACAGGACTCGCCGGGAACATGCTAGTTGGTATTATACCTGACGTCAGATAGCAGTTCCCTGGTGACATGTGTACAGGTTAGTTCATCGACCTGAGATCGTCATTTGTCTCGTGTGAGTTCCCAATGTGCTTTGATTACTACCCTACTACGGCTCAAAGGAGTCGTGCAAACAGGTTTTAGTTGGGTACAGTCCCGAGCCATATGGAGGCAGTGAGCGGATCTGCAGGGGTTTCGTTTCTCCCGGTATTGGGGGTGAGATCGTGCTGTGTCTAGGAGAGCCATTATACGAAGTCCTTGGCCAAGGCAGGAGATTTACTGGTAGGTATTCCAGTAGTATCTCAGGGTGTTATGGGCTACACTCCGACACGACTTGTACCGCTTTTGGGGGTCTGACTTTTACCAACCCCCTAGACCTGCCATGCGATGCTCATAGACGAACGGACTGGACTGTACGAATATTATCGCTGACAGGCTCAGTAGGGTGTTAGGATGAGTTCGCTCATCGAC
Organism: Agapanthus africanus; assembly: GCA_030015575.1. Taxonomy (NCBI): domain Eukaryota; kingdom Viridiplantae; phylum Streptophyta; class Magnoliopsida; order Asparagales; family Amaryllidaceae; genus Agapanthus; species Agapanthus africanus. Next base: position 210,525,788 of record JASDDO010000004.1, read on the forward strand.
CTCCCTTTTGGTCAATACCTGGTAGCCCGTTACGTACGGCTAATACCTCTGATGTGCTAGTGGTATCAGAGCCACGCCATTAACCTTTTCTAGCTTGCTCTAACGTGTTTAGAACTTCGATCGAACAAAAATTCTGAAACCTCGTTTTCAAAAGTAACAGTTTCTGTCGAATTTTGTTTGTTGTCAAAAAATTATTTGGTGCATTGCATAAATTCAGGCAGGGTTTTCTATGAAATCTGTGAAAATTTGGTATTCTATTGTTACTGTAGCGTGGCGGAACCGCGGCCGTACCCCTCTTTTGGCAGTGGTTCCGCGGCCGAACTGTAGCAACAGTTTGCCATTTTTTCTACAAGGGTTCATGACTTGAAAATGGGGTTTTTGGTATATTCTGTTTGGGCCCAGATTTATTTTGAGTGCTACAGTTGTGCTTGGGGCCCACTTCGGAAAATTTAGTCGATCGAAAATTTTAAACATGTTAGTTCACAGTATTTACATTATATCTGCGACCGTGAATGTCATTTGATCGGTAAATCCTGTCTAATTGCTATAGTCCTTTTAGACGGATTTGCGAACGTGACATTCACGTTGATGTTCTGTGTTGTGCTGTGATGTTGCGGATTTGTCGTGGTGGATAGCCTGGATGCAATGTTAGTACAGTTTGGTATTATATGTACATTTGATATTGCGGGGCGAGCGTCCGACATGTGGACTGCCGTCACTGCCTGTTTGTATATTATTCTTTTGGGGCACGACCGGGCTGAGATCGATGTACCCGTTGTATATATTTTATTTTCTGTACTAGGATTACCCCGCGGTGGGGTGCACGGATAGCCGGGTTCTAGAGGGTAACGGGCCCGCATCTCATGGCTTTGAGACGGAGGGGGCTTCACTCTAGAATTGGCGGGCTATTCGCCGCACTCGTAGGGGGTACAGGTTGACCCAAGGAGGGGTGCTCAAGTTACCGAATTCCGTGAAGTGCTGGGTGGTCTATTCACGTTGTTGAAGGGGGCTGCCTCGTTTCAGGTTTTGGCGGGTAACTTGCCGCGCCCGTAGGGGTCTAGGATTTCATTGCACAGGCTATCCACATGACCAGGGGAACGTCGGGTTTCAGTAGCGGCTCTATGAAACCCGGGGATCCCAGTTATCTGTATTGTTCTGTGATGCTTATTACATTTCTGTGATGTTGCATTTTATCATGCCTTGAGCGAATATTATATATTGATATATATACCAGTAGATGTTGTCTATGTTTTACACCCGCGCTAGTCCAGTCCCCGCTCTGTCGTTAGTTAAGTAACCTAACGGGTGATGACGGGACCCAGTGGCGAATGCGGATGGCATATACGTACATCGTATTTTCGTTCTTTATTGGTGTGATCAATTGATGGGACTGTATTGATTTGGGTCAATGCAAGCTAAAAAAACCTATTCTGATGTTGTTGGAACATTTTTTCAAAAAAAGCTGTTATTGTAAGGACGTTCTCTTTTGTTTTGCACAGTGGTATTCGGTTATGAATATCCAGCACCTCAGTCGACGAGGCAAGGGCCGAGATCCCTTCACCGGGAGTGACCCCTTGGATAGAAGTTTGCGTCAGGGTAATAACTTCACTATAGCCGATTGCCTTTTTGCTTTGCATCGTGGTATTCAGTTGGAATATCCTGCACCTCATTCTACGGGGAAAGAGCCGAGATCCCTTCACCGGGAGTGACCTCTTTAGCAAAGGTTTTCGCCACTATATTTTTATAAAAAGCTATCCGGTTCCTTCAACGATATCAAGTTCATTACGTTAAAGGATTTTCGCTAAAAACCATTCATAGCCCTCCGTCATTTCAGAAAGGTAGCACTTAGTATTCATGCTATGTATATTGGCCTTCGTCAAGGCATAGTGTATGGTTGTCACGACCCGCAGGGTACGGAACGTGACTGGCACTTAAGTTTACGAAACGTCTAAAGACATCCGTAAAGTAAGTAAGCCAAAGCCCAGAAAACAAATGGTGAGGCCAGAAATTTCTGGACTTGAACAAGGTGGGGCTGTCCTAGGGCTAAGGGAAGAGAGAGAGGGGTTTTACAAAAGAAATTTTATACAAAAAGGCCCCCTACAACTCAAAAATTGCAAGTTTTAGCTTAAAATTCAATAAATTCGTTTCCTATCACAAAAATTTGTTAAAATTCAAAATAAAATACTAAAAATTTATGTTTCAACTAGATTTTAATTATCATAATTTTAAAGATTAAAATTAGCCCGGAAAAATTTGTATTTATCGCTAAATTAATGTATTTTCTTACCGGCTTAAAATAATATTAAAAATTGAAAAATTAGGGAAAATTTTTAAACGACCAGAATTTCATAATTAACTCATTAGCTACTAAAAACAAGCAATTACCTATCCATTTTAGGTATAATTAGCCCTAAACTGCAAAATAACGAGAAAGACGGTTTTCGGATAAAAATACCGAATTTTCACCGAATTTCAGGAAAACACCAAAACGACTTTTCCAGACGCTACAATCTTCCCCCCTTAAAGAAATTCGGTCCCCGAATTTAAAAATATAACTACGCGTACCTTCGAAGAGATGGGGATATTTCTTCCTCATCTCGCCCTCGGTTTCCCAGGTAACCTCCTCGCTGCTCGGGCTACGCCAAAGGACCTTGACGGTTGGTATAATCTTCGACCTTAACTTCTTCACCTGCCGATCCAAGATGGCCACCGGCTGCTCTGCAAAAGAAAGGTCGCGCTCTAGCTAGACTGTCGGGTGCTGAATCGCATGCGAAGGGTCGTGAAGGTACTTGCGGAGCATCGAAACATGAAAGACGGGGTGAACATCGGGAAAGCTGGGAGGAAGAGCCAAACGATATGCAACAGCGCCGACACGCTCGAGGATCTCGAAGGGACCTACGAATCTAGGGCTAAGCTTCCCCTTTCGCCCAAAACGCATCACGCCCTTCATCGGAGAGACTTTCAGAAAAACATGGTCGCCAACTGCGAACTCTAATCTGCGACGGCGCCTGTCTGCATAGGATTTCTGTCTGCTCTGAGCTTCCCTCATCCGGTCTCGAATCAACTGTATCTTCGCTGTCGTCTCCTCAACAAGCTGCGGCCCCAAAATGCTGCTCTCGCTGAGCTCTGTCCAACAGACGGGCGATCTGCATCTCCTCCCATACAATGCCTCGAAAGGTGCCATCTGAATAGTATCCTGGAAGCTGTTGTTGTAGGAGAACTCCACTAGAGGTAAATGACGATCCCAGCTACCACCAAAGTCTAAAACGCACGCTCTGAGCATGTCCTCGAGAGTCTGAATGGTCCGCTCTGACTGTCCGTCTGTCTGCGGATGAAACGCTGTGCTGAAGCTCAAACGAGTGCCCTAAGCCTCCTGAAGTCTCCGCCAAAGTCGGCTGGTGAACTGAGTGCCTCGATCTGACACGATACAAGTCGGTACGCCATGTAGTCGCACGATCTCGTCAATATAGAGCTGAGCATACTGAGCGAAGCTGAAAGTCGTCTTCACTGGAAGGAAGTGAGCCGCTTTCGTCAATCTATCCACGATCACCCAGATGGAGTCGTACCCTCGACTGGTCCTGGGTAGACCCACAACGAAATCCATCGAAATCTGCTCCCATTTCCACTCTGGAATGGGTAACGGCTGTAGCTCTCCTGCGGGCCTCTGGTGCTCGGCCTTGACTTGCTGACAAGTCAGGCATCTCGAAACGAACTCCGCAATGTCCCTCTTCATCCCGTCCCACCAGTAGGTCTCTCTCATATCATGGTACATCTTGGTGGAACCGGGGTGGACACTATACACTGATCGGTGTGCCTCCTCGAGAATGTCGCGCCGTAATCCATCAGCATCTGGTACGCACAGTCTAGATCCATATCGTAAAATCCCCTGATCGTCAACCACGAACTCGGAAAATCTGCCCTGTCCCATCTGTGCCACGATCTCTGAGCAACGGTCGTCACTGCGCTGTGCCTCATATATACGGTCAAGCAACTGTAGGCGTGCACGAACATGCGCGAGCTGTCCCCCTGTCTGAGTGAACTCGAACTCAACTCGGCTGTCGCATAACATCTGCCAATCTGCTGACGACTGCCTCTGCACTGCGCGCAAAAAGGATAGACTACCCCCGGGCCTCCTACTCAACGCATCTGCCACCACATTTGCCTTGCCGGGGTGATATAAGATCTCGCAGTCATAGTCTTTCACCAACTCCATCCAACGACGCTGTCTGAGGTTCAGGTCTCGCTGCTGAAATATGTACTTTAAGCTCTTGTGATCGGTGAATATCTGACACGACTCGCCATACAAGTAATGTCGCCAAATCTTCAGTGCAAAGACCACTGCAGCCATCTCCAAATCATGAGTGGGGTAGTTCTGTTCATGCTTCTTCAACTGCCGAGAAGCATAAGCGATCACCCGGCCATGCTGCATCAATACGCATCCCAATCCCACTCGCGAAGCATCACAGTAGACAACAAATCCGCCTGATCCCGAAGGCAAAGATAATACCGGCGCCGTAGTCAAACAAGTCCGTAGCTGCTGAAAACTGCGCTCGCACTCCTCTATCCAGACGAAAGGAACTCCCTTCCGGGTCAAACCGGTCAACGGTGCAGCTATACGGGAGAAGTCCTGAACAAAACGCCTGTAGTAGCCCGCCAAGCCTAGAAAACTACGGATCTCAGTAACCGATGTAGGTCAGGGCCACTGCTGAACAGCCTTAATCTTCTTCGGGTCCACACAAATGCCGTCTCTCGTAACCACGTGACCCAAGAATCCGACGCTGTCCAGCCAGAAAGCACACTTGGAGAACTTCGCGAACAGCTGGTGCTCCCTCAGAGTCTGTAACGTAATCCGCAAGTGCTGCTCGTGCTCCTCTCTGCTCCGGGAGTACACCAAGATATCGTCGATAAACACGATGATGAACAAGTCAAGATACGGCCTAAATGTACGGTTCATCAAATCCATAAATGCTGCTGGGGCGTTAGTGAGTCCGAATGACATCACCAAAAACTCGTAGTGGCCGTAGCGCGTGCGGAAAGCTGTCCTCGGTATATCCTCCTGTCGAACTCGCAGCTGATGGTATCCTGATCGCAAGTCGATCCTCGAAAAATACCCCGCACCCTGAAGCTGGTCGAACAGATCATCAATGCGCGGCAACGGATATCTGTTCCGAACGGTAACTTTGTTCAGCTGGCGGTAGTCGATACATAAGCGCAAACTTCCATCCTTCTTCTTGACAAACAGGACCAGAGCACCCCACGGAGAAACACTCGGTCGAATAAGCCCCTTATCTAACAAATCCTGCAACTGATCCTTCAGCTCTCGAAGCTCTGCCGGGGCCATCCGATAAGGCGGTATAGAAATAGGCCCCGAGCCGGGAATCAAATCAATGCAGAACTCAACCTCGCGCTCAGGCGGTAGCCCAGGTAGCTCATCAGGGAACTCACAAACTACCGGGACCCGGTCTAACGGAACTTCTGCAGCTCGAGTATCACAAATACACGCTAAGAATCCCTGACATCCCTTCCGCAAGAGCTGACCAGCGCGAAGAGACGAAATCAAGCTGGGAAGGGTGACGCTGCGGTCTCCCTGAATAATAAGGACTGGCTCTCCCGGAAAGCTAAATCTGACTGCCTTCTCACGGCAGTCCACCGAAGCATAACAAGTGGCTAGCCAATCCATGCCCAGAAGCACATCAAAGTCCAACATATCGAGAAGTATCAAATCAACTGATGAATCCCTCTCCCCGATACGAACGGAACACAATCGAAAAACAAAACGAGCGACAAACGACTCGCCTACCGGAGTAACAACAACAAGCGGCTGATCTAACGACGACGACTCACGGCCCAACATCGGTGCAAAGTGTGTAGATACGTACGAATGTGTGGAACCTGGGTCGAATAATACCCGTGCGTCGAAAGAACAAACTGGCAAGGTACCTGTCACAACGGCATTGGATGCCTGCGCATCCTGCGGTGTCAAAGCAAAAACTCGGGCCTGTCCTCCACCGATAGCGGGCTGACCTCGACCTCGGCCTCTGCCTCCTCGTCCTCTCTGAACAGGACCGCCGTGTCCACGGCCTCTCGGTGCACCTAACTGGCGTGGAGCATCGCCTGGGGTAGGAAGTAGGGCTCTCTGAGGAGGGGGTGGTGATGGTGGTAGGGTCACATGCGGAACTGTCGCTGCTCCCTGTCGTCTCACTGGACAGTCTTTGACAAGATGGTGCAGACTCCCGCACCCAAAACATCCTGGCGACGGCTGCTGCCCCTGGGGATAAGAACCATATAACTGTCCCCGCCCAAATCCTCTGCCAGGCCTATCTCTCGGAAAGAATCTGGCGCGCTGCCTCTGAGACGGTACATCGGTGCGCATCCTCTTTGGCCCAGAAACGGCCGAAGTCTGTGATATGCGTGCCTCCATCCGCAATGCCGTATCCCTAGCAGCTGAATAAGTGTCGTAGTGCTGGGCGCCAATGGCAAGATATAGCTGGGCATCAAGTCCCTGTACGAACCTCTTCACCATCTTCTCCTCGGTATCCACCAAATACTGAGCATATCGGGATAACTGTGTAAACTGGATGTCATACTCAGACACCGTCATCCCAGGTGTCTTGACTAAGGCCTCGAAGCTACGAGCTCTGGCGTCACGAACGCTCTCTGGAAGGAAACGGGCTAGAAAGACCGCTGTAAACTCGGCCCAAGTCATAGGCGGCAGACCTGCAGCTCGACCTCTCAAGAATGACTCCCACCATGTCTGCGCGAGACCCTCTAGTCGGAAACTCGCAAGCTCTACCCATCGATCATCCGAACATCTCAGCGAACGGCAGATCCTGGCTAAACTGTCAAGGAACGTCTGTGGGTCCTCCGCTGCCTCGGTGCCGGTGAATACTGGAGGTCTCAGCCTCATGAAATCCTGTAGTGAAACCGGAATGGCCACGGTGGTAGTAGTAGGAGCAGGTATCATGGTCGTCTGTGATGTAGTAGGTACGTCATCCGGCCTCGGTATACGACTGGCTGCAACTAGGGATCCTACCATCTGACGTAGCTCCTGCATGCCTCCCATCATCTGTCGCAACTCCTCCATACCGGTCTCGAGCCTATCCATACGGCCTGGGGAAGGTGGATCGGTCTGTCCCTGCGGCGTAGGCATACCACCCTGCTCAGTCCTAGTCTCGGACAAGCCAGCTCAAATCTCGTCTCTGGCGGCAGCCCTCTGGGCCCTCGTAGCCTTCGGCGGCATAGTGGCTGTTACAGGAAAACGGATAGTAAGAACAGTGCAATAGGATCATAGGATACACAGAATTGAAGAAGGAAATTTCCAAGCAAGTATCCTAAAGTCACTTAGGCGGAGTACCGTATCGTAAGTATGACGCGGACATACGCACGCTACGTTACCCTGCTTAAGTCACTTACTCCATCTACCAAGGGTCATCCTACACTCACAAAGGTAAAACCTACCGCTCTGATACCAACTTTGTCACGACCCGCAGGGTACGGAACGTGACTGGCACTTAAGTTTACGAAACGTCTAAAGACGTCCGTAAAATAAGTAAGCCAAAGCCCAGAAAACAAAACCAATTAAGCAAAAGAGTGAAGAAAACCCAAACATTTGAAAGCAAGTTTATCAAGTAAGTCATGTAAAACCCTTTTTAAAAACAATACCAATTTTTCCGAAAATTTCGGCAGAGTCTCCTTTGTAAATACTGGCCCCCAAAAATGGGTACAACAAAATATACATGAATCCAACAAAATAGGGCATCCCCAAGCGGGAGCTAGCTCTTCGCCACAAGGCGGTCACAAATCCCACGCAATGTAAATGACAACAAGCATAATAATCATAATGAAGCATAAGAAAACAACATGTCGACTCAAGTGAGCTCGACCCCAAACTACAGCATAAAAGTCCCCAAACCTCACAGTCTCATCTCTAGGTCAATATACAATAAATCTGGTAGAAACAGTAGATGGAGTACACTAGATACAAGAATATACAAGGTGGTACAAAATAATAACATAACCCACCTATGAGCAAATCTCGAGCTCAGGCAAAAGAGGCAAAAGGACAAGTGCGCCCGCCGCTACTGAACTGACGGAGCGGACCTGCAAAAGACTGTGGCACAACGGGGGTGAGTTGCCAACTCGTGAGTAATAAATAACATCTACAAAGGCTATCGTATGCATGCACACAAGCATCCTAGCATCTAAAATACAGGTATGACGGGATGCACTAGCAGGTGTGTATACAACATCGGTGTACTAATATGTATGCAACATGAATATCTGAGGTCTCAATAGGTATATATATAAGAAATATTTTATCTCTTTTTGTTTTGAAACTCTTTTAGAATGCCAGCATAATGTCAATGAATCGACGAAAATCGGTGTCCAGCAACGACACCCAAAAGCTGTCTCAAATCTCATAAATCCATGTCATAGTGTCTCTGGCCTCAGCCATCCGGCTGACCCATCTCAATATCAATATCTCATCCTCTCGCGGCCCCGGTCGGTATCCTCTGGATATCCGCCGTGCCCAATGAAGTCACTGGTCGGTAATCCGTCCCCTGCCAGGCTCATCGTCAGCACCACGAGCTTCTTGCCCCGGGGTACCCTACCGGGCCCACCATGTACCCGAAACGGTTCATCCAACTCCTCGAAACGGGTCTCCAAAAACCACAGCAAACTCATGGTGGACGACACTTACATCACTAGAAAAAACCGCAATTTACATGTTTTAAAAATATAATAAGTTTAGAAATTTTGCGGCTTTCCCCCGAAATCCAGAAATATCATAAAATCTCAAGAAGTCCTCATAAGTGCATTTATCAATAATAATGAATGCATATGGTGTCAATAATCAAGTTGCGATGTGTAATTAATGGATTAGGCATGAACAATTAATATGATGAAGTACATGCATATGAATAGCAGTCCTACGGTTTCATTTTAAGGAATTAAAGACAATAGTACCAGTTTAAGTATCAATTAGTAAAAGGTTTCAATTTAAAAGTTAGCTAATTTCTAACCTTGTTTTTTTTTTTAAAAAAGAATAGTTTGTATTAAACTAGGGTTTGAAGCCATGATAGTTAATTAGATTGTTTTGTAGTTAATCTAGTTGTTAATTAACTAATCTATATGGTTACCTTGCTTAAGCGGCTTCCTATTAACCTATTCTATGTTAAACTTGTGTGAAATTGCATTAAGTTTGCTAATTTACCAAAATCTAGAAAGGGTTTATGTATGGAAAATGGGTTGTGAAGCTTGATAAATGAGTTGAATTAGGGTTTAGAAACCATTATTTAGTTGATTAAATCTAATTTGTTATCTAGTTGTTTTGCTAACCTAATCTAGAAGGTTAACTTGCTAATTGAGTTATAAATTAGTGTTAATTTAAGGTTTTCATATAAAGTTTGGATTAAGAATTGCTAGTTTTGTGCTTACTAGGTTTTTATTAAATTTAATTAGTGAATTGTTTGTGATACCTTGGGGATGTTTTTAGCATCTCCTATGACGTTTAGGATGCGTGAGCGCGGAGTTTTGAGTAGTCGGGTTTTAGTTTTGCCGGGCGACCAAATCGGCGTTTTTTTGGCAGTTTTTGCGATTTTCGCGTGTGCTCCGCGCATCTTGTGCACGTTGTACCTAGCTAGCGAACGTTAGTAGTTTCGTTTGGGTTTTGCGTCGTTCTTGATACGTAACCTTATGTTTGGTATTGATGTAAATTCCAGGTTCGGTCGCGGAGACGTCAGACGCGGCGCGAAAGGGGAAAGCGGTGATTGGGCACAGCTAGCCACGGATTCCGGTGAGTAGATGTAACATCTACGGGGGACTATCGTTGGATGGCGCAAGCCGTCCGATAGTTTTAGTAACTTACAAGACCCTTAGTGATGTTAGTAATTAGGGGTGAAATACTTATTTGACTATTTGCTGCATCCATGCATTATATTGACATACCTATACGAAACCATTTTATAGGACACCTGTACCATTGCCAGGGTTTTTATATGCAGCACGAGCACTATTCATGCTTATACACACACCCTGGTAATTGCCATGCCACCACACTAGATAACTTTTAAATTGAAACCTTTTACTAATTGATACTTAAACTGGTACTATTGCCTTTAATTCCTTAAAATGAAACCGTAGGACTGCTATTCATATGCATGTACTTCATCATATTAATTGTTCATGCCTAATCCATTAATTACACATCGCAACTTGATTATTGACACCATATGCATTCATTATTATTGATATATGCACTTATGAGAACTTCTTGAGATTTTATGATATTTCTGGATTTCGGGGGAAAGCCGCAAAATTTCTAAACTTATTATATTTTTAAAACATGTAAATTGCGGTTTTCTAGTGATGTAAGTGTCGTCCACCATGAGTTTGCTGTGGTTTTTGGAGACCCGTTTCGAGGAGTTGGATGAACCGTTTCGAGTACATGGTGGGCCCGGTAGGGTACCCCGGGGCAAGAAGCTCGTGGTGCTGACGATGAGCCTGGCAGGGGACGGATTACTGACCGGTGACTTCATTGGGCACGGCGGATATCCAGAGGATACCGGCCGGGGCCGCGAGAGGATGAGATATTGATATTGAGATGGGTCAGCCGGATGGCTGAGGCCAGAGACACTATGACATGGATTTATGAGATTTGAGACAGCTTTTGGGTGTCGTTGCTGGACACCGATTTTCGTCGATTCATTGACATTATGCTGGCATTCTAAAAGAGTTTCAAAAACAAAAAGAGATAAAATATTTCTTATATATATACCTATTGAGACCTCAGATATTCATGTTGCATACATATTAGTACACCGATGTTGTATACACACCTGCTAGTGCATCCCGTCATACCTGTATTTTAGATGCTAGGATGCTTGTGTGCATGCATACGATAGCCTTTGTAGATGTTATTTATTACTCACGAGTTGGCAACTCACCCCCGTTGTGCCACAGTCTTTTGCAGGTCCGCTCCGTCAGTTCAGTAGCGGCGGGCGCACTTGTCCTTTTGCCTTTTTTGCCTGAGCTCGAGATTTGCTCATAGGTGGGTTATGTTATTATTTTGTACCACCTTGTATATTCTTGTATCTAGTGTACTCCATCTACTGTTTCTACCAGATTTATTGTATATTGACCTAGAGATGAGACTGTGAGGTTTGGGGACTTTTATGCTGTAGTTTGGGGTCGAGCTCACTTGAGTCGACATGTTGTTTTCTTATGCTTCATTATGATTATTATGCTTGTTGTCATTTACATTGCGTGGGATTTGTGACCGCCTTGTGGCGAAGAGCTAGCTCCCGCTTGGGGATGCCCTATTTTGTTGGATTCATGTATATTTTGTTGTACCCATTTTTGGGGGCCAGTATTTACAAAGGAGACTCTGCCGAAATTTTCGGAAAAATTGGTATTGTTTTTAAAAAGGGTTTTACATGACTTACTTGATAAACTTGCTTTCAAATGTTTGGGTTTTCTTCACTCTTTTGCTTAATTGGTTTTGTTTTCTGGGCTTTGGCTTACTTATTTTACGGACGTCTTTAGACGTTTCGTAAACTTAAGTGCCAGTCACGTTCCGTACCCTGCGGGTCGTGACAATGGTAGCTATTTGTTACTTTTCTGCAGCATAGATAGATGCGTTGGTTTGGGACAGTCGTACTACTATTTTGGCCTTCGTCAAGCGTATGTACGGGTGGGTTCAAATTAACCTGGATAATGACGGGTAGAAATTGACATGTGACTTATGATATGTTGGCCTTCGTCAAGGTCATAAGACCATGGGGTAAAAATCACATCGGAAGTTTCTAAAGAAACTGAAACTTGCCAGATATGCGCATACCTTCTGGAGTGTGATAACGTGAGTGGATTCCATCACGTCATCATGCGATGATAGTTGGATCCCGATTCCCACTGATGAGTTGGTTTACTCCTCGGGTGATCCCGACTAATTCTTCTTTCAGGTTTGGAGGAGAATTTGAGGTTACAGTGGGAGGTTTCCAGATTAGATAAAGTGATAACCATTCTGATCTAGGTTTGAGTGCACGCTAAGTGTTTCTTTTCTCTCTCTCTCTTTGGCAGCGACCATGACCCGACCCTTGACTATGACTCAGTGACCAAGTTGACCGAACCTTCTTAAACACTGGCTTTTGGATTTTCAGAGTTGCATACCTCATTGCCACTCTACTTTTACCCTTTTTCTCCAGAACACCCCGTATTACTACGAACATCCACTTCCATTGGATAAAACCATCGAATGGTTATATACGAACTCGAAGGAATTTATTCGAGGATGGTTTCCGGTTCTGGAGAAAACGAATAGGACTATTCAGTTGTCTTTTCCTTTTACCTTCTCTCAGGTAGCGAGTGCTCCTTGGATTAGGGGATAGTACACCCGTTACGCTTATTGGATAGTCTTCTTCCAAACCTTAGGCTGGTGCCGAACGGTAGGGAATGAAGAAAGCCGATTAGCCTAAGTGTGGTGTGCAGAAGGTATTAAGTAAAGAAAAATAAAGGGATTAGAAAGAGGGCAACATAAATTGCGACTGCTATTCAAGACCAAACCAAGTATTTCATCGCCACTCCTACTTCACCTTTGTATTTCTCCAGAACACTCCGTATCACTACGAAGATCCACAGTTATTTGGATACTCTATCGTATGGTTATATACGAACTCGAAAGGAACTTGTTCCAGTTCGGGGATGGATTCTGGTTCAGGAGAAATATGAATAAGATTTATTCAGTTGTCTTTTATCTTTACCTTCTCTCAGGTTACGAGTACTCCTAGGACTAGGAGTGTATACCCATTATGCTTATTGGATAGTCTTCTTCCAAACCATAGGCTGGTGCCGAACGGTAGGGAAGGAAGAAAACTATTTGGCCTAAAGGGGTGTGCAGAAGGTAATGACTAAAGACATATAAAGGGATTTGGAGAGATGGCAAAGAAATATACGGTTACAGTTGTGAATCTGATAATGGAAGAGGCATTACTAGGAATACCAGGATACCCTTTTCGAAACATTTACATGTTTCAATTTCACTGTGTATTGTTAAAAGAAAACTGATTTCTCAATTAGTCCTTACTCCAGGGTATGTATTTACCAGGTATGATTCTCACATCTGTATGATTTTACAGATGATGAGTGGGAGTAAGTCATTGGGAATTAGGTGATTGTCCTCATTATATCGGGATTCGTTGTAATTGGTGATATTTTAGGAAATCACCTGGGTTGTTTGCCGGACGGCAGATATTTGGTTTTGAATATCCATTGTTATGCAACAATTTCAAATTGATATATCTGTACGTCTATTTTAATAGAGTGAGATATAACTTTTTGAAATTATGCCCATGACATTTACCTATATCAGTGGATGATTAGGTAAGGAGCATTAAACAGCGGTGTAATTCTTCTCAACCATAAGTACAGTTTTCAGCCTATGACACACAGGGATTGAGTTATTAGACTCAGGGGACTTATACAGAGTATTGTATGTTGTCCGGTTTCCATTAGGATAGAGGGGTTGGTACTCGTGCTGTATTCTGTTTACTTGTAACTTCTCTAGTTCTTAGACATGTGTTTCGTAGAAACACAAGGTCCAAGTTTTGAGAAGTTATAGGTATAAGAGTAAAGTAGAGAACCAGATGTTGCAAGTATCGGGATTCTTCAAGGTGATCGAAGATGTAGATACTTATGTATAGTATTCAGTTGATAGTAATGATTAAGAGAACTTGCTTCTCTTTCAGGTTACTCATAATTGGAAGCCCTCCTAAGTTGAGTAATGCTGATCGGACCCTCTCCAATTAGTTGACATGCACTGAAGACAGCTGCATGATTTGAATCTGGTTCAATTAAATCAGTGCCTCTGTTTCTGTATTGGATGTAGAACAATTCATATCTTGACATTGTTAAGGTACGGGGAGTTGTCTGGCTTATGCTTAAAACCAGACTCTGGATAACTCAAGGCACGTTTCTGTAATGGCTGTTTGTGGGTTGACCCGGGCTATGACGAGGGTTGACTTTCTACCATCTGGAAGATCAATAGTGATATTGTTCTAGACTCGCCACAGTTTTAATAAAAATGGATTTTTTTCAGAAAACAGTAGTGGGAGTATGGTAGAACTGGAAGTGATTCCAGAACCGCAAACGATTTCTGAAAATTTGATAAGAACCTAAAAATTCAATCTGGATTGACATTCCATTGGCCACTTTGCAGATATGGTGGGTAACCTCAGGCACCCGAGAGGTACTCCGGTAGCCTCAAGGGTGGTGGCAGGGAGGTTCTTGTTTACCCAGACTTGACACTACTGTTGTTCCAGGCTATGAGACCCGGCAGGAGGATGAATATTGCGTCGTTCTAAACAAGCTTTAGAAGTGCACGTGTATATGATTCTGCCAGAGGGTTTCGTAGTCAAGTGGGAGCAGCGGAAGCATTGGTGGATAAGTAGCTTATGTCTATTTATAGACTAAAGCAGATATAGCGGAGATAGATCATCTATTTCTGATGTGACAGTCATAGGTTTGACTTCATCAGAATAGGGGATGGATCTGTTAAGAAGGTAGTAGGGTGTGATGTCCTGGTATTTGGATGACATACACAGACCAGGAAGTGAAATTCCTATACTACAATCGGTTATGCTTTGGTTGTCATACAGTGGTTTCTCCACATAAGGATATAGATATAATATCGGACATTCTGGTTACTAGATCTATAGTTTTAGATCTAGATTTGGGAAGTGTCCCAATCAGGGTACTTAGACAGCATTCTAAAGGTATTTAGAATGGACGACTCCTGGCACGGTAGTGTACCTGCAGGTGATGGAGTCACCCTCTCTAAAGGTGTCTCACAGACTAAAGGGGAGAGGGATGTGCATGATTGGCAGATCACTTGCTTAGGTAATTGAGTCAATCATGAGATGTCAAGTACCACACCAGATATTGTTTTTTGCACGAGATGCAGTAAGTTGATATTGATCCAATTCTGGAGAAACATTCGGAAGCAGTTTTAGAACATAAGTGGATGTTTTAGGGATATGATAAAAATAGCCTCTTTTAGGAGACAGTTATCATTCCAGGCTTCCAAGGTGACCTGGATGACAGAGTGACTGTCAGAGTTATAGTTTTCCCTCTGACAAGGGGCATTATTTTGGACAGGTGGTCCAAGCGGATACTGAGGGAGGCATGGCGCAGGATGCTGATTGATTTCAGTTGACGATACAGTCTAAGAAGTTTGGATTTGGAGTTCATTTATGAACTAGGTCTCATCAGATATCCAGACATATTCTAAGACATGTATTGCTCATTTCGGGAGATGGCTTTCTCCGCGAACTTGAGATAAAGAGAGACATAGAAAGAAACATCAGGGCGGATCCACTAGCTGAGGCTATTTCTCGAACGCAATAGTTTCGCAAACGAGCTTTGTGAAACTGATTAGTAGAGGAGTTGGATGTTCCGTATCACACGGGCTGTGAGTATGCGACATCGCAATAATTAGCCTTGAGTGCAAGTGGGAGATTGTTGGATATAGTGCCCTCAGAGTCAATTATTGGATCGCAGGCACGTGATTGCAATGATTGAGAGAGAACCTATACCGGTAGGACAGTCTTACTCGAAAGGTTTGTATACTATCTGGTTTGTCTTTATCATCGTGTACAGTTCACTATTACACGTTGATAGAAAATAGTATACTATCTGGTTTATCTTTATCATCGTATACTGCTTTAGGTGATGGTACAGATCACTATTGCACGTTGATAGAGCCCTTAGGATTTTTGCTGGACTACCAGCAGTATGATGGCGATCATATACGTAGGAGCTGGGGTCTATAAGCACATCCTTAAAAGGTCCCTAGTCGTGGGAGTTTCGAGACTGGGCATCGATATTCCATTAGTAGACTAGTTTATACAGTCGAGACCCCGACGAGGGGCGATAGCCAGTCTCACAAGCCATTGGTGTCAGTTGGTTCACCTAAGATGTATAAAGGTGCTCATTGGGTTATGAGTACACCGGACATGACTCGCCGGGAACATGCTAGTTGGTATTATACCTGACGTCAGATAGCAGTTCCCTGGTAACCTGTGTACAGGTTAGTTCATCGACCTGAGATCGTCATTTGTCTCGTGTGAGTTCCCACTGTGCTTTGATTACTACCCTACCACGGCTCAAAGGAGTCGTGCAAACAGGTTTTAGCTGGATACAGTCCCGAGCCATATGGAGGCAGTGAGAGGATCGGTAGGGGTTTCGTCTCTCCCGGTATTGGGGGTGAGATTGCGCTGTGTCTAGGAGAGCCATTACACGAAGTCCATGGCCAAGGCAGGAGATTTACTGGTAGGTATTCCAGTAGTATCTCAGGGTGTTCTGGGCTACACTCCGACACGACTTGTACCGCTTTTGGGGGTCTGACTTTTACCAACCCCCTAGGCCCGACATGCGATGCTCATAGACGAACGGACCAGACTGTACGAATATTGTCACTGACAGGCTCAGTAGGGTGTCAGGATGAGTTCGCTCATCGACCTCCCTTTTAGTCCATACCTGGTAGCCCGTTATGTACGGCTAGTGCCTCTGACATACTAGTTGTTAAATCCACAGCCAAAGTATTGACGAGTCTTTAGAGTCCCCCACAGACAGTTTCTCAAGTTTCGGGTGAAACGTTGTAGAGGCCGTATGCTATATGGCAGGGTTCGATCATATACGTGCAGTCGTGCACGGATCATGATCGGACGGATCATACTAGTGGGCTTTGGTTTAAGCCGGATCCTAGTATTAGATTTGTTGGATTACTTTAGTCTCATCGCATTCGCATTCAGTCGGAATGCGGATGCAGGTATGTATATACAGGTGAGGGGTATCCTTGTGATCCATCACGAGTTTACTTTAGATGTTGCCGTATCTTTTTATTGTTGTAAACATTTGGATTAATGTTTACAAATGGAAATTGTGAGCTTAAGTCATCATTTTGTGCATTAAATGAGACATGTACTTCATAGTTGACTCATGGTCTCATTTTTTGTGCAAATGTCACATTATTTGATGGATTTGTGAGTTGAAATGATAAGGAGAAAGAGAAGGGCAGCCATATGAGAGCTAGCTCTTGTAATTTTTTTTGATCTCACTCTCTCATTTTATCATAGATAACAAAAAGAAAGAAAATGCTCCTCTTCTTCTTCTTCCTCTAGCTCACAACCTCCATTGATGGCTTCATCTTCAACCTCCATCCATACACTCTCATGCGTTGAGAATCAATGGATGCAAGAGACAAAGTTATCACACACATTCTCTACATCGCCTTGGACACGCCGGCTAGCAAACTTCGTGTCTGAGTTTCTTCGGACGAAGCGGGAGCCTATAAAAAGACTCATTGATGTGGTGCCCTTCCGATGAGAAGACCGGAGATCGGAGATGCCGCGAGGAGCATGGGTTGGTAGCCAAAGACCGAAGGACATGGATCGATCAGTATAGCTTTCCTAACCCTTCTCTAGTTTGCTAGTTATAGGTTAATGGTTCGATCCGGGATTAAAGTCCGCGATAGCGCCGGTTTCAAGTTTTGAATAAGTTTTCGTTTCCGCATTTTGGCCTCGGACAGACGGCCGGGGCGCTACTGTAGAGTTACAGTTTGGTAGTAAGGGCAATAATTGGGATTACTAATCTCGCCGGGTTGCAGTGGTTGCTTAGTATTTGGCAGATTGATGAGCCTGTTACGCACCGCCAGTTCGAACAGTCTCTTCATTTTGTCCCGAGGGAACGAATAAGGACACTTCATTTTCTCATTATAGTAGCGTCGTCTCTCTTCCAGTTGATCCGTTAGTTTTGGGGTACTGGGCTGCTGTTGTGTATTCGCAACGAATATCTCCTTCCCTTTACCCTTTTCGTTCCGCGGCTCCGGCTTCAGAGAAGAAGGTCTATGACCCATCGGGTCCATCTGGGCCAGCATGTGGGAGCTGGGGTCTATAAGCACATCCTTAAAAGGTCCCTAGTCATGGGAGTTTCGAGACTGGGCATTGATATTCCATTAGTAGACTAGTGTATACAGTCGAGACCCCGAAGAGGGGCGATAGCCGATCTCACAAGCCATTGGTGTCAGTTGGTTCACCTAAGATGTATACAGGTGCTCATTGGGTTATGAGTACACCGGACAGGACTCGCCGGGAACATGCTAGTTGGTATTATACCTGACGTCAGATAGCAGTTCCCTGGTGACATGTGTACAGGTTAGTTCATCGACTTGAGATCGTCATTTGTCTCGTGTGAGTTCCCACTGTTCTTTGATTACTACCCTACCACGGCTCAAAGGAGTCGTGCAAACAGGTTTTAGTTGGGTACAGTCCCGAGCCACATGGAGGCAGTGAGCGGATCTGCATGGGTTTCGTCTCTCCCGGTATTGGAGGCGAGATCGCGTTGTGTCTAGGAGAGCCATTACACGAAGTCCTTGGCCAAGGCAAGAGATTTACTGGTAGGTATTCCAGTAGTATCTCAGGGTGTTCTGGGCTACACTCCGACACGACTTGTACCGCTTTTGGGGGTCTGACTTTTACCAACCTCCTAGGCCCGCCATGCGATGCTCATAGACGAACGGAACGGACTGTACGGATATTGTCACTGACAGACGCAGTAGGGTGTCAGGATGAGTTCGCTCATCGACCTCCCTTTTGGTCAATACCTGGTAGCCCGTTACGTACGGCTAATACCTCTGACGTGCTAGTGGTTAAATCCACAGCCAAAGTATTGATGAGTCTTTAGAGTCCCCCACAGACAGTTTCTCAAGTTTCGGGCGAAACGCTGTAGAGGCCGTATGGGTTTATGGCAGGGTTCGAATATACGCGTGCACTTGTGCACGTGTCGTGTTTCGGACGGATAATACTAGCAGGCTTTGGTTTAAGCCGGATCCTAGTATTATACTGTGTAGATTTTGTCTCATTGCATTTGTATTCGGTCGGAATACAAATGCTGGTATGTATATACAGTCGCGGGGTTTTCCTGTAATTTGTTACCGGATCGCTTTTTGAAGTTGCCAATTTGCATTTCGTTTCGGCCATTTTCCTTTATTCTTTCTTTGGCTGAAAATTGATGGGAGGGGCTTATTTGTAAAAGTGGCTTTTACAAAATGGAGGGTGGTTTTTGTGGCACATGGTTGCTTCATGATGGTTCATCATTACTTGCCTTTTGAGATGGGATTGGTGATGGGTTTTTGTTTAGACTTTGTTGTGATCATTATTCCTCATGATCATCCACCATTTTCTTATGCTCACCCCATACCTTTCTTGTTCTCACCCCCTTCATATTTCCCTTGCCAATTATGGCCGGCCACATTATGAGAGAGGGGGTTGATTCATTTCGTGGTGGGAAAAATATTTGATCTCATTTTTGGCTTGCAACAATAATTCATTCTAGCTCATCTTCATAGTTCTCTTTGTAAGTGCACGGCGGCGCCTCGGCCTCCATCCCGAGGCCAAAATGCGGAAGCGGTGATATACTTAAATTTTTCATGAACTGGCACCACCGCGCACTAATACCCGGATCGAACCATTAACTAGTCCTAGCTAACTACAAGATAGGGAATAGAGATATACCGACTGATCCGAGTCCTCCGGTCTTCTCGTCGTCATCCCGATCTCCCGCGGAAACTCCGGTCGTCGCCTCCTTACCGGAAGGGCACCACATCGTCTGCATCTTTTACGGGCTCCCACCTCAATACCGAGGCAACTCGGGCACGAAGCTGGCTAGTCGACGTGCCCAAGGTTTGCTGTAGAATATGTAGTGAGCTATTTGTGTCTCTAGGGGTTTAGGGAGTTGCCATTGGTGGAGGAAAAAGGATATAAGCTTTTTGGAGATGAACCATATCAATTTTGCAAGCCAAATGAGAGTATTTCTTCCCTCACCAAATTGGGACAGCCCACTCCTCATAGTGGCCGGCCATGTATGGAAAAATGAGAGTGGGAAAAAGTCAAGGGGGAGGTGACCAAAAGCATAATGCAAGAGAGAGAGAGAGGAATGGTTATCATATGGAAAAATGATCACAAAGAAAGATCCTCACTCAACAAACACTCATCATAAAACAAAGTCCAACCATCATGAACCATCATGAAGTCAAGAAGTCAAGCAAGGTCAAAGGATGGTGCACCATCATGATACAACAAAATGCAAAGACCCCCTCCACAAATGCTTATTTGCACAAATGCAAATAAGCCCTCCTCCACCAATCTTCGGCCAATGAACGATACAAAGGAAATTGGCCGAAACGGAAAGCAAACTGGCAACTCCAGAAAACTGGTCCCGTAATAAATTACAGGAAAACCCCGATACTGTGTATACACACCCGCATCTGTATTTCGACCGAAATACAAATGCAAATGAGACAAAATCTACACTGTACTATACTAGGATCCGGCTTAAACCAAAGCCGGCTAGTATTATCCGTTCGATCCTGATCCGTGCAATACCGCACGTATCTGATCGAACGCTGCCATATATCCATATGGCCTCTAGTACTAACCGTCCGATCCTGATCCGTGCAATACCGCACGTATCTGATCGGACCCTGCCATATCTCCATACGGCCTCCACAGCGTTTCGACCGAAAGCTGAGTAACTGAATGTGGGGGACTCTAAAGACTCGTCAATACCTTGGTTGTAGATTTAACCACTAGCACGTCAGAGGTATTGAAGGGTTCTTAGGCACACACTAGAGGTCTCACAAGGCATCATACATGCCAATTTCTAATTTTATATGTGCCGAGAAACCCTAACAAGATCGTTGGCTAGAAATTTAGGCGACAAAACAAACTAGGTAACTACTTTAACTATGAGAACGCGGAAATACAACCTTTGTAGATCCGGTTCTCCACCTCCATGGCTCCGCGATGAAGTCTCCTCGCTGTACAAATCGGATCTTGGGCTCTAGCATCGGCTTCATCGGAGAAAAAGCGGGCTAGGTCATCGACGACGATGCCGAAGATGATCTACGTCGAGGCATCACTAGATCAAGCTCCAACTTCACCAACCTTTCAAAACTTATGAAGGAAACACCCTATACTACTTGGCAAGAGGTAGAGGATGAAGAAATAGGAAGTGGGTTCACTTTAGAATTGGATTTCTCACTTGTTTTCATCACTTGCCATTGATGTAGCAAGCTTTCTTCATGGAAGAAGAAGATGAAGAAGAAGAAGAAGATATGATAAGTTATGATAAGTGTTAATTGAAAAAGGAAAAGAAAATCAATCCTTATCATATTCAAACCATGGTTATGTGTAGAGACTAAACTAGGGTTAGTGGGAATGGTTAGGGTTAAGCATGAGACAAAATGGTCACTTTGGTCAAAGGTTCAAGAAGCTTCAACTAGAATATAAATTAAGCCACCATTTTCCCTTTATGCTTATCATTTTCAAAATGAATAACTAAATAAGATAAATCAAAAAGAAAACAAAACCCTAACCATTCATATAACCATGGTTTAGTCTTTACACAAACCCAAGTAAGCATGCATCATCAAACATGATACAAACTTGTGTACAAAAGTATATCACATATACAATGTGCACAAACCAAGTGAGAAAATCCATATAAAGTGAACCAACACTAGTTAATGCAAAGTAATATATCAAATATATAATTATGCATTAAATCATTAAATCAACACTTGATTCAATGATCTGGTCATGTCGCACACAACCGACTAGTATACAATGTATCGGCTTATCGAATCAATCCTTGATTCGATAACTAGGTTATATCGCATACAACCATTCGACACATTCATCGCGAGAATGGAATACGGTATCACATACACGTATTATTCTCGGTCCCGCACATATCTCATATGCGCTCCTATTTCGTTTCGCTTGAGCCAGGAAACCTCTGTGTAGGACTCTAAAGACTCGTCAATACGCCGGCAGCAGGTGATGATCATATCAAACACCCACAAGCCGCAAGCGGTCTGCTAAACATAACGGCCACCCGGGTATTGAGCGATCAGAAGATCGACGAGCAAGCCCGCTCACACTCCTGTGAATCCAACCAGTAACACTTACCGCATAGTCCGGTCTGATCGTCTGATATGTCGCATATCTCGCCTAGGGGTGGTAAACGTCAGACCCCAATAGCTTGATAAGTCGTGTCGATATGAGGTCTATAACAATTCGAGAAACTACTGGTAACACTTACCAGTAAATCTCAGCAACCCTGTCCAGGGATTTTCGGTTATAGCCAATCGAATACAGCGCAGCATCAACTCCCTATACCGGGAGAGACGAATCCCCTCCTATCGCTCATTGCCTCCATGTGATTCGGGACTGTACCCAAAACCCAAAAGACACCGTTTTGCACGCTCTCTTGGACGTGGTAAGGTGGAAATCAAAGCACAGTGGGAACCACACAAGACTCTATGACGATCTCGGGTCAACAGACTACTCTGTACCAGTGTCACCAGAGAACTGCCATCTGACGTAAGGTATAATACCATCTGGGAGTTCTCGGCGAGTCCGTCCAGTGTACCCAGTCTTTACAGAGCACCCGTATATCATCTCTGATGTCAAACACCAATGGATATGGGATCATCCATCGCCCATCTGTATGGGTCGAGAAGGTATACGCTAGTCTACTCTGGTATATCGATGCCCCGTCTCGATATACCCACGACTAGGGACTTTGAAGGATGTACTTATGGACTACCATGTCCCCACTAGTATGATCCGCATCATAGTCCAGGTAGTCAAGTACACATCCTAAGGGCTTTACCAACATGTAACAGAGAGACAATCAGTATACACGTTAAGGTAAAGAGCAACCAGATAGCATACTATCATGTCGAGCAAGAAAGTCCTCCCTATATATGTCCCAGCATCCACTACATTATACATCCAATGTACAGTAATGGCCTCTAGGGCATACATATAACTAACAATCTCCCACTTGCACTAGGGCCATCTGATAGCAGTGGTTGTAGTATCTCATACTCAACCATCACATAAAAGTCTCTCTCTGGGAATAGGCCTTCGTGAGTGGATCCTCCGTGTTGTCCTCTGAGTCTACTCTCCTAACCTCGATCCCTTAGAGATCAACCATCTCCATGATCAGGTGATACTGCCTTAGAATATGTCTGGATCACTGATGGGACCTGCGTTCCTTGGCATAAGCCACAACTCCATTGTCACACAATGGGAGGAACATAGTTCATCTCATGAACCAATATACACCCAAACAGCCTCTTTGGTAGCATCTTTAGCAGCGATATATCCTGCCTTTATCGTCTAGTATGTCACGGTATCTAGCTTGGAACTCTTCCAACATACCGTCCCTTTACTGAGGGTAAAGACAATGCCTGTGACTGACATTCAGTCGTCTTTATCACCCTGGAACACTTCCAGTGATTCTTCCCAGGATCAATTGATTCCATCTCACTACAGCTAGTGAGTGTTCTAACACCCAAATAACATCTATCTCATAGATGAAAACTCAGGATTTAGGAGGTATCACTTTGATCCTATATGGAGAATCCATGTGATAAGCGGAGATCGACCGAGCGTAGCATAGGAAACTCCTTCCCTATCAAGAGTATGTCATCCACGTACTCTACGAGGATCGTCACCATACTCCCTACTACCTTTTTGTTTATACAAGGTTCATCTACCATTTTGATGATGTCAACTTCTTTGACTAATCCATCAAAACAGATGTTCCATCTCCGCGATGCCTGCTTTATCCTATAAAGCATCTTGCACACGTTTCCGCTGCTCCCACTGTCTACGAAGCCTTCTGGCTGTGTACTTACAGACGTTCTCTTCTAAAACATCATTTTAGAAAAGCAGTCTAGACACCCAACCGCCAGATATCGTAGTCATGGTATGTAGCCTGGCAAGTAGGATCTAGATGGACTTAAGCATAGCCACTGGAAAAGGTTTCATCATTATCCACGCCTGGTCAATGCCGAAAACCTTTAACAAGTCTAGCTTTGAAAGTCTCAACTTTTCCATCTACACCAAGTAATCTTCTCAAGATATACTTGCTCTTGATGGGGATTTAACCCTTCAGATTTAGCAGCCAAAGTCCATACTTTGCTGGTGTGCATGGATTCCATCTCAGATCACTAAGCATCCAGCCATTCTTACAGAGTCTTACTCTTGATGGCCAGCTCGAAGCTAGTTGGGTCATCATCTCATGATGCAATCCTCGCTCCCACTGTCATAGAGAAACCGAAGTATCTCTCAGGTGGGTGAGGAACCCTACTAGATCGGCGGAGAGGCTGAGGTTCGTTGGTATCTACTGAATCCTTTGGTTGTACCAAATCATCTGCTGTATTTTGTATAGCTGGAACCTTTCCAGTTGTACATTACAGACATTGCCTCGATCCTGTCCGGATTTAGCTTTTAGACATAGCACGGACAACCCCAAATCTTAACTAGCTTAAGACATGGGCTCTTCCCTTTCCATATCACATATGAAATGGTAGGCAGCTGATTTGATTCGAACCCAATTCAATAGGTATGCAGCTTCATAAGTGCATAACACCCTAAAGGAAATAGGTAACTCAGTAGTACTCATCATAGAGCACACAATGTGTAGAGAAACAACTAGAGTTAGGGTTTGGTTAGGTTTAGAAATGTGTCATCAACAAATATCTTAACCATGACAAAAGAAATTGCTTCTAGAAGGTGCATGAAGCAACTAACCCTAATCAAACCCTAACCTCATTTAATCATCCTTAAATATGTTTAACAATAAATCATATCATGTCACAATAATATATATCACATATATATTATATATTTGCAACAAAAGAAAATAATACAATTAACATATATCGCATATATATCAATGTATCATCCAGTGAGAAAATGAAATAATAAAGCGAGCCAATATTAGATAATGTAATACAGTATATCATATATATTATTATACATTAAATAATCGAATCAACACTTGATCCGACGATCCGGCTATATCGAATATTACCGACTAATATATCATGTACCGATTCATCGAACCAACACTTGATCCGATGACCCGGTTCATATCTAAATATCTCGAGAATATAATACGGTATCTCATATCGCATTATCCTCGGTCCTGCACATATCACATATGTGTCTCTACTCCGTTTCGCCTGAGCCAAGAAACCTCTGTGTAGGACTCTAAAGAATCGTCAATACGCCGGTAGCAGGTGATGATCATATCAAACACCCACAAGCTGCAAGCGGTCAGCTAAACGTAACAGCCACCCAGGTATTGAGCGATCAGAAGATCAACAAGCTAGCCTGTGCGTTCTCCTGTGAATCCAATCAGTAACACTCCCGTACAGTCCGGTCTGTTCGTCTGATATGTCGCATATCAAGTCTAGGGGTGGTATACGTCAGACCCCAGTAACCGATAAGTCGTGTCGGTGTATGGCTCATAACGGGTCGAGAAACTACTAGTAACACTTACCAGTAAATCTCTATATCATCCCTGGCCAGGGACTTCCAGTTATAGCCAATCGAACACAGCGCAACATCAACTCCCTATACCGGGAGAGATGAATCCCCTCCTATCGCTCATTGCCTCCATGTGATTCGGGACTGTACCCAAAAGCCACCGTTTTGCACGCCCTCTTGGACGTGGTAAGGTGGAAATCAAAGCACAGTGGGAATCACACAAGACTCCATGACGATCTCGGGTCTACAGACTACCCTGTACCAGTGTCACCGGAGAACTGCCATCTGACGTGTGGTATATCACCATCTGGGAGTTCTCGGCGATTCCGTCCAGTGTACCCAGTCTCCACTGAGCACCCGTACACCATCTCTGATGTCAAACACCGATGGATATGGGATCATCCATCGCCCATCATATGGGTCAAGATGCGTATACGCTAGTCTACTCTGGTGTATCGATGCCCTGTCTCGATATACCCTCGACTAGGAACAGTTATAGGATGTACTCATCGACTACCGTGGCCCCACTAGTATGATCTCATCATAGTCCCAGTAGTCGAGTACAGATCCTAAGGGCTTTATCAACATGTGAGAGTAAAACAGTAAACCAATACAAGTCAACATGTTAAGATAAAGTGAAACCAAATAGCATACTATCATGACGAGCAAGAAAGTCCTCTCTGTATATATCTAAGCATCCATCATAATATACATCATATGTACAACAATGGCCTCTAGGGCATATACATAACTAACACAAGCATCCACTACAATATACAACGCATGTATAGTAATGGACTCTAGGGCATACAAATAACTAACAATCTCCCACTTGCACTAGGGCCATCTGTTGTGGTATCGCATACCCAACAATCAGCTGTGGTTGAAGTATCTCATACTCAACCATCCCATAAAAGTCTCTGCTGGGAAATAGGCCTTTGTGAGTGGATCCGTGCTGTTTTCCTCTGTGTCTACTCTCCTAACCTCGATCTCCCTGGAGATCAACCTGTTAGTGTATATGCCCTAGAGGCCATTATTGTATCATACTAGTATGTATATTACTTAATGGAAGCTTGGGATATTCACCTTGTATTGACAATCTTGCTCAAAATGGTAGTATGCTACTTGGTTTGTCTGCTTTAATGTGTGCATGTGTTTCTTTTAGCATATCGCCTTTACATATCAGTGGTATCAAAGCCTAACTAAACACACCCTAGCATGTTAGCAAAGTATTTAGAATATCGATCGAAAAAAATCACAAAAACACGTCCGGGAAAAATCCA
Organism: Agapanthus africanus; assembly: GCA_030015575.1. Classification (NCBI taxonomy): domain Eukaryota; kingdom Viridiplantae; phylum Streptophyta; class Magnoliopsida; order Asparagales; family Amaryllidaceae; genus Agapanthus; species Agapanthus africanus. The sequence goes on from JASDDO010000004.1 coordinate 210,552,471, forward strand.
TTTTCTGTCGATTTTTTATACTGTTCAAAAAAATATTTAACATACATGAAAAATCGTCTCAGGGTTTTTGTAGAACACACAGCAAAAATGAGCCGCTGACTCGGCCAACTCACCGCGGAACCGTGGCCAAACCATGCGTTTGGCCGCGGATCCGCGGCCGAGTTGACTCGGCCGCGACTCCGTTTTGCTGCAGTGTTCTTACTGTGTTGTTTTGGGATTTTTAATACAGTTTGTTTCTACCCAGATTTTCCAGAGAACAAATTTGTTTTTGGGGTGGTTACAAATCCGTATTTTGATCGATTTTCTGTAGACTTTGGCTAATTTGTTGTATCTGTAATGTTTTATATGTATTGAACGTCTGCTAATCGCTATACGTCGATTAGTGGGGGTTATACATATCTGTGATGTTGATGGTATGTGTATATGAATTCGTTGGATTGTCGCGGATGAATAGCCGGGGGGAATTGTGAGATGAGTGTTTTTTTTATCTTTCTATTCTTGTAATATGTAAATTGATGTAATATTATTTGTATGGCCACACAACCGGGTCGGGGTTGTAGCCGTCATTGTATAATTTCTTTTTACTGTTTATGCTCCTAGGATATACCCAAGGTGGGGTGCACAAACTACCGGGTACCGCTACTCACGTCGTTGAGGGAGGTTGCTTCACTTCGGATACTTGGCGGGTAGTTTGTCGCACCCGTAGGGGTCTAGGGTGGGGTTTGGCTATTCATCGCGACCGTGTAATCCGCTCTTCGTTACAGGCCCGTACGAATTGCGGATTCCTAGTATATCTAATGTATTCATCTGTGATCTGGAATGGCTATCATTGCATGTGACGAATGTTTATATATATCTATATGATATCTATTTAGGCGTTGCTTATGTTTTGCATCCGCGTTAGTCCAGCCCCCGCTCTGTCGTTAGTTAAGTAACCTAACGGGTGATGACGGGGCCCCGTGGAGAATGCGGATGGCATAAGCGTACGTCATATTTTCGTTGTTTTCTGCAATGGTAGGATTAAATGATGGGACGCATTGGAATTAATGAAAGAAAAAATAAACCAAGTAAAAGTTGTTGGAACACTTTGAAAACCACTTGGTTCTTTTCAAAACCAAACTTTTAAATGCGGAGCTTGAACCACTCCTTTTTGAAAGCTATCTCGTTCCTTCGATTATATCAAGTTCACTACGTTCACGGTTTCGCCAAAACCATTCGTAACCCTCCGTCGTTTCACATGAATGGTCAATAAGTATTCAAGCTATGCATGTTGGCCAAAGTCAAGGCATAGTGATTGGTAGCTATTGGGTATTCATGTGCAGCATAGATAGATGTGTTGGTTTGGGGCAGTCGTTCTACCATTTTGGCCAAAGTCAAAGGTATGTGCGGGTGGGCTCAAATTAACCTGGAGAATGACGGGTAGAACTTAACATGTGACTTATGATATTTTGGCCAAAGTCAAGGTCATAAGAGCATGGGGCAAAAATCCACATCGGGAGTTTCAAAAGAACTGAAACTTGCTAGCGCTGCATACCATTTGGAGTGTGATGATTCTGGTAGGATTCTTTCAGTTTTGTCACGCGATGATATTTGGATCCCGATCTTACTATGAGTATATGCTACTCCTCCGGAACTTGCTCACTTAACGATCAATGCTATAAACCAAGTAGGTGTCTAGAAAGGTGTTAGCGGGGCTACGCCCCCAGGGAAAAAAGGTTATTTAATTAAGGAACTTCGCGAAAGCGTTGGAAAACCTCCCTCGAAGTACCGACACTAGCCTGGCTGAACGGTTAAGCAAGTATTGTACGGTGAGATTGATCCCGACTAATTCTTACTTTATGGTTTGAGGAGGGATTCGAGAGACAGTGGGAACCATCCTGTTTAGACAAATTAAAAACCACTCTAAACTTGCAAGAGCATCATGCTAAAGTGTTTCTTCTCTCTCTCCTAATTGCAGCGACCAAACATCATGACTGGACTTAAGTTACTACTAGATAAAAACATACTGACATGGCCAAACTACAAAGATTGGCTCAGGAATGTCAAAATGGCAATCACTTATGACAAGTTGGGGTATCTTCTTACCACCAAAGCTCCCCCTGTCCCAGGTCCCACCTCCAGCGTCGCGGATAAGGAAATCTGTAAAACTTAGGAGATCGACTGCGCGAAGGCCAAGTGCCTCGTGCTTGCCTCTATGGACAACGAACATCAGAGGAGGCATGAGAATATGGACCTCGAATCCATATTTCTCCATACAAAAGAACTGTATGGAGAGCAATCTCATATCGCCAGATACGAAGTGTCGAAGAAGTTGTTTTCGGCAAGATTGGCCGTCGGATCATCGGTAGCAGAACACGTGCTTAAGATGATTGGCTACATAGAGGAGCTCGCGGACCTTGGGACCACGTTGGAGAATGAGCTCTATGCGGACTTGATTCTTCAGTCCCTTCCTTCCACTTACGCCCAGTTCATTCTGAATTTCAACTTGCAAGAAAAGGAAGTTGAACTTTCAGAGCTCCTCAACATGCTGAGGAGTGCAGAGGGCACCCTACAGAAAGGTAGGGAAACATCCACTTTGTTTGTAGGAGGATCTTCCTCTTCTAGGTCCAAGGCGAAAGCCAAGGGAAAGAAGAAGAAAACCCCCGCCAAACCAAGGGGCGGTGTTAGTAAGGTGGATACGAAGGGAAAGGCAAAAGCAACAAAGGTAGCAGGGAAGCTTGTGGATAAGGAAGAATGCTTTTACTGTCACAAGAGTGGACACTGGAAGAAAGATTGCAGGGCTTGGAAAGCCGGAACACATGATCTGAAGTAGGTTGCGGCTTCAGCTTCTAGTGTGTATGTTATTGAAAACTGTATATCAATAAACTCTACGTCCTGGGTATTGGATACCGGATCAGGATCTCATATCTGTAATTCTTTGCAGGCGTTGAGAAAGCGTAGGTTTTTGAAACCATGTGACATGACCCTCAAAGTTGCAAACGGAGCTAGCATGGATGCTGAGGCCGTGGGGGACTATCACCTGGGAATGTCAGATGGGCATGTTTTGGTTTTACGTAATTGCTTTTTTGTACCCAATGCAACTTGTAATATCATTTCTGTATCTTTAGTTTCTAAAGAAGGTTATGAATTTACGTTTGTAAGTAATGTTGTAAACATTCACCTTAATCAAGTTTTGATTGGGTCAGGTACATTAAGCAATGGTATATACGTATTAAACCAACCACAGATTTTCAATGTCCAGAATACACACAAAAGAAAGTCTCCGGAAATAAATCAGACTTTCTTATGGCATTGTAGACTGGGTCACATCAATGAGAGAAGGTTGACGAAGTTACATACAGAAGGATATTTAGATCCGTTCGAATATCAATCATATGCAACTTGTCAATCCTGTCTCAAAGGAAAGATGACAAAGACTCCATTCACTGGACACGGAGTGAGAGCGAGCGAGCTCTTGGGACTCGTACACAGCGATGTGTGCGGTCCAATGTCTACGCATGCACGAAGCGGTTATTCTTACTTCATTACTTTTACGGATGACTTTTCAAGGTACGGTTATATCTTCTTAATGAAACATAAATCCGAAGCCTTTGGAAAATTCCAGGAATATAAGAATGAAGTAGAAAAACAAACAGGCAAAAGTATCAAGACACTAAGATCTGATCGAGGTGGTGAATACTTGAGTGCCGAGTTCCTGGACTACTTAAAAGAGAATGGAATTCTCTCTCAGCTTACTCCTCCATACACTCCGCAACATAACGGTGTATCGAAGAGATGGAACCGAACCCTATTGGATATGGTACGGTCCATGATGAGTAACGCTGAGTTACCGCGATCATTCTGGGGATATGCGCTAGAATCAGCTGCATACCTTTTGAACCGAGTTTCAACTAAGACTGTGCCTACTACACCATATCAGATGTGGTGTAGGAAGAGACCCTATCTTAATCATATTAAGACATGGGGATGTCCAGCTTTTGTCAAAAAGCAGCATGCGGACAAGCTCGAGGCACGCTCAGTACAGTGCAAGTTTGTGGGATATCCAAAGAACTCTAAGGGATATTTCTTCTATTGCGAAGAGGAATAAAAGGTTTTTGTTTCTCGGCATGCCCACTTCTTGGAAACTCAGTTTTTGGAGAATCAGATAAGTGGGAGCGCAATAGAACTGGAAAAAATTCCAGAACCACGAGCTATTACTGAAAGCTCAGTAGAACCAGAGGGTTCGAAAGATTAGGACATTCCTACGCCGCTCCGCAGAAGTAGTAGGCAGTCTCATCCGCCCGAGAGATACTACGGTTTTCTCATAGACGGGGATAGAGATGATTGCATCATTGATAGTGATGAGCCGACTAGCTTCCAGCAGGCCATTCAGAGCGTTGACTCGGTAAAATGGCTGGATGCAATGCGGACTGAAATGGAGTCCATGTACACCAACAAAGTATGGACGTTGGACATTGCTCCAGATGGGGTAAAACTCGTAGGATGCAAGTGGATCTTCAAAAGGAAGATTGGTGTAGATGGACAGGTTGAGACCTATAAAGCTAGACTTGTTGCAAAGGGTTTCCGTCAAAGACCTGGCTTGGACTACGACGAAACCTTTTCTCCAGTGGCTATGCTGAAATCCATTCGGATCCTTCTTGCCATTGCTGCCTTCCACAATTATGAGATCTGGCAAATGGACGTAAAGACCGCTTTTCTGAATGGAAATTTAGAGGAATGTGTCTATATGGACCAGCCAGAGGGTTTCATTCAGAGTGGGAGCAGCGGAAAGGTGTGCAAGTTGCTTAAGTCCATCTATGGACTAAAGCAGGCATCGCGGAGTTGGAGCATCTGTTTTGATGAGACGGTCAAAGAATTTGGCTTTATCAAAAATCCAGATGAACCATGCATCTATAGTAGATTTGTAGCGAGAACTGTAGTATTCCTCATTTTATACGTGGATGACATTCTCTTGATAGGAAATGACATTCCTATGCTACAATCTGTCAAAGGGTTCTTGTCACACAGGTTCTCCATGAAAGACCTGGGTGATGCCTCATACATTCTGGGGATCCGGATCTATCATGACAGATCCAAGAGAATACTGGGACTCCCACAGTCCAGGTACATCGACACCATACTGAAGAGATTCATTATGGAAGATTTCAAGCGCGGTAATCTACCGGCTTGTCACGGGATCACCCTCTCCAAAGAGATGTCTCCCAAGACTGATTTGGAAAGGGATCGCATGTCTATTATACCCTACGCTTCTGTGGTAGGCTCTATAATGTATGCGATATTGTGTACCAGACCAGATGTAGCTTATGCACTGAGTGTGGTAAGCCGGTATCAGTCAAACCCTGGGGAGAAACACTGGATAGCGGTAAAGAACATTCTCAAGTACCTGAGAAGGACTAAGGAGATGTTCTTGGTGTATGGCGGAAAAGACCTCCAGATCGAGGCCTTTGCTGACTCCAGCTTCCAGAGTGACAAGGATGATTCCAAGTCCATGTCGGGTTATGTCTTTACCCTCTATAGAGGGGCGGTGTGTTGGAAGAGTTCCAAACAGGAAACCGTTGCTGACTCGACGATGGAAGCGGAATATATCGCTGCTGCTGATGCCGCAAAGGAAGCTGTCTGGATGAAGAAGTTCCTCACGGAGCTTCGGGTGGTTCCTACCATTGTTGATCCAATACCGCTGTATTGCGACAACAACGGAGCTATAGCTTTAGCGAAGGAACCCAGGTCCCATCAAAAGTCCAGACACATCTTAAGGCGGTATCACCTGATCAGGGAGATCGTGGGTCGCCATGAGATCGAGGTTCGGAGAGTTTCTTCGGAAGATAACACTGCTGATCCATTCACGAAGGCCTTACCCCAGACTCAGTTCGAGCGGCTGATCGAGATGATAGGTCTTCGATACGCCAGTACATGGCCTTAGTGCAAGTGGGAGATTGTTAGTGTATATGCCCTAGAGGCCATTACTGTATCATACTAGTATGTATATTACTTAATGGAAGCTTGGAATATTCACCTTGTATTGACAATCTTGCTCAAAATTGTAGTATGCTACTTGGTTTGTTTCTGCTTTAATGTGTGCATGTGTTTCTTTTAGCATATCGCCTTTACACATTAGTGGAGCCCTTAGGATCTTTGCTTAATTACCAGCGTTGTGATGGCAGTCACACTCGTGGGGGCTGGGTAATCTATAAGCACATCCTTATGCAGGTCCCTAGTCGCAGGACTATCGAGACAGGGCATCGATACTCCGGAGTAGACTAGTGTATGCGCTTCTTATCCTAGCTTGGGAGACGGTCTGTCCCACAGCCGTCAGTACGTCGTACTTGAGATAGTATGCGGGTGCTCGTTAGGTTACGAGTACACTGGACAGGACTCGTCGGGAACTGTTGGTTGGTATTATACCTATCGTCAGTTATCAGTTCCCAGGTGACATGAGTACAGCTTAGTCCGTTGACTTGACACTGTCACTTCGCCTCGAGTGTGTTCCCACTGTACTTTGATTACTACCCTACCACGGCTCAAAGGAGTCGTGCAAACAGGTAGTTTTTGGGTGCAGTCCCGAAGCACTTAGAGGCAGTGACGGTTAGACAGGATTCGTCTCTCCCGGTATTGGGGGTTGATATCGCGCTGTGTCTAGGAGAGCTATTACACAAAGTCCCTGGCCAGGGCAAGCGAGATAGACTGGTAGGTTTCCAGTGTTATCTCAGGTGTTCTGGGCTACACTCCGGCACGACTTGTAGCGCTAGTAGGGGACTGACATTTACCGCCCCCCTAGGCCCGCCATGCGATGTTCTCAGACGAACAGACTGGACTGTAAGGAGACTGTCACATACAGGCTCAGTAGGAGTTCAGATGGGTTTACCTCGTCAGTCTTCTTATTGGCATCTACCTGGGGACCGTTACGTACAGCTAGTGCCACTTGCGGTCTGTGGTTAAACCCACTGCCAGCGTAGTATCGAGTCTTTAGAGTCCCACACAGAGGGTTATTCGCCTTTGGGCAAAACAGAGTAGAGGTCGCATGGTTTTGCGACAGGGTTCGTTCACATCCGCGCACTTATGCACGTTTGGCGTCCGGACAGACATTACTAGCGGGCTCTGGTTTGAGCCAGATCCTAGTATATGTTTTGGGGGTTAGTTTTATCTCATAGTATTCATGTTCCTCGGAACACGAATGCGGGTGTGTATGCACAGTTGATTAAGGCGGAGGAAGAGGATTTTCATTAGGGTTTCGGAACGAGTGTGTATGCACAGTTGACAGTTGTCTTTTTCCAAACCCTAATGGATATGTGAAATATCAATTAATAATATTAATTAAATGAAATTGTGTCATGGTTAGGGTTGTTGACTTGTTGACCAAGGTTGACTAGTTGACCAAGGTTGAAAGGTTGACCATCATCATTTCAAGTAAAGATGCTCTTTGATCTTTGCAAAACTCATTTAATGTGAAATGATAATGGTCATTTCAACATACCATCACCTTTTTCATTTTGATTAATTTTGTTAATTGATTAATTCACATATATTTGTTATGGTTGTAAAAAACCATCTCATTCTATCATAACCATTCTCTCTCCTCTCTTCTTCTTCTTCCTCCTCTAGTTCAAGGAGAACAATTCTCATATGTTGAGAAACATCTCCTTGAAGATAAAACACCCAAAGCTACTCTCTACTCTTCCTAAGGTTGAAGGTCTAGCAAGCCGGAGACTTTAGTTTTCTCAAAGTTCGAGAAAGGAGCTCAAGGAAGAAACCCTCAGGTGGATCCATCTTCGACAAGAGAAGGCAACGAGGAAAGCACCATCCGACCACTACAAAGAGTTCAAGTTGAGGTATAACCCCTAACCGAGTAGATAACTCTCTTGTTAGTTGCTAGTGTGTAGTTTAGCAAAGATCCGTTTTTGTAGTCCATGTTACCTAAGTCTTAAAAATCGTTTTTTACCGTTTCCGCAAGCCCGAAAGAACCGGGAGAGGTAACGTGGACTTACACAACCATCTCCATCATCAGGCGATATTGCATAAGAATTATTTCTGGATTTCAGATGGGACGGGGGTTCCTTGGCATAAGCCATAACTCCATTGTCACACAATGGTAGAAACGAAGTTCATCTCATGAACTTATATATATATCCAGACTGCCTCTTTGGTAGCATTCTTGGTAATGACGTATCTTGTCTTTAATCATCTAGAAAGTCACAGTATCTAGCTTGGAACTCTTCCAACATACCGTCCCTCCACTGAGGGTAAAGACAATGCCTGCGACTGACATTCAATCGTCCTTATCACTCTGGAACCTTTCCAGTGATTCTCCCCAGGATCGATTGATACCATCTCACTACAACTAGTGAGAATCCTAACATCCAATTAGATCTATCTCATAGATCCAAAAACCCAGGATTTAGGAGGTATCATCTTGATCCTATATGGAGAATCCTTGTGATAAGCGGAGATTGACCAATCATAGCATAGGAAACTCCTTCCCTATCAAGAGTATGTCATCCACGTACTCTACGAGGATCATCACCATACTCCCTACTACCTTTTTGTATATACAAGGTTCATCTACCATTTTGATGAAGTCAAACTCTTTGACTACTACATCAAAACAGATGTTCCAACTCTGCGATGCCTGCTTCATCACATAAAACATCTTGCACACGTATCTGCTGCTCCCACCGTCTATGAAGCCCTCTGGCTGTGTACTTATAGACGCTCTCATCCAAATCAACATTTAGAAAAGCAGTCATGACACCCAACCGCCAGATATCGTAGTCATGGTATGTAGCCGTGGCAAGTAGGATCTGGATGGACTTAAGCATAGCTTTGAAAGTCTCAACTTTTCCATGTACACCAAGTAATCTTCTCAAGATATACTTGCTCTTGACGGGGATTTAACCCTTCAGATAAAGCAACCAATGTCCATACTTTGTTGGTGAATAAGGATTCCATCTCAGATCGCTAAGCATCCAGCCATTCTTACAGAGTCCCACTCCTGATGGCCTGCTCGAAATAAGTTGGGTCATCATTCATGATGCAATCCTCGCTCCCACTGTCATAGAAAAACCGAAGTATCTCTCAGGTGGGTGAGGAACCCTACTAGATCGGCGGAGAGGCTGAGGTTCGTTAGAAACTATTGAATCCTTCGGTTCTACCAAATCATCAGCTGTAGTTTGTATAGCTGGAACTGTTTCCAGTTCTACCTCATGACCACTAATTTCTTCACAAGAAATTCCCTTTCACAAAGGTGGCATGTTGAGAAACAAAACATCTTTTGTTCCTCGGTTAGGTAGAAGATATTCCCTTGCGTATGCTTGGGATATCCAACAAACTTCCACAGATCTGACTTTGCCTCGAGCTTGTCTGGATTTTGCTTTTTAGACATAGGCCGGACAACCCTAAATCTTAACTTACTTAAGATATGGGCTCTTCCCATTCCATATCACATATGAAGTGGTAGGCAACTGATTTGATTTGAACCCTATTCAATAGGTATGCAGCTTCTTAAGTGCATAACATCCAAAAGGAAATAGGAAACTCAGTAGTACTCATCATAGAGCACACCATATCACATAGGGTGCTATTGCTCCGTCCCGATACACCGACGTGCTGTGGTGTATACGGAGGAGTAATGCTGAGAGAGAATCTCATTCTCCTTTAGAATAGTCCAGGAATCCCGTGCTCAAGTATTCTCCTCCCTGATCACATCAAAGGACATAATACTTATACCCGTTTTTGGTTCTCTACTTCTAACTCATATTCTATGATTGTCTCAAAAGTTTCGGACTTGTGTTTCAACAGGAACATTTGTCTGAATCTTGAGAGATCATCAGTGAATGTAATGAAGTATAAAGAACCGGTCCTGGCATATGTAGACAGGGGACTTTCATATATCTGCATGTATCAATCCCAAGAGTTCACTAACTCTTTCTCTGTTTCCAATAAACGGAGCTGTGGTCATCTTATCTCTGTGACATGACCGGAAAGTTTCACAAGATGTAAATTCAAAACTAATTTAAATATGCATCTAAATGTAACTTCAGCTAGTCGGGTCGCATTGATATAACCTAGTCTACAATGCCTAAAGAAGGATTCGTTCATTTCTGAACTCTTCCTCTTGTGTGTGTTCTGTACGTTAAGAACTGTGGTTTGATTTAGAACGTCTATGCTTTTAGATAACGTGCCTGAACCAATCAACTCTTGATATAGGAAATGTTCAAAACATTATCCATCAATACAAAATTATATCCTTCTTTACTAATAAAGAGACTGATATGATGTTGTATATCAGGTTCGGTATCTAATAACATTTGTTTAGAATCAATGTAAACAGACTTGGCTGCAACACTTGCACCGTTTCTATCTCATAAAACTTATCACCCGTTCTCAGTTTTCTACCTATCTGTAGCCCATGTAACAGATTACATATGCGGGATCCTGATCCGGTATCTAATACCCAGGACGTAAAGGATACTGAGAAACAGTTCTCTGTAATGAACACACCCGAAAAAGATGCATCAGCATGCACTTTCTTCGTTTGGGCGGCACGGGAATTCTGGTAATCCCCAATTTCCTGCTCTGTCTTATAACAATTATAAGTTGGAGTGGGACCAACGTTCCCTAGCGCAGTATAACAAGCGGGTTCGGTCAATACATCCGTATTATTATCTTGATTAAGGCGTGACATGGTCGCAACCAGGAGAGACAGAAGAAAACACTCAGCGTGCGCTTTTACAAGATTAGATTGGTTATCAATTTATCTAATCAGGATGTCTCCCACTGTTTTAGTCAAATCTTCCTTCAAACCCTAAAAGGAAAGACTAGCCGGGATTAATTACACCCTACAAGTTCGCCAATCTTTCAGCCAGGCCAGTGCCGGTACTTTGAGGGAGTTTCCCCATGCTTTCGCACGGACCTAATTAAAGTAAACCTCGTTTTCCCATGGGCGTAACCCCGTTGACATCTTTCTAGACACCTACTTGATCGGCTATTTGTAATGTGTAAAACTCTCCCAGGAGTAACTCTTACTCGCAGCGGGTATTGGGATCCAACTATCTCATAGAAGGTATGCAATCTCATTGCAAATTTCAACACTTGAAATTCCCAATAATATTTTACCCCTAGTGACTTATGACCTTAACTATGGTCAACAAATCATAAGCACTAGTCAAGTTCTACCCATCATTTCTTGATTAAATAGACCCACCCACATGACCCTTAACCAAGGTCAACAAAGTCACGTGACTGTTCTAACTAATCGCATCATATGCTATATAGGAAGACATCATTTAGCTACCGTACACTGTGCCTTAACTAAGGTCAACAAACATAACACGAATACTAAGTACTCTACTTCCTAAAATGACGGAGGGTTACGACAGGTGTTTAAGAAAACCTTTTGCGTAATGAACTTGATATCGTTGGAGAATCGAGTGATTTTAAAAGGAGTGTTTTTGAGGCTTTTCTAGTTTTGCTAAAGAGGTCACTCCCGGTGAAGGGATCTCGGCTCTTTCCTCATCGAATAAGGTGCAGGATATTTCACAAATATCACTATGCAAAGCAAAAACTATAAAAACAATCAAAAGACAAACCGAGTTTGTAGCATCTGCCAGTTTTGCTAAAGAGGTCACTCCCGGTGAAGGGATCTCGGCTCTTTCCTTATCGAATAAGGTGTTGGATGTTCTATAAGGAACACCGCTATGCAAAGCAAGAACTAGAGCTACCAGTTTTTAAACAAATTTCTACAACATCTTTAGGTTTCTTTTAGTTTCATTAATCTCATTAATGAAGTCCCATTTTATTATGCTTCACAAGCATCACATTTGAAACGAAATATGTAATATAACATAGATCTCATATATATAATATAAACATTCGTCTCAGGCAGTAATATGATCTCATCACAGAACATTGCAGCAGCAGAACATATATGAAATATTGGATATACTAGGAGGTCCGTGTTTTTAATACGAGCCTGTATAAAACACGGATTCCACGGTCGCGATGAATAGCCAAACTGTCACGACCCGAAAGAGCACGTGACTGGCCCTTGAACCATATGAAGTCTATAGGACCCCATCTGATCCAAGTAAGCCAAAAGCCCAGAAATCCAAAACCATTTAAAGAGTAAATAAGGAAAACTGGTTTTAAGAAGTAAAGAAATCATGTTTTGAAAATCAAAGTTTTTTATAAAATAACTAAGACGAATATCCATTTTGAAAATGTGTAACCTTTCCTGAAAATTTCGGCAGAGTTTCCTTTGTAAAAACTGGCCCCGAACGGGGTACAACAAGAATAATATATATGAAATGATAAAAGGTATCCCCAATCGGGAGCTAGCTCTTCGTCAATCGACGGACACAACCACGTAAGTAATAATAATATACAACGCCAAAGGGCGAGGATCAAAACCCAAAAAGAACTCAAAACAGCCAGAAAACCGTAGTACTACAAGCGCAACTCTAAGGTCGAAATAATACAACACTGTTTTCTAAGTCTGAAACAATATACAAGTTTTGGTTGATGGAATTCTAGATACAATGAGTAATACATGTATAATGGCGGTTCTGATACAAAAGAACCCACCTACCCAAGCAAGTCACCCATAAGGAAGCAGTGTGCCAGAAATGCCGCTATGGAATCTGTACGGCAAAACCTGCAAGGACTGTGGCACAACGGGAGTGAGTTGCCAACTCGTGAATAGAAAATATCTACAAGCAGAGATCGAATGTATGACCCATCCTAGGTCAATACGATCAGATATAAATAAACCTCAATATGAAAAAGTCGGAAGCATGCTAAACTGGAAAGGTAATCTCTATGCATGAGTGTAGTGCCAAGTGCTCGTGCCAGTGCCTCAGGTAATAGCATATCATAAATGTGAGGTAAAATCAATGAAATCAAATATGCATGTACGTGGATCCCGTCCACTCGTCACCCAATGATAATAACCATCATGCATGTAAATATCATCAGCATATGCATGGAAATATAAGGATATAAACCACCTGTGTCCCTCGCGACACGTCAAAATCATGGAACCGAAGTGCCCAGCATCGACACTCGAAAACATCATGAAAACCGTGCCCAGCATCGGCACGTAAATCCTCATATAACGGGCTTCGTCAGTCCGGATCGGCCCACGGGCTCTGTCTGCGGTATCGGCCCTCGGCCCCGGCAGTACGCCCATATCCATCTATCGACTCTGGTCAGTATCCTCCGGATAACCGCCAGGTCTAACCAATCACCGGTAGGTACTCGCCACCCTTCCAGGCTCATCGTCTACTCCACGAAAAACATTTCTTGCCCGGGGGAACCATACCGGGTCCACCATGTACCCGCAATCGGCCTCATCCGCCTCCTCGAATCGGGTTTCACATGTCGCTCTCATCACCGAGAAAACACATGGTGGACGCACTGAAATATCATATCAAGGGTAACCGGGTTTTAAAACAATTACATATTCTCCTTTTGAAACACCCACGGTTCCCAAAAACTAGAAATATCATGGAAACAACATATCTCAATGCGTATAATCCGAAAGCATGATGTATGCGACATGTAAAAATATGTAAGCAACATACACTGAATGCAACAGTACTACAGTGTAGTGACATGGCAATTATCGATGATGAAGTGTGTGAGCTGGCAAACAAGTGCACGTGGAACATACGCATCATCGATAATGGTGCTGGTGTCCTAGCAGCATGACTGAAATATATCAACAATACAAGCGATGCAATGCAAATAGCATGAATATGCGGAATCGAATAATCAATGCAACAGTAAAGAACCTTTCTCAATAGATATATCATGCAACCTTGCCTTTTGAAATAAGACGAATCAGGGCTTTTGGTAAAATAAGGGCTACGGTGTTTTAAGAAAAGATGCGTCGCTTGAAAATATCCGTAGAATCCCTTTTTGCCTATCTTTAAAATATCCCCGATTCGTTAGTTTTGAAATAGGTATGACTCGGGTCAAGTCTAATGCCTACTATGCGAACTACGGACCCGACTATCCAGTCAATCGGGAGGGGCATGGAAACCACCTAAATCTGAGTCGATATTGTTAGTTATATGTATGCCCTAGAGGCCATTACTGTACATAGGATGTATATTGTAGTGGATGCTGGGACATATATAGGGTGGACTTTCTTGCTCGACATGATAGTATGCTATCTGGTTACTCTTTACCTTAACGTGTATACTGATTGTCTCTCTGTTACATGTTGGTAAAGCCCTTAGGATGTGTACTTGACTACCTGGACTATGATGCGGATCATACTAGTGGGGGCATGGTAGTCTATAAGTACATCCTTCAATGTCCCTAGTCATGGGTGTATCGAGACGGGGCATCGATATACCAGAGTAGACTAGCGTATACCTTCTCGACCCATACAGATGGGCGATGGATGATCCCATATCCATTGGTGTTTGACATCAGAGATGATATACGGGTGCTCAGTGGAGACTGGGTACACTGGACGGACTCGCCCAGAACTCCCATATGGTATTATACCTCACGTCAGATGGCAGTTCTCTGGTGACACTGGTACATGTTAGTCTGTAGACCCAAGATCGTCATAGAGTCTTGTGTGATTGCCACTGTGCTTTGATTTCCACCTTACCACGTCCAAGAGGGCGTGAAAAACGGTGGCTTTTGGGTACAGTCCCGAATCACATGGAGGCAATGAGCGATAGGAGGGGATTTGTCTCTCCCGGTATAGGGAGCTGATGTTGCGCTGTGTTCGATTGGCTATAACCGGAAATCCCTGGCCAGGGTTGCTGAGATTTACTGGTAAGTGTTACCAGTAGTTTCTCGAACTGTTATAGACCTCATATCGACACGACTTATCGAGCTATTGGGGTCTGAAGTTTACCACCCCTAGGCGAGATATGCGACATATCAGACGAACAGACCGGACTGTACGGTAAGTGTTACTGGTTGGATTCACAGGAGTGTGAGCGGGCTTGCTCGTCGATCTTCTGATCGCTCAATACCCGGGTGGCCGTTACGTTTAGCAGACCGCTTGCGGCTTGTGGGTGTTTGATATGATCATCACCTGCTGCCGGCGTATTGACGAGTCTTTAGAGTCCTACACAGAGGTTTCCTGGCTCAAGCGAAACGAAATAGGAGCGCATATGAGATATGTGCGGGACCGAGAATAATGCGTGTATGTGATACCGTATTCCATTCTCGCGATGAATGTATCGATTGGTTGTATGCGATATAACCTAGTTTACGATTCAAGGATTGATTCGATAAGTCGATACATTAGATACTAGTCGGTTATGTGCGGCATGACCGGATCATTGAATCAAGTGTTGATTTAATGATTTAATGTATAATTATATATTTGATATATTACTTTGCATTAACTAGTATTGGTTCATTTTAAAAGGATTTTCTCACTTGATGTGCACATTGTATATGTGATATATTTTTTGTGTACACTTGATTGTATCATGTTTGATGATACATGTTAACTTGAGTTTGTGTAAAGATTAAACCATGGTTGTATGAGTGGTTAGGGTTTTGTTTATTTACTTATTCATTTATTTATTTCTTTTGTTCATTTTGGCAAAAGAAAATGATAAAGAGAAAATGGTGGCTTTCTTTGTTCTTTGCTTGAAGCTTCTTGAAGCTTCAAAGCATCTTTGACTAAGTGACCATTTTGTCTTCATGCTTAACCCTAACCATTCAAACTAACCCTAGTTCATTCTCTACACTTAACCAAGGTTAGGATATGATAAGTATTCATTTTAATATTCTTTTTGGATAATACTTATGATATTCTATCTTCTTCTTCTTCTTCTTCAAGAAGAAAAGCTTGCCTCCATCAATGGCAACTTGAGAAAAAGAGTGAGAAATCCAATTCTAAAGTGAACCCACTTCCTATTTCTTCATCCTCTACCTCTTGCCAAGTAGTATAGGGTGTTTTCTTCACAAGTTTCATGACTTGGTGAAGTGGAAGCTTGATCTTGTGATGCCTCGACGTAGATCATCTTCGGCATCGTAGTCGATGACCTAGCCCGCCCATTTCTCCGATGAAGCCGACACTAGAGTCCAAGATCCGATTTGTACAGCGGAGGGACGTCTACGTGGAGCTAAGGAAGTGGAGAACCGGATCTACAAAGGTTGTAGCCTCTTTCTTTTAGTTAAGTTGTTAACTAGTTTCACTTTTCACCTAAAATTCTAGTTAACGATCCGTATTAGGGTTTCTCGGCACTTGTAAAATTTGAAATTGGCATGGTTGATGCCTTGTGAGACCTCATTAGCGTGCCTAGGAACCCTACAGTGGTATCAGAGCCTAGCTAGAGCCTTAGGCGAAGTCTAGACAGAGTTTGAAGTCCGATCGAACCGAAACCCCAATTTTTCCATGCTCTCTGGACTTTTTTCAAAAATGGGGATTTTTGAGAATTAAAAATATGCAGAAAACTCAGTAGAATATTCTAAGAATTACTGTATAAAACGGGACCCCTGATTCGATCAAAACGCGGCGGAACCGCGGCAGAAGCATGGCGTCTGCGGCGGTTCCGCGGCCAATATGTCTCTTTAGTCAACCATCTTTGCACAGTAATTTCTTTATTTTAATGCTGAGTTTTCTGGGATATTTTAATATTTACTCTACAGTTGAGTTTTCTGGTGTTGTTTAGGGAACTCGTGGATTCGATCGGATTGTCTAATCTTGTCTATGTGTCTTTTCCGGATAATTTTTGAATATGTTAAAAAGTACGACCGGATATAAATACCCAATTTTTCCCCTGTCGGGAAATTTCCAAGTGTTGGATCTTTCCGTGGTTTAACAACGTTCTAAGTAGTGCAAGTAACGCAATGGACCCTCTAGAAGGCAAAAAACCTTAACTCGATTATGTGACCGTCTTGAACTGCCCTTTGAACCTTCGGGTTTGGGGCAGTACGGCGTGCCACATGTGAGGCGTTGGCTTGACCCTTCTACGGCTGGACCGTTGGTACTGAGGCATGAACTGAATGTTTTTAGACTTATTTCATGTGTTGAGCTGTATCGGGAAAACTTGGGTGTTTGACTGTTCGATCGGAAAGTTTAACATTTTCTATTTATCTGGAATGGGATACAATAATTGGAATTCACAAATAGTTATGAGATAACTGAATGAATGTTATAAATCTAGCGGTTTAGTCTCATTTGATCGGTTGCCACGGAATTTTGATGCGATCAAAATTCTGTCGCAATCACGTAGCGTACGCGGATACTCGCCGGATAAACTTAATAGACAGCTACACCCCATAGCCCCGACCAAGTGACTGTAGGAGAACCCCGTCACCAAAAGCATCCGTTCGGGTGCTCGCGGCAGCGGTGTTCCGCCTTGGTGCACTTCGTCGACGGTATCGGGGGTGCGGCTGCCTACTAAAGTTTGCGACGAGCATTCGATCAGATTTTCGGGAATCTTGTTGAATTGCCCGACTTGATATTGAAAAGTGTTTTCGATTTTGAGTCTAAAATGCGGGGTTTATAATTGTTAGGCATGTAATGTCTAAGGAATTCATTGAATTAGGCATGCGATGTCTAAAGAGTTTGCGGATTCCAACTGTTGTAGTTTTACACTTTCTTTTCTGTGACCGTTAGTGTAATATGTGATATCGCCGGTTTCGTTGCTATATGTCAACGACAATTGGGATACGCATGTTTACTTACGTTGATGACATGTGTTGTTATGTGTTGCTGGATATGTTATATTGGATCGTCGTGTTTGAATAGCCGGGGGTTTTTATGTGAGATGAGTGTTTTTCATTTTCATTCATGTAAAAACTTGTATGTAATATTCTTTTATTGGGGCACTACCAGGTTGCGGAAGATGTCACCGTTGATGTATATTATTTACTTTTCCGCACTAGGATGACCCAAGGAGGAGGGCACAAGTAACCGGGTTCTGGAGTCCAGTGGGAGACCAACTTGAGGAGTCGAGTCCGGGTCTCCTAACTCTAGAATTGGTAGGGTTGCTTGCCGCTCTCGTAGGGGTCTAGGGGTGTGGGTTTGGCTATTCATCGCGACCGTGGAATCCGTGTTTTATACTGGCTCGTATTGAAAACACGGACGTCCTAGTATATCCAATATTTTTCTTCTGCTGCGATATCTGTGATGTGATCATGTGATGTTCTGTGATAGATACAGTATATAGTATATATGATATATTATATAGACGTTACTTATGTTTTACACCCGCGCTAGCCCTGCCCCGCTCTGCCGTTAGTCACCTAACCTAACGGTGCATGAGGGGACATCGAGGCGAATGCGGATGGCATAAGTGTACGTCGTATTTATCTGTGATGTTTAGGTATTTTAAATGATGGGACTTCATTAATGTGATTAATGAAACAAAAGAAACCTAAGATGTTGTGTAATCGAATTTCTAAAATAAAACAGGTAGCTACAGTTCTTGCTTTGCACAGCGGTATATATGATATATCCTACACCTTATTCGATAAGGAAAGGACCGAGATCCCTTCACCGGAGTGACTCCTTTAGCAATAACTGGCAGATGCTACACACTCGGTTTGTCTTTTGATTGCTTTTAAGAATTCTGCTTTGCACAGTGATATATATGATATATCCCGCACCTCATTCGACGAGGAAAGGACCGACGATCCCTTCACTGGGAGTGACTCCTTTAGCAAAACTAGAAAAGCCTCAAAAACACTCCATTTCAAAAAACATTCGATTCTACAACGATATCAAGTTCATTACGCAATAGGTTTTCAGAAAAACCTATCGTAGCCCTCCGTCATTTCAGATAAGTTGTATATAGTATTCGTGCTGCATTTGTTGGCTTTCGTCAAGGTGCAGTGTGCGCTAGCTATATGCTGCTTATCTGCAGCATACGATGCGATTGGATTAGGGTAGTCGTGCGGCTTTGTTGGCTTTCGTCAAGGGTCGTGCGGGTGGGTTTAATTCAATCAGGAAATGACGGGTTGAACTTGACTAGCGGGCTATGGTTTGTTGGCTTTCGTCAAGGTCATAGCACGTTAGGGGCAAAATATTATCGGGAATTTCAAGTGTTGAAATTTGCAATGAGATTGCATACCTTCTATGAGATAGTTGGATCCCGATACCCGCTGCGAGTAAGAGTTACTCCTGGGAAAGTTTTACACATTACAATTAGCCGATCAAGTAGGTGTCTAGAAAGGTGTTAACGAGGTTACGCCTCTGGAAAAACGAGGTTTACATTAATTAGGTCCGTGCGAAAGCACGGGGCACCTCCCTCAAAGTACCGACACTGGCCTGGCTGAAAGATTGGCGAACTTGTAGTGTGTAATTAATCCCGGCTAGTCTTTCCTTTTAGGGTTTGAAGGAAGATTTGATAAAAACAGTGGGAGTCATCCTGATTAGATAAAATAATAACCAATCTATTCTTGCAAGAGCGCACGTTGAGTGTTTTCTTCTCTCTCTCTCCAGGTAGCGAACATATCACGCCTTAATCAAGATAATAATACGGAATTTTGACCGAACCCGCTTGTTTTACTGATCTGGGGAACGTTGGTCCCGCTCCAACTTATAATAGTTATAAGACAGAGCAGGAAATAGGGGAATACCAAGATTCCCATGCCGCCCAAACGAAGAGAGTGCATGCTGATGCATCATCTTTGGGTGTGTTCATTATACAGAACTGTTTCTCAATGTCCTTTACGTCCTGGGTATATGATACCGGATCAGGATCCCAGATATGTAATCTGTTACATGGGCTACAGATAGGTAAAGAACTGAGAACGGGTGATAAGTTTCATGAGACAGAAAACGGGGCAAGTGTTGCAGCCAAGTCTGTTGGTCACTGTCACCCTGTATTATCAGTACATTGATTCTGAACAAATGCTATTAGATACCGAACCTGATATACAAAATCATATCAGTCTCTTTATTAGTAAAGAAATGATAAAATTTTGTATTGTTGGATAATGTTTTGAAAATTTCCTATATCAAAAGTTGATCGGTTCAGGCACGTTATCTAAAAGCATTGATGTTCTAAATCAAACTACAGTTCTTAGTATACGGAACACACACAAGAGGAAGAGTTCAGAAATGGACGGATCCTTCTTGAGGTATTGTAGACTAGGTCATATCAATGCGACCCGACTAGCTGGAGTTACATATAGATGCATATTTAAATTAGTTTGAATTTACATCTTGTGAAACTCGCCAGTCATGTCACAAAGATAAGATGACCACAGCTCTGTTTATTGGAAGCAGAGAAAGAGTTACTGAACTCTTGGGATGATACATGTTGATGTATGAAGGTCCCCTGTCTACACATGCCAAGACCGGTTCTTTGTACTTCATTAAATTCTCTGATGATCTTTCGAGATCCAGACCTATGTTCCTGTTGAAACACAAGTCCGAACCTTTTGAGATATTCACAAAATATGATTTAGAAGTAGAGAACCAAAATACGGTATAAGTATTTTGTCCTTTGATGTGATCGAGGAGGAGAATACTTGAGCATGGAATTCCTGGACTATTCTAATGTAGAATGAGATTCTCTCTCAGTATTACTCCTCTGAATACACCACAGCACAACGGTGTATCAGGGCGGAGCAATAACACCCTATATGATATGGTGTGCTCTATGATGAGTATTTCTGAGTTACCTATTTCCTTTAGGGAGTTACGCACTTATGAAGTTGCATACCTATTGAATAGGGTTCCAATCAAATCAGCTGCCTACCGCTTCATATGTGATATGGAAAGGGAAGGGCCCATATCTTAAGTTAGTTAAGATTTGGGGTTGTCCGGCCAGTGTCTAAAAGCAAAATCCGGACAAGCTCGAGGCAACGTCTGTTATGTAGAACTGGAAATGTTCCAGCTATACAAACTGCAGCTGATGATTTGACAGGACCAAAGGATTCAGTAGATTCCAACGAACCTCAGCCTCTCCGCCGATCTAGTAGGGTTCCTCACCCACCTGAGAGATACTTCGGTTTCTCTATGACAGTGGGAGCGAGGATTGCATCATGAGATGATGACCCAACTAGCTTCGAGCTGGCCATCAGGAGTAAGACTCTGTAAGAATGGTTGGATGCTTAGTGATCTGAGATGGAATCCATGTACACCAACAAAGTATGGACTTTGGTTGCTATATCTGAAGGGTTAAATCCTCATCAGGAGCAAGTATATCTTGAGAAGATTACTTGGTGTAGATGGAAAAGTTGAGACTTTCAAAGCTAGACTTGTTAAAGGTTTTCGTCATCGACCAGGCGTGGATAATGATGCAACCTTTTTCCAATGGCTATGCTTAAGTCCATCCAGATCCTACTTGCCACGGCTACATACCATGACTACGATATTTGGTGGTTGGGTGTCATGACAGCTTTTCTAAATGATGTTTTAGAAGAGGGAGTCTATAAGTACACAGCCAGAGGGCCTCGTAGACAGTGGGAGCAGCGGAAACGTGTGCAAGATGTTTTATGTGATAAAGCAAGCATCGCGGAGTTGGAACATCTGTTTTGATGGCTTAGTCAAAGAGTTTGACATCATCAAAATGGTAGATGAACCTTGTATATACAAAAAGGTAGTAGGGAGTATGGTGGTGATCCTCGTAGAGTACGTGGATGACATACTCTTGATAGGAAAAGAGTTGCCTATACTACGCTCGGTCAATCTCCTCTTATCACAAGGATTCTCCATATAGGATCAAAGTGATACCTCCTAAATCCTGGGTTTTGGATCTATGAGATAGATCTAATTGGATATTAGGATACTCACTAGTTGTAGTGAGATGGTATCAATCGATCCTGGGGAGAATCACTGGAAGGGTTCCAGGGTGATAAAGACGACTGAATGTCTGTCACAAGCATTGTCTTTACCCTCAGTAAAGGGACGGTATGTTGGAAGAGTTCCAAGCTAGATACCGTGGCATACTAGACGATAAAGGCTGGATACATCGCTACTTAAGATGCTACCAAAGAAGCAGTTTGCGTGTATATTTGTTCATGAGATGAACTTGGTTCCTACCATTGTGTGACAATGGACGTGTGGCTTTGGCCCAGGAACCCCGTTCCCATCAGTGACCCAGACGTATTCTGAGGCAGCATCACCTGATCATGGAGATAGTTGATCTCCAGGGTGATCGAGGTTAGGAGAGCAGACTCAGAGGATAACACGGCGGATCCACTCACGAAGGGCCTATTCCCAGAGAGAGACTTTTATGGGATGGTTGAGTATGTGATACTACAACCACTGCTACAGATGGCCCTAGTGCAAGTGGGAGATTGTTAGTTATATGTATGCCCTAGAGGCCATTACTGTACATAGGATGTATATTGTAGTGGATGCTGGGACATATATAGGGAGGACTTTCTTGCTCGACATGATAGTATGCTATCTGGTTACTCTTTACCTTAACGTGTATACTGATTGTCTCTCTGTTACATGTTGGTAAAGCCCTTAGGATGTGTACTTGACTACCTGGACTATGATGCGGATCATACTAGTGGGGACATGGTAGTCTATAAGTACATCCTTCAATGTCCCTAGTCGTGGGTGTATCGAGACGGGGCATCGATATACCAGAGTAGACTAGCGTATACCTTCTCGACCCATACAGATAGGCGATGGATGATCCCATATCCATTGGTGTTTGACATCAGAGATGATATACGGGTGCTCAGTGGAGACTGGGTACACTGGACGGACTCGCCGAGAACTCCCAGATGGTATTATACCTCACGTCAGATGGCAGTTCTCTGGTGACACGGGTACAGGTTAGTCTGTAGACCCGAGATCGTTATAGAGTCTTGTGTGATTCCCACTGTGCTTTGATTTCCACCTTACCACGTCCAAGAGGGCATGCAAAACGGTGGCTTTTGGGTACAGTCCCGAATCACATGGAGGCAATGAGCGATAGGAGGGGATTTGTCTCTCCCGGTATAGGGAGTTGATGTTGCGCTGTGTTCGATTGGCTATAACCGGAAATCCCTGGCCAGGGTTGCTGAGATTTACTGGTAAGTGTTACCAGTAGTTTCTCGAACTGTTATAGACCTCATATCGACATGACTTATCGAGCTATTGGGGTCTGACGTTTACCACCCCTAGACGAGATATGCGACATATCAGACGAACAGACCGGACTATACGGTAAGTGTTACTGGTTGGATTCACAGGAGTGTGAGCGGGCTTGCTCATCGATCTTCTGATCGCTCAATACACGGGTGGCCGTTACGTTTAGCAGACCGCTTGCGGCTTGTGGGTGTTTGATATGATCATCACCTGCTGCCGGCGTATTGACGAGTCTTTAGAGTCCTACACAGAGGTTTCCTGGCTCAAGCGAAACGAAATAGGAGCGCATATGAGATATGTGCGGGACCGAGAATAATGCGTGTATGTGATACCGTATTCCATTCTCGCGATGAATGTATCGATTGGTTGTATGCGATATAACCTAGTTTACGATTCAAGGATTGATTCGATAAGTCGATACATTAGATACTAGTCGGTTATGTGCGGCATGACCGGATCATTGAATCAAGTGTTGATTTAATGATTTAATGTATAATTATATATTTGATATATTACTTTGCATTAACTAGTATTGGTTCATTTTAAAAGGATTTTCTCACTTGATGTGCACATTGTATATGTGATATATTTTTTGTGTACACTTGATTGTATCATGTTTGATGATACATGTTAACTTGAGTTTGTGTAAAGATTAAACCATGGTTGTATGAGTGGTTAGGGTTTTGTTTATTTACTTATTCATTTATTTATTTCTTTTGTTCATTTTGGCAAAAGAAAATGATAAAGAGAAAATTGTGGCTTTCTTTGTTCTTTGCTTGAAGCTTTTTGAAGCTTCAAAGCATCTTTGACTAAGTGACCATTTTGTCTTCATGCTTAACCCTAACCATTCAAACTAACCCTAGTTCATTCTCTACACTTAACCAAGGTTAGGATATGATAAGTATTCATTTTATTATTCTTTTTGGATAATACTTATGATATTCTATCTTCTTCAAGAAGAAAAGCTTGCCTCCATCAATGGCAACTTGAGAAAAAGAGTGAGAAATCCAATTCTAAAATGAACCCACTTCCTATTTCTTCATCCTCTACCTCTTGCCAAGTAGTATAGGGTGTTTTCTTCACAAGTTTCATGACTTGGTGAAGTGGGAGCTTGATCTTGTGATGCCTCGACGTAGATCATCTTCGGCATCGTAGTCGATGACCTAGCCCGCCCATTTCTCCGATGAAGCCGACACTAGAGTCCAAGATCCGATTTGTACAGCGGAGGGACGTCTACGTGGAGCTAAGGAAGTGGAGAACCGGATCTACAAAGGTTGTAGCCTCTTTCTTTTAGTTAAGTTGTTAACTAGTTTCACTTTTCACCTAAAATTCTAGTTAACGATCCGTATTAGGGTTTCTCGGCACTTGTAAAATTTGAAATTGGCATGGTTGATGCCTTGTGAGACCTCATTAGCGTGCCTAGGAACCCTACAGATATACATACATATATATATATAGTCGGTGATCTCGCCTCAATAGTATCACGTACGATACAGTATATCATATAACATCCTCGAGTCATGAGTGCGGATCTAACATCAATATAAAGCTCGTACGGTAAATCGTCGTACGACATCCCAATAGCTGGGTACGGGTCAATATCACATTCATCTCACCACATATCGGGTATCACTACCATCATATCACATCTCAATTACGAACTATGTCATATCGCCGAATCTCACGGCCTCAATCAAACCTCATCGACTCATCTCAATCCCAGGTATCATCCTCAAATCCCGTATATGAACACATAGTCCCATACCCATGTGTAGATATACACACCTCTATATGCGCACAGATAAATGAAAGAATGTATGCAAGAATGTGTGTATGTGTATGTGTGCGTGCACCCACTACTCTAGGGTTCGCACTATACTAAAACAATACATCCTTATCATCAATAATTCCATTATTACCATCAATAGTCTTAACAACACATAATAAATATATGTGTGTATACGTATTCGTATACATCACCACGGACTGCGGGGGTGCTATACGCCATCCACCCGACTTCTCCCCGTAGATATAAATCTACTCACCTTGCTTCTCATGTGTCGGTGCCGATGTCGCCATCTTCATCTTCTTTGCCTCAACATCACATAGGGTACCTACAAGTATATCACAACGCTAAAGCACATGAAAATCATATCGGAAACAAAATAGCAAACGCTACTCGCATAGGTAAAAACCTATCGTCTCGCATGTAAACACGTTCAATATCCACTTGTCGTTGACGTCCAAACACCACCCGACAGAAACGAATCACCAAATACCAAAATCCATGCTAAAACAAGTCGTAAATCATACGCCAACTCAAGCAAATCAAGCCAGATTTTATCCTAACTGGAATCAGTCAAAACTAGACATACCCAGGGTCAAGACTAGAGGAAATAGGGCCATGCATAAAAATCGAGACAGTTCCCTCCTGCTCTGGCCGCAATTTGCGGCCAGAAGGAATTAATTGGCGGCCTGGAATTGGAGTTGGGGGCTAGGGTTTGGTGTGGTGGTTCCATGGTGCCTGCACATCTCACTGTCAACTCAGTTTTATTTTTGGGGTCTCGGGGTGATAGCAGATTCTTAAATACGATCACAGATTCACAGTTTTTCTCCGAGATCGTCTCATAAATCCGTATTCTGGTTTCTAGTTCAGGTTTGGGTCCAAATTAGCATCACACAAGGGGTTCTAAGGTCATAACAAGCTTCAATTTCACTTTGATTTCAGGTCTAACCCTAAACCCTAACTTGAATTCTCCAAAGTCCACAAAACGACACAATATCGATATGAAACTAGAATTGATGCACAAGAAATGAGATACTACTCTAATAGGTGCAGAAATTACCTCCTTTGGCAACTCAAGAAAATTCTTGAGTTGCTCAAAGTCCTCCAAATCCAATCTTGCTAGGTTCAATGTGTAGCTAGTGAGCTTGGGAGCAAGTTTTGTGAAGTGGGAATGGGGTTTTGGTGAGGGAAATGAGAGGGATCTATAAAGTGAAGGGGAGGGAAATGAGAGGGAGCAGGAGCAGCAGCAGCTCCATGAGAGGGGAGAGAGAAATGGGTGTGAGGAAATGATGGGTATGGTTCAAAAAGTCAAAAGCAACTACTCTCTCTCTCTCATCATCATCATACTTTTTCTTTCTTTTCTTTTTCTTCTCACTCCAACAGTGAACCCAAAAGAACAACCATGGCAATAGAAATGTAACACAAGTGTATCAAGTGTGGAAAATGATATGTGCACATTTTTGCACAAAAATGCTAAAAATCCAATTAGCGATTTTTAATCGCGATTAGCACTAAATTAGCATATAACTAATCTTAAAAACTTTAAAATGGCATAATTCCATAAAATACCCTATTTTAGAATTTTCCATAATTTTTCCCCATTTATTTGTATTTAATTATACCAGAATATTAAAATATTCATTAAAATAATATTAAATTATAAAAATTCCCAAAAATCATATTTTATTATTTTGAAAACGTTACAATCTACCCCCCTTAAAGAAATTCGGTCCCCGAATTTAAATTTAAACCCCCAAATACTAAAATATTTCAATACAAATTCCAAGTCATCGGGGCTCCGAAATCAGCAATACATAAAACGTATCATAGCGCAATGCATGCGCATGAGTACTGAGCAGATAACTCAAAAGCAATACTCCGTCAAGCATCCCGCAATCATCGGAGTCATGGTAAAGACACAAATGTCAAATCCAATACAAAACCAATATGATATAGATCAGAACTATACACGTAGACATCCAATCTATACATGTGAATAGCTGATGTAAATGCATGCCAAATCTTTTTAAGTCGCTGTGCGATGCACGTAACACTGCACAGTGGCGGACGTTTTTCATAAGAAAATAACTATATACGTATATATATATCCTTTGTTTAATAGGCACGTTCCGCCGTTTTGAAAACAATTTAGAAGGGTTTCCTTGTTTTTAAAACGTTTCGTGTCATATCGGACACGTAGGTATATATATACCGAGACCATAGCTCGCTCTTTGGAAATCCCTTCGAACTATCAATGCATGCAAAATATATCCAGGTACTGTCCTCTGACTAGTCCTGCTCAGTATGAAAACAAATATCCAATATCATAAAAATGTACTGCTCCAAAAGGAATAAATCCCAAAAATGCACATAACACCACCCTGTGCGTCTGGTGCGCACGGAAATCAAAATCCATATATGTGCCATACAGGTGCACAAAACAACATCTAGGTGCAACGGGTGTGCACGAAGCATCTGTCATAGGCAACGTGTGTGCCTGACAGCCAAAATCCGGTGCATCTGACATGCACGAAGAATCTCGATTTAGTGCATCGGGTGTGCACCAAAATCGTATCTCAAAACTGTTGGAGATAGTGCCCTCATAGTCAATTATTGGATCGCAGGTACGTTATTGCAATGATTGCGGAGGACCTATACCGATAGGACAGTCTTACTCAAGATGATAGTATGCTATCTGGTTTGCCTTTATCAGTCGTGTACATGTTCAGGTGACTGATTATATGTTACACTTTGATAGAGCCTTTAGGATCTTGCTTTACCACCAACAGTATGATGGCGATCATATACGTGAGAGTTGGGTGGTTTATACGCATATCCTTAATTGTGGTCCCTAGTCGTGGGAGTTTCGAGACAGGGCATCGATACTCCGGAGTAGACTAGTGTATACAGTCGAGACCCCGACGAGGGGCGGTGGCCGGTCTCACAAACCACTGGTGTCAGTTGGATCACCTAAGATGTATGCAGGTGCTCATTGGGTTATGAGTACACCGGACAGGACTCGCCGGGAATCTGCTAGTTAGTACTATATCTATCGTCAGATAGCAGTTCCCTGGTGACATGTGTACATGTTAGTTCATCGACCTGAGGTCGTCATTTGTCTCGTGTGAGTTCCCACTGTGCTTTGATTTCTACCCTACCACGGCTCAAAGGAGTCGTGCAAACAGGTAGCTTTTGGGTACAGTCCCGAGCCATATGGAGGCACGTGAGCGGATCGGCAGGGGATTCGTCTCTCCCGGTATTGGGGGCGAGATCGTGCTGTGTCTTGGAGAGCCATTACACAAAGCCCACGGCCGTGGCAGGAGATTTACTGGTAGGTACTCCAGTAGTATCTCAGGGTGTTATTGGGCTTCACTCCGACACGACTTATACTGCTATTGGGGGTCTGACGTTACTAGCCCCCTAGGCAGATATGCGATACTCATAGACGAACGGACCGGACTGTATATACATTGTCACTGTTAGGCTCAGTAGGGTTTTCCGGATGAGTTCGCTCATCGGCATCCCTTGAGGTCAGTCCATGGGCAGCCGTTACGCATTGCTAGTGCCGCTGACGGTTTGTGGTTAAACCCACTGCCAGGGTACTGACGAGTCATTAGATTCCCCCACAGATAGTTTCCCAAGTTCGCGCGAAACGTTGTAGAGGCCGTATGGTATTATGGCAGGGTTCGGAAAATGCACGTGCGTTTACGCACGTGTTATTTTTCGGGCAGATGATACTGGTCGGCTTTGGTTTAAGCCGGATCCGAGTATTATATTGAGTAGGTATAATATCTTTGTCTCAGTTGCATTTGTATTCGGTCGTAATACAAATGCGGGTATATTTATACAGTTTCGGGGTTATCCTGAAAGTCGTTTCAGGATCACTTTTGGAAGTTGCCAGTTTCCAGTTTTCTATCAGCCGTCTTTTAACATTCGGTTAAAGACGGATTTATCTTTTCTTGGATGAGGTGAGTCAGTGTTCTAGAAGTTTCTAGAAGTGATGACGAGAATGGTGACTAGGTTCATGACTCATCTTTGCATTTATTAAATGGTGACTAGGTTTTATGACTCATGCTTTAACCTTAATGCTTTTTGTTTTGGTTAAGATCTTTTCTTCATGATATGCTTTGCGTTGTGGTCACCACTTGCTCCTACACTCACCCTCCTCCATCCTATAAAGTGGCCGGCCCTCTCTCTCCTCACTTCACTTGATGTTTCATTTGTAGAAAAAGATTATGATAGTATTTGGGTGCATGGAAATTTCATTACCTCATTTCATTCCATCACCCAATTCTCTCGGCAACTTCATTAACCGATCGTCCACGGATTTGGATGAAGTGAGACAAAGTCATCTACTCATTCTCTACATCATTCTTGGTCGTCTCTTTTAGCAAACTTGACGATCGAGTTGCCTCAAGTCAGAGGCGGGAGCCCGTTTAAAGAATCGATGATGTGGTGCCACTTCGACGAGGATATCGGAGATCGACGAGATCGGAGCAGCCGCAACGGAGCGTGGGATGATGGTTGAAGAACGAAGGACTCGGATCGTTCGGTATAACCTTTCTACACTCTTTACAGTTTGTTAGTTTAGCAACAATGGAAGATCCGGGTTAAAGTATACGATAGCGCCAGTTTAAAAGTTTTTGTTCCGCATTTTGGCGTCTGTAGACGGCCGGGGCGCTAGCGTAGACTTACAGTGGTATCAGAGCCTCACCATTTTGCTATACTAGCTTGTGCTAACGCGTTTAAAATATCGATCGAAACGAAAATCAAAAATCGCATTTTTCCAACTTGACAGTTTCTGTTGATTTTAAATGGTGTCCTAAAAATATTCCACACATCTCAGAAAACTGTGCAGGGTTTTTTAAGCACACGTGCAAAATTTGAGCACGTGATCTCACCAAAGCGCCGCGGATTAGCGGCCAAACCCTTGGTTTAGCCGCGCATCCACGGCCATATGATGGGATCAGTGCACCAAATTTTGTATGTGTCTTCTCTGTTGGAATTTGGGGGTTTTGGTATATATCATTTGGGCCCAGGTTTTGTTACTGTTCACCAGTAAGTCGTGGGGCCCACTTCTTGATATTTGGTCGATCGAAATTTAAACATGTTAGTTTACAGTACTTACATTATATCTCCGACCGGGAATGTCATTTGATCGGTAGACCGCGTCTGATTGCTATAGTTCTTTTAGACGGGTTTACGAACGTGACATTCGCGTTGATGTTCTGTGTTGTGCTGTGATGTTGCGGATTTGTCGTGGTGGATAGCAGTGTGCAATGGTAGTACAGTTTGTGTTTATTTGTACATTTGATATTGCGGGGCGAGCGTCCAACTTGTGGACTGCCGTCACTGCCTGTTGTATAATATTCTTTTGGGGCACGACCAGGTTGCGGTCGATGTACCTATTGTACTATTTTTCATTACTGTACTAGGTTTTGCCCCGCTACGGAGTGCACGGATAGCCGAGTTCTGGGGGGCAACGGATCCGCATCTCATGGCTTTGAGAGGCAGAGGGGTCCCACTCTAGAATTGGCAGACTATTCGCCGCACTCGTAGGGGGTACAGGTTGACCCAAGGAGGGGTGCCCAAGATTACCGGATTCCGTGGAGTGCTGGGTGGTCCATTCACTATGTTGTAGGGGGCTACCTCGCTTCAGGTTTTGGCGGGTAACTTGCCGCACCCGTAGGGGTCTAGGTTTCATTGCACAGGCTATCCACACGACAGGGGAACGTCGGGTTTCAGCAGCGGCTCTGTGAAACCTGGGGATCCCAGATTATCTGTATTGTTCTGTGATGCTTATTACTTTTCTGTAATGTTGCATACTATCATGCCTGGAGCGATTATTGTATATTGGTTTATATACTATTAGATGTTGTATATGTTTTACACTCGCGCTAGTCCAGTCCCCGCTCTGTCGTTAGTTAAGTAACCTAACGGGTGATGACGGGACCCAGTGACGAATGCGGATGGCATATACGTACATTTTATTTTCGTTCTTTTCTGGTGTGATTAAATGATGGGACTGCGTTGATTCTGATCAATGCAAAGTATAACAAACCTGTTTACAGTTGTTGGAACAAATTTAAAAAGTGTTGTTACAAAGACGTTTCCTTTTGTTTTGCATAGCGGTATTCAGTGGAATATCCTGCACCTCATTCCACGAGGAAAGAGCCGAGATCCCTTTACCGGGAGTGACCTCTTTAGCAAAAGGTTTTCGCCACTATATTTTAAAAAGCTATCAGGTTCCTTCAGCGATATCAAGTTCACTACGTTAAAGGTTTTTCGCCAAAAACCAGCCGTAGCCCTCCGTCACTTCTTTTGGGTATTTAGTAGTATTCAAGCTATGCATTTTAGCCAAAGTTAAGGCATAGTGTTTGGTAGCTGCTGGGTATTCAATTGTTGCATAGATAGATGAGTTAGTTTGGGACAGTCGTTCTGCCGATTGGCCAAAGTCAGGGGCATGTGCGGGTGGGTTCAAATTGACAAGATAGTGACGGGTAGAACTTGGCATGTGACTTATGACACTTTGACCAAAGCCAAGGTTATAAGAGCATGGGGCAAAAATCATATCGGGAGTTTCTAAAGAAACTGAAACTTGCCAAGTATGCGCATACCTTCTGGAGTATGAGTAACGTGGATGCATTCCATCACGTTATCATGCGATGAGAGTTGGATCCCGATTCCCACTGATGAGTTGGTTTACTCTTCGGGTGATCCCGATTGATCCTTCTTTAGGTTTGGAGGAGAATTTGACAGGACAGTGGGAGGTTTCCGGATTAGATAAAGTGATGACCATTCTGATCTAGGTTAGAGTGCACGCAGAGTGTTTCTTTTCTCTCTCTCTTTGGCAGCGACCTTTGACCGACCCTAGACTATGACTCAGTGACCAGGATGACCGAACCTTCTTAAAATACTGGCTTTTGGATTGTCTGAGTTGCATAAGTCATTGCCACTCCTTCTTTTACCCTTTGCATTTCTCAGAACACCCGTATTACTACGGATATCCACTTCCATTGGATAGATCCATCGTATGGTTATATACGAACTCGAAGGGACTTCTTCGAGGATGGATCCAGGTTCAGGAGAAATTGAATTGGTTTATTTAGTTGTCTTTTATTATCACCTTCTCTCAGGTTGCGAGAGCTCCTTGGTTTAGGAGAGTACACCTATTACGCTTATTGGATAGTCTTCTTCCAAACCATAGGCTGGTGCCGAAAGGTAGGGAATGAAGAAAACCAATTAGCCTAAGTAGGGTGTGCAGAAGGTAATATGTAAAGACAAAATAAAGAGATTAGAAAGAGGGCAAAGTAAATTGCGACTGATATCATTCACGACTAAAACCGCGTACTTCATCGCCACTCCTATTTCACCTTTAAAAGACTAAGGTATTATTCAGTTGTCTTTTATCATCACCTTCTCTCAGTTGCGAGTACTCCTTGGTTTAGGAGGGTACACCTATTATGCTTACTGGATAGTCTTCTTCCAAACCATAGGCTGGTGCCGAACGGTGGGGAAGGAAGAAAACCATTTAGCCTAACGATGGTGTACAGAAGGTAACGACTAAAGACAAATAAAAGGATTTGGAGAGATGGCAATAAAATATACGGTTGAAGTCATGAATTGGATTATGGAAGAGGCATTACTATGAATACCAGGATACCCCTACGAAACATTTTCATGTTTCAGTGCATTGTTAATGCAAAACTGTTTTCCCGATTAGATACTTACTCCAAGGGTATGTATTTACCAGGTTTCATTCTCATATCTGTATGGTTTTACAGATGATGAGTGGGAGTAAGTTATTGGGAATTAGGTGATCATCCTCATTATATCGGAATTCGTTGTAATTGGTGATATTTGAGGAAATCGCCAGGGTACAGTTTTCCACCTACGACGCACAGGTTTATGAGTTGTTTAACTCAGCGGACTTATACAGAGTATTGTATGTTGTCCAAGTGTCCATCAGGACAAAGGGGTAGGTCCTCGTACTATGTTCTGTTTACTTATAACTTCTCTAGTATTTAGACAAGTGTTTCGTAGAAATACATGGTCTAAGTTTTGAGAAGTTGTGGGTATAAGAATAAAGTAGAGAACAAGGTATCACAAGTATCGGGATTCTTCAAAGAGATCGAAGATGTAGATTCTTGTGATTGGTATTCAGATGATAGTGATGGTTTTGAGAAACGTGTTTCTCTTTCAGGTTACTCATAATTGGATGGATTCCTAAGTTGAGTAATGCTGATTAGCCTCTTTCCATTAAGTTGATATGCACTGGAGACAGCTGCATGGATTGAATATGGTTCCAATTAAATTAGTGCCAAAGTTTCTGTATTGGATATAGAATAGTTCGTACCTTAAAAGATGTTAAGGTACGGGGAGCTGTCCAGCTTATGCTTAAAACCAGACTCTGGATAACTCAGGGCACGTTTCTGTAATGGCTGTTTGTGGGTTGACCCTGGCTATGACGAGGGTTGATATTCTACCATTTAGAAGATTAATAGTGATATTGTTCTTGACTCGCCACAGTTTTAGTAAAATGGATCTTTTACAGAAAACAGTAGTGGGAGTATGGTAGAACTGGAAGTGATTCCAGAACCACGAACGATTACGGAAAATTTAATAGGACCTATATATTCAATCAGGTTTGACATTCCAATAGCCACTCCGCAGATATGGTGGGTAACCTCAGACACCCGAGAGGTACTTCGGTAGCCTCAAGGACGGTGACAGGGAGGTTATTATCTACCCAGACTTGACACTACTGTTGTTCCAGGATATGAGACCCGGTAGGAGGGTTGTCGTAGTCAGTGGGAGCATCGGAAGCATAGTGGGCAAGTAGCTTATGTCTATTTATAGACTAGAGCAGTTATAGCGGAGAAAGATCATCTAATTTTGATATGACAGTCATGGTTTTGACTTCAATCAGAATAAGGGATGGATCAGTTAAGAAGGTAGTAGGGTGTGATGTCATGGTATTTGATGACATACACAGAGTAGGAAGTAAAATTCCTATACTACGATCGGTTGTACTGTGGTCGTCACACAGTTGTTTCTCCAGACAGGATATGGATATAATATTTGACATTCTGGTTTCTAGATGTATGGTTTTAGATCTGGATTTGGGTAGTTTCCCAATGTAGGTACTTTGACAGATATTCTAATGGTTTTTGGAATAGTTGACTCCTAGCATGGTGGTGTACCTGCAGGTGATGGAGTCACCCTCTCTAAAGGTGTCTTACAGACTAAAGAGGAGAGGGATGTGCATGATTGGCAGATCACTTGCTTAGGCAATTGAGTCAATCATGAGATGTCAAGTACCACACCAGATGTTGTTTTTGCACTAGATGCAATAAGTTTGTATTAATCCAATCCTGGAGAAACATAAGGAAGCAGTTTTAGAACATAAGTACATGCTCTACGGATTTGATGACGTCAGCCTCTTTCGGGAGACGGTTATCATTCTAGGCTTCAAAGGTGACATGGTTGACAGAGTGATTGTCAGAGTTATAGTTTATCCCTCTGACGAAGAGGGACAGTATTATGGACAGGTGGTCCAAGAGGATACTGAGGGTGGCATGGTGCCGGATACTGATTAGGTTCAGTGATCGATACAGTCTAAGAAGTTTGGATTTGGAGTTCATTTATGAACAAGGTCCCATCAGATATCCAGACATATTCTAAGACAGGTATTACTCAATTCGGGAGATGGCTTTCTCCGCGAACTTGAGATTTAGAGAGATATATAAAGAAACTTCTAGGCGGATCCACTCACTAAGGCTATTTCTCGAACACAATAGTTTTACAAACGGGCTTTGTGAAACTGATTAGTAGAGGAGTTGGGTGTTAGTTTCACACGGGCTGTGAGTGCAACATCGCAATAATTAGCCTTGAGTGCAAGTGGGAGATTGTTGGAGATAGTGCCCTCATAGTCAATTATTGGATCGCAGGTACGTGATTGCAATGATTGAGGAGGACCTATACCGGTAGGACAGTTTTACTCAAGATGATAGTATGCTATCTGGTTTGCCTTTATCAGTCGTGTACATGTTCAGGTGACTGATTACATGTTACACTTTGATAGAGCCCTTAGGATCTTGCTTTACCACCAACAGTATGATGGCGATCATATACGTGAGAGTTGGGTGGTTTATACGCATATCCTTAATTGTGGTCCCTAGTCGTGGGAGTTTCGAGACAGGGCATCGATACTCCGGAGTAGACTAGTGTATACAGTCGAGACCCCGACGAGGGGCGGTGGCCGGTCTCACAAGCCACTGGTGTCAGTTGGATCACCTAAGATGTATACAGGTGCTCATTGGGTTATGAGTACACCGGACAGGACTCGCCGGGAATCTGCTAGTTAGTACTATATCTATCGTCAGATAGCAGTTCCCTGGTGACATGTGTACAGGTTAGTTCATCGACCTGAGGTCGTCATTTGTCTCGTGTGAGTTCCCACTGTGCTTTGATTTCTACCCTACCACGGCTCAAAGGAGTCGTGCAAACAGGTAGCTTTTGAGTACAGTCCCGAGCCATATGGAGGCACGTGAGCGGATCGGCAGGGGATTCGTCTCTCCCGGTATTGGGGGCGAGATCGTGCTGTGTATTGGAGAGCCATTACACAAAGCCCACGGCCGTGGCAGGAGATTTACTGGTAGGTACTCCAGTAGTATCTCAGGGTGTTATTGGGCTTCACTCCGACACGACTTATACTGTTATTGGGGGTCTGACGTTACTAGCCCCCTAGGAAGATATGCGATACTCATAGACGAACGGACCGGACTGTATATACATTGTCACTGTTAGGCTCAGTAGGGTTTTCCGGATGAGTTCGCTCATCGGCATCCCTTGAGGTCAGTCCATGGGCAGCCGTTACGCATTGCTAGTGCCGCTGACGGTTTGTGGTTAAACCCACTGCCAGGGTACTGACGAGTCATTAGAGTCCCCCACAGACAGTTTCCCAAGTTCGGGCGAAACGTTGTAGAAGCCGTATGGTATTATGGCAGGGTTCGGAAAATGCACGTGCGTTTACGCACGTGTTATTTTTCGGGCAGATGATACTGGTCGGCTTTGGTTTAAGCCGGATCCGAGTATTATATTGAGTAGGTATAATATCTTTGTCTCAGTTGCATTTGTATTCGGTCGTAATACAAATGCGGGTATATTTATACAGTTTCGGGGTTATCCTGAAAGTCGTTTCAGGATCACTTTTGGAAGTTGCCAGTTTCCAGTTTTCTATCAGCCGTCTTTTAACATTCGGTTAAAGACAGATTTATCTTTTCTTGGATGAGGTGAGTCAGTGTTCTAGAAGTTTCTAGAAGTGATGACGAGGATGGTGACTAGGTTCATGACTCATCTTTGCATTTATTAAATGGTGACTAGGTTTTATGACTCATGCTTTAACCTTAATGCTTTTTGTTTTGGTTAAGATCTTTTCTTCATGATATGCTTTGGGTTGTGCTCACCACTTGCTCTACACTCACCCTCCTCCATCCTATAAAGTGGCCGGCCCTCTCTCTCCTCACTTCACTTGATGTTTCATTTGTAGAAAAAGATTATGATAGTATTTGGGTGCATGGAAATTTCATTACCTCATTTCATTCCATCACCCAATTCTCTCGGCAACTTCATTAACCGATCGTCCACGGATTTGGACGAAGTGAGACAAAGTCATCTACTCATTCTCTACATCATTCTTGGTCGTCTCTTTTAGCAAACTTGACGATCGAGTTGCCTCAAGTCAGAGGAGGGAGCCCGTTTAAAGAATCGATGATGTGGTGCCACTTCGACGAGGATATCGGAGATCGACGAGATCGGAGCAGCCACAACGGAGCGTGGGATGATGGTTGAAGAACGAAGGACTCGGATCGTTCGGTATAACCTTTCTACACTCTTTACAGTTTGTTAGTTTAGCAATAATGGAAGATCCGGGTTAAAGTATACGATAGCGCCAGTTTAAAAGTTTTTGTTCCGCATTTTGGCGTCTGTAGACGGCCGGGGCGCTAGAGTAGACTTACAAAAACATGCGCCCAACATGCGCGAAAATCCAAATTGGTGCATCCATCGTGCACGATTGAAAATCTAAACCCTGCGCACTCAACATGCACGGAATCACAAAATCCAGTAGCAAACGTCGAACATGCGTAAGTCCAATCAAAGCACAGAGTGCAAGAATTAATCATTAATATCAGGGTCAAAATTGACGATATAATGCGGCTCAATCAAAATCAGGTGTACCGCGTTGGAAAATCTCACAACCGTGTGCATCAGCGTGCACAAATCAAATCAAAACACTAAAAGTGCATGAAATCACTATCAATACCTTCAGAAAAATAACTATGCGCAAGGTATAAATACCCAGTAGGTGCAACCATGGTGCACAAAATCAAATATCATGGAACTCAGTCATCAAGACTAAATCATGCAAATAGATCGCCCAAAATACCGAAATCCAAAGCGACGGATACGTGATAGTCAAATCACAAAATCACAAATCATAAATCATAAATACTGTCGTCGGTATATCCTCCTTCGAGTCGAGAAGGTGCCGGTACATCCAATGCTAGCGGCGCAAGATATCTACTTGCCTCATGCTCGCGGCTGGCGTCCTCGGCCTCTGGTTCCGTATCTTCCCTGTGGATTACCAATCTCGCAATCCATCGGCTCATCGGCCCGGTCAGGTGTGCTGACAGGAACGATTCCGTTCTGGCACTTTCCTGGTCATCTCTCGGTCAATCCTCACGACCGCTCGTAAAGCAGCACATCTCTGGCGCCGACCTCGGGTCCTCTGAATGCACATCACGCATCTGCTCCTGGTGCAAATCTTATTGCAGCAGTGTACTGGAAGGAATCCTACTCAAGGTCTCTTCTGATCTTGCCTAAGCCAAACTGTACGGAGGCTGGTACTCTGGCATAATCTTTTCTCGCTCTCTGGACATCTGCGTCCTTAGTACAACATCTCCTCGGAAGCTGGTCGTATCCCTGCGCCTCTGTATGCATATCCGACCTTTAATCTTAACGGGGTGTAGTAACAGCTCGTCTGCGTCTCGCACGAACTTCTTGTCCCGCTTGTCTGTATCATCGACCATTTCGACATCGCGTCTCTATCTGCGCACTGCAATGTCCTCGGCTACAGTCCCTCCGAAGTCTCTAACGCGGACTCGAAATCACGAACTCGGTATCTTCGTCACTCAGTAGGAGATATCTAGCCGATCACGTCCTCAACGTGCGTATCGCATCTCTGATGTCAGCGGACTGGAACGTCATCTCGTCGAAATCTCATGCGAACTCTTTACTCCGCTCTGCTTCAATATCGACTGATTCGGACTCATCTCATCATGGCTACACAGACTGCGCTCCAACGGCTATGCTCGTATCTGGAGTCTCCCAAGCAGTGTCCCATCACATGATATCCGAATGATGTCGAATCGTCCGATCGAATCGTCAGAACCTCATAATCCCCCTAGAGCTCAACATCTCGGGTACAGTTTAATAGTATCGAGTACATACCACAGCATCGGTGGTCCAGCCGTAGAAGGGCAAACCCAAGCCTCACTAATGGCGCCGCGGAACTGCCGCAAACCCTAAGGTTCAAAGGCTTTCACACGGTCATTATGTCGAGTTAGGGTTTCATTCTTCTAGAGGGTCCATAGAATCGCTTGCAAGTCTTTCCGAATACTTTAAACTTGAAAAATGGGTTCCTGACATTCGATCGTCTCAATCGACTCTCAACGAATCTGCGTGGAGTCGCCTCTAGCTGGAATCAATCTATCTAATGACCTCGCATCGGGGTAAGCGAACGAACCACATGTCCTAGTCATTCATCCTCGGGTGACTAGCGACCTTCCAACATATCTCTAAGAATATCTCATGCTGCAGTAGCTCCAATCATCTGGGCGATATCTCATCTTTCGCAGCAACAACTGGCTCCTTCGTCCGTGCGCTGGACAACGCCTCAATCGTCCTGGATAAGCGATAATATCAACGGTCATCACATCCTGGCTGGCTTCTATCAGTGGCTCAATCCTCTGGTGCCGATCAGCACATCCGGAAATCTCGTAAAAGCGATCAATCCAACGCTCATGGCACGAAAACACAATAAGACGACGCCTCAATTTGCAATCGTATGTCTCTGGAATCATGCCCTGGTCAGTCCTCATCCACGACGAGCTCATGCCGACGCAACTCGAGCCGTAGCTCACTCTGCCCGTGCAATCGCGGCAGCAAAACCATAACCAGTATCGATGAGGATAGATCATAGGAATGAATATAATATTGTGCAAGGACATGTACATCCTACGGCTCCTTAAGCGGAGTAGCGTGTCGTAAGTATGCTGCGGAACAAACCCACGGTACGTCACTCTACTTTAGTCACCTATTCCATCAACCAAAGGTCATCCTATGCGACGAAAGTTCGGGTATAATACCCCCTCGACTAAGTTTAAGTTTCGTAAGGTCAAGCCTAAGTTCCGTATATATATAACGCCCTAGGCTCCACATAGTCAAACTTAGACTCGAACCAAGGTCAACCTAGCTCTCTGATACCAACTTTGTCACGACCCGAAAGAGCACGTGACTGGCACTTGAACCATATGAAGTCTATAGGACCCCATCTGATCCAAGTAAGCCAAAAGCCCAGAAATCTAAAACCATTTAAAGAGTAAATAAGGAAAACTGGTTTTAAGAAGTAAAGAAATCATGTTTTGAAAATCAAAGTTTTTTTAAAATAACTAAGCCAAATATGCATTTTGAAAATGTGTAACCTTTCCTGAAAATTTCGGCAGAGTTTCCTTTGTAAAAACTGGCCCCGAACGGGGTACAACAAGAATAATATATATGAAATGATAAAAGGCATCCCCAAGCGGAAGCTAGCTCTTCGTCAATCGACGGTCACAACCACGCAAGTAATAATAATATACAACGCCAAAGGGCGAGGATCAAAACCCAAAAAGAACTCAAAACAGCCAGAAAACCGTAGTACTACAAGCGCGACTCTAAGGTCGAAATAATACAACACTGTTTTCTAAGTCTGAAACAATATACAAGTTTTGGTTGATGGAATTCTAGATACAATGAGTAATACATGTATAATGGCGGTTCTGATACAAAAGAACCCACCTACCCAAGCAAGTCACCCATAAGGAAGCAGTGTGCCAGAAATGCCGCTATGGAATCTGTACGGCAAAACCTGCAAGGACTGTGGCACAACGGGGGTGAGTTGCCAACTCGTGAATAGAAAATATCTACAAGCAGAGATCGAATGTATGACCCATCCTAGGTCAATACGATCAGATATAAATAAACCTCAATATGAAAAAGTCTGAAGCATGCTAAACTGGCAAGGTAATCTCTATGCATGAGTGTAGTGCCAAGTGCTCGTGCCAGTGCCTCAGGTAATAGCATATCATAAATGTGAGGTAAAATCAATGAAATCAAATATGGATGTACGTGGATCCCGTCCACTCGTCACCCAATGACAATAACCATCATGCATGTAAATATCATCAGCATATGCATGGAAATATGAGGATATAAACCACCTGTGTCCCTCGTGACACGTCAAAATCATGGAACCGAAGTGCCCAGCATCGACACTCGAAAACATCATGAAAACCGTGCCCAGCATCGGTATGTAAATCCTCATATAACGGGCTCCGTCAGTCCGGATCGGCCCACGGGCTCTGTCTGCGGTATCGGCCCTCGGCCCCGGCAGTACGCCCATATCCATCTATCGACTCTGGTCAGTATCCTCCGGATAACCGCCAGGTCCAACCAATCATCGGTAGGTACTCGCCACCCTGCCAGGCTCATCGTCTACTCCACGAAAAACATTTCTTGCCCCGGGGAACCATACCGGGTCCACCATGTACCCGCAATCGGCCTCATCCGCCTCCTCGAATCGGGTTTCACATGTCGCTCTCAGCACCGAGAAAACACATGGTGGACGCACTGAAATGTCATATCAAGGGTAACCGGGTTTTAAAACAATTACATATTCTCCTTTTGAAACACCCACGGTTCCCAAAAACCAGAAATATCATGGAAACAACATATCTCAATGCGTATAATCCGAAAGCATGATGTATGCGACATGTAAAAATATGTAAGCAACATACACTGAATGCAACAGTACTACAGTGTAGTAACATGGCAATTATCGATGATGAAGTGTGTGAGCCGGCAAACAAGTGTACGTGGAACATACGCATCATCGATAATGGTGCTGGTGTCCTAGCAGCATGACTGAAATATATCAACAATACAAGCGATGCAATGCA
Source organism: Agapanthus africanus (assembly GCA_030015575.1). Lineage (NCBI taxonomy): Eukaryota > Viridiplantae > Streptophyta > Magnoliopsida > Asparagales > Amaryllidaceae > Agapanthus > Agapanthus africanus. The sequence continues at coordinate 210,593,554 of JASDDO010000004.1, forward strand.
AATAGCATGAATATGCGGAATCGAATAATCAACGCAACAGTAAAGAACCTGCCTCAATAGATATATCATGCAACCTTGCCTTTTGAAATAAGACGAATCAGGGCTTTTGGTAAAATAAGGGCTACGGTGTTTAAAGAAAAGATGCGTCGCTTGAAAATATCCGTAGAATCCCTTTTTGCCTATCTTTAAAATATCTCCGATTCGTTAGTTTTGAAATAGGTATGACTCGGGTCAAGTCTAATGCCTACTATGCGAACTACGGACCCAACTATCCAGTCAATCGGGAGGGGCATGGAAACCACCTAAATCTGAGTCGATATACATACATATATATATATATATATATATATATATATATATATAGTCGGCGATCTCGCCTCAATAGTATCACGTACGATACAGTATATCATATAACATCCTCGAGTCATGAGTGCGGATCTAACATCAATATAAAGCTCGTACAGTAAATCGTCGTACGGCATCCCAATAGCTGGGTATGGGTCAATATCACATTCATCTCACCACATATCGGGTATCACTACCATCATATCACATCTCAATTACGAACTCTGTCATATCGCCGAATCTCACGGCCTCAATCAAACCTCATCGACTCATCTCAATCCCAGGTATCATCCTCAAATCCCGTATATGAACACATAGTCCCATACCCATGTGTAGATATACACACCTCTATATGCGCACAGATAAATGAAAGAATGTATGCAAGAATGTGTGTATGTGTATGTGTGCCTGCACCCACTACTCTAGGGTTCGCACTATACTAAAACAATACATCCTTATCATCAATAATTCATTTATTACCATCAATAGTCTTAACAACACATAATAAATATATGTGTGTATACGTATTCGTATACATCACCACGGACTGCGGGGGTTCTATACGCCATCCACCCGACTTCTCCCCGTAGATATAAATCTACTCACCTTGCTTCTCATGTGTCGGTGCCGATGTCGCCATCTTCATCTTCTTTGCCTCAACATCACGTAGGGTACCTACAAGTATATCACAACGCTAAAGCACATGAAAATCATATCGGAAACAAAATAGCACACGCTACTCGCATAGGTAAAAACCTATCGTCTCGCATGTAAACACGTTCAATATCCACTTGTCGTTGACGTCCAAACGCCACCGACAGAAACGAATCACCAGATACCAAAATCCATGCTAAAACAAGTCGTAAATCATACGCCAACTCAAGCAAATCAACCCAGATTTTACCCTAACTGGAATCAGTCAAAACTAGACATACCCAGGGTCAAGACTAGAGGAAATAGGGCCATGCACAAAAATCGAGACAGTTCCCTCCTGCTCTGGCCGCAATTTTCGGCCAGAAGGAATTAATTGGCGGCCTGGAATTGGAGTTGGGGGCTAGGGTTTGGTGTGGTGGTTCCATGGTGCCTGCACATCTCACTGTCAACTCAGTTTTATTTCTGGGGTCTCGGGGTGATAGCAGATTCTTAAATACGATCACAGATTCACAGTTTTTCTCCTACATCGTCTCATAAATCCGTATTCTGGTTTCAAGTTCAGGTTTGGGTCCAAATTAGCATCACACAAGGGGTTCTAAGGTCATAACAAGCCTCAATTTCACTTTGATTTCAGGTCTAACCCTAAACCCTAACTTGAATTCTCCAAAGTCCAGAAAACGACACAATATCGATATGAAACTAGAATTGATGCACAAGAAATGAGATACTACTCTAATAGGTGCAGAAATTACCTCCTTTGGCAACTCAAGAAAATTCTTGAGTTGCTCAAAGTCCTCCAAATCCAATCTTGCTAGGTTCAATGTGTAGCTAGTGAGCTTGGGAGCAAGTTTTGTGAAGTGGGAATGGGGTTTTGGTGAGGGAAATGAGAGGGATCTATGAAGTGAAGGGGAGGGAAATGAGAGGGAGCAGGAGCAGGAGCAGCAGCAGCTCCATGAAAGGGGAGAGAGAAATGGGTGTGAGGAAATGATGGGTATGGTTCAAAAAGTCAAAAGCAACTACTCTCATTCTCTCATCATCATCATACTTTTTCTTTCTTTTCTTTTTCTTCTCACTCCAACAGTGAACCCAAAAGAACAACCATGGCAATAGAAATGTAACACAAGTGTAACAAGTGTGGAAAATGATATGTGCACATTTTTGCACAAAAATGTTAAAAATCCAATTAGCGATTTTTAATCGCGATTAGCACTAAATTAGCATATAACTAATATTAAAAACTTTAAAATGGCATAATTCTATAAAATACCCTATTTTAGAATTTTCCATAATTTTTCCCCATTTATTTGTATTTAATTATACCAGAATATTAAAATATTCATTAAAATAATATTAAATTATAAAAATTCCCAAAAATCATATTTTATTATTTTGAAAACGTTACACAAACCCACATCCCTAGACCCCTACGAGAGCGACAAGCAACACTGCCAATTCTAGGGTTAGGAGACCCGGTCTCGACTCCTCGAGATGGTCTCCCTCTGGACCCTAGAACCCGGTTACTTGTGCTCCCCCCTTGGGTCTACCTAATGCGGAAAAGTAAATAATATACAATGGTGACATCATCCTCAGCCCGGAAGTGCCCCAATAAAAGAATATTACATACATATGAATTTTACATGAATGAAAAAGAAAAACTCTCATCTCACATAAAACCCCCGGCTATTCAGAACGCGACGATCCAATATAACATATCACAACAACACATAATATCTCATAGCATCAACGTAAGCAAGTATGCGTATCCCGATTGTCGTTGATGTATAGCAACGAAGCCGGCTATACACCACATACTACGCTTACGGTCACAGAAAAGAAAGTGTAAAACTACAACAGTTGGAAGCCGCAATCTCCTTAAACATCGCATGCCTAACCAAATGAATTCCTTAGACATCGCATGCCTAACAATTATAAACCGCGCATTTTAGTCTCATTATCGAAAACTCTTTTCAATATCAAGTCGGGCAATCAACAAGATTCCCGACATCCTGATCGAATGCTCGTCGCAAACTTTAATAGACGGCCGCACCCCCGGATGCCGTCGACGAAGTGCACTAAGGCGGAACACCGCTGCCGCAAGCACCCGAACGGATGCTTTTGGCGACGGGGTTCTCCTACAGTCACTTGGTCGGGGCTATGGGGCGTGGCTATCTATTAAGTTTACCCGGCGAGTATCCGCGTACGCTACGTGATTGCGACGAACTTTTGATCACATCAAAATTCTGTGGCAACCGATCAAATGAGACTAAACTGCTATGTTTATAACATTCAAATTAGTTATCTCATAACTACTTGTGAATTCTAAATATTGTATCACATTCCAGATAAGTAGACAATGTTAAACTTTCCGATCGAATGAACAAACACCAAAGATTTCCCAAATAGTTCTCAACACTTGAAATTAGTTTAAAAGCATCCATCACATGCCACTGTACCAATGGTCCAGCCGTAGAAGGGTCAAACCAACGCCTCACATCTGGCAACGCCGTACTGCCACAAACCCTAAGGTTTAGAGGCAGTTCAGACGGTTACATAATCGAGTTAAGGTTTGTGTTTTTCTAGAGGGTCCACCGCGTTACTTGCATGACTAAGAACGTTCTTAAACTACGGAAAAATCCAACACTTGAATCAACGAATACAAAAGATCTCCAGAGAACTCAACATTTGAGTACAATTAAAAATTCCCAGAAGCATCAGGAAACACATACGGATTTTACTGTGCAAATGCCAAACCCTAATTCTACTATTCCGCCGTGAAACCGCTGCGCAAGGCTTGGTCTTGCCGCGGTTCCGCGGCGCTTTAAGCGAATTGATGGCTCGTTTTTCACAGTATTCCTTATAATTCCCAGCTTAATTTTCTGAGTATTTTTAATACAGAAAAAAAATCACATTTTTAGAAAATTTCCAGAGAGGGGTAAAAACTGAGGTTTCGGGGTTCGATCGGACTGTAAACTTCGTCTAGACTTCGCCTAAAGCTATAGCTTGGCTCTGATACAACTGTAGGGTTACTAGGCACACGCACAAGGGTCTATAAGGCATTAACCATGCCCGATTTAAAATTTAGCCATGCCGAACAACCCTAAACCAAGATCTTAGACTAGAGATTAGGCGAAACAAAGCATGTTAAACACTTTAACATCTAAGAGTTTGGGATTACAACCTTTGTAGTCCGGTCCTTCACTTCATAAGCTCCGTGTTGTGGTCCCTTCGCTGCGATCATCAAGTTCTGGACTCTCGAGAGGCTCCACGAAGAGAAAGATGCAAGCTTGCTTCCGATCTTCGATAACAAAGATGATCTACCTTGAAGTTTCATTAACACAAGCTCTCACTCACTAAATGAAGTGAACACCCTAATCTAAATGGCTAGGATAGATTAGGATGATGAAGTAGGATTTATGCTCTCATTTATTTTCTATTTCTCACACTAAATCATCACATAAAGAAAACCTAGAAAGCTTTCTCAAAGCTCAAGGAAGAAGAAGAAGAATAGTAATCCTTTTGTGATGAATAATGAAAATGTAATAATGATTACAAATGCAACCATGGTTCAATATGAGAAGGCTAACCTATGTAGAGAGTAAACTAGGGTTAAGGGTGTGGTTTGGGTAAGGAAAATATCTTACAAAATATCTATCATAATATCTTTGCAAGAAACAAAAAGGAAACCTTCTAGAAGGTTCAAGAAAGAACTAACCCAAATCAAACCCTAACCTTGTTTAATCTCCACTAAACATGTTGCATTAGTAATCATATCATTTTACAATATTATATATCTCATATACAATATTTATTGTAACAAAATAAAATAATACAATTAACATATATCGCATATATATCAATGTATTACTCGAGTGAGAAAAAGAATCTTTTAGTGAGCTTATATCAGTTAATGTAATTTAATATATCAAATATATAATTATACATTAAATTATCGAATCAACACTTGATCCGATAATCCGGCTATTTCACAAATAACCGACTAACATAATCTATATCAGTTCATCGAATCAACACTTGATCCGATGACCCGGCTATATCACATATACCCGGCCGATATCACATATCGCGAGAATCTAATACGGTATCACATACACGTATTGTTCTCGGTCCCGCACATATCACATATGTGCTCCTACTCCGTTTTGCCTGAGCCAGGAAACCTCTGTGTAGGACTCTAAAGAATCGTCAATACGCCGACAGTAGGTGATGATCACATCAAACACCCACAAGCTGCAAGCGGTCAGCTAAACGTAACAGCCACCCAGGTATTGAGCGATCAGAAGATCAACAAGCAAGCCTGTACATTCTCCTGCGAATCCAGTCAGTAACACTCCCGTACAGTCCGGTCTCTTCGTCTGATATGTCGCATATCTCGCCTAGGGGTGGTAAACGTCAGACCCCGGTAGCTTGATAAGTCGTGTCGATATGAGGTCTATAACAGTTCGAGAAACTACTGATAACACTTACCAGTAAATCTCAGCAACCCTAGCCAGGGATTTCCAGTTATAGCTAATCGAACACTGCGCAACATCAACTCCCTATACCGGGAGAGACGAATCCCCTCCTATCGCTCATTGCCTCCATGTGATTCGGGACTGTACCCAAAAGCCACCTTTTTGCACGCCCTCTTAGACATGGTATGATGGAAATCAAAGCATAGTGGGAATCACACAAGACTCTATGACGATCTCGGGTCTACAGACTATTATGTACCAGTGTCACCAGAGAAATGCCATCTGACGTAAGGTATAATACCATCTGGGAGTTCTCGGCGAGTCCGTCCAGTGTACCTAGTCTCCACTGAGCACCCGTATACCTTCTATGATGTCAAACACCAATGGATATGGGATCATCCATCGCTCATCTTATGGGTCAAGAAGCGCATACGCTAGTCTACTCTGGTATATAGATGCCCTGTCTCGATACACCTATGACTAGGAACATTTGAAGGATGTACGACTACTCTGTCCCCACTAGTATGATCCGCATCATAGTCCTGGTAGTCAAGTACTCATCCTAAAGGCTTTATCAACATGTGACATAGAGACAATCAGAGTACATGTTAAGATAAAGAGTAACCGGATAGCATACTATCATGTTGAGCAAGAAAGTCCTCCCTATATATGTCCAAGCATCCACTACAATATACAACGCATGTATAGTAATGGCCTCCAGGGCATACATATAATTAACACATCGATCGGTGTATAGTGTTCATCCGGGTTCCACCAAGATGTACCATAATATGAAAGACGTTTACTGGTGGGACGGAATGAAGAGGGACATCACAGACTTCGTGTTGAGATGCCTGACTTGTCAGCAAGTCAAGGTCGAGCACTAGAGGCCAGCGGGAGAGCTACAGCCGTTACCCATTCCGGAGTGGAAATGAGAACAGGTTTCAATGGATTTCGTTGTGGGTCTACCCAGGACTAGGCGAGGGTATGACTCCATTTGGGTGATCGTGGATCGTTTGACGAAAGCGGCTCACTTCCTGCCGGTGAAGACGACTTTCGGATTTGCTCAGTATGCCCAGATATACATCGACGAGATTGTACGACTGCATGGAGTCCCGACATGTATTGTGTCCGACCAAGGCATCCAGTTTACCGGTCGACTATGCCAGAGGCTTCTGGAGGCCTTAGGCACCCGCTTGAGTTTCAGCACGGCATTTCATCTGCAGACCGACGGCCAGTCAGAGCGGACTATTCAGACTCTCGAGGACATGCTCCGAGCGTGCGTTTTAGACTTTAGTGGTAGCTGGGATCATCATTTGCCCTTGGTGGAGTTCTCCTACAACAATAGTTTCCAGGATACTATTCAGATGGCACCTTTCGAGGCCTTGTATGGGAGGAGATGTAGATCACCCGTCTGTTGAACAGAGCTCAGTAAGAGCAGTATTTTAGGGCCACAGATCGTACAGGAGACGACCGAGAAGATACAGCTGATTCGAGACAGGATGAGGACAGCTCAGAGCAGGCAGAAATCGTATGCTGACAGACGCCGCCGCAGATTAGAGTTCGCAGTTGGCGATCACGTTTTTCTGAGGGTCTCTCTGATGAAGGGAGTGATGAGGTTTGGACGGAAGGGGAAGCTTAGCCCCAGATTCATAGGTCCCTTCGAGATCCTTGAGCGTGTGGGCGCAGTAACATATCGTTTGGCTCTTCCACCCGACTTCCCAGATGTTCACCCCGTATTCCACGTGTCGATGCTTCGCAGATACACACATGACCCTTCTCACATGATTCAGCATCTGACCGTTCAGCTCGAGCATGATCTTTCGTTCACCGAGCAGCCAGTCGTGATATTGGACCGGCAGGTGAAGAAACTTCGATCGAAGGTCTTGCCATCTGTGAAGGTGCTTTAGCGCAGCCCAAATGGTGAAGAGATCACTTGGGAGGCCGAGGGCGAGATGCGGAAGAAATTCCCTCATCTCTTTGAAGGTATGCGTAACCATATATTTTAAATTCGGGGACGAATTTCTTTAAGGGGGAAGATTGTAACACCTTAGGATGTGATTAGTGGCTAATTATACTTTAAAGTTTGGTTTTTAATAAAAAGTTTACCAAATCGATTTTCTAATATTTTATCAAATTTAATGAATATATTATTAGAATTTAATTAGCTTTGCACACACATGTGCATGTAAACTAGGGTTAAATTAGGGTTAAACCATGTTTAGCAACCATGGTAGACTAACCCTTTCTTATTAAGCTAAATTGATTTTATTTAAGGGTATTTTTTTTAAAATGGAAAATGATTTGAATGGGGGTTGACTTGGAGGGAGAAAGAGAGAGAGAGAGAATGCATGATGGGCATCATGGCATGAGCCCATGCTAGCATTAAATGAGGTGAGAGAGAGAGAGAGGGGTTGACTCTCATATCTCTCAATTGTTTGCATTTTCAAACACTCATTTCTCACTTCTCTCTCCCTCTCACTCTCACACTCCCTCACAACACCACAGCAGCAGTAGCAACAGGCAACAACAACAACAACAAGGAGGAGTAGCAACCACAACAGCAACACCAGCAGTTCCAACAGCATCAACACCAGCAACAGCTTCAGCACAGCAGCTCCAGGCAGGAGCAGCAGTAGCAAGCAGACCTCATTTTCTTCTTCTCCTGCTTCCTAGGATCTAGTGGGGGTATATTTCTTAAACCCAACTCCTTTTTGCTAAGCTTATGTGTTGTTTTAGCTTCGATTAGTGTTTTATGTGGTTATTAGTGCTAGATTGTGTTTGATGTAAGACTTAAGTTAAGGTAGGGTTTTTATAGCTTATTAAACCTAATTAGGTGTTAATACTGCTGTTTTAACCAAGTAGTGCCACTAGATTTAGCTAGATCGCCTTACAGTCGCAAACTTGAAATTTTAAATGTGGTTTTGATGAAAACTGTATGACTTTGAGATCTGCTACAATTGCGAGCATTTTCTAGCTTAGCAAACAACTTCAGAATAGTGTGCGGGCAGTATAGGCTAGTGTGTTGAAATACGAGACCACCCTCTTCCTAAAGACCCGGCGGCCTACCCCCAAAATCCGGCGTCGCCGGCCCCCATGATGAGTTAGGTGTTGGTGCTTGGGCTAGTGGTGTCTGTGGGTATTTTTCTGGGTTTGGTGTTATTTATTTTCCTTATTTGTCTGCAAGTTGAAATCTGGGTTTGTTTAGCTAAGTTTAGTGTTTGTATTGAGTTTTATTGCTTAGCTTATTGTTTGGTTAGAAAATAGGGTGATTCAGGGTGTTTATAGTTAGATTAGCTCTAGTTTGTGCTGTTGGTATCACTAGATTCCTGTTAACTCACCTAGTTCCACAAAATACCCTATTGTTGCAAACTTAGTGTTTTGAAACGTTTCTAAACTAAACTTTAGGATACGTAAAATCTGCTGATACTAGGGTAGTTATTTTAGTAAGCAAACATATACACTAGGCTATGAATTGGGTTAGGATCATAGTGTAGGGACCTGGACCCCTTCCACCGGTTTTTGGCCGGTATGACCCCTATAGCCGCCGGCCCAATTTTGAGGGAATGTGTTGGATTTGGCAGGTAGCTGTCTGTAGGTATTATGAAAGGTTTGGTCTTGTTTGATTTTCTTGTTTTTGCTCCAGATTAATTCTGGGACCGTTTACCTATTTTTAGCGTAGCGGGACTTGCGCGACACGTACGATGCGTGTTGAGTTGGTTTGTTGTGTATCACAGCGTGTCGCTGTATGCCACAGCGTGTCGCGTTGGGTTTTGGCGTATGCACACACGTTACATATACACGCGCGTTTAGTTCGCGGCGCGAGTTTCTTGTTTGATTTCGATATCGCGTTTTTGCAGGATTTTGCTTATGTGTGTTCCTTGTGTAAATTCTAGGTTCGCAGGCGGGTATGTCGGACGCCGCAAAAAAAGGGAAGCAAGTGGTCGGCTACGCTTAGCACGAGACTAGGTGAGTAGATTTAACATTTACGGGGAAATCGCCCGTATGGCGTTAAGCGTCAGGGCGTGATAGGATGTCTAGTCGTAGATGTTTATGCATATTCATATTTGTGCATAACTTCATTGATATATCACCACTTGCGCACATGCACACTGTACATTCATATTTGTGCATACCTTCATTGATATATCACCATTTGCGCACATGCACACTGTATACTCATACCAGTGCACACATATATTGATATCTTCATACTTACGCACATGCACACTGTACATTCATATTAGTGCATACCTTCATTGATATATCACCACTTGCGCAGATGCATACTGTATATTCATATTAGTGCATACCTTCATTGATATATCACCATTTGCGCACATGCACACTGTATACTCATACCAGTGCACACATATATTGATATTTTCATATTTGCGCACATGCACACTGTAAATTCATATTAGTGCATATCTTCATTGATATATCACCACTTGCTCACATGCACACTGTACATTCATATTAGTGCATACCTTCATTGATATATCACCATTTGCGCACATGCACACTGTATACTCATACCAGTGCACACATATATTGATATCTTCATATTTGCGCACATGCACACTGTATATTCATATTTGTGCATACCTTCATTGATATATCACTATTTGGGCACATGCACACTGTATATTCATATCAGTGCACACATATATTGATATCTTCATATTTGCGTAAATGCATACTGTATTTTCATAGTAGTGCTACACTCATATTCGCGTATATATCCATTTGCACATCCATACCCACATACATATATATGTTACATACATGGATGATATTGACTTGATTTCAAGAAAATAGAGACCACATGAGATATTTTCTAAACTGGATTCTTTTTAAAAGAGCGGTTTTCCCTTTTTACTCTTAGTGTCATACGACACATTGCATGGATTTACGCATTGAGTTTGGATTTATGGGATTTCTGGATTTGAGAACCGTGGTATTATTTTAAGAAAATACGCACTGTTTTAAAAACCCGGTTTCACTCTTGATATGATATTTCAGTGCGTCCACCATGAGTTTTCTCGGTTCCAGAGAGCTTGTGTGAGTATACCGGATTCGAGGAGTGGTAGGCACCGATTGCGGGTACATGGTGGACCCGGTACGGTACCCCAGGGCAAGAAAACTCGTGTTGTTAGACGGTGAGCCCGGCAGAGGGACTACTACCTACCGGTGATTGGTTGGACCTGGCGGTCATCCGGAAGATACTGACCAGAGCTGAGATATGGATACGGGCCGACCCGTACTGCCGGGGCCGAAGGCCGATTCCGCAGACGGACCCCGTGGGCCGATCCGGATTGACGGAGCCCGATACTTGAGGATTTGTGTGTCGATGCTAGACACGATGATTTCATGATATTTTCGAGTGTCGATGCTAGGCATTCACGATTCCATGAGCTGTACAAGATTTGAGGGCCGATCAGAGTGACGGCGCCAGAGTTAGTTTTCATGGGATTTGGGTGTATTGATGGACACCGGTTATTTTTCCACGTTGACTTTCCGTGTAGATGTATTTTATCCCATGCTCAGCATTCATTATTATGCATCTCATCCTGTAATCGTAGTACCTGATAGAGTACTTTTGCATGATTATTGCATACCCTGCTCATCCTATATAAATGTTATTAGATTGCATTGGCTATGCCTGATTATTGCATACCCTGCTCATCCTATATAGATGTTATTAGATTGCATTTGCTATGCCTGATTATTGCATACCCGCTCATCATATAGAGCGGTTATTAGATCGTACTTGTTGCATGATATTGCATATCCTGCTCATCATGTAGATGTTATCTGTTGGCATAGGTTAGAGTATCGCAGTACGTGCATACTCGCGATTACCTTTATATGTTATCTACTATTCACGAGTTGGCAACTCACCCCCTTTGTGCCACAGTGTTTGCAGGTTGCCCCTCAGAGTAGTCACGGCAGGCTGCTCCCTTGCACCTTTTGATACAGATACCACTGCAATTGGCGTGTGAGCCCTTTGCTGATAGGTGGATTTTGTGCGGTATCTGTTTATTTTCTAGTTGTATACACTGTTGTATCTAGTACTCTCCATCTACTTTTCATGTATTGACTTAGAGATCAGTTGTGAGGACGATGTATATTATTTGTACTCTGGTGTCGAGCTCGTTGTGAGCCGACTTTATTTATGCAGTTTTATCTTTCATGATACTTGTCTTCACTTATTTTTTGCTCATTCTTCGCTACGGCGTCGTATATTATCAGTGTGGTGATTGTTCCGCCGTTGGGCGTGATTGCTCCCGTTTGGGATGCTTTATTCTTATTGTACCTCATTTACTCATATATTGTTTTGTACCCGATTTCGGGGCTAGTTTTTACAAAGAAAATGCTGCCAAAATTTTTAAGATAATAACTTGAATTTTAAAGAATTTTACTAAATTACTTAAGGTTTTCTAAACGTTTTAACAAATGTTTCTATTAAATGTTTTAACACTCAATACTTTTAATGGTTTTGATTTCTGGGTTTCGGCTTATTTAGTCGCGTTACGCCTGTAGACGTTACGTGGTTAAGTGCCGGTCATAGGCCGAACTTTGGGTCGTGACATATAGACCCTTCAACTGTGATTATCGCACCAAACCACTACAAGCATTAGGTTGCTCCTCTCATGTGTATATGACAGTCAGCTACCAGTTATCCTGTTTCTCCTCATCCGTTATATTCTCATTTCTGCTGGACTTCATGTTTCGTGCAGCCTTGTTCTACATCCTACTCCAGTTTGATAGCAATAAGGCTAAAATGATTATTTTTTATCGCACCAGTTCTCAACATATAGCATCCTTTACGCTTAGCCTTTAACCTTTCACACTAGATTAGCTTTTAACTTATGGATGGCATGAATGCATAGTACATCATGCCATTTACTAAAACATCAAGCTTTGATTTCTTCCTGGTTTACCTCTATCAACATTCTTGTTCATGCCACCACAATGAATAACAGCTCCTAAGCAACGAAGAGAACACCTTCAGTTTGTTTTGGCCATCAATATGAACTGTATCCTCTTTCTTAACTTTGTTAAAGTTACATTTCATAATATTCTGCGCTTTACTCCTGATTTGTATCTTCTAGGTTTCAGAACCTCAAAGAACATTTTAAATTGGAAATTATCCCCTCTAATCTTACAGCTACAGTAGCATTAGCCAAAAAATGTAAAACTTGGAAAGTCATCCTGCATCTATGAATCTGTCTATATAGCAATATTAAAATCTGTGGTGAAAGGTAATGGATCAGTTTCTTCACCAATCAATTGCACTATAGTCTATAATTGTTAGTTATTGCATTCATCTTTAACCTAATATATATTGGCATGTATACTAGATGTTTCTTTTTAAAACCCATCAAAGAATCTCCTTGGAGGCTTGGACCATCTTCAGCCATTTTTAAGGCAATAAGAACTATATGTAGCCATGTTCTCACAGAACTTAGGCAGTTACATAAAATTGATTTTTGTAACATTTTCAAAAAAGATAAAATATTAATTTTGGGAAATTTTATAATTTAATATTATTTTATTGAATATTTTAATATTTTGGTATTATTAAATGCAAATAAATAGGAAAAAATTGAGAAAAATTATGGAAAATTCTAAAATAGGGTAAATTAGAGAATTTTGACATTTTAAAGTTTTTGTGATTAGTTTGACACTAATTTAGTGCTAATCGCGATTAAAAATCGCTAATCGGATTTTTGGCAATTTTTGGCAATTTTGTGCAAAACATGCACATATCACTTTTCCACACTTGTGTTACATTTTATTTGTCATGGTTTCTCATTTGGGGTTACTATTCTAGTGAGAAGGTGTTGGAAAAAAGGAAAAAGAAAAGAAAAAGTAAAAGTAAAAGAAAAGAGAGGTATGAGCATGTAGTAGGTATGGGGGAGGAGTTTGACCTTAGACCTCTTTCTCTCTTCCTCTCATTTCTCCCTCATCTCTCCCTCTCCCTCTTCAGCTCCAGAAGCTGATGCTGCTCCCTCTTCCTCCTCCCATCTTCAAGCCTTCATTTCATCTCAAAAACAATACCAAAACCCTACCCCCATTTCATAAAAAATGTGCACAAACCCTAGATCTACACATGGAGCTAAAGAAGCAAGGATTTGGGACACTAGGGGCAACTCAAGAATTTTCTTGAGTTGCCAAATGAGGTAATTACTGAACCATTAGCTTAGTTTTAGTATTACTTATACCCCATGTTTAGTTTTGAATCGATATTGTGTGATATTATGGACTTGATGAAAACCTAGTTAGGGTTTGAGAGAAACTTATGTTGTATTGGGAAATTAAGCTCAGTTGAGATTATATAAACACCATAGTGCCTAAATTGAGACCCTAACCTGAAGCCTAAAACCAGAATACGGATTTTAGAAACCGATATCGGGGAATTTGTGAAATCTGTGCAGGGTATATTGAATCTGCTATCACCCGAGACACCCTAAAATAAAATTGAGTGGACAATGACATGTGCAGGCACCATTGAACCAACACCCCAGACCCCAGCCCCCAATTCCTTCTTGAGGCCGCCGATTTTCCCTTTCTGGCCGCAATTTGCGGCCAGAGCAGAGGGGATTCTCCTCGTTTTCTGTGCATAGCCCCAGTTCCTCTAGTGTTGACCCTGGGTATGTCTAGTTTTGACTGATTCCATCTAGAGTGAAATCTGGGACATATATCCTATGTTGCTATTTTGGATTCGTGTTTCCGTATTCCGTATTTTTTTGATTCTGCAATTGTGGATTGTGTTTTGCCTCGACTATTTGGCGTTTATACGATGATATAGAGGATTTATTTATGGTTTTGAAGGCGTGCCATAGGTTCTCACCTATAGGCCCCTTATCGTATCGTTTTGGATTTCGTGTGCCGTTCTAGCTTTGATTTGGTTTTAATGCGCATATACGACACTTTGATGTGTAGGTACTCATGAAGACTTCGGGACGACAAGCAAATGCGTGGTGATGTCCACAAATGATGATGCAAGGTGAGTAGATTATATCTACAGGGGGAAGTCGGGTGGATGGCGTATAGCACCCCCGCAGTCCGTAGATAGTATACTATGTAGTTTATTTACGTGGTAGTTGTAGTGTGTTATGGTTAATTAGAGATAGAAATAACTAGCGTAGTTCCTAGTTGCGAGCTCTACGATAGAGGTACACCGGCACGCACAACCTTGCATATTCATTATACTTGCACTGTGTTTGATGATATGGGATGACTTTGGAGATAAGTCGATGATATGGGCTTTGTGCCGCGAGATCGGTGATTTGCTATGATTCATATTTGGGATATGACTTGTGATTCTTGCGGGCCTGGGATGTGTGTTTACCCCCGCATGCATACTTTATTGATGGTATCGATTTGTACTAGACATAGAGTAGTATCCCAGATTATATGATCTGATAATAGTGATACCTGTTAGGTGATGAGATAGTGAGATGTTGACCCGTACCCAGCTATTGGGATGCCGTACGATGAATTACCGTACGAGTCGATATTGATGATAGATCCGCACTCATAACTCGAGGATGTCCTACGATATGTTGTTGAGGCGGGATCACCGACTATATATCTATATATATATCGACTCAGATTTAGGTGGTTTTCTTACCCCTCCTGATTGACCTGATACTTAGATTTGTAGTTTGCATAGTAGATTCTTCACTGTGGTGTTGATTATTTGATTTCCGCATATTCATGCTATTCGCATTGCTTGCATATGTTTATTGCTATATTACTATCATGCTGTTAGGACACCTACACCATTATCGATGATGCGTATATTATTGCCGGCTCACAAACTTCATCATCGATAATTGCCATGCCACTACACTGTAGTACTGTTGCATCAGGACATGATTCTTGCATGGCATATTGTACACTTATACCTGTACACAATCATAGAGGATTCTGACTGATTAGGGATTTGGGAACCGTAAGATGTTTATATGCGCATACTATTATTCCATGCTGCAGGATATCTTGTTACTTGCATTTCACTTATATTGTCGCATGCATCTTGCTTTCTGATTTGCGCATTGAGATAAGTTCTTTCTATGATATGCCCGATATATTGTGAGAGGGCTGACCCGGACTGACGGATGCCCGATATATTGTGAGAGGGCTGACCCGGACTGACGGATGCCCGATATATTGTGAGAGGGCTGACCCGGACTGACGGATGCCCGATATATTGTGAGAGGGCTGACCCGGACTGACGGATGCCCGATATATTGAGAGAGGGCTGACCCGGACTGACGGATGCCCGATATATTGAGAGAGGGCTGATCCGGACTGACGGATGCCCGATATATTGAGAGAGTGGGCTGACCCGGACTGACGGATGCCCGGTATGTGAGGATTTACGTGTCGATGCTAGGCACAGGTGTCCATGATGTTTTCGAGTGTCGATGCTAGGCACTCAGGTTCCATGCTTTTGGTTTATCCTCATATTTTACATGCATGATGCTTAATGTCATTGGGTGACGGGTGGACGGATTCCACGTTTTTACAGACTTGATCACATACAGACTAGATTTACATTGATCATACTTCATTTGTATATATAACAGGGTATGAGGGCGCTGTTATATATACCCATACACCAATATTAGTGGTATGGGACGCTAATATATGTGTATTGATATCCTCTGATACTTCATCATATTTACTTCATGCAGACATACCTTATACTGATGACATGTTATTACCTGAGTACCTGGCACTACATACATATTTAGATGTTACCGTGCCACCTTATCATACTTCAGATGTACTCTTGTGGTTATATTACTGATTGTTGACCTAGGATTATGTCTTGCTTTCGATTTCTGCTTGTAGATATTTCTATTCACGAGTTGGCAACTCACCCCCGTTGTGCCACAGTTCTTGCAGGGCTTGCCGTACAGGTTCCATAGCGGCATTTCTGGCACAATGCTTTCCTTTGCGGATGATTTGCTTGGCAGGTGGGTTCCTTCTATCAGACCCGCCGTTGTACTTGTATTATTCTTTGTATCTAGAAATTCCTTCAACCAAAGACTTGTATATTATTTCAGACTCAGACACTAGTGATGTTTTATTTCGACCTTAGAGTCGCGCTTAGTAGTGTTGCATTTTTCATGCTTATCTGGGTTTCTTTTTAATTTTGATCCTCGCCATTCGGCGTTGTATAGTGTATTGCTTGTTGTTTATTTATCCTTAAAATGGTTTTAGATTTCTGGGCTTTCGGCTTACTTGGATCAGATGGAGTCCTATAGACTTCATATGGTTCATGGGCCAGTCACGTGCTCTTTCGGGTCGTGACAAAGTTGGTATCAAAGCGCTAGGTTGACCTTGGTTCGAGTCTAAGTTTGACTATGTGGAGCCTAGGGTGTTATATATATATATACGGAACTTAGGCTTGACCTTACGGAACTTAGACTTAGTCGAGGGGGTATTAGACCCGAACTTTCGTCGTATTAGGATGACACTTGGTTGATGGAATAGGTAACTAAAGTAGAGTGACGTACCGTGGGTATGTTCCGCGGCATACTTACGACACGCCACTCCGCTTAAGGAACCTTAGGATGTACCTATTTTCGATATCAGTGACTCTCTTCATATCCATGATTACACATCCATTTGAGATCCCCGATTCTATTAGTTTCATGATCATACCTTCATTGATGCTGTTCCCTCTTATGATCATGTATCCACTCTGGATCTGTGGTTCTCTTTCTTGCCATTGATCTGCTCTCTTCGATACTCGATTGAGGTTCCTGTCACCATGTTTGAGCGCAGGTTGGGCTGCTGCTAGGGTTACGGTCAGGGCGAGCTCGTCTGGTACGAGGGCCGACCATTGTGTTTTCTGGTGACATGGGAACGTCTCGAGTTAGTATTGGTGATTGTGACCTCTAGTAGAGGCGAGTGCTTGGTTTTGCACCGGATGATCGGACCATTGTTAGAGCTGCCAGTTGAGAGGGGACTGTTGATGTACAGCACACCTCAGAGATTATGATATCGCCTACCGTGCAGACAGATGGACCAGCTGTTGCTGAGATTGACAGGATGTCGCTTCCGAAGCTTACGAGCTGAGATTGCCGGAGCTTTCAGGCAGATATGAGACAGATGATAGCTAGTCTACCCGATTTGAAAGACGAAGGTGATTCGTCCGATTTATGCGCCGGAGCGGGCCCAGTTGAGTTGAAGATTTCCAGTGTGGAGAGTCTTACTCAGATCTAGAGCAGACCGATTCAGAGATGGCCGCCAATGTGTCGCCTTTCCTGGAGGATCGAGGCGCTGTTTGGCGTACAGGCGAATGAGCCAGTTGCTGCTGCAAATGACGAGATATCGCCCAGATGGTTGGAGCTACTACAGCGTGAGCATATACTTAGAGAGATGATAGCGAGTCGCTAGTGACCTGAGGATAAATGACTAGGACATGTGGTTCGTTCGTTTACCGATGCGAGGTCATCAGATAGATTGTTTCCAGCTAGAGATGACTTCACGCGGAGACGTTGAGAGTCGATAGAGACGATCGAATGTCAGGAGCCCATTTTCCAAGTTTAAAGTATACGGAAAGATATGCAGGTGATTCTATGGACCCTCTAGAAGAATGAAACCCTAACTCGACTTAATGACCATGTGAAAGCCTTTGAACCTTAGGGTTTGCGGCAGTTCCTCGGCGCCATTAGTGAGGCTTGGGTTTGCCCTTCTACGGCTGGACCACCGATGCTGTGGCATGTACTCGATACTATTAAACTGTACCCATGATGTTGATCTCTTGGGGGATTATGAAGTTCTGACGAGTCGATCGGATGATTCGACATCATTCGGATATCGTGTGATGGGATGCATTGCTTGGGAGACTCCAGATACGAGTATAGCCGTTGGAGCACAGTCCATGCAACCACGATGAGACGAGTCCGAATCAGTCGACATTGGAGCGGAGTGAATAAAGGAGTTCGCAAGAGATTTCGACGAGATGACGTCCCACTCCGCTGACATCAGAGATGTGATATGCACCCAGAGGCGTGGTATATGGATATATCTTCCAGAAAGAAGCCCGATAAGTATGCAGCCGTTCCGGAATGAGAATTTGCTTCAGCAATGGGTGGTGACTTCCGGGCAATTCGGCAGGATTGAGATTTGAGAGGGAGACCTCGACAGGACCTTTCTGGAATACGATACGAGAAAACCTAGACCCAGGGGTGGTCATTTTGCGCACACCCAGCAGGCCAGAGTTCGGCATCGTCGACGAGGTAGTCGACCAGGTTCGGATGAAAGAACTTACCCAGATGCGTTGCGAATTGATCAAGGACGGACGAGTAGTGAGTATTCCTCCGATGGTTGGGACGCGTTCCCGAGGACCTGTTCGGCCAGACATCTTCTATAGAATGGTGAAGCTACAGAGTACGCGATTTCGAGTCCGTGCGAGGGACTTCGGTTTGACCGTGGCTGAGAACAGTGCAGTGCGTAGATAGCATGCCGTGACGTCGAAGTGGACGGGAATACAGACAAACGGACAAGATGTTCGTGCGAGCCGCTGACGAGCAGTCATTACTTCCCGTCGAGACCAGAGGTCAGACATGCTTACAGAGGCGTTGGAATGCAACCAGATTCCGAGAAATGTTGTGTTGAGGACACAGATGTCCATCGAGCAAGAAGAGATTATGCAAGAGTACCAGCCTCCGTACAGATCGGCATAGGCATGATTGGAAGAGACCCTGAGCAGGATTCCTTCCAGGATACTGCTACAATGATGCTTGCACCCAGGATCAGATGTGTGATGTGCATTCAGAGAGCCAGAGGCCGACGCCAGTGACATGTTGCTTACGAGTGGTCATGAGGATTGACCGAGAGGTGACCAGAGAAGTGCCAGAACGGAATCGTCCCCGTTAGCACACCTGACAGGGCCGATGAGCCGATTGACTGCGAGATAGGTAATCCGCAGAGAAGATAAGGACCCAGAGTCAGAGGACGCCAGACCGTGAGCAAGAGGCAAGTAGATATCTTACGCTGCTAGCATTGGATGCACCCTTAATGTTTTGAGGTACGATTTTGATGCACACCAGATGCACTAAATCGGGTTTCCTTGTGCATGTCAGATGCACCTGGTTTTGCTGTCAGGCACACACGTTGCCTATGACAGATGTTGTGTGCACACCCATTGCACCTGTTTG
Source organism: Agapanthus africanus (assembly GCA_030015575.1). Classification (NCBI taxonomy): domain Eukaryota; kingdom Viridiplantae; phylum Streptophyta; class Magnoliopsida; order Asparagales; family Amaryllidaceae; genus Agapanthus; species Agapanthus africanus. The sequence goes on from JASDDO010000004.1 coordinate 210,613,217, forward strand.
GTACTTAGGTGGATTTTGTTTTCCGTGCGCACCTGACGCACGGAGTATTCTTATATACGCCTTAGGATTGATGTTAGAGGAGCCCCGACAATTTGGATTTTTGCTGAAATGTTTTAGTACTTGGGGGTTTAAATTTAAATTCGGGGACCGAATTTCTTTAAGGGGGGTAGATTGTAACATTTTCTAAAAAGATAAAATATTAATTTTGGGAAATTTTATAATTTAATATTATTTTATTGAATATTTTAATATTTTGGTATTATTAGATGCAAATAAATAGGAAAAATTTGAGAAAAATTATGGAAAATTCTAAAATAGGGTAAATTAGAGAATTTTGACATTTTAAAGTTTTTGTGATTAGTTTGACACTAATTTAGTGCTAATCGCAATTAAAAATCGCTAATCGGCTTTTTGGCAATTTTGTGCAAAACATGCACATATCACTTTTCCACACTTCTGTTACATTTTATTTGTCATGGTTTCTCATTTGGGGTTACTATTCTAGTGAGAAGCTGTTGGAGAAAAGGAAAAAGAAAAGAAAGAGAAAAAGTAAAAGGAAAGAGAGGTATGAGCATGTAGTAGGTATGGGGGAGGAGTTTGACCTTAGACCTCTTTCTCTCTTCCTCTCATTTCTCCCTCATCTCTCCCTCTCCCTCTTCAGCTCCAGCAGCTGATGCTGCTCCCTCTTCCTCCTCCCATCTTCAAGCCTTCATTTCATCTCAAAAACAATACCAAAACCCTACCCCCATTTCATAAAAAATGTGCACAAACCCTAGATCTACACTTGGAGCTAAAGAAGCAAGGATTTGGGACACTAGGGGCAACTCAAGAATTTTCTTGAGTTGCCAAATGAGGTAATTACTGAACCATTAGCTTAGTTTTAGTATTACTTATACCCCATGTTTAGTTTTGAATCGATATTGTGTGATATTATGGACTTGATGAAAACCTAGTTAGGGTTTGAGAGAAACTTATGTTGTATTGGGAAATTAAGCTCAGTTGAGGTTATATAAACACCATAGTGCCTAAATTGAGACCCTAACCTGAAGCCTAAAACCAGAATACGGATTTTAGAAACCGATATCGGGGAATTTGTGAAATCTGTGCAAGGTATATTGAATCTGCTATCACCCGAGACACCCTAAAATAAAATTGAGTGGACAGTGACATGTGCAGGCACCATTGAACCAACACCCCAGACCCCAGCCCCCAATTCCTTCTTGAGGCCGCCGATTTTCCCTTTCTGGCCGCAATTTACGGCCAGAGCAGAGGGGATTCTCCTCGTTTTCTGTGCATAGCCCCAGTTCCTCTAGTGTTGACCCTGGGTATGTCTAGTTTTGACTGATTCCATCTAGGGTGAAATCTGGGACATATATCCTAAGTTTCTATTTTGGATTCGTGTTTCCGTATTCCGTATTTTTTTGATTCTGCAATTGTGGATTGTGTTTTGCCTCGACTATTTGGCGTTTATACGACGATATAGAGGATTTATTTATGGTTTTGAAGGCGTGCCATAGGTTCTCACCTATAGGCCCCTTATCGTATCGTTTTGGATTTCGTGTGCCGTTCTAGCTTTGATTTGGTTTTAATGCGCATATACGACACTTTGATGTGTAGGTACTCATGAAGACTTCGGGACGACAAGCAAATGCGTGGTGATGTCCACAAATGATGATGCAAGATGAGTAGATTATATCTACAGGGAGAAGTCAGGTGGATGGCGTATAGCACCCCCGCAGTCCGTAGATAGTATACTATGTAGTTTATTTACGTGGTAGTTGTAGTGTGTTATGGTTAATTAGAGATAGAAATAACTAGCGTAGTTCCTAGTTGCGAGCTCTAGGATAGAGGTACACCGGCACGCACAACCTTGCATATTCATTATACTTGCACTGTGTTTGATGATATGGGATGACTTTGGAGATAAGTCGATGATGTGGGCTTTGTGCCGCGAGATCGGTGATTTGCTATGATTCATATTTGGGATATGACTTGTGATTCTTGCGGGCCTGGGATGTGTGTTTACCCCCGCATGCATACTTTATTGATGGTATCGATTTGTACTAGACATAGAGTAGTACCCCAGATTATATGATCTGATAATAGTGATACTTGTTAGGTGATGAGATAGTGAGATGTTGACCCGTACGCAGCTATTGGGATGCTGTACGATGAATTACCGTACGAGTCGATATTGATGATAGATCCGCACTCATAACTCGAGGATGTCCTACGATATGTTGTTGAGGCGGGATCACCGACTATATATCTATATATATATCGACTCAGATTTAGGTGGTTTTCTTACCCCTCCTGATTGACCTGATACTTAGATCTGTAGTTTGCATAGTAGATTCTTCACTGTGGTGTTGATTATTTGATTTCCGCCTATTCATGCTATTCGCATTGCTTGCATATGTTTATTGCTATATTACTATCATGCTGTTAGGACACCAGCACCATTATCGATGATGCGTATATTATTGCCGGCTCACACACTTCAACATCGATAATTTCCATGCCACTACACTGTAGTACTGTTGCATCAGGACATGATTCTTGCATGGCATATTGTACACTTATACCTGTACACAATCATAGAGGATTCTGACTGATTAGGGATTTAGGAACCGTAAGATGTTTATATGCGCATACTATTATTCCATGCTGCAGGATATCTTGTTACTTGCATTTCACTTATATTGTCGCATGCATCTTGCTTTCTGATTTGCGCATTGAGATAGGTTCTTTCTATGATATGCCCGATATATTGTGAGAGGGCTGACCCGGACTGACGGATGCCCGATATATTGTGAGAGGGCTGACCCGGACTGATGGATGCCCGATATATTGTGAGAGGGCTGACCCGGACTGACGGATGCCCGATATATTGAGAGAGTGGGCTGACCCGGACTGACGGATGCCCGATATATTGTGAGAGGGCTGACCCGGACTGACGGATACCCGATATATTGTGAGAGGGCTGACCCGGACTGACGGATGCCCGATATATTGTGAGAGGGCTGACCCGGACTGACGGATGCCCGATATTTTGTGAGAGGGCTGACCCGGACTGACGGATGCCCGATATATTGAGAGAGGGCTGATCCGGACTGACGGATGCCCGATATATTGAGAGAGTGGGCTGACCCGGACTGACGGATGCCCGGTATGTGAGGATTTACGTGCCGATGCTAGGCACAGGTGTCCATGATGTTTTCGAGTGTCGATGCTAGGCACTCAGGTTCCATGCTTTTGGTTTATCCTCATATTTTACATGCATGATGCTTAATGTCATTGGGTGACGGGTGGACGGATTCCACGTTTTTACAGACTTGATCACATACAGACTGGATTTACATTGATCATACTTCATTTGTATATATAACAGGGTATGAGGGCGCTGTTATATATACCCTTACACCAATATGTAAGTCTACGCTAGCGCCCCGGCAGTCTACAGACGCCAAATGCGGAACAAAAACTTTTAAACTGGCGCTATCGTATACTTTAACCCGGATCTGCCATTATTGCTAAACTAACAAACTGTATAGAGTGTAGAAAGATTGTACCGAACGATCCGAGTCCTTCGTTCTTCAACCATCATCCCACGCTCCGTTGCGGCTGCTCCGATCTCGTCGATCTCCGATCTCCTCGTCGAGGTGGCACCACATGATCGGTTCTTTAAACGGGCTCCCGCCTCTGACTCGAGGCAACTCGATCGTCAAGTTTGCTAAAAGAGACGACCAAGAATGATGTAGAGAATGAGTAGATGACTTTGTCTCACTTCGTCCAAATCCGTGGACGATCGGTTAATGAAGTTGCCGTGGAAATCGGGTGATGGAATGAAATGAACTGTAAAATTCCATACACCCCGAATACTATCATAATCTTTTCTAACCAAAATGAAACCTCAAGTGAAGTGAGGAGAGAGAGGGCCGGCCATATATAGCAAGAGGGAGGTGACCGTAGGAGAGGGGGGTGACCACAAGAGAAAGCTTCTCACTTCAAAAATATCTTAAGCAATCCAAAAGGTATTAATAACAAAGCATGAGTCATTAGGCTAGTCATCAAAAAACCATTAATGCACTAATGAGTCATGAAGCCTAGTCATCATCTAGAACCTTCTAGAAGCTTCTAGAAGCACTGACTCACCACATCCAAGAAAAGATAAATCCGTCTTTAACCGAATGTTAAAAGACGGCTGATAGAAAACTAGAAACTGGCAACTTCCAAAAGTGATCCTGAAACTACTTTCAGGATAACCCCGAAACTGTATAAATATACCCGCATTTGTATTACGACCGAATACAAATGCAACTGAGACAAAGATATTATACCTACTCAATATAATACTTGGATCCGGCTTAAACCAAAGCCGACCAGTATTATCTGCCCGAAAAATAACACGTGCGTAAACGCACGTGCATTTTCCGAACCCTGCCATAAAACCATACGGCCTCTACAACGTTTCGCCCGAACTTGGGAAACTGTCTGTGGGGGACTCTAATGACTCGTCAGTACCCTGGCAGTGGGTTTAACCACAAACCGTCAGCGGCACTAGCTATGCGTAACGGCTGCCCATGGACTGACCTCAAGGGAGACCGATGAGCGCACTCAAGGGAGGCCGATGAGCGAACTCATCCAGAAACCCTACTGAGCCTAACAGTAACAATGTATATACAGTCCGGTCCGTTCGTCAATGAGTATCGCAGATCTGCCTAGGGGGCTAGTAACGTCAGACCCCCAATAGCAGTATAAGTCGTGTCGGAGTGAAGCCTCAATACACCCTGAGATACTACTGGAGTACCTACCAGTAAATCTCCTACCATGGCCATGGATTTGTGTAATGGCTCTCCTAGACACAGCACGACCTCGCCCCCAATACCGGGAGAGACGAATCCCCTGCCGATCCGCTCACGTGCCTCCATATGGCTCGGGACTGTACTCAAAAGCTACCTGTTTGCACGACTCCTTTGAGCCGTGGTAGGGTAGAAATCAAAGCACAGTGGGAACTCACACGAGACAAATGACGACCTCAGGTCGATGAACTAACCTGTACACATGTCACCAGGGAACTGCTATCTGACGGTAGATATAATACTAACTAGCAGATTCCCGGCGAGTCCTGTCCGGTGTACTCATAACCCAATGAGCACCTGTATACATCTTAGGTGATCCAACTGACACCAGTGTCTTGTGAGACCGGCCACCGCCCCTCGTCGGGGTCTCGACTGTACACACTAGTCTACTCCGGAGTATCGATGCCCTGTCTCGAAACTCCCACGATTAGGGACCACAATTAAGGATATGCATATAAACTACCCAACTCTCACATATATGATCGCCATCATACTGTTGGTAGTAAAGAAAGATCCTAAGGGCTTTATCAAAGTGTAACATGCAATCAGTCCCCTGAACATGTACATGACTGATAAAGGCAAACCAGATAGCATACTATCATCTTGAGTAAGACTGTGCTACCGGGATAGGTCCTCCGCAATCATTGCAATCACGTACCTGCGATCCAATAATTGACTATGAGGGCACTATCTCCAACAATCTCCCACTTGCACTCAAGGCTAATATTGCGATGTCGACTACTCACAGCCCGTGTGAAACCGACACCCAACTTCTCTACTAAGCAGTATCACAAAGCCCGTTTGTAAAACTATTGTGTTCGAGAAATAGCCTCAGTGAGTGGATCCGCCTAGAAGTTTCTTTCTGTATCTCTCTTAATCTCAAATTCGCGGAGAAAACCATCTCCCGAATTGAGTAATACCTGTCTTAGAACATGTCTGGATATCTGATGGGACCTTAGTTCATAGATGAACTCCATATCCAAACTTCTTAGACTGAATCGATCACTGAACCTAATCAGTATCGGGCACCTTGCTTCCCACAGTATCCTCTTGGACCACCTGTCCATAATACTGTCCCTCTTCGTCAGAGGGAAAAACTATAACTATGACAATCACTCTGTCAACCATGTCACCTTTGAAGCTTGGAATGATAACCGTCTCCCGAAGGAGGCTGCCGTCATCAAATCCGTAGAACATGTACTTATGTTCTAAAACTGCTTCCTTATGTTTCTCCAGGATTGGATTAATACAAACTTATTGCATCTAGTGCAAAACCAACATTTGGTGTGGTACTTGACATCTCATGATTGACTCAATTGCCTAAGCAAGTGATCTGCCAATCATGCACATCCCTCTCCCCTTTAGTCTATAAGACATCTTTAGAGAGGGTGACTCCATCACCTGTAGGTACACCACCATGCTAGGAGTCAACTATTCCAAAAACCATTAGAATATCTGTCAAAGTACCCACATTGGGAAACTACCCAAATCCAGATCTAAAGCCATAGATCCAGAAACCAGAATGTCAAATATTATATCCATATCCTGTCTGGAGAAAACAACTGTGTGACGACCACAGTACAACCGATCGTAGTATAGGAATTTTACTTCCTACTCTGTGTATGTCATCCAAATACCATGACATCACACCCTACTACCTCCTTAACAGATCCATCCCCTATTCTGATTGAAGTCAAACCCATGACTGTCACATCAAAATTAGATGATCTATCTCCGCTATAACTGCTCAAGTCTATAAATAGATATAAGCATCTTGCCCACTATACTTCCGCTGCTCCCACTGACTACGACAACCCTCCTACCGGGTCTCATAGCCTGGAACAACAGTAGTGTCAAGTCTTAGTAGATAAGAACCTCCCTGTCACCGTCTCTGAGGCTACCGAAGTACCTCTCGGGCATCTGAGGTTATCTACCATACCTGCGGAGTGGCTATTGGAATGTCAAACCTGATTGAATGTATAGGTCCTATTAAATTTTCCGTAATCGTTCGCGGTTCTGGAATCACTTCCAGTTCTACCATACTCCCACTACTGTTTTCTGAAAAAGATCCATTTTTACTAAAACTGTGGCAAATGAAGAACAATATCACTATTGATCTTCCAAATGGTAGAATATCAACCCTCGTCATAGCCAGGGTCAACCCACAAACAGCCATTACAGAAACGTGCCCTGAGTTATCCAGTGTCTGGTTTTAATCATAAGCTGGACAACTCCCCGTACCTTAACATCTTTTAGGGTACGATCCATTCTATATCCAATATAGAAACTTTGGCACTAATTTAATTGGAACCATATTCAAACCATGCAGCTGTCTCCAGTGCATATCAACTTAATGGAAAGAGGCTAATCAGCATTACTCAACTTAGGAATCCATCCAATTATGAGTAACCTGAAAGAGAAACACATTTCTCAAAACCATCACTATCATCTGAATACCAATCACAAGAATCTACATCTTCGATCTCTTTGAAGAATCCCGATACTTGTGATACCTGGTTCTCTACTTTATTCTTATACCCACAACTTCTCAAAACTTAGACCATGTATTTCTACGAAACACTCGTCTAAATACTAGAGAAGTTATAAGTAAACAGAACATAGTACGAGGACCTACCCCTTTGTCCTGATGGACACTGGACAACATACAATACTCTGTATAAGTCCGCTGAGTTGAACAACTCAAAACCTGTGCGTTGTAGGTGGAAAACTGTACCCTGGTGATTTCCTCAAATATCACCAATTACAACGAATTCCGATATAATGAGGATGATCACCCAATTCCCAATATCTTACTCCCACTCATCATCTGTAAAACCATACAGATATGAGAATGAAACCTGGTAAATACATACCCTTGGAGTAAGTGTCTAATCGGGAAAACAGTTTTTCCTTTAACAATGCACTGAAACATGAAAATGTTTCGTAGGGGTATCCTGGTATTCATAGCAATGCCTCTTCCATAATCCAATTCATGACTTCAACCGTATATTTTATTGCCATCTCTCCAAATCCCTTTATTTGTCTTTAGTCGTTACCTTCTGTACACCATCGTTAGGCTAAATGGTTTTCTTCCTTCCCTACCGTTCGGCACCAGCCTATGGTTTGGAAGAAGACTATCCAGTAAGCATAATAGGTGTACCCTCCTAAACCAAGGAGTACTCGCATCTCGAGAGAAGGTGACGATAAAAGACAATTGAATAATACCTTATTCTTTTAAAGGTGAAATAGGAGTGGCGATGAAGTACGCGGTTTTGGTCGTGAATGATATCAGTCGCAATTTACTTTGCCCTCTTTCTAATCCCTTTATTTTGTCTTTACATATTACCTTCTGCACACACTACTTAGGCTAATTGGTTTTCTTCATTCCCTACCTTTCGGCACCAGCCTATGGTTTGGAATAAGACTATCCAATAGGCGTAATAGGTGTACTCTCCTAAACCAAGGAGCTCTCGCAACCTGAGAGAAGGTGATAATAAAAGACAACTGAATAAACCAATTCTATTTCTCCTGAACCTGGATCCATCCTCGAAGAAGTTCCTTCGAGTTCGTATATAACCATACGATGGATCTATCCAATGGAAGTGGATATCCGTAGTAATACGGGTGTTCTGAGAAAATGCAAAGGGTAAAAAAAGGAGTGGCAATGACTTATGCAACTCAGACAATCCAAAAGCCAGTATTTTAAGAAGGTTCGGTCAACCTGGTCACTGAGTCATAGTCTAGGGTCGGTCAAAGGTCGCTTCCAAAGAGAGAGAGAGAAAAGAAACACTCTGCATGCACTCTAACCTAGATCAGAATGGTCATCACTTTATCTAATCCGGAAACCTCCCATTGTCCTGTCAAATTCTCCTCCAAACCTAAAGAAGAATCAATCGGGATCACCCGAAGAGTAAACCAACTCATCAGTGGGAATCGGGATCCAACTCTCATCGCATGTTAACGTGATGGAATGCATCCACGTTATTCATACTCCAGAAGGTATGCGCATACTTGGCAAGTTTCAGTTTCTTTAGAAACTCCCGATATCATTTTCTTGCCCCATGCTCTTATGACCTTGGCGAAAGTCAACAAATCATAAGTCACATGTCAAGTTCTGCCCGTCATTATCTTGTTAATTTGAATCCACCCGTACATACCCTTGACGAAAGCCAACAAGGTAATACGACTGTCCCAAACCAACTCATCTATCTATGCAACAAATGAATACCCAGCAGCTACCAAACACTATGCCTTGACGAAAGCCAACAAACATAGCTTGAATACTACTGACCATCCATAAGAAACGACGGAGGGCTACGACTGGTTTTTGGCGAAAAACCTTTAACGTAGTGAACTTGGTATCGCTGAAGGAACCTGATAGCTTTTTATAAAAATATAGTGGCGAAAACCTTTTGCTAAAGAGGTCATTCCCGGTGAAAGGATCTCGGCTCCTTCCTCATGGAATGAGGTGCAGGATATTCCACTGAATACCGCGATGCAAAGCAACTTGTAATCGACTATAGTAAAGTTATTACCCTGACACAAACTTCTGTCCAAGGGGTCTTTCCCGGTGAAGGGATATCAGCCCTTGCCTCGTCGAATGAGGTGCTGGATATTCACACCGAATACCGCTATGCATAACAAAAAGAAACGTCTTTGTAATAACATCTTTTTAAAATTGTTCCAACAACTCAAACAGGTTTGTTTTACTTTGCATTGATCAGAATCAACGCAGTCCCATCATTTAATCACACCAGAAAAGAACGAAAATAAAATGTACGTATATGCCATCCGCATTCGTCACTGGGTCCCGTCATCACCCGTTAGGTTACTTAACTAACGACAGAGCGGGGACTGGACTAGCGCGGGTGTAAAACATATACAACATCTAATAGTATATAAACCAATATACAATAATCGCTCCAGGCGTGATAATATGCAACATTACAGAAAAGTAATAAGCATCACAGAACAATACAGATAATCTGGGATCCCCGGGTTTCACAGAGCGGCTGCTGAAACCCGACGTTCCCCTGTCGTGTGGATAGCCTGTGCAATGAAACCTAGACCCCTACGGGTGCGACAAGTTACCCGCCAAAACCTGAAGCGAGGCAGCCCCCTACAGCATAGTGAATGGACCACCCTGCACTCCACGGAATCCGGTAATCTTGGGCACCCCTCCTTGGGTCAACCTGTACCCCCTACGAGTGCGGCGAATAGTCTGCCAATTCTAGAGTGGGACCCCTCTGCCTCTCAAAGCCATGAGATGCGGACCCGTTGCCCTCCCGAACCCGGCTATCCGTGCACTCCGTCGCGGCGCAAAACCTAGTACAGTAATGAAAAATAGTACAATAGGTACATCGACCGCAACCTGGTCGTGCCCCAAAAGAATATTATACAACAGGCAGTGACGGCTGTCCACAAGTTGGACGCTCGTCCCGCAATATCAAATATACAAATAAACTCAAACTGTACTACCATTGCACACTGCTATCCATCACGACAAATCCGCAACATCACAGCACAACACAGAACATCAACGCGAAAGTCACGTTCGCAAACCCGTCTAAAAGAACTATAGCAATCAGACGCGGTTTACCGATCAAATGACATTCCCGGTCGGAGATATAATGTAAGCACTGTAAACTAACGTGTTTAAATTTCGATCGAACAAAGACCAAATATCAAAAAGTGGGCCCCACTGCTTACTGGTGAACAGTAACAAAACCTGGGCCAAAAAGATATATACCAAAAATCACAAAATCCAACGTAGAATATACTGTAGAAAATTGACCAACTGATTTGACTTTTCTGCGGCGGCTCCGCGGCCAAACCCATGCTTGGGCCGCGGATCCGCGCTAGAACAGTCGAATTACTTCGTCGTTTTTCTGCAGTATTCCTAAAAAATCCTGCTTTGATTTTTAAGACATGCAGAATTAATTTTTGACACCGTTTAAAAACAACAGAAACTGTCAAGCTTGGATTTTACAATTTTCGATTTCCGGTTCGATCGATATTTTAAACTCGTTAGCACAAGTTAGTATAGCAAAATGGTGAGGCTCTGATACCACTGTAAGTCTACGCTAGCGCCCCGGCAGTCTACAGACGCCAAATGCGGAACAAAAACTTTTAAACTGGCGCTATCGTATACTTTAACCCGGATCTGCCATTATTGCTAAACTAACAAACTGTATAGAGTGTAGAAAGATTGTACCGAACGATCCGAGTCCTTCGTTCTTCAACCATCATCCCACGCTCCGTTGCGGCTGCTCCGATCTCGTCGATCTCCGATCTCCTCGTCGAGGTGGCACCACATGATCGGTTCTTTAAACGGGCTCCCGCCTCTGACTCGAGGCAACTCGATCGTCAAGTTTGCTAAAAGAGACGACCAAGAATGATGTAGAGAATGAGTAGATGACTTTGTCTCACTTCGTCCAAATCCGTGGACGATCGGTTAATGAAGTTGCCGTGGAAATCGGGTGATGGAATGAAATGAACTGTAAAATTCCATACACCCCGAATACTATCATAATCTTTTCTAACCAAAATGAAACCTCAAGTGAAGTGAGGAGAGAGAGGGCCGGCCATATATAGCAAGAGGGAGGTGACCGTAGGAGAGGGGGGTGACCACAAGAGAAAGCTTCTCACTTCAAAAATATCTTAAGCAATCCAAAAGGTATTAATAACAAAGCATGAGTCATTAGGCTAGTCATCAAAAAACCATTAATGCACTAATGAGTCATGAAGCCTAGTCATCATCTAGAACCTTCTAGAAGCTTCTAGAAGCACTGACTCACCACATCCAAGAAAAGATAAATCCGTCTTTAACCGAATGTTAAAAGACGGCTGATAGAAAACTGGAAACTGGCAACTTCCAAAAGTGATCCTGAAACTACTTTCAGGATAACCCCGAAACTGTATAAATATACCCGCATTTGTATTACGACCGAATACAAATGCAACTGAGACAAAGATATTATACCTACTCAATATAATACTTGGATCCGGCTTAAACCAAAGCCGACCAGTATTATCTGCCCGAAAAATAAAACGTGCGTAAACGCACGTGCATTTTCCGAACCCTGCCATAAAACCATACGGCCTCTACAACGTTTCGCCCGAACTTGGGAAACTGTCTGTGGGGGACTCTAATGACTCGTCAGTACCCTGGCAGTGGGTTTAACCACAAACCGTCAGCGGCACTAGCTATGCGTAACGGCTGCCCATGGACTGACCTCAAGGGAGACCGATGAGCGCACTCAAGGGAGGCCGATGAGCGAACTCATCCAGAAACCCTACTGAGCCTAACAGTGACAATGTATATACAGTCCGGTCCGTTCGTCAATGAGTATCGCATATCTGCCTAGGGGGCTAGTAACGTCAGACCCCCAATAGCAGTATAAGTCGTGTCGGAGTGAAGCCTCAATACACCCTGAGATACTACTGGAGTACCTACCAGTAAATCTCCTACCATGGCCATGGATTTGTGTAATGGCTCTCCTAGACACAGCACGACCTCGCCCCCAATACCGGGAGAGACGAATCCCCTGATGATCCGCTCACATGCCTCCATTTGGCTCGGGACTGTACCCAAAAGCTACCTGTTTGCACGACTCCTTTGAGCCGTGGTAGGGTAGAAATCAAACCACAGTGGGAACTCACACGAGACAAATGACGACCTCAGGTCGATGAACTAACCTATACACATGTCACCAGGGAACTGCTATCTGACGGTAGATATAATACTAACTAGCAGATTCCCGGCGAGTCCTGTCCGGTGTACTCATAACCCAATGAGCACCTGTATACATCTTAGGTGATCCAACTGACACCAGTGGCTTGTGAGACCGGCCACCGCCCCTCGTCGGGGTCTCGACTGTACACACTAGTCTACTCCGGAGTATCGATGCCCTGTCTCGAAACTCCCACGACTAGGGACCACAATTAAGGATATGCATATAAACTACCCAACTCTCACATATATGATCGCCATCATACTATTGGTAGTAAAGCAAGATCCTAAGGGCTCTATCAAAGTGTAACATGCAATCAGTCACCTGAACATGTACACGACTGATAAAGGCAAACCAGATAGCATACTATCATCTTGAGTAAGACTGTGCTACCGGGATAGGTCCTCCGCAATCATTGCAATCACGTACCTGCGATCCAATAATTGACTATGAGGGCACTATCTCCAACACGATATTAGTGGTATGGGACGCTAATATATGTGTATTGATATCCTCTGATACTTCATCATATTTACTTCATGCAGACATACCTTATACTGATGACATGTTATTACCTGAGTACCTGGCACTACATACATATTTCGATGTTACCGTGCCACCTTATCATACTTCAGATGTACTCTTGTGGTTATATTACTGATTGTTGACCTAGGATTATGTCTTGCTTTCGATTTCTGCTTGTAGATATTTCTATTCACGAGTTGGCAACTCATCCCCGTTGTGCCACAGTTCTTGCAGGGCTTGCCGTACAGGTTCCATAGCGGCATTTCTGGCACACTGCTTTCCTTTGCGGATGATTTGCTTGGCAGGTGGGTTCCTTCTATCAGACCCGCCGTTGTACTTGTATTATTCTTTGTATCTAGAAATTCCATCAACCAAAGACTTGTATATTATTTCAGACTCAGACACTAATGATGTTTTATTTCGACCTTAGAGTCGCGCTTAGTAGTGTTGCAGTTTTCATGCTTATCTGGGTTTCTTTTTAATTTTGATCCTCACCATTCGGCGTTGTATAGTGTATTGCTTGTTGTTTATTTATCCTTAAAATGGTTTTAGATTTCTGGACTTTAGGCTTACTTGGATCAGATGGAGTCCTATAGACTTCATATGGTTCAAGGGCTGTTTTTACAACCATGCTTGTTATTTATAATTAAGTTGCTAGTTGATTTCGAAGAATATGCCTTAGCCAAGTTTTGCTTTCTTACTTCATCTAATTGGATACTAGTCTGGATGTATACATCACTTTGCCTAACACCCAAGCCAAGCAATCTTTCTCAATAATCATTGAGCAAAATGAAGCTGATGCCACGTATATAGATAATGTGTTTGGCTTTAGATAATACATGAGCTTACAATATCATAACTTGGCATTTCGTTAAGTTTTTACCAACAATGTATCAAAGCATTAAGAGTAAATAATGTCCAGCTTTCAAAAACCGGTATCGAGTTGTTATATCCTCCTTACATGTGATGTTTTCCACCTGTACAGAAGTCCCTTGATCCATGTGAGGGGGGGTGTTGGATGTCCGACACTTTTGAGTAAATTAGTAACAGATGCATATCTATTAGTGTGGAATGTCGATGCTCCATTATTTATTCTGTAAGGCTTGATCACAGGTGTCTAAAAAAATTTACCCTGTTGTGGTGCATAGAAGAGTTCCATATACAGGTTTGAGCGTTTGGTGAGAGAAAAGGAAGATGATAAACTTAGCTCGGTGTTCCAATATCAATCAACATTAAAATTCGAAATTACAAAAGCATAAGTGTTGCTCAAACTTTGTTATGACTAGATAAGCTCATACATAAACAGTATAAAGGAAAAAATAATACAAGGTGACTGATGATTGCCAAAGGAGACTAAGAAGATGTTCCCAAAAACAATGAAAGTTGTGGCTACCACTACCCTGCAAGACGAGAGATCACGATTTTTATAATGTGGTATGCGAGTATAAAAGCTTTAGACATATTTCAATAATATTTTCATTTCAGAAGTAACATACTTGATTGTTACCATCTTACTCAAGACAAAGTAGGAAAATGCAATATTAGAAACAAACTGAACCGACCCCAGTGCTGCAAGAAGGGACTGCAGCAGAAATCAAAAGAAAGGAAAGCTAATTAGGGAATAGTAAATATCATCAAGCGAAACAAGTTTTCAGAAAAGAAATCAAAATGGAAGTTTGAGTATTTGCTTTAATGATATTTTTAATTAATCAGAACATTATTCATTTTAAAGGGCCCATAGTCTCGCATTTTAGGTAATAACGCGCTATTGATTAAATCCTTAGGCACTAATCGTTTTCACACCAAGAAATCGGTACGCCCACTGCGCGCTTACTAGGATTCAGACATTAAATATTTACTCATTCCTCTAACTTCCACTTTACCCCTACACCAAATTATCTTCCGCTAAATATTAAAAGTCACAATTTAATGGAGGGCATCAAGGGTCAAGTATCAAACCTACTTGCCCAAGAAAAGAAGATACCCTTTAGCTAGTTAATAGACAAGTGTAGCCTAGAGTTCAAGATAGTAAATTGTGATTGCACGTGCAAAGCTTGTAATGCTTTTATGCAGTCAATGAATGAAAAAACTGGGGGGGGGGGGGGGGATGCAAGTTTATTTACTGAATCGCATCACTAATGCCATCGTCTGATATATGAGACCAACTTCGTCACCCGTAACAACTGTTAAGATAAAATCAATTTCAATATCTCAATCTTTTACTAGAGGTTTTTCCCTATGAGATGTGATTGTAGTAAATGCTTGACATAGATGGGTAGAAATGGTTAAGGGTATAGCCCGTAATCTTACCCTTTCATACTAAATTTATGGTAGAGGTAGGAGTTTTATACTTAATTGTATGAAACGGATAGGATAAGGATAAGAATTTATGAAATTATGTGAACGGGTAGGGTTAGGGTAAAGAGTTTATACCTACCATTTATTTGTGAGCTTGAATTGTATGTACGATACCATATCCTATAGAGAAAATGAACAATACAATTAGGATTGAGATTTTATATGTAATATAACTGGGATTGGAATTCTAATAATTGTAGTCTACAATACAACTTGGATTATGTATATTATATACAATGCACATACAGTATTGAAGAGAAATTCTCCCAGCAAATAAAATATGAATAACAAATCAACAATCTTCTAATCTAGAGACCCCCCCTCCCCCTTCTAACTTGTCAATTAGGATTATAGCACGTTCCTCCCATTGTCCATAGTTTTCCTAGCCAGAATTCAGATCAGTCAATGTAGATTGATAGCTGATCATTAAACTTTCTCAAATCTTCCATGGAACTGCACTTCATAGCCGATTTTAATTGAACGCAAAGTTTTAACCCTTGTCCATAGTTATCCTATTTTAATTGAAAACTTAGAGGATGACGATGAAATTTGTGAGTTGATGTTAGATCGGTAAGAATCTAATTACTGCTTCAAACTAATAAAAAAAGGAAAGTATAGTGCTTTTTAAGATTATGTAAAAAATATTGATCTAGTTATGTAGAAACAACTTGTTATGTACATTCGAATACTTACAACTACACAAAAAAAAGAGAATGGTTGACCTATTTTATGTATTAATCTACAGATTGATTCAACTAATTATATGTAGTACTTTGGTTGTCAATTTATATCTTTCTTCAAGTTGTTTCTATATTTTACACTGCTCAACTGTCATTTATCATTTTTTATGCAAACTAATATTTTTGTTAATTTACTTGTTTACACTACATAGCAAGGGAAATTTATCCATTACACATTATATTAGGGCAATTCAATTTTTTAAGCTGCCTATTAATTAATGTAAGGGTAAGGTTGTTTCAAATAGAGTAAGGGTAAGATCCATAAACTATCCTCGCTACCCATTGTCATCTCTATATTATAATGCAACTTCAAATGTTATAGGCAATTATTATCTTTGATACTAACACCACTAAAAACATGGCTAAGTTCTCCACTGAAATCAATGTATACACAAGAAAAACGTAGTAGCGCTGCATATGATACTCAACCTGTGCAGCATATCCAAAAGAAATGAAGTTGAGGCAGTTCCCAAGAGCAAAGAATGGGATACCTGCAAATAAAAATCAAGCATATGAGTAAAGCAACTTAAGATAATAATTATGTAAATCAACACCAAAAGATGAATAGTAATGAACCACAATAAACTGCAAAAAAGATGTACCAACTCTCCAGGTTTGGAAGTATATGATAGGTTCTGAAATAAGCTTGTTGTTGATTCCATCGCTGCTTAGTGTAGAAAGCTTCTCTCGCTGTAGAATTTTTTCAAGAAAAAGAACAAACAAGAGATGCTGACAGAAAACTAGAGAGAAAGAAGCACTTGAGCTAATTATGTTCAACGTGACAAATACTCTTACTACTACTTACCTCAAAAAGGGACATAATAACCGCAAATATTACTGGTACTAATAGATAATGAGACAATATAAAAACCATAACCGATGTATCTTACCGTTGTCAACACGTATTGTATGCTATCATACAAATATAAGGGGAAAAGTTGCATCTTGAAGTTCTCTTGGGTGATTAATGCAGAGAATTTCTTGGAAAGGCATATACGCAATTAATATCTACAACCTTATTAACTTGATACTAAAAAATAACTATATAGCTAAATTTATTTAAATATAACGGATCTAGGTTTATAAACTTATGTAAACATGAAATTTGTGGAACTTTTGAAGCTAAAGGGTAAATTTTGAAGGGCGTGCAGGTGCCCGGAAGACTAACCGATTGACAATATAGTGATAGAAATAGAGGGTTCGTAGATTATGTCGAAGAAACCAAGAAACAATTTTTTACTATACATATCTTCATCAAACAAACTAGAAGCACCAGAAATCATTTATGCTCTCCCAAGTGAATAGAAATTTGTAAAACTGAATCATAAGGATGATTCAGAGTTTAAAATCCAGAGATGGGTTTGCATACACTAGGAATACATCAAGAACAGTATCACCAATTACAGAGATAATATATTCAACGATAATGAATGCAATTGTAATATAGTAAGCAAATGTGTTGGGGTAAGTCCAAGGGGTAGGAAGGAATCTTCCCATCATCTTCCTCATGATTGCATGGAAATGTTAATATTGCTATAATTGTGTAAACACGGTGTGTATAGTAGGAATCCGTATGTTGGAAAATTAGTGGGTGATACTTGGGTGAATGGTGCTGCATTTGTGTTCTTTAGGATTTGTTGTCCCTCGCTTGATCAAGCCATTCCCATTTATAAGATTCGAGAAGAAGTTCAGACCAAATTTCAAAAATGCCCAAGTTTTTTAATGCAATTTTCGATCATTTCAAAACCTGATCTCATTAGTTAGGAGTTATTGATACTATTTTTCGGTTTCAGATTTAGGTATATTTGTTGGTTTATTCTATCTTTACGTGTTTGGCATTGTTTAATACTTTATTTAGATTTAAGTGTCATTCGGATTAAAATTGGTACAAAGCAGAACCACTCATTACGAGTAGAGTTTGTCTAGTCCAGCTTGAAGATGGTCTGTTGGTTGAGTTTGGCAGATTTATGTTATCTTTTTGTCATGTAATTGATAAGTCTATAAAAAAAATACGATTTGATACGTGAACGGAAACACTTTCGGTCTTTTGTTTATTTTTCTTGTAACTTTATTTTTTGCAATTTTACATGGATCTCGTTCCAGGTTGCCAATAATCATTCTTTTCCAATTCTTTATTGATTTGTTGAGGGAGATTGAGGTCTAGGTTTAAGATTTCATCCAAAATAAGAAAAGGAGGATAGCAGTAGCGTAATTCATCGATCTAGTCTTTTAGCATAAGATAACAAAGATAATAGAAAATACAGCCTATTGCTCTTAATGGATCAAATGACTTTGCTGAGATACTAGACCTTGAAACGAATATGATGAGATGTCCTTCATGTGGGTTTCAAATGACATGGGACCCATCTGTCCAATGACTTTGTATTGTAGGTTAAAATAAGAATGTTTACTTTGCAGAAAGGTCATTTAACATATTGCTGGAGAACATGAAGCAAGCGGGACATACAAAAATATCATCTTTCTTTCTTTATTTTTCCATTTCTATTTCTTTCTTTTCTTTACCTTAATGTGGAATAACAAGTGTTCTAGAGCCATGGCGCATGGGGAATGGACATGCGAGCAGAGATGTACTAGTAAAATTGGTGTTCTCAACAGCAAAGTTGCACCTTGATAAATGTGTTCTTCGTCTAACTTCAAGATTTTTGCTCCTTTATTCTTTTATCGCTAAACCCGATTTTTCAAATTGAAACTCAAAAAAACTCATCTTTCAACCAAAAGTTCAACCATATTTCACCATGGTGGTCGGTTTAGGCAAATCTTAAAGAGAAATTGTACAAGGTGGGTTGAAACTAGTGATTATTATTTTAAACCATTGTAAATATGCATTTTAGTATTTCAAGATAAACACTATCATACCAATAAACGTACTTAAAAACAAGCATATCGTGCATATTGCTAAATATGTGCAAATAAAAAATTGAATTTGGTCTCACTATTTGTATTTTCTTTGTATCCTAATAACAAAGAAATTCACTCAAATATTTGAGATAGGTTAGAATTGACATCCATACCTTTAAAACATGAATCCCATCCATATTTGACAAAATATGGTATGGAATGGAATACAGCTTAGATTTGATTATTTGCATCTACAAATACCCACTGACCCAGCGCCCGACAATGTAACTTGGAAAGAAAAGAAGAAACAAAAACGAGGTCAATCATCTTACTGTAAGTCTATGTAACCCATCCAGGTACTTACGGGGAGGCGGAAAGAGTAAAAAACGGATTTTTATCACAAGAAAACATAGACTAACCATGAACGATTTTTGCTAAACAAAAACTAACAAACTAACTACAAGTTTTAGCTACTTGGTAAGATGGTTATATCTCGTTCTTGAACTCTTCTCTTCTTGTTGTGGTCCTCCTCCTTGCTAGCTGCTTGGAGTGGTGTAGATGGCTCCTACTGTTCGTCTTCTCTTTGCCGAAGAAAGATCCACCCGAAGGCCTCTACCTTGAGCTCCTACCTCTACCAAGAGATAACTAGAATGTTTGGCTTGCTAGACTAAGAACCCTAGAATGAGCAGAGAGTTGTCTTGATGGTTTTATCTCACAAAGCTCATATTTTTCAACTCATGAAACAAGAGAGCTTTGAGAGAGAGGAATAGGGAGAGCTTTGCAAGAGAGAGAATGAGCAAGAGAGAATGAGAGAGTAATCTCAACCTTGCTCTCATATGAGAAAGATATGAGAATAATAATAATAATTAAGAAAATTATGATGATTAGTTGATTTGACCATTATCATTTCACATTAAATGCTAATGCAAGCTTCAAGAAGCATCTTTGCAAAAGAAATCATCATGGTCAACAAAAGTCAACAAGTCAAATGGTCAACCCAACCATAACCATGGCACAATTATCCTTAATTAATGTTATTAATCATATTTCTCATTCTCATTAGGATTTAGAAAAAGTCAACGGTCAAAAACTCTAACGAGGTTCTTCTGCCTCTGTCAACTGTGCATACACACTCGCATCCGTATTCCGAGGAACATGAATACAATGAGACAAAACCAATCCCAAAACAAATACTAGGATCTGGCTTAAATCAAAGCCCCCTAGTAATAACTGCCCGGACACCAAACGTGCACAAGTGCGCGTATGTGAACGAACCCTGTCGCAAAACCATGCGACCTCTACTCTGTTTTGCCGAAAGCCGAACAACCCTCTGTGTGGGACTCTAAAGACTCGACACTACGCTGGCAGTGGGTTTAACCACAGGCCGCAAGCGGTACTAGCTGTATGTAACGGTCCCCAGGTAGATACCGATAAGAAGACAGATGAGGTGAACCCATCCGAACTCCTACTGAGCCTGAATGTGACAATCTCCGTACAGTCCGGTCTGTTCGTCTGAGAGTATCGCATGTCGGGCCTAGGGGGCGGTAAACGTTAGTCCCCTAATAGCGGTACAAGTCGTGTCGGAGTGTAGCCCAGAACACCCTGAGAAACTACTGGAAACACTACCAGCAAATCTCGCTTGTCCTGGCCAGGGACTTTGTGTAGTGGCTCTCCTAGACACAGCGCGATATCGATTCCCAATACCAGGAGAGACGAATCCTGTCTAACCGCCGTTGCCTTCAAGTGCTTCGGGACTACACCCAATAACTACCTGTTTGCACGACTTATTTGAGCCGTGGTAGGGTAGTAATCTAAGAACAGTGGGAACACACTCGAGACGAAGTGACAGTGTCAAGTCAACGGACTAAGCTGTACTCATATCACCTGGGAACTGATAACTGACGATAGGTATAATACCAACCAACAGTTCCCAGCGAGTCCTGACCAGTGAACTCGTAACCTAACGAGCACCTGCATACTATCTCCAGTACGACGTACTGATGCCTGTGGGACAGACCATCTCCCCTCCTGGGATGAGAAGCGTATACACTAGTCTACTCTGGAGTATCGATGCCCCGTCTCGATAATCCTACGACTAGGGACTTGAATAAGGATGTGCTTATAGATTACCTAGCCCCCACTAGTGTGACTACCATCACAACGCTGGTAATCAAGCAAAGATTCTAAGGGCTCCACTAATATGTATAAGCGATATACTAAAAGAAACATATGTACATATTGAAGTAGAAACAAACCAAGTAGCATACTACCATTTTGAGCAAGATTGTCTATACAACCGTGAATATCCCAAACTTCCATTAAGTAATATACAAACTAGTATGATAAAGTAATGGCCTCTAGGGCATATACACTAACACTTACTCTAGATACAGTAAAGGGTAAAGGGTCATTATGGTCCTTAAATGTCAACTTATGGATGATGTCTATTAGAAAAGGATTTTAGAACAATTTAGATATATCACAAGGATGGTTATAGTGATGTGAAGATATTCAAAGGATATGTGAAAAGAAAGAAAGGGTTTTTTACTGCATCACCAAAAAAAAACTTCATTATTTACCTCATCCTTCCCCCTGCCCCTAACAAACTTCACAATTTACGTCACCCCCCAACTGTAAGTCCACGTTACCTCTCCCGGTTCTTTCGGGCTTACGGAAATGATGAAAAACGATTTTTCTTTTGGTGGTAACATGGACTCAAAATACAGATCTTTGTTAAACAACTATCTAACAACCTAACTAGGAGTTTTTCCTACTCGGTTAGGGGTTATACCTTAACTTGAACTCCTTCTCTTGGACTGCTTGTGGTGGTCGGATGGTTCTCTCCTCATCATCTCTTTGTGCCGAAGATGGATCCACCTGAAAGCTTCTACCTTTGGCTTCAACCTCAATCTTGAGGAAACTAGAACACTTGGTTTGCTAAACCTTGTATACTAGGATGAGTAGAGAAGTGTTTTGGGTTTTATCTCTATGGTTCTTGCTTCTCAACACATGAGACAAATAGAACCATAAACTAGAGAGAGAGTAAGAGGAAGAGGGAGAGCTTAAGGATGAGAGAGAATGAGAATGATAGAATGAGCAAGACTTTTCTCACCCTTGCTCTCATAATCCAAAATAATCATAACTCATAATAATAATTGAGTATTATGTGATGGTTGTTATCATATCAAATGGCTATATCATTTCATGCATTAAATGCAATTTGTGAACAAACAAGCAAGCCAAGGTCAATGCCAAGAAATGATAGCCATTGTCATGATGATGGTCAACAAGTCCAACCTAGTCAACCGGTCAACTAAGTCAACAAGTCAACAAAGTCAACCTTTCAACCCAACCATGGCACAATAATGCTTAATTAATATTATTATTAATCATATTTCTTATTCTCATCAGGGTTTAGCTAAAAGTCAACAGTCAACGACCCTAATGAGAATCCTCTGCTTCTGTCTCTGTCAACCGTGCATATGCACCCGCATCCGCGTTCCGAGGAACACGAATACAAACGAGATAAAACCAATCCCAAAACGTACACTAGGATCCGGCTTAAACAAAAGCCCGCTAGTGATAACTGCCCGGACACTGAACGTGCACAAGTGCATGGATGTGACCGAACCCTGTCGCAAAACCATGCGACCTCTACTCTTTTGCCTAAAGGCGAATAGCTCTCTGTGTGGGACTCTAAAGACTCGGCACTACACTGGCAGTGGGTTTAATCACAGACCGCAAGCGGCACTAGCTATGCGTAACGGCCCTCAGGTAGATGCCGATAAGAAGACGGACGAGTTGAAACCCATCTGAACTCCTACTAAGCCTGAATGTGACAATCTGCGTACAGTCCGGTCTGTTCGTCTGAGAATATCGCATGGCGGGCCTAGGGGGCGGTAAACGTCAGTCCCCTAATAGCGGTACAAGTCGTGTCGGAGTGTAGCCTAGAACACCCTGAGATAACACTGGATACCTACCATTATATCTCGCTTGCCCTGGCCAGGGACTTTGTGTAATGGCTCTCCTAGACAAAGCGCGATATCAACCCTCAATACCGGGAGAGACGAATCCTGTCTAACCGGCACTGCCTCCAAGTGCTTCGGGACTGCACCCAACTACTACCTGTTGCACGACTCCTTTGAGCCGTGGTAGGGTAGTAATCTAAGTACAGTGGGAACACACTCGAGGCGAAGTGACAGTGTCAAGTCAGCGGACTAAGATGTACTCATGTCACCTGGGAACTGATAACTGACGATAGGTATAATACCAACCAATAGTTCCTGACGAGTCCTATCCAGTGTACTCGTAACCTAACGAGCACCCGCATACTATCTCAAGTACGACGTACTGACGGCTGTGGGACAGACCGTCTCCTATGCTGGGATGAGAAGCGCATACGCTAGTCTACTCCGGAGTATCGATGTCCTGTCTCGATAGTCCAACGACCAGGGACCTGCATAAGGATGTGCTTGTGGATTACCCAGCCCCCACGAGTGTGACTGCCATCACAATGCTGATAATCAAGCAAAGATCCTAAGGGCTCTACTAATTTGTATAGGTGATGTACTAAAAGAAACACATGTACACATTAAAGTAGAGATAAACCAAGTAGCATACTACTATTTTGAGCAAGATTGTCTATACAAGGTGAATATCCCAAGCTTTCATTAAGTAATATACAAACTAGTATGATACAGTAATGGCCTCTAGGGCATATACACTAACAATCTCCCACTTGCACTAAGTCCGTGTACTGGCGTATCGAAGACCTGTCATCTCGATCAGCCGCTCGAACTGAGTCTGGGGTAAGGCCTTCGTGAGTGGATCAGTAGTGTTATCTTCCGTAGTAACTCTCTGAACCTCGATCTTCTGGCGACCCACGATCTCCCTGATCAGGTGATACCGCCTCAAGATGTGTCTGGACTTCTGATGGGACCTGGGTTCCTTCGCTAAAGCTATAGCCCCGTTGTTGTCGCAATACAGAGGTATTGGATCAACAATGGACGGAACCACCTGAAGTTCTGTCAAGAACTTCCTTATCCAGACGGCTTCTTTTGCGGCATCTGCAGCAGCGATATATTCCGCTTCCATCGTCGAGTCAGCAACGGTTTCCTGTTTGGAACTCTTCCAACACACCGCCCCTCCATTGAGGGTAACGACATAACCCGACATGGACTTGGAATCATCCTTGTCACTCTGGAAGCTGGAGTCAGCAAAGGCCTCGATGTGGAGGTATTTTCCGCCATACACCAAGATCATCTCCTTAGTCCTTCTCAGGTACTTGAGAATGTTCTTTACCGCTATCCAGTGCTTCTCCCCAGGGTTTGATTGATACCGGCTTACCACACTCAGTGCATAAGCTACATCTGGTCTGGTACATAACATCGCATACATTAGAGAGTCTACCGCAGAAGCGTAGGGTATAATAGACATTCGATCCCTTTCCAAATCAGTCTTGGAAGACATCTCCTTGGAGAGGGTGATCCCGTGACAAGCCGGTAGATTACCGAGCTTGGAATCTTCCATACTGAATCTTCTCAGTATGGTGTCGATGTACCTGGACTGTGAAAGTCTTAATATCCTTTTGGATCTGTCACGATAGATCCGGATCCCCAGAATGTAAGAGGCATCACCCAGGTCTTTTATGGAGAACCTGTGTGACAAGAACCCTTTGACAGATTGTAGCATAGGAATGTCATTTCCTATCAAAATAATGTCATCCACGTATAAAACGAGGAATACGACAGTTCTTGCTACAAATCTACTATAGATGCATGGTTCATCTAGATTTTTGATAAAGCCAAATTCTTTGACCGTCTCATCAAAACAGATGTTCCAACTCCGCGATGCCTGCTTTAGTCCATAGATGGACTTAAGCAACTTGCACACCTTTCCGCTGCTCCCACTCTGAATGAAGCCCTCCGGCTGGTCCATATAGACACACGCCTCTAAATTTCCATTTAGAAAAGCGGTCTTTACGTACATCTGCCAAATCTCATAATCGTGGAAGGCAGCAATGGCAAGAAGGATCCGAATGGATTTCAGCATAGCCACTGGAGAAAAGGTTTCATCATAGTCCAAACCAGGTCTTTGACAAAAATCCTTTGCAACAAGTCTAGCCTTATAGGTCTCAACCTGTCCATCTACACCAATCTTCCTTTTGAAGATCCACTTGCATCCTATGGGTTTTACCCCATCTGGAGAAACGTTCAACGTCCATACTTTGTTGGTGTACATGGACTCCATTTCGGTCCGCATTGCATCCAGCCATTTTCCCGAGTCAATGCTCTGAATGGCCTGCTAGAAGCTAGTAGGCTCATCATAATCAATGATGCAATCCTCTCTATCCCCGTCTATGAGAAAACCGTAGTATCTCTCGGGCGGATGAGACTGCCTACTACTCCTGCGGAGCGGCGTAGGAATGTCATGTTCTTTTGAACCCTCTGATTCTACTAAGCTTTCAGCAATAGTCTGTGGTTCTGGAATTTCTTCCAGTTCTATTGCGCTCCCACTAATTTCCTTTTCTAAGAACTGGTGTTCCAGAAAATGGGCATTACGAGAAACAAAGATCTTTTATTCCTCTGCGTAATAGAAGAGATACCCCCTGGAGTTCTTTGGGTATCCCACAAACTTACACAGTACTGAGCGTGCCTCGAGTTTGTCCGCATGATGCTTTTTGACAAAAGCTGGGCATCCTTAGATCTTCAGATATTGAAAATAGGGTTTCTTCCCACTCCATATCTCATATGGTGTGGTAGGCACAGTCTTAGTTGGAACTCGGTTCAAAAGGTATGCTGCTGATTCTAGCGCATATCCCTAGAATGATCGCGGTAACTCAGCGTTACTCATCATGGACCGTACCATATCCAATAGGGTTCGGTTCCGTCTCTCCGATACACCGTTATGTTGCGGAGTGTACGGAGGAGTAAGCTGAGAGAGAATTCCAGTCTCTTTTAAGTAATCCAGGAACTCGGCACTTAAGTATTCACCACCTCGATCAGATCTCAGTGTCTTGATACTTTTGCCTGTTTATTTTTCTACTTCATTCTTATATTCCTGGAATTTTCCAAAGGCTTCGGATTTATGTTTCATTAAGAAGACATATCCGTACCTTGAAAAGTCATCCGTAAAAGTAATGAAGTAAGAATAACCACTTCGCGTATGCGGACATTGGACCGCACACGTCGCTGTGTACGAGTCCTAAGAGCTCGCTCGCTCTTACTCCGTGTCCAGTGAACGGAGTCTTTGTCATCTTTCCTTTGAGACAGGATTGACAAGTTGCATATGATTGATATTCGAACGGATCTAAATATCCTTCTGTATGTAACTTCATCAACCTTCTCTCATTGATGTGACCCAGTCTACAATGCCATAAGAAAGTCTGATTTGTTTCTGGAGACTTTCTTTTGTGTGTATTCTGGACATTGAAAATCTGTGGTTGGTTTAATACGTATATACCATTGCTTAATATACCTGACCCAATCAAAACTTGATTAAGGTGAATGTTCACAACATTACTTACAAATGCAAATTCATAACCTTCTTTAGATAATAAAGATACAGATATGATATTATAGGTTGCATTGGGTACAAAATAACAATCACGCAAAACCAAAACGCGTCCATCTGACAACCCCAGGTGATAGTCCCCCATGGACTCAGCATCCATGCCAGCTCCGTTTGCAACTCTGAGGGTCATATCACCTGCCTTCAAAACCCTACGCTTTCTCAGTTCCTGTAAAGAATTACAGATATGAGATCTTGATCCGGTATCCAATACCCAGGATGTAGAGTTTATTGATAGACAGTTTTCAATAACATACACACCTGAAGCTAAAGCCGCAACTTGCATCAGATCCTGGTTTCTGGCCTTCCAAGCCCTGCAATCCTTTTTCCAGTGTCCATTCTTGTGACAGTAAAAGCATTCTTCCTTTCCCACAAGCTTTCCTGCTACCTTTGTTTCCTTTGTCTTTCCCTTCGTATCCACTTTACTAACACCGCCCCTTAGTTTGGCGGGGGCTTTCTTCTTCTTTCCCTTGGCTTTCGCCTTGGACCTAGTAGAGGAAGATCCTCCTACAAACAAAGTGGATGTTTCCCTACCTTTCTGTAGGGTGCCCTCTGCACTCCTCAGCATGTTGAGGAGTTCTGAAAGTTCAACTTCTTTTTCTTGCAAGTTGAAGTTCAGGATAAACTGGGCGTAAGTGGAAGGAAGGGACTGGAGAATCAAGTCCGTGTAGAGCTCGTTCTCTAACGTGGTCCCAAGGTCCGCGAGCTCCTCAATGAAGCCAATCATCTTAAGCACGTGTTCCGCTACCGATGATCCGACGGCCAATCTCGCCGAAAACAGCTTTTTCGAGACTTCGTATCTGGCGATACGGGATTGCTCTCCATACAGTTCTTTTGTATGGAGAAATATGGATTCTAGGTTCATATTCTCGTGCCTCCTCTGATGTTCATTGTCCATAGAGGCAAGCACGAGGCACTTGGCCTTCGCGCAGTCGATTTCCCAGGTCTTACGGATTTCCTTATCCGCGACGCTGGTTTTGGAACCTGGGATAGGGGGAGCTTTGGTGGTAAGGTGATACCCCAACTTGTCATAAGTGATTGCCATTTTGACATTCCTGAGCCAATCTTTATAGTTTGGCCCTGTCAGTATGTTTTTATCTAGTAGTAACTTAAGTCCAGTCATGATGTTTGGTCGCTGCAATTAGGAGAGAGAGAAGAAACACTTTAGCATGATGCTCTTGAAAGTTTAGAGTGGTTTTTAATTTGTCTAAACAGGATGGCTCCCACTGTCTCTCGAATCCCTCCTCAAACCAAAAAGGAAGAATTAGTCGGGATCAATCTCACCGTACAATACTTGCTTAACCGTTCAGCCAGGCCAGTGTTGGTACTTCGAGGGAGGTTTTCCAACACTTTCGCGAAGTTCCTTAATTAAATAACCTCTTTTCCCTGTGGGCGTAGCCCCGCTAACACCTTTCTAGGCATCTACTTGGTTTATAGCATTGATCGTTAAGTGAGAAAGTTCCGGAGGAGTAGCATATACTCACAGTAGGATCGGGATCCAAATATCATCGCGTGACAAAATTGAAGGAATCCTACCAGAATTATCACACTCCAAATGGTATGCAGCGCTAGCAAGTTTCAGTTTCTTTTGAAACTCCCGATGCGGATTTTTGCCCCATGCTCTTATGACCTTGGCGTGGGGTCAAAATGTCATAAGTCACATGTCAAGTTTTTCCCATCATTATTCAGGTTAATTTGAACCTACCCGTACCTACCCTTGACGTAGGCCAAAATGGCAGTACGACTGTCTCAAACCAACGCATTCTATCTATGCAACAGATAAATATCCGGCAGCTACCAATCACTATGCCTTAGCGTGAGGTCAAAATACATAGCTTGAATACTACCGAATATTTAACAAAAATGATGGAGGGCTACGAATGGTTTTGGCGAAACCGTGAACGTAGTGAACTTGATATAATCGATGGAACGAGATAGCTTTTAAAAGGAGTGGTTTAGGCTCCGCATTTAAAAGTTGTTTTTGAAAAGAAACCGAGTGGTTTTGAAAGTGTTCCAACGACTCAACTTTGGTTTATTTTCTTGCATTAATTTAATGCGTCCCATCATTTAATCCTACCATTGCAGAAAACAACGAAAATATGACGTACGCTTATGCCATCCGCATTCGCTACGGGACCCCGTCATTACCCGTTAGGTTACTTAATTAACGACAGAGCGGGGGCTTGACTAGCGCGGATGCAAAACATAAGCAACACCTAAATAGATATCATATATAGATTGTTAGTGTATATGCCCTAGAGGCCATTATTGTATCATACTAGTTTGTATATTACTTAATGGAAGCTTGGGATATTCACCATGTATAAACAATCTTGCTCAATATAGTAGTATGCTACTTGGTTTGTTTCTACTTCAATGTGTACATGTGTTTATTTTTGTATATCACCTATACACATTAGTGGAGCCCTTAGGATCTTTCCTTGATTACCAGCGTTGTGATGGCAGTCACACTAGTGGGGGCTGGGTAATCTATAAGCACATCCTTATACAGGTCCCTAGTCGCAGGACTATCGAGACAGGGCATCGATACTCCGGAGTAGACTAGCGTATGCGCTTCTCATCCCAGTGTGGGAGATGGTCTGTCCCACAGCCATTAGTACGTCGTACTGGAGATAGTATACGGGTGCTCGTTAGGTTACGAGTACACTGGACAGGACTCGTAGGGAACTGACCGGTTGGTATTATACCTATCGTCAGTTATCAGTTCCCAGGTGACATGAGTACAGCTTAGTCCGCTGACTTGACACTGTCACTTCGCCTCGAGTGTGTTCCCACTGTACTTTGATTACTACCCTACCACGGCTCAAAGGAGTCGTGCAAACAGGTGGTAGTTGGGTGCAGTCCCGAAGTACTTGGTGGCAGTGACGGTTAGACAAGATTCGTCTCTCCCGGTATTGGAGGTTGACATCGCGCTGTGTCTAGGAGAGCCATTACACGAGTAGTCCCTGGCCAGGGCAATCGAGATATACTGGTAGGCTTCCAGTGTTATCTTAGGGTGTTTTGGGCTTCACTCCGACACGACTTGTACCGCTATTAGGGGACTGACGTTTACCGCCCCCTAGGCCCGCCATGCGATGTATCAGACGAACAGACCGGACTGTACGGAGAATGTCACATTCAGGCTCAGTAGGAGTTCAGATGGGTTTCACCTCGTTAGTCTTCTTGTCGGCATCTACCTGGGGACCGTTACGCACAGCTAGTGCCGCTTGCGGTCTGTGGTTAAACCCACTGCCAGCGTAGTGTCGAGTCTTTAGAGTCCCACACAGAAAGCTATTCTCCTTTAGGCAAAAGAGTAGAGGTCGCATGGTTTTGCGGCAGGTCGCATGGTTTTGCGACAGGGTTCGGTCACATCCGTGCACTTATGCACGTACAGTGTCCGGACAGTTTACACTAGCGGGCTTTGGTTTAAGCCAGATCCTAGTGTACGTATTGGGATTGGATTTATCCAGTATGTATTCGTGTTCCTCGGAACGCGGATGCGGGTGTGTATGCACAGTTGATGGAGAGACAAAGGCAGAGGATTCTCATTAGGGTTGTTGACCGTTGACTGTTGACTTTTTGCTCAACCCTAATGAGAATATGATATATGATTAACAATAATATTAATTAAGTATTATGGTGACATGGTTGTTGAGGGGTTGACTTTGTTGACTTGTTGACTTTGTTGACCGGTTGACTAGGTTGGACTAGTTGACCATCATGATGACAATGGCTATCATTTCATGGCAAAGACTTTTTACTTGCTTGTTTCTCTTGTGAGAAATGAGTGCATGAAATGATATGGCTATTGTAGCTTAAGCCATTTACACAATACTTGATTACTATTTTTGTGATGATGGTTTTGGATTATGAGAGCCAAGAGAGAAAAGTCTTTCTCATTTTCTATCATTCTCACTCTCTCTCTCTCTTGTTCTTGAGCTCTCATCTTCTTCCTTTTGCTCTCCCTCTCTTTAGTCTATGGTTCACTTGTCTCATGTGTTGAGAACAAAGAACCATAGATAAAATCCCAAACACACTCTTCTCTACTCACTCTAGTTCACAAGGTTTAGCAAACCAAGTGAACTAGTTTCTTCAAAGACCGAAGAAGAAGTCAAAGGTAGAAGCTTTCGAGATGGATCCATCTTCGGCGCAAGGAGACGACGGGGTGAAGCCGATCCGGACAACCATCGAGGCTTGAAGACGAAGGAGTTCAAGAAAGTAAGGTATAACCCCCTAACCGAGTAGTTAACTACTCCTAGTTAGGTTGTTAGTTAGATGTTTAACAAAGATCCGGTTTTGAGTCCATGTTACCACCTCTAGAAAATTGTTTTTCACCAAATTCCGCATGCCCGAAAGTACCGGGAGAGGTAGCATGGACTTACAGTGGTATCAGAGCCTAGTTAAACTCTATCTAACATGTTAGCAAAGTATCTAAAAGATCGATCAAAGAAAAAGTCACGAAACGAACCCGAGTTGTCAAGTTTCTGCCGATTTTTATTCTGTTCAAAAGTTGATAATTTTCATCTTAAAAATCGGCTCAGGCTTTTGTTTGAATAACCAGCAAATTTGGTCCCACGAACCGTTCAAAGAGCCGCGGAAACGCGGCGGGAGCACGCTCCCGCTGCGGTTCCACGGCCGAGTTGACTCGGCCGAGGTCCAAATTTAGTGCAGTGTATTTCTGGGGTTGTTTTGGGATTCTTGGAATATGTCTTTTCAGCCCAGATTTTCCAGAATGAAAATTTTATGTTTGGGGCCTGAAAATCCGTATTTTTGATCGAACTTCTAAAAGACTTAAGCTGACGGGTTTTTCTGTGATGTGATATTTGTATTGAACGTCTGCCAATCGCTATATGTCGATTAGTGTGGGTTATACAAATCTGTGATCTGTAATGTCATTGGAATGTGTATATGAATTCATTGGATTGTCGCGGGTGAATAGCCGGGGGTTGTGAGACGAGAGTTTTCTTTTCTTTCAATTCATGTAAATTTGTAAATTGATATAATAATTATTTGTATGGCCGCCCAACCGGGTCGGGGTTGTAGCCGTCATTGTATAATTTCTTTTTACTGTTTTTGCTCCTAGGATAGACCCATGGAGGGGGTGTACAAACTACCGGGTATGCCGGAGTGCCGAGTGGCCTACTCACGGGGATGAGGGAGGTTGCTTCGCTTCGGGTACTTGGTGGGTAGTTTGCCGCACCCGTAGGGGTCTTGGGTGGGGTATTGGCTATTCACCGCGACCGTGTAATCTGCTTTTCGTTACAGGCTCGTAGGAATTGCAGGTTCCTAGTATATCCAATGTTTTCATCTGTGATCTGAAATGGCTATCATTGCAATATATCTATATATGATATTATTTAGGCGTTGCTTATGTTTTACAGCCGTGCTAGCCCAGCCCCCGCTCTGTCGTTAGTTAAGTAACCTAACGGGTAATGACGGGGCCCCGTGGCGAATGCGAATGGCATAAGCGTACGTCATATTTTGGTTGTTTTCTGCAATGGTAGGATTAAATGATGGGACGCATTAAAAGAACTAATGCAAGAATATCACGCATTAAAAGAACTAATGCAAGAAAATAAACCAAGTAAAAGTTGTTGGAACACTTTCGAAAAACCACTCGGTTCTTTTCAAAATCAACTTTTAAAATGCGGAGTTTGAGCCACTCCTTTTAAAAGCTATCTCGTTCCATCGACTATATCAAGTTCTCTACGTTCACGGTTTCGCCAAAACCATTCGTAGCCCTCCGTCGTTTCACATGAATAGTCAATAGTATTCAAGCTATGTTTGTTGGCCAAAGTCAAGGCATAGTGATTGGTAGCTATTGGGTATTCATGTGCAGTATAGATAGATGCGTTGGTTTGGAACAGTCGTACTGCCTTGTAGGCCAAAGTCAAGGGTAGGTACTGGTGGATTCAAATTAACCTGGAGAACGACGGGTAGAACTTGACATGTGACTTATGATTTGTTGGCCAAAGTCAAGGTCATAAGAGCATGGGGCAAAAATCCACATCGGGAGTTTCAAAAGAACTGAAACTTGCTAGTGTTGCATACCATTTGGAGTGTGATGATTCTGGTAGGATTCCTTCAGTTTCGTCACGCGATGATATTTGGATCCCGATCCTACTGTGAGTATATGCTACTCCTCGGGAAATTTCTCACTTAACGATCAATGCTATAAACCTAGTAGGTGTCTAGAAAGGTGTTAGCGGGGCTACGCCCCCAGGGAAAAGAGGTTCTTAAATTAAGGAACTTCGCGAAAGCGTTGGAAAACCTCCCTCGAAGTACCGACACCAGCCTGGCCGAACGGTTAAGCAAGTATTGTACGGTGAGATTGATCCTGACTAATTCTTCCTTTTTGGTTTGAGGAGGGATTCGAGAAACAGTGGGAGCCATCCTGTTTAGGCAAACTAAAAACCACTCTAAACTTGCAAGAGCATCATGCTGAGTGTTTCTTCTTCTCTCTCCTAATTGCAGCGACCAATCGACATGACTGGACTTAAGTTACTTCTAGATAAAAACATACTGACAGGGCCAAACTACAAAGATTGGCTCAGGAATGTCAAAATGGCAATCACTTACGACAAGCTGGGGTATCTTCTTACCACCAAAGTTCCCCCTGTCCCAGGTCCCACCTCCAGCGTCACGGATAAGGAAATCCGTAAGACTTGGGAGATTGATAGCGCGAAGGCCAAGTGCCTCATACTTGCCTCTATGGACAACGAACATCAGAGGAGGCACGAGAATATGGACCTTGAATCCATATTTCTCCATACAAAAGAACTGTATGGAGAGCAATCTCGTATCGCAAGATACGAAGTGTCGAAGAAGTTATTTTCGGCAAGGTTGGCCATCAGATCATCGGTAGCGGAACACGTGCTTAAAATGATTGGCTTCATTGAGGAGCTCGCAGAACTTGGGACCACGTTAGAGAACGAGCTCTATACGGACTTGATTCTCCAGTCCCTTCCTTCCACTTACGCCCAGTTTATCCTGAACTTCAACTTACAAGAAAAAGAAGTTGAACTTTCAGAACTCCTCAACATGCTGAGGAGTGCAGAGGGCACCCTACAGAAAGGTAGGGAAACATCCACTTTGTTTGTAGGAGGATCTTCCTCTTTTAGGTCCAAGGCGAAAGCCAAGGGAAAGAAGAAGAAAGCCCCCGCCAAACCAAGGGGCGGTGTTAGTAAAGTGGATACGAAGGGAAAAGCAAAAGCAACAAAGAAAGCGGGGCAGCTTGTGGATAAAGAAGAATGCTTCTATTGTCATAAGAAAGGTCACTGGAAGAATGATTGCAGGGCTTGGAAAGCCAGGACACAGGAATTGAAGCAGGTTGCGGCTTCAGCTTCAGGTGTGTATGTTATTGAAAACTGTCTTTAAATAAACTCTACTTCCTGGGTATTGGATACCGGATCAGGATCTCATATCTGTAATTCTTTGCAGGCGTTGAGAAACCGTAGGGTTTTGAAGGCAGGTGACATGACCCTCAAAGTTGCAAACGGAGCTAGCATGGATGCTAAGGCCGTGGGGGACTATCACCTGGGAATGTCAGATGGACATGTTTTGGTTTTGCGTAATTGCTTTTTTGTACCCAACGCAACTTGTAATATCATTTCTGTATCTTTAGTTTCTAAAGAAGGTTATGAATTTGCGTTTGTAAGTAATGTTGTAAACATTCATCTTAATCAAGTTTTGATTGGGTCAGGTACATTGAGCAATGGTATATACGTATTAAACCAACCACAGATTTTCAATGTCCAGAATACACACAAAAGAAAGTCTCCGGAAATAAATCAGAATTTCTTATGGCATTGTAGACTAGGTCACATCAATGAGAGAAGGTTGACGAAGTTACATACAGAAGGATATTTGAATCCGTTCGAATATCAATCATATGCCACTTGTCAATCCTGTCTCAAAAGAAAGATGACAAAGACTCCGTTCACTGGACACGGAATAAGAGCGAGCGAGCTCTTGGGACTCGTACACAGCGACGTGTGCGGTCCAATGTCTACACATGCGCGAAGCGGTTATTCTTACTTCATTACTTTTACGGATGACTTTTCAAGGTACGGTTATGTCTTCTTAATGAAACATAAGTCCGAAGCCTTTGGAAAATTCCAGGAATATAAGAATGAAGTAG
The DNA here is from genome assembly GCA_030015575.1 of Agapanthus africanus. Taxonomy (NCBI): domain Eukaryota; kingdom Viridiplantae; phylum Streptophyta; class Magnoliopsida; order Asparagales; family Amaryllidaceae; genus Agapanthus; species Agapanthus africanus. Next base: position 210,648,003 of record JASDDO010000004.1, read on the forward strand.
AAAAACAAACCGGCAAAAGTATCAAGATTCTAAGATCGGATCGAGGTGGTGAATACTTGAGTGCAGAGTTCCTGGACTATTTAAAAGAGAACGGAATTCTCTCTCAGCTTACTCCTCCATACACTCCGCAACATAACGGTGTATCGGAGAGACGGAACCGAACCCTATTGGATATGGTACGGTCCATGATGAGCAACACTGAGTTACCGCGATCATTCTGGGGGTATGCGCTAGAATCAGCTGCATACCTTTTGAACCGAGTTCCCACTAAGACTGTGCCTACTACACCATATGAGATGTGGTGTGGGAAGAGACCCTATCTTAAGCACATTAAGACATGGGGATGTCCAGCTTTTGTTAAAAAGCAGCATGCGGACAAGCTCGAGGCACGATCAGTACAGTGTAAGTTCGTGGGATATCCAAAGAACTCCAAAGGATATTTCTTCTACTGCGAAGAGGAACAAAAAGTTCTTGTTTCTTGTCATGCCTACTTCTTGGAAACTGAGTTTTTGTAAACCCAGATAAGTGGGAGCACAGTAGAACTGGAAGAAATTCCAGAACCACGAGCTATTACTGAAAACTTAGTGGAACCAGAGGGTTCAAAAGAACAGGATATTCCTACGCCGCTCCGCAGGAGTAGTAGGCAGTCTCATCCGCCCGAGAGATACTACGGTTTTCTCATAGACGGGGATAGAGAGGATTGCATCATAGATTATGATGAGCCTACTAGCTTCCAGCAAGACGTTCAGAGCGTCGACTCGGTAAAATGGCTGGATGCAATGCGGACCGAAATGGAGTCCATGTACACCAACAAAGTATGGACGTTGGACATTGCTCCAGACGGGGTAAAACCCGTAGGATGCAAGTGGATCTTCAAAAGGAAGATTGGTGTAGATGGACAGGTTGAGACCTATAAAGCTAGACTGGTTGCAAAGGGTTTTCGTCAAAGACCTGGTTTGGACTATGACGAGACCTTTTCTCCAGTAGCTATGCTGAAATCCATTCGGATCCTTCTTGCCATTGTTGCCTTCCACGATTATGGGATCTGGCAAATGGACGTAAAGACCGCTTTTCTAAATGGAAATTTAGAGGAGTGTGTCTATATGGACCTGTTAGTTGTATGTTTGCCCTAGAGGCCAGTATTGTTCGGATGATGTATATTATATTGGATGCTTGGACATATATAGAGATGACTTTCTTGCTCGATATGATAGTATGTTATCTGGTTGCTCTTTATCTTAACATGTACACTAGTCTCTTTAAACTGTCTTTTAGTTACATGTTGGTAAAGCCCTTAGGATGTGTACTTGACTGCCTGGACTATGATGTAGATCATACTTGTGGGGACATGGTAGTCCATAAGTACATCCTTCAAGGTCCCTAGTCATGGGTGTATCGAGACGGGGCATCGATATACCAGTGTAGACTAGCGTATACGCTTCTCGACCCATGAGATGGGCGATGGATGATCCCATATCCATTGGTGTTTGACATCAGAGATGGTATACGGGTGCTCAGTGGAGACTGGGTACACTGGACGGACTCGCCGAGAACTCCCAGATGGTATTATACCTCACGTCAGATGGCAGTTCTCAGGTGACACTTGTACAGGTTAGTCAGTAGACCCGAGATCGTCATGGAGTCTTGTGTGATTCCCACTGTACTTTGATCTCCACCTTACCACGTCCATGAGGGCGTGCAAAATGGTGGTCTTTGGGTACAGTCCTGAGTCACATGGAGGCAATGAGCGATAGGAGGGGTTTCGTCTCTCCCGGTATTGGGGGTTGATGTTGCGCTGTGCTCGATTGGCCGTAACAGGGAAGTCCCTGGCCAGGGCTGATCAGAGATTTGCTGGTAAGTGTTACCAGTAGTTTCTCGACCCGTTATGAGCCTCACATCGGCATGACTTATCGGTTATTGGGGTCTGACGTTTACCACCCCTAGACTTGATATGCGACATATCAGACAAACAGACCGGACTGTACGGTAAGTGTTACTGGTTGGATTCACAGGAGTGTGAGCGGGCTAGCTCGTCGATCTTCTGATCGCTCAATACCCGGATGGCCGTTACGTTTAGCAGACCGCTTGCGGCTTGTGGATGTTTGATATGATCATAATCTGCTACCGGCGTATTGACGAGTCTTTAGAGTCCTACACAGAGGTTTCCTGGCTCAAGCGAAACGAAATAGGAGCGCATATGAGATATGTTGTCACGACCCGAAGTTTGGCCCGTGACCGGCACTTAACCACGTAACGCCTACAGGCGTAACACGACTAAGTAAGCCAAAAACCCAGAAATCTAAAACCCTTTTTAAGAATAAGTAAAGAACTACATGTTTAAAAAAAATCGATGTTTTTAAATAACTAAGCCGAATATGCAATTTAAAACAGTACAGTCTTTTCTAAAAATTTCGGCAGAGTTTCTTTTGTAAAACTGGCCCCGAATGGGGTACAACAAGAATGACAATATATATGCAATGATAAAGGCATCCCCAAGCGGGAGCTAGCTCTTCGTCAATAGACGGTCACAACCACACAAGCAACAATAATATACAACGCCAAGTGGCGAGGATCAAACCCAAGAGAAAGCTCAAGCAACAAGAAACCGCAATACTACTAAGCGCGACTCTAGGGTCGAATAATACATCACTAAAGTCTAGGTCTGAAACAATATACAAGTTTTGGTTGATGGACAATTTCTAGATACAATGAATAAAATGAATACAATGGTGGTTCTTGATGCGAAAGAATCCACCTACCAAAAGCAAGCCACCCGCAAGAAAGTAGTGTGCCAGAAATGCCGCAATGAAACCTGTACGGCAGAACCTGCAAGAACTGTGGCACAACGGGGGTGAGTTGCCAACTCGTGAATAGAAACATCTACAAGCAGAAACCGAATGCAAGACATAAACCTAAGTCAACAATCAGTAATATAATCCACAAGAGTACATCTGAGTGTGATAAGGTGGCAAGGTAACATCTAAATATGTATGTGGTGCCAAGTACTCAGGTAATAACATGTCATGAATTTAAGGTATGTCTGCAAGAAGTAAATATGATGAAGTATCAATGATATCAATACACATATATTAGCGTCCCATACCACTAATATTGGTGTAAGGGTATATATAACAGCGCCCACATACCCTGTTATATATACAAATGAAGTATGATAAGTGTAAATCCAGTCTGTATATATATGATCCATGTCTGTATATGATCCATATCTGTATATGATCTATGTCTGTATGTGATCCATATCTGTATATGATCTATGTCTGTATATGATCCATATCTGTATATGATCTATGTCTGTATGTGATCCATATCTGTATATGATCTATGTCTGTATAAGATCCATATCTGTATATGATCTATGTCTGTATATGCGTGGAACCCGTCCACCCGTCACCCAATGACAATAAACATCATGTATGCAATATGAGGATATAAACAACATCATGGTAAAACATCATGAAACCCGTGCCAAGCATCGACACGTAAATCCTCATCCATATGGGGCTCCGTCTGCGGTATCGGCCCTCGGCCCCGGCAGTACGAGTCAACCCATGTCCATCTCTGGGCACCGTCTGCGGTATCGGCCCTCGGCCCCGGCAGTACGGGTCAGCCCATATCCATCTCTGGGCTCCGGTCGGAATCCTCCAGATATCCGCCGAGCTCAAGTACAATCACCGGTAGGTAGTAGTCCCTCTGCCGGGCTCACCGTCTATCACACAGCGAAACCGTTCTCGCCCCGGGGTACCATACCGGGTCCACCATGTACCCGTAATCGGCCTCAACCGCCTCCTCGATTCGGGTTTTTATATATCACTCTAGCACCGAGAAAACACATGGTGGACGCACCGAAATATCATATCAAGGGAACCGGGTTTTTAAATGAATACATATTTGAAATAGCCACGGTTCCCAAATCCAGAAATCACATATAATCCAAACCAAAATGTAAGTCACTAATCTGATATGATATGTGCGTCAAACATAAATATCATGTCAAGTCACATATAGATGAGCTACAATAAAATGATCAGGTGTGACATAAGCATCAAATGTGAGTATCAAGTCATGTCACATATAAATGAGCTATAATATAATGATCAGGTGTGACATATGTGTCAAATGTGAGTATCAAGTCATGTCACATATAAATGAGCTACAATATGATGATCAGATGTGATATAAGCATCAATGTGAGTATCAAGTCATGTCACATATAAATGAGCTATAATATAATGATCAGGTGTGACATATGTATCAGGTATGAATATCAAGTCATGTCACATATAAATGAACTATAATATAATGATCAGGTGTGACATATGTATCAGGTATGAATATCAAGTCATGTCACATATATTTGTGTACAGGTCTATGTGTACAATATGCTATGCGGGAATCATACCATGAATGCAGCAGTACTACAGTGTAGTGGCATAGCAATTATCGATGATGAAGTGTGTGAGCCGACAATCAGTGTACGTGGAACATACGCATCATCGATAATGGTGCTGGTGTCCTAACAGCATGATGGCAATATAACAATAAGCACAAGTAATGCCATGCAAATAGTATGAACAGGTGCAATCGAATAATCAACGCAATAGTGAAGAATCTAACTCAAAAGCTATATCATGCAACCTTGCCTTTTGAAATAAGACGAATCGGGGTCTTTGGTAAAACAAGGGCTACGGTGTTTAGAAAATAGACTCTACACATTTGAAAATATCCGTAGAATCCCCTTTTTCCTATCTTGCAATACTCCCGATTCGTTAGTTTGAAATAGGTATGACTCTGGTCTAATCTAACATCTACTATGTATACTACTGATCTAAGTATCATGCAAGTCTGGAGGGGTATGGAAACCGCCTAAATCTGAGTCGATACATATATAAAGGTATATAGTCGGTGATCTCGCCTCAATGTCATATCATAAGATATCCTCGAGTTATGAGTGCGGATCTATCATCAATATCGGCTCGTACGGTAATCATCGTACGGCATCCCAATAGCTGGGTACGGGTCAACATCTCACTATCTCATCACATAACAGGTATCACTATCATCAGATCACATAGTCTTGGGTACTACTCTATGTCTAGCACCAAACGATACCATCAGTGAAGAATGCATGCGGGGTAAGCACATATCCCAAGCCCGCAAGAAATCACAAGTCATATCCCATAATGAATCGTATCCAATCACCGATCTCACGTCATCAAGCCCACATTATCGACTCATTACCAACGTCATCAAATATCATCCATCAAGGGTAGGTATAAGAGATATACAAGTAATATGCAAGGGTGTGTGTAGGTGCAATTCTACCCTAGGTTCGCGACTATGAACTACACTAGTCACTTCTACCCTACACTATCCATAAAACACCTATCACAAAGCTACAACACACTATAACTATCATATAACCACCATATATAGTATACTAGCTACGGACTGCGGGGGTGCTATACGCCATCCACCCGACTTCCCCCTGTAGATATAATCTACTCACCTGCATCATTTGCGGACATCACCACGCAATTGCTTGTCATCCCGAAGTCTTCATGGGTACCTACACATCAAATATCGTATATGCGCATTAAAACCAAATCCAAGCTAAAACGGCGCATGAAATCCAAAACGATACGATAAGGGGGCCTATAGGTGAGAACCTATGGCACGCCTTCAAAACCATCAATAAATCCTCTATATCGTCGTATAAACGCCAAATAGTCGAGGCAAAACGAAACACACCAATGCAGAAATGAAAATACGGAATACGGAAACTAAAGTCGAAAACAGCAACTCATGAAACATGTCCCAGATTTTACCCCAGGTCACTTTATACAAATCTATATATACCAGGGGCCTAAACTAACAATGTAGGAGCTACAGAACCAAAACGAGCCAAGGAGGTGGGACCCAGGCCGCAATTGGCGGCCAAAAGGAAGAAATTGGCGGCCGTACGGATGAGTTGGGGGCTAGGGTTTGGGGTGTTGCCTCTATGGTGCCTGCACATCTCGATTTCCACTCAATATCATTTTAGGGTCCTCGGGGTGATAGCAGATTCAAATTAACCTGCAAAGATTACACAATTTCCCCGATATCGGTTTCTAAAATCCGTATTTCTGGTTCTAGCTTCAGGTTTTGGGTTCCAATTCATACACTAGGGTGTTTACAAGTCCTCTACTGAGCTCAATTTCACATTGCAACTCAAGTTTCTCTCAAACCCTAACTAGGTTTTCATCAAGTCCATAATATCACACAATATCGATATAATCTTAACATGGGGTTATAGGAAATGCTACAATTAAGCTAATGGTTCAGAAATTACCTCAATTGGCAACTCAAGAACTTTCTTGAGTTGCCCTCTAGTGGCCAAATCCATGCTTTCTTAGTCCATCTTGTAGATCTCAAGCTTGTGCACATCTTTAATGAAACGGACATGAGGTTTTGGGGTTGTATTTGAGATGTTTTTGGGCTTTGAAGAGGGGAGGGAATGAGGTGGAGTTGCAGCAGTAGGAGGAGGAAGAAGAGGGAAGAAAATGATGGGAGAAATGGCTAAGGGTTGTAGTCAACAAAGCCCATCCTCTCTCTCACCTACCCTCACTCTAATTTCTTTTCTTTTTCTTTTCCTTTTCTCTTTTAATCCTTAACCCAAACCTTCTCACCTCAATAGTAATCCCAAATAAGAAACACATGAAAGAAAATGCATAAGTGTGAGAAAATGTGCTATGTGCAAGTTTTGCACAAAATTGCCAAAAAACCCGATTAGCGATTTTAATCGCGATTAGCGCTAAATTAGTGTCAAACTAATCACAAAAACTTAAAAATATCATAATTCGCTAATTTACCCTATTTTAGAATTTTCCATAATTTTTTCATAATTTTTCTAACATTTTTCCTATTTATTTGCATTTAAATATAGATTTAATATTAAAATAGTCAATAAAATAATATTAAATTATAAAAATTCCCAAAATTAATATTTTATATTTTTGAAAATGTTACAATCTACCCCCCTTAAAGAAATTCGGTCCCCGAATTTAAATTTAAACCCCCAATATTAAAACAATTTCAGTATAATCCATTTTGTCGGGGCTCCGAAAACATCAACACCTAGAGAATATCATAAAAAAAAATGTACTACTCTACTAGAAATCAATCTCCAAAATGCATATATAAGAATATCCTATGCGTCTGGTGCGCAAGGAATCAAAATCCATATATGTGTCAAACATGTATAGAAAACAACATCTAAGTGCAACGGGTGTGCACGAAACATCTGTCGTAGGCAACGTATGTGCCTGACAGAAAAATCAGGTGCATATGCAATGCACGAAGAATTTCGATTTAGTGCATCTGGCGTGCACCAAAATCGTATGTCAAAACACCAAGGATGCATGAAAACTACGCTGGAAGTGCAAATCAAATCACTGAATACGATAGGCATGAAATCTCAATCAATATCTCAAATGTAATAACTCAGCGCAAAATATATAAATATCCAGTGGGTGCATGAAACGAATATCATGAAACTCAGTCATCAAACTAAATCATGTAAACAGAACGCCCAAAATACCGAAATCCCAAAGTGACGGATACGTGATAATCGAATCACAAAATCACAAATTATAAATACCGTCGTCGGTAGTTCCTCCTTCAAGGTCGAGAAGGAGTCAGTGCATCCACTGCTAGCAGCGCAGGATATCTACTTGCTTCTTGCTCACGGTCTGGCGTCTTCTGACTCTGGGTCCTTATCTTCTCTGCGGATTTCCTATCTCGCAGTCAATCGGCTCATCGGCCCTGTCAGGTGTGCTAACGGGGACGATTCCGTTCTGGCACTTCTCTGGTCACCTCTCGGTCAATCCTCACGACCACTCGTAAGGCAGCATATCACTGGCGTCGGCCTCTGGCTCTCTGAATGCACGAAACATCTGATCCTGGTGCAAACATCATTGCAGCAATGTCCTGGAAGGAATTCTGCTCAAGGTCTCTTCCAATCCTGCCTATGCCGATCTACACAGAGGCTGGCTCTCTTGTACTACCTCTTCTCGCTTGATAGACATCTGCATCCTCAACACAACATTTCTCGGAAACTGGTCACATCCCAACGTCTCTGTAAGCAAATCAGGTCTCTAGTCTCGACGGAAAGCAATGACAGCTCGTCAGTGTCTCACACGAACCTCTGGTTCCACATGTCTCTATCATCGTCCACCATGACGTCACGCCAAGCCACCTTGCACTGCACTGTTCTCGGCCACGGCCAATCTGAAGTCTCTCGCACGGACTCGAAATCGCGTACTCTGTAGTTTCACCATTTTGTAGAAGATGTCAGGCCGAACAACTCCTCGGGAACACGTCCCAACCATCGGAGGAATACTCATCACTCGTCTGCCCTTGATCAATTCGCAACGCATCTGGGTAAGTTCCTTTATTCGATCCTGGTCAACTACCTCGTCGACGATGCCGAACTCTGTCCTGCTGGGTGTGCGCAATACGACCACTCCTGGTCTAGGTCTTCTCGTATCGTTTCCCGAAGGGTCCTGTCGAGGTTCCTGTCTCAAATCTCAATCCTGCCGAAATGCCCGGAAGTCGTCATCCAATGCTGAAGCTAAAGCTTATTCCGGAATGGCTACATACTTATCGCGCTTCTTTCTGGAAGATCTATCCACATACCACGCCTCGGGGTGCGTATCACATCTCTGATGTCAGCGGAGTGGGACGTCATCTCGTCGAAATATCTTGCGAACTCTTTTCTTCGCTCTGCGTCAATGTCGACTGATTTCAGACTCGTCTCATCCTGGCTGCATGTACTGTGCTCCAACGGCTACGCTCGCATCTGGAGTCTCCTAAGCAGTGTCCCATCACGATATCCGAAGGATGTCGAACCATCCGATCGACTCGTCAGATCCTCATAATCCCCCAAGAGCTCACATCTTGGGTACAGTTTAATAGTATCGAGTACATGCCACAGCGTCGGTGGTCCAGCCGTAGAAGGGCAAACCCAAGCCTCACTAATGGCGCCGAGGAACCGCCGTAAACCCTAAGGTTCAAAGGCTGTCACACGGTCATTAAGTCGAGTTAGGGTTTCATTCTTCTAGAGGGTCCATAGAATCACCTGCATGTCTTTCTGTATACTTTAAACTTGGAAAATGGGCTCCTGACATTCGATCGTCTCAATCGACTCTCAACGAACCTGTGTGAAATCGTCTCTAGCTGGAAACAATCTATCTGATGACCTCGCATCGGTAACGAACGAACCACATGTCCTAGTCATTCATCCTCAGGTGACTAGCGACTCGCTATCATCTCTCTGAGTATATGCTCACGCTGCAACAGCTCCAATCATCTGGGCGATATCTCATCATTTGCAGCAGCAACTGGCTCATACGCCTGTACGCCGAACAATGCCTCAATCCTCCAGGAAGGGCAATACATAGGCGGTCATCTCTGAATCGGTCTGCTCTAGATCTGAGTAAGATTCTCCACACTGGAATTCTTCAACTCAACTGGGCCCGCTCTGGCGCAAAATCGGACGAATCACCTTCGTCTCTCAAATCGGGTAGACTAGTTATCATCTGTCGCATATCTGCCTGAAAGCTCCGGCAACCTCAGCTCGTAAGCTCCGAAAGCAACATCTTGTCGATCTCAGCAACAGCTGGTCCATCTGTCTGCACGGTAGGCGACATCACAATCTCTGAGGTATGCTGTACATCAACAGTCCTCTTTCAACTGGCAGTTCTAACAATGGCCCGATCGTCCGGTGCAAATCCAAGCACTCGCCTCCACTAGAGGTCACAATCACCAATACTAACTCGAGACATTCCCATGTCACCAGAAAACACAATGGTCGGCCCTCGTACCAAACGAGCTCACACCGGCCGTAATCCTAGCAGCAGCCCAAACTGCGCTCAAACATGGTGACAGGAATCTCAATCGAGTATCAAAAGGGCACATCAGTGACAAGAAGGAAACAACAGATCCAGAGTGGATACATGATCATAGGAAGGAACAGCATCAATGAAGATATGATCATGAACTAATAGAATCGGGGATCTCAAATGGATGTATAATCCTGGATATGAAGAGAATCACTGATCTCAAAAGTATGCACATCCTAAGGTTCCTTAAGCGGAGTGGCGTGTCGTAAGTATGCCGTGGAACATACCAACGGTACGTCACTCTACTTTAGTCACCTATTCCATCAACCAAGGGTCATCCTAATACGACGAAAGTTCGGGTCTAATACCCCCTCGACCAAGTCTAAGTTCCGTAAGGTCAAGCCTAAGTTCCGTATATAAATAAACGCCCTAGGCTCCACATAGTCAAACTCAGACTCGAACCAAGGTCAACCTAGCGCTCTGATACCAACTTTGTCACGATCCGAAGTTTGGCCCGTGACCGGCACTTAACCACGTAACGCCTACAGGCGTAACACGACTAAGTAAGCCGAAAACCCAGAAATCTAAAACCCTTTTTAAGAATAAGTAAAGAACTACATGTTTAAAAAAAATCAATGTTTTTAGATAACTAAGCCGAATATGCAATTTAAAACAGTACAGTCTTTTCTAAAAATTTCGGCAGAGTTTCTTTTGTAAAACTGGCCCCGAATGGGGTACAACAAGAATGACAATATATATGCAATGATAAAGGCATCCCCAAGCGGGAGCTAGCTCTTCGTCAATAGACGGTCACAACCACACAAGCAACAATAATATACAACGCCAAGTGGCGAGGATCAAACCCAAGAGAAAGCTCAAGCAACAAGAAACCGCAATACTACTAAGCGCGACTCTAAGGTCGAATAATACATCACTAAAGTCTAGGTCTGAAACAATATACAAGTTTTGGTTGATGGACAATTTCTAGATACAATGAATAAAATGAATACAATGGTGGTTCTTGATGCGAAAGAATCCACCTACCAAAAGCAAGCCACCCGCAAGAAAGTAGTGTGCCAGAAATGCCGCAATGAAACCTGTACGGCAGAACCTGCAAGAACTGTGGCACAACGGGGGTGAGTTGCCAACTCGTGAATAGAAACATCTACAAGCAGAAACCGAATGCAAGACATAAACCTAAGTCAACAATCAGTAATATAATCCACAAGAGTACATCTGAGTGTGATAAGGTGGCAAGGTAACATCTAAATATGTATGTGGTGCCAAGTACTCAGGTAATAACATGTCATGAATGTAAGGTATGTCTGCAAGAAGTAAATATGATGAAGTATCAATGATATCAATACACATATATTAGCGTCCCATACCACTAATATTGGTGTAAGGGTATATATAACAGCGCCCTCATACCCTGTTATATATACAAATGAAGTATGATAAGTGTAAATCCAGTCTGTATATATATGATCCATGTCTGTATATGATCCATGTCTGTATATGATCCATATCTGTATATGATCTATGTCTGTATATGATCCATATCTGTATATGATCTATGTTTGTATGTGATCCATATCTGTATATGATCTATGTCTGTATATGATCCATATCTGTATATGATCTATGTCTGTATGTGATCCATATCTGTATATGATCTATGTCTGTATATGCTCCATATCTGTATATGATCTATGTCTGTATATGCGTGGAACCCGTCCACCCGTCACCCAATGACAATAAACATCATGTATGCAATATGAGGATATAAACAACATCATGGTAAAACATCATGAAACCCGTGCCAAGCATCGACACGTAAATCCTCATCCATATGGGGCTCCGTCTGCGGTATCGGCCCTCGGCCCCGACAGTACGAGTCAACCCATGTCCATCTCTGGGCTCCGTCTGCGGTATCGGCCCTCGGCCCCGGCAGTACGGGTCAGCCCATATCCATCTCTGGGCTCCGGTCGGAATCCTCCAGATATCCGCCGAGCTCAAGTACAATCACCGGTAGGTAGTAGTCCCTCTGCCGGGCTCACCGTCTATCACACAGCGAAACCGTTCTCGCCCCGGGGTACCATACCGGGTCCACCATGTACCCGTAATCGGTCTCAACCGCCTCCTCGATTCGGGTTTTTATATATCACTCTAGCACCGAGAAAACACATGGTGGACGCACCGAAATATCATATCAAGGGAACCGGGTTTTTAAATGAATACATATTTGAAATAGCCACGGTTCCCAAATCCAGAAATCACATATAATCCAAACCAAAATGTAAGTCACTAATCTGATATGATATGTGCGTCAAACATAAATATCATGTCAAGTCACATATAGATGAGCTACAATAAAATGATCAGGTGTGACATAAGCATCAAATGTGAGTATCAAGTCATGTCACATATAAATGAGCTATAATATAATGATCAGGTGTGACATAAGTGTCAAATGTGAGTATCAAGTCATGTCACATATAAATGAGCTACAATATGATGATCAGATGTGATATAAGCATCAATGTGAGTATCAAGTCATGTCACATATAAATGAGCTATAATATAATGATCAGGTGTGACATATGTATCAGGTATGAATATCAAGTCATGTCACATATAAATGAACTATAATATAATGATCAGGTGTGACATATGTATCAGGTATGAATATCAAGTCATGTCACATATATTTGTGTACAGGTCTATGTGTACAATATGCTATGCGGGAATCATACCATGAATGCAGCAGTACTACAGTGTAGTGGCATAGCAATTATCGATGATGAAGTGTGTGAGCCGACAATCAGTGTACGTGGAACATACGCATCATCGATAATGGTGCTGGTGTCCTAACAGCATGATGGCAATATAACAATAAGCACAAGTAATGCCATGCAAATAGTATGAACAGGTGCAATCGAATAATCAACGCAATAGTGAAGAATTTAACTCAAAAGCTATACCATGCAACCTTGCCTTTTGAAATAAGACGAATCGGGGTCTTTGGTAAAACAAGGGCTACGGTGTTTAGAAAATAGACTCTACACATTTGAAAATATCCGTAGAATCCCCTTTTTCCTATCTTGCAATACTCCCGATTCGTTAGTTTGAAATAGGTATGACTCTGGTCTAATCTAACATCTACTATGTATACTACTGATCTAAGTATCATGCAAGTCTGGAGGGGTATGGAAACCGCCTAAATCTGAGTCGATACATATATAAAGGTATATAGTCGGTGATCTCGCCTCAATGTCATATCATAAGATATCCTCGAGTTATGAGTGCGGATCTATCATCAATATCGGCTCGTACGGTAATCATCGTACGGCATCCCAATAGCTGGGTACGGGTCAACATCTCACTATCTCATCACATAACAGGTATCACTATCATCAGATCACACAATCTGGGGTACTACTCTATGTCTAGCACCAAACGATACCATCAGTGAAGAATGCATGCGGGGTAAGCACATATCCCAAGCCCGCAAGAAATCACAAGTCATATCCCACAATGAATCGTATCCAATCACCGATCTCACGTCATCAAGCCCACATTATCGACTCATTACCAACGTCATCAAATATCATCCATCAAGGGTAGGTATAAGAGATATACAAGTAATATGCAAAGGTGTGTGTAGGTGCAATTCTACCCTAGGTTCGCGACTATGAACTACACTAGTCACTTCTACCCTACACTATCCATAAAACACCTATCACAAAGCTACAACACACTATAACTATCATATAACCACCATATATAGTATACTAGCTACGGACTGCGGGGGTGCTATACGCCATCCACCCGACTTCCCCCTGTAGATATAATATACTCACCTGCATCATTTGCGGACATCACCACGCAATTGCTTGTCGTCCCGAAGTCTTCATGGGTACCTACACATCAAATATCGTATATGCGCATTAAAACCAAATCCAAGCTAAAACGGCGCATGAAATCCAAAACGATACGATAAGGGGGCCTATAGGTGAGAACCTATGGCACGCCTTCAAAACCATCAATAAATCCTCTATATCGTCGTATAAACGCCAAATAGTCGAGGCAAAACGAAACACACCAATGCAGAAATGAAAATACGGAATACGGAAACTAAAGTCGAAAACAGCAACTCATGAAACATGTCCCAGATTTTACCCCAGGTCACTTTATACAAATCTATATATACCAGGGGCCTAAACTAACAATGTAGGAGCTACAGAACCAAAACGAGCCAAGGAGGTGGGACCCAGGCCGCAATTGGCGGCCAAAAGGAAGAAATTGGCGGCCGTACGGATGAGTTGGGGGCTAGGATTTGGGGTGTTGCCTCTATGGTGCCTGCACATCTCGATTTCCACTCAATATCATTTTAGGGTCCTCGGGGTGATAGCAGATTCAAATTAACCTGCACAGATTACACAATTTCCCCGATATCGGTTTCTAAAATCCGTATTTCTGGTTCTAGCTTCAGGTTTTGGGTTCCAATTCATACACTAGGGTGCTTACAAGTCCTCTACTGAGCTCAATTTCACATTACAACTCAAGTTTCTCTCAAACCCTAACTAGGTTTTCATCAAGTCCATAATATCACACAATATCGATATAATCTTAACATGGGGTTATAGGAAATGCTACAATTAAGCTAATGGTTCAGAAATTACCTCAATTGGCAACTCAAGAACTTTCTTGAGTTGCCCTCTAGTGGCCAAATCCATGCTTTCTTAGTCCATCTTGTAGATCTCAAGCTTGTGCACATCTTTAATGAAACGGACATGAGGTTTTGGGGTTGTATTTGAGATGTTTTTGGGCTTTGAAGAGGGGAGGGAATGAGGTGGAGTTGCAGCAGTAGGAGGAGGAAGAAGAGGGAAGAAAATGATGGGAGAAATGGCTAAGGGTTGTAGTCAACAAAGCCCATCCTCTCTCTCACCTACCCTCACTCTAATTTCTTTTCTTTTTCTTTTCCTTTTCTCTTTTAATCCTTAACCCAAACCTTCTCACCTCAATAGTAATCCCAAATAAGAAACACATGAAAGAAAATGCATAAGTGTGAGAAAATGTGCTATGTGCAAGTTTTGCATAAAATTGCCAAAAAACCCGATTAGCGATTTTAATCGCGATTAGCGCTAAATTAGTGTCAAACTAATCACAAAAACTTAAAAATGTCATAATTCACTAATTTACCCTATTTTAGAATTTTCCATAATTTTTTCATAATTTTTCTAACATTTTTCCTATTTATTTGCATTTAAATATAGATTTAATATTAAAATAGTCAATAAAATAATATTAAATTATAAAAATTCCCAAAATTAATATTTTATATTTTTGAAAATGTTACATATGTGCAGGACCGAGAATAATGCGTGTATGTGATACCGTATTCAATTCTCGCGATGAATGTATCGATTGGTTATATACGATATAACCTAGATATCGAATCAAGGATTGATTCGATAAGACGATACATAGGATACTAGTCGGTTATATGCGATATGACCGGATCGTTAAATCAAGTGTTGATTTAATGATTTAATGTATAATTATATATTTGATATATTACTTTGCATTAGCTAGTATTGGTTCACTTTAAATGGATTTTCTCACTTGATGTGCAAGTTGTATATGTGATATACTTTTGTGTACATGTTTGTATCATGTTTGATGATACTTGCTCATTTGGTTAAGTGTATAGAATTATACCATGGTTAAGTTGATGTTTAGGGTTTTGCTTTTCCATTTATTTATTTATTTGTTTATTTATTTATTTGGAAAAGATAAAGATGAGAATGGTGGCTTTCTTTGTTTCTTATTGAAGCTTCATGAAGCTTTAACTTAGTCACCATTCTTGTCTCATGCTTAACCCTAACCATTTGAACTAACCCTAGTTCATTCTCTACACTTAACTATGGTTAAGATTATGATAAGTTTTTATTTTCTTTTTCATTTTAAAAGACTTATGATATTCTTTCTTCTTCTTCATCATCTTCTTCAAGAAAAGCTTAAGTCCATCAATGGCAACTTGAGCAAAAGTGAGAGAAATCCAATTCTAAAGTGAACCCACCTCCTATTTCTTCACCCTCTACCTCTTGCCAAGTAGTATAGGGTGTTTTCTTCACAAGTTTCACAACTTAGTGAAGTTGGAGCTTGAACTTGTGATGCCTCGACATAGATCATCTTCGGCACGAAACCGACGACCTAGTCCGCCCATTTCCCCGATGAAACCGACGATTGAGTTCGGGATTCGAGATGGAAAGGGAGAGGACACCTACATGGAGCTAAGGAAGTGGAGAACCGGATCTACAAAGGTTGTAGCCTCTCTCCATTAGTTAAGTTGTTAACTAGTTTCGTTTTTCGCCTAAATTTCTAGTCGACGATCCGTATTAAGGTTTCGCGGCACTCATAAAATTTGATATTGGCATGGTTGATGCCTTGTGAGAGTTCATTAGCGTGCCTAGGAACCCTACAGTGGTATCAGAGCCTAGCTAGAGCCTTAGGCGATGCGTAGACGGAGTTAGAAGTCCGATCGACCCGAAACCCCGACTTTAAACGGCTCTCTGGACATTTTTGAAAATCGTGGTTTTTTTAAGATTAAAAATATGCAGAAAAATCAGTAGGAATATCTAAGAGTTACTGTGAAATTCGAGCTCCTGTATCCATCAAACCGCCGCGGATCCGCCGCATAAGCATGGCTTAGGCGGCGGTTCCGCAGTCTAAATGTCTCTTTGTTTAATGAATTTTGTACAGTAATTATTAGTTTCCAGTGGTGGTTTTCCTGGGAATTTTTAATATTTTTTTTCAAGAGTTGAATTTTCTGGGTTGTATTGGGGACTCGGTGTATCGATCGGATTGTCTATTTTTGTCAGTATGTTTTTCCGGATAATTTTTGAATATGTTAAAAAGTTCGACCGGATATAAATACCCAAATTTTCCCCTGCCGGGAAATTTCCAAGTGTTGGATTTTTCCGTGCTTTAAAGACGTTCTAAGTAGTGCAAGTAACGCGATGGACCCTCTAGAAGACAACAAACCTTAACTCGATTATGTGACCGTCTTGAACTGCCCTTAGAACCTTCGGGTTTGGGGCAGTACGGCGTGCCACATGTGAGGCGTTGGCTTGACCCTTCTACGGCTGGACCGTTGGTACTGAGGCATGAAATGAATGTCTTTGAACTTATTTCATGTGTTGATCGGTGTCGGGAAAACTTGGGTGTTCGAATGTTCGATCGGAAAGTTTAATATTTTCTATTTATCCGGAATGGGATACAATAATTGGAATTCATAAACAGTTATGAGATAGCTGAATGAATGTTATAAATCTAGCAGTTTAGTCTCACTTGATATTGAAAAGAGTTTTCGATAATGGGACTAAAATGCGGGGTTTATAATTGTTAGGCATGTGATGTCTAAGTATTTCATTTGATTAGGCATGCGATGTCTAAAGAGATTGCGGATTCCAACTGTTGTAGTTTTACACTTTCTTTTCTGTGACCGTAAGTGTAGTATATCGATATCGCCGGTTTCGTTGCTATATGTCAACGACAATTGGGGTATGCATACTTACTTACGTTGATGACATGTGATGTTATGTGTTGCTGGATATGTTATATTGGATCGTCGTGTTTGAATAGCCGGGGGTTTTTATGTGAGATGAGTGTTTTTCATTTTCATTCATGTAAAAACTTGTATGTAATATTCTTTTATTGGGACACTTCCAGGTAGCGGAAGTTGTCACCTTTTGTATATTATTTACTTTTCCGCATTAGGATAGACCCAAGGAGGGGAGCACAAGTAACCGGGTTCTAGGGTCCAGTGGGAGACCATCTCGAGGAGTCGAGTCCGGGTCTCCTAACCCTAGAATTGGTAGGGTTGCTTGCCGCTCTCGTAGGGGTCTAGGGGTGTGGGATTGGCTATTCATCACGACCGTGGAATCCGTGTTTTATACTGGCTCGTATTAAAAACACGGACGTCCTAGTATATCCAATATTTCATATGATATTTTCTGCTGCGATTTCTGTGATATGATCATGTGATGTTCTGTGATAGATACAGTATATAGTATATATGATATATTATACATACGTTACTTATGTTTTACACCCGCGCTAGCCCTGCCCCGCTCTGCCGTTAGTTACCTAACCTAACGGTGCACGAGGGGACATCGAGGCGAATGCGGATGGCATAAGTGTACGTCGTATTTATCTGTGATGTTTAGGTACTTAAATGATGGGACTTCATTAATGAGATTAATGAAAGAAAAGAAACCTAAGATGTTGTAGAATCGAATTTTAAACAAAACAGGTAGCTACAGTTCTTGCTTTGCATAGCGGTATATATGATATACCCTGCACCTTATTCGATGAGAAAAGGACCGAGATCCCTTCACCGGGAGTGACTCCTTTAGCAATAACTGGCAGATGCTACACACTCGGTTTGACTTTTGATTGCTTCTATAGTTTCTGCTTTGCACAGTGATATATATGATATATCCCGCACCTCATTCGACGAGGAAAGGGCCGACGATCCCTTCACCGGGAGTGACCCCTTTAGCAAAACTAGAAAAGCCTCAAAATCACTCCATTTTCAAAAACTTCATTCGATCCTACAACGATATCAAGTTCATTACGCAATAGGTTTTCAGAAAAACCTGTCGTAGCCCTCCGTCATTTCAGATAAATCCTACTTAGTATTCGTGCTACGTTTGTTGACCTCCGTCAAGGCGTAGTGTGCGGTAGCTAACTAGTATTTACCTGCTTATGCATATGATGCAGATTGGATTAGGGTAGTCGTACGACCTTGTTGACCTCCATCAAGGGTCGTGCGGGTGGGTTTGATTCAATCAAGAAATGACGGGTTGAACTTGACTTGCACCCTATGGTTTGTTGACCTCCGTCAAGGTCATAGGATGCTTGGGGCAAAATATTATCGGGAATTTCAAGTGTTGAAATTTGCAATGAGATTGCATACCTTCTATGAGATAGTTGGATCCCGATACCCACTGCGAGTAAGAGTTACTCCTGGGAGAGTTTTACACATTGCAATTAGCTGATCAAGTAGGTGTCTAGAAAGGTGTCAACGGGGTTACGCCTCTGGGAAAATGAGGTTTCATTAATTAGGTTCGTGCGAAAGCACGGGGGACCTCCCTCAAAGTACCGACACTGGCCTGGCTGAAAGATTGGCGAACTTGTAGTGCGTAATTAATCCCGGCTAGTCTTTCCTTTTAGGGTTTGAAGGAAGATTTGATAAAAACCAGTGGGAGCCATCCTGATTAGATAAGATAATAACCAATCTGATCTTGCACGAGCATACGCTAAAGTGTTTTCTTCTCTCTCTCTCTCCAGGTAGCGACCATGTCATGCCCTAATAAAGATAATAATATGGATGTATTGACCGAACCCGCATGTTATACTGTGCTGGGGAACGCTGGTTCCGTTCTTTCCTATAAGAGTTATAGGACTGAACAGGATATAGGGGAATACCAGGATTTCCATGCCACCCGTATGAAGAAAGTACATGATGATGCATTTTCTTCGGGTGTGTTCGTTACAGAGAACTGTTTCTCCATTTGCTCTACGTCCTGGGTATTAGATACCGGGTCAGGATCCCATATATGTAATCAGTTACATGGGCTTAGAAAAGGTAGAGAACTTGGAGAAGGTGATAAAGACATTAGAGTTGGAAATGGTGCAATTGTTGCAGCTAAGACTGTCGGGGAATATCACCTTGTATTACCAACATGCAATACATTGGTTCTGAACGAATGCTATTACATGCCGAACCTGATATGCAACATTATATCGGTTTCTTTGTTGAGTAAAGAGGGATATAATTTTGTATTACAGGACAATGTTATGAACATTTTCCGTAACCAAAAGTTGGTTGGATCAGGCACGTTGTGCAATGGCATTTATGTTCTAAATCAATCAACAGTTCTGAGCATAACAAACACACACAAGAGGAAAAGTTCTGAAATGAACGAATTCTTCTTATGGCATTGTAGACTGGGTCACATCAATGTGACACGACTGGCTAAGTTGCATAAGGATGGATATTTAAATCCGTTTGAATTTTCATCTTATGACACTTGCCAGTCATGTCTCAAAGGCAAGATGACCAAAACTCCGTTTACGGGACACGGAGAAAGAGTTACTGAACTCTTGGGACTTATACATAGTGATGTATGCGGTCCCATGTCTACACATGCCAGGGATGGTTCTTCGTACTTCATTACATTCACTGACGATCTCTCTAGGTTCGGGTATGTGTTCCTGATGAAACACAAATCAGAAGCTTTTGAGAAATTTAGAGAATATAAACAAGAAGTCGAGAACCAAACCGGAAAAAGTATTAAAATCCTTCGATCTGATCGAGGAGGTGAATACTTAAGCAATGAATTCCTGGACTTCCTAAAAGAGAATGGAATTCTCTCTCAGCTGACTCCTCCGTATACACCACAGCACAACGGTGTATCAGAACGGAGAAACCGCACCCTATTAGATATGGTGCGCTCTATGATGAGTGTAGCTGAGTTACCTGTTTCTTTCTGGGGATATGCACTGGAAACAGCTGCATACCTACTGATTGTAATATTTTTGTGATTGTGTGTGAATCAATTCGAATCAAATAGTCCCCGGCAACGGCGCCATTTGATTGATATAAATGTTGTTGTGTAAATCGAATCAAATAGTCCCCGGCAACGGCGCCATTTGATTGAAAAGAATTCTTGATGTGTAGTATGGAATGGTAAAGAAATCACAACCAAAAATTATTTGACCGCAATCAACTACGGTGTCGGAATGTAGTTAGTATGTGAGTGCGGATCGTCCACAGGGAAAGTATAATCGTTCGTCTTGTTAGGTCCACGTTACCTCTCCCGGTACTTTCGGGGTTGCGGAAACGGTAAATCAAAAATTTTTCTAAACTTTGTAACATGGACCGTAATAGCCGGATCTTTGCTAAACTAAACTAGCAGACTTGCAAAGAAGAATTAACTACTCGGCAAAGTGGTTATACCTCAACTTGAACTCCTTCACTTCTTGTAGTTGTTCTTCTTTGATGTTCTTCTCTCCTTGTTGTTCTTCTCATTGCTTGCTCAAAGGTTGATCCGGACTTCGGTCACCTCCGCGGCCTCCTTGAGTCGAAGACGATCCACCCGAGAGATGTGCGCCGAGCTCCACCTCAAGCCGAGGTAACTAGGGCAAGGAGATTGCTAATCTAGAAGCCCTAGGTTGTGTAGAGAGGATATATGGATGTGTTTGTCAAGTAGAATCCTTTTTCTCTCAACACATGAGATCAAAGGAGAAGATCAAGAGGAGGAAGAAGAAGGAGATCATCTAGCAACCATGGAGCTTCTCATTTCAAGAGAGAGAATGAGAATGAGCAAATGAAAATGCTTAACCAAAAGAAAAACTAACCATGGTTGCAATAATGCATAAACATCATCATTACAAATCCAATCAAGATAAAGGTGATGGCTACAAATGACATGACCATTATCATAACTAAATAAAAATAAAACCAAAGATTACTTTAGATCTTCTAAGAAGGTCCAAGTCAACTTTGGTCAAATGGTCAACAAAGTCAAGATGGTCAAATGGTCAATGTAATTAGCCATGACATAATTATCAAAGAAAGGATTAGTAAATAATGTCCCCGGCTCATTATGGTTTTGACCAAACGAACTGTCGAAACCCTAATGAGTCCGCCTCAATATGGTTTTGACCGAATCAACTGTCAAAACCCTAATGAGCCTGCCACATAGCGGTTTTGGCCGAACCATCTGCCAAAACCCCAATGAGGCACCTCCTCCTTCATCGCTCCAGAAAACTGTGCATACACACCTGCATCCGTATTCCGTAGAATGCGGATGCGCAGAAGACAAAACACATCCATCCGTGCAATACTAGGATCTGGCTTAAACCAAAGCCCACTAGTACTGCCTGCCCGAACATCATACGCACACTAGTGTACGCAAGTGATCGCAGCCCTGCCGTAAAACCATACGGCCTCTACACGTTTCGCTCAGTGCAGGGAAACTCTCTGTGTGGGACTCTAAAGACTCGACACTACGCTGGCAGTGGGTTTAACCACAGACCGCAAGCGGCACTAGCTGTACGTAACGGTCCCCAGGTAGATGTCGATAAGAAGGCCGATGAGGTAAACCCATCCGAACTCCTACTGAGTCTGTATGTGACAATCTCCGTACAGTCCGGTCCGTTCGTCTGATACATCGCATGGCGGGCCTAGGGGGGCGGCAAGCGTCAGACCCCTAATAGCGGTACAAGTCGTGTCGGAGTGAAGCCCAGAACACCCTGAGATAACACTGGAACCTACCAGTATATCTCGCTTGCCCTGGCCAGGGACTACTCGTGTAATGGCTCTCCTAGACACAGCGCGATGTCAACCCCCAATACCGGGAGAGACGAATCCTGTCTAACCGTCACTGCCTCCAAGTGCTTCGGGACTGCTCCCAACTACTACCTGTTTGCACGACTCAGTAGAGCCGTGGTAGGGTAGTAATCAAAGAACAGTGGGAACACACTCGAGGCGAAGTGACAGTGTCAAGTCAGCGGACTAAGCTGTACTCATGTCACCTGGGAACTGATAACTGACGATAGGTATAATACCAACCATCAGTTCCCGACGAGTCCTGTCCAGTGTACTCGTAACCTAACGAGCACCCGCATACTATCTCAAGTACGACGTACCGACGGCTGTGGGACAGACCGTCTCCCGTGCTGGGATGAGAAGCGCATACGCTAGTCTACTCCGGAGTATCGATGCCCTATCTCGGTACTCCCACGACTAGGGACGTGTATAAGGATGTGCTTGTAGATTACCCAGCCCCCACGAGTGTGATCGCCATCACAACGCCGGTAATCAAGCAAAGATCCTAAGGGCTCTACTAATGCGTATAGGTGATATAATAAATAAACACACATGTACACATTAAAGCAGAGACAAACCAAGTAGCATACTACTATATTGAGCAAGATTGTCTATACAACTGTGAATATCCCAAGCATCCATCAAGTAATATACATACTAGTATGATACAGTAATGGCCTCTAGGGCATATACACTAACAATCTCCCACTTGCACTAAGGCCATGTACTGGCGTATCGAAGACCTATCATCTCGATTAGCCGCTCGAACTGAGTCTGGGGTAAAGCCTTTGTGAATGGGTCCGCAGTGTTGTCCTTTGTGTCCACTCTCCGCACCTCGATCTCCTGTCGATCAATGATCTCCCTGATCAGGTGATACCGCCTTAAGATGTGCCTGGATTTCTGATGGGACCTTGGTTCCTTTGCTAAAGCTATAGCCCCATTGTTATCGCAATACAGAGGTATTGGGTCAACAATGGACGGAACCACCTGAAGTTCACTAATGAACTTCTTTATCCAGACCGCCTCTTTTGCGGCATCGCTTGCAGCAATGTATTCAGCCTCCATCGTCGAGTCTGCGACGGTATCCTGCTTGGAACTCCTCCAACATACCGCCCCTCCGTTGAGGGTAAACACAAAACCCGAGACAGACTTGCTGTCATCTTTGTCACTCTGGAAGCTTGAATCGGTAAAGGACTCGACCCTGAGGTCTCCATTACCGTAAACCAGGAACATCTCCTTAGTCCTTCTCAGGTACTTGAGAATGTTCTTCACTGCTGTCCAGTGGTCCTCCCCTGGGTCTGACTGATACCGGCTCACCGCGCTCAACGCGTAAGCTACATCTGGTCTTGTACATAGCATCGCATACATTATAGATCCTACCGCCGAAGCGTAGGGTATAGTGCTCATGCGAACCCTCTCCTCGTCAGTCTTAGGAGACATCTTCTTGGAGAGGGTAATTCCGTGCAATGCGGGTATGTTACCGCGCTTGGAACCCTCCATACTAAATCTCTTTAGTACGGTCTCTATGTACCTGGACTGCGAAAGTCCCAACAGTTTCTTGGATCTATCTCTATAGATCTTGATCCCCAGAATGTACGAGGCATCACCCAGGTCCTTCATGGAGAACCTTTGTGACAAAAACAGCTTGACCGATTGTAGCATAGGAATATCATTTCCTATCAAAAGAATGTCGTCCACGTACAAGACTAGGAACACGACAGTTCGTCCTACAATCTTCTTATAAACACAGGGTTCATCTTCGTTCTTGATGAAATCAAATTCCTTGATTGCCTCATCAAAACAGATGTTCCAGCTCCGCGATGCCTGCTTTAATCCATAAATGGATTTAAGCAACTTGCACACCTTTTCGCTGCTCCCACTGTCTACGAAACCTTCTGGTTGATCCATGTAAACGCACTCTTCCAAACAACCGTTTAGGAAAGCCGTCTTAACATCCATCTGCCAGATTTCATAGTCATGGAAGGCAGCAATGGCAAGTAGGATCCGAATGGATTTGAGCATAGCCACCGGAGAAAAAGTCTCGTCATAGTCCAAACCAGGTCTTTGACGAAAACCTTTTGCAACGAGTCTAGTTTTATAGGTTTCCACCTGCCCATCTACACCAAGTTTCCTTTTGTAGATCCATTTGCATCCAACGGGTTTTACCCCAGGTGGAGCAATATCCAAGGTCCACACTTTATTGGCGTACATGGACTCCATTTCGGATTGCATTGCTTCCTGCCACTTATCAGAGTCCCTACTGATAATGGCCTGCCTGAAACTGGTAGGGTCATCTTCTTCCAAGATGCAATCCTCTCGATCCCCGTCTATGAGAAAACCGTAGTATCTCTCGGGCGGATGAGAAATCCTACCAGATCTGCGGAGTGGCTGAGGTTCGTTTGGGGTTATTGAATCTAGCGGTTCCTCCAAATCTTTTGTCAAAGTTTGTGTTTCTGGAATTTCATCCAGTTCTACCGTGCTGCCACTAAGGTTTTTAACAAGAAATTCTTTTTCTAAAAATGTGGCATTTCTTGAAACAATTATCTTCTGTTCCTCTGCATGGTAGAACAGATACCCACTTGAATCTTTTGGGTATCCCACAAACTTACACAAAACTGCCCGTGCCTCAAGTTTGTCTGGGTTCTGCTTTTTGACATAAGCTGGGCAACCCCAAATCTTAACACGTTTAAGATACAAACTCTTACCACTCCATATTTCATACGGAGTCTTAGGCACGGATTTGGATGGAACTTGATTCAATAGGTGTGCTGCAGTTTGAAGTGCATATCCCCAGAATGAAAGAGGTAACTCAGCACTACTCATCATAGAGCGAACCATATCCAATAGGGTACGATTCCTCCGCTCCGATACACCGTTGTGCTGTGGTGTATAAGGAGGAGTAAGCTGAGAGAGAATACCATTCTCTTTTAAGTAATCTAGGAATTCCGTGCTTAAGTACTCCCCTCCCCTGTCAGACCGGAGGATCTTGATACTTTTGCCTGTCTGGTTCTCTACTTCCTTTCTGAATTCCTTGAATTTCTCAAAAGCTTCAGATTTGTGTTTCATCAGATACACATATCCGAACCTAGAGAGATCGTCAGTGAATGTGATGAAGTACGAGAACCCACCCCTTGCATGTATAGACATCGGACCACATACATCACTATGTACGAGTCCCAAGAGCTCTGCTGCTCTTTCTCCATGTCCGGTGAACGGAGATTTGGTCATCTTCCCTTTGAGACAAGACTGACAAGTTTCATAAGATGAAAACTCGAACGCATCCAAGAGTCCATCTTTATGCAACTTACTCAGTCTTTTCTCTCCGATATGACCAAGTCTACAATGCCACAAGTAGGATTTATTCGTATCTGAATTCTTCCTCTTGCGTGTGTTTTGTATATTGAGAACTGTATTCTGATTCAGAACGTAGATACCATTAAACAGTGTACCCTCTGCAACCATCACCTCATCAAGGTAAATGTTCATGATATTCTTTTCAAGAACAAACTTATATCTATCTTTATCGAGTAAAGAAACTGATATGATGTTGCAAACCATGGAGGGTACATAGTAGCAATCGTTCAAAATCATAGTCTTGCCGTTCGGCAATACTAGGTGATATTCACCGACGGCTGCCGCATTTACTTGTGCTCCGTTCGCTACTCTGAGCGACATATCACCCGGTGCAACTATCCTACTTTTTCTCAGTCCTTGCAATAAATTACAGATATGAGATCCTGATCCGGTATCAAGTACCCAGGAGGTAGGGCTGACCGTAAAACAGTTCTCAATTACAAGAACACCTGAAGTAGATGCAAAACCATGCTTCTTCTTCAACTGGGTATCCTGGAAATCCATACTTTCCTCTTTCCCATTCTCATACTCATGACTGTTGTCACAAGTTAGAGCTGAACCAACTTTCCCCAGTCCCGAATAAGAATTCGGTTCGGTCAAGCGATACATTTTATTATCTTGATTAGGGCGTGAAAAGGTTGCTGCCTGGAGAGAGAGAAAAGAAACACTCAGCGTATGCTCTTGCAAGATTAGATTGGTTTATTAATTTATCTAACCAGGATGTCTCCCACTGTTTCCTCAAATTCTTCTTAAAACCTTTTAAAAGAAGAACTAGCCGGGTTTTAATTCACGTCACAATACTTGCTTAACCTTTCAGCCAGGCTAGTGTCGGTACTTCGAGGGAGGTTTTCCAACGCTTTCGCGAAGTTCCTTAATTAAAGAACCTCTTTTCCCTGGGGGCGTAACCCCGCTAACACCTTTCTAGACACCTACTAGGTTTATAGCATTGATTGTTAAGTGAAATAATCTCCCGAGAGTAAACCGACTCATCAGTGGGATCGGGATCCAACTGTCATTGTGTGATAACCTAGATGGAATCCACTCTAGTCACCACACTCCAGAAGGTATGCTAAATCTGCAAGTTTCAGTTCTTTTGAAACTCCCGATGTGGTTTTTGCCCCTAGGACCCAAGTGATCTTGACACAGTCAACAAATCAAAAAAAGGTCCTAGTCAAGTTCATCCCGTCGTTGTCTTGATTGCATTAAACCCACCTGCATAACCCTTGACACAGTCAACAAGGTTACACAAATGTCCTAACCAATCACATTGTATCCAGCAAATAAGCAACACTTAGCTACCGTTCACTGCGCCTTGACACAGTCAACAAACGCAGCACGAATACTAAGTATAACTTATAAGAAACGACGGAGGGCTACGGCTGGGTTTTTGGCGGAAAAACCCGTTAACGTAATGAACTTGATATCGTTGAAGGAACATGATACAGGTCTTTGAAAATATGGTGGCGAAAACTTTTTTGCTAAAGAGGTCACTCCCTGCAAAGGGATCTCGGCTCTTTCCTCGTCGAATGAGGTGCAGGATATTCCAAATGAATACCTCGATGCAAAGCAAGAATAATCGACTATAGTGAAGTTATTACCATGACGCAAACTTTTGTCCAAGGGGTCACTCCCGATGAAGGGATCTCGGCCCTTGCCTCGTCGACTGAGGTGCTGGGCATTCACAACCGAATACCGCTATGCAAAACAAAAATGAACGTCCTTGCAATAACAGCTTTTGAAAAATTGTTCCAACAACGTCTTTTAGGTTTATTTTCTTGCATTAGTTCTTTTAATGCGTCCCATCATATTAATCCTACCATTGCAGAAAACAACCAAAATATGACGTACGCTTATGCCATTCGCATTCGCCACTGGGCCCCGTCATTACCCGTTAGGTTACTTAACTAACGACAGAGCGGGGGCTGGGCTAGCGCGTCTGTAAAACATAAGCAACGCCTAAATAGTTATAGATATAGCAATAGTAGACATTACAGATCACAGATGAATGCATTGGATATACTAGCAATCCGCAATCCTTTCGAGCCTGAAACGAAAAGGGGATAACACGGTCGCGGTGAATAGCCAAATACCCCACCCAAGACCCCTACGGGTGCGGCAAACTACCCGCCAAGTACCCGAAGCGTAGCAACCTCCCTCATCTCCATGAGTAGGCCACTCGACACTTCGGCATACCCGGTAGTTCGTGCACCCCTCCATGGGTCTATCCTAGGAGCAAAAACAGTAAAAGAATTATACAATGACGGCTACAACCCCGACCCGGTTGTGCGGCCAAACAAATAATATTATTACATCAATTTACATTTACAATGAATGAAAGAAAAAACAAAAGCTCATCTCACATCCACCCCGGCTATTCACCCGCGACAGTCCAACACTTTCATATACACATTCCAGCACATTACATATCATGTATAACCCCGACTAATCGTCTTATAGCGATTAGTCGACGTTCAATACATGCAAACATCACAGATATAACCATCATAGTCAAAGTGCAGTGAAGTTCGGAAAAAATACGGAATTATAGGCCCCCAAAAGTAAATTTTAGTTCTGGAAAATCTGGGCATATAATTTATATTCTAAAAATCCCAAAATCCTCAACTACAGATACTGCACGAAAAACGAGGCGCAGAAGACGACAAAGCGCGGCGGTTCCGCGGCACGAGCCTACCTCGTGCCGCGGATGCGCGGCGCTTTGAGCTCCTCACTGGATCGTTTTTCATGGGTGTTCTTAGAAAAGCCTGAGACGATTTTACAAATATAAAGTTTTTCATTTCGAGCCCAAAAAATTTCAACAGAAACTCAGGTTTTGAAAAAATACGGTTTTTGGGTTTTTTACGGTTCCGAACTTCGTTACACTTCACTACCAAGCTAGTTTAAGTTTAGTTAGGCTCTGATACCACTGTTAGGTCCACGTTACCTCTCCCGGTACTTTCGGGGTTGCGGAAACGGTAAATCAAAAATTTTTCTAAACTTTGTAACATGGACCGTAATAGCCGGATCTTTGCTAAACTAAACTAGCAGACTTGCAAAGAAGAATTAACTACTCGGCAAAGTGGTTATACCTCAACTTGAACTCCTTCACTTCTTGTAGTTGTTCTTCTTTGATGTTCTTCTCTCCTTGTTGTTCTTCTCATTGCTTGCTCAAAGGTTGATCCGGACTTCGGTCACCTCCGCGGCCTCCTTGAGTCGAAGACGATCCACCCGAGAGATGTGCGCCGAGCTCCACCTCAAGCCGAGGTAACTAGGGCAAGGAGATTGCTAATCTAGAAGCCCTAGGTTGTGTAGAGAGGATATATGGATGTGTTTGTCAAGTAGAATCCTTTTTCTCTCAACACATGAGATCAAAGGAGAAGATCAAGAGGAGGAAGAAGAAGGAGATCATCTAGCAACCATGGAGCTTCTCATTTCAAGAGAGAGAATGAGAATGAGCAAATGAAAATGCTTAACCAAAAGAAAAACTAACCATGGTTGCAATAATGCATAAACATCATCATTACAAATCCAATCAAGATAAAGGTGATGGCTACAAATGACATGACCATTATCATAACTAAATAAAAATAAAACCAAAGATTACTTTAGATCTTCTAAGAAGGTCCAAGTCAACTTTGGTCAAATGGTCAACAAAGTCAAGATGGTCAAATGGTCAATGTAATTAGCCATGACATAATTATCAAAGAAAGGATTAGTAAATAATGTCCCCGGCTCATTATGGTTTTGACCAAACGAACTGTCGAAACCCTAATGAGTCCGCCTCAATATGGTTTTGACCGAATCAACTGTCAAAACCCTAATGAGCCTGCCACATAGCGGTTTTGGCCGAACCATCTGCCAAAACCCCAATGAGGCACCTCCTCCTTCATCGCTCCAGAAAACTGTGCATACACACCTGCATCCGTATTCCGTAGAATGCGGATGCGCAGAAGACAAAACACATCCATCCGTGCAATACTAGGATCTGGCTTAAACCAAAGCCCACTAGTACTGCCTGCCCGAACATCATACGCACACTAGTGTACGCAAGTGATCGCAGCCCTGCCGTAAAACCATACGGCCTCTACACGTTTCGCTCAGTGCAGGGAAACTCTCTGTGTGGGACTCTAAAGACTCGACACTACGCTGGCAGTGGGTTTAACCACAGACCGCAAGCGGCACTAGCTGTACGTAACGGTCCCCAGGTAGATGTCGATAAGAAGGCCGATGAGGTAAACCCATCCGAACTCCTACTGAGTCTGTATGTGACAATCTCCGTACAGTCCGGTCCGTTCGTCTGATACATCGCATGGCGGGCCTAGGGGGGCGGCAAGCGTCAGACCCCTAATAGCGGTACAAGTCGTGTCGGAGTGAAGCCCAGAACACCCTGAGATAACACTGGAACCTACCAGTATATCTCGCTTGCCCTGGCCAGGGACTACTCGTGTAATGGCTCTCCTAGACACAGCGCGATGTCAACCCCCAATACCGGGAGAGACGAATCCTGTCTAACCGTCACTGCCTCCAAGTGCTTCGGGACTGCTCCCAACTACTACCTGTTTGCACGACTCAGTAGAGCCGTGGTAGGGTAGTAATCAAAGAACAGTGGGAACACACTCGAGGCGAAGTGACAGTGTCAAGTCAGCGGACTAAGCTGTACTCATGTCACCTGGGAACTGATAACTGACGATAGGTATAATACCAACCATCAGTTCCCGACGAGTCCTGTCCAGTGTACTCGTAACCTAACGAGCACCCGCATACTATCTCAAGTACGACGTACCGACGGCTGTGGGACAGACCGTCTCCCGTGCTGGGATGAGAAGCGCATACGCTAGTCTACTCCGGAGTATCGATGCCCTATCTCGGTACTCCCACGACTAGGGACGTGTATAAGGATGTGCTTGTAGATTACCCAGCCCCCACGAGTGTGATCGCCATCACAACGCCGGTAATCAAGCAAAGATCCTAAGGGCTCTACTAATGCGTATAGGTGATATAATAAATAAACACACATGTACACATTAAAGCAGAGACAAACCAAGTAGCATACTACTATATTGAGCAAGATTGTCTATACAACTGTGAATATCCCAAGCATCCATCAAGTAATATACATACTAGTATGATACAGTAATGGCCTCTAGGGCATATACACTAACACGTCTTTCGAATTAGATGAATTGAATCTTTAAAGAAAGAAAACAAAACAATTCAAGATTTATATTTGAAGTTCAAGAATGAGAAAAAACTAGATCTAAGAAAGCATTAAAAGATAGAATCAAGAATTGATCGTTTGATGATTTTTCCAAACCAAATCTCAAGAATCGAAATGAGGCTCGTCGGAATCGATCGGATTTATAGATGTGATGTAATCTTACAATTACGTATTCTTATCCTTCGATGAATTGATACTAGATCGATGATAATCGATGAGAATTAGGGATTTCTTGTGAAACTAGGGTTTCATCTTATCCCTTGTTCTTTCGTCGATGTCATTCACATTCTAGCCTCTAGTAAATTAAAGAAACGATCGTAGATCCCTAATTTCGAGCGATCACAATCAAGAAAGCATCGCTACGAAACTAGGTCATCGATTCTTGAACTTGCTAGGGTTTACAAAACTCGTAGGACTTAAAAATAGTATTAGAATTTGTTACATCATCATTCTACAATCGTCTCGACTCCTTAACGAGCGGAGTTTTACTCAAACATCACAACAAGAGCAACAATTACAAATTGAGATCTAATCATGATGCAAGAATTAAAAGAAAGCAAGATTAACGAATTTCACCTTTTATTTATATCAACAATTTAGTTACATTCGCTCAAGAACTACAAGAGGAAGAACTTGATCGTCGACTTGGCTTCGCTCGTCTCCGTGGATCGCGGATCGGCTTGGATCACTTGCCCGATTGAAGATCGGCTCGGCTCCTAAAAGGTTGAAGACTTCTCGCTTGATTTGGTACTCAAGATCTTAGATTTGGAGTGGAATTAGGGTTAGGGTTTAGCACAAGCCTTGTCACGAGACTTGTGGAAGAAAATGGTGTAGAATGAACCAATGGTTATTGATTATTGATTCGCCTTTAACCCTAAGTCTAGGTTCCTATTTATAGATAACTAACCATAGATCTAGGATTTCAAATTCTAAGTTTCCCTCCTAAAGTTTGTTGAGGAAATTCAAATTTCCCTCCAAAAGTTAGTTAGGGGAGAAGCTTCTAGATGTAATTAGTTAGGAGGAGCTTCTAGAAAAGGATTAATTAGGAGCTTAATTAGGATTAGCCTTCCTTAATTTTCTTTGCTGATCTGGCAGTAGCTTCGAGGGTATTCTGGAACTTTACATATCAGATAGCAATGTGGGCCCTGGGAGAAGAATTATACCCAAAACTTGACGGCTGAAGTGGCAATAGCGCCGCGGTTCCGCGGCTCAAGCCATCTCCTGCCACGGAACCGCGGCTGCATGTGGGCTTTAGGCTTTTCTATTTCTGGTACAGTCTTGGGCTGTTGTATGGGTCTTTATTTTATATATAGAATTGTATAATTCCTTCTGAATTTCTTCCAGATCTGAAATGATTGAATTGGCTTAATGTTGATCAGCTCTTTGGTTTTTCTTCCGTATTTTCCTGCACAGACTCAAGACAAGTGTTGCGCAAATACAGAAATGATGCGATGCCATGAAATGCGGTTAATTTCCTTTAAAGTGTCGGTTTAAAAGTCTAACACATGCAATCTCATATTTTGTGACAGATTTGCTAATATGTAGAATATGAATGCCGAACACTTCTAAATGTATGCAAATGTTAAGGAAATTGCCGGCTAAAATATACAATATTTTCGACTGATCAAATACCCCCAAACTTAATTTCGATCGTCTCGAGCGAATGTTTTATTAAAAAGAGAGAAGGAGAAAATAAAGAAAGAGAAAAAAACTAACTAGCACACTTTCGTAGGCAACACGATTGCACTGAGCACGTGCAACAAGCCTTTAAACCTCTAGGTGTTCCTAGTAGGAGGAGTGTTGTCTCCTGAGGGTTTTCAGCGGATTGCACCCACAAAATCCAATAATAAAAGCAAGATCATGAATATTACATTTAAAGACAAGAATTGTAAAAGAAAAGACTTTGAAAATTAGGGTTTCCAACTAAGCTAGCTTTTCGGTTGTCATGAGCCCTATCTTAATGGTCATGAAAAGATGTTAGAAATCACGTCCTCCCTCAATAAAACATCGTCTTATTCTTCATTCCTATCTTTCTTCCAAACATCGATCATATCACCCTGCGTGTGTGTAAAGACATCCCTATACCCGGAGAATTCAATTCAAGCTATCATACTCTTTACCCATCAGCCTGAGTACTTCTTGACAAACGAGATTGCTTACACACTTTCATGTGACCGTTAATACTTCTTGAGGTACTAACCGACCAATTACTAATGTGCTTGCATGCTTGGTGTATTTTCCTCATCTTGCACCACCTCAGGCATAGCAGTGACTCCCAGACCAGTTGACCTTGGGGCACTAGGTGAAGAAGCACCCTTTTGCTATATATTTTTATTGCCCTTGGTGATAACAAAACCAGTATCCATTTTTCTCACCACTTTAATTTTTTTTTTTTTATACTTTTGGCTTTAAGACAAGAGCATTTCAAGGTATCCTCTACTATCCCAGGCTTCAAGACGTGTGTAAGTGCGAATAGCAGGGTATCAACGTTCAAAATGTTTGGCTTCCAGAATAGAAACTATTTTTCAGACTTAGTTTTATCCTCAGATTAGTGACGTCTTTCATCTTACTAACCCTTGGGACAACGGCTCATAACTACTTATTACTAGTTCGTATAAGAAAATTTCTAATTTTCTTAGTTTTCTAAAATTTTTCTAATCTCATGGATGTAATTGTTCACTATCTAAACTCTCATTATCTTATTTATATACAAAAAATATTTTTATAATTTTGAAATTTTTTAAATTTTTATAGTTTTTTCAGAAAATGTTTTGTGCTTATGCAAATGATATGCAAATGATGCAAAAATAAGCACAAACCTCCCCCAAACTTGTTTTCAACAGTATCCTCACTGTTGCCATCTGCTAAATCTCGAAAAAACCTGTAAGCTTGGGAGGAATTTATTAGTGGGGGCAAAATATTTAAGTGAAGATCCTCCCCCAAACTTATTTTTGGCTCGTCTTTTGTAAAAATTTGATTTTCAAGAGCCAGAAAAAATGTACCCCCCCAAACTTGAATTATGCAATGTTAATCTTTTAAAATCACAAGTGGGGGTCAAAAATCAGTGGTCGATGCCAAGCTTTGCAAAGACCGAATGTCAACACCAACCATTCAAAAATTTTATCAATGCAGTGCTCTGGTTGGTGGAAGAAGAAGTGGGGAAAAGGTAAGTGGTGGAAGAGAATGTGTGTGCGTCTCATTTTGGAGAGACGATGCAGTGTATGTGATGGATTACTCGCATTCTTTTTACAATTCAGAAGAAGGGGTGGAGGTTCAATTTCATTGATTGGGAGATGATTCATCTCAACACCCGTGTCATTCAAAAATGCGAGTTCATCAGCGAAGATCTCCTCAAAAGTTCCATCTATACCCCGATGAATAATGTCATCACAAAGTACGGGGTGATCTTCAGACTCTAAAAACATTTCATAATCCGTGTTAATTGTTGACCCGGACATCTCGGTGGAAGAGTCTGTATATGTATGATACATAGTTGGGTCAAACAATAACGTATGAAAAGAGTCAAGATCGATATCAGGAGGATCATCAAATTCGCTGTTGTCGACATCCATTAAGTCGACAGAACAGACCTGAGCAGTAGGTTCGGAGGGTACACTTCCCAACTTGTAAATGTTCAGCTCTATTGACCTATTCCCGAAAGATAGGGTCATAGAACCGTTACGACAGTTGATAATAGCATTGGAAGTGGCCAAAAAGGGGCGACCTAAAATCACCGTAATTTGATTCCGTGGGTTCGCTACAGGTTGTGTATCAATTACAATAAAATCTATCGGGAATATAAATTCTCCGATTTTTATTAACACATCCTCCAGTTCACCCCTAGGTTTGGTGATTGATCGGTCAGCCATTTGGAGAGTGCAATTGGTTGGCTTCAACTCTCCGATTCCTAATTGCTCATAAACTGAGAAAGGAAGCAAGTTAACACTAGCGCCAAGATCTAATAGAGCACGGTTGATGTGTTTTTCCCCGATAGAAATGGAAATCGTAGGATATCCAGGATCCTTACATTTCCTCGGTAATTGTTGGGGGAAAGCCGTGTCTATTGTCTTTTCCATGAAAATCTTCTTGGGCACATGAGTCTTCCTCTTCCTAGTGCACAAGTTCTTAAGAGTTTTTGCATAGGACGGAACTTGTTGGATGGCATCTAGGAGAGGGATGTTGGTGTTTACTTGCTTAAAAATGTTCATAATCTTCTCCATATGTGGACTCGGTGTGTTAGCCCTTAACCGATTAGGATAAGGTGCTTTAGCAATAAGCGCAGGGTCCATCATAGGAGAAGGAAGTGTGTGTGGAACCGATCCCGGAATAGAAGTGGGGATCGTCCGTGGAGGGGTAAAAGAGGTGGGCTGTAATGGCGAGCCTTTTGGGAAATGGAGAATAGGCTCGGAAGAAGATGGTAGGGTAGAAGAACTGGGGTTAGAAGTGTGTGTGTGAGGAAAGGTCTCAGCCGGGGTGTTATTGAATGATTTATCAGTATCATCAAACTCTTCCCCAACATGAGTGTCAAGCACTCTTCCAGATCTCAACGTGATTGCATCCACATCATGTGAATAGCTAGAATTAGGTAAAGGTTGAGTTGGAAGTTTCCCATTCTCTCGTGCACTCATTTCGGCTTTTAGTTGTGCAATTTGTTCTTCCATCGATTTGATATTCTCATTTTGAGAGATAATGATCTTCATTACATTCTCGACGGAAGATTGCAAACTTGCCGTCCCTTGGATGGATTGTTTCATGAAAGTATCCAAGGTTTGTGCTAGTGCAGAGGTATTATCTGTACCGGTCAATTGCAAAGGACTAGACGGTGCAAAAGTGTTGGCCGGATTTTGAAAGTTTTGTGCTTGGAAGGGGTGCTGACTCAATAGAAGTTGTGGGTGCTGTTGTGGTGGAGGGGCCCCTTGGAAATTGTGTTGGGTTGGAACCGTGTTTTGAAATTGTGATTGGTTCCAAGCAAAGTTAGGGTGATTCCTCCAACCCTGATCATATGTGGAGGAAGATGGATCGTTTCTAGGTCTTTGAAATGAGACATTTGTATGCTCAGGACCTTGAAACGGACATTCTTCCGTCAAGTGAGACGGATCAGAACAACAACCATATACAGTTTTGGAGAGTGATATTTGACTTAGGGCAGCTAAGAATTTTTCCATATTCTCGAGTTTCTTTTGTATAGCTGAAATGTCAGCTCTAACTTCTATGGAAATATCATTGCCATCCTTAGACGATTGACTCACACCCTCCCACTGTAAAGATTTTTCAGCGAAATTTTCTAAAAATTCCCAGGCTTCCCTATCATCTTTGGTCATAAAGTTGCCTTGACACATGGATTCAAGGGTCTGTCTTGTGTAAGGAGTAATGCCCTCATAAATGATTCGGCACAATTCCCATTTTGGAATGCCGTGATGTGGACATTGGACTAGTAGATCCTTGAAACGGTCAAGACATTTTGAAAATGTTTCATTTGGAAGCTGGGTGAATTGATAGATTTCGCTACGGACTCGAGCTGTTTTGTGATGTGGGTAGAATTTCTTAAGGAAAGCTTTGACGAATTCGTCCCAATTTGAAATAGAATGTGCGGTAGTGTTATATAGCCACTTCTCGGCTAAATCGCACAAAGTAAATGGGAGAAGACGAAGACGTAAAGCATCCACAGAAAGCTGTGAAGTACCCATCATTGCGCATACATTTTCAAATTTCGTGATAAACACGTATGCGTCTTCAGACTCGAGACCATGAAATTTTGGTAGAAGGTTGATGTATTGGGGTTTTATTTGAAAATTTTCCCCGTTGGCTGGTGGAATGGAAAGACAGGTGGAAAGTGGGCCTCGTGTAGGATAGCATCTCTCTTGGAGAGAGATGCGAGGTGGAATCTGCGCACCAACGGACGGCGGCAGGGTAGTGGAAAAGAAGTTCGATGGAGGTGGATCCATCGATGTGGGTGTGGTGGTGGGTAAAAGAAAGGGTAAATGTAGAAATACCGACTTTAGGGTCGATAAAAGGAAAACGCGGACTAACGGGCACTAGAATCCCGTGTCCAGCCTATCTTGTACTAAAAAGGGTTAGTACAAGTGGCAGCGTTGGCTTTATAATTAGGGGAAATGATGTAAATGTGGTGTTTGTTTTGAAAAAGATACGGATTTTTGAAAAAATGATGCAACAAAACAAATGCAGCACACAAAACCCTAAAATCTAGGGGTCACCTAGGTCAAACTCTAGACCGCTCCTAACTGCCAAAAGACAAGTCGCAGGATAAATCCTCCACTGCCTCTTTGTTCCCCTGTGGCCGGATAAGTGCCAGGTAAGTGGGAAGGTACTCCACTATGTAAGTAGTGGGCCTAATTAAAAACCACTAGCCTTAGACACACTCGCCTTAGGCACCACAAGAAAACTCGGATAAGCAATGAATTACCCACGGCCTTCTCTTGTCCTAATTGAGCGCGACGGTTCTTAGAGTCATCTCTAGATTTCTTTTAATTAATGAGGGTCAATGCGGATGCAAGTTTTGCGATTTTCGGGGCCTAGGAAGGGTAATGAAATCCCCACCTAATTTGAATTTGGTCGTGCCCCTTAAATTCCGTATTAATATGCAACAACCACAAGAATCAAAAAACACGCACAAATTTTATTTTGCTTTGCGGCGCTGCGATTTATTTGCAAAGAAACCTGCACAAAATATTAGTTGGAGCAGAGAGAGAAGAAGATAAGAAAGTGAGGGACTTACAGAGAAGAAATGATGCAGAGAAAAGCCGAACCTGCGGCGGATCCGCCGCGGATGATGGGCTTTAGCCGCGGATGGGCGGTCAGATCAATGAATCACTGCACCAAATTTTGAGGATTTGTTTCTGTTCACCTCAGGAGCTCTCTGGATTATACAGAAAAATTTCTCCACAGCTCCAATGATTCCAGAATTTCTCGCAACAAATCACAAAACACGTATTAGGGTTTGTACGAGTTTAGATCTAAAAAATATGATGAAATAAATTGTTCAACTCAAATTTCAAAATACGAACTATTAGCGCACTATCCCCGGCAACGGCGCCATTTGATTGTAATATTTTTGTGATTGTGTGTGAATCAATTCGAATCAAATAGTCCCCGGCAACGGCGCCATTTGATTGATATAAATGTTGTTGTGTAAATCGAATCAAATAGTCCCCGGCAACGGCGCCATTTGATTGAAAAGAATTCTTGATGTGTAGTATGGAATGGTAAAGAAATCACAACCAAAAATTATTTGACCGCAATCAACTACGGTGTCGGAATGTAGTTAGTATGTGAGTGCGGATCGTCCACAGGGAAAGTGTAATCGTTCGTCTTTCGAATTAGATGAATTGAATCTTTAAAGAAAGAAAACAAAACAATTCAAGATTTATATTTGAAGTTCAAGAATGAGAAAAAACTAGATCTAAGAAAGCATTAAAAGATAGAATCAAGAATTGATCGTTTGATGATTTTTCCAAACCAAATCTCAAGAATCGAAATGAGGCTCGTAGGAATCGATCGGATTTATAGATGTGATGTAATCTTACAATTACGTATTCTTATCCTTCGATGAATTGATACTAGATCGATGATAATCGATGAGAATTAGGGATTTCTTGTGAAACTAGGGTTTCATCTTATCCCTTGTTCTTTCGTCGATGTCATTCACATTCTAGCCTCTAGTAAATTAAAGAAACGATCGTAGATCCCTAATTTCGAGCGATCACAATCAAGAAAGCATCGCTACGAAACTAGGTCATCGATTCTTGAACTTGCTAGGGTTTACAAAACTCGTAGGACTTAAAAATAGTATTAGAATTTGTTACATCATCATTCTACAATCGTCTCGACTCCTTAACGAGCGGAGTTTTACTCAAACATCACAACAAGAGTAACAATTACAAATTGAGATCTAATCATGATGCAAGAATTAAAAGAAAGCAAGATTAACGAATTTCACCTTTTATTTATATCAACAATTTAGTTACATTCTCTCAAGAACTACAAGAGGAAGAACTTGATCGTCGACTTGGCTTCGCTCGTCTCCGTGGATCGCGGATCGGCTTGGATCACTTGCCCGATTGAAGATCGGCTCGGCTCCTAAAAGGTTGAAGACTTCTCGCTTGATTTGGTACTCAAGATCTTGGATTTGGAGTGGAATTAGGGTTAGGGTTTCGCACAAGCCTTGTCACGAGACTTGTGGAAGAAAATGGTGTAGAATGAACCAATGGTTATTGATTATTGATTCGCCTTTAACCCTAGGTCTAGGTTCCTATTTATAGATAACTAACCCTAGATCTAGGATTTCAAATTCTAAGTTTCCCTCCTAAAGTTTGTTGAGGAAATTCAAATTTCCCTCCAAAAGTTAGTTAGGGGAGAAACTTCTAGATGTAATTAGTTAGGAGGAGCTTCTAGAAGAGGATTAATTAGGAGCTTAATTAGAATTAGCCTTCCTTAATTTTCTTTGCTGATCTGGCAGTAGCTTCGAGGGTATTCTGGAACTTTACATATCAGATAGCAATGTGGGCCCTGGGAGAAGAATTATACCCAAAACTTGACGGCTGACGTGGCAATAGCGCCGCGGTTCCGCGGCTCAAGCCATCTCCTGCCGCGGAACCGCGGCTGCATGTGGGCTTTAGGCTTTTCTATTTCTGGTACAGTCTTGGGCTGTTGTATGGGTCTTTATTTTATATATAGAATTGTATAATTCCTTCTGAATTTCTTCCTGATCTGAAATGATTGAATTGGCTTAATGTTGATCAGCTCTTTGGTTTTTCTTCCGTATTTTCCTGCACAGACTCAAGACAAGTGTTGCGCAAATACAGAAATGATGCGATGCCATGAAATGCGGTTAATTTCCTTTAAAGTGTCGGTTTAAAAGTCTAACACATGCAATCTCATATTTTGTGACAGATTTGCTAATATGTAGAATATGAATGCCGAACACTTCTAAATGTATGCAAATGTTAAGGAAATTGCCGGCTAAAATATACAATATTTTCGACTGATCACCTACTGAACAGAGTTCCCACCAAATCTGTGCCTACCACACCATATAAGATATGGGAAGGAAAGAGACCATATCTTAATTTTATAAAGATATGGGGTTGCCCGGCCTATGTCAAAAGACAAAAACCGGACAAACTCGAGGCAAGATCTATTTTGTGTAAATTTGTTGGATATCCCAAACATTCGCGAGGGTATATCTTCTACCACAGTGAGGAACAAAGAGTATTTGTTGCTCAACATCCCACCTTTTTAGAAAAGGAATTTCTTGCAAAAGAAATTAGTGGCTCTGAGGTAGAACTGGAAGAGGTTCCAGCTGAACAAAACACAACAGAAGATTTAGTGGAACCAGAGCATTCAGTAACTCCCGACGAACCTCAGCCTCTCCGCCGATCTAGTAGGGTCCCTCGCCCACCTGAGAGATACTACGGTTTTCTCATGGACGGTGGGAGCGAGGATTGCATCATGGAGGATGATGACCTAACTAGCTTCGAGCAGGCCATCACGAGTAGGGACTCAGTGAAATGGCTGGATGCTATGCGGTCCGAGATGGAATCCATGTACACCAACAAAGTATGGACTTTGGATGTTGCTCCTGAAGGGGTAAAACCCATTGGGAGCAAGTGGATCTTCAAGAAGAAACTTGGTGTAGATGGGAAAGTGGAGACTTTCAAAGCTAGACTTGTAGCAAAAGGTTTTCGTCAAAGACCAGGTGTGGACTATGACGAAACCTTTTCTCCAGTGGCTATGCTTAAATCCATCCGGATCATGCTTGCCATCGCTGCATATCATGACTACGAAATCTGGCAAATGGATGTTAAGACCGCCTTTCTAAACGGTGATTTAGAAGAGTGCGTGTACATGACTCAGCCAGAGGGCTTCGTAGATAGTGGGAGCAGCGGAAAGGTGTGCAAGCTGCTTAAATCCATTTATGGATTGAAGCAAGCATCACGGAGTTGGAACATCTGCTTTGACGTCGTTATCAAAGAGTTTGATTTCGTCAAAAACCCAGATGAACCTTGTATTTACAAGAAGGTAGCAGAGAGTAAGGTTGTCTTCCTCGTATTGTACGTGGACGACATACTCTTGATAGGAAATGATATTCCTATGCTGCAATCAGTTAAACTCTTCTTATCACAAAGATTCTCAATGAAAGATCTTGGTGATGCCTCCTGCATATTGGGAATCAGGATCTATAGAGATAGATCCAAACGGATATTGGGATTGTCCCAATCCAGGTACATTGGCACCGTACTAAAGAGGTTTAGTATGGAAGAA
Organism: Agapanthus africanus; assembly: GCA_030015575.1. NCBI lineage: Eukaryota > Viridiplantae > Streptophyta > Magnoliopsida > Asparagales > Amaryllidaceae > Agapanthus > Agapanthus africanus. Next base: position 210,689,158 of record JASDDO010000004.1, read on the forward strand.
TCCAAGCGTGGGAACTTGCCCACGATCTCTGGAGTCACTCTCTCCAAAGAGATGTCTCCCAAGACTGATTTGGAGAGAGCTCGCATGCAAGGGATACCCTATGCTTCGGCTGTAGGCTCTATCATGTATGCGATGCTATGTACCAGACCCGATGTAGCATACTCACTAAGTGTAGTGAGCAGGTATCAAGCTGATCCTGGAGAGAGTCACTGGACAGCTGTGAAGAGCATTCTTAAGTACTTGCGAAGGACTAAAGAGATGCTCTTGGTGTATGGTAACGGAGAACTCCAAGTGGGGTCCTTTACCGATTCGAGCTTCCAGAGTGATAAGGACGACTCTAAGTCGCAGTCGGGCATTGCCTTTACCCTTTACGGAGTGGCGGTTAGCTGGAAGAGTTCCAAGCAGGAAACCGTGGCAGACTCGACGATGGAGGCTGAATACATCGCTGCCAACGATGCTGCCAAAGAGGCTGTCTGGATCAAGAAGTTCATTACTGAACTTGGAGTGGTTCCATCCATTGAGCATCCAATACTTTTGTATTGCGATAACAATGGAGCGGTGGCTTTGGCCAAGGAACTCAGGTCCCATCAGTGATCCAGGCATATTCTGAGGCGGTATCACCTGATCCGGGAGATAGTTGATCGCCGGGAGATCGAGGTCAGGAGGGTTGACACGAAGAACAACACGGCGGATCCACTCACGAAAGCCATTCCCCAGATACAGTTTGAGAGACTCTTCGGGATGCTCGGTATGCGATACTACAGCAGCTGGCCCTAGTGCAAGTGGGAGATTGTTAGTTGTATGTTTGCCCTAGAGGCCAGTATTGTACAGATGATGTATATTATATTGGATGCTTGGACATATATAGAGATGACTTTCTTGCTCGATATGATAGTATGCTATCTGGTTGCTCTTTATCTTAATATGTACACTAGTCTCTTTAAACTGTCTTTTAGTTACATGTTGGTAAAGCCCTTAGGATGTGTACTCGACTGCCTGGACTATGATGTAGATCATACTAGTGGGGACATGGTAGTCCATATGTACATCCTTCAAGGTCCCTAGTCGTGGGTGTATCGAGACGGGGCATCGATATACCAGTGTAGACTAGCGTATACGCTTCTCGACCCATGAGATGGGCGATGGATGATCCCATATCCATTGGTGTTTGACATCAGAGATGGTATACGGGTGCTTAGTGGAGACTGGGTACACTGGACGGACTCGCCGAGAACTCCCAGATGGTATTATACCTCACGTCAGATGGCAGTTCTCAGGTGACACTTGTACAGGTTCGTCTGTAGACCCGAGATCGTCATGGAGTCTTGTGTGATTCCAACTGTACTTTGATCTCCACCTTACCACGTCCATGAGGGCGTGCAAAACGGTGGTCTTTGGGTACAGTCCCGAGTCACATGGAGGCAATGAGCGATAAGAGGGGTTTCGTCTCTCCCGGTATTGGGGGTTGATGTTGCGCTGTGCTCGATTGGCCGTAACAGGGAAGTCCCTGGCCAGGGCTGATCATAGATTTGCTGGTAAGTGTTACCAGTAGTTTCTCGACCCATTATGAGCCTCACATCGGCACGACTTATTGGTTATTGGGGTCTGACGTTTACCACCCCTAGACTTAATATGCGACATATCAGACTAACAGACCGGACTGTACGGTAAGTGTTACTGGTTGGATTCACAGGAGTGTGAGCGGGCTAGCTCGTCGATCTTCTGATCGCTCAATACCCAGATGGCCGTTACGTTTAGCAGACCGCTTGCGGCTTGTGGATGTTTGATATGATCATCATCTGCTACCGGCGTATTGACGAGTCTTTAGAATCCTACACAGAGGTTTCCTGGCTCAAGCGAAACGAAATAGGAGCGCATATGAGATATGTGCAGGACCGAGAATAATGCGTGTATGTGATACCGTATTCAATTCTCGCGATGAATGTATCGATTGGTTATATACAATATAACCTAGATATCGAATCAAGGATTGATTCGATAAGACGATACATAGGATACTAGTCGGTTATATGCGATATGACCGGATCATTAAATCAAGTGTTGATTTAATGATTTAATGTATAATTATATATTTGATATATTACTTTGCATTAGCTAGTATTGGTTCACTTTAAATGGATTTTCTCACTTGATGTGCAAGTTGTATATGTGATATACTTTTGTGCACATGTTTGTATCATGTTTGATGATACTTGCTCATTTGGTTAAGTGTATAGAATTATACCATGGTTAAGTTGATGTTTAGGGTTTTGCTTTTCCATTTATTTATTTATCTGTTTATTTATTTATTTGGAAAAGATAAAGATGAGAATGGTGGCTTTCTTTGTTTCTTATTGACGCTTCATGAAGCTTTGACTTAGTCATCATTCTTGTCTCATGCTTAACCCTAACCATTTGAACTAACCCTAGTTCATTCTCTACACTTAACTATGGTTAAGATTATGATAAGTTTTCATTTTAAAAGAATTATGATATTCTTTCTTCTTCTTCATCATCTTCTTCTTCAAGAAAAGCTTAAGTCCATCAATGGCAACTTGAGCAAAAGTGAGAGAAATCCAATTCTAAAGTGAACCCACCTCCTATTTCTTCACCCTCTACCTCTTGCCAAGTAGTATAGGGTGTTTTCTTCACAAGTTTCACAACTTGGTGAAGTTGGAGCTTGAACTTGTGATGCCTCGACATAGATCATCTTCGGCACGAAGCCGACGACCTAGTCCGCCCATTTCCCCGATGAAGCCGACGATTGAGTTCGGGATTCAAGATGGACAGCGAGAGGACGCCTACATGGAGCTAAGGAAGTGGAGAACCGGATCTACAAAGGTTGTAGCCTCTCTCCTTTAGTTAAGTTGTTAACTAGTTTCGTTTTTCACCTGAATTTCTAGTCGACGATCCGTATTAGGGTTTCGCGGCACTCATAAAATTTGATATTGGCATGGTTGATGCCTTGTGAGAGTTCATTAGCGTGCCTAGGAACCCTACAGGACCAACCAGAGGGTTTCATTCAGAGTGGGAGCAGCGGAAAGGTGTGCAAGTTGCTTAAGTCCATCTACGGACTATAGCAGGCATCGCGGAGTTGGAACATCTGTTTTGATGAGACGGTCAAGGAATTTGGCATTATCAAAAATCCAGATGAACCATGCATCTATAGTAGATTTGTAGCGAGAACTATAGTATGCCTCGTTTTATACGTGGATGACATTCTCTTAATAGGAAATGACATTCATATGCTCAATCTGTCAAGGGGTTCTTGTCACACAGGTTCTCCATGAAAGACCTGGGTGATGCCTCATACATCCTGGGGATCCGGATCCATCGTGATAGATCCAAGAGGATATTAGGACTTTCACAGTCCAGGTACATCGACACCATACTGAAAAGATTCAGTATGGAAGATTCCAAGCGCGGTAATCTACCGGCTTGTCATGGGATCACCCTCTCTAAAGAGATGTCTCCCAAAACTGATTTGGAGAGGAATCGCATGTCTATTATACCCTACGCTTCTGCGGTAGGCTCTATAATGTATGCGATGTTGTGTACCAGACCGGATGTAGCTTATGCACTGAGTGTGGTAAGCCGGTATCAGTCAAACCCTGGGGAGAAACACTGGATAGCGGTAAAGAACATTCTCAAGTACCTGAGAAAGACTAAGGAGATGTTCTTGGTGTATGGCGGAAAAGACCTCCAGATCGAGGCCTTTGCTGACTCCAGCATCCAGAGTAACAAGGATGATTCCAAGTCCATGTCGGGTTTTGTCTTTACCCTCAATGGAGGGGCGGTGTGTTGGAAGAGTTCCAAACAGGAAACCGTTGCAGACTCGATGATGGAAGCGGAATACATCGCTGCATCTGATGCCGCAAAAGAAGCTGTCTGGATAAGGAAGTTCTTGAAAGAACTTCAGGTGGTTCCGTCCATTGTTGATCCAATACCTCTGTATTGCGACAACAACGGGGCTATAGCTTTAGCGAAGGAACCCAGGTCCCATCAGAGATCCAGACACATCTTGAGGCGGTATCACCTGATCAGGGAGATCGTGGATCGCCAGGAGATCAAGGTTCGGAGGGTTGCTTCAGAAGATAACACTGCAGATCCATTCACCAAGGCCTTACCCCAGACTCAGTTCGAGCGGCTGATTGAGATGATAGGTCTTCGATACGCCAGTACATGGCCTTAGTGCAAGTGGGAGATTGTTAGTGTATATGCCCTAGAGGCCATTACTGTATCATACTAGTTTGTATATTACTTAATGGAAGCTTGGGATATTCACCTTGTATAAACAATCTTGCTTAATATAGTAGTATGCTACTTGGTTTGTTTCTACTTCAATGTGTACATGTGTTTATTTTTGTATATCACCTATACACATTAGAGGAGCCCTTAGGATCTTTGCTTGATTACCAGCGTTGTGATGGCAGTCACACTAGTGGGGGCTGGGTAATCTATAAGCACATCCTTATACAGGTCCCTAGTCACAGGACTATCGAGATAGGGCATCGATACTCCGGAGTAGACTAGCGTATGCGCTTCTCATCCCAGTGTGGGAGATGGTCTGTCCCACAGCCATTAGTACGTCGTACTGGAGATAGTATACGGGTGCTCGTTAGGTTACGAGTACACTGGACAGGACTCGTAGGGAACTGACCGGTTGGTATTATACCTATCGTCAGTTATCAGTTCCCAGGTGACATGAGTACAGCTTAGTCCGCTGACTTGACACTGTCACTTCGCCTCGAGTGTGTTCCCACTGTACTTTGATTACTACCCTACCACGGCTCAAAGGAGTCGTGCAAACAGGTAGTAGTTGGGTGCAGTCCCGAAGCACTTGGAGGCAGTGACGGTTAGACAGGATTCGTCTCTCCCGGTATTGGGGGTTGACATCGCGCTGTGTCTAGGAGATCCATTACACGAGTAGTCCCTGGCCAGGGCAATCGAGATATACTGGTAGGCTTCCAGTGTTATCTCAGGGTGTTTTGGGCTTCACTCCGACACGACTTGTACCGCTATTAGGGGACTGACGTTTACCGCCCCCTAGGCCCGCCATGCGATGTATCAGACGAACAGACCGGACTGTACGGAGAATGTCACATTCAGGCTCAGTAGGAGTTCAGATGGGTTTCACCTCGTCAGTCTTCTTGTCGGCATCTACCTGGGGACCGTTACGCACAGCTAGTGCCGCTTGCGGTCTGTGGTTAAACCCACTGCCAGCGTAGTGTCGAGTCTTTAGAGTCCTACACAGAAAGCTATTCGCCTTTAGGCAAAAGAGTAGAGGTCGCATGGTTTTGCGGCAGGTCGCATGGTTTTGCGACAGGGTTCGGTCACATCCGTGCACTTATGCACGTATAGTGTCCGGACAGTTTACACTAGCGGGCTTTGGTTTAAGCCAGATCCTAGTGTACGTATTGGGATTGGATTTATCCAGTATGTATTCGTGTTCCTCGGAACGCGGATGCGGGTGTATATGCACAGTTGACGGAGAGACAGAGACAGAGGATTTTCATTAGGGTTGTTGACCGTTGACTGTTGACTTTTTGCTCAACCCTAATGAGAATATGATATATGATTAACAATAATATTAATTAAGTATTATGGTGACATGGTTGTTGAGGGGTTGACTTTGTTGACCTGTTGACTTTGTTGACCGGTTGACTAGGTTGGACTAGTTGACCATCATGATGACAATGGCTATCATTTCATGGCAAAGACTTTTTACTTGCTTGTTTCTCTTATGAGAAATGAGTGCATGAAATGATATGGCTATTGTAGCTTAAACCATTTACACAATACTTGATTACTATTTTTGTGATGATGGTTTTGGATTATGAGAGCCAAGAGAGAAAAGTCTTTCTCATTTTCTATCATTCTCACTCTCTCTCTTGTTCTTGAGCTCTCATCTTCTTCCTCTTGCTCTCCCTCTTTTTAGTCTATGGTTCACTTGTCTCATGTGTTGAGAACCAAGAACCATAGATAAAATCCCAAACACACTCTTCTCTACTCACTCTAGTTCACAAGGTTTAGCAAACCAAGTGAACTAGTTTCTTCAAAGACCGAAGAAGAAGCCAAAGGTAGAAGCTTTCGAGGTGGATCCATCTTCGGCGCAAGGAGACGACGGGGTGAAGCCGATCCGGACAACCATCGAGGCTTGAAGACGAAGGAGTTCAAGAAAGTAAGGTATAACCCCCTAACCGACTAGTTAACTACTCCTAGTTAGGTTGTTAGTTAGATGTTTAACAAAGATCCGGTTTTGAGTCCTTGTTACCACCTCTAGAAAATTGTTTTTCACCAAATTCCGCATGCCCGAAAGTACCGGGAGAGGTAGCATGGACTTACATAGATATACACATTCGTCACATGCAATGATAGCCATTCCAGATCACAGATGAAAACATTGGATATATTAGGAATCCACAATCCGTACGAGCCTGTAACGAAGAGCGGATTACACGGTCGCGATGAATAGCCAAGACCCCACCCTAGACCCCTACGGGTGCGGCAAACTACCCACCAAGTACCCGAAGCGAAGCAACCTCCCTCAACACCGTGAGCAGGCCACTCGGCACTTCGAGATACCCGGTAGTTTGTGCACCCCACCTTGGGTCTATCCTAGGAGCAAAAACAGTGAAAGAAATTATACAATGACGGCTACAACCCCATCCCGGTTGTGCGGCCATATAAATAATATTACATCAATTACAAATTACATGAATTGAAAGAAAAAGAAAACTCTCATCTCACAACTCCCCGGCTATTCATCCGCGACAATCCAATGAATTCATATACACATACCATCAACATTACAGATCACAGATATGTATAACCCCCACTAATCGACGTATAGCGATTAGCAGACGTTCAATACATATATCACATCACAGATATAACCCGTTAGCTTAAGACTTTAGAAGTTCGATCAAAATACGGATTTTTAAACCCCAAAAACAAATTTTGCTTTCTGGAAAATCTGGGTAGAAAAATCATATTCCAAAAATCCCAAAACACCCCCAGAAATACACTGCAGCAAAACCGATCCACGGCCGAGTCAACTCGGCCGCGGATCCGCGGCAAGAAGCTGTTCTTGCCGCGTTTCCGCGGTGAGTTGGTCGGTTCTGTGGATCGTTTTTCTACAGTGTACACTAAAAACCCTGAGTCGATTTTTGGTATATGTCAAATAATTTTTACAGCAGTTTGAAAATCGACAGAGAGTTTGAATTCCGGGCATGTTTCGTGACTTTTTCTCCGATCGAACTTCTAGTTACTTTGCTAACATGTTAGATAGTGTTTAACTTGGCTCTGATACCACTGTAGGTCCACGTTACCTCTCCCGGTTCTTTCGGGCTTGCGGAAATGATGAAAAACGATTTTTCTTTTGGTGGTAACATGGACTCAAAATATGGATCTTTGTTAAACAACTATCTAACAACCTGACTAGGAGTTTTTCCTACTCGGTTAGGGGTTATACCTTAACTTGAACTCCTTCTCTTGGACTCCTTGTGGTGGTCGGATGGTTCTCTCCTCGTCGTCTCTTTGTGCCGAAGATGGATCCACCTGAAAGCTTCTACCTTTGGCTTCAACCTCAATCTTGAGGAAACTAGAACACTTGGTTTGCTAAACCTTGTATACTAGGATGAGTAGAGAAGTGTTTTGGATTTTATCTCTATGGCCCTTGCTTCTCAACACATGAGACAAATAGAACCATGAACTAGAGAGAGAGAAAGAGGAAGAGGGAGAGCTTGAGGATGAGAGAGAATGAGAATGATAGAATGAGCAAGACTTTTCTCACCCTTGCTCTCATAATCCAAAATAATCATAACTCATAATAATAATTGAGTATTATGTGATGGTTGTTATCATATCAAATGGCCATATCATTTCATGCATTAAATGCAATTTGTGAACAAACAAGCAAGCCAAGGTCAATGCCAAGAAATGATGTCCATTGTCATGAGATGGTCAACAAGTCCAACCTAGTCAACCGGTCAACTAAGTCAACAAGTCAACAAAGTCAAACTTTCAACCCAACCATGGCACAGTAATACTTAATTAATATTATTATTAATCATATTTCTTATTCTCATCAGGGTTTAGCTAAAAGTCAACAGTCAACAACCCTAATGAGAATCCTCTGCCTCTGTCTCTGTCAACCGTGCATATGCACCCGCATCCGCGTTCCGAGGAACACGAATACAAACGAGATAAAACCAATCCCAAAACGTATACTAGGATCCGGTTTAAACAAAAGCCCGCTAGTGATAACTGCCCGGACACTGAACGTGCACAAGTGCACGGATGTGACCGAACCCTGTCGCAAAACCATGCGACCTCTACTCTTTTGCCTAAAGGCGAATAGCACTCTGTGTGGGACTCTAAAGACTCGACACTACGCTGGCAGTGGGTTTAACCACAGACCGCAAGCGGCACTAGCTGTGCGTAACGGCCCCTAGGTAGATGCCGATAAGAAGACGGACGAGTTGAAACCCATCTGAACTCCTACTGAGCCTGAATGCGACAATCTGCGTACAGTCCGGGCTGTTCGTCTGAGAATATCGCATGGCGGGCCTAGGGGGGCGGTAAACGTCAGTCCCCTAATAGCGGTACCAGTCGTGTCGGAGTGTAGCCTAGAACACCCTGAGATAAAACTGGAAACCTACCAGTATATCTCGCTTGCCCTGGCCAGGGACTTTGTGTAATGGCTCTCCTAGACACAGCGCGATATCAACCCCCAATACCGGGAGAGACGAATCCTGTCTAACCGTCACTGCCTCCAAGTGCTTCGGGACTGCACCCAACTACTACCTGTTTGCACGACTTCTTTGAGCCGTGGTAGGGTAGTAATCTAAGTACAGTGGGGACACACTCGAGACGAAGTGACAGTGTCAAGTCAGCGGACTAAGATGTACTCATGTCACCTGGGAACTGATAACTGACGATAGGTATAATACCAACCAACAGTTCCCGACTAGTCCTGTCCAGTGTACTCGTAACCTAACGAGCACCCGCATACTATCTCAAGTACGACGTACTGACGGCTGTGGGACAGACCGTCTCCCACGCTGGGATGAGAAGCGCATACGCTAGTCTACTCCGGAGTATCGATGCCCTGTCTCGATAGTCCTACGACCAGGGACCTTCATAAGGATGTGCTTGTGGATTACCCAGCCCCCACGAGTGTGACTGCCATCACAACGCTGGTAATCAAGCAAAAATCCTAAGGGCTCTACTAATGCGTATAGGTGATGTACTAAAAAAAACACATGCACACATTAAATTAGAAACAAACCAAGTAGTATACTACTATTTTGAGCAAGATTGTCTATACAAGGTGAATATCCTAAGCTTCCATTAAGTAATATACAAACTAGTATGATACAGTAATGGCATCTAGAGCATATACACTAACACCAACCACTTCCCACTATTTATCTTATCCTAAAAAAATCTTTTAAGTTACTCTTTTAAACCTCCATTGATCGTTTTCGGTCTATTAAATCACTATTTATTACCTTATTAAACATTATTAATCTCTATCTCAACCTATAATTATCTTCTACCTTCAAAACCCTACATTTCCAAACTTTCTATTTCATTTCTCAACTTTCAAATTTATAATCATTAAGCCCAACAATCATTCTTCAAATTCTCGTCTTCTATATTATAAACCTTAAATCCCGAAATTTCACCTTCAACTTCTCAATTTTTATATCCAAAATCTTTAAACCATCAAAAAAATTTAAATCTTATTTTCAATCCTTCATATTCTATATCCACAGCCCAAAAATCTAACTCCATCTATAATATCCCATCTTCCATATTCAAAGCCATAAAACCTAACATTCTTCAATTGGTCATCTTCTGCATCTAAAACTCTAAAACGCAAAATAAGAACATTTAAAATATTTAGAGGGCTAAGGTAAATTGTGAGAAGTTGGAGGAGGGACAGAGCAGATAGTGAAGTTTTGGGGTCTATGTTAAAAAACCAAAAAATATATATATATATATATATAACTTCATCTGAACGGGAAAGGTTATGAAACTACCAAACATGATGAATCATTATGGGTTGCAGATAAAAAGGCATTGGCTAAAATGCAAGGACTTGAACGGATGTGCAAATATTTGCCCATTAACCTACTCTTATGCAGCGGATGGATGTGTCGGCAACCCGTATATATATATATATATATATATATATATATATATATATATATATAAAAGTAGATTACCTAAGTATGGGTCAACAGACAAAAGCAGATTCAATCAAGAAAGTGAAATGAAATTAATAATGAGATTAGTTTCTTTTAGAGGCAAATCATAATAAACATTGTATATAGAAAAGCTATCATATGATAAAATGGACAAGAAACTAATTGTGTAGAATTCATGTTTTTTTGTCAAAGTATAATCACCGGCAACCACAAGAAATGAGATTATGAAGAATGACAGCATTATTCAATGACAATATCAAACCTGGCATTTTTCTACTTTAATAAATGTAATAGAAGTTTCTTATTATATACATGTATAGAAAGGTGGATAGAGAATCAGACTTTTATTTCGGCATCTTCTGCAGATAGGGCTGCAAACATGGGAGTATTTGAGTCTCGGCAAAATATGATCTGGATCCCTTTTGTTTAAATTCCCAGGAGAAAATTAAAATCATTCTTTAATAAGCTCATTTTTTACCATTAATTATTTGACATATGGCGTTAACTTGATAAAAGAAATTCCCCAATTCGAGACGTGAGGAGGCCTATTGATAAATGGCTTAAATAAGGATATTTTTTTGCAAGTGTTAAATGCTTGATAAAAATAATATTTTGTAAATCAAGCAAGTTTTCAATTATTTTTTCTGAAAAGTTAAATCTAATGTTCTAAATATCAGATATTGGAATCATATCGGTTCAAACAATTTCATATCGGATCTCGTGATATATCACGTGATATTTTCTTAATATTGAACGCAGTGTTCTAAATGTAGGCCAATATCGCCGAAATATTGGTTTTGAAAAGAAAACGACACAGATATGCAAAATAATTTCGGGTAATGATATTTGGTGAATATCGGCCGACATGTCATGATTTTGGCCGAGGGAGGTCGGCGTTTAGGCCGGCATGTCATGATTTTGGACTTAAAAATAATCCAGTCCATTTGGACCAACTTAGTTTGCAGGAACCTCGTTTCATCTCCCATGTAAGATTCAAAGCTACACTCGTTCACTTAATTGGCCACCACTCTAGTATTGATCTATTGAAGAAGATATGTTTTATAAAACTAAATATCTAAATAAGTTAATTTTTTTTCAAAGAAATAAATTTTATAAATGATGTCTACATTACAAAAATATAGAACCCGGTATTTGATAATACCACCCGATATTTCACGATATCTGATATCCGACATCAAAATCTTCGGACCGACACGATATTAACATCCGAAATTTAGAACATTAATTGAACTATCAAATTTTGTATTATAAACATTAATGTTGAGAATGCGGTTATCATTATCTCACATCGGAAAAATTATGGGATACATATGGGTATAAAATATAAGTTGAGCCAAACCTCAACAAGACTTGAGTCTTGTTGTTGAAACACATTGTACCTATTAAAAAGCTCATCATTCCCTCAATTTTCCCGATGTGAGACTATATTAACCACATTCTCAACACTCCTCCTCACGTGCAACACACGTGGACAAAGAGGACTTTACGTGTGAGGGCTTAAACCTCAGGTGCAATGTGGACAGACAAACATCCCGAGCTTTGATACAATGTAAATCTCTATGTGGGCACGTGAAGCACTCTTTGTCCAGGTGCGTTGCACATGAGGGGGAGTATTGAGAATGTGGTTAACATAGTTCCACATCGGGAAAATTGTGGGATGCATATGGGTATAAGGTATAAGATGGGTCAAAGCTCCACAATGCTTGAGTCTTATTGTTGGAACACACTTATATCAAAGCCCATATGTACCTATTAAAAAGTCCATCACTCTCTCAATTAAATACTCTAAACTCTAACAATTATTAATATCTTAATATAAAAGGTGGCTAATCAAATAGCATTTTCTTCAATAGCTTAGTGAAGGAGCGTTCAGCATTTTCTTCAATAGGCTTAGTAACGGAGAGCTAATGATTGGTCGCAAGTTCAAATTTCAAAAATTCTCAAAACTTATCCCGCACTTCTTAAAATTTCAAGATTTTGGAAATTGACCCCAAGTTTCAAAAATATGCGCATCAATTTCAGAGAATACCCAGCGTCCTAAATATACAAAGATTAAGAGCCATATCAATTAATTTCTGAAAAAATGCAGCATCAAAACGAGATTTGGGGTTTTAAAAAAATTTCAAAATTTCCAAAGAGAAAAGAGGGATGTTGACATTTTTCTTTCCTCAACTCTATTGCAGGTTGGTACAGGTCTATTTGAAAACTATCATCACCTAATAAATCCAAAATAAGTTTTATGTGAAAAATTTGCGATAAACTAACAAATAAGAGATTTAAAAGACATCGGCTGATATTTAGTTATATCAGTCGACTTTATCTAAAAATCAAAAAATATATAATTTTGATAAATCATAGTGTTATTGAACCGATGTATTAGCGTCATGGCGGTATATATTTGCCATATATATCAAATATTGACCGATATTTAGAACACAGATTATATCTAGGATGATAAGATGAAATGGAAGGTACTATTATATTTCCTTCTCTTTTAAATTTTCATCTTTTTGACCAGTTTATTTCTGTTCTTTTCAATTGAGAATTTCTTTTTGTTGAGAAAAATCCTTTAAGGATTTTGTTCCATACTTTCATTTTAAGAGATTTTAGAATAATTTAACTGTGTTTTTCACAATCAACATCTTAGACTATCAATTGTAGCCACTGTATTTTTTAGAACATAAAATACTATTCAAATAAGAGATAAGTAGTGTTCTAAATGTCGACTAACATCCGATATATGCCGCCGAAATTTCGTTTTGGAGTGAATGACATAAAATTGCTAAAATATTTATTTTTCTTTAATTTAGAATATATTGGCCAAAATCTCTGTATATCAGCAGAAATTTCCGATATATCAACCGAAATTTATGTATTTTGGAAAAATATCACTATACTTGCTAAAAAATTGTTGTAGGATTTTTCGGGTTTCAGAATATAATTAAACACACCCGACTGGCATTTCGACCCGTTTAACTTAATAAAGCATACCAATTTCTTGCTTTTAGGAAAGCCTATATCAGCCCCAATTCCATCGAGACCATTCTGGCTCACAGATCTCCATCTTATAGTTCACAGATCAACCGATGACAAGCTCACAGATCTCCCTCACTCTCTCTCGCGGACCTCTCTCACTCGCATATCAGCGACAACCAATCGACAACGAAGCCCTCTCTATCCCTTAAAGATCGGCGATAGCCAACAACAACCGACGATGAGCTCACGGATCGATCTCTCCCAGTCAGCGATAGTCAACAATTTATATTAAGTTATAGCGATGATATTTTAATCAAAAACATAAGTTATATTAATGACATTTATAATAAAAAACTATAGATTCGAATATTTAGAAAATAACACTGAAATTTCTTCGATACCCGATATCACATTCTTCGAACCGACATCGATATCTGATGGAGCTCCTTTTCGGGCCTCCGTCAGATGTTGTCTTCCGTTGATCTCGCAGTGAACTTAGCTGTTTATCCTTCGTTGCGTGTGGGTCTCAATTGGTGTTTGGAGGAAGAGGTGAGGTGAGGAAGCTGTTGCCGAGTACCTGCAAAGAAGTCCCGGGATGGTTTGGTACCACCGAGGACCCTCCGACGCTCAAGTTAGTGATGAGATCCGAGCAGAGTAACGGCATAAAAGTGTGAAAAATGGCTTACTTCACCCCTCTGTGATGGGGGTTTATATAGCGGTGTGGCATGCAGCAGCAGGCGTGAGAATCCCGCCGGCAGTTACGCTCCCGACGCCACGCCCGTGTAAAGAGCGGATCGCCCATTAATGGGATCGTGATGATGTGGAACGTGGGATGTTGTTGATGGAGAATCTGCGCATGACGAGATTTGCGGAGTGGTGGTTACGCCGGTGAGTGGTGGAGTTGGTCGGTCGGAGGGACCGAGGAAGATGGTATCGGCGGGAGAGCTCGGGAACGAGCGAGAGGGCCAAGATATCTTGGTCCTGCGGTAGCTCGGAGGCGAGCTGAGAAGCCGAGGAGGCCAATTTGCAGGGGGCCCAAAGGTGAGCCAACTTTGTGCTTGTAGGTCGGGTACAGGGGTGGCCTGATCGGCCCCTGTGGGCCCTCTCTTCTGAGTTATGGGACACGTCATCTGCCACGCGTGCTGATCTGGAAGGTCGCCAATATAGAGCATCAAAATTAGCCCCCCATTCTTGTCCCGACCAGCTGACGGGTCGGGCCAAGAGTGGACTGCCGGGCCGCCCGGGGAGAGCACCCTTTTAAGATTTCGTCAGGACGTGTCCCCGGGCTGTCAGCTGCCTTTTCTGCCAGCGAATCAGGGCGAAATCTCTGCATTTAAGGAAAGTGTGCCGGTTTGTGCATCCTGTCACTGAAGCGACTGTCTGCGTGTCAAGCGTCGGTTGGCCGACGCGATGTGTGCAGACCTGTGGACTGATGGGGCGCAGCCCAGTGTATGCGTGACATGTGGAGCGATCGGTCGTCGAGTTGATTTCAATCACTTGCCGAGTGTGCCAAGCGCTGCTGAGAAAGAGGCATCTTTATGGTCCCGAAGTCGAGGGGGGATTACTTAGACTTGGATAGACCTGATGTCTCTCGTTGTGGATTTGGATCCGCTGCATGTGATGGGCTCAGTGGCCTCGTTATGAGGGCTACAAACCCGCAACGTCTGTTGGGCAGGAGGATGCCCGCTGGGGGTGACTGAGTAGGGAAGCTGCTCGGTTGATCTTGGCGAGGGTCCCCTTGCGTTGCGAGTAGGGAAGCTACCGGCCAGGAGTAGTCGAGTCTGGAAGGAATTTGATCCTTGTCTTTGTTGGGTAGGAAGCTACCTGCCGGGATGCGCCGAGTAGGAAGGGGCTCGGTGGCCTCGCAAAGAGGGCTTCAGTCCCTCAGCGTTTGATGGGTAGGAGGACGCCCGCTGGGGATGCGCCGAGCAGGAAGGAACTCAGTGGCCTTGCGATGAGGGCTTGAGATCCTCAGCATCTGATGGGCAGAAGGATTCCCGTTGGGGATGCGCCGAGCAGGAAGGAACTCAGCGGCCTCGCGATTAGGGCTTCAGATTATCAGCATCTGATGGGCAGGAGGATGCCCGTTGAAGATGCGTCGAGCAGAAGGAACTCGGCGGCCTCGCGGTGAGGGCTTGAGATCCTCAGCGTTTGATGGGCAGGAGGATGCTCGCTGGGGATGCGCCGAGTAGGAAGGAACTCGGCGGCCTCCCGATGAGGGCTTTGGTCCTTGACGCTGGAGGGGCCGTGAGAGGCCTCCGAAGGATGGCCGAGCAAGGTAGCTGCTCGGTGCCTCTTGGCGAGGGCTTTTATCCTTGACGCTGAAGGGTCGCTGAGAGGCCTGCGAAGGATGGCCGAGCAGGGTAGCTGCTCGGTGCCTCTTGGCGAGGGCTTTGATCCTTAACGCTGGAGGGTCCCTAAGAGGCCTGCGAAGGATGGCCGAGCAGGGTAGCTGCTCGGTGCCTCTTGGCGAGGCCATTGGTCCTTGACACTGGAGGGGCCCTGAGGGGCCAGCGAAGGATGGCCGAGCAGGGTTGCTGTTCGGTGCCTCTTGGCAAGGGCTTTGATCCTTGACGCTGGAGGGTCCCTGAGAGGCCTGCGAAGGATGGCCGAGCAGGGTAGCTGCTCGGTGCCTCTTGGCGAGGGCTTTCTGATCCCCGGCGTTGCGGTAGGGAAGCTGTAAGTGCACGGCGGCGCCTCGGCCGTCAATCCGACGCCGGAATGCGGAAACGAAAACTTTTCTATAAACTAGAACCGGCACCACCGCGCACTAAAAACCCGGATCGGGCCATTAACATAACTCTAGCAAACTAGAAAATGGAGTAGAGAGCTATACTAAGAGATCCGTGTCCTTCGGTCTTCGCCTCCACCCCGATCTCCTTGTGGAATCTCCGGTCTTCTGCTCCTCGTCGGAACGGGCACCACAACGCCAGGTTCTTTTACGGGCTCCCACCTCTGGACCGAGGCAAATCGGGCATGATGTTGGCGAGCCGACGTGCCCAAGGAATGCTGTAGGCAAGTGTAGAGAGGTATGTCTCATGGAGTTGAAGTTGCCTTGTATGGATGTGGAGGAGAATCAAAAACTTTGGAGAGAGGTGAGGAAAAATGTAGTAAGCCCAAAAATGAGATGAATGAATTTCTCCCTCACAAAAATGAACTTCTCTCCCTCACAATGTGGCCGTCCCCCTTCTCTCTCTCAAAAATGGTGGAGCTAAATGCAAGTGGAGAAAATGAATTGATAAACATGAATAAAGATCACAACAATATCAACCTCACATCCTTTCCAAATCCTTTCTCATTTAATGCATGAGAATTGATGGAAAAAGAATCTCATGATTCAATATCTATCATGAAGCAACAAATCACAAAAACCCCCTCCACAAAAACAAATTTGCAAACTTGCAAATAACCCCTCACCGGAAAAATCCGACCGCAAAAGGAACAAAGGAAAACTGGCCGGAACGGAATACAAACTGGCAACTTCAGAAAACTGATCCCGTAATAAATTATAGAAAAACCCCGCGACTGTATATACATACCCGCATTTGTATTCCCACTAAATACAAATGCAAAGAGACAAAATCTACACTGTACAATACTAGGATCTGGCTTAAACCAAAGCCCGCTAGTATTATCCGTCCGATCACGATCCGTGCAATACCGCACGTATCTGATCGAACCCTGCCATATCTCCATACGGCCTCTACAGTGTTTCGCCCGAAACTTGAGAAAACGGTCTGTGGGGGACTCTAAAGACTCGTCAATACTTTGGTTGTGGATTTAACCACTAGCATGTCAGATGTATTAGCCTATACGTAACGGGCTACCAGGTATTGACCAAAAGGGACGTCGATGAGCGAACTCATCCTGACCCCCTACTGAGCCTGTCAGTGACAATATCCGTACAGTCTGGTCCGTTCGTCTATGAGTATCGCATGGTGGGCCTAGGGGGTTGGTAAAAGTCAGACCCCCAAAAGCGGTACAAGTCGTGTCGGAGTGTAGTCCAGAACACCCTGAGATACTACTGGAATACCCACCAGTAAATCTCCTGCCTCGGCCGAGGGCTTTGTGTAATGGCTCTCCTAGACACAGCGCGACCTCACCCCCAATACCGGGAGAGACGAACCCCTGCAGATCCGCTCACTGCCTCCATGTGGCTCGGGACTGTACCTAACTAAAACCTGTTTGCACGTCTCCTTTGAGCGTGGTAGGGTAGTAATCAAAGCACAGTGGGAACTCACACGAGACAAATGACGATCTCAGGTCAATGAACTAACCTGTACACATGCCACTAGGGAACTGCTATCTGACGTCAGGTATAAGACCAACTAGTATGTTCCCGGCGAGTCCTGTTCGGTGTACTCATAACCCAATGAGCACCTGTATACATCTTAGGTGAACCAACTGACACCAGTGGCTTGTGAGACCGCTCACCGCCCCTTGTCGGGGTCTCGACTGTATACACTAGTCTACTATGGAGTATCGATTCCCTGTCTCGAAACTCCCACGACTAGGGACCTTTTAAGGATGTGCTTATAGACCCCAGCTCCCACGTATATGATCGTCCTCATACTGCTGGCAGTCAAGAAAGAATCCTAGGGGCTCTATCAACGTGTAATAGCGACTCGTAAGGTCACCTAAAGCAGTACACGATGATAAAGATAAACCAGATAGCATACTATCATCTTGAGTAAGACTGTCCTACCGGTATAGGTCCTCCCTCAATCATTGCAATCACGTGCCTGTGATCCAATAATTGACTCTGATGGCACTATCTCCAACAATCTCTCACTTGCACTCAAGGCTAATTATTGCGATGTCGCATACTCACAGCCCGTGTGATACCGAACACCCAACTCCTCTACTAGTCAGTCTCACAAAGCTCGTTTGCGAAACTATTGCGTTCGAGGAATAGCCTCAGTGAGTGGATCCGCTGTGATGTTTCTTTCTATGTTTCTCTTTATCTCAAGTTCGCGCAGAAACCCATCTCCCGAAATGAGCAATACCTGTCTTAGAATATGATTGGATGTCTGATGGGACCAAGTTCACAAGTGAACTCCAAATCCAAACTTCTTAGACTGTATCGTCGACTGAACTTAATCAGTGTCCTGCGCCATGCCTCCCTCAGTATCCGCCTGGACCACTTGTCCATAATACTGCCCCTCTTCAGAGGAAAAACTATAACTCTGACAGCCACTCTGTCATCCAGGTCACCTTGGAAGCCTGGAATGATAACTGTCTCCCAAAGGAGGCTGCCGTTATCATTTCCCTAGAACATCAACTTATGTTCTAAAAATTGCTTCCGATCGTTTCTCCAGGATTGGATTAATATCAACTTATTGCATCTCGTGCAAAAACAACATCTAGTGTGGTACTTGATATCTTATGATTGACTCAATTGCCTAAGCAAGTGATCTGCCAATCATGCACATCCCTCTCCCTTTTAGTATGTAAGACTCCTTTAGAGAGGGCGACTTCATCACCTGCAGGTATACTACCGTGCCAGGAGTCATCCATTCTAAAACACCTTTAGAATGTTGTCTAAGTACCCAGATTAGGACACTTCCCAAATCTAGATCTAAAACCATAGATCTAGTAACCAGAATGCCTGATATGAAATCCAAGTCCTATGTGGAGAAACTACTGTGTGACAACCAAAGTATAACCGATCGTAGTATAGGAATTTTACATCCTACTCTTTGTATGTCATCCAAATACCAGGACATCACACCCTACTAACTTCTTAACAGATCCATCCCCTATTCTGATGAAGTCAAACCTATGACTGTCACATCAGAAATAGATGATCTATCTCCGCTATATCTGCTTTAGTCTATAAATAGACATAAGCCACTTGTCCACCATGCTTCCGCTGCTCCCACTGACCACGACAACCATCTGGCAGAGTCATATACACGTGCACTTCTAAAGCTAGTTTTGAACGACGCTATACTCATCCTCCTGCCGGGTCTCATAGTCTGGAACAACAGCAATGGAAAGTCTGGGTAAACAAGAACCTCCCTGCCACCGTTCTTGAGCATACCGAAGTACTTCTCGAGCGCCTGAGGTTACCCACCATATCTGCGGAGTGACCAATGGAATGTCAAACCAAATTGAATCTTTAGGTTCTCATCAAATTTTCAGTAATCGTCTGCGGTTCTGGAATCACTTCCAGTTCTACCATACTCCCACTACTGTTTTATGAAAAAATCCATTTTTGTTAAAACTATGGCGAGTCAAGAACAATATCACTATTGATCTTCCAGATGGTAGAAATTCAACCCTCGTCATAGCCTGGGTCAACCCACAAACAGCCATTACAGAAATGTGCCTTGAGTTATCCAGAGTCTGGTTTTAAGCATAAGCCGGACAACTCCCCGTACCTTAACATCGTTAAGATATGAACTGTTCTATATCCAATATAGAACCAGAGGAACTGATTTAATTGAACCAGATTCAAATCATGCAGCTGTCTCCAGTGCATGTCAACTAAATGGAAAGAGGCCGATCAACATTACTCAACTTAGGAGTACTTCCAATTATGAGTAACCTGAAAGAGAAGCAAGTTCTCTTAATCATTACTATTAACTGAATACCACACACAAGTATCTACATCTTCGATAACCTTGAAGAATCCCGATACTTGCAATGCCTGGTTCTCTACTTTACTCTTATACTTATAACTTCTCAAAACTTGGACCCTGTGTTTCTACGAAACACTTGTCTAAAAACTAGAGAAGTCATAAGTAAACCGAATATAGTACGCAGACCAACCCCTCTTTCCTAATAGACACTGGACAATATACAATATTCTGTATAATTCCCCTGAGTCTAATAACTCATTCCCTGTGTGTCGTAGGTTGAAAACTGTACTTATGGTTAAGAAGAATTACACCGCTATTTAATGCTCCTTACCTAACTATCCACTGATATAGGTAAATGTCATAGACATAATTTTAAAAAGGTATATCTCACTCTATAACAATAGACGTACAAATATATCAATTTGAAATTGGTGCATAACAACGGATATTCAAAACCAAATATTTGCCGTCCGGCAAACAACCCAGGTGATTTTCTCAAATATCACCAATTACAATGAATTCCGATATAATAAGGATGATCACCTAATTCCCAATAACTTACTCCCACTCATCATCTGCAAAACCATACAGATGTGAGAATCATACCTGGTAAATACATACCCTGGAGCAAGTGTCTAATTGGGAAATCAGTTTTCTTTTAACAGTACACAGTGAAACTGAAACATTGAAATATTTCGTAGGGGTATCCGGGTATTCCTAGTAACTCCTCTTCCATTTTCCAGATTTACAACTGTAACCGTATAATTCTTTGCCATCTCTCCAAATCCCTTTATATGTCTTTAGTCATTACCTTTTGTACACCCCTTTAGGCTAAATGGTTTTCTTCCTTCCCTACCTTTCGGCACCAGCCTATGGTTTGGAAGAAGACTATCCAATAAGCATAATGGGTGTACTGTCCTAATCCTAGGATCACTCTCAACGCGAGAGAAGGTGAAGATAAAAAACACCTGAATAACCCTTATTCCTATTTCTCCTGAACCATAATCCATCCCCGAACTGGAACAAGTTCCTTTCGAGTTCGTATATAACCATACGATGGAGTATCCAATAAACTGTGGATCTTCGTAGTGATACGGAGTGTCCTGGAGAAATACAAAGGTGAAGTGGGAGTGGTAATGAAATACTTGGTTTGGTCGTGAATAGCAGTCGCAATTTACTTTGCCCTCTTACTAATCCCTTTATATGTCTTTACTTAATACCTTCTGTACACCATCGTTATGCTAATTGGTTTTCTTCATTCCCCACCGTTCGGCACCAGCCTAAGGTTTGGAAGAAGACTATCCAATTTGCGTAATAGGTGTACTATCTCCTAAACCAAGGAGTACTCGCAACCTGAGAGAAGGTAAAAGGAAAAGACAACTGAATAGTCCTATTCGTTTTCTCCAGAACCGGAAACCATCCTCGAATAAATTCCTTCGAGTTCGTATATAACCATACGATGATTTTGTCCAATGGAAGTGGACGTTCGTAGTAATACGGGGTGTCCTGGAGAAAAGGGTAAAAGTAGGAGTGGAAATGAGGTATGCAACTCTGACAATCCAAAAGCTAGTGTTTAAGAAGGTTCGGTTAATCTTGGTCACTGAGTCACAGTCAAGGGTCGGGTCATGGTCGCTGCCAAAGAGAGAGAGAAAAGAAACACTCAGCGTGCACTCTAACCTAGATCAAAATGGTTATCACTTTATCTAATCAGGAAACCTCCCACTGTAACGTCAAATTCTTCCCCAAACCTGAAAGAAGAATTAGTTGGGATCACCCGAGGAGTAAAGCAACTCATCAGTGGGAATCAGGATCCAACTATCATCGCATGATAATATGACAGAATCCGCTCACGTTATCACACTCCAGAAGGTATGCGCATATCTGGCAAGTTTCAGATTCTTTAGAAACTCCCGATGTGATTTTTGCCCCATGCTCTTATGACCTTGACGAAGGTCAACAAATCATAAGTCACATGTCAAGTTCTACCCGTCATTGTCCAGGTTAATTTGAACCCACCCGTACAAGCCCTTAACGAAGGTCAACAAGGATATACAACTGTCCCAAACCAACGCATCTATCTATGCAGCAGAAATGTAACAAGCAGCTATGATACACTATGCCTTGACGAAGGTCAACAAACATAGCATGAATACTACGTGCTACCCGTCTGAAATGATGGAGGGCTACGAATGGTTTCTGGCGAAAAACCTTTAACGTAATGAACTTGATATATTTGAAGGAACCGGATAGCTTTTTAAAAATATAGTGACGAAAACCTTTGCTAAAGAGGTCACTCCCGGTGAAGGGATCTCGGCTCTTTCCTCGTGGAATGAGGTGCGGGATATTCTAACTGAATACCACGATGCAAAGCAAAAGTAAACGACTATAGTGAAGTTATTGCCCTGACGCAAACTTCTGTCCAAGGGGTCACTCCCGGTGAAGGGATCTCGGCCCTTGCCTCGTCGACTGAGGAGATGGATATTCATAACCGAATACCACTGTGCAAAACAAAAGAGAATGCCCTTGCAATAACAGCTTTTTGAAAAATGTTCCAACAACATCAGAATAGGTTTGTTTAGCTTGCATTGATCCGAATCAACGCAGTCCCATCAATTGATCACACCACAAAAGAACGAAAATAATGATGTACGCATATGCCATCCGCATTCGCCACTGGGTCCCGTCATCACCCGTTAGGTTACTTAACTAACGACAGAGCGGGGACTGGACTAGCGCGGATGCAAAACATATACAACATCTACTAGTATATATATCAATATATAATATTCACTCAAGGCGTGATAAAATGCAACATCATAGAAATGTAATAAGCAGCATAGAACAATACAGATATCTGGGATCCCCGAGTTTCATAGAGTCGCTACTGAAACCCGACGTTCCCCTGGTCATGTGGATAGCCTGTGCAATGAAATCCTAGACCCCTACGGGCGTGGCAAGTTACCAGCCAAAACCTGAAGCGAGGCAGCCCCCTTCAGCAACGTGAATGGACCACCCATCACTTCACGGAATCGGGTAACTTGGGCACCCCTCCTTGGGTCAACCCGTACCCCCTACGAGTGCGGCGAATAGCCCGCCAATTCTAGAGTGAAGCCCCCTCCGTCTCAAAGCCTGAGATGCGGCCCGTTGCCCTCTAGAACCCGGCTATCCGTGCACCCCACTGCAGGGTAATCCTAGTACAGAAAGTAAAATATACAACGGGTACATCGACCTCAACCCGGTCGTGCCCCTAAAGAATAATATACAAATAGGCAGTGACAGCAGTCCACATGTCGGACGCTCGCCCCGCAATATCAAATGTACATATAAAACAAAACTGTACTACCATTGCATCCAGGCTATCCACCACGACAAATCCGCAACAACACAGCAATACACAGAACATCAACGTGAATGTCACGTTCGCAAATCCGTCTAAAAGTGCTATAGCAGTTAGACAGGATTTGCCGATCAAGTGACATTCACGGTCGCAGATATAATGTAAATACTGTGAACTAACATATTTAAAATTTTCGATCGATCAAATTTACCGAAGTGGGCCCCAAGCACTACTGCAGCACTCAAAATAATCTGGGCCCAAAAAGAATATACCAAAAACCTTATTTCCAACTCAGAGACCTACTGTAGAAAATTGGTGCAGTGAAGCCACTGTTCCGCGGTGGAACCGCGGCCAAAGTGGGGTTACGGCCGCGGTTCCGCGGTGCTACAGTAACATCAGGGTACCAATTTTCTTCAGTGATCTCAAAAAACCCTCCACGTAATTCTGCAACATACCAAATAATTTTTAGAGCAAAAATGAAAATCGACAGAAAGTGCAATATTGGAGATTGTGGTTTTTGGAATTTCCGTCCGATCGAAGTTCTAAACACGTTAGATCAAGCTAGACTAGGTTAATGGCCTGGCTCTGATACCAGTGTAAGTGCACGGCGGCGTCCCGGCCGTCAATCCGACGCCGGAATGCGGAAACGAAAACTTTTCTATAAACTAGAACCGGCACCACAGCGCACTAAAAACCCGGATCGGGTCATTAACATAACTCTAACAAACTAGAAAATGGAGTAGAGAGCTATACCAAGCGATCCGTGTCCTTCGGTCTTCGCCTCCACTCCGATCTCCTTGCGGAATCTCCGGTCTTCTGCTCCTCGTAGGAACGGGCACCACAACGCCGAGTTCTTTTACGGGCTCTCACCTCTGGACCGAGGCAACTCGGGCACGAAATTGGCGAGCCGACGTGCCCAAGGAATGCTGTAGGAAAGTGTAGAGAGGTGTGTCTCATGGGGTTGAAGTTGCCTTGTATGGATGTGGAGGAGAATCAAGAACTTTGGAGAGAGGTGAGGAAAAATGTAGTAAGCCCAAAAATGAGATGAATGAATTTCTCGCTCACACAAATGAACCTCTTTCCCTCATAGTGTGGCCGACCCCCTTCTCTCTCTCTCAAAAATGGTGGAGCCAAATGCAAGTGGAGAAAATGAATTGATAAACATGAATAAAGATCACAACAATATCAACCTCACATCCTTTCCAAATCCTTTCTCATTTAATGCATGAGAATTGATGGAAAAAGAATCTCATGATTCAATATCTATCATGAAGCCACAAATCACAAAAACCCCCTCCACAAAAAAAAATTTGCAAACTTGCAAATAACCCCTCACCGGAAAAATCCGGCCGCGAAGGAACAAAGGAAAACTAGCCGGAACGGAATACAAACTGGCAACTTCAGAAAACTGATCCCGTAATAAATTACAGGAAAACCCCGCGACTGTATATACATACTCGCATTTGTATTCCCACTAAATACAAATGCAAAGAGACAAAATCTACACTGTACAATACTAGAATCTGGCTTAAACCAAAGCCCGCTAGTATTATCCGTCCGATCACGATCCGTGCAATACCGTACGTATCTGATCGAACCCTGCCATATCTCCATACGGCCTCTACAGCATTTCGCCCGAAACTTGAGAAAACGGTCTGTGGGGGACTCTAAAGACTCGTCAATACTTTGGTTGTGTATTTAACCACTAGCACGTCAGAGGTATTAGCCTATACGTAACGGGCTACCAGGTATTGACCAAAAGGGACGTCGATGAGCGAACTCATCCTGACACCCTACTGAGCCTGTCAGTGACAATATCCGTACAGTTCGGTCCGTTCGTCTATGAGTATCACATGGTGGGCCTAGGGGGTTGGTAAAAGTCAGACCCCAAAAGCGGTACAATTCGTGTCGGAGTGTAGTCCAGAACACCTTAAGATACTACTGGAATACCTACCAGTAAATCTCCTGCATCGGCCGAGGGCTTTGTGTAATGGCTCTCCTAGACACAGCGCGACCTCACCTCCAATACCGGGAGAGACGAACCCTTGCAGATCCGCTCACTGCCTCCATATGGCTCGGGACTGTACCCAACTAAAACCTATTTGCACGTCTCCTTTGAGCTTGGTAGGGTAGTAATCAAAGCACAGTGGGAACTCACACGAGACAAATGACGATCCCAAGTCGATGAACTAACCTGTACACATGTCACCAGGGAACTGCTATCTGACGTCAGGTATAAGACCAACTAGCATGTTCCCGGCGAGTCCTGTCCGATGTACTCATAACCCAATAAGCACCTGTATACATCTTAGGTGAACCAACTGACACCAGTGGCTTGTGAGACCGGCCACCGCCCCTCGTCGGGATCTCGACTGTTTACACTAGTCTACTATGGAGTATCGATGCCCTGTCTCGAAACTCCCACGACTAGGGACCTTTTAAGGATGTGCTTATAGACCCCAGCTCCCACGTATATGATTGCCCTCATACTGCTGGCAGTCAAGCAAGAATCCTAGGGGCTCTATCAACATGTAATAGCGACTCGTAAGGTCACCTAAAACAGTACACGATGATAAAGATAAACCAGATAGCATACTATCATCTTGAGTAAGACTGTCCTACCGGTATAGGTCCTCCCTCAATCATTGCAATCACGTGCCTGTGATCCAATAATTGACTCTGAAGGCACTATCTTCAACAGAAGCTACCCGCCGGGGATAGACGAGCGAGGGATCCTCGAGCTCGACTACCTCTGGGAGGACTTTCTGATCCCTGGCGTTGCGGTAGGGATGCTACCCGCCAGGGATAGCCGAGCGAGGGATCCTCGGGCTCGATAGCCTCTGGGAGGACTTTTGATCCTTCTGGATGGGGACCGAGCAGGGTTGCTGCCCAGTGTCTTTTGGCGAGGACTTTGATCCCTGTCGGTTTTGGTAGGAAGCTACCAGCTGGGGATAGCCGAGCAAAGACCCGACTGCCTCTTGGAGGACTTTGGTTCTTGGCGCGGGAAGAGCTATAGGGCTGTAAGAAGCCTACCAAGGACCCTGGCCGGGCAGGGTTACTGCCCGGTGCCTCTTGGCGAGTGCTTTTGTCCTGAAGGATAGCCGAGCGAGGGATCCTCGTGCTCGACTGCCTCTGGGAGGGCTTTCTGATCCCTGGCGTTGCGGTAGGGAAGCTACCCGCCAGGGATAGCTGAGCGAGGGATCCTCGGGCTCGACTGCCTCTGGGAGGACTTTCTGATCCCTGGCGTTGCGGTAGGGAAGATACCCACCAAGGATAGCCGAGCGAGAGATCCTCGGGCTCGACTGCCTCTGGGAGGACTTTCTGATCCCTAGTGTTGCGGTAGGGAAGCTACCCGCCAGGGATAGCCGAGCAAGGGATCCTCGGGCTCGACTGCCTTCGGGAGGACTTTCTGATCCTTGGCGTTGCGGTAGGGAAGCTACCCGCCTGGGATAGCCGAGCAGGGTAGCTGCTGGGCTGCCTCTTAGTGAGGGCTTAGATCCTTGGACGAGGTGGCCCTCGAGCCGCCATGGAGAGCCCTCTCTGTGTGACCCCGTCAAGGGAAGGGGTGCCGGTCTATTCGGCCAGCGAGGGCGTTGATGACGGTCGCCGGAAGAGGTTCACCCGTGCCTCCGGTGAGGGGGAGGCGGCTGGTATCTGGATCTTCAGGGTGATCGCTTGCCATGGGGATGGAGATCGGAAGGCCAACTTTATTTTTTTTGTGGAGTTTCGTTCCCATAGACGGCGCCAACTGATGGAGCTCCTTTTCGGGCCTCCGTCAGATGCTGTCTTCCGTTGATCTCACAGTGAACTTAGCTGTTTATCCTTCGTTGCGTATGGGTCTCAATGGGTTTTTGGAGGAAGAGATGAGGTAAGGAAGCTGTTGTCGAGTACCTGCAAAGAAGTCCCGGGGTATTTTGGTACCACCGAGGACCCTCCGACGCTCAAGTCAGTGATGAGATCCGAGCAGAGTAACGGCATAAAAGTGTGAAAAATGGCTTACTTGACCCCTATGTGGTGGGGATTTATATAGCGGTGTGGCATGCAGCAGCAGGCGTGAGAATCTCGCCGATAATTACGCTCCCGACGCTATGCCCGCGTAAAGAGCGGATCGCCCATTAATGGGGATCGTGATGGCGTAGAACGTGGGATGTTGCTGGCGGATAATCTGCGCATGATGAGATTTGCGGAGCGGCGGTTACGCCTGTGAGTGGTGGAGTTAGTGGGTCGGAGGGACCGAGGAAGATGGTCTCGGCGGGAGAGCTCGGGAATGAGCGAGAGGGCCGAGGTATCTTGGTCCTGCGGTAGCTTGGAGGCGAGCTAAGAAGCCGAGGAGGCCAATTTGCAGGGGCTCCTGAGGTGAGCCAGCTTTGTGCTATTAGGTCGGGTACAGGGGAGGCCTGATCGGCCCCTGTGGGCCCTCTCTTCTGAGTTCTGGGACACATCATCTGCCACGTGTGCTGATCTGGAAGGTCGCCAATATAGAGCATCATCAATATTTGACATATAAAACATTGGTAAGCAATACAATATATATAAATTTCTATCATTTTGATGTCAATTTATTGGAGTGGTTAGCCTACCCAAACATATGATATTTGAAGACAATTTTGCTTAGAAAATAAAGTGAATTTAGCGTCTTTACAATTTTCATTTTTGGGCTATTACATATTCTTTTTTAGATATCGCTTTTTAAAAATTATGATTTTAAGTTGTGCTTTAGAAAGAAGAAAGAAAGAACTTCGATTCTCAGCATTACTTCAATATTTTAATTTTTTTCTAATAACTTTTGTAGGGATTTCCCTGGTTTTCATATGTTGATTTTCATTATTTAAATACATTTTTATAATCAATTTGTGTTAATTTGTCATCTTTTTTGGATCTAAGAATCTGGTGTTAACTTTACTTAAAACTATTTTTTTTGTTTTTTAGTCATCCGCGTTCTTAATGTAATAACGAGGTAATGTTGGATCATGGCATGTTACTCCGCAGGACACCCACCATGCTTTCCATTTGTTATGCAGAAAACGAATGATAAAGATAAGGATTGGACTTTTTCTTTAACCCCTCTTATCTCATGTTATGGCCTCACAAGTCATGAGTCTTATTTGGACGCAGGCACCAATTAATACTTGAAGTCCTGCAAGTTTATATCTCTAGTTTCTACAAAGTGAAATATGTTCAAACAGTGCAAGTATCAAACTCTTTATGTTATGAAGACTGTATCTAAACATACACATTCACAACATTTAAGTCTTTTTTTTAGAAGAAAAATTATATATATAAGACAACATGACTTGAAAAAAAAAGACTTTGAGATCTGCTTTTGAATGTGAAATCTGGTCCTTAATATTATTTTAATTTAAATTTAACTATTTAGTTTTATGGGAATTTACAATATTTAGTTTTCGAATCTATGTCTCTTAAATTTGGACAACTTTCAATCTTATCTAGAAGATATTAAAGAGCAGCATGTGAGTCCTTAAATAAATCAAGAAATAATACATATTACTTTATGCAAATTAGCATAACTACTTCTATACAAACCCAAGAGTCCGATTTGGCTCTCCTAGTGAGTAACTTGGTTCTTGCCCGCATGCCCATCAAGTAGGATCTCATATTTAATGATAAGGTAAGACAAATTTATGTTTGAGTACAAATATCAGTTTATTTATAATGTATGATTAAAGTACTACGTTTTACAATTCTATATTATGGGTAGTAATATTCATTATGTCTCATTAATCGTTTTTAACTGCTCATGCTATTTATATTTTTACGTGATCCTTATAGAATTAAACATGTTTCAAGCTTTGCTCTCATGATCAAATTGAATTATCTTCTAAAACACAATTACTGGAGTCTAAGGTTCAAGTACTATAATATTTTCTTCACACATGGACTTCGGACTTTTCCTTTGAGTTACCAAATTAATTTTGATTTTTTTTACTTTGTTGATGTGGATAATATATATTTATTGTTAGTTATCATTATAAGTGTTTTTTGGGTCTATGCTATTTTGCTAAGTCATGCTATTGTAACTTCAATATATAAGATTGATGGAATTAATGCAATCATGTGAATAAGTGTGAGAGATCTACTCAAAGAAATAATAAATCACGATATAAGTGATGTTACAGTATCCTTATTTCCTTTTTGCGGTGTATGTGATAGGGTACACATTTTCATTGTATTTATGTGTTAAATATTGATTCTTATATGTCACTTACGTGCAGAGCACTAGCGGCCTTACAATAAAGATTAATACAAACTAGAAAGCTTTTGAGTAAGGATTAGCATACAAGCAGTCCTTTCAGAATGGCTTGCCACAATTTATCGAATTTGAGACTACCTATGATGATCTCAAGTGATTTTCACATTTGTTAGTGATACGTATGCCCTAGAGGCCATTATTGTATATTATAGTATATGCTTGGACATATATATAACGACATTTTTGCTCAATATGATAGTATACTATCCGGTTTCTCTTTATCTTAGGATGTACATTTATTTTAGTTTACTATTTCATTGATACAGGTTGATAAAGCTTATAGGATCTTTGCTTGACTACCAGGAATATGATAGAGATCATACTAATGGGCCCGAGTAGTCCACAAGCGCATCCTTAAATGTTCCTAGTTAAGAGAGTATCGAAGCAGGGCATCGATATTACAGGATATACTAGTGTATACGTTTCTTGACCCTGTATGAGACGATAGTTGATCCCATAACCAGTGGTGTTTGACACCAAAGATTATATTCAAGTGCCTATTGGAGACTGGGTACACCGAATGGACCCACCAAGAACTCCTAGATGGTACTATACATATCGTCAGATAACAGTTCTCTGGTAACACTGGTAAAGGTTAGTCTGTAGACCCGAGATCGTCATACTGTCTTCTGTGGTTCCAACTGTGCTTTGATTACTTCCCTACCACGGCTCTACTGACTCGTGCAAACAGGTGGTAGTTGGGTACAGTCCCGAGTCATATGAAGGCAGTGAGTGATAGGAGGGGTTTCGTCTCTCCCAATATTGGGAGTTGATGTTGTGCTATACTCGATTAGCTATAACCGCAAGTCCCTGACCAGGGCTGATGAGATTTGCTGGTAAGTGTTATTAGTAGTTTCTCGATTAGCTATAGGCCATATATCGGTATGACTTATCGGGTTATTGGGGTTTGACGATACCACCACTAGACTTGATATGCAACATTTCAGATGAAAAGACTGGACTGTACGATAAGTATCGCTTATAGGGTCTATATGGAGTTTGGAAAAGTTTACGTGTTGATCTTCTATTTCGTTCAATACCTGGGTAGCCGTTACGTGCAGCTAGTGCCGCCGACGTGCTTATAGGTGTTTGATGTGATCATTACCTACTGCCAGCGTATTGACAAGTCCCACACAGAGGTTTCCTAGCACAGGCGAAACGAAGTAGGACATGTATAGAGATATGTACGGGAGCTCAATTAAATACGGGCATATGATACAGTATTTTTATCTAGTGTTATTTAATATTAGCCGGATTATATATGATATAACCAGATTATTAAATCAAGTGTTGATTTAATAATTTAATATATATATATATATATAATCAATTTATTTTTCTTCTCTTTATATATTATTTATATATGATATAAATAATATATGAGTGTGTGTCATGGTTGATACAAGATAGATAGGTGTATGAGAATCACATAGCATGATAAGAATGAAAAGATTTATCATTTATATTTTTAAAGATAAAGAGGAATGACTCATTATAAAAGAAGTGTGTAGAATTAATGAGTCATTCTTGCTTTATTTTGAAAGGATAACCATGGTGAAAATCTCATTCATTATCATTACAATTCTAAGCTCATTCTCTCACCTCATCTTCTTCGTCTCCTCTCTTGATTTTATTCTAGAGTAAAAGTGGAGAAAAGAAAAAAAAATAAGTAAGCAAAATCCCTAGTTCTTCAAACTAAATTAAACTAGCAAATTAGTTTAGATTGTTCTCTTCACTACAAGTTTGTTTAATGACGTGAGAGTTTGTGTTAGAGTTGCCTCAAGGTGGATCATCTTTGACCTAGAAGACTTCAAGAAAGCTTGATCGATACTTCAAGAGGAGCTTATGGAAGAGTTCAAGGGATTTAGAAGTGAAGTACTTGGCTACAAAGGTTGTAGTTCTTCCATCACTTAGCTTAAACTTTTTTTGCTTTCCTTTTAGTTTTAAACGTTTAGTTTGATCCTTGTCTGTAGACTTTGCCCTCTAGAATTTTTTAAATTGCATACTTGCTTTTCCCTAAAACCTTAGTAGAGGTACTGGCATCTACTTTCATAGTATCAAAGCCAAACTAGAGGCTTAAGCAAAATTTAGATGAAGTCAAAATGTTCGATCGGACGTTTTTTTCGATTAAATCACCTTTCTGTCCATTTCTCCAAACTGCAATATTTTTCAAAATAAAAATATTCAAAAAAATCGTGCAGGTAATTTTATGGCCCCACAAGAAAATGGAGCTTCTAATTTGATAAAGTAGCCGCGGATCCACCGCCGAGGCTTTGCCTCCACCGCGGATCTGCCGCGACTTAATCACTTTGGGGCCCCAATTTTCTTCTGGGGTTATGTTATGAGAAAATGGGTTTTCAAGATGGTTTAGCTGGGGCTCAAGTGGTTATGATCTCTGCTTATTGAAATTGAAAAGAAAGTTGATCGAAATTTTAATATCATTTAAATGTTGTGGTTATTTGTTGCAATTTTTAGAATCCACATTAATAAGTTTTTTAAAAACTAGTTGTATAAATCTAAGTTCATAGCCTTATTTGAGGAATCACCGCGGAGTTTAGATTTGAATTAAAACTCTGTCGTAATTTCATAAAGTACGTGAAAACTCGCCGGGAGATACTAGAGTGTCACACCCCATTGCCCCGACAAAGTAATCATGGGAGAACCTTATGTCCATGAGCATCCACATGGGTGCTCTCGGCCATGGTGTCCTGACCAAGGCTACTTCGTCAACGGCCTTGGAAGGGTGGAGCTATCCCCTAATATTCCTGACGAACCTTCAACTAAATCATCGGGAATCTTGATGAATTTCTCGGGCTTTTTTCATTGAAAATGGTTTTCAATTCGAGACTTAAAAAGTAAGGTTTTTAGTGGATAGGTATGAAATTCGGGATATGAAATAATCCGGAATTATGATGTCTACAGTTGTGGATTCTAATTGTTGTAGTTTTTATTTCTTTTCTGCGACCGTAAGTGTAATATGTAGCGGTTTTCCCAATCTCGTTGCCATACGTCAACGACATAAGGAATACACATATTTACTTGCGTTGATAACATGTGATGTTATTGTGTTGTGGTTTCTGATGGATGAAAAATTGGATAATCGTGATTGAATAGCCAGGGGTTTTGTGAGATGTGTGTTATATTTTCATTCATATAAATTATTGTATGTAATATTCTTTTATTTGGGGCACATCCGGAAGTGAGGATGTAGTCACCTTGATATATATTATTTACCTTTCTGTAATAGGATAGACCCAAGGCGGGGTGCTCAAATAACCGGGTTCTAAAGTCCAGTGGGTGGCCATCTCGAGGAGTCAAAACTGGTCACTGTTCCCCTCCGAAACGCGGAGATGCTATAAACGTCTAGCCTGAATTTCGGGGCAGATGCTAATTGGTGCTATCCGTCCACCTCTCCGAAGATGCCAAGTTGATTTATGGCACCATGTATCGAAGGTTTGAACGGATGCGGTCGATGTAGCAGACTTCGTCAGATTCCCCCTCGTTTGAGAGGTTTTTGATTATGGGGACGCTCTTCCCTGCAGGCGCAAGCCCCTGCAGTTAATTACGCTACCGCATCGCGGTAACAACTTTCTCCTTCTCCAGATGGTCACTTCGTGTTGTGGATATTTGTTTTGTTTGTGGTTGCCCGTGGATTGTATACGGAGACTAATTTATGTTGTCTCCCGTAGGGCGTGGACTAGTCCAAATCCGTATATTCTTAGATTTTTGTTTGGGGGGTTGGGTTTAAGGATACGTTAGCCTCATTTGAGACTAAGATCAACTTAAACGTTTGTTAAGGATACGTTAGTCTCATTTTAGACTTAGATCAACTTAACGGGATCATTTAGATGCAACAAAAGAGCATTTAGACTCTATTGTTTATTGCGGTCGATTAGTTTAAGGACATTACGGTCCAATATTAGTTTAAAGACATCGCGGTCGATTGTTAGTTTAAGGACATTACGGTCTAATGTTAGTTTAAAGACATCATGGTCGAGGTTAAGGACATCATAGTCCGTGAGTTTAAAGACCTCACAGTCAAAGTTAAGGACGTCATAGTCCATGAGTTTAAGGACCCCACGGTCCAATGTTAGTTTAAAGACATCACGGTCAAGGTTAAGGTCATCATTGTCCGCGAGTTTAAGGACCCCACAGTCCAATGTTTAGAGACGTCATAGTCAGTGAAATGTGTGATTGTCGGGACCCGTCACCTCTTTGAAGAAGTTGAGAGATTACAACGACAAATATCAAAGGAGTGAAGAGATGTACCCTTGAACAAAGGTTGATTGGGAATCTGTAGTCCAATCTGGAACTAAGATCAATTAATTAGATTATGAGCTCATTGGCTCAGTTAAATCTGAATTGAGGACTTATGGCCAGTTTGGGCTAAGTCCAATTAGATTAGAAATATTGGCTCTTTGTTGGACCATTACACACTTGTCTGGGTTCAAACCCACATTATTTAGCAATGCTAAACCAGAGTTTGAAGGCTCTAATACATTTTTGTCTTTTGACTGAGCATTAAACATTGTAGTTATGAGCTTTACTCAACTTTGAGGTTTAGTTAAAGGAGATGTTTTTGCCTCTGGAAACTTAGCTAATTTGGCTACGAATGGCTTTAAAATAGTGTTAAACACTAGAGGACAACAGTGTTAAATACTGGAAATGAAATGCTCCAAGTAGTGTTAAACACTGAAAATGAAACCCTCAAATTAGTGTTAAACACTAGATAGGAATGGGTCACGTGGGGATACGTGAAGGCACCCAAAGGTGGGGCCAGATCTCCTTTACTTTATTCTGCAAATAAGTGTTAAACACTTTTGATTTTCTGGCCATCACGTGTTGATACGTGATGGATATTTGTGCATTGGTTATTAAAGCATTTATTAAGGGTCATGTGGTAACACGTGAGAGCGCCCAAAGTCAATATTGCCTTTGCTTTTATTCTCTTTGTTTTGGAGGTCATGTGGGAGCATGTGAGGCATTGCCTCAAAGCTTTTTCCTTCTCATTTTTGGAGGATCTGTTTAGGGGTCACGTGACCTTAGTTCTTTACATACATGGAGATCTTTCAAGTCTCTTTATTTTTTTAAGAATTAAATTCTTTGTAGGGATAAACCCTAATTTCGTTTTTAGAGGAATTAAATTCCCATGTATGTGAAAGAATTAAATTCTTATATAGGGTTAAACCCTAGTTTTATCTTGGAGGAATTAAATTCCTGTGAATTGGGAGAATTGAATTCTCAAGCAGGGTTGAACCCTAATTTTATCTTGGAGGAATTAAATTCCTATAAATTTAGGAGAATTGAATTCTCATATAAGATTAAACCCTAGTTTTATCTTGGAGGAATTAAATTCCTGTGAGTTGGGAGAATTGGATTCTCATATAGGGTTAAACCCTAGTTTTATCTTGGAGGAATTAAATTCCTGTGAATTGGGAGAATTAAATTCTCAAAACTCAATTCTCCCTCTAAGTTTTGGATCTGCATGGCAGAATCTCCCCGATGAGAATTAAATTCTCAACCTATGGGGAGATTTTCTTCTGCAGATCTTTTACCAGAGGAAGAACTAAGTTCTTTTGCAGAAGAGTTAGACTCTTCGATCGAGAATTAAATTCTCTTTTTGTTTTATTAAGCTTTGACCCCTTTCCATTTTCTCATCTACGATTTTCTTTGTTGAGAATTAAATTCTCCTTTCTTTTCTCTCTGCTATTTGCGTTTAGAAAATTTCAAGATCCCAAAATTCTCTCTCCTTTCTTTTCTTCTTGGCTCCTATTTATAGGAGAAGGAAAAGAATCGATTTGTTTAGTGAATCTTTCATTGAAAGATTTTGTTTGTTTTTCATAACTAATATGATCTTTTAGATCACTCAGTGAATTTTATTCACCATTGGATTTTTAATCCAAAAGATATTCTGTTTGTTATTTTTGGTGAAATTTAGGGAAATCTTTGCATATCTAAAATCTTTCCATAAATTGGTTATTTTTAATCACAATTGGATTTTTAATCCAACGGTGCTCTATTTTATAGAGCACCATCTTTTTAGTTTGGAAAGATTTGGAGAAATACTTTCCCAGTTAGGGTCTTTGATTTCCCTTAATTAGAATTTAATTCTATCAAGTTATAAGGCTTTCAAAGCCTATCACGTGTTGGCATGTGACCTTCCCTTATTTAGAATTTAATTCTGTCTTTTAACTGGGCTGAAGGACCATCACGTGTCAACACGTGACCCCTGGTCACGTGTGAGCACGTGACGTCCCATTGGGGTCTTTCCTTAGCCGTTTGTTTACACTTATGCTTGATTTTTAGAGTTTAACTATCACGTGTCAACACGTGACCCTTGGTCACGTGTGAGCACGTGATACCTTATTGAGGTAATTCCTGATTTTTAATCAGGGAACAAATGGCACGCCTGGAGAGACGTAGAATGTCTACAGTTCTTGCACACTATAAGTTTCAAGTGCATCGAGATCTTTGTAATGCTCTTATGGAACCATGGTGATTCGCAAACTCTGATTATCGCCAACGAAGGTTTGTATTGATGGCCGGGCGGAAAATATAGCGTTAACCTCGTCTTCCGAGTCGCTGCCGAAGATCAACATGGGGGCCGACGGTCCCGGGTTGTTGCGTTGAGGCGGCCCTGAATAAACTATCTCTTCTACCTCCTCGGTATCACTCCCGAAGACTGGAATAGTAGTGATAGCTTTGTTCTTCGGTTTGTGACATCTCTCCGTATCCCCGAAATCTGGTAAGAAGTATTTTGCATCTTCGTACTTTCGGACTTCGTTCACAGAGAATGGGTTCAGCTCTTCTGTTACGATATACTCGAGACCATCCTTGAAGTATTTCACACACTGATGTTGTGTAGAAGGGATGATGTTGTACTCGTGTAACCAAGGCCGGCCGAGCAAAGCGTTATAGCAGGTTTTAGCGTCGATGACATGAAATTTAATATCAATGATAAGTAGCCCGAAGTGTAATGTCAATATCACAGACCCGATGGTTCGTGATGACTGGGAGTCGAAACCGGAGATGGTGATTTTATCACGAGTGAGGTGCTGAACGCTCATGCAGATTTCCTTCAACACTCGCACGTTGAGAAGATTGACGGAAGACCCATTGTCAATCAGGATTTTGCCTATCTTGATATCGTGACAATATCCGGAGACATAAAGGGGACGGTTGTGTTCGCACGTCCCAAGGAGGAGATCTTCATCGCCGAAGGTGATATCGGTTGTGTGTACTTCTTCTAGCTCGTCTTTCATCTTTTCTTCGGCGAAGAAAGCTTGGAATTGCCCTGGCTCTTGTAGCGCCTTGATCAATGAATCTCTCGCCTCTTTGTATAGCATAAGGGCGTCGAGAATGCTGAGCTGCGACGGTAGCTTCCTCAAGTGTGCCAGAACGTTGTAGTCTACCTTGCTCTTCTTCGGCGGGTCCTTGGCGGTCAGCTCTTTGACGACTTGGTCATCTAGGGCGATATCCTCAGGGAATTTTTCCTTTCCCTTATCTTTTCTATCCGCGGGCCCGAGATTCTTTTCAGGCAGCGTGCGATTGCGCAGCTGAATGTTCTCGCAGTTCTTCGGTTCTTCCTCTTTTCCCGACGTGGATTCTTTGAAGAGAGGGCCAAGAGTCATTTCTTTGTCAGAGTCACTCCCGAAGGTGAGAACTTCGATCCTCCGGTATTAACCATGCGACAGTTGCTGGTAGTTCTTCTAAGCCCCTCGGTCGTACTTCTTCGCTCCCGACGAGTTTTGCGTTTCATCCGCTTAAAATGTTGCCGGTGAGCAACATATCCCTGCCACCATCTTTTAAAAGCGTTGCACTCTTCGGTGGGGTGCGCAATCTTTCGATGATATAAGCAGTAGCTAGGATGCATTTCTGCTTTACCAAGAATGTTTCCTTCGGAGGGTGGTAGCTTCATCCCCATTGATATGGCTTTAGCAAACCTTTTCGTCATCCTAAACCTGATTTTATTTGCGACGGATGTACTTTGATCTGGCGGGAGTGTTTCAACCCTTTCATCTAGTCGACCGTGTTTGGCCTTTTCAAATATGGCCATCTCACGCTTCCGATCAGCTTTACTTTCCGAAGAGCTTCGTTTAGGAGTGCGTCGATCATTTCGTCTGATGGCTCTGGATGTCCCGGTTCAGGATTTGCCCCCAGTTTCTCGGTGCAAGGAGCTTTTTCATCGTCTATCGACGAGTGAGAGATCACATGGCAGCTTGCTACGTAACCCTCAGATTCATCCGACGAATCTTCTCCATCATCTCCGTCCTCAAGGACGTGGCTGAGAAATTCTTGGAGTGTGACTGGAGTTCGCGCTTTCTGGTTATACTCTTCCAGCGCGTCAATCTGTTTTTGCAGGTTCGTTCACTTGTCACCAGGCTTCACGGGCTTTTTGGTCTTCTTCTTCTTTTTCGAAGACTTTGATGGCTGGGTGTGAACGCTTTGGCTATCACCACCAATCTTTGGAGTTGGGCGCGGCTTCAGTATCCTCTCGATGATCTCAGGTTCCAACGGATTCTTCCACCTGATCGCCGGACATGTCTGGAGATCGTTCAGCATTCTTTTGGTTTTGGCTGAAAGAGCGACCTCCCATAGTGCCTCTTCAACAAAAGAGCACGATGCCCCCGGCGTGTCTGTCTTCTTAGGAGTGTGCGGTTGTGGTGGGCTTACTTTCCACTACTCAGATAGCGTAAACTTGCCTTGTTGGTATTGGTCCTCGATCCATCCCTTAAAGACGAAGCAATCTTCAATCAGATGGCTTACCGTTTGGTGGTAAGGGAAATAATTGGGATTACTAGTCTCGCCGGGTTGCAGTGGTCGCTTAGTAATTGGCAGATTGATGAGCCTGTTGCGCACCGCCAGTTCGAACAGTCTCTTCGTTTTGTCCCGAGGGAACAAATAAGGACGCTTCATTTTCTCATTATAGTAGCGCTGTCTCTTTTCCAGTTGATCCGTTAGTTTTGGGGCACTGGGCTGCTGTTGTGTATTCGCAACGAATATCGCCTTCCCTTTACCCTTTTCGTTTCGCGGCTCCGGCTTCAGAGGAGAATGTCTATGACCCATCGGGTCCATCTGGGCCAGCTTGTCGATCAAGGCTTGGAATGTGGTCGGCTTAAAGAACATCATGAATTAGGAAATGGTTTCATGAGGGACCAGAGTGCCCACGAACATGCCCACCGCCGGCGCTTCTTCGATTTGCTGTTCGCATTTCGACCACAGATTCCGCCATCGTATTGCATATTGAACCCACGTCTCGCCCGGCTTTACCCTGGCTTTAATCAATGCTGTGATGGGGGTGCGCTCGCTAGCGCTTGCAAATCTTTGCATGAATACTAGTTCCACTTCCGCAAATGTCTTGACAGAGTCGTTTGGCAGTTCAGAGTACCACTCAAATGCCCTCTCCGACAAGCTGCCGACGAATTGGCGGAGCAAAAGCTTATCATCACCCCCGGTGGTGCCGCAAAGAGCCTTGAACTGAGCGACATGTTGATGGGGATTGCCTGTCCCCTTGTACACATGGAATTTGGGGATTGTGTATCCCGGCGGGTACTTTATTTGGTCATACCAGCTTAGATATGGTCGTCCAGTTTTAACGACATGGCCAGCCGCTTCATTTTCCTGGTGAGCTCGTATTTGCTGAGCAATATAGCCATCCAGAGCGGCCTTGGAAATAGTTTCCTCTTTGGCTGCTGAAAGAGCTGGAGGAGGATTCGATGTCTCCCCTCCGTCGTCTTCAATAATGATCGGAGGGTCTTTAGCTGGAGGATCCGGCTGTAACATCATCCCGACCATGTCTTGGAAGAGAAGCGCCATTCGTTTTATATTAACCGCTTGTTCTGCCGCTTCTCTTTCCTTCTTTGCGAGGACTCTGCGTAGGAAGTCAGCATCGGTTTCTTGTTCATGACGCTGCTCTGATGACGCCTCCGGGTTTTCTTTCGGCCTGGTAAGTGCAGCCATTTGCGTTAGCATTTCCTGAAGCTTCTGTTGCTGCTCCTGAGCTCTTTTCATGGATCGGGTGAGCGGTCGGTGACCTGTCGAAGCACGACTTTCCTCTTTTTCGGAAGCCATGTAAACAGTATACACCATTATGCCCCCAGACTTGGGGCGTTTGGGCTCAGCGTCTTTGTGGTCTGCCGTAGTCACAGGGGCTTTCTCTGGCCTCCTTCTCTTTTGAGCAGTTGACGTTGAGGGGGCCGTTGCAGCGGGCACCCAGGTGGTTGTTGTCCTTTGCGTCTTGCCACGACGGTTCTCTTCCTGCTGGACTTTCAGCTTCTTCTGTCGACGGGGATAGTCTTGGTCAATCACCGATTCTTGGATCCGTCGCCAGACTTTGTAAACTTTGGAGAACAGCCATTGAGGGGGTTGATCTAGCTTTATTTCTGTAACATTCTCCACCGGTGGAGGAGATCTTTTCAGTACGGTGGTAGGAGAGTTCCTGCGCACCTTGTTCACCAGTTCAAAGCCGTTCCCGGTTGGAACGGCAGCATTGACTTCCACCGTTGGGGCTGGTGGACTTAATCCAGAGGGGGAGTTGCCCCCAGCCTTCCATACTCGGCGCCAGTGGAGACGTCGAGCGTGTCGAGCTGTTGGGATTGTTTCAGCTTTAGGGATGACTTCGTCATATCCCCTGTTCAGGTGAGGCGTTGCTGGTACCAGCCTCTTGAAGACTGACGTTCGTTGAGCAGCAGTGTCTAATCTATCAAAGACAGACTTTTGAGCAGGAACGGGAGCCGGAGTTGGAGCCGGAACAGTCAATCTTGTTGAGACCGACCCTTTGGCAGGAGAAACCACCTTGACGACTTCAGGAGCAGGGATGGTTACTCTCTTCGAATAACCTTTTCTTGAATTGCAGGTTTCATCATGCGCCCACAGGAACTTTGGCCCAATCTGGCGAAGATCGAGGCGCTGGAGCTGGACGGTCCGTTGAGAGGGGCCGCAGTAGTTGTAAGCCGATCAAAAGCCGACTTCTTGGGAGCTTCTTGTGTTGGTATAGGAGCGCTGAAGCTCGTTGGCGGGAGCATGGTCCCGAAAAACAATCCAGTGGTAGCCTGAGTGACCTGTTCCACTGGCATCGTGAACAGGGAAGCCGCTTGGGGCCCATAAGCTATGCCTCCAGATGAGGCGGAACGTGAGTTGCAGTTGCAGCTGGAACACTTCGCGCAAGTGGACGCCATTGATCCTCCGCTTTCTGCACCAAATCTTAGTACCTCGAACCTAAGGGCAACCATTAGCAAACCGCGACTCATTCGCGAACACGACATACGAATTGTGGAGTGGAAAGAGGAAAAGGTCCCACCGGGCGTGCCAGAATCTGATGCTTTATGGTGAGATCGAATATCTCATAAAGAAAACTGCGGTGACCGCGGATGATGTGACCGTACCAGGTCCCCCACAAAAGCATGTTGGTGCGATTCGGGTCATGAGCCCTGATCATAGCCATTACTTCCTCGTCAGACGGTGACACTTTATGAAGAATTGCTATAAACGTCTAGCCTGAATTTCGGGGTAGATGCTAATTGGTGCTATCCGTCCACCTCTCTGAAGATGCCAAGTTGATTTATGGCACCATGTATCGAAGGTTTGAACGGATGCGGCCGATGTAGCAGACTTCGTCA
Source organism: Agapanthus africanus (assembly GCA_030015575.1). NCBI lineage: Eukaryota > Viridiplantae > Streptophyta > Magnoliopsida > Asparagales > Amaryllidaceae > Agapanthus > Agapanthus africanus. The sequence continues at coordinate 210,730,182 of JASDDO010000004.1, forward strand.
TATTCCCCTTCGTTTGAGGGGCTTTTGATTGTGGGGATGCTCTTCCCTGCAGGCGCAAGCCCCTGCAGTTAATTACGCTACCGCATCGCGGTAACAACTTTCTCCTTCTCCAGATGGTGACTTCGTGTCGTGGATATTTATTTTGTTTGTGGTTGCCCGTGGATTGTATACGGAGACTAATTTATGTTGTCGCCCGTAGGGCGTGGACTAGTCCAAATCCGTATATTCTTAGATTTGGGTTTGGGGTGATGGGTTTAAGGATACGTTAGCCACATTTGAGACTAAGATCTACTTAAACGTTTGTTAAGGATACGTTAGTCTCATTTTAGACTAAGATCAACTTAACGGGATCGTTTAGATCCAACAAAAGAGCATTTGGACTCTATTGTTTATTGCGGTCGATTAGATTAAGGACATTACGGTCCAATGTAAGTTTAAAGACATCGCGGTCGATTGTTAGTTTAAGGACATTATGGTCCAATGTTAGTTTAAAGACATCACGGTCGAGCTTAAGGACATCATAGTCCATGAGTTTAAAGACCTCACAGTCAAGGTTAAGGACGTCATAGTCCATGAGTTTAAGAACCCCATAGTCCAATGTTAGTTTATAGACATCACAGTAGAGGTTAAGGACATCATAGTCCGTGAGTTTAAGGACCCCACAGTCTAATGTTTAGAGACGTCATAGTCTGTGAAATGTGTAGTTGTCGAGACCCGTTTCCTCTTTGAAGACGTTGATGGATTACAACGACAAATATCAAAGGAGTGAAGAGATGCACCCTTGAACCAAGATTTATTGGGGATCTATAGTCCAATCTGGAACTAAGATCAATTAATTAGATTATGAGCTCATTGGCTCAGTTAAATTTGAATTGAGAACTTATGGCCAGTTTAGGCTAAGTCTAATTAGATTAGAAATATTAGCTCTTTGTTGGACCATTACACACTTGTTTGGGTTCAAACCCACATTATTTAGCAGTGCTAAACCAGAGTTTGAAGGCTCTAATACATTTTTGTCTTTCACTGAGCATTAAACATTGTAGTTATGAGTTTTACTCAACTTTGAGGTTTAGTTAAAGGAGAGGTTCTTGCCTATGGAAGCTTAGCCAATTTGGCTAAGATTGGCTTTAAAATAGTGTTAAATACTAGAGGACAACAGTATTAAACACTGGAAATGAAATTCTCTAAGTAGTGTTAAACACTAGAGGACAACAGTGTTAAACACTGGAAATGAAACCCTCAAATTAGTGTTAAACACAAGATAGGAATGGGTCACATGGGGACACGTGAGGGCACCCAAAGGTGGGGCCAGATCTCTTTTACTTTATTTTGCAAATAAGTGTTAAACACTTTTGATTTTCTGGCCGTCACGTGTTGACACGTGGTGGATATTTGTGCATTGGTTATTAAAGCATTTATTAAGGGTCACGTGGTAACACGTGAGAGCGCCCAAAGTCAATATTGCCTTTGCTTTTATTCTCTTTGTTTTGGAGCTCATGTGGGAGCACGTGAGGCATTTCCTCAAAGATTTTTCCTTCTCATTTTTGGGGGATCTGTTTAGGGGTCACGTGGGGACATGTGACCTTAGTTCTTTACATGCATGGAGATCTTTCATGTCTCTTTATTTTTTTAAGAATTAAATTCTTTGTAAGGATACACCCTAATTTCGTTTTTAGAGGAATTAAATTTCCATGTATGTGAAAGAATTAAATTCTTATATAGGGTTAAACCCTAGTTTTATCTTGGAGGAATTAAATTCCTGTGAATTGGGAGAATTGAATTCTCAAGCAGGGTTGAACCCTAATTTTATTTTGGAGGAATTAAATTCCTGTAAATTTGGGAGAATTGAATTCTCATATAGGGTTAAACCTTAGTTTTATCTTGGAGGAATTAAATTCCTGTGAATTGGGAGAATTGAATTCTCATATAAAGATTTTGATCCATTATCATTGAAATCCGGAGGGTTAAACCCTAGTTTTATCTTGGAGGAATTAAATTCCTGTGAATTAGGAGAATTAAATTCTCAAAACTCAATTCTCCCTCTAAGTTTTGGATCTGCATGGCAGAATCTTCCCGATGAGAATTAAATTCTCAACCTATGGGGAGATTTGCTTCTGCAGATCTTTCACCAGAGGAAGAACTAAGTTCTTTTGCAGAGAACTAAGCTCTGAGAAAAGAGAATTAAATTCTCAAAGGGAAAAAGTTTGCAAGGAAGAAGATGAGCAAATTGGAGACGCTTCTTAAGGAACACTGGCATTTATAGGATGTGATGAGAAACGTTTTATCTCCCCTATTCTCTAGATAGATCCAACGGTCACAAAGGTGACAGCGTTGCACTCACGTGAAGACATGTGAGAGCAACGTTGTGGGGGCATTTGTTTTCTGATTAAAAATCAGGAATTACCTCAATGAGGTATCACGTGTTCACACATGACCAAGGGTCACGTGTTGACACGTAATCTCTTTACAGAATTAAATTCTAATCAAGCAAAAGTGTAAACACATGGCTGAGGAAAAACCCCAATAGGGTGTCACACGCTGGCACATGACCAGGGGTCACGTGTTGACATGTGATGATCCTTCGGCCCAGTTAAAAGACAGAATTAAATTCTGAATGAGGGAGGGTCACGTGCCAATACGTGATAGGCTTTGAAAGCCTTATAACTTGATAGAATTAAATTCTAATTAAGGGGAATCAAAGACCTTAATTGGGAAAGTATTTCTCCAAATCTTTCCAAACAAAAAAGATGGTGCTCTGTAAAATAGAGCACCGTTGGATTAAAAATCCAATGGTGATTAAAAATCACCAATTTATGGAAAGATTTTAGACAACGAAAGATTTCCCTAAATTTCACAAAAAATAACAAAAAGAATATCTTTTGGATTAAAAATCCAATGGTGAATAAAATTCACTGAGTGATCTAAAAGATCATATTAGTTATGAAAAACAAACAAAATCTTTCAATGAAAAATTCACTAAACAAATTGATTCTTTTCTCACAAAAAATAACAAACAGAATATCTTTTGGATTAAAAATCCAATGGTGAATAAAATTCACTGAGTGATCTAAAAGATCATATTAGTTATGAAAAACAAACAAAATCTTTCAATGAAAGATTCACTAAACAAATTGATTCTTTTCCTTCTCCTATAAATAGGAGCCAAGAAGGGGAGAAAGAGAATTTTGGGATCTTGAAATTTTCTAAAGGCAAATAGCAGAGAGAAAAGAAAGAAGAATTTAATTCTCAACAAAGAAAATCCTAGGTGAGAAAAGGGAAATGGATCAAAGCTTCATAAAACAAAAAGAGAATTTAATTCTCGATTTAAGAGTTTAACTCTTCTGCAAAAGAACTTAGTTCTTCCTCTGGTGAAAGATCTGCAGAAGCAAATCTTCCCATAGGTTAAGAATTTAATTCTTATCGGGGAGATTCTGCTATGCAGATCCAAAACTTAGAGGGAGAATTGAGTTTTGAGAATTTAATTCTCCCAATTCACAGGAATTTAATTCCTCCAAGATAAAACTAGGGTTTAACCCTATATGAGAATTCAATTCTCCCAATTCACAGGAATTTAATTCCTCCAAGATAAAACTATGGTTTAACTCTATATGAGAATTCAATTCTCCCAAATTTACAGGTATTTAATTCCTCCAAGATAAAATTAGGGTTCAACCCTGCTTGAGAATTTAATTCTCCCAATTCACAGGAATTTAATTCCTCCAAGATAAAACTAGGGTTTAACCCTATATAATAATTTAATTCTTTCACATACAGGGGAATTTAATTTCTCTAAAAACGAAATTAGGGTTTATCCCTACAAAGAATTTAATTCTTAAAGAAATAAAGAGACTTGAAAGATCTCTATGCATGTAAAGAACTAAGGTCACGTGTCCCCACGTGACCCCTAAACAGATCCCCCAAAAATGAAAAGGAAAAAGTTTTGAGATAATGCCTCACGTGCTCCCACGTGACCTCCAAAAAAAAGAGAATAAAAGCAAAGGCAATATTGATTTTGGACGCTCTCACGTGTTACCACGTGACCCTTAATAAATGCTTTAATAACCAATGCATAAATATCCATCACGTGTCAACACGTGATGGCCAGAAAATCAAAAGTGTTTAACACTTATTTGCAGAATAAAATAAAGGAGATCTGGCCCCATCTTTGGGTGCCCCCACGTGACCCATTCCTATCTAGTGCTTAACACTAATTTAAGGGTTTCATTTCCTGTGTTTAACACTGTTGTCCTCTAGTGTTTAACACTACTTAGAGCATTTCATTTCCAGTGTTTAACACTGTTGTCCTGTAGGGTTCATAAGGCATCAACCATGCCCGAATAAAATTTTAGACGTGCCGAACAACCCAAAGCCGGGATCTTTGCTAGATTATTAGGGTTTAACATGCAAGTAAACATCTTTACAACTAAGTGTGAGGGATTACAACCTTTGTCGTCCGCTCCTTCGCTTCATAAGCTCCGAGTAGAAGTCCCTTCGCCGCGATCCACGATCTCCCGGACTCAAGAGAGGCTCCACGACTCGAACAATCCATGCTAGCTTGTGGTGTTCCTTTTCTCCGACGATCTAAGTCGAAATTGCTATAACTCAAGCTCTCTCACTCTAATGAGGTGAACACCCTAATCTAATTGACTAGATTAGATGAGGATGATGGAGTAGTATTTATGCTTTCTTTTTATATCAAATTCTCACATGAAAACATCACAAAAGGAAAACCTAGTAAGCTTTCTCAAAGCTCAAGGTTGAAGATGAAGATGAAAAATGAATTAAACTTTTTGTGATGAATAATGAAATGAATATATGAATAATAATGCAACCATGGTCAAGGATGACAAGGATAACCCTTGTAGAGAATTAACTAGGGCTAGGGTTTGGTTAGGTTAAATAATGAGTCATAAGAAAATATCAACAATAATATCTTAACCATGACAAAAGAAAATTCTTCTAGAAGCATCAAGAAGGAACTAACCCTAACCTTGTTTAATCTCCACTAAACATGTTTCATTATTAATCATATTATGTTACAATAATATATATCACATATATATTATATATTTGTAACAAAAGAAAATAATACAATTAATATATATCGCATATATATCAATGTATTATCCGGTGAGAAAATGAAATAATAAAGCGAGCCAATATTAGATAATGCAATGCAATATATCATATATATTATTATACATTAAATCATCGAATTAACACTTGATCCGACAATCCGGCTATATCGAATATAACCGACTAATATATCATGTACCGATTCATCGAATCAACACTTGATCCGATGACCCGGCTCATATCTAAATATCGCGAGAATATAATACGGTATCTCATATCGCATTATCCTCGGTCATGCACATATCACATATGTGCCCCTACTCCGTTTTGCCTGAGTCAAGAAACCTCTGTGTAGGACTCTAAAGAATCGTCAATACGCCGGTAGTAGGTGATGATCATATCAAACACCCACAAGCTATAAGCGGTCAGCTAAATGTAACAGCCACCCAGGTATTGAGAGATCAGAAGATCAACAAGCTAGCCTGTCCGTTCTCCTGTGAATCCAATCAGTAACACTCCCGTACAGTCCGGTCTCTTCGTCTGATATGTCGCATATCAAGTCTAGGGGTGGTATACGTCATACCCCAGTAATCGATAAGTCGTGTCGATGTGAGGCTCATAACGGGTCGAGAAACTACTGGTAACACTTACCAGTAAATCTCTATATCAGCCCTGGCCAGGGACTTCCAGTTATAGCCAATCGAACACAGCACAACATCAACTCCCTATACCGGGAGAGACGAATCCCTTCCTATCGCTCATTGCTTCCATGTGATTCGGGACTGCACCCAAAAGCCACCGTTTCACACGCCCTCTTGGACGTGGTAAGGTGGGAATCAAAGCACAGTAGGAATCACACAAGACTCTATGACGATCTCGGGTCTACAGACTACCCTGTACCAGTGTCACCGGAGAACTGCCATCTGACGTGTGGTATATCACCATCTGGGAGTTCTCGGCGAGTCCGTCCAGTGTACCCAGTCTCCACTAAGCACCCGTACACCAACCTTGATGTCAAAACACCGATGGATATGGGATCATCCATCGCCCATCATATGGGTCAAGATGCGTATACGCTAGTCTACTCTGGTGTATCGATGCCATGTCTCAATATACCTTCGACTAGGAACAGTTATAGGATGTACTCATCGACTACCATGGCCCCACTAGTATGATCTCATCATAGTATTCGAGTACAGATCCTAAGGGCTTTATCAACATGTGAGAGTAAGACAGTAAACAATATATAAGTCAACATGTTAAGATAAAGTGAAACCAAATAGCATACTATCATGTCGAGCAAGAAAGTCTTCTCTATATATATTCAAGCATCCATTATAATATACATCATATGTACAACAATGGCCTCTAGGGCATATACATAACTAACATGTCCTCTAGTGTTTAACACTATTTTAATGCCAATCTTAGCCAAATTGGCTAAGTTTCCAGAGGCAAGAACCTCTCCTTTAACTAAACCTTAATGTTGAGTAAAACTTATAACTACAATGTTTAATGCTCAGTCAAAGATAAAAATGTATTAGAGCCTTCAAACTCTGGTTTAGCATTGCTAAATAATGTGGGTTTGAACCTAGAAAAGTGTGTAATGGTCCAACAAAGAGCCAATATTTCTAATCTAAATGGACTTAGCCCAAACTGGCCATAAGTCCTCAATTTAGATTTAACTGAGCCAATGAGCTCATAATCTAATTAATTGATCTTAGTTCCAGATTGGATTACAGATCCCCAATCAACCTTGGTTCAAGGTCACTCCTTTTATATTTGTCGTTGTAATCCCTCAACGTCTTCAAAGAGGTGACGGGTCCCGACAACCACACATTTCACAGACTGTAACGTCTCTAAACATTGGACTGGGGGTCCTTAAACTAACGGACTATGATGTCCTTAACCTCGACCGTGATGTCTTTAAACTAACATTGGACTATGGGGTCCTTAAACTCATGGACTATGACGTCCTTAACCTTGACTGTGAGATCTTTAAACCCACGGACTATGATGTCCTTAACCTCGACCGTGATGTCTTTAAACTAACATTGGACCGTAATGTCCTTAAACTAACAATCGACTACGATGTCTTTAAACTAACATTGGACCGTAATTTCCTTAAACTAATCGACCGCAATAAACAATAGAGTCCAAATACTCTTTTGTTGGATCTAAACGATCCCGTTAAGTTGATCTTAGTCTAAAATGAGACTAACGTATCCTTAACAAACGTTTAAGTTGATCTTAGTCTCAAATGAGGCTAACGTATCCTTAAACCCAACCCCAAACCCAAATCTATGAATATACGAATTTGGACTAGTCGACGCCCTACGGGCGACAACATAAATTAGTCTCCGTATACAATCCATGGGCAAAAACAAACAAAACAAATATCCACGACACGAAGTGACGATCTAGAGAAGAAGAAAGTTGTTACCGTGATGCAGTAGCGTAATTAACTGCAGGGGCTTGCGCCTGCAGGGAAGAGCGTCCCCACAATCAAAAACCCCTCAAACGAGGGGGAATCTGACGAAGTCTGCTACATCGGCCGCATCCGTTCAAACCTTCGATACATGGTGCCATAAATCAACTTGGCATCTTCGAAGAGGTGAACGGATAGCGCCAATTAGCATCTGCCCCGAAATTTAGGCTAGACGTTTATCGTGTCTTCGCGTTTCGGAGGGAAACAATCACGTAACTCTAAAATTGGCTGAGTTGCTTGCTGCACTCGTAGGGGTCTAGGGGTGTGGTTTTGGCTATTCATCACGACCGTGGAATCCGTGTTTTCGTTAATGGCTTAATCCAAAATACGGAACACCTAGTATATCCTCTATTTCATATTTGCTTCTTTTGTGATATTTGTGATGCTCTTATAAATGCGTGAGATGAATGCTAATTATACACACACACACACATATTAGTAGACACTATATATATTTTGCATCCGTGCTAATTCTGACCCTGCCCTGCCGTAAGTTAAGTAACCTTACGGTGAAGACTCGAGTCCCTGTGAAGAATGCGAATGGCATATATGTGTGTTCTATTTTCGTTTCTTCTGTGATGTTAATAGCTTATATGATGGGATGATATTAATAAGATTAACGTTAACTAAAGAAACCTAAAAGATGTCGTAGAACCATATTTTTAAAAAAAGATAGCTCTAGTTTGTGATTTGCATAGAGGTATTCATTGACGAATATCCAGCACCTCATTCGATGAGGAAAGAGCCTAGATCCCTTCACAGGGAATAATCTCTTTAGCAAAAACTAGCATATGCTACAACCTACTCGATTTGTTTTGAAAACTATTTGATTTTTAAAGCGGAGCTTAAACCACTCCTTTTTCAAATCACTCGGTTCCACAACGATATCAAGTTCATTACGTTAATGGTTTTCTTCAAAACCAGCCATAGCCATCCGTCATTTCAAACAAGTAGAGTACTTAGTATTCATGCTATGTTTATTGGTCTTTAATCAAGCTGTAATGTACGGTAGCTAAGTGATGCTTGTTTTCCACTTACGATGCGATCAATTAGGACATTTGTAAGACTTTATTGGTCTCTAATCAAGGATCTTACGGGTGGGTCTAAATTAATCACGAAATGACGGATAGAACTTAACTAAGGACTCTTTGATTTGTTGGCCTCTAGTCAAGGTCATAGGGTTCTAGGGTAAAAACCATTATCGGGAATTTCAAGTGTTGAAATTTGCAATGAGATTGCATACTTTCTATATGATAGTTGGATCCTGATACCCACTGCGAGTAAAAGTTACTCCCAGGAGAATTTCCCACTTTACAATTAGCTAATCCAGTAGGTGTCTAGAAAGGTGTTAACGAGGTTATGCCTCTGCGGAAACGGGGTTTACTTTAATTAGGTCCATGCGAAAGCACAAGAAACCTCTCTCGGAGTACCAACACTAGCCTGGCTGACCGATTAGCAAAATTGTAGAGTATAATTAATCCTAGCTAATTTTCTTTTTAGGGTTTGAAAGAAGATTTGATAAAAACAGTGGAAGCCATCCTAATTAGATAAGATAATAACCATTCTAATCTTCCAAGGGCGCATACTAAAGTGTTTCTTTTCTCTCTCTCTAGGTAGGGACCATTTTACGTCTTAATCAAGATAATAATATGGATATATTGACCGAACCCTCTTATTATACTGGGATGGGGAACACTAGTTCCACTTTAACTTATGACAACATTCATAAGTATGGACAAGGGAAAGGGGAAAGCAACGATTTCCACACGACCCTAATGAAGAAGTATTGTAATGTATCTTCTTTGGATGTGTTAGTTTTTGAGAACTGTTTCTCAGTCTCCTCTGCGTCCTGGGTATTGGATACCGAATTAGATCCCACATTTATAATTTGTTACAAGGGTTAAAGAAAAGTAGAACGCTGGAAAAAGGTGATATGTCACTCAGAGTAGGGAACGGAGCACTTGTTGCTGCTGAAGCCGTAGGCGAATATCACCTAGTATTGCCCACAGGCAATACATTGATTTTGAACGACTGTTACTTCGTACCGTCTATGATGTGCAATATAATATCTATTTCTTTATTAAATAAAGATGGAAATAATTTTGCCTTAGAGAAAAATGTTATGAATATTTTCCTAAATCAAATGTTAATTCGGTTTGGTACGCTATGTAATGGTTTATACGTTCTAAATCAAAATACAGTTTTAAAAATACAAAACACACAGGAGGAATAGTTCAGACATGAACAAATCCTTTTTATGGCATTGTAGACTTGGTAATATCAATGAGACCTGACTAGCTAAATTGCATAAGGATGGATAATTGAATCCGTTCGAATTTACATTTTATGAAACATGTCGATCTTGTCTCAAATGAAAAATGACCAAAACTCCGTTTACGGGACACAGAGCAAGAACTACAGAACTCTTGGGACTGATATATAGTGATGTATGCAATTCTATGTCTACACATGCAAGGGGTCGGTACTCTTACTTCATTACATTCACCGACGATCTCTCCAGGTTCGGATATGTGTTCTTGTTGACACACAAATCCGAAACCTTTGAGAAATTTAAGGAATATAAGAATGAAGTAGAGAACCAAACAGGCAAAAATATTAAAATCCTATGATCTGATCGAGAAGGTCAATACTTAGCGCCCCAGCGCTTCAATTCTGGCGCTCAGCGCTCCAAGCGCTATCTTAAAAGCGCTCCAGCGCTCCAAATCTGGCGCACCACGTGCTCTTCACGTGGGTGCTATTATAAAAGAAGCGCTTTAGCGCTCCAGTGCTCCAAATCTGGCGCTCAGCGTCAGGCGCTCCACGTGCTCCCCACATGGGCGCTATCTCAGAAGAAGCGCCTTAGTGCTATGTACATAAAGCTCTCTGTACATAAAGCACTCTGCGCTACAAAGAGTGTTCAACACTCAATAAAAGACTAAAAGACAGAGGGGTGTCAAAACCCAAATTAATGCTCAGCATTATTGAACAAAAATGGACTGAGCCCAAACAAATGTTCAACACCCAAACAAATGTTCAACATTTTAATTAAAACTGAGTGGGTTGAGTCCAAGTTGGCCACAAGTCCCTAACTTAGACCAACCGAGCCCATGTGCTCACAATTTCCCTAATCAATCTTAGTTGGAAAACCTGACTACAGATTTCCCAACCAACATTGGTTCAAGGGTACATCTCTTTATTCCTCTGATATGTGTCGTTGTAATTCTTCAACGTCTTCAGAGAGGTGGCGAGTCCCGACAACCAGACATTCCATGGACTATGATGTCCTTAAACTTATAGACCGCAACGTCCCTAACCTAAACCCCACAGACTATGATGTCTTTAAACCAGACTATGAGGTCCTTAAACTCATGGACTATGATGTCCTTAAACTTTACGGACTATGAGGTCCTTAAACTCAAAGACTATGATGTCTTTAAACTTTACAGACTATGATGTCTCTAAACTGGCACGAACTATGATGTCCTTAAACCCAATGGACCGCAATGTCCCTAAACTAAGATGATAGAGCTCAAATACTCTTTTGTCGGATCTAAATGATCCCAAAATCCCATTGAGTAGATCTTAGTCTAAAATTAGACTAACGTATCCTTAATAAACGTTTAAGTTGATCTTAATCTCAATGAGATTAAAGATCTTTAAACCCAACCCAAACCCAAATCTAAGGAAATACAGATTTGGACTAATCCACGCCCTACTGGAGACAACATAAATTATTCTCCGTATACAATCCACGGGCAACCTAAAACAAAACAAACATACACGACACGAAGTGACCATCTGGAGAAGGAGAAAGTGGTTATCGCTATGCGGTAACGTAATTAACTGCAGGGGCTTGTGCCTGCAGGGAAGAGCGTCCCCACAATCAAAAATCCCTCGCAAATGAGGGGGAATCTGACGAAGTCTGCTACATCGGCCGCATCCGTCTAAACCTCCGATATACGGTGCCATAAATCAACTTGGTATCTTCGGAGAGGTGGACGGATAAAACCAAAGAACATCTGCCCCCAAATTCAGGCAAGACGACCTACGCGGTCTCATCTCTGTTTTCGGCGGCGAACAACGCCGTTGTGACAGGTATTCGTTCGGTGTTTCCTTCCGATACACATTTCTTTCTGATGTCATTTGAAATGGTATCTACATACGTTGTATCGAAGTCTAGCCAATAGCGGTCCTTGCTAAATCAGCCGCTTGTTGTGATTTCTTCCGTAGGCTAATCTTTTGTCGCTCAAAACGTTTTCGCTCATGTTTGTTGTTCGTATCGGAGATAGAGATTCTTATGTCAATTTGATTCTTCTCTATTTGTTAGACCTTGATGTTCTTCTGGGAATAGATTGGTTAGTCACTTGTTATGCGTCCGTGGAGTACCGTGAGGAGGCAGTCATATTTACCTTCCCAGGTGAGTCAGTTCTTGTTTTTTTTCGGGGAGACTGTAGCGCCACCATTCCCCGTATGGCTTTTTCTCTTCATGCTACTCCATTCTTGAGGAAAGGAAGCCAGGGATTCGTATCGTATGTTTGTGATATTAGAGTCGTAGAGGTCCCGTTGGACCAGGTCCTGTTTGTGAAGGAATATCAAGATGTCTTTCCTGACAAGTTGTTTGGTTTGTCGCCAGAGCGCGCTTCTTTGACTTGATTTCTGGCATGGAGCCTTTTTCTCTACCGCCATATTGGATGGACCCAGCGGAGCTGAAAGAACCGAAGGATCAGTTACAAGATTTGTTGGATAAGGGCTTGTTCGTCCGAATGCGTCACCTTGGGGGAGCTCCTGTCCTGTTCGTCAGAAGGACGGCCGTTTGCGTCTATATATTGATTATCGTCAGTTGAATCGGGTTACTGTGCGGGACATTTCTCGAAGATTGACTTGCGGTCAGGCTACTATCAGTTGTGGGTTCGAGAGGATAGTATTCCGAAGATTATTTTTCATACAAGTTGGGGGCGTTATGAGTTTTGGTGATGTCGTTCGAGCTCACCAATGCCCCAGTAGCATTTATGGATTGGATGAACCAAATATCCAAGCCGTACTTGATCAGTCTATCATTGTGTCCATTGAGGACGTCTTACTGTACTTTGGAGCCGAGTGGAGCCTGGGCAGTAATTGAGGATTTTGTTGCAGACTTTGAGGGAGCGCCAGCTATTCGCTAAATTATCCACGTGTGTTTTTTGGTTAGATAGTGTGGGCTTTTGGGACCCGTAGTTATGAGAGATAGTATATGTATGGAACCGAATGAGATCGAGGGCGTGCAACATTGGCCCAGACGGGTATCAGTGACGGAGGTTCATAGCATTTTTGGGTTTGGCCGAATATTATCGATGCTTTGTTAGGATTCTTCTCGTATAGCTACAACATTGACAGAGTTGACCCGGAAGGGAATTCTTTTTCCTTGGACCGAGGCCTGCAACCAGAGTTTTCAGTAGTTGGAAACTTGTTTAACTACAGTGCTAGTACAATCTTTGCATTCAGGATCAGGCGGTTTTGTTAGTTATGTAATGCTTCTCGACAGTTGAAGAAGTATGAGCAGAACTATTTCATGCATGATTTAGAGGTGGCCGCAGTGATTTTTGCATTTGAAGACGAGTTGTGCCAGATATTTACGGATCACAAGAAGCTTAAAGTATATCTTTCAGCAGTGAGATTTAATTTTAAGACAGTGCCGATGGATGGAACTAGTGAAGACTATGACTGCGAGATTCCTTATCGTTCGGGCAAGACGAATGTTGTGGCAGATGTTTTGAGTCAGAGTATCGGAGGTAGCTTTTGCTATTTGAGCACGGTTCAGAGACAGTCGATGGCAGATTAGCAAATTCTTCATGACAGGCGGCCCTGTTTGAGAGTTCTGGCTTCAAAATTTTTCAATGTTCCAGGATCTGGGCTTTAGTGTTTCAGGTGTTGCTTGGTTTTGCTAAGTTTGCATGTGATGTGAACTTACAATATAAGCAATTCAGAGTGTTTCGTATTAATAGTTTTAACATTGTTTCGGGTATTTTCATGTTGTCTAAGCAAAGTTAAAAAGTTCGAACGAATATCAAAAACCTATTTTTTTCCAAGTTTAAGGTATTCGGAAAACATGTAAGTATTCTGTGGACCCTCTAGAAGAATGAAACCCTAACTTGACATAATGACCATGGAACCGCTTTCGAACCTTAGGGTTTGCGGCAGTTCCGTGGTGCCATTAATGAGGCTTGGGTATGCCCTTCTACGGTTGGTCCATAGGTACCGTGGCATGTTCTGGGTGTTTTAAAACTGTGCTCAAGTGTTGAGCTCTTAAGAAATTGTGGGACTTTGATGAATCGATCGAAAAGTTTAATGTTGTACGGATATCATGTGAAGGGATGAAGAGAGATGTCATAGATTTTGTTTCAGGATGCAGACTTGTCAGTAAGTCAAGGTTGAGCATCAGGGGTCAGCAGGAGAATTACAACCTTTACCCACTCCGGGATAGAAATAGGAGCAGATTCTGTGGAATTTATCGTGGGACTACTTAGGACCAGTCGAAGGGATGACTCTATTTGGGGGATCGTAGGTCGATTGACGGAAGTAGCTCACTTCTGCCAGTCAGGACCATTTTCGGGTTCGTTCAGTATGCTCAGATATATATTGATGAGATTGTGCGACTTCATGGCGTTCCGACGTGTTTTGTGTCCGACAGAGGCACCCAGTTCACCAGCCGGCTACGGCAGAAACTTCAGGAGGCTGGGACACCAATTGAGATTCAGTGCAATTTTCTATCCGCAGACCGACGGTCAATCAGAGAAGACCAATCAGATTCTTGAGGACATGCTCCGAGCATGCGTTCTAGATGTCGTGGCAGTTGGGATCGCCACTTACCATTGATAGAGTTTTCCAATAATAACAGCTTCCAGGAAAAGATTCAGACGACACCCTTCAAGATATTATATAGGATGAAACGTCGATCACCTGTAAGTTGAGCAGTATGTTAAACAGAGCTCAGTGAGAGCAGAATTTTGGGGCCACAGATGGTGTAAGAAACGACCGAAAGGATTCAGATGATTCAGCTGGAGTGCAATCCTTCTTCCGCAAGAGCAACCGACAGTCATTCTAGATCGACAGATGATGAAATCGAGGTCTGAGGTTTTACCGACCGTATTAGTTCTTTGGCACGGCTCGATTAGCAAAAAAGGACACGTGAGAAACCGAGGACAAGGTGCGGAAGAAACATTCCTATCTCTTCGAGGGCACGCGTAGTTAGATTTTAAATTCGGGGACCGAATTTCTTTAAGGGAGGAAGATTGTAACGTTTTAAATATAAATAAATAAATAAATAAAATCTTTTAGGTGAATTTTCTGATAATCAGTAAAATAAACCGTATTTTCCGTAAAACTTAACCATAATTATTTTTCAGCATAGACTTAAATACACCCATTTTATCTATGTAATCGCTAGTATTGGTATTTATTTAGTCACTTATAAATTATTGGTTTACTTCAATATTTTTCCTTAATTAATTATTTTAATATTATTTTAAGATTTCAATTATATATTAAATCAGTGTTAATTACAAATTGGAATGGGTTAATTATACAAATGTGAACCATGACAATCTAGAATCTAGTTGTAACATATTCTTTCTTTTGATTTTATCTCTAAAGTTCTTGAGAAATATAGGATTTAATTGAAAAGAAATTAAATAATTAAGGAAAGGAGTTAAAAGAGGTTTGAATTATAGAAGTTTCTACACAAACACACCCACACACATACCTCGTCCATGTTGGCCGAATTTCTTGGCAGCAGCCCCCCTCTCTCTCTCCACTCAACCCACTTCATTTCAACAAATAAAAACAAAATTTAAATAATTAATGAAATGGGCTAAAAGGTGTAATTATTGGAGAGAATTCTGTTAGTTATATGTATGCCCTAGAGGCCATTACTGTACATAAGATGTATATTGTAGTGGATACTAGGACATATATAGGTAGGACTTTTTTGCTCGACATGATAGTACGCTATCTGGTTGCTTTTTATCTTAACATGTATACTTTAAGTCTCTCTATTACATGTTGATAAAGCCCTTAGGATGTGTACTCGACTTCCAGGACTATGATGTAGATCATACTAGTGGGGCCTGGGTAGTCAATGGGTACATCCTTCAATGTTCCTAGTTGTGGGAATATCGAGACGGGGCATCGATATTCAAGAGTAGACTAGCGTATATCTTCTCGACCCATGTGATGGGCGATGGATGATCCCATATCCATTGGTGTTTGACATCGGAGAAGGTATGCTGCTGTTCAGTGGAGACTGGATACACTGAACGGACTCGCCGAGAACTCCCAGATGGTATTATACCTTACGTCAGATGGCAGTTTTCTGGTGACACTGGTACAGCTTAGTCTGTTGACCCGAGATCGTCATAGAGTCTTGTGTGTCTCCCACTGTGCTTTGATTTCCATCCTACCACGGCTCTACTGAGTCGTGCAAACAGGTGGTTTTTGGGTACAGTCCCGATTCACATGGAGGCAATGAGCGATAGGAGGGGATTCGCCTCACCCGGTATTGGGGGTTGATGTTGCGCTATGCTCGACTGGCCATAACTGGAAATCCCTGGCCAGGGTTGCACTGATTTACTGGTAAGTGTTATCAGTAGTTTCATGCTTGTTATGGACCTTACATCAGCATGACTTATCAAGCTACTGAGGTCTGACGTTTACCACCCCTAGGCGAGATATGTGACATATCAGACGAACAGTCCGGACTGTGCGGGAAGTGTTACTGATTGAATTCGCAGGAGTGTGAGCAGGCTTGTTCGTTGATCTTCTGATCGCTCAATACCCGGGTGGCCGTTACGTTTAGCATACCGCTTGCGGCTTGTGGGTGTTTGATATGATCATTACCTACTGCCGGCGTATTGACGAGTCTTTAGAGTCCTACACAGGGGTTTCCTGGCTCAAGCGAAACGGAGTAGGAGCACATATGTGATATGTGCGGGACCGAGGTTAATACGATATGAGAAACCGTATTTTATTCTCGCAATTCGTGACATTGATCGGTTGCATACGATATAGCCGGGTTATCGGACCAAGTGTTGATTCGATAAGTTGTTACACATGATATTAGTCGGTTATATGCGATATGACCGGATCGTTAAATCAAGTGTTGATTTAATGATTTAATGTATAATTATATATTTGATATATTACTTTACATTAACTAGTATTGGTTCACTTAAGATTGATTTTCTCACTAGATTGTGCACATTGTTTATATGTGATATATGCAAGTGTACATGTTTGTATCATGCTTGATGATACATACAAGATGGGTGTATGAGACTTATATCAAGTTTAGGTTAAATTAGGGTTTACTTATTTCCTTAAGAATAACAAAAGAGAGGAGACTTTAGTCAATGTTATCAAGCTTGTAGAGGCTTGTATGCAACATTGACAAAGTCAACTCTTTTGTCATTCCTTAGGATATTAGTTAACCCAACCCTTAACCTCATACTTTGGTTAATTCTATACATGAGTTAAGCATGAGGGCTTAACTCAACCATGGTGCAATAATTCAAAGGATAAGTTTTCATTTGGATGGATTATTCTTTCTTTTTCTTCTTCATCATCGAGCTCCATGAAAAGCTTGCTAGCTCAAATGGTGCCATGAGAAAAAGTGTGAGAAAATAAATTCTAAAGTGAGCCCACTTCCTACTTCTTCATCCTCTACTACTTGCTATGTAATATAGGGTGTTCACTTCACAAAGTTCATGACCAAGTGAAGGAATAGCTTGAGTTTGAGTCTCCTCGACGTAGATCATCTTCGGTCTCGAAGTCAACGACCTAGCCCGGTCATTTCTCCGAGGAAACCGTCACTCGAGTCCGGGATCTCGATGATCGCAGTGAAGGGACGTCAACACGGAGCTTTAGAAGTGAAGGACCGGATCTACAAAGGTTGTAATCCCTTTCACTTGTAGTTAAAATGTTTAACTTGCTAGTTTTCGCATAATCTCTAGTATACGATCTTGGTCAGGGTTGTTCGGCACGGCTATTTTTTTTTAATCGGGCATGGTTGATGCCTTGTAGAACCTTATTAGAGTGCCTAGGAACCCTACAAATTCTACACAATGTAAGTCCACGGTGGCGCCCCGGCCGTCGATCCGACGCCGGAAATGCGGAAACGAAAAACTTTGCAAACTAGCAAACCGGCACCACCGCGCACTTTTTGTTAGTGTATATGCCCTAGAGGCCATTACTGTATCATACTAGTTTGTATATTACTTAATGGAAGCTTGGGATATTCACAGTTGTATATACAATCTTGCTCGAAATGGTAGTATGCTACTTGGTTTGTCTCTACTTCAATATGTGCATGTGTTTCTTTTAGCATATCGCTGATATACATATTAGTAAAGCCCTTAGGATCTTTGCTTGATTACCTGCGTTGTGATGGCGCTCGCACTCGTGGGAGCTGGGTAATATATAAGCACATCCTTATACAGGTCCCTGGTCGTTGGACTATCGAGACATGGCATCGATACTCCGGAGTAGACTAGCGTATGCGCTTCTCATCCCAGTGTGGGAGACGGTCTGTCCCACAGCCGTCAGTACGTCGTACTTGAGATAGTATACGGGTGCTCGTTAGGTTACGAGTACACTGGACAGGACTCGTCGGGGACTGTTGGTTGGTATTATACCTATCGTCAGTTATCAGTTCCCAGGTGACATGAGTACAGCTTAGTCCGTTGACTTGACACTGTCACTTCGCCTCGAGTGTGTTCCCACTGCACTTTGATTACTACCCTACCACGGCTCAAAGGAGTCGTGCAAACAGGTAGTTTTTGGGTGCAGTCCCGAAGCACTTGGAGGCAGTGACGGTTAGACAGGATTCGTCTCCCCCGGTATTGGGGGTTGACATCGCGCTGTGTCCAGGAGAGCCATTACACGAATAGTCCCTGGCCAGGGAAAGCGAGATATACTGGTAGGTTTCCAGTGTTATCTCAGGATGTTCTGGGCTACACTCCGACACGACTTGTACCGCTATTAGGGGACTGACGTTTACCGCCCCCTAGGCCCGCCATGCGATGTATCAGACGAACAGAACGGACTGTACGGAGACTGTCACATACAGGCTCAGTAGGAGTTCAGATGGGGTTCACCTCGTCAGTCTTCTTATCGACATCTACCTGGGGACCGTTACGTACAGCTAGTGCCGCTTGCGGTCTGTGGTTAAACCCACTGCCAGCGTAGTATCGAGTCTTTAGCGTCCCACACAGAGAGCTATTCGCCTTTAGGCAAAATGAGTAGAGGTCGCATGGTTTTGCGACAGGGTTCGTTCGCATCAGCGCACTTGTGCACGTTTGCTGTCCGGACAGCTTATACTAGCGGGCTTTGGTTTAAGCCGGATCCTAGTATATGATTTGGGATTGGTTTTATCTCATTGTATTCGTGTTCCTCGGATCACGAATACGGGTGCGTAGGCACGGTTGCTTGAGACAGAGGGAGAGGACTTTGATTAGGGTTAATGACTATTGTCATTTTATTAACCCTAATGCTCATGTGTGTATTATTGTTAATTGATATTAGTTTTATAATTGTGCATGGTTATGGTTGTTGACCATTTGACCTCCTTGACTTGTTGACTATGGTTGACACTTTGACCATCATCATTTCATTTGGAAGATGCTTTTTGATCCTTGCAATTTGCATTTAAAATGAAATGATAATGGTCATGTCTTGATTAAGCCATGACAATTATCTCACTAATTTTCTAATTACAATAATTCACATATATGAGAGAATGCTTCATATTATTCTCTCATTCTATCATTCACATTCTCTCTCTTGTTCTTCCCCTCCCTCAAGCTCTCCCCTCTCATGTGTTGAGAAACACTTGAGCTTGAGAAAAACCCTTTCTTGATAATCTCTACTCTCATCTAGGGTTCAAGGATTAGCACTTCTTGCACCCTAGTTACTTCTAGCTTGGAGTTGAAGCCAAAGGTCGAGGCTTTCGGGTGGATCTTTCTTCGATGTGAGAAGACGACAAAGGTGACCTCCTTTCACCACTCCAAGGAGCAAGGAGAGAAGGACATAAAGCCCAAGGTATAACCTTTCTAGCACTTAGCTAGTTTCTAGTTAGCTTTAGCTTGTTTTTGTTTAGCAAAGATCCTTCTTTGTCTAGTCCATGTTGCCTAAGTTGATAAAAATTTGATTTTTATTCCGTTTTCCGCCTCCCCGCAAGTACCGGGATGGGCAACGTGGACTTACAGTGGTATCAGAGCCTAACTAAACATATACTAGCTAGATAGTAAAGTGTATGGAAGTTCGTCCGAAAAAAATCGAAAAACCGAGTTTTCAAAAACCCTAAGTTTCTGTTAAAATTTTTTCTGTTCAAAATAAAATTTGTCATACTCCAAAAATCGTCTCAGGGTTTTGTGAAGAATGTCACCAAACCCGGTCCAGTGACTCGACCAAAGAGCCGCGGTTCCGCGGCAATAGCAAGCTATTGCCGCGCAACCGCGGCCGAGTTGGCTCGTCTCTGGGTCGAGTTTGGTGAAGTGTCTTTCTGGCTTTGTTTTGGGATTTTTAAGATGGTTAATATGTGCCCAGATTTTCCAGAATAGAAATTTGTTTTTGGGGGCCTATAAATCCGTATTTTTATCGAACTTCACTACACTTTGACTATAAGGGGTTGCAGCCGTCATTGTATAATTCTTTTTACTGTTTTTGCTCCTAGGATAGACCCATGGAGGGGGTGCACAAACTACCAGGTATCTCGAAGTGCCGAGTGGCCTACTCACGGTGTTGAGGGAGGTTGCTCCGCTTCGGGTACTTGGCGGGTAGTTTGCCGCACCCGTAGGGGTCTTGGGTGGGGTATTGGCTATTCACCGCGACCGTGTAATCCGCTTTTCGTTGCAGGCTCAAACGGATTGCGGATTCCTCGTATATCCAATGTATTCATCTGTGATCTGTAATGTCTATCATTGCTATATATTTATATATGATAACTATTTAGGCGTTGCTTATGTTTTACAGCCGCGCTAGCCCAGCCCCCGCTCTGTCGTTAGTTAAGTAACCTAACGGGTGATGACGGGGCCCCGTGGCGAATGCGAATGGCATAAGCGTACGTCATATTTTGGTTGTTTTCTGCAATGGTAGGATTAAATGATGGGACACATTAAAAGAACTAATGCAAGAAAATAAACCAAGTAAAAGTCGATTGGAACACTTTGAAAACCACTCGGTTCTTTTCAAAACTAAACTTTTAAACGCGGAGCTTGAACCACTCCTTTTAAAAGCTATCTCGTTCCATCGATTATATCAAGTTCACTACGTTCACGGTTTCTCTAAAACCATCCGTAGCCCTCCGTCGTTTCGTATGGATAGTCGATAGTATTCAAGCTATGTTTGTTGGCCAAAGTCAAGGCACAGTGTTTGGTAGCTATTGTGTATTCATATGTAGCATAGATAGATGCGTTGATTTGGGACAGTCGTACTACCTTGTTGGCCAAAGTCAAGGGTATGTGCGGGTGGGTTCAAATTAACCTGGATAATGACGGGTAGAACTTGACATGTGACTTATGATTTGTTGGCCAAAGTCAAGGTCATAAGAGCATAGGGCAAAAATCCACATCGGGAGTTTCATAAGTACTGAAACTTGCTAGCGCTGCATACCATTTGGAGTGTGATGATTCTGGTAGGATTCCTTCGGTTTTATCACGCAATGATATTTGGATCCCGATCCTATTATGAGTATATGCTACTCCTCGGGAAAACTCTCACTTAACGATCAATGCTATAAACCTAGTAGGTGTCTAGAAAGGTGTTAACGGGGCTACGCCCATAGGGAAAAGAGGTTACTTAATTAAGGAACTTCGCGAAAGCGTTGGAAAACCTCCCTCGAAGTACCGACACTGGCCTGGCTGAACGGTTAAGCAAGTATTGTACGGTGAGAAAGATCCTGACTAATTCTTCCTTTGTGGTTTGAGGAGGGATTCGAGAGACAGTGGGAGCCATCCTGTTTAGATAAATTAAAAACCAATCTAAACTTGCAAGAGTATCATGCTAAGTGTTTTCTTCTCTCTCTCTTAATTGCAGCGACCCAGTGACCGCACCTAGGTTACATCTAGAAATAAAAAAATAACTGAATCTGACTGTTATGACTGGCAAAGGTCTTTCCAGATGTCCATTGCCCAGGACAAGCTGGGACACCTCTTGACTGATCCAACCCCTGCCGTCTCAGGTACAGTTTCCCCTGTCACGGATATTGATATTCGTAGGACATCGGAAGAAGACTGTGCGAAAGCCAAGTGCCTCGTGTTAGCCTCAGTTGATGGTATATACCAGAGGCAGCACGAGAAGATGGACTCAGCTTCTATCTTCCTCCATAACAAAGTTTTATATGGAGAGCAATCTCATATCACAAGATATGAGACCTCGAACGAATTGCTTCCAGCGAGGTTGGCTATCGGGTCATCTGTAGGAGGCAACGTCCTTACAGAGACCAGCTCTTTTGAGCTCTCGGACCTGAAGACCACGTTGAAGAACGGGTCAGATGCTGACTCAGTTCAACAGTCTCTACCTACTACCCTAAAGGAAACTAGGGAAGCAGAAAGAAAGGGATGGGCAGAAGTTTCAGGAACAGATGTAGTAAAAGAAGGATGTTCCTATTGTTACGGGAATGAACATGGGCAGAAGGATTGCAGGGCTTGTAATGCCAGTAGCCAGAATTCGAAGCATGTTGTGGCTTCGGCTTCGGGTGTGTTTGTGATTGAGAACCGTATGTCAGTTAACCCTACTTCCTTGGTATTGGATACCGGATCAGGATCTCATATCTATAATTCGTTACAGGCTTTGAGAAACCGTAGGGTTATCAGGAAAGGTGATATGACACTCAGGGTTGCTAACGGAATGAGCATGTATGCTGAATCCGTAGGGGAATATCATCTAGGACTGACAACTGGGCAGATATTGATTCTGCGTGACTATTTTTATGTGCCAGGTGCGACTTGTAACATCATATCTGTATCCTTACTTTCTAAGGAAGGATATGATTTTACTTTTGTAAGCGATGTAGTAAACATCCACCTAAATCAAGTACTGATTGGGTCAGGTACATTGAAATACGGTATATACGTTTTGAATCAAGCTCAGGTCTTCAGTGTCCAGAACACACTTAAAAGAAAGTCTCCGGAATTAAATCAGGCTTTCTTATGGCATTGTAGACTGGGTCACATTAATGAGACACGGTTGACAAAGTTACATAAAGAAGGATACTTGGATCCGTTCGAGTACCAGTCTTATGCCACTTGTGAATCATGTCTCATGGGAAAGATGACAAAGACTCCGTTCACTGGACACGGAGAAAGAGCGAGCGAGCTCTTGGGACTCATACACAGTGATGTGTGTGGTCCAATGTCTACACATGTGCGAAGTGGTTATTCATACTTCTTTACTTTCACAGACGATTTCTCTAGGTATGGATATGTCTTCTTGATGAAGCACAAATCCGAGGCCTTTGAGAAATTTCAGGAATACAAGAATGAAGTTGAAAAACAAACAGGCAAAAGTATCAAGACACTGAGATCTGATCGAGGTGGTGAATACTTGAGTGCCGAGTTTCTGGGTTTCTTAAAAGAGAATGGGATTTTCTCTCAGCTTACTCCTCCATACACACCACAACACAACGGTGTATCGGAAAGGAGGAATCGAACCCTATTGGATATGGTTCGTTCCATGATGAGTAAGGCTGAGTTGCCGCGATCCTTCTGGGGTTATGCACTAGAATCAGCTGCATACCTATTGAACCGAGTTCCAACTAAGACTCTGCCTACTACACCATATCAGATGTGGTGTGGGAAGAAACCCTATCTTAATCACATTAAGACATGGGGATGTCCAGCTTTTGTAAAAAAGCAGCATGCGGACAAGCTCGAGGTACGTTCAGTACTGTGTAAGTTTGTGGGATACCCAAAGAGCTCCAAGGGGTATCTTTTCTATTACGCAGAGGAACAAAAGGTTTTTGTTTCTCGTCATGCCCGCTTCTTGGAAACTGAGTTTTTGGAAACCCAGATAAGTGGGAGCGCAATAGAACTGGAAGAAATTCCAGAACCACAAGCTATTACTGAAAGCTTAGTAAAACCAGAAGTTTCAAGAGAACAGGACATCCCAGCGCCACTCCGCAGGAGTAGTAGGCAGTCTCATCCGCTCGAGAGATACTACGGTTTTCTCATTGACGGGGATAGAGAGGATTGCACTATGGATTATGGTGAGCCTACTAGCTTCCAGCAAGCCATTCAGAGCGGTGACTCGGTAAAATGGCTGGATGCAATGTGGGCCGAGATGGAGTCTATGTACACAAGTTTGGACTTTGGACTTTGCTTCAGAAGGGGTAAAACGCGTAGGCTGCAAATGGATCTTCAGAAAGAAGATTGGTGTAGATGGGCAGGTTGAGACCTATAAAGCTAGACTTGTTGCAAAGGGTTTTCGTCAAAGACCTGGTTTGGACTATAACGAGACCTTTTCTCCAGTGGCTATGCTGAAATCCATTCGGATCCTTCTTGCCATTGCTGCCTTCCACGATTATGAAATCTGGCAGATGGACGTAAAGACGGCTTTCCTAAATGGAAATTTGGAAGAGTTCGTCTATATGGATCAGCCGGAGGGATTCAATCAGAGTGGGAGCAGGGGTAGAGTGTGCAAGTTGGTCAAGTCCATTTATGGACTTAAGCAGGCATCGCGGAGTTGGAACATCTGCTTTGATGATACTGTCAAAGAATTCGACTTTATCAAAAATCCAGATGAACCATGCATTTACAGTAAGATTGTAGGGAGAACTGTGGTATTCCTCGTCTTGTACGTAGATGACATTCTCCTAATAGAAAATGATATTCCTATGCTTCAGTCAGTCAAAGGATTCTTGTCGCAGAGGTTCTCCATGAAGGACCTGGGCGATGCCAACTACATTCTGGGGATTCAGATCTATCGTGATAGATCTAAGAGGATGTTGGGACTTTCACAGTCAAGGTACATCGAGACCATACTGAAAAGATTCAGTACGGAAGATTCCAAGCGCGGTAATTTACCGGCTTGTCACGGGATCACCCTCTCCAAAGATATGTCTCCCAAGACTGATTTGGAAAGGGATCGTATGTCTATTATACCCTACGCTTCTGCGGTAGGCTCTATAATGTATGTGATGCTGTGTACCAGACCAGATGTAGCATACGCATTGAGCGTTGTAAGCCGGTATCAGTCAAACCCAGGGGAGAAACACTGGATAGCGGTAAAGAACATTCTCAAGTACCTGAGAAGGACTAAGGAGATGTTCTTGGTGTATGGCGGAAAAGACCTCCAGCTCGAGGCCTTTGCTGACTCCAGCTTCCAGAGTGACAAGGATGACTCCAAGTCCATGTCGGGTTATGTCTTTACCCTCAATGGAGGGGCGATTTGCTGGAAGAGTTCCAAGCAGGAGACCGTTGCAGACTCAACTATGGAAGCGGAGTACATAGCTGCTTGCGATGCCGCAAAGGAAGCTGTTTGGATGAAGAAGTTCCTCACGGAGCTTCAGGTGGTTTCTACCATTGTTGATCCAATACCGCTGTATTGCGACAACAACGGAGCTATAGCTTTAGCGAAGGAACCCAGGTCCCATCAGAAGTCCAGGCACATTTTGAGGCGGTACCACCTGATCAGGGAGATCATAGATCGCCAGGAGATCGAGGTGAAGAGAGTAAATATGGAGAACAACATTGCAGATCCACTCACGAAGGCCCTACCCCAGACTCAGTTCGAGCGGCTGATCGAGATGATAGGTCTTCGATACGCCAGTACATGGCCTTAGTGCAAGTGGGAGATTGTTAGTGTATATGCCCTAGAGGCCATTACTGTATCATACTAGTTTGTATATTACTTGATGGAAGCTTGGGATATTCACAGTTGTATATACAATCTTGCTCGAAATGGTAGTATGCTACTTGGTTCGTCTCTACTTCAATATGTGCATGTGTTTCTTTTAGCATATCGCTGATATACATATTAGTAGAGCCCTTAGGATCTTTGCTTGATTACCAGCGTTGTGATGGCGTTCGCACTCGTGGGAGCTGGGTAATCTATAAGCACATCCTTATACAGGTCCCTGGTCGTTGGACTATCGAGACAGGGCATCGATACTTCGGAGTAGACTAGCGTATGCGCTTCTCATTCCAGTGTGGGAGACGGTCTGTCCCACATCCGTCAGTACGTCGTACTTGAGATAGTATACGGGTGCTCGTTAGGTTACGAGTACACTGGACAGGACTCATCGGGGACTGTTGGTTGGTATTATACCTATCGTCAGTTATCAGTTCGCAGGTGACATGAGTACAGCTTAGTCCGTTGACTTGACATTGTCACTTCGCCTCGAGTGTGTTCCCACTGCACTTTGATTACTACCCTACCACGGCTCAAAGGAGTCGTGCAAACAGGTAGTTTTTGGGTGCAGTCCCGAAGCACTTGGAGGCAGTGACGGTTAGACAGGATTCGTCTCTCCCGGTATTGGGGGTTGACATTGCGCTGTGTCCAGGAGAGCCATTACACGAGTAGTCCCTGGCCAGGGCAAGCGAGATATACTGGTAGGTTTCCAGTGTTATCTCAGGATGTTCTGGGCTACACTCCGACACGACTTGTACCGCTATTAGGGGATTGACGTTTACCGCCCCTCTAGGCCCGCCATGCGATGTATCAGACGAACAGACCGGACTGTATGGAGACTGTCACATACAGGCTCAGTAGGAGTTCAGATGGGGTTCACCTCGTCAGTCTTCTTATCGACATCTACCTGGGGACCATTACGTACAGCTAGTGCCGCTTGCGGTCTGTGGTTAATGTTAGTTATATGTATTCCCTAGAGGCCATTACTATACATAGGATGTATATTGTAGTGGATGCTGGGACATATATAGGGAGGACTTTCTTGCTCGACATGATAGTATGCTATCTGGTTGCTCTTTACCTTAACGTGTACACTGATTGTCTCTCTGTTACATGTTGGTAAAGCCCTTAGGATGTGTACTTGACTATCTGGACTATGATGCGGATCATACTAGTGGGGACATGGTAGTCCATAAGTACATCCTTTAAAGTCCCTAGTCGTGGGTGTATCGAGACGGGGCATCGATATACCAGAGTAGACTAGCGTGTACCTTCTCGACCCATACAGATGGGCGATGGATGATCCCATATCCATTGGTGTTTGACATCAGAGGAGATATACGGGTGCTCAGTAGAGACTGGGTACACTGGACGGACTCACCGAGAACTCCCAGATGGTATTATACCTTACGTCAGATGGCAGTTCTCTGATGACACTGGTACAGAGTAGTCTGTTGACCCGAGATCGTCATAGAGTCTTGTGTGGTTCCCATTGTGCTTTGATTTCCACCTTACCACGTCCAAGAGGGCGTGCAAAACGGTGGTTTTTGGGTACAGTCCCGAGTCACATGGAGGTAATGAGCGATAGGAGGGGATTCGTCTCTCCCGGTATAGGGAGTTGATGTTGCGCTATGTTCGATTGGCTATAACCGGAAATCCCTGGCCAGGGTTGCTGAGATTTACTGGTAAGTGTTACCAGTAGTTTCTCGAATTGTTATAGACCTCATATCGACATGACTTATCGAGCTATTGGGGTCTGACGTTTACCACCCCTAGGCGAGATATGCGACATATCAGACGATCAGACCGGACTGTACGGTAAGTGTTACTGGTTGGATTCACAGGAGTGTGAGCGGGCTTGCTCGTCAATCTTCTCATCGCTCAATACCCGGGTGGCCGTTATGTTTAGCAGACCGCTTGCGGCTTGTGGGTGTTTGATATGATCATCACCTGCTGCCGGCGTATTGACGAGTCTTTAGAGTCCTACAAAGAGGTTTCTTGGCTCAAGCGAAACGAAATAGGAGCGCATATGAGATATGTGCGGGACCGAGAATAATGCGTGTATGTGATACCGTATTTCATTCTCGCGATGAATGTATCGAATGGTTGTATGCGATATAACCTAGTTATCGAATCAAGGATTGATTCGATAAATCGATACATTGTATACTAGTCGGTTGTGTGCGACATGACCGGATCATTGAATCAAGTGTTTATTTAATGATTTAATGCATAATTATATATTTGATATATTACTTTGCATTAACTAGTATTGGTTCACTTTAAATGGATTTTCTCACAAGTTGTATATGTGATATACTTTTGTGCACTTGATTGTATCATGTTTGATGATACATGCTTACTTGAGTTTGTGTAAAGATTAAACCATGGTTATTTAAATGGTTAGGGTTTTGTTTTTCATATCTATTTATTCATTTATTTATTTCTTTCTTTTTGGCAAAAGAAAAGAAAAATGGTGGCTTTATTTGGATGCATGTTGAAGCTTCATGAAGCTTTGACTAAGTCACCATTTTTGCCTTCATGCTTAACCCTAACCATTGACCTAACCCTAGTTTATTCTCTACACTTGACCATGGTTTGATTATGATAAGTATTCATTTTAATTTCTTTTTTGAAAGATACTCATCATAATATATTTTCATCATCTTCTTCTTCTTCTTCAAGAAGAAGCTTGCCTCTATCAATGGCAACTTGAGAAAATGAGTGAGAAATCCAATTCTAAAGTGAACCCACTTCCTTTTTCTTCATCCTCTACCTCTTGCCAAGTAGTAGAGTGTGTTTTCTTCACAAGTTTCATGACTTGGTGAAGTGGAAGCTTGATCTTGTGATGCCTCGACGTAGATCATCTTCGGCATCGTTGTCGATGACCTAGCCCGCCTATTTCTCCGATGAAGCCGACGCTAGAGCCCGGGGTTGGATTTGGACAGCAAGGGGACTTCATCATGGAGCTATGGAGGTGGAGAACCGGATCTACAAAGGTTGTATTTCCGTTCTAGTAGTTAAGTTGTTAACTAGTTTCATTTGTCGCCTAAAATTTCTAGTTAACGATCCGTATTAGAGTTTCTCAGCACTTATAAAATTTGAAATTGGCATGGTTGATGCCTTGTGAAACCTCTTGAGAGTGCCTAGGAACCCTACAGTGGTATCATAGCTACTAGGCATTAGATATCGACCTATGGGGGGTTCTCACTGTGTGACAGTGTGGCGAAGCATAGGCTCTTACCCCCAGGGTGTCCCGAGACCGGAAGGTGTTCCGGCGGGTTGTAGTCCTCGCAAGGGGGCATGCGTAAAAAGTAGCGGCTGAGGGACCCGTTGGTGCCACGGCGACCCCATTGGATGGGGTGGCTGCCTGACCTACAGTGGTATCAGAGCCTAGCTAGAGCCTTAGGCGAGGTGTAGACGAAGTTTGAAACCCGATCGACCCGAAACCCTAACATCAAAGTGCTCTCTGGACTTTTTCTAAAAATTGGGTTTTTTCTAGATTAAAAATGCTTAAAAAATTCAGCAGGGAATTCTAAGAATTACGATGCAAAACTTTCCCCATGATGCGTTTATTGCGCGGCGGAACCGCGGCAGAAGCCTAGCTTCTGCGGCGGTTCCGCGGCCAATTGATGGGACTTGTCTCCTCTATTTGCACAGTAATTCCTATTTTAATATGCTGAGTTTTCTGGGAATTTTTAATATGCAGTCAACAGTTGAGTATTTTGGGGTTGTATTGGGAATCGCAGATTCGATCGGATTATCAAATTTTTTTTATATGTTTTCCGGATAATTTTTGAATATGTTAAAAAGTTCGACCGGATATAAATACCCAACTTTTCCCCTGTCGGGAAATTTCCAAGTGTTGGATCTTTCCGTTGTTTAATCACGTTCTAAGTAGTGCAAGTAACGCGATGGGCCCTCTAGAAGACAACAAACCTTAACTCGATTATGTGACCGTCTTGAACCGCCCTTTGAACCTTCGGGTTTGGGGCAGTACGGCGTGCCACATGTGAGGCGTTGGCTTGACCCTTCTACGGCTGGACCGTTGATACTGAGGCATGAACTGGATGTTTTTTAAACTTATTTCATGTGTTGAGCTGTTTCGGGAAAACTTGGGTGTTCGATTGTTCGATCGGAAAGTTTAACATTTTCTAATTATCTGGAATGTGATACAATAATTGGAATTCACAAGTAGTTATGAGATAAACGAATGAATGTTATAAACACAGCACTTTAGTCTCACTTGATCGGTTGCCACGGAATTTTGATGTGATCAAAAGTCCGTCGCAATCACGTAGCGTACGCGGATATTCGCCGGTAAACTTAATAGACAGCCTCACCCCATAGCCCCGACCAAGTGACTGTAGGAGAACCCCGTCGCCGAAAGCATCCGTCCGGATGCTCGCGGCAGCGGTGTTCCGCCTTGGTGCACTTCATCGACGGCGTCGGGGGTGCGGCCGCCTACTAAAGTTTGCGACGAGCATTCGATCAAAATGTCGGGAATCTTGTTGAATTGCCCGACTTGATATTGAAAAGATTTTTCGATTTTGAGACTAAAATGCGGGGTTTATAATTGTTAGGCACGTGATGTCTAAATAATTCATTTGGTCAGGCATGCGATGTCTGAGGTGGTTGCGGATTCCAACTGTTGTAGTTTTACACTTTCTTTTCTGTGACCGTAAGTGTAATATGTGATATCGCCGATTTCGTTGCTATATGTCAACGACAATTGGGATGCGCATATTTACTTACGTTGATGACATGTGATGTTATGTGTTGCTGGATATGTTATATTGGATCGTCGTGTTTGAATAGTCGGGGTTTTTTTTATGTGAGATGAGTGTTTTTCATTTTCATTCATGTAAAAACTTGTATGTAATATTCTTTTATTGGGGCACTTCCAGGTTGCGGATGTTGTCACCTTTTGTATATTATTTACTTTTCCGCTCTAGGATAGACCCAAGGAGGGGAGCACAAGTAACCGGGTTCTGGAGTCCAGTGGGAGACCAACTCGAGAAGTCGAGGCCGGGTCTCCTAACTCCAGAATTGGTAGGGTTGCTTGCCGCTCTCGTAGGGGTCTAGGGGTGTGGGTTTGGCTATTCATCGCGACCGTGGAATCCGTGTTTTATACTGGCTCGTATTGAAAACACGGACGTCCTAGTATATCCAATATTTCATATGATTCTTCTGCTGCGATATCTGTGATGTGATCATGTGATGTTCTGTGATAGATACTGTATATAGTATATATGATATATTATATAGACGTTACTTATGTTTTATACCCGCGCTAGCCCTGCCCCGCTTTGCCCCGCTCTGCCGTTAGTTACCTAACCTAACGGTGCACGAGGGGACATCGAGGCGAATGCGGATGGCATAAGTGTACGTCGTATTTATCTATAATGTTTAGGTACTTAAATGATGGGACTTCATTAATATGATTAATGAAAGAAAAAGAAACCTAAGATGTTGTGGAATCGAATTTCAAAATAAAACATGTAGCTACAGTTCTTGCTTTGCACAGCGGTATATGTGATATATCCTGCACCTTATTCGATAAGGAAAGGACCGAGATCCCTTCACCGGGAGTGACTCCTTTAGCAATAACTGGCAGATGCTACACACTCGGTTTGTCTTTTGATTGCTTTTAAGAGTTTTTGCTTTGCACAGTGATATATATGATATATCCCGCACCTCATTCGACGAGGAAAGGACCGACGATCCCTTCACCGGGAGTGACTCCTTTAGCAAAACTAGAAAAGCCTAAAAAACACTCCATTTTAAAATCACTTGATTCTACAACGATATCAAGTTCATTACGCAATAGGTTTTCAGAAAAACCTGTCGTAGCCCTCCGTCATTTCAGATAAGTCCTACTTAGTATTCGTGCTACGTTTGTTGACCTCCGTCAAGGCGTAGTATGCGGTAGCTAACTAGTATTTATCTGCTTATGCATATGATGCAGATTGGATTAGGGTAGTCGTGCGGCCTTGTTGACCTCCGTCAAGGGTCGTGCGGGTGGGTTTAATTCGATCAAGAAATGACGGGTTGAACTTGACTAGTAGCCTATGGTTTGTTGACCTCCGTCAAGGTCATAGGGTGCTAGGGGCAAAATTATCGGGAATTTCAAGTGTTGAAATTTGCAATGAGATTGCATACCTCCTATGAGATAGTTGGATCCCGATACCCGCTGCGAGTAAGAGTTGCTCCTGGGAGAGTTTTACACATTACAATTAGCCGATCAAGTAGGTGTCTAGAAAGGTGTTAACGAGGTTACGCCTCTGGGAAAACGAGGTTTACATTAATTAGGTTCGTGTGAAAGCACAGGGGACCTCTCTCAAAGTACCGACACTGGCCTGGCTGAAAGATTGGCGAACTTGTAGTGTGTAATTAATCCCGGCTAGTCTTTCCTTTTAAGGTTTGAAGGAAGATTTGATAAAAACAGTGGGAGCCATCCTGATTAGATAAAATAATAACCAATCTATTCTTGCAAGAGCGCACGCTGAGTGTTTTCTTTTCTTTCTCTCCAGGTAGCGACCATGTCACGCCTTAATCAAGCTAATAATACAGATTATTGACCGAACCCTCTTGTTATACTGAGCTGGGGAGCGTTGGTCCCGCTCCAACTTATAATTGTTATAAGACAGAGCAGGAAATAGGGGAATACCAAGATTCCCATGCCGCCCAAACGAAGAGAGTGCATGTTGATACATCATCTTCGGGTGTGTTCATTACAAAGAACTGTTTCTCAGTATCCTCCGAATCCTGGGTATATGATACCGGATCAGGATCCCAGATATGTAATCTGTTACATAGGGCTACAAAAGGGTAGAAAAACTGAGAACGGGTGATAAGTTTCATGAGGCAGAAAACGGGGCAAGTGTTGCAGCCAAGTCTGTTGGTCACTGTCACCCTGTATTGTAATACAATGATTCTGAATGAATGTTATTAGATACCGAACCTGATATACAAAATCATATCAGTCTCTTTATTAATAAAGAAATGATAAAATTCTGTATTGATGGATAATGTTTTGAACATTTCCTATATCAAAAGTTGATCGGTTCAGGCACGTTATCTAAAAGCATTAATGTTCTAAATCAAACCACAGTTCTTAGTATACGGAACACACACAAGAGGAAGAGTTCAGAAATGAACGGATCCTTCTTAAGGTATTGTAGACTAGGTCATATCAATGCGACCCGACTAGCTAAGTTACATTTAGATGCATATTTAAATCAGTTTGAATTTACATCTTGTGAAACTTGCCAGTCATGTCACAGAGATAAGATGACCATAGCCCTGTTTATTGGAAACAGAGAAAGAGTTAATGAACTCTTGGGATGATACATGTTGATGTATGTAGGTCCCCTGTCTACAAATACCAAGAACAGTTCTTTTTACTTCATTACGTTCTCTGATAATCTCTTTAGATTCAGACATATGTTCTTGTTGAAACACAAGTCCGAACCTTTTGAGATATTCACAGAATATAAGTTAGAAGTAGAGAACCAAAATAAGGGTATAAGTATTATGTCCTTTGATGTGATCGAGGAGGAGAATACTTGAGCACGGAAATCCTAGTCTATTCTAAAGGAGAATGAGATTCTCTCTCAGCATTACTCCTCCGTATACACCATAGTAAGATGGTATATCGGGGCGGAGCAGATACACCCTATTTGATATGGTGTGCTCTATAATGAGTACTACTGAGTTACCTTTTTCCTATTGGGTGTTATGCACTTGAGAAGTTGCATACCTATTGAATAGGGTTCCAATCAAATCAGTAGCCTACCGCTTCATATGTGATATGGAAAAGGAAGAGCCCATGTCTTAAGCTAGTTAAGATTTGGGGTTGACCGGCCTATGTCTAAAAGCAAAATCTGGACAAGCTCGAGGCAAGGTCTGTTATGTAGAACTGGAAAGGTTCCAGCTATACAAACTGCAGCTGATGATTTGGTAGAACCGAAAGATTCAGTAGATTCCAACGAACCTCAGCCTCTCCGCCGATCTAGTAGGGTTCCTCACCCACCTGAGAGTTACTTCGGTTTCTCTATGACAGTGGGAGCGAGGATTGCATCATGAGATGATAACCTAACTAGCTTCGAGCTGGCCATCAGGAGTAAGACTCTGTAAGAATGGCTGGATGCTTAGTGATCTGAGATGGAATCTATGTACACCAACAAAGTATGGACTTTGGTTGCTATATCTGAAGGGTTAAATCCCCATCAGGAGCAAGTATATCTTGAGAAGATTACTTGGTGTAGATGGAAAAGTTGAGACTTTCAAAGCTAGACTTGTTAAAGGTTTTCGTCATCGACCATGCATGGATAATGATGAAACCTTTTTCCAGTAGCTATGCTTAAGTCCATCCAGATCCTACTTGCCACGGCTACATACCATGCCTACGATATTTGGCGGTTGGGTGCCATGACTGCTTTTCTAAATGATGTTTTAGAAGAGTGTGTCTATAAGTACACAGCCAGAGGGCCTCGTAAACAGTGGGAGCAGCGGAAACGTGAGCAAGATGTTTTATCTGATAAAGCAGGCATCACGGAGTTGGAACATCTGTTTTGATGGATTAGTCAAAGAGTTTGACATCATCAAAATGGTAGATGAACCTTGTATAAACAAAAAGGTAGTAGGGAGTATGGTGGCAATTTTCGTAGAGTACGTGGATGACATACTCTTGATAGGGAAATAGTTTCCTATGCTACGCTCGATCAATCTCCGCTTATCATAATGATTCTCCACATAGGATCAAAGTGATACCTACTAAATCCTGGATTTTGGATCTGTGAGATAGATCTAAATGGATGTTAGGATACTCACTAGTTGTAGTGAGATGGTATCAATTGGTCCTGGGGAAAATCACTGGAAGTGTTCCAGGGTGATAAAGACGACTGAGTGTCAGTCACAGGCATTGTCTTTACCCTCAGTAAAGGGACGGTATGTTGGAAGAGTTCCAAGCTAGATACCGTGACATACTAGAAGATAAAGGCATGATACATCGCTACTTAAGATGCTACCAAAGAGGCTGTCTGGGTGTATATCTGTTCATGAGATGAACTTTGTTCCTCCCATTGTGTGACAATGGAGTTGTGGCTTATGCCAAGGAACGTCCGTCCCATCAGTGATCCAGACATATTCTATGGCAGTGTCACCTGATCGTGGAGATGGTTGATCTCCAGGGGATCGAGGTCAGGAGAGTAGACTCAGAGGATAACACGGCGGATCCACTCACGAAGGCCTATTCCCAGAGAGAGACTTTTATGGGATGGTTCAGTATGAGATACTGCAACCACTGCTATCAGATGGCCCTAGTGCAAGTGGGAGATTGTTAGTTATATGTATGCCCTAGAGGCCATTACTATACATAGGATGTATATTGTAGTGGATGCTGGGACATATATAGGGAGGACTTTCTTGCTCGACATGATAGTATGCTATCTGGTTGCTCTTTACCTTAACGTGTACACTGATTGTCTCTCTGTTACATGTTGGTAAAGCCCTTAGGATTTGTACTTGACTATCTGGACTATGATGCGGATCATACTAGTGGGGACATGGTAGTCCATAAGTACATCCTTTAAAGTCCCTAGTCGTGGGTGTATCGAGACGGGGCATCGATATACCAGAGTAGACTAGCGTGTACCTTTTCGACCCATACAGATGGGCGATGGATGATCCCATATCCATTGGTGTTTGACATCAGAGGAGATATACGGGTGCTCAGTAGAGACTGGGTACACTGGACGGACTCGCCGAGAACTCCCAGATGGTATTATACCTTACGTCAGATGGCAGTTCTCTGGTGACACTGGTACAGAGTAGTCCGTTGACCCGAGATCGTCATAGAGTCTTGTGTGGTTCCTACTGTGCTTTGATTTCCACCTTACCACGTCCAAGAGGGCGTGCAAAACGGTGGTTTTTGGGTACAGTCCCGAGTCACATGGAGGCAATGAGCGATAGGAGGGGATTCGTCTCTCCCGGTATAGGGAGTTGATGTTGCGCTGTGTTCGATTGGCTATAACCGGAAATCCCTGGCCAGGGTTGCTGAGATTTACTAGTAAGTGTTACCAGTAGTTTCTCGAATTGTTATAGACCTCATATCGACACGACTTATCGAGCTATTGGGGTCTGACGTTTACCACCCCTAGGCGAGATATGCGACATATCAGACGATCAGACCGGACTGTACGGTAAGTGTTACTGGTTGGATTCACAGGAGTGTGAGCGGGCTTGCTCGTTGATCTTCTCATCGCTCAATACCCGGGTGGCCGTTACGTTTAGCAGACCGCTTGCGGCTTGTGGGTGTTTGATATGATCATCACCTGCTGCCGGCGTATTGACGAGTCTTTAGAGTCCTACACAGAGGTTTCCTGACTCAAGCGAAACGAAATAGGAGCGCATATGAGATATGTGCGGGACCGAGAATAATGCGTGTATGTGATACCGTATTTCATTCTCGCGATGAATGTATCGAATGGTTGTATGCGATATAACCTAGTTATCGAATCAAGGATTGATTCGATAAATCGATACATTGTATACTAGTCGGTTGTGTGCGACATGACCGGATCATTGAA
Organism: Agapanthus africanus; assembly: GCA_030015575.1. Classification (NCBI taxonomy): domain Eukaryota; kingdom Viridiplantae; phylum Streptophyta; class Magnoliopsida; order Asparagales; family Amaryllidaceae; genus Agapanthus; species Agapanthus africanus. The sequence goes on from JASDDO010000004.1 coordinate 210,766,215, forward strand.
TCAAGTGTTTATTTAATGATTAAATGCATAATTATATATTTGATATATTACTTTGCATTAACTAGTATTGGTTCACTTTAAATGGATTTTCTCACTTGAAGTTCACAAGTTGTATATGTGATATACTTTTGTGCACTTGATTGTATCATGTTTGATGATACATGCTTACTTGAGTTTGTGTAAAGATTAAACCATGGTTATTTAAATGGTTAGGGTTTTGTTTTTCATATCTATTTATTCATTTATTTATTTCTTTCTTTTTGGCAAAAGAAAAGAAAAATGGTGGCTTTATTTGGATGCATGTTGAAGCTTCATGAAGCTTTGACTAAGTCACCATTTTTGTCTTCATGCTTAAACCTAACCATTGACCTAACCCTAGTTTATTCTCTACACTTGACCATGGTTTGATTATGATAAGTATTCATTTTAATTTCTCTTTTGAAAGATACTCATCATAATATATTTTCATCATTTTCTTCTTCTTCTTCAAGAAGAAGCTTGCCCCCATCAATGGAAACTTGAGAAAATGAGTGAGAAATCCAATTCTAAAGTGAACCCACTTCCTTTTTCTTCACCCTCTACCTCTTGCCAAGTAGTAGAGTTTATTTTCTTCACAAGTTTCATGACTTGGTGAAGTGGAAGCTTGATCTTGTGATGGCTCGACGTAGATCATCTTCGGCATCGTTGTCGATGACCTAGCCCGCCTATTTCTCCGATGAAGCCGACGCTAGAGCCCGGGTTTGGATTTGGACAGCAAGGGGACTTCATCATGGAGCTATGGAGGTGGAGAACCGGATCTACAAAGGTTGTATTTCCGTTCTAGTAGTTAAGTTGTTAACTAGTTTCATTTGTGGCCTAAAATTTCTAGTTAACGATCCGTATTAGAGTTTCTCGGCACTTGTAAAATTTGAAATTGGCATGGTTGATGCCTTATGAGACCTCTTGAGAGTGCCTAGGAACCCTTCAGTTAAACCTACTGCCAGCGTAGTGTCGAGTCTTTAGAGTCCCACACAGAGAGCTATTCGCCTTTAGGCAAAACGAGTAGAGGTCGCATGGTTTTGCGACAGGGTTCGTTCGCATCCGCGCACTTGTGCACGTTTGCTGTCCGGACAGCTTATACTAGCGGGCTTTGGTTTAAGCCAGATCCTAGTATATGATTTGGGATTGGTTTTATCTCATTGTATTCGTGTTCCTCGGATCACGAATACGGGTGTGTAGGCACAGTTGCTTGAGACAGAGGGAGAGGACTTTGATTAGGGTTAATGACTATTGTCATTTTATTAACCCTAATGCTCATGTGTGTATTATTGTTAATTGATATTAGTTTTATAATTGTGCATGGTTATGGTTGTTGACCATTTGACCTCCTTGACTTGTTGACTATGGTTGACACTTTGACCATCATCATTTCATTTGGAAGATGCTTTTTGATCCTTGCAATTTGCATTTAAAATGAAATGATAATGGTCATGTCTTGATTAAGCCATGATAATTATCTCACTAATTTTCTAATTACAATAATTCACATATATGAGAGAATGCTTCATATTATTCTCTCATTCTATCATTCACATTCTCTCTCTTGTTCTTCCTCTCCCTCAAGATCTCCCCTCTCATGTGTTGAGAAACACTTGAGCTTGAGAAAAAACCTTTCTTGATAATCTCTACTCTCATCTAGGGTTCAAAGATTAGCACTTCTTGCACCCTAGTTACTTCTAGCTTGGAGTTGAAGCCAAAGGTCGAGGCTTTCGGATGGATCTTTCTTCGACGTGAGAAGACGACAAAGGTGACCTCCTTTCACCACTCCAAGGAGCAAGGAGAGAAGGACATAAAGCCCAAGGTATAACCTTTCTAGCACTTAGCTAGTTTCTAGTTATCTTTAGCTTGTTTTTGTTTAGCAAAGATCCTTCTTTGTCTAGTCCATGTTGCCTAAGTTGATAAAAATTTGATTTTTATTCCGTTTTCCGCCTCCCCGCAAGTACTGGGGTGGGCAACGTGGACTTACACTTTTAACCCTGATCGGGCCATTAACCTAGCTACTAGCAAACTAAAAGATGGGTAGAGAAGTATACCAAGCGATCCGTGTCCTTCGGTTTTCGTCTCCACTCCAATCTCCCGCGGAATCTCCGTCCGTCACCTCCTCGTCGAAAAGGGCACCACTTAGCCGAGTTCTTTTATGGGCTCCCACCTCTGGACCGAGGCAACTCGGGCGCGAAGTTGGCTAGCCGACGCGTCCAAGGGATGCTGTTGGCAAGTGTAGAAGCCATGTCTCTTTGGGGTTATGAAGTTGCCTTTGATGGAGGAATGAGCAATGGACTTTGGAGTGAGGTGGATGAATTTGTGAAGCATGCAAAAATTAGATGATAAAATTTCCCTCATAAAAAATGAACCTATCCCCCTCCCCCAAAGTGGCCGGCCCCTTATGAATCAAAATGGTGGAGAGAAAAACCCAAACCATGAAGGAAGGTGATGGTAGTAAAAGCAAAGGGGTGACCACATCCAAAAGGCAATGATAACAATATCAAATCCATTTCAAATCTAATCAAATCTCATTAAAGCAAGCCATCATGAAAAAGCAAAGATGCTTAACCTTTCATAATGCCACAAATACAAATAACACCCTCCACAAAGATAATTTGCACAACTGCAAATAACCCCCTCCATCGGAAAAGTCCGGCCGGGAAGGAACAAAGGAAAACTGGCCGGAATGGAATGCAAACTAGCAACTTCAGAAAACTGATCCCGTAATAAATCACAGGAAAACCTCGCTACTTTATATACATGCCCGCATTTGTATTCCCACTGAACACAAATGCAAAGAGACAAAACTACACTATCTAATACTAGGATCCGGCTTAAGCCAAAGCCGGCTAGTAAAAACCGTCCGATCACGATCCGTGCAATATCACACGTATCTGATTGGACCCTGCCATATATCCATACGGCCTCTACAGCGTTTCGCCCGAAACCTGAGTAACTGAGTGTGGTGGACTCTAAAGACTCGTCAATACTATGGCTGTGGATTTAACCACTAGCACGTCAGAGGTATTAGCCATACGTGACGGGCCACCAGCTATTGACCAAAAGGGACGTCGATGAGCGAACTCATCCTGACACCCTACTGAGCCTGTCAGTGACAATATCCGTACAGTCCGGTCCGTTCTTCTATGAGAATCGCGTGGCGGGCCTAGGGGGTTGGTAAAAGTCAGACCCCAAAACCGGTACAAGTCGTGTCGGAGTATAGCCCAGAACACCCCGAGATACTACTGGAATACCTACCAGCAAATCTCCTGCCTTGGCCAAGGACTTTTCATGTTCTGGCTCTCCTAGAAACAGCGCGACCTCACCCGCAATACTGGGAGAGACGAACCCCTGCAGATCCGCTCACTGCCTCCATGTGGCTCGGGACTATACCCAACTAAAACAAGTTTGCATGACTCCTTTGAGCCATGGTAGGGTAGTAATCAAAGCACAGTGGGAACTCACACGAGAAAAATGACGATCTCAGGTCGATGAACTAACCTGTACACATGTCACCAGGGAACTGCTATCTGACATCAGGTATAATCCCAACTAGCAGGTTCCCGGCGAGTCCTGTCGGGTGTACTCATAACCCAATGAGCACCTGTATACATCTTAGGTGAACCAACTGATACCAGTGGCTTATGAGATCGGCCACCGCCCCTCGTCGGGGTCTCGACTGTATAGACTAGTCTACTCCGGAGTATCGATGCCCTGTCTCGAAACTCCAACGACTAGGGACCTTTTAAGAATGTGCTTATAGATCCCAGCTCTCACGTATATGATCGCCTTCATACTGCTGGTAGTCAAGCAAGAATCCTAGGGGCTCTATCAACGTGTAATAGCGACTCGTAAGGTCACCTAAAGCAGTACACGATGATAAAGATAAACCAGATAGCATACTATCATCTTGAGTAAGACTTTCCTACTGGGACAAGTCCTCCCTCAATCATTGCAATCACGTGCCTGTGATCCAATAATTGACTCTGAGGGCACTATCTCCAACACACACTTCCACACTCTTTTCTCCCTCTTTCTTTCCTCCCCAAAGTAGCCGAATCCCTCCTGCTACTGTCCCAAAATTTTCTCACCCCATATTCCACTTCAAAATCCATAAAATTCATCAAAAAATCAATATAAATCCCCACTAACTCCTAATTAAACTCTTACCCATTATTCTTTAGCCAAACTAGTATGGATCTTGGAGCAAGGAGGCATCTTTGGGTGGCTAGGTTGTATGTTTGATTCAAGTTTTGTTGAGGTAAATCCTAACCCTAGTGTTTAATGGTTGGTTAAATATTTTGGATCAACTTAATTAGGTGTTTAATTAGGTTTAATTGCAAGTTTGTAAAATTCAAGAATTGGGTTTGAATTCAATTAGGGTTTTTATCTCTTGTTTAATATTACAATGTGTAGTTGATGTAGGGTTCCTAGGCACACTAAGGAGGTCTCACAAGGCATCAACCATGCCAATTTCAAATTTTACAGGTGCCGAGAAAACCTAATACGGATTCGTAGACTAGAGTTTAGGCGACAAAGTAAAACTAGTTAACGACTTAACTAATAGTAAGAAGCTACAACCTTTGTAGATCCGGTTCTCCATTTCCTTAGCTCTACGTAGACGTCCCCTCGCTGTCCATGTTGGATCTCGGACTCTAGCATCGGCTTCATCGGAGAAATGAGCGGACTAGTCGTCGGCTACGATGCCGAAGATGATCTACGTCGAGGCAACACAAGATCAAGCTCTAACTTCACCAAGTCGTGAAACTTGTGAAGAGAACACCCTATACTACTTGGCAAGAGGTAGAGGATGAAGAAATAGGAGCTGGGTTCACTTTAGAATTGGATTTCTCACTTTTTTACTCAAGATGCCATTAATGGTGGCAAGCTTTTTCTTGAAGATGAAGTAGTAGAAGAAGATAGAATATGATAAGTGTTATCTTTAAAAAGAAAAAAAATATGAATACTTATCATATCCTAACCATAGTCAAGTGTAGAGAGCAAACTAGGGTTTGGTGAATTGTTAGGTTAAGAGAAGAAAACAAAATGGTCAACCTTTTCAACTCTTCATGAAGCTTCATGAATAAAACAAGAAAAGCCACCATTTCTATTTTCTTTTCCAAAATAAATAAACAAAATAAATAAATGAATAAGTAAACCAAAAACCCTAACCATTCATATAACCATGGTTTAATCTTTACACATGCACAAGTTAACATGTATCATCAAACATGATACAAACAAGTGTACACAAAAATATATCACATATACAATGTGCACATCAAGTGAGAAAATCCTTTTAAAATGAACCAATACTAGTTAATACAAAGTAATATATCAAATATATAATTATACATTAAATCATTAAATCAACACTTGATTCAATGATCCGGTCATGTCGCACATAACCGACTAGTATACAATGTATCGATTTATCGAATCAATCTTCGATTCGATAACTAGGTTATATCGCATACAACCAATCGAAACATTCATCGCGAGAATGAAATACGGTATCACATACACGCATTATTCTCGGTCCCGCACATATCTCATATGCGCTCCTATTTTGTTTCGCTTGAGCCAGGAAACCTCTGTGTAGGACTCTAAAGACTCGTCAATACACCGGTAGCAGATGATGATCATATCAAGCACCCACAAGCCGCAAGCGGTCTGCTAAACGTAACGGCCACCCGGGTATTGAGCGATCAGAAGATCGACGAGCAAGCCCGCTCACACTCCTGTGAATCCAACCAGTAACACTTACCGTACAGTCCGGTCTGTTCGTCTGATATGTCGCATATCAAGTCTAGGGGTGGTAAACGTCAGACCCCAATAACCGATAAGTCGTGCCGATGTGAGGCTCATAACGGGTCGAGAAACTACTGGTAACACTTACCAGCAAATCTCTGATCAGCCCTGGCCAGGGACTTCCCTGTTACGGCCAATCGAGCACAGTGCAACATCAACCCCCAATACCGGGAGAGACGAAACCCCTCCTATCGCTCATTGCCTCCATGTGACTCGGGACTGTGCCCAAAAACCACCGTTTTGCACGCCCTCATGGACGTGGTAAGGTGGAGATCAAAGCACAGTGGGAATCACACAAGACTCTATGACGATCTCGGGTCTACAGACTAACCTGCATAAGTGTCACCTGAGAACTGCCACCTGACGTGAGGTATAATACCATCTGGGAGTTCTCGGCGAGTCCGTCCAGTGTACCCAGTCTCCACTGAGCACCCGTATACCATCTCTGATGTCAAACACCAATGGATATGGGATCATCCATCGCCCATCTCATGGGTCGAGAGGCGTATACGCCAGTCTACACTGGTATATCGATGCTCCGTCTCGATACACCCACGACTAGGGACCTTGAAGGATGTACCTACAGACTACCATGTCCCCACTAGTATGATCTGCATCATAGTCCAGGTAGTCAAGTACACATCCTAAGGGCTTTACCAACATGTAACTATAAGACAGTTTGAAGAGACTAGTATACATGTTAAGATAAAGAGCAACCAGATAGCATACTATCATATCGAGCAAGAAAGTCATCTCTATATATGACCAAGCATCCAATATAATATACATCATCTGTACAATACTGGCCTCTAGGGCATACATACAACTAACAATCTCCCACTTGCACTAGGGCCAGCTGCTGTAGTATCGCATACCGAGCATCCCGAAGAGTCTCTCAAACTGTATCTGGGGAATGACCTTCGTGAGTGGATCCGCCGTGTTGTTCTTCGTGTCAACCCTCCTGACCTCGATCTCCCGGCGATCAACTATCTCCCAGATCAGGTGATACCGCCTCAGAATATGCCTGGATCGCTGATGGGACCTAGGTTCCATGGCCAAAGCCACCGCTCCATTGTTATCACAATACAAAGGTATTCGATGCTCAATGGATGGAACCACTCCAAGTTCAGTAATGAACTTCTTGATCCAGACAGCCTCTTTGGCAGTATCGTCGGCAGCGATGTATTCAGCCTCCATCGTCGAGTCTGCCACGGTTTCCTGCTTGGAACTCTTCCAGCTAACCGCCCCTCCGTAAAGGGTAAAGACAAATCCCGACTGCGACTTAGAGTCGTCCTTATAACTCTGGAAGCTCGAATCGGTAAAGGACTCCACTTGGAGTTCTCCGTTACCATACACCAAGAGCATCTCTTTAGTCCTTCGCAAGTACTTGAGAATGCTCTTCACAGCTGTCCAGTGACTCTCTCCAGGATCAGCTTGATACCTGCTCACTACACTTAGTGAGTATGCTACATCGGGTCTGGTACATAGCATCGCGTAAATGATAGAGCCTACAGCCGAAGCATAGGGTATCCCTTGCATGCGAGCTCTCTCCAAATCAGTCTTGGGAGACATCTCTTTGGAGAGAGTGACTCCAGAGATCGTGGGCATGTTCCCACGCTTGGATTCTTCCATACTAAACCTCTTTAGTATGGTGTCAATGTACCTGGATTGGGACAATCCCAATATCCGTTTGGATCTATCTCTATAGATCCTAATTCCCAATATGCAGGAGGCATCACCAAGATTTTTCATTGAGAATCTTTGTGATAAGAAGAGCTTGACCGATTGCAGCATAGGAATATCATTTCCTATCAAGAGTATGTCGTCCACGTACAATACGAGGAAGACAACCTTACTCTCTGCTACCTTCTTGTAGATACAAGGTTCATCTGGGTTTTTGACGAAATCAAACTCTTTGATAACGACGTCAAAGCAGATGTTCCAACTCCGTTATGCTTGCTTTAATCCATAAATGGATTTAAGCAGCTTGCACACTTTCCCTCTGCTCCCACTTTCTACGAAGCCCTCTGGCTGAGTCATGTACACGCACTCTTCTAAATCACCGTTTAGAAAGGCGGTCTTAACATCCATTTGCCAGATTTCGTAGTCATGATATGCAGCGATGGCAAGCATGATCCGGATGGATTTAAGCATAGCTACTGGAGAAAAGGTTTCGTCATATTCCACACCTGGTCTTTGACGAAAACCCTTTGCAACAAGTCTAGCTTTGAAAGTCTCCACTTTCCCATCTACACCAAGTTTTTTCTTGAAGATCCACTTGCTCCTAATGGGTTTTACCCCTTCAGGAGCAACTTCCAAAGTCCATACTTTGTTGGTGTACATGGATTCCATCTCGGACCGCATAGCATCCAGCCATTTCACTGAGTCCCTACTCATGGTGGCCTGCTCGAAATTAGTTGGGTCATCATCCTCCATGATGCAATCCTCGCTCCCACCATTTATGAGAAAACCGTAGTATCTCTCAGGTTGGGGAGGAACCCTACTAGATCGGCGGAGTGGCTGGGGTTCATTGGGAACTATGGAATCCTCTGGTTCCACCAGATCTTCTGTTGTAGCTTTTATAGCTGGAACCTCTTCCAGTTCTACCTCATGACCACTAATCTCTTTTTCAAGAAATTCCTTTTCTAAAAAGGTGGCATGCCGAGAAACAAACACTCTTTGTTCCTCAGGGTGGTAGAAGATATACCCTTGTGAATTTTTGGGATATCCTATAAATTTGCATAGAACAGACCGTGCCTCGAGTTTGTCCGGATTTTGTCGTTTGACATAGGCTGGACAACCCCATATCTTAACATAGTTAAGACATGGTCTCTTCCCTTTCCATATCTCATATGGAGTGGTAGGCACAGATTTGGTGGGGACCATATTCAATAGATGTATGGCTGTTTCAAGCGCATACCCCCAAAAGGAAATAGGCAACTCAGCTGTGCTCATCATGGAGCGCACCATATCTAATAGGGTGCGGTTCCTCCGTTCTGATACACCGTTGTGCTGTGGTGTATATGGAGGAGTCAGCTGAGAAAGAATCCCATTCTCTTTTAGGAAGTCCAGGAATTCACTGCTCAAGTATTCACCTCCTCGATCAGATCGAAGGATTTTAATATTTTTTCCGGTTTGGTTCTCGACTTCTTGTTTATATTCTATAAATTTCTCAAAAGCTTCAGACTTATGTCTTATCAAGAATACATGTCCGTATCTTGAGAGATCGTCGGTGAATGTAATGAAGTACGAAGAACCATCCCTAGCATGTGTAGACATGGGACCGCATACATCACTATGTATCAGTCCCAAGAGTTCGGTAACTCTTTCTCCGTGTCCCGTAAACGGAGTTTTGGTCATCTTGACTTTGAGACATGACTGGCAAGTGTCATAAGATGAAAATTCGAATGGTTTCAAATATCCATCCTTATGCAACTTAGCCAGTCGTGTCGCGTTGATGTGACCCAGTCTACAATGCCACAAGAAGGATTCGTTCAGTTCTGAACTCTTCCTCTTGTGTGTGTTTTTTATGCTCAGAACTATTGATTGATTTAGAACATAAATGCCATTGCACAACGTGCCTGATCCAACCAACTTTTGGTTACGGAAAATGTTCATAACATTGTCCTGTAATACAAAATTATATCCCTCTTTACTCAACAAAGAAACCGATATAATGTTGCATATCAGGTTCGGCATGTAATAGCATTCGTTCAGAACCAATGTATTACCAGTTGGTAATACAAGGTGATATTCCCCGACAGTCTTAGTTGCAACAATTGCACCATTTCCAACTCTAATGTCTTTATCACCTTCTCCAAGTTCTCTACCTTTCCTGAGCCCATGTAACTGATTACATATATGGGATCCTGATCCGGTATCTAATACCCAAGACGTAGAGCAAATGGAGAAACAGTTCTCTGTAACGAACACACCCGAAGAAAATGCATTAACATGTACTTTCTTCATTCGGGTGGCATGGGAATCCTGGTATTCCCCTATATCCTGTTCAGTCCTATAACTCTTATAAGAAAGAACGGAACCAACGTTTCCCAGCACAGTATAACATGCGGGTTCGGTCAATAAATCCATATTATTATCTTTATTAGGGCATGACATGGTCGCTACCTGGAGAGAGAGAGAAGAAAACACTTTAGCGTATGCTCGTGCAAGATCAGATTGGTTATTATCTTATCTAATCAGGATGGCTCCCACTGGTTTTTATCAAATCTTCCTTCAAACCCTAAAAGGAAAGACTAGCCGGGATTAATTACACCTTACAACTTTGCCGATCTTTCAGCCAGGCCAGTGTCGGTACTTTGAGGGAGGTTCCTCGTGCTTTCGCACGGACCTAATTATAGTAAACCTCGTTTTCCCAGAGGCGTAACTCCGTTGACACCTTTCTAGAAACCTACTTGATCGGCTAATTGTAATGTGTAAAACTCTCCCAGGAGTAACTCTTACTCGCAGTGGGTATCGGGATCCAACTATCTCATAGAATGTATGCAATCTCATTGCAAATTTCAACACTTGAAATTCCCGATAATGCTTTTGCCCCTAGCGTGCTATGAACTTGACGAAAGCCAACAAACCACAGCCCACTAGTCAAGTTCAACCCGTACATTTCTTGACTGAATTAAACCCACCCGCACGACCCTTGACGAAAGCCAACAAAGCCGTACGACTACCCTAATCCAGTCGCATCATATGCAGCAGATAAGCAGCACATAGCTACCGCACACTACACCTTGACGAAAGCCAACAAATGTAGCACGAATACTATATGCAACTTATCTGAAATGTCGGAGGGCTACGACAGGTTTTTCTGAAAACTTATTGCGTAATGAACTTGATATCGTTGTAGAATCAAATGAAGTTTTGAAATGGAGCGATTTTGAGGCTTTTCTAGTTTTGCTAAAGGGGTCACTCCCGGTGAAGGGATCGTCGGCCCTTTCCTCGTCGAATGAGGTGCGTGATATATCATATATATCACTGTGCAAAGCAGAAACTATAGAAGCAATCAAAAGACAAACCGAGTGTGTAGCATCTGCCAGTTATTGCTAAAGGAGTCACTCCCGGTGAAGGGATCTCGGTCCTTTCCTTATCGAATAAGGTGCAGGATATATCACATATATCGCTGTGCAAAGCAAGAACTGTAGCTACCTGTTTTATTTAAAATTTGATTCTACAACATCTTAGGTTTCTTTTCATTCATTAATCACATTAATGAAGTCCCATCAATTAAGTTACCTAAACATCACAGATAAATATGACGTACACTTATGTCATCCGCATTCGCCTCGATGTCCCCTCATGCACCGTTAGGTTAGGTAACTAACGACAGAGCAGGGCAGGGCTAGTGCGGGTGCAAAACATAAGTAACGTCTATATAATATATCATATATACTATATACGGTATCCAACAGAACATATCAAATGATCACATCACAGATATCGCAGCAGAAAATATCATATGAAATATTGCATATACTAGGACGTCCGTGTTTTTAATACGAGCCAGTATAAAACACGGATTCCACGGTCTTGACGAATAGCCAATCCCACACCCCTAGACCCCTACGAGAGCGGCAAGTAACCTGCCAATTCTAGGGTTAGGAGACCTGGACTCGACTCCTCAAGATGGTCTCCCACTGGACCCTGGAACTCGGTTACTTGTGCTCCCCTCCTTGGGTCTATCCTAATGCGGAAAAGTAAATAATATACAAAAGGTGACAACTTCCGCAACTTGGAAGTGCCCCCAATAAAAGAATATTACATACAAGTTTTTACATGAATGAAAATGAAAAACACTCATCTCATATAAAAACCCCCGGCTATTCAAACACGACGATCCAATATAACATATCCAGCAACACATAACATCACATGTCATCAACGTAAGTAAGTATGCATACCCCAATTGTCGTTGACGTATAGCAACGAAACCGGCGATATTGACATACTACACTTACGGTCACAGAAAAGAAAGTGTAAAACTACAACAGTTGGAATCCGCAACCTATTTAGACATCGCATGCCTAATCAAATGAAATACTTAGACATCACATGCCTAACAATTATAAACCCCGCATTTTAGTCTCATTATCGAAAACTCTTTTCAATATCAAGTGAGTCTAAACCGCTAGATTTATAACATTCATTCAGTTATCTCATAACTGTTTGTGAATTCCAATTATTGTATCCCATTCCGGATAAATAGAAAATATTAAACTTTCCGATCGAACATTCGAACACCCAAGTTTTCCCGAAACCGTTCAATACATGAAATAAGTTCAAAGACATTCACTTCATGCCTCAGTACTAACGGTCCAGCCGTAGAAGGGTCAAGCCAACGCCTCACATGTGGAACGCCGTACTGCCCCAAACCCTAAGGTTCAAAGGGCAGTTCAAGACGGTCACATAATCGAGTTAATGTTTGTTGTCTTCTAGAGGGACTCTCGCGTTACTTGCACTACTTAGAACGTCATTAAACAACAGAAAAGTCCAACAATTGGAAATTTCCCGGCAGGGGAAAGATTGGGTATTTACATTCGGTCGAACCTTTTAACATATTCTAAAATATCCGGAAAGCCACATAGACAAAATCTGATAATCCGAGCGAATCATCTAAGCTCCAAAACACCCCAGAAAACTCAACTCTTTAGTTCAGATTAAAAATCCCAGAAAACTCAGCACCTCAAATAACAAATTACTGTGCAAAATTAGAAGGCCGACGTCATCAGATGGCCGCGGAACCGCCGCAGAAGCCAGGCTTCTGCCGTGGTTCCGCCGCACTTTGGACGTATCTTTTGGAAAATTTTGCACCGTAATTCTTAGAATTTCCTGCTGAATTTTTTAAGAATTTTTAATCTTGAAAAAACCCAGTTTTTGAAAAAAGTCCAGAGAGCATTTTGGAATTAGGGTTTCGGTTCGATCGGGTTTCAAACATCGTCTACTCATCGCCTAAGGCTCTAGCTAGGCTCTGATACCACTGTAGGGTTCCTATGCACACTAAGGAGGTCTCACAAGGCATCAACCATGCCAATTTCAAATTTTACAAGTGCCGAGAAAACCTAATACGGATTCGTAGACTAGAGTTTAGGTGACAAAGTAAAACTAATTAACGACTTAACTAATAGTAAGAAGCTAAAACCTTTGTAGATCTGGTTCTCCATTTTCTTAGCTCCACGTAGACTTCCCCTCACTGTCCATGTTGGATCTCGGACTCTAGCATCGGCTTCATCGGAGAGATGAGCGGACTAGTCGTCGGCTACGATGCCGAAGATGATCTACGTCGAGGCAACACAAGATCAAGCTCTAACTTCACCAAGTCGTGAAACTTGTGAAGAGAACACCCTATACTACTTGGCAAGAGGTAGAGGATGAAGAAATAGGAGGTGGGTTCACTTTAGAATTGGATTTCTCACTCTTTTACTCAAGATACCATTAATGGTGGCAAGCTTTTTCTTGAAGATGAAGTAGTAGAAGAAGATAGAATATGATAAGAGTTATCTTTAAAAAGAAAAACAATATGAATACTTATCATATCCTAACCATAGTCAAGTGTAGAGAGCAAACTAGGGTTAGGTGAATGGTTAGGTTAAGAGAAGAAAACAAAATGGTCAACCTTTTCAACTCTTCATGAAGCTTCATGAATAAAACAAGAAAAGCCACCATTTCTATTTTCTTTTCCAAAATAAACAAACAAAATAAATAAATGAATAAGTAAACCAAAAACCCTAACCATTCATATAACTATGGTTTAATCTTTACACATGCACAAGTTAACATGTATCATCAAACATGATACAAACAAGTGTACACAAAAATATATCACATATACAATGTGCATATCAAGTGAGAAAATCCTTTTAAAATGAACCAATACTAGTTAATGCAAAGTAATATATCAAATATATAATTATACATTAAATCATTAAATCAACACTTGATTCAATGATCCGGTCATGTCGCACATAACCGACTAGTATACAATGTATCGATTTATCGAATCAATCTTCGATTCGATAACTAGGTTATATCGCATACAACCAATCGAAACATTCATTGCGTGAATGAAATACGGTATAACATACACGCATTATTCTCGGTCCCGCACATATCTCATATGCGCTCCTATTTTGTTTCGCTTGAGCCAGGAAACCTCTGTGTAGGACTCTAAAGACTCGTCAATACGCCGGTAGCAGATGATAATCATATCAAGCACCCACAAGCCGCAAGCGGTCTGCTAAACGTAACGGCCACCCGGGTATTGAGCGATCAAAAGATCGATGAGAATGCCCGCTCACACTCCTGTGAATCCAACCAGTAACACTTACCGTACAGTCCGGTCTGTTCGTCTGATATGTCGCATATCAAGTCTAGGGGTGGTAAACGTCAGACCCCAATAACCGATAAGTCGTGCCGATGTGAGGCTCATAACGGGTCGAGAAACTACTGGTAACACTTACCAGCAAATCTCTGATCAGCCCTGGCCAGGGACTTCCCTGTTACGGCCAATCGAGCACAGCGCAACATCAACCCCCAATACCGGGAGAGACGAAACCCCTCCTATCGCTCATTGCCTCCATGTGACTCGGGACTGTGCCCAAAAACCACCGTCTTGCACGCCCTCATGGACGTGGTAAGGTGGAGATCAAAGCACAGTGGGAATCACACAAGACTCTATGACGATCTCGGGTCTACAGACTAACCTGCACAAGTGTCACCTGAGAACTGCCATTTGACGTGAGGTATAATACCATCTGGGAGTTCTCGGCGAGTCCGCCCAGTGTACCCAGTCTCCACTGAGCACCTGTATACCATCTCTGATGTCAAACACCAATGGATATGGGATCATCCATCGCCCCATCTCATGGGTCGAGAGGCGTATACGCTAGTCTACACTGGTATATCGATGCCCCGTCTCGATACACCCACGACTGGGGACCTTGAAGGATGTACCTACAGACTACCATGTCCCCACTAGTATGATCTGCATCATAGTCCAGGTAGTCAAGTACACATCCTAAGGGCTTTACCAATATATAACTATAAGACAGTTTGAAGAGACTAGTATACAAGTTAAGATAAAGAGCAACCAGATATCATACTATCATATCGAGCAAGAAAGTCATCTCTATATATGTCCAAGCATCCAATATAATATACATCATCTGTACAATACTGGCCTCTAGGGCATACATACAACTAACAATTGAACCACTTAAGATTTGAAAAACCTAATCTAGTTGCTAAATTGCTAAATTGTTACATTTAAAATTTTCCAAATTACATAATTTGCAAACTAGGTTTTTAGTTTTCATATAATTTGGTGCGATAAAATTATAGTAAAGATTTGTGTGACCTAATTAAGATATAAAGTGAATAATGTGGCCACTAGTCTTGCTAAAACATTAAGATTCGTATTAAAACGGTTAATGACCGCTTACTAGTTTTTTTTGGAAATTAATTGATTTGAATTTAGTTAAGATTTTGATGACCTACAACTTAATCCTTAAGATATTTAATGTGTTGTGAATGCGCAATTGGTACGAATGGGTAGTAGGATTGGTGGCTGTCACGTATAGCAACATTAGTTGTAATTTGTGGCGTTGTCGCGAGCGTGTTTGTGCGCCGAGTGCGTGCGCGTTTAATTAGCGCGCGTTGTTTGACTTGTGCCATTTGTGTCCCGTGACTATTCGTATATTTATCCTTTTAATTACCTGTGTACGATACTAGGATCGGGTGCAAAGGTGTCAGACGCGGCGCGGAAAGACAGAATGGAGATCGGATCAGATTAGCCGAGACGTCCCGGTGAGTAGATGTATACATCTATGGGAGGATCGTCTGGATGGCGTAAGGCGCCCGATAGTTTAGTATTACTTATAGTATTTGCATTATTTGCGTAGTTTCCTAGTTAGCCATCTCATTGCATCGCATCGTTATGTGTGTGTGTGTGTGTGTGTGTAGATAGATAGATATATCATATCATAGGACACTTGCACCATTACCATTGGTTCTTGCTGCACGTGCACTATTTATGCGAACACACACGCCATTGGTAATTGCTATGTCACGAATACAATAGAAATTGCTTAAGGTCGATAATTGTGCATGCATCGTATATAATCCGTAGCTTTATACTTGCATTCTCATTAAGATGGATACGTAGGATTGTTAGTCGTTTATACATACCTCATTGCATCATGATTTATGCATAGCTTCTGGTCGTACTTCGCATGGTATAAACTACCTTACCATAGATTTCCATCATTATCGATATGTTTTCATATTGCGATTCTTCTTGAGGATTTTAGTAGTGATGAGAGGGGAAAACCACAAGAATTTTATAAATCTATTATCATTTTTTTAAATAGAAATTTACGGTTTTCTCGTGATGTGATGTGTGTGGCGTCCACCATGAGTTTTCTCGGTTCTTGAGCAGTATCATATACCCGATTCGAGGAGGGGGATGCACCATCTGCGGGTACATGGTGGGCCCAGTATGGTACCTCGGGGCAAGAAGATTGCACAGATGGCGTTGAGCCCGGCAGAGGAGCACTACTAACCGGTTATTTGTGACGCGGCAGATATCGGAGGATACCGATCGTAGTCGTGAGATTGATGATATGGGACGATCCGGACTGACGGAGCCTAAGATATTAAGATATTGAGATATTGTGACATTGAGATGTGATTTGGATCAAAAACTATCTAGTAACCGCAATCAAGAACGGCGTCGCTTTGCAGCTAGCCGGTGAGTACAGATCGGTCCATAGGGATTTTGTGAATCTCCTAATCGCGCTAACGAGTTAATTCCGAAGGGTGTTCAGATTGATTATTAAATCTAAAAATCTAATTCTATCTATACTACGATTATCTAGATCTATTCTTGTTAGGGTTAGGTTTAGGGATGGTTTGGAAATGCAAGTAAATCTCAACGCTTTCTATACCCAAATGAAGATCTATGAGGAGTTATGGTAATTATCAATAAAGGGGATTAGATCCATTCGGGAAGGTGTTCCTTCCTCTAGATTCTTGTCCTTCCTTTAGAGATCCTTACCCTAACCTCTATGGAAAACGCGCGCAACCGGGCTTTTATACTATGGTATCACCGCTACCTCGAGGGATAGGGTGCCGTAGGGCGCGGTGGGTGCGTGTATGCATGGAGTCCTATTGAAAATATATGATGGGTAAGAAAGGGATGAGAGATCTCATCTCTCAAAAGCCTTCCCCAAAGCTAACTCTAAACAATTATCTACGGCAATGAATTAAATCTACCTAGGGCAAAGAATTAAAATCTAAACTAGAGCAATTAATAAAAACTACTTACAGATGGCTCTCTCCAATCATCAACGCAGGTTTGTCAGATCTGAATTCATGAATTGAAAAGAGGCACTGATGCTCTCCATAAAGAATTCTGAATTTATTATTAAAAGGAGGCATCAGAAAATACAATATTTAGAGTTCCTATTTATAGAGAATAGGAAACCCTAGGTTACATTTGATTCGCACGTCTAAAATTACAAATTTGCCCTTAGGAAATCTTTTCAGAGCCGCCAAAGCATTTTGGGAAAAAAATCTCTGAGTACGGGCTTCTTCTGGCCGTTGAACCGCGGCAATGGCAGGCTTGGGCTGCGGTTCCGCGGCCCTTTGGAAAGCTTGGTTGCTGAAACTTTAGGGTTTTGTTCTGGGTCTTTTTGGGCTTCTGGTTCTTTTATCAATTGGGCTTCTACATTGGTTCCAGATCTTCAGTGAACAATTTGCAATGGATTCTTAACCGTTCGCTTTGTATTCTTGGACCTTGTGTTGCCTTGTACTTCGTGAATTTTATCTTTGATGTAGGCTTGATCAAGAGTCTTTTATTTGTTGGTCAAATTCCACTTTTGCATCGTCTTTTCATCGTTTTCACTGTTTTCTGTCCAAGAACCTGTAACCTGTAACATGTAGCAGACATGCGTCAAAAGCACCTGTTTATTTATAAAACGAATAAGAATGGGGAATATAATAATACAATATTATGGTGTGAACAAATACCCCCAAACTTATCTTTTGCTCGTCCTCGAGCAAACTTATTTTTTTATTCACTACAAAAAAAACCTAACCGCACTTTCGCAGGGAAACGCGATTGCACTGAGCATGTGCAACAAGTCGTTAAACCTCTAGGTGTCCCTAGTAGGAGGAGTGTTGTCTCCTGAGGGTTTTCAGCGGATACTACCCACAAAATCCTATCAACTCGGCCCATTGACTTTTGTTCTCCAATTAGGTTTTCTAACAAGGAATTCTATTATCGTCGACCCGCAAATTATCCACCCATATTCTTCACACTTCATTATCATCTAACTTAAGATTATATATATCCTGTAGACTTACTTAGCTTTCGGCATTTCTTAAGTTTTCCTTCTAGGGTTCCATCCCCACTTAGGAATTTCTATCAACTCTTACTAAAGATACAAGTTCTATTCTTCACTCCTTTCTCTCATCTAAACTCCAATCACATATCCCTACGTGTGTGTATAAATCACCCATACACTTGGAAATTCAAATCAAGCAATCATACCCTTGTCCGTTGTCCAAAGTACTCATTAGTTGGTGAATTTAATTGAATTTTTGTTCACACATCCTTCATGCGACTGTTAATACTTCTTGAGGTACCAACAACTGATTACAAGATGCGTTTGCACTTTAAAGCGTACTTCCTAGTCTTGTAACACCCAAGGCTTTAGCAGTGACTCCCAAACCAGTTGGTCTATGGCACTGGGTGATGAAGCACCCTCGCTAAATATTTTTCTATTTTTGCAGCCTTAAGTAATCATAAAAACCAGTGTCCATTTTTTAAATTCTTTTTTCACACCTTTTTTTTCTTTTATTTTCATTGTACTAAGGACTTTAGACAAGAGCATTTCAAGGTCTCTTCTACTATTCCAAGTTTCAAGGTGCGTGATTGTGCAAATTGTAGGGTATACATTTTCAGAATCTAGACTTAAGCTAGGAACTATTTTTCAAACTTATACTCTAATAAGAACATCAATACTTTTCCTTTGTTTCGACTTAGACCAAAAAGTGAACCCAAAATTTGCCTATTTCTAAATAAACTACAAAGACATATACTTTCTACCGTTAAACTTTAAAGAAGTTTATTTTTAGGGTTTTTAATTTACTAAGTCTAAGATCTAGTTGTTCCTAATCAGTTAACTTATTTGTCAAACTCAAGTCAAATATGGCCAAAATTGAATACATTAATTTTTTTTTAAATTTTTGAAAATTTTCAATTTTAATGGGTTTTCAAATAAATATGCAAATGCAAAAAATATGTACAAATGAATACGAAGGAAGAAGATGTACCGAGCATACCCCCAAACTTAAACTCGACAGTGTCCTCACTGTCATGCTACACCAAGAGGGTCAAAATGCTGGCACTTCCCTGTTTATTTATTTATAAAAAATTTTATATTTTTTTAATGTTTTGAATTTTTTTTTTTTATAGAAAAAGAACAAAAAATATATATACATATATACAGCAAGGTTCCCCCCCAAACTTAAGCTTGGCCTTACATAAGCCAATGGTTAGCACCAACCATTCAAAAATCTTATCGTGGTAATGGCCGAGTTGGTGAAATAATAGGGTGTAGAGGAAAGAAATGAGAAACACGCGAGACCGTGTGGAAAGAAGAATGGTAGAATATGGTCTCGGTGGGGGAGAAGAATGGCAGAAAGGAGAAAGAAGGGTTGCGCGATCTTGAGGGTGTAAATCAAGTGAATAAATTAGCGCAATTTGTGATGACCGATGTGTTAAAAGCGATTGCGCTAACCTATCAACTCGTCGAGAAATGGGATCAAATCCCTTAAGATTCGCAAGAAAACATGGGTACGCCGAACTTGGTATTTGAGATGAAAGCGTAATTGTCACTTGCACGGTCGGAACAATAGGAAGGACGAAAGGGAGTGATTGAGGGATAGTCGTACTCTCACCTAAGTAAATTGTCTCGAACTTGAAAGATTCCATTAATGGTTCGAAACTACTGTAAGCAACCGAGTTTGTCGGTTCAACTAACTCATCTGAAAATGTAAAGGACTCAAACTCGGGCGGTGAGTCATTAATATCGTCCGAAAAAGTGAAACACTCGTAAGTGTTATCATCTGTGAGAACAGTATCAGATTCAAAGGAAAAATTTTCAAGCTTACAGTTTTCAAGCGTGGTCGGAACGATGGAAAGGAGGGAGGGTGATATAATAGTTAAAGGTTCAGGAGGATGAATTGGAAAATCAGACACATCAAACAAAAATGATTCAACCTCAATATTATCCTCAAAACTCTCCTCAATACTTTCCTTATAATTCTCCTTAAAATTCAACTCATCCATGCCATTATCATCAACATCAAGACGCATATGAAGTTCGGGAGAAACATCTAATGACTCGGGATGATGAGTTGAACATAAATTTCAATCAAATCGACACGTTCTTCATCCGAAATATTCCCGGCGTCTATATCCTCAATCAAGTGAAAATCAATATTTTGTGACACCTCATCAAAAGCATGGATATTTATCAATTTAGGTTCTAGATTGGAGGTGTAAAGGTCAAACGGATTAGGTGCACTTTCACTCGAAAGGGGTTCCTCACAATTTGGAAAATCAAATACTACAAAATCACACAACTTGTTTTTATTTTGAACTTGTGAATCATTTATGACATTCGATGGAAAACTAGAGTTGCGGGCTTCAATTTGGTAAGGGTAGGTTTGATTTGGAAATCCTCTCAAATTCTCATTCTGTCCAACCGCCTCCTCATACATTGAAAAATTTGGAGCTAGTGGGAAACTAGCTACCGGTTCAACAGGTTGCATAAGGGCGGCCATGGACGCTTCCACATTCCTAACCATTTTGTTTGTTGCAGCAATATAAGCTTCCAACGACTCTTCCAAACTAGACTTTGGTGGTAAGGGGGTTTCGGTAAAAGATTCGAAACTGTTTGGGTACGTGAAACTCCCTAATGGCTGTGTAGAAACATGGTCTAGTGAAGGTGGGAAAGTAGGGTAGGTATGGTAGGAAGTGGGTGGTTGGACAGGGGTAGGGTCAACATGTGGATAAAAAGGTGAATAGTCTTGTGGATCCCTAGAACTAGATGAGTGGAGAGGGGTGAAAGATCGGCTGCGAGATTGAGCAATATGCTTAGCAATGGATATCGGCTTAGGAGTGACAGAAGGACTCGAAAAAGTGGTGTCAACATATGGAGGTGGTAAAGGTTGACTTGGTTGACACAAGGTGGGTTGAAAAGTCGAACTGTTTCTTCTAGACGCCTCAATTTGACCTTTCAAAGATATTTTAGGCAAGGAAGGATCGTCTTTAAATTGAACGAACAAATTGACGTACGACGCAAAATTAAGCTCGGGATACCAAAGTTCGGCCAGTGATTTATTATGTGGGGTACCCATGTTGTAAGAAGAAAGGTGAAAGAAAGAAAGTTGGGTGGTGGTAGGATTTATTTGCGGCAAGAGTTTGCAAGTTTTCTAATAAAAATTTTCCTTTTTTTTTCTTTTTCTCTTTATTTGGAAATTGTTGCAAAAAGATTGGTGATTATGCAACAGAAAAATATTACTTGCAATCTATTTTTATTTTAAGCGGGGCCCAAAAATCCTGCACACGATCGTTATTTGGAAGGGAATATATTTTTAAACCACAAAAAATTCTGCAGGAAAATCTACAGAGGATATATCAATATTTGCAGAGGAGACAAAGGGAAGCTTACAGCGATTTTTTTAAGCACTGTTTCAGTCAATATGCCGCGTTTTCGCGGCATAAGTGTAGGTGGAGCCGCGGTTCCGCGGTTGGCGCGCCAGATCAGCTCTTCAAACTTCGCTGACGTCACCGTATAGCCGCGCTTCCGCGGCAGGAGCTGCCTTTTGCGGCGGATCCACGGTTTGACCGTTTACTTGGCCCTTCAACTTCCTGCTGCTGTTCTGTTGTCAAAATTCTCTTCTGTTCCGATATCCCTTTTTCTGTTTCGCTTTCTGGAAATTTCCAGATCCGTCTCGATTGTTCCTACAAGATTCACCCAACAAAGTACCCTTTCCAAAAAAAATAACAATTGATATATTTTTATAATTTTTGGGTTTTTTAGATTTTTATGATTTTTTAATTTTGATTAGCCCGAAATTGCAAAAAGGAAAGTTCTACGCCATCCCCGGCAACGGCGCCATTTGATTTGGATAAAAAACTATCTAGTAACCGCAATCAAGAATGGCATCGCTTTGCAGCTAGCCGGTGAGTACGGGTCGGTCCACAGGGATTTTTTGAATCTCCTAATCGTGCTAACGAGTTAATTCCGAAGGGTGTTCCGATTGTTTATTAAATCTAAAAACCTAATTCTATCTATACTACGATTATCTAGATCTATTCTTGTTAGGGTTAGGTTTAAGGATGGTTTAGAAATGGAAGTAAATCTCAACGCTTTCTATATCCAAATGAAGATCTATGAGGAGTTATGGTAATTATCAACAAAGGGGATTAGATCCATTCGGGAAGGTGTTCCTTCCTTTAGGTTCTTGTCCTTCCTTTAGAGATCCTTACCCTAACCTCCATGGAAAACGCGCGCAACTGGGCTTTTATACTACGGTATCACCGCTACCTCGAGGGATAGGGTGCCGTAGGGCGCGGTGTGTGCGTGTATGCATGGAGTCCTATTAAAAATATATGATGGGTAAGAAAGGGATGAGAGATCTCATCTCTCAAAAGCCTTCCCCAAAGCTAACTCTAAACAATTATCTACGGCAAGGAATTAAATCTACCTAGGACAAAGAATTAAAATCTAAACTAGAGCAATTAATAAAAACTACTTACAGATGGCTCTCTCCAATCATCAACGCAGGTTTGTTAGATCTGAATTCATGAATTGAAAAGAGGCACCGATGCTCTCCATAAAGAATTCTGAAATTATTATTAAAAGGAGGCATCAGAAAATACAATATTTAGAGTTCCTATTTATAGAGAATAGGAAACCCTAGGTTACATTTGATTCGCACGTCTAAAAT
This sequence comes from Agapanthus africanus, assembly GCA_030015575.1. Lineage (NCBI taxonomy): Eukaryota > Viridiplantae > Streptophyta > Magnoliopsida > Asparagales > Amaryllidaceae > Agapanthus > Agapanthus africanus. Next base: position 210,789,081 of record JASDDO010000004.1, read on the forward strand.
TACAAATTTTCCCTTAGGAAATCTTTTCAGAGCCGCCAAAGCATTTTGGTAAAAGAATCTCTGAGTACGGGCTTCTTCTCGCCGTGGAACCGCGGCAATGGCAGGCTTGGGCTGCGGTTCCGCGGCCCTTTGGAAAGCTTGGTTGTTGAAACTTTAGGGTTTTGTTCTGGGTCTTTTTGGGCTTCTGGTTCTTTGGTTCTTTTATCAATTGGGCTTCTACATTGGTTCCAGATCATCAGTGAACAATTTGCAATGGATTCTTAACCGTTCGCTTTATATTCTTGGACCTTGCGTTGCCTTGTACTTTGTGAATTTTATCTTTGATGTAGGCTTGATCAAGAGTCTTCTGTTTGTTGGTCAAAGTCTACTTTTGCATCGTCTTTTCATCGTTTTCACTGTTTTCTGTCCAAGAACCTGTAACCTGTAACATGTAGCAGACATGCGTCAAAAGCACCTGTTTATTTATAAAACGAATAAGAATGGGGAATATAATAATACAATATTATGGTGTGAACAAGATGTCGAGACATTGAGATATTGAGGCATTGAGATATACATATTTAGTGTCGATGCTTGACACGGATTTCAGTTGGTTTCATTGATGATACTTTAGTTATTTCATAAAAATTTTACTAAGATAAGAATACAGATTTTGCCGTACCAAACATATTCAGGTTTCATGTGATTATGCATTCATGTTGCACACATACTAGTGTATTGCATCATATCGGTATATGTAGGCTATGACGCATTGCATGCATGCTTACAATAGCCTTATTAGATGTTACTTACTACTCACGAGTTGGCAACTCACCCTCGTTGTGCCACAGTATCTTGCAGGTCTGACCCGTCAGCACGGTAGCGGCGGGTGTACCTTCTTTTCTGCTCGATTGCTTCGGCTTGCAGCTTTCTTATATGTGGGTCTTGGAGGAATTTCTTTTGCTCCCACCGTATATTTTATTTGTATCTAGTATACTCCATCTACCCTTATATATTGGACTAGACGGTAAGACTTGAGACTTGTAGTTAAAATGTTTAACTTGCTAGTTTTCGCATAATCTCTAGTATACGATCTTGGTTAGGGTTGTTCGGCACGGCTATTTTTTTTAATCGGGCATGGTTGATGCCTTGTAGAACCTTATTAGAGTGCCTAGGAATCCTACAGTGGTATCAGAGCCAAGCTAGAGCTTTAGGCGAAGTCTAGACGAAGTTCGAAGTCCGATCGAACCCGTAAACCCCGACGAATACCCTTCTCTGTATATTTTTTGAAATCGTGATTTTTTATGAATTAAAAATGCTCAGAAAATAGAGAAGGGAATTCTAAGAATAACTGCAGAAAACGACAACCTAACTCTACAGTAGCGCCGCAGAACCGCGGCCTTACCCTACTTCTAGCGGCGGTTCCGCGGTCGTATGTGATGATTAGGCGCTCCATTTTCTACAGTTACCTCCGTACGAGTTTCCTGATTCTTCTGGGAATTTTTAATCTTACTCAAGAGTTGAGTTTTCTGGGTTGTATTGGGGACTCATTGATTCGATCGGATTATTTAACTTCGTTTATGTTTTTCCAATATTTTTAGAACATGTTAAAAAGTTCGAACGGATATCAATAACTCACTTTTTCCCGACACGGAAAATTTCCAAGTGTTGGATCTTTCCGTTGTTTAAGAACGTTCTAAGTCGTGCAAGTAACGCGATGGACCCTCTAGAAGACAACAAATCTTAACTCGATTATGTGACCGTCTTGAACTGCCTTTTGAACCTAAGGGTTTGGGGCAGTACGACGTGCCACATGTGAGGCGTTGGCTTGACCCTTCTACGGCTGGACCGTTGGTACTGTGGCATGAAATGGATGTTTTTAAACTTATTTCAAGTGTTGAGCTATTTGGGAAAAATTGGGTGTTTGATTATTCGATCGGAAAGTTTAACATTGTCTATTTATCTGGAATGTGATACAATATTTGGAATCCACAAGTAGTTATGAGATAACTAATTTGAATGTTATAAATCTAGCACTTCAGTCTCAAATGATTGGTTGCCACAGGATTTTGATGCGATCAAAAGTCCGTCGCAATCACGTAGCGTACGCGGATACTCGTCGGGTAAACTTAATAGATAGCCACGCCCCATAGCCCCGACCAAGTGACTGTAGGAGAACCCCGTCGCCAAAAGCATCCGTTCGGGTGCTCGCGGCAGCGGTATTCCGCCTTAGTGCACTTCGTCGACGGCATCCGGGGGTGCGGCCGTCTACTAAAGTTTGCGACGAGCATTCGATCAGGATGTCGGGAATCTTGTTGAATTGCCCGACTTGATATTGAAAAGAGTTTTCGATAATGAGACTAAAATGCGGGGTTTATAATTGTTAGGCATGCGATGTCTAAGGAATTCATTTGGTTAGGCATGCGATGTCTATGGAGGTTGCGGATTCCAACTATTGTAGTTTTACACTTTCTTTTCTGTGACCGTAAGTGTAATATGTGATATCGCCGGTTTCGTTGCTATATGTCAACGACAATTGGGATGGGCATATTTACTTACGTTGATGACATGCGATGTTATGTGTTGTTGGATATGTTATATTGGATCGTCGTGTTTGAATAGCCGGGTTTTTTTTATGTGAGATGAGTGTTTTTCATTTTCATTAATGTAAAAAACTTGTATGTAATATTCTTTTATTAGGACACTTCCGGGCTGAGGATGATGTCACCATTGTATATTATTTACTTTTCCTCATTAGGATAGACCCAGGAGGGGAGCACAAGTAACCGGGTTCTAGGGTCCAGTGGGAGACCATCTCGAGGAGTCGAGTCCGGGTCTCCTAACTTTAGAATTGGTAGGGTTGCTTGCCGCTCTCGTAGGGGTCTAGGGGTGTGGGATTGGCTATTCATCACGACCGTGGAATCCGTGTTTTATACAGGCTCAAAATAAAATACGGACGTCCTAGTATATCCAATATTTCATATGTTGTTTTCTGCTGCGTTATCTGTGATGTGATCATGTGATATGTTCAGATAGATACTGTATATAGTATATATGATATATTATATAGACGTTGCTTATGTTTTACACCCGCGCTAGCCCTTTCCCGCTCTGCCGTTAGTTACTTAACCTAACGGTGCAGACGGGACATCGAGGCGAATGCGGATGGAATAAGTGTACGTTGTATTTATCTGTGATGTTTAGGTAGACTTAAATGATGGGACATTTATTAATGAGATTAATGAAAGAAAATAAACCTAAAAGATGTTGTGGAATCGAATTTCAAAAATCAGGTAGCTCTAGTTGTTGCTTTACATAGCGGTGTTCCTTGTAGAACATCCAGCACCTTATTCGATGAGGAAAGAGCCGAGATCCCTTCACCGGGAGTGACCTCTTTAGCAATAACTAGCAGATGCTACAACCTTCGGTTTGTCTTTTGATTTCTTTTCTAGTTCTTGCTTTGCATAGTGGTATTGTGAATATCCTGCACCTCATTCGACGAGGAAAGAGCCAAGATCCCTTCACCGGGAGTGACCTCTTTAGCGAAACTAGAAAAAGCCTAAAAAACACTCCATTTAAAACCATTTGATTCCGCAACGAGATCAAGTTCAAAGCGTTAAAGGTTTTCTTAAAAACCATCCGCAACCCTCCGTCATTTTAGGAAGTAGAGTACTTAGTATTCGTGCTGTGTTTGTTGACCATAGTCAAGGCACAGTGTACGGTAGCTAAGTGATGTCTTCCTACACCGCATATGATGCGATTAGTTAGGACAGTCGCGTGACTTTGTTGACCTTAGTTAAGGGTCATGTGGGTGGGTCTAATTAATCACGAAATGATGGGTAGAGCTTGACTAGTGCTTATGATTTGTTGACAATAGTTAAGGTCATAAGTGCTAGGGGTAAAAACTATTATCGGGAGTTTCAAGTGTTGAAATTTGCAATGAGATTGCATACCTTCTATGAGATAGTTGGATCCCGATACCCACTATGAGTAATTGTTACTCCTGGGATAGTTTTGCACTTTACAATTAGCCGATCAAGTAGGTGTCTAGAAAGGTGTCAACGGGGTTACGCCCCTGGGAAAACGAGGTTTATTTTAATTAGGTCCGTGCGAAAGCACGGGGAACCTCCCTTAAAGTACCGGCGCTGGCCTGGCCGAAAGATTGGCGAATTTGTAGAGTGTAATTAATCCCGGCTAGTCTTTCCTTTTAGAGTTTGAAGGAAGATTTGATAAAAACAGTGGGAGCCATCCTGATTAGATAAAATATATAACCAATCTAATCTTGCAAGAGCGCACGCAGAGTGTTTTCTTCTCTCTCTCTCCAGGTAGCGACCATGCCACGCCTTAATCAAGATAATAATATAGATGTATTGACCGAACCCGCTTGTTATACTGAGCTGGGGAACATTGGTCCCGCTTCAACTTATAATTGTTATAAGACCGAGCAGGAAATAGGGGAATATCAGGATTCCCATGCCGCCCAAACGAAGAAAGTGCATGATGATGCATCTTCTTCGGGTGTGTTCATTACAAAGAACTGTTTCTCTGTATCCTTTACGTCCTGGGTATTAGATACCGGATCAGGATCCCGCATATGTAATCCGTTACATGGGCTACAGAAAGGTAGAGAACTGAGAATAGGTGATAAGTTTCATGAGACAGAAAATGGTGCAAGTGTTGCAGCCAAGTCTGTTGGTCACTATCACCCTGTATTACTAGAATACATTGATCATGAACAAATGTTATTAGATACCGAACCTGATATACAACATCATATCAGTCTCTTTTTATTAAAGAAAGGATATAATTTTGTATTGTTGGATAATGTTTTGAACATTTCCTATATCAAGAGTTGATCGGTTCAGGCACGTTATCTAAAAGCATTGACGTTCTAAATCAAACTACAGTTCTTAGTATACAGAACACACACGAGAGGAAGAGTTCAGAAATGAACGAATTCTTCTTGAGGCATTGTAGACTAGGTCATATCAATGCGACCCGACTAGTTAAGTTACATTTAAATGCATATTTAAATCAGTTTAAATTTACATCTTATGAAACTTGCCAGTCATGTCACAAAGATAAGATGACCATAGCTCCGTTTACTGGAAACAGAGAAAGAGTTGGTGAACTCTTGGGACTGATACATAGTGATGTATAAAGGTCCCCAGTCTACATATGCCACGACCGGTTCTTTGTACTTCATTACATTCACTGATGATCTCTCTATATTCAGACATATGTTCCTATTGAAACACAAGTCCAAAAATTTTGAGATAATCACCGAATATAAGTTAGAAGTAGAGAACCAAAAACGGGTATAAGTATTATGTCCTTGGATGTGATCAGGGAGGAGAATACTTGAGCACGGGATTCCTGTACTATTCTAAAGGAGAATGGGATTCTCTCTCAGCATTACTCCTCCGTATACACCACAGCACGTCGGTGTATCGGGGCGGAGCAATCACACCCTATGTGATATGGTGCGCTCTATGATGAGTACTACTGAGTTTCCTATTTCCTTTTGGGAGTTATGCACTTGAGAAGATGCATACCTATTGAATAGGGTTCCAATAAAATCCATTGCCTACCACTTCATATGTGATATGGAATGGGAAGAGCCCATATCTTAAGTTTGTTAGGATTTGGGGTTGTCTAGCCTGTGTCCAAAAGCAAAATCCGGACAAGCTCGAGGCAAAGTCAGTTCTGTAGAAGTTTGTTGGATATCCCAAGCATTCGCAAAGGAATATCTTCGACCTAGCAGAGGAACAAAAGATGTTTTGTTTCTCAACATACCACCTTTGTGAAAGGGTATTTCTTATGAAGAAATTAGTGGTCATGAGGTAGAACTAGAAGGAGTTCCAGCTATACAAACTACAGCAGATGATTTGGTAGAACCAAAGGATTCAATAGATTCCGACAAACCTCAGCCTCTCCGCCGATCTAGCAGGGTTCCTCATCCGCCTGAGAGATACTTCGGTTTCTCAATGATAGTGGAAGTGAGGATTGCATCATGAGATGATGACCCAACTAGTTTCGAGCAGGCCATCAAGAGTGATGACTCTGTAAGAATAGCTAGAAGCTTAGCGATCTGAGATGGAATCCATGTACACCAACAGAGTATGGACTTTGGTTGCTATATCTGAAGGGTTAAATCCCCATCAGGAGCAAGTATATCTTGAGAAGATTACTTGGTGTATATGAAAAAGTTGAGACTTTCAAAGCTAGACTTGTTAAAGGTTTTCATCATCGACCAAGTGTGGATAATGATGAAACCTTTTCCAATGGCTATGCTTAAGTCCATCCGGATCCTACTTGCCATTGCTGCATACCATAACTATGATATCTGGTGGTTGTGTGTCATGACTGCTTTTCTAAATATTAATTTAGAAGATAGCGTCTATAAGAACACAGCCAGATGGCTTCGTAAATAGTGGGAGCAGCGGAAACATGTGCAAGTTGCTTTACAGGATAAAGTAGGCATCGCGGAGCTGGAACATCTGTTTTGATGTGGTAGTCAAAGAGTTTGACTTCATCAAAATAGTAGATGAACCTTGTACATACAAAAAGGTAGTAAAGAGTAAGGTGGTCATCCTCGTATTATACGTGGACAACATACTCTTGATAGGAAAAGAGTTTCCTATGCTACGCACGGTCAATCTCCTCTTATCATAAGGATTCTCCAAATAGGATAAAGGTGATACCTCCTAAATCCCGCATTTTGGATCTATGAGATAGATCTAAATGGATATTAGGATTCTCACTAGGTGTAGTGAGATGGTATCAATCGATCCTGGGGAGAATCACTGGACATCTTCCAGGGTGGTAAGATTGACTGAATGTTATTCGCAGGCATTGTCTTTACCCTCAGTGGAGGGACGGTATATTGGAAGAGTTCCAAGCTAGATATCGTGGCAAACTAGACGATAAAGGTTGGTGACATCGCTATCAAAGATACTACCAAAGAGGCAGTTTGGGTGTATATTAGTTCATGAGATGAACTGGGTTCCTACCATTGTATGACAACGGAAGTGTGGTTTTGACCCAGGAACCACGGTCCCATCAGTGACCCAGACATATTCCAAGGAAGTATCACCTGATCATGGAGATAGTTGATCTCCAGGGTGATCGAGGTTAGGAGAGTGGACTCAGAGGACAACATGGCGGATCCACTCACAAAGGCTTTTTCCCATAGAGAGACTTATATGGGATGGTTGAGTATGAGATACTGCAACCACTGCTACAGATGGCCCTAGTGCAAGTAGGAGATTGTTAGTTATATGTATGCCCTAGAGGCCATTACTATATATGAGATGTATATTGTAGTGGATGCTAGGACATATATAGGTAGGACTTTCTTTCTCGACATGATAGTACGCTATCTTGTTGCTCTTTATCTTAACATGTATACTTTATGTCTCTCTATTACATGTTAATAAAGCCCTTAGAATGTGTACTCGACTTCCAGGACTATGATGTAGATCATACCAGTGGGGCCTGGGTAGTCAATGAGTACATCCTTCAATGTTCCTAGTCGTGGGAATATCAAGACAGGGCATCGATATTCCAGAGTAGACTAGCGTATATCTTCTCGACCCATGTGATGGGCGATGGATGATCCCATATCCATTGGTGTTTGACATCAGAGACGGTATGCGGGTGCTCAGTGGAGACTAGGTACACTGAACGGACTCGCCGAGAACTCCTAGATGGTATTATACCTTACGTCAAATGGCAGTTCTCTGGTGACACTGGTACAGCTTAGTCTGTTGACCCGAGATCGTCATAGAGTCTTGTGTGTCTCCCATTGTGCTTTGATTTCCACCCTACCATGGCTCTACTGAGTCGTGCAAACAGGTGGTTTTTAGGTACAGTCCCGATTCACATGGAGGCAATGAGCGATAGGAGGGGATTCGTCTCTCCCGGTATTGGGGGTTGATGTTACGCTATGCTCGACTGGCCATAACTGGAAATCCCTAGCCAGGGTTGCACTGATTTACTGGTAAGTATTATCAGTAGTTTCATGCTTGTTATGGACCTTACATCGGCATGACTTATCAAGCTACTGGGGTCTGACGTTTACCACCCCTAGGCGAGATATGCGACATATCAGACGAACAGTCCGGACTGTGCGGAAAGTGTTACTGATTTGATTCGTAGGAGTGTGAGCAGGCTTGCTCATTGATCTTCTGATCGCTCAATACCCGGGTGGCCATTACGTTTAGCAGACCGCTTGCGGCTTGTGGGTGTTTGATATGATCATCACCTACTGCTGGCGTATTGACGAGTCTTTAGAGTCCTACACAGGGGTTTCCTGGCTCAAGCGAAACGGAGTAGGAGCACATATGTGATATGTGCGGGACCGAGATTAATACGATATGAGATACCGTATTTTATTCTCGCGATTCGTGACATTGATCGGTTGTATGCGATATAGCCGGGTTATCGGATCAAGTGTTGATTCGATAAGTTGTTACACATGATATTAGTCGGTTATATGCGATATGACCGGATCGTTAAATCAAGTGTTGATTTAATGATTTAATGTATAATTATATATTTGATATATTACTTTACATTAACTAGTATTAGTTCACTTAAGATTGATTTTCTCACTAGATTGTGCACATTGTTTATATGTGATATATGCAAGTGTACATGTTTGTATCATGCTTGATGATACATACAAGATGGGTGTATGAGACTTATATCAAGTTTAGGTTAAATTAGAGTTTACTTATTTCCTTAAGAATAACAAAAGAGAGGATACTTTAGTCAATGTTATCAAGCTCGTAGAAGCTTGTATGCAACATTGACAAAGTCAACTCTTTTGTTATTCCTTAGGATATTAGTTAACCCAACCCTTAACCTCATACTTTGGTTAATTCTCTACATGAGTTAAGCATGAGGGCTTAACTCAACCATGGTGCAATAATTCAAAGGATAAGTTTTCATTTGGATGGATTATTCTTTCTTCTTCTTATTCATCATCAAGCTCCATCAAAAGCTTGCTAGCTCTAATGGTGCCATGAGAAAAAATGTGAGAAAATCAATTCTAAAGTGAGCCAACTTCCTACTTCTTCATCCTCTACTACTTGTCATGTAGTATAGGGTGTTCTCTTCACAAAGTTCATGACCAAGTGAAAGAATAGTTTGAATTTGAGTCTCCTCGACGTAGATCATTTTCGGCCTCGAAGTCAACGACCTAGCCTGCTCATTTCTCCGAGGAAACCATCACTCGAGTCCGGGATCTCGATGATCGCAGCGAAGGGACGTCAACACGGAGCTTTAGAAGTGAAGGACCGCATCTACAAAGGTTGTAATCCCTTTCACTTGTAGTTAAAATGTTTAACTTGCTAGTTTTCGCATAATCTCTAGTATACGATCTTGGTCAGGGTTGTTTGGCACGGCTATTTTTTTTAATCGGGCATGGTTGATGCTTTGTAGAACCTTATTAGAGTGCCTAGGAACCCTACAAATTCTACACACTTCTACACTCTTTTCTATCTCTTTCTTTCCTCCCCAAAGTGGCCGAATCCTTCCTGCTACTGTCACAAAATTTTCTCACCCCATATTCCACTTCAAAATCCATAAAATTCATCAAAAAATCAATATAAATCCCCACTAACTCCTAATTAAACTCTTACCCATTATTCTTTAGCCAAACTAGTATGGATCTTGGAGCAAGGAGGCATCTTTGGGAGGCTAGGTTGCATGTTTGATTCAAGTTTTGTTGAGGTAAATCCTAACCCTAGTGTTTAATGGTTGGTTAAATATTTTGGATCAACTTAATTTGGTGTTTAATTAGGTTTAATTGCAAGTTTGTAAAATTGAAGAATAAGGTTTGAATTCAATTAGGGTTTTTATCTCTTGTTTAAGATTACAATGTGTAGTTGAACCTTTTAAGATTTGAAAAATCTAATCTAGTTGCTAAATTGCTAAATTGTTACATTTAAAATTTTCCAAATTACATAATTTTCAAACTAGGTTTTTAGATTTCATATAATTTGGTGAGATAAAATTATAGTAAAGATTTGTGTGACCTAATTAAGATATTAAGTGAATAATGTGGCCACTAGTTTTGCTCAAATATTAAGATTCGTATTAAAACGGTTAATGACCGCTTACTAGGTTTTTTTGGAAATTAATTGATTTGAATTAAGTTAAGATTTTGATGACCTACAACTTAATCCTTAAGATATTTAATGTGTTGTGAATGCGCAATTGTTACGAATGGGTAGTAGGATTGGTGGCTGTCACGTATAGCAACATTAGTTGTAATTTGTGGCGTTATCGCGAGGGCGTTTGTGCACCGAGTGAGTGCGTGTTTAATTAGCGCGCGTTGTTTGACTTGTGCCATTTGTGTCCCGTGACTATTCGTATATTTATCCTTTTAATTACTTGTGTGCGATACTAGGATCGGGTGGAAAGGTGTCAGACGCGGCGCGGAAAGACAGAATGGAGATCGGATCAGATTAGCCGAGGCGTCCCGGTGAGTAGATGTATACATCTATGGGGGGATCGTCTGGATGGCGTGAAGAGCCCGATAGTTTAGTATTATTTATAGTATTTGCATTATTTGCGTAGTTTCCTAGTTAGCCATCTCATTGCATCACATCGTTATATGTGTGTGTGTGTGTGTGTGTATAGATATATCATCTCATAGGACACTTGCACCATTACCATTGGTTCTTGCTGCACGTGCACTATTTATGCGAACACACACGCCATTGGTAATTGCTATGTCATGAACACAATAGAAATTGCTTAAGGTCGATAATTGTGCACGCATCGTGTATAATCCGTAGCTTTATACTTGCATTCTCATTAAGATTGATACGTAGGATTGTTAGTCATTTATACATACCTCATTGCATCATGATTTATGCATAGCTTCTGGTCGTACTTCACATGGTATATACTACCGTATCATAGATTTCCATCATTATCAACATGTTTTCATATTGCGATTCTTCTTGAGGATTTTAGTAGTGATGAGAGGGAAAAACTCCAAGAATTTTATAAACCTATTATCATTTTTTAAAATAGAAATTTGCGGTTTTCTCGTGATGTGATGTGTGTGGCATCCACCATGAGTTTTCTCGGTTCTTGAGCAGTACCATATACCCGATTCGAGGAGGGGGATACACCGTCTGCGGGTACATGGTGGACCCAGTATGGTACCTCGGGGAAAGAAGATCGCACAGATGGCGTTGAGCCCGGCAGAAGAGCACTACTAACCGGTTATTTATGACGCGGCGGATATCCGGAGGATACCGATCGTAGTCGTGAGATTGATAATATGGGATGATCCGGACTGACGGAGCCCGAGATATTGAGATATTGTGACATTGAGATGTCGAGACATTGAGATATTGAGGCATTGAGATATACATATTTAGTGTCGATGCTTGACACGGATTTCAGTTGGTTTCATTGATGATACTTTAGTTATTTCATAAAAGTTTTACTAAGATAAGAATACAGATTTTGTCATACTAAACATATTCAGGTTTCATGTGATTATGCATTCATGTTGCACACATACTAGTGTATTGCATCATATCGGTATATGTAGGCTGTGACGCATTGCGTGCATGCTTACAATAGCCTTATTAGATGTTACTTACTACTTACGAGTTGGCAACTCAGCCCCGTTGTGCCATAATATCTTGCAGGTCTGACCAGTCAGAACGGTAGCGGCGGGTGTACCTTCTTTTCCGCTCGATTGCTTCGGCTTGCAGCTTGCTTATAGGTGGGTCTTGGAGGATTTTCTTTTGCTCCCATCGTATATTTTATTTGTATCTAGTATATCCATCTACCCTGATATATTGGACTAAACGGTGAGACTTGAGACTTGTATTTGTGGTTTGGTGTCGATGCTCACTTGAGCCGACGTGTTGCTTTTATGCTTTATACGTATTTCATATTATTATGATATATTCTTTGCATGTGGTTATGTTTCCGCCTTGGGTGTCACAACCCGAAATAGCACGTCATTGGCACTTGAATCATATGAAGTCTATAGGACCCTATCTAATTCAAGTAAGCCAAAAAATCCCAGAAATCTAAACCATTTTAAGGAAGAAGTGAAGAAAATTAGTTTTCAAACAAGTGGTTTTAAAAACATAATCCAAAGTATGCATTTTTAAAATCCCAAGTCTTTTCTGAAAATTTCGGCAGAGTTTCCTTTGTTTATACTGGCCCCAAACGGGGTACAACATGAATAATATATACATAAATGACAAAAGGCATCCCCAAGCGGGAGCTAGCTCTTCGTCAATCGACGGTCACAACCACGCAAGAAATATAATATACAACGCCGAAGGGCGAGGATCAAAACTCAAAAGGAAACTCAAATCATCAAGAAAACCATAATAATACAACGCACGACTCTAAGGTCAAAATAATATACAACCGGTCTCTAAGTCTGAATAAATATACAAGTTTGGTTGATAGAGTTTACTAGTTACAACTGAATATAAATAAATGTACAATGGTGGTCACGATGTAAGTGAACCCTCTTACCAAAGCAATCATCCGAAAAGAAAGTAGTGTGCCAGCAAAGCCGCAACGAAACCTGTATGGCAAAACCTGCAAGAACTGTGGCACAACGGGGATGAGCTGCCAACTCGTGAGTAGAAAACATCACAGAGCAGAAATCGTATGTATGACTCAATCCTAGATCAATACGATAATTATATATATATATATATATATATATATATATATATATATATATATCCTCAATGATAATATGGCCTGAAACATAATATAAAGGCAAGGGTAAACATCTATGCATAAGTGTAATCTCATATGCTCGTGTCAGTCCCTCAGGTAGCAATATATCGTAAATATGAGGCATGAATGCGGAAAAATGAAAACAGAAGACATTATGAATGAGAAAACTGTTTTCTTAAAATAATGAGATTTCTGTATAAAAATTTAAGTATCATCAATGAAATCATCAGAAAATAAGTGTCAAACATCGACACAAAATATATATCTCAATATCCCCATATCAAGTAAATCTCATATATTAAATATCCAATATCGAGCACATAGGCCCCGAGCACATAGGCCCCTCTTATATCGAGTATATAAGCCCCTCTCATATCGAGTACATAGGTCCCGAGCAGATAGGCCCCTCACATCGAGAACATAGGCCCCGAGAACATAGGTCCCTCTCATATCGAGCACATAGGCCGCTCTCATATCGAGAACATAGGCCCCGAGCATCGAGTACATAGGTCCCGAGCACATAGGCCCCTCTCATATCGAGTACATAGGCCCCTCTCATATCGAGCACATAGGCCCCTCACTGACACACACACACACAAATACACACACGATGGGTATACATATATATATCAGCGTCCTATACCACTGATATATATATACGCAGGAGTAAAACAATCCAGAAAACATCATATGAAAACCACATCTCAATGAAAAATCCAAGAATATAATATATATGCAACTTGAAACAGTAATATGAGCATATAAGGAAAAATCGCTATTTAACCGCAACAAGTTATAAAATATATCATGCGGTTCCTAAATTCTCTAAATCCATACAACATCATATAAAGGTGAACATGTAGCTATATCTCATATGTGTATATACCTATCACTAATGGTACAATACCATATAGGTATATGGGTAACTAGCATGTAAGCATGTCGAGGCATATGTGTAAGCATGTAGGTATACAGGTATGCTATATGGCATATGCACAATGGAATATGAATCAATAACATATAGGAACTATCAGCTAGCAAACTATGTCAATGAAATAGTATTCTCTAAGTGTACGCGACATAGCAATTACCGATGAAGATGTGTGTAAGCCGGCAAACGAGTGTACGTGGAGCATACGCGTCAACGGTAATGGTATTGGTGCTGGTGTCCTAACAATAGGTTTCATCATTTCTAACGAAAATACATATAAGCATGCAATGCAATGCGAGTAGCAGAATAAATGGTAAATGAATAATAATGCATCAATAAAGAAATATACATTCCTATATACGAGTCATACAGTTTTTGGTATCTAAAATCGCACGAATCGTGGTGTTTAGAAAATAGGGCTACGGTGTTTTTATGAAAAAATACATCCTTTGAAATATCCGTAGTATCTTCTGGCCTGTCTTTAAAATACTCACGATTCGTTAGTTTTTGAAATAGATATGACTCGAGTCTAGTCTTACATCTAGAAATAAACTACATGACTAAACTAACAGACTAATCGAAAGGGTAAGGAAAACCACCTGAGTCTGAGTCGATACATATAAATATAATAGTCGGTGATCCCGCTTCAATAGTATCACATACGAAACAATATATAACATGACATCCTCGAGTCAAGAGTGCGGATCTATCATCAATATTAAGCTCGTACGGTAAATCCATCGTACGGCATCCCAATCTGGTTACGGGTCGAACATCATATTTATCTCATCAATTATCTGGTATCCTTATCATCATATCTCGTGAACTTGGGGTACTAATCTAGGTCTAGTACAAACTGATACCATCTGCATATATATGCGTGTATGAAAACACACGCCTAAAGGCCCGCTAAAATCTCATATCGTATCTCATAATACGAATCAAAACATATCACCGATCTCATGGCATCATGCCCAATCTCATTGACTCATCTCCAAATATCATCCACTATCCTCATTATCCATGTATAGGTATACGTATATATATACATAGTCCCATACCTATGTGTGTGTGTGTATATACGTATCCCCATATACGCACAAGTAATAATAAATGTATGCATGTGTATGTGTGTGTGCAGGTGTAACAACTATTCTAGGGTTTCGCGATTTACACTAAACTAATCCATGATCTTCTACTACACTACTTTCTAAACTATCCAAGTTTTATATAACACATAACATATATATATATATATATATATATATATATATATAATAGTTTATACTACGAACTACGGAGGTGCTATACGCCATCCACCCGACTTCCCCTGTAGATATATATCTAGTCACCTTGATCTTCGTTTGCCGATGTTGATGTTGCCACTCGCTTGCTTGTCATCTCGAAGTCCACATGGAGATGCCTACATGTCACAACGTATCGTATCTCATTAAAATCCAAATCAAAATCAAAACGACACGCGGAACACACAAAGGTTAGAACCTATGGTCTACTCACACAAAAGAGCCCAAAACCACCCGATATCGACGTACAAACGTCCAGTGACCGATACCAAACACAAATATCAAAACATAAATTCATAAACCGCACGAAATATAAGTCAGCAACCCATAAAAGTGTTCCCAGATTTTAGTTCAGGTCAAATTAGCTTAAACAAACAATACTGGGGTGATGTATAGGGTGTATATGAGCTGCAGAAGCAAACTCAACACAATCTTCCACTTTTAGGCCGTCCACATTAGCCAAAAATCTGGTGAGCTCGGTTTTAGGGGCTCAGAATTGGTTCGTATCGTCAGGGTGGCTTCCTAGTGGTCCATCTAGGTTAGTGGTATTGTTTACTTTTCTCAGAATCTCCCCGGGTTGCTCCAGATTCCCTGTAGGTACGTAATATTCACAAAACTGACATTGAATTATCAAAACACAAGTTTTGGGTTTCCTATGGTAGGTGTTGATCCAGAATGACACTAACAAGGTTAAGGTCACTAACTACTCTCAATTTCACATCACAACTCAAGAAAAACCCTAACCTTCTTCTATGAATCTCAAAGTTCACAAAACTTCACTAAATCGGTTTTAAACTTGAATAGAGGCTAAAGTGAAAGTAATACTACACAAATGGTGAAGAATATACCTCATTTGGAAACTCAAGAAAATTCTTGAGTTGCCCCAAGTGCTCAAAATCGGATTTTTCTTGGTCCAAGAAGCATGTAGTGAGCTTGTGCACAAATTTTGTGAAGAGGAGATGATGTTTTGGTGTTGTTTGTGATTGTAGGGTTACAAGGCACTCTCACAAGGGTCTATAAGGCATCAACCATGCCCGATTTGAAATTTAGCCGTGCCGAACAACCCTAAACCAAGATCTTAGACTAGAGATTAGGCGAAAACAAGCATGTTAAACACTTTAACACTAAATGAGAGGGATTACAATCTTTGTAGATCCGGTCCTTCACTTCATAAGCTCCGTGTTGAGGTCCCTTCGCTGCGATCATCGATATCCCCGACTCTAGAGAGGTTCCACGAAGAGAATGATGCAAGCTTGCTTCCGATCTTCGATAACAAAGATGATCTACCTTGAAGTTTCCTTAACCCAAGCTCTCACTCACAATCAAGGTGAACACCCTCATCTAAATGGCAATGATAGATGATGATGATGAAGTAGGATTTTATCTCTCAATTGTTTTCTTATTCTCACTCACTTTCATCACAAAAATCAAAGCAAGAAAGCTTTGCAAAGAGGAAGAAGATAAATCCTTTTGTGATGAATAATGAAAATGTAATGATAATAACTTATGCAACCATGGTTGCTGAATGAAAAGGCAAACCAATGTAGAGAATTAACCAAGGGTGAAGGGTTTGGGTTGAGTTAACCATGAGTCACTAAAATATCAACAATAATATCTTAGCATAAAACAAAAGAAAACCTTCTAGAAGGTTCATGAATGGACTAACCCAAATCAAACCCTAATCTTGTTTAATCTCCACTAATCATGTTGCATTATTTATCATAACTTGTTACAATATTATATATCACATATATAATATATATTTTGTAATAAAAGAAAATAATACAATTAACATATATCACATATATATCAATGTATTACCCGAGTGAGAAAAATAATCTTTTAGTGAGCTTATATCAGTTAATGTAATTTAATATATCAAATATATAATTATACATTAAATTATCGAATCAACACTTGATCCGATAATCCGGCTATATCGCATATAACCGACTAATATATCATTTACCGATTCATCGAATCAACACTTGATCCGATGACCCGGTTGATATCAAATATCGTGAGAATATAATACGATATCTCATATCGCATTATCCTCGGTCCTGCACATATCACATATGTGCCCCTACTCCGTTTTGCCTGAGTCAAGAAACCTCTGTGTAGGACTCTAAAGAATCGTCAATACGCCAGCAGTAGGTGATGATCATATCAAACACCCACAAGCTGCAAGTGGTCAGCTAAACGTAGCAGCCACCTAGGTATTGAGCGATCAGAAGATCAACAAGCAAGCCTGTAAATTCTCTTGCGAATCCAATCAGCAACACTCCCGTACAGCCCGGTCTCGTCGTCTGATATGTCGCATATTTCGCCTAGGGGTGGTTAACGTCAGACCCCGGTAGTTTGATAAGTCGTGTCGATATGAGGTCTGTAACAGTTCGAGATACTACTGATAACACTTACCAGTAAATCTCAGCAACCCTGGCCAGAGATTTCCAGTTATATCCAATCGAACACAGTACAACATGAACTCCCTATATCGGGAGAGATGAATCCCCTCCTATCGCTCATTGCCTCCATGTGATTCGGGACTGTACCCAAAAGCCACCTTATTGCACGCCCTCTTGGACGTGGTATGATAGAAATCAAAGCACAGTGGGAATCACACAAGACTCTATGACGATCTCGGGTCAACATACTACTCTGTACCAGTGTCACCGGAGAACTGCCATCTGACGTGAGGTATAATACCATCTGGGAGTTCTCGGCGAGTCCGTCCAGTGTACCCAGTCTCCACTGAGCACCCGTACACCATCCTTGATGTCAAATACCGATGGATATGGGATCATCCATCGCCCATCATATGGGTCAAGATGCGTATACGCTAGTCTACCCTGGTGTATCGATGCTCTGTCTCGATACACGCTCGACTAGGAACAGTTATAGGATGTACTCGTCGACTACCGTGGCTCCACTAGTATGATCTCATCATAGTACCAGTAGTCGAGTACACATCTTAAGGGCTTTATCAACATGTAACATAGAGACAATCAGAGTATGTGTTAAGATAAAGTACAACCAAATACCATACTATCATGTGGAGCAAGAAAGTCCTCCCTATATATGTCCAAGCATCCATTACAATATACATCGTATGTACAGTAATGGCTTCTAGGGCATACATATAACTAACAGTGATGGTGAAGAGGAGAAGAAGGGAGAGGTCTACTGCTGGAGCTGGGGCTGCTGCTGAGCAAGGAGGGAAGTGAGGGGGGGGGAGAGGGAGAGAGAGCCAAAGTCAAGCCCCCAATGCCTAATTAATGCCCCATGCCTCTCTTTTCTTCATTTGTTTTCAATTTCTATTTGTTTTCCTTATTCAATTAAAACCCAAAACAAATTAAACCATATACATAAAAATAACAAGATGACATGGTTAAAATGAAACAAGTATTTCTTGAAAAAGTGACATGGTACATGTCATGTGCACAAATCAAGCTTAATGCACGATTAGCGATATTTAATCGCGATTAGCATTAAAAGTGAATATAATAATTCATAAAAATTCATAATTTGCTTAAATCCAATAAAACACCCTCTTTTCAGTAATTTCTATAATTTTCCAAAATTTTCCCAATTTATCGGTATTTAATTGTACCGCACTAATAAAATATTCAATATATTTATTATTTAATTATAAAAATTCCAAAAAATAATATTTTATTATTCTGAAATGTTACAGTCTTCCCCCCTTAAAGTGATCCGGTCCCCGAATTTAAATTTAAACTCCTCCAATTTCTAAAACATTTCAGTAAAATGGCCATGAAGTCGGGGCTCCGAAATCATAAATACATAAAATACATCGTAGCGCAATGTATGCGCATGAAAAATGAGCAGGTAACTCAAAATCAAACTTCCGTCAAGCATCCCGCAATCATCGGAGTTATGGTGAAGACATCAATGTCGAAGCCCAATACGAAAACTAACATAATATACACCAAACTACACATGTAAAGGTCATTAAAACATCCAACAGATATGCATGCCAAACCATTTCAAGTCGCTGTGCGATGCGCGTATCACTGCGCAGTGGCGGACGTCTATTATAAGAAAATACTGTATATATATACCCTTTGTTTGACGTACACCTCCCGCCGTTTTGAAAAATACTTTAGAAGGGTTTCCTTGTAACATTTTTTTCGTGTCCTCTGGAACAAGTAGGTAAATACTGAGACTATAGCTCCTTTTTGGAAATCCCTTGATAACTCTCAATGCATGCAAAAATGTATTCAGGTACTGTTCTCGGACTAGTCCTGCTCAGTACGGAAACATATAGTAAATATCATAAAAAACGTACTGCCCCATAAGACATAAATCCCAAAATCTGCATAAGAATGCCTCGAGCGTCTGGTGCGCACGAAAATCGAAATAGACAAATGTGCCCTACATATGCACAGAAACAAATATCTAAGTACAACGGTTGTGCACAAAACACCTGTCCAAGGCAACGGGTGTGCCTGACAGCAAAATCAGGTGCATCTGATATGCACGAAGAATCTCGATTTAGTGCATCTGGTGTGCATCAAAATCGCATCAGGCGTGTCAAGTGTGCGCAAGAATCCAAATCAAGTGTACGAAAACAAATACCGAATATCAAAATCGAAATCGACGGTATACGACACATTTCAATCCAAATCCAAATCAGGTACACCGTGTTAAATAATCTCACAACCATGTGCATCAGCGTGCACAAAATCAAATCAAATACTAAAAGTGCATGAAAACTATGCCGAAAGTACAAGTCAAATCATATGCATGAAATCAAAATCAATATCTCAAATGATATCAATTGAAGTCTAGTGCAACCGTAGTGTACAAAAATCTCAATCATGCAAACAAATCGTCCAAAATACCGAAATCCAAAAATGACGGATGTGTGATATTAGAATCACCAAATCCCAGATCGTAAACACTGTCATCGATATGTCCTTCCTTCAATGTCGAGAATGTGCCGGTGCATCCAATGGTAGCAGAGCAAGATATCTACTTGCCTATTGTTCGTGGCCTGCCGTCTGGTGCCCTTAGGCTTTCATCTCTCACTGCAGATTGCTAAGTGCATAACTCCTCGGCTCAACGGTCCAATATGGAAACGATAATGGAAGCAGTCCGCTCTGGCACATCCTCTAAAGATTTTTGGCCAACTATCATGGTCACTCATAACATGTCTCGTCGACGATGCCGAACTCTGTCCTGCTGGGTGTGCGTAATATGACCGATCCTGGGTCCAAATCTTCTCGTATAGTATTCCAGAAAGGTCTGCCGAAATCTCTTCCAAACCTCGTTTCTGTTGAACTGCCCGGAAGTTATCATCTTTTACTAAATCTGTATCTTGTTCCGGAACGGCTGCATTGTAGGGTTCCTAGGCACTCTTGTGAAGGTTCATAAGGCATCAAACATGCCCGGATAAAAATTTAGACGTGCCAAACAACCCAAAGCCGGGATCTTTGCTAGATTATTAGGGTTTAACATGCAAGATGATAACTTTTTATCTAAGTGTGAGGGATTACAACCTTTGTAGTCCGCTCCTTCACTTCACAAGCTCCGAGTAGAAGTCCCTTTGCCGCGATCCACGATCTCCCGGACTCATGAGAGGCTCCACGACTCGAACGATCCATGCTAGCTTGAAGTATTCCAAATCTCCGATGATCTACCTCGAAGTTGCAAAGACTCAAGCTTTCTCACTCTAAAGAGATGAACACACTAATCTCATGGGCTAGATGAGATGAGGATGAGAGAGTAGTTTTTTTGCTTTCTTTTTAAATCATTTTCTCATATTATTTCATCACATAAAGAAAATCTAGTAAGCTTTCTTCAAGAGAGAAGAAGATGATAATGGAAAAGATAATGAATTATTTTATTTTGTGATGAATAGAAAGAAAGAGTATATGATTGATTATAAACCATGGTCAAGGATGAGTGGCTAGGATTTAGTAGAGAATAAACTAGAGTTAGGGTTTGGTTGGGTTAAGAATGTGTCATCCTAAAATATCTTAAGAATGACAAAAGAATAAAGCTTCTAGAAGGTGCATGAAGCATCTAACCCAAATCAAACCCTAACCTCAATTAATCATCCTTAAACATGTTTAACAATTAATCATATCATGTCACAATAATATATATCACATATAAATTATATATTTGCAACAAAGGAAAATAATACAATTAACATATATCGCATATATATCAATGTATCATCCACTGAGAAAATGAAATAATTAAGCGAGCCAATATTAGATAATGTAATAATATATCATATATATATTATTATACATTAAATCACCGAATCAACACTTGAATCGATGATCCGGCTATGTCGAATATTACCGACTAATATACCATGTACCGATTCATCGAATCAACACTTGATCCGATGACCCGGTTCATACCTTAATATACCGAGATAATAATACGGTATCCCATATCGCATTATTCTCGGTCCTGCACATATCACATATGTGCCTCTACTCCGTTTCGCCTGAGCCAAGAAACCTCTATGTAGGACTCTAAAGAATCGTCAATATGCCGGTAGCGGGTGATGATCATATCAAACACCCACAAGCTGCAAGCGGTCAGCTAAACGTAACAACCACCCAGGTATTGAGCGATCAGAAGATCAACAAGCTAGCCTGTACGTTCTCCTGTGAATCCAATCAGTAACACTCCCGTACAGTCCGGTCTGTTCGTCTGATATGTCGCATATCAAGTCTAGGGGTGGTATACGTCAGACCCCAGTAACCGATAAGTCGTGTCGATGTGTGGCTCATAACGGGTCGAGAAACTACTAGTAACACTTACCAGTAAATCTCCATATCAGCCCTGGCCAGGGACTTCCAGTTATAGCCAATCGAACACAGCACAACATCAACTCCCTATACCGGGAGAGACGAATCCCCTCCTATCGCTCATTGCCTCCATGTGATTCGGGACTGTACCCAAAAGCCACCGTTTTGCACGCCCTCTTGGACGTGGTAAGGTGGAAATCAAAGCACAGTGGGAATCACACAAGACTCTATGACGATCTCGGGTCTACAGACTACCCTGTACCAGTGTCACCGGAGAACTGCCATCTGACATGTGGTATAACACCATCTGGGAGTTCTCGGCGAGTTCGTCCAGTGTACCCAGTCTCCACTGAGCACCCGTACACCATCTCTAATGTCTAACACCGATGGATATGGGATCATCCATCGCCCATCATATGGGTCAAGATGCGTATACGCTAGTCTACTCTGGTGTATCGATGCCCTGTCTCGATATACCCTCGACTAGGAACGGTTATAGGATGTACTCATCGACTACCGTGGCCCCACTAGTATGATCTCATCATAGTCCCAGTAGTCGAGTACAAATTCTAAGGGCTTTTTCAACATGTGAGAGTAAAACAGTAAACCAATACAAGTCAACATGTTAAGATAAAGTGAAACCAAATAGCATACTATCATGACGAGCAAGAAAGTCTTCTCTATATATAACCAAGCATCCATTATAATATACATCATATGTACAACTATGGCCTCTAGGGCATATACATAACTAACAATCTCCCACTTGCACTAAGGCCAGCTGCTGTAGTATCGCATACCTAGCATCCCGAATAATCTCTCAAACTATATCTGGGGAATAGCCTTCGTGAATGGATCCGCAGTGTTGTCCTTCGTATCTACTCTCCTGACCTCGATCTCCCGGCGATCAACTACCTCCCTGATCAGGTGATATCGCCTCAGAATATGTCTGGACTTTTGATGGGACCTGGGTTCCTTGGCTAACGCCACAGCTCCATTGTTATCGCAATACAGAGGTATTGGATGCTCAATGGATGGAACCACACCAAGTTCATTAATGAACTTCTTGATCCAGACAGCCTCTTTAGCAGCATCGTTGGCAGTGATGTATTCAGCCTCCATCGTCGAGTCTGCAACGGTATCCTGTTTGGAACTCTTCCAACATACCGCCCCTCCATTGAGGGTAAAGACAAAACCCGAATGCGACTTAGAGTCGTCCTTATCACTTTGGAAGCTGGAATCGGTAAAGGACTCCACTTGGAGTTCTCCGTTACCATACACCAAGAACATATCTTTAGTCCATCGTAAGTACTTGAGAATGTTCTTCACTGCTGTCCAATGACTCTCTCCAGGATCTGCTTGATACCGACTCACTACACTTAGTGAGTATGCTACATCGGGTCTGGTACATAGCATCGCATACATGATAGAGCCTACTGCCGAAGCATAGGGTATCCCTTGCATGCGAGCTCTCTCCAAATCAGTCTTAGGAGACATCTCTTTGGAGAGAGTGAGTCCAGAGATCGTGGGTTGGTTCCCACGCTTGGATTCTTCCATACTAAACCTCTTTAGTATGGTGTCAATGTACCTGGATTGGGACAATCCCAGTATCCGTTTAGATCTATCTCTATAGATCATGATTCCCAATATGCAGGAGGCATCACCTAGATCTTTCATTGAGAATCTCTGGGATAAGAAGAGCTTGACTGATTGCAGCATAGGAATATCATTTCCTATCAAGAGTTTGTCATCCACGTATAATACGAGGAAGACAACCTTACCCTCTGCTACCTTCTTATAGATACAAGGTTCATCTATATTTTTGATGAAGTCAAACTCATTGACTACAACATCAAAACAGATGTTCCAACTCCGCGATGCTTGCTTTAACCCATAAATGGATTTAAGCAGCTTGCACACCTTTCCGCTGCTCCCTCTATCTACGAAGCCCTCTGGCTGAGTCATGTACACGCACTCTTCTAAATCACCGTTTAGAAAGACGGTCATAAAATCCATTTGCCAGATTTCGTAGTCATGGTATGCGGCAATGGCGAGTAAGATCCGGATGGACTTAAGCATAGCCACTGGAGAAAAAGTTTCGTCCTAATCCACACCTGGTCGTTGACGAAAACCCTTTGCTACAAGTCTAGCTTTGAAAGTCTCAACTTTTCCATCTACACCAAATTTCTTTTTAAAAATCCACTTGCTCCCAATGGGTTTTACCCCTTCAGGAGCATTTTCCAAAATCCATACTTTATTGGTGTACATGGATTCCATCTCAGATCGCATTGCATCCAGCCATTTCACAGAGTCACTACTCGTGATGGCCTGCTCGAAACTAGTCGGTTCATCATCATCCATGATGCAATCCTCGCTTCCACCATCAATGAGAAAACCGTAGTATCTCTCAGGTGGACGAGAAACCCTACTAGATCGGCGGAGAGGCTGGGGTTTGTTGGGTACTACTGAATCCTCTGGTTCCACTAAATCTTCAGTTGCAGTTTGTGTTGCTGGAACTTCTTCCAGTTCTACCTCAGAGTCACTAATCTCTTTTGCAAGAAATTCCTTTTCTAAAAAGGTGGCATGTTGAGCAACAAACACTTTTTGCTCCTCACCGTGATAGAAAAAATATCCATAAGAATTCTTCGGATATCCTACAAACTTGCAAAGAACTGACCGTGCCTCGAGTTTGTCCGGATTTTGCCTTTTTACATAGGCCGGACAACCCCATATCTTAACTCGTTTAAGATACGGTCTCTTCCCACTCCATATCTCATATGGTGTGGTAGGTACAGTTTTAGTTGGAACTTGATTCAATAGGTATGCTGCTGTTTCAAGCGCATAACCCCAGAAGGAAATAGGCAACTCAGCCTCGCTCATCATAGAGCGCACCATATCTAATAGGGTGCGATTCCTCCGCTCCGATACACCGTTGTGCTGTGGTGTATAAGGAGGAGTAAGCTGAGAGAGAATCCCATTCTCTTTTAGATAATCTAGGAACTCATTGCTTAAGTATTCACCTCCTCGATCAGATCGAAGAATCTTAATACTTTTGCCCGTTTGATTCTCTACTTCGTGCTTATATTCTCTGAATTTCTCAAAAGCTTCAGACTTGTGTTTCATCAGGAACACATGTCCGAATCTAGAGAGATCGTCAGTGAATGTAATGAAGTAGGAAGAACCGTTCCTGGCATGCGTAGACATGGGACCGCATACATCACTATGTACCAGTCCTAAGAGTTCGGTAACTCTTTCTCCGTGTCCACTAAACGGAGCTTTGGTCATTTTTCCTTTGAGACATGAATGGCAAGTATCATAAGATGATAATTCGAACGGATTCAAATAACCATCTTTATGTAACTTAGCCAGTCGTGTCGCATTGATATGACCAAGTCTACAATGCCACAAGTAGGATTCGTTCATATCTGAACTTTTCCTCTTGTGTGTGTTTTGTATATTCAGGACTGTATTCTGATTTAGAATGAATATGCCATTATGTAACGAGCCTGATGCAATCAACTTTTGATCTAGGAATATGTTCATAACATTATCCTGTACTACAAAATTATATCCTTCTTTACTTAATAAAGAGACTGATATAATGTTGCACATCATGTTCGGTATATAATAGCATTCATTTAGAATCAGTGTATTACGACTTGGTAATACAAGGTGATATTCGCCAACAGCTTTGGCTACAATACTTGCACCGTTCCCTACTTGAACGGAATGATCACCTTTTCCCAGTTCTCTACCTTTACGTAGCCCATGTAACTGTTTATATATGTGGGATCCTGATCCGGTATCTAATACCCAGGACGTAGGGTGAACTGAGAAACAGTTCTCAATAACTAACACACCCGAAGAAGATGCATCAACATGCATGTTCTTTTGGGCGGCTTGAGAATCCAGATATTCTCCTGTTTCCTGTTCAGTCTTATAACTCTTATAAGAAAGAACGGGTCTAACTTTCCCTTGGTCAGTACAATAATCAGGTTTAGTCAATACATCCATATTATTATCTTGATTATGGCCTGACATGGTCGCTACCTGGAGAGAGAGAAAAGAAAACACTTTAGCGTATGCTCTTGCAAGATTAGATTGGTTATTATCTTATCTAATCAGGATGTCTCCCACTGTTTTTATCAAATCCACCTTAAAACCCTAAAAGGTAAGATTAGCCGGGATTAATTACACCCTACAATTTCGTCAATCTTTCAGCCAGATCAGTGTCGGTACTTTGAGGGAGGTTCCCCGTGCTTTCGCACGGACCTAATTAAAGTAAACCTCGTTTTCCCAGAGGCGTAACCCCGTTAACACTTTTCTAGACACCTACTTGATCGGCTAATTGTCCTGTGTAAAACTCTCCCAGGAGTAACTCTTACTCGCAGTGGGTATCGGGATCCAACTATCTCATAAAAGGTATGCAATCTTATTGCAAATTTCAACACTTTAAATTCCCAATAATACTTTTGCCCCTAGCGATCTATGACCTTGACAAGGTCAACAAACCATAAATCGCAAGTCAAGTGTAACCCGTCATTTCCTGATTGAATTAAACCCACCCGCATGACCCTTGACAAGGTCAACAAGGCCGTACGAATACCCTAATCCAATCACATCTGATGTTTTAGCAGATAAACACTAATTAGCTACCGCACACTGTGCCTTGACAAGGTCAACAAACACAGCACGAATACTAGGTAGGATTTATCTGAAATGACGGAGGGCTACGACAGGTTTTTCAGAAAACCTATTGCGTAATGAACTTGATATCGTCGTAGAATCATGTAGTTTTTGAAAAGGAGTGTTTTTTAGGCTTTTCTTAGTTTCGCTAAAGGGGTCACTCCCGGTGAAGGGATCGTCGGCCCTTTCCTCATCGAATAAGGTGCAGGATATATCATATATACCGCTGTGCAAAGCAAAACATTAAAAGCAATCAAAAGACACACCGCGTTTTGTAGCATCTGCCAGTTTCGCTAAAGAGGTTACTCCCGGTGAAGGGATCGT
The DNA here is from genome assembly GCA_030015575.1 of Agapanthus africanus. NCBI lineage: Eukaryota > Viridiplantae > Streptophyta > Magnoliopsida > Asparagales > Amaryllidaceae > Agapanthus > Agapanthus africanus. Next base: position 210,815,843 of record JASDDO010000004.1, read on the forward strand.
CGGCTCTTTCCCCATTTAATAAGGTGTAGGATATATCATATATATCACTGTGCAAAGCAAAACTGTAGCTACCATGTTTTTATAAAGTTTTGATTCTACAACATCTTTAGGTTTCTTTTCTTTTATTAATCTCATTAATAAAAATCCCATCAGCTTATGCTTCCTAAGCATCACAGAAGAAACGAAAGCAGTAATATTTATATATCAGCATATATATATAGTATAAGCATTCGTCTCAGGTAGTAATATGATCTCATCACAGAACATAGCAGTAGAAGAACATATATGAAATATTGGATATACTAGGACGTCCGTGTTTTCAATACGAGCCTGTATAAAACACGGATTCCACGGTCGCGACGAATAGCCAAACCCACATCCCAAGACCCCTACGAGAGCGGCAAGTAACACTGCCAATTCTAGGGTTAGAAGACCCGGTCTCGACTCCTCAAGATGGCCTCCCACTGGACCCTAGAACCCGGTTACTTGTGCTCCCCTTCTTGGGTCTACCTAATGCGGAAAAGTAAATAATATACACTGGTGACAGCAACCGCAACCTGGAAGTGCCCCAAATAAAAGAATATTACATTACAGATGAATTTTACATGAATGAAAATAAAAACCCTCATCTCACATAAAACCCCCGGCTATTCTGAACGCGACGATCCAATATAACATATCACAGCAACACATAATATCACATATCATCAACGTAAGTAAATATGCGCATCCCAATTGTCGTTGACATATAGCAACGAAACCGGCGATATAACATATTACACTTACGGTCACAGAAAAGAAAGTGTAAAACTACAACATTTGGAATCCACAATCACTTTAGACATCGTAAATCCGAAATATCACATACTTCGCATTTCATGCCTCACTCTATGAATTCCACATATTGTATCACATTCCAGATAAATAGACAGTATTAAACTTTTCGAACAGATAATCAAATACCCAAAATTTCCTAAAGTGCTCAACACTTGAGCGGAGTTCAAATAATCCCAGAATATGTCACAGTACCGGTGATCCAGCCGTTGAAGGGTCAAGCCAACGCCTCACATGTGGCACGCCGTACTGCCCCAAACCCGAAGGTTCAAAAGGCAGTTCAAGACGGTCACATAATCGAGTTAAGGTTTGTTGTCTTCTAGAGGGTCCACCGCTTAACTTGTACAATTTTTCCGAAAGATTTAAACCCAATAAAAATTCAACACTTGAAAGTTTGCCGTACCGGGAAACAGTGAGTTAATGATATCCGTTCAAATAGTTTAACAGTTTCTAAATATCCGGAAAGAAATACGAATTTAAATATTCCGATCGAATCTACGATTACAAAATAAACCCCAGATTTAAAGAACACTGGAATCACTTTTAAAAATATCCAGAAGCATCAACAAGCACCTACGGACATTACCAGAAAAGCCACGTGTGTCGCCAATCGATGAAGCCGCCGCGGAACCGCCGCGCAAGCTTGCTTGCGCCGCGGTTCCGCCGCCGTTTGGTCGAATTGGGGGCTCGGGTTTTATGGTAATTCTTAGAATTCCCTGCTGATTTTTTTACATATTTTTAATTCAGAAAAATCCCAAATTTTAAAAAATTTCCAGAGAGGGGTCTAGTTTTGTCGTTTCGGGTTCGATCGGAGTTTTAATTTCGTAAACACAACGCCTAATGCTCTAACTAGGCTCTGATACCACTGTAGGGTTCCTAGGCACTCTTGTGAAGTTTCATAAGGCATCAAACATGCCCGGATAAAAATTTAGACGTGCCGAACAACCCAAAGCCGGGATCTTTGCTAGATTATTAGGGTTTAACATGCAAGATGATAACTTTTTATCTAAGTGTGAGGGATTACAACCTTTGTAGTCCGCTCCTTCACTTCACAAGCTCCGAGTAGAAGTCCCTTTGCCGCGATCCACGATCTCCTGGACTCATGAGAGGCTCCACGACTCGAACGATCCATGCTAGCTTAAAGTATTCCAAATCTCCGATGATCTACCTCGAAGTTGTAAAGACTCAAGCTTTCTCACTCTAAAGAGATGAACACACTAATCTCATGGGCTAGATGAGATGAGGATGAGAGAGTAGTATTTTTGCTTTCTTTTTAAATCATTTTCTCATATTATTTCATCACATAAAAAGAAGATGATAATGGAAAAGATAATGAGTTATTTTCTTTTGTGATGAATAGAAAGAAAGAGTATATGATTGATTATAAACCATGGTCAAGGATGAGTGGCTAGGATTTAGTAGAGAATAAACTAGAGTTAGGGTTTGGTTGGGTTAAGAATGTGTCATCCTAAAATATCTTAAGAATGACAAAAGAATAAAGCTTCTAGAAGGTGCATGAAGCATCTAACCCAAATCAAACCCTAACCTCAATTAATCATCCTTAAACATGTTTAACAATTAATCATATCATGTCACAATAATATATATCACATATATATTATATATTTGCAACAAAGGAAAATAATACAATTAACATATATCGCATATATATCAATGTATCATCCACTGAGAAAATGAAATAATAAAGCGAGCCAATATTAGATAATGTAATAATATATCATATATATATTATTATACATTAAATCACCGAATCAACACTTGAATCGATGATCCGGCTATATCGAATATTACCGACTAATATACCATGTACCGATTCATCGAATCAACACTTGATCCGATGACCCGGTTCATACCTTAATATACCGAGATAATAATACGGTATCCCATATTGCATTATTCTCGGTCCTGCACATATCACATATGTGCCTCTACTCCGTTTCTCCTGAGCCAAGAAACCTCTGTGTAGGACTCTAAAGAATCGTCAATACGCCGGTAGCGGGTGATGATCATATCAAACACCCACAAGCTGCAAGCGGTCAGCTAAACGTAACAGCCACCCAGGTATTGAGCGATCAGAAGATCAACAAGCTAGCCTGTGCATTCTCCTGTGAATCCAATCAGTAACACTCCCGTACAGTCCGGTCTGTTCGTCTGATATGTCGCATATCAAGTCTAGGGGTGGTATACATCAGACCCCAGTAACCGATAAGTCGTGTCGATGTGTGGCTCATAACGGGTCGAGAAACTACTAGTAACACTTACCAGTAAATCTCCATATCAGCCCTGGCCAGGGACTTCCAGTTATAGCCAATCGAACACAGCACAACATCAACTCCCTATACCGGGAGAGACGAATCCCCTCCTATCGCTCATTGCCTCCATGTGATTCGGGACTGTACCCAAAACCCACCGTTTTGCACGCCCTCTTGGACGTGGTAAGGTGGAAATCAAAGCACAGTGGGAATCACACAAGACTCTATGACGATCTCAGGTCTACAGACTACCCTGTACCAGTGTCACCGGAGAACTGCCATCTGACATGTGGTATAACACCATCTGAGAGTTCTCGGCGAGTCCGTCCAGTGTACCCAGTCTCCACTGAGCACCAGTACACCATCTCTGATGTCTAACACCGATGGATATGGGATCATCCATCGCCCATCATATGGGTGAAGATGCGTATACGCTAGTCTACTCTGGTGTATCGATGCCCTGTCTCGATATACCCTCGACTAGGAACGGTTATAGGATGTACTCATCGACTACCGCGGCCCTACTAGTATGATCTCATCATATTCCTAGTAGTCGAGTACAAATCCTAAGGGCTTTATCAACATGTGAGAGTAAAACCGTAAACCAATACAAGTCAACATGTTAAGATAAAGTGAAACCAAATAGCATACTATCATGACGAGCAAGAAAGTCTTCTCTATATATAACCAAGCATCCATTATAATATACATCATATGTACAGCAATGGCCTCTAGGGCATATACATAACTAACATGCATACTCATCGCGACTCTTTCTGGAAGATACATCTATATACAACGCCTCTGCATGCGTATCACATCTCTGATGTCGGTGGAGTGGAATATCATCTCATCAAGATCTCGTATGAACCTCTTACTCCACTTTTCTCTAATGTCGACTGCTTCGGACTCGTCTCTTCATGGCTACATGGACTGCGCTCCAATGGCTATACTCGTATCTGGAGTCTCCCAAGCAATGTATCCATCACATGACATCCGAATGATGTCGAACCATTCGATCGATTTGTCAAGGTTCCATAATCCCCCAAGAGCTCAACATCTTGAGTACAGTTTAATAGTATTCTAGTACATGCCACAGTACCTCTGGACCAACCGTAGAAGGGCAAAACCAAGCCTCACTAATGGCACCGCGGAACTGCTGCCAACCCTAAGGTTCAAAAGGGTTCCCATGGTCATTATGTCGAGTTAGGGTTTCATTCTTCTAGAGGGTCCACGGAATTACTTGCATGTTTTTTCCGAAAACTTTAAACTTGGAAAAATGGATTTTTGACATTCGATCTTCTTCTATTGACTCTCAACATACCCGTGTGAAGTCGTCTCTACGTGGAATCAATCAATCTGATGACCTCACATTGGGGTAAGCGAACGAACCACATGTCCTAGTCATTCATCCTCGGGTGACTAGCGACCTTCTATCATATCTCTAAGTACATCTCGTACTGTAATAGCTCCAACATCTGGGACGATATCTCTTCGTTCGCAGCAACAACTGGCTCATTCGTCTGCACGCTGAATAATGCCTCAATCATCAATAATAAGCGATACATCAATGGTCATCACATTCTGGCTGGCCTCTATCAGTGGCTCAATCCTCTGGTGCTAATCTGCACATCCGAGAAATCTCGTAAAAGCAATCCATCAACCGCTCACGGCGCGAAAACAAAATAAAACGACGCATCTATGCAAATCGTATGCCCCTGGAATCACGCCCTGTTCAGTCCTCATTCGTGACAAGCTCGTGCTGACGCAACTCCAACCATAGTTATCTATGCCCGTATCATCGTGGCAGCAAAACCATAAACCAATATCGATGAGGATAGATCATGAATGAATATAATGCTGTGCAAGGAAATGTACATCCTAAAGCTTCTTAAGAGGAGTAGTGTATCGTAAGTATGCCGTGGAACATACACACGGTACGTCACTCTCCTTAAGTCACCTACTCCATCAACCAAGGTCAACCTATGCGACGAAAGTTCGGGTCTAATACCCCATCGACCAAGTCTAAGTTCCGTAAGGTCAAGCCTAGATTTCGTATATATACAAACGCCCTAGGCTCCGTATAGTCAAACGTAGACTTGAACCGAGGTTAACCTAGCGCTCTGATACCAACTCTGTCACGACCTGAAATGGCACGTGACTGGCACTCGAATCATATGAAGTCTATATGACCCCATCTAATTCAAGTAAGCCAAAAAATCCCAGAAATCTAAACCATTTTAAGGAAGAAGTGAAGAAAACTAGTTTTAAAATATGTGGTTTTAAAAACATAAGCCGAAGTATGCATTTTTAAAATCCCAAGTCTTTTCTGAAAATTTCGGCAGAGTTTCCTTTATAAATACTGGCCCTGAATGGGGTACAACATGAATAATTTATACATAAATGACAAAAGGCATCCCCAAGCGGGAGCTAGCTCTTCGTGAATCGACGGTCACAACCACGCAAGCGATATAATATACAACGCCGAAGGGCGAGGATCAAAACTCAAAAGGAAACTCAAATCATCAAGAAAACCATAATAATACAGCGCGCGACTCTAAGGTCGAAAAAATATACAACCGGTCTCTAAGTCTGGATAAATATACAAGTTTAGTTGATGGAGTTTACTAGATACAACTGAATATAAATAAATGTACAATGGTGGTCACGATGTAAGTGAACCCACCTACAAAAGCAATCATCCAGAAAGAAAGCAGTATGCCAGCAAAGCTGCAACGAAACCTGTACGGCAAAACCTGCAAGAACTGTGGCACAACGGGGGTGAGTTGCCAACTCGTGAGTAGAAAACATCACAGAGCAGAAATCGTATGCATGACTCAATCCTAGGTCAATTTGATCATAATATATATATATATATATATATATATATATATATATATATATATATATATATATATGGCCTGAAACATAATATAAAGGCAAGGGTAAACATCTATGCATACGTGTAATCTCATATGCTCATGTCAATGCCTCAGGTAGCAATATATCGTAAATATGAGGTATGAATGAGGAAAAATGAAAACAGAAGACATTATGAATGAGAAAACTGTTTTCTTAATATAATGAAATTTTTGTATAAATATTTAAGTATCATCAATGAAATCATCAGAAAATCAGTGTCAAGCATCGACCCAAAATATATATCTCAATATCCCCATATCAAGTAAATCTCATACATCAAATATCCAATATCAAGCACATAGGCCCCGAGCATATAGGCCCCTCTTATATCGAGCACATAGGCCCCTCTCCAATCGAGTACATAGGCCCCGAGCACATAGGACCCTCACATCGAGCACATAGGCCCCGAGCACATAGGCCCCTCTCATATCGAGCACATAGGCCCTTCTCATATCGAGCACATAGGCCCCGAGCATATTGGCCCCGAGCACATAAGCCTCTCACTGATATATATATATATATATATATATATATATACACACACACACACACACGCGCGATGGGTATACATATATATCAGCGTCCCATACCACCGATATATATACGCAGGAGTAAAACAATCCAGAAAACATCATATGAAAACCACATCTTAATGAAAAATCCATGAATATAATATATATGCAACATGAAACAGTAATATGAGCATATAAGGAAAAATCGCTATTTAACCGCAACAAGTTATAAAATATATCATCCGGTTCCTAAATTCTCCAAATCTATACAACATCATATAAATGTGAACATGTGGCTATATCTGATATGTGTATATACCTATCACTAATGGTACAATACTATATAGGTATATGGGTAACTAGCATGTAAGCATGTCGAGGCATATGTGTAAGAATGTAGGTATACAGGTATGGTATATGTCATATGCATAATGGAATATAAATCAATAACATATAGGAACTATAAGCTAGCAAACTATGTCAATGAAATAGTATTCTCTAAGTGTACGTGACATAGCAATTACCGATGAAGATATGTGTGAGCTGGAAAGAGAGTGTACGTGGAGCATACGCGTCATCGGTAATGGTATTGGTGCTGGTGTCCTAACAACAGGTTTCATCATTTCTAACGAAAATACATATAAGCATGCAAAGCAATGCGAGCAGCAGAATAAATGGTAAATGAATAATAATGCAGCAATAAAGAAATATACATTCCTATATACGAGTAATACAGTTTTTGGTATCTGAAATCGCACGAATCATGGTGTTTAGAAAATAGGGCTACGGTGTTTTTATGAAAAATTACATCCTTTGAAATATCCGTAGTATCTCTAGGCCTGTCTTTAAAATACTCACGATTCGTTAGTTTTTGAAATAGGTATGACTCGAGTCTAGTCTAACATCTAGAAATAAACTACATGACTAAACTAACAGACTAATCGAAAGGGTAAGGAAAACCACCTGAGTCTGAATCGATACATATAAATATAATAGTCGGTGATCCCGCCTCAATAGTATCACATACGATACAATATATAACATGACATCCTCAAGTCAAGAGTGCAGATCTATCATCAATATTAAGCTTGTACGGTAAATCCATCGTACGACATCCCAATCTAGTTACAGGTCGAACATCATATTTATCTCATCAATTATCTGGTATCCTTATCATCATATCTCATGAACTGGGGGTACTGATCTAGGTCTAGTACAAATTGGTACCATCTACATATATATGCGTGTATGAAAACACACGCCTAAAGGCCCGCTAAAATCTCATATCTTATCTCATAATACGAATCAAAACATATCACCGATCTCATAGCATCATGCCCAATCTCATCGACTCATCTCCAAATATCATCCACTATCCTCATTATCCATGTATAGGTATACGTATATATATACATAGTCCCATACCTATGTGTGTGTGTGTATATACGTATCCCCATATACGCATAAGTAATAATAAATGTATGCATGTGTATGTGTGCGTGTGGGTGTTACAACTATTCTAGGGTTTCGCGATTTACACTAAACTAATCCATGATCTTCTACTACCTTACTTGCTAAACTATCCAAGTTTTATATAACACATAACATATATACACACAGTAGATATATATCTACTCATCTTGATCTTCGTTTGCCGATGCTGATGTCGCCACTCGCTTACTTGTCGTCTCGAAGTCCACATGGGGGTACCTACATGTTACAACGTATCGTATCGCATTAAAATCCAAATCAAAACCAAAATGACACGCGGAACACACAGAGGTTAAAACCTATGGTTTACTCACGCAAAAGAGCCCAAAAACACCCGATATCGACGTACAAACGTCCAATGACCGATACCAAACACAAATATCAAAACTTAAATTCATAAACCTCATGAAATACAAGCCAACAACCCATAAAAGTGTTCCTAGATTTTAGTTCAGGTCAAATTTGTTTAAACAAACAATACTGGGGTGATGTATAGGGTGTATATGAGCTGCAGAAGCAAATTCAACACAATCCTCCACTTTTGGGCCGGCCATATTGGCCAAAAATCCGGTGAGCTCTGTTTTGGGGGCTCAGAATTGGTTCGTATCATCAGGGTGGCTTCCTAGTGGTCCATCTAGGTTAGTGGTATTGTTTGATTTTCTCAGAATCTTCCCGGGTTGCTCCAGATTCCCTGTAGGCACGTAATATTCACAAAACCGACATTGAATTATCAAAACACAAGTTTTGGGTTTCCTATGGTAGGTGTTGATCCAGAATGACACTAACAAGGTTAAGGTCACTAACTACTCTCAATTACACATCACAACTCAAGAAAAACCCTAACCTTCTTCTATGAATATCAAAGTTCACAAAACTTCACTAAATCGGTTTTAAACTTGAATAGAGGCTAAAGTGAAAGTAATAATACACAAATGGTGAAGAATATACCTCATTTGGCAAATCAAGAAAATTCTTGAGTTGCCCCAAGTGCTCAAAATCGGATTTTTCTTGGTCCAAGAAGCTTGTAGTGAGCTTGTGCACAAATTTTGTGAAGATGAGATGATGTTTTGGTGTTGTTTTGGGGTTTTTTGTGATGGTGAAGAGGAGATGATGGGAGAGGGCTACTGCTGGAGCTGGAGCTGGGGCTGCTGCTGAGCAAGGAGGGAAGTGAGGGGAGAGAGAGAGAGAGCCAAAGTCAAGCCCCCCATGCCTAATTAATTCCCCATGCCTCTCTTTTCTTCATTTGTTTTCTATTTCTATTTGTTTTCCTTATTCAATTAAAACCCAAAAAAAAAATGAAACCATATACATAAAAATAACAAGATGTCATAGTTAAAATGAAACAAGTATTTCTTGAAAAGGTGACATGGTACATGTCATGTGCACAAATCAAGCTTAATGCACGATTAGCGATATTTAATTGCGATTAGTATTAAAAGTGAATATAATAATTCATAAAAATTCATAATTTGCTTAAATCCAATAAAACATCATCTTTTCAGTAATTTCTATAATTTTCCAAATTTTCCCCAATTTATCGGTATTTAATTATACCGCACTAATAAAATATTCAATATATTTATTATTTAATTATAAAATTTCCCAAAAATAATATTTTATTTTTCTGAAATATTACAGTCTTCCCCCCTTAAAGAAATTCGGTCCCCGAATTTAAATTTAAACTCACCCAATTTCTAAAACATTTCAGTAAAATGGCCATGACGTCAGGGCTCTGAAATCATAAATACATAAAACACATCGTAGCGCAATGCATGCGTATGAAAAATGAGCAGATAACTCAAAATCAAAACTCCGTCAAGCATTCTGCAATCATCGGAGTTATGGTGAAGGCATCAATGTCGAAGCCCAATACGAAAACCAACATGATATACACCAAACTATACATGTAAACGTCATTAAAACATTCAACAGAAATGCATACCAAACCTTTTCAGGTTGCTGTGCGATGCGCGTATCACTGCGCAATGGCAGACGTCTATTATAAGAAAATACTGTATATATATATACCCTTTGTTTAACATACACGTCCCGCCGTTTTGAAAAATACTTTAGAAGGGTTTCCTTGTAACATTTTTTGTGTCTTCTGGAACCCGTAGGTAAATACTGAGACTATAGCTCCTTTTTGGAAATCCCTTCGATAACTATCAATGCATGCAAAACTATATTCAGGTACTGTTCTCGGACTAGTCCTGCTCAGTACGGAAACAAATAGTAATTATCATAAAAAACGTACTGCCCCATAAGAAATAAATCCCAAAATCTTCATAAGAATGCCTCGTGCGTCTGGTGCACACGAAAATCGAAATCAACTAATGTGCCCTACATATACACAGAAACAAAAATCTAAGTGCAATGGTTATGCACGAAACACCTGTCCAAGACAACGGGTGTGCCTGACAGCAAAATCAAGTGCATCTGATATGCACGAAGAATCTCGATTTAGTGCATCTGGTGTGCATCAAAATCGCATCAGGTGCGTCAAGTGTGCGCAAGAATCCAAATCAAGTGTACAAAAACAAAAACCGAATATCAAAATCGAAATCGACGGTATATGACACATTTTAATCCAAATCCAAATCCAAATCAGGTATACCGTGGTATATAATCTCACAACCATGTGCATCAGCGTGCTCAAAATCAAATCAAATACTAAAAGTCCATGAAAACTATGCCGAAAGTACAAGTCAAATCATATGCATATCATAGGTATGAAATCAAAATCAATATCTCGAATGACATCAATCGAAGTCAAGTGCAACCGTAGTGTACAAAAATCTCCATCATGCAAACAAATCATCCAAAATACCAAAATCCAAAAATGACGGATGCGTGATATTCGAATCACTAAATCCCAGATCGCAAACACTGTCATCGATATGTCCTTCCTTCAAAGTCGAGAAGGTGCCGGTCCATCCAATGCTAGCGGAGCAAGATATCTACTTGCCTACTGTTCGTGGCCTGCTGTCGGGTTCCCTTAGGCTCTCATCTCTCAATGCAGATTGCTAAGTGCATAACTCCTCGGCTCAACGGTCCAATATGGAAACGATAATGGAAGCAGTCCGCTCTGGCACATCCTCTAAAGATTTTTGGCCAACTATCATGGTCACTCATAACATGTCTCGTCGACGATGCCGAACTCTGGCCTGCTGGGTGTGCGTAATATGACCGATCCTGGGTCCAAATCTTCTCGTATAGTATTCCAGAAAGGTCTGCCAAAATCTCTTCCAAACCTCGTTTCTGCTGAACTGCCCGGAAGTTATCATCTTTTACTAAATCTGTATCTTGTTCCGGAACGGCTGCATACTCATCGCGACTCCTTCTGGAAGATACATCCATATACAACGCCTCTGGCTCCAAACTCATTACGAACTGCGGGGGTGCTATACGCCATCCACCCGACTTCCCCGTATATATATATCTACTCATCTTGATCTTCGTTTGCCGATGTCGATGTCGCCACTCGCTTTCTTATCGTCTCGAAGTCCGTATGGAGGTACCTACATGTCACAACATATCATATCGCATTAAAATCCAAATCAAAACCAAAACGACACACGAAACACACAGAGGTTAGAACCTATGGTCTACTCACGCAAAAGAGCCCAAAAACACCCGATATCGACATACAAACGTCCAGTGACCGATACCAAACACAAATATCAAAATTTAAATTCATAAACATCACGAAATACAAGGCAGCAACCCATAAAAGTCGTCCAAGATTTTAGTTCAGGTCAAATTAGCTTAAACAAACAATACTGGGGTGATGTATAGAGTGTATATGAGCTACAGAAGCAAATTCAACACAATCCTCCACTTTTGGGGCGGCCACATTAGCCAAAAATCTGGTGGACTCGGTTTTGGGGGCTCAGAATTGGTTCGTATCATCAGGGTGGCTTCCTAGTGGTCCATCTAAGTTAGTGGTGTTGTTTTCTTTTCTCAGAATCTCCCCAGGTTACTCCAGATTCCTTGTAGGCACATAATATTCACAAAACCGACATTGAATTATCAAAACACAAGTTTTAGGTTTCATATAGTAGGTGTTGATCCAGAATGACACTAACAAGCTTAAGGTCACTAACTACTCTCAATTTCATATCACAACTCAAGAAAAACCCTAACCTTCTTCTATGAATCTCAAAGTTCACAAAACTTCACTAAATCGGTTTTAAACTTGAATAAAGGCTAAAGTGAAAGTAATACTATACAAATGGTGAAGAATATACCTCATTTGGCAACTCAAGAAAATTCTTGAGTTGCCCCAAGTGCTCAAAATCGGATTTTTCTTGGTCCAAGAAGCTTGTAGTGAGCTTGTGCACAAATTTTGTGAAGAGGAGATGATGTTTTGGTGTTGTTTTGGGGTTGTTTGTGATGGTGAAGAGGAGATGAAGGGAGAAGGCTGCTGCTGGAGCTGGGGCTGTTGCTGAGCAAGGTGGGAAGTGAGGGGGGGAGTGAGAGAGCTAAAGTCAAGCCCCTCATGCCTAATTAACGCCCCATGCCTATCTTTTCTTCATTTCTTTTCTATTTCTATTTGTTTTCCTTATTCAATTAAAACCCAAAACAAATTAAACTATATACATAAAAATAACAAGATGTCATGGTTAAAATGAAACAAGTATTTCTTGAAAAGATGACATGGTGCATGTCATGTGCACAAATCAAGTTTAATGCACGATTAGCGATATTTAATCGCGATTAGCATTAAAAGTGAATATAATAATTCATAAAAATTCATAATTTTCTTAAATCGAATAAAACACCCTCTTTTCAGTAATTTCTATAATTTTCCAATTTTTTTTCCAATTTATCGGTATTTAATTATACCGCACTAATAAAATATTCAATTTATTTATTATTTAATTATAAAAATTCCCCAAAATAATATTTATTATCTAAGCTCCTGCAGTAGGCGTTGACCTTCAAGTCGCCATCCCGGTTGTGGTGGTGGATGCGGAGCTCATCAAGGTTCTCCCCGGCCCCGAGGTTTGAATTTCCTTATCTTCTTATTTTCTTTTGCGTTGAAATTTTGTAATCATCCAGGCGTTTTTGTAAGGCTGAAGAGCTCATAATACTTCTGTAAAGACTTTCGACTTTCATGAATGAAACCATTTTGCAATGTTCTTTGCGTACATATTTTCCCTTTGTTTGTGGTAAAATCTATATTTGCACGGTATTGCTTTCATGATGAGTTAGGTCGGAGATCGGTTTTTCATTTGTTGATCGCACGTCGAGTTGAACTCAACTATTTTTCAAGTGTGCAAAGCCTGGTGCAAGGTCGGTATCTCCATGGCCCCGCAGTCGAGGTGGGGATCGCTTAGTAAAGACGTATAGGAAGTCACCCTCTAAGGATGGATTGAGCATGGAAGCTGCTTGATGGCTTCTTGATGAGGGTTTCGATCCTTAGCACGGGGGGGGGGGGGGATTGAGTTTCCTGCTAAGGATGGACCGAGCAGGGAAGCTGCTCGGTGGCCTCTTGATGAGGGCTTTGATCCTTGGCGTCGTTGGGTAAGAGATTACCAGCCAAGGATGGACCGAGCAGGAAGTTGCTCGGTGGCCTCTTAAAGAGGGCTTAGATCCTTGGCGTCGTGGGGTAAGGGATTACTAGCCAAGGATGGACCGAGCAGGATTGTTGCTCGGTTGCCTCTTATGAGGGCTTTGATCCTTGGTGTCGTTGGGTAAGGGATTACCAGTCAAGGATAGACCGAGCAGGGAAACTTCTCGGTGGCCTCTTGATGAGGGCTTTGATCCTTAGCGCGGGAGAGTAAGGAGTTTCCTGCTAAGGATGGACCGAGTAGGGAAGCTGCTCGGTGGCCTCTTGATGAGGGCTTTGATCCTTGGCGTCAGTGGGTAAGAGATTACCAGCCAAGGATAGACCAAGCAGGGAAGCTGCTCGGTGGCCTCTTGATGAGGGCTTTGATCCTTAGCGCGGGAGGGCAAGGAGTTGCTTGCTAAGGATGGACCGAGCAGGGCTGCTGCTCGGTAGCCTCTTCATGAGGGCTTGGATCCTTGGCGTCGTTGGGTAAGAGATTACCAGCCAAGGATGGACCGAGCAAGGTTGCTTCTCGGTTGCCTCTTGATGAGGGCTTTGATACTTGGCGTCATTAGGTAAGAGATTACCAGCCAAGGATGGACCGAGCAGGGAAGCTGCTCGGTGACCTCTTGATGATGGCTTTGATTCTTAGCGTCGTTGGGTAAGAGATTACCATCCAAGGATGGACCGAGCAGGGAAGCTGCTCGGTGGCCTCATGACGAGGGCTTTGATCCTTGGCATCGTTGGGTAAGAGATTACCAGCCAAGGATGGACCGAGCGAGGAAGCTGCTCGGTGGCCTCTTGATGAGGGCTTTGATCCTTGGCGTCATTGGGTAAGATATTACCAGCCAAGGATGGACCGAGCAGGGAAGCTGCTCGGTGGCCTCTTGATGAGGGCTTTGATCCTTGGCGTCGTTGGGTAAGAGATTACCAGTCAAGGATGGACCGAGCAGGGGAGCTTCTGTAAGGTTAGTATAGCACCCTATGAAGAGTTTTGAAGCATCACATGACCCAAAGTTATAATTTTTAAGGTGCTAAACTAACATGCAAAGGGATCGATCCTAGAAAATTAGGGTTGTTAAACATTAAGCTAGAAAAGATTAGGGTTTGAAGGCTACAACCTTTGTAGCTCCCCTTTGCTAGACTCCTTAGGCTCTTGGGTGTTGGAAGAAGGTCCTCTTGTTGTCCTCTTACGTACACGACGATCCACCCGGAGTTTCCCGTCCAAGTTAGCTACTTTGGAAAAACCAAGAGAACACTCTAATCAAGTCGGCTAAACTTGATTAGAATGATGTTGTGGCTATGGATCTCACTTCAAAATCCTATTTTTATGAGTATTTTACTCTCTTATAAGAACTAGAGAGCAAAGCATGGAGGTTGATGAAGATGGTGGTCTTTTTGTGAAGAAGAGAATGAATTATCCTTGAAAGAGAAAAGAAAAATAACTATATATATTTTTCTTTCTCATAACCAACCATGGTTAGATTTAAAGATATCATTTGATTTAATTTAAAAGCATAATAAGAAAATAAACCATGGGTTAAAAGTTAGGTGAGCATGGTAGAGTTTAGAAGAGTGTAGAAACTCTTAAATGATTTAACCCATTTTTCATTTCCTTTTGCTTTAATTTAAATCCAATAATAATCCAAAAATATCCATGGTGTAATTCTTATATATCCACTATTCTCATTGTATAAACAACCATGATAAATTGATGTATGTATGCATGTGTGCTTGCACATCAATATGTGCATGAACAAGAATGAATGCATACATGCATGCATACATCCAAAATAAGCAAGATAGGATTTGTAGTGAGAAACTAATGATGAATCAACACTTGATTCACTAATCCGGTCATATCACATATGACCCGACCATTAGCAAGCCGCCCAATTAATATACGGTATCCTATACACGCATTTTAATTGGGTCCAAGCGCATATCGCATACGCGCACCACAACGTTTCGCCTGGACTAGGTAACTCCTATGTGGGACTCTAAGACTCGTCAATACGCCGGCAGTGGGTGATGATCATATCAAGCACCCCCAAGCCGCAAGCGGTCAGCTAAACGTAACGGCCACCCGGGTATTGAGCGATTAGAAGAAAACAAGCGAACCTGTTACAACTCCCGTGGAGCCATCCGGCAACACTACCGTACAGTCCGGTCTCTTCGTCAGATATGCTGCATATCGAGCATAGGGATGGTCACGTCGACCCTAATAACTCAATAAGTCGTGCCGGTGAATGGTCTATAACAGATCGAGAAACTACTGATAACACTTATCAGCAAATCTCAGCAGCCCTGGCCAGGGACTTGCTGTTATAACCAGTCCGGCACAGCACAACATCAACTCCCAATACCGAGAGAGACGAAACCCCTCCTATCGCTCATCGTCTTTGTGTGTCTCGGGACTGTACCCAACGACCACCTGTTTGCGCGACTCAGTAATGCCGTGGTAGGGTGGCAATCAAAGTATCGTAGGAGAACACACAAGACTCCATGACGATCTCGGGTCTACAGACTAACCTGTACCAGTGTCACCTGAGAACTGCTATCCGACGATAGATATAATTCCATATAGGAGTTCTCGGTGAGTCCGTCCAGTGTACCCAGTCACCACTGAGCACCCGTATATGATCTTGATGTCAAACATCAATGAATGTGGGAACATTCATCGCCCATCGTATGGGTCTAGTATCATATACGCTAGTCTACTCTGGTATATCAATGCCCCGTCTCGATATACTTACGACTAGGGACGTTCCAGGATACGCTTATAGACTACAGATGTCCCACTAGTATGATCTCCATCATAATCAGAGTAGTCAAGCCGATATCCTCAGGGCTTTATCAGCATGTATGAATGAATAGAAGCATGATCAAATAAACATGTCAGATAAAGAAGAACCAGATAGCATACTATCATGTTGAGCAAGAATGCAAACTGAATATATATACATGTATAGATACATCCACTATCACATAATGGCCTCTAGGGCATACATATATCCAACAATCTCCCACTTGCACTAAGGCCAGTTATTGGCGTATCTCATACCCAACATCTCAAAAAGTCGCTCATGCTGTGGCTGAGGGAGGGCCTTGGTGAGTGGATCCGCGGCGTTGTTCTTTGTGTCTACTCTCTTAATCTCGATCTCGCGGCGATCTACAATCTCCCGGATCAAATGAAAGCGTCTTAGGATATGTCTGGACCGCTGATGGGATCTGGGCTCCTTGGCTAACGCCATTGCCCCATTATTGTCACAATACAAAGGTATTGGATCAATAATGGTTGGAACTACTCCTAGCTCCGAGACGAACTTCTTCATCCAGACGACTTCCTTGGCGGCATCATTTGCAGCAATGTACTCAGCTTCCATCGTAGAGTCTGCAGCGGTATCTTGTTTGGAACTCTTCCAACTTACCGCCCCTCCATTGAGGGTAAATACAAACCCTGAGATAGATTTGCTGTCATCCTTATCGCTCTGGAAGCTCGAATCGGTAAAGGCCTCCATTTAGAGGTCTGTATTACCATACACCAAGAACAATTCTTTAGTCCTTCGTAAGTACTTAAGAATGTTCTTCACAGCTGTCCAGTGGTTCTCCCCTGGGTTGGATTGATACCTGCTTACAACACTAAGTGCATAAGCTACATCTGGGCGTGTACATAACATCGCATATATTATAGATCCTACTGCCGAAGCATAAGGTATAATGCTCATGCGAGCTCTCTCTTCATCGGTCTTTGGACAAGAATCCTTGGAGAGAGTGACTCCATGGCAAGCGGGTAAGGCACCCCGCTTGGAGTCTTCCATACTAAACCTTTTTAAGATGGTGTTGATGTACCTGGTTTGGGACAATCCCAATAACTTTTTGGATCTATCCCTATAGATCCTTATGCCCAGGATGTATGTGGCATCACCCAGGTCCTTCATGGAGAACCTCAGTGATAAGAATGATTTGACCGACTGTAGCATAGGAATATCATTTCCTATCAGAAGAATGTCATCCACGTACAATACGAGGAATGTGACAGCTCTTCCTACAGCCTTCCTATAAACACAAGGTTCATCTGGATTTTTGATGAAATCAAACTCTTTGATAACATCATCGAAACAGATGTTCCAACTCCGAGATGCCTGCTTTAACCCATATATGGATTTAAGCAATCTACATGCTTTCTCGCTGCTCCCACTGTCAATGAAGCCCTCTGGCTGATCCATATAAACGCATTCTTCTAAATCTCCATTTAGAAATGCTGTTTTAACGTCCATCTGCCAGATTTCATAGTCGTAGTGAGCAGCAATAGCAAGTAGGATCCGAATGGATTTAAGCATGGCTACGGGCGAAAAAGTTTCGTCATAGTCCAAACCTGGTCTTTGACGAAAACCTTTCGCCACAAGTCTTGCCTTATAGGTCTCTACCTGCCCATCCACACCAATCTTTCTTTTAAAGATCCATTTGCACCCTACAGGTTTTACCCCAGGGGGTACAACGTCCAAAGTCCATACTTTGTTGGTGTACATAGACTCCATTTCGGATCTCATGGCATCCAGCCACTTCACAGAGTCACCACTCGTGATAGCTTGCTGAAAACTGGTAGGATCATCATCATCCATGATACAGTCTTCTCTGTCACCATCAATGAGGAAACCGTAGTACCTCTCCGGTGGGCGAGAAGTCCTACCAGACCTACGGAGTGGCCGAGGTTCTTCAGTTTCTGTTGCAACAGTCGGTTCAACCAAATCGTCATTTGTAGTTTGTGTCTCTAAAACCTCTTCTAGATCCACCACTTTGCCATCATCTTTATCTGTGAAAAACTCTTTTTCCAAGAATGTGGCATGTTGAGAAACAAACACTTTTTGTTCCTCTTTATGGTAGAATAGATATCCATAAGAATTCTTTGGATATCCTACAAAGTTACACATGACTGACCGTGTCTCGAGTTTGTCCGGATTCTGCTTTTTAACATAGGCCGGGCAACCCCAAATCTTAATTCTCTTAAGAGATGGTCTCTTCCCATGCCATATCTCATGTGGCGTGGTAGACACGGCTTTGGTTGGAACCCTGTTTAGCAGAAACGCTGCAGTCTCCAATGCATGCCCCCAAAACGAGACTGGTAACTCAGCGTCACTCATCATGGACCGGACCATATCTAATAGGGTCTTATTCCGTCGTTCTGACACACCGTTGTGCTGTGGTGTGTAAGGAGGAGTGAGCTGAGAGAGAATCCCATTCTCTTTTAGGAAGTTTGCAAATTCTGTACTGAGATACTCTCCACCTCGATCTGATCGAAGCATCTTAATACTCAAGCCGGTTTGTTTTTCTACTTCTTGTTTATATTCAATGAATTTCTCGAAAGCGTCGGACTTGTGCTTTAATAAAAATACATGACCGAATCATGAGAAATCGTCAGTGAATGTAATGAAGTATGAAAAACCGCCTCTAGCCTGTGTAGACATAGGCCCACATACATCACTATGTATGAGGCCCAGGAGCTGAGTAGCTCTTTCTCCGTGTCCGGTAAACGGAGTTTTGGTCATTTTACTCTTGATACAAGACTGGCAAGTCGCATAAGATTTATATTCAAAAGAATCTAAATATCCATCTTTGTGTAACTTGTTTAGTCTTGTTTCGTTAATATGACCAAGTCTACAGTGCCAAAGAAAAGCTTCATTTAATTCTGAAAGTTTTCTTTTATTAGTGTGTTGTATACTGAAAACTGTGTGTTGATTTAGGACATATATTCCGTTATTAAGTGTACCATACCCAACCAACATTTGATTCAGGTGAATGTTCATAACATTGTTTTGCAATACAAAATTATACCCTTCATTGTCCAACAAAGAAACGGATATTATATTACATAACATACTTGGTACAAAATAACATGTATTCAAAATCAAAATACATCCAGATGGCAACCCCAAGTGATACTCTCCCACTACGACTGTATGTACATTGGAACCATTTCCAACGCGGAGAGTATGGTCACCTGTCCTCAAAACCTTGCTATTTCTCAGCCCCTGCATAGAATTGCAAATGTGAGAACCTGAACCGGTATCCAATACCCAGGAAGCAGAGTTTATATAAAAACAGTTTTCAGTCACAAACGCACCTGAAGCAGAAGCATCACCATGCTTCTTCTTGAGACTTAGGTACTCCGTGCAGTTGCGCTTCCAATGTCCTGTCTTGTGGCAATGAAAACACTCACCTTTCCCCGGGTCTCCAGCTGTGGACTTTCCCTTTCCCTTCACCTTTTTGACTCCGCCCTTAGGATTAGTGGGTTTCTTCTTTTTCTTTCCCTTGGCCTTAGCTTTCGGGCGAGAAGAAGACTGTCTAATAGTCATAACGGGAGTCTTTGCTGACTTCATAGTGCTCTCTGCACTCCTTAACATATTAAGGAGTTCAGGGAGTTCCTTCTCCATGCCATGCATGTTAAAGTTCACTATGAATTGAGCAAAGGTGGAGGGGAGGGACTGCAGAATAATATCTATATATTGTTCATTGTCCATTGTCCATCCGAGGCCCTCAAGCTCTTCTATAAGAGCTATCATCTTCAAAACATGGTCTGCTACTGGTGTGCCAGGGGCCATCCGCATCTGAAACAGTTTCTTTGATGCTTCGTATCGTAATACGCGGGACTGCTCCCCATACAACTCCTTTGTATGGAGCAATATCCCGTGAATGTCCATGTCCTCGTGCTGCTTTTGATGTGTGTTGTCCATCGATGCAAGCGCGAGGCATTTTGCCGTGGCACAGTCAGCGTCCCATGTCTTGCGGACTTCAATGTCCGCAACAGAGGATTTTGGGCCTGGGACGGGCGGGGCTGAAGCCGTGAGGACATATGATACTTTATCATAAGTCAAGGCGATCTTCAGATTCCTTAGCCAGTCTTTATAGTTGGTCCCATTCAGTTTGTTTTTATCTAGTAGAAGCTTAAGTCCAGTCATTGGTATCTGCCATTAAGAGAGAGAAAAGAACACACTCAGCGAAAGCTCTTGCACAGATTAGATTGGTTAATTATCTTGTCTAATCGATGTTTCCCACTGCTTTTTATCGAGTTTTTCTATCAAACCTTAAAAAGAAAAACTAGCCAGGATTAATTACAGTCTACAACTTTGCTAACCGTTCAGCCAGGCCAATGTCGGTACTTTGAGGGAGGTTCCCCGTGCTTTCGCACGGACCTAATTAGAGTAAACCTCGTTTTCCCAGAGGCGGAGCCCCGTTAACACCTTTCTAGACACCTAATGAGTTAGCTAATTGTAAACTGTAAAACTCTCCTAGGAGCAACTATTGCTCACAGTGGGATCGGGATCCAACCATCATATGGAAGGTATGCAATCTCATTGCAAATTTCAACACTTGAAATTCCCGATGTGGTTTTTACCCCTAATACTCGTGACCTTGGCTAAGGTCAACAAATCACGAGCACTAGTCAAGCTCAACCCGTCATTTCTTGATTAATTAGACCCGTTCACATGACCCTTGGCTAAGGTCAACAAAGTCATATGCCCGTCCTAATTAATCTGCATCATATGCGTTTGTAGGAAGATATCACTTAGCTACCGTACACTACGCCTTGGCTAAGGTCAACAAACGTAGCACGAATACTAAGTACTCTACTTCCTAAAATGACGGAGGGTTGCGGATGATTTTTAAGAAAATCTTTAACGCTTTGAGCTTGATATCGTTGTAGAATCAAAAGGTTTTCAAAAGGAGTGGCTTAAGCTCCGCAGTTTTGAAATATAGCTTTTTCATAAATAGCCGAGTAGTTTTCAAATCCGATTCTACAACATCTTTTAGGTTTGTTTTCTTTACATTAATCACATTAATGTAATCCCACCATTTAAGTCCTAAAGCCAATCACAGAAAAGAAACGAAAATAACACGTACGCTTATGCCATCCGCATTCGCCGCAATGTTCCGTTATGCACCGTTAGGTTACTTAACTAACGGCATACCGGGACGGGACTAGCGCGGGTGTAAAACATAAGCAACGTCTACTATATATCATATATATAATATGTCATTCGTCTCAGATATCACAGAACACAGGCAGCAGAAACATAGATATAATGTGGGATATCCTAGGACGTCCGTATTTAGTACTTAGCCAGAATAGAAAATACGGATTCCACAGTCGCGATGAATAGACAAGCCCACACCCTGGACCCCTATGAGAGCGGCAAGTGACCCTACCAATCCTGGAGTTTAGGAGACCCGGTCTCGACTCCTCGAGATGGCCTCCCACTGAACCCCAGAACCCGGTCACCTGTGCTCCCCTCCTTGGGTCCATCCTAATGCGGAAAAGTAAATAATATACAACACTGGTGACACAACCGCAACCTGGAAGTGCCCCAAATAAAAGAATATTACATTACATTTGAATTTACATGAATGAAAATATAAAGCTCTCATCTCACAAAAACCCCCGGCTATTCGATCGCGACAATCCTACACATCATATCTCAGCAACACATAATATCACATATCATCAACGTAAGTAAGTATGCATACCCCAATTGTCGTTGATGTATAGCAACGAAACCGGCGATATCTAACATACAACACTTACGGTCACAGAAAAGAAAGTGTAAAACTACAATATTTGGAATCCAGATTCTCTTTAGACATCATAAATGCGAAATATCACATATTTCGTATTTCATGCCTAAACCATATGAATTCCACATATTGTATCACATTCCAGACAAACAGACAGTATTAAAGTTTTCGAACGAACAAT
The DNA here is from genome assembly GCA_030015575.1 of Agapanthus africanus. Classification (NCBI taxonomy): domain Eukaryota; kingdom Viridiplantae; phylum Streptophyta; class Magnoliopsida; order Asparagales; family Amaryllidaceae; genus Agapanthus; species Agapanthus africanus. The sequence goes on from JASDDO010000004.1 coordinate 210,838,181, forward strand.
CAAGCACCCAAGATTCACTAAAGCTCAACACTTGAGCAGGGTTCAAAAGATCCGGAGTGTGACACAGTAGTGGCGGTCCAGCCGTAGAAGGGTCAAGCCAACGCCTCACATGTGGCACGCCGTACTGCCCCAAACCCTAGGGTTCAAAGGGCAGTTCGAGACGGTCACATAATCGAGTTAAGGTTTGTTGTCTTCTAGAGGGACCACCGCAAAAAGACTTGCACGTATCTCCAAACTATTTAAACCCCGTGAATATTGAGTAAATGATATTCGTTCAAACACTTCAATACTTTCTAGTTTACCCGGAAAAGAAAACGAAATGAAAATTCCGATCGAAACCACGAGTCCAAAAACATCTCCAGAATTTTTCAACAGCAAATTCAGATTAAACATACTCAAAATATACTATAGCAGGTAAAGAAAAACACTGTGCAAAAATTGGTCAAACATCCCCTTATATGGCCGCGGATCCGCGGCCTAAGCTTGCTTATGCCGCGGTTCCGCGGCCAAAAGTACTGTTCATGGGCACGAATTTTCCAGTTTGTCTTATATTTACCTGCTCTATTTTTTGAGAATTTTTAATTCTGAAAAAAGTCAGTTTTTAAAAATTTTCCATAGAGCACCCTTAAAAGTCGTATTTCGGTTCGATCGGAGTTTTAACTCCGTAAAAAGGTCGCCTAATGTTCTAGGTCGGCTCTGATACCAATGTAAGGTTAGTATAGCACCCTATGAAGAGTTTTGAAGCATCACATGACCCAAAGTTATAATTTTTAAGGTGCTAAACTAACATGCAAAGGGATCGATCCTAGAAAATTAGGGTTGTTAAACATTAAGCTAGAAAAGATTAGGGTTTGAAGGCTATAACCTTTGTAGCTCCCCTTTGCTAGACTCCTTAGGCTCTTGGGTGTTGGAAGAAGGTCCTCTTGTTGTCCTCTTACGTCCACGACGATCCACCCGGAGTTTCCCGTCCAAGCTAGCTACTTTGGAAAAACCAAGAGAACACTCTAATCAAGTCGGCTAAAATTGATTAGAATGATGTTGTGGCTATGGATCTCACTTCAAAATCCTATTTTTATGAGTATTTTACTCTCTTATAAGAACTAGAGAGCAAAGCATGGAGGTTGATGAAGATGGTGGTCTTTTTGTGAAGAAGAGAATGAATTATCCTTGAAAGAGAAAAGAAAAATAACTATATATATTTTTCTTTCTCATAACCAACCATGGTTAGATTTAAAGATATCATTTGATTTAAGTTAAAAGCATAATAAGAAAATAAACCATGGGTTAAAAGTTAGGTGAGCATGGTAGAGTTTAGAAGAGTGTAGAAACTCTTAAATGATTTAACCCATTTTTCATTTCCTTTTGCTTTAATTTAAATCCAATAATAATCCAAAAATAACCATGGTGTAATTCTTATATATCCACCATTCTCATTGTATAAACAACCATGATAAATTGATGTATGTATGCATGTGTGCTTGCACATCAATATGTGCATGAACAAGAATGAATGCATACATGCATGCATACATCCAAAATAAGCAAGATAGGATTTGTAGTGAGAAACTAATGATGAATCAACACTTGATTCACTAATCCGGTCATATCACATATGACCCGACCATTAGCAAGCCGCCCAATTAATATACGGTATCCTATACACGCATTTTAATCGGGTCCAAGCGCATATCGCATACGCGCACCACAACGTTTCGCCTGGACTAGGTAACTCCTATGTGGGACTCTAAGACTCGTCAATACGCCGGCAGTGGGTGATGATCATATCAAGCACCCCCAAGCCGCAAGCGGTCAGCTAAACATAACGGCCACCCGGGTATTGAGCGATTAGAAGAAAACAAGCGAACCTGTTACAACTCCCGTCGAGCCATCCGGCAACACTACCGTACAGTCCGGTCACTTTGTCAGATATGCTGCATATCGAGCCTAGGGATGGTCACGTCGACCCCAATAACTCAATAAGTCATGCCGGTGAATGGTCTATAACAGATCGAGAAACTACTGCTAACACTTATCAGCAAATCTCAGCAGCCCTCGCCAGGGACTTGCTGTTATAACTAGTCCGGCACAGCACAGCATCAACTCCTAATACCGAGAGAGACGAAACCCCTCCTATCGCTCATCGTCTTCGTGTGTCTCGAGACTGTACCCAACGGCCACCTGTTTGCACGACTCAGTAGAGCCGTGGTAAGGTGGCAAGCAAAGTACAGTGGGAGAACACACAAGACTCCATGACAATCTCGGGTCTACAGACTAACCTGTACCAGTGTCACCTGAGAACTGCTATCCGACGATAGATATAATTCCATATAGGAGTTCTCGGTGAGTCCGTCCAGTGTACCCAGTCACCACTGAGCACCCGTATATGATCTTGATGTCAAATTTCAATGAATGTGGGAACATTCATCGCCCATCGTATGGGTCTAGTATCATATACGCTAGTCTACTCTGGTATATCAATGCCCCGTTTCGATATACCTACGACTAGGGACGTTCCAGGATACGCTTATAGACTACAGATGTCCCACTAGTATGATCTCCATCATAATCAGAGTAGTCAAGCCGATATCCTCAGGGCTTTATCAGCATGTATGAATGAATAGATGCATGATCAAATAAACATGTCAGATAAAGAAGAACCAGATAACATACTATCATGTCGAGCAAGAATGCAAACTGAATATATATACATGTATAGATACATCCACTATCACATAATGGCCTCTAGGGCATACATATATCCAACAGCTTCTTGGTGGCCCCTTGATGAGGGCTTCGATCCTTAGCGTGGGAGGGCAAGGAGTTGTCTGCTAAGGATGGACCGAGCAGGGAAGCTGCTCGGTGGCCTCTTGACGAGGGCTTTGATCCTTGGCGTCGTTGGGTAAAAAATTACCAGCCAAGGATGGACCGAGCAGGGAAGCTGCTCGGTGGCCTCTTGACGAGGGCTTTGATCCTTGGCGTCGTTGGATAAGAAATTACCAGCCAAGGATGGACCGAGTAGGGAAGCTGCTCGGTGGCCTCTTGATGAGGGCTTTGATCCTTGGCGTCGTTGGGTAAGAGATTACCAGCCAAGGATGGACCGAGTAGAGAAGATGGTCGGTGGCCTCTTGATGAGGGCTTTGATTCTTGGCGTCGTTGGGTAAGAGATTACCATCCAAGGATGGACCGAGCAGGGATGCTTCTCGGTGGCCTCTTGATGAGGGCTTCAATCCTTAGCACGGGAGGGCCATGAGTTGCCTGCTAAGGATGGACCGAGCAGGGAAGCTTCTCGATTTTGCGAACTTCGGTCTAACCTTCCTTGGTGTGCGAAGATCGGGAAGAGTGACTGTCGCGGATGACACGTGTCAGGAACGCATGGGGAAGGCGAAGCATTTCGAAGATCTGCGTCAGTTCTGCCACTTCGCGGTGCAGTATTGGAGTAATTTGGGTGAATCCCAGGGTTCACGCTCATGCGCGCGTGAATTTGGGTCCTTAGGGATGCTGTTTGGGGTTATAAATAGAGAAGGAGATGGAAACTCTTCAGCGTCGCTTTTTGAGATGACTGGTCCATGTATTCGATCGACGAGATCATCACCTTCGACGACGTCTTCATGTTTGACCAGACCCTGGCTTGGGATAGGCACCGGGATGTGGTTCAGCGCATCGAGGGTCACGTCGGCCGGCTTCTCTCTCGGCGGTCGCCCCTCCTACAGTTGCTGATGTACGCAATTTGGAGGAGGTCCCCGGGGTTGTACAACCCCCTCTCCGAGGAGTTGCTGGACGAGGCGCTTGACAAGGTGCGCTCGATCTATATGCTCGGCCTCATCTCGAAGTCCAGGCATGACCGATCCTTGGCCCTCATTTTGGAGTGCTTCCATAAGAGGTACATCATGAGCCAGGACGCGGAGGGTGGAGCGCTGGGTGCTTTTGTGGCATCCCAGGTTTGCGCGCAGCATCGGCGGGAACGGGCTGTAGGGGCTTGGGCCCGGTTGGCGGAAATCTACTATGAATATCACCAGGAGTATTTCCTCGATCCCGTTCCCCCTCTGTTGTAAATTTTTCTTTTTCTTTTTGATGTAAGGCTGAGGAGCCCACAATACCTTTTGAATGAATAAAATTCTTCTTTTTGCGATACTCTATTGTTTCCTTCTTATTATTTAAATAAAAAGAACTTAGAAGAATTTACATCGCTTTTGTGAAAGAAGAAATATACATTCATAGACATTCTTTTCAGAGGTACAGCTTGAGCTTCTCGGTGTTGTATGGCTGTGGAAATTTACGGCCATTCGCATCTTGTACGCGATAGGCTCCGCCGGGCAGGTCCTCAGAGATGAGGAAGGGACTGTCCTATTTCGGGGAAAACTTATGTAGCTTGCCTTGATCGACGAACTCGTTACGCCTTAGGACTAAATCTCTAGTTTTGAAGAAGCAACGCTTGATTCGCGTGTTGTGGTAGCGGGCGGTTTGCTGTTGATAAGCGGTAGATCTGATTTGAGCCCGGTCCCGCTTCTCTAACAAGATGTCCAAATTAGTTCGGAGGGCCGAGGTATTGTCCTCGTCGTTGAAGTGCTCGACCCTGGAGCTGGGCAGCCCGATCTCCGCCAGGACTATTGCCTCAGTGCCGTAGCAGAAGCTGAAAGGGGTCTCTATGGTGGGAGTCTTCTTCGACGTGCGCAAGGTCCATATGACCGGGGGTAGTTCCTCGACCCAACTGCCTTGGCGACTTTCTAGGCGTGTCCAAAGACCTCGGATGACGTCCCGGTTAGCGACCTCGGCCTTCCCGTTGCACTGGGGATGCGCGACCGTGGCAAACTTCATAAGGATACGATATTCGCTGCAGAATTCCTTAACTTTTTCGTTTTTGAAATTTGTTCCATGGTCGGTGATGATACACCTCGGGATGCCGAACCGGAGTATCAAGTTGTTCTGCAGGAACTTGATAGTCATGGCGGCGTCTGGTTTCCTGATGGGGACGGCCTCGATCCACTTTGTGTAGTCCACTGCGACGAGGACGTACTTGTGCCTGCCTGTACTAGTAGGGAACTGGCCTATCATGTACATTCCCTACTGGGAAAATGGCCAGGGGGAGGTTAGGGCTGTTAGCTCGGTAGCCGGAAGGCGAGGAATGCTTCTATGGAGTTGGCAGCTTTTGCACCTCCGGACAAGCTTCTGGGCGTCCTGATGGATCGTCGGCCAATAGTACCCTTGGAGCAGTGCCTTTTGGTTTAAGGTGTGGGCCCCTTGGTGTGCACCGCCTGTTGGGGTCAAAATTTACACCCCGGTTGACCAAGTCAAAATCAAAGTCAACCCCAAGCCAAGTGGGCCCAAGCCCAGGTCAAGTGGGCCAATGCCCGGGTCGAGCCCGAACATGAAGCTGTCGTCCTCTCCCATACCAAAATAAAAATTTTGTAATAAATAATTTTGTGTATTTCCTTTTTTTATTTTATGAATAAATGTAAGAAAAATGGGTATAAAACCAATTTTTGTAAAACCATGGCTCATGTGCAAAATAAATGAGCACATGAAGCATGTGGTGGGCAAAATGCCATTTTGTAAAACCCAAGGGGCTATATGTAAAGTGTCTAGCCTATAAAGGCAAAGATGATGAAAATATCTCAAGATCTCTTTCTCTCTCTCAAAAAAATTAAGGTATTTGCCTCCATCTCCTTCCTCAAGGTTCTAGACCTTCTTCTTTTTTTTGAATTAAATCAAGAGTTTTACTCTTCCTTTTCCAAAACTAAATAGTTTTTCGCCACAAAACCCACAAAGGGGAGCTCAGATCTTCCATTAGATCTCAAAAAGGGGAGATTTTTAAAATCTCACCCCTCCTGTTCTCCAAGATCCGGCCAACAAAGAGAAGGAAGAAGGAGACCCATCTCCGAAAATCCCACTTTGGAAAAGATCCAAGGCTCAAGAGAAGATCCCAGGCTTAAGAGAGAAGAACCTCTGAAGATTTTTAGGGAGTTCAACTCCAAGACCCAAATCATCAAAGGAGTTTAACTCCTAATCTAGATCTTTTAGAGTTTAACTCCACTCAAAATCCTCTTTTGGAGTTTAACTCCTGTTTCTGGGGGGTAAAAAACCCTTCCTTTCGCTAGCGTCCAGCGCTCAAATGCCCACGTGCCGGGCACGTGAGGCGCTAGCGCCCCAAGCGCTAGCGTCCGAGCGCCCATGTGCCGGGTACGTGAGGCACTAGCCCCCAAAGTGCTAGCGCCCCGAGCGCTTAAAGTGCTAGCGCCTGAGCGCCCAAAGCGCTAGCGCCCGAGCGCCCACAAGCCGGGCACGTGAGGCGTTAGCACCCAAAGCGCTAGTACCAGCGCCCAAGTGCCCAGCGCTAGTGTAGGGTTAGCTTAGCACCTTTTGAAGGTTTTGAAAAGCATCAATCATGCTACTTTCAAATTTTTGGGGTGCTAAACGAACCCTAACCAAGATCTTAACTAGAGACATAGGGTTAACATAGCAAGTAAACAACTTTATTTCTAAGAGTTTGGGATTACAACCTTTGTAGTACGTTCCTTCGCTTCATAAGCTCCGTGTTGAGGTCCCTTCTCCGCGATCATCATGTACCCAGACTCTAGAGAGGCTCCATGAAGAGATAGATGCAAGCTTGCTTCCAATCTTCAACAACTAAGATGATCTCCCTTGAAGAATCTCAAACCCAAGCTCATGCTTCACTAATCAAGCATTAGCAAAGCAAACACCCTAATCTAAGTGGCTAGAATAGATGAGGATGATGAAGTAGGAATTTAGCTCTCTTTTATTTTCAATTTCTCACTTTATTTCATCACATCACAAAAAGCTAGAAAGCTTTTTTCAAGAGCAAGAAGAAGAAGAAAGTCATTTGTGATGAATAATAAATTATAGTTATTGTTACAAATCAACCATGGGTCAATCATGAAGGCTTAACCCATGTAGAGATTAAACTAGGGTAAAGGGTTTGGGTTGGGTTAATAAATATCAACACAAAATATCTAAGCAAGAAACAAAAGGAAGCTTCATGAAGCTTCATGCAAAAACTAGCCCAAATGCTAACCCAAATCAAACCCTAACTTGTTTAAACTCCACAAATCATGTTGCATTTGTAACCCTAACTTGTTACAATATTATATATCATATATATAATATATTTTTGTAACAAAATAAAATAATACAATTAACATATATCACATATATATCAATGTATTATCCAAGTGAGAAAAAGAATCTTTAAGTGAGCTTATATTAGTTAATGTAACTTAATATATCACATATATAATTATACATTAAATTATCGAATCAACACTTGATCCGATAATCCGGCTATATCACATATAACCGACTAATATAACATATACCAATTCATCGAATCAACACTTGATCCGATGACCCGGCTATATCACATATACCCGACCGATATCATATATCGTGAGAATGGAATACGATATCTCATATCGTAATATTCTCGGTCCCGCACATATCACATATGTGCTCCTACTTCGTTTTGCCTGAGCCAGAAAACCTCTGTGTAGGACTCTAAAGAATCGTCAATATGCCGGCAGTAAGTGATGATCATATCAAACACCCACAAGCTGCAAGCGGTCAGCTAAACGTAATAGCCACCCAGGTATTGAGCGATCAGAAGATCAACAAGCAAGCCTGTACATTCTCCTATGAATCCAATCAGTAACACTACCGTACAGTCCGGTCTCTTCGTCTGATATGTGGCATATCTTGCCTAGGGGTGGTAAACGTCAGACCCCAGTAGCTTGATAAGTCGTGTCGATATGAGGTCTATAACAGTTCGAGAAACTACTGATAACACTTACCAGTAAATCTCAGCAACCCTGGCTAGGGATTTCCAGTTATAGCCAATCGAACACAGCGCAACATCAACTCGCTATATCGGGAGAGACGAAACCCCTCCTATCGCTCATTGCCTCCATATGATTTGAGACTGTACCCAAAAGCCACCATTTTGCACACCCTCTTGGATGTGGTATGATGGAAATCAAAGCACAGTGGGAATCATACAAGACTCTATGACGATCTCGGGTCTACAGACAAACCTGTACCAGTGTCACCAGAGAACTGCCATCTGACGTGAAGTATAATACCATCTGGAAGTTCTCGGCGATTCCGTCCAGTGTACCCAGTCTCCATTGAACACCCGTATACCTTCTCTGATGTCAAACACCAATGTATATGGGATCATCCATCACCCATCATATGGGTCAAGAAGCGCATACGCTAGTCTACTCTGAAGTATCGATGCCCTGTCTCGGTACTCCCATGACTAGGAACATTTGAAGGATGTACTTGGCAACTACACTGTCCCCACTAGTATGATCTGCATCATAGTCCTGGTAGTCAAGTACTCATCCTAAGGGCTTTATCAACATGTAACATAGAGACAATCAAAGTACATGTTAAGATAACGGGCAACCAGATAGCATACTATCATGCCGAGCAAGAAAGTCCTCCCTATATATGTCCAAGCATCCACAACAATATACATCGTATGTACAGTAATGGCCTCTAGGGCATACATATCACTAACAATCTCCCGCTTGCACTAGGGCTATCTTTTGTGGTATCGCATACCTAACAATTAGCTGTGGTTGAAGTATCTCATACTCAACCATCCCATAAAAGTCTCTACTGGGAAATAGGCCTTTGTGAGTGAATCCGTGCTGTTGTCCTCTGTGTCTACTCTCTTAACCTCGATCTCCCTGGAGATCAACCATCTCCATGATCAGGTGATACTGCCTCAGAATATGTCTGGATCTCTGATGGGATGGGGGTTCCTAGGCATAAGCCACAACTCCATTGTCACACAATGGTAGGAATGAAGTTCATCCCATAAACTTATTTTTATATCCAGACTGCCTCTTTGGTAGCATCCTTGGTAATGATGTATCTTGCCTTTAATCGTCTAGTATGTCACGGTATCTAGCTTGTAACTCATCCAACATACCGTCCCTCCACTTAGGGTAAAGACAATGCCTGCGACTGACATTCAGTCGTCTTTATCACCCTGGAACCTTTCCAGTGATTCTCCCTATGATCGATTGATACCATCTCACTACAATTAGTGAAAATCCTAACATCCATTTAGATCTATCTCATAGATCCATATCCCAGGATTTAGGTGGTATCACCTTGATCTTATATGGAGAATCATTGTGATAAGAGGAGATTGACCGAGCGTAGTATATGAAACTTCTTTCCTATCAAGAGTATGCCATCCACGTACTATATGAGGATCACCACCATACTCCCTCTTTTTGTATATACTTGGTTCATCTACCATTTTGATGAAGTCAAACGCTTTGACTACTATTTCAAAACAGACGTTCTAATTCCGCAATGCCTGATTTATCACATAAAATATCTTGCACACGTTTCCGCTGCTCCCACTGTCTATGAAGCCCTCTGGCTGTGTACTTATAGACGCTCTCTTCCAAATCATCATTTTAGAAAAGCAGTCATGACACCCAACCGCCAGATATCGTAGTCATGGTATGTAGCAGTGGCAAGTAGGATCTGGATGGACTTAAGCAATGCTTTGAAAGTCTCAACTTTTCTATGTACACCAAGTAATATTCTCAAGATATACTTGCTCCTGATGGGGATTTAACCCTTCAGATAAAGCAACCAAAGTCCATATTTTGTTGGTGTATAAGGATTCCATCTCAGATCGCTAAGCATCCAGCCATTCTCATAGAGTCCCCACTCCTGATGGCCTGCCGGAAACTAGTTGGGTCATCATCTCATGATGCAATCCTCGCTCCCACTGTCATAGAGAAACCGAAGTATCTCTCAGCTGGATGAGGAACCCTACCAGATCGGCGGAGAGGCTGAGGTTCGTTGGAAACTATTGAATCCTCCGGTTTTACCAAATTATCAGCTGCAATTTGTTTTAGCTGGAACTACTTCCAGTTCTACCCTATGACCACTAATTTCTTCACAAGAAATTCCCTTTCCCAAAGGCGGCATGCTGAGAAAACAAAACATCTTTTATTCCTAAGTTTGGTAGAAGATATTCCCTTGCGAATGCTTGGGATATCCAATAAACTTTCACATAACTGACCTTGCCTCGAGCTTGTCCAGATTTTGCTTTTGACATAGGCCGGACAACCCAAAATCTTAACTTCCTTAAGATATGGGCTCTTCCCATACCATATCACATATGGAGTGGTAGGCATCTGATTTGGTTGGAACCCTTTTCAATAGGTATGCAATTTCTCAAGTGCATAACCCCAAAAGAAAATAGGCAACTCAGTAGTACTCATCATAGAGCACACCATATCACATAGGGTGCGATCGCTCCGCCCCGATATACCGACGTGCTGTGGTGTATACGGAGGAGTAATGCTGAAAGGGAATCTCATTCTCCTTTAGAATAGTCCAGGAATTTCGTGCTCAAGTATTCTCCTCCTTGATCACATCAAAGGACATAATACTTATCCCCATTTTTGGTTCTCTACTTCTAACTTATATTCTGTGATTATCTCAAAAGCTTCGGACTTGTGTTTCAATAGGAATATATGTTTGAATCTTAAGAGATCATTAGTGAATGTAATGAAGTACAAAGAACCTGTCCTGGCATATGTAGACATGGGACTATCATACATCATCTTGTATCAATCCCAAGAGTTCACTAACTCTTTCTCTGTTTTCAATAAACGGAGCTGTGGTCATTTTATCTTTGTGACATGACTAGCAAGTTTTACAAGATGTAAATCCAAACTAATTTAAATACGCATCTTTATGTAACTTCAGCTAGTCGGGTCGCATTGATATGACCTAGTCTACAATGCCTCAAGAAGGATTCGTTCATTTCTGAACTCTTCCTCTTGTGCGTGTTCTGTACGTTAAGAACCGTGGTTTGATTTAGAACGTCTATGCTTTTAGATAACGTGCCTGAACCGATCAACTCTTGATATAGGAAATGTTCAAAACATTATCCAACAAAACAAAATTATATCCTTCTTTACTAAATAAAGAGACTGATATGATGTTGTATATCAGGTTCGGTATCTAATAACATTCGTTCAGAATCAATGTATTCTGGTAATACAGGGTGATAACTGCCAACAGACTTGGCTGCAACACTTGCTTCATTTCCAACTCTTGAAACTTATCACCCGTTCTCAGTTCTCTACCTCTCTGTAGCCCATGTAACAGATTACATTTGCGGGATCCTGATCCGGTATCTCATACCCAGGACATAAAGGATATTGAGAAACAGTTCTCGGTAATGAACACACCCGAAGAAGATGCATCAGCATGCACTTTCTTCGTTTGGGCGGCATGGGAATTCTGGTAATCCCCTATTTCCTGCTCGGTCTTATAACAATTACAAGTTGGAGCGGGACCAACGTCCCCTAGCGCAGTATAACAAACGGGTTCGGTCAATACATCCGTATTATTATCTTGATTAAGGCGTGACATGGTCGCTACCTGGAGAGAGATAGAATAAAACACTTAGCGTATGCTCTTGGAAGATTAGATTGGTTATTAATATATCTAATCAGGATGTCTCCCACTGTTTTAGTAAAATCTTCCTTCAAGCCCTAAAAGGAAAGACTAGCCGAGATTAATTACACCCTACAAGTTCGCCAATCTTTCAGCCAGGCCAGTGCCGGTACTTTGTGGAAGGTTCCCCGTGCTTTCGCACGGACCTAATTAAAATAAACCTCGTTTTCCCATAGGCATAACCCCGTTGACACCTTTCTAGACACATACCTGATCGGCTAATTGTAATGTGTAAAACTCTCCCAGGATTAACTCTTACTCGCAGCGGGTATCGGGATCCAACTATCTCATAGAAGGTATGCAATCTCATTGCAAATTTCAACTCTTGAAATTCCCAATAATAATTTGCCCCGAGCGATCTATGACCTTGATAAGGTCAACAAACTATAGACCGCAAGTCAAGTTCAACCCGTTATTTTCCGATTGAATTAAACCCACCCGCATGACCCTTGACAAGGTCAACAAAGTCACACGACTACCTTAACTCAATCGCATCATATGCTTTTGCAGATAAGTGATTGTAATAAATTCTTGTTGTGTAAATCAATTCAAATGATCCCCGGCAACAGCGCCATTTGATTGATCATAAAATTCAAGACCGTGTCGTGTGTAACTCGAATGAATTTCTTTGTGTCGGTATTTAGAAAATGTATAGAATCACAACCAAAGAATTATTTGACCGCAATCAACTACGGTGTCGGATGTAGATCGTAAGCGAGTACGGATCGTCCACAGGGATTGTGCGATTCGTTTGTATTTTGATTTGTTCGAATCGAAAAGTTAATAGAAAAGAAAAGAAAACATGATTCAAGATTTTTATCGATGGGTTTCAAGTGTCACTATTCTAATCAAGAATCAAGAAAATGATAAACAATCGAGAATCGAGTTTTGATAGAATTCCAATCACTTAAGGTTTTAAGATTTGTAGTAAAGCTCGCAGGAATCGATTAGATTTTAGATGTGAAGAAGACTAAAGAATAACGTTTCTTATCCATTAACGAATTGATGCTAACTTGATTTCGATTGATCGAGGTTTAAGGATCTTATGAAGAATTAGGGTTCTTCGTCCTATCCTTTGTCCTTTCGATGAATCGCATTCACTAGATAGCTTCTTGAAAATCCAATGATTGATTGTTGACTTTCTAGATCGTGCGAAAAGAATCAAGAACCCATTTCACAACGATCTAGATCATCGATCATTCTATTTTCGAGAATTTACAATCGCTATAGGACTTAAGAAAACGTTTAAAGATTTATCAACATCATCATTTTACGATCATCTCGATTCCTCCACGAGCGGAGTTTATTCACACATCATCGCAAAGAATACATTCAAGAATTGAAATGAAATCATGATGCTAGAATTAAAATGTAAACAAATTTAAAGAATTTCACCTTTATTATATCAACAAGAAGTTACAACTCTCAAGAATTACAAGAGGAAGGAACAACGCTCGTCAAATCTTACATTGCTCGGCTTCTTGAGTCTTGGATCGCTTCGATCTCGTGCTCCGATGAAGTTCGGCTTTGCTTTTAAAGGGTTGTAGAAGACTTGCTTGGCTTGAACTCCATGAATCTTGAAGTGGGTATTTGTGGATTGGATTAGGGTTAGGGTTTGGAGGTGGTTGTTGTTGGGTAGATGAAGAACTAGGGTTTCTACACTCAACAACAATGAATTCTCTCACAATTCAATCCTTCCCAATGAATTACAATGAATGAATTGAATAATCAATACAAGTGAGCCTAGGGTCCTATTTATAGATTTCCCAAACCCTAGGCCTTTAGTTTGAAATAGAAGTTCCCTCCAAAAGTTTGTTGAAAGACTTCTTGAAGTAGTTAGTTAGGCTTATCTTAGAGTTTAAGCTAGGGTTTAAGGAGAAGTTTCTAGAATGATAGGCTAGTTTAGTGTAGGAACTCAAAGCTTGCTGATCTGGCAGAATGTTCTGGAGATTTCTGGAACTTGCATAGGTTTTCTGAAGTGTGGAAGCTGACATAGGAGTTATGGAGTAAATTTGAGATGATGACGTGGACAAGCCACCGTGGTTCCGCCGCAATAGCTGGCTTAGGCCGCAGAACCGCGGCCACTTTGGCTCCTTGGGGCTTCAAACTTCTAGTGTTGTCTTCTTCTGTATTTTTTATTTATTCTCTGATATGTTAAATATCTGAATGGTTGTTAGAACAATACCAGATTCCAAATCCATAAGTTGGCGTATCTTTTAGCAGTGTAAAATTGAGCAATCTTCTGATTTTCCTGCACGGACTTCGAAACACAAGTTGCGATATATAGAAATGATGCCATGCTATGAAATGCAGTCAATTTCCCTAGAAACGCCGGTTTTAAGGTCTAACACATGTAATCTGATATTTGACGACTGTTTTGTTAATATGTGCTATATGAATGCCGAACATTTCTATATGAATGCAAATGATAGGGAAATTGCCGGTTAAAAGATGTAATATTTTCGACTAATCAAATTCCCCCAAACTTAATTTCGATCGTCTCTAGCGAACTTTTTATTAAAAAGAGAAGGAGAAAAGAAAGAGAAAAAACTAACTAGCATACTTTCGTAGGCAACACGATTGCACTGAGCACGTGCAACAAGCCTTTAAACCTCTAGGTGTCCCTAGTAGGAGGAGTGTTGTCTCCAGAGGGTTTTCAGCGGATTGCACCCACAAAATCCAATAATAAAAGAAAGATCATGAATATTACTGTCACGACCCGCAAGGTACGGAACGCGACCGGCACTTAAGTTACGAAACGTCTCAAGGCGTCCGTAAAATAAGTAAGCCGAAGCCCAGAATACAAAACCCAATTAAGAATTTGAGTGAAAGAAAACCAATTTATTTAAAACATTTTTCACCATTAATCCACATCAAGTCCCTTTTTAAAATAACCTTCCTCTTTCCAAAATTCCTGTAGAATTTCCTTTGTAAACCAGGCCCCAAACGGGCGCAAAACCGAAAAATAAATAACATGAATATGGCATCCCCAAGCGGGAGCTAGCTTTTTGCCTCAATGCGGTCACAAATCCCACGCAATATAAAATAACAATGTGCATAAATAAGTATGAAGCATGGGTAAATAACATGTCGACTCAAGTGAGCTCGACCCCAAATAACATATCATAATATCCCCAAGTCTCACAACCTCGTCTCTAGGTCAATATACAGTAATCCAAATAACTGGTACAACTAAATAGTAGTAGTAGCAGTGGCAGTAGTAGCAATAGTAGATGGAGTACTCTAGATACAATGAGCATATATAAGGTGGTACAAAATGATAACAACCCACCTATGAGCAAAAGTCTCGAGTCCAAGCAAAAAAGGCAAAATGAGCAAAAGTGTCCGCCGCTACAGTGCTGACGGAACGGACCTGCAGAAAAGCTGGGGCACAACGGGGGTGAGTTGCCAGCTCGTGAGTAATAAATAACATTTACTAAGGCTATCGTATGCATGCACACAAGTATTCTAGCATCTCTAAAACAGGTATGGCTATATATACTAGCAGGTGTGTATGCATCATCAGTATACTAGCAAGTATATATGTCACATGGAGGTAATAACTGGTATGTATGCCACATGAGTCAACTCAGGATCTCATCATGAAGGTATAAGAATTGTTCCTTCATTTGTTTTGAAAACTTCCTTTAAACATCAGCATAATATCCATGAAATCAATAAAATCCGTGTCCAGCAACGACACCTCAAATCTGTCTAAATCTCATATATCCATGTCAAATATCTCTAGCCTCAGCCATCCGGCTGATCCATGTCAAATATCCAAATCTCAATCTAGCGGCCACGGTCGGTATCCTCGGGATATCCGCCGTGCCAAATGAAATCACCGGTAGGTAATCCGTCCCCTGCCAGGCTCAACGCCATCATCTGCGATCCTCTTGCCCCGGGGTACCTTACCGGGCCCACCATGTACCCGTGACGGTTCCTCTACTCCTCGACACGGATCTCGAAAACCACAGCAAACTCATGGTGGACGACACTTTACATCACTAGAAAACCGCAACTTTTATATTAAAAGATCGTAAGTTTGGAAATCTTGCGGCTTTCCCCAAAATCCAGAAATATCATAAATCTCATGAAATCATCATGGGTGCATATGTCAATGATAATGAATGCAGAAGGTATCAATATGCAATATATGATCTATACTACGCATGAGCAAGTGAATTAATGCATTTGCACGAGAATAGCAATTCTTATGATTTCTTTTAATATATTTATTGCAATAGCACAATTCTAAGCGATTAACATGTTTCAGATTTGCAGTTATCTAGTGTTGTGACATGGCAATTACCAGGGTGTGTGTCAACATGAATAGTGCTCGTGCTGCATATAAAAACCTGGTAATGGTGCATGTGTCTTATAAATGAGTTTGCGTATATGGGTATGACATATTGATCTAATTGCAGCAATTATCATGCAAGTGTTATTATTCTAATGTCACAAGTGATTATCCAGTTTACTATTTTCCAGTTTACTAAATCTATCGGGCGACTTGCGCCATCCAAACGATCGTCCCCCGTAGATGTTAAATCTACTCACCCGTGATCCTGTGTTAGGTATGTCCGACCACCTGCTTCCCTTTCTCCGCTGCGCTCGAAGTCCCTGCCGGTGAACCTAGAATTCACAAGAGTCACCATATAAGGAAAAGTCATGCAAAACGCGATATATCGATAAAGGAAACGCGTGCGTGAAACCAAACGCGTGTGCACACGATACGACGCGACGCGCACAAACCCACTAGAACCTACGCCAAGTCGGATAAATCGGGTGTTTACATGGAGTCTGGGGAATTTCTCAGATTGGCTGGCCTCACTAGCACTTAAGAAAGTTATTCTAGCTAACGCAATTCTCACTTTGCTCAAAATCTTCATAAAACACCCAATATCACTACTAAGCATGATATGGACACCAATTAAGCTAGATTATCGAAATTTTAGCAAATTAAGGCTAATCCTCTAATTTTAGAGTCTCAACTAGGCTTGAACAGATTGGTTAACACCACAAAAGTTTCATAAAGCTATAAGCACTCTAAAATGGCTAAATCTATCATCACTACACTATTCTAGCCATAAAATTCTATTTATCACAAAGACTAGCTAGTCAAGCTTCTAATCTACACAATATAGGAAAAGTTTAGGAGTTATACCCTCTAAGAACCTTGCAACAAAGGAGAAGGAGAAGAAGAAGAGGGTAGGTGCATCAAAACGTGGCTGGAACGATCTGGACTTTACCAGAGCTGATGCTGATGCTGATGCTGATGTTTGTTTGTTGCTGTTGCTGTTGTTGGTATGGTGGTGTTGTATGGAGTTGTGTGGTGTGGTATGGAGTGGTGTGTGGTGTGGTGTGAGGTGGTGTGTGGTGTGGTGTGAGGTGGTGTGTGTGTGGTATGAGGTTGAGGGTATGAAGGAGCAGCTGTTGCTGCTGTTGTCTGCAGAATTTGAAGGCTGAAGTGCTGAAATGATTAAATGGCTGAAGTCTTGGGGCTGGTGTGGAATTTGTAGCAGGCTAAGTGGACTTTCTGGTGTTAGGGTAGGCTGTAGCAGCTGCATAGGGTTGGGGGGGCTGATGCTATGCAGATTTGATTGCTGAAATTGAGCAGGTAATTGTGCTGGTGATAGTGATGGGCTAAATCAGCTGCTGATTTCTGGCTGGCTGAAATCAGAAGAATAATGCTGGTGTGATGTGATGCTGCTGCTGTTTTTTTTTTCAAGGGGTTTGGTGGCTGTTGCAGCAGCAATTGCTGACCTTAAGACCGAAATTGACCTTTGGTGTTACAGTCTTCCCCCCTTAAGAAAATTCGTCCCCGAATTTTAAAATATGCAACTACGCGCACCTTCAAAAAAAGATAAGGGAATTTCTTCCGCATCTCTCCCTCGGCCTCCCAAGTGATCTCCTCACCATTCGGGCTGTGCCAAAGAACCCTTACCGACGGCAGGACTTTTGATCGAAGTTTCTTCACCTGCCGATCTAATATCTCAACTGGCTGCACGGTGAACGAAAGGTCGGGCTCAAGCTGAACGGTATGATGCTGAATTGTGTGGAAAGGGTCATGAAGATATCTGCGTAGCATTGACACGTGGAAGACGGGGTGAACATCTGAAAAGCTGGGTGGAAGCGCCAAACGATATGCAACCGCGCCGATGCGTTCGAGAATCTCGAAGGGACCTACGAATCTAGGGCTAAGCTTTCCTTTTCGCCCAAATCGCATCACGCCCTTCATTGGAGAGACCCTTAGAAAGATATGATCGCCAACCGCGAACTCTAGTCTGCGACGGCGCCTATCTGCATATGATTTCTGCCTGCTCTGAGCTGCTCTCATCCGGTCTCGAATCAACTGCACTTTATCGGTCGTCTCCTGCACGACCTGTGGCCCAAAAATACTGCTTTCGCTCAGCTCAGTCCAACAGACGGGCGATCTGCATCTCCTCCCATACAATGCCTCGAAAGGTGCCATCTGAATAGTATCCTGGAAGCTGTTGTTGTAGGAGAACTCCACTAAAGGTAAATGACGATCCCAGCTACCTCCGAAGTCTTAAAAACACGCTCAAAGCATGTCCTCGAGAGTCTGAATGGTCCGCTCTGATTGTCCGTCGGTCTGCGGATGAAATGCTGTGCTAAAACTCAAACGAGTGCCCAATGCCTCCTGAAGTCTCTGCCATAGTCGGCTGGTAAACTGGGTGCCTCGATCTGACACGATACAAGTCGGTACGCCATGCAATCGTACGATCTCGTCGATGTAAAGCTGGGCATACTGAGTGAAGCTGAAAGTGGTCTTCACTGGCAAGAAGTGAGCCGCTTTCGTCAATCGATCCACGATCACCCAAATGGAGTCGTACCCTCGACTGGTCCTGGGTAGACCCACAACAAAGTCCATCGAAATCTGCTCCTATTTCCACTCTGGAATGGGCAAAGGCTGCAACTCTCCTGCTGGCCTCTAGTGCTCGGCCTTGACTTGCTGACAAGTCAGGCATCTCGATACGAAGTCGGTGACATCCCTCTTCATCCCGTCCCACCAATAGACATCTCTCAAATCACGGTACATTTTGGTGGAACCTGGATGAATGCTGTATGTAGATCTATGCGCCTCGTCAAGAATCTCACGCCGCAGTCCCTCGGAATCTGGTACGCACAATCGAGTCCTAAATCGTAGTACTCCCTGATCGTCGATCATGAACTCGGAATCTCTGCCCTGTCTAATCTGTTCCATGATCTCTGAGAGTCGGCCATCACTGGATTGTGCCTCTCTAATATGGTCAAGTAACTGCGGACGTGCATGAACATGCGCAAGCTGTCCCCTTGTCGGAGTGAACTCGAACTTAACTCGGCTGTCGCATAAAATCTGCCAATTTGCTGACGACTGCCTCTGCACTGCGCACATATAAGATAGATTACCCCCGGGCCTCCTGCTCAGAGCATCCGCTACTACATTTGCCTTGCCCGGGTGGTATAAGATCTCACAGTCGTAATCTTTTACCAGTTCAATCCAACGACGCTGTCTCAGATTCAGGTCTCGCTGCTGAAATATATATTTTAAGCTCTTGTGGTCAGTGAATATCTGGCATGACTCGCCGTATAGGTAATGTCGCCAGATCTTAAGTGCAAAGACTACTGCAGCCATCTCCAAATCGTGAGTGGGGTAGTTCTGTTCATGTTTCTTCAATTGCCGCGAAGCATACGCGATTACCCTGTCATGCTGCATCAATACACATCCTAGCCCCACCCGTGAAGCGTCATAATAAACCATGAATCCGCCTGATCCTGAAGGTAATGATAATACCGGTGCCGTAGTCAAACAGGTCCGTAGTTGCTGAAAACTTTGCTCGCACTCCTCCGTCCAAATGAAAGGAACTCCCTTCCGGGTCAAACCGGTCAAAGGTGCAGCAATACAGGAGAAATCCTGTACAAATCTCCTGTAGTAGCCTGCAAGGCCTAGAAAACTACGGATCTCCGTAACCGATGTCGGTCTGGGCCACTGCTGGACGGCCTCGATCTTCTTCGGGTCCACACATATGCCGTCTCTCGTAATCACATGACCCAAGAATCCGACGCTGTCCAACCAGAATGCACACTTGGAAAATTTTGCGAAAAGCTGGTGCTCCCTCAAGGTCTGCAAAGTAATCCGCAAATGCTGCTCGTGCTCCTCTCGGCTCTGGGAATACACCAAAATATTGTCGATGAACACGATGATGAACAAGTCAAGATACGGTCTGAATGTACGGTTCATCAAATCCATGAATGCAGCTGGGGCGTTGGTGAGTCCGAACGACATCACCAGAAATTCATAGTGGCCATAGCGTGTACGGAAGGCTGTCTTCGGTACATCCTCCTGTCGGACTTGCAGCTGATGGTACCCCGATCGCAAGTCGATTCTAGAAAAATATCCCGCACCCTGAAGCTAGTCGAACAAATCATCAATGCATGGCAACGGATATCTGTTCCGTACGGTAACCTTGTTCAGCTGGCGGTAGTCGATACATAAACGCAAACTTCCGTCCTTCTTCTTGACAAACAGGACCGGAGCACCCCATGGAGAAACGCTAGGTCGAATAAGGCCCTTATCTAACAAATCTTGCAGCTGAACCTTCAATTCACTAAGTTCCGCCGAGGCCATCCGATAAGGCGGTATAGAAATAGGCCCCGAGCCGGGAATCAAATCAATACAGAACTCGACATCGCGCTCAGGCGGCAGTCCAGGAAGCTCATCAGGGAAAACATCGGGGAACTCACAAACAACCGGGACCTGGTCCAACGGTTGATCTGTAGCTCTAGTATCACTGACATAAGCCAAGAATCCCTGACATCCCTTTCTCAACAGCTGAACAGCGTGAAGAGAAGAAATCAACATGTGAGGGGTGGCACCACGGTCCCCTTTCACAACAAAAACCGATTCGCCGGGAAAACAAAATCTAACTGTCTTCTCGCGGCAGTCCACAGACGCATAGCACGTGGCTAACCAATCCATGCCCAAAAGGACGTCGAAGTCCAACATCTCAAGAAGGATCAAGTCGACAGGCAGCTCTCGCTCGCCAATACGGATGGTACAGGATCGGAACACGTACCAAGCAACAAATGACTCTCCCACAGGAGTGGTCACAACAAGCGACTGATCTAACGACGACGACTCACGACCCATCATCGGTGCAAAGTGTGAAGAGACATACGAATGTGTGGAACCTGGGTCGAATAATACCCGTGCATCGAAAGAACAAACTGGCAAGGTACCTGTCACAACGGCGTTGGATGCCTGCGCATCCTGCTGTGTCAAAGCGAACACTCGGGCCTGTCCTTCACTGATGGCGGGCTGTCCTTGGCCTCGACCTCTGCCTCCTCGTCCTCTCTGGATCGGTCCGCCGCGTCCACGGCCTCTGGTTGCACCTAGCTGGCGTGGAGCATTGCTTGTGGCAGGAAGTAAAGCTCTCTGAGGAGGGGGCGGTGATGGTGGTAAGGTCACATACGGAACTGTCGCCGCTCCCTGTCGTCTTACTGGACAATCCCTAATATGATGGTGCAGACTCCCGCACCTAAAGCATCCTGGCGACGACTGCTGTCCCTGTGTATACGATCCATACAGTTGACTGTGTCCAAACCCTCTGCCGGCCCTATCTCTCGGAAGGAATCTGGCATGCTGCCTCTGATCTGGCATGCTGGTACGAATCCTCTTCGGCCCGGTAACAGCCGAAGTTGCTGAAATACGTGCCTCCATCCGCAATGCCGTATCCATAGCTGCTGAATAAGTGTCGAATTGCTGGGCGCCAATGGCAAGATATAGTTGGGCATCAAGTCCCTGTATGAATCTCTTCACCCTCTTCGCTTCGGTATCTACCAGATACGGAGCATATCGGGACAATTGTGTAAACTGGACATCATACTCAGACACCGTCATCCCTGGTGTCTTGATCAAGGACTCAAAACTACGAGCTCTGGCGTCACGAACGCTTTCCGGAAGGAAACGGGCTAGAAAAACTGCTGTGAACTCGGTCCAGGTCATGGACGGTAGACCTGCAGCTCGACCTCTCAGAACGGACTCCCACCATATCTGTGCGAGGCCCTCTAATCGGAAACTCGCCAGCTCTACCCATCGGTCATCAGAACACCTCAGCGAGCGGCAGATTCTGGCCAAACTGTCAAGGAACGTCTGCGGGTCCTCTGCTACCTCGGTACCCGTGAAGACTGGAGGTCTCAGCCTCATGAAATCCTGTAGCGAAACCGGGATGGTCACGGTGGTAATAGTAGGAGCATGTATCATAGTAGTCTGGGATGCAGTGGGTACGTCCTCCGGCCTCGGTGCATGACTGGCCGCAATGAAGGATCCTACCATCTGACGTAGCTCCTGCATACTCCCCATCATCTGTCGCAGCTCCTCCATACCAGTCTCCAGCCTATCCACACGGCCTGGGGAAGGTAGATCAGTTTTTCCCTGCGGTGTAGGCATACTACCCTGCACAGTCCTAGTCTCGGATGAGCCAGCTCGAATCTCGTCTCGGGCGGCAGCCCTCTGTGCTCTGGTAGTCTTTGGCGGCATAGTAGCTGGTACAGGAACATGACAATAAGATCGATGCAATAGGATTGTAGGATACACGGAATTGAAGAAGGAATTTCAAGCAAGTATATCCTAAAGTCACCTAGGCGGAGTACCGCATCGCAAGTATGCCGCGGACATACGTACGCTACGCTACCCTGCTTAAGTCACTTACTCCATCTACTAAGGGTCATCCTACACTCGGAAAGGTGAAACCTATTGCTCTGATACCAACTTTGTCACGACCCGCAAGGTACGGAACGCGACCGGCACTTAAGTTACGAAACGTCTCAAGGCGTCCGTAAAATAAGTAAGCCAAAGCCCAGAATACAAAACCCAATTAAGAATTTGAGTGAAAGAAAACCAATTTATTTAAAACATTTTTCACCATTAATCCACATCAAGTCCCTTTTTAAAATAACCTTCCTCTTTCCAAAATTCCTGTAGAATTTCCTTTGTAAACCAGGCCCCAAACGGGCGCAAAACCGAAAAATAAATAACATGAATATGGCATCCCCAAGCGGGAGCTAGCTTTTTGCCTCAATGCGGTCACAAATCCCACGCAATATAAAATAACAATGTGCATAAATAAGTATGAAGCAAGGGTAAATAACATGTTGACTCAAGTGAGCTCGACCCCAAATAACATATCATAATATCCCCAAGTCTCACAACCTCGTCTCTAGGTCAATATACAGTAATCCAAATAACCGGTACAACTAAAATAGTAGTAGTAGCAGTGGCAGTAGTAGAAACAGTAGATGGAGTACTCTAGATACAATGAGCATATATAAGGTGGTACAAAATGATAACAACCCACCTATGAGCAAAAGTCTCGAGTCCAAGCAAAAAGGGCAAAATGAGCAAAAGTGTCCGCCGCTACAGTGCTGACGGAACGGACCTGCAGAAAAGCTGGGGCACAACGGGGGTGAGTTGCCAGCTCGTGAGTAATAAATAACATTTACTAAGGTTATCGTATGCATGCACACAAGTATTCTAGCATCTCTAAAACAGGTATGGCTATATATACTAGCAGGTGTGTATGCATCATCAGTATACTAGCAAGTATATATGTCACATGGAGGTAATAACAGGTATGTATGCCACATGAGTCAACTCAGGATCTCATCATGAAGGTATAAGAATTGTTCCTTCATTTGTTTTGAAAACTTCCTTTAAACATCAGCATAATATCCATGAAATCAATAAAATCCGTGTCCAGCAACGACACCTCAAATCTGTCTAAATCTCATATATCCATGTCAAATATCTCTAGCCTCAGCCATCCGGCTGATCCATGTCAAATATCCAAATCTCAATCTAGCGGTCACGGTCGGTATCCTCTGGATATCCGCCGTGCCAAATGAAATCACCGGTAGGTAATCCGTCCCCTGCCAGGCTCAACGCCATCATCTGCGATCCTCTTGCCCCGGGGTACCTTACCGGGCCCACCATGTACCCGTGACGGTTCCTCTACTCCTCGACACGGATCTCGAAAACCACAGCAAACTCATGGTGGACGACACTTTACATCACTAGAAAACCGCAACTTTTATATTAAAAGATCGTAAGTTTGGAAATCTTGCGGCTTTCCCCAAAATCCAGAAATATCATAAATCTCATGAAATCATCATGGGTGCATATGTCAATGATAATGAATGCAGAAGGTATCAATATGCAATATATGATCTATACTACGCATGAGCAAGTGAATTAATGCATTTGCACGAGAATAGCAATTCTTATGATTTCTTTTAATATATTTATTGCAATAGCACAATTCTAAGCGATTAACATGTTTCAGATTTGCAGTTATCTAGTGTTGTGACATGGCAATTACCAGGGTGTGTGTCAACATGAATAGTGCTCGTGCTGCATATAAAAACCTGGTAATGGTGCATGTGTCCTATAAATGAGTTTGCGTATATGGGTATGACATATTGATCTAATTGCAGCAATTATCATGCAAGTGTTATTATTCTAATGTCACAAGTGATTATCCAGTTTACTATTTTTCAGTTTACTAAATCTATCGGGCGACTTGCGCCATCCAAACGATAGTCCCCCGTAGATGTTAAATCTACTCACCCATGATCCTGTGTTAGGTATGTCCGACCACCTGCTTCCCTTTCTCCGCTGCGCTCGAAGTCCCTGCCGGTGAACCTAGAATTCACAAGAGTCACCATATAAGGAAAAGTCATGCAAAACGCGATATATCGATAAAGGAAACGCGTGCGTGAAACCAAACGCGTGTGCACACGATACGACGCGACGCGCACAAACCCACTAGAACCTACGCCAAGTCGGATAAATCGGGTGTTTACATGGAGTCTGGGGAATTTCTCAGATTGGCTGGCCTCACTAGCACTTAAGAAAGTTATTCTAGCTAACGCAATTCTCACTTTGCTCAAAATCTTCATAAAACACCCAATATCACTACTAAGCATAATATGGACACCAATTAAGCTGGATTATCGAAATTTTAGCAAATTAAGGCTAATCCTCTAATTTTAGAGTCTCAACTAGGCTTGAACAGATTGGTTAACACCACAAAAGTTTCATAAAGCTATAAGCACTCTAAAATGGCTAAATCTAGCATCACTACACTATTCTAGCCATAAAATTCTATTTATCACAAAGACTAGCTAGTCAAGCTTCTAATCTACACAATATAGGAAAAGTTTAGGAGTTATACCCTCTAAGAACCTTGCAACAAAGGAGAAGGAGAAGAAGAAGAGGGTAGGTGCATCAAAACGTGGCTGGAACGATCTGGACTTTACCAGAGCTGATGCTGATGCTGATGTTTGTTTGTTGCTGTTGCTGTTGTTGGTATGGTGGTGTTGTATGGAGTTGTGTGGTGTGGTATGGAGTGGTGTGTGGTGTGGTGTGAGGTGGTGTGTGGTGTGGTGTGAGGTGGTGTGTGTGTGGTATGAGGTTGAGGGTATGAAGGAGCAGCTGTTGCTGCTGTTGTCTGCAGAATTTGAAGGCTGAAGTGCTGAAATGATTAAATGGCTGAAGTCTTGGGGCTGGTGTGGAATTTGTAGCAGGCTAAGTGGACTTTCTGGTGTTAGGGTGGGCTGTAGCAGCTGCATAGGGTTGGGGGGGCTGATGCTATGTAGATTTGATTGCTGAAATTGAGCAGGTAATTGTGCTGGTGATAGTGATGGGCTAAATTAGCTGCTGATTTCTGGCTGGCTGAAATCAGAAGAATAATGCTGGTGTGATGTGATGCTGCTGCTGTTTTTTTTTTCAAGGGGTTTGGTGGCTGTTGCAGCAGCAATTGCTGACCTTAAGGCCGAAATTGACCTTTGGTGTTACAATTACATTTAAAGACAATAATTGTAAAAGAAAAGCCTTGAAAATTAGGGTTTCCAACTAAGCTAGCTTTTCGGTTTTCATGAGCCCTATCTTAATGGTCAAGAAAAAATGTTAGATTTCATGTCCTCCCTCAATAAAACATCGTCTTATTTTTCATTCCTATCTTTCTTCCAAAACATCGATCATATCACCCTGCATGTGTATAAAGGACATCCCTACACCCGGAGAATTCAATTCAAGCTATCATACTCTTGCCCATCAGCCTCAGTACTTTTTAATTAATGAATATTTAGATGAGATTGCTCACACACTTTCATGCGACTGTTAATACTTCTTGAGGTACTAACCGACCGATTATTCCTGTGCTTGCTTACTTGGAGTATTTTCCTCGGCTTGCACCACCTCAGGCTTAGCAGTGACTCCCAGACCAGTTGGCTTTAGGGCACTAGGTGAAGAGGCACCCTCGCTATACATTTTTTATTGCCCTTGGTGATAACAAAACCAGTGTCCATTTTTCTCACCACTTTATATTTTCTTCATTTCATCATTTTTTTTATTTCCTTCTTACTTTTGGCTTTAAGACAAGAGCATTTCAAGGTATCCTCTACTATCTCAGGCTTTAAGACGTGTGTAAGTGCAAATAGCAGGGTATCAACGTTCAAAATGTTTGGCTTCCAGAATAGAAACTATTTTTCAGACTTATTTTTATCCTCAGATTAGTGACGTCCTTCATCTTACTAACCCTTGGGACAACGGCTCATAACTACTTATTACTAGTTCGTATAAGAAAACTTCTAATTTTCTTGGTTTTCTTAAATTTTTCTATTCTCATGGATGTAATTTTTCATTATCTAAACTTTTATTATCTTATTTATGTACAAAAAAAATATTTTATAGTTTTTTAAATTTTTAAATTTTTATAGGTTTTCAAAAATGTTTTGTGCTTATGCAAATGATATGCAAATGATGCAAAAATAAGCACAAACCTCCCCCAAACTTGTTTTCAACAGTGTCCTCACTGTTGCCAACAGATATATCTACAAAACCTGTAAGTCTGAGAGGAATTATTAGTGGGGGTAAAATATATAAGTGAAGAACTGCCCCCAAACTTACTCTTTTCACTCGCCTCCATTTCAAAAAGATAATGCAATGATATACTGGACATGAAGGTGAGACGGAGGAATTTTAATCCAAATAAACTGGCTCCTGTAAGAACAGGAGCTCCTCCGTGGGGTCAGTGGAAAAATACGGCTTTAGTCTATGTCCATTCACTTTGAAAAAGGTGCCGTTTTTAACATTTTCTACTTCTATTGCCCCGTGCGGGTATACAGACCGCACAATAAAAGGTCCCTTCCACCAAGATCGGAGCTTACCCGCGTGAAGGTGTAGTCGTGAATCATAAAGAAGGACTTGTTGACCTTGTGTAAATTTTTTCCTCAAAATGTTTTTATCGTGAAAAACCTTAGTCTTATTCTTTATGATTACAGCGTTATCATAAGCTTCATCACGGAGTTCGCTTAGCTCATTAAGTTGTAGCTTCCGAAAGTTGCAGGCTTGGTTTAGATCAAAATTTATTTCCTTAATAGCCCACAATGCTTTATGCTCAATCTCGACGGGTAAATGACATGCTTTCCCAAAAACTATCCTATATGGAGACATCCCTAGGTCGGTTTTAAATGCAGTTCGGAATGCCCAAAGAGCATCCGTCAGTTTGGTCGACCAGTCTTTTCTATTTTTAGCAACAGTTTTCTCCAGGATAAGTTTGATTTGTCTGTTTGAGATTTCAGCCTGCCCGCTTGTTTGGGGATGATAGGGTGTAGAAAGTCGGTGGTTGATTGAGTATTTCCGTATCAATGTCTCGAACGACCTGTTGCAGAAATGTGTCCCATTATCGCTAATAATAGCGCCTGGGTGTCCAAATTGCGAAAAGATATTCTCTTTCAAGAACTTAATGACAACTTTCCTGTCATTAGTGCGACATGGAATGGCTTTAACCCACTTTGAAACATAATCAACCGCCAGCAGTATATACAAATTCCCAAAGGAGTTAGGAAAGGGACCCATAAAATTTATGCCCCAAACATCGAATATTTCAACAACCAGAATGGGTTGCTGAGGCATTTCATTCCTCTGGGAGATTCTACCCGTATACTGACATTGTGTATAGGTTTTGCAATAGTCAAATGCGTCCTTGAATAAGGTCGGCCAATAAAATCCACATTGCAAAACCTTCTCCGCCGTCTTTTTAGGACCAAAGTGACCCCCACAGGCCTGATCATGACAAAAAGAAAGAACACTCTTGAACTCTTCTTTCGGGACACACCGGCGAATGATCTGATCAGGACAATACTTAAACAAGTATGGATCATCCCAGTAAAAGTGTTTTACTTGGGATAGAAAGCGGTATTTGTCCTGTTTTGACCAATCGCTGGGTATAAGTCCCGTGACAAGATAGTTCACAATATCCCTGAACCATGGTTCATTGGATACGCTCAAGAGTTGTTCGTCAGGAAACGAATCATTGATCGGCAGGGTCACAAGGGAAGAAGAGATGCGTGAAAGATGGTCAGCTACTACGTTTTCACATCCTTTCTTATCTTTGATAACAAGATCAAATTCTTGTAACAGAAGGATCCAACGTATTAGCCGACCTTTTGCATCTTTCTTCGCCAGAAGATGATTTAAAGCGGAATGGTCAGTATACACAACTATAGGTGAGCCAATTAAGTAAGGCCTGAATTTTTCTAATGCAAATACAACCGCTAAGAGTTCCTTTTCGGTGGTTGTATAATTGATTTGAGCATCATTCAGGGTCTTACTTGCATAGTATATCACGTGTGGCATCTTTTCGATGTGCTGTCCTAAGACTGCACCTACTGCAAAATCAGATGCGTCACACATTAGCTCAAAGGGGTAGTCCCAGTTAGGCGACGATAGCACGGGGGCTGAAGTGAGTGAGTGTTTAAGTGAGTCGAAAGCTGTCTCACAGTCCGAGTCAAAATGGAAGGTCGTATCTTTGGCCAGGAGAAGAGTTAAAGTTCTAGCAATTTTGCTAAAGTCCTTAATGAATCTTCTATAAAAGCCCGCGTGGCCAAGGAAAGATCGAATATCTTTGACGCTTTTGGGATGAGGGAGGTTTTGAATGACATCTATCTTAGCTTTGTCAACCTCAATGCCTTTCTGTGAAATGACATGTCCAAGAACAATTCCTTCTTGGACCATAAAATGGCATTTTTCCCAGTTCAAAGTCAAGTTCTTCTCTTTGCAACGAGTAAGAACAGCGTCAAGATTCGCAAGGCAATCAAAAAAAGAGTCTCCAAAAATCGAGAAATCGTCCATAAAGATCTCCAGAAAATTCTCTACCATATCAGAGAATATCCCCATCATACACCGCTGAAAGGTAGCGGGAGCATTGCATAACCTAAAGGGCATGCGACTGTAAGCAAAGGTACCAAAAGGACAAGTAAAAGTGGTTTTATCTTGATCCTTTTTGGCGATGGGAACCTGATTATAGCCTGAGTATTCGTCCATAAAACAATAATACTCTCGTCCGGCTAAGCGTTCCAGCATTTGATCAATGAATGGTAGAGGAAAGTGGTCTTTCCTCGTGGCAGCATTGAGTTTTCTATAATCGATACATACACGTGTCTGAATCAACTCATTCGCCTCATTGGTTATAACAGTGATGCCGGATTTCTTAGGAACGACATGTATAGGACTTACCCATTGGCTATCGGAGATGGGGTATATAATACCATTATCTAAGCATTGGACGATCTCTTTCATTACCGCTTCCTTCATGACGGGATTCAACCGTCTCTGTGGTTCTCGGGTTGGTCTGGCATCATCCATCACATGTATATGATGTTCAACTATCAAGGGACTAATCCCTTTGATGTCCGCCATACTCCAACCAAACGCCTCTTTGTTAGATCTCAATACCGATAAAAGTGCATTCTCTTGCTCTAATGCTAGAGAAGCGGAAATTATAACCGGTAAAGACTCCTTCTCACCTAAATAAGCATATTTCAGATGAGACGGTAAAATTTTGAGATCTAATTCGGGCGGAGAAATGATAGAAGGAGGGATTATCGAGTGATTTTTGGAATTACAAAGAAGCTCAGAGCCTGTGAAAGATACAGACTCGGGTGGAGAAAAGTCAGGAGTGCAGGACTCAAGTGTAGGTAAAGTGTCCTCACTAAGATCATGTGTGAATTCAAACAGAGATGTGGTAATGTCGTCGAGATCAGTAAAGCAAAGTTCCTCAGCTCCAAAACTATCGGGAGCGATCTCATGGACAGAGCACACATCTAAAATATGAGCAGAGGGTTCTGATGGCTGACTTCCAACTTTGTAGATGTTTAGTTCAATGGTCATATTTCCAAATGATAAGTTCATTGAACCATTTCTACAGTTTATAACAGCGTTGGAAGTGGCAAGGAAAGGACGACCCAGAATCACCAGAATTTGGCCCCGGGGGTTTGCTACAGGCTGTGTGTCGAGCACAATGAAGTCTACAGGGAAAACAAATTCCCCGACCTTTATCAACACATCCTCTAGTTCACCCCTTGGTTTGGTGATTGAACGGTCTGCCATTTGGAGAGTGCAGTGAGCAGGTTTCAACTCTCCAATCCCTAATTGCTCATAGACAGAATATGGAAGTAGGTTAACACTTGCGCCAAGGTCTAAAAGAGCACGATTTATGTTTTTACCCCCAATAGAAATCGATATTGTAGGACATCCTGGGTCCTTTCGTTTCTTTGGTAGTTAGGGAATAAAAGCAGTGTTAATATTATTAGACATAAAGACCTTCTTCGGCACTTAAGTCTTCCTCTTCCTAGTGCACAAGTCCTTAAGAATTTTCGCATAAGCTGGGACTTGTTGAATCGCATCTAGGAGAGAGATGTTGATGTTAACCTGTTTGAACATTTCCATAATTTTCTCCATATGAGGACTCGTTCTATTACCCCTTAACCGATTCGGGTAAGGAGCTTTCGCAATAAGCGCCGGGTCCATCATAGGAGAAGGAAGAGGGGGTAGACGAGATCCCAAAAGAGGTGTGGGGACCGTCTGTGGAGAACTAGAAGGGCTATACTGAGGTGTCGAGCCTAGTGGGAAATGGAGAATAGGCTCTCGAGAAGGTGGTGTGGTAGAAGAAGAAGGATCAGAAGTAGAAGTGTGTGTGTGAGGAAAGGTCTCAGCCGGGGTGTTAATGATTGGATTTTCAATATCATCAATACCTTCCCCGACATGATTATTCAGCACTCTTCCCGATCTCAACGTTGTGACGGCATTTACATTGTAATGCCTAGGATTCTGTAGGGGTTGAGAGGGAAGTTTCCCTTTTTCTCTCGCACCCATTTCGGCTTTAAGTCGTGCTATTTCAGCTTCCATCGATCTGATACTCTCAGCTTGGGACGCTGAGTTTTTCTTTATCTCACTGACGGAAGATCTAACCTCAGTCGAAACCTCTATGAAATTTGATAAAAGTGATTTCATGGTTTGAGTGAATTGAGAGAATTCGTCAGAACAGGACAACTGCATAGGATTAGACTGTGCAGGATTGTTGACCTGATTTTGGAAATTTTGTGACTGGTAGGGGTGCTGAATGAGTTGAAGGGGTTGCTGTTGTGGAGGAAGAGCCCTTTGAAAATTATTTTGGCTTGGAACCGTGTTTTGAGATTGGTTTTGGTTCCAAGCAAAATTCGGGTGATTCCTCCAACCCTGATTGTACGTGGAAGAATATGGATCGTTTCTAGGTCTTTGAAATGCAGCATTAGTATGCTCGTGACCTTGAAACGCAGAGTTTAATGGACATTCTTCCGTTAAATGAGACGGATCAGAACAGCACCCACAAACAGTTTTGGGGAGCGACATTGGGTTTAGGGAGGCTGCAGAAAATTTGTGTTCCATAGCGTCGAGCTTCTTTTGCATTGCTGCCATCTCAGCTCGAACACCTATGGACACATCTATTTGGTGTACGCCACCCCAATTCAATGGTTGGGTTCCACTCTCCCACTGTAGTGATTTTTCAGCGAACTCTTCTAAAAACTTCCAAGCTTCCCCATCATCCTTAGTCATAAAAGTACCTTGACACATGTTTTCAAGGCTCTGTTTAGTGTCTGGGTTAATGCCCTCATAGATGATTCGATAAAGATCCCATCTCGGGATGCCGTGATGAGGGCACTGAATCAATAGATCCTTGAAACGTTCAAAGCATTTAGAGAATGGTTCAGTATGGAGCTGGGCAAATTGATTCAGTTCGCTACGGATTCGAGCTGTCTTTTGTATAGGGTAAAATTTCTTAAGGAATGCAGCGACGAATTCTTCCCAATTTGTAATAGAGTGTGTGGTAGTGTTATATAGCCACTTCTCGGCTATATCGCACAATGTAAATGGAAGAAGTCGTAGACGCATCGCATCCACTGAAAGTTGTGACGTACCCATCATTGCGCATACGTTTTCAAATTTTGTGATGAAAACGTAAGCGTCCTCAGTCTCGAGTCCGTAGAATTTGGGTAAAAGATTGATATACTGGGGCTTAATCTCAAAGTTATCCCCGTTGGCTGGTGGTGTGGATAAGCAGGTCAAAAGAGAACCTCGAATAGGGTAGCACCTCTCTTGGAGAGAGATGCGGGGTGGATTCTGCGCACCAACGGACGGCGGCAGATTAGGGTTAAAGAAGTTCGATGGGGGTGGATCCATCGATGTGGATGTGGTATTGGGTAAAGAAGAAGTAAATGGAGAAATATCGACTTCGGAGTCAATAAAGGGTACGCGGACTAAACGGGCATTAGAATTCCGTGTCCAGCCTATCTTGTACTAAAAAGGGTTAGTACAAGTGGTAGCGTTGACTTATAATTAGGGGTAATGAATGAATGCGGTGTTTGCTTTGAAAAAGGGACTGATTTTTGAAAAAAAAATGATGTGACACAACAAATGTAGCACACAAAACCCTAGAATCTAGTGGTCACCTAGGTCCGGCTCTAGACCGCTCCTAACTGCCAAAAGACAAGTCGCAGGATAGAATCCTCTACTGCCTCTTTGTCTCCCTGTGGCCAGGTAAGTGCCAGATAAGTGGGAAGGTACTCCACTACGTAAGTAGTGGGTCTAATTAATAACCACTAGCCTTCAACACACTTGCCTAGACACCACAAGAAAACGCGGATAAGCAATGAATTACTCACGGCCTTCTCTTGTCCTAAGTGATCGCGACGGTTCTTAGAGTCATCGCTAGATATTTTTTAGTTAATGTGGGTCAATGCGGATGCAAGTTTTGTGATTTTTAGGGCTTAGGAAGGGTAATGAACTCCCCACCTAATTTGGATTTGGCCGTGCCCCTTAATATCCGTATTAGTTATGCAAACAACCAAGAAACAAAAACACGCACAAATTTAATTTGCTATTTTGCGGCACTGCGATTTTTTTGCAAAGAAGCCTGCAGAAATTTATTAGTTGGAGCTAAAAAGAGGAGAGAGAAGAAGGTAAGAAAGTACCTGAGAGAAAATTTTCACAGAGAACCCTCAAGAATACTACGGTTCCGCCGCATATGGGTACTTAGACCGTGCTTCCGCGGTTGGGTAGTGAAATCTCTGCACAAAAATTCAGCAGGAAGCTTCTGTAGACTCCCTCAGCTCTCTGGTATATCCCAAAAATTATTTCATTTTCACAGCAAGCTCCAGATCTCCTTGGAATGAACCACAACAAATCGTTTAGGGTTTGCACGAATTTTGATTACAAAAATTACAATGGAATAAATCTTTCAATTCAAACTTTAATATGAAACGAATTAACGCGTAATCCCCGGCAACGGCGCCATTTGATTGTAATAAATTCTTGTTGTGTAAATCAATTCAAATGATCCCCGACAACGGTGCCATTTGATTGATCATAAAATTCAAGACTGTGTCGTGTGTAACTCGAATGAATTTCTTTGTGTCGGTATTTAGAAAATGTATAGAATCACAACCAAAGAATTATTTGACCGCAATCAACTACGGTGTCGGATGTAGAACGTAAGCGAGTGCGGATTGTCTACAGGGATTGTGTGATTCGTTTGTATTTTGATTTGTTCGAATCGAAAAGTTAATAGAAAAGAAAAGAAAACATGATTCAAGATTTTTATCGATGGGTTTCAAGTGTCACTATTCTAATCAAGAATCAAGAAAATGATAAACAATCGAGAATTGAGTTTTGATAGAATTCCAATCACTTAAGGTTTTAAGATTTGTAGTAAAGCTCGTAGGAATCGACTAGATTGTAGATGTGAAGAAGACTAAAGATTAACGTTTCTTATCCATTAACGAATTGATGCTAACTTGATATCGATTGATCGAGGTTTAAAGATATTGCGAAGAATTAGGGTTCTTCGTCCTATCCTTTGTCCTTTCGATGAATCGCATTCACTAGATAGCTTCTTGAAAATCCAATGATCGATCGTTGGCTTTCTAGTTCGTGAGAAAAGAATCAAGAACCCATTTCACAACGATCTAGATCATCGATCATTCTATTTTCGGGAATTTACAATCGCTATAGGACTTAAGAAAACGTTTAAAGATTTATCAACATCATCATTCTACGATCATCTCGATTCCTCCACGAGCGGAGTTTATTCACACATCATCACAAAAAATACATTCAAGAATCGAAATGAAATCATGATGCTAGAATTAAAATGTAAACAAGTTTAAAGAATTTCATCTTTATTATATCAACAAGAAGTTACAACTCTCAAGAATTACAAGAGGAAGGAACAACGCTCGTCAAATCTTGCATTGTTCGGCTTCTTAAGTCTTGGATCGCTTCGATCTCGTGCTCCGATGAAGTCCGACTTTGCATCTAAAGGGTTGTAGAAGACTTGCTTGGCTTGAACTCCATGAATCTTGAAGTGGGTATTTGTGGATTGGATTAGGGTTAGGGTTTGGCGGTGGTTGTTGTTGGGTAGATGAAGAACTAGGGTTTCTACACTCAACAACAATGAATTCTCTCACAATTCAATCCTTCCAAATGAATTACAATGAATGAATTGAATAATCAATACAAGTGAGCCTAGAGTCCTATTTATAGATTTCCCAAACCCTTGGCCTTGAGTTTGAAATAGAAGTTCCCTCCAAAAGTTTGTTGAAATACTTCTAGAAGTAGTTAGTTAGGCTTAGCTTAGAGTTTAAGCTAGGGTTTAAGGAGAAGTTTCTAGAATGATAGGCTAGTTTAGTGTAGGAACTCAAAGCTTGCTGATCTGGCAGAATGTTTTGGAGATTTCTGGAACTTGCATAGGTTTTCTGAAGTGTGGAAGTTGACATAGGAGTTATGGAGTAAATTTGAGATGATGACGTGGACAAACCGCCGCGGTTCCGCCGCAATAGCTGGCTTAGGTCGCGGAACCGCGGCCACTTTGGCTCCTTAGGGCTTCAAACTTCCAGAGTTGTCTTCTTCTGTATTTTTATGTATTCTCTGATATGTTAAATATCTGAGTGCTTGTTAGAACAATACCAGATTCCAAATCCATAAGTTGGCGTATCTCTTAGCAGTGTAAAATTGAGCAATCTTCTGATTTTCCTGCACGGACTTCGAAACACAAGTTGCGATATATAGAAATGATGCCATGCTATGAAATGCAGTCAATTTCCCTAGAAATGCCGGTTTTAAGGTCTAACACATGTAATCTGATATTTGACGACTGTTTTGCTAATATGTGCTATATGAATGCCGAACATTTCTATATGAATACAAATGATAGGAAAATTGCCGGTTAAAAGATGCAATATTTTCGACTAATCAATAAGCATAAATAGCTACCACACACCAAGCCTTGACAAGGTCAACAAACGCAACACGAATACTATGAAGTACTTATCTGAAATGACGGAGGGCTACGTCCGGTTTTTAAGAAAACCTTTTGCGTAATGAACTTGATATCGTCGTAGAATCAAATGATTTAAATGGAGTGTTTTTTAGGCCTTTACTAGTTTTGCTAAAGAGGTCACTCCCGGTGAAGGGATCGTCGGCTCTTTCCTTATCGAATAAGGTGCTGGATATTTCACAAATACCAATATGCAAAGCAAAAACTAGAAAAGCAATCAAAAGACAAAACTGAGGGTTGTAGCATCTGCCAGTTATTGCTAAAGAGGTCACTCCCGGTGAAGGGATCTCGGCTCTTTTCTTATCGAATAAGGTGCTGGATGTTCTACAAAGAACACCGCTATGCAAAGCAAGAACTAGAGCTACCTGTTTTTGAATATTCGATTCCACAACATCTTTAGGTTTCTTTTATTTCATTAATCTCATTAATGAAGTCCCATTTTATTATGCTTCACAAGCATCAGATATGAAACGAAATCAATAATATACAATATATATCTCATATATATAATATAAACATTCGTCTCAGGCAGTAATATGATCTCATCACAGAACATTACAACAGAAGAACATATATGAAAATTGGATATATTAGGAGGTCCGTGTTTTGATGCGAGCCTGTATAAAACACGGATTCAACGGTCGCGATGAATAGCCAAACCGACATCCCTAGACCCCTACGAGAACGACAAGCAACCCTACCAATTCTAGAGTTAGGAGACGCGGTCTCGACTCCTCGAGATGGTCTCCCTCTGGACCCTAGAACCCAGTTACTTGTGCTCCCCGCCTTGTGTCTATGCTAATGCGGAAAAGTAAATAATATACAATGTTGACATCATCCTCAACCCGGAAGTGCCCCAATAAAACAATATTACATACAATGAATTTTACATGAATGAAAATAAAAACCCACATCTCACATAAAACCCCCGGCTATTCAAAACGCGACGATCCAATATAACATATCACAACAACACATAACATTACAAGTCATCAACGTAAGTAAATATGCGTATCCCAATTGTCGTTGATGTATAGCAATGAAACTGTCACGCCCCGCTTCCCAGAGTACGCTAAATTGGGCACGTGACATAGCCAACCATGCTACCTGTGGGTAGGAAGTATCCGTCCACAGTCACATTACGGCTGTAGAGATATCAAGAACAAAATAAAACTATCTAAAACATGTCCATAAGCCAAGATAACATGAGTCAAGAATAATAAAAGCGCGGAAGCAAAGGATCCAATACAAATAACTGGAATGTATGTCCCATAATGCGGGTTCACATCAGGAAATAAATGCAGGAAATCAAGAACTAACTACTACCGACATCTCACAGCTCAGCCTGCTGGCTGAAGTACTCCTGCTCGGACAGTAGCAATGGTACAGAATCTGGGCCATGCAAAACCCAGACGTCGGCGCATCATGTCATCAAGTAATAAAATATAAACAGGGTAACAGGCAATGCAAATATAAACATGAATGAAAAGATGGTGTAACAGTAATATAAATCAGGCAATGCAGGGTAGTGTGCAGTGAGTAAACTAAACTGGTCTATTGGGTTTTCTACTCTAAGGTCCTTGAAATCAATTTGATGAATCATCGATGTAACTCAATAGTATCCCGTGCATGCCCGGGACCACGGTCTACAGACTCTCGTGCTGAAACCGAGACGTGCCGCTAGGCACTAACAGGAAAGGAGTACAGACCAACGATGTCAGCAGCATCGTCACGAGGCGGGCCTAGCCTCTAAACCTGATCAGTATAAGCGAGCAACTGTCGAGTTACAAGTCAGGATTTCATCATTGATTTCCCCATGCCTCCAAGTTATATGTGTCAAGTCAGGTATTCCGTAATTAAGAACTAATGCCAACACAGGATCGGGTAAGAGCAGGTTTGTCTGGATAGACAACAGGAACGGTCTGTGAGGACTACATATCAGGTTTGTTGGCATTAGGCACAAGATCAGGTAACGGGTCAATCCATGGTACAACCGGTCAAGTCAAGTAGTGTACGGTACCATGTTGGGTCAATCGATATATGTGTAGCAAATCAGGCCAGGGTGTAAAAGATAACATGTGGGTACTCATAAACAGCTAGCATAATCTTGGTTATAAATAAACAAGCATGGTACTATCAGAGTAATAAACGGGCACAGTAACATGATAGCAATAGGTCCAGATTAAACTACTCAGTTGCATAGTTATCAATTTGGCTTAAGGAATACTTTAACATTTCAGCGATGCAGTATAACACATGTGGACGATGAAATCACATTAATATGTATTAAAACAATCTAGAGATGCAATTGAATGTGAATAAAGCTAACGGTATGCAATCGGTCGTCCGATAGGGCAAAACTACAAAAAGGGTAATATAACTAATAAACAATTGTGAGTATGTGATTTAACATTTAAATGTGAATATGTATGCTTAGTAATCTAAATGCAATGGTTACCTTTCAAGTTCAAGATCTGAAATTATATAAATAGATGTAGACGGAACATCGAAATGTTATAAGACGATGCGTGGGGTACTCAATCCAAACTACAGGTTTGTTATATATATATATATATAGAATAGGTATAGAATGATTCAAATAGCATGTAGGAAGATTAACTTGCCTTGATGGGTCGCGATACGGAAAACGGAACGTTACGCGTCGGCGGGGAAAAGTCGCGACGCGCGCACGGTACACGGGAAGCGTTCGAACGACGAACAGTGGAAACACACAGGTCGGGGGTCCACGCTGGGGCGTCGAGAAACGTCTTCGGCATCGCCGGATTCCGGCGAACAGACAAAATAGTGAACATCAAGAATGCATGAAAGAAAAGAGAAAAGAAGATTAAGAAGAAAGAAGAGAAGGAGGATTGAGGAGGGGGTGCTCACGTTGATCTGTAGAAGGATGGAGATCGTCGACTGCGTTGATGGAGCTCCGGTGCACGAACTGGAGAGAACCCGGCAATCAACAGAAAATTCTATTAAAATGAAAAAAGAACGAAGAAGGAAAGAAGGAAGAAGTGGGATATGTAATGCTCACTGGGGGTGCACGAAGGCCGGGGCACGGAGACGAAGTCACTGGCGGCGACAATTTCGGTGGTGAAAAAGTGCAGGGGCATGGCTTCCAAATCCAGGGTGCTCGGGGAGAGGAGGAAGGAAAGAGGGTAGAGGCGGCTGCGACGAGGGTTGAGGGGCGACGAGGCTTGTGCGGCGGCGTCGGCTCTAGGCAAAGACGACGGAGGAAGGCGGCTAGGTTTTCAGGGATGGGTTCTGTTTAAATTTGAAGAGGGAGTGAAATATAAGGAAGAAGAGAGAGAGAGAGAGAGGAGACGCAGGGAGATAGAGAGAGAGAGAGATCGAGATGAGAGAGAAGAGGAGAGAGATAGAGAGGGAGAGAGAGATCGAGAGGAGAGAGAAAGATTTGAGGAGATATAAAGTTTTCGTTTGCCGAGAGAGAGAAAGAGAGAAGAGAGAGAAAGAGAAGGAGAAAAGAGAGAGAGAGGGCGACGTGTGGGGCCCAGGGGAGAAAATGGGTGGCTCTGATTGGCTCGTGGCCAATAAAGGGAAAAAATGAGAATGATTTGTGGGGTTTGATTGGTTAGGGAAACTTTAAAAGGATTTTTAAAGAATGGGGAAAAATATTTTCTGGTTGTAAGATTTTAATTTCTCTGTATTAAAAAAAATATTAGAAAATAAGATTTGGCGTAATACAAAATATTTCAGAATTGCACCCGGGTCGGGTCCAAAAATTTGGGTTAGAAATACGAAAATTATTGGCGGGTTCCAAAAATTAAAATGAGGGATTTTATAATTAAAAAGCATACCCCCAAGAATGGACGCACGTACGTGCGCGTAGCCGTCCAAACACGTCCGTTTCACTTAACGGGACGAGAACACGATGTAAGGACGCTACCACAGGGTTAAGGGTGCCGAGCAGGCCATGACAAGTATTTTTAATTTAATTTTAGATGACTTAAATTGTTATATGCAGAATATGAATTGTCGGGGTAAATTACAACTAGCAACAGTCAAGCAAAATAAATGAAATAAATACCACACACTACACATACGGTAACTGAAATTTGTAGAACTGGACTCGGTTGTTACATTATA
Organism: Agapanthus africanus; assembly: GCA_030015575.1. Lineage (NCBI taxonomy): Eukaryota > Viridiplantae > Streptophyta > Magnoliopsida > Asparagales > Amaryllidaceae > Agapanthus > Agapanthus africanus. The sequence goes on from JASDDO010000004.1 coordinate 210,877,525, forward strand.
CCCAACTACAAAAAGAATTTCGTCCTCGAAATTCCAAGAACACAGAAGATAGACGACCGACAAACTACAAGAAAAGATGGGGAAACATCTGCCGGATTTCATCTTATCGTTCCCAAGTTGACTCTCCATGTGAGCGATTACCCTAAGAAACAAGTACAAGAAGGATAACCTTGTTCTTAAGAACCTTTTCCCTTCGATCCATGATTTCAACCGGTCGCTCCTCAAAAGTCAAGTCTTCTCGTACCGTCAGCTCCGAATGATCCAATACATGCGTTTCATCCCGAACATACTTACGGAGTTGAGATACGTGAAACACATCGTGCGCATTCGCCAAGGACTGCGGTAACGCCAAACGGTACGCTATCTCACCAACACGCTCCAAGATCTCAACGAATCGAGGACTGAGCTTTCCTCGACTTCCAAAACGAATCACCCCTCTAGTTGGTGATATCTTCAAGAATACCAACTCACCCACGGAGAACTCTAGAGGTCTTCTCGACGTATCTGCCCAACTCTTCTGTCGGTCTTGTGCTGCTTTCATATGGTTCCGGATAACGTTAACCTTCTCAACTGTCTGTACAACCAAATCTGGTCCCAACAATCTTCGTTCACCGACATCATCCCAACAAACAGGTGAACGACATTTGCGACCAAACAAAGCTTCAAACGGAGCCATATGAATAGTTCCCTTGAAACTGTTGTTGTAAGAAAACTCCACCAAATGTAGATGATCCTCCCAAGAACCCTTGAAGTCCAACATGCATGCTCTCAACATATCTTCAAGAGTTTGGATCGTTCTCTCCGACTGACCATCAGTTTGAGGATGATAAGTTGTGCTAAACTTCAATCGAGTCCCCAAACTTTCCTGTAAACTCCTCCAGAAGTGTGATAAGAACCGAGTGTCCCGATCGGACACAATGCTCACCGGTACTCCATGCAATCTTACAATCTCCTGCATGTACCGCTCCGCCAAAGTCTCTGTTGATTGACCAACCCGAAAAGGAATAAAATGAGCTGCCTTGGTCAAACGATCAACAATCACCCATACTGCACTGTTGCCCTTTGGACTCCGCAGTAGAGCTGTCACGAAATCCATGGTTATATATTCCCACTTCCACTGAGGAATCGGAAGTGGTTGCAATAAACCAGCAACCCTTTGTTGTCCAGCCTTGACTTGCTGACACACCAAGCACTTTGCCACAAAGTGAGCGATCTCCCGTTTCATGCCTTCCCACCAGAAATGCTGTCGTAAGTCTCGGTACATCTTCGTGCCTCCTGGATGTACGGAATAAGCTGAACTGTGTGCCTCCTTCATAAGCTCTTCGCGAACATCTCCCTTTGGCACACACAAATGTCTACCATACCTCAACGAACCATCTTCGTGGATCAATAAATTTGTTCGTAGTCCGGCTTCAACCTGTTCTCGAAACTTTTGCAATCTAGGATCCTGCGATTGAGCCGCTTTAATATTCTCGATCAATGACGAATGTACTTGCAGCTGCATCAACTGTCCCGAAGAACGCGGTAGTACAACCTCCAAATCAAATCTCCGAAAGTCTTCAACGAGTTCCTTCTGCATAGTCAACATCTGAATTGCTGGTAACCGACTGAATGCATCCGGTACGACATTAATCTTCCCCGGATGGTACTTAAGATCAAGATCGTAATCAGCCATCAGCTCTAACCATCTACGTTGCCTCATATTAAGCTCCTTCTGCATGAACACATACTTCAAACTCTTATGATCCGTGAAAACTTCGACCCTTTCGCCCAAAAGGTAGTGTCTCTAAATCTTCAGAGCGAAAATCACAGCCGCAACCTCTAAGTCGTGAGTTGGGTAATTCTTCTCATGGGTCTTCAACTGTCTCGATGTGTACGCTACAACCTTCCCATGCTGCATCAAAACACATCCCAATCCTTTTTCAGATGCGTCGTTGTGAATCATTAATCCTCCAGAACTATCTGGCACGGTCAGAATAGGAGCGGTTATCAATCTCTGCTTCAACGTCTCAAAAGCTGATGCACAACTATCTGTCCATACAAAAGGTACCTCCTTGCACGTAAGCTTGGTCAACGGCTCCGCCAGACGAGTAAAGTTCTCCATAAATCTCCTGTAATACCCAGCGAGTCTAAGAAAACTTCTTATCTCTGCAACATTCTTCGGAATCGACTAATCTCGAACTGCTGCAATCTTTTCGGGATCGACGACGATTCCATCGCCAGACATAACATGCCCCCAAAAACTTTACTTCTTCCAACCAAAACTCCCACTTGCTCATCTTCGCATATAACTTATCTTGTCTCAACGTCTGCAGTGCGATTTTCAAATGTTCAGCATGCTCTTCAAAACTCTTCGAGTAAACCAGAATATCGTCAATGAACACCACAATAAATTGGTCCAAGAATGGTGAAAAGATTCGGTTCATCAAGTCCATGAATATTGCCGGTGCATTCGTTACTCCGAAGGGCACCACTAAGTACTCGTAATGTCCATACCGAGTTCGGAATGCCATCTTGCAAATATCTTCTAATTTCACTCGGACCTGATGATATCCGGATCGCAAATCCAGCTTCGAGAATACCCCCGCGCCACTAAGCTGCTCAAAAAGTTCTCCAATGCGAGGGATCAGGTACTTGTTCTTAATAGTCACCCGGTTTAATTCTCGATAGTCGATGCACATCCTTCTTGTGCCATCTTTCTTCTTAACTAGAAGAACTGGAGCTCCCCAAGGCGAGTTACTGCTTCGAATCTAACCCTTCTCAAGCAGTTCAGCAACCTGTTTCTTGACTTCTTCCAACTCCACTGGTGCCATTGGATAATACGCTTTAGATACTGGCGCTGCACCAGGAATAAGATCAATAGCGAACTCCACGTCTTGCTTCGGCGGTAATCCCGATATATCTTCAAACACATCCATAAAGTCGCGAACAACAGCTGGCTCATCACTTTTATCAACCTCCATTGATGCAAGAATATTATTTGTCAGCCTAGCCCTAAACTCGACTGGCCCGACAGAACTGCTTCCTCCAGTGAGGGTAAACTCGGGATGTACGGGAATCTGGAAAATTACTTTCTTTGCCCTACAATCAATGTGAGCGTGGAAAGTACCGAGAAAATCCATTCCCAAGACGACTTCATAGCTGCCCGTATCAATCACCAAGAAATCTGCAAAAAGTTCCCGTCCGCAAACAACAACTGTACAATCTTTACATTCCCTACTAGATATGATTTTCCCATTCCCAGCGTGTATGTCCCAAAAACTAGACAGGGTCGTGCAAGTAATCGAGTGTGTAGCTATAAACTTGGATGACATAAAACAATGGAACACACCAGAATCAAATAATGCTAATGCGGGAAAACCATGAACGAGTAGAATACCTGAAACAACTTCTCCTGACGCCTTAGCTTCCTTACCCGTCAAGGTAAAAGCTCGAGCCTGATTAGGTCCTTGAGTCAGCTGCTTCTGTCCCTGAAATGGTTTCTGTAAGGCTTCGGAATATCATCCCTTGTGTGTAACTTCGACGGACAAGAACTAACAGTATGATCCAACGATCCACAAACCAGAAAAAGTCCCTGCATCCTGTGACATTCCTTTTGCAAATGTCCGGGTAAGTGGAAGTAGCTACAAACCACGTATTTCCTCTGATCAACGACAGCAGGCTTCTTCATCGGTGTTACACCACGACGGTCCACTGGAATACATCTGCGTCCATGAGCTCGGTTAGGTACAAATGCCGGCTTCCTTACTGCAACTGCTATCTGCTGCAAACTCCCAGTCTTCCCAGATAGGCTCTGCTGTTCTCGGGCTGCCGTAAGTACCTGTGAGAAAGTGGTCAAACTCAGGGAGACAATCTGCCTCTGGATGTCCACATCCAAGCTGCGCATGAACCTCCTTGCCCTGTCTGCATCGTTGGCAACTAAAGGTCCAGCGAATCTACTGAGCCGTGTCCACTCAGCTGCATGTACATCTACGGGCGCTCCATTCTGCTTCAGACCGATGAACTTCTCTTCCATTTCCTCCCGTGCAGTCCGCGGGAAGAACTTCTCCAGGAAACTCTTCGAAAAATTCGCCCACTTGATCGGCTTGGGCAAGCGGGTCTCCTCCACAAGCCACCATTCACGGGCGTAGTCCACTAACTGAATGCGCAGCACATCCACTCTTTTATCATCTGGAATCTGTACCGCAATAAGTAAGTTCTCCATGTCAACTAGACACTGCTCTGCTGGCAACGGCTCCTCCAAACCGGTAAAGACAGACGGACCCAAACGCCTGAAATCTGCTACGGTCCCAACACGATCAACTGGCTTAGCTCCAACATTGTTCATGGACTGCTGAACGGTCTGCAAACCTTCCTGAAACGATTCAGCTTGCTGCTGGATCATCTCAGCCTGTCTATTTTGATTCTCCTGCATTCCCCGCATCACTCCAAGCATGGCGGCTTCGTCAACACGCCTTTGGTACGTCTTCAGATTCTTGTCTGCCATACTCCTGAAATCGAAACACCCAAGATTAGCATGATAACAAATTTACAATATAGATCAAGACTAGAACTCTAAGTTACTTAAATAGAGTACCGCATTGTAACTATGCCGCGGTATCATAGCTACAATTACATAACTCCACCCAAGTCGCCTAAGTCCTAGAGATAACAAGGAATCAGGTTTTCGAGTCGATGTGCAAATGAAGTTTGCACATCATAAAAGATATAGTCAAGAAGAACTTGATTCAAGAACGGTAAAACGGCAAGGTGGCAGGACATGTTTCCTAAATGCGGGTATTCTGATTCGTGTATTGGGTACAATACCCAACTACAAAAGAATCAACCCGACTATCCTATGTCCTTAATACCAAAAGAACCATGTCACACCCCGCTTCCCAGAGCACGCTAAATTGGGCACGTGACATAGCCAACCATGCTACCTGTGGGTAGGAAGTATCCGTCCACAGTCACATTATAGCTCTAGAGATATCAATAACAAAATAAAACTATCTAAAACATGTCCATAAGCCAAGATAACATGAGTCAAGAATAATAAAAGTGCGGAAGCAAAAGATCCAATACAAATAACTGGAATGTATGTCCCATAATGCGGGCTCACATCAGGAAATAAATGCAGGAAATAAAGAACTAACTACTACCGACACCTCACAGCTCATCCTGCCGGCTGAAGTACTCCTGCTCAGACTGCAGCAACGGTACAGAATCTGGGCAATGCAAAACCCAGACTTGAGCGCGTCATATCATCAAGTAATAAAATATAAACAGGGTAACATGCAATGCAAATATAAACATGAATAAAAAGCAGGTGTAACAGTAATATAAATCAGGCAATGCAGGGTAGTGTGCAGTGAGTAAACTAAACTGTCTATTGGGTTTTCTACTCTAAGGTCCTTGAAATCAATTTGATGAATCATCGATGTAACTCAATAGTATATCGTGCATGCCCGGGACCACGGTCTACAGACTCTCGGGCTGAAACCGAGACGTGCTGCTAGGCACTAACAGGAAATGAGTACAGACCAACGATGTCAGCAGCATCGTCACGAGGCGGGCCTAGCCTCTAAAACTGATCAGTATAAACGAGCAACTGTCGAGTTACAAGTCAGGATTTCATCATTGATTTCCCCATGCCCCAAGTTATATGTGTCAATTCAGGTATTCCGTAATCAAGAACTAATGCCAACACAGGATCGGGTAAGAGCAGGTTTGTCTGGATAGACAACAGGAATGGTCCGTGAAGACTACATATCAGGTTTGTTGGCATTAGGCACAAGATCATGTAATGGATCAATCCATGGTACAACTGGTCAAGTCAAGTAGTGTACGGTAATATGTCGGGTCAATCGATATATGTGTAGCAAGTCAGGCCAGGGTGTAAAAGATAACATGTGGGTACTCATAAACAGTGAGCATAATCCTGGTTATAAATAAACAAGCATGGTACTATCAGAGTAATAAACGGGCACAGTAACATGATAGCAATAGGTGCAGATTAAACTACTCAGTTGCACAGTTATCAGTTTGGCTTAAGGAATACTTTAACGTTTCAGGGATGCAGTATAACACATGTGGACGATGAAATCACATTAATATGTATTAAAACAATCTAGAGATGCAATTGAATGTGAATAAAGCTAAAGGTATGCAATCGGTCGTCCGATAGGGCAAAACTACAAAAAGGGTAATATAACTAATAAACAATTGTGAGTATGTGATTTAACATTTAAATGTGATTATGTATGCTTAGTAATCTAAATGCAATGGTTACCTTTCAAGTTCTAGATCTGAAATAATATAAATAGATGTAGACGGAACATCGAAATGTTATAAGACGATGCATGGGGTACTTAATCCAAACTACAGGTATGTTATATATATATATATATATATATATATATATAGAATAGGTATAGAATGATTCAAATAGCATGTAGCAAGATTAACTTGCCTTGACGGGTCGCGATACGGAAAACGGAACGTTACGCGTCGGCGGGGAAAAGTCGCGACGCGCGCACGGTACACGGAAAGCGTCCGAACGACGAACAGTGGAAACACACGGGTCGGGGGTCCACGCTGGGGCGTCGGGAAACGTCGTCGGCATCGCCAGATTCCAGCGAACAGACAAAACAGTGAACATCAAGAATGCATGAAAGAAAAGAGAAAAGAATATTAAGAAGAAAGAAGAGAAGGAGGATTGAGGAGTGGGTGCTCATGTTGATCTGTAGAAGGGTGGAGATCGTCGACTGCGTTGATGGAGCTCCGGTGCACGAACTGCAGAGGACACGGCAATCAACAGAAAATTCTATTCAAATGAAAAAGAACGAAGAAGGAAAGAAGGAAGAAGAGGGATATGTGATGCTCACTGGGGTTGCACGAAGGCCGGGGCACGGAGACGAGGTCACTGGCGGCGACAATTCCGGCGGTGCAAAAGTGCAGGGGCGTGGCTGCCAGATCCAGGGTGCTCGGGGAGAGGAGGAAGGAGGAAGGAGAGAGGGTAGAGACGGCTGCGATGAGGGTCGAGGGGCAACGAGGCTTGTGCGGCATCGTCGGTGCTAGACAGAGGCGAGGGAGGAAGGCGGCTAGGTTTTCAGTGATGGGTTCTGTTTAATTTTGAAGAGGGAAGGAAATATGAAGAGGAAGAAAGAGAGAGAGAGAGAGAGAGATCGAGAGGAGAGAGAAGAGGAGAGAGATAGAGAGGGAGAGAGAGATCGGGAGGAGAGAGAAAGATTTGAGGAGATATAAAGTTGTCGTTTGCCAAGAGAGAGAAAGAGAGAAGAGAGAGAAAGAGAAGGAGAAAGGAGAGAGGGGGGGCGACGTTTGGGGCACAGGGGAGAAAATGGGAGGCTGTGATTGGCTCGTGGCCAATAAAGGAAAAAAAATGAGAAAGATTTGAGGGGTTTGATTGGTTAGGGAAACTTTAAAAGGATTTTTAAAGAATGGGGAAAAATATTTTCTGGTTGTAGGATTTTAATTTCGCTGGATTAAAAAAATATTGGAAAATAGGATTTGGCGTAATACAAAATATTTCAGAATTGCGCCCGGGTCGAGTCCAAAAATTTGGGTTAGAATTACGAAAATTATTGGCGGGTTCCAAAAATTAAAATGAGATATTTTATAATTAAAAAGCATACCCCCAAGAACGGACGCACGTACGTTCGCGTAGCCGTCCAAACACGTCCGTTTCACTGAACGGGACGAGAACACGATGCAAGGACGCTACCACAGGGTTAGGGGTGCTGAGCAGGCCATGACAAGTATTTTTAATTTAATTTTAGATGACTTAAATTGTTATATGCAGAATATGAATTGTCGGGGTAAATTACAATTAGCAACAGTCAAGCAAGATAAATGAAATAAATACCACACACTACACATACAGTAACTGAAATTTGTAGAACTGGACTCGGTTGTTACAGAAACCGGCGATACACCATATATTACACTTACGGTCGCAGAAAAGAAAGTGTAAAACTACAACAGTTGGAATCCGCAACCTCCTTAGACATCTCATGCCTAACCAAATGAATTCCTTAGACATCGCATGCCTAACAATTATAAACCCCGCATTTTAGTCTCTATATCGAAAACTCTTTTCAATATCAAGTCGGGCAATTAAACAAGATTCCTGACATCCTGATCGAATGCTCGTTGGAAACTTTACTAGACGGCCGCACCCCTAATGCCGTCGACGAAGTGCACTAAGACGGAACACCGCTGCCGCGAGCACCCGAACGGAAGCTTTTGGTGACGGGGTTCTCCTACAATCACTTGGTCGGGGCTATGGGGCATGGCTATCTATTGAGTTTACACGGCGAGTATCCGCGTACGCTACGTGATTGAGACGGACTTTTGATCACATCAAAATCCCGTGGCAACCGATCAAATGAGACTAAAAACTGCTAGATTTATAACATTCAAATTAGTTATCTCATAACTACTTGTGGATTCCAAATATTGTATCCATTCCAGATAAATAGACAATGTTAAACTTTCCGATCAAATAAACAAACACCCAAGATTTCCCTTTAGTTCTCAACACTTGAAATTAGTTTAAAAGCATCCATCACATGCCACAATACCAATGGTCCAGTCGTAGAAGGGTCAAACCAACGCCTCACATGTGGCAACGCCGTACTGCCACAAACCCTAAGGTTTAGAGGCGGTTCAGATGGTCACATAATCGAGTTAAGGTTTTAGTTCTTCTAGAGGGTCCACCGCGTTACTTGCACGACTGTGAATGCTCTTTAACTAAGGAAAAATCCAACACTTAGAAATTTTCCGGCAGGGGAAAAAGTGAGTTATTGATATCCGTTCGAACTTTTTAACACGTTCTAAATTACCTGGAAAAACTTAAACGAAGTTAAACTTTCCGATCGAATCAACGAGTTCCCGATATATCCCATAAATCTCAACACTTGAGTAGAATTAAAAATTCCCAGAAGCATGAAAAAGTACCCAAGAATAAACCCCTGAAGTATTAGCCCCTAACTTCAAAATTTGGGCGCGGAACCGCCGCCAAACGCATGGTTTGGCCGCGGTTTCACGGTCACTTGAGCGAGTTGTGACTTCGTACTTCACAGTAATTCTTATAATTCCCTGCATGATTTTCCGAGTATTTTTAATATGAAAAATTTCAATTTTTGAAAAAATTTATAGAAACTAGGATTTATCGGGGTTTCGGAGTTCGATCGGACTTTAAACTTCTCCTACACGATGCCTAATGCTCTAGCTTGTCTCTGATACCAATGTAGGGTTAGCTTAGCACCTTGTGAAGGTTTTGGCAAGCATCAATCATGCTACTTTAAAAATTTTGGGGTGCTAAACGAACCCTAACCAAGATCTTAACTAGAGACATAGGGTTAACATAGCAAGTAAACAACTTTATTTCTAAGAGTTTGGGATTAAAACCTTTGTAGTCCGTTCCTTCGCTTCATAAGCTCCGTGTTGAGGTCCCTTCGCCGCGATCATCATGTACTCGGACTCTAGAGAGGCCCCATGAAAAGAAAGATGCAAGCTTGCTTCCAATTTTCAACAACTAAGATGATCTACCTTGAAGTATCTCAAACCCAAGCTCATGCTTCACTAATCAAGCATTAGCAAAGCAAACACACTAATCTAAGTGGGTAGAATAGATGAGAATGATGAAGTAGGAATTTAGCTCTCTTTTATTTTCAATTTCTCACTTTATTTCATCACATCACAAAAAGCTAGAAAGCTTTTTTCAAGAGCAAGAAGAAGAAGAAAGTCATTTGTGATGAATAATAAATTATGGTTATTGTTACAAATCAACCATGAGTCAATCATGAAGCCCATGTAGAGAGTAAACTAGGGTAAAGGGTTTGGGTTGGGTTAATAAATATCAACACAAAATATCTAAGCAAGAAACAAAAGGAAGCTTCATGAAGCTTCATGCAAAAACTAGCCCAAATGCTAACCCAAATCAAACCCTAACTTGTTTAAACTCCACAAATCATGTTGCATTTGTAACCCTAACTTGTTACAATATTATATATCACATATATAATATATTTTTGTAACAAAATAAAATAATACAATTAATATATATCGCACATATATCAATATATTATCCAAGTGAGAAAAAGAATCTTTAAGTGAGCTTATATTAGTTAATGTAAATTAATATATCACATATATAATTATACATTAAATTATCGAATCAACACTTGATCCAATAATCCGGCTATATCGCATATAACCGACTAATATAACATGTACCGATTCATCGAATCAACACTTGATCCGATGACCCGGCTATATCACATATACCCGGCCGATATCATATATCGCGAGAATGGAATACGATATCTCATATCGTAATATTCTCGGTCCCGCACATATCACATATGTGCTCCTACTCCATTTTTCCTGAGCTAGGAAACCTCTGTGTGGGACTCTAAAGAATCGTCAATACGCTGGGAGTAGGTGATGATCATATCAAACACCCACAAGCTGCAAGCGGTCAGCTAAACGTAACAGCCACCCAGGTATTGAGCGATTAGAAGATCAACAAGCAAGCCTGTATATTCTCCTGTGAATCCAATTAGTAACATTACCGTACAGTCCGGTCTCTTCGTCTGATATGTCGCATATCTCGCCTAGGGGTGGTAAACGTCAGACCCCAGTAGCTTGATAAGTCGTGTCGATATGAGGTCTATAACTGTTCGAGAAACTACTGATAACACTTACCAGTAAATCTCAGCAACCCTGGCTAGGGATTTCCAGTTATAGCTAATCGAATACAGCGCAACATCAACTCTCTATACCGGGAGAGACGAAACCCCTCCTATCGCTCATTGCCTCCATGTGATTCGGGACTGTACCCAAAAACCACCATTTTGCACGCCCTCTTAGACGTGGTATGATGGAAATCAAAGCACAGTAGGAATCACACAAGACTCTATAACGACCTCAGGTCTACAGACTAACCTGTACCAGTGTCACCAGAGAACTGCTATCTGACGTGAGGTATAATACTATCTGGGAGTTCTCGGCGAGTCCGTCCAGTGTACCCAGTCTCCACTGAGCACCCATATACCTTTTCTGATGTCAAACACCAATGGATATGGGATCATCCATCGCCCATCATATAGGTCAAGACGCCCATACGCTAGTCTACTCTGAAGTATCGATGCCCTGTCTCGGTAATCCCACGACTAGGAACATTTGAAGGATGTACTTGGCAACTACACTGTCCCCACTAGTATGATCTGCATCATAGTCCTGATAGTCAAGTACTCATCCTAAGGGCTTTATCAACATATAACATAGAGACAATCAAAGCACATGTTAAGATAAAAGGCAACCAGATAGCATCCTATCATGTCGAGCAAGAAAGTCCTCCCTATTTATGTCCAAGCATCAACTACAATATACATTGTATATACAGTAATGGCCTCTAGGGCATACATATCACTAATAGCTAGCACCAGCGCCCACCGCCTGCGTGCTAGGCACGTGAGGCGCTGGCGCTCACACGTCCTTTGGACGCCATTTTCCCCCGTAAAACTGTGCGGGGCCTCCGATATATCCAAAACCCCTTCAAAACACAATACACGCACACTACACATTGAGTTCATATGACCTGTTTGACCCGTCAATCGGAGGTTCTCTCGCTCCAAAGGCGAGGGGTAATTAATGGCATCTTAGTCCGCGGCTGCCGGAGATTCAGATCCCCACAATCACTAAACCCCAGCCTACCTTACGCAGGGAGAATCTGTAATGCGCCTGACAAGTACGCGCATGTTCCCATCTCAATATGGTGACGAAAAACACCGTACAGATTCTGGCATGCCTGGTGGGACCTTTCTCTTCTCCCATATCTCGGGTCAAGCGTTCATGCGAACTCATTTAACATATACACCGATGTTTGTACTGAAGTAATGTTCCTTTTATGCAGCAATCAACATTCAACGACAATGTCTCCCAAGACGAATTTAGCTTCCAACGCGACCCCGATCTCGTACGTTATCAAGATCAATGCTCGTATGGTTCTCCCCGCAAGCCTCAGTCGACAGTGGGAGGAACTGCCCCACCAGTTTGGTTCCGTCATCATCTACCCTCCCGGAAGCACTCATCTGGCAGAAATTTAGGCAAAACAGGTGGCCAAGACGGTCTCAAGGGGCAAGAGGCCGAACGTTGTGATCACTAAGGCACCATGAATTAAACTTAAGACGGTGTCTGAACAACTCTCTGGTGCTCCAACTGGGGGCAAGACTTCCGGTACAAAGGGCAACATCAAACGTTGCGGACGAGCTCAGGCGATGACTCCAACAAATGCACAATCAGGCGTATCTCCAAAGCCCTCCATCGCCCGGTCTACGGCGGCTTCCCGAAGAGCCGTAACCACCCAAGTGCTCAAAACAGAAAGGCTGAGACATAAGCGGCTCAGGTATCGAGCCAATAAGAGTGCCAGGACTCCGTCCAAGTGGAATCTTGTGAGGTTTCAAGAGCAGGGTTATTCTGCGACGACGGCTAAGTCGGCCGTAAAAATCAGCAATTCCTTCGAACCTCTGAAATGGGTTCAGAAAAATGCCATGGCCGCCAGAATCAAGAAGACAGCGGTCCGAACGTCGCTACAAAGAGACGTGTCCCAGCCCCAACAGAAAAAGTATAACACTGTCTCTTCAGGAGTCTATCAGGCGCTCTGTGCCGCACGAAAATAGCGTGGCAAAACCAAAAGGGAAGCGTCAGCACCATTCAAGAATCCGGCCAGGCCAGTCGCCTTCAGTCGACTGCCCGTTACCAAAACAGGAGGGTCAAGACAACGATCCGTGAAATCAGCCGCCAATAATAAAAAGACGGCTGGATATGTTATCCATACGGTCTATATGGTGGGCGGGCGCCCCAGTGACAACCTTCGCAGCAAAAGCAAGGATGGCGCCACCACATCCCAAGCCCAATCTGGCTTGAATGTGGTTGCCGCTTCCCAAGAACAACCGCCTCCACTGGATGATGAAAACCCGTTCGATGAGGTTGATAGGCAGAAAAACCCCTCAGTCCATGTAGTGTCAAGATCGAACTGTGAGGAAGAGTCGACTTTCCGCCCCAGGACCGCGGAGCAAGAGCTGCTTCAAGAGCTTCGAAAACAGCTCAGGAGCAAAGATAAAGAGATGGCCAAGCTCTATTCGAAAATTGACGACCTAACAAACGTTGTGATGCAGCTTACGGCTTAAATTTCTCGAGCTCCTCTCAATCAAGCACAAGTCTCCACTCATGAGCCGGGTGATGACAATCCGAAGCAGCCGATGCCTGTCCCTTTGGGTCCAAGATTGGTCGAGCCGCACGAAAGACGACCACATTTCGCTTCTGGGGACGCCTTGGCCCCAGATAACACTATCCCGCTAACACAAGATCGGATAATGGATTTGTTCACCAGCAAGGTTAAAACATTGGTGGCCGAAGCTGAAGCTCAGAAAGAAATTGGCAGTAGTGGGCGGCCATATCCCGCACTACGATCTGATCGAGTTCCCGAGCGGCTACGTCATTCCTAAGTTCGGAATATTTGACAGGACATGAAGTGCAAATCAGCACGTTGCCCACTTTAAGGCGTCATGCGGAAATACAGAGGGCAATGATGTGCTCCTTCTTCGTCAGTTTGTCAATAGTCTGACTGGTGTCGCTTTCGACTGGTACGCGAGTATACCAGACGGGTTCGTCATTACCTTTGTCCAAATGGAGTCTCTATTTTGGCAAAGGTTCATGAGTGTCAGTGATAAAATCTCCATTGCTTACCTTGTGAGGACCAAGCCGGGGAAGAATGAAAGCAACACCGACTTTATCGCCCGATGGCGTAATCTCACGGTTAAGTGCAAACCGCCGCTGGAGCAGGACCAGTCCGTCAGCCTCCTCGTTGGGAATCTCAGCAATTGGATGGTCCCCTTTCTTATATACAGCAGGCCTCAAGACATTTCAGAAGCTAACCAAGAAAGTCTAAATGCTGGAACGCTCAAAGCAAGAGTCCCCCCAGGACTCTCAGAAAGACAAGATTTGGAAAAGAAAGAGGACGACAACTGTAGAAGCGGGAATTCCAGCAATACCAATGTCCTCAATGCGTCTAACAATGAAGAAAAGCGAAGGGCAGGAGAATCCAAAACCAACCGTCTCGAAAGCCAGTGCTGGGAAGAGAAGGGCCTTCCCTAGAGGAGAAAAAGAACAATGTTTACTCTTTAAGAAGGCACAAGGTCTGCAAGATATTTAAAGATGCCTTGAATAACGGTCTACAATTGCCGGAGTCGAAAAGACCTCACGAAGAAAAATTGACCGACAATCCCCTGTATTTCCCATACCACAGAGTAGTGAGCCATGCGATTGAGGATTGCTATATTTTCAAAGACTGGGTTGAGAAGCAGTACAAGACTGGAGAGATCGAGCTGTCTAAAAGTGTGTTGGTGAACAATCAAGTTGCAACCACCAACTTTATACAGACAGAAGTTGAAGCCTTCTGGGATCAGACAGCCGAACCCACTGCCCTGAGAAATGAAACGGACTCACCGCGGCCTTCGTAGAGTATGCACATATCTAATAAGATGAAGAAGATGATAAAGCTACTTCGGAAAGAGCCCAGGACGAAATGGGAAGGATAGAAGAAGCCTACCATTCCAGCTGCCAATGCGGCTCCATCAGGCTTAAAATCCAAAAAGCTCAAGAAGAAGAAAAGTGCAGCTCGGCGCGAAAAAGAGTCTACAGGGAGATCGACCATTCAAAAATATATTGATTCCCTCGAAGACTATGAACAAAAGGAAAGAACTCTAATTCAATTGAAGGAGTTCCGCCCTATAGAAGCGGCTGAAATTCTGGAGGAGTTAGAGGAAGACTCCAATGAAGAGAAGACCTAGACCAGGAGTGGTCGTATTGCGCACACCCAGCAGGACAGAGTTCGGCATTGTCGATGGGGTAGTCGACTAAGTTCGGATAAAGGAACTTACCCAGATGCGTTGCGGATTGACCAAGGACGGACGAGTGATAAGTATTCCTCCGATGGTTGGGACGTGTTCCCGAGGACCAGTTCGGCCTGACATCTTCTACGGAATGATGAAGCTACAGAGTACGCGATTTCGAGTCCGTACGAGAGACTTCAGATTGACTGCGGCCGAGAACAGTGCGGTGCATCGTAGCTTAGCATGACGCCATAATGGACGGCGATAGATACAGGTGGAACAAGAGGTTCGTGTGAGACACTGACGAGCTGTCATTGCTTCCCGTCAAGACTAGAGACCTGATATGCTTACAGAGACGTTGGGATGTGACCAGTTTCTGAGAAAATATTGTGCTGAGGACACAGGTGTCTTTTGAGCGAGAAGAGGTTGGGCAGGAAGGCCAGCCTCTGTACAGATCGGCATAGGCATGCTTGGAAGAGACCTTGAGCAGGATCCCTTCCAGGACATTGCTGCCATGATGATTGCACCCAGGATCAGATGTGTGACGTGCTTTCAGAGAGCCAGAGGCCGACGCCAGTGATATGCTGCCTTACGAGTGGTCGTGAGGTTTGACCGAGAGGTGACCAGAGAAGTGCCAGAATGGAATCGTCCCCGTTAGCACATCTGACAGGGCCGATGAGCCGGTTGACTGTGAGATTGGAAATCCACGGAGAAGATAAGGACCCAGAGAGCCAGAGGACGCCAGATCGTGAGCAAGAGGCAGGTAGATATCCTGCGCTGCTAGCAGTGGATTGCACCGACTCCTTCTCGACCTTGAAGGAGGAACTACCGACGACGGTATTTATGATTTGTGATTTTGTGATTCGATTATCACGTATCCGTCATTTTGGATTTCGGTATTTTGGGCGTTCTGTTTGCATGATTTAGTTTTGATGACTGAGTTTCATGATATTTGATTTTGTGCACCATGGTTGCACCTACTGGGTATTTATACCTTGTACATAGTTATTACTCTTGAGCTGTTGATTGCGATTTCATGCCTATTTTATGCTGGTGATTTGATTTACGTTTCCAGCAGAGTTTCATGTAATTTTAGTGTTTTGATTTTGCACTCGGTATAGTTATATGTACTTGTAGTGCATCGATATGTGTTTTGTGCCCGCAGCTGCACACGTTTATGATTTTCTTCATATCTGGATACACTTGGTGTTGCTGCTTACGTATTTGAGTTATTGCTTGGTATTTGTGCATGAGATGCACCAGTTCTATACTTCGTGCATTTGTCGCACCAGTTTTATGTTTCTTGCGTTTATCGCATCAGATTTATATTTCGTGCCTTTGTTGCACCGGATTTATATTTTGTGCATTACGATTGCACCTGACTTCGATTTGATGCCTTTCGGTATGTCGATTTAGATTGTGATATTGATGTGGATTCTTGCACTCCGTGCTTTGGGGTTTGACTTACGCATATTCGACGTTGCTATTGGATTTTGTGATTCCGTGCATATTGAGTGCGCAGGGTCTAGATTTTCATTCGTGCATGATGGATGCACCGATTTGGATTTTCGCGCATGTTGGGCGCATGTTTTGAGATACGATTTTGGGGCACACCAGATGCACTAAATCGAGATTCTTCGTGCATTTCAGATGCACCTGTTTTGGCTGTCAGGCACACATGTTGTCTATGACAGATACTTCGTGCACACCCGTTGCACCTAGATGTTGTTTTGTGCACATGTTTAGCGCATATATGGATTTTGATTTCCGTGCGCGTCAGACGCACAGGGTGGTGTTATGTGCATTTTTGGAATTTATTCCTTTTGGAGCAGTACATTTTTATGATGTGGGATATTTGCTTTCATACTGAGCAGGACTAGTCAGTGGACAGTGCCTGGATATATTTTGCATGCATCGATAGTTATCGAAGGGATTTCCGAAAAGCGAGCTATAGTCTCAGTATATACCTACGTGTCCGATATGACACAAAACGTTTTAAAAACAAGGAAACCCTTCTGATTATTTTCAAAATGGTGGAACGTGCTTATTAAACAAAGGATATATATATACACATATATAGTTATTTTCTTATGAGAAACGTCCGCCACTGTGCAGTGTTACGCGTATCGCACAGCGACTTAAAAAGATTTGGCATACAGTTGCATCAGCTAATTACATGTATAGATTGGGTGTCTACATGTATAGTCTTGGTCCATATCATATTGATTTTGTATTGGATTTGACATTGTGTCGTTACCATAACTCCGATGATTGCGGATGCTTGATGGAGTGTTGCTTTTGAGTTATCTGCTCAGTACTCATGCGCATGCATTGCGCTATGATGTTTTATGTATAGATGATTTCGGAGCCCCGATGACTTGGAATTTGTATTGAAATATTTTAGTATTTGGGGGTTTAAATTTAAATTCGGGGACCGAATTTCTTTAAGGGGGGTAGATTGTAACGTCTTCAAAATAATAAAATATGATTTTTGGGAAATTTTATAATTTAATATTATTTTAATGAATATTTTAATATTCTGGTATAATTAAATACAGATAAATGGGGAAAAATTATGGAAAATTCTAAAATAAGGTATTTTAAGGAATTGCCTCGTTTTCTGTGCATGCCCCCATTTCCTCTAGTTTTGACCCTGAGTATGTCTAGTTTTGACTGATTCCATCTAGGGTGAAATCTGGGTTGATTTTCCTATGTTGGTGTATAATTTGGGACTTGTTTTAGCATGGATTTTGGTATTTGGTGATTCATTCCTGTCGGGTGGCGTTTGGACGTCAACGACAAGTGGATTTTGATTTTGTTTACATGCGAGTCGATAGGTTTTTACCTATGCGGGTAGCGTGTGCTATTTTGGTTTCCGATATGATTTTCATGTGCTTTAGCATTGTGATATACTTGTAGGTACCCCGCGTGATGTTGAGGCAAAGGAGGTGAAGATAGCGACATCGGCTTTGGCACACGAGAAGCAAGGTGAGTAGATTATATCTACAGGGGGAAGTCGGGTGGATGGCGTATAGCACCCCCGCAGTCCGTAGATAGATTATTATGTAGTTATCGTGATATTAGGTGTATTATGGATAGTACAGGGTTAGAAGTGACTAGTGCAGTTCATAGTCGCGAACCCTAGGATAGAATTACACCTATACACACACCCTTGCTTATCACTTGTACTTGCACTATGATTGATGATATGTGATGACTTTGGAGATGAGTCGATGATGTGGGCTTGGTGCCCTGGGATCGGTGATTTGATACGATTCATATGTGGGATATGACTTGTGATTCTTGCGGGCTTGGGATATGTGTTTACCCCCGCATGCATACTTTACTGATGTTACCGTTTTGTACTAGACATAGAGTAGTACTCCAAACTATATGTTCTGATGATGGTGATATCTGTTATGTGATGAGACAGTGAGATGTTGACCCCTACCCAGCTTTTGGGGATGTCGTACGATGATTTACCGTACGTGCCGATATTGATGATAGATCCGCACTCATAACTCGAGGATATCTTATGATATGACATTGAGGCGAGATCACCGACTATATATCTTTATATATATACCGACTCAGATTTAGGTGGTTTCCACACCTACCCCTCCTGTTTGACCTGATACTTAGGTGTAGTTGCATAGTAGATACTTCACTGTGGTGTTGACTACTAGATTTCTGCATCTTCATGCTATTCGCATTGCTGGCATATGTTCATTGCTATATTATTATCATGCTGTTAGGACACCAGCACCATTATCGATGATGCGTATGTTCCACGTACACTATTTGCCGGCTCACACACTTCATCATCGATAATTGCCATGCCACTACACTGTAGTACTATTGCATTCATGAGATGATTCTTCCTTCGACATATGCACATTACTATTCCATGTTGCATGATTTCCGATATGATTACTGTTCTTTACATGTCGCATACGTCATGGATTGACTGCATAGCACATCGCATTGGATTTACTTCCTGATGTTGGATTTTCATGTGATTTCTGGTTTTTGAGGACCGTGGGGTTATTTAAGAAAAGAGGCACTTTTATGAAAACCCGGTACCTCGTGATATGATATTTCGGTGCGTCCACCACGCGTTTTCTCGATGCTGAGACGTGTGCTTGAAACCCGATTCGAGGAGGTGATGATCCGTTTACGGGTTCGTGGTGGGCCCGGTATGGTTCCCCTCGGCGAGATTATCGATGGGTTTGCCGATTGAGCCTGGAGGCGGGCGAGTACCTACCGGTGATTGTATTTGAGCTCGGCGGATATCTGGAGGATACCGGCCGCAGTCGAGAGATGGGCTGACCCGTACTGCCGGGGGCCGAGGGCCGATACCGCAGACGGAGCCCCATATGGATGAGGATTTACGTGTCGATGCTAGGCACGGGTTTTCATGATGTTTTTCCATGATATTGTTTATATCCTCATACTTGCATACTTGATGCTTATCGTCAGTGGGTGACGAGTGGATGGGTTCCACATACATACAGACATGGATTATATACAGACTTGGATCATATACAGACTGGTTTTACATTGATCATACTTTATTTGTATATATAACAGGGTATGAGGGCGCTGTTATATATACCCTTGCACCAATATTAGTGGTATGGGACGCTAATATATGTGTATTGATATCATTGATATTTCTTCATGGTTACTTCATGCAGACATACCTTACACTGATGACATATGATTACCTGATTACCTGAGTACCTGGCACTACATACATGATTAGATGTTACCTTGCCACCCTATTACACTCAGATGTACTCTTGTGGATTATATTATTGATCGTTGACTTAGGTTTATGTCTTGCATTCGGTTTCTGCTTGTAGATGTTTCTATTCACGAGTTGGCAACTCACCCCCGTTGTGCCACAGTTCTTGCAGGTTCTGCCGTACAGGTTCTATTGCGGCATTTCTGGCACACTTTCTTCTTGCGGGTGACTTGCTTTGGTAGGTGGATTCTTTCGCATCAAGAACCACCATTGTATTTATTTATTTCATTGTATCTAGAATTTCCATCAACCAAAACTTGTATTGTTTCAGACCTAGACTAGTGATGTATTATTTCGACCTTAGAGTCGCGCTTAGTAGTATTGCGTTTTTTTCTTATTGCTTTTGAGTTTTCTTTGGATTTGATCCTCGCCACTAGGCGTTGTATATTATTGCTGCATATGTGGTTGTGACCGTCGATTGACGAAGAGCTAGCTCCCGCTTGGGGATGCCATTATCATTGCATACATATTGTTATACTTGTTGTACCCCATTCGGGGCCAGTTTTTCAAAAGAAACTCTGCCGAAATTTTTAGAAAAGACTTTATTGTTTTCAAAACGTACCTTCGGCTTAGTTATTTAAAAACCTTGATTTCAAACCTGTATTTCTTCACTTCTTTAAACCAGTTTTCTTTACTTATTCTTAAAAATGGTTTTAGATTTCTGGGCTTTTGGCTTACTTGGATCAGATGGAGTCCTATAGGCTTCATATGGTTCACGGGCCAGTCACGTGCTCTTTCGGGTCGTGACAAAGTTGGTATCAGAGCGCTAGGTTGACCTTGGTTCGAGTCTGAGTTTGACTATGTGGAGCCTAGGGCGTTGTTTATATACGAAACTTAGGCTTGACCTTACGGAACTTAGACTTGGTCGAGGGGGTATTCGACCCGAACATTCGTCGTATTAGGATGACCCTTGGTTGATGGATTAGGTGACTAAAGTAGAGTGACGTACCGTTGGTATGTTCCGCGGCATACTTACGACACGCCACTCCGCTTAAGGAACCATAGGATGTACATACTTTCGAGATCAGTGATTCTCTTCATATCCTGGATTATACATCCATTTGAGATCCCCGATTCTATTAGTTTCATGATCATACCTCCATTGATGCTGTTCCTTCCTATGATCATGTATCCACTTTAGATCTGTTGTTTCCTTTCTTGCCATTGATGTGCTCTCTTTGATACTCGACTGAGGTTCCTGTCGCCATGTTTGAGCGCAGTTTGGGCTGCTGCTAGGGTTACGGCCAGTGTGAGCTCGTTTGGTACGAGGGCCGACCATTGTGTTTTCTGGTGACATGGGAACGTCTCGAGTTAGTGTTGGTGATTGTGACCTCTAGTGGAGGCGAGTGCTTGGTCTTGCACCGGATGATCGGGCCATTGTTAGAGCTGCCAGTTGAGAGAAGACTGTTGATGTACAGCATACCTCAGAGATTGTGATGTCGCCTACCGTGCAGACAGATGGACCAGCTGTGGCTGAGATTGACAGGATGTTGCTTTCGGAGCTTACGAGCTGAGATTGCCGGAGCTTTCGGGCAGTCATGCGACTGATGATAGCTAGTCTACCCGATTTGAGAGACGAAGGTGATTCGTCCGATTTTGCGCCAGAGCGGGCCCAGATGAGTTGAAGATTTCCAGTGTGGAGAGTCTTACTCAGATCTAGAGCAGACCGACTCAGAGATGACCGCTTATGTCTTGCCTTTCCTGGAGGATTGAGGCGTTGTTCGGCGTACAGGCGTATGAGCCAGTTGCTACTGCAAATGACGAGATATCGCCCAGATGGTTGGAGCTACTGCAGCATGAGCATGTTCTTGGAGTTATGATAGTGAGACGCTAGTCACCGAGGATGAATGACTAGGACGTGTGGTGAGTTTGCTTACCCGATGCGAGTCATCAGGTGGATCGATTCCAGATAGAGACGACTTCACGCAGGTTCGTTGAGAGTCGATAGAGACGATCGAATGTCAGGAACCTATTTTCCAAGTTTAAAGTATACGGAAAGACATGCAGGTGATTCTATGGACCCTCTGGAAGAATGAAACCCTAACTTGACTTAATGACCGTGTGAAAGCCTTTGAACCTTCGGGTTTGCGGCGGTTCCTCGGCGCCATTAGTGAGGCTTGGGTTTGCCCTTCTACGGCTGGACCACCGACGCTGTGGCATGTACTCGATACTATTAAACTGTACCCGAGATGTGAGCTCTTGGGGGATTATGAGGATCTGGCGAGTCGATCGGATGGTTCGACATCTTCGGATATCGTGATGGGACACTGCTTGGGAGACTCCAGATGCGAGCATAGCCGTTGGAGCACAGTACATGCAGCCATGATGAGACGAGTCCGAATCAGTCGACATTGACGCAGAGTGAAGAAAAGAGTTCGCAAGATATTTCGACGAGATGACGTCCCACTCCGCTGACATCAGAGATGTGATACGCACCCCGAGGCGTGGTATGTGGATAGATCTTCCAGAAAGAAGCGCAATATGTATGCAGCCGTTCCGGAATGAGCTTTAGCTTTAGCATCGGATGACGACTTCCGGGCATTTCGGCAGGTTTGAGATTTGAGAAGGAACCTCGACAGGACCTTTCTGGAGTACGATACGAGAAGACCTAGACCAGGAGTGGTCGTATTGCGCACACCCAGCAGGACAGAGTTCGGCATTGTCGATGGGGTAGTCGACTAAGTTCGGATAAAGGAACTTACCCAGATGCGTTGCGGATTGACCAAGGACGGACGAGTGATAAGTATTCCTCCGATGGTTGGGACGTGTTCCCGAGGACCAGTTCGGCCTGACATCTTCTACGGAATGATGAAGCTACAGAGTACGCGATTTCGAGTCCGTACGAGAGACTTCAGATTGACTGCGGCCGAGAACAGTGCGGTGCATCGTAGCTTAGCATGACGCCATAATGGACGGCGATAGATACAGGTGGAACAAGAGGTTCGTGTGAGACACTGACGAGCTGTCATTGCTTCCCGTCGAGACTAGAGACCTGATATGCTTACAGAGACGTTGCGATGTGACCAGTTTCTGAGAAAATATTGTGCTGAGGACACAGGTGTCTTTTGAGCGAGAAGAGGTTGGGCAGGAAGGCCAGCCTCTGTACAGATCGGCACAGGCATGCTTGGAAGAGACCTTGAGCAGGATCCCTTCCAGGACATTGCGGCCATGATGATTGCACCCAGGATCAGATGTGTGACGTGCTTTCAGAGAGCCAGAGGCCGACGCCAGTGATATGCTGCCTTACGAGTGGTCGTGAGGTTTGACCGAGAGGTGACCAGAGAAGTGCCAGAATGGAATCGTCCCCGTTAGCACATCTGACAGGGCCGATGAGCCGGTTGACTGTGAGATTGGAAATCCACGGAGAAGATAAGGACCCAGAGAGCCAGAGGACGCCAGATCGTGAGCAAGAGGCAGGTAGATATCCTGCGCTGCTAGCAGTGGATTGCACCGACTCTTTCTCGACCTTGAAGGAGGAACTACCGACGACGGTATTTATGATTTGTGATTTTGTGATTCGATTATCACGTATCCGTCATTTTGGATTTCGGTATTTTGGGCGTTCTGTTTGCATGATTTAGTTTTGATGACTGAGTTTCATGATATTTGATTTTGTGCACCATGGTTGCACCTACTGGGTATTTATACCTTGTACATAGTTATTACTCTTGAGCTGTTGATTGCGATTTCATGCCTATTTTATGCTGGTGATTTGATTTACGTTTCCAGCAGAGTTTCATGTAATTTTAGTGTTTTGATTTTGCACTCGGTATAGCTTATATGTACTTGTAGTGCATCGATATGTGTTTTGTGCCCGCAGCTGCACACGTTTATGATTTTCTTCATATCTGGATACACTTGGTGTTGCTGCTTACGTATTTGAGTTATTGCTTGGTATTTGTGCATGGGATGCACCAGTTCTATACTTCGTGCATTTGTCGCACCAGTTTTATGTTTCTTGCGTTTATCGCATCAGATTTATATTTCGTGCCTTTGTTGCACCGGATTTATATTTTGTGCATTACGATTGCACCTGACTTCGATTTGATGTCTTTCGGTATGTCGATTTAGATTGTGATATTGATGTGGATTCTTGCACTCCGTGCTTTGGGGTTTGACTTACGCATATTCGACGTTGCTATTGGATTTTGTGATTCCGTGCATATTGAGTGCGCAGGGTCTAGATTTTCATTCGTGCATGATGGATGCACCGATTTGGATTTTCGCGCATGTTGGGCGCATGTTTTGAGATACGATTTTGGGGCACACCAGATGCACTAAATCGAGATTCTTCGTGCATTTCAGATGCACCTGTTTTGGCTGTCAGGCACACATGTTGTCTATGACAGATACTTCGTGCACACCCGTTGCACCTAGATGTTGTTTTGTGCACATGTTTAGCGCATATATGGATTTTGATTTCCGTGCGCGTCAGACGCACAGGGTGGTGTTATGTGCATTTTTGGAATTTATTCCTTTTGGAGCAGTACATTTTTATGATGTGGGATATTTGCTTTCATACTGAGCAGGACTAGTCAGTGGACAGTGCCTGGATATATTTTGCATGCATCGATAGTTATCGAAGGGATTTCCGAAAAGCGAGCTATAGTCTCAGTATATACCTACGTGTCCGATATGACACAAAACGTTTTAAAAACAAGGAAACCCTTCTGATTATTTTCAAAATGGTGGAACGTGCTTATTAAACAAAGGATATATATATACACATATATAGTTATTTTCTTATGGGAAACGTCCGCCACTGTGCAGTGTTACGCGTATCGCACAGCGACTTAAAAAGATTTGGTATACAGTTGCATCAGCTAATTACATGTATAGATTGGGTGTCTACATGTATAGTCTTGGTCCATATCATATTGATTTTGTATTGGATTTGACATTGTGTCGTTACCATAACTCCGATGATTGCGGATGCTTGATGGAGTGTTGCTTTTGAGTTATCTGCTCAGTACTCATGCGCATGCATTGCGCTATGATGTTTTATGTATAGATGATTTCGGAGCCCCGATGACTTGGAATTTGTATTGAAATATTTTAGTATTTGGGGGTTTAAATTTAAATTCGGGGACCGAATTTCTTTAAGGGGGGTAGATTGTAACGTCTTCAAAATAATAAAATATGATTTTTGGGAAATTTTATAATTTAATATTATTTTAATGAATATTTTAATATTCTGGTATAATTAAATACAGATAAATGGGGAAAAATTATGGAAAATTCTAAAATAAGGTATTTTAAGGAATTGCCTCGTTTTCTGTGCATGCCCCCATTTCCTCTAGTTTTGACCCTGAGTATGTCTAGTTTTGACTGATTCCATCTAGGGTGAAATCTGGGTTGATTTTCCTATGTTGGTGTATAATTTGGGACTTGTTTTAGCATGGATTTTGGTATTTGGTGATTCATTCCTGTCGGGTGGCGTTTGGACGTCAACGACAAGTGGATTTTGATTGTGTTTACATGCGAGTCGATAGGTTTTTACCTATGCGGGTAGCGTGTGCTATTTTGGTTTCCGATGTGATTTTCATGTGCTTTAGCATTGTGATATACTTATAGGTACCCCG
Source organism: Agapanthus africanus (assembly GCA_030015575.1). Lineage (NCBI taxonomy): Eukaryota > Viridiplantae > Streptophyta > Magnoliopsida > Asparagales > Amaryllidaceae > Agapanthus > Agapanthus africanus. The sequence goes on from JASDDO010000004.1 coordinate 210,902,814, forward strand.
CGTGATGTTGAGGCAAAGGAGGTGAAGATAGCGACATCGGCTTTGGCACACGAGAAGCAAGGTGAGTAGATTATATCTACAGGGGGAAGTCGGGTGGATGGCGTATAGCACCCCCGCAGTCCGTAGATAGATTATTATGTAGTTATCGTGATATTAGGTGTATTATGGATAGTACAGGGTTAGAAGTGACTAGTGCAGTTCATAGTCGCGAACCCTAGGATAGAATTGTAAGTGCACGGCGGCGCCCCGGCCGTCAATCCGACGGCCAAACGCGGAAACGGTGGTAAACTTTAAATTTTGCGGACTTAGCAAACCGGCACCACCGCGCACTAAACCCCGGATCGTGCCATTAAACTAGTCTAAGCTAAGTAACAAGATAGGTTAGAGATGTACCGACTGATCCGAGTCCTCCGGTCTTCATCTCCACTCCGATCTCCTCGCGGGATCTCCGGTCGTCTCCTCCTCGTCGGAAAGGGCACCACGAAGCCGGGTACTTTTACGGGCTCCCACCTCAATACCGAGGCAACTCGGGCGCGAAGCTGGCGAATCGACGCGTCCAAGATTTGCTGTAGGAATATAGTGTAGAGTGTATGTCTCACTTTGGGGTTGGTTGCCATAGATGGAGGAATGGTGTATAGAAAATTGGTGCTTTCAATTTTCTAGCAATGAAATGAGATGAAGAATGATATACTCAAAATGAATCACTCTCATTTTTCTTCCTCTCAAAGATGAAGCTCTCATTTTCTTCTCTTTCCTTCTTCTCTCTTTCTTTTTTTTTCTTTTCAACCATGATAATTATCTCACTCATTTAGAAATGGTGGAGGATAACAATATGAAGCAAGAGGGAGGTGAGTGTAGTAAAAGGAGGAGGGTGACCACATCCAAACATAATCATCACTAAACTTTACATCAACCTCAAATCCATCCTAATCTCATAAATACATGAAAAGCAAAGATGCTTATCATATCACACCTTATGCAATAAAACCCCCCACCATCTGTTTTTTGCAAACTTGCAAATAACACCCTCCATCGGAAAAGTCCGGCCGGGAAAGAACAAAGGAAAACCGGCCGGAACGGAATGCGAACTGGCAACTCCAGAAAACTGGTCCCGTAATAAATTACAGGAAAACCCCCATACAGTGCATACACACCCGCATCTGTACTCCGACCGGATACAAACGCAAAGAGACAAAATCTACACTGTACTAAACTAGGACCGGCTTAAACCAAAGCCGGCTAGTAATATCCGTCCGATCCTGATCCGTGCAATACCGCACGTATCTGATCGAACGCTGCCATATAACTATACGGCCACTAGTACAAAACCGTCCGATCCTGATCCGTGCAATACCGCACGTATCTGATCGGATCCTGCCATATCTCCATACGGCCTCTACAGCGTTTCGCCCGAAAGCTTGAGTAACTGAAAGTGTGGTGGACTCTAAAGACTCGTCAATACTATGGCTGTGGATTTAACCACTAGCACGTCAGAGGTATAAGCCAATACATGACGGGCCACCAGCTATTGACCAAAAGGGACGTCGATGAGGAAGCTCACCCCGACACCCAACTGAGCCTGTCAGTGACAATATCCGTACAGTCCGGTCCGTTCGTCTATGAGCATCGCATGGCGGGCCTAGGGGGTTGGTAAAAGTCAGACCCCCAAAAGCGGTACAAGTCGTGTCGGAGTGTAGCCCAGAACACCCTGAGATACTACTGGAATTCCTACCAGTAAATCTCCTGCCTTGGCCAAGGTCTTTTCATGTTCTGGCTCTCCTAGACACAGCGCGACCTCACCCCCAATACCGGGAGAGACGAACCCCTGAAGATCCGCTCACTGCCTCCATGTGGCTCGGGACTGTACCCAACTAAAACCTGTTTGCACGACTCCTTTGAGCCGTGGTAGGGTAGTAATCAAAGTACAGTGGGAACTCACACGAGACAAATGACGATCCCCAGGTCGATGAACTAACCTGTACACATGTCACCAGGGAACTGCTATCTGACGTCAGGTATAAGACCAACTAGCATATTCCCGGCGAGTCCTGTCCGGTGTACTCATAACCCAATGAGCACCTGTATACATCTTAGGTGATCCAACTGACACCAGCGGCTTGTGAGACCGGCCACCGCCCCTCGTCGGGGTCTCGACTGTATACACTAGTCTACTCTGGAGAATCGATGCCCTGTCTCGAAACTCCCACGACTAGGGACCTATCAAGGATGTGCTTGTAGACTCCAGCTCTCACTTATATGATCGCCCTCATACTGCTGGCAGTCAAGCATGAATCCTAGGGCTCTATCAACGTGCAATAGCGACCTGTCATGTCACCTAAAGCAGTACATGATGATAAAGGTAAACCAGATAGCATACTATCATCTTGAGTAAGACTGTCCTACCGGGATAGGTCCTCCCTCAATCATTGCAATCACGTGCCTGTGATCCAATAATTGACTCTGAGGGCACTATCTCCAACAATCTCCCACTTGCACTCAAGGCCAATTATTGCGATGTCGCATACTCACAGCCCGTGTGATACCGAACACCCAACTCCTCTACTTGTCAGTCTCACAAAACTCGTTTGTGAAAATATTGCGTTCGAGGAATAGCCTCAGTGAGTGGATCCGCTCTGATGTTTCTTTCTATGTCTCTCTATATCTCAAGTTCGCGGAGAAAGCCATCTCCCGAAATGAGCAATACCTGTCTTAGAATGTCTGGATGTCTGATGGGACCTAGCTCATAAATGAACTCCAAATCCAAACTTCTTAGACTGTATCGTCAACTGAACTTAATCAGTATCCTGCGCCATGCCACCCTCAGTATTCCCTTGGACCACCTGTCCAAAATACTGCCCCTCGTCAGAAGGATAAATATAACTCTGACAACCTCCTTGTCGTCCATGTCACCTTGGAAGCCTGAAATGATAACTGTCTCCCAAAGGAGAATGCTGCTATCATATCCCTAGAACATCCACTTATGTTCTAAAACTGCCTCCGATAGTTTTTCCAGGATTGGATCAATATCAACTTATTGCATCTAGTGCAAGAACAACATCTGGTGTGGTACTTGACATCTCATGATTGACTCAATTTCCTAAGTAAGTGATCTGCCAATCATGCGTATCCCTCTCCACTTTAGTCTGTAAGACACCTTTAGAGAGGGTGACTCCATCACCTGCAGGTATACTACCGTGCCAGGAGTCGTCCATTCTAAATACTCTTAGAATGCTGTCAAGGTACCCAGATTAGGAAACCACCCAAATCTAGATCTAAAACCATAGATCTAGTAACCAGAATGTCTGATATAATATCCAAGTCCTATATGGAGAAAACACTGTGTGACGACCAAAGTATAACCGATCGTAGTATAGGAATATCACTTCCTACTACGTGTATGTCATCCAAATACCAGGATACCATGCCCTACTACCTTCTCAACAGATCCATCCCCTATTCTGATGACGTCAAACCTATGACTGTCACATCTGAAATGGATGATCTATCTCCGCTACATCTGCTTTAGTCTATAAATAGACATAAGCCTGATGTCCACCAATGCTTCCGCTGCTCCCACTGACTACGACAACCCTCTGGCAGAGTCATACAGACGTGCACTTCTAAAGCTAGTTTAGAACGACGCTATACTCATCCTCCTGCCGGGTTTCGCGGCCTGGAACAACAACAATGGCAAGTGTGGGGAAACAAGAACTTCCCTGTCACCGTCCTTGAGGCTACCGAAGTACATCTCGGGTGCCTGAAGTTACCCACCTTATCTGCGGAGTGGCCAATGGAATGTCAAAACAGATTGAATCTTTAGGTTCCTATTAAATCTTCAGTAATCGTTTGTGGTTCTGGAATCACTTCCAGTTCTACAATACTCCCACTACTGTTTTTCTGAAAAAAATCCATTTTTAATAAAACTGTGGCGAGTCAAGAACAATATCACTATTGATCTTCCAGATGGTAGAAAATCAACCCTCGTCATAGCCTGGGTCAACCCACAAACAGCCATTACAGAAACGTGCCTTGAGTTGTCCAGAGTCTGGTTTTAATCATAAGCCAGACAACTCCCCGTACCTTAACAACGTTAAGATATGAACTGTACTATATCCAATATAGAACCAGAGGCACTGATTTAATTTTACCAGATTCAAATCATGCAGCTTGTCTCCAGTGCATGTCAACTAAATGGAGAGAGGCCGATCAGCGTTACTCAACTTAGGAATGCTTCCAATTATGAGTAACCTGATAAGAGAAGCAATTTCTCTTTATCATTACTATCAACTGAATACCATACACAAGTATCTACATCTTCGATCACTTTGAAGAATCCCGATACTTGCTACACCTGATTCTCTACTCTATTCAAATACCTATAACTCCTCAAAACTTAGACCCTGTGTTTCTACGAAACACATGTCTAAGAACTAGAGAAGTTAAAAGTAAACAGAATATAGTAAGAGGACCAACCCCTCTGTCCTAATGGACACTGGACAACATACAATTCTCTGTATAAGTCCGCTGAGTCTAACAACTCTTTCACTGTGTGTCGTAGGTTGAAAACTGTACTTATGGTTAAGAAGAATTACACCGCTGTTTAATGCTCCTTACCTAACCATCCACTGATATAGGTAAATGTCATCGACATAATATCAAAAGGTATATCTCACTCTATGAAAATAGACGTACAGATATATCAATTTGAAATTGGTGCACAACAGCGAATATTCAAAACCAAATATTTGCCGACCGGCAAACTGGCCAGATGATCCCCTCAAATATCACCAATTACAACGAATCCCGATATAATGAGGATGATCACCCAATTCCCAATAACGTACTCCCACTCATCATCTGTAAAACCATACAGATGCGAGAATCATACCTGGTAAATACATACCCTGGAGTAAGTATCTAATCGGGAAATCGGTTCTCTTTTAACATTACACAGTGAAACTGAAATATTGAAATGTTTCGTTGGGGTATCCTGGTATTCCTAGTAATGCCTCTACCATTATTCAGATCACAACTATAACCGTATAATTCTTTGCCACCTCTCCAAATCCCTTTATATGTCTTTAGTCATTACCTTCTGTACACCCCTTTAGGCCAAATGGTTTTCTTCCATCCCTACCGTTCGGCACCAGCCTATGGTTTGGAAGAAGACTATCCAAAAAGCATAAAGGGTGTACTGTCCTAATCCTAGGAGCACTCGCAACGCGAGAGAAGGTGAAGATAAAAGACACCTGAATGTACTTTATTCCTATTTCTCCTGAACCAGGATCCATCCCCGAACTGGAACAAGTTCCTTTCGAGTTCGTATATAACCATACGATGGATTATCCATTAAACTGGGATCTTCGTAGTGATACGGAGTGTCGTGGAGAAATACAAAGGTGATTTGGGATTGGCGAAGAAATACTTGGTTTGGTCGTGAATATCAGTCGCAATTTACTTTGCCCTCTTACTAATCCCTTGCTTTGTCTGAACTTAATACCTTCTGTACACCGTTTAGGCTAACTAGTTTTCTTCATTCCCTACCGGTCGGCACCAGCCTATGGTTTGGAAGAAGACTATCCAATTTGCGTAATAGGTGTACTACTCCTAAACCAAGGAGTACTCGCAACCTGAGAGAAGGTGAAAAGAAAAGACAACTGAATAGTCCTATCCGTTTTCTCCAGAACCAGAAACCATCCTCGAAGTCCTTCGAGTTCGTATATAACCATACGATGGTTTTGTCCAATGGAAGTGGACGGTCGTAGTAATACGGGGTGTCCCGGAGAAAAGGGTAAAAGTAGGAGTGGCAAAGAGGTTTGCAACTCTGACAATCCAAAAGCCAGTGTTAAGTAGGTTCGGTCAACTTGGTCACTGAGTCATAGTCTAGGGTCGGGTCAATGGTCGCTGCCAAAGAGAGAGAGAAAAGAAACACTCAGCGTGCACTCTAACCTAGATCAGAATGGTTATCACTTTTTATAATCAGGAAACCTCCCACTGTACCTCAAATTCTCCTCCAAACCTGAAAGAAGAATTAGTCGGGGTCACCCGAGGAGTAAACCAACTCATCAGTGGGAATCGGGATCCAACTATCATTGCATGATAACGTGACGGAATCCGCTCACGGTATCACACTCCAGAAGGTATGCGCATATCTGGCAAGTTTCAGTACTTTTGAAACTCCCGATGTGATTTTTACCCCATGCTCTTATGACCTTGACTTTGGCCAACATATCATAAGTCACATGTCAAGTTCAACCCGTCATTCTCCAGGTTAATTTGAATCCACCCGTACCTACCCTTGACTTTGGCCAAAATGGCAGTACGGCTGTCCCAAACCAACGCATCTATCTATGCTGCATATGAATACCCAATAGCTACCAAACACTGTGCCTTGACTTTGGCCAACATACACAGCTTGAATACTATTGACCATCCATATGAAACGACGGAGGGCTACGAATGGTTTCTTGCGAAAACCTTTAACGTAATGAACTTGATATCGTCGAAGGAACGGATAGCTTTTAAAAATATAGTGACGAAAACCGTTGCTAAAGAGGTCACTCCCGGTGAAGGGATCTCGGCTCTTTCCCCGTAGAATGGGGTGCAGGATATTCCAAATGAATACCACGGTGCAAAGCAAAAGTAATCGGCTATAGTGAAGTTAATGCCCTGACGCAAACTTCTGTCCAAGGGGTCACTCCCGGTGAAGGGATCTCGGCCCTTGCCTCGTCGACTGAGGAGCAGGATATTCCAAATGAATACCACGATGCAAAACAAAAGTGAACGTCCTTGCAATAACAGCTTTTTGAAAAGTGTTCCAACAACATCAGATTAGGTTTGTTTTTAAACTTGCATTGATCCGAATCAATGCAGTCCCATCAATTGATCACACCACAAAGAACGAAAATATACTGACGTACGTATATGCCATCCGCATTCGCCACTGGGTCCCGTCATCACTCGTTAGGTTAGCTTACTAACGACAGAGCGGGGACTGGACTAGCGCGGATGAAAAACATATACAACATCTACTAATATATATACCAATATATTATATTTCGCTCAAGGCGTTAAAAGAAATGCAACATCACAGAAATGTACAGCATCATAGAACAATACAGATATCTGGGATCCCCGGGTTTCACAGAGCCACTACTGAAACCCGACGTTCCCCTGGTCGTGTGGATAGCCTGTGCAATGAAATCCTAGACCCCTACGGGCGCGGCAAGTCACCCGCCAAAACCTGAAGCGAGGCAGCCCCCTTCAGCTCCGTGAATGGACCACCCAGCACTCCACGGAATCCGGCAACTTGGGCACCCCTCCTGGGTCAACCTGTACCCCCTACGAGTGCGGCGAATAGCCCGCCAATCCTAGAGTGAAGCCCCCTCCGTCCCAATGCCATGAGATGCGGGCTTGTTGCCCTCTAGAACCCGGCTATCCGTGCACCCCACCGCGGGGTAATCCTAGTACAGAATGTAAAATATACATACACCGGGTACATCGACCGCAACCAGGTCGTGTCCCAAAATAATAATACAAACAGGCAGTGACGGCAGTCCACATGTCGGACGCTCGCCCCGCAATATCAAATGTACATAATACCACCACAACTGTACTAGCATTGCAACCAGGCTATCCCCACGACCGATCCGCAACATCACAGCATAAACATAGAACATCAACGTGAAAGTCACGTTCGCAAATCCGTCTAACCAGGCTATAGCAGTTAGACAGGATTTACCGATCGAGTGACATTCACGGTCGCAGATATAATGTAAATACTGTGAAAAATGTGTTTAAAATATCCGATCGATCAAAAATTAACAAGTGGGCCCTCAATCAAAACTGTAGCACTCACAGAAATCCTGGGCCCAATTTTAATATTCCAAAACCCATATTTTAAGCCCAGAAGGCCTCTGAAAAAATTTGGTGAAGTGATGTGAATAGTGCGCGGCGGAAGGGCCGTGGGAATGGGGTTTGCGCGGCGCTTCCGCGCTCCCACTGTGGAGTTACTTCGTCAAATTTTTACAGAACTCTTAGATTTTCGAGTACATCAATATTTTACAACCTGAAAAATTTTTCGAGACCAAAAATTTTCAACAGAAACTGATTCGAACTAAAATGCAGTTTTGGAACATTCGATCGATCGAAACAGAAAAACACATTACACCAAGCTAGACTATGTTAATGGCGAGGCTCTGATACCACTGTAAGTGCACGGCGGCGCCCCGGCCGTCAATCCGACGGCCAAACGCGGAAACGGTGGTAAACTTTAAATTTTGCGGACTTAGCAAACCGGCACCACCGCGCACTAAACCCCGGATCGGGCCATTAAACTAGTCTAAGCTAAGTAACAAGATAGGTTAGAGATGTACCGACTGATCCGAGTCCTCCGGTCTTCATCTCCACTCCGATCTCCTCGCGGGATCTCCGGTCGTTTCCTCCTCGTCGGAAAGGGCACCACGAAGTCGGGTACTTTTACGGGCTCCCACCTCAATACCGAGGCAACTCGGGCGCGAAGCTGGCGAATCGACGCGTCCAAGATTTGCTGTAGGAATATAGTGTAGAGTGTATGTCTCACTTTGGGGTTGGTTGCCATAGATGGAGGAATGGTGTATAGAAAATTGGTGCTTTCAATTTTCTAGCAATGAAATGAGATGAAGAATGATATACTCAAAATGAATCACTCTCATTTTTCTTCCTCTCAAAGATGAAGCTCTCATTTTCTTCTCTTTCCTTCTTCTCTCTTTCTTTTTTTTTCTTTTCAACCATGATAATTATCTCACTCATTTAGAAATGGTGGAGGATAACAATATGAAGCAAGAGGGAGGTGAGTGTAGTAAAAGGAGGAGGGTGACCACATCCAAACATAATCATCACTAAACTTTACATCAACCTCAAATCCATCCTAATCTCATAAATACATGAAAAGCAAAGATGCTTATCATATCACACCTTATGCAATAAAACCCCCCACCATCTGTTTTTTGTAAACTTGCAAATAACACCCTCCATCGGAAAAGTCCGGCCGGGAAAGAACAAAGGAAAACCGGCCGGAACGGAATGCGAACTGGCAACTCCAGAAAACTGGTCCCGTAATAAATTACAGGAAAACCCCCATACAGTGCATACACACCCGCATCTGTATTCCGACCGGATACAAATGCAAAGAGACAAAATCTACACTGTACTAAACTAGGACCGGCTTAAACCAAAGCCGGCTAGTAATATCCGTCCGATCCTGATCCGTGCAATACCGCACGTATCTGATCGAACGCTGCCATATAACTATACGGCCACTAGTACAAAACCGTCCGATCCTGATCCGTGCAATACCGCACGTATCTGATCGGATCCTGCCATATCTCCATACGGCCTCTACAGCGTTTCGCCCGAAAGCTTGAGTAACTGAAAGTGTGGTGGACTCTAAAGACTCGTCAATACTATGGCTGTGGATTTAACCACTAGCACGTCAGAGGTATAAGCCAATACATGACGGGCCACCAGCTATTGACCAAAAGGGACGTCGATGAGGAAGCTCACCCCGACACCCAACTGAGCCTGTCAGTGACAATATCCGTACAGTCCGGTCCGTTCGTCTATGAGCATCGCATGGCGGGCCTTGGGGGTTGGTAAAAGTCAGACCCCCAAAAGCGGTACAAGTCGTGTCGGAGTGTAGCCCAGAACACCCTGAGATACTACTGGAATACCTACCAGTAAATCTCCTGCCTTGGCCAAGGTCTTTTCATGTTCTGGCTCTCCTAGACACAGCGCGACCTCACCCCCAATACCGGGAGAGACGAACCCCTGAAGATCCGCTCACTGCCTCCATGTGGCTCGGGACTGTACCCAACTAAAACCTGTTTGCACGACTCCTTTGAGCCGTGGTAGGGTAGTAATCAAAGTACAGTGGGAACTCACACGAGACAAATGACGATCCCCAGGTCGATGAACTAACCTGTACACATGTCACCAGGGAACTGCTATCTGACGTCAGGTATAAGACCAACTAGCATGTTCCCGGCGAGTCCTGTCCGGTGTACTCATAACCCAATGAGCACCTGTATACATCTTAGGTGATCCAACTGACACCAGTGGCTTGTGAGACCGGCCACCGCCCCTCGTCGGGGTCTCGACTGTATACACTAGTCTACTCTGGAGAATCGATGCCCTGTCTCGAAACTCCCACGACTAGGGACCTATCAAGGATGTGCTTGTAGACTCCAGCTCTCACTTATATGATCGCCCTCATACTGCTGGCAGTCAAGCATGAATCCTAGGGCTCTATCAACATGCAATAGCGACCTGTCATGTCACCTAAAGCAGTACACGATGATAAAGGTAAACCAGATAGCATACTATCATCTTGAGTAAGACTGTCCTACCGGGATAGGTCCTCCCTCAATCATTGCAATCACGTGCCTGTGATCCAATAATTGACTCTGAGGGCACTATCTCCAACAAGAATTACACCTATACACACACCCTTGCTTATCACTTGTACTTGCACTATGATTGATGATATGTGATGACTTTGGAGATGAGTCGATGATGTGGGCTTGGTGCCCTGGGATCGGTGATTTGATACGATTCATATGTGGGATATGACTTGTGATTCTTGCGGGCTTGGGATATGTGTTTACCCCCGCATGCATACTTTACTGATGTTACCGTTTTGTACTACACATAGAGTAGTACTCCAGACTATATGTTCTGATGATGGTGATATCTGTTATGTGATGAGACAGTGAGATGTTGACCCCTACCCAGCTTTTGGGGATGCCGTACGATGATTTACCGTACGTGCCGATATTGATGATAGATCCGCACTCATAACTCGAGGATATCTTATGATATGACATTGAGGCGAGATCACCGACTATATATCTTTATATATATACCGACTCAGATTTAGGTGGTTTCCACACCTACCCCTCCTGTTTGACCTGATACTTAGGTGTAGTTGCATAGTAGATACTTCACTGTGGTGTTGACTACTAGATTTCTGCATCTTCATGCTATTCGCATTGCTGGCATATGTTCATTGCTATATTATTATCATGCTGTTAGGACACCAGCACCATTATCGATGATGCGTATGTTCCACGTACACTATTTGCCGGCTCACACACTTCATCATCGATAATTGCCATGCCACTACACTGTAGTACTATTGCATTCATGAGATGATTCTTCCTTCGACATATGCACATTACTATTCCATGTTGCATGATTTCTGATATGATTACTGTTCTTTACATGTCGCATACGTCATGGATTGACTGCATAGCACATCGCATTGGATTTACTTCCTGATGTTGGATTTTCATGTGATTTCTGGTTTTTGAGGACCGTGGGGTTATTTAAGAAAAGAGGCACTTTTATGAAAACCCGGTACCTCGTGATATGATATTTCGGTGCGTCCACCACGCGTTTTCTCGGTGCTGAGACGTGTGCTTGAAACCCGATTCGAGGAGGTGATGATCCGTTTACGGGTTCGTGGTGGGCCCGGTATGGTTCCCCTCGGCGAGATTATCGATGGGTTTGCCGATTGAGCCTGGAGGCGGGCGAGTACCTACCGGTGATTGTATTTGAGCTCGGCGGATATCTGGAGGATACCGGCCGCAGTCGAGAGATGGGCTGACCCGTACTGCCGGGGGCCGAGGGCCGATACCGCAGACGGAGCCCCATATGGATGAGGATTTACGTGTCGATGCTAGGCACGGGTTTTCATGATGTTTTTCCATGATATTGTTTATATCCTCATACTTGCATACCTGATGCTTATCGTCAGTGGGTGACGAGTGGATGGGTTCCACATACATACAGACATGGATTATATACAGACTTGGATCATATACAGACTGGTTTTACATTGATCATACTTTATTTGTATATATAACAGGGTATGAGGGCGCTGTTATATATACCCTTACACCAATATTAGTGGTATGGGATGCTAATATATGTGTATTGATATCATTGATATTTCTTCATGGTTACTTCATGCAGACATACCTTACACTGATGACATGTGATTACCTGAGTACCTGGCACTACATACATGATTAGATGTTACCTTGCCACCCTATTACACTCAGATGTACTCTTGTGGATTACATTATTGATCGTTGACTTAGGTTTATGTCTTGCATTCGGTTTCTGCTTGTAGATGTTTCTATTCTCGAGTTGGCAACTCACCCCCGTTGTGCCACAGTTCTTGCAGGTTCTGCCGTACAGGTTCTATTGCGGCATTTCTGGCACACTTTCTTCTTGCGGGTGACTTGCTTTGGTAGGTGGATTCTTTCGCATCAAGAACCACCATTGTATTTATTTATTTCATTGTATCTAGAATTTCCATCAACCAAAACTTGTATTGTTTCAGACCTAGACTAGTGATGTATTATTTCGACCTTAGAGTCGCGCTTAGTAGTATTGCGTTTTTTTCTTATTGCTTTTGAGTTTTCTTTGGATTTGATCCTCGCCACTAGGCGTTGTATATTATTGCTGCATATGTGGTTGTGACCGTCGATTGACGAAGAGCTAGCTCCCGCTTGGGGATGCCATTATCATTGCATACATATTGTTATACTTGTTGTACCCCATTCGGGGCCAGTTTTTCAAAAGAAACTCTGCCGAAATTTTTAGAAAAGACTTTATTGTTTTCAAAACGTACCTTCGGCTTAGTTATTTAAAAACCTTGATTTCAAACCTGTATTTCTTCACTTCTTTAAACCAGTTTTCTTTAATTATTCTCAAAAATGGTTTTAGATTTCTGGGCTTTTGGCTTACTTGGATCAGATGGAGTCCTATAGGCTTCATATGGTTAAAGGGCCAGTCACGTGCTCTTTCGGGTCGTGACAAAGTTGGTATCAGAGCGCTAGGTTGACCTTGGTTCGAGTCTGAGTTTGACTATGTGGAGCCTAGGGCGTTGTTTATATACGAAACTTAGGCTTGATCTTACGGAACTTAGACTTGGTCAAGGGGGTATTCGACCCGAACATTCGTCGTATTAGGATGACCCTTGGTTGATGGATTAGGTGACTAAAGTTGAGTGACGTACCGTTGGTATGTTCCGCGGCATACTTACGACACGCCACTCCGCTTAAGGAACCATAGGATGTACATACTTTCGAGATCGGTGATTCTCTTCATATCCTGGATTATACATCCATTTGAGATCCCCGATTCTATTAGTTTCATGATCATACCTCCATTGATGCTGTTCCTTCCTATGATCATGTATCCACTTTGGATCTGTTGTTTCCTTTCTTGCCATTGATGTGCTCTCTTTGATACTCGACTGAGGTTCCTGTCGCCATGTTTGAGCGCAGTTTGGGCTGCTGCTAGGGTTACGGCCAGTGTGAGCTCGTTTGGTACGAGGGCCGACCATTGTGTTTTCTGGTGACATGGGAACGTCTCGAGTTAGTGTTGGTGATTGTGACCTCTAGTGGAGGCGAGTGCTTGGTCTTGCACCGGATGATCGGGCCATTGTTAGAGCTGCCAGTTGAGAGAAGACTGTTGATGTACAGCATACCTCAGAGATTGTGATGTCGCCTACCGTGCAGACAGATGGACCAGCTGTGGCTGAGATTGACAGGATGTTGCTTTCGGAGCTTACGAGCTGAGATTGCCGGAGCTTTCGGGCAGTCATGCAACTGATGATAGCTAGTCTACCCGATTTGAGAGACGAAGGTGATTCGTCCGATTTTGCGCCAGAGCGGGCCCAGATGAGTTGAAGATTTCCAGTGTGGAGAGTCTTACTCAGATCTAGAGCAGACCGACTCAGAGATGACCGCTTATGTATTGCCTTTCCTGGAGGATTGAGGCGTTGTTCGGCGTACAGGCGTATGAGCCAGTTGCTACTGCAAATGACGAGATATCGCCCAGATGGTTGGAGCTACTGCAGCATGAGCATGTTCTTGGAGTTATGATAGCGAGACGCTAGTCACCGAGGATGAATGACTAGGACGTGTGGTGAGTTTGCTTACCCGATGCGAGTCATCAGGTGGATCGATTCCAGATAGAGACGACTTCACGCAGGTTCGTTGAGAGTCGATAGAGACGATCGAATGTCAGGAACCTATTTTCCAAGTTTAAAGTATACGGAAAGACATGCAGGTGATTCTATGGACCCTCTAGAAGAATGAAACCCTAACTCGACTTAATGACCGTGTGAAAGCCTTTGAACCTTCGGGTTTGCGGCGGTTCCTCGGCGCCATTAGTGAGGCTTGGGTTTGCCCTTCTACGGCTGGACCACCGACGCTGTGGCATGTACTCGATACTATTAAACTGTACCCGAGATGTGAGCTCTTGGGGGATTATGAGGATCTGGCGAGTCGATCGGATGGTTCGACATCTTCGGATATCGTGATGGGACACTGCTTGGGAGACTCCAGATGCGAGCATAGCCGTTGGAGCACAGTACATGCAGCCATGATGAGACGAGTCCGAATCAGTCGACATTGACGCAGAGTGAAGAAAAGAGTTCGCAAGATATTTCGACGAGATGACGTCCCACTCCGCTGACATCAGAGATGTGATACGCACCCCGAGGCGTGGTATGTGGATAGATCTTCCAGAAAGAAGCGCAATATGTATGCAGCCGTTCCGGAATGAGCTTTAGCTTCAGCATCGGATGACGACTTCCGGGCATTTCGGCAGGTTTGAGATTTGAGAAGGAACCTCGACAGGACCTTTCTGGAGTACGATACGAGAAGACCTAGACCAGGAGTGGTCGTATTGCGCACACCCAGCAGGACAGAGTTCGGCATTGTCGATGGGGTAGTCGACTAAGTTCGGATAAAGGAACTTACCCAGATGCGTTGCGGATTGACCAAGGACGGACGAGTGATAAGTATTCCTCCGATGGTTGGGACGTGTTCCCGAGGACCAGTTCGGCCTGACATCTTCTACGGAATGATGAAGCTACAGAGTACGCGATTTCGAGTCCGTACGAGAGACTTCAGATTGACTGCGGCCGAGAACAGTGCGGTGCATCGTAGCTTAGCATGACGCCATAATGGACGGCGATAGATACAGGTGGAACAAGAGGTTCGTGTGAGACACTGACGAGCTGTCATTGCTTCCCGTCGAGACTAGAGACCTGATATGCTTACAGAGACGTTGGGATGTGACCAGTTTCTGAGAAAATATTGTGCTGAGGACACAGGTGTCTTTTGAGCGAGAAGAGGTTGGGCAGGAAGGCAAGCCTCTGTACAGATCGGCATAGGCATGCTTGGAAGAGACCTTGAGCAGGATCCCTTCCAGGACATTGCTGCCATGATGATTGCACCCAGGATCAGATGTGTGACGTGCTTTCAGAGAGCCAGAGGCCGACGCCAGTGATATGCTGCCTTACGAGTGGTCGTGAGGTTTGACCGAGAGGTGACCAGAGAAGTGCCAGAATGGAATCGTCCCCGTTAGCACATCTGACAGGGCCGATGAGCCGGTTGACTGTGAGATTGGAAATCCACGGAGAAGATAAGGACCCAGAGAGCCAGAGGATGCCAGATCGTGAGCAAGAGGCAGGTAGATATCCTGCGCTGCTAGCAGTGGATTGCACCGACTCCTTCTCGACCTTGAAGGAGGAACTACCGACGACGGTATTTATGATTTGTGATTTTGTGATTCGATTATCACGTATCCGTCATTTTGGATTTCGGTATTTTGGGCGTTCTGTTTGCATGATTTAGTTTTGATGACTGAGTTTCATGATATTTGATTTTGTGCACCATGGTTGCACCTACGGGTATTTATACCTTGTACATAGTTATTACTCTTGAGCTGTTGATTGCGATTTCATGCCTATTTTATGCTGGTGATTTGATTTACGTTTCCAGCAGAGTTTCATGTAATTTTAGTGTTTTGATTTTGCACTCGGTATAGCTTATATGTACTTATAGTGCATCGATATGTGTTTTGTGCCCGCAGCTGCACACGTTTATGATTTTCTTCATATCTGGATACACTTGGTGTTGCTGCTTACGTATTTGAGTTATTGCTTGGTATTTGTGCATGGGATGCACCAGTTCTATACTTCGTGCATTTGTCGCACCAGTTTTATGTTTCTTGCGTTTATCGCATCAGATTTATATTTCATGCCTTTGTTGCACCGGATTTATATTTTGTGCATTACGATTGCACCTGACTTCGATTTGATGCCTTTCGGTATGTCGATTTAGATTGTGATATTGATGTGGATTCTTGCACTCCGTGCTTTGGGGTTTGACTTACGCATATTCGACGTTGCTATTGGATTTTGTGATTCCGTGCATATTGAGTGCGCAGGGTCTAGATTTTCATTCGTGCATGATGGATGCACCGATTTGGATTTTCGCGCATGTTGGGCGCATGTTTTGAGATACGATTTTGGGGCACACCAGATGCACTAAATCGAGATTCTTCGTGCATTTCAGATGCACCTGTTTTGGCTGTCAGGCACACATGTTGTCTATGACAGATACTTCGTGCACACCCGTTGCACCTAGATGTTGTTTTGTGCACATGTTTAGCGCATATATGGATTTTGATTTCCGTGCGCGTCAGACGCACAGGGTGGTGTTATGTGCATTTTTGGAATTTATTCCTTTTGGAGCAGTACATTTTTATGATGTGGGATATTTGCTTTCATACTGAGCAGGACTAGTCAGTGGACAGTGCCTGGATATATTTTGCATGCATCGATAGTTATCGAAGGGATTTCCGAAAAGCGAGCTATAGTCTCAGTATATACCTACGTGTCCGATATGACACAAAACGTTTTAAAAACAAGGAAACCCTTCTGATTATTTTCAAAATGGTGGAACGTGCTTATTAAACAAAGGATATATATATACACATATATAGTTATTTTCTTATGAGAAACGTCCGCCACTGTGCAGTGTTACGCGTATCGCACAGCGACTTAAAAAGATTTGGCATACAGTTGCATCAGCTAATTACATGTTTAGATTGGGTGTCTACATGTATAGTCTTGGTCCATATCATATTGATTTTGTATTGGATTTGACATTGTATCGTTACCATAACTCCGATGATTGCGGATGCTTGATGGAGTGTTGCTTTTGAGTTATCTGCTTAGTACTCATGCGCATGCATTGCGCTATGATGTTTTATGTATAGATGATTTCGGAGCCCCGATGACTTGGAATTTGTATTGAAATATTTTAGTATTTGGGGGTTTAAATTTAAATTCGGGGACCGAATTTCTTTAAGGGGGGTAGATTGTAACGTCTTCAAAATAATAAAATATGATTTTTGGGAAATTTTATAATTTAATATTATTTTAATGAATATTTTAATATTCTGGTATAATTAAATACAGATAAATGGGGAAAAATTATGGAAAATTCTAAAATAAGGTATTTTAAGGAATTGCCTCGTTTTCTGTGCATGCCCCCATTTCCTCTAGTTTTGACCCTGAGTATGTCTAGTTTTGACTGATTCCATCTAGGGTGAAATCTGGGTTGATTTTCTTATGTTGGTGTATAATTTGGGACTTGTTTTAGCACGGATTTTGGTATTTGGTGATTCATTCCTGTCGGGTGGCGTTTGGACGTCAACGACAAGTGGATTTTGATTGTGTTTACATGCGAGTCGATAGGTTTTTACCTATGCGGGTAGCGTGTGCTATTTTGGTTTCCGATGTGATTTTCATGTGCTTTAGCATTGTGATATACTTGTAGGTACCCCGCGTGATGTTGAGGCAAAGGAGGTGAAGATAGCGACATCGGCTTTGGCACACGAGAAGCAAGGTTAGTAGATTATATCTACATGGGGAAGTCGGGTGGATGGCGTATAGCACCCCCGCAGTCCGTAGATAGATTATTATGTAGTTATCGTGATATTAGGTGTATTATGGATAGTACAGGGTTAGAAGTGACTAGTGCAGTTCATAGTCGCGAACCCAAGGATAGAATTACACCTATACACACACCCTTGCTTATCACTTGTACTTGCACTATGATTGATGATATGTGATAACTTTGGAGATGAGTCGATGATGTGGGCTTGGTGTCCTGGGATCGGTGATTTGATACGATTCATATGTGGGATATGACTTGTGATTCTTGCGGGCTTGGGATATGTGTTTACCCCCGCATGCATACTTTACTGATGTTATCGTTTTGTACTAGACATAGAGTAGTACTCCAGACTATATGTTCTGATGATGGTGATATCTGTTATGTGATGAGACAGTGAGATGTTGACCCCTACCCAGCTTTTGGGGATGCCGTACGATGATTTACCGTATGTGCCGATATTGATGATAGATCCGCACTCATAACTCGAGGATATCTTATGATATGACATTGAGGCGAGATCACCGACTATATATCTTTATATATATACCGACTCTGATTTAGGTGGTTTCCACACCTACCCCTCCTGTTTGACCTGATACTTAGGTGTAGTTGCATAGTAGATACTTCACTGTGGTGTTGACTACTAGATTTCTGCATCTTCATGCTATTCGCATTGCTGGCATATGTTCATTGCTATATTATTATCATGCTGTTAGGACACCAGCACCATTATCGATGATGCGTATGTTCCACGTACACTATTTGCCGGCTCACACACTTCATCATCGATAATTGCCATGCCACTACACTGTAGTACTATTGCATTCATGAGATGATTCTTCCTTCGACATATGCACATTACTATTCCATGTTGCATGATTTCGGATATGATTACTGTTCTTTACATGTCGCATACGTCATGGATTGACTGCATAGCACATCGCATTGGATTTACTTCCTGATGTTGGATTTTCATGTGATTTCTGGTTTTTGAGGACCGTGGGGTTATTTAAGAAAAGAGGCACTTTTATGAAAACCCGGTACCTCGTGATATGATATTTCGGTGCGTCCACCACGCGTTTTCTCGGTGCTGAGACGTGTGCTTGAAACCCGATTCGAGGAGGTGATGATCCGTTTGCGGGTTCGTGGTGGGCCCGGTATGGTTCCCCTCGGCGAGATTATCGATGGGTTTGCTGATTGAGCCTGGAGGCGGGCGAGTACCTACCGGTGATTGTATTTGAGCTCGGCGGATATCTTGAGGATACCGGCCGCAGTCGAGAGATGGGCTGACCCGTACTGCCGGGGGCCGAGGGCCGATACCGCAGACGGAGCCCCATATGGATGAGGATTTACGTGTCGATGCTAGGCACGGGTTTTCATGATGTTTTTCCATGATATTGTTTATATCCTCATACTTGCATACTTGATGCTTATCGTCAGTGGGTGACGAGTGGACGGGTTCCACATACATACAGACATGGATTATATACAGACTTGGATCATATACAGACTGGTTTTACATTGATCATACTTTATTTGTATATATAACAGGGTATAAGGGCGCTGTTATATATACCCTTACACCAATATTAGTGGTATGGGACGCTAATATATGTGTATTGATATCATTGATATTTCTTCATGGTTACTTCATGCAGACATACCTTACACTGATGACATGTGATTACCTGAGTACCTGGCACTACATACATGATTAGATGTTACCTTGCCACCCTATTACACTCAGATGTACTCTTGTGGATTACATTATTGATCGTTGACTTAGGTTTATGTCTTGCATTCGGTTTCTGCTTGTAGATGTTTCTATTCACGAGTTGGCAACTCACCCCCGTTGTGCCACAGTTCTTGCAGGTTCTGCCGTACAGGTTCTATTGCGGCATTTCTGGCACACTTTCTTCTTGCGGGTGACTTGCTTTGGTAGGTGGATTCTTTCGCATCAAGAACCACCATTGTATTTATTTATTTCATTGTATCTAGAATTTCCATCAACCAAAACTTGTATTGTTTCAGACCTAGACTAGTGATGTATTATTTCGACCTTAGAGTCGCGCTTAGTAGTATTGCGTTTTTTTCTTATTGCTTTTGAGTTTTCTTTGGATTTGATCCTCGCCACTAGGCGTTGTATATTATTGCTGCATATGTGGTTGTGACCGTCGATTGACGAAGAGCTAGCTCCCGCTTGGGGATGCCATTATCATTGCATACATATTGTTATACTTGTTGTACCCCATTCGGGGCCAGTTTTTCAAAAGAAACTCTGCCGAAATTTTTAGAAAAGACTTTATTGTTTTCAAAACGTACCTTCGGCTTAGTTATTTAAAAACCTTGATTTCAAACCTATATTTCTTCACTTCTTTAAACCAGTTTTCTTTACTTATTCTCAAAAATGGTTTTAGATTTCTGGGCTTTTGGCTTACTTGGATCAGATGGAGTCCTATAGGCTTCATATGGTTCAAGGGCCAGTCACGTGCTCTTTCGGGTCGTGACAAACCGCTTTACATGACCGGGTACAGCGACGGAGATCGGATTAATCGCATATTGATTGATCCGGGATCCTCAGTGAACATCATGAATTGCGGACTCTGAAGAGTTTGTTAATGGACGTCCGACACCTGTCAAGGGAAATGATTGTCATTCAAGGCTTCAATCAAAACTGCCAACAAGTTCTCGGGTCTATAGCTTTGCCAATCAAATTTCGGGATTCGCAAACTGAACTAAGATATACGTGATCGATGCTGACACGTCTTATAAAATTCTCTTGGGACGGCCGTGGCTCCACGATTACAGCTGTTGGATACAGTGCCCTCGAAGTCAATTATTGGATCGTGGGTACGTGATTGCAATGATTGAGGGAGGACATATACCGATAGGACAGTCTTACTTGAGATGACAGTATGCTATCTGGTTTGTCTTTATCATCATGTACATGTTGATAGAGCCCATAGGATTCTTTCTTGACAGCCAGCAGTATGATGGCGATCATATACGTGGGAGCTGGGGGTTTATAAGCACACCCTTAATGTGTCCCTAGTCGTGGGAGTTTCGAGACTGGGCATCGATACTCCAGAGTAGAGTAGTGTATACAGTTCGAGACCCCGACGAGGGGCGGTGACCGGTCTCACAAGCCACTGGTGTCAGTTAATTCACCTAAGATGTATACAGGTGCTCATTCGGTTATGAGTACACTGGACAGGACTCGCCGGGAACCAGCTAGTTGGTATTATACCTATTGTCAGATAGCAGTTCCGAGGTGACATGTGTACAGGTTAGTCTGTCAACCTGAGATCATCATTTGTCTCGTGTGAGTTCCCTCTGTGCTTTGATTACTACCCTACCACGGCTCAAAGGAGTCGTGCAAACAGGTTTTAGTTGGGTACAGTCCCGAGCCACATGGAGGCAGTGAGCGGATCGTCGAGGATTTGTCTCTCCCGGTATTGGGAGTTGATGTCGCACAGTGCAGGGTAGCCATCACCAGAAAACCTTAGCCAAGCTAGTCGAGAATTACTGATTCGGATCAGTAGTTTCTCAAGTGGTGATAGGCTTCATACCGACACGAATTATCGCGTTATTAGGGGTCTGAATTTATCCACCCCCTAGACCAGATATGTGATACTCTTAGACGAACAGACCGGACTGTACGGATATTGTCACTATCAGGCTCAGTAGGGTTTCTGGATGAGTTCGCTCGTCAGCTTCCCTTCCGATCAATACAAAGGCAACCGTTACGTACAGCTAGTACCACTAACGTGCTTGTGGTTAAACACACTTCCAGTATATTGATGAATCATTAGAGTCCCCCACATACAGTTTCCTAAGTTCGGGCGAAACGTTGTAGAGGCTGTATGGTTTTATGGCAGGGTTCGAACATACACGTGCACTTGTGCATGTGTCATGTTTCGGACAAATAATACTAGTGGGCTTTGGTTTAAGCCAGATCCTAATATTATATTATAGGGATATTTTGTCACGTTGCATTCGTATTCGGTCGGAATACAAATGCGGGTATGTATATACAGTTAAAGGGTAATCCTGTAATTTGTTACGGGATTACTTTAGAAGTTGGTAGTTTTTCTTCTCCCGATTAAACATTAGTTTTAATGTTTAATTAATGGTTGATGTTTGTGCATTCTTTTTGCCCATTTCCTTACCTTTTAAGTCATGGCCGAACTCCTTTTGGAGTGGGCTTCTTTTGGGCTTGGGCTTTTGTCTTTGGGTGAGGTGGATTTTAATTTCTTTTGTGTTGATTTTGTTTTATAATGAGGTGGCATGGAAATTCGTGGGGGGATGGGCAGCATGGGTTTGCTTTTGACTCATCTTTTTTTGAACTTTAATTGTTTAATCTTTGACTCACAACTTGAGACTTACTCTCCTCTCTCCAATTTTTGAAAAATCCCTATAGCGCTCATTCTGCCTTGGCCGAGCACTTCTTATGTGAGGATTTTTTTCTTGCTAAAATCATGCTCACATTTCTCATTCTCACTAAATGGAAACTTCATTTACCTTCGCCTGATTTATCGGGTGCCTTGAGACAAAGTATTCTGCACTCTCTCTACTTCAATCTTGGACACGTCGGCTAGCAAACTTCATGTCCGAGTTGCTTCAGTTCGAAACGGGAGTCCGTATAAAGATTCGTTGACGTGGTGTCACTTTGACGAGGAGACCGGAGAGCAGATTTCATCGGGACAGCCGCAACAAGCTAGGGGAGGGGATTGAAGACCGAAGGACACGGATCGATCGGTATAATCTCTGAAGTCTCTTTTTAGATTGCTAGTTAACGGTTAATGGTATGATCCGGGTGATTGGTTGCAGTAGCGCCAAGTTGAAAAAGTTTTTGTTCCGCATTTGGTCTCGGATTGACGGCCGGGGCGCTGCCGTAACCTAACATGGTATCAGAGCCTAACTATTAACCGTTAACTAGTTGGCTTAGACAATGTTAAAGTTTCAAAACCGAAACAAAACCCAAACATTGCCACTGAAATATGCAGTTTCTGTTGATTTCAAAATGTTTCGAAAAATTATTTAAACAAGTGCAGAAGGCTACTCAAGAAACCAAAAGACCACACCCCAAATACGGACCCCACCCCTCGGATTTGGGCCAAGCACATGCTCACCAAATCCGAGGAGGCCGATTTTCCTAGGGTATTTTGGGTTCATATTTTGGGTGTGGTTTGGTCTCTGGGAAGTTGGTTCAGTGGTGTTGTTTGTTTGGCCCATTTTGGATATAGTTTTATCAGGTTGTTTGGACTATTCGGGGGTTATTTCGAGGTCGATATTCTTAACATTGTTTAAAGTTTTACAGTGCATTACATTACTATCTGTAACTGTTAATGTCATTCGAGTGGTAAATCTTGTCTAATTGCTATAGCTCTTTTAGACGGGATTTGCGAACGTGACATTCACGTTTATGTTCTGTGTTGTGCTGTGATATAGCGGATTTATCGTAGTGGATAGCTCCTGTGCAATGGTAGTGCAGTTTGGATTTATTTGTACATTTGATATTGCGGGGCGAGCGTCCGACATGTGGACTGTCGTCACAGCCAGTTTGTATATTATTCTTTTGGGGCAGGACCGGGTTGAGGTCGATGTCACCCGATGTATATATTTTCTTTTCTGTACTAGGATTACCCCGCGATGGGGTGCACAGATAGCCGGGTTCTAGAGGGCAAGGGCCCGCATCTCATGGCATTGAGACGGAGGGGGCTTCACTCTAGAATTGGCGGGCTATTCGCCGTACTCGTAGGGGGTACAGGTGTTAGTTATATATATGCCCTAGAGGCCATTGTTGTAAATATGATGTATATTATAGTGGATGCTTGGATATATATAGAGAGGGCTTTCTTGCTCGACATGATAGTATGCTGTTTTGTTTCACCTTGTCCTAACATGTTGACTTGTATTAGTTTACTGTCTTGCTCTCACATGTTGATAAAGCCCTTAGGATATGTACTCGACTACTGGGACTATGATGAGATCATACTAGTGGGGCCACGGTAGTCTATGAGTACATCCTATAATTGTTCCTAATCGAGGGTGTATCGAGACAGGGCATCGATACACTAGAGTAGACTAGCGTTTACGCATCTTGACCCATATGATGGGCGATGGATGATCCCATATCCATCGGTGTTTGACATCAAAGATGGTATATGGGTGCTCTGTGGAGACTGGGTATAGTGAACGGACTAGCCGAGAACTCCCATATGGTATTATACCTCACGTCAGATGGCAGTTCTCTGGTGACACTGGTACAGGGTAGTCTGTAGACCAGAGATCGTCATAGGGTCTTGTGTGATTTTCACTGTGCTTTGATTTCCACATTACCACGTCCAAAAGGGCGTGCAAAATGGTGGCTTTTGGGTACAGTCCCGATTCACATGGAGGGAATGAGCGATAAGAGGGGTTTCGTCTCTCCCGGTATAGGGAGTTGATGTTGTGCTGTGTTCGATTGGCTATAACTGGAAGTCCCTGGACAGGGCTGATATAGAGTGCTACTGGTAAGTGTTATCAGTAGTTTCTCGACCTGTTATAAGCCTCACATCGACACGACTTATCAGTTACTGGGGTCTGACGTAGACCACCCCTAGACTGGATATGCGACATATCATACAAAGAGACCGGACTGTACGGTAGTGTTACTGATTGGATTCACAGGAGAATGTACAGGCTTGCTTGTTGATCTTCTGATCGCTCAATACCTGGGTGGCTGTTACGTTTAGCTGGCCGCTTGCAGCTTGTGGGTGTCTGATATGATCATCACCTACTGCCGGCGTATTGACGATTCTTTAGAGTCCTACACAGAGGTTTCTTGACTCAGGCAAAACAGAGTAGGAGCACATATGTGATATGTGCGGGACCGAGAATAATACGATATGAGATACCGTATTCTATTCTCGCGATATATGATATAACCGGTTCATCGGATCAAGTGTTGATTCGATGAATCGGTACATGTTATAATAGTCAGTTATATGCGGTATAGACAGATTGTCGGATCATGTGTTGATTCGATAATTTAATGTATAATTATATATGTGATATATTACATTACATTAACTAATATTGGCTCGCTTTATTGATTCATTTTCTCACCGGATAATACATTGATATATATGCGATATATGTTAAATGTATTATTTTCTTTAGATATAAAAATATATTATATATGTGATATATAATATTGTAACAAGTTATGATTACAAATGCAACATCATTTGTGGAGATTAAACATAGTTAGGGTTTGATTTGGGTTAGCTTTTTCATGAAGCTTCTAGAAGCTTTGTTTTGTTTTAAGCAAAGATATTTTGTTGATATTTTGTGGAGATATTTCCTAACCCAACCCAAACCCTTTACCCTAGTTAAATCTCTACAATGGTTAAATCCTTTCTTTATTAACCAAGGTAACCATTGCAACAATTCATTATTCATCACAAAAGGAATTATTCATCTTCTTCTTCCTTGAGCTCTTGAAAAAGCTTTACTAGGTTTTTCTTTTGTGATGATATTGAGTGAGATTTTGAAAACAAATGAGAGCCAAATTCCTACTTCATCATCCTCATCTAATCTAGCCACTTAGATTAGGGTGTTTACTTCATTAATACTTGATTAGAGAAGTGAGAGCTTGAGTTAAAAATTCTTCAAGGTAGATCATCTTCGAAAAGGAAGACTTCAAGCAAGCATGGATCATTCGTCTTGTGGAGCCTCTCTAGAGTCCGAAAGTTCATGGATCGCGATGAAGGGATTACTACTCGGAGCTTATGAAGCGAAGGATCATACTACAAAGGTTGTAATCCCTCTCTCTTAGATGTAAAGTCGTTTACATGTTTTGTTAATCCTAAATCTCTAGAAAAGATCCTCGGTTTAGGTTGTTCGGCACTTGAAAAAATTTAGATTTGGCAGGGTTGATGCCTTATGACCCTTGTGATAGTGCCTAGTAACCCTACAGTGGTATCAGAGCCTAGCTAGAGCATTAGGCGACGTGTAGACGAAGTTAAAAGTCCGATCGAACCCCGAAACGTCAAATGTTGACCCCTCTGGAAATTTTTTTAAAATATGGTTTTTTCTGTATTTAAAATAATCAGAAAATTAAGCAGGTGATTCTATGCAAAACTGTGAAATATGAACCCTGATTCCCTCAAGTCGTCGCGGAACCGCGGCAATACAATGCTTTGCGCGGCGGTTCCACGGCCGCACTTGGGTATCAGGGATACATATTTCTGGGTTACATCCGTAGGTATTACTACATACTTCTGGGAATTTTTAATATTACTCAAGTGTTGAGTTTTCTGGAGATATTTGGAATTCGTTGATTCGATCGGAAAGTTTAACATCGTTTAGTTTTTCGGGTAATTTAGAACGTGTTAAAATGTTCGAACGGATATCAATAACTCATTTTTTTCATGACGGAAAACTTTCAAGTGTTGGATTTTTTCCTCTGTTTAAAACTTTCGGGAAATCATGCTAGCGTATCTGTGGACCCTCTATAAGAACATAACCTAACTCGATTATGTGACCGTCAAAACTGCCACTGAACCCTATGGTTTGTGGTAGTTTAGCGTTGCCACATGTGAGGCATTGGTTTGACCCTTCTACGGCTGGTTCATTGGCGCAGTGACATGTTCTGAGTTTTTTGAACTCCGCTCAAGTGTTGAGCTATTTGGGAAATCTTAGGTATTTGATTATTCGATCGGAAAGATTAACATTGTCTATTTATCTGGAATGTGATACAATATGTGGAATTCATATAGTTAGGCATGAAATGCGAAGTGTGTGATATTTCGGATTTAAGATGTCTAAATTATTTGTGGATTCCAAATGTTGTAGTTTTACACTTTCTTTTCTGTGACCGTAAGCGTAGTATGTGGTGTATCGCCGGCTTCGTTAGTATACATCAATGACAATCGGGATACGCATACTTGCTTACGTTGATGATATGAGATATTATGTGTTGCTGTGATATGTTATATTAGATCGTCGTATTCTGAATAGCCGGGGTTTTTATGTGAGATGAGGGTTTTTATTTTCATTCATGTAAAATTCATTTGTATGTAATATTCTTTTATTGGGGCACTTCCGGGTTGAGGATGATGTCACCATTGTATATTATTTACTTTTCCGCATTAGGTAGACCCAAGGAGGGGAGCACAAGTAACCGGGTTCTAGGGTCCAGTGGGAGGCCATCTCGAGGAGTCGAGACCGGGTCTCCTAACCCTAGAATTGGCTGTGTTGCTTGCCGCTCTCGTAGGGGTCTAGGGATGTGGGTTTGGCTATTCATCGCGACCGTGGAATCCGTGTTTTATACAGGCTTGATATAAAACATGGACGTCCTAGTATATCCAATATTTCATATGTTATCTTCTGCTGCAATGTTCTGTGATGAGATCATATTAGTGCCTGAGACGAATGCTTATACTATATATATGATATATAAATATTACAGCTTTCGTTTCTTCTGTGATGCTTAGGAAGCATAACTGATGGGATTTATTAATGAGATTAATAAAAGAAAAGAAACCTAAAAAGATGTTATAGAATCAAAACTTTATAAAAATGGTAGATACAGTCTTGCTTTGCACAGCGGTATATATGATATACCCTGCACCTTATTCGATGAGGAAAGAGCCGAGAATCCCTTCACCGGGAGTGACCTCTTTAGCAAAACTGGCAGATGCTACAAACTCACGGATTAGTTTTTGATTGCTTCTATAGTTCTTGCTTTGCACAGCGGTATTTATGAAATATCTTGCACCTTATTCGATGAGAAAAGAGTCGAGATCCCTTCACCGGGAGTGACCTATTTAGCGAAACTAGAAAAGCCTAAAAAACACTCCTTTTCAAAATCACTTGTTTCTACAACGATATCAAGTTCATTACGCTCATGGTTTTCTGAAAAACCTGCATAGCCCTCCGTCATTTCAGATAAGTAATATTTAGTATTCGTTCTACAGTAGTTTGGCATGCGTCAAGGCGTAATGTACGGTAGCTAATTACTACTCATATGTAGCATGAGATGCGATTCGATTAGGGTATTCGTACGGCGTTGTTTGGCATGCATCAAGGGTCGTACGGGTGGGTTTGATTCAAACACGAAATGTACGGGTTGAACTTGACTAGCGGACTATGGGTTGTTTGGCATGCGTCAAGGTCATAGCACGCCAGGGGTAAAAGAATTGTCGGGAATTTCAAGTGTTGAAATTTGCAATGAGATTGCATACCTCCTATGAGATAGTTGGGTCTTGATACCCACTGCGAGTAAGTGTTACTACTGGGAGAATCTTACGGAGAACAATTAGCCGATCAAGTAGGTGTCTAGAAAGGTGTTAACGGGCTTATGCCTCTGGGAAAACGAGGTTTATTTTAATTAGGTCCGTGTGAAAGCACGGGAAACCTCCCTCAAAGTACCAACACTAATCTGGCTGAAAGATTGGCGAACTTGTAAGTTGTAAATAATCCCGGCTAGTTTTTCCTTTTAGGGTTTGATGGAAGATTTGATAAAAACAGTGGGAGACATCCTGATTAGATAAGATAATAACCAATCTAATCTTGCAAGAGCATACGCTAAAGTGTTTTCTTCTCTCTCTCTCCAGGTAGCGACCAAGTCAGGCCTTAATCAAGATAATAACATGGATGTATTGACTGAACCCGCTTATTATACTGAGCAAGGGAACGTTGGTCCCGTTCTTTCTTATAAGTTTTATAAGACTGAGCAAGAAATAAGAGATTATCTGGATTCTCACACCTCCCAAACGAAAAACAAGCATGCTGACGCATCTTCTTCGGAAGTATTAGTTATTGAGAACTGTTTCTCAATTCACTCTACGTCCTGGGTATTAGATACCGGATCAGGATCCCACATATGTAATATGTTACGTGGGCTACGTAAAGGTAGAGAACTGGAAATGGGTGATCATTCCGTAACAGTAGGGAATGGTGCAAATATTGCAGCCAAAGAAGTTGGCGAATATCACCTAGTATTACCAAAAAGGTAATACATTGGTTCTGAACAAGTTCTATTACATTCCGACCCTGATATGCAATATTATATCAGTTTCTTTATTAAATAAAGAAGGATATAATTTTGTAATATAGGATAATGTTATGAACATATTCTTGAACCAAAAGTTTATAGGATTAGGATCGTTAAATAATGGCATGTACGTTCTAAATCAAACTACAAATCTTAATGTACAGAACACAAACAAGAGGAAAAGTTCAAAAATGAACAAATCTTTCTTATGGCATTGTAGACTAGGTCATATCAATGCGACACGGCAAGCTAAGTTACATAAGGATGGATATTTGAATCCGTTCGAATTATCATCTTATGATACTTGCCAGTCATGTCTCAAAGGAAAGATGACCAAAACTCCATTTAGTGGACATGGAGAAAGAGTTACGGAACTCTTGGGGCTGATACATAGTGATGTATGTAGTCCTATGTCTACACATGCCAGGAACGGTTCTTCCTACTTCATTACATTCACTGACGATCTCTCAAGATACGGACATGTGTTTCTGATGAAACACAAGTCTGAAGCTTTTGAGAAATTTAGGGAATATAAGCACGAAGTAGAGAACCAAATGGGCAAAAGTATTAAAATCCTTCGATCTGATCGAGGAGGAGAATACTTGAGCAATGAGTTTCTGGACTATCTAAAAGAGAATGTGATTCTCTCTTAGCTTACTCCTCCTTATACACCACAGCACAACGGCGTATCGGAGTGGAGGAATCGCACCCAATTAGATATGGTGCGCTCTATGATGAGCACTGCTGAGTTACCTGTTTCCTTCTGGGGGTATGCGCTTGAGACAGCCATAGACCTATTGAATAGGGTTCCCACCAAATCTGTGCCAACCACTCCATATGAGATATGGAAAGGAAAGAGACCACATCTTAATTACATTAAGATATGGGGTTGTCCGGCATAAGTGAAAACACAAAATCCGGACAAGCTCGAGGCAAGGTTAGTTCTGTGCAAGTTTACTGGATATCCCAAGCATCCACAAGGGTATATCTTCTACCACCCCGAGGAACAAAAAGTGTTTATTTCTCGACATGCCACTTTCTTAGAAAAAGTTTTTCTTATGAAACAAATTAGTGACAATGAGGTAGAACTGGAAAAGGTTCCAGTGACACAAACTACGACAGAAGATGTGATGGAACCAGAGGATTCAGTAGTTCCTGACGAACCCCAGCCTCTCCGCCGATCTAGTAGGGTTCCTCATCCACCTGAGAGATACTACGGTTTTCTCGTTGATGGTGGGAGCGAGGATTGCATCATGGAAGATGATGACCCAACTAGTTTCGAGCAGCCCATCACGAGTAGGGACTCTGTGAAATGGCTGGATGCTATGCGATCTGAGATGGAATCCATGTACACAAACAAAGTATCGACTTTGGAAGTTGCTCCTAAAGGGGTAACACCCATTGGGAGCAAATGGATCTTTAAGAAGAAACTTGGTGTAGATGGAAAAGTTGAGACTTTCAAAGCTAGACTTGTTGCAAAGGGTTTTCATCAACGATCAGGTGTGGATTATGACGAAACCTTTTCTCCAGTAGCTATGCTTAAGTCCACCCGGACCTTACTTGCCATTGCTGCATACCATGACTACGAAATCTGGCAAATAGATGTTAAGACCGCCTTTCTAAATGGTGATTTAGAAGAGTGTGTGTACATGACTCAGCCAGAGGGCTTCGTAGATAGTGGGAGCAGTGGAAACGTTTGCAAACTGCTTAAATCCATTTATGGGTTAAAGCAAGTATCGCGGAGTTGGAACATCTGCTTTGATGTTATAGTCAAAGAGTTTGACTTCATCAAAAACGTAAATGAACCTTGTATATATAAAAAGGTTGCAGAGAGTAAGGTTGTCTTCCTCGTATTGTATGTCGATGACATACTCTTGATAGAAAATGATGTTCCTATGCTGCAATCGGTCAAGCTCTTCTTATCACAAAAATTCTCTATGAAAGATCTAGGTGATGCCTCCTGCATACTGGGAATAATAATTTATAGAGATAAATCTAAACGGATACTGGGATTGTCCCAATCCAGGTACATTGACACCATACTAAAGAGGTTTAGTATGGAAGAATCCAAGCGTAGGAACCTACCCATGATCTCTGGACTCACTCTCTCCAAAGAGATGTCTCCCAAGACTGATTTGGAGAGAGCTCGCATGCAAGGGATACCCTATGCTTCGACAGTAAGCTCTATCATGTATGCAATGCTATATACCAGACCCGATGTAGCATACTCACTAAGTATAGTGAGTAGGTATCAAGCTGATCTTGGAGAGAGTCACTGGATAGCCGTGAAGAACATTCTCAAGTACTTGAGAAGAACTAAGGAGATGTTCTTGGTGTATGGTAATGGAGAACTCCAGGTGGAGTCCTTTACCGATTCAAGCTTCCAAAGTGATAAGGACGACTCCAACTCGCACTCGGGATTTTTCTTTACACTCAATGGAGGGGCGGTGTGTTGGAAGAGTTCCAAACAGGAAACCGTTGCAGACTCGACGATGGAGGCTGAATACATCGCTGCCAACGATGCTGCAAAAGAGGCTGTCTGGATGAAGAAGTTCATTACTGAACTTGGTGTGGTTCCATCCATTGAGCATCCAATACCTTTGTATTGTGATAACAATGGAGCTGTGGCTTTGGCCAAGGAACCCAGGTCCCATCAAAAGTCCAGACATATTCTGAGGCGGTATCACCTGATCCGGGAGATAGTTGATCGCCGGGAGATCGAGATCAGGAGAGTTGATACGAAGGAAAACACTGCGGATCCACTCACAAAGGCCATTCCCCAGACACAGTTTGAGAGACTCTTCGGGATGTTGGGTATGAGATACTACAACAGCTGGCCATAGTGTAAGTGGGAGATTGTTAGTTATATATATGCCCTACAGGCCATTGTTGTACATATGATGTATATTATTATGGATGCTTGGATATATATAGAGAGGACTTTCTTGCTCGACATGATAGTATGCTGTTTGGTTTCACTTTGTCTTAACATGTTGATTTGTATTAGTTTACTGTCTTGCTCTTACATGTTGATAAAGCCCTTAGGATATGTACTCGACTACTGGGACTATGATGAGATCATACTAGTGGGGCCACGGTAGTCTATGAGTACATCCTATAATTGTTCCTAGTCGAGGGTGTATCGAGACAGGGCATCGATACACCAAAGTAGACTAGCGTATACGCATCTTGACCCATATGATGGGCGATGGATGATCCCATATCCATCGGTGTTTGACATCAAAGATGGTGTAAGGGTGCTCAGTAGAGACTTGGTACACTGAAAGGAGTCGCCGAGAACTCCCAGATGGTATTATACCTCACGTCAGATGGCAGTTCTCTGATGACACTGGTACAGGGTAGTCTGTAGACCCGAGATCGTCATAGAGTCTTGTGTAATTCCCACTGTGCTTTGATTTCCACCTTACCATGTCCAAGAGGGCATGCAAAACGGTGGCTTTTGGGCACAGTCCCGAATCACATGGAGGCAATGAGCGATAGGAGGGTTTCGTCTCTCTCGGTATAGGGAGTTGATGTTGTGCTGTGTTCGATTGGCTATAACTGGAAGTCCCTGGCCAGGGATGATATAGAGTGCTACTGGTAAGTGTTATCAGTAGTTTCTTGACCTGTTATGAGCCTCACATTGACAGGACTTATCGGTTACTGGAGTCTGACGTATACCACCCCTAAACTGGATATGCGACATATCAGACAAGGAGACCGGACTGTACGGTAGTGTTACTGATTGGATTTAGGAGAATGTACAGGCTTGTTTGTTGATCTTCTGATCGCTCAATACCTGGGTGGCTGTTACGTTTACCTGACCGCTTGCAGCTTGTGGGTGTTTGATATGATCATCACCTACTGCCGGCATATTGACGATTCTTTAGAGTCCTTCACAGAGGTTTCTTAACTCAGGCAAAACGGAGTAGGAGCACATATGTGATATGTGCGGGATCGAGAATAATACGATATGAGATACCGTATTCTATTCTCACGATATATGATATAGCCGTATCATCGGATCAAGTGTTGATTCGATGAATCGGTACATGTTATATTAGTCGGTTATATGCTGTATAGCCGGATTATCAGATCAAGTGTTGATTCGATAATTTAATGTATAATTATATATGTGATATATTACATTACATTCACTAATATTGGCTCGCTTTATTGATTCATTTTCTCACCGGATACTACATTGATATATATGCGATATATGTTAAATGTATTATTTTCTTTTGTTACAAAAATATATTATATATGTGATATATAATATTGTAAGAAGTTATGATTACAAATGCAACATCATTTGTGGAGATTAAACATAGTTAGGGTTTGATTTGGGTTAGCTTTTTCATGAAGGTTCTAGAAGCTTTGTTTTGTTTTAAGCAAAGATATTTTGTTGATATTTTGTGGAGATATTTCCTAACCCAACCCAAACCCTTTACCCTAGTTAAATCTCTACAATGGTTAAAGCCTTTATTTATTAACCAAGGGTTGCAATTGTAACCATTGCAATAATTCATTATTCGTCATAAAAGGAATTATTCATCTTCTTCTTCCTTGAGCTCTTGAAAAAGTTTTACTAGGTTTTTCTTTTGTGATGATATTGAGTGAGATTTTGAAAACAAATGAGAGCCAAATTCCTACTTCATCATCCTCATCTAATCTAGCCACTTAGATTAGGGTGTTCACTTCATTAATACTTGATTAGAGAAGTGAGAGCTTGAGTTAATGATTCTTCAAGGTAGATCATCTTCGAAAAGGAAGACTTCAAGCATGCATGGATCATTCGGCTTGTAGAGTCTCTCTAGAATCTGCAAGTTCATGGATCGCGATGAATGGATTACTACTCGGAGCTTATGAAGCGAAGGAGCGGACTACAAAGGTTGTAATCCCTCTCTCTTAGATGTAAAGTTGTTTACATATTTTGTTAACCCTAAATCTCTAGCAAAGATCCTCGATTTAGGTTGTTCGGCACTTGAAAAAATTTAGATTTGGCATAGTTGATGCCTTATGACCCTTGTGACAGTGCCTAGTAACCCTACAACAGGTTGACCCAAGAAGGGGTGCTCAAGTTACCGGATTCCGTGAATTGCTTGGTGCTCCATTCACTTTGCTGAAGGGGGTTGCCCCGCTTCAGGTTTTGGCAGGTAACTTGACGCACTCGTAGGGGTCTAGGTTTTCATTGCACAGGCTATCCACACGACCGGGGGAACGTCGGGTTTCACTTGCGGCTCAATGAAACCCGGGGCTCCTAGATTATCTGTATTGTTCTGTGATGCTTATTACTTTTCTTTGATGTTGCTTTTATCATACTTGGGACGATTGTTATATATATATATACTAGTAGATGTTGTATATGTTTTGCACCCGTGCTAGCCCAGTCCCCGCTCTGTCGTTAGTTAAGTAACCTAACGGTTGATGACGGGACCCAATGGCGAATGCGGGTGGCATATACGTACATTTTATTTTCGTTCTTTTCTGGTGTGATCAATTGATGGGACTGCGTTGATTCTTATTAATGCAAGGAAAACAAACCTTTTATATGATGTTGTTGGAACAAAGATTTTTTAAAACTGACATTACAGACATTGGCTTTTGCTTTGCACAATGGTATTCGGTTATGAATATCCAATACCTCATTCGACGAGGCAAGGATCAAGATCCCTTCATCGGGAGTGACCCCTTGGGCAGAAGTTTGCGTCAACGTAATAACTTCACTATAGTCGATTACTTTTTTCTTTGCATCATGGTATTCAGTTTGGAATATCCTGCACTTCATTCGACGGGAAAAGAGCCGAGATCCCTTCACCGGGAGTGACCTCTTTAGCAAAAGTTTTCGCTACTATACTTTTGTAAAACCACTCAGTTCCTTCAACGAAATCAAGTTCATCACGTTAAAGGTTTTTCGCCAAAAACCAGCCGTAGCCCTCCGTCATCGTAGCACTCCGTCATTTCAGATTAGTATTGCTTAGTATTCGTGCTGCGTTTGTCGTTGCTATTCGCCGAGGTGTAGTGTGCGGTAGCTCTGTAATGCTTTTCTGTCGCATGGATATGTGGATTGGTTAGGACAGTCGTACGACATTGTTGATTATTCGTCAAGGGTCGTGCGGATGGGTTTAACGCAATCAAGATAATGACGGGTTGAACTTGACTAGGACATTCTGATTTGTTGATTATTCGTCAAGGTCACTTGGGTCCTAGGGGTAAAAATCACATCGGGAGTTTCAAACATACATGAAACTTGCCAGGCTTGCGCATACCTTCTGGAGTGTGGTGACTTGAGTGGCTTCCATCAAGTTATCATGCGATGATAGTTGGATCTCGATTCCCACTGATGAGTTGGTTTACTCCTCGGGTGATTCCGACTAATTCTTCTTTCAGGTTTGGAGGAGAATTTGAGGATACAGTGGGAGACATTCAGGGTAGAGTGCACGCAGAGTGTTTCCTTTCTCTCTCTCTTTGACTGCGACCATGACCCGACCCTAGACTATAACTCAGTGACCATGTTAACCGAACCTTCTTAAAATACTAGTTTTTGGATTGTCTGAGTTGCATATACCATTGCCACTCCTTTTTTTACCCTTTGAGTTTCTCCCGAACACCCCGTATTATTACAAACATCCAATTCCATTGGATAAATCCATCGTATGGTTATATACGAACTCGAAGGAACTTTTTCGAGGATGGATTCTGGTTCTGGAGAGATGGAATAGGACAATTCAGTTGTCTTTTCTTTTTACCTTCTCTCAGGTTGTGAGGGCTCCTAGGATTAGGAGAGGATACACCTATTACGCTTATTGGATAGTCTTCTTCTAAACTATAGGCAGCTGCCGAAAGGTAGGGAATGAAGAAAACCAATTAGCCTAAGTTGGGTGTACAGAAGGTAATAAGTAAAGACAAAATAAAGGGATTAGAAAGAGGGAAAAGTAAATTGTGACTGCCATCATTCACGACCAAACCACATATTTCATCGCCACTCCTACTTCACCTTTGTATTTCTCCAGAACACCTTGTATCACTACGAGCATCCACTTCCATTAGATAAATCTATCGTATGGTTATATACAAACTCGAAGGACCCTTTTTGAGGATGGATTCTGGTTCAGGAGAAATAGGATTAAAGTTTATTCAGTTGTCTTTTATCATCACATTCTCTTAGGTTGTGAGTACTCCTAGGATTAGGAGAGTACACCTAATATGCTTATTGGATAGTCTTCTTCCAAACCATAGGCTGGTGCCAAATGGTAGGGAAGGAAGAAAACCACTTAGCTTAACGATGGTGTACAGAAGATAATGACTAAAGATAAATAAAGGGATTTGAAGAGATGGCAACGAAATATACGGTTATAGTCATGAATCTGGATAATGGAAAAGGCATTACTAGGAATACTCGGATACCCCTTCGAAACATTTTCATATTTCAGTTTCACTGTGCATTGTTAATAGAAAACTGATTTCCCAATTAGACCCTTGCTCCAGGGTATGTATTTACCAGGTTTGATTCTCACATCTGTATGGTTTTATAGATGATGGGTGGGAGTAAGTTATTGGGAATTAGGTGATCATCCTCATTATATTGGAATTTGTTGTAATTGGTGATATTTGAGGAAATCGCCTGGGTACAATTTTCAACCTACGACGCACAGGATTTGAGTTATTCAACTCAGCGGACTTGTACAAAGTACTGTATATTGTCCAGTGTCCGTTAGGACAAAGGGGTTGGTTCTCGTACTATATTCTGTTTACTTGTGACTTCACAAGTTTTGGACAAGTGTTTCGTAGAAATACAAGGTCCAAGTTTAAGAAGTTATAGGTACAAGAATAAAGTAGAGACCAGGTGTCGCAAGTATCGGGATTCTTCAAGTTGGTCGAAGATGTAGATACTTGTATGAGGTATTCAGTTGATAGTAATGGTTTTGAGAAACTTGTTTCTCTTTCAGGTTACTCATAATTAGACGCACTCCTAAGTTGAGTAATGCTGATCGGCCTCTCTCTATTTAGTTGACATGCACTGGAGACAGCTGCATGATTTGAATCTGGTTCTAATTAAATTAGTGCCTTTGTTATATATAGAATCAATTTATATCTTAACGATGTTAAAGTATAGGGAGTCGTCCGGATGATGCTTAATACCAGAATCCGGATAAACTCAAGGCACGTTTCAGTAATGGCTGTTTGTGGGTTATCCTAGGCTTTGACGAGGGTTATCTTTCTACCATCTGGAAGATCAATAGTGATATTGTTCTTGACTCACCACAGTTTTAGTAAAATGGATTTTTTTCAGAAAACAGTAGTGGGAGTATGGTAGAACTGG
Organism: Agapanthus africanus; assembly: GCA_030015575.1. NCBI lineage: Eukaryota > Viridiplantae > Streptophyta > Magnoliopsida > Asparagales > Amaryllidaceae > Agapanthus > Agapanthus africanus. The sequence continues at coordinate 210,939,991 of JASDDO010000004.1, forward strand.
AAGTGATTCCAGAACCGCAAACGATTACAGAAAATTTAATAGGACCTAAAGATTCAATCTGGTTTAACATTCCGTTAGCCACTCCATAAATATGGCGGGTAACCTCAGGTACCCGAGAGGTACTCCAGTAGCCTCAAGGACGGTGATAGGGAGGTTCTTGTTTACCCAGACTTGACACTACTACTGTTCCAGACTATGAGACCTGGCAGGAGAATGAGTATAGCGTCGTTCTAAACTAGCTTTAGAAGTGTACGTGTATATGACTCTGCCAGAGAGTTGTTGTGGTCAGTTGGAGCAGCGGAAGCATAGTGGACAAGTAGCTTATGTCTATTTTGTTAGATTTATGTATGCCCTAGAGGCCATTATATGTATAGTGGATGCTTGGACATGTATATATGATTTTAGATGACTTTCTCGCTCAACATGATAGTATGCTATCTGGTTTACTTTATCTTGACATGTTGATTTGATCATGCTTTTATTCATTTACACATGTTGATAAAGCCTTCAGGACATTTGCTTGACTACTGTGACTATGATGCAGATCATACTAGTGGGGCATGTGTAGTTTATAAGCATATCCTTAAACTGTTCCTAGTCGTGGGTGTATCGAGACGGGGCATCGATATTCCAGAGTAGACTAGCATATACTATTCTTGTCCCATATGATGGGCGATGGATGATCCCATATCCATCTGGTGAGGTGACACCAAAGATTGTATGTGGGTGCTCAGTGGAGACTGGGTACACTGAACGGACTCACAGAGAACTCCTATGTGGTATTATATCTATCGTCGGATAGCAGTTCTCAGGTGACACTGGTACAGGTTAGTCTGTAGACCCAAGATCGTCATAGAGTCTTGTGTGTCCTCCCACTGTACTTTGATATCCACCCTACCACGGCTCTACTTAGTCGTGCAAACATGTGGACTTTGGGTACAGTCCCGAGGCACATGGAGGCGATGAGCGATAGGAGGGGTTTCGTCTCTCCCGGTATCGGGAGTTGATGTTGTGCTATGCTCGACTGGCTATAACAGGAAGTCCCTGGCCAGGGCTGCTGAGATTTACTGATAAGCGTTATCAGTAGTTTCTTGATATGTTATGAGCCATACAACAGCATGACTTATTGAGTTATTGGGGTCAATGATTCCATCCCTAGACTCGATATGCAACATATCTGACGAAGAGACCGGACTGTACGGTAAGTGTTGCCAGTTGGCTCGACGGGAGTTTTGACAGCTTCGCTGGTTATCTTCTGATCGTTCAATACCCGGGTGGCCGTTACGTTTAGCTGACCGCTTGCGGCTTGTGGGTGTTTGATATGATCATCACATACTGGCGGCGTATTGACGAGTCTTGGAGTCCCACAATGAAGTTTCCTGGCTCAGGCGAAAAGATGTGGTGTGCATATGAGATATGCGCGGGGACCCGATTAAATACGGATATGTGATACCGTATATTAATTGGGCATTTTCTATTGGTCGGGTCGTATGTGATATGACCGGTTTGTAAAATCAAGTGTTGATTTCATAAATGACTTTTAGATTAATTCTTTTATTAAACCCTTTTATTATTTTTGTATGCATGCATGTATGCACATGATGATGTGCATGGAGACATACATACATACATTGTATCATGCTTGTTGATACATATTTGGTGGCAATGCAAGACTCACACTGTAGTAATTATATATATATTTATCATTTTGAGTTAATTAAAAGGATAATTCACTCATGGTTAATGTTTATCATCATTGACTAAACTTCACCTAACATTTAACCATGAGTTAATTCTCCTTTGGAAGTTAACTCAATGAGTAAATATCTAGATAATTACTAACCATGGTTGAAGTGAGAAGGATTAATATGGATTATTCTTTCTCATTTCAATAATTCACTCATATCATTTTCTCTTTGACCTCAAGCTTAGCCTCCATCTTCTTCTTCCTCTCTTGAAATTTTCTTTGAGTGAAGTTGATAGAAAGAAAGGGTTTTGATTATAGAATACAAACCACATCATCATACTACACACATCTAGCCCATTTGTGTAGGGTGTTTGCTCTACTTCATTCACATATCAAGTAAAGCAAGGAGCTTTGGGCAATGGGACTTCGGGTGGATCATCGTGGACTAGGAAGGCTTCCATCGATCCGTTCCAAACTCTTAAAGTGCCAAGGAGTCACCAAGGGAGGTCTACAAAGGTTGTAATCTCTACTCTTAGTGATACTTTTTCTTTTGCATGTAATGCTTAGTCAAAAGAAACCCTAAATTTCTAGTTATGATTCTTTGCAAGTTCACTTAGCACCTTAAAAATTTGATTTTGGCATATGTGATGCTTCTAAACCCTTGATGAGGTACTAGATAAACCCAACAATGGTATCAGAGCCAAGCTAGAGCTTTAGGAGAAGTTTAGGCGAAGTTAAAACTCCGATCGAACCACGAAATACGGAATTATACCCTTCTCTGGACATTTTTTAAAACTGTGTTTTTTTCTGAATTAAAAATACTTAAAAAATTCAGCAGGGAAATATAAGCATAACTGTAAAAAACGACACTATGATCCGTACATACCGCCGCGGAACCGCGGCCATACCTTGCTTGGGCCGCGGATCCGCGGCCGTACAGAAGAGTTATGGCATCTTTTTTGCACAGTAATGTCTGTTGCTACTTGTACATATTTTTGGGTATTTTTAATCTGACTCAAGTGTTGAGTGTTCTGGTGATTATTTTGGATTCATTGATTCGATCGGAAAAATTTAATTTCGTGCTGTTTTCGGGTAATTTAGAAAGTATTAAAAAGTTCGAACGGATATCATTAACTCACTTTTTCTTGGCACGAAAAACTTTCAAGTGTTGAATTTTTCTCGAGTTTAAATCTTTCGGAAAAACGTGCAAGTAATGTGGTGGACCCTCTAGAAGAACACAAACCTTAACTCGATTATGTGACCGTCTGAACTGCCTCTAAACTTTAGGGTTTGGGGCAGTACGGCGTGCCACATGTGAGGCGTTGGCTTGACCCTTCTACGGCTGGACCACTGCAACTGTGACACATTCTGGGATTTTTGAACTCCGCTCAAGTGTTGAGCTAATTAGGAAATCTTGGGTATTTGATTATTCGATCGGAAAGTTTAATACTATCTATTTATCTGGAATGTGATACAATATGTGGAATTCATATAGTTAGGCATGAAATGCGAGATATGTGATATTTCTGATTTATGATGTCTAAAGAGATTGTGGATTCCAAATGTTGTAGTTTTACACTTTATTTTTTGTGACCGTAAGCGTAGTATGTGGGGTATCGCCGGCTTCGTTTCTATACATCAACGACAATCGGGATACGCATACTTTCTTACGTTGATGATATGAGATATTATGTGTTGCTAAGATATGATGTTCAGGATTGTCGCGATTGAATAGCTGGGTTTTTTTTATTTGAGATGAGAGTTTTGTTTTCATTCATGTATAAATCAATTGTATGTAATATTCTTTTATTTGGGGCACTTCCGGGCTGAGGAAGATGTTTCCATCATTGTATATTATTTACTTTTCCGCATTAGGATAGACCCAAGGAGGGGAGTACAAGTGACCAGGTTCTAGGGTTCAGTGGGAGTCCATCTCGAGGAGTCGAGACCGGGTCTCCTAAACTCTAGAATCGGCAGGATCACTTGCCGCTCTCGTAGGGGTCTAGGGATGTGGGCTTGGCTATTCATCGCGACTGTGGAATCCGTATTTTCTATTGTTGGCTAAATACTAAATACGGACGTCCTAGATATCCTTTTATTTTCATATGTGCTTCTGTTGTTGATATTCTGTAATGTGATTACTTAGTATCTGAGACGAATGGATTATTATTATATATATGATATATAATAAACATTACTTATGTTTTACACCCGCACTAGTCCCGCCCCACTATGCCGTTAGTTAAGTAACCTAACGGTGCATAACGGGACACTATGGCGAATGCGGATGGCATAAGTGTACGTTCTATTTTCGTTTCTTTTCTGTGATGGCTTAGGAACATAAATGATGGGATTACATTAATGAGATCAATGTAAAGAAAAAAAACCTAAAATATGTTGTAGAATCAGATTTGAAACCCACTCGGCCTTTCTATGAAAAATGCAAGTTTCAAAAGATGCGGAGCTTAAGCCACTCCTTTTCTAAAACTGTTTTGATTCTATAATGAGATCAAGTTCAAAGCGTTAAAGGTTTTCATAAAAACCATCCGCAACCCTCCGTCATTTTAGGAAGTAGAGTACTTAGTATTCGTGCTGCGTATTTTGATCATAGTCAAGGCGTAGTGTACGGTAGCTAAGTGATGTCTTCCTACAAAGCATATGATGCGATCAGTTAGGACATTCATGTGATTATGTTGATCATAGTCAAGGGTCATATGATTGGGTCTAATTAATCTCGAAATGATGGGTAAAACTTGACTAGTACTTATGATATTTTGACCATAGCCAAGGTCATAAGTAACTAGGGGTAAAAACCATATCGGGAGTTTCAAGAGTTGAAATTTGCAATGAGATTACATACCATCTATATGATAGTTGGATCCCGATCCCACTGTGAGTAAGTGTTACTTCCAGGAGAATTTTGCACTTTACAATTAGCTAATCCAGCAGGTGTCTAGAAAGGTGTTAACGGGGTTTGACCTCTGGGAAAATGAGGTTTACTTTAATTAGGTCTGTGCGAAAGCACGGGGAACCTCCCTCAAGTACCGACACTGGCCTAACTGACCGGTTAGCGAAACTGTAGAATGTAATTAATCTTGGCTAGTTTTCTTTTCAGGTTTTGAAAGAAAATTTGATTAAAGCAGTGGGAGACATCGATTAGATAAGATAGTAACCAATCTAATTCTTTGCAAGAGTATTTCGCTGAGTGTATTCTTTTTTCTCTCCTAATGGCAGATACCTATGACGGGACTTAAGCTTCTACTAGAGAAAAATAAACTGACGGGACCGAACTATAAAGAATGGTTGAGGAACTTGAACATTGCACTTGCATATGATAAAGTATCATATGTCCTCACAACCAAAGCCCCACCCGTCCCAGGACCTGAATCATCTGTCTCGGATAGGGAGATTCGAAAAACTTGGGATGCTGATTATAACACGGCCAAGTGCCTCGCGCTTGATTCTATGGACAATATCCATCAGAAGCAACACGAGAATATAGATGTACAATCCATCTTTCTTCACACAAAGGACTTGTATGAAGAGCAATTTCGTACTTTGAGATACGAGGCATCTCGAAAGCTGTTTCAGATGCGAATGGCCCCTGATACATCAGTAGGAGACCATGTTTTAAAGATGATAGGTCTTATAGAAGAACTTGAGGAACTGGGATGGACCATGGACAATGAGCAGTATACAGATATTGTTCTACAGTCTCTCCCCCCTGCCTTTGCTCCGTTCATAGTGAACTACAATATGAATGATTTGGAGAAATCATTACCTGAACTTCTCAATATGTTGAGAAGTGCAGAGAGCACGTTAAAAACAACGAAAACTCCCGCTCTTCTTGCTGGGCCATCCTCCTCTTCATTCCCAAAAGCCAAGGCCAAGGGAAAGAAAAAGAAGAAGTCCATCAAACAGAAATGTGGAGTTAAAAATGCAAAGGGGAAAGACAAATCCGGGGCTGCGGGAAGCGGGGAAGGAGAATGTTTTTAGTGCCACAAGTCAGGACATTGGAAACGCAATTGTGCTGTGTATCTTGCTGATCTCAAGAAGAAGAAGCATGCTGATGCTTCCACTTCAGGTGTGTTTGTAACTGAAAACTGTTTTTCTTTAAACTCTGCATCTTGGGTATTAGATACCGATTCTAGTTCTCACATCTGCAATTGTATGCAGGGATTAAGAAATAGTAGAGTTTTGAAGACAGGTGACCATACTCTGCGGGTTGGAAATGGTTCCAATGTACATGTTGTATCCGTGGGAGAGTATCATCTTGGGTTGCCTTCGGGTTGTATTTTGGTTTTGAACCCGTGTTATTTTGTACCAAGTATGCTATGTAATATAATATCCGTTTTTTTGTTGGACAATGAAGGATATCATTTTGCATTGTAAAATAATGTTATGAACATTAACTTGAATCAAGAGTTGATTGGGTATGGTACATTAAATAACGGTATTTACGTCTTGAACCAACACACAGTTTTCAATATACAACATACTAATAAAAGAAAGTTTTCAGATATAAATGAAGATTTTCTTTGGCATTGTAGACTTGGTCATATTAATGAAACAAGACTGAACAAACTACATAAAGATGGATATTTAAATCCTTTTGAATATAAATCTTATGCGACTTGCCAGTCTTGTATCAAAGGTAAAATGACCAAAACTCTATTTACTGGACACGGAGAAAAAGCTGTGGAACTCTTAAGCCTCATACATAGTAATGTATGTGGACCAATGTCTACACATGCTAGAGGTGGTTTTTCATACTTCATTACTTTTACTGATGATTTCTCAAGATTCGGACACGTGTTTTTGATAAAGCACAAATCCGAAGCTTTCAAGAAATTCAAGGAGTATAAGCTTGAAGTAGAAAAACAAACTGGCTTGAGCATCAAGAAACTTCGATCAGATCGAGGTGGAGAATATTTAAGTACAGAGTTTTTAGACTTCTTAAAAGAGAATGGGATTCTCCCTCAGCTCACTCCTCCTTACACACCACAGCACAATGGTGTGTCAGAATGGAGGAATCGTACCCTATTAGATATGGTACGATCCATGATATGTGATGCTGAGTTACCGCTTTCCTTTTGGGGGCATGCATTAGAGACAGCAATGTATCTATTAAACAGGGTTCCAACCAAGACTATGTCTATCACCCCATATGAGATATGGAGTGTAAAGAGACCATCTCTTAAAAGAGTTAGGATTTAGGGTTGTCCGGTGATTGAATACGATTTCGGATTGTGTGTAGTTGGAAAATTGTAAAGAAATCACAACCAAAAATTATTTGACCGCAATAAATAACGGGGTCGAATGTAGCGCGTTAGTAAGTGCGGATCGTCCACAGGGAAAGTGTAATCGTTCGTGTTTCGATTTAGATGAGTTGAAACTTTAAAGAAAACAAACAACAATTCATGATTTGTAAATTGAAGTTCAAGAATTAGAAAATTAGGTCTAAATCAAGAAACGATAAAATCAAGAATTGAGAATTTGTGATGATTTCCAAACCAACAATCAAGATTCGAAGTGTGGCTCGTAGGAGTAGATCAGATCTATAGATGTGATGAGATCTAATGATTTCATATTCTCATCCATTAACGAATTGATACTAGATCGATGACGATTTATTGAGGTTAAGGATCTTGCGAAGAAGCTAGGGTTTCCTCATCTTATCCTTTGTCCTTTCGATGAATCACATTCACAAACTAGCTTCTAGTAAATCGAATGATCTATCGTTGATCTCTAGTTTCGAGCGAACACAATCAAGAAAGCATCGTCTCAAAACTAGGTCATCGATCATTCGATTCACAAGAATTTACAAACGTTATAGGATTTAAGAATTGTAAAAGAATCTAAATCATCATCATTCTATCGATCGTCTCGACTCCTTTACGAGCGGAGTTTTACTCAAACATTATCACAAAGCAAACATTCAAGAATCTAGATTGAATCATAATGCTTGAATTAAAAGATAAGCAAGATAAAAGAATTGTCACCTTTATTATATCAACAATTTGTTATACTTTGCTCAAAGACTACAAGAAATTGAGAAGGGAACGAGATCGTCGAATCTAGCGTCGCATCGGCTCCTTGAGTCACGGATCGGCTTGGATCACATGCTCCGATGAAGTCCGGCTTCGCTTCTAAAGGCTTTGAAGGCTTCTTGCTTTGATTGAATTCAAAGATCTTGATCTTGGATTGGAATTAGGGTTAGGGTTTTGAGGCACAAGTTGTGTCACTCAACTTGTCGGTGGAACAGGAAGAGAGAAGAACAACCTTCAACAACCTTTTTCAACCTAGATCTAGGCTCCCTTTTATAAGCTTTCATAACCCTAGATCTAGAATTCAAAATTTGAATTTCCTTCCAAAAGTTTGTTAGCTAGAGAGGCTTCTAGAAGTAGTTAGTTGGAGGGAGCTTCTAGAACTAGGTTGTTAGGCCGAGCCTTCTAGATGAAGCCACGTGGCATTTCTGGAGTGTTCTGGAAGCTTAGCTATTAGAAATAAGCACATAGGGAAAATATGGTTTGCTGATGTCATCAATATGCCGCAGATCCGCGGCACATGCCTCCTCAGGCCGCGGATCCGCGGTCACGTGAGGGAGCTATTGCTTCATATTTTCAGCTCTGCTTCCTTTTGACTTCAGGAATATTCTCTGATATGCTGAATCTTGTAATTAATTCTTGATCACTGCCAGATCTCTAGCCTTTGAGTTGGCGTATTTTTATCAGCACAGTTTCACAAATTTGGCCTTTCTCCTGGAATTTCCTGCACAGACTTCGAAACAAGTGTTGTGCAATACAAGGATGATGCGATGCCATGATAAACAGTCAATTTTCCTAAAAATGCCGGTTTTAGTGTACAACACAGGTAATCTGGTATTTTACGACTGTTTTGCTAATATGTGCAATATGCAAACCAAACACTACTAGATGAGTGCAAATGATAGGGAAATTGACCTGTTAAAAATACAATATTTTCTACTGATCATCCGGCTTTTGTTAAAATGCAGAATCCAGACAAACTCGAGAGACGATCGGTCATGTGTAAATTTGTGGGGTATCCAAAACATTCGTATGGATATCTATTCTACCACAAGGAGGAACAAAAGGTGTTTGTAGCTTAGCATGCCACATTTTTGGAAAATGAAATCTTTACAGAAAGTACTGATGGCAATTCGGTAGAACTAGAAGAGGTTCTAGAGACACAAATTACTCAGGACGAATTGGTTGAAACTGATGTTTTAGAAGAACTTCAAGAACCTCAACCGCTCCGGAGATCTGGAAGAACTTCTCGCCCACCAGAGAGATACTATGGGTTTCTCATTGATGGTGATAGAGAAGATTGCATCTTGGATGATAATGACCCTACTAGTTTTCAGCAAGTTATCACGAGTGGTGACTCAGTGAAGTGGCTGGAAGCCATGAGATCCGAAATGGAGTCCATGTATACCAACAAAGTATGGGCTTTGGACGTTGCGCCTCCTGGGATAAAATCCGTTGGGTGCAAATGGATCTTTAAGAAAAAGATTGGTATAGATGGACAGGTAGAGACCTTTAAAGCAAGGCTAGTAGCGAAAGGTTTTCGTCAAAGACCAGGATTGGACTATGATGAAACTTTCTCTCCAGTAGCAATACTTAAATCCATTAGGATCCTACTTGCTATTGCTGCTCACTATGATTATGAAATCTGGCAGATGGACGTTAAAACTGCATTTTTAAATTGTGATTTAGAAGTGTGCGTTTTTATGGATTAGCCAGAGGGCTTCATTGACAGTGGGAGCAGCGGGAATGAATGTAGATTGCTTAAATCTATTTATGGATTAAAGCAGGCCTCACGGAGATGGAACATCTTCATTGATGATACAATCAAAGAGTTTGATTATATCAAAAATATAGATGTACCATGCATTTATAAGAAGATTGTAAGGAGTACTGTCACATTTCTCGTATTGTACGTAGATGACATTCTCCTGATAGGAAATGATATTCCTATGCTACAATCGGTCAAACTATTCTTATCACAAAGGTTCTCCATGAAGGACCTGGGTGATGCCTCATGCATTTTGGGCATAACGATCTATAGAGATAGATCCAAGAGGTTATTGGGATTGTCCCAATCAAAGTACATAGACACCATCCTAAAAAGGTTTAGTATGGAAGATTCCAAGCGTGGTGCCTTACCTGCTTGTCATGGAATCACTCTCTCCAAGTACTTCTGTCCGAAGACTGATGAAGAGAGAGCTTGCATGAGCGTTATACCCTACGCTTAAGCCGTAGGATCTATAATGTATGCGATGTTATGTACTCACCCTGATGTAGCTTATGCACTAGCTGTAGTAAGCAGGTATCAATCCAACCCAGGAGAGAAACATTGGATAGCAGTGAAGAACATTCTTAAATACTTACGAAGGACTAAAGAATTGTTCTTGGTGTATGGTAATAGGGATCTCCAGATGGAGGCCTTTACCGATTCCAGTTTCCATAGTGATAAAGATGACAGCAAATTTATCTCAGGGTTTGTATTTACCCTCAACGGAGGGGCGGTTAGTTGGAAGAGTTCCATACAGGATACCGTTGTAGACTCTACAATGGAAGCTGAGTATATTGCTGCAAATGATGTTGCCAAGGAAGCCGTCTGGATGAGGAAGTTCATCGCGGAACTATGAGTAGTTCCAACCATTATTGATCCAATACCATTGTATTGTGATAATAATGGAGCTATGGCGTTAGCCAAAGAACCAAGGTCCCATCAGAAATCCAGACACATCCTGAGACGATATCATTTGATCCGGGAGATAGTAGATCGCCAGGAGATCGAGATTCGGAGAGTAGATACAAAGGATAACACAGCGGATCCACTCACCAAGGCCCATCCACAGCCCCAGCATGAGCGACTTTTTGAGATGTTGGATATGAGATACACTAATAACTGGCCTTAGTGCAAGTGGGAGATTGTTAGATATATGTATGCCCTAGAGGCCATTATATGTATAGTGGATACTTGGACATGTATGTATGATGTTAGATGACTTTCTCGCTCAACATGATAGTATGCTATCTGGTTTACTTTATCTTGACATGTTGATTTGATCATGCTTTTATTCATTTACACATGTTGATAAAGCCCTCAGGATATTTGCTTGACTACTGTGACTATGATGCAGATCATACTAGTGGGGCATGTGTAGTTTATAAGCATATCCTTAAACTGTTCCTAGTCATGGGTGTATCGAGACGGGGCATCGATATTCCAGAGTAGACCAGCGTATACTATTCTTGTCCCATATGATGGGCGATGGATGATCCCATATCCATCTGGTGAGGTGACACCAAAGATTGTATGTAGGTGCTCAGTGGAGACTGGGTACACTGAACGGACTCACGGAGAACTCCTATGTGGTATTATATCTATCGTCGGATAGCAGTTCTCGGGTGACACTGGTACAGGTTAGTCTGTAGATCCAAGATCGTTATAGAGTCTTTTGTGTCCTCCCTCTGTACTTTGATAGTCATGAAAAAATATCAGAAATCGCATCATCCCTCAATAAAACATCGTATTATTCTTCATTCCTATCTTTCTTCCAAATATCGATCATATCACCCTACGTGTGTGTAATAACATCCCTGCACCCGGAGAATTCAATTCAATCTATCATACTCTTGCCCTTCAGCCTCAGTACTTTTTAATTAATGAATATTTAGATGAATTTGCTCACACACTTTCGTGCGACCGTTAATACTTCTTGAGGTACCAACCGACCGATTACTCATGTGCTTGCTTATTGGGTGTTTTTCCTCGTCTTGCACCACCTAAGGCTTAGCAGTGACTCCCAGATCAGTTGGCCTTAGGGCACTAGGTGATGAAACACCCTCGCTATATTTTTTTTATTGCTGCCTTGGCGTAATAAAACCAGTGTCCATTTTTCTCACCAGTTTATATTTTCTTCATTTTTTTTATTTCCTTCATACATCGGCTTTTAGACAAGAGCATTTCAAGGTATCCTCTACTATCCCGAGCTTCAAGACCTGTGTAAGTGCGAATAGTAGGGTATCAACGTTCAAAATGTTTGGTTTCCAGAATAGAAACTATTTTTCAGACTTATTTTTATCCTCAGATTAGTGACTTCCTTCATCTTACTAACCTTTGGGACAACGGCTCATAACTACTTATTACTAGTTCGAATAAGAAAACTTCTAATTTTCTTGGTTTTCTTAAATTTTTCTAATCTTTTGGATGTAATTTTTCACTATCTAATCTTTTATTATCTTATTTATGTACAAAACTGTTTTCATTTTTGAATTTTAAAAAAAATTTATAGGTTTTGAAAATGTTTTGTGCTTATGCAAAGTATGATGCAAATGATGCGAAAATAAGCACAAACCTCCCCCAAACTTGTTTTCAACAGTGTCCTCATTGTTGCCATACACTATTTCTCAAAAGACCTATAGCCTGGGAGGAAATTTATTAATGGGGGAAAAATATATAAGTGAAGATCCTCCCCCAAACTTATTTTTGGCTCATCATTTTAAGTAAAAATTTTCTTTTCAAGTGCCAGAAAAAAAATATATACCCCCCAAACTTGAGTTAAGCAATGTTAATCTTTGAAAATCATATGAGGGGGTCAAGAATCATTGGTCGATGGCAAGCTTTGCAAAGACCGAAAGTTAACACCAACCATTCGAAAATTTTATCAATGCAGTGCTCTGGTTGGTGGAAGAAAAATTGGGGAAAAGGTAAGTGGTGGAATAGAATGTGTGTGCGTCTCATTTTGGAGAGACGATGCAGTGAATGTGATGGATTACTCGCATTCTTTTTACAGTCCAGAAGAAGGGGTGGAGGTTCAATTTAATTGATTAGGAGATGATTCATCTCAACACCCGTGTCATTCAAAAATACGAGTTCATCAGCGAAGATCTCCTCAAAAGTCTTATCAATACCACGAAGAATAATGTCATCACAAAGCACGGGGTGATCTTCGGACTCTAAAACGGTTCATAATCGGTGTTAGTTGTTGACCCGGACATCTCGGTGGAAGAGTCCGTATGTGTATGATACATAATTGGGTCAAACAACAACATATGAGAAGAGTCAAGATCAGTATCATGAGGATCATCAAATTCGCTGTTGTCGACATCCATTAAGTCGACAGAACAGACTTGAGCAGTAGGTTTGGAGGGTACACTTCCCAACTTGTAAATGTTTAGCTCAATTGACCTATTCCCGAAGAATAGGGTCATAGAGCCATTACGACAGTTGATGATAGCATTGGAAGTGGCCAAAAAGGGGCGACCTAAAATCACCGAAATTTGATTCCGTGGGTTTGCTACAAGCTGTGTATCAATTACAATAAAGTCCACAGGGAATACAAATTCCCTGATTTTTATTAACACATCCTCCAGTTCACCCATAGGTTTGGTGCTAGATCGGTCAGCCATCTAGAGAGTGCAATGAACTGGTTTCAACTCTCCGATCCTTAACTGCTCATAGAATGAGAAAGGAAGCAGGTTAACACTTGCGCCAAGGTCAAGTAGAGCACGATTAATGTGTTTTTCCCAATAGAAATGGAAATAGTAGGATATCTAGGATCCTTACGTTTCCTCGGTAATTGTTGGGGGAAAGCTGTGTCTACTGTCTTTGCCATGAATATCTTCTTGGGCACTTGAGTCTTCCTCTTTCTAGTGCACAAGTCCTTAAGAGTTTTCGCATAAGCGGGGACTTGTTGGATAGCATCTAGAAGAGGGATGTTTATGTTAACCTGTTTCAAGATTTCAGTGATCTTCTCCATTTGCGGACTTGGTCTGTTTCCCCTTAACCGATTCGGGTAAGGAGCTTGGGCAATAAGGTCAGGGTCCAACATTGGAGAAGATCGTGTGGGTGGGAACGATCTAAGAATAGGAGTGGGGATCGTTTTTTGTGTACTAGAAGAGATGGGCTGAGGTGTCGAGCCTTGTGGGAAACAGAGAATAGGCTCGGAAGAAAAAGGTGGGGTAGACGAACTAGGGTCAGAATTAGAAGTAGAAGTAGAAGGAAAGGTCTCAGCTGGGGTATCATCGAAAGATTTTTCTGTGTCATCAATCTCTTCCCCAACGTGTTTGTCAAGCACTCTTCCAGATCTCAACATGATTGTATTCACATGATGTGAATAGCCAGGATTGGGTAGAGGTTGAGCAGGAAGTTTCCCTTTCTCTCTTACACACATTTCTGCTTTTAATCGTGCAATTTCTTCTTCCATCGATTTAATAGTCTCGCTTTGAGAAGCTGAGTTTCTCTTTATATCATCGACGGAAGTCTTTATTGTTAAAAGCAAGTTCATGAATGAAGAGGATTCATCAGTACCGGTCAACTGCAAATGATTAGATGGTGCAGGTGTGTTGACCGGATTTTGGAAGTTTTGTGCTTGGAAGGGGTGCTGATTCAATGAAAGTGGTTGCTGTTGTGGTGGAGGAGCCCTTTGAAAATTATTTTGGTTTGGAACCGTGTTTTGATTTTATTGTTGGTTCCACGCAAAATTAGGGTGATTCCTCCAACCCTGATTATATATGGAAGAATATGGATCATTTCTAGGTCTTTGAAATGCGGCATTGGTATGCTCATGACCTTGAAACGGACATTCTTCCGTCAAGTGAGAAGGATCAGAGCAGCATCCACATACAGTTTTGGTGAGTGACAATTGATTTAGGGCAGCAGCTAAAAATTTGTTTTCCATATTGTCGAATTTCTTGTGTAAAGCTGAAATTTCAGCTCTAACTTTTATGCAAACATCCGATTGGTTATTGCCACCCCTAGACGATTGACTACACCCTCCCACTGTAAAGATTTTTCAGCGAAATCTTCTAGGAATTTCCAAGCTTCCCCATCATCTTTGTTCATGAAGTTGCCTTGACACATTAATTCAAGGGTCTGTTTTGTGTTAGGATTAATGCCCTCATATATGATTCGGCATAGTTCCCATCTAGGAATTCCATGATGTGGACATTGGACTAACAGATCCTTAAAGCGTTCAAGATATTATGAAAATGTTTCATTCGGAAGCTGGGTGAATTGATTTATTTCGCTACGGATTCGAGCTGTTTTATGATTGGGGTAGAATTTCTTTAGGAATGCTTTTACGAATTCTTCCCAGTTTGAAATGGAATGTGCGGTTGTGTTGTAAAGCCACTTCTCGGCTATATCACACAAGGTAAATGGGAGAAGACGAAGACGCATAGCATCCACAAAAAGCTGTGAAGTACCCATCATTGCGCATACATTTTCAAATTTTGTAATAAAGACATATGCGTCTTCAGACTCGAGACCGTGATATTTGGATAGAAGGTTGATGTATTAGGGTTTTATTTGAAAATTGTCCCCGTTGGCTGGTGGAATGGAGAGACAGGTCGAAAGAGGACCTCGTGTAGGATAGCACCTCTCTTGGAGAGAGATGCGGGGTGGATACTGCGCGCCAACGGACGGCGGCAGAGTAGTGGAAAAGAAGTTCGATGGAGAAGGATCCATCAATGTGGCTATGGTGGTGGGTAAAGAAAAGGTAAATGTAGAAATACCGACTTCGGAGTCGATCGGGGTGACGCGGACTAAACGGGCACTAGAATCTCGTATCCAGCCTATCTTGCACTAAAAAATGTTAGTACAAGTGGCAGCGTGACTTATAATTAGATGAATGCGGTGTTTGTTTTGAAAATATACGGATTTTTGAAAAAATGATGCGATCACAACAAATGCAACAAGCAAAACCCTAAAATCTAGTGGTCACCTAGGTCAAAACTCTAGACCGCTCCTAACTGCCAAAAGACAAATCGCAGGATAAATCCTCCGCTGCCTCATTGTCTCTCCTATGGCCAAGTAAGTGCCAGGTAATCCACTACTTAAAATTAAGTAACCACTAGCCTTCGACACACTTGCCTTAGACACCACAAAAAAAACGCGGATAAGCAATGAATTATCCACGGCCTTTTCTTGTCCTAAGTGAGCGTGACGGTCCTTAGAGTCATCTCTATATATTTTTTAGTTAATGAGGGTAAATGCGGATGCAAGTTTGTGATTTTTGGGGCTTGGGAAGGGTAATGAACTCCCCACCTAATCTGGATTTGGCCGTGCCCCTCAATTTCCGTATTAATATGCAAATAACCAAAAATCAAAAACACGCACAATTTTTTATTGCCTTTTGCGGCGCTGCGATTTATTTTGTAAAGAAACCTGCAGCAAATTGTTAATTGGAGCAGACAGAGAAGGAGATAAGAAAGTCAGGGGGTTACAGAGAAATTTTCATGCAGCGATAACGTCAGAACACCGCGGAACCGCCGCGGGAGCTTGCAAATTCCGCGGAAACGCGGTCGAATGAACAGTTCTCTGCACAAAGTTTTAGGCAAATGCTTCTGTTGCTCCGCTTAGCTCTCTGGAATATTCAGAAAAATTTTTCCACAGCTCCACAAGTTCCAGATTTCCTCGCAACAAATCACAACAACACGTTTAGAGTTTGCACGAATTTTGATCTAAAAATTATAGATGTAATAAACTTTTTAACTCAAATTTCAAAAACGAACAATTAGCGCACTATCCCCGTCAACGGCGCCATTTGATTGAATACGATTTCGGATTGTGTGTGGTTGGAAAATTGTAAAGAAATCACAACCAAAAATTATTTAACCGCAATCAATAACGGTGTTGAATGTAGCGCGTTAGTAAGTGTGGATCGTCCACATGGAAAGTGTAATCGTTCGTGTTTCGATTTAGATGAGTTGAAACTTTAAAGAAAACAAACAACAATTCATGATTTGTAAATTGAAGTTCAAGAATTAGAAAATTAGGTCTAAATCAAGAAACGATAAAATCAAGAATTGAGAATTTGTGATGATTTCCAAACCAACAATCAAGATTCGAAGTGTGGCTCGTAGGAGTAGATCGGATCTATAGATGTGATAAGATCTAATGATTTCATATTCTTATCCATTAACGAATTGATACTAGATCGATGACGATTTATCGAGGTTAAGGATCTTGCGAAGAAGCTAGGGTTTCCTTATCTTATCCTTTGTACTTTCGATGAATCTCATTCACAAACTAGCTTCTAGTAAATCGAATGATCGATCGTTGATCTCTAGTTTCGAGCGAACACAATCAAGAAAGCATCGTCTCGAAACTAGGTCATCGATCATTTGATTCACAAGAATTTATAAACGTTATAGGATTTAAGAATTGTAAAAGAGTCTAAATCATCACCATTCTATCGATCGTCTCGACTCCTTTACGAGCGGAGTTTTACTCAAACATTACCACAAAGCAAACATTCAAGAATCTAGATTGAATCGTAATCCTTGAATTAAAAGATAAGCAAGATAAAAGAATTGTCACCTTTATTATATCTACAATTTGTTACACTTTGCTCAAAGACTACAAGAAATTGGGAAGGGAACGAGATCGTCGAATCTAGCGTCGCATCGGCTCCTTGAGTCGCGGATCGGCTTGGATCACATGCTCCGATGAAGTCCGGCTTCGCTTCTAAAGGCTTTGAAGGCTTCTTGCTTTGATTGAACTCAAAGATCTTGATCTTGGATTGGAATTAGGGTTAGGGTTTTGAGGCACAAGTTGTGTCACTCAACTTGTGGGTGGAAGAGGAAGAGAGAAGAACAACCTTCAACAACCTTTTTCAACCTAGATCTAGGCTCCCTTTTATAAGCTTTCATAACCCTAGATCTATAATTCAAAATTTGAATTTCCTTCCAAAAGTTTGTTAGCTAGAGAGGCTTCTAGAAGTAGTTAGTTGGAGGGAGCTTCTAGAACTAGGTTGTTAGGCCGAGCCTTCTAGATGAAGCCACGTGGCATTTCTGGAGTGTTCTGGAAGCTTAGCCATTAGAAATAAGCACATGGGGAAAATATGGTTTGCTGATGTCATCAATATGCCGCGGATCCGCGGCACATGCCTCCTCAGGCCGCGGATCCGCGGTCACGTGAGGGAGCTATTGCTTCATATTTTCAGCTCTGCTTCCTTTTGACTTCAGGAATATTCTCTGATATGCTGAATCTTGTAATTAATTCTTGATCACTGCCAGATCTCTAGCCTTTGAGTTGGCGTATTTTTATCAGCACCGTTTCACAAATTTGGCCTTTCTCCTGGAATTTCCTGCACAGACTTCGAAACAAGTATTGCGCAATACAAGGATGATGCGATGCCATGATAAACAGTCAATTTCCCTAAAAATGCCGGTTTTAGTGTACAACACAGGTAATCTGGTATTTTACGACTGTTTTGCTAATATATGCAATATGCAAACCAAACACTACTAGATGAGTGCAAATGATAGGGAAATTGACGTGTTAAAAATACAATATTTTCTACTGATCATCCGGCTTTTGTTAAAAAGCAGAATCCAGACAAACTCGAGACACGATCGGTCATGTGTAAATTTGTGGGGTATCCAAAACTTTCGTATGGATATCTATTCTACCACAAGGAGGAACAAAAGGTGTTTGTTGCTCAGCATGCCACATTTTTGGAAAATGAAATCTTTACAGAAAGTACTGATGGCAATGCGGTAGAACTAGAAGAGGTTCTAGAGACACAAATTACTTAGGACGAATTGGTTGAAACTGATGTTTCAGTAGAACTTCAAGAACCTCAGCCGCTCCAGAAATCTGGAAGAACTTCTCACCCACCAGAGAGATACTATAGGTTTCTCATTGATGGTGATAGAGAAGATTGCATCATGGATGATGATGACCCTACTAGTTTTCAGCAAGCTATCATGAGTGGTGACTCAGTGAAGTGGCTGGAAGCCATGAGATCCGAAATGGAGTCCATGTATACCAACAAAGTATGGACTTTGGACGTTGCGCCTCCTGGGATAAAACCCGTTGGGTGCAAATGGATCTTTAAGAAAAAGATTGGTATAGATGGACAGGTAGAGTCCTTTAAAGCAAGGCTAGTAGCGAAAGGTTTTCGTCAAAGACCAGGATTGGACTATGATGAAACTTTCTCTCCAGTAGCAATGCTTAAATCCATTAGGATCCTACTTGCTATTGCTGCTCACTATGATTATGAAATATGGCAGATGGACGTTAAAACAGCATTTCTAAATGGTGATTTGAAGAGTGCGTTTTTATGGATTAGCCAGAGGGCTTCATTGAAAGTAGGAGCCGCGAGAAAGAATATAGATTTCTTAAATCCATTTATGGATTAAAGCAGGCCTCATGGAGCTGGAACATCTGCTTTGATGATACAATCAAAGAGTTTGATTTTATCAAAAATATAGATGAACCATGCATTTATAAGAAGATTGTAGGGAGTACTGTCACATTTCTCATATTGTACGTAGATGACATTCTCCTGATAGGAAATGATATTCCTATGCTACAATCGGTCAAACTATTCTTATCACAAAGGTTCTCCATGAAGAACCTGGGTGATGCCTCATGCATTTTGGGCATAAGGATCTATAGAGATAGATCCAAGAGGTTATTGGGATTGTCCCAATCAAAGTACATAGACACCATCCTAAAAAGGTTTAGTATGGAAGATTCCAAGCGTGGTGCCTTGCCTGCTTGTCATGGAATCACTCTCTCCAAGTATTTCTGTCCGAAGACTGATGAAGAGAGAGCTCGCATGAGCGTTATACCCTGCGCTTTAGCCGTAGGATCTATAATGTATGCGATGTTATGTACTCGTCCTGATGTAGCTTATGCACTAGCTGTAGTAAGCAGGTATCAATCCAACTCAGGGGAGAAATATTGGATAGCAGTGAAGAACATTCTTACATACTTGCGAAGGACTAAAGAATTGTTCTTGGTGTATGGTAATAGGGATCTCCAGATGGAGGCCTTTACCGATTCCAGCTTCCAAAGTGATAAAGATGACAGCAAATCTATCTCAGGATTTGTATTTACCTTCAACGGAGGGGCGGTTAGTTGGAAGAGTTCCAAACAGGATACCGTTGCAGACTCTACGATGGAAGCTGAGTATATTGCAGCAAATGATGCTGCCAAGGAAGCCGTCTGGATGAGGAAGTTCATCGCGGAACTAAGAGTAGTTCCAACCATTGTTGATCCAATACCATTGTATTGTGATAATAATGGAGCTATGGCGTTAGCCAAAGAACCAAGGTCCCATCAGAAATCCAGACATATCCTGAGGCGATATCATTTGATCCGGGAGATAGTAGATCGCCAGGAGATCGAGATTCGGAGAGTAGATACAAAGGATAACACAGCGGATCCACTCACCAAGGCCCTTCCACAGCCGCAGCATGAGCGACTTTTTGAGATGTTGGGTATTAGATACACCAATAACTGGCCTTAGTGCAAGTGGGAGATTGTTAGATATATGTATGCCCTAGAGGCCATTGTATGTATAGTGGATACTTGGATATGTATATATGATGTTAGATGACTTTCTCGCTCAATATGATAGTATGCTATCTGGTTTACTTTATCTTGACATGTTGATTTGATCATGCTTTTATTCATTTACACATGTTGATAAAACCCTTAGGATATTTGCTTGACTACTGTGACTGTGATACAGATCATACTAGTGGGGCATGTGTAGTTTATAAGCATATCCTTAAGCTGTTCCTAGTTGTGGGTGTATCGAGACGGGGCATCGATATTCCAGAGTAGACTAGCGTATACTATTCTTGTCCCATATGATGGGCGATGGATGATCCCATATCCATCTGGTGAGGTGACACCAAAGATTGTATGCGGGTGCTCAGTGGAGACTGGGTACACTGAACGGACTCATAAAGAACTCCTATGTGGTATTATATCTATCGTCGGATAGCAGTTCTCAGGTGACACTGGTACATGTTAGTCTGTAAACCCAAGATCGTCATAGAGTCTTGTGTGTCCTCCTACTATACTTTGATATCCACCCTACCACGGCCCTACCGAGTCGTGCAAACAGGTGCACTTTGGGTATAGTCCCGAGGCATATGGAGGCGATGAGAGATAGGAGGGGTTTCGTCTCTCCCGGTATTGGGAGTTGATGTTGTGCTATGCTCGATTGGCTATAACAGGAAGTCCCTGGTCAGGGCTGCTGTGATTTACTGATAAGCGTTATCAGTAGTTTCTCGATCTGTTATGAGCCATACACCAGCATGACTTATTGAGTTATTGGGGTCGACGATTCCATCCCTATACTCGATATGCAACATATCTGACGAAGAGACCGGAATGTACGGTAAGTGTTGCCAGTTGGCTCGACGGGAGTTTTGACAGCTTCGCTGGTTTTCTTCTGATCGTTCAATACCTGGGTGGCCGTTACATTTAGCTGACCGCTTGCGGCATGTGGGTGTTTGATATGATCATCACCTACTGCCGGCGTATTGACGAGTCTTAAAGTCCCCAATGAAGTTTCCTGGCTCAGGCGAAAAGATGTGGTGTGCATATGAGATATGCGTGGGGACCCGATTAAATACGGATATGTGATACCGTATATTAATCGGGCATTTTTTATTGGTCAGGTCGTATGTGATATGACCGGTTTGCAAAATCAAGTGTTGATTTAACAAATGACTTTTAGATTAATTCTTTTATTAAACCCTTTTTCTATTTTTGTATGCATGCATGTATGCAGATGATGATGTGCATGGAGACATACATACATACATACATTGTATCATGGTTGTTGATACATATTTGGTGGCAATGCAGGACTCACATTGTAGTAATTATATATATATATATATATATATATATATATATATCATTTTGAGTTAATTAGAAGGATAATTCACTCATGGTTAATGTTTATCATTTTTGACTAAAATTCACCTAACATTTAACCATGAGTTAATTCTCCTTTGGAAGTTAACTCAATAAGTAAATATCTAGATAATTACTAACCATGGTTGAAGTGAGAAGGATTAATATGGATTATTCTTTCTCATTTCAATAATTCACTCATATCATTTTCTCTTTGAGCTCAAGCTTAGCCTCCATCTTCTTCTTCCTCTCTTGAAATTTTCTTTGAGTGAAGTTGATAAAAAGAAAAGGTTTTGATTATAGAATAAAAACCACATCATCATACTACACACATCTAGCCCATTTGTGTAGGGTGTTTGCTCTACTTCATTCACATAACAAGTAAAGCAAGGAGCTTTGGGCAAAGGGACTTCGGGTGGATCATCGTAGACTAGGAAGGCTTCCATCGATCCGTTCCAAACTCTCAAAGTGCCAAGAAGTCACCAAGGGAGGTCTACAAAGGTTGTAATCTCTACTCTTAGTGATACCTTTTCTTTTGCATGTGATGTTTAGTCAAAAGAAACCCTAAATTTCTAGTTATGATTCTTTGCAAGTTCACTTAGCACCTTAAAAATTTGATTTTGGCATATGCGATGCTTCTAAAACCTTGATGAGGTGCTAGGTAAACCCAATATATTTATAGACTAAAGCAGATATAGCGGAGATAGATCATCTAATTTTTGATGTGACAGTCATAAGTTTTTTGACTTCATCAAAATAGGAGATGGATCTGTTAAGAAGGTAGTAGGGTGTGATGTCCTGGTATTTGGATAACATACATAGAGTAGGAAGTGAAATTCCTACACTACGATCGGTTAAATTATGGTTGTCACACATTGGTTTCTCCACATAGGATATGGATATTATATCAGGCGTTCTGGTTACTAGATCTATGGTTTTAGATCTAGATTTGGGAAGTGTCCCAATCTAGTTACTTAGATTGTGTTCTAAAAGTGTTTTAGAATGGACGACTCCTGGCATGGTGGTGTACCTGCAGGTAATGGAGTCACCCTCTCTGAAGGTGTCTTACAGACTAAAGGGGAGAACGATGTGCATGATTGGCATATCACTTGCTTAGGCAATTGAGTCAATCATGAGATGTCAAGTACCACACCAGATGTTGTTTTTGCACTAGATGCAATAAGTTGAGATATTAATCCAATCCTGGAGAAACGTTCAGAAACAGTTTTTGAACATAAGTGAATGTTCTAAGTATTTGATAACGGCAGCCTCCTTCGGGAGACGGTTATCATTCCAGGCTTCCAAGGTGACCTGGATGATAGAGTGACTGTCAGAATTATAGTTTTCCTTCTGACGAGGGGCAGTAGTTTGGACAGGTGGTCCAAGCAGATACTGTGGAAGGCATGGTGCAGGATACTGATTAAATTCAGTTGACGATACAGTCTAAGATGTTTGCTGGATTTGGAGTTCATTTGTGAACTGGGTCCGATCAGATATCCAGACATATTCTAAGACAGGTATTGCTCATTTCGGGAGATGGATTTCTCCGTGAACTTGAGATAAAGAGAGATATAGGAAGAAACATCAGGGCGGATCCACTCACTGAGGCTATTTCTCGAACGCAATAGTGTTACAAACGAGCTTTGTGAAACTGATTAGTTGAGGAGTTAGATGTTCGGTATCACACGGGTTGTGAGTATGCAACATCATAATAATTAGCCTTAAGTGCAAGTGGGAGATTGTTGGATATAGTGCCATCGAAGTCAATTATTGGATCGTGGGTACGTGATTGCAATGATTGAGGGAGGACCTGTTAGTGTTTATGCCCTAGAAGGCCATTACTGTATCATACTAGTTTGTATATTACTTAATGGAAGCTTGGGATATTCACATGTATATAACAGTCTTGCTAAACATGGTAGTATGCTACTTGGTTTTCTCTATCTTAATGTGTGAGTATACGTATTGATAGAGCTCTTAGGATCTTGCTTGACTACCAGCGTTGTGATGGCAGTCACACTAGTGGGGGCTGGGTAGTCTACAAGCACATCCTTATTCAGGTCCCTAGTCGTTGGATTATCGAGACAGGGCATCGATACTCCGGAGTAGACTAGTGTGTACGCTTCTCATCCCAGTTGGGGAGATGGTCTGTCCCACAGCCGTCAGTACATCATACTGGAGATAGTATACAGGTGCTCGTTAGGTTACGGGTACACCGGACAGGACTCACAGGGAACTGTTGGTTGGTTTTATACCAGTCGTCAGAGAACAGTTCCCAGGTGACATGAGTACAGCATAGTCCGCAGACTTGACACTGCTACTTCGCCTCGAGTGTGTCCCACTGTTCTTAGATTGCTACCCTACCACGGCTCAAAGGAGTCGTGCAAACAGGTAGCAGTTAGGTGCAGTCCCGAGCACTTGGAGGCAGTGGCGGTTAGACAGGATTCGTCTCTCCCGGTATTGGGAGTTGTTATCGCGCTGTGTCAGAGAGCCATTACGCAAAGTCCCTGGCCAGGGCAAACGAGATTTGCTGGTAGGTTCCAGTAGTTTCTCAGGGTGTAATGGGCTTCCCTCCGACATGACTTATACCGCTATTAGGGGACTGACGCTTGCCGCCCCCTAGGCCCGATATGCGATAGTCTTGGACGAACGGACCGGACTATATGGAGATTGTCACATCAGACTCAGTAGGAGTTCGGATGGGTTTCCTCATCGGCCTTCTTATCGACAACTACCTGGAGACCGTTACGTACAACTAGTGCCGCTTGCGGTCTGTGGTTAAACCCACTGCCAGCGTGGTAGTCGAGTCTCTAGAGTCCCACACAGAGAGTTTCCTACTCCAGGCGAAATGATATAGAGGTCGTATGGTTTTACGACAAAGGGTTCGGACGCATACGTGTGTTTACGCACGTACGACTTTCGGACAGTTTTTACCAGTCGGCTTTGGTTTAAGCCAGTTACTGGTATCCGGTTATTGGATTTTTACAGTCTAAAGTTTTTCCGTATTTTTGCGGATTGGAGGGGCGTTCTCGTAATTGTGCGAGAAGCTTCTAGAAGATGGTGACTAAGGAGGTTTAGGTGTCATATGCATTAAATGGGTTTAGTGAGTCATGAGAGTGATTCATCCATATCATTAATGCACAATAAATGCTTAATGAGTCATGGTTATGAATCACCATTAGATATTTATGAAACTTGATTATTCATCATTTGTTTTTCTTTTATTGATGAATTTTAAAGTTTCATATATATTATGATAACTTACTATTCTCACTTGATAATTATATTCACATTCTCTCTCCTCAAGCTCTCTCTCTTCAAACCCTAATCCTCACCTCTCATGTGTTGAGAACAAGGATTAGTTAGACTAAACAATCCATAACCCTCACTCTATCTCATCTATCTTCTTTGATTAGCAATCCAAGAAGGTTAGTTGCCTCAAGTTTAGAGGCTAAGCTTGGAGTTTTGCTCTCGGGTGGATCATCTACTACATCGAGAAGGCCGAGGAGGACGAGGAGATCGTAAAGCCGAAGGACTTGGTTCGTTAGGTATAATCCCTAAGCATAGTTGTTTAAAACATCTATGTGTTTGGTTAGTTATCGTTTAGCTTCGATTCAAGCGGTTAGTCGATGTTTGTTCACTAAACAAGTTCGTTTTTGAAAATTCCGCCTCCCTACAAGTATTGGGGTATTGTACATCGACTTACAGTGGTATCAGAGCCTCGCTAAACAATACATAACTTACTTGCAAATTTGTATGAATTTCGAACGGAAAAAACGAAACCGAAAAACCCTAAAATATCAAGTTTCTGTCGTTTTTAAAATGAAGTCCAAAAATTTTTCAGGGAAGTTCAGAAAGCTTGAAAAGACACCAGAAGAACACACAAAAAATTTGGTCCCCTGAATCGCCTACGATAGCACCGATCCGCCGCGCTTCCGCCGCCGATTTGACGATCCAGGGACCCATTTTTCTTGTATTGGTTCTCTGTAATATTTGGGATTTTCTGGAATATTTAATTTTTGCTCAGGTTTCAGATTTGCAGAGCAGTATTGGAGCAAAATTAAAAGTGTTTAATCGATCGAAATTATACAGTATTTGCTTGTTGGATTATATCTGTGATTGTTTAATGTGTTCGTAAACCTCCCCTAACTGCTAGTATGTCAGTTGGCAGGGGGTTGCACATTTCTGAAATGGATTTTATCTGTTTGTGCATATGAACCGTGTTGGACTGTTGTGGTGTATAGCCGGGGTTATGTGATGGGTTATCATTTAATTCATTTGATGTAAATGTAATTTGTTGTAATATTATTTTGCGGGGCACATCCAGGTTGCGGTTGTAGCCACCGTTGTATTATTTCATTTTACTGTTTTTGCTCCTAGGACAGACCCAAGGTGGGGTGCACAAACTGCCGGGCGGGTAGTTTGCCGCACCCGTAGGGGTCGTGGGTGGGGTAATGGCTATTCATCACAACTGTGTAATCCGTATTTTGTTGCAGGCTCAAAACAAACACGGATTGCTTGCAAATCCAATTAAGTTCATCTGTGATCTGGAATGAATATCATTGCGTCAAACGAATGTAAAATATCTATATATATGATAGCTATTTAGACGTCACTTATGTTTTACACCCGCGCTAGCCCAGCCCCCGCTCTGTCGTTAGTTAAGTAACCTAACGGGTAATGACGGGACCCCGTGGCGAATGCGGATGGCATAAGAGGACGTTGTATTTTCGTTGTTTTCTGCAATGATAGGTTAATGATGGGACGCATTATCTATAATGCAAAGAAAAATAAACCAAAATTTTAATCGTTGGAACAATTTAAAAGAAACCACTCGGTTAATTTTAAAAACAGATATTTTTAAATGCGGAGCTTTAACCACTCCTTTTAAAAGCTATCAGGTTCCTTCGGTTATATCAAGTTCACTACGTTCACGGTTTCGCCAAAACCAGTCATAGCCCTCCGTCATTTCTTATGGATGGTCAGTAGTATTCAAGCTATGCTTGTTGGCATACGTCAAGGCATAGTGTTTGGTAGCTGCTGGGGTATTCATTTGTTGCATAGATAGATGTGTTGGTTTGGGACAGTCGCATTACCTTGTTGGCATACGTCAAGGGTATATACGGGTGGGTTCAAATTAACAAGATAATGATGGGCAGAACTTGACATGTGACTTATGATTTGTTGGCATACGTCAAGGTCATAAGAGCATGGGGCAAAAACTTATATCGGGAATTTCTAAAGAAACTGAAATTTGCAAAGAGATGCATACCATTTGGAGTTTGATGAATGTTGGTAGGATTCCTTCAACATTATCATACGATGATATTTGGATCCCGATCCTACTGTGAGTATATGCTACTTATCAGGATATTCGTCACTTAACGATCAATGCTATAAACCTAGTAGGTGTCCAGAAAAGTGTCAGCGGGGTTACGCCCCCAGAGAAAAGAGGTTATTTAATTAAGGAACTTCGCGAAAGCGTTGGAAAACCTCTCTCGAAGTACCGACACCAGCCTGGCTGAACGGTTAAGCAAGTATTGTACGGTGAGAATATTCCTGGCTAATTCTTCTTTTATGGTTTGAGGAAGGATTCGAGAAACGGTGGGAGCCATCCAGTTTAGATAAACTAAAAACCACTCTAAACTTGCAAGAGCATCATGCTAAAGAGTTTTCTTCTCTCTCTCCTAATTGCAGCGACCCTGAAAATGACTGGACTTAAGTTACTTTTAGAGAAAAATATACTGACAGGGCCAAACTATAAAGATTGGCTGCGGAATGTCAAAATGGCTTTGACCTATGACAAATTGGGGTACGTCCTCACCGCTACGGCACCTGCTGTCCCTGGTCCCAAATCCAGTAATGCGGATAAGGAAATCCGCAAAACCTGGGATTCAGATTACGCGAAAGCCAAGTGCATCGTGCTTGCCTCGATGAACAATGAACATCAGAGGATGCACGAGGATATGGACCTTGATGGCATATTTCTCCATACAAAGGAACTTTATGGAGAGCAATCTCGTATAGCAAGATACGAGACCTCAAAGAACTTGTTTCGAGCGAGGCTGGCTGTCGGGTCATCGGTAGGAGAACATGTCCTAAAGATGATCGGCTATATAGAAGAGCTCGCAGACCTTGGGACGACTTTGGATAATGAGCTCTATACAGACCTTATTCTCCAGTCCCTTCCTTCCACCTACGGCCAGTTTATCCTGAACTTCAACATTCAAAGAAAAGAAGTTGAACTTCCGGAACTCCTGAACATGTTAAGGAGTGCAGAGGGCACCTTGCAGAAAGCAAGGGAAACACCCGCTATGTTTGTTGGCGGTTCATCTTCTTCCGGTTCTAAGGCTAGGGCCAAAGGAAGGAAGAAGAAGGCCGCACCCAGACCTAGAGGAGGTGTTAGTAAGGTAGGAGGGAAGGGAATGAAAAAGTTTGCAGCACCGGTAGTTGGCCAAGATGAGTGCTTCCATTGTCACAGGAAAGGGCACTGGAAGAAGGATTGCAAGGCGTGGAACGCCAAGAACCAGGAACCGAAGCAAGCTGTGGCTTCGACATCAGGTGTGTTTGTAATTGAGAATTGTCTGTCGATCAACTCTACTTCCTGGGTATTGGATACCGGATCAGGATCTCAAATTTGCAATTCATTGCAGGCACTGAGAAACCGTAGAGTGCTGAAGGAAGGTGATATGACCCTAAAGGTTGCTAACGGAGCTAGCGTGGGAGCTGCGTCCGTCGGGGATTATCACCTAGGATTGACGAGTGGACACATTTTGGTTTTACATAACTGTTATTTTGTACCAAGCTTAACGTGTAATATCATATCAGTTTCCTTGTTATCAAATAAAGGTTATGATTTCACGTTTGTAAGAGATGTTGTCAACATCCACCTTAATCATGGTTTGATTGGGTCCGGTACATTATATAACGGTATATATGTTTTAAACCAACTCCAAATTTTCAATGTCCAGAACACACTAAAAAGAAAGTCTCCAGATTTAAATAAAGCTTTCTTATGACATTGTAGACTGGGTCACATCAATGAGAGAAGGTTGACTAAGTTGCATAGAGGAGGATATTTGTTCTCGTTCGAATATCAAACTTATGACACTTGTCAATCTTGTCTCAAAGGAAAGATGACAAAGACTCCATTTACTGGACAAGGAGTAAGAGCGAGCGAGCTCTTAGGACTCATACACAGCGATGTATGTGGTCCAATGTCTACACATGCAAGAGGTGGTTATTCCTACTTCATTACTTTTACAGATGATTTCTCTAGGTTTGGACATGTCTTCTTAATGAAGCATAAATCCGAGGCCTTTGAGAAATTCCTGGAATACAAGAGTGAAGCGGAAAACCAAACAGGCAAAAGTATTAAGACACTGAGATCTGATCGAGGTGGAGAATACTTAAGTGCCGAGTTCCTAGGTTACCTAAAAGAGAAAGGAATTCTCTCTCAGCTTACTACTCCATACACTCCACAGCACAACGGTGTATCGGAGAGACGGAATCGAACCCTATTGGATATGGTACGATCCATGATGAGTAATGCTGAGTTACCGCGATCTTTCTGGGGATATGCGCTAGAATCAGCGACACATCTTTTGAACAGAGTTCCAACCAAAACTGTGCCTACCACACCATATCAGATATGGAGTGGGAAGAAACCCTATCTTCAGTCCTGAAGACATGGGGATGTCCGGCTTTTGTAAAAAAGCAGCATCCGGACAAGCTCGAAGCACGCTCAGTAGAGTGTAAGTTTGTGGGATATCCAAAGAACTCTACAGGATATTGTTTCTATTACGCAGAGGAACAAAAGGTTTTTGTTTCTCGTCATGCCCGCTTCTTAGAAACTGAATTTTTAGAAAATCAGAAGAGTGGGAGCGTAGTAGAACTGGAAGAAATTCCAGAACCACCAACTGCTACTGAAAGTTTAGTAGAACCGGAAGTTCAAGAAGTTGTTAGTGTTTATGCCCTAGAAGGCCATTACTGTATCATACTAGTTTGTATATTACTTAATGGAAGCTTGGGATATTCACATGTATATAACAGTCTTGCTAAACATGGTAGTATGCTACTTGGTTTTTCTATCTTAATATGTGAGTGTACGTATTGATAGAGCTCTTAGGATCTTGCTTGTCTACCAGCGTTGTGATGGCAGTCACACTAGTGGGGGCTGGGTAGTCTACAAGCACATCCTTATTCTGGTCCCTGGTCGTTGGATTATCGAGACAGAGCATCGATACTCCGGAGTAGACTGGTGTGTACGCTTCTCATCCCAGTTGGGGAGATGGTCTGTCCCACAGCCGTCAGTACGTCGTACTGGAGATAGTATACAGGTGCTCGTTAGGTTACGGGTACACCGGACAGGACTTACAGGGAACTGTTGGTTGGTTTGATACCAGTCGTCAGTGAACAGTTCCCAGGTGACATGAGTACAGCGTAGACGCAGACTTGACACTGCTACTTCGCCTCGAGTGTGTCCCACTGTTCTTAGATTGCTGCCCTACCACGGCTCAAAGGAGTCGTGCAAACAGGTAGCAGTTGGGTGCAGTCCCGAGCACTTGGAGGCAGTGGCGGTTAGACAGGATTCGTCCCTCCCGGTATTGGGAGTAGATATCGTGCTGTGTCAGAGAGCCACTACGCAAAGTCCCTGGCCAGGGCAAGCGAGATTTGCTGGTAGGTTCCAGTAGTTTCTCAGGGTGTAATGGGCTTCCCTCCGACACGACTTATACCACTATTGGGGGACTGACGCTTGCCGCCCCCTAGGCCCGATATGCGATAGTCTTGGACGAACGGACCGGACTGTATGGAGATTGTCACATCAGACTCAGTAGGAGTTCGGATGGGTTTTCTCATCGGCCTTCTTATCGACAACTACCTGGGGACCGTTACGTACAGCTAGTGCCGCTTGCGGTCTGTGGTTAAACCCACTGCCAGCGTAGTAGTCGAGTCTCTAGAGTCCCACACAGAGAGTTTCCTACTCCAGGCGAAACGATATAGAGGTCGTATGGTTTTACGACAAGGGTTCGGACACATACGTGCGTTTACGCGCGTACGACTTTCGGACAGTTTTTACCAGTCGGCTTTGGTTTAAGCCTGTTACTGGTATCCGGTTATTGGATTTTACAGTCTAAAGTTTTTCCGTATTTTTGCGGATTGGAGGGGCGTTCTCGTAATTGTACGAGAAGCTTCTAGAAGATGGTGACTAAGGAGGGTTATGTGTCATATACATTGAATGAGTTATATGAGTCATGAGGGTGATTCATTAATCTCATTAATGCACATTTATTGCTTAATGACTCATGCTAATGAATCACCACTTGATATTTTATGAAGCATGATTATTCATCACTCTTTATTCTTTTCTTCTTATTAGAATATGCTTCATATATATTATGATACTCATAACTTTATTCAATAATCATTCTCACATTCTCTCTCCTCTAGCTCTCATCTTCAAACCCTAATCCTTACACCTCATGAGTTGAGATCAAAGGATTAGAAAGACTAATCAATCCATAACCATTACTCTATTTCATTCTATCTTCTTTGATTAGCAATCCAAGAAGATTAGTTACCTCAAGTTAAAGGTTTAGTTTGGAGTTTTGCTCTCGGGTGGATCGTCTACTACCTAGAGAAGGTCGAGGAGAACAAGGAGATCGTAAAGACGAAGGACTGGTTTCATTAGGTATAATCCCTAAACACAATAGTTAAGAAACACTTTGTGTTTGGTTATTTATAGTTTAGCTTCGATTCAAGCGGTCAGTCGATGTTCGTTCACTAAACAAGTTCGTTTTTGAAAATTCCGCCTCCCCACAAGTACTGGGGTGTACTACATCGACTTACAGAAGTACAGGACATTCCCGCACCCCTCCGCAGGAGTAGTAGGCCGTCTCATCCGCCTGAGAGATACTACGGTTTTCTCATAGATGGGGATAGAGAGGATTGCATCATAGATGATGATGAACCTACTGACTTCCAGCAGGCCATCCAGAGCGGCGACTCGGTACGATGGCTAGATGCAATGCGGACCGAAATGGAGTCCATGTACACCAACAAAGTATGGACTTTGGACTTTGCTCCAGATGGGGTAAAACCCATAGGATGCAAATGGATCTTCAAGAAAAAGATTGGTGTAGATGGACAGGTGGAAACCTATAAGGCTAGACTTGTTGCAAAGGGTTTTCGTCAAAGACCTGGTTTGGACTATGACGAAACTTTTTCTCCAGTGGCTATGCTCAAATCCATTCGGGTCCTTCTTGCTATTGCTGCCTTCCATGATTATGAAATCTGGCAGATGGACGTAAAGACGGCTTTTCTGAATGGAAATTTAGAAGAGAGCGTCTATATGGATCAGCCAGAGGGTTTCAATCAGAGTGGGAGCAGCGGAAAAGTATGCAAGCTGCTTAAGTCCATTTATGGACTAAAGCAGGCATCGCGGAGTTGGAACATCTGTTTTGATGAGACAGTCAAAGATTATGACTTTATCAAAAATCCAGATGAACCGTGCATATATAGTAAAGTTGTAGCCAGAAGTGTCGTATTCCTCGTCTTGTACGTGGATGACATTCTATTGATAGGAAATGACATTCCTATGCTACGATCTGTCAAAGGATTCTTGTCACACAGGTTCTCCATGAAAGACCTGGGTGATGCCTCTTACATTCTGGGGATCCGGATCTATCGTGATAGATCCAAGAGGATGTTGGGACTTTCGCAGTCCAGGTATATCGACACTGTACTGAAAAGATTCAGTATGGAAGATTCTAAGCGCGGTAATCTACCGGCTTGTCACGGAATCACCCTCTCCAAAGAGATGTCTCCCAAGACTGATTTGGAAAGGGAACACATGTCTATTATACCCTACGCTTCTGCGGTAGGCTCTATAATGTATGCGATGTTGTGTACCAGACCAGATGTAGCTTACGCACTGAGCGTGGTAAGCCGGTATCAGTCAGACCCAGGGGAGAAACACTGGATAGCAGTAAAGAACATTCTCAAGTACCTGAGGAGGACTAAGGAGATGTTCTTGGTTTACGGCGGAAAAGACCTCAGGTTGGAGGCCTTTGCTGATTCCGGCTTCCAGAGTGATAAGGCCAAGTCCATGTCGGGTTATGTCTTTACCCTCAATGGAGGGGCGGTGTGCTGGAAGAGCTCCAAGCAGGACACCGTTGCTGACTCGACGATGGAAGCGGAGTATATAGCTGCTTGCGATGCCGCAAAAGAAGCAGTCTGGATGAAGAAGTTCCTAACAGAACTTCAGGTGGTTCCTACCATAGTTGATCCAATACCTCTGTATTGCGACAACAACGGAGCTATAGCTTTAGCGAAGGAACCAAGGTCCCATCAGAAGTCCAGACACATCTTGAGGCGGTATCACCTGATCAGGGAGATCATTGATCGTCAGGAGATCGAGGTTCGGAGAGTTGCTTCAGAAAAGAACATTGCTGATCCATCACGAAAGCCCTTCCTCAGATTCAGTTCGAGAGGCTACTCGAGTTCATTGGTCTACGATATGCCAGTACATGGCCCTAGTGCAAGTGGGAGATTGTTAGTGTTTATGCCCTAGAAGGCCATTACTGTATCATACTAGTTTGTATATTACTTAATGGAAGCTTGGGATATTCACATGTATATAACAGTCTTGCTAAACATGGTAGTATGCTACTTGGTTTTTCTATCTTAATATGTGAGTGTACGTATTGATAGAGCTCTTAGGATCTTGCTTGTCTACCAGCGTTGTGATGGCAGTCACACTAGTGGGGGCTGGGTAGTCTACAAGCACATCCTTACTCTGGTCCCTGGTCGTTGGATTATCGAGACAGAGCATCGATACTCCGGAGTAGACTGGTGTGTACGCTTCTCATCCCAGTTGGGGAGATGGTCTGTCCCACGGCCGTCAGTACGTCGTACTGGAGATAGTATACAGGTGCTCGTTAGGTTACGGGTACACCGGACAGGACTCACAGGGAACTGTTGGTTGGTTTGATACCAGTCGTCAGTGAACAGTTCCCAGGTGACATGAGTACAGCGTAGTCCGCAGACTTGACACTGCTACTTCGCCTCGAGTGTGTCCCACTGTTCTTAGATTGCTACCCTACCACGGCTCAAAGGAGTCGTGCAAACAGGTAGCAGTTGGGTGCAGTCCCGAGCACTTGGAGGCAGTGGCGGTTAGACAGGATTCGTCCCTCCCGGTATTGGGAGTAGATATCGTGCTGTGTCAGAAAGCCATTACGCAAAGTCCCTGGACAGGGCAAGCGAGATTTGCTGGTAGGTTCCAGTAGTTTCTCAGGGTGTAATGGGCTTCCCTCCGACACGACTTATACCGCTATTAGGGGACTGACGCTTGCCGCCCCCTAGGCCCGATATGCGATAGTCTTGGACGAACGGACCGGACTGTATGGAGATTGTCACATCTGTTAGTAATTTGTATGCCCTAAAGGCCATTATATGGATAGTGGAAACTTGGACATATTATCTATGGAGATAGATGAATTTCTTGCTCAAAATGATAGTACGCTATCTGGTTTACTTTATCTATACATGTAGATTTAATCATTTACACATGTTGATAAAGCCCAAAGGATATATGCTTGACTACTGTGATTATGATGCGGATCATACTAGTGGGGCACATGTAGTCTATAAGCATATCCTTGAACTGTTCCTAGTCGAGGGTGTATCGAGACAGGGCATCGATATTCCAGAGTAGACTAGCGTATACTATTCTTATCCCATATGATGGGCGATGGATGATCCCATATCCATCTGGTGAGGAGACACCAAAGATTGTATGCGGGTGCTCAGTGGAGACTGGGTACACTGAACGGACTCACAGAGAACTCCTATGTGGTATTATATCTATCGTCGGATAGCAGTTCTCAGGAACACTGGTACAGGTTAGTCTGTAGACCCGAGATCGTCATAGAGTCTTGTGTGTCCTCCCACTATACTTTGATCTCCACCCTACCACGGCTCTACTGAGTCGTGCAAACAGGTGGTCTTTGGGTATAGTCCCGAGGCGCATGGAGGCAGTGAGCGATAGGAGGGGTTTCGTCTCTCCCGGTATTGGGGGTTGATGTTGTGCTATGCTCGATTGGCTATAACATGAAGTCCCTGGCCAGGGCTGCTGAGATTTACTGATAAGAGTTATCAGTAGTTTCTCGATCTGTTATGAGCCATACATCAGCATGACTTATTGAGTTACTGGGGTCGACGATACCATCCCTAGACTTGATATGCAGCATATCTGACGAAGAGACCGGACTGTACGGTAAGTGTTGCCAGTTGGCTCGACGGGAGTTTTTACAGCTTCGCTGGTTTTCTTCTGATCGTTTCAATACCCGGGTGGCCGTTATGTTTAGCTGACCTCTTGCGGCTTGTGGATGTTTGATATGATCATCATCTACTGCTGGCGTATTGACGAGTCTTAGAGTCCCACAATGAAGTTTCCTGGCTCAGGCAAAACGATGTGGTGTGCATATGAGATATGCGCGGGACCCGATTAAATACGGTTATGTGATAACGTATATTAATCGGGCATTTTTCTATTTGTCCGATCGTATGAGATATGACCGTTTTGGTAAAATCAAGTGTTGATTTAACTAATTACATTTAGATTAATCTTTTAAGTAAATCCTTTTGTATGCATGCATGTATGCACATGATGATGTGCATGGACACATACATGCATACATAGTATCATGGTTGATGATACAAGAATGATGGCAATATAAGACTTATATTGAAGCTTTTAATTTGTATTTATCATTTTAAGTTAATATAAAGAATATCCACTAATTCTCCTTTATTATTTAGTGGGTAAACTTTAATTAACTTAATAAAAAGAATTTCCACCCATGCTTAATTTTTAGGAAAAGAATTTCCACTCATAATTATGGTGGTAATGGAATAATGGTGATTATTCCTTTCTTAACACTATAAATAGCTTCATATGTGATATGAAACAAGAAGCACACAACAAGGAAAAAAATTGAGTGCAAGGGTGTGAAAAATACAAGTTATCATATGTGATATGAAAGAAAGCTCAAGCCACCATTATCTTCTTCTTCCTCTCTAGATTTCTCTCTTGAGTGAAGATTGACAAAAGAAAGGATTTCAATTGAAGAACATAAACCACATCATCATACTACACACCTCTAGCCGATTTGTGTAGGGTGTTTACTCTACTTCGTTTGCGAAACAAGTAAGGTAAGGAGCTTTGGGCAAAGGGACTTCGGGTGGATCATCGTGGACAAGGAAGGCTACCATCGATCCGTTCCATACTCTCATAGTGCCAAGGAGTCACCGAGGGAGATCTACAAAGGTTGTAATCTTTCCTCTTAGTGATAGTTTTACAATTGCATGTGATGTTTAGTTGTATAATCCCTAAAACTTCTAGTTTCGATTCTTGTCGGGTTAACTTAACACCTCTAAATTTTTGATTATGGCATGTGTGATGCTACCGAACTCTTGACGAGGTGCTAGGCCAGCCCTACAGTGGTATCAGAGCCAAGCTAGAGTTTTAGGCGATGCGCAGGCGAAATTAAAAGTCCGATCGAACCACGAAACACCAATTTTGACAGCTCTCTGGAAATTTTTTAAAATATTGGATTTTTCCAAATTTGAAGGTCCTAAAAAAATCAGCAGGCAAATCTAAGAATTACCATATAAAAATTTTTCAGTGATCTCACTAAAGCGCCGCGGATCCGCCGCATAACCATGCTTTGTGCGGCCCTTCCGCGGCCCTTTTGGGGAATTAGGAACAGTGTTTTCTACAGTGGACCTGAAAAATTCTAAAGATGCCTCTGAAATGTTTAAAACTCACTCAAGTGTTGAGTGTTCTGGAGAAATATTGGTTTTGGTGATTCGATTGGAAAAGGTTTAATTTTGTTCAGATTTTCAGATTTTTAGAACTTGTTAAAATGTTTGAACGAATATTAGAAACACAGTTTTTTCCCGTATTGGAAAAATTCCAAATGTTGGATTTTTCCCTAGTTCAAAATCTTCGAAAAACATGCAAGCGTATTTGTGGACACTCTAGAAGAACATAACCATAACTCGATTATGTGACCGTCAAAACTATCACTGAACCTTAGGGTTTGTGGTAGTTTAGCGTTGCCACATGTGAGGCGTTGGTTTGGCCCTTCTACGGTTGGTCCATAAGGTGCTGTGGCATGTTCTAGAAACTTTTGAACTCGGCTCAAGTGTTGTGCAGTTTGGGAAATCTAGGGTGTTTGTATATTCGATCGAAAAGTTTAACATAGTCTATTTATCTGAAATGTGATACAATATGTGGAATTCATATAGTTAGGCATGAAATACGAAGTATGTGATATTTCGAATTTATGATGTCTAAGGTGATTGTGGATTCCAAATGTTGTAGTTTTTCATTTTATTTTCTGTGACCGTAAGTGTAGTATGTGGTGTATCGCCGTTTTCGTTGCTATACGTCAACGACAATCGGGATACGCATACTTACTTGCGTTGATGATATGAGATATTATGTGTTGCTGAGATATGATTAGCAGGATTGTCGTGACTGAATAGCCGGGGGTTTTTTGTGAGATGAGAGTTTTATCTTTCATTCATGTAATAAATCAATTGTATATTATTTACTTTTCCGCATTAAGATAGACCCATGGAGGGGAGCACAAGTGATCGGGTTCTAGGGTTCAGTGGGAGGCCATCTCGAGGAGTCGAGACCGGGTCTCCTAAACTCTAGAATTGGAGGGATCACTTGCCGCTCTCGTAGGGGTCTAAGGGTGTGGGCTTGGCTATTCATCACGACCGTGGAATCCGTATTTTCTATTGTTGGCTCGATACAAAATACGGACGTCCTAGATATCCTTTTATATGCTTCTGCTGTTGATATTCTGTAATGTGATTACTTAGTATCTGAGACGAATGGATTATTATTATATATATGATATATAATAAACGTTGCTTATATTTTACACCCGCGCTAGTCCCGCCCCGCTATGCCGTTAGTTAAGTAACCTAACGGTGCATAACGGGACACTGTGGCGAATGCGGATGATATAAGTATACGTTCTATTCTGTGATGGCTTAGGAACTTAGATGATGGGATCACATTAATGAGATTAATGTAAAGAAAAGAAACCTAATGATTTTGTAGAATCAGATCTGAAACAAACTCGGCTTTTTATGAAAAATGCAAGTTTCAAGAAGATGCGGAGCTTAAGCCACTCCTTTTCTTAACCGTTTTGATTCTACAACGAGATCAAGTTCAAAGCGTTAAAGGTTTTCTTAAAAACCATCCGCAACCCTCCGTCATTTTAGGAAGTAGAGTACTTAGTATTCGTGCTGCGTATGTTGATTATAGTCAAGGCGTAGTGTACGGTAGCTAAGTGATGTCTTCCTACAAAGCATATGATGCGATTAGTTAGGACATTCATGTGATTATGTTGATCATAGTCAAGGATCATATGGGTGGGTCTAATTAATCACGAAATGACGGGTAGAATTTGACTAGTACTTATGATATGTTGACCATACCCAAGGTCATAAGTGACTAGGGGTAAAAACCATATCGGGAATTTCAAGAGTTGAAATTTGCAATGAGATTGCATACCATCTATATGATAGTTGGATCTCGATCTCACTGTAAGTAAATGTTACTTCTAGGAAAATTTTATTCCTGGCTAGTTTTCTTTTCAGGTTTTGAAAGAAAATTTGATAAAAGCAGTGGGAGACATTGATTAGATAAAATAATAACCAATCTAATTCTTTGAAAGAGCAATTCGCTAAGTGTATCCTTTTCTCTCTCCGAATGGCAGTTACAGATGTCAGGACTTAAGCTTCTACTCGAGAAAAATAAACTTACAGGACCAAATTATAAAGAATGGTTGAGGAACTTAAACATTGCACTCTCATATGATAAGGTATCATATGTCCTCAATACTGAAGCCCCACCCGTCCCAGGACCAGAATCATCTGTCGCGGATAGAGAGATCCGAAAAACTTGGGAAATTGACTGCAACACGGCCAAGTGCCTCGCGCTCGCTTCTATGGACAATGTCCATCAGAAGCAACACGAGAATATGGATGTGCAATCCATCTTTCTTCATACAAAAGAGTTGTATGAAGAGCAAACTCGTACCTTGAGATACGAGGCATCTAGAAAGCTGTTTCAGATGCGAATGGCCGCTGGTGCATCTGTTGGAGACCATGTTTTGAAAATGATTGGTCTTATTGAAGAACTTGAGGGACTGGGATGGACTATGGATAATGAGCAATATACGGATATTGTTCTTCAGTCTCTCCCCCCTGCCTTTGCTCCGTTCATAGTAAATTTCAATATGAATGGTTTGGAGAAATCATTGCCTGAACTTCTCAATATGTTGAGAAGTGCAGAGAACACATTGAAAACGGCAAGGACTCCCGCTCTGGTTGCTGGGCCATCTTCCTCTTCATTCCCAAAAGCTAAGGCCAAGGGAAATGAGAAGAAGAAGTCCATCAAACAGAAAGGTGGAGTTAGAAAGGCGAAGGGGAAAGATAAAGTGGGGGCTATAGGAAGTGGAAAAGGAGAATGTTTTTACTGTAAAAAGTCAGGACACTGGAAACGCAACTGTGCTGAATATCTTGCTGATCTCAAGAAGAAGAAGCATGCTGATGCTTCCACTTCAGGTGTGTTTGTAACTGAAAACTGTTTTTCTTTAAACTCTGCATCCTGGGTATTGGATACCGGTTCTGGTTCTCACATCTGCAATTGTATGCAGGGATTGAGAAATAGTAGAGTTTTAAAAGTTGGAGATCATACTCTGCGGGTTGGAAATGGTTCCAATATACATGCTGTATCCGTGGGAGAGTATCATCTAGGGTTGCCTTCAGGAAGTATTTTGGTTTTGAACCCGTGTTATTTTGTACCAAGTATGTTATGTAACATTATATCCGTTTCTTTGTTGGACAATGAAGGATATCATTTTATGTTGCAAAATAATGTTATGAACATTAACCTGAATCAAGAGTTGATTGGGTTTGGTACACTAAATAACGGTATTTACATCCTGAACCAACACACAGTTTTAAATATACAACATACTAGTAAAAGAAAGTTTTCAGATATAAATGAAGCTTTTCTTTAGCATTGTAGACTTGGTCATATTAACGAAACAAGACTAAACAAGCTACATAAAGATGGATATTTGAATCCGTTTGAATATAAATCTTATGCGACTTGCCAGTCTTGTATCAAAGGTAAAATGACCAAAACTCCGTTTAGTGGACACGGAGAGAGAGCTGGTGAAGTCTTAAGCCTCATACATAGTGATGTATGCGGACCAATGTCTACACTTGCAAGAGGTGGTTTTTCATACTTCATCACTTTTACTGATGATTTCTCAAGATTCGGACACGTGTTTTTGATAAAGCACAAATCTGAAGCTTTTGAGAAATTCAAGGAGTATAAACTTGAAGTAGAGAAGCAAACAGGCTTGAGCATCAAGAAACTTCGATCGGATCGAGGTGGAGAATATTTAAGTACAGAGTTTCTAGACTTCTTAAAAGAGAATGGGATTATCTCTCAGCTCACTCCTCCTTACACGCCGCAGCACAATGGTGTGTTAGAACGGAGGAATCGTACCCTATTGGATATGGTACGATCCATGATGTGTGATGCTGAGTTACCGCTTTCCTTTTGGGGACATGCATTGGAGACAGCAATGTATCTATTGAACAGGGTGCCAACCAAGACCGTGTCTACCACTCCATATGAGATATGGAATGGAAAGAGACCATCTCTTAAAAGGTTTAGGATTTGGGGTTGTCCGGCTTTTGTTAAAAAGCAGAATCCAGACAAACTCGAGACACGATCGGTCATGTGTAAATTTGTGGGGTATCCAAAACATTCGTATGGATATCTATTCTACCACAAAGAGGAACAAAAGGTGTTTGTTGCTCAGCATGCCACATTTTTGGAAAATGAGTTCTTTACGGAAAGTACTAATGGCAATTTGGTAGAACTAGAAGAGGTTCTAGAGACACAAATTACTCAGGAGGAATTGGTTGAAACTGATGTTGCAGTAGAACTTCAAGAACCTCAGCCGCTCAGGAGGTCTAGTAGAACTTCTCACCCACCAGAGAGATACTATGGGTTTCTCATAGATGGTGATAGAGAAGATTGCATCATGGATGATGATGACCCTACTAGTTTTCAGCAAGCTATCACGAGTGGTGACTCAGTGAAATGGCTGGAAGCAATGAGATCTGAAATGGAGTCAATGTACACCAACAAAGTATGGACTTTGGACGTTGCGCCTCCTGGGATAAAACCCGTTGGGTGCAAATGGATCTTTAAGAGAAAGATTGGTGTAGATGGACAGGTGGAGACCTATAAAGCAAGGCTTGTAGCGAAAGGTTTTCGTCAAAGACCAGGCTTGGACTATGATGAAACTTTCTCTCCGGTAGCAATGCTTAAATCC
This sequence comes from Agapanthus africanus, assembly GCA_030015575.1. Taxonomy (NCBI): domain Eukaryota; kingdom Viridiplantae; phylum Streptophyta; class Magnoliopsida; order Asparagales; family Amaryllidaceae; genus Agapanthus; species Agapanthus africanus. Next base: position 210,980,824 of record JASDDO010000004.1, read on the forward strand.
ATTAGGATCCTACTTGCTATTGCTGCTCACTATGATTATGAAATCTGGCAGATGGACGTAAAAACAGCATTTCTAAATGGTGATTTAGAAGAATGTGTTTTTATGGATCAGCCAGAGGGCTTCATTGATAGTGGGAGCAGCGGGAAAGCATGTAGATTGCTTAAATCCATTTATGGATTAAAGCAGGCCTCAAGGAGCTGGAACATCTGCTTTGATGATACAATCAAAGAGTTTGATTTTGTCAGAAATGAAGATGAACCATGTATTTATAAGAAGATTGTAGGGAGTACTGTCACATTCCTCGTATTGTACGTAGATGACATTCTCCTGATAGGAAATAATGTTCCTATGCTACAATCGGTCAAACTATTCTTATCACAAAGGTTCTCCATGAAGGACCTGGGTGATGCCTCGCGCATTTTGGGCATTAGGATCTATAGAGATAGATCCAAGAGGTTATTGGGACTGTCCCAATCAAAGTACATAGACACCATTCTAAAGAGGTTTAGTATGGAAGATTCCAAGCGTGGTGCCTTGCCTGCTAGTCATGGAATCACTCTCTCTAAAGAATTCTGTCCGAAGACTGATGAAGAGAGAGCTCGCATGAGCATTATACCCTACGCTTCAGCCGTGGGATCTATAATGTATGCGATGTTGTGTACTCGCCCTGATGTAGCTTATGCACTGGCTGTAGTAAGCAGGTATCAATCCAACCCAGGGGAGAAACATTGGATAGCAGTGAAGAACATTCTTAAGTACTTGCGAAGGACTAAAGAATTGTTCTTGGTGTATGGTAATGGCGATCTCCAGATGGAGGCCTTTACCGATTCAAGCTTCCAAAGTGACAAGGATGACAGTAAATCAATCTCAGGGTTTGTATTTACCCTAAATGGAGGAGCGGTTAGTTGGAAGAGTTCCAAACAGGACACCGTTGCAGACTCCACGATGGAAGCTGAGTATATTGCTGCAAGTGATGCTGCTAAGGAAGCCGTCTGGATGAAGAAGTTCATTGCGGAACTAGGAGTAGTTCCAACCATTGTTGATCCAATACCATTGTATTGCGATAATAATGGAGCTATAGCATTAGCTAAAGAACCAAGGTCCCATCAGAAATCTAGACACATCCTAAGGAGATATCATCTGATCCGGGAGATAGTGGATCGCCAGGAGATCGAGATTCGAAGAGTAGATACAAAGGATAACACAGCGGATCCATTCACCAAGGCACTTCCACAGCCTCAGCATGAGCGACTGTTTGAAATGTTGGGTATGAGATACGCCAAAAACTGGCCTTAGTGCAAGTGGGAGATTGTTAGTAATTTGTATGCCCTAAAGGCCATTATATGGATAGTGGAAACTTGGACATATTATCTATGGAGATAGATGAATTTCTTGCTCAAAATGATAGTACGCTATCTGGTTTACTTTATCTGTACATGTAGATTTAATCATTTACACATGTTGATAAAGCCCAAAGGATATATGCTTGACTACTGTGATTATGATGCGGATCATACTAGTGGGGCACATGTAGTCTATAAGCATATCCTTGAACTGTTCCTAGTCGAGGGTGTATCGAGACAGGGCATCGATATTCCAGAGTAGACTAGCGTATACTATTCTTGTCCCATATGATGGGCGATGGATGATCCCATATCCATCTGGTGAGGAGACACCAAAGATTGTATGCGGGTGCTCAGTGGAGACTGGGTACACTGAACGGACTCACAGAGAACTCCTATGTGGTATTATATCTATCGTCGGATAGCAGTTCTCAGGAACACTGGTACAGGTTAGTCTGTAAACCCGATCTAGAGTCTTGTGTGTCCTCCCACTATACTTTGATCTCCACCCTACCACGGCTCTACTGAGTCGTGCAAACAGGTGGTCTTTGGGTACAGTCCCGAGGCGCATGGAGGCAGTGAGCGATAGGAGGGGTTTCGTCTCTCCCGGTATTGGGGGTTGATGTTGTGCTATGCTCGATTGGCTATAACATGAAGTCCCTGGCCAGGGCTGCTGAGATTTACTGATAAGAGTTATCAGTAGTTTCTCGATCTGTTATGAGCCATACATCAGCATGACTTATTGAGTTACTGGGTCGACGATACCATCCCTAGACTTGATATGCAGCATATCTGACGAAGAGACCGGACTGTACGGTAAGTGTTGCCAGTTGGCTCGACGGGAGTTTTTACAGCTTCGCTGGTTTTCTTCTGATCGTTTCAATACCCGGGTGGCCGTTATGTTTAGCTGACCTCTTGCGGCTTGTGGATGTTTGATATGATCATCATCTACTGCTGGCGTATTGACGAGTCTTAGAGTCCCACAATGAAGTTTCCTGGCTCAGGCAAAACGATGTGGTGTGCATATGAGATATGCGCGGGACCCGATTAAATACGGTTATGTGATAACGTATATTAATCGGGCATTTTTCTATTTGTCCGATCGTATGAGATATGACCGGTTTGGTAAAATCAAGTGTTGATTTAACTAATTACATTTAGATTAATCTTTTAAGTAAATCCTTTTGTATGCATGCATGTATGCACATGATGATGTGCATGGACACATACATGCATACATAGTATCATGGTTGATGATACAAGAATGATGGCAATATAAGACTTATATTGAAGCTTTTAATTTGTATTTATCATTTTAAGTTAATATAAAGAATATCCACTAATTCTCCTTTATTATTTAGTGGGTAAACTTTAATTAACTTAATAAAAAGAATTTCCACCCATGCTTAATTTTTAGGAAAAGAATTTCCACTCATAATTATGGTGGTAATGGAATAATGGTGATTATTCCTTTCTTAACACTATAAATAGCTTCATATGTGATATGAAACAAGAAGCACACAACAAGGAAAAAAATTGAGTGCAAGGGTGTGAAAAATACAAGTTATCATATGTGATATGAAAGAAAGCTCAAGCCACCATTATCTTCTTCTTCCTCTCTAGATTTCTCTCTTGAGTGAAGATTGACAAAAGAAAGGATTTCAATTGAAGAACATAAACCACATCATCATACTACACACCTCTAGCCGATTTGTGTAGGGTGTTTACTCTACTTCGTTTGCGAAACAAGTAAGGTAAGGAGCTTTGGGCAAAGGGACTTCGGGTGGATCATCGTGGACAAGGAAGGCTACCATCGATCCGTTCCATACTCTCATAGTGCCAAGGAGTCACCGAGGGAGATCTACAAAGGTTGTAATCTTTCCTCTTAGTGATAGTTTTACAATTGCATGTGATGTTTAGTTGTATAATCCCTAAAACTTCTAGTTTCGATTCTTGTCGGGTTAACTTAACACCTCTAAATTTTTGATTATGGCATGTGTGATGCTACCGAACTCTTGACGAGGTGCTAGGCCAGCCCTACAACATCAGACTCAGTAGGAGTTCGGATGAGTTTTCTCATCAGCCTTCTTATCGACAACTACCTGGGGACCGTTACGTACAGCTAGTGCCCCTTCCGGTCTGTGGTTAAACCCACTGCCAGCGTAGTAGTCGAGTCTCTAGAGTCCCACACAGAGAGTTTCCTACTCCAGGCGAAACGATATAGAGGTCGTATGGTTTTACGACAAGAGTTCGGACACATACGTGCGTTTACGCGCGTACGACTTTCGGATAGTTTTTACCAGTCGGCTTTGGTTTAAGCCAGTTACTGGTATCCGGTTATTGGATTTTACAGTCTAAAGTTTTTCCGTATTTTTGCGGATTGGAGGGGCGTTCTCGTAATTGTACGAGAAGCTTCTAGAAGATGGTGACTAAGGAGGGTTATGTGTCATATACATTGAATGAGTTATATGAGTCATGAGGGTGATTCATTAATATCATTAATGCACATTTATTGCTTAATGACTCATGCTAATGAATCACCACTTGATATTTTATGAAGCATGATTATTCATCACTCTTTATTCTTTTCTTCTTATTAGAATATGCTTCATATATATTATGATACTCATAACTTTATTCAATAATCATTCTCACATTCTCTCTCCTCTAGCTCTCATCTTCAAACCCTAATCCTTACACCTCATGAGTTGAGATCAAAGGATTAGAAAGACTAATCAATCCATAACCATTACTCTATTTCATTCTATCTTCTTTGATTAGCAATCCAAGAAGATTAGTTACCTCAAGTTAGAGGTTTAGTTTGGAGTTTTGCTCTCGGGTGGATCGTCTACTACCTAGAGAAGGTCGAGGAGAACAAGGAGATCGTAAAGACGAAGGACTGGTTTCATTAGGTATAATCCCTAAACACAATAGTTAAGAAACACTTTGTGTTTGGTTATTTATAGTTTAGCTTCGATTCAAGCGGTCAGTCGATGTTCGTTCACTAAACAAGTTCGTTTTTGAAAATTCCGCCTCCCCACAAGTACTGGGGTGTACTACATCGACTTACAGAAGTACAGGACATTCCCGCACCCCTCCGCAGGAGTAGTAGGCCGTCTCATCCGCCTGAGAGATACCACGGTTTTCTCATAGATGGGGATAGAGAGGATTGCATCATAGATGATGATGAACCTACTGACTTCCAGCAGGCCATCCAGAGCGGCGACTCGGTACGATGGCTAGATGCAATGCGGACCGAAATGGAGTCCATGTACACCAACAAAGTATGGACTTTGGACTTTGCTCCAGATGGGGTAAAACCCATAGGATGCAAATGGATCTTCAAGAAAAAGATTGGTGTAGATGGACAGGTGGAAACCTATAAGGCTAGACTTGTTGCAAAGGGTTTTCGTCAAAGACCTGGTTTGGACTATGACGAAACTTTTTCTCCAGTGGCTATGCTCAAATCCATTCGGGTCCTTCTTGCTATTGCTGCCTTCCATGATTATGAAATCTGGCAGATGGACGTAAAGACGGCTTTTCTGAATGGAAATTTAGAAGAGAGCGTCTATATGGATCAGCCAGAGGGTTTCAATCAGAGTGGGAGCAGCGGGAAAGTATGCAAGCTGCTTAAGTCCATTTATGGACTAAAGCAGGCATCGCGGAGTTGGAACATCTGTTTTGATGAGACAGTCAAAGAATATGACTTTATCAAAAATCCAGATGAACCGTGCATATATAGTAAAGTTGTAGCCAGAAGTGTCGTATTCCTCGTCTTGTACGTGGATGACATTCTATTGATAGGAAATGACATTCCTATGCTACGATCTGTCAAAGGATTCTTGTCACACAGGTTCTCCATGAAAGACCTGGGTGATGCCTCTTACATTCTGGGGATCCGGATCTATCGTGATAGATCCAAGAGGATGTTGGGACTTTCGAAGTCCAGGTATATCGACACTGTACTGAAAAGATTCAGTATGGAAGATTCTAAGCGCGGTAATCTACCGGCTTGTCACGGAATCACCCTCTCCAAAGAGATGTCTCCCAAGACTGATTTGGAAAGGGAACGCATGTCTATTATACCCTACGCTTCTGCTGTAGGCTCTATAATGTATGCGATGTTGTGTACCAGACCAGATGTAGCTTACGCACTGAGCGTGGTAAGCCGGTATCAGTCAGACCCAGGGGAGAAGCACTGGATAGCAGTAAAGAACATTCTCAAGTACCTGAGAAGGACTAAGGAGATGTTTTTGGTTTACGGCGGAAAAGACCTCAGGTTGGAGGCCTTTGCTGATTCCGGCTTCCAGAGTGATAAGGACGATTCCAAGTCCATGTCGGGTTATGTCTTTACCCTCAATGGAGGGGCGGTGTGCTGGATGAGCTCCAAGCAGGACACCGTTGCTGACTCGACGATGGAAGCGGAGTATATAGCTGCTTGTGATGCCGCAAAAGAAGCAGTCTGGATGAAGAAGTTCCTAACAGAACTTCAGGTGGTTCCTACCATAGTTGATCCAATACCTCTGTATTGCGACAACAACGGAGCTATAGCTTTAGCGAAGGAACCAAGGTCCCATCAGAAGTCCAGACACATCTTGAGGCGGTATCACCTGATCAGGGAGATCATTAATCGTCAGGAGATCGAGGTTCGGAGAGTTGCTTCAGAAGAGAACATTGCTGATCCATTCACGAAGGCCCTACCTCAGACGCAGTTCGAGAGGCTACTCGAGATCATTGGTCTTCGATATGCCAGTATATGGCCCTAGTGCAAGTGGGAGATTGTTAGTGTTTATGCCCTAGAAGGCCATTACTGTATCATACTAGTTTGTATATTACTTAATGGAAGCTTGGGATATTCACATGTATATAACAGTCTTGCTAAACATGGTAGTATGCTACTTGGTTTTCTCTATCTTAATGTGTGGGTATACGTATTGATAGAGCTCTTAGGATCTTGCTTGACTACCAGCGTTGTGATGGCAGTCACACTAGTGGGGGCTGGGTAGTCTACAAGCACATCCTTATTCAGGTCCCTAGTCATTGGATTATCGAGACAGGGCATCGATACTCCGGAGTAGACTAGTGTGTACGCTTCTCATCCCAGTTGGGGAGATGGTCTGTCCCACAGCCGTCAGTACGTCGTACTGGAGATAGTATATAGGTGCTCGTTTGGTTACGGGTACACCGGACAGGACTCACAGGGAACTGTTGGTTGGTTTTATACCAGTCGTTAGTGAACAGTTCCCAGGTGACATGAGTACAGCATAGTCCGCAGACTTGACACTGCTACTTCGCCTCGAGTGTGTCCCACTGTTCTTAGATTGCTACCCTACCACGGCTCAAAGGAGTCATGCAAACAGGTAGCAGTTAGGTGCAGTCCCGAGCACTTGGAGGCAGTGGCGGTTAGACAGGATTCGTCTCTCCCGGTATTGGGAGTTGATATTGCGCTGTGTCAGAGAGCCATTACGCAAAGTCCCTGGCCAGGGCAAGCGAGATTTGCTGGTAGGTTCCAGTAGTTTCTCAGGGTGTAATGGGCTTCCCTCCGACACGACTTATACCGCTATTAGGGGACTGACGCTTGCCGCCCCCTAGGCCCGATATGCGATAGTCTTGGACGAACGGACCGGACTGTATGGAGATTGTCACATCAGACTCAGTAGGAGTTCGGATGGGTTTCCTCATCGGCCTTCTTATCGACAACTACCTGGGGACCGTTACGTACAACTAGTGCCGCTTGCGGTCTGTGGTTAAACCCACTGCCAGCGTCGTAGTCGAGTCTTTAGAGTCCCACACAGAGAGTTTCCTACTCCAGGCGAAACGATATAGAGGTCGTATGGTTTTACGACAAAGGGTTCAGACGCATACGTGTGTTTACGCACGTACGACTTTCGGACAGTTCTTACCAGTCGGCTTTGGTTTAAGCCAGTTACTGGTATCCGGTGATTGGATTTTTACAGTCTAAAGTTTTTCCGTATTTTTGCGGATTGGAGGGGCGTTCTCGTAATTGTGCGAGAAGCTTCTAGAAGATGGTGACTAAGGAGGTTTAGGTGTCATATGCATTAAATGGGTTTAGTGAGTCATGAGAGTGATTCATCCATATCATTAATGCACAATAAATGCTTAATGAGTCATGGTTATGAATCACCATTAGATATTTATGAAACTTGATTATTCATCATTTGTTTTTCTTTTATTGATGAATTTTAAAGTTTCATATATATTATGATAACTTACTATTCTCACTTGATAATTATATTCACATTCTCTCTCCTCAAGCTCTCTCTCTTCAAACCCTAATCCTCACCTCTCATGTGTTGAGAACAAGGATTAGTTAGACTAAACAATCCATAACCCTCACTCTATCTCATCTATCTTCTTTGATTAGCAATCCAAGAAGGTTAGTTGCCTCAAGTTTAGAGGCTAAGCTTGGAGTTTTGCTCTCGGGTGGATCATCTACTACATCGAGAAGGCCGAGGAGGACGAGGAGATCGTAAAGCCGAAGGACTTGGTTCGTTAGGTATAATCCCTAAGCATAGTAGTTTAAAACATCTATGTGTTTGGTTAGTTATCGTTTAGCTTCGATTCAAGCGGTTAGTCGATGTTTGTTCACTAAACAAGTTCGTTTTTGAAAATTCCGCCTCCCCACAAGTATTGGGGTGTTGTACATCGACTTACAGGACCTATACCGGTAGGACAGTCTTACTCAAGATGATAGTATGCTATCTGGTTTGTCTTTATCATCATGTACATGTTGATAGAGCCCATAGGATTCTTGCTTGACAGCCAGCAGTATGATGGCGATCATATACGTAGGAGCTGTGGTCTATAAGCACATCCTTAATGTGTCCCTAGTCGTGGGAGTTTCGAGACTGGGCATCGATACTCCAGAGTAGACTAGTGTATACAGTTCGAGACCCCGACGAGGGGCGGTGGCCGGTCTTACAAGCCACCAGTGTCAGTTAATTCACCTAAGATGTATACAAGTGCTCATTCGGTTATGAGTACACCGGACAGGACTCGCCGGGAACCTGCTAGTTGGTATTATACCTATTGTCAGATAGCAGTTCCCAGGTGACATGTGTACAGGTTAGTCTGTCGACCTGAGATCGTCATTTATCTCGTGTGAGTTCCCACTGTGCTTTGATTACTACCCTACCACGGCTCAAATGAGTCGTGCAAACAGATTTTAGTTGGGTACAGTCCCGAGCCACATGGAGGCAATGAGCGGATCGTCGGGGATTCGTCTCTCCCGGTATTGGGTTTGATGTCGCACAGTGCACGGGTGTCCATCACAAGAAAACCTTGGCCAAGGTACTCGAGAATTACTGATTCGGATCAGTAGTTTCCCAAGTGGTGATGGGCTTCATACCGACATGAGTTATCGCGTTATTAGGGCTCTGACTTTATCCACCCCCTAGACCCGATATGCGATACTCTTAGACGAACAGACGGACTGTGCGGATATTGCCACTGTCAGACTCAGTAGGGTTTCTGGATGAGTTCGCTCGTCAGCTTCCCTTCCGATTAATACATAGGCAACCGTTACGTACAGCTAGTACCACTGACGTGCTTGTAGTTAAACACACTGCCAGTGTATTGATGAGTCATTAGAGTCCCCCATAGACAGTTTTCCAAGTTCGGACGAAACGTTGTAGAGGCCGTATAGTTTTATGGCAGGGTTTGAACATATACGTGCGCTTGTGCACGTGTCATGTTTCGGACGGATAATACTAGTAGGCTTTAGTTTAAGCCAGATCCTAGTATTATATTGTCCGACCCTAGATGTCCATCCTTCCGTAAAATTCACCCTCATTTCGGTAGTGATATGGACGAATCTGACACTAAAGGCCTATTCGACAGCAAAATCCTCCCTCGTTTAGGCAGTGGCACTGAAGAATCAGAAGAAGAGGATCCATCTTGCAACAGTTGTGCAAATTGGGCTATCGTGCGAACAACGAAGCTACGAAAGACCTTCGAAGTTACAGAAGGGTCCCTAGCCATCACAAGGGTGCCGGAGCAGATGTGCAAAGAGCTAGATGCATTGTCAGTCTGTACCGTGGACCAGCTTAAAACTTTCTACATCCCCGGAAGGAAAAGTGGACAAAAGGGTATCCTGTTTTATGGATCAAACCTTGTCGCGTACCCGGACGATTTGTTTGTGACATGCCTTCCATACGAGAGAGGCATAAGGGCCGTCCTCAATCCCAGATATTATGCGCCCGAGATGCGGGAATACTTTAAAAGGTGCGGATGCCAGTTATATCAAACGAAGTCCGAAGCAAAGTTTTATGAAGGGCTATGGCATCCGCCTCAGGTCCGAGCACTCATCGATAGACAAATTTCATATAGATGGGGCATAGGTTTCATTCAACCTGATTCCAAAGCATGCTACATGATCCATGTTGGTGAAGCCAGCGAAAGAACAAATGATGATGACGAAATAGCCGAGCCAGAAGAAGCTCCTCAAGAGCTCGAAGATGTCGGACAAGCAGCCTTCGATGAGCTAATCGAGATTGATTTGGGAATGCCCGATAATCCAAGGCCGACCTATATCATCTCACTCTTGTCAGAGGAAATAAAAGAGCAGATAGTAGCCCTGCTGCATGAATTCGCTGACTGCTTCGCATGGACGTATAAAGAAATGCCTAGCCTCTCCCCTGAGGTAGCCGTGCATAAGCGGGCTATTTCTCCAGATGTCAAGCCAGTCAAACAAGCTCCCCTAAGAATGAGAAGGGAGCTAGAAGAAAAGTTCATCGAGGAAACTAAGAAACTTATCAATGCTGGCTTCATGAAAGAAGAGAAATACGCAGACTGGATCGGATGCATAGTCCCAGTGAAGAAGAAAAATGGGCAGATCCAATTTTGTGTCGATTTCAGGGACCTCAACAAGGCATCTAAAGACGACTTCCTGCTACCGGTCATGGAAATGATGGTCGATGACACCTCAAATTACGAGCTGTTCACCTTCATGGATGGCTTGTCTGGATATAATCAGATCAAGATGTCACCTAAGGATGAGAAACACACAGCATTTCGAACCCCGATCGGAATATATTGCTACAAGGTGATGCCGTCCGAACTGAAGAACGCAGGTGCTACATACCAAAGGGCAGTGACCAATATCTTTGATGACCTAATTCATAAAGTCGTAGAATGTTATGTTGATGATCTGGTCGTCAAGACTAAAGCCAAGGCCGATCATATCCAAGATATTAGGAACGTTCTTACCAGAATGAGGGAGTACGATATGAAAATGAATCCTCTGAAGTGCGCTTTTAGTGTGTCATCGGGAAAATTCCTGGGCTTCATAGTCCGACATCGAGGGATTGAAGTTGGCCCATCCAAGATAAAGGCCATCATGGAGATGCCTCCTCCGAAGAGTCTGACGCAGCTAAGATCTTTTCAAGGCATGCTTGCTTATATATGAAGGTTTATCTCAAATTTATCGGGGAGATGTAGGCCTTTCTCAAATCTCATGAAGAAAGGAGTTCCTTTTGTCTGGGATGCCGAATGTCAAGAAGCGGTCGAAAGTATCAAACAATACTTGTTGCACCCTCTAGTTCTGGCCGCTCCCATTCCAAATAAACCATTGATTCTCTACACTGCCGCACTAGATGAGTCACTCGGTGCGCTCCTTGCCCAGAACAACGAGGAGGGAAAAGAGAATGCCCTCTACTACCTCAGTCAAACTTTAGTCGGGGCGGAACACAACTATCCCCTGATCAAAAATCAATGCTTGACTCTGATGTTCGCTGTGAAGAAGCTGAGGCACTATCTGCTCGCTCATCGGGGTATGCTGATCTCTAGGGTCGATCAGCTCAAACACTTAATGACCAAAGCAAGCCTAGCCGGTAGAATATCAAGATGGGCTGTCATGCTACTTGAGTTTGACATAGTTTATACTCCTCAGAAAGCAACAAAAGGGCAAGCCCTCGCCGATTTCCTTGCTGCTCATCCTATACCAGAAGGGTCGCTGCTAAATTGTGAATTACCCGATGTGTAGGGTTACTAGGCACACTCATGAGGTTCCACAATGCATCAACCATGCCAAAATCAAATTTTTGTGTGCCTAACAACTCTATGCAAGATCGTTAACTAGAGGTAAGGCGAAACTACAAGCAAGCAAACTACTTTGCTACTAATTGAATGGGAATACAACCTCTGTAGATCCGGTCATTCAATTCTAAAGCTCCGTGTTGACGTCCCTTCGCTGCGATCATCGGGATCCCGAACCCTAGCATTGGTTTCATCGGTGAAAAGAGCGGGCTAGGTCGTTGACTTCGAGGCCGAAGATGATCTACGTCGGGGAGACTCAAACTCAAGCTATTCCTTCACTTGGTCAAGAACTTTGTGAAGAGAACACCCTATACAACATGGCAAGTGGTAGAGCATGAAGAAATAGAAAGTGGGTTCACTTTGGATTTGGATTTCTCACTCTTTTTCTTCACTTGAAAATTTTCAAGAAAGCTTTCTTCACATCAAGAAGAAGATGAAGAAGAAAAGAATATGAATAATGAATTATCTAAAATGAATAATCAAGTGAAGTCTATCATGTTGCAACCATGGGTGAGTAAACTATTGTAGAGACTAAACTAGAGTTTAGGTTGATGGTTAGGTCAAAGAACAAAACAAAATGGTTAGACTTTTCAAAGATGCTAAAAAGCTTCATGAAGCTTCAAGGATAAAACAAAGAAAGCCACCATTTTATTTTTGCCAAAACAAATAAAACCCTAACCATTAACCTAAACATGGTGTAAGTCATACACACACCCAAGTTTACATGTATCATTAATCATGATACAAACTAGTGCACAAACATATATCATATATACAACTTGTGCACATCAAGTGAGAAAATCAATCTTAAGTGAAAAATACTAGTTAATGTAAAGTAATATATCAAATATATAATTATACATTAAATCATTAAATCAATACTTGATTTAATGATCCGGTCATATCGCATATAACCGACTAATATGTAGTGTATCAATATATCGAATCAACACTTGATTCGGTAACCCGGCTATATCACATATAACCGTATGATGATACAAATCGCGAGAATAGAATACAGTATCACATACTGGTATTATTCTCGGTCCCGCACATATCTCATACGCGCTCCTATTTTGTTTCGCTTGAGCCAGGAAACCCCTGTGTATGACTCTAAAGACTCGTCAATACGCCGGCAGTAGGTGATGATCATATCAAACACCTACAAGGCACAAGCGGTCTGCTAAACGTAACGGCCACCCGGGTATTGAGTGATAAGAAGATCAAAGAGCAAGCCTGCTCACACTCCTGTGAATCCAACCAGTAACACTTACCGCACAGTCCGGTCTGTTCGTCTGATATGTTCCATATCTCGCCTAGGGGTGGTAAACGTCAAACCCCAGTAGCTTGATAAGTCATGCCGATGTAAGGTCCATAACAAGCACGAAACTACTGATAACACTTACCATTAAATCAGTGCAACCCTGGCCAAGGATTTCCAGTTATGGCCAGTCGAGCATAGCGCAACATCAACCCCCAATACCGGGAGAGACGAATCCCCTCCTATCGCTCATTACCTCCATATGAATCGGGACTGTACCCAAAAACCACCTGTTTGCACGCCTCAATAGAGTCGTGGTAGGATGGAAATCAAAGCACAGTGGGAGACACACAAGACTCTATGACGATCTCGGGTCAACAGACTAAGCTGTACCAGTGTCACCAGAGAACTGCCATCTGACGTGAGGTATAATACCATCTGGGAGTTCTCGGCGAGTCCGTTCAGTGTACCCAGTCACCACTGAGCACCCGCATACCATCTCTGATGTCAAACACCAATGGATATGGGATCATCCATCGCCCATCACTTGGATCGAGAAGATATACGCTAGTCTACTCTGGAATATCGATGCCCCGTCTCGATATTCCCACGACTAGGAACATTGAAGGATGTACTCATTGACTACCCAGGCCCCACTAGTATGATCTGCATCATAGTCCTGGAAGTCGATCACACATCCTAAGGGCTTTATTAACATGTAATAGAGAGACTGCAAGTGTACATGTTAAGATAAACCAGATAGCGTACTATCATGTCGAGCAAGAAAATCCTACCTATATATGTCCCAGCATCCAATACAATATACATCTCATGTACAGTAATGGCCTCTAGGGCATACATATAACTAACACGATGAACAAATATTGCACCTCGAGGATATTGAGCTATGTTGGGAGCTCTACTTCGTTGGAGCCTCATCAATAAGGACCTCCAGTAAATCAAGCGTCCCGGAGATAAAAGCAGGGATATGATTGGTGTTCATCATGCCATCGATGGGAACCCTACGACGTTCTTTTAGTTTCACCGAGCCTCGCACAAACAATGAGGCTGAGTACGAGGCTCTGATAGCTGGTCTGGAGCTCTCTATAGAAATGGAAATCCTTCGGCTACTAGTCTACAGTGATTCCCAGCTTGTCGTCAACCAAGTAAGCGACGGCTATAAGATATACAAACCCGAGTTAGCTCGGTACAGAAGCCGGGTGGTGGAGCTTATGAAACAGTTCACCCATATTGAGCTTATGAAACAGTTCACCCATATTGAGCTGATGAGAGTTCTTAGGGTGTTGAATGGAAAGGCTGACGTGCTCGCTCGCTTAGCCAAGGAGCTGGCTGATCCTGACATGGACGAAATTCTGATCACAGTCAGGAGCCGGCAAATTCTACCCCGAGTCTCTCTACGAGAAGAGGAAAGCGCGGAATAGAAGAGCAGTCCTGCCGAAGAAACTTCGATCGTTCAAGACGAGCCCGATTAGAGAGAGCCCTTCATTGGGTACCTCCGATACGACAAGCTGCCCGAAGGAAAATCTGCGAGGGTTCAATTGAAGAAGAGAGCTCTTCGATATGTGTTTGTAAATAATACGCTCTACCGCAGATCATATGACCAACTCTGGCTCAGATGTCTGTCATCGTCCGAAGCCCAGAAAGTCATGAAAGAAGTTCACTCAGGCGTATGCAGAGCTCACCAATTCGGCCCTAAAATGCGGCTTCAAATCAAACGACTTAGATATTACTGGCCTACCATGATAAGGGATTGTAAAGAGCATACAAAGAAGTGTCATATCTGCCAAATTCACAGTGATTTCATTCACAAGCATCCCAATCCACTGCATCCTACTGTAGCGTCATGGCCCTTCGAAGTTTGGGGCACCGACATAGTTGGTCCAATTGATCCTCCGTCATCCAAAGGCCACCGGTTCATATTGGTTGCAACTGACTACTTCTCCAGATGGGCTGAAGCTGTCCCGCTAAAAGAAGTTAAGACAGAAGATATTCTGACGTTCTTCCAGCATAATATTCTATACCGCTTTGGTACACCAAGAAGAATCATATCTGACAACGGGCCTTCTTTCAAGAGCTTCAAAGTCACAAGGTTCGCTACTCAACACAAGATAGACTGGAGATATTCCTCCATCTATAATCCAAGGGCCAATGGGGTAGCCGAAGCCTTCAATAAAACTCTATGCAAGCTCCTTTGGAAAAATGCTTCAGCCAACAAGAGAGACTAGAATCTCAAACTTCACGAGGCATTTTGGGCATATCGTACCATGCACCATACTCCAACTCAGTCCACTCCATACTCATTGCTCTTCGAAGTGGATGTGATCCTCCCCCTCGAAGTCGAAGTTCCAAGCTTAAGAATGGTCATTCAGCACGAGTTGACGGAGGAGGAAAACGTGCTCTTTCAGCTCGAAGAGCTCGACGCCCTCAAAAAAAAGAGACTTGTAGTACAACAAAATCTGGATCTGTATCGAGCCCAAATGTCACGGGCCTATGACTAGATGACCCGTCTCCGTGCTTTCAAGAAAGGTGGATTGGTGTTGGTTCTCAAAAGACCGATCATCCACAATCGACATGCCAAAGGAAAATTCGAGCCAAACTGGGAAGGACCATACGTCATCAAGAAAGTGTTTGATGGAGGATCCTACCAGCTGATAAATGCCGAGGGAGAAAGGCCCATGCCACCTATCAATGGTCGATATCTCAAGAAATATTACGCGTGAATGCTCCAAGCAGCAGGCGAATTGAGCATATAGGCCCTACGGTCTGGATCATACATCCTGCAAAACCGTATACAATCCACCGGCGTAAACGACCCCTATCTCTCCCAAGTCCTACCGGTGAGACTACTTTTAAAGCCCCACCAGCGGAAAAAAAAAACGGTATGTTCACAAGCAAAACGAGCACGGATGAAAACCCGAAAGGGCTCCATGAGTAAAAACAGCAGGACTGCTGACGAGTTTCTGAAAACCCGAAAGTGCGAAAACTCGTATAAAGAGATAAAATACACTTGCAAAGTCCTCTCGACCTTGTGAGGAGAAAATCCCTGCGTGAGATCCTTACGACTCACAAAGGAGCAACACACTTAGGAATCCCTACGATTCCTAAGGAGAAAATACACCTGCGAGATCCTCTTGACTCATAGGTAGAAAATGCTTTTATGAGACCCTTACGGCTCATAAAATTGAAAAGGCTTAGGTGACAGGGATCTAAACCTGTCTCCTAAGCCATTGCACCCCAACGGGCAACGGCAAATGATGAGTCGCTCGTGGCATTTCGCGTCAGTGTTAGCGGTGCTGATGCCGACCAAAACCCAAATCCCAAGTCCTCCCGAGGCAAAAGATGAGTTTCTCCTGGCATTATTCCAGTGCAGCAATACTGATGCCAAACAAGATCCAAATTCCAAGTCTCCAAACGGCAAATGATGAGTCACTCCTGATATCACATTCCAGTGCAGCGATACAGACGCCAATCAAAATCCAATCTCCCAAAATTCTCCCAGCCCTACGGTTGGTCCCAAAGTTGACTACCGTATACAATCCACGGGCTCAAATAATTCTCATCATACCCATGCTCCACCGCAATCACCAGTTACGCGGCTGGTCTCCGCCCCTGGAATTATGCTCCATTTGGGAAGACCAACTCATGTGTCCTTACGATACATGAGGAGAAAATACTTACGGTAGGGAGTCCCCACGACTCACAAAGGAAAAACACACTTGGGAGTCCCCACGACTCCTAAGGAGAAAGTACACCTACGAGATACTTTCGACTCGTAGGGAGAAAATGCTTTTATGGGACCCTTACGGCTCATAAAATTGAAAAGCCATAGGTGATAAGGATCTAAACCTGTCTCCTAAGCCATCGCTCCACAACAGGAAAAGGCAAATGATGAATTGCTGCTGGCACATGTGCTTCATTGTTAGAAACACTGATGCCTACCCTAACCCCAAAATTCCAAACTCCAATCCAATAGACCCATAAGTCTTTAAACTGAGAACAGATGACCCCTATGTCGTTAAACTGGGAACAGATGACACCTAAGTTGTTAAACTAGGAACGAGGGAAATCCCCTCACAGCAAATGATGATTCGATCTTGGTACCATATTCCAGTGCAGCGGTGCTGATGCCAAACCAAAACCAAAATCCCTAAATCCTCTCATGGTAGATGATGATTCGCTCCTGCTACCATATTCCAATGTAGCGGTGCTAATGTCAACCCAAATCACATTAAATCAGCAAAACAACCAATGACCTCCCTGGCAGATTAAAGCTCCACCTCGAAAACAAGCCAACTTCATCCCTGACACCGCAAGAAGAGGAGTAAGTCAAATCCAGCACCGACCATCCAAGTCGATAAAAGGGCATCATCGACCGTCCACGTCGCTAAAAGGGCAGCACCGACCGTCCAAGTAGCTAAAAGGGCAGCACAGACCATCCACGTCCTAAAAATGGCAGCACCGACCGTCCAAGTCTCAAAAAGGGCAGCATCGACCGTCCAAGTCGCTAAAAGGGCAGCACCGACCATCCAAGTACTTAAAAGGGCAGCATCGACCGTCCACGTCGCTAAAAGGGCAGCACCGACCGTCCACGTTGCAAAAATGGCAGCACTGACCTTCCAAGTCGCAAAAAGGGTAGCACAGACTGTCCACGTCGCAAAAAGGGCTGCACCGACCTTCCAAGTCGCAAAAAGGGCAGCACCGACCGTCCAAGTCGCAAAAAAGGCAGCACCGACCGTCCAAGTCACAAAAAGGGAAGCACTGACCGTCCAAGTCGCTAAAAGGGCAGCACCGACCGTCCACGTCACTAAAAGGGCAGCACCGACCGTCCACGTCCCAAAAATGGCAGAATCGATCTCCATGTTGTTAAAACGGGAACAAGATCAAGTCGAGCTCCACGCGAAAGAAGATCCATCAATTTTATGCACACAACCCACATATGTGGTGTGCATTTATTGATAGGGGGCAATTTGTTGGGGTCAAAATTTACACCCCGGTTGACCAATTCAAAATCAAAGTCAACCCCAAGCCAACTGGGCCCAAGCCTAGGTCAAGTGGGCCAATGCCCGGGTCGAGCCTGAACATGAAGCCGCCGGCCTCCCCCATACCAAAATAAAAATTTTGTAATAAATAATTTTTTTGTATTACCTTTTTTTATTTTATGAATAAATGTAAGAAAAATGGGTATAAAGCCAAATTTTTGTAAAGCCCATGGCTCATGTGCAAAAGAAATGAGCACATGAGGCATGAGATGGGCAAAATGCCATTTTGTAAAGCCCAATGGGCTATATGTAAAGTGTGTAGCCTATAAAGGCAAAGATGATGAAAATATCTCAAGATCTTTTTCTCTCTCAAAAAAAAATTAAGGTCCGTGGCTCCTTCTTCTTCCTCAAGGTTCTAGACCTTCTTTTTTTTTGAATTAAATCAAGAGTTTTACTCTTCCTTTTCCAAAACTAAATAGTTTTTCACCACAAAACCCACAAAAGGGACTCAGATCTTCCATTAGATCTCAAAAAAGGGAGATTTTTAAAATCTCACCCTTCTTGTTCTCCAAGATCTGGCCAACAAAGAGAAGGAAGAAAGAGACCTATCTCCGAAAATCCCACTTTGGAAAAGATCCAAGGCTCAAGAGAAGATCCCAGTCTTAAGAGAGAAGAACCTCTGAAGAATTTTAGGGAGTTCAACTCCAAGACCCAAATCCTCAAAAGAGTTTAACTCTTAATCAAGATCTTTTGGAGTTTAACTCCACTCAAAATCCTCTTTTGGAGTTTAACTCTTATTTCAGTGGGTAAAAACCCTTCCTTTCGCTAGCGCCCAGTGCTCAAATGCCCACGTGCTGGGCACGTAAGGCGCGAGCGCCTAAAGCGCTGGCGCCCGAGCGCCCACGTGCCGGGCATGTGAGGTGCTAGCACCCGTGTGCCAACGTGCCGGGCACGTGAGGTGCTAACGCCCGAGCGCCCATGTACCGGGAACGTGAGGCGCTAGCACCCGAGCGCCCAAAGCGCTAGCTCTCGAACGCCCACGTGCCGGAAATGTGAGGCGCTAGTGCCAGTGCCCAAGCGCCTTGCGCTAACCCAAGCGCCAGCGCCAGCGTACTAGGCACGTGAGGCGCTGCCGCTCACGCGTCCTTTGGATGCCATTTTCCCCTAATTTTACATGTACTCCACACTAAAAATACCTCCCCCATTAGAAAAAATATCTAACGGGGCGATGCCCCGCACCCCGCAAGGGGGCTGCTAGCCCCCTTGACCCCCAGCCTGTTATCCGGGTAGCAGGACCCCCGTAAAAACTCTACAGGGTCCCCGATATATCCAAAGCCCTTTCAAAACACAACACACGCACACTGCACATTGAGTTCGTATGACCTGTTTGACCCGTCAATCGAAGGTTCTCTCGCTCCAAAGGCGAGGGGTAATTAACGGCAGCTTAGTCCGCGGCTGCAGGAGATTCGGATCCCCACAATCAATAAACCCCAGCCTACCCTAGACAGGGGGAATCTGTAATGCGTCTGACAAGCGCACGCATGTTCCCATCTCAATGGGGTGACGAAAACACCCTACTCCGCCGACCCCTTCGTGAATCTCACGGAGGACGTAGTCAACCTCGTGTGGGTCGACGCATCAGAGCAGGGGCTGAGTGAAGGATTTCTTATAGAGGTTCCCATTGCTCCAAACGAAATGGCGAGGTTTGGCTCGGAGATGGCAAGCTTCCCCTCGATCATCTGGGAGTGTACCTTCCCTCAAGAATTCCATGAAAGGCTTCCTCTAAATCCGGTCTTCTTCCTGGGCTTGTACACTTGAAGTGGCGTCGCCCCGTCTTCCACGTTGGGCCGTGGCAAGACCTCGAAGAGGATGCTCCTCTTTTTGTTGGCCGTATAGGATGAAGCCAGCTTACTCAAGGCGTCGACCAGGGCGTTTAGCTGTCTTGGGATCTGCTCCACTTGGACTTCGTCGAAGAATTTTCGCAATCTTCTCACCTCGGTCAGATACTTCACCATCAGAGGCTCCCTTGCCTCGAATTGGCCGGTCACTTGGCCAACGACTAGGACGGAGTCGCTGCGGATCCGGATTGTTTTCAACCCCAGTCCGGAGGCTATCCGCAGTCCGGCCAGCAAGGCCTTATATTCTGCCGCCTTATTCGAGGCTTTGAACCCAAGCTTCAGAGAATACTCTATCTCCTCATCGTTCGGGCCTCGAATGATGAGGCTGGCACCACAGGCTTCCTCGGTTGAGGACCCTTCGACGTAAAGAATCAAATCAGTGATGGAGTCGGGCTTTCCATCGACTGAGGGTTGAGCTCTGGGGGCCGGCATGGATTCCGGATTTTTACTGGGGATGGTGCACTCGACGATAAAATCGACTAGGGCTTATGCATTAATAGCCTGCCCCAGACGGTATTTTATGTTGAACTGGGACAACTCCCACCTCCATTTCTCCAAACGACCAGAAGACTGGAGGGAGGCGAGGATAGCCCCTAAAGGCCGCTCGGTAAGAACGAGGATGGTGTGCGCCTGGAAATAGTGTCGTAGTTTCCTTGAGGCCACGATGAGTGCCAAGACGATCTTCTCAATGGCTGGGTACCTCTTTTCCGCGTCCTTGAAGACTTGGCTCACATAGTATACCGGCTTTTGGACTCCCTCGACATCTTGGACGAGCACCGAACCTGCAGCTTGGTCGGACACCGCTAGATATAGCGATAGCTCGTCCCCTTCAACTGGCCGGGTGGGCAGCGGGGGAGTCGCAAGGTGCCTCTTTAATTGCTCAAAGGCAGTCTAGCATTCCTCTGACCATTTGAACTTTGGTATCTTCCTTAGAGCTTTGAAGAACGGGAGGCACTTTTCCCCAAACCTTGACATGAAACGACTCAGAACGGCTACCCGCCCTTTTAGCCGCATGATTTCGACGTTAGTCTTGGGCGCGTCCATGTTGAGGATGGCACCGATTTTCTCCGAGTTAGCCTCGATTCCATGGTGGGTGACCATGAAGCCGAGGAACTTTCCACTGGTGACCCCGAATGCGCACATGGCGGGGTTCAGTTTCATCTTGTATTTGCGGAGGACGTAGAAGGCCTTGCCCAGATCCTTGGCGTGTTCATCCGACGAGACTGATTTGACGAGCATGTCGTCGACATAAACTTCCATGTTCCTGCCGATCTGTGGCTTGAACATGCGATTAACCAAGTGTTGGTACGTAGCCCCGGCATTTTTGAGGCCGAAAGGCGTCACCTTATAGCAGTGTACCCTCGGTCCATTGTGAATGAGGTGAGATCCTCGTCTTCCGGATTCATACGGATCTGGTTGTAGCCAGGGAAAGCATCCATGAAGCTATGTAGCCCGTGTCCTGCCGAACTGTCGATGAGCTGATCTATCTGAGGGAGGGGATAGTTGTCTTTCGGGTAGGCCTTGTTGAGGTCAATGAAGTCGACACACATGCGCCACTTCCCGCTTGACTTTTTAACCATGACTACGTTCTCTAACCATTCCGAGTAAGGTACGTTCCGAATGAAGTTAGCGGCGAGGAGCCTGTCTACCTCGTCCTTGATCGCTTTTTATTTGATCAGGGCGAAGCTTCGTTTTTCTACCTGACGGGCCGGACTATAGGGTTTACCCCGAGCTTATGTGATATGATTTTAGGGTCAATCCTCGGCATGTCGGCAGGCACCCAGGTGAATACATCTGAGTTGCTTCTGAGGAAGTGGACTAGGTCGTCTCGCTGAGTCCTCGTTAAGAGTGACCCGATCTGGATGGTTCGCTCCTTGTCCCCCTCTGCAAGTGGGACCTCAGTCAGTGGTTCCACTGGGGTTCCTCGGACCTCTTTTTTCTCGTCTCGAGTATCCAGGGAACCCTTGATATCATCCTCGCCCTCAATGTCATTGTTGGGCCGCTTAGACTTAGATGTTGCGGTGAAGCAAACCTTCGGGATTCATTGGTCCCCGTAAGCTCGACCTATCCCGCCTTGGTCAAGTGGGAATTTCATCGGTAGGTGGTAGGTCGATATCTTGGCATGGAGAGAGTTCAGTGTCGGGCGACCTAGGAGGACATTGTAGGCCGATGGAATTCTCGCGGCGATAAACTCCACAGGAACGGTGTGCGTACGACCCGCCTCCCTGATGTTAAATTAGAGGGTGATTACCCATTCCGCCGGGATGGAATGGTTAGTGAACCCAACAGGATGTGGGCGGTTGGCCTTAGGTCCGACGGGGTGAGTCCCATACGCAGAAAGCAGTCATAAAAGAGAATGTGCGCCGAGCTTTCCGAGTCGACCAATATCCTCTACACTTCATAGCGGTTGACCCGGGCTGTGATCACCAGTGGGTCATTGTGAAGCAGGGATATACCGTGGAGGTCCTCTTTGGTAAAAATGATCGGCACGGGCGCTTAGCTTTCTTCCTCGGGTAGATACCAGTCCCCTCGATCGGTGAGGGGTGCCACGTCTCGTCAGTCTCCGTCGTACCCCCCTACTAACACGACTATGATTTGGCCGATTTTCAAGTCGCCGGGAGGGGGATGGTGCTCTTGCTCACGGTCGGCTTGCCTCCTGTCTCGCAAGTATGTTTCCAGGTGCATCGAGCGGATTAACTCCTCGATGTAGTCTCAAAGCTGCTTGCGGTTCTCGGTGGAGTGGCCCTGCGACCTGTGGAAAGCGCAGTAGGGGCCCCGGGTGCGCTTTTTCTCCCTATTTGAGAATTGGGGGAGTTTGAAGAACCTCTCGCCCTTAGCCTCCTCCAACAGTACCATCTGGGAGACGTTGAGCGGGGTGTACTCCTGAAACTTCGGGGAGTAGGGCTTTGGCCGCTCAATCTTCTTTTTCTCCTCCCTAGCCCTTTTCTAATGATCAGCTTGCTCTGTCAAGGGCAGGTTGGCATTCACCTCGGACTCAAGATGGATCTCACGTTCGGTCCAGGCCTTTACCTCGGCTATGGTCTTAGGTTGCGCTAGTGCAAAGGAGCGTAGCCACTCCTTGTGCCTAAGCCCCGACCTAAGGGCCATAATGACTGTCTCGTCCCGGTACTCTGGGACCTCAAGGAGGGAATTGTAGAAGCGGGTGACGTATCCTTTGAAGGATTCTTTGTCCCCGCTCTTTATGGTGAAGAGATGATCAACGGTCCGCTTCTGCCGTCTGTTCCCGACGAAATGACCGAGAAACTGGGTGGCCAGCTCATCGAAGGTAGAGATTGAGCATGGCGTGAGTCCTCGGAACCGGTATCGTCCAGAGCGGATGAGAGTGGCGGGGAAAGCGCGGCATTGCACGGCGTCAGAATAGTCCTGGAAGCTCATCCCGGCCGTGAACGCGTCCAAATGATCTTTTGGGTCGGACTTCCCGTCGAAGAGGGAGTCCTTCTGGGGGCTTGTTCCGGGAGAAGACGTGGACGACGGGTAGCTCTTTGGTGAAGGGTTTGTTCATATCAGAATTTTGCATTATTATATTCCCCATTCTTAATCATATTGCAAATAAATTGGTGCTTTTGATCCATGTCTACTAAATAGTTGTAGGTTACAGGTTCTCAGAATAATACAGTGAAAATGGTGAAAAAACGCTACAAATGTGAGACTACGACCAACAGAAAGATGAATTTGAAAATATCGCCTACAGTTTAAGGAAAAAACGAAGCTCAATGAACAGTTCAATTACACAAAGTACGAGGGCAGCACAAAGATTCAAGACTTCAACGCGAAGCTTACGGTAAAAGTCCACAAATTCTGCACTGTTGGAAATCTGGAAGAAAGTAGAAAAGATTCTGAAGAACCAAGAGAAGAAAACAGAAGGAAACAGCAACATGAAGCAACCCTGAGAATTTGAGCTCAAGACCCTACCATATGGCCGCGGATCTGCGGCCAAACATGGCTTTTCGCCGCGGTTCTGCGGCCGTGCTGAGCACGTGTCGGTGCAATTTATCGGTAGTGTCGGTGCGTTGACCCGGCTTTCTTATGGTAGTTTTGTAATTTTAGATATGGATCAGATGTAAACCCTAGGGTTTCTCCTATCTATAAATAGGAAACCCTAATACCTAATTAGGCATGCCTCTTTTTAATTCTAGATTAAAATTTTCATTCCATTGTAATCGTCAAAGAGTGCATCAATAAAAGTAAGTTTGTGCAATCTTATCGATCCTTTTTGAGTCAGATGTGGCATTTTTATTTTGAATTTTCTTTTTTTGCAATTTATTTTTCTACAATTTTTTCATCTATGTCTTTTATTATCTGCACGTTAATTAGATAATTAAAAAAGAAAACAAAAAAATGAATTCCATTGTTAATCCCCTAATGAGTGAGTAGTTCTTCACTTGTTAGGGTTAGGATTGGGTAGGTTTGAGAGATGGAAATCTCTCACTCCTTTCTTACCCTCATAACTTTATAAATTAGGACTCTATGTAAAACAATCACCCACCGCTCACTACGGCACCCTATCCTACGAGATAGCGGTGATTCCCTAGTTAGACCGGTAGTGGTTGATTTACATAGAGGTTAGGGATAAGAGTTAAGAAAGGACGGACAAAGACCAAAGGGAAGAAACTACGTTTCTTCCTAGTCGTGCTAATCCACTTTGTTAATTATTACCTTAACACCTAAGTTCTTAATTAGGGCAAAGAAAGCGGTGAGTAGAATTAACTTTCCAAACTAACCTAATCCTAACCCTAGCAAGGTTTTAATCCAAATCAATTTCAATTTCAGTTTTTATAAAAATCAAAACCTACCACAAATAGGAATTGACTCGTTAGAACAATAAGAAAAGACACGTTTTCCCTGTGGACCGACCCGTACTCAACCGGCTAGCTACCAACCGACACCGTTATTGATTGCGGTATATTATATTCTTTGATTTCAAAACGCACGAAAAATTCCACATCAATCAAATGGCGCCGTTACCGGGGAACCGCGACGGTTTGCTGACGTCAGCAATCTGATTTCTCTGTAAGTATTCCTTATCTTCTCTGTAACCTCCTGATCTCCTCTGAAAAATTTTCCTGCAGGGTTCTTTGCGCAAAACTTCTTCCCCCTTTCCAATAAATCAATCTTGTGCAGGATTCTTTGCGTCACAAATAAAAGAAAATTTTTGGCAAGTGTTTTGGATTTTTGTGTGTTTATTGCTTTGCATTTTTAAAACGGACTTTTAAGGGGCTATAACACCAATCCAGATTGGGTGGGGATTTCATTACCCTTCCTAGGACCCCAAAATTCACAAAAAGCATATGCATCAACTCTCGAGTTAATTAAAAAATATTAGACTCAGCCAATAAGGACTGTCGTGCTCATTAGGACAAAGGAAGGTTGTAGGCATCGGTCGTTTATCTAAACCTGATTTTGTGGTGTCTAGGCTAGACAAGTGGGAAAGGTAATTTTAAAAGGCCCGTCTCATGGTGATTCGTGAGCGGGTCCCTCCTTTCTTTACTTGTGCTTACCTGGCCACAATTGGCGGTGAAGAGGCGATTCGAGGATATCTCACAACTTGCCCTTTGGAATAGTTAGGAGCAGTCTAGTTGACTTAAGAGACCCTAGCTCTAGGCTTGATTGTGCATGTTGTGATTGCTTGAAAGTGTGTCTTAGTTCCTTATAAAAATCTTTTGCAAAAACCACTTATAAAAAAAAGCCCACAAAACAAAATTTTTACAAAAACTTGCCATTGTCGCTAAGAAATCCATTGCACCCCACTTGCACCCACATTCTCTCATTGACGTTTTCTTACCCCCACCTTCTATTTTTACTTTTTGACTACACTACACCTCGTTAGTGTATGTCCCAGTTGGACTAGGGACACCAGCGCCCGTTTAGTCCGTGTCTCGTTAGTGCCTACTGACGACGCGTTCGACTCCGAAGTCGAAAGTCCCTCCACTTCTTTACCTTCATCTTCAAATTCATCATCTTCTAAGGAGATGTCGGGATTCAATCCTAACAACCCCTTACATACTACGGGACCGATTCCACTTCAACTGGGTGCCAATAACCCACCACACCTTCCTGTCGAAGCGCCCCAACGAATCGCGCTCCAGGATCTTTTCTACCCAATCCGCACCGCACTTCCCACTTGTCTTTCACTTTCACCGGCTAATTGGGATAACTTCGAAATTAAACCCCACTTCATCAATATGTTGCCCAAATTTCACAGGATGGAATCCGAAGATGCCTACATCTTCATTAACAAATTCCAGAATGTTTGCGCAATGATGAAGACCACCCAACTTTCCAATGATGCTATAAGGCTACGTGTTATTCCATTCACTTTATGTGACCTAGCTGAAAAGTGGCTATATAGTACAGCATCGCATTCTATAAAAAATTGGGAAGAGTTTGTTAAGGCTTTTCTAAAAAAGTTTTACCCACACCACAAGACCGCGAGAATTAGAAATGAAATTAATCAATTTTCCCAGCTTCCTTCCGAGCCTTTTTGGAAGTGTTTCGAACGATTTAAGGACCTTCTTGTTCAGTGCCCTCACCACGGTATCGAGAAATGGCAACTTTGCCAAACTTTATATGAAAGACTGAACCCAGCAACTAAGCAGTTGTTGGAAACCATTTGTCAAGGTCATTTTCTTACAAAATCGAGCGAGGAAGCTTGGCAATTTCTCGACGATCTTGCTGAACAAATACTTCAGTGGGAAAGCACTAAGACCACTTCATCTACTTCATCAGGTCAGTCTAGGGCAGGCATACATCAGCTTGATATGTCGATTGCAATGATGGCCGAAATGGCTGCACTCACGAAAAAACTAGAAGCAATTGAGAGCAAATTCTCATCGCCTTCTCCTGCCCCAGCTTTACCCCCACGCACTATTGCGCTTGTTGTTCGGATCCGTCCCATCTAACCGAAGAGTGTCCTTACAACCCACCTATTCAAGGACAAGATCAAGTCAATACCGCCTTTTAGCAAAGACAAAGAAATGATCCATACTTTTCAACTTATAATCCTGGTTGGAGGAGCCACCCAAATTTTGCTTGGAATCAAAATCAACAACAATTCCAAGGCAATAACAATTTCCAGAGGCCTTCTCCACAACAACAAGCCCCTCAACAAACTCAATATCAGCAACCTTTCCAACCCCAACCTTACCAAAACCAAATGAACAATTTTGTACCAAACAACTCTTATCCTCAAAACAATTTTGTTCAGCCAAATAACGATAAGGTTTCCTTGCTAGAACGAAGTCTGGATGCGTTTTTAAAACAATCTACGCAATCCTCGGTCAGCATCCAATTTTCCATTCAGTCTTTCCTGCAACACACTGCTTCACATGATTAGAGCATCAAAACAATTGAAGCCCAAATTGCACAACTGAATGCTGCGTTAAGCGAGCGAGAAAAGGGAAAACTTCCATCTCAACCACTGCCAAATCCCGGTCACACACAAAATACATATGTTGCTCATGAACAACAAAATCATAATGTGAGTGCAATGACTATATTGAGATCTGGAAAGGTATTGCACAACAACGTTGGCAATAATGATGATACCCCGGCCGCCGCTTCTTCTTCTTCCCCATCTTCTTCTTCAGAGCATGTTCTTCATTCTTCACAAGGCTCTACTTCTTCTTCTAATTCGAACGGATCCACATCTCACTCCACGAAAACACCAACACTGGGATCCGTTCCAACTCTGCAATCTACTCCACAAACATTGGACTCAATTTTCAAATTATTCCATTTCCAAACAGGTTGAGATCCAATAAACAAACTCCACAAATCGAGAAGATTGTGGAGTTATTCAAACAGGTTAGCATTAACATACCTCTCTTGGATGCAATCCAACAAGTTCCTTCTTACGCTAAAATCTTGAAGGACTTATGCACCAAGAAGAGGAAATCGTAGGTACCTAAAAAAGTTTTCTTGGCTAGTGCAGTAAGTGATGCTCTTACTCAACCTTTACCCCAAAAACGTAAGGACCCTGGCTGTCCTACAATTTCAATAACAATTGGGGATAAGAACATCAATAGCACACTTTTAGATCTTGGTGCCAGTGTTAATTTGCTTCCCTATTCAGTATATGGAAAATTAGGTGTTGGAGAGCTTAAACCCATACATTGTACTCTCCGAATGGCCAACCGATCCATCACTCATCCTAGGGATAAGTTAGAGAATGTGTTGATTAAAGTAGGGGACTTCATTTTCCCCATTGATTTCATTGTTATGGAACCCCCGGAGTCAAATTCCGGTGATACTCGGTCGACCCTTCCTTGCGACTTCTAATGCGGTGATCAATTGTCGTAATGGTTCGATGAACCTATCTTTTGGAAACATGACAATTGAACTCAACATTTTTAAGTTGGGGAATCAGCTCTCCGAGCCTAATGCTAATATACTTAATATTTGCTCGATCCAAGAGATCACTCAGGAGGACTGTGAGCTCGAAAAATTTCTGTTCGATCACAGCAGTTTTGACGCCACTAGTGCGTTCCTCCTTAAATCTGACACAGTTTTCACAACCGATAACGATTACGAGTGTTTCACTTTTTCGAACGATTTTGAAGAATCACCACCCGAGTTTGAGTCCTTTGAATTTTCGGATGAGTTAGCTGAACCATCCGACTCGGTTGCTTACACTCGCTTCGAACCTCTATTGGAATCCTTAGAGTTTGAGACAGTTTCACTAATTTTACCTTCAATTTTTTCTCCTCCAAAACTCGAACTCAAGCTATTGCTGTCTCACCTTAAATTCTCCTACTTAGGTGAGAATGAGACCCTTCCTGTTATCATATCGGCCTCCCTATCCCCCGAGCAAGAGAGAGCCATTTTTACGGTCTTACAAAATAATCGGCAAGCTTTTAGCTGGACTATGGCGGACATCAAGGGGATTAGTCCCCTCATAGTTGAACATCATATACATATGATGGATGATGCCAAGCTAGTAAAGGATCCACAGAGACGCCTCAACCCTATCATGAAGGAGGATGTTAAAAAGGAGATTGTAAAATGTCTTGATAGTGGTATCATTTATCCAATCTCTGATAGCCAGTGCGTTAGCCCCATTCACGTTGTCCCAAAGAAATCGGGCATAACGGTCATAACTAAGGAGGCGAATGAGTTAATACCTACTCGCACCCAAACTGGATAGCGAGTTTGCATCGATTATAGAAAACTCAACGCCGCGACACGGAAAGACCACTTTCCATTACCTTTTATTGACCAAATGCTAGAACGATTAGCTGGGCATGAATTTTACTGCTTTTTGGATGGCTACTCCGGCTATAATCAAGTTCCCATCGCCGAAAAGGACCAAGACAAGACCACATTTACTTGTCCTTTCGGTACATTCGCTTACCGTCGCATGCCATTTGGGTTATGCAATGCACCCGCTACTTTCCAACGGTGTATGATGGGCATTTTTTCAGATATGGTGGAAAAATTCTTGGAGATTTATATGGATGATTTCTCCATTTTCGACGACTCCTTTGATGAGTGTTTAATACATTTAGACACAGTTCTTACCCAGTGTAGGGATAAGAACCTCACTTTAAATTGAGAGAAATGCCACTTTATGGTACGAGAAGGTATTGTCTTAGGACATATCATCTCGCAAAATAGCATTGAGGTAGATAAAGCTAAGATTGAAGCCATTTCCAATCTTCCTCCTCCCAAGTGCGTCAAAGACATCCGAACCTTCCTTGGCCATGCCGGTTTCTATAGACGGTTCATCAAGGATTTTAGTACGATAGCTAGACCCACTTAGATTACGTTACGCCTTTAGAAGTTTCGTAATTTAAGTGCCGGTCACGTTCCGTACCTTTGGGTCGTGACAAAGTTGGTTTCAGAGCGCTGGGTTTAACCCTTGCCTAAGTCTAGGTTGACCTTGGTTGATGGAGTAGGCGACTTAGGTAGAGTGACGTACCATGTGTATGATCCGCGGCATACTTATGATACGCTACTCTGCTTAAGAAGCCTTAGGATGTACATTTCTTTGCACCGTATTCTATTCGTTCCTTTGATCTATCTTCGTCGATATCGGATGGTGGTTTCTGTTACCACGGTCGCACGAGCAGACAGAGCTGTAGCTCGAATGCGATGACCGTTAGGGTATCGTCTGTTCTTGAGGATCGAGACACTGTTTAGCGTGCGGACGAAGGGTATTCACATGTCGTCTAGACAAAGTTAAAAGGTTCGAACGAATGTCAGAAACGCATTTTCCCAAGTTTAAGGTATTCGGAATAACATGCAGGTATTTCTATTGACCCTCTAGAAGAATGAATCCCTAACTCGATATAATGACCATGAGAACGCTGGTGAACCTTGAGGTTTGCGGCAGTTCCGCGGTGCCATTAGTGAGGCTTGGGTTTGCCCTTCTACGGCTGGTTCGCAGATGCTGGGGCATGTACTGGATATTTTCAAACTGTACTTGAGTGGTGAGCTCTCGGGGAATTATGGGATTTTGATGAATCGATCAAAAAGTTTAACGTAGTCCAGATATCAGGTGAAGAGATAGGTTACGTGGGAGACTCTAGATATGAGCATAGCCGTTTGTAGCACAGTTAGCACAGCTATGAGGAAACGAGTCTGAATCAGTCGACATTAGAAAAGACGCACATTGACGATAGTGTTTACGATCGCGATTTGGTGATTTGAATTTCATATTTCCGTTGTTTGGATTTTGGTATTTTGAGGATTTTGTTCTATGATTGGTATTTCCTATGTGTACATTCATTACACTCTATTCTTGTTTCATATATCAGTGGTATTGATGTTGTTTTGTACATACCCAGTGCACTCGATTTGGTTTTATACATTTTGAGATATTGATTTGGTTTCGTGCATATGGGTTGCACATGATTTTGACGTATGCTTCGACATAGTTTTCATTCACTTTTCGTACTGTGATTTCGATTTTGATACTCGGTATATGTTTTCGTGCACCAAGTGCACTTGATTGAGATTCTTGCGCACACTTGGCGCACTTGATGCGATTTTGTACACACCAGATGCACTAAATCGGGGTTTTGTGCAGATTAGATCCACCTGATATTATTTTCGTGCACGCCCGTTGCACTTGACAAATGTTTTTGGTGCACACTCGTTGCACTCAATTTTGTTTCTGTGCGTATTCATGGCATCTGTATTTGATTTCGATTTCCGTGCGCACCGGACGCACGTGGTACCTCGTATACTGTATTTGAGATTGATTTCATTTTGAGCAGTATGTTTTTATGATATTTACTATTCGGTTTGATAATCGAGCAGGACTGTCCTGAGATCAGTACGTAAGTGTTTTTGCATGCTTCTCTATACAGATGTTTGGGCGATTTTACTACGATGCGTACTATATACAAGTTATAGTTTTGATATATTTCATGTTGGTTTTTGTATTGGACTTTGGCATGGTATTTTCACCATAACTCCGATAATTGTGTTATGCTTGACGGAGTTGATTTTAGTTATGGATTGATGATTTCGGAGCCCCGACGATTTGAGTGTTTTGCTAAATGTTTTAGTATTTAGGGAAAGTTTTAATTTAAATTCGAGGACTGAATTTCTTTAAGGGGGGAAGATTGTAACGTTTTAAAAATAAATAAATAAATAAATAAAATCCTTTAGGTGAATTTTTGGATAATCGGTAAAATAAACCGTATTTTCCATAAAACTCAACTATAATTATTTTTCAATATAGAATCAAATACTTCTATTTTAACTATGTAATTGGTAGTATTTGGTATTTATTTAGTGACTTATAAATTATTAGTTTACTAAAATATTTTCCGTAATTAATTAATTTTCAATATTAACATAAGCTTTTAATTATACATTTAATTAGTGATAAATACAA
The DNA here is from genome assembly GCA_030015575.1 of Agapanthus africanus. NCBI lineage: Eukaryota > Viridiplantae > Streptophyta > Magnoliopsida > Asparagales > Amaryllidaceae > Agapanthus > Agapanthus africanus. The sequence continues at coordinate 211,012,245 of JASDDO010000004.1, forward strand.
ATTGGAATGGGTTAATCATACACTAATGCACCATGACAACTAAAAAATCAAGTTTTCAATATATCCTTTCTCTTTGAATTATGTCCATGGTTCTAGAGATTTCTTGGAAAAGGGTTAAATTAGAAAAATTAAATAATTGAGGGCTTAACTGAAAATATGTAATTGTTATGGATGATTCTACTCAATACCACACATTCTCACCTCACACTCTCTCTCCCCTTCAACATGGCCGAAATTTATCCCATGGCAGCCCCAAAATTTCTCTCCTCATTTCCATCACAAAATTCATCAAAAATCCAACAAAAATTCAATAATATCTACACCTATTTCCATTAACTCTATCACGACCCAAAGTTTGGACCGTGACCGGCACTTAACCACGTAACGTCTACAGGCGTAATGCGACTAAGTAAGCCGAAGACCCAGAAATCAAACCAGTAAAAGTATAGAGTGTTTTGAGCATTGAATAGAAGCATTTACTAAAATGTTAAGAAAACCTCTAGTAACCAGTCACCACGATAACAATATACGACGCCGTAGCGAAGAAAATGAGCAATAAGTGGGAAACATCACAGATAGAATAAACTGCATAAGTAAAGTCGGCTCACAATGAGCTCGACACCAGAATACAAATAATATACATCGTCCTCACAACTGGTCTCTAAGTCAATACATAAGTGGTAGATGGAGAGTACTAGATACAAAAATGTACATAACTGAAAGATAAACAAATACCATACAAAACCCACCTATCCGCAAAAGAACTAGTATGTCAACTGTAAGGGTATCTGTGTCAAAAGATGCAAGAAAGCAGCCTGCCGCGACTACTTCGAAGGGCAACCTGCAAACACTGTGGCACAACAGGGGTGAGTTTCTAACTTGTGAATAGAAGATAACATATAAAGGTAATCGCGAGTATGCACGTGCTGCGATACTCTAGCCTATGCCAACAGATAACATTTATATGATGAACTGGATGCTCAAATCATGCAACAAGTGCGATCTAATAACATCTCCATGTGATGAGCAAGACATGTGATAATCAGGTATAACAATGCAATCTAACAACCCTATATAGAATGAACAGGGTATGCAATGATCGTGCAAGCATGTGTACTATATCGAGTACAGTGGATACAGGATGAGATATCAATTTACTACATACTGAGCATGGGAAATATAACAACTACACGGAATGTCATCGTGGAAAGTATAATCGGTACCCATCAATGCACCCAAATCCCAATACTACCCAGGCGCCGTCATCCTCATCGATCCTCAAATCCTGTAGCGTGCCGGGGAATTCACCTCACTTCACTTTGCGGCCCTGTCAAAATCGCTTTAAGTACCGTTTCGCTCACGGCCCTCCACTCTGTTGTTGACAACTCAAACTCAAACCTAGGTATGGACTGACTTCTTATCGGCATTAATCGTAACACATTTCTCGTGATGAAAGGCTTCTGCTTTTTTCTCATAACATCGTGAGTGCCCAACATCGGCACCCAACAAATACTCGTGTCTAGCATCGACACGCAAATCCTCACATATCGGGCATCCGTCAGTCCGGGTCAGCCTACGGGCTCTGTCTGCGGTATCGGCTCTCGGCCCCGGCAGTACGAGTCGTCCCGTATCCATCAATCGACTCTGGTCAGTATCCCCCGGATAACCGCCAGGTCCAACCAATCACCGGTAGGTAGTAGTCCCTCTACCAGGCTCACCGTCTACTACACAGTGAAACCGTTCTCGCTCCGGGGTACCATACCGTGTCCACCATATACCCGTAATCGGCCTCATCCAACTCCTCGATTCGGGTTCACATATATCACTCTAGCACCGAGAAAACACATAGTGGACGCACCGAAATATCATATCAAGGGAAACCGGGTTTTTAAATAATTAACTATTCTCTTTTGAAATATCCACAGTTCCCTAAATCCAGAATTAACATGGAAACAACATATCTCAATGCGTAATCTAAGCAAGTATGAAGATATCAATGTATGTGTGCACTGGTATGAGTATACAGTGTGCATGTGCGCAGGTATGAAGATATCAATGTATGTATGCACTGGTATTAGTATACAGTGTGCATGTGCGCAGGTATGAAGATATCAATATATGTGTGCACTGGTATGAGTATACAGTGTGCATGTGCGCAGGTATTGTTGCGCCACGGCATCGCCCCGGCCGTCTATCCGAGGCCAAAATGCGGAATCAAAATTTTCTTATCTTTTAAACTGGCGCTACCGCGGACAATACACCCGGATCGTAACCATTAACCTAATGCTAGCTAACAAGAGATGGGAAAAGAAGTATACCGAGTGATCCGAGTCCTCCGGTCTTCTCGTCATCGTCCCGATCTCCCGCGGAAAGTCTTGTCTCCACATCGTCGCCTCCTCGCCGGAAAGGGCACCACATCGCCTGCGTCTTTTACGGGCTCCCGCCTCAATACCGAGGCAACTCGGGCATGAAGCCGGCAACTCGACATGCTCAAGATAGGCTGTAGAATGTGTAGTGTAGATCATGCTAGTCTCATTTGGGGTTTGTAGTTGCCTTGATGGAGGAATGGGGTTAGGAAAAATGGTGCTTTCATTTTTCCAAAACAAGAAGAAGAAGGAGATCAAGAAAAAATGTGCTACCATCTAATATGAAATCAACCTCTCATTCTTTTTTCTTACAAGTGAAGCATCTCCCTCCTTCTCTTGAATGGTGGAGGAATGAAAAATCAAAAACATAACATGAAGGGAGGTGAGTGTAGGAGAAGAGGATGGGTGACCATATCAAAAGCAAAGCTCACATCACTTCTAATCAAGAATCAAATCCTTTCTCATCACTTCTAATCTCAAAAAGCAAGGATAAGAAAGAAAAAGGATCTCATCATGAAAAACTATCATGATGCCACCAATATGCAAGATACCCCCTCTACAAATGGTTATTTGCAAACTTGCAAATACCCCCCTCCATCAGAAAAGTCCGGCCGGGAAAGAACAAAGGAAAACCGGCCGGAACGGAATGCAAACTGGCAACTCAAGAAAACTGGTCCCGTAATAAATTACAGGAAAACCCCGATACTGTGCATACACACCCGCATCTGTATTCCGACCGGATACAAATGCAATGAGACAAAATCTACACTGTACTAAACTAGGACCAGGCTTAAACCAAAGCCGGCTAGTAATATCCGTTCGATCCTGATCCGTGCAATACCACACGTATCAGATCGAACCCTGCCATATCTCCATACGGCCTCCACAGCGTTTCGCCCGAAAGCTTGAGTAACTGTAAGTGTGGTGGACTCTAAAGACTCGTCAATACTATGGCTGTGGATTTAACCACTAGCACGTCAGAGGTATTAGCCAATACGTGACGGGCCACCAGCTATTGACCAAAAGGGACGTCGATGAGCGAACTCATCCTGACACCCTACTGAGCCTGTCGGTGACAATATCCGTACAGTCCGGTCCGTTCGTCTATGAGTATCGCATGGCGGGCCTAGGGGGTTGGTAAAAGTCAGACCCCCAAAAGCGGTACAAGTCGTGTCGGAGTGTAGCCCAGAACGCCCTGAGATACTACTGGAATACCTACCAGTAAATCTCCTGCCTCGGCCGAGGGCTTTGCGTAATGGCTCTCCTAGACACAGCGCGACCTCACCCCCAATACCGGGAGAGACGAACCCCTGAAGATCCGCTCACATGCCTCCATGTGGCTCGGGACTGTACCCAACTAAAACCTGTTTGCACGACTCCTTTGAGCCGTGGTAGGGTAGTAATCAAAGCACAGTGGGAACTCACACGAGACAAATGACGATCCTCAGGTCGATGAACTAACCTGTACACATGTCACCAGGGAACTGCTATCTGACGTCAGGTATAAGACCAACTAGCATGTTCCCCGGCGAGTCCTGTCCGGTGTACTCATAACCCAATGAGCACCGTATACATCTTAGGTGAACCAACTGACACCAGTGGCTTGTGAGACCGGCCACCGCCCCTCGTCGGGGTCTCGACTGTATACACTAGTCTACTCTGGAGAATCGATGCCCTGTCTCGAAACTCCTACGACTAGGGACCTTTTAAGGAGGTGCTTATAGACTACCAGCTCCCACGTATATGATCGCCATCATACTGCTGGTAGTCAAGCAAGAATCCTAGGGGCTCTATCAACGTGTAATAGCGACATGTCAGGTCACCTAAAGCAGTACACGATGATAAAGGTAAACCAGATAGCATACTATCATCTCGAGTAAGACTGTCTTACCGGGATAGGTCCTCCCTCAATCATTGCAATCACGTGCCTGTGATCCAATAATTGACTCTGAGGGCACTATCTCCAACAATCTCCCACTTGCACTCAAGGCTAATTATTGCGATGCCGCATACTCACAGCCAGTGTGATACCGAACACCCAACCCCTCTACTAGTCAGTCTCACAAAGCTCGTTTGTGAAACTATTGCGTTCGAGGAATAGCCTCAGTGAGTGGATCCGCTGTGAAGTTTCTTTCTATGTCTCTCTATATCTCATGTTCGCGGAGAAAGCCATCTCCCGAAATGAGCAATACCTGTCTTAGAATGTCTGGATGTCTGATGGGACCTAGCTCATAAATGAACTCCAAATCCAAACTTCTTAGACTGTATCGTCAACTGAACTTAATCAGTATCCTACGCCATGCCACCCTCAGTATTGCCTTGGACCACCTGTCCAAAATACTGCCCCTCGTCAGAAGGAAAACTATAACTCTGACGACCTCCTTGTCGTCCATGTCACCTTGGAAGCCTGGAATGATAACTGTCTCCCAAATGAGACTGTCGTTATCATATCCCTAGAACATCCACTTATGTTCTAAAACTGCTTCCGACTGTTTCTCCAGGATTGGATCAATGTCAACTTATTGCATCTACTGCAAGAACAACATCTGGTGTGGTACTTGACATCTCATGATTGACTCAATTGCCTAAGCAAGTGATCTGCCAATCATGCACATCCCTCTCCCCTTTAGTCTGTAAGACACCTTTAGAGAGGGTGACTCCATTACCTGCAGGTACACTACCATGCCAGGAGTCGTTCATTCTAAATACTCTTAGAATGCTGTCTAAGTACCCAGATTGGGAAACCACCCAAATCTAGATCTAAAACCATAGATCTAGTAACCAGTATGTCTGACATAATGTCCAAATCCCATACGGAGAAAACACTGTGTGACGACCAAAGTATAACCGATCGTAGTATAGGAATATCACTTCCTACTACCTTCTCAACAGATCCACCCCCTGTTCTGATGACGTCAAACCTATGACTGTCACGTCAGAAATAGATGATCTGTCTCCGCTGTAACTGCTTTAGTCTATAAATAGACATAAGCCTGATGACCACCAATGCTTCCGCTGCTCCCACTGACTACGACAACCCTCTGCCAGAGTCATATAGACGTTCACTTCTAAAGCTAGTTTAGAACGACGCTATACTCATCCTCCTGCCGGGTCTCACAGTCTGGAATAACAGCAATGGTAAGTCTGGGTAAACAAGAACCTCCCTGCCACCGTCCTTGAGCATACCGAAGTACCTCTCGGGTGCCTGAGGTTACCCACCATATCTGCGGAGTGGCCAATAGAATGTCAATCCAGATTGAATCTTTAGGTTCCTTATCAAATCTTCAGAAATCGTTTATGGTTCTGGAATCACTTCCAGTTCTACCATACTCCCACTACTGTTTTTTGAAAAAATCCATTTTTAATTAAAACTGTGGCGAGTTAAGAACAATATCACTATTGATCTTCCAGATGGTAGAAAATCAACCCTCGTCATAGCCTGGGTCAACCCACAAACAGCCATTACAGAAACGTGCCTTGAGTTGTCCAGTGTCTGGTTTTAAGCATAAGCCGGACAACTCCCCGTACCTTAACAATGTCAAGATATGAACTGTTCTATATCCAATATAGAAACAGAGGCACTGATTTAATTTAACCAGATTCAAATCATGCACCTGTCTCCAGTGCACGTTAACTAAATGGAAGGAGGCCGATCAGCGTTACTCAACTTAGGAATGCTTCCAATTATGAGTAACCGGAAAGAGAAGCAAGTTCTCTTAATCATTACTATCAACTGAATACCATATACAAGTATCTACATCTTCGATCACTTTGAAGAATCCCGATACTTTCAACACCTGGTTCTCTACTCTATTCAAATACCTATAACTCCTCAAAACTTAGACCCTGTGTTTCTACGAAACACATGTCTAAGAACTAGAGAAGTTAAAAGTAAACAGAATATAGTATGAGGACCAACCCCTCTGTCCTAATGGACACTGGACAACATACAATACTCTGTATAAGTCCGCTGAGTCTAACAACTCTTTCACTGTGTGTTGTAGGTTGAAAACTGTACTTATGGTTAAGAAGAATTACACCGCTGTTTAATGCTCCTTACCTAACCATCCACTGATATAGGTAAATGTCATCGACATAATATCAAAAGGTATATCTCACTCTATGAAAATAGACGTACAGATATATCAATTTGAAATTGGTGCACAACAGCGGATATTCAAAACCAAATATTTGCCGACCGGCAAACAACCCAGATGATCTCCTCAAAAATCACCGATTACAACGAATCCCGATATAATGAGGATGATCACCCAATTCCCAATAACTTACTCCAACTCATCATCTGTAAAACCATACAGATGTGAGAATCATACCTGGTAAATACATACCCTGGAGTAAGTATCTAATCGGGAAATCAGTTTTCTTTTAACATTACACAGTGAAACTGAAACATTGAAATGTTTCGGTGGGGTATTCCGGTATTCTTAGTAATGCCTCTTCCATTATCCAGATTCACAACTGTAACCGTATATCTCTTTGTCATCTGTCCAAATCCCTTTATATGTCTTTAGTCATTACCGTCTGCACACCCCTTTAGGCCAAATGGTTTTCTTCCTTCCATACCGTTCGGCACCAGCCTATGGTTTGGAAGAAGACTATCCAATAAGCATAAAAGGTGTACTGTCCTAATCCTAGGAGCACTCGCAAAGCGAGAGAAGGTGAAGATAAAAGACAACCGAATAAACCTTATTCCTATTTCTCCTGGACCAGAATCCATCCCCGAACTGGAACAAGTTCCTTTCGAGTTCGTATATAACCATACGATGGAGTATCCAATAAACTGTGGATCTTCGTAGTGATACGGAGTGTCCTGGAGAAATACAAAGGTGATTTAGGATTGGCGAAGAAATACTTGGTTTGGTTGTGAATATCAGTCGCAATTTACTTTGCCCTCTTACTAATCCCTTGCTTTGTCTTAATCTTAATACCTTCTGCACACCGTTTAGGCTAATTGGTTTTCTTCATTCCCTACCGGTCGGCACCAGCCTAAGGTTTGGAAGAAGACTATCCAATTTGCGTAATAGGTGTACTATCTCCTAAACCAAGGAGTACTCGCAACCTGAGAGAAGGTGAAAAGAAAAGACAACTGAATAGTCCTATTCGTTTTCTCCAGAACCAGAAACCATCCTCGAAGACCTTCGAGTTCGTATATAACCATACGATGGTTTTGTCCAATGGAAGTGGACGTTCGTAGTAATACGGGGTGTCCTGGAGAAAAGGGTAAAAGTAGGAGTGGCAATGAGGTTTGCAACCCTGACAATCCAAAAGCCTGTGTTAAGAAGGTTCGGTCAACTTGGTTACTGAGTCATAGTCCAGGGTCGGGTCAATGGTCGCTGCCAAAGAGAGAGAGAAAAGAAACACTCAGCGTGCACTCTAACCTAGATCAGAATGGTTATCACTTTATCTAATCTGGAAACCTCCCACTGTACCTCAAATTCTCCTCCAAACCTGAAAGAAGAATTAGTCGGGGTCACCCGAGGAGTAAACCAACTCATCAGTGGGAATCGGGATCCAACTATCATCGCATGATAACTTGACGGAATCCACTCAAGTCACCACACTCCAGAAGGTATGCGCATGCCTGGCAAGTTTCATTTCTTTTGAAACTCCCGATGTGATTTTTACCCCTAGGACTCAAGTGACCTTGACGGAGTCAACAAATCAAAGAGTCCTAGTCAAGTTCATCCCGTCATTATCTGGATTGCATTAAACCCACCCGTACGTGCCCTTGACGGAGTCAACAAGGCCGCACGACTGTCCTAACCAATCCCATTTATGCAACAAACAAGCACCACTTAGCTACCGTACACTACGCCTTGACGGAGTCAACAAACGCAGCACGAATACTAAATAATACTCATAGGAAATGACGGAGGGCTACGAATGGTTTTTGGCGAAAAACCTTTAACGTAATGAACTTGATATCGTTGAAGGAACTGCATAGCCTTTTATAAAAATATAGTGACGAAAACCTTTACTAAAGAGGTCACTCCCGGTGAAGGGATCTCGGCTCTTTCCCCGTAGAATGAGGTGCAGGATATTCCAACTGAATACCACGATGCAAAGCAAAAGTAATCGGCTATAGTGAAGTTATTGCCCTGACGCAAACTTCTATCCAAGGGGTCACTCCCGGTGAAGGGATCTCGGCCCTTGCCTCGTCGACTGAGGAGCAGGATATTCCAAATGAATACCATGATGCAAAACAAAAGTGAACGTCCTTGCAATAACAGCTTTTTGAGAAATTATTCCAACAACATCGGAATAGGCTTGTTTATCTTGCATTGATCCGAATCAACGCAGTCCCATCAAATGATCACACCAATAAAGAACGAAAATAATGATGTACGTATATGCCATCCGCATTCGCCACTGGGTCCCGTCATCACCCGTTAGGTTACTTAACTAACGACAGAGCGGGGACTGGACTAGCGCGGATGTAAAACATATACAACATCTACTAATATATATACCAATATATTATATTCGCTCAAGGCGTGATAAGAAATGCAACATCACAGAAATATACATCATCACAGAACAATACAGATATCTGGAAGCCCCGGGTTTCACAGAGCCGCTGCTGAAACCCGACGTTCCCCTGGTCGTGTGGATAGCCTGTGCAATGAAATCCTAGACCCCTACGGGCGCGGCAAGTCACCCGCCAAAACCTGAAGCGAGGCAGCCCCCTTCATTACCGTGAATGGACCACCCAGCACTTCACGGAATCCGGTAACTCGGGCACCCCTCCTGGGTCAACCTGTACCCCCTACGAGTGCGACGAATAGCCCGCCAATCCTAGAGTGAAGCCCCCTCCGTCTCAATGCCATGAGATGCGGGCCCGTTGCCCTCTAGAACCCGGCTATCCGTGCACCCCTCCGCGGGGTAATCCTAGTACAGAAAGTAAAATATACATACACCGGGTACATCGACCGCAACCAGGTCGTGCCCCAAAAGAATAATACAAACAGGCAGTGACGGCAGTCCACATGTCGGACGCTCGCCCCGCAATATCAAATGTACATATAAAACAAAACTGTACTAACATTGCATCCAGGCTATCCCCCACGACCGATCCGCAACAACACAGCATAAACATAGAACATCAACGTGAAAATCACGTTCGCAAATCCGTCTAACCGGGCTATAGCAGTTAGACGGGATTTACCGATCAAGTGACATTCACGGTCGCAGATATAATGTAAATACTGTGAAATAATGTGTTTAAAAATATCCGATCGATCAAACAATTAACAAGTGGGCCCCTAAGTAATACTGCAGCAGTCACAGAAAATCTGGGCCCAAATTTAATATCCCAAAACCCCTAAAATTAGCCCACAAGCCCACTGTAAAATATTGACACAGTGAAGACACAAATCGGCGGCGGAACCGCGGCTTAAGGGGGGGTTTGGCCGCGGTTCTGCGCTTGAGTTGTCGACTAACAGCGTCGAAATTCTACAGAAGTCTTAGAATTTGTTGTACATCAGTTTTCTAGAACCTGAAAAAATTTTTGAGCAAGAAAAAATTCAACAGAAAACTGATGCATGCATAAACACGGTTTTTGGAATTTTGGTCGATCGGATAAGTAAAACGCATTAGAACAAGCTAGGCAAGATTAATGGCGTGGCTCTGATACCATGTTGCGCCACGGCAGCGCCCCGGCCGTCTATCCGAGGCCAAAATGCGGAATCAAAATTTTCTTATCTTTTAAACTGGCGCTACCGCGGACAATACACCCGGATCGTAACCATTAACCTAATGCTAGCTAACAAGAGATGGGAAAAGAAGTATACCGAGTGATCCGAGTCCTCCGGTCTTCTTGTCATCGTCCCGATCTCCCGCGGAAAGTCTTGTCTCCACATCGTCGCCTTCTCGCCGGAAAGGGCACCACATCGCCTGCGTCTTTTACGGGCTCCCGCCTCAATACCGAGGCAACTCGGGCATGAAGCCGGCAACTCGACATGCTCAAGATAGGCTATAGAATGTGTAGTGTAGATCAAGCTAGTCTCATTTGGGGTTTGTAGTTGCCTTGATGGAGGAATGGGGTTAGGAAAAATGGTGCTTTCATTTTTCCAAAACAAGAAGAAAAAGGAGATCAAGAAAAAATGTGCTACCATCTAATATGAAATCAACCTCTCATTCTTTTTTCTTACAAGTGAAGCATCTCCCTCCTTCTCTTGAATGATGGAGGAAGGAAAAATCAAAAACATAACATGAAGGGAGGTGAGTGTAGGAGAAGAGGATGGGTGACCATATCAAAAGCAAAGCTCACATCACTTCTAATCAAGAATCAAATCCTTTCTCATCACTTCTAATCTCAAAAAGCAAGGATAAGAAAGAAAAAGGATCTCATCATGAAAAACTATTATGATGCCACCAATATGCAAGATACCCCCTCTACAAATGGTTATTTGCAAACTTGCAAATACCCCCCTCCATCAGAAAAGTCCGGCCGGGAAAGAACAAAGGAAAACCGGCCGGAACGGAATGCAAACTGGCAACTACAGAAAACTGGTCCCGTAATAAATTACAGGAAAACCCCGATACTGTGCATACACACCCGCATCTGTATTCCGACCGGATACAAATGCAATGAGACAAAATCTACACTATACTAAATTAGGACCGGCTTAAACCAAAGCCGGCTAGTAATATCCGTTCGATCCTGATCCGTGCAATACCGCACGTATCAGATCGAACCCTGCCATATCTCCATACGGCCTCCACAGCGTTTCGCCCGAAAGCTTGAGTAACTGTAAGTGTGGTGGACTCTAAAGACTCGTCAATACTATGGCTGTGGATTTAACCACTAGCACGTCAGAGGTATTAGCCAATACGTGACGGGCCACCAGCTATTGACCAAAAGGGACGTCGATGAGCGAACTCATCCTGACACCCTACTGAGCCTGTCGGTGACAATATCCGTACAGTCCGGTCCGTTCGTCTATGAGTATCGCATGGCGGGCCTAGGGAGTTGGTAAAAGTCAGACCCCCAAAAGCGGTACAAGTCGTGTCGGAGTGTAGCCCAGAACGCCCTGAGATACTACTGGAATACCTACCAGTAAATCTCCTGCCTCGGCCAAGGGCTTTGCGTAATGGCTCTCCTAGACACAGCGCGACCTCACCCCCAATATCGGGAGAGACGAACCCCTGAAGATCCGCTCACTGCCTCCATGTGGCTCGGGACTGTACCCAACTAAAACCTGTTTGCACGACTCCTTTGAGCCGTGGTAGGGTAGTAATCAAAGCACAGTGGGAACTCACACGAGACAAATGACGATCCTCAGGTCGATGAACTAACCTGTACACATGTCACCAGGGAACTGCTATCTGACGTCAGGTATAAGACCAACTAGCATGTTCCCGGCGAGTCCTGTCCGGTGTACTCATAACCCAATGAGCACCTGTATACATCTTAGGTGAACCAACTGACACCAGTGGCTTGTGAGACCGGTCACCGCCCCTCATCGGGGTCTCGACTGTATACACTAGTCTACTCTGGAGAATCGATGCCCTGTCTCGAAACTCCTACGACTAGGGACCTTTTAAGGAGGTGCTTATAGACTACCAGCTCCCACGTATATGATCGCCATCATACTGCTGGTAGTCAAGCAAGAATCCTAGGGGCTCTATCAACGTGTAATAGCGACATGTCAGGTCACCTAAAGCAGTACACGATGATAAAGGTAAACCAGATAGCATACTATCATCTCGAGTAAGACTGTCCTACCGGGATAGGTCCTCCCTCAATCATTGCAATCACGTGCCTGTGATCCAATAATTGACTCTGAGGGCACTATCTCCAACAGGTATGAAGATATCAATGTATGTGTGCACTGGTATGAGTATGTGATGTATATGTGCCCAAATATGGATATAACATATGCTGTTATGCGGCAAATCATGACAACTTCAATAAAGCGGAATCGGTATGATATATGATTTATAGCAATCCTATAATGTGAGTGTCATGGCAATCACTAACGGTGTGAGTGTAGCATATAAATCGTGCTCGTGCAACTTGAACCGTTAGTGACAGTGCAGTGTCCTATGCTGTCATTTCTATATGCAACAATAAGGTATGCTACTACAGTCTATATGAACATCTATACTAAATATCCTAACACGCCCTGACGCTTAACGCCATACGGGCGATTTCCCCGTAGATGTTAAATCTACTCACCCGGTCGTGCACTACTCGTAGCCGACCACCTGCTTCCCTTTCTTAGCTTCGTCGGACATACGCGCCTGCGAACCTGGAATTTACACAAGAATCTATATATAAGCAACCACCTCGAAAGACACGATATCTAAGCCAAACGATACGCTCACGTCGCGAACTAAACGCGCGTGCGTACGATACGTTAAAACGTGTATACGCGTCTAAAACTAACCCGATACGTCACAAAGCGCTGGATCACAGAACCCACAAACGTATCGCGCGTATCGCGGGAACCAAACGCACTAGAAATACGATATAACGTCGCAGATTCTACCCAGGTGAGAAACTCACAAAATTGCACATACCACTGGACTTAAAATAACAGCAGACTCTTACCCACGCAGACCAAACCCAAGACTCCCCTATCTGGCCGCAAATTGTGGCCAGAACTAATAAACCGGCGGCCTCACTGTAGAATGGGGGCTTCGTGATCAAGTGGTGTGGTCTATACCTATCTGTTCTCCAGTTAATTCAATTTTAACCTGAACTACTCGGGCCTATAGCAGATCACAGAGAACCAAAATTTCACCTTAAAACACTAAATTTTGCAATTTGAAACCCTATGGTAGTTTGGTGTAATCTGGGGTCTAATTAGGTTTACATGGCCTCAATAACACCTAATTAGGCTAGGTTAACCAATATTAACAGCACTTAACCATAAGTCTACACAAATCACCATTTCAAGCACAAAATCTCACTTTTTATACAAACCGAAGCTAATCCTACACGAGTTAAGCAAACTAGAGAGTTAGGCTCAAGATTATACCTTACTAGACCCTATGAAGCGGGAAGAGGGAGGAGGAGGAGGAGAAGAGGTGAGCTGCTGCTGCTGCTGGCTGCTGTGCTGCTGCTGATGCCTGTTGTGCTGATGTTGTAGCTGCTGCTGATGCTGATGTTGTGGCTGCTGCTGATGCTTCTGCAGCTGCTGCCTCTCTCAGCAGAGTGTGTATGTGTGTGTGTGAGTTGTGAGAATGAGAATGAGGAGAGAAATAAGAGCATAAGTCAAAGACCCTCTCTCTCTCTCTCTCTCTCTCTTCATTTAATGAGCATGGCTCAACCATGAAGCCCATACTCCCTCTCTCTCTCACCAAGTGAACAAGTCCACACCATTTCTCATAAAAAAAACACACATAATAAAAACCCAAATACACCTAATAAGAATTAATTAACTTAAAGAGAATGGGTTAATCCATCATGCTTGCTAATCATGGTCTAACCCCATCTCTTAACCCTAGTTTACATGCACAAGTGTGTGTGTGCCCAGAAAAATCCTAATAAAATATTCATTAAATATGATAAAATATTTGAAACTTAATTTGGTAAACTTTTTATTAAAACTATATATTAAAATATAATTAACCCCTAAACACAACCTAAGGTGTTACAATATTCCCCCCTTAAAGAAAATTCATCCCCGAATTTTAAAATACAAAGCTACGCATACCTTCACAGAGATGATGGAACTTCTTCCGCATCTCGCCCTCAGCCTCCCAAGTGATCTCTTCACCGTTTTGGATGCGCTAAAATACCTTCATTGATGGCAAGACCTTCAATCGAAGTTTCTTCGCCTGCCGGTCCAATATTACGACTGGCTGTTTGGTGAATGAAGAATCACGCTCGAACTAAATGGTCTGGTGCTGAATTCAATGAGAAAGGTCATGAAGGTAATTGCAAAGTATCGACATAGGGAATACAGGGTGAATACTCAATAATCTGGGTGGAAGTGCCAAATTAAGGCAACGAACCAACTCGCCTTAAGAATTCTAAAAAAAAGACTTACTATCCTGGAAAGCTTCCCAAAACTCAACATGCCATTATCGGAAATTTCCGTGGAAATACATGATCTGCCATTGCGAACTCGAATCTGCGACCATCTTGGTCAGCATCTGATCTCTATCCGCAATGGACAATTCTCATCCTGACCTAAAACAACTGGATCATTTCCGAAGTTTCTAAACTAGCTGAGGTCCAATAATCCTATAACACGGAGTTAGGAAAATAGACTGGTGATCGACACGACCTAACCTTTATGCCTAAAGGTTACCAATTGGAGTGTCTCCTGATAACTGCTATCAAAGGAGAACCCTATCGATGGCAAACGACGATCCCCAACCGTCGACAACAATTTCTACATACACACAACTTAACAAGAACAACGGAGCAAACTGAGTATCACCAGATGAAAAGCATCTGAATGGAGTCACATCTTGACCAAACCTGGGTGGACACCATAACAATTTCGGGGAGATCTGCTCTCGTTCCCTCTTCGGAATGGTTAAAGGTTGCAACTCTCCAGCCGGTCTCAGTTGCTCAACCCTAGCACACAACAAGACATACACCTTGAAATGAATCCCGAGACTTCTCTTTCTGTCCCTGCCCACCCGTAACTACCTCACAAGTCACGTTAACAGTTGGTGGGGCTTGAATCAGTACAGAGAGTTGACCGATGTGCCTATCCTAGGATTCCACGTCTCTATCCCATAATATTAGGTACACAAGCGTCTCCCTAACCTAGCACACCCTTGCCACTAGTCAAGGATTCCAAATCATTACCCAGTCGAGTAGGCTCCTGTATCTCTGACGAACAAGCGTCAGCGGGCAGTGTCTCACGAAAGCGATTTAGGAAAAGCGGTCGGGCGCGGACATGAGCAAGCTGTCTCCTCAGTAGAGACGAACTTAAGTTGTACTCAACGATCGCACAAGAACTATAAATCTGCGGAGGATTATCACAACAATCAAAATCCGCCGCAGGAAAATGTATATTTAACTCTGGTGGTCCATGAAAATCTGACACGACTCTCAAACAAGTAGTGTCTCTAAATCTCCAACGTAAAACCATCGCGACCATCTCCAGATCATGAGTGGGATATCCTTCTCGTACTTCCTCCAAATTGTCACGACCCGAAAGAGCACGTGACTGGCCCTTGAACCATATAAAGTCTATAGGACCCCATCTGATTCAAGTAAGCCAAAAGCCCAGAAATCTAAAACCATTTTAAGAGTAAGTAAAGAAAACTGGTTTTAAGAAGTGAAGGAAAATATGTTTGAAGACAAGGTTTTTAAATAACTAAGCCGAATGTGCATTTTTAAAAGGTAAAGTCTTTTCTAAAAATTTCGGCAGAGTTTCTTTTGTAAAACTGGCCCCGAATGGGGTACAATAAGAATAACAATATATGCAATGATAAAAGGCATCCCCAAGCGGGAGCTAGCTCTTCGTCAATTGACGGCCACAACCACACAAGCAATAATAATATACAACGCCGAATGGCGAGGATCAAACTCAAAAGAAAGCTCCAAAAGCAAGAAAACCGCAATACTACTAAGCGCGACTCTAAGGTCAAATAATACATCACTAAAGTCTGAGTCTGAAACAATATACAAATTTTGGTTGATGGAAATTCTAGATACAAGGATAAAATAAATACAATGGTGGTTCTTGATGCAAAAGAATCCACCTACCAAAAGCAATTCACCCACAAGAAAGTAGTGTGCCAGAAATGCCGCAATGGAACCTGTACGGCTGAACCTGCAAGAACTGTGGCACAACGGGGGTGAGTTGCCAACTCGTGAATAGAAATATCTACAAGCAGAAACCGAATGCAAGACATAAACCTAGGTCAACAATCAGTAATATAACCACAAGAGTACATCTGAAGTATAATAAGGTGGCAAGGTAGCATCTAAACATGTATGTAGTGCCAGGTACTCAGGTAATAACATGTCATCAGTATAAGGTATGTCTGCATGAAGTAAATATAAAGAAGTATCAATACACATATATTAGCGTCCCATACCACTAATATTGGTGTCAGAGTATATATAACAGCGCCCTCATACCCTGTTATATATATAAATGAAGTATGATCAATGTAAATCCAGTCTGTATGTAATCAAGTCTGTAAAAACGTGGAACCCGTCCACCCGTCACCCAATGACAATAAGCATCATGCATGTAAATGTCATAAAGCATATGCATGGAAAATATGAGGATATAACCAAAAGCATGGAACCTGAGTGCCTAGCATCGACACTCGAAAACATCATGAAAACCTGTGCCTAGCATCGGCACGTAAATCCTCACATACCGGGCATCCGTCAGTCCGGGTCAGCCCACTCTCTCAATATATCGGGCATCCGTCAGTCCGGGTCAGCCCTCTCTCAATATATCGGGCATCCGTCAGTCCGGGTCAGCCCTCTCTCAATATATCGGGCATCCGTCAGTCCGGGTCAGCCCTCTCACAATATATCGGGCATCCGTCAGTCCGGGTCAGCCCTCTCTCAATATGTCGGGCATCCGTCAGTCCGGGTCAGCCCTCTCTCAATATATCGGGCATCCGTCAGTCCAGGTCAGCCCTCTCTCAATATGTCGGGCATCCGTTAGTCCGGGTCAGCCCTCTCTCAATACCAGAAATATCACAGAAACAACCTATCTCAATGCGCAAATCAGAAAGCAAGATGCATGTGACAGTATAAGTGAAATGCAAGTAACAATATATCCTGCAGCATGGAATAATAGTATGCGCATATAAACATATGCAAGCAATGCGAATAGCATGAATATGCGGAAATCAAATAGTCAACACCACAGTGAAGAATCTACTATGCAAACTACAGATCTAAGTATCAGGTCAATCAGGAGGGGTATGGAAACCACCTAAATCTGAGTCGATATATAGATATACTAGTCGGTGATCCCGCCTCAATAATATCGCGTACGATACAATATATCGTAAGACATCCTCGAGTCATGAGCGTGGATCTATCATCAAAATAGGCTCGTACGGTAAATCATCGTACGGCATCCCAATAGCTGGGTACGGGTCAATATCACACTATCTCATCACATCTCAGGTATCACTAACATCATATCACATAATCTGGGGTACTGATCTAAGTCTAGTACAACTGATACCAACAAAATACTGCGTGTGCAAGTACACATCCCAAGGCCCGCTAAAGATCACGTATCGTATCCCAAATACGAATCACATCAAATCACCGATCTCGCGGCACAAAGCCCAACATCATCGACTCATCTCCAATGTCATCCAATATCATCAACACAGTGCAAGTATAAGGAATGTGCAAGGGTGTGCGTGTAGGTGTAATTCTATTCTAGGGTTCGCGACTATGAACTACACTAGTCACTTCTAACCCTACACTTTCCATAACACACCTAACTATCATATATAATATCACTACGGACTGCGGGGGTGCTATACGCCATCCACCCGACTTCCCCCAGTAGATATAATCTACTCACCTTGCATCATCATTTGCGGACGTCACCACGCATTTGCTTGTCGTCCCGTAGTCTTCATAGGGTACCTACACATCAAAATATCGTATATGCGCATTAAAACCAAATCAAAGCTAAACGGCACACGAAATCCAAAACGATACGATAAGGGGCCTATAGGTTAAAACCCATGGCACGCCTTCAAAACCATCAACACATCCTCTATATCGTCGTATAAACGCCAAATAGTCGAGGCAAAACACAATCCACAATTGCAGAATTAAAAATACGGAATACGGAAACATGAATCCAAAACAGCAACTTAGGAAATATGTCCCAGATTTCACCCTAGGTCCAATTAGACAATTCTATGAATACCAGGGGCCTAAACTACAGATAAGGGAACACCAAAACCAAAACGAGCCAATTCCATCATGGTCTGGCCGCAATTTGCGGCCAGAATGGAGGAATTTGCGGCCTGGAAAGGGAAGTAGGGGCTGGGGTCTTGGGGTTAGCTTCCTGGGTGCCTGCACATACCACTGTCCAATCAATTTTATTTTAGGATGCCCCGGGTGATAGCAGATCCAATATACTCATTACAGATTGCACAAATTTTCCGATATCGGTTTCTAAAATCCGTATTCTGGGTTTAAGCTTCATGTTAGGGTCTCAATTCATACACTAGGGTGCTTATATAACCTCAATTGAACTCATTTTCACATACAACACAAGTTTCCCTCAAACCCTAACTAGGTTTTACCTCAAGTCACCAATTCACACAATATCGGTTCAAAACTAAACATGGGGTATAAGTAATACTAAAACTAAGCTAATAGTTCAGTAATTACCTCATTTGGCAACTCAAGAAAATTCTTGAGTTGCCCCTAGTGGCCAAAATCCAAGCTTTCTTGGTCCATCATGAAGGTCTTGAGCTTGTGCATCTTTTTAGTGAAATGGGGGTAGGGTTTTGAGTTTGTTTTAATGGTGATTTGAGGAGTTGAAGAGGGAGGGAAAGGAGGTGCAGGAGCAGCAGCAGGAGAAGGGAGAAGAGGGAGGAAAATGAGGGGAAAATGGCTAAGGGTTTTAAGTCAATTGAAGCCCATACCTCTCTCTCTCTCACCCACTCTCCAATTCTTTATTCTTTTCTCTTTTCTTTTCTTTCTTATTCTCTTCAAAAACCCTTCTCACAAGAATAGTAAATCCAAAGTGAAAAGCCATGGTAGAAATGCACAAGTGAAGAGAAAAAGATATGTGCATGTTTTGCACAAAATTGCTAAAAACCGATTAGCGATTTTTAATCGCGATTAGCACTAAATTAGTGTCAAACTAATCACAAAAACTTTAAAATATCATAATTCTCTAATTTACCCTATTTTAGAATTTTCCATAATTTTTCCAAAATTTTTCCCATTTATTTGTATTTAATAATTCCAAAATATTAAAATATTCAATAAAATAATATTAAATTATAAAAATTCCCAAAATTAATATTTTATCTTTTTTGAAAATGTTACACAAATGTAGGGAAGCAAAAGAGATAACTCCATTGTGTTGCCTCAGTACACATTCAAGCCCTACTCACGAAACATCACAGTTAAACCACAAAGTCGCCCGAACCAACAAGCAAAGAAGGAACTGATGCAGTTGTTAACCGAGTCTTCAACTGCCGAAACTCCGTACACTAGCCTCAGTCTAAAGAAAAGAAACCTCCATTCTGGTCAATTTAGTCAATGGTGCAGTATTACACTATCAATCCTGGAAGAAACGGTGGTAAAAACCTGCTAAGCTCAAAAATTTGCGGACCTCCGTCCTGCTCACAAGTCTGGGCCTAAACTGTACGGCCACGATCTTCCTTGGAACCATACAAAATCGTCTCCATAACTATAAGACCTACGAGTCAACACAAAAAAGCTTGAAGGGACACTCCAAGAATCTAGCAAACCGCTGGGGCTCTCCCAGCATCCATAAAACAGATCCTCGAGTGCTATTCCTATCCCTCAAGACACACAATAGCTGGTCGAGAAACGGCCCGAAGAAAACCAGTTCATCACACCTACGAATGCTGCTAGAGCAATGGTGAGTCCAGTGACACACCCAAAACACACAAAGCCCGTAGCACGCACAAGGCAGTCTTCGGAATGTCATCACTCCGAACCCGCAACAATGGTGACCTGATCCCAAACAAACTTAGACAAGGTCTCGCACTCTGATGCTGACCGAAGAAATCGTCAATGTGAGGTACAGGATACCTATCCGCACTGTAAGCCGATTCAATTGACGATCCATCAATACAAAACCTCAATCTGTCATCTTTCTCCTTGACGAACAGAAATAGGAACTTCCTAATGCGAAACACTCAGACACACAACTCCCTCAACAACCACTCTGCAGTAGATCCTTAGCTCCTTAAGCTTCGCCGGCTCATCTGGAACGACGTCGGAAAACTCTCGCACAAAATAAAACCGGTCTAACAAACTAACTGTGGCTACGGCATCATGAATGAACGCCAAGAATCCATGACATCTCCTCAAAGGCCGACTAGCGAAAAGGTTAAATTCAAGCTGGGAGAGGCGGCACAACTATCCGCCTACACAACAAGAACTGACTCGTCGGGGAAAACAAAACCTAACTGTTTCCTCACGGTAGTCCACAACTCCTAGCACGTAGCTAGCCATTCCGTGCCCAGGAGAACGCCAAATCCCATATCTCTAGGAGGACCAAAATAACAGACGA
The DNA here is from genome assembly GCA_030015575.1 of Agapanthus africanus. Classification (NCBI taxonomy): domain Eukaryota; kingdom Viridiplantae; phylum Streptophyta; class Magnoliopsida; order Asparagales; family Amaryllidaceae; genus Agapanthus; species Agapanthus africanus. The sequence continues at coordinate 211,032,823 of JASDDO010000004.1, forward strand.
ATCTCTATCTCCTATCCGATTGGCACACAACCGAATGACGTGTCGCGCAACAAAAGAATCGCTGACAGAAGTTAACACAACAAACGGCTGATCTACCTAGCACGACTCTCTTCCTAAACTCGGCACGAAGTGCGGAAACATACGAGTGCATGAACCCGGATCAAACAATACGTGTGCAACAAAAGCAACAAACGGCTGATCTACCTAGCACGACTCTCTTCCTAAACTCGGCACGAAGTGCAGAAACATACGAGTGCATGAACCCGGATCAAACAATACGTGTGCAACAAAAGGACATACTGAAGTACCTGAAACCACAGCATTGGACGCCTGGGCATCCCGATGAGTCGAAGAAAAAACTTGGGCCTGCCCTTCATCTGCGACTGACCGAACTTCTCCTCTACTAACCTGACCCCTCTGCACGAACCCTCCGCGTCCACGACGTCCCAGAATACGACCCTGACATGGTGTGAAGGAACACTTCCTGATGAGTGTTAGTTGTATGTATGCCCTAGAGGCCAGTATTGTACAGATGATGTATATTATATTGGATGCTTGGTCATATATAGAGATGACTTTCTTGCTCGATATGATAGTATGCTATCTGGTTACTCTTTATCTTAACATGTACACTAGTCTCTTTAAACTGTCTTATTGTTACATGTTGGTAAAGCCCTTAGGATGTGTACTTGACTACCTGGACTATGATGTAGATCATACTAGTGGGGACGTGGTAGTCCATAGGTACATCCTTCAAGGTCCCTAGTCGTGGGTGTATCGATATACCAGTGTAGACTAGCGTATACGCTTCTCGACCCATGAGATGGGCGATGGATGATCCCATATCCATTGGTGTTTGACATCAGAGATGGTATACGGGTGCTCAGTGGAGACTGGGTACACTGGACGGACTCGCCGAGAACTCCCAGATGGTATTATACCTCACGTCAGATGGCAGTTCTCAGGTGACACTTGTACAGGTTAGTCTGTAGACCCGAGATCGTCATAGAGTCTTGTGTGATTCCTACTGTGCTTTGATCTCCATCTTACCACGTCCATGAGGGCGTGCAAAACGGTGATCTTTGGGTACAGTCCCGAGTCACATGGAGGCAATGAGCGATAGGAGGGGTTTCGTCTCTCCCGGTATTGGGGGTTGATGTTGCGCTGTGTTTGATTGGCCGTAACAGGGAAGTCCCTGGCCAGGGCTGATTCAGAGATTTGCTGGTAAGTGTTACCGGTAGTTTCTCGACCCGTTATGAGCCTCACATCGGCACGACTTATCGGTTATTGGGGTCTGACGCATACCACCCCTAGACTTGATATGCGACATATCAGACGAACAGACCGGACTGTATGGTAAGTGTTACTGATTGGATTCATAGGAGTGTGAGCGGGCTTGCTCGTTGATCTTCTGATCGCTCAATACCCGGGTGGCCGTTACGTTTGGCAGACCGCTTGCGGCTTGTGGGTGTTTGATATGATCATCACCTGCTGCCGGAGTATTGACGAGTCTTTAGAGTCCTACACAGAGGTTTCCTGGCTCGAGCAAAACGAAATAGGAGCGCATATGAGATATGTACGGGACCGAGAATAATACCAGTATGAGATACTGGATTCGATTCTCGCGATTTGTGACATTGATCGGTTATATGCGATATAGCCGGGTTATCTGATCAAGTGTTGATTCGATAAGTTGTTACTATTGATATTAGTCGGTTATATGAGATACGACCGGATCGTTAAATCAAGTGTTGCTTTAATGATTTAATGTATAATTATATATTTGATATATTACTTTACATTAACTAGTATTGGTTCATTTAAGATGGATTTTCTCACTTGATGTGCACATTGTATATATGATATAATTTTGTGCACTAGTTTGTATCATGTTTGATGATACATGCAAACTTGGGTGTATGTTTGATTTGAACCATGTTTAGGTTAATGGTTATGGTTTTAAATTATTCATTTATTCATTTTATTTAAATTCTTTATTTTGGCTAAAATGAAATGGTTGCTAATTTTGTCTTTTGTGGAAGCTTCATGAAGCTTTGAATTAGTAACCATTTTATTTTATATTCAAACCTAACCACTAGCTAAACTAAGGTTAGCTCTCTACAAGAGTTAAATCTAACCCAAGGTTGCATTATGATAAGATCAATTGATTTTATTATTCTTTCACCATTCTCATGATATTCTTCTTGTTCCTTCTTCTTCTTCTTCTTCATCTTCATCAAGAAGAAGAAAGCTTGCAATCTCCAATTGTGAAATGATCAAATGAGTGAGAAAACCAAATCTAAAGTCAACCCACTTCCTCTTTCTTCATCCTCTACAACTTGCCTTGTAGTAGAGTGTGTTGTCTTCACAAGTTTCTTGACTTGGTGAAGGCGGAGCTCGAGTTTGAGTTGCCTCGACGTAGATCATCTTCGGCATCGTAGTCTACGACCTAGCCCGATTATTTCTCCGACGAAACCATCACCGGAGTCCGGGATCCGATGATCGCAGCGAAGAGACATCGTCATGGAGCTATGAAGGTGGAGTAACGAATCTACAAAGGTTGTATTTTCATTCACTCTTTAGTTAAGTTGTTAACTAGTCGCTAGTTTCGCCTAAGCTCTAGTCAACGATCTGTATAAGGGTTCTTCGGCATACATAATTTTTGAATTGGACATGCTTGATCAGTTGTAGTACATCATGGGTGTGCCTAGGAACCCTACAGTGGTATCAGAGCCTAGCTAGAGCCTTAGGCGATGCGTGGACGGAGTTAGAAATCCGATCGAACCGAAACCCCATTGCAAAATCGCTCTCTGTACTTTTTTCAAAACTATTGATTTTTGTGAATTAAAAATATGCAGAAAAACAAGCAGGCTTTTTTAAGAATTACTGTGAAATTTGAGCTCTTGATTCCTCTATAGTGCGGCGGAACCACGGCACAAGCATGGCTTGTGCGGCGGTTCCGCGGCCAAATTGTAACATCAAGTATTCAAATTTGCACAGTAACTCCTAATATGCAGTGCTGATTTTCCTGGAATATTTTAATCTGAACTCAAGAGTTGAGTTTTCTGTGTTGTATTGGGGACTCGGTGTTTCGATCGGAAAGTCTAATTCTGTCTATGTGTTTTCCGGATAATTTTTGAACATGTTGAAAAGTTCGACCGGATATAAATACCCAATTTTTCCCCTATTGGGAAATTTCCAAGTGTTGGATTTTTCCGTGGTTTAAAGACATTCTAAGTAGTGCAAGTAATGCGATGGACCCTCTAGAAGACAACAAACCATAACTCGATTATGTGACCGTCTTGAACTGCCCTTTGAACCTTAGGGTTTGGGGCGGTACGGCGTGCCACATGTGAGGCGTTGGCTTGACCCTTATACGGCTGGACCGTTGGTACTGAGGCATGAACTGGATGTTTTTAAACTTGTTTCATGTGTTGAGCAGTTTCGGGAAAACTTGGGTGTTCGAATGTTCGATCGGAAAGTTTAACATTTTCTATTTATCTGGAATGTGATACAATAATTGGAATTCACAAACAGTTATGAGATAACTGAATGAATGTTATAAATCTAGCAGTTTAGTCTCACTTGATATTGAAAAGAGTTTTCGATAATGAGACTAAAATGCGGGGTTTATAATTGTTAGGCATGTGATGTCTAAGTATTTCATTTGATTAGGCATGCGATGTCTAAACAGGTTGCGGATTCCAACTGTTGTAGTTTTACACTTTCTTTTCTGTGACCGTAAGTGTAGTATGACGATATCGCCGGTTTCGTTGCTATACGTCAACGATAATTGGGGTATGCATACTTACTTACGTTGATGACATGCGATGTTATGTGTTGCTGGATATGTTATATTGGATCGTCGTGTTTGAATAGCCGGGGTTTTTTTTATGTGAGATGAGTGTTTTTCATTTTCTTTCATGTAAAAAACTTGTATGTAATATTCTTTTAATTGGGGCACTTCCATGTTGCGGAAGATGTCACCTTTTGTATATTATTTACTTTTCCGCACTAGGATAGACCCAAGGAGGAGGGCACAAGTAACCGGGTTCTGGAGTCCAGTGGGAGACCAACTCGAGGAGTCGAGTCCGGGTCTCCTAACTCTAGAATTGGTAGGGTTGCTTGCCGCTTTCGTAGGGGTCTAAGGGTGTGGGTTTGGCTATTCATCACGACCGTAGAATCCGTGTTTTGTACTGGCTCGTATTGAAAACACGGACGTCCTAGTATATCCAATATTTCATTTGATTCTTCTGCTGCGATATCTGTGATGTGATCATGTGATGTTCTGTGATGGATACTGTATATAGTATATATGATATATTATATAGACGTTACTTATGTTTTACACCCGCGCTAGCCCTGCCCCGCTCTGCCGTTAGTTACATAACCTAACGGTGCATGAGAAGACATCGAGGCGAATGCGGATGGCATAAGTGTACGTCGTATTTATCTGTGATGTTTAGGTAATTTAAATGATGGGACTTAATTAATGTGATTAATGAAAGAAAAGGAACCTAAGATGTTGTAGAATCAAATTTTAAATAAAACAGGTAGCTACAGTTCTTGCTTTGCATAGCGGTATATGTGATATATCTTGCACCTTATTCGATGAGGAAAGGACCGAGATCCCTTCACCGGGAGTGACTCCTTTAGCAATAACTGGCAGATGCTACACACTCGGTTTGCTTTTGACTGCTTTTTGAGTTCTTGCTTTGCACAGCGATATATATGATATATCCCGCACCTCATTCGACGAGGAAAGGACCGAGATCCCTTCACCGGGAGTGACACCTTTAGCAAAACTAGAAAAGCCTCAAAATCACTCCATTTCAAAACTTCATTTTGATTCTATAACGATATCAAGTTCATTACGCAATAGGTTTTCAGAAAAACCTGTCGTAGCCCTCCGTCATTTCAGATAAGTCCTGTTTAGTATTCGTGCTGCGTTTGTTGACCTTGTCAAGGCGCAGTGTACGGTAGCTAACCAGTATTTATCTGCTTATGCATATGATGCAGATTGAGTTAGGGTAGTCGTACGGCCTTGTTGACCTTGTCAAGGGTCGTGCGGGTGGGTTTGATTCAATCAAAAATTGACGGGCTGAACTTGACTTACGGTCTATGGTTTGTTGACCTTGTCAAGGTCATAGATCGTTTAGGGCAAAATATTATCGGGAATTTCAAGTGTTGAAATTTGCAATGAGATTGCATACCTTCTATGAGATAGTTTGATCCCGATACCCACTCCGAGTAAGAGTTACTCCTGGAAGAGTTTTGCATATTGCAATTAGCCGATCAAGTAGGTGTCTAGAAAGGTGTTAACGAGGTTACGCCTCTGGGAAAATGAGGTTTACATTAATTAGGTTCGTGCGAAAGCACGGGGGACCTCCCTCAAAGTACCGACACTGGCCTGGCTGAAAGATTGGCGAACTTATAGTGTGTAATTAATCCCGGCTAATCTTTCCTTTTAGGGTTTGAAGGAAGATTTGATAAAAAGCAGTGGGAGCCATCCTGATTAGATAAGATAATAATCAATCTGATCTTGCACGAGCATACGCTAAAGTGTTTTCTCCTCTCTCTCCAGGTAGCGACCATTTCATGCCCTAATAAAGATAATAATATGGATGTATTGACCGAACCCGCATGTTATACTGTGCTGGGGAACGTTAGTTCCGTTCTTTCTTATAAGAGTTATAGGAATGAACAGGATATAGGGGAATACCAGGATTCCCATGCCACCCGAATAAAGAAAGTACATGTTGATGCATTTTCTTCGGATGTGTTCGTTACAGAGAACTGTTTCTCCATTTGCTCTACGTCCTGGGTATTAGATACCGGGTCAGGATCCCATATATGTAATCAGTTACATGGGCTTAAGAAAGGTAGAGAACTTGGAGAAGGTGATAAAGACATTAGAGTTGGAAATGGTGCAATTGTTGCAGCTAAGACTGTCGGGGAATATCACCTTGAATTACCAACTGGTAATACATTGGTTCTGAACGAATGCTATTACATGCCGAACCTGATATGCAACATTATATCGGTTTCTTTGTTGAGTAAAGAGGGATATAATTTTGTATTACAGGACAATGTTATGAACATTTTCCAAAAGTTGGTTGGATCAGGCACGTTGTGCAATGGCATTTATGTTCTAAATCAATCAACAGTTCTGAGCATAACAACACACACAAGAGGAAGAGTTCTGAACTCAACGAATCCTTCTTGTGGCATTGTAGACTGGGTCACATCAATGCGACACGACTAGCTAAGTTGTATAAAGATGGATATTTAAATCCGTTTGAATTTTCATCTTATGACACTTGCCAGTCATGTCTCAAAGGCAAGATGACCAAAACTCCGTTTACGGGACACGGAGAAAGAGTTACTGAACTCTTGGGACTGATACATAGTGATGTATGCGGTCCAATGTCTACACATGCCAGGGATGGTTCTTCGTACTTCATTACATTCACTGACGATCTCTCAAGATACGGACATGTGTACTTGATAAGACACAAGTCTGAAGCTTTTAAGAAATTTAGAGAATATAAACAAGAAGTCGAGAACCAAACCGGAAAAAGTATTAAAATCCTTCGATCTGATCGAGGAGGTGAATACTTGAGCAATGAATTCCTGGACTTCCTAAAAGAGAATGGGATTCTCTCTCAGCTGACTCCTCCATATACACCACAGCACAACGGTGTATCAGAACGGAGGAACCGCACCCTATTAGATATGGTGCGCTCTATGATGAGCACAGCTGAGTTACCTATTTCCTTCTCGGGTTATGCGCTGGAGACAGCAGCATACCTATTGAATCAAGTTCCATCTAAATCTGTACCTACCACACCATATGAAATATGGAGTGGTAAGAGACCATATTTTAAACGAGTTAAGATATGGGGTTGTCCAGCCTATGTCAAAAGACAAAATCCGGACAAACTCGAGGCACGGTCAGTTCTTTGCAAGTTTGTGGGATATCCAAAGAACTCTTATGGGTATTTTTTCTACCACAGTGAGGAACAAAAAGTGTTTGTTGCTCAACATGCCACCTTTTTAGAAAAGGAATTCCTTGAAAAAGAAATTAGTGGCAAAGTGGTAGAGCTGGAAGAAGTTCTAGATACACAAACCGCAACTGAAGATTTAGTGGAACCAGAAGATTCAGTAGCTCCCAATGAACCTCAGCCGCTCCGCCGATCTAGTAGGGTTCCTCGCCAACCTGAGAGATACTACGGTTTTCTCATGGATGGTGGGAGCGAGGATTGCATCATGGAGGATGATGACCCAACTAGCTTCGAGCAGGCCATCACGAGTAGGGACTCAGTGAAATGGCTGGATGCTATGCGGTCCGAGATGGAATCCATGTACACCAACAAAGTATGGACTTAGGAAGTTGCTCCTGAAGGGGTGAAACCCATTGGGAGCAAGTGGATCTTCAAGAAGAAACTTGGTGTAGATGGGAAAGTGGAGATTTTCAAAGCTAGACTTGTTGCAAAAGGTTTTCGCCAAAGACCAGGTATGGACGATGACGAAACCTTTTCTCCAGTGGCTATGCTTAAATCCATCCGGATCATGCTTACCATCGCTGCATATCATGATTACGAAATCTGGCAAATGGATGTTAAGACCGCCTTTCTAAACGGTGATTTAGAAGAGTGCATGTACATGACTCAGCCAGAGGGCTTCATAGACAGTGGGAGCAGCGGGAAGGTGTGCAAGCTGCTTAAATCCATTTATGGATTAAAACAAGCATCGCGGAGTTGGAACATCTGCTTTGACGTCGTTATCAAAGAGTTTGATTTCGTCAAAAACCCAGATGAACCTTGTATTTACAAGAAGGTGGCAGAGAGTAAGGTTGTCTTCCTCGTATTGTACGTGGACGACATACTCTTGATAGGAAATGATATTCCTATGCTGCAATCGGTCAAGCTCTTCTTATCACAAAGATTCTCAATGAAAGATCTTGGTGATGCCTCCTGCATATTTGGGAATGAGGATCTATAGAGATAGATCCAAACGGATATTGGGATTGTCACAATCCAGGTACATTGACACCATACTAAAGAGATTTAGTATGGAAGAATCCAACCGTGGGAACTTGCCCACGATCTCTGGAGTCACTCTCTCCAAAGAGATGTCTCCCAAGACTGATTTGGAGAGAGCTCGCATGCAAGGGATACCCTATGCTTCGGCTGTAGGCTCTATCATGTACGCGATGCTATGTACCAGACCCGATGTAGCATACTCACTAAGTGTAGTGAGCAGGTATCAAGCTGATCCTGGAGAGAGTCACTGGACAGCTGTGAAGAGCATTCTCAAGTACTTACGAAGGACTAAAGAGATGCTCTTGGTGTATGGTAACGGAGAACTCCAAGTGGAGTCCTTTACCGATTCGAGCTTCCAGAGTGATAAGGACGACTCTAAGTCGCAGTCGGAATTTGTCTTTACCCTTTACGGAGGGGCGGTTAGCTGGAAGAGTTCCAAGCAGGAAACCGTGGAAGACTCGACGATGGAGGCTGAATACATCGCTGCCAACGATGCTGCCAAAGAGGCTGTCTGGATCAAGAAGTTCATTACTGAACTTGGAGTGGTTCCATCCATTGAGAATCCAATATCTTTGTATTGTGATAACAATGGAGCGGTGGCTTTGGCCAAGGAACCCAGGTCCCATCAACGATCCAGGCATATTCTGAGGCTGTATCACCTGATCCGGGAGATAGTTGATTGCCGGGAGATCGAGGTCAGGAGAGTTGACACGAAGAATAACACAGCGGATCCACTCACGAAGGCTATTCCCCAGATACAGTTTAAGAGACTCTTTGGGATGCTTGGTATGCGATACTATAGCAGCTGGCCCTAGTGCAAGTGGGAGATTGTTAGTTGTATGTATGCCCTAGAGGCCAGTATTGTACAGATGATGTATATTATATTGGATGCTTGGTCATATATAGAGATGACTTTCTTGCTCGATATGATAGTATGCTATCTGGTTACTCTTTATCTTAACATGTACACTAGTCTCTTTAAACTGTCTTATTGTTACATGTTGGTAAAGCCCTTAGGATGTGTACTTGACTACCTGGACTATGATGTAGATCATACTAGTGGGGACGTGGTAGTCCATAGGTACATCCTTCAAGGTCCCTAGTCGTGGGTGTATCGAAACGGGGCATCGATATACCAGTGTAGACTAGCGTATACGCTTCTCGACCCATGAGATGGGCGATGGATGATCCCATATCCATTGGTGTTTGACATCAGAGATGGTATACGGGTGCTCAGTGGAGACTGGGTACACTGGACGGACTCGCCGAGAACTCCCAGATGGTATTATACCTCACGTCAGATGGCAGTTCTCAGGTGACACTTGTACAGGTTAGTCTGTAGACCCGAGATCGTCATAGAGTCTTGTGTGATTCCCACTGTGCTTTGATCTCCATCTTACCACATCCATGAGGGCGTGCAAAACGGTGATCTTTGGGTACAGTCCCGAGTCACATGGAGGCAATGAGCGATAGGAGGGGTTTCGTCTCTCCCGGTATTGGGGGTTGATGTTGCGCTGTGTTTGATTGGCCGTAACAGGGAAGTCCCTTGCCAGGGCTGATTCAGAGATTTGCTGGTAAGTGTTACCGGTAGTTTCTCGACCCGTTATGAGCCTCACATCGGCACGACTTATCGGTTATTGGGGTCTGACGCATACCACCCCTAGACTTGATATGCGACATATCAGACGAACAGACCGGACTGTATGGTAAGTGTTACTGATTGGATTCATAGGAGTGTGAGCGGGCTTGCTCGTTGATCTTCTGATCGCTCAATACCCGGGTGGCCGTTACGTTTGGCAGACCGCTTGCGGCTTGTGGGTGTTTGATATGATCATCACCTGCTGCCGGAGTATTGACGAGTCTTTAGAGTCCTACACAGAGGTTTCCTGGCTCGAGCAAAACGAAATAGGAGCGCATATGAGATATGTACGGGACCGAGAATAATACCAGTATGAGATACTGGATTCGATTCTCGCGATTTGTGACATTGATCGGTTATATGCGATATAGCCGGGTTATCGGATCAAGTGTTGATTCAATAAGTTGTTACTATTGATATTAGTCGGTTATATGAGATACGACCGGATCGTTAAATCAAGTGTTGCTTTAATGATTTAATGTATAATTATATATTTGATATATTACTTTACATTAACTAGTATTGGTTCACTTAAGATGGATTTTCTCACTTGATGTGCACATTGTATATATGATATAATTTTGTGCACTAGTTTGTATCATGTTTGATGATACATGCAAACTTGGGTGTATGTTTGATTTGAACCATGTTTAGGTTAATGGTTATGGTTTTAAATTATTCATTTATTCATTTTATTTAAATTCTTTATTTTGGCTAAAATGAAATGGTTGCTAATTTTGTCTTTTGTGGAAGCTTCATGAAGCTTTGAATTAGTAACCATTTTATTTTATATTCAAACCTAACCACTAGCTAAACTAAGGTTAGCTCTCTACAAGAGTTAAATCTAACCCAAGGTTGCATTATGATAAGATCAATTGATTTTATTATTCTTTCACCATTCTCATGATATTCTTCTTGTTCCTTCTTCTTCTTCTTCTTCATCTTCATCAAGAAGAAGAAAGTTTGCAACCTCCAATGGTGAAATGATCAAATGAGTGAGAAAACCAAATCTAAAGTCAACCCACTTCCTCTTTCTTCATCCTCTACAACTTGCCTTGTAGTAGAGTGTGTTGTTTTCACAAGTTTCTTGACTTGGTGAAGGCGGAGCTCGAGTTTGAGTTGCCTCGACGTAGATCATCTTCGGCATCGTAGTCTACGACCTAGCCCGATTATTTCTCCGACGAAACCATCACCGGAGTCCGGGATCCGATGATCGCAGCGAAGAGACATCGTCATGGAGCTATGAAGGTGGAGTAACGAATCTACAAAGGTTGTATTTTCATTCACTCTTTAGTTAAGTTGTTAACTAGTCGCTAGTTTCGCCTAATCTCTAGTCAACGATCCGTATAAGGGTTCTTCGGCATACATAATTTTTGAATTGGACATGCTTGATCAGTTGTAGTACATCATGGGTGTGCCTAGGAACCCTACAATGAGGTGTTGAAGGCTTCCGCATCGTAAACATCTACGCGCTGACTGCTGTCCTGCCTGGGAATGAGAGCCAAACGACTGTCCTCGTCCTAAGCCTCTGCTCTGGGCTGGTACACTAGTACGATTCCTCAACTGTTCCGGAACTCTCAGGGTCTCTGGAAGACGTGTCTCGTAAACTGGGGCTGCCTCCACCGGTTCTATGTAGGGGACGGAATACTGCATGATGATCGCAAGGAACAACTGGGTAATAGGGGTGACAACCACCTGTCGTTACGCTTGAACGACCTCCACCAATGAGCTCATCGCCTGGCGCAAGCCCTGCATCTCTACCACTAGTCTAGCGATCTGGTCTGCCGTAGGATGAACAATCTGGACTGGTACAACGGGTGTACTACCCGGGTCAGACCTCGTCTCCGACGAATCAACTCGAATATCGACTCCAGCGGCCGCTCTCTGCGCCTTCATAGTCCTTGGCGCATAATGGCTGAAAGAAATTAAGATTCGATGAGGATACGAAAATCGAATCTCAAGGATGTATACAATCATGAAAGAAATTCAATCAATAAGTCCTAAGGTCGCTTAGGCGGAGTACCGTGTCGTGAGTATGCCGCGTAACATACGCACGCTACACCACTCTGCTGCAGCTACCTACTCCATCATACCAGGGTCATCCTACACTCCGAAGGTAAAACCTACGCTCTGATACCAAATTTGTCACGACCCAAAGTTTGGCCTGTGACCGGCACTTAACCACATAACGTCTACAGGCGTAACGTGACTAAGTAAGCCGAAGACCTAGAAATCAAACCAGTAAAAGTAAAGAGTGTTTTGAGCATTGAATAGAAGCATTTACTAAAATGTTAAGAAAACCTCTAGTAACCAGTCACCACGATAACAATATACGACGCCGTAGCGAAGAAAATGAGCAATAAGTGGGAAACATCACAGATAGAATAAACTGCATAAGTAAAGTCGGCTCACAACGAGCTCGACACAAGAATACAAATAATATACATCGTCCTCACAACTGGTCTCTAAGTCAATACATAAGTGGTAGATGGAGAGTAATAGATACAACAATGTACATAACTGAAAGATAAACAGATACCACACAAAACCCACCTATCCGCAAAAGAACTAGTATGTCAATTGTAGGGGTATCTGTGTCAAAAGATGCAAGAAAGCAGCCTGCCGCGACTACTCCGAAGGGAAACCTGCAAACACTGTGGCACAATGCGGGTGAGTTGCCAACTCGTGAATAGAAGATAACATATAAAGGTAATCGCGAGTATGCACGTGCTGCGATACTCTAGCCTATGCCAACAGATAACATCTATATGATGAACTAGATACTCAAATCATGCAACAAGTGCGATCTAATAACATCTCCATGTGATGAGCAAGACATGTGATAATCAGGTATAAAAATGCAATCTAACAACCCTATATAGAATGAACAGGGTATGCAATGATCGTGCAAGCATGTGTACTATATCAGGTACAATGGATACAGGATGAGATATCAATTTACTACATTCTGAGCATGGGAAATATAACATCTACATGGAATGTCATCATGGAAAGTATAATCGGTACCTATTAATGCACCCAAATCCCAATACTACCCAGGCGCCGTCATCCTCATCGGTCCTCAAATCCTGTAAATCTCATAACATCGTGAGTGCCCAACATCGGCACCCAAAATATCAACAAATACTCGTTTCTAGCATCGACACGCAAATCCTCACATATCGGGCATCCGTCGGTCCGGGTCAGCCCACGGGCTCTGTCTGTGGTATCGGCCCTCGGCCCTGGCAGTACGAGTTGTCCCATATCCATCAATCGACTCTGGTCAGTATCCTCCGGATAACCGCCAGGTCCAACCAATCACCGATAGGTAGTTATCCCTCTGCCAGGCTCACCGTCTACTACACAGCAAAACCGTTCTTGCCCCGGGGTACCATACCGGGTCCACCATGTACCCGTAATCGGCCTCATTCAACTCCTCGATTCGGGTTCACATATATCACTCTAACACCGAGAAAACACATGGTGGACGCACCGAAATATCATATCAAGGGAAACCGGGTTTTTTAATAATTAACTATTCTCTTTTGAAATATCCACGGTACCCCAAATCCAGAATTAACATGGAAACAACATATCTCAATGCGTAATCTAAGAAAGTATGAAGATATCAATGTATATGTGCACTGGTATAAGTATACAGTGTGCATGTGCGCAGGTATGAAGATATCAATGTATGTGTGCACTGGTATGAGTATACAGTGTGCATGTGCGCAGGTATGAAGATATCAATGTATGTGTGCACTGGTATGAGTATACAATGTGTATGTACGCAGGTATGAAGATATCAATTTATGTGTGCACTGGTATGAGTATGTGATGTATATGTGCCCAAATATGGATATAACATATGCTGTTATGTGGCAAATCATGTCAACTTCAATAAAGAGGAATCGGTATGATATATGATTTATAACAATCCTATAATGTGAGTGTCATGGCAATCACTAACGGTATAAGTGTAGCATATAAATCGTGCTCGTGCAACTTGAACCGTTAGTGACAGTGCAGTGCAGTGTCCTATGCTATCATTTCTATATGCAATAATAAGGTATGCTACTACAGTCCATATGAACATCTAAACTAAATATCCTAACACGCCGTGACGCTTAACGCCATACGGGCGATTTTCCCGTAGATGTTAAATCTACTCACCCGGTCGTGCGCTACTCGTAGTCGACCACCTGCTTCCCTTTCTTAGCTTCGTCCGACGTACCCGCCTGCGAACCTGGAATTTACACAAGAATCCATATATAAGCAACCACCTCGCAAGATGCGATATCTAAGCCAAACGATACGCTCACGTCGCGAACTAAACGCGTGTGCGTACGATACGCTAAAACGTGTATACGCGTCTAAAACTAACCCGACACGTCGCGACGCGCTGGATCACAGAACCCACACGCGTATCGCACGAACCAAACTCACTAGAAATACGATATAACGTCCCAGATTCTACCCAGGTGAGAAACTCACAAAATTGCACATACCATTGGACTTAAAATAACAGCAGACTCCAACCCACACAGACCCAACACAAGACTCCCCTATGTGGCCGTAAATTGCAGCCAGAACTAATAAACCAGCGGCCTCACTGTAGAATGGGGGCTTCGTGATTAGGTGTTGTGGTCTATACCAATCTAGTGTTTCCAGTTAACTCAATTTTAACCTGAACTACTCGGGCATATAGCAGATCACAGAGAACCAAAATTTCACCTTAAAACACTAAATTTTGCAAATTTGAAACCCTATGGTATTTTGGTGTAATATGAGGTCTAATTAGGTTTACATGGCCTCAATAACACCTAATTAGGCTAGGTTAACCAATATTAACAGCACTTAACCATAAGTCTACACAAATCACTATTTCAAGCATAAAATCTCACTTTTTATACAAACCGAAGCTAATCCTACACGAGTTAAGCAAACTAGAGAGTTAGGCTCAAGATTATACCTTACTTGACCCTATGAAGCAGGAAGAGGGAGGAGGAGGAGAAGAGGTGAGCTGATGTTGCTGCTGCTGCCTGTTGTGCTGCTGCTGATGTTGTAGCTGCTGTTGATGTTGATGCTGATGCTGTGGCTGCTGCTGATGCTTCTGCAGCTGCTGCCTCTCACAGCAGTGTGTGTGTGTGTGAGAGAGTTGTGAGAATGAGAATGAGGAGAGAAATGAGAGCATAAGTCAAAGACCCCCCCTCTCTCTCTCTCTTCATTTAATAAGCATGGTTCAACCATGAAGCCCATACTCCCTCTCTCTCTCACCAAGTCAACAAGTCCACACCATTTCTCATAAAAAAACAACACAGATAATAAAAACCCAAATACACCTAATAAGAATTAATTAACTTAAAGAGAATGGGTTAATCCATCATGCTTGCTAATCAAGGTCTAACCCCATCTCTTAACCCTAGTTTACATGCACAAGTGTGTGTGCGTCCAGAAAAATCCTAATAAAATATTCATTAAATAAGATAAAATAGTTGAAACTTAATTTAGTAAACTTTTTATTAAAACTATATATTAAAATATAACTAACCCCTAAACACAACCTAAGGTGTAACAAACTCCTAATCCAACCTTTAACCCTTGTTCCTTGGCCAAATCATGCATGGATTTTGGGAGCAAGAGAGCATGTTGGGGTGGCTAGGTTGCAACCTAGATTTTTAAACTTGTGAGGTATAATCCTAAACCATGTTCAAATTGTTGCTAAATTACTTTAGTCTAGCTTAATTAGAAGTTTAATTATGGTTTTAAATTTGTGATTCAAAATTCAAGAAAGGGGTTTGAGTTAAAGTTAGGGTTTTTATTACTGGATTAGGGTTATAATAAGTGGTTTAATATTTTAAGAAATGAAAAATCTAGTGTAGTTGTTGTATTGTAAATTGTTGTTTCAAAATTGTTTAAATTAAACAATTTTGAAAACCAGGTTTTTATAAAACATATAAATAGGTTAGATAAAATTCTAGTGAGAATTTTTATCAATTATTCATGGTTTTAATGAGTGGATTAACACATAAAGACATGTAAAATCTAAACTAGATTGTTAAATTACTAATTGTTACATTTTAATTGTTCAAATTAAGCTATTTATAAACTAGATTTTTATAAATCATATATATTGGTGAGAAAAAATTATGATGAGGGTTTTTATCATTAGATTATGGTTTTAATGAGGAGATTAACATGTTAATTGAATGCAAAACCTAATTTGGTTACTAGTTGCTATTTGTTAGTTTAAAAATTGTGATAAATATGATATTTTGCAAACTAGGTTTTAGAAATTAATTTAAAATGTGGGATTAAAAATCTAGTTATTGTTTTAGCACATCATTAAGGTTTTCATGAGTGGTTTAACAATTTAAAATATACAAAATCTAACTTAGTTGTCGAATTGTGAACTTTGCTTTAAAAAGTGTTAAAATTTGATATTTTTGCAAACTAGAATTTTGGACTTAATTCAAATTGATGAGATTAAATTATAGAAATGGTTTATATGACTTAGTTATGATATTTAGTGAATATTATGGCCATTAGTAGGGTTAAAACATCAAGTTTCGAATTAAAACGAAAATTTAGTGCTTTCTAGGTTTTCGGAAATAAATCAATTTGATTTATTTTGAGGTTTTGATGAGTTGCAATCTATTTTATATTATAATTAGTGATTTATGAAACCATGATTAGTGTTTGGGTTTTTCTCGATCAATCGGCATTTGTACGGCGATGTCGAGAGTTATTTGGTTATGTTGCATGAGCGGGTCATAGGTTTTAACCTATGCGCATTTCGCACGCTGTTTTGGTTCTGTCCGCGATTTCGGTTTATGATATTATATATGTTTGCATATAGGTACCCCTCACGTGGACTTCGGACGATAAGGAAGAGGATGGCTATATCGACTTCGGCAGACAAGGACCATGTGAGTAGATATATATCTACGGGGGAAGTCGGGTGGATGGCGTATAGCACCCTCGCAAACATAGAATAAGGATATTATGTACTGTTATTAGGAAGTTGGACGTGACCTTAGATTCTTGGTGAGTAGGGTCCTATTGAAGACTTTAGGTTGGACTAGACCGATTTAGAAAGACTTTGTTAGGTTTACCTAGCACCTCATGAAGGGTTTAGAAGCATCACATGTCTCAAAATTAATTTTTTTGAGATGCTAAGTGAACATACAAAGAATCATCACTAGAAATTTAGGGTTTCATATCAAAGTCATCATCACAAATAGAAAAGGATAGGGTTTTGAGAGTACAACCTTTGTAGCTCCCTACCCTAGACTCCTTGGCTACTTGAGGGTTTGAAAAAAGGTTCGCTTGAGGTCTTCTAAGTCTACGACGATCCACCCGAAACTCCTTTGCCCAAAACTACTTGCTTTACTCGATATGTGAATGAAGTAGAGCAAACACCCTACACAAATGGGCTAGATGTGTGTAGCATGATGATGTGGTTTGTATTCTATAATCAAAACTCTTTCTTTTATCAACCTCACTTAAAGGAAATTATCAAGAGAGGAAGAAGAAAATGGTGGCTAAGCTTTTTCTCACAAAAGGAAAAGGAAATGAGAGTGAATCATAATTGAAATGAGAAAAGAATAATATATATTTAATCCTTTCTCACTTCAACCATGGTAAGAATCATCTAGATCTTTTTCAAAATGAGTTAAACGGTAAAAGGATAATTAACTCAAGGTTAAGAAGTGGTTGAAGCATAGTCAAAGATGATAAACATTAACCTCTTGTGAATTATCCTTTCCTTTTTACAAAATGATAAATAAATAGATAATTCTACAATGTAAGTCTTGCATTGCCACCAAACTTGTATCAACAACCATGATACTATGTATGTATGTATCCATGCACATCATCATGTGCATACATGCATGCATACAAAAATAGAAAAAGAGTTTGATTAAAGAATTAATCTAAAAGTCATTTGTTAAATCAATACTTGATTTTGCAAACCGGTCATATCACATACGACCCGACCAATAGAAAATGTCCGATTAATATACGGTATCACATATCCGTATTTAATCGGGTCCCCACGCATATCTCATATGCACACCACATCTTTTCGCCTGAGCCAGGAAACTTCATTGTGGGACTCTAAGACTCGTCAATACGCCGGCAGTAGGTAATGATCATATCAAATACATATAAGACGCAAGCGGTCAGCTAAACGTAACGGCCACCCGGGTATTGAGCGATCAGAAGAAAACAAGCGAACCAGCTACAACTCCCGTCGAGCCAACCGGCAACACTACCGTACAGCCCGGTCTCTTCGTCAGATATGCTGCATATCGAGTCTAAGGATGGTAACTATCACAACCCGAAAGAGCACGTGACTGGCCCGTGAACCATATAAAGTCTATAGGACTCCATCTGATCCAAGTAAGCCAAAAGCCCAGAAATCTAAAACCATTTTTAGGAATAAGTAAAGAAACTGGTTTAAAGAAGTGAAGAAATACATGTTTGAAATCAAGGTTTTTAAATAACTAAGCCGAATATGCATTTTAAAACAGTACAGTCTTTTCTAAAAATTTCGGCAGAGTTTCTTTTGTAAAACTGGCCCCGAATGGGGTACAACAAGGATAACAATATATGCAATGATAAAGGCATCCCCAAGCGGGAGCTAGCTCTTCGTCAAATGACGGTCACAACCACACAACGATATAATATACAACGCCAAGTGGCGAGGATCAAATCCAAAAGAAACCTCAAAGCAACAAGAAAACCGCAATACTACTAAGCGCGACTCTAAGGTCGAATAATACATCACTAAGTCTAGGTCTGAAACAATGTACAAGTTTTGGTTGAGTTAAATTCTAGATACAATGAAATAAATAAGTACAATGGTGGTTCTTGATGCGAAAGAATCCACCTACCAAAGCAATTCACCCTCAAGGAAGCAATGTGCCAGAAATGCCGCAAGGAACCTGTACGGCAAAACCTGCATGAACTGTGGCACAACGGGGGTGAGTTGCCAACTCGTGAATAGAAATATCTACAAGCAGAAACCGAAAGCAAGACATAATCCTAGGTCCATACGATCAGTATATAAAACCTCAATAATAAACATGCAGCCTATAACAAGGCTAGGGTAAATATCTAACCCGAGTGCAATCTCCTGTGTCTGTGTCAGTGCCTCAGATAACAATATAACATATGAATGAGATATGAATGCGTGAAAACAGAATACATTTACATGAAGCAACTGTTTTCATAAATTAGTGAGATTTTCCTTGTATTTTAAAAAAGAGGTACCATAATGAAATCAGCATAAAACTGTGCCTAGCATCGGCACAAACGAAATCCCAATATCCCGATATCTCAAAGTCTCGTCCACAATATCTAGGGCGCCGTCAGTCCAGACCGGCCCCTACCATAAATCTCAAGACCACGACGGTATCCTCCGGATATCCGACGCGTCGGGTAAAATCACCGGTAGGTAGTACTCCCCTGCCAGGCTCAACGTCATCACCACATTCCTCTTGCCCCGGGGTACCGCACCGGGTCCACCATGTACCCGAAACGGTTCATCCGTCTCCTCGAATCGGGTTTCCAAATCCATCAGCAAACTCATGGTGGACGACTCATACATCATGGGAAAACCGCACTTTTTATTTTAAAAGAGAGAATATGATTATTTGTGTCTTTGCGGTTTTCCTCCAAATCCAGAAAATCTCATAGAAATCCAAATCCAAACCTCAATAGCACGTAAAATAATGAATATATGCATGAGAATCCATGAATGCGGCATAACAATGAATAACAGTATGCAGGAAGTAGCAGGTAATAACTACAATGTCTAAACTACTAGCTAAAAGGCTATGCCAAGCAATAATATTTTCTAAGGTGTACGTGACATGGCAATTACCGATGAAGATGTGTGTGAGCCGGCAAGTAATTGTACGTGGTACATACGCATCATCGGTAATGGTGCTGGTGTCCTATCAGCATGATATTAATAATGGAGTATGAAACATAATATAAGAATGCGATGCAAACCGAACCACAAAAAAGGAGTGGGAGCTGAAACTAGACGTAACCAAAACTTATCTGCATTAATCTAATATAAGTCCTACGAATGGTGCCTTTTGAAATAACACGAATCATGGGGTTTTGAAAATAGGGGCTACGGTGTTTTTATGAAAAGATACGTCGTTTTTGAAATATCCGTAGATTCCCTTGAGCTGTCTTTAAAAATGCCCACGATTCGTCAGTTTTTGAAATAGGTAAGAAGTCTAAGCTACTCTAACAACTACACTAAACTATACGGCCGAACTAACAAGCTGAGCTACAGGTAAGGAAACCGCCTAACATCTGAGTCGATATATAGAAATATATATATAAGTCGGCGATCCCGCCTCAATAGTATCGCGTACGATACAGTATATCCTCTGACATCCTCAAGTCATGAGCGCGGATCTATCATCAACATAGGCTCGTACGGTAAATCGTCGTACGGCATCCCAATAGCTGGGTACGGGTCAACATCTCACTATCTCGTCACATAACAGGTATCACTATCATCAGATCATATAATCTGGGGTACTACTCTATGTCTAGCACAAAACGATACCATCCATGAAGTATGCATGCGGGGGTAAACACATATCCCAAGCCCGCAAGAATCACATTTCGTATCCCAAATACGAATCATATCAAATCACCGATCTCGCGGCACAGAGCCCACATCATCGACTCAACTCCAAAGTCATCCCATATCATCAAGTACAGTGCAAGTATAAGAATCACACAAGTGTATGCGTGTGGGTGCAAATCTATCCTATGGTTCGCAACTAGGAACTACGCTAGTTATTCCTACCCCTAACTAACCATAACACACTATAACTATCACACATATAAATATACTACATAGTGCTAATTACGGACTGCGGGGGTGCTATACGCCATCCACCCGACTTCCCCCTGTAGATATAATCTACTCACCTGTATCCTGCGTGTCGGTGTCGATGTCACCGTCATCTTCCGCATCGCCTCGGATCGTCGCGGTGTACCTACACATATCACACGTATCGCATCGCATCAAAACCAAATCAACACCTAAAACGACACACTAAATCCAATACGATACGCTAAAACCAACACGATACGCTAAAAGGCTTATAGGTTAGAACCTACGGTTAGCCTTCGCAAAACAACTCGAAATCACTCGATATAGACGTATAAACGTCACACGATCGAGATAACACAAATATCAAAATCTGAAAATCAAAATACGTAAAACCAAATCTAATTTCAAAGCAGCAACCCAAGAAAACGATCCCAGATTTCATCTCAGGCCAAACCAGGTCAAATAAACAACTCCAGGGTGCTATGCAGGGAGTATATGATCTACAGAAGCAACATGGGCACCTACCTACACAGGGTTGCCGGCCACATCCCCTCCAAAACCGGCCTGGCCGGCCCAGGCAGTGAATTGGGTGGTCGTCTGCCTAGGGTGGTCTCCTGGGTGTCTAATTAGGCTCCTAGTATCACTTATTTCACCTGAAAAAGTCCCAGTGTGTTCCAGATTTCCCTGCAAGTTCCAAGTTATCAAAAACCGACATGAAAGTCCCGTAATTCCGTATTTTTGGATTTCCAGTGGGGTTGGTCTGGTTTTCTAGTCAAAATAGGGTCTAAGGTCACTTTTTAAACTCAAATGCAAAGTCATAATTCAAAATTACCCTAATCCTCTCTAGTTTTGCCCAAAGTGCACCAATTCACCCGATATCGATATGAAACTTGAATTAAAGCCTAAGAACAATAATTAACACTCTAATTGTGAAGAAATTACCTCCCAAGACCCTCAAGAATCCTCAACAGCACCAAAACACCACCTTTCTTGGTCCATTGCATAGATCTTGGGCTTGTGTGCATGTTTTGTGAAAAGAGTGTGAGGTTTTGAGATGGTTTTTGAGATGAAGTGAGAGGATCTAGTGGAGGGGAGAATGGTGCAGGAGCAGCAGCAGGAGGAGAGTGAAGAGGGAGGGAAATTGAGGGGAAAATGGCTAAGGTTTGGTCAATGGTGAACCCCATACCTCTCTCTCACCAACCCCATTCTTTATTCTTTTCTTTTTCTTTTCTTTTCCTTTTCTTTTCCTAAAACCAAACCTTCTCACATCAATAGTGATCCCAAAATGAAACCATGGCAAGAAAATGTAACACAAGTTCAAAGATGATATCTGCACAATTTTGCACAAAAAGCCAAAAATCCGATTAGCGATTTTTAATCGCATTTAGCGCTAAATTAGCATATAAATGATCACAAACACTTAAAAATGGCATAATTCCAATAAATAACCCATTTTAGAATTTTCCAAAATTTTTCATAATTTTTCTCCATTTATTTGCATTTAATTATCAATTTAATATTAAAATAATCAATAAAATAATATTAAATTATAAAAATTCCCAAAATTAATATTTTATCTTTTTGAAAATGTTACAATCTACCCCCCTTAAAGAAATTCGGTCCCCGAATTTAAATTTAAACCCCCAATACTAAAGCAATTTCTGTAATAATCCAATTTGTCGGGGCTCCGAAAACATCAATACATAAAGGATATCATAAAAATGTACTGCTCTACTAGAATCAATCCCCAAAATGCATATATAAGAATATCCTATGCGTCTGGTGTGCAAGGAATCAAAATACAAATATGTGTCAAACAGGTGTACAAAGCAACATCTAGGTGCAACTGGTGTGCACGAAACATCTGTCGTAGGCAACGTGTGTGCCTGACAGAAAAAAAATCCGGTGCATGTGACATGCACGAAGAATCCCGATTTAGTACATCTGGCGTGCACCAAAATCGTATATCAAAACACTAAAGGTGCATGAAAACTATGCTGGAAGTGTAAATCAAATCACTGTATAAGATAGGCGTGAAATCACAATCAATACCTCGAATGTAATAACTATGCGCAAAATATATAAATATCCAGTGGGTGCATGAAACAAATATCATGAAACTCAGTCATCAAAACCAAATCATGCAAAAAAGAACGCCCAAAATACCGAAATCCAGAATGACGGATACGTGATAATCGAATCACAAAATCACAAATCATAAATACCGTCGTCAGTAGTTCCTCCTTCGAGGTCGAGAAGGAGTCGGTGCATCCACTGCTAGCGGCGCAGGATATCTACGTGCCTCTTGCTCACGGTCTGGCGTCCTCTGACTCTGGGTCCTTATCTTCTCTGCGGATTACCTATCACGCGGTCAATCGGCTCATCGGCCCTGTCAGGTGTGCTAACGGGGACGATTCCGTTCTGGCACTTCCCTGGTCACCTCTCGGTCAAACCTCACCACCACTCGTAAGGCAGCATATCACTGGCATCGGCCTCTGGCTCTCTAAATGCACGTCACACATCTGATCCTGGGTGCAAGCATCGTTGCAGCAATGTCCGGGAAGGAATCCTGCTCAGGGTCTCTTCCAATCATGCCTAAGCCGAACTGTACGAAGGCTGGTACTCTTGCATAATCTCCTTTCGCTCAATAGACATCTGTGTCCTCCGCACAATATTTCTCGGAATCTGGTTGTATCCCAATGCCTCTGTAAGCATGTCTGACCTCTGGCCTCGACGGAAAGTAATGACAGCTCGTCAGCGTCTCGCTCGAACCTCTGGTTCCACTTGTCTCTATCGTCGTCCACTATGGTGTCACGCCAATCTACTACGCACTGCACTGTCCTCGGCCACGGTCAATCTGAAGTCTCTCGCACGGACTCGAAATCGCGTACTCTGTAGCTTCATCATTCTGTAGTGTAGGGTTCCTAGGCACTCTTGTGAAGGTTCTTAAGGCATCAAACATGCCCGGATTAAATTTTAGACGTGCCGAACAACCCAAAGCCGAGATCTTTGCTAGATTATTAGGGTTTAACATGCAATAATATAACTTTTATCTAAGTGTGAGGGATTACAACCTTTGTAGTCCGCTCCTTCACTTCACAAGCTCCGAGTAGAAGTCCCTTTGACGCGATCCACGATCTCCCGGACTCATGAGAGGCTCCACGACTCGAACGATCCATTCTAGCTTGTCGTATTCCAAATCTCCGATGATCTACGTCGAGATTTCGAAGAACTCAAGCTATCTCACTCTAAAGAATAGAACACACTAATCCCATGGGCTAGATGAGATGAGTATGAGAGAGTAGTGATTTTGCTTTCTTTTAATATCATTTTCTCATTTTATTTCATCACTTCAAGATTTTCTAGCAAGCTTTTCAAGAGAGAAGAAGAAGAAGCTAATGGAAAATCAATAAATGAGATTAAAAACCTTTTGTGATGAATAGAAAGAATCATATGATTGAATTGTAACCATGGTCAAGGATGAATGGATGAGAATGAGTAGAGAAACAACTAGGGTTAGGGTTTGGTTAGGTTAAAAAGAATGTGTCATCTTAAATATCTTAAGGATGACAAAATAAAATTGCTTCTAGAAGGAACTTGAAGCAACTAAACCAAATTAAACCTTAACCTCAATTAATCATCCTTAAACATGTTTAACAATTAATCATATCATGTCACAATAATATATATCATATATATATTATATATTTGCAACAAAAGAAAATAATACAATTAACATATATCGCATATATATCAATGTATCATCCACTGAGAAAATGAAATATTAAAGTAAGCCAATATTAGTTAATATAATAATATATCATATATATTATTATATATTAAATCATCGAATCAACACTTGATCCGACGATCCGGCTATATCGAATATAACCGGCTAATATATCATGTACCGATTCATCGAATCAACACTTGATCCGATGACCCGATTCATATCCATAAATCGCGAGAATATAATACGGTATCCCATATCGCATTATTCTCGCTCCTGCGCATATCACATATGTGCCACTACTCTGTTTCGCCTGAGCCAAGAAACCTCTGTGTAGGACTCTAAAGAATCGTCATTACGCCGGTAGCAGGTGATGATCATATCAAACACCCACAAGCTGCAAGCGGTCAGCTAAACGTAACAGCCACCCAGGTATTGAGCGATCAGAAGATCAACAAGCTAGCCTGTGCGTTCTTCTTTGAATCCGATCAGTAACACTCCCGTACAGTCCGGTCTGTTCGTCTGATATGTCGCATATCAAGTCTAGGGGTGGTAAACGTCAGACCCCAGTAACCGATAAGTCGTGTCGATGTATGGCTCATAACGGGTCGAGAAACTACTAGTAACACTTACCAGTAAATCTCTATATCAGCCCTGGCCAGGGACTTCCAGTTATAACCAATCGAACACAGCACAACATCAACTCCCTATACCGGGAGAGACGAATCCCCTCCTATCGCTCATTGCCTCCATGTGATTCGGGACTGTACCCAAAAGCCACCGTTTTTCACGCCCTCTTGGACGTGGTAAGGTGGAAATCAAAGCACAGTGGGAATCACACAAGACTCTATGACGATCTCGGGTCTTCAGACTACCCTGTACCTGTGTCACCGGAGAACTGCCGTCTGACGTGTGGTATATCACCATCTGGGAGTTCTCGGCGAGTCCGTCCAGTGTACCCAGTCTCCACTGAGCACCCGTACACCATCTCTGATGTCAAACATCGATGGATATGGGATCATCCATCGCCCATCATATGGGTCAAGATGCGTATACGCTAGTCTACTCTGGTGTATCGATGCCCTGTCTCGATATACCCTCGACTAGGAACAGTTATAGGATGTACTCATCGACTACCGCGGCCCCACTAGTATGATCTCATCATAGTCCCAGTAGTTGAGTACAGATCCTAAGGGCTTTATCAACATGTGAGAGTAAAACAGTAAACCAATACAAGTCAACATGTTAAGATAAAGTGAAACCAAATAGCATACTATCATGACGAGCAAGAAAGTCTTCTCTATATATAACCAAGCATCCATTATAATATACATCAAATGTACAACAATGGCCTCTAGGGCATATACATAACTAACAATCTCCCACTTGCACTAAGGCCAGCTGCTGTAGTATCTCATACCTAGCATCCCGAATAATCTCTCAAACTGTATCTGGGGAATAGCCTTCATGAATGGATCCGCAGTGTTGTCCTTCGTATCTACTCTCCTGACCTCGATCTCCCGGCGATCAACTATCTCCCTGATCAGGTGATACCGCCTCAGAATATGTCTGGACTTCTGATGGGACCTAGGTTCCTTGGCCAAAGCCACAGCTCCATTGTTATCACAATACAGAGGTATTGGATGCTCAATGGATGGAACCACACCAAGTTCACTAATGAACTTCTTGATCCAGACAGCCTCTTTGGCAGCATCGTTGGCAGCGATGTATTCAGCCTCCATCGTTGAGTCTGCAACGGTATCCTGTTTGGAACTCTTCCAACATACCGCCCCTCCATTGAGGGTAAAGACAAAACCCGAATGCGACTTAGAGTCGTCCTTATCACTTTGGAAGCTGGAATCGGTAAAGGACTCCACCTGGAGTTCTCCGTTACCATATACCAAGAACATCTCCTTAGTCCTTCGTAAGTACTTGAGAATGTTCTTCACTGCTGTCCAATGACTCTCTCCAGGATCTGCTTGATACCGACTCACTACACTTAGTGAGTATGCTACATCGGGTCTGGTACATAGCATCGCATACATGATAGAGCCTACAGCCGAAGCATAGGGTATCCCTTGCATGCGAGCTCTCTCCAAATCAGTCTTGGGAGACATCTCTTTGGAGAGAGTGAGTCCAGAGATCGTGGGCTGATTCCCACGCTTGGATTCTTCCATACTAAACCTCTTTAGTATGGTGTCAATGTACCTGGATTGGGACAATCCCAGTATCCGTTTAGATCTATCTCTATAGATCATTATTCCCAATATGCAGGAGGCATCACCTAGATCTTTCATTGAGAATCTCTGTGATAAGAAGAGCTTGACTGATTGCAGCATAGGAATATCATTTCCTATCAAGAGTATGTCATCCACGTACAATACGAGGAAGACTACCTTACCCTCTGCCACCTTCTTATAGATACAAGGTTCATCTATATTTTTGATGAAGTCAAACTCTTTGACTACAATATCAAAACAAATGTTCCAACTCCGCGATGCTTGCTTTAACCCATAAATGGATTTAAGCAGCTTGCACACCTTTCCGCTGCTCCCACTATCTACGAAGCCCTCTGGCTGAGTCATGTATACGCACTCTTCTAAATCACCGTTTAGAAAGGCGGTCTTAACATCCATTTGCCAGATTTCGTAGTCATGGTATGCAGCAATGGCAAGTAAGATCCGGATGGACTTAAGCATAGCCACTGGAGAAAATGTTTCGTCATAATCCACACCTGGACGTTGACGAAAACCCTTTGCTACAAGTCTAGCTTTGAAAGTCTCAACTTTTCCATCTACACCAAATTTCTTTTTAAAGATCCACTTGCTCCCAATGGGTTTTGCCCCTTCAGGAGCATTTTCCAAAGTCCATACTTTGTTGGTGTATATGGATTCCATCTCAGATCGCATTGCATCCAGCCATTTCACAGAGTCACTACTCGTGATGGCCTGCTCGAAACTAGTCGGTTCATCATCATCCATGATGCAATCCTCGCTTCCACCATCAATGAGAAAACCGTAGTATCTCTCAGGTGGATGAGAAACCCTACTAGATCGGCGGAGAGGCTGGGGTTCGTCGGGTACTACTGAATCCTCTGGTTCAACCAAGTCTTCTGTTATAGTTTGTGTTGCTGGAACCTCTTCCAGTTCTACCTCAATACTACTATTCTGTTTCATAAGAAAACCTTTTTCTAAGAAAGTAGCATGTCGAGAAACAAACACCTTTTGTTCCTCGGGGTGGTAGAAGATATACCCTTGTGAATTTCTGGGATATCCTACAAACTTACATAAGACTGATCTTGCCTCGAGTTTGTCCGGATTTTTTCTTTTGACATAGGCCGGACAACCCCATATCTTAATATAATTAAGATGTGGTCTCTTCCCTTTCCATATCTTATATGGAGTGGTAGGCACAGATTTGGTAGGAACTCTATTCAATAGGTCTATGGCTGTCTCAAGCGCATACCCCCAGAAGGAAATAGGTAACTCAGCTGTACTCATCATCGAGCGCACCATATCTAATAGGGTGCGATTCCTCCGCTCAGATACACCGTTGTGCTGTGGTGTATAAGGAGGAGTACGCTGAGAGAGAATCCCATTCTCTTTTAGATAATCTAGGAATTCACCGCTTAAGTATTCACCTCCTCGATCAGATCGAAGAATCTTAATACTTTTGCCCGTTTGGTTCTCTACTTCGTGTTTATATTCTCTGAATTTCTCAAGAGCTTCAGACTTGTGTTTCATCAGGAATACATGTCCGAATCTAGAGAGATCGTCAGTGAACGTAATGAAGTAGGAAGAACCGTTCCTGGCATGCGTAGACATGGGACCGCATACATCACTATGTACCAGTCCTAAGAGTTCGGTAACTCTTTCTCCGTGTCCACTAAACGGAGCTTTGGTCATTTTTCCTTTGAGACATGAATGGCAAGTATCATAAGATGATAATTCGAACGGATTCAAATAACCATCTCTATGTAACTTAGCCAGTCGTGTCGCATTGATATGACCAAGTCTACAATGCCACAAGAAGGATTCGTTCATATCTGAACTTTTCCTCTTGTGTGTGTTTTGTATATTTAGAACTGTATTCTGATTTAGAATGAATATGCCATTATGTAACGAGCCTGATGCAATCAACTTTTGATCTAGGAATATGTTCATAACATTATCCTGTACTACAAAATTATATCCCTCTTTACTCAATAAAGAAACTGATATAATGTTGCACATCATGTTCGGTATATAATAGCACTCATTTAGAATCAGTGTATTACGACTTGGTAATACAAGGTGATATTCGCCAACTGCTTTGGCTACAATACTTGCACCGTTCCCTACTTGAACGGAATGATCACCTTTTCCCAGTTCTCTACCTTTACATAGCCCATGTAACTGTTTACATATGTGGGATCCTGATCCGGTATCTAATACCCAGGACGTAGGGTGAACTGAGAAACAGTTCTCAATAACTAACACACCTGAAGAAGATGCATCAACATGCATGTTCTTTTGGGCGGCGTGAGAATCTAGATATTTTCCTGTTTCCTGTTCAGTCTTATAACTCTTATAAGAAAGAACGGGTCCAACATTCCCTTGCTCAGTACAATAATCAGGTTTAGTTAATACATCCATATTATTATCTTGATTATGGCCTGAAATGGTCGCTACCTGGAGAGAGAGAGAGAAGAAAACACTTTAGCGTATGCTCTTGCAAGATTAGATTGGTTATTATCTTATCTAATCAGGATGTCTCCCACTGTTTTTATCATATCTACCTTCAAACCATAAAAGGTAAGATTAGCCGGGATTAATTACACCCTACAATTTCGTCAATCTTTCAGCCAGATCAGTGTCGGTACTTTGAGGGAGGTTCCCCGTGCTTTCGCACGGACCTAATTAGTAAACCTCGTTTTCCCAGAGGCGTAACCTCGTTAACACTTTTCTAGACACCTACTTGAATGACTAATTGTCCTGTGTAAAACTCTCCCATGAGTAACTCTTACTCGCAGTGGGTATCGGGATCCAACTATCTCATAGGAGGTATGCAATCTCATTGCAAATTTCAACATTTGAAATTCTCGATAATGCTTTTACCCCTAGTGTGCTATGACCTTGACGCATGCCAAACAACCCATAGTCCACTAGTCAAGTTCAACCCGTACATTTCGTGATTGAATTAAACCCACCCGTACGACCCTTGACGCATGCCAAACAACGCCGCACGAATACCCTAATCCAATCGCATCTCATGCTGCAGATAAGTAATAATCAGCTACCGTACGCTACGCCTTGACGCATGCCAAACTACCGTAGCACGAATACTAAATATTACTTATCTGAAATGACGGAGGGCTACGCAGGTTTTTCAGAAAAACCCTGAGCGTAATGAACTTGATATCGTCGTAGAATCATGTAGTTTTTGAAAAGGAGTGTTTTTGAGGCTTTTCTTAGTTTCGCTAAAGGGGTCACTCCCGGTGAAGGGATCGTCGGCCCTTTCCTCATCGAATAAGGTGCTGGATATATCATATATACCGCTGTGCAAAGCAAAACAGTTAAAGCAATCAAAAGACAAACCGCGTTTTGTAGCATCTGCCAGTTTCGCTAAAGGAGTCACTCCCGGTGAATGGATCTCGGTCCTTTCCTCATCGAATAAGGTGCAGGATATATCGTATATATCACTGTGCAAAGCAAAACTGTAGCTTCCCTTTTTATAAAGTTTTTGATTCTACAACATCTTTAGGTTTCTTTTCTTTTATTAATCTCATTAATAAAAATCCCATCAGCTTATGCTTCCTAAGCATCACAGAAGAAACGAAAGCAGTAATATTTATATATCAGCATATATATATAGTATAAGCATTCGTCTCAGGCAGTAATATGATCTCATCACAGAACATTGCAGCAGAAGAACATATATGAAATATTGGATATACTAGGATGTCCGTGTTTTTAATACGAGCCTGTATAAAACACGGATTCCACGGTCGCGACGAATAGCCAAACCCACATCCCAAGACCCCTACGAGAGCGGCAAGTAACT
This sequence comes from Agapanthus africanus, assembly GCA_030015575.1. Classification (NCBI taxonomy): domain Eukaryota; kingdom Viridiplantae; phylum Streptophyta; class Magnoliopsida; order Asparagales; family Amaryllidaceae; genus Agapanthus; species Agapanthus africanus. The sequence goes on from JASDDO010000004.1 coordinate 211,063,152, forward strand.
CTGCCAATTCTAGGGTTAGGAGACCCGGTCTCGACTCCTCGAGATGGCCTCCCACTGGACCCTAGAACCCGGTTACTTGTGCTCCCCTCCTTGGGTCTACCTAATGCGGAAAAGTAAATAATATACACTGGTGACAGCAACCGCAACCAGGAAGTGCCCCAAATAAAAGAATATTACATTACAAATGAATTTTACATGAATGAAAATAAAAACCCTCATCTCACATAAAACCCCCGGCTATTCTGATCGCGACGATCCAATATAACATATCACAGCAACACATAATATCTCATATCATCAACGTAAGCAAGTATGCGTATCCCGATTGTCGTTGATGTATAGCAACGAAGCCGGCGATACACCACATACTACGCTTACGGTCACAGAAAAGAAAGTGTAAAACTACAATATTTGGAATCCACAATCACTTTAGACATCGTAAATCCGAAATATCACATACTTCGTATTTCATGCCTAACTCTATGAATTCCACATATTGTATCACATTCCAGATAAATATACGGTATTAAACTATTTGAACAGATAATCAAACACCCAAAATTTCCCGAAGTGCTCAACTCTTGAGCGGAGTTCAAATAATCCCAGAATATGTCACAGTACCAGTGATCCAGCCGTAGAAGGGCCAAGCCAACGCCTCACATGTGGCACGCCGTACTGCCCCAAACCCGAAGGTTCAAAAGGCAGTTCAAGACGGTCACATAATCGAGTTAAGGTTTGTTGTCTTCTAGAGGGTCCACCGCTTAACTTGTACAATTTTCCCGAAAGATTTAAACCCAATAAAAATTCAACGCTTGAAAGTTTGTCGTGCCGGAAAAAAGTCGGTTAATGATATCCGTTCAACTAGTTTAACAATTTCTAAATATCCGGAAAGAAATACGAATTTAAAATTTCCGATCGAGTCTACTATTACAAAACAAACACCAGAATTTTAAACACCTAGAACAGATTAAAAATATCCAGAATGGTCAACAAGTACCTACGGGAATTACCATCAAAGCCACGTGTCAAGATCTCATAGTTCCGCCGCTGAAGCGCCGCGCAAGCCATGCTTGCGCCGCGCTTCCGCCGCTGTTTGGTGGAATTAGGGGCTCGGATTTTATGGTAATTCTTATAATTGCCTGCTGATTTTTTTACATATTTTTAATTCTGAAAAATCCCAAAATTTAAAAGAATTCCAGAGAGGGGTCCATTTTGTCCGTTTCGGGTTCGATCGGAGTTTTAACTTCGTAAACACATCGCCTAATGCTCTAGCTAGGCTCTGATACCACTGTAGGGTTCCTAGGCACTCTTGTGAAGGTTCTTAAGGCATCAAACATGCCCGGATTAAATTTTAGACGTGCCGAACAACCCAAAGCCGGGATCTTTGCTAGATTATTAGGGTTTAACATGCAATAAGATAACTTTTATCTAAGTGTGAGGGATTACAACCTTTGTAGTCCGCTCCTTCACTTCACAAGCTCCGAGTAGAAGTCCCTTTGCCGCGATCCATGATCTCCCGGACTCATGAGAGGCTCCACGACTCGAACGATCCATTCTAGCTTGTCGTATTCCAAATCTCCGATGATCTACGTCGAGGTTTCGAAGAACTCAAGCTATCTCACTCTAAAGAATAGAACACACTAATCCCATGGGCTAGATGAGATGAGTATGAGAGAGTAGTGATTTTGCTTTCTTTTAATATCATTTTCTCATTTTATTTGATCACTTCAAGATTTTCTAGCAAGCTTTTCAAGAGAGAAGAAGAAGAAGCTAATGGAAAATCAATAAATGAGATTAAAAACCTTTTGTGATGAATAGAAAGAATCATATGATTGAATTGTAACCATGGTCAAGGATGAATGGATGAGAATGAGTAGAGAAACAACTAGGGTTAGGGTTTGGTTAGGTTAAAAAGAATGTGTCATCTTAAATATCTTAAGGATGACAAAATAAAATTGCTTCTAGAAGGAACTTGAAGCAACTAAACCAAATTAAACCTTAACCTCAATTAATCATCCTTAAACATGTTTAACAATTAATCATATCATGTCACAATAATATATATCATATATATATTATATATTTGCAACAAAAGAAAATAATACAATTAACATATATCGCATATATATCAATGTATCATCCACTGAGAAAATGAAATATTAAAGTAAGCCAATATTAGTTAATATAATAATATATCATATATATTATTATATATTAAATCATCGAATCAACACTTGATCCGACGATCCGGCTATATCGAATATAACCGGCTAATATATCATGTACCGATTCATCGAATCAACACTTGATCCGATGACCCGATTCATATCCATAAATCGCGAGAATATAATACGGTATCCCATATCGCATTATTCTCGCTCCTGCGCATATCACATATGTGCCACTACTCTGTTTCGCCTGAGCCAAGAAACCTCTGTGTAGGACTCTAAAGAATCGTCAATACGCCGGTAGCAGGTGATGATCATATCAAACACCCACAAGCTGCAAGCGGTCAGCTAAACGTAACAGCCACCCAGGTATTGAGCGATCAGAAGATCAACAAGCTAGCCTGTGCGTTCTCCTTTGAATCCGATCAGTAACACTCCCGTACAGTCCGGTCTGTTCGTCTGATATGTCGCATATCAAGTCTAGGGGTGGTAAACGTCAGACCCCAGTAACCGATAAGTCGTGTCGATGTATGACTCATAACGGGTCGAGAAACTACTAGTAACACTTACCAGTAAATCTCTATATCAGCCCTGGCCAGGGACTTCCAGTTATAGCCAATCGAACACAGCACAACATCAACTCCCTATACCGGGAGAGACGAATCCCCTCCTATCGCTCATTGCCTCCATGTGATTCGGGACTGTACCCAAAAGCCACCGTTTTTCACGCCCTCTTGGACGTGGTAAGGTGGAAATCAAAGCACAGTGGGAATCACACAAGACTCTATGACGATCTCGGGTCTTCAGACTACCCTGTACCTGTGTCACCGGAGAACTGCCATCTGACGTGTGGTATATCACCATCTGGGAGTTCTCGGCGAGTCCGTCCAGTGTACCCAGTCTCCACTGAGCACCCGTACACCATCTCTGATGTCAAACATCGATGGATATGGGATCATCCATCGCCCATCATATGGGTCAAGATGCGTATACGCTAGTCTACTCTGGTGTATCGATGCCCTGTCTCGATATACCCTCGACTAGGAACAGTTATAGGATGTACTCATCGACTACCGCGGCCCCACTAGTATGATCTCATCATAGTCCCAGTAGTCGAGTACAGATCCTAAGGGCTTTATCAACATGTGAGAGTAAAACAGTAAACCAATACAAGTCAACATGTTAAGATAAAGTGAAACCAAATAGCATACTATCATGACGAGCAAGAAAGTCTTCTCTATATATAACCAAGCATCCATTATAATATACATCAAATGTACAACAATGGCCTCTAGGGCATATACATAACTAACATGTAGAAGATGTCAGGCCGAACAGGTCCTCGGGAACGCGTCCCAACCATCGGAGGAATACTGAATACTCGTCCGTCCTTGATCAATTCGCACTGCATCTGGGTAAGTTCCTTTATCCGAATCTGGTCAACTACCTCGTCGACAATGCCGAACTCTGGCCTGCTGGGTGTGCGCAACCATGACCACTCCTGGGTCTAGGTCTTCTCGTATCGTATTCCGGAAAGGTCCTGTCGAGGTTTCTTTCTCAAATCTGAATCCTGCCGAATTGCCCGGAAGTCATCATCCAATGCTGAAGCTAAAGCTTATTCCGGAACGGCTGCATACTTATCGCGCTTCTTTCTGGAAAATATATCCGTATACCACGCCTCTGGGTGCATATCACATCTCTGATATCAGCGGAGTGGAACGTCATCTCGTCGAAATATCTTGCTAACTCTTTTCTTCACTCGGCTTCCATGTCGACTGATTCGAATTCGCCTCATCATGGCTGCATGGACTGTGCGCCAACGGCTATCCTCGTATTTGGAGTCTCCCAAGCAAAGCATCCCATCACATAATGTCCGAATGATGTCGAATCATCCGATCGACTCGTCAGAACCTCATAATCCCCCAAGAGATCACATCATGGGTACAGTTTAATAGCATCGAGTACATGCCACAGCGTCGGTGGTCCAGCCGTAGAAGGGCAAACCCAAGCCTCACTAATGGCGCCGCGGAACTGCCACAAACCCTAAGGTTCAAAGGCTTTCACACGGTCATTAAATCGAGTTAGGGTTTCATTCTTCTAGAGGGTCCATAGAATCACCTGCATGTCTTTCCGTATACCTTAAACTTGGAAAATGGGCTCCTGACATTCGATCGTCTCAATCGACTCTCAACGAATCTGCGTGAAGTCGTCTTTAGCTGGAAACAATCTATCTGATGACCTCGCATCGGTATCCGAACGAACCACATGTCCTAGTCATTTATCCTCAAGTGACTAGCGACTCGCTATCATCTCTCTAAGTATATGCTCACGCTGCAGTAGCTCCAACCATTTGGGCGATATCTCGTCATTTGCAGCAGCAACTGGCTCATTCGCCTGTACGCCGAACAGCGCCTCAATCCTCCAGGAAAGGCAATACATAGGCGGTCATCTCTGAATCGGTCTGCTCTAGATCTGAGTAAGACTCTCCTCACTGGAAATCTTCAACTCAACTGGGCCTGCTCCGGCGCATAAATCGGACGAATCACCTTCGCCTCTCAAATCGGGTAGACTAGCTATCGTCTGTCTTATATCTGCCTGGAAGCTCCGACAATCTCAGCTCGTAAGCTTCGGAAGCGACATCCTGTCAATCTCAGCAACAGCTGGTCCATCTGTCTGCACGGTAGGCGACATCATAATCTCTGAGGTATGCTGTACATCAACAGTCCTCTCTCAACTGGCAGTTCTAACAATGGGCCGATCATCCGGTGCAAGACCAAGCACTTGCCTCCACTAGAGGTCACAATCACCAATACTAACTCGAGACGTTCCCATGTCACCCGAAAACACAATGGGCAGCCCTCGTACCAGACGAGCTCGCATTGACCGTAACCCTAGCAGCAGCCCAAACTGCGCTCAAACATGGTGACAGGAACCTCAATCGAGTATCAAAGAGAGCACATCAATGGCAAGAAAGGGAAACAACAGATCCAGAGTGGATACATGATCATAGGAAGGAACAGCATCAATAAGGGTATGATCATGAAACTAGTAGAATCGGAAATCTCAAATGGGTGTATGATCCTGGATATAAGGAGAATCACTGATCTCGAAAAATATGCACAGCCTAAGGTTCCTTAAGCGGAGTGGCGTGTCGTAAGTATGCCGCGGAACATACCAACGGTACGTCACTCTACTTTAGTCACCTATTCCATCAACCAAGGGTCATCCTAATACGACGAAAGTTCGTGTCTAATACCTCCTCGACCAAGTCTAAGTTCCGTATGGTCAAGCCTAAGTTCCGTATAAAAATAAACGCCCTAGGCTCCACATAGTCAAACTTAGACTCGAACCAAGGTCAACCTAGCGCTCTGATACCAACTTTGTCACGACCCGAAAGAGCACGTGACTGGCCCGTGAACCATATAAAGTCTATAGGACTCCATCTGATCCAAGTAAGCCAAAAGCCCAGAAATCTAAAACCATTTTTAGGAATAAGTAAAGAAACTGGTTTAAAGAAGTGAAGAAATACATGTTTGAAATTAAGGTTTTTAAATAACTAAGCCGAATATGCATTTTAAAACAGTACAGTCTTTTCTAAAAATTTCGGCAGAGTTTCTTTTGTAAAACTGGCCCCGAATGGGCTACAACAAGGATAACAATATATGCAATGATAAAGGCATCCCCAAGCGGGAGCTAGCTCTTCGTCAAATGACGGTCACAACCACACAACGATATAATATACAACGCCAAGTGGTGAGGATCAAATCCAAAAGAAAGCTCAAAGCAACAAGAAAACCGCAATACTACTAACCGCGACTCTAAGGTCGAATAATACATCACTAAGTCTAGGTCTGAAACAATATACAAGTTTTGGTTGATGGAAATTCTAGATACAATGAAATAAATAAGTACAATGGTGGTTCTTGATGCGAAAGAATCCACCTACCAAAGCAATTCACCCTCAAGGAAGCAATGTGCCAGAAATGCCGCAAGGAACCTGTACGGCAAAACCTGCATGAACTGTGGCACAACGGGGGTGAGTTGCCAACTCGTGAATAGAAATATCTACAAGCAGAAACCGAAAGCAAGACATAATCCTAGGTCCATACGATCAGTATATAAAACCTCAATAATAAACATGCAGCCTATAACAAGGCTAGGGTAAATATCTAACCCGAGTGCAATCTCCTGTGTCTGTGTCAGTGCCTCAGATAACAATATAACATATGAATGAGATATGAATGCGTGAAAACAGAATACATTTACATGAAGCAACTGTTTTCATAAATTAGTGAGATTTCCCTTGTATTTTAAAAATGAGGTACCATAATGAAATCAGCATAAAACTGTGCCTAGCATCGGCACAAACGAAATCCCAATATCCCGATATCTCAAAGTCTCGTCCACAATATCTAGGGCGCCGTCAGTCCAGACCGGCCCCTACTATAAATCTCAAGACCACGACGGTATCCTCCGGATATCCGACGCGTCGGGTAAAATCACCGGTAGGTAGTACTCCCCTGCCAGGCTCAACGTCATCACCACATTCCTCTTGCCCCGGGGTACCGCACCGGGTCCACCATGTACCCGAAACGGTTCATCCGTCTCCTCGAATCGGGTTTCCAAATCCATCAGCAAACTCATGGTGGACGACTCATACATCATGGGACAACCGCACTTTTTATTTTAAAAGAGAGAATATGATTATTTGTGTCTTTGCGGTTTTCCTCCAAATCCAGAAAATCTCATAGAAATCCAAATCCAAACCTCAATAGCACGTAAAATAATGAATATATGCATGAGAATCCATGAATGCGGCATAACAATGAATAACAGTATGCAGGAAGTAGCAGGTAATAACTACAATGTCTAAACTACTAGCTAAAAGGCTATGCCAAGCAATAATATTTTCTAAGGTGTACGTGACATGGCAATTACCGATGAAGATGTGTGTGAGCCGGCAAGTAATTGTACGTGGTACATACGCATCATCGGTAATGGTGCTGGTGTCCTATCAGCATGATATTAATAATGGAGTATGAAACATAATATAAGAATGCGATGCAAACCGAACTACAAAAAAGGAGTGGGAGCTGAAACTAGACGTAACCAAAACTTATCTGCATTAATCTAATATAAGTCCTACGAATGGTGCCTTTTGAAATAACACGAATCATGGGGTTTTGAAAATAGGGGCTACGGTGTTTTTATGAAAAGATACGTCGTTTTTGAAATATCCGTAGATTCCCTTGAGCTGTCTTTAAAAATGCCCACGATTCGTCAGTTTTTGAAATAGGTAAGAAGTCTAAGCTACTCTAACAACTACACTAAACTATACGGCCGAACTAACAAGCTGAGCTACAGGTAAGGAAACCGCCTAACATCTGAGTCGATATATAGAAATATATATATAAGTCGGCGATCCCGCCTCAATAGTATCGCGTACGATACAGTATATCCTCTGACATCCTCAAGTCATGAGCGCGGATCTATCATCAACATAGGCTCGTACGGTAAATCGTCGTACGGCATCCCAATAGCTGGGTACGGGTCAACATCTCACTATCTCGTCACATAACAGGTATCACTATCATCAGATCATATAATCTGGGGTACTACTCTATGTCTAGCACAAAACGATACCATCCATGAAGTATGCATGCGGGGGTAAACACATATCCCAAGCCCGCAAGAATCACATTTCGTATCCCAAATACGAATCATATCAAATCACCGATCTCGCGGCACAGAGCCCACATCATCGACTCAACTCCAAAGTCATCCCATATCATCAAGTACAGTGCAAGTATAAGAATCACACAAGTGTATGCGTGTGGGTGCAAATCTATCCTATGGTTCGCAACTAGGAACTACGCTAGTTATTCCTACCCCTAACTAACCATAACACACTATAACTATCACACATATAAATATACTACATAGTGCTAATTACGGACTGCGGGGGTGCTATACGCCATCCACCCGACTTCCCCCTGTAGATATAATCTACTCACCTGTATCCTGCGTGTCGGTGTCGATGTCACCGTCATCTTCCGCATCGCCTCGGATCGTCGCGGTGTACCTACACATATCACACGTATCGCATCGCATCAAAACCAAATCAACACCTAAAACGACACACTAAATCCAATACGATACGCTAAAACCAACACGATACGCTAAAAGGCTTATAGGTTAGAACCTACGGTTAGCCTTCGCAAAACAACTCGAAATCACTCGATATAGACGTATAAACGTCACACGATCGAGATAACACAAATATCAAAATCTGAAAATCAAAATACGTAAAACCAAATCTAATTTCAAAGCAGCAACCCAAGAAAACGATCCCAGATTTCATCTCAGGCCAAACCAGGTCAAATAAACAACTCCAGGGTGCTATGCAGGGAGTATATAATCTACAGAAGCAACATGGGCACCTACCTACACAGGGTTGCCGGCCACATCCCCTCCAAAACCGGCCTGGCCGGCCCAGGCAGTGAATTGGGTGGTCGTCTGCCTAGGGTGGTCTCCTGGGTGTCTAATTAGGCTCCTAGTATCACTTATTTCACCTGAAAAAGTCCCAGTGTGTTCCAGATTTCCCTGCAAGTTCCAAGTTATCAAAAACCGACATGAAAGTCCCGTAATTCCGTATTTTTGGATTTCCAGTGGGGTTGGTCTGGTTTTCTAGTCAAAATAGGGTCTAAGGTCACTTTTTAAACTCAAATGCAAAGTCATAATTCAAAATTACCCTAATCCTCTCTAGTTTTGCCCAAAGTGCACCAATTCACCCGATATCGATATGAAACTTGAATTAAAGCCTAAGAACAATAATTAACACTCTAATTGTGAAGAAATTACCTCCCAAGACCCTCAAGAATCCTCAACAGCACCAAAACACCACCTTTCTTGGTCCATTGCATAGATCTTGGGCTTGTGTGCATGTTTTGTGAAAAGAGTGTGAGGTTTTGAGATGGTTTTTGAGATGAAGTGAGAGGATCTAGTGGAGGGGAGAATGGTGCAGGAGCAGCAGCAGGAGGAGAGTGAAGAGGGAGGGAAATTGAGGGGAAAATGGCTAAGGTTTGGTCAATGGTGAACCCCATACCTCTCTCTCACCAACCCCATTCTTTATTCTTTTCTTTTTCTTTTCTTTTCCTTTTCTTTTCCTAAAACCAAACCTTCTCACATCAATAGTGATCCCAAAATGAAACCATGGCAAGAAAATGTAATACAAGTTCAAAGATGATATGTGCACAATTTTGCACAAAAAGCCAAAAATCCGATTAGCGATTTTTAATCGCAATTAGCGCTAAATTAGCATATAAATGATCAAAAATACTTAAAAATGGCATAATTCCAATAAATAACCTATTTTAGAATTTTCCAAAATTTTTCATAATTTTTCTCCATTTATTTGCATTTAATTATCAATTTAATATTAAAATAATCAATAAAATAATATTAAATTATAAAAATTCCCAAAATTAATATTTTATCTTTTTGAAAATGTTACAGTAACGTCGACCCCAATAACTCAATAAGTCGTGCCGATGAAAGGTCTATAATAGATCGAGAAACTACTAATAACACTTATCAGTAAATCTCAACAGCCCTGGACAGGGACTTACTGATATAACCAATCGAGCACAGCACAGCATCAACTCCCAATACCGGGAGAGAAGAAACCTCTCCTATCGCTCATCGCCTTCGTGTGTCTCGGGACTGTACCCAACGGCCACATGTTTGCATGACTCAGTAGAGCCGTGGTAGGGTGGTAATCAAAGTATAGTGGTAGAACAGACAAGAATCTATGACGATCTCGGGTCTACAGACTAACCTGCACCAGTGTCACCTGAGAACTGCTATCCGACGATAGATATAATTCCATATAGAAGTTCTCGGTGAGTCCGTCCAGTGTACCCAGTCACCACTGAGCACCCGTATACGATCTCGATGTCAAACATCGATGAATGCGGGAACATACATCACCCATCATATGGGTCTAGTATCATATACGCTAGTCTACTCTGGTATATCGATGCCCCGTCTCGATACACCTACGACTAGGGACATTTTAGGATATGCTTATAAACTACAGATGTCCCACTAGTATGATCTCCATCATAATCACAGTAGTCAAGCCTATATCCTCAGGGATTCATCAACATGTATGAATGAATAAAAGCATGATCAAATCAACATGTCAGATAAAGAAGAACCAGATAGCATACTATCATGGCGAGCAAGAATGTACACTGAATATATATATATATATATATATATATATATATATATATATACATGTATAAATACATCCACTATCATATAATGGCCTCTAGGGCATACATATATCCAACAATCTCCCACTTGCACTAAGGCCTGTTATTGGCGTATCTCATACCCAACATCTCAAAAAGTCGCTCATGCTGCGGCTGAAGGAGGGCCATGGTGAGTGGATCCGCGGCGTTATTCTTTGTGTCTACTCTCTTAATCTCGATCTCGCGGCGATCTACAATCTCCCGGATCAAAAGAATATGTCTTTATCAAAAATCCAGATGAACTATGTATATATAGTAAAGTTGTAGCTAGAACTGTTGTATTCCTCGTCTTGTACGTGGATGACATTCTATTAATAGGAAATGGCATTACTATGCTACAATCTGTCAAAGGATTCTTGTCACACAGGTTCTCCATGAAAGACCTGGGTGATGCCTCTTACATTCTGGGGATCCGGATCTATCGTGATAGATCCAAGAGGATGTTGGGACTTTCGCAGTCCAGGTATATCGACACTTTACTGAAAAGATTCAGTATGGAAGATTCTAAGCGCGGTAATCTACCGGCTTGTCACGGAATCACCCTATCCAAAGAGATGTCTCCCAAGACTGATTTGGAAAGGGAACGCATGTCTATTATACCCTACGCTTCTGCGGTAGGCTCAATAATGTATGCGATGTTGTGCACCAGACCAGATGTAGCTTACGCACTGAGCGTGGTAAGCCGGTATCAGTCAGACCCAGGGGAGAAGCACTGGATAGCAGTAAAGAACATTCTCAAGTACCTAAGGAACACTAAGGAGATGTTCTTAGTTTACGGCGGAAAAGACCTCAAGATGGAGGCCTATGCTGATTCCGGCTTCCAGAGTGATAAGGACGATTCCAAGTCCATGTCAGGTTATGTCTTTACCCTCAATGGAGGGCCGGTGTGCTGGAAGAGTTCCAAGCAGGACACCTTTGCTGACTCGACGATGGAAGCGGAGTATATTGCTGCTTGCGATGCCGCAAAAGAAGCGGTCTGGATGAAGTTCCTAACAGAACTTCAGGTGGTTCCTACAATTGTTGATCCAATACCTCCGTATTGCGACAACAACGGAGCTATAGCTTTATCGAAGGAACCAAGGTCCCATCAGAAGTCCGGACACATCTTAAAGCGATATCACCTGATCAGGGAGATCATTGATCGTCGGGAGATCGAGATTCGGAGAGTTGCTTCTGAAGAGAACATTGCTGATCCATTCACGAAGGCCCTACCTCAGATTCAGTTCGAGAGGCTACTCGAGATCATCGGTCTTCGATATGCCAGTACATGGCCCTAGTGCAAGTGGGAGATTGTTAGTGTATATGCCCTATGGGCCATTATTGTATCATACTAGGTTGTATATTACTTAATGGAAGCTTGGGATATTCACATGTATATAACAGTCTTGTTAAACATGGCAGTATGCTACTTGGTTTTTCTATCTTAATATGTGAGTATACGTATTGATAGAGCTCTTAAGATCTTGCTTGGCTACCAGCGTTGTGATGGAAGTCACACTAGTGGGGGCTGGGTAGTCAACAAGCACATCCTTATTCAGGTCCCTAGTTGTAGGATTATCGAGACAGGGCATCGATACTCCGGAGTAGACTAGTGTGTACGCTTCTCATCCCAGTTGGGGAGATGGTCTGTCCCACAGCCGTCGGTACGTCGTACTGGATATAGTATGCAGGTGCTCGTTAGGTTACTGGCACAACGGACAGGACTCACAAGGAACTGTTGGTTGGTTTTATACCAGTCGTCGGTTAACAGTTCCCAGGTAACATGAGTACAGCATAGTCCGCAGACTTGACACTGCTACTTCACCTCGATTGTGTCCCACTGTTCTTAGATTGCTACCCTACCACGGCTCAAAAGAGTCGTGCAAAAAGGTAGCAGTTGGGTTCAGTCCCGAGCATTTAGAGGCAGTGGCGGTTAGACAGGATTCGTCTCTCCCGGTATTGGGAGTTGATATCGCGCTGTGTCAGAGAGCCATTACGCAAAGTCCCTGGCCAGGGCAGCGAGATTTTCTGGTAGGTTCCAGTAGTTTCTTAGGGTGCAATGGGCTTCACTTCAACACGACTTATACCGCTATTAGGGGACTAACGCTTGCCACCCCCTAGGCCCGATATGCGATAGTCTTAGACGAACAGACCGGACTGTATGGAGATTGTCACTTCAGACTCAGTAGGAGTTCGGATGGGTTTCCTCATCGGCCTTCTTATCGATATCTACCTAGGGACCGTTACGTACAACTAGTGCCGCTTGCGGTCTGTGGTTAAACCCACTTCCAGTGTAGTAGTCGTGTCTCTATAGTCCCACACAGAGAGTTTCCCTACTCCAGGCGAAACGATATAGAGGTCGTATGGTTTTACGACAAGGGATCGGACGCATACGTGTGTTTACGCACGTACGACATCCGGACAGTTTTTACTAGACGGTTTTAGTTTAAGCCAGTTTCTAGTATCCGGTTATTGGATTTATACGGTCTAAAGTTTTTCCGTGTTTTCACGGATAGGAGGGGCGTTCTCGTAATTTCGCAAGAAGCTTCTAGAAGATGGTGACTTGAGGGTTATGGTGGCATATGCATTAAATGAGATTAGTGAGTCATTTGTGTGATTCATTTAATGCATCATAAATGCTTAATGACTCATGGAGATGAATCACCCATTTGTATTTATGAAGCATGGTTGTTAAATCCTTTATTTTCTTTTATGGATAAATAATAATGCTTCATATATATTATGATAGATCATTATCTCATCTTATATACTCTTGCTCACTTTCTCTCTCCTCAAGCTCTCACTCTTCAAACCCTAATCCTCCCCTCTTCTGTGTTGAGACCAAGGATTAGATTAGACTACTTAATCCTTAACCATTCTCTATATCACCTAGGTTACTTAGATTAGCGATTTAAGAAACCTAGTTACCTCAAGTTAGAGGTGAAGCTTGTAGTAAAGCTCTCGGGTGGATCATCTACTACATAGAGAAGGCCGGAGAGGACGTGGAGAACGAAAAGACGAAGGACACGGTTCATCAGGTATAATCACTTTTCATAGTAGTTGTTAACTTCTATGATTCTTGTTATTTATTGTTTTAGCAAAGATTCTCGGTTAGTCGATGTTTACGTAAAAAACAAGATCGTTTTTCATTATTCCGCATCCCCGCAAGTAGTAGGGTGTTGTACATCGACTTACAGTGGTCTTAGAGCCTCGCTAAACAATAATTAACTCATTAGCAAAGTCGTATGAATTTCGAACGCAAAATGAACCGAAAAAGACATCGATATCATAAGTTTCTGTCGAATTTAAAACAGGCTCTAAAAATTTTTCAGGGAGCTGCAGAATAACCTACAGAGAATTGTAAGAACACTGGTGAAAAATGGGTTCCTGAATCGGCCATACAGCCGCGGAACCGCGGCCGATCCCACCGATCCGCCACGGATCCGCGGCCGAGTTGGGGCCGATTCAACCCAGTTTCCTCCAGTAATTCTTCTGTGATATTTTTGTATTTTTTGGAATGTATATTTTCTGCTCAAGTCTCAGGTGCACATTGAAGTTTTGGGAGTAGAATCTGATATGTTTGCTCGATCGAAATTATACAATATTTGCTAGTTTGATTATATCTGTGTTTGAATAATGTGTTCGAAAACCTCCCCTAACTGCTAGTATGTCGGTTGGCAGGGGGTTGCACATTTCTGTAATGGTTTTTACTGTTTGTGGATGTGAACTGTATTGGACTGTTGTGATGATTAGCCGGGATTTGAGATGGGTTGTTATATTCATTCATTCAATGTAATTGTAATATGTTGTAATATTATTTTGCGGGGCACATCCAGGTTGCGGTTGTAGCCACCGTTGTATTATTTCATTTTACTGTTTTTGCTCCTAGGATTGACCCAAGGTGGGGTGCACAAACTACCAGGTACTTTGAAGTGTTTAGTAGCCTACTCACTTTGTTGAGGCAGACCACTTCACTTCGGGTATTTGGCGGGTAGTTTGCCGTACCCGTAGGGGTCTAGGGTGGGGTAAAGGCTATTCATCACAACTGTGTAATCCGTCTTTTGTTGCAGGCTCTAAACAAACGCGGATTGCTTGCAAATCCAATAATGTTCATATGAGATCTGGAATGCCGATTATCGCGTCTGACGAATGTACAATATCTATATATGATAGCTATTTAGACGTCACTTATGTTTTACACCCGCGCTAGCCCAGCCCCCGCTCTGCCGTTAGTTAAGTAACCTAACGGGTGATGACGAGACCCAGTGGCGAATGCGGATGGCATAAGAGGACGTTGTATTTTCGTTGTTTTCTGCAATGATAGGTTAATGATGGGACGCATTATTCTTAATGCAAAGAAAATAAACCAAAAGTTGAATCGTTGGAACAATTTAAAAGAAACCACTCGGTTATTTTAAAACAGATGATATTTTTAATTGCGGAGCTTTAACCACTCCTTTTAAAAGCTATCAGGTTCCTTCGGTCATATCAAGTTCACTACGTTCACGGTTTCGCCAAAACCATTCGTAGCCCCCCGTCATTTCATTTGGGTATTCAGTAGTATTCAAGCTATGCATTTTGACCAAAGTCAAGGCATAGTGTTTGGTAGCTGCTGGGTATTCATTTGTTGCATAAGATAAATGAGTTAGTTTGGGACAGTCGTATTATCATTTGACCTAAGTCAGGGCTATGTACGAATGGGTTCAAATTGACAAGATAATGACGGGTAGAACTTGACATGTGACTTATGACATTTTGACCAAAGCCAAGGTCATAAGAGCATGGGGCAAAAATTTATATCGGGAATTTCTAAAGAAACTGAAATTTGCAAAGAGATGCATACCATTTGGAGTTTGATGGATATTGGTAGGATTCCTTCAACATTATCATACGATGATATTTGGATCCCGATCCTACTGTGAGTATATGCTACTCATCAGGATATTCGTCACTTAACGATCAATGCTATAAACCAAGTAGGTGTCAAGAAAAGTGTCAGCGGGGTTACGCCCCGAGAGAAAAGAGGTTATTTAATTAAGGAACTTCGCGAAAGCGTTGGAAAACCTCTCTCGAAGTACCGACACCAGCCTGGCTGAACGGTTAAGCAAGTATTGTACAGTGAGAATAGTCCTGGCCAATTCTTCTTTTAAGGTTTGAGGAAGGATTCGAGAAACAGTGGGAGCCATCCAGTTTAGATAAATTAAAAACCACTCTAAACTTACAAGAGTATCATGCTAAAGAGTTTTCTTCTCTTTCTCCTAATTGCAGCGACCCTGAAAATGACTGGACTTAAGTTAATTTTAGATAAAAATATACTAACAGGGCCAAACTATAAAGATTGGCTGCGGAATGTCAAAATAGCTTTGACCTATGACAAATTGGGGTACGTCCTCACCGCTAAGGCACCTGCAGTCCCAGGTCCCAAATCCAGTAATGCGGATAAGGAAATCCGCAAAACCAGGGAGTATGATTGCGCGAAGGCCAAGTGCATCGTGCTTGCCTCGATGAACAATGAACATCAGAGGAGGCACGAGGATATGGATCTTGATGCCATATTTCTCTATAAAAAAGAACTTTATGGAGAGCAATCTCGTATAGCAAGATACGAGACTTCTAAGAACTTGTTTCGAGCGAGGTTGGCCATCGGATCATCGGTAGAAGAACACGTCCTAAAGATGATCGGCTATATAGAAGAGCTCACAGACCTTGGGACGACTTTGGATAATGAGCTCTATACAGACCTTATTCTCCAGTCCCTTCCTTCCACCTACGCCCAGTTTATTCTGAACTTCAACATTCAAAGAAAAGAAGTTGAACTTCCGGAACTCCTTAACATCTTGAGGAGTGCAGAGGGCGCCTTGCAGAAGGCAAGGGAAACACCCGCTATGTTTGTTAGCGGTGCTTCTTCTTCCAGGTCCAAGGCTAGGGCCAAAGGAAGGAAAAAGAAGGCCGCCACCAAACTTAGAAGAGGTGTAAGTAAGGTAGGAGGGAAAGGAAAGAAAAAGTTTGCGGTACCGGTCGTGGCCCAGGATGAGTGTTTCCATTGTCATAGGAAAGGGCACTGGAAGAAAATTGCAAGGCGTGGAACGCCAAGAACCAGGAACCGAAGCAAGCCGTGGCTTCGATTTCAGGTGTGTTTGTAATTGAGAATTGTCTGTCAATCAACTCTACTTCCTGGGTATTGGATACCGGATCAGGATCTCATATTTGCAATTCATTGCAGGCACTGAGAAACCGTAGAGTGCTGAAGGATGGTGATATGACCCTGATGGTTGCTAACGGAGCTAGCGTGGGAGCTGTGTCCGTAGGGGATTATCACCTGGGATTGACGAGTGGACACATTTTGGTTTTACATAACTGTTTTTGTGTACCCAGCTTAATGTGTAATATCATTTTTGTTTCCTTGTTATCAAATAAAGGTTATGATTTCACGTTTGTAAGTGATGTTGTTAACATCCACCTTAATCATAGTTTGATTGGGTCCGGTACACTGGATAACGGTATATATGTCTTAAACCAACTCCAAATTTTCAATGTCCAGAACACACTAAAAAGAAAGTCTCCAGATTTAAATAAATCTTTCTTATGGCATTGTAGACTGGGTCACATCAATGAGAGAAGGTTGACTAAGTTGCATAGAGAAGGATATTTGGACTCGTTCGAATATCAAACTTATGCCACTTGTCAATCTTGTCTCAAAGGAAAGATGACAAAGACTCCATTTACTGGACATGGAGTAAGAGCGAGCGAGCTCTTAGGACTCATACACAGTGATGTATGTGGTCCAATGTCTACTCATGCAAGAGGTGGTTTTTCCTATTTCATTACTTTCACGGATGATTACTCAAGGTACGGATTCATTTATCTGATGAAATATAAATCCGAGGCTTTTGAGAAATTCCAAGAGTTTAAGAATGAAGTAGAAAACCAAACCGACAAAAGTATCAAGACACTAAGATCTGATCGAGGTGGTGAATACTTAAGTGCCGAGTTCCTAGGTTACCAAAAAGAGTAAGGAATTCTCTCTCAGCTTACTCCTCCATACACTCCACAGCATAACGGTGTATCGGAGAGACGGAATCGAACCCTATTGGATATGGTACGTTCCATATTGAGTAATGCTGAGTTACCGCGATCTTTCTGGGGTTATGCGCTAGATTCAGCGACATATCTTCTGAACAGGGCTACTACCAAGACTGTGCCTACCACCCCATATCAGATGTGGAGTGGGAAGAAACCCCATCTTCAGCATATGAAGATATGGGGATGTCCAGCTTTTGTTAAAAAAGCAGCATGTGGAGAAGCTCGAGGCACGATCAATACAGTGTAAGTTTGTGGGATATCCAAAGAACTCCAAGGGATATTATTTTTATTACGCAGAGGAACAAAAGGTTTTTGTTTCTCGTAATGCCCATTTTCTAGAACAGCAGTTTTTAGAAAAGGAAATAAGTGGGAGCAAAATAGAACTGGAAGAAGTTCCAGAACAACAAACTACTACTGAATGTTTGGTAGAACCAGTAATTAAAGAAGAACAGGACATTCCCGCACCCCTCCGCAGGAGTAGTAGGCCGTCTCATCCGCCTGAGAGATACTACGGTTTTCTCATAGATGGGGATAGAGAGGATTGCATCATAGAAGATGATGAACCTACTAGCTTCCAGCAGGCCATCCAAAGCGGCGACTCGGTACGATGGCTAGATGCAATGCGGACCGAAATGGAGTCCATGTACACCAACAAAGTATGGACTTTGGACTTTGCTCCAGATGGGGTAAAACCCATAGGATGCAAATGGACCTTCAAGAAAAAGATTGGTGTAGATGGACATGTGGAAACCTATAAGGCTAGACTTGTTACAAAGGGTTTTCGTCAAAGACCTGGTTTGGACTATGACGAAACTTTTTCTCCAGTGGCTATGCTCAAATCTATTCGGGTCCTTCTTGCTATTGTTGCCTTCCATGATTATGAAATCTGGCAGATGGACGTAAAGACGGCTTTTCTGAATGGTAATTTAGAAGAGTGCGTCCATATGGATCAGCCAGAGAGTTTCAATCAGAGTGGGAGCAGCGGGAAAGTATGCAAGTTGCTTAAATCCATTTATGGATTAAAGCAGGCATAGCGGAGTTGGAACATCTTTTTTGATGAAACAGTCAAAGAATATGACTTTACCCAAAATCCAGATGAACCATGTATATATAGTAAAGTTGTAGCTAGAACTGTTGTATTCCTCGTCTTGTATGTGGATGACATTCTATTAATAAGAAATGACATTCCTATGCTACAACCTGTCAAAGGATTCTTGTCACACAGGTTCTTCATGAAAGACCTGGGTGATGCCTCTTACATTCTGGGGGTCCGGATCTATCGTGATAGATCCAAGAGGCTGTTGGGACTTTCGCAGTCCAGGTATATCGACACTTTACTGAAAAGATTCAGTATGGAAGATTCTAAGCGCGGTAATCTACCGGCTTGTCACGGAATCACCCTATCCAAAGAGATGTCTCCCAAGACTGATTTGGAAAGGGAACGCATGTCTATTATACCCTACGCTTCTGCGGTAGGCTCTATAATGTATGCGATGTTGTGCACCAGACCAGATGTAGCTTACACACTGAGCGTGGTAAGCGGGTATCAGTCAGACCCAGGGGAGAAGCACTGGATAGCAGTAAAGAACATTCTCAAGTACCTAAGGAGGACTAAAGAGATGTTCTTGGTTTACGGCGGAAAAGACCTCAAGATGGAGGCCTATGCTGATTCCGGCTTCCAGAGTGATAAAGATGATTCCAAGTCCATGTCAGGTTATGTCTTTACCCTCAATGGAGGGGCGGTGTGCCGGAAGAGTTCCAAGCAAGACACCATTGCTGACTCGACGATGGAAGCGGAGTATATTGCTGCTTGGGATGCCGCAAAAGAAGCGGTCTGGAGGAAGAAGTTCCTAACAGAACTTCAGGTGGTTCCTACCATTGTTGATCCAATACCTCTGTATTGCGACAACAACGGAGCTATAGCTTTAGCGAAGGAACCAAGGTCCCATCAGAAGTCCAGACACATCTTAAGGCTATATTATCTGATCAGGGAGATCATTGATCGTCAGAAGATCGAGGTTCGGAGAGTTGCTAGTGAAGAGAACATTGCCGATCCATTCACGAAGGCCCTACCTCAGATTCAGTTCGAGAGGCCACTCGAGATCATCGGTCTTCGATATGCCAGTACATGGCCCTAGTGCAAGTGGGAGATTGTTAGTGTATATGCCCTAGGGGCCATTATTGTATCATACTAGTTTGTATATTACTTAATGGAAGCTTGGGATATTCACATGTATATAACAGTCTTGCTAAACATGGTAGTATGCTACTTGGTTTTTCTATCTTAATATGTGAGTATACGTATTGATAGAGCTCTTAGGATCTTGCTTGACTACCAACATTGTGATGGCAGTCACACTAGTGGGGCTGGGTAGTCTACAAGCACATCCTTATTCAGGTCCCTAGTCGTAGGATTATCGAGACAGGGCATCGATACTTCGGAGTAGAATAGTGTGTACGCTTCTCATCCTAGTTGGGGAGATGGTCTGTCCCACAGCCGTCAGTACGTCGTACTGGAGATAGTATGCAGGTGCTCGTTAGGTTACGGGTACACCGGACAGAACTCACAGAGAACTGTTGGTTGGTTTTATACCAGTCGTCAGTTAACAGTTCCCAGGTAAAATGAGTACAGCATAGTCCGCAGACTTGACACTGCTACATCGCCTCGAATGTGTCCCACTATTCTTAGATTGCTACCCTACCACGGCTCAAAAGAGTCGTGCAAACATGTAGCAGTTGGGTGCAGTCCCGAGCATTTGGAGGCAGTGGCGGTTAGACAGGATTCGTCTCTCCCGGTATTGGGAGTTGATATCGCGCTGTGTCAGAGAGCCATTACGCAAATTCCCTGGCCAGGGCAAGCGAGATTTTCTAGTAGGTTCCAGTAGTTTGTCAGGGTGTAATGGGCTTCACCCCGACACGACTTATACCGCTATTAGGGGACTGACGCTTGCCGCCCCCTAGGCCCGATATGCGATAGTCTTAGACGAACAGACCGGACTGTACGGAGATTGTCACATCAGACTCAGTAGGAGTTCGGATGGGTTTCCTCATCGGCCTTCTTATCGACATCTACCTAGGGACCGTTACGTACAGCTAGTGCCGCTTGAGGTCTGTAGTTAAACCCACTGCCAGCATAGTAGTCGAGTCTCTAGAGTCCCACACAGAGAGTTTCCCTACTCCAGGCGAAACGATATAGAGGTCGTATGGTTTTACGACAAGGGTTCGGACGCATACGTGTGTTTACTCACGTATGACATCCGGACAGTTTTTACTATCCGGCTTTGGTTTAAGCCAGTTTCTAGTATCCGGTTATTGGATTTATACAGTCTGAAATTTTTCCGTGTTTTCACGGATAGGAGGGGCGTTCTCGTAATTTCGCAAGAAGCTTCTAGAAGATGGTGACTTGAGGATCAAGGTGGCATATGCATTAAATGAGATTAGTGAGTCATTTGTGTGATTCATCCATGTCATTAATGCATCATAAATGCTTAATGACTCATGGAGATGAAGCACCCATTTGTATTTATGAAGTATGGTTGTTAAATCCTTTATTTTCTTTTATGGATAAATAATAATGCTTCATATATATTATGATAGATCATTATCTCATCTTATATACTCTTGCTCACTTTCTCTCTCCTCAAGCTCTCTCTCTTCAAACCCTAATCCTCCCGTCTCATGTGTTGAGGCCAAGGATTAGATTGGACTACTTAATCTTTAACCATTCTCTATATCACCTAGGTTACTTAGATTAGGTATTTAAGAAACCTAGTTACCTCAAGTTAGAGGTGAAGCTTGTAGTAAAGCTCTCGGATGGATCATCTACTACATAGAGAAGGACGGAGAGGACGTGGAGAACAAAAAGACGAAGGACATGGTTCATCAGGTATAATCACTTTTCATAGTAGTTGTTAACTTCTATGATTCTTGTTAGTTATTGTTTTAGCGAAGATTCTCGGTTAGTCGATATTTACGCAAAAAACAAGATTTTTTTTCATTATTCCGCCTCCCCGCAAGTAGTGGGGTGTTGTACATCGACTTACAAAAAGTCTCGTCATAGTCCAAACCTGGTCTTTGACGAAAACCCTTCGCCACAAGTCTTTCCTTATAGTCTCTACCAGCCCATCTACACCAATCTTTCTTTTAAAGATCCATTTGCACCCCACAGGTTTTACCCTAGGGGGTACAACGTCCAAAGTTCATACTTTGTTGGTGTACATAGACTCCATTTCGGATCTCATGGCATCCAGCCACTTCACAGAGTCTCCACTCGTGATAGCTTGCTGAAAACTGGTAAGATCATCATCCTCCATGATGCAGTCTTCTCTGTCACCATCAATGAGGAAACCGTAGTACCTCTCCGGTGGGCGACAAGTCCTACCAGACCTTCGGAGTGGCTGAGGTTCCTCAGTTTCTATTGCAACAGCCGGTTCAACCAATTCGTCATTTGTAGTTTGTGTCTCTAGAACCTCTTCTAGATCTACCACATTTCCATCAGTTTCATTTGTGAAAAACTCTTTTTCTATGAATGTGGCATGCTGAGAGACAAAGACCTTTTGTTCCTCCTTGTGGTAGAAAAGATATCCATAAGAGTTCTTTGGATATCCCACAAAATTACACATGACTGACCGCGTCTCGAGTTTGTCCTGATTTTGCTTTTTAACATAGGTCGGGCAACCCCAAATCTTAATTCTCTTAAGAGATGGTCTCTTCCCATGCCATATCTCGTATAGTGTGGTAGACACGGTTTTGGTTGGGACCCTATCCAGTAGAATTGTTGCTGTCTCCAATGCATGCCCCCAAAATAAGACAGGTAACTCAGCATCACTCATCATGGAATGGACCATATCTAATAGGGTCCGGTTCCGTCATTCAGACACACCGTTGTGGTGTGGTGTGTAAGGAGGAGTGAGCTGAGAGAGAATCTCATTCTCTTTTAGAAAGTTTGCAAATTCTGTACTGAGGTACTCCCCACCTCGATCTGATCGAAGCATCTTGATACTCAAGCCGGTTTGTTTTTCTACTTCTTGTTTATATTCAGTGAATTTCTCGAAAGGTTCGGATTTGTGCTTTAATAAAAATACATGACCGAATCTTGAGAAATCGTCAGTGAAAGTAATGAAGTAAGAAAAACTGCCTCTAGCTTGTGTAGACATTGGCTCACATACATCTCTATGTATGAGTCCTAGGAGCTAGGTAGTTCTTTCTCCGTGTCCGGTAAACGAAGTTTTGGTCATTTTACCCTTGATACAAGACTGGCAAGTCGCATAAGATTTATATTCAAAAGAGTTTAAATATCCATCTTTGTGTAACTTGTTTAGTCTTGTTTCGTTAATATGACCAAGTCTACAGTGCCAAAGAAAAGCTTCATTTATTTCTGAAAGTTTTCTTTTATTAGTGTGTTGTATGCTAAAAACTGTTTGTTGATTTAGGACGTATATCCCGTTATTAAGCGTACCATACCCAACAAACATTTGATTCAGGTGAATGTTCATAACATTGTTCTGCAATACAAAATTATATCCTTCATTGTCTAACAAAAAAACAGATATTATATTACAAAGCATACTTGGTAAAAAATAACATGGGTTCAAAACCAATATACACCCAGATGGAAACCCCAAGTGATACTCTCCCACTGCCACTGTATGTACATTGGAACCATTCCCAACGCGGAGAGTATGGTCACCTGTCTTCAAAACCTTGCTATTTCTCAGCCCCTGCATAAAATTGCAAATGTGAGAACCTGAACCGGTATCTAATACCCAGTAAGCAGAGTTTATTGAAAAACAGTTTTCTGTCACAAACACACCTGAAGCGGAAGCATCCCCATGCTTCTTCTTGAGATTTAAGTACTCGGTACAGTTGCGCTTCTAATGTCCTGTTTTGTGGCAATGAAAACATTCCCCTTTCCCCGATTCTCTTGCTTTGGACTTTTCCTTCCCCTTAACCTTTTTAACTCCACCATTAGGATTGGTGGGCTTCTTCTTTTTCTTTCCCTTGGCCTTAGCATTTGGGCGAGAAGAAGAAGATTGTCCAACCGTCAAAACGGGAGTTTTCACTGATTTCGGTGTGCTCTCTGCACTCCTTAACATATTAAGGAGTTCAGGTAGTTCCCTCTCCATGTTGTGCATGTTGAAGTTAACTATGAATTAAGCAAAGGTGGAGGGGAGAGACTGCAGAATAATATCCGTATATTGTTCATTGTCCATCGTCCATCCGAGGTCCTCAAGCTCTTCTAGGAGAGCTATCATCTTCAGAACATGGTCTCCTACTGGTGCGCCAGGGGCCATTCGCATCTGAAACAATTTCTTTGATGCTACGTATCGTAATACGTGGGATTACTCTCCATACAACTCCTTTGTATGGAGGAATATGGCTTGAATGTCCATATTCTCGTGCTGCTTTTGATGTGTGTTGTCCATCGATACAAGGGCGAGGTATTTGGTCGTGGCACAGTCAGCGTCCTATGTCTTGCGGACTTCTCTGTCCGCAACTAAGGATTTTGGACCTGGGACGGGCGGGGCTGAAGCCGTGAGGACATATGATACTTTATCATAAGTCAAGGCAATTTTCAGATTCCTCAGCCAGTCTTTATAATTGGTCCCATTCAATTTATTTTTATCTAGTAGAAGCCTGAGTCCAGTCATTGGTATCTGCCATTAAGAGAGAGAAAAGAATACACTCAGCGAAAGCTCTTGCAAATATCAGATTGGTTATTATCTTGTCTAATCGATGTCTCCCACTGCTTTAATCAAGTTTTTCTTTCAAACCTTAAAAAGAAAACTAGCCAGGATTAATTATAGTCAACAACTTCGCTAACCGTTCAGCCATGCCAGTGTCGGTACTTGAGGGAGGTTCCCCGTGCTTTCGCACGGACCTAATTAAAGTAAACCACGTTTTCCCAGAGGCGTAGCCCCGTTAACATCTTTCTAGACACCTAATGAGTTAGCTAATTGTAAACTGTAAAACTCTCCTGGGAGAAACTATTGCCCACAGTGGGATCAGGATCCAACCATCATATGGAAGGTATGTAATCTCATTGCAAATCTCAACACTTGAAATTCCCGATGTGGTTTTTACCCTTAGTACCTATGACCTTGGTTATGGTCAACAAATCACAAGCACTAGTCAAGTTCAGCCCGTCATTTCTTGATTAATGAGACCCGTTCATATGACCCTTGGCTAAGGTCAATAAAGTCACATGCCCGTCCCAATTAATCTGCATCATATGCTTTGTAGGAAGACATCACTTAGCTACCGTACACTACGCCTTGGCTAAGATCAACAAACGTAGCACGAATACTAAGTACTCTACTGCCTAAAATGATGGAGGGTTGCGGATGATTTTTAAGAAAATCTTTAACGCTTTGAACTTGATATCGTCGTAGAATCAAATGGTTTTCAAAAGGAGTGGCTTGAGCTCCGCAGTTTTGAAATATAGCTTTTTCATAAAGAGCCAAGTGGTTTTCAAATCCGATTCTACAACAACTTTTTAGGTTTATTTTCTTTACATTAATCATATTAATGTAGTCCCATCATTTAAGTCCTTAAGCCAACCACAGAAAAGAAACGAAAATACAACATACGCTTATACCATCCGCATTCGCCGCAATGTTCCGTTAAGCACCGTTGGGTTACTTAACTAACGGCATACCGGGACAGGACTAGCGCGGGTGTAAAACATAAGCAGCGTCTACTATATATCTCATATATAATATATCATTCGTCTCAGATATCACAGAACACAGGCAGCAGAAATACAGATATAATGTGGGATATACTAGGACGTCCGTATTTAGTATTTAGCCAACAATAGAAAATACGGATTCCAAAGTCGTGATGAATAGCCAAGCCCACACCCTTAGACCCCTACGAGAGCGGCAAGCGACCCTACCAATTCTGGAGTTTAGGAAACCCGGTCTCGACTCCTCGAGATGGCCTCCCACTGAACCCCAGAACTCGGTCACTTGTGCTCCCCTCCTTGGGTCTATCCTAATGCGGAAAAGTAAATAATATACAACACTGGTGACATCAATCTCAACCCGGAAGTGCCCCTAATAAAAGAATATTACATTATATTTGACTTTTACATAAATGAAAATAAAACTCTCATCTCACATAAAAACCCCCGGCTATTCAATCGCGGCAATCCTGCACATCATATCTCAGCAACACATAATGTCATATATCATCAACGTAAGTAAGTATGCGTTCCCCGATTGTCGTTGATGTATAGCAACGAAACCGGCGATAAGCGACATACTACACTAACGGCCACAGAAAAGAAAGTGTAAAACTACAACATTTGGAATCCACAATCTCTTTAGACATCGTAAATCCGAAATATCGCATACTTCGCATTTCATGCCTAACTATATGAATTCCACATATTGTATCACATTCCAGATAAATAAACAGTATTAAACATTTCGATCGAATAATCAAATACCCAAAATTTCCTAAAGCTCAACACTTGAGCGGAGTTCAAAAAACCCGGAATGTGTCAAAGTAGCAGCGGTCCAGCCGTAGAAGGGTCAAGCCAACGCCTCACATGTGGCACACCGTACTGCCCCAAACCCTAAGGTTTAGAGGCAGTTCAGACGGTCACATAATCGAGTTAAGGTTTGTGTTCTTCTAGAGGGTCCACCACAAAACTTGCACGTATTTCCGAAAGATTTAAACTCGAGAAAAGATTCAACACTTGAAATTTTTTTGTGTCGGGAAAAAGTGAGTTAATAATATCCGTTCGAGCTTTTTAATACTTTCTAAATTATCCGAAAAAGGGCACGAGATTAAAATTCCGATCGAATCACCGAATCCAAAACAATTCCCAGAACATCCAACACTTGAATTGGATTAAAAATACCCAAAAATATATACAAGCAGGTACAAACAATACTGTATAAAAATGATGCCATAAATCAACTGTACGGCCGCGGATCCGCGGCCCAAGCAAGGTCTGGCCGCGGTTCCGCGGCGCTATGTATGAATTAGGGCTTCGTTTTTTTACAGTGTTTCTTAGATTTCCCTGCTGAATTTTTTACATATTTTTAATTCTGAAAATAACACAGTTTCAAAAAATGTCTAGAGAGGGTTCAAAAACCGTATTTTTTTTGTTCGATCGGAGTTTTAACATCGCTAAAGTGTCGCCTAAAGTTCTAGGTCGGCTCTGATACCAATGTTAGGTTTACCTAGCACCTCATGAAGGGTTTGGAAGCATCACATGTCTCAAAATCAAATTTTTTGAGATGCTAAGTGAACATACAAAGAATCATCACTAGAAATTTAGGGTTTCGTATCAAAGACATCATCACAAGTAGAAAAGGCTAGGGTTTTGAGAGTACAACCTTTGTATCTCCCTACGCTAGATTCCTTGGCTACTTGAGGGTTGGAAAAAAGGTTCGCTTGAGGTCTTCTAAGTCCACGACGATCCACCCGAATCTCCTTTGCCCAAAGCTACTTGCTTTACTCGATATGTGAATGAAGTAGAGCAAACACCCTACACAAATGGGCTAGATGTGTGTAGTATGATGATATGGTTTGTATTCTATAATCAAAACTCTTTCTTTTATCAACCTCACTTAAAGGAAATTATCATGAGAGGAAGAAGAAGATGGTGGCTAAGCTTTTTCTCACAAAAGGAAAAGGAAATGAGAGTGAATCATAATTGAAATGTGAAAAGAATAATATATATTTAATCCTTTCTCACGTCAACCATGGTTAGAATCATCTAGATCTTTTTCAAAATGAGTTAAACGGTAAAAGGATAATTAACTCAAGGTTAAGAAGTGGTTGAAGCATAGTCAAAGATGATAAACATTAATCTCTTGTGAATTATCCTTTCCTTTTTACAAAATGACAAATAAATAGATAATTCTATAATGTAAGTCTTGCATTGCCACAAAACTTGTATCAGCAACCATGATACAATGTATGTATGTATGTATCCATGCACATCATCATGTGCATACATGCATGCATACAAAAATAGAAAAAGAGTTTGATTAAAGAATTAATCTAAAAGTCATTTGTTAAATCAATACTTGATTTTGCAAACCGGTCATATCAAATACGACCCGACCAATAGAAAATGCCCGATTAATATACGATATCACATATCCGTATATAATCGGGTCCCCACGCATATCTCATATGCACACCACATCTTTTCGCGTGAGCCAGGAAACTTCATTTTGGGACTCTAAGACTTGCCAATACGCCGGCAGTAGGTAATGATCATATCAAATACCTAAAAGCCGCAAGCGGTCAGCTAAACGTAACGGTCACCCGGGTATTGAGCGATCAGAAGAAAACAAGCGAACCTGCTACAACTCCCGTCGAGCCAACCGGCAACACTACCGTACAGTCCGATCTCTTCGTCAGATATGCTGCATATCGAGTCTAGGGATGGTAACGTCGACCCCAATAACTCAATAAGTTGTGCCGATGAAAGGTCTATAACATATCGAGAAACTACTGATAACACTTATCAGTAAATCTCAACAGCCCTGGCCAGGGACTTACTGATATAGTCAATCGAGCACAGCACAGCATCAACTCCCAATACCGGAAGAGACGAAACCCCTCCTATCGCTCATCGCCTTCGTGTGTCTCGGGACTGTACCCAACAGCCACCTGTTTGCACGACTCAGTAGAGCCGTTGTAGGGTGGTAATCAAAGTACAGTGGGAGAACACACAAGACTCTATGACGATCTCGGGTCTACAGACTAACCTGCACCAGTGTCACCTGAGAACTGCTATCCGACGATAGATATAATTCCA
Organism: Agapanthus africanus; assembly: GCA_030015575.1. Lineage (NCBI taxonomy): Eukaryota > Viridiplantae > Streptophyta > Magnoliopsida > Asparagales > Amaryllidaceae > Agapanthus > Agapanthus africanus. The sequence goes on from JASDDO010000004.1 coordinate 211,091,486, forward strand.
TATAGGAGTTCTCGGTGAGTCCTTCCAGTGTACCCAGTCACCACTGAGCACCCGTATACGATCTTAATGTCAAACATCGATGAATGTGGGAACATACATCGCTCATCATATGGGTCTTGTATCATATACGCTAGTCTACTCTGGTATATCGATGCCCCATCTCGATACACCTACACTAGGGACATTTCAGGATATGCTTATAAACTACAGAAGTCCCACTAGTATAATCTCCATCATAATCACAGTAGTCAAGCATATATCCTCAGGGCTTCATCAACATGTATGAATGAATAAAAGTATGATCAAATCAACATGTCAGATAAAGAAGAACCAGATAGCATACTATCATGACGAGCAAGAATGTACACTGAATATATATATATATAAAAATATATATATATATATATATACATCCACTATCATATAATGGCCTCTAGGGCATACATATATCCAACAGACCTAACCAGAGGATGACTTCCTTGGAGGTAATTCGTAGGTTTCGTGTAGACACATACACACACGCACACGCACATACACTTAACTTTGTGTGTGTGTGTGTAGAAATGTGTGTAGGTTTATATATATATATATATATATATATATATATATATATAGAGAGAGAGAGAGAGAGAGACACACACACACACGTGATATGAGGAGATTATATGATACATGGGGTTGAGTCAGTATGACTGGGCATGATGCTGTAAGATATTAGATATACGATCGAGTTATGACATGATATGTGTTATGATATTAGCGGATCATTGGAAAATGAGAAAATGTATATTTATACATAAACGATAATAGGTGATGATGACATTGAAATGTACGAGACTCTAGAATAGAACCCGGATTGTAATATGTGACTTAATCACGATATGATATATGACATGATATTTTAGTGGATCATTTGACGATGTATATTTACACAGACAATGATATATGTTTGATGATATTGGGATGTATGCGGTTATAGTACAGTACCCTTGATCATGATATTGTTTATGGATGATACTATACGAACGATGATGTATATATGTGATAGTTGACCCGTACCCCGATTTTGGGAAGCCGTACGATGGATTTTACCGTACGAGGCATAGAAGTGATGATTTATCCGCACTCGTGACTCGAGGAAGTCATACTACGTACGTGATGCTATTGAAGCTAGATCGCCGACTATTAGAGATATCGACTCAGACTTTAGGAGGATTCTTCTTACCTTTCGACTAGTGTCTTTAGTTAGTTTCTTAGTTGGTTAGGTAGATCTTAGTTTAGACTCGAGTCATACTTATTTTCAAACTGATGAATCGTGCTTTTTCAAACAACAAACCGTATGACTCGTAAACAATATGTATTTTCTAGTTGTGTGTTACTACATATCCACCGTTATATTTATGTTGTGTTCATCGCATCGCATATTCATACATATGTTCTTTAGCTAATATGAAGCTCTGCATGTTAGGACACCAGCACCGTTACTGATGATACGCATGTTCCACGTACACTTATTTGCCGGCTCACACACATCATCATCGGTAATTCCCATGTCTCGCACACATTAGAACATATTATCTTTTATTGATATAATCAGCTAAATGCCAGACCAATATAATATTGTGTGATTACTCTCATGTGCTAGTTTAGACATTGCATTTATTACTTAGATACTTCATGCATTCACATTTTCATGTTATCATGCAGTATTGTGGGGCTTATGCCGATACTCATTATTTACTTACTCATGATTTTGGGATTTTAGATTTCTATGAGATTTCTGGATTTTAGGGAAAACCGCAAGAATATATATAAAAACTTCTCTCTCTATCCCTCTCATTTTAAAATACAAGTTGCGGTTTTCTCGTGATGTATGTGTCGTCCACCATGAGATTTCATGTTTTCTGTTGGATTTCGAGACCCAATTCGAGGAGTGGATGAACCGTCTCGGGTACATGGTGGGCCCGGTATGGTACCCCGAGGCAAGAAACTCGAGTTGTAGACGATAAGTCTGGCAGGGGAAAACTACCTACCGGTAATGTCTAACGCGGCGGATATCCGGAGGATACCGACCGTTGTCATGAGATTTGATGATATGGACCGATCTGGACTGACGGATCCCGAGATATTGAGACTATGAGATATTGAGACTATGAGATATTGAGACTACGAGGTATTGAGACTTTGAGATTTACATGTTTTGTGTCGATACTTGACACGGATTTCTATGGATTTCATTGATGATGTTTCAGATTACCATACAAAATTTACTATGATAAAAGTTAAAGATTTCTTATACAGATATATCCAGATTTCATGGTTGACTGTTTTACATTCATGGTGCATGCATACTCATACACATGACATGTTACTACTTGAGGTACTGACACGAGTACTGAGCATTTCACTTCGCATAGATTATTACCCTGCCACTACTAGATGACTAGGGTTATATTAAGTATATTATTATGACATAGGAAAGTGTCATGCATGCGATTTCTACTCGCAGATGTTTTCTACTCACGAGTTGGCAACTCACCCCCGTTGTGCCAAACTTTTCTTACAGGTTTCGATGTACAGGTTTCCTTGGCGACTTGCTGGCACATCATTTCATTCAGGGTGATTTGCTGGGTAGGTTGGTTCATTGTATCGGGACCGCCATTGTACTTTTATTATTTTATTTGTATCTGGTAAGCTCCATCAACCAGACTTGTATTACTTGATAGATTTAGAAGAACGGTTGTTTTTATTTCGATCTTAGAGTCGCGCTTGTATTATTATGGTTTTTGGTGGATTTGTTTTTTTTTTGAGTTTTGTTCCTCGCCCTTCGGCGTTGTATATTATATTGCTTGCATGGTTGTGACCGCCAATTGACGAAGAGCTAACTCCCGCTTGGGGATGCCTTTTTATCATTACTTATGTATATATTCTTATTTGTACCCGTTTGGGGCCAGTTTTTACAAAGAAGACTCTGCTGAAATTTTTGAGAAAATTTGATGTTGCTTTTAAACATGTTTTTCTTTACTTCTTCTTTTAAATGGTTTAGATTTCTGAATTTCGGCTTATTTAGATTACGTTACTGTCACGACCCGAAAGAGCACGTGACTGGCCCTCGAACCATATGAAATCTATAGGACTCCATCTGATCCAAGTAAGCCAAAGCCCAGAAATCTAAAACCATTTTAAGAGTAAGTGAAGAAAACTGGTTTAAAGAAGTGAAGGAAAATATGTTTGAAGTCGAGGTTTTTAAATAACTAAGCCGAACGTGCATTTTTAAAAGGTAAAGTCTTTTCTAAAAATTTCGGCAGAGTTTCTTTTGAAAATACTGGCCCCGAACGGGATACAACAAGCATAACATATATACAATGATAAAAGGCATCCCCAAGCGGGAGCTAGCTCTTCGTCAATTGACGGTCACAACCATACATGCAATATAATATACAACGCCGAAAGGCGAGGATCGATCTAAAAGAAACACAGTAAGCATGAAAACCGCAATACTACTAAGCGCGACTCTAAGGCCAAATAAAACATCACTAAAGTCTGAGTCTGAAACAATAAACAAATTTGGTTGATGGAAATTCTAGATACAAAGAATAATATAAGTACAATGGTGGTTTTGATGCAAAAGGAACCACCTACCAAATGCAATTCACCCGCAAGGAAGCAATGTGCCAGAAATGCCGCAAAGGAACCTGTACGGCAAAACCTGCAAGAACTGTGGCACAACGGGGGTGAGTTTCCAACTCGTGAATAGAGAATAACTACAAGCAGAAACCGAACGCAAGACATAATCCTAGGTCAAAACGATCAGTACAAAATCCTCAATATAAAACATGCAGCCTATAACAAGACTAGGGTAAATATCTAACCCGAGTGTAATCTCCTGTGCCTGTGTCAGTGCCTCAGGTAGCAATATAACATAAGAATGAGGTATGAATGCATGAGAACATAATACATGTAAATGAAGAAACTTTTTTCATACTTTAGTGAGATTTCCTTTGTATTTTTAAAATGAGGTATCATAATAAAATCAGCATAAAACAGTGCCTAACATCGGCATAAAACGTAATCCAAATATCCCGATATCTCTGTATCCCAATCACAAAATCTAGGGCGCCGTCAGTCCAGACCGGCCCCTACCATCAATCTCAAGACCACGACGGTATCCTCCGGATATCCGACACGTCAGGTAAAATCACCGGTCGGTAGTGCTCCCCTGCCAGGCTCAACGTCATCACCACATTCATCTTGCCCCGGGGTACCGCACCGGGTCCACCATGTACCCGAAACGGTTCATCCGTCTCCTCGAATCGGGTTTCCAAATCCATCAGCAAACTCATGGTGGACGACTCATACATCATGGGAAAACCGCACTTTTTATTTTAAAAGAGAGAAAATGTTTATCTGTGTTTTTGCGGTTTTCCTCCAAATCCAGAAAATCTCACGGAAATCCAAATCCAAAACCTCAGTAACACGTAAAATAGTGAATATATGCATGAGAATCCATGAATGCGGCATAACAATGAATATCAGTATGCATGAAGTAGCAGGTAATAACTACAATGTCTAAACTATTAGCTAATAGGTTATGTCAAGCAATAGTATTTTCTAAGGTGTACGTGACATGGCAATTACCGATGAAGATGTGTGTGAGCCGGCAAGTAAGTGTACGTGGTACATACGCAACATCGGTAATGGTGCTGGTGTCCTAACAGCATGATATCAATAATGGAGTATGAAACATAATATAAGAATGCGATGCAAAGCGAACCACAAAAAAAGTGGGAGCTGAATCTAGACGCAACTATAACTAATCTGCATTAATCTAATATAAGTCCTACAAATGGTGCCTTTTGAAATATCACGAATCATGGGGTTTTGAAAATAGGGGCTACGGTGTTTTTATGAAAAGATACGCCTTTTGAAATGTCCGTAGATCCCTTGACCTGTCTTTTAAAATACCCACGACCCGCTAGTTTTGAAATAGGTAGGAGTCTAATCTAATCTAACAACTACACTAAACTATACAGCTGAACTAACAAGCTGAGCTACAGGTAAGGAAACCGCCTAACATCTGAGTCGATATATATAGATATAATAGTCGGTGATTCCGCCCCAATAGTATCGCGTACGATACAGTATATCATATGACATCCTCAAGTCATGAGTGCGGATCTATCATCAATGTAAAGCTCATACGGTAAATCGTCGTACGGCATCCCAATAGCTGGGTACGGGTCAATATCACACTATCTCATCACACTTCAGGTATCACTATCAACATATCATATAATCTGGGGTACTATTCTATGTCTAGTATAAATCGATACCATTAATAAAGTATGCATGCGGGGGTAAACACACATCCCAAGCCCGCAAGAATCACATTTCGTATCCCAAATACGAATCATATCACATCACCGATCTCGCGGCACAAAGCCCAATTTCATTGACTCATCTCCAAAGTCATCCAATATCATCAACACAGTGCCAGTATAAGTAATATGCAAGGGTGTGCGTGTAGGTGTAATTCTATTCTAGGGTTCGCGACTATGAACTACACTAGTCACTTCTAACCCTACACTATCCATAATACACCTAACTATCATATATAATAACAACTACGGACTGCGGGGGTGCTATACGCCATCCACCCGACTTCCCCCAGTAGATATAATCTACTCACCTAGCGTCTTCATTTGTGGACGTCGCCACGCGCTTGCTTGTCGTCCCGAAGTCTTCATGGGGTACCTACACATCAAAATATCGTATATGCGCATTAAAACCAAATCAAAGCTAAAACGGCACATGAAATCCAAAATGATACGATAAGAGGCCTATAGGTTAAAACCCATGGCACGCCTTCAAAACCATCAACACATCCTCTATATCGTCGTATAAACGCCAAATAGTTGAGGCAAAACACAATCCACAATTGCAGAATTAAAAATACGGAATACGGAAACATGAATCTAAAACAGCAACTTAGGAAATATGTCCCAGATTTTACCCTAGGTCACTTTATACAAATCTATATATACCAGGGGTCTAACATGAACATGTAGGAGCTACAGAACCAATACGAGCCAAAATGGTGGGACCCAGGCCGCAATTTGCGGCCAATGGGGATAAATTGGAGGCCGGGAAGAAGAAGTGGGAGCTGGGGTCTTGGGGTTAGCTTCCTGGGTGCCTGCACGTGTCACTGTCCAATCAATTTTAATTTAGGGTGTCTCGGGTGATAGCAGATTCAATATACCCTTCACAGATTTCATAAATCCCCCGATATCGGTTTCTAAAATCCGTATTATGGTTTAAGCTTCAGGTTTTGGATTTCCAATTCATACACTAGGGTGATGGTATAACCTCTACAGACCTCAATTCCATATTACAACCCATAAATCATCACAACCCTAACTAGGTTATCCACAAGTCCACAATATCACACAATATCGATTCGATCTTAATATGAGGGTAAAGGAAATGCATAAACTAAGTTTAAGGTCCAGAAAATACCTCATTTGGCAACTCAAGAATTTTCTTGAGTTGCCCCTAGTGGCCAAAATCCTTGCTTCTTTAGCACCAAGTGTAGATCTAGGGATTGTGCACACATTTAATGAAATGGAGATTGGGTTTTGGGGTTGTTTTAGAAGTGTTTTGGAGCTTGAAGAGGGGAGGGAAAGGAGGTGCAGGAGCAGCAGCAGGAGAAAGGAGAAGAGGGAGGGAAATGAGGGGAGAAATGGTTAAGTCCTTAGTCAATGAAGCCCATACCTCTCTCTCTCTCTCTCACCAACTACCCATTTCTTTATTCTTTTCCTTTTCTTTTTCCTTTTAAAACCCTTCTCACTCAAATAGTAAACCCAAATGAAAAGCATGGCAAGAAAATGCACAAGTGTGAAAAAGTGATATGTGCATGTGTTGCACAAAAAGCTAAAAACCGATTAGCGATTTTTAATCGCGATTAGCACTAAATTTGTGTCAAATTAATCACAAAACTTTAAAATGTCATAATTCTCTAATTTACCCTATTTTAGAATTTTCCAAAATTTTCCAAAATTTTTCCCCATTTATTTGTATTTAATAATTCCAAAATATTAAAATATTCAATAAAATAATATTAAATTATAAAAATTCCCAAAATTAACATTTTATCTTTTTTGAAATGTTACAGTTACGCCTTTAGACGTTTCGTAGTTTAAGTGACGGTCACGTTCCGTACGTTTGGGTCGTGACAATACAGATTTCACCACGGTGTAAGGGATGCACCTCTTAATTTCATCAATTGATGGCAATTCTGCAGATGAAGAACCCGACATTGAGAGGGAGAGAGAAAGAGAGAGAGAGGGGCTAAGAACTTAGAGGGAAAGACAGAGAATGTGATGGCGATGGGATCTGAGAGAGTGAGAGAGATCAGCATAGATAGTGAGATTCGAGATAGAAAGGAAGAGATTGAACTCTTAATATAATAAACATAATCATTCACGGGTATGGGATTTTTCGGGGCGCCGTTTGCAACCGCGTCCCAGAAAAACACATACCCGTGAATGATTGTGTTTCTTTTGTGACGCAGCTTCAAACTGCGCCATAGAAAAAATACAGACCCGCTATAAAAAAAATATAGACCCGTGGATGAGTATGTTTATTTTTTTGAGCAGAGTTTGCATCTGCGCCCCAGAAAAAATCATACCCATGAATGATTGTGTATCCTTTTGGGGTGCACTTTCAAACCGCGTCATAGAAAACACACATCCGTGAATGAGTATGTTTATTTTTGGAACGCAGTTTGCAACTGTGCCCAAAAAAACAAACTCCTTATAAAAACAATGATTCATATTATTTTGCATTTATTAATTGTATGGGACGCAGTTTGAAACTGCACCCCATACAAATGTTATGGGTGCAGTTTGTAACTATGCCCAATACATTTGTATGGGGCGCAGTTTCAAACTGAAACTGCGCCCCATACAAATCATAACAAACGTATGGGGCACAGTTTGGAACTACGTCCCATACAAATGCTATGTGCGCAGTTTGAAATTGCGCCCATAAAAAAATTATTCCACGCCAGCGCCAGCGCCAGCACTGAGATGATACTGACGTGGCGCCTACGAGTAAAGAAGTGGTCTCTTTTTGTAATTATTTTTTAAAGTGATTTTTTTAAATAATTATTAATTATTTTTTGTTTCCTATGAAAAATTGTCATTTTCCTTGGATCATGGAGGGGGAGGAGAAATAGAGATGCTATAGTGACATGTGAAAAGGACCATCTCTTGAACATTTAGATGCCTTTAATTTTACTACTTATTTTTCATATCTTTCATATTTTTTCATTTCAGTAAATAAGTCGAGCTTTAGTTAGATAGTTAATGTTCCAGTTTGGCTCGTTTATTTGATGAACGAGTCTATGCGAGCTTTTGACGAGGTAGAGCCGTGCCTCGAGCTTTTCCAGAGCCAATAAATGCATAGTCTAAATCTAAAAATATATTGTTTTAAACTATATGCAAAAATCATATTGAAACTTCCCCGAATGAGATATATAGTTGTTATAACTAGCCAAAAGAGTGTAGAGTTAGTTTTGCAACATAGTGGGGTCTAAATTTAATGATTAATTGTCTAAAATCTTCAATAGTGTACCATTAAACCATATGATGAACTATAATCACGGTTGCGGCTATTCGAGTCGAGCTCAAACAAGTGTCGGGCTTGAAGATGATTCAAGCTTGTTCATTTACTGTATCGAGCTTTAATTCATGTTTAAGCCCGGATCGTTATAATTAACGACAAGCTTTTATCAAGCTGATTCTAAATGAGTTTTCAAGCTTTGAGATTTTTAACAACCCTTCGATTTGGTTAAATTAAGATTATGTTCTATTAGTATTTTCCACATATCAGGCATGTATAATATAAAAAACATCATTAAAATAATTTTGAAGTGCTTTCTAAAGATCTTTCTTTGCTAAAGTGGTAAAGATCTCAAGGAATTTATAGAGAGATATTAAAGATTATAATAAATTTAAACAATAAGATTTTAGTAGATCATAAGATTTTAGCAGACCCCAGATTGTAGGGTCCACCCCTGGCTACACCGAAAACTTCAGCCATGTATAACCTTCACGACTGCACTTGACAATCCAAGCAATTGTTGCGATCACAGACTTCGATAGCTTATGGATTTTTGGGATGAAACCATATTGGAGGATTTGACCATATTTTATTCAATAAAAGGCATTTTGGCAACATTATAGCCGTATAATTGGAATATTGAAAAAATGAAAACAAAAGGATAATTTTTTTAATAAAAAAATAATAAAATAAAGGTCAATTTTTTAAGCAAATAGTAAGGTAAATCCCTACTCGGTTCAAAATATATAAGAAGGAAAATTGTTTCTCAGACAGTTTGGAAAGATGGCTTATTTTGAAACCCATATAATTCCAAAATTATTATTAAAAAAACCAAAAATATACTTTGACGCCGTTTTAAACTCAAACCCTTTTCATATATGTATATTTGTATGCATCACCCATAACACTCTTTTAATATTTTTAATATATGAGAATATGGGATTTTTGGATCTTAAGACATTAGAACATGACATTTTCTATTATATACCAATAGTTACCATTAAATGTGTGTATACACATGTATACATAAACACATATATGTAAGCACGCCCACATTCATCATCCAAATCAATTCCGTCTCTCACACTTATGAGCATTAGCTCAGTTGGTATGAGCACTTCCTCTCTTGGAAAGAGTCCAGGGTTCGAATCCCAGGAGTCACAAGAGGGGAAGTGGACGCCACACAAGAGGGGAAGTGACCACATATTAACGCTTTCAGAGCAAATTCGTGAGCCCCCTTGATGTGTGTAGGTGTGTGCGGGGTATGTGGTTGTGTGGGAGTGGATGTGCAGCACGTAGATCGTGTATCTATCATGCACTACAGGAAAATGGGCCCAATTTCGACGGTGAATTTGTTGAGCTTTATTTCGACGGAATATTTCCGTTGAACTAAGTCACATCCCGTCGATAAAAATTGAAATTTAGTTGACTTCGGTCAACAGTTATTTCGACGTCTAATTTCCATCAAAAAAAATTATTGACCGAAGTCAGCAATTTCCCGTGACCCCTCTTTCCCCTTTTGTTAATTTTTCCCCATCCCCCATACTTTTTCCCTCCCCCTCTTAAAAAATCCCCGCCCTCCTCTCCCCCTCTACTGTCCACCAAAAAAAGTCCCCCGGCTGCCCTGTCCATTCTCCGCCGGCCTCCGATCTCAGCCTTCCACCCGCCTCCTCCCCTTTTCCCCTCCTCCTCCACCAGATATTAACCCTCTTCGAGCCACCATCTGTGTGACGACCCAAAAATATTAGGTCACGACCGGCACATAAATCACGCCACGTCTACATACGTAACGTAATTCAAATAAGCCGAATCTCAGAAATCTAAACCTTTTTTAAGAAAATAGAAGATGTGAAGTTTTGAAATAAAGGTATGATGAATTCAAAAGTTTTCTTAATGAATAGATAATAGAACATGAAAATGAAAGTGGATTTTTACTAATTAAAAACATATTTCGTCTTTTAAAAATTTGGACAGAACCTCCATTGTATATTTTTATCCAAAACCACATATACATGATAATATAAAAGGCATCCCCAAGCGGGAGCCAGCTCTTCGCCAATTGGCGGAATCACAACCATGCAAGACAGAAATATATGTATACGATATAAGTCTACGCTAGCGTCCCGGCAGTCTACAGACGCCAAATGCGGAACAAAAACTTTTTAACTGGCGCTATCGTATACTTTCACCCGGATCTGCCATTATTGCTAAACTAAAAAACAGTAAAGAGTGTAGAAGGGTTATACCGAACGATCCGAGTCCTTCGTTCTTTAACCATCATCCCACGCTCCGTTGCGGCTGCTCCGATCCCGTCGATCTCCGATATCCTCGTCGAGGTGGCACCACGTCGACGATTCTTTAAACGGGTTTCCGCCCCTGACTCGAGGCAACTCGGTCGTCAAGTTTGCTAAAAGAGACGACCAAGAATGATGTAGAGAATGAGTAGATGACTTTGTCTCACTTCGTCCAAATCCGTGGACGATCGGTTAATGAAGTTGCCGAGGGAATTGGATGATGGAATGAAATGAACTGTAAAATTCCATGCACCCCAAATACTATCATATCTTTTACAACCATATGAAATCATCAAGTGAGTGAGTGTAGGAGGAGAGAGAGGGTCGGCCATATATAGGTAGAGGGAGGTGAGTGTAGGAGAGAGGGGAGAGTAACCTTAAGCAAAAGATCATGAACAAATATCCTTAGCTAAACAAAATGCTTTAATGTTAAAGCATGAGTCATAAACCTAGTCATCATGCATTAATGAACCATTAAATGCATCCAATGAAAACTCAACACCAATTAATCCTAGTCACCTCATCTAGATGCTTCTAGAACACTGACTCACCTCAACTGAAGAAAAGATAAATCCGTCTTTAACCGAATGTTAAAAGACGGCTGATAGAAAACTGGAAACTGGCAACTTCCAAAAGTGATCTTGAAACGACTTTCAGGATAACCCCGAAACTGTATAAATATACCCGCATTTGTATTACGACCGAATACAAATGCAACTGAGACAAAGATATTATACCTACTCAATATAATACTCGGATCCGGCTTAAACCAAAGCCGACCAGTATCATCTGCCCGAAAAATAACACGTGCGTAAACGCACGTGCATTTTTCCGAACCCTGCCATAAAACCATACGGCCTCCACAACGTTTCGCCCGAACTTGGGAAACTGTCTGTGGGGGACTCTAATGACTCGTCAGTACCCTGGCAGTGGGTTTAACCACAAACCGTCAGCGGCACTAGCAATGCGTAACGGCTGCCCATGGACTGACCTCAAGGGAGGCTGATGAGCGAACTCATCCAGAAACCCTACTGAGCCTAACAGTGACAATGTATATACAGTCCGGTCCGTTCGTCTATGAGTATCGCATATCTGCCTATGGGGCTAGTAACGTCAGACCCCCAATAGCAGTATAAGTCGTGTCGGAGTGTAGCCCAATAACACCCTGAGATACTACTGGAGTACCTACCAGTAAATCTCCTGCCATGGCCATGGACTTTGTGTAATGGCTCTCCTAGACACAGCACGATCTCGCCCCCAATACCGGGAGAGACGAATCCCCTGCCGATCCGCTCACGTGCCCCCATATGGCTCGGGACTGTACCCAAAAGCTACCTGTTTGCACGACTCCTTTGAGCCGTGGTAGGGTAGAAATCAAAGCACAGTGGGAACTCACACGAGACAAATGACGACCTCAGGTCGATGAACTAACCTGTACACATGTCACCAGGGAACTGCTATCTGACGATAGATATAGTACTAACTAGCAGATTCCCGGCGAGTCCTGTCCGGTGTACTCATAACCCAATGAGCACCTGTATACATCTTAGGTGATCCAACTGACACCAGTGGCTTGTGAGACCGGCCACCGCCCCTCGTCGGGGTCTCGACTGTACACACTAGTCTACTCCGGAGTATCGATGCCCTGTCTCGAAACTCCCACGACTAGGGACCACAATTAAGGATATGCGTATAAACCAACCAACTCTCACGTATATGATCGCCATCATACTGTTGGTGGTAAAGCAAGATCCTAAGGGCTCTATCAAAGTGTAACATGTAATCAGTCACCTGAACATGTACACGACTGATAAAGGCAAACCAGATAGCATACTATCATCTCGAGTAAGATTGTCCTACCGGTATAGGTCCTCCGCAATCATTGCAATCACGCACCTGCGATCCAATAATTGACTATGAGGGCACTATCTCCAACAATCTCCCACTTGCACTCAAGGCTAATTATTGCGATGTCGACTACTCACAGCCCATGTGAAACCGAACATCCAACTCCTCTACTAATCAGTATCACAAAGCCCGTTTGTAAAACTATTGTGTTCGAGAAATAGCCTCAGTGAGTGGATCCGCCTAGATGTTTCTTTCTATATCTCTCTTAATCTCAAGTTCGCGGAGAAAGCCATCTCCCGAATTGAGTAATACCTGTCTTAGAATATGTCTGGATATCTGATGGGACCTAGTTCATAAATGAACTCCAAATCCAAACTTCTTAGACTGTATCGATCACTGAACCTAATCAGTATCCGGCACCATGCCACCCACAGTATCCTCTTGGACCACCTGTCCATAATACTATCCCTCTTTGTCAGAGGGAAAAACTATAACTCTGACAATCACTCTGTCAACCATGTCACCTTTGAAGCCTGGAATGATAATCGTCTCCCGAAGGAGGCTGCCGTCATCTAATCCGTAGAACATGTACTTATGTTCTAAAACTGCTTCCTTATGTTTCTCCAGGATTGGATTAATACAAACTTATTGCATCTAGTGCAAAAACAGCATCTGGTGTGGTACTTGACATCTCACGATTGACTCAATTGCCTAAGCAAGTGATCTGTCAATCATGCACATCCCTCTCCCCTTTAGTCTATACGACACCTTTAGAGAGGGTGACTCCATCACCTGCAGGTACACCACCATGCTAGGAGTCATCTTTTCTAAAAACCATTAGAATACTGTCAAAGTACCTACATTGGGAAACTACCCAAATCCAGATCTAAAACCATAGGTCTAGAAACCAGCATGTCAAATATTATATCCATATCATGTCTGGAGAAACAACTGTGTGACGACCATAGTACAACCGATCGTAGTATAGGAATTTTACTTCCTACTCTGTGTATGTCATCCAGATAACATGACATCACACCCTACTACCTCCTTAACAGATCCATCCCCTATTCTGATGAAGTCAAACCTATGACTGTCACATCAAAATTAGATGATCTATCTCCGCTATAACTGCTCAAGTCTATAAATAGACATAAGCTATTTGCCCACTATGCTTCTGTTGCTCCCACTGACTACGACAACCCTCCTATCGGGTCTCATAGCCTGGAACAACAGTAGTGCCAAGTCTTGGTAGATAAGAACCTCCCTGTCACCGTCCTTGAGGCTACCGAAGTACCTCTCGGGTGTCTGAGGTTACCCACCATATCTGCGGAGTGGCTATTGGAATGTCAAATCTGATTGAATATATAGGTCCTATTAAATTTTCCGTAATCGTTCGCGGTTCTGGAATCACTTCCAGTTCTACCATACTCCCACTACTGTTTTCTGAAAAAGATCCATTTTACTAAAATTGTGGCGAGTCAAGAACAATATCACTATTGATCTTCCAAATGGTAGAATATCAACCCTCGTCATAGCCAGGGTCAACCCACAAACAGCCATTACAGAAACGTGCCCTGAGTTATCCAGAGTCTGGTTTTAAGCATAAGCTGGACAACTCCCCGTACCTTAATATCTTTTAAGGTACGATCCATTCTATATCCAATACAGAAACTTTGGCACTTATTTAATTGGAACCAAATTCAAATCATGCAGCTGTCTCCAGTGCATATCAACTTAATGGAAAGAGGCTAATCAACATTACTCAACTTAGGAATCCATCCAATTATGAGTAACCTGAAAGAGAAAACTTGTTTCTCAAAACCATCACTATCATCTGAATACCAATCACAAGAATCTACATCTTCGATCTCTTTGAAGAATCCCGATACTTGTGACACCTGGTTCTCTACTTTATTCTTATACCCACAACTTCTCAAAACTTAGACCTTGTATTTCTACGAAACACTCGTCTAAATACTAGAGAAGTTGTAAGTAAACAGAACATAGTACGAGGATCTACCCCTTTGTCCTGATGGACACTTGGACAACATACAATACTCTGTATAAGTCCGCTGAGTTAAACAACTCAAAACCTGTGCGTCGTAGGTTGAAAACTGTACCCTGGCGATTTTTTCTCAAATATCACTAATTACAACGAATTCCGATATAATGAGGATAATCACCTAATTCCCAATAACTTACTCCCACTCATCATCTGTAAAACCATACAGATATGAGAATGAAACCTAGTAAATACATACCCTTGGAGTAAGTGTCTAATCGGGAAAACAGTTTTTCTTTAACAATGCACTGAAACATGAAAATGTTTCGTAGGGGTATCCTGGTATTCATAGTAATGCCTCTTCCATAATCTAATTCATGACTTCAACCGTATATTTTATTGCCATCTCTCCAAATCCCTTTATTTGTCTTTAGTCGTTACCTTCTGTACACCATCGTTAGGCTAAATGGTTTTCTTCCTTCCCTACCGTTCGGCACCAGCCTATGGTTTGGAAGAAGACTATCCAGTAAGCATAATAGGTGTACCCTCCTAAACCAAGGAGTACTCGCAACTGAGAGAAGGTGATGATAAAAGACAACTGAATAATACCTTATTATTTTAAAGGTGAAATAGGAGTGGCGATGAAGTACGCGGTTTTGGTCGTGAATGATATCAGTCGCAATTTACTTTGCCCTCTTTCTAATCCCTTTATTTTGTCTTTACATATTACCTTCTGCACACCCTTCTTAGGCTAATTGGTTTTCTTCATTCCCTACCTTTCGGCACCAGCCTATGGTTTGGAATAAGACTATCCAATAAGCGTAATAGGTGTACTCTCCTAAACCAAGGAGCCCTCGCAACCTGAGAGAAGGTGATAATAAAAGACAACCGAATAAACCAATTCTATTTCTCCTGAACCTGGATCCATCCTCGAAGAAGTCCCTTCGAGTTCGTATATTACCATACGATGGATCTATCCAATGGAAGTGGATATCCGTAGTAATACGGGTGTTCTGAGAAATTCAAAGGGTAAAAGAAGGAGTGGCAATGACTTATGCAACTTAGACAATCCAAAAGCCAGTATTTTAAGAAGGTTCGGTCAACCTGGTTACTGAGTCATAGTCTAGGGTCGGTCAAAGGTCGCTGCCAAAGAGAGATAGAAAAGAAACACTCTGCGTGCACTCTAACCTAGATCAGAATGGTTATCACTTTATCTAATCCGGAAACCTCCCACTGTCCTGTCAAATTCTACTCCAAACCTAAAGAAGAATCAATCGGGATCACCCGAAGAGTAAACCAACTCATCAGTGGGAATCGGGATCCAACTCTCATCGCATGATAACGTGATGGAATGCATCCACGTTACTCATACTCCAGATGGTATGCGCATACTTGGAAAGTTTCAGTTTCTTTAGAAACTCCCGATATGATTTATGCCCCATGCTCTTATGACCTTGGCGTATGTCAACAAATCATAAGTCACATGTCAAGTTCTGCCCGTCATTATCTTGTTAATTTGAACCCACCCGTACATACCCTTGACGTATGCCAACAAGGTAATACGACTGTCCCAAACCAACTCATCTATCTATGCAACAAATGAATACCCAGCAGCTACCAAACACTATGCCTTGACGTATGCCAACAAACATAGCTTGAATACTACTGACCATCCATAAGAAACGACGGAGGGCTACGGCTGGTTTTTGGCGAAAAACCTTTAACGTAGTGAACTTGATATCGCTGAAGGAACCTGATAGCTTTTTAAAATATAGTGGCGAAAACCTTTTGCTAAAGAGGTCACTCCCGGTAAAGGGATCTCGGCTCTTTCCTCATGGAATGAGGTGCAGGATATTCCACTGAATACCGCTATGCAAAGCAACTTGTAATCGACTATAGTGAAGTTATTACCCTGACGCAAACTTCTGTCCAAGGGGTCGGTCCCGGTGAAGGGATATCGGCCCTTGCCCCGTCGAATGAGGTGCAGGATATTCCACTGAATACCGCTATGCATAACAAAAGGAAACGTCTTTGCAATAACACTTTTTAAATTTGTTCCAACAACTGAAAACAGGTTTGTTTAACTTTGCATTGATCAGAATCAACGCAGTCCCATCAATTAATCACACCAGAAAAGAACGAAAATAAAATGTACGTATATGCCATCCGCATTCGTCACTGGGTCCCGTCATCACCCGTTAGGTTACTTAACTAACGACAGAGCGGGGACTGGACTAGCGCGGGTGTAAAACATATACAACATCTAATAGTATATAAACCAATATACAATAATCGCTCCAGGCGTGATAATATGCAACATTACAGAAAAGTAATAAGCATCACAGAACAATACAGATAATCTGGGATCCTTGGTTTCACAGAGCCGCTGCTGAAACCCGACGTTCCCCTGTCGTGTGGATAGCCTGTGCAATGAAAACTAGACCCCTATGGGTGCGGCAAGTTACCCGCCAAAACCTGAAGCGAGGCAGCCCCCTACAGCATAGTGAATGGACCACCCAGCACTTCACGGAATCCGGTAATCTTGAGCACCCCTCCTTGGGTCAACCTGTACCCCCTATGAGTGCGGCGAATAGTCTGCCAATTCTAGAGTGGGGCCCCTCTGCCTCTCAAAGCCATGAGATGCGGACCCGTTGCCCTCCCGAACCCGGCTATCCGTGCACTCCGTCGCGGGGCAAAACCTAGTACAGTAATGAAAAATAGTACAATAGGTACATCGACCGCAACCTGGTCGTGCCCCAAAAGAATATTATACAACAGGCAGTGACGGCAGTCCACAAGTTGGACGCTCGCCCCGCAATATCAAATGTACAAATAAACTCAAACTGTACTACCATTGCACACTGCTATCAACCACGACAAATCCGCAACATCACAGCACAACACAGAACATCAACGCGAATGTCATGTTCGCAAACCCGTCTAAAAGAACTATAGCAATCGACGCGGTTTACCGATCAAATGACATTCCCGGTCGGAGATATAATGTAAGCACTGTAAACTAACATGTTTAAATTTCGATCGACCAAATATCACAAAGTGGGCCCCACGACTTACTGGTGAACAGTAACAAAATCTAGGCCCAAAATATATATACCAAAAACCTCAATTCCCACAGACGAACCCACTGTACAAATTTGGGAGCATGAGCTCACCAAGTGGCCGCGGATGCGCGGCCAAACCATGGGTTTGGCCGCGTTTCCGCGGCGGTTTGGTGGAGTCATGTGCCCAAATTTTGTCGTGGTTCTTAGAAAAGCCTGCACAGTTTTCTGAGACATGTAGAAAAATTTTAGGAGATCATTTAAAAACAACAGAAACCGTGAAGTTAGAAATTGCAGTTTTTAGTTTTCCGGTTCGATCGATGTTTTAAACGCGTTAGCACAAGTTAGTATAGCAAAATGGTTAGGCTCTGATACCACTGTAAGTCTACGCTAGCGCCCCGGCAGTCTACAGACGCCAAATGCGGAACAAAAACTTTTTAACTGGCGCTATCGTATACTTTCACCCGGATCTGCCATTATTGCTAAACTAACAAACTGGAAAGAGTGTAGAAGGGTTATACCGAATGATCCGAGTCCTTCGTTCTTTAACCATCATCCCACGCTCCGTTGCGGCTGCTCCGATCTCGTCGATCTCCGATATCCTCGTCGAGGTGGCACCACGTCGACGATTCTTTAAACGGGCTCCCGCCTCTGACTCGAAGCAACTCGGTCGTCAAGTTTGCTAAAAGAGACGACCAAGAATGATGTAGAGAATGAGTAGATGACTTTGTCTTACTTCGTCCAAATCCGTGGACGATCGGTTAATGAAGTTGCCGAGGGAATTGGGTGATGGAATGAAATGAACTGTAAAATTCCATGCACCCCAAATACTATCATATCTTTTACAACCATATGAAATCATCAAGTGAGTGAGAGTAGGAGGAGAGAGAGGGCCGGCCATATATAGGTAGAGGGAGGTGAGTGTAGGAGAGAGGGGAGAGTAACCTTAAGCAAAAGATCATGAACAAATATCCTTAGCTAAATAAAATGCTTTAATGTTAAAGCATGAGTCATAAACCTAGTCATCATGCATTAATGAACCATTAAATGCATCCAATGAAAACTCAACACCAATTAATCCTAGTCACCTCATCTAGATGCTTCTAGAACACTGACTCACCTCAACTGAAGAAAAGATAAATCCGTCTTTAACCGAATGTTAAAAGACGGCTGATAGAAAACTGGAAACTGGAAACTTCCAAAAGTGATCCTGAAACGACTTTCAGGATAACCCCGAAACTGTATAAATATACCCGCATTTGTATTACGACCGAATACAAATGCAACTGAGACAAAGATATTATACCTACTCAATATAATACTCGGATCCGGCTTAAACCAAAGCCGACCAGTATCATCTGCCCGAAAAATAACACGTGCGTAAACGCACGCGCATTTTTCCGAACCCTGCCATAAAACCATACGGCCTCCACAACGTTTCGCCCGAACTTGGGAAACTGTCTGTGGGGGACTCTAATGACTCGTCAGTACCCTAGCAGTGGGTTTAACCACAAACCGTCAGCGGCACTAGCAATGCGTAACGGCTGCCCATGGACTGACCTCAAGGGAGGCTGATGAGCGAACTCATCCAGAAACCCTACTGAGCCTAACAGTGACAATGTATATACAGTCCGGTCCGTTCGTCTATGAGTATCGCATATCTGCCTAGGAGGCTAGTAACGTCAGACCCCCAATACCAGTATAAGTCGTGTCGGAGTGTAGCCCAATAACACCCTGAGATACTACTGGAGTACCTACCAGTAAATCTCCTGCCATGGCCATGGACTTTGTGTAATGGCTCTCCTAGACATAGCACGATCTCGCCCCCAATACCGGGAGAGACGAATCCCCTGCCGATCCGCTCACGTGCCTCCATATGGCTCGGGACTGTACCCAAAAGCTACCTGTTTGCACGACTCCTTTTAGCCGTGGTAGGGTAGAAATCAAAACACAGTGGGAACTCACACGAGACAAATGACGACCTTAGGTCGATGAACTAACCTGTACACATGTCACCAGGGAACTGCTATCTGACGATAGATATAGTATTAACTAGCAGATTCCCGGCGAGTCCTGTCCGGTGTACTCATAACCCAATGAGCACCTGTATACATCTTAGGTGATCCAACTGACACCAGTGGCTTGTGAGACCGGCCACCGCCCCTCGTCGGGGTCTCGACTGTACACACTAGTCTACTCCGGAGTATCGATGCCCTGTCTCGAAACTCCCACGACTAGGGACCACAATTAAGGATATGCGTATAAACCAACCGACTCTCACGTATATGATCGCCATCATACTGTTGGTGGTAAAGCAAGATCCTAAGGGCTCTATCAAAGTGTAACATGTAATCAGTCACCTAAACATGTACACGACTGATAAAGGCAAACCAGATAGCATACTATCATCTCGAGTAAGATTGTCCTACCGGTATAGGTCCTCCGCAATCATTGCAATCACGTACCTGCGATCCAATAATTGACTATGATGGCACTATCTCCAACATACGACGCCCAACGGCGAAAATCAACACAAAGGAAATGTAAAGTAAGACATCAAAACCACAAGTAGCGAACATAAACCCTCGCTCTAAGTCTCGCAACCATAAGTCCTTCTAAGTCTTACTATTTATACAAATACTAGTTTTGATTGATGGAATTGACTAGATACAATGGGAATAATAATACAAGAGTGGCACGATCTAATATGTACCACCTACCAAAGCAAATCACCTGAATGCAAGCTGTGTTCCAGCGATGCCGCTACCGATCCATGCGGTCAACCTGTAAGAACTGTGGCACAATAGGGGTGAGTTGCCAATTCGTGAGTAGAAAATATCATTAGGTAGAAATCGAATAAAACAACGATTCTTAGGACAACTATATCATAAAGGTAATACTATGATATCTAGGGTGACCGTATCTGCATATGTGCCAACAATATAATCAATGCCTATCTACATGTAAATAACATCTACGTGTCCACCAATGACACAACAACATCATGCATGTAAATATCATGAAAGCATATGCATGTAAATATTAGGATATAAATCAACGTGTGTCCATCAATGAAACATCAAAATCATGGAACCTGAGTGTCCAATATCGACACTCGAAACATCATGAAACCCGTGTCCAACATTGACACGTAAATCCTCATATCTCAAGCGCCGCATCCTCAGATCGGACCTCAGGCGCCACATACTCTGGTCGGCCCTCATGTCCATCTCTTGAATCCGATCGGAATCCTCCGGATAACCGCCGAGTCCAAATACTATCACCGGTAGGTAGTGCTCCCCTGCCAGGCTCACCGCCTAACTATACGAGTCTTCTTACCCCAGGGTACCTCACCGGGTCCACCATGTACCCGCAGACGGTGCCTACCACTCCTCGAATCGGGTTTCACATACAAATCTCAGAACCGAGAAAACACATGGTGGACGTCTCGAAATATCATAACAAGAGAAATCGGGTTTTTAAAACATTACATGATTTCCTTTGAAATATAACCACGATTCTCAAATCCAGAATCTCATGAAAACAACATCTCAATGCGTAAAATCGTAAAGCATGATATATGCAAACATAGACAGAAATGTGAGCATATCCAATATATCATGCGACAAGGTATAGTGATGTGAACATAGCAAGTATATCATGCAACATAGCATAATAATGTGAGCATAGCAATATATCATGGCATGATGTAGAAATTCTACTGTGTAAGTGACATAGCAATTATCGATGATGAAAGTGTGTGAGCCGACAATCTTTGTAAGTGTAACATACGCATCGTCGATAATGTTGTAGGTGTACTAGCACAGGTATATGTAATGCAATGAGAATATCATGAACGTGTTAGTTATATATATGCCCTAGATTCCATTGTTGTACATATGATGTATATTATAATAGATGCTTGGATATATATAGAGAGGACTTTCTTGCTCGTCATGATAGTATGCTATTTGGTTTCACTTTATCTATAATGTTGAATTGTATTAGTTTACTGTCTTGTTCTCACATGATGATAAAGCCCTTAGAATATGTACTCGACTACTAGGACTATGATGAGATCATACTAATGGGGCCAGCGTAGTCTATGAGTACATCCTATAATTGTTCCTAGTCGAGGGTGTATCGAGATAGGGCATCGATACACCAGAGTAGACTAGCGTATACGCATCTTGACCCATATGATGGGCGATGGATGATCCCATATCCATTGGTGTTTGACATCAGAGATGGTATACGGGTGCTCAGTGGAGACTGGGTACACTGAACGGACTCGCCGAGAACTCACAGATGGTATTATACCTCACGTCAGATGGCAGTTCTCTGGTGACACTGGTACAGGTTAGTCTGTAGACCCGAGATCGTCATAGAGTCTTGTGTGATTCCCACTGTGCTTTGATTTCCATCATAACACGTCCAAGAGGGCATGCAAAACAGTGGCTTTTGGGTATAGTCCCGAATCACATGGAGGCAATGAGCGATAGGAGGGGTTTCGTCTATCCCGGTATAGGGAGTTGATGTTGTGCTGTGTTCGATTGGCTATAACTGGAAGTCCCTGGCCAGAGCGGATATTGAGTACTACTGGTAAGTGTTATCAGTAGGTTCTCGACCTGTTATGAGCCTCACATCGACACGACTTATCGGTTATTGGGGTCTGACATATACCACCCCTAGACTGGACATGCGACATATCAGACGAAGAGACCGGACTGTACAGGAGTGTTACTGATTGGATTCACAGGAGAATGTACAGGCTTACTTGTTGATCTTCTGATCGCTCAATACCTGGGTGGCTATTACGTTTAGCTGACCGCTTGCAGCTTGTGCGTGTTTGATATGATCATCACCTGCTACCAGCGTATTGACGATTCTTTAGAGTCCTACACAGAGGCTTCTTGACTCAGGAAAAACGGAGTAGGAGCACATATGTGATATGTGCAGGACCGAGGATAATACGATATGAGATACCATATTCTATTCTCGCGATATATGATATTAGCCGGGTCATCGGATCAAGTGTTGATTCGATGAATCGGTACATGCAATATTTGTCGGTTATATGCGACATAACCGGACTGTCGGATCAAGTGTTGATTCGATAATTTAATGTATAATTATATATATGATATATTACAATACATTATCTAATATTGGCTCGCCTTATTATTTCATTTTATCACCGGATAAAATATTGATATATATGCGATATATGTTAATACTATTATTTTCTTTTGTTGCAAAAATATATTATATATGTGATATATAATATTGTAACAAGTTATGATTACAAATTCAATATGATTAGTAGAGATTAAACATGGTTAGGGTTTGATTTGGGTTAATCTTTTCTAGAAGCTTTTAGAAGCTTTTGTTTTGTTTCTTGCAAAGATATTATGTGTTGATATTTTTGGAGATATTTTTATTAACCCAACCCGCACCTTTTACCCTAGTTAAATCTCTATAACCATGGTTGCAATTGTAATGATAATAACAATTCATTATTCATTACAAAAGGATCATTCATTCTTCTTCTTCTTCCTTGAGCTTTTGAAAAGCTTTCTAGGTTTTTCTTTTGTGATGTATTAGTGTGAGAAATTGATAATAAAAGAGAGCATAAATCATACTTCATCATCCTCATCTAATCTACCCAATTAGATTAGGGTGTTCACCTCATTAATATTTGATTAGTGAGTGAGAGCTTGAGTTCAAGAAACTTCAAGGTAGATCATCTTTGAAAAGGAAGACTTCAAGCTTCAAGCAAGCATGGATCATTCGGTTTGTGGAGATTCATTTGAGTACGGGAGATCATGGATCGCGGCGAAGGGACCACTACTCGGAGCTTATGAAGCGAAGGAGCGGACTACAAAGGTTGTAATCCCTCTATCTTAGTTGTAAAGATGTTTACTTGCATGTTTAACCCTAATAATCTAGCAAAGATCTTCGCTTTGGGTTGTTCCGTACGTCTAAATTTTAAATCGGGCATGGTTGATGCCTTATAGACCCTTATGACAGTGCCTAGTAACCCTACAGAACATAGCATAAAGTACATCGTAAGCGAAATGCTATAAAGTATACGTATCTACAACATATCCGAGTCGGTGAATCTATCAGTCGGCATCCAGCCTCACAACAACACGTACGGTATAATCCTCGTACGGCATCTTCTAATCAAGGGTATGGATCAATCATCAGATAAACTCATCACGTACGGTAATTCATGGTACGACGGCATTAAACAATTAAGGATTCTATCAACCTATATAACAATGAGGGTACGGACCTAACGTCTTGTACAGCATATCCCTCATTAATCACATCATTATCCATACATATACATATCTCTCAGGTTACATCCGTATCAATCTCAAATCATGGGACCGACAAAGGTATCAACTATCTCATATCGACTCGCATCCATATAACGACATATCACACCAAGTCATCATATCACATCGTATACTCTTTTCATCACATTAATATCTCACATCGAGTCATCTTTCATATACATTCTATCTTATAAATCTCATGTCATGCTACTCTAAATCTCGTACTTATTCTCGTGCACTACCTATATTTATATATCGTGATTCACATTTACGTTTCACATCCTTATATATATATATATATATATATATATATATATATATATATATATCTTCGAGACATCCTTACTAATCATATCATTTCATACTAAACCTTTAATCACATCTGTGGGTTCCTAGTATAGGTTTCTCCGACCATATTCATAAGTTTCTAACATGGTTTCCTTAACCATATTTGATATATATCGATTTCCATTATAATTTGCGGGGGTGCTATACGACATCCACCCGACTTCCCTTGTAGATATAAATCTACTCACCTGCAGAACTCCTCGTTCAGCTATAGTCGATGTGCTTCGTCGTCTCGGAATCCACACGAAGGTACCTACAATAAATACACAATTGCAAATGCCATTAAAATCAAGTCCGGAAAACCAATACGGCACACGGTGCGCTCATAGGTTAGAACTTATAACCTAAGCATGCAAAAACAATCAAACAACCCTTGTCGTTGACGTACAAACGCCCAACAACCAAATATAAATCCAAACATCAAAACCAAGCATTCAAATCTCAGAAAAATTTTCCCAAAACACTCACAACAGCTCCCGCATTTTTTCTCAGGTTAATTTGGGAAAAACTATTAAGTACAGGGGGGTTGTTTATAGGGATTAGGAGCTGCAGAACAAATTCCATCACCCTAGCCCACAACTTGACCGGCGACAATGCCCTGAAATCCGGCATGCTCGGCCTTGGGTGCTTTGATTGAGTTCGTATTCTCAGGGGGGGTCTTCTAGTGGTCCATCTAGGTCTCTAGGGTTGCTAGTTTTTCTCGTACAGGTCTCAGGTCATCCCAGATTCCCTGTAGGAACACAATACTTCACAAAACAGACACGGGACCATTTCTAAGTTCATATCTTGGTTCCTATTCTCAGTTCTTGGCCATTAAAATCATCATTAAGGTCTTACAAACTCTCACAATACTTCAATTTACCAATCTCAAGTCAAGTTTCCCACTAAACCCTAACTTGGAATTTCTAAGCTCACAATTCCACACTTAATCAATTCTAAACTATAATAGAAGTTAAAGAGACTAAATTACTAGGCTAATCGTGTAGAAAAACCTCATTTGGCAACTTAAGAATTTTCTTGAGTTGCTCAAAATCTTCAAAATCCAACTTTGAAGGTCCAAAGTGTTGAGGATGAGGTGGGGATCAATTTTAATGAAGGGAGTGTGGGGGTTTTGAGTGAGTTTTAGGGTAGTTGCCATGGGGTAGAGGAGGTAGAGGAGGAGATGAAGATGATGAAGTGATGGAGGAAGTAAAAATGAATGAGGGTACAAGGTCAAGGGTAGGAACCTCTCTCTCTCTCTCCCTCTCTCTCTCTTTCTCTCTCATGGCATGCCATGCCTCATGAGTGTGTCCTCTCTCTCTCCTCTCAAGTCATCATGCCACCTTTCCATTTTCTTTTCTTTTCCCCTCTCACAAATAAAACCAAACATAATTAAAACATGAAACCAAAATGTAACATGATATGGTGTACTAGCCATGGAAAAATGTAGAAACACGGATTTGGCTTAATCGTGATTAGCAGTGCACTAATCAATTTTTATTCAAATTGCATATAATTAATTATAAAAATACCAAATCCGATAAATATATTTTTAAATGAATAAATCATTTTAATCTCCAATTATTTCACAAATATTGGTATATATTTATACTGTTTTACGAAAACCCCAATTTCGCAAATCGGGTAGTTTTCGCGAAATATATTATTTTAATATTAAATTCCAAAAATAATATTTTATATTTTCTGAAATGTTACAATCTTCGACATTTAAATAAATTCGGTCCCCGAATTTAAATTTAAATGCCCAAATACTAAAACATTTCAATAATCAGCTTAAATCAACGGTGCTCCGAAATCATGGAAGATACAGAAATACCACAACGTATAGTGTGCTCCTGAAAATGAGTACAAAACTCAAAATCGAACTCCGTCAAGCGTCACGCAAATTATCGGATTTGCACGCAAATCATCGGAGTTACAACGGAGATACAGATCTCGAAATCCACTACTGAAATCCAATATGCACTAGTTAAACTTTTTGAAATTCATGCAAAATCCATGCAAAATCCTTTTTGAATCGCCGTGTGATGCATAATTCACGGTCAAGTGACGGACGCTTATTTATAAAGTAATAAATATACGTTTATATATTTTTTGCTCAAATATACGTTCCGCCGTTTTTAAAATATCCCAAAAGGTTTTCTTTTTTAAACGTTCTATCGCTCACGGACACGTAAGAAATAGCGAGACTATAGCTCCTTTTTGAAAACCTCTTGTTAAACTTTTAATGCATGCAAGTACTCAGGTACTGTCCTCAGATCAGTCATGTTCGGCTACTACATAATATAGTGCCCATCATGAAAACAAGGTGTTTAAGAGCAAAATCAGCCTCGAAAGGCGTATCCAACAATCACGTGAGTCTGGTGCACACGGAAATCAAATCTAACACAAGTGCCACGATATGCATAAAAGCAAAACTAAGTGCAACGGGTGTACACGAAAGCATCTTTCCAGTGCAACGGATGTGCGTGACAACATATCAAGTGCATCTAGAGTGCGCGAAAATCTCAACCCAATACAACTAACATGCACGAATGAAAATCCCAATCGAGTGCATCCGGTGTGCACAAAATCACATCTCATATCATGCGTCCAACATGCGCGAAAATCCAAATCAAGTGCATCCGTCATGCACGAATGAATTCTAAATCAAGTGCATCCAACGCGCACGAATAAAATCTAAATCAAGGTGCATCCAACATGCATGAAAAAAATCTGAATCAAGTGCATCCGATAAGCACGAATAAAATCTCACTCAAGTGCATCCGATACGTACAAAATCCAATACCAAGAGCCTAATATGCGCAAAATCCAACCCAAGCGCGTCAGGTCCGTATAAAACATCTAGTGCGGTAGCATCCACGAAAATGAACGTCAAGCGCAAACGCGCACAAAAACATAAATCTGGTGAAACAATGCTCAAAGACATAAATCGGGTTCAACCAATATACGGAATATAAATCCGGTGCATCCGGTGCACGAAATACAAATCCGGTGCATCCAGTGCATGAAATACAAATCCGGTGCAACAAATGCACGACGTATAAATCCAGTGCAACAAATGCACAAAATACAAATCGGGTGCAACAAGTGCATGAAAACGTATCAATAACTTAAATGCGTATAAAAACAACACCGAGTGTACCAAGTTGTATAAAATCAAAAACGTGTGCAACTATGTGCACAAAATCCGTATCAATGCACTTCAAGCATATGTGAGCTATACCGAGTGCAAAAATCAAATCGAGTGCGTAACACATGCACAAAATCAAATCAACAGTATGAAAATCCACAAAATCATAAACACGTGTAGCCAAGGCATAAAACTGATCTCAAGTGCAATAAATATGCACAAATCATAAACCAACACAACGGTGCATAAGACATATCTCAAGTGCAATAACTATGCACAAAATGTAAATACCAAGTAGGTAAGTGCAGCCATGGTGCACGAAAACATAAATCATGAAACCCACTCATCGAAACTCAATCCAAGCGATAAAAGTGTGATACTCGGATCACGAAACACAAATCGCAATAAATGACATTGAGGTACACAACCTACAATATCGAAAAATATGTCGGTGCGCCCAAACTGGCAGAGCAAGAACATGCGTATGCCTCCTGCTCACGGTCTTGCGTCTTCTGTCTCTGGGTCCTCATTTCTCTGTGGATTACCGATCTCGCAATCCATCGGCTCGTCGGGCCGGTCAGGTGTACTAACGGAAACGGTTCCGCTCTAACACTCCTCTGGTCATCTCTCGGCCATTTAGTATGACCACTCGTAAGCAGCACGTCACTGGCGTCGGCCTCTGGCCCTCTGAATACACATGACACAACTGATCCTTGGTGCAACGCTTATCGCAGCAGTGTCCTGGAAGGCACCTGCTCAAGGTCTCTTCCGATCTCGCCTATGCCGAACTATACGGAGGCTGGTACTCTTACATCATTTTTTCTCTCTTTTTGGACATCTGCGTCCTGAGCACAGCATTTCCGCGGGAACTGGTCGTATCCCAACGCCTCTGTATACATATCAGATCTCTAATCTCAACGGGGAGTAACAACAGCTCGTTAACATCTCGCACGAACCTCTTGTTTCACTCATCTTTATTTTCATCCGCTTCGATGTCACGTCATTCTATCTGCGTACTGCGATTGTTCTCGGCTACAGTCAATCCGGAGTCTTTCATATGGACTCGAAATTACGAACTCGGTATCTTCATCACTCTGTAAAAGATATCTAGCCGAACACGTCCTCGGGAACTCGTCCCAACCATCGATGGAATACTCTATACTCGTCCGTTCTTGATCAAATCATAGTGCATCTGGGTGAGGTCCTTTATCCGAAGCTGGTCAACTTACGGATCTCCTATTAGATCATCCAACGAACATCGTCATCTCTAGATCGATCTACTCTAGATCTGAATACGATTCTCCACACTGGGAATCTTCAACTCAACTGGGCCTGCGTCGGCGCATCAAATCAGACGAATCACCTTCGTCTCTCAACTCAAGATAGACTAGCTATCTCTTGTCGCCTTTCTGCCTGAAAGCTCCAGCGATCTCAGCTCATAAGCTCTGGAAGCGGCATCCCATCAATCTCAGCAACAGCTGGGTCATCTGTCTGCAAGGTAGACGACATCACGATCTCTGAGGTAGGCTATACATCAACGGTCCTCTCACAACAGGCAGCCTCTAACAATGGCCTGATCATCCGGTGCAAAACCGAACACTCGCCTCAAACGAGAGGTCACAACACAAACAAAATCGATACGTTCCCATGTCAACAGAAAACACGATGGTCAGTCCTCGTCCATGACGAGCTCACCCTGACCACATCACTAGAAGCAGCTCAATCTGCGCTCAAACCATGGTGATCGGAACCTCAAGTATGTATCGATGGAAACCGTTCAAAGGAATGAAAGGAATCAATAGATCCAGAATGGATACATGATCATAAGGAGGAACGGAATCAGTGAGAGTATGATCATGGAAACGAATAGAATCAAGGATCTTAAATGGATGTATGATCAAGGGAACAAATAGAATCACAAGTCTCAAGATATGTATATTCTAAGATTTCTTAAGTGGAGTATCGTATCGTAAATATGCCGCGGAACATACGTACGGTACGTCACTCTACTCAAGCTACCTACTCCATTGTAACACTTTAGAATTCTGATAGTGTTAATTAAGCGATAATACAGGTTTTTAATGAAATTTAAACTAATAAATATTTTCTTCATATTTTATTTAATTAATTAATATTTTATTTAAATATATTTGGTTTACGTGCACACACGTGTGCATGTTGAATTGGGGTTTAAGAAGTGTTAACCATGCTCATATAGTCATGGCACACTTAACCCTCTCTTTTTATCATATTATGCAAAATTTAAACACTATATCTATTTATTTATTCAAACAAAGTTTTTTTTAAAAGAAAGAAAAAGAAAGAGGAATTTAAAAAGAAGAGAAGAGAAAGAGGGTTTGATGACTTGAGGGTAAGGGGGATGGCTGCATAATGGCCATTTATGAGAGGGAGAGTGGGTGTAACACTCACCTAGACTCATCCATACACTCACCCTTACACTCACAACACATATACACACAAATCCTTCACAATATCCCTCATTATCACCTCACTCTCTCTAATTGTTAACCACAACTCAGTAGCTCTTTCTTCCTTCACTTTACTTCAAGTTCTCCACTTGATTTAATTGTTTTCATCATAATCCCAAGCCTAAACCTGAATCCAATATCACAAAACCTTCACAATTCATGCTATGCATAGAGTGATGACTTGGAGATTTGAAAGTTAAAGTTTTTCCCAAGTTTTTAGAGAGGTAATGATCTCAAGCTGTTAGTTAGACTCTAGTGAAGTTGTATGCTTATTAGTTTTAGTTTTAAAACACTAAAGTTACAGTTTCGCGCAAATATCGTATTTTGATTAAGTTTCATGTCTCGTTGGAATCTGCTATCAAACCAGGTTTTAATTTTAGAAATTTGCATCACGGAGACCTAGTTTGGAGACCTAGAAGCCACCCTGAAAACCTGAGACCACTCCCTAAATTTTTGGCCGCAAATAAATTACTTATGGCCGCAAATTACGGCCAGACCGGGGGCTGGGGTGTTTTGCTTGAGTCGTGGGGTCTCTGGGGTTATTTGTAGGCTCGTGGGACTTGCAACTTTCACTAATCCCTTGTGTAGAAAAATATGGGACCGTTTAGCTAGAATTCAAGTGTTTCGGATTCGTGCGATACGGATTTATCCGATGTTCGTTTAAATTTTTCGTACGTTTGGTAGCCGTGGGGTTAGTATAGGATATCGCTGCACGCATTTAGCCGCTAAGCGAAAACTTAGTAGCTAGTGGGAGTCGGGTAGTTGTTGTCGTTGTATTTGTGCGTTATCGCTCGTGCTAATTTCATTCGATGTTGTGTGATAATAGGATCGATAGTGGGGACTTTGAGCGCTGCAAGGAAAGGGAAGGAGGTGGTTGGATTCACCTAGCTCGAGATCATCGTTGAGTAGATTTAACAGCTACAGGGGAATCGTCCAAATGGCGCTAAGCGTCGAGAGCTGGATTCAGTGATATAAACCTATGTTGTTAGCATATACATTCATTGTGCATGAATATCATCTTGCATACCCTATTATTGTGGTACCATGACACTGTATTGATTTGACACCACACCATTACTAACGGTTCATTCTACACGATGCACTGAATTGTATGCCGCACACACACCCCGTTAGTAATTGCTATGACACACACATTATAGAAATTATTTCGTCGCCTTCATTATCATTAAACGGTTAAATAGAAATTCTTGTCCAATCACACATATGAATTGCATCATACATGTTTGCTTACTTCATACCCTTCTATAGTTACCTAATTACTTCAAAGGATGTTGCATTTCTATTTTCATAAATTTGAGAGAAACGCAAGATGTCTTTGAAAACCTGATGATTTAAAAAAGATTGGTTTTCCTTTGATATGCTCACATTACTGTTCCGTGTTTGCATATCTCGTTTTTTATGGACATATGCATTGATGTATTGGTTTTATGCGATTTCTGGATTTGAGGACCGCGATTATATTTAAAGGAAAAATATAATATATTGTTTATAAAGAAAATGCGGTTTCTTTTCATATGATATTTCGAGACGTCCACCATTAGTTTTTGGTTCTGAGCTTGTTCTCGAGACCCAATTCGAGGAGTTAGTAGATGCCGTTTGCAGGTACATGGTGGACCCGGTAAGGTACCCCGGGGTAAGAAGCTCGAGTTGTAGACGATGAGCCTGGTAAGAGGAGCATTACTTACTGGTGATTGTATAAACTCGACGGATGTCCAGAGGATACTGTCTTGGAGTTATGAGATGAGATATATATATGAGGGCCGATCGGAGGATGCGGTGCCTGAGATATGAGTATTTACGTGTCGATATTAGACATGGGTTTCATGATGTTTTCGAGTGTCGACATTGGACACTCAGGTTTTATGATGTGACATATATGAGGGCCGGTCAGAGTGACGGCGCCTGAGATATTGGGATTTGGGGTGTCGTTGATAGACATCGGTTTTCCATGATGATGATTCATACATGAGGTTTTATGTGTTATCCCATATTCATAATTGTATTAGACATACATTGTTTCATGTAGTTGTTGTACCCCGGTAGTGTACCTTGAGCATGATTTTACTGCATATCCGTATTGTTATATTTTATGCTTTCAGATGCATATTTCAGATTATCGTTTCTCATGCATACTTACGATTATCTGTACGATGTTATTTACTATTCATGAGTTGGAAACTCACCCCCATTGTGCCACAGTGTTTTGCAGGCTCGACCCTCAATATAGTCGTGGCAGGGCTACTCATTTCATCTACTTCTACGGATACCGCTGTTGTTGGTCGTGATTTTGGATAAGTGGGTGGTTTTGCGGTTATCTGTATGATCTCATTGTGTATCTTATTGGATCTAGTACTCTCCATCCACCACTTTCATGTATATTGACTTAGAGATAAGTTTGTGAGGATCGGTATTGTATTATTATGACTTTGGGTGTCGAGCTCGTTGAGTCGGCTGTTTTGTGTATGTTGTAATGTTGTTTCACTTCCTTTTGCTTATTGCTTCGCTACGACGTCGTGTATATATATATATATATATATATATATATATACATACATACATACATACATACTTGTTGTGGTTGTGTTCCGTCTTTTGGCGTGAGTTGCTCCCATTTGGGATGCTTTATATTTATGTTATACTTGTACCCGTTTGGGGCTAGTTTTTACAAAGGAGATGCTGCCGAAATTTTCAAGAAAATAAATTAACTTAAGATTTTCAAAATGTTTTAAATGTTAAATCTTTCTACCATTTTATGGTTTAGATTTCTGGGTTGTCGGCATACATGGATTACGCTACGCCTTTAGACGTTGCGAGATTTAAGTGCCGGTCACGTTCCTATTTTGGGTCATGACAAAGTTGGTATCAGGGCGTTAGGTTTTACCTTTCTGGGTGTAGTATGACCCTTGGTATGATGGAGTAGGTATCATAAGTAGAGTGACGTAGTGTATGTATGTTCCGCGGCATACTTAAAACACGGTACTTCGCCTAAGCGACCTTAGGACATGTTGCTTGAATTCCTTCCTTGATATATATATATATATATATATATATATATATATATATCCTTATGATTCGATTTCTATGTTCTTATCGAATCCTGTTTCCTTATTCCAGCCACTATGCCGCCGAAGAATAAGAGGGCACAGAGAGCTACCGCGAGAGCCATGGTCAGGGCAGGCTCGTCTAAGACGAGGACTGACCGGGGCGGTACGCCTACTTTACAGGAGCAGTTTGATCCACCTTCTGCGAATCGTGTTCCACCTTCTCCAGACCGTATTACTAGGCTAGAGGCCGGTATGCAGGATTTGCGGCAGATGATGTGGTCGTTGGTGGAGGCCATTCGAGCGCAGAGACCAGAGGTTGTCCCACCTGTTATGGGGACCGTGATGGTGCCTGTTGTTCCGGAAGTCATACTTACAGCTATGAAGGTTATCGCCGTATCCTTATCTGAGATCATGTGGCTGAAGCCTCCGGTTTTCACAGGCACCGACGCCGCTGAGGATTCGTAGTCTTTCATCGATCGGATGGCTAGGATCCGTCGTTCGTTGAGGTGCTCCGACACGAGATGGGTAGAGTTTGCTAGTTTCCTTCTGGAGGGTCTTGCCCAGACTTGGTGCGAGTCTTTAGAGAGAGGTCGAGCCAAAGGTCTTCCTTTCGATGACCTGGATTGAGTTTACGATGGTGTTTCTTGGCCGATTCCTCCCTCAGAGTGTTAGAGATGCTAGAGCTCGCAGATTTGATTCATTGCGCCAGACTCCGGTTATGACAGTGGCGGAGTATGATGTCCAGTTTACCCAGCTATCGGTGTTTGCTCTCTATTTAGTAGATACTGAGGAGAGTCGTGTCAAGAGATTTTTACGAGGCCTGACTACCCAGTTGTTCCTCTCCATCGGCACCCAGCATTTCGATACATACGCCGCCGTAGTAGACACACCCCTACTGGTTGAGGAGCGTCGTTTCGAGACTTCAGTCGTTCCGGAGCCGAAGAGGATTTGTACTGATTTATCAGTGCGGAGGCTGCTTGGTAGACACCGCGATAGGTTCTTTCCGGGTGATGGTGCTAGAAAAGGATTGAGGAGAGGCCAGCTATATGGCTCTTACCCACAGGGACAACAGCAGTCGCCGGGATGTTTGATTGAATTGAATTCTTGTTGTGTGTATCGAATCAAATGATCCCCGGCAACGGTGCTATTTGATTGAATACGATTTCAGATTGTGCAGTATAAAAATTGTAAAGAAATCACAACCAAAAATATTTTGACCGCAATCAACTACGGTGTCGGATGTAGATCTTTAGTGAGTGCGGATCGTCCACAGGGAAAGTGTAATCATTCGTCTTTCGAATTAGATGAGTCGAAACTTTAAAGAAAAGAAAACAAAACAATTCATGATTTATAGTTGAAGTTCAAGAATTAGAAAATATAGATCTAATAACAAGAAAAAGATAGAATCAAGAATTGAGAGTTTGATGATTTTTCCAAACCAAATATCAAGAATCAAAATGAGGCTCGTAGGAATCGATCGGGTCTATAGATGTGATGTAATCTTACGATGACGTATTCTTATCCTTCGATTAATTGATACTAGATCGATGATGATCGACGAGAATTAGGGATTTCTAGTGAAATTAGGGTTTCATCATTTATCCCTTGTTCATTCGTCGATATCATTCACATTCTATCCTCTAGTAAATTCAAGAAACGATCGTAGATCCCTAATTTTGAGCGATCACAATCAAGAAAGCATCGCAACGAAACTAGGTCATCGAATCTTGAAATTGCTAGGGTTTACAAAACCCGTAGGACTTAAGACTAGTTTTAAGATTTGTTACATCATCATTCTATTGATCGTCTCGACTCCTTAACGAGCGGAGTTTTACTCAAACATCATCACAAGAACTACAATCATAAATTGAGATCGAATCATGATGCAAGAATTTAAAGAAAACGAGATTAAAGAATTTCACCTTTTATTTATATCAACAATTTCATTACAATCGGTCAAAAACCACAAGAGGACGGACTCGATTGTCGATTTGGCTTCGCTCGCTCCGTGAGTCGCGGATCGGCTTGGATCACTTGCTCGGTTGGAGATCGGCTCCACTCCTAAAAGGTTGAAGGGCTTCTCGCTTGATTAGTACTCAGGATCTTGAATTTGGATTGGAATTAGGGTTAGGGTTTCGCACAAGTCTTGTCACTAGACTTGTGGAAGAAGATGAAGAATTGAACTACTATTAGAGATTAAGGAATAAGGAAGATTCTTTTTTTTTCAACCCTTAGATCTAGGTTCCTATTTATAGACAACCAAACCCTAGATCTAGGATTTGAATTTTAAGTTTCCCTCCAAAAGTTTGTTGAGGAGATTTGAATTTCCCTCCAAAAGTTTGTTGAGGAGAAGCTTCTAGATGTGATTAGTTAGGAGGGAGCTTCTAGAAATAGTTTGTTAGGAGCTTAATTAGGATTAGATTAATTAATCATCTTTTGCTGATCTGGCAGAAGCTTCGAGGGTTTTATGGAGATTGAAGTATATAAAAGGAATGTGGGCCCAGAGATGAGAATTTTGCACAGAAAATGGCGCGCTGATGTGTCAATACCGCCGCGGAACAGCGGCGCAAGCCGGCTCCCGCAGCGGTTCCACGGCGCTTTGGGGGCTTCATAGCTTGGGATTTCTAGTGCTGCTTTGGGCTGAAATATGGGCCTTTATAGGATATGTTGAATTGTATTTTCCCCTTTGGATTGCTACCAGATCTCAAATCATTGAGTTGGCGTATTTTTGATCAGCTCTTTTGGTTTTGCTCCTGCACAATTTCTCAAGACAAGTGTTGCGCAATATAGGGATGATGCGATGCCATGAAATGTGGTCAATTTCCTTTATGGTGCCGGTTTTAGAGTCTAACACATGCAATCTGATATTTAACGACTGATTTGCTAATATGTGCTATATGAATGCCGAACACTTCTAGATGAATGCAAATGATAGGGAAATTGCCGTGTTAAAAATGCAGTATTTTTGACTGATCAAATTCCCCCAAACTTATTTTCGATCGTCTCGAGCGAACTGTTTTATTAAAAAGAGAAGGAGAAAATAAAGAAAGAGAAAAACTAACTAGTACACTTTCGTAGGCAACACGATTGCACTGAGCACATGCAACAAGCCTTTAAACCTCTAGGTGTCCCTAGTAGGAGGAGTGTTGTCTCCTGAGGGTTTTCAGCGGATTTCACCCACAAAATCCAATTATAAAAGGAAGATCATGAATATTACATTTAAAGACAAGAATTGTAAAAGAAAAGCCTTGAAAATTAGGGTTTCCAACTAAGCTAGCTTTTCGGTTGTCATGAGCCCTATCTTAATGGTTATGAAAAGATGTTAGAAATCACGTCCTCCCTCAATAAAACATCGTCTTATTCTTCATTCCTATCTTTCTTCCAAACATCAATCATATAACCCTACGTGTGTGTAAAGACATCCCTACACCCGGAGAATTCAATTCAAGCTATCATACTCTTGCCCATCAGCCTCAGTACTTTTTAATTAATGAATATTTAGATGAGATTGCTCACACACTTTCATGCGACCGTTAATACTTCTTGAGGTACTAATCGACCGATTACTCCTGTGCTTGCTTACTTGGTGTATTTTCCTCGTCTTGCACCACCTCAGGCATAGCAGTGACTCCCAGACCAGTTGGCCTTAGGGCACTAGGTGAAGAAGCACCCTCGCTATAAATTTTTTATTGCCCTTGGTGATAACAAAACCAGTGTTCATTTTTCTCACCATTTTATATTTTCTTCATTTTTTTTAATTTCCTTCATACTTTTGGATTTAAGACAAGAGCATTTCAAGATATCCTCTACTATCCCAGGCTTTAAGACGTGTGTAAGTGCGAATAGCAGGGTATTAACGTTCAAAATGTTTAGCTTCAAGAATAGAAACTATTTTTCAGACTTATTTTTATTCTCAGATTAGTGACTTCCTTCATCTTACTAACCCTTGGGACAACTGCTCATAACTACTTATTACTAGTTCGTATAAGAAAACTTCTAATTTTCTTGGTTTTCTTAAATTTTTTTAATCTCATGGATGTAATTTTTCACTATCTAAACTTTTAGTATCTTATTTATGTACAAAAATATTTTTATCTTTTGAAAATTTTTAAATTTTTATAGGTTTTCGAAAAAAATGTTTGGTGCTCAAATGATGCGAAAATAAGCACAAACCTCCTCCAAACTTGTTTTCAACAGTGTCCTCACTGTTGCCATCCGATAAATCTCGAAAAACCTGTAAGCTTGGGAGAAATTTATTAGTGGGGGAAAAATATTTAAGTGAAGACCCTCCCCCAAACTTATTTTTGGCTCAAAATTTTGAAAAATTTTCTTTTCAAGAGCCAGAAAATAAAAATTGCCCCCCCAAACTTGAATTATGCAATGTTAATCTTTTGAAAATCACATGAGGGGGGGTCAAGAATCATTGGTCGATGCCAAGCTTTGCAAAGACCGAATGTCAACACCAACCATTCAAAAATTTGTCAATGCAGTGCTCGGGTTGGTGGAAGAAGAAGTGGGGAAAGGGTAAATGATGGAATAAAATGTGTGTGCGTCTCATTTTGGAAAGACGATGCAGTGAATGTGATGGATTACTCGCATTCTTTTTACAGTTCAAAAGAAGGGGTGGAGGTTCAATTTCATTGATTGGGACATGATACATCTCAACACCCGTGTCATTCGAAAATGCGAGTTCATCAGCGAAGATTTCCTCAAAATTTCCATCAATACCCCGATGAGTAGTGTCATCACAAAGTGCGGGGTGATCTTCAGACTCTAAAAGCAGTTCATAATCGGTGTTAGTTGTTGACCCGGACATCTCGGTGGAAGAGTCCGTATGTGTATGATACAGAGTTGGGTCAAACAATAACGTATGAAAAGAGTCAAGATCGATATCAGGAGGATCATCAAATTCGCTGCTGTCGATATCCATTAAGTCAACAGAACAGACCTGAGCAGTAGGTTCGGAGGGTACACTTCCCAACTTATAAATGTTCAGCTCTATTGACCTATTCCCGAAGGATAGGGTCATAGAACCATTACGACAGTTGATGATAGCGTTGGAAGTGGCCAAAAAGGGGCGACCTAAAATCACCGGAATTTGATTCCGTGGATTCGCTACAGGCTGTGTATCAATTACAATAAAGTCCACAGGGAATATAAATTCCCCGATTTTTATTAACACATCCTCCAGTTCACCCCTAGGTTTGGTGATTGATCGGTCAGCCATCTGGAGAGTGCAATGGGTTGGCTTCAACTCTCCGATTCCCAATTGCTCATAGAATGAGTATGGAAGCAAGTTAACACTAGCGCCAAGCTCTAGTAGAGCACGGTTGATGTGTTTTTCCCCAATAGAAATGGAAATAGTAGGATATCCAGGATCCTTACGTTTCCTCGGTAATTGTTGGGGGAAAGCCGTGTCTACAATCTTTACCATGAATATCTTCTTGGGCAATTGAGTCTTCCTCTTCCTAGTGCACAAGTTCTTAAGAGTTTTCGCATAGGACGGAACTTGTTGGATAGCATCTAGGAGGGATGTTGATGTTAACTTGCTTAAACATGTCCATAATCTTCTCCATATGTGGACTCGATGTGTTAGCCCTTAACCGATTAGGATAAGGTGCTTTAGCAATAAGCGCTGGGTCCATCATAGGAGAAGGAAGTGTGTGGACCTGATCCCAAAATAGAAGTGAGGATCGTTTTCTGTGAACTGGAA
This sequence comes from Agapanthus africanus, assembly GCA_030015575.1. Taxonomy (NCBI): domain Eukaryota; kingdom Viridiplantae; phylum Streptophyta; class Magnoliopsida; order Asparagales; family Amaryllidaceae; genus Agapanthus; species Agapanthus africanus. The sequence goes on from JASDDO010000004.1 coordinate 211,130,406, forward strand.
GAGATGGGCTGAGGTGGCGAGCCTTGTGGGAAACGAAGAATAGGCGCGCAAGAAGGTGGTGGGGTAGAAGAACTGGGGTCAGAAATAGAAGTGTGTGTGGAAGGAAAGGTCTCAGCCGGCGTGTTATTGATTGATTTATCTGTGTCATCAAACTCTTCCCCAATGTGAGTGTCAAGCACTCTTCCAGATCTCAACGTGATTGCATCTACATGATATGAATAGCCAGGATTGGGTAAGGGTTGAGCTGGAAGTTTCCCTTTCTCTCTTGCAATCATTTCGGCTTTTAATCGTGCAATTTCTTCTTCCATCGATTTAATACTCTCGCTTTGGGATGCAGAGTTTTTTTTTATATAATTGACAGAAGTCTTTATTTCAGCCGATACTTGCATGAGATTTGTTAGAAGAAAGTTTATGAATGAAGAGGATTCATCAGTCCCGGTCAACTGCAAAGGACTAGATGGCGTAGGTGTGTTGACTGGATTTTGAAAGTTCTGTGATTGGAAGGGGTGCTGACTCAATTGAAGTGGTGGTTGCTGTTGTGGTGGAGGGACCCTTTGGAAATTGTTTTGGTTTGGAATCGTGTTTTGAGATTGTGATTTGTTCCAAGCAAAATTTGGGTGATTCCTCCAACCCTGATTATATGTGGAAGAAAATGGATCGTTTCTAGGTCTTTGAAATGTGATATTGGTATGCTCATGATCTTGAAACGGACATTCCTCCATCAAGTGAGAAGGATCAGAACAGCATCCACATACAGTTTTTGAGAGTGACATTTGACTTAGGGCGGCAGCCAAAAATTTGTTTTCCATAGCGTTAAATTTCTTGTGTAAAGCTGAAATTTCAGCTCTAATTCCTATGGAAATATCATTGCCATCCCTAGACGATTGACTCACACCCTCCCACTGCAAAGACTTTTCAGCGAAATTTTCTAGAAAATTCTAGGCTTCCCCATCATCTTTAGTCATGAAGTTGCCTTGACACATGGATTCAAGGGTCTGTCTTGTGTTAGGATTAATGCCCTCATAAATGATTCGGCACAGTTCCCATCTCAGGATGCCGTGATGTGGACATTGGAATAACAGATCCTTGAAACGTTCAAGAAATTTTGAAAATGTTTCATTTGGAAGCTGGGTGAATTGATAGATTTTGCTACGGACTCGAGCTGTCTTTTGATGTGGGTAGAATTTCTTAAGGAATGCTTTGACGAATTCGTCCCAATTTGAAATGGAATGTGCGGTAGTGTTATATGGCCACTTCTCGGCTAAATCGCACAAAGTGAATGGGAGAAGACGTAGACGGAAAGCATCCACAGAAAGCTGTGAAGTACCCATCATTGCGCATACATTTTCAAATTTGGTAATAAATGCATATGCGTCTTCAGACTCTACCGTGAAATTTTGGTAGAAGGTTGATGTATTGGGGTTTTATTTGAAAATTTTCCCCGTTGGCTGGTGGAATGGAAAGACGGGTGGAAAGGAGACCTCGTGTAGGATAACATCTCTCTTGGAGAGAGATGCGAGGTGGATTCTGCGTACCAACGGACGGCGGCAGAGTAGTGGAAAAGAAGTTCGATGGAGATGGATCCATCGAAGTGGGTGTGGTGGTGGGTAAAAGAAAGGGTAAATGTAGAAATACCGACTTTAGGGTCGATCAAAGAAACGCGGACTTAATGGGCACTAGAATCCCGTGTCCAGCCAATCTTGCACTAAAAAGGGTTAGTACAAGTGGCAGCGTGAACTTATAATTAGGGGAATGATATGAATGCGGTGTTTGTTTTTAAAAATATACGGAATTTTTTTTTGAAAAAAATGATGCAAATCACAAAATGCAACAAGCAAAACCCTAGAATATAGTGGTCACCTAGGTCAAACTCTAGACCGCTCCTAACTGCCAAAAGACAAGTCGCAGGATAAATCCTCCACTGCCTCTTTGTCCCCCTGTGGCCAGGTAAGTGCCAGGTAAGTGGGAAGGTACTCCACTACGTAAGTAGTGGGCCTAATTAATAACCACTAGCCTTCGACACACTTGCCTTAGACACCATAAGAAAACGCGGATAAGCAATGAATTACCCACGGCCTTCTTCTGTCCTAAGTGAGCGCGACGGTCCTTAGAGTCATCTCTAGATATTTTTTAGTTAATGAGGGTAATGCAGATGCAAGTTTTGCGATTTTCGGGGCTTTGGAAGGGTAATGAACACCCCACCTAATCTGGATTTGGTCTTTGCCCCTTAATTTCCGTATTATAATGCAAACAACCAAGAAACAAAAAACACGCACAATTTAATTTTTGCAATTTGCGCGCTGCGATTATTTGCAAAGAAACCTGCGGAAATTTGTTAGTTGGAGCAAAAATAGGAGAGAGAAGAAAGTAAGGAACTTACAGAGGAAATTTGGCATAGAGAACCCTCTATCAAGCCGCGGTTCCGCAGTAATTGATGGCTTAAACTGCGCTTCCGCGGTCGTTTCAAAGGATCACTGCACAAAAATTTAGCACAATGCTTCTGTTGCTCCTTTTAGCTCTCTGGAATATTCACAAAAATTTTATCCAAGCTCCAATGATTCCAGATTTCCTCGCAATCAAATCACAACACACGTATTAGGGTTTGTGCGAGTTTAGATCTAAAAATTATAATGGAATAAATTTTTCAACTCAAATTTCAAAATACGAACAATTAGCGCACTATCTCCGGCAACGGCGCGATTTGATTAAATTATATTTTCCGATTGTGTAAGTAACTCAAATGGTCCCCGGCAACGGCGCCATTTGATTGATGATATTTTCCGATTGTGTAAGTAACTCAAATGGTCCCCGGCAACGGCGCCATTTGATTGAATTGAATTCTTGTTGTGTGTATCGAATCAAATGATCCCGGCAATGGCGCCATTTGATTGAATACGATTTCGGATTGTGTAGTATGATAATTGTAAAGAAATCACAACCAAAAATATTTTGACCGCAATCAACTACGGTGTCGGATGTAGATCGTTAGTGAGTGCGAATCGTCCATAGGGAAAATGTAATCGTTCGTCTTTCGAATTAGATGAGTCGAAACTTTAAAGAAAAGAAAACAAAACAATTCATGATTTATAGTTGAAGTTCAAGAATTAGAAAATATAGATCTAATAACAAGAAAAGATAGAATCAAGAATTGAGAGTTTGATGATTTTTCCAAACCAAATATCAAAAATCAAAATGAGGCTCGTAGGAATCGATCGGGTCTATAGATGTGATGTAATCTTACGATGACGTATTCTATTCCTTCGATGAATTGATACTAGATCGATGATGATCGACGAGAATTATGGATTTCTAGTGAAACTAGGGTTTCATCATTTATCCCTTGTTCATTCGTCGATATCATTCACATTCTAGCCTCTAGTAAATTCAAGAAACGATCGTAGATCCCTAATTTTGAGCGATCACAATCAAGAAAGCATCGCAACGAAACTAGGTCATCGAATCTTGAACTTGCTAGGGTTTACAAAACCCGTAGGACTTAAGAATAGTTTTAAGATTTGTTACATCATCATTCTATTGATCGTCTCGACTCCTTAACGAGCGGAGTTTTACTCAAACATCATCACAAGAACTACAATCATAAATTGAGATCGAATCATGATGCAAGAATTTAAAGAAAACGAGATTAATGAATTCCACCTTTTATTTATATCAACAATTTCATTACAATCGCTCAAGAACTACAAGAGGACGAACTCGATTGTCAATTTGGCTTCGCTCGCTCCGTGAGTCGCGAATCGGCTTGGATCACTTGCTCGGTTGGAGATCGGCTCCACTCCTAAAAGATTGAAGGGCTTCTCGCTTGATTGGTACTCGGGATCTTGAATTTGGATTGGAATTAGGGTTAGGGTTTCGTACAATTCTTGTCACTAGACTTATGGAAGAAGATAAAGAATTGAACTACTATTAGAGATTAAAGAATAAGGAAGATTCTTTTTTTTTCAACCCTTAGATCTAGGTTCCTATTTATAGACAACCAAACCCTAGATCTAGGATTTGAATTTTAAGTTTCCCTCTAAAAGTTTGTTGAGGAGATTTGAATTTCCCTCCAAAAGTTTGTTGAGGAGAAGCTTCTAGATGTGATTAGTTAGAAGGGAGCTTCTAGAAATAGTTTGTTAGGAGCTTAATTAGGATTCGCTTAATTAATCATCTTTTGCTGATCTGGCAGAAGCTTCGAGGGTTTTATGGAGATTGAAGTATATAAAAGGAATGTGGGCCTAGAGATGAGAATTTTGCACAGAAAATGGCGCGCTGACGTGTCAATACCGCCGCGGAACCGCGGCGCAAGCCGGCTCCCGCAGCGGTTCCGCGGCGCTTTGGGGCCTTCATGGCTTAGGATTTCTAGTGCTGCTTTGGGCTGAAATATGGGCCTTTATAGGATATGTTGAATTGTATTTTCCCCTTTCGATTGCTACCAGATCTCAAATCATTGAGTTGGCGTATTTTTGATCAGCTCTTTTGGCTTTGCACATGCACAATTTCTCAAGACAAGTGTTGCGCAATATAGGGATGATGCGATGCCATGAAATGTGGTCAATTTCCTTTATAGTGCCGGTTTTAGAGTCTAACACATGCAATCTGATATTTAACGACTGGTTTGCTAATATGTGCTATATGAATGCCGAACACTTCTAGATGAATGCAAATGATAGGGAAATAGACGTGTTAAAAATGCAGTATTTTCGACTGATCAATGTTATAGGTGTGGGAGTCCACATCACCTCGTCAGGGATTGTCCTGAGGTACGCCAGGGCGAGGCAGCGGTTCCACAGGTTACCTTAACACCTGCTCTATCGCAGAGAGTGTTGCCTCTTACGCCTGTTATTGCTCCGCGTCAGACTTATTCTCAGAGAGGTCGTGGCCGCGGAGGTTTTGTTCAGAGGGGACGGGGTGGCAGAGGAGGACGCCAGCCAGTTGCTGGTAGAGGGCAGGCATGGATATTTGCATTGATTTATCAGGACGCGCAGGCGTCGAATGCAGTCATGTCAGGTACTCTTTCCGTATGTTCTTTTGATGCGCATATTTTATTTGATCCGGGGTCTACTCACTCGTATGTTTCCACACACTTTGTGCCGAGGTTGGGCCGAGAGTTGTCTTTGTTAGATCAGCCTCTTGTCGTGACTACTCCTGTTGGAGAGTCTTTTTTTGCGCGATATGTGTTTTGGTCGTGTGCCGTTCGTATTGGAGATAGGGTGTTGTCCGTCGACTTGATCCTTCTTGATATGTTGGACTTCGACGTTCTCCTTGGCATGGACTGGCTAGCAACTTGCTATGCGTCTGTGGACTGCCGTGAGAAGGCAGTCAGGTTTTGTTTTCCAGGCGAGTTAGTTCTTGTTGTGCAGGGGGACCGTAGTGCCGCCCCTCATAGTTTGATTTCTGCTCTTTGCGCTAGTCGGCTTTTGAGAAGAGGATGTTGGGGATTCTTAGCTTTTATTCGTGATACCAGTGCCGCAGTAGATTTGTTGGAATGGGTTCCTATTGTGAGAGAGTTTCCCGACGTATTTCCCGATGAGTTACCTGGTTTGCCACTAGAGCGCGATATTGAGTTTTGTATTGATTTGATCATCGGCACGGGGCCTATTTCTATACCGCATTATCGGATGGCCTCGGCGGAGCTGAAAGAGCTTAAGAATCAGTTGCAAGGGTTGCTTGATAGAGGACTCGTGCATCCGAGTGTTTCGCCTTGGGGAGCTCCTGTTCTGTTCGTCAAGAAGAAGGACGGCAACTTGAGATTGTGCATTGATTATCGTCAATTGAACCGAGTTACGGTGCAGAATAGGTATCCATTACCTCTCATTGACGATTTGTTTGATCAGCTCCAGGGGGCGAGACATTTTTCCAAGATTGATTTGAGGTCGGGTTATCATCAGTTGCGAGTTCGGAATGATGACATTTCGAAGACTGCTTTTCATACGCGCTATGGGCATTATGAGTTTTTGGTGATGTCGTTCGGACTCACCAATGCCCCAGCAGCATTCATAGATTTGATGAACCAGATTTTCAGGTGGTTTCTCGACCAGTTCATTATTGTGTTTATTGATTGTAGGGTTCCTAGGCACTCTTGTGAAGGTTCATAAGGCATCAAACATGCCCGGATTAAATTTTAGACGTGCCGAACAACCCAAAGCCGTGATCTTTGCTAGATTATTAGGGTTTAACATGCAATAAGATAACTTTTATCTAAGTGTGAGGGATTACAACCTTTGTAGTCCGCTCCTTCACTTCACAAGCTCCGAGTAGAAGTCCCTTTGCCGCGATCCACGATCTCCCGGACTCATGAGAGGCTCCACGACTCGAACGATCCATTCTAGCTCGTCGTAATCCAAATCTCCGATGATCTACGTCGAGGTTTCGAAGAACTCAAGCTATCTCACTCTAAAGAGAAGAACACCTAATCCCAAGGGCTAGATGAGATGAGGATGAGAGAGTAGTGATTTTGCTTTCTTTCTATATCATTTTCTCATATTTTATCATCACTTAAGAAAATCAAGAGAGCTTCTTCTTTCAAGAGAGAAGAAGAAGAAGATGATAATGGAAAAGGAATAATGATAATGATTTTCTTTTGTGATGAATAGAATAAAACATATGATTGAATTGTAAAACCATGGTCAAGGATGAGTGGCTAGGATCTTGTAGAGAAACAACTAGGGTTAGGGTTTGGTTGAGTTAATAATGTGTCATCCAAAATATCTTTACAAATGACAAAAGAAAATTGCTTCTAGAAAGAACTTGAAGCAACTAAACCCAATCAAACCCTAACCTCAATTAATCATCCTTAAACATGTTTAACAATTAATCATATCATGTCACAATAATATATATCACATATATATTATATATTTGCAACAAAAGAAAATAATACAATTAACATATATCGCATATATATCAATGTATCATCCACTGAGAAAATGAAATAATAAAGTAAGCCAATATTAGTTAATATAATAATATATCATATATATTATTATATATTAAATCATCGAATCAACACTTGATCCGACGATCCGGCTATATCGAATATAACCGACTAATATATCAAGTACCGATTCATCGAATCAACACTTGATCCGATGACCCGGTTCATATCCATATATCGCGAGAATCTAATACGGTATCCCATATCGCATTATTCTCGCTCCTGCGCATATCACATATGTGCCACTACTCTGTTTCGCCTGAGCCAAGAAACCTCTGTGTAGGACTCTAAAGAATCGTCAATACGCCGGTAGCAGGTGATGATCATATCAAACACCCACAAGCTGCAAGCGGTCAGCTAAACGTAACAGCCACCCAGGTATTGAGCGATCAGAAGATCAACAAGCTAGCCTGTGCGTTCTCCTGTGAATCCAACCAGTAACACTCCCGTACAGTCTGGTCTGTTCGTCTGATATGTCGCATATCAAGTCTAGGGGTGGTATACGTCAGACCCCAGTAACCGATAAGTCGTGTCGATGTATGGCTCATAACGGGTCGAGAAACTACTAGTAACACTTACCAGTAAATCTCTATATCAGCCCTGGCCAGGGACTTCCAGTTATAGCCAATCGAACACAGCACAACATCAACTCCCTATACCGGGAGAGACGAATCCCCTCCTATCGCTCATTGCCTCCATGTGATTCGGGACTGTACCCAATAGCCACCGTTTTGCATGCCCTCTTGGACGTGGTAAGGTGGAAATCAAAGCACAGTGGGAATCACAAAAGACTCTATGACGATCTCGGGTCTTCAGACTACCCTGTACCTGTGTCACCGGAGAACTGCCATCTGACGTGTGGTATATCACCATCTGGGAGTTCTCGGTGAGTCCGTCCAGTGTACCCAGTCTCCACTGAGCACCCGTACACCATCTCTGATGTCAAACACCGATGGATATGGGATCATCCATCGCCCATCATATGGGTCAAGATGCGTATACGCTAGTCTACTCTGGTGTATCGATGCCCTGTCTCGATATACCCTCGACTAGGAACAGTTATAGGATGTACTCATCGACTACCGCGGCCCCACTAGTATGATCTCATCATAGTCCCAGTAGTCGAGTACAGATCCTAAGGGCTTTATCAACATGTGAGAGTAAAACAGTAAACCAATACAAGTCAACATGTTAAGATAAAGTGAAACCAAATAGCATACTATCATGACGAGCAAGAAAGTCTTCTCTATATATAACCAAGCATCCATTATAATATACATCGTATGTACAACAATGGCCTCTAGGGCATATACATAACTAACAATCTCCCACTTGCACTAAGGCCAGCTGCTGTAGTATCTCATACCTAGCATCCCGAATAATCTCTCAAACTGTATCTGGGGAATAGCCTTCGTGAATGGATCCGCAGTGTTGTCCTTCGTATCTACTCTCCTGACCTCGATCTCCCGGCGATCAACTATCTCCCTGATCAGGTGATACCGCCTCAGAATATGTCTGGACTTCTGATGGGACCTGGGTTCCTTGGCCAAAGCCACAGCTCCATTGTTATCGCAATACAGAGGTATTGGATGCTCAATGGATGGAACCACACCAAGTTCACTAATGAACTTCTTGATCCAGACAGCCTCTTTGGCAGCATCGTTGGCAGCGATGTATTCAGCCTCCATCGTCGAGTCTGCAACGGTATCCTGTTTGGAACTCTTCCAACATACCGCCCCTCCATTGAGGGTAAAGACAAAACCCGAATGCGACTTAGAGTCGTCCTTATCACTTTGGAAGCTGGAATCGGTAAAGGACTCCACTTGGAGTTCTCCATTACCATACACCAAGAACATCTCCTTAGTCCTTCGTAAGTACTTGAGAATGTTCTTCACTGCTGTCCAATGACTCTCTCCAGGATCTGCTTGATACCGACTTACTACACTTAGTGAGTATGCTACATCGGGTCTGGTACATAGCATCGCATACATGATAGAGCCTACTGCCGAAGCATAGGGTATCCCTTGCATGCGAGCTCTCTCCAAATCAGTCTTGGGGGACATCTCTTTGGAGAGAGTGAGTCCAGAGATCGTGGGTTGGTTCCCACGCTTGGATTCTTCCATACTAAACCTCTTTAGTATGGTGTCAATATACCTGGATTGGGACAATCCCAGTATCCGTTTAGATCTATCTCTATAGATCATGATTCCCAATATGCAGGAGGCATCACCTAGATCTTTCATTGAGAATCACTGTGATAAGAAGAGCTTGACTGATTGCAGCATAGGAATATCATTTCCTATCAAGAGTATGTCATCCACGTACAATACGAGGAAGAATACCTTACCCTCTGCCACCTTCTTATAGATACAAGGTTCATCTATATTTTTGATGAAGTCAAACTCTTTGACTACAACATCAAAACAGATGTTCCAACTCCGCGATGCTTGCTTTAACCCATAAATGGATTTAAGCAGCTTGCACACTTTTCCGCTGCTCCCACTATCTACGAAGCCCTCTGGCTGAGTCATGTACACGCACTCTTCTAAATCACCGTTTAGAAAGGCGGTCTTAACATCCATTTGCCAGATTTCGTAGTCATGGTATGCAGCAATGGCAAGTAAGATCCGGATGGACTTAAGCATAGCCACTGGAGAAAAGGTTTCGTCATAATCCACACCTGGACGTTGACGAAAACCCTTTGCTACAAGTCTAGCTTTGAAAGTCTCAACTTTTCCATCTACACCAAATTTCTTTTTAAAAATCCACTTGCTCCCAATGGGTTTTACCCCTTCAGGAGCATTTTCCAAAGTCCATACTTTGTTGGTGTACATGGATTCCATCTCAGATCGCATTGCATCCAGCCATTTCACAGAGTCACCACTCATGATGGCCTGCTCGAAACTAGTCGGGTCATCATCATCCATGATGCAATCCTCGCTTCCACCATCAATGAGAAAACCGTAGTATCTCTCAGGTGGATGAGAAACCCTACTAGATCGGCGGAGAGGGTGGGGTTCGTCGGGTACTACTGAATCCTCTGGTTCAACCAAGTCTTCTGTTATAGTTTGTGTTGCTGGAACTTCTTCCAGTTCTACCTCATTGCCATCAATTTCTTTCATAAGAAAACCTTTTTCTAAGAAAGTAGCATGTCGAGAAACAAACACCTTTTGTTCCTCGGAGTGGTAGAAGATATACCCTTGTGAATTTCTGGGATATCCTACAAACTTACATAAGACTGATCTTGCCTCGAGTTTGGCCGGATTTTGTCTTTTGACATAGGCTGGACAACCCCATATCTTAACATACTTAAGAGATGGTCTCTTCCCTTTCCATATCTCATATGGAGTGGTAGGCACTGATTTGGTAGGAACCATATTCAATAGATGTATCGCTGTCTCAAGCGCATACCCCCAGAAGAAAATAGGTAACTCAGCCTCGCTCATCATAGATCGTACCATATCTAATAGGTTCCGATTCCTTTGTTCCGATACACCGTTGTACTGTGGTGTATAAGGAGGAGTAAGCGGAGAGAGAATCCCATTCTCTTTTAGATAATCTAGGAACTCGCCGCTCAAGTATTCACCTCCTCGATCAGATCGAAGAATCTTAATACTTTTGCCCGTTTGGTTCTCTACTTCGTGCTTATATTCTCTGAATTTCTCAAAAGCTTCAGACTTGTGTTTCATCAGAAACACATGTTCGTATCTAGAGAGATCGTCAGTGAATGTAATGAAGTAGGAAGAACCGTTCCTGGCATGCGTAGACATGGGACCGCATACATCACTATGTATCAGTCCTAAGAGTTCGGTAACTCTTTCTCCGTGTCCACTAAACGGAGCTTTGGTCACTTTTCCTTTGAGACATGAATGGCAAGTATCATAAGATGATAATTCGAACGAATTCAAATAACCATCTCTATGCAACTTAGCCAGTCGTGTCGCATTGATATGACCAAGTCTACAATGCCACAAGTAGGATTCGTTCATATCTGAACTTTTCCTCTTGTGTGTGTTTTGTACATTTAGGACTGTATTCTGATTTAGAATGAATATGCCATTATGTAACGAGCCTGATGCAATCAACTTTTGATCTAGGAATATGTTCATAACATTTTCCTGTACTACAAAATTATATCCCTCTTTACTCAATAAAGAAACTGATATAATGTTGCACATCATGTTCGGTATATAATAGCACTCATTTAGAATCAGTGTATTACGACTTGGTAATACAAGGTGATATTCGCCAACTGCTTTGGCTACAATACTTGCACCGTTCCCTACTTGAACGGAATGATCACCTTTTCCCAGTTCTCTACCTTTACATAGCCCATGTAACTGTTTACATATGTGGGATCCTGATCCGGTATCTAATACCCAGGACGTAGGGTGAACTGAGAAACAGTTCTCAATAACTAACACACCCGAAGAAGATGCATCAACATGCATGTTCTTTTGGGCGGCGTGAGAATCTAGATATTCTTCTGTTTCCTGTTCAGTCTTATAACTCTTATAAGAAAGAACGGGTCCAACGTTCCCTTGCTCAGTACAATAATCAGGTTTAGTCAATACATCCATATTATTATCTTGATTATGGCCTGAAATGGTCGCTACCTGGAGAGAGAGAGAAGAAAACACTTTAGCGTATGCTCTTGCAAGATTAGATTGGTTATTATCTTATCTAATCAGGATGTCTCCCACTGTATTTATCAAATCTACCTTAAAACCCTAAAAGGTAGGATTAGCCGGGATTAATTACACCCTACAATTTCATCAATCTTTCAGCCAGATCAGTGTCGGTACTTAGAGGGAGGTTCCCCGTGCTTTCGCACGGACCTAATTAGTAAACCTCGTTTTCCCAGAGGCGTAACCTCGTTAACACTTTTCTAGACACCTACTTGAATGACTAATTGTCCTGTGTAAAACTCTCTCAGGAGTAACTCTTACTCGCAGTGGGTATCGGGATCCAACTATCTCATAGGAGGTATGCAATCTCATTGCAAATTTCAACACTTGAAATTCCCGATAATGCTTTTACCCCTAATGTTCTATGACCTTGACGAATGCCAAACAACCCATAGTCCACTAGTCAAGTTCAACCCGTACATTTCTTGATTGAATTAAACCCACCCGTACGACCCTTGACGAATGCCAAACTACGCCGTACGAATACCCTAATCCAATCTGCATCATATGCATAAGCAGATAAATACTAGTTAGCTACCGTACACTACGCCTTGACGAATGCCAAACTACCGTAGCACGAATACTAAGTAGTACTTATCTGAAATGACGGAGGGCTACGCAGGTTTTTCAGAAAAAACCTGAGCGTAAAGAACTTGATATCGTCGTAGAATCATATAGTTTTTGAAAAGGAGTGTTTTTGAGGTTTTTCTTAGTTTCGCTAAAGGGGTCACTCCCGGTGAAGGGATCGTCGGCCCTTTCCTCATCGAATAAGGTGCAGGATATATCATATATACCGCTGTGCAAAGCAAAACACTAAAAGCAATCAAAAGACAAACCGCGTTTTGTAGCATCTGCCAGTTTTGCTAAAGGAGTCACTCCCGGTGAAGGGATCTCGGTCCTTTCCTCATCGAATAAGGTGCAGGATATATCATATATATCACTGTGCAAAGCAAAACTGTAGCTACCCTTTTTATTAAGTTTTGATTCTACAACATCTTTAGGTTTCTTTTCTTTTATTAATCTCATTAATAAAAATCCCATCAGCTTATGCTTCCTAAGCATCACAGAAGAAACGAAAGCAGTAATATTTATATATCAGCATATATATATATAGTATAAGCATTCGTCTCAGGCAGTAATATGATCTCATCACAGAACATTGCAGCAGAAGAACATATATGAAATATTGGATATACTAGGACGTCCGTGTTTTTAATACGAGCCTGTATAAAACACGGATTCCACGGTCGCGACGAATAGCCAAACCCACATCCCAAGACCCCTACGAGAGCGGCAAGTAACACTGCCAATTCTAGGGTTAGGAGACCCGGTCTCGACTCCTCGAGATGGCCTCCCACTGGACCCTAGAACCCGGTTACTTGTGCTCCCCTCCTTGGGTCTACCTAATGCGGAAAAGTAAATAATATACACTGGTGACAGCAACCGCATCCTGGAAGTGCCCCAAATAAAAGAATATTACATTACAAATGAATTTTACATGAATGAAAATAAAAACCCTCATCTCACATAAAACCCCCGGCTATTCTGATCGCGACGATCCAATATAACATATCACAGCAACACATAATATCTCATATCATCAACGTAAGCAAGTATGCGTATCCCGATTGTCGTTGATGTATAGCAACGAAGCCGGCGATACACCACATACTACGCTTACGGTCACAGAAAAGAAAGTGTAAAACTACAATATTTGGAATCCACAATCACTTTAGACATCGTAAATCCGAAATATCGCATACTTCGTATTTCATGCCTAACTCTATGAATTCCACATATTGTATCACATTCCAGATAAATATACGGTATTAAACTATTTGAACAGATAATCAAACACCCAAAATTTCCCGAAGTGCTCAACTCTTGAGCGGAGTTCAAACAATCCCAGAATATGTCACAGTACCGGTGATCCAGCCGTAGAAGGGTCAAGCCAACGCCTCACATGTGGCACGCCGTACTGCCCCAAACCCGAAGGTTCAAAAGGCAGTTCAAGACGGTCACATAATCGAGTTAAGGTTTGTTGTCTTCTAGAGGGTCCACCGCTTAACTTGTACAATTTTCCGAAAGATTTAAACCCAAAAAAAATTCAACGCTTGAAAGTTTGCCGTGCCGGAATAAAGTGGGTTAATGATATCCGTTCAACCAGTTTAACAGTTTCTAAATATCCGGAAAGAAATACGAATTTAAAATTTCCGATCGAGTCTACTATTACAAAACAAACCCCAGTATTTTAAACACCTGGAACAGAATAAAAATATCCAGAATACTCAGCAAGTAACAACGAGCAATACCATGAAGCCACGTGTCCCAATTCAACAGTGCCGCCGTGCAAGCGCCGCGCGAACCCCCTTTCTGCCGCGCAACCGCGCTCTGTTGGTCGAATTGTGGGCACGTGTTTCATGGTAATTCTTAGAATTACCTACTGATTTTTTTGCACATTTTTAATTCTGAAAAATCCCAAAATTTAAAAAATTTCCAGAGAGGGGTCCATTTTGTCCGTTTCGCGTTCGATCGGAGTTTTAACTTCGTAAACACATCGCCTAATGCTCTAGCTAGGCTCTGATACCACTGTAGGGTTCCTAGGCACTCTTGTGAAGGTTCATAAGGCATCAAACATGCCCGGATTAAATTTTAGACGTGCCGAACAACCCAAAGCCGTGATCTTTGCTAGATTATTAGGGTTTAACATGCAATAAGATAACTTTTATCTAAGTGTGAGGGATTACAACCTTTGTAGTCCGCTCCTTCACTTCACAAGCTCCGAGTAGAAGTCCCTTTACCGCGATCCACGATCTCCCGGACTCATGAGAGGCTCCACGACTCGAACGATCCATTCTAGCTCGTCGTAATCCAAATCTCCGATGATCTACGTCGAGGTTTCGAAGAACTCAAGCTATCTCACTCTAAAGAGAAGAACACTCTAATCCCAAGGGCTAGATGAGATGAGGATGAGAGAGTAGTGATTTTGCTTTCTTTCTATATCATTTTCTCATATTTTATCATCACTTAAGAAAATCAAGAGAGCTTCTTCTTTCAAGAGAGAAGAAGAAGAAGATGATAATGGAAAAGGAATAATGATAATGATTTTCTTTTGTGATGAATAGAATAAAACATATGATTGAATTGTAAAACCATGGTCAAGGATGAGTGGCTAGGATCTTGTAGAGAAACAACTAGGGTTAGGGTTTGGTTGAGTTAATAATGTGTCATCCAAAATATCTTTACAAATGACAAAAGAAAATTGCTTCTAGAAAGAACTTGAAGCAACTAAACCCAATCAAACCCTAACCTCAATTAATCATCCTTAAACATGTTTAACAATTAATCATATCATGTCACAATAATATATATCACATATATATTATATATTTGCAACAAAAGAAAATAATACAATTAACATATATCGCATATATATCAATGTATCATCCACTGAGAAAATGAAATAATAAAGTAAGCCAATATTAGTTAATATAATAATATATCATATATATTATTATATATTAAATCATCGAATCAACACTTGATCCGACGATCCGGCTATATCGAATATAACCGACTAATATATCAAGTACCGATTCATCGAATCAACACTTGATCCGATGACCCGGTTCATATCCATATATCGCGAGAATCTAATACGGTATCCCATATCGCATTATTCTCGCTCCTGCGCATATCACATATGTGCCACTACTCTGTTTCGCCTGAGCCAAGAAACCTCTGTGTAGGACTCTAAAGAATCGTCAATACGCCGGTAGCAGGTGATGATCATATCAAACACCCACAAGCTGCAAGCGGTCAGCTAAACGTAACAGCCACCCAGGTATTGAGCGATCAGAAGATCAACAAGCTAGCCTGTGCGTTCTCCTGTGAATCCAACCAGTAACACTCCCGTACAGTCCGGTCTGTTCGTCTGATATGTCGCATATCAAGTCTAGGGGTGGTATACGTCAGACCCCAGTAACCGATAAGTCGTGTCGATGTATGGCTCATAACGGGTCGAGAAACTACTAGTAACACTTACCAGTAAATCTCTATATCAGCCCTGGCCAGGGACTTCCAGTTATAGCCAATCGAACACAGCACAACATCAACTCCCTATACCGGGAGAGACGAATCCCCTCCTATTGCTCATTGCCTCCATGTGATTCGGGACTGTACCCAAAAGCCACTGTTTTGCACGCCCTCTTGGACGTGGTAAGGTGGAAATCAAAGCACAGTGGGAATCACACAAGACTCTTTGACGATCTCGGGTCTTCAGACTACCCTATACCTGTGTCACCGGAGAACTGCCATCTGACGTGTGGTATATCACCATCCGGGAGTTCTCGGCGAGTCCGTCCAGTGTACCCAGTCTCCACTGAGCACCCGTACACCATCTCTGATGTCAAACACCGATGGATATGGGATCATCCATCGCCCATCATATGGGTCAAGATGCGTATACGCTAGTCTACTCTGGTGTATCGATGCCCTGTCTCGATATACCCTCGACTAGGAACAGTTATAGGATGTACTCATCGACTACCGCGGCCCCACTAGTATGATCTCATCATAGTCCCAGTAGTCGAGTACAGATCCTAAGGGCTTTATCAACATGTGAGAGTAAAACAGTAAACCAATACAAGTCAACATGTTAAGATAAAGTGAAACCAAATAGCATACTATCATGACGAGCAAGAAAGTCTTCTCTATATATAACCAAGCATCCATTATAATATACATCATATGTACAACAATGGCCTCTAGGGCATATACATAACTAACATTGATGACATTCTGGTCTATTACAGGAGTTGAGAGGAGCATGAGCAGCACCTGAGGATTTCTTTGCATACATTGAGAGAACACCAGCTGTTTGCTAAATTCTCAAAGTGTGCTTTCTGTCTTGATAGTGTCGACTTCTTGGGTCATGTAGTTACAAGAGACGGTATTCGTATGGACCCAAAGAAGATCGAGGTTGTGCAGCTTTGGCCCATACCTGTATCGGTGACTGAGGTCCGCAGTTTTTTGGGCTTAGCTGGTTATTACCGCCGTTTCGTGCAGGATTTCTCGAGTATCGCTGCAACGCTGACCGGACTGACTCGGAAGGGTGTCCCTTTTCTTTGGACTGAGGCATGCGAGCGGAGTTTTCAACAGTTGAAGACTCGGTTGATGACTGCACCAGTTTTATCTTTGCTTTCTGGATCGGGCGGCTATGTCGTTTACTGTGATGCTTCTCGAGTGGGGTTCGGTTGTGTATTGATGCAGCATGATAGAGTTATCACTTACGCTTCTCGGCAGCTGAAGAAGCACGAGAAAAATTATCCCACTCATGATCTTGAGATGGCCGCTGTGGTGTTTGCGCTTAAGATTTGGAGACACTACTTGTACGGAGAGTCGTATCAGATCTTCACGGACCACAAGAGCTTGAAGTACATCTTCCAGAAGCGGGATCTGAATTTAAGGCAGCGCCGTTGGATGGAGCCCATGAAGGATTATGATTGTGAGATCCTTTACCACCCGGGCAAGACGAATGTAGTAGCTGATGCTTTGAGTTGTAGGCCCGGAGGTAGCTTTTCCCAGTTGAGCGTAGTTCATAGACAGTCTTCTGCAGATTGGCAGATCTTGTGCGACAGTAGAGTGCAGTTTGAGTTTACCTCGACTAGGGGACAGCTTGCTCATGTCCGTGTCCTTCCACTTCTACTTGATCGTATCCGTGAGGCGCAGCCCGACGATGCCCATTTATCTGAGATTTTTGAGCATGTTCGGCAGGGTAGAGAGTCAGAGTTTTTGATAGATGACCAGGGTGTGCTACGTTTTGGGACGCGTCTGTGTATACCAGATACCGAAGGACTGAGACGTGAGATCCTAGAGCAGACATATCAGTCAACTTACAGTGTTCATCCCGGTTCTACCAAGATGTATCATGACTTGAGAGATGTCTACTGGTGGGCAGGGATGAAGAGTGATGTTTCGGATTTCGTTTCGAGGAGCCTGACTTGTTAGCAAGTCAAGGCTGAGCATCAGAGACCGGTAGGAGAGTTGCAACCTTTACCCGTTCTGGAGTGGAAATGGGAGCAGATCTCCATGGATTTCATTATGGGTCTACCCAGGTCCAGTCGAGGGTATGACTCCATTTGGGTGATTTTTGACCGGTTGACGAAAGCGGCTCTTCCTTCCAGTGAAGACCACTTTTGGTTATGCTCAGTATGATCAGTTGTACGTTGATGAGATTGTGCGTTTGCACGGCATTCCTACATGCATCGTATCCGACAGGGGCACCCAGTTCACTAGTCGTCTTTGGCAGAAGCTTCAGGAAGCTTCAGGTACCCGATTGAGTTTTAGCATCGCTTTCCATCCGCAGACCGATAGTCAGTCAGAGCGAACTATACAGACTCTAGAGGATATGCTTCTTGCGTGCGTGCTCGATTTTGGTGGTAGTTGGGATCGACACTTGCCTTTGATAGAGTTCTCCTACAACAACAGCTTTCAGGAGACGATTCAGATGGCACCTTTTGAGGCCTTGTATGGTAGGAAGTGTCGATCGCTGGTCTGTTGGACCGAACTCAGCGAGAGCGGGATTTTGGGACCACAGTTAGTCCAGGAGACTACAGAGAAGATCCAATTGATCCAACACAGGATGAAAGCAGCCCAGTGCAGGCAGAAGTCTTATGCCGACCGCCGTCGTCGCAGACTTGAGTTCGCAGTGGGTGATCATGTATTCCTACGGATTTCTCCGATGAAGGGTGTAATGAGATTTGGGAAGAAAGGGAAGCTTAGTCCCAGATTTGTGGGTCCTTTTGAGATCCTGGAACGAGTTGGTACCGTTGCCTATCGTGTTGCACTTCCGCCCAGTTTCCTGGATGTTCACCCCGTATTTCATGTTTCGATGCTTCGCAAGTACCTTCATGAACCTTCCGATATGATTCAGCACCAGACCGTTCAGCTTGAGCACGATCTTTCTTTTACCGAGCAGCCGATGGCCATTCTGAATCGGCAGGTGAAGAAACTGAGGGCAAAAGTCTTACCGTCTGTCAAGGTCCTTTGGTGTGGCCTGATGTTACGACCCGAAATAGCACGTGACTGGAACTTGAATCATGGGAAGTCTATAGGACACCACCTAATTCAAGTAAGCCGAAAGCCCAGAAATCTAAACAATTTTAAAAGAGAAGTGAAGGAAATCTTATTTAAAAGCAAGTGTTTTATCAAAATAAGCCGTAGTAAGTATTTTTAAAACATCAAGTTTTTTCCAAAAATTTTGGCAGAGTTTCCTTCGTAAATACTGGCCCCAAACGGGTACAAACATGAATAATAAACATAATAATGAATAAAGGCATTCCCAAGCGGGAGCTAGCTCTTCGCCAACTGGCGGACACAACTACGCAAGCAATATAAAATACAATGCCGAAGGGCGAGGATCAAAACTCAGAAAGAAACCAACATCCTCAAGAAAACCAATGAAAAACTATAATAATAAAGGCGCGCGACTCTAAGATCGAAAGAATATACATACTGGTTTTCTAAGTCTACTAAATATACAAGTCTGGTTGATGGAGTTTACTAGATACAACTGAATGTAAAAACAAATACTACGGTGGTCACGATACAAGTGAACCCACCTACCAAAGCAATAACCCGGAAGGAAGCAGCGTGCCAGCAAAGCCGCCAAGGAAACCTGTACGGCAAAACCTATAAGAAACTGTGGCACAACGGGGGTTAGTTGCCAACTCGTGAGTAAAAAACATCACCGAGCAGAAATTGCATGTATGACTCTATCCTAGGTCATACCATAATATCTATATAATATATATAACCTGAAACATCTGATAATGGCCAGGGTAACATTTAACAGAAGTGTAATACCAAGTGCTCGTGTCAGTACCTCAGGTAGCAACATATTACATATATGATGTATGAATGCATGAAAACAGAATGCGAATGAATGAGAAAACTGTTTTCATATCTCAGTGAGATTTCTGTATAAAAATCGAAGTATCATCAATGAAATCGACAGAGAATCCGTGTCAAGCATCGACACAAAACGTGTATATCGCAATATCTCAATATCTCGGGCTCCGGCAATCCGGGCTGGCCCATATCATAACTGTAACATTTTAGAAAATATAAAATATTATTTTCGGGGAATTTAATATTAAAATAATATATTTCCCGAAAACTGCCCGATTTGCGAAATTGGGGTTTTCGAAAAAAAGTATGAATATATACTGATAATTATGAAATAAATTGAAATTAAAATGATTTATTCATTTACAAAGATATTTAAATGATTTGGCATTTTTAAAATTTATTATATGCAATTGATAAAAACCCGATAAATGCACTGCTAATCGCGATTAAGCCAAATCCGCATTTCTAAAGTTTTTTGTGGCCAGTGCATCATGCCTATTATGTGGTGATTACATGTTGTGTTCTTGTGTTATTTTGGATATTTTGTGACTTGGATTTTTAGTAAAAAGAAAAGGGTAAGAAGAGAAAGGGGTATAAGTGTAATATTGAGAGTGTGTGTGGGTGAGAATAAGATAGGAGAGAGAGAGAGGGACTGCCTCATTCACCTCCCCATTTCATTTTCCTTCTCCTTCTTCTTCCTCTCTTCCCTCCACCTTCACCCTATGATATCATCTCAAATCCTTGATCAAAACCCTAATTCACATTCATAAAAATTGATCCCCTCTACACCCTCTTCACATTGGACCAAGAAAAGTGGGATTTGGACAACATTGGCAAACTAGGGTTTTTCTTGGGTTGCCCAAGTGAGGTAATTTCATCACCCTTAGCATAGAATTTTATTCACTTTACCTTTCATGCAAGTTTAGAGGTGAAATTGTGATGTTTAGTGAGCTTTGGGAAACCCTAGTAAACGGTTTGAGTGTTTGTTTGAAAGTGGTGATGCCTAGTGGCTGTTAACTAGACTTGGGTGCTGCGTAATGACCTGGACCAGAGCTTAGAAACCAAAAACATGGAATTTAGAAACCCCGAGATCGGATAAATGTATGACTTGTGAGGGTGTTTTGGAATCTGGAGCAACCCGGGGACACTAGAAATGATTTTGCAATTACTGGGAGTCGTGCAGGCACCTAGGAAGCTACCACTAAGACCTGAGCCCCATCCCATGCACCTGGGCCGCAAATTTATTCAATCTGGCCGCAATTTGCGGCCAGGGTAGGTCAGAATTGATCCGTATTTGTTCTGGAGTCCCTTTAGATGTAAATTAGGCCTTCCATATATGTAGAATTGACCAATTTGTCTTAGGGTAAAATCTGGGACCATTTCCATGAGTTGGTGGATTGTTTTATGACTTTGTTTTGATTTGATTTTGGAATTTGGAATTGTTTTTCCGTCGTGTGGCGTTTGGACGTCAGCGACCAGGGTTAATTGTCGTGTTTTGCACGCAAAGCTATAGGTTTTGACCTATGAGCGAGACGTGTGCCGTTTTGGTTTTTCCGCCTTGATTTTAATGCGCATTGCGATTGTTTATTATTGTAGGTACCTTTGCAAGGATTTCGAGGCGACGGGGCATGGCGTCATTGATTTTGGCAAGCGAAGACCAGGTGAGTGGATCTATATCCACGGGGGAAGTCGGGTGGATGGCGTATAGCACCCCCGCAAAGTTTTGATGGAAAACTGATTATAGAATATGGTTAGGAAACCTAGATTAGGAAACTAGGGTTACAATGAGGATAGCTACAAAACCATATTAGAAACTAGAGGATAGTTAGAAGTGATATGTTACGGCTATTATGTGATGACGGAATTCGAGGACGACGTTTGTCGATATTGTCGTTTAGGGTACTGTAGGACTAGATAGTCAAGGTAGAGGCGTCATCTGAACCATACCTTTTTCTAAACTGAAGAATCGTATGTATTTTAAATATATACTTCGAGGGATGTTACGGATTTTCAAATGATATCTTTTCCTTAAAACACCGTAACTCCTATTTTCAAAACTACGATTCGCTTCTTTTAAAGTCTGATTGTATGGTTCGGGTGTGTATGTTAGATTAGATACCTATACTTATAGTAGAGATAGAATGTTTAGGTAAACTCGACTTGATATGAAATATAAATGCGATGAAAGAATATAAGACGAATATGATGATCTGATATTTTACCTTATGCTGCATTCATGATATTATTATTGCATTGCATATACCTGTGTTAGTACACTTACACCATTGTCGATGATGCGTATGTTACACGTACACAGATTTGCCGGCTCACACACTTCATCATCGATAATTGCAATGTCACTACACAGTAGGATTGCTGCATCATGATATGACTCTATACATTATTTACTTGCTATAGTTACCTGTGCACTTATATACGATGTTGTATTTGACTTTGGAGATATTGGGAACCGCAAGGCATATTTTCAAAACTAGAATTCTTTAAAGGAGCGGTTTTCCCTTAATATGATATATCACTGTTCCTTGTTGCATGATATACGGACATGCTTACATTTCCATCATATGTCGCATACATCATGCTTTATGATTTAAGCATTGAGATATGCTGTTTCCATGAAATTTCTGGATTTGAGAACCGTGGTGATTTCAAAAGAAAGTATGTATTGTTTTAAAAACCCGGTTTCTCTTGATATGATATTTCAGTGCGTCCACCATGTGTTTTCTCGGTTCTGAGAGTGGCATGTGAAACCCGATTCGAGGAGCGGTAGGCACCGTCTGCGGGTACATGGTGGACCCGGTGAGGTATCCCGGGGCAAGAAGACTCATATATATTGGACGGTGAGCCTGGCTGGTGAGCACTACCTACCGGTGATAGTATTTGGACTCGGCGGTTATCCGGAGGATACCGACCGTAGTAGCGAGATGGATATGAGGGCCGACCAGGGTGTGCGGCACCTGAGGACCGATCTGAGGATACGGCGCCTGAGATATATGAGGATTTACGTGCCGATGATGGGCACGGCTTTCATGATGTTTTCGAGTGTCGATGCTAGGCACTCAGATTCCATGATTTTGATGTGTCGTGAGAGACACCGTTGATATATATTCTCATACTTTCATGCATACTCTTTTATGATGTTTACGTGCATACATACATTGGTTATTACTGTTGGATGTTATCCACATGCATATAGGTATTGGCTACCATGTTGGCACATATACAGACCCGGTCACCCTAGATATCATATTATTACCTTTATGATATAGTTGATCTAGGAGTCGTTGTTTATTCGATTTCTATCTATTGATATTTTTCTACTCACGAGTTGACAACTCACCCCCGTTGTGCCACAGTTCTTGCAGGTTGACCGCTTGGATCAGTAGCGGCTTCGCTGGCACACAGTTGCATTCGGGTGTTTTGCATTGGTAGGTGGAACACCTATATCGTACCCACTCTTGTATTTGTATTTCATTATTGTATCTATTTCACTTCATCAATCAAAACTAGAAATTTGTATAAGTAATAAGACTTAGTGAGATTGTGCTTGCGAGACTTAGAGCGAGGGGTTGTTCGCTGCTGGTGGTTTTTATGTCTGCTTATTTATTTATCTTTTGTGGTGAACTTCGCCGTTGGGCGTCGTATATTTATGTTTACTGTATTGTGTGGTTGTGATCCACCGTTTGGCAAAGAGCTAGCTCCCGCTTAGGGATGACATTATGATTATTATGTATTTGCGGTTTTGGATCAAAGTATACAAAGGAGGTGGTGCCGAAATTTTTTAAAAATGACGAAACATGTTTTCAAACTAATAAATTTCACTTGCATCATTTATGTTCCTTTTCTATGCATTAAGAAAACTTGCTTTCATTATACCGTTATTTCAAAACCTCACCTACTTTATTTTTCTTAAAAGGTTTAGATTTCTGGGTTTCAGCTTACTTGAATTCCGTTAAGCCTTTTGACGTTGCGTGATTCAAGTGCTGGTCACGAGCTAATATCTGGGTCGTGACAAAGTTGGTTTCAGAGCGCTAGGTTTAACCTTGGTTCGAGTCTATATTTGACTATGCGGAGTCTAGGGCGGGTATGTATTTCGGAACCTAGGCTTGACCTTACGGAACTTAGACTTGGACGGGGGGTATTAGACCCGAACATTCGTTTCATAGGCTGACCCTGATTGATGGAGTAGGTGGCTTGAGTAGAGTGACGTACCGTACGTATGTTCCGCGTCATATTTACGATACGATACTCTACTTAAGAAACCTTAGGATGTACATATTTTTGAGACCAGTGATTCCCTTCATATCAATGATTATATGTCCATTGGAGATCCTTGATTTTATTTGTTTCGTGATCATACTTTCATTGATGTTGTTCCTTCTTATGATCATGTATCCATTATGGATCTGTCGTTTCCTCTCATGTCGTTGATCTTCTTTCCTCGATACTCCATTGAGGTTCCTGTCACTATAGTTTGAGCGCAGTATGAGCTGTTGCAAGTGTTGCGGTCAGGGCGAGCTCATCTGGTACGAGGGCTGACCATTGTGTTTTCTGGTGACATGGGAACGTCTCGAGTTAGTATTTATGTTGTGGCCTCTTGTGTAGGCGAGTGCTTGGTTTTACACTGGATGATCGGGCTATTGTTAGAGCTGCCAGTTGCGAGAGGACTGTTGATGTACAGCATACTTCAGAGATTTTGATGTCGCTACCGTGCAGACAGGTGACCCAGCTGTTGCTGAGATGATGGGATGTCGCTTCCAGAGCTTACGAGCTAAGATTTTCGGAGCTTCCAGGTAGAAATGTGGCAGATGATAGCTAGTCTACCCCGATTTGAGAGACGAAGGTGATTCGTCAGATTGATGTGCCGACGCAGGCCTAGTTGAGTTTAAGATTTCCAGTGTGGAGAGTCTTACTCAGACCTAGAGTAGACCGATCCAGAGATGACCTCCGATGTATCGCCTTTCCTGGAGAATTAAGGCATTGTTTAGCATGAGGGCAAAGAATATTCACATGTTGTATAGGCGAAGCAAAAAGGTTTGAACGAGTGTCAGAAACCCATTTTCCCCAAGTTTAGAGTGTTCGGAGGAACATGCAGGTAATTCTGTGGACCTTCCAGAAGAATGAAACCGTAACTCGATATGATGACCATGGAACCATTTTGAACTTTAGGGTTTATGGCAGTTTAGCGGTGCCATCAGTGAGGCTTGGGTTTTCCCTTCTACGGTTGGTCCAGAAGTACTGTGGTATGTACCAGATATTTTTAGACCGTGCTCAGGTGTTGAGCCTTCGGGAAATTTTGGGACCTTGATGACTCGATAAAAAAAATTGACGTCGTCCAGATATCATGTGATAAGAGATCAGCAAGCTGACCAGCTTTAGATAGAGGACCTGACCTAGATGTGTTGTGAGTGATCGAGGACGAACGAGTATTGAGTATTCCTCTGATGGTTGGGACGAGTTCCCGAGGACGTGTTCGGCTAGATATCTTCTACAGAGTGATGAAGCTACAGAGTACGCGATTTCGAGTCTGTGCGAGAGACTTCGAATTGACCGTGGCCGAGAACAGTCGCAGTGTGCAGATAGCATGGCATGACGTCATAGTGGATGACGATAAAGACAAGTGGAACCAGAGGTTCGTGCAAGACGCTGATGAGCTGTTGTTACTCCCCGTCGAAATTAGAGATCTCATAGGCATACAGAGCGTTGGGATGCGGCCCATTTCCGAGGAAATGTGTGTGGAACACGCAGATGTCCAGAAAACAAGAAAAGATTATGCAAGAGTACCAGCCTCCGTACAGTTTGGCATAGGCGAGATCGGAAGAGACCTTGAGCAGGAATCCTTCCGGGATACTGCTGCAATGAGGATTGCACCCAGGATCAGATGTGTCACGTGTATTCAGAGAGATAGAGGCCGATGCCAGCAACCTGCTGCTTTACGAGTGGTCGTGATGATTGACCAAGAGATGACCAGAGAAGTGCCAGAATGGAATCGTCCCCGTTAGCACACCTGATTGGGCCGATGAGCTGATGGATTGCGAGATGGGTAATTCCACAGAAAAGATAAGGACCCAGAGGCCGAGGCCGAGGATGCCAGACCGTGAGCAGGAAGCAAGCGGATTCTTGTTCTGCCGGTTATTAGGCGCACCGATTTATTTTCGACATTGTGGGAGGTGTACCTCGATGTCCTTTGTTGCGATTTGCGTTTGTAATCTGAGTATCACTCTTACATCGCTTGGATTTGAGTTTTGATGACGAGTTTCCTGATATTGATTTCGTGCACCATGGCTGCACCTACTGGGTATTTGCATATTTGCGCATAGTTTCGCACCTGACTTTATTTTGATGTCATTTGAGATATTTATTGTGATTTCATGCCTAGGGCATGCATATGATTTGATTTATGCTTTCGGCATAGTTTTCATGCACTTTTAGTGTTTGATTTACTTTTGTGCACGTCGATGTACATGGTTGTGCAATTATATACCACGGTATACCTGATTTGGATTTGGATTGAAATGAGTTGTATACCGTCGATTCTATTTTGATACTCGATATTGTTTTTTGCACCTTGTGCACCTGATTGGATTCTTGTGCATATCAAATGCACCCGATATTGTTCTCATGCACACCGTTGCAGTGGACAGATGCTTTTGTGCACACCCGTTGCACTTAGTTTTGCTTTGTGCATATTGTGGCACCTGTATTTGGATTTGATTTCCATGCGCACCAGACGCATGTGATTATTGGATACGCCTTTGAGGCTGATTTTGCTTTTGAGCACCTTGTTTTCATGATTGGGCACTATATTGTAGTAGCCAAACAGGACTGATCTGAGGACAGTACCTGAGTACATTGCATGCTTTAAAGTATTTCCAAATGGGTTTTCAAAAAGAGCTATTGTCTCGCTATTTCCTACGTGTCCGTGAGAGATACGAACGTTTATAAAGGAAAACCTTTTAGGAATATTTCGAAAATGACGGAACGTGTATTTAAGAAAACATATATGGACATATATTATTATTTTAAAATGGGCGTCCATCAGTTATGCCGTGAATTACGCATTCCCGCGGCAATTTAGAAAAGATTTTGCATGTATTTTATTCAAATTTTGGAGTTTTTAAAGATGCGTACTATACACATATTATAGCATTTGACTAGTGTATATTGGATTTCAGTAGTGGATTTCGAGATCTGTATCTCCATTGCGACTCCGAGGATATGCGTGCAAAATTAGATGATTTGCATGACGCATGACGGAGTTGATTTGAGTTTTGTACTCGTTTTTAGGCGCACTTGGCGCGTTGTGCTATTTATGCGTTTTCCATGATTTCGGAGCCCCGTTGTTTTGAGCCGACTATTGAAATGTTTTAGATTTTGGGGGTTAAAATTTAAATTCGGGGACCGAATTTATTTAAGGGGGGAAGACTGTAATATTTCAGAAAATATAAAATATTAATTTTGGGGAATTTAATATTAAAATAACATATTTCTTGAAAACTGCCCGATTTGCGAAATTGGGGTTTTCGAAAAAGGGTATAAATATATATCGATAATTATGAAATAAATTGAAATTAAAATGATTTATTCATTTAAAAAGATATTTAAAGGATTTGGCATTTTTAAAATTTATTATATGCAATTTTGATAAAACCCGATTAGTGCACTGCTAATCGCGATTAAGCCAAATCCGCATTTCTACAGTTTTTCGTGGCCAGTGCACCATGCCATGTTATGTGGTGATTACATGTTGTGTTCTTGTGTTATTTTTGGTATTTTGTGACTTGGGGTTTTAGTAAAAAGAAAAGGGTAAGAAGAGAAAGGGGTATAAGTGTAATATTGAAAGAGAGAGAGTAGGTAAGAATAAGAGAGGGGAGAGAGAGAGGGGCTGCCTCATTCACCTCCCCATTTCATTTTCCTTCTCCTTCTTCTTCCTCTCGTCCGTCCACCTTCACCCTATGATATCATCTCAAATCCTTGATCAAAACCCTAATTCCCATTCACAAAAATTGATCCCCTCTACACCCTCTTCACATTGGACCAAGAAAAGTGGGATTTGGACAACATTGGCAAACTATGGTTTTTCTTGGGTTACCCAAGTGAGGTAATTTCATCACCCTTAGCATAGAATTTCATTCACTTTACCTTTCATGCAAGTTTAGAGGTCAAATTGTGATGTTTAGTGAGCTTTGGGAAACCCTAGTAAAGGGTTTGAGTGTTTGTTTGAAAGTGGTGATGCCTAGTGGCTGTTAACTAGACTTGGGTGCTGTGTAATGACCGGGACCAGTGCTTAGAAACCCAAAACACGGAATTCAGAAACCCCGACATCGAATAAATGTATGACTTGTGAGGGTGTTTTGGAATCTGGAGCAACCCGGAGACACTAGAAATGATTTTGCAATTACTGGGAGTCGTGCAGGCACCTAGGAAGCTACCACCAAGACCTGAGCCCCTTCCCCTACACCTGGGCCATAAATTTATTCAATCTGGCCGCAATTTGCGGCCAGGGTAGGTCAGAATTGATCCGTATTTGTTCTGGGGTCCCTTTAGATGTAAATTAGGCCCTCCATATATGCAGGATTGACCAATTTGGCTTAGGGTAAAATCTGGGACCATTTACATGAGTTGGTGCATTGTTTTAAGACTTCATTTTGACTTAATTTTGGTATTTGGTATTGTGTTTCCGTCGTGTGGCATTTGGACGTCAGCGACCAGGGTTAATTGTCGTGTTTTGCACGCAAAGCTATAGGTTTTGACCTATGAGCGAGACGTATGCCGTTTTGGTTTTTCCGCCTTGATTTTAATGCACATTGCGATTGTTTATTATTGTAGGTACCTTCGCGTGGATTCCGAGGTGACGGGGCGTGGCTTCATCGATTTTGGCAAGCGAAGACCAGGTGAGTGGATCTATATCCACGGGGGAAGTCGGGTGCAAGGCGTATACCACCCCCGCAAAGTTTTGATGGAAAACTGATTATAGAATATGGTTAAGAAACCTAGATTAAGAAACTAGGGTTACAATGAGGATAGCTACGAAACCATATTAGAAACTAGAGGATAGTTAGAAGTGATATGTTACGGCTATTATGTGATGACGGAATTCGAGGACGACGTTTGTCGATATTGCCGTTTAGGGTACTGTAGGACTAGATAGTCAAGGTAGAGGCGTCATCCGAACCATACCTTTTTCTAAACTGAAGAATCGTATGTATTTTAAATATATACTTCGAGGGATGTTACGGATTTTCAAATGATATCTTTTCCTTAAAACACCGTAACCCCTATTTTCAAAACTACGATTCGCTTCTTTTAAAGTCTGATTGTATGGTTCGGGTGTGTATGTTAGATTAGATACCTATACTTATAGTAGAGATAGAATGTTTAGGTAAACTCGACTTGATGTGAAATATAAATGCGAAGAAAGAATATAAGACGAATATGATGATCTGATGTTTTACCTTATGCTGCATTCATGATATTATTATTGCATTGCATATACCTGTGTTAGTACACTTACACCATTATCGATGATGCGTATGTTACACATACAGAGATTTGTCGGCTCACACACTTCATCATCGATAATTGCCATGTCACTACACAGTAGGATTGCTGTATCTTGATTTGACTCTATACATCATTTACTTGCTATAGTTACCTGTGCACTTATATATGATGTTGCATTTAACATTGGAGATATTGGGAACCACAAGGCATATTTTCAAAACTGGAATTCTTTAAAGGAACGGTTTTCACTTAATATGATATATCATTGTTCCTTGTTGCATGATATACGGATATGCTTGCATTTCCATTATATGTCGCATACATCATGCTTTATGATTTTATGCATTGAGATATGCTTTTTCCATGAGATATCTGGATTTGAGAACCGTGGTGATTTCAAAAGAAAGTATGTATTGTTTTAAAAACCTGGTTTCTCTTGATATGATATTTCAGTGCGTCCCCCATGTGGTTTCTCGGTTCTGAGAGTGGCATGTGAAACCCGATTCGAGGAGAGGTAGGCACCGTCTGCGGGTACATGGTGGACCCGGTGAGGTATCCTGGGGCAAGAAGACTCGTATATGTTGGACGGTGAGCCTGGCAGGGGAGCACTACCTACCGGTGATAGTATTTGGACTCGGCGGTTATCCGGAGGATACCGACCGTAGTAGCGAGATGGATATGAGGGCCGATCAGGGTGTGCGGCGCCTGAGGGCCGATCTGAGGATATGGAGCCTGAGATATATGAGGATTTACGTGCCGATGATGGGCACGGTTTTTCTGATGTTTTCGAGTGTCGATGTTAGGCACTCAGGTTCCATGATTTTGATGTGTCGTGAGAGACACCGTTGATATATATCCTCATACTTTCATGCACACTCTTTTATGATGTTTACGTGCATACATACATTGATTATTACTGTTGGATATTATCCACATGCATATAGGTATTGGCTACCTTGTTGGTACATATACAGACCCGGTCACCCTAGATATCATATTATTACCTTTATGATATAGTTGATCTAGGAGTCGTTGTTTATTCGATTTCTATCTGTTGATATTTTTCTACTCACGAGTTGGCAACTCACCCCCATTGTGCCACAGTTCTTGCAGGTTGACCGCTTGGATCAGTAGCGGATTCGCTGACACACAGTTGCATTCGGGTGTTTTGCATTGGTAGGTGGGACACCTATATCGTACCCACTCTTGTATCTGTATTTCATTATTGTATCTAGTTAACTCCATCAATCAAAACTAGAAGTTTTTATAAGTAATAAGACTTAGTGAGATTGTGGTTGCGAGACTTAGAGCGAGGGGTTGTTCGCTACTGGTGGTTTTTATGTCAGCTTATTTATTTATCTTTTGTGGTGAACTTCGCCGTTGGGCATCGTATATTTATGTTTACTGTATTGCGTGGTTGTGATCCGCCGTTTGGCGAAGAGCTATCTCCCTCTTGGGGATGCCATTATCATTATTATATATTTAAGGTTTTAGATCAAAATATACAAAGGAGGTACTGCCAAAATTTTTAAAAAAAGACGAAACATGTTTTTAAACTAATAAATTTCACTTGCATCATTCATGTTCCTTTTCTATGCATTAAGAAAACTTGCTTTCATTATACCGTTATTTCAAAACCTCACCTCCTTTATTTTTCTTAAAATATTTGGATTTCTGGGTTTCAGCTTACTTGAATTCCGGTATGCCTTTTGACGTTGCGTGATTCAAGTGCTGGTCACGAGCTAATATTTGGGTCATGACAATAAAATATCAATATCTCTGTATCTCAATATCTCGGGCTCCGGCAATCCGGACTGGCCCCGGGCTCCGGCAATCTGGACTGACCCAATCAAATCTCACGACTACGTCGGTATCCTCCGGATATCCGCCGTGTCACAAAAAACCGGTCGGTATTTCTCCCATGCCAGGCTCAACGCCATCATCTGCGACCATCTTGCCTCGGGGTACCGCACCGGGTCCACCATGCACCCGCAATCGGTTCCTCCTCCTCCTCCTCGAATCGGGTGTATGATACCGTTCAAGAGCCGATAAAACTCATGGTGGACATATCTCATATCATATCACGAGAAAACCATAATTTCTATTTTTAGAAATGATAATCAGTTTATAAAATCCTTGCGGTTTCTCCAAATCCAGAAATCTCATAGTAATCCGAAATCTCAAAATCAGGATGTCAATAAACAGTGAATACTGGCATAAAGCCCCATAATATTGCATGACAATGAATATGCATAGATGCACAGTTATCTATTTAAAGACTGCAATATATGAATACATCGGATATCAAGCAAAGAATGAATTAATTAAACTAACATATAAAAGCAATAACATATTAGAACTATCAGCTAGCAAGCGATATCAATAAAGTAATATTCTCTAAAGTGTACGTGACATGGCAATTACCGATGATGATGTGTGTGAGCCGGCAAGCAAGTGTTCGTGGAAATACGCATCATCGGTAATAGTGCTGGTGTCTTGACAGCATAGGTTCATAATAGCAAAAGAAACTACATGTGTAAGTATGCAATGCAATAAGAACAACATGAATATACGGAAAAAGATGCAATAACCGCAACATATAAGAATATACATTTATATAAACGAGTCATAAAGTTTTGGAATTTGAATAAGCACGAATCGTTGTTTTTAGAAAATAAGGGCTACGATGTTTTTAAGAAAATGTGCGTCCTTTGAAATATCCGTAGTATTCCTCGGCCTGTCTTGTAAATACCCATGATTCGTTAGTTTTGAAGATAAGTATGACTCAAGCCCAGTCTAACATCTTCCTGATAATTACAGGATTAAACTAAGTGAAAAACGAAAGGGGTAAAGAAATCCACCTAAGTCCGAGTCGATATATATATATCTAGTAGTCGGTGATCCCGCCTCTATAGCGTCACGTACAATAAAACATACAATACGACATCCTCGAGTCAGGAGTGCGGATCAATCATCATCTTTAAACTTCATACGGTAAAATCCATCGTACGGCATCCCAAAATCGGGGTACGGGTCTATTATCACATTTATCTCATTATCTAACTGGTATCATTATCATCATATCATGAATTAGTGGTACTGATCTAAAGTCTAGTACATTTCGATACCATCAACATATATCGCGTGTGTATGAAAACACTTCGCTTAACAATCCACTATAATATCATGGCGTATCTCATAGCACGACCTAAATCACGTCACCGATCTCACGGTATCATGCTCAAACACATCGACTCATCTCCCAATATCATATACTATCCTCATCATACGTGTATACGTATATATATATATATATATATATATATATATATACATACTCACATACATATATGTATATGTATATATATATCCCCATATACATACAAGAAAATCAAATGTATGCGTGTGTGTGCGTGCGCGCGTGCGCGCGCCAATCTTTACTCTAGGGTTTCGCGACTAAGAAACTAAACTAAAAGCATTTCTTACAATTACGCTAAAACTAACCCAAAGTCACCTAAGCATCTCTTGCTAAGTATACACATCTCATAAAACACATAAGTATATAATAACGCATTCGCGTGCTACACTACGACACTGCGGGGGTGCTATACGCCATCCACCCGACTTTCCCCGCAGATATATATCTACTCACCTTGATCTTTGCTTGTCGAATTCGATGTCGCCACGCCCTTGCTTGTCGTCCCGAAGTACATGCGGAGATACGTACATGTCATAGCGTATCGTTTCGCATTAAAATCCAATTCAAAACCAAAACGACACGCGGGATGCCTATTGGTTAGAACCTGTAGCCTACGCATGTTAAAGAACCTAACAACACCCGATATAGACGTACAAACGTCAAGTGATCGAGGTAAAACACAAATACCAAAGTTCATGTTCATAGAATTCACAAACCGAAATCAGAAACTATGAAAAACACTTCCAGATTTTACCCCAGGTGAAATTAGCCAATTTTGCATATGTGGAGGGTCTAATTTACTGAAACTAGAGCCATGAACCCAACACGAAGTCATTCGCCCCTACCTTGGCCATAATTTGCCGCCAGAAAGAATTTATTTGCGGCCAAGGGAAATGGTTGGGGTCTCGGGTCTTGGGGTTAGCTTCTAGGTTGCCTGCACATCTCTCAGTCTTCGGTAAATATTTTTTCAGGTTCTCAAGGTATCAGCAGATCTCTAAATACCAACACTAATTCCACAAAAACCCGATAGCGGCAATTCTCAAGTTCGCATCTTGGTGTCTAGTCTGTGGTTTTGTCCAGAATTCCCACACTACAGGGGTTTTATGGCCTCTTCTAACCTCAATTACACTTTTCCCAATTATAATCTCCTACAACCCTCCTCTTGGAAAATTTCAAGATCACTAAACCACCTTAATCGATTCTAAACTAACATGGAAGCTAAAGTAATCTAATTACCATATTAATGGTGAAGGAAATACCTCATTTGGTAACTCGAGAATTTTCTTGAGTTGCCCTAAGTGCTCAAAATCCTAACTTTCTTGGTCCTCCATACTTGTAGTGAGCTTGTGCACCTTTTTTGTGAAGGGACTTTAGGGTTTTGATGTGGTTTTGGGGTTGTTATGAGGGGATAGAGGTGGTGAAAGAGAGGGGGGCAGCCATGGAAGATAGAAGAGGAAGGAGAATGACAAAGGAGAGAATGAAAGAATAAAGAGCCATGGTTCACTTGACCCCTCACCCTTTCTCTCTCTTTCCCATACCTCATTCTTTAATCCTTTTTCCTTTTTCTTTTCTTTTCTTTTCTTTTCTTTTCATCTCGCTTTAAACAAAGCCATGCATGAAAAAAGAAAAAGGCCATGGTAGAAAAATGTAACAAATGTGTAATATGGTATGATGCATGTCACATGCACAAAGCACCATCAATGTGTGATTAGTGAACATTAATCAAGTTTAGGATAAATTTGTATATAATTAATTATAAAAATTTATAATTTGCCTAAATCACATAAATCCCTCAAAAAATCTGTATTCAATTTAATTCTGCAACATTTTTTTCATAATATCAATATATAATTATACCACATCATTAAAATATTCACAATATTATTATTTTAATTATATAAATTCCCAAAAATAATATTTTATTTTTCTGAAATGTTACAGTCTTCCCCCTTAAATAAATTCGGTCCCCGAATTTAAATATAAACCCCTCAAATACTATAACATTTCAGTAAAATGATCAAGTCGTTGGGGCTCCGAAATCATACATACCTAAAACATATCGTAGCGCAATACATGCGCAAGAAAAAACAACGAGTATATAACTGAAATCAAAACTCTGTCAAGTATCACGCAATCATCGGAATTATGGTGAAGATACCAATATAAAAGTCCAATACGAAACCCAACATGATATACATCGAAACTATAACATGTACATAATACGCATCGTTGTAAATTGTCAAAACATCGGAATAGAAATGAACCCTTTTCTAAGTCGATGTGCGATGCGCGTATCACAGCACAAGTAGCGGACGTTTATTTGTAAGAATATGACTATATATATATATATATTGTTCAACATACATCCCGCCGTTTTGAAAATAATTTAGAAGGGTTTGCTTTGTAAAACGTTCGTGTCATCTCGGACACATAGGTAAAATATCGAGATTGTAGCTTCTTTTGGAAATCCCTTCGATAACTATCACTGCATGCAAAAACACCTAGGTACTGTTCTCAGAACAGTCCTGCTCGGCTACTAAAGCAAATAGTAAATATCATAAAAACGTACTGCTCAAAAGAAATCGTACTCAATAGTACATGTAATAATGCCACGTGCGTCTGGTGCGCACAGAAATCGAAATCAATGAATGTGCCATACATGTGTACAGAAACAAAATCTAAGTGCAACGGGTGTGCACGAAAACACCTATCAAAGGCAACGAGTGTGCCTGACAACAATATCAGGTGCATCTGATATGCACGAAGAATCCCGATTTAGTGCATCTGGTGTGCACCAAAATCGCATCAAGCACGTCAAGTATGCGCAGGAATCCAAATCAAGTGCACAAGGTGCACGAAAACAAATATCGAGTATCACAATCGAAATCGATGGTATACAACACATCTTAATCCAAATCAGGTATACCGTGGTATATAATCTCACAACCACGTGCATCAGCGTGGACAAAATCGAATCAAAGTACTAAAAGTACATGAAAACTACATCGAAAGCATAAATCAATTCACCTACATACCATAGGCATGAAATCAAAATTGAACATCTTAAATAACATCAAATCGAAGTTAAGTGCAGCTGTGGTGCACAAATCTCAATCATGCAAATAAATCGCCCAAAACACCGAAATCCAAAATGACGGACACGTGATGTTCGAATCACCAAATCACAAATCGTAAACATTGTCGTCAATATGTCCCTCCTCCAAGTCGAGAAGGTGTCGGTGCCTCCAAAACTAGCAGAGCAAGATATCTCCTTGCCTCCTGTTCATGGTCTGGTGCCCTTAGGCTTTCGTCTCTCACTGCGAATTGCTAGTTACATAGCTCCTCGGCTCAACGGCCCAATGTGGAACGATGGCGGAAACAGTTTCGCTCTGGCACATCCTCTAAAGGTCTCTGGCCAACTATCATGGTCACTCATAACATATCTCGTCGACGATGCCGAACTCTGGCCTACTAGGTGTGCATAATACGACCGATCCTGGATCCAAGTCTCCTCGTTTAGTATTTCCAGAAAGATCTTGTCGGGGTCTCTCCAAAATCTTGTTTCTGCTGAATTGCCCAGAAGTTATCACCCTTTACTAAATCTATTTCTTGTTCCGGAGCGGCTGCATACTCATCAAGACTCCTTCTGGAAGATATATCCATATTCAAGGCCTCTGCATGCGTATCACATCTATGATGTCAACGGAGTGGATCGCTATCTCGTACGAACCTCTTACTCCACTTTTCTCTAATGTTGACTGATTCAGACTCGTCTCTTCGTAGCTGTATGGACTGCGCTACAACGACTATACTCATATCTAGATTCTCCGAAGTAATGTATCCCATCACATGATATCCGGACGACGTCGAACTTTCCGATCGATTCGTCAAAGTCCCATAATTCCCCGAGAGCTCAACACTCGTGCACAGTTTAATAATATCAAGTACATGCCACAATACCTATGGACCAACCGTAAAAGAGCAAACCCAAGCCTCATTAATGGCACCGCGGAACTGCCGCAAACCCTAAGGTTCAAAAGCGTTTCCATGGTCATTATGTCGAGTTAGGGTTTCATTCTTCTAGAGGGTCCACAGAATTACTTGCATATTTTTTAGAATACCTTAAACTTGGAAAAATGGGTTTCTGACATCCGATCGTTTTCTATCGATTCTCAACGTACCTGTGTGAAGTCTTCTTAAGTTGGAATCAATCAATCTGATGACCTCGCATCGGGGTATGCAACGAACCACATGTCCTAGTCATTCAACCTTGGGTGACTAGCGATCTTCTATATATATCTAAGTATAAACTCATACTGCAATAGCTTCAAATATCTGGGGCGATATCTTATCAGTCGCAACAACATTTGGCTCATTCGTCCGCACGCTAAGCAGTGCCTCAATCATCAAGAATAACGGTGCATTGACGGTCATCATCAAGAATAACGGTGCATTGACGGTCATCACATTCTAGCCGGCCTCTATCAGTGGCCCAATCCTCTGGTGCTGAACTCCATGTTTGAGAAATTTTTGTAAAAGCAATCCATCAAATGCTCATGGCACGAAAACACAATAAAACGACACATCTATGCAATCACGTTTCACCAGAATTACGCCCTGGTCAGTCCTCGTCCAAGACGAGCTCATGCTGACTGCAACTCTATCCGCAACTCTCTCAGCCTATGCAATCGTGGTAACAAAACCACCAACCGATATCGATGAGGATAGATCAAATGAACGAATAGAATACTATGCAAGGAAATGTACATCTTAAGGCTTCTTAAGCGGAGTAGCGTATCGTAAGTATACAGCGAAACATACACACGGTACATCACTCTACTTAAGTCACCTACTCCATCAACTAAGGTCAACTTATACGACGAAAGTTTGGGTCTAATACTCCCTCGACCAAGTCTAAGTTCTGTAAGGTCAAGCCTAGGTTCCGAATATATATATGCCCTATACTCCGCATAGTCAAACATAGACTCGAACCAAGGTTACACCTAGTACTTTGATACCGACTTTGTCATGACCCGAAATAGCACGTGACTGGAACTTGAATCATGGGAAGTCTATAGGACCCCACCTAATTCAAGTAAGCCAAAAGCCAAGAAATCTAAATCATTTTAAGAGAGAAGTGATGGAAAACTTATTTAAAAGCAAGTGTTTTATCAAAATAAGACGTAGTAAGTACTTTTAAAACATCAAAATCTTTTCTAAAAATTTTGGTAGAGTTTCCTTTGTAAATACTTGCCCCAAACGGGTACAAACATGAATAATATACATAATAATGAATAAAGGCATCCCCAAGCGGGAGCTAGCTCTTCGCCAACTGGAGGACACAACTACGCAA
The DNA here is from genome assembly GCA_030015575.1 of Agapanthus africanus. Lineage (NCBI taxonomy): Eukaryota > Viridiplantae > Streptophyta > Magnoliopsida > Asparagales > Amaryllidaceae > Agapanthus > Agapanthus africanus. The sequence goes on from JASDDO010000004.1 coordinate 211,168,013, forward strand.
GTAATATAATATACAAGGCCGAAGGGCGAGGATCAAAACTCAGAAAGAAACCAACATTCTCAAGAAAACCAGAGAAAAACCATAATAATACAGGCGCGCGGCTCTAAGGTCGAAAGAATATACATACTGGTTTTCTAAGTCTACTAAATATACAAGTCTGGTTGATGGAGTTTACTAGATACAACTGGATGTAAATAAAAATGCTATGGTGGTCACGATACAAGTGAACCCACCTACCAAAGGAATCACCCGGAAGGAAGCAGTGTGCTAGCAAAGCCGCCAAGGAAACCTGTACGGCAAAACCTGCAAGAAACTGTGGCACAACGGGGGTGAGTTACCAACCCGTGAGTACAAAACATCACCGCAGAAATCGCATGTATGACTCTATCCTAGGTCATACCATAATATCTATATAATATATATAACCTGAAACATTTGATAATGGCCAGGCTAACATCTAACAGAAGTGTAATACCAAGTGCTCGTGTCAGTACCTCAGGTAGCAACAAATTACATATATGATGTATTAATGCATGAAAACAGAATGCGACTGAATGAGAAAACTGTTTTCATATCTCAGTGAGATTTCTGTATAAAAATCAAAGTATCATCAATGAAATCAACAGAGAATCCGTGTCAAGCATTGACACAAAACGTGTAGATCCCAATATCTTAATATCTCGGGCTCCGGCAATACGGACTGGCCCATATCATAAAATATCAATATCTCTGTGTCTCAATATCTCGGGCTCCGGCAATCTGGACTGGCCCATATCACAAAATATCAATATCTATGTGTCTCAATATCTCGGGCTCCGGCAATCCGGACTGGCCCCGGGCTCCGGCAACCTGGACTGGCACAATCAAATCTCATGACTATGTCGGTATCCTCCGAATATCCGCCGTGTCACAAATAACCGGTCGGTAGTGCTCCCCTGAGGCAAGTGAACGAAGTGAACGATTGAGTTGTTCGAAGGCCTGGCCTGGACTATATTGTTTTCCTGCATGACTTTGACTTCCAAAAAATGGATTCCAACCTCTCCCTATCATAATAGTATCGTCAATCTCGTTATCCATCACCTTATCCAGTAGGATCGGGCCAAGCTCTCCGGCTTAGACAGAATCATCTCTATTCTTTTGGGTTCATGATCTGCTCTTAGTAGGTCAGGCTCAACGCCATCATCTGCGACCATCTTGTCCCGGGGTACCGCACCGGGTCCACCATGCACCCGCAGACGGTTCTTCCTCCTCCTCGAATCGGGTGTATGATACCGCTCAAGAGCCGAGAAAACTCATGGTGGACATATCTCATATCATATCACGAGAAAACCGCAATTTCTATTTTTAGAAATGATAATCAGTATATAAAATCTTTGCGGTTGCTCAAAAACCAGAAATCTCATGGAAATCCAAAATCTCAAAATCAGGATGTCAATAAACAGTGAATACTGGCATAAAGCCCCATAATATTGCATAACAATGAATATGTATACATGCACGGGTATCTATTTAAAGACCGCAATATATGAATACATCGGATATCAAGCAAGGAATGCAATAATTAAACTAGCATATAAAAGCAATAACATATTAGAACTATCAACTAGCAAGCGATATCAATAAAGTAATATTCTCTAAAATGTACGTGACATGGCAATTACCGATGATTATGTGTGTGAGCCGGCAAGCAAGTGTTCGTGGACATACGCATCATCGGTAATAGTGCTGGTGTCCTGACAGCATAGGTTCATAATAGCAAAAGAAACTACATGTGTAAGCATGTAATGCGATAAGAACTACATGAATATATGGAAAAAGATGCAATAACCGTAACATATAAGAATATACATTTATATAAACAAGTCATACAGTTTTGGCATTTGAAATAGCACAAATTATGGTTTTTTGAAAATAAGGGCTATGATGTTTTTAAGAAAAGGTGTGTCCTTTGAAATATCTGTAGTACCTCTCGGCCTGTCTTGTAAATACTCACGATTTGTTAGTTTGAAGATAAGTATGACTCGAGCCCAGTCTAACATTTGCCTGATAACTACAGGATTAAACTAAGTGACAAACGAAAGGGGTAAAAAAATCCACCTAAGTCCGAGTCGATATATATATCTAGTAGTCGGTGATCCCACCCCAATAGCATCACGTACAATAAAACATACAATACGAAATCCTCGAGTCAAGAGTGCGGATCAATCATCATCTTTAAACTTCATACGGTAAAATCCATCGTACGGCATCCCAAAATCGGGGTACGGGTCTACTATCACATTTATCTCATTATCTAACTGGTATCATTATCATCATATCATGAATTAGTGGTACTGATCTAAACTCTAGTACATTCCGATACCATCAACATATATCGCGTGTGTATGAAAACACATCGCTCAACGATCCGCTATAATATCATGTCGTGTCTCATAGCACGACCTAAATCACGTCACCGATCTCACGATATCATGCTCAAACACATCAACTCATCTCCAAGTATCATATACTATCGTCTTCATACGTGTATATGTATACATACATACACACACACACACATACTCACATACATATATATATATATGTGTGTGTGTGTGTGTGTGTATCCCCATATACGCACAAGAAAATCAAATGTATGCATGTGCGTGCGCATGAGTGTGCCAATCTTTACTCCAGGGTTTTGCGACTAAGAAACTAAACTAAAAGCATTTCTTACAATTACGCTAAAACTAACCCAAATTCACATAAGCATCTCTTGTTAAATATACACATCTCATAAAACACATAAGTATATACATAATAACGCATTCTACGACACTGCGGGGGTAATATACGCCATCCACCCGACTTCCCTCGTAGATATATATCTACTCACCTTGATCTTTGCTTGCCGAAGTCGATGTCGCCACGCCTTTGCTTTACATCCTGAAGTTCACGCGGAGGTATCTACATGTCACAACGTATCTTATCGCATTAAAATCCGATTCAAAACCAAAACGACACGCGAGATGCCTATAGGTTAGAACCTATAGCCTAAGCATGTTAAAGAACTAAACAACGCCCGATATCGACGTACAAACGTCAAGTGATCGAGGTAAAACACAAATACCAATGTTCAAGTTCACAGAATTCACAAACCGAAATCAGAAACTATGAAAAACACTTCCAGATTTTACCCCAGGTGAAATTAGCCAATTTTGCATATGTGGAGGGTCTAATTTACTGAAACCGGAGCCATGAACCCAACACGAAGTCATTCTCCCCTACCCTGGACGTAATTTGCGGCCGGAAAGAATTTATTGGCGGCAAAGGGAAATGGTTGGTGTCTCGGGTCTTGGGGTTAGCTTCTAAGTTGCCTGCACATCTCTAAGTCTTCGCTAAATATTTTTCAGGTTCTCAGGATAGCAGCAGATCTCTAAATACCAACACTAATTCCACAAAAACTCGATATCGGCAATTCTCAAGTTTGCATTTTGGTGTCCAGTCTCTGGTTTTGGCCAGAATTCCCATACTACAGGGGTTTTATGGCCTCTTCTAATCTCAATTACACTTTTCCCAATCATAATCTCCTACAACCCTCCTCTTGGAAAATTTCAAGATCACTAAACCACTTTAATTGATTCTAAACTAACATGGAAGCTAAAGGAATATAATTACCATATTAATGGTGAAGGAAATATCTCATTTGGCAATTCAAGAATTTTCTTGAGTTTCCCCAAGTGCTCAAAATCCTAACTTTCTTGGTCCTCCATACTTGTAGTGAGCTTGTGCACTTTTTTGTGAAGGGACTTAGGGTTTTTGATGTGGTTTTGGGGTTGTTGTGAGGGGATAGAGGTGGTGGAAGAAAGGGGGCAGCCATGGGAGAGAGAAGAGGAAGGAGAATGATGATGGAAAGAATGAAGGAACAAAGAGGCATGGTTCACTTGACCCCTCACCCTCTCTCTCTCCTGCCCATACCTCATTCTTTAATCCTTTTTCCTTTTTCTTTTCTTTTCTTTTCTTTTCATCTCACTTAAAACAAAGCCATGCATGAAAAAAGAAAAAAGGCCATGGTAGAAAAATGTAACAAATGTGTAATATGGCATAGTGCATGTCACATGCACAAAGCACCATTAATGTGTGATTAATGAACATTAATCAAGTTTAGGATAAACTTGTATATTATTAATTATAAAAATATATAATTTGCCTAAATCACATAAATCCCTCCAAAAATCACCATTCAATTTATTTCTGCAACATTTTTTCTAAACTATCGGTATATAATTATACCACATCATCAAAATATTCATAATATTATTATTTCAATTATATAAATTCCCAAAATTAATATTTTATTTTTCTGAAATGTTACACCTGAATAGCGAAGAGGTCACGTGGGAATCCGAGAGCGAGATGCAGAAGAAATTCCCTCATCTTTTCGAAAGTATGCCTAGTAATATTTTTTTTAAATTCGGGGACCGAACTTCTTTAACGGTGGAAGATTGTAATACTTTAGAATGTGGATAGTGTTAATTAAGTGATAATACGAGTTTTTAATGAAATTTAAACTAATAAATATTTTCTTCATATTTTATTTATTTAATTAATATCTTATTTAAATATATTTGGTTTACATGCACACACGTGTGCATGTTGAATTAGGGTTTAAGAAGTGTTAACCATGCTCATATAGTCATGGCACACTTAACCCTTTCTTTTTATCATGTTATGCAAAATTAAACACTATATCTATTTAATTATTCAAACAAAGGTTTTTTTTTTTTAAAGAAAGAAAAAGAAAAGGAAATTTAAAGAGAAGAGAGGAGAAAGAGGGTTTGATGACTTGAGGGTAAGGGGGGATGGCTGCCATAATGGCCATTTATGAGAGAGAGAGAGAGAGTGTAACATTCACCTACACTCATCTATACACTCACCCTTACACTCACAAAACATATACACACAAATCCTTCACAATATCCCTTATTATCACCTCACTCTCTCTAATTGTTAACCACAACTCAGTAGCTCCTTCTACCTTCACTTTAGTTCTCCACTTGATTTAATTGCTTTCATCACAATCCCAAGCCTAAACCTAAATCCAACATCACAAAACCTTCACAATTCATGCTATGCATAGAGTGATGACTTGGAGATTTGAAAGTTAGATTTTTTCCCAAGGTTTTGGAGAGGTAATGATCTCAAGCTGTTAGTTAGACACTAGTGAAGTTGCATGCTTATTAGTTTCAGTTTTAAAACACTAAAGTTATAGTTTTGCGCAAATATCGTATTTTGATTAAGTTTCGTGTTTCGTTGGAATCAGCTATCAAACCAGGTTTTAATTTTAGAAGTTGCAATCACAGAGACCTAGTTTGGAGACCTAGAAGCCACCCTGAAAACCTGAGACCACTCCCTAAATTTTTGGCCGCAAATAAATTACTTCTGGCCGAAATTTGCAGCCAGACTGGGGGCCGGGGTATTGTGCTTGAGTCGTGGGGTCTCCAGGGTTATTTGTAGACTCGCAGGACTTGCAATTTTCACTAATTCCTTGTGTAGAAAAATCTGGGACCGTTTAGCTAGAATTCAAGTGTTTCGGATTCGTGCGATACGGATTTATCCGATGTTCATTTAAATGTTTTGTACATTTGGTAGCCGTAGGGTTGGTATAGGATATCGCTTCGCGCGTTTAGCCGTTAAGCGAAAACTTAGTAGCTAGTAGGAGTCGGGTTGTTGTTGCCGTTGTATTTGTGCGTTATCGCTCGTGCTAATTTCATTTGATGTTGTGTGATAATAGGATGGATTGCGGGGACTTTGAGGGCTGCAAGGAAAGGGAAGGAGGTGGTTGGATTCACCTAGCTCGAGATCATCGGTGAGTAGATTTAATATCTATGGGGGAATCACCCAAATGGCGCTAAGCGTCGAGGGCTGGATTTAGTGATATAAACCTATATTGTAAGCATATACATTCATTGTGCATGAATATCATCTTGCATACCCTATTATTGTGGTGCCTTACACTGTATTGATTTGACACCACACCATTACTAACGGTTCATGCTACACGATGCACTGAATTGTATGCCGCACACACACCCCGTTAGTAATTGCTATGACACACACATTATAGAAATTATTTCGTCGCCTCCATTATCATTAAACGGTTAAATAGAAATTCTTATCCTATCACACATATGAATTGCATCATACATGTTTGCATACTTCATACCCTGCTACAGTTACCCAATTACTTCAAAGGATGTTGCATTTCTATTTTCATAAATTTAGGGGAACACACAAGATGTCTTTGAAAACTTGATGATTTAAAAAAGAGCGGTTTTCCCTTGATATGCTCACATTACTGTTCCGCGTTTTCATATCTCGTTTTTCATGGACATATGCATTGATGTATTAGTTTTATATGATTTCTGAATTTGAGGACCGCGATTATATTTAAAAGGAAAAATATGATATATTGTTTATAAAGAAAATGCGGTTTCTTTTGATATGATATTTCGAGATGTCCACCATGAGTTTTCTCGGTTCTGATCATGTTCTCGGGACCTGATTCGAGGAGTTGGTAGAGGTTGTTTGCGGGTACATAGTGGACCCGGTAAGGTACCCTGGGGAAAGAAGCTCGAGATGTAGACGATGATCCTGGCAGGGGGAGCATTACCTACCGGTGATTGTATAAACTCGACGGATGTCCGGAGGATACCGTCTTGGAGTTATGAGATGAGATATATATATATGAGGGCCGATCGGAAGATGTAGCGCCTGAGATATGAGTATTTACATGTCGATATTAGACACGGGTTTCATGATGTTTTCGAGTGTCGATATTGGACACTCAGGTTTCATGATGTGACGGATATGAGGGCCGGTCAGAGTGACGACGTCTGAGATATTGGGATTTAGGGTGTCGTTGATAGACATCGGTTTTCCATGATGATGATTCATACATGAGGTTTTATGTGTTATCCCATATTCAGAATTGTATTAGACATACATTGTTTCATGTACTTGTTGTACCCCGGTGGTGTACCATAATCATGATTTTACTGCATATCCGTATTGTTATATTTTATGCTATCCGATGCATATTTTAGATTATCGTTTCTCATGCATACTTACGATTATCTGTACGATGTTATTTACTATTCACGAGTTGGAAACTCACCCCCGTTGTGCCACAGTGTTTTGCAGGCTCGACCCTCAGTATAGTCACGGCAGGGCTACTCATTTCATCTACTTCTACGGATACCGCTATTGTTGGTCGTGATTTTGGATAGGTGGGTGGTTTTGCGGTTATCCATATGATCTCATTGTGTATCTTATTGGATCTAGTACTCTCCATCCACCACTTTCATGTATATTGACTTAGAGACAAGTTTGTGAGGATCGGTATTGTATTATTGTGACTTTGGGTGTCAAGTATGTTGAGTCAGCTGTTTGTGTATGTTGTGATGTTGTTTCACTTCCTTTTGCTTATTCCTTCGCTACGGCGTCGTGTGTGTGTTATAACTTATTGTGGTTGTGTTCCGCCTTTTGGCGTGAGTTGCTCCCAGTTGGGATGCTTTATATTTATGTTATACTTGTACCCGTTTGGCGCTAGTTTTTACAAAGGAGATGCTGCCAAAATTTTCAAGAAAATAAATTAACTTAAGATTTTCAAAATCTTTTAAATGTTAAATATTTCTACCTTTTTATGGTTTAGATTTCTGGGTTGTCGACTTACTTGGATTACGCCACGCCTTTAGACGTTGCGAGATTTAAGTGCCGGTCACGTTCCTATTTTGGGTCGTGACATCCATCAATCAGGGTCAGCCTATGTAACGAAAGTTCGGGTCTAATTCCCTCATGTTCAAGTCTAAGTTCCGTAAGGTCAAGCCTAGGTTCCGAAATAGATTACGCCCTAGACTCCACATAGTCAAACCTAGACTCGAACTAAGGTTAAACCTAGCGCTTTGATACCAACTTTGTCACGACCCGAAAATATTAGCTCGCGACCGACACTTAAATCATGCCATGTCTACAGACGTAACGTAATTCAAGTAAGCCGAAGCCCAGAAATCTAAAACTTTTTTAAGAAAATAGAAGAGGTGATGTTTGAAATAAAGGTATGATGAAATCAAAAGTTTTCTTAAGGCATAGATAATGGAACATGAAAATGAAAGTGGATTTTTACTATTTGAAAACATGTTTCGTCTTTTAAAAATTTAGGCAACACCTCCTTTGTATATTTTGATCCAAAACCACATATACATGATAATATAAAAGGCATCTCCAAACGGGAGCTAGCACTTCACCAATCGGCGGATCCACAACCACGCAAGACAGAAATATATGTATACGACGCCGAACGGTGAAGATCAACACAAAGGAAATGTAAAGCAAGACATCAAAACCACAAGTAGCGAACATAAACCCTCGCACTATGTCTTGCAACTACAAGTCCTTCTAAGTCTTACTATTTATACAAATACTAGTTTTGATTGATAGAGTTGACTAGATACAATAGGAATAATAATACAAGAGTGACACGATCCAATATGTACCACCTACCAAAGCAAATCAACCGAATGCAAGCTGTGTGCCAGCGATGCTGCTACTGATCTATGCGGTCAACCTGCAAGAACTGTGGCACAACGGGGGTGAGTTGCCAACTCGTGAGTAGAAAATATCATCAAGTAGAAATCGAATAAAACAACGATTCCTAGTTCATCTATATCATAAAGGTAATACTATTATATCTATGGTGACCGTATCTGCATATGTGCCAACAATATAATCAATGCCTATCTGCATGTAGATAACATCTACGTGTCCATCAATGACACACTAATATCATGCATGTAAATATCATGAAAGCATATGCATGTAAATATAGGGATATAAATAAACATGTGTCCATCAATGACACATCAAAATCATGGAACCTGAGTGTCCAACATCGACACTCAAAATATCATGAAACCTGTGTCCAACATCGACACGTAAATCCTCATATCTCAGGCGCCGCCTCCTTAGATCGGTCCTCAGGCGCCGCATACTCTCGTCGGCCCTCATATCCATCTCATGACTCCGGTCGGTAACCTCGGGATAACCGCCGAGTCCAAATACTATCACCAGTAGGTAGTGCTCTCCTGCCATGCTCACTGCCTAACTATACGAGTCTTCTTGTCCCGGGATACCTCACCGGGTCCACCATGTACCCGCAGACGGTGCCTACCGCTCCTCGAATCGGGTTTCACATACAAATCTCAGAACCGAGAAAACACACGGTGGACGTCTCGAAATATCATAACAAGGAAAACCAGGTTTTTAAAACAATACATGATTTCCTTTGAAATATAACCACGGTTCTCAAATCTAGAATCTCATGAAAACAACATCTCAATGCGTAAAATCGTAAAGCATGATGTATGCAAACATAGAACAGAAATGTGAGCATATCCAATATATCATGCGACAAGGTATAGTGATGTGAACATAGCAAGTATATCCTGCAACATAGAATAATGATGTGAGCATAGCAATATATCATGGCATGATGTAGCAATTCTACTATATAAGTGACATAGAAATTATCGATGAAGAAAGTGTGTGAGCCGGCAATCTGTGTAAGTGTAACATACACATCGTCGATAATGGTGTAGGTGTACTAACATAGGTATATGTAATGCAATGAGAATATCATGAACGTAGCATAAAATACATCGTAAGCGAAATGCTATAAGGTATACGTATCTATAATATATCCGAGTCGGTGAATCTATCAGTCGGCATCCAGCCTCACAATAACACGTACGGTATAATCCTCGTACGGCATCCTCTAATCAAGGATATAGATAAATCATCAGATAAACTCATCACGTACGGTAATTCATCGTACGGCGGCATTAAACAATTAAGGATTCTATCAACCTATTTGACAATGAGGGTACAGACCTAACGTCTCTTACGGCATATCACTCATTATTCACATCATTATCCATACATATACCTATCTCTCAGGTCACATCCGTATCGATCTCAAATCACGGGACTGACAAAGGTATCAACTATCTTATATCGACTCGCATCCAAATAATGACATATCACACCAAGTCATCATATCACATTGTATACTTTTTTCACATTAATATCTCACATCAAGTCATCTTACATATACATTCTGTAAGGTTTCCTAGCACGACAACAAGGTTTCGGGAGGCATCGTCCATACCATTTTCAAAAAATTGCCATGCTAAGCAACCCTAAACTTAGAATCTTTAACTAGAGATTTAGACAAAACCAAATGTAAACTACTTTACATCTAAAGAGAACAAGAATACAACCTTTGTATACGGTCTTTCTCTTCACTTGCTCCGTGTAGTAGTCCCGTGACTCCACTAGGTTTCTCTTGAGACTTTGAACGGGCTTCCTCCGATGACCTTCATGCCGAAGATGATCCATGCGAAGACCCTCCAATTCAAGCTAGCTTTTACACTAAACAATTTAGCGTAGGAAACACACTACACTTGATCGCTAGTCAAGTGTAGGATGGTGAGGTAGGGGATGTAAAGAGCTCATAAGTTTGTGTTCAAGCTTCATGATTCACATCACATGTGAGGGTTGAAGCTTGATGTAAGTCCACGTTACCTTTCCCGGTACTTACGGGCTTGCGGAAATGATGAAAAAACGATTTTTCAAGAGGTGGTAACATGGACTCAAAATACGGATCTTTGTTAATTAAACAACTACCAAACAACCTAACTTAAGATTTACCTACTCGGTTAGGGGGTTATACCTTTCTTGAACTCCTTCATCTTCAACTCTTTGCGGTGTACTGATCGGCTTCACCTCGTCGTCTCCTTGCGCCGAAGATGGATCCACCTGAAAGCTTCTACCTTTGGCTTTTCTTCCAACTTGAAGAAACTAGAACACTTGGTTTGCTAAACCTTGTGAACTAGGATGAGTAGAGAAGTGATATGGATTTTTTTTTATCTCTAAGGCAATGTTTCTCAACTCATGAGAGGGAGTTGCCTTGAGCTAGAGAGAGAGAGCAAGAGGAAGAGCAAGAGGGAGAGCTCAAGCAAGAGAGAGAAAGCAAATGAGAGAATGAGTAAGTCTTTTTGCCATCCAAGCTCTCATAATCCAAAACCATCATAACAAATAATAGTAATCAAGTATTTTGTGATGGTTCAAGTCAAAATGGCTATATCATTTCATGCACTCATTTTGCAAAAAGAAACAAGCAAGCAAAAGTCTTTGCCATGAAATGATAGCCATTGTCATGATGATGGTCAACTAGTCCAACCTAGTCAACCGGTCAACAAAGTCAACAGGTCAACAAAGTCAACCCCTCAACAACCATGTCACTATAATACTTAATTAATATTATTGTTAATCATATTTCTTATTCTCATTAGGGTTTAGCAAAAAGTCAACAGTCAACAGTCAACAACCCCAATGAGAATCCTTTGCCTCTGTCTCTCTGTCGACAGTGCATACACACCCGCATCCGCGTTCCGAGGAACATGAGTACAAACGAGATAAAACCAATCCCAAAACGTACACTAGGATCTGGCTTAAACCAAAGCCCGCTAGTGTTAACTGTTCGGACACTAAACGTGCATAAGTGCACGGATGTGACCGAACCCTGTCGCAAAACCATGCGACCTCTACTCTTTTGCCTAAAGGCGAATTGCTTTCTGTGTGGGACTCTAAAGACTCGACACTATGCTGGCAGTGGGTTTAACCACAGACCGCAAGCGGCACTAGCTGTGCGTAACAGTCCCCAGGTAGATGCCGACAAGAAGACGGATGAGGTGAAACCCATCTGAACTCCTACTGAGACTGAATGTGACAATCTCCATACAGTCCGGTCTGTTCGTCTGATAACATCGCATGGCGGGCCTAGGGGGCGGTAAACGTTAGTCCCCTGATAGCTGTGCAAGTCGTGTCGGAGTGTAGCCCAGAATACCCTGAGATAACACTGGAAACCTACCAGTATATCTCGCTTGCCCTGGCCAGGGACTACTTGTGTAATGGCTCTCCTAGACACAGCGCGATGTCAACCCCCAATACCGGGAGAGACGAATCCTGTCTAACCGTCACTGCCTCCAAGTGCTTCGGGACTGCACCCAACTACTACCTGTTTGCACGACTCCTTTGAGCCGTAGTAGGGTAGTAATCAAAGTACAGTGGGAACACACTCGAGGCGAAGTGACAGTGTCAAGTCAGCGGACTAAGCTGTACTCATGTCACCTGGGAACTGATAACTGACGATAGGTATAGTACCAACCAACCGTTCCCAACGAGTCTTGTCCAGTGTATTCGTAACCTAACGAGCACCCGTATACTATCTCAAGTACGACGTACTGACGGCTGTGGGACAGACCGTCTCCCACACTGGGATGAGAAGCGCATACGCTAGTCTACTCCGGAGTATCGATGCCCTGTCTTGATAGTCCTACGACTAGGGACCTGCATAAGGATGTGCTTGTGGATTACCCAGCCCCCACAAGTGTGACTGCTATCACAACGCTGGTAATCAAGCAAAGATCCTAAGGGCTCTACTAATGTGTATAGGTGATATACTAAAATATACACATGTACACATTAAAGTAGAAACAAACCAAGTAGCATACTACTATATTGAGCAAGATTGTCTATACAAGGTGAATATCCCAAGCTTCCATTAAGTAATATACAAACTAGTATGATACAGTAATGGCCTCTAGGGCATATACACTAACGATCTCCCACTTGTACTAAGGCCATGTACCGGCGTATCGAAGACCTATCATCTCGATCAGCCGCTCGAACTGAGTCTAGGGTATGGCCTTCGTGAATGGATCAGCAGTGTTATCTTCCGTATTTACTCTCTTCACCTCGATCTCCCGGCGATCTATGATCTCCCTGATCAGGTGGTACCGCCTCAAAATGTGCCTGGACTTCTGATGGGACCTGGTTTCCTTCGCTAAAGCTATAGCGCCATTGTTGTCACAATACAGCGGTATTGAATGAACACTGGTAGGAACCACCTGAAGCTCCGTGAGGAACTTCTTCATCCAGACAGCTTCCTTTGCGGTATCGCAAGCAGCTATGTACTCCGCTTCCATAGTTGATTCAGCAACGGTCTCCTGCTTGGAACTCTTCCAGCAAACCGCCGCTCCATTGAGGGTAAAGACATAACCCGATATGGACTTGGAGTCATATTTGTCACTCTGGAAGCTGGAGTCAGCAAAGGCCTCGACCTGGAGGTCTTTTCCGCCATACACCAAGAACATCTCCTTAGTCCTTCTCAGGTACTTGAGAATGTTCTTTACCGCTATCCAGTGTTTCTCCCCTGGGTCTGATTAAGAGATGTTTTGTCGATCAAAAATAATTACCGCAATCAAGAATGGCGTCGCTTGAAGCTAGCCGGTGAATACGGGTCGGTCCACAGGGATGTGTAAATCTTCTTTAAGTTCTTACGAGTTAATTCCAAATGGTGTTTGGAAGTTTAATTAAATCTAAAAATCGAAGTTGTATGAAGGTAGAATTAGAAACTTGCTAGGATTAGGTTTAGGGAAAATTTGGTAAATAAAGATTTACATCTCTTTCCATTGCCATCAATTAAATCAATCATATTAGAGTTATGGTAAATATTAACAAAGGGGATTAGGATGATTGGGAAGATTGATTCTTCCTCTAGATCCTTGTCCTTCCTTTCTTAATCTTCACCCTAACCTCCATGGAAAACCTTAAGATCCGGGCCTTTAGACTACGGAGTTCACCGTTACCTTGAAGGTAAAAGTGCCGTAGGGAGCGGAATCAAAAGGTATGCATGGAGTTCTAATGTTCATAAAAGTTTAGCGATGAAAAGAGATGAGAGATCTTCATCTCTCAAATCCTTCCCTATTCCTAACCCTAACAAGCGAGGAAACTACTCGCTCATTGAGGGGATGAAAGAAAACAAGAATTTATTAAAGAAAGAAAACATCGATTGCAAGTTAATAAAAACTAAACTAAGGCGAGAAAATAAGAACAGATATGAAAAACTAAAATTATTGCAAGGAAAATAACCTACTTACTGTTGATGCACTCTAACTTCAAGAAAATAGAATTTTATTCATGAGAAAGAGGCATAAGAAAATACAAGGTCTTGGGTTCTATTTATAGGACATAGAAACCCTAGGGCTACAGATTGCACCGCATGTCTAAAGTTACAAATATACCCCTAAAAAGATCTTTCCAGAGCCGCCACACATTTTGGTAAAATTTCTGCGCATTAGGGCTTCTTTCAGCCGCGGAAGCGCGGCCTTAGTGGGCTTTGGGCCGCGGTTGAGCGGCCCAATGATGAGGTCACTTGATGTATTTTTCTGGGTTGCTTGGTATTTCTCTGGGCTTCCTGGTTCTGTATTCAGATTATCATTTGGGCTTCTACAGTGATACCAGATTTTCGACGAACACTTTGCAATGGATCTTTTAACCGTCTTTCTTGTAAATTTGGATCTTTTGTTATCTTGTTGATGGTGAACCGTTCTTCTGCTGAGCTTTACTAAGATCTCTATTTGTTGGTCAAAAATCCTTCTTTTGTGTCGTCTTTTGTGTTTTTCACTGTTTTCGTGCCAAGAACCTGTAACCTGTAACATGTAGCAGACATGGGTCAAAAGCACCTGTTTTTATTCTTAAATGCATAAGAATGGGGCATACAAAATGCAATATTATGTGATAAACAAATACCCCCAAACTTATCTTTTGCTCGCCCTCGCGCAAACTTATTATTTAAAAATCTAACCTAGCCACACTTTCGCAGGGAAACGCGATTGCACTGAGCTCGTGCAACAAGCCGTTAAACCTCTAGGTGTCCCTAGTAGGAGGAGTGTTGTCTCCTGAGGGTTTTCAGCGAATACTACCCACAAAATCCTATCAACTTGGTTTCTCGACTTTTGTTCTCCATTTAGGTCTTCTAACAAGGAATTCTATTATCGTCGACCCGCAAATTATCCACCCATATTCTTCACGCTTCCTCATTATTTAACTTAAGATTACATATATCCTGTAGAATTACCTAGCTTTCGGCATTTCTTAAGTTTTCCTTCTAGGGTTACATCTCCACTTAGGAATTTCTATCAACTCTATTAAAGACACAAGTTCTATTGTTCATTCCTTTCTCTTATCTAAACTCTAATCACATATCCCCACGTGTGTGTAAATATCACCCCTACACTTGGAAATTCAAATCAAGCAATCGTACTCCCGCCCATTGTCCAAAGCACTTGTGAGACATTGCTTTCACATCCTTCATGCGACTGTTAATACTTCTTGAGGTACCAACAACCGATTACCAGATGATTTAGCACTTTAAGGCGTACTTCCTAGTTTTGCAACACCCAAGGCTTTTAGCAGTAGCACCTTTGCTAAATATTTTTCTATTTTTTTTTAGCCTTAAGTAATCACAAAAACCAGTGTCCATTTTTTTCTTTATCCACTCTTTTTCTTTTCTTTTTCATTGTGCTAAGGACTTTAGACAAGAGTATTTCAAGGTCTCTTCTACTAATCCAAATTTCAAGGTGCGTGTTTGTGCATTTTGTAGGGTACATGTTTTTAGAATCTAGACTTAAGTTAGGAACTATTTTTCAAACTTATACTCTAATAAAAGTTTTAATACTTTTCCTTCGTTTCGACTTAGCCCAAGAACTGAACCCAAAATTTGCCTATTTCTAGATAACCTATAAAGACATATGCTTTCCACAGTTAAACTCTAAGGAAGGTTATTTTTAGGGTTTTTAATTTCCTAAGTCTAAGATTTAGTTTTTTCCTAGCCAGTTAACCTATTTATCAAACTCAAGTCAATTAACCAGAATTGAATACATTAATTTTTATAATTTTTGAAATTTTTCAATTTTTATGGGTTTTTCTGTTTTCTAATTTTTTTTTTTTTTTTTCAAATTTTTCAAATTTTTATGATTTTTTATAGAAAGATGCAATGCAGAAATATACATATGAATGCAAAAGGAAAACTTACCGAACATACCCCCAAACTTATAATGGACAGTGTCCTCACTGTCATGCTGCACCAATTGAGTTGATAATATCGGCGAGTTCCTGCTTATTATTATATTTACATAGTATACACACCCCCAAACTTGTTTGAAATAAAGTTTTGGAAAAAAGAAATTCGAGGGTGAAGGTGGAGGAAATCAATCGGTGTAACTCGGCTCCTGCAAAAGCAGGAGCTCCTCCGAATGGTCCGCAGAGAAGAACGGTTTCAAACGATGTCCATTCACTTTAAATAAAGTACTGTCTTCTGGATTCTCAAGATCAACCGTACCGTGCGGATAAACGGTGTGGACTACAAAAGGTCCTCTCCATCTAGAGCGGAGCTTTCCGGGATGAAAGTGTAACC
Source organism: Agapanthus africanus (assembly GCA_030015575.1). Lineage (NCBI taxonomy): Eukaryota > Viridiplantae > Streptophyta > Magnoliopsida > Asparagales > Amaryllidaceae > Agapanthus > Agapanthus africanus. The sequence goes on from JASDDO010000004.1 coordinate 211,184,370, forward strand.
GAGTATCATATAATAAAACCTGTTGACCCGGTTTAAATGTCTTTCGCAAAAGGTTTTTATCATGAAATACCTTAACTCGATTCTTAGCAATCACGGCATTATCATATGCCTCATCCCGCAGCTCCTCCAATTCATTCAATTGCAGCTTTCGATTGCTGCCCGCATCTCCTAGAGATAGATTCAGCTCTTTAATGGCCCAAAATGCCTTATGCTCAATTTCTACTGGAAGGTGGCAAGCCTTCCCGTAAACAAGCCGGTATGGAGACATGCCGAGATCGGTCTTGTATGCAGTACGGAAAGCCCATAGTGCATCGATCAATTTTAGTGACCAATCTTTACAGTTTTTAGAAACCGTTTTCTCCAAGATTTGCTTGATTTGTCGATTCGAGATCTCAGCTTGCCCACATGTTTGGGGATGGTATGGCGTTAAAAGCTTATGGGTGATAGAGTATTTGCGCATTAGGGACTCAAAAGTCCTATTGCAAAAGTGAGAACCATTATCACTTATTATTGCGCGAGGGTGCCCAAATCGAGAAAAGATGTGTTCTTTTAGAAACCGAACGACAACCTTGTTATCATTCGTTCGACTAGGCACAGCCTCGACCCATTTTGAAACATAGTCAACAGCCAAAAGAATATACACATTTCCAAAAGAGTTAGGAAATGGTCCCATGAAGTCTATACCCCAAACATCAAAAATGTCTACAACCAAAATCGGTTGGAGCGGCATTTCATTTCTCCGCGATATCCGGCCCAAGTGTTGGCACCGGGAGCAAGTTTTGCAGTATTCGAATGCATCTTTGAAGAGTCGTGGCCAATAGAAACCACACTGCAAAACTTTCTCGGCTGTCTTCTTTGGGCCAAAGTGCCCGCCACATGCTTGATCGTGGCAAAAAGACAGCACACTCTTAACCTCATTTTCAGGTACACACCGGCGAATGATTTGGTCGGAACAATATTTAAAAAGATAAGGTTCATCCCAGTAAAAATGCTTTACTTGGGACAAAAATCGTAGTTTGTCTTGTTTCGACCAATCGTTAGGTATCAAGCCGGTGGCTAAGTAGTTTACAATATCGGCGAACCATGGTTCGCAAGAAACGGTCAAGAGTTGCTCATCGGGGAAAGCATCAGTGATAGGCAGATCAAGTGTAGGCGAAGAAGGAAGTCGTGAAAGGTGATCGGCTACTACGTTTTCACATCCCTTTTTGTCCCTTATAACATGGTCAAATTCTTGCAGCAAAAGGATCCAACGTATTAGCCTAGACTTAGCATCCTTCTTCGCAAAAAGGTGGCGAAGAGTCGAGTGATCCGTGTACACTATAACTGGAGAGCCGATTAAATAAGGCCGAAATTTTTCAAGTGCAAACACAACCGCTAAAAACTCTTTTTCTGTTGTTGTGTAGTTTAATTGGGCCTCATTTAATGTTCGGCTAGCGTAGTAAATTACATGCGGCAACTTGTTAATGTGCTGTCCAAGAACAGCACCAATGGCAAAATCTGATGCGTCGCACATAATTTCAAAAGGGTGCGTCCAGTCTGGAGATGAAAGAATGGGCGCAGAAATGAGTGAGTGTTTCAAAAACTCGAACGCTTTCATGCAAGTTGAGTCAAAAACAAAAGTAGTGTCCTTGGCCAACAAGAGAGTCAAGGGTCTAGCAATCTTGCTAAAGTCCTTGATGAACCGTCTATAAAAACCGGTATGGCCAAGGAAAGCTCGGATATCTTTGACGCATTTAGGAGGAGGAAGATTAGAAATGACTTCGATTTTAGCTCTATCAACCTCTATGCCGTTTTGCGAGATGACATGTCCTAAGACAATGCCTTCTCGTACCATAAAGTGGCATTTCTCCCAATTCAAAGTTAGGTTCTTTTCCCTACAGCGGGTGAGAACTGCGTCAAGATGTCGTAAACACTCATCGAAAGAGTCACCAAAAATGGAGAAATCATCCATAAAGATTTCCAAAAACTTCTCCACCATGTCCGAAAAGATCCCCATCATACACCGCTGAAATGTAGCGGGTGCGTTGCATAACCCAAAGGGCATGCGACGATAAGCAAAGGTGCCAAAGGGACAAGTAAATGTAGTCTTGTCTTGATCCTCTTTGGCTATGGGGACTTGATTATAACCGGAATAGCCATCTAAAAAGCAGTAGAATTCGTGCCCCGCCAATCGTTCTAGCATTTGGTCAATGAATGGTAAAGGAAAGTGGTCCATCCTTGTCGCGGCATTGAGTTTCCGGTAGTCGATGCAAACTCGCCACCCAGTTTGGGTGCGAGTGGGAATTAACTCATTTGCCTCATTGGTGATGACCGTGATGCCCGATTTCTTTGGCACGACATGAGTGGGGCTAACCCATTGGCTATCCGAGATAGGGTAAATGATACCGCTATCAAGACACTTAACAATCTCCTTCTTGACCGCCTCTTTCATGATGGGGTTAAGGCGTCTTTGTGGATCCCTTGCCGGCTTGGCATCATCCATCAAGTGTATATGATGTTCGACTATGAGGGGACTAATCCCCTTGATGTCCGCCATAGACCAGCCGAAAGCTTGCCGATTATTGTATAAGACCGTTAAAAGAGCCTTCTCTTGCTCAAGAGCTAGAGAGGCCGATATGATAACTGGTAAGGTCTCATTTTCACCTAGATAAGCATATTTTAGGTGCGACGGCAAAAGCTTTAGTTCGAGTTTAGGTGGTGAAACAATAGATGGTAACAATGGAGTAACTGTTTCAAACTCGAAGGATTCCATCAAAGGTTCAAATTGAGTGTACGCTACCGAGTCGGATGGTTCAATTAACTCATCCGAAAAAGCAAAAGACTCAAACTCGGGTGGAGAGTCTTCAAGATCATCAACAAAGGTGAAACACTCATAATCTTTGTCCGACGTGAAAGCTGTGTCGGATTCTAGGAGGAACGCACTAGTGGCGTCAATATTACTGTGATCAAACATGAAATTTTCGAACTCACAGTCCTCCTCCGCGATCTCATCGATCGAGCACACATCAAGTACGCTAGAATTAGGCTCGCAAGGCTGACTTCCTAACTTGAAAATGTTAAGTTCAACTGTCATCTTGCCAAAGGATAGATTCATTGAACCATTACGACAGTTGATTACCGCGTTAGAAGTCGCGAGGAATGGTCGACCAAGTATCACCGGAATTTGATTACGGGGGTTAACGACAGGCTGTGTATCCATAACAATAAAGTCAACGGGAAAAATGAAATCCCCAACTTTAATTAACACATCCTCCAATTCTCCCCTAGGATGGGTGATTGATCGGTCGGCCATTTGGAGAGTGCAATGAGTGGGCTTGAGCTCTCCAACGCCTAATTGTTCGTACACCGAATAGGGTAGCAAATTGACACTAGCACCAAGATCTAATAGTGCTCTATTGATGGTCTTGTTCCCAATTGTGATCGAAATAGTAGGACAACCGGGGTCCTTGTGCTTTGGGGGCAAAGAATTGACAAGAGCATCACTAACAGCACTAGCCACGAAAACTTTCTTTGGTACTTGTGACTTCCACTTTTTGGTGCATAAGTCCTTTAAGATTTTTGCATATGAAGGAACTTGTTGGATTGCATCCAAAAGAGGGATATTTATGCTAACCTGCTTGAACAACTCTACAATCTTCTCCATCTGAGGAGTTGGTTTATTGGATCTCAACCGATTTGGAAAAGGAACATTTTGAAAGGTTGTTGAGTCCAATTTTTGCGGATCCGATTGTTGAGTTGGAACGGAACCCCGTGTAGATGTGTTCGTGTTGTGAGAAGAGGGTCCGTTCGAGCTAGAAGAAGTAGAGCCATGTGAAGGATGGAGAATAGGCTCTAACGAAGAAGAAGAAGAAGAAGATGAAGAACCACCGGCAGAGGTGTCACGGTGCATACCCACATTGTTGTGCAGCACTTTTCCGGATCTCAACGTGGTCACAGCATTCACGTTATGATTCTGCTGTTCATGTGCAACATGTGCGTGACCGGGATTTGGGAGTGGTTGAGACGGAAGTTTTCCTTTCTCTCGCTCTTTCAATGCTGCGTTGAGTTGTGCAATTTGTGCCTCAATAGCTTTGATGCTTTGATCGTGTGAGGCACTGTTTTGCACCAAAGATTGAACAGAAGTCTCTATCCTAGCTGTGGACTGTGCAGATTGCTTTAGGAATGCTTCTAGACTTCTTTCGAGCGAGCTAACAGCATTTTGAGGCGGAACAAAATTGTTGGGCACAAAATTGTTCATCTGATTAGGGTAAGGTTGCTGTTGGGGAGGCTGCTGAAATTGAGCTTGTGGAGGTGCTTGTTGTTGTTGTGGAGGAGGAGCTCTTTGAAAATTGTTGTTTCCTTGGACTTGTTGATTTTGGTTCCAAGCGAAATTAGGGTGGCTCTTCCAACCCGGATTGTATGTTGAAGAGTATGGATCATTTCTTTGTCGTTGCTGAAAGGCAGCATTGACTTGATCTTGTCCTTGAGTGGATGCAGTGTAAGGACACTCTTCAGTGAGATGTGATGGATCCGAACAACAAGCACAAATAGTTCGTGGGGGTACAACAGGGGCAGGAGAAGGTGCTGAGATTTTGGTCTCAAGCGCTTCTAGCTTTTTCGTAAGAGCGGCCATCTCGGCCTTCATAGCAATTGACATCTCTACTTGATGTATGCCTGCCCTAGGTTGACCAATAGAAGAAGATGATGATGTGGTCTTGGTGCTCTCCCACTGAATCGTTTGCTCACTAAGATCCTCAAGAAACTGCCATGCTTCATCACTAGATTTGGACAGAAAGTGACCTTGACTAATGGTTTCTAGCAACTGCTTCGTTGCCGGGTTCAATCCCTCGTATAATGTTTGGCAAAGTTGCCATCTTTCGATTCCATGGTGAGGGCATTGAACGAGAAGGTCTTTGAATCTTTCAAAACATTTCCAAAATGGTTCGGCAGGAAGCTGTGAAAATCGAATGATTTCATTACGGATTTTTGCAGTTTTGTGATGAGGATAGAACTTTTTAAGAAAAGCTTTCACAAACTCGTCCCAATTTCTGATTGAGTGTGATGCGGTGCTGTATAGCCACTTCTCGGCTAGGTCACATAAGGTGAAAGGAATGACCCTTAGCCTTATAGCGTCATCACTTAATTGGGTAGTTTTCATCATGGCGCAAACGTTTTGGAATTTGTTAATAAAGATATATGCATCTTCGGATTCCAAGCCATGAAACTTAGGCAGCATGTTGATAAAGTGGGGTTTGATCTCAAAGTTGTCCCCATTAGCCGGTGGAAGGGAAAGACAAGTAGGAAGGGCGGTGCGGATGGGGTAGAAAAGATCCTGGAGCGCGACTCGTGCGGGCGCTTCGAAAGGCATTCGGGTTATTCGCACCTGGCGGAGGTGGAATCCTTCCCGTCTGTAAGGTGTTGTTAGGATCGTATCCCGACATACCTTCGAAAGAATGTGATGGTGAAAGTGAAGAAGTGGACAAGATTTCGACTTCGGAGTCGAAAGGTTCGTCGGTCGGTACCAACGAAACACGGACTAATCGGACGCTAGGGTCCCTAGTCCAACCGGACATACACTAAAAGGGTTAGTGTAGTCGAAAGATGAAAGACAGAAAGTGAAGGTAAGAAGACGTCAATGAGAAGAAGTGGTGTAAGTGAGTGCAAAGATTCTTTAGCGACAAGTTGCAAGTTTTGAAAAGATTTTCCTTTTTCTTTTTAAGTGTGCTTTTGCAAAAAGATTTTGAAAAGAGACTCGTGACACAATTTCAATTAACCACACATGCACAATCAGGCCTAAGTCTAGGGTCACCTAGGTCAGCTAGACAGCTCCTAACTGTTCCAAAGGGCTAGATATAGGACCTCAAACCGCCTCTTCACAGACAAGTACGGCCAGGTAAGTGGGAAGGAACCACCACTACAGTGGGGCTAATTAAAAACCACTAGCCTAGTCACCGCAATGTCGGTTAGGATAAACGGCCGATGCCTATACTAGTCCTCTGTCCTATTGAGCTCGACGTCCTTAGGGCTGAGTCTAATATTTTTTAGATTAAAAGTGGTCAATGCAGATGCTTTAAGTGATTTCTGGGGTCCTGGGAAGGGTAATGAAATCCCCACCCAATCTGAATTGGTCAATAGCCCCTTAAAGTCAGATTAAAGTATGCAAAGCAGTAAATCACTTGCAATCAATTTGCTTTTTAGCGCGGCGCAAAGAATCCTGCAGAAAATCAATTATTGGAAGGGGGAAGAAGATTTTTAGCGCGAAGAATCCTGCAGAAGATTTGGCAAAAGATATATGGAGATTTGTAGAGGAGAAGAATGTTGGAGATAGTGCCCTCATAGTCAATTATTGGATCGCAGGTACGTGATTGCAATGATTGCGGAGGACCTATCCCGGTAGCACAGTCTTACTCGAGATGATAGTATGCTATCTGGTTTGCCTTTATCAGTCGTGTACATGTTCAGGTGACTGATTACATGTTACACTTTGATAGAGCCCTTAGGATCTTGCTTTACTACCAACAGTATGATGGCGATCATATACGTGAGAGTTGGGTAGTTTATATGCATATCCTTAATTGTAGTCCCTAGTCGTGGGAGTTTCGAGACAGGGCATCGATACTCCGGAGTAGACTAGTGTGTACAGTCGAGACCCTGACGAGGGGCGGTGGCCGGTCTCACAAGCCACTGGTGTCAGTTGGATCACCTAAGATGTATACAGGTGCTCATTGGGTTATGAGTACACCGGACAGGACTCGCCGGGAATCTGCTAGTTAGTATTATATCTACCGTCAGATAGCAGTTCCCTGGTGACATGTGTACAGGTTAGTTCATCGACCTGAGGTCGTCATTTGTCGCGTGTGAGTTCCCACTGTGCTTTGATTTCTATCCTACCACGGCTCAAAGGAGTCGTGCAAACAGGTAGCTTTTGGGTACAGTCCCGAGCCATATGGAGGCACGTGAGCGGATCGGCAGGGGATTCGTCTCTCCCGGTATTGGGGGCGAGGTCGTGCAGTGTTTAGGAGAGCCATTACACAAAGTCCATGGCCATGGCAGGAGATTTACTGGTAGGTACTCCTGTAGTATCTCAGGGTGTAATTGGGCTTCACTCCGACACGACTTATACTGCTATTGGGGGTCTGACGTTACTAGCCCCCTAGGCAGATATGCGATACTCATTGACGAACGGACTGGACTGTATATACATTGTCACTGTTAGGCTCAGTAGGGTTTTCCGGATGAGTGCGCTCATCGGCCACCCTTGAGGTCAGTCCATGGGCAGCCGTTACGCATAGCTAGTGTCGCTGACGGTTTGTGGTTAAACCCACTGCCAGGGTACTGACGAGTCATTAGAGTCCCCCACAGACAGTTTCCCAAGTTCGGGCGAAACGTTGTAGAGGCCGTATGGTTTTATGGCAAGGTTCGGAAAATGCACGTGCGTTTACGCACGTGTTATTTTTCGGGCAGATAATACTGGTCGGTTTTGGTTTAAGCCGTATCCGAGTATTATATTGAGTAGGTATAATATCTTTGTCTCAGTTGCATTTGTATTCGGTCGTAATACAAATGCGGGTATATTTATACAGTTTCGGGGTTATCCTGAAAGTTGTTTCGGGATCACTTTTGGAAGTTGCCAGTTTCCAGTTTTCTATCAGCCGTCTTTTAACATTCGGTTAAAGACGGATTTATCTTTTCTTCTGATATGAGTGAGTCATCATTCTAGAAGCTTCTAGAAGTGATGATGAGGCTAATTGGTGTTGTGTTCTAATTGGTTGCATTTATTACTTGATGAGGTGTTATTAGTGAGTCATTGTTTTCTTTAATGATTCTTGTTTTGGTTAAGATCTTTTGTGAGAAGCTTTTCTCTTATAGTCACCACCTTTGCTCCTACACTCACCCTCCTCATTCTATATATATGATAAGCCTCCTCTCTCTCTCATTCACTCTCACTTGATGTTTCATTTCGGTTAGAAAAGATTATGATAGTATTCGGGGTGTATGGAATTTTACATTTCATTTCATTCCATCACCCGATTTCCACGGCAACTTCATTAACCGATCGTCCACGGATTTGGACGAAGTGAGACAAAGTCATCTACTCATTCTCTACATCAATCTTGGTCGTCTCTTTTAGCAAACTTGACGATCGAGTTGCCTCGAGTCAGAGGCGGGAGCCCGTTTAAAGAACCGATCATGTGGTGCCACCTCGACGAGGAGATCGGAGATCGATGAGATCGGAGCAGCCGCAACGGAGCGTGGGATGATGGTTGAAGAACGAAGGACTCGGATCGTTCGGTATAACATTCCTACACTCTTTACAGTTTGTTAGTTTAGCAATAATGGCAGATCCGGGTTAAAGTATACGATAGCGCCAGTTTAAAAGTTTTTTGTTCCGCATTTGGCGTCTGTAGACTGCCGGGGCGCTAGCGTAGACTTACAGTGGTATCAGAGCCTCACCATTTTGCTATACTAACTTGTGCTAACGCGTTTAAAACATCGATCCGACCGAAAATCGAAAAACACAAAATCCTAGCTCGACAGTTCTGTTAATTTTAAATGGTCTCAAAATCTATTTCTGCATGTCTTAAAAATCCGTGCAGGGAATTCTAAGAACCACGACAAAATTTGGTATTGTGATTCCTCCAACTTGCCGCGGAAACGCGGCCAAACCCCTGGTTTGGCCGCGCATCCGCGGCCACTTGGGGAGTTCATTATCCCAAATTTTTCCAGTGGGTTTTCTGTTAGATTTTGTGATTTTTGGTATATATCTTTTTGGCCCAGGTTTTCTTACTGTTCACCAGTAAGCAGTGGGGCCCACTTTTTGATATTTGGACTTTGGTCGATCGAAATTTAAACACGTTAGTTTACAGTGCTTACATTATATCTCCGACCGGGAATGTCATTTGATCGGTAAACCGCGTCTGATTGCTATAGTTCTTTTAGACGGGTTTGCGAACGTGACATTCGCGTTGATGTTCTGTGTTGTGCTGTGATGTTGCGGATTTGTCGTGGTGGATAGCAGTGTGCAATGGTAGTACAGTTTGTGTTTATTTGTACATTTGATATTGCGGGGCGAGCGTCCAACTTGTGGACTGCCGTCACTGCCTGTTGTATAATATTCTTTTGGGGCACGACCAGGTTGCGGTCGATGTACCTATTGTACTATTTTTCATTACTGTACTAGGTTTTGCCCCGAGACGGAGTGCACGGATAGCCGGGTTCTGGAGGAGCAACGGGTCCGCATCTCATGGCTTTGGGAGGCAGAGGGGCCCCACTTCAGAATTGGCAGACTATTCGCCGCACTCGTAGGGGGTACAGGTTGACCCAAGGAGGGGTGCCCAAGATTACCGGATTCCGTGAAGTGCCGGGTGTTCCATTCACTATGCTGTGGGGACTACCTCGCTTCAGGTTTTGGCGGGTAACTTGCCACACCCGTAGGGGTCTAGGTTTCATTGCACAGGCTATCCACACGACAGGGGAACGTCGAGTTTCAGCAGCGGCTCTGTGAAACTCGGGGATCCCAGATTATCTGTATTGTTCTGTGATACTTATTACTTTTCTGTAATGTTGCATACTATCACGCCTGGAGCGATTATGTATATTGGTTTATATACTATTAGATGTTGTATATGTTTTACACCCGCGCTAGTCCAGTCCCCGCTCTGTCGTTAGTTAAGTAACCTAACGGGTGATGACGGGACCCAGTGACGAATGCGGATGGCATATACGTACATTTTATTTTCGTTCTTTTCTGGTGTGATTATTGATGGGACTGCGTTGATTCTGATCAACGCAAAGTAAAAACAAACCTGTATACAGTTGTTGGAACAATTTAAAAAGTGTTATTGCAAAGACGTTTTCTTTTGTTATGCATAGCGGTATTCAGTGGAATATCCAGCACCTCATTCAACGAGGCAAGGGCCGATATCCCTTCACCGGGACCGACCCCTTGGACAGAAGTTTGCGTCAGAGTAATAACTTCACTATAGTCGATTACAAGTTGCTTTGCATAGCGGTATTCAGTGGAATATCCTGCACCTCATTCCACGAGGAAAGAGCCGAGATCCCTTTACCGGGAGTGACCTCTTTAGCAAAAGGTTTTCGCCACTATATTTTAAAAAGCTATCAGGTTCGTTCAGCGATATCAAGTTCACTACGCTAAAGGTTTTTCGCCAAAAACCAGCCGTAGCCCTCCGTCACTTCTTTTGGGTATTCAGTAGTATTCAAGCTATGTATTTTGACCTAACGCCAAGGCATAGTGTTTGGTAGCTGCTGGGTATTCAATTGTTGCATAGATAAATGAGTTAGTTTGGGACAGCCGTTCTGCCATTTTGACCTAACGCCAAGGGCATGTGCGGGTGGGTTCAAATTAACAAGATAGTGATGGGTAGAACTTGGCATGTGACTTATGACATTTTGACCTAACGCCAAGGTTATAAGAGCATGGGGAAAAAACAATATCAGGAGTTTCTAAAGAAACTGAAACTTGCCGAGTATGCGCATACCTTCTGGAGTATGAGTAACGTGGAAGCATTCCATCACGTTATCATGCGATGAGAGTTGGATCCTGATTCCCACTGATGAGTTGGTTTACTCTTCGGGTGATCCCGATTGATTCTTCTTTAGGTTTGGAGGAGAATTTGACAGGACAGTGGGAGGTTTCCGGATTAGATAAAATGATGACCATTCTGATCTAGGTTAGAGTGCACGCAGAGTGTTTCTTTTCTCTCTCTCTCTTTGGCAGCGACCTTTGACCGACCCTAGACTATGACTCAGTGACCAGGTTGACCGAACCTTCTTGAAATACTGGCTTTTGAATTGTCTGAGTTGCATAAGTCATTGCCACTCCTTCTTTTACCCTTTGAATTTCTCAGAACACCCGTATTACTACGGATATCCACTTCCATTGGATAGAGCCATCGTATGGTTATATACGAACTCGAAGGGACTTCTTCGAGGATGGATCAAGGTTCAGGAGAAATAGAATTGGTTTATTCAGTTGTCTTTTATTATCACCTTCTCTCAGGTTGCGAGAGCTCCTTGGTTTAGGAGGGTACACCTATTACGCCTATTGGATAGTCTTATTCCAAACCATAGGCTGGTGCCGAAAGGTAGGGAATGAAGAAAACCAATTAGCCTAAGTAGGGTGTGCAGAAGGAAATATGTAAAGACAAAATAAAGGGATTAGAAAGAGGGCAAAGTAAATTGCGACTGATATCATTCACGACCAAAACCGCGTACTTCATCGCCACTCCTATTTCACCTTTAAAAAGAATAAGGTATTATTCAGTTGTCTTTTATCGTCACCTTCTCTCGAGATGCGAGTACTCCTTGGTTTAGGAGGGTACACCTATTATGCTTACTGGATAGTCTTCTTCCAAACCATAGGCTGGTGCCGAACGGTAGGGAAGGAAGAAAACCATTTAGCCTAACGATGGTGTACAGAAGGTAACGACTAAAGACAAATAAAGGGATTTGGAGAGATGGCAATAAAATATACGGTTGAAGTCATGAATTGGATTATGGAAGAGTCATTGCTATGAATACCAGGATACCCCTACGAAAACATTTTCATGTTTCAGTGCATTGTTAAAGGAAAAACTGTTTTCCCGATTAGACACTTACTCCAAGGGTATGTATTTACCAGGTTTCATTCTCATATCTGTATGGTTTTACAGATGATGAGTGGGAGTAAGATATTGGGAATTAGGTGATCATCCTCATTATATCGGAATTCGTTGTAATTGGTGATAGTTGAGGAAATCGCAAGGGTACAGTTTTCCACCCACAACGCACAGGTTTTGAGTTGTTCAACTCAGCGGACTTATACAGAGTATTGTATGTTGTCCAAGTGTCCATCAGGACAAAGGGGTAGGTCCTCGTACTATGTTCTGTTTACTTATAACTTCTCTAGTATTTAGACGAGTGTTTCGTAGAAATACAAGGTCTAAGTTTTGAGAAGTTGTGGGTATAAGAATAAAGTAGAGAACCAGGTATCACAAGTATCGGGATTCTTCAAAGAGATCGAAGATGTAGATTCTTGTGATTGGTATTCAGATGATAGTGATGGTTTTGAGAAACGTGTTTCTCTTTCAGGTTACTCATAATTGGATGGATTCCTAAGTTGAGTAATGCTGATTAGCCTCTTTCCATTAAGTTGATATGCACTGGAGACAGATGCATGGATTGAATATGGTTCCAATTAAATAAAGTGCCAAAGTTTCTATATTGGATATAGAATAGTTCGTACCTTAAAAAGAAATTAAGGTACGGGGAGTTGTCCAGCTTATGCTTAAAACCAGAAACTGGATAACTCAAGGCACGTTTCTGTAGTGGCTGTTTGTGGGTTGACCCTGGCTATGACGAGGGTTGATATTCTACCATTTGGAAGATCAATAATGATATTGTTCTTGACTCGCCACAGTTTTAGTAAAAATGGATCTTTTTCAGAAAACAGTAGTGGGAGTATGGTAGAACTGGAAGTGATTCCAGAACCGCGAACGATTACGGAAAATTTAATAGGACCTATACATTCAATCAGGTTTGACATTCCAATAGCCACTCCGCAGGTATGGTAGGTAACCTCAGACGCCCGAGAGGTACTTCAGTAGCCTCAGAGACGGTGACAGGGAGGTTCCTATCTACCAAGACTTGACACTACTGTTGTTCCAGGATATGAGACCCGGTAGGAGGGTTGTCGTAGTCAGTGGGAGCAGCGGAAGCATAGTGGGCAAGATGCTTATATCTATTTATAGACTTGAGCAGTTATAGCGGAGATAGATCATCTAATTTTGATGTGACAGTCATGGGTTTGACTTCAATCAGAATAGGGGATGGATCGGTTAAGAAGGTAGTAGGGTGTGATGTCATGGTATCTGGATGACATACACAGAGTAGGAAGTAAAATTCCTATACTACGATCGGTTGTACTGTGGTCGTCACACAGTTGTTTCTCCAGACAGGATATGGATATAATATTTGACATTTTGGTTTCTAGATCTATGGTTTTAGATCTGGATTTGGGTAGTTTCCCAATGTGGGTACTTTGACAGATATTCTAATGGTTTTTGGAATAGTTGACTCCTAGCATGGTGGTGTACCTGCAGGTGATGGAGTCACCCTCTCTAAAGGTGTCTTACAGACTAAAGAGGAGAGGGATGTGCATGATTGGCAGATCACTTGCTTAGGCAATTGAGTCAATCATGAGATGTCAAGTACCACACCAAATGTTGTTTTTGCACTAGATGCAATAAGTTTGTATTAATCCAATCCTGGAGAAACATAAGGAAGCAGTTTTAGAACATAAGTACATGTTCTACGGATTTGATGACGGCAACCTCCTTCGGGAGACGATTATCATTCCAGGCTTCAAAGGTGACATGGATGACAGAGTGATTGTCAGAGTTTTAGTTTTCCCTCTGACGAGGGACAGTATTATGGACAGGTGGTTCCAGAGGATACTGTGGGTGGCATGGTGCCGGATACTGATTAGGTTCAGTGATCCATACAGTCTAAGAAGTTTGGATATGGAGTTCATTTATGAACTAAGGTCCCATCAGATATCCAGACATTCTAAGACAGGTATTACTCAATTCGGGAGATGGCTTTCTCCGCGAACTTGAGATTAAGAGAGATAGAAAAAGAAACTTCTAGGCGGATCCACTCACCGAGGCTATTTCTCGAACACAATAGTTTTGCAAACGGGCTTTGTGAAACTGATTAGTAGAGGAGTTGGATGTTCGGTTTCACACGGGCTGTGAGTAGTCGACATCACAATATTAGCCTTGAGTGCAAGTGGGAGATTGTTGGAGATAGTGCCCTCATAGTCAATTATTGGATCGCAGGTACGTGATTGTAATGATTGCGGAGGACCTATCCCGGTAGCACAGTCTTACTCGAGATGATAGTATGCTATCTGGTTTGCCTTTATCAGTCGTGTACATGTTCAGGTGACAGATTACATGTTACACTTTGATAGAGCCCTTAGGATCTTGCTTTACTACCAACAGTATGATGGCGATCATATACGTGAGAGTTGGGTAGTTTATATGCATATCCTTAATTGTAGTCCCTAGTCGTGGGAGTTTCGAGACAGGGCATCGATACTCCGGAGTAGACTAGTGTGTACAGTCGAGACCCTGACGAGGGGCGGTGGCCGGTCTCACAAGCCACTGGTGTCAGTTGGATCACCTAAGATGTATACAGGTGCTCATTGGGTTATGAGTACACCGGACAGGACTCGCCGGGAATCTGCTAGTTAGTATTATATCTACCGTCAGATAGCAGTTCCCTGGTGACATGTGTACAGGTTAGTTCATCGACCTGAGGTCGTCATTTGTCGCGTGTGAGTTCCCACTGTGCTTTGATTTCTACCCTACCACGGCTCAAAGGAGTCGTGCAAACAGGTAGCTTTTGGGTACAGTCCCGAGCCATATGGAGGCACGTGAGCGGATCGGCAGGGGATTCGTCTCTCCCGGTATTGGGGGCGAGGTCGTGCAGTGTCTAGGAGAGCCATTACACAAAGTCCATGGCCATGGCAGGAGATTTACTGGTAGGTACTCCTGTAGTATCTCAGGGTGTAATTGGGCTTCACTCCGACACGACTTATACTGCTATTGGGGGTCTGACGTTACTAGCCCCCTAGGCAGATATGCGATACTCATTGACGAACGGACCGGACTGTATATACATTGTCACTGTTAGGCTCAGTAGGGTTTTCCGGATGAGTGCGCTCATCGGCCACCCTTGAGGTCAGTCCATGGGCAGCCGTTACGCATAGCTAGTGTCGCTGACGGTTTGTGGTTAAACCCACTGCCAGGGTACTGACGAGTCATTAGAGTCCCCCACAGACAGTTTCCCAAGTTCGGGCGAAACGTTGTAGAGGCCGTATGGTTTTATGGCAAGGTTCGGAAAATGCACGTGCGTTTACGCACGTGTTATTTTTCGGGCAGATAATACTGGTCGGTTTTGGTTTAAGCCGTATCCGAGTATTATATTGAGTAGGTATAATATCTTTGTCTCAGTTGCATTTGTATTCGGTCGTAATACAAATGCGGGTATATTTATACAGTTTCGGGGTTATCCTGAAAGTTGTTTCGGGATCACTTTTGGAAGTTGCCAGTTTCCAGTTTTCTATCAGCCGTCTTTTAACATTCGGTTAAAGACGGATTTATCTTTTCTTCTGATATGAGTGAGTCATCATTCTAGAAGCTTCTAGAAGTGATGATGAGGCTAATTGGTGTTGTGTTCTAATTGGTTGCATTTATTACTTGATGAGGTGTTATTAGTGAGTCATTGTTTTCTTTAATGATTCTTGTTTTGGTTAAGATCTTTTGTGAGAAGCTTTTCTCTTATAGTCACCACCTTTGCTCCTACACTCACCCTCCTCATTCTATATATATGATAAGCCTCCTCTCTCTCTCATTCACTCTCACTTGATGTTTCATTTCGGTTAGAAAAGATTATGATAGTATTCGGGGTGTATGGAATTTACATTTCATTTCATTCCATCACCCGATTTCCACGGCAACTTCATTAACCGATCGTCCACGGATTTGGACGAAGTGAGACAAAGTCATCTACTCATTCTCTACATCAATCTTGGTCGTCTCTTTTAGCAAACTTGACGATCGAGTTGCCTCGAGTCAGAGGCGGGAGCCCGTTTAAAGAACCGATCATGTGGTGCCACCTCGACGAGGAGATCGGAGATCGATGAGATCGGAGCAGCCGCAACGGAGCGTGGGATGATGGTTGAAGAACGAAGGACTCGGATCGTTCGGTATAACATTCCTACACTCTTTACAGTTTGTTAGTTTAGCAATAATGGCAGATCCGGGTTAAAGTATACGATAGCGCCAGTTTAAAAGTTTTTTGTTCCCCATTTGGCGTCTGTAGACTGCCGGGGCGCTAGCGTAGACTTACAAAGAATGAGGAAACAAACAGTGCAAAAATTTCGCAGAGAAGGATCCAGCATGCGGCGGAAGCGCGGCGCGAGGTAGGGTTATGCGGCGGAAGCGCGGCACTTTGGGGGCTTTAGGTCTCCAACTTTCTTCAGCTTCTCTGTACTTCCAATATCCTCCTGTTCTGATGTAACGTTCTCTGTTTCCCCTTCAGTGTTGTTTCAGATCCGTCAAACCTGCAAAGATTCACAAAGAAACCCTTCAAACAATAAAAGATGATATATTTTTTTTATATTTTTGATTTTTCAGATTTTTATGATTTTTATATAGAGATGCAATGCAGAAATATACATATGAATGCAAAAGGATTCTTCCATCCCCGGCAACGGCGCCATTTGATTAAGAGATGTTTTGTCGATCAAAAATAATTACCGCAATCAAGAACGGCGTCGCTTGAAGCTAGCCGGTGAATACGGGTCGGTCCATAGGGATGTGTAAATCATCTTTAAGTTCTTACGAGTTAATTCCAAATGGTGTTTGGAAGTTTAATTAAATCTAAAAATCGAAGTTGTATGAAGGTAGAATTAGAAACTTGCTAGGATTAGGTTTAGGGAAAATTTGGTAAATAAAGATTTATATCTCTTTCCATTGCCATCAATTAAATCAATCATATTAGAGTTATGGTAAATATTAACAAAGGGGATTAGGATGATTGGGAAGATTGATTCTTCCTCTAGATCCTTGTCCTTCCTTTCTTAATCTTCACCCTAACCTCCATGGAAAACCTTAAGATCCGGGCCTTTAGACTACGAAGTTCACCGTTACCTTGAAGGTAAAAGTGCCGTAGGGAGCGGAATCAAAAGGTATGCATGGAGTTCTAATGTTCATAAAAGTTTAGCGATGAAAAGAGATGAGAGATCTTCATCTCTCAAATCCTTCCCTATTCCTAACCCTAACAAGCGAGGAAACTACTCGCTCATTGAGGGGATGAAAGAAAACAAGAATTTATTAAAGAAAGAAAACATCGATTGCAAGTTAATAAAAACTAAACTAAGGCGAGAAAATAAGAACAGATATGAAAAACTAAAATTATTGCAAGGAAAATAACCTACTTACTGTTGATGCACTCTAACTTCAAGAAAATAGAATTTTATTCATGAGAAAGAGGCATAAGAAAATACAAGGTCTTGGGTTCTATTTATAGGACATAGAAACCCTAGGGCTACAGATTGCACCGCATGTCTAAAGTTACAAATATACCCCTAAAAAGATCTTTCCAGAGCCGCCACACATTTTGGTAAAATTTCTGCGCATTAGGGCTTCTTTCAGCCGCGGAAGCGCGGCCTTAGTGGGCTTTGGGCCGCGGTTGAGCGGCCTAATGATGAGGTCACTTGATGTATTTTTCTGGGTTGCTTGGTATTTCTCTGGGCTTCCTGGTTCTGTATTCAGATTATCATTTGGGCTTCTACAGTGATACCAGATTTTCGACGAACACTTTGCAATGGATCTTTTAACCGTCTTTCTTGTAAATTTGGATCTTTTGTTGTCTTGTTGATGGTGAACCGTTCTTCTGCTGAGCTTTACTAAGATCTTCCTATTTGTTGGTCAAAAATCCTTCTTTTGTGTCGTCTTTTGTGTTTTTCACTGTTTTCGTGCCAAGAACCTGTAACCTGTAACATGTAGCAGACATGGGTCAAAAGCACCTGTTTTTATTCTTAAATGCATAAGAATGGGGCATACAAAATGCAATATTATGTGATAAACAGGGTCCGACTGATACCGGCTTACAACTCTCAATGCGTATGCTACATCTGGTCTGGTACATAATATCGCATACATTATAGAGCCTACCGCAGAAGCGTAGGGTATAATAGACATGCGAGTCCTTTCCAAATCAGTCTTGGGAGACATCTCTTTAGAGAGGGTGATTCCGTGACAAGCCGGTAGATTACCGTGTTTGGAATCTTCCATACTAAATCGTTTTAGTATGGTGTCTATATACCTTGACTTTTAAAGTCCCAACATCCTCTTAGATCTATCACGATAGATCTGGATCCCCAGAATGTAGTTGGCATTGCCCAGGTCCTTCATGGAGAACCTCTGTGACAAGAATCCTTTGACTGATTGTAGCATATGAATATCATTTCCTATTAGGAGAATGTCATCCACGTACAAGACGAGGAATACCACAGTTCTCCCTACAATCTTACTGTAAATTCATGGTTCATCTGGGTTTTTGATAAAGTCGAATTTCTTGACAGTATCATCAAAGCAGATGTTCCAACTCCGCGATGCCTGCTTCAGTCTATAGATGGACTTGAGCAACTTGCACACTTTACCGCTGCTCCCACTCTGAATGAATCCCTCCGGCTGATCCATAAAGACGCACTCTTCCAAATATCCATTTAGGAAAGCCGTCTTTACGTCCATCTGCCAGATCTCATAATCGTGGAAGGCAGCAATGGCAAGGAGGATCCGAATGGATTTGAGCATAGCCACTGGAGAAAAGGTCTCATCATAGTCCAAACCAGGTCTTTGACGAAAACCCTTTGCTACAAGTCTAGCTTTATAGGTTTCAACCTACCCATCTACACCAATCTTCTTTCTGAAGATCCATTTGCAGCCTACGGGTTTTACCCCTTTTGGATCAAAGTCCAAAGTACAAACTTTGTTGGTGTACATGGACTCCATCTCGGTCCGCATTGCATCCAGCCATTTTACCGAGTCACCGCTCTGAATGGCTTGCTGGAAGCTAGTAGGCTTACCATAGTCAATGGTGCAATCCTCTCTATCCCCGTCTATGAGAAAACTGTAGTATCTCTCGGGCGGATGAGACTGCCTACTACTCCTGCGGAGTGGCGCTGGGATGTCCGGTTCTCCTGAACCTTCTGGTTCTTCCAAGCTTTCAGTAATAGCTTGTGGTTCTGGAATTTCCTCCAGTTCTACTACACTCCCACTTTCACCTCTCTCTAAAAACTGATGTTCCAGAAAGTGGGCATGACGTGAAACAAAAACCTTTTGTTCCTCTGCGTAATAGAAAAAATACCCCCTGGAGTTCTTTGGGTATCCCACAAACTTACACAGTACTGAGCGTGTCTCGAGCTTGTTCGCATGCTGCTTTTTTACAAAAGCTGGATATCCCCATATCTTCAGATATTGAAGTTGGGGTTTCTTCCCACACCACATCTGATATGGTGTGGTAGGCACAGTCTTGGAGGGAACCTTGTTCAAGAGATATGCAGCTGATTCTAGTGCATAACCCCAGAAAGATCGCGACAACTCAGCCTTACTCATCATGGAACGAACCATATCCAATAGGGTTCGATTCCTCCTTTCCGATACACCGTTGTGTTGTGGTGAGTATAGAAGAGTGAGCTGAGAGAGAATTCCATTCTCTTTTAAGTAGCCCAGAAACTCGGCACTCAAGTATTCACCACCTCGATCAGATCTCAGTGTCTTGATACTTTTGCCTGTTTGTTTTTCAACTTCATTCTTGTATTCCCAAAATTTCTCAAAGGCCTCGGATTTGTGCTTCATCAAGAAGACATGCCCATACATAGAGAAATCATCTGTGAAAGTAATGAAGTATGAATAACCACTTCGCGCATGTGTAGACATTGGACCACACACATCACTGTGTATGAGTCCCAAGAGCTCACTTGCTCTTTCTCCGTGTCCAGTGAACGGAGTCTTTGTCATCTTTCCCATGAGACAAGATTCACAAGTGGCATAAGACTGGTACTCGAACGGATCCAAGTATCCTTCTTTATGTAACTTAGTCAACCGTGTCTCATTAATGTGACCCAGTCTACAATGACATAAGAAAGCCTGATTTAATTCCGGAGACTTTCTTTTAAGTGTGTTCTGGACACTAAAAATCTGAGCTTGATTTAATACGTATATACCGTTTTCTAATGTACCTGACCCAATCAGAACTTGATTTAGGTGGATGTTTACTACATCGCTTACAAAAGTAAAATCATATCCTTCCCTAGAAAGTAAGGATACATA
This sequence comes from Agapanthus africanus, assembly GCA_030015575.1. Classification (NCBI taxonomy): domain Eukaryota; kingdom Viridiplantae; phylum Streptophyta; class Magnoliopsida; order Asparagales; family Amaryllidaceae; genus Agapanthus; species Agapanthus africanus. The sequence goes on from JASDDO010000004.1 coordinate 211,204,256, forward strand.
TATGATATTACAAGTCGCACCTGGTACATAAAAACAGTTACGCAGAATCAATATCTGCCCAGTTGTCAGTCCAAGATGATATTCCCCTACGGATTTAGCGTACATGCTCATTCCGTTAGCAACCCTGAGAGTCATATCACCTTTCTTGATAACCCTACGGTTTCTCAGAGCCTGTAATGAATTACAGATGTGAGATCCTGATCCGGTATCCAATACCCAGGAAGTAGGGTTAACTGACATACAATTCTCTATTACAAACACACCCGAAGCCGAAGCCACAACATGCTTCGAATTCTGGCTACTGGCTTTGCAAGCCCTGCAATCCTTCTGCCAATGTTCATTCCTGTAACAATAGGAACATCCTTCTTTTACTACATCCAGTCCCGAAACTTCTGCCCTTCCCTTTCTTTCTACTTCCCTGGTTTCCTTCAGGGTAATAGGTAGAGACTGTTGAACTAAGTCAGCATCTGACCCGTTCTTCAACGTGGTCTTCAGGTCCGAGTGCTCAAAAGAGCTGGTCTCTGTAAGGATGTTGCCCCTTACAGATGACCCGATAGCCAACCTCGCTTGAAGCAATTCTTTCGAGATCTCATATCTGGCGATACGAGATTGCTCTCCATATAAATCTTTGTTATAGAGGAAGATAGAGACTAAGTCCATCTTCTCGTGCTGGCTCTGGTATGCACCATCAACTGAGGCTAATACGAGGCAATTGGCTTTCGCACGGTTCTTTTCCGATGTCTCGCGGATATGAATATCCGTGACAGGGGAAACTGGACCTGAGACGGCAGGGGTTGGATTAATCAAGAGGTGTCCCAGCTTGTCATGGGTAATGGACATCTGGACAGACCTTTGCCAGTCATAACAGTCAGATTCAGTCATTTTATTATCTAGATGTAACCTATGTCTGGTCACCGGGTCGCTGCAATTAAGAGAGAGAGAGGAAACACTTTAGCATGATGCTCTTGCAAGTTTAGAGTGATTTTTAATTTGTCTAAACAGGATGGCTCCCACTGTCTCTCGAATCCCTCCTCAAACCAAAAAGGAAGAATCAGTCAGGATCAATCTCACCGTACAATACTTGCTTAACCGTTCGGCCAGGCTGGTGTCGGTACTTTGAGGGAGGTTTTCCAACACTTTCGCGAAGTTCCTTAATTAAATAACCTCTTTTCCCTGTGGGCGTAGCCCCGCTAACACCTTTCTAGACACCTACTTGGTTTATAGCATTGATCGTTAAGTGAGAAATTTCCTGAGGAGTAGCATATACTCACAGTAGGATCGGGATCCAAATATCATCGCGTGACAAAACTGAAGGAATCCTACCAGAATCATCACACTCCAAATGGTATGCAGCGCTAGCAAGTTTCAATTCTTTTGAAACTCCCGATGTGGATTTTTGCCCCATGCTCTTATGACCTTGACGAATGCCAACATATCATAAGTCACATGTCAATTTCTACCCGTCATTGTCCAGGTTAATTTGAACCCACCCGTACATACCCTTGACGAAGGCCAAAATAGTAGTACGACTGTCCCAAACCAACGCATCTATCTATGCTACAGATAAATATTCAGCAGCTACCAATCACTATGCCTTGGCGAAGGTCAAAATACATAGCTTGAATACTACTGACTATTTAATTGAAATGACGGAGGACTACGAATGGTTTTGGCGAAACCGTGAACGTAGTGAACTTGATATAATCGAAGGAACCTGATAGCTTTTAAAAGGAGTGGTTCAAGCTCCGCGTTTAAAAGCTGGCTTTTGAAAAGAACCGAGTGGTTTTGAAAGTGTTCCAACGACTTTTACTTGGTTTATTTTTCTTGCATTAATTTTAATGTGTCCCATCATTTAATCCTACTATTGCAGAAAACAACGAAAATATGACGTACGCTTATGCCATCCGCATTCTCCACGGGGCCCGTCATTACCCATTAGGTTACTTAAATAACGACAGAGCGGGGGCTGGACTAGCTTGGATGCAAAACATAAGCAACGCCTAAATAATATCATATATAGATATACTCATTCGTCACATGCAATGATAGCCATTCCAGATCACAGATAAACACATTGGTTATACTAGGAATCCACAATTCGTACGAGCCTGTAACGAAAAGCAGATTACACGGTCGCGGTGAATAGCCAATATCCCACCCTAGACCCCTACGGGTGCGGAAAACTACCCGCCAAATATCCGAAGCGGAGCAACCTCCCTCAACGACGTGAGTAGGCCACTCGGCACTTCGAGATACCCGGTAGTTTGTGCATCCCACCTTGGGTCTATCCTAGGAGCAAAAACAGTAAAAGAAATTATACAATGACGGCTACAACCCCATCCCGGTTGTGCGGCCATAAAATAATATTGCATCAATTACAAATTTACATGAATTGAAAGAAAAGAAAACTCTCATCTCACAACCCCCCAGCTATTCATCTGCGACAATCCAATGAATTCATATACACATACCATCAACATTACAGATCACAGATATGTATAACCCCCACTAATTGACGTATAGCGATTAGCAGACGTTCAATACATATAACAAATCACAGATATAAACCCGTTAGCTTTAGTCTTTAGAAACTCGATCAAAATACGGTTTTTAAGCCCCAAAAACAAATTTTGCTTTCTGTAAAATCTGGGCTGAAAAAACATACTCCAAAAATCCCAACATACCCCATAAAGTATACTCAGTGAAACTGATCCACGGCCGAGTCAACTCGGCCGCGGATCCGCTGCAAGAAGCTTTTCTTGCCGCGGAACTGCGGTGAGTTGGTCGGTTCTGTGGATCGTTTTTCTGCAGTATACTATAAAAACCCTGAGTCGATTTTTGGTATATGTCAAATAATTTTTACAGCAGTTTAAAAATCGACAGAAAGTTTGTGTTCCGGGCGTATTTCGGGACTTTTTCTCCGTTCGAATTTCTAGTTACTTTGCTAACATGTTAGATAGTGTTTAACCTGGCTCTGATACCACTGTAAGTCCACGTTACCTCTCCCGGTACTTATGAGCTTGTGGAAATGATGAAAAAATGATTTTTCAAGAGGTGGTAACATGGACTCAAAATACGGATCTTTGTTAAACAACTACCTAACAACCTAACTTGAGATTTACCAACTCGGTTAGGGGGTTATACCTTTCTTGAACTCCTTCGTCTTCAACTCTTTGCGGTATACGGATCAGCTTCACCTCGTCGTCTCCTTGCGCCGAAGATGGATCCACCTGAAAGCTTCTACCTTTGGCTTTTCTTCCAACTTGAAGAAACTAGAACACTTGGTTTGCTAAACCTTGTGAACTAGGATGAGTAGAGAAGTGATATGGGTTTTCTTTTATCTCTAAGGCAATGTTTCTCAACTCATGAGAGGGAGTTGCCTTGAGCTAGAGAGAGAGTAAGAGGAAGAGCAAGAGGGAGAGCTCAAGCAAGAGAGAGAAAGCAAATGAGAGAATGAGTAAGTCTTTTTGCCATCCAAGCTCTCATAATCCAAAACCATCATAACAAATAATAATAATCAAGTATTATGTGATGGTTCAAGTCAAAATGGCTATATCATTTCATGCACTCATTTTGCAAAAAGAAACAAGCAAGCAAAAGTCTTTGCCATGAAACAATAGCCATTGTCATGATGATGGTCAACTAGTCCAACCTAGTCAACAAAGTCAACAAGTCAACAAAGTCAACCCCTCAACAACCATGTCACTATAATACTTAATTAATATTGTTGTTAATCATATTTCTTATTCTCATTAGGGTTTAGCAAAAAGTCAACAGTCAACAACCCCAATGAGAATCCTCTGCCTCTGTCAACTGTGCATACACACCCGCATCCGCGTTCCGAGGAACACGAATACAAACGAGATAAAACCAATCCCAAAACGTACACTAGGATCTGGCTTAAACCAAAGCCCGCTAGTGTTAACTGTCTGGACACTAAACGTGCACAAGTGCATGGATGTGACCGAACCCTGTCGCAAAACCATGCGACCTGTCGCAAAACCATACGACCTCTACTCTTTTGCCTAAAGGCGAATAGCTTTCTGTGTGGGACTCTAAAGACTCGACACTACGCTGGCAGTGGGTTTAACCACAAACCGCAAGCGGCACTAGCTGTGCGTAACGGTCCCCAGGTAGATGCCGACAAGAAGACGGACGAGGTGAAACCCATCTGAACTCCTACTGAGCCTGAATGTGACAATCTCCATACAGTCCGGTCTGTTCGTTTGATAACATCGCATGGCGGGCCTAGGGGGCGGTAAACGTCAGTCCCCTAATAGCGGTACAAGTCGTGTCGGAGTGTAGCCCAGAACACCCTGAGATAACACTGGAAACCTACCAGTATATCTCGCTTGCCCTGGCCAGGGACTACTTTTGTAATGGCTCTCCTAGACACAGCGCAATGTCAACCCCCAATACCGGGAGAGACGAATCCTGTCTAACCATCACTGCCTCCAAGTGCTTCGGGACTGCACCCAACTACTAACTGTTTACACGACTCCTTTGAGCCGTGGTAGGGTAGTAATCAAAGTACAGTGGGAACACACTCGAGGCGAAGTGACAGTGTCAAGTCAGCGGACTAAGCTGTACTCATGTCACCTGGGAACTGATAACTGACGATAGGTATAGTACCAACCAACAGTTCCCAACGAGTCCTGTCCAGTATACTCGTAACCTAACGAGCACCCGCATACTATCTCTAGTACGACGCACTGACGGCTGTGGGACAGACCGTCTCCCACACTGGGATGAGAAGTGCATACGCTAGTCTACTCCGGAGAATCGATGCCCTGTCTCAATTGTCCTACGACTAGGGACCTGCATAAGGATGTGCTTGTAGATTACCCAGCCCCCACTAGTGTGACTGCCATCACAACGCTGGTAATCAAGCAAAGATCCTAAGGGCTCCACTAATGTGTATAGGTGATATAGTAAAATAAACACATTTACACATTAAAGTAGAAACAAACCAAGTAGCATACTACTATATTGAGCAAGATTGTCTATACAAGGTGAATATCCCAAGCTTCCATTAAGTAATATACAAACTAGTATGATACAGTAATGGCCCCTAGGGCATATACACTAACACTTGAACCATGACAAGAGGAGGAAGAAGAAGCTAGAGAGCAACCATGGGAGAAACTCAACAAAAATGGCTAAGTGTTAAGAATGGGATAGAATGAATGGCAACTTTTGACCCCTCACTCATTCAAGCATAGAATTATGCAATATAAAATTGCAACCATACTTGAATAGTGAGTCAAGAAGAATAAACTAAAGAAAATCCCACGGTTGCAACCATGCCTCATTTTCCATTTCATTTCAATTTTCATAAAATAGAAATATAAATACCATGCTTCATTATATATATATATATATATATATATTAATATATACTTAATGAAGAATAATTAGTGAGCTAATGATATTAGTTAATATATAATTATATCACATATAATTTATATCACATTATCAAATCAACACTTGATTCGACAAACTGGTTATATCACATATAACCGAACCGATAACAGATGACTGCCAGATTACAATACAGTATCACATACTCGTATTTAATCAGGCCCATACACATATCACATATGTGTCCTACTTCGTTTCGCTTGAACCAGGAAACTTCTGTGTGGGACTTTAAAGACTCGTCAATATGCCAGCAATAGATGATGATCACATCAGTCACCTACAAACTGTCAGCGGTACTAGCTGGACGTAATGGCTACCCGGGTATTGAGCGATATGAAGATCAACAAGCAAGCCTGTCCATAGTCTCCATGAAGCCTATCAGTAACACTACCGTACAATCCGGTCTCTTCATCTGATATATCGCATATTATGTCTAGGGGTGGTAATCGTCAGACCCCGGTAACATGATAAGTCATGCCGATGTTTGGCCTATAACGGTTCGAGAAACTACTGATAACACTTATCAGTAAATCTCGGCAGCAGCCCTGGCCAGAGACTTCCAGTTATAGCCAATCGAGCATAGCACAACATCAACCCCTAATACCGGGAGAGACGAAACCCATCCTATCGCTCATTGCTTCCTTGTGATTCGGGACTGTACCTAAAAGCCACCATTTTGCATGTTCTCATGAACGTGGTAAGGTGGAAATCAAAGCACAGTGGGAATCACACAAGACTCTATAACGATCTCGGGTCTACAGACTAACCTGTACCAGTGTCACCAGAGGACTACTATCTGACGATAGGTAAACTACAATATAGGAGTCCTCGGTGAGTCCTGTTCAGTGTACCCAGTCTCCACTGAGCACCCATATACCATCTCTGATGTCAAACACCAATGGATGTGGGATCATCCATCGCCCATCATATGGGTCAAAAAGAGTATACGCTAGTCTACTCAGGAATACCGATGCCCTGTCTCGATATTCTCTCGACTAGGAACAATTAAAGGATGTACTTGTGAACTACCCTGGCCTCACTAGTATGATCTCCATCATAGTCCTGATAGTCAAGTACATATCCTAAAGGCTTTATCAACATGTGAGAGAAAGACAATATAAATACTAGTCTTCATGTTAAGATAAAGGTAATCAGATAGTATACTGTCATGTCGAGCAAGAAAGTCCTCTTTATATATGTCTAAGATTCCACTATAATATACATCATATGTACAATAATGGCCTATAGGGCATATATATAACTAACAATATCCTATTTGCACTAAGGCTAGTTGTTGTAGTATCATATACCCAACTTCCCAAAATTCTCTCGAATAGCATCTGGGGAATTACCTCGGTGAGTGGATCTGCTGTGTTATCCTCTGTGTCAACTCTCCTGATCTCGATCTCCCGGAGATCAACTATCTCCCTGATCAGGCGATACTGTCTAAGAATATGTCTGGATCGCTGACGGGACCAGGGTTCCTAGGCCAAAACCACAGCTCCATTATCATCCCAATACACAGGTATTGGATGCCCAATGGTAGGAACCAGGTTCATCATATGAACCCTATTCATCCAGACAACCTCTTTGGTAGTATCGTTGGTAGCGATATAATTGGCCTTTATCGTCTAGTATTTCACGGTATCTAGCTTGGAACTCTTCCAACATACCGTCCCTCCATTAAGGGTAAAGACAATACATGTGACTGACTTTCAGTCGACCTTCTCACTCTGGAAGCTCGAACCAAGAACATTCTTTTAGTGCTTCTCAAGTACTTAAGAATGTCCTCCACAGCTGTCCAGTGATTCTGCCAAGATCCGATTGATTCCTGATCACTACTCCTAGTGAGTCAGCTACATCTAGTCAGGTACATAACATCACATACATGATAGAGCCTATCGCCGAAGCATAGGATATCCCTTTCATGCGAGCTCTCTTCAAATCAGTCTTAGGAGACATCTTTTTGGAGAGAGTGATTCCTGAGGAGTAGACGAACCACCACACTTAGAATCCTCCATACTAAACACCTTTAGTATGGTGTTAATGTACCTGGATTTGGGACACTCCCAACATCCACTTAGATCTATCACCATAGATCATTATATACAAGATATAGTAGGTATCATTCAGATCTTCTATAGAGAATCATCGTGATAAGAGGAGATTGACCGAGTGTAGCATAGGAAACCTTTTCCTATCAAGAGTATGTCATCTACGTACAATACGTGGAAGACCGCCTTACTCTCTACAAGCTTCTTGTGTATACAAGGTTCATCTACCATTTTGATGAAGTCAAACTCTTTGACTACCACATCAAAGGAGATGTTCCAGCTCCATGATGCTTGCATTGATCCTGATGGACTTAAGAATATCTTTGAAAGTCTCAACTTTTCCATTTACAACAAGAATCTTCTCAAGATCTATTTGTTCCCAATGGGTTTTACCCCTTCAGGTGCAACATTCAAAGGCATACTTTGTTTATGTACATGGATTCCATCTTTGATCGCATAGCATCCACCCATTTCACAAAGTCTCCACTTGTTATGGCCTGTATGAACCTAGTTGGGCCATCATCTACCATGATGCAATCCTCGCTCCCACTATCACCGAGAAGACTGTAGTATCTCTTAAATGGACGAGGAACCCTACTAGATTCGTAGAGAGGCTGAGCTTCGTTGGAGACTATTGAATCCTTTGGTTTCACAAAATCATCAGCTGTTAGTTTGTCTAGCTGGAACTCCTTCTAGTTTTACCTCATTACCACTAATTTCTTCATAAGAAATTCCTTTTCTTAAAAGGTGGCATGCTGAGAAACAAAACACCTTTTGCTCCTAAGTGTGGTAGAAGATATTCCCTTGCGAATGTTCGGGATATCAAACAAACTTATACAGAACTGGCCTTGCCTCGAGCTTGTCCGGATTCTGTCTTTCAACATAGGCCGGACAACCCTATATCTTAACTCGTTTAATACATGGTCTCTTCCCATTCCATATCTCATATGGAGCGGTAGGCACTGATTTGGATGGAACCCCATTCAATAAGTATGCAGCTTCTCAAGTGCATAACTTCAAAAGGAAACAGGTAACTCAGCAATACTCATCATAGAGCACGCCATGTCTCATAGGGTGCGATACCTCCGCCCCGATACACCGTTGTGCTGTGGTGTATTCGAAGGAGTAAGCCGAGAGAGAATCCCATTCTCCTTTTAGAAACTCCAGGAACTCCATGCCCAAGTATTCTCATCCTTGATCATATCGAAGGACTTAATACTTCTACCTTTCTGGTTCTTAACTTCAAACTTATATTCCTTGAATTTCTCAAAAGTTTCATACTTGTGTTTCAACAGGAACATATGTCCGAATCCTAAGAGAAGATCAGTGAATACAATGAAGTACGAAGAACCAGCCTTGGCATTTGTAGACATAGGACCGTATACATCATCATGTATCCGTCCCAAGAGTTCAATAACTCTTTCTCTGTTTCGAGTAATCGGAGTATTGGTCATTTTATCTTTGAGACAAGACTGGCAAGTATCATAAGATGAAAATTCGAACAGATTCTCATATTCATCCTTATGTAGCTTATCTAGTTGTGTCTCATTGATATAACATAATCTACAATGCCACAAGAAGGATTCATTCATTTCTGAACTACTCCTCTTGTGTGTGCTCTATATACTTTGAACTGTGGTTTGATTTAAAACTTATATGCTATTACATAACGTGTCTGATCCAATCAACTTTTGATTAAGGAAAATGTTCACAACATTATCCGCCAATACAGAATTATATCCTTCTTTAACTTAATAAATAAACTGATGTAATGTTGTATATCAGGTTCGGTATATAATAACATTAGTTCAGTATCAATGAATTTGGTAATACAGGGTGATATCTGCCAATTAATTTGGCTGCAACACTTGCACCATTCTCTAACACTTAGAGATATATCACCCTTTCCCAATTCTCTACCTTTCTGTAGCCCATTAACATATTACATATGCGGGATCTTGATCCGGTATCAAATACCCCGGACGTAGAGTGTACAGAGAAACAGTTCTCTATAACTAACATACCCGAAGAAGATGCATCAACATGCTTATTCTTCGTCTGGGTGGTATGGTAATCCGGATATTCCCCTATTTCTTGCTCTGACTTATAACACTTATAAGTTGGAGCGGAACTAACGTTCCCCTACTCAGAATAACAAGTGGGTTCGGTCAATACATCCATATTATTATCTTGATTAAGGCTTGGTCGCTACTAGAGGAGAGAGAAGGATAATCGCTTTGCGTGAGGTCTTTGCAAGATTAGATTGGTTTATTATCTTATCTAATCAGGATGGCTCCCACTGTTTTTATCAAATCTTCCTTCAAATCCTAAAAGGCAAGACTGGCCGGTATTAATTACACCTTACAAGTTCGCCAATCTTTCAGCCAGACCAGTGCGGGTACTTTGAGGGAGGTTCCTCGTGCTTTCGCACGGACCTAATTAAAATAAACCCCGTTAACACCTTTCTAGAAACCTACTTGATCGGCTAATTGTGATGTGTAAAATTCTCCCAGGAGTAACTCTTACTCGCAGTGGGTATCGGGATCCAACTATCTCATAGAAGGTATGCAATTTCATTGCAAATTTCAACACTTGAAATTCCCGATAATACTTTTGGCCCTAGCATGCTATGACCATAACAGAGGTCAACAAATCATAGTGCACTAGTCAAGTTCAACCCATCATTTCATGATTGAATCAAACCCACCCGCATGACCCTTAACAGAGGTCAACAAGGTCGTACGACTACCTTAATCCAATCGCATCTTATGCTATACAGATAAGCGCTAATCAGCTACCGCACACTACGCCTTGACAGAGGTCAACAAACGCAGAACGAATACTAAATAGTACTTATCTGAAATGATGGAGGGCTGCGGCAGGTTTTTAAGAAAACCTTTTGCGTAATGAACTTCATATCGTTGCAAAATCGAGTGAATTTGAAAAGGAGTTTTTTTGAGGCTTTTACTAGTTCCGCTAAAGAGGTCACTCCCGGTGAAGGTGTAACATTTCAAACAAAATAAAATATTATTTTGGGAAAATTCTGGTCAAAAAAATTTTATGGAAATTCTAAAATATGTTATTTAGTGGTAATTGTGTTTAATGTAGGGTTTCTGGTAAAAAGTTTACCAAAACGGCTTTTAAATATTTTATCTAGTTTTATGAATATTTTATTAGAATTTTATCTGGACTGCATACACTTGTGCATGTTAGCTTGGGTTAGTCTAGGGTTACCATGTTTAGATGAGCATGGTGGGTTAACCATGTTTACCCAACCATGATGGGTTAACCATTTGGTTAAGATAATTGGGGTTAATTAAGGGTCTTTAGCCTTGTTTAAGGGTGATTAGGGTGGGGTTGACTTATGGCTAGAAAGAGAGAGCCATGAAGGTTGTCATGCTAGCATCTATTGAGAGAGAGAGAGAGAGAGAGGTGGCTATAGGTTGTGTCACAATCCCTTTTCATTTCAAAACTTTTGCTTCCCTCTCACACTCACATCTCTCTCTCACACCTACACTCACATCAGCATAACTTCAGCCCCCATATCAACACATCAGCTGCTGATACATAACATCAGCCCCAATTTCCACACATCAGCCACCATCAGCATATTTCAGCCGAACCCCATCCTGAACATCAGCCCCAATATCACAACATCAGCCCAAACACTTTAGCCCCTGCAGTAGCTGCTGCTCAGAAACAAAAGAAAGAGATTTCAAGCAGCAGCAGCAGCTAAGGAAGCAGCATAGCAACAGAATTACTGTTGCAAACAGCAACAGTCACAACAATAAAAAAACTGCAGCAACACTAGAAGCTCCACAGCAGCAACAGCCCTTCCTCCTTCTTCCCTTCTCCTTCATCCTAGGATTCCCTTGAGGTATAATCTTGCAACCCAACTCCTATTTGTCCAAGTTCTGGTTATATAGCTGAAATTCAGTGTTATGTTTGTGATCTAGTGCTAGTTTAGGCAAATTTGAGTGAGACTTGACCAAGTGTTGGTTTTGAATGTTAGTGTAACCTTATTAGGTGTATTTGAGGCCAGTTTAACCAAGATTACCCCAGTTTCCCAGTTGGTTACCTGAAAGTTTCAACTTGGCGTATTTTATCGATTTTGTCGACTTTGTGGCTTTTCTCGAAACTGCTATCAACCCGGACCTCCTAAAATAATTTTGACTTGGCAGTGAGGTATGCAGGCAGATAGAAATTAATACCTAAAACCCTAGCCCCAACCACCTTACTCCGGCCGCAGATTTAATCCCTCTGGCCGCAATTTGCGGCCAGAGCAGGAGGGAACTGCCTCGTTTTGCGTGCACGACTCTTTTACCTGTAAACTTGACCCTGGGTATGTCTAGTTTTGTCTGGTTCCAATCACGGTAGAATCTGGGTTGATTTTCTTGAGTTGGCGCATGATTTAAGACTTGTTTTCGTATGGATTTTGGGTATTCGATGATTCGTTTCTATCGGGTGGCGTTTGAACGCCAACGGCAGAGGGATATTGGCTGTGTTTGCACGCAAGGCCACAGGTTTTTACCTATGGGCGTAGCGTGTACCATTTTGGCTTCCGACATGGTTTCCATGTGTTTTAGCATGTGATATTCTTGTAGGTACCCCACGAGGCATCGAAGCGTTGGAGATGCAAATGGCGACATCGGCACCGGCACACATAAGAAAGGTGAGTAGATTTATATCTACGGGAAGAAGTCGGGTGGATGGCGTATAGCACCCCCGCAGTCCGATGTCTAGTATACCATATATATTGTACTTATATATATGATAGCTTATGTGTGACTTGGTTGTTTAGGATGTGTTAGGTGTACTATGCATAGATTAGGGTTAGAAGTAACTAGTGTGGTTCCTAGTCGCGAACCCTAGAATAGGTTTAGACCCACACGCACACACGTGCATATTTTCTATGTTCATACTGTGATGACGAGGATATTGGGGGACATTGGATGTGAGTCGATGTGTTTGGGCATAGTGCCATGATATCGGTGATGTGATGTGATTCATATTTGGGTTACGATATATGATTTTTAACGGGCCTTGGGACGTGTGTTTCACACACGCATTCTTACTTATATAATGGTATCGATTCGTACTAGACCTAGATCAGTACCACAGATTATGTGATATGATGATAAGGATACCAGATAATTGATGTGATGATTGTGATATTGATTGCACCCAGCTATTGGGATGCCGTACGACGATTTACCATACGAACTTTATATTGATGATTGATCCACACTCATGACTTGAGGATGTCAGATGATATACGTATTGTAAGTGCACGGCGGCGCCCCGGCCGTCTTTCCGAGGCCAAAATGCGGAAACGATGATTTACTTTAAACTTTATAACCGGCACCACCGCGCACAAAAATCTCGGATCGGGCCATTAATCTAATCATAGCTAACTAAAGAACGGATAGAGAGATATACCGAGCGATCCGTGTCCTCCGGTCTTCTCGTCGTCGTCCCGATCTCCTCGCTGAATCTCCGGTCTTCACCTCCACGCCGGAAGGGCACCACGTCGCCGGTTTCTTTTACGGGCTCCCACCACTGGACCGAGGCAACTCGGGCACAAAATTGGCGAGTCGACGTGCCCAAGATTTGCTGTAGATAAAGTGAAGATCTATATGTCTCATTTGGGGTTTTAGGGAGTTGCCTTTTGGTGGAGGAAATGATATGTAGAATTTTTGTGGTGAACTTGGGGATTTTTAGCAAGCATGAAGAGAAAAATCCCCACTACAAAAATTGGGACAGCCCCCTTAAGAGCATGGTCGGCCAAAAACTTGGAGAGGTGAGAGAATAGAGTGAATTCTCATGAAAAAGAAGTGAGCTCCAACATCATGCAAGAGAGAGAAAAGGTGATCATGAAAAGAAATCATCACCAATCAAAACCAACACTCCACCAACCTCATCATAACCCATCACCATCACAAAAGTCAAGCAATGATGAGAAGAAGAAGTCAAATGGTGGTAGAATTATCATGATACAATAATATGTAAAGACCATCCTCCAAAATGCTTATTTGCACAAATGCAAATAAGCCATCCTCCACCAATCTTCAGCCAATGAAAGATACACAGAAATATGGCCGAAACGGAAAACAAACTGGCAACTCCAAAAAACTGATCCCGTAATAAATTACAGGAAAACCCTTCTACTGTATATACATAGCCGCATTAGTATTCTGACCGAATACAAATGCAATGAGACAAAATCTACACTGTACTATACTAGGATCCGGCTTAAACCAAAGCCCGCTAGTATTATCCGTCCGATCATGATCCGTGCAATACCGCACGTATCTGATCGAACCCTGCCGTATCTCCATACGGCCTCTACAGCGTTTCGCCCGAAACTTGAGCAACAGTCTGAGGGGGACTCTAAAGACTCGTCAATACTATGGCTGTGGATTTAACCACTAGCATGTCAGAGGTATTAGCCATACGTAATGGGCTACCAGCTATTAACCAAAAGGGACGTCGATGAGCGAACTCATCCTGATACCTTACTGAGCCTGTCAGTGACAATATCCGTACAGTCCGGTCCGTTCGTCTATGAGCATCGCATGGCGGGCCTAGGGGGTTGGTAAAAGTCAGACCCCCAAAAGCGGTACAAGTCGTGTCGGAGTGTAGCCCAGAACACCCTGAGATACTACTGGAATACCTACCAGTAAATCTCCTGCCTCGGCCGAGGGCTTTGTGTAATGGCTCTCCTAGACACAGCGCGACCTCACCCCCAATATCGGGAGAAACGAACCCCTGAAGATCCGTTCACTGCCTCCATGTGGCTCGGGACTGTACCCAACTAAAACCTATTTGCATGTCTCCTTTGAGCGTGGTAGGGTAGTAATCAAAGTACAGTGGGAACTCACACGAGACAAATGACGATCCTCAGGTCGATGAACTAACCTGTACACATGTCACCAGGGAACTACTATCTGACGTGAGGTATAAGACCAACTAGCATGTTCCCGGCGAGTCCTGTCCGGTGTACTCATAACCCAATGAGCACCTGTATACATCTTAGGTGAACCAACTGACACCAGTGGCTTGTGAGACCCGCCACCGCCCCTCATCGGGGTCTCGACTGTATACACTAGTCTACTCTGGAGTATCGATGCCCTGTCTCGAAACTCCCATGACTAGGGACCTTTTAAGGATGTGCTTATAGACTACCAACTCCCATGTATATGATCGCCCTCATACTGCTGGCAGTCAAGCAAGAATCCTAGGGGCTCTATCAACGTACAATAGTGACTTGTAAGGTCACCTAAAGCAGTACACGATGATAAAGATAAACCAGATAGCATACTATCATCTTGAGTAAGACTGTCCTACCGAAATAGGTCCTCCCTCAATCATTGCAATCACGTGCCTGTGATCCAATAATTAACTCTGAGGGCACTATCTCCAACAATCTCCCACTTGCACTCAAGGCTAATTATTGCGATGTCGCATACTCACAGCCCGTGTGATACCGAACACCCAACTTCTCTACTAGTCAGTCTCACAAAGCTCGTTTGCGAAACTAATGCGTTCGAGGAATAGCCTCAGTGAGTGGATCCGCTCTAATATTTCTTTCTATGTCTCTCTTTATCTCAAGTTCACGGAGAAACCTATCTCCCGAAATGAGCAATACCTGTCTTATAGTATATCTGGATATCTGATACGACCTAACTCATAAATGAACTCCAAATCCAAACTTCTTAGACTGTATCGTCAACTGAACTTAATCAGTATCCTGCGCCATGCCTCCCTCAGCATCCCCTTGGACCACCTATCCAAAATACTGTTCCTCATCAGAAGGAAAACTATAACTCTGACAACCTCTCTGTCATCCAGGTCACCTTGGAAGCCTGGAATGATAACTTTCTCCCGAATGAGGCTATTGTTATCATATCCCTAGAACATCCACTTATGTTCTAAAACTGCTTCCGATTGTTTCTCCAGGATCGGATTAATGTCAACTTCTTGCATCTACTGCAAAAACAACATCTGGTGTGGTACTTGACATCTCATGATTGACTCAATTGCCTAAGCAAGTGATCTTCCAATCATGCACATCCCTCTCCACATTAGTCTGTAAGACACCTTTAGAGAGGGTGACTCCATCACCTGCAGGTACACTACCGTGCCTGGAGTCGTCCATTCTAAAAACTCTTAGAATGCTGTCTAAGTACCCTGATTGGGAAACTACCCAAATCTAGATCTAAAACCATAGATCCAATAACCAGAATGTCTTGATATCATATCCAAGTCCCATGTAGAGAAACCACTGTGTGACAACCAAAGTATAACCGATTTTAGTATAGGAATTTCACTTCCTACTCTGTGTGTGTCATCCAAATACCAGGACATCACACCCTACTACCTTCTCAACAGATCCATCCTCTATTCTGATGAAGTCAAACCTATGACTGTCATATCAGAAATAGATGATCTATTTCCGCTACATCTGCTTTAGTCTATAGCTAGACATAAGCCACTTGTCCACCAATGCTTCCGCTGCTCCCACTGACAACGACAACCCTCTGGCAGAGTCATATAGACGTACACTTCTAAAGCCAGTTCAGAACGACGCTATACTCATCCTCCTGCCGGGTCTCATAGTCTGGAACAATAGCAATGGAAAGTCTGGGTAAACAAGAACCTCCCTGTCACCGTCCTTGAGGCTACCAGAGCACCCCTCGGGTGCCTGAGGTTACCCATCGTATCTGCGGAGTGGCCAATGGAATGTCAAATCAGATTGAATCTTTAAGTTCTTATCAAATCTTCAGTAATCGTTTGCGGTTCTGGAATCACTTCCAGTTCTACCATACTCCCACTACTATTTTCTAAAAAAAATCCATTTTTCTTAAAACTGTGGCGAGTCAAGAACAATATCACTATTGATCTTCCAGATGGTAGAAAGTCAACCCTCGTCATAACCTGGGTCAACCCACAAAAAGCCATTACAGAAACATGCCTTGAGTTATCTAGAGTCTGGTTTTAAGCATAAGCCGGACAACTCCACGTACCTTAACATCGTTAAGATATGAACTGTTCTATATCCAATACAGAAACAGATGCACTGATTTAATTGAACCAGATTCAAATCATGCAGCTGTCTCCAGTGCATGTCAACTAAATGGAAAGAGGCTGATCAGCGTTACTCAATTTAGGAATGCTTCCTAATTATGAGTAACCTGAAAGAGAAACAAGTTCTCTTAATCATTACTATTAACTGAATACCATACACAAATATCTACATCTTCGATCACCTTGAAGAATCCCGATACTCGCAATACCTGGTTCTCTACTTTAATCTTATACTTATAACTTCTCAAAATTCGGACCTTGTGTTTCTACGATACACCTGTCTAAAAACTAGAGAAGTCATAAGTAATCCTGAATATAGTACGAGGACCAACCCCTCTGTCCTAATGGACACTGGACAACATACAATACTCTGTATAAGTCCCTTGAGTCTAATAACTCACTCCCTATGTGTCGTAGGTTGAAAACTGTACTTATGGTTAAGAAGAATTACACCGCTGTTTAATGCTCCTTACCTAACCATCAACTGATATAGGTAAATGTCATAGACATAATTTTAAAAAGGTATATCTCACTCTATAAAAATAGACGTACAGATATATCAATTTGAAATTGGTGCATAACAGCGGATATTCAAAACCTAATATTTGCCGTCCGGCAAACAACCCGGGTGACTTCCTCAAATATCACCGATTACAACGAATCCCGATATAATGAGGATGATCACCCAATTCCCAATAACATACTCCCACTCATCATCTGTAAAACCATACAGATGTGAGAGTCACACCTGGTAAATACATACCCTGGAGTAAGGACTAATTGGGAAATCAGTTTCCTTTTAACAGTACACAGTGAAACTGAAACATTTGAAATGTTTCGATGGGGTATTCTGGTATTCCTAGTAATGCCTCTTCCATTATCAGATTCACAACTGTAACCGTATATTTCTATACCATCTCTCCACATCTCTTCATATGTCTTTAGTCATTACCTTCTGCACACCCCTTTAGGCCAAATGGTTTCCATCCTTCCTTACCGTTCGGCACCAGCCTATGGTTTGGAAGAAGACTATCCAATAAGCATAATGGGTGTACTGTCCTAATCCTAGGAGCACTCGCAAATGCGATAGAAGGTAAAGATAAAAGATAACCGAATAAACCTTATTCCTATTTCTCCTGAACCAGAATCCATCCCCGAACTGGAACAAGTTCCTTTCGAGTTCGTATATAACCATACGATGGAGTATCCAAATAACTGTGGATCTTCGTAGTGATACAGAGTGTTCTGGAGAAATACAAAGGTGAAGTGGGAGTGGTAATGAAATACTTGGTTTGGTCGTGAATAGCAGTCGCAATTTACTATGCCCTCCTTCTAATCCCTTTCTTTGTCTTTACATAATACCTTCTGTACACCATCGTTAGGCTAATTGGTTTTCTTCATTCCCTACCGGTCGGCACCAGCCTAAGGTTTGGAAGAATACTATCCAATTTGCATAATAGGTGTACTATCTCCTAAACTAAGGAGTACTCGCAACTTGAGAGAAGGTAAAAGGAAAAGACAACTGAATAGACCTATTCTTTTTCTCCACAACCGGAAACCATCCTCGAATAAATTCCTTCGAGTTCGTATATAACCATACGATGGTTTTGTCCAATGGAAGTGGACGTTCGTAGTAATACGGGGTGTCCTGGAGAAAAGGGTAAAAGTAGGAGTGGCAATGAGGTATGCAACTCTGACAATCCAAAAGCCAGTGTTTAAGAAGGTTCGGTTAATTTTGGTCACTGAGTCATAGTCTAGGTCAGGTCATGGTCGCTGCCAAAGAGAGAGAGAAAAGAAACACTCAGCATGCACTCTAACCTAGATCAGAATGGTTACCAATCTATCTAATCTGGAAACCTCCCATTGTACCGTCAAATTCTCCTCCAAACCTGAAAGAAGAATTAGTCGGGATCACCCGAGGAGTAAACCAAATCATCAGTGGGAATCGGGATCCAACTATCATCGCATGATAACGTGACGGAATCCGCTCACGTTATCACACTCTAGAAGGTATGCGCATATCTGGCAAGTTTCAGTTTCTTTAGAAACTCTCGATGTGATTTTTGCCCCATGCTCTTATGACCTTGACGAAGGCCAACAAATCATAAGTCACATGTCAAGTTCTACCCGTCATTCTCCAGGTTAATTTGAACTCACCCGTACAAGCCCTTGACTTTGGCCAACAAGGCTATACGACTGTCCCAAACCAACGCATCTATCTATGCTGCAGAAAGGCAACAAGCAGCTACCATACACTATGCCTTGACGAAGGCCAACAAACATAGCATGAATACTACATGCTACCCATCTAAAACGACGGAGGGCTACGAATGGTTTCTGGCGAAAACCTTTAACGTAATGAACTTGATATCGTTGAAGGAACCGGATAGCTTTTTAGAAAAATATAGTGACGAAAACCTTTGCTAAAGAGGTCACTCCCGGTGAAAGGATCTCGGCTGTTTTCCCGTAGAATGAGGTGCAGGATATTCCAACTGTATACCACGATGCAAAGCAAAAGCAATCGGCTATAGTGAAGTTATTGCCCTGACGCAAACTTCTGTCTAAGGGGTCACTCCCGGTGAAGGGATCTCGGCCGTTGCCTCGTCGACTGAGGTGCTGGATATTCATAACCGAATACCACTGTGCAAAACAAAAGAGAACGTCCTTGCAATAACAGCTTTTTGAAAAATTGTTCCAACAACATCAAATAGGTTTGTTTAGTTTGCATTGATCCGAATCAATGCAGTCCCATAAATTGATCACACCAATAAAGAACGAAAATTATGACGTACGTATATGACATCCGCATTCGCCACTGGGTCCCGTCATTACCCGTTAGGTTAGTTAACTAACGACAGAGCAGGGACTGGACTAGCGCGGATGCAAAACATATACAATATCTACCAGTATATATATAATATATAATTTTCGCTCAAGGCGTGATAAAATGCAACATCACAGAAATGTAATAAGTATCACAGAACAATACAGATATCTGGGATCCCCGGGTTTCACAGAGCCGTTACTGAAACCCGATGTTCCCCTGGTCGTGTGGATAGCCTGTGCAATGAAATCCTAGACCCCTACGGGCGCGGCAAGTTACCCGCCAAAACCTGAAGCGAGGCAGCCCCCTTCAGCAACGTGAATGGACCACTCAGCACTTCACGGAATCTGGTAAATTGGGCACCCCTCCTGGGTCAACTTGTACCCCCTACGAGTGCGGCGAATAGCCCGGCAATTCTAGAGTGAGGCCCCCTCCGTCTCAACTCCATGAGATGCGGGCCCGTTGCCCTCTAGAACCCGGCTATCTGTGCACCCCACCTTGGGGTAATCCCAGTACAGAAAGTAAAATATACATACAACGGGTACATCGACCTTACCCCAGTCGTTCCCCAAAAGAATAATATACAAACAGGCAGTGACGGCAGTCCACATGTCGGACGCTCGTCCTGCAATATCAAATGTACATAATACAACCAAAACTGTACTACCATTGCATCCAGGCTATCCCCCACGACCAATCCGCAACATCACAGCACAACACAGAACATCAACGTGAATGTCACGTTCGCAAATCCGTCTAACAGGGCTATAGCAGTTAGACAGGATTTACCGATCAAGTGACATTCACGGTCGCAGATATATTGTAAATACTGTGAACTAATATGTTTAAAATTTTCGATCGATCAAATTTACCTAAGTGGGCCCCCAAGCACTACTGTAGCACTTAAAGAAATTCTGGGTCCAAAAAGAATATACCAAAACCCCTATTTTCATGTATTAAGGTCACTGTAGAAAAATGGTCATGTGTTGACCCTTGACTGCGGCGGAACCGCGGCCTGAACATGGGTTTGGCCGCGGTTCCACGGTTGTCCTGTAGCAACACAGTACCATATTTTTACAGAACTCTTAAAAACACCTGCACAAGTTTCTGCAACACACTGAAAAATTTTTGGAGCCAAAAAAAAAAATTCGACGGAAACTGTTGCACATGAAAACGCGGTTTTTGGGATTTTGTTCGATCGGAAATGTAAACACATTAGACAAAGCTAGACTAGGTTAATGGCGTGGCTCTGATACCAGTGTAAGTGCACGGCGGCGCCCCGGCCGTCTTTCCGAGGCCAAAATGCGGAAACGATGATTTACTTTAAACTTTATAACCGGCACCACCGCCAATCTTCAGCCAATGAAAGATACAAAGAAATATGGCTGAAACGGAAAACAAACTGGCAACTCCAAAAAACTGATCCCCTAATAAATTACAGGAAAACCTTGCTACTGTATATACATACCCGTATTTGTATTCCGACCGAATACAAATACAATGAGACAAAATCCATACTGTACTATACTAGGATCCGGCTTAAACCAAAGCCCGCTAGTATTATCCGTCCGATCATGATCCATGCAATACCGCACGTATCTGATCGAACCCTGCCATATCTCCATACGACCTCTACAGCGTTTCGCCCGAAACTTGAGCAACTATCTGTATGGGACTCTAAAGACTCATCAATACTATGGCTGTGGATTTAACCACTAGCACGTCAGAGGTATTAGCCATACGTAACGGGCTACCAGCTATTGACCAAAAGGGATGTCGATGAGTGAACTCATCCTGACACCCTACTGAGCTTCTCAGTGACAATATCCGTACAGTCCGGTCCGTTCGTCTATGAGCATCGCATGGCGGGCCTAGGGGGTTGGTAAAAGTCAGACCCCCAAAAGCGGTACAAGTCGTGTCGGAGTGTAGCCCAGAACACCCTGAGATACTACTGGAATACCTACCAGTAAATCTCCTGCCTCGGCCGAGGGCTTCGTGTAATGGCTCTCCTAGACACAGCGCGACCTCACCCCCAATACCGGGAGAGACGAACCCCTGAAGATCCGCTCACTGCCTCCATGTGGCTCGGGACTGTACCCAACTAAAACCTGTTTGCATGTCTCCTTTGAGTGTGGTAGGGTAGTAATCAAAGTACAGTGGGAACTCACACGAGACAAATGATGATCCTCAGGTCGATGAACTAACCTGTACACATGTCACCAGGGAACTGCTATCTGACGTCAGGTATAAGACCAAATAGCATGTTCCCGGCGAGTCCTGTCTGGTGTACTCATAACCCAATGAGCACCTGTATACATCTTAGGTGAACCAACTGACACCAGTGGCTTGTGAGACCGGCCACCGCCCCTCATCGGGGTCTCGACTGTATACACTAGTCTACTCTGGAGTATCGATGCCCTGTCTCGAAACTCCCACGACTAGGGACCTTTTAAGGATGTGCTTATAGACTACCAGCTCCCACGTATATGATCGCCCTCATACTGCTGGCAGTCAAGCAAGAATCCTAGGGGCTCTATCAACGTGCAATAGTGACTTGTAAGGTCACCTAAAGCAGTACACGATGATAAAGATAAACCAGATAGCATACTATCATCTTGAGTAAGACTGTCCTACCGGAATAGGTTCTTCCTCAGTCATTGCAATCACGTGCCTGTGATCCAATAATTGACTCTGAGGGCACTATCTCCAACACGTATCGTATGCGATACTATTGAGGTGGGATCACCGACTACTATCTTTATATTTACATATATCGACTCAGATTTAGGTGGTTTCCATACCCCTCCATATTGACTTGATAGTTAGATCTGTAGTTAGTATAGTAGATGTTAGACGACCCGAGTCATACCTATTTCAAAACTAACGAATCGGGAGTATTTTAAAGACAGGCAAAAAGGGATTCTACGGATAATTTCAAAGGGCACATCTTTTCTTAAAAACACTGTAGCCCTTATTTTACTAAAAACCCCGATTCGTCTTATTTCAAAAAGGGAAAACTGCATGACACTTACATATTGATGTAGATTCTTCACTATTGCGTTGATTATTTGATTCCGCATATTCATATTATTTGCATCGCATTACTTGTGTTTATTGAGATATTACCACCATACTGTTAGGACACCAGCACCATTATCGATGATGCGTATGTTCCACGTACACTATTTGCCGGCTCACACACTTCATCATCGATAATTGCCATGCCACTACACTGGAGTACCGTTGCATTCATGATTTGATTCTTGCATGGCATATTGTACACTCATACCTGTACACATACATAGATGGTTCTGGCTTGATTAGAGATTTAGGAACCGCAAGATATTCTTTAAAACTGATTCTAAAAGAGCGGTTTCCCTCGACATGTGCACATTACTATTCCATGTTGCATGACTTACTGATATGCTTACCTTTCTTTACATGTCGCATACATCATGTTTTGATTATACGCATTGAGATATGTTGTTTCCATGATATTTCTGGATTTGGGGACCGTGGATATTTCAAAAGAAAATATGTAATCATTTTAAAAACCCGGTTACCCTTGATATGATATTTCAGTGCGTCCACCATGTGTTTTCTCGGTTCCAGAGAGCTTGTGTGGGTATACCCGATTCGAGGAGCGGTAGGCACCGATTGTGGGTACATGGTGGACCCGGTGAGGTACCCCGGGGCAAGAAGACTCGTATATGCTAGACGGTGAGCCCGGCAGGGGAGTACTACCTACCGGTGATAGTATTTAGGACCCGTCGGTTATCCGGAGGATACCGAATGGAGTCATGAGATGGATATGAGGGCCGACCAGGGTGTGCGGCGCCTGAGATATATGAGGATTTACGTGTCGATGCTAGGCACAGGTGTTCATGATGTTTTCGAGTGTCGATGCCAGGCACTCAGGTTCCATGATTTGATTATATCCTCATATTTCCATGCATATGCTTTACGATATTTACATGCATTATGCTTATTGTCATTGGGTGACACGTGGACGGGATCCACCTATTTACAGACATTGATTACCTAGTTGGAAGATATCCACATACTACTAGACTTCATGTTATAGCTGACATTGATTCATATTGATTACATCGATCACATCTCATTTGTATATATAACAGTGGATGAAGACGCTGTTATATATACCCTTACACCAATATTAGTGGAATGAGACTCTAATATATGTGTATTGATATCCATTTAGATACTTCATCATATTACTTCATGCAGACATACCTCATATTTATGACATGTTATTACCTGAGGCACTGGCACGAGTACTTGGCACTACATACATGTATAGATGTTACATTGCCACCATAGCATGCTTCAGACTTATTCATTTGAGGTTTATATATGTTGATCGTATGACCTAGGATTGCGTCATACATGCGATTTTCTGTTCGTAGATGTTTTTCTATTCACGAGTTGGCAACTCACCCTCGTTGTGCCCCAGTTCTTGCAGGTTTTGCCGTACAGGTTTCATTACGGCTTGTGGCACTGCTTCTTTTGGGTGACTTGCTAGTAGGTGAGTTTATTTGTATCGTACCCATCATTATACATTGTATATTATATTTCAGATATATCTAGAAGTTCCATCAACCAAACATGTACTTATTTGAGATAAAGACCAGTGGTGTTTATTCTTTCGACCTTAGAGTCGCACGTTATATTTCTCTGGGTTTCATGCTGTTGAGTTCCCTTTTTATTGTGATCCTCGCCTTTAGGCGTTGTATATTATGTTGCAAACTGGTTGATTTACATATGGTTTTTCTTTCACTCCACTACTTTTCTTGGTTTGGATTTCTGGGCTCGGCTTACTTAGAGCACGTACGCCTTGAGACGTTCGTAGCCTAAGTGCCGGTCATGTTCCGTACTTTCGGGTCGTGACAGAAGGGATCTCGGCTCTTTCCTCATCGAATAAGGTGCTGGATATTCAACAAGGAATATCGCTATGCAAAGCAAGAACTAAAAATGCAATCAAAAACAAAACCGAATAGGTTGTAGCATCTGCTAGTTTCGCTAAAGAGGTCACTCCCGGTGAAGGGATCTCGGCTCTTTCCTTATCGAATAAGGTGCTGGATATTCTACAAGGAATACTGCTATGCAAAGCAAAAACTAGAGCTACTCTTTTTGAAATTTGATTCTACAACATCATTTTGGTTTCTTTTCTTTCATTAATCTCATTAATGAAGTCCCATCAATTAAGCTTCCTAAGCATCACAGAAGAAACGAAATACAACGTACGCTTATGCCATCTGCATTCGCCATAGTGTCCCGTTATGCACCGTTAAGTTTCTTAACTAACGGCATACTGGGGCAGGACTAACGTGGGTGCAAAACATAAGCAACGTTTATTATATATCATATATACAATAATAAAGCATTCGTCTCACGCATATAAAGTGATCACATCACAAAATATCAGCAGCAGAAGATAACACATAAAATATTGGATATACTAGGAATTCCGTGTTTTAAGTTAAGCCAGTATAAAACATGAATTCCACGATCCCGATGAATAGCCAAACCCACATCCCTAGACCCCTACGAGAGCAGCAAGCAACCCTACCAATTCTAGAGTTAGGAGTCCCGGACTCGACTCCTCGAGATTGTCTCCCACTAGACTCTAGAACCCGGTTACTTGTGTTCCCCGCCTTGGATCTATCCTAATGCGGAAAAGTAAATAATATACAACAATGGTGACATCATCCTCAACCAGGAAGTGCCCCAATAAAATAATATTACATGCAATGAATTTTACATGAATGAAAATAAAAACTCTCATCTAATATAAAACCCACGGCTATTCAAAACACGACGATCCAATATAATATATCCAAGCAACACATAACATCACATGTCATTAAAAAAAGCTAGACGATGTTAAATATTCTGATTGAATCAACAAACACCCAAAATTTCCCAAAAAGCTCAACACTTGAGCATAGTTTAAAAATACTCAGTACATGCCACAGCTCCTATGAACCAGCCGTAGAAGGGTCAACCAATGCCTCACATGTGGCACCGCTGAACTACCACAAACCCTAGGGTTTAGTGGCGGTTCTGACGGTCACATAATCGAGTTAAGGTTTTGTTCTTCTAGAGGGTCCACAGTATCACTTGCACGATATTTGAATGTTCTTTAACTCGGAAAAAATCCAACTCTTGGAAAATTTTCCGGCAAAGGTTATAGTGGGTATTTGATATCCGTTCAAACTTTTTAACACCGTCTAAATAACCCGAAATATACTTATAATTAAGACTACGAAACACTCCGAGTTGCCTTTATAGAAAATTAACATCTCATGAAATTTTAGCAAAAACAAACAACACCTGAAACACCAAAACCCAGAGACCAGAACACCAAAAAAATACGAACTCCAGAACTTGAACTGGGGCTGGCCTGCTCGACTTTCAAGGGTATGTGCTCGGCCAAAAACCGTCCAAATGAGTTCGTATTTCTCCAGTGTTCATGTTACATCTCATATAACATTCTGCGGTTGTTTAAAAAAAATTTCGACGGCTTTAAAAATCGACAGAAACTGAAATTTAGCGTTTCTAGTTTCGGAGCAGTTTCGGTTTCGTAATCTAACAAACATTGTCTAAATCTTTAGCCTGGATCTGATACCACTGTAAGGTTCTCTAGAACGAAAGCAAGGTTTCGGGAGGCATCGTCCATGCCATTTTCAAAAAATTTCCATGCTAAGCAACCCAAAACTTAGAATCTTTAACTAGAGATTTAGACAAAAACAAATGTAAAAAACTTTACATATAAATAGAATAAGAATACAACCTTTGTAGACGGTCCTTCTCTTCACTTGCTCCGTGTAGTAGTCCCGCGACTCCACTAGGTTTCTCTTGAGACTTTGAACGGGCTTCCTCCGATGACCTTCGTGTCTAAGATGATCCACGCGAAGTCCCTCCAATTCAAGCTAGCTTTTACACTAAACACTTTAGCGTAGAAAACATGCTACACTTGATAACTAGTCAAGTGTAGGATGGTGAAGTAGGGGATGTAAAGAGCTCACAAGTTTGTGTTCAATCTTCATGATTCACATCACATATGAGGGTTGAAGCTTGAACCATGACAAGAGGAGGAGAAAGAAGCTAGAGAGCAACCATAGGAGAAACTCAACAAAAATGGCTAAGTGTTGAGAATGAGATAGAATGAATGAAAACTCTTGACCCCTCACTCATTCAAGTATGGAATTATGCAATATAAAATTGTAACCATGCTTGAATAGTGAGTCAAGAAGAATAAACTAAAGAAAATCCCATGCCTGCAACGATGCTTCATTTTCCACCTCATTTCCATTTTCACAAAATAGAAATATAAATGCCATGCTTCATTATATATATATATATATATATATATTAATATATACTTAATGAAGAATAATTAGTGAGCTAATGATATAGTTAATATATAATTATATCATATATAATTTATATCACATTATTAAATCAACACTTGACCTAATAATCCGGTTATATCATATATGGACGACAAATATCATTTATCTGTATATCACATTATCGAATCAACACTTGATTCGACAAACTGGTTATATCACATATAACCGAACCGATAACAGATGACTGCCAGATTACAATACGGTATCACATACTCGTATTTAATCAGGACCACACACATATCACTTATGTGTCCTACTTCATTACGCTTAAACCAGGGAACTTCTGTATGGGACTCTAAAGACTCGTCAATACGCCAGCAGTAGATGATGATCACATAAGTCACCTACAAATCGTCAGCGGTACTAGCTGGACGTAACGGCTACCCGGGTATTGAGCGATATGAAGATCAACAAGTAAGCATGTCCATAGTCTCCATGAAGCCTATCAGTAACACTACCGTACAGTCCTGTCTCTTCGTCTGATATGTCGCATATCATGTCTTGGGATGGTAATCATCAGACCCCAGTAACGTGATAAGTCATGCCGATATTTGGCCTATAACGGTTCGAGAAACTGCTGATAACACTTATCAGTAAATCTCGGCAGCAGCCCTGGCCAGGGACTTCCAGTTACAAACAATCGAGCATAGCGCAACATCAACCCCCAATACCGGGAGAGACAAAACCCCTCTTATCGCTCATTGCCTCCATGTGATTCAGGACTATACCTAAAATCCACCGTTTTGCATGTTCTCATGAACGTGGTATGGTGGAAATCAAAGCACAGTGGGAATCACACAAGACTCTATGACGATCTCGAGTCTACAGACTAACCTGTACCATTGTCACTAGAGGACTGCTATCTGACGATAGGTATACTACCACATAGGAGTCCTCGGCGAGTCCTGTTCAGTGTACCCAGTCTCCACTGAGCACCCGTATACCATCTCTGATGTCAAACACCAATGGATGTGGTATCATCCTTCGCCCATCATATGGGTCAAGAAGCGTATACGCTAGTCTACTCAGGAATATCATTTCCCTGTCTCGATATTCCCTCGACTAGGAACAATTAAAGGATGTACTTATGAACTACCCTGGCCCCACTAGTATGATCTCCATCATAGTCCTGGTAGTCAAGTACATATCATAAAGGCTTTATCAACATGTGAGAGCAAGACAGTATAAATACCAGTCTACATGTTAAGATAAAGGTAACCAGATAGCATACTATCATGTCGAGAAAGAAAGTCCTCTCTATATATGTCTAAGCATCCACTATAATATACATCATATGTACAATAATGGCCTCTAGGGTATACATATAATTAACATATTCTATCTTATAAATCTCATGTCATGCTACTCTAAATCTCGTACTTATTCTCATGCCCTACCTATATTTATATATCGTGATTCACATTTACTTTTCACATCCTTATATATATATTTCTTCGAGACATCCTTATCAATCATATCATTTCATACTAAACCTTTAATCACATCCGTGGGTTCCTAGTATAGGTCTCTCCGACCATATTCATAAGTTTCTGATATGGTTTCCTTAACCATATTCTATATATATATATATATCGATTTCCATTATATTTTGCGGGGGAGCTATACGCCATCCACCCGACTTCCCCCGTAGATATAAATCTACTCACCTGCGGAACTTCTTGTTCAGTCGTAGTCGATATGCTTCGTCATCTCAGAATATACGTGAAGGTACCTACAATAAATACACAATCGCAAATGCCATTAAAATCAAGTCCGGAAAACCAATACGGCACACGGTGCGCTCATAGGTTAGAACCTATAGCTTACGCATGCAAAAACAATCAAACAACCCTTGTCGCTGACGTACAAACACCCAACAACCAAATACAAATCCAAACATCAAAACCAAGCCTTCAAATCTCAGAAAACTTTGCCCAAAACACTCACAACAGCTCCTAGATTTTTGCTCAGGTTAATTGGGGAAAAACTAGTAAGTACAGGGGTTGTTTATAGGGATTAGGAGCTACAGACCAAATTCCATCACCCTAGCCCACAACTTGGCCGGCGACAATGCCCTGAAATCCGGCATGCTCGGCCTGGGGTGCTCTGATTGAGTTCGTATTCTCAGGAGGGTCTTCTAGTGGTCCATCTAGGTCTCTAGGGTTGCTAGTTTTTCTTGTACAGGTCTCAGGTCATCCCAGATTCCCTGTAGGCACACAATACTTCACAAAACCGACACGGGACCATTTCTAAGTTCGTATCTTGGTTCCTATTCTTAGTTCTTGGCCTGTAAAATCATCATTAAGGTCTTACAAATTCTCACAACACTTCAATTTACCAATCTCAAGTCAACTGTCCCACTAAACCCTAACTTTGAATTTCTAAGTTCACAATTCCACACTTAATCAATTCTAAACCATAATAGAAGTTAAAGAGACTAATGGTGTAGGAAATACCTCATTTGGCAACTCAAGAATTTTTTTGAGTTGCTCAAAGTCTTCAAAATCCAACTTTAAAAGGTCCAAAGTGTTGAGGATGAGGTAGGGATCAACTTTAATGAAGGAGTGTAGGGTTTTGAGTGAGTTTTAGGGTATTTTCCATGGGATAGAGGAGGTTGTAACGTTTTGAAAATCGTTTCGGTAAAATAAGGAGGTTTTCTGTAAAAAGTCAAAATGCAAATATCTTTATTTTAAAATTAAATATACATATTCTAACTATGTAATTGCTAGTGTTTGGTGTTTATTGAGCCATTGGTGAAATTTCAAATTTTCTGAAATTTTTTCCGAAATTAATTATTTTAATTTTTTTTTAGCTGTTAAAAATACATTAAATTTGCGATAAATACAAATTTGAATAATTATATACTTTAGAATCATGAAAACTAAAATCTAGTTAGTAATATAAATATTTAGCAATTTATTTCAACTTCTAGTTGGTTATAATCAAGGGAAATTAAAATTTAAATAAATTGAACTAAAACATGCAATTTGGTAACTTGAGGGGTTCTTTTTGCATGGAATTTTCTTTGCAACCTCACACACATCCTCACCCACTCACATGGCCGGCCCCAACATCGCCTTGGCAGCATGACACTCCCTCCCCCCTCCTTTGCCATCAATTCATGTGAAAGAAATGGTGTAAAAAGGTTTTTTTATATATATATTAAAAGGGTAAGGGTATTATGGTAATTTGTGAGGGTATTGACCTTGGAATTTCCACACAAATCCCCTCACCTCTCCCTCTCCTCTCCTCTGGCTGAAATTCTGTACCTCATTCCCCCTATTTCACCACCTTATCTCATCTCCAAAATCCTTCAAAAATCAAGTAAAACCTCACCGAAATCAAAATCCAACTCCTACCCATTTCTCATTTGCCTATCTAGCATAGATCTAGGGAACAATATTTCAATTTGGGAGGCTATGGGTGCTTATGGATCTTCAAATGTTTTGGGTATAATTTCTAAACCTTTTGCTTAATTTGTTAGTTAATTCCTTAAAGCTAATTTATTTAAGTGTAAATTAGGCTTTTGTTGCATGTTTGGAAATTCTAGAAAGGGATTGAATGCAAGTTAGGGTTTTGTGAATTTGGTGTATGGTTGTGTATTGTAATTAGTCCCTTATGACATGTTAAAACAAAGTTTGTAGCTATTTGTTAATTGTTAGTTTAAAATTTTTGATAATTACGCTAATTTGCTAACTAGGTTTTTAAAATTGGTTAAATAATTGGGTTTAAAAATGTAATTAGGTTTTTCATGACTTCATTAACATTATAAAGTGTAGTTTAATACTTTAGTTCATGGAAATCCAAGCTAAAT
The DNA here is from genome assembly GCA_030015575.1 of Agapanthus africanus. Taxonomy (NCBI): domain Eukaryota; kingdom Viridiplantae; phylum Streptophyta; class Magnoliopsida; order Asparagales; family Amaryllidaceae; genus Agapanthus; species Agapanthus africanus. The sequence goes on from JASDDO010000004.1 coordinate 211,234,892, forward strand.
TGTTGTTGTGCATTTTTGCTATAAAATTGTTAAAATTGAGTATATTGTAAACTAGAATTTTGGGGTTAATGAAATTTAATGAGATTAAATTGTGGAAATTGTTTTTATGACTTATTTGAGATGTTTAATAAGTATTATGGCCGCTAGATTTGTTTAAACGTCGGGTTTTGTACTAAAACGGGTAATATTTGCTTGTTAGATTTTCGGAAAAATGGCTTTTAAAGTGAGTTTGGGGGTTTTTGTGAATTTTAACCTATTTTATAGTATAATTAGTGCTTGTGATCGTGCAAATGAGTGTGTTTGGGTTTTTCTCGATGGTTTGGCGTTTGTACGCCGCCGTCGAGGGTTTTTGGGTTGATTTGTGAAAGCAGCCATAAGTTTTGACCTATATGGGATTCGTGTGTCGTTTTAGTCATGAGTCGGATTTTAATGCGATACGGTGCGTTATGATATGTAGGTACCCTTACGAAGAATTCGAGACGACAAGCAAGCGCGTGGCGACGTCGGCACCGGCGAGCGAGGACCAGGTGAGTAGATTTATATCTACGGGGAGAAGTCGGGTGGATGGCGTATAGCACCCCCGCAGTTCGTGGTGATGTATACGAATACGTATACACAAACATATATATTGATTATATATTGTTGAGTTTATTGGTTAAAGATAGATTTTAGGTGTGATTGGATAGGTTTAGTGTTGCGAGACCCTGGAGTAGAGGTTGCACCACATTTACACACACACACACCCATACTTGCATACATTCTTCTTTCATATGTGCTTATATGGGGTTATATTGTTATGTGTTCACATGGGTATGGGACTATGTGTTCACATACTGGATTTGAGGATGATACTTGGGATTGAGATGAGTCGATGAGATTTGATTTGAGATTATGATATCGGTGATATAGCAGGATTCGTACTTGAGATACGTCCGGATGTTTATAGCGGATCTTTGGACGACGATACCATGTGAATAGTGATATGCATAGAATGGTTGAGTATGATATTGACCCGTACCCAGATTTGGAGATGCCGTACGACGGATTTACGTACAAGCTATATATTGATGTTTGATCCGCACTCTTGACTTGGGATGTCTGATTATAGATATGGTATCGGATATGATGTTATTGAGGCGGGATCACCGAATAATATATATACAGGTATGTATATATATCGACTCAGATGTTAGGCGATTTCCTTACCTGTAGTTCAGCCTGTTAGTTCAGCCGTATAGTTTAGTGTAGTTATTAGACTAGATTAGACTTCTACCTATTTCAAAACTAACAGATCGTGGGTATTTTAAAAGACAGGTCAATGGATTCTACGGATATTTCAAAAGAAGTATTTTTTCTTAAAAACACCGTAGCCCTTATTTTCAAAACACCGCGATTCGTGTTATTTTAAAAGGCACTACTGTTGACTTATAGTATCATTGTGTTTAGTATTCAGCTCCCGCTCATTATTGCTGTTCGCTCTGCATCGCATACTTATATTATAATTTCTTATTGCATTGTTGATATCGTACTGTTAGGACACCAGCACCATTACCGATGATGCGTATGTACCACGTACACTTACTTGCCGGCTCACACACATCTTCATCGGTAATTGCTATGTCACGTACATCTTAGAAAATATTATTGCTTGTCTTAGCTTGTTAGTTAGTAATTTGACATGATATTAGTGTACCTGCCTTACATATGCCAGCTTAACATTGTAGTTATTGTTGAAGTCGAAAATTGCACCCCGGTTGACCAAGTCAAAGTCAAAGTCGACCCCAAGTCAAGTGGGCCCATGCCCAGGTCGAGGCCGAATATGAAGCGGCCGGCCCTCCCCCATGCCAAAATAAAATCATGTAATAAATAATTTTTATGTAATTTTTTATGCATGAATGTAAACAAAATGGGCATAAAGCCAAATTTTTGTAAGCCCATGGCTTATATGCAAAAAGAAATGGCATATAAGCCGTGGGATGGGCAAAATGCCATTTTGTAGAGCCCAAGGGGCTATATGTAAACATGTAAGCCTATAAAAAGCAACATGATGATGAATAAAAAGAACAACTTTTCATTCTCTCTACAAAATTTTTAGATCTGAGATCTTTTGTGCCTCCTGCTCCTTCTCCAAGGTTCTAAACTTCCTCATTTCTTTTGAATTAAATCAAGAGTTTTACTCTTTCTTTTCAAAAACTAAGAAGTCTTCCACTACAAAACACCCAAAGGGGAACTTGGATCTACCATTAGATCTCAGAAAGGAGAGATTTTTAGATCTCACATCTCTTGATCATCAAGATCCAGCCAATAGAGGAGGAAGAGGAAGAACGCCTTTCATCAACCAAAACATTTTAGGAGTTTAACTCCATATATTTACACACACACACACACATACATATATATATATATATATATATATAAAATAAATATTTCCTTTCTGAAGCATAGCTTATGGTTCTGGGACTAAAAGCCCCTTTGTCTCGCCAGCGTCCAACGCTCGAGCGTAAAACGCCCACGTGCCGACACGTGGCGCGCTTGCGCTCAGGCGCACTACGCTCGAGCGCAAAGCGCCCACGTGCCGACACGTGGCGCGCTGCGCTCAGGCACACTGCGCTCGAGCGCAAAGCGCCCACGTGCCGACACGTGGCGCGCTTGCGCTCAGGCGCATTGCGCTCGAGCGCAAAGCGCCCACATGCCGACACGTGTCGTGTTTGCACTCACGCGCACTGCACTCCAGCGCAAAACGCCCACGTGCCGACACGTGGCACGCTTGCGCCTGAGCGCACAGCACCTAAGCGCACAGCGCTCAAGGCGCTGGCCCCACGCATCCCTTGGATGCCTTTCCCCCCTCTTTTTATGTACATACATACATATATATATATACACATATGTATACATATTTACACACACATGTACCCCACAACACTGTCCCAGTTAGAAAGGGCAGTGCATGTAGTAAAAAGGGCAGTGCATCCCAAAAAGCGGGAACCAAAGCAAGTAGCCTCCACACGAAAGAAGATCTAACAATTTCATGCACACGACTCACACATGTGGTGTGCAGTTATTGATGGGGGACACTTTGTTGAAGTCGAAAATTTCACCCCGGTTGACCAAGTCAAAGTCAAAGTCAACCCCAAGCCAAGTGGGCCCATGCCCAGGTCGAGGCCGAATATGAAGCGGCCGGCCCTCCCCCATACCTAAATAAAATGATGTAATAAATAATTTTTATGTAATTTTTTATGCATGAATGTAAACAAAATAGGCATAAAGCCAAATTTTTGTAAGCCCATGGCTTATGTGCAAAAAGAAATGGCACATAAGCAATGGGATGGGCAAAATGCCATTTCGTAGAGCCCAAGGGGCTATATGTAAACATGTAAGTCTATAAAAGGCAACATGATGATGAATAAAAAAAATAACTTTTCATTCTCTCCACAAAATTTTTAGATCTGAGATCTTTTGTGCCTCCTGCTCCTTCTCCAAGGTTCTAAACTTTCTCATTTTTTTGAATTAAATCAAGAGTTTTACTCTTTCTTTTCAAAAACTAAGAAGTCTTCCACACAAAACCCCCAAAGGGGAACTTGGATCTACCATTAGATCACAGAAAGGAGAGATTTTTAGATCTCACATCTCTTGATCATCAAGATCCAGCCAACAGAGGAGGAAGAGGAAGAACGCCTTTCATCAACCAAAACATTTTAGGAGTTTAACTCTCTCTCTCTCTATATATATATATATATATATATAATAAATATTTCTTTTCTGAAGCATAGCTTCTGGTTCCGGGACTAAAAGCCCCTTTGTCTCGCCAGCGCCCAGCGCTCGAGCGCAAAGCGCCCACGTGCCGACACGAGGCGTGCTTGCGCTTAGGCGCACTGCGCTCGAGCGCAAAGCGCCCACGTGCCGACACATGCCGCGCTGCGCTCAGGCGCGCTGCGCTCAGGCGCACTGCGCTCGAGCGCACAGCGCCCATGTGCCGACACGTGGCGTGCTTGCGCTCAGGCGCACAGCGCTCAGGAGCACTACGCTCGAGCGCAAAGCGCCCACGTGCCGACATGTGGCGCGCTTGCGCTCAGGCACACTGCACTCGAGCACAAAGCACCCATGTGTTGACATGTGGCGCGTTTGCGCTCCAGCGCACTGCACTCCAGGGCAAAACGCCTACGTGCTGACACGTGGCACGCTTGCGCCTGAGCGCACAGCACCTAAGCGCACAGCGCTCAAGGAGCTAGCCCCACGCATCCCTTAGATGCCTTTCCCCCCTCTTATTATGTACATACATATATATATATATATATATATATATATATATATACATATGTATACATATTTACACACACATGTACCCCACAACACTGTCCCTGTTAGAAAAAAATTTCTAACGGGGCACTGCCCCGCACCCTGCAAGCGGGCTGCTAGCCCCCTTGACCCCCAGCCCGCTATCCGGGTAGCGGGACCCCCGTAAATACTCTGCGTGGCTCCCGATATATCTAAAACCCCATTTCAAAACACAACACACGTACACTGCACATTGAGTTCGCATGACCAGTTTAACCCGTCAATCGGAGGTTCCCTCGCCCCAAAGGCGAGGGGTAATTAATGGCAGCTTAGTCCGCGGCTGCCGGAGATTCGGATCCCCACAATCAATAAACCCTGGCCTACCCTAGGCAGGGGGAATCTGTAGTGCGCCTGACAAGCGCGCGCGTATTCCCATCTCAATGGGGTGACGAAAAACACCCTACAGATTCTGGTACGCCCGGTGGGACCAATTTCTCCTCCTTTATTTCGGGTTAAGCATTCATGCGAATTAATCATTATACATACCTGTATTTATACTAAAATAATGCTCTTTCATGCAGATTTTCAAGCAATCACCTTCCGACGATGTCTTCGATGATGAACTCAGCTTCCGTCTCCTACACGATGAGGATAGACTCTAGGACGGTCCTTCCGTTCAGCCTCGGGCGACAATGGGAGGAGCCGCTGCTACCATTCGGCTCTATTATGTTCATGCCAGTTAGCGCCATCCCAGCTCTTCAAGCCCCGGTAGCAGACAAACCGGTCTCGAAAGGCAGGAGACCAAATGTGGTGATCTCAAGGGCGCCCAACCCAAACGCAAGTCGGTGTCTGAACGACTTTCCTTGGCCCCAGATGGGGGCAAGGCCATCAACACCAACGAAGCTACAACGCGTCCCGAGCAAGCTCCAGAGGTGCCCTTGACCACTGCTCGATTGGGTGTCTTCTCTAAGCTCCCCACCAGTGAGAAAGAGACGACTGGATATAAGGTCCACACTGTCTATATGGTGGGCACGCGCAGCAAGAGCAAGGACGGGGCCACTACACCCCAAATCCAATCTGGCTTGAATGTGGTGGCCGCTTCCCAAGAACAACCGCCTCTGCTGGGTGATGAAGACCCTCTCGATGAGGATGATGGGCGTAAAGACCCTTCGGTCCATGAGGAGTCGGGCTCGGAAAGCGAAGAAGAGCCAACTTTCCGCCCCAGAACCGCGGAGGAAGAGCTGCTTCAAGAGCTCCGAAAGCAGCTCAGAAACAAAGACAAAGAGATGGCCAAGCTCTACTCAAAAATTGACGACTTGACAAATGTCGTCCTATGGCTCACGGCCCAACTTGCCTCTCAGCCGCCCAATCAAGCGGAGGGCTCTGCTCGTGAACCAGGAAGTGGTGTCCCAAAGCAGTCGACGCCTATTCCCTCAAATCCAAAAGTGGGCGAACTACATGAAAATCAGTCGCATCCTATCTCGGGAAATGTTTTGGCTACCGATGACGGTAGCCCGCTAACTCAAGATCAAATCATGGATTTAGTTGCCAGCAAAGTCAAAACATTGGTTGCTGAAGCCGAAGCGCAAAAAGATATCAGCAGTAGTGGGAGACCATATCCTGCTCAGTATGATCTGGTAGAATTTCCTAGCAGCTATGTCATCCCCAAATTTGGAAGATTCGACGGGACGGGAAATGCGAATCAGCACATCGCCCACTTCAAAGCCTCATGCGGGAACACTGGGGGCAACGACGCGCTTCTCCTCCGCCAGTTCGTTAATAGCTTGACCGATGTTGCTTTCGACTGGTATGCGAGCATACCGGATGGCTTCGTTACTACTTTCGTCCAAATGGAATCTTTGTTTCGACAAAGGTTCATGAGCATCAGCGATAAGATCACCATTGCCGAGCTCATAAGGACCAAGCCCAAGAACAATGAAAGCAACACGGATTTTATAACCCGTTGGCGCAATCTCTCCATCAAATATGAACCGCCGATAGAGCAGGACCAATCTGTCAGTCTCCTTGCCGGAAATCTCAATAATTGGATGGCCCCATTTCTATGCACCGCGGGCCTTAAAACATTCCAAGAGCTGACCAAAAAGGTCCAAACATTGGAACGCTCAAATCCCGAGTTTGCTCAGGACTTTCAGTTCACAAACAGACCGAAACCTTGGAGGGACGACAACCGAAAAGGCGGAAGTTCTAACAGCACCGATTCTCTAAATAAGAAGAGAGCGGGCGGACCAAAAACTGACCAGTCTCGAGAAAAAACTTTGGAGGAGAGAAGAAATAAGGTCTACTCATTCCGAAGGGACAAGGTCCACAAAATTTTTAAAGATGCTCTGAAGAATGGCCTGCGGCTACCATAACCAAAAAGGCTAAATGAAGCGAACATGACTGATCATCCTAACTTTTGCCCATACCACCGAGTGCTGGGGCACACTATTGAAGACTGTTGCATCTTCAAGGATTGGGTCGAGAAACAATACAAGGTGGGAGAAATATCATTGTCCCCTGGCGTGTTAACAAACAATCAAGCTGCGTCCGCCAATTTCATACACACGGGGACCGAAGTCCTTCAGGGACCTGATTCTCTCAAACACCAGCCTTTCTCTGGAAACAATCGACCACCACGTCATTAAACTGGGAACAGTCGACCTCTAAGTCGTTAAACTGGCAATGTAAATAAAAAATATATATGTGTAAATAAAAAAAATGTGTAAATAAAAGAAAAATAAAGAAAAGCCGAAATGATGGGGCAACTCGCAATAAAAATCAGCGAGTAAAATAAAAATGAAAATAAAGCCGAAATGATGGGGCAACCGCGAATAAATAGCCGAAATGATAGGGCAATCGCGACCTTCGCGATAAGAAAAGCTGAAATGATAGAGCAATCGTGGTAAAAAAAAACTGGCGAATGATGAGTTGCTCCTGGTACCATATTCCAGTGCAGCGATGCAGACGCCAACAAAAATCCATTTTTTCAAAATTCATCCGGCCCTACGGCCAGTCTCCAAATTGACTGCCATATACAATCCACGGGCTCAAATAATCCTTAGCATACCCATGCCTTACCGCAACCACCAGTTACTCGACTGGCCTCCGCCTTTGGAATTATGCTCCATTGGAAAGACCCACTCATGTGTCCTGGCACATGTGTTTCAGTGTTAACAACGCTGATGCTGGCCCCTATCCCAAAATTCCAAATCAATCTACTAGACCTCCACGTCTTTAAAACTGGAAGCAGCAGACCTCTAAGTCGTTAAACTGGAAACAGCAGACCTCTAAGTCGTTAAACTGGAAACAGATGACCACTAAGTCGTTAAACTGGAAACAGATGACCTCCACGTCTTTAAAACTGGAAACAGATGACCTCTAAGTCGTTAAACTGGAAATAGATGACCTCTAAGTCGTTAAACTGGAAACAATCGACCTCCACGTCTTTAAAACTGGAAACAGATGACCACCACGTCGTTAAACTGGAAACAGATGACCTCTAAGTCGTTAAACTGGAAACAGATGACCACCAAGTCGTTGAACTGGAAACAGATGACCTCTAAGTCGTTAAACTGGAAACAGTCGACCTCTAAGTCATTAAACTGGGAACGAGGGAAATCCACTCATGTGTCCTCACGATACATGAGGAGAACAAACCTTTGTTGGATCCTTACAAGTCACAAAGGAAAAACACACTTAGGAGTCCTCACGACTCCTAAGGAGAAAATACACCTGCGGGATCCTTACGACTCGCAGGGAGAAAATGCTTTTATTGGACCCTCACGGCCTATAAAATTGAAAAATCTTAGGTGATAGGGATCTAAACCTGTCTCCTAAGCCGTCGCTCCCTAATCCCCAAGTGGCGAATGATGAGTCGCTCCTGGTACCATATTCCAGTGCAGCGATGCAGATGCCAGCCAAATTCCAAATCCCAACGGCGAATGATGAGTCGCTCCTGGTACCATATTCCAGTGCAGCAATGCAGACGCCAACAAAGACTAAAAATGTTTTTGGCCCTACGGTCTGGATCATACGTCCTGCAAAACCGTATAAATCCACGGGCGTAAAACAATCCCGATCTCTCCAAATAAAAAGAACGGTATGTCCACAAGCAAAATGGGCACAGATGAAAACCCGAAAGGGCTCCGTGAGTAAAAACAGCAGGACTACCGGCGAGTTTGTGAAAACCGGAAAGGACGCAAACTTGTAAAAAAAAGAAGAAATGAAATGCACTCGCAAAGTCCTCTCGACTTTGTGAGGAGAAAATTCCCGCGTGAGATCCCTACGACTCACAAAGGAGCAACACACTTAGGAGTCCCCACGACTCCTAAGGAGAAAATACACCTACGGGATCCTTACGACGCATAAGGAGAAAATGCTTTATGGGACCCTTACGGCCCATAAAATTGAAAAGCCTTAGGTGACATGGATCTAAACCTGTCTCCTAAGCCACCAAATCCAAATCCTCCCGGGGCAAATGATGAGTTGCTCCTGGCATTATTCCAGTGCAGCAATGCAGATGCCAAACTAAAAACCAAATCCAAATCCTCCCGGGGAAAATGATGAGTTGCTCCTGTCATTATTCCAGTGCAGCAATGCAGATGCCAAACAAAAAAACAAATCCAAATCCTCCCGGGGCACATGATGAGTTGCTCATGGCATTATTCCAGTGCAGCAATGCAGATGCCGACAGAAAACCAATTCCCAAATCCTCTCAAAGACAGATGATGATTCACTCCTGGTACCATATTCCAGTATAGCGATGCTGATGTCAACTCAAATCAAACAAATCAAACCAACCAATTCCAACATCGACCTCTGTGTCAAACAGCAGACACTCCGTCTCGGGGATACGTCAACCAGCCGATACTCTGCCTCGGGGAAACGTCAAGCAGACACTCCGTGCCAGGGGCACATCGACAACAGACACTCCGTCTCGGGGACACGTTAACCAGCGACACTCTGCATCGGGGAAACGTCCAGCACAGACACTCCGCATCAGGGAAACGTCCAACAGCGACACTCCGCGCCGGGGAAAAGTCCATCAGCGACACTCCGTGCCAGGGAAAAGTCGATCAGCGACACTTCGTGCCGGGGAAAAGTCAACCCGACACTCTGCGCCGAGGAAAAGTCGATCAGCGACACACCGTGCCGGGGAAAAGACAACCCGCGATACTCCGCGCCATGGAAAAGTCAATCAGCGACACTCTATGCCGGGGAAAAGTCAACCAGCAACACACCGCGCCGGGAAAAAGTCGATCAGCGACACTCCGTGCCGGGGAAAAGTCAACCCGACACTCCGGGCCGTGGAAAAGTCTATCAGCAACACTCCGTGCTGGGAAAAAGTCAACCCGCGACACTCCGCGCCGGGGAAAAGTCGATCAGCGACACTCCGTGCCGGGGAAAAGTCAACCCGACACTCCGCGCCGGGGAAAAGTCCATCAGCGACACTCCGTGCCGGGGAAACGTCAACCGGACACTCCGCGCCGGGGAAAAGTCGATCAGCGACACTCCGTGCCGGGGAAAAGTCGACCAGCGACACTCCACGCCGGGGAAAAGTCGATCAGCGACACTCCGTGCCGGGGGAAAAGTCGATCAGCGACACTCCGTGCTGGGGAAAAGTCAACCCGACACTCCGTGCTGGGGAAAATTCGATCAGCGACACTCTGTCTCGGGGACACGTCAAACAGCGACACTCCGCGCCGGGGAAAAGTCAACCCGACACTCCGCGCCGGGGAAAAGTCGATCAGCGACACTCCGTCTCGGGGAAACGTCCTACCACAGGCACTCCGTCTCGGGGAAACGTCCAACAATAGGCACTCCGTCTCGGGGAAACGTCCTACCACAGGCACTCCGTCTCGGGGAGACGTCCTACCACATGCACTCGGTCTCGGGGAAACGTCCTACCACAGGCACTCCGTCTCAGGGAAACGTCCTACCACAGGCACTCCGTCTCGGGGAAACGTCCTACCACATGCACTCCGTCTCGGGAAAACGTCCTACAGCAGACACTCCGTCTAGGCGAAACGTCCGACAACAGACACTCCATGCCGGGGATACGTCTACCAAATTACTCTGGGCCAGAGAAACGTCTACCACAGACACTCCATCTCGGAGACGGATCAAGCGTCGACCGTCCATGTCGTAAAAAGGGCAGTGCATCCCAAAAAGCGGGAACCAAAGCAAGTCGCCTCCACACGAAAGAAGATCCATCAATTTCATGCACACGAATCACACATGTGGTGTGTAGTTATTGATGGGGGGCACTTTGTTGAAGTCGAAAATTGCACCCCGGTTGACCAAGTCAAAGTCAAAGTCAACCCCAAGCCAAGTGGGCCCATGCCCAGGTCGAGGCCGAATATGAAGCGGCCGGCCCTCCCCCATACCAAAATAAAATCATGTAATAAATAATTTTTATGTAATTTTTTATGCATGAATGTAAACAAAATGGGCATAAAGTCAAATTTTTGTAAGCCCATGGCTTATGTGCAAAAAGAAATGGCACATAAGCCATGGGATGGGCAAAATGCCATTTTGTAGAGCCCAAGGGGCTATATGTAAACATGTAAGCCTATAAAAGGAAACATGATGATGAACAAAAAAAAACAACTTTTCATTCTCTCCACAAAATTTTTAGAACTGAGATCTTTTGTGCCTCCTGCTCCTTCTCCAAGGTTCTAAACTTTCTCATTTCTTTTGAATTAAATCAAGAGTTTTACTCTTTCTTTTCAAAAACTAAGAAGTCTTCCACACAAAACCCCCAAAGGGGAACTTGGATCTACCATTAGATCTCAGAAAGGAGAGATTTTTAGATCTCACATCTCTTGATCATCAAGATCCAGCCAACAGAGGAGGAAGAGGAAGAACGCCTTTCATCAACCAAAACATTTTAGGAGTTTAACTCCATATATATATATATATATATATATATATATATATATATATAAAATAAATATTTCCTTTCTGAAGTATAGCTTCTGGTTCCGGGACTAAAAGCCCCTTTGTCTCGCCAGCGCTCGAGCGCAAAACGCCCACATGGCGCGCTTGCGCTCAGGCGCACTGCGCTCGAGCGCAAAGCGCCCACGTGCCGATACGTGGCGCGCTGCGCTCAGACGCACTGCGCTCGAGCCCAAAGCGCCCACGTGCCGACACGTGGCGCGCTGCGCTCAGGCGCACTCCGCTCGAGCGCAAAGCGCCCACATGCCGACACGTGGCGCGCTTGCGCTCAGGCGCACTGCGCTCGAGCGCAAAGCCCCCACATGCCGGCACGTGGCGCGCTTGCGCTCAGGCGCACTGCGCTCGAGCGCAAAGCGCCCACGTGCCGACATGTGGCGCGCTTGCGCTCTGGTGCACTGCGCTCGAGCGCAAAGCGCTCACGTGCCGACATGTGGCGCGTTTGCGCTCAAGCGCACTGCACTCCAGCGCAAAACGCCGACGTGCTGACACGTGGCACGCTTGCGCCTTAGCGCACAGCACCTAAGCGCACAGCGCTGGCCCCATGCATCCCTTGGATGCCTTTCCCCCCTCTTTTTATGTACATACATATATATATATATATACATATACATATGTATACATATTTACACACACATGTACCCCACAACACTGTCCCTGTTAGAAAAAAATTTCTAACGGGGCGCTGCCCCGCACCCCGTAAGGGGGCTGCTAGCCCTCTTGACCCCCAGCCCGCTATCCGGGTAGCGGGCCCCCCGTAAATACTCTGCGTGGCTCCCAATATATCCAAAACCCCATTTCAAAACACAACACACGTACACTGCACATTGAGTTCGCATGACCAGTTTAACCTGTCAATCGGAGGTTCCCTCGCCCCAAAGGCGAGGGGTAATTAACGGCAGCTTAGTCCGTGGCTGCCGGAGATTCGGATACCCACAATCAATAAACCCTGGCCTACCCTAGGCAGGGGGAATCTGTTGTGCGCCTGACAAGCGCGCGTGTATTTCCATCTCAATGGGTTGACGAAAAACACCCTACAGTTATTACTTGTCACTTTATGCATACTGTTATTCATTGTTATGCCGCATTCATGGTTTTACATGCTATTGATGATTTGGATTCGGATTTCCATGAGATTTTCTGGATTTGGGGAGGGGGAACAGCAAAACTTATATAAACTGCTTTCTCTCTTTTTAAATAAAAAGTGCGGTTTTTTCCCCATGATGTATGAGTCATCCACCATGAGTTTGCTGATGGATTTCGAGACCCGATTCGAGGAGTAGAGGAACCGTTTCGGGTACATGGTGGCCCGGTGCGGTACCCCGGGGCAAGAGGATCGTGTTGTTGACGTTGAGCCTGGCAGGAGAGCACTACCGACCGGTGATTTTACCCGACGCGTCGGATATTTGGAGGATACCGTCGTGGTCTTGAGATTGATGGTAGAGGCCGGTCTGGACTGACGGCGCCCTAGATAGTGAGATTGAGATATTGAGGTACAGAGATTGCGACACAGAGATATCGAGATATTTGGATATTTGTTTTGTGTCGATGCTAGGCACTGTTTATGCTGATTATATTATGATACCTCATTTTAAAAAGATACAGAAATCTCACTAATTTATGAAAGCAGTTTTCTTCAGTACATGCATTCTGTTTCATGCATTTATACATCATCCATATGATATATTGCTACCTGAGGCACTGACACGGGCACATGGGATTACACTCGAGTTAGATATGTACCCTAGCCTTTGTTATAGGCTGCATGTTATATATTTTAGGATATATTATGATCGTTGACCAAGGATTGCGTTGTTCATGCGGTTTCTGTTCGTAGATGTTTTTCTACCCACGAGTTGGCAACTCACCCCCGTTGTGCCACAGTTTCTTGCAGGTTTTGCCGTACAGGTTTCATTACGGCTTTGCTGGCACTGCTTCTTTCGGTGACTTGCTAGTAGGTGGGTTTATTGGTATCGTACCCATCATATTACTTTGTATAATATTATTCAGTTGTATCTAGTAAATTCTATCAACCAAATATGTATTTATTTCTGAGATGGAGACTAGTGATGTTATTCTTTCGACCCTAGAGTCGTGCATTGTATTTCTGTGGATTTCTTGTTGCTTTGAGCTTTGATCCTCGCCCTTGACGTTGTATATTATATTACTTGTGTGGTTGTGACCGTCGATTGACGAAGAGCTAGCTCCCCCTTGGGGATGCCTTTTATTGATTTCGTATACTATTCATGTTGTATCCCCTTTGGGGGCCAGTATTTACAAAGGAGACTCTGCCGAAATTTTCAGTAAATATTTGATGTTTTTTAAAAACGTATAATTCGGCTTATGCTATTAAAACTACTTGATTTAAATTGGTTTTCCTTCACTCTACTACTTTCTTTGTTTGGATTTCTGGGTTTTCGGTTTACTTAGATTATGTACGCCTCGAGACGTTTCGTAGTTTAAGTGCCGGTCATGTTCCGTACTTTCCGGACGTGACAAAGTTGGTATCAGAGCGTTAGGTTTTACCTTCGGAGCGTAGGATGACCCTTGGTTGATGGAATAGGTGACTAAAGTAGAGTGACGTACCGTGGGTATATTCCGCGGCATGCTTACGACATGCCACTCCACTTAAGGAGCCTTAGGATGTACATTTCTTTGCTCAGTATTATATTCATTCCGATCTAGCCTCATCAGTACCAGTTATGGTTTTGCTGCCACGATTACGGGCAGGGAGAGCTACGGCTAGAGTTGCGGTCAGCACGAGCTCGTTACAAACGAGGACTAACCAGAGCATAATTTCGGCGACACACGATTGTAGAGATGTGTCTTTTGATTGTGCTTTTACGCCACGTGCGTTGGATGGATCGCTGTATGAGATTACTTGGACGTGCCGATCAGCACTAGAGGATTGAGCCACTGATAGAGGCCAGCCAGATTTTGATGACCGTTGGTGTATTGCTTACTCATGATGATTGAGGCACTGTTCAGCGTGCGGACGAGTGAGCCAGTTGTTGCTGCGGACGACGGGATATCGCCCCAGATGTTGGAGCTATTGCAGTACGAGATTGTACTAAGAGATGATAGAAGGTCGCTAGTCACCGAGGATGAATGACTAGGACATGTGGTTCGTTCGCTACCCCAATGCGAGGTCATTAGATAGATTGATTCCAGCTAGAGATGACTTCACGCGGAGGCGTTGAGAGTCGACAGAGACGATCGAATGTCAGTAACCTATTATTCCAAGTTTAAAGTATTCGTAAAGACATGCAGGCAATTCTATGGACCCTCTAGAAGAATGAAACCCTAACTCGACTTAATGACCGTGTGAAAGCCTTTGAACCTTAGGGTTTGCGGCAGTTCTGCGGCGCCATTAGTGAGGCTTGGGTTTGCCCTTCTACGGCTGGACCATCGATGTTGTGGTACGTACTCGATACTGTTAAACTGTACCCAAGATGTTGAGCTCTTGGGGGATTATGAGGTTTTGACAGATCAATCGGATGGTTCGACTTCATTCGGATGCTAGGTGGTAAGATGCATTCTTGGGAGACTCCAGATACGAGGGTAGCCGTTGGAGCTCAGTCCATGCAGCCACGACGAGACGAGTCCGAAGCAGTCGACATCAGAGAAAAGTGGAGTAAGAGGTTCGTACGAGTTCTTGATGATACGACGTTCCACTTCACCGACGTCAGAGATGCGATACGCATGTCGAGGCATTGTATTTGGATATACCTTCCAGAAGGAGTCGCGATGAGTATGTAGCCGTTCCGGAACGAGAACAGATCTAGTAAGGGACGATGACTTCCGGACAGTTCGGCAGAGACGAGATTTGGGAGAGATCTCGACAGGACCTTTCTGGGATGAATTACGAGAAGACTTGGACCCAGGAGTGGTCATGTTACGCACACCGGCAGGCCAGAGTTCAGGATCGTCGATGAGACATGCTATGAGTGACCACAACAGTTGGCCAGAGATTCTTGGAGGATGTGCTTGAGCGGGACTATTCCGCCATACTTGATTTCGATGTTCTGGGCGATCTATTCACATGATTGATTTTGATGATTGAGTTTCGTGATATTTGATTTCATGGACCATGGTTGCACCTACTGTGTATTTATGATTTTTGCATAGTCGTTGCACTTGAGATAGTTTTCGTGCCTTGGTTTTTCAAGCTTGTGATCATATGGATTTCATACAGTGGAGTTGATTTGTGCGTATGTACGCATATGATTTGGTTTTTGCACTCGGTATAGTTCACATATGTTTGCAGTGCAGTGATACGCATTTTGTGTGCTTAGGTATACTGGACTTCGATTTCGATTGTGATGCTCGATATTGGTTTTGTGCACCTTGTGCACCTGATTGGATTTTGCGCATGTTCGGCGCATGATATTGGATTTCATGATTTCATGCATGATAGATGCACCTGCCTTGGATTTTCGCGCATGTTGAGCGCATGTTTTGAGATGTGATTTTGGTGCATACCAGATGCACTAAATCGAGCTTTTTCGTGCATGTCAGATGCACCTGATTTTGCTGTCAGGTACACACGTTGCCTACGATAGATGCTTTGTGCACACCCGATGCACTTAGGTCTTGTTTCTGTGCACTTGTATGGCACGTATATGGATTTTGATTTCCGTGCGCACAAGACGCACGTAGTATTCATACGCATATTTTGGGATTAATTTTTTATAGAGCAGTACGTTTTTATGATATTTGCTATGTGTTTTCGTACTGAGCAGGACTAGTCAGAGGACAGTACCTAAATGTATTTTGCATGCATTGATAGCTATCGAAGGGAATTCCAAAAAGCGAGCTATAGTCTTAGTATTTACCTACGTGTCTGATATGACACGAAATGTTTAAAACAAGGAGACCCTTCTAAATTGTTTCCAAAACGGCGGAACGT
Source organism: Agapanthus africanus (assembly GCA_030015575.1). Taxonomy (NCBI): domain Eukaryota; kingdom Viridiplantae; phylum Streptophyta; class Magnoliopsida; order Asparagales; family Amaryllidaceae; genus Agapanthus; species Agapanthus africanus. The sequence continues at coordinate 211,251,030 of JASDDO010000004.1, forward strand.
ACATATTAAACAAAGGATATATATATATATATATATATATATATATATATATATATATATAGTTAATTTCTTACAATAGACGTCCGCCACTGTGCAGTGCTGCGAGTATCGCACAACGATTTGAAGAAGATTTGGCATGCATTGTTTCCAGATGTTTTAATGATGTATATCATATTGATTTTCATTTTGGATTTCGACATTGTGTCTTCACCATGACTCCGATGATTGTGGGATGCTCGACGGAGTTTTGATTTTGAGTTATATGCTCATTTTTCATGTGCATGCACTGCGCTACAATTTGTTTTATGTATTTATGATTTCGGAGCCCCGACGACTTGATGGTTTTGCTGAGATGTTTTAGTATTTGGGGGGAGTTTTAATTTAAATTCGGGGACCGAATTTCTTTAAGGGGGGAAGATTGTAACGTTTTGAAAATCGTTTCGGTGAAATTTCGGAAAAATCGGTAAAATAAGGGGGTTTTCTGTAAAATGTCAAAATGCAAATATCTTTATTTTAAAATTAAATATACATATTCTAACTATGTAATTGCTAGAGTTTGGTGTTTATTGAGCCACTGGTGAAATTTCAAATTTTCTGAAAATTTTTCCGAAATTAATTATTTTAATATTTTTTTGCTGTTAAAAATATATTAAATTAGCGATAAATACAAATTTGAATGAGCTAATTATATACTTTAGAATCATGAAAACTAAAATCTAGTTAGTAATATAAATATTTAGCAATTTATTTCAACTTCTAGTTGGTTATAATCAAGGGAAATTAAAATTTAAATAAATTGAACTAAAACATGCAATTTGGTAACTTGAGGGGTTCTTTTTGCATTGAATTTTCTTTGCAACCTCACACACATCCTCACCCACTCACATGGCCGGCCCCACCACCACCTTGGTAGCATGACACTCCCTCCCCCTCCTTTGCATTCAATTCATGTGAAGGAAATGGTGTAAAAAGGGTTTTTTTTTAATATATATTAAAAGGGTAGGGGTATTATGGTAATTTGTGAGGGCATTGACCTTGGAATTTCCACACAAATCCCCTCACCTCTCCCTCTCCTCTCCTCTGGCCGAAATTCTGCACCTCATTCCCCCTATTTCACCACCTTATCTCATTTCCAAAATCCTTCAAAAACTTCTTCAAAAATCAAGTAAAACCTCACCGAAATTAAAATCCAACTCCTACCCATTTCTCATTTGCCTATCTAGCATGGATCTAGGGAACAAGATTTCAATTTGGGAGGCTATGGGTGCTTATGGATCTTCAAATGTTTTGGGTATAATTTCTAAACCTTTTGCTTAATTTGTTAGTTAATTCCTTAAAGCTAATTTATTTAAGTGTAAATTAGGCTTTTGTTGCAAGTTTGGAAATTCTAGAAAGGGATTGAATGCATGTTAGGGTTTTGTGAATTTGGTGTATGGTTGTGTGTTGTAATTAGGCCCTTATGACATGTTAAAACAAAGTTTGTAGCTAGTTGTTAATTGTTAGTTTAAAAATTTTGATAATTATGCTAATTTGCTAACTAGGTTTTTAAAATTGGTTAAATAATTGGGTTTAAAAATGTAATTAGCTTTTTCATGACTTCATTAATATTATAAAGTGTAGTTTAATACTTTAGTTCATGGAAATCCCAGCTAAATTGTTGTTGTGCAATTTTGCTATAAAATTGTTAAAAATGGGTATATTGTAAACTAGAATTTTGGGGTTAATGAAATTTAATGAGATTAAATTGTGGAAATTGTTTTTATGACTTATTTGAGATGTTTAATAAGTATTATGGCCGCTATATCTGTTTAAACGTCGGGTTTTGTACTAAAACGGGTAATATTTGCTTGCTAGATTTTCGGAAAAATGGCTTTTAAAGTGAGTTTGGGGTTTTTGTGAATTTTAACCTATTTTATAGTATAACTAGTGCTTGTGATCGTGCAAATGATTGCGTTTGGGTTTTTCTCGATGGTTTGGCATTTGTACGCCGACGTCGAAGGTTTTTGGGCTGATTTGTGAAAGCAGCCATAGGTTTTGACCTATATGGGATTCGTGTGTCGTTTTAGTCATGAGTCGGATTTTAGTGCGATACGGTGCGTTATGATATGTAGGTACCCTTACGAAGAATTCAAGACGACAAGCAAGCGCGTGGCGACGTCGGCACCGGCGAGCGAGGACCAGGTGAGTAGATTTGTATCTACGGGGAGAAGTCGGGTGGATGGTGTATAGCACCCCCGCAGTTCGTGGTGATGTATACGAATATGTATACACACATATATATTGATTATATATTGTTGAGTTTATTGGTTAAAGATAGATTTTAGGTGTGATTGGATAGGTTTAGTTTGCGAGACCCTAGAGTAGAGGTTGCACCACATTTACACACACACACACACCCATACTTGCATACATTCTTCTTTCATATGTGCTTATATGGGGATATATTGTTATGTGTTCACATGGGTATGGGACTATGTGTTCACATAGTGGATTTGAGGATGATACTTGGGATTGAGATGAGTCGATGAGATTTGATTTGAGATTATGATATCGGTGATATAGCAGGATTTGTACTTGAGATACGTCCTGATGTCTATTGCGGATCTTTGGACGACGATACCATGTAAATAGTGATATGCATAGAATGGTTGAGTATGATATTGACCCGTACCCAGATTTGGGGATGTCGTACGACGGATTTACGTTCGAGCTATATATTGATGTTTGATCCGCACTCTTGACTTGGGATGTCTGATTATAGTTATGGTATCGGATATGATGTTATTGAGGCGGGATCACCGACTAATTTATATACAGGTATGTATATGTATCGACTCAGAAGTTAGACGGTTTCCTTACCTGTAGTTCAGCTTGTTAGTTCAGCCGTATAGTTTAGTGTAGTTATTAGACTAGATTAGACTCCTACCTATTTCAAAACTAACGAATCGTGGGTATTTTAAAAGACAGGTCAAGGGATTCTACGGATATTTCAAAAGAAGTATCTTTTCTTAAAAACACCGAAGCCCTTTTCTTCAAAACACCGCGATTCGTGTTATTTCAAAAGACACAACTGTTGACTTATAGTATCATTGTGTTTAGTATTCAGCTCCCGCTCATTATTGTTGTTCGCTCCGCATCGCATACTTATATTATAATTTCTTTTTGCATTGTTGATATCATACTGTTAGGACACCAGCACCATTACCGATGATGCGTATATACCACGTACACTTACTTGCCGGCTCACACACATCTTCATCGGTAATTGCCATGTCACGTACACCTTAGAAAATATTATTGCTTGACTTAGCTTGTTAGTTAGTAATTTGACATGATATTAGTGTACCTGCCTTACATATGCCAGCTTAACATTGTAGTTATTACTTGTCACTTCATACATACTGTTATTCATTGTTATGCCGCATTCATGGTTTTACATGCTATTGATGATTTGGATTCGGATTTCCATGAGATTTTCTGGATTTGGGGGGGCACAAAACTTATATAAACTGCTTTCTCTCTTTTTAAATAAAAAGTGCGGTTTTTTCCCATGATGTATGAGTCGTCCACCATGAGTTTGTTGATGGATTTCGAGACCCGATTCGAGGAGTGGAGGAACTGTTTCGGGTACATGGTGGGCCCGGTGCGGTACCCCCGAGGAAAGAGGATCGTGTTGTTGACGTTGAGCCTGGCAGGGGAGCACTACCGACCGGTGATTTTACCCGACGCGTCGGATATCCGAGGATACCGTCGTGGTCTTGAGATTGATGGTAGGGGCCGGTCTGGACTGACGGTGCCCTAGATATTGAGATTGAGATATTGAGGTACAGAGATTGCGACACAGTGATATCAAGAAATTTGGATATTTGTTTTGTGTCGATGCTAGGCACTGTTTATGCTGATTATATTATGATACCTCGTTTTAAAAAGATACAGAAATCTCACTAATTTATAAAAGCAGTTTTCTTCAGTACATGCATTCTGTTTCATGCATTCATACATCATCCATATGATATATTGCTACCTGAGGCACTGACACGGGCACATGGGATTACACTCGAGTTAGATATATACCCCAGCATTTGTTATAGGCTGCATGTTATATATTATGATCGTTGACCTAGGATTGCGTTGTTCATGCGGTTTCTGTTCGTAGATGTTTTTCTACTCACGAGTTGGCAACTTACCCCCGTTGTGCCACAGTTTCTTGCATGTTTTGCCGTACAGGTTTCATTACGGCTTTGCTGGCACTGCTTCTTTCGGTGACTTGCTAGTAGGTGGGTTTATTTGTATCGTACCCATCATATTACTTTGTATAATATTATTCAGTTGTATCTAGTAAATTCCATCAACCAAACATGTATTTATTTCTGAGATAGAGACCAGTGTTGTTATTCTTTCGACCCTAGAGTCGCGCATTGTATTTCTGTGGATTTCTTGTTGCTTTGAGTTTTGATCCTCGCCCTTGGCGTTGTATATTATATTACTTGTGTGGTTGTGACCGTCAATTGACGAAGAGCTATCTCCCTCTTGGGGATGCCTTTTATTGATTTCGTATACTATTCATGTTGTATCCCGTTTGGGGGCCAGTATTTACAAAGGAGACTCTACCGAAATTTTCAGTAAATATTTGATGTTTTTTAAAAATGTATAATTCAGCTTATGCTATTAAAACTACTTGATTTAAATTGGTTTTCCTTCAATCTACTACTTTTCTTGGTTTGGATTTCTGGGTTTTCGGTTTACTTAGATTACGTACGCCTCGAGACGTTTCTTAATTTAAGTGTCGGTCATGTTCCGTACTTTCGGGACGTGACAGAGGTGGAGGAGGAGATGAAGATGATGAAGTGATGGAGGAAAATAATTGAGGAAGTAAAAATGAATGAGGGCACAAGGTCAAGGGTAGGAGCCTCTCTCTCTCTCTCATGGCATGACATACCTCATGAGTGTGTCCCCTCTCTCTCTCCTCAAATCATCTTTTTCTTTTCTTTTCCCCTCTCACAAATAAAACCAACCATAATTAAAACATGTAATCAAAGTATAACATGACATGGTACACTAGCCATGGAAAAATGTAGAAACACAGATTTGGCTTAATCGGGATGAGTAGTGCACTAATCAATTTTATTCAAATTGCATATAATTAATTATAAAAATGCCACATCCGATAAATATATTTTTAAATGAATAAATCATTTTAATCTCCAATTATTTCATAAATATTGGTATATATTTATACCATTTTACGAAAACCCCAATTTCGCAAATCTGGTAGTTTTCGCGAAATATATTATTTTAATATTAAATTCCAAAAATAATATTTTATATTTTCTGAAATGTTACAACCCACCTCCACCACCTCCTCCTCTCCAATCACGCCTCATGGCCGATCCACCCTGCTCCGAACCCCGGCTGCCTCCTAGCCTCCTCCTCTCCAAGCACCTCCGACACCAATATCAGTTGTCTCACCCCGCTTCCCAGTAGATGGAAATGGTGACGTGGCAAGCCTGCAGCATATTTATTCAGAGAATACCATTCCTTAAATAAATATACTAAGCGGATTGAAACAATAATACACGATGCAAGAACAAATGGAGACTGTAAATTTTTTTCAATAAATATCTTTATTTACATTTAACTTCCAATATTTATAAGTACATGAGTTTTAACTGGAAAGTAAATACAATAAAGGAAAATGCCTAAACATGTGGCATATATAAGCTGAATAGAAAGTGAAGCTACAGTAATCCTGTGGAGCAATCTGGTTATAATCTTTCTCTGTGGCCTCCACTGCCTCCGTCTTGACCGTATTTGACGAACATTCCAACGAAACAAGGGTGGGTGGAATGCCTGTCAGCGAACTAGCGCTCGGTAAGTCCCAAGGATAAAGTAAGAGTAAAAGAATAACAAGTGTAGAATATATATATATATATATATATATATATATATATATATGATGAGTAAAAGTATATGCTCATGTGTAAATATGTACTATAGGTCTCTATGTTAATATTAAGTTCCAAGTGTGAACATCAATGCAGCCGTAGAACTATTTACGAGCTCAAGAGTAGGGCCCAAGAAGCAAGGAAACACGGGCTCATTTCATGTGTTAGTATCGTGGCTCTAGGCTGTAGACGAGTCAACCCGACTGATATTCGAGTAAAATAAAAAAGAGCTTAATACAGGACTCCTGAAGCTCTGTTGGATTCACACAAAAAACTATCCCAAGCATCCCGAGTATAAATAGTTTATAACTATATAGTATACTTAATTAGATTGATTGATTGATTATAACATATCTTGATCGAAACCATAGATTGAAAAAGGTGTAGAATGAAGTCGAGTGAGTCGAGTAATATGCGAGTCATGACAATTGCAATCTTGGTTCGAGTCAAATTTGTTTGAGTAGATTGAGTTTGGATTCAAGTTCAAATTCAAGTTTAGATTTGGGTTTGAATTCGAGTTCAGGTCTTTTTCATATGAATTGATTTAAACCGTTAAAAATCTTATGTTCGGGAGAAATCGGTAACTGTTGCACATGGACGGCAGGATTAGTGTCTTTTTCCAAGACAATTGTCATTGATAACTCCGTTAAGTTGTCTAACCTGAATATACAACCACTTAGTTTTTCCGGCTCCATGAGGCTCAAGAGAAATTATACCGCTTAAACCTATATTAATCTAGAGTCCTTAAAATGTTGTTTGCATATCTCGAGGTTTTTTTTTGAAAATACTTTAATATAGTTTAAAAAATATACCTCGAGGATGATTTGTAATATTTAGGGTTTTCATGAACATGTATTTTAATTGTTGTGGTGTTTTAGTGATAAAACCTAGCTTTTTGAAAGTTTATGGTATCTTTATGAAGACTACTACTTTTGAAAACTTGTTGGTATTTTATTAAAATTTTAATCTTTCATTTTAAAAATATAGTTTCATAATATGTTTTTATTGAAAATACGAATTCATAGTTTTATATAATTTTCCAAAGTTTAGTTTTTTTTAGAAAAAACGTATTTCTTAAAAACAGTATTTTTATTTTCTTTCAAGACCGAATACTCCGTGAGGAGTTCTATATCTCGCTCTACTATCCCAAAGATGTACGATAATCCGCACCATCCATTACCGAGTCCCCTAACGAGGGTTGTAGAGGCACAATTGCCGAGGATTTAAGACTATCAATTAAAAAGAAAATCCTTTTTGTAAAAATTGTGGTATTTTAATGAAAAGCTTATTCTTTGAATCAACCATATAATTAGATATCGTGCAATACAATCATAGTGTGCGTGTGGAATAGGTCGTTACCCCGTGAAGGTTCTATAGGTAGGTAAACTAGTTATCGAAATAAAACTAATGTTCATGGTATTTTAATGAAAAGATTGTTATATAATTGTTTCAAACGAAATTTTGGTTACATAAAAAGGCAAAAGATGTAAATTTGTTTTACAAAGATATTAGGATGATTATGTGACATATAGACCTATCATGCATGATAAAATATTTAAAAGAGAAGATTGTTACATATAAACTCCACTTCGTTGTTATGATTTTAAAATGTGGTTTAGGTTGAAAAGAATTAGAAGGAGAGGGGGCTTACTCGTTGTGTAGTATTAGGAAGAGGTTAAGGAAGAGAGAGGGGGTCTTGATCTCGACGGAGATACTCCGGTCGTCAGAATTTGATAGCTACTCTCTTTGGCTTGCTTAACTCCACTTGAATAGCCTCAACCCTTCTTGAACTTAAAGAATTTTGAGGAAATTTTCAGAATAAAGGAGAGCTAGGGCATACGGTAGTATTTATAGGGTAAAAATGAAAAAGGGTGTGAAATAAAAATGAATTAAAACGGATTTAATGGTGTTAATTAGGGATTTGAAAAGTCTCTATTTGATTGCAGGAAAATCAAACAGTGCAGGGGAGTTGAGAGGAGGTGAAGGGACGAGTGTTCAAAGTATGGAGTCGAATGGGGCCATCAGGACAGTCGACGGCAGGTGGAATGGGATTTTGGGTGGTTGGATTTGGTCCAATCGTCTCGAGATTGGTGCCACCTGCTTTAATCAGTGTTTACTCCTTTTTGCGCATGTTTGATTTTTCTGAAACCTTTCGATTCTCCATGAATTGCATGTGCAACTCTTAGACTTCCGGAAAATTAAAAAGAGCTTCCGAAAAATTAGAAAGAAAAATCTTTAAAAATAATTGGGACTGATGGGAATCGAACACACAGGCTATGTCACAGCAGTGTAGAGGTTTTACCAGTGTGCTACAAATTGCTTCTTGCTTTTATTGAACAAAAATAACTTATAACTCCTACACAGGCTGAAATACCATTTTCTATATATTTAACAAATAATTCCATACAGGGATTTCAGAGTCATTACATCGGTGAGTTGGTTTATTAAATTATTTAGGTTTTTTGAATTTTTTTAATTTAAGTAATTTTAGGGTTAGGATTAATTTTAGGAATAATTTTAGTTTGGGTTAATTTTAAGTTTAGAATAAGGATTAATTTTAGGGTTAGGGTTAGGCTTAGGGTTAATTTTATGGTTAGTGTTAGGGCTAATTTTGGGGTTAGTATTAGGATTAATAATTTTGGGGTTAGGATGTTCGGGTTAATTTTGGGGCTAGGTTTAAGTTAGTTTATTTGTTGAAAATTTGAAGTTTAGAGCTTATGTTAGGTTGTTAATTTTAGTTAGGAGTGTGTGTGTGTGTGTGTGTATTGTTGTTGTTATTACTAGAAAATGGAAACATATGTAACTAAAAATTTGTATGATTGTAGGATTGACGTGGGCGTGATTGCTCCTGTTTCTTCGCTTTCTATAAACGTCAGTCTTCGGTACACAACTTTATCACTTTTAATTCTTAAGTACTAAAATTAGCCTAAGTCACCATATCTAGATTAAGTCACCGATTAAATATTAATTAAACTGAAAACATAGATACTTAACATGCCATAAACTAATTAGCTATATACATGCTTTCTTTCACGAGTTTAAAATCAATTAATCATCATCATTCCTTAAACAAATAGTCAATGTCGGGATCTAATATGGATGTGTGTGTACTGTGTGTGTAATATATTATTTATGGAAATGTGGGTGTGTGAAAGAGAATGCGTGAGACTTACCTGTATGTAATTTTCATTGTATAGATGTGTGTTTATTTTAATGAATGTAGATACTTCGCTAATAATATCAATTGTTTGAGAACTTACCATTCAAACTGAAAATTCTAAAACCTTAAAAAAAATAGTAAGTAATCGACGATACTGAAACGATAACCATCAAAACCAATCTAATTAAGTGCATGATACTCGATGATGAAAAAAATTAAACCGATACATAACGTCATCAAGTATCTTACATTGAAAAAATATCGCGATTTAGAACCCGTCTATCAGTTATATGCGTACAGTTATTTTCGTGATATAAAATTACGCGTGCGTTGTCAATCTCGAACGTTAATCATTCTTCGTTGGCAACCATCTTGTAGTTTATGCGACGAGAATAATAGTCGTACTATAACCGATAGATTTGTCTCGTTTTGGACAAGTTAAGAATGTATAACGTATACACTTCTCTGCATACTTATGCTTTTCATTCGTTTCGAGATGAGTTTCGTCGGTACCTTTCCGCTGGTTCTCCATGTAGAAATATAGTTGAGATGATCATCTCAATACTCATAGTATTGAGATGTTTATCTCTTCTATTGCAGTGTACTCGGAGAACAGCGGGAAGGTGCTGCCGAAATTTTCTCGAAGCGAATGAAAGCATAAGTTCAGAATGTGTATGCGTTATACATTCTTAATGAGATAGAAGCCTTACCCCCGATAGCCGTTACCCATTGACATCCAAGTCAGTTCTGTGCAAGTTTATAGGATATTCCAAACATTCGCGAGGGTATATCTTCTACCACACCGAGGAACAAAAATGTGTTTGTTTCTCGACATGCCACCTTTTTAGAAAAGGAATTTCTTGTGAAAGAAATCAGTGGTAATGAGGTAGATCTATAAGAAGTTTCAGCTACACAAACTGTAACTGATAATTTGGTGGAAGCGGAGGATTCAATAGTCCCCGACGAACCTCAGCCACTCTACAGATCTAGTAAGGTTCCTCATCTACCTGAGAGATACTACGGTTTTCTCATAGACGGTAGGAGCGAGGATTGTATCATGGAAGATAATGACCCAACTAGTTTCGAGCAGTCCATCATAAGTGAGGAATCTGTGAAATGGCTGCATGCTATGCGATCTGAGATGGAATCCATGTACACCAACAAAGTATGGACTTTGGAAGTTTCCTGAAGGAGTAAAACCCATCAGGAGCAAGTTAATCTTTAAGAAGAAAATTGGTATAGATGGAAAGGTTGAGACCTTCAAGTCTATACTTGTAGCAAAAGGTTTCCAACAACGACCAGATGTCGACTATGATGAAACCTTTTCTCTTGTTGCTATACTTAAGTCCATCAGGATCCTGCTTGCCATTGCTGCATACCATGACTATGAAATATGGCAGATGGACGTCAAGACAGCTTTTCTAAATGGTGATTTAGAATATAGCATGTACATGACACAGCCAGAGGGCTTCAAAGACAGTGGGAGCAGCGAAAGCGTATGCAAGCTTCTTAAATCAATCTACGGATTAAAGAAGGCATTGCGGAGCTGGAACATCTGTTTTGATGAATCTATCAAAGAGTTTGACTTCATCAAAAATGTAGATGAATCATCTATATACAAAAAGGTAGTAGAGAGTAAGGTTATATTCCTCGTATTGTACGTGGATGACATACTCTTGATAGGAAATGATGTTCCTATGCTACACTCGGTCAAGCTCTTCTTATCACATAAGTTCTCCATGAATGATCTGAGTGATGTATCCTACATCCTGGGGATTAAGATCTATAGAGATAGATCTAAAAGGATATTGGGATTGCCCTAATCCACGTATATAGAAACCATACTAAAGAGGTTTGGTGTGGAAGATTCTAAGCGTGGTAATTTACCAGCTTGCTCAGGAATCACTCTCTCTAAAGAGATGTCTCTCAAGACTGATTTGGAGAGGGCTAGCATGCATAGGATACCCTATGCTTCGGCAGTCGGGTCTATCATGTATGCGATATTATGTACAAGACCAGATGTTGCTTACTCGGTAGGTGTAATGAGTAGGTATCAATCAGATCCTGGGGAAAAATACTGGACAGTTATGAAGAACATTCTTAAGTACTTGAGACTGACTAAAAAAATGTTCTTGGTGTATGGTAATGGTAAACTCCAGGTAGAGTCCTTTACCGATTTGAGCTTCCAGAGTGATAAAGATTTCAGTAAGTCGGTCTCGGGTTTTGTCTTCACCCTCAATGGAGGGGCGGTATGTTGGAAGAGTTCCAAGAAAGATACCATAGCAGACTCAATAATGGAAGCTGAATACATCGCTGCCAATGATGCTACCAAAGAGGCTCTCTGGATGAAGAAGTTCATAGCTGAACTTGGTGTGGTTCCAACCATTGAGCATCCTGTTGGCTATAGTGCCCTCAAGTCAATTATTGTAAGCGCAAGCATGCGATTGTGATGATTGAGGGAGGACTTATACAGGTAAAACAGTCTTACTCGAGATGATAATATGCTCTTGGGTTTATCTTTATCATCATGTACATACATTATGCGGTATTACAGATCACTATTACATGTTGATAGAGCCCATAGGATTCTTTCTTGACTGCCAGCATTATGATGGCGATCATATACGTGGGAGCTGGGTGGTCTATAAGCACATCATTAAATGTCCCTAGTCGATCGAGTATCGAGACTGGGCATCGATACTATGGAGTAAACTAGTGTATACTTATCGAGACCGCGACGAGGGGCGGTGGCCGGTCTCATAAGCCATTGGTGTCAGCCAGTCACCTAAGATAGTATACAGGTGCTCATTGGGTTATGAGTATACTGGACGGACTCGCCGGGAACATGCTAGTTGGTATTATACCTATTGTCAGATAGCAGTTCCCAGGTGACATGTGTACAGGTTAGTCTGTCGACCTGAGATCATCATTTGTCTCATGTGAGTTCCCACTTTACTTTGATTACTACCTTACCACGGCTCAAAGGAGTCATGCAAACAGCTTTTAGTTGGGTACAGTCCCGAGCCACATAGAGGCAGTGAGCGGATCGTCGGGGATTCGTCTCTCCCGGCATTGGGGGTTGATGTCGTGCGGTGCATGGGTGGCCATCACCAGAAATTCTTGGCCAAGGTAGTCGAGAATTACTGATTTTGATCAGTAGTTTCTCAGTGGGTGATGGGCTTCACACCGACACGAAATATTGCATTATTAGGGATCTAACTTTATCCGCCCCCCTAAACTCAATACGTGATACTCTTAGAGGAACGGACCGGACTGTACGGATATTGTCACTGACAGGCTCAGTAGGGTTTCAGATGAGTTTGCTCGTCGGCCTTCCTTTCGCTCAGTACCAGGATAGCCGTTACGTACAGCTAGTGCCGCTGGCGTGCTTGTGGTTAAACCCACTGTCAACTTATTGAAAAGTCTTCAGTCTCACACAGAGGGTTTCCTTGGTTCTGGCGAAATGATGTAGTAGCCATATTGGATAATGCAGGGTTCCAATCGAATGAGTGTACTAGTTACCCGGACTTTCGATCGGACGGTTGATAATACTAGCCTGCTCGGGTTTGAGCCGGATTATTAAATCAGATATTGATTTAATAATTTACGTATATATATTTCCATATGTATATTCTAGTATTATGTTCTTTGTGTTATTTTATCGCTTCAGGTATTCGTAATTCGGTACAAATACAGGTATGCATATACAGTAGAATGTAATCCGTATTTTTACAGATAACATTTTTGAAGGTGGACACCTCATTTAGTTTTTATCCATTTATTATTTAATGGAAATGAGGTGTAAAGGTTGAGAGAAAGGGAATGGTGAGAACCATGCTTGCATAATATACACAAATGAATTATTAATTCATTTGTGCAAACTATTCAAGCATGGGTTGAATTTTAAAATGCAAAAATATCTTTTACAAAACCTAGCCATCTCATTTTCTCTCTCCATAGATGCTCATTATTTTGTGATGATTCATTTTTCTCACTTGAGCTCTCTCACCATTAGCTTCACTCTCCTCTCTAGGTTTTTCATGAGTTCCTCCACCTTCAAACTTAACCTCCTCTCTACAATCTCATGAGTTGAGAATCAAGAGAGGAAGTGAGATGGATAAACACTTAGAACACTCACTGCATCCTAGGCATTCTATATTAGCAACCTATAATCCTATTTGCTTCACTTGCTTTTGATGTGGAGCTAGAGCTATGAACTACATCCCTCGGGTGGATCATCTTCGACGAAGGAAGACTGGCGGCCAAGTTCAACTGAGCACTCCTCAAGGAGCTAAGGAAGATGATGTAAGACCGAAGGACTTTGTTCGTTCGATATAATTTTCTAACCTTGTAGTTTAGCTCCTTTGTAGTTGCTAGTAAAGGTTTATGGTTCGATCTTGAGCGGATACGTTAGCGCCAAAAATTTTAAACGCCGGTTTTTTGTTCTGCACCGGCTACGGTTGATGGCCAGGGCACTGACGTAACCCAGCATGCTATCAGATCCAACCCATAAACCCTAAACTAGCAGTTTAAATGATGTTTGAAGTAATGAAATCGAAACAACTCCGAAACAATACGGACATTATTCAAGTTTCTATCAACTTTTAATTGTCTTCTAAAATTTTTAAAAACAATTGCAGAAGACTATTCTTGTGACATCTAAAACACATGCCAAAAACGAGCCCCAAATTCTTAGTATGGCCGGCGAGATCGGGAATTTTCCCGGCACCGCCGGTTCATTATAAGAGTTGGAGCTTGAATTTTTGGCTGTGTTCTGGGATCTTGAATATTGGGTTTTTGGTATTGTTTGTTTTTGCCCAGATTGCATATTATGTTATCTTTGGTTTGGGGACAATACGGAGTATTTTGAAGTCGCTATTTTTAATACCGTTTAAAAGTTTTTAGTACATACATTACTATCTGCGACCGTGAATGTCATTAGAGCGGTATAACTCGTCTAACTGTTATATGTTCTTTTAGACGGATTTGCGAACATGACATTCACATTGATGTTCTGTATTGTGCTGAGCTTGTGGTTGGATTGTCAAGGTGGATAGCCAGTGGTGCAATGATAGTTATACAGTTCAGATTCATTCGTACATTTAATATTGCGCGGTGAGCGTCCGACATGTGGACTGCCGTCTCTGCCAATTTGTATATTCTTTTATTGGAGCATGACCGGGTTGAGATCGGTGTCGACATTGTATATATATTTTTCTTTTCTGTACTAGGTTTACCCCGCTGTGGAGTGCACGAATAGCCAGGTTCTAGAGGGCAACGGGCCCGCATCTCATAGCGTTGAGACGGAGGGGGCCTTACTCTAGAATTGGCGGGCTATTCGCCGCACTCGTAGGGGGTATAGGATGATCTACGGAGGGGCGCTCAAGTTGCTGGATCCCGTGAAGTGTTAGGTTTCCCATTCACTTTGTTGATTGGGGTTGCCTTGCTTCTGGGATTAGCGGGTAACTTGCCGGGCTCGTAGGGGTCCAGGTTTTCATTGCACGGGCTATCCACATGACTGGGAACTTCGGGTTTCATTTGTGGCTCAAAGAAAACCCGAGGCTCCAAGATTATCCACCATTATGTGTTGCTTGTTGATGTTCTGTGATGTTGCTTATATCATGCCCAGGATGAATGTTATATATATATATATATATATATATATATATTTATATTTATATATACTAGTAGATGATGTATATGTTTTGCATCCACGCTAGTCCAGCCCCCGCTTTGCCGTTAGTTAAGTAACCTAACGGTGCATGATGGGCCCCCGTGGCGAATACGGATGGCATATACGTACATTTTATTTTCGTTCTTTTTCTTAGTGTGATATGGATTAATTGATGGGACTGCATTAATTCTGATTAATGCAAGGAAAATAAACCCAAATGATGTTGTTGGAACCAAATTTTGAAAAAACTGTTATTACAAGATGTTTCCTTTTACTTTGCACAGTGGTATTCAGTTATGAATATCTAGCACCTCATTCGACGAGGCAAGAGCCGAGATCCCTTCACAGGGACTGACCTCTTGAGCTAAAGTTTACGTCATTGTAATAGCTTTACTATAGTCAATTCTTTTGCTTTGCATCGTGGTATTCAGTTAGGAATATCCTGCACCTCATTCGATGAGGAAAGAGCCGAGATCCCTTCACAGGGAGTGATCTCTTTAGCAAAAGTTTGCACCACTATATATTTGTAAAACTGCTCGGGTTCCTTCAACGATATCAAGTTCATTACGTTAAAGGTTTTTTGCCAAAAACCAGCCGTAGCCCTCCGTCATTTCATATTAGTATTGCTTAGTGTTTGTACTACGTATGTCGTACATTGCCGAGGCATAGTGTTCGGTAGCTATGTAGTGCTTTTCTGTCGCATGGATATGTGGATTGGTTAGGACAGTCGTACAGTCATGTTGGCATTGTCAATGACACGTACGGGTGGGTTTAACGCAATCAAGATAATGACAGGTTGAACTTGACTAGGACTCTTCGATATGTTAGCATTGTCAAGGTCACTTGGGTCCTAGGGGCAAAAACCACATCGGGAGTTTCAAACATACAGGAAACTTGCCAAGCATGCACATACCTTCTGGAGTGTGGTGACTTGAGTGGATTCCATCAAGTTATCATGCGATGATATTTGGATCCCGATTCCCACTGATGAGTAGGTGTTACTCCTCGGGTGATTTTAGATGATCCCGACTAATTCTCCTTTTAGGTTTTGAAGGAGAATTCGAGGAAACAATGAGAGTCATCCAGATTAGATAAAGCAATTAACCAATCTAATCTAGGTTAGAGTGCACGCTGAGTATTTCTTCTCTCTCTCTCTCTCTGGCAGCGACCATAACCCGACCTCAAACTAAAACTCATGAACCAAGTTAACAGAACCTTCTTTAAACACTTTGGCTTTTAAATTGTCATTTAGTCGCATATATCATTGCCACTCCTATATCCCCTTTGCATTTCTCCAGAACACTCTATATCACTACGAAGATCCACATTTCTTGGATATTCCATCGTATAGTTACATACGAACTCGAAGGAACTTGTTCCAGTTCGAGGATGGATTCTGGTTCTGGGGAAATTGAATAGGATTATTCGGTTGTCTTTTCCTTTTACCTTCTCTTAGGTTGCGAGGGCTCCTAATATTAGGATAGTACACCTATTGTGCTTATTGGATAGTCTGCTTCCAAACCATAGGCAAGGTGCCAAAAGGTATGGAAGGAAGAAAACCGATTAGCCTGAGTATGGTGTATAGAAGCTAATAAGTAAAGACATAGAAAGGGATTAGAGTAAGGGCAAAGGAAATTGCGAGTACTATCATTCATGATGAATCCACGTACACCCCTACCACTCCTACTTACCCTTTGCATTTCTCCAGAACACTCTGTATCACTACGAAGATCCATATTGATTGGATATGCCATCATATAGTTACATACGAACTCGAAGGAACTTGTTCCAGATTCGAGGATGGATTCTGGTTCTGGAGAAATAGAATAAGGATTATTCAGTTGTCTTTTTTCTTTACCTTCTCTCGGGTTACGAGGGCTCCTGGTATTAGGAGAGTACACAAATTACGCTTATTGGATAGTCATCTTCCAAACCTTAGTATGGTGTCGAAAGTTAGGGAAGGAAGAAAACCAATTAGCCTAAGTATGGTGTACATAAGGTAAAAAGTAAAGACATATAAAGGGATTAGAGTGAGGGTAAGGAAGTATACGGTTACTGTCATGAATCTGGATAGTGGAAGAGGCATTACAAGGAATACCCGGCTACCCTTTCGAAAGATTTTCATGTTTCAGTTTTACTGTGCGATGTTAATTGAAAACTGTTTTCCCAATTAGATTCTAACTCCAGAATATGTATTTACCGGATTTGATTCTCATATCTGTATAGCGTTATAGATGCTGAGTGGGAGTAAGATATTGGGAATTGGGTGATTAGATCCTCTATATATCGGAATTCTTTGTAATTAGTGATATTTGAGGAAATCACCAGGGTTTTGCCTAACGGCAAATATTTGGTTTTGAATATCCGTTTTTATGCATCAATTTCAAACTGATATATCTATACGTTTATTTTATAAAGTGAGATATAAAATTTTGAAATTATGTCTATGACATTTACCTATATCAGTTAATGGTTAGGTAAGAAGCATTCAACAGCGGTGTAATTCTTCTTAACCGTAGCACAGTTTTCAACTTACGACGCACAGGGTCTGAGTTATTAAACTCAGTAGACGTATACAGTGTATTGTATGTTTTCCGGTGTCCGTTAGGACAAAGGAGTTGGTACTCGTACTATATTTTGTTCACTCATGAATTCTCTAGTTTTAGACAAGTATTTCGTTGAAATACAAGGTCTAGATTTTGAGAAGATATAAGTATAAGAATAAAGTAGAGAACCATATGTTGCAAGTATCAGGATTCTTCAAGGTGATCGAAGATGTAGATACTTATGTTAGGTATTCTGTTGTAAGTAATAGTTTTGAGAAATTGCTTCTCTTTCAGATTACTCATACGTGGGTGCGTTCCTTGATGAGTAATGATGCTTGGCCTCCTTCCATTTAGTTGATATGCACTAGAAACAGCTGCATGTATTTTGAATCTGGTTCAAATTAAATTAGTGCCTTTTTCTATATTTGATATATTGAATGGATTCATATCTTAACGATGTTAAGGTATGTGGAGTTGTCCGGCTTATGCTTAAAACCAGAATCCGGATAAACTCTAGGCACGTTTCAGTAATGGCATTTTGTGGGTTATCCCGGGCTTTAACGAGGGTTAACATTCTACCATCTGGAAGATCAATAGTTATATTGTTCTTGACTCGTCACAGTTTTAGTAAAATGAATTCTTTTCAGAAAACATTAGTGGGAGTATGGTAGAACTGGAATTGATTCCAGAACCATAAACAATTACTGAAAATTTAGTAAAACCTAAAGATTCAATTGGATTCGACATTCTATTAGCCACTCCGCAGATTTGGTGGGTAACCTCAGGCACCCAAGAGGTACTTCGGTCTCCTCAAACACGGTGACAAGAAGGTTTTGATTACCCAAACTTGCCACTGCTGCTGTTCTAGACTATGAGATCTGACAGGAGGATGAGTATAACGTCGTTCTAAATTTAGCTTTAGAAGTGCACATGTATATGACTCTGCCAAAGGGTTGTTGTAGTCAGTGGGAGCAGCGGAAGTGTAGTAGGCAAGTAGCTTGTGTGACTAAAGCAGGTATAGCTGAGATAGATCATCTAGTTTTGATGTGACAATCATAGAGTTTGACTTCATCAGAACAATAGATGGACCTGGTAAGAAGGTAGTAGGGAGTGATGTCCTAGTATTTGGATGACATGCTCTTTATAGGAAGTGATTTTCCTATACTACTATCGGTTATACTGTGGTTGTCACAAGGTGTTTCTCCAAATAGGATCTGGATAAAATATCAGGGTTTCTGGTCACTAGATCTATGGTTTTAGATATAGATTTGGGAAGTGTCCTAATTTGGGTACTTGACACTATTCTAAAGTGTTTTAGAATGGACGTGTAACACCTGAGTCTGTGTTTAGGAGTGATTGTGTGATAGTGTGTGGTTTTTGGTAAAAAGTTTACCAAATCGGGTTTCTAATAATGTATCTGGTTTTATGGATATTTTATTAGATTTTTATCTTGACCGCACACACTTGTGCATGTTAATGTGGGTTAAGTCCAGGGTTACCAAGTTAGGTATGCACGGTGGGTTAACCATGTTTGGCCAACCATGATGGTTTAGCCCACTTGGTTAAGCTAATTAGATTTAATTAAGGGTTTTTGGTTTTGTCCAAGGGTGTTTAGGGTTAAGGTTGACTTGTTGTGAGAGAGAGAGGATTTGATGGTTGTCATGCTGGCATTTATTTGAGAGAGAGAGAATGGTGGCTTTAAGGTAGTGTCACCTTCTTTTCATTTCAAAACTTTTTGCATATCTATCACACCCTCAAACACTCACTTCAGTCACATCTCTCCCTCTTACACCCACACACTCATGACCAAGCATCAACTGCTGAAACAGCAGCTGATATAATACCATCAGCCCCAATTTTATCAACATCAGCAGCCACACCAGCCCCTAGCATCATTGCAACAATACCATCAGCCCACACCACACCAACTGCATAACATCAACACAACAGCAGCTGCATCGGCCACACCAGCCCCAATATATCACCAACAACAGCTTCATAACCCCTAATTTCAGCAAATACTCTCACACTCACACACACACATACCTGATGCATGTAGCAGCAACATCACTATATACAACAGCAGCTGCTGCAACAAAAGCAACACAAACACAATATCAATAACAACAGCAGATCAGCATCAGCAGTGGCAGCAACATCATCAGCCACAACACCACACCACATCAGCCCAACATAACAACATCAGCCACAACACCACACCACATCATCCCAACACTACAACACCAGCACCACAACACACACCAGCTACACAACATCAGCACCACAACACCACACCACACCATAACAACAACAACAACTTCAGTAGCAGTTAACAGCAACAGCAACAGCAGATTAGCAACAGCAACAGCGTTTGCAAGCAGCAGCAGCGACAAGACCTTCTCTTCTTCTTCTCTTCTCCTTCATCTAGGATCTCTAGAAGTATTACCCCTTAACTCAACTCCTTTTTGCTAAGTTATGTTCGATAGTGTAGTTAGTGTTCATAATATGTAGTTTAGTGCTAGTTTTAGCAATTTTGAGTCAGATATAGCCAAGTGATGGTTGTGATGGTTCGAGTAGCCTTATTAGATGCTGTTGAGACTAGATCACCCAAGATTTATCCCAGATTACACCGGAATACAAGATTTGTTCGACTTGGCCTAATTTAGCGTATTTAGCGACTTTTTAGCCTCTGTAAGATCTGCTGTGGACGCGAACCTTTAAGAATAAAATAGGTGAAACTGTAGCATGGTGAACTTAGCAGAGACACACACACAAAACACGGGGACCCCTCTCCCCTTTCTGGCCGCCGATTTAATCAATCTGCCCGCAATTTGCGGCCAGAACAGGGGGTGGGGTGTTGGGCTTTTGGGTGTGGGGTTCTGCTGGGTAGCTTAGGGTGTTGGTATCTGTAACTTTTTGAGTTTGGCCCAGAGGCAGAATCTGGAGCCTTAAGCGTGTTATCGATGTTTTTTTTAAACTTATGCGACACACGCGTGATCCGCGTGGTTCTGTGGCGCGTTGCGCGACACAGTGCGTCGGAGTGGATTCTGGAGAGGTTGCACGCGTCGCGACGTATCGTGTGCACGCGCGTTTAGTTTCACGCACGCGTATCCCTTTTTAGCGATATATCGTGTTTTTGCAGGATTTCCCTTATATGTGACTTTTGTAAATTCTAGGTTCGCCGGCAGAGACTTCGAGCACAGCGGAGAAAGGAAAGCAGGTAGTCGGACACACCTAGCGTGGGATCATGGGTGAGTAGATTTAGCATCTACGGGGGACCATCGTTTGGATGGCGCAAGTCGCCCGATAGATTTAGCAAATTTAAAGATTGTTAGTGACATTAGAAATTATAATACTTGTATGTTATCTGCTACATTCATACTCTATTCTGTCATACATGTGCGAACTCATCCTGTAAAACACATGCACCATTATCAGGGTTTTTATATGCAGCACGAGCACTATTCATGTGTACACACACCCCCTGATAATTGCCATGTCACGACACTAGAAAACTTATAATTTGAAACATGTTAAAAATAAATGCTTAGACCTATGCTATTAAAATAAACCCTTAAAATGAAATTGTCAATTGCTATTCACGTGCATGTATATCATTATATCATATGTTCATGCCTAGTTATTAATCATACATTGCAACTGAACATTCATACCATATGCGTTCATTATCATTGACATATGCACCCATGATGGTTTCTTGAGATTTTATGATATTTCTGGATTTCGGGGGAAAGCCGCAAGATTTACAAACTTATTATCTTTTAAATATAAAAAGTTGCAGTTTTCTAGTGATGTAAAGTGTCGTCCACCATGAGTTTGCTGTGGTTTTCAAGATCCGTTTCGAGGAGTGGAGGAACCGTCATTGGTACATGGTGGGCCCGGTAAGGTACCCCGGGGCAAGAGGATCGCAGGAGATGGCGTTGAGCCTGGCAGGGGACGGATTATCCACCGGTGACTTCATTTGGCATGGCGGATATCCAGAGGATAGCGACCGTGGCCGCGAGATGATGAGATATTGATATTTGAGATGGGTCAGCCGGACGGCTGAGGCCAGAGATACTATGACATGGATATATGAGATTTGAGACAGTTTTGAGGTGTCGTTGCTGGACACGGATTTTGTTCATTCTATGAGTATTATGCTAATATTTAAAAAGAGTTTCAAAACAAAAAGAGAGAGAATGATTCTTATATATACATATTAAGATCACATTTGATTTATGTTGCATACATACATGCTAGTACATTATGTGGCATACATACCTGCTAGTACACTGATGTTGCATACATACCAGCTAGTACATCCAGCCAAACCTGTTTTAGAGATGCTAGGATACTTGTGTTCATGCATGCGATAGCCTTTGTAGATGTTATTTATTATTCACGAGCTGGCAACTCACTCCCGTTGTGCCACAGCTTTTCTGCAGGTCCGTTCCGTCAGCACTGTAGCGGCGGACACTTTTGCTCATTTTGCTCTTTTTGCCTGGACTCGAGGCTTTTGCTCATAGGTGGGTTATGTTATCATTTTGTACCACCTTATATATATTTATGGTATCTAGAGTACTCCATCTGCTACTATTTCAGCTGTACCAGTTATTTGGATTATTGTATATTGACCTAGAGACGAGGCTGTGAGACTTAAGGATTTTATGTTATATTTGGGGTCAAGCTCACTTGAGTCGACATGTTATTCTACTTGTGCTTTTTATGCTTATTTATGCACATAGTTATTTTACATTGCGTGGGATTTGTGACCGCCTTGAGAAGAAGAGCTAGCTCCCGCTTGGGGATGCCGTTTTTCATGTTATTCATGTATACTCCTGTTTGTACTCGTTTGGGGGCCTGTTTTACAAAGGAAACTTTGCCGGAATTTTTAGGAAAAAGGGAAGTTGCTTTTAAACAGGTTGATGTGACTTAATAGCTTGCATTAAAATTGGTTTTTCCTTCACTCTATTTCTAAATCGGGTTTTTGTTTTTGGGCTTTGGCTTACTTATTTACGGATGCCTTGAGACGTTTCGTAACTTAAGTGCCAGTCACGTTCCGTATCCTGCGGGTCGTGACAGGACGACTCCTGGCGTGGTGGTGTACCCACAGGTGATGGAGTCACCCTCTCTAAAGAGATGTCTTCTAGACTGATGAGGAGAGGGATTTGCATGATTGACATTTCACTTGCTTAGGAAATTGAGTCAATCATGAGATACCAAGTACCACACCAGATATTGTTTTTGCACTGGATGCAATAAGTATATATTAATCCAATCTAGGAGAAACGTTGGGAAACAGTTATGAACATAAGTGGGTGTTCTTGGTATATGGTAATGGCAGCCTTCTTCAAGAGGCAGTTATCATTTCACACTTCCAAGGTGACCTGGATAATAGAGTGATTGTCAGAGTTATAGTTTTCTCTCTTTTGAGGGGCAGTATGTTAAACAGGTGGTCCAAGCGGATACTAAGAAAGGCATGGCGTAGGATACTGATTAAATTCAGTGGATGATACAGTTTAAGAAGTTTGTTGGATTTGGAGTTCATTTGTGAACTGGGTCCCATCAGATATCCAGCCAAATTCTAAGACAGGTATTGCTCATTTCGGGAGATGGTCTTTCTCCGCGAAGTTGAGATATAGAGAGAAAAAGATAGAAACATTGAAGCGGATCCACTTACTGAGGCTATTTCTAGAACGCAATAGTTTCGCTACGGGCTTTGTGAGACTGATTAGTAGAGAAGTTTGGTGTTCAGTATCACACAGGATGTGAGTATGCGACATCGCAATAATTAGCCTTAAGTGCAAGTGGGAGATTGTGGCTATAGTGCCCTCAAGTCAATTATTGTAATCGCAGACACGCGATTATGATGATTGAGGGAGGACCAATACGGGTAGAACAGTCTTACTCGAGATGATAGTATGCTATCAGGTTTGTCTTTATCATCATGTACATGCATTATGTGGTATTATAGACCACTATTATATGTTGATGGAGCCCATATGATTCTTTCTTGACTACCGGCATTACGATGGTGATCATATATGTGGGAGTTGGGTGGTCTATAAGCACATCCTTAAATGTCCTTAGTCGAGAGAGTATCGAGACTGTGCATCGATACTCTGGAGTAGACTGGTGTATACTTATCGAGACCCAGACGAGGGGCGGTGGCCGGTCTCACAAGCTATTGGTTTCAGTCGGTCACCTAAGATAGTATACAGGTGCTCATTGGGTTATGAGTACACTGGACGGACTCGCCGGGAACATACTAGTTGATATTATACCTATTATCAGATAGCAGTTCCCAGGTGACATGTGTACAGGTTAGTCTGTCGACCTGAGATCGTCATTTGTCTCGTGTGAGTTCCCATTGTGCTTTGATTACTATCCTACCACGGCTCAAAGGAGTTGTGCAAACAAGTTTTTGTTGGGTACAGTCCCGAGCCACATGGAGGCAGTGAGCGGATCGTCGGGGATTTGTCTTTCCCGGTATTGGGGGTTGATGTCGCACGGTGCATAGGTGGACATCACCAGAAATCCTTGGCCAAGGTAGTCGAGAATTACTGATTTGGATCAGTAGTTTCTCAGTGGGTTATGGGCTTCAAACCGACACGAAATATCGCGTTATTAGGGGTCTGACTTTATCCACCCCCCTAGACTTGATATGTGATACTCTTAGATGAACAGACCGGACTGTACGGATATTGTCACTGACAGGCTCAGTAGGGATTCGAATTGTTAGGGATATGTATGCCCTGGAAACCATTATTGTATGATATAGTGGATGCTTGGACATATATATGGAGGACTTTCTTTCTCGACATGATAGTATGCTATTTGGTTGTCTTTATCTTAACATGTTCACTGGTATTATTATACCGTCTCGCATATACATGTTGATAAAGCCCTTAGGATGTTGGCTTAACTACCAAGACTATGATGCGGATCATACTACTGGGACCTGGGCAGTCCACAAGCACATCCTTCAATTGTTCCTAGTCGAGGGAATATCGAGATAGGGCATCGATATTCCAGAGTAGAGTAGTGTGTACGTTTCTTGACCCTATATGGGGCGATGGTTGATCCCTTATCCATTGGTATTTGACATCAAAGATCGTACACATGTGATAATTAGAGAATGGGTACACCGAATAGGACTCACCGAAAACTCCTAGATGGTACTATACCTATCGTCAGATAGCAGTTCTCTGGTGACACTGGTACAGATTAGTCTGTAGACCCGAGATCGTCATAGAGTCTTGTGTGGTTCCTACTGTGCTTTGATTTACTCCCTACCACGGCTCAAAGGAGGCGTGAAAACAGGTGGATTTTAGGTACAGTCCAGAGTCACATGGAGGCAATGAGCGATAGGAAGGATTTTGTCTCTCCCGGTATTAGGAGTTGATGTTACGCTATGCTTGATTGGCTATAACAGTAAATCCCTGGCCAGGGCTGTTGATGAAATATACTGGTAAGTGTTTGATGGGTTCTATAGCACCATTACTTGGATTTATGGGGCATCAAGTATGCAATTTTAAAAACCTAGAGAGCTATGCAACCTATGCCAATGATCTAACTAGAAAATTAGGAGTAAGCTAGCATGTAATCAAACATTACACTAAGTGAATGAGGAATACAACCTTTGTATACCGATCCTTCACTTCTAAAGCTCCGTGTAGTAGTCCCTTCGCTCCAAGTAGTGATTTCCCGAAATCTAGTAAATGTTCACAAGGCGAAAAAAAGGAACAAGCTTTCTTGAAATCTTCGAGGTCGAAGATGATCTACGTCGAGGAAACTCCAACTCAAGCTACCTCTTCTCTAATTGGGAATTAGCAAAGAAAACAACCTAAACTAAATGGCTAATCTAGTATAGGTTGATGAAGTAAGATTTTAGCTCACTTTAGAATAATTTTCCTCACAATATTTCTTCACTTTCCAAAAAGCTAGAGAGCAAAATTGGAATGAAGAAGAAGATGAAGATGAGAATGGAATGAATCTCATGAGTGAGAATAGAAACCATGTGTGAGATAATATCTCATACTAACTCATGTAGAGACTTAACCATGGCTTAAGATAATGGTTGGGTTAATAAATATCTTAAGTAAAACAAAATTAGTGGACTAAGTCAATGGTTTTACAAGATTCCACTAAGCTCCAAACCATGTGACTAATTTCCAACTAATTATGATTTACTTTTAATAAATATAACCCTTCATTATCATAAGAATGGTGTAAGTCTCATACACCCATGTAGCTTGTAGCAACAAGCACGACACAATAATATATATCACATATATATTAAATGTACACATGTGTGAAAAAAAATCCTTAAGTGAGCTAATATTAGTTAATGTAAATTAATATATCAAATATATAATTATACATTAAATTATTAAATCAACACTTGATTTAATAATCTGGCTATATCACATATAACCGACTAATATCATTTGTATCAACTTACCGAATCAACACTTGATCCGATAACCCAGCTATATCACATATATCGCGAGAATAGAATACGGTATCACATATGCGTATTAATCTCAGTCCCGCGCATATCACATATGTGCTCCTACTTCGTTTCGCCTGAGCCACGAAACCTCCGTTTAGGACTCTAAAGACTCGTAAATACGCCGGCAGTAGGTGATGATCATATAAGTCACCCACAAGCTATCAGCGGTACTAGCTGGACGTAATGGCTATCCCGGTATTGAGCGATCAGAAGATCAACAATCAAGCCTACTCATACTTCCGTGAATCCAATAAGTAACACTACCGTACAGTCCGGTCTCTTCGTCTAATATGTCGCATACCTGCCTGGGGGTGGTATACGTCAGACACCAATAGCCTGATAAGTCATGCCAATGTGAGGCTCATAACGGTTCGAGAAACTACTGATAACACTTACCAGTAAATCTCGGCAATCCTGGCTAGGGATTTCTTGTTATGGCCAATCGAGTATAGCGCAACATCAACCCTCAATACCAGGAGAGACGAAATCCCCTCCTATCGCTCATTGCCTCCATGTGACTCGTGACTGTACCCAAAAAACACCGTTTTGCACGTTCTCTTAAACGTGTTAAGGTGGAAATCAAAGCACAGCGGGAATCACACAAGACTCTATGACGATCTCGGGTCAACCGACTAACCTGTACCAGTGTCACTAGAGAACTTCTATCTGACGTGAGGTATAATACCATCTAGGAGTTCTCGGCGAGTCATGTTCAGTGTACCCAGTCTCCACTGAGCACCCGTATATTATCTCTGATGTCAAACACCAATGGATATGGGATCATCCATCGCCCATCACATGGGTCGAGAAGCGTATACGCTAGTCTACTCTGGAATATCGATGCCCCGTCTCGATAATCCCACGACTAGGAACAATTGAAGGATGTACTTACCGACTACCATGTCCCCACTAGTATGATCTGCATCATAATCCTGGTAGTCAATTACTCATCCTAAAGGTTTTATCAACATGTAATAGAGAGATAATAAGTGTACATGTCAAGATAAAAGGCAACCAGATAGCATACTATCATGTCGAGCAAGAAATTCCTCCCTATATATTTCCAAGCATCCACTATAATTTACATCATATGTATAATAATGGCCTCTAGGGCATACATATAACCAACAATCTCCTACTTGCACTACGGCCAGTTGTTGTAGTATCCCATACCCAACGTCCTATAAAAGTCTTTCTAGATAAAGGCCTCTGTGAGTGGATCCGCCCTGTTATCCTTTGCGTCAACTCTCCTTGCCCCGATCCCTTGGAGATCAACCATCTCCCTGATCAGGTGATTCTGCCTCAGAATATGTCTGGAACGCTGATGGGACCGGCGTTCCTAGGCCAAAGCCACAACTCCATTGTTGTTACAATAACACTTATTAGACACTCAATGGTAGGAACTATGTTCATCTCATAAACAAGAAATGTCCAGACAACCACTTTGGTAGCATCATTAGTAGCGATGTATTCAGCCTTTATCGTCTAGTATGCCACGGTATCCAGCTTGGAACTCTTCCAACATACCGTCCCTCCACTGAGGGTAAAGACAAAGCCTGAGACTGACTTTCATTCGACCTTATCACTCTAGAAGCCCGAATTGGTAAAGGACTCCCACTAGAGTTCACCGTTACCAAAACCCCAAGAACATTTCTTCGGTGCTTCTCAAGTACTTAAGAATGTCCTTCACAGCTGTCCAGTGATTCTCCTAAGATCCGATTGATTCCTGATAACTACTCCTAGTGAGTCAGCTATATCCGGTCTGGTACATAACATCTCATTCATGATAGAGCCTACTGCCGAAGCATAGGGTATCCCTTGCATGCGAGCTCTCGCCAAATCAGTCTTGGGAGACATTTTTTTGGAGAGAGTGATTCATGAGTAAGTGGGCGAACCACAATGCTTAGAATCCTCCAGACTAAACCCCTTTAGTATGGTGTTAATGTACCAATATTTGGGACACTCCCAACATTCACTTAGATCTATCACCATATATCATAATCCACAAGATGTAGTAGGTATCATCAAGATCTTCCATAGAGAATCATCGTGATAAGAGGACCTTGATCGAGTGTAGCATAGGAAACCATTTTCTATCAAGAGTATGTCATCTACGTACAATACGTGGAAGACAACCTTACTCTCTACTACCTTCTTTTATATACAAGGTTCATCTACCTTTTTGATGAAGTCAAACACTTTGACTGCCACATCAAAACAGATGTCCCAACTCCGCGATGCCTGCTTTAATCCTGATGGACTTAAGCATAGTATCCAGCTATTTCATAGAGTCCCCACTCGTGATGGCCTGCCTCAACCTAGTTGGGTCATCATCTACCATGATGCAATCCTCGCTCCCACCGTCACCGAGGAAACCACAGTATCTCTCAGGTGGATGTGGAACCCTACCAGATTCGCAGAGAGGTTGAGGTTCGTTGGAGACTACTGAATCCTTTGGTTTTACCAAATCATCAATTGTTAGTCTGTCTAGCTGGAACTCCTTCCAGTTCTACCTCATGACCACTATTTTTTCATAAGAAATTCCTTTTCTAGAAAGGTGGCATGCTGAGAAACAAAATACCTTTTGCTCCTCAGTGTGGTAGAAAATATACCCTTGCGAATGTTCGGGATATCCAACAAACTTATACAGAACTGACCTTACCTCGAGCTTGTCCAGATTTTTCTTTTCAACATAGGCCAGACGGCCCATATCTTAACTCGTTTAAGACATGGTCTCTTCCCATTCCATATCTCATATGGAGTGGTAGGCACTGATTTGGATGGAACCCCATTCAATAGGTATGCAGCTTCTCAAGTGCATAACTCCAAAAGGAAACATGCAACTCAGCAGTACTCATCATAGAGCGCACCCTATCGAATAGGGCGCGATACCTCTACCCCGATACACCGTATTTCTGTGGTGTACTCGGAGGAGTAAGCTGAGAGGGAATCCTATTCTCTTTTAAATAATCCAGGAACTCCGTGCTCAAGTATTCTCCTTCTCGATCACATTAAAGGACTTTAATACTTATACCCGTCTAGTTCTCAACTTCAAGCTTACATTCCTTGAATTTCTCAAAAGCTTCAGACTCGTGTTTCAACAGGAACACATATCTGAATCTTGAGAGATCGTCGATGAATGTAATGAAGTACAAAGAACCAACCTTGGCATGTGTAGACATAGGACCGTATACATCACCATGTATCTGTCCCAAGAGTTTAGTAACTCTTTCTCTGTTTCCAGTAAACGAAGTATTGGTCATTTTACCTTTGAGACAAGAACGGCAAGTATCATAAGATGAAAATTCGAACGGATTCAAATATTCATCCTTATGTAACTTAGCTAGTCGTGTCGCATTGATATGACCTAGTCTATAATGACACAAGAAGGATTCGTTCATTTCTGAACTACTCCTCTTGTGTGTATTCTATATACTTTGAACTGTGGTTTGATTTAGAACGTATATTCTATTATATAACGTGCATGATCCAATCAACTCTTGATTAAGGAAAATGTTCACAATATTATCATGTAATACAAAATTACATCCTTCTTTAACTTAACAAAGAAACTGATGTAATGTTGTATATTAGGTTCGGCATGCAATAACATTTATTCAGAATCAATGTATTTACCATTTAGTAATACAAGGTGATATCCGCCAACTGATTTGGTTGCAACACTTGCATCATTCTCTACTCTAGAGAATGATCACCTTTTCTCAGTTGTCTACCTGTCTTTAGCCCACGTAACATCTTACATATGTGGGATCCTGTTCCGGTATCTCATACCCAGGACGTAGAGTGTATTGAGAAACAGTTCTTGGTAACGAACACACCCGAAGAAGATGCATCAACATGCTTATTCTTCGTATGGGTCCCGTGGGAATCTGGATATTCCCCTATTTCCTGCTCGGACTTATAACAATTATAATATAGAGCGGAACCAACGTTCCCCAGCTCAGTATAACAAGTGGGTTCGGTTAATACATTTATATTATTATCTTGATTAAGGCGTGACATGGTCGCTACCAGGAGGGAGAGAGAGAGAGAAGAAAACACTCTGCATATGCTCTTGCAAGATCAGATTGGTTATTATTTTATCTAATCGGGATGTCTCCCACTGTTTTTACCAAATCTTCCTTCAAACCCTAAAAGGTAAGTCTAGCCGGGATTAATTACACCCTACAAGTTCGCCAATCTTTCAGCCAGGAAAATATCGGTACTTTGAGGGAGGTTCCTCGTGCTTTCACATGGACCTAATTAAAATAAACCTCGTTTTCCCATGGGCGTAACCCCGTTAACACCTTTCTAGACACCTACTTTATCGGCTAATTGTGATATGTAAAACTCTTCCATGAGTAACTCTTACTCGCAGTGGGTATCGGGATCCAACTATCTCATAGAAGGTGTGCAATCTCATTGCAAATTTCATCACTTAAAATTCCCGATAATATTTTTCCCCTAACGTCCTGTGACCTTGACGAAAGCCAACAAACCATAGTCCGCTAGTCAAGTTCAACCCGTACATTTCATTATTGAATTAAATCCACCCGCACGACCCTTGACGAAAGCCAACAAAGTCGTATGACTACCCTAATCCAATCGCACCATATGCAGCAGATAAGGAGTAAGTAGCTAGCGCCCACTACGTCTTGACGAAAGCCAACAAACGTAGCACGAATACTAAATACTACTTATCCGAAATGATGGAGGGCTACGACCGGTTTTTAAGAAAATCTTTTGCGTAACGAACTTGATATCATTATAGAATCGAGTGATCTTGAAAAGGAGTGTTTTTTTAGGCTTTTGCTAGTTTTGCTAAAGAGGTCACTCCCGGTGAAGGGATCTCGGCTCTTTCCTCATCGAATGAGGTGCTGGATATTCTACAAGGAATACCGCTATGCAAAATAAGAACTAGAGAAGCAATCAGAAACAAAACCGAGTGGGTTGTAGCATCTGCCAGTTTCGCTAAAGAGGTCACTCCTGGTGAAGGGATCTCGGCTCTTTCCTTATCGAATAAGGTGCTGGATATTCTGCAAGGAATACCGCTATACTAAGCAAGAACTAGAGCTACCAGTTTTTAAAACAGGATTCTGCAACATCTTTAGGTTTATTTCTTTTTCATTAATCTCATTAATGAAGTCCCATCATTTATGCTCCCTAAGCATCACAGAAGAAACGAAAGTAGAACGTATGCTTATGCCATCCGCATTCGCCACAGTGTCCCGTTATGCACCGTTAGGTTACTTAACTAACGGTATAGCGGGGCGGGACTAGCGCGGGTTCGAAACATAAGCAACGTTTATTATATATCATATAAATATAACAATAAAGCATTCTTCTCAACATATAAAGTGATCACATCACAGAATATCAGCAGCAGAAGTCCACATATGAAATATTGGATATACTAGGAATTCCGTGTTTTAAATTAAGCCAGTAAAAAACACGGATTCCACGGTCGTGATGAATAACCAAACCCACATCCCTAGACCCCTACGAGAGAGGCAAGCAACCCTACCAATTCTAGAGTTAGGAGACCCGGTCTCAACTCTTAGAGATGGTCTCCCACTGGACCCTAGAACCCGGTTACTTATGCTCCCCATCTTGGGTCTATCCTAATGCGGAAAAGTAAATAATATACAACAAGGGTGACAGCATCCTCTACCCGGAAGTGTCCCAATAAAAGAATATTAAATACAATTTTTTACATGAATGAAAATGAAAAACTCTCATCTCACAAAAAAAAAACCCGGCTATTCAAACACGACGATCCAATATAACATATCACAGTAACACATAACATCACATGTTATCAACGTAAGTAAATATACGTATCCCAATTGTCGTTGACATATAGCAACGAAACCGGCGATACACCACATATTACACTTACGGTCGCAGAAAAGAAAGTGAAAAACTACAACAATTGGAATCCGCAACCACCTTAGACATCATAAACCCAATGTATCACATACTTTGGATTTCATGCCTAACCAAATGAATTCCTTAGACATCATAAACCCGGAATATCACATATTCCGAATTTCATGCCTAAAAATTATAAACCCCGCATTTTAGTCTCGTTATTGAAAACACTTTCCAATAACAAGTCGGGTAATTAAACAAGATTCCCGACATCCTGATCGAATGCTCTTCAGAAACTTTAGTAGATGGGCGCACCTCCCGATGTCGTTGACGAAGTGCACTTAGGCGGAACACCGCGGCCGCGAGCACCCGAACGGATGCTTTTGGCAACGGGGTTCTCCTACAGTCGCTTGGTCGGGGCTATGGGGCATGGTTATCTAGTAAGGTTACCCGGCAAGTATCTGCGTACGCTACATGATTGCGACGGACTTTTGATCCACATCAAAATCTCGTGGCAACCGATCAAATGAGACTAAATTGCTAGATTTATAAAATTCAAATTAGTTTACACAAAACTAATTATTGTGGATTTCAAGTATTGTATCACAATTCACAGATAGCTAGACGGTGTTAAACTTTTCGATCGAATCAACAAACACCCACATTTTCCCCGAAAACTCAACACTTGAGCACAGTTTAAAAAATACCCAGAACATGTCACAACACCTATGGACCAACCATAGAAGAGCCAACCCTTGCCTCACCTATGGCGCCGCGGAACTACCACAATCCCTAGGGTTTGGTGGCGGTTCCAGCGGTCATAAAATCGAGTTAGGGTTTTATTTTTCTAGAGGGTCCATAGAAAACACCTGCATGATTTTCTGAAGATTTTCAACTTGGAAAATTCCAACTTTAGGAAAATTTACAGTGAGGGAAAAATGGGTTATTGATATCCGCTCGAACTTTTTAACGTCGTCTTAATAACCCGAAAATATGTTAGAATTACGACTACGAAGCACTCTGAATTGCCTTTATAGAAAGATAACATCACATGCAATCTCAGTAAAAACAAGCATCACCTGAAACACCAAAACCCAGAGACTGGAACACCGACCAAAAACGAACCCCAGACAATCTAAGAAAACCGGTGGGGCCGGTCCTTTTTCAACATGTGGCCGGTCCAAATCCGGCGATAGGAGCTCGTTTTCGTCTGGTGTTCATGTTACATCTCATGAAACATTTTGCAACTGCTTAAAAAAAATTTAGACACTCTGAAAATTTCGACAGAAACTAGGTTTTTTTTTCGAGTGTTTCGGAGTTGTTTCGGTTTCGTAATTCTATAAACATCGTGTCACGACCCGAAATGGCACGTGACTGACACTTGAATCATGTGATGTCTATAGGACCCCACCTAATTCAAGTAAGCCAAAAGCCCAAAAATCTAAACCATTCTAAAGAAGAAGTGAAGGGAAACTTGTTTTTAACCAAGTGGTTTTAATAAAATAAGTGGCATTAAACAATTAAAAGCAACATTATATTTTCCCGAAAATTTTGGCAGAGTCTCCTTTGTAAATACTGGCCCCTAAATGGGTACAACATATGAAATACATAATAATGAATAAAGGCATCCCCAAGCGGGAGTTAGCCTTACGCCAATTGGCGGACACGACCACGCAAGCAATATAATATACAACGCCGAAGGGCGAGGATTAAAACTCAGAAAGAAACCAATATCCACAAGAAAAACAGAGAAAAAAACCATAATAATACAGGCGCGTGACTCTAAGGTCGAATGAATATACACTGGTCTTCTAAGTCTAACAAATATACAAGTCTGGTTGATGGAGTTTACTAGATACAACTGAATGTAAATACAAATACTACGGTGGTCACGATACAAGTGAACTTACCAACCAAAGCAATCACCCGGAAGGAAGCAGTGTGCCAGCAAAGCCGCCAAGGAAACCTGTATGGAAAAACCTGCAAGAAACTGTGGCACAACGGGGGTGAGTTGCCAACTCGTGAGTAGAAAACATCACCGAGCAGAAATCGCATGTATGACTCTATCCTAGGTCATACCATAATATCTTTATAATATATAACCTGGAGCATCAATAATGGCAAGGGTAAACATCTATACATAAGTGTAATACCAAGTGCTCGTGTCAGTGCCTCAGGTAACAACATATCACATATATGATGTACGAATGCATTAAGAATGAAAACAGAATACATCTTGAATAGGAAAACTGTTTTCTTATGTCAGTGAGAATTCTGTATAAAAACCGAAGTATCAGCAATGAAATCAACAAAGAATCCGTGTCAAGCATCGACACCAAATATATATCTCAATATCTCGGGCTCCGGCAATCCGGACTGGCCCATATAATCAAATCTCAATGTCTCGGGCTCCGGCAATCCTGACTGGCCCCGGGCTCCGGCAATCCGGACTGGCCCAAATCATAAATATCTCATGACTACATCGGTATCCTCCGGATATCCGCCGCGTCATAAATAACCGGTCGGTAGTGCTCCTCTGCCGGGCTCAACGCCATCATCTACGACCATCTTTCCCCGGGGTACCGCACCGGGTCCACCATGCACCCGCAGACGGTTCCTCCTCCTCCTCGAATCGGGTGTATGATACCGCTCAAGAGCCGAGAAAACTCATGGTGGACATCTCTCAAATCATATTACGAGAAAACCGTAAATTTCTATCTGTAAAATGATAATGAGTTTAAAAAATCCTTACGGTTTCTCCAAATCCAGAAATCTCATGGAAATCCAAAATTCCAATATCGAGAGGCAATAAACAATGAATTACCGGCATAAAGACCCATAATATCGGATGACAAATGAATACATATACTTTCATGAAGTATCTCGGCAATAAATGCAATATCAAAACTAGCATATGAAAGCAAGCGTACTAGTACTATTGGAACTAACAGCTAGCAATTTACATTGATGAAGTAATATTCTCTAAGTGTACGTGACATGTTAATTACCAATGATGATGTTTGTGAGCCGGCAAGCAAGTGTTCGTGGATATACGCATCATCGGTAATGATGCTGGTGTCCTGACAACATGGGTTCATAATTACAAAAGACGACATATGTATAAGCATGCAATGCGATAAGAACAACATAAATGTAATGGAGAATGAATAGTAAATGCAACATATAAGCATATACGTTTATATATATACGAGTCATACACTTTTGGCATTTGGAATAGCACGAATCGTGGTTTTAGAAAATAGGGGCTACGGTATTTTTAGGAAAAGATACGTCCTTTGAAAGATCCGTAGTATCCCACGGCTTGTCTTTAAAATATACTCATGATTCATTAGTTTTGAAAATAAGTATGACTCGAGCCCAGTCTAACATCTACTAAATAAACTACAGGATGAAGCTAAGAGACTAAACAAAAGGGAAAGGAAATCCACCTAAGTCGGAGTCGATATATCTAGTAGTCGGTGATCCCGCCTCAATAGCGTCACGTACGATAAAATATGTATATAATACGACATTCTCGAATCAAGAGTATGGATCAATCATTATATTTATACTTCGTACGGTTAATCCATCGTACGGCATCCCGAAATCGGGATACGGGTCAATATCACATTTATCTCATTAATCATATGGTATCACTATCATAAATCATGAACTAAGTGAACTGATCTAAAGTCTAGTACATACCGATACCATCCAACATATATCCGCGTGTGAATAAAATCACATCGCCTATTTGATCCGCTATAATATCATGCCGTATCTCATAACACGACCCAAATCACATCACCGATCTCACGGCATCATGCCCAATCACATCGACTCATCTCCAAGTATCATATACTATCCTCATCATACGTGTATACGTATATGTATATATATATATAGCAACACATCCACATACATATATATATATAGCAACACATCCACATACATATATATATATATATATATACATATATCATATACACCAAAACATAACTTGTGTGTTCGTGTATGTGTATACCTTATTCTATGGTTCGCGACTAAGAACTAACTAAAAACGTTTCTTCCAATTACGCTAAAACTAACCCATGCTCTCCTAAAATCTTCCTTGCTAATTATCCGCGTTCAACAAAAATACATATATAAATATATAACATATCATATGCTACACTACGAACTGCGGGGGTGCTATATGCCATCCACCCGACTTCCCCCGTAGATATATATCCACTCACCTTGATCTTTGCTTTCCGAAGTCGATGTCGCCATGCTCCTCCTTGCTTTCTAAAGTCCACACGAGGGTGCCTACATATATAACACATGGTATTGTAAACAGAAATCGCGCACGAAAACCAAAACGGCACACGAATTACACATAGGTTAAAACCGATGGTCTACTCATGCAAAAGAGCCAAACAACACCCGAATAAATGAATACGCTAAAACTAACCCATGCTGGTGTGCTAAACTAGAGCTCCTGCTGTCCAAGCTGGTGCAACTGCTGAAGCTGATGCTGATGCAAAAATGTGGTGTGTGGTGTGGTATGGGGTCATGAACTAAGTGAACTGATCTAAAGTCTAGTACATACCGATACCATCCAACATATATCCGCGTGTGAATAAAATCACATCGCCTATTTGATCCGCTATAATATCATGCCGTATCTCATAACACGACCCAAATCACATCACCGATCTCCTGGCATCATGCCCAATCACATCGACTCATCTCCAAGTATCATATACTATCCTCATCATACGTGTATACGTATATGTATATATATATATATATAGCAACACATCCACATACATATATATATATAGCAACACATCCACATACATATATATATATATATATATATACATATATCATATACACCAAAACATAACTTGTGTGTTCGTGTGTGTGTATACCTTATTCTATGGTTCGCGACTAAGAACTAACTAAAAACGTTTCTTCCAATTACGCTAAAACTAACCCATGCTCTCCTAAAATCTTCCTTGCTAATTATCCACGTTCCACAAAAACACATATATAAATATATAACATATCATATGCTACACTACGAACTGCGGGGGTGCTATATGCCATCCACCCGACTTCCCCCGTAGATATATATCCACTCACCTTGATCTTTGCTTTCCGAAGTCGATGTCGCCATGCTCCTCCTTGCTTTCCAAAGTCCACACGAGGGTGCCTACATATATAACACATGGTATTGTAAACAGAAATCGCGCACGAAAACCAAAACGGTACACGAATTACACATAGGTTAAAACCTATGGTCTACTCATGCAAAATAGCCAAACAATTCCAGCAGAATATAAAAGAAATCAGTGTATGAGGCATAGCAAGTCGACTCAAGTGAGCTCGACCCAGATACATCATAAAATAAATCCTCAAGTCTCACAATCTCACATCTAGGTCAATATACAGTAATCCAAATAAAACAGGTACAACTGAACTGATAGTAGCAGTAGTGGCAACAGTAGTAGTAGTAGCAACAGTAGTAACAGTAGATGGAATACTCTAGATACAATGAGCATATATAAGGTGGTACAAACTGATAATAACCCACCTAAGAGCAAAGCCTCTAGTCCAGGCAATAAGTACAAATGAAGTAAAGGTATCCGCCGCTACAGTGCTGACGGAGTGGACCTGCAGAATGTTGGAGATAGTGCCCTCAGAGTCAATTATTGGATCACAGGTACGTGATTGCAATGATTGAGGGAGGACCTATCAGGGTAGGAAAGTCTTACTCGAAATGATAGTATGCTATCTGGTTTATCTTTATCATCGTGTACTGCTTTAGGTGACCTGACATGTCGCTATTACACGTTGATAGAGCCCCTAGGATTCTTGCTTGACCACCAGCAGTATGATGGCGATCATATACGTGGGAGCTGGTAGTCTACAAGCACATCCTTAAAAGGTCCCTAGTCGTGGGAGTTTCGAGACAGGGCATCGATTCTCCAGAGTAGACTAGTGTATACAGTCGAGACCCCGACGAGGGGCGGTGGCCGGTCTCACAAGCCACTGGTGTCAGTTGGTTCACCTAAGATGTATACAGGTGCTCATTGGGTTATGAGTACACCGGACAGGACTCGCCGGGAACCTGCTAGTTGGTCTTATACCAGACGTCAGAAAGCAGTTCCCTGGTAACATGTGTACAGGTTAGTTCATCGACCTGAGGATCGTCATTTGTCTCGTGTGAGTTCCCACTGTTCTTTGATTACTACCCTACCACGGCTCAAAGGAGTCGTGCAAACAGGTTTTAGTTGGGTACAGTCCCGAGCCACATGGAGGCAGTGAGCGGATCTTCAGGGGTTCGTCTCTCCCGGTATTGGGGGTGAGGTCGCGCTGTGTCTAGGAGAGCCATTACGCAAAGCCCTCGGCCGAGGCAGGAGATTTACTGGTAGGTATTCCAGTAGTATCTCAGGGCGTTCTGGGCTACACTCCGACACGACTTGTACCGCTTTTGGGGGTCTGACTTTTACTAACCCCCTAGGCCCGACATGCGATGCTCATAGACGAACGGACCGGACTGTACGGATATTGTCACTGACAGGCTCAGTAGGGTGTCAGGATGAGTTCGCTCATCGACGTCCCTTTTGGTCAATAGCTGGTGGCCCGTCACGTATTGGCTAATACCTCTGACGTGCTAGTGGTTAAATCCACAGCCATAGTATTGACGAGTCTTTAGAGTCCACCACACTTACAGTTACTCAAGTTTTCGGGCGAAACGCTGTAGAGGCCGTATGGAGATATGGCAGGGTCCGATCAGATACGTGCGGTATTGCACGGATCAGGATCGGACGGTTTGTACTAGTGGCCGTATAGTTATATGGCAGGGTTCGATCTGATACGTGCGGTATTGCACGGATCAGGATCGAACGGATATTACTAGCCGGCTTTGGCTTAAGCCGGTCCTAGTTTAGTACAGTGTAGATTTTGTCTCATTGCATTTGTATCCGGACGGAATACAGATGCGGGTGTGTATGCACAGTATCGGGGTTTTCCTGTAATTTGTTACGGGACCATTTTTCTGGAGTTGCCAGTTTGCATTCCGTTCCGGCCGGTTTTCCTTTGTTCTTTCCCGGCCGGACTTTTCCGATGGAGGGGGTTATTTGCAAGTTTGCAAATAACACTTTGTGGAGGTTTTATTTGCATAAGGATTGATATGTTAAGCATCTTTGCTTTTCATGCATTTATTGTGATAAGAATGGATTTGATTTGGATTTAAGTTTTGTGATGATTATGTCTAGGATGTGGTCACCTCTTTTCACTTCCTACACTCACCTCCCTTCATGCTTCATAATCTTTGCTCCACCATTTTCTAAGTATGAGAGTTTTCATTAAAAAAGAGAGAAGAAGAAAAGAAAAAGAAGAGAGCTTCATCTTTGAGAGAGTAGCATTCTTGATCTCATTTTTGATGCTAGAAAAATGCAAGCACCATTTTTCTTACCTTGATTCCTCCTTCATCTACAAATGGCAACAAATCCCAAAAGAGACTATGATTCTACACTACACTTCCTACAGCATATCTTGAGCATGTCGAGTTGCCGGCTTCATGCCCGAGTGCCTCGGTATTGAGGCGGGAGCCCGTAAAAGACGCAGGCGATGTGGTGCCCTTCCGGCGAGGAGGCGACGATGTGGAGGCAAGACTTTCCGCGGGAGATCGGGACGATGACGAGAAGACCGGAGGACTCAGATCTCTCGGTATACTTCTCTTCCCATCTCTTGGTTGCTAGCATTAGGTTAATGGTAAACGATCCGGGTTTTCATTGTCCGCGGTAGCGCCGGTTTCCGAGTAAGGAA
Source organism: Agapanthus africanus (assembly GCA_030015575.1). NCBI lineage: Eukaryota > Viridiplantae > Streptophyta > Magnoliopsida > Asparagales > Amaryllidaceae > Agapanthus > Agapanthus africanus. The sequence continues at coordinate 211,290,565 of JASDDO010000004.1, forward strand.
AATTTTTGATTCCGCATTTTGGCCTCGAGTACGAGGCCGGGGCGCTGCCGTGGCGCAACATGGTATCAGAGACACGCCATTAACCTTGCCTAGCTTGTTCTAATGCGTTTTGCTTATCCGATCGACCAAAATTCCAAAAACCTCATTTTTGTTCACATCAGTTTTCTGTTGGAATTTTTTGGTGTCTAAAAATTTTTCAGGTTGCAGAAAAATGATGTGCTGGAAAATATAAGGCTACTGTAGAAAAACGATAGAGTGATCCCCTAGTTGGAGCGCGGAACCGCGGCCAAAACCCCCTTTGGGCCGCGGTTCCGCCGCACTATAGTGAGGTCACCTGTTCGTTTTTCTTCAGTTGCTTTCTGGGCTGAAAATAGTGCTTTTGGGATATTAAATATGAGCCCAGATCTTCTGTGACTGCTACAGTTTTACTTGGGGGCCTACTTGTTAATTGTTTGATCGATCGGATATTTTAAACACATTATTTCACAGTATTTACATTATATCTGCGACCGTGAATGTCACTTGATCGGTAGATCCCGTCTAACTGCTATAGCCCGGTTAGACGGATTTGCGAACGTGACTTTCACGTTGATGTTCTATGTTTATGCTGTGATGTTGCGGATCGGTCGTGGGGGATAGCCTGGATGCAATGCTAGTACAGTTTTGTTGTATTATGTACATTTGATATTGCGGGGCGAGCGTCCGACATGTAGACTGCCGTCACTGCCTGTTTGTATTATTCTTTTGGGGCACGACCTGGTTGCGGTCGATGTACCCGTTGTATGTATATTTTACTTTCTGTACTAGGATTACCCCGCGGAGGGGTGCACGGATAGCCGGGTTCTAGAGGGCAACGGCCCCGCATCTCATGGCATTGAGACGGAGGGGGCTTCACTCTGGGATTGGCGGGCTATTCACCGCACTCGTAGGGGGTACAGGTTGACCCAGGAGGGGTGCCCAAGTTGCCGGATTCCGTGAAGTGCTGGGTGGTCCATTCACGGTACTGAAGGGGGCTGCCTCGCTTCAGGTTTTGGCGGGTGACTTGCCGCGCCCGTAGGGGTCTAGGATTTCATTGCACAGGCTATCCACACGACCAGGGGAACGTCGGGTTTCAGCAGCGGCTCTGTGAAACCCGGGGCTTCCAGATATCTGTATTGTTCTGTGATGCTGTACATTTCTGTGATGTTGCATTTTATCACGCCTTGAGCGAAATATAATATATTGGTATATATATTAGTAGATGTTGTATATGTTTTACATCCGCGCTAGTCCAGTCCCCGCTCTGTCGTTAGTTAGCTAACCTAACGGGTAATGACAGGACCCAGTGGCGAATGCGGATGGCATATACGGACATCAGTATATTTTCGTTCTTTGTGGTGTGATCCAATGATGGGACTGCGTTGATTCGGATCAACGCAAGTTATAAACAAACCTATTCTGATATTGTTGGAACAATTTTTTCAAAAAGTTGTTATTGCAAGGACGTTCACCTTTGTTTTGCATCGTGGTATTCAGTTGGAATATCCTGCTCCTCAGTCGACGAGGCAAGGGCCGAGATCCCTTCACCGGGAGTGACCCCTTGGACAGAAGTTTGCGTCAGGGTAATAACTTCACTATAGCCGATTACTTTTGCTTTGCATCGTGGTATTCAGTTGGAATATCCTGCACCTCATTCTACGAGGAAAGAGCCGAGATCCTTTCACCGGGAGTGACCTCTTTAGCAAAGGTTTTCGTCACTATATTTTTATAAAAGACTATGCAGTTCCTTCAACGATATCAAGTTCATTACGTTAAAGGTTTTTCGCCAAAAACCAGCCGTAGCCCTCCGTCATTTCCTACAGGTATTATTTAGTATTCGTGCTGCGTTTGTTGATCTAGTCAAGACGTAGTGTTCGGTAGCTAAGTGGTACTTGTTTGTTGCATAAGTGGGATTGGTTAGGACAGTCGTGCGGCCTTGTTGACCTAGTCAAGGGCACGTACGGGTGGGTTTAATGCAATCCAGAATAATGACGGGTTGAACTTGACTAGCGGTTTATGGTTTGTTGACCTAGTCAAGGTCATAAACCGCTTGGGGTAAAAATCACATCGGGAGTTTCAAAAGAACTGAAACTTGCCAGGCATGCGCATACCTTCTGGAGTGTGGTGACGTGAGTGGATTCCGTCACGTTATCATGCGATGATAGTTGGATCCCGATTCCCACTGATGAGTTGGTTTACTCCTCGGGTGACCCCGACTAATTCTTCTTTCAGGTTTGGAAGAGAATTTGAGGTACAGTGGGAGGTTTCCTGATTAGATAAAGTGACAACCATTCTGATCTAGGATAGAGTGCACGCTTAGTGTTTCTTTTCTCTCTCTCTCTGGCAGCGACCATTGACCCGACCCTAGACTATGACTCAGTGACCAAGTTGACCGAACCTTCTTAACACTGGCTTTTGGATTGTCAGAGTTGCGAACCTCATTGCCACTCCTACTTTTACCCTTTTCTCCAGGACACCCCGTATTACTCTGAACGTCCACTTCCATTGGACAAAACCATCGTATGGTTAGATACGAACTCGAAGGAATTCGAGGATGGTTTCCGGTTCTGGAGAAAACGGATAGGACTATTCAGTTGTCTTTTCTTTTCACCTTCTCTCAGGCTACGAGTACTCCTTGGTTTAGGAGTAGTACACCTATTACGCAAATTGGATAGTCTTCTTCCAAACCATAGGCTGGTGCCGACCGGTAGGGAATGAAGAAAACCAGTTAGCCTAAACGGTGTACAGAAGGTATTAAGATTAAGACAAAGCAAGGGATTAGTAAAAGGGCAAAGTAAATTGTGACTGATATTCACGACCAAACCAAGTATTTCTTCGCCAATCCTAAATCACCTTTGTATTTGTCCAGGACACTCCGTATCACTATGAAGATCCACAGTTTATTGGATACTCCATCGTATGGTTATATACGAACTCGAAAGGAACTTGTTCCAGTTCGGGGATGGATTCTGGTCCAGGAGAAATAGGAATAAAGTACATTCAGGTGTCTTTTATCTTCACCTTCTCTCGCGTTGCGAGTGCTCCTAGGATTAGGACAGTACACCCTTTATGCTTATTGGATAGTCTTCTTCCAAACCATAGGCTGGTGCCGAACGGTAGGGAAGGAAGAAAACCAATTGGCCTAAAGAGGTGTGCAGAAGGTAATGACTAAAGACATATGAAGGGATTTGGAGAGGTGGCAAAGAATTATACGGTTATAGTTGTGAATCTGGATAATGGAAGAGGCATTACTAAGAATACCGGGATACCCCACCGAAACATTTCAATGTTTCAGTTTCACTGTGTACTGTTAAAAGAAAACTGATTTCCTGATTAGACACTTGCTCCAGGGTATGTATTTACCAGGTTTGATTCTCACATCTGTATGGTTTTACAGATGGTGAGTGGGAGTAAGTTATTGGGAATTGGGTGATCATCCTCATTATATCGGGATTCGTTGTAATCGGTGATATTTGAGGAGATCATCTGGGCTGTTTGCCGGTCGGTAAATATTTGGTTTTGAATATCCGCTGTTGTGCACCAATTTCAAATTGATATATCTGTACGTCTATTTTCATAGAGTGAGATATACCTTTTGATTTTATGTCGATGACATTTACCTATATCAGTGGATGGTTAGGTAAGGAGCATCAAACAGCGGTGTAATTCTTCTTAACCATAAGTACAGTTTTCAACCTACGACGCACAGTGAAAGAGTTGTTAGACTCAGCGGACTTATACAGAGTATTGTATGTTGTCCAGTGTCCATTAGGACAGAGGGGTTGGTCCTCATACTATATTCTGTTTACTTTTAACTTCTCTAGTTCTTAGACATGTGTTTCGTAGAAACACAGGGTCTAAGTTTTTGAGGAGTTATAGGTATTTGAATAGAGTAGAGAACCAGGTATTGCAAGTATCGGGATTCTTCAAAGTGATCGAAGATGTAGATACTTGTATATGGTATTCAGTTGATAGTAATGATTAAGAGAACTAGTTTCTCTTTCAGGTTACTCATAATTGGAAACATTCCTAAGTTGAGTAACGCTGATCGGCCTCCTTCCATTTAGTTGACATGCACTGGAGACAGCTGCATGATTTGAATCTGGTTCAATTAAATCAGTGCCTCTGTTTCTATATTGGATATAGAACAGTTCATATCTTGACATTGTTAAGGTACGGGGAGTTGTCCGGCTTATGCTTAAAACCAGACACTGGACAACTCAAGGCACGTTTCTGTAATGGCTGTTTGTGGGTTGACCCAGGCTATGACGAGGGTTGATTTTCTACCATCTGGAAGATCAATAGTGATATTGTTCTTCACTCGCCACAATTTTAAAAGAAATGGATTTTTCAGAAAACAGCAGTGGGAGTATGGTAGAACTGGAAGTGATTCCAGAACCGCAAACGATTACTGAAGATTTGATAAGGAACCTACAGATTCAATCTGATTTGACATTCCATTAGCCACTCCGCAGATAAGGTGGGTAACTTCAGGCACCCGAGAGGTACTCCGGTAGCCTCAAGGACGGTGACAGGGAAGTTCTTGCTTACCCACACTTGCCATTGTTGTTGTTCCAGGCTGCGAGACCCGGCAGGAGGATGAGTATAGCGTCGTTCTAAACTAGTTTTAGAAGTGCGCGTCTATATGACTCTGGCAGAGGGTTGTCGTAGTCAGTGGGAGCAGCGGAAGCATTGGTGGACATCTGGCTTATGTCTATTTATAGACTAAAGCAGATATAGCGGAGATAGATCATCTATTTCTGACATGACAGTCATAGGTTTGACTTCATCAGAATAGTGGATGGATCTGTTGAGAAGGTAGTAGGGTGTGATGTCATGGTATTTGGATGACATACACAGAGTAGGAAAAGGAAATTCCTATACTACGATCGGTTATACTTTGGTCGTCACACAGTGTTTTCTCCGTATGGGATTTGGACATTATGTCAGACATACTGGTTACTAGATCTATGGTTTTAGATCTAGATTTGGGTGGTTTCCCAATCTGGGTACTTAGACAGCATTCTAAGAGTATTTAGAATGAACGACTCCTGGCATGGTAATGCACCTGCAGGTAATGGAGTCACCCTCTCTAAAGGTGTCTTACAGACTAAAGGAGAGAGGGATGTGCATGATTGGCAGATCTCTTGTTTAGGCAATTGAGTCAATCATGAGATGTCAAGTACCACACCAGATGTTGTTCTTGCACTAGATGCAATAAGTTGACATTGATCCAATCCTGGAGAAACAGTCGGAAGCAGTTTTAGAACATAAGTGAATGTTCTAGGCATATGATAACGACAGCCTCATTTGGGAGACAGTTATCATTCCAGGCTTCCAAGGTGACATGGACGACAAGAAGGTTGTCAGAGTTATAGTTTTCCTTCTGACGAGGGGCAGTATTTTGGACAGGTGGTCCAAGGCAATACTGAGGGTGGCATGGCGCAGGATACTGATTAAGTTCAGTTGACGATACAGTCTAAGAAGTTTGGATTTGGAGTTCATTTATGAGCTAGGTCCCATCAGACATCCAGACATTCTAAGACAGGTATTGCTCATTTCGGGAGATGGCTTTCTCCGCGAACTTGATATATAGAGAGAGACATAGAAAGAAACATCACAGCGGATCCACTCACTGAGGCTATTCCACGAACGCAATAGTTTCGCAAACGGGTTTTGTGAGACTGACTAGTAGAGGAGTTGGGTGTTCGGTATCACACGGGCTGTGAGTATGCGGCATCGCAATAATTAGCCTTGAGTGCAAGTGGGAGATTGTTGGAGATAGTGCCCTCAGAGTCAATTATTGGATCACAGGTATGTGATTGCAATGATTGAGGGAGGACCTATCCCGGTAGGACAGTCTTACTCGAGATGATAGTATGCTATCTGGTTTATCTTTATCATCGTGTACTGCTTTAGGTGACCTGACATGTCGCTATTACACGTTGATAGAGCCCCTAGGATTCTTGCTTGACCACCAGCAGTATGATGGCGATCATATACGTGGGAGCCGGTAGTCTACAAGCATATCCTTAAAAGGTCCCTAGTCGTGGGAGTTTCGAGACAGGGCATCGATTCTCCAGAGTAGACTAGTGTATACAGTCGAGACCCCGACGAGGGGCGGTGGCCGGTCTCACAAGCCACTGGTGTCAGTTGGTTCACCTAAGATGTATACAGGTGCTCATTGGGTTATGAGTACACCGGACAGGTCTCGCCGGGAACCTGCTAGTTGGTCTTATACCAGACGTCAGATAGCAGTTCCCTGGTGACATGTGTACAGGTTAGTTCATCGACCTGAGGATCGTCATTTGTCTCGTGTGAGTTCCCACTGTGCTTTGATTACTACCCTACCACGGCTCAAAGGAGTCGTGCAAACAGGTTTTAGTTAGGTACAGTCCCGAGCCACATGGAGGCAGTGAGCGGATCTTCAGGGGTTCGTCTCTCCCGGTATTGGGGGTGAGGTCGCGCTGTGTCTAGGAGAGCCATTACGCAAAGCCCTCGGCCGAGGCAGGAGATTTACTGGTAGGTATTCCAGTAGTATCTCAGGGCGTTCTGGGCTACACTCCGACATGACTTTTACCGCTTTTGGGGGTCTGACTTTTACCAACCCCCTAGGCCCGACATGCGATGCTCATAGACGAACGGACCGGACTGTACGGATATTGTCACTGACAGGCTCAGTAGGGTATCAGGATGAGTTCGCTCATCGACGTCCCTTTTGGTCAATAGCTGGTGGCCCGTCACGTATTGGCTAATACCTCTGACGTGCTAGTGGTTAAATCCACAGCCATAGTATTGACGAGTCTTTAGAGTCCACCACACTTACAGTTACTCAAGTTTTCGGGCGAAACGCTGTAGAGGCCGTATGGAGATATGGCAGGGTCCGATCAGATATGTGCGGTATTGCACGGATCAGGATCAGACGGTTTGTACTAGTGGCCGTATAGTTATATGGCAGGGTTCGATCTGATACGTGCGGTATTGCACGGATCAGGATCGAACGGATATTACTAGCCGGCTTTGGCTTAAGCCGGTCCTAGTTTAGTACAGTGTAGATTTTGTCTCATTGCATTTGTATCCGGACGGAATACAGATGCGGGTGTGTATGTACAGTATCGGGGTTTTCCTATAATTTGTTACGGGACCAGTTTTCTGGAGTTTCCAATTTGCATTCCGTTCCGTCCGGTTTTCCTTTGTTCTTTCCCGGCCGGACTTTTCCGATGGAGGGGGTTATTTGCAAGTTTGCAAATAGCACTTTGTGGAGGTTTTATTTGCATAAGGATTGATATGTTAAGCATCTTTGCTTTTCATGCATTTATTGTGATAAGAATGGATTTGATTTGGATTTGAGTTTTGTGATGATTATGTCTAGGATGTGGTCACCTCTTTTCACTTCCTACACTCACCTCCCTTCATGCTTCATAATCTTTGCTCCACCATTTTCTAAGTATGAGAGTTTTCATTAAAAAAGAGAGAAGAAGAAAAGAAAAAGAAGAGAGCTTCATCTTTGAGAGAGTAGCATTCTTGATCTCATTTTTGATGCTAGAAAAATGCAAGCACCATTTTTCATACCTTGATTCCTCCTTCATCTACAAATGGCAACAAACCCCAAAAGAGACTATGATTCTACACTACACTTCCTACAGCATATCTTGAGCATGTCGAGTTGCCGGCTTCATGCCCGAGTTGCCTCGGTATTGAGGCGGGAGCCCGTAAAAGACGCAGGCGATGTGGTGCCCTTCCGGCGAGGAGGCGACGATGTGGAGGCAAGACTTTCCGCGGGAGATCGGGACGATGACGAGAAGACCGGAGGACTCGGATCTCTCGGTATACTTCTCTTCCCATCTCTTGGTTGCTAGCATTAGGTTAATGGTAAACGATCCGGGTTTTCATTGTCCGCGGTAGCGCCGGTTTCCGAGTAAGGAAAATTTTTGATTCCGCATTTTGGCCTCGAGTATGAGGCCGGGGCGCTGCCGTGGCGCAACACCGAAAAGCTGTGGCACAACGGGGGTGAGTTGCCAGCTCGTGAGTAATAGATAACATTTACTAAGGCTATCGTATGCATGCACACAAGTGTCCTGACATCCCTAAAACAGGTATAGCTACATGTACTGGCAGGTGTGTATGCATCAACAGTATACTAGCAAGTATATATGTCATATGGAGGTGATAACATGTATGTATGCCACATGAAAATACCATCATGAATGTATGCTATATGAGTCACCTCAGGATCTCAACATGTAAGTGTAAGAATTATTCCTTGCTTGTTTTGAAACTTCTTTTTTAAACATCAGCATGATATTCAAGAAATCAATAAAATCCGTGTCCAGCAACGATACCTCAAAACTGACCAAATCTCATATACCCATGTCAAGTATCTCTGGCCTCAGCCATCCGGCTGATCCACATCAAAATCCATATCTCAATCCAGCGGCCACGGTCGGTATCCTCTGGATATCCGCCGTGCCAAATGAAATCACCGGTAGGTAATCCGTCCCCTGCCAGGCTCAACGCCATTATCTGCGATCTTCTAGCCCCGGGGTACCGTACCGGGCCCACCATGTACCCGAGACGGTTCATCCACCTCCTCGAAACGGGTCTCGAAAACCACAGCAAACTCATGGTGGACGACACTTTACATCACTAGAAAACCGCAGCTTTTATATTTTTAACAATTATCAGTTGAAATCTTGCGGCTTTCCCCCGAAATCCAGAAATATCATAAACCTCATGAAATTATCATAAATACATATGCCGATGATTATGAATGCTTATGGTATCAATTTAAATACTTATTTCAATGTCACATTTCTAGGCAGTTAACATGTTTCAGATTTAAAGTTATTTAGTGTCGTGACATGGCAATTACCAGGGTGTGTGTGTCCACATGAATAGTGCTCGTGCAACATATAAAACCTGGTAATGGTGCATGTGTCCTATAATGAATCTGCGTATATGGAACATCATATAGATACTAACTACAGCAATTATCATGCAAGTTTTATCATTATTACTCCAATGTTACCAGTAATACCAAGTCTACTAAATCTATCGGGCGACTCGCGCCATCCAAACGATTGTCCCCCGTAGATGTTAAATCTACTCACCCGTGGTCCTGTGCTAAGTGTGTCCGACCACCTGCTTTCCCTTCTCAGCCGCGCTTGAAGTTCCTGCCGACGAACCTAGAATTCACATGAGTCACCATATAAGAAGAAATTCTGCAAAACGTGATATATCGACAAAAGGGATACGCGTGCGTGAACTAAACGCGTGTGCACACGTCACGACGTGACGCGCACAAACCCACCAGAATCAGAACTGACACGCTGTGTCGCGCAGCGCGCCACAGAACCACGCGCATCACGCGCGTGTCGCACAAGTTTAAAACATCGAAAACACGCAACTAGTTCCAGATTTTGCCTCAGGGCCAAACTTGAAAAGTTACAGATACCAAAAACCCTAGCTACCAAGACCAAACCAACACCCCAAAAACCCAACACCCCCACCCCCTTCCTGGCCGCAATTTGCGGCCAGATCTAATTAATTGGCTGCCAAGATAGGGAGGTGGGTCCCCGTGCTCTGGGTGTGTGTTTCTACTCATCTCACCATGCTACAGTCTTCTCAAAATTATTCTGATGTGGTCGGGTCAACAGCAGATTCTATAGAGGTTAAAAGTCACTAAAACTGCCAAAATACGCCAAGTCGGGTAAATCGGGTGTCTACATGGAATCTGGGGAATTTCTCTGGTTGGCTGGCCTCACTAGCACCTAAGAAGGTTATTCTAGCTAACGCAATTCTCACTTTGCTCAAAATCTCCATAAAACACCCAATATCACTACTAAGCATGATATGGACACCAATTAAGCTAGATTATCGAAATTTTAGCAAATTAAGGCTAATCCTCTAATTTTAATGACACCACTAGGCTTAAACCGATTAGTTAACACCAAAGATGGCTCATTAAACTACAAGTACTCTAAAGTGATTAAATCTAACATCACTGCACAATTCTAGCATGAAAATTCTATTTATCACAAAAACTAGCTAATCAAGCTCCTAATCTACACAATATGGGAAAAGTTCAAGAGTTATACCCTCTAAGAACCTTGCAACCCAGGAGAAGGAGAAGAAGAAGAGGGTAGGTGCTGCTGTGCTAAACTAGAGCTCCTGCTGTCCAAGCTGGTGCAACTGCTGAAGCTGATGCTGATGCAAAAATGTGTTTGCTGTTGCTGTTGCTGATGGAAAAAATGTTGCTGGTGTTGTATGGAGTTGTGTGGTATGGTATGGAGTTGTGTGTGGTGTGGTATAGAGTTATGTGTGGTGTGGTATGAAGTGGTGTGTGGTGTGGTATGGGGTTGAGGGCTGAAGGAGCAGCTGTTGCTGCTGTTGTCTGCAGAATTTTGAAGGGCTGAAGAGCTGAAATGATGAAATGGCTGAAGTCTTGGGGCTCGTGTGGAATTTGTAGCAGGCTAAGTAGACTTTCTGGTGTTAGGGTGGCTGTAGCAGCTGCATAGGGTTTAGGGGGGCTGATGCTATGTAGATTTTGTTGCTGAAATTGAGCAGGAAATTGTGCTGGTGATAATGATGGGCTAAATCAGCTACTGATGCTGATTTCTGGCTGGCTGAAATCGGCTGAAAAATGCTGGTGTGTGTGTGTATATAAGATGAGTTTGAGAGGCAAATGAGATTTTGAAAAGAAGGAAGTGTGAAACAATCAATGCCCACTATAACCTCCCCTTAAGACAACCCCAACCTTAAACCAAATTAAAACTAAAACCCCTCAATCAACACCAAACAAAACAAGGAAGTTTAGACCACCATGGTTAACTTAGCACGACGACTCACAAGCTCAAGATATGGCATACCCTAATCTTAACCCTGGCTATCGTGCACAAGTGTGGGTGGTTGAGATAAAATTCCACAAAAATAACCACAAAACCAGATAGTTTATAAGAAACCCGTTTTTGGTAAACTCTTTGCCAAAAATCCCACATTAACACTTAATCACTACTAAACACAGACTCAGGTGTTACAGTCTTCCCCCCTTAAGAAAATTCATCCCCGAATTTTAAAATATGCAACTACGCGCACCTTCAAAAAGATGAGGGAATTTCGTCCGCATTTCTCCCTCGGCCTCCCAAGTGATCTCTTCGCTGCTCGGGCTGTGCCAAAGAACTTTTACGAACGGCAGGACCTTTGATCGAAGTTTCTTCACTTGCCGATCAAAAATTTCAACTGGCTCCACGACGAACGAAAGGTCGGGCTCGAGCTGAACTGTCTGATGCTGAATCGCGTGGGAAGGGTCATGAAGATAACGGCGTAGCATCGATACGTGGAAAATGGGATGAACATCTGAAAAACTAGGTGGAAGAGCTAAACGATACGCAACAGCGCCGACACGCTCGAGGATCTCGAAGGGACCTACGAATCTAGGGCTAAGCTTCCCCTTTCGCCCAAAACGCATCACGCCCTTCGTCGGAGAGATTCTCAGAAAAACATGGTCGCCAACCGCGAACTCTAATTTGCGACGGCGCCTGTCTGCATACGATTTCTGCCTGCACTGGGCTGCCCTCATCCGGTCTCCGATCAGCTGCACTTTCTCGGTCGTCTCTTGCACGATCTGTGGCCCGAAGATACTGCTCTCGCTCAACTCGGTCCAACAAACGGGCGATCTACATCTTCTTCCATACAACGCCTCGAAAGGTGCCATTTGAATAGTATCCTGGAAGCTGTTGTTATAGGAGAATTCCACTAGAGGTAAATGACGATCCCAGCTACCTCCGAAGTCTAAAACACACGCTCGAAGCATGTCCTCGAGAGTCTGAATGGTCCGCTCTGATTGTCCGTCGGTCTGCGGATGAAATGCCGTGCTGAAGCTCAAACGAGTGCCCAAAGCCTCCTGAAGTTTCTGCCAAAGTCGGCTGGTGAACTGAGTGCCTCGATCTGACACGATACAAGTCAGTACGCCATGCAATCGTACGATCTCGTCGATGTAAAGCTGGGCATACTGAGCGAAGCTAAAAGTGGTCTTCACCGGCAGGAAGTGAGCCGCTTTCGTCAATCGATCTACGATCACCCAGATGGAGTCGTACCCTCGACTGGTCCTGGGTAGACCCACAACGAAATCCATCGAAATCTGCTCCCATTTCCACTCTGGAATGGGTAACGGCTGTAGTTCTCCTGCGGGCCTCTGGTGCTCGGCCTTGACTTGCTGACAAGTCAGGCATCTCGATACGAACTCTGCGATGTCCCTCTTCATTCCGTCCCACCAGTAGGTCTCTCTCAAATCATGGTACATCTTGGTGGAACCGGGGTGGACACTATACGCCGATCGGTGTGCCTCCTCCAGAATATCGCGCCGCAATCCCTCTGCATCTGGTACGCACAGCCTAGATCCAAATCGTAAAATTCCCTGTTCATCAACCACGAACTCGGAAAATCTGCCCTGTCCCATCTGTGATATGATCTCTGAACAACGGTCATCGCTGCGCTGTGCTTCATATATACGGTCAAGCAACTGTGGGCGCGCACGAACATGCGCGAGCTGTCCCCCTGTTGGAGGGAACTCGAACTTAACTCGGCTGTCGCATAAAATCTGCCAATCTGCTGATGACTGCCTTTGCACGGTGTGTAAATAGGATAGACTACCCCCGGGCCTCCTGCTCAAAGCATCTGCCACTACATTTGCCTTGCCCGGGTGGTACAAGATTTCGCAGTCATAGTCCTTCACCAACTCCATCCAACGACGCTGTCTGAGGTTCAGATCTCGCTGCTGAAATATGTATTTTAAGCTCTTGTGGTCTGTGAATATTTGGCATGACTCTCCATATAGGTAATGTCGCCAAATCTTAAGTGCAAAGACCACTGCAGCCATCTCCAAATCGTGAGTGGGGTAGTTCTGTTCATGTTTCTTCAATTGCCGCGAAACATACCCGATTACCCTGTCATGCTGCATCAATACACATCCTAGCCCTACTCGCGAAGCATCACAGTAGACCACAAATCCGCCTGATCCCGAAGGCAAAGATAATACTGGCGCCGTAGTCAAACACGTCCGCAGCTGCTGAAAACTGTGCTCGCATTCCTCCGTCCAAACGAAAGGAACTCCCTTCCGGGTCAAACCGGTCAAAGGTGCAGCTATGCGGGAGAAGTCTTGAACAAAACGCCTGTAGTAGCCTGCCAGGCCTAGAAAACTACGGATCTCAGTGACCGATACAGGTCGGGTCCACTGCTGAACAGCCTCAATCTTCTTCGGGTCCACACATATGCCATCCCTCGTAATCACATGACCTAAGAATCCGACGCTGTCCAACCAGAATGCACACTTGGAAAATTTTGTGAAAAGCTGGTGCTCCCTCAAGGTCTGTAACGAAATCCGCAGGTGCTGCTCGTGCTCCTCTCGGCTCTGGGAGTATGATTATAAGAGATTTTGCGATCAAAAATATTTGTTTACCGCAATCAAGAATGGCGTCGCTTCGCAGCTAGTCGGTGAGTACGGGTCGATCCACAGAGACGGGTAAATTTCTTTAATGTGTTTTAACGAGTTGATTCAATTTGTTGTTTTGGTTGGTTTATAAAAATCTATGAAAACTGGATCTAATTAATCTAATTAAAAGTCTTGCTCGGGTTAGGCTTAGGGGAAGTGTTGGAGATTAATGTTTTCTTCACCGCTTTCAATGCCTTCTTTATTTTAGATCTATTAGATGTTAAGTTAATTATTAATAAAATGGATACAAATCTTTTGGGAAGATGTTTCTTCCTCTAGATTTGTATCCTTTCTTTGTTGATAATTACCTAACCCCCACGGAAAACGCGCGCAACCGGCCCTTTATGCTACGGTTCATCGTTACCTCGATGGGTAGGATGCCGCAGGGAGCGGTTGTGCTTGTATGCGTGGAGTTCTAATTCATTAGGTTAAAGTGGCATTGAAAGGGGTGAGAGATCTCATCTCTCAACCCTTTCCCTAAGGCTAACCCTAACAAGCGAGGAGATTACTCGCTCATTAGGGGATGAGAAAACATTTTAATTAAAAGAAACATAAATAACATACCTTCCTACGTTGACGGCTCCCTCCAAACAAGAAGAACATATCTGAATTTTTCTCTCAGAAATTCTGAATTTTATTGATTGAAAAGAGGCATAACATTTTTCAATTTTTGATTACAATTTATAAGCAAACAGGAGAATTAGGGTTTCAGAGTCTCGCACATGCGCAATTACTGATTTGCCCACTGAAAATCCCAACACCCACAACGACACACCGTTACAGAAAAAATGCGCCGACACGGGCATATAATGGCCACGGATCCACGGCCATTGTTGGCTTGGGTCGCGGATCCGCGGCCCTTTGGTGGTCTTGGGTCGCCATTCTTTTGGGCTTTCTTCAGGAGTTCTGGGGCTCTGTATTTTTATATGTATTTGCTCTGTTGGGCTTCTGGGTTTTCTCCAGATCTTCAGTGAAAACTTGTTCGTATCTTTTGACCGTTCACTTGACATTTTGGACCTTGTACTGTTCTTCGTCTAGGCTTGACTAGGATCCGTCCAATAGTTGGTCAAAAGTCCCTTTTTCTGTTGTTTTGTGTCTTTTTCACTGCATTTGCTCCAGAAACCTGTATCCTGTAATATGCAACAAACGTGCGTCAAGGGTACCTGTTTATTTATAAAATGGATAAGAATAGGGGAATGAAGAATGCAATATTATGGTCTGAACAAATACCCCCAAACTTATCTTTTGCTCGTCCTCGAGCAAACTTATTATTTATTCACTAAAATCCTAACCACACTTTCGCAGGGAAACGCGATTGCACTGAGCACGTGCAACAAGCCGTTAAACCTCTAGGTGTCCCTAGTAGGAGGAGTGTTGTCTCCTGAGGGTTTTCAGTGGATTACACCCACAAAATCCTATCAACTCAGCCCATTGACTTTTGTTTTCCAATTAGGTTTTCTAACTAAGAATTCTATTATCTTTTACTTGTAAATTATCCACCCACATTCTTCACACTTCCTCATCATTTAATTTAAGATTATATATATCTTATAAACTTACTTAGCTTTCGGCATTTCCTAAGTTTTCCTTCTAGGGTTCCATCTCCACTTAGAAATTTCTATCAAATCTATTAAAGATACAAGTTCTATTCTTCATTCCTCTCTCTCATCTAAATTCCAATCACATACCCCTACGTGTGTGTATAAGTCACCCCTACACTTGGAAATTCAAATTAAGCAATCAACCCCTTGTCCGTTGTCCAAAGTACTAATTAGTTGGTGAATTTAAATGAAATTTGCTTACACATCCTTCATGCGACCGTTAATACTTCTTGAGGTACCAACGACCGATTAAAAAATGCGTTTGCACTTTAAAGCGTACTTCCTAGTCTTTGCAACACCCAAGGCTTTAGCAATGACTCCCAAACCAGTTGGTCTAAGGCACTAGGTGATGAAGCACCCTCGCTAAATATTTTTCTATTTTTGCAGCCTTAAGTAATCACAAAAACCAGTGTCCAGTTTTTTTTATTCTTTATTCACACTTTTTCTTTTAGTTTCTTCGTACTAAGGACTTTAGACAAGAGCATTTCAAGGTCTCTTCTACTATTCCAAGTTTCAAGGTGTGTGATTGTGCAATTTTGTAGGGTATACATTTTCAGAATCTAGACTTAAGCTAGGAACTATTTTTCAAACTTATACTTTAATAAGAACATCAATACTTTTCCTTTGTTTCGACTTAGCCCAAGAAGTGAACCCAAAATTTGCCTATTTCTAAATAAACTACAAGGCATATACTTTCTACTGTTAAACTTTAAGAAATGTTATTTTTAGGGTTTTTAATTCACTAAGTCTAAGATCTAGTTGTTCCTAGCCAGTTAACCTATTTGTCAAACTCAAGTCAATTAGCCAAAATTGAATACATTAATTTTTATAATTTTTGAAATTTTTCAATTTTTATGGGTTTTCAAATAAGTATGCAAATGCAAAAATATGTACACATGAATGCGAAGGAAGAAGACGTACCGAGCATACCCCCAAACTTAAACTTGACAGTGTCCTCACTGTCATGCTAAACCAAGAGGGTCAAAATACCGATACTCCCCTGTTTATTTATTTATAGTTTTTTTTTATTGTTAAGAAAAACAAAAATATATACAAAAAGACCCTCCCCCAAACTTCATTTAAACTATGTTAGACATTACTGCCAAACTTTGCATCGGCCAAAAGTCAACACCAACCAGTTGAAAAATTTATCAGTAAAGAATATTGGTTGGTGGAAAAATAAGTTGTGGTGGTCCGCAAAGAATTGGGGAAGATAGAAGTAGTGGTATGGGAGGTGTGGAGGTAAATATACAGGTGATGGTGATGCATCGAAACGAGAATGTAAATGATCAGCAATCAGTGGAGTGTTGGCATTCTCGTACCTTATTAAAAGAAATGGGGGTATTTCAACTTCTAAGGGAGGAAGTTGACTCACCACAATACCCCCAAGATGTTCCTGTGGGTCCTCTATTGACATGGCATCATCCATCAATTGTGTATGATATTCACTTATGAGGGAACTTATCTCCTCGATGTCCGCCATAGTCCAACCGAAAACTTGCCGCCTATCTTGTAAGACCATTAAGAGGGCGTTCTCTTGCTCGAGGGCTAGAGAGGCCGATATGATAATGGGAAAGGTCTCATTCTCACCTATGTAGTCATATCTAAGGTGAGACGGCAAGGGCGTGAGTTCGAATTTCTGAGGCGAAAGAATCATTGCGGAATCTACCTCGAACCCAAAGGACTCTAACACAGGTTCGAAATCACTGCAAACAACCGATTCGGATGGTTCGACTGACTCATCCAAAAATTCAAACGACTCATATTCGGGCTGTGAGTCGTCATCATCCAAAAAAGAGAAACATTCATAATCAACATCGGTTGTGTCAACGGTAGTAGGCTCAAGGAGGGACGCACTAGTGGCGTCAAAACTGTTTTCATCAAATAGAAATCTTTCAAGCTCGCAGTCCTCCTGCGTGATTTCGTGAATAGAGCAAACTTCTCGTGTACTAGTTTTAGGTACGGGGGGCAGACTTCCCATCTTATAAATATTGAACTCACTAGACCTCTTTCCGAAGGATAGAGTCATGGAGCCATTGCGACAATTTATTACGGCATTGGAAGTGGCCAAAAATGGTCGACCAAGAATCACTGGAATTTGGTTTCTTGGGTTAGCAACAGGTTGTGTATCCATAACGATAAAATCAACGGGGAATATGAATTCCCCGACTTTGATCAACACATCCTCTAGTTGACCCCTTGGATAGGTGATTGATCGATCAGCCATTTGGAGAGTGCAACGAGTGGGTTTCAACTCTCCAACCCCTAATTGTTCGTACACGGAGTAAGGAATCAGGTTAACACTAGACCCAAGATCTAAAAGTGCTCGATTAATTTTCTTATCCCCAATTGTGATTGAAATAGTAGGACAGCCGGGGTCCTTTCGTTTCTGGGGTAAGGTTTGATGGTGGTTAATAGCATTGCTCACTGTACTAGCCACTAGCACTTTCTTGGGTACTTGAGATGCCTTTCTTTTGGAGGTGCATAAGCCCTTTAAGATTTTCGCGTATGAAGGGACTTGTTGGATAGCATCCAAGAGAGGTATATTTATGCTAACCTGCTTAAATATCTCCACAATCTTCTCCACTTGTGTATTTGGTTTATTAGGACTCAACCTGTTTGGGAATGGAGCGTTCTGAAAATTTGTTGAGTCAAAAGTCTGTGGAGTAGAATGTGGAGTAGGAACGGATCCCAGTGTGGATGTGTTCGTGTTGTGAGAAATGGGTCCGTTCGAGTCAGGAGAAGTAGAGCCGTGTGAAGGGTGGAGAATAGGCTCTAAAGAAAAAGGTGAAGAAGGAAGTGAAGAAAATGAAGAAGGGGAAGAAGAACCACCGGCGGGGATGTCATCACTAGTTCCCACATTGTTTTGCAACTCTCTTCCGGATCTCAACGTGGTCACCGCATTTATATTGTGATTGTGATATGCGTTTTGTGTGTGACCGGGATTGGGAATTGGTTTAGATGGAAGCTTTCCCTTTTCTCTCTCGCTCAACGCAGCAGTTAATTGTGCGATTTGTGCCTCAATAGATTTGATACTTTGATCGTGTGAGGCATTGTTATTCATTAAAGATTGAACATAACTTTCAAATCTTGCTGCGGATTCTGTAGATTGCTTCAGAAATGCATCTAGACTTTTTTCGAGTGAGGTAACCTTATCATCATTTGGTTGAACCAAATTGTTCGTTTGATTTGTATAAGGTTGTTGTTGGAAAGGTTGCTGGTTTTGAGTTTGTAAGGGTGCTTGTTGTTGTTGTGGAGGAGCTCTTTGAAAATTGTTATTCCCTTGGAACTGTTGATTTGGGTGACTCCTCCACCCCTGGTTGTATGCCGAAGAGTACGGATCGTTTCTTTGTCGTTGCTGAAATGCAGCATTGACTTGATCCCGTCCTTGAATAGGTGCATTATAAGGACACTCTTCGGTTAAATGCGATGGGTTTGAACAACAAGCACAAACAGTTCGTGTGGGTAGAGTAGGGGCAGGAGAAGTCGATGAGATTTTTGTCTCAATGGCTTTTAGCTTTTTCATAAGTGAGGCCATCTCGGCCTTCATAGCTATCGACATATCTATTTGATGTATGCCTGCCCTAGATTGACCAACTGAAGAAGATGATGTGGTCTTGGTACTCTCCTACTGAATTGTTTGCTCACTTAGGTCCTCAAGAAACTGCCAAGCTTCGTCGCTAGACTTGGAGAGAAAATGACCTTGACATATTGTTTCTAGCAACTGCTTCGTTGTTGCGTTCAATCCCTCGTATAATGTTTGGCAAAGTTGCCAATTTTCTATCCCATGATGAGGGCATTGAATAAGTAGGTCTTTAAATCTCTCGAAGCACTTCCAGAATGGTTCGGACGGAAGCTGTGAAAATTGTATAATCTCGTTTTGGATTCTAGCAGTTTTATGATGAGGATAGAATTTTTTTAGAAAAGCTCTCACAAACTCGTCCCAATTTCTAATGGAATGTGATGCGGTGCTGTATAGCCACTTCTCGGCTAGGTCACATAAGGTAAAAGGAATGACCCTTAGCCTTATTGCGTCATCACTTAATTGGGTTGTCTTCATCATGGCGCAAACGTTTTGGAATTTATTAATGAAAATATATGCATCTTCGGATTCCAAACCATGAAACTTAGGCAGCATATTGATGAAGTGTGGTTTTATTTCAAAATTATCGCCATTCGCCGGTGGGGGTGAAAGACATGTAGGTAAGGAAGTGCGGACGGGGTAGAAGAGATCCTGGAGCGCAACTCGTGCGGGCGCTACAACAGGCGGAAGATTTGGGTTATTCGCACCTGGCGGAGGTGGAATCATTCCCGTCGGTAAGGTATAGTTGGGGTCGTGTCCCGACATACCTTCGAAAGAAGAATTTGAAGATGGAGGTAAGGAGATGGAGGGAACGTTGACGAAGGGTTCGTCGAAGGGTTCGTTGGTCGGTACCAACGAAACACGGACTAATCGGGCGTTAGTATCCCTAGTCCAAAATGACATACACTAAAGGGTAGTGCAGTCAGAAAAAAAATAGAAAAACAGAATGTGGGGGTAAGATAACGTCAATGAAGGAGAAATGGTGGAAGTGAGGTGCAAGTTTTCTTAGCGGCAAGTTGCAAGTTTTGAAAAGATTTTCCTTTATTTTTTTATTGGAAAGTTTTGCAAGACGGTTTTAGATAATGGGACTCGTGACACAAATGTATCAACCACACATGCACAATCAGGCCTAAATCTAAGGTTGCCTAGGTCTGCTAGACAGCTCCTAACTAGGGCTAGAAATAGGACCTCAAACCGCCTCTTCACGGACAAATACGGCCAGGTAAGTGGGAAGGAACCACCACTACAGTGGGCCTAATTAATAACCACTAGCCTAGACACCGCAAAGTCGGTTAGGATAAACGGCCAATGCCTATACTAGTCCTTTTCCTATTGAGTTCGATGTCCTTAGGTCTGAGTCTAATCTTTTTTTAATTAATTGTGGTCGATGCAAAATGCTTAGGTGTTTTCTGGGGTCCTGGGAAGGGTGATGAAATCCCCACCCAATCTGAGTTTGGTCAATTAGCCCCTTAGAGTCCGGTTAAATTATGCAAAACAAATAAAATTTCACTTGCAATCAATTTTTAGCGCGGCGCAAAGAAACCTGCAGAAAATCTGTTATTGAGAAGGGGGAGAAAGACTCTTTACGCAAAGAATTCCTGCAGAAAACTTTTTTACAGAGAGATATATTGGAGGTTGCAGAGGGGAAGAAGAGAGAGCAAACCGTGCAAAAATGATGCGCTGACGTGGCAAGAGGAGTGCGGAACCGCGGTCTGGGAAACCACTATGCGGCGGAAACGCGGCAGGTAGGTGGGTTCAGCCTCTGAAAAATTTTGTGCAGCTCCTGGTCACAAATTCTACTCTGTTCTGATGTTCCCTTTTCTGTTTTACTCCCTGTAAAATTCCAGATTCACAACCTTTCGCTGTTCCTGCAAGATTCAAACAATAAACCCTTCAAACAGATCAAAATTGATAATTTTTGTATTTTTTTATATTTTCAGATTTTTATACTTTTTAAAATTTATATCAACCCAAAAATTCACAAAAAGAAAGATTACGCCGTCCCCGGCAACGACGCCATTTGATTATAAGAGATTTTGCGATCAAAAATATTTGTTTACCGCAATCAAGAACGGCGTCGCTTCGCAGCTAGCCGGTGAGTACGGGTCGATCCACAGAGACGGGTAAATTTCTTTAATGTGTTTTAACGAGTTGATTCAATTTGTCGTTTTGGTTGGTTTATAAAAATCTATGAAAACTGGATCTAATTAATCTAATTAAAAGTCTTGCTAGGGTTAGGCTTAGGGGAAGTGTTGGAGATTAATGTTTTCTTCACCGCTTTCAATGCCTTCTTTATTTTAGATCTATTAGATATTAAGTTAATTATTAATAAAGTGGATACGAATCTTTTGGGAAGATATTTCTTCCTCTAGATTTGTATCCTTTCTTTGTTGATAATTACCTAACCCCCACGGAAAACGCGCGCAACCGGCCCTTTATGCTACGGTTCATCGTTACCTCGATGGGTAGGATGCCGCAGGGAGCGGTTGTGCTTGTATGCATGGAGTTCTAATTCATTAGGTTAAAGTGGCATTGAAAGAGGTGAGAGATCTCATCTCTCAACCCTTTCCCTAAGGCTAACCCTAACAAGCGAGGAGATTACTCGCTCATTAGGGGATGAGAAAACATTTTAATTAAAAGAAACATAAATAACATACCTTCCTACGTTGAAGGCTCCCTCCAAACAAGAAGAACAGATCTGAATTTTTCTCTCAGAAATTCTGAATTTTATTGATTGAAAAGAGGCATAACATTTTTCAATTTTTGATTACAATTTATAAGCAAACAGGAGAATTAGGGTTTCAGAGTCTCGCACATGCGCAATTACTGATTTGCCCACTGAAAATCCCAACACCCACAACGACGCACCGTCACAGAAAAAATGCGCCGACACGGGCATATAATGGCCGCGGATCCGCGGCCATCGTTGGCTTGGGCCGCGGATCCGCGGCCCTTTGCTGGTCTTGGGCCGCCATTCTTTTGGGCTTTCTTCAGGAGTTCTGGGGCTCTGTATTTTTATATGTATTTGCTCTGTTGGGCTTCTGGGTCTTCTCCAGATCTTCAGTGAAAACTTGTTCGTATCTTTTGACCGTTCACTTGACATTTTGGACCTTGTACTGTTCTTCTTCTAGGCTTGACTAGGATCCGTCCAATAGTTGGTCAAAAGTCCCTTTTTCTGTTGTTTTGTGTCTTTTTCACTGCATTTGCTCCAGAAACCTGTATCCTGTAATATGCAACAAACGTGCGTCAAGAGTACCTGTTTATTTATAAAATGGATAAGAATAGGGGAATGAAGAATGCAATATTATGGTCTGAACAGAGTACACCAAAATATCATCGATGAACACTATGATGAACAAGTCAAGATACGGCCTGAATATACGGTTCATCAAATCCATGAATGCTGCTGGGGCGTTGGTGAGTCCGAACGACATTACCAAAAATTCATAGTGGCCATAGCGTGTACGGAAAGCTGTCTTCGGTACATCCTCCTGTCGGACTCGCAGCTGGTGATATCCTGATCGTAAGTCGATCCTTGAAAAATAACCCGCACCCTGGAGCTGGTCGAATAAATCATCTATGCGTGGCAACGGATATCTGTTCCGTACGGTAACCTTGTTCAGCTGGCGGTAGTCGATACATAAGCGTAAACTTCCGTCCTTCTTCTTGACAAACAGGACCGGAGCACCCCATGGAGAAACGCTAGGTCGAATAAGTCCCTTATCTAACAATTCTTGCAGCTGAACCTTCAACTCTCCAAGTTCCGCCGGGGCCATTCGATAAGGCGGTATAGAAATAGGTCCCGAGCCAGGAATTAAATCAATACAGAACTCGACATCGCGCTCAGGCGGCAGTCCAGGAAGCTCATCAGGGAAAACATCAGGGAACTCACAAACAACCGGGACCTGGTCCAACGGAACATCTGTAGCTCTAGTGTCACTGACATAAGCCAAGAATCCCTGACATCCCTTCCTCAATAGCTGGTCAGCGCGAAGAGAAGAAATCAACATGTGAGGGGCGGCACCACGGTCCCCCTTCACAACAAAAACCGACTCGTCGGGAAAACAAAATCTAACTGTCTTCTCACGGCAGTCCACAGACGCATAGCACGTGGCTAACCAATCCATACCCAAAAGAATGTCGAAGTCCAACATTTCCAGAAGGATCAAGTCGACAGGCAGCTCTCGCTTGCCAATACGAACGGTACAGGATCGGAACACGTGCCTAGCAACAAAGGAATCTCCCACAGCAGTGGTCACAACAAGTGGCTGATCAAGCAAACCGGACTCTCTACCCAAACTCGGTACAAAGTGTGTGGAAACATAAGAGTGCGTGGATCCGGGATCAAATAACACGTGTGCATCAACAGAACAAACTGATAGAGTACCTGTAACGACGGCATTGGATGCCTGCGCATCCTGGGGTGTCAAAGCAAAAACTCGGGCCTGACCTCCTCCGATAGCGGGCTGACCTCGGCCTCGGCCTCTGCCTCCTCGTCCTCTCTGGATCGGTGCGCCGCGTCCACGGCCTCTGGGTACACCTAACTGGCGTGGAGCATCGCCTGTGGCAGGAAGTAGGGCTCTCTGAGGAGGGGGCGGTGATGGAGGTAGAGTCACATGCGGAACGGTCGTCGCTCCCTGTCGCCTCGCTGGACAGTCTCTAAAACGATGGTGCAGACTCCCGCACCCAAAGCATCCTGGCGACGACTGCTGTCCCTGTGTATACGATCCATATAGATGACCTCGTCCAAATCCTCTGCCGGTCCTATCTCGCGTAAGGAATCTGGCATGATGTCTCTGATCTGGCGTGCCGGTACGAATCCTCTTCGGTCCGGAAATGGCCAAAGTCGCTGAAATACGTGCCTCCATCCGCAATGCTGTATCCATAGCTGCCGAATGGGTATCGAAATGCTGGGCGCCAATGGCAAGATATAACTGAGCATCCAGTCCTTGTATAAACCTTTTCACCCTCTTCGCTTCGGTATCCACCAGATACGGAGCATATCGGGACAACTGTGTAAACTGAACATCATACTCAGATACCGTCATCCCCGATGTCTTGACCAAGGCCTCGAAACTACGAGCTCTGGCGTCGCGAACGCTCTCCGGGAGGAATCGGGCAAGAAAAACTGCTGTGAACTCGGTCCAGGTCATGGGCGATAGACCTGCAGCTCGACCTCTCAGAACGGACTCCCACCATATCTGTGCGAGACCCTCTAGTCGGAAACTCGCAAGCTCTACCCAGCGATCATCGGAACATCTCAGCGAACGGAAGATCCTGGCCAAGCTGTCAAGGAACGTCTGCGGGTCCTCTGCTGCATCAGTATCCGTAAAAACTGGAGGTCTCAGCCTCATTAACTCCTGTAGCGAAACCGGAATGGTCGCGGTGGTAGTAGTAGAAGCAGGTATCATAGTGGTCTGGGATGTAGCAGGTACGTCCTCCGTCCTCGGTGCACGACCGACTGCAACTAGGGTTCCTACCATCTGATGTAGCTCCTGCATACTCCCCATCATCTGTCGCAACTCCTCCATACCAGTCTCCAGCCTATCCACACGGCCTGGGAAAGGCAGATTGGTTTGTTCCTGCGGTGTAGGCATACTACCCTGCTCAGTCCTAGTCTCGGACGAGCCAGCTCGAATCTCGTTTCGGGCGGCAGCCCTCTGTGCTCTGGTAGTTTTTGGCGGCATAGTAGCTGGTACAGGAACAGGAATAAGATTGTAGGATACACGGAATTGAAGAAGGAATTTCAAGCAAGTATATCCTAAAGTCACCTAGGCGGAGTACCGCATCGCAAGTATGCCGCGGACATACTACGCTACGCTACCCTGCTTAAGTCACTTACTCCATCTACTAAGGGTCATCCTACACTCAGAAAGGTGAAACCTATCGCTCTGATACCAACTTTGTCACGACCCGCAAGGTACGGAACGCGACCGGCACTTAGGTTACGAAACGTCCATAAAATAAGTAAGCCGAAGCCCAGAACACTAAACCCAATTAAAATTTTAGAGTGAAGGAAAAACCAATTAATTTAAGCATTTACCTCATTACCTAATCAATTTACCCTTATTCCAAAATTCCAGTAGAATATAAAAGAAATCAGTGTATGAGGCATAGCAAGTCGACTCAAGTGAGCTCGACCCAGATACATCATAAAATAAATCCTCAAGTCTCACAATCTCACATCTAGGTCAATATACAATAATCCAAATAAAACAGGTACAACTGAACTGATAGTAGCAGTAGTGGCAACAGTAGCAGTAGTAGCAACAGTAGTAACAGTAGATGGAATACTCTAGATACAATGAGCATATATAAGGTGGTACAAACTGATAATAACCCACCTAAGAGCAAAGCCTCTAGTCCAGGCAAGAAGTACAAATGAAGTAAAGGTATCCGCCGCTACAGTGCTGACGGAGTGGACCTGCAGAAAAGCTGTGGCACAACGAGGGTGAGTTGCCAGCTCGTGAGTAATAGATAACATTTACTAAGGCTATCGTATGCATGCACACAAGTGTCCTGACATCCCTAAAACAGGTATAGCTACATGTACTAGCAGGTGTGTATGCATCAACAGTATACTAGCAAGTATATATGTCACATGGAGGTGATAACAGGTATGTATGCCACATGAAAATACCATCATGAATGTATGCTATATGAGTCACCTCGGGATCTCAACATGTAAGTGTAAGAATTATTCCTTGCTTGTTTTGAAACTTCTTTTTTAAACATCAGCATGATATCCAAGAAATCAATAAAATCCGTGTCCAGCAACGACACCTCAAAACTGACCAAATCTCATATATCCATGTCCAGTATCTCTGGCCTCAGCCATCCGGCTGATCCACATCAAAATCCATATCTCAATCCAGCGGCCAAGGTCGGTATCCTCTGGATATCCGCCGTGCCAAATGAAATCACCGGTAGGTAATCCGTCCCCTGCCAGGCTCAATGCCATCATCTGCGATCTTCTTGCCCCGGGGTACCGTACCGGGCCCACCATGTACCCAAGACGGTTCATCCACCTCCTCGAAACGGGTCTCGAAAACCACAGCAAACTCATGGTGGACGACACTTTACATCACTAGAAAACTGCAGCTTTTATATTTTTAACAATTATCAGTTGAAATCTTGCGGCTTTCCCCCGAAATCCAGAAATATCATAAACCTCAAGAAATTATCATAAATACATATGCCGATGATTATGAATGCTTATGGTATCAATTTAAATACTTATTTCAATGTCACATTTCTAGGCAGTTAACATGTTTCAGATTTAAAGTTATTTAGTGTCGTGAAATGGCAATTACCAGGGTGTGTGTGTCCACATGAATAGTGCTCGTACAACATATAAAACCTGGTAATGGTGCATGTGTCCTATAATGAATCTGCGTATATGGAACATCATATAGATACTAACTACAGCAATTATCATGCAAGT
This sequence comes from Agapanthus africanus, assembly GCA_030015575.1. NCBI lineage: Eukaryota > Viridiplantae > Streptophyta > Magnoliopsida > Asparagales > Amaryllidaceae > Agapanthus > Agapanthus africanus. The sequence continues at coordinate 211,316,700 of JASDDO010000004.1, forward strand.
TTTATCATTATTACTCCAATGTTACCAGTAATACCAAGTCTACTAAATCTATCGGGCGACTCGCGCCATCCAAACGATTGTCCCCCGTAGATGTTAAATCTACTCACCCGTGGTCCTGTGCTAAGTGTGTCCGACCACCTGCTTTCCCTTCTCAGCCGCTCTTGAAGTTCCTGCCGGCGAACCTAGAATTCACATGAGTCACCATATAAGAAGAAATTCTGCAAAACGTGATATATCGACAAAAGGGATACGCGTGCGTGAACTAAACGCGTGTGCACACGTCGCGACGCGACGCGCACAAACCCACCAGAATCAGAACTGACACGCTGTGTCGCGCAGCGCGCCACAGAACCACGTGTATCACGCGCGTGTCGCACAAGTTTAAAACATCGAAAACACGCAACTAGTTCCAGATTTTTCCTCAGGGCCAAACTTGAAAAGTTACAGATACCAAAAACCCTAGCTACCAAGACTAAACCCACACCCCAAAAACCCAACACCCCCACCCCCTTCCTGGCCGCAATTTGCGGCCAGATCTAATTAATTGGCGGCCAAGATAGGGAGGTGGGTCCCCGTGCTCTGGGTGTGTGTTTCTACTCATCTCACCATGCTACAGTCTTCTCAAAATTATTCTGATGTGGTCGGGTCAACAGCAGATTCTATAGAGGTTAAAAGTCACTAAAACTGCCAAAATACGCCAAGTCGGGTAAATCGGGTGTCTACATGGAATCTGGGGAATTTCTCTGGTTGGCTGGCCTCACTAGCACCTAAGAAGGTTATTCTAGCTAACGCAATTCTCACTTTGCTCAAAATCTCCATAAAACACCCAATATCACTACTAAGCATGATATGGACACCAATTAAGCTAGATTATCGAAATTTTAGCAAATTAAGGCTAATCCTCTAATTTTAATGACACCACTAGGCTTAAACCGATTAGTTAACACCAAAGATGGCTCATTAAACTACAAGTACTCTAAAGTGATTAAATCTAACATCACTGCACAATTCTAACATGAAAATTCTATTTATCACAAAAACTAGCTAATCAAGCTCCTAATCTACACAATATGGGAAAAGTTCAAGAGTTATACCCTCTAAGAACCTTGCAACCTAGGAGAAGGAGAAGAAGAAGAGGGTAGGTGCTGCTGTGCTAAACTAGAGCTCCTGCTGTCCAAGCTGGTGCAACTGCTGAAGCTGATGCTGATGCAAAAATGTGTTTGCTGTTGCTGTTGCTGATGGAAAAAATGTTGCTGGTGTTGTATGGAGTTGTGTGGTGTGGTATGGAGTTGTGTGTGGTGTGGTATAGAGTTGTGTGTGGTGTGGTATGAAGTGGTGTGTGGTGTGGTATGGGGTTGAGGGCTGAAGGAGCAGCTGTTGCTGCTGTTGTCTGCAGAATTTTGAAGGGCTGAAGAGCTGAAATGATGAAATGGCTGAAGTCTTGGGGCTGGTGTGGAATTTGTAGCAGGCTAAGTAGACTTTCTGGTGTTAGGGTGGCTGTAGCAGCTGCATAGGGTTTAGGGGGGCTGATGCTATGTAGATTTTGTTGCTGAAATTGAGCAGGAAATTGTGCTGGTGATAATGATGGGCTAAATCAGCTGCTGATGCTGATTTCTGGCTGGCTGAAATCGGCTGAAAAATGCTGGTGTGTGTGTGTATATAAGATGAGTTTGAGAGGCAAATGAGATTTTGAAAAGAAGGAAGTGTGAAACAATCAATGCCCACCATAACCTCCCCTTAAGACAACCCCAACCTTAAACCAAATTAAAACTAAAACCCCTCAATCAACACCAAACAAAACAAGGAAGTTTAGACCACCATGGTTAACTTAGCACGACGACTCACAAGCTCAAGATATGGCATACCCTAATCTTAACCCTGGCTATCGTGCACAAGTGTGGGTGGTTGAGATAAAATTCCACAAAAATAACCACAAAACCAGATAGTTTATAAGAAACCCGTTTTTGGTAAACTCTTTGCCAAAAACCCCACATTAACACTTAATCACTACTAAACACAGACTCAGGTGTTACATTCAAAATGGTGGAAATTGTCATGGCTTGGAGCTTGGATGAAGCTTGTAGAACAAGCACTCATCATGGATGACTAAGTCCACATGTTTTGTCTTTCATAAGATATTTATCAACCTAACCATAAAACTAAGCCATGGTTTATTATCTACATGGGTTAGTGTATGACACTAACTCACCATGGTTGCAATTCTAACCTCATGAGTTTCATTCATCATCTTCTTCCTTATTTGAGAAAAAGCTTGCTAGTTTTTTCTGTGTGATGAAATATTGTGAAAAAAAGAAATCTAAAGAGAGCCCAATTCCTACTTCATCATATTTTACTATTAGCCATTTAGTTTAGGGCGTTTGCTTCACTAAACCCTAATTTAGTGAAGAGGCAGCATGAGCTTGAGTCTCCTCGACGTAGATCATCTTCGGCTCCAAAGACTTCGAGCAAGTTTGCATCTTTCACCTTGTGGAGCCTCTCAAGAGTTTGGGAGATCATTACTCACAGTGAAGGGACATCTACACGGAGCATTTGAAGTGAAGGACTGGTCTACAAAGGTTGTATTCCGCATTCACTTAGTTGTTAAGTTGTTAACATTGCTTTTCGTATGATTCTCTAGTTAAGATTCTAGGGTTAGGGTTCTTTAGTTCGGCAAAATTTTGAAATCGGCATGGACGGTGCCTCTCGAAACCTTGCTACCTTGCTAAGTAACCTTACAGTGGTATCAGAGCCTAGCTAGAGAATTACACGATGTTTGTTAAATTACGAAACCAAAACGAATCCAAAACTTGAAACCCTTTTAACCTAGTTTCTGTCGAATTTGAAAAGTGCTCTAAATTTTTTTTAAACAACTGCAGAATGTTATATGTGATATGACATGAACACAGAAGAAATTCGAGGCAATTTGGTAGAATTTGGGCTGGCCACATGTAGGGAAAAACCGATGTGCTTGGTTTTTTCATGGTATTTTGGCTTCAAATTTCTTCTGTGTTCCAGTCTCTAGGTTTTGGGGTTTCAGGTGTTACTAGTTTTTGTTAAAATTGCATATGATGTTAATTTTCTACATAGGCAACTCGGTTTGTTTCATATTCGTAATTCTAATGTTTGTTTCGGGTATTTTAGACGGTGATAAAAAGTTCGAACGGATATCAATAACCCATCTTTTCCCTTGCTGGAAATTTTCCAAGTGTTGGATTTTTCCTAGTTTAAAATCTTCAGAAAATCTTGCAAGCGATTCTGTGGACCCTCTAGAAGAACGAAACCCTAACTCGATTCTGTGATCATCGGAACCGCTACTAAATCCTAGGGTTTATGGTAGTTCGGCGGTGCCACAGGTAAGGCATTGGTTGACCCTTCTACGGCTGGTTCATGGGTGCTGTGGCATGCTCTGAGTGCTTTTTTAGACTCCGCTCAAGTGTTGAGCTTGTTGGAAAATTTTGGGTGTTTGTTTATTCGATCAGAATGTTTAACATCATTTAATTATCTGTGATTGTGATACAATATTTGGATTCCACAAAAGTAGTTGTGCGATAACTCGTTTGAATTTTATAAATCTAGCAGTTTAGTCTCATTTGATCGGTTGCCACAGAATTTTGATGTGGATCAAAAGTCCATCGCAATTACGTAGTGTACGCGGATACTCACTGGGTAACCTTACTAGACAGCCACACCCCATAGCCCTGACCAAGTGACTATAGGAGAACCCCATCACCAAAAGCATCCGTTCGGGTGCTCGCGGCTGCGGTTCCGCCTTAGTGAACTTCGTCGATGGCATCGGGGGTGCGGCTGTCTAATAAAGTTTCCGATGAGCATTCGATCGAGTTATCGGGATCTTGTTGAATTAGCCGACAGGTTATTGGAAAGTGTTTTCAATATCGAGACTAAAATGTGGGGTTTATAATTGTTAGGCATGTGATGTCTAAGGAATCATTTGGTTAGGCATGAAATCTAAAGTATGTGATACATTAGGTTTATGATGTCTAATGTGGTTGCGAATTCCAACTGTTGTAGCTTTTCACTTTCTTTTCTGCAACCGTAAGTGTAATATATGGTGTATCGTCGTTTTCGTTGCTATACGTCAACGACAATTTGGATACGCATATTTACTTACGTTGATGACATGTGATGTTATGGGTTGCTGTGATATATTATATTGGATCGTCGTGTTTTGAATACCCGAGGGTTTTTATATGAGATGATAGTTTTTCATTTTCATTCATGTAAAAGCTTGTATGTAATATTCTTTTATTGGGGCACTTCCGGGTTGAGGCTAATTTCACCATTGATGTATATTATTTACTTTTCCGCATTAGGATAGACCCAAGGAGGAGAGCACAAGTAACCGGGTTCTAGGGTCCAGTGGGAGACCATCTCGAGGAGTCGAGACCGGGTCTCCTAACTCTAGAATTAGGAGGGTTGCTTGCCGCTCTCGTAGGGGTCTGGAGATGTAGGTTTGGCTATTCATCGCGACCGTGGAATCCGCGTTTTTTATTGGCTTAATTAAAACACGGAAATCCTAGTATATCCAATATTTCATATGTTATCTTTTGCTACTGATATTTTGTGATGTGATCACTTGATATGTTCTGAGACGAATGCCTATAATATATATATGATATATAATAACTATTGATGCTTTTGTTTCTTTTGTGATGCTTAGGATGCATAATTTGATGGGACTTCATTAATGAGATTAATGAAATAAAAGAAACCTAAAGATGTTGCAGAATCTTGTTTTAAAAAAAAACTGGTAGCTCTAATTCTTGCTTTGCATAGCGGTATTCCTGGTAGAATATCCAGCACCTTATTCGATAAGGAAAGAGCCGATATCCCTTCACCGGGAATGACCACTTTAGCGAAACTGGCAGATGCTACAACCCACTCGGTTTTTCTTTTGATTGCTTCTATAGTTTTTTGCTTTGCATAGTGGTATTTATGAAATATCCTGCACCTTATTCGATAAGGAATGAGCCGAGATCACTTCACCGGGAGTGACCTCTTTAGCGAAACTAGTAAAAGCCTAAAAAACACTCCTTTTCAAAATTACTCGATTCTACAACGATATCAAGTTCATTACGCAAAAGGTTTTCTTAAAAACCTGTCGTAGCCCTCTGTCATTTCAGATAAGTACTACTTAGTATCCGTGCTACGTTTGTTGGCCAACGTCAAGGCATAGTGTGTGGTAGCTAACTAGTGCTTATCTGCAGCATACGATGTGATTGGATTAGGGTAGTCGTGCGACTTTGTTGGTCTGCGTCAAGGGTTGTGCGAGTGGGTTTTATTCAATCAAGAAATGTACGGGTTGAACTTGACTAGCGGACTATGCTTTGTTGGCCTTGTTAGTGTATATGCCCTAGAGGCCATTACTGTATCATACTGGATTGTATATTACTTGATGGAAGCTTGGGATATTCACCTTGTATTGACATTCTTGATCAAAATGGTGGTATGCTACTTGGTTTGTTTTTGCTTTAATGTGTGCATGTGTTTCTTTTAGCATGTCGCTTTTACACATTAGTGGAGCCCTTAGGATCTTTGCTTGATTACCAGCGTTGTGATGGCAGTCACACTCGTGGGGGCTGGGTAATCTATAAGCATATTTATGCAGGTCCCTAGTCGCAGGACTATCGAGACAGGCCATCGATACTCCGGAGTAGACTAGCGTATGCGCTTCTTATCCCAGCTTGGGAAACGGTGTGTCCCACAGCCGTCAGTACGTCGTACTTGAGATAGTATGCGGGTGCTCGTTAGGTTACGAGTACACTGGACAGGACTCGTCGGGAACTGTTGGTTGGTATTATACCTATCGTCAGTTATCAGTTCCCAGGTGACATGAGTACAGCTTAGTCTGTTGACTTGACACTGTCACTTCGCCTCGAGTGTGTTCCCACTGTACTTTGATTACTACCCTACCATGGCTCAAAGGAGTCGTGCAAACAGGTAGTTTTTGGGTGCAGTCCTGAAGCACTTGGAGGCAGTGACGATTAGACAGGATTCGTCTCTCCCGGTATTGGGGGTTGTTATCGCGCTGTGTCTAGGAGAGCCATTACACAAAGTCCCTGGCCAGGGCAAGCGAGATAGACTGGTAGGTTTCCGGTGTTATCTCAGGTGTTCTGGGCTACACTCCAGCACGACTTGTACCGCTAGTAGGGGACTGACGTTTACCGCCCCCTAGGCCCGCCATGCGATGTTCTTAGACGAACAGACCGGACTGTACGGAGACTGTCACATTCAGGCTCAGTAGGAGTTCAGATGGGGTTTACCTCGTCAGTCTTCTTATCGGCATCTACCTGGGGACCGTTACGTACAGCTAGTGCCGCTTGCGGTCTATGGTTAAACCCACTGCCAGCGTAGTGTCGAGTCTTTAGAGTCCCACACAGAGGGTTATTCGCCTTTAGGAAAAATAAGTAGAGGTCGCATGGTATTGCGACGGGGTTCATTCACATCCGTGCACTTGTGCACGTTTGGTGTCCGGACAGCTTATACTAGAGGGATTTGGTTTAAGCTGGATCCTAGTATATGATTTGGGATTGGTTTTATCTCATTGTATTCGTGTTCCTCGGAACACGGATACGGGTGTGTATGCACAGTTGACTGAGACAGAGGCAGAGGACTTTGATTAGGGTTGATGACCATTGTCATTTTCTTAACCCTAATGTTTATGTGTGAATTATGATTTATTGATATTAGTTAATTATAATTGTGCATGGTTAGGGTTGTTGACCATTTGACTATACTTAACTTGTTGACCTAGGTTGACAAGTTGACCATCATCATTCCATATGAAAGATGCTCTTTGATCCTTGCAAAAGCATTTAATGTGAAATGATAATGGTCATTTCTTGATTAACCATGACAATTATCTTTAACTAATTATTCATTTTCCATAATTCACATATATGTGAGAAGGTTGAGATATTCTTCTCACTTTATCATTTCCATCCTCTCTCCTCCTCTTCCTCTCTCTAGCTCTCCCCTCTCTTGAGTTGAGAACCATTTTGAGCTTGAGACAATCCCTTCAAAAACACTCTCTACTCTTTCTAAGGTCCTAGGTCTAGCACACCAAGCACCTTAGTTACTTCTAGTTTGAGGTTGGAGCCAAAGGTTGAGGCCCTCGGGTGGATCTTTCTTCGGCAAAAGAAGACGACAAGGAGAACCCTTTCTTCCACTCCAAGGAGCATGAAAAGAAGGACTTGAAGACCTAGGTATAACCCACTTTCCGAGTAGCTAACTCGCTTTAGCTTTGTTAGTTAGTTTTGTTTAGCAAAGATCCCTCCTTTACATAGTCCATGTTGCCTAGAGTTGTAAAAATCGGATTTTTCATAATGTTTCCGCCTCCCCGCAAGCACCGGGGTAGGCAACGTGGACTTACAGTGGTATCAGAGCCTAGCTAAACACAAACTAACTAGTTGGCAAAGTATATAGAACTTCGATCGCAAAAAATCGCAAAACATTTTTCCAAACCCCTAACTTTCTGTCGATTTTTAAACCGGCTTTAAAATTAATAAATCATATCTTAAAAATTGGCTCAGGCTTTTCTAAGTACAGGAAAGAAAAACGACCCACTGAACCGACCAACTCACCGCGGTTCCGCGGCAAGAGCTTGCTCTTGCCGCGGATCCGTGGCCGAGTTGACTCGGCCGTGGATCGTTTTTCCTGCAGTTTACTTCTGGGGGTGTTTTTTGATTTTTGAGATAGTTTGTTTCCACCCAGATTTTCCAGAGTACAAGTTGGATTTTGGGGTGGTCACAAATCTGTATTTTTGATCGAACTTCTTTACACTTTGGCTAATGGGTTATATCTGTGATGTGATATATGTATTGAACGTCCGCTAATCGCTATACGTCGATTAGTGTGGGTTATACATATCTGTGATCTGTAATGTTGATGGTATGTGTATATGAATTCATTGGATTGTCGCGGATGAATAGCCGAGGGGTTGTGAGATGAGAGTTTTCTTATTCTTTCAATTCTTGTAATATGTAAATTGATGTAATAATTATTTGTATGGCTGCACAACCGGGTCAGGGTTGTAGCCGTCATTGTATAATTTCTTTTTACCGTTTTTGCTCCTAGGATAGACCCAAGGTGGGGTGCACAAACTACCGGATATCTCGAAGTGCCGAGTGGCCTACTCACGGTATTGAGGGAGGTTGCTTCGCTTCGGGTACTTTGCGGGTAGTTTGCCGCACCCGTAGGGGTCTAGGGTGGGGTTTGGCTATTCATCGCGACCGTGTAATCCATTCTTCGTTACAGGCTCGTACGAATTGCGGATTCCTAGTATATCCAATGTATTCATCTGTGATCTGGAATGGCTATCATTGCATGTGACGAATGTTTATATATATCTATATGATATCTATTTAGGCGTTGCTTATGTTTTGCATCCGCGCTAGTCCAGCCCCCACTCTGTCGTTAGTTATGTAACCTAACGGGTGATGACGGGGCCCCGTGGTGAATGCGGATGGCATAAGCGTACGTCATTGTAACGTTTTGAAAATCGTTTCGGTGAAATTTCGAAAAAACGATAAAATAAGGGTGTTTTCTGTAAAAAAAAGTCAAAATGCAAATATCTTTATTAAAAAAATTAAATATACATATTCTAGCTATGTAATTGCTAGTATTTGGTGTTTATTGAGCCACTGGTGAAATTTCAAATTTTCTGAAAAAAATATTATTTTAATATTATTTTAAGCCGTCACGAATACATTTAATTAGGGAAAATTACAAATTGGAATGAGTTGAAACAAATTTTGTGCAAGATAAAACATTAAACAAAATTTTATCATGCGGTTTTTGAAACGAAATCGTTTGTCAAAACGGTTTAGAAAATTTTGGAAGAAAAATGCTTAAATGGTGAAAATAAGTTAAATGGAGATTTGGGGTATAACATTTATCATTTTTACTCACAATACAAACCCACATCCATCCCCAAGTTGTGTGGCCGAGCCCCCTTGGCAGCCCCAAAATAATTGTTCACCTCATCTCACAAAAAGAAAAGAAAAGGAAATTAAAAAAATGATATGAATAAAGAATGATGCATAGTGTATTGTTGTGAGGTATGGGTATTGTTTTCTTGGCTTGACTTTTTGCCCCCACCTCTCTCCCACTCCCTCACAATTCTGGCCGAGCCTCTTCAAGTGCAGCCCCCAATTTTCCCCCTCTCATTTCCTCATCAAAAACATTACAAAATTCATCAAAAATCCACCAAAAATCCAACAAAATCAAAATCAAAGCCCTACCCATTTTTCCTTAGCCCTTATAGCATGGATCTTGGTGCAAAGATCTCAATTTGGAGGTCAAGTTCCATATTTGATCTCATGGTTTGTGAATGTATAACTCTAACCCTTTTGCTTAATTTGATGTTAAATACTTTAAATCAACTTAATTAGGTGTTTAATTTAGGTTTTAAATTGCAAGTTTAAATTCAAGAGAAGGGTTAAATTAAAGTTATGGTTGTGATAATTTGTTCATGGTAGTGTGATGTATTTTAGCATCTTAAGATATGCAAAACCTAATCTTGTAGCTAATTTGCAAATTGTTATATTTAATTTGCCCAAATTGTGATAATTATGCTAAATGGCTAAGTAGGTTTTAGAAATTTTATTAAAATGTGGGATTAAAATCTAGTTAGGGTTTTTAGCACATCATTAAGGTTTCCATAAGTGGTTTAACCATTTAAAGTATGCAAAGCCAAGCTAAATTGTTAAATTGTGAAAGTTTGCGTTAAAAAGTGTTAAGTTGGATATTTTTGCAAAACTAGAATTTTAGAATTTATACAAGTTGATGAGAATAAATTATTGATATGGTTTCTATAACTTGGTTATGATATTTGGTGGATATTGTGGCCATTAGTTTCGTTTAAACATCGAGTTTTAAAGTGAAACGGCTAATTGATACTTACTAGGTTTCTTGTAATAAATCGATTTAATCAATTTATTGGTTTTGATGAATTGCATCGTATTTTATATATTTTTAGTGAATTGTAAAACCATGATTTGGTACGTTTGGTGTTTTTCTCGATCAATCGGCGTTTGTACGCCGATGTCGAGGGTTTTTGGGTTGATTTGTGAAAGCAAACCATAGGTTTTGACCTATGTGAGATTCGTGTGTCGATTTGGTCATGAGTCGGACTTTAATGCGATGCGGTGTGTTATGATATGTAGGTACCCTCACGAAGACTTCAAGGAGACAAGAAAGCGCGTGTCGACATCGGCTTCGTCAAGCGAAGGTCGAGGTGAGTAGATTTATATCTACGGGGAGAAGTCGGGTGGATGGCGTATAGCACCCCCGCAGTCCGTGGTGGTGTATACGGATGCGTATACACACCAACAATTATTATATGTTATTTGGGATTAGTAGCGATGTTAGGATGGATATTGGTGTGTTGGATTACATTAGTGTTGCGAACACTAGGGTAGTGTTGCACTACACATACACACATACATACACACATACATACTTGCATACATTCCTATTTATATGTGCTCATGGGATTCTTTATAGTTATGTGTTCACATGGGTATGGGACTATATGTTCACATACGGATATGAGGACGATACTAGGGATTGAGCTGAGTCGATGAGATTTGTTTTGTGGTTGTGATATCGGTTTGTACGAGACTGTCGATCAGTTGTCAGAACATGACTATATTGATGATATTAGTATTGTACTAGACATAGGTCAGTATCCTGGACTATGATCTTGGATAAAGAGGATACTAGATGAATAGTGTGATGAATATGATATTAACCCGTACCCAGATTTGGGGATGTCGTACGACGAATTTACGTACGAGCTATATTTTGATGATTGATCCGCACTCTTGACTTGGGATGTCTGATTTTAGATATGGTATCGGATATGATATTATTGAGGCGGGATCACCGACTAATATATATATACAGGTATGTATATGTATCGACTCAGATATTAGGCGGTTTCCTTACCTGTAGCCCAGCTGGTCAGCTTAACCCTTTAGTTTAGTTTAGTTGTTAGATTAGATTCGATTCTTACCTATTTCAAAACTAGCGGATCGTGGGTATTTTAAAAGATGGCCAAAGGGATCCTACGGATATTTCAAAAGACGTATCTTTTTATAAAAAACATCGTAGCCATATTTCCAAAACCCCACGATTCGTGTTATTTCAAAGGGCACCATTGTTTAGTATTTAGCTCCCGCTCATTATTGTTGTTCGCTCCGCATCGCATGCTTATATTATGATTCATATCCTATTATTAATATCATGCTGTTAGGACACCAGCACCATTACCGATGATGCGTATGTACCTCGTACACTTACTTGCCGGCTCACACACATCTTCATCGGTAATTGCCATGTCACGAACACTTTAGAAAATACTATTTCATTTGACATAGGTTGTTAGCTAATAGTTTAGACATAATATTAGTGTACTTGCCTTATATGCTAGTTAGACATTGTAGTTATTTCCTTCTACTTCATGCATGTTGTTATTCACTGTTTACATGCTATTGATGATTTGGATTCGGATTTCCATGAGATTTTCTGGATTTGGGGGGAAAACCGCAAAACTTATATAAACTGATTTCTCTCTTTTTAAATAAAAAGTGCGGTTTTTCCCATGATGTATGAGTCGTCCACCATGAGTTTGCTGATGGATTTCAAGACCCGATTCGAGGAGACGGATGAACCGTTTCGGGTACATGGTGGACCCGGTAAGGTACCCCGGGGCAAGAAGCGCGTGATGATGACGATGTGAGCCTGGCAGGGGAGCACTACCTACCGGTGATATTACCCGACGCGTCGGATATCCGGAGGATACCGTCGTGGTCTTGAGATGGGTGGTTGGGGCCGGTCTGGACTGACGGCGCCCTTGATATTGTGATTGAGACATTGAGATTGAGACTTGAGGTACATAGATTGTGACACAGAGATATCGAGGTATTTGGACACTTGTTTTGTGTCGATGTTGGGCACTGTTTTATGCTGATTTCATATATGGTACCTCATTTCTTTTAAAATACAGAAATCTCACTGATTTATGAAACCAGTTTTATTCAGTACATGCATTCTGTTCATGCATTCATACATCATCCTTATGATATATTGCTACCTGAGGCACTGACACGGGCACATGAGATCACACTCGGTTAGATATTACCCTAGCCATTGTTATAGGCTGCATGTTATACATATATTTGAGGATATATTATAATCATTGACCCAGGTTGCGTTATTTATGCGATTTCTTTCCGTAGATGTTTTTCTATTCACGAGTTAGCAACTCACCCCCGTTGTGCCCCAGTTTCTTACAGGTTTGCCGTACAGGTTTCTTTACGGCTTGTGGGCATAGTTTCCTTCGGGTGATTTGCTAGTAGGTGGGTTTACTTGTATCGTACCCCCCTTTTATATATCTTGTATATTATTATTCTATTGTATCTAGAAGTTCCAACAACCAAACATGTATTTATTTTGAGTTAGAGACTCAGTGATGTTTTTCTTTCGACCTTAGAGTCGCGCGTTTTATTTCTGTGGTTTTCTTGTGGTTTTGAGTTTTTGAACCTCGCCGTTGGCGTTGTATATTATAATGCTTGTGTGGTTGTGACCGTCGATTAACGAAGAGCTAGCTCCCGCTTGGGGATGCCTTTTTTTTGATTTTGTATACTATTCATGTTGTATCCCATTTGTGGGCCAGTATTTACAAAGGAGACTCTGCCGAAACTTTCAGGAAATATTTGATGTTTTTTTAAACGCATAATTCGGCTATGCTATTAAAACTACTTGATTTAAATTGGTTTTCCTTCACTCTACTACTTTTCTTGGTTTGGAGTTCTGGGTTTTAGGTTTACTTAGATTACGTACGCCTCGAGACGTTTCGTAGTTTAAGTGCCGGTCATGTTCCGTACTTTCGGGTCGTGACAAAGTTGGTATCAGAGCGTTCGGTTTTACCTTCGGAGCGTAGGATGACCCTTGGTTGATGGAATAGGTGACTAAAGTAGAGTGACGTACCGTTGGTATGTTCCGCGGCATACTTGCGACACGCCACTCCACTTAAGGAGCCTTAGGATGTACATTTCTTTATTCAGTATCATATTCATCCTTATCTAGCCTCATCAGTACCAGTTACGGTTTTGCTGCCACGATTACGGGCAGGGAGAGCTACAGCTAGAGTTGCGGTCAGCACGAGCTCGTCACGAACGAGGACTGACCAGGGCGAAATTCCGGCGACACACGATTGCGGAGATGTGTCTTTTTACTGTGTTTCCGCACCACGAGCGTTTGGCGGATCGCCTTTATGAGGTTACTCGGATGTGCTGATCGACACTAGAGGATTGAGCCACTGACATAGGCCGGCCAGATTTTGATGACCGTTGGTGTATTGCTTACTCATGATGATTGAGGCACTGTTCAGCGTGCCAACGAGTGAGCCAGTTGTTGCTGCGAGTGACGAGATATTGCCCCATACGTTGGAGCTATTGCGGGACGAGTTGTACTAATAGATGCTAGAAGGTCGCTAGTCACCCGATGGCGAATGACTAGGACAGGTGGTTCGTTCGCCTACCCCGATGAAAGGTCATCAGATAGATTGATTCCAGCTAGAGACGACTTCACGCAGAGACGTTGAGAGTCGACAGAGACGATCGAATGTCAGAAACCTATTATTCCAAGTTTAAAGTAGTCGGAAAGACATGCAGGCAATTCTATGGTCCCTCTAGAAGAATGAAACCCTAACTCGAATTAATGACCGTGTGAAAGCCTTGGAACCTTCGGGTTTGCGGCAGTTCTGCGGCGCCATTAGTGAGGATTGGGTTTGCCCTTCTACGGCTGGACCACCGATGCTGTGGTATGTACTCGATACTATTAAACTGTGCCCAAGATGTTAAGCTCTTGGGGGATTATGAGGTTTTGACGACTCGATCGGATGGCTCGACTTAATTTGGATGCTAGGTGGTGAGATGCATTCTTGGGAGACTCCAGATACGAGGATAGTCGTTGGAGCTCAGTCCATGCAGCCACGACGAGACGAGTCCAAAGCAGACGACATTAGAGAAAAGTAAAGTAGGAGGTTCGTACCAGATCTAGATGAGATGACGTTCTACTCCGCCGACATCAGAGATGCGATGCGCATGCCGAGGCATGGTACTTGGATTTACCTTCCAGAAGGAGTCGCGATGAGTATGCTATCGTTCCAGAGAAAGATGCAGATATAGGGGAGGACGATGACTTCCGGACAGTTGGCAGAGACGAGACATGGAAGAGACCGTGAGCAGGATTCCTTCCAGGACACTGCTGCAATGATACTTGCACCCAGGATCAGATGTGTCACGTACATTCAGAGAGCCAGAGGCCAACGCCAGTGATATGCTGTCTTACAAGTGGTCACGATGATTGACCGAGAGATGACCAGAGAAGTGCCAGAACGGGATCATCCCCGTTAGCACACCTGACAGGGCCGATGAGCCGATGGACCGAGAGATTGGTAATTCACAGTGAAGACCTTGACCCAAGAGTGGTCATTGTTACGCACACCATCAGGCCAGAGTTCATGATCATCGACGAGACGCCCCACTAGTGACCGCGACAGTTGGCCCGAGATTCTTAGAGGATGCACTTAAACGGTACTATTCCGCCATTATTGATTTCGATATTTTGGGTGATTTATGTTAGTTGTATGTATACCCTAGAGGCCAGTATTTTACAGATGATGTATATTATATTGGATGCTTGGACATATATAGAGATGACTTTCTTGCTCGATATGATAGTATGCTATCTGGTTGCTCTTTATCTTAACATGTATACTAGTCTCTTTAAACTGTCTTATAGTTACATGTTGGTAAAGCCCTTAGGATGTGTACTTGACTACCTGGACTATGATGCAGATCATACTAGTGGGGACATGGTAGTCCATAAGTACATCTTTCAAGGTCCCTAGTCATGGGTGTATCGAGACGGGGCATCGATATACCAGTGTAGACTAGCGTATACGCTTCTCGACCCATGAGATGGGCAATGGATGATCCCATATCTATTGGTGTTTGACATCAGAGATGGTATACGGGTGCTCAGTGGAGACTGGGTACACTGGACGGACTCGCCGAGAACTCCCAGATGGTATTATACCTCACGTCAGATGGCAGTTCTCAGGTGACACTTGTGCAGGTTAGTCTGTAGACCCGAGATCGTCATAGAGTCTTGTGTGATTCCCACTGTGCTTTGATCTCCACCTTACCACGTCCATGAGGGCGTGCAAAATGGTGGATTTTGGGTACAGTCCTGAGTCACATGGAGGAATTGAGCGATAGGAGGGGTTTCGTCTCTCCCAGTATTGGGGGTTGATGTTGCGCAGTGCTCGATTGGCCGTAACAGGGAAGTCCCTGGCCAGGGCTGATCAGAGATTTGCTGGTAAGTGTTACCAGTAGTTTCTCGACCCGTTATGAGCCTCACATCGGCATGACTTATCGGTTATTGGGGTCTGACGTTTACCACCCCTTGACTTGATATGCGACATATCAGACGAACAGACCGGACTGTACGGTAAGTGTTACTGGTTGGATTCACTGGAGTGTGAGCGGGCTTGCTCGTCGATCTTCTGATCGCTCAATACCCGGGTGGCTGTTATGTTTAGCAGACCGCTTGCGGCTTGTGGGTACTTGATATGATCATCATCAGCTGCCGGCGTATTGACGAGTCTTTAGAGTCCTACACAGAGGTTTCCTAGCTCAAGCGAAATGAAATAGGAGCGCATATGAGATATGTGTGGGACCGAGAATAATGCGTGTATGTGATACCGTATTTTATTCTCGCGATGAATGTTTCGAATGGTTGTATGCGATATAACCTAGTTATCGAATCAATGATTGATTCGATAAATCGATACATTGAATACTAGTCGGTTATGTGCGACATGACCGGATCATTGAATCAATTGTTGATTTAATGATTTAATGTATAATTATATATATTTGATATATTACTTTGCATTAACTAGTATTGGTTCATTTTAAAAGGATTTTCTCACTTGATGTGCACATTGTATATGTGATATATTTTTGTGTACACTTGATTGTATCATGTTTGATGATACATGTTAACTTGTGCATGTGTAAAGATTAAACCATGGTTATATGAATGGTTGGGGTTTTTGGTTTACTTATTCATTTATTTATTTTTGTTTATTTATTTTGGAAAAGAAAATGGAAATGGTGGCTTTTCTTGTTTTATTCATGAAGCTTCATGAAGAGTTGAAAAGGTTGACCATTTTGTTTTCTTCTCTTAACCTAACCATTCACCTAACCCTAGTTTGCTCTCTACACTTGACTATGGTTAGGATATGTTAAGTATTGATATTGTTTTTCTTTTAAAAGGATAACACTTATCATATTCTATCTTCTTCTTCTACTTCATCTTCAAGAAAAAGCTTGCCCCCATTAATGGCATCTTGAGTAAACAAGTGAGAAATCCAATTCTAAAGTGAACCCACCTCCTATTTCTTCATCCTCTACCTCTCGCCAAGTAGTATAGGGTGTTTTCTTCACAAGTTTCATTGCTTGGTGAAGTTGGAGCTTGATCTTGTGTTGCCTCGACGTAGATCATCTTCGGCATCGAAGCCGACGGCCTAGCCCGCCAATTTCTCCGATGAAGCCGATGCTAGAGTCCGGGATCCGATATGGACAGCGAGAAGACGTCTACGTGGAGCTAAGGAAGTGGAGAACCGGATCTACAAAGGTTGTAGCCTCTTTCTATTAGTTAAAATGTTAACTAGTTTCACTTTTCGCCTAAACTCTAGTCAACGAATCTGTATTAGGGTTTCTCGGCACTTGTAAATTTTGAAATTGGCATGGTTGATGCCTTGTGAGACCTCATTAGCGTGCCTAGGATCCCTACAATTTATTCGTATGATTTGATTTTGATGATTGAGGATTTACGATCTTTGCACAGTGTTGCACTTGATATCGTTTTCGTGCTTTGGTTTCACATGTTTGTGATTTTACGGTTTTATACATTTGAGTTGATTTTGTGCGTATGCACGCACACGATTTGGTTCCTGCACTCTGTATAGTTTATATATGCTTGCAGTGCAGTGATACGCCTTTTGTGCACTTAGATGCACTAGACTTCGATTTCGATTGTGATGTTCGATATTTGTTTTGTGCACCTTGTGCACTTGATTGGATTTTGCGCATGTTCGGTGCTTGATATTGGATTTCATGATTTCGTGCATGATGGATGCACCTGATTTGGGGTTTTTCGCGCATGTTGGGCGCAAGTTATGAGATACGATTTTGGTGCACACCAGATGCACTAAATCGAGATTCTTCGTGCGTGTCAGACGCACCTGTCCTTGCTGTCGGGCACACACGTTGCCTAAGACAGATGCTTTGTGCACACCCGATGCACTTAGATCTTGTTTCTATGCACTTGTATGGCACGTATATGGATTTTAATTGTCGTGCGCACCAGACGCGCGTAGTATTCATACGCGTATTTTGGGATTGATTTCTTATAGAGCAGTACGTTTTTTTTTATGATAATTGCAACGTGTTTTCGTACTAAGCAGGACTAGTCAGAGGACAGTACCTGAATGTATTTTGCATGCATTGATAACTATTGAAGGGAATTCCAAAAAGCGAGCTATAGTCTCAGTATTTACCTACGTGTCTGATATGACGCGAAACGTTTAAAACAAGGAAAACCTTTCTAAATTGTTTCCCAAAACGGCGGAACGTACATTTCAAACAAAGGTATATATGTATATAGTTATTTTCTTATGATAGACGTCCGCCACTGTGCAGTGTTATGTGCATTGCACAGCAACTTAAAGGATTTGGCATGCATTTCCTCCTGATATTTACATGTATAGTTCCGATTTATAGCATATCGGTCTTGCTTGAGATTTGGCATTCGTGTCTTCACCTTGACTCCGATGATTGCGGGATGCTTGACGGAGTTTTGATTTCGAGTTATCTACTCATTACTCATGCGCATGCATTGCGCTATGATGTGTTTATGTATTTATGATTTCGGAGCCCCGGCGATTTGATGGTTTTGGCTGAAATATTTTAGTATTTGGGGGGAGTTTTAATTTAAATTCGGGGACTGAATTTCTTTAAGGGGGAAGATTGTAACGTTTTGAAAATCGTTTCGGTGAAATTTCGAAAAAACGGTAAAATAAGGGGGTTTTCTGTGAAAAAAAGTCGAAATGCAAATATCTTTATTAAAAAAATTAAATATACATATTCTAGCTATGTCATTGCTAGTATTTGGTGTTTATTGAGCCACTGGTGAAATTTCAAATTTTCTGAAAAAAATATTATTTTAATATTATTTTAAGCCATCACGAATACATTTAATTAGGAAAAATTACAAATTGGAATGAGTTCAAACAAATTTGTGCATCATAAAACATTAAACAAAATTTTATCATGTGGTTTTTGAAACGAAATCGTTTGCCAAAATGGTTTAGAAAATTTTGGAAGAAAAATGCTTTAATGGTGAAAATAAGTTAAATGGAGATTTGGGGTATAACATTTATCATTTTCACTCACCATACAAACCAACATCCATCCCCAAGTTGTGTGGCCGAGCCCCCTTGGCAGCCCCAAAATACTTGTTCACCTCATCTCACAAAAAGAAAAGAAAAGGAAATTAAAAAAATGATATGAATAAAGAATGATGCATAGTGTATTGTTGTGAGGTATGGGTATTGTTTTCTTGGCTTGACTTTTTGCCCCCACCTCTCTCCCACTCCCTCACAATTCTGGCCGAGCCTCTTCAAGTGCAGCCCCCAATTTTCCCCCTCTCATTTCCTCATCAAAAACATTACAAAATGCATCAAAAATCCACCAAAAATCCCACAAAATCAAAATCAAAGCCCTACTCATTTTTCCTTAGCCCTTATAGCATGGATCATGGTGCAAAGATCTCAATTTGGAGGTCAAGTTCCATATTTGATCTCATGGTTTGTGAAGGTATAACTCTAACCCTTTTGCTTAATTTGATGTTAAATACTTTAAATCAACTTAATTAGGTGTTTAATTTAGGTTTTAAATTGCAAGTTTAAATTCAAGAGAAGGGTTAAATTAAAGTTATGGTTGTGATAATTTGTTCATGGTAGTGTGATGTATTTTAGCATCTTAAGATATGCAAAACCTAATCTTGTAGCTAATTTGCAAATTGTTATATTTAATTTGCCCAAATTGTGATAATTATGCTAAATTGCTAACTAGGTTTTAGAAATTTTATTAAAATGTGGGATTAAAATCTAGTTAGGGTTTTTAGCACATCATTAAGGTTTCCATGAGTGGTTTAACCATTTAAAGTATGCAAAGCCAAGCTAAATTGTTAAATTGTGAAAGTTTGCGTTAAAAAGTGTTAAATTGGATATTTTTGCAAAACTAGAATTTTGGAATTTATACAAGTTGATGAGAATAAATTATTGATATTGTTTCTATAACTTGGATATGATATTTGGTGGATATTGTGGCCATTAGTTTCTCTTAAACATCGAGTTTTAAAGTGAAACGGCTAATTGATGCTTACTAGGTTTCTTGTAATAAATCGATTTAATCAATTTATTGGTTTTGATGAATTGCATCGTATTTTATATATTTTTAGTGAATTGTAAAACCATGATTTGGTACGTTTGGTGTTTTTCTCGATCAATCGGCGTTTGTACGCCGATGTCGAGGGTTTTTGGGTTGATTTGTGAAAGCAAACCATAGGTTTTGACCTATGTGAGATTCGTGTGTCGATTTGGTCATGAGTCGGACTTTAATGCGATGCGGTGTGTTATGATATGTAGGTACCCTCATGAAGACTTCAAGGAGACAAGAAAGCGCGTGTCGACATCGGCATCGGCAAACGAAGGTTGAGGTGAGTAGATTTATATCTACGGGTAGAAGTCGGGTGGATGGCGTATAGCACCCCCGCAGTCCGTGGTGGTGTATACGGATGCGTATACACACCAGCGATTATTATATGTTATTTGGGAATAGTAGCGATGTTAGGATGGATATTGGTGTGTTGGATTACTTTAGTGTTGCGAACACTAGGGTAGTGTTGCACTACACATACACACATACATACACACATACATTCCTATTTATATGTGCTCATGGGATTCTTTATAGTTATGTGTTCACATGGGTATGGGACTATGTGTTCACATACGGATATGAGGACGATACTAGGGATTGAGCTGAGTCGATGAGATTTGTTTTGTGGTTGTGATATCGGTTTGTACGAGACTGTCGATCAGTAGTCAGATCATGACTATATTGATAATATTAGTATTGTACTAGACATAGGTCAGTACCCTGGACTATGATCTTGGATAAAGAGGATACTAGATGAATAGTGTGATGAATATGCTATTAACCCGTACCCAGATTTGGGGATGCCGTACGACGGATTTACGTACGAGCAATATTTTGATGATTGATCCGCACTCTTGACTTGGAATGTCTGATTTTAGATATGGTATCGGATATGATATAATTGAGGTGGGATCACCGACTAATATATATACAGGTATGTATATGTATCGACTCAGATGTCAGGCGGTTTCCTTACCTGTAGCCCAGCTGGTCAGCTTAGCCCTTTAGTTTAGTTTAGTTGTTAGATTTGATTCGATTCTTACCTATTTCAAAACTAGCGGATCATGGGTATTTTAAAAGACGACCAAAGGGATCCTACAGATATTTCAAAAGACGTGTCTTTTTTATAAAAAAACACCATAGCCCTATTTCCAAAACCCCACGATTCGTATTATTTCAAAGGGTACCATTGTTTAGTATTTAGCTCCCGCTCATTATTATTGTTCGCTCCGCATCGCATGCTTATATTATGATTCATATCCTATTATTAATATCATGCTGTTAGGACACCAGCACCATTACCGATGACGCGTATGTACCACGTACACTTACTTGCCGGCTCACACACATCTTCATCGGTAATTGCCATGTCACGAAAACTTTAGAAAATACTATTTCATTTGACATAGGTTGTTAGCTAATAGTTTAGACATGATATTAGTGTACTTGCCTTATATGCTAGTTAGACATTGTAGTTATTTCCTACTACTTCATGCATGTTGTTATTCACTGTTTACATGCTATTGATGATTTGGATTCGGATTTCCACGAGATTTTCTGGATTTGGGGGGAAAACCGCAAAACTTATATAAACTGATTTCTCTCTTTTTAAATAAAAAGTGCGGTTTTTCCCATGATGTATGAGTCGTCCACCATGAGTTTGCTGATGGATTTCAAGACCCGATTCGAGGAGACGGATGAACCGTTTTGGGTACATGGTGGACCCGGTAAGGTACCTCGGGGCAAGAAGCGCGTGATGATGACAATGTAAGCCTGGCAGGGGAGCACTACCTACCGGTGATATTACCCGAAGCGTCGGATATCCGTAGGATACCGTCGTGGTCTTGAGATGGGTGGTTGGGGCCGGTCTGGACTGACGGCGCCCTAGATATTATGATTGAGACATTGAGATTGAGACTTGAGGTACATAGATTGTGACACAGAGATATCGAGGTATTTGGACACTTGTTTTGTGTCGATGCTGGGCACTGTTTTATGCTGATTTCATATATGGTACCTCATTTCTTTTAAAATACAGAAATCTCACTGATTTATGAAACCAGTTTTATTCGGTACATGCATTCTGTTCATGCATTCATACATCATCCTTATGATATATTGCTGCCTGAGGCACTGACACAGGCACATGAGATCACACTCGGTTAGATATTACCCTAACCATTGTTATAGGCTGCATGTTATACATATATTTGAGGATATATTATGATCATTGACCCAGGTTGCGTTATTTATGCGATTTCTTTCCGTAGATGTTTTTCTATTCACGAGTTGGCAACTCACCCCCGTTGTGCCCCAGTTTCTTACAGGTTTTCCGTACAGGTTTCTTTACGGCTTGCGGGCATAGTTTCCTTCGGGTGATTTGCTAGTAGGTGGGTTTACTTGTATCGTACCCCCCTTTATATATCTTATATATTATTATTCTGTTGTATCTAGAAGTTCCAACAACCAAACATGTATTTATTTTGAGTTAGAGACTCAGTGATGTTTTTCTTTCGACCTTTGAGTCGCGCGTTTTATTTCTGTGGTTTTCTTGTGGTTTTGAGTTTTTGATCCTCGCCGTTGGCGTTGTATATTATATTGCTTGTGTGGTTGTGACCGTCGATTGACGAAGAGCTAGCTCCCGCTTGGGGATGCCCTTTTTTTGATTTCGTATACTATTCATGTTGTATCCCGTTTGTGGGCCAGTATTTACAAAGGAGACTCTGCCGAAACTTTCAGGAAATATTTGATGTTTTTTTTAAACGCATAATTCGGCTATGCTATTAAAACTACTTGATTTAAATTGGTTTTCCTTCACTCTACTACTTTTCTTGGTTTGGAGTTCTGGGTTTTCGGTTTACTTAGATTACGTACGCCTCGAGACGTTTCGTAGTTTAAGTGCCGGTCATGTTCCGTACTTTTGGGTCGTGACAGTCATATTTTCGTTGTTTTTTGCAATGGTAGGATTAAATGATGGGACGCATTAGAATTAATGCAAGAAATAAAATAAATCAAGTAACAGTCGTTGGAACACTTTCAAAACCACCCGGTTCTTTTCAAAACCAAATTTTAAATGCGGAGCTTGAACCACTCCTTTTGAAAGCTATCTCGTTCCTTTGATTATATCAAGTTCACTACGTTCACGGTTTCGCCAAAACCATTCGTAGCCCTCCGTCGTTTCACATGAATGGCCAATAAGTATTCAAGCTATGTTTGTTGGCCAAAGTCAAGGCATAGTGATTGGTAGCTATTGGGTATTCATGTGCAGCATAGATAGATGTGTTGGTTTGGGGCAGTCGTTCTACCGTGTTGGCCAAAGTCAAGGGTATGTGCGGGTGGGCTCAAATTAACCTGGAGAATGACGGGTAGAACTTGACATGTGACTTATGATTTGTTGGCCAAAGTCAAGGTCATAAGAGCATTGGGCGAAAATCCACATCGGGAGTTTCAAAAGAACTGAAACTTGCTAGCGCTGCATACCATTTGGAGTGTGATGATTCTGGTAGGATTCCTTCAGTTTTGTCACGCGGTGATATTTGGATCCCGAACCTACTGTGAGTATATGCTACTCCTCCGGAACTTTCTCACTTAACGATCAATGCTATAAACCAAGTAGGTGTCTAGAAAGGTGTTAGCGGGGCTACGCCCACAGGGAAAAGAGGTTACTTAATTAAGGAACTTCGTGAAAGCGTTGGAAAACCTCCTTCGAAGTACCGACACTGGCGTGGCTGAACGGTTAAGCAAGTATTGTATGGTGAGATTGATCCCGACTAATTCTTCCTTTATGGTTTGAGAAGGGATTCGAGAGACAGTGGGAGCCATCCTGTTTAGACAAATTAAAAACCACTCTAAACTTGCAAGAGCATCATGCTAAAGTGTTTCTTCTCTCTCTCCTAATTTCAGCGACCATTTATCATGACTGGACTTAAGTTACTTCTAGATAAAAACATACTGACAGGGCCAAACTACAAAGATTGGCTCAGGAATGTCAAAATGGCAATCACTTATGATAAGTTGGGGTATCTTCTTACCACCAAAGCTCCCCCTGTCCCAGGTCCCACCTCCAGCGTCGCGGATAAGGAAATCCGTAAGACTTGGGAGATCGATTGCGCGAAGGCCAAGTGCCTCATGCTTGCCTCTATGGACAATGAACATCAGAGGAGGCACGAGAATATGGACCTTGAATTCATATTTCTCCATACAAAAGAACTGTATGGAGAGCAATCTCGTATCGCCAGATACGAAGTTTCGAAGAAGTTGTTTTCGGCAAGATTGGTCATCGGATCATCGGTAGCGGAACACGTGCTTAAGATGATTGGCTACATAGAGGAGCTCGCGGAACTTCGGACCACGTTGGAGAATGAGCTCTATATGGACTTGATTCTTCAGTTCCTTCCTTCCACTTACGCCAGTTCATCCTGAATTTCAACTTGCAAGAAAAGGAAGTTGAACTTTCAGAGCTCCTCAACTTGCTGAGGAGTGCGGAGGGCACCCTACAGAAAGGTAGGGAAACATCCACTTTGTTTGTAGAAGGATCTTTCTCTTCTGGGTCCAGGGCGAAAGCCAAGGGAAAGAAGAAGAAAACCCCCACCAAACCAAGGGGCGGTGTTAGTAAAGTGGATACGAAGGGAAAGGCAAAAGCAACAAAGGTAGCGGGGAAGCTTGTGGATAAGGAAGAATGCTTTTACTGTCACAAGAGTGGACACTGGAAGAAAGATTGCAGGGCTTGGAAAGCCAGAACACAGGATCTGAAGCAGGTTGCGGCTTCAGCTTCAGGTGTGTATGTTATTGAAAACTGTCTATCAATAAACTCTACGTCCTGGGTATTGGATACCGGATCAGGATCTCATATCTGTAATTCTTTGCAGGCGTTGAGAAAGCGTAGGTTTTTGAAAGCAGGTGACATGACCCTCAAAGTTGCAAACGGAGCTAGCATGGATGCTGAGGCCGTGGGGGACTATCACTTGGGAATGTCAGATGGACATGTTTTGGTTTTACGTAATTGCTTTTTTGTACCCAATGCAACTTGTAATATCATTTCTGTATTTTTAGTTTCTAAAGAAGGTTATGAATTTGCGTTTGTAAGTAATGTTGTAAACATTCACCTTAATCAAGTTCTGATTGGGTCAGGTACATTGAGCAATGGTATATACGTATTAAACCAACCGTAGATTTTCAATGTCCAGAATACACACAAAAGAAAGTCTCCGGAAACAAATCAGACTTTCTTATGGCATTGTAGACTGGGTCACATCAATGAAAGAAGGTTGACGAAGTTACATACAGAAGGATATTTGGATCCGTTCGAATATCAATCATATGCAACTTGTCAATCCTGTCTCAAAGCAAAGATGACAAAGACTCCGTTCACTGGACACGGAGTGAGAGCGAGCGAGCTCCTGGGACTCGTACACAGCGACGTGTGTGATCCAATGTCTACGCATGCACGAAGCGGTTATTCTTACTTCATTACTTTTACGGATGACTTTTCAAGGTATGGTTATGTCTTCTTAATGAAACATAAATCCGAAGCCTTTGGAAAATTCCAGGAATATAAGAATGAAGTAGAAAAATAAACAGGCAAAAGTATCAAGACACTGAGATCTGATCGAGGTGGTGAATACTTGAGTGCCGGGTTCCTGGATTACTTAAAAGAGAATGGAATTCTCTCTCAGCTTACTCCTCCATACACTCCGCAACATAACGGTGTATCGGAGAGACGAAACCGAACCCTATTGGATATGGTACGGTCCATGATGAGTAACGCTGAGTTACCGTGATCATTCTGGGGATATGCGCTAGAATCAGCTGCATACCTTTTAAACCGAGTTCCAACTAAGACTGTGCCTACTATACCATATCAGATGTGGTGTGGGAAGAGACCCTATCTTAATCACATTAAGACATGGGGATGTCCAGCTTTTGTCAAAAAGTAGCATGCGGACAAGCTCGAGGCACGCTCAGTACAGTGCAAGTTCGTAGGATATCCAAAGAACCCCAAGGGATATTTCTTCTATTGCGAAGAGGAACAAAAGGTCTTTGATTCTCGTCATGCCCACTTCTTAGAAACTATGTTTTTGGACAATCAGATAAGTGGAACCGCAATAGAACTGGAAGAAATTCCAGAACCACGAGCTATTATTGAAAGCTTAGTAGAACCAGAGGGTTTGAAAGATCAGGACATTCCTACGCCGCTCCGTAGAAGTAGTAGGCAGTCTCATCCGCCCGAGAGATACTACGGTTTTCTCATTGACGGGGATAGAGAGGATTGCATCATTGATAGTGATGAGCCTACTAGCTTCCAGCAGGCCATTCAGTGCGTTGACTCGGTAAAATGGATGGATGCAATGCAGACCGAAATGGAGTCCATGTACACCAACAAAGTATGGACGTTGGACATTGCTCCAGATGGGGTAAAACCCGTAGATGCAAGTGGATCTTCAAAAGGAAGATTGGTGTAGATGGACAGGTTGAGACCTATAAAGATAGACTTGTTGCAAAGGGTTTCCGTCAAAGACCTGGCTTGGACTACGACGAAACCTTTTCTCCAGTGGCTATGCTGAAATCCATTCGGATCCTTCTTGCCATTTCTGCCTTCCACGATTATGAGATCTGGCAGATGGACGTAAAAACCACTTTTCTAAATGGAAATTTAGAGGAGTGTGTCTATATAGACCAGCCAGAGGGATTCATTCAGAATGGGAGCATCGGAAAGGTGTGCAAATTGCTTAAGTCCATCTATGGACTAAAGCAGGAATCGCGGAGTTGGAACATCTGTTTTGATGAGACGGTCAAGGAATTTGCCTTTATCAAAAATCCAGATGAACCATGCATCTATAGTAGATTTGTAGCGAGAACTGTAGTATTCCTCATTTTATACGTGGATGACATTCTCTTAATAGGAAATGACATTCCTATGCTACAATCTGTCAAAGGGTTCTTGTCACATAGGTTCTCCATGAAAGACCTGGGTGATGCCTGTTACATTCTGGGGATCCGGATCTATCGTGACAGATCCAAGAGGATATTAGGACTCTCACGGTCCAGGTACATTGACACCATTCTAAAAAGATTCAGTATGGAAGATTCCAAGCGCGGTAATCTACCGGCTTATCACGGGATCACCCTCTCCAAAGAGATGTCTCCCAAGACTGATTTAGAAAGGGATAGCATGTCTATTATACCCTACGCTTCTGCGGTAGGCTCTATAATGTATGCGATGTTGTGTACCAGACCAGATATAGCTTATGCACTGAGTGTGGTAAGCCAGTATCAGTCAAACCCTGGGGAGAAACACTGGATAGCGGTAAAGAACATTCTCAAGTACCTGAGAAGGACTAAGGAGATGTTCTTGGTGTATGGCGGAAAAGACCTCCAGATCAAGGCCTTTGCTGACTCCGGCTTCCAGAGTGACAAGGATGATTCCAAGTCCATGTCGGGTTATGTCTTTACCCTCTATGGAGGGGCGGTGTGTTGGAAGAGTTCCAAACAGGAAACCGTTGCTGACTCAACGATGGAAGCGGAATATATCGCTGCTGCAGATGCCGCAAAGGAAGCTGTCTGGATAAAGAAGTTCCTCACGGAGCTTCAGGTGGTTCCTACCATTGTTGATCCAATACCGCTGTATTGCGACAACAACGGAGCTATAGCTTTAGCGAAGGAACCCAGGTCCCATCAGAAGTCCAGGCACATCTTGAGGCGGTATCACCTGATCAGGGAGATCGTGGGTCGCCAGGAGATCGAGGTTCGGAGAGTTGCTACGGAAGATAACACTGTTGATCCATTCATGAAGGCCTTACCCCAGACTCAGTTCGAGCGGCTGATCGAGATGATAGGTCTTCGATACACCAGTACATGGACTTTGTGCAAGTGGGAGATTATTAGTGTATATGCCTTAGAGGCCATTACTGTATCATACTGGATTGTATATTACTTGATGGAAGCTTGGGATATTCACCTTGTATTAACTTTCTTGCTCAAAATGGTAGTATGCTACTTGGTTTGTTTTTGCTTTAATGTGTGCATGTGTTTCTTTTAGCATATCGCTTTTACACATTAGTGGAGCCCTTAGGATCTTTGCTTGATTACAAGCGTTGTGATGGCAGTCACATTCGTGGGGGCTGGGTAATCTACAAGCACATCCTTATGCAGGTCCCTAGTCGTAGGACTATCGAGACAGGGCATCGATACTCCGGAGTAGACTAGCATATGCGCTTCTTATCCGAGCATGGGAGACGGTCTATCCCACAGCCGTCAGTACGTCGTATTTGAGATAGTATGCGGGTGCTCTTTAGGTTACGAGTATACTGGACAGGACTCGTCGGGAACTGTTGGTTGGTATTATACCTCAGTTCACAGGTGACATGAGTACAGCTTAGTCTGTTGACTTGACACTGTCACTTCACCTCGAGTGTGTTCCGACTGTACTTTGATTGCTACCCTACCACGGCTCAAAGGAGTCGTGCAAACAGGTAGTTTTTGGGTGCAGTCCCGAAGCACATGGAGACAGTGACAGTTAGACAGGATTCGTCTCTCCCGGTATTGGGGGTTGATATCGCGCTGTGTCTAGGAGAGCCATTACACAAAGTCCCTGGCCAGGGCAAGCGAGATAGACTGGTTGGTTTCCAGTGTTATCTCAGGTGTTCTGGGCTACACTCCGGCACGACTTGTACCGCTAGTAGGGGACTGACGTTTACCGCCCCCCTAGGCCCGCCATGCGATGTTCTTAGACGAACAGACCGGACTCTACGGAGACTGTCACATTCAGGCTCAGTAGGAGTTCAGATAGGGTTTACCTCGTCAGTCTTCTTATCGGCATCTACCTGGGGACCATTACGTACAGCTAGTGTCGCTTGCGGTCTGTGGTTAAACCCACTGCCAGCGTAGTGTCGAGTCTTTAGAGTCCCACACAGAGGGTTATTCGCCTTTAGGCAAAATGAGTAGAGGTCGCATGGTATTGCGACGGGGTTCGTTCACATCCGCGCACTTGTGCACGTTTGGTGTCCGGACAGCTTATACTAGCGGGCTTTAGTTTAAGCCGGATCCTAATATATGATTTTGGATTGGTTTTATCTCATTGTATTCGTGTTCCTCGGAACACGGATACGGGTGTGTATGCATAGTTGACTGAGACAGAGGCAGAGGACTTTGATTAGGGTTGATGACCATTGTCATTTTCTTAACCCTAATGTTTATGTGTGAATTATGATTTATTGATATTAGTTAATTATAATTGTGCATGGTTAGGGTTGTTGACCATTTGACTATACTTGACTTGTTGACCTAGGTTGACAAGTTGACTATCATCATTCCATATGAAAGATGCTCTTTGATCCTTGCAAAAGCATTTAATGTGAAATGATAATGGTCATTTCTTGATTAACCATGACAATTATCTTTAACTAATTATTCATTTTCCATAATTCACATATATGTGAGAAGGTTGAGATATTCTTCTCACTTTATCATTTCCATTCTCTCTCCTCCTCTTCCTCTCTCTCTAGCTCTCCCCTCTCATGAGTTGAGAACCATTTTGAGCTTGAGATAATCCCTTCAAAAACACTCTCTACTCTTTCTAAGGTCCTAGTTCTACCACACCAAGCACCTTAGTTACTTCTAGTTTGAGGTCGGAGCTAAAGGTTGAGGCCCTTGGGTAGATCTTTCTTCGGCAAAAGAAGACGATAAGGAGAAACCTTTCTTCCACTCCAAGGAGCAAGAAGAGAAGGACTTGAAGACCTAGGTATAACCCACTTTCCGAGTAGCTGACTCTCTTTAGCTTTGTTAGTTAGTTTTGTTTAGCAAAGATCCCTCCTTTATATAATCCATGTTGCCTAGAGTTGTAAAAATCGGATTGTTCATAACGTTTCCGCCTCCCCGCAAGCACCGCGGTGGGCAACGTGGACTTACAGGCCTGCATCAAGGTCATAGGATGCCAGGGGCAAAAATATTATCGGGAATTTCAAGTGTTGAAATTTGCAATGAGATTGCATACCTTCTATGAGATAGTTGGATTCTGATACCCACTGCGAGTAAGAGTTAATCCTGGGATAGTTTTACACATTACAAATAGCCGATCAAGTAGGTGTCTAGAAAGGTGTTTACGGTGTTAGGCCCCGGGGAAAATGAGATTTATTTTAATTAGGTTCGTGCGAAAGCACGGGGAACCTCCCTCATAGTACTGACACTGGCCTGGCCGAAAGATTGGCGAACTTGTAGGGTGTAATAGAATCCCGGCTAGTCTTACCTTTTAGGGTTTGAAGGATGATTTGACTAAAATAGTGGGAGCCATTCTGATTAGATAAAATAATAACCAATCTGATCTTGCAAGAGCGCACGCAGAGTGTTTTCTTCTCTCTCTCTCCTGGTTGCGACCATGTCACGCCTTAATCAAGATAATAATATGGATGCATTGACCGAACCTGCTTATTATACTGTACTAGAGAACGTTGGTTCCTCTTTATCTTATAATTGTTATAAGTTCGAGCAGGAAATAGGGAAATATCCGGATTTCCACACCACCCATTCGAGGAAAGGGCATGTTGATGCACATTCTTTGGGTATGTTTATTACAAAGAATTGTTTCTCAGTATCCTCTACGTCCTAAGATATGAGATACCAGATTAGGATCCCACATATGTAATCTGTTACATGGGCTACAGAAAGGTAGAGAACTGGGATAGGGTGATATGTCTCTAAGGGTTAGAGAATGGTGCAATTCTTGTTAGTAATATGTATGCCCTAAAGGCCATTATATGGATAGTGGAAACTTGGACATATAATCTATAAAGATAGATGACTTTCTTGCTCAACATGATAGTACGCTATCTGGTTTACTTTATCTGTACATGTAGATTTAATCATTTACACATGTTGATAAAGCCCAAAGGATATTTGCTTGACTACTGTGATTATGATGCGGATCATACTAGTGGGGCACATGTAGTCTATAAGCATATCCTTGAACTGTTCCTAGTCGAGGGTGTATCGAGACAGGGCATCGATATTCCAGAGTAGACTAGCGTATACCATTCTTGTCCCATATGATGGGCGATGGATGATCCCATATCCATCTGGTGAGGAGACACCAAAGATTGTATGCGGGTGCTCAGTGGAGACTGGGTACACTGAACGGACTCGCCGAGAACTCCTATGTGGTATTATATCTATCGTCGGATAGCAGTTCTCAGGGAACACTTGTACAGGTTAGTCTGTAGACCCGAGATCGTCATAGAGTCTTGTGTGTCCTCGCACTATACTTTGATCTCCACCCTACCACGGCTCTACTGAGTCGTGCAAACAGGTGGTCTTTGGGTACAGTCTCGAGGCGCATGGAGGCAATGAGCGATAGGAGGGGTTTCGTCTCTCCCGGTATTGGGGGTTGATGTTGTGCTATGCTCGATTGGCTATAACATGAAGTCCCTGGCCAGGGCTGCTGAGATTTACTGATAAGAGTTATCAGTAGTTTCTCAATCTGTTATGAGCCATACACCAGCATGACTTATTGAGTTACTGGGGTCGACGATTCCATCCCTAGACTCGATATGCAGCATATCTGAGGAAGAGACCGGACTGTACGGTAAGTGTTGCCAGTTGGCTCGACGGGAGTTTTTACAGCTTCGCTGGTTTTCTTCTGATCGTTTCAATACCCGGGTGGCCGTTATGTTTAGCTGACCTCTTGCGGCTTGTAGATGTTTGATATGATCATCATCTACTGCCGGCGTATTGACGAGTCTTAGAGTCCCACAATGAAGTTTCCTGGCTCAGGCAAAAAGATGTGGTGTGCATATGAGATATGCGCGGGACCCGATTAAATACGGTTATGTGATAACGTATATTAATTGGGCATTTTCTATTTGTCGGATCGTATGTGATATGACCGGTTTGCTAAATCAAGTGTTGATTTAACAAATTACATTTAGATTAAATCTTTAATTAAATCCTTTTGTATGCATGCATGTATGCACATGATGATGTGCATGGACACATACATGCATACATAGTATCATGGTTGTTGATACAAGAATGGTGGCAATGCAAGACTTATATTGAAGCTTTTAATTTGTATTTATCATTTTAAGTTAATGTAAAGAAAACCCACTCATGCTCCTTTATTCTTTAGTGGGTAAGCTTTACTTAACTTAATGAAAAGAATTTCCACCCATGCTTAATTCTTTATGAAAAGAATTTCCACTCATAATTATGGTGGTAATGGAATAATGGTGATTATTTCTTCTCATCACTATAAATAGCTTCATATGTGATATGAAAGAAGATGCACACAACAAGGGAAAAATTGAGTGCAAGGGTGTGAAGAAAACAAGTTATCATATGTGATATGATAGAAAGCTCAAGCCACCATTATCTTCTTCTTCCTCTCTTGATTTCTCTCTTGAGTGAAGTTGACAAAAGAAAGGATTTCAATTGAAGAACATAAACCACATTATCATACTACACACATCTAGCCGATTTGCGTAGGGTGTTTGCTCTACTTTCTTTGCGAAACAAGTAAGGCAAGGAGCTTTGGGCAAAGGGACTTCGGGTGGATCATCGTGGACAAGGAAGGCTTCCATCGATTCGTTCCAAACTCTCATAGTGCCAAGGAGTCACCGAGGGAGATCTACAAAGGTTGTAATCTCTACTCTTAGTGATAGTTTTACATTTGCATGTGATGCTTATTTGTATGAATCCCTAAAACTTCTAGTTTCGATTCTTGTCGAGTTAACTTAGCACCTCTAAAATTTTGATTATGGCATATGTGATGCTACCGAACCCTTGACGAGGTGCTAGGCTAGCCCTTCAGTGGTATCAGAGCCAAGCTAGAGCTTTAGGCGATGCGTAGGCGATGTTAAAAGTCCGATCGAACCATGAAATACCAATTTGGACCGCTCTCTGGAAATTTTTTGAAAATTGGATTTTTCCAAATTAAAAGTTCTTAAAAAATTCAGCAGGCTTTTCTATGAATTACTGTATAAAAAATTTTCAACGATCTCACTAAAACGCCGTGGAACCGCGGCCTAACCATGCCTTTTGCGGCGGTTCCGCGGCCGTTTGTGGGAATCAGGGAATAATCTTTCTACAGTGCACCCGTATGTGTTAGTACATGCCTCTGAGATATTTTAAACATACTCAAGTGTTGAATTTTCTGGAGATCTATTGTATTTGGTGATTCGATCGGAAAAGTTTAACTTCGTTCAGATTTTTAGATTTTTAGAACGTGTTAAAATGTTTGAACGAATATTAGAAACACATTTTTTCCCGTATTGGAAAAATTCCAAGTGTTGGATTTTTCCCGAGTTCGAAACTTTCGAAAAACATGCAAGCGTATCTGTGGACACTCTAGAAGAACATAACCTTAACTCGATTATGTGACCGTCAAAACTGTCACTGAACCTTAGGGTTTGTGGTAGTTTAGCGTTGCCACATGTGAGGCGTTGGTTTGGCCCTTCTACGGTTGGTCCATAAGGGGCTGTGACATGTTCTAGAAATTTTTGAACTCGGCTCAAGTGTTGTGCAGTTTGGGAAATCTAGGGTGTTTGTTTATTCGATCGAAAAGTTTAACATTGTCTATTTATCTGAAATGTGATATAATATGTGGAATTCATATAGTTAAGCATGAAATACGAAGTATGTGATATTTCGAATTTATGATGTCTAAGGTGATTGTGGATTCCAAATGTTGTAGTTTTTTCATTTTATTTTCTGTGACCGTAAGTGTAGTATGTGGTGTATCACCGTTTTCGTTGCTATACGTCAACGACAATCGGGATACGCATACTTACTTACGTTGATGATATGAGATATTATGTGTTGCTGAGATATGATGAGTAGGATTGTCGCGAATGAATAGCCGGGGGTTTTTATTTGAGATGAGAGTTTTATTTTCATTCATGTATAAATCAATTGTATATTATTTACTTTTCCGCATTAGGATAGACCCAAGGAGGGGAGCACAAGTGACCGGGTTCTAGGGTTCAGTGGGAGGCCATCTCGAGGAGTCGAGACCGGGTCTCCTAAACTCTAGAATTGGCGGGATCACTTGCCGCTCTCGTAGGGGTCTAGGGGTGTGGGCTTGGCTATTCATCATGACCATGGAATCCGTATTTTCTATTGTTGGCTCGATACAAAATACGGACATCCTAGATATCCTTTTATATGCTTCTGCTATTGATATTCTGTAATGTGATTACTTAGTATCTGAGACGAATGGATTATTATTATATATATGATATATAATAAACGTTGCTTATATTTTACACCCGCGCTAGTCTCGCCCCGCTATGTCGTTAGTTAAGTAACCTAACGGTGCATAACGGGACACTGTGGCGAATGCGGATGGTATAAGTATACGTTCTATTCTGTGATGGCTTAGGAACTTAAATGATGGGATCACATTAATGAGATTAATGTAAAGAAAAGAAACCTAATGATGTTGCAGAATCAGATTTGAAACAAACTCGGCTTTTTATGAAAAATGCAAGTTTCAAAAAGATGCGGAGCTTAAGCCACTCCTTTTCTTAACCGTTTTGATTCTACAATGAGATCAAGTTCAAAGCGTTAAAGGTTTTCTTAAAAACCATCCGCAACCCTCCGTCATTTTAGGAAGCAGAGTACTTAGTATTCGTGCTGCGTATGTTGATTATAGTCAAGGCGTAGTGTACGGTAGCTAAGTGATGTCTTCCTACAAAGCATATGATGCGATTAGTTAGGACATTCATGTGATTATGTTGATCATAGTCAAGGGTCATATGGGTGGGTCTAGTTAATCACGAAATGACGGGTAGAATTTGACTAGTACTTATGATATGTTGACCATAGCCAAGGTCATAAGTGACTAGGGGTAAAAACCATATCGGGAATTTCAAGAGTTGAAATTTGCAATGAGATTGCATACCATCTATGTGATAGTTGGATCTCGATCTCACTGTGAGTAAGTGTTACTTCCAGGAGAGTTTTACACTTTACAATTAGCTAATCCAGTCGGTGTCTAGAAAGACTGACCGTTTAGTGAAACTGTAGAATGTAATTATTCCTGGCTAGTTTTTTTTTCAGGTTTTGAAAGAAAATTTGATTAAAAGCTGTGGGAGACATCGATTAGATAAAATAATAACCAATCTAATTCTTTGCAAGAGCAGTTCGCTAAGTGTATCCTTTTCTCTCTCCGAATGGCAGTTACAGATGTCAGGACTTAAGCTACTACTTGAGAAAAATAAACTGACAGGACCAAATTATAAAGAATGGTTGAGGAACTTGAACATTGCACTTTCATATGATAAGGTATCATATGTCCTCAATACCGAAGCCCCACCCGTCCCAGGACCTGAATCATCTGTCTCGGATAGGGAGATCCGAAAAACTTGGGAAAATGACTGCAACACGGCCAAGTGCCTCGCGCTCGCTTCTATGGACAATGTCCATCAGAAGCAACACGAGAATATGGATGTGCAATCCATCTTTCTTCACACAAAGGAGTTGTATGAAGAGCAATCTCGTACTTTGAGATACGAGGCATCTAGAAAGCTGTTTCAGATGCGAATGGCCCCTGGTGCATCAGTTGGAGACCATGTTTTGAAAATGATTGGTCTTATTGAAGAACTTGAGGAACTGGGATGGACTATGGATAATGAGCAATATACGGATATTGTTCTACAGTCTCTCCCCCCTGCCTTTGCTCCGTTCATAGTAAATTTCAATATGAATGATTTGGAGAAATCATTGCTTGAACTTCTCAATATGTTGAGAAGTGCAGAGAACACGTTGAAAACGGCAAGGACTCCCGCTCTGCTTGCTGGGCCATCTTCCTCTTCATTCCCAAAAGCTAAGGCTGTAAGTGCACGGCGGCGCCCCGGCCGTCAATCCGACGCCGGAATGCGGAAACGGTGATAAACTTTAATTTTTGCGGACTTAGCAAACCGGCACCACCGCGCACTAAACACCCGGATCGTAACCATTAACAAGTGTAAGCTAACTAGAAGATGGGTTAGAGATATACCGACTGATCCGAGTCCTTCGGTCTTCATCTCTACTCCAATCTCCTCGCGGGATCTCCGGTCGTCGCCTCTTCGCCGGAAGGGCACCACGTCGCCTGCATCTTTCACGGGCTCCCGCCTCTATACCGAGGCAACTCGGGCATGAAGCCGGCAACTCGACATGCTCAGGATATGCTGTAGAATGTGGTGTAGAGTGCATGTCTCATTTTGGGGTTATGTTGCCATTGATGGAGGAATCAAGAAGAACTTTGGAGAGGTGAGAAGGTTTTTGTGTAGAAGGCAAAATGAGATGATAAAAATTGCAACACCTAAAATCAACCTCTCTCTTTTCTCCATCTAATAAGTGGCCGGCCATGTCCAAAAGGAAATGGTGGAGGGATAACAAAAACATAAGAGGGAGGTGAGTGTAGGAGATCAAGAGGTGACCACAAACAAACATCAACCATGCTTACAACATCTATTCACATCAAATCCCATTAATGAATAAACCATCATGAATAATGCAAATGATGTAAAGAGAATGAAGATGGTCATATCATAATCTCACATATGCAAGAAACCCCCTCCCCAAAAGTAATTTGCAAAACTGCAAATTACCCCTCCATCGGAAAAGTCCGGCCGGGAAAGAACAAAGGAAAACCGGCCTGAACGGAATGCAAATTGGCAACCCCAGAAAACTGGTCCCGTAATAAATTACAGGAAAACCCCGATACTGTGCATACACACCCGCATCTGTATTCCGTCCGGATACAAATGCAATGAGACAAAATCTACACTGTACTATACTAGGATCCGGCTTAAACCAAAGCCGGCTAGTAATATCCGTCCGATCCTGATCCGTGCAATACCGCACGTATCTGATCGAACGCTGCCATATAACCATACGGCCACTAGTACAAAACTGTCCGATCCTGATCCGTGCAATACCGCATGTATCTGATCGGACCCTGCCATATCTCCATCGGCCTCTACAGCGTTTCGCCCGAAAGCTTGAGTAACTGAAAGTGTGGTGGACTCTAAAGACTCATCAATACTATGGCTGTGGATTTAACCACTAGCACGTCAGAGGTATAAGCCAATACGTGACGGGCCCCCAGCTATTGACCAAAAGGGACGTCGATGAGCGAACTCATCCTGACACCCTGCTGAGCCTGTCAGTGACAATATCCGTACAGTCCGGTCCGTTCGTCTATGAGCATCGCATGTCGGGCCTAGGGGGTTGGTAAAAGTCAGACCCCCAAAAGCGGTACAAGTCGTGTCGGAGTGTAGCCCAGAACACCCTGAGATACTACTGGAATACCTACCAGTAAATCTCCTGCCTTGGCCAAGGTCTTCGTGTAATGGCTCTCGTAGACACAGCGCGACCTCACCCCCAATACCGGGAGAGACGAACCCCTGAAGATCCGCTCACTGCCTCCATGTGGCTCGGGACTGTACCCAACTAAAACCTGTTTGCACGACTCCTTTGAGCCGTGGTAGGGTAGTAATCAAAGTACAGTGGGAACTCACACGAGACAAATGACGATCCCCAGGTCGATGAACTAACCTGTACACATGTCACCAGGGAACTGCTATCTGACGTCAGGTATAAGACCAACTAGCATGTTCCCGGCGAGTCCTGTCCGGTGTACTCATAACCCAATGAGCACCTGTATACATCTTAGGTGAACCAACTCACACCAGTGGCTTGTGAGACCGGCCACCGCCCCTCGTCGGGGTCTCGACTGTATACACTAGTCTACTCTGGAGAATCGATGCCCTGTCTCGAAACTCCTACGACTAGGGACCTTTTAAGGATGCGCTTATAGACTCCAGCTCTCACTTATATGATCGCCCTCATATTGCTGGCAGTCAAGCAAGAATCCTAGGGGCTCTATCAACGTGCAATAGCGACATGTCATGTCACCTAAAGCAGTACACGATGATAAAGGTAAACCAGATAGCAAACTATCATCTCGAGTAAGACTGTTCTACCGGGATAGGTCCTCCCTCAATCATTGCAATCACGTGCCTGTGATCCAATAATTAACTCTGAGGGCACTATCTCCAACAATCTCCCACTTGCACTCAAGGCTAATTATTGCGATGTCGCATACTCACAGCCCGTGTGATACCGAACACCCAACTCTTCTACTAGTCAGTCTCACAAAACTCGTTTGTGAAACTATTGCGTTCGAGGAATAGCCTCAGTGAGTGGATCCGCCTTGATGTTTCTTTCTATGTCTCTCTATATCTCAAGTTCGCGGAGAAAGCAATCTCCCGAAATGAGCAATGGCTGTCTTAGAATGTCTGGATGTCTGATGGGACCTAGCTCATGAATGAACTCCAAATCCAAACTTCTTAGACTGTATCGTCAACTGAACTTAATCAGTATCCTGCGCCATGCCACCCTCAGTATTTCCTTGGACCACCTGTCCAAAATACTGCCCCTCGTCAGAGGGAAAAACTATAACTCTGACAATCTCCTTGTCGTCCAGGTCACCTTGGAAGCCTGGAATGATAACCGTCTCCTAAAGGAGGCAGCCATTATCATATCCCTAGAACATTCACTTATGTTCTAAAACTGCTTCCGACTGTTTGTCCAGGATTGGATCAATGTCAACTTATTGCATCTAGTGCAAGAACAACATCTGGTGTGGTACTTGACATCTCATGATTGACTCAATTGCCTAAGCAAGTGATCTGCCAATCATGCACATCCCTCTCTACTTTAGTCTATAAGACACCTTTAGAGAGGGTGACTCCATCACCTGCAGGTACACTACCGTGCCAGGAGTCGTCCATTCTAAATACTCATAGAATGCTGTCCAAGTACCCAGATTGGGAAACCACCCAAATCTAGATCTAAAACCATAGATCTAGTAACCAGAATGTCTGATATAATGTCCAAGTCCCATGTGGAGAAAACACTGTGTGACGACCAAAGTATAACCGATCGTAGTATAGGAATATCACTTCCTACTACCTTCTCAACAGATCCATCCCCTATTCTAATGACGTCAAACCTATGACTGTCACATCAGAAATAGATGATCTATCTCCGCTACATCTGCTTTAGTCTATAAATAGACATAAGCCTGATGTCCACCAATGCTTCTGCTGCTCCCACTGACTACGACAACCCTCTGGCAGAGTCATATAGACGTGCACTTCTAAAGCAAGTTTAGAACGACGCTATACTCATCCTCCTGCCGGGTCTCGTAGCCTGAAACAACAACAATGGCAAGTGTGGGTAAACAAGAACTTCCCTGTCACCGTCCTTGAGGCTACCGGAGTACCTCTCGGGTGCCTGAAGTTACCCACCTTATCTGCGGAGTGGCCAATGGAATGTCAAATCAGATTGAATCTTTAGGTTCCTTATCAAATCTTCAGTAATCGTTTGCGGTTCTGGAATCACTTCCAGTTCTACCATACTCCCACTACTGTTTTTGAAAAAATCCATTTTTAATAAAACTGTGGCGAGTCTAGAACAATATTTCTATTGATCTGCCAGATGGTAGAAAGTCAACCCTCGTCATAGCCTGGGTCAACCCACAAACAGCCATTACAGAAACGTGCCTTGAGTTGTCCAGTGTCTGGTTTTAATCATAAGCCGGACAACTCCCCGTACCTTAACAACGTTAAGATATGAACTGTTCTATATCCAATATAGAACCAGAGGCACTGATTTAATTTAACCAGATTCAAATCATGCAGCTGTCTCCAGTGCATGTTAACTAAATGGAGAGAGGCCGATCAGCGTTACTCAACTTAGGAATGCTTCCAATTATGAGTAACCTGAAAGAGAAGCAATTTCTCTTTACTATCAACTGAATACCATACACAAGTATCTACATCTTCGATCACTTTGAAGAATCCCGATACTTGCTACATCTGGTTCTCTACTCTATTCAAATACCTATAACTCCTCAAAACTTAGACCCTGTGTTTCTACGAAACACATGTCTAAGAACTAGAGAAGTTAAAAGTAAACAGAATATAGTAAGAGGACCAACCCCTCTGTCCTAATGGACACTGGACAACATACAATACTCTGTATAAGTCCGCTGAGTCTAACAACTCTTTCACTGTGTTTCGCAGGTTGAAAACTGTACTTATGGTTAAGAAGAATTACATCGCTGTTTAATGCTCCTTACCTAACCATCCACTGATGTAGGTAAATGTCATCGACATAATATCAAAAGGTATATCTCACTCTATGAAAATAGACGTACAGATATATCAATTTGAAATTGGTGCACAATATCGGATATTCAAAACCAAATATTTGCGGACCGGCAAACAGCCCAGATGATCTCCTCAAATATCACCGATTACAACGAATCCCGATATAATGAGGATGATTACCCTATTCCCAATAACTTACTCCCACTCATCATCTGTAAAACCATACCGATGTGAGAATCAAACCTGGTAAATACATACCCTGGAGCAAGTGTCAAATCGGGAAATCAGTTTCCTTTTAACAGTACACAGTTAAACTGAAACATTGAAATGTTCCGATGGGGTATCCTGGTATTCCTAGTAATGCCTCTACCATTATCCAGATTCACAACTATAACCGTATAATTCTTTGTCACCTCACCAAATCCCTTTATATGTCTTTAGTCATTACCTTCTGCACACCCCTTAGGCCAAATGGTTTTCTTCCTTCTCTACCGTTCGGCACCAGCCTATGGTTTGGAAGAAGACTATCCAATAAGCATAATGGGTGTACTGTCCTAATCCTAGGAGCACTCGCAATGCGAGAGAAGGTGAAGATAAAAGACACCTGAATGTACTTTATTCCTATTTCTCCTGAACCAGGATCCATCCCCGAACTGGAACAAGTTCCTTTCGAGTTCGTATATAACCATACGATGGATTATCCAATAAAATGGGATCTTCGTAGTGATACGGAGTGTCCTGGAGAAATACAAAGGTGATTTAGGATTGGCGAAGAGATACTTGGTTTGGTCGTGAATAGCAGTCGCAATTTACTTTGCCCTCTTACTAATCCCTTGCTTTGTCTTAATCTTAATACCTTCTGTACACCGTTTAGGCTAACTGGTTTTCTTCATTCCCTACCGGTCAGCACCGGCCTGTGGTTTGGAAGAAGACTATCCAATTTGCGTAATAGGTGTACTACTCCTAAACCAAGGAGTACTCGCAATGTGAGAGAGGGTGAAAAGAAAAGACAACTGAATAATCCTATCCGTTTTCTCCAGAACCAGAAACCATCCTCGAATTCCTTCGAGTTCGTATATAACCATACGATGGTTTTGTCCAATGGAAGTGGACGTTCGTAGTAATACGGGGTGTCCCGGAGAAAAGGGTAAAAGTAGGAGTGGCAATGAGGTTAGCGACTCAGACAATCCAAAAGCCAGTGTTAAGAAGGTTCGGTCAACTTGGTCACTGAGTCATAATCTTAGGGTCGAGTCAATGGTCGCTGCCAGAGAGAGAGAGAAAAGAAACACTCAGCGTGCACTCTAACCTAGATCAGAATGGTTACCAATTTATCTAATCTGGAAACCTCCCACTGTACCTCAAATTCTCCTCCAAACCTGAAAGAAGAATTAGTCGGGATCACCCGAGGAGTAAACCAACTCATCAGTGGGAATCGGGATCCAACTATCATTGCATGATAACGTGACGGAATCCGCTCACGGTGTCACACTCCAGAAGGTATGCGCATATCTGGAAAGTTTCAGTACTTTTGAAACTCCCGATGTGATTTCTGCCCCATGCTCTTATGACCTTGACTTTGGCCAACAAATCATAAGTCACATGTCAAGTTCTACCCGTCATTCTCCAGGTTGATTCGAATCCACCCGCACAAGCCCTTGACTTTGGCCAACAAGGCTATACGACTGTTCCAAACCAACGCATCTATCTATGCTGCATATGAATAACCAACAGCTACCAAACACTATGCCTTGACTTTGGCCAACAAACACAGCTTGAATACTATTGACTACCCATATGAAACGACGGAGGGCTACGAATGGTTTCTGGCGAAAACCTTTAACGTAAAGAACTTGATATCGTTGAAGGAACGGATAGCTTTTTAGAAAATATAGTGACGAAAACCTTTACTAAAGAGGTCACTCCCGGTGAAGGGATCTCGGCTCTTTCCCCGTAGAATGGGGTGCAGGATATTCCAACTGAATACCACGATGCAAAGCAAAAGTAATCGGCTATAGTGAAGTTAATGCCCTGACGCAAACATCTGTCCAAGGGGTCACTCCCGGTGAAGGGATCTCGGCCCTTGCCTCGTCGACTGAGGAGCAGGATATTCCAAATGAATACCACGATGCAAAACAAAAGTGAACGTCCTTGCAATAACAACTTTTTGAAAAGTGTTCCAACAACATCAGAATAGGTTTGTTTAACTTGCATTGATCCGAATCAACGCAGTCCCATCAATTGATCACACCACAAAGAACGAAAATATACTGACGTACGTATATGCCATCCGCATTCGCCACTGGGTCCCGTCATCACTCGTTAGGTTAGCTTACTAACGACAGAGCGGGGACTGGACTAGCGCGGATGAAAAACATATACAACATCTACTAATATATATACCAATATATTATATTTCGCTCAAGGCGTGAAAAGAAATGCAACATCACAGAAATGTACAGCATCACAGAACAAGACAGATATCTGGGATCCTCGGGTTTCACAGAGCCACTACTGAAACCCGACGTTCCCCTGGTCGTGTGGATAGCCTGTGCAATGAAATCCTAGACCCCTACGGGCGCGGCAAGTCACCCGCCAAAACCTGAAGCGAGGCAGCCCCCTTCAGCGCCGTGAATGGACCACCCAGCACTTCACGGAATCCGGTAACTTGGGCACCCCTCCTGGGTCAACCTGTACCCCCTACGAGTGCGGCGAATAGCCCGCCAATCCTAGAGTGAAGCCCCCTCCGTCTCAATGCCATGAGATGCGGGCTTGTTGCCCTCTAGAACC
This sequence comes from Agapanthus africanus, assembly GCA_030015575.1. Lineage (NCBI taxonomy): Eukaryota > Viridiplantae > Streptophyta > Magnoliopsida > Asparagales > Amaryllidaceae > Agapanthus > Agapanthus africanus. The sequence goes on from JASDDO010000004.1 coordinate 211,359,241, forward strand.
CGGCCATCTGTGCACCCCACCGCGGGGTAATCCTAGTACAGAAAGTAAAATATACATACACCGGGTACATCGACCGCAACCAGGTCGTGCCCCAAAAGAATAATACAATCTGGAAGTGACGGCAGTCCACATGTCGGACGCTCGCCCCGCAATATCAAATGTACATAATACAACAAAACTGTACTAGCATTGCATCCAGGCTATCCCCCACGACCGATCCGCAACATCACAGCAAATACATATAACAAACGTGAAAGTCACGTTCGCAAATCCGTCTAACCGGGCTATAGCAGTTAGACAGGATTTACCGATCGAGTGACATTCACGGTCGCAGATATAATGTAAATACTGTGAAAAATGTGTTTAAAATATCCGATCGATCAAAAATTAACAAGTGGGCCCCCAATCAAAACTATAGCACTCACAGAAATCCTGGGCCCAATTTTAATATTCCAAAACCCATATTTTAAGCCCAGAAGGCCTCTGTAAAAAATTGGTGAAGTGATCTCCACAGTGTGCGGCGGAAGGGCGGCGGGAAGGGTGTTTTCGCGGCGGTTCCGCGCTCCCACTGTGGAGTTACTTCGTCGAATTTTTACAGAGCTCTTAGATTTTCTAGTACATCAATATTTTACAACCTGAAAAATTTTTCGAGACCAAAAATTTTCAACAGAAACTGATGCGAACTAAAATGCAGTTTTGGAACATTCGATCGATCGAAACAGAAAAAAACATTACACCAAGCTAGACTATGTTAATGGCGAGGCTTTGATACCACTGTAAGTGCACGGCGGCGCCCCGGCCGTCAATCCGACGCCGGAATGCGGAAACGGTGATAAACTTTAATTTTTGCGGACTTAGCAAACCGGCACCACCGCGCACTAAACACCCGGATCGTAACCATTAACAAGTGTAAGCTAACTAGAAGATGGGTTAGAGATATACCGACTGATCCGAGTCCTCCGGTCTTCATCTCTACTCCAATCTCCTCGCGGGATCTCCGGTCGTCACCTCTTCGCCGGAAGGGCACCACGTCGCCTGCATCTTTTACGGGCTCCCGCCTCTATACCGAGGCAACTCGAGCATGAAGCCGGCAACTCGACATGCTCAAGATATGCTGTAGAATGTGGTGTAGAGTGCATGTCTCATTTTATGGTTATGTTGCAATTGATGGAGGAATCAAGAAGAACTTTGGAGAGGTGAGAAGGTTTTTGTGTAGAAGGCAAAATGAGATGATAAAAATTGCAACACCTAAAATCAACCTCTCTCTTTTCTCCATCTAATAAGTGACCGGCCATGTCCAAAAGGAAATGGTGGAGGGATAACAAAAACATAAGAGGGAGGTGAGTGTAGGAGATCAAGATGTGACCACAAACAAACATCAACCATGCTTACAACATCTATTCACATCAAATCCCATTAATGAATAAACCATCATGAATAATGCAAATGATGTAAAGAGAATGAAGATGGTCATATCATAATCTCACATATGCAAGAAACCCCCTCCCCAAAAGTAATTTGCAAAACTGCAAATTACCCCTCCATCGGAAAAGTCCGGCCGGGAAAGAACAAAGGAAAACCGGCCGGAACGGAATGCAAACTGGCAACTCCAGAAAACTGGTCCCGTAATAAATTACAGGAAAACCCCGATACTGTGCATACACACCCGCATCTGTATTCCGTCCGGATACAAATGCAATGAGACAAAATCTACACTGTACTATACTAGGATCCGGCTTAAACCAAAGCCGGCTAGTAATATCCGTCCGATCCTGATCCGTGCAATACCGCACGTATCTGATCGAACGCTGCCATATAACCATACGGCCACTAGTACAAAACTGTCCGATCCTGATCCGTGCAATACCGCACGTATCTGATCGGACCCTGCCATATCTCCATACGGCCTCTACAGCGTTTCGCCCGAAAGCTTGAGTAACTGAAAGTGTGGTGGACTCTAAAGACTCGTCAATACTATGGCTGTGGATTTAACCACTAGCACGTCAGAGGTATAAGCCAATACGTGACGGGCCCCCAGCTATTGACCAAAAGGGACGTCGATGAGCGAACTCATCCTGACACCCTGCTGAGCCTGTCAGTGACAATATCCGTACAGTCCGGTCCGTTCGTCTATGAGCATCGCATGTCGGGCCTAGGGGGTTGGTAAAAGTCAGACCCCCAAAAGCGGTACAAGTCGTGTTGGAGTGTAGCCCAGAACACCCTGAGATACTACTGGAATACCTACCAGTAAATCTCCTGCCTTGGCCAAGGTCTTCGTGTAATGGCTCTCGTAGACACAGCGCGACCTCACCCCCAATACCGGGAGAGACGAACCCCTGAAGATCCGCTCACTGCCTCCATATGGCTCGGGACTGTACCCAACTAAAACCTGTTTGCACGACTCCTTTGAGCCGTGGTAGGGTAGTAATCAAAGTACAGTGGGAACTCACACGAGACAAATGACGATCCCCAGGTCGATGAACTAACCTGTACACATGTCACCAGGGAACTGCTATCTGACATCAGGTATAAGACCAACTAGCATGTTCCCGGCGAGTCCTGTCCGGTGTACTCATAACCCAATGAGCACCTGTATACATCTTAGGTGAACCAACTGACACCAGTGGCTTGTGAGACCGGCCACCGCCCCTCGTCGGGGTCTCGACTGTATACACTAGTCTACTCTGGAGAATCGATGCCCTGTCTCGAAACTCCTACGACTAGGGACCTTTTAAGGATGCGCTTATAGACTCCAGCTCTCACTTATATGATCGCCCTCATATTGCTGGCAGTCAAGCAAGAATCCTAGGGGCTCTATCAACGTGCAATAGCGACATGTCATGTCACCTAAAGCAGTACACGATGATAAAAGTAAACCAGATAACAAACTATCATCTCGAGTAAGACTGTTCTACCGGGATAGGTCCTCCCTCAATCATTGCAATCACGTGCCTGTGATCCAATAATTGACTCTGAGGGCACTATCTCCAACAAAGGCCAAGGGAAAGAAAAAGAAGAAGTCTATCAAACAGAAAGGTGGAGTTAGAGAGGCAAAGGGGAAAGACAAAGCCGGGGCTGTGGGAAGCAGGAAAGGAGAATGTTTTTACTGTAAAAAGTCAGGACATTGGAAACGCAACTGTGCTGAATATCTTGCTGATCTCAAGAAGAAGATGCATGCTGATGCTTCCACTTCAGGTGTGTTTGTAACTGAAAACTGTTTTTCTTTAAACTCTGCATCCTGGGTATTGGATACCGGTTCTGGTTCTCACATCTGCAATTGTATGCAGGGATTGAGAAATAGTAGAGTTTTAAAGATAGGAGATCATACTCTGCAGGTTGGAAATGGTTCCAATATACATGCTGTATCCGTAGGAGAGTATCATCTAGGGTTGCCTTCAGGAAGTATTTTGGTTTTGAACCCGTGTTATTTTGTACCAAGTATGCTGTGTAATATAATATCCGTTTCTTTGTTGGACAATGAAGGATATCATTTTATATTGCAAAATAATGTTATGAACATTAACCTGAATCAAGAGTTGATTGGGTATGGTACACTAAATAACGGTATTTACGTCCTGAACCAACACACAGTTTTCAATATACAACATACTAGTAAAAGAAAGTTTTCAGATATAAATGAAGCTTTTCTTTGGCATTGTAGACTTGGTCATATTAATGAAACAAGACTAAACAAGCTACATAAAGATGGATATTTAAATCCATTTGAATATAAATCTTATGCGACTTGCCAGTCTTGTATCAAAGGTAAAATGACCAAAACTCCGTTTAGTGGACACGGAGAGAGAGCTGGTGAACTCTTAAGCCTCATATATAGTGATGTATGCGGACCAATGTCTACACATGCAAGAGGTGGTTTTTCATACTTCATCACTTTTACTGATGATTTCTCAAGATTCGGATACGTGTTTTTGATAAAGCACAAATCTGAAGCTTTTGAGAAATTCAAGGAGTATAAACTTGAAGTAGAGAAGCAAACAGGCTTGAGCATCAAGAAACTTCGATCGGATCGAGGTGGAGAATATTTAAGTACAGAGTTTCTAGACTTCTTAAAAGAGAATGGGATTCTCTCTCAGCTCACTCCTCCTTACACACCGCAGCACAATGGTGTGTCAGAACGGAGGAATCGTACCTTATTGGATATGGTACGATCCATGATGTGTGATGCTGAGTTACCGCTTTCCTTTTGGGGACATGCATTGGAGACAGCAATGTATCTATTGAACAGGGTTCCAACCAAGACCGTGTCTACCACTCCATATGAGATGTGGAATGGAAAGAGACCATCTCTTAAAAGGTTTAGGATTTGGGGTTGTCCGGCTTTTGTTAAAAAGCAGAATCCAGACAAACTCGAGACATGATCGGTCATGTGTAAATTTATGGGGTATCCAAAACATTCGTATGGATATCTTTTCTACCACAAAGAGGAACAAAAGGTGTTTGTTGCTCAGCATGCCACATTTTTGGAAAATGAGATCTTTACGGAAAGTACTAATGGCAATGTGGTAGAACTAGAAGAGGTTCTAGAGACACAAATTACTCAGGAGGAATTGGTTGAAACTGATGTTGCAGTAGAACTTCAAGAACCTCAGCCGCTCAGGAGGTCTAGTAGAATTTCTCGCCCACCAGAGAGATACTATGGGTTTCTCATAGATGGTGATAGAGAAGATTGCATCATGGATGATGATGACCCTACTAGTTTTCAGCAAGCTATCATGAGTGGTGACTCAGTGAAATGGCTGGAAGCAATGATATCCGAAATGGAGTCAATGTACACCAACAAAGTATGGACTTTGGACGTTGCGCCTCCTGGGATAAAACCCGTTGGGTGCAAATGGATCTTTAAGAGAAAGATTGGTGTAGATGGACAGGTGGAGACCTATAAAGCAAGGCTTGTAAAGAAAGGTTTTCGTCAAAGACCAGGCTTGGACTATGATGAAACTTTCTCTTCGGTAGCAATGCTTAAATCCATTAGGATCCTACTTGCTATTGCTGCTCACTATGATTATGAAATCTGGCAGATGGACGTGAAAACTGCATTTCTAAATGGTGATTTAGAAGAATGCGTTTTTATGGATCAGCCAGAGGGCTTCATTGATAGTGGGAGCAGCGGGAAAGCATGTAGATTGCTTAAATCTATTTATGGATTAAAGCAGGCCTCAAGGAGCTGGAACATCTGCTTTGATGATACAATCAAAGAGTTTGATTTTGTCAGAAATGAAGATGAACCATGTATTTATAAGAAGATTGTAGGGAGTACTGTCACATTCCTCGTATTGTACGTAGATGACATTCTCCTGATAGGAAATGATGTTCCTATGCTACAATCGGTCAAACTATTCTTATCACAAAGGTTCTCCATGAAGGACCTGGGTGATGCCTCGCGCATTTTGGACATTAGGATCTATAGAGATAGATCCAAGAGGTTATTGGGACTGTCCCAATCAAAGTACATAGACACCATTCTAAAGAGGTTTAGTATGGAAGATTCCAAGCGTGCTGCCTTGCCTGCTAGTCATAGAATCACTCTCTCTAAGGACTTCTGTCCGAAGACTGATGAAGAGAGAGCTCGCATGAGCGTTATACCCTACGCTTCAGCCGTGGGATCTATAATGTATGCGATGTTGTGTACTCGCCCTGATGTAGCTTATGCACTGGCTGTAGTAAGCAGGTATCAATCCAACCCAGGGGAGAAACATTGGATAGCAGTGAAGAACATTCTTAAGTACTTGCGAAGGACTAAAGAATTGTTCTTGGTGTATGGTAATGGGGATCTCCAGATGGAGGCCTTTACCGATTCAAGCTTCCAAAGTGACAAGGATGACAGCAAATCAATCTCAGGGTTTGTATTTACCCTAAATGGAGGAGCGGTTAGTTGGAAGAGTTCTAAACAGGACACCGTTGCAGACTCCACGATGGAAGCTGAGTATATTGCTGCAAGTGATGCTGCTAAGGAAGCCGTCTGGATGAAGAAGTTCATTGCGGAACTAGGAGTAGTTCCAACCATTGTTGATCCAATACCATTGTATTGTGATAATAATGGAGCTATAGCATTAGCCAAAGAACCAAGGTCCCATCAGAAATCCAGACACATCCTAAGGCGATATCATTTGATCCGGGAGATAGTAGATCGCCAGGAGATCGAGATTTGGAGAGTAGATACAAAGGATAACACAGCGAATCCATTCACCAAGGCACTTCCACAGCCTCAGCATGAGCGACTGTTTAAAATGTTGGGTATGAGATACGCCAATAACTGGCCTTAGTGCAAGTGGGAGATTGTTAGTAATATGTATGCCATAAAGGCCATTATATGGATAGTGGAAACTTGGACATATAATCTATAGAGATAGATTACTTTCTTGCTCAACATGATAGTACGCTATCTGGTTTACTTTATCTGTACATGTAGATTTAATCATTTACACATGTTGATAAAGCCCAAAGGATAGTAGATCGCCAGGAGATCGAGATTTGGAGAGTAGATACAAAGGATAACACAGCGAATCCATTCACCAAGGCACTTCCACAGCCTCAGCATGAGCGACTGTTTAAAATGTTGGGTATGAGATACGCCAATAACTGGCCTTAGTGCAAGTGGGAGATTGTTAGTAATATGTATGCCATAAAGGCCATTATATGGATAGTGGAAACTTGGACATATAATCTATAGAGATAGATTACTTTCTTGCTCAACATGATAGTACGCTATCTGGTTTACTTTATCTGTATATGTAGATTTAATCATTTACACATGTTGATAAAGCCCAAAGGATATTTGCTTGACTACTGTGATTATGATGCGGATCATACTAGTGGGGCACATGTAGTCTATAAGCATATCCTTGAACTGTTCCTAGTCGAGGGTGTATCGAGACAGGGCATCGATATTCCAGAGTAGACTAGCGTATACCATTCATGTCCCATATGATGGGCGATGGATGATCCCATATCCATCTGGTGAGGAGACACCAAAGATTGTATGCGGGTGCTCAGTGGAGACTGGGTACACTGAACGGACTCGCCGAGAACTCCTATGTGGTATTATATCTATCGTCGGATAGCAGTTCTCAGGGAACACTGGTACAGGTTAGTCTGTAGACCCGAGATCGTCATAGAGTCTTGTGTGTCCTCCCACTATACTTTGATCTCCACCCTACCACGGCTCTACTGAGTCGTGCAAATAGGTGGTCTTTGGGTACAGTCTCGAGGCGCATGGAGGCAATGAGCGATAGGAGGGGTTTCGTCTCTCCCGGTATTGGGGGTTGATGTTGTGCTCTGCTCGATTGGCTATAACATGAAGTCCCTGGCCAGGGCTGCTGAGATTTACTGATAAGAGTAATCAGTAGTTTCTCAATCTGTTATGAGCCATACACCAGCATGACTTATTGAGTTACTGGGGTCGACGATTCTATCCCTAGACTCGATATGCAGCATATCTGACGAAGAGACCGGACTGTACGGTAAGTGTTGCCAGTTAGCTCGACGGGAGTTTTTACAGCTTCGCTGGTTTTCTTCTGATCGTTTCAATACCCGGGTGGCCGTTATGTTTAGCTGACCTCTTGCGGCTTGTAGATGTTTGATATGATCATCATCTACTGCCGGCGTATTGACGAGTCTTAGAGTCCCACAATGAAGTTTCCTGGCTCAGGCAAAAAGATGTGGTGTGCATATGAGATATGCGCGGGACCCGATTAAATACGGTTATGTGATAACGTATATTAATTGGGCATTTTCTATTTGTCGGATCGTATGTGATATGACCGGTTTGCTAAATCAAGTGTTGATTTAACAAATTACATTTAGATTAAATCTTTAATTAAATCCTTTTGTATGCATGCATGTATGCACATGATGATGTGCATGGACACATACATGCATACATAGTATCATGGTTGTTGATACAAGAATGGTGGCAATGCAAGACTTATATTGAAGCTTTTAATTTGTATTTATCATTTTAAGTTAATGTAAAGAAAACCCACTCATGCTCCTTTATTCTTTAGTGGGTATGCTTTACTTAACTTAATGAAAAGAATTTCCACCCATGCTTAATTCTTTATGAAAAGAATTTCCACTCATAATTATGGTGGTAATGGAATAATGGTGATTATTCCTTCTCATCACTATAAATAGCTTCATATGTGATATGAAAGAAGATGCACACAACAAGGGAAAAATTGAGTGCAAGGGTGTGAAGAAAACAAGTTATCATATGTGATATGATAGAAAGCTCAAGCCACCATTATCTTCTTCTTCCTCTCTTGATTTCTCTCTTGAGTGAAGTTGACAGAAGAAAGGATTCAATTGAAGAACATAAACCACATTATCATACTACACACATCTAGCCGATTTGCGTAGGGTGTTTGCTCTACTTCGTTTGCGAAACAAGTAAGGCAAGGAGCTTTGGGCAAAGGGACTTCGGGTGGATCATCGTGGACAAGGAAGGCTTCCATCGATCCGTTCCAAACTCTCATAGTGCCAAGGAGTCACCGAGGGAGATCTACAAAGGTTGTAATCTCTACTTTTAGTGATAGTTTTACATTTGCATGTGATGCTTATTTGTATGAATCCCTAAAACTTCTAGTTTCGATTCTTGTCGAGTTAACTTAGCACCTCTAAAATTTTAATTATGGCATATGTGATGCTACCGAACCCTTGATGAGGTGCTAGGCTAGCCCTTCAATTCTTGCAGCCAAACCAGTTGGCAAATATCACCTTGTATTAATACATTGATTCTGAACGAATGTTATTAGATACCGAAGCTGATATACAACATTACATCAGTTTCTTGATTAAGTTAAAGATGGATATAATAATGTATTGGAGGATAATGTTGTGAACATTTTCCTGAATCAAGAGTTGATTGGATCAGGCATGTTATATAATAGCATATACGTTCTAAATCAAACCACAGTTCAAAGTATAGAGAACACACACAAGAGGAGTAGTTCAGAAATGAACGAATCCTTCTTGAGGCATTGTAGACTAGGTCATATCAATGTGACACTACCAACTAAGTTACATAAGGATGAATATGAGAATCTTTTCGAATTTTCATCTTATGATACTTGCCAGTCTTGTCTCAAAAGTAAAATGACCAATACTCCGTTTACTGGAAACATAGAAAGAGTTAGTGAACTCTTGGGACGAATACATGATGATGTATTCGGTCCTATGTCTACAAATGCCAAGGTTGGTTCTTCATACTTCATTATATTCACTAATCTTCTCTCAGGATTTGGACATATGTTCCTATTGAAACACAAGTCTGAAACTTTTGAGAAATACAATGAATATAAGCTTGAAGTTGAGAACCTAACGGGTAGAAGTATTAAGTCCTATGATGTGATCAAGGAGGAGAATACTTGCATATGGAGTTCCTGGAGTTTCTAAAAGGAGAATGTGATTCTCTTTCAGTTTACTCCTTTGAGTACACTACAGCACAATGGTGTATCGGGGCGGACGTATCGTACCCTATGATATATGGTGTGCTCTATGATGAGTACTGTTGAGTTACCTGATTCCTTTTGGTGTTATGCACTTGAGAAGCTGCATACCTATTGAATGGGGTTCCATCTAAATCAATGCCTACCACTCCATATAAGATATGGTATGGGAAGAGACAATGTCTTAAACGAGTTAAGATATGGGGTTGTCCGGCCTATGTTAAAAAGCAAAATACGGACAAGCTCGAGGCAAGGTCAGTTCTGTATAAGTTTGTTAGGATATCCCAAACATTTGCGAGGGTATATCTTCTACTACACTGAGGAGCAGAAGGTGTTTTGTTTCTCAGCATGCCACCTTTTTAGAAAAGGAATTTCTTGTGAAGAAATTTGTGGACATGAGGTAGAACTGGAAGGAGTTCCAGCTAGACAAACTAACAGCTGATGATTTGGTGGAACCAAAGAATTCAATAGTCTCCAACGAACCTCAGTGTCTCCACGAATCTGGTATGGTTCCTCATCCACTTGAGAGACGGTCTTCTTAGTGACAGTGGGAGCGAGAATTGTATCATGGAAGATGATGGCCCAACTAGGTTCAGGCAGGCCATCTCAAGTGGAGACTCTGTGAAATGGCTAGATGCTATGCGATCAAAGATGGAATCCATGTACACCAATAAAGTATGACTTTGCATGTTGCACCTGAAGGGGTAAAACCCATTGGGAGCAAATGGATCTTGAGAAGATTCTTGGTATAGATGGAAAAGTTGAGACTTTCAAACCTATGCTTAAGTCCATCAGGATCAATACAAGCATCGCGGGGATGGAACATCTATTTTGATGAGACAGTCAAAGAGTTTGACTTCATCAAAATGGTAGATGAACCTTGTATATAAAAGAAGGTTGTAGAGAGTAAGGTTGCCTTCCACGTATTGTACGTAGATGACATACTCATGATAGTAAATGATTTCCTATGCTACACTCGGTCAAGCTCCTCTTATCACGAGGATTATCAATAGAAGATCTGGATGATACCAACTATATCTTCTAAATTATGATCTATGGTGATAGATCTAAGTGGATGTTGGGAGAGTCTCAAATCCAGGTACATTAACACCATACTAAAGGGGTTTAGTATGGAAGATTCTAAATATGGTGGTTCACCCACTTACTGAGGAATCACTCTCTCCAAAAAGATTTCTTCCAAGACTGATTTGGAGAGAGCTCGCATGCAAGGGATACCCTATGCTTCGGCAGCAGGCTCTATCATGTGTGTGATGTTATGTACCAGACCAGATGTAGCTAACTCACTAGGTGTAGTGATTAGGAATCAATCGGATCTTGGGAGAATCACTGGACAGCTGTGGAGGACATTCTTAGGTACTTGAGAAGAACTAAAAGAATGTTCTTAGTTCGAGCTTCCAAAGTGATAAGTTCGACTGAAAGTCAGTCACATGCATTGTCTTTAGCCTCAGTGAAGGGACGGTATGTTGGAAGAGTTCCAAGCGAGATACCGTGGCATGCTAAACGATAAAGGCTGAATACATTGCTACCAACGATGCTGCCAAAGTGGCTGTCTGGGAATTTCTTGTTCATGAGATGAACAAAGTTCCTACCATTGAGCGTCTAATAACTGTTATTGTGACAACAATGGAATTATGGTTTTGGCCTAGGAACAAAGGTCCCATCAGCGATCCAGACAAATTCTGAGGCAAGTATCACCTGATTAGGGAGATGGTTGATCTCCAAGGGATAAAGATAAGGAGAGTAGATTTTGAGGTTAACACGGCGGATCCACTCACCAAGGCCTGCTTCCCTAAATGCTATTTAAGAGTATAGGATACTACAACCACTGCTAATTTGTTGGGTATTGGATACTACAACAGATAGCCTTAGTGCAAGTGGGAGATAGTTAGTTATATGTATGCCCTAGAGGCCATTACTGTACATGTGATGTATATTGTAGTGGATGCTTTGACATATATAGGGAGGACTTTCTTGCTCGATATGATAGTATTCTATCTAGTTGCTCTTTATCTTAACATGTACAATTATTGTCTCTCTATTACATGTTGATAAAGCCTTTAGGATGAGTGCTTGACTACCAGGACTATGATGCAAATCATACTAATGGGGCAGAGGTAGTCACTAAGTACATCCTTTAAATGTTCCTAGTCGTGGAAGTATCGAGACAGGGCATCGATACTCCAGAGTAGACTAGCATATACGCTTCTTGACCCATATGATGGACGATGGATGATCCCATATCCATTGGTGTTTGACATCAGAGAAGGTATACGGGTGCTCAGTGGAGACTGGGTACACTGGACGGACTCGCCGAGAACTCCTAGATGGTATTATACCTATCGTCAGATAGCAGTTTTCTGGTGACACTAGTACAGGTTAGTTTGTCGACCCGAGATCGTCATAAAATCTTCTGTGATTCCCACTGTGCTTTGATTTCCACCATACCACGGTCAAGAGATCATGCAAAAAGGTGGTTTTTGGATACGGTCCCGAGTCACATGGAGGCAGTGAGTGATAGGAGGGGATTCGTCTCTCCCGGTATTGGGAGTTGATGTTGCGCTATGCTCGATTGGCCATAATAGGAAATCCCTAGCCAGAGTTGCTGAGATCTACTAGTAAGTGTTATCAGTAGTTTCTCGAACCGTTATGGACCTTGCATCGGCATGACTTATCAGGCTATTGGGGTCTGACGTTAACCACCCCCAGACTGTGATATACGACATATCAGACGAAGAGACCAGACTGTACGGTAGTGTTACTGATTGGATTCGCAGGAGTGTGAGCAGGCTTGCTTGTTGATCTTCTGATCACTCAATACCTAGGTGGCCGTTATGTTTAGCAGACCACTTGCGGCTTGTGGGTGTTTGATATGATCATCGCCTTCTGCCAGCGTATTGATGAGTCTTTAGAATCCTACACAGAGGTTTCCCGGTTCATGGCAAATGAAGTAGGAGCACATATGTGATATGTGCGGGACCGAGATTAATGCGCGTATGTGATACTGCATTCTATTCTCGCAATTTGTGACATTGGTCGGTTATATGTGATATAGCCGGGTTATCGGATCAAGTGTTGATTTGATAAATTGTTGCATTTGATATTATTCGATTATACAGCATATAGCCGGATTATTAAATCAAGTGTTGATTTAATAATTTAATGTATAATTATATATTTGATAAATAACATTACATTAACTAATATTAGCTCACTTAAGTATTCATTTTTCTCACTTATGATACACTTAACATATATGTTATATATGTTAATTGTATTGTTTTATTTTTGCACAAAATATGTGTGTGATATATATTTATGTGTCATGCTAGGTTACACATGCAACATGGATGTATGAGACTCACACCATGCTAGGTTTAATGTTAAGGTTTATATTTACTTATTAAGTAATTCAAAATGGTGGAAATTGTCATGGCTTGGAGCTTGGATGAAGCTTGTAGAACATTGACTAAGTCCACATGTTTTGTCTTGCTTAAGATATTTATTAACCTAACCATAAAACTAAGCCATGGTTTATTCTCTACATAGGTTAGTGTATGACACTAACTCACTATGGTTGCAATTCTAACCTCATGAGTTTCATTCATCATTTTCTTCCTCATTTGAGAAAAAGCTTGCTAGTTTTTTCTAAGTGATGAAATATTGTGAGAAAAAGAAATCTAAAGAGAGCCCAATTCCTACTTCATCATACTTTACTATTAGCCATTTAGTTTAGGGCATTTGCTTCACTAAACCCTAATTTAGTGAAGAGGTAGCATGAGCTTGAGTCTCCTCGACGTAGAACATCTTCGGCTCCGAAGACTTCGAGCAAGTTTGCATCTTTCATCTTGTGGAGCCTCTCAAGAGTTTAGGAGATCATTACTCGCAGCGAAGGGACATTTACACGGAATATTTGAAGTGAAGGACTGGTCTACAAAGGTTGTATTCCGCATTCACTTAGTTGTTAAGTTGTTAACATTGCTTTTCGTATGATTCTCTAGTTAAGATTCTAGGGTTAGGGTTCTTTAGTTCGGAAAATTTTTGAAATCGGCATGGACGATGCCACCCGAAACTTTGCTACCTTGCTAAGTAACACTATAGAATGCGGATGGCATAAGCGTACGTTCTATTTTCGTTTCATTTTCTGTGATGTTTAGGAAACATTAAATGATGGGACTTCATTAGTGAGATTAATGAAAAGAAAAGAAACCTAAAGATGTTGTAGAATCAAAAGTTTGTAAAAATGTAGCTCTAGCTTTTGCTTTGCATGGTTGTATTCCTTGATGAATATCCAGCACCTCATTCGATGAAGAAAGAGCCGAGATCCCTTCACCGGGAGTGACCTCTTTAGCAAAACTAGCAAATGCTACAACCCACTTGGTTTATCATCATAGCTTTTGTAGTTCTTGCTTTACACAGTTGTATTCCTTGATGGATATCCAGCACCTCATTCGATCAGGAAAGAGCCGAGATCGCTTCACCGGGAGTGACCTCTTTAGAAAAAGCTAGTAAAAGCTATTCGGTTTGTTTTTGAAAGCCACTCGATTTTAGAAACGGGGCTTAAACCACTCCTTTTCAAAATCACTAGATTCTACAACGATATCAAGTTCATTACGCTAAAGGTTTTCTTAAAAACCAACATAGCCCTCTGTCATTTCAAATAAGTGCTATTTAGTATTCGTGCTGCGTTTGTTGACCTTGTCAAGGCGTAGTGTGCGGTAGCTGATTAGTGCTTATCTGCTGCATGTGATGCAATTGGATTAGGGTAGGCGTGCGGCCTTGTTGACCTTGTCAAGGGTCGTGCGGGTGGGTTTAATTCAATCAAGAAATGAACGGGTTGAACTTGACTTACGGTTTATGGTTTGTTGACCTTGTCAAGGTCATAAATCTCATGGGGTAAAAACAATATTGGGAATTTCAAGTGTTGGAATTTTCAATGAGATTGCATACCTTCTATATGAGAGTTGGATCCCGATACCCACTGCGAGTAAGAGTTACTCCTGGGAGAGTTTTCCACTTTACAATTAGCCGATCCAATAGGTGTCTAAGAAAGGTGTTAACAGGGTGATGCCCCTGCGGAAACGATGTTATTTAATTAGTTCCATGCGAAAGCATGGGGAGACTCTCTCGGAGTATCAATACCTGCCTGGCCGAACGATTGGCGAACTTGTAGGGTGTAATTAATCCCGGCTAATTTTGCCTTTTAGAGTTTGAAGAAAGATTTGATAAAAATAGGGGGAGCCATCCTGATTAGATAAATAATAACCAATCTAATCTTGCAAAGAACGCACGCACGAGGTGATGCCCCTACGGAAACGAGATTATTTAATTAGTTCCATGCGGAAGCATGGGGAGACTCCCTCGGAATAACAATACCTGCCTAGCCGAACGATTGGCGAACTTGTAGGGTGTAATTAATCCCGGCTAATCTTACCTTTTAGGGTTTGAAGGAAGATTTGATAAAAACAGTGGGAGCTATCCTGATTAGATAAAGTAATAACCAATCTAATCTTGCAAAGAGCGCACGCAAAGTGATTATCCTTCTCTCTCTCCTGGTAGCGACCAATGAGACGCCTTAATCAAGATGATAATATGGATGTATTGACCGAACCCACTTAATATACTAGGTTAGGTTCCGCTCTATCTTATGACTGTCATAAGTCTGAACAAGGAATAAAGGAATATCTGGATTCCCAAGCCACCCGAACAAAGAATAAGCATGTTGATGCATTGTCTTCGGGTGTGTTCGTTATCGATAACTGTTTCTCAGTTAACTCTACGTCCTGGGTATTGGATACCGGATCAGGATCCCATATATATAATTTGTTACATGGGCTAAAGATAGGTAGAGAACTAGAAATGGTGATATGTCTCTAGTAGTAGGGAATGGTGCAATTGTTGCAGCCAAATCAGTTGGCGAATATCACCTTGTATTACCGAGTGGTAACACAATGATTCTGAGCGACTGTTATTTCGTACCAAAAATGTTGTGAATGTTTTCCTAAATCAAGTGTTGCTTGGGTATGGCATGTTATATAACGGTAAATATGTTCTAAATCACAACACAGTTCTAAGTATACAGAACACACACGGGAGGAACAGTTCAGAAATGAACGAAAGCTTCTTGTGGCATTGTAGACTAGGTCATATCAATGCGACAAGACTAGCTGAGATGCATAAGGATGCATATTTGAATCTGTTCGAATTTACATCTTATGAAACTTGCCGGTCATGTCTCAAACGCAAGATGACCAAATCTCCATTTACTGGACACGGAGAAAGAGCTATTGAACTCTTGGATAGACACATAGTGATGTATGCGGTCCTATGTCTACACATGCCAGGAATAGTTCCTCGTACTTTATTACATTCACTGATGATCTCTCAAGATTCGGACATATGTTCCTATTCAAACACAAATCTGAATCTTTTGAGAAATTCAAGGAATATAAGTACGAAGTTGAAAACCAGACGGGTAAAAGTATTAAAATCCTTCGATATGATGGCGGAGGAGAATACTTGAGCACGGAATTCAGAGACTGCTTAAAAGAGAATGGGATTCTCTCTCAGCTTACTCCTCGGTATACACCACAGCACAATGGAGTATCGGAGCGGAGGTATCGCACCCTATTAGATATGGTGCGCTCTATGATGAGTGTTGCTGGGTTGCCTATTTCCTTTTAGGGTTATGCACTTGAGATAGCTACATACCTATTGAATAGAGTTCCGACCAAATCCGTTGCCTACCACTCCTTATGAGATATGAAATGGGAAGAGATCATCTCTTAAACGAGTTAAGATATGGGGTTTTCTGGCCTATGTTAAAAAGCAAAATCCGAACAAGCTCAAGGCAAGGTCAGTTCTGTGCAAGTTTGTAGGATATCCCAAACATTCGCGAGGGTATATCTTCTACCACACCGAGGAACAAAAGGTGTTTGTTTCTCGACATGCCACCCTTTTAGTAAAAGAATTTCGTGTGAAATAAATTAGTGGTAATGAGGTAGAACTAGAAGAAGTTCCAGCTACACAAACTATAACTGACGATTTGGTCGAACCGTAGGATTCAATAGTCCCCGACGAACCTCGGCCACTCTGCAGATCTAATAGGGTTCCTCATCTACTTGAGAGATACTGCAGTTTTCTCGTAGATGGTGGGAGTGAGGTTTGCATCATGGAAGATGATGACCCAACTAGTTTCGAGAAGGCCATCACAAGTGGAGACTCAGTGAAATGACTGGATGCTATGCAATCTGAGATGGAATACATTTACACCAACAAAGTATGGACTTTGGAAGTTGCTCCTGAAGGGATAAAACCATTGGGAGCAAGTGGATCCTAAGAAGATAATTGGTGTAGATGGAAAAGTTGAGACTTTCAAAGCTAGACTAGTTCTAAAGGGGTTTTCGTCAACGACCTGGTTTCGACTATGATGAAACCTTTTCTCCAGTGGCTATACTTAAGTCCATCAGGATCCTACTTGCCGTTGCTGCATACCATGAATACAAAATCTGGCGGATGAACATCAAGATGGCTTTTCTAAATGGTGATTTAGAAGAGAGCGTGTACATGACACAGCCAGAGGGCTTCGTAGACAGTGGGAGCAGCGGAAGCATGTGCAAGCTGCTTAAATCAATCTATGGATTAAAGTTGGCATCGCAGAGCTGGGACATCTGTTTTGATAAAGCTGTCAAAGAGTTTGACTTCATCAAAAATGTAGATAAACCATGTATATATAAGAAGGTTGTAGAGAGTAAGGTTGTCTTCCTTATAAGAAGGGCTGATGAGATTTACTGGTAAGTGTTATCAATAGTTTCTCGAACCGTTATGAACCATAAATCGGCATGACTTATCAAGTTCTAGGGTCTGATGATTCCACCCCTAAACTTGATATGCAACATATCAGACGAAGAGACCGGACTATACGGTAAGTGTTACTTATAGGCTTCATGGGAGTTGGACAAGCTTGCTTGTTGATATTCTATTCGCTCAATACCTGGGTAGCCATTACGTCCAGCTAGTACCGCTGAAGGCTTATGGGTAACTGATGTGATCATTACGTACTGCTGGCGTATTGACGAGTCTTTAGAGTCCCACACAGAGGTTTCCTAGTTCAAGCGAAATGAAGTAGGGCACATATGTTGATATGTGCGGGGGGCCTAATTAAATATTAGTATGTGATACCATATTCTAATCTGACGGTAATTTAATATCGGTTAGGTTATATGTGATATAACCGGATTATCGAATCAAGTGTTGATTTGATAATGATATACAGATAAATGATATTAGTCGGTTATATGTGATATAACCGGATTATTAAATCAAGTGTTGATTTAATAATTTGATATATATTTATATTTGATATAATTATATATTAACTAATATTAAACTCACTAATTATTTTCTTAATATATATATTAATATATATATATATATATATATATATATATTTGATATGTGTGTGTGTGTATAATGAAGCATGGTTGGAATTTATATTTTGGGAAAATAGAAATGTGGTGGAAAAATGGGGAGATATTTGTGGTATGGTGCAAGGCATGGCTTTTTCAATTTCTTTATTCATTTGGCTACACTATTGATGCATGGTTGTATTTTCTATTAGGAATTATTCATGCTTCAAGGAGTGAGGAGCCATATTAGAGCCATTCTTCATTTGGTTTTTGCCTTAGCCATTTTTTAGCTCTCTCCATTTTTCTTTCTTCTTCCTCTTTCATGCTTCAAGCTTTAAACCATCACATGAGTTGTGAACCATAGAGCTTGAGTAAATCCTAAGTGAGCTTAGAACCCTTACTTCACCATCCTACACTTGAGTAGCACTTGAGTTTAGCGTGTTTCCTTCAGTAAAGAGAGTTTAGTGAAGAGGTAGCTCGGATTGGAGGAACTTCGGGTGGATCATCTTCGACACGAAGATCACGAAGCAAGTTCGTGCACTTCTTCAAGTGGAGCCTAGAGGAGTCGTAGGGAGTACTACCTGGATCTTTATAAGAGAAGGACATGGTCTACAAAGGTTGTAATCTCCATCTCTTAGAATAGTTCTTGTGATATCATATGTTAAACCCTAATAACTAGTTAGATCTTTGGATAGTGTAGCTTAGCACCCTGAATTTATGAAAATTGCATGCTTGATGCCGGTTTTAACCTTATGGTAGTGCTAGGGTACACTTTCAAGATGTTGATCATCCTTATCGACGCAATGGAATCAAGTTCAATAGTGAGCAGGAGAATCGACCTACTCCTCCTGAGCCAAATAGGATAAAGGCGTTTGTGGACGTAGAGCACATCAATATTGTTTTTGGTAAGAAACATAAGCATATTATTCCGAATGAGATATCAAATAACTGGAGAAAGAGACCTATATTTTACGATTTGCCGTATTGGCATTTTCTTAATCTTCGCCATAACTTGGAGGTCATGCACATCGAGAAGAATGTCTGTGAGCTCTTGCTTGGTACCCTGTTCAATACCAAATTAAAGAATAGAGACACATTAGCGATACGACAATGGTTTGCTACAAAAAATTTGTGGCCAGAATTGCATCCAACTCTGAAAGAAAATGGTAAATGGGCTATTCCAGCAGCAAAGCACACGATATCCAATAATGAGAAGCTGAGTTTCCTTAAGGTATTTAAACAAGTAAGGGTACCGGATGCATATTCTGCGAACATTAGTAAATGCGTAAACTTGAAAAAGAAAACTCTCGTCGGCCTGAAAAGTCACAACTGTCATGTGATCATGCAGCAATTGCTTCCCATTGCTGTTAGGGAGTTACCGGATAAAGATGTTGTATCAGTTGTGACTGATTTGTGTCATTTTTGTAGAAAGTTATGCTCCAAAGATTACTCGGAAAACGATTTTAGAACCCTGTAGAATAAAATAGCTCGCATACTTTGTAGAATGGAGATTTTGTTTCCACCTTCTATTTTCACCGTAATGTTGCATCTCACGGTTCACCTTACTCAAGAGGTACGTTTAGGTGGTCCCGTGAATTATCGGTGGATATATCCCTTCGAAAGATAAAAATTATATAACAACTTTTTACTGTTCATAATAAATCGAATATTTATAATAAAACGAATTAAATTTGTTTGCTTCCATCAGGTTCATGTACAAAATAAAACGGTATATCCGTAACAGGAGTCGGCCTGAAGGGTCGATCGCTGAAAGGTTTCTCGCGGAGGAATGTATGACGTTCTGTTCTATGTATCTAAAGAGTGTTAAGACTGCATTTAATAGGCCGAGACTTAATGAGGACATGGTTGACAATAAACCTGTAATATCCGTCTTCCGGGCCCAAGGAAAGGGACTGGGTAAAGTGAAGTCGGGTCACACTGCATCTGTGCAGCTCGCCATGATTCACTGTTATGTTTTATTTAACTGTTCAGATATGAACAGTTTTATCGGGTAAATATTCATTACTTTTTTCTTAACATAATTATAGAATATCTTCAAGTCAAAATTAAATGTTTATTTGCTATATATACAGCGTTTGGAATGCTCAATACCGTCCACCTACTAAATGAACTCGGCAATGGGATATCGATAAGGAGCGACATAAACACTTTCCCGTTTGGTTGAAAGCATGTGTAAGTTGTAAACTATAAAATCTAAACTACAACTCATGTTGCTACACACACACACACACACACACATACACACATAACTTAATCTGTTTTACCCTAATAGGTTCAACGAAATCCCAATGTAGACATGCTTCAGATGATATAAAAGCGCTAGCGTATGTTCCAGATGAACAAGCTGAGTATCTCTCCTGTTACGTTGTTAACGGGTTTAGATTTCACAACAGAAAAAAAGATCAAAATAAAAAGATTCAGAATAGCGGCGTTTTTGTCATATCCACCATTACTGGATATTCATCTTCTAGAGATTCAAATCCAACCACGGAAAAATTGGACTATTACGAGGTGCTTAAAAAAATTATTCGGGTGCGTTATCATGAACAGACGGTTGTCATGTTCAAGTATCTGTGGTACGATATCCATCATGAACATACTTGGTTCAAAGTTGAAAATGACCTACTTTTATTCAATTCATCGAAACTCTCTTTTGGTGAAGAGCCTTATATTCTTGCCAGCCAAGCCCGTCAATGCTTTTATGTCGCAAACCCTAAGAATGCCCAGTGGGATGTTGTTGTTGTGACGAATCCATGAGACTATTACAACATGGGTGAAAGTGATGTAAGCGAGATTAGTTGTCCTACAATCTCGGTTATACAAGATGATTCTATTCCTATCGAATTCAACAGTGGTTTATCAAGAACAGACATAGAGCCAGAAATAGGCTCTGATGTGTCATCGGCGGTTGTAGAACCTGAAGTCTAATTAAGACTATAAATATCTTGATATATTAACTCGCTCTTGTATGATACTCATAACTTAAGAAATGTGAAACTTACAATTTATTGCATCTTTCTTTCTGCATATTATTCCACACATTTTATCTTTTTTGGCATATTATTTCCGCATATTATCTCCTACAGTTTTAAATTCTAATGTACAAGGATTTTCAAGTTAATTTATATTATTTCCACATTTCATTTTTTTCCCTGCATATTATTTCCACCATTTATTTCTCATGTATGATATTCTTTTCAGCAATAATTTTTACTATTAGTTTTTTATCTAACATATTAAACTATATTCCATGAAGTTATTTTAGATATGTCAGGTTCAGATAGCAGGGGGAACGAGGGGCAGTCTGTTAGTTATGTATATGCCCTAGAGGCCACTGTTGTACATATGATGTATATTATAATTGATGCTTGGATATATATGGAGATGACTTTCTTGCTCGTCATGATAGTATGCTATTTGGTTTCACTTTATCTTAATATGTTGACTTGTATTGGTTTAATGTTTTACTCTCACATGTTGATAAAGCCCTTAGGATTTGTACTCGACTACTGGGACTATGATGAGATCATACTAGTGGGGCCACGGTAGTTGATGAGTACATCCTATAACTGTTCCTAGTCGAGGGTATATCGAGACAGGGCATCGATACGCCAGAGTAGACTAGCGTATTCGCATCTTGACCCATATGATGGGCGATGGATGATCCTATATCCATCGGTGTTTTGACATCAGAGATGGTGTACGGGTGCTCAGTAGAGACTGGGTACACTGGACGGACTCGCCGAGAACTCCCAGATGGTGATATACCACACGTTAGATGGCAGTTCTCCGGTGACACTGGTACAGGGTAGTCTGTAGACCCGAGATCGTCATGGAGTCTTGTGTGATTCCCACTGTGCTTTGATATCCACCTTACCACGTCCAAGAGGGCATGCAAAATGGTGGATTTTGGGTACAGTCCCGAATCACATGGAGGCAATGAGCGATAGGAGGGGATTCGTCTCTCCCGGTATAGGGAGTTGATGTTGTGCTGTGTTCGATTGGCTATAACTGGAAGTCCCTGGCCAGGGCTGATATAGAGATTTACTGGTAAGTGTTACTAGTAGTTTCTCGACCCGTTATGAGCCACACATCGACACGACTTATCGGTTATTGGGGTCTGACGTATACCACCCCTAGACTTGATATGCGACATATCAGACGAACAGACCGGACTGTACGGGAGTGTTACTGATTGGATTCACAGGAGAACGCACAGGCTAGCTTGTTGATCTTCTGATCGCTCAATACCTGGGTGGCTGTTACGTTTAGCTGACCGCTTGCAGCTTGTGGGTGTTTGATATGATCATCACCTGCTACCGGCGTATTGACGATTCTTTAGAGTCCTACACAGAGGTTTCTTGGCTCAGGCGAAACGGGGTAGAGGCACATATGTGATATGTGCAGGACCGAGAATAATGCGATATGGGATACCGTATTATATTCTCGCGATATTTAGAAATGAACCGAGTCATCGGATCAAGTGTTGATTCGATGAATCGGTGCATGATATATTAGTCGGTAATATTCGATATAGCCGGATCGTCGGATCAAGTGTTGATTCGATGATTTAATGTATAATAATATATATATGATATATTATTACATTATCTAATATAGGCTCGCTTTATTATTTCATTTTCTCATTGGATGATACATTGATATATATGCGATATATGTTAATTGTATTATTTTCTTTTGTTGCAAATATATAATATATATGTGATATATATTATTGTGACATGATATGATTAATTGTTAAACATGTTTAAGGATGATTAATTGAGGTTAGGGTTTGATTAGGGTTAGATGCTTCATGCACCTTCTAGAAGCTTTTTCTTTTGTCATTCTTAAGATATTTTTGGATGACACATTCTTAACCCAACCAAACCCTAACTCTAGTTTATTCTCTACTAAATCTTATTATTGATTTTCCATTATCATCTTATTCTCTCTTGAAAAAGCTTACTAGAAAATCTTTAAGTGATGAATAAATATGAGAAAATGATTTAAAAAGAAAGCAAAAATACTACTCTCTCATCCTCATCTCATCTAGCCCATGAGATTAGTGTGTTCATCTCTTTAGAGTGAGAAAGCTTGAGTCTTTGCAACTTCGAGGTAGATCATCGGAGATTTGGAATACTTCAAGCTAGCATGGATCGTTCGAGTCGTGGAGCCTCTCATGAGTCCGGGAGATCGTGGATCGTGGCAAAGGGACTTCTACTCGGAGATTGTGAAGCGAAGGAGCAGACTACAAAGGTTGTAATCCCTCACACTTAGATAAAAGTTATCATCTTGCATGTTAAACCCTAATAATCTAGCAAAGATCCCGGCTTTGGGTTGTTCGGCACGTCTAAAATTTTATCCGGGCATGTTTGATTCCTTATGAACCTTCACAAGAGTGCCTAGGAACCCTACAGTTGTATCAGAGCCTAGCTAGAGCATTAGGCGATGTGTTTACGAAGTTAAAACTCCGATCGAACCCGAACCGACGGAAAAAGCCCCCTCTCTAGAAATTTTTTAAAATTTGGGATTTTTCTGAATTAAAAATATGTAAAAAAATCAGCAGGGAATTCTAAGAATTACCATAAAACCCGGGCCCCCAATTCGTCCAAACGGCGGCGGAACCGCGGCGCAAGCATGCTTGCGCGGCGGTTCCGCGGCGGATTCATGGATTGGCGAAACGTGGCTTTTATGGTAATATCCGTAGGTGCTTGTTGATACTTCTGGATATTTTTAAAAGTGATTCCATTGTTGTTTAAATCTGGGGTTTATTTTGTAATAGTAGATTCGATCGGAATATTTAAATTCGTATTTCTTTCCGGATATTTAGAAACTGTTAAACTATTTGAACGGATATCATTAACTCACTGTTTCCCGGTACGTAAAACTTTCAAGTGTTGAATTTTTATCGGGTTTAAATCTTTCGGAAAAATTATACAAGTTAAGCGGTGGACCCTCTAGAAGACAACAAACCTTAACTCGATTATGTGACCGTCTTGAACTGCCTTTTGAACCTTCGGGTTTGGGGCAGTACGGCGTGCCACATGTGAGGCGTTGGCTTGACCCTTCTACGGCTGGATCACTGGTACTTTGACATATTCTGGGATTATTTGAACTCCGCTCAAGAGTTGAGCACGTTAGGAAATTTTGGGTATTTGATTATCTGTTCGAAAAGTTTAATACTGTCTATTTATCTGGAATGTGATACAATATATGGAATTCATAGAGTTAGGCATGAAATGCGAAGTATGTGATATTTCGAATTTACGATGTCTAAAGTGATTGTGGATTACAAATGTTGTAGTTTTACACTTTCTTTTCTGTGACCGTAAGTTTAATATGGGATATCGCCGGTTTCGTTGCTATATGTAAACGACAATTGGGATGCGCATATTTACTTACGTTGATGATATGAGATATTATGTGTTGCTGTGATATGTTATATTGGATCGTCGCGTTCTGAATAGCCGGGGGTTTTATGTGAGATGAGGGTTTTTATTTTCATTCATGTAAAATTCATTTGTAATGTAATATTCTTTTATTTGGGGCACTTCCAGGTTGCGGTTGCGGTCAACAGTGTATATTATTTACTTTTCCGCATTAGGTAGACCCAAGGAGGGGAGCACAAGTAACCGGGTTCTAGGGTCCAGTGGGAGGCCATCTCGAGGAGTCGAGACCGGGTCTCCTAACCCTAGAATTGGCAGTGTTACTTGCCGCTCTCGTAGGGGTCTTGGGATGTGGGTTTGGCTATTCGTCGCGACCGTGGAATCCGTGTTTTATACAGGCTCGTATTGAAAACACGGATGTCCTATTATATCCAATATTTCATATATGTTCTTCTGCTGCAATGTTCTGTGATGAGATCATATTACTGCCTGAGACGAATACTTATACTATATATATATGCTGATATATAAATATTACTGCTTTCGTTTCTTCTGTGATGCTTAGGAAGCATAAGCTGATGGGATTTTTATTAATGAGATTAATAAAAGAAAAGAAACCTAAATATGTTGTAGAATCAAAACTTTATAAAAAGGGTAGCTACAGTTTTGTTTTGCACAGTGATATATATGATATATCCTGCACCTTATTCGATGGGGAAAGAGCCGACGATCCCTTCACCGGGAGTGACCTCTTTAGCGAAACTGGCAGATGCTACAAAACGCAGTTTGTCTTTTGATTGCTTTTAGAGTTTTGCTTTGCACAGCGGTATATATATGATATATCCTGCACCTTATTCGATGAGGAAAGGGCCGACGATCCCTTCACCGGGAGTGACCCCTTTAGCAAAACAAGAAAAGCCTCAAAAACACTCCTTTTCAAAACTTCACTCGATTCTACGACGATATCAAGTTCGTTACGCAATAGGTTTTTCAGAAAAAACCTGCGTAGCCCTCCGTCATTTCAGATAAGGACTATTTAGTATTCGTGCTGCGTTTGTTGACCTCTGTCAAGGCGTAGTGTGCGGTAGCTAACTAGTAAATATCTGTAAAGCATGTGATGTTATTGGATTAGGGTAGTCGTACGACCTTGTTGACCTCTGTCAAGGGCCGTACGAGTGGGTTTGATTCAATCAAGAAATGACGGGTTGAACTTGACTAGTGCACTGTGGTTTGTTGACCTCTGTCAAGGTCATGGCACACTAGGGGCAAAATATTATCGGGAATTTCAAATGTTGAAATTTGCAATGAGATTGCATACCTCCTATGAGATAGTTGGATCCCGATACCCACTGCGAGTAAGTGTTACTCCTGGGAGAGTTTTACACAGGACAATTAGTCATCCAAGTAGGTGTCTAGAATAGTGTTAACGAGGTTACGCCTCTGGGAAAACGAGGTTTACTTTAATTAGGTCCGTGCGAAAGCACGGGGAACCTCCCTCAAAGTACCGACACTGATCTGGCTGAAAGATTGACGAAATTGTAGGGTGTAATTAATCCCGGCTAATCTTACCTTTTTGGGTTTGAAGGTAGATTTGATAAAAACAGTGGGAGACATCCTGATTAGATAAGATAATAACCAATCTAATCTTGCAAGAGCATACGCTAAAGTGTTTTTCTTCTCTCTCTCTCCAGGTAGCGACCATGTCAGGCCATAATCAAGATAATAATATGGATGTATTGACTAAACCTGATTATTGTACTGAGCAAGGGAACGTTAGACCCGTTCTTTCTTATAAGAGTTATAAGACTGAACAGGGAACAGGAGAATATCTGGATTCTCAAGCCGCCCAAAAGAACATACATGTTGATGCATCTTCTTCGGGTGTGTTAGTTATTGAGAACTGTTTCTCAGTTCACCCTACGTCCTGGGTATTAAATACCGGATCAGGATCCCACATATGTAAACAGTTACATGGGCTACGTAAAGGTAGAGAACTGGGAAAAGGTGATCATTCCGTTCAAGTAGGGAACGGTGCAAATGTTGCAGCCAAAGCAGTTGGCAAATATCACCTAGTATTACCAAGTGGTGATAAACTGATTCTAAATGAGTGCTATTATATACCGAACATGATGTGCAACATTATATCAGTTTCTTTATTAAGTAAAGAAGGATATAATTTTGTAGTAAAGGATAATGTTATGAACATATTCCTAGATCAAAAGTTGATTGCATCAGGCTCGTTACATAATGGCATATTCATTCTAAATCAGGATACAGTCCTGAATATACAAAACACACACAAGAGGAAAAGTTCAGATGTGAACGAATCCTACTTGTGGCATTGTAGACTTGGTCATATCAATGCGACACGACTGGCTAAGTTACATAAAGATGGTTATTTGAATCCGTTCGAATTATCATCTTATGATACTTGCCATTCATGTCTCAAAGGAAAAATGACCAAAGCTACGTTTAGTGGACACGGAGAAAGAGTTACTGAACTCTTAGGACTGATACATAGTGATGTATGTGGTCCCATGTTTACACATGCAAGGAACGGTTCTTCCTACTTCATTACATTCACTGACGATCTCTCTAGATTCGGACATGTGTTCCTGATGAAACACAAGTCTGAAGCTTTTGAGAAATTTAGAGAATATAAGCACGAAGTAGAGAAACAAACGGGCAAAAGTATTAAGATCCTTCGATCTGATCGAGGAGGAGAATACTTAAGCAATGAGTTCCTAGATTATCTAAAAGAGAATGGGATTCTCTCTCAGCTTACTCCTCCTTATACACCACAGAACAACGGTGTATCGGAGCGAAGGAATCGCACCCTATTAGATATGGTGCGCTCTATGATGAGTACAGCTGAGTTACCTATTTCCTTCTGGGGGTATGCGCTTGAGACAGCAGCATACCTATTGAATCAAGTTCCAACTAAATCTGTACCTACCACACCATTTGAGATATGGAATGGGAAGAGACCATGTCTTAAACGAGTTAAGATATGGGGTTGTCTGGCCTATGTCAAAAGGCAAAATCTAGACAAACTCGAGGCACGGTCAGTTCTATGTAAGTTTGTGGGATATCCTAAACATTCAAATGGATATTTTTTCTACCACAGTGAACAACAAAAGGTGTTTATTGCTCAACATGCCACCTTTTTAGAAAATGAATTTCTTGAAAAAGAGATTAGCGGCTCTGAGGTAGAACTGGAAGAAGTTCCAACAACACAAACTGTAACTGAAGATTTAGTGGAACCAGGGGATTCAGTAGTACCCGACGAACCCCAGCCTCTCCGCCGGTCTAGTAGGGTTTCTTGTCCACCTGAGAGATACTACGGTTTTCTCATTGATGGTGGAAGCGAGGATTGCATCATGGATAATGATGACCCCACTAGTTTCGAGCAGGCCATCACGAGTGGTGACTCTGTGAAATGGCTGGATGCAATACGATCTGAGATGGAATCCATGTACACCAATAAAGTATGGATTTTAGAAAATGCTCCTGAAGGGGTAAAACCCATTGGGAGCAAGTGGATTTTTAAAAGGAAATTTGGTGTAGATGGAAAAGTTGAGACTTTCAAAGCTAGACTTGTAGCAAAGGGTTTTCATCAACGACCAGGTGTGGACTATGACGAAACCTTTTCTCCAGTGGCTATGCTTAAGTCCATCCGGATCTTACTTGCCATTTCTGCATACCATGACTACGAAATCTGGCAAATGGATGTTAAGACCGCCTTTCTAAACGGTGATTTAGAAGAGTGCGTGTACATGACTCAGCCAGAGGGCTTCGTAGATAGTGGGAGCAGCGGAAAGGTGTGCAAGCTGCTTAAATCCATTTATGGGTTAAAGCAAGCATCGCGGAGTTGGAACATCTGTTTTGATGTTGTAGTCAAAGAGTTTGACTTCATCAAAAATATAGATGAACCTTGTATCTATAAGAAGGTAGCAGAGGGTAAGGTTGTCTTCCTCGTATTATACGTGGATGACATACTCTTGATAGGAAATGATATTCCTATGCTGCAATCAGTCAAGCTCTTCTTATCACAGAGATTCTCAATGAAAGATCTAGGTGATGCCTCCTGCGTATTGGGAATCATGATCTATAGAGATAGATCTAAACGGATACTGGGATTGTCCCAATCTAGGTACATTGACACCATACTAAAGAGGTTTAGTATGGAAGAATCCAAACGTGGGAACCAACCCACGATCTCTGGACTCACTCTCTCCAAAGAGATGTCTCCCAAGACTGATTTGGAGAGAGCTCGCATGCAAGGGATACCCTATGCTTCGGCAGTAGGCTCTATCATGTATGCGATGCTATGTACCAGACCCGATGTAGCATACTCACTAAGTGTAGTGAGTCGGTATCAAGCAGATCCTGGAGAGAGTCATTGGACAGGAGTGAAGAACATTCTCAAGTACTTGCGAAGGACTAAAGAGATGTTCTTGGTGTATGGTAACGGAGAACTCCAGGTGGAGTCCTTTACCGATTCAAGCTTCCAAAGTGATAAGGACGACTCTAAGTCGCATTCGGGTTTTGTCTTTACCCTCAATGGAAGGGCGGTATGTTGGAAGAGTTCCAAACAGGATACCGTTGCAGACTCGACGATGGAGGCAGAATACATCGCTGCCAATGATGCTGCCAAGGAGGCTGTCTGGATAAAGAAGTTCATTAGTGAACTTGGTGTGGTTCCATCCATTGAGCATCCAATACCTCTGTATTGCGATAACAATGGAGCTGTGGCGTTAGCCAAGGAACCCAGGTCCCATCAAAAGTCCAGACATATTCTGAGGCGGTATCACCTGATCAGGGAGATAGTTGATCGCCGAGAGATCGAGGTCAGGAGAGTAGATACGAAGGACAACACTGCGGATCCATTCACGAAGGCTATTCCCCAGATACAGTTTGAGAGATTATTCGGGATGCTAGGTATGAGATACTACAGCAGCTGGCCTTAGTGCAAGTAGGAGATTGTTAGTTATGTATATGCCCTAGAGGCCATTGTTGTACATATGATGTATATTATAATGGATGCTTGGATATATATGGAGATGACTTTCTTGCTCGTCATGATAGTATGCTATTTGGTTTCACTTTATCTTAACATGTTGACTTGTATTGGTTTACTGTTTTACTCTCACATGTTGATAAAGCCCTTAGGATTTGTACTCGACTACTGGGACTATGATGAGATCATACTAGTAGGGCCACGGTAGTCGATGAGTACATCCTATAACTGTTCTTAGTCGAGGGTATATCGAGACAGGGCATCGATACGCCAGAGTAGACTAGCGTATTCGCATCTTGACCCATATGATGGGCGATGGATGATCCCATATCCATCGGTGTTTTGACATCAGAGATGGTGTACGGGTGCTCAGTAGAGACTGGGTACACTGGAAGGACTCGCCGAGAACTCCCAGATGGTGATATACCACACGTCAGATGGCAGTTCTCCGGTGACACTGGTACAGGGTAGTCTGTAGACCCGAGATCGTTATGGAGTCTTGTGTGATTCCCACCGTGCTTTGATTTCCACCTTACCACGTCCAAGAGGGCGTGCAAAACAGTGGCTTTTGGGGACAGTCCCGAATCACATGGAGGCAATGAGCGATAGGAGGGGATTCGTCTCTCCCGGTATAGGGAGTTGATGTTGTGCTGTGTTCGATTGGCTATAACTGGAAGTCCCTGGCCAGGGCTGATATAGAGATTTACTGATAAGTGTTACTAGTAGTTTCTCGACCCGTTATGAGCCACACATCGACACGACTTATCGGTTATTGGGGTCTGACGTATACCACCCCTAGACTTGATATGCGACATATCAGACGAACAGACCGGACTGTACGGGAGTGTTACTGATTGGATTCACAGGAGAACGCACAGGCTAGCTTGTTGATCTTCTGATCGCTCAATACCTAGGTGGCTGTTACGTTTAGCTGACCGCTTGCAGCTTGTGGGTGTTTGATATGATCATCACCTGCTACCGGCGTATTGACGATTCTTTAGAGTCCTACACAGAGATTTCTTGGCTCAGGCGAAACGGAGTAGAGGCACATATGTGATATGTGCAGGACCGAGAATAATGCGATATGGGATACCGTATTATATTCTCGCGATATTTAGAAATGAACCGAGTCATCGGATCAAGTGTTGATTCGATGAATCGGTGCATGATATATTAGTCGGTAATATTCGATATAGCCGGATCGTCGGATCAAGTGTTGATTCGATGATTTAATGTATAATAATATATATATGATATATTATTACATTATCTAATATAGGCTCGCTTTATTATTTCATTTTCTCATTGGATGATACATTGATATATATGCGATATATGTTAATTGTATTATTTTCTTTTGTTGCAAATATATAATATATATGTGATATATATTATTGTGACATGATATGATTAATTGTTAAACATGTTTAAGGATGATTAATTGAGGTTAGGGTTTGATTAGGGTTAGATGCTTCATGCACCTTCTAGAAGCTTTTTCTTTTGTCATTCTTAAGATATTTTTGGATGACACATTCTTAACCCAACCAAACCCTAACTCTAGTTTATTCTCTACTAAATCTTATTATTGATTTTCCATTATCATCTTCTTCTCTCTTGAAAAAGCTTACTATAAAATCTTTAAGTGATGAATAAATATGAGAAAATGATTTAAAAAGAAAGCAAAAATACTACTCTCTCATCCTCATCTCATCTAGCCCATGAGATTAGTGTGTTCATCTCTTTAGAGTGAGAAAGCTTGAGTCTTTGCAACTTCGAGGTAGATCATCGGAGATTTGGAATACTTCAAGCTAGCATGGATCGTTAGAGTCGTGGAGCCTCTCATGAGTCCGGGAGATCGTGGATCGCGGCAAAGGGACTTCTACTCGGAGCTTGTGAAGCGAAGGAGCGGACTACAATGGTTGTAATCCCTCACACTTAGATAAAAGTTATCATCTTGCATGTTAAACCCTAATAATCTAGCAAAGATCCCGGCTTTGGGTTGTTCGGCACGTCTAAAATTTTATCCGGGCATGTTTGATGCCTTATAAACCTTCACAAGAGTGCCTAGGAACCCTACACAGTCCTCTCAGAAAAATAAACGGACTAAGAGAGGACCCATACGGGCCAGTGATATATAGAGGAGGATGACACATGCTCCTGACAAGCAGAATGTATACCTTGCATTCACAGGAGACGTTGTGACAGGAGCCAGTAAAGAAGTGAAAAAAATAATGTCGTCGATAGTGAACAGTGAGGACCGCATGCCTCATTTGTTGAAAGATGTAGATGACGAGTGGGAGATCCTAGATTGGTACAGCGAAGCGTTAAGGCTAAAGAAACAAGTTTCTATATAGGAGATGATGGTTAGATTTTTTATATAATTCAATACTGCGCCCTTTTTTATATGCACACATGTACACACACACGCGTATATCACAAACACACATATATACATACACATAAACTAAATTACTATAAAATACCTATACAATGATGAATTATCCTATTTCGTAGGCTCGGTTCGAGTTCTGGTGAGTTGGCGTAGAGGCCCTCAGGAGGTTTGCGATGAACGCGCAGTTTATGATAAGATGTGTAGTCATATGGAGAAGAATTAGAGAGCCATAACAACAAAATCTTTAGAAAGCTTGAAAACTGAGCTTCACCGCATGAGATGTATTTGATTAAGTCGGATCCAAATTGGTCCAACGAATACTGGTATGCCTTGGTCGATCATTTCTTGTCTGATGAGTTTAGGGTATGTCTTTGATTAAACCGTTTTACTATTTTATAGCAACTCAGTAACAATATTTTATGTAACTGCAGGAGAAGAGCAAGTGAGGAAAAGCATCTCGCGCTCAGCTGCACGATGTTTATAGGGGTAGGAGCAAGAGTTCCCAGCAGGTTACCATCGAACACGTAAGTATCGTATTTGATATTAATACATTAAAATTATCTTAGAAATTTATGTATGAACTGTTAGTGTATATGCCCTAGAGGCCATTACTGTATCATACTAGTTTGTATATTACTTAATGGAAGATTGGGATATTCACCTTGTATAAACAATCTTGCTCAATATAGTAGTATGCTACTTGGTTTGTTTCTACTTCAATGTGTACTTGTGTTTATTTCAGTATATCACTTATACGCATTAGTGGAGCCCTTAGGATCTTTGCTTGATTACCAGCGTTGTGATGGCAGTCACACTAGTGGGGGCTGGGTAATCTATAAGCACATCCTTATACAGGTCCCTAGTCGCAGGACTATCGAGACAGGGCATCGATACTCCGGAGTAGACTAGCGTATGCGCTTCTCATCCCAGTGTGGGAGATGGTCTGTCCCACAGCCATCAGTATGTCGTACTGGAGATAGTATACGGGTGCTCGTTGGGTTACGAGTACACTGGACAGGACTCGTCGGGAACTGACAGGTTGGTATTATACCTATCGTCAGTTATCAGTTCCCAGGTGACATGAGTACAGCTTAGTCCGCTGACTTGACACTGTCACTTCGCCTCGAGTGTGTTCCCACTGTACTTTGATTACTACCCTACCACGGCTCAAAGGAGTCGTGCAAACGGGTAGTAGTTGGGTACATTCCTGAAGCACTTGGAGGCAGTGACGGTTAGACAGGATTCGTCTCTCCCGGTATTGGGGGTTGACATCGCGCTGTGTCTAGGAGAGCCATTACACGAGTAGTCCCTGGCCAGGGCAAGCGAGATATACTGGTAAGCTTCCAGTGTTATCTCAGGGTGTTTTGGGCTTCACTCCGACACGACTTGTACCGCTATTAGGGGACTGACGTTTTACCGCCCCCTAGGCCCGCCATGCGATGTATCAGATGAACAGACCGGACTGTACGGAGACTGTCACATTCAGACTCAGTAGGAGTACAGATAGGGTTTCACCTCGTCAGCCTTCTTGTCGGCATCTACCTGGGGACCGTTACGCACAGCTAGTGCCGCTTGCGGTCTGTGGTTAAACCCACTGCCAGCGTAGTGTCGAGTCTTTAGAGTCCCACACAGTGGGTATTCGCCTCTGGGCAAAACAGAGTAGAGGTCGCATGGTTTTGCGACAGGGTTCGTTCTCATTAGCGCACTTGTGCACGTTTGGAGTCCGGACGGATTTTACTGGCTGGCTCTGGTTTGAGTCAGATACTGGTATATGTTTTGGGGTTGCTTTTATCTCTCAGTATTCATGTTCCTCGGAACAAGAATGCAGGTGTGTATGCACAGTTATTTGAGGAGGAGGAAGAGGACTTTCATTAGGGTTTCGGAACGGGTGCGTACGCACAGTTGACAGTCGTCTTTTTCCGAACCCTAATGGATTTATGTTATATCAATTAATAATATTAATAAAATGAAATTGTGTCATGGTTGGTTTTTATGCTGACTTGTTGACTATGGTTGACTTGTTGACCATGGTTGAAGTTTTGACCATCATCATTACAAAAGAAAGATGCTCTTTGATTCTAGCAAATTCATTTAATGTTTGAAATGATAATGGTCATTCCTAAACCTTCCATCAACCTTTTCATTTTCATTATTATTATTAATTTGATAATTCTTTTGCTTTTTGTTATGGTTGCAAAAAGAAAAGAGCTCATTCTATCATTTGGCTTCTCTCTCCTAACTTCATCTTCTTCTTCCTCTAGCAAAAGGAGAACCCTTCTCATGTGTTGAGAATCCCTCTCCTTAAAATAAAAGCACCCCTTAGACACTCTCTACTCACTCTAGGATCAAAGGTTTAGCAAGCCGGAGATTCTAGTTCTCTCCAAGTTCGAGAAAGAGCCCGAAGGTTGAACCCTCAGGTGGATCCATCTTCGACGGAAGAAGGCGACGAGAAGAGAACCATCAACCTCTACTAGGTTTCAAGAAGAAGGAGTTCAAGTTAGGTATAACCACTTTGCCGAGTAGTTAACTCTCCTTTGCATGTTTGCTAGTTTAGTTTAGAAAAGATCCCGACTTTGTTAGTCCATGTTGCCCCTTGCGCTAAAAATTTGATTTTTATACCGTTTCCGCCTCCCCGTAAGAATCGGGGGTCGCAACGTGGACTTACAGTGGTATCAGAGCCTAACTAAACTTAAACTAGCTTGGTAGTGAAGTGTAACGAAGTTCGGAACCGAAAAATCCAAAAACCAAACTTTTACAAAACCCTAGTTTCTGTTAAAAAAATTTCTGGTCAAAACAAGATTTGTTATACACCTAAATTCGGCTCAGGGTTTTGTGTGAACACCCAAGAAAAACGATAGCATGATTCCCTTAAAGCGCCGCGGTTCCGCGGCAATAGGTGGCTTAGGCCGCGGAACCGCCGCCGTTTTGTTTCCTCTTGTGATCGTTTTTGGTGCAGTGTTCTTCTGGTAGGATTTTGGGATTTTTCAGATATATTATATGTGCCCAGATTTTCCAGAATAGAAATTTATTTTTGGGGGCCTATAATTCCGTATTTTTTTTCCGAACTTCACTACACTTGGACTATGTTGGTTATATCTGTGATGTTTGTATGTATTGAACGTCGGCTAATCGCTATAAGTCGATTAGTCGGGGTTATACATCTCTGTGATCTGTGTTTGATATTGGAATGTGTATATGAATGTGTTGGACTGTCGCGGGTGAATAGCCGGGGTGGATGTGAGATGAGCTTTTGTTTTTCTTTCATTCATTTGTAACATTTAAATTGATGTAATATTATTATTTGTTTGGCCGCACAACCGGGTCGGGGTTGTAGCCGTCATTGTATAATTCTTTTTACTGTTTTTGCTCCTAGGATAGACCCACGGAGGGGTGCACAAACTGCCGAGTACTTGGCGGGTAGTTTGCCGCACCCGTAGGGGTCTTGGGTGGGGTATTGGCTATTCACCGCGACCGTGTAATCCGCTTTTCGTTGCAGGCTCGAACGGATTGCGGATTCCTAGTATATCCAATGTATTCATCTGTGATCTGTAATGTCTATCATTGCTATATTTATAACTATTTAGGCGTTGCTTATGTTTTACAGCCGCGCTAGCCCAGCCCCCGCTCTGTCGTTAGTTAAGTAACCTAACGGGTGATGACGGGGCCCCGTGGCGAATGCGAATGGCATAAGCGTACGTCATATTTTGGTTGTTTTCTGCAATGGTAGGATTTAAATGATGGGACGCATTAAAAGAACTAATGCAAGAATATCACGCATTAAAAGAACTAATGCAAGATAATAAACCAAGCTAAAGTCGTTGGAACACTTTCGAAAAACCACTCGGTTCTTTTCAAAAATAACTTTTAAATGCGGAGCTTGAGCCACTCCTTCTTAAAGCTATCTCGTTCCATCGATTATATCAAGTTCACTACGTTCACGGTTTTACCAAAACCATTCGTAGCCCTCCGTCGTTTCGCATGAATAGGCAATAGTATTCAAGCTATATATGTTGGCCAAAGTCAAGGCATAGTGATTGGTAGCTATTGGGTGTTCATGTGTAGCATAGATAGATGCGTTGGTTTGGGACAGTCGTACTGCCATTTTGGCCAAAGTCAAGGGTAGGTACGGGTGGATCCAAATTAACCTGGATAGTGACGGGTAGAATTTGACATGTGACTTATGATATTTTGGCCAAAGTCAAGGTCATAAGAGCATGGGGCAAAAATCCACATCGGGAGTTTCATAAGTACTGAAACTTGCTAGATTTGCATACCATTTGGAGTGTGGTGATTCTGGTAGGATTCCTTCAGTTTCGTCACGCGATGATATTTGGATCCTGATCCTACTGTGAGTATATGCTACTCCTCGGGAAATTTCTCACTAAACGATCAATGCTATAAACCTAGTAGGTGCCTAGAAAGGTGTTAGCGGGGCTACGCCCCCAGGGAAAAGAGGTTATTTAATTAAGGAACTTCGCGAAAGCGTTGGAAAACCTCCCTCGAAGTACCGGCACTGGCCTGGCTGAACGGTTAAGCAAGTATTGTACGGTGGGATTGATCCCGACTAATTCTTCCTTTATGGTTTGAGGAGGGATTCGAGAGACAGTGGGAGCCATCCTGTTTAGAAAAACTAAAAACCATTCTAAACTTGCAAGAGCATCGTGCTAAAGTGTTTCTTCTCTCTCTCCTAATTGCAGCGACCAATCGACATGACTGGACTTAAGTTACTTCTAGATAAAAATATATTGACAGGGCCAAACTACAAAGATTGGCTCAGGAATGTCAAGATGGCAATCACTTAAGACAAGCTGGGGTATCTTCTTACCACCAAAGCTCCCCCCGTCCCAAGTCCAACCTCCAGCGTCGCGGATAAGGAAATCCGTAAGACCTGGGAGATTGATAGCGCGAAGGCCAGGTGCCTCGTACTTGCCTCGATGGACAATGAACATCAGAGGAGGCACGAGAATATGGACTTGGAATCCATATTTCTTCATACAAAAGAACTGTATGGAGAGCAGTCTCGTATCGCAAGATACGAAGTGTCGAAAAAGTTGTTTTCGGCAAAGTTGGCCGTCGGATCATCGGTAGCGGACCACGTGCTTAAGATGATTGGCTACATTGAGGAGCTCGCGGAACTTGGGACCACGTTGGAAAGTGAACTCTATACGGATTTAATTCTCCAGTCCCTTCCATCCACTTACGCCCAGTTTATACTGAACTTCAACTTACAAGAAAAGGAAGTTGAACTTTCAGAACTCCTCAACATGCTGAGGAGCGCAGAGGGCACCCTACAGAAAGGTAGGGAAACACCCGCTTTGTTTGTAGGAGGATCTTCTTCCTCTAGGTCCAAGGCGAAAGCCAAGGGAAAGAGGAAGAAAGCCCCCGCCAAACCAAGGGGCGGTGTTAGTAAAGTGGGTACGAAGGGAAAAGAAATGGCAACAAAGATTGTGGGGAAGCTTGTGGGAAAGGAGGAATGCTTCTATTGTCATAAGAGTGGACACTGGAAGAAAGATTGCAGGGCTTGGAAAGCCAGGACACAGGAACTGAAGCAGGTTACGGCTTCAGCTTCAGGTGTGTATGTTATTGAAAACTGTCTTTCGATAAACTCTACTTCCAGGGTATTGGATACCGGATCAGGATCTCATATCTGTAATTCATTGCAGGCGTTGAGAAATCGTAGGTTTTTGAAGGCAGGTGACATGACCCTCAGAGTTGCAAACGGAGCTAGCATGGATGCTAAAGCCGTGGGGGACTATCACCTGGGAATGTCAGATGGGCATGTTTTGGTTTTGCGTAATTGCTTTTTTGTACCCAACGCAACTTGTAATATCATTTCTGTATCTTTGGTTTCTAAAGAAGGTTATGAATTTGCGTTTGTAAGTAATGTTGTAAACATTCACCTTAATCAAGTTCTGATTGGGTCAGGTACATTGAGCAATGGTATATACGTGTTAAACCAACCACAGATTTTCAATGTCCCGAATACACACAAAAGAAAGTCTCCGGATATCAATCAGACTTTCTTATGGCATTGTAGACTGGGTCACATCAATGAGAGAAGGTTGACTAAGTTACATACAGAAGGGTATTTGGATCCGTTCGAATATCAATCGTATGCCACTTGTCAATCCTGTCTCAAAGGAAAGATGACAAAGACTCCGTTCACTGGACACGGAGTAAGAGCGAGCGAGCTCTTGGGGCTCGTACACAGCGACATGTGCGGTCCAATGTCTACACATGCGCGAAGCGGTTACTCTTACTTCATTACTTTTACGGATGATTTCTCAAGGTACGGTTATGTCTTCTTAATGAAACATAAGTCCGAAGCCTTTGAAAAATTCCAGGAATATAAGAATGAAGTGGAAAACCAAACCGGCAAAAGTATCAAGATTCTAAGATCGGATCGAGGTGGAGAATACTTGAGTGCCGAGTTCCTGAATTATTTAAAAGAGAACGGAATTCTCTCTCAGCTTACTCCTCCATACACTCCGCAACACAACGGTGTATCGGAGAGACGGAACCGAACCCTATTGGATATGGTACGGTCCATGATGAGTAGCACTGAGTTACCGCGATCATTCTGGGGGTATGCGCTAGAATCAGCTGCGTACCTTTTGAACCGAGTTCCTACTAAGACTGTGCCTACTACACCATATGAGATGTGGTGTGGGAAGAGGCCCCATCTCAGTCAAATTAAGACTTGGGGAAGTCCAGCTTTTGTTAAAAAGCAGCATGCGGACAAGCTCGAGGCACGCTCAGTACTGTGTAAGTTTGTGGGATATCCAAAGAATTCCAAGGGATATCTCTTCTACTACGAAGAGGAACAAAAAGTTCTTGTTTCTCGTCATGCCCACTTTCTAGAACACCAGTTCATAGAAAAAGAAACAAGTGGGAGCGCAGTAGAACTGGAAGAAATTCCAGAACCACAGACTATTACTGAAAGCTTAATGGAACCAGAGGGTTCAAATGAACAGGACATTCCTATGCCGCTCCGCAGGAGTAGTATGCAGTCTCATCCGCCCGAGAGATACTACGGTTTTCTCATAGACGGGGATCGAGAGGATTGCATCATAGATTATGATGAGCCTACTAGCTTCCAGCAGGCCGTTCAGAGCGTTGACTCGGTAAAATGGCTGGATGCAATGCGGACCGAAATGGAGTCCATGTACACCAACAAAGTATGGACGTTGGACATTGCTCCAGACGGGGTAAAATCCGTAGGATGCAAGTGGATCTTCAAAAGGAAGATTGGTGTAGATGGACAGGTTGAGACCTATAAAGCTAGACTTGTAGCAAAGGGTTTCCGTCAAAGACCTGGCTTGGACTATGACGAAACCTTTTCTCCAGTGGCTATGCTGAAATCCATTCGGATCCTTCTTGCCATTGCTGCCTTCCACGATTATGAGATTTGGCAGATGGACGTAAAGACCGCTTTTCTAAATGGAAATTTAGAGGAGTGTGTCTATATGGATCAGCCAGAGGGTTTCATTCAGAGTGGGAGCAGCGGAAAGGTGTGCAAATTGCTTAAGTCCATCTATGGACTAAAGCAGGCATCGCGGAGTTGGAACATCTGTTTTGATGAGACGGTCAAGGAATTTGGCTTTATCAAAAATCCAGATGAACCATGCATCTATAGTAGATTTGTAGCGAGAACTGTAGTATTCCTCGTTTTATACGTGGATGACATTCTCTTAATAAGAAATGACATTCCTATGCTACAATCTGTCAAGGGGTTCTTGTCGCACAGGTTCTCCATGAAAGACCTGGGTGATGCCTCATACATCCTGGGGATCCGGATCCATCGTGATAGATCCAAGAGGATATTAGGACTTTCTCAGTCCAGGTACATCGACACCATAGTGAAGAGATTCGGTATGGAAGATTCCAAGCGCGGTAACCTACCGGCTTGTCACGGGATCACCCTCTCTAAAGAGATGTCTCCCAAGATTGATTTGGAGAGGGATCGCATGTCTATTATACCCTACGCTTCTGCGGTAGGCTCTATAATGTATTCGATGTTGTGTACCAGACCGGATGTAGCTTATGCACTGAGTGTGGTAAGCCGGTAACAGTCAACCCTGGGGAGAAACACTGGATAGCGGTAAAGAACATTCTCAAGTACCTGAGAAGGACTAAGGAGATGTTCTTGGTGTATGGTGGAAAAGACCTCCAGATCGAGGCCTTTGCTGACTCCAGCTTCCAGAGTGACAAGGATGATTCCAAGTCCATGTCGGGTTTTGTCTTTACCCTCAATGGAGGGGCGGTGTGTTGGAAGAGCTCCAAACAGGAAACCGTTGCAGACTCGACTATGGAAGCGGAATATATCGCTGCATCTGATGCCGCAAAAGAAGCTGTCTGGATGAGGAAGTTCTTAAAAGAACTTCAGGTGGTTCCGTCCATTGTTGACCCAATACCTCTGTATTGCGACAACAACGGGGCTATAGCTTTAGCGAAGGAACCCAGGTCCCATCAGAGATCCAGGCACATCTTGAGGCGGTATCACCTGATCAGGGAGATCGTGGATCGCAAGGAGATCGAGGTTCGGAGGGTTGCTTCAGAAGAGAACACTGCAGATCCATTCACCAAGGCCTTACCCCAGACTCAGTTCGAGCGGCTGATCGAGATGATAGGTCTTCGATACGCCAGTTCATGGCCTTAGTGCAAGTGGGAGATTGTTAGTGTATATGCCCTAGAGGCCATTACTGTATCATACTAGTTTGTATATTACTTAATGGAAGCTTGGGATATTCACCTTGTATAAACAATCTTGCTCAATATAGTAGTATGCTACTTGGTTTGTTTCTACTTCAATGTGTACTTGTGTTCATTTCAGTATATCACTTATACGCATTAGTGAAGCCCTTAGGATCTTTGCTTGATTACCAGCGTTGTGATGGCAGTCACACTAGTGGGGGCTGGGTAATCTATAAGCACATCCTTATACAGGTCCCTAGTCACAGGACTATCGAGACAGGGCATCGATACTCCGGAGTAGACTAGCGTATGCGCTTCTCATCCCAGTGTGGGAGATGGTCTGTCCCACAGCCATCAGTATGTCGTACTGGAGATAGTATACGGGTGCTCGTTGGGTTACGAGTACACTGGACAGGACTCGTCGGGAACTGACAGGTTGGTATTATACCTATCGTCAGTTATCAGTTCCCAGGTGACATGAGTACAGCTTAGTCCGCTGACTTGACACTGTCACTTTGCCTCGAGTGTGTTCCCACTGTACTTTGATTACTACCCTACCACGGCTCAAAGGAGTCGTGCAAACGGGTAGTAGTTGGGTACAGTCCCGAAGCACTTGGAGGCAGTGACGGTTAGACAGGATTCGTCTCTCCCGGTATTGGGGGTTGACATCGCGCTGTGTCTAGGAAAGCCATTACACGAGTAGTCCCTGGCCAGGGCAAGCGAGATATACTGGTAGGCTTCCAGTGTTATCTCAGGGTGTTTTGGGCTTCACTCCGACACGACTTGTACCTCTATTAGGGGACTGACGTTTTACCGCCCCCTAGGCCCGCCATGCGATGTATCAGACGAACAGACCGGACTGTACGGAGACTGTCACATTCAGACTCAGTAGGAGTACAGATGGGGTTTCACCTCGTCAGCCTTCTTGTCGGCATCTACCTGGGGACCGTTACGCACAGCTAGTGCCGCTTGCGGTCTGTGGTTAAACCCACTGCCAGCGTAGTGTCGAGTTTTTAGAGTCCCACACAGAGGGTATTCGCCTCTGGGCAAAACAGAGTAGAGGTCGCATGGTTTTGCGACAGGGTTCGTTCTCATTCGCGCACTTGTGCACGTTTGGAGTCCGGACGGATTTTACTGGCTGGCTCTGGTTTGAGTCAGATACTGGTATATGTTTTGGGGTTGCTTTTATCTCTCAGTATTCATGTTCCTCGGAACAAGAATGCAGGTGTGTATGCACAGTTATTTGAGGAGGAGGAAGAGGACTTTCATTAGGGTTTCGGAACGGGTGCGTACGCACAGTTGACAGTCGTCTTTTTCCAAACCCTAATGGATTTATGTTATATCAATTAATAATATTAATAAAATGAAATTGTGTCATGGTTGGTTTTTATGTTGACTTGTTGACCATGGTTGACTTGTTGACCATGGTTGAAGTTTTGACCATCATCATTACAAAAGAAAGATGCTCTTTGATTCTAGCAAATTCATTTAATGTTTGAAATGATAATGGTCATTCCTAAACCTTCCATCAACCTTTTCATTTTCATTATTATAATTAATTTGATAATTCTTTTGCTTTTTGTTATGGTTGCAAAAAGAAAAGAGCTCATTCTATCATTTGGCTTCTCTCTCCTCACTTCATCTTCTTCTTCCTCTAGCAAAAGGAGAACCCTTCTCATGTGTTGAGAATCCCTCTCCTTAAAAGAAAAGCACCCCTTAGACACTCTCTACTCACTCTAAGATCAAAGGTTTAGCAAGACGGAGATTCTAGTTCTCTCCAAGTTCGAGAAAGAGCCCGAAGGTTGAACCCTCAGGTGGATCCATCTTCGATGGAAGAAGGCGACGAGAAGAGAACCATCAACCTCTACTAGGTTTCAAGAAGAAGGAGTTCAAGTTAGGTATAACCACTTTGCCGAGTAGTTAACTCTCCTTTGCATGTTTGCTAGTTTAGTTTAGAAAAGATCCCGACTTTGTTAGTCCATGTTGCCCCTTGCGCTAAAAATTTGATTTTTATACCGTTTCCGCCTCCCCGTAAGAACCGGGGGTCGCAACGTG
Organism: Agapanthus africanus; assembly: GCA_030015575.1. Taxonomy (NCBI): domain Eukaryota; kingdom Viridiplantae; phylum Streptophyta; class Magnoliopsida; order Asparagales; family Amaryllidaceae; genus Agapanthus; species Agapanthus africanus. The sequence continues at coordinate 211,401,705 of JASDDO010000004.1, forward strand.
GACTTACATGAACTTTCTAAATGTTATATGCAGGAAGAAAGTCAGGGTGGAGAGTCCCTTGATCGTATCGAAATCTACCGGGCTTAATTTATATGGGACGACGGTGCGCCTGGATCAATTGAGGCACACGAGATATATGTAAAACTTTACATATACCGAGCTTCTTAATTATTTCAGAATAATTATTGTGTAGCTTTCAGAATGGCAGTAATACATTTCTTCTACAAACAGGCGGTGATGGCGGCTGAAAGAGATCGGTTGATTCAGGCGATAGAGGAGGAGAAGGGACACCCGGTTGATGAAGCGCAGAGAAATTCATTGTAGATAGGGCTTTCAGGGCGTTTAGGCCGGATCTTCATGGGGGAGTATAGTGTGTGTCCTCCAAGATCACTCTGCGTCAGTATAACACTCCTTTCCAGCCGACCGGGTATCCACCTCATAGGTTTCAACCAGATGACGAATCGCCTTCGAAGATGCCGATACAGACCAGGGCCTCTAGGACCAGGACCCCTATGTTTCATGGATCACCCCAGAAGCGGATGCCGGAATCCGACGGTTCCTCACGTCGATCGACTATCGCTCCAGCTCCCGCTGCTGCTCGTGCTCCCGCAGCCGATCTATTTGCTGGCTGGACTTTCGAACAGAGGCTTAATCTTATCGATGCGTACGTCTAGGCTGGGAGGCCTATACCTCCGGTAAGTTTGATAACTCTTACATATACACACACATAGGGACATATCACAAACACACACAATAATACATACAAACTCATACACGCACAAGCATACACACATTAAAGTATTTGCTAGCACCACGGTAGGGTTTAAACGGGCATCATACATGCAATTTCAAAAAATTCGCGGTGCTAATGAACACTTAACAAGATCTTAACTAGAATATTAGGGTTTAACAATGATGATATGATAAATTATACTAAGAGAAAGGGGCTACAGCCTTTGTAGACCGTGTCCTTCTCTTCATATTCTCCGGGTAGTAGTCCACGCGACTCCACTAGGATCCACTTGAAGAAGGTGCAAGCTTCCTCCGATGACCTTCGTGCCGAAGATGATCCACCCGAAGCTCCGCAATCCAAGCTATCTCTTCACTAAACTTTTTAAAGAAGGAAACACACTACACTTGATTGCTAATCAAGTATAGGATGATGAAGTAGGGGTGTTGGTTTGCTCACTAGATTTTATTCAAGCCCTATGGTTCACATCACATGTGAGGGGTTGGGGCTTGAAGCATCAAAAGGAAGAAGAAGATGAGAGCAAGAGAACTTGGAGAGCTCAAGCAAAGAAAATGAGCAAGTCAAGAATGAATCATCAAGTGTAGAATAGCATAACAACTTGCTCATTTATTGGACCATCCATTATTTTTCAAATAAAAATAAGAGCCATGCTTCAATAGTAAGTCAACAGTATTAAACAAATAAGAAATGCCATGCTACACCATGCTCCCATTTTCCACCTCATTTCTATTTTCACAAAATAGAAATTCATGCTATGCTTTATATATATTTATATATATCATATATATATTTATATATATATCATATATATATATTAATATATATATATAAGAAAATATTTAGTGAGCTAATAATATTAGTTAAGATATAATTATATCAAATATAATATATATCATATTATTAAATCAACACTTGATTTAATAATCCGGTTATATCACATATAACCGACTAATATTATTTATCTGTATATCACATTATCAAATTAACACTTGATTTAATAATCCGGTTATATTACATATAACCTGACCGATATCAGATAACTGCCAGATTAGAATATGGTATCACATACTCGTATTTAATCAGCCCCCCCCCCCCCCGTGCACATATCAGCATATATGCCCTACTTCGTTTCGCTTGAACTAGGAAACTTCTGTGTGGGACTCTAAAGACTCGTCAATATGCCAGCAGTAGGTGATGATCACATCAGTCACCCATAAGCCTTCAGCGGTACTAGCTGGACGTAATGGCTACCCAGGTATTGAGCGATTAGAAGATCAACAAGCAAGCTTTTCCATACTCTCCATGAAGTTTATAAGTAATACTTACCGTACAGTCCGGTCTCTTCGTCTGATATGTCGCATATCGAGCTGTGGGTGGAATTGTCAGATCCCAATAATTTGATAAGTCAAGCCGATGTATGGCTCATAAAGGTTCGAGAATCAACTAATAACACTTACCAGTAAATCTCATCAACAGCCTTGGCCAAGGACTTACTGTTATAGTCAATCGAGCATAGCGCAACATCAACTCCCAATACCGGAAGAGACGAAACCCCTCCTATCGCTCATTACCTCCATGTGACTCGGGACTGTACCCAAAATCCACCTATTTGCACGACTCCTTTGAGCCATGGTAGGGAAGAAATCAAAGCACAGTGGGAGCTACACAAGATTCTATGACGATCTTGGGTCTACAGACTAACCTGTACCAGTGTCACCAGAGAACTGCTATCTGACGATAGGTATAGTACCATCTAGGAGTTCTCGGTGAGTCCTGTTCGGTGTATCCATTCTCTAATGAGCACCTATGTACAATCTTTGATGTCAAACACCAATGGATATGGGATCAACCATTGCCTCATGCAGGGTCAAGAAACGTACACACTAGTCTATTTTGGAATATCGATGCCCTGTCTCAATATTCCCTCGACTAGGAACAATTAAAGGATGTGCTTGTGGACTACCCAGGTCCCAGTAGTATGATCTGCATCATAGTCCTGGTAGTCAAGTCAACATCCTAAGGGCTTTATCAACATGTATATGAGAGACGATATAATAATACCAGTGAACATGTTAAGATAAAGGAAACCGGATAGCATACTATCATGTCGAGCAAGAAAGTCCTACATATATATGTCTAAGCATCCACTATATCATACAATAATGGCCTCTATGGCATACATATCACTAACAATCTCCCACTTGCACTAAGGGCAATTGTTGTAGTATCTCATACCCAACATCCCAGAAAGTCTTTTGATTAGCATCTAGGGGAGGTCTTCGGTGAGTGGATCCGCTGTGTTATCCTCAATGTCAACTCTCCTGATCTCGATCTCCCGGCGATCTATTATCACCCTGATCAGGTGATACCGCCTAAGAATATGTCTGGATCACTGATGGGACTGGGGTTCCTTGGCCAAAGCCACAGCTCCATTGTTATCACAATACACATGTATTGGATGCTCAATGGATGGAACATGACCAAGTTCATCTCATGAACTTCTTCATCCAGACAGCCTCTATGGCAGTATCGTTGGTAATGATGTATTCAGCCTTCATCGTCGAGTCTGCTACGGTATCTAGCTTTGAACTCTTTCAACATACCGTCCTTCCACTGAGGATGAAAACAAAACCCGAGACCGACTTACCGTTGTCCTTATCACTCTGGAAGCTCGAATCGGTAAAGGACTCCACCAGGAGTTCACCGTTACCATACACCAAGAATATCTCTTTAGTGCTTCTCAAGTACTTAAGAATGTTATTCATAGCTATCTAGTATATTTCCCCTGGATCTGATTGATACCTACTCACTACACCTAGTGAGTAAGCTACATCCGGTCTGGTACACAACTTCACACACATGATTGACCCGACTGCTAAAGCATAAGGTATCTCTTGCATGCGAGCCCTCTCCAAATCATTCTTGGGAGACATCTCTTTAGAGAGAGTGATTCCTGAACAAGCGGGTACATTACCACGCTTAGAATCTTCCATACTAAACCTCTTTAGTATGATGTCAATGTACCTGAATTGGAACAATCCCAACACCCGTCTAGATCTATCTCTATAGATCTTAATCCCCAGGATGTAGGAGGCAACACTTAGATCTTTTATGGAGAACTTGTGTACAAGAAGAGCTTGACCGAGTGTAGCAAAGGAATATCGTTTCCTATCAAGAGTATGTCATCCACGTACAATACGAGGAAGACAACCTTACTCTCTACTACCTTCTTATATATACATAGTTTATCTACATTTTTAATAAAGTCAAACTCTTTGATAGCTTCACCAAAATAGATGTTCCATCTCCGCGATGCCTGCTTTAATCCGTAAATAGATTTAAGCAGCTTGCATACGCTTCCGCTGCTCCCACTATCTACGAAGCCTTCTGGCTGTGTCATATACACGCTCTCTTCTAAATCACCATTTAGAAAAGCGGTCTTGACGTCCATCAGCCAGATTTCGTAGTCATGGTATGCAGCAACGGCAAGTAGGAACCTGATGGCCTTAAGCATAGCCACTTGAGAAAATGTTTCATCATAGTTGACACCTGGTCATTGACGAAAACCTTTTGCTAAAAGTCTATCTTTGAAAGTCTCATCTTTTCCATCTACACCAATTATCTTCTTAAGATCCACTTGCTCCCGATGGGTTTTCCCCCTTTAGGAGAAACTTTCAAAGTCCATACTTTGTTGGTGTACATGGGTTCTATTTCTGATCGCATAGCATCCATCCATTTCACAGAGTCTCCACTTATAATAGCCTACTCGAAACTTCCACCGTTGGGTCATCATTTTCTATGATGCAATCCTTGCTCCCACCGTCTATGAGAAAACCGTAGTTTCTCTCAGGTGGATGAGGAACCCTACTAGATCTGCGGAGTGGCTAATGTTCGTTGGCAACTATTGAATCCTTTGGTTCCACCAAATCGTCATTTATAGTTTGTGTAGCTGGAACTTCTTCCTGTTCTACCACATTGCTACTAATTTCTTTCACAAGAAATTCCTTTTTAAAAGGTGGCATGTCGAGAAACAAACACCTTTTGTTTCTCGGTGTGGTAGAAGATATACCCTCGAAAATGTTTGGGAAATCCTACAAACTTGAATAGAACAGCCTTGAGCTTGTCCGGATTTTGCTTTTTAACATAGGACGGACAACCCATATCTTAAACCATTTAAGAGATGGTCTCTTCCGATTCCATATCATATATGGAGTGGTAGGCAACGGATTTGGTCGGAACTCTATTCAATAAGTATGCAGTTATCTCAAGTGCATAAGCCCAAAAGGAAATAGGTAACTCAGCAACACTCATCATAGAGCGTGTCATATCTAATAGGGTGCGACACCTCCGCTCTGATACTCCATTGTGCTGTGGTGTATACGAAGGAGTAAGGTGAGAGAGAATCCCATTCTCTTTTAAGTAGTCTCTGAATTCCGTGCCCAAGTATTCTCCTCCCCGATCAGATCAAAGGATTTGAATACTTTTACCCGTCTAGTTCTCAACTTCGTACTTATTTTCCTCGAATTTCTCAAAAGCTTCAGACTTGTGTTTCAACAGGAACACATGTCCGAAACTTGAGAGATCATCGGTGAATGTAATAAAGTACGAGAAACCATTCCTGGCATGTGTAGACATAGGACCGCATACATCACTATGTATCTGTCCAAGAGTTTAGTAGCTCTTTCTCCGTGTCTAGTAAACGCAGATTTGGTCATCTAGCCTTTGAGACATGACTGGCAGGTTTCATAAGATGTAAATTCGAATGGATTCAAATATGCATCCTTATGCAACTCATCTAGTCTTGTCGCATTGATATGACCTAGTCTACAATACCACAAGAAGACTTCGTTCATTTCTGAATTGTTCCTCTTATGTGATTCTGTATACTTAGAACTGTTTTGTGATTCAGAATGTATATACCGTTATACAACGTACCATACCCAATCAATACTTGATTTAGGAAAACATTCACAATATTTTTGGTACGAAATAACAGTCGCTCAGAATCATTGTGTTACCACTTGGTAAGACAAGGTGATATTTGCCAACTGCTTTGGCTGCAACAATTGCACCATTCTCTACTACTAGAGACATATCACCCTTTCCCAGTTCTCTATCACTTTTTAGCCCATGTACCAAATTACATACGTAGGATCCTGATCCGGTATCTAATACTCAGGACGTAGAGTAAACTCAGAAATGGTTCTTAGATACGAACACGCCCGAAGACGATGCATCAACATGCTTATTCTTCGTTTGGGTGGCATGAGAATCTGGATATTCCTCTATTCCTTGCTCAAAATTATGACAATCATAAGAAAAAACGGAACCTAGTCCGGTATAATAAGTGGTTTCGGTCAATACATCCATATTATCATCTTGATTAAGGCGTGTCATTGGTCGCTACCAGGAGAGAGAGAGAAGGATAATCACTTTGTGTGCGCTCTTTGCAAGATTAGATTGGTTATTATTTTATCTAATCAAGATGGCTCCTACTGTTTTTATCAAATCTTCCTTCAAACCTTAAAAGGTAAGATTAGCCGGAATTAATTACACCCTACAAGTTCGCCAATCGTTCGGCAAGGCAGGTATTGGTACTCCGAGGGAGTCTCCCCATGCTTTTGCATGGAACTAATTAAATAACTTCGTTCCCACATGGGCATAACCCCGTTAACACCTTTCTTAGACACCTAATTGATCGGCTAATTGTAAAGTGGAAAACTCTCTCAGGAGTAACTCTTACTCGCAGTGGGTATCAGGATCCAACTATTAATAGAAGGTATGCAATCTCATTGCAAATTTCAACACTTGAAATTCCCAATATTTGTTTTTGCCCCTAGCAACTTATGGCCATGGCTATGGTCAACAAATCATAAGCGCTAGCCTAGTTCAATCCAGTTCCCTCATGGGAATTAAATAAAATACAGATAAAGAAGCAAGGAAAACCTCAAATGAGGCATCATATGCCCACACGTGACCGGACATCACGTGCAGACACGTGACCATTTACAGGCAAAGCCTGTAGGCACTGAATAAAATAAATAATTGGAAATACTTAATCAGTGGCATCACGTGCCTACACGTGACCAGGTCTCATGTGCAAACACGTGACCTTTTACAGGAAAAGCCTATATGCGCTGAATAAAATAAACAATTGGAAATGCTATATTAGTGGGGTCACGTGTCAACACGTGACGGGTCTCTGAGCCCTCTGAACCAATATAATTAAATTCTAATTAATTTCTTAATCAGTGAGGTCACGTGCCAACACGTGATAGACTACTAAACTCTCTAAACCAATAGAATTAAATTCTAATTAATTGCTTAATCGGTGAGGTCACGTGCCAACACGTGATAGACTCCTAAACCCTCTGAACTAATAGAATTAAATTCTAATTAATGGGAATCAAAAGCCCTGATTGGAAAAATATTTCCCTAGATCCTTCCAAACAAAAAAGGTTGCACTCTGTAAAGTGGAGCACCGTTGGATTAAAAATCCAATGGTGACAAAAAATCACCAATTTATAGAAAGATTCTATACAAGGAAATATTTTCCTAAAATTTGCTAAAAACAAAAAATAAAATATCTTATGGATTAAAAAATCCAATGGTGAATAAAATTCACCAAGTGATCTAAAAGATCATGTTGGTTACTAAATCAATCAAAATCTCTCAATGAGAGATTGGCTGAATAAACTGATTCTTTTCTTTCTCCTATAAATGGGAGCCAAGAAGAGAAGCAAAGAAGAGAGAGACAACAATAGAGAAGGAATACAGAAAAAAAAGAATTTAATTCTCCAGAAAGAAAAGAAGATCTCTTCGGAGAAAAAAAAACTCTAGGTAAGAGAAAGAAGGAGATCATTCTATAAGCTCCCACAAAACAAAAGAGAATTTAATTCTCAAACCAAGAGTTTAAATCTTCTAAAAAAACTTAGTTCTTCCTCTGGTTGAGGATCTGCAGAAGCGGATCTCTCCACAAGTTGAGAATTTAATTCTCATCGGGGAGATTCTGCCATACAGTTCCAAAACTTAGAGGGAGAATTGGGTTTAAAGAATTTAATTCTTTCAAACACATAGGAATTTAATTCCTCTAAATAAAATTAGGGTTTAACCCTATCAAAAGAATTTAATTCTTAAACAAGAGATTTAACTCTACATGCACGTAAAAGAGATCAGTTACCAACATGATCACGTGTGTCCACGTGACTCCCCCCTCAATAATCAAAAGAGAACGAATGAAATTGGATCGCGTGCTCCCACGTAACCCTTGAAAAAACTTCTCAAAATAAAAATGGAGTAAAGCCAAGGCAGAACAGATATTGGGCGTCTCATGTGTTTCCACGTGACCCCTAGCAATTATCAAACAAAAGAGGATTCTACCCAAGGGCAATGCCCACCTAAAAGATGCCTCACGTGTCTCCATGTGACCCCTGACAAACACCATTTTAAAGATAGGGTAAAACTGAAGGATTAATATCCAATGCATGGGCGCCCTCATGTGTCCCCCCGTGACCCCTAACAAATACTTTTAATATCCAATGCATGGGTACCCATCACGTGCCCACACATGATAGACATAAAGATCAAGTATTTAACACTTATATATTCTGGGAGTAAAATAAAAGAAGCAAGGCCCAATTTTCAGGTGCCTCACGTGAGCGCTTTTGTCTTAGTGTTTAACACTTCTTTAAGTGCCTCATGTGGGAGCACGTGAGCGCCGAATGTACTCTAGTGTTTAACACTATATTCAAGCCAATCTTAGCCTAAATTAGCCAAGTTTTCTAGAGGCAAGATCCCTTGAAACTGAACCCCAATTATACTTTTGACTTCCAAAACTGATCATCTCATATGGCATTCAAAGTGATTCCCAGAGATTCCCAACCAAAATTGGTTCAAGGGTACATCTCTTTATACCTCTGATATATGTCGTTGTAATCCTTTAACATCTTCAGAGAGGTGACGGGTCCCGACAACCAGACATTCCACGGATTGTGGGGTCCTTAAACTCATGGACTATGATGTCCTTAAACTTTATGGACTGTGAGGTCCTTAAACTCATAGACTATGATGTCTTTAAATTTTATAGACTATGATGTATTTAAACTATGGACTATGATATCCTTAAACTCCATGGACCATGATGTCCTTAAACTCTTGGACCGCAATGTCCCTAAACTAAACAATAGAGCCCAAATGCTCTCTTGATGGATCTAAATGATCCTGTTAAGTAGATCTTAGTCTAAAAATTAGACTAACGTATCCTTAATAAACGTTTAAGTTGATCTTAGTCTCCAATAAGATTAATGATCCTTAAACCCAACCCAAACCCAAATCTAAGAAGATACGGATTTGGACTAATCCACGCCCTACGGGTGACAACATAAATTAGTCTCCGTATACAATCCACGGGCAACCAAAAGCAAAAAAAACACACAAGACACAAAGTGACCATCTGGAGAAGGAGAAAGTGGTTACCGCAATGCGGTAGCGTAATTAACTGCAGGGGCTTGCGCCTGCAAGGAAGTGCATCCCCACAATCAAAAACCCCTCAACGAGGGGGAATCTGACGAAGTCTGCTACATCGGCCGTATCAGTTTAAACCTTCGATATATGGTGCCATAAATCAACTTGGCATCTTCAGAGAGGTAGACGGATAGCACCAAATAGCATCTGCCCTCGAAATTTAGGCCGGACGTCCCAATGTCCCGGTCGCGTCTTTTCAGTGGAGAACAGATTCTAGCACGCCCGGTGGGACCTTTTCCTCTTTCCACTCCACACTTCATGTGTCGTGTTCGCGAATGAATTGCGGTTTAATGTGGTTACCCCTGGATTCGAGGTACTAAGATTTGTTGTCTTGCTCCCGTGCAGATCAATGGCTTCAAACTGCACTAATTGCAACAACTCCCGTTCCGACTCATCTGGAGGAGTAACCTACGGGCCCCAAGCGGCCTCCCTTTTCATAATGCCAGTGGAATAAGTGACCCAAGCCACCACTTAGCTATTCTTCGGGACCATGATCCCACCAACGAGCTTCAACATTCAGATACCATCACAGGAAGCTGCGAAGAAGTCGGTCTTTGATCGGCTTGCAACCACTACGGCCCCGCTAAGCGGGTCGTCCAGCTCTAATGCCTCAGTCTTCGACAGGCTGGGTCAAAGCTCAAGTGGGCCCGCAAAGAGGATCGCAATACCAAAGAAGGACACTCCAACTCCTATTACAGTTGAGGTCATCCAAGCTGCTCTCCCTACTCGAAGGTCGGCTTTCGACAGGTTGACCATTCCCTCTCAGCGGACGTCTGTCTTTGACAGGCTAGCGCCAACAACAGGCTCTCATCAGAACAGAGGGCATGGAAAAGATGATCCAACAATGGAGGTGGTCCCGGCCGTTCTCCATGCTCGACGTCGCCACTGGCGCCGAGTGAGGAAAGCTGGGGGCAGCTCCCCTTCCGGACTCACCCTACCAGCTCCAACGGTGGAAATTGATGCTACTGTTCCAACTGGGAACAGCTTTGAACCACTCAGAAGGGTCCGCAAGACTGCTGTGCTGAAAAGATCTCCTCCACCTATGGAGAACGTTACAAAGGTAAAGACAGAGCAACCCCCTCAGCGGCTGTCCTCTAAAATTCATAAAGTTTGGCGACAGGTCCAAGACTCGGTAATCAACCAAGACCACTCTTGCCGATCGAAGAAGATGAAAGTTCGGCAAAAGAAGGACCACCCTACTATACCATAGAAAGTGTCATCTACTTGGGTGCCCGCTGCAATGGCCCCCTCAACTTCGACCGCTCACAAAAGAAGAAGGTCAGAGAAAATACCCGTGTCTGTGACAAAGCTCAAAGGCACTGAATCTAAACGCCCCAAGTCTGGGAGCATGGTGGTGCACACTGTTTATATGGCATCCAGGAAAGAGGATAGCCGTATCTCTACGGGTCATCGACCGCTTACCTGATCAGTGACAAAGGCCTAGGAGCAGCAACAGAAGCTCTAGGAAATGTTAACACAGATGGCCGCACTCACTGGGCTAAAAGAAAGCCCGGAGACATCGTCAGAGTAGCGTCATGAACAAGAAACTGATGCTGAGTTCCTCTGCAGAATCCTTGAGAAGAAGGACAAAGAGGCAGTGGAACAAGCTGCCAACATAAAACGGATGGCGCTTTTATTCCAAGACATGGTCGGGATGATATTACAGCTGGATCCTCCAGCTGAAGACCCTCCGATAATCCTTGAAGACGATAGTGGAGAGACATCGAACCCTCTTCCATCTTGTTCAGCAGCCAAGGAAGAGACCATTTATAAAGCCACCTTGGATGACTATATCGCACAACAGATACGAGCTCATCAGGAGAGCGAAGCAGCCGGGCAAATTGTTAAGACTGGACGACCCTATCCTGGTTAGTACGACCAAATAAAGTACCCGCCGGAATATACGATCCCTAAATTCCATGAATATAAGGGGATGAGGAATCCACACCAGCATGTTGCTCAATTCCGAGCCTTGTGCGGTAATACCGGAGGTGACAACAAACTGCTGCTTCGTCAGTTTTTTGGCAGCTTGTCGGAGACAGCGTTCGAGTGGTATTCCGAGCTCCCGAATGACTCTATCAATACGTTTACAGAAATGGAGTTACTGTTCACACAATGGTTCGCAAGCGCTAGCGAGCGCACCCCGATCACGGTACTCATCAATGCCAGGGTAAAGCCAAGAGAAACCTGGGTTCAATACGCCATTCGATGGCTAAATCTATGGTTGAAATATGAAGAGTGCATAGAGGAAGCACCAGCCGTGGGCATGTCCGTAGGGACCCTCGACCCTCAGGCGACCATTTCTCAATTCATGATGTTCTTCAAGCCGACCACTTTCCAGGCCTTGATCGACAAACTGGCCCAAATGGACCAGATGGGCCATAGACCGTCCTCCTCGAAAATGCAGCCGCGAAACGAAAAGGGGAAGGGGAAAGCGACCTTCATCGCCAATGCTCAACAGCAGCCTACTGGTCCAAAACTAGCTGATCGCCAAAGTGATAGACAGTGATTCCTCAACAAAAAGTTAAGACGTCCTTACTCATTTCCGCGGAAGAAAACAAAGAGATTGTTCGAACTGGCGATAAGCAACAAGCTCATCAATCTGCTGGATCCGAGACGTCCATTGCAGCCCGGCGACGCCAATAATCCTAATTATTTCCCCTATCACCGAGTAATAGGCCATCCAATTGAAGATTGCTTCGTCTTCAAAGGCTGGATTGAGGACCAATACCAACAGGGCAAATTCACGCTATCTAAGAATTGGAAGGCGAGCCCGCCCCAGCCACATGTTCTTAAAAAGGTGGACACGGTGGGGGCATCGTGCTCTTTTACAGAAGAAGCTCCATGGGAGGCCGCTCTTTCAGCCAAGACGAAAAGAATGCTAAAAGGTCTCCAAACATGCCTGGCAATCAGATGGAAAAGTCCTCTAGAACCCAAGGTCATCGAGGGAATGCTGAAGCCGCGCCTGACTCCAAGAATTGGTAGCAATAGTCAAAACGCCCATGCCCAGCCATCAAAGAAGAAGAAGAAGACCAAAAAGCCCGTGAAGCCTGATGAAAAGCGCACGGACCTGCAAAAACATATTGACGCGCTGGAGGATTACAACCAAAAGGTGCGAACCCCGGTCACACTCTAAGAATTTCTCAACAATATCCTTGAGAGCGGAGATAACGACAATAACGATGGAGATGACTCGTCAGAAGAATCTGAGGATTATGCGGCAAGTTGCCACATGATCTCTCATTCGGTGTTAACTAACGAAGAAGCTCACTTGGCGTTAGAAGACAGCATAAAGGAGCCAGGGGCAGGATCGAAGCCAAAACCCTTGGAACCGTCTGACGAGATGATCGACCTGCTGCTGAATGAAGCCCATCAGAAGAGCAAGGGTGATCAAGAACGGAAAATGGCCATATTCGAAAAGGCCAGGAGTCAGCGTCGATTTGAAGAAGTCAGGGGTCATGAAACACTCCAACCAGATCAGAGAACATCCGCGGTAGGCAACAGCAAACTTAAGACGAGGAAACGATTCGCCAAAGCCTTGTCCATGGGAATGAAGCTGCCACTTTTCAAAGGGAATACTCCCGGCGGTATGCACCTTGACGAAGCGGACGTACATCCTAACTTCTGCTTATACCATCAGAAGATTGCACACCCTACCGAAGAGTGCGTAGCCTTTAAAAACTGGTGGCAGGGATATGTTGCCCACCTACAACACATTCTGCGGATGAAGCGCAAAACTCATCGGGAACAAAGAAGCACGACAGAGGAGCATAAAAGAACAGCCGGTGAATGTCACATGGTTAATTCCGGGGGATCACAAGTTCTCACCTTCGGGAGTGATTCTGATGAAGAACTAGCCATCGGCCCTCTCTTGAAGGAATCCACCTCTGAAAAAGAAGAGATGAAGACCTGCGAGAACATTCGGCTGCATAATCACACGCTACCTGAAAAGAATCTCGGACCCGCAAACAAGGGATCGAACAAAAAGGATAAGGGGAAAGAAAAGGCCCCTGAGGATATCTCCCTCGATGACCGAGTCGTCAAAGAGCTGGAAGCCAAAGCCCCGCCCAAGAAAAACAAGGTAGATTACAACGTTCTGGCACACCTGAGGAAGATACCCTCGTAGCTAAGCATTCTCGACGATCTTCTTCTATCCAAAGAGGCGAGAGATTCTCTGATCAAGGCATTACAAGAGCCTGACCAGTTTCAAGCTTTCCTCGCCGAAGAAAAGATGAAGGACGAGTTGGAAGAAATTCACACAGCTGACATCACTTTCGGCAATGAAGATCTCCTCCTCAAGACATGTGAGCACAACCGTCCTCTGTATGATCCTAGTTGACAATGGGTCCTCTGTTAATCTCCTAAATGTGAGGATGCTAAAAGAAATCTGCATGAGCGTTCAACACCTCGCTCGGGATAAAATCACTATCTCTGGGTTCGACTGCCAGTCATCACGGACGCCCGGGTCTGTGATACTGACGTTACGCTTTGGGCAACTCATCACTGATATCAAGTTCCATGTCATTAACACCAAGACTTGATACAACACTTTGCTCGGACGGCCTTGGTTACACGAGTACAACATCATCCCTTCTACACAACATTAGTGTATGAAGTATTTCAAGGATGGTCTCGAGTATACCGTGACAGGGGAGTTGAACCCATTCTCCATGAATGAAGTCCAAAAATACGAAGATGCAAAATACTTCTTGCCAGACTTTGAAGACACGGAAAGGTGCCATAAGACGGAAAATAAGCAAAAAGCTATCACCACCATTCTAGTCTTCGGGAGCGATACCGAGGAGGAAGAGGAGATAGTCTATTCGGGACCTCCCCGATACAACAAACCGGGACCGTCTACCCCTATTCTGGTCTTTGGCAGTGACTCTGAAGACGAGGTCAACGCAGTATTCTCGGCTAGGCCATCAGTGCAAGCCTTCATTGGAGATGATCAGAGTTTGCAGATCGACATGGTTCCGCACAAGCATTACAAAGAGCTCAACGCACTTGATACCTACAGTGTACAAAAACTGCAGACATTCTATGTCCCTCTCAGGCAAAAAGATGAAAAGGCGATCCTCTTTTATCGATCCGCGGAAACCAAAGTGCAGAAAGAAATTTGGCATGGTGCCGATTCTTCACTTGACAGGCTCAACCCATCCGTCTGCCCAGATACTACACAGAAGGATTAAAAAGGCTATTGAGGCGCCAAGGCGTACCCTTCAAACAGACTGCTCGAAAAGATCAGTTCTACAACAGGATCTAGAACGTCCCCGGAACTCAGCGAAATTAACCCAACGGGAGAATGGAAACGATCGGGCTTGGATATGTTCAATCCAAGAAACGGGAGCGATTCCATGGCTGCTACGTTATACATGACTTTGATGAAAAAGGAGATGCTCTATTAGAAGACGCTAACCCTGAACCAAAATGAGGTCACGCCGTGAAAATGCCAAGTCCGTCGTTCGAAGAACAGATGGATAAGCTAATAAGGGAAGCGGCTCAAAAAGTCCGGGATGACCATAGCCGCGAAATGGCCATTTACGAGAAAACCAGGACGCAGTGCCTCCTTCAGCAGGCTGGGGAGAATGACGATGCTCTTCGTCGCCAGCCCTTCATACAAAAGACTCGACGCAGAGGTAAAAACAAACTAAAACGTTCGACGGCGGCAAAGTGGGTCCAAAAATCCACGCGATCGAGAATTGAGTAGCCAGGATTCGTCTCTTATAAAGAAGATGGGCCGAGCATATTCTTTTCCCCAAGACAAGACAAAGAAGATATTCGGTCTTGTCATAAAACATCAAATGATTACGCTCTCGGAGTCCAAACACCCCGATCAAGAAAACGAGGTTCATCACCCAGATTATTGCTCCTATCACCGAGCGATAGGACATCCTCTCGAACACTGCTTCACATTCAAAGACTGCGTAGAAGACCAATATCAGCAAGGCAGGTTTGCTTTATCCAGCAGTTGGAGGGTAACCCCACCACAGAAGTATGAAATGAAAGCCACGTATGCAGCAAGAGTAGATCCGGATCAACACCGGTCTTGGAAGTGATCTCGTACCTGTTACGCGATAACGCTATCAGGAGAAGGAGTACGTAAGGATATAGCTGACCTCCCCTGGTGCTTCGAAAACGATGATGACGAGGTGATCTCAGAGTTTCCACCGGCACCAAAAGAGCTGAAAGATGGGATACATACTACTGCAGATAACCTCAGAAAAATAGACTTGGGGACGGCAAACGACCAACGGCCGAAGTTCGCCAGTGAGCTGTTGTCTCAAGAAAAGGTGGCTAAGCTCATAGACGTGCTCATGCAGTATAAAGACTGTTTCGCATGGAACTATTTTGGGATGCCAGGATTAGATCCAGAAATAGCCGTCCATAAATTGGTGATTTCTCCGGACTTCAAGCCAATCAAACAAGCACCGAGAAGAATGCGGCTCGAACTTGAAATGAGCATCAACACCGAGGTCAAAAAACTAATCGACTCCGGCTTCATCCAAGAGGTTCAGTATCCTGACTAGATTGCCAACATCGTCCCAGTGATGAAGAAAGATGGGACAGTACGCATCTGTGTGGACTTTCGAGATCTCAACAAAGCTTGTCCAAAGGATGGTTTTTCTGTACCGGTTACCGAGCTGATGATAGATAACACGTCCACTCACAAAGTCTTCTCCTTCATGGATGGCTCATCAGGGTACAATTAAATAAAGATGTATCCCGAAGACCAAAAGCATACCGCTTTCCGGACTCTGCTAGGCAAATTCTGTTACAAAGTGATGCCTTTCGGCCTGAAGAACGCCGGCGCCACCTATCAAAGGGCAATGACAAAGATCTTCGATGACCTCATACAAGAAATCGTCGAATGCTATATCGACGACCTCGTGGTTAAAAGCAAATCGTACGAGGAACGTTGGGAGCATCTAAGATAGTGTTCCAACGTCTTCGGAAATACAACTTGAAGATGAACCCTCTGAAATGCGTGTTCGGAGTCTCCTCAGGAAAATTCCTAGGATTCATCGTACGACACTGGGGAATCGAGATAGACCCGTCGAAGATCATGGCGATCTTGGAAATGCCTCCGCCAAGAACTCTTAAGCAATTGCGGTCTCTTCAAGGAAAGCTCGCATATATCCGACGGTTCATAGCTAACATCTCCGGCAAATGCCGCCCCTGCAGTCACCTAATGAAGAAGGGGAACCCGTTTGTCTGGGATCGCAAATACCAGAGCGCACTGGACGAAATCAAGCAATACCTGCAGAATCCGCCAGTACTGACTGCTCTGGTCAAGGGAAAGCTTCACATCCTATATACAATAGCCCTCGAAGGTTCTTTAGGCGCACTGTGGGCACAAGAGAATGACCAAGGGAAAGAGAGAGCCCTCTACTATTTGAGTCGAGTTCTCCTGGGGGCAGAAAACAACTACTCTCCTATCGAAAAACACTGCCTGGCGTTAATCTTCGTGATAACGAAGCTCAGACACTACGCTTTGGCACATGAGGTCCATCTCATATCAAAAGTGGACCCTCTCAAATATTTGATGTCAAGGGCCATACTAACAGGGCGGCTCGGTAAATGGGCCCTACTCTTAATGGAATTCTCGATAACTTATCGACCTCTCAAGGAACTTAAAGGCCAGGCCATCGCCGACTTCCTCGCCGAGCATCCTATACCTGCCGATTCACCCCTAAATTGCGAATTTCCAGACGAGCACGCGTTTGACACAATCGACGAGGAGAAAGGAGAGAGTAACATCCGATGGGAACTCTACTTCGACGGGGCATCTTCCATGAAGAAACGAAAGCACAGCTCCCTCATAATCAAGTCTGGGGTAGGCCTCATCTTTGTAACTCCACAAGGAGGGATAATGCGCTTTTCCATTTCCCTAACAGAGCCGAGGAAAAACAATGTAGCCGAATATGAAGCTTTGATAGCAGGTCTTGAGATCGCTGACGACATGGGAATCGAAAACCTCCTCATATACGGAGACTCCCAACTGGTCGTTAGCCAAGTAAACGGCGACTATCAGACGTGTAAACCGGAGTTGGTAAAGTACAGTGAGAGAGTGCAGCAACTGCTGACTCGAATCCCTTCCTATGCCCTAGAAAGCATACCGCGTGCAGAAAATAAGCGGACGCGTTAGCTAAACTCGCTCAAGAACTGGCTGACGAAAACCTCAATGACATAAGAATCGTTGTGTAAAGCCGTCGGGTTCTTGCACCGGCAGAAATATCTCCGGAGTCGTCCGAAGAAAAGGGAGTGACCGAGCAAGCGACCCTACGAATAAATGACCAGGAAAAGGCCAAGGATTGGAGAGAAGTCTTTATAGACTACTTCAAATCCCGCCGACCACCTGAAGAAGCGTCCTCGAGACATTAGCTCATGAAATGAGCTCTGTCTTTTGCCTTCGTCAATGATACTCTGTATAGGAGATCATTCAACTCCCTATGGCTAAGATGCCTAGGACCTGAAGAAGCAAGGACAGTCGTCCATGAAACTCACGACGGACTCTGCGGTTCTCACCAAGCCGGGCCGAAGATAAAACTAAAGATCAAAAGGATGGGCTACTATTGGCCTAAAATGATCCAAGACTGCCTCGAATACATGAAGCAGTGCCACTCGTGCCAGATTTACGGGGATTTTATCCACCAGCATCCAAATCCGATACATCCAACGGTGGCTAGCTGGCCGTTCGAAATGTGGGGAACTAACATAATCGGGCCTATTGAACCAGTATCGTCCAGAGGACATCGGTTCATACTGGAGACAACTGATTACTTCTCCAAGTGGGCAGAAGCAGTACCGCTAAGAGAAGTGAAGACGGAGAATATCCTCCACTTCTTCAAGACACACGTCATCTATCGGTTCGGCACTCCGCGACGGATTATCTCCGATAATGGGCCGACCTACAAAAGTCACAAAATCAGCTGCTTCGCGCAGCAACATAATATAGACTGGAGATATTCTTCAGTCTATAATCCCCGAGCTAACGGCCTGGCTGAGGCTTTCAACAAGACCTTGACGAAGATCGTGAAAATGACAGTGTCCAAAAATAAAAAGGACCAGCATGAGAGACTGCATGAAGCTCTCTGGGCGTACCGAACTACGTTCAAAACGGCTACAAACACAACGTCGTATGCATTAGTATTCGGCGCTGAAGCAGTACTCCCCTTAGAGATAGAGTTACCCTCCTTACGAGTGGCGGTCCATTACGAGCTAACAGACGAAGAGAATGCTCATCTTCGGCATGAGGTGCTCGACGCCCTTGACGAAACCCGGCTCATGGCACAGCAAAACTTGGAAGCTTACAAAGCAAAAATGACGCGCTCATACGAGAGATTGACTAGGCCGAGAACATTCCGCCAAGGCGAACTCGTACTAGTGGTCAAGAGACCTATGATCCCCAATCGTGCCAAACAGGGGAAATTTGAACCGAACTATGAAGGCCCGTACATCATAGATAAAGTTTACCAGGATGGGGCTTACTTGCTCATGGATATGCATGGCGAAAGACCTTTCAGGCCAATAAAAGGCCGTTTCTTGAAGAAATACTATGCTTGACCGAGATATCTATAAACTACTACGGACCTCAGCTTCCCAAGGCTGACACAAAAAAAATGATACGTCCATAAGCGAGATGGGCATGGATGAAAACCCGAAAGGGCTCCGTGAGTAAAAATAGCAGGACTATCGGCGAGTTTGTGAAAACCCGAAAGGGTGCAATCTCGTTAAAAGACACTTGCAAGGTCCTATCGACCCTGTAAGGAGAAAATACCTGCATGAGATCCTTACGACTCACAAGGGAGCAACACACTTAGGAATCCCCACGATTCCTAAGGAGAAAACACACTTACAAGATCCTCATGACTCGTAATGAGAATTCCCCTATGAGACCCTCACGGCTCATAGGATTCAAAAGTCTTAAGCTACAAGGATCTAAACCTGTTCTTAAGCCGTCATACACCCCGATTATGCCCTACAAGCGGTTCAATGCTGACCCTTGTATACAATCCACAGGCATGAATAAACATTTCCCTAAAAAAAGTCCCACCAGCGACTAGGGATATGCTCACACGGTGAACAGCCCTTGTAAGTCCTATTGACTTATAAGGAGAAAACACTCTTGTAAGATCCTTACGACTTATAAGCGAACATACACTTAAGAATCCTCACGATTTTTAAGGAGAAAACACACTTACGAGATCCTCACGACTCGTAGGGAGAAACACCTTTATGAGACCCTTACGGCTCATGAAGTTAGAAGCCTTAGTCAACAGGATCCTAACCCTGTTTGCTAATCCACCTTTGTTCGACAGAGGCAAATGATGATTCGCTCCTGGAATGTCCCAGTGGTAGCGATGCTGATGCATGAATCGGTATCAAATCCCAAGTCCTTTCACGGCAAATGATGATTCGGTCCTGGTAATATTCCAGTTGCAGCAATGCTGATGCTAAGATTGGCACCAGATTCCGAGTTCCATACTCGCGATAAAAATCAGCGAGCCAAAAATGCATATGAAATAGCCGAAATAATGGGCAACTTGCAATGAAATCAGCAAGTAAAATATATGCATACAGAACAGCTAAAATGATTGGGCAACTCGCAATACAAAGCAACGAGTAAAAAAAAGAAAAATGCCCGAAATGATTGGGCACCGCGAAAAATAGCCGAAATGATTGGGCAATCGTGACTTTCGCGATATAAAAGCTGAAATGATAGTGCATCATGGAAAGAAAACAAAAAAAAACATATGAAATGAAATTTGGCCCTACAGGTGAGATCACACCGATCCCTGTATACAATACAGGGGCATAAACAAAAAGGGAAACATATCATCCCGCCAGGCTCCATCAGAAAGAGAGCTAAGTCTCGATGGTTCACTGACAACCTAGAGCCCACCTTGACATTCGTCTCAGTATAGTAGACACAACGTCAGCCAATGACCCCATCACGGAAATACGTCATCCACATGACCTCGTCGCGGAAAAACGTCATCCAAATGACCCCGTCGCGGAAACACGTCATCTACATGACCCCGTCATGAAAATACGTCATCCAAATGACCCCGTCACGGAAATACGTCATCCACATGACCCCGTGGCGGAAACACGTCATCCAAATGACCCCGTCGCGGAAATACGTTATCCACGTGACCCCGTCGTGGAAACACGTCATCCAAATGACCCCGTCGCGGAAATACGTCATCCCAATGACCCCGTCACGGAAACACGTCAGCCAATGACCGCATCTCGGAAAAACGTCAGCCAATGACCCCGTCTCAGAAATACGTCAGCAAATGACCCCATCGCAGAAACACGTCAGGAAATGACCCCGTCGCGGAAAAACGTCAGCCAATGACTCCGTCTCGGAAAGACGTCAGCAAATGACCCCGTCGCGGAAACACGTCAGCAAATGACCCCGTCAAGGAAAAACGTCATCCAAATGACCCCATCGCGGAAATACGTCATCCACATGACCCCGTCACGGAAATACGTCATCCAAATGACCTCGTCGCGGAAATACGTCATCCACATGACCCCGTCGCGGAAATACGTCATCCAAATGACCCCACCGCGGAAATATGTCATCCACATGACCCCGTCGCAGAAACACATCATCCAAATGACCCTGTCGCGGAAATACGTCATTCCAATGACCCCGTCGTGGAAACACGCCATCAAATGACCCCGTCGCGGAAATA
Organism: Agapanthus africanus; assembly: GCA_030015575.1. Classification (NCBI taxonomy): domain Eukaryota; kingdom Viridiplantae; phylum Streptophyta; class Magnoliopsida; order Asparagales; family Amaryllidaceae; genus Agapanthus; species Agapanthus africanus. The sequence continues at coordinate 211,422,687 of JASDDO010000004.1, forward strand.
CGTCATCCACATGACCCCATCGCAGAAATACGTCATCCAAATGACCCCGTCGCGGAAATACGTCATCTACATGACCCCGTTGCGGAAATACGTCATCAAATGACCCCGTCGTGGAAATACGTCATCAACTGACCTCGCATGGCCAAAGACAACCCTCGACCTCCCCGTCAAAGCAATGCTTTGATTCGGGAGCAGGTCAACTCATCAATCACTTACGAGTCCTCTCGACTTGTAAGGAAGAAAATTCTCTTGGGAGATCCTTACGACTCTCAAGAGAAAAACACGCTTAGGAATCCTCACAATTCCTAAAGAGAATTTACACCTATGAGATCCTCTCGACTCGTAGGAAGAAAAGTCTTTATGAGACCCTCATGGCTCATAAAGTTGAAAAGTCTTAGGCAGCAGACCCGAACCTGTTTCCTAAGCCATCACTACCCTACAAAGAGGTCAAGATGGACTATTTACAGGCCACATTTGCCAAAATTACATGCCAGAGAAATGGAGATGCTACTCAAGAGTGTGTAAACTGCTCTGCGTCAAATCGAAATGAAAAGGCATAACTTACGGATGTCAACCACATACTATGAATGACAATAAGAAGAACAATTTATTCGCATTCAGTTAAGAGTTCGAAGCGTACCCATTTATGTATGTGCGGAAAAGGTTTAGTGCATAAAATAAACACGCGGAAGCAAAAATTGTCTATTCATACTTCAGAAAATTCTCACAGTGATAAAACGGTAAACAAAAACATCATGAAAATGTTTACAATGGTAAGACATCAAATCCAGGACATGGATTGAGAAATTCAAAAGTTAGGCCATCTATAATGTTTCGGGCCTCTCGGACCATTCTCGTATGCTTTCTCTCACGATCACAAGCGTCAGGGTCCTCACTGATGTCCTCTGCCCTTTGATAGGCAGCGATTATCGTCGCCTGTTGAAAAGTTTGATGCAGAATATCAAAAAGATTGTCTCACCTTTTCTTTGAGATTAAGACCATCAGATACACTAAGTGTACCTTATCTTCAGCGTCATCCAATGCTTTAAGCGGCATATCGTCATAGAATAAAGGAAGCACTTCCCAGATCGCTCTCATAATGAGCTTCAAAAGAGCGGAACGACGAGGAAGCAGTCGACCATTGTATTCATCAAAGCGACGCATGATTTCGACGCACTGAGCGTTTGTAAACTGCTGGTTCTGGCTGCAGCCCAGTGCGCAAATGTCTCCATAAGAAAGAATCTCGTCGAGATCATACAGATGAGCGGCCATAACGTCTGAAAAGGAAAATCAGTGAGAGTTTAGTGGGCAGACTGATTAAGAAAAAGTTTATTGAAACAGACACGGGGATTTAAGCAACTCTTGATATCCTCACGGAAAAAATAAGTTCTGATTAAGAGACCCCACAAAATCAATATGGCGGCTCACTAGTGATAAGGCAGGGTAATCATTATGAGAATAAAAGGAAGATTCTCAATAAATGAATAAGTGGATTTCAAACATCTCTGCACATTCCCCCAAAGAAAAGCCCATCATGAACTCTGTGCAAATTAAGCAAAATCTCTCCTAAAAATTTTGTTGTCAAGAACAATTGAGAATAGAAATCCCTAGAGATCTTCTTGTTAGAACTAAGTTCTCTGGGGAATTAAATTCCTTTTGAACAAAGGAATTAAATTCCAAGAAAATTTTCAGAGCTAAGCTCTTTGGAATGGAATTAAATTCCAGAAGGAAACAAGTACCATCATCAATCCCCTGAGATCAGAAAAACGCCTAACATTTAGGGTTTACTACCTAAAGATCATGCATTCTTAGAGCTTGGAAAGACGAGTTCTTATTAAAGGGAAAAACCTTTGGTGTGGATTAAAAATCCAAGAAAATTTCTACAAAAAGTTCCTCGGCCATTCAAGATCCTTACCTGAAAAAGGATTCCTTTTTGTTGACAGAGTTAAACTCTGGATTTTGTTTTAATGAACAAAGAACTGAGCTCTGAGGAAGAGAATTAAATTCTCAAGGCAAGAACGAGGAAGGAAGAAGATGAAGGAGTGGAGACGCTGCTGAAGAGACCCTTGCATTTATAAAGACATGATAGGAAACGGTTCATCTTCCCTGTTCCCTAGGCAAATCCAACGGCCACAAAATTTACAGTGTTGTACTCACGTACAAAAACGTGAGAACAACGCTGTGGGGGCATTTGTTCCCTCATAAGAATTAAATAAAATACAGATAAAGCAGCAAGGAAAACCTCAAATGAGACATCACGTGCCCACACGTGACCGGGCATCACGAGCCCACATGTGACTGGGCCTCACGTGCAGACACGTGACCATTTACAGGAAAAGCCTGTAGGCACTGTATAAAATAAACAATTGGAAATACTTAATCAGTGGCATTACGTGCCGACACGTGACCAGGTCTCACGTGCAAACACGTGACCTTTTACAGGCAAAGCCTATATGCGCTGAATAAAATAAACAATTGGAAATGCTGTATCCGTGGGGTCACGTGTCAACACATGACGGGTCTTTGAGCCCTCTGAACCAATAGAATTAAATTCTAATTAATTGCTTAATCAGTGAGGTCGCGTGCCAACACGTGATAGACTCCTAAACTCTCTGAACCAATAGAATTAAATTCTAATTAATTGCTTAATCAGTAAGGTCGCGTGCCAACACGTGATAGACTTCTAAACCCTCTGAACTAATAGAATTAAATTCTAATTAAAGGGAATCAAAAGCCCTGATTGGAGAAATATTTCCTTAGATCCTTCCAAACAAAAAGATTGTATTCTGTAAAGTAGAGTATCGTTGGATTAAAAATCCAATGGTGACCAAAAATCACCAATTTATAGAAAGATTCTATACAAGGAAATATTTTCCTAAAATTTGCCAGGAACAACAAAAAAAATATCTTTTGGATTAAAAAAATCCAATAGTGAATAAAATTCACCAAGTGATCTAAAAGATCATGTTGGTTACAAAATCAATCAAAATCTCTCAATGAGAGATTGGCTGAACAAACTGATTCTTTTCTTTCTCTTATAAATAAGAGCCAAGAAGAGAAGCAAAGAAGAGAGAGACAACAATAGAGAAAGAATACAGAAAAAAAAGAGAATTTAATTCTCTAGAGAGAAAAGAAGATCTCTTCAGAGGAAAAAAACTCTAGGTAAGAGAAAGAAAGAGATCATTCTATAAGCTCCCACAAAACAAAAGAGAATTTAATTCTCAAACCAAGAGTTTAACTTTTCTAAAAAGAACTTAGTTCTTCCTCTGGTTGAGGATCTGCAGAAACGGATCTCCCCACAAGTTGAGAATTTAATTCTCATCGGGGAGATTCTGCCATGCAGATCCAAAACTTAAAGGGAGAATTGGGTTTAAAGAATTTAATTCTTTCAAACACATAGTAATTTAATTCCTCTAAATAAAATTAGGGTTTAACCGTATCAAAAGAATTTAATTCTTAAACAAGGGATTTAACTCTCCATGCACGTAAAAGAGATCAGTACACAACATGATCATGTGTGTCCACATGACTCCCTCCCCCCAAATAATCGAAAGAGAACGAATGAAATTAGGTCACGTGCCCCCACGTGACCCTTGAACAAACTTCTCAAAATAAAAAGAGAGTAAATCCAAGGCAGAACAGATTTTGTGTGTCTCACGTGTTCCCACGTGGCCCCTAGCAATTATTAAACAAATGAGGATTCTACCCAAGGGCAATGCCCACCTAAAGGATGCCTCACGTATCTCCAGGTGACCCCTAACAAACACCATTTTAAAGATGGGGTAAAACTGAAGGATTAATATCCAATGCATGGGCGCCCTCACGTGTCCCCACTTGACCCCTAACAAATACTTTTAAAATCCAATGCATGGGTACCCATCACGTGCCCACACGTGATGGCCATAAAGATCAAGTGTTTAACACTTATATATTATGGGAGTAAAATAAAAGAAGTAAGGCCCAATCTTCAGGGGCCTCACATGACACCACATGAGCGCTTCAGTCTTAGAGTTTAACACTTCTTTAAGTGCCTCACGTAAGAGCACGTGAGCGCCGAATGTACTCTAGTGTTTAACACTATATTCAATCCAATCTTAGCCTAAATTAGCTAAGTTTTCCAGAGGCAAGATCCCTTGAAACTGAACCCCAATTATACTCTTGACTTCCAAAACTGATCATCTCATATGGCATTCAAAGTGATTCCCAGAGATTCCCAACCAACATTGGTTCAAGGGTACATCTCTTCATACCTCTGATATATGTCGTTGTAATACTTCAACGTCTTCAGAGAGGTGACGGGTCCCGACAACCAGACATTCCACGGACTGTGGGGTCCTTAAACTCATGGACTATGATGTCCTTAAACTTTATGGACTGTGAGGTCCTTAAACTCATAGACTATGATGTCTTTAAACATTACAGACTATGACGTCTTAAACTATGGACTATGATGTCCTTAAACTCAATGGACTATGATGTCCTTAAACTCTTGGACCTCAATGTCCCTAAACTAAACAATAGAGCCCAAATGCTCTCTTGTTGGATCTAAATGATCCTGTTAAGTAGATCTTAGTCTAAAAATTAGATTAACGTATTCTTAACAAACGTTTAAGTTGATCTTAGTCTCCAATGAGATTAACGATCCTTAAACCCAACCCAAACCCAAATCTAAGAAGATACGGATTTGGACTAATCCACGCCCTACGGGAGACAACATAAATTAGTCTCCGTATACAATCCACGGGCAACCAAAAACAAAAAAAACACACACGACACGAAGTGACCATCTGGAGAAGGAGAAAGTGGTTACCGCAATGTGGTAGCGTAATTAACTGCAGGGGCTTGCGCCTGCAGGGTAGGCGTCCCCACAATCAAAAACCCCTCAACAAGGGAGAATCTGATGAAGTCTGCTGCATCGGCCGCATCCGTTTAAACCTTCGATATATGGTGTCATAAATCAACTTGGCATCTTCCGAGAGGTGTATGGTTAGCACCAAATAGCATCTGCCCTCGAAATTCAGGCCGGACGTCCCAACGTCCCGGTCGCGTCTTTTCGGAGGAGAACAACCCCGTCACTTCTTGATTGAATTAAACCCACTCGTACGACCTTTGGCTAAGGTCAACAAAGCCGTACAACTACCCTAATCTAATCGCATCACATGCTGCAGATAAGCACTAATTAGCTACCGCACACTACGCGGTTATGGTTAATAAACGTAAAACGAATACTGAATAGTATTTATCTGAAATGACGGAAGGCTACGGCCGGTTTTTAAGAAAACCTTTAACGTAATGAACTTGATATCGTTGAAAAATCTAGTGATTTTGAAAATGAGTAGTTTAAGCTCCGCTTTTAAAATCGAATAGTTTTCAAAAACAAACCGAATAGTTTTTACTAGCTTTTGCTAAAGAGGTCACTCCCGGTGAAGGGATCCCAGCTCTTTCTTCACCGATTGAGGTGCTGGATATTTATCAAGGAATACTACTATTCAAGGCAACAACTATAGAAGCTATGATGATAAACCGAGTGGGTCATAGCATTTACAAGTTTTGCTAAAGAGGTCACTTCCGGTGAAGCGATCTCGGCTCTTTCCTCATCGAATGAGGTGCTGGATATTCATCAAGGAATACCACTATGCAAAGAAAAATCTAGAGCTACCTTTTAAAAAACTTTTGATTCTACAACATCTTTAGGTTTCTTTTCTTTTCATTAATCTCATTAATGAAGTCCCATCGTTTAATGTTTCCTAAACAGCTCAGAAAATGAAACGAAAATAGAACGTACGCTTATACCATCCTTATTCGCCACGGGGCCCCGTAATGCACCGTTAGGTTACTTAACTAACGGCAGAGCGGGGGCTGAACTAGCGCGGGTGCAAAACATAAGCAAAATTTATTATATATATCATATATATATATAGCATTCGTCTCACGCGGTTATATGATCACATCACAGAACCAAGCAGCAGAAGGCAACATATGAAACATTGGATATACTAGAATGTCCGTGTTTTAAATTTGTTAGTTATGTATATGCCCTAGAGGCCATTGTTGTACATTTGATGTATATTATAATGGATGCTTGGTTATATATAGAGAAGACTTTCTTGCTCGTCATGATAGTATGCTATTTGGTTTCACTTTATCTTAACATGTTGACTTGTACTGATTTACTGTTTTACTCTCACATGTTGATAAAGCCCTTAGGACTTGTACTCGACTACTGGGGCTATGATGAGATCATACTAGTGGGGCCGCGGTAGTCAATGAGTACATCCTATAACTGTTCCTAGTCGAGGGTATATCGAGACAGGGCATCGATACACCAGAGTAGACTAGCGTATACGCATCTTGACCCATATGATGGGCGATGGATGATCCCATATCCGTCGGTGTTTGACATCAGAGATGGTGTACGGGTGCTCAGTAGAGACTGGGTACACTGGACGGACTCGCCGAGAACTCCCAGATGGTGATATACCACACGTCAGATGGCGGTTCTCCGGTGACACAGGTACAGGGTAGTCTGAAGACCCGAGATCGTCATAGAGTCTTGTGTGATTCCCACTGTGCTTTGATTTCCACCTTACCACGTCCAAGAGGGCGTGCAAAACGGTGGCTTTTGGGTACAGTCCCGAATCACATGGAGGCAATGAGCGATAGGAGGGGATTCGTCTCTCCCGGTATAGGGAGTTGATGTTGTGCTGTGTTCGATTGGCTATAACTGGAAGTCCCTGGCCAGGGCTGATATAGAGATTTACTGGTAAGTGTTACTAGTAGTTTCTCGACCCGTTATGAGCCATACATCGACACGACTTATCGGTTACTGGGTCTGACGTATACCACCCCTAGACTTGATATGCGACATATCAGACGAACAGACCGGACTGTACGGGAGTGTTACTGATCGGATTCACAGGAGAACGCACAGGCTAGCTTGTTGATCTTCTGATCGCTCAATACCTGGGTGGCTGTTACGTTTAGCTGACCGCTTGCAGCTTGTGGGTGTTTGATATGATCATCACCTGCTACCGGCGTATTGACGATTCTTTAGAGTCCTACACAGAAGTTTCTTGGCTCAGGCGAAACAGAGTAGTGGCACATATGTGATATGCGCAGGAGCGAGAATAATGCGATATGGGATACCGTATTATATTCTCGCGATATATGGATATGAACCGGGTCATCGGATCAAGTGTTGATTCGATGAATCGGTACATGAAATATTAGTCGGTAATATTCGATATAGCCGGATCGTCGGATCAAGTGTTGATTCGATGATTTAATATATAATAATATATATGATATATTATTATATTAACTAATATTGGCTTACTTTATTATTTCATTTTCTCAGTGGATGATACATTGATATATATGCGATATATGTTAATTGTATTATTTTCTTTTGTTGCAAATATAATATATATGTGATATATATTATTGTGACATGTTATGATTAATTGTTAAACATGTTTAAGGATGATTAATTGAGATTAGGGTTTAATTTGGGTTAGATGTTTCATGCATCTTCTAGAAGGTTTCTTCTTTTGTCATTCTTATGATATTTTCTTTAACTCAACTAAACCCTAACTCTAGTTATTTCTCTACAAGATCCTAGCCACTCATCCTTGACCATGGTTTTACAATTCAATCATATGTTTTATTCTATTCATCACAAAAGGAAATCATTATCATTATTCTTTTTCCATTATCATCTTCTTCTTCTCTCTTGAAAGAAAAGCTCTCTTGAAAATCCTTAAGTGATGAAAGAAAATGAGAATATGATATAAAAAGAAAGCAAAATCACTACTCTCTCATACTCATCTCATCTAGCCCATGGGATTAGTGTGTTCTATTCTTTAGAGTGAGACAGCTTGAGTTCTTCGAAACCTCGACGTAGATCATCGGAGATTTGGATTACGACGAGCTAGAATGGATCGTTCGAGTCGTGGAGCCTCTCATGAGTCCGGGAGATCGTGGATCGCGGCAAAGGGACTTCTACTCGGAGCTTGTGAAGTGAAGGAGCGGACTACAAAGGTTGTAATCCCTCACACTTAGATAAAAGTTATCATCTTGCATATTAAACCCTAATAATCTAGCAAAGATCCCGGCTTTGGGTTGTTCGGCACGTCTAAAATTTAATCCGGGCATGTTTGATGCCTTAAGAACCTTCACAAGAGTGCCTAGGAACCCTACAGTGGTATCAGAGCCTAGCTAGAGCATTAGGCGATGTGTTTACGAAGTTAAAACTCCGATCGAACCCGAAACGACGAAACTTGACCCCTCTCTGGAAATTTTTTAAATTTTGGGATTTTTCTGAATTAAAAATATGTAAAAAAATCAGCAGGGAAATCTAAGAATTACCATAAAACCCGAGCCCCTAATTCGACCAAACGGCGGCGGAAGAGCGGCGCAAGCATGGCTTGCGCGGCGTTTCCGCGGCGGAACAGTGAAATCTTGACACGTGGCTTTGATGGTAATTCCCGTAGGTACTTGCTGACCATTCTGGATATTTTTATTCTATTCCAGGTGTTTAAAATTCTGGGGTTTGTTTTGTAATAGTAGACTCGATCGGAAATTTTAAATTCGTATTTCTTTCCGGATATTTAGAAACTGTTAAACTGGTTGAACGGATATCATTAACCCACTTTATTCCGGCACGGCAAACTTTCAAGCGTTGAATTTTTATTGGGTTTAAATCTTTCGGAAAATTGTACAAGTTAAGCGGTGGACCCTCTAGAAGACAACAAACCTTAACTCGATTATGTGACCGTCTTGAACAGCCTTTTGAACCTTCGGGTTTGGGGCAGTACGGCGTGCCACATGTGAGGCGTTGGCTTGGCCTCTCTACGGCTGGATCACTGGTACTGTGACATATTCTGGGATTATTTGAACTCCGCTCAAGAGTTGAGCACTTCGGGAAATTTTGGGTGTTTGATTATCTGTTCAAATAGTTTAATACCGTATATTTATCTGGAATGTGATACAATATGTGGAATTCATAGAGTTAGGCATGAAATACGAAGTATGTGATATTTCGGATTTACGATGTCTAAAGTGATTGTGGATTCCAAATATTGTAGTTTTACACTTTCTTTTCTGTGACCGTAAGCGTAGTATGTGGTGTATCGCCGGCTTCGTTGCTATACATCAACGACAATCGGGATACGCATACTTGCTTACGTTGATGATATGAGATATTATGTGTTGCTGTGATATGTTATATTGGATCGTCGCGATCAGAATAGCCGGGGGTTTTATGTGAGATGAGGGTTTTTATTTTCATTCATGTAAAATTCTTTTGTAATGTAATATTCTTTTATTTGGGGCACTTCCAGGTTGCGGTTGATGTCACCAATGTATATTATTTACTTTTCCGCATTAGGTAGGCCCAAGGAGGGGAGCACAAGTAACCGGGTTCTAGGGTCCAGTGGGAGGCCATCTCGAGGAGTCGAGACCGGGTCTCCTAACCCTAGAATTGGCAGAGTTACTTGCCGCTCTCGTAGGGGTCTTGGGATGTGGGTTTGGCTATTCGTCGCGACCGTGGAATCTGTGTTTTATACAGGCTCGTATTAAAAACACGGACGTCCTAGTATATCCAATATTTCATATATGTTCTTCTGCTGCAATGTTCTGTGATGAGATCATATTACTGCCTGAGACGAATGCTTATACTATATATATATGCTGATATATAAATATTACTGCTTTCGTTTCTTCTGTGATGCTTAGGAAGCATAAGCTGATGGGATTTTTATTAATGAGATTAATAAAAGAAAAGAAACCTAAAGATGTTGTAGGATCAAAAACTTTATAAAAAGGGTAGCTACAGTTTTGCTTTGCACAGTGATATATACGATATATCCTGCACCTTATTCGATGAGGAAAGGACCGAGATCCCTTCACCGGGAGTGACTCCTTTAGCGAAACTGGCAGATGCTACAAAACGCGGTTTGTCTTTTGATTGCTTTTAGTGTTTTGCTTTGCACAGCGGTATATATGATATATCCTGCACCTTATTCGATGAGGAAAGGGCCGACGATCCCTTCACCGGGAGTGACCCCTTTAGCGAAACTAAGAAAAGCCTTAAAACACTCCTTTTCAAAAACTACTCGATTCTACGACGATATCAAGTTCATTACGCTCAGGGTTTTCAGAAAAACCTGCGTAGCCCTCCGTCATTTCAGATAGATATTATTTAGTATCCGTGCTATGTTTGTTGACTTAGTCAAGGCGTAATGTACGGTAGCTAAGTAGTACTTATCTGCTAAAACATGAGATGTGATTGGATTAGGGTATTCGCACGGCCTTGTTGACTCAGTCAAGGGTCGTACGGGTGGGTTTAATTCAATCAAGAAATGTACGGGTTGAACTTGACTTGCGATTTATGGTTTGTTGACTTAGTCAAGGTCATAGATCGCTAGGGGCAAAATATTATCGGGAATTTCAAGTGTTGAAATTTGCAATGAGATTGCATACCTCCTATGAGATAGTTGGATCCTGATACCCACTGCGAGTAAGAGTTACTCCTGGGAGAGTTTTACACAGGACAATTAGTCATTCAAGTAGGTGTCTAGAAAAGTGTTAACGAGGTTACACCTCTGGGAAAACGAGGTTTACTTTAATTAGGTCCGTGCGAAAGCACGGGGAACCTCCCTCAAAGTACCGACACTGATCTGGCTGAAAGATTGACGAAGTTGTAGGGTGTAATTAATCCCGGCTAATCTTACCTTTTATGGTTTGAAGGTAGATTTGATAAAAACAGTGGGAGACATCCTGATTAGATAAGATAATAACCAATCTAATCTTGCAAGAGCATACGCTAAAGTGTTTTCTTCTCTCTCTCTCCAGGTAGCGACCATTTCAGGCCATAATCAAGATAATAATATGGATGTATTGACTGAACCTGATTATTGTACTGAGCAAGGGAACGTCAGACCCGTTCTTTCTTATAAGAGTTATAAGAATGAACAGGAAACAGGAGAATATCTGGATTCTCACGCCGCCCAAAAGAACATGCATGTTGATGCATCTTCTTCAGGTGTGTTAGTTATTGAGAACTGTTTCTCAGTTCACCCTACGTCCTGGGTATTAGATACCGGATCAGGATCCCACATATGTAAATTGTTACATGGGCTGCGTAAAGGTAGAGAACTGGGAAAATGTGATCATTCCGTTCAAGTAGGGAACGGTGCAAGTATTGTAGCCAAAGCAGTTGGCGAATATCACCTTGTATTACCAAGTCGTAATACACTGATTCTAAATGAGTGCTATTATATACCGTACATGATGTGCAACATTATATCAGTCTCTTTATTAAGTAAAGAAGGATATAATTTTGTAGTACAGGATAATGTTATGAACATATTCCTAGATCAAAAGTTGATTGCATCAGGCTCGTTACATAATGGCATATTCATTCTAAATCAGAATACAGTCCTCAATATACAAAACACACACAAGAGGAAAAGTTCAGAAGTGAACGAATCCTACTTGTGGCATTGTAGACTTGGTCATATCAATGCGACACGACTGGCTAAGTTACATAGAGATGGTTATTTGAATTCGTTCGAATTATCATCTTATGATACTTGCCATTCATGTCTCAAAGGAAAAATGACCAAAGCTCCGTTTAGTGGACACGGAGAAAGAGTTACCGAACTCTTAGGACTGGTACATAGTGATGTATGCGGTCCCATGTCTACGCATGCCAGGAACGGTTCTTCCTACTTCATTACATTCACTGACGATCTCTCAAGATTCGGATATGTGTTCCTGATGAAACACAAGTCTGAAGCTTTTGAGAAATTCAGAGAATATAAGCACGAAGTAGAGAATCAAACGGGTAAAAGTATTAAGATTCTTCGATCTGATCGAGGAGGTGAATACTTAAGCGGTGAGTTCCTAGATTATCTAAAAGAGAATGGGATTCTCTCTCAGCGTACTCCTCCTTATACACCACAGCACAATGGTGTATCTGAGCGGAGGAATCGCACCCTATTAGATATGGTGCGCTCTATGATGAGTACAGCTGAGTTACCTATTTCCTTCTGGGGGTATGCGCTTGAGACAGCCATATACATATTGAATCTAGTTCCGTCTAAATCTGTACCTACCACACCATATGAGATATGGAGTGGGAAGAGACCATATTTTAAACGAGTTAAGATATGGGATTGTCCGGCCTATGTCAAAAGACAAAATCCGGACAAACTCGAGGCACGATCAGTCCTTTGCAAATTTGTGGGATATCCAAAGAATTCTCAAGGATATTTTTTCTACCACGCTGAGGAACAAAAAGTGTTTGTTGCTCAGCATGCCACCTTTTTGGAAAGGGAATTTCTTGCAAAAGAAATTAGTGGCAGAGAGGTAGAACTGGAAGAGGTTCCAGCACCACAAACTGCAACTGATGATTTGATGGAACCAGAAGATTCAATAGTACCCGACGAACCCCAGCCTCTCCGCAGATCTAGTAGGGTTTCTCGTCCACCTGAGAGATACTACGGTTTTCTCATTGATGGTGGAAGCGAGGATTGCATCATGGATGATGATGAACCAACTAGTTTCGAGCAGGCCATCACGAGTGGTTACTCTGTGAAATGGCTGGATGCAATGCGATCTGAGATGGAATCCATGTACACCAATAAAGTATGGATTTTAGAAAATGCTCCTGAAGGGGTAAAACCCATTGGGAGCAAGTGGATTTTTAAAAAGAAATTTGGTGTAGATGGAAAAGTTGAGACTTTCAAAGCTAGACTTGTAGCAAAAGGTTTTCGTCAAAGACCAGGTGTGGACTATGACGAAACCTTTTCTCCAGTGGCTATGCTTAAGTCCATCCGGATCTTACTTGCCATTGCTGCATACCATGATTACGAAATCTGGCAAATGGATGTTAAGACCGCCTTTCTAAACGGTGATTTAGAAGAGTGCGTGTACATGACTCAGCCAGAGGGCTTCGTAGATAGTGGGAGCAGCGGAAAGGTGTGCAAGCTGCTTAAATCCATTTATGGGTTAAAGCAAGCATCGCGGAGTTGGAACATCTGTTTTGATGTTGTAGTCAATGAGTTTGACTTCATCAAAAATATAGATGAACCTTGTATCTATAAGAAGGTGGCAGAGGGTAAGGTAGTCTTCCTCGTATTGTACGTGGATGACATACTCTTGATAGGAAATGATATTCCTATGCTGCAATCAGTCAAGCTCTTCTTATCACAGAGATTCTCAATGAAAGATCTAGGTGATGCCTCCTGCATATTGGGAATCATGATCTATAGAGATAGATCTAAACGGATACTGGGATTGTCCCAATCCAGGTACATTGACACCATACTAAAGAGGTTTAGTATGGAAGAATCCAAACGTGGGAATCAGCCCACGATATCTGGACTCACTCTCTCCAAAGAGATGTCTCCCAAGACTGATTTGGAGAGAGCTCGCATGCAAGGGATACCCTATGCTTCGGCAGTAGGCTCTATCATGTATGCGATGCTATGTACCAAACCCGATGTAGCATACTCACTAAGTGTAGTGAGTCGGTATCAAGCAGATCCTGGAGAGAGTCATTGGACAGCAGTGAAGAACATTCTCAAGTACTTACGAAGGACTAAGGAGATGTTCTTGGTGTATGGTAACGGAGAACTCCAGGTGGAGTCCTTTACCGATTCCAGCTTCCAAAGTGATAAGGACGACTCTAAGTCGCATTCGGGTTTTGTCTTTACCCTCAATGGAGGGGCGGTATGTTGGAAGAGTTCCAAACAGGATACCGTTGCAGACTCAACGATGGAGGCTGAATACATCGCTGCCAACGATGCTGCCAAAGAGGCTGTCTGGATCAAGAAGTTCATTAGTGAACTTGGTGTGGTTCCATCCATTGAGCATCCAATACCTCTGTATTGCGATAACAATGGAGCTGTGGCTTTGGCCAAGGAACCCAGGTCCCATCAGAAGTCCAGACATATTCTGAGGCGGTATCACCTGATCAGGGAGATAGTTGATCGCCGGGAGATCGAGGTCAGGAGAGTAGATACGAAGGACAACACTGCGGATCCATTCACGAAGGCTATTCCCCAGATACAGTTTGAGAGATTATTCGGGATGCTAGGTATGAGATACTACAGCAGCTGGCCTTAGTGCAAGTGGGAGATTGTTAGTTACGTATATGCCCTAGAGGCCATTGTTGTACATTTGATGTATATTATAATGGATGCTTGGTTATATATAGAGAAGACTTTCTTGCTCGTCATGATAGTATGCTATTTGGTTTCACTTTATCTTAACATGTTGACTTGTACTGGTTTACTGTTTTACTCTCACATGTTGATAAAGCCCTTAGGACTTGTACTCGACTACTGGGACTATGATGAGATCATACTAGTGGGGCCGCGGTAGTCAATGAGTACATCCTATAACTGTTCCTAGTCGAGGGTATATCGAGACAGGGCATCGATACACCAGAGTAGACTAGCGTATACGCATCTTGACCCATATGATGGGCGATGGATGATCCCATATCCATCGGTGTTTGACATCAGAGATGGTGTACGGGTGCTCAGTAGAGACTGGGTACACTGGACGGACTCGCCGAGAACTCCCAGATGGTGATATACCACACGTCAGATGGCGGTTCTCCGGTGACACAGGTACAGGGTAGTCTGAAGACCCGAGATCGTCATAGAGTCTTGTGTGATTCCCACTGTGCTTTGATTTCCACCTTACCACGTCCAAGAGGGCGTGCAAAACGGTGGCTTTTGGGTACAGTCCCGAATCACATGGAGGCAATGAGCAATAGGAGGGGATTCGTCTCTCCCGGTATAGGGAGTTGATGTTGTGCTGTGTTCGATTGGCTATAACTGGAAGTCCCTGGCCAGGGCTGATATAGAGATTTACTGGTAAGTGTTACTAGTAGTTTCTCGACCTGTTATGAGCCATACATCGACACGACTTATCGGTTACTGGGATCTGACGTATACCACCCCTAGACTTGATATGCGACATATCAGACGAACAGACCGGACTGTACGGGAGTGTTACTGATCGGATTCACAGGAGAACGCACAGGCTAGCTTGTTGATCTTCTGATCGCTCAATACCTGGGTGGCTGTTACGTTTAGCTGACCGCTTGCAGCTTGTGGGTGTTTGATATGATCATCACCTGCTACCGGCGTATTGACGATTCTTTAGAGTCCTACACAGAGGTTTCTTGGCTCAGGCGAAACAGAGTAGTGGCACATATGTGATATGCGCAGGAGCGAGAATAATGCGATATGGGATACCGTATTATATTCTCGCGATATATGGATATGAACCGGGTCATCGGATCAAGTGTTGATTCGATGAATCGGTACATGAAATATTAGTCGGTAATATTCGATATAGCCGGATCGTCGGATCAAGTGTTGATTCGATGATTTAATATATAATAATATATATGATATATTATTATATTAACTAATATTGGCTTACTTTATTATTTCATTTTCTCAGTGGATGATACATTGATATATATGCGATATATGTTAATTGTCCTATTTTCTTTTGTTGCAAATATAATATATATGTGATATATATTATTGTGACATGTTATGATTAATTGTTAAACATGTTTAAGGATGATTAATTGAGATTAGGGTTTAATTTGGGTTAGATGTTTCATGCATCTTCTAGAAGGTTTCTTCTTTTGTCATTCTTATGATATTTTCTTTAACTCAACTAAACCCTAACTCTAGTTATTTCTCTACAAGATCCTAGCCACTCATCCTTGACCATGGTTTTACAATTCAATCATATGTTTTATTCTATTCATCACAAAAGGAAATCATTATCATTATTCTTTTTCCATTATCATCTTCTTCTTCTTTCTTGAAAGAAAAGCTCTCTTGAAAATCCTTAAGTGATGAAAGAAAATGAGAATATGATATAAAAAGAAAGCAAAATCACTACTCTCTCATACTCATCTCATCTAGCCCATGGGATTAGTGTGTTCTATTCTTTAGAGTGAGATAGCTTGAGTTCTTCGAAACCTCGACGTAGATCATCGGAGATTTAGAATACGACAAGCTAGAATGGATCGTTCGAGTCGTGGAGCCTCTCATGAGTCCGGGAGATCGTGGATCGCGGCAAAGGGACTTCTACTCGGAGCTTGTGAAGTGAAGGAGCGGACTACAAAGGTTGTAATCCCTCACACTTAGATAAAAGTTATCATCTTGCATATTAAACCCTAATAATCTAGCAAAGATCCCGGCTTTGGGTTGTTCGGCACGTCTAAAATTTAATCCGGGCATGTTTGATGCCTTAAGAACCTTCACAAGAGTGCCTAGGAACCCTACAAAATTAAGCCAATAATGAAAAACACGGATTCCACGATCGTGATGAATAGACAATCCCACATCCCTAGACCCTTACGAGAGCGGTAAGCAACACTTCCAATTCTAGAGTTAGGAGACCCGGTCTCGACTCCTCGAGATGGTCTCCCACTTGACTCCAGAACCTGGTTACTTGTGCTCCCCGCCTTGGGTCTATTCTAATGCAGAAAAGTAAATAATATACATCAATAGTGACATCATTCTCAACCCGGAAGTGTCCCAATAAAATAATATTACATACAAATTTTACATGAATGAAAATTGAAAAACTCTCAGCTCACATAAAAAACCCCACTATTCACTCACAACGATCCAATATAACATATCACAGCAACACATAACATCACATATCATCAACATAAGTAAATACGCGTATCCCAAATTCTGTTGACATATAGCAACGAGATTTGGGATACCCCACATATTACACTTACGGTCGTACAAAAGAAATGAAAAACTATAATAATTAGAATCCGTATATCCTTAGACATCATAAACCCGGAATATCTCATATTCCGGATTTCATGCCTAACATATAAACCTTGCATTTTAGTCTCAAATTGAAAACTCTTTTCAATAAGCTGTTGGATAATTCAACAAGATTCCCGACTAAGTGATCGCGTACTATACGCTATTGCGACGGAGTTTTGATCCGAATCAAAACTCCGTGGCAATTGATCAAACGAGACTAAATGGCTAGATTTACAATATACTAACTAGTTTTCACAAAACTAATTATTCCGAATTCTAACAATTGTATTACATATCATCAAGATCTAAACAACATTAAACATTTTGATCGATTTATCGAAAACCCACAAATTCCAGGGACATCAACAACCTGAGAATCATTAAAAACATCCAAAAAGTGCTAAATGACCAAATGGAGCAGCACAAGAAACAAGACACCACAAATCCACTAACATGCCGCGGAACCACGTCCCAACATGGGTTTAGCCGCGCTTCCGTGGCCGTTTGAAGGACTTGGGTACTCATCTTTCTTGAGGCTCCATAAAAAAGCCTGCACGATTTTCTGCATATTTTTAATCGCCAAAATTCTAACTTTTGAAAAATCGACAGAAACTTGAGAAAACCGGATCTCGAAATTGTTAGTAATATGTATGCCCTAAAGGCCATTATATGGATAGTGGAAACTTGGACATATTATCTATGGAGATAGATAAATTTCTTGCTCAACATGATAGTACGCTATCTGGTTTTCTTTATCTGTACATATAGATTTAATTATTTACACATGTTGATAAAGCCCAAAGGATATTTGCTTGACTACTGTGCCTATGTTGCGGATCATACTAGTGGGGCACATGTAGTCTATAAGCATATCCTTGAACTGTTCCTAGTCGAGGGTGTATCGAGACATGGCATCGATATTCCATAGTAGACTAGCGTATACCATTCTTGTCCCATATGATGGGCGATGGATGATCCCATATCCATCTGGTGAGGAGACACCAAAGATTGTATGCGGGTGCTCAGTGGAGACTGGGTACACTGAACGGACTCGCCGAGAACTCCTATGTGGTATTATATCTATCGTCGGATAGCAGTTCTCAGGGAACACTGGTACAGGTTAGTCTGTAGACCCGAGATCGTCATAGAGTCTTGTGTGTCCTCCCACTATACTTTGATCTCCACCCTACCACGGCTCTACTGAGTCGTGCAAACAGGTGGTCTTTGGGTACAGTCTCGAGGCGCATGGAGGCAATGAGCGATAGGAGGGGTTTCGTTTCTCCCGGTATTGGGGGTTGATGTTGTGCTATCCTCGATTGGCTATAACATGAAGTCCCTGGCCAGGGCTGCTGAGATTTACTGATAAGAGTTATCAGTAGTTTCTCGATCTGTTATGAGCCATACACCAGCATGACTTATTGAGTTACTGGGGTCGACGATACCATCCCTAGACTTGATATGCAGCATATCTGACGAAGAGACCGGACTGTACGGTAAGTGTTGCCAGTTGGCTCGACGGGAGTTTTTACAGCTTCGCTGGTTTTCTTCTGATCGTTTCAATACCCGGGTGGCCGTTATGTTTAGCTGACCTCTTGCGGCTTGTAGATGTATGATATGATCATCATCTACTGCTGGCGTATTGACGAGTCTTAGAGTCCCACAATGAAGTTTCCTGGCTCAGGCAAAAAGATGTGGTGTGCATATGAGATATGCGCGGGACCCGATTAAATACGGTTATGTGATAACGTATATTTATCGGGCATTTTCTATCTGTCCGATCGTATGTGATATGACCGGTTTGCTAAATCAAGTGTTGATTTAACAAATTACATTTAGATTAATTCTTTGAGTAAATCCTTTTGTATGCATGCATGTATGCACATGATGATGTGCATGGACACATACATGCATACATAGTATCATGGTTGTTGATACAAGAATGGTGGCAATATAAGACTTATATTGAAGCTTTTAATTTGTATTTATCATTTTAAGTTAATGTAAAGAATATCCACTCATGCTCCTTTATTCTTTAGTGGGTAAGCTTTACTTAACTTAATGAAAAGAATTTCCACCCATGCTTAATTCTTTAGGAAAAGAATTTCCACTCACAATTATGGTGGTAATGGAATAATGGTGATTATTCCTTCTCATCACTATAAATAGCTTCATATGTGATATGAAACATACAATGAAAAACCAAGAGAAAAATTGTGAACAAGGGTGTGAAAACAAGTTATCATATGTGATATGATAGAAAGCTCAAGCCACCATTATCTTCTTCTTCCTCTCTTAATTTCTCTCTTGAGTGAAGATTGATAAAAGAAAAGGATTTCAATTGAAGAACATAAACCACATCATCATACTACACACATCTAGCCGATTGGTGTAGGGTGTTTACTCTACTTCGTTTGCGAAACAAGTAAGGTAAGGAGCTTTGGGCAAAAGGACTTCGGGTGGATCATCGTGGACAAGGAAGGCTTCTATCGATCCGTTCCAAACTCTCATAGTGCCAAGGAGTCACCGAGGGAGATCTACAAAGGTTGTAATCTTTCCTCTTAGTGATAGTTTTACATTTGCATGTGATGCTTATTTGTATGAATCCCTAAAACTTCTAGTTTCGATTCTTGTCGAGTTAACTTAGCACCTCTAAAATTTTGATTATGGCATATGTGATGCTACCGAACCCTTGACGAGGTGCTAGGCCAGCCCAGCAGTGGTATCAGAGCCAAGCTAGAGCTTTAGGCGATGCGTAGGAGATGTTAAACGTCCGATCGAACCACGAAACACCAATTTGGACCGCTCTCTGGAAATTTTTTGAAAATTGGATTTTTCCAAATTAAAAGGTCTTAAAAAATTCAGCAGGCGTTTTTAAGAATTACCATGTAAAAATTTTCCAACGATCACTCCAAATAGCCGCGGTTCCGCGGCCAAGGCATGCCTTTGGCCGCGGATCCGCGGCCGTACAAGGAGCTCGGGTGAAACTTTTTACACAGTACACCTGATTTAATTAGTACTTGCCTCTGAAATATTTTAAACATACTCAAGTGTTGAGGTTTCTGGAGAACTATTGTATTTGGTGATTCGATTAGAAAAGTTTAACTTCGTTCAGATTTTCAGATTTTTAGAACATGTTAAAATGTTTGAACGAATATTAGAAACACAATTTTTCCCGTATTGGAAAAATTCCAAGTGTTGGATTTTTCCCTAATTCGAAACTTTCGAAAAACATGCAAGCGTATCTGTGGACACTCTAGAAGAACATAACCTTAACTCGATTATGTGACCGTCAAAACTATCACTGAACCTTAGGGTTTGTGGTAGTTTAGCGTTGCCACATGTGAGGCGTTGGTTTGGCCCTTCTACGGTTGGTCCATAAGGGGCTGTGGCATGTTCTAGAAATTTTTGAACTCGGCTCAAGTGTTGTGCAGTCTGGGAAATCTTTGGTGTTTGTTTATTCGATCGAAAAGTTTAACATTGTCTATTTATCTGAAATGTGATACAATATGTGGAATTCATATAGTTAGGCATGAAATACGAAGTATGTGATATTTCGAATTTATGATGTCTAAGGTGATTGTGGATTCCAAATGTTGTAGTTTTTCATTTTATTTTCTGCGACCGTAAGTGTAGTATGTGGTGTATCGCCGTTTTCGTTGCTATACGTCAACGACAATCGGGATACGCATACTTACTTACGTTGATGATATGAGATATTATGTGTTGCTGAGATATGATGAGTAGGATTGTCGCGATTGAATAGCCGGGGGTTTTTATGTGAGATGAGAGTTTTATTTTTCATTCATGTATAAATCAATTGTATATTATTTACTTTTCCGCATTAGGATAGACCCAAGGAGGGGAGCACAAGTGACCGGGTTCTAGGGTTCAGTGGGAGGCCATCTCGAGGAGTCGAGACCGGGTCTCCTAAACTCTAGAATTGGCGGGATCACTTGCCGCTCTCGTAGGGGTCTAAGGGTGTGGGCTTGGCTATTCATCACGACCGTGGAATCTGTATTTTCTATTGTTGGCTCGATACAAAATACGAACATCCTAGATATCCTTTTATTTGCTTCTGCTGTTGATATTCTGTAATGTGATTACTTAGTATCTGATACGAATGGATTATTATTATATATATGATATATAATAAACGTTGCTTATATTTTACACCCGCGCTAGTCCCGCCCCGCTATGCCGTTAGTTAAGTAACCTAACGGTGCATAACAGGACACTGTGGCGAATGCGGATGGTATAAGTATACGTTTTATTCTGTGATGGCTTAGGAACTTAAATGATGGGATCGCATTAATGAGATTAATGTAAAGAAAAGAAACCTAATGATGTTGCAGAATCAGATTTGAAACAAACTCGGCTTTTTATGAAAAATGCAAGTTTCAAGAAGATGCGGAGCTTAAGGCACTCATTTTCTTAACCGTTTTGATTCTACAACGAGATCAAGTTCAAAGCGTTAAAGGTTTTCTTAAAAACCATCCGCAACCCTCCGTCATTTTAGGACGCAGAGTACTTAGTATTCGTGTTGCATATGTTGATTATAGTCAAGGCGTAGTGTACGGTACCTAAGTGATGTCTTCCGACAAAGCATATGATGCGATTAGTTAGGTCATTCATGTGATTATGTTGATCATAGTCAAGGGTCATATGGGTGGGTCTAGTTAATCATGAAATGACGGGTAGAATTTGACTAGTACTTATGATATGTTGACCATAGCCAAGGTCATAAGTGACTAGGGGTAAAAACCATATCGGGAATTTCAAGAGTTGAAATTTGCAATGAGATTGCATACCATCTATGTGATAGTTGGATCTCGATCTCACTGTGAGTAAGTGTTACTTCCAGGAAAATTATTCCTGGCTAGTTTTCTTTTCAGGTTTTGAAAGAAAATTTGATTAAAAGCAGTGGGAGACATCGATTAGATAAAATAATAACCAATCTAATTCTTTGAAAGAGCAATTCGCTAAGTGTATCCTTTTCTCTCTCCGAATGGCAGTTACAGATGTCAGGACTTAAGCTTCTACTTGAGAAAAATAAACTGACAGGACCAAATTATAAAGAATGGTTGAGGAACTTGAACATTGCACTTTCATATGATAAGGTATCATAAGTCCTCAATACTGAAGCCCCACCCGTCCCAGGACCTGAATCATCTGTCGCGGATAGAGAGATCCGAAAAACTTGGGAGAATGACTGCAACACGGCCAAGTGCCTCGCGCTCGCTTCTATGGACAATGTCCATCAGAAGCAACACGAGAATATGGATGTGCAATCCATCTTTCTTCACACAAAGGAGTTGTATGAAGAGCAATCTCGTACTTTGAGATACGAGGCATCTAGAAAGCTGTTTCAGATGCGAATGGCCGCTGGTGCATCAGTTGGAGACCATGTTTTGAAAATGATTGGTCTTATTGAAGAACTTGAGGGACTGGGATGGACTATGGATAATAAGCAATATACGGATATTGTTCTACAGTCTCTCCCCCTGCCTTTGCTCCGTTCATAGTAAATTTCAATATGAATGGTTTGGAGAAATCATTGCCTGAACTTCTCAATATGTTGAGAAGTGCAGAGAACACATTGAAAACGGCAAGGACTCCCGCTCTGCTTGCTGGGCCATCTTCCTCTTCAGCTAAGGCCAAGGGAAAGAAGAAGAAGAAGTCTATCACACAGAAAGGTGGAGTTAGAAAGGCGAAGGGGAAAGACAAAGCCGGGGCTGTGGGAAGTGGAAAAGGAGAATGTTTTTACTGTAAAAAGTCAGGACATTGGAAACGCAACTGTGCTGAATATCTTGCTGATCTCAAGAAGAAGAAGCATGCTGATGCTTCCACTTCAGGTGTGTTTGTAACTGAAAACTGTTTTTCTTTAAACTCTGCATCCTGGGTATTTGATACCGGTTCTGGTTCTCACATTTGCAATTGTATGCAGGGATTGAGAAATAGTAGAGTTTTAAAAATTGGAGATCATACTCTGCGGGTTGGAAATGGTTCCAATATACATGCTGTATCCGTGGGAGAGTATCATCTAGGGTTTCCTTCAGGAAGTATTTTGGTTTTGAACCCGTGTTATTTTGTACCAAGTATGCTGTGTAACATAATATCCGTTTCTTTGTTGGACAATGAAGGATATCATTTTATATTGCAAAATAATGTTATGAACATTAACCTGAATCAAGAGTTGATTGGGTATGGTACACTAAATAACGGTATTTACATCCTGAACCAACACACGGTTTTCAATATACAACATACTAGTAAAAGAAAGTTTTCAGATATAAATGAAGCTTTTCTTTGGCATTGTAGACTTGGTCATATTAATGAAACAAGACTAAACAAGCTACATAAAGATGGATATTTAAATCCGTTTGAATATAAATCTTATGCGACTTGCCAGTCTTGTATCAAAGGTAAAATGACCAAAACTCCGTTTAGTGGACACGGAGAGAGAGCTGGTGAACTCTTAAGCCTCATACATAGTGATGTATGCGGACCAATGTCTACACTTGCAAGAGGTGGTTTTTCATACTTCATTACTTTTACTGATGATTTCTCAAGATTCGGACACGTGTTTTTGATAAAGCACAAATCTGAAGCCTTTGAGAAATTCAAGGAGTATAAACTCGAAGTAGAGAAGCAAACAGGCTTGAGCATCAAGAAACTTCGATCGGATCGAGGTGGAGAATATTTAAGTACAGAGTTTCTAGACTTCTTAAAAGAGAATGGGATTCTCTCTCAGCTCACTCCTCCTTACACACCGCAGCACAATGGTGTGTCAGAACGGAGGAATCGTACCCTATTGGATATGGTGCGATCCATGATGTGTGATGCTGAGTTACCGCTTTCCTTTTGGGGACATGCATTGGAGACAGCAATGTATCTATTGAACAGGGTTCCAACCAAGACCGTGTCTACCACTCCATATGAGATGTGGAATGGAAAGAGACCATCTCTTAAAAGGTTTAGGATTTGGGGTTGTCCGGCTTTTGTTAAAAAGCAGAATCCAGACAAACTCGAGACACGATCGGTCATGTGTAAATTTATGGGGTATCCAAAACATTCGTATAGATATCTATTCTACCACAAAGAAGAACAAAAGGTGTTTGTTGCTCAGCATGCCACATTTTTGGAAAATGAGTTCTTTACGGAAAGTACTAATGGCAATGTGGTAGAACTAGAAGAGGTTCTAGAGACACAAATTACTCAGGAGGAATTGGTTGAAACTGATGTTGCAGTAGAATTTCAAGAACCTCAGCCGCTCAGGAGGTCTAGTAGAACTTCTCACCCACCAGAGAGATACTATGGGTTTCTCATAGATGGTGATAGAGAAGATTGCATCATGGATGATGATGACCCTACTAGTTTTCAGCAAGCTATCACGAGTGGTGACTCAGTGAAATGGCTGGAAGCAATGAGATCCGAAATGGAGTCAATGTACACCAACAAAGTATGGACTTTGGACGTTGCACCTCCTGGGATAAAACCCGTTGGGTGCAAATGGATCTTTAAGAGAAAGATTGGTGTAGATGGACAGGTGGAGACCTATAAAGCAAGGCTTGTAGCGAAAGGTTTTCGTCAAAGACCAGGCTTGGACTATGATGAAACTTTCTCTCCGGTAGCAATGCTTAAATCCATTAGGATCCTACTTGCTATTGCTGCTCACTATGATTATGAAATATGGCAGATGGACGTGAAAACTGCATTTCTAAATGGTGATTTAGAAGAATGCGTTTTTATGGATCAGCCAGAGGGCTTCATTGATAGTGGGAGCAGCGGGAAAGCATGTAGATTGCTTAAATCCATTTATGGATTAAAGCAGGCCTCAAGGAGCTGGAACATCTGCTTTGATGATACAATCAAAGAGTTTGATTTTGTCAGAAATGAAGATGAACCATGTATTTATAAAAAGATTGTAGGGAATACTGTCGCATTCCTCGTATTGTACGTTGATGACATTCTCCTGATAGGAAATGATGTTCCTATGCTACAATCGGTCAAACTATTCTTATCACAAAGGTTCTCCATGAAGGACCTGGGTGATGCCTCGCGCATTTTGGGCATTAGGATCTATAGAGATAGATCCAAGAGGTTATTGGGACTGTCCCAATCAAAGTACATAGACACCATTCTAAAGAGGTTTAGTATGGAAGATTCCAAGCGTGGTGCCTTGCCTGCTAGTCATGGAATCACTCTCTCTAAGGACTTCAGTCCGAAGACTGATGAAGAGAGAGCTCGCATGAGCGTTATACCCTACGCTTCAGCCGTGGGATCTATAATGTATGCGATGTTGTGTACTCGCCCTGATGTAGCTTATGCACTGGCTGTAGTAAGAAGGTATCAATCCAACCCAGGGGAGAAATATTGGATAGCAGTGAAGAACATTCTTAAGTACTTGCGAAGGACTAAAGAATTGTTCTTGGTGTATGGTAATGGGGATCTCCAGATGGAGGCCTTTACCGATTCAAGCTTCCAAAGTGACAAGGATGACAGTAAATCAATCTCAGGGTTTGTATTTACCCTAAATGGAGGAGCGTTAGTTGGAAGAGTTCCAAACAGGACACCGTTGCAGACTCCACGATGGAAGCTGAGTATATTGCTGCAAGTGATGCTGCTAAGGAAGCCGTCTGGATGAAGAAGTTCATTGCGGAACTAGGAGTAGTTCCAACCATTGTTGATCCAATACCATTGTATTGTGATAATAATGGAGCTATAGCATTAGCTAAAGAACCAAGGTCCCATCAGAAGTCCAGACACATCCAAAGGAGATATCATCTGATCCGGGAGATAGTAGATCGCCAGGAGATCGAGATTCGGAGAGTAGATACAAAGGATAACACAGCGGATCCATTCACCAAGGCACTTCCACAGCCTCAGCATGAGCGACTGTTTGAAATGTTGGATATGAGATATGCCAATAACTGGCCTTAGTGCAAGTGGGAGATTGTTAGTAATATGTATGCCCTAAAGGCCATTATATGGATAGTGGAAACTTGGACATATTATCTATGGAGATAGATGAATTTCTTGCTCAACATGATAGTACGCTATCTGGTTTCCTTTATCTGTACATGTAGATTTAATCATTTACACATGTTGATAAAGCCCAAAGGATATTTGCTTGACTATTGTGACTAAGATGCGGATCATACTAGTGGGGCATATGTAGTCTATAAGCATATCCTTGAACTGTTCCTAGTCGAGGGTGTATCGAGACAGGGCATCGATATTCCAGAGTAGACTAGCGTATACCATTCTTGTCCCATATGATGGGCGATGGATGATCCCATATCCATCTGGTGAGGAGACACCAAAGATTGTATGCGGGTGCTCAGTGGAGACTGGGTACACTGAACGGACTCGCCGAGAACTCCTATGTGGTATTATATCTATCATCGGATAGCAGTTCTCAGGGAACACTGGTACAGGTTAGTCTGTAGACCCGAGATCGTCATAGAGTCTTGTGTGTCCTCCCACTATACTTTGATCTCCACCCTACCACGGCTCTACTGAGTCGTGCAAACAGGTGGTCTTTGGGTACAGTCTCGAGGCGCATGGAGGCAATGAGCGATAGGAGGGGTTTCGTCTCTCCCAGTATTGGGGGTTGATGTTGTGCTATGCTCGATTGGCTATAACATGAAGTCCCTGGCCAGGGCTGCTGAGATTTACTGATAAGAGTTATCAGTAGTTTCTCGATCTGTTATGAGCCATACACCAGCATGACTTATTGAGTTACTGGGGTCGACGATACCATCCCTAGACTTGATATGCAGCATATCTGACGAAGAGACCGGACTGTACGGTAAGTGTTGCCAGTTGGCTCGACGGGAGTTTTTACAGCTTCGCTGGTTTTCTTCTGATCGTTTCAATACCCGGGTGGCCGTTATGTTTAGCTGACCTCTTGCGGCTTGTAGATGTTTGAATGATCATCATCTACTGCTGGCGTATTGACGAGTCTTAGAGTCCCACAATGAAGTTTCCTGGCTCAGGCAAAAAGATGTGGTGTGCATATGAGATATGCGCGGGACCCGATTAAATACGGTTATGTGATAACGTATATTTATCGGGCATTTTCTATCTGTCCGATCGTATGTGATATGACCGGTTTGCTAAATCAAGTGTTGATTTAACAAATTACATTTAGATTAATTCTTTGAGTAAATCCTTTTGTATGCATGCATGTATGTACATGATGATGTGCATGGACACATACATGCATACATAGTATCATGGTTGTTGATACAAGAATGGTGGCAATATAAGACTTATATTGAAGCTTTTAATTTGTATTTATCATTTTAAGTTAATGTAAAGAATATCCACTCATGCTCCTTTATTCTTTAGTGGGTAAGCTTTACTTAACTTAATGAAAAGAATTTCCACCCATGCTTAATTCTTTAGGAAAAGAATTTCCACTCACAATTATGGTGGTAATGGAATAATGGTGATTATTCCTTCTCATCACTATAAATAGCTTCATATGTGATATGAAACATACAATGAAAAACCAAGAGAAAAATTGTGAACAAGGGTGTGAAAACAAGTTATCATATGTGATATGATAGAAAGCTCAAGCCACCATTATCTTCTTCTTCCTCTCTTAATTTCTCTCTTGAGTGAAGATTGATAAAAGAAAAGGATTTCAATTGAAGAACATAAACCACATCATCATACTACATACATCTAGCCGATTGGTGTAGGGTGTTTACTCTACTTCGTTTGCTAAACAAGTAAGGTAAGGAGCTTTGGGCAAAGGGACTTCGGGTGGATCATCGTGGACAAGGAAGGCTTCTATCGAACCTTTCCAAACTCTCATAGTGCCAAGGAGTCACCGAGGGAGATCTACAAAGGTTGTAATCTTTCCTCTTAGTGATAGTTTTACATTTGCATGTGATGCTTATTTGTATGAATCCCTAAAACTTCTAGTTTCGATTCTTGTCGAGTTAACTTAGCACCTCTAAAATTTTGATTATGGCATATGTGATGCTACCGAACCCTTGACGAGGTGCTAGGCCAGCCCAGCAGAAAATTCGATCGAACACTTTAACATCGTAAAGACCTACCCAAATGTTCTAGCTTGCTTCGGATACGATGAAAGTGTTTGCTAGCACCACGGTAGGGTTTAAACGGGCATCACACATGCAATTTCAAAAAATTCGTAGTGCTAATGAACACTTACCAAGATCTTAACTAGAATATTAGGGTTTAACAATGATGATATGATAAACTATACTAAGAGAAAGGGGCTACAACCTTTGTGGACTGTGTCCTTCTCTTCATATGCTCCGGGTAGTAGTCCATGCGACTCCACTAGGATCCACTTGAAGAAGGTGCAAGCTTCCTCCGATGACCTTCGTGCCGAAGATGATCCACCCGAAGCTCCGCAATCCAAGCTATCTCTTCACTAAACTTTTTAGAGAAGAAAACACGCTACACTTGATTGCTAATCAAGTGTAGGATGGTGAAGTAAGGGTGTTGGTTTGCTCACTAGATTTTATTCAAGCCCCATGGTTCACATCACATGTGAGGGGTTGGGGCTTGAAGCATCAAGAGGAAGAAGAAGATGAGAGCAAGAGAACTTGGAGTGCTCAAGCAAAGAAAATAAGCAAGTCAATAATGAATCATCAAGTGTAGAATGGCATAACACCTTACTCATTTATTGAACCATCCAATATTTTTCAAATAAAAATAAGAGCCATGCTTCAATAGTGAGCCAAGTGTCACGACCCGAAAGTACGGAACATGACCGGCACTTAGGCTATGAACGTCTCAAGGCGTACGTGCTCTAAGTAAGCCGAGCCCAGAAATCCAAACCAAGAAAAAGTAGTGGAGTGAAGGAAAAAAACCATAAGTAAAACAACCAGTCTGCAATATAATATACAACGCCTAAAGGCGAGGATCACAACAGAAAGGAAACTCAACAACATGAAACCCAGAGAAATATAACGTGCGACTCTAAGGTCGAAAGAATAATCAACACTGGTCTCTATCTCAAATAAGTACATGTTTGGTTGATGGAACTTCTAGAAACAACTGAATATAATATACAAGGTATAATGATGGGTACGATACAAATAAATCCACCTACTAGCAAATCACCCGAAAGAAGCAGTGCCGCAAACCATAATGAATCCTGTACGGCAAACACCTGCAAGAACTGGGGACAACGGGGGTGAGTTGCCAACTCATGAATAGAAGGACATCTACGAACAGAAAATCGCATGTATGACGCAATCCTAGGTCATACGATCAACAAATATAAACCTCAAATAAATAAGTCTGAAGCATGCTGAGGTGGCAATGTAACATCTATACAGGTATGTAGTGCCAAGTACTCGTGCCAATGCCTCAGGTAATAACATGTCACAAATATGAGGTATGTCTGCATGGAGTAATATGATGAAGTATTTAAATTGACATCAATACACATATATTAGCGTCCCATTCCACTAATATTAGTGTAAGGGTATATATAACAGTGTCCTCATCCACTGTTATATATACAAATGAGGTATGATCGAGGTAATCAATATGAATCAATGCCAACTATAACATGAATCTAGTAGTATGTGGATATTCTCCAACAAGGTAATCAATATCTGTGAATCGGTGGATCCCGTCCACCTGTCACCCAATGACAACAAGCATCATGCATGTAAATATCGTAAAGCATATGCATGGAAATATGAGGATATAATCAAACCATGGAACCTGAGTGCCTAGCATCGACACTCGAAAACATCATGAACACCTATGCCTAGCATCGACACATAAATCCTCATGTATCTCAGGCGCCGCACACCCTGGTCGGCCCTCATATCCATCTCATGACTCCAGTCGGTATCCCGCAGATAACCGACGGGTCCTAAATACTATCACCGGTAGGTAGTACTCCCTCTGCCGGGCTCACCGTCTAACATATACGAGTCTTCTTGCCCCGGGGTACCTCAACAGGTCCACCATGTACCCGCAATCGGTGCCTACCGCTCCTCAAATCGGGTATACCCACACAAGCTCTCTGGAACCGAGAAAACTCATGGTGGACGCACTGAAATATCATATCAAGGGTGACCGGATTTTTAAAACAATTACATATTTTCTGTAGAAATATCCACGGTCCCCAAATCTAGAAATATCATGGAAACAACATATCTCAATGCGTATAATCAAACATGATGTATGTGACATGTAAAGAAAGGTAAGCATATCAGTAAGTCATGCAACATGGAATAGTAATGTGCGCATGTCGAGGGAAACCGCTCTTTTAAAATGAATCAGTTTTAAAGAATATCTTACGGTTCCCAAATCTCTAATAAAGCCGGAATCATCTATGTATGTGTACAGGTATAAGTGTACAATATGCCATGCAAGAATCATATCATGAATGCAACAGTACTATAGTGTAGTGGCATGGCAATTATCGATGATGAAGTGTGTGAGCCGGCAAATAGTGTACGTGGAACATACGCATCGTCGATAATGGTGCTGGTGTCCTAACAGCATGATGGTAATATCTCAATAACACAAGTAATGCGATGCAATAATATAAGTATGCGGAATCAAATAATCAACGCACTAGAGCAGAACCTACATCAATATGTAAGTGTCATGTAGTTTTCCTTTTTGAAATAAGACGAATCGGGGTTTTTAGTAAAATAAGGGCTACGGTGATTTTAAGAAAAGTTGCGCCTTTTGAAGTTATCCGTAGAATCCCTTTTTTCCTGACATTAAAATACTCCCGATTCGTTAGTTTGAAATAGGTATGACTCGGTCTAGTCTAACATCATTTTTACTAACTACAGATCTAACTATCAAGTCAATCGAGAGGGGTAAGGAAACCACCTAAGTCTGAGTCGATATATATATAAATATAAAGATAGTAGTCGGTGATCCCGCATCAATAGTATCGCATACGATACCGTAAATCATCTGACACCCTTAAGTCATGAGTGCGGATCAATCATCAATATAAAGCTCGTACGGTAAATCGTCGCACGGCATCCCAATAGCTGGGTGCGGGTCAATCATCACAATCATCACATAAATTAGCTGGTATCCTTATCATCATATCACATAATCTGGGGTACTGATCTAAGTCTAGTACGAATCGATACCATCTACATAAGTATGAATGCGTGTGCGAAAGACACGCCCAAAGGCCCGCTAAAATCAAATGTCGTATCCCAAATACGAATCACATCACATCACCGATATCATGGCACTATGCCCAAACTCATCGACTCACATCCAATGTCCTCCAATATCCTCATCATCACAGTATGAACATAGCAAATAAGCACGTGTGTGCGAGTGGGTGCAAAACTATTCTAGGGTTCGCGACTAGGAACTACACTAGTTACTTTTAACCCTAATCAATGCATAGTACACCTACCACATCCTAAACAACCAAGTCACACATAAGCTATCATATATATAAGTATAGTACATATGGTATACTAGACATCGGACTGCGGGGGTGCTATACGCCATCCACCCGACTCCTCCCCGTAGATATAAATCTACTCACCTTCTTATGTGTGCCGGTGCCGATGTCTCCTTTTGCATCTCCAACGCTTCGACGCCACGTGGGGTACCTATAAGGATATCACACGCTAAAACACATAAAAACCATGTCGGAAGCCAAAATGGTGCATGCTACGCCTATAGGTAAAAACCTGTGGCCTCGCGTGCAAACACAGTCCATAACCCTCTGCCGTTGGCGTTCAAACGCCACCCGACAGAAACGAATCATCGAATACTAAAATCCATACGAAAACAAGTCGTAAATAATGCGCCAAGTCAAGAAAATAAACCCAGATTCTGCCCTGGTTGGAACCAGACAAAACTAGACATACCCAGGGTCAAGTTTATAGGTAAAAGAGCCGTGCACGCAAAACGAGGCAGTTCCCTCCTGCTCTGGCCGCAAATTGCGGCCAGAAGGGATTTATCTGCGGCCAGGAAGTGGGTCCAGGGGCTGGGGCTTTGGGTGTTGGCTTCTATCTACCTGCACATCTCACTGCCAAGTCAATTTTATTTTAGGAAGCCCCGGGTTGTAGTAGATTCCAGAAAGGCTTAAAAAGTCGAAAAAACGCTAACCGACACTAAATCGAACAATCTGTTAATTTTGCTGGAATCTGGGGAAATTCTGGGGTGAACTGGTCTCAAACACACCTAATAAGGTTATGCTATCATTCAAAACCAACACTTGGTCAAGTCTCACTCAAATTTGCCTAAACTAGCACTAATCACGATATAAACACTAAATTTCAGCCTATTACCCATAACTTGCAAGAAAGGAGCTGGGTTGTGCGATTATACCTTAAGGGATTCAAGATGAACGAGAAGAGGGGAAGGAGAAGGATCTGTTGCTGCTGCCGAGCTGCTTCTATAGCTCCTGTAGTTGCAGTTGAGCTGAAGCCGATGCTGCTGTTTTTCACATGAAAGCATTTTGCTGTTGTTGTTGCTTGCAACCCTCTCTCTCTTTTTCTTGTGGCTGAGTGCAGCAGTAGAAGTGTTGGGGTTGGTGTTGTTGTATGGTGGAGTGTAGCTAGTGGGGTGATGATGGCTGATGGTACTGCTGCAGCTGAAATTAGGGGCTGGGGTGGCTGCTGATGCTGAGTTGCTGATGCTTTGTGCAGCTGATGTGAGTGTGTAGGTGTTATTGATATTGGGGGCTGTTATTAGGTAGGGTTTGAGCTGCTGATGCAGCTGCTGCTGCTGGTGTAGTGTGGTGTGTGAGAGGGAGAGATGTGAGAAGCAAAAGTTTTGAAGTGAATGGTGATTGTGACATTACCTAGGAGCCACCTACCTCTCTCTCTAGCCATAAGTCAACTTAACCCTAATCACCCTTAAACAACACACTTAACTTAACCATAAGGTTTAAGCCACCATGGTCATCTAAGTATGGTTCAACCCTAGGCTCAACCCTAGCTACCATGCATATATGTGTGCAGCCCAGATAAAATTCTGATAAAATATTCATAAAACCAGATAAATCATCAGAAACCAATTTTGGTAAACTTTTTACCAAAAACCCTACATTAAACACATTTTAGAATTTCCAAAATTTTTCTTCAGAATTTTCCCTATTTATCGGTATATAATTATAACGAAATATTATAATATTTAATAAAATAATATTAAATTATAAAAATTCCCAAAAATAATATTATATTTTTCTGAAATGTTACACCAAGAGTATTAAACAAATAAGAAATGCCATGCCACACCATGCTCCTATTTTCTACCTCATTTCTATTTTCACAAAATAGAAATTCATGCCATGCTTTATATATATATATATATATATAAATGTATGTATGTATATGTATATGTATATATATTTGTGTATTTATATATGTATATGTATGTGTATATATATATCACATATATATATATATATGTAAATCATATATATATATATATATATATATATTAATATATATAAGAAACAATTTAGTGAGCTATAATTTTAGTTAAGATATAATTATATCAAATATAATATATATCATATTATTAAATCAACACTTGATTTAATAATCCGGTTATATCACATATAACCGACTAATATTATTTATCTATATATCACATTATCAAATCAACACTTGATTCGATAATCAGGTTATATCACATATAATCTGACCGATATCAGATACCTACCAGATTAGAATACGGTATCATATACTCATATTTAATCAGGCCCTCCCGCACATATCAGCATATGTGCCCTACTTTGTTTCACTTGAACTAGGAAACTTCTGTGTAGGACTCTAAAGACTCGTCAATATGCCAGCAGTAGGTGATGATCACATCAGTCACCCATAAGCCATCAGCGGTACTAGCTGGACGTAACGGCTACCAAGGTATTGAGTAATTAGAATATCAACAAGCAAGTTTGTCCATACTCTCCATGAAACCTATAAGTACCACTTACCGTACAGTCCGGTCTCTTCGTCTGATATATCGCATATCGAGTCTGGGGGTGGAATCATCAGACCCCAATAACTTCATAAGTCATGTTGATGTATGGCTCATAACGATTCGAGAAACTGCTGATAACACTTACCAGTAAATCACATCAACAACCCTGGCCAGGAACTTACTGTTATAGCCAATTGAGCATAGCGCAACATCAACTCCCAATACCGATAGAGACGAAACCCCTCCTATCGCTCATTACCTCCATGTGACCCAGGACCATACTCAAAATCCACCTGTTTGCACGACTCCTTTGAGCCGCGGTATAGAGGAAATCAAAGCACAATGGGAGCCACACAAGACTCTATGACGATCTCGGGTCTACAGACTAACATGTACCAGTGTCACTAGAGAACTGCTATCTGACGATAGGTACAGTACCATCTAGGAGTTCTCGGCGAGTCCTGGTCAGTGTACACATTCTTTAATGAGCACCTGTGTACAATCTTTGATGTCAAACACCAATGGATATGGGATTAACCATCGCCCCATATAGGGTCAAGAAACGTACACACTAGTCTACTCTAGAATATCAATCCCATTTCTCGATATTCCCTTGACTAGGAACAATTGAAGGATGTGCTTGTGGACTAACCAGGTCCCAGTAGTGTGATCCGCATCATAGTTCTGATAGTCAAGCCAACATCCTAAGGGCTTTATCAACATGTATATGAGAGATGGTATAATAGTACCAGTGAACATGTTAAGATAAAGAAAACCAAATAGCATACTATCATTTCAAGCAAGAAAGTCCTCCATATATATGTCCAAGTATCCACTATATCATATAATAATGGCCTCTAGGGCATACATATCACTAACAATACACACATGCATACATACGCACATATCACATACATACATGCATACATATCACGTGTCGTATACATATAACATATCACATACACACAATCATACACACATACATGCACACAGATGCACATATCGTTGTTCCCTCATAAAATACAAGGAAAAAACCCCAATAGGGCATCACGTGCGCACACGTGATCAGGGGTCACGTGCGCACACGTGATGGCTTCCTGAAGGCTCTGAAATGATAAGAATTGAATCATAATCAAATGGGGTCGCGTGCCCGCACGTGATAGGCCTTTAAGCCCACTGAATTATAATAAAACAGCAAGAAAACCCCCAATGGGGCATCACGTACCCACACGTGACCAAGGGTCACGTGCTGACACGTGATAAGTTCCTGAGTTCTTTAAAAATAATAGAATTAAATTCTGGTTAAAAGCTTAATTCGTAGGTCACGTGCCACCATGTGATGGGGTCTTAAAAACTCTCTAAGTTAAAGGAAAGAAAACCCTAAATGGGTCATCACGTGCCCACACGTGACCGGGGTCACGTGCCAACACGTGATAGGTTCTTAAAGATCTCTGAACTAATAGAATTAAATTCTAATTAAATGGTCAATCAGTGGGGTCACGTGCCAACACGTGATAGGCTCTTAAAACTTCTGAACTAATAGAATTAAATTCTAATTGAGAGAAATCAAAAACCCTAATATTTCGCTAGATCTTTCCAAACAAAAAGATTGCACTCTGTAAAGTGGAGCACCGTTGGATTAAAAATCCAATGGTGATTAAAAATCACCAATTTATAGAAAGATTCTATACAAGGAGATATTTCCCTAAAATTTTTCAGGAACAACAGATAAAATATCTTTTGGATTAACAATCCAATGGTGAATAAAATTCACTAAGTGATCTAAAAGATCTTGTTGGTTACAAAATCAATTGAAATATTTCAATGAAAGATTGACTAAACAAACTGATTCTTTTCTTCCTCCTATAAATAGGATCCAAGAAGAGAAGAAGAAAAAAATATAGATACAACAACAGAGAGAAAAAAGAAGAGAATTTAATTCTCTAGTGAAAAGAGAAGATTTCTTCAGAAAAGAAAAAAACCCTAGGTAGGAGAGAGAAAGAGATCATTCTGTAAGCTCCCATAACCCTATAAGAGAATTTAATTCTCAAACTAAAAGTTTAACTCTTCTGAATAAAAACTTAGTTCTTCCTTTGGTTGAAGATCTACAGAAGCAGATCTCTCCATAAGTTGAGAATTTAATTCTCATCGGGGGGATTCTGCCATGCAGATCTAAAGCCTAAGGGAAGACCTATGTTCAGAGAATTTTATTCCCCCACAAAGCACGTAAGAATTTAATTCCTCCAACAAAGATAGGGTTTAACCCTTAATATAAAAACTTAGTTCTTCTTCATGGTTGAAGATCTGCAGAAGCAGATCTCCCCATAAGTTGAGAATTTAATTCTCATCGGGGGGATTCTGCCATGCAGATCCAAAACTTAGAGGGAGAGTTGGGTTTAAAGAATTTAATTCTTCCAAATACATAGGAATTTAATTCCTCTAAATAAAAATTAGGGTTTAACCCTATGAAAGAATTTAATTCTTAAACAAGAGACTTAAACTTTTCATGCACGTAAAAATATCAAGTACCCAACCTGATCACGTGGCAACACGTGACCCTCCCCTAAATGGTTAGAAAATAATGAATGAGATGGAGTCACGTGCTCCCACGTGACCCTTGGATAAATTCCTCAAAATAAAGAGAACAAAGCCGAGTCAGGACAGACTTTGGACGCCCTCACGTATCCCCACGTGACCCCTGACAAACACCTCTTTAAAATAGAGAAGATGGAAAGAACTGAAGGATTAAAATCCAATGCATGGGCACCCTCACGTGTCCCCACATGACCCCTAGCAAAATCCTTTTAATATCCAGTGCATGAGTACCCATCACGTGCCCACATGTGATGGTCATAAAGATTAAGTGTTTAACACTTACTTATATATTCTGAGAACAAAATAAAGGAAGTTTGGGCCCAACACTCAAGCGCCTCACGTGACCCCACATGAGCGCTTTCTTTTTAGTGTTTAACACTATTTTGTGCGCTGCATCCTTAGTGTTTAACACTGTTTTATGCACATCATGTGGGAGCACGTGATAGCCGAGTATACTCTAGTGTTTAACACTACATTCAAACCAGTCTTAGCCTAAATTGGCTAAGTCTTCCAGAGGCAGTACCCCTCTTTTGACGAACCTCATACACACTTTTGTCTTCCAAATTGATCATCCCATATGGCATACGAGTGCTTAGCACTCAATACAAGACAAAAAATATGGTCAGAACCCAAACCCATGCTTAGCATTGCTAAATAAAGGGGGGCTAAGCCTAGACAAATGTTCAGCAGCCCAAACAAATGTCCAACATTTTAAACCTAATTGGACTTAGCCCAAGTTGTCCATAAGTCCTCAATTCAGATTCAACTGAGCCCATGTACTCATAATTTAATTAATTGATCTTACTCCCAAATTGGACTATAGATCTCCCAACTAACACTGGTTCAAGGGTACATCTCTTCACTCATTTGATATTTGTCATTGTAATCCTTCAACGTTTTCAAACAGGTGACAGGTCCCGATAACCAAACATACTATGGATTGTGGGGTCCTTAAGCCCATAGACTATGATGTCCTTAACCTCGGACTGTGGGGTCCTTATGCCCATGGACTATGATGTCCTTAACTTTTACAGACTATGATGTCTTTAAACTGGACCGAGATGTCCTTAAACTAACATTGGACTGTAATGTCCTTAAACTAATCGACCGCAATTTCCCTAAACTAAACAATAGAGCCCAAACGCTCTCTTGTTGGATCTAAATGATCCCGTTAAGTTGATCTTAGTCTAAAATTAGACTAACGTATCCTTAACAAACGTTTAAGTTGATCTTAGTCTCAAATGAGATTAATCCTTAAACCCAACCCCAAACCCAAATCTAAGAAGATACGGATTTGGACTAATTCACGCCCTACGGGCGACAACATAAATTAGTCTCCGTATACAATCCACGGGCAACCAAAAACAAAACAAACACATACGACACGAAGTGACCATCTGGAGAAGGAGAAAGTGGTTACCGCGATGCGGTAGCGTAATTAACTGCAGGGGCTTGCGCCTGCAGGGAAGAGCGTCCCCATTATCAAAAACCCCTCAATGAGGGGGAATCTGATGAAGTCTGCTACATCGGCCGCATCCGTTTAAACCTTCGATATATGGTGTCATAAATCAACTTAGCATCTTCGGAGAGGTGAACGGATAGCACCAAATAGCATCTGCCCTCGAAGTTCAGGCCGGACGTCCCAACGTCCCGGTCGCGTCTTTCGGCGGGGAACAATCGCATACACACATGCGCGCGCGCGCACTTACACACACACATGCATACATACACGCACAATCATACATACACACACATGCATACATACGCACATATCACGTACACACATCCATACATATGACGTGTCACATACACACAAGCATACACACACACATGCATACGCACATATCACATACATACATACATGCATACACACAGACACAAACTCACATGCATACATATGCACATATCACATGTCACATACACACAATCACACACACACACACACACACATGCATACATATCACATGTCACATACACACAATCATAAACACACATGCATGCATACATACGCATATATCATATACATACACACATGCATACACACACATGCATACATATATGCGCACGCGCGCGCGCACAAATAAACAGGCGCGCTCTCGCACAAGCATACACACAAACAAACAAACACGCGCATGCGCTTAAGCATACATACACACGCGCACGCGCATATACACACATTTGATTAATATAAAATATCTATACTAATTCATATATTTTAAACTTTTAATCGCAGAGGCATTACCCAGGAAATCCATGAGCGCCTCTTTCGTGATCGACTCTCCCATCTTTCGTCCCCCGTTGATTTTTCATTTCCCACTTTTGTAAATTTATGATATTAAGATTGTAAAGGAACGCGTAGTATGTATTGTAATCATATTTGGATAATCGATATTTGAATGGAATGGAATTTGAATTAGAATCATTATTTGACTGGAATGGAATCGATATTAAATTGAAATAGATTGGATTGGTGGTTTTCTTGGCTATTTTAAATTTTTTAACTATAATCCACTCTATTTCGACGGAACTGGCTCGTCGAAATAGACTTATTTCGACGACAATTTCCTGTCGAAATATAGAAAAGAATTTTTAAATGATTCCTGAAACATTTTTTTAACTTAAAAAACTTATATATTTCGACAGAAATTACCCGTTGAGAAAAAAAACTATTTTTATAGGAATTAGCCATCAAAATAGTTTAGATTATTGCGACGAATTTTAGTCATCGAAATAATCTATTGCGGCACAACCTATTGCGTCGGCGTTTCTTCATAGCTATTTGGTGTCACCCGATGAAATAGACCTATTTCAATGGTATATTGTCGTCGAAATAGGTGTCTATTT
This sequence comes from Agapanthus africanus, assembly GCA_030015575.1. Lineage (NCBI taxonomy): Eukaryota > Viridiplantae > Streptophyta > Magnoliopsida > Asparagales > Amaryllidaceae > Agapanthus > Agapanthus africanus. The sequence continues at coordinate 211,461,890 of JASDDO010000004.1, forward strand.
ACTGTAGTGATGTAATGGTAGGGGTCCCACTAAGCATGCCAAAATATATACATGTATACGAACATAAAGATAAACATCTAGATCGTTTGTACCAGCGACCTCATATTAGATCCATTCAAAGGCATCCTCGGCCGTTTTTCTATCGAAACTACATATTATCGAAGACTTGCGTGTAGATGGTGAGGTCAAGGATCGTCCCATCTTCTTATTTCTTAGTTATGTTGATCAAAGAAGATGGCCGGGGCATACCTGTTCAAGGAGGGCGGGACGTTCCAGTCATGACAGGACCTTGACAGTTGCTGACGATGATCTCTGGAGCCCTAAGTTATCATAAAACTAAGCTATAAGAACCCTAAAATTCAGGCATCCTCGACTTTTACAGGGCTTCAATTTTGTTAAGAACCTCATTCAAAACTCCAGATTCTCATCAATCAAGATCACGTGCTTATTTAAAGACTCTTGAAGACTTGTGTGCAGATGATGGGGCCGAGGATCGTCCCCTCTTCTTATTTCTTAGTTATGTTGATCAAAGAAGACGGCTGAAGCATACCTGTTCGAGGAGGGCGGGATGTTTCAGTCATGGCAGGACCTTGACAGTTGCTGACGATGATCTCTGGAGCCCAAAGTCATTATAAAACTAAGCTTTAAGAACCCTAAAACTCTATATTCTCATCAATCAAGATCACGTGATTATTTAAAGACTCTTAAAGACTTGCGTGCAGATGATGAGGCTGAGGTGTTAGTTATATGTAAGCCTTAGAGGCCATTACTGTACATGTGATGTATATTGTAGTGGATGCTTGGACATATATAGGGAGGACCTTCTTGCTCGACATGATAGTATGATATCTGGTTGCACTTTATCTTAACATGTACACTTATTGTCTCTTTGTTACAAGTTGATAAAGCCCTTAGGATCAGTACTTGACTATTAGGACTATGATGCAGATCATACTAGTAGGGACAGGGTAGTCGATAAGTACATCCTTCAAATGTTCCTAGTCATGGGAGTATCGAGACAGAGCATCGATACTCCAAAGTAGACTAGCGTATACGCTTCTCGACCCGTATGATGGGTGATAGATGATCCCATATCCATTGGTGTTTGACATCAGAGATGGTATACGGGTGCTCAGTGGAGACTAGGTACACTGAATGGACTCGCCGAGAACTTCTAGATGGTATTATACCTATCGTCGGATAGCAGTTCTCTAGTAACACTGGTACAGGTTAGTCTGTAGACCCGAGATCGTCATAGAGTCTTGTGTGATTCCCACTGTGCCTTGATTTCCACCATACCACGGTCAAGAGATCGTGCAAAAACGTGGTTTTTAGGTACAGTCCCGAGTCACATGGAGGCAATAAGCGATAGGAAGAGTTTCGTCTCTTCCAGTATTGGGAGTTGATGTTGTGTTATGCTCGATTGGCCATAACAGGAAATCCCTGGACAGGGTTGCTGAGATTTACTGGTAAGTGTTATCAGTAGTTTCTCGAACCGCTATGGACCTTGCATCGGCATGACTTATCAGGCTATTGGGGACTGACGTTATACTACCCCCAGGCTGTGATATGCGACATATCAGACGAAGAGACCGGACTGTACGGTAGTGTTACTGATTGGATTCGCAGGAGTACGAGCAGGCTTGCTTGTTGATCTTCTAGTCGCTCAATACCCGGATGGCCGTTACATTTAGAAGACCGCTTGCGGCTTGTGGGTGTTTGATATGATCATCACCTACTGTCGGTGTATTGATGAGTCTTTAGAGTCCTACACAGAAGTTTTCTGGTTCATGCGAAACGGAGTAGGAGCACATATGTGATATGTGCGGGACAGAGATTAATGCGATATAAGATACCGCATTCTTTTATCGCGACTTGTGACATTGGTCGGTTATATGAGATATAGCCAAGTTATCGGATCAAGTGTTGATTCGATAAGTTGTTACATTTGATATTAGTCGGTTATACACACTATAGCCGGATTATTAAATCAAGTGTTGATTTAATAATTTAATGTAGAATTATATATTTGATATATTAAATTACATTAACTAATATTAGCTCACTTAAGTATTTCTTTTCTCACATTTGATATACTTTACATATATGTGATATTTGTATTGTTTTCTTTTTGACACAAAATATATATGCGATATAAATTGTTGTGTCATGCTAGGTTACACTTGCAACATGTATGTATGAGACTTATACCATTCTAGGGTTTATGTTTGGGTTTTATTTATCATTAAGTAATTCACAAAAGATTTAGAATGAGTCATGGTTGAAGCTTGGAGAAGCTTGTAGAAAACATTGACCAAGTCCACTCTTTTGTCATTGCTTAAGATATTTCTTAACCCAACCCTTAACTCATAGCTATGGTTTATTCTCTATATGAGTTAGGCATGACACTAACTCACCCATGGTTCCAATTCTAACCTCACTCTCTCATTTTTTTGCTTCATCACTACTTCTTCTTCTTGTACAAGAGAAAAAGCTTGCTAGTTTTCTCTAGGTGATGAAACCTTGTGAGAAAAATAAAACTAAAGTGAGCCCACTTCCTACTTCATCATCATCTACTACTTACCATTTAGTTTAGGATGTTCGCTTCACTAATCTCACAATTAGTGAAGAGATAGCATAAGCTAGTGTCTCCTCGACGTAGATCATCTTCGGCCTCGAAGACTTCGAAGCAAGCTTGTTCCGTATATCTTGGGGAGCCTTTTTAAAGTCCGGGGATTATGATCGCAGCGAAGGGACTACTACACGGAGCTATTGAAGTGAAGGACCGGTCTACAAAGGTTGTATTCCTTGTTCACTTAGATGTAAAGTGTTTACATATCATGTTTAACCCTAATTCTCTAGCTCTGATACCACTGATGGGTTAGCTTAGCACCTTAGCAAGGCTTGGCAAGCATCAATCATTTAGTCTCGATATTGAAAACACTTTCCAATAACCTGTCGGGTAATTCAACAAGATTCCCGATAACCTGATCGAATGCTTGTCGGAAACTTTAATAGACGGACGCACCCCCCGATGCCGTCGACGAAGTGCACTAAGGCGGAACACCGCTGCCGTGAGCACCCGAACGGATGCTTTTTGGTGACAGGGTTCTCCTACAGTCACTTGGTCGGGGCTATGGGGTGTGGCTATCTAGTAAGGTTACCCGGCAAGTATCCGCGTACACTACGTGATTGCGACGGACTTTTTATCAACATCAAAATCACGTGGCAACCGATCAAATGAGACTAAACGGCTAGATTTATAAAATTCAAACTAGTTAAGCATGAAATCAAAAGTATGTGATACATTGGGTGTAAGTCTACGGTAGCGCCCCGGCCGTCTACAGACGCCAAATGCGGAACAAAAACTTTTTAACTGGCGCTATCGTATACTTTAACCCGGATTTGCCATTATTGCTAAACTAACAAACTGTAAAGAGTGTAGAAAGGTTATACCGAACGATCCGAGTCCTTCATTCTTTAACCATCATCCCACGCTCCGTTGCGGCTGCTCTGATCTCGTCGATCTCCGATCTGCTCGTCGAGGTGGCACCACAACACTGATTCTTTAAACGGGCTCCCGCCTCTGACTCGAGGCAACTCGAACGTCAAGTTTGCTAAAAGAGACGACCAAGAATGATGTAGAGAATGAGTAGATGACTTTTTCTCACTTCGTCCAAGTCCGTGGACGATCGGTTAATGAAGTTGCCGTGGGAATCGGGCGATGGAATGAAATGAGCTGTGAAATTCCATACACCCCAAAATCTATCATATCTTTTGTAACCAAATGAAAACTTCAAGTGAGTGAGGAGGAGGAGAGGGGGCCGGCCACTTATATGGAGGAGGAGGGTGAGTGTAGGAGCAATCAAGGAGGTGACCATAAACAAGAAGCTTATCCTCACAAAAATATCAAGAACAAATATCTTAAGGAAAACAAGAATCATTAAAGTCAAAGCATGAGTCATAATCCTTGTCACCACTTTCTAGAAACTTCTAGAACCTTCTAGAAGCATGACTCACTCTCATCCAAGAAAAGATAAATCCATCTTTGACCGAATGTTAATAGACGGCTGATAGAAAACTGGAAACTGGCAACTTCCAAAAGTGATCCTGAAACGACTTTCAGGATAATCCCGAAACTGTATAAATATACCCGCATTTGTATTACGACCGAATACAAATGCAACTGAGACAAAGATATTATACCTACTCAATATAATACTCGGATCCGGCTTAAACCAAAGCCGACCAGTATCATCAGCCCGAAAAATAACACGTGCGTAAACGCACGTGCATTTTCCGAACCCTGCCATAAAACCATACGGCCTCTACAACGTTTCGCCCGAACTTGGGAAACTGTCTGTGGGGGACTCTAATGACTCGTCAGTACCCTGGCAGTGGGTTTAACCACAAACCGTCAGCGGCACTAGCTATGCGTAACGGCTGCCCATGGACTGACCTTAAGGGAGGCCGATGAGCGAACTCATCCGGAAACCCTACTGAGCCTAACAGTGACAATGTATATACAGTCCGGTCCTTTCGTCTATGAGTATCGCATATCTGCCTAGGGGCTAGTAACGTCAGACCCCCAATAGCAGTATAAGTCGTGTCGGAGTGTAGCCCAATAACACCCTGAGATACTACTGGAGTACCTACCAGTAAATCTCCTGCCATGGCCATGGACTTTGTGTAATGGCTCTCCTAGACACAGCACGACCTCGCCCCCAATACCGGGAGAGACGAATCCCCTGCCGATCCGCTCACGTGCCTCCATATGGCTCGGGACTGTACCCAAAAACTACCTGTTTGCACGACTCCTTTGAGCCGTGGTAGGGTAGAAATCAAAGCACAGTGGGAACTCACACGAGACAAATGACGACCTCAGGTCGATGAACTAACCTGTACACATGTCACCAGGGAACTGCTATCTGACGATAGATATAGTACTAACTAGTAGATTCCCGGCGAGTCCTGTCCGGTGTACTCATAACCCAATGAGCACCTGTATACATCTTAGGTGATCCAATGTCTTGTGAGACCGGCCACCGCCCCTCGTCGGGGTCTCGACTGTACACACTAGTCTACTCCGGAGTATCGATGCCCTGTCTCGAAACTCCCACGACTAGGGACCACAATTAAGGATATGCATATAAACTACCCAACTCTCACGTATATGATCGCCATCATACTGTTGGTAGTAAAGCAAGATCCTAAGGACTCTATCAAAGTGTAACATGTAATCAGTCACCTGAACATATACACGACTGATAAAAGCAAACCAGATAGCATACTATCATCTCGAGTAAGACTGTCTTACCGGTATAGGTCCTCCGCAATCATTGCAATCACGTACCTGCGATCCAATAACTGACTCTGAGGGCACTATCTCCAACAATCTCCCACTTGCACTCAAGGCTAATTATTGCGATGTCGACTACTCACAGCCCGTGTGAAACCGAACATCCAACTCCTCTACTAATCAGTTTCACAAAGCCCGTTTGTAAAACTATTGTGTTCGAGAAATAGCCTCAGTGAGTGGATCCGCCTAGAAGTTTCTTTCTATATCTCTCTAAATCTCAAGTTCGCGGAGAAAGCCATCTCCCGAATTGAGTAATACCTGTCTTAGAATATGTCTGGATATCTGATGAGACCTAGTTCATAAATGAACTCCAAATCCAAACTTCTTAGACTGTATCGATCACTGAACCTAATCAGTATCCGGCACCATGCCACCCACAGTATCCTCTTGAACCACCTGTCCATAATACTGTCCCTCTTCGTCAGAGGGAAAAACTATAACTCTGACAATCACTCTGTCATCCATGTCACCTTTGAAACTTGGAATGATAACCGTCTCCCGAAGGAGGCTGCCGTCATCAAATCCGTAGAACATGCACTTATGTTCTAAAACTGCTTCCTTATGTTTCTCCAGGATTGGATTAATACAAATTTATCGCATCTAGTGCAAAAACAACATCTGGTGTGGTACTTGACATCTCACGATTGACTCAATTGCCTAAGCAAGTGATCTACCAATCATGCACATCCCTCTCCCCTTTAGTCTATACGACATCTTTAGAGAGGGTGACTCCATCACCTGCAGGTACACCACCATGCTAGGAGTCAACTACTCTAAAAACCATTAGAATATCTGTCAAAGTACCCACATTGGGAAACTACCAAAATCCAGATCTAAAACCATAGATCTAGAAACCAGAATGTCAAATATTATATCCATATCCTGTCTGGAGAAAAAACTGTGTGACGACCACAGTACAACCGATCGTAGTATAGGAATTTTACTTCCTACTCTGTGTATGTCATCCAGATACCATGACATCACACCCTACTACCTCCTTAACAGATCCATCCCCTATTCTGATGAAGTCAAACCTATGACTGTCACATCAAAATTAGATGATCTATCTCCGCTATAACTGCTCATGTCTATAAATAGATATAAGCTACTTGCCCACTATGCTTCCGATGCTCCCACTGACTACGACAACCCTCCTACCGGGTCTTATATCTTGGAACAACAGTAGTGTCAAGTCTGGGTAAACAAGATCCTCCATGTCACCGTCCTTGAGGCTACCGGAGTACCTCTCGGGTGTCTGAGGTTACCCATCATATCTGCGGAGTGGCTATTGGAATGTCAAACCTGATTGAATATATAGGTCCTATTAAATTTTCCGTAATCGTTCACGGTTCTGGAATCACTTCCAGTTCTACCATACTCCCACTACTGTTTTCTGAAAAAATTCATTTTACTAAAACTGTGGCGAGTCAAGAACAATATCACTATTGATCTTCCAAATGGTAGAATATCAACCCTCGTCATAGCCAGGGTCAACCCACAAACAGCCATTACAGAAACGTGCCCTGAGTTATCCAGAGTCTGGTTTTAAGCATAAGCTGGACAACTCCCCGTACCATAACATCTTTTAAGGTACGAACTATTCTATATCCAATATAGAAACTTTGGCACTTATTTAATTGGAACCATATTCAAATCATGCAGCTGTCTCCAGTGCATATCAACTTAATGGAACGAGGCTAATCAGCATTACTCAACTTAGGAATCCATCCAATTATGAGTAACCTGAAAGAGAAACACGTTTCTCAAAACCATCACTATCATCTGAATACCAATCATAAGAATCTACATTTTCGATCTCTTTGAAGAATCCCGATACTTGTGATACCTGGTTCTCTACTTTATTCTTATACCCACAGCTTCTCAAAACTTAGACCTTGTATTTCTACGAAACGCTTGTCTAAATACTAGAGAAGTTATAAGTAAACAGAACATAGTACGAGGACCTACCCCTTTTGTCTTGATGGACACTGGACAACATACAATACTCTGTATAAGCCCGCTGAGTTAAACAACTCAAAACCTGTGCGTCGTAGGTTGAAAACTGTACCCTGGCGATTTCCTCAAATATCACCAATTACAACGAATTCCGATATAATGAGGATAATCACCTAATTCCCAATAACTTACTCCCACTCATCATCTGTAAAACCATACAGATATGAGAATGAAACCTGGTAAATACATACCCTTGGAGTAAGTATCTAATCGGGAAAACAGTTTTCCTTTAACAATGCACTGAAACATGAAAATGTTTCGTAGGGGTATCCTGGTATTCATAGTAATGCCTCTTCCAAAATCCAATTCATGACTTCAACCGTATATTTTATTGCCATCTCTCCAAGTCCCTTTATTTGTCTTTAGTCGTTACCTTCTGTACACCATCGTTAGGCTAAATGGTTTTCTTCCTTCCCTACCGTTCAGCACCAGCCTATGGTTTGGAAGAAGACTATCCAGTAAGCATAATAGGTGTACCCTCATAAACCAAGGAGTACTCGTATCTTGAGAGAAGGTGATGATAAAAGACAACTGAATAATACCTTATTCCTTTAAAGGTGAAATAGGAGTGGCGATGAAGTACGCGGTTTTGGTCGTGAATGATATCAGTCGCAATTTACTTTGCCCTCTTTCTAATCCCTTTATTTTGTCTTTACATATTACCTTCTGCACACCCTACTTAGGCTAATTGGTTTTCTTCATTCCCTACCTTTCGGCACCTGCCTATGGTTTGGAATAAGACTATCCAATAAGCGTAATAGGTGTACTCTCCTAAACCAAGGAGCTCTCGCAACCTGAGAGAAGGTGATAATAAAAGACAACTGAATAAACCAATTCTATTTCTCCTGAACCTGGATCCATCCTCGAAGAAGTCCCTTCGAGTTCGTATATAACCATACGATGGATCTATCCAATGGAAGTGGATATCCGTAGTAATACGGGTGTTCTGAGAAATTCTAAGGGTAAAAGAAGGAGCGGCAATGACTTATGCAACATAGACAATCCAAAAGCCAGTATTTTAAGAAGGTTCAGTCAACATGGTCACTGAGTCATAGTCTAGGGTCGGTCAAAGGTCGCTGCCAAAGAGAGAGAGAAAAGAAACACTCTGCGTGCACTCTAACCTAGATCAGAATGGTCATCACTTTATCTAATCCGGAAACCTCCCACTGTCCTGTCAAATTCTCCTCCAAACCTAAAGAAGAATCAATCGGGATCACCCGAAGAGTAAACCAACTCATCAGTGGGAATCGGGATCCAACTCTCATCGCATGATAACGTGATGGAATGCATCCACGTTACTCATACTCCAGAAGGTATGCGCATACTTGGCAAGTTTCAGTTTCTTTAGAAACTCCCGATATGATTTTTGCCCCATGCTCTTATAACCTTGGCGTTAGGTCAAAATATCATAAGTCACATGCCAAGTTCTACCTGTCACTATCTTGTTAATTTGAACCCACCCGCACAAGCCTTTGGCGTTAGGTCAAAATGGCAGAATGGCTGTCCCAAACCAACTCATCTATCTATGCAACAATTGAATATCCAGCAGCTACCAAACACTATGCCTTGGCGTTAGGTCAAAATACATAGCTTGAATACTACTGAATACCCAAAAGAAGTGATGGAGGGCTACGGCTGGTTTTTGGCGAAAAACCTTTAACGTAGTGAACTTGATATCGCTGAAGGAACCTGATAGCTTTTTAAAATATAGTGGCGAAAACCTTTTGCTAAAGAGGTCGCTCCCGGTAAAGGGATCTCGGCTCTTTCCTAGTGGAATGAGGTGCAGGATATTCCACTGAATACCGTGGTGCAAAGCAACTTGTAATCGACTATAGTGAAGTTATTACCCTGACGCAAACTTCTGCCCAAGGGGTCAGTCCCGGTGAAGGGATATCGGCCCTTGCCCCGTCGAATGAGGTGCAGGATATTCCACTGAATACCGCTATGCATAACAAAAGGAAACGTCTTTGCAATAACACTTTTTAAATTTGTTCCAACAACTGTAAACAGGTTTGTTTTACTTTGCATTGATCAGAATCAACGCAGTCCCATCAATAATCACACCAGAAAAGAACGAAAATAAAATGTACGTATATGCCATCTGCATTCGTCACTGGGTCCCGTCATCACCCGTTAGGTTACTTAACTAACGACAGAGTGGGGACTGGACTAGCGCGGGTGTAAAACATATACAACATCTAATAGTATATAAACCAATATACAATAATCGCTCCAGGCATGATAATATGCAACATTACAGAAAAGTAATAAGCATCACAGATCAATACAGATAATCTGGGATCCCGGGGTTTCACAGAGCCGCTGCTGAAACCCGACGTTCCCCTGTCGTGTGGATAGCATGTGCAATGAAACCTAGACCCCTACGGGTGCGGCAAGTTACCCGCCAAAACCTGAAGCGAGGCAGCCCCCTACAGCATAGTGAATGGACCATCCAGCACTTCACGGAATCCGGCAGCTTGAGCACCCCTCCTTGGGTCAACCTGTACCCCCTACGAGTGCGGCGAATAGTCTGCCAATTCTCGAGTGGGGCCTCTCTGCCTCTCAAAGCCATGAGATGTGGACCCGTTGCCCTCCAGAACCCGGATATCCGTGCACTCCGTCTCGGGGCAAAACCTAGTACAGTAATGAAAAATAGTACAACAGGTACATCGACCGCAACCTGTTCGTGCCCCAAAAGAATATTATACTACAAGAAGTGACGGCAATCCACATGTTGGACGCTCGCCCCGCAATATCAAATGTACAAATAAACTCAAACTGCACTATCATTGCACACTGCTATCCACCACGACAAATCCGCAACATCACAGCACAACACAGAACATCAGCGCGAATGTCACGTTTGCAAACCCGTCTAAAAGAACTATAGCAATCAGACGCGGTTTACCGATCAAATGACATTCCCGGTCGGAGATATAATGTAAGCACTGTAAACTAACATGTTTAAATTTCGATCGACTAAATATCACAAAGTGGGCCCCACGAACAACTGGTGAACAGTAACAAAACCTGGGCCCAAAAGATATATACCAAAAACCCCAAATTCCAACAGAGAAGACACAGACAAAATTTGGTGCACTGATCCCATAGAATGGCCGCGGATACGCGGCCAAACCATGGGTTTGGCCGCGAATCTGCGGCTCTTTGGTGAGATCACGTGCTCAAATTTTGTCCGTGTGCTTATAAAACCCTGCACAACTTTCTGTGATATGTGGAATAATTTTAGGACACCATTTAAAATCAACAGAAACTGTGAAATTGTAAAAGTGCGGTTTTTGATTTCCGGTTCGATCGATATTTTAAACGCGTTAGCACAAGTTAGTATAGCAAAATGGTGAGGCACTGATACCACTGTAAGTCTACGGTAGCGCCCCGGCCGTCTACAGACGCCAAATGCGGAATAAAAACTTTTTAACTGGCGCTATCGTATACTTTAACCCGGATCTGCCATTATTGCTAAACTAACAAACTGTAAAGAGTGTAGAAAAGTTATACCGAACGATCCGAGTCCTTCGTTCTTTAACCATCATCCCACGCTCCGTTGCGGCTGCTCTGATCTCGTGGATCTCCGATCTGCTCGTCGAGGTGGCACCACATCACTGATTCTTTAAACGGGCTCCCGCCTCTGACTCGAGGCAACTCGGTCGTCAAGTTTGCTAAAAGAGACGACCAAGAATGATGTAGAGAATGAGTAGATGACTTTGTCTCACTTCGTCCAAGTCCGTGGACGATCGGTTAATGAAGTTGCCGTGGGAATCAGGCGATGGAATGAAATGAGCTGTGAAATTCCATACACCCCAAAATCTATCATATCTTTTGTAACCAAATGAAAACTTCAAGTGAGTGAGGAGGAGGAGAGGGGGCCGGCCACTTATATGGAGGAGGAGGGTGAGTGTAGGAGCAATCAAGGAGGTGACCATAAACAAGAAGCTTATCCTCACAAAAATATCAAGAACAAATATCTTAAGGAAAACAAGAATCATTAAAGTCAAAGCATGAGTCATAATCCTTGTCACCACTTTCTAGAAACTTCTAGAACCTTCTAGAAGCATGACTCACTCTCATCCAAGAAAAGATAAATCCGTCTTTAACCGAATGTTAAAAGACGGCTGATAGAAAACTGGAAACTGGCAACTTCCAAAAGTGATCCTGAAACGACTTTCAGGATAATCCCGAAACTGTATAAATATACCCGCATTTGTATTACGACCGAATACAAATGCAACTGAGACAAAGATATTATACCTACTCAATATAATACTCGGATCCGACTTAAACCAAAGCCGACCAATATCATCAGCCCGAAAAATAACACGTGCGTAAACGCACGTGCATTTTCCGAACCCTGCCATAAAACCATACGGCCTCTACAACGTTTCGCCCGAACTTGGGAAACTGTCTGTGGGGGACTCTAATGACTCGTCAGTACCCTGGCAGTGGGTTTAACCACAAACCGTCAGCGGCACTAGCTATGCGTAACGGCTGCCCATGGACTGACCTTAAGGGAGGCCGATGAGCGAACTCATCCGGAAACCCTACTGAGCCTAACAGTGATAATGTATATACAGTCCGGTCCGTTCGTCTATGAGTATCGCATATCTGCCTAGGGGGCTAGTAACGTCAGACCCCCAATAGCAGTATAAGTCGTGTCGGAGTGTAGCCCAATAACACCCTGAGATACTACTGGAGTACCTACCAGTAAATCTCCTGCCATGGCCATGGACTTTGTGTAATGGCTCTCCTAGACACAGCACGACCTCGCCCCCAATACCGGGAGAGACGAATCCTCTGCCGATCCGCTCACGTGCCTCCATATGGCTCGGGATAGTACCCAAAAACTACCTGTTTGCACGACTCCTTTGAGCCGTGGTAGGGTAGAAATCAAAGCACAGTGGGAACTCACACGAGACAAATGACGACCTCAGGTCGATGAACTACCCTGTACACATGTCACCAGGGAACTGCTATCTGACGATAGATATAGTACTAACTAGCAGATTCCCGGCGAGTCCTGTCCGGTGTACTCATAACCCAATGAGCACCTGTATACATCTTAGGTGATCCAACTGACACCAGTGGCTTGTGAGACCGGACACCGCCCCTCGTCGGGGTCTCGACTGTACACACTAGTCTACTCCGGAGTATCGATGCCCTGTCTCGAAACTCCCACGACTAGGGACCACAATTAAGGATATGCTTATAAACTACCCAACTCTCACGTATATGATCGCCATCATACTGTTGGTAGTAAAGCAAGATCCTAAGGGCTCTATCAAAGTGTAACATGTAATCAGTCACCTGAACATGTACACGACTGATAAAGGCAAACCAGATAGCATACTATCATCTCGAGTAAGACTGTCTTACCGGTATAGGTCCTCCGCAATCATTGCAATCACGTACCTGCGATCCAATAACTGACTCTGAGGGCACTATCTCCAACATTGGGTTTATGATGTCTAAGGTGGTTGCGGATTCCAACTGTTGTAGTTTTTCACTTTCTTTTCTGCGACCGTAAGTGTAATATGTGGTGTATCGCCGGTTTCGGTGCTATATGTCAACGACAATTCGGATATGCATATTTTCTTACGTTGATGACATGTGATGTTATGAGTTGATGTGATATGTTATATTGAATCGTCGTGTTCTGAATAGACGGGGTTTTTTTGTAAGTGCACGGCAACGTCCGGGCCGTCAATCCGACGCCGAAATGCGGAAACGAAACTTTTTACAAAACTTGTAAACCGGCACCACCGCGCACTTTAATCCCGGATCGGGCCATTAACATAGTCCTAGAAAACAAGAGAAGGGGTAGAGAGATATACCGAGCAATCCGTGTCCTTCGGTCTTCTCGTCGTCGTCCCGATCTCCCCGCGGAATCTCCGGTCTTCATCTCCTCGTCGGAAGGGCACCACATCGCCGGGTTCTTTTACGGGCTCCCACCTTTGGACCAAGGCAACTCGGGCATGAAGTTGGCGAGCCGACGTGCCCAAGAAGTGTTGTAGATGAAGTGTAGAACTCTATATGTCTCTAGGGGTTGAAGTTGTCATGTATTGGTGGAGGTAATAAAGTGAACCCTTTGTAGATGAACTTGGGGATTTTTACAATGCATAAAAGATCAAAATCCCCACCACAATATTTTTGGACAACCCCTAAAGAGAGTGACCGGCCATGCCATTTTGGATGATGGAATGAAGAGGAAAAATGAGTGAGACCAATAATCGAGAGAGAGAGAGGGAAAGGTTATCATGAGAAATAATCACCAACCAAATCCAACACTCTACAAACTAATCATAACCCAAAAGTCAAGCAATGATGATGCCCAATCATGAAGCAAGAAGTCAATGCATGGTGGAACCATCATGACACTACAACATGTAAATAACACCCTCCACTAATCAAATTTGCATGCTTGCAAATAAGCCCTCCTCCACCATTTTTCAGCCAAGAAAAGATACAAAGGAAATTGGCCGAAACGGAATGCAAACTGGCAACTTCAGAAAACTGATCCCGTAATAAATTATAGGAAAACCCCGCTACTGTATATACATATTTGCATTTGTATTGCGACCGAATACAAATGCAATGAGACAAAATCTACACTGTACAATACTAGGATCCGGCTTAAACCAAAGCCCGCTAGTATTATCCGTCCGATCATGATCTGTGCAATACCGCACGTATATGATCGAACCCTGCCATATCTCCATACGGCCTCTACAGCGTTTCGCCCAAAACTTGAGAAAACGGTCTGTGGGGGACTCTAAAGACTCGTCAATATTTTGGTTGTGGATTTAACCACTAGCACGTCAGAGGTATTAGCCATACGTAACGGGCTACCAGGTATTGACCAAAAGGGACGTCGATGAGCGAACTCATCCTGACACCCTACTGATCCTGTCAGTGACAATATCCGTACAGTCCGGTCCGTTCGTCTATGAGCTTCGCATGGCGGGCCTACGGGGTTGGTAAAAGTCAGACCCCCAAAAGCCGTACAAGTCGTGTCAGAGTGTAGCCCAGAACATCCTGAGATACTACCGGAATACCTACCAGTAAATCTCCTGCCTTGGCCAAGGACTTCGTGTAATGGCTCTCCTAAACACAGCGCGACCTCACCCCCAATACCAGGAGAGACGAACCCCTGCAGATCCGCTCACTGCCTCCATGTGGCTCGGGACTGTACCCAACTAAAACCTGTTTGCACATCTCCTTTGAGCGTGGTAGGGTAGTAATCAAAGTACAGTGGGAACTCATACGAGACAAATGACGATCTCAGGTCGATGAACTAACCTGTACACATGTCACCAGGGAACTGCTATCTGACGTCAGGTATAAGACCAACTAGCATGTTCCCGGTGAGTCCTGTTCGGTGTACTCATAACCCAATGAGCACCTGTATACATCTTAGGTGAACCAACTGACACCAGTGGCTTGTGAGACCGGCCACCGTCCCTCGTCGGGGTCTCGACTGTATACACTAGTCTACTCTGGAGTATCGATGCCCTGTCTCGAAACTCCTACGACTAGGGACCTTTTAAGGATGTGCTTATAGACTACCAGCTCCCACGTATATGATCGCCCTCATACTGCTGGCAGTCAAGCACGAATCCTAGGGGCTCTATCAACGCGCAATAGTGACCTGTAAGGTCACCTAAAACAGTACACGATGATAAAGATAAACCAGATAGCATACTACCATCTTGAGTAAGACTGTCCTATCGGGATAGGTCCTCCATCGATCATTGCAATCACGTGCCTGTGATCCAATAATTCACTCTGAGGGCACTATCTCCAACAATCTCCCACTTTCACTTAAGGTTAATTATTGCGATGCCGCATACTCACAGCCCGTGTGATACCGAACACCCAACTCCTCTACTGTTCAGTCTCAATAAACCAGTTTGGGAAACTAATGTGTTCGAGGAATAGCCTCAGTGAGTGGATCCGCCTTGATGTTTCTTTCTATGTCTCTCTTTATCTCAAGTTCGCGGAGAATGCCATCTCCCGAAATGAGCATTACCTGTCTTAGAATGTGTCTGGATGTCTGATGGGACCTAGCTCATAAATGAACTCTAAATCCAAACTTCTTAGACTATATCGTCAACTGAACTTAATCAGTATCCTGCGTCATGCCTCCCTCAGTATCCCCTTGGACCACCTGTCCAAAATACTGCCCCTCGTCAGAAGGAAAACTATAACTCTGACAACCAATCTGTCATCCAGGTCACCTTGGAAGCCTGGAATGATAACTGTCTCCTGAAATGAGGCTGTCGTTATCATATCCTTAGAACATCCACTTATGTTCTAAAACTGCTTCCGACCGTTTCTCCAGGATTGGATCAATATCAACTTATTGCATCTACTGCAAAAACAACATCTGGTGTGGTACTCATGATCGACTCAATTGCCTAAGCAAGTGATCTGCCAATCATGCACATCCCTTTCCTCTTTAGTCTGTAAGACACCTTTAGAGAGGGTGACTCCATCACCTGCAGGTACACCACCATGCCAGGAGTCGTCCATTCTAAATACCTTTAGAATGTTGTCTAAGTACCCAGATTGGGAAACTACCCAAATCTAGATCTAAAACCATAGATCCAGTAACCAGAATGTCTGATATAATATCCAAGTCATTTTTGGAGAAACCACTGTGTGACAACCAAAGTATAACCGATTGTAGTATAGGAACTTCACTTCCTACATTGTGTATGTCATCTAAACACTAGGACATCACACCCTACTACCTTCTTAACAGATCCATCCCCTATTCTGATGAAGTCAAACCTATGACTGTCACGTTAGAAATAGATGATCTATCTCCGCTATATCTGCTTTAGTCTATAAATAGACATAAGCCACTTTTCCACCATTGCTTCCACTGCTCCTACTGACTACGACAACCCTCTGGCAGATTCATATACACGTACACTTCTAAAGCTAGTTTAGAACTACGCTATACTCATCCTCCTGCCGGGTCTCACAGCCTGGAACAACAATGGCATGTCTGGGTAAACAAGAACCTCCCTGTCACCGTCCTTGAGGCTACCGGAGTACCTCTCGGGTGCCTGAGGTTACCCACCGTATCTGTGGAGTGGCCAATGGAATGTCAAACCAAATTGAATCTTTAGGTTCCTATCAAACTTTCAGTAATCGTTTGCGGTTCTGGAATCACTTCCAGTTCTACCATACTCCCACTACTGTTTTCTGAAAAAAATCCATTTTTATTAAAACTGTGGCGAGTCTAGAACAATATCACTATTGATCTTCCAGATGGTAGAAAGTCAACCCCCGTCATAGCCTGGGTCAACCCACAAACAGCCATTACAGAAACGCGCCTTGAGTTATCCAGAGTCTGGTTTTAAGCATAAGCCGGACAACTCCCCATACCTTAACATCGTTAAGATATGAACTGTTCTATATCCAATACAGAAACAGAGGCACTGACTTAATTGAACCAGATTCAAATCATGCAGCAGTCTCCAGTGCATGTCAACTAAATGGAGAGAGGCCGATCAACATTACTCAACTTAGGAGTGCTTCCAATTATGAGTAATCTGAAAGAGAAGCAAGTTCTTTAATCATTACTATCAACTGAATACCCTACACAAGTATCTATATCTTCGATCACCTTGAATAATCCCGATACTTGTAATACCTGGTTCTCTACTTTATTCATATACCTATAACTTCTCAAAACTCATACCTTGTGTTTCAACGAAACACATGTCTAAGAACCAGAGAAGTCACAGGTAAACAGAATATAGTACGAGGACCAACCCCTATGTCCTAATGGACACTGGACAACATACAATACTCTGTATAAGTCCCCTAAGTCTAATAACTCATTCCATGTGTGTCGTAGGTCGAAAACTGTACTTATGGTTAAGAAGAATTACACCGCTGTTTAATGCTCCTTACCTAACCATCCACTGATATAGGTAAATGTCATAGACATAATTTCAAAAAGGTATATCTCACTCTATAACAATAGATGTACAGATATATCAATTTGAAATTGGTGTATAACAACGGATATTCAAAACCAAATATTTGCCGTCCGGCAAACAACCCAGGTGACTTCCTCAAATATCACCAATTACAACGAATCCCAATATAATAAGGATGATCACCTAATTCCCAATAACTTACTCCCACTCATTATCTGTAAAACCATACAGATGTGAGAATCAAACCTGGTAAATACATACCATGGAGCAAGTGTCTAATTGGGAAATCAGTTTTCTTTTAACAGTACACAGTGAAACTGAAACATTGAAATGTTTCGATGGGGTATTCCGGTATTCCTAGTAATGCCACTTCCATTATCCAGATCCACAACTGTAACCATATTTTTCTTTACCATCTCTCCAAATCCTTTTATATGTCTTTAGTCATTTCCTTCTGCACACCCCATTAGGCTAAATGGTTTTCTTCCTTCCCTACCGTTCGGCACCAGCCTATGGTTTGGAAGAAGACTATCCAATAAGCATAATGGGTGTACTGTCTTAATCCTAGGAGCACTCGCAACCCGAGAGAAGGTAAAGATAAAAGACACCTGAATAAACTTTATTCCTATTTCTCCTGAACCAGAATCCATCCCCGAACTAAAACAAGTTCCTTTCGAGTTCGTATATAACCATACGATGGAGTATCCTAATAAACTGTGGATCTTCATAGTGATACGGAGTGTTCTGGAGAAATACAAAGGTGATATAGGATTGGCGAAGAAATACTTGGTTTGGTCGTGAATAGCAGTCGCAGTTTACTTTGCCCTCTTACTAATCCCTTTATATGTCTTTTTAATACCTTCTGCACACCTTCGTTAGACTAATTGGTTTTCTTCATTCCCTACCGTTCGGCACCTGCCTATAGTTTGGAAGAAGACTATCCAATTTGCGTAATAGGTGTACTGTCCTAGTCCAAGGAGTACTCGCAACCTGAGAGAAGGTAAAAGAAAAAGACAACTGAATAGTCCTATTCGTTTTCTCCAGAACCGGAAACCATCCTCGAATAAATTCCTTCGAGTTCGTATATAACCATATGATGGTTTTGTCCAATGGAAGTGGACGTTCGTAGTAATACGGGGTGTCCTGGAGAAAAGGGTAAAAGTAGGAGTGGCAATGAGGTATGAAACTCTAACAATCCAAAAGCCAGTGTTTAAGAAGGTTCGGTTAATTTTGGTCACTGAGTCATAGTCAAGGGTCGGGTCATGGTCGCTGCCAAAGAGAGAGAGAAAAGAAACACTCAGCGTGCACTCTAACCTAGATCAGAATGGTTATCACTTTATCTAATCAGGAAACCTCCCACTGTAACGTCAAATTCTTCCCTAAACCTGAAAGAAGAATTGGTCGGGATCACCTGAGGAGTAAACCAACTCATCAGTGGGAATCGGGATCCATCTATCATCGCATGATAACGTGATGGAATCTGCTCACGTTATCACACTCCAGAAGGTATGCGCATATCTGGCAAGTTTCAGTTTCTTTAGAAACTCCCGATGTGATTTTTGCCCCATGCTCTTATGACCTTGGCGTGAGGTCAAAATGTCATAAGTCACATGTCAAGTTCTACCCATCATTATCCAGGTTAATTTGAACCTACCCGTACCTACCCTTGACGTAGGCCAAAATGGCAGTACGACTGTCCCAAACCAACGCATTATATCTATGTAACAGATAAATATCCGGCAGCTACCAACCACTATGCTTTGGCGTGAGGTCAAAATACATAGCTTGAATACTACCGAATATTTAACTAAAATAATGGAGGGCTACGAATGGTTTCTGGCGAAAAACTTTTAACGTAATGAACTTGATATCGTTGAAGGAACTCGATAGCTTTTAAAATATAGTGGCGAAAACCTTTTCTAAAGAGGTCACTCCCGGTGAAGGGATCTCGGCTCTTTTCCCGTAGAATGAGGTGCAGGATATTCCAACTGAATACCACTGTGCAAAGCAAAAGTAAACGACTATAGTGAATTTATTGCCCTGACGCAAACTTTTGTCCAAGGGGTCACTCCCGGTGAAGGGATCTCGGCCCTTGCCTCGTCGACTGAGGTGCAGGATATTCCAACTGAATACCACTATGCAAAACAAAAGAGAACGTCCTTACAATAACAGCTTTTTGAAAAATGTTCCAACAACATCAGAATAGGTTTGTTTAGCTTGCATTGATCCGAATCAACGCAGTCCCATCAATTGATCACACCAATAAAGAACGAAAATAATGATGTACGTATATGCCATCCGCATTCGCCACTGGGTCCCGTCATCACCCGTTAGGTTACTTAACTAACGACAGAGCGGGGAATGGACTAGCGCGGATGCAAAACATATACAACATCTACTAGTATATATATCAATATATAATATTCGCTTAAGGCGTGATAAAATGCAACATCACATAAATGTAATAAGCATCACAGAACAATACAGATATCTGGGATCCATGGGTTTCATAGAGCCGCTACTGAAACCCGACGTTCCCCTGGTCGTGTGGATAGCCTGTGCAATGAAATCCTAGACCCCTACGGGCACGGCAAGTTACCCGCCAAAACCTGAAGCGAGGCAGCCCCCTTCAACAACGTGAATGGACCACCCAGCACTTCACGGAATCCGGTAACTTGAGCGCCCCTCCTTGGGTCAACTTGTACCCCCTATGAGTGCGACGAATAGCCCGCCAATTCTAGAGTGAAGCCCCCTCCGTCTCAAAGCCATGAGATGCGGGCCCGTTTCCCTCTAGAATCCGGCTATCCGTGCACCCCACCGCGGGGTAATCCTAGTACAGAAAGTAAAATATACAACGGGTACATCGACCTCAGCCCGGTCGTGCCCCAAAAGAATAATATACAAACAGGCAGTGACGGCAGTCCACATATCGGGCGCTCGTCCCGCAATATAAAATGTACATAATACACCAAACTGTACTACCATTGCATCCAGGCTATCCCCCATGACCAATTCGCAATATCATAGCACAACACAGAACATCAACGTGAATGTCACGTTCGTAAATCCGTCTAAAATGGCTATAGCAGATAGACAGGATTTACCGATCAAGTGACATTCACGGTCGCAGATATAATGTAAATACTGTGAAATAACATGTTTAAAATTTTCGATCGACTAAATTTCCCGAAGCAGGCCCCAAGCACAACTGTAGCACTCAAAAACATCTGGGCCTAAAAAGAATATACCAGAAACCCTATTTCCATGTCAGAGAGTCACTGTAAAAATTTGATGCAGTGAAGCCAAAATTCGGCGGCGGTTCCGCGGCCAAAATACCTGGCCTTTTGGTCAATACCTGGTGGCCCGTTACGCACAGCTAGTAGCACTGACGTGCTAGTGGTTAAATCCATAGCCAGTGTATTGACGAGTCTTTAAAGTCCGCCAGAGATAGTTTCTCAAGTTTCGGGCAAAACGTTGTAGAGGCCGTATGGTATTATGGCAGGGTTCGATCATATACGTGCAGTAGTGCATGGATCATGATCGGACGGATCATACTAGTGGGCTTTAGTTTAAGCCGGATCCTAGTATTAGATTTGTTGGATTACTTTAGTCTCATCGCATTCACATTCAGTCGGAACGCGGATGCAGGTATGTATATACAGGTGAGGGGTATCCTTGTGATCCGTCACGAGTTTACTTTAGATGCTTCCATATCTTTTTGCTGTAAACATTTAGATTAATGTTTACATATGGAAATTGTAAAGTGGAAATGATCATGAGGTGCATTTAATATGACATGGACATGTTTAGTGACTCGTGGTCTCTTTATTTGTGCTAATGTCACATTAGAATTTGATTATTGTGTTGATATGATGCTTGGAGAGAGAGTGGACAGCCATATAGGCTTAGGATTGCTCTTGTATTATGATCTCACTCTCATTTTATCAACACAATAACATAAAAGAAATGAGCCTCTTCTTCTTCCTCCTCTAGCTCACCATTTCCACCAATGGCATCATCTTCAACCTCCATCCATACACTCTCATGTGTTGAGAATCAATGGATGCATGAGACGAAGTGATCGTACACATTCTCTACATCACCTTGGACACATCGGCTAGCAAACTTCATGTCCGAGTTGCTTTGGATGAAGCAGGAGCCCGTAAAAGGATTCAAAGATGTGGTGCCCTTTCCGACGAGGAGACCGGAGATCGGAGATGCCGCGAGGAGCTTGGGTTGGTGGCTAAAGACCGAAGGACACAGATCGATCGGTATAGCTTTTCTAACCCTTCTCAAGTTAGCTAGTTATAGGTTAATGGTTCGATCCGGGAGAAAGACTACGATAGCGCCGATTTCAAGTTTAAGAAAAGTTTTCGTTTCCGCATTTTGGCCTCGGATTGACGGCCGGGGCGCTGCCGTAGACTTACATGGTATCAGAGCCACGCCATTAACCTTTACTAGCTTGTTCTAACGTGTTTAAAACATCGATTGAACGAAATTTCCAAAACCATTATTCCAATTTATGCAGTTTCTGTCGAAATTTTTTTGTCGTCGAAAAATTATTTTGAGTGTTTCAGAAAATCAGGCAGGCTTTTTTAAGAACACTGTTGAAATTTGGCAAAGAGATCCTACAGTAATGCCGCGGAACCGCGGCCATACCGACGTTTTGGCCGCGGTTCTGCCGCGGTTAAGGGGCTTCTCTGCACCATTTTTTCTACAATGGTCTTTAACTTGGAATTGGGGTTTCTGGAATATTTTGGTTTTGGCCCAGATTATTTTGAGTACTGGGTATTGTACTTGGGGCCAACTTCGGGAAATTTTATCGATCGAAAATTTTAAATATGTTAGTTACACAGTGCTTACTTTATATCTGTGACCGTGAATGTCATTTGATCGATAAATCTTGTCTAATTGCTATAGCTCTTTTAGATGGATTTGCGAACGTGACATTCACGTTGATGTTCTGTGTTGTGCTGTGATGTTGTGGATTTTTCGTGGTGGATAGCTTGGTGCAATGTTAGTACAGTTTAGTATTATTTGTACATTTGATATTGCGGGGCGAGCGTACGACATGTGGACTGTCGTCACTGCCTGTTTGTATATTATTCTTTTGGGGCACGACCGGGCTGAGGTCGATGTACCCGTTGTATATATTTTTCTTTTATGTACTAGGATTACCCCGCAGTGGGGTGCACGGATAGCCAGGTTCTAGAGGGCAACGAACCCGCATCTCATGGCCTTGAGACCGAGGGGGCTTTACTTTAGAATTGGCGGGCTATTCGCCACACTCTTAGGGGGTATAGGTTGACCCAAGGAGGGGTGCTCAAGTTACCGGATTCCGTGAAGTACTGGGTGGTCCATTCACTTTGTTGAAGGGGGCTGCCTCGCTTCAGGTTTTGACGGGTAACTTGCCGCACCCGTAGGGGTCTAGGATTTCATTGCACAGGCTATCCACACGACCAGGGGAACGTCGGGTTTCACTTGCGGCTCAAAGGAAACCCGGGGATCCCAGATTATCTGTATTGTTCTGTGATGCTTATTACATTTCTGTGATATTGCATTTGTCATGCCTGAAGCGATTATTATATATTGCTATATATATACTAGTAGATGTTGTATATGTTTTACACCCGCGCTAGTCCAGTCCCCGCTCTGTCGTTAGTTAAGTAACCTAACGGGTGATGACGGGACCCAGTGGCGAATGCGGATGGCATATACGTACATCATATTTTCGTTCTTTTGTGGTGTGATTAATTGATAGGACTGCATTGATTCGAATCAATGCAAGCTAAACAAATCTGTTTGATGTTGTTGGAATATTTTTCAAAAAGCTGTTATTGCAAGGACGTTCTCTTTTGTTTTGCACAGTGGTATTCGGTTATAAATATCCAGCACCTCAGTCGACGAGGTAAGGGCCGAGATCCCTTCACCGGGAGTGACCCCTTGGACAAAAGTTTTCATCAGGGTAATAACTTCACTATAGCCGATTGCCTTTTTGCTTTGCATCGTGGTATTCAGTTGGAATATCCTGCACCTCATTCTATGGGGAAAGAGCCGAGATCCCTTCACCGGGAGTGACCTCTTTAGCAAAGGTTTTCGCCACTATATTTTTATTAAAAGCTATCCGGTTCCTTCAACGATATCATGTTCATTACGTTAAAGGTTTTTCGCCAAAAATCATTCGTAGCCCTCTGTCATTTCAGACAGGTAGCACTTAGTATTCATGCTATGTTTGTTGACCTTCGTCAAGGCATAGTGAATGGTAGTTGCTTGTTACCTTTCTGTTGCATAGATATATGCGTTGGTTTGGGACAGTCATATAGCCTTGTTGACCTTCGTCAAGGGCTTGTATGGGTGGGTTCAAATTAACCTGGACAATGACGGGTAGAACTTGACATGTGCCTTATGATTTGTTGACCTTCGTCAAGGTCATAAGAGCATGGGGTAAAAATCACATCGGGAGTTTCTAAAGAAACTGAAACTTGCCAGATATGCGCATACCTTCTGGAGTGTGATAACGTGAGTGGATTCCATCACGTTATCATGCGATGATAGTTGGATCCCGATTCCCACTAATGAGTTGGTTTACTCCTCGGGTGATCCTGACTAATTCTTCTTTCAGGTTTGGAGGAGAATTTGAGGTTACAGTGGGAGGTTTCCTGATTAGATAAATTGATAACCATTCTGATCTAGGTCAGAGTGCACGCAGAGTGTTTCTTTTCTCTCTCTCTTTAGAAGCGACCATGGCCCGACCCTAGACTATAACTCAGTGACCAAGTTAACCGAACCTTCTTAAAACACTGGCTTTTGGATTGTCTGAGTTGCATACCTCATTGTCACTCCTACTTTTACCATTTTCTCCAGAACACCCCGTATTACTATGAACATCCACTTCCATTGGATAAAACCATCGTATGGTTATATACGAACTCGAAGGAACTTGTTCCAGATTCGAGGATGGTTTCCGGTTATGGGGAAAATGAATAGGACTATTCAGTTGTCTTTTCCTTTTACCTTCTCTTTGGTTGCGAGTGCTCCTTGGATTAGGGGACAGTACACCTGTTACGCTTATTGGATAGTCTTCATCCAAACCATAGGCAGGTACTGAAAGGTAGGGAATGAAGAAAATCGATTAGCCTAAGAGAGGTGTGCAGAAGGTAATAAGTAAAGACAAATAAAGGGATTAGTAAGAGGGGAAAGTAAATTGCGACTGCTATTCACGACCAAACCAAGTATTTCATCGCCACTCCTAGTTCACCTTTGTATTTCTCCAGGACACACCGTATCACTACAAAGATCCACAGTTATTTGGATACTCCATCGTATGGTTATATACGAACTCGAAGGAACTTGTTCCAGTTTGGGGATGGATTCTGGTTCAGGAGAAATAGGAATAAGGTTTTATTCAGTTGTCTTTTATTTTCACCTTCTCTCGGGTTGCGAGTACTCCTAGGATTAGGAGAGTACACCCATTATGCTTATTGGATAGTCTTCTTCCAAACCATAGGCTGGTGCCGAACGGTAGGGAGGGAAGAAAACAATTTAGCCTAAAGGAGTGTACAGAAGGTGATGACTAAAGACATATAAAGGGTTTTGGAGAGATGGAAAAGAAATATAAGGTTACAGTCGTGAATCTGATAATGGAAGAGGCATTACTAAGAATACCCGGATACCTCTTCGAAACATTTACATGTTTCAGTTTCACTGTGTATTGTTAAAAGAAAACTGATTTCCTAATTAGTCCTTGATCCAGGGTATGTATTTACCAGGTTTGATTCTCACTTCTGTATGGTTTTACAGATGATGAGTGGGAGTAAGTTATTGGGAATTGGGTGATCATCCTCATTATATCGGGATTCATTGTAATTGGTGATATTTGAGGAAATCGCCTGGGTTGTTTGCCGGACGGCAAATATTTAGTTTTGAATATCCGTTGTTATGCACCAATTTCAAATTGATATATTTGTACATTTATTTTTATAAAGTGAGATATAACTTTTTGAAATTATGTCTATGACATTTACCTATATCAGTGGATGGTTAGGCTGTTGGAGATAGTGCCCTCAGAGTCAATTATTGGATCACAGGCACGTGATTGTAATGATTGAGGGAGGACCTATCCCGGTAAGACAGTCTTACTCAAGATGATAGTATGCTATCTGGTTTATCTTTATCATCGTGTACTCTTTAGGTGACCATTCGAGTCGCTATTACACGTTGATAGAGCCCCTAGGATTCTTGCTTGACTACCAGCAGTATGAGGGCGATCATATAAGTGAGAGCTGGAGTCTATAAGCACATCCTTAAAAGGTCCCTAGTCGTGGGAGTTTCGAGACAGGGCATCGATTCTCCAGAGTAGACTAGTGTATACAGTCGAGACCCCGACGAGGGGCGGTAGCCGGTCTCACAAGCCACTGGTGTCAGTTGGTTCACCTAAGATGTATACAGGTGCTCATTGGGTTATGAGTACAACGGACAGGACTCGCCGGGAACCTGCTAGTTGGGATTATACCAGACGTCAGATAGCAGTTCCCAGGTGACATGTGTACAGGTTAGTTCATTGACCTGAGATCGTCATTTGTCTCGTGTGAGTTCCCACTGTGCTTTGATTACTACCCTACCACGCTCAAAGGAGACGTGCAAACAGGTTTTAGTTGGGTACAGTCCCGAGCCACATGGAGGCAGTGAGCGGATCTGCAGGGGTTCATCTCTCCCGGTATTGGGGTGAGGTCGCGCTGTGTCTAGGAGAGCCAGAACATGAAAAGTCCTTGGCCAAGGCAGGAGATTTGCTGGTAGGTATTCCAGTAGTATCTCAGGGTGTTCTGGGCTACACTCCGATATGACTTGTACCGCTTTTGGGGTCTGACTTTTACCAACCACCTAGGCCCGCCATGCGATGCTCATAGACGAACGGACCGGACTGTACGGATATTGTCACTGACAGGCTCAGTAGGGTGTCAGGATGAGTCCGCTCATCGATGTCCCTTTTGGTCAATACCTGGTAGCCCGTTACGTATTGGCTTATACCTCTGACTTGCTAATGGTTAAATCCACAACCAAGGTGTTGACGAGTCTTTAGAGTCCACCACACACACAGTTACTCAAGTTTCGGGCGAAATGCTGTAGAGGCCGTATGGAGATATGGCAGGGTTCGATCAGATACGTGCGGTATTGCACGGATCGTGATCGGACGGTTTTTACTAGCCGGCTTTGGCTTAAGCCGGATCCTAGTATTAAACAGTGTAGTTTTGTCTCTTTGCATTTGTGTTCAGTAGGAATACAAATGCGAGCATGTATATGCAGTAGCGGAGTTTTCCTGTAATTTATTACGGGATCAGTTTTCTGATGTTGCCAGTTTGCATCCCGTTCCGGCCGGTTTTCCTTTGTTCCTTCTCGGCCGGACTTTATGATGGAGGAGTTATTTGCAAGTTTGCAAATAACTTATTGTGGAGAGGTTTCTTGCATATGTATGGCTGCATGATTGTTTATTCATCATGAGATGCTTTTTGAGTCCATTCCTTTGCTTTTCGTGTGATGGTTTTGGATGTGATGAGATTAGAAATGGGTGTGACTTTGTTATCATTTCTATTGGGGTGTGGTCACCTTGATTCCGCTCCTACACTCACCTCCCTTCATGGATTCACTCTGTAACAACCCTAATTTTTTATACACTTTTTCCTATACAATTTTTTTCAAAATATTTTTTAAAAATCCACAAAGGGGTATTTAAGCCTGAGCAAAAGATTTAGGTAATTATTTTTGTTTTTAATTACAAGCTACAAGAATGAAATAACTCCATTTTTAGTGTACAAGAAATTACTTTAAATTTAATGTATACTAGAAGTATTTATTCTTGCTGCTATCAGTTTAAGTAATTAAAAACCACAATAATTACAAGAAGGAGCTTGTAGCTCATTGGTAATACCTTGCACTGCTGAACCAAGCCACCGGAGTTCAAATCCCATGTCCCACATTATTTTTGTATTTATTTTGTTTTATTTTTTTTGGAAGTCAACGGTAAAAAGGCCATAACTCCCAAAATATGTACTGGACAACAAAAAGTAAAAATACCAAGTTGTTCCTCAGGAAAACCCCCGGCCATTGGACCCTTGACTCGGCCCGACTCGGCGCCGCTGGCCGGCGACTCGGTCGGGCGCCGCCGGCCGGACTTGGCCGGACGGCCGAGTCACCAACTGAGAAAAGTTGGATCTTGACTTGGTCAACCCTCTTGCACACTTATTATACCTGGATCGGTTTTGATTTGGCCAATAAATCCCTTTTACTCCTAGGTTTAAGGATTTTTAATGAATTTTTAATGTTTTTTATATTTTCTTTTAATATTTTTTAATCCAAACCCTAGCCTAGCCCTATATAAAGACCCCTATCCTCTACCTTTTCCCCTCACAACTCTAAGTCCACTCTCTCAAATTCTCGAGAACTCGGTACGAAGAGCGAGAAGCGAAACGCTGCCGAAATCGACGACGGATTCCGGCGACCGGATCAGAACCTTCGCGACGTTTTCGACGAATCGACAACCACCACATCCCTTAGCTTTCTTAGCTTGTCCAAATCGTAAGTCCCACCTTCTTCTATCTCTCTTTTCTTTAAAGTAAAAATACGACTTTTTGGAACCCGACAGAAATCGGACAAACCGATTTCCGATTCGGTTTTTCTCTAAATTTCCACTTGTCACCTAATACATATTATCTACCCATATGCTTGTTGACTATTAAACACCCATAAACCAATTTAATCAAACTTTTTCACATGAAATGATAAGTTCTTTGCAAAACGTACTCTTTTCATAAAAATACCATGAAGTTCATTTTTCTTAGTTTAATTAATTCCCTCACTCCTAAATAGGTTTATCTTGATCACTAAACTTGTAGAATCTAATTTGAATGAAATTTCACACAAAAAATGATAACGTTTTCGAATACCGTATTCTTGCGCTATAAAACCTTTAAGTTTTACATAGCATGTTTTACCTTTAAACTTCACCAAAACTTAATATAAGTCACGGGGTAATGACCTACCCCTACACACACTCAATCTAACCCTAATTGATAAATATCAAAAACACAGAATACGAAATTACAGGACTTTTCACTAAAATACCATAATCTTTATTTAAAGCTTTAAGTTGTAACTTTTCTAGATAAAATCCTTTAATAAAATGAAAACACGATTGGTCATGGACATCGATCGTTTATCTAAACTGTCTTGTGGTGCCTAGGCAAGTGTGTCTAAGGCTAGTGGTTTTTAATTAGGCCCACGACTGTGGTTCCATCCCACTTACCTGGCACTTACCTGGCCGCAATTGACGGTGAAGAGGCGATTTGAGGCTTCTAATAACTCATTGTTTAGACCTTAGAAATAGGCTAGTTGGTTTAGGAAACCCTAATAACTAAAATACGGAAAACTGTACTCTTTTGCAAATAAATACCCCATATTTATAAAACCGTTTTTCCAAATGAAAAGTATTTGTTAAACCTAAGCAAAGCGCCGCTACAACCCACTTTTGGGGAACCTGTTAGGGAAAGTACGGTTCATCGTGCACCCGCAGGCTAGTAGTGCGAGATTCAGACCTCCGCAAGGAGCATTCGGTCTCGAAAGGTTTAAAATACGACATTTAAGGAAAATGAGATTTTTGAAAATAAAATATTTATATAAAATTATTCATGTGTTAATATATATATATATATATATAATTAACATTTAAACACCTATTTTATCATAATATAAAGTTTCCACATTTTTCTAAAAATTACAAGATTAAAAGTTACACTAAAATACCATGAATTTCAGATAAGATAATTAATACTTTTATAAGGATATATTCACTAGAATAACACAAATAAAATTCACATTCATTATAACAATTAAGACGATTATTAAATACTTGAGATGTATTTTGAAAACTATACAAAAGTATTTTTACATAAAACCCCCTCAAGTTTTACAAATTACAATAAGGCCCCTAGCTAATATTGAACTTCAAATTCTCTTCTTTTAGTCTGACTCGGGTTAGAGTCTGACTATTTCTGACTTGAATATGATTCAAGTCAATCTATATTCTTTTATATTCCAATACAATTTGAATACATGAAACCATGAATCCAGTTAACAATATATTCTTTTTGACTGAATCAAACCATAGACATTCATCGATTATCCTGATATTCCATTTACCTGATTATACAGTTGTAACATGTTTACTGATATCATGGTTTTGGTCAGTCACCCAACTTACATATTCCAATACTACAATATTCTTAAAACATCACGGGGTTTAAGGGGTAGATTGGTACGGAAGGTGTTAAAGGTGGCACGAGGTGGTCAGATTAAGACACCTAACCTGAATCCTATTGCTGTTGTACCGTGGCATAACGGTTCCTTGTACTTTCCTTTTGCCCTGATCTCTAGCATATAGAGATCCCCTCGTATACACTGGCATCCTTCTGTAGTAAGCTACAAACAACATCGTTACACAATGTTCCATAGTATTCAACAATATAATACTTTAGAAAATACTGTTACAATATCATTCTCATTCTTCTTATTCTTTTGGGACTTACCGAGCGACCTGTTCGCTGACGACATTCTATCTCTTTCTTCTTTGAATGTCGTCAGGTGCGTTGGACCAAGTTGAGATCGAGCCCACCGGTGAAGATTTGGAGCAGTTCCAGGCAGACCCAGAGCTCTAGATAATTGTACCTTGTTCTTTCCAGTATATTTCATTTCCTGTTATGCCACTGTATAGGCATTGCTTTTTCATTCCAGTTGTATTTTCTTTTCCTGCATTGTAAAAAGAATGTTATTAATAAAATTTGATGTTATTTCCATATTATTCGTCTCTTGTGATTTACTTTATATTGTTTAGTTACGCTTAGCGTATATACTTCTGAGTATATACGTAGCGGGCCTCGTCGCGTCCACTTCGCCGTACACTGGGAAGCGGGGCGTGACAGGTTTTGTTGGTGGCCCATGCAGGTCAGAGCTGTATGAATCCCTGTCATGCAGTTCTGGTCTGTGTGAACAACCTAAGCAATATAACACAAGAACCAGCAACTAAAACATTCTTTACAATTCATGTTCCTTGAATCTTGTAAACTTCTATTCCTTGAATCTTATCATGTGTTTGAATCTTTCCTAACCCAAATTCTTCTTCAGGGTTATGGATTCCCCGAACAACACCAGCACTAACGTTAACAACACCCCTCCAGCACTACCTCTCACACCAGCTGTTCCTGCACCACCCACTGAGCAAACGATGCTATTCGAGGCGATCCGCAGCCTTCTCGAGGGACAGCAACAGCTTTTGAACCGTCCTGAGACCGATACACCGGGAGTAAAGCAATTCAGAGCTTTGCACCCAAAGCAGTTCTCTGGTAATGGAAGCCCTCTTGAAGCGGAAGAATGGGCACAAAGCATCGAAGACGATCTGGCAGCAGCTCAAGTGCCAGACAACGCTTGGGTCCGTGTAGCAAAACTACAGCTCACGGATAATGCTCGCAATTGGTGGAAGGCGGAAGAAACCCGTCTGGTACAGGCGATTGAATGGAAGACATTTCGCGAGAAGTTCGACGCGAAATATTTCCCTGTGACTGCCAAGTTCGCCATGGAGCAGCAGTTTATTCATCTACAGCAAGGATCAATGTGGGACAAATCAGTAGATGAATACGACGCTGAATTCACCATATTGAGCCGATTCGCGACACACTTGATACCGACGGACGACATCAGAGCCCGTCGCTTTCAACAAGGTTTGGACACAGAAATTAAGGCTGCTCTAGACACAGGAAAGTTTTTGACTCATGAGGAAGCCCTAGAAGCTGCACGCAGCTATGAGGCAGTGATAAAAGAGAGGGGCAGATCTCAGTCTGCAGGAGTCAAGCGCCCTGCCAACCAGATGGCAGGTGGAGCCTCTTCCAGGCCATCGTTTGAATCCAGGAGGACTGAAGAAATTTGCCATTACTGCCATAGAAAGGGACATTTGTGGAAGGACTGTAAGCACGCAAAAGGCCTGTGTCTAATTTGTGGTGCATCCAACCACGGCATTAGAAACTGTCCTTACAACAGCAACTCATCTCACACACACACCAATCAACCGCAGTGGCTAACCATCCAGGCTCCTGCAACTCGTCTTGCACTACCTGCTCCACCACCTGCACAGCCTGCTCGCCAATTCCAACAGGCAATGAGGGACATGTCTAGAGGGCAGAGAAACAGGCCCCAAACGCAGAATGTGCCTCCAGCTAGAGGGAATATACCACGGCGACAGACCTTCACATTAGAAGCCGTAGAAACCGAGACTGTAGGTCAAGGTAACACCGGTAAGCCTTTTTCACCCTTGTATCTCTTTGTTATTTATACATTATCTATACCACAACCACCAAACTTCTTTGCACTGTTACACTTTCCTTTTACAAATTTCGAGGACGAATTTTTTATAAGGAGGGTAGAATGTAACAACCCTAATTTTTTATACACTTTTTCCTATACAATTTTTTTCAAAATATTTTTTAAAAATCCACAAAGGGGTATTTAAGTCTGAGCACAAGATTTAGGTAATTATTTTTGTTTTTAATTACAAGCTACAAGAATGAAATAACTCAATTTTTAGTGTACAAGAAATTACTTTAAATTTAATGTATACTAGGAGTATTTATTCTTGCTGCTATCAGTTTAAGTAATTAAAAACCACAATAATTACAAGAAGGAGCTTGTGGATCATTGGTAATACCTTGCACTGCTGAACCAAGCCACCGGAGTTCAAATCTCATGCCCCACATTATTTTTGTATTTATTTTGTTTTATTTTTTTTGGAAGTTAACGGTAAAAAGGCCATAACTCCCAAAATATGTACTGGACAACAAAACGTAAAAATACCAAGTTGTTCCTCAGGAAAACCCCCGGCCATTGGACCCTTGACTCGGCCCGACTCGGCGCCGCCGGCCGGCGCCTCGGCCGACTCGGTCCGGCGCCGCCGGCCGGACTTGGCCGGACGGCCGAGTTACCAACTGAGAAAAGTTGGCTCTTGACTTGGTCAACCCTCTTGCACACTCATTATACCTGGATCGGTTTTGATTTGGCCAATAAATCCCTTTTACTCCTAGGTTTAATGATTTCTAATGAATTTTTAATGTTTTTTTATATTTTCTTTTAATATTTTTTAATCCAAACCCTAACCCTAGCCTAGCCCTATATAAAGACCCCTATCCTCTACCTTTTCCCCTCACAACTCTAAGTCCACTCTCTCAAATTCTCGAGAACTCGGTACGAAGAGCGAGAAGCGAAGCGCTGTCGAAATCGACGACGGATTCCGGCGACCGGATCAGAACCTTCGCGACGTTTTCGACGAATCGACAACCACCACATCCCTTAGCTTCCTTAGCTTGTCCAAATCGTAAGTCCCACCTTCTTCTATCTCTCTTTTCTTTAAAGTAAAAATACGACTTTTTGGAACCCGACGGAAATCGGACAAACCGATTTCCGATTCGGTTTTTCTCTAAATTTCCAATTGTCACCTAATACATATTATCTGCCCATATGCTTGTTGACTATTAATCACCCATAAACCAATTTAATCAAACTTTTTCACATGAAATGATAAGTTCTTTGCAAAACCGTACTCTTTTCATAAAAATACCATGAAATTCATTTTTCTTAGTTTAATTAATTCTCTCACTCCTAAATAGGTTTATCTTGATCACTAAACTTGTAGAATCCAATTTGAATGAAATTTCACACATAAAATGATAACGTTTTCGAATACCGTATTCTTGCGCTATAATACCTTTAAGTTTTACATAGCATGTTTTACCTTTAAACTTCACCAAAACTTAATATAAGTCACGGGGTAATGACCTACCCATACACACACTCAATCTAACCCTAATTGATAAATATCAAAAACACAGAATACGAAATTACAGGACTTTTCACTAAAATACCCTAATCTTTATTTAAAGCTTTAAGTTGTAACTTTTCTAGATAAAATCTTTTAATAAAATGAAAACACGATTGGTCATGGACATCGATCGTTTATCTAAACTGTCTTGTGGTGCCTAGGCAAGTGTGTCTAAGGCTAGTGGTTTTTAATTAGGCCCACGACTGTGGTTCCTTCCCACTTACCTGGCACTTACCTGGCCGCAATCGACGGTGAAGAGCGATTTGAGGCTTCTAATGACTCATCGTTTAGACCTTAGAAATAGGCTAGTTGGTTTAGGAAACCCTAATAACTAAAATACGGAAAGCTGTACTCTTTTGCAAATAAATACCCCATATTTATAAAACCGTTTTCCCAAATGAAAAGTATTTGTTAAACCTAAGCAAAGCGCCGCTACAACCCACTTTTGGGGAACCTGTTAGGGATAGTACGATTCATCGTGCACCCGCAGGCTAGTAGTGCGAGATTCAGACCTCCGCAAGGAGCATTCGGTCATGAAAGGTTTAAAATACGACATTTAAGGAAAATGAGATTTTTGAAAATAAAATATTTATATAAAATTATTCATGTGTTAATATATATATATATAATTATCATTTAAACACCTATTTTATCATAATATAAAGTTTCCACATTTTTCTAAAAATTACAAGATTAAAAGTTACACTAAAATACCATGAATTTCAGATAAGATAATTAATACTTTTATTAGGATATATTCACTAGAATAACACAAATAAAATTCACATTCATTATAACAATTAAGACGATTATTTAATAGTTGAGGTGTATTTTGAAAACTATACAAAAGTATTTTTACATAAAACCCCCTCAAGTTTTACAAATTACAATAAGGCCCCTAGCTAATATTGAACTTCAAATTCTCTTCTTTTAGTTTGACTCGGGTTAGAGTCTGACTATTTCTGATTTGAATATGATTCAAGTCAATCTATATTCTTTTATATTCCAATACAATTTGAATACATGAAACCCTGAATCCAGTTAACAATATATTCTTTTTGACTGAATCAAACCATGGATATTCATCCATTATCCTGATATTCCATTTACCTGATTATACAGTTGTAACATGTTTACTGATATCATGGTTTTGGTCAGTCACCCAACTTACATATTCCAATACTACAATACTGTTAAAACATCACGGGGTTTAAGGGGTAGATTGGTACGGAAGGTGTTAAAGGTGGCACGAGGTGATCAGATAAGACACCTAACCTTAATCCTATTGCTGTTGTACCGTGGCATAACGGTTCCTTGTACTTTCCTTTTGCCCTGATCTCTAGCATATAGAGATCCCCTCGTATACACTGGCATCCTTCTGTACTAAGCTACAAACAACATCGTTACACAATGTTCCATAATATTAAACAATATAATACTTTAGAAAATACTGTTACTCTATCATTCTCATTCTTTTTATTCTTTTGGGACTTACCGAGCGACCTGTTCACTGACGACATTCTATCTCTTTCTTCTTTGAATGTCGTCAGGTGCGTTGGACCAAGTTGAGATCGAGCCCACCGGTGAAGATTTGGAGCAGTTCCAGGCAGACCCAGAGCTCTAGATAATTGTACCTTGTTCTTTCCAGTTGATTTCATTTCATGTTATGCCACTGTATAGTCATTGCTTATTCATTCCAGTTGTATTTTCTTTTCCTGCATTGTAAAAAGAATGTTATTAATAAAAGTTGATGTTATTTCCATATTATTCGTCTCTTGTGATTTACTTTATATTGTTTAGTTACGCTTAGCGTATATACTTCTGAGTATATACGTAGCGGGCCTCGCCGCGTCCACTTCGCCGTACACTGGGAAGCGGGGCGTGACAGGTTTTGTTGGTGGCCCATGCAGGTCAGAGCTGTATGAATCCCTGTCATGCAGTTCTGGTCTGTGTGAACATCCTAAGCAATATAACACAAGAACCAGCAACTAAAATATTCTTTACAATTCATGTTCCTTAAATCTTGAAAACTTCTATTCCTTGAATCTTATCATGTGTTTGAATCTTTCCTAACCCAAATTCTTCTTCAGGGTTATGGATTCCCCGAACAACACCAGCACTAACGTTAACAACACCCCTCCAGCACTACCTCTCACACCAGCTGTTCCTGCACCACCCACTGAGCAAACGATGCTATTCGAGGCGATCCGCAGCCTTCTCGAGGGACAGCAACAGCTTTTGAACCGTCCTGAGACCGATACTCCAGGAGTAAAGCAATTCAGAGCTTTGCACCCAAAGCAGTTTTCTGGTAAAGGAAGCCCTCTTGAAGCGGAAGAATGGGCACAAAGCATCGAAGACGATCTGGCAGCAGCTCAAGTGCCAGACAACGCTTGGGTCCGTGTAGCAAAACTACAGCTCACGGATAATGCTCGCAATTGGTGGAAGGCGGAAGAAACCCGTCTGGTACAGGCGATTGAATGGAAGACATTTCACGAGAAGTTCGACGTGAAATATTTCCCTGTGACTGCCAAGTTCGCCATGGAGCAGCAGTTTATTCATCTACAGCAAGGATCAATGTGGGACAAATCGGTAGATGAATACGACGCTGAATTCACCATATTGAGCCGATTCGCGGCACACTTGATACCGACGGACGACATCAGAGCCCGTCGCTTTCAACAAGGTTTGGACACAGAAATTAAGGCTGCTCTAGCCACAGGAAAGTTTTTGACTCATGAGGAAGCCTTAGAAGCTGCCCGCTTGTATGAGGCAGTGATAAAAGAGAGGGGCAGACCTCAGTCTGCAGGAGTCAAGCGCCCTGCCAACCAGATGAAAGGTGGAGCCTCTTCCAGGCCATCGTTTGAACCCAGGAGGACTGAAGAAATTTGCCATTACTGACATAGAAAGGGACATTTGTGGAAGGACTGTAAGCACGCAAAAGGCCTGTGTCTAATTTGTGGTGCATCCAACCACGGCATTTGAAACTGTCCTTACAACAGCAACTCATCTCACACACACACCAATCAACCGCAGTGGCTAACCATCCAGGCTCCTGCAACTCGTCTTGCACTACCTGCTCCACCACCTGCACAGCCTGCTCGCCAATTCCAACAGGCAATGAGGGACATGTCTAGAGGGCAGAGAAACAGGCCCCAAACGCAGAATGTGCCTCCAGCTAGAGGGAATATACCACGGCGACAGACCTTCACATTAGAAGCCGTAGAAACCGAGACTGTAGGTCAAGGTAACACCGGTAAGCCTTTTTCACCCTTGTATCTCTTTGTTATTTATACACTATCTATACCACAACCACCAAACTTCTTTGCACTGTTACACTTTCCTTTTACAAATTTCGAGGACGAAATTTTTTTAAGGAGGGTAGAATGTAACAACCCTAAGTTTTTATACACTTTTTCCTATACAATTTTTTTCAAAATATTTTTTGAAAATCCACAAAGGGGTATTTAAGTCTGAGCACAAGATTTAGGTAATTATTTTTGTTTTCAATTACAAGCTATAAGAATGAAATAACTCCATTTTTAGTGTACAAGAAATTACTTTAAATTTAATGTATACTAGGAGTATTTATTCTTGCTGCTATCAGTTTAAGTAATTAAAAACCACAATAATTACAAGAAGGAGCTTGTAGCTTATTGGTAATATCTTGCACTGCTGAACCAAGCAACCGGAGTTCAAATCCCATGCCCCACATTATTTTTGTATTTATTTTGTTTTATTTTTTTTGGAAGTCAACGGTAAAAAGGCCATAACTCCCAAAATATGTACTGGACAACAAAACGTAAAAATACCAAGTTGTTCCTCAGGAAAACCCCCGGCCATTGGACCCTTGACTCGGCCCGACTCGGCGCCGCCGGCCGGCGACTCGGCCGACTCGGTCCGGCGCCGCCGGCCGGACTTGGCCGGACGGCTGAGTCACCAACTGAGAAAAGTTGGCTCTTGACTTGATCAACCCTCTTGCACACTTATTATACCTGGATCGGTTTTGATTTGGCCAATAAATCCCTTTTACTCCTAGGTTTAATGATTTCTAATGAATTTTTAATGTTTTTTATATTTTCTTTTAATATTTTTTAATCCAAACCCTAACCCTAGCCTAGCCCTATATAAAGACCCCTATCCTCTACCTTTTCCCCTCACAACTCTAAGTCCACTCTCTCAAATTCTCGAGAACTCGGTACGAAGAGCAAGAAGCGAAGCGCTGCCGAAATCGACGACGGATTCCGGCGACCGGATCAGAACCTTCGCGACGTTTTCGACGAATCAACAACCACCACATCCCTTAGCTTCCTTAGCTTGTCCAAATCATAAGTCCCACCTTCTTCTATCTCTCTTTTCTTTAAAGTAAAAATACGACTTTTTGGAACCCGACGGAAATCGGACAAACCGATTTCCGATTCGGTTTTTCTCTAAATTTCCAATTGTCACCTAATACATATTATCTACCCATATGCTTGTTGACTATTAATCACCCATAAACCAATTTAATCAAACTTTTTCACATGAAATGATAAGTTCTTTGCAAAACCGTACTCTTTTCATAAAAATACCATGAAGTTCATTTTTCTTAGTTTAATTAATTCCCTCACTCCTAAATAGGTTTATCTTGATCACTAAACTTGTAGAATCCAATTTGAATGAAATTTCACACATAAAATGATAACGTTTTCGAATACCGTATTCTTGCGCTATAATACCTTTAAGTTTTACATCGCATGTTTTATCTTTAAACTTCATCAAAACTTAATATAAGTCACGGGGTAATGACCTACCCCTACACACACTCAATCTAACCCTAATTGATAAATATCAAAAACACAGAATACGAAATTACAGGACTTTTCACTAAAATACCCTAATCTTTATTTAAAGCTTTAAGTTGTAACTTTTCTAGATAAAATCTTTTAATAAAATGAAAACACGATTGGTCATGGACATCGATCGTTTATCTAAACTGTCTTGTGGTGCCTAGACAAGTGTGTCTAAGGCTAGTGGTTTTTAATTAGGCCCACGACTGTGGTTCCTTCCCATTTACCTGGCACTTACCTGGCCGCAATTGACGGTGAAGAGGCGATTTGAGGCTTCTAATGATTCATCGTTTAGATCTTAGAAATAGGCTAGTTGGTTTAGGAAACCCTAATAACTAAAATACGGAAAACTGTACTCTTTTGCAAATAAATACCCCATATTTATAAAACCGTTTTCCCAAATGAAAAGTATTTGTTAAACCTAAGCAAAGCGCCGCTACAACCCACTTTTGGGGAACCTGTTAGGGATAGTACGGTTCATCGTGCACCCGCATGCTAGTAGTGCGAGATTCAGACCTCCGCAAGGAGCATTCGGTCTCGAAAGGTTTAAAATACGACATTTAAGGAAAATGAGATTTTTGAAAATAAAATATTTATATAAAATTATTCATGTGTTAATATATATATAATTATCATTTAAACACATATTTTATCATAATATAAAGTTTCCACATTTTTCTAAAAATTACAAGATTAAAAGTTACACTAAAATACCATGAATTTCAGATAAGATAATTAATACTTTTATTAGGATATATTCACTAAAATAACACAAATAAAATTCACATTCATTATAACAATTAAGACGATTATTAAATACTTGAGATGTATTTTGAAAACTATACAAAAGTATTTTTACAAAAAAAACCCTCAAGTTTTACAAATTATAATAAGGCCCCTAGCTAATATTGAACTTCAAATTTTCTTCTTTTAGTCTGACTCGGGTTAGAGTCTGACTATTTCTGACTTGAATATGATTCATGTCAATCTATATTCTTTTATATTCCAATACAATTTGAATACATGAAACCCTGAATCCAGTTAACAATATATTCTTTTTGACTGAATCAAACCATGGATATTCATCCATTATCCTGATATTCCATTTACCTGATTATACAGTTGTAACATATTTACTGATATCATGGTTTTGGTCAGTCACCCAACTTACATATTCCAAATCTACAATACTGTTAAAACATCACGGGGTTTAAGGGGTAGATTGGTACGGAAGGTGTTAAAGGTGGAACGAGGTGGTCAGATTAAGACACCTAACCTGAATCCTATTGCTGTTGTACCATGGCATAACGGTTCCTTGTACTTTCCTTTTGCCCTGATCTCTAGCATATAGAGATCCCCCTCGTATACACTGGCATCCTTCTGTACTAAGCTACAAACAACATCGTTACACAATGTTCCATAATATTCAACAATATAATACTTTAGAAAATACTGTTACTCTATCATTCTCATTCTTCTTATTCTTTTGGGACTTACCGAGCGACCTGTTCGCTGACGACATTCTATGTCTTTCTTCTTTGAATGTCGTCAGGTGCGTTGGACCAAGTTGAGATCGAGCCCACCGGTGAAGATTTGGAGCAGTTCCAGGCAGACCCAGAGCTCTAGATAATTGTACCTTATTTTTTCCAGTTTATTTCATTTCCTGTTATGCCACTGTATAGGCATTGCTTTTTCATTCCTGCATTGTAAAAAGAATGTTATTAATAAAAGTTGCTGTTATTTCCATATTATTCGTCTCTTGTGATTTACTTTATATTGTTTAGTTACGCTTAGCGTATATACTTCTGAGTATATACGTAGCGGGCCTCGTCGCTTCCACTTCGCCGTAAACTGGGAAGCGGGTTGTGACACACTCCCTCATATATTTGGCCGGCCACTTGAGGAGAGAAGAGAGAGAGGTTCATTTTTCATGAGTGGCATTTTCTCATCGCATTTTCTTTTGCTAAAATTTGTGAGCACCGTATTCCTCCATAGTTCTTTCTCTCATTACCTCCGTCAATGGCAACCTCATAAATCCCAAAGAGACATGGCTACTACACTATTCTACGCATCCCTTGGACGCGTCGGCTAGCCAACTTCGCGTCCGAGTTGCCTCGGCCAAGAGGTGGGAGCCCGTAAAAGATTCCGGCTACGTGGTGCCCTTTCCGACGAGGAGGTGATGGACAGAGTATCCGCGGGAGATCGGAGTGGAGATGAAGACCGAAGGACACGGATCGCTTGGTATAGCTTCTCTACTCTTTTCTTGTTTGCTAGTATCTAGGTTAATGGTCCGATCCGGGTGAAAAGTGCGCGGTGGTGCCGGTTCAATAGTTTTTGAAAGTTTTTGTTTCCGCGTTTCCGGCGTCAGATCGACGGCCGGGGCGCCGCCGCGGACTTACATTGGTATCAAAGCCACGCCATTAACCATGCCTAGCTTGCTCTAGTATGTTTAGAACTCGATCGAACAGAAAATCCCCAAAACCGTATTTTCCAATGCACATGTGTTCTCTGTCGAAATTTTTTTCGCTCCAAAAATTTTTCAGGTTGTATCAGAATACTGTGCATGGATATAGAAGCAATCTGTGAAAATTTGGTGGCACGATCTCTCCAAACCGCCGTGGAACCGCGGCCAAACCCATGCTTCGGCCGCGGTTCCGCCGCGCTTTTGATTGATCACTTGATCAAAATTTTGCAGATAGCTTATGAGTTAAAAATAGGGGTTTTGGGATATTCTTTTTGGGTCCAGATTTTCTATAAGTGCTACAATATTACTTGGGGGCCCACTTGATAAAATTTGTTCGATCGGATATTTTAAACATGCTAGTTCACAGTATTTACATTATATCTGCGACCGTGAATGTCACTTGATCGGTAAATCCTGTCTAACTGCTATAGCCCTTTTAGACGGATTTGCGAACGTGACATTCACGTTGATGTTCTGTGTTGTGCTGTAATGTTGCGGATTGGTCGTGGGGGATAGCCTGGATGCAATGTTAGTACAGTTTTGTTTTATATGTACTTTTGATATTGCGGGGCGAGCGTCCGACATGTGGACTGCCGTCACTGCCTGTTTGTATTATTATTTTGGGGCACGACCAGGTTGCGGTCGATGTACCTGTTGTATGTATATTTTACTTTCTGTACTAGGATTACCCCGCGGAGGGGTGCATGGATAGCCGAGTTCTAGAGGGCAACGGGCCCGCATCTCATGGCATTGAGACGGAGAGGGCTTCATTCTAGAATTGGCGGGCTATTCACCGCACTCGTATGGGGTATAGGTTGACCCAGGAGGGGTGCCCAAGTTACCGGATTCCGTGAAGTGCTGGGTGGTCCATTCACGTTGCTGAAGGGGGCTGCCTCGCTTCAGGTTTTGGCGGGTGACTTGCCGCGCCCGTAGGAGTCTAGGATTTCATTGCACAGGCTATCCACACGACCAGGGGAACGTCGGGTTTCAGTAGCGGCTCTGTGAAACCCGAGGATCCCAGATATCTGTATGTTTCTGTGATGCTGTACATTTCTATGATGTTGCTTTTTTATCACGCCTTGAGCGAAAATTATATATTATATATATACTAGTAGATGTTGTATATGTTTTGCATCCGCGCTAGTCCAGTCCCCGCTCTGTCGTTAGTTAGCTAACCTAAATGGTGATGACGGGACCCAGTGGCGAATGCGGATGGCATATGCGTACATCAGTATATTTTCATTCTTTGTGGTGTGATCAATTGATGGGACTGCGTTGATTCGGATCAATGCAAGATAAACAAACCTATTCTGATGTTGTTGGAACATTTTTCAAAAAGTTGTTATTGCAAGGACGTTCACTTTTGTTTTGCACAGTGGTATTCAGTTGGAATATCCTGCTCCTCAGTCGACGAGGCAAGGGCCGAGATCCCTTCACCGGGAGTGACCCCTTGGACAGAAGTTTGCGTCAGGGCAATAACTTCACTATAGCCGATTGCTTTTGCTTTGCATCGTGGTATTCAGTTGGAATATCCTGCACCTCATTCTACGGGGAAAGAGCCGAGATCCCTTCACCGGGAGTGACCTCTTTAGCAAAGGTTTTCGTCACTATATTTTTATAAAGCTATCAGTTCCTTCAACGATATCAAGTTCATTACGTTAAAGGTTTTCGCCAGAAACCATTCGTAGCCCTCCGTCATTTCAGACGGGTAGCACGTAGTATTCATTCTATGTTTATTGGCCTTCGTCAAGGCATAGTGTATGGTAGCTGCTTGTTACCTTTCTGCTTTCTGCTGCATAGATAGATGCGTTGGTTTGGGACAGTCTTATAGCCTTGTTGGCCTTCGTCAAGGGCTTGTACGGGTGGGTTCAAATCAAGCTGGACAATGACGGGTAGAACTTGACATGTGACTTATGATTTGTTGGCCTTCGTCAAGGTCATAAGAGCATGGGGCAAAAATCCACATCGGGAGTTTCAAAAGAACTAAAACTTGCCAGATATGAGCATACCTTCTGGAGTGTGATAGCGTGAGCGGATTCCGTCACGTTATCATGTGATGATAGTTGGATCCCGATTCCCACTGATGAGTTGGTTTACTCCTCGGGTGATCCCGGCTAATTCTTCTTTCAGGTTTGGGGAAGAATTTGACGTTACAGTGGGAGGTTTCCAGATTAGATAAAGTGACAACCATTCT
Organism: Agapanthus africanus; assembly: GCA_030015575.1. NCBI lineage: Eukaryota > Viridiplantae > Streptophyta > Magnoliopsida > Asparagales > Amaryllidaceae > Agapanthus > Agapanthus africanus. The sequence continues at coordinate 211,504,630 of JASDDO010000004.1, forward strand.
GATCTAGGTTAGAGTGCACGCTGAGTGTTTCTTTTCTCTCTCTCTTTGGCAGCGACCATTGCCCCGACCCTAGACTATGACTCAGTGACCAAGTTGACCGAACCTTCTTAACACTAGCTTTTGGATTGTCAGAGTTGCAAACCTCATTGCCACTCCTACTTTTACCCTTTTCTCCAGGACACCCCGTATTACTACGAACGTCTACTTCCATTGGAAAAAACCATCGTATGGTTATATACGAACTCGAAGGAATTCGATGATGGTTTCCGGTTCTGGAGAAAACGAATAGGACTATTCAGTTGTCTTTTCCTTTTACCTTCTCTCTCAGATTGCGAGTACTCCTTGGCTTAGGAGATAGTACACCTATTACGCAAATTGGATAGTCTTCTTCCAAACCTTAGGCTGGTGCCGACCGGTAGGGAATGAAGAAAGCCAATTAGCCTAAACAGGTATACAGAAGGTATTAAGTTCAGACAAAGCAAGGGAATAGTAAGAGGGCAAAGTAAATTGCGACTGCTATTCATGACCAAACCAAGTATTTCTTCGCCAATCCTAAATCACCTTTGTATTTCTCCAGGACACTTCGTATCACTATGAAGATCCCAAGTTTATTGGATAATCCATCGTATGGTTATATACGAACTCGAAAGGAACTTGTTCCAGTTCGGGGATGGATCCTGGTTCAGGAGAAATAGGAATAAAGTTCATTCAGGTGTCTTTTATCATCACCTTCTCTCGCATTGCGAGTGATCCTAGGATTAGGACAGTACACCCATTATGCTTATTGGATAGTCTTCTTCCAAACCTTAGGCTGGTAACGAACGGTAGGGAAGGAAGAAAACCATTTGGCCTAAAAGGGTGTATAGAAGGTAATGACTAAAGACATATAAAGGGATTTAGAGAGATGGCAAAGAATTATAAGCTTGCAGTTGTGAATCTGGATAATGGAAGAGGCATTACTAGGAATACCAGGATAACCCATCGAAACATTTCGATGTTTCAGTTTCACTGTGTACTGTTAAAGGAAAACTGATTTCCCAATTAGACACTTGCTCCAGGGTATGTATTTACCAGGTATGATTCTCACATCTGTATGGTTTTACAGATGATGAGTGGGAGTAAGTTATTGGGAATTGGGTGATCATCTTCATTATATCGGGATTCGTTGTAATTGGTGATATTTGAGGAAATCACCTGGGTTGTTTGCCGGACGGCGAATATTTGGTCTTGAATATCCGTTGTTATGCACTAATTTCAAATTGATATATCTGTACGTCTATTTTTATAGAGTGAGATATACCTTTTTGAAATTATGTCTCTGACATTTACCTATACCGGTGGATGGTTAGGTAAGGAGCATTGAACAGCAGTGTAATTCTTCATAACCATAGTACAGTTTTCAACCTACGACACACAGTAAATGAGTCACTAGACTCAGGGGACTTATACAGAGTATTGTATATTGTCCAGTGTCCATTAGGACAGAGGGGTTGGTCCTCGTACTATATTAAGTTTACTTTTAACTTCTTTAGTTCTTAGACATGTGTTTCGTAGAAACACAGGGTCTAAGTTTTGAGGAGTTATAGGTATAAGAATAAAGTAGAGAACCAGATATTGCAAGTATCGGGATTCTTCAAGGTGATCGAAGATATAGATACTTGTGAATGGTATTCAGTTGTTAGTAATGATTAAGAGAACTTGCTTCTCTTTCAGGTTACTCATAATTGGAAGTACTCCTAAGTTAAGTAACGATGATCGGCCTCCTTCCATTTAGTTGACATGCACTGGAGACAGCTGAATGATTTGAATCTGGTTCTATTAAATCAGTGCCTCTGTTTCTATATTGGATATAGAACAGTTCATATCTTAACGATGTTAAGGTACGGGGAGTTGTCCGGCTTATGCTTAAAACCAGACACTGGATAACTCAAGGCACGTTTCTGTAATGGCTGTTTGTGGGTTGATCCGGGCTATGACGAGGGTTGATATTCTACCATCTGGAAGATCAATAGTGATATTGTTCTTGACTCGCCACAGTTTTAATAAAAATGGATTTTTTCAGAAAACAGTAGTGGGAGTATAGTAGAACTGGAAGTGATTCCAGAACTGCAAACGATTACTGAAGATTTGATAAGAACCTAAAGATTCAATCTAGTTTGACATTCCATTGGCCACTCCGCGGATAAAGTGGGTAACCTCAGGCACTCGAGAGGTACTTCGGTATGCTCAAGGATGGTGGCAGGGAGGCTCTAGTTTACCCAGACTTACCTTTGCTGTTGTTCCAGACTGTGAGACCCGGCAGGAGGATGATTATAGCGCCGTTCTGAACTAGCTTCAGAAGCGTACGTGTATATGACTCTGCCAGAGGGTTGTCGTGGTCAGTGGGAGCAGCGGAAGCATTGGTGGACATCAGGCTTATGTCTATTTATAGACTAAAGCAAATATAGCGGAGATAGATCATCTATTTCTGATATGACAGTCATAGTTTTGACTTCATCAGAATAAGGGGATGGATCTGTTAAGAAGGTAGTAGGGTGTGATGTCCTCGTATTTGGATGACATATACAGAGTAGGAAGTAATATTCCTACACTACGATCGGTTATACTTTGGTCGTCATACAGTGGTTTCTCCACATAAAACTTGGATATTATATCAGACATTCTGGTTACTAGATCTATGGTTTTAGATCTAGATTTGGATGGTTTCCTAATCTGGGTACCTTGACAGCATTCTATGAGTATTTAGAATGGACGACTCCTGGCACGGTAGTATACCTGCAGGTAATGGAGTCACCCTCTCTAAAGGTGTCTTACAGACTAAAGCGGAGAGGGATACGCATGATTGGCAGATCACTTGCTTAGGCAATTGAGTCGATCATGAGATGTCAAGTACCACACCAGATGTTGTTCTTGCAGTAGGTGCAATAAGTTGATATTCATCCAATCCTGGAGAAACAATCGGAAGCAGTTTTAGAACATAAGTGAATGTTCTAGGGATATGATAACGGCTGCCTCCTTCAGGAGACGGTTATCATTCCAGGCTTCCAAGGTGAGCTGGATGGCAGAGTGACTGTCAGAGTTATAGTTTTCCCTCCGACGAGGGGCAGTATCTTGGACAGATGATCCAGGTAGATACTGAGGGAAGGCATGGCGCAGGATACTGATTAAGTTCAGTTGACGATACAGTCTAAGAAGTTTGGATTTGGAGTTCATTTATGAGCTGGGTCCCATCAGACATCCAGACATTCTAAGATAGGTATTGCTCATTTCGGGAGATGGCTTTCTCCGCGAACATGAGATAAAAAGAGACATAGAAAGAAACAAGAGAGCGGATCCACTCACTGAGGCTATTCCTCGAACGCAATAGTTTCGCAAACGAGCTTTGTGAGACTGACTAGTAGAGAAGTTGGGTGTTCGGTATCACACGGGCTGTGAGTATGCGACATCGCAATAATTAGCCTTGAGTGCAAGTGGGAGATTGTTGGAGATAGTGCCCTCAGAGTCAATTATTGGATCACAGCCACGTGATTGCAATGATTGAGGGAGGACCTATCCCGGTAAGACAGTCTTACTCAAGATGATAGTATGCTATCTGGTTTATCTTTATCATCGTGTACTGCTTTAGGTGACCATTCGATTCGCTATTACACGTTGATAGAGCCCTTAGGATTCTTGCTTGACTACCAGCAGTATGAGGGCGATCATATAAGTGAGAGCTGGAGTCTATAAGCACATCCTTAAAAGGTCCCTAGTCGTGGGAGTTTCGAGACCGGGCATCGATTCTCCAGAGTAGACTAGTGTATATAGTCGAGACCCCGACGAGGGGCGGTGGCCGGTCTCACAAGCCACTGGTGTCAGTTGGTTCACCTAAGATGTATACAGGTGCTCATTGGGTTATGAGTACACCGGACAGGACTCGCCGGGAACCTGCTAGTTGGGATTATACCAGACGTCAGATAGCAGTTCCCAGGTGACATGTGTACTGGTTAGTTCATCGACCTGAGATCGTCATTTGTCTCGTGTGAATTCCCACTGTGCTTTGATTACTACCCTACCACGCTCAAAGGAGACGTACAAACAGGTTTTAGTTGGGTACAGTCCCGAGCCACATGGAGGCAGTGAGCGGATCTGCAGGGGTTCGTCTCTCCCGGTATTGGGGGTGAGGTCGCGCTGTGTCTAGGAGAGCCAGAACATGAAAAGTCCTTGCCAATGCAGGAGATTTGCTGGTAGGCATTCCAGTAGTATCTCAGGGTGTTCTGGGTTACACTCCGACACGACTTGTACCGCTTTTGGGGGTCTGACTTTCACCAACCCCCTAGGCCCGCCATGCGATGCTCATAGACGAACGGACCGGACTGTACGGATATTGTCACTGACATGCTCAGTAGGGTGACAGGATGAGTCCGCTCATCGACGTCCTTTTTGGTCAATACCTGGTAGCCCGTTACGTATTGGCTTATACCTCTGACTTGCTAGTGGTTAAATCCACAACCAAGGTGTTGACGAGTCTTTAGAGTCCACCACACACACAGTTACTCAAGTTTCGGGCGAAACGCTGTAGAGGCCGTATGGAGATATGGCAGGGTTCGATCAGATACGTGCGGTATTGCACGGATCGTGATCGGACGGTTTTTACTAGCCGGCTTTGGCTTAAGCCGGATCCTAGTATTAGATAGTGTAGTTTTGTCTCTTTGCATTTATGTTCAGTGGGAATACAAATGCGGGCATGTATATGCAGTAGCGGGGTTTTCCTGTAATTTATTACGGGATCAGTTTTCTTAGGTTGCCAGTTTGCATCCCGTTCCGGCCGTTTTTCCTTTGTTCCTTCCAGGCCGGACTTTATGATGGAGGGGTTATTTGCAAGTTTGCAAATAACTTATTGTGGAGGGGTTTCTTGCATATGTGTGGCTCCATGATTGTTTATTCATCATGAGATGCTTTTTGAGTCCATTCGTTTGCTTTTCATGTGATGGTTTTGGATGTGATGAGATTAGAAATGGGTGTGACTTTGTTATCATTTCTTTTGGGGTGTGGTCACCTTGATTCCTATCCTACACTCACCTCCCTTCTGTTAGTTATATGTATGCCCTAGAGGCCATTACTGTACATTGGATGTATATTGTAGTGGATGCTGGGACATATATAGGGAGGACTTTCTTGCTCGACATGATAGTATGCTATCTGGTTGCTCTTTACCTTAACGTGTACACACATTGTCTCTCTATTACATGTTGGTAAAGACCTTAGGATGTGTACTTGACTACCTGGACTATGATGCGGATCATACTAGTGGGGACATGGTAGTCCATAAGTACATCCTTGAAAGTCCCTAGTCGTGGGTGTATCGAGATGGGGCATCGATATACCAGAGTAGACTAGCGTGTACCTTCTCGACCCATACAGATGGGCGATGGATGATCCCATATCCATCGGTGTTTGACATCAGAGGAGATATACGGGTGCTCAGTAGAGACTGGGTACACTGGACGGACTCGCCGAGAACTCCCAGATGGTATTATACCTTACGTCAGATGGCAGTTCTCTGGTGACACTGGTACAGAGTAGTCTGTTGACCCGAGATCGTCATAGAGTCTTGTGTGGTTCCCACTGTGCTTTGATTTCCATCTTACCACGTCCAAGAGGGCGTGCAAAATGGTGGTTTTTTGGTACAGTCCCGAGTCACATGGAGGCAATGAGCGATAGGAGGGGATTCGTCTCTCCCGGTATAGGGGGTTGATGTTGCGCTGTGTTCGATTGGCTATAACAGGAAATCCCTGTCCAGGGTTGCTGAGATTTACTGGTAAGTGTTACCAGTAGTTTCTCAAATTGTTATAGACCTCATATCGACACGACTTATCGAGCTATTGGGGTCTGACGTTTACCACCCCTAGGTAAGATATGCGACATATCAGACGATCAAACCGGACTGTACGGTAGTGTTACTGGTTGGATTCACTGGAGTGTGAGCGGGCTTGCTCGTCGATCTTCTGATCGCTCAATAATCGGGTGGCCGTTACGTTTAGCAGACCGCTTGCGGCTTGTGGGTGCTTGATATGATCATCATCTGCTGCCGGCGTATTGACGAGTCTTTAGAGTCCTACACAGAGGTTTCCTGGCTCAAGCGAAACGAAATAGGAGCGCATATGAGATATGTGCGGGACTGAGAATGATACCAGTATGTGATACTGTATTTCATTCTCGCGATATGTGACATTGCTCGGTTATATGCGATATAGCCGGGTTATCGGATCAAGTGTTGTTTCGATAAATTGTTACTGATGATACTAGTCGGTTATATGCAATATGACCGGGTCATTAAATCAAGTGTTGATTTAATGATTTAATCTATAATTATATATATGATATATTACTTTGCATTAACTAGTATCGGTTCACTTTAAAAGGATTTTCTCACTTGGTTGTACAAGTTGTATATGTGATATACTTTTTGTGCAAATGATTGTATCATGTTTGATGATACATGTTAACTTGGTTAAGTGTAAAGATTAAACCATGGTTAAATTGATGATTAGGTTTTTCTTTTTCTTAATCATTTATTTATTTATTTATTTGGAAAAGATATGAAATGAAATGGTTGCAAGTTTTGTTTTTTCTTTAAAGCTTCATGAAGCTTTGACTTTGTGACCATTTTGTCTCATGCTTAACCCTAACCACTTCACTTAACCTTGGTTCATTCTCTACACTTAACCATGGTAACTATTATGATAAGAATGAATGGGATTATCTTTTCAAGTTAATCTTTTTATTCTATCATATCATTATCATCTTCTTCTTCTTCTTCTTCAAAGATGAAGAACCTTGACTTCATCAATGGTGATTGATGAAAATGAGTGAGAAATCCAATTCTAAAGTCTACCCACTTCCTATTTCTTCATCCTCTACCTCTTGCCAAGTAGTAGAGGGTGTTTCCTTCACAAGTTTTCATGGCTTGGTGAAGGTGGAGCTTGATCTAGTGATGCCTCGACGTAGATCGTCTTCGGCACAAAGCCGACGACCTTGCCCGCCCATTTCTCCGATGAAGCCGACGCTAGAGCCCGGGATTTCATTTGGACAGCGGAGAGGACTTCATCACGGAGCTGTGGAGGTGGAGGACCGGATCTACAAAGGTTGTATTTTCGTACTTTTAGTTAAAGTAGTTAACTAGTTGTTTTTATCGCCTAAAAATCTAGCCAACGATCTTGTTAGGGTTTCTCGGCACCGTTAAAATTTGAAATTGGCATGGTTGATGCCTTGTGAGACCTCATTAGTGTGCCTAGGAACCCTACAGTGGTATCAGAGCCTAGCTAGAGCCTTAGGAGAAGTCTAGACGGAGTTTGAAGTCCGATCGAACCAAAACCCTAACCCGAAACATGCTCTCTGGACTTTTTCTAAAAACTGGGATTTTTCCACATTAAAAATGCTTAAAAAATTCAGCAGGGAATTATAAGAATTACGGTGCAAAATTTGACTCATGAACAGTATAAAGCGCGGCGGAACCGCGGCAGAAGCATGGCTTCTGCGGCGGTTCCGCGGCTAAAAGATGACGTCATCATCCCCTGTTTGCATAGTAACTCCTATTTTATTATGCTGGATTTTCTGGGAATTTTTAATATTTATTCAAGAGTTGAATTTTCTGGGGTTGTTTTGGGGATTCGGTGTTTCGATCAGAGTATCAGATTTTTTCTATGTGGCTTTCCGGATAAATTTTAGAATATGTTAAAAAGTTCGACCAGATATAAATACCCAATTTTTCCCCTGTCGGGAAATTTCCAAGTGTTGGATTTTTCCGTTGTTTAAAGACATTCTAAGTAGTGCAAGTAACTCGATGGACCCTCTAGAAAACAACAAACCTTAACTCGATTATGTGACCGTCTTGAACTGCCCTTTGAACCTTCGGGTTTGGGGCAGTACGGCGTGCCATATGTGAGGCGTTGGCTTGACCCTTCTACGGATGGACCGTTGGTACTGAGGCACGAACTGAATGTTTTTAGACTTGTTCCATGTGTTGATCTGTATCGGGAAAACTTGGGTGTTCGATTGTTCGATCGGAAAGTTTGACATTTTCTATTTATCTGGAATGTGATACAATAATTGGAATTCACAAAAAATTATGAGATAACTGAATGAATGTTATAAACATAGCAGTTTAGTCTCACTTGATCGGTTGCCACGGAATTTTGATGTGATCAAAAGTCCGTCGCAATCACGTAGCGTACACGGATACTCGCCGGATAAACTTAATAGACAGCCTCGCCCCATAGCCCCGACCAAGTGACTTTAGGAGAACCCCGTCGCCTAAAGCATCCGTTCGGGTGCTTGCGGTAGCGGTGTTCCGCCTTGGTGCACTTCGTCGACGGTATCAGGGGTGCGGCCGCCTACTAAAGTTTGCGACGAGTATTCGATCAGGATGTCGGGAATCCTGTTGAATTGCCCGACTTGGTATTGAAAAGTGTTTTCGATTTTGAGACTAAAATGCGGGGTTTATAATTGTTAGGCATGCGATGTCTAAGTAATTCATTAGGTCAGGCATACGATGTCTGAGGTGGTTGCGGATTCCAACTGTTGTAGTTTTACACTTTCTTTTCTGTGACCGTAAGTGTAATATGTGATATCGCCGGTTTCGTTGCGATATGTCAACGACAATTGGGATACGCATATTTACTTACGTTGATGACATGTGATGTTATGTGTTGCTGGATATGTTATATTGGATCGTCGTGTTTGAATAGCCGGGGGTTTTTATGTGAGATGAGTGTTTTTTTTCATTTTCATTCATGTAAAAACTTGTATGTAATATTCTTTTAATTGGGGCACTTCCAGGTTGCGGAAGTTGTCACCCTTTGTATATTATTTACTTTTCCGCACTAGGATAGACCCAAGGAGGAGGGCACAAGTAACCGGGTTCTGGAGTCCAGTGGGAGACTAACTCGAGGAGTCGAGTCCGGGTCTCCTAACTCAAGAATTGGTAGGGTTGCTTGCCGCTCTCGTAGGGGTCTAGGGGTGTGGGTTTGGCTATTCATCACGACCGTGGAATCCGTGTTTTATACTGGCTCGTATTAAAAACACGGACGTCCTAGTATATCCAATATTTCATATGATTCTTCTGCTGCGATATCTATGATGTGATCATATGATGTTCTATGATGGATACTTTATATAGTATATATGATAAATTATATAGACGTTACTTATGTTTTACACCCGCGCTAGCCCTGCCCCGCTCTGCCGTTAGTTACCTAACCTAACGGTGCACGAGGGGACATCGAGGCGAATGCGGATGGCATAAGTGTACGTCGTATTTATCTGTGATGTTTAGGTACTTAAATGATGGGACTTCATTAATGAGATTAATGAAATAAAAGAAACCTAAGATGTTGTAGAATCGAATTTCAAAATAAAACAGGTAGCTACAGTTCTTGCTTTGCACAGCGGTATATATGATATATCCTGCACCTTATTCGATGAGGAAAGGACCGAGATCCCTTCACCGGGAGTGACTCCTTTAGCAATAACTGGCAGATGCTACACACTCGGTGTGTCTTTTGATTGCTTTTAAGTGTTTTTGCTTTGCACAGCGATATATATGATATATCCAGCACCTCATTCGACGAGGAAAGGACCGACGATCCCTTCACCGGGAGTGACTCCTTTAGCAAAATTAGAAAAGCCTAAAAAACACTCCATTTCAAAATTCATTCGATCCTACAACGATATCAAGTTCATTACGCAATAGGTTTTCAGAAAAACCTATTGTAGCCCTCCGTCATTTCAGATAAGTTGTATATAGTATTCGTGCTGCATTTGTTGGCTTTCGTCAAGGTGCAGTGTGCGGTAGCTATATGCTGCTTATCTGCCAGCATACGATGCGATTGGATTAGGGTAGTCGTGCGGCTTTGTTGGCTTTCATCAAGGGTCGTGCGGGTGGGTTTAATTCGATCAAGAAATGTACGGGTTGAACTTGACTAGCGGGCTATGGTTTGTTGGCTTTCGTCAAGGTCATAACACGCTAGGGGCAAAATATTATCGGGAATTTCAAGTGTTGAAATTTGCAATGAGATTGCATACCTTCTATGAGATAGTTGGATCCCGATACCCGCTCCGAGTAAGAGTTACTCCTGGGAGAGTTTTACACATCACAATTAGCCGATCAAGTAGGTGTCTAGAAAGGTGTCAACGGGGTTACGCCTCTGGGAAAACGAGGTTTACATTAATTAGGTTCGTGCGAAAGCACGGAGGACCTCCCTCAAAGTACCGACACTGGCTTGGCTGAAAGATTGGCGAAATTGTAGTGTGTAATTAATCCCGGCTAGTCTTTCCTTTTAGGGTTTGAAGGAAGATTTGATAAAAAGCAGTGGGAGCCATCCTGATTAGATAAAATAATAACCAATCTGTTCTTGCAAAAGCGCACGCTGAGTGTTTTCTTCTCTCTCTCTCCAGGTAGCGACCATATCACGCCTTAATCAAGATAATAATACGGATTATTGACCGAACCCGCTTGTTATACTGAGCTGGAGAACGTTGGTCCCGCTCCAACTTATAATTGTTATGAGACAGAGCAGGAAATTGGGGATTACCAGAATTCCCGCGCCGCCCAAACGAAGAGAGTGCATGCTGATGCATCATCTTCGGGTTTGTTCGTTATACAGAACTGTTTCTCAGTATCCTCCGCATCCATGGTATATGATACCGGATCAGGATCCCAGATATGTAATCTGTTACATAGGGCTACAAAAGGGTAGAAAAACTGAGAACGGGTGATAAGTTTCATGAGGCAGAAAACAGGGCAAGTGTTGCAGCCAAGTCTGTTGGTCACTGTCACCCTGTATTACCAATACATTGATTCTGAACGAATGTTATTAGATACCGAACCTGATATACAAAATCATATCACTCTCTTTATTAGTAAAGAAATGATAAAATTTTGTATTGTTGGATAATGTTTTGAATATTTCCTATATCAAAAGTTGATCGGTTCAGGCACGTTATCTAAAAGCGTTGATGTTCTAAATCAAACCACAGTTCTTAGTATACAGAACACACACAAGAGGAAGAGTTCAGAAATGAACGAATCCTTCTTGAGGTATTGTAGACTAGGTCAGATCAATGTGACCCGACTAGCTAGAGTTACATAAAGATGCATATTAGTTTGAATTTACATCTTGTGAAACTCGCCAGTCATGTCACAAAGATAAGATGACCATAGCTCCGTTTACTGGAAACAGAGAAAGAGTTAGTAAACTCTTGGGATGATACATGTTGATGTATGTAGGTCCCCTGTCTACACATACCAGGACTGGTTCTTTATACTTCATTACGTTCTCTGATGATCTTTCGAGATTCAGACCTATGTTCCTGTTGAAACACAAGTCCGAACCTTTTGAGATATTCACAGAATATAAGTTAGAAGTAGAGAACCAAAATCTGGGTATAAGTATTATGTCCTATGATGAGATCAAGGAGGAGAATACTTGACCACGGAATTCCTGGATTATTCTAAAGGAGAATGAGATTCTCTCTCAGCATTACTCCTCCGTGTACACCATTGCACGATGGTATGTCGGGGCGGAGCAGATACACCCTATTTGATATGGTGTGCTCTATGATGAGTACTACTGAGTCACCTATTTCCTTTAGGGAGTTATGCACTTATGAAGCTGCGTACCTATTGAATTGGGTTCGAATCAAATCTGTTGCCTACCGCTTCATATATGATATGGAAAGGGAAGAGCCCATGTCTTAAGCTAGTTAAGATTTGGGGTTGTCCGGCTAATGTCTAAAAGCAAAATCCGGACAAGCTCGAGGCAAGGTCTGTTATGTAGAACTGGAAAGGTTCCAGCTATACAAACAACAGCTGATGATCTGATAGAACCAAAGGATTCAATAGATACCAACGAACCTCAGCCTCTCCGCCGATCTAGTAGGGTTCCTCACCCACCTGAGAGATACTTCGGTTTCTCTATGACAGTGGAAGCGAGGATTGCATCATGAGATGATGACCCAACTAGTTTCGAGCTGGCCATCAGGAAGTGAGACTCTGTAAGAATGGCTGGATGTTTATCGATCTGAGATGGAATCCTTATACACCAACAAAGTATGGACTTTGGTTGCTATATCTGAAGGGTTAAATCCCCATCAGGAGCAAGTATATCTTGAGAAGATTACTTGGTGTAAATGGAAAAGTTGAGACTTTCAAAGCTAGACTTATTAAAGGTTTTCGTCATTGACCAGGCTTGGATAATGATGAAACCTTTTCCAGTACCTGTGCTTAAGTCCATCCAGATCCTACTTGCCACGGCTACATACCATAACTACGATATCTGGCGGTTGGGTGCCATGAATGCTTTTCTAAATGATATTTTAGAATAGTGCGTCTATAAGTACACAGCCAGAGGGCTTCGTAGACAGTAGGAGCAGCGGAAACGTGTGTAAGATGCTTTATATGATAAGGCAGGCATCGCGGAGTTGGAACATCTATTTTGATGGGATAGTCAAAGAAGTTGACATCATCAAAACGGTAGATGAACCTTGTATAAACAGAAAGGTAGTAGGGAGTATGGTGACGATCCTCGTAGTGTACGTGGATGACATACTCTTAATAGGGAAGGAGTTTCCTATGCTACGCTCGATCAATCTCCGCATATCACAAAGATTCTCCGTGTATGATCAAAATGATACCTCCTAAATCCTGAGTTTTGGATCTATGAGATAGATTTAATTGGATGTTAGGATTCTCACTAGTTGTAGTGAGATGATATCAATTGATCCTGGAGAGAATCACTGGAAGTGTTCCAGGGTGATAAAGACAACTGAATGTCAGTCGCAGGCATTGTCTTTACCCTCAGTAAAGGGACGGTATGTTGGAAGAGTTCCAAGTTAGATACCGTGGCATACTAGACGATAAAGGCAGGATATATCGCTACTTAAGATGCTACCAAAGAGGCTGTTTGGATGTATATTAGTTCATGAGATGAACTTAGTTCCTACCATTGTATGACAATGGAATTGTGGCTTATGCCAAGGAACGCCCGTCCCATCAGTGATCCAGACATATTCTAAGGCAGTATCACTTGATCATGGAGATGGTTGATCTCCAGGGTGATCGAGGTTAGGAGAGCAGACTCAGAGGACAACACGGCGGATCCACTCACGAAGGCCTATTCCCAGAGAGAGACTTTTATGGGATGGTTGAGTATGAGATACTACAACCACTGCTACAGATGGCCCTAGTGCAAGTGGGAGATTGTTAGTTATATGTATGCCCTAGAGGCCATTACTGTACATTGGATGTATATTGTAGTGGATGCTGGGACATATATAGGGAAGACTTTCTTGCTCGACATGATAGTATGCTATCTGGTTGCTCTTTACCTTAACGTGTACACACATTGTCTCTCTATTACATGTTGGTAAAGCCCTTAGGATGTGTACTTGACTACCTGGACTATGATGCGGATCATACTAGTGGGGACATGGTAGTCCATAAGTACATCCTTGAAAGTCCCTAGTCGTGGGTGTATCGAGATGGGGCATCGATATACCAGAGTAGACTAGCGTGTACCTTCTCGACCCATACAGATGGGCGATGGATGATCCCATATCCATCGGTGTTTGACATCAGAGGAGATATACGGGTGCTCAGTAGAGACTGGGTACACTGGACGGACTCGCCGAGAACTCCCAGATGGTATTATACCTTACGTCAGATGGCAGTTCTCTGGTGACACTGGTACAGAGTAGTCTGTTGACCCGAGATCGTCATAGAGTCTTGTGTGGTTCCCACTGTGCTTTGATTTCCATCTTACCACATCCAAGAGGGCGTGCAAAATGGTGGTTTTTGGGTACAGTCCCGAGTCACATGGAGGCAATGAGCGATAGGAGGGGATTCGTCTCTCCCGGTATAGGGGTTGATGTTGCGCTGTGTTCGATTGGCTATAACAGGAAATCCCTGGCCAGGGTTGCTGAGATTTACTGGTAAGTGTTACCAGTACTTTCTCAAATTGTTATAGACCTCATATCGACACGACTTATCGAGCTATTGGGGTCTGACGTTTACCACCCCTAGGTAAGATATGCGACATATCAGACGATCAGACCGGACTGTACGGTAGTGTTACTGGTTGGATTCACTGGAGTGTGAGCGGGCTTGCTCGTCGATCTTCTGATCGCTCAATAATCGGGTGGCCGTTACGTTTAGCAGACCGCTTGCGGCTTGTGGGTGCTTGATATGATCATCATCTGCTGCCGGCGTATTGACGAGTCTTTAGAGTCCTACACAGAGGTTTCCTGGCTCAAGCGAAACGAAATAGGAGCGCATATGAGATATGTGCGGGACTGAGAATGATACCAGTATGTGATACTGTATTTCATTCTCGCGATATGTGACATTGCTCGGTTATATGCGATATAGCCGGGTTATCGGATCAAGTGTTGTTTCGATAAATTGTTACTGATGATACTAGTCGGTTATATGCAATATGACCGGGTCATTAAATCAAGTGTTGATTTAATGATTTAATCTATAATTATATATATGATATATTACTTTTCATTAACTAGTATCGGTTCACTTTAAAAGGATTTTCTCACTTGGTTGTACAAGTTGTATATGTGATATACTTTTTGTGCAAATGATTGTATCATGTTTGATGATACATGTTAACTTGGTTAAGTGTAAAGATTAAACCATGGTTAAATTGATGATTAGGGTTTTCTTTTTCTTAATCATTTATTTATTTATTTATTTGGAAAAGATATGAAATGAAATGGTTGCAAGTTTTGTTTTTTCTTTAATGCTTCATGAAGCTTTGACTTTGTGACCATTTTGTCTCATGCTTAACCCTAACCACTTCACTTAACCTTGGTTCATTCTCTACACTTAACCATGGTAACTATTATGATAAGAATGAATGGGATTATCTTTTCAAGTTAATCTTTTTATTCTATCATATCATTATCATCTTCTTCTTCTTCTTCTTCAAAGATGAAGAACCTTGACTTCATCAATGGTGATTGATGAAAATGAGTGAGAAATCCAATTCTAAAGTCTACCCACTTTTATTTCTTCATCCTCTACCTCTTGCCAAGTAGTAGAGGGTGTTTCCTTCACAAGTTTTCATGGCTTGGTGAAGGTGGAGCTTGATCTAGTGATGCCTCGACGTAGATCGTCTTCGGCACGAAGCCGACGACCTTGCCCGCCCATTTCTCCGATGAAGCCGACGCTAGAGCCCGGGATTTCATATGGACAGCGGAGAGGACTTCATCACGGAGCCGTGGAGGTGGAGGACCGGATCTACAAAGGTTGTATTTCCGTACTCTTAGTTAAAGTAGTTAACTAGTTGTTTTTATCGCTTAAAAATCTAGCCAACGATCTTGTTAGGGTTTCTCGGCACCGTTAAAATTTTAAATTGGCATGGTTGATGCCTTGTGAGACCTCATTAGTGTGCCTAGGAACCCTACACCTTCATGGATTCACTCCCTCATATATTTGGCCGGCCACTTGAGGAGAGAAGAGAGAGAGGTTCATTTTTCATGAGTGGCATTTTCTCATCTCATTTGCTTTTGCTAAAATTTGTGAGCACCATATTCCTCCATAGTTCTTTCTCTCATTACCTCCATCAATGGCAACCTCATAAACCCCAAAGAGACATGGCTACTACACTATTCTACTGCATCCCTTGGACGCGTCGGCTGGCCAACTTCGCGCCAGAGTTGCCTCGGTCAAGAGGTGGGAGCCCGTAAAAGATTCCGGCTACGTGGTGCCCTTTCCGACGAGGAGGTGATGGACAGATTATCCACAGGAGATCGGAGTGGAGACGAAGACCGAAGGACACGGATCACTTGGTATAGCTTCTCTACTCTTTTCTTGTTTGCTAGTAGCTAGGTTAATGGCCCGATCCAGGTGAAAAGTGCGCGGTGGTGCCGGTTCAATAGTTTTTGAAAGTTTTTGTTTCCGCGTTTCCGGCGTCAGATCGACGGCCGGGGCGCCGCCGCGGACTTACATAGGTAAGGAGAATTAAACAGCGGTGTAATTCTTCTTAACCATAAGTACAGTTTTCAACCTACGACGCACATGATTTGAGTTATTCAACTCAGCGGACTTATACAAAGTATATTGTATGTTGTCCTGTGTCCATTTAGACAAAGGGGTTGGTACACGTACTATATTCTGTTTACTTGTGACTTCTCTAGTTCTTAGACATATATTTCATAGAAATGCAAGGTCTAAGTTTTGAGAAGTTATAGGTATAAGAATGAAGTAGAGAACCAGATGTTGCAAGTATCAGGATTCTTCAAGGTGATCGAAGATCTAGATACTTGTGTATGGTATTCAGTTGATAGTAATGGTTTTGAGAAACTTGTTTCTCTTTCAGGTTACTCATATATGGATGCATCCTAAGTTGAGTAACGTTGATCGGCCTCCTTCCATTTAGTTGACATGCACTGGAGACAGCTGCATGATTTGAATCTGGTTCCAATTAAATCAGTGCCTCTGTTTCTATATTGGAGATAGAATAGTTCATATCTTAACAATGTTAAGGTACGGGGAGTTGTCCGGCTTATGCTTAAAACCAGACTCTGGATAACTCAAGGCACGTTTTTGTAATGGCTGTTTTTAGGTTAACCCGGGCTATGACGAGGGTTGACTTTCTACCATCTGGAAGATCAATAGTGATATTGTTCTTGACTCGCCAAAGTTTTGATAAAAATGGATATTTTTTCGAAAACAGTAGTGGGAGTATGGTAGAACTGGAAGTGATTCCAGAACCACAAACGATTACTGGAAATTTTATAAGAACCTAAAGATTCGGTCAGGTTTGACATTCCATTAGCCACTCCGCAGATATGGTGGGTAACCTCAAGAACTCGAGATGTACTTCGGTAGGCTCAAGGATGGTGACAGGGAGGTTCTTGTTTACCCAGACTTGACACTACTGTTGTTCCAGACTATGAGACCCGGAAGGAGGATGAATATAGCGTCGTTCTAAATTAGCTTTAGAAGTGTGCGTGTATATGACTCTGCCAGAGGGTTGTCATAGTCTGTGGGAGCAGCGGAAGCATAGTGGACAAGTATATTATGTCTTTTTATGGACTAAAGCAGATATAGCGGAGATAGATCATCTATTTCTGATGTGACAGTCATAGCTTTGACTTCATCAGAATAAGGGATGGATCTATTAAGAAGGTAGTAGGGTGTGATGTCCTGGTATTTGGATGACATACACAGAGTAGGAAGTGAAATTCCTATACTACGATCGGTTGTACTTTGGTTGTTATACAGTGGTTTCTCCACATAGGATATAGATATAATATCAGACATTCTGGTTACTAGATCTATGGTTTTAGATCTAGATTTGGGTAGTTTCCCAATCAGGGTACTAAGACAGCATTCTAAAGGTGTTTTAGAATGGATGACTCCTGGCATGGTAGTATACCTACAGGTGATGGAGTCACCCTCTCTAAAGATGTCCTGCAGACTAAAGGGGAGAGGGATGCGCATGATTGGCATATCACTTGCTTAGGCTATTGAGTCAATCATGAGATGTCAAGTACCAAACCAGATGTTGTTTTTGCAATAGATGCAATAATTTGATATTAATCCTATCTTGGAGAAACATTCAGAAGCAGTTTTAGAACATAAGTGGATGTTCTAGGGATATGATAACCACAGCCTCCTTCGGGAGACGGTTATCATTCCAGGCTTCCGAGGTGACCTGGATGACAGAGTGACTGTCAGAGTTATAGTTTTCCTCTGACGAGGGGCAATAGTTTGGACATGTGGTCCAAGCGGATACTGAAGGGGCATGGCGCAGGATACTGATTAAATTCAGTTGACGGTACAGTCTAAGAAGTTTGGATTTGGAGTTCATTTATGAACTAGGTCCCATCAGATATCTAAACATATTCTAAGACAGGTATTGCTCATTTCGGGAGATGGCTTTCTCTGCGAACTTAAGATAAAGAGAGACATAGAAAAAAAACATTAGGGCGGATCCACTAACTGAGGCTTTTCCTCGAATGCAAAAGTTTCGCAAACGGGCTTTGTGAAACTAATTAGTAGAGGAGTTGGATGTTCGGTATCACACGGGATGTGAGTATGCGACATCGCAATAATTATGTCATGACCCAAAGTTTGGCCCGTGACCGGCACTTAACGACGTAATGTCTACAGGCGTAACGCGACTAAGTAAGCCGAAACCCAGAAATCAAAACTAGTAAAAGTATAGAGTGTTTAAAACATTTAATAGAAACATTTGTTAAACTGTTAAGAAAACCTCAAGTAGACTATCACCAAGATAACAATATACGACGCCGTAGCGAAGAAAAGAGCAGTAAGTGGAAAACATCACTTAAGATAAGAACTGCATAAGTAAAGTCGGCTCACAACGAGCTCGACACCAGAATACAAAATAATATACATCGTCCACACAACTGGTCTCAAAGTCAATACATAAGTGGTAGATGGAGAGTCTAGATATAACAATGTACACAACTGAAAGATAAACAGATACCGCACAAAACCCACCTATCAGCAAAAGAGCTAGTACGCCAACTGTAGGGGTATCTGTGTCAAAAGATGCAAATAAGCAGCCTGCCACGACTACTCCGAAGGGCAACCTGTAAACATTGTGGCACAACGGGGGTGAGTTGCCAACTCGTGAATAGTAGATAACATGTAAAGGTAATCGCGAGTATGCACGTGCTGCGATACTCTAACCTATGCCAACAGATAACATCTATATGATGAACTATATGAGCAGTAATCATGCACCAAGTACGATCTAACAACATCTCTAAATGATAAGCAGGGTATACAATAATCATGCATAGCAAATGCAATCTAATAACATCTATATAGGATGAGCAGGGTATGCAATAATCGTGCATAGCAAATGGAATCTAATGACATCTATATAGGATGAGCAGGGTATGCAATAATCGTGCATAGCAAATGCAATCTAATGACATCTATATAGGATGAGCAGGGTATGCAATAATCATGCATAGCAAATGTACTCTATCAGGTACAACAGATACAGGATGAGATATAAAATACTAAATGCTGAGCATGGGAATAATAATATCTACAAGGAATATCAACGTGGAAAATAATCGGTGTCCATCCATATGCCCAAATCATGTAAATCTCATAGAATCATGAGTGCCTAGCATCGGCACACTAAAATATCATGAATCATCGTGTCTAGTATCGACACGCAAATCCTCAAGTATCGGGCTCCGTCTACGGAATCGGCCCTCGGCCCCGGCAGTACGGATCGTCCCGTATCCATCTCTCATCACTGGTCAGTATCCTCCGGATAACCGCCAGATCTAACCAATCACCGGTAGGTAGTGTTCCCTCTGCCAGGCTCACCGTCTACTACACAGCGAATCCGTTCTCGCCCCGGGATACTATACCGGGCCCACCATGTACCCGCAATCGGCCTCATCCAACTCCTCGATTCGGGTTCATATATCACACGTCTCAGAACCGAGAAAACGCATGGTGGACGCACTGAAATATCATATCAAGGGAAACCGGGTTTTTAAATAATGCGTATTTTCCTAAATTCCCAAATCAAGAAATCATATGAATCCAAAACTCAATGCGTAAATCCATGCAAGTATGAAGATATCAATATATGTGTGCACTGGTGTGAGTATACAGTGTGCATGTGCCCAGGTATGAAAATATCAATATGTGTGTGCACTGGTATGAATATACAGTGTGCATGTGCGCAGGTATGAAAATATCAATATGTGTGTGCACCGGTATGAATATACAGTGTGCATGTGCGCAAGTATGATGATATCAATATATGTGTGCACCGGTATGAAGATATAGTGTGCATGTGCGCAGGTATGAAAATATCAATATATGTGTGCACTGGTATGAATATACAGTGTGCATGTGCGCAAGTATGATGATATCAATATATGTGTGCACTAGTATAAAGATACAGTGTGCATGTGCGCGGGTATGAAAATATCAATATATGTGTGCACTAGTATGAATATACAGTGTCCATGTGCGCAGGTATGATGATATCAATATATGTGTGCAGTGGTATGAAGATATAGTGTGCATGTGCGCAGGTATGAAAATATCAATATATGTGTGCACTGGTATGAATATACATTGTGCATGTGCGCAGGTATGAAAATATCAATATATGTGTGCACTGTTATGAATATACAATGTGCATGTGCGCAAGTATGATGATATCAATATATGTGTGCACTGGTATGAAGATACAGTGTGCATGTGTGCATGTATGAAAATATCAATATATGTGTGCACTGGTATGAATATACAGTGTGCATGTGCGCAGGTATGAAAATATCAATATATGTGTAATGCGTAGAAATCCTATAGTGCGAGTGTCATGGCAATCACTAACGGTGTGGGTATAACATACAAATAGTGCTCGTGCAGCTTGAACCTTTAGTGACAGTGCAGTGTTCTATACTATCATTTCTATATGCAACGAGAAGGTATGCTACTAGTCCATATGAACCTCTATAACTAAATATCATAACACGCCCTGACGCTTAACGCCATACGGGCGATTTTCCCATAGATGTTAAATCTACTCATACCTGGTCGTGCGCTAGCCGACCACCTGCTTCCTTTTCTTTGCTACGTCCGACGTACCCGCCTGCGAACTTGGAATTTACATAAGGAATCCATATATAAGCAAAATATCTCGCAAAACGCGATATCGAAATCAAACGATACACTCGCGTCGCGAACTAAACGCGCGTGTATACGTAACGTGTGTGCATACACCAAAACCCAACGTGACACGCTGTGGCACACAGCGACACGCCGTGATACACAGCAACCCAACTCAACACGCATTGCACGTGTCGCACAAGTCCCGCTAGGCTAAAAGTAGGTAAACGGTCCAAGATTTAATCTGGAGAAAAAACAAGAAAATCAAACAAGACCAAACCCTTCACAATACCTACAGACAGCTACCTGCCAAAATCCAACACATTTCCTCAAAATTGGGCCGGTGGCTATGGGTGTCGTACCGGCCCAAAACCGGAGGAATGGGCCCAGGTTCCTACACTATGGTCCTAGCACAATTTCTAGCCTAGTGTATAAGTTTGCTAACAAAAAGATAACCACAGATAAAGCAGATTCTACGTATCCTATAACTTGATTTTAAAACGTTTTAAAACACTAATTGGTAAAAAGGGTATTTTAGTGCAGCTGAAACAAAAGACTTGGTTTAACAGTACTAATAGCACTTAATCAAGTTAATCAAACCCTAAAAACCCTAATCTTCACTTCAACCACAAGCTTAGCAATAAGACTCACGAAACAATAAACTTAGCTAAGCAAACCCAGATTTTGCCTACTGCCATTACTACAAAATCTAACTGTACCAAAATCCCCTAAACCATATAAGATAGCTACCCTAAAAAGGTTCAAGTCCCCAGCCCCTCCCCAGGCCGAGGTCGCCGGATCTTTCCCCAAAGCCGCCGGCCAAAACAGCCCAGGTAGGTCCCAAACTCTAGGTGCACATTCAGGGTAGCTAGGTCTACACTTCTATATTGTTTGGGTTAAGCAAAAGTCTCGGGTGTAAGTCGATGTACTACACCCCAATACTTGTGGGGAGGCGGAATTTTCAAAAACGAACTTGTTTAGTGAACAAACATCGACTAGCCGCTTGAATCGAAGCTAAACGATAACTAACCAAACATATAGTTGTTCTAAACTACTATGCTTAGGGATTATACCTATCGAACCAAGTCCTTCTTCTTTACGATCACCTCGTCCTCCTCGGCCTTCTCTTTGTAATAGACGATCCACCCGAGAGCAAAACTCCAAGCTTAGCCTCTAAACTTGAGGCAACTAACCTTCTTGGATTGCTAATCAAAGAAGATAGATGAGATAGAGTGAGGGTTATGGATTGTTTAGTCTAGCTAATCCTAGTTCTCAACACATGAGAGGTGAGGATTAGGGTTTGAAGAGAGAGAGCTTGAGGAGAGAGAAGGTGAGAATGATAATTGAATGAGAATAGTAAGTTATCATAATATATATGAAACTTTATAATTCATCAACAAAAGAAAAACAAGTGATGAATAATCAAGTTTCACAAATATCTAATGGTGATTCATAACCATGACTCATTAATCATTTATTGTGCATTAATGATATGAATGAATCACCCTCATGACTCACTAAACCCATTTAATGCAAATGACACCTAAACCTCCTTAGTCACCATCTTCTAGAAGCTTCTCGCACAATTACGAGAACGCCCCTCCAATCCGTGAAAATACGGAAAAACTTTAGACTGTAAAAATCCAATAACCGGATACCAGTAACTGGCTTAAACCAAAGCCGACTGGTAAAAACTGTCCAAACGACGTAAGTGTGTAAACACACATACGCGTCCGAACCCTTGTCGTAAAACCATACGACCTCTATATCGTTTCGCCTAGAATAGGAAACTCTCTATGTGGGACTCTAGAGACTCGACTACTACGCTGGCAGTGGGTTTAACCACAGACCGCAAGCGGCACTAGCTGTACGTAACGGTCCCCAGGTAGTTGTCGATAAGAAGGCCGATGAGGAAACCCATCCGAACTCCTACTGAGTCTGATGTGACAATCTCCATACAGTCCGGTCCGTTCGTCTAAGACTATCGCATATCGGGCCTAGGGGGCGGCAAGCGTCAGTCCCCTAATAGCGGTATAAGTCGTGTCGGAGGGAAGCCCATTACACCCTGAGAAACTACTGGAACCTACCAGCAAATCTCGCTTGCCCTGGCCAGGGACTTTGCGTAATGGCTCTCTGACACAGCACGATATCAACTCCCAATACCGGGAGGGACGAATCCTGTCTAACCGCCACTGCCTCCAAGTGCTCGGGACTGCACCCAACTGCTACCTGTTTGCACGACTCCTTTGAGCCGTGGTAGGGTAGCAATCTAAGAACAGTGGGACACACTCGAGGCGAAGTAGCAGTGTCAAGTCTGCGGACTATGCTGTACTCATGTCACCTGGGAACTGTTCACTGACGACTGGTATAAAACCAACCAACAGTTCCCTGTGAGTCCTGTCCGGTGTACCCGTAACCTAACGAGCACCTGTATACTATCTCCAGTACGACGTACTGACGGCTGTGGGACAGACCATCTCCCCAACTGGGATGAGAAGCGTACACACTAGTCTACTCCGGAGTATCGATGCCCTGTCTCGATAATCCAACGACTAGGGACCTGAATAAGGATGTGCTTGTAGACTACCCAGCCCCCACTAGTGTGACTGCCATCACAACGCTGGTAGTCAAGCAAGATCCTAAGAGCTCTATCAATACGTATACTCACATATTAAGATAGAAAAAACCAAGTAGCATACTACCATGTTTAGCAAGACTGTTATATACATGTGAATATCCCAAGCTTCCATTAAGTAATATATAAACTAGTATGATACAGTAATGGCCTTCTAGGGCATAAACACTAATAATCTCCCACTTGCACTAGGGCCATGTACTGGCATATCGAAGACCAATGATCTCGAGTACCCTCTCGAACTGCGTCTGAGGTAGGGCCTTCGTGAATGGATCAGTAATGTTCTCTTCTGAAGCAACTCTCCGAACCTCAATCTCCTGACGATCAATGATCTCCCTGATCAGGTGATACCGCCTCAAGATGTGTCTGGACTTCTGATGGGACCTTGGTTCCTTCGCTAAAGCTATAGCTCCGTTGTTGTCGCAATACAGAGGTATTGGATCAACTATGGTAGGAACCACCTGAAGTTCTGTTAGGAACTTCTTCATCCAGACTGCTTCTTTTGCGGCATCCCAAGCAGCTATATACTCCGCTTCCATCGTCAAGTCAGCAACGGTGTCCTGCTTGGAGCTCTTCCAGCACACCGCCCCTCCATTGAGGGTAAAGACATAACCGGACATGGACTTGGAATCGTCCTTATCGCTCTGGAAGCCGGAATCAGCAAAGGCCTCCAACCTGAGGTCTTTTGCGCCGTAAACCAAAAACATCTCCTTAGTCCTTCTCAGGTACTTGAGAATGTTCTTTATTTCTATCCAGTGCTTCTCCCCTGGGTCTGACTGATACCGGCTTACCACGCTCAGTGCGTAAGCTACATCTGGTCTGGTACACAACATCGCATACATTATAGAGCCTACCGCAGAAGCGTAGGGTATAATAGACATGCGTTCCCTTTCCAAATCAGTCTTGGGAGACATCTCTTTGGAGAGGGTGATTCCGTGACAAGCCGGTAGATTATCGCGCTTAGAATCTTCCATACTGAATCTTTTCAGTACAGTGTCGATATACCTGGACTGCGAAAGTCCCAACATCCTCTTGGATCTATCACGATAGATTCGGATCCCCAGAATGTAAGAGGCATCACCCAGGTCTTTCATGGAGAACCTTTGTGACAAGAATCCTTTGACAGATTGTAGCATAGGAATGTCATTTCCTATCAATAGAATGTCATCCACGTACAAGACGAGGAATACGACACTTCTGGCTACAACTTTACTATATATGCACGGTTCATCTGGATTTTTGATAAAGTCATATTCTTTGACTGTCTCATCAAAACAGATGTTCCAACTCCGCGATGCCTGCTTTAGTCCATAAATGGACTTAAGCAGCTTGCATACTTTCCCGCTGCTCCCACTCTGATTGAAACCCTCTGGCTGATCCATATAGACGCTCTCTTCTAAATTTCCATTCAGAAAAGCCGTCTTTACGTCCATCTGCCAGATTTCATAATCATGGAAGGCAGCAATAGCAAGAAGGACCCGAATGGATTTGAGCATAGCCACTGGAGAAAAAGTTTCGTCATAGTCCAAACCAGGTCTTTGACGAAAACCCTTTGCAACAAGTCTAGCCTTATAGGTTTCCACCTGTCCATCTACACCATTCTTTTTCTTGAAGATCCATTTGCATCCTATGGGTTTTACCCCATCTGGAGCAAAGTCCAAAGTCCATACTTTGTTGGTGTACATGGACTCCATTTCGGTCCGCATTGCATCTAGCCATCGTACCGAGTCGCCGCTCTGGATGGCCTGCTGGAAGTCAGTAGGTTCATCATCATCTATGATGCAATCCTCTCTATCCCCATCTATGAGAAAACCATAGTATCTCTCAGGCGGATGAGACGGCCTACTACTCCTGCGGAGGGGTGCGGGAATGTCCTGTTCTTCTTGAACTTCCGGTTCTACCAAACTTTCAGTAGCAGTTTGTGGTTCTGGAATTTCTTCCAGTTCTATTTCGCTCCCACTTATTTCCTTTTCTAAAAACTGATATTCTAGAAAATGGGCATTACGAGAAACAAATACCTTTTGTTCCTCTGCGTAATAGAATAGATACCCCTTGGAGTTCTTTGGATATCCTACAAACTTACACTTTACTGATCGTGCCTCGAGCTTGTCCACATGCTGCTTTTTAACAAAAGCTGGACATCCCCATATTTTCAGATACTGAAGATAGGGTTTCTTCCCGCTCCACATCTGATATGGAGTGGTAGGCACAGTCTTGGTAGGTACCATGTTCAAAAGATATGCCGCTGATTCTAGCGCATAACCCCAGAAAGATCGCGGTAACTCAGCATTACTCATCATGGATCGTACCATATCTAATAGGGTTCGATTCCGTCTCTCCGATACACCATTATGCTGTGGAGTGTATGGAGGAGTAAGCTGAGAGAGAATTCCTTTCTCTTTTAGGTAACCTAGGAACTCAGCACTCAAGTATTCACCACCTCGATCAGATCTAAGTGTCTTGATACTTTTGCCGGTTTGGTTTTCTACTTCATTCTTATACTCTTGGAATTTCTCAAAAAGCCTCGGATTTATGTTTCATCAGATAAATGAATCCGTATCTTGAGTAATCATCCGTGAAAGTAATGAAATAGGAAAAACTACCTCTCGCATGTGTAGACATTGGACCACATACATCGCTGTGTATGAGTCCTAAGAGCTCGCTCGCTCTTACTCCTTGTCCAGTGAATGGAGTCTTTGTCATCTTTCCTTTGAGACAAGATTGACAAGTGTCATAAGATTGATATTCGAACGAGTCCAAATATCCTTCTCTATGCAACTTAGTCAACCTTCTCTCATTGATGTGACCCAGTCTACAATGCCATAAGAAAGCTTTATTTAAATCTGGAGACTTTCTTTTTAGTGTGTTCTGGACATTGAAAATTTGGAGTTGGTTTAAAACATATATGCCGTTATTTAGTGTACCTGACCCAATCAAACCATGATTAAGGTGGATGTTGACAACATCTCTTACAAACGTGAAATCATAACCTTTATTTGATAACAAGGAAACTGATATGATATTACACGTTAAGCTTGGTACAAAATAACAGTTATGTAAAACCAAAATGTGTCCACTCGTCAATCCTAGGTGATAATCCCCGACGGACGCAGCTCCCACGCTAGCTCCGTTAGCAACCTTTAGGGTCATATCACCTTCCTTCAGCACTCTACGGTTTCTCAGTGCCTGCAATGAATTGCAAATATGAGATCCTGATCCGGTATCCAATACCCAGGAAGTAGAGTTGATCGACAGACAATTCTCAATTACAAACACACCTGAAGTCGAAGCCACAGCTTGCTTCGGTTCCTGGTTCTTGGCGTTCTACGCCTTGCAATCCTTCTTCCAGTGCCCTTTCCTGTGACAATGGAAGCACTCATCCTGGCCAACTACCGGTACCGCAAACTTTTTCTTTCCCTTCCCTCCCACCTTACTAACACCTCCTCTAGGTCTGGGTGCGGCCTTCTTCTTCCTTCCTTTGGCCCTAGCCTTGGACCCGGAAGAAGATGAACCGCCAACAAACATAGCGGGTGTTTCCTTTGCTTTCTGCAAGGTGCCCTCTGCACTCCTTAACATGTTCAGGAGTTCCGGAAGTTCAACTTCTTTTCTTTGAATGTTGAAGTTCAGGATAAACTGGGCGTAGGTGTGAGGAAGGGACTGGAGAATAAGGTCTGTATAGAGCTCATTATCCAAAGTCGTCCCAAGGTCTGCGAGCTCTTCTATATAGCCGATCATCTTTAGGACATGTTCTCCTACCGATGACCCGACAGCCAACCTCGCTCGAAACAAGTTCTTAGAGGTCTCGTATCTTGTTATACGAGATTGCTCTCCATAAAGTTCCTTTGTATGGAGAAATATGCCATCAAGGTCCATATCCTCGTGCCTCCTCTGATGTTCATTGTTCATCGAGGCAAGCACGATGCACTTGGCTTTCGCGCAATCTGAATCCCAGGTTTTGCGGATTTCCTTATCCGCATTACTGGATTTGGGACCAGGGACAGCAGGTGCCGTAGCGGTGAGGACGTACCCCAATTTGTCATAGGTCAAAGCCATTTTGACATTCCGCAGCCAATCTTTATAGTTTGGCCCTGTCAGTATATTTTTCTCTAAAAGTAACTTAAGTCCAGTCATTTTCAGGGTCGCTGCAATTAGGAGAGAGAGAAGAAAACTCTTTAGAATGATGCTCTTGCAAGTTTAGAGTGGTTTTTAATTTATCTAAACTGGATGGCTCCCACTGTTTCTCGAATCCTTCCTCAAACCATAAAAGAAGAATTAGCCAGGACTATTCTCACCGTACAATACTTGCTTAACCGTTCAGCCAGGCCAGTGTCGATACTTCGAGGGAGGTTTTCCAACGCTTTCGCGAAGTTCCTTAATTAAATAACCTCTTTTCTCTGGGGGCGTAACCCCGCTGACACCTTTCTGGACACCTACTAGGTTTATAGCATTGATCGTTAAGTGACGAATATCCTGATAAGTAGCATATACTCACAGTAGGATCGGGATCCAAATATCATCGTCTGATAATGTTGTAGGAATGCTACCAACATTCATCAAACTCAAAATGGTATGCATCTCTTTGCAAATTTCAGTTTCTTTAGAAATTCCCGATATACATTTTTGCCCCATGCTCTTATGACCTTGGCGTTGGTCAAAATATCATAAGTCACATGTCAAGTTCTACCCATCATTATCTTGTTAATTTGAACCCATCCGTACATATCCTTGACGTTGGCCAAAATGATCATACGACAGTCCCAAACTAACTCATCTATCTATGCAACAAATGAATATCCAGCAGCTACCAAACACTATGCCTTGGCGTTGGTCAAAATACATAGCTTGAATACTACTGAATACCCAGATGAAATGACGGAGGGCTACGAATGGTTTTGGCGAAACCGTGAACGTAGTGAACTTGATATAACCGAAGGAACCTGATAGCTTTTAAAAGGAGTGGTTAAAGCTCCGCATTTAAAAATATCTGTTTTTAAAATTAACCGAGTGGTTTCTTTTAAATTGTTCCAACGATTAAAACTTTGGTTTATTTTCTTTGCATTATAGATAATGCGTCCCATCATTAACCTATCATTGCAGAAAACAACGAAAATACAACGTCCTCTTATGCCATCCGCATTCGCCACGGGGCCCCGTCATTACCCGTTAGGTTACTTAACTAACGACAGAGCGGGGGCTGGGCTAGCGCAGGTGTAAAACATAAGTGACGTCTAAATAGCTATCATATATATAGATATTTGACATTCGTCTGACGCAATGATATACATTCCAGAACACAGATGAACTTAATTGGATTTGCTAGCAATCCGTATTTCTTTTGAGCCTGCAAGAAAAGACGGATAACACAGTTGTGATGAATAGTCATTACCCCACCCAAGATCCCTACGGGTACGGCAAACTACCCGCCCGGCAGTTTGTGTACCCCACCTTGGATCTGTCCTAGGAGCAAAAACAGTAAAATGAAATAATACAACGGTAGCTACAACCGCAACCTGGATGTGCCCCGCAAAAATAATATTACAACAAATTACATTTACAACAAATGAATTAAATAATAACCCATTGCAAAACCCCGGCTATACACCACAACAGTCCAATTACGGTTCATATGCACAAACAGATAAAACCATTACAGAAATGTGCAACCCCCTGCCAACCGACATACTAGCAGTTAGGGGAGGTTTACGAACACATTATACAATCACAGATATAATCCAATATGCAAATACTGTACAATTTCGATCGATTAAACACCATTAATATTGCTCCAATACTGCTCTGTAAATCTGAAACCTGAGCAAAAATTAAATATTCCAGAAAATCCCAAATATCACAGAGAAGCAACACAGGAAATTTGGGTTCCTGACTCGGCAACTCGGCGGCGGAAGCGCGGCGGATCGGTGGGATCCGCCGCGGTTCCGCGGCCGCGTTGCCGATTCAGGAGCCCAAATTTCTTGGGTGTTCTTCTGGTGTCTTTTTAAGCTTTCTGAACCTCCCTGAAAAATTTTTGGAGTCCATTTAAAAATCGACAGAAACTTGTGGTTTTTAGGGTTTTCCGGCTTCGTTTTTCCGTTCGAAATTCGTACAAATTTGCAATTAAGTTATTTATTGTTTAGAGAGGCTCTGATACCACTGTAAGTCGATGTACTACACTCCAATACTTGTGGGGAGGCGGAATTTTCAAAAACGAACTTGTTTAGTGAACAAACATCGACTAACCGCTTGAATCGAAGCTAAACGATAACTAACCAAACATATAGTTTTTCTAAACTACTATGCTTAGGGATTATACCTATCGAACCAAGTCCTTCGTCTTTACGATCACCTCGTCCTCCTCGGCCTTCTCTTTGTAGTAGACGATCCACCCGAGAGCAAAACTCCAAGCTTAGCCTCTAAACTTGAGGCAACTAACCTTCTTGGATTGCTAATCAAAGAAGATAGATGAGATAGAGTGAGGGTTATGGATTGTTTAGTCTAGCTAATCCTAGTTCTCAACACATGAGAGGTGAGGATTAGGGTTTGAAGAGAGAGAGCTTGAGGAGAGAGAAGGTGAGAATGATAATTGAATGAGAATAGTAAGTTATCATAATATATATGAAACTTTATAATTCATCAACAAAAGAAAAACAAGTGATGAATAATCAAGTTTCACAAATATCTAATGGTGATTCATAACCATGACTCATTAATCATTTATTGTGCATTAATGATATGAATGAATCACCCTCATGACTCACTAAACCCATTTAATGCAAATGACACCTAAACCTCCTTAGTCACCATCTTCTAGAAGCTTCTCGCACAATTACGAGAACGCCCCTCCAATCCGTGAAAATACGGAAAAACTTTAGACTGTAAAAATCCAATAACCGGATACCAGTAACTGGCTTAAACCAAAGCCGACTGGTAAAAACTGTCCAAACGACGTAAGTGTGTAAACACACATACGCGTCCGAACCCTTGTCGTAAAACCATACGACCTCTATATCGTTTCGCCTGGAATAGGAAACTCTCTGTGTGGGACTCTAGAGACTCGACTACTACGCTGGCAGTGGGTTTAACCACAGACCGCAAGCGGCACTAGCTGTACGTAACGGTCCCCAGGTAGTTGTCGATAAGAAGGCCGATGAGGAAACCCATCCGAACTCCTACTGAGTCTGATGTGACAATCTCCATACAGTCCGGTCCGTTCGTCCAAGACTATCGCATATCGGGCCTAGGGGGCGGCAAGCGTCAGTCCCCTAATAGCGGTATAAGTCGTGTCGGAGGGAAGCCCATTACACCCTGAGAAACTACTGGAACCTACCAGCAAATCTCGCTTGCCCTGGCTAGGGACTTTGCGTAATGGCTCTCTGACACAGCACGATATCAACTCCCAATACCGGGAGGGACGAATCCTGTCTAACTGCCACTGCCTCCAAGTGCTCGGGACTGCACCCAACTGCTACCTTTTTGCACGACTCCTTTGAGCCGTGGTAGGGTAGCAATCTAAGAACAGTGGGACACACTCGAGGCGAAGTAGCAGTGTCAAGTCTGCGGACTATGCTGTACTCATGTCACCTGGGAACTGTTCACTGACGACTGGTATAAAACCAACCAACAGTTCCCTGTGAGTCCTGTCCGGTGTACCCGTAACCTAACGAGCACCTGTATACTATCTCCAGTACGACGTACTGACGGCTGTGGGACAGACCATCTCTCCAACTGGGATGAGAAGCGTACACACTAGTCTACTCCGGAGTATCGATGCCATGTCTCGATAATCTAACGACTAGGGACCTGAATAAGGATGTGCTTGTAGACTACCCAGCCCCCACTAGTGTGACTGCCATCACAACGCTGGTAGTCAAGCAAGATCCTAAGAGCTCTATCAATACGTATACTCACATATTAAGATAGAAAAAACCAAGTAGCATACTACCATGTTTAGCAAGACTGTTATATACATGTGAATATCCCAAGCTTCCATTAAGTAATATACAAACTAGTATGATACAGTAATGGCCTTCTAGGGCATTAACACTAACATCGGGATCACAGCAGACTACAAGTATCTAAAACAAGACACAAAAATATGATATTAGAGCAAAACTGAATCTTTAAGGCTCTAACTGGAATTATAAGGCACTACAACACGCTAACTAACAAAATAATAGTAAGAAGAAGACTACCCTCCCAAACCTGCTCAAAACTCCCACTTAAACCACAACTAGTACCAAAAATTACACTAAACACTAACTTAGGCTAACTAACTGTATGTCCACGTTGCCCACCCCGGTGCTTACGGGGAGGCGAAAACGGTATAAAAATTCAATTTTTACAACTCAAGGCAACATGGACTATAAAGGAGGATCTTTGCTAAACAAAAACTAACAACCATGCTAAAAGATATAGCTACTCGGTTAAAGGGTTATACCTAAGTCTTGAAGTCCTTCTCTTCTTGCTCCTTGGAGTGGGATGAACGGGTCGTCCTCGTCGCCTTCTCTTGCCGAAGAAAGATCCACCCGAGGGCCTCTACCTTTGGCTCCTACCTCAACCTAGAGGTAACTAAAGTGCTTGGTATGCTAAACTTAGAACCTTAGAAAGATTAGTTAGTGATTTTGGTGTTTTATCTCAAAATCTAAATGGTTCTCAACTCATGAGAGGGGAGAGCTTGGAGAGAGAGGAAGAGGATGATAGAGAATGAGCATGAGAGAATGAGGATAATATCAACTATTCTCACATATATGTGAATTATGATAATTAAATAATTAATTAAAGATAATAGTGATAGTTAACTTGAAATGACCATTATCATTTCACATTAATGAATTTTGCAAGAATCAAAGAGCATCTTTCATGTGAAATGATGATGGTCAATATGTCAACATAGGTCAACAAGTCAACCATAGTCAAATGGTCAACAACCCTAACCATAACACAATTATAATTAATTAATATTAATAATCATATTTCACATATACATTAGGGTTAAGAAAAAAGACAACGGTCATCAACCCTAATGAAAGTCCTCTGCCTCTGCCTCAGTCAACTGTGCATACACACCCGTATCCGTGTTCCGAGGAACACGAATACAAAGAGATAAAACCAATCCCAAAATATATACTAGGATCTGGCTTAAACCAAAGCCCGCTAGTATCAACTGTCCGGACACCAAACGTGCACAAGTGCGCGGATGTGAACGAACCCCGTCGCAAAACCATGCGACTTCTACTCTGTTTTGCCTAAAGGTGAATAACCCTCTGTGTGGGACTCTAAAGACTCGACACTACGCTGGCAGTGGGTTTAACCACAGACCGCAAGCGGCACTAGCTGTACGTAACGGTCCCCAGGTAGATGCCGATAAGAAGACTGACGAGGTGAACCCATCTGAACTCCTACTGAGCCTGAATATGCCAGTCTCCATACAGTCCGGTCTGTTCGTCTGAGAATATCGCATGGCAGGCCTAGGGGGTGGTAAACGCCAGTCCCCTAATAGTGGTACAAGTCGTGTCGGAGTGTAGCCCAGAACACCCTGAGATAACACTGGAAACCTACCAGTATATCTCGCTTGCCCTGGCCAGGGACTTTGTGTAATGGCTTTCCTAGACACAGCGTGATATCAACCCCCAATACCGGGAGAGACGAATCCTGTCTAACCGTCACTGCCTCCAAGTGCTTCGGGACTGCACCCAACTGCTACCTGTTTGCACGACTCCTTTGTGCCGTGGTAGGGTAGCAATCTAAGAACAGTGGGAACACACTCGAGGCGAAGTGACAGTGTCAAGTCAACGGACTAAGCTGTACTCATGTCACCTGGGAACTGATAACTGACGATAGGTATAATACCAACCAACAGTTCCCGACAAGTCCTGTCCAGTGTACTCGTAACCTAACGAGCACCCGCATACTATCTCAAGTACGATGTACTGACGGCTGTGGGACAGACCGTCTCCCAAGCTGGGATGAGAAGCGCATACGCTAGTCTACTCCAGAGTATCGATGCCTTGTCTCGATAGTCCTACGACTAGGGACCTGCATAAGGATGTGCTTGTGGATTACCCAGCCCCCACGAGTGTGACTTCCATCATAATGCTGGTAATCAAGCAAAGATCCTAAGGGCTCCACTAATGTGTAAAGGCGATATACTATAAGAAACACATGCACACATTAAAGTAGAAACAAACCAAGTAGCATACTACCATTTTGAGCAAGATTGTCTATACAAGGTGAATATCCCAAGCTTCCATTAAGTAATATACAAACTAGTATGATACAGAAATGGCCTCTAGGGCATATACACTAACAAACTCCCACTTACACTAAGGCCATGTACTGGCGTATCGAAGACCTATCATCTCGATCAGCCTCTCGAACTGAGTCTAGGGTAAGGCCTTCATGAATGTATCAGCCGTGTTATCTTCCGTATCAACTCTCTGAACCTCGATCTCCTGGCGACCCACGATCTCCCTGATCAGGTGATACCGCCTCAAGATATGTCTGGACTTCTGATAGGACTTGGGTTCCTTCGCTAAAGCTATAGCCCCGTTGTTGACGTAATACAGAGGTACTGGATCAACAATGGACGGAACCACCTGAAGTTCTGTCAGGAACTTCCTTATCCATACGGCTTCTTTTGCGGCATCTGCAGCGGCGATATAGTCCGCTTCCATCGTCGAGTCAGCAACGGTTTCCTGTTTGGAACTCTTCCAACACACCGCCCCTCCATTAAGGGTAAAGACATAACCCGACATGGACTTGGAATCATCCTTTTCACTCTGGAAGCTGGAATCAGCAAAGGCCTCGATCTGGAGGTCTTTTCCGCCATACACAAAAAACATCTCCTTAGTCCTTCTCAGGTATTTGAGAATGTTCTTTACCGCTATCCAGTGTTTCTCCCCAGGGTTTGACTGATACCGGCTTACCACACTCAGTGCATAAGCTACATCCGGTCTGGTACACAACATCGCATACATTATAGAGCCTACCGCAGAAGCGTAGGGTATAATAGACATGTGATCCCTTTCCAAATCAATCTTGGGAGACATCTCTTTGGAGAGGGTGATCCCGTGACAAGCCGGTAGATTACCGCGCTTGGAATCTTCCATAGTGAATCTTTTCAGTATGGTGTCGATGTACCTGGACTGTGAAAGTCCTAATATCCTCTTGGATCTGTCACGATAGATCCGGATCCCCAGAATGTAAGAGGCATCACCCAGGTCTTTCAAGGAGAACCCGTGTGACAAGAACCCTTTGATAGATTGTAGCATAGGAATGTCATTTCCTATTAAGAGAATGTTATCCACGTATAAAACGAGGAATACTACAGTTCTTGCTACAAATCTACTATAGATGCATGGTTCATCTGGATTTTTGATAAAGCCAAATTCTTTGACCGTCTCATCAAAATAGATGTTCCAACTTCGTGATGTCTGCTTTAGTCCATAGATGGACTTAAGCAACTTGCACACCTTTCCGCTGCTCCCACTCTAAATGAAACCCTCTGGCTAGTCCATATAGACACACTCCTCTAAATTTCCATTTAGAAAAGCGGTCTTTACGTCCAGCTGCCAAATCTCATAATCGTGGAAGGCAGCAATGGAAAGAAGGATCCGAATGGATTTCAGCATAGCCACTGGAGAAAAGGTTTCGTCATAGTCCAGACCAGGTCTTTGACGAAAAACCTTTGCAACAAGTCTAGCCTTATAAGTCTCAACCTGTCCATCTGCACCAATCTTCCTTTTGAAGATCCACTTGCATCCTACGGGTTTTACCCCATCTGGAGCAACGTCCAACGTCCATACTTTGTTGGTATACATGGACTCCATTTCGGTCCGCATTGCATCCAGCCATTTTACCGATTCAACGCTCTGAATGGCCTGCTGGAAGCTAGTCGGCTCACCACTATCAATGATGCAATCCTCTCTATCCCCATCTATGAGAAAACCGTAGTATCTCTCAGGCAGATGAGACTGCCTACTACTCCTGCGGAGCGGCGCAGGAATGTCCTGATCTTTCGAACCCTCTGGTTCTATTAAGCTTTCAGTAATAGCTCGTGGTTCTGGAATTTCTTCCAGTTCTATTGTGCTCCCACTTATCTGATTTTCCAAAAACTCAGTTTCCAAGAAGTGGGCATGACGAGAAACAAAACCTTTTGTTCCTCTTCGCAAAAGAAGAAATATCCCTTGGAGTTCTTTGGATATCCCACAAACTTGCACTGTACTGAGCGTGCCTCGAGTTTGCCCGCATGCTGCTTTTTGACAAAAGCTGGACATCCCCATGTCTTAATGTGCTTAAGATAGGGTTTCTTCCCACACCACATCTGATATGGTGTGGTAGGCACAGTCTTAGTTGGAACTCGGTTCAAAAGGTATGCAGTTGATTCTAGTGCATATCCCCAGAATGATCGCGGTAACTCAGCATTACTCATCATGGTGTTGGAGATAGTGCCCTCATAGTCAATTATTGGATCGCAGGTACGTGATTGCAATGATTGCGGAGGAGCTATCCCGGTAGCACAGTCTTACTCGAGATGATAGTATGCTATCTGGTTTGCCTTTATCAGTCGTGTACATGTTCAGGTGACTGATTGCATGTTACACTTTGATAGAGCCCTTAGGATCTTGCTTTACTACCAACAGTATGATGGCGATCATATACGTGAGAGTTGGGTAGTTTATATGCATATCCTTAATTGTGGTCCCTAATCGTGGGAGTTTCGAGACAGGGCATCGATACTCCGGAGTAGACTAGTGTATACAGTCGAGACCCCGACAAGGGGCGGTGGCCGGTCTCACAAGCCACTGGTGTCAGTTGGATCACCTAAGATGTATACAGGTGCTCATTGGGTTATGAGTACACCGGACAGGACTCGCCGGGAATCTGCTAGTTAGTACTATACCTATCGTCAGATAGCAGTTCCCTGGTGACATGTGTATAGGTTAGTTCATCGACCTGAGATCGTCATTTGTCTCGTGTGAGTTCCCACTGTGCTTTGATTTCTACCCTACCACGGCTCAAAGGAGTCGTGCAAACAGGTAGTTTTTGGGTACAGTCCCGAGCCATATGGAGGCACGTGAGCGGATCGGCGGGGGATTCGTCTCTCCCGGTATTGGGGGCGAGGTCGTGCAGTGTCTAGGAGAGCCTGTTGCGCCACGGCAGCGCCCCGGCCTCTTGCTCGAGGCCAAAATGCGGAATAAAAAATTTTCCTTACTCGGAAACCGGCGCTACCGCGGACAAAGAAAAAACCCGGATCGTTTACCATTAACCTAACGCTAGCAATTAAGAGATGGGGAGAGAAGTATACCGAGAGATCCGAGTCCTCCGGTCTTCTCGTCATCGTCCCGATCTCCCACGGAAAGTCTCGTCTCCACATCGTCGCCTCCTCGCCGGAAAGGGCACCACATCGCCTGCATCTTTTACGGGCTCCCGCCTCGATACCGAGGCAACTCGCGCATGAAGCCGGCAACTCGACATGCTCAAGATTTGCTGTAGAATGTAGTGTAGATGATGCTAGTCTCATTTGGGGTTTGTAGTTGCCTTGATGGAGGAATGGGGTTAGGAAAAATGGTGCTTTCATTTTTCCAAAACAAGAAGAAGAAGGAGATGAAGAATTCCTCACAAATCAAAGATGAACTCTCTCATTCTTTTTCTTTCTCTCATTGTTCTTTCTTTCATCATTTTTCATCAAGTGAGAAGAATGGTGGAGGAAAAGGATATATAGCATGAAGGGAGGTGATGGTAGGAGCAATGAAGAGGGTGACCATATCCAAAGACAAAGAAACATCAACCATGCTTCTCACTTTAAACCCATACCCTCTCAATAATGCAAGTGATGGTGGAAAATAAAAGATACCATCATAACCTCTCATCTTACAAATAAACCCTCCACAAAATGTTATTTGCACAATTGCAAATAACCCCCTCCATCGGAAAAGTCCGGCCGGGAAAGAACAAAGGAAAACCGGCCGGAACGGAATGCAAACTGGCAACTCCAGAAAACTGGTCCCGTAATAAATTACAGGAAAACCCCGATACTGTGCATACACACCCGCATTTGTATTCCGTCCGGATACAAATGCAATGAGACAAAATCTACACTGTACTAGACTAGGACCGGCTTAAGCCAAAAGCCGGCTAGTAAAATCCGTTCGATCCTGATCCGTGCAATACCGCACGTATCAGATCAAACCCTTCCATATAACTATACGGCCACTAGTACAAACTGTCCGATCCTGATCCGTGCAATACCGCACGTATCTGATCGGACCCTGCCATATCTCCATACGGCCTCTACAGCGTTTCGCCCGAAAGCTGAGTAACTGAAAGTGTGGTGGACTCTAAAGACTCGTCAATACTATGGCTGTGGATTTAACCACTAGCACGTCAGAGATATAAGCCAATACATAACGGGCCACCAGCTATTGACTAAAAGGGACGTCGATGAGCGAACTCATCCTGACACCCTACTGAGCCTGTCAGTGACAATATCCGTACAGTCCGGTCCGTTCGTCTATGAGCATCGCATGTCGGGCCTAGGGGGTTGGTAAAAGTCAGACCCCTAAAAGCGGTACAAGTCGTGTCGGAGTGTAGCCCAGAACGCCCTGAGATACTACTGGAATACCTACCAGTAAATCTCCTGCCTCGGCCGAGGGCTTTGCGTAATGGCTCTCCTAGACACAGCGCGACCTCACCCCCAATACCGGGAGAGACAAACCCCTGAAGATCCGCTCACTGCCTCCATGTGGCTCGGGACTGTACCCAACTAAAACCTGTTTGCACGACTCCTTTGAGCCGTGGTAGGGTAGTAATCAAAGTACAGTGGGAACTCACACGAGACAAATGACGATCCTCAGGTCGATGAACTAACCTGTACACATGTCACCAGGGAACTGCTATCTGACGTCAGGTATAAGACCAACTAGCATGTTCCCGGCGAGTCCTGTCCGGTGTACTCATAACCCAATGAGCACCTGTATACATCTTAGGTGAACCAACTGACACCAGTGGCTTGTGAGACCGGCCACCGCCCCTCGTCGGGGTCTCGACTGTATACACTAGTCTACTCTGGAGAATCGATGCCCTGTCTCGAAACTCCTACGACTAGGGACCTTTTAAGGATGTGCTTATAGACTGCCAGCTCCCACGTATATGATCGCCATCATACTGTTGGTAGTCAAGCAAGAATCCTAGGGGCTCTATCAGCGTGTAATAGCGACATGTCAGGTCACCTAAAGCAGTACACGATGATAAAGATAAACCAGATAGCATACTATCATCTCGAGTAAGACTGTCCTACCGGGATAGGTCCTCCCTCAATCATTGCAATCACGTGCCTGTGATCCAATAATTGACTCTGAGGGCACTATCTCCAACAATCTCCCACTTGCACTCAAGGCTAATTATTGC
Organism: Agapanthus africanus; assembly: GCA_030015575.1. Classification (NCBI taxonomy): domain Eukaryota; kingdom Viridiplantae; phylum Streptophyta; class Magnoliopsida; order Asparagales; family Amaryllidaceae; genus Agapanthus; species Agapanthus africanus. Next base: position 211,543,344 of record JASDDO010000004.1, read on the forward strand.
GATGTCGCATACTCACAGCCCGTGTGATACCGAACACCCAACTTCTCTACTAGTCAGTCTCACAAAGCTCGTTTGCGAAACTATTGCGTTCGAGGAATAGCCTCAGTGAGTGGATCCGCTGTGATGTTTCTTTCTATGTCTCTCTATATCTCAAGTTCACGGAGAAAGCCATCTCCCGAAATGAGCAATACCTGTCTTAGAATGTCTGGATGTCTGATGGGACCTAGCTCATAAATGAACTCCAAATCCTAACTTCTTAGACTGTATCGTCAACTGAACTTAATCAGTATCCTGCGCCATGCCACCCTCAGTATTGCCTTGGACCACCTGTCCAAAATACTGCCCCTCGTCAGAAGGAAAACTATAACTCTGACAACCTCCTTGTCGTCCATGTCACCTTGGAAGCCTGGAATGATAACTGTCTCCCAAATGAGGCTGTTGTTATCATATCCTTAGAACATCCACTTATGTTCTAAAACTGCTTCCGACTGTTTCTCCAGGATTGGATCAATATCAACTTATTGTATCTAGTGCAAGAACAATATCTGGTGTGGTACTTGACATCTCATGATTGACTCAATTGCCTAAGCAAGTGATCTGCCAATCATGAGTATCCCTCTCCCCTTTAGTCTATAAGACACCTTTAGAGAGGGTGACTCCATCAACTGCAGGTGCACTACCGTGTCAGGAGTCGTCCATTCTATATACTCGTAGAATGCTGTCAAGGTACCCAGATTGGGAAACCACCCAAATCTAGATCTAAAACCGTAGATCTAGTAACCAGTATGTCTGATATAATATCCAAGTCCCTTGTGGAGAAACCACTGTGTGACGACCAAAGTTTAACCGATCGTAGTATAGGAATATCACTTCATACTACCTTCTCAACAGATCCACCCCTTATTCTGATGACGTCAAACCTATGACTGTCACATCAGAAATGGATGATCTATCTCCGCTACATCTGCTTTAGTCTATAAATAGACATAAGCCTGATGTCCACCAATGCTTCCGCTGCTCCCACTGACTACGAAAACCCTCTGGCAGAGTCATATAGACGTGCACTTCCAAAGCTAGTTTAGAACGACGCTATACTCATCCTCCTGCCGGGTCTCGCAGCCTGGAACAACAGCAATGGCAAGTGTGGGTAAACAAGAACTTCCATGTCACCGTCCTTGAGGCTACCGGAGTACCTCTCGGGTGCATGAAGTTACCCACCGTATCTGCGGAGTGGCCAATGGAAAGTCAAACCAGATTGATTCTTTATGTTCCTTATCAAATCTTCAGTAATCGTTTGCGGTTCTGGAATCACTTCCATTTCTACCATACTCCCACTACTTTTCCTGAAAAAATCCATTTTTAATAAAAACTGTGGCGAGTCTAGAACAATATTGCTATTGTTCATCCAGATGGTAGAAAGTCAACCCTCGTCATAGCCTGGGTCAACCCACAAACAGCCATTACAGAAACGTGGCTTGAGTTGTCCAGTGTCTGGTTTAAAGCATAAGCCGGACAACTCCCCGTACCTTAACATCGTTAAGATATGAACTGTTCTATATCCAATATAGAACCAGAGGCACTGATTTAATTGAACCAGATTCAAATCATGCAGCTGTCTCCAGTGCATGTCACCTAAATGGAAGGAGGCCGATCAGCGTTACTCAACTTAGGAATGCTTCCAATTATGAGTAACCTGAAAGAGAAGCAATTTCTCTTTATCATTACTATCAACTGAATACCATACACAAGTATCTACATCTTCGATCTCTTTGAAGAATCCCGATACTTGCAATACCTGGTTCTCTACTTTATCCAAATACCTATAACTTCTCAAAATTCGGACCCTGTGTTTCTATGAAACACTTGTCTAAAAACTAGAGAAGTCATAAGTAAACCGAATATAGTACGAGGACCAACCCCTCTGTCCTAATGGACACTGGACAACATACAATACTCTGTATAAGTCCGCTGAGTCTAACAACTCTTTCACTGTGTGTCGTAGGTTGAAAACTGTACTTATGGTTAAGAAGAATTACACCGCTGTTTAATGCTCCTTACCTAACCATCCACTGATATAGGTAAATGTCATCGACATAATATCAAAAGGTATATCTCACTCTATGAAAATAGACGTACAGATATATCAATTTGAAATTAGTGCATAACCGCGGATATTCAAAACCAAATAATTGCCGTCCGGCAAACAACCCAGGTGACTTCCTCAAATAATGAGGATAATCACCTAATTCCCAATAACTTACTCCCACCCATCATCTGTAAAACCATACAGATGTGAGAATCATACCTGGTAAATACATACCCTGGAGTAAGTGTCTAATCGGGAAATCAGTTTTCCATTAACAGTACACAGTGAAACTGAAACATTGAAATGTTTCGGTGGGGTATTCCGGTATTCTTAGTAATGCCTCTTCCATTATCCAGATTCACAACTGTAACCGTATATCTCTTTGCCATCTGTCCAAATCCCTTTATATGTCTTTAGTCATTACCTTCTGTACACCCCATTAGGCCAAATGGTTTTCTTCCTTCCCTACCGTTCGGCACCAGCCTATGGTTTGGAAGAAGACTATCCAATAAGCATAAAAGGTGTACTGTCCTAATCCTAGGAACACTCGCAATGCGAGAGAAGGTGAAGATAAAAGACACCTGAATGTACTTTATTCCTATTTCTCCTGAACCAGAATCCATCCCCGAACTGGAACAAGTTCCTTTCGAGTTCGTATATAACCATACGATGGAGTATCCAATAAAATGGGATCTTCGTAGTGATACGGAGTGTCCTGGAGAAATACAAAGGTGATTTAGGATTGGCGAAGAAATACTTGGTTTGGTCGTGAATAGCAGTCGCAACTTACTTTGCCCTCTTACTAATCCCTTGCTTTGTCTTAACTTAATACCTTCTGCACACCATCGTTATGCTAATTGGTTTTCTTCATTCCCTACCGGTCGGCACCAGCCTAAGGTTTGGAAGAAGACTATCCAATTTGCGTAATAGGTGTACTATCTCCTAAACCAAGGAGTACTCGTAATGAGAGAAGGTGAAAAGAAAAGACAACTGAATAATCCTATCCGTTTTCTCCAGAACCAGAAACCATCCTCGATGTCCTTCGAGTTCGTATCTAACCATACGATGGTTTTGTCCAATGGAAGTGGACGTTCTTAGTAATACGGGGTGTCCTGGAGAAAAGGGTAAAAGTAGGAGTGGCAATGTGGTCTGCAACTCTGACAATCCAAAAGCCTGTGTTAAGAAGGTTCGGTCAACTTGGTCACTGAGTCATAGTCTTAGGGTCGGGTCAATGGTCGGTGCCAAAGAGAGAGAGAAAAGAAACACTCAGCGTGCACTCTAACCTAGATCAGAATGGTTATCACTTTGTCTAATCTGGAAACCTCCCACTGTACCTCAAATTCTCCTCCAAACCTGAAAGAAGAACTAGTCGGGGTCACCCGAGGAGTAAACTAACTCATCAGTGGGAATCGGGATCCAACTATCATCGCATGATAACTTGACGGAATCCACTCAAGTCACCATACTCCAGAAGGTATGCGCATGCCTGGCAAGTTTCAGTTCTTTTGAAACTCCCGATGTGTGTTTTTACCCCTAGGACCCAAGTGACCTTGACGAATAATCAACAAATCAAAAGGTCCTAGTCAAGTTCAACCCGTCATTATCTTGATTGCGTTAAACCCACCCGCACGACCCTTGACGAATAATCAACAAAGTCGCACGACTGTCCTAACCAATCCACTTATCCATGCGACAGAAAGCATTACAGAGCTACCGCACACTACGCCTCGGCGAATAGCAACGACAAACGTAGCGCGAATACTATGCAATACTAATCCGAAATGACGGAGGGCTACGAATGGTTTTTGGCGAAAAACCTTTAACGTAATGAACTTGATATTGTTGAAGGAACTGCATAGCCTTTTATAAAAATATAGTGACGAAAACCTTTACTAAAGAGGTCACTCCCGGTGAAGGGATCTCGGCTCTTTCCCCGTAGAATGAGGTGCAGGATATTCCAACTGAATACCACGATGCAAAGCAAATGTAATCGGCTATAGTGAAGTTATTGCCCTGACGCAAACTTCTGTCCAAGGGGTCACTCCCGGTGAAGGGATCTCGGCCCTTGCCTCGTCGACTGAGGAGCAGGATATTCCAAATGAATACCACGATGCAAAACAAAAGTGAACGTCCTTGCAATAACAGCTTTTTGAAAAATGTTCCAACAACATCAGAATAGGTTTGTTTATCTTGCATTAATCCGAATCAACGCAGTCCCATCAATTAATCACACCACAAAGAACGAAAATATACTGACGTACGTATATGCCATCCGCATTCGCCACTGGGTCCCGTCATCACCCGTTAGGTTAGCTAACTAACGGCAGAGCGGGGACTGGACTAGCGCGGATGTAAAACATATACAACATCTACTAATATATATACCAATATATTATATTTCGCTCAAGGCGTGATAAAATGCAACATCACAGAAATGTACAGCATCACAGAACAATACAGATATCTGGAAGCCCCGGGTTTCACAGAGCCGCTGATGAAACCCGACGTTCCCCTGGTCGTGTGGATAGCCTGTGCAATGAAATCCTAGACCCCTACGGGCGCGGCAAGTCACCCGCCAAAACCTGAAGCGAGGCAGCCCCTTCCATCTCCGTGAATGGACCACCCAGCACTTCATGGAATCCGGTAACTTGGGCACCCCTCCTGGGTCAACCTGTACCCCCTACGAGTGCGGCGAATAGCCTGCCAATCCTAAAGTGAAGCCCCCTCCGTCTCAATGCCATGAGATGCGGGCTTGTTGCCCCCTAGAACATGGCTATCCGTGCACTCCTCCGCGGGGTAATCCTAGTACAGAAAGTAAAATATACATACACCGGGTACATCGACCGCAACCAGGTCGTGCCCCAAAAGAATAATACAAACTGGCAGTGACGGCAGTCCACATGTCAGACGCTCGCCCCGCAATATCAAATGTACATAATACAACAACATTGTACTAGCATTGCATCCAGGCTATCCCCCACGACCGATCCGCAACATCACAGCATAAACAAAGAACATCAACGTGAAAATCACGTTCGCAAATTTGTCTAACCGGGCTATAGCAGTTAGACCGGATTTACTGATCGAGTGACATTCACGGTCGCAGATATAATGTAAATACTGTGAAATAATGTGTTTAAAATTTTCCGATTGATCAAACCTTAACAAGTGGGCCCCCAATCAAAAACTGTAGCACTCACAGAAAACCTGGGCCCATTTTTAATATTCCAAAACCCCTAATTTAAGCCCAGAAGCCCACTGGAAAAATACGAAGCAGTGACCCCACCACGTTGCGGCGGAAGGGCGGCAGAATGGGGGGTAGTGCCGCGCTTCCGCGCTCGAGGTAAGGGTTCACTGTCTCGTTTTTTCCCAGAGTTCTTAGAACACCCTGCACATCTTTCTGAGACCACCTGAAAAATTTTTAGACTTCAAAAAATTTCAACAGAAACTGATGTGAAGGAAAAATACGGATTTTGGAAATTTTGGTCGATCGGAAACGCAAACACATCAAACGAAGCTAGATAAGGTTAATGGCGTGGCTCTGATACCATGTTGCGCCACGGCAGCGCCCCGGCCTCTTGCTCGAGGCCAAAATGCGGAATAAAAAATTTTCCTTACTCGGAAACCGGCGCTACCGCGGACAAAGAAAAAACCCGGATCGTTTACCATTAACCTAACGCTAGCAATTAAGAGATGGGGAGAGAAGTATACCGAGAGATCCGAGTCCTCCGGTCTTCTCGTCATCGTCCCGATCTCCCGCGGAAAGTCTCGTCTCCACATCGTCGCCTCCTCGCCGGAAAGGGCACCACATCGCCTGCATCTTTTACGGGCTCCCGCCTCGATACCGAGGCAACTCGCGCATGAAGCCGGCAACTCGACATGCTCAAGATTTGCTGTAGAATGTAGTGTAGATGATGCTAGTCTCATTTGGGGTTTGTAGTTGCCTTGATGGAGGAATGGGGTTAGGAAAAATGGTGCTTTCATTTTTCCAAAACAAGAAGAAGAAGGAGATGAAGAATTCCTCACAAATCAAAGATGAACTCTCTCATTCTTTTTCTTTCTCTCATTGTTCTTTCTTTCATCATTTTTCATCAAGTGAGAAGAATGGTGGAGGAAAAGGATATATAGCATGAAGGGAGGTGATGGTAGGAGCAATGAAGAGGGTGACCATATCCAAAGACAAAGAAACATCAACCATGCTTCTCACTTTAAACCCATACCCTCTCAATAATGCAAGTGATGGTGGAAAATAAAAGATACCATCATAACCTCTCATCTTACAAATAAACCCTCCACAAAATGTTATTTGCACAATTGCAAATAACCCCCTCCATCGGAAAAGTCCGGCCGGGAAAGAACAAAGGAAAACCGGCCGGAACGGAATGCAAACTGGCAACTCCAGAAAACTGGTCCCGTAATAAATTACAGGAAAACCCCGATACTGTGCATACACACCCGCATTTGTATTCCGTCCGGATACAAATGCAATGAGACAAAATCTACACTGTACTAGACTAGGACCGGCTTAAGCCAAAAGCCGGCTAGTAAAATCCGTTCGATCCTGATCCGTGCAATACCGCACGTATCAGATCAAACCCTGCCATATAACTATACGGCCACTAGTACAAACTGTCCGATCCTGATCCGTGCAATACTGCACGTATCTGATCGGACCCTGCCATATCTCCATACGGCCTCTACAGCGTTTCGCCCGAAAGCTGAGTAACTGAAAGTGTGGTGGACTCCAAAGACTCGTCAATACTATGGCTGTGGATTTAACCACTAGCACGTCAGAGATATAAGCCAATACGTAACGGGCCACCAGCTATTGACTAAAAGGGACGTCGATGAGCGAACTCATCCTGACACCCTACTGAGCCTGTCAGTGACAATATCCGTACAGTCCGGTCCGTTCGTCTATGAGCATCGCATGTCGGGCCTAGGGGGTTGGTAAAAGTCAGACCCCTAAAAGCGGTACAAGTCGTGTCGGAGTGTAGCCCAGAACGCCCTGAGATACTACTGGAATACCTACCAGTAAATCTCCTGCCTCGGCCGAGGGCTTTGCGTAATGGCTCTCCTAGACACAGCGCGACCTCACCCCCAATACCGGGAGAGACAAACCCCTGAAGATCCGCTCACTGCCTCCATGTGGCTCGGGACTGTACCCAACTAAAACCTGTTTGCACGACTCCTTTGAGCCGTGGTAGGGTAGTAATCAAAGTACAGTGGGAACTCACACGAGACAAATGACGATCCTCAGGTCGATGAACTAACCTGTACACATGTCACCAGGGAACTGCTATCTGACGTCAGGTATAAGACCAACTAGCATGTTCCCGGCGAGTCCTGTCCGGTGTACTCATAACCCAATGAGCACCTGTATAAATCTTAGGTGAACCAACTGACACCAGTGGCTTGTGAGACCGGCCACCGCCCCTCGTCGGGGTCTCGACTGTATACACTAGTCTACTCTGGAGAATCGATGCCCTGTCTCGAAACTCCTACGACTAGGGACCTTTTAAGGATGTGCTTATAGACTGCCAGCTCCCACGTATATGATCGCCATCATACTGTTGGTAGTCAAGCAAGAATCCTAGGGGCTCTATCAGCGTGTAATAGCGACATGTCAGGTCACCTAAAGCAGTACACGATGATAAAGATAAACTAGATAGCATACTATCATCTCGAGTAAGACTGTCCTACCGGGATAGGTCCTCCCTCAATCATTGCAATCACGTGCCTGTGATCCAATAATTGACTCTGAGGGCACTATCTCCAACAGAGCCATTACACAAAGTCCATGGCCATGGCAGGAGATTTACTGGTAGGTACTCCAGTAGTATCTCACGGTGTAATCGGGCTTCACTCCGACACGACTTATACTGCTATTGGGGGTCTGACGTTACTAGCCCCCTAGGCAGATATGCGATACTCATTGACGAACGGACCGGACTGTATATACATTGTCACTGTTAGGCTCAGTAGGGTTTTCCGGATGAGTGCGCTCATCGGCATCCCTTGAGGTCAGTCCATGGGCAGCCGTTACGCATTGCTAGTGCCGCTGACGGTTTGTGGTTAAACCCACTGCCAGGGTACTGACGAGTCATTAGAGTCCCCCACAGACAGTTTCCCAAGTTCGGGCGAAACGTTGTAGAGGCCGTATGGTTTTATGGCAGAGATCAGAAAATGCACGTGCGTTTACGCACGTGTCGATTTTCGGACAGATGATACTGGTCGGCTTTGGTTTAAGCCGGATCCGAGTATTATATTGAGTAGGTATAATATCTTTGTCTCAGTTGCATTTGTATTCGGTCGTAATACAAATGCGGGTATATTTATACAGTTTCGGGGTTATCCTGAAAGTTGTTTCAGGATCACTTTTGGAAGTTGCCAGTTTCCAGTTTTCTATCAGCCGTCTTTTAACATTCGGTTAAAGACGGATTTATCTTTTCTTCTGTTGAGGTGAGTCAGTGTTCTAGAAGATTCTAGATGAGGTGACTAGGCTAATTAGTGTTGAGTTTTCATTGGTTACATTTAATGGTTCATTAATGCATGATGACTAGGTTTGTGAATCATGCATTATCATTAAAGCTTTTTGTTTACTTAAGGATATTTTCTTCTTGATCTTTTAAAGTGAGAAGCTTTCTTAAGGTCACCACTTGCTCCTACACTCACCCTTCTCCTTCATATATGAATGGAAGGCCTCCTCTCTCATTCACTCTCTCTCACTTGATGTTTCATTTCGGTTAGAAAAGATTATGATAGTATTCGGGGTGTATGGAATTTTACAGTTCATTTCATTCCATCACCCGATTTCCACGGCAACTTCATTAACCGATCGTCCACGGATTTGGACGAAGTGAGACAAAGTCATCTACTCATTCTCTACATCAATCTTGGTCGTCTCTTTTGGCAAACTTGACGATCGAGTTGCCTCGAGTCAGAGGCGGGAGCCCGTTTAAAGAACCGATCATGTGGTGCCACCTCGACGAGGAGATCGACGAGATCGGAGCAGCCGCAACGGAGCGTGGGATGATGGTTGAAGAACGAAGGACTCGGATCGTTCGGTATAACATTCCTACACTCTTTACAGTTTGTTAGTTTAGCAATAATGGCAGATCCGGGTTAAAGTATACGATAGCGCCAGTTAAAAATTTTTTGTTCCGCATTTGGCGTCTGTAGACGGCCGGGGCGCTAGCGTAGACTTACAGTGGTATCAGAGCCTAACCATTTTGCTATGCTAACTTGTGCTAACGCGTTTAAAACATCGATCCGACCGGAAATCGAAAACTGCTAAAATCCAAGCCGACAGTTTCTGTTAATTTTAAATGGTCTCAAAAATTATTTCTGGATATCTTAAAAATCAAAGCAGGCATTTTTAAGAGTCACGACAAAATTTGGGGTCGTGACTCCTCCAAGCCGCCGCGGAAAGACGGCCAAACCCATGGTTTGGCCGCGCTTCCGCGGCCACGTGGGGAGCACGTGCTCTCAAATTTTGTCAGCAGGTTCTCTGTTGGATTTTGGGGTTTTTGGTATATATCATTTGCGCCCAGATTTTGTTACTGTTCACCAGTAAGCTGTGGGGCCCACTTTTTGATATTTGGTCTTTGGTCGATCGTAATTTAAACACGTTAGTTTACAGTGCTTACATTATATCTCCGACCGGGAATGTCATTTGATCGGTAAACCGCGTTTGATTGCTATAGTTCTTTTAGACGGGTTTGCGAACGTGACATTCGCGTTGATGTTCTGTGTTGTGCTGTGATGTTGCGGATTTGTCGTGGTGGATAGCAGTGTGCAATGGTAGTACAGATTGAGTTTATTTGTACATTTGATATTGCGGGGCGAGCGTCCAACTTGTGGACTGCCGTCACTGCCTGTTGTATAATATTCTTTTGGGGCACGACCTGGTTGCGGTCGATGTACCTATTGTACTATTTTTCATTACTGTACTAGGTTTTACCCCAAGACGGAGTGCACGGATAGCCGGGTTCGGGAGGGCAACGGGTCCGCATCTCATGGCTTTGAGAGGCAGAGGGGTCCCACTCTAGAATTGGCAGACTATTCGCCGCACTCGTAGGAGGTACAGGTTGACCCAAGGAGGGGTGCTCAATTTACCGGATTCCGTGAAGTGCCGGGTGTTCCATTCACTATGCTGTGGGGACTACCTCGCTTCAGGTTTTGGCGGGTAACTTGCCGCACCCGTAGGGGTCTAGGTTTCATTGCACAGGCTATCCACACGACAGGGGAACGTCGGGTTTCAGCAGCGGCTCTGTGAAACTCGGGGATCCCAGATATCTGTATTGTTCTGTGATGCTTATTACTTTTCTGTAATGTTGCATACTATCACGCCTGGAGCGATTATTGTATATTGGTTTATATACTATTAGATGTTGTATATGTTTTACACCCGCGCTAGTCCAGCCCCCGCTCTGTCGTTAGTTAAGTAACCTAACGGGTGATGACGGGACCCAGTGACGAATGCGGATGGCATATACGTACATTTTATTTTCGTTCTTTTCTGGTGTGATTGAATGATGGGACTGCGTTGATTCTGATCAATGCAAAGTAAAACAAACCTGTATACAGTTGTTGGAACAATTTAAAAAGTGTTGTTACAAAGACGTTTCCTTTTGTTATGCATAGCGGTATTCAGTGGAATATCCTGCACCTCATTCGACGGGGCAAGGGCCGATATCCCTTCACTGGGACTGACCCCTTGGACAGAAGTTTGCGTCAGAGTAATAACTTCACTATAGTCGATTACAAGTTGCTTTGCATAGCGGTATTCAGTGGAATATCCTGCACCTCATTCCACGAGGAAAGAGCCGAGATCCCTTTACCGGGAGTGACCTCTTTAGCAAAAGGTTTTCGCCACTATATTTTAAAAAGCTATCAGGTTCCTTCAGCGATATCAAGTTCACTACGCTAAAGGTTTTTCGCCAAAAACCAGTCGTAGCCCTCCGTCACTTCTTTTGGGTATTCAGTAGTATTCAAGCTACGTATTTTGACCAACGCCAAGGCATAGTGTTTGGTAGCTGCTGGGTATTCAATTGTTGCATAGATAGATGAGTTAGTTTGGGACAGTCGTTCTGCCATTTTGGCCAACGTCAAGGGCATGTGCGGGTGGGTTCAAATTGACAAGATAGTGACGGGTAGAACTTGGCATGTGACTTATGACATTTTGACCAACGCCAAGGTTATAAGAGCATGGGGCAAAAATCATATCAGGAGTTTCTAAAGAAACTGAAACTTGCCGAGTATGCGCATACCTTCTGGAGTATGAGTAACGTGGATGCATTCCATCACGTTATCATGCGATGAGAGTTGGATCCTGATTCCCACTGATGAGTTGGTTTACTCTTCGGGTGATCCCGATTGATTCTTCTTTAGGTTTGGAGGAGAATTTGACAGGACAGTGGGAGGTTTCCGGATTAGATAAAATGATGACCATTCTGATCTAGGTTAGAGTGCACGCAGAGTGTTTCTTTCTCTCTCTCTCTTTGGCAGCGACCTTTGACCGACCCTAGACTATGACTCAGTGAGCAGGTTGACCGAACCTTCTTAAAATACTGGCTTTTGGATTGTCTGAGTTGCATAAGTCATTGCCACTCCTTCTTTTACCCTTTGAATTTCTCAGAACACCCGTATTACTACGGATATCCACTTCCATTGGATAGATCCATCGTATGGTTATATACGAACTCGAAGGGACTTCTTCGAGGATAGATCCAGGTTCAGGAGAAATAGAATTGGTTTATTCAGTTGTCTTTTATTATCACCTTCTCTCAGGTTGCGAGAGCTCCTTGGTTTAGGAGAGTACACCTATTACGCCTATTGGATAGTCTTATTCCAAACCATAGGCTGGTGCCGAAAGGTAGGGAATGAAGAAAACCAATTAGCCTAAGTAGGGTGTGCAGAAGGTAATATGTAAAGACAAAATAAAGGGATTAGAAAGAGGGCAAAGTAAATTGCGACTGATATCATTCACGACCAAAACCGCGTACTTCATCGCCGCTCCTATTTCACCTTTAAAAAGAATAAGGTATTATTCAGTTGTCTTTTATCATCACCTTCTCTCAGTTGCGAGTACTCCTTGGTTTAGGAGGGTACACCTATTATGCTTACTGGATAGTCTTCTTCCAAACCATAGGCTGGTGCCGAACGGTAGGGAAGGAAGAAAACCATTTAGCCTAACGATGGTGTACAGAAGGTAACGACTAAAGACAAATAAAGGGATTTGGAGATATGGCAATAAAATATACGGTTGAAGTTATGAATTGGATTATGGAAGAGGCATTGCTATGAATACCAGGATACCCCTACGAAACATTTTCATGTTTCAGTGCATTGTTAAAGAAAAACTGTTTTCCCGGTTAGACACTTACTCCAAGGGTATGTATTTACCAGGTTTCATTCTCATATCTGTATGGTTTTACAGATGATGAGTGGGAGTAAGATATTGGGAATTAGGTGATCATCCTCATTATATCGGAATTCGTTGTAATTGGTGATATTTGAGGAAATCGCCAGGGTACAGTTTTCCACCTACAACGCACAGGTTTTGAGTTGTTTAACTCAGCGGACTTATACAGAGTATTGTATGTTGTCCAGTGTCCATCAGGACAAAGGGGTAGGTCCTCGTACTATGTTCTGTTTACTTATAACTTCTCTAGTATTTAGACGAGTGTTTCGTAGAAATACATGGTCTAAGTTTTGAGAAGTTGTGGGTATAAGAATAAAGTAGAGAACCAGGTATCACAAGTATCGGGATTCTTCAAAGAGATCGAAGATGTAGATTCTTGTGATTGGTATTCAGATGATAGTGATGGTTTTGAGAAACGTGTTTCTCTTTCAGGTTACTCATAATTGGATGGATTCCTAAGTTGAGCAATGCTGATTAGCCTTTTTCCATTAAGTTGATATGCACTGGAGACAGCTGCATGGATTGAATATGGTTCCAATTAAATTAGTGCCAAAGTTTCTATATTGGATATAGAATGGATCGTACCCTAAAAGATGTTAAGGTACGGGGAGTTGTCCAGCTTATGATTAAAACCAGACACTGGATAACTCAGGGCACGTTTCTGTAATGGCTGTTTGTGGGTTGACCCTGGTTATGACGAGGGTTGATATTCTACCATTTGGAAGATCTATAGTGATATTGTTCTTGACTCGCCACAGTTTTAGTAAAATGGATCTTTTTCAGAAAACAGTAGTGGGAGTATGGTAGAACTGGAAGTGATTCCAGAACCGCGAACGATTACGGAAAATTTAATAGGACCTATACATTCAATCAGGTTTGACATTCTAATAGCCACTCCGCAGGTATGGTAGGTAACCTCAGACACCCGAGAGGTACTTCGGTAGCCTCAAGGACGGTGACAGGGAGGTTCTTATTTACCAAGACTTGACACTACTGTTGTTCCAGGATATGAGACCCGGTAGGAGGGTTGTCATAATCAGTGGGAGCAGCGGAAGCATAGTGGGCAAGATGCTTATATCTATTTATAGACTTGAGCAGTTATAGCGGAGATAGATCATCTAATTTTGATGTGACAGTCATGGGTTTGACTTCAATCAGAATAGGGGATGGATCAGTTAAGAAGGTAGTGGGGTGTGATGTCATGGTATCTGGATGACATACACAGAGTAGGAAGTAAAATTCCTATACTACGATCGGTTGTACTGTGGTCGTCACACAGTTGTTTCTCCAGACAGGATATGGATATAATATTTGACATTCTGGTTTCTAGATCTATGGTTTTAGATCTGGATTTGGGTAGTTTCCCAATGTGGGTACTTTGACAATATTCTAATGGTTTTTGGAATAGTTGACTCCTAGCATGGTGGTGTATCTGCAGGTGATGGAGTCACCCTCTCTAAAGGTGTCTTACAGACTAAAGGGGAGAGGGATGTGCATGATTGGCAGATCACTTGCTTAGGCAATTGAGTCAATCATGAGATGTCAAGTACCACACCAAATGTTGGTTTTGCACTAGATGCAATAAGATTGTATTAATCCAATCCTGGAGAAACATAAGGAAGCAGTTTTAGAACATAAGTACATGTTCTACGGATTTGATGACGGCAGCCTCCTTCGGGAGACGGTTATCATTCCAAGCTTCAAAGGTGACATGGATGACAGAGTGATTGTCAGAGTTTTAGTATTTCCCTCTGACGAAGAGGGACAGTATTTTGGACAGGTGGTCCAAGAGGATACTGTGGGTGGCAAGGTGCCCGATACTGATTAGGTTCAGTGATCGATTCAGTCTATGAAGTTTGGATATGGAGTTCATTTATGAACTAAGGTCCCATCAGATATCCAGACATATTCTAAGACAAGTATTACTCAATTCGGGAGATGGTTTTCTCCGCGAACTTGAGATTAAGAGAGATATAGAAAGATACTTCTAGGCGGATCCACTCACTGAGGCTATTTCTCGAACACAATAGTTTTACAAACGGGCTTTGTGAAACTGATTAGTAGAGGAGTTGGATGTTCGGTTTCACACGGGCTGTGAGTAGTCGACATCGCAATATTAGCCTTGAGTGCAAGTGGGAGATTGTTGGAGATAGTGCCCTCATAGTCAATTATTGGATCGCAGGTACGTGATTGCAATGATTGCGGAGGACCTATCCCGGTAGCACAGTCTTACTCGAGATGATAGTATGCTATCTGGTTTGCCTTTATCAGTCGTGTACATGTTCAGGTGACTGATTGCATGTTACACTTTGATAGAGCCCTTAGGATCTTGCTTTACAACCAACAGTATGATGACGATCATATACGTGAGAGTTGGGTAGTTTATATGCATATCCTTAATTGTGGTCCCTAGTCGTGGGAGTTTCGAGACAGGGCATCGATACTCCGGAGTAGACTAGTGTATACAGTCGAGACCCCGACGAGGGGCGGTGGCCGGTCTCACAAGCCACTGGTGTCAGTTGGATCACCTAAGATGTATACAGGTGCTCATTGGGTTATGAGTACACCGGACAGGACTCGCCGGGAATCTGCTAGTTAGTACTATACCTATCGTCAGATAGCAGTTCCCTGGTGACATGTGTACAGGTTAGTTCATCGACCTGAGGTCGTCATTTGTCTCGTGTGAGTTGCCACTGTGCTTTGATTTCTACCCTACCACGGCTCAAAGGAGTCGTGCAAACAGGTAGTTTTTGGGTACAGTCCCGAGCCATATGGAGGCACGTGAGCGGATCGGCAGGGGATTCGTCTCTCCCGGTATTGGGGGCGAGGTCGTGCAGTATCTAGGAGAGCCATTACACAAAGTCCATGGCCATGGCAGGAGATTTACTGGTAGGTACTCCAGTAGTATCTCAGGGTGTAATCGGGCTTCACTCCGACACGACTTATACTGCTATTGGGGGTCTGACGTTACTAGCCCCCTAGGCAGATATGCGATACTCATTGATGAACGGACCGAACTGTATATACATTGTCACTGTTAGGCTCAGTAGGGTTTTCCGGATGAGTGCGCTCATCGGCATCCCTTGAGGTCAGTCCATGGGCAGCCGTTACGCATTGCTAGTGCCGCTGACGGTTTGTGGTTAAACCCACTGCCAGGGTACTGACGAGTCATTAGAGTCCCCCACAGACAGTTTCCCAAGTTCGGACGAAACGTTGTAGAGGCCGTATGGTTTTATGGCAGGGATCAGAAAATGCACGTGCGTTTACGCACGTGTCGATTTTCGGACAGATGATACTGGTCGGCTTTGGGTTAAGCCGGATCCGAGTATTATATTGAGTAGGTATAATATCTTTGTCTCAGTTGCATTTGTATTCGGTCGTAATACAAATGCGGGTATATTTATACAGTTTCGGGGTTATCCTGAAAGTTGTTTCAGGATCACTTTTGGAAGTTGCCAGTTTCCAGTTTTCTATCAGCCGTCTTTTAACATTCGGTTAAAGACGGATTTATCTTTTCTTCTGTTGAGGTGAGTCAGTGTTCTAGAAGATTCTAGATGAGGTGACTAGGCTAATTAGTGTTGAGTTTTCATTGGTTACATTTAATGGTTCATTAATGCATGATGACTAGGTTTGTGAATCATGCATTATCATCAAAGCTTTTTGTTTACTTAAGGATATTTTCTTCTTGATCTTTTAAAGTGAGAAGCTTTCTTAAGGTCACCACTTGCTCCTACACTCACCCTTCTCCTTCATATATGAATGGAAGGCCTCCTCTCTCATTCACTCTCTCTCACTTGATGTTTCATTTCGGTTAGAAAAGATTATGATAGTATTCGGGGTGTATGGAATTTTACAGTTCATTTCATTCCATCACCCGATTTCCACGGCAACTTCATTAACCGATCGTCCACGGATTTGGACGAAGTGAGACAAAGTCATCTACTCATTCTCTACATCAATCTTGGTCGTCTCTTTTGGCAAACTTGACGATCGAGTTGCCTCGAGTCAGAGGCGGGAGCCCGTTTAAAGAACCGATCATGTGGTGCCACCTCGACGAGGAGATCGACGAGATCGGAGCAGCCGCAACGGAGCGTGGGATGATGGTTGAAGAACGAAGGACTCGGATCGTTCGGTATAACATTCCTACACTCTTTACAGTTTGTTAGTTTAGCAATAATGGCAGATCCGGGTTAAAGTATACGATAGCGCCAGTTAAAAGTTTTTTGTTCCGCATTTGGCGTCTGTAGACGGCCGGGGCGCTAGCGTAGACTTACACATGGAACGTACCATATCCAATAGGGTCCGATTTCGTCTCTCCGATACACCATTATGTTGCGGAGTGTATGGAGAAGTAAGCTGAGAGAGAATTCCATTCTCTTTTAGGTAATCCAGGAACTCGGCACTCAAGTATTCACCACCTCGATCAGATCTCAGTGTCTTGATACTTTTGCCGGTTTGTTTTTCTACTTCATTCTTATATTCCTGGAATTTTCCAAAGGCATCGGATTTATGTTTCATTAAGAAGACATATCCGTACCTTAAAAAGTCATCCGTAAAAGTAATGAAGTAAGAATAACCGCTTCGCGCATGCATAGACATTGGACCGCACACATCGTTGTGTACGAGTCCCAAGAGCTCGCTCGCTCTTACTCCGTGTCCAGTGAACGGAGTCTTTGTCATCTTTCCTTTGAGACAGGATTGAAAAGTTGCATATGATTGATATTCGAACGGATCCAAATATCCTTCTGTATGTAACTTCGTCAACCTTCTCTCATTGATGTGACCCAGTCTACAATGCCATAAGAAAGCCTGATTTGATTCCGGAGACTTTCTTTTGTGTGTATTCTGGACATTGAAAATATGTGGTTGGTTTAATACGTATATACCATTGCTTAATGTACCTGACCCAATCAGAACTTGATTAAGGTGAATGTTTACAACATTGCTTACAAATGCAAATTCATAACCTTCTTTAGATATTAAAGATACAGAAATGATATTACAAGTTGCATTGGGTACAAAATAACAATTACGTAAAACCAAAACATGTCCATCTGACATTCCCAGGTGATAGTCCCCCACGGCCTCAGCATCCATGCTAGCTCCGTTTGCAACTCTGAGGGTCATATCACCTGCCTTCAAAACCCTACGCTTTCTCAGTTCCTGCAAAGAATTATAGATATGAGATCCTGATCCGGTATCCAATACCAATGAAGTAGAGTTTATTGATAGACAGTTTTCAATAACATACACACCTGAAGCTGAAGCCGCAACTTGCTTCAGATCCTGGTTTCTAGCCTTCCAAGCCGTGCAATCCTTTTTCCAGTGTCCACTCTTGTGACAGTAAAAGCACTCTTCCTTCCCCACAAGCTTTCCCGCTACCTTTGTTTCCTTCGTCTTTCCCTTCGTATCCACTTTACTAACACCGCCCCTTGGTTTGGTGGGGGTTTTCTTCTTCTTTCCCTTGGCTTTCGCCTTGGACCTAGAAGAGGAAGATCCTCCTACAAACAAAGTGGATGTTTCCCTACCTTTCTGTAGGGTGCCCTCTGCACTCCTCAGCATGTTGAGGAGTTCTGAAAGTTCAACTTCTTTTTCTTCGAAGTTGAAGTTCAGGATAAACTGGGCGTAAGTGGAAGGAAGGGACTGGAGAATCAAGTCCGTGTAGAGCTCGTTCTCTAACGTGGTCCCAAGGTCCGCGAGCTCTTCTATGTAGCCAATCATCTTAAGCACGTGTTCCGCTACCGATGATCCGACGACCAATCTCGCCGAAAATAGCTTTTTCGAGACTTCGTATCTGGCGATACGGAATTGCTCTCCATACAGTTCTTTTGTATGGAGAAATATGGATTCGAGATCCATATTCTCGTGCCTCCTCTGATGTTCATTGTCCATAGAGGCAAGTATGAGGCACTTGGCCTTCGTGCAGTCGATTTCCCAGGTCTTACGGATTTCCTTATCCGCGACGCTGGTTTTGGGACCTGGGACAGGGGGAGCTTTGGTGGTAAGGAGATACCCCAACTTGTCATAAGTGATTGCCATTTTGACATTCCTGAGCCAATCTTTGTAGTTTGGTCCTGTCAGTATGTTTTTATCTAGTAGTAACTTAAGTCCAGTCATGATGTTTGGTCGCTGCAATTAGGAGAGAGAGAAGAAACACTTTAGCATGATGCTCTTGCAAGTTTAGAGTGGTTTTTAATTTGTCTAAACAGGATGGCTCCCACTGTCTCTCGAATCCCTCCTCAAACCAAAAAGGAAGAATTAGTCGGGATCAATCTCACCGTACAATACTTGCTTAACCGTTCAGCCAGGCCAGTGTTTGTACTTCGAGGGAGGTTTTCCAACGCTTTCGCGAAGTTCCTTAATTAAATAACCTCTTTTCCCTGTGGGCGTAGCCCCGCTAACACCTTTCTAGACACCTACTTGGTTTATAGCATTGATCGTTAAGTGAGAAAGTTCCGGAGGAGTAGCATATACTCACAGTAGGATCGGGATCCAAATATCATCGTGTGACAAAACTGAAGGAATCCTACCTGAATCATCACACTCCAAATGGTATGCAGTGCTAGCAAGTTTTAGTTTCTTTAGAAACTCCCGATGTGGATTTTTGCCCCATGCTCTTATGACCTTAACTTTGGCCAACAAATCATAAGTCACATGTCAAGTTCTACCCGTCATTCTCTAGGTTAATTTGAACCCACCCGCACCTACCTTTGACTTTGGCCAACAAGGCAGTACAACTGTCCCAAACCAAAACATCTATCTATGCTGCACATGAATACCCAATAGCTACCAATCACTATGCCTTGACTTTGGCCAACAAACATAGCTTGAATACTATTGACCATCCATGTGAAATGACGGAGGGCTACGAATGGTTTTGGCGAAACCGTGAACGTATTGAACTTGATATAATCGATGGAACGAGATAGCTTTTAAAAGAAGTGGCTTAAGCTCCGCGTTTAAAATTGGTTTTTGAAAAGAACCGAGTGGTTTTGAAAGTGTTCCAACGACTTTTACTTGGTTTATTTTCTTGCATTAATTTTAATGCGTCCCATCAATTAATCCTACCATTGCAGAAAACAATGAAAATATGACGTACGCTTATGCCATCCGCATTCGCCACGGGGTCCCGTCATCACCCGTTAAGTTACTTAACTAACGACAGAGTGGGGGCTGGACTAGCGCGGATGCAAAACATAAGCAACGCCTAAATAGATATCTACATATAGATATATACATTCGTCACATGCAATGATAGCCATTCCAGATCATAGATGAACACATTAGATATACTAGGAATCTGCATTCCGTACGAGCCTGTAACGAAGAGCGGATTACACGGTCGAGATGAATAGCCAAACCCCACCCTAGACCCCTACGGGTGCGGCAAACTACCCGCCAAGTACCCGAAGTGAAGCAACCTCCCTCAACAACATGAGTAGGCCACTCGGCACTTCGAAGTACCCGGTAGTTTGTGCACCCCACCTTGGCTCTATCCTAAGAGCAAAACAGTAAAAGAAATTATATAATGACGGCTACAACCCCATCCCGGTTGTGCGGCCATATAAATAATATTACATCAATTTACATATTACATGAAAGAAAGATAAAGAAAACTCTCATCTCACAACCCCCCGGCTATTCATCCGCGATAATCCAATGAATTCATATACACAAACCATCAATCATTACAGATCACAGATATGTATAACCCCCACTAATCGACGTATAGCGATTAGCAGATGTTCAATACATATAACACATCACAGATATAACCCATTAGCCAAAGTCTAGAGAAGTTCGATCAAAATACGGATTTGTAACCACCCCAAAAACAAATTTGTTCTCTGGAAAATCTGGGCAGAAACAAACCATCCTAAAAATCCCAAAACATCAATATAAGAACACTGCAGGAGAAACGACCCACGGCCGAGTCAACTCGGCCGCGGATCCGCGGCACGAGCATGCTCCTGCCGCGGTTCCGCGGTGAGTTGGTCGACTCGCTGGATCGTTTTTCTTAGGTGTTCTGTAAAAACCCTGAGCCGATTTTTAGTGTATGATTTATTATTTTTAAAGCAGGTTTAAAAATCGGCAGAAAGTTAGGTTTTTGAAAAGTGTTTTGCGATTTTTTTCCGATCGAAATTCTAGATACTTTGCTAACTTGCTAGTTTATGTTTATCTAGGCTATGATACCACTGTAAGTCCACGTTGCCCACCCCGGTGCTTACGGGGAGGCGGAAACGGTATAAAAATTCGATTTTTACAACTCAAGGCAACATGGACTATAAAGGAGGATCTTTGCTAAACAAAAACTAACAACCATGCTAAAAAATATAGCTACTCGGTTAAATGGTTATACCTAAGTCTTGAAGTCCTTCTCTTCTTACTCCTTAGAGTGGGATGAACGGGTCGTCCTCGTCGCCTTCTTTTGCCGAAGAAAGATCAACCCGAGGGCCTCTACCTTTGGCTCCTACCTCAACCTAGAGGTAACTAAAGTGCTTGGTGTGCTAAACCTAGAACCTTAGAAAGAGTAGAGAGTGATTTTTGTGTTTTATCTCAACAGCTAAATGGTTCTCAACTCATGAGAGGGGAGAGCTTTGAGAGAGAGGAAGAGGATGAGAGAGAATGAGCATGAGAGAAATGTAAGTGCACGGCGGCGCCCGGCCGTCAATCCGACGCCCGGCCGTCAATCCGACGCCGGAATGCGGAAGCGGTGATAAACTTTAATTTTGCGAACTTAGCAAACCAGCACCACCGCGCACTAAACACCCGGATCGGGCCATTAAACTAGTTCTAGCTAACTACAAGACGGGTTAGAGATATACCGAGTGATCCAAGTCCTCCGGTCTTCTCGTCGTCGTCCCGATCTCCTGCGGAATGTTCGGTCGTCGCCTCCTCGCTGGAAGGGCACCACATCGCCTGCATCTTTTGCGGGCTCCCACCTCAATACCGAAGCAACTCGGGCGCGAAGTTGGCTGGCCGACGCGTCCAAGATTTTCTGTAGAATGTAGTGTAGAGGCTATGTCTCATTTGGGGTTTGTGTTGCCTTTGAAGATGATGGAGGAATCAAGATAAGGAAAAATGGTGCTTGCATTTTTCCTAGCATGAAAATGAGATCAAGAAAAATGCCACAAGCTCAAAAAATGAAACTCTCTTCTACTCTTCTTTCAAGTGTAGCCTCTCTCATCAAGTGAGAATGGTGGAGAAATGAATATCAAAACCATAACAAGAAGGGAGGTGAGTGTAGTAAAAGCAAGGGGGTGACCACAACCCTAAAGAAATGATAACCATCTCAAATCAATATCAAATCCACTCTAATCACCATAAAGCAAGTGATAAGAAGGAAAAAGAATCTCATCATGAAAAACTATCATGATGCCACCAAAATGCAAGAAACCCCTCCACAATGTGTTATTTGCAAACTTGCAAATAACCCCCTCCATCGGAAAAGTCCGACCGGGAAAGAACAAAGGAAAACCGGCCGGAACGGAATGCAAACAGGCAACTCCAGAAAACTGGTCCCGTAATAAATTACAGGAAAACCCCGATACTGTGCATACACACCCGCATCTGTATTCCCACTGAACACAAATGCAAAGAGACAAAATCTATACTGTACTATACTAGGATCCGGCTTAAACCAAAGCCGGCTAGTAATATCCGTTCGATCCTGATCCGTGCAATACCGCACGTATCCGATCGAACCTTGCCATATATCTATACGGCCTCTAGTACTAACCGTCCGATCCTGATCCGTGCAATACCGCACGTATCTGATCGGACCCTGCCATATCTCCATACGGCCTCTACAGCGTTTCGCCCGAAAGCTTGAGTAACTGAAAGTGTGGTGGACTCTAAAGACTCGTCAATACTATGGCTGTGGATTTAACCACTAGCACGTCAGAGGTATAAGCCAATACGTGACGGGCCACCAGCTATTGACCAAAAGGGATGTCGATGAGCGAACTCATCCTGACACCCTACTGAGCCTGTCAGTGACAATATCCGTACAGTCCGGTCCGTTCGTCTATGAGCATCGCATGTCGGGCCTAGGGGGTTGGTAAAAGTTAGACCCCCAAAAGCGGTACAAGTCGTGTCGGAGTGTAGCCCAGAACACCCTGAGATACTACTGGAATACCTACCAGTAAATCTCCTGCCTTGGCCAAGGACTTCGTGTAATGGCTCTCCTAGACACAGCGCGACCTCACCCCCAATACCGGGAAAGACGAACCCCTGAAGATCCGCTCACTGCCTCCATGTGGTTCGGGACTGTACCCAACTAAAACCTGTTTGCACGACTCCTTTGAGCCGTGGTAGGGTAGTAATCAAAGCACAGTACTCACACGAGACAAATGACGATCCCCAGGTCGATGAACTAACCTGTACACATGTCACCTGGGAACTGCTATCTGACGTCAGGTATAAGACCAACTAGCATGTTCCCGGCGAGTCCTGTCCGGTGTACTCATAACCCAATAAGCACCTGTATACATCTTAGGTGAACCAACTGACACCAGTGGCTTGTGAGACCGGCCACCGCCCCTCGTCGGGGTCTCGACTGTATACACTAGTCTACTCTGGAGAATCGATGCCCTGTCTCGAAACTCCTACGACTAGGGACCTTTTAAGGATGTGCTTATAGACTCCAGCTCTCACTTATATAATCGCCCTCATACTGCTGGCAGTCAAGCAAGAATCCTAAGGGCTCTATCAACGTGCAATAGCGACCTGTCAGGTCACCTAAAGCAGTACACGATGATAAAGGTAAACCAGATTGCATACTATCATCTCGAGTAAGACTGTCCTACCGGGATAGGTCCTCCCTCAATCATTGCAATCACGTACCTGTGATCCGATAATTGACTCTGAGGGCACTATCTCCAACAAGAATGAGGATAATATCAACCATTCTCACATATATATGAATTATGATAATTAAATAATTAATTAAAGATAATAGTGATGGTTAACTTGAAATGACCATTATCATTTCACATTAATGAATTTTGCAAGAATCAAAGAGCATCTTTCATGTGAAATGATGATGGTCAATATGTCAACATAGGTCAACAAGTCAACCATAGTCAAATGGTCAACAACCCTAACCATAACACAATTATAATTAATTAATATTAATAATCATATTTCACATATAAATTAGGGTTAAGAAAAAAGACAACGGTCATCAACCCTAATGATAGTCCTCTGCCTCTGCCTCAGTCAACTGCGCATACACACCCGTATCCGTGTTCCGAGGAACACGAATACAAAGAGATAAATCCAATCCCAAAACATATACTAGGATCTGGCTTAAACCAAAGCCCGCTAGTATCAACTGTCCGGACACCAAACGTACACAAGTGCGCGGATGTGAACGAACCCCGTTGCAAAACCATGCAACCTCTACTCTGTTTTGCCTAAAGGCGAATAACCCTCTGTGTGGGACTCTAAAGACTCAACACTACACTGGCAGTGGGTTTAACCACAGACTGCAAGCGGCACTAGCTGTACGTAACGGTCCCCAGGTAGATGCCGATAAGAAGATTGACGAAGTGAACCCATCTGAACTCCTACTGAGCCTGAATGTGACAGTCTCCATCACCTGCAGGTACACTACCGTGCCAGGAGTCGTCCATTCTAAATACTCTTAGAATGCTGTCAAAGTACCCTGATTGGGAAACCACCCAAATCTAGATCTAAAACCATAGATCTAGTAACCAGTATGTCTGATATAATATCCAAGTCCTTTGTGGAGAAACTACTGTGTGACGACCAAAGTATAACCGATCGTAGTATAGGAGTTTCTTTTCCTACTCTGTGTATGTCATCCAAATACCAGGATATCACACCCTACTACCTTCTCAACAGATCCATCCCCTATTCTGATGACGTCAAACCTATGACTGTCACATCAGAAATAGATGATCTATCTCCGCTATATCTGCTTTAGTCTATAAATAGACATAAGCCTGATGTCCACCAATGCTTCCGCTACTCCCACTGACTACGACAACCCTCTGGCAGAGTCATAAAGACGTGCACTTCTAAAGCTAGTTTAGAACGACGCTATACTCATCCTCCCACCGGGTCTCGCAGCCTGGAACAACAGCAATGGCAAGTGTGGGTAAACAGGAACCTCCCTGCCACCGTCCTTGAGGCTACCGGAGTACCTCTCGGGTGCCTGAGGTTACCCACCGTATCTGCGGAGTGGCCAATGGAATGTCAAATTAGATTGAATCTTTAGGTTCCTTATCAAATCTTCAGTAATCGTTTGCGGTTCTGGAATCACTTCCAGTTCTACTATACTCCCACTACTGTTTTCTGAAAAAATCCATTTTTAATAAAACTGTGGCGAGTCTAGAACAATATTGCTATTGTTCATCCAGATGGTAGAAAGTCAACTGTAGCGTTTTGAAAATCGTTTCGGTGAAATTTCGAAAAAATCGGTAAAATAAAGGGGTTTTCTGTAAAAAGTCAAAATACAAATATCTTATTATAAAAATTAAATATACATATTCTAGCTATGTAATTGCTATTATTTGGTGTTTATTGAGCCGCTGGTGAAATTTCAAATTTTCTGAAAAAAATATTATTTTATTATTATTTTAAGCCGTCACTAATACATTTAATTAGGGAAAATTACAAATTGGAATGAGTTGAAACAAATTTTGTGCATCATAAAACATTAAACAAAATTTTATCATGTGGTTTTTGAAATGAAATGGTTTACCAAAACGGTTTAGAAAATATCGAAGAAAAAGGTTTTTTTCGGTGAAATTGGTGTAAAGGGAAATTGGGGTATAGCATTTATCTTTTTTTTTCCCTCACCCACACTCTCCACACTCTCTCTCCTCACACCCTAGGCTGATGGCCGAGCCCCCCCTTGGCAGCCCCAAAACTTTGTCCCCTCATTTCACAAAAGAAAGAATTAAAAGGAAAAGAAAGTATAAGCAAATGAGGTATGGGTTTGGGTTGACTTGGACTTTTCTTTACTTGGTTTTTCCACACACCACACCCTCTCTCTCCTCTCCTCTTGGCTCAGCAGTAGGCCTCCCAACAGCCCCCCAACAGCAGCCCCCATTTTTCTCCTCTCATTCTCATCAAAAAAATCCATCTTTTGCCTAAAATCAAGTTAAAACCTCTATAATTCTTCAATCCAACTCTTACCCTTTATTTCTTTGCCCAAGCTAGCATGGATCTTGGAGGAAATTTGGCATTTTGGAGGCTATAATCTTCATGTTGATCTCTTGATCATGAGGTATAAAGATTCATCCATATTTGTTAGTTGTTAATTGAATGTTTAAATCAAGCTTAAATTGGTGTTTTAAAATAAATAAAGGGGTTTTGAATTCAAGTATGGAAATTCAAGTGGATGGTTTTAGATTATAGTTAGGGTTTCGTTGTGTGATTATGGTTGCAAGTGGAATTGATCATTTTGTGGAATGTGAAACATAATCAAATTGTTAGTTTGGAAATTGTTATATGTAAATTGTCCTAATTATGATTGTTTTGCAAACTAGATTTTTGTAATTTATATAAAGTAGTGAGATTAAATTCTAGTTAATGGTTGTGTGGCTTAGTTAATATGTTTTAATGAGAATTATGGCCACTAAAATTGTTAAAATATTTAAAGTTGATTAAAACACCAAGTTTTGAGCTAAAATGGAAAATTTTGCTAATTTTTGTTAACTAGGTTTTGTAAATATATATATTTTGATGAAATTAAATTATTGGAATGGTTTTTATGACTTGGTTATGATATTGAGCGGATATTGCGGCCGATAGATTTGTTTAAACGTCGAGTTTTGTACTAAAACGGGTAATATTGCTTGCTAGATTTTCGGAAAAATGGCTTTTAAAGTGAGTTTGGGGTTTTTGTGAATTTTAAGCTATTTTATATCATAATTAGTGCTCGTGATTGTACAAATGAGTGTGTTTGGGTTTTTCTCGATGGTCTGGCGTTTGTACGCCGACGTCGAGGGTTTTTGGATTGATTCGTGGAAGCAACTATATGTTTTGACCTATGTGGGATTCATGTATCGTTTTGGTCATGAGTCGGATTATAATGCGATACGGTGCGTTATGATATGTAGGTACCCATATGGAATTCGAGACGACAAGCAAGCACGTGGCGACGTCGGCACCGGCGAGCGAGGACCAGGTGAGTAGATTTATATCTACGGGGAGAAGTCGGGTGGATGGCGTATAGCACCCCCGCAGTTCGTGGTGATGTATACGAATACGTATATACACATATATATATATTGTTTATATATTGTTTGAGTATATTGATGATAATATGGATATTTGGTATTCTTGGATGATTTAGTGTCGCGAAACCCTAGAGTAGTGGTCGCACTACACATGCACACACCAACCCATACTTGCATACTTTCTTCTTTCATCTGTGCTTACGGGATTATATAGTTATGTGTTCACATGGGTATGGGACTATGTGTTCACATACGGATTTGAGGATGATACTTGGGTTTGAGATGAGTCGATGAGATTTGTATTGAGGTTGTGAATTCGGTGACATAGCAGGGTTCGTATTTGAGATACGACATGACGTTGTAGCGGGTCCTTGACGTAGTGTTTCACACACGTCCATGCATACGTAGGCGGTATCAGTATGGTACTAGACGTAGATCAGTACCCCGACCATGATATTTGATAAGAGGATACCAGGTGAATAGTATGATGAATGTGATATTGACCCGTACCCAGATTGGGATGCCGTACGACGGATTTACGTACGAGCTATATTGATGATTGATCCGCACTCTTGACTTGGGATGCCTGATTATAGATATGGTATCGGATATGATATTGTTGAGGCGGGATCACCGACTATACATATACAGGTATGTATATGTATCAACTCAGATGATAGGCGGTTTCCTTACCTGTAGTCCAGCTTGTTAGGTTAGCCCTTTAGTTTAGTTTAGTTGTTAGATTAGATTCGATTCTTACCTATTTCAAAAACTAACGAATCGTGGGTATTTTAAAAGACAGCCTAAGGGATCCTACGGATATTTCAAAAGACGTATCTTTTCATAAAAACACCGTAGCCCCTATTTTCAAAACCCCATGATTCGTGTTATTCCAAAAGGCACCAGTCGTAGGACTTATATTAGATTATTGCAGATTAGTTATCGTTGTGTCTAGTATTCAGCTCCCGCACATTATTGCTGTTCGCTCTGCCTCGCATATTTATTTTGCTGCATATTCCATTATTGATATCATGCTGTTAGGACACCAGCACCATTACCGATGATGCGTATGTACCACGTACACCTACTTGCCGGCTCACACACATCTTCATCGGTAATTGCCATGTCACGTACACTTTAGAGAATATAATTGCTTGACTTAGATTGTTAGCTGGTAGTTTTGACATGATATTAGTGTACTTCCCTTATATGCCATATTAGACATTGTAGTTATTACCTACCACTTCATGCATACTGTTATTCAGTTGTTCACGCCTAGTTCATTATCATTGACATATGCACTTGTGATGATTTCTTGAGATTTATGATATTTCTGGATTTCGGGGAGAGCCGCAAAATTTACAACTTATGATCTTTTAAAATATAAAATGCTGCGGTTTTCTAGTGATGTAAAGTGTCGTCCACCATGAGTTTGCTGTGGTTTTGGAGATCCGTGTCGAGGAGTGGAGGAACCGTCACGGGTACATGGTGGACCCGGTATGGTACCCCGGGGCAAGAGGAATGTGGTGTTGACGTTGAGCCTGGCTGGGGAGCACTACCTACCGGTGATATTACCCGACGCGTCAGATATCCGGAGGATACCGTCGTGGTCTTGAGATGGATGGTAGGGGCCGGTCTGGACTGACGGCGCCCTAGATATTGAGATTGAGACATTGATATTTCGAGACAGTGAGATTTATGTTTTGTGTCGATGCTAGACACTGTTGATACTGATTTCATTTATGATACCTCAGTTTAAAAATACGAAGGAAATCTCACTAATTTATGAAAACAGTTTCTTCATTTACATGTATTCTGTTTCATGCATGCATACCTCATTCATATGATATATTGTTACCTGAGGCACAGACACGGGCACATGAGATTACACCCGGGTTAGATATTTACCCTAGCCTTGTTATAGGCTACATGTTATATACATTTTTGAGGCTATATTATGATCTTTGACCTAGGATTGCGTTATTTATGCGATTTCTGTGCGTAGATATTTTCTATTCACGAGTTGGCAACTCACCCCCGTTGTGCCCCAGTTTCTTGCAGGTTTGCCGTACAGGTTTCCTTACGGCTTTGCGGGCATAGTTTCATTCGGGTGATTTGCTAGTAGGTGGGTTTACTTGTATCATACCCCCATTATTTACCTTGTATGATATTATTCAGTTGTATCTAGTAAATTCCATCAACCAAACATGTATTTATTGAGTTAGAGACCAGTGTTGTTTATTCTTTCGACCTTAGAGTCGCTCGTTATATTTCTGGTGGTTTTGAGTTCCTTTTGAGTTTTGATCCTCGCCGTTGGCGTTGTATATTATATTTCTTGTGTGGTTGTGACCGTCGATTGACGAAGAGCTAGCTCCCGCTTGGGGATGCCTTTTTATTGATTTCGTATACTATTCATGTTATATCCCGTTTGGGAGCCAGTTTTTACAAAGGAGACTCTGCCGAAATTTTCAGGAAATGTTTGATGTTTTTTTTTTACGCATAATTCGGCTATGCTTTTGAAACTACTTGATTTAAATCGGTTTTCCTTCACTCTACTACTTTTCTTGGTTTGGATTTCTGGGTTTTCGGTTTACTTAGATTACGTACGCCTCGAGACGTTTCGTAGTTTAAGTGCCGGTCATGTTCCGTACTTTCGGGTCGTGACAAAATTGGTATCAGAGCGTTAGGTTTTACCTTCGGAGCGTAGGATGACCCTTGGTTGATGGAATAGGTGACTAAAGTAGAGTGACGTATCGTTGGTATGTTCCGCGGCATATTTACGACACGCCACTCCACTTATGAAGCCTTAGGATGTACATTTCCTTGTTCTGTATTATATTCCTTCCTGATCTAGCCTCGTCGGTACCAGTTTGGTTTTGCTGCCACGATTACGGGCAGGGAGAGCTACGGCTAGAGTTGCGGTCAGCACGAGCTCGGCACGAACGAGGACTGACCAGGGCATGATTCCGGCGACACCCGATTGTGGAGAGGTGTCTTTTGACTGTGTTTCCGCGCCACGAGCGTTTGGCGGATCGCCTTTATGAGGTTACTCGGAGGTGCTGATCAACACTGGAGAATTGAGCCAATGATGGAGGCCAGCCAGATTTTGATGACCGTTGGTGTGTTGCTTACTCCTGATGATTGAGGCACTGTTCAGTGTGCAGACGAGCGAGCCAGTTGTTGCTGCGAGCGACGAGATATCGCCCTATATGTTGGAGCTATTGCGGGGCGAGTTGTACGAATAGATGATAGAAGGTCGCTAGTCACCCGATGATGAATGACTAGGACAGGTGGTTCGTTCGTTTACCCCGATGCGAGGTCATCAGATAGATTGATTCCAGCTAGAGACGACTTCACGCAGAGACGTGAGGGTCGACAGAGACGATCGAATGTTGGGAACCTATTATTCCAAGTTTAAAGTAGTCGGAAAGACATGCAGGAAATTCTATGGTCCCTCTAGAAGAATGAAACCCTAACTCGACTTAATGACCGTGTAAAAGCCTTTGAACCTCCGGGTTTGCGGCAGTTCTACGGCGCCATTAGTGAGGCTTGGGTTTGCCTTTCTACGGCTGGACCACCGATGCTGTGGTATGTACTCGATACTATTAAACTGTGCCCAAGAGGTTGAGCTCTTGGGGGATTATGAGGTTTTGACGATTCGATCGAATGGCTCGACTTCATTCGGATACTAGATGGTGAGATGCATTCTTGGGAGGCTCCAGATACGAGGATAGCCGTTGGAGCTCAGTCCATGCAGCTACGACGAGACGAGTCCGGAGCAGTCGACATTAGAGAAAAGTGGAGTAAGAGGTTCGTACGAGATCTGGATAAGACGACGTTCCATTCCGCCGATATCAGAGATGCGATACGCATGCCGAGGCATGGTACTTGGATTTACCTTCCAGAAGGAGTCGCGATGAGTATGCAGTCGTTCCAGAGCAAGATGCGGATATAGGAAAGGACGATAACTTCCGGACAGTTGGCAGAGATGAGACATGGAAGAGACGGTGAGCAGGATTCCTTCCAGGACACTGCTGCAATGATACTTGCACCCAAGATCAGATGTGTCACGTACATTCAGAGAGCCAGAGGCCGACGCCAGTGATATGCTGTCTTACGAGTGGTCGCGATGATTGACCGAGAGATGACCAGAGAAGTGCCAGAACGGGATCATCCCCGTTAGCACACCTGACAGGGCCGATGAGCCGATGGACCGAGAAATTGGTAATTCACAGTGGAGACCTTGACCCAGGAGTGGTCATTGTTACACACACCAGCAGGCCAGAGTTCATGATCTTCGACGAGACGTCCCACTAGTGACCGCGACAGCTGGCCCGTGATTCTTTGAGGATGCACTTGAGCGGTACTATTCCGCCATTATTGATTTCGATGTTTTGGGTGATTTATTCGCATGATTTGATTTTGATGATTGAGGATTTACGATCTTTGCACAGTGTTGCACTTGATATCGTTTTCGGGCTTTGGTTTCACATGTTTGTGATTTTACGGTTTTAGACATTTGAGTTGATTTTGTGCGTGTGCACGCACACGATTTGGTTCCTGCACTCTGTATAGTTTATATATACTTGCAGTGCAGAGATACGCCTTTTGTGCACTTAGATGCACTGGACTTCGATTTCGATTGTGATACTCGATATTTGTTTTGTGCACCTTGTGCACCTGATTAATTTTGCGCACGTTCGGCGCTTGATATTGGATTTCATGATTTCGTGCACGATGGATGCACCTGATTTGAATTTTCGCGCATGTCTTGAGATGCGATTTTGGTGCACACCAGATGCACTAAATCGAGATTTTTCGTGCATGTCAGATGCACCTGATTTTGCTGTCAGGCACACATGTTGCCTACGACAGATGTTTCGTGCACACCCGATGCACTTAGATGTTGTTTCTGTGCGCATGTATGGCACATTCATGGATTTTGATTTCCGTGCGCACCAGACGCACGTAGTATTCATGTGCATATTTTGGGATTTATTTCTTATAGAGCAGTACGTTTTTATTATATTGCTGTATGTTTTCGTACTGAGCAGGACTAGTCAGAGGACAGTACCTGAATATATTTTGCATGCATTGATAGTTATTGAAGGGATTTCCAAAAAGCGAGCTATAGCCTCAGTATTTACTTACGTGTCTGATATGACACGAAATGTTTAAAACAAGGAGACCCTTCTAAATTGTTTCCAAAACGGCGGAACGTACATTTCAAATAAAGGTATATATGTATATAGCTATTTTCTTATGATAGACGTCCGCCACTGTGCAGTGTTATACGCGTTGCACAGCGACTTAAGAGATTTGGCATGCATTTCCTTCAGATACTTACAGATATAGATTCGATGTTTACATGTATAGTTTCGAGTTATATCATATTGGTTTGATTTGGATTTGGCATTGATGTCTTCTCCATGACTCCGATGATTATGGGATGCTTGACGGAGTTTTGATTTGAGTTATATACTCATTTTTTTTTCAAGCGCATGCACTGCGCTACGATTTGTTTTATGTATTTACAGTTTCGGAGCCCCGACGACTTGATGGTTTATCTTAGATGTTTTAGTATTTGGGGAGGTTTGAATTTAAATTCGGGGACCGAATTTCTTTAAGGGGGGAAGATTGTAGCGTTTTGAAAATCGTTTCGGTGAAATTTCGAAAAAATCGGTAAAATAAAGGGGTTTTCTGTAAAAAGTCAAAATACAAATATCTTATTATAAAAATTAAATATACATATTCTAGCTATGTAATTGCTATTATTTGGTGTTTATTGAGCCGCTGGTGAAATTTCAAATTTTCTGAAAAAAATATTATTTTATTATTATTTTAAGCCGTCACTAATACATTTAATTAGGGAAAATTACAAATTGGAATGAGTTGAAACAAATTTTGTGCATCATAAAACATTAAACAAAATTTTATCATGTGGTTTTTGAAATGAAATGGTTTACCAAAACGGTTTAGAAAATATCGAAGAAAAAGGTTTTTTTCGGTGAAATTGGTGTAAAGGGAAATTGGGGTATAGCATTTATCTTTTTTTTTCCTCACCCACACTCTCCACACTCTCTCTCCTCACACCCTAGGCTGCTGGCCGAGCCCCCCCTTGGCAGCCCCAAAACTTTGTCCCCTCATTTCACAAAAGAAAGAATTAAAAGGAAAAGAAAGTATAAGCAAATGAGGTATGGGTTTGGGTTGACTTGGACTTTTCTTTACTTGGTTTTTCCACACACCACACCCTCTCTCTCCTCTCCTCTTGGCTCAGCAGTAGGCCTCCCAACAGCCCCCCAACAGCAGCCCCCATTTTTCTCCTCTCATTCTCATCAAAAAAATCCATCTTTTGCCTAAAATCAAGTTAAAACCTCTATAATTCTTCAATCCAACTCTTACCCTTTATTTCTTTGCCCAAGCTAGCATGGATCTTGGAGGAAATTTGGCATTTTGGAGGCTATAATCTTCATGTTGATCTCTTGATCATGAGGTATAAAGATTCATCCATATTTGTTAGTTGTTAATTGAATGTTTAAATCAAGCTTAAATTGGTGTTTTAAAATAAATAAAGGGGTTTTGAATTCAAGTATGGAAATTCAAGTGGATGGTTTTAGATTATAGTTAGGGTTTCGTTGTGTGATTATGGTTGCAAGTGGAATTGATCATTTTGTGGAATGTGAAACATAATCAAATTGTTAGTTTGGAAATTGTTATATGTAAATTGTCCTAATTATGATTGTTTTGCAAACTAGATTTTTGTAATTTATATAAAGTAGTGAGATTAAATTCTAGTTAATGGTTGTGTGGCTTAGTTAATATGTTTTAATGAGAATTATGGCCACTAAAATTGTTAAAATATTTAAAGTTGATTAAAACACCAAGTTTTGAGCTAAAATGGAAAATTTTGCTAATTTTTGTTAACTAGGTTTTGTAAATATATATATTTTGATGAAATTAAATTATTGGAATGGTTTTTATGACTTGGTTATGATATTGAGCGGATATTGCGGCCGATAGATTTGTTTAAACGTCGAGTTTGTACTAAAACGGGTAATATTGCTTGCTAGATTTTCGGAAAAATGGCTTTTAAAGTGAGTTTGGGGTTTTTGTGAATTTTAAGCTATTTTATATCATAATTAGTGCTCGTGATTGTACAAATGAGTGTGTTTGGGTTTTTCTCGATGGTCTGGCGTTTGTACGCCGACGTCGAGGGTTTTTGGATTGATTCGTGGAAGCAACTATATGTTTTGACCTATGTGGGATTCATGTATCGTTTTGGTCATGAGTCGGATTATAATGCGATACGGTGCGTTATGATATGTAGGTACCCATATGGAATTCGAGACGACAAGCAAGCACGTGGCGACGTCGGCACCGGCGAGCGAGGACCAGGTGAGTAGATTTATATCTACGGGGAGAAGTCGGGTGGATGGCGTATAGCACCCCCGCAGTTCGTGGTGATGTATACGAATACGTATATACACATATATATATATTGTTTATATATTGTTTGAGTATATTGATGATAATATGGATATTTGGTGTTCTTGGATGATTTAGTGTCGCGAAACCCTAGAGTAGTGGTCGCACTACACATGCACACACCAACCCATACTTGCATACTTTCTTCTTTCATCTGTGCTTACGGGATTATATAGTTATGTGTTCACATGGGTATGGGACTATGTGTTCACATACGGATTTGAGGATGATACTTGGGTTTGAGATGAGTCGATGAGATTTGTATTGAGGTTGTGAATTCGGTGACATAGCAGGGTTCGTATTTGAGATACGACATGACGTTGTAGCGGGTCCTTGACGTAGTGTTTCACACACGTCCATGCATACGTAGGCGGTATCAGTATGGTACTAGACGTAGATCAGTACCCCGACCATGATATTTGATAAGAGGATACCAGGTGAATAGTATGATGAATGTGATATTGACCCGTACCCAGATTGGGATGCCGTACGACGGATTTACGTACGAGCTATATTGATGATTGATCCGCACTCTTGACTTGGGATGCCTGATTATAGATATGGTATCGGATATGATATTGTTGAGGCGGGATCACCGACTATACATATACAGGTATGTATATATATCAACTCAGATGATAGGCGGTTTCCTTACCTGTAGTCCAGCTTGTTAGGTTAGCCCTTTAGTTTAGTTTAGTTGTTAGATTAGATTCGATTCTTACCTATTTCAAAAACTAACGAATCGTGGGTATTTTAAAAGACAGCCCAAGGGATCCTACGGATATTTCAAAAGACGTATCTTTTCATAAAAACACCGTAGCCCCTATTTTCAAAACCCCATGATTCGTGTTATTCCAAAAGGCACCAGTCGTAGGACTTATATTAGATTATTGCAGATTAGTTATCGTTGTGTCTAGTATTCAGCTCCCGCACATTATTGCTGTTCGCTCTGCCTCGCATATTTATTTTGCTGCATATTCCATTATTGATATCATGCTGTTAGGACACCAGCACCATTACCGATGATGCGTATGTACCACGTACACCTACTTGCCGGCTCACACACATCTTCATCGGTAATTGCCATGTCACGTACACTTTAGAGAATATAATTGCTTGACTTAGATTGTTAGCTGGTAGTTTTGACATGATATTAGTGTACTTCCCTTATATGCCATATTAGACATTGTAGTTATTACCTACCACTTCATGCATACTGTTATTCAGTTGTTCACGCCTAGTTCATTATCATTGACATATGCACTTGTGATGATTTCTTGAGATTTATGATATTTCTGGATTTCGGGGAGAGCCGCAAAATTTACAACTTATGATCTTTTAAAATATAAAATGCTGCGGTTTTCTAGTGATGTAAAGTGTCGTCCACCATGAGTTTGCTGTGGTTTTGGAGATCCGTGTCGAGGAGTGGAGGAACCGTCACGGGTACATGGTGGACCCGGTATGGTACCCCGGGGCAAGAGGAATGTGGTGTTGACGTTGA
The DNA here is from genome assembly GCA_030015575.1 of Agapanthus africanus. NCBI lineage: Eukaryota > Viridiplantae > Streptophyta > Magnoliopsida > Asparagales > Amaryllidaceae > Agapanthus > Agapanthus africanus. The sequence continues at coordinate 211,579,055 of JASDDO010000004.1, forward strand.
GCCTGGCTGGAGAGCACTACCTACCGGTGATATTACCCGACGCGTCGGATATCCGGAGGATACCGTCGTGGTCTTGAGATGGATGGTAGGGGCCGGTCTGGACTGACGGCGCCCTAGATATTGAGATTGAGACATTGATATTTCGAGACAGTGAGATTTATGTTTTGTGTCGATGCTAGACACTGTTGATACTGATTTCATTTATGATACCTCAGTTTAAAAATACGAAGGAAATCTCACTAATTTATGAAAACAGTTTCTTCATTTACATGTATTCTGTTTCATGCATGCATACCTCATTCATATGATATATTGTTACCTGAGGCACAGACACGGGCACATGAGATTACACCCGGGTTAGATATTTACCCTAGCCTTGTTATAGGCTACATGTTATATACATTTTTGAGGCTATATTATGATCTTTGACCTAGGATTGCGTTATTTATGCGATTTCTGTGTGTAGATATTTTCTATTCACGAGTTGGCAACTCACCCCCGTTGTGCCCCAGTTTCTTGCAGGTTTGCCGTACAGGTTTCCTTACGGCTTTGCGGGCATAGTTTCATTCGGGTGATTTGCTAGTAGGTGGGTTTACTTGTATCATACCCCCATTATTTACCTTGTATGATATTATTCAGTTGTATCTAGTAAATTCCATCAACCAAACATGTATTTATTGAGTTAGAGACCAGTGTTGTTTATTCTTTCGACCTTAGAGTCGCTCGTTATATTTCTGGTGGTTTTGAGTTCCTTTTGAGTTTTGATCCTCGCCGTTGGCGTTGTATATTATATTTCTTGTGTGGTTGTGACCGTCGATTGACGAAGAGCTAGCTCCCGCTTGGGGATGCCTTTTTATTGATTTCGTATACTATTCATGTTATATCCCGTTTGGGAGCCAGTTTTTACAAAGGAGACTCTGCCGAAATTTTCAGGAAATGTTTGATGTTTTTTTTTTACGCATAATTCGGCTATGCTTTTGAAACTACTTGATTTAAATCGGTTTTCCTTCACTCTACTACTTTTCTTGGTTTGGATTTCTGGGTTTTCGGTTTACTTAGATTACGTACGCCTCGAGACGTTTCGTAGTTTAAGTGCCGGTCATGTTCCGTACTTTCGGGTCATGACATCAACCCTCGTCATAGCCTGGGTCAACCCACAAACAGCCATTACAGAAACGTGCCTTGAGTTATCCAGTGTCTGGTTTTAATCATAAGCCGGACAACTCCCCGTACCTTAACATCGTTAAGATATGAACTGTTCTATATCCAATATAGAACCAGAGGCACTGATTTAATTGAACCAGATTCAAATCATGCAGCTATCTCCAGTGCATGTCAACTAAATGGAAGGAGGCCGATCAGCGTTACTCAACTTAGGAATGCTTCCAATTATGGGTAACCTGAAAGAGAAGCAATTTCTCTTTATCATTACTATCAACTGAATACCATACACAAGTATCTACATCTTCGATCACTTTGAAGAATCCCGATACTTGCTACACCTGGTTCTCTACTCTATTCAAATACCTATAACTCCTCAAAACTTAGACCCTGTGTTTCTACGAAACACATGTCTAAGAACTAGAGAAGTTAAAAGTAAACAGAATATAGTATGAGGACCAACCCCTCTGTCCTGATGGACCCTGGACAACATACAATACTCTGTATAAGTCCCTTGAGTCTGACAACTCATTCACTGTATGTCGTAGGTTGAAAACTGTACTTATGGTAAGAAGAATTACACCGCTGTTTAATGCTCCTTACCTAACCATCCACTGATATAGGTAAATGTCGTAGACATAATTTCAAAAGGGTATATCTCACTCTATGAAAATAGACGTACAGATATATCGATTTGAAATTGGTGCATAACAGAGGATATTCAAAACCAAATATTTGTCGACCGGCAAACAGCCCAGATGATCTCCTCAAATATCACCGATTACAACGAATCCCGATATAATGAGGATGATCACCCTATTCCCAATAACTTACTCCCACTCATCATCTGTAAAACCATACAGATGTGAGAATCAAACCTGGTAAATACATACCCTGGAGCAAGTGTCCAATCGGGAAATCAGTTTTCTTTTAACAGTACACAGTTGAACTGAAACATTAAAATGTTTCGATGGGGTATCCTGGTATTCCTAGTAATGCCTCTACTATTATCCAGATTCACAACTATAACCGTATAATCCTTTGCCACCTCTCTAAATCCCTTTATATGTCTTTAGTAATTACCTTCTGCACACCCCTTTAGGCCAATTGGTTTTCTTCCTTCCCTACCGTTCGGCACCAGCCTATGGTTTGGAAGAAGACTATCCAATAAGCATAATGGGTGTACTGTCCTAATCCTAGGAGCACTCGCAATGCGAGAGAAGGTGAAGATAAAAGACAACCGAATAAACCTTATTCCTATTTCTCCTGGACCAGAATCCATCCCCGAACTGGAACAAGTTCCTTTCGAGTTCGTATATAACCATACGATGGAGTATCCAATAAACTGTGGATCTTCGCAGTGATACGGAGTATCCTGGAGAAATACAAAGGTGATTTAGGATTGGCGAAGAAATACTTGGTTTGGTCGTGAATATCAGTCGCAATTTACTTTGCCCTCTTACTAATCCCTTGCTTTGTCTTAATCTTAATACCTTATGCACACCGTTTAGGCTAATTGGTTTTCTTCATTCCCTACCGGTCGGCACCAGCCTAAGATTTGGAAGAAGACTATCCAATTTGCGTAATAGGTGTACTATCTCCTAAACTAAGGAGTACTCGTAACTTGAGAGAAGGCAAAAAGGAAAAGACAACTGAATAAACCTTATCCGTTTTCTCCAGAACCGGAAACCATCCTCGAATTCCTTCAAGTTCGTATCTAACCATACGATGGTTTTGTCCAATGGAAGTGGACGTTCGTAGCAATACGGGGTGTCCTGGAGAAAAGGGTAAAAGTAGGAGTGGCAATGAGGTCTGCAACTCTGACAATCCAAAAGCCAGTGTTAAGAAGGTTCGGTCAACTTGGTCACTGAGTCATAGTCTAGGGTCGGGTCAATGGTCGCTGCCAGAGAGAGAGAAAAAAGAAACACTCAGCGTGCACTCTAACCTAGATCAGAATGGTTATCACTTTAACTAATCTGGAAACCTCCCACTGTACCTCAAATTCTCCTCCAAACCTGAAAGAAGAATTAGTCGGGGTCACCCGAGGAGTAAACCAACTCATCGGTGGGAATCGGGATCCAACTCTCATCGCATGATAACGTGACGGAATCCGCTCACGTCATCACACTCCAGAAGGTATGCGCATATCTGGCAAGTTTCAGTTCTTTTGAAACTCCCGATGTGATTTTTACCCCATGCTCTTATGACCTTGACTTTGGCCAACATATCATAAGTCACATGTCAAGTTCTACCCGTCATTCTCCAGGTTAATTTGAACCCACCCGTACCTACCCTTGACTTTGGCCAAAATGGCAGTACGGCTGTCCCAAACCAACACATCTATCTATGCTGCATATGAATACCCAACAGCTACCAAACACTGTGTCTTGACTTCGGCCAACATACACAGCTTGAATACTATTGACTATCCATATGAAACGACGGAGGGCTACGAATGGTTTCTGGCGAAAACCTTTAACGTAATGAACTTGATATCGTTGAAGGAACGGATAGCGTTTTAGAAAATATAGTGACGAAAACCTTTACTAAAGAGGTCACTCCCGGTGAAGGGATCTCGGCTCTTTCCCCGTAGAATGGGGTGCAGGATATTCCAAATGAATACCACGGTGCAAAGCAAAAGTAATCGGCTATAGTGAAGTTAATGCCCTGACGCAAACTCTTTGTCCAAGGGGTCACTCCCGGTGAAGGGATCTCGGCCCTTGCCTCGTCGACTGAGGAGCAGGATATTCCAAATGAATACCACGATGCAAAACAAAAGTGAACGTCCTTGCAATAACAGCTTTTTGAAAAGTGTTCCAACAACATCAGATTAGGTTTGTTTTAACTTGCATTGATCCGAATCAACGCAGTCCCATCAGTGGATCACACCATAAAGAACGAAAATATACTGATGTACGTATATGCCATCCGCATTCGCCACTGGGTCCCGTCATTACCCGTTAGGTTAGCTAACTAACGACAGAGCGGGGACTGGACCAGCGCGGATGTAAAACATATACAACATCTACTAATATATATACCAATATATTATATTCGCTCAAGGCGTGATAAAATGCAACATCACAGAAATGTACAGCATCACAGAACAATACAGATATCTGGGATCCCCGGGTTTCACAGAGCCACTACTGAAACCCGACGTTCCCCTGGTCGTGTGGATAGCCTGTGCAATGAAATCCTAGACCCCTACGGGCGCGGCAAGTTACCCGCCAAAACCTGAAGCGAGGCAGCCCCCTTCAGCACCGTGAATGGACCACCCGGCACTTCACGGAATCCGGTAACTTGGGCACCCCTCCTGGGTCAACCTGTACCCCCTACGAGTGCGGCGAATAGCCCGCCAATTCTTGAGTGAAGCCCCCTCCGTCCCAATGCCATGAGATGCGGGCTTGTTGCCCTCTAGAACCCGGCTATCCGTGCACCCCTCCGCGGGGTAATCCTAGTACAGAAAGCAAAATATACATACAACGGGTACATCGACCGCAACCAGGTCGTGCCCCAAAAGAATAATACAAACAGGCAGTGATGGCAGTCCACATGTCAGACGCTCGCCCCGCAATATCAAATGTACATAATACAACAAAACTGTACTAGCATTGCATCCAGCCTATCCCCCACGACCGATCCGCAACATCACAGCAAAATCACAGAACATCAACGTGAAAGTCACGTTCGCAAATCCGTCTAACCGGGCTATAGCGGTTAGACTGGATTTACCGATCAAGTGACATTCACGGTCGCAGATATAATGTAAATACTGTGAAATAATGTGTTTAAAATATCCGATCGATCAAAAAATTAACAAATGGGCCCCCAAGCAATACTGTAGCACTCACAGAAATTCTGGGCCCAATTTTAATATTCCAAAACCCATATTTTCAGCCCAGAAGGCAACTGTAGAAATTCGACATGGCAAAGACATCATAGTGCGGCGGAACCGCGGCCTAGAGGGGGGTTTGGCCGCGGTTCCGCGCTCTGGTTGTCGATTTACTGTCTCGAATTTTTACAGTATTCTTAGATCTTCAAGTACATCACTTTTCTACAACCTGAAAAAATTTTGGACTTCAAAAAATTTCAACAGAAAACTGATGTGAGGAAAATGTGGTTTTTTGGAATTTTGGTCGATCGGAAATGCAAACACATAAAACAAAGCTAGACTAAGTTAATGGCGAGGCTCTGATACCACTGTAAGTGCACGGCGGCGCCCCGGCCGTCAATCCGACGCCGGAATGCGGAAGCGGTGATAAACTTTAATTTTGCGAACTTAGCAAACCGGCACCACCGCGCACTAAACACCCGGATCGGGCCATTAAACTAGTTCTAGCTAACTACAAGACGGGTTAGAGATATACCGAGTGATCCAAGTCCTCCGGTCTTCTCGTCGTCGTCCCGATCTCCTGCGGAATGTTCGGTCGTCGCCTCCTCGCCGGAAGGGCACCACATCGCCTGCATCTTTTACAGGCTCCCACCTCAATACCGAGGCAACTCGGGCGCGAAGTTGGCTGGCCGACGCGTCCAAGATTTGCTGTAGAATGTAGTGTAGAGGCTATGTCTCATTTGGGGTTTGTGTTGCCTTTGAAGATGATGGAGGAATCAAGATAAGGAAAAATGGTGCTTGCATTTTTCCTAGCATGAAAATGAGATCAAGAAAAATGCCACAAGCTCAAAAAATGAAACTCTCTTCTACTCTTCTCTCAAGTGTAGCCTCTCTCATCAAGTGAGAATGGTAGAGGAATGAATATCAAAACCATAACAAGAAGGGAGGTGAGTGTAGTAAAAGCAAGGGGGTGACCACAACCCTAAAGAAATGATAACCATCTCAAATCAATATCAAATCCACTCTAATCACCATAAAGCAAGTGATAAGAAGGAAAAAGAATCTCATCATGAAAAACTATCATGATGCCACCAAAATGCAAGAAACCCCTCCACAATGTGTTATTTGCAAACTTGCAAATAACCCCCTCCATCGGAAAAGTCCGGCCGGGAAAGAACAAAGGAAAACCGGCCGGAACGGAATGCAAACTGGCAACTCCAGAAAACTGGTCCCTTAATAAATTACAGGAAAACCCCGATACTGTGCATACACACCCGCATCTGTATTCCCACTGAACACAAATGCAAAGAGACAAAATCTATACTGTACTATACAAGGATCCGGCTTAAACCAAAGCCGGCTAGTAATATCCGTTCGATCCTGATCCGTACAATACCGCACGTATCCGATCGAACCTTGCCATATATCTATACGGCCTCTAGTACTAACCGTCCGATCCTGATCCGTGCAATACCGCACGTATCTGATCGAACCCTGCCATATCTCCATACGGCCTCTACAGCGTTTCGCCCGAAAGCTTGAGTAACTGAAAGTGTGGTGGACTCTAAAGACTCGTCAATACTATGGCTGTGGATTTAACCACTAGCACGTCAGAGGTATAAGCCAATACGTGACGGGCCACCAGCTATTGACCAAAAGGGATGTCGATGAGCGAACTCATCCTGACACCCTACTGAGCCTGTCAGTGACAATATCCGTACAGTCCGGTCCGTTCGTCTATGAGCATCGCATGTCGGGCCTAGGGGGTAGGTAAAAGTCAAACCCCCAAAAGCGGTACAAGTCGTGTCGGAGTGTAGCCCAGAACACCCTGAGATACTACTGGAATACCTACCAGTAAATCTCCTGCCTTGGCCAAGGACTTCGTGTAATGGCTCTCCTAGACACAGCGCGACCTCACCCCCAATACCGGGAGAGACGAACCCCTGAAGATCCGCTCACTGCCTCCATGTGGCTCGGGACTGTACCCAACTAAAACCTGTTTGCACGACTCCTTTGAGCCGTGGTAGGGTAGTAATCAAAGCACAGTGGGAACTCACACGAGACAAATGACGATCCCCAGGTCGATGAACTAACCTGTACACATGTCACCTGGGAACTGCTATCTGACGTCAGGTATAAGACCAACTAGCATGTTCCCGGCGAGTCTTGTCCGGTGTACTCATAACCCAATGAGCACCTGTATACATCTTATGTGAACCAACTGACACCAGTGGCTTGTGAGACCGGCCACCGCCCCTCGTCGGGGTCTCGACTGTATACACTAGTCTACTCTGGAGAATCGATGCCCTGTTTCGAAACTCCCATGACTAGGAACCTTTTAAGGATGTGCTTATAGACTCCAGCTCTCACTTATATGATCGCCCTCATACTGCTGGCAGTCAAGCAAGAATCCTAGGGGCTCTATCAACGTGCAATAGCGACCTGTCAGGTCACCTAAAGCAGTACACGATGATAAAGGCAAACCAGATAGCATACTATCATCTCGAGTAAGACCGTCCTACCGGGATAGGTCCTCCCTCAATCATTGCAATCACGTGCCTGTGATCCAATAATTGACTCTGAGGGCACTATCTCCAACAAGAATGAGGATAATATCAACCATTCTCACATATATATGAATTATGATAATTAAATAATTAATTAAAGATAATAGTGATGGTTAACTTGAAATGACCATTATCATTTCACATTAATGAATTTTGCAAGAATCAAAGAGCATCTTTCATATGAAATGATGATGGTCAATACGTCAACATAGGTCAACAAGTCAACCATAGTCAAATGGTCAACAACCCTAACCATAACACAATTATAATTAATTAATATTAATAATCATTTTTCACATATACATTAGGGTAAAGAAAAAAGACAACGGTCATCAACCCTAATGATAGTCCTCTGCCTCTGCCTCAGTCAACTGTGCATACACGCCCGTATCCGTGTTCCGAGGAACACGAATACAAAGAGATAAAACCAATCCCAAAACATATACTAGGATCTGGCTTAAACCAAAGCCCGCTAGTATCAAATGTCCGGACACCAAACGTGCACAAGTGCGCGGATGTGAACGAACCCCGTCGCAAAACCATGCAACCTCTACTCTGTTTTGCCTAAAGGCGAATAACCCTCTGTGTGGGACTCTAAAGACTCGACACTACGCTGGCAGTGGGTTTAACCACAGACTGCAAGCGGCACTAGCTGTACGTAACGGTCCCCAGGTAGATGCCGATAAGAAGATTGACGAAGTGAACCCATCTGAACTCCAACTGAGCCTGAATGTGACAGTCTCCATACAGTCCGATTTGTTCGTCTGAGAATATTGCATTGCGGGCCTAGGGGGCGGTAAACGTCAGTCCCCTAATAGTGGTACAAGTCATGTTGGAGTGTAGCCCAGAACACCCTGAGATAACACTGGAAACCTACCAGTATATCTCGCTTGCCCTGGCCAGGGACTTTGTGTAATGGCTCTCCTAGACACAGCGTGATATCAACCCCCAATATCGGGAGAGACGAATCCTGTCTAACTGTCACTGCCTCCAAGTGCTTCGGGACTGCACCCAACTGCTACCTGTTTGCACGACTCCTTTGATCCATGGTAGGGTAGCAATCTAAGAACAGTGGGAACACACTCGAGGCGATGTGACAGTGTCAAGTCAACGGACTAAGCTGTACTCATGTCACCTAGGAACTGATAACTGACGATAGGTATAATACCAACCAACAGTTCCCGACGAGTCCTGTCCAGTGTACTCGTAACCTAACGAGCACCCGCATACTATCTCAAGTACGACGTACTGACGGCTGTGGGACAGACCGTCTCCCAAGCTGGGATGAGAAGCGCATGCGCTAGTCTACTCCGGAGTATCGATGCCCTGTCTCGATAGTCCTACGACTAGAGACCTGCATAAGGATGTGCTGTGGATTACCCAGCCCCTACGAGTGTGACTGCCATCACAACGCTGGTAATCAAGCAAAGATCCTAAGGGCTCCACTAATGTGTAAAGGCGATATGCTATAAGAAACACATGCACACATTAAAGTAGAAACAAACCAAGTAGCATACTACCATTTTGAGCAAGATTGTCTATACAAGGTGAATATCCCAAGCTTCCATTAAGTAATATACAAACTAGTATGATACAGTAATGGCCTCTAGGGCATATACACTAACACTAACTACAAGCAAGCAAAGAAAGGAGTTGAGTTTAAGAAATTATACCCTCACTTGATCCTAGGATGCTAAGAAGGAGGAGAAGATGAGGGAGGAGGTCCTGCTGCAGCTACTGCTTGCTATTGGTGTTGCTAATGTTGTTGTTGTTGATGTTGCTACTGCTGCAAGTGTTGCCGCTGCTTGTTGCTGCTGCTGCTTGTTGCTGGCTGCTGCTTGTTGCTGGCTGCTGCTGCTGCTGCTACTTGTTGTTGTTGTTGTTGCTAGCTGCTGCTGCTGCTACTTGTTGTTGTTGTTGCTAGCTGCTGCTGCTGATGCTGAAGATGCTGTTGTTGCTGCTTCAGCTGCTGCTGGAGCTGATGTGTGTGTGTGAGTGAGAGAGACAAGGGAGAAAAATGAGTGTTGCAAACTAAAAAGAATGAGAGCACAAGAGAGTCAAACCCCCTCTCTCTTACCTCATTAAATGCAAGCATGGGCTCAGGCCATCATGCACTCTCTCTCTCTTTCTCTCCAAGTCAACCCAAAACAATAATTCATTTCCACAAAAAAAAAATACTCTTAATTAGAATAAAATTTGCTTAACAAAATGGTTAGTCCACCATGGTTTGATAGACATGGTTTAACCCAAATTAAGCCCTAGTTAACATGCACGTGTGTGTGCAAGCTTAGAAAAATTCTAATAAAATATTCATTAAATCTGATAAAATATTTGAAAATCGTTTTGGTAAACTTTTTACTAAAAACCATACACTAAAGTATAATTAGCCACTAATCACATTCTAAGGTGTTACAATCTTCCCTCCTTAAAGAAATTCGTAACCGAATTTAAAAATACAAAGCTACGCATACCTTCAAAGAGATGAGGGAATTTCTTCCGTATCTCGCCCTTGGCCTCCCAAGTGATCTCTTCATCATTTGGGCTGCGCCAAAGCACCTTCAATGATGGCAAGACCTTCGATCGAAGTTTCTTCACCTGCCGGTCCAATATCACGACTGGCTGCCCGGTAAACGAAAGATCACGCTCGAGCTGAACGGTCTGATGCTGAATCATGTGAGAAGGGTCATGTAGGTAATTACAAGGCATCGACACATGGAATATGAGGTGAATACTCAATAATCTGGGCGAAAATGCCAAATTAAAGGCAACGAAACTAACTCGCATTAAGGATCTTAAAAAGACCAACAATCCTGGGATAAGCTTCCCAAAACTCAAAACGTCATTTATCGGAAAAATCCGTAGGAATACATGATCTGCCACTGCGAACTCGAATCTGCGACCATCTCGGTCGGCATATGACCTCTATCCGAAATGGAAATTTTCATCCTCACCTAAAACAACTGGATCATCTCCGAAGTCTTTAGACTAGCTGGGGTCCAAAAATCCTACAACGAAGAGTCAGAAAAACAGACTGGTGATCGACACGACCTAACCCATAAACCTAAAGGTTACCAATTGGAGTGTCTCCCGATAACAGCTATCGAAGGAGAACCCTAACAATGGCGAGTGACGATCCCCAACTGCCGACAACAATTAATACGTATGCACAAACTTAACAAAGAACAACTGAGCAAACTGAGTATAACCGGACGACAGCATCCGAATGGAGTTACACCCGGACTAAACCCGGTAGACAACATAACGAAATTCGTGGAGACCTGCTCCCATTCCCCCTTCGGAACGGTTAAGGGTTGCAACTCTCCAGCCGGTCTCAGTTGCTCAACCCAAGCACACAACAAGACAGACACCTTGAAACGAAACCCGAGACTTTTCTTTACATCCCTGTCCACCCGTAACTGTCTCACAAGTCACGTTAAATGTTGGTGGAACTTGAATGAGTACAGAGAGTTGACCGATGTGCCTGCTCTAGGGTTTCACGTCTCTACCCAATAATATCACGTACACAAACGCGTCCCTAAACTTAGCACACCCTTGTCATAAATCAAGGACTCTGAATCATTACCCAGCCGAATAGGCTCAAGTATCTCTGACGAACGAGCCTCGGCGGGCAGTGTCTCGCGAAAGCGATTAAGGAAAAGTGGTCGGGCCCGGACATGAGCAAGTTGTCCCCTTAGTAGAGACGACTTAAGCTGTACTCAACGATCGCACAAGAACTGTAAATCTGCAGAGGACTATCACAACAATCAAATTCCGCTGCAGGAAGATGTACATTAAGCTCTGGTGGTCCGTGAAAAATCTGACACGACTCTCGAACAAGTAGTGTCTCCTAATCTCCAACGCAAAACCACCGCCCCCATCTCCAGATCATGAGTGGGTTATCCTTCTCGTACTTCCTCCAAATGTAGGGAAGCAAAGCGATAACTCCATAGTGTCACCTCAGTACACGCTCGAGCCCCACTCACAAAACATCACGGTTAAACCACAAAGTCGCCCGAACAAAAAAAACAAGGAAAGAACTGATGCAGTTGTTAACCGAAACTTTAACTGCCGAAACTCCGCACACACGCCTCAGTCCAAAGAAAAGAAACCTCCATTCCGGTAAATTCAGTCAACGGTGCAGCACTACACTAGCAATCCTGCACGAAACGGCGGTAAAACCTGCTAAGCCCAAAAATCTGTGGACCTCCTGCTGACAAGTCTGGGCCTAAGTTGTACGGCCACGATCTTCCTCAGAACCATACAAAACCGTCTCCCGTAACTACAAGACCTAGGAGTCAACACAAACAATCCTGAAGGAACACTCCGAGAATCTAGCAAACCGTTGGGGCTCTCCCGGTATCTGCAAAACAAATCCTCAAGTGCTACTCCTGTCCCTCAAGACACATTAAATAGACCAGAATGTCGTAAATAACACAACAATAACTGGTCAAGTAACGGCCTGAAAAAATCCGGTTCATCACATCTACGAATGCTGCTAGGGCATTGGTGAATCTGATGACACACCAATACACACAAAGCCCATAGCACGTACAAAGAAGTCTTCGGAATGTCATCACTCCAAACCCGCAACAATGATGACCTAATCCCAAACAAACTTAGAAAATGCCTCGCACTCTGGAGCTGATCGAAGAAATCGTCAATGCGAAGTAAAGGATACCTATCCGCACTGTAAGCCGGTTCAATTGACGATCCATCAATACACAACCTCAATCTGTCGTCTTTCTCCTTGACGAATAGAAATAGGAGCTTCCTAATGCGAAACACTCAGACGCACGAAGCTCCCCCCAATAAACAACTCTGCAGCAGATCCTTAAGCTTCTTAAGCTTCGCCGGCTCATCTGGAACAATGTCGGAAAACTCTCGCACGAAAGAAAACCGGTCCAACAAACCAACTGTGGCTATGGTATCACGAATGAACGCCAAGAATCCATGACATCTCCTCAAAAGCTGACTAGCGAAAAAGGCTGAATTCAAGCTGTGAGAGGAGGCACAACTATCCACCTGCACAACAAGAACTGACTCGCCGGGGAAAACAAAACCTGACTGTTTCCTCACGGTAGTCCACAAACTCCTAGCACGTAGCTAACCAGTCCATGCCTAGGAGAACGCCAAATCCAACATCTCTAAAAGGATCAAAACGACGGACGAATCTCTATCTCCTATCCGATTGGCATACGACCGAATTACGTGTCGCGCAACAAAAGAATCGCTGACAGAAGTTAACACCACAAACGGTTGATCTACCTAACACGACTCTCATCCCAACTACGGCACAAGTGTGAAAAAAAACAAATACATCAAAAGAACATACGAATTAAGGATACCTGAAAACTCTGCATTGGACACCCTCGCGTCCCGATGAGTAGAAGAAAACTCTCGTGTCTGCCCTCTACCCGCAACAGGCCGAACTCCTCCTCTGCAAGACTGACCCCTCTGAGCGAACCTTCCGCGTCCACGATGTCTCAGAATACGACCCTGACGTGGTGCTAAGGAACAATGTCTGACGAAGTGTTGAAGGCTTCCACATCGAAAACACCCACGCGCTGACTGCTGACCCTCCTGGGGATGAGAGCCAAACGACTGTCCTCGTCCTAAGCCTCTGCTCTGGGCTGGTACACCAGTACGATTCCTCAACTGTTCCGGAATGCTCAAAGTCTCTGGAAGACGTGTCTCGTAAACTGGGGATGCATCTACTGGTGCTATGTAGGTGACGGAATACCGCATGATGATCGCAAGGAATAACTGGGTAACAGGGGTGACAACCTCCTATCGCTGCGCTCGAACGACCTCCACCAGTGAGCTCATCGTCTGGCGCAAGTCCTGCATCTCTGCCACTAGTCTAGCGATCTGATCTATCGTAGGAGGAACAATCTGCTCTGGTACAACAGGGGTACTACCCGGATCAGTCCTCATCTCGGACGAATCAACTCGAATCTCGGCTCTCGCGGCCGCTCTCTGCGCCCTCGTAGTCCTTGGAGGCATAATGGCTGAAAAGAAAATAGGATTCGATGAGGATACGGAAATCGAATCACAAGGATGTATACAATCATGAATGAATTTCAATCAATAAGTCATAAGGTCGCTTAGGCGGAGTACCGTGTCGTGAGTATGCCGCGGAACATACGCACACTACGCCATTCTGCTGCAGCTACCTACTCCATCATACCAGGGTCATCCTACACTCCGAAGGTAAAACCTACGCTCTGATACCAACTTTGTCATGACCCAAAGTTTGGCCCGTGACCGGCACTTAACCACGTAACGTCTACAGGCGTAACGCGACTAAGTAAGTCGAAACCCAGAAATCAAAACCAGTAAAAGTATAGAGTGTTTAAAACATTTAATAGAAACATTTGTTAAACTGTTAAGAAAACCTCAAGTAGACAATCACCAAGATAACAATATACGACGCCGTAGCGAAGAAAAGAGCAGTAAGTGGAAAACATCACTCAAGATAAGAACTGCATAAGTAAAGTCGGCTCACAACGAGCTCGACACCAGAATACAAAATAATATACATCGTCCTCACAACTGGTCTCTAAGTCAATACATAAGTGGTAGATGGAGAGTACTAGATACAACAATGTGCATAACTGAAAAATAAACGGATACCGCACAAAACCCACCTATCAGCAAAAGAGCTAGTACGCCAACTGTAGGGGTATCTGTGTCAAAAGATGCAAATAAGCATCCTGCCGCGACTACTCCGAAGGGCAACCTGCAAACACTGTGGCACAACGGGGGTGAGTTGCCAACTCATGAATAGTAGATAACATGTAAAGGTAATCGCGAGTATGCACGTGCTGCCATACTCTAACCTATGCCAACAGATAACATCTATATGATGAACTATATGAGCAGTAATCATGCACCAAGTACGATCTAACAACATCTCTAAATGATAAGCAGGGTATGCAATAATCGTGCATAGCAAATGCAATCTAATAACATCTATATAGGATGAGCAGGGTATGCAATAATCGTGCATAGCAAATGCAATCTAATGACATCTATATAGGATGAGCAGAGTATGCAATAATCGTGCATAGCAAATGCAATCTAATGACATCTATATAGGATGAGCAGGGTATGCAATAATCGTGCATGGCAAATGTACTCTATCAGGTACAACAGATACATGATGAGATATAAAATACTGAATGCTGAGCATGGGAATAATAATATCTACACGGAATATCAACGTGGAAAATAATCGGTGTCCATCCATATGCCCAAATCATGTAAATCTCATAGAATCATGAGTGCCTAGCATCGGCACACTAAAATATCATGAATCATCGTGTCTAGTATCAACACGCAAATCCTCAAGTATCGGGCTCCGTCTGCGGAATCGGCCCTCGACCCCGGCAGTACAGATCGTCCCGTATCCATCTCTCATCACTGGTCAGTATCCTCCGGATAACCGCCAGATCTAACCAATCACCGGTAGGTAGTGGTCCCTGTGCTAGGCTCACCGTCTACTACACAGCGAATCCGTTCTCGCCCCGGGGTACCATACCGGGCCCACCATGTACCCGCAATCAGCCTCATCCAACTCCTCGATTCGGGTTCACATATCACACGTCTCAGAACCGAGAAAACGCATGGTGGACGCACTGAAATATCATATCAAGGGAAATCGGGTTTTTAAATAATGCGTATTTTCCTAAACGAATTACCTCGGTTCCTAAATCCAGAAATCATATGAATCCAAAACTCAATGCGTAAATCCATGCAAGTATGAAGATATCAATATATGTGTGCACTGGTGTGAGTATACAGTGTGCATGTGCACAGCTATGAAAATATCAATATATGTGTGCACTGGTATGAATATACAGTGTGCATGTGCGCAGGTATGAAAATATCAATATATGTGTGCACTAGTATAAATATACAGTGTGCATGTGCGCAAGTATGATGATATCAATATATGTGTGCACTGGTATGAAGATATAGTGTGCATGTGCGCAGGTATGAAAATATCAATATATGTTTGTACTGGTATGAATATATAGTGTGCATGTGCGCAAGTATGATGATATCAATATATGTGTGTACTGGTATGAAGATATAGTGTGCATGTGTGCAGGTATGAAAATATCAATATATGTATGCACTGGTATGAATATACAGTGTGCATGTGCGCAGGTATTATGATATCAATATATGTGTGCACTGGTATGAAGATATAGTGTGCATGTGCGCAAGTATGAAAATATCAATATATGTGTGCACTGGTACGAATATACAGTGTGCATGTGCGCAGGTATGAAAATATCAATATATGTGTGCACTGGTATGAATATACAGTGTGCATGTGCGCAAGTATGTTGATATCAATATATGTGTGCACTGGTATGAAGATACAGTGTGCATGTGCGCAGGTATGAAAATATCAATATATGTGTGCACTGGTATGAATATACAGTGTGCATGTGCACTGGTATGAAAATATCAATATATGTGTAATGCGTAGCAATCCTATAGTGCGAGTGTCATGGTAATCACTAACGGTGTGGGTGTAACATACAAATAGTGCTCGTACAACTTGAACCGTCAGTGACAGTGCAGTGTTCTATGCTATCATTTCTATATGCAACGAGAAGGTATGCTACTAGTCTATATGAACCTCTACGACTAAATATCATAACACGCCCTGACGCTTAACGCCATACGGGCGATTTTCCCGTAGATGTTAAATCTACTCACCTGATCGTGCGCTACTCGTAGCCGACCACCTCCATCCCTTTCCTTGCTACGTCCGACATACCCACCTGCGAACCTGGAATTTACACAAGGAATCCATATATAAGCAAAATATCACGCAAAACGCGATATCGAAATCAAACGATACACTCGCGTCGCGAACTAAACACGCGCATATACCTAACGTGTATGCATACGCCAAAACCCAACGCGACATGCTGTGGAACACAGCGACACGACGTGATACACAGCAACCCAACTCAACACGCATCGCACGTGTCGCGCAAGTCCCGCTACGCTAAAAATAGGTAAACGGTCCCAGATTTAATCTGGAGAAAAAACGAGAAAATCAAACAAGACCAAACCCTTCACAATACCTACAGACAGCTACCTGCCAAAATCCAACACATTTCTTCAAAATTAGGCCGGTAGCTATGGGTGTCGTACCGGCCCAAAACCGGTGGAATGGGCCCAAGGTTCCTACACTATGGTCCTAGCACAATTTCTAGCCTAGTGTATAAGTTTGCTTACAAAAAGATAGCCACAGATAAAGCAGATTCTACGTATCCTATAACTTGGTTTAAAAACGTTTTAAAACACTAATTGGTAAAAAGGGTATTTTAGTGCAACTGAAACAAAAGACTTGGTTTAACAGTACTAATAGCACGTAATCAAATTAATCAAACTCTAAAAACCCTAATCTTCACTTCAACCACAAGCTTAACAATAAGACTCACAAAACACTAAACTTAGCCAAGCAAACCCAGATTTTGCCCACTGCCATTACTACAAAATCTAACTGTACCAAAAACCCCTAAACCATATAAGATAGCTACCCTAAAAAGGTTCAAGTCCCCAGCCCCTCCCCAGGCCGAGGTCGCCGGATCTCTCCCCAAAGCCGCCGGCCAAAACCACGCAGGTAGGTCCCAAACTCTAGGTGCACATTCAGGGTAGCTAGGTCTACACTTCTATATTGTTTGGGTTAAGCAAAAAGTCTCGGGATCACAGCAGACTACAAGTATCCAAAACACGACACAAAAATACGATATTAGAGCAAACCTAAAACTTTAAGGCTCTAACTGGAATTATAAGGCACTACAACACGCTAACTAACAAAATAACAGTAAGAAGAAGACTACCCTCCCAAACCTGCTCAAAACTCCCACTTAAACCACAACTAGTACCAAAAATTACACTAAACACTAACTTAGGCTAACTAACTACAAGCAAGCAAAGAAGGGAGTTGAGTTTAAGAAATTATACCTGCACTGGATCCTAGGATGCGAAGAAGGAGGAGAAGATGAGGGAGGAGGTCCTGCTACAGCTACTGCTTGCTGTAGCTGTTGCTGCTTGCTATTGGTGTTGCTGATGTTGCTGTTGTTTATGTTGCTGCTATTGCAAGTGTTGCTGCTGCTTGGTGCTATTGCTGCTTGTTGCTGCTGCTGCTTGTTGCTGGCTACTGCTGCTGCTACTTGTTGTTGTTGTTGTTGCTAGCTGCTGCTGCTGCTACTTGTTGTTGTTGTTGCTAGCTGCTGCTGCTGATGCTGAAGATGATGTTGCTGCTGCTTCAGCTGCTGCTGGAGCTGATGTGTGTGTGTGTGTGAGTGAGAGAGACAAGGGAGAAAAATGAGTGTTGCAAACAAAAGAGAATGAGAGCACAAGAGAGTCAAACCCCCCCCCCCCTCTCTCACCTCATTAAATACAAGCATGGGCTCAAGCCATCATGCACTCTCTCTCTCTTTCTCTCTAAGTCAACCCAAAACAATAATTCATTTCCACAAAAAAATACCCTTAAATAGAATCAAATTAGCTTAAGAAAATGGTTTGATAAACATGGTTTAACCCAAATTAAGCCCTAGTTAACATGCATATGTGTGTGCAAGCTTAGAAAAATTCTAATAAAATATTCATTAAATCTGATAAAATATTTGAAAATCGTTTTGGTAAACTTTTTACTAAACATCATAAACTAAAGTATAATTATCCACTAATCACATTCTAAGGTGTTACAAATTAGCCTTGCGTGCAAGTGGGAGATTGTTGGATATAGTGCCCTTAAAGTCAATTATTGGATCCCAGGCACCTGATTGCAATGATTGAGGGAGGACCTATACCGGTAGGACAGTCTTACTTAAGATGATAGTATGCTATCTGGTTTATCTTTATCATCGTGTACATTCTTTAGGTGACATTACATGTCACTATTGCACGTTGATAGAGCCCTTAGGATTCTTGCTTGACGGCCAGCAGTATGATGGCGATCATATACGTGGGAGCTGGGGTCTATAAGCATATCCTTAAAAGGTCCCTAGTCGAGGGAGTTGCGAGACAGGGCATCGATACTCCAGAGTAGACTAGTGTATACGGATCGAGACCCCGACGAGGGGCGGTGGCTGGTCTCACAAGCCATTGGTGTTAGTTAGTTCACCTAAGACGTATACATGTGCTCATTGGGTTATGAGTACACCGGACAGGACTCGCAGGGAACATGCTAGTTGGTTTTATACCTAGCATCGGATAGCAGTTCCCAGGTGACATGTATGCAGGTTAGTTCATCGACCTGAGATCGTCATTTGTCTCGTGTGAGTTCCCACTATGCTTTGATTACTACCCTACCATGGCTTAAAGGAGTCGTGCAAATAGGTTTTAGTTGGGTACATTCCCGAGCCACATGGAGGCAGTGAGCGGATCGGCAGGGGTTTCGTCTCTCCCGGTATTGGGGGTGAGATCGCGCTGTGTCTAGGAGAGCCATTACATGGAGTCCTTGGCCAAGGCAGGAGATTTACTGGTAGGTATTCCAGTAGTATCTCAGGATGTTCTGGGCTACACTCCGACACGACTTGTACCGTTTTTCGGGGTCTGACTTTTACCAACCCCCGAGGCTTGACATGCGATGCTCATAGACGAACGGACCGGACTATACGGATATTGTCACTGACAGGTTCAGTAGGGTGTCAGGATGAGTTCGCTCATCGACCTCTCTTTTGGTCAATACCTGGTAGCCCGTTACGTACAGCTAGTACCACTGACGTGCTAGTGGTTAAATCCACAGCCAGTGTATTGACGAGTCTTTAGAGTCCCCCACAGACAGTTTCTCAAGTTTCAGGCGAAACGTTGTAAAGGCCGTATGGTATTATGGCAGGGTTCGATCATATACGTGCAGTAGTACACGGATCATGATCGGACGGATCATACTAGTGGGCATTAGTTTTGTTAGTTATATGTATGCCCTAGAGGCCATTACTGTACATTGGATGTATATTGTAGTGGATGCCGGGACATATATAGGGAGGACTTTCTTGCTCGACATGATAGTATGTTATCTGGTTACACTTTACCTTAACGTGTACACTGATTGTCTCTCTGTTACATGTTGGTAAAGCCCTTAGGATGTGTACTTGACTACCTGGACTATGATGCGGATCATACTAGTGGGGACATGGTAGTCCATAAGTACATCCTTCAAAGTCCCTAGTCGTGGGTGTATCGAGACGGGGCATCGATATACCAGAGTAGACTAGCGTATACCTTCTCGACCCATACAGATGGGTGATGGATGATCCCATATCCATTGGTGTTTGACATCGGAGATGATATACGGGTGCTCAGTGGAGACTGGGTACACTGGACGGACTCGCCGAGAACTCCCAGATGGTATTATACCTTACGTCAGATAGCAGTTCTCTGGTGACACTGGTACAGAGTAGTCTGTTGACCCGAGATCGTCATAGAGTCTTGTATGGTTCCCACTGTGCTTTGATTTCCATCTTACCACGTCCAAGAGGGCGTGCAAAACGGTGGTTTTGGGGTACAGTCCCGAATCACATGGAGGCAATGAGCGATAGGAGGGGATTCGTCTCTCCCGGTATAGGGAGTTGATGTTGCGCTGTGTTCGATTGGCTATAACCGGAAATCCCTGGCCAGGGTTGCTGAGATTTACTGGTAAGTGTTACCAGTAGTTTCTCGAATTGTTATAGACCTCATATCGACACGACTTATCGAGCTATTGGGGTCTGACGTTTACCACCCCTAGGCAAGATATGCGACATATCAGACGAACAGACCGGACTGTACGGTAAGTGTTACTGGTTGGATTCACAGGAGTGTGAGTGGGCTTGCTCGTCGATCTTCTGATCACTCAATACCCGGGTGGCCGTTACGTTTAGCAGACCACTTGCGGCTTTTGGGTGTTTGATATGATCATCACCTGCTGACGGCGTATTGATGAGTCTTTAGAGTCCTACACAGAGGTTTCCTGGCTCAAGCGAAACGAAATAGGAGCGCATATGAGATATGTGCGGGACCGAGAATAATGCGTGTATGTGATACCGTATTCTATTCTCGCGATGAATGTCTCGAATGGTTGTATGTGATATAACCTAGTTATCGAATCAAGGATTGATTCGATAAGCCGATACATTGTATACTGGTCGGTTGTGTGCGACATGACCAGATCATTGAATCAAGTGTTGATTTAATGATTTAATGCATAATTATATATTTGATATATTACTTTGCATTAACTAGTATTGGTTCACTTTAAAAGGATTTTCTCACTTGATGTACACAACTTGTATATGTGATATACTTTTGTGCACTTGTTTGTATCATGTTTGATGATGCATGCTCACTTGGGTTTGTGTAAAGAATTACACCATGGTTAAGTTAATGATTAGGGTTTTGTTTATTTGATTTACTTATTTATTTATTTATTTATTTATTTTCATTTATATTTGGAAAAGAAATGAAATGGTGGCTCATTTTGGACTTTCTTTTGAAGCTTCATGAAGCTTTGAATGGTTTGACCATTTTGTCTATTTTCTTAACCCTAACCATTCACTTGAACCATAGTTGATTCTCTAGACAAGTTATCTTAACCATGGTTTGAATATGATAAGTATTCATTTTTCTTTTCCATTTTATTAAACACTTATCATATTCTTTCTTCTTCTTCTTCATCTTGACAACATGAAGAAGCTTGCCTCCATCAATGGCAACTTGAGAAAATGAGTGAGAAATTCAATTCTAAAGTGAACCCACTTCCTATTTCTTCATCCTCTACCACTTGCCAAGTAGTATAGGGTGTTTTCTTCACAAGTTTCATGACTTGGTGAAGTGGGAGCTTGATCTTGTGATGCCTCGATGTAGATCATCTTCGGCACGAAGCCGACGACCTTGCCCGCCCATTTCTCCGATGAAGCCGACGCTAGAGCCCGGGATTCCATTTGGACAGCGAGGAGACTTCATTGCGGAGCTATGGAGGTGGAGGACCGGATCTACAAAGGTTGTATTTCCGTTCTTTTAGTTAAGTTGTTAACTAGTTGCATCTTTCGCCTAAAATCTAGTTAACGATCCGTATTAGGGTTTCTCGGCACTTGTAATTTTTGAAATTGGCATGGTTGATGCCTTGTGAGACCTCCTTACTGTGCCTAGGAACCCTACAGTGGTATCGGAGCCTAGCTAGAGCCTTAGGCGATGTGTAGACGAAGTTTGAAACCCGATCGATCCGCAACCCTAACCCGACAATGCTCTCTAGACTTTTTTCAAAATCTGGGATTTTTCCAAATTAAAAATGCTTAAAAAATTCAGCAGGGTATTATATGAATTACCATGAAAAACGAGCCTATAATTCCTCTACTTGGCCGCGGAACCGCGGTGTTGACCCCCAGTTAGCGGCGGTTCCGCGGCACATTTATGGCATTAGCAACGGTTCTTTGCATAGTAATTCATATCTCTGTTGTTTATATTTTCTGGGCATTTTTAATACTGATTCTAGAGTTGAGTGTTCTGGGGTTGTATTGGGGACTCGATGAATCGATCGGATTATTTAACTTTGTCTATTTCTCTTTCCGGATAATTTTTGAATATGTTAAAAAGTTCGACCGGATATAAATACCCACTTTTTCCCCTGCCGGAAAATTTCCAAGTGTTGGATTTTTCTGTGGTTTAAGGACGTTCCAAGTAATGCAAGTAACGCGATGGTCCCTCTAGAAGACAACAAACCTTAACTCGATTATGTGACCGTCTTGAACTGCCCTTTGAACCTTCGGGTTTGGGGCAGTACGGCGTGCCACATGTGAGGCGTTGGCTTGACCCTTCTACAGCTGGACCGTTGGTACTGAGGCACGAAGTGGATGTTTTTAAACTTGTTTCATGTGTTGATCTGTTTTGGGAAAACTTGGGTGTTCGACTGTTCGATCGGAAAGTTTAACATTTTCTATTTATCTGGAATGTGATACAATAATTGGAATTCACAAGTAGTTATAAGATAACTGAATGAATGTTATAAACATAGCAGTTTAGTCTCACTTGATCGGTTGCCACAGAATTTTGATGTGATCAAAACTCTGTCGCAATCACGTAGCGTACGCGGATACTCGCCGGGTAAACTTAATAGACAACCTCACTCCATAGCCCCGACCAAGTGACTGTAGGAGAACCCCGTCGCCGAAAGCATCCGTTCGGGTGCTCGCGGCAGCGGTGTTCCACCTTGGTGCACTTCGTCGACGGCGTCGGGGGTGCGGCCGCCTACTAAAGTTTGCGACGAGTATTCGATCAGAATTTCGGGAATCCTGTTGAATTGCCCGGCTTTATATTAAAAAGTGTTTTCGATTTTGAGACTAAAATGCGGGGTTTATAATTGTTAGGCATGCGATGTCTAAGGAATTCATTTGGCTAGGCATGCGATGTCTAAAGAGTTTGCGGATTCCAACTGTTGTAGTTTTACACTTTCTTTTCTGTGACCGTAAGTGTAATATGTGATATCGCCGGTTTCGTTGCTATATGTCAACGACAATTGGGATGCGCATATTTACTTACGTTGATGGCATGTGATGTTATGTGTTGCTGGATATGTTATATTGGATCGTCGTGTTTGAATAGCCGGGGGTTTTATGTGAGATGAGTGTTTTTCATTTTCATTCATATAAAAACTTGTATGTAATATTCTTTTATTGGGGCACTTCCAGGTTGCGGAAGTTGTCACCCTTTGTATATTATTTACTTTTCCGCACTAGGATAGACCCAAGGAGGAGGGCACAAGTAACCGGGTTCTGGAGTCCAGTGGGAGACCAACTCGAGGAGTCGAGTCCGGGTCTCCTAACTCTAGAATTGGTAGGGTTGCTTGCCGCTCTCGTAGGGGTCTACGGGTGTGGGTTTGGCTATTCATCACGACCGTGGAATCCGTGTTTTATACTGGCTCGTATTGAAAAACACGGGTGTCCTAGTATATCCAATATTTCATATGTTTCTTCTGCTGCGATATCTTTGATGTGATCATGTGATGTTCTATGATAGATACAGTATATAGTATATATGATATATTATATAGACATTACTTATGTTTTACACCCGCGCTAGCCCTGCCCTGCTCTGCCGTTAGTCACCTAACCTAACGGTACACGAGGGGACATCGAGGCGAATGCGGATGACATAAGTGTACGTCGTATTTATCTGTGATGTTTAGGTACTTAAATGATGGGACTTCATTAATATGATTAATGAAAAGAAAAGAAACCTAAGATGTTGTGGATTCGAATTTCAAAATAAAATAGGTAGCTACAGTTCTTGCTTTGCACAGCGGTGTATATGATATATCCTGCACCTTATTCGATAAGGAAAGGACTGAGATCCCTTCACCGGGAGTGACTCCTTTAGCAATAACTGGCAGATGTTACACACTTGGTTTGTCTTTTGATTGCTTTTAAGAGTTTTGCTTTGCACAGTGATATATATGATATATCCCGCACCACATTCGACGAGGAAAGGACCGACGATCCCTTCACCGGGAGTGACTCCTTTAGCAAAACTAGAAAAGCCTCAAAAACACTCCATTTCAAAATTCATTCGATCCTACAACGATATCAAGTTCATTACGCAATAGGTTTTCAGAAAAACCTGTCGTAGCCCTCCGTCATTTCAGATAAGTAGTAGTTAGTATTCGTGCTGCGTTTGTTGGCCTTTGTCAAGGCGCAGTGTGCGGTAGCTAACTGGTGCTTATCTGCTTATGCATATGATGCAGATTGGGTTAGGGTAGTCGTGCGACCTTGTTGGCCTTTGTCAAGGGTCGTGCGGGTGGGTTTAATTCAATCAGGAAATGACGGGTTAAACTTGACTAGCATCCTATGGTTTGTTGGCCTTTGTCAAGGTCATAGGAGGTTAGGGGCAAAATTATCGAGAATTTCAAGTGTTGAAATTTGCAATGATATTGCATACCTTCTATGAGATAGTTGGATCCCGATACCCGCTGCAAGTAATTGTTACTCCTGGGAGAGTTTTATACATTACAATTAGCCGATCAAGTAGGTGTCTAGAAAGGTGTTAACGAGGTTACGCCTCTGGGAAAACGAGGTTTACATTAATTAGGTTCGTGCGAAAGCATGGGGGACCTCCCTCAAAGTACCTACACTGGCCTGGCTGAAAGATTGGCGAACTTGTAGCGTGTAATTAATCCCGGCTAGTCTTTCCTTTTAGGGTTTGAAGGAAGATTTGATAAAAACAGTGGGAGCCATCCTGATTAGATAAAATAATAACCAATCTATTCTTGCAAGAGCGCACGCTGAGTATTTTCTTCTCTCTCTCTCTCTCCAGGTAGCGACCATATCACGCTTTAATCAAGATAATAATACGGATTATTGACCGAACCCGCTTGTTATACTGAGCTGGGGAACATTGGTCCCGCTCCAACTTATAATTGTTATAAGACAGAGCAGGAAATAGGGGAATACCAAGATTCCCATGCCACCCAAACGAAGAGAGTGCATGCTGATGCATAATCTTCGGGTGTGTTCATTACAAAGAACTGTTTCTCAGTATCCTCCGAATCCTGGGTATATGATACCGGATCAGGATCCCAGATATGTAATCTGTTACATAGGGCTACAAAAGGGTAGAAAAACTGAGAACGGATGATAAGTTTCATGAGGCAGAAAACGGGGCAAGTGTTGCAGCCAAGCCTGTTGGTCACTGTCACCCTGTATTGTAATACATTGATTCTGAACGTATGTTATTAGATACCGAACTTGATATACAAAAGCATATCTGTCTCTTTATTAGTAAAGAAACGATAAAATTTTGTATTGTTGGATAATGTTTTGGACATTTCCTATATCAAAAGTTGATCGGTTCAGGCACGTTATCTAAAAGCATTAATGTTCTAAATCAAACTACAGTTCTTAGTATACAGAACACACACAAGAGGAAGAGTTCAGAAATGAACGGATCCTGTAAGTCCATGCTACCTCTCCCGGTACTTTCGGGAATGCGGAATTTGGTAAATAACAATTTTTACGGAGGTGGTAACATGGACCTATAACCCGGATCTTGGTTAAACTTCTATCTAACATCCTAACTAAAAGTTTCTAGCTACTCGGTTAGGGGGTTATACCTAGCTTGTCTTGAACTCCTTCGTCTTCAAGCTCCGGTGGTGGTCCGATGGCTCCTTCTCGTCGTCTCCGTACGCCGAAGATAGATCCACTTGAAAGCTCCAACCTTTAGCTCCTTCTTCGTTCTTTGAAGAAACTAGTTCACTTGGTTTGCTAAACCTAGTGAACTAGAATGAGTAGAGAAGATTTAGAATGGGATTTTATCTATGGTTCTTGATTCTCAACACATGAGAGATATGAACCATAGAGTCAAGAGAGGGAGCAAGAGGATGAGGGTGAGAGCAAAGTGGAGAGCTCAAGAACAAGAGAGAGAATGAGCAAGAAAGAATGAGGCTCTCTTTTGTCTCTCACCCTCTCATAATCCATAGTAATCATAACTCATCATATCAATAAAAGTCTTATGTGATGGTTGAAGCAACCATAACCATATCATGTCATGCACTCATTTTACTCAAATGAGCAAGCAAGTAAAAGTCTTTGGCATGAAATGATAGCCATGGTTATCATGATGGTCAACTAGTCAAGCCTAGTCAACCGGTCAACAAAGTCAACAAGTCAACAAAAGTCAACAAGTCAACAAAGTCAACAAAAGTCAACAACCAAGTCACCATAATACTTAATTAATATAATAGTTAATCACATATCATATTCTCATTAGGGTTGAGCAAAAAGTCAACGGTCAACTGTCAACAACCCTAATGAGAATCCGCTGTCTGTGCCTCCCTGTCAACTGTGCATACACACCCGCATCCGCGTTCCGAGGAACACGAATGCAAACTGGATAAATCCAATCCCATAAGATACACTAGGATCTGGCTTAAACCAAAGCCCGCTAGTGTAAACTGTCCGGACACTGTACGTGCACAAGTGCACGGATGTGACCAAACCCTGTCGCAAAACCATGCGACCTGTCGCAATACCATGTGACCTCTACTCTTTTGCCTAAAGGCGAAAAGCTTTCTGTGTGGGACTCTAAAGACTCGACACTACGCTGG
The DNA here is from genome assembly GCA_030015575.1 of Agapanthus africanus. Lineage (NCBI taxonomy): Eukaryota > Viridiplantae > Streptophyta > Magnoliopsida > Asparagales > Amaryllidaceae > Agapanthus > Agapanthus africanus. Next base: position 211,605,726 of record JASDDO010000004.1, read on the forward strand.
CAGTAGGTTAAACCACAGACCGCAAGCGGCACTAGCTGTGCGTAACGGTCCCCAGGTAATGCCGACAAGAAGACCGACGAGGCGAAACCCATCTGAACTCCTACTGAGCCTGAGTGTGACATTCTCCGTACAGTCCGGTCTGTTCGTCTGATACATCGCATGGCGGGCCTAGGGGGCGGTAAACGTCAGTCCCCCAATAGCGGTACAAGTCGTGCCGGAGCGAAGCCCAAAACACCCTGAGATAACACTGGAAACCTACCAGTATATCTCGTTTGCCCTGGCCAGGGACTACTCGTGTAATGGCTCTCCTAGACACAGCGCGATGTCAACCCCCAATACCGGGAGAGACGAATCCTGTCTATCCGTCACTGCCTCCAAGTGCTTCAGGACTGCACCCAACCATTACCTGTTTGCACGACTCCTTTGAGCCGTGGTAGGGTAGTGATCAAAGTACAGTGGGAACACACCCGAGGCGAAGTGACAGTGTCAAGTCAACGGACTAAGCTGTACTCATGTCACCTGGGAACTGATAACTGACGATAGGCATAATACCAACTAGTCAGTTCCCGACGAGTCCTGTCCAGTGTACCCGTAACCTAACGAGCACCCGCATACTATCTCAAGTATGACGTACTGACGGCTGTGGGACAGACCGTCTCCCACACTGGGATGAGAAGCGCATGCGCTGGTCTACTCCGGAGTATCGATGCCCTGTCTCGATAGTCCTGCGACCAGGGACCTGCATAAGGATGTGCTTATAGATTACCCAGCCCCACTAGTGTGACGGCCATCACATCGCTGGTAATCAAGCAAAGATCCTAAGGGCTCCACTAATGTGTATAGGCGATATACAAAATATAAACACATGTACACATTGAAGTAGAAACAAACCAAGTAGCATACTACTATTTTGAGCAAGATTGTATATACAAGGTGAATATCCCAAGCTTCCATTAAGTAATATACAAACTAGTATGATACAGTAATGGCCTCTAGGGCATATACACTAACAATCTCCCACTTGCACTAAGGCCATGTACTGGCGTATCGAAGACCTATCATCTCGATCAGCCGCTCGAACTGAGTCTGGGGTAGGGCCTTGGCGAATGGATCTGCAGTGTTATCTTCTGAAGCGACTCTCCGTACCTCGATCTCCTGGCGATCCACGATCTCCCTGATCAGGTGATACCGCCTCAAGATGTGCCTGGATCTCTGATGGGACCTGGGTTCCCTCGCTAAAGCTATAGCCCCGTTGTTGTCGCAATACAGAGGTATTGGATCAACAATGGACGGAACCACCTGTAGTTCTTTCAAGAACTTCCTCATCCAGACAGCTTCTTTTGCGGCATCAGATGCAGCGATGTATTCCGCTTCCATCGTCGAGTCTGCAACGGTTTCTTGTTTGGAGCTCTTCCAACACACCGCCCCTCCATTGAGGGTGAAGACAAAACCCGACATGGACTTGGAATCATCCTTGTCACTCTGGAAGCTGGAGTCAGCAAAGACCTCGATCTGGAGGTCCTTTCCGCCATACACCAAGAACATCTCCTTAGTCCTTCTCAGGTACTTGAGAATGTTCTTTACTGCTATCCAATGTTTCTCCCCACGGTTTGACTGATACCGGCTTACCACACTCAGTGCATAAGCTACATCCGGTCTGGTACACAACATCGCATACATTATAGAGCCTACCGCAGAAGCGTAGGGTATAATAGACATGCGATCCCTCTCCAAATCAGTCTTGGGAGACATCTCTTTAGAGAGGGTGATCCCGTGACAAGCCGGTAGGTTACCGCGCTTGGAATCTTCCATACTGAATCTCTTCAGTATGGTGTCGATGTACCTGGACTGTGAAAGTCCTAATATCCTCTTGGATCTGTCACGGTAGATCCGGATACCCAGAATGTATGAGGCATCACCCAGGTCTTTCATGGAGAACCTGTGTGACAAGAACCCCTTGACAGATTGTTGCATAGGAATGTCATTTCCTATTAAGAGAATGTCATCCACGTATAAAACGAGGAATACTACAGCTCTCGCTACAAATCTACTATAGATGCATGGTTCATCTGGATTTTTGATAAAGCCAAATTCTTTGACCGTCTCATCAAAGCAGATGTTCCAACTCCGCGATGCCTGCTTTAGTCCATAGATGGACTTAAGCAACTTGCACACCTTTCCGCTGCTCCCACTCTGAATGAAACCCTCTGGCTGGTCCATATAGACACACTCCTCTAAATTTCCATTTAGAAAAGCTGTCTTTACGTCCATTTGCCAAATCTCATAATCGTGGAAGGCAGCAATGGCAAGAAGGATCCGAATGGATTTCAGCATGGCTACTGGAGAAAAGGTTTCGTCATAGTCCAAGCCAGGTCTTTGACGAAAACCCTTTGCTACCAGCCTAGCTTTATAGGTCTCAACCTGTCCATCTACACCAATCTTCCTTTTGAAGATCCACTTGCATCCTACGGGTTTTACCCCGTCTGGAGCAATGTCCAACGTCCAAACCTTGTTGGTGTACATGGACTCCATTTCGGTCCGCATTGCATCCAGCCATTTCACTGAGTCAACGCTCTGAACGGCCTGCTGGAAGCTAGTAGGCTCATCATAATCTATGATACAATCCTCTCTATCCCCGTCTATGAGAAAACCGTAGTATCTCTCGGGCGGATGAGACTGCCTACTACTTCTGCGGAGCGGCGTAGGATTGTCCTGTTCTTCCAAACCCTTTGGTTCCACTAAACTTTCAGTAATAGTCCGTGGTTCTGGAATCTCTTCCAGTTCTACTGCGCTCCCACTTATTTCCTTTTCTATGAACTGGTGTTCTAGAAAGTGGGCATGACGAGAAACAAGAACTTTTTGTTCCTCTTCACAGTAGAAGAAATATCCCTTGGAATTCTTTGGATATCCCACAAACTTGCACAGTACTGAGCGTGCCTCGAGCTTGTCCACATGCTGCTTTTTGACAAAAGCTGGACTTCCCCATATCTTAATGTGATTAAGATGGGGTCTCTTCCCACACCACATCTCAAATGGCGTAGTAGGCACAGTCTTAGTGGGAACTCGGTTCAAAAGATATGCGGCTGATTCTAGCGCATATCCCCAGAATGATCGCGGCAACTCAGCGTTACTCATCATGGACCGAACCATATCCAATAGGGTTCGGTTCCGTCTCTCCGATACACCGTTATGTTGCGGAGTGTATGGAGGAGTAAGCTGAGAGAGAATACCATTCTCTTTTAAGTAATTCAGGAATTCGGCACTTAAGTATTCTCCACCTCGATCCGATCTTAGAATCTTAATACTTGCCGGTCTGTTTCTCTACTTCATTCTTATACTCCTGGAATTTTCCAAAGGCCTCGGACTTATGTTTCATTAAGAAGACATAACCGTACCTTGAGAAGTCATCCGTAAAAGTAATGAAGTAAGAATGTCCGCTTCGGGCATGTGTGGACATTGGACCGCACACGTCACTGGGTACGAGTCCCAAGAGCTCGCTCGCTCTTACTCCATGTCCAGTAAACGGAGTCTTTGTCATCTTTCCTTTGAGACAGGATTGACAAGTGGCATACGACCGATATTCGAACGCATTCAAATACCCTTCTGTATGTAACTTCGTCAACCTTCTCTCATTGATGTGACCCAATCTACAATGCCATAAGAAAGTCTGATTTATTTCTGGAGACTTTCTTTTGTGCGTATTCTGGACATTAAAAATCTGTGGTTGGTTTAACACGTATATACCATTACTCAAAGTACCTGACCCAATCAAAACTTGATTAAGGTGAATGTTCACAACATTACTTACAAACGCAAATTCATAACCTTCTTTAGAAACTAAAGATACAGAAATGATATTACAAGTTGCGTTGGGTACAAAAAAGCAATTACGCAAAACCAAAACATGTCCATCTGACATTCCCAGGTGATAGTCCCCCACGGCTTTAGCATCCATGCTAGCTCCGTTCGCAACTCTGAGGGTCATGTCACCTGCTTTCAAAACACTACGGTTTCTCAACGCCTGTAAAGAATTACAGATATGAGATCCTGATCCGGTATCCAATACCCAGGAAGTAGAGTTTATTGAAAGACAGTTTTCAATAACATACACACCTGAAGCTGAAGCTGCAACCTGCTTCAATTCCTGTGTTCTGGCCTTCCAGGCCCTGCAATCATTCTTCCAGTGTCCTTTCTTATGACAATAGAAGCATTCTTCTTTATCCACAAGCTTTCCCGCCAACTTTGTTGCTTTTGCTTTTCCCTTCGTATCCACTTTACTAACACCGCCCCTTGGTTTGGCGGGGGCCTTCTTCTTCTTTCCCTTGGCTTTCGCCTTGGACCTAGAAGAAGATGATCCTCCTACAAATAAAGTGGATGTATCCCTACCTTTCTGTAGGGTGCCCTCTGCGCTCCTCAGCATGTTGAGGAGCTCTGAAAGTTCAACCTCTTTTTCTTGTAAGTTGAAGTTCAGTATAAACTGGGCGTAAGTGGAAGGAAGGGACTGGAGAACTATATCCGTATATAGCTCACTCTCCAATGTGATCCCTAGGTCAGCGAGCTCCTCAATGTAGCCGATCATCTTTAGCACGTGCTCGGCTACTGATGATCCGACGGCCATTCTTGTCGAAAATAACTTTTTCGACGCTTCGTATCTTGCGATACGAGATTGCTCTCCATACAGTTCTTTTGTATGGAGCAATATGGATTCCATGTCCATATTCTCATGCCTCCTCTGATGTTCGTTGTCCATCGAGGCAAGCAGGAAGCATTTGGCCTTCGCGCTATCAATCTCCCAAGTCTTGCGGATTTCCTTATCCGCGACGCTGGAAGTTGGACCAGGGACAGGGGGAGCTTTGGTGGTAAGAAGATACCCCAGCTTGTCATAAGTGATTGCTATCTTGACATTCCTGAGCCAATCTTTGTAGTTTGGCCCTGTCAGTTTGTTTTTATCTAGGAGTAACTTAAGTCCAGTCATGTTGATTAGTCGCTGCAATTTGGAGAGAAGAGGAAACACTCAGCATGATGCTCTTGCAAGTTTAGAGTGGTTTTTAGTTTGTCTAAACAGGATGGCTCCCACTGTTTCTCGAATCCCTCCTTAAAACCAAAAAGGAAGAATTAGTCAGGATCAATCTCACCGTACAATACTTGCTTAACTGTTCGGCCAGGCTGGTGTCGGTACTTCGAGGGAGGTTTTCCAACGCTTTCGCGAAGTTCCTTAATTAAAGAACCTCTTTTCCCTGGGGGCGTAGCCCCGCTAACACCTTTCTAGGCACCTACTAGGTTTATAGCATTGATCGTTTAGCGAGAAATTTCCCGAGGAGTAGCATATACTCACAGTAGGATAGGGATCCAAATATCATCGCGTGACGAAACTGAAGGAATCCTACCAGAATCATCACACTCCAAATGGTATGCAAATCTAGCAAGTTTCAGTACTTATGAAACTCCCGATGTGGATTTTTGCCCCATGCTCTTATGACCTTGACGAAGGTCAACAAATCATAAGTCACATGTCAAGTTCTGCCCGTCATTATCCAGGTTAATTTGAATCCACCCGTATATACCCTTGACGAAGGTCAATAAGGTAATGCGAGTGTCCCAAACCAACGCATCTATCTATGCTACATATGAATACCCAACAGCTACCAATCACTATGCCTTGACGAAGGTCAACAAACACAGCTTGAATACTATTGAATATTTATACGAAACGACGGAGGGCTACGAATGGTTTTGGCAAAACCGTGAACGTAGTGAACTTGATTTGGTCGATGGAACGAGATAGCTTTTAAAAGGAGTGGCTCAAACTCCGTATTTTAAAAGTTTGTTTTGAAAAGAACCGAGTGGTTTTTCGAAAGTGTTCCAACGACTTTAACTTGGTTTATTATCTTGCATTAGTTCTTTTAATGCGTGAAATTCTTGCATTAGTTCTTTTAATGCGTCCCATCATTTAATCCTACCATTGCAGAAAACAACCAAAATATGACGTACGTTTATGCCATTCGCATTCGCCACTGGGCCCCGTCATTACCCGTTAGGTTACTTAACTAACGACAGAGCGGGGGCTGGGCTAGCGCGTCTGTAAAACATAAGCAACGCCTAAATAATATCATATATCGATATACTGCAATGATAAACATTTCAGATCACAGATAAATACATTGGATATACTAGGAATCTGTAATTTGTACGAGCCTGTAACAAAAACAGATTACACGGTCGCGGTGAATAGCCAATACCCCACCCAAGACCCCTACGGGTGCGGCAAACTACCCGCCAAGTACCCGAAGCGTAGTAACCTCCTTCATCTCCATGAGTAGGCCACTCGACACTTCGGCATACCCGGTAGTTTGTGCACCCCCTCCATGGGTCTATCCTAGGAGCAAAAACAGTAAAAAGAAATTATACAATGACGGCTACAACCCTGACCCGGTTGTGCGGCCATAAAAATAATTATTACATCAATTTACAAATTTACATGAATTGCAAGAAAAGAAAACTCTCGACTCACAACCCCCGGCTATTCACCCGCGACAATCCAACATATTTATATACACATTCCAGCACATTACAGATCACAGATTTGTATAACCCCCACTAATCGTCATATAGCGATTAGTAGACGTTCAATACAAATATCACATTACAGAAAACTCGTTAGCTCAAGTCTTTTAGAAGTTCGATCAAAAATACGGATTTTCGGGACCCCAAAATAAAATTTTCGTTCTGGAAAATCTGGGCAGAAAATATATATTGCAAAAATCCCAAAATACCCCAATGAGCAATCTGCAAAAAAGAAAACCCATGACCGAGTCAACTCGGCCGCGTTTCCGCGGCGGGAGCGTGCTCCCGCCGCGGAACCGCGGCGCTTTGATCGAGTCAGGGGCCCAAATTTTTGCAGTTTCTTTAAAAAAGCCTGAGTCGATTTTTGGTGTTTTTCAAAAAAGTTTTCCAGCACTTTTAAAATCGACAGAAAGTTTAAAATTCCGGGGTTCGTTTCGGGACTTTTTCGTTGATCGATCTTCTAGTTACTTGCTAACATGCTAGATAGAGTTTAACTAGTCTTTGATACCACGGTAAGTCCATGCTACCTCTCCCGGTACTTTCGGGAATGCGGAATTTGGTAAATAACAATTTTTACGGAGGTGGTAACATGGACCTATAACCCAGATCTTGGTTAAACTTCTATCTAACATCCTAACTAAGAGTTTCTAGCTACTCGGTTAGGGGGTTATACCTAGCTTGTCTTGAACTCCTTCGTCTTCAAGCTCCGGTGGTGGTCCGATGGCTCCTTCTCGTCGTCTCCGTACGCCGAAGATAGATCCACTTGAAAGCTCCAACTTTTAGCTCCTTCTTCGTTCTTTGAAGAAACTAGTTCACTTGGTTTGCTAAACCTAGTGAACTAGAATGAGTAGAGAAGATTTAGAATGGGATTTTATCTATGGTTCTTGATTCTCAACACATGAGAGATATGAACCATAGAGTCAAGAGAGGGAGCAAGAGGATGAGGGTGAGAGCAAAGTGGAGAGCTCAAGAACAAGAGAGAGAATGAGCAAGAAAGAATGAGGCTCTCTTTTGTCTCTCACCCTCTCATAATCCATAGTAATCATAACTCATCATATCAATAAAAGTCTTATGTGATGGTTGAAGCAACCATAACCATATCATGTCATGCACTCATTTTACTCAAATGAGCAAGCAAGTAAAAGTCTTTGGCATGAAATGATAGCCATGGTTATCATGATGGTCAACTAGTCAAGCCTAGTCAACCGGTCAACAAAGTCAACAAGTCAACAAGTCAACAAAAGTCAACAACCAAGTCATCATAATACTTAATTAATATAATAGTTAATCACATATCATATTCTCATTAGGGTTGAGCAAAAAGTCAAAAAGTCAACGGTCAACTGTCAACAACCCTAATGAGAATCCGTTGTTTGTGCCTCCCTGTCAACTGTGCATACACACCCGCATCCGCGTTCCGAGGAACACGAATGCAAACTGGATAAATCCAATCCCATAAGGTACACTAGGATCTGGCTTAAACCAAAGCCCGCTAGTGTAAACTGTCCGGACACTGTACGTGCACAAGTGCACAGATGTGACCGAACCCTGTCGCAAAACCATGCGACCTGTCGCAATACCATGCGACCTCTATTCTTTTGCCTAAAGGCGAAAAGCTTTCTGTGTGGGACTTTAAAGACTCGACAATACGCTGGCAGTGGGTTAAACCACAGACCGCAAGCGGCACTAGCTGTGCGTAACGGTCCCCAGGTAATGCCGACAAGAAGACCGACGAGGCGAAACCCATCTGAACTCCTACTGAGCCTGAGTGTGACATTCTCCGTACAGTCCGGTCTGTTCGTCTGATACATCGCATGGCGGGCCTAAGGGGCGGTAAACGTCAGTCCCCTAATAGCGGTACAAGTCGTGCCGGAGAGAAGCCCAAAACACCCTGAGATAACACTGGAAACCTACCAGTATATCTCGTTTGCCCTGGCCAGGGACTACTCGTGTAATGGCTCTCCTAGACACAGCGCGATGTCAACCCCCAATACCGGGAGAGACGAATCCTGTCTAACCGTCACTGCCTCCAAGTGCTTCGGGACTGCACCCAACCATTACCTGTTTGCACGACTCCTTTGAGCCGTGGTAGGGTAGTGATCAAAGTACAGTGGGAACACACCCGAGGCGAAGTGACAGTGTCAAGTCAGCGGACTAAGCTGTACTCATGTCACCTGGGAACTGATAACTGACGATAGGCATAATACCAACTAGTCAGTTCCCGATGAGTCATGTCCAGTGTACCCGTAACCTAACGAGCACCCGCATACTATTTCAAGTACGACGTACTGACGGCTGTGGGACAGACCGTCTCCCACACTGGGATGAGAAGCGCATGCGCTGGTCTACTCTGGAGTATCGATGCCCTGTCTCGATAGTCCTGCGACCAGGGACCTGCATAAGGATGTGCTTATAGATTACCCAGCCCCACTAGTGTGACGGCCATCACATCGCTGGTAATCAAGCAAAGATCCTAAGGGCTCCACTAATGTGTATAGGCGATATACAAAATATAAACACATGTACACATTGAAGTAGAAACAAACCAAGTAGCATACTACTATTTTGAGCAAGATTGTATATACAAGGTGAATATCCCAAGCTTCCATTAAGTAATATACAAACTAGTATGATACAGTAATGGCCTCTAGGGCATATACACTAACAGATCCTTCTTGAGGTATTGTAGACTAGGTCATATCAATGCGACCCGACTAGCTGAAGTTACATAAAGATGCATATTTAAATCAGTTTGAATTTACATCTTGTGAAACTTGCCAGTCATGTCACAAAGATAAGATGACCATAGCTCCGTTTACTGGAAACAGAGAAAGAGTTAGTGAACTTTTGGGATTAATACATGTTAATGTATGTAGGTCCCCAGTCTACACATGCCAAGACCGGTTCTTTGTACTTCATTACATTCTCTGATAATCTCTCGAGATTCAGACATATGTTCCTGTTGAAACACAAGTCCGAACCTTTTGAGATATTCACAGAATATGATTTAGAAGTAGAGAACCAAAATACGGGTATAAGTATTATGTCCTTTAATGTGATCGAGGAAGAGAATACTTGAGCACGGAAATCCTGGACTATTCCAAAGGATAATGAGATTCTCTCTCAGAATTACTCCTCCGTATACACCATTGAACGATGGTATATCGGGGCGGAGCAGATACACCCTATTTGATATGGTGTGCTCTATGATGAGTACTATTGAGTTACCTATTTCCTTTTTGGGTGTTATGCACTTGAGAAGCTGCATACCTATTGAATAGGGTTCAAATCAAATTTGTTGCCTACCACTTCATATTTGATATGGAAAGGGAAGAGCCCATGTCTTAAGCTAGTTAAGATTTGGGGTTGACCGGCCTATGTCTAAAAGCAAAATCCGGACAAAGTCGTGGCAAGGTCTGTAATGTAGAACTGGAAAGGTTCCAGCTATGCAAACTACAGCAGATGATTTTATACAACCAAAGGATTCAGTAGATTCCAACGAACCTCAGCCTCTCCGCCGATCTAGTAGGGTTCCTCACCCACCTGAGAGATACTTCAATTTCTCTATGACAGTGGGAGCGAGGATTGCATCATGAGATGATGACCCAACTAGCTTCGAGCTGGCCATCAGGAGTAAGACTCTGTAAGAATGGCTGGATGCTTAGTGATCTGAGATGGAATCCATGTACACCAACAAAGTATGGACTTTGGTTGCTATATCTGAAGGGTTAAATCCCCATCAGGAGCAAGTATATCTTAAGAAGATTACTTGGTGTAGATGGAAAAGTTGAGACTTTCAAAGCTAGACTTGTTAAAGGTTTTCGTCATTGACCAGGCGTGGATAATGATGAAACCTTTTTCCAATGGCTATGCTTAAGTCCATCCAGATCCTACTTGCCACGGCTACATACCATGACTACGATATCTGGTGGTTGGGTGTCATGACAGCTTTTCTAAATGATGTTTTAGAAGAGAACGTCTGTAAGTATACAGCCAGAGGGCCTCGTAGACAGTGGGAGCAGCGGAAACGTGTACAAGATGCTTTATAGGATAAAGCAGGCATCGCGGAGTTGGAACATCTGTTTTGATGTAGTAGTCAAATAGTTTGACTTCATCAAAATGGTAGATGAACCTTGTATATAAAAAAAGGTAGTAGGGAGTATGGTGACGATCCTCGTAGAGTACGTGGATGACATACTCTTGATAGGGAAGGAGTTTCCTATGCTACGCTCGATCAATCTCCGCTTATCACTATAATTCTCCATATAGGATCAAACTGATACCTATTAAATCCTGAGTTTTGGATCTATGAGATAGATCTAAATGGATGTTAGGATACTCACTAGCTGTAGTGAGATGGTATCAGTCGATCCTGGGGAGAATCACTGGAAGGGTTCCACGGTGATAAAGACGACTGAATGTCAGTCACAGGCATTGTCTTTACCCTCAGTAAAGGGATAGTATGTTGGAAGAGTTCCAAGCTACATACCGTGGAATACTAGACGATAAAGGCTGGATACATCGCTACTTAAGATGCTACCAAAGAGAATGTTTGGGTGTATATTGGTTCATGAGATGAACTACGTTCCTACCATTGTGAGACGATGGAGTTGTGGCTTATGCCAAGGAATGCCGGTCCCATCAGTGATCCAGACATATTCTAAGGCAGTATCACCTGATCATGGAGATGGTTGATCTCTAAGGGATCGAGGTTAGGAGAGTAGACTCAGAGGACAACACGGCGGATCCACTCACGAAAGCCTATTCCCAGCGAGAGACTTTTATGGGATGGTTGAGTATGAGATACTACAACCACTGCTATCAGATGGCCCTAGTGCAAGTGGGAGATTGTTAGTTATATGTATGCCCTAGAGGCCATTACTGTACATTGGATGTATATTGTAGTGGATGCCGGGACATATATAGGGAGGACTTTCTTGCTCGACATGATAGTATGCTATCTGGTTACACTTTACCTTAACGTGTACACTTCATGTTGGTAAAGCCCTTAGGATGTGTACTTGACTACCTGGACTATGATGCGGATCATACTAGTGGGGACATGGTAGTCCATAAGTACATCCTTCAAAGTCCCTAGTCGTGGGTGTATCGAGACGGGGCATCGATATACCAGAGTAGACTAGCGTATACCTTCTCGACCCATACAGATGGGCGATGGATGATCCCATATCCATTGGTGTTTGACATCGGAGATGATATACGGGTGCTCAGTGGAGACTGGGTACACTGGACGGACTCGTCGAGAACTCCCAGATGGTATTATACCTTACGTCAGATGGCAGTTCTCTGGTGACACTGGTACAGAGTAGTCTGTTGACCCGAGATCGTCATAGAGTCTTATGTGGTTCCCACTGTGCTTTGATTTCCATCTTACCACGTCCAAGAGGGCGTGCAAAACGGTGTTTTTGGGGTACAGTCCCGAATCACATGGAGGCAATGAGCGATAGGAGGTGATTCGTCTCTCCCGGTATAGGGAGTTGATGTTGCGCTGTGTTCGATTGGCTATAACCGGAAATCCCTGGCCAGGGTTGCTGAGATTTACTGGTAAGTGTTACCCGTAGTTTCTCGAATTGTTATAGACCTCATATCGACACGACTTATCGAGCTATTGGGGTCTGACGTTTACCAACCCTAGGCAAGATATGCGACATATCAGACGAACAGACCGGACTGTACGGTAAGTGTTACTGGTTGGATTCACAGGAGTGTGAGCGAGCTTGCTCGTCGATCTTCTGATCGCTCAATACCCGGGTGGCCGTTACGTTTAGCAGACCGCTTGCGGCTTGTGGGTGTTTGATATGATCATCACCTGCTGCCGGCGTATTGACGAGTCTTTAGAGTCCTACACAGAGGTTTCCTGGCTCAAGCGAAACGAAATAGGAGTGCATATGAGATATGTGCAGGACCGAGAATAATGCGTGTATGTGATACCGTATTCTATTCTCGCGATGAATGTATCGAATGGTTGTATGTGATATAACCTAGTTATCGAATCAAGGATTGATTCGATAAGCCGATACATTGTATACTAGTCGGTTGTGTGCGACATGACCGGATCATTGAATCAAGTGTTGATTTAATGATTTAATGCATAATTATATATTTGATATATTACTTTGCATTAACTATTATTGGTTCACTTTAAAAGGATTTTCTCACTTGATGTACACAACTTGTATATGTGATATACTTTTGTGCACTTGTTTGTATCATGTTTGATGATGCATGCTCACTTGGGTTTGTGTAAAGAATTACACCATGGTTAAGTTAATGATTAGGGTTTTGTTTATTTGATTTACTTATTTATTTATTTATTTATTTTCATTTATATTTGGAAAAGAAATGAAATGGTGGCTCATTTTGGACTTTCTTTTGAAGCTTCATGAAGCTTTGAATGGTTTGACCATTTTGTCTCTTTTCTTAACCCTAACCATTCACTTGAACTATAGTTGATTCTCTACACAAGTTATCTTGACCATGGTTTGAATATGATAAGTATTCATTTTTCTTTTCCATTTTATTAAACACTTATCATATTCTTTCTTCTTCTTCTTCATCTTGACAACATGAAGAAGCTTGCCTCCATCAATGGCAACTTGAGAAAATGAGTGAGAAATCCAATTCTAAAGTGAACCCACTTCCTATTTCTTCATCCTCTACCACTTGCCAAGTAGTATAGGGTGTTTTCTTCACAAGTTTCATGACTTGGTGAAGTGGGATCTTGATCTTGTGATGCCTCGACGTAGATCATCTTCGGCATGAAGCCGACGACCTTGCCCGCCCATTTCTCCGATGAAGCCGACGCTAGAGCCCGGGATTCCATTTGGACAGCGAGGAGACTTCATTGCGGAGCTATGGAGGTGGAGGACCGGATCTACAAAGGTTGTATTTCCGTTCTTTTAGTTAAGTTGTTAACTAGTTGCATCTTTCGCCTAAAATCTAGTTAACGATCCGTATTAGGGTTTCTCGGCACTTGTAATTTTTGAAATTGGCATGGTTGATGCCTTGTGAGACCTCCTTAGTGTGCCTAGGAACCCTACAGGTTTAAGCCGGATCCTAGTATTAGATTTGTTGGATTAGTTTAGTCTCATCGCATTCGCATTCAGTCGGAACGCGGATGCAGGTATGTATATACAGGTGAGGGGTATCCTTGTGATCCGTCACGAGTTTACTTTAGATGCTGCCGTATCTTTTTGTTGTAAACATTTGGATTAATGTTTACATGTTGAAATTGTGAAGTGGAAATGATCATGAGGTGCATTTAATGTGACATGTACATGTTTAGTGACTCATGGTCTCTTTATTTGTGCTAATGTCATATTAGAATTTGATTATTGTGTTGATATGATGCTTAGAGAGAGAGTGGACAGCCATATAGGCTTGGGATTGCTCTTGTATTATGATCTCACTCTCATTTTATCAACACAATAACACAAAAGAAATGAGCCTCTTCTTCTTCCTCTAGCTCACCATTTCCACCAATGGTATCATCTTCAACCTCCATCCATACACTCTCATGTATTGAGAATCATTAGATGCATGAGACAAAGTGATCGCACACATTCTCTACTTCACCTTGGACATGTCGGCTAGCAAACTTTGTGTCCGAGTTGCTTCGGATGAAGCGGGAGCCCGTAAAAGGATTCGAAGATGTGGTGCCCTTTCCGACGAGAAGACTGGAGATTGGAGATGCCGCGAGTAGCTTGGGTTGGTGGCCAAAGACCGAAGGACACGGATCGATCGGTATAGCTTTTCTAACCCTTCTCAAGTTAGCTAGTTATAGGTTAATGGTTCGATCCGGGAGAAAGACTACGATAGCGCCGATTTCAAGTTTAAGAAAAGTTTTCGTTTCCGCATTTTGGCCTCGGATTGACGGCCGGGACGCTACCGTAGACTTACACAGGTTTCATGATGTTTTCGAGTGTCGATGCTGGACACTCAGGTTCCATGATTTTGATGTGTCGCGAGGGACACACGTTTATTTATATCCTCATACTTTCATGCATATGCTTTTATGATATTTTCGTGCATGATGTTGTTGTGTCATTGGTTGACCCGTGGACGCGATCCACATGCATACAGGCATTGATTACATGGTTGGATGACATCCACATACTTATAGACTTGATGATATAGTTGACACTGATTTCATTGATGATACCTCATATTTATGATATGTTGCTATCTGAGGCACTGACACGAGCACTTGGTATTACACTTATGTATAAATGTTTACCCTTACCACCTTATCATACTTCAGACTTTATCATATTGAGAATATATATATTACTGGTCGTATTGACCTAGGATTGAGTCATACATACGATTTCTGCTCAGTGATGTTTTCTACTCATGAGTTGGCAACTCACCCCCATTGTGCCACATTTTTTTGCAGGTTTTGCCGTACAGGTTTTCCTTGGCGGCTTTGCTGGCACATTACTTCATTCCGGGCGGTTGCTTTGGTAGGTAGGTTTACCTGTATCGTGACCACCGTTGTACTTTTATTTATTCAGTTGTATCTAGTAAACTCCATCAACCAGACTTGTATATTATTTCAGACTTAGGAAACCAGTTGTTTATTCTTTCGACCTTAGAGTCGCGCGTTGTATTATTATAGTTTTCTTGATATTTTGAGTTTCCTTTGAGTTTTGATCCTCGCCCTTCGGCGTTGTATATTATATTGCTTGCGTCGTTGTGACCGTCAATTGACGAAGAGCTAGCTCCCGCTTGGGGATGCCTTTTATCACTGTGCATTTATTATTCATGTTGTACCCCGTTTGGGGCCAGTATTTACAAAGGAAACTCTGTCGAAATTTTCAGAAAAGACTTGGGATTTTAAAAATGCATAATTTGGCTTATGTTTTTAAAACCACTTGTTTTAATACTAGTTTTCTTCACTTCTTCCTTAAAATGGTTTAGATTTCTGGGATTTTTGGCTTACTTGAATTAGATGGGGTCCTATAGACTTCATATGATTCAAGTGCCAATCATGTGCCATTTCGGTTCGTGACAAATAGGGAGTACTTTCTTGCACGACATGATAGTATGCAATCTGGTTGCACTTTATCTTCAAATGTACACTTATTGTCTCTCTGTTACATGTTGATAAAGTCCTTAAGATCAGTACTTGACTGCCAGGACTATGATGTAGATCATACTAGTGGGGACAGGGTAGTCGATAAGTACATCCTTCAAATGTTCCTAGTCGTGGGAGTATCGAAACAGGGCATCGATACTCTAGAGTAGACTAGCGTATACACTTCTCGACCCATATGATGGACGATGGATGATCCCATATCCATTGGTATTTGACATCAGAGATGGTATACGGGTGCTCAGTGGAGACTGGGTACACAGAACGGACTCGCCGAGAACTTGTAACATTTCAAAAAAATAAAATATTATATTTTGGGAATTTTTGTAATTTAATATTATTTTTAATGAATATTTTAATATTTCGCTATAACTAAATACTGATAAATGGGAAAAATTTTAGAAAATTCTAAAATAGGGTAATTTATGGAATTATGCCATTTTTAATTTTTTATGATTTATTTGACACTAATTTAGTGCTAATCGCGATTAAAAATCGCTAATTGGACTTTATGCGTGTTTTGTGTACATGTCTTTTTCCATACTTGTTACATTTTCTTACATGTTTTGGGTGCATGGTTTGTTTTGGGTTTACTATTGCAAGGAGAAGGAAATAAAAGGAAAAGGAAAAGAAAAGAAAAAGTTAAAGAATGATTAAGAGAGAGAAAGAGTAGGTAAGGGGTCAACCCTTTTGTTGTAAGCCATCCCCATCATTCCTTCTTCTCATTCCTCTCCCTCTCCCTCATATGCTGCTGCTGCCGCCTCCTGTAAGTCCATGCTACCTCTCCCAGTACTTTCAGGCATGCGGAATTTGCTGAAAAATAATTTTTCTAGAGGCGGTAACACAAAACCGGATCTTTGTTAAACATCTAACTAACAACCTAATTAGGAGTTGTTAACTACTCGGTTAAGGGGTTATACCTTTCTTTCTTGAACTCATTCATCTTCAAGCCTCGATGGTTGTCCGGATCGGCTTCACTCCATCGTCTCCTTGCGCCGAAGATCTATCCACCTGAAAGCTTCTACCTTTGGCTTCTTCTTCAAACTTTGAAGAAACTAGTTCACTCGGTTTGCTAATCCTTGTGAACTAGAGTGAGTAGAGGAGAGTGTGTTGGGATTTTTCTCTATGGTTCTTGGTTCTTGTAACATTTCCAAAATAATAAAATATTATTTTTAGGACTTTTTATGATTTAATATTATTTTATCGATTATTTTAATATTAAATTAATAATTAAATGCAAAAAATTACGAAAAATTATGGAAAATTCTAAAATGGGTTATTTATTGGAATTATGCCATTTTTAAGTGTTTGTGATCATTTATATGTTAATTTAGTGCTAATCGCGATTAAAAATCGCTAATCGGATTTTTTTGGCTTTTTGTGCAAAATTGTGCACATATCATTTTGGACTTGTGTTACATTTTCTAGCCATGATTTTGTTTTGGGATCACTATTGATGTGAGAAGGTTTGGATTTAAGAAAAGAAAAGGAGAAGAAAAGAAAACGAAAAGAATAAAGAATGGAGTTGGTGAGAGAGAGGCATGGGGTTCACCTTGACCAACACTTAGCCATTTCCCTCATTTTCCCTCCCTCTTCACTCTCCTCCTGCTGCTCCTCCTGCACCATTTCCCCTCCCCTCTTCAAGCCTCACTTCATCTCACAAACTAGCTCAAAACCACATGTCCGTTTCACAAAACTTGCACACAAGCCCAAGATCTATGCTATGGACCAAGAAAGGTGGTGTTTTGGTGCTCTTGAGGATTCATGAGGGTTTATTGAGGTAATTTCTTCACATTTAGAGTGTTAAATCTTGTGCTTAGGCTTTAATTCAAGTTTTATATCGATATCGGGTGGATTGGTGTACTTTGGGCAAAACTAGAGAGGATTAGGGTAATTTTGAGTTAGGGCTATGCAATTGGACTCTAATGGAGACTTTAGACCCTATATTGACTAGAAACCCAGACCAACCCACTGGAAAACTAAAAATACGGAATTCCGGGACTTTCATGTCGGTTTTTGAGAACCTGAAGCTTGCAGGGAAATCTGGAATACACTGAGACTTTTTCAGGAAAAATAAGCAATACCAGGAGCCTAGTTAGATACCCAGGAGACCACCCTAGGAAGACGAGCCCCCAATTCCTTACCTGGGCCGGCCAGGCCGGTTTTTTCATGAATTTGGCCGGCCAAGTTGTGGTGGATTGCTTCGGGGTTGGTTCTATAGCTCAAGTACACCCTGCATAGCACCCTAGAGTTGTTTATTTGAGCTGATTTGGCCTGAGACGAAATCTGGGATCATTTTCTTGGGTTGCTGCTTTGAAATGTGTTTTGGTTTTTCGTATTTCAAATTCCAGATTTTGATATTTGTGTGTTATCTCGATCGTGTGACGTTTGTACGTCTATATCGAGTGATTTCGAGTTGTTTTGCGAAGGCTAACCGTAGGTTCTAACCTATAAGCCTTTTAGCGTATCGTGTTGGTTTTAGCGTGTCGTATTGGATTTAGTGTGTCGTTTCAAGTGTTGAATTGGTTTTGATGCGATGCGATCGTGTGATATGTGTAGGTACACCGCGACGATCCGAGGCGATGCAGAAGATGACGGTGACATCGACACCGACACGCAGGATACAGGTGAGTAGATTATATCTACAGGGGGAAGTCGGGTGGATAGCGTATAGCACCCCCGCAGTCCGTAATTAGTACTACGTAGTATATTATGTGTGTGATAGCTTTAGTGTGTTTTGGTTAGTTAGGGGTAGAAATAACTAGCGTAGTTCCTAGTTGCGAACCATAGGATAGAATTGCACCCACACGCATACACTTGTGTGTTTCTTATACTTGCACTGCGTTTGATGATATGGGATGACTTTGGAGATGAGTCGATGATGTGAGTTTTGTGCCGCGAGATCGGTGAATTGATATGATTCGTATTTGGGATACGAAATGTGTTTCTTGCGGGCTTGGGATATGTGTTTACCCCCGCATGCATACTTCATTGAAGGTATCGTTTGTGCTAGACATAGAGTAGTACCCCAGATTATATGATCTGATGATAGTGATACCTGTTATGTGACGAGATAATGAGATGTTGACCCATACCCAGCTATTGGGATGCCGTACGACGATTTACCGTACGAGCCTATATTGATGATAGATCCGCGCTCATGACTCGAGGATGTCAGATGATATACTGTATCGTACGCGATACTATTGAGGCGGGATCACCGACTTATATATATTTATATATATCGACTCAGATGTTAGGCGGTTTCCTCACCTGTAGTTCAGCTCGTGGTTCAGCCGTATAGATTAGTGTAGTTGTTAGAGTAGTTTAGACTTCTTACCTATTTCAAAAACTAACGAATCGTGGGCATTTTTAAAGACAGCTCAAGGGAATCTACGGATATTTCAAAAACGACGTATCTTTTCATAAAAACACTGTAGCCCCTATTTTCAAAACCCCATGATTCGTGTTATTTCAAAAGGCACCATTCGTAAGACTTATATTAGAGTAATACAGATTAGTTTTGGTTACGTCTTGTTTCAGCTCCCACTCCCTTTTTGTGGTTCGCTTTGCATCGCATTCTTATACTATGTTTCATACTCCAGTATTAATATCATGCTGATAGGACACCAGCACCATTACCGATGATGCGTATGTACCACGTACACTTACTTGCCGGCTCACACACATCTTCATCGGTAATTGCCATGTCACGTACACCTTAGAAATATTATTGCTTGACATAGCCTTTTTACTAATAGTTTAGACATTGTAGTTATTACCTGCTACTCCATGCATACTGTTATTCATTGTTATGCCGCATTCATGGATTCTCATGCATATATTCACTATTTTGCATGCTATTGAGGGTTGGATTTGGATTTCTATGAGATTTTCTGGATTTGGAGGAAAACCGCAAAAACACAAATAAACATATTCTCTCTTTTAAAATAAAAAGTGCGGTTTTCCTATGATGTATGAGTCGTCCACCATGAGTTTGCTGATGGATTTGGAAACCCGATTCGAGGAGACGGATGAACCGTTTCGGGTACATGGTGGACCCGGTGCGGTACCCCGGGGCAAGAGGAATGTGGTGATGACGTTGAGCCTGGCAGGGGAGTACTACCTACCGGTGATTTTACCCGACGCGTCGGATATCCGGAGGATTCCGTCGTGGTCTTGAGATTTATGGTAGGGGCCGGTCTGGACTGACGGCGCCCTAGATATTGTGGTTGAGACTTTGAGATATCGAGATATTGGGATTTCGTTTGTGCCGATGCTAGGCACAGTTTTATGCTGATTTCATTATGGTACCTCATCTTTTAAATATAAGGGAAATCTCACTAAAGTTTGAAAACAGTTGCTTCATGTAAATGTATTCTGTTTTCACGCATTCATATCTCATTCTTATGCTATATTGTTATCTGAGGCACTGACACAGACACAGGAGATTGCACTCGGGTTAGATATTTACTCTAGCCTTGTTATAGGCTGCATGTTTTATATTGAGGATTTTTTTTATACTGATCGTATGGACCTAGGATTATGTCTTGCTTTCGGTTTCTGCTTGTAGATGTTTCTATTCACGAGTTGGCAACTCACCCCCATTGTGCCACAGTTCTTGCAGGTTCTGCCGTACAGGTTCCATTGCGGCATTTCTGGCACACTACCTTCTTGCGGGTGATTTGCTTTTGGTAGGTGGATTCTTTCGCATCAAGAACCACCATTGTATTTATTTATTTCATTGTATCTAGAATTTCCATCAACCAAAACTTGTATATTGTTTCAGACCTAGACTAGTGATGTATTATTCGACCTTAGAGTCGCGCTTAGTAGTATTGCGGTTTTCTTATTGCTTTTGAGCTTTCTTTGGATTTGATCCTCGCCACTTGGCGTTGTATATTATTGTTGCATGTGTGGTTGTGACCGTCGATTGACGAAGAGCTAGCTCCCGCTTGGGGATGCCTTTATCATTACCTATATATTGTTATCCTTGTTGTACCCCATTCGGGGCCAGTTTTACAAAAGAAACTCTGCCGAAATTTTTAGAAAAGACTTTATTGTTTCCAAAACGTATCTTCGGCTTAGTTATTTAAAAACCTTGATTTCAAACCTGTATTTCTTCACTTCTTTAAACCAGTTTCTTTACTTATTCTTAAAATGGTTTTAGATTTCTGGGCTTTTGGCTTACTTGGATCAGATGGAGTCCTATAGACTTCATATGGTTCAAGGGCCAGTCACGTGCTCTTTCGGGTCGTGACAAAGTTGGTATCAGAGCGCTAGGTTGACCTTGGTTCGAGTCTAAGTTTGACTATGTGGAGCCTAGGGCGTTTATATATATACGGAACTTAGGCTTGACCTTACGGAACTTAGACTTGGTCGAGGGGGTGTTAGACCCGAACTTTCGTCGTGTAGGATGACCCTTGGTTGATGGAATAGGTGACTAAAGTAGAGTGACGTACCGTTGGTATGTTCCGCGGCATACTTAAGACACGCCACTCCGCTTAAGGAACCTTAGGATGTGCATATTTTGCGAGATCAGTGATTCT
Source organism: Agapanthus africanus (assembly GCA_030015575.1). Taxonomy (NCBI): domain Eukaryota; kingdom Viridiplantae; phylum Streptophyta; class Magnoliopsida; order Asparagales; family Amaryllidaceae; genus Agapanthus; species Agapanthus africanus. Next base: position 211,626,954 of record JASDDO010000004.1, read on the forward strand.
CTTCATATCCTGGATTATACATCCATTTGAGATCCCCGATTCTATTAGTTTCATGATCATACCTTCATTGATGTTGTTCCTTCCTATGATCATGTATCCACTTTGGATCTGTTGTTTCCTTTCTTGCTATTGATGTGCTCTCTTTGATACTCGATTGAGGTTCCTGTCACCGTGTTTGAGCGCAGTTTAGGCTGCTGCTAGGGTTACGGCCGGTGTGAGCTCGTTTGGTACGAGGGCCGACCATTGTGTTTTCTGGTGACATGGGAACGTCTCGAGTTAGTATTGGTGATTGTGACCTCTAGTGGAGGCGAGTGCTTGGTTTTGCACCGGGCGATCGGGCCATCGTTAGAGCTGCCAGTTGAGAGAGGACTGTTGATGTACAGCATACCTCAGAGATTATGATGTCGCTTATCATGCAGACAGATGGACCAGCTGTTGCTGAGATTGGCAGGATGTCGCTTCCGAAGCATACGAGCTGAGATTGCCGGAGATTTTAGGCAGATATGAGACAGGTGATAGCTAGTCTACCCGATTTGAGAGACGAAGGTGATTCGTCCGATTTTTGCGCCGGAGCGGGCCCGGTTGGGTAGAAGATTTCCAGTGTGGAGAGTCTTACTGTAACATTTTCAAAAATATAAAATATTAATTTTGGGAATTTTTATAATTTAATATTATTTTATTGATTATTTTAATATTTAATTCAAATAAATAGGAAAAATGTTAGAAAATTATGAAAAATTATGGGAAATTCTAAAATGGGTTAATTATTGAAATTATGACATTTTTAAGTTGTTGTGATCATTTTGACACTAATTTAGTGCTAATCGCGATTAAAATCGCTAATCGGGTTTTTTGGTAATTTTGTGCAAAACTTGCACATATCACATTTTCTACACTTGTGCATTTTCTAGCCATGGTTTTCATTTGGGTTTACTATTCTTGTGAGAAGGCTTTGGGAATTATGGAGAAAGAGAGAAAAGAAAATGTAATGATGAGGGTAGGTGAGAGAGAGAGGTGGACCTTTGACTTATGACCCTTAGCCATTTCTCTCCTTCTCATTTCTCTCCCTCTTCCTCCTCCCCATTTGCTGCTGCTGCCTAGCCCATTCTCCCCCCCCCCCTCTTCAACTCCCCACTTCATCTCATAAAACACCCCAAAACCCCAATCTCCTTTCATTAAAAATGTGCAAAATCCCTAGATCTACACATGGAGCTAAAGAAGCATGGATTTGGCCACTAGGGGGCAACTCAAGAAAATTCTTGAGTTGCTAATGAAGGTAATTTCTGAACCATTTGCTTAATCATAGCTTTTCCTATAATCCCATGTTAAGATTTAATCGATATTGTGTGATATTATGGATTTGATGAAAACCTAGTTAGGGTTTGAGAGGAACTTGGGTTGTATTGTGAAATTGAGTTCAATTGAGGATACACCAACACCCTAGTGTATGAATTGAGACCCTAACCTGAAGTTTAAACCCATAATACGGATTTTAGAAACCGATATCGGGGGAAATTGTGTAATCTGTCACTGTTATTTGGAATCTGCTATCATACGAGGTATCCTAAAATAAAATTGAGTGGACAGTAGCATGTGCAGGCACCCAGGAAACTAACCCCAAACCCTAGCCCCTAGCTCATCCGTACGGCCGCCAAAACCTCCATTCTGGCCGCAAATTGCGGCCAGACCAGTGAGGAAATTCCTCGTTTTCTGTGCATAGCCCCAATACCTCAATTCTTGGCCCTGGGTACTTCTAGTTTTGACAGATTCTATCTAGGATGAAATCTGGGACATATATCCTAAGTTGCTATTTTAGATTCGTGTTTCCGTATTCCGTATTTTTGATTCTGAAATGGTGGAACGTGTTTTGCCTCGACTATTTGTCGTTTATACGACGATATAGAGGAGTTATTGATGGTTTTGAAGGCGTGCCATAGGTTTTCACCTATAGGCCCCTTATCGTATCGTTTTGGATTTTATGCGCCGTTTTAGATTGGATTTGGTTTTAATGCGCATATACGATATTTTGATGTGTAGGTACCCATGAAGACTTCGGGACGACAAGCATACGTGGTGACGTCCGCAATTGGTGATGCAAGGTGAGTAGATTATATCTACAGGGGGAAGTCGGGTGGATGGCGTATAGCACCCCCGCAGTCCGTAGATAGATTATTATGTAGTTGTTGTGATATTAGGTGTATTGTGGATAGTATAGGGTTAGAAGTGACTAGTGCAGTTCATAGTCGCGAACCCTAGGATAGAATTACACCTATACACACACACCCTTGCTTATCACTTGTACTTGCACTGTGATTGATGATATGTGATGACTTTAGAGATGAGTCGATGATGTGGGCTTGGTGCCCTGGGATCGGTGATTCTATACGATTCATATGTGGGATATGACTTGTGATTCTTGCGGGCTTGGGATATGTGTTTACCCCCGCATGCATACTTCTCTGATGGTATCGACTTGTACTAGACATAGAGTAGTACCCCCAGACTATATGATCTGATGATACTGATACCTGTTATGTGACGAGATAGTGAGTTGTTGACCCCTACCCAGCTATGGGGATGCCGTACGATGATTTACCGTACGAGCCGATATTGATGATAGATCCGCACTCATAACTCGAGGATATCTTACGATATGACATTGAGGCGGGATCACCGACTACATATCTTTATATATATACAATGACTCAGATTTAGGTGGTTTCTACACCTACCCCTCCTGATTGACCGGATACTTAGATGTAGTTTGCATAGTAGATACTTCACTGTGGTGTTGACTACTAGATATCTGCATTTTCCTGCTATTCGCATTGCGGGCATATGTTCATTATTATGCTATTATCATGCTGTTAGGACACCAGCACCATTATCGATGATGCGTATGTTTCACGTACACTATTTGCCGGCTCACACACTTCATCATCGATAATTGCCATGCCACTACACTGTAGTACTGTTGCATTCATGATATGATTACTGCTTGGCATATTGTACACATGTACCTGTACACAAACATAGATGATTCATACTTGATTGAGATTGAGGACTGCAAGATATTCCATGTTACATGATTTCCGATATGATTACCTCTCTTTACTTGTCGCATACATCATGGATTGATTGTATAGCACGTTGCATTGGATTTACTTCTCGATGTGGATTTTCATGTGATTTCTGGTTTTGAGGACCGTGGGATTATTTAATAAAAGATGCTCTTTATGAAAAACCCGGTACCTCGTGATATGATATTTCGGTGCGTCCACCACGCGTTTTCTCGGTGCTGAGACGTGTGCTTGAAACCCGATTCGAGGAGGTGATGTACCGTTTGCGGGTTCGTGGTGGGCCCGGTATGGTTCCCCTCGGCGAGATGATCGATGGGTTATGCCGATTGAGCCTGGAGGTGGGCGAGTACCTACCGGTGATTGTATTTGAGCTCGGCGGATATCCGGGGGCCGACGGGCCGATACCGCAAACGGAGCCCAAAGATGGACATGGGTTGACTCGTACTGCCGGGGGCCGAGGGCCGATACCGCAGACGGAGCCCCATATGGATGAGGATTTACGTGTCGATGCTTGGTACGGGTTTCATGATGAGTTTTCCATGATTTTGGTTATATCCTCACATTGCATACATGATGCTTGCTGTCAGTGGGTGACAGGTGGACGGGTTCCACAGATATACAGATATGGATCATATACAGACTGGATTTACTCTTATCTTACACCAATATTAGTGGTATGGGACGCTAATATATGTGTATTGATATCTTTGATATTTCATCATATCTACCTTATACTGATGACATGTTATTACCTGAGTACCTGGCACTACATACGTGATTAGATGTTACCTTGCCACCTTGTTACACTCAGATGTACTCTTGTGGATTATATTACTGATCGTTGACTTAGGTTTATGTCTTGCATTCGGTTTCTGCTTGTAGATGTTTCTATTCACGAGTTGGCAACTCACCCCCGTTGTGCCACAGTTCTTGCAGGTTTTGCCGTACAGGTCCTATTGCGGCATTTCTGGCACACTACCTTCTTGCGGGTGATTTGCTTTGGTAGGTGGATTCTTTCGTATCAGGAATCACCTTTGTATTTATTTATTTCATTGTATCTAGAAATTGTCCATCAACCAAAACTTGTATATTCTTTCAGACTCAGAGACAGTGTTGTATTATTCGACCTTAGAGTCGCGCTTAGTAGTATTGCGGTTTTCTTGCTACTTTTGAGCTTTCTTTTGGTTTTGATCCTCGCCACTTGGCGTTGTATATTATCATATCATTGCGTGGTTGTGACCGTCGATTGACGAAGAGCTAGCTCCCGCTTGGGGATGCCTTTATCATTTTATATATTGTTATTCATGTTGTACTCCATTCGGGGCCAGTTTTACAAGAGAAACTCTGCCGAAATTTTTAGAAAAGACTGTACTATTTTCAAATGCACATTCGGCTTAGTTTTTTAAAAACCTTGATTTCAAACCTGTATTTCTTCACTTCTTTAAACCAGTTTTCTTACTTATTCCTCAAAATGGTTTTAGATTTCTGGGCTTTTGGCTTACTTGGATCAGATGGAGTCCTATAGGCTTCATATGTTTCAAGGGCCAGTCACGTGCTTTTTCGGGTCGTGACAAAGTTGGTATCAGAGCGCTAGGTTGACCTTGGTTCGAGTCTGAGTTTGACTATGTGGAGCCTAGGGCGTTGTTTATATACGGAACTTAGGCTTGACCTTACGGAACTTAGACTTGGTCGAGGGGGTATTCGACCCGAACTTTCGTCGTATTAGGATGACCATTGGTTGATGGATTAGGTGACTAAAGTAGAGTGACGTACCGTTGGTATGTTCCGCGGCATACTTACGACACGCCACTCCGCTTAAGGAACCTTAGGATGTACATACTTTCGAGATTAGTGATTCTTTTCATATCCTGGATTATACATCCATTTGAGATCCCCGATTCTATTAGTTCATGATCATACCTTTATTGATGCTGTTCCTTCCTATGATCATGTATCCACTTTGGATCTGTTGTTTCCCTTCTTGCCATTGATGAGCTCTCTTTGATACTCGGTTGAGGTTCCTGTCACCATGTTTGAGCGCAGTTTGGGCTGCTGCTAGGGTTACGGCCGGTGTGAGCTCGTTGGTACGAGGGCCGACCTTTGTGTTTTCTGGTGACATGGGAACGTCTCGAGTTAGTGTTGGTGATTGTGACCTCTGGTGGAGGCGAGTGCTTGGTCTTGCACCGGATGATCGGGCCATTATTAGAGCTGCCAGTTGAGAGATGACTGTTGATGTACAGCATACCTCAGAGATGTGATGTCGCCTATCGTGCAGACAGATGGACCAGCTGTTGCTGAGATTGACAGGATGTTGCTTTCGGAGCTTACGAGCTGAGATTGCCGGAGCTTCCAGGCAGATATGAGACAGATGATAGCTAGTCTACCCGATTTGAGAGACGAAGGTGATTCGTCCGATTTTGCGCCAGAGCGGGCGCAGTTGAGTTGAAGATTTCCAGTGTGGAGAGTCTTACTCAGATCTAGAGCAGACCGACTCAGAGATGACCGCTTATGTATCGCCTTTCCTGGAGGATTGAGGCGTTGTTCGGCGTACAGGCGTATGAGCCAGTTGCTGCTGCAAATGACGAGATATCGCCCAGATGGTTGGAGCTACTGCAGCATGAGCATGTTCTTAGAGAGATGATAGCGAGTTGCTAGTCACCGAGGATGGATGACTAGGACGTGTGGTGAGTTCGCTTACCCCGATGCGAGGTCATCAGGCGGATTGATTCCAGCTAGAGACGACTTCACGCAGGTTCGTGAGAGTCGATAGAGACGATCGAACGTCAGGAGCCTATTTTCCAAGTTTAAAGTATACGGAAAGACATGCAGGTGATTCTATGGACCCTCTAGAAGAATGAAACCCTAACTCGACTTAATGACCGTGTGACAGCCTTTGAACCTTAGGGTTTACGGCGGTTCCGCGGCGCCATTAGTGAGGCTTGGGTTTGCCCTTCTACGGCTGGACCACCGACGCTGTGGCATGTACTCGATACTATTAAACTGTACCCGAGATGTGAGCTCTTGGAGGATTATGAGGATCTGACGAGTCGATCGGATGGTTCGACATCTTTCGAATATCGTGATGGGACACTGCTTGGGAGACTCCAGATGCGAGCATAGCCGTTGGAGCACCGTACATGCAGCCATGATGAGACGAGTCCGAATCAGTCGACATTGACGCAGAGTGAAGAAAAGAGTTCGCGAGATATTTCGACAAGATGATGTCCCACTCCGCTGACATTAGAGATGTGATATGCGCCCCGAGGCGTGGTATATGGATATATCTTCCAGAAAGAAGCGCGATAAGTATGCAGCCGTTCCGGAATAAGCTTTAATTTCAGCATTGGATGATGATTTCCGGGCAATTCGGCAGGATTGAGATTTGAGAAAGGAACCTCGACAGGACCTTTCTGGAGTACGTTACGAAAAGACCTGGACCCAGGAGTGGTCATTTTGCGCACACCCAGCAGGCCAGAGTTCGGCATTGTCGACAAGGTAGTTGACCAAGTTCGGATAAAGGAACTTAACCAGATGCGTTGCGAATTGATCAAGGACGGTCGAGTGATGAGTATTCCTCCGATGGTCGGGACGTGTTCCCGAGGACCAGTTCGGCCTGACATCTGCTACAGAGTGATGAAGATACAGAATACGCGATTTCGAGTCCGTGTGAGAGACTTCAGATTGACCGTGGTCGAGAACAGTGCAGTGCATAGTAGCTTGGCATGACGTCATAGTGGACGATGATAGAGACAGTTGAAACAAGAGGTTCGTGTGAGACACTGACGAGCTGTCATTGCTTCCCGTCGAGACTAGAGACCTGATTTGCTTACAGAGACGTTGGGATGTGACCAGTTCCTGAGAAATGTTGTTCTGAGGACACAGGTGTCTTTTGAGCGAGAAGGGGTTGTGCAGAAAAGCCAGCCTCTGTACAGATCGGCATAGGCATGATTGGAAGAGACCTTGAGCAGGATTCCTTCCAGGACGTTGCTGCAATGATGTTTTCACCCAGGATCAGATGTGTGACGTACATTCAGAGAGCCAGAGGCCGACGCCAGTGATATGCTGCCTTACGAGTGGTCGTGAGGTTTGACCGAGAGGTGACCAGAGAAGTGCCAGAACGGAACCGTCCCCGTTAGCACACCTGACAGGGCCGATGAGCCGATTGACTGTGATATTGGTAATCCGCAGAGAAGATAAGAACCCAGAGAGTCAGAAGACGCCAGACCGTGAGCAAGAGGCAGGTGGATATCCTGCACTACTAGCAGTGGATTGCACTGACTCCTTCTCGACTTTGAAGGAGGAACTACCGAAGACGGTATTTATGGTTGGTGATTTTGTGATTTGATTATCACGTATCCGTCATTTTGGATTTCGGTATTTTGGGCGTTCTGTTGCATGATTTAGTTTTGGTGACTGAGTTTCATGATATTGGTTTCATGCACCCACTGGACATTTATATATTTTACGCAGAGTTTTCATGCATTTTAGTGTTATGCTTTGATTCGTGCACGCTGATGCACACGGTTGTGAGATTCTCCTTTGCGGTACACCTGATTTTGGTTTGAGCCGCATTATATCGTTGATTTTGACCCGGATTTTGATGGTGGATTTTTGCACTCCGTGCTGGTGATATGCTTTACGCCTGTTCGGTGTTTGCTATTGGATTTCGTGATTCCGTGCATGTTGAGTGCGCAGGGCCTAGATTTTCATTCGTGCACGATGGATGCACCGGTTTGGATTTTCGCGCATGTTGGGCGCATGTTTTTAGATACGATTTTGGTGCACGCCAGATGCGCTAAATCGGGATTCTTCGTGCATGTCACATGCACCTGATTTATTTTGCTGTCAGGCACATACGTTACCCATGACAGATGCTTCGTGCACACCCATTGCACCTAGATGTTGTTTTGTGCACCTGTTTAGCACATATATGGATTTTTGATTTCAGTGCGCACCAGACGCACAGGATGGTGTTATGTTTAGATTGGATGTCTACATGTGTAGTTCCGATCCATATCATATCGGTTTTGTATTGGATTTGACATTGTGTTTTTACATTGACTCCGATGATTGCGGGATGCTTGACGGAGTTTTGTTTTCGAGTTATCTGCTCAGTACCCTTGCGCATGCATTGCGCTGTGACGTTCTATGTGTTGATGATTTCGGAGCCCCGACGACTTTGGGTTATTACTGAGATGTTTTTGTATTTGGGGGTTTAAATTTAAATTCGGGGACCGAATTTCTTTAAGGGGGGTAGATTGTAAAATTTTCAAAAATATAAAATATTAATTTTGGGAATTTTTATAATTTAATATTATTTTATTGATTATTTTAATATTTAATGCAAATAAATAGGAAAAATGTTAGAAAAATTATGAAAAATTATGGGAAATTCTAAAATGGGTTAATTATTGAAATTATGACATTTTTAAGTTGTTGTGATCATTTTGACACTAATTTAGTGCTAATCGCGATTAAAATCGCTAATCGGGTTTTTTGGTAATTTTGTGCAAAACTTGCACATATCACATTTTCTACACTTGTGCATTTTCTAGCCATGGTTTTCATTTGGGTTTACTATACTTGTGAGAAGGCTTTGGGAATTATGGAGAAAAAGAGAAAAGAAAATGTAATGATGAGGGTAGGTGAGAGAGAGAGGTGGACCTTTGACTTATGACCCTTAGCCATTTCTCTCCCTCTCATTTCTCTCCCTCTTCCTCCTCCCCATTTGCTGCTGCTGCCTAGCCCATTCTCCCCCCCCCCCTCTTCAACTCCCCACTTCATCTCATAAAACACCCCAAAACCCCAATCTCCTTTCATTAAAAATGTGCAAAATCCCTAGATCTACACATGGAGCTAAAGAAGCATGGATTTGGCCACTAGGGGGCAACTCAAGAAAATTCTTGAGTTGCTAATGAAGGTAATTTCTGAACCATTTGCTTAATCATAGCTTTTCCTATAACCCCATGTTAAGATTTAATCGATATTGTGTGATATTATGGATTTGATGAAAACCTAGTTAGGGTTTGAGAGGAACTTGGGTTGTATTGTGAAATTGAGTTCAATTGAGGATACACCAACACCTTAGTGTATGAATTGAGACCCTAACCTGAAGTTTAAACCCATAATACGGATTTTAGAAACCGATATCGGGGGAAATTGTGTAATCTGTCACTGTTATTTGGAATCTGCTATCATACGAGGTATCCTAAAATAAAATTGAGTGGACAGTAGCATGTGCAGGCACCCAGGAAACTAACCCCAAAACCCTAGCCCCTAGCTCATCCGTACGGCCGCCAAAACCTCCATTCTGGCCGCAAATTGCGGCCAGACCAGTGAGGAAATTCCTCGTTTTCTGTGCATAGCCCCAATACCTCAATTCTTGGCCCTGGGTACTTCTAGTTTTGACAGATTCTATCTAGGGTGAAATCTGGGACATATATCCTAAGTTGCTATTTTGGATTCGTGTTTCCGTATTCCGTATTTTTGATTCTGAAATGGTGGAACGTGTTTTGCCTCGACTATTTGTCGTTTATACGACGATATAGAGGAGTTATTGATGGTTTTGAAGGCGTGCCATAGGTTTTCACCTATAGGCCCCTTATCGTATCGTTTTGGATTTTATGCGCCGTTTTAGATTGGATTTGGTTTTAATGCGCATATACGATATTTTGATGTGTAGGTACCCATGAAGACTTCGGGACGACAAGCATACGTGGTGACGTCCGCAATTGGTGATGCAAGGTGAGTAGATTATATCTACAGGGGGAAGTCGGGTGGATGGCGTATAGCACCCCCGCAGTCCGTAGATAGATTATTATGTAGTTGTTGTGATATTAGGTGTATTGTGGATAGTATAGGGTTAGAAGTGACTAGTGCAGTTCATAGTCGCGAACCCTAGGATAGAATTACACCTATACACACACACCCTTGCTTATCACTTGTACTTGCACTGTGATTGATGATATGTGATGACTTTAGAGATGAGTCGATGATGTGGGCTTGGTGCCCTGGGATCGGTGATTCTATACGATTCATATGTGGGATATGACTTGTGATTCTTGCGGGCTTGGGATATGTGTTTACCCCCGCATGCATACTTCTCTGATGGTATCGACTTGTACTAGACATAGAGTAGTACCCCCAGACTATATGATCTGATGATACTGATACCTGTTATGTGACGAGATAGTGAGTTGTTGACCCCTACCCAGCTATGGGGATGCCGTACGATGATTTACCGTACGAGCCGATATTGATGATAGATCCGCACTCATAACTCGAGGATATCTTACGATATGACATTGAGGCGGGATCACCGACTACATATCTTTATATATATACAATGACTCAGATTTAGGTGGTTTCTACACCTACCCCTCCTGATTGACCGGATACTTAGATGTAGTTTGCATAGTAGATACTTCACTGTGGTGTTGACTACTAGATATCTGCATTTTCCTGCTATTCGCATTGCGGGCATATGTTCATTATTATGCTATTATCATGCTGTTAGGACACCAGCACCATTATCGATGATGCGTATGTTTCACGTACACTATTTGCCGGCTCACACACTTCATCATCGATAATTGCCATGCCACTACACTGTAGTACTGTTGCATTCATGATATGATTACTGCTTGGCATATTGTACACATGTACCTGTACACAAACATAGATGATTCATACTTGATTGAGATTGAGGACTTCAAGATATTCCATGTTACATGATTTCCGATATGATTACCTCTCTTTACTTGTCGCATACATCATGGATTGATTGTATAGCACGTTGCATTGGATTTACTTCTCGATGTGGATTTTCATGTGATTTCTGGTTTTGAGGACCGTGGGATTATTTAATAAAAGATGCTCTTTATGAAAAACCCGGTACCTCGTGATATGATATTTCGGTGCGTCCACCACGCGTTTTCTCGGTGCTGAGACGTGTGCTTGAAACCCGATTCGAGGAGGTGATGTACCGTTTGCGGGTTCGTGGTGGGCCCGGTATGGTTCCCCTCGGTGAGATGATCGATGGGTTATGCCGATTGAGCCTGGAGGTGGGCGAGTACCTACCGGTGATTGTATTTGAGCTCGGCGGATATCCGGGGGCCGACGGGCCGATACCGCAGACGGAGCCCAGAGATGGACATGGGTTGACTCGTACTACCGGGGGCCGAGGGCCGATACCGCAGACGGAGCCCCATATGGATGAGGATTTACGTGTCGATGCTTGGCACGGGTTTCATGATGAGTTTTCCATGATTTTGGTTATATCCTCACATTGCATACATGATGCTTGCTGTCAGTGGGTGACAGGTGGACGGGTTCCACAGATATACAGATATGGATCATATACAGACTGGATTTACTCTTATCTTACACCAATATTAGTGGTATGGGACGCTAATATATGTGTATTGATATCTTTGATATTTCATCATATCTACCTTATACTGATGACATGTTATTACCTGAGTACCTGGCACTACATACGTGATTAGATGTTACCTTGCCACCTTATTACACTCAGATGTACTCTTGTGGATTATATTACTGATCGTTGACTTAGGTTTATGTCTTGCATTCGGTTTCTACTTGTAGATGTTTCTATTCACGAGTTGGCAACTCACCCCCGTTGTGCCACAGTTCTTGCAGGTTTTGCCGTACAGGTCCTATTGCGGCATTTCTGGCACACTACCTTCTTGCGGGTGATTTGCTTTGGTAGGTGGATTCTTTCGTATCAGGAATCACCTTTGTATTTATTTATTTCATTGTATCTAGAAATTGTCCATCAACCAAAACTTGTATATTCTTTCAGACTCAGAGACAGTGTTGTATTATTCGACCTTAGAGTCGCGCTTAGTAGTATTGCGGTTTTCTTGCTACTTTTGAGCTTTCTTTTGGTTTTGATCCTCGCCACTTGGCGTTGTATATTATCATATCATTGCGTGGTTGTGACCGTCGATTGACGAAGAGCTAGCTCCCGCTTGGGGATGCCTTTATCATTTTATATATTGTTATTCATGTTGTACCCTATTCGGGGCCAGTTTTACAAGAGAAACTCTGCCGAAATTTTTAGAAAAGACTGTACTATTTTCAAATGCACATTCGGCTTAGTTATTTAAAAACCTTGATTTCAAACCTGTATTTCTTCACTTCTTTAAACCAGTTTTCTTACTTATTCCTCAAAATGGTTTTAGATTTCTGGGCTTTTGGCTTACTTGGATCAGATGGAGTCCTATAGGCTTCATATGTTTCAAGGGCCAGTCACGTGCTCTTTCGGGTCGTGACACTTACTCAGATCTAGAGCAGACCGATTCAGAGATGACCGCCAATGTGTTGCCTTTCCTGGAGGATTGAGGCGTTGTTCGGCGTACAGGCGTATGATCCAGTTGCTGCTGCAAATGACGAGATATCGCCCAGATGGTTGGAGCTACTGCAGCATGAGCATGTTCTTGGAGATATAATAGCGAGTCGCTAGTCACCGAGGATGAATGACTAGGACGTGTGGTGAGTTCGCTTACCCCGATGCGAGGCCGTCAGGTGGATCGATTCCAGATAGAGACGACTTCACGCAGGTTCGTTGAGAGTCGATAGAGATGATCGAATGTCACGAACCTATTTTCCAAGTTTAAAGTATACGGAAAGACATGCAGGTGATTCTATGGACCCTCTAGAAGAATGAAACCCTAACTCGACTTAATGACCGTGTGAAAGCCTTTGAACCTTCGGGTTTGCGGCAGTTCCTCGGCGCCATTAGTGAGGCTTGGGTTTGGCCTTCTACGGCTGGACCACCGACGCTGTGGCATGTACTCGATACTATTAGACTGTACCCGAGATGTGAGCTCTTGGGGGATTATGAGGTTCTGGCGAGTCGATCGGATGGTTCGACATCTTTCGGATATTGTGATGGGACACTACTTGGGAGACTCCAGATGCGAGCATAGCCGTCGGAGCGCAGTTCGTGTAGCCACGATGAGTTGAGTCTGAATCAGTCGATATTTGAGCAAGGTGGAGTAAAGAGTTCGCACGAGATTTCGGTGAGATGACGTTCTACTCCGCTGACATCAGAGATGTGGCGTGCACGCTGAGGACGGGGTCGGCTAGATATCTCCTACTGAGTGAGGAAGATACCGAGTTCGCGATTTCGAGTCCGCATGAGGGACTTCGGATGGACCGTAGCCGGAGGCATTGCAGTGCGCAGATAGAGGCGCGATGTCGAAATGGACGAGGATACAGACAAGTGGAACCAGAGGTTCGAGCGAGACGCTGACGAGCTGTCATTACTTTCCGTCGAGGCCAGAGGTCAGACATGCTTACAGAGGCATTGGGATACAACCAGATTCCGAGAAATATTGAGCGGAGGACACAGATGTCTATTGAGCGAAAAGAGATTATGCAAGAGTACCAGCCTTCGTGCAGTTCGGCTTAGGCATGATTGGAAGAGACCCTGAGCAGGATTCCTTCCCGGACATTGCTGCAACGATGCTTGCACCCAGGATCAGATGTGTGACGTGCATTCTGAGAGCCAGAGGCCGACGCCAGTGATATGCTGCCTTACGAGTGGTCGTGAGGTTTGACCGAGAGGTGACCAGGGAAGTGCCAGAACGGAATCGTCCCCGTTAGCACGCCTGACAGGGCCGATGAGCCGATTGACCGCGTGATAGGTAATCCGCAGAGAAGATAAGGACCCAGAGTCAGAGGATGCCAGACCGTGAGCAAGAGGCACGTAGATATCCTGCGCCGCTAGCAGTGGATGCACCGACTCCTTCTCGACCTCGAAGGAGGAACTACCGACGACAGTATTTATGATTTGTGATTTTGTGATTTGACTATTACGTATCTGTCACTTTGGGATTTCGGTATTTTGGCGTCACGTTTTCATGATTGGCTTTGATGACTGAGTTCTATGATTTCTGTTTTCGTGCACCATGGTTGCACTTATTGGGCATTTATACCTGGCGCATCATTATTATTCTGGAGGTATTGATTGTGATTTCGTGCCTATTATATGCCGGTGATTTGATTTATGCTTCCAGCATAGTTTTCATGCATTTTGGTGTTATGATTTGATTTGTGCACGCTGATGCACACGGTTGTGAGATTTTCCTTTGCGGTACACTTGACTTTGGTTTGAGCCGCATTATATCGTTGATTTTGACCCTGATAGTGATAGTTGATTCTTGCACTCCGTGCTTTTGGGTTTGACTTACGCATGTTCGGCGTTTGCTATTGGATTTCGTGATTCCGTGCATGTTGAGTGCGCAGGGTTTAGATTTTCATTCGTGCACGATGGATGCACCGATTTGGATTTTCGCGTATGTTGGGCGCATATGTTTTGAGATACGATTTTGGTGCACACCCGATGCACTAAATCGAGATTCTTCGTGCATGTCAGATGCACCGGATTTTTGGCTGTCAGGCACATACGTTGCCTATGACAGATGCTTCGTGCATACCCGTTGCACCTAGATGCTGTTTTGTGCACCTGTTTAGCACATATATAGATTTTTGATTTCCGTGCGCACCCGACGCACAGGATTGTGTTATGTGCATTTTTGGGATTTATTCCTTTTGGAGTAGTACTTTTTATGATGTTGGATTTCTCTTTCATACTGAGCAGGACTAGTCAATGGACGGTACCTGGATATATTTTGCATGCATTGATAGTTTGAAGGGATTTCCAAGGAGCGAGCTATAGTCTCAGTATATACTTACGTGTCCGATATGACACGAAACGTTTTAAAAACAAGGAAACCCTTCTGATCGTTTTCAAAATGGTGGAACGTGCTTATTAAACAAAAGATATATATATACCTATATAGTTATTTTCTTATGAGAAACGTCCGCCACTGTGCAGTGTTATGCGCAGCGCACAGCGATTTTAAAAAGAGTTAGCATGCTTTTACATCAGCTATTCGCATGTATAGAATGGATGTCTACATGTGTAGTTCTGATCCATATCATATCGGTTTTTGTATTGGATTTGACATTGTGTTTTTACCTTGACTCCGATGATTGCGGGATGCATGATGGAGCGTTGTTTTTGAGTTATCTGCTCAGTACCCTTGCGCATGCATTGCGCTGTGACGTTTTATGTGTTGATGATTTCGGAGCCCCGACGACTTGGGATTTGTATCGAAATGTTTTAGTACTTGGGGGTTTTAAATTTAAATTCGGGGACCGAATTTCTTTAAGGGGGGTAGATTGTAACATTTCCAAAATAATAAAATATTATTTTTAGGAATTTTTATGATTTAATATTATTTTATCGATTATTTTAATATTAAATTAATAATTAAATGCAAATAAATGGAGAAAAATTACGAAAAATTATGGAAAATTCTAAAATGGGTTATTTATTGGAATTATGCCATTTTTAAGTGTTTGTGATCATTTATATGTTAATTTAGTGCTAATCGCGATTAAAAATCGCTAATCGGATTTTTTTGGCTTTTTGTGCAAAATTGTGCACATATCATTTTGGACTTGTGTTACATTTTCTAGCCATGATTTTGTTTTGGGATCACTATTGATGTGAGAAGGTTTGGATTTAAGAAAAGAAAAGGAGAAGAAAAGAAAAAGAAAAGAATAAAGAATGGAGTTGGTGAGAGAGAGGCATGGGGTTCACCTTGACCAACACTTAGCCATTTCCCTCATTTTCCCTCCCTCTTCACTCTCCTCCTGCTGCTCCTCCTGCACCATTTCCCCTCCCCTCTTCAAGCCTCACTTCATCTCACAAACTAGCTCAAAACCACATGTCCGTTTCACAAAACTTGCACACAAGCCCAAGATCTATGCTATGGACCAAGAAAGGTGGTGTTTTGGTGCTCTTGAGGATTCATGAGGGTTTATTGAGGTAATTTCTTCACATTTAGAGTGTTAAATCTTGTGCTTAGGCTTTAATTCAAGTTTTATATCGATATCGGGTGGATTGGTGTACTTTGGGCAAAACTAGAGAGGATTAGGGTAATTTTGAGTTAGGGCTATGCAATTGGACTCTAATGGAGACTTTAGACCCTATATTGACTAGAAACCCAGACCAACCCACTGGAAAACTAAAAATACGGAATTTCGGGACTTTCATGTCGGTTTTTGAGAACCTGAAGCTTGCAGGGAAATCTGGAATACACTGAGACTTTTTCAGGAAAAATAAGCAATACCAGGAGCCTAGTTAGATACCCAGGAGACCACCCTAGGAAGACGAGCCCCCAATTCCTTACCTGGGCCGGCCAGGCCGGTTTTTTCATGAATGTGGCCGGCCAAGTTGTGGTGGATTGCTTCGGGGTTGGTTCTATAGCTCAAGTACACCCTGCATAGCACCCTAGAGTTGTTTATTTGAGCTGATTTGGCCTGAGACGAAATCTGGGATCATTTTCTTGGGTTGCTGCTTTGAAATGTGTTTTGGTTTTTCGTATTTCAAATTCCAGATTTTGATATTTGTGTGTTATCTCGATCGTGTGACGTTTGTACGTCTATATCGAGTGATTTCGAGTTGTTTTGCGAAGGCTAACCGTAGGTTCTAACCTATAAGCCTTTTAGCGTATCGTGTTGGTTTTAGCGTGTCGTATTGGATTTAGTGTGTCGTTTCAAGTGTTGAATTGGTTTTGATGCGATGTGATACGTGTGATCTGTGTAGGTACACCGCGACGATCCGAGGCGATGGAGAAGATGACGGTGACATCGACACCGACACGCGGGATACAGGTGAGTAGATTATATCTACAGGGGGAAGTCGGGTGGATGGCGTATAGCACCCCCGCAGTCCGTAATTAGTACTACGTAGTATATTATGTGTGTGATAGCTTTAGTGTGTTTTGGTTAGTTAGGGGTAGAAATAACTAGCGTAGTTCCTAGTTGCGAACCATAGGATAGAATTGCACCCACACGCATACACTTGTGTGTTTCTTATACTTGCACTGCGTTTGATGATATGGGATGACTTTGGAGATGAGTCGATGATGTGGGCTTTGTGCCGCGAGATCAGTGAATTGATATGATTCATATTTGGGATACGAAATGTGTTTCTTGCGGGCTTGGGATATGTGTTTACCCCCGCATGCATACTTCATTGAAGGTATCGTTTGTGCTAGACATAGAGTAGTACCCCAGATTATATGATCTGATGATAGTGATACCTGTTATGTGACGAGATAATGAGATGTTGACCCGTACCCAGCTATTGGGATGCCGTACGACGATTTACCGTACGAGCCTATATTGATGATAGATCCGCGCTCATGACTCGAGGATGTCAGATGATATACTGTATCGTACGCGATACTATTGAGGCGGGATCACCGACTTATATATATTTATATATATCGACTCAGATGTTAGGCGGTTTCCTCACCTGTAGTTCAGCTCGTGGTTCAGCCGTATAGATTAGTGTAGTTGTTAGAGTAGTTTAGACTTCTTACCTATTTCAAAAACTAACGAATCGTGGGCATTTTTAAAGACAGCTCAAGGGAATCTATGGATATTTCAAAAACGACGTATCTTTTCATAAAAACACTGTAGCCCCTATTTTCAAAACCCCATGATTCGTGTTATTTCAAAAGGCACCATTCGTAAGACTTATATTAGAGTAATACAGATTAGTTTTGGTTACGTCTTGTTTCAGCTCCCACTCCCTTTTTGTGGTTCGCTTTGCATCGCATTCTTATACTATGTTTCATACTCCAGTATTAATATCATGCTGATAGGACACCAGCACCATTACCGATGATGCGTATGTACCACGTACACTTACTTGCCGGCTCACACACATCTTCATCGGTAATTGCCATGTCACGTACACCTTAGAAATATTATTGCTTGACATAGCCTTTTTACTAATAGTTTAGACATTGTAGTTATTACCTGCTACTCCATGCATACTGTTATTCATTGTTATGCCGCATTCATGGATTCTCATGCATATATTCACTATTTTGCATGCTATTGAGGGTTGGATTTGGATTTCTATGAGATTTTCTGGATTTGGAGGAAAACCGCAAAAACACAAATAAACATATTCTCTCTTTTAAAATAAAAAGTGCGGTTTTCCTATGATGTATGAGTCGTCCACCATGAGTTTGCTGATGGATTTGGAAACCCGATTCGAGGAGACGGATGAACCGTTTCGAGTACATGGTGGACCCGGTGCGGTACCCCGGGGCAAGAGGAATGTGGTGATGACGTTGAGCCTGGCAGGGGAATACTACCTACCGGTGATTTTACCCGACGCGTCGGATATCCGGAGGATTCCGTCGTGGTCTTGAGATTTATGGTAGGGGCCGGTCTGGACTGACGGCGCCCTAGATATTGTGGTTGAGACTTTGAGATATCGAGATATTGGGATTTCGTTTGTGCCGATGCTAGGCACAGTTTTATGCTGATTTCATTATGGTGCCTCATCTTTTAAATACAAGGGAAATCTCACTAAAGTTTGAAAACAGTTGCTTCATGTAAATGTATTCTGTTTTCACGCATTCATATCTCATTCTTATGCTATATTGTTATCTGAGGCACTGACACAGACACAGGAGATTGCACTCGGGTTAGATATTTACCCTAGCCTTGTTATAGGCTGCATGTTTTATATTGAGGATTTTTTTTATACTGATCGTATGGACCTAGGATTATGTCTTGCTTTCGGTTTCTGCTTGTAGATGTTTCTATTCACGAGTTGGCAACTCACCCCCGTTGTGCCACAGTTCTTGCAGGTTCTGCCGTACAGGTTCCATTGCGGCATTTCTGGCACACTACCTTCTTGCGGGTGATTTGCTTTTGGTAGGTGGATTCTTTCGCATCAAGAACCACCATTGTATTTATTTATTTCATTGTATCTAGAATTTCCATCAACCAAAACTTGTATATTGTTTCAGACCTAGACTAGTGATGTATTATTCGACCTTAGAGTCGCGCTTAGTAGTATTGCGGTTTTCTTATTGCTTTTGAGCTTTCTTTGGATTTGATCCTCGCCACTTGGCGTTGTATATTATTGTTGCATGTGTGGTTGTGACCGTCGATTGACGAAGAGCTAGCTCCCGCTTGGGGATGCCTTTATCATTACCTATATATTGTTATCCTTGTTGTACCCCATTCGGGGCCAGTTTTACAAAAGAAACTCTGCCGAAATTTTTAGAAAAGACTTTATTGTTTCCAAAACGTATCTTCGGCTTAGTTATTTAAAAACCTTGATTTCAAACCTGTATTTCTTCACTTCTTTAAACCAGTTTCTTTACTTATTCTTAAAATGGTTTTAGATTTCTGGGCTTTTGGCTTACTTGGATCAGATGGAGTCCTATAGACTTCATATGGTTCAAGGGCCAGTCACGTGCTCTTTCGGGTCGTGACAGTTCTCAACACATGAGACAAGTGAACCATAGACTAGAGAGAGGGAGAGAAAGAGGAAGAAGATGAGAGCTCAAGAACACAAGAGAGAAAAAGGAAATGAAAAAGTGAGCAAGACTTTTCTCTCTTGGCTCTCATAATCCAAAACCATCATAATAAATAATAGCAATCAAGTATTAGTGATGGTTTAAGCTACAATAGCCATATCATTTCATGCACTCATTTTGCATAAGAGAACAAGCAAGCAAAAGTCTTTGCCATGAAATAATAGACATTGTCATCATGATGGTCAACTAGTCCAACCTAGTCAACCGGTCAACAAAGTCAACAAGTCAACAAAGTCAACCCCTCAACAACCATGTCACTATAATACTTCATTAATATTATTGTTAATTACATATTATATTCTCATTAGGGTTGAGCAAAAAGTCAATAGTCAACGGTCTACAACCCTAATGAGAATCCTCTGCCTCTGTCTCTCCGTCAACTGTGCATACACACCCGCATCCGCGTTCCGAGGAACACGAATACATACAGGATAAAACCAATCCCAAAACGTACACTAGGATCTGGCTTAAACCAAAGCCCGCTAGTGTTAACTGTCCGGACACTGTACGTGCACAAGTGCACCGATGTGACCGAACCCTGTCGCAAAACCATGCGACCTGTCGCAAAACCATGCGACCTCTACTCTTTTGCCTAAAGGCGAATAGCTTTCTGTATGGGACTCTAAAGACTCGACACTACGCTGGCAGTGGGTTTAACCACAGACCGCAAGCGGCACTAGCTGTGTGTAACGGTCCCCAGGTAGATGCCGACAAGAAGACTGACGAGGTGAAACCCATCTGAACTCCTACTGAGCCTGAATGTGACAGTCTCCGTACAGTCCGGTATGTTCGTCTGATACATCGCATGGCGGGCCTAGGGGGCGGTAAACGTCAGTCCCCTAATAGCGGTACAAGTCGTGTCGGAGTGAAGCCCAAAACACCCTGAGATAACACTGGAAGCCTACCAGTATATCTCGATTGCCCTGGCCAGGGACTACTCGTGTAATGGCTCTCCTAGACACAGCGCGATGTCAACCCCCAATACCGGGAGAGATGAATCCTGTCTAACCGTCACTGCCTCCAAGTGCTTCGGGACTGCACCCAACTACTACATGTTTGCACGACTCCTTTGAGCCGTGGTAGGGTAGTAATCAAAGTACAGTGGGAACACACTCGAGGCGAAGTGACAGTGTCAAGTCAGCGGACTAAGCTGTACTCATGTCACCTGGGAACTGATAACTGACGATAGGTATAATACCAACCGGTCAGTTCCCGACGAGTCCTGTCCAGTGTACTCGTAACCTAACGAACACCCACATACTATCTCCAGTACGACGTACTGATGGCTGTGGGACAGACCATCTCCCACTTTGGGATGAGAAATGCATGCGCTAGTCTACTCCGAAGTATCGATATCCTGTCTCGATAGTCCTGCGACTAGGGGCCTGCATAAGGATGTGCTTATAGATTACCCAGCCCCCACTAGTGTGACTGCCATCACAACGCTGGTAATCAAGCAAAGATCCTAAGGGCTCCACTAATGTGTATAAGTGATATACTAAAATAAACACATGTACACATTGAAGTAGAAACAAACCAAGTAGCATACTACTATTTTGAGCAAGATTGTATATACAAGGTGAATATCCCAAGCTTCCATTAAGTAATATACAAACTAGTATGATACAGTAATAGCCTCTAGGGCATATACACTAACAATCTTCCACTTACACTAAGGCCATGTACTGGCGTATCGAAGACCTATCATCTCGATCAGCCGCTCGAACTGAGTCTGGGGCAAGGCCTTGGTGAATGGATCTGCAGTGTTATCTTCTGAAGCAACCCTCCGAACCTCGATCTCCTGGCGATCCACGATCTCCCTGATCAGGTGATACCGCCTCAAGATGTGTCTGGATTTCTGATGGGACCTGGGTTCCTTCGCTAAAGCTATAGCCCTGTTGTTGTCGCAATACAAAGGTATTGGATCAACAATGGACGGAACCACCTAAAGTTCTTTCAAGAACTTCCTCATCCAGACGGCTTCTTTTGCGGCATCAGATGCAGCGATGTATTCCGCTTCCATCGTCGAGTCTGCAACGGTTTCCTGTTTGGAACTATTCCAACACACCGCCCCTCCATTGAGGGTAAAGACAAAACCCGACATGGACTTGGAATCATCCTTGTCACTCTGGAAGCTGGAGTCAGCAAAGGCCTCGATCTGGAGGTCTTTTCCGCCATACACCAAGAACATCTCCTTAGTCCTTCTCAGATACTTGAGAATGTTCTTTGCCGCTATCCAGTGTTTCTCCCCAGGGTTTGACTGATACCTGCTTACCACACTCAGTGCATAAGCTACATCCGGTCTGGTACACAACATCGCATACATTATAGAGCCTACCGTAGAAACGTAGGGTATAATAGACATGCGATCCCTCTCCAAATCAGTCTTGGGAGACATCTCTTTAGAGAGGGTGATCCCGTGACAAGCCGGTAGGTTACCGTGCTTGGAATCTTCCATACTGAATCTCTTCAGTATGGTGTCGATGTCCCTGGACTGTGAAAGTCCTAATATCCTCTTGGCAGCAATGGCAAGAAGGATCCGAATGGATTTCAGCATAGCTACTGGAGAAAAGGTCTCGTCATAGTCCAAACCAGGTCTTTGACGAAAACCCTTTGCAACCAGTCTAGCTTTATAGGTCTCAACCTGTCCATCTACACCAATCTTCCTTTTGAAGATCCACTTGCATCCTACAGGTTTTACCCCGTCTGGAGCAACGTCCAACGTCCATACTTTGTTGGTGTACATGGACACCATTTCGGTCCGCATTGCATCCATCCATTTTACCGAGTCAACGCTCTGAATGGCCTGCTGGAAGCTAGTAGGCTCATCATAATCTATGATGCAATCCTCTCTATCCCCGTCTATGAGAAAACCGTAGTATCTCTCGGGCGGATGAGACTGCCTACTACTCCTGCGGAGCGGCGTAGGAATGTCTTGTTCTTTTGAACCCTCTAGTTCCACTAAGCTTTCAGTAATAGTCTGTGGTTCTGGAATTTCTTCCAGTTCTATTGCGTTTCCACTTATCTGATTTTCCAAAAATTCAGTTTCCAAGAAGTGGGCATGACGAGAAACATAAATCTTTTGTTCCTCTTCGCAATAGAAGAAATATCCCTTGGAGTTCTTTGGATATCCCACAAACTTGCACTGTACTGAGCGTGCCTCGAGTTTGTCCGCATGCTGCTTTTTAACAAAAGCTGGACATCCCCATGTCTTAATGTGATTAAGATGGGGCCTCTTCCCACACCATATCTCATATGGTGTGGTAGGCACAGTTTTAGTGGGAACTCGGTTCAAAAGGTATGCAGCTGATTCTAGCGAATACCCCCAGAATGATCGCGGTAACTCAGCGTTACTCATCATGGACCGTACCATATCCAATAGGGTTCGGTTCCGTCTTTCCGATACACCGTTATGTTGCGGAGTGTATGGAGGAGTAAGCTGAGAGAGAATTCCGTTCTCTTTTAAATAGTCCAGGAACTCGGCACTCAAGTATTCACCACCTCGATCCGATCTTAGAATCTTGATACTTTTGCCGGTTTGTTTTTCTACTTCATTCTTATATTCCTGGAATTTTCCAAAGGCTTCGGACTTATCTTTCATTAAGAAGACATAACCGTACCTTGAAAAGTCATCCATAAAAGTAATGAAGTAAGAATAACCGCTTCGCGCATGTGTAGACATTGGACCGCACACGTCGCTGTGTACGAGTCCCAAGAGCTCGCTCGCTCTTACTCCGTGTCCAGTGAACGGAGTCTTTGTCATCTTTCCTTTGAGACAGGATTGACAAGTGGCATACGACTGATATTCGAACGGATTCAAATATTCTTCTGTGTGTAACTTCGTCAACCTTCTCTCATTGATGTGACCTAGTCTACAATGCCATAAGAAAGTCTGATTATTTCCGGAGACTTTCTTGTGTGTATTCTGGACATTGAAAATCTGTGGTTGGTTTAATACGTATATACAATTGCTTAATGTACCTGACCCAATCAGAACTTGATTAAGGTGAATGTTTACAACATTACTTACAAACGCAAATTCATAACCTTCATTAGAAACCAAAGATACAGAAATGATATTACAAGTTGCGTTTGGTACAAAAAAACAATTACGCAAAACCAAAACATGTCCATCTAACATTCCCAGGTGATAGTCCCCCACGGCCTTAGCATCCATGCTAGCTCCGTTTGCAACTTTGAGGGTCATGTCACCTGCCTTCAAAACCCTACGGTTTCTCAACGCCTGCAAAGAATTACAGATATGAGATCCTGATCCGGTATCCAATACCCAGGAAGTAGAGTTTATTGAAAGACAGTTTTCAATAACATACACACCTGAAGCTGAAGCCGCAACCTGCTTCAGATCCTGTGTTCTGGCCTTCCAAGCCCTCCAATCATTCTTCCAGTGTCCCTTCTTATGACAATAGAAGCATTCTTCTTTATCCACAAGCTGCCCCGCTTTCTTTGTTGTTTTTCCTTTTGCTATTCCCTTCGTATCCAATTTACTAACTGTAGGGTTCCTAGGCACGCACAAGAGGTCTCACAAGGCATCAACCATGCCAATTTCTAAAAATACGGTGCCGAGAAACCCTAGACTAGATCGTTGGCTAGATGTTTAGGCGATAAAGCGACTAGTTAACTACTTTAACTAAAAGTAAACGAACATACAACCTTTGTAGATCCGTTTCTCCACCTCCATAGCTCCGCAATGAAGTCTCCTCGCTGTCCATATCAAATCCCGGGCTCTTGCGTCGGCTTCATCGGAGAAAAAGCGGGCTAGGTCATTGACGACGTGCCGAAGAGGATCTACGTCGAGGCATCACTAGATCAAGCTCCACCTTCACCAAGCCATGAAAACTTGTGAAGGAAACACCCTATACTACTTGGCAAGAGGTAGAGGATGAAGAAATAGGAAGTGGGTTCACTTTAGAATTGGATTTCTCACTCTTTTTCTCACTTTTCCATTAAAGCTTTCAAGCTTTTTCTTGAAGTGAAGAAGAAGAAGAAGATGTAGAATATGATAAGTTAATTTTAAATGAAAAAGAAAATCAATACTTATCATATTCAAAACCATGGTTAAGTGTAGAGAATGAATCATGGTTAAAAGGAATGGTTAGGGTTAAACATGAGACAAAAATGGTGACTTAGTCAAACCTTCATGAAGATTCAACAAGCATACAAATCAAGCCACCATTTTCATTTCTTTTGCCAAAAAGAAATTAATAAACAAATGAATAAATGGATATGAAAATCAAAACCCTAACCATTTAAATAACCATGGTTTAATCTTTACACAAACCCTAATGAGCATGTATCATCAAACATGATACAAACTTGTGTACAAAAGTATATCACATATACAATGTGCACAATCCAAGTGAGAAAATCCATTTAAAGTGAACCGATACTAGTTAATGCAAAGTAATATATCAAATATATAATTATGCATTAAATCATTAAATCAACACTTGATTTAATGATCCGGTCATATCACATATAACCGACTAATATCAACAGTAACAACTGATCGAATCAACACTTGATCCGATAACCCGGCTATATCGCATATAACCGATCAATGTCACAAATCGCGAGAATCGAATACAGTATCACATACACGCATTATTCTCGGTCCCGCACATATCTCATATGCGCTCCTATTTCGTTTCGCTTGAGCCAGGAAACCTCTGTGTAGGACTCTAAAGACTCGTCAATACGCCGGCAGCAGATGATGATCATATCAAACACCCACAAGACGCAAGCGGTCTGCTAAACGTAACGGCCACCCGGGTATTGAGAGATCAGAAGATCGACGAGCAAGCCTGCTCACACTCCAGTGAATCCAACCAGTAACACTACCATACAGTCCGATCTCGTCGTCTGATATGTCGCATATCTCGCCTAGGGGTGGTAAACGTCAGACCCCAATAGCTCGATAAGTCATGTCGATATGAGGTCTATAACAATTCGAGAAACTACTGGTAACACTTACCAGTAAATCTCAGCAACCCTGGCCAGGGATTTCCTGTTATAGCCAATCGAACACAGCGCAACATCAACTCCCTATACCGGGAGAGACGAATCCCCTCCTATCGCTCATTGCCTCCATGTGACTCGGGACTGTACCCAAAAACCACCGTTTTGCACGCCCTCTTGGACGTGGTAAGATGGAAATCAAAGCACAGTGGGAACCACACAAGACTCTATGACGATCTCGGGTCAACAGACTACTCTGTACCAGTGTCACCAGAGAACTGCCATCTGACGTAAGGTATAATACCATCTGGGAGTTCTCGGCGAGTCCGTCCAGTGTACCCGTCTCTACTGAGCACCCGTATATCATCTCTGATGTCAAACACCGATGGATATGGGATCATCCATCGCCCATCTGTATGGGTCGAGAAGGTACACGCTAGTCTACTCTGGTATATCGATGCCCCATCTCGATACACCCACGACTAGGGACTTTGAAGGATGTACTTATGGACTACAATGTCCCCACTAGTATGATCCGCATCATAGTCCAGGTAGTCAAGTACACATCCTAAGGGCTTTACCAACATGTAATAGAGAGACAATCTGAGTACACGTTAAGGTAAAGATCAACCAGATAGCATACTATCATGTCGAGCAAGAAAGTCCTCCCTATATATGTCCCAGCATCCACTACAATATACATCCTATGTACAGTAATGGCCTCTAGGGCATACATATAACTAACAATCTCCCACTTGCACTAGGGCCATCTATCTCATACTCAACCATCCCATAAAAGTCTCTCTCTGGGAATAGGCCTTCGCGAGTGGATCCGCCGTGTCGTCCTCTGGGTCTACTCTCCTTCCCTAGATCATCTGGAGATCAACCATCTCCACGATCAGGTGACACTGCCTTAGAATATGTCTGGATCACTGATGGGACCGGGGTTCCCGGGCCAGAGCCACACTTCCATTGTCACACAATGGTAGGAACCTAGTTCATCTCATGAACCAATATACACCCAAACAGCCTCTTTGGTAGCATCTTAAGTAGCGATGTATCCTGCCTTTATC
Source organism: Agapanthus africanus (assembly GCA_030015575.1). Taxonomy (NCBI): domain Eukaryota; kingdom Viridiplantae; phylum Streptophyta; class Magnoliopsida; order Asparagales; family Amaryllidaceae; genus Agapanthus; species Agapanthus africanus. The sequence continues at coordinate 211,653,534 of JASDDO010000004.1, forward strand.
GTCTAGTATGTCACGGTATCTAGCTTGGAACTTTTCCGACATACCGTCCCTTTACTGAGGGTAAAGACAATGCCTGCGACTGACATTCAGTCGTCTTTATCACCCTGGAACACTTCCAGTGATTTTCCCCAGAATCAACTGATACCATCTCACTACAACTAGTGAGTATCCTAATATCCATTTAGATCTATCTCATAGATCCAAAGCTTAGGATTTAGTAGGTATCACTTTGATCCTATATGGAGAATCATTGTGATAAGCGGAGATTGACTGAGCGTAGCATAGGAAACTCCTTCCCTATCTTGAGTATGTCATCTACGTACTCTACGAGGATCGTCACCATACTCCCTACTACCTTTTTGTTTATACAAGGTTCATCTACCATTTTGATGATGTCAAACTCTTTGACTAATCCATCAAAACAGATGTTCCAACTCCGCGATGCCTGCTTTAATCCTATAAAGCATCTTTCACACGTTTCCGCTGCTCCCACTGTCTACGAAGCCCTCTGGCTGTGTACTTATAGACGCACTCTTCTAAAACATCATTTAGAAAAGCAGTCATGACACCCAACCACCAGATATCGTAGTCATGGTATGTAGCCGTGGCAAGTAGGATCTGGATGGACTTAAGCATAGCCACTGGAAAAAGGTTTCATCATTATCCACGCCTGGCCAACGGCGAAAACCTTTAACAAGTCTAGCTTTGAAAGTCTTAAATTTTCCATCTACACCAAGTAATCTTCTCAAGATATACTTGCTCCTGATGGGGATTTAACCCTTCAGATATAGCAGCCAAAGTCCATACTTTGCTGGTGTATAAGGATTCCATCTCAGATCGCTAAGCATCCAGCCATTCTTACAGAGTCTCACTCCTGATGGCTAGCTCGAAACTAGTTGGGTCATCATCTCATGATGCAATCCTCGCTCCCACTGTCATAGAGAAACCGAAGTATCTCTCAGGTGGGTGAGGAACCCTACTAGATCGGCGGAGAGGCTGAGGTTCGTTGGAATCTACTGAATCCTTTGGTTCTGTCAAATCATCAGCTGCAGTTTGTATAGCTGGAACATTTCCAGTTGTACATAACAGACGTTGCCTCGAGCTTGTCCGGATTTTGCTTTTAGACATTGGCCGGACAACCCCAAATCTTAACTAGCTTAAGACATGGGCTCTTCCCTTTCCATATCTCATATGGAGTGGTAGGCAACTGATTCGATTCGAACCCTATTCAGTAGGTATGCAACTTCATAAGTGCATATCTCCCAAAAGGAAAAAGGTAACTCAGTAGTACTCATCATAGAGCACACCTTATCATATAGGGTGTGATTGCTCCGCCCCGATATACCATCGTGCTATGGTGTATACGGAGGAGTAATTCTGAGAGAGAATCTCATTCTCCTTTAGAATAGTCCAGGAATTCCATGCACAAGTATTCTCCTCCCTGATCTCATCAAAGGACATAAAACTTTTACCCGTATTTTGGTTCTCTACTTCTCGCTTATATTCTGTGAATATCTCAAAAGGTTCGGACTCATGTTTCAACAGGAACATATGACTGAATCTTGAGAGATTATCAGAGAACGTAATGAAGTATAAAGAACCAGTCCTGGCATGTGTAGACAGGAGACCTTGCATACATCATCATGTATCAGTCCCAAGAGTTCATTAACTCTTTCTCTATTTCCAATAAACAGAGCTATGGTCATCTTATCTTTGTGACATGACTGGCGAGTTTCACAAGATGTAAATTCAAACTGATTTAAATATGCATCTGTAAGTCTACGCTAGCGCCCCGGCCGTCTACAGACGCCAAATGCGGAACAAAAACTTTTAAACTGGCGCTATCGTATACTTTAACCCGGATCTGCCATTATTGCTAAACTAACAAACTGTAAAGAGTGTAGGAAGATTGTACCGAACAATCCGAGTCCTTCGTTCTTCAACCATCATCCCACGCTCCGTTGCGGCTGCTCCGATCTCGTCGATCTCCGATTCCTTCGTCGAGGTGGCACCACATCACCGGTTCTTTAAACGGGCTCCCGCCTCTGACTCGAGGCAACTCGGTCGTCAAGTTTGCTAAAAGAGACGACCAAGAATGATGTAGAGAATGAGTAGATGACTTTGTCTCACTTCGTCCAAATCCGTGGACGATCGGTTAATGAAGTTGCCGTGGAAATCGGGTGATGGAATGAAATGAACTGTAAAATTCCATACACCCCGAATACTATCATAATCTTTTCTAACCAAAATGAAACATCAAGTAAAATGAGGAGGAGAGAGAGAGGGCCGGCCATTTTATATGCAAGAGGGAGGTGACCGTAGGAGGAGGGGGTGACCACAAGAGAAAGCTTCTCACTTCAAAATATCTTAAGCAATCCAAAAGGTATTAATGGTAAATGGTGACTCTTTAAACACATCATCAAAAACCCATTAATGCACTAATGAGTCATGAAGCCTAGTCATCATCTAGAACCTTCTAGAAGCTTCTAGAAGCACTGACTCACCATATCTGAAGAAAAGATAAATCCGCCTTTAACCAAATGTTAAAAGACGGCTGATAGAAAACTGGAAACTGGCAACTTCCAAAAGTGATCCTGAAACGAATTTCAGGACAACCCCGAAACTGTATAAATATACCCGCATTTGTATTACGACCGAATACAAATGCAACTGAGACAAAGATATTATACCTACTCAATATAATACTCGGATCCGGCTTAAACCAAAGCCGACCAGTATCATCTGCCCGAAAACTGACACGTGCGTAAACGCACGTGCATTTTCCGAACCCTGCCATAAAACCATACGGCCTCTACAACGTTTCGCCCGAACTTGGGAAACTGTCTGTGGGGGACTCTAATGACTCGTCAGTACCCTGGCAGTGGGTTTAACCACAAACCGTCAGCGGCACTAGCAATGCGTAACGGCTGCCCATGGACTGACCTCAAGGGAAGCTGATGAGCGAACTCAAGGGAGGCCGATGAGTGAACTCATCCAGAAACCCTACTGAGCCTAACAGTGACAATGTATATACAGTCCGGTCCGTTCGTCAATGAGTATCGCATATCTGCCTAGGGGGCTAGCAACGTCAGACCCCCAATAGCAGTATAAGTCGTGTCGGAGTGAAGCCTCAATACACCCTGAGATACTACTGGAGTACCTACCAGTAAATCTCCTACCATGGCCATGGATTTGTGTAATGGCTCTCCTAGACACAGCACGACCTCGCCCCCAATACCGGGAGAGACGAATCCCCTGTCGATCCGCTCACGTGCCTCCATATGGCTCGGGACTGTACCCAAAAGCTACCTGTTTACACGACTCCTTTGAGCCGTGGTAGGGTAGAAATCAAAGCACAGTGGGAACTCACACGAGACAAATGACGACCTCAGGTTGATGAACTAACCTGTACACATGTCACCAGGGAACTGCTATCTGACGGTAGATATAATACTAACTAGCAGATTCCCGGCGAGTCCTGTCCGATGTACTCATAACCCAATGAGCACCTGTATACATCTTAGGTGATCCAACTGACACCAGTGGCTTGTGAGACCGGCCACCGCCCCTCGTCGGGGTCTCGACTGTACACACTAGTCTACTCCGGAGTATCGATGCCCTGTCTCGAAACTCCCACGACTAGGGACCACAATTAAGGATATGCGTATAAACTACCCAACTCTCACGTATATGATCGCCATCATAATGTTGGTAGTAAAGCAAGATCCTAAGGGCTCTATCAAAGTGTAACATGCAATCAGTCACCTGAACATGTACACGACTGATAAAGGCAAACCAGATAGCATACTATCATCTCGAGTAAGACTGTCCTACCGGTATAGGTCCTCCGCAATCATTGCAATCACGTACCCGCGATCCAATAATTGACTATGAGGGCACTATCTCCAACAATCTCCCACTTGCACTCAAGGCTAATTATTGCGATGTTGCGTACTCACAGCCCGTGTGAAACCAACACCCAACTCCTCTACTAATCAGTTTCACAAAGCCCGTTTGTAAAACTATTGTGTTCGAGAAATAGCCTCAGTGAGTGGATCCGCCTAGAAGTATCTTTCTATATCTCTCTTATTCTCAAGTTCGCGGAGAAAACCATCTCTCGAATTTAGTAATACCTGTCTTAGAACATGTTTGGATATCTGATGGGACCTTAGTTCATAAATGAACTTCATATCCAAACTTCTTAGACTGATTCGATCACTGAACCTAATCAGTATCGGGCACCTTGCCACCCACAGTATCCTCTTGGACCACCTGTCCATAATACTGTCCCTCTTCGTCAGAGGGAATAACTATAACTCTGACAATCACTCTGTCATCCATGTCACCTTTGAAGCCTGGAATGATAACCGTCTCCCGAAGGAGGCTGCCGTCATCAAATCCGTAGAACATGTACCTATGTTCTAAAACTGCTTTCTTATGTTTCTCCAGGATTGGATTAATACAAACTTATTGCATCTAATGCAAAACCAACATTTGGTGTGGTACTTGATATCTCATGATTGACTCAATTGCCTAAGCAAGTGATCTGCCAATCATGCACATCCCTCTCCTCTTTAGTCTGTAAGACACCTTTAGAGAGGGTGACTCCATCACCTGCAGGTACACCACCATGCTAGGAGTCATCTATTCCAAAAACCATTAGAATATCTGTCAAAGTACCCACATTGGTAAACTACCCAAATCCAGATCTAAAACCATAGATCTAGAAACCAGAATGTCAAATATTATATCCATATCCTGTCTGGAGAAACAACTGTGTGACGACCACAGTACAACCGATCGTAGTATAGGAATTTTACTTCCTACTCTGTGTATGTCATCCAGATACCATGACATCACACCCTACTACCTTCTTAACTGATCCATCCCCTATTCTGATTGAAGTCAAACCCATGACTGTCACATCAAAATTAGATGATCTATCTCCGCTATAACTGCTCAAGTCTATAAATAGATATAAGCATCTTGCCCACTATGCTTCCGTTGCTCCCACTGACTACGACAACCCTCCTACCGGGTCTCATAACCTGGAACAACAGTAGTGTCAAGTCTGGGTAGATAAGAACCTCCCTGTCACCGTCTCTGAGGCTACCGAAGTACCTCTCGGGCGTCTGAGGTTACCTACCATATCTGCGGAGTGGCTATTGGAATGTCAAACCTGATTGAATATATAGGTCCTATTAAATTTTCTGTAATCGTTTGCGGTTCTGGAATCACTTCCAGTTCTACCATACTCCCACTGCTGTTTTCTGAAAAAGATCCATTTTTACTAAAACTGTGGCGAGTCAAGAACAATATCACTATTGATCTTCCAAATGGTAGAATATCAACCCTCGTCATAGCCAGGGTCAACCCACAAACAGCCACTACAGAAACGTGCCCTGAGTTATCCAGTGTCTGGTTTTAATCATAAGCTGGACAACTACCCGTACCTTAATTTCTTTTAAGGTACGAACTATTCTATATCCAATATAGAAACTTTGGCACTTATTTAATTGGAACCAAGATTCAATCCATGCAGCTGTCTCCAGTGCATATCAACTTAATGGAAAGAGGCTAATCAGCATTACTCAACTTAGGAATCCATCCAATTATGAGCAAACTGAAAGAGAAACACGTTTCTCAAAACCATCACTATCATCTGAATACCAATCACAAGAATCTACATCTTCGATCTCTTTGAAGAATCCCGATACTTGTGACACCTGGTTCTCTACTTTATTCTTATACCCACAACTTCTCAAAACTTAGACCTTGTATTTCTACGAAATACTTGTCTAAATACTAGAGAAGTTATAAGTAAACAGAACATAGTACGAGGACCTACCCCTTTGTCCTGATGGACACTGGACAACATACAATACTCTGTATAAATCCGCTGAGTTGAACAACTCAAAACCTGTGCGTTGTAGGTGGAAAACTGTACTCTGGCGATTTCCTCAAATATCACCAATTACAACGAATTCCGATATAATGAGGATGATCACCTAATTCCCAATATCTTACTCCCACTCATCATCTGTAAAACCATACAGATATGAGAATGAAACCTGGTAAATACATACCCTTGGAGTAAGTGTCTAATCGGGAAAACAGTTTTTCTTTAACAATGCACTGAAACATGAAAATGTTTCGTAGGGGTATCTTGGTATTCATAGCAATGCCTCTTCCATAATCCAATTCATGACTTCAACCGTATATTTTATTGCCATCTCTCCAAATCCCTTTATTTGTCTTTAGTCGTTACCTTCTGTACACCATCGTTAGGCTAAATGGTTTTCTTCCTTCCCTACCGTTCGGCACCAGCCTATGGTTTGGAAGAAGACTATCCAGTAAGCATAATAGGTGTACCCTCCTAAACCAAGGAGTACTCGCATCTCGAGAGAAGGTGACGATAAAAGACAACTGAATAATACCTTATTCTTTTAAAGGTGAAATAGGAGCGGCGATGAAGTATGCGGTTTTGGTCGTGAATGATATCAGTCGCAATTTACTTTGCCCTCTTTCTAATCCCTTTATTTTGTCTTTACATATTACCTTCTGCACACCCTACTTAGGCTAATTGGTTTTCTTCATTCCCTTCCTTTCGGCACCAGCCTATGGTTTGGAATAAGACTATCCAATAAGCGTAATAGGTGTACTCTCCTAAACCAAGGAGCTCTCGCAACCTGAGAGAAGGTGATAATAAAAGACAACTGAATAAACCAATTCTATTTCTCCTGAACCTGGATCCATCCCCGAAGAAGTCCCTTCGAGTTCGTATATAACCATACGATGGATCTATCCAATGGAAGTGGATATCCGTAGTAATACGGGTGTTTTGAGAAATGCAAAGGGTAAAAGAAGGAGTGGCAATGACTTATGCAACTCAGACAATCCAAAAGCCAGTATTTTAAGAAGGTTCGGTCAACCTGGTCACTGAGTCATAGTCTAGGGTCGGTCAAAGGTCGCTGCCAAAGAAAGAGAGAGAAAAGAAACACTCTGCGTGCACTCTAACCTAGATCAGAATGGTCATCACTTTATCTAATCCGGAAACCTCCCACTGTCCTGTCAAATTCTCCTCCAAACCTAAAGAAGAATCAATCGGGATCACCCGAAGAGTAAACCAACTCATCAGTGGGAATCAGGATCCAACTCTCATCGCATGATAACGTGATGGATTGCATCCACGTTACTCATACTCCAGAAGGTATGCGCATACTTGGCAAGTTTCAGTTTCTTTAGAAACTCCTGATATAGTTTTTGCCCCATGCTCTTATAACCTTGGCGTTGGTCAAAATGTCATAAGTCACATGCCAAGTTCTACCCGTCACTATCTTGTTAATTTGAACCCACCCGCACATGCCCTTGACGTTGGCCAAAATGGCAGAACGACTGTCCCAAACTAACTCATCTATCTATGCAACAATTGAATACCCAGCAGCTACCAAACACTATGCCTTGGCGTTGGTCAAAATACTTAGCTTGAATACTACTGAATACCCAAAAGAAGTGACGGAGGGCTACGGCTGGTTTTTGGCGAAAAACCTTTAGCGTAGTGAACTTGATATCGCTGAAGGAACCTGATAGCTTTTTAAAATATAGTGGCGAAAACCTTTTGCTAAAGAGGTCATTCCCGGTAAAGGGATCTCGGCTCTTTCCTCGTGGAATGAGGTGCAGGATATTCCACTGAATACCGCTATGCAAAGCAACTTGTAATCGACTATAGTGAAGTTATTACTCTGACGCAAACTTCTGCCCAAGGGGTCAGTCCCGGTGAAGGGATATCGGCCCTTGCCCCGTCGAATGAGGTGCAGGATATTCCACTGAATACCGCTATGCATAACAAAAGAAAACGTCTTTGCAATAACACTTTTTTAAATTTGTTCCAACAACTGTAAACAGGTTTGTTTTACATTGCGTTGATCAGAATCAACACATGTCCCATCAATCGATCACACCAGAAAAGAACGAAAATAAAATGTACGTATATGCCATCCGCATTCGTCACTGGGTCCCGTCATTACCCGTTAGGTTACTTAACTAACGACAGAGCGGGGACTGGACTAGCGCGGGTGTAAAACATATACAACATCTAATAGTATATAAACCAATATACAATAATCGCTCCAGGCGTGATAGTATGCAACATTACAGAAAAGGTAATAAGCATCACAGAACAATACAGATAATCTGGGATCCCCGAGTTTCACAGAGCCGCTGCTGAAACTCGACGTTCCCCTATCGTGAGGATAGCCTGTGCAATATAACCTAGACCCCTACGGGTGCGGCAAGTTACCCGCCAAAACCTGAAGCGAGGCAGCCCCCTATAGCAAAGTGAATGGATAACCCAGCACTCCACGGAATCCGGCAATCTTGGGCACCCCTCCTTGGGTCAACCTGTACCCCCTACGAGTGCGGCGAATAGTCTGCCAATTCTAGAGTGGGACCCCTCTGCCTCTCAAAGCCATGAGATGCGGACCCGTTGCCCTCCCGAACCCGGCTATCCGTGCACTCCGTCGCGGGGCAACACCTAGTACAGTAATGAAAAATAGTACAATAGGTACATCGACCGCAACCTGGTCGTGCCCCAAAAGAATATTATACAATAGGCAGTGACGGCAGTCCACAAGTTGGACGCTCGCCCCGCAATATCAAATGTACAAATAAACACAAATTGTACTACCATTGCACACTGCTATCCACCACGACAAATCCGCAACATCACAGCACAACACAGAACATCAACGCGAATGTCACGTTCGCAAACCCGTCTAAAAGAACTATAGCAATCAGACGCAGTTTACCGATCAAATGACATTCCCGGTCGGAGATATAATGTAAGCACTGTAAACTAACGTGTTTAAATTTCGATCGACCAAAGACCAAATATTAAAAAGTGGGCCCCACGACTTACTGGTGAACAGTAACAAAATCTGGGCCAAAACGATATTTACCAAAAACCCCAAAATCTAACCAAGAACTCACTGTAAAAAGTTGGGGCCACGAGCTCTCTGTTTGGCCGCGGAAGCGCGGTCAAACCATAGGTTTGACCGCGTTTCCGCGGCTATCTCATCGAGTCACGTGCCCAAATTTCTACGTCGTTCTTAGAAAAGCCTGCACAGTATTCTGAGATGTGTAGAATAATTTTATCAGACCGTTTAAAATTAACAGAAACTGTCGAGCAAGGATTTTGTCGTTTTTGATTTTCGGTTCGATCGATGTTTTGAACGCGTTAGCACAAGTTAGTATAGCAAAATGGTTAGGCTCTGATACCACTGTAAGTCTACGCTAGCGCCCCGGCCGTCTACAGACGCCAAATGCGGAACAAAAACTTTTAAACTGGCGCTATCGTATACTTTAACCCGGATCTGCCATTATTGCTAAACTAACAAACTGTAAAGAGTGTAGGAAGATTGTACCGAACGATCCGAGTCCTTCGTTCTTCAACCATCATCCCACGCTCCGTTGCGGCTGCTCCGATCTCGTCGATCTCCGATTCCTTCGTCGAGGTGGCACCACATCACCGGTTCTTTAAACGGGCTCCCGCCTCTGACTCGAGGCAACTCGGTCGTCAAGTTTGCTAAAGGAGACGACCAAGAATGATGTAGAGAATGAGTAGATGACTTTGTCTCACTTCGTCCAAATCCGTGGACGATCGGTTAATGAAGTTACCGTGGAAATCGGGTGATAGAATGAAATGAACTGTAAAATTCCATACACCCCGAATACTATCATAATCTTTTCTAACCAAAATGAAACATCAAGTGAAGTGAGGAGGAGAGAGAGAGGGCCGGCCATTTTATATGCAAGAGGGAGGTGACCGTAGGAGGAGGGGGTGACCACAAGAGAAAGCTTCTCACTTCAAAATATCTTAAGCAATCCAAAAGGTATTAATGGTAAATGGTGACTCTTTAAACACATCATCAAAAACCCATTAATGCACTAATGAGTCATGAAGCCTAGTCATCATCTAGAACCTTCTAGAAGCTTCTAGAAGCACTGACTCACCATATCTGAAGAAAAGATAAATCCGCCTTTAACCAAATGTTAAAAGACGGCTGATAGAAAACTGGAAACTGGCAACTTCCAAAAGTGATCCTGAAACGAATTTCAGGACAACCCCGAAACTGTATAAATATACCCGCATTTGTATTACGACCGAATACAAATGCAACTGAGACAAAGATATTATACATACTCAATATAATACTCGGATCCGGCTTAAACCAAAGCCGACCAGTATCATCTGCCCGAAAACTGACACGTGCGTAAACGCACGTGCATTTTTCGAACCCTGCCATAAAACCATACGGCCTCTACAACGTTTCGCCCAAACTTGGGAAACTGTCTGTGGGGGACTCTAATGACTCGTCAGTACCCTGGCAGTGGGTTTAACCACAAACCGTCAGCGGCACTAGCAATGCGTAACGGCTGCCCTTGGACTGACCTCAAGGGAAGCTGATGAGCGAACTCAAGGGAGGCCGATGAGTGAACTCATCCAGAAACCCTACTGAGCCTAACAGTGACAATGTATATACAGTCCGGTCCGTTCGTCAATGAGTATCGCATATCTGCCTAGGGGGCTAGCAACGTCAGACCCCCAATAGCAGTATAAGTCATGTCGGAGTGAAGTCTCAATACACCCTGAGATACTACTGGAGTACCTACCAGTAAATCTCCTACCATGGCCATGGATTTGTGTAATGGCTCTCCTAGACACAGCACGACCTCGCCCCCAATACCGGGAGAGACGAATCCCCTGCCGATCCGCTCACGTGCCTCCATATGGCTCGGGACTGTACCCAAAAGCTACCTGTTTGCACGACTCCTTTGAGCCGTGGTAGGGTAGAAATCAAAGCACAGTGGGAACTCACACGAGACAAATGACGACCTCAGGTCGATGAACTAACCTGTACACATGTCACCAGGGAACTGCTATCTGACGGTAGATATAATACTAACTAGCAGATTCCCGGCGAGTCCTGTCCGGTGTACTCATAACCTAATGAGCACCTGTATACATCTTAGGTGATCCAACTGACACCAGTGGCTTGTGAGACCAGCCACCGCCCCTCGTCGGGGTCTCGACTGTACACACTAGTCTACTCCGGAGTATCGATGCCCTGTCTCGAAACTCCCACGACTAGGGACCACAATTAAGGATATGCGTATAAACTACCCAACTCTCACGTATATGATCGCCATCATACTGTTGGTAGTAAAGCAAGATCCTAAGGGCTCTATCAAAGTGTAACATGCAATCAGTCACCTGAACATGTACACGACTGATAAAGGCAAACCAGATAGCATACTATCATCTCGAGTAAGACTGTCCTACCGGTATAGGTCCTCTGCAATCATTGCAATCACGTACCCGCGATCCAATAATTGACTATGAGGGCACTATCTCCAACAGCATCTACATGTAACTTCAGCTAATCGGGTCGCATTGATGTGACCTAGTCTACAATGCCTCAAGAAGAATTCGTTCATTTCTGAACTCTTCCTCTTGTGTGTGTTCTGTATACTAAGAACTGTAGTTTGATTTAGAACATCAATGCTTTTAGATAACGTGCCTGAACCGATCAACTTTTGATATAGGAAATGTTCAAAACATTATCCAACAATACAAAATTTTATCATTTCTTTACTAATAAAGAGACTGATATGATTTTGTATATCAGGTTCGGTATCTAATAACATTCGTTCAGAATCAATGTATTGGTAATACAGGGTGACAGTGACCGACAGACTTGGCTGCAACACTTGCCCCGTTTTCTGCCTCATGAAACTTATCACCCGTTCTCAGTTCTTACCTTTCTGTAGCCCTATGTAACAGATTACATATCTGGGATCCTGATCCGGTATCATAAACCCAGGATGCGGAGGATACTGAGAAACAGTTCTTTGTAATGAACACACCCGAAGATGATGCATCAGCATGCACTCTCTTCGTTTGGGCGGCATGGGAATTCTGGTATTCCCCAATTTCCTGCTCGGTCTTATAACAATTATAAGTTGGAGCGGGACCAACGTTCCCCAGCTCAGTATAACAAGCGGGTTCGGTCAATAATCCGTATTATTATCTTGATTAAGGCATGATATGGTCGCTACCTGGAGAGAGAGAGAAGAAAACACTCAGCGTGCGCTCTTGCAAGAATAGATTGGTTTTTATTTTATCTAATCAGGATGGCTCCCACTGCTTTTTATCAAATCTTCCTTCAAACCCTAAAAGGAAAGACTAGCCGGGATTAATTACACACAACAAGTTCGCCAATCTTTCAGCCAGGCCAGTGTCGGTACTTTGAGGGAGGTGCCCCGTGCTTTCGTACGGACCTAATTAATGTAAACCTCGTTTTCCCAAAGGCGTAACCCCGTTGACACCTTTCTAGACACCTACTTGATCGGCTAATTGTAATGTGTAAAACTCTCCCAGGAGTAACAATTACTCACAGCGGGTATCGGGATCCAACTATCTCATAGAAGGTATGCAATCTCATTGCAAATTTCAACACTTGAAATTCCCGATAATATTTTGCCCCTAGTGTCCTATGACCTTGACGAATGCCAAACAACCCATAGTCCACTAGTCAAGTTCAACCCGTACATTTCTTGATCGAATTAAACCCACCCGCACGACCCTTGACGAATGCCAAACAACGCCGTACGAATACCCTAATCCAATCTGCATCATATGCATAAGCAGATAAATACTAGTTAGCTACCGTACACTACGCCTTGACGAATGCCAAACTACCGCAGCACGAATACTAACTAGTACTTATCTGAAATGACGGAGGGCTACGACAGGTTTTTCTGAAAACCTATTGCGTAATGAACTTGAAATCGTTGTAGGATCGAATGAATTTAAAATGGAGTGTTTTTGAGGCCTTTCTAGTTTTGCTAAAGGAGTCACTCCCGGTGAAGGGATCGTCGGTCCTTTCCTCGTCGAATGAGGTGCGGGATATATCATATATATCACTGTGCAAAGCAAAAACACTTAAAAGCTATCAAAAGACAAACCGAGTGTGTAGCATCTGCCAGTTATTGCTAAAGGAGTCACTCCCGGTGAAGGGATCTCGGTCCTTTCCTTATCGAATAAGGTGCAGGATATATCATATATACCGCTGTGCAAAGCAAGAACTGTAGCTACCTGTTTTATTTTGAAATTCGATTCTACAACATCTTTAGGTTTCTTTTCTTTCATTAATCACATTAATGAAGTCCCATCATTTAATGTACCTAAACATCACAGATAAATACGACGTACACTTATGCCATCCGCATTCGCCTCGATGTCCCCTCGTGCACCGTTAGGTTAGGTAACTAACGACAGAGCGGGGCAGGGCTAGCGCGGGTGTAAAACATAAGTAACGTCTATATAATATATCATATATACTATATACTGTATCTGTCACAGAACATCACATGATCACATCACAGATATCGCAGCAGAAGAATCATATGAAATATTGGATATACTAGGACGTCCGTGTTTTCAATACGAGCCAGTATAAAACACGGATTCCACGGTCGTGATGAATAGCCAAACCCACACCCCTAGACCCCTACGAGAGCGGCAAGTAACCCTACCAATTCTAGAGTTAGGAGACCCGGACTCGACTCCTCGAGTTGGTCTCCCACTGGACTCCAGAACCCGGTTACTTGTGCCCTCCTCCTTAGGTCTATCCTAGTGTGGAAAAGTAAATAATATACAAAGGGTGACATCTTCCGCAACCTGGAAGTGCCCCAATAAGAGAATATTACATACAAGTTTTTACATGAATGAAAATGAAAAACACTCATCTCACATAAAAAAACCCCGGCTATTCAAACACGACGATCCAATATAACATATCCAGCAACACATAACATCACATGTCATCAACGTAAGTAAATATGCGCATCCCAATTGTCGTTGACATATAGCAACGAAACCGGCGATATCACATATTACACTTACGGTCACAGAAAAGAAAGTGTAAAACTACAACAGTTGGAATCCGCAACCACCTCAGACATCGCATGCCTGACCAAATGAATTACTTAGACATCGCATGTCTAACAATTATAAACCCCGCATTTTAGTCTCAAAATCGAAAACTCTTTTCAATATCACGTCGGGCAATTCAACAAGATTCCCGACATTTTGATCGAATGCTCGTCGCAAACTTTAGTAGACGGTCGCACCCCCGATACCGACGACGAAGTGCACCAAGGCGGAACACCGCTACCGCAAGCACCCGAACGGATGCTTTCGGCGACGGGGTTCTCCTACAGTCACTTGGTCGGGGCTATGGGGTGTAGCTGTCTATTAAGTTTACCCGGCGAGTATCCGCGTACGCTACGTGATTGCGACGGACTTTTGATCATATCAAAATTCCGTGGCAACCGATCAAGTGAGACTAAAATGCTGTGTTTATAACATTCATTCATTTATCTCATAACTATTTGTGAATTCCAATTGTTGTATCACATTCCGGATAAACAGAAAATGTTAAACTTTCCGATCGAACAATCGAACACCCAAGTTTTCCCGATACAGATCAATACATGAAACAAGTCTAAAAACATTCAGTTCGTGCCTCAGTACCAACGGTCCAGCCGTAGAAGGGTCAAGCCAACGCCTCACATGTGGCACGCCGTACTGCCCCAAACCCGAAGGTTCAAAGGGCAGTTCAAGACGGTCACATAATCGAGTTAAGGTTTGTTGTCTTCTAGAGGGACCATCGCGTTACTTGCACTACTTAGAACGTCGTTAAACTACGGAAAAGTCCAACACTTGGAAATTTCCCGACAGGGGAAAAATTGGGTATTTATATCCGGTCGAACTTTTTAACATATTCTAAAATTTATCCGGAAAGCCACACTGACAAAATTTGATAATCCGATCGAATCTTTGATTCCCAATACAACCCCAGAATACTCTTCAGTATAGTCACAATAAAAATACCCCAGAAAATATAGCATTAACTTATATGAGTTACTGTGCAGAAAGCATCATACAAGGGAACAGTACGGCCGCGGAACCGCCGCACCATGCATAGCATGTGCCACGGTTCCGCGGTGGAAAAGTCGATTTAGGCCCTCGTATTTCACAGTAATTCAAATAACACCCTGCTTATTTTTCTGCATATTTTTAATTGACAAAAATCCAAAATTTTAGAAAATTTCCAGAGAGCATTTTGGGAATGGGTTTCGATGTTCGTTCGGATTTCAAACGTCGTCTAGACTTCGCCTAAGGCTCTAGCTAGGCTCTGATACCACTGTAGGGTTCCTAGGCACGCACAAGAGGTCTCACAAGGCATCAACCATGCCAATTTCTAAAAATACGGTGCCGAGAAACCCTAGACTAGATCGTTGGCTAGATGTTTAGGCGATAAAGCGACTAGTTAACTACTTTAACTAAAAGTAAACGAACATACAACCTTTGTAGATCCGTTTCTCCACCTCCATAGCTCCGCAATGAAGTCTCCTCACTGTCCATATCAAATCCCGGGCTCTTGCGTCGGCTTCATCGGAGAAAAAGCGGGCTAGGTCATTGACGACGTGCCGAAGATGATCTACATCGAGTCATCACTAGATCAAGCTTCACCTTCACCAAGCCATGAAAACTTGTGAAGGAAACACCCTATACTACTTGGCAAGAGGTAGAGGATGAAGAAATAGGAAATGGGTTCACTTTAGAATTGGATTTCTCACTCTTTTTCTCACTTTGCAATTAAAGCTTTCAAGCTTTTTCGTGAAGTGAAGAAGAAGAAGAAGATGTAGAATATGATAAGTTAATTTTAAATGAAAAAGAAAATCAATACTTATCATATTCAAAACCATGGTTAAGTGTAGAGAATGAATCATGGTTAAAAGGAATGGTTAGGGTTAAGCATGAGACAAAAATGGTGACTTAGTCAAACCTTCATGAAGATTCAACAAGCATACAAATCAAGCCACCATTTTCATTTCTTTTGCCAAAAAGAAATTAATAAACAAATGAATAAATGGATATGAAAATCAAAACCCTAACCATTTAAATAACCATGGTTTAATCTTTACACAAACCCTAGTGAGCATGTATCATCAAACATGATACAAACTTGTGTACAAAAGTATATCACATATACAATGTGCACAATCCAAGTGAGAAAATCCATTTAAAGTGAACCGATACTAGTTAATGCAAAGTAATATATCAAATATATAATTATGCATTAAATCATTAAATCAACACTTGATTTAATGATCCGGTCATATCGCATATAACCGACTAATATCAACAGTAACAACTGATCGAATCAACACTTGATCCGATAACCCGGCTATATCGCATATAACCGATTAATGTCACAAATCGCGAGAATCGAATACAGTATCACATACACGCATTATTCTCGGTCCCGCACATATCTCATATGCGCTCCTATTTCATTTCGCTTGAGCCAGGAAACCTCTGTGTAGGACTCTAAAGACTCGTCAATACGCCGGCAGCAGATGATGATCATATCAAACACCCACAAGCCGCAAGCGGTCTGCTAAACGTAACGGCCACCCGGGTATTGAGCGATCAGAAGATCGACGAGCAAGCCTGCTCACACTCCAGTGAATCCAACCAGTAACACTACCGTACAGTCCGATCTCGTCGTCTGATATGTCGCATATCTCGCCTAGGGGTGGTAAACGTCAGACCCCAATAGCTCGATAAGTCGTGTCGATATGAGGTCTATAACAATTCGAGAAACTACTGGTAACACTTACCAGTAAATCTCAGCAACCCTGGCCAGGGATTTCCTGTTATAGCCAATCGAACACAGCGCAACATCAACTCCCTATACCGGGAGAGACGAATCCCCTCCTATCGCTCATTGCCTCCATGTGACTCGGGACTGTACCCAAAAACCACCGTTTTGCACGCCCTCTTGGACGTGGTAAGATGGAAATCAAAGCACAGTGGGAACCACACAAGACTCTATGACGATCTCGGGTCAACAGACTACTCTGTACCGGTGTCACCAGAGAACTGCCATCTGACGTAAGGTATAATACCATTTGGGAGTTCTCGGCGAGTCCATCCAGTGTACCCAGTCTCTACTGAGCACCCGTATATCATCTCTGATGTCAAACACCGATGGATATGGGATCATCCATCGCCTATCTGTATGGGTCGAGAAGGTACACGCTAGTCTACTCTGGTATATCGATGCCCCATCTCGATACACCCACGACTAGGGACTTTGAAGGATGTACTTATGGACTACCATGTCCCCACTAGTATGATCCGCATCATAGTCCAGGTAGTCAAGTATACATCCTAAGGGCTTTACCAACATGTAATAGAGAGACAATCTGAGTACACGTTAAAGTAAAGATCAACCAGATAGCATACTATCATGTCGAGCAAGAAAGTCCTCCCTATATATGTCCCAGCATCCACTACAATATACATCCTATGTACAGTAATGGCCTCTAGGGCATACATATAACTAACACTAACACCGCCCCTTGGTTTGGCTGGGGCTTTCTTCTTCTTTCCCTTGGCTTTCGCCTTGGACCTAGAACAGGAAGATCCTCCTACAAACAAAATGGATGTTCCCTACCTTTCTGTAGGGTGCCCTCTGCGCTCCTCAGCATGTTGAGGAGTTCTGAAAGTTCAACTTTCTTTTCTTGTAAGTTGAAGTTCAGTATAAACTGGGCGTAAGTGGAAGGAAGGGACAGGAGAATCAAGTCCGTATAGAGCTCATTCTCCAACATGGTCCCAAGGTCCGCGAGCTCTTCTATGTAGCCAATCATCTTAAGCACGTGTTCCGCTACCGATGATCCGATGGCCAATCTTGCCGAAAATAACTTCTTCGACACTTCCTATCTTGCGATATGAGACTGCTCTCCATACAGTTCTTTTGTATGGAGAAATATGGATTCGAGGTCCATATTCTCGTGCCACCTCTGATGTTCGTTGTCCATAGAGGCAAGCACGAGGCACCTGGCCTTCACGCAATCAATCTCCCAAGTCTTACGGATTTCCTTATCCACGACGCTGGAGGTGGGACCTGGGACAAGGGGAGCTTTGGTGGTAAGAAGATACCCCAGCTTGTCGTAAGTGATTGCCATTTTGACATTCCTGAGCCAATAATTGTAGTTTCGCCCTGTCAGTATATTTTTATCTAGAAGTAACTTAAGTCCAGTCATGTCGATTGGTCACTGCAATTAGGAGAGAGAGAAGAAACACTCAGCATGATGCTCTTGCAAGTTTAGAATGGTTTTTAGTTTGTCTAAACAGGATGGCTCCCACTGTTTCTCGAATCCCTCCTCAAACCAAAAAGGAAGAATTAGACAGGATCAATCTCACCGTACAATACTTGCTTAACCGTTCAGCCAGGCTAGTGTTGGTACTTCAAGGGAGGTTTTCCAACGCTTTCACGAAGTTCCTTAATTTAAGAACCTCTTTTCCCTGGGGACGTAGCCCCGCTAACACCTTTCTAGACACCTACTAGGTTTATAGCATTGATCGTTAAGTGAGAAATTTCCCGAGGAGTAGCATATACTCACAGTAGGATCGGGATCCAAATATCATCGCGTGACGAAACTGAAGGAATCCTACCAGAATCATCACACTCCAAATGGTATGCAACACTAGCAAGTTTCAGTTCTTTTGAAACCCCCGATGTGGATTTTTGCCCCATGCTCTTATGACCTTGACTTTGGCCAACAAATCATAAGTCACATGTCAAGTTCTACCCATCGTTCTCCAGGTTAATTTGAATCCACCCGCACCTACCCTTGACTTTGGCCAACAAGGCAGTACGACTGTTCCAAACCAACGCATCTATCTATGCTGCACATGAATACCCAATAGCTACCAATCACTATGCCTTGACTTTGGCCAACAAACATAGCTTGAATACTATTGACCATCCATGTGAAACGACAGAGGGCTACGAATGGTTTTGGCGAAACCGTGAACGTAGTGAACTTGATATAATCGATGGAACGGGATAGCTTTCAAAAGGAGTGGTTCATGCTCCGCATTTAAAAGTTTGGTTTTGAAAAGAACCGAGTGGTTTTTCAAAGTGTTCCAACGACTTTTACTTGGTTTATTTTCTTGCATTAGTTCTTTTAATGCGTGATATTCTTGCATTAGTTCTTTTAATGCGTCCCATCATTTAATCCTACCATTGCAGAAAACAACCAAAATATGACGTACGCTTATACCATTCGCATTCGCCACGGGGCCCCGTCATTACCCGTTAAGTTACTTAACTAACGACAGAGCGGGGGCTGGGCTAGCGCGGCTGTAAAACATAAGCAACGCCTAAATAATATCATATGTAGATATATTGCAATGATAGCCATTTCAAATCACAGATGAACACATTGGATATACTAGGAACCCGCAATTCGTACGGGCCTGTAACGAAAAGCAGATTACACGGTCGTGGTGAATAGCCAATACCCCACCCAAGACCCCTACGGGTGCGGCAAACTACCCGCCAAGTACCCGAAGCGAAACAACCTCCCTCAACTCCGTGAGTAGGCCACTCGGCACTTTGGGATACCCGGTAGTTTGTGCACCCCCTCCATGGGTCTATCCTAGGAGCAAAAACAGTAAAAAGAAATTATACAATGACGGCTACAACCCCGACCCGGTTGTGCGGCCATACAAATAATTATTACATCAATTTACAAATTTACATGAATTGAAAGAAAAGAAAACTCTCGTCTCACAACCCCCGGCTATTCACCCGCGACAATCCAATGAATTCATATACACATTCCAATGACATTACAGATCACAGATTTGTATAACCCCCACTAATCGACATATAGCGATTAGCAGACGTTCAATACAAATATCACATCACAGATAAAAAACCCGTCAGCTTAAGTCTTTAGAAATTCGATCAAAAATACGGATTTTTAGGCCCCAAACACAAAATTTTCGTTCTGGAAAATCTGGGCTGAAAAGACATATTCCAAAAATCTCAAAACAACCCCAGAAACACACTGTACAAAATTTGGACCTCGGCCGAGTCAACTCGGTCGAGGAACCGCGGCGGGAGCGTGCTCCCGCCGCGTTTCCGCGGCGCTTTGATCGGTTCGTGGGACCAAATTTTTTGGTTATTTAATAAAAAGCCTGAGCCGATTTTTAAGATGAAATTTATCAATTATTGAACAGAAAAAAAATCGGCAGAAACTAGACATATCGGGTTCGTTTCGTAACTTTTTCTTTGATCGATCTTCTAGTTACTTTGCTAACATGTTAGATAGAGTTTAATTAGGCTCTGATACCACTATAAGTCCATGCAACCTCTCCCGGTACTTTCGGGCATGCGGAATTTGGTGAAAAATAATTTTTCTAAAGGCGGTAACATGGACTCAAAACCGGATCTTTGTTAAACATTTAACTAACAACCTAACTAGGAGTTGTTAACTACTCGGTTAGGGGGTTATACCTTTATTTCTTGAACTCCTTCGTCTTCAAGCCTCGATGGTTGTCCGGATCGGCTTCACCCCGTCGTCTCCTTGTGCCGAAGATCGATCCACCTGAAAGCTTCTACCTTTGGCTTCTTCTTCGAACTTTGAAGAAACTAGTTCACTCGGTTTGCTAAACCTTGTGAACTAGAGTTAGTAGAGAAGAGTGTGTTGGGATTTTTCTCTATGGTTCTTGGTTCTCAACACATGAGACAAGTGAACCATAGACTAGAGAGAGGGAGAGCAAGAGGAAGAAGATGAGAGCTCAAGAACACAAGAGAGAGAAAGGAAATGAAAAAGTGAGCAAGACTTTTCTCTCTTGGCTCTCATAATCCAAAACCATCATAACCAATAATAGCAATCAAGTATTAGTGATGGTTTAAGCTACAATAGCCATATCATTTCATGCACTCATTTTGCATAAGAGAACAAGCAAGCAAAAGTCTTTGCCATGAAATGATAGCCATTGTCATCATGATGGTCAACTAGTCCAACCTAGTCAACCGGTCAACAAAGTCAACAATTCAACAAGGTCAACCCCTCAACTGTAGGGTTTTCTTAACACCTCTATTAAGGTTTAGAAGCATCATGCATGCTATAACAATAAAATTTTGAGATGCTAAGCAAACTATACAAAGAATCGAACTAGAATATATGAAGTAACAATTAATAGTATCAAGATTAAGAGTTAAGTTATACTAAGTGATGAGACTACAACCTTTGTAGACCTCTTTTGAAGACTCCTTGGCTTTGATAAGGTTCACTTGATCAACTCCTCGTCCACGACGATCCACCCGAAGCACTTTGCCCTAAGCTTGATGCTTCCTTCGATCTTTGACAAACTTGAAGCACAACACCCTACACAAGATGGCTAAGGTTGTGTAGGATGATGAAGTGGTTGCTATTCTTATTTATTACCTTTTATTTTTATTTTCTAACTCCTTTTTAACATTTAAAAGAGAGCTAGGGTTTTTTGAGGAAGAAGATGGCTCTCATTTCTTTTGGAATGATAATAATGATAATGTAAAAAGAAAATGAGAGAGAGAAAGAGATCTTATCATAACCACAACCATGGTTAAAATAATATCTAGATATTTTAATTAAGGTTAAAAGGCAAAAGGAAATGAAACCATGGTTGAGTTAAATTCAACCATGGAAAAGAGTAGAAGAGTGTGGAAAAATGACTCATTTCTATTTTCTTTTGCCTTTAATCTTTATTGAAAATATCCAAATATCATTTTATCTACAATATGATTCTTATATTGCCATCCTCTTTGTATCATCAACCATGATACATTTCATGTATGTATGTATGCACATCATCATGTACATATACATGCATGTATCCATAATAAGAAAAGGATTTAAATAAATAATATAAAAGCCAATATTAAATCAACACTTGATTTAATAAATTGGTCATATCTTATACGACCCGACTAAAATTAAATGCCCGATTAAAATACAGTATCATATACTAGTATTTAATCGAGGCTCCGCGCATATCTCATATGTGCACCACTTCGTTTCGCCAGAGCCGAGAAACTTCTATGTGGGACTCTAAGACTCGTCAATACGCCAGCAGTAGATGACGATCATATCAAACACCTACAAGCCGCAAGCGGTCAGCTAAACGTAACGGCCACCCGGGCATTGAGCGATCAGAATAAGAACAAGCGAACCTGTCAAAACTCCTGTCAATCCATCCGGCAACACTAACCGTACAGTCCGGTCTCTTCGTCAGATATGCTGCACATCGAGTCTAGGGATGGAATCGTCGACCCCAATAACTCAATAAGTCATGCCGGTATATGGTCTATAACAGATCGAGAAACTTACTGATAACACTTATCAGTAATATCTCAACAGCCCTGGCCAGGGACTTCCTGTTATAGCCAATCGTGCACAGCACAGCATCAACCCCCAATACCGGGAGAGACGAAACCCCTCCTATCGCTCACTGCCTCCACATGCCTCGAGACTATACCCAAAATCCACCTGTTTGTACGACTCAGTAGAGCCGCAGTAGGGTGGAGATCAAAGTACAGTGGGAGGACACACAAGACTCTATGACGATCTCGGGTCTACAGACTAACATGTACCAGTGTCACCTGAGAACTGCTATCCGACGTATGATATAATACCATATAGGAGTTCTCGGTGAGTCCGTTCATTGTACCCAGTCTCACTGAGCACCCGTATACTATCTTCGGTGTCAACACACCAGACGGATATGGGATCATCCATCGCCCATCATATGGAACAAGAATGGTATACACTAGTCTAAGCTGGAATATCGATGCCCTGTCTCGATATACCTACGACTAGGAACATTTCAAGGATATGCTTATAAACTACAGATGTCCCACTAGTATGATCCGCATCATAATTCCAGTAGTTAAGCCAATATCCTTAAGGCTTTATCAACATGTACCAAATGAATATAAACATGATCAAGTGAACATACGATAAAGTAAAACCAGATAGCATACTATCATTTTGAGCAAGACTGTCTCCCGAATATATATATATATACACATCAGTACATACACTATCTCATAATGGCCTCTAGGGCATACATATATCCAACATCAACAACCATGTCACTATAATACTTAATTAATATTATTGTTAATTACATATTATATTCTCATTAGGGTTGAGCAAAAAGTCAATAGTCAACGGTCAACAACCCTAATGAGTATCCTCTGCCTCTGTCTCTCCGTCAACTGTGCATACACACCCGCATCCGCGTTCCGAGGAACACGAATACATACTGGATAAAACCAATCCCAAAACGTACACTAGGATCTGGCTTAAACCAAAACCCGCTAGTGTTAACTGTCCGGACACTGTACGTGCACAAGTGCACGGATGTGACCGAACCCTGTCGCAAAACCATGCGACCTGTCGCAAAACCATGCGACCTCTACTCTTTTGCCTAAAGGCGAATAGCTTTCTGTGTGGGACTCTAAAGACTCGACACTACGCTGGCAGTGGGTTTAACCACAGACCGCAAGCGGCACTAGCTGTGCGTAACAGTCCCCAGGTAGATGCCGACAAGAAGACTGACGAGGTGAAACCCATCTGAACTCCTACTGAGCCTGAATGTGACAGTCTCCGTACAGTCCGGTCTGTTCGTCTGATACATCGCATGGCGGGCCTAGGGGGCGGTAAACGTCAGTCCCCTAATAGCGGTACAAGTCGTGTCGGAGTGAAGCCCAAAACACCCTGAGATAACACTGGAAGCCTACCAGTATATCTCGATTGCCCTGGCCAGGGACTACTCGTGTAATGGCTCTCCTAGACACAGCGCGATGTCAACCCCTAATACCGGGAGAGACGAATCTTGTCTAACCGTCACAGCCTCCAAGTGCTTCGGGACTGCACCTAACTACTACCTGTTTGCACGACTCCTTTGAGCCGTGGTAGGGTAGTAATCAAAGTACAGTGGGAACACACTCGATGCGAAGTGACAGTGTCAAGTCAGCGGACTAAGCTGTACTCATGTCACCTGGGAACTGATAACTGAAGATAGGTATAATACTAACCGGTCAGTTCCTGACGAGTCCTGTCCAGTGTACTCGTAACCTAACGAGCACCCGCATACTATCTCCAGTACGACGTACTGATGGCTGTGGGACAGACCATCTCCCACTCTGGGATGAGAAGCGCATGCGCTAGTCTACTCCAGAGTATCGATGCCCTGTCTCGATAGTCCTGCGACTAGGGACCTGCATAAGGATGTGCTTATAGATTACCCAGCCCCCACTAGTGTGACTGCCATCACAACGCTGGTAATCAAGCAAAGATCCTAAGGGCTCCACTAATGTGTATAGGTGATATACTAAAATAAACACATGTACACATTGAAGTAGAAACAAACCAAGTAGCATACTACTATTTTGAGCAAGATTGTATATACAAGGTGAATATCCCAAGCTTCCATTAAGTAATATACAAACTAGTATGATACAGTAATGGCCTCTAGGGCATATACACTAACACCTCCCCCCCTCTCTTCCTCCTCCATCTTCAAGCCCAAAACACCATGAATACAACTCCAAAACCCTATTCCCACTTCACAAAAATTGTTCACAAGCTCGATAGGAACACATTGGACCAAGAAAGAGAGGATTTTGAGGACTTTGAGCAACTCACGAAAATTCTTGAGTTACGAAAGAAGATAATTTCTGCACCATTAGAGTAGTGTTTCAATTCATTATGCATCCATACTTGTTTCATGTCGATATTGTGTGGTTTTGAGGACTTTGGAAATTTCAAGTTAGGGTTTAGGGTTTGAAATGAAATCAAAGGTGAATTGAGGTGTAATTAGGGACTACAACCCATGTTGTGATGTTACATTGGACTAAACCAGAGACTAGAACCCGGAATACAGATTGAGAAAAAAACGATATCGGGAAAAACTGTGATTCTGTGAGTGTATTTGGAAATCTGCTATCATCCCGAGACTCCTTAAATTATTTTGGATTGACAGTGATACATGCAGGCACCTAGGAACCACCACCCAAAACCCTAGCCCCTACCCCCTCTTTCAGGCCGTAAATAAACTCTTTCTGGCCGCAATTTATGGCCAGAGCAGGTGGGAATTGCTTCGTTTTTGTTTCTGGGCCTTATCTCCAGTAAATTTGACCTTTGGTATATGCAATTTTGACTGATTCCACATAGGGTATAATCTGGGATAATTTTCTTGTGTTGGCGCATGGTTTACGACTTGTTTTAGTATGGATTTTGGTATTTGGTGATTCGTTTCTGTCGGGTGACGTTTGAACGTCAACGGCAAAGGGTTATTGGTCGTGTTTGCATGCGAGACTATAGGTTTTTACCTATGAGAGTAGCGTGTGCCGTTTTGGTTTTCCGATGTGATTTTCATGTGCTTTTGCGATTGTGTTATCTTTGTAGGTACCCTACGTGATGTCGAGGCGTTGAAGATGAAGATGGCGACATCGGCATCGGCACATAAGGAGCAAGGTGAGTAGATTTATATCTACGGGGAGAAGTCGGGTGGATGGCGTATAGCACCCCCGCGGTTCAATGTATAGTATGCCATACACACACACACACACACACACACACACACACACTATACATATATGATATCTTTTGTGAGTAATGGATATATATGTGGTTTATGATACGTGGATGATTTTCAGGATATGGTCAAGTGTTCATGGAATTGTAATGTTACTTGCGGAACCCTAGAGTAGTTGCTGCACCCACACACGCACACGCACTTTCATACATTCTTTCTTTTACCTGTGGGTATATGGGGATGTGTATATTTACACATGGGTATGGGACTATGTGTTCATATACTTGATTATGAGGATAGTACTTGGGATTTGAGATGAGTCGATGAGATTCAATTTGAGGCCGTGAGATCGGTGATATGTCAGGGTTCGTATTTGACATACGACATGATGTTTTAGCGGGTCCTTTGACGTAGTGTCTGTAAGTCGATGTAGTACACCCCAGTACTTGTGGGGAGGCGGAATTTTCAAAAACGAACTTGTTTAGAGAACGAACATCGACTAACCGCTTGAATCGAAGCTAAACTATAAACAACCAAACACAAAGTGTTTCTAAACTACTGTGTTTAGGGATTATACCTAATGAACCAACTCCTTCGTCTTTACGAACTCCTTGTTCTCCTCGGCCTTCTCGAAGTAGTAGACGATCCACCCGAGAGCAAAACTCCAAGCTTAGCCTCTAAACTTGAGGCAACTAACCTTCTTGAATTGCTAATCAAAGAAGATAGATTGAGATAGAGTGATGGTTATGGATTGATTAGTCTTTCTAATCCTTTGATCTCAACTCATGAGGTGTAAGGATTAGGGTTTGAAGATGAGAGCTTGAGGAGAGAGAAGATGATAATCATTATCAAATGAGAATAGTAAGTTATCATAATATAAATGAAGCATTCTCTTTTATCAACAAAAGAAAATGAGTGATGAATAAGCATGCTTCACAAATATCTAATGGTGATTCATTAGCATGACTCATTAAGCATTTATCATGCATTAATGATATGCATGAATCACCCTCATGACTCATTAAACTCATTTAATGCAAATGACACATAAACCTCCTTAGTCACCACTTCTAGAAGCTTCTCGCATAATTACGAGAACGCCCCTCCAATCCGCAAAAATACGGAAAAACTATAGACTGTAAAAATCCAATAACCGGATACCAGTAACTGGCTTAAACCAAAGCCGACTGGTAAAAACTGTCCGAAAGTCGTACGCGCGTAAACGCACGTATGTGTCCGAACCCTTGTCGTAAAACCATACGACCTCTATATCGTTTCGCCTGGAGTAGGAAACTCTCTGTGTGGGACTCTAGAGACTCGACTACTACGCTGGCAGTGGGTTTAACCACAGACCGCAAGCGGCACTAGCTGTACGTAACGGTCCCCAGGTAGTTGTCGATAAGAAGGCCGATGAGGAAACCCATCCGAACTCCTACTGAGTCTGATGTGACAATCTCCATACAGTCCGGTCCGTTCGTCCAAGACTATCGCATATCGGGCCTAGGGGGGCGGCAAGCGTCAGTCCCCTAATAGCGGTATAAGTCGTGTCGGAGGGAAGCCCATTACACCCTGAGAAACTACTGGAACCTACCAGCAAATCTCGCTTGCCCTGGCCAGGGACTTTGCATAATGGCTCTCTGACACAGCACGATATCTACTCCCAATACCGGGAGGGAAGAATCCTGTCTAACCGCCACTGCCTCCAAGTGCTCGGGACTGCACCCAACTACTACCTGTTTGCATGACTCCTTTGAGCCGTGGTAGGGTAGCAATCTAAGAACAGTGGGACACACTCGAGGCGAAGTAGCAGTGTCAAGTCTGCGGACTACGCTGTACTCATGTCACCTGGGAACTGCTCACTGACGACTGGTATCAAACCAACCAACAGTTCCCTATGAGTCCTGTCCAGTGTACCCGTAACCTAACGAGCACCTGTATACTATCTCCAGTACGACGTACTGACGGCTGTGGGACAGACCATCTCCCCAACTGGGATGAGAAGCGTACACACCAGTCTACTCCGGAGTATCGATGCTCTGTCTCGATAATCCAACGACCAGGGACCAGAATAAGGATGTGCTTGTAGACTACCCAGCCCCCACTAGTGTGACTGCCATCACAACGCTGGTAAACAAGCAAGATCCTAAGAGCTCTATCAATACGTACACTCACATATTAAGATAGAAAAACCAAGTAGCATACTACCATGTTTAGCAAGACTGTTATATACATGTGAATATCCCAAGCTTCCATTAAGTAATATACAAACTAGTATGATACAGTAATGGCCTTCTAGGGCATAAACACTAACAATCTCCCACTTGCACTAGGGCCATGTACTGGCATATCGTAGACCAATGATCTCGAGTAGCCTCTCGAACTGAATCTGAGGAAGGGCCTTCGTGAATGGATCAGCAATGTTCTCTTCTGAAGCAACTCTCCGAACCTCGATCTCCTGACGATCAATGATCTCCCTGATCAGGTGATACCGCCTCAAGATGTGTCTGGACTTCTGATGGGACCTTGGTTCCTTCACTAAAGCTATAGCTCCGTTGTTGTCGCAATACAGAGGTATTGGATCAACTATGGTAGGAACCACCTGAAGTTCTGTTAGGAACTTCTTCATCCAGACTGCTTCTTTTGCGGCATCGCAAGCAGCTATATACTCCGCTTCCATCGTCGAGTCAGCAACGGTGTCCTGCTTGGAGCTCTTCCAGCACACCGCCCCTCCATTGAGGGTAAAGACATAACCCGACATGGACTTGGAATCGTCCTTATCACTCTGGAAGCCGGAATCAGCAAAGGCCTCCAACCTGAGGTCTTTTCCGCCGTAAACCAAGAACATCTCCTTAGTCCTCCTCAGGTACTTGAGAATGTTCTTTACTGCTATCCAGTGTTTCTCCCCTGGGTCTGACTGATACCGGCTTACCACGCTCAGTGCGTAAGCTACATCTGGTCTGGTACACAACATCGCATACATTATAGAGCCTACCGCAGAAGCGTAGGGTATAATAGACATGCGTTCCCTTTCCAAATCAGTCTTGGGAGACATCTCTTTGGAGAGGGTGATTCCGTGACAAGCCGGTAGATTACCGCGCTTAGAATCTTCCATACTGAATCTTTTCAGTACAGTGTCGATATACCTGGACTGCGAAAGTCCCAACATCCTCTTGGATCTATCACGATAGATCCGGATCCCCAGAATGTAAGAGGCATCACCCAGGTCTTTCATGGAGAACCTGTGTGACAAGAATCCTTTGACAGATTGTAGTATAGGAATGTCATTTCCTATCAATAGAATGTCATCCACGTACAAGACGAGGAATACGACACTTCTGGCTACAACTTTACTATATATGCACGGCTCATCTGGATTTTTGATAAAGTCATATTCTTTGACTGTCTCATCAAAACAGATGTTCCAACTCCGCGATGCCTGCTTTAGTCCATAAATGGACTTAAGCAGCTTGCATACTTTCCCGCTGCTCCCACTCTGATTGAAACCCTCTGGCTGATCCATATAGACGCTTTCTTCTAAATTTCCATTCAGAAAAGCCGTCTTTACGTCCATCTGCCAGATTTCATAATCATGGAAGGCAGCAATAGCAAGAAGGACCCGAATGGATTTGAGTATAGCCACTGGAGAAAAAGTTTCGTCATAGTCCAAACCAGGTCTTTGACGAAAACCCTTTGCAACAAGTCTAGCCTTATAGGTTTCCACCTGTCCATCTACACCAATCTTTTTCTTGAAGATCCATTTGCATCCTATGGGTTTTACCCCATCTGGAGCAAAGTCCAAAGTCCATACTTTGTTGGTGTACATGGACTCCATTTCGGTCCGCATTGCATCTAGCCATCGTACCGAGTCGCCGCTCTGGATGGCCTGCCGGAAGTCAGTAGGTTCATCATCTTCTATGATGCAATCCTCTCTATCCCCATCTATGAGAAAACCGTAGTATCTCTCAGGCGGATGAGACGGCCTACTACTCCTGCGGAGGGGTGCGGGAATGTTCTGTTCTTCTTGAACCTCTGGTTCTACCAAACTTTCAGTAGCAGCTTGTGGTTCTGGAATTTCATCCAGTTCTATTTCGCTCCCACTCTTCTGATTTTCTAAAAATTCAGTTTCTAAGAAGTGGGCATGACGAGAAACAAAAACCTTTTGTTCCTCTGCGTAATAGAAATAATATCCCTTGGAGTTCTTTGGATATCCCACAAGCTTACACTGTACTGAACGTGCCTCGAGCTTGTCCACATGCTGCTTTTTTACAAAAGCTGGACACCCCCATGTCCTAAAATGTTTTAGACAGGGTTTCTTCCCACTCCACATCTGATATGGTGTGGTAGGCACAGTCTTGGTTGGAACCTGGTTCAAAAGATATGCCGCTGATTCTAGCGCATAACCCCAGAAAGATCGCGGTAACTCAGCATTACTCATCATGGATCGTACCATATCCAATAGGGTTCAATTCCGTCTCTCCGATACACCGTTGTGCTGTGGAGTGTATGGAGGAGTAAGCTGAGAGAGAATTCCTTTCTCTTTTAGGTAACCTAGGAACTCGGCACTTAAGTATTCTCCACCTCGATCAGATCTCAGTGTCTTAATACTTTTGCCTGTTTGGTTTTCCGCTTCACTCTTGTATTCCAGGAATTTCTCAAAGGCCTCTGATTTATGCTTCATTAAGAAAACATATCCATACCTAGAGAAATCATCTGTAAAAGTAATGAAGTAGGAATAACCACCTCTTGCATGTGTAGACATTGGACCACATACATCGCTGTGTATGAGTCCTAAGAGCTCGCTCGCTCTTACTCCTTGTCCAGTGAATGGAGTCTTTGTCATCTTTCCTTTGAGACAAGATTGACAAGTGTCATAAGATTGATATTCGAACGAGTCTAAATATCCTTCTCTATGCAACTTAGTCAACCTTCTCTCATTGATGTGACCCAGTCTACAATGCCATAAGAAAGCTTTATTCAAATCTGGAGACTTTCTTTTTAGTGTGTTCTGGACATTGAAAATTTGGAGTTGGTTTAAAACATATATGCCGTTATTTAATGTACCGGACCCAATCAAACCATGATTAAGGTGGATGTTAACAGCATCTCTTACAAACGTGAAATCATAACCTTTATTTGATAACAAGGAAACTGATATGATATTACACGTTAAGCTTGGTACAAAATAACAGTTATGTAAAACCAAAATGTGTCCACTCGTCAATCCTAGGTGATAGTCCCCGACGGACGCAGCTCCCACGCTAGCTCCGTTAGCAACCTTTAGGGTCATATCACCTTCCTTCAGCACTCTACGGTTTCTCAGTGCCTGCAATGAATTGCAAATATGAGATCCTGATCCGGTATCCAATACCCAGGAAGTAGAGTTGATTGACAGACAATTCTCAATTAAAAACACACCTGAAGTCGAAGCCACAGCTTGCTTCGGTTCCTGGTTCTTGGCGTTCCACGCCTTGCAATCCTTCTTCCAGTGCCCTTTCCTGTGACAATGGAAGCACTCATCCTGACCAACTATCGGTACTGCAATCTTTTTCTTTCCCTTCCCTCCCACCTTACTAACACCTCCTCTAGGTCTGGGTGCGGCCTTCTTCTTCCTTCCTTTGGCCCTAGCCTTGGACCCGGAAGAAGATGTACCGCCAACAAACATAGCGGGTGTTTCCCTTGCCTTCTGTAAGGTGCCCTCTGCACTCCTTAACATGTTCAGGAGTTCCGCAAGTTCAACTTCTTTTCCTTGAAGATTGAAGTTGAGGATAAACTGGGCGTAGGTGGGAGGAAGGGACTGGAGAATAAGGTCTGTATAGAGCTCATTATCCAAAGTCGTCCCAAGGTCTGCGAGCTCTTCAATAAAGCCGATCATCTTTAGGACATGTTCTCCTACCGATGACCCGACAGCCAACCTCGCTCGAAACAAGTTCTTTGAGGTCTCGTATCTTGCTATACGAGATTGCTCTCCATAAAGATCCTTTGTATAGAGAAATATGCCATCAAGGTCCATATCCTCGTACCTCCTCTGATGTTCATTGTTCATCGAGGCAAGCACGATGCACTTGGCTCTCGCGCAATCTAAATCCCAGGTTTTGCGGATTTCCTTATCCGCATTACTGGATTTAGGACCAGGGACAGCAGGTGCCGTAGCGGTGAGGACGTACCCCAGTTTGTCATAGGTCAAAGCCATTTTGACATTCCGCAGCCAATCTTTATAGTTTGGCCCTGTCAGTATATTTTTCTCTAAAAGTAACTTAAGTCCGGTCATTTTCAGGGTCGCTGCAATTAGGAGAGAGAGAAGAAAACTCTTTAGCATGATGCTCTTGCAAGTTTAGAGTGGTTTTTAGTTTATCTAAACTGGATGGCTCCCACTGTTTCTCGAATCCTTCTTCAAACCATAAAAGAAGAATTAGCCAGGACTATTCTCACCGTACAATACTTGCTTAACCGTTCAGCCAGGCCAGTGTCGATACTTCGAGGGAGGTTTTCCAACGCTTTCGCGAAGTTCCTTAATTAAATAACCTCTTTTCTCTGGGGGCGTAACCCCGCTGACACCTTTCTGGACACCTACTAGGTTTATAGCATTGATCGTTAAGCAACGAATATCCTGATAAGTAGCATATACTCACAGTAGGATCGGGATCCAAATATCATCGTCTGATAATGCTGTAGGAATGCTACCAACATTCATCAAACTCAAAATGGTATGCATCTCTTTGCAAATTTCAGTTTCTTTAGAAATTCCCGATATAGATTTTTGCCCCATGCTCTTATGATCTTGACTAAGGGCCAACAAATCATAAGTCACATGTCAAGTTCTGCCCATCATTATCCTGTTGATTTGAACCCATCCGTATACTCTTGACTAAGGGCCAAACAAAGTAATACGACTGTCCCAAACCAACTCATCTATCTATGCAACAAATGAATACCCCAGCAGCTACCAATCACTATGTCTTGACTAAGGGCCAAACAAACATAGCTTGAATACTACTGACCATTCATAAGAAATGACGGAGGGCTACGACTGGTTTTGGCGAAACCGTGAACGTAGTGAACTTGATATAACCGAAGGAACCTGATAGCTTTTAAAAGGAGTGGTTAAGGCTCCGCATTTAAAAATATCTGTTTTTAAAATTAACCGAGTGGTTTCTTTTAAATTGTTCCAACGATTAAAACTTTGGTTTATTTTCTTTGCATTATAGATAATGCGTCCCATCATTAACCTATCATTGCAGAAAACAACGAAAATACAACGTCCTCTTATGCCATCCGCATTCGCCACGGGGTCCCGTCATCACCCGTTAGGTTACTTAACTAACGACAGAGCGGGGGCTGGGCTAGCGCGGGTGTAAAACATAAGTGACGTCTAAATAGCTATCATATATATAGATATTTTACATTCGTCTGACGCAATGATATTCATTCCAGAACACAGATAAACAATATTGGATTTGCAAGCAATCTGTATTTCTTTTGAGCCTGCAAGAAAAGACAGATTACACAGTTGTGATGAATAGCCGTTACCCCACCCTCGACCCCTACGGGTACGGCAAACTACCCACCCGGAAGTTTGTGTACCCCACCTTGGGTCAGTCCTAGGAGCAATAAGCAGTAAAATGAAATAATACATCGGTGGCTACAACCGCAACCTGGATGTGTCCCGCAAAATAATATTACAACAAATTACATTTACAACAAATGAATTAAACAATAACCCATTGCTAAACCCCGGCTATACACCACAACAGTCCAATACAGTTTATATGCACAAACAGATATAACCATTTCAGAGATGTGCAACCCCCTGCCAACTGACATACTAGCAGTTAGGGGAGGTTTACGAACACATTAAACAATCACAGATATAATCCAATATGCAAATACTGTACAATTTCGATCGATTAAACATCTTTAATATTGCTCCAAAATCTGCTCTGTAAACTGGAAACCTGAGCAAAATTAAAATATTCCAGAAAACCCCAAACACCAGAGAGGACCCACACATGAAAGATGAGTCCATGACTCGGCAACTCGGCCGCGGAACCACGGCGGATCGGTGGGATCCGCCGCGCTTCCGCGGCGCTTTAGCCGATTCATGGGCTCAAATTTCATGGGTGTTCTCCTGGACCCTTTTCAAGCATTCTGAGCAACCCTGAAAAATTTTTAGACTTCATTTTAAGTTCGACAGAAACTGTTATTTATTAGGGTTTTCCGGCTTCGTTTTTCCATTCGAAATTCGTACAAATTTGCAATCAAGTTATTTATTGTTTAGCGAGGCTCTGATACCACTGTAAGTCGATGTAGTACACCCCAGTACTTGTGGGGAGGCGGAATTTTCAAAAACGAACTTGTTTAGAGAACGAACATCGACTAACCGCTTGAATCGAAGCTAAACTATAAACAACCAAACACAAAGTGTTTCTAAACTACTGTGTTTAGGGATTATACCTAATGAACCAACTCCTTCGTCTTTACGAACTCCTTGTTCTCCTCGGCCTTCTCGAAGTAGTAGACGATCCACCCGAGAGCAAAACTCCAAGCTTAGCCTCTAAACTTGAGGCAACTAACCTTCTTGGATTGCTAATCAAAGAAGATAGATTGAGATAGAGTGATGGTTATGGATTGATTAGTCTTTCTAATCCTTTGATCTCAACTCATGAGGTGTAAGGATTAGGGTTTGAAGATGAGAGCTTGAGGAGAGAGAAGATGATAATCATTATCAAATGAGAATAGTAAGTTATCATAATATAAATGAAGCATTCTCTTTTATCAACAAAAGAAAATGAGTGATGAATAAGCATGCTTCACAAATATCTAATGGTGATTCATTAGCATGACTCATTAAGCATTTATCATGCATTAATGATATGCATGAATCACCCTCATGACTCACTAAACTCATTTAATGCAAATGACATATAAACCTCCTTAGTCACCACTTCTAGAAGCTTCTCGCATAATTACGAGAACGCCCCTCCAATCCGCAAAAATACGGAAAAACTATAGACTGTAAAAATCCAATAACCGGATACCAGTAACTGGCTTAAACCAAAACCGACTGGTAAAAACTGTCCGAAAGTCGTACGCGCGTAAACGCACGTATGTGTCCGAACCCTTGTCGTAAAACCATACGACCTCTATATCGTTTCGCCTGGAGTAGGAAACTCTCTGCGTGGGACTCTAGAGACTCGACTACTACGCTGGCAGTGGGTTTAACCACAGACCGCAAGCGGCACTAGCTGTACGTAACGGTCCCCAGGTAGTTGTCGATAAGAAGGCCGATGAGGAAACCCATCCGAACTCCTACTGAGTCTGATGTGACAATCTCCATACAGTCCGGTCCGTTCGTCCAAGACTATCGCATATCGGGCCTAGGGGGGCGGCAAGCGTCAGTCCCCTAATAGCGGTATAAGTCGTGTCGGAGGGAAGCCCATTACACCCTGAGAAACTACTGGAACCAACCAGCAAATCTCGCTTGCCCTGGCCAGGGACTTTGCGTAATGGCTCTCTGACACAGCACGATATCTACTCCCAATACCGGGAGGGACGAATCCTGTCTAACCGCCACTGCCTCCAAGTGCTCGGGACTGCACCCAACTGCTACCTGTTTGCACGACTCCTTTGAGCCGTGGTAGGGTAGCAATCTAAGAACAGTGGGACACACTCGAGGCGAAGTAGCAGTGTCAAGTCTGCGGACTACGCTGTACTCATGTCACCTGGGAACTGCTCACTGACGACTGGTATCAAACCAACCAACAGTTCCCTGTGAGTCCTGTCCGGTGTACCCGTAACCTAACGAGCACCTGTATACTATCTCCAGTACGACGTACTGACGGCTGTGGGATAGACCATCTCCCCAACTGGGATGAGAAGCGTACACACCAGTCTACTCCGGAGTATCGATGCTCTGTCTCGATAATCCAACGACCAGGGACCAGAATAAGGATGTGCTTGTAGACTACCCAGCCCCCACTAGTGTGACTGCCATCACAACGCTGGTAGACAAGCAAGATCCTAAGAGCTCTATCAATACGTACACTCACATATTAAGATAGAAAAACCAAGTAGCATACTACCATGTTTAGCAAGACTGTTATATACATGTGAAT
Organism: Agapanthus africanus; assembly: GCA_030015575.1. Taxonomy (NCBI): domain Eukaryota; kingdom Viridiplantae; phylum Streptophyta; class Magnoliopsida; order Asparagales; family Amaryllidaceae; genus Agapanthus; species Agapanthus africanus. The sequence continues at coordinate 211,689,162 of JASDDO010000004.1, forward strand.
ATCCCAAGCTTCCATTAAGTAATATACAAACTAGTATGATACAGTAATGGCCTTCTAGGGCATAAACACTAACAGTGTCTTATACACGTGCATGCATACATAGATGGTATTAGTATTGTACTAGACGTAGATCAGTACCCCGGATTATGATCTTTGGTAAAGAGGATACCAGGTGAATAATGTGATGAATGTGATATTGACCCGTACCCAGATTTGGGATGCCGTACGACGGATTTACGTACGAGCTATATATTGATGATAGATCCGCACTCTTGACTTGGGGATGTCTGATTATAGATATTGTATCGGATGTGATACTATTGAGGCGGGATCACCGACTAATATATATATATATATATATGTATATATATATATATATGTATATATATATATATATGTATATATATATATATATATATATGTATATATATATATATGTATGTATGTATTGACTCAGATGTTAGGCGATTTCATTATCTTTAGTTTAGCTTGTTAGCTCAGCCCTATAGTTTAGTGTAGTTGTTAGACTAGATTCGATTCCTACCTATTTCAAAAACTAACGAATCGTGGGTATTTTAAAAGACAGGCTAAGGGATTCTACGGACATTTCAAAGGACGTATCTTTTCTTAGAAACACTGTAGCCCTTATTTCCAAAACACCGCGATTCATGCTATTTCAAAAGGCATTGCTGTATGACTTATAATTATTTTAAATGCAGATTAGTTATCGTCGTGTCTAGTATTCAGCTCCCGCACATTATTGTTGCTCACTCCGCATAGTATACTTATATTGTGATTTCATATACCATTATTGATATCATGCCGTTAGGACACCAGCACCATTACTGATGATGCGTATGTTCCACGTACACTTATTGCCGGCTCACACACATCCTCATCGGTAATTGTCATGTCACGTATACTTTAGACAATATTATTTCATCGACATAGCTTGTTAACTAATAGTTTCGACATAATATTAGTGTACTTGCCTTATATGCTAGTTTAGACATTGCAGTTATTACTTGCTACTTCATGCATATTATTCACTATCATGCCGCATTATGGAGTTTTATGCCTACATTCACTGGTTACGTGCTATTGATGATTGGATTTTGGATTTTCCTGAGATTTCCTGGATTTGGGGGAAGACCGCAAGAATATTTATAAACTTCTCTCTTTTTAAAATAAAACTGCGGTTTCCTCATGATGTATGAGTCATCCACCATGAGTTTTCTGTTGGATTTCGAGACCCGATTCGAGGAGCCGGATGAACCGTCTCGGATATATGGTGGACCCGGTAAGGTACCCCGGGACAAGAAGATCGAGTAGTAGACGATGAGCTCGGCTGGGGAAGACTACCTACCGGTGATTTTATCTGACGTGTCGGATATCCGGAGGATACCGTCGTGGTCCTGTGATTGATGTTAGGGGCTGATCCGGACTAACGGCGCCCTAGATAGTGAGATTGAGACACAGAATTTTGAGATTTGATAATACAGGCCAGTCCGGATAGCCGGAGCCTGAGATATTGAGATATTGGAATTTATGTTTTGTGTCGATACTAGACACTGTTTATGCTGATTTCATTTATGATACCTCGTTTTAAATATACAGAAATCTTACTAAGTTATGAAAGCAGTTTCTTCATTTACATGGATTCTGTTTTCATGCATTCATACCTCATCCATATGATATATTGCTACCTGAGGCACTGACACGAGCACATGGGATTACACTTGGGTTAGATGGTTACCCTTGCCACCTTTTCATACTTCAGACTTATCATTTGAGGATATTACTGATCGTATGACCTAGGATTGCGTTATTCATGAGATTTCTGCTCATAGATGTTTTCTATTCACGAGTTGGCAACTCACCCCCGTTGTGCCACAGTTTCTTGCAGGTTTTGCCGACAGGTTTCATTACGGCTTTGCTGGCACACTGCTTCCTTTCCGGGTGATTTGCTTGGTAGGTGGGTCCACTTGCATCGTGACCATCATTATACCTTGTATATTATTTATTTCAATTGTATCTAGTTAAACTCCATCAAACAGACATGTATTTATTTCAGATTTGAGACCAGTGATGTTTATTCTTTCGACCTTAGAGTCGCGTGTTGTATTTCTATGGATTTCATGCTGTTTTGAGTTTCCTTTTGAGTTTGATCCTCGCCCTTCGGCGTTGTATATTATATTGCTTGTGTGGTTGTGACCGTCGATTGACGAAGAGCTAGCTCCCGCTTGGGGATGCCTTTATTCATTATATATGCTTTATCAGGTTTTGTACCCGTTTGGGGTCAATATTTACAAAGGAAACTCTGCCGAAATTTTTAGAAAAGACTTGTGATTTTAAAATGCATATTTCGGCGTATATTGCAAACTACTTGATTTAAATTTGGTTTTTCCTTCACTCTACTACTTTTCTTGGTTTGGATTTCTGGGTTTTCGGCTTACTTAGATTACGCACGCCTCGAGACGTTTCGTAATTTAAGTGCCGGTCATGTTCCGTACTTTTCGGGTCGTGACAAAGTTGGTATCAAAGCCAGGTTTTACCTTCGGAGCGTAGGATGACCCTTGGTTGATAGAGTAGGTAGCTTGAGTAGAGTGACGTACCGTACGTATGTTCCACGGCATATTTACGATACGCTACTCCACTTAAGAAGCCTTAGGATGTACATTTCTTTTTTCAGTATTATATCCATTCATGATCTAGCCTCATCAGTACCGGTTATGGTTTTGCTGCCACGATTACGGGCAGGGAGAGCTACGGCTAGAGTTGCGGTCAGCACGAGCTCGTCACGAACGAGAACTGACCACGGCGTAATTCCGGCAACACACGATTGCAGAGATGTGTCTTTTTTGTGTTTTCGCGCCACGAGCGTTTGATGATCGCTGTATGAGATTACTCGGACGTGCAAAGGTTTGGGCCACTGATAGAGGCCAGCCAGATTTTGATGACAGTTGATGTATTGCTTATTCATGATGATTGAGGCACTGTTCAGCGTGCAGACGAGTGAGCCAGTTGTTGCTGCGAATGACGAGATATCGCTCTAGATGTTGGAGCTATTGCAGTACGAGTTGTACGAAGAGATGATAGAAGGTCGCTAGTCACCCGAGGATGAATGACTAGGACATGTAATTCGTTCGCTACCCCGATGCGAGGTCATCAGATAGATTGATTCCAGCTAGAGACGACTTCACGCGGATACGTTGAGAGTCGACAGAGGCGATCGAATGTCAGGAACCCATATTCCAAGTTTAAAGTATTCGGAAAGACATGCAGGCAATTCTATGGACCCTCTAGAAGAATGAAACCCTAACTCGACATAATAACCGTGTGAAAGTCATTGAACCTTAGGGTTTGCGGCAGTTCCGCAGCGCCATTAGTGAGGCTTGGGTTTGCCCTTCTGCGGATGGACCACCGATACTGTGGTATGTACTCGATACTATTAAATTGCCCAAGATGTTGAGCTCTTGGGGGATTATGAGGTTTTAACGAATCGATCGGATGGTTCGACTTCATTCGGATGCTAGGTGGTGAGATGCACTTCTTGGGAGACTCAAGATACGAGGATAGCCGTTGGAGCTCAGTCCATGCAGGCACGACGAGACGAATCCGAAGCAGTCGACATTAGAGAAAAGTGGAGTAAGAGGTTCGTACAAGATCTGGATAAGATGACGTTCCACTCCGCCGACATCAGAGATGCGATACTCATGCCGAGGCATTGTACTTGGATATACCTTCCAGAATGAGTCGCGACGAGTATGCAGCCGTTCCGGAACAAGAATTTGCTTAAGTAAAAGACGATGACTTTCGGACAGTTCGGCAGAAACGAGACTTGGGAGAGACCTCGACAGGACCTTTCTGGAATAAATTACGAGAATACTTGGACCCAGGAGTGGTCATGTTACGCACCACAGCAGTCCAGAGTTCATGATCGTCGACGAGACATGTTATGAGTGACCACGACAGTTGGCCAGAGATTCTTAGAGGATGTGCTTGAGCGAGACTATTCCGCCATACTTGATTTCGGTATTTTGGACGATCTATTCGCATGATTGATTTTGATGATTGAGTTTCATGATATTTGTTTTCATGCACCATGGTTGCACCTACTGAGTGTTTACGACTTTTGCACAGTTGTTGCACTTGTTATCGTTTTCGTGCCTTGGTTTCATATGTTTATGATTTTATGGGTTTCATACAGTTGAGTAGATTTTGTGCATATGTATGCACACAATTTGGTTTTTGCACTCGGTATAGTTCGCATATGCTTGCAGTGCAGTAATACGCATTTTGTGCACTTAGATGCACTGGACTTCGATTTCGATTGTGATGTTCGATATTTGTTTTGTGCACCTTGTGCACCTGATTGGATTTTGCGCATTTTCGGCGCTTGATATTGGATTTCATGATTTCGTGCATGATGGATGCACCGGATTTGGGTTTTCGCGCATGTTGGGCGCATGTTTTGAGATGCGATTTTGGTGCACACAGATGCACTAAATCGAGATACTTCGTGCATGTCAGATTCACCTGATTTTGCTGTCAGGCACATCTGTTGCCCTTGACAGATGTTTCATGCACACCCGATGCACTTAGATGTTGTTTCTGTGCGCATGTATGGAACATTCATGGGTTTTGATTTCCGTACGCACGTAGTATTCATATGCACATTTTGGGATTGATTTCTTATGGAGCAGTACGTTTTTATGATATTTGCTATTGTTTTCGTATTGATAAGGACTAGTTAGAAGACAGTACCTGAATATATTTTGCATGCATTGATAGTTGTCGAAGGGATTTCCAAAAAGGGAGCTATAGTCTCAGTATTTACCTACGTGCCTGAGATGACACGAAACGTTTAAAACAAGAAAACCCTTCTAAATTGTTTTCAAAACGGCGGAGCGTACATATTAAACAAAGGATATATACGTATATGGTTATTTTATTATAATAGACGTCCACCACTGTGCAGTGTTATGCGCTTCGCACAGCGACTTAAAAAGATTTGGCATGCATTTACTTCAGCTATTTACCTGTATAGGTTTGATGTCTACATGTATAGTTCTGATTTATATCATATTGGTTTAATTTTGGATTTTGACATTATGTCTTTACCATGACTCTGATGATTGCGGGATCCTTAATGGAGATTTGATTTTGAGTTATCTGCTCATTGTTCATGCGCATGCATTGCGCTATGATGCGTTTTATGTGTTGATGATTTCGGAGCCCCGACGACTTGGACATTTTATTGAAATGTTTTAGAATTTGGGGGTTTAAAATTAAATTCGGGGTCCGAATTTCTTTAAGGGGGGAAGATTGTAACATTTCAAAAAAATAAAATATTATTATTTGGGAATTTTTGTAATTTAATATTATTTTTAATGAATATTTTAATATTTCGGTATAATTAAATACCGATACATGGGAAAAATTATGGGAAAATTATGGAAAATTCTAAAATAGGGTAATTTATGGAATTATGTCATTTTAAAGTTTTTATGATTTATTTGACACTAATTTAGTGCTAATCGCAATTAAAAATCGCTAATCGGACTTTAAGCGTGTTTTGTGCACATGTCTTTTTTCACACTTGTTAAATTTTCTTATATGTTTTGGGTGTATGGTTTGTTTTGGGTTTACTATTGCAAGGAGAAGGAAATAAAAGGAAAAGGAAAAGAAAAGAAAAAGTGAAAGAATGATTAAGAGAGAGAAAGAGTAGGTAAGGGGTCAACCCTTTTGTTATGTGCCATCCCCATCATTCCTTCTTCTCATTCCTCTCCCTCTCCCTCATATGCTGCTGCTGCCGCCTCCCCCCTCTCTTCCTCCTCCATCTTCAAGCCCAAAACACCATGAATACAACTCCAAAACCCTATTCCCAATTCATAAAAATTGTTCACAAGCTCGAGAGGAACACATTGGACCAAGAAAGAGAGGATTTTGATAACTTTGAGCAACTCAAGAAAATTCTTGAGTTGCCAAAGGATGTAATTTCTGCACCATTAGAGTAGTGTTTCAATTCATTATGCATCCATACTTGTTTCATGTCGATATTGTGTGGTTTTGAGGACTTTGGAAATTTCAAGTTAGGGTTTAGGGTTTGAAATGAAATCAAAGGTTAATTGAGGTGTAGTTAGGGACTACAACCCCTGTTGTGATGTTACATTGGACTAAACCAGAGACTAGAACCCAGAATACGGATTGAGAAAAAAATGATATCGGGAAAAACTGTGATTCTGTGAGTGTATTTGGAAATCTGCTATCACCCCGAAACTCCTTAAATTATTTTGGATTGACAGTGATACATGCAGGCACCTAGTGTAAGTGCACGGCGGCGCCCCGGCCGTCAATCCGACGCCGGAATGCGGAAGCGGTGATAAACTTTAATTTTGCGGACTTAGCAAACCGGCACCACCGCGCACTAAACATCCGGATCGTAACCATTAACAAGTCTAAGCTACAAACAAGAAAGGGAAGAGAAGTATACCGACAGATCCGAGTCCTCCGGTCTTCTCCTCATCGTCCCGATCTCCTGCGGAATGTCCCGTCTCCTCCTCGTCGCCGGAAGTGCACCACATCGCCTACATCGTTTACGGGCTCCCACCTCAATGCCGAGGCAACTCGGGCACGAAGCCGGCTACTCGATGTGCCCAAGATTTGCTGTAGAATATAATGTGGATTACATGTCTCATTTGGGATTATGGAGTTGCCATTTGTGGAGGAATAGAAGTGAACTTTTGGAGAGGGAGTTGTAGGGATTTCTCAAAGCTCAAGATACAAAATTTTTCCACCACATGAAAAATGAAATCCCCTCTCCTCAAAAAGGGAATGGCCGCCCCCCCCCCCCCCCAATTTTGGTGTGATTGGAGAGAGAGAGAGAATGGCTTGAACAATGATGCAAAGAAAATGATGGCTTGGAAAGTCCAACACTCAACAACCATCTCTTCCCCCATCATCACAACCAAAGTCAAGAAATCATGAAAACAAAGTCAAGAAGTCAAGGTAAGGTGCAACCATGATGAAGTCAAAAAGTCAAGCAAGGTCAAGGTATGGTGAGCCATCATGATACAAGGAAATATGCAAAGACCCCCTCCATAAATTCTTATTTGCAACAATGCAAATAAGCCCTCCTCCACCAATCTTCGGCCAATGAACGGAACAATGGAAATCAGCCGAAACGGAAAACAAACTGGCAACTCCAGAAAACTGTTCCCGTAATAAATTACAGGAAAACCCCGATACAGTGCATACACACCCGCATTTGTATTTCGACCGAAATACAAAATGCCATGAGACAAAATCTCCACTGTACTATACTAGAATCCGGCTTATACCAAAACCGGCTAGTAATATCTGTTGGATCCTGATCCGTGCAATACCGCACGTATCTGATCGAACCCTGCCATATTCCCATACGGCCTATAGTACAAACTGTCCGATCCTGATCCGTGCAATACCGCACGTATCTGATCGGACCTTGCCATATCTCCATACAGCCTCTACAACCTTTCGCCCGAAAGCTGAGTAACTGAATGTGGGGGACTCTAAAGACTCGACAACACCTTGGTTGTGGATTTAACCACTAGCACGTCAGAGGTATAAGCCAATACGTAACGGGCTACCAGGTATTGACTAAAAGGGATGTCTGTGAGTGAACTCAGCCTGACAACCCTACTGAGCCTGTCAGTGACAATATCCGTGCAGTCCGGTCCGTTCGTCTATGAGCATCGCATGGCGGGCCTAGGGGGTTGGTAAAAGTCAGACCCCCAAAAGCGGTACAAGTCGTGTCGGAGTGTAGCCCAGAACACCCTGAGATACTACTGGAATACCTACCAGTAAATCTCCTTGCCTCGGCCGAGGGCTTTGTGTAATGGCTCTCCTAGACACAGCACGACCTCACCCCCAATACCGGGAGAGACGAACCCCTGAAGATACGCTCACTGCCTCCATGTGGCTCGGGACTGTACCCAACTAAAACCTGTTTGCACGACTCCTTTGAGCCGTGGTAGGGTAGTAATCAAAGTACAGTGGGAACTCACACAAGACAAATGACGATCCCCAGGTCGATGAACTAACCTGCACACATGTCACCAGGGAACTGCCATCTGACGTCTGGTATATGACCAACTGGCATGTTCCCGGCGAGTCCTGTCCGGTGTACTCATAACCCAATGAGCACCTGTATACATCTTAGGTGATCCAACTGACACCAGTGGCTTGTGAGACCGGCCACCGCCCCTTGTCGGGGTCTCGACTGTATACACTAGTCTACTATGGAGTATTGATGCCCTGTCTCGAAACTCACACGACTAGGAACCATTTAAGGATATGCTTATAGATTACCAGCTCCCACGTATATGATCGCCCTCATACTGCTGGTGGTCAAGCATAGAATCCTAGGGGCTCTATCAACGTGTAATAGCGACGTGTCAGGTCACCTGAAACAGTACACGATGATAAAGGTAAACCAGATAGCATACTATCATCTCGAGTAAGACTGTCCTACCGGGATAGGTCCTCCATCAATCATTGCAATCACGTACCTGTGATCCAATAATTGACTCTGAGGGCATTATCTCCAACAATCTCCCACTTGCACTCAAGGCTAATTATTGCGATGTCGCATACTCACAGCCCGTGTGATACCGAACACCCAACTCCTCTACTAGTCAGTCTCACAAAGCTCGTTTGCGAAACTATTGCGTTCGAAGAATAGCCTCAGTGAGTGGATCCGCCTTGATGTCTCTTTCTATGTCTCTCTATATCTCAAGTTCGCGGAGAAACCCATCTCCCGAAATGAGCAATACCTGTCTTAGAATGTGTCTGGATGTCTGATGGGACATAGCTCATAAATGAACTCCAAATCCAAACTTCTTAGACTGTATCGTCAACTGAACTTAATCAGTATCCTGCGCCATGCCTCCCTCAGTATTGCCTTGGACCACCTGTCCAAAATACTGCCCCTCGTCAGAGGGAAAACTATAACTCTGACAACCTGCTTGTCGTCCATGTCACCTTGGAAGCCTGGAATGATAACTGTCTCCCGAATGATGCTGTCGTTATCATATCCCTAGAACATCCACTTATGTTCTAAAACTGCTTTCGACTGTTTCTCCAGGATTGGATCATTATCAACTTATTGCATCTACTGCAAGAACAACATCTGGTGTGGTACTTGACATCTCATGATTGACTCAATTGCCTGAGCAAGTGATCTGCCAATCATGCACGTCCCTCTCCCCTTTAGTCTGTAAGACACCTTTAGAGAGGGTGACTCCATTACCTGCAGGTACACTACCGTGCCAGGAGTCGTCCATTCTAAATACTCTTAGAATGCTGTCAAGTACCCTGATTGGGAAACCACCCAAATCTAGATCTAAAACCATAGATCTAGTAACCAGTATGTCTGATATAAAATCCATTTCCTTTGTGGAGAAACCACTGTGTGACGACCAAAGTATAACCGATTGTAGTATAGGAGTTTCCTTTCCTACTCTGTGTATGTCATCCAAATACTATGACATCACACCCTACTACCTTCTCAACAGATCCATCCCCTATTCTGATGAAGTCAAACCTATGACTGTCACATCAGAAATAGATGATCTATCTCCGCTACAACTGCTTTAGTCTATAAATAGACATAAGCCACCTGTCCACCAATGCCTCCGCTGCTCCCACTGACTATGACAACCCTCTGGCAGAGTCATATAGACGTACACTTCTAAAACTCGTTTAGAACGACGCTATACTCATCCTCCCGCCGGGTCTCGCAGCCTGGAACAACAGCAATGGCAATTGTGGGTAAACAAGAACTTCCCTGTCACCGTCCTTGAGGCTACCGTAGTACCTCTCGGGTGCCTCAAGTTACCCACCTTATCTGCGGAGTGGCCAATGGAATGTCAATCCAGATTGAATCTTTAGGTTCCTTATCGAATCTTCAGTAATCGTTTGTGGTTCTGGAATCACTTCCAGTTCTACCATACTCCCACTACTGTTTTCTGAAAAAATCCATTTTTAATAAAACTGTGGCGAGTATAGAACAATATTGCTATTGTTCATCCAGATGGTAGAAGGTCAACCCTCGTCATAGCCTGGGTCAACCCACAAACAGCCATTACAGAATCGTGCCTTGAGTTGTCCAATGTCTGGTTTTAAGCATAAACCGGACAACTCCCCGTACCTTAACAATGTTAAGATATGAACTGTACTATATCCAATATAGAACCAGAGGCACTGATTTAATTGAACCAGATTCAAATCATGCAGCTGTTCCCAGTGCATGTCAACAAAATGGAAGGAGGCCGATCAGCGTTACTCAACTTAGGAATGCTTCCAATTATGAGTGACCTGAAGGAGAAGCAAGATCTCTTAATCATTACTATCAACTGAATACCATACACAAATATCTACATCTTCGATCTCTTTGAAGAATCCCGATACTTGCTACACCTGGTTCTCTACTCTATTCAAATACCCATAACTTCTCAAAATTCGGACCCTGTGTTTCCACGAAACACATGTCTAAAAACCAGAGAAGTCATAAGTAAACCGAATATAATACGAGGACCAACCCCTCTGTCCTGATGGACCCTGGACAACATACAATACTCTGTATAAGTCCTTTGAGTCTGATAACTCATTCACTGTGTGTCGTAGGTTGAAAACTGTACTTATGGTTAAGAAGAATTACACCGCTGTTTAATGCTCCTTACCTAACCATCCACTGATATAGGTAAATGTCGTAGACATAATTTCAAAAAGGTATATCTCACTCTATGAAAATAGACGTACAGATATATCAATTTGAAATTGGTGCATAAAAGCGGATATTCAAAACCAAATATTTGCCGACCGGCAAACAACCCAGGTGATTTCCTCAAATATCACCGATTGCAACGAATCCCGATATAATGAGGATAGTCACCCAATTCCCAACAACTTACTCCCACTCATCATCTGTAAAACCATACAGATGTGAGAATCGTACTTGGTAAATACATACCCTGGAGTAAGTATCTAATCGGGAAATCAGTTTTCTTTTAACATTACGCAGTGAAACTGAAACATTGAAATGTTTCGATGGGGTATCCTGGTATTCCTAGCAATGCCTCTTCCACTACCCAGATTCACAATTGTAACCGTGTAATTCTTTGCCACCTTTCTAAATCCCTTCATATGTCATTAGTCATTACCTTCTGCACACCCCTTTAGGCCAAATGGTTTTCTTCCTTCCCTACCGTTCGGCACCAGCCTATGGTTTGGAAGAAGACTATCCAATAAGCATAATGGGTGTACTGTCCCAATCCTAGGAACACTCGCAATGCGAGAGAAGGTGAAGATAAAAGACACCTGAATAAATCTTATTCCTATTTCTCCTGAACCAGAATCCATCCCCGAACTGGAACAAGTTCCTTTCGAGTTCGTATATTACCATACGATGGAGTATCCAATAAACTGAGGATCTTCGTAGTGATACGGAGTGTTCTGGAGAAATACAAAGGTGATTTAGGATTGGCGAAGGAATACTTGGTTTGGTCGTGAATATCTGTTGCAATTTACTTTGCCCTCTTACTAATCCCTTGCTTTGTCTTAACTTAATACCTTCTGCACACCATTGTTATGCTAATTGGTTTTCTTCATTCCCTACCGGTCGGCACCAGCCAAGGTTTGGAAGAAGACAATCCAATTTGCGTAATAGGTGTACTACCCCTAAACCAAGGAGTACTCGTAACCTGAGAGAGGGTAAAAGGAAAAGACAACTGAATAATCCTATCCATTTTCTCCAGAACCGGAAACCATCCTCGAATAAATTCTTTCGAGTTCGTATCTAACCATACGATGGTTTTGTCCAATGGAAGTGGACGTTCGTAGCAATACGGGGTGTCCTGGAGAAAAGGGTAAAAGTAGGAGTGGCAATGAGGTTTGCAATTCTGACAATCCAAAAGCCAGTGTTTAAGAAGGTTCGGTCAACTTGGTCTCTGAGTCAAAGTCTTAGGGTCGGGTCAATGGTCGCTGCCAAAGAGAGAGAGAAAAGAAACACTCAGCGTGCACTCTAACCTAGATCAGAATGGTTACCAATTTATCTAATCTTGAATCCTACCACTGTACCTCAAATTCTCCTCCAAACCTGAAAGAAGAATTAGTCGGGGTCACCCGAGGAGTAAACTAACTCATCAGTAGGAATCGGGATCCAACTATCATCGCATGATAACGTGACGGAATCCGCTCACGTCATCACACTCCAGAAGGTATGCGCATATCTGGCAAGTTTCAGTTCTTTTGAAACTCCCGACGTGATTTCTGCCCCATGCTCTTATGACCTTGGCGAAGGTCAACAAATCATAAGTCACATGTCAAGTTCTACCCGTCATTATCCAGGGTTAATCTGAATCCACCCGTACAAGCCCTTGACGAAGGTCAACAAGGCTATACGACTGCCCCAAACCAACGCATCTATCTATGCAGCAGAAAGGTAACAAGCAACTACCATACACTATGCCTTGACGAAGGTCAACAAACATAGCATGAATACTACGTGCTACCCGTCTGAAACGACGGAGGGCTACGAATGGTTTCTGGCGAAAACCTTTAACGTAAAGAACTTTATATCGTCGAAGGAACGGATAGCTTTTTAAAATATAGTGACGAAAACCTTCGCTAAAGAGGTCACTCCCGGTGAAGGGATCTCGGCTCTTTCCCCGTAGAATGGGGTGCAGGATATTCCAACTGAATACCACGGTGCAAAGCAAAAGTAATCGGCTATAGTGAAGTTAATGCCCTGACGCAAACCTTTTGTCCAAGGGGTCACTCCCGGTGAAGGGATCTCGGCCCTTGCCTCGTCGACTGAGGAGCAGGATATTCCAACTGAATACCACGATGCAAAACAAAAGTGAACGTCCTTGCAATAACAGCTTTTTGAAAAGTGTTCCAACAACATCAGATTAGGTTTGTTTTTAACTTGCATTGATCCGAATCAATGCAGTCCCATCAATTGATCACACCAAAAAGAACGAAAATATACTGATGTACGTATATGCCATCCGCATTCGCCACTGGGTCCCGTCATTACCCGTTAGGTTAGCTAACTAACGACAGAGCGGGGACTGGACTAGCGCGGATGTAAAACATATACAACATCTACTAATATATATACCAATATATTATATTTCGCTCAAGGCGTGAAAGAAATGCAACATCACAGAGAATGAACAGCATCACAGAAACAATACAGATATCTGGGATCCCCGGGTTTCACAGAGCCACTACTGAAACCCGACGTTCCCCTGGTCGTGTGGATAGCCTGTGCAATGAAATCCTAGACCCCTACGGGCGCAGCAAGTCACCCGCCAAAACCTGAAGCGAGGCAGCCCCCTTCATCACCGTGAATGGACCACCCAGCACTTCACGGAATCCGGTAACTTGGGCACCCCTCCTGGGTCAACCTGTACCCCTTACGAGTGCGGCGAACAGCCCGCCAATCCTAGAGTAAAGCCCCTTCTGTCTCAATGCCATGAGATGCAGGCTTGTTGCCTTCTAGAACCCGGCTATCCGTGCACCCCTCCTGGGGTAATCCTAGTACAGAAAGTAAAATATACATACAACGGGTACATCGACCGCAACCTGGCCGTGCCCCAAAATAATAATACAAGCAGGCAGTGACGGCAGTCCACATGTCGGACGCTCGCCCCGCAATATCAAATGTACATAATACAACCACAACTGTACTAGCATTGCATCCAGGCTATCCCCCACGACCGATCCGCAACATCACAGCAAAACACAGAACATCAACGTGAAAGTCACGTTCGCAAATCCGTCTAACCGGGCTATAGCAGTTAGACCGGATTTACCGATCAAGTGACATTCACGGTCGCAGATATAATGTAAATACTGTGAAAAATGTGTTTAAAATATCCGATCAATCAAATTTTAACAAGTGGGCCCCCAAGCAATACTGTAGCAGTTAAAGAAATTCTGGGCCCAATGTTAATGTTCCAGAAACCCTAAAATCTCCCCAGAAGCCCACTGTAAAAACCCAACCCACTGATTCCTTCATGCTGCGGCGGAAGCGCGGCCACAAGTGGGTTTTGGCCGCCCTTCCGCGCTCTGGTTAGAAGATCAGTGCATCGAATTTGAACAGTGGTCCTAAAATTTCTAGTACATCAATATTTTATAACCTGAAAAAATTTTCGACACTAAAAATTTCCAACAGAAAACTGATGCTAACAAAATACGGGTTTTGGAACTTTTTGATCGATCGGAAATGCAAACACATTACACAAAGCTAGACTAAGTTAATGGCGAGGCTCTGATACCACTGTAAGTGCACGGCGGCGCCCCAGCCGTCAATCCGACGCCGGAATGCGGAAGCGGTGATAAACTTTAATTTTGCGGACTTAGCAAACCGGCACCACCGCGCACTAAACATCCGGATCGTAACCATTAACAAGTCTAAGCTACAAACAAGAAAGGGAAGAGAAGTATACCGACAGATCCGAGTCCTCCGGTCTTCTCCTCATCGTCCCGATCTCCTGCGGAATGTCCCGTCTCCTCCTCGTCGCCGGAAGTGCACCACATCGCCTACATCGTTTACGGGCTCCCACCTCAATGCCGAGGCAACTCGGGCACGAAGCCGGCTACTCGACGTTCCCAAGATTTGCTGTAGAATATAATGTGGATTACATGTCTCATTTGGGATTATGGAGTTGCCATTTGTGGAGGAATAGAAGTGAACTTTTGGAGAGGGAGTTGTAGGGATTTCTCAAAGCTCAAGATACAAAATTTTTCCACCACATGAAAAATGAAATCCCCTCTCCTCAAAAAGGGAATGGCCGCCCCCCCCCCCCCCCCAATTTTGGTGTGATTGGAGAGAGAGAGAGAATGGCTTGAACAATGATGCAAAGAAAATGATGGCTTGGAAAGTCCAACACTCAACAACCATCTCTTCTCCCATCATCACAACCAAAGTCAAGAAATCATGAAAACAAAGTCAAGAAGTCAAGGTAAGGTGCAACCATGATGAAGTCAAAAAGTCAAGCAAGGTCAAGGTATGGTGAGCCATCATGATACAAGGAAATATGCAAAGACCCCCTCCACAAATGCTTATTTGCAACAATGCAAATAAGCCCTCCTCCACCAATCTTCGGCCAATGAACGGAACAATGGAAATCAGCCGAAACGGAAAACAAACTGGCAACTCCAGAAAACTGTTCCCGTAATAAATTACAGGAAAACCCCGATACAGTGCATACACACCCGCATTTGTATTTCGACCGAAATACAAAATGCCATGAGACAAAATATCCACTGTACTATACTAGAATCCGGCTTATACCAAAACCGGCTAGTAATATCTGTTGGATCCTGATCCGTGCAATACCGCACGTATCTGATCGAACCCTGCCATATTCCCATACGGCCTATAGTACAAACTGTCCGATCCTGATCCGTGCAATACCGCACGTATCTGATCGGACCTTGCCATATCTCCATACGGCCTCTACAACCTTTCGCCCGAAAGCTGAGTAACTGAATGTGGGGGACTCTAAAGACTCGACAACACCTTGGTTGTGGATTTAACCACTAGCACGTCAGAGGTATAAGCCAATACGTAACGGGCTACCAGGTATTGACTAAAAGGGATGTCTGTAAGTGAACTCAGCCTGACAACCCTACTGAGCCTGTCAGTGACAATATCCGTGCAGTCCGGTCCGTTCGTCTATGAGCATCGCATGGCGGGCCTAGGGGGTTGGTAAAAGTCAGACCCCCAAAAGCGGTACAAGTCGTGTCGGAGTGTAGCCCAGAACACCCTGAGATACTACTGGAATACATACCAGTAAATCTCCTTGCCTCGGCCGAGGGCTTTGTGTAATGGCTCTCCTAGACACAGCACGACCTCACCCCCAATACCGGGAGAGACGAACCCCTGAAGATACGCTCACTGCCTCCATGTGGCTCGGGACTGTACCCAACTAAAACCTGTTTGCACGACTCCTTTGAGCCGTGGTAGGGTAGTAATCAAAGTACAGTGGGAACTCACACAAGACAAATGACGATCCCCAGGTCGATGAACTAACCTGCACACATGTCACCAGGGAACTGCCATCTGACGTCTGGTATATGACCAACTGGCATGTTCCCGGCGAGTCCTGTCCGGTGTACTCATAACCCAATGAGCACCTGTATACATCTTAGGTGATCCAACTGACACTAGTGGCTTATGAGACCGGCCACCGCCCCTCGTCGGGGTCTCGACTGTATACACTAGTCTACTATGGAGTATCGATGCCCTGTCTCGAAACTCACACGACTAGGAACCATTTAAGGATATGCTTATAGATTACCAGCTCCCACGTATATGATCGCCCTCATACTGCTGGTGGTCAAGCATAGAATCCTAGGGGCTCTATCAACGTGTAATAGCGACGTGTCAGGTCACCTGAAACAGTACACGATGACAAAGGTAAACCAGATAGCATACTATCATCTCGAGTAAGACTGTCCTACCGGGATAGGTCCTCCATCAATCATTGCAATCACGTACCTGTGATCCAATAATTGACTCTGAAGGCATTATCTCCAACACCTAGGAACCACACCCAAAATCCTAGCCCCTACCCCCTCTTTCAAGACGCAAATAAACTCTTTCTATCCGCAATTTGCGGCCAGAGCGGGTGGGAATTGCTTCGTTTTTGTTTCAGGGCCTTATCTCCAGTAAATTTGACCTTTGGTATATGCAATTTTGACTGATTCCACATAGGGTATAATCTGGGATAATTTTCTTGTGTTGGAGCATGGTTTATGACTTGTTTTAGTATGGATTTTGGTATTTGGTGATTCGTTTCTGTCGGGTGGCGTTTGAACGTCAACGGCAAAGGGTTATTGGTTGTGTTTGCATGCGAGACTATAGGTTTTTACCTATGAGAGTAGCGTGTGCCGTTTTGGTTTTCCGATGTGATTTTCATGTGCTTTTACAATTGTGTTATCTTTGTAAGTACCCTACGTGATGTCGAGGCGTTGAAGATGAAGATGGCGGTATCGGCATCGGCACACAAGGAGCAAGGTGAGTAGATTTATATCTACGGGGAGAAGTCGGGTGGATGGCGTATAGCACCCCCGCGGTTCGATGTATAGTATGCTATACATATATATCTATATATTCACTATACATATATGATATCTTTTGTGAGTAATGGATATATATGTGGTTTATGATACGTGGATGATTTTCAGGATATGGTTAAGTGTTCATGGAATTGTAATGTTACTTGCGGAACCCTACAGTAGTTGCTGCACCCACACACGCACACACACTTTCATACATTCTTTCTTTTACCTGTGCGTATATGGGGATGTGTATATTTACACATGGGTATGGGACTATGTGTTCATATACTTGATTATGAGGATAGTACTTGGGATTTGAGATGAGTCGATGAGATTCGATTTGAGGCCGTGAGATCGGTGATATGTCAGGGTTCGTATTTAAGATACGACATGATGTTTTAGCGGGTCCTTTGACGTAGTGTCTTATACACGTGCATGCATACATAGATGGTATTAGTATTGTACTAGACGTAGATCAGTACCCCGGATTATGATCTTTGGTAAAGAGGATACCATGTGAATAATGTGATGAATGTGATATTGACCCGTACCCAGATTTGGGATGCCGTACGACGGATTTACGTACGAGCTATATATTGATGATAGATCCGCACTCTTGACTTGGGGATGTCTGATTATAGATATTGTATCGGATGTGATACTATTGAGGCGGGATCACCGACTAATATATATATATATATATATATATATATATATATATATATATATATATATATCGACTCATATGTTAGGCAGTTTCCTTACCTTTAGTTCAGCTTATTAGCTCAGCCCTATAGTTTAGTGTAGTTGTTAGACTAGATTCGATTCCTACCTATTTCAAAAACTAACGAATCGTGGGTATTTTAAAAGACAGGCCAAGGGATTCTACGGATATTTCAAAAGACGTATCTTTTCTTAAAAACACCGTAGCCCTTATTTCCAAAACACCGCGATTCGTGCTATTTCAAAAGTCACTACTGTATGACTTATAATTATTTTAAATGCGGATTAGTTATCGTTGTGTCTAGTATTCAGCTCCCGCACATTATTGCTGTTCGCTCCGCATCGCATACTTATATTGTGATTTCATATACCATTATTGATATCATGTTGTTAGGACACCAGCACCATTACCGATGATGCGTATGTTCCACGTACACTTACTTGCCGGCTCACACACATCCTCGTCGGTAATTGCCATGTCATGTACACTTTAGACAATACTATTTCATCGACATAGCTTGTTAACTGACAGTTTCGACATAATATTAGTGTACTTGCCTTATATGCTAGTTTAGACATTGCAGTTATTACTTGGTACTTCATGCATATTATTCACTGTCATGCCGTATTATGGAGTTTTATGCCTAAATTCACTGGTTACGTGCTATTGATGATTGGATTTCGGATTTTCCTCAGATTTCCTGGATTTGGGGGAAAACCGCAAGAATATTTGTAAACTTCTCTCTCTTTTTAAAATAAAACTGCGGTTTTCTCATGATATATGAGTCGTCCACTATGAGCTTTCTGTTGGATTTCGAGACCCGATTCGAGGAGCCGGATGAACCATCTCGGGTACATGGTGGACCCGGTAAGGTACCCCGGGGCAAGAAGATAGTAGACGATGAGCCTGGCTGGGGAAGACTACTTACCGGTGATTTTATCTGACGCGTCGGATATCCGGAGGATACCGTCGTGGTCCTGTGATTGATGTTAGGGGCTGATCCGGACTGACGGCGTCCTAGATAATGAGATTGGGACACTGAGATTTTGAGATTTGATGATACAGGCCAGTCCGGATAGCCGGAGCCTGAGATATTGAGATATTGGGATTTATGTTTTGTGTTGATGCTAGACACTGTTTATGCTGATTTCATTTATGATAGTTTGTTTTAAATATACAGAAATCTCACTAAGTTATGAAAGCAGTTTCTTCATTTACATGTATTCTGTTTTCATGCATTCATTCCTCATCCATATGATATATTGCTACCTGAGACACTGACACGAGCACATGTGATTACACTTGGGTTAGATGGTTACCCTTGCCACCTTTTCATACTTCAGACTTATCATTTGAGGATATTACTGATCCTATGACCTAGGATTGCGTTATTCATGAGATTTCTGCTCGTAGATGTTTTCTATTCACGATTTGGCAACTCACCCCCGTTGTACCACAGTTTCTTGCAGGTTTTGCCGTACTGGTTTCATTACGGCTTTGCTGGCACACTGCTTCCTTTCCGGGTGATTTACTTGGTAGGTGGGTCCACTTGCATCGTGACCATCATTATACCTTGTATATTATTTATTTCAGTTGTATCTAGTTAAACTCTATCAACCAGACATGTATTTATTTCAGACTTGAGACCAGTGATGTTTATTCTTTTGACCTTAGAGTCACGCGTTGTATTTCTGTGGATTTCATGCTGTTTTGAGTTTCCTTTTGAGTTTGATCCTCGCCCTTCGGCGTCGTATATTATATTGCTTGCGTGGTTGTGACCGTCGATTGACGAAGAGCTAGCTCCCGCTTGGGGATGCCTTTATTCATTATATATGCTTTATCAGGTTTTGTACCCATTTGGGGTCAGTATTTACAAAGGAAACTCTGCCAAAATTTTTAGAAAAGACTTGTGATTTTAAAATGCATATTTCGGTGTATGTTGCAAACTACTTGATTTAAATATGTTTTTCCTTCAGTCTACTACTTTTCTTGGTTTGGATTTCTGGGTTTTCGGCTTACTTAGATTACGTACACCTCGAGACTTTTCGTAATTTAAGTGCCGGTCATGTTCCGTACTTTTCGGGTCGTGACAGAACTCCTAAATGGTATTATACCTATCGTCGGATAGCAGTTCTCTGGTGACACTGGTATAGGTTAGTCTGTAGACCCGAGATCGTCATAAAGTCTTGTGTGATTCCCACTATGCCTTGATTTCCACCATACCACGGTCAAGAGATTGTAAGTCCACGTTGCCCACCCCGGTACTTACGGGGAGGCGGAAAACGGAATAAAAATCAAATTTTTATCAACTTAGGCAACATGGACTAGACAATGAAGGATCTTTGCTAAACAAAAACAAGCTAAAGCTAACTAGTAACTAGCTAAGTGTTAGAAAGGTTATACCTAGGGCTTTATGTCCTTCTCTCCTTGCTCCTTGGAGTAGTGGAAAAGGGTCACCTTGGTCGTCTTCTCTCGTCGAAGAAGGATCCACCCGAAAGCCTCAACCTTTGGCTTCAACTCCAAACTATAAGTAACTAGGGAGCAAGAACTGCTAATCCTTGAACCCTAGATGTGAGTAGAGATTATCAAGAAAGGGTTTTTCTCAACACATGAGAGGGGAGAGCTTGAGAGAGAGGAAGAACAAGAGAGAGAAAGGGAATGATAGAATGAGAATAAAATGGAACCATTCTCACATATATGTGTGAATTATTGTAATTAGATAATTAGCTAGATAATTGTCATGGTTAATCAAGACATGACCATTATCATTTCATTTTTAATGCAATTTGCAAGGATCAAAGAGCATCTTCCAAATGAAATGATGATGGTCAAAGTGTCAACAAGGTCAACAAGTCAAGATAGGTCAAATGGTCAACAACCATAACCATGCACAATTATTAAACTAATATTAATTAACTATAATTCACACAAAAGCATTAGGGTTAATAAAATAACAATAGTCATTAACCCTAATCAAAGTCCTCTCCCTCTGTCTTAAGCAACTGTGCATACGCACCCGTATTCGCGATCCGAGGAACACGAATACAATGAGAAAAACCAATCCCAAATCATATACTAGGATCTGGCTTAAACCAAAACCCGCTAGTATAAGCTGTCCGGACAGCAAACGTGCACAAGTGCGCGGATGTGAACGAACCTTGTCGCAAAACCATGCGACCTCTACTCATTTTTCCTAAAGGCGAATAGCTCTCTGTGTGGGACTCTAAAGACTCGACACTACGCTGGCAGTGGGTTTAACCATCGACCGCAAGCGGCACTAGCTGTACGTAACGGTCCCCAGGTAGATGCTGATAAGAAGACTGACGAGGTGAACCCCATCTGAACTCCTACTGAGCCTGTATGTGACAGTCTCCGTACAGTCCGGTCTGTTCGTCTGATACATCGCATGGCGGGCCTAGGGGGTGGTGAACGTCAGTCCCCTAATAGCGGTACAAGTCGTGTCGGAGTGTAGCCCAGAACACCCTGAGATAACACTGGAAACCTACCAGTATATCTCGCTTGCCCTGGCCAGAGACTACTTGTGTAATGGCTCTCCTAGACACAGCGCAATGTCAACCCCCAATACCGGGAGAGACGAATCCTGTCTAACCGTCACTGCCTCCAAGTGCTTCGGGACTGCACCCAAAAACTACATGTTTGCACGACTCCTTTGAGCCGTGGTAGGGCAGTAATCAAAGTGCAGTGGGAACACACTCGAGACGAAGTGACAGTGTCAAGTCAACGGACTAAGCTGTACTCATGTCACCTGGGAACTGATAACTGACGATAGGTATAATACCAACCAACAGTCCCCGACGAGTCCTGTCCAGTGTACTCGTAACCTAACGAGCACCCGTATACTATCTCAAGTACGACGTACTGACGGCTGTAGGACAGACCGTCTCCCACACTGGGATGAGAAGCGCATACGCTAGTCTACTCCGGAGTATCGATGCCCTGTCTCGATAGTCCAACGACCAGGGACCTGTATAAGGATGTGCTTATAGATTACCCAGCTCCCACGAGTGCGAGCGCCATCACAACGCTGGTAATCAAGCAAAGATCCTAAGGGCTCTACTAATATGTATACCAGCGATATGCTAAAAGAAACACATGCACATATTGAAGTAGAGACAAACCAGGTAGCATACTACCATTTCGAGCAAGATTGTACATACAACTGTGAATATCCCAAGCTTCCATCAAGTAATATACAAACTAGTATGATACAGTAATGGCCTCTAAGGCATATACACTAACAATCTCCCACTTGCACTAAGGCCATGTACTGGCGAATCGAAGACCTATCATCTCGATCAGCCGCTCGAACTGAGTCTGGGGCAAGGCCTTGGTGAATGGATCTGCTGTGTTATCTTCTGAAGCAACTCTCCGGACCTCGATCTCCTGGCGATCCACGATCTCCCTGATCAGGTGATACCGCCTTAAGATGTGTCTGGATTTCTGATGGGACCTGGGTTCTTTCGCTAAAGCTATAGCCCCGTTGTTGTCGCAATACAGAGGTATTGGGTCAACAATGGACGGAACCACCTGAAGTTCTTTCAAGAACTTCCTCATCCAGACAGCTTCTTTTGCGGCATCAGATGCAGCGATGTATTCCGCTTCCATAGTCGAGTCCGCAACGGTTTCCTGTTTGGAACTCTTCCAACATACCGCCCCTCCATTGAGGGTGAAGACAAAACCCGACATGGACTTGGAATCATCCTTGTCACTCTGGAAGCTGGAGTCAGCAAAGGCCTCAATCTGCAGGTCTTTTCCGCCATACACCAAGAACATCTCCTTAGTCCTTCTCAGGTACTTGAGAATGTTCTTTACTTCTATCCAATGTTTCTCCCCAGGGTTTGACTGATACCTGCTTACCACACTCAGCGCATAAGCCACATCCGGTCTGGTACACAACATTGCATACATTATAGAGCCTACCGCAGAAGTGTAGGATATAATAGACATGCGATCCCTCTCTAATTCAGTCTTGGGAGACATCTCTTTGGAGAGGGTGATCCCGTGACAAGCCGGTAGATTACCGCACTTGGAATCTTCCATACTGAATCTCTTCAGTATGGTGTCGATGTACCTAGACTGTGAAAGTCCTAATATTCTCTTGGATCTGTCACGGTAGATCCGGATACCCAGAATGTATGAGGCATCACCCAGGTCTTTCATGGAGAACCTGTGTGACAAGAACGCCTTGACAGATTGTAGCATAGGAATGTCATTTCCTATTAAGAGAATGTCATCCACGTATAAAAACGAGGAATACTACAGTTCTCGCTACAAATCTACAATAGATGCATAGTTCATCTGGATTTTTGATAAAGCCAAATTCCTTGACCGTCTCATCAAAACAGATGTTCCAACTCCGCGATGCCCGCTTTAGTCTATAAATGGACTTGAGCAACTTGCACACCTTTCCGCTGCTCCCACTCTGAATGAAACCCTCTGGCTGGTCCATATAGATACACTCCTCTAAATGACCATTTAGAAAAGCTGTCTTTACGTCCATCTGCCAAATCTCATAATCGTGGAAGGAAGCAATGGCAAGAAGGATCCGAATGGATTTCAGCATAGCTACTGGAGAAAAGGTTTCGTCATAGTCCAAACCAGGTCGCTGACGAAAACCCTTTGCTACCAGTCTAGCTTTATAGGTCTCAACCTGTCCATCTACACCAATCTTCCTTTTGAAGATCCACTTGCATCCTACGGGTTTTACCCCATCTGGAGCAATGTCCAACGTCCATACTTTGTTGGTGTACATAGACTCCATCTCGGTCCGCATTGCATCCAGCCATTTTACCGAGTCGACGCTCTAAATGGCTTGCTGGAAGCTAGTAGGCTCATCACAATCTATGATGCAATCCTCTCTATCCCCGTCAATGAGAAAACCGTAGTATCTCTCGGGCGGATGAGACTGCCTACTACTCCTGTGGAGTGGCGTGGGAATGTCCTTATCTTTCGAACCCGCTGGTCCTACTAAGCTTTCAGTAATAGCTTGTGGTTCTGGAATTTCTTCCAGTTCTATTGCGCTCCCACTTATTTCTTTTTCTAAGAACTGATGTTCCAGAAAATGGGCATTTCGAGAAACAAGGACTTTTTATTCCTCTGCGTAATATAAAAGATACCCCCTGGAGTTCTTTAGGTATCCCACAAACTTGCACAGTACTGAGCGTGCCTCTAGTTTGTCCGCATGCTGCTTTTTGACATAAGCTGGACATCCCCAAATCTTCAGGTATTGAAGATAGGGTTTCTTCCCACTCCATAATTCATATGGTGTGGTAGGCACAGTCTTAGCGGGAACTTGGTTCAATAGGTATGCAGCTGATTCTAGCGCATATCCCCAGAACGATCGCGGCAACTCAGCGTTACTCATCATGGACTGTACCATATCCAATAGGGTTCGGTTCCGTCTCTCCGATACACCGTTATGCTGCGGAGTGTATGGAGGAGTAAGCTGAGAGAGAATTCCATTCTCTTTTAAGTAACCCAGGAACTCGGCACTCAAGTATTCACCACCTCGATCAGATCTTAGTGTCTTTATACTTTTGCCTGTTTGTTTTTCTACTTCATTCTTATATTTCTGGAACTTTTCAAAAGCTTCGGATTTATGCTTCATTAAGAAGACATGTCCGAACCTTGAGAAATCATCCGTAAAAGTAATGAAGTAAGAATAACCGCTTCATGCATGTGTAGACATTGGACCGCACACGTCGCTGTGTACGAGTCCCAAGAGCTCGCTCGCTCTTTCTCCGTGTCCAGTGAACGGAGTCTTTGTCATCTTTCTTTTGAGACAGGATTGACAAGTTGCATACGATTGATATTCGAACGGGTCCAAATATCCTTCTGCATGTAACTTAGTCAACCTTCTCTCATTGATGTGACCCAGTCTACAATGCCATAAGAAAGTTTTATTTATTTCTGGAGACTTTCTTTTGTGTGTATTCTGGACATTGAAAATCTGTGGTTGGTTTAATACGTATATACCGTTGTTCAATGTACCTGACCCAATAAAAACCTGATTAAGGTGAATGTTCACTACATTACTTACAAATGCAAATTCATAACCTTCTTTAGATAATAAAGATACAGAAATGATATTACAGGTTGCATTTGGTACATAATAACAACTACGCAAAACCAAAAAATGTCCATCCGACAATCCCAGGTGATAGTCCCCCATGGCCTCAGCATCCATGCTAGCACCGTTTGCAACTCTGAGGGTCATGTCACATGCCTTCAAAACTCTACGCTTTCTCAATTACTGCAAAGAATTACAGATATGAGATCCTGATCCGGTATCCAATACCCAGGATGTAGAGTTTATTGATAGACAGTTTTCAATAACATACACACCTGAAGCTGAAGCCGCAACTCGCTTCAAATCCTGTGTTCTGGCCTTCTAAGCCTTGCAATCCTGTTTCCAGTGACCACTTTTGTGACAATAGAAGCATTCTTCCTTCCCCACTAGCTTCCCCGCTATCTTTGTTGCTTTTCCTTTTCCCTTCGTATCCACTTTACCGACACCGCCTCTTGGTTTGGCGGAGGCTTTCTTCTTCTTACCCTTGGCTTTCGCCCTGGATCTAGAAGAGGAAGGTCCTCCTACAAACAAAGTGGATGTCTCCCTACCTTTCTGTAGGGTGCCCTCAGCACTCCTCAACATGTTCAGAAGTTTGGAAAGTTCAACCTCCTTTCCTTGCATGTTGAAGTTAAGGATAAACTGGACGTAAGTGGAAGGAAGGGACTGGAGAATCAAATCAGTATAGAGTTCATTCTCCAACGTGGTCCCAAGGTCCGCGAGCTCCTCAATGTAGCCAATCATCTTAAGCACGTGTTCCGCTACCGATGATCCGACGGCCAGTCTTGCCGAAAATAGCTTCTTCGACACTTCGTATCTTGCGATACGAGACTGCTCTCCATACAGTTCTTTTGTATGGAGAAATATGGACTCTAGGTCCATATTCTCGTGCCTCCTCTGATATTCATTGTCCATCAAGGCAAGTACGAGGCATTTGGCCTTCGCGCAATCTATCTCCCATGTCTTACGGATTTCCTTATCCGCGACGCTGGAGGTGGGACCTGGGACAGGGGGAGCTTTGGTGGTAAGGACATACCCCAACTTGTCGTAAGTGATTGCCATCTTGACATTCCTGAGCCAATCTTTGTAGTTTGGCCCTGTCAGTATGTTTTTATCTAGTAATAACTTAAGTCCGGTCATGTTGAATGGTCGCTGCAATTAGGAGAGAGAAAAGAAACACTTTAGCATGATGCTCTTGCAAGTTTAGAGTGGTTTTTAGTTTGTCTAAACTGGATGGCTCCCACGGTCTCTCGAATCCCTTCTCAAACCGTAAAGAAAGGATTAGTCAGGATCAATCTCACCGTACAATACTTGCTTAACCGTTCAGCCAGGCCAGTGTCGGTACTTCGAGGGAGGTTTTCCAACGCTTTCGCGAAGTTCCTTAATTTAAGAACCTCTTTTCCCTGGGGGCGTAGCCCCGCTAACACCTTTCTAGACACCTACTAAGTTTATAGCATTGATCGTTAAGTGAGAGTTTTCCCGAGGAGTAGCATATACTAACAGTAGGATCGGGATCCAAATATCATCGCGTGATAAAACCGAAGGAATCTTACCAGAATTATCACACTCCAAATGGTATGCAGCGCTAGCAAGTTTCAGTACTTATGAAACTCCCGATGTGAATTTTTGCCCCATTCTCTTATGACCTTGGCGTGAGGTCAAAATGTCATAAGTCACATGTCAAGTTCTTCCCATCATTATCCCGGTTAATTTGAACCCACCCGTACCTACCCTTGACGTAAGTCAAAATGGCAGTACGACTGTCTCAAACCAACGCATTCTATCTATGCAACAGATAAATATCCGGCAGCTACCAATCACTATGCCTTGGCGTGAGGTCAAAATACATAGCTTGAATACTACCGAATATTTAACTGAAATGATGGAGGGCTACGGATGGTTTTGGAGAAACCGTGAACGTAGTGAACTTGATATAATCGATGGAACGAGATAGCTTTTAAAAGGAGTGGTTCAAGCTCCGCGTTTAAAAGTTTAGTTTTGAAAAGAACCGAGTGGTTTTCAAAGTGTTCCAATCGAATTTTACTTGGTTTATTTTCTTGCATTAGTTTTTTTAATGCGTCCCATCATTTAATCCTACCATTGCAGAAAACAACCAAAATATGACGTACGCTTATGCCATTCGCATTCGCCACGGGGCCCCGTCATCACCCGTTAAGTTACTTAACTAACGACAGAGCGGGGGCTGGGCTAGCGCGGCTGTAAAACATAAGCAACGCCTAAATAGTTATCATATATAAATATATAGCAATGATAGACATTACAGATCACAGATGAATACATTGGATATACTAGGAATCCGCAATCCGTTCGAGCCTGCAATGAAAAGCGGATTACACGGTCGCGGTGAATAGCCAATACCCCACCCAAGACCCCTACGGGTGCGGCAAACTACCCGCCAAGTACCCGAAGCGAAGCAACCTCCCTCAACACCGTGAGTAGGCCACTCGGCACTTCGAGATACCCGGTAGTTTGTGCACCCCCTCCATGGGTATATCCTAGGAGCAAAAACAGTAAAAAGAATTATACAATGACGGCTACAACCCCGACCCGGTTGTGCGGCTATACAAATAATAATATTACATCAATTTACATGTTACAATGAATGAAAGAAAAAGCAACACTCATCTCACATCCACCCCGGCTATTCACCCGCGACAATCCAACCCATTCATATATACATACCAACATCAAACACAGATCACAGATATGTATAACCCCGACTAATCGACATATAGCGATTAGCCGACGTTCATACATACAAACATCACAGATATAACCCTTATAGTCAAAGTGTAGTGAAGTTCGAAAAAAATACGGATTTATAGGCCCCCAAAAATAAATTTCTATTCTGGAAAATCTGGGCACATATAAACCATCTTAAAAATCCCAAAACCAAGCCAAAAATACACTGCACCAAACCCGACCCAGAGACGAGCCAAGACGGCCGCGGTTGCGTGGCAATAGCTTGCAATTGCCGCGGAACCACGGCTCTTTAGTCAAATCAGTGGATCGTTTTTGTTTGCACGACTCCTTTGAGCCGTGGTAGGGCAGTAATCAAAGTGCAGTGGGAACACACTCGAGACGAAGTGACAGTGTCAAGTCAACGGACTAAGCTGTACTCATGTCACCTGGGAACTGATAACTGACGATAGGTATAATACCAACCAACAGTCCCCGACGAGTCCTGTCCAGTGTACTCGTAACCTAACGAGCACCCGTATACTATCTCAAGTACGACGTACTGACGGCTGTAGGACTGACCGTCTCCCACACTGGGATGAGAAGTGCATACGCTAGTCTACTCCGGAGTATCGATGCCCTGTCTCGATAGTCCAATGACCAGGGACCTGTATAAGGATGTGCTTATAGATTACCCAGCTCCCACGAGTGCGAGCGCCATCACGACGCTAGTAATCAAGTAAAGATCCTAAGGGTCTACTAATATATATATCAGCGATATGCTAAAAGAAACACATGCACATATTGAAGTAGAGACAAACCAAGTAGCATACTACCATTTCGAGCAAAATTGTACATACAACTGTGTGTCTAGGAGAGCCATTACACAAGTAGTCCCTGGCCAGGGTAAGCGAGATATACTGGTAGGTTTCCAGTGTTATCTCAGGGTGTTCTGGGCTACACTCCGACATGACTTGTACCGCTATTAGGGGGCTGACGTTCACCGCCCCCTAGGCCCGCCATGCGATGTATCAGACGAACAGACCGGACTGTACGGAGACTGTCACATACAGGCTCAGTAGGAGTACAGATGGGGTTCACCTCGTCAGTCTTCTTATCGGCATCTACCTGGGGACCGTTACGTACAGCTAGTGTCACTTGCGGTCTGTGGTTAAACCCACTGCTAGCGTAGTGTCGAGTCTTTAGAGTCCTACACAGAGAGCTATTCGCCTTTAGGCAAAATGAGTAGAGGTCGCATGGTTTTGCGACAGGGTTCGTTCACATCCGCGCACTTGTGCACGTTTGCTGTCCGGACAGCTTATACTAGCGGGCTTTGGTTTAAGCCAGATCCTAGTATATGATTTGGGATTGGTTTTTCTCATTGTATTCGTGTTCCTCGGATCGCGAATACGGGTGCGTATGCACAGTTGCTTGAGACAGAGGGAGAGGACTTTGATTAGGGTTAATGACTATTGTCATTTTATTAACCCTAATACTTTTGTGTGAATTATAGTTAATTAATATTAGTTTAATAATTGTGCATGGTTATGGTTGTTGACCATTTGACCTATCTTGACTTGTTGACCTTGTTGACACTTTGACCATCATCATTTCATTTGGAAGATGCTCTTTGATCCTTGCAAATTGCATTAGAAATGAAATGATAATGGTCATGTCTTGATTAACCATGACAATTATCTAGCTAATTATCTAATTACAATAATTCACACATATATATGAGAATGGTTCCAGTTTATTCTCATTCTATCATTCCCTTTCTCTCTCTTGTTCTTCCTCTCTCTCAAGCTCTCCCCTCTCATGTGTTGAGAAACACTTGAGCTTGAGAAAAACCTTTTCTTGATAATCTCTACTCACATCTAGGGTTCAAGGATTAGCACTTCTTGCACCCTACTTACTTCTAGCTTGGAGTTGAAGCCAAAGGTTGAGGCTTTCGGGTGGATCCTTCTTCGACGAGAGAAGACGACCAAGGTGATCCTTTTCCACTACTCCAAGGAGCAAGGAGAGAAGGACATAAAGCCCTAGGTATAACCTTTATAACACTTAGGTAGTTACTAGTTAGCTTTAGCTTGTTTTTGTTTAGCAAAGATCCTTCATTGTCTAGTCCATGTTGCCTAAGTTGATAAAAATTTGATTTTTATTCCGTTTTCCGCCTTCCCGTAAGTACCGGGGTGGGCAACGTGGACTTACAGTGGTATCAGAGCATATACACTAACAGAGATCATGCAAAAATGTGGTTTTTGGGTACAGTCCCGAGTCACATGGAGGCAATGAGCGATAGGAGGGGTTTCATCTCTCCCGGTATTGAGAGTTGATGTTGCGCTATGCTCGATTGGCCATAACAGGAAATCCCTGGCCATGGTTGCTGAGATTTACTGGTAAGTGTTATCAGTAGTTTCTCGAACCGTTATAGACCTTGCATCGGCATGACTTATCAGTCTATTGGGGTCTGACGTTATACCACCCCCAGGTTGTGATATACGACATATCAGACGAAGAGACTGGACTGTACGGTGGTGTTGCTGATTGGATTCGCAGGAGTACGAGCAGGCTTGCTTGTTGATCTTCTAATCGCTCAATACCTGGGTGGCCGTTACGTTTAGCAGACCGCTTGCGGCTTGTGGGTGTTTGATATGATCATCACCTACTGCCGGCGTATTGACGAGTCTTTAGAGTCCTACACGGAGGTTTCCTGGTTCATGCGAAACGGAGTAGGAGCACATATGTAATATGTGTGGGACCGAGATTAATGCGATATGAGATACCGCATTTTATTCTCGCGACTTGTGACATTGGTCGGTTATATGAGATATAGCCAAGTTATCGGATCAAGTGTTGATTCAATAGGTTATTGCATTTGATATTAATCGGTTATACACACTATAGCCGGATTATTAAATCAAGTGTTGATTTAATAATTTAATGTAGAATTATATATTTGATATATTAAATTACATTAACTAATATTAGCTCACTTAAAGTATTTCTTTTCTCACATTTGATATACTTTATATATATGTGATATATGTATTGTTTTATTTTTGACACAAAATATATATGTGATATATATTGTTGTGTCATGCTAGGTTACACTTGTAACATGTATGTACGAGACTTATACCATTCTAGGGTTTATGTTTGGGTTTTATTTATCATTAAGTAATTCACAAAAGATTTGGAATGAGTCATGGTTGAAACTTGGAGAAGTTTGTAGAAAATATTGACCAAGTCCACTCTTTTGTCATTACTTAAGATATTTCTTAACCCAACTCTTAACTCATAGCTATGGTTTATTCTATACATGAGTTAGGCATGATACTAACTCACCCATGGTTGCAATTCTAACCTTACTCTCTCATTTTTTTGCTTCATCACTACTTCTTCTTCTTCTACAAGAGAAAAGGCTTGCTAGTTTTTTCTCAGTGATGAAACCTTGTGAGAAAAATAAAACTAAAGTGAGCCCACTTCCTACTTCATCATCCTCTACTACTTGCCATTTAGTTTAGGGTGGTTGCTTCACTAATCTCACAATTAGTGAAGA
The DNA here is from genome assembly GCA_030015575.1 of Agapanthus africanus. Taxonomy (NCBI): domain Eukaryota; kingdom Viridiplantae; phylum Streptophyta; class Magnoliopsida; order Asparagales; family Amaryllidaceae; genus Agapanthus; species Agapanthus africanus. The sequence goes on from JASDDO010000004.1 coordinate 211,720,350, forward strand.
GATAGCATGAGCTAGTGTCTCTTCGACGTAGATCATTTTCGGCCTCGAAAACTTCGAAGCAAGCTTGTTCTGTACATCTTGGGGAGCCTTTCTAGAGTCCGGGGATCGTGATCAGCGAAAGGACAACTACACGTAGCTATTGAAGTGAAGGCCCGGTCTACAAAGGTTGTATTCCTTATTCACTTAGATGTAAAGTGTTTACATATCATGTTTAACCCTAATTCTCTAATTCGATCATCGTTCGGTCTGTTTAACACCCTAAAAATTTTAAAGCTGCATGATTGATGCTTGCCAAAACCTTTCTAAGATGCTAAGCTAACCCATCACGAGGATCGTCCCCTCTTCTTATTTCTTAGTTATGTTGATCAAAGAAGACGGCTAAGGCATACCTGTTTGAGGAGGGCGGGACGTTTCAGTCATGACCTTGACAGTTGCTGACGATGATCTCTGGAGCCCTAAGTCATTATAAAACTAAGCTGTAAGAACCCTAAAACTCCAGATTCTCATCAATCAAGATCACGTGCTTATTTAAAGACTCTTGAAGACTTGCGTGCAGATGATGGGGCCGAGGATCGTCCCCTCTTCTTATTTCTTAGTTATGTTGATCAAAGATGGCTAAACATACCTGTTCGAGGAGGGCGAGACGTTTCAGTCATGACAGGGCCTTGATAGTTGCTGACAATGATCTCTGGAGCCCTAAGTTATTATAAAACTAACCTGTAAGAACTGTAAAATTCATGCATCCTCGACTTTTACAGGGTTTGAAGTTTGTTAAGAATCCCATTCAAAACTTCAGATCCTCATCAATCAAGATCACGTGCTTATTTAAAGACTCTTGATTTCTTTCATTCTCCGCACTCAACATAAAATATTTTGGAATGATATATCCTTTCGGCCGAATCTTAAGGATAACCATTAATTTCATATTTAGCCTGTACTTCATGGGCTAAAATTATTTTTTGCACATACACCCTGACAACTAGTAGTTGCTGCTGCTTCTGTATATACACCATGAATGTCACCGGATCATGCCTTTGGTATACATACTATAAGGAGTATATTTGAAATAATGAGACATCACACTCTAATTAGAGAATAATGGAGGAAAGATGACATAGGAGGAAAGGGAATTTCCTTCTATGGCGTTGAAAAAACACACCTTTCATCGTGTTTTCCGACGATCGGAATGCATTATCTTTATCGTTATCATCTAAGATATGGGTACACCAAATTTCATGTGATTCTACAACTTTTTCACCGTTGAATTAGTGGATTCAAAATCAACGGTTTACCGACAATAGAACTTTTTACATTGATAAATCAACGGAGAAAAAGTTGTAGAATCATATGAAATTTTGTGTACCCACATCTTAGATGATAACGATGAAGATGATGTATTCCGATCATCGGAAAACACGATGGAGGATGTGTTTTTTCGACGCCATAGGAGGAAGGCCTCTTTTCTCCATTATTCTCCTCTAATTATAAAGAAATAGTTTCAAATGTTATTTTCTATTGAGAATAATGGAGGAAAGATGCAATAGAAATGAATTTACTGCTAACGCGTCGAAAAATTAAAACCATAGTTCGGAGCCCATCATCTCCCCTCCGAGGAAATTCCCTATCCTCCGTTTTTCTCTTTTCTATTTTATATACAATGCAAGTTTCTTTCCGTCCATGTGCGTCCATGTGCAATAAACTGGTGTGCTAAATTATAAAATCGATTTCCAAAGAGCGAGAACGAAACGACACCATACTTCGCAGCCCATCATCTCCCCCGCCCATTTCCAATCGTTATTTCAAACATCCCTCTTTCTCTCCCTCTCTCTCTCTCTCTCTCTCTCTCTCATGGATTTAGAAACGAAAATCGAGACCGAAGAGCTGTCCATCGCCGGCGACAACGATGATGACGACCCCTCCCTCGCCGTCGATCTCGACGAGAACGGATTGCCGATCCCCTCTCTCTCATCCGATGACGAACTCGACAACGAATCAGAACCAAAACCTCCTTCGATCGAAGCATCTCCCAGCAATCCCAGCAATCCCAGCGATTTTGCTTCAGATTTTTATCGAAGCGGAGGCGATTGGTCGAGCTTAGTAGAAAGAAGGGGCAAGAGCCTCGTTCAGAGAGATTTGTTCCAAATGTGGGGGATCAAGAAGCCAGCGATCGAAGGGTCGAGAGCTAGGGTTTCGTCGGAACAGAGAGATCTGTATGATATCTGGGGGATTGAGAAACCTAGGGTTTCGGCAGCCTCCCAGAGAAAGAGGAATAGGAAGGAGAGTGAGAACAGAAGTGGATTTGATCGGCCTCGTGCCTGCCCCTTTTATAAGAAGATCCCAGGTTTGCTTTTTTTTTTTCCTTTCACACATTTATTTGATCTGTAGCTATTGTTTTCAATCCATTGTTTTTAAATTTTGGTCATAATAGTTATAACCACACAATGTTGTAAACCATGTAGACTCTATTCGTTTGGCTGGTGCATAATGCATAATTGGATTGTACGGCTTTTGATCATTTAATCATAATATGCAGAACTATGGGAAAATAGACTTTAATTTGTTTGTGTGTAGAAGAATATGGAAAAGAAGAAGAAGGAAAAGAGAGATATTCTGATGGGAGAAGAATAATAAAAATAGGTTTTAAATTAGCCCATACTGAGTTCTTGCATTTTGTTTTGGATGTTTGGTGGGTTATTCACATTGTGTATGTGCCGATTGACTACCTTTTGCCCGAATATTTGCATATGACTAATTGTTCGGTCATTATATATGTTAATACTATTTGATGTGGTTTCTAGCTAATAACATTTAAGCTCTGAGTAATGGGCTATTAAACCTTATTGTAGAACACTATACCATAATAACTCAAAATACAAAATTTTCTTTTCAAGTTGTAGGAGAATATATTTTCTATAATATTTCAATTCTAAGGCATAGGTAAAACAAGAGCAAAACAAAAAGTATTCCTATTAAATCATATCTAAATGTTTTTTGAGGCATAAGTTGAAAAGAACAACAATAGATAGAAGCTACAAAGCACGGGTACTTGTAGATGCCTCACGAATTGCCCCTGATCGTGAATCAGAGTCCGAAACTCTCGGATTTTATCAGATTCACTTGGACTTAAATCACTCTCCAATCGATGCCTCTCCTCTATCTCTCGAAAATTAAGGTTCTCAAAAAATTGAAAGTGCATTGAATATCTAACATAATGCCGTTATTTATTTATATTAAATATATATTTATATGTATATCTTAATATATATAATATTTATTTAATTAAAATCGATATAAAAATGTATTTCGTATCTTAGATTTTTTTGAAAAATTGTGAAACTGTGAATACATATCGTATCGTATCCCGTATCCATATCTGTATCCGAACCCATGCTTAATAGGATAGAAGTAAGTAGATAGATTCAAAAATGTGATGCATTTGAAATAAATCTGTTGAGACATAATAAACATTATAGTAAGAGTAGGTAATAGAAGTTCATGATCCGAGAAAATTTATTGACGTTCACGATCCAAGAAAAAGGATGCAAATCAACTTCGAAACACTATCTACAGAGCCAAATGAACAAGGGTTTTGATCGTTGAGGACGGCGAATCTAGGGTTTTACTCGTAGGAGATTTTCTTCTAGGTTATTTTATAGATCCAGTGTTTTTTTAGAGGATGAACAGGGTTAGACGAAGGATATTTTTATTGTAAAACATCCGGTGATGTGGCATGAGTATAAGGGTGAAATTTCAACCTGTCAGCGGTGTTAAGGACCTATCCAGTCAACCAATAGTTTAAGGTATATACTTGTAATTTCTAAACTTAACTTGAATTGAAAAACGCCAAGTGAAATTTAGCCGTTTCGATTTTTTTTCCTTTCAATTTTGATATGTTTCTTTTCATTTTACATGGTGTTTGCAGGTACACCTTTTACAGTAGATGCTTTTCGATATGGATTAGTTGAGGGATGCTCAGCATATTTTCTCAGCCACTTTCACTGTGACCATTATGGTGGCTTGAGCAAGAGATGGTCCCATGGCCCAATCTACTGTACTGGACTTACGGCTCGCTTAGTAAAGATGTGTCTCGGGGTAAATTCACTGTAAGAACTTCAGATTAGTGTATTGAATATGGTAGTAGCACTGGTAGTAACCAGCAAAAGTAATAATTAGTTCATTATTATCAATATCATTTTGAAAAGAAGGCACAATTCTACTGGGTGCGCTTTCTAGGATTTGAACACTTTGACCTTTCCACTCTTAAATTTCCACTTACAACCAAGCTCTCTATTTGTAGTTTGCAACAAATTTTAATTCCATATATTATATAAAGATGCTTTAAGCTCAGGATTATTGATGTTAGCCCTTGTTACAGTTATATCTTTCCATTGGAGCTTGATACAGAATATGTAATTGAAGGAGTTAAAGTGACACTGTTGGAAGCCAATCATTGCCCTGGTGCAGCTTTGATTCATTTTCGCCTGAGGGATGGGCGGACTTATCTACACACTGGAGATTTTAGGGCATGTGATCTTATGCAATCACACCCTCTCCTTGTCAATCAGCATATTAATGTACTTTACCTGGACACTACATATTGCAACAACAGATACAGGTGAATTATAACTATTTGTTTCTTATGATTATCGTTTCCAAATTGTTATTTAACAAACCGACTACCACATCAGGTTCCCGCCTAAAGAAGACGTTGTGAGTTTTGTTGTGAGAGTAACTCGCAACTTTCTTGCAAAGCACCCAAAAACCCTGATTGTTGTGGGAGCCTACAGCATTGGCAAGGAACAAGTCTATCTTGCTATTTCACAGGCTTTAGGGGTATGCTTGACCATGCTTGTTAATTAATTGACATTTTGAGCTTTTTATTTATTGTTTTGGTTAGGGTTTCCACATTCTTACATAAAGTAATCTTATCAGGTTAAATTTATGAGAAAAATGGAGAAAATGTGACGGTCAAAAGTCAACCATACACATTTGGATGATCATTTCCGTTCATTTTGATCTTCAGTCTTAAATGTAGACACCACTTTTCATACAATATCCATATTCCTTCTCTTTGAATCGATAATGTGCAGTATTAATGATTTCATGCTAACAAAATATGTGTTGCCACTAGATCAATGGTAAAAAATATTGGAATTAATTTTTTTTTATAAAAAGATTAAGATGGACGGTGCGGATGGTCTAAAAGAAAGAAGTGGTGTATGGTTGGATTTTGATTGATATATGAGGGGTATTACCCATTCTCCATTATTCTTTAATGTATTTGGAATATGGATTTGTTGTGGAGATTTAGAGGATGTAGCTAGAAATTCCTCTTATTAAGAAACACACCTGTGAGAATTTAAATTGTACATGCTGAGTTTAACTTGATTGGGGGGAAGGGGTGTTGTCTTGTTGTGTGTGCGTGCGTGCATAAGTATCTGAGATGTTGGGCATGTTGATCCCCTTAACACTATCGAGCACACAAGATAGTAAATCACACCAATAAGAAAAACACCGGATCTATATAAACCTCTGCCTACATCCACAAGGCGAATCCTAAATCAGGTTTTACCAACATAAGAAAGATACAATACAATAGAACACTCTATCTCTCAACCCTCTCACTTCTCACCACAAGAAACACAACCTCAAACGAGACTTCATGTTGGAAAAAGAGTGGCTGCTATTGTAAAAATAATAGCAGGTGCGCTCAGCAATGATCCCGGCCACAAATCCTATGTGTTTTGCACGTAGTATACACCAACACCAAAGGCCCTTCTGTTTTACACAAATCTCGACCGTTGGGTCTATTTTGGATGAATCTGGACCGTTCATTGCAATTGGATGGGTGCTATTTTCCTACTCATAGCGGCCACTCCGAATCCCTTCATGTTACCTTAAGACTATAACTTCTCATCAGCAATATATGCAGCATTCCAAGGGTAATCCAAAATCTACCTTTCATCTATTGGTAGCCTACACTCGTAGATGGCTCAGCCCAAATGGCGTAAGTCCAATCCAGACTTCCCACAGTCCAGTCGATCACGTCTAGGGGTGCAAATGGATACAAGACACAACCCGAATACGATGAAGTATTGGTATAAATTGAAAACCGGCTAATTATAAATTTCCGATATTATCAATTTTGATCCATAGGGATGTATGCTGCTTGTCTATGTAGTTTCTACTTATTTTGTCCTATTAGGCATCTCAATATTTTGTGTAAAGATATCCCATGTTTTACTTATCAATTGCAGCTCCCAATATATACAAATGCTTCAAGGAGACGGATCTTGCAATCATTTGGTTGGCCTGAACTGTCTGGAAAACTTTGTTCACGAGAGGAGAGCTCCTCGCTTCATGTTCTTCCCCTCTCTTTGATACGGCATGAGGTCTAGCCTTTAGATATTTCTCTTGCTGATGCGTAAAAATATTTTCTGTTGTCTTATTGGTCAATATCACTCCTTTTATAGAAACTAATAGAGTACAGGAAGACATGCAAACAACAATTTGCAGCAGTTTTGGCATTTCGACCAACAGGTGTGTTGCTTACCCAATCTTTATGACTCAAAATAGCACTTGCAGTTTCTGATTTATGTTCTATGATAATCTATTTAGGTTGGACACACTCTGAGACTACTGGAAACCAACTCGATCTCATCAAACCTAACTGTAAAGGCAATGCCACTATTTATGGTAAGCTGCTCCTTGCCTTCCCTTTGTCACTCTTAGCATCTTACGAGTCTAAAGGGATTTCAAACAAATTATGCACCTAGATATGTACTAACTAGTTAGGCAAATATTTTGTATGTTTTAAAAAATAAGTTAGTTTCATGGAAGAAAAGGCGGCTACATAGCTTAATTTTTCTTGCAAATAAATAAAATAAATAAATACTAAATTATAAATGGAAAAAACCTACTTATGACAATGCAAATGATAGCAATGCACAAGCACTCATATGTATATATATACCCCTGAAAGATAGACTTAAAGTAGTCTATATTACACTTCCCAAAACTTATGTAAAAAGGAATCCTAGAGTTTATGGGCAAAATATGTACGAATAGATCTTTTAACCTCACCCTGCCCATTAATAATGGTACAAATATCCTACCTTTACCTTACCCATCTTTTTAAATTGGGTTCATACCCCTATCCTATATTATGGTCGTGTCAATTATAAGCAGGTTTAGCCCTACCCGTTGCCATTTGTACCAAGGTAAAAGGCTTGCTATGCTTACCCGCAGGAAAAATACACTAAAACTTGTTTTCCACAAGTATAGCACTTTTCAACAGTGAATTTTTTTTGTTACATATATGTACTGAAGTTATGAGTGGCTATATTCTGTAGGGGTTCCTTATAGCGAGCACTCAAGTTTTACAGAGCTCCAAAGCTTTGTGAAGGTATAACTAAAGCATGTTAAATTTATTCTTGAAGTAATTTGTTATATTTATACACAATATGACATTACCATCTTCATCATCCTTTAGTTTCTGAGGCCTGACAAGATCATTCCCACTGTAAATGTCGGGAATGCTGCTTCTCGAGATAGGATGCAGTCATATTTCCGAGAATGGCTCAAAAGCACTGATACTTCTTCAAGTTAGTAATTGCTCGTACACTTGAAAGGTGATGATCGAGTGTTTTAACTCTTCAAGGAACTCTTGATGTATCTTTTTCATCATGTTGTATTGTTCATGTTAGAGTTGAGGTATTAACCTGATCTATTGTTAGGCACCAAAGATGCTTTGTATGGAAATTTTGATTGAAGAGACTAGATAATTATGGTGAGATACTGAAAGGGAGCATGAAGGCGAATGACTTGCCCGTGACGTTCTAGCAAGAAATGTGATTATTTTTATTCATTTTTTGAGTACATGATGATTTGTTTTTAATAGAATTTTGCATGAAGGCTTTAGTCCACCACTTCCAACAGGACTTATGACATGCTTATTTCAAGAGGTTCATGGGAGTACAGATGAACCTCATGGGGTTTACCAAATCTCTGTTCTCAACCTTTGAGCATAGAAAGCTTTTCTCTCTGAGCTTTTTCATTTTAAAAAGACCCCAAAACTTAGGTATTTTCCAAATATCACCCTTAAATCTTTATAATTCTAAACATCACCCCTGATCTTAGCCGTTATCCAAAAAATGCCCCTTTTGCTTCAAACATAATCTTAACCCGACTTGGTTTTAAGCTTGCTGAGGCTGGGGTTTTAAGGAATAAAAAATCTACACAACTTGATTTTTCTTCCATTCTTCTTGTCTCTCAAGCTCTATTCTCATCTTCAAACTCAGTGGAGGTCACTTCTTTGCTTGAGCTTTTGCAAATTCAAAAAGAACGAAAAGAAAGCCAACCTGCAACAGAGAATAACATTTTGAAAAGAAAGAAAAACCTTGATTTTAAGATCAAACCCCATCAACCCCCTCTCCCCCCACCCCCCAATCTTGGTCTACTAGAAAAACCTTTTCAATATTAATCGAGCCCTATGTCCAGATGCAGAAGATGATTGTTGGTGGGTAATCACGTCTTTTCAAATTACCAGGGAGAGTTTTTTTTTTATGAATAACTTGTATGATTTGGTGGTGATATTTGGAAATACAAAGATTTGAGGGTAATATTTGGATATACCTAAGTTTTGGGGCTAATATAGAAAAAAACTCTTAAATAATATCGTGGTTGGACTTATCTCTGATGTCTTTTGTGCAATACTTTACCAATTCATTTTGAAATCATGCCCTTTCCTAATCAAGAGATACAAACATGAGAATCACATCATAGTATCATGCATAGGCCCATGATGTGTCACTCTTGGATATGAGAGCCTATGAATTAAAGAGGACGAGTTAAATATTAATGATGTCTTTTTACCATTTCTAGAACTTGTTTTAAATTTACTCGGACAGTTCAAACTCCAAAGATCTAGATTACGCAATCAATTGATAGTCTCTGTCTTTTTAACAAAAGAATTCTATGAAGGGGGAAACACCTTTCCACTCTGAATTGCTTTTAGGGTTTTGCTGAGTTGTCAAGCTCCATTTCTCATGTAATTTTTCTGTAAGGAGCACGGTTCTGATAGAATCCTTAAAATGTTGAAGCTGGTTATCCACCGTCAAACTCTCATTACGTCTTTCTCCGACCCCTCGTCGAGCTTCGGAGATCGGAGCTCATCTCCGGCGACGTTAACGGGTTACAGTTCCGAACTCCGACCGGACCCGAATCCGATACATTCACCGCTCGTGGATCAGGACCATCAGGTCACCGCGTTCTTTAGCTGAAAGGGAAACGAATTGTTTGAGGTTCCGCCGCTAGGGTTTCTGTCATTGTTTGCATTGTGTAATTAAGGTAATGAGATCATTTGAATCCTTTTCTGCATCATTATTGGCTCACATTTATTTGCATTTTTGGGGGTTAATTTTGGTATCATCTCGTTATTCTTGGATCTAGAACCAATTTAACTCATTAATTATTCAGTTTGATGTCATGGGTATGCTGTGTGTTGATATTTACCATTTGCATTTTGTGCCATCTTTGTTGGAAAAGATTGTAGTTTTTGGATACTTTTTGATATGAAGGTCACTGACTTATAAATAACACCCAAGTTCACATTATTATGTTTTTTCCCCTTCTTTTTTCAAAATTTGTTTTTGTGGTTAATTTTACTATATCAACCGAGTGTTCGTTAATTGTTAAATGCTGGTCTATTTTATGAACCTTATAAAATTTTGATATTTCCTTTACAGTAATTCTTATATTTGATCTCATTGATACGTACTGCGTGGCATTTGAATTTTATGATACTTATTATGAAAAGATTATAATATTGGTATGTTGTTTGATTTGCGGAAATGCAGTGCGATTATTAGGTAATGGGATTATACGAAAAGTTGAAGATGCAGGGGAAGTAACATTCAGCTTCGCATATCTCCATACAACAACAACAACTGAGCCTTTTATCCCAAGCATATGGGGTAGGCTACATGAACCAACATGAGAATCACGCCGGGTCCAGCACATGAATCCTCTGTCTCCACTCACTTCTATCGAACAATATACTTTCATTGAGTCCGGTGGCAACCATATCGTTTCGTATCACCTCCATCCATGTTTTCTTCGGTCTCCCTTTTGCCCTTTTGCCATTGCCCATATCGAGAGTATCTATTCGTCGAACCGGTGCTTCCATAGGTCTGCGTCGCACATGACCAAACCATCTTAACCGGTTTTTCCGCATCTTCTCCTTCACAGGTGCTACACCAACTTTTGCACGAATATCCTCATTTCGCACCTTATCTTTTCTAGTGTTACCGCACATCCAACGAAGCATGCGCATCTCCGCTACGTGCATCTTCTGTGTATGATGCTTCTTAGGAGCCCAGCATTCTGTACCATATAATAAGGCAGGCCGAATAGCGCTCCGATAAAACCTCCCTTTCAATTTTAAGGGAAAGTTACGATCGCATAAAATCCCTGTTGCACTCCTCCATTTCAACCAATCAGCTTGGATCCTTTGATTAACATCACTATCGATCTCCCCATTCTTTTGGATGATGGAACCTAGATATCTAAACTGGTCGCTCGGTGATATCTCTTGCCCTTCCAATGTTATACCAATATGGTTTTGACTTCTCTGGCTACTAAATTTGCAGTGCATATGTCTTGGATCTGCTCAATCTGAATCCCCGAGATTCCAATGTTTGCCTCCATAATTCCAATTTGGCATTAACCACTGCTTTCGTCTCATTTACTAGAACAATATCATCAGCGAATGGCATACACCAAGGTACCTCATCTTGGATAGTTCTAGTAAGCTTATCCATCACGATGGTAAACAGGAATAGACTTAATGCAGATCCTTGATGTAAATCAATAGTAATCGGAAAATCACTCGTTAAGCCGCCGCAAGTTCTGACATTTCCACTACTCCATCGTACATATCCTTGATTATGTCAATATACTTGACGGGGACCCCCTTCTTCATCATTGCCCCCCATAATACCTCTCTAGGTATCTTGTCGTACGCTTTTTCTAAATCAATAAATATCATATGCAAATCTCTTCTCCTCTCTCGAAAACGCTCGACAAGTTGACGAAGCAAATGAATAGCCTCTGTCGTCGATTGTCCAGGCATGAACCCAAACTGGTTCTCTGTTATCTTAATATCCTTCCTTAGCCTGTGTTCAATCACTCTCTCCCAAAGTTTCATGGTGTGACACATCAGTTTTATTCCACGGTGGTTTGAGCAACTTTGAATGTCACCCTTGTTCTTGTAGATAGGTACAAGGATACTTTTCCTCCATTCATTTGGTATCTTTTTTGTCTGCCAAATCTTATTAAACAGATCTGTCAGCCATTTAACGCCTATTTCTCCTAAGCATCTCCAAATCTCGATAGGAATCCCGTCAGGACCAACCGCTTTTCTTAAACCCATTCTGTTCAAAACTTCTTTAACCTCAGGAAGTCTTATTTTACGCATGAAATCACGGTTTATATCTTGAGATTGAATGACAAGTCCATCCAAATTCTTAGTAAAGCTCTCATTGAACAATTTGTCAAAATAATCTCTCCATCTTTCCTTGATATTCTCATCTCGAACTAAAACCTTCTGATTTTCATTTTTGACACACTCCACCGCACATAAGTCTCTAGTTTTCCTTTCCCGCATCCGAGCAATCCGGTATATATCATTTGCAGCCTCTTTAGTGTCTAATTTCTCGTACACCTCCTTGTAGACCTTAGATTTAGCTTCTCGAACAGCTTTCTTAACATCCTTTTTAGCCATTTTGTACTTCTCAAATCTCTCCACATCTCTACTTTTCTTCAAATCTTTATAAGAATCCCTTTTAATTTTAATAGCAGCCTTTACATCTTCATTCCACCATGATATGTCCTTAGATGGTGGAGCACTACCTCTCGACTCACCAAGTAGATCTCTAGCTACCTTCTTGATACAACTAGCCATTTTGTTCCATGTTTTGTCTGGATCATCTTCCGACTGCCAATCCGCTTCTTGTACTACACGATCTATAAAAGCCTTTTGGTTACCTTCTTTCAATCACCACCATTTAATTTTAGGCTCTACCTTATGTCTAATCTTCCTAGGTTCTCTTCTAAATCGAAAATCTAGAACTAAAAGTCTATGTTGAGTGGTTACACTCTCACCTGGTACTATCTTACAGTCGATACAACAACCTCTATCTATTCTTCTCGTCAGAAAAAAGTCTATTTGATTAGCACTTGATCCGTTCCTAAAAGTGATAAGATGGGACTCTCTTCTCCATATGCATCTGAAAACCTTGGAGACAAATGCTCCTTCTAAGAGAGCTTACAGAGTTTGGAGAGGAAAAATGTATGACCTATTCACAGTTTTTATTATTTATTGATTTTTACTCTACTTATGTGAGCCATGCAAATGTGCTAGTAATTTAAACATACGATGGGAAGGTGACTTTAGTCTTCAGCTATGCGGCTTCCTTTTTTATTTTACATTATAGATCATTAGTAGCAAGTATTTACTAAATGAATTTTAATGTTCTTACAATGGATTTTAAGAATGGGTTGAGAGCTTTGGGATTTTGGGCCTCTTGACAGGGAGGGAGGGAGCGAATTGAACTATTAGAAGTTTAAGGACTTTGTTTATATTTGAAAGGTTTCATTGCGGTAATAAATACGTACTTTCAACTGGAACTATAGTCTCATGCTCCAAGCTTCGATACTAATTTTAGTGTGGAAACACAATGATAAACTAAAATTTGAAAGTTCATATGATGGACCAGGAGTAGTTTGTTTCTTAAGGTGATGATGGATCATACCTACGTTGTTTATATGTACGGTGAAAACATTCATATTGGCAAATGTGCCTCGAAAGTCAAAACAATCAAGCCTTTCATTAACAGGAAAGTTTGCATGCATAGGACAGTGGATGACATAAACATGTATGATCGGACATAAATTATAATCATTAAATGCGCATGCTAATAAATATTGTGATTTATTTAGGGGTTAGAAATTGTGTGTGTGTGTGTGTGAGAGAGAGATATTTTGGGAAATGTACTTTGGATGATTAGGGATCTCTCTTCAACCTTCTTTATATAGATGTAGTTATTGATGTTGGAAAAATGAAATGGATGCTACTAAATTTAATTACACCAATATTACCAATCAGAATCGTCAAAATAGAAATTTTAAAAAGACGAAGAAGGGGATAACTTATCGGGATTTTCGATGTAGGTAGTCTGGAGCATGCTTGGAGAGCACTATCCTTAGGAGTAGATTCATGCTCTTCCCGGTGAATCAATCGGATATAATAGGTTCTCCAGAGCACTACATTTCAGGATTCAACGGTTGTCAAAGTACTTGTGCATTCGATAACCTCGACTTATGAACAACTAATGGATAGCTCCAGTATCACGATGAGGATGGTGAGAGATTTGAAGTAAAAAATAGAAGAACGTGTTGGATATGTATGCTCTAGAGGCCATTATTGTGTGTGTGTATAGTGGATGCTTGGATATATGTATATACATGACAATCTTGCTCGATATGATAGTATACTATTTGGTTTGTTTTATCTTAACATGTGTATTTATTTTACTTGTTATTATATATCGTTGATACATGTTGATAAAGCCCGTAGGATTATTGTTTGACTATCAGCGTTATGATGACGATCATACATGTGAGGGCTGGGTAGTCCATAAGTACATTCTTAAATGTCCCTAGTCATGAGAGTATCGAGACTGGGCATCGATATTCCGGAGTAGACTGGTGAATGTGTTTTTAGACCACGACGAGGAGCGATGGTCGGTCCTACAGCCATTGGTCTTTGGCACCTGAGATCATATACAAGTGCACACCGAGGGTAAGTACACTGGACGGACTCGCCGAAAACTTTTAGATGGTACTATACCTATCGTTAAATAACAGTTCTCAAGTGATATGAGTACAGGTTAGTGTTTAGATCTGAGATCGTCATTTGTTTCGTGTAAGTTCACACCGTACTTAAATTACTACCCTATCACTGCTCTACCGAGTCGTGCAAACAGGTTTTAGTTGGTACAGTCCTGAGCCACATGGAGGCAGTGAAGAATTGTTGGGGATTCGTCTCTCCTGGTATAGGGAGTCGATATCGCACTGTGTTCGGTTGGCCAGCACCTTAAGACCTTGGTCAAGGCAGTTGGGATTTACTGATAGTTAGATTAGTAGTTTATCGGATTGATCCTGAGCCACATCGGCACGAATTATCGGGTTATTAGGGTCTGACATTTACCACCCTCAGGACCCGGTATGCGATACTCATAGACGAAGAGATCAAGCCGTACAGAGATTTTCACGGATAGGCTCAGTAGGGATTCAGATAAGTTTTCTCATCAGTTTTCTTTTCGACAGGTACTGTCACGCCCCGCTTTCAAAAAGTACAGAAATAGTCACACCCTGCTGTCACGACTCGTAATTTAGCACGTGACCGGCACTTAAATTACGCAACGTCTAAAGACGTGATGTAAATCAAGTAAGCCGAAGCGCAGAAAAATCTAAACCTTTTTGCGGAAAATTGTGAGGGTGCAGTTTTGAAATAAAAGTATAATGAATCATGTTTCGTCCTTTAAAAATTTGGGAAGCACCGTCCTTGTATATTTTGATCTAAAAACATATACACAACGATATATAGGCATCCCCAAACGGGAGCTAGCTCTTCGCCAACTGGCGGAATCACAACTATGCAATAACATGTCCAACGGTGAAGAATCAACCCAAAAAGAACAAATAAAGAAGCAAGACATCAAAACTCAAGAAAGCGATCATAAACTCATCGCTCTAAGTCTCGCACAATACCCAAGTATGACTTGTAGGGTTACTAGGCACTGTCACAAGGGTCTATAAGGTATCAACCATGCCCAATTTAAAAATTACATGTGCCGAACAACCTAAAACGATGATCTTTGCTAGATAATTAGGGTTAACAAAGCATGTAAACATCTTTACATCTAAGAGAAAGGGATTACAACCTTTGTAGTCCGTTCCTTCGCTTCATAAGCTCCGAGTAGTAGTCCCTTCGCCGCGATCCATGAACTTCCGGGCTCTAGAGAGGCTCCACAAGCCGAACGATCCATGCTTGCTTGAAGTCTTCCTTTTCGAAGATGATCTACCTTGAAGAATTTTTAACTCAAGCTCTCACTTCTCTAATCAAGTATTAATGAAGTGAACACCCTAATCTAAGTGGCTAGAATAGATAAGGATGATGAAGTAGGAATTATGCTCTCTTTTATTATCAATTTCTCACACACCATCAATACAAACACAAAAGCTATTAAGCTTTTTAAGGAGGAAGAAGAAGATGAAGTCTTTTGTGATGAATAATGAATATCATTACTATGGTTACAAAACAAGCTTGAGTTAATAATATCAAGTATTAACTCATGTAGAGAATAGACTAGAGTTAAGGGATTGGGTTAGGTTAAATAATATCTCCAAAATATCAACACAAAATATCTTAGCTTAAAACAAAATAAAGCTTCTAGAAACTTCATGAAAAAGCCAACCCAAATGCTAACCCAAATCAAACCCTAACTTGTTTAATCTCCACTAATCATGTTGCATTTGTAATCATAACTTGTTACTGTAGGGTGTTTTTCATCACCCCATTGAGATGGGAATACGCGCGCGCTTGTCGGCGTATACTACAGATTCCCCCTGCCTAGAGTAGGCCGGGGTTTATTGATTGTGGGGATCCAAATCTCCGGCAGCCGCGGACTAAGCTGCCGTTAATTACCCCTCGCCTTTGGGGCGAAGGAACCTCCGATTAACGGGTTAAAATGGTCATGCGAACTCAATGTGCAGTGTACGTGTGTTGTGTTTTGAAAAGGGGGGTTTGGATATATCGGGAGCCACGCAGAGTTTTTACGGGGGTCCCGCTACCCGGATAGCGGGCTGGGGGTCAAGGGGGCTAGCAGCCCCCTTGCGGGGTGCTGGGCAGCGCCCCGTTAGAAATTTTTTTCTAACAGGGACAGTGTCGTGGAGTATGTGTATGTGTATGTGTACTTTGTATACATATGTATATATATATACATGTATATATAAATAAAGGGGAAAAAGAAATCCAAAGGATGCGTGGGGCCAGCGCCTAAGCGCTTGAGCGCAAGCGCGCCACGTGGGCGCTTTGCGCTCGAGCGCAGAGTGCTGGAGCGCAACGCGCCACGTGTCGGCATGTGGACGCTTTGCGCTCAGACGCTGGGCGCAAGCGTGCCGCGTGTCGGCACGTGGGCGATTTGCGCTCGAGCGCCTGCGCTCGAGCGCAAGAGCGCCGCGTGTCGGCATGTGGGCAACTTGCGCTCGAGCGCCTGCGCTGGAGCGCAAGAGCGCCGCGTGTCGGCACGGGGGCGACTTGCGCTGAAGCGCAAGCACGCCATGTGTCGGCACCGGGGCGAATTGCGCTCGAGCGCTTGCGCTGGAGCGCAAGCGCGCCACGTGTCGGCACGTGGGCGCTCTGCGCTTGAGCGCCGGCGAGAAAAAGAGGCTTTTAGCCTAAAAAATTTCTCAGAAGAGAAATCAGAGAGGAGTTGGACTCCTGAGTGTGTTTTTCTTCTTTTTTGGGGGGTTTAGTGAAAGATGTTCTTCTTCTTCCTCCTCTGTTAGCTGGATCTTGAAGATCAAGAGATGTGGGATTTTTTAAAAATCTCATCTTTTTGAGATCTAATGGAAGATCTGAGTTCCCCTTTATTGGTTTTATGGTGAAAAACTATTTTGTTTTATAAAAATAAGAGTAAAACTCTTGATTTAATTCAGAGAAAGAAGAAGGTTTTGGAACCTTGAAGAAGGAGAAAGATCTCAGATCTGGAAAATTTTTAGAGAGAGAAAAAGTTGTTGGGATTTTTTCATTATCTTTGCCTTTATAGGCTATACACTTTACACATAGCCCCTTGGGCTTCAAAAAATGGCATTTTGCCTAACCCATGGCTTATGTGCCATTTCTTTCTGCACATAAGCCATGGGCTTTACAAAAATTTGGCTTTATGCCTATTTTTCTTACATTTATCCAAAAAATAAAATAAAAGAAATACAAGGAAATTATTTATTACAAAATTTTTATCTTGGCATGGGGGAAGGCCGGCCGCTTCATATTCGGGCTCGACCTGGGCATGGGCCCACTGGATCTGGGCTTGGGCCCACTTGGCTTGGGGTTGACTTTGATTTTGACTTGGTCAATCGGGGTGTAAATTTTTACCCCAACAGTTACAATATTATATATCACATATATAATATATATTTGTAACAAAAGAAAATAATACAATTAACATATATCGCATATATATCAATGTATTATCCGGTGAGAAAATGAATCAATAAAGCGAGCTTATATTAGTTAATGTAATGTAATATTTCACATATATAATTATACATTAAATTATCGAATCAACACTTGATTCGACAATCCAGTTATATCGAATATAACCGACCAATATAACATGTACCGATCGAATCAACACTTGATCCAATGACCCGGCTATATCATATATACCCGACCGATATCATATATCGCGAGAATAGAATACGGTATTTCATATCGTATTATTCTCGGTCACGCACATATCACATATGTGCTCTTACTCCGTTTTGCCTGAGCCAAGAAACCTCTGTGTAGGACTCTAAAGAATCGTCAATACGCCGGCAGTGGGTGATGATCATATCAAACACCCACAAGCTGCAAGCGGTCAGCTAAATGTAACAGCCACCCAGGTATTGAGCGATCAGAAGATCAACAAGCAAGCATGTACATTCTCCTGTGAATCCAATTAGTAACACTACCGTACAGTCCGGTCTCTTCGTCTGATATGTCGCATATCTAGTCTAGGGTTGTAAACGTCAGACCCCACTAACCGATAAGTCGTGTCGATGTGAGGCTTATAACAGGTCGAGAAACTACTGACAACACTTACCAGTAGCACTCTATATCAGCCTTGGCCAGGGACTTCCAGTTATAGCCAATCGAACACAGCACAACATCAACTCCCTATATCGGGAGAGACGAAACCCCTCCTATCGCTCATTTCCTCCATGTGATTCGGGACTGTACCCAAAAGCCACCGTTTTGCACGCCCTCTTGGACGTGGTATGATGGAAATCAAAGCACAGTGGGAATCACACAAGACTCTATGACGATCTCGGGTCTACAGACTAACTTGTACCAGTGTCACCAGAGAACTGCCATCTGACGTGTGGTATAATACCATCTGGGAGTTCTCGGTGAGTCCGTCCAGTGTACCCAGTCTCCACTGAGCACCCGTACACTATCTTTGATGTCAAACACCGATGGATATGGGATCATTCATCGCCCATCATATGGGTCAAGATGCGTACACGCTAGTCTACTCTGGTGTATCGATGCCCTGTCTCGATACACTCTCGACTAGGAACAGTTATAGGATGTACTCGTTGACTACCCTAGCCCCACTAGTATGATCTCATCATAGTCCCAGTAGTCGAGTACATATCCTAAGAGCTTTATCAACATGTGAGAGCAAGACAGTAAACTAATACAAGTCAACATGTTAAGACAAAGTGAAACCAAATAGCATACTATTATATCGAGCAAGAAAGTCCTCTCTATATATATCCAAGCATCCACTATAATATACATCATATGTACAATAATGGCCTCTAGGGCATATACATAACTAACAATCTCCCACTTGCACTAAGGCTAGCTGTTGTAGTATCTCATACCTAATATCCCGAAAAGTTTCTCAAAATGTATCTGGGGAATGGCCTTTGTGAATGGATCCGCAATGTTGTCCTTCGTATGAACTCTCCTGACCTCGATCTCCCGGCGATCAACTATCTCCCGGATCAGGTGATACCGCCTCAGAATATGTCTGGACTTCTGATAGGACCTGGGTTCCTTGGCCAAACCCACAGCTCCATTGTTATCATAATATAAAGGTATTGGATGCTCAATGGATGGAACTACACCAAGTTCAGTAATGAACTTCTTCATCCAGACAGCTTCTTTTGCAGCATCGTTGGCAGCGATGTATTCAGCCTCCATCGTCGAGTCTGCAACGGTTTCCTGTTTGGAACTCTTCCAACACACCGCCCCTCCATTGAGGGTAAATACAAATCCCGAGTGCGACTTAGAGTCGTCCTTATCACTCTGGAAGCTGGAATCGGTAAAGGACTCCACCTGGAGTTCACCGTTACCATACACCAAGAACATCTCCTTAGTCCTTCGTAAGTACTTGAGAATGTTCTTCACAGCTGTCCAGTGACTCTCTCCAGGATCTGCTTGATACCTGCTCACTACACTTAGTGAGTATGCTATATCGGGTCTGGTACATAGCATCGCATACATGATAGAGCCTACTGCCGAAGCATAGGGTATCCCTTGCATGCGAGCTCTCCCCAAATCAGTCTTGGGAGACATCTCTTTGGAGAGAGTGAGTCCAGAGACCCTGGTTGGTTCCCACGCTTGGATTCTTCCATACTAAATCTCTTTAGTTTGGTGTCAATGTACTTGGATTGGGACAATCCCAGTATTCTTTTAGATCTATCTCTAAAGATCATAATTCCCAGTATGCAGGAGGCATCACCAAGATCTTTCATTGAGAATCTTTGTGATAAGAAGAGCTTGACCGATTGCAGCATAGGAACATCATTTCCTATCAAGAGTATGTCATCCACGTACAATACGAGGAAGACAACCTTACTCTCTGCAACCTTCTTGTATATATAAGGTTCATCTACGTTCTTGATGAAGTCAAACTCTTTGACTACAACATCAAAACAAATGTTCCAACTCCACGATGCTTGCTTTAACCTGTAGATGGATTTAAGCAGCTAGCACACCTTTCTGCTGCTCCCACTGTCTACGAAGCCTTCTGGCTGAGTCATGTACACACTCTCTTCTAAATCACCATTTAGAAAGGCGGTCTTAACATCCATCTGCCAGATTTCGTAGTCATGGTATGCAGCAATGGAAAGTAGGATCCGGATGGACTTAAGCATAGCCACTGGAGAAAAGGTTTCGTCATAATCTATACCTGGTCGTTGACGAAAACCCTTTGCAACAAGTCTAGCTTTGAAAGTCTCAACTTTTCCATCTACACCAAGTTTCTTCTTAAAGATCCATTTGCTCCCAATGGGTTTTACCCTTTCAGGAGCAACATCCAAAGTCCATACTTTGTTGGTGTACATGGATTCCATCTCAGATCGCATTGCATCCAGCCATTTCACAGAGTCCCTACTCGTGATGGCCTGCTCGAAGCTAGTCGGGTCATCATCTTCCATGATGCAATCCCCGCTCCCACCATCAACGAGAAAACCTCGCTCCCACCATCAACGAGAAAACCGTAATATCTCTCAGGTGGATGAGAAACCCTACTAGATCGGCGGAGAGGCTAGGGTTCATTGGGTACTACTGGATCCTCTGGTTCCAATAAATCATCAGTTGTAGTTTGTGGTGCTGGAACTTCTTCCAGCTCTACCTCTTTGCCACTAATTTCTTTTGCAAGAAATTTCTTTTCTAAAAAGGTGGCATATTGAGCAACAAACACCTTTTGCTCCTCACTGTAGTAGAAAAAGTACCCATAAGAATTCTTTAGATATCCCACAAACTTGCAAAGAACTGATCGTGCCTCAAGTTTTTCTGGATTTTACCTTTTGACATAGGCCGGACAACCTCATATCTTAACTCGTTTAAGATACGGTCTCTTCCCACTCGATATCTCATATGGTGTGGTAGGTACAGATTTAGATGGAACTTGATTTAATAGGTATGCTGCTGTCTCAAGCGCATAACCCCAAAAGGAAATAGGTAACTCAGCAGTGCTCATCATAGAGCGCACCGTATCTAATAGGGTGCTATTCTTCCGCTCCGATACACCGTTGTGCTGTGGTGTATAAGGAGGAGTAAGCTGAGAGAGAATCCCATTATCTTTTAGATAGTCTAGGAACTCATTGCTCAATTATTCTCCTTCTCGATCAGATCGAAGGATCTTAATACTTTTGCTCGTTTGGTTCTCTACTTCGTGCCTATATTTCCTGAATTTCTCAAAAGCTTCAGACTTGTGTTTCATCAGGAACACATGTCCGTATCTTGAGAGATCGTCAGTGAATATAATGAAGTAGGATGAACCGTTCCTTGCATGTGTAGACATGGGACCACATACATCACTATGTATCAGCCCTAAGAGTTCTGTAACTCTTACTCCGTGTCCACTAAACGGAGTTTTGGTCATTTTGCTTTTGAGACATGACTGACAAGTGTCATAAGATGATAATTCGAACGGATTCAAATATCCATCCTTATGCAATTTAGCTAGCCGTGTCGCATTGATATGACCTAGTCTACAATGCCACAAGAAGGATTCGTTTATTTCTGAACTTTTCCTCTTGTTTGTGTTCAGTACATTAAGAATTGTAGTTTGATTTAAAACGTACATGCCATTATTTAACGATCATGATCTTATTAACTTTTGATTCAGGAATATGTTTATAACATTATCATGTATTACAAAATTATATCCTTCTTTATTCAATAAAGAAACTGATATAATATTGCATATCAGGGTCGGAATGTAATAACATTCGTTCAGAATCAATGTATTACCTTTTGGTAACACAAGGTGATATTCGCCAACAGTCTTGGCTGCAACATTTGCACCATTCCCTACTGTTACGGAATGATCACCCATTCCCAGTTCTCTACCTTTACGTAGCCCATGTAATATATTACATATGTGGGATCCTGATCCAGTATCTAATACTCAGGACGTAGAGTGAACTGAGAAACAGTTCTCGATAACAAACACACCTGAAGAAGATGCATCAACATGCTTGTTCTTCGTTTGGACGGTGTGAGAATCCAGATATTCTCCTATTTTCTGCTCAGTCTTATAACACTTATAAGAAAGAACGGGACCAACGTTCCCCTGTTCAGTATAATAAGCGGGTTCAGTCAATACATCCATGTTATTATCTTGATTAAGGCCTAAATTGGTCGCTACCTGGAGAGAGAAAGAAGAAAACACTTTAGGGTATGCTCTTGCAAGATTAGATTGGTTATTATCTTATCTAATCAGGATGTCTCCCACTATTTTAATCAAATCTTCCTTCAAACCCTAAAAGGTAAGATTAGCCGGGATTAATTACACCCTACAAGTTCGCCAATCTTTCAGCCAGATCAGTGTCGGTACTTTGAGGGAGGTTCCCCGTGCGAAACTAATTAAAATAAACCTCATTTTCCTAGAGGCATAACCCCGTTAACACCTTTCTAGACACCTACTTGATCGGCTAATTGTCCTGTGTAAAATTCTTCCAGGAGTAACTTTTACTCGCAGTGGGTATCGGGATCCAACTATCTCATAGGAGGTATGCAATCTCATTGCAAATTTCAACACTTGAAATTCCCGATAATATTCTGCCCCTAGCGATCTATGACCTTGACAAGGTCAACAAACCATAAATCGCAAGTCAAGTTCAACCCGTCATTTCCTGATTGAATTAAACCCACCCGCATGACCTTTGACAAGGTCAACAAGGCTGTACGAATACCCTAATCCAATCACATCTCATGTTTTAGCAGATAAACATTAATTAGCTACCGTACACTGTGCCTTGACAAGGTCAACAAACACAGCACGAATACTAAGTAGGATTTATCTGAAATGACGGAGGGCTACGACAGGTTTTTCTGAAAACCTATTGTGTAATGAACTTGATATCGTTGTAGAAACAAGTGATTTTGAAAAGGAGTGTTTTTGAGGCGTTTCTAGTTTCGCTAAAGAGGTCACTCCCGGTGAAGGGATCTCGGCTCTTTCCTCATCGAATAAGGTGCAGAGTATATCATATATACCGTGGTGCAAAGCAAGAACTGTAGAAGCAATCAAAAACTAAACCGTGAGTTTGTAGAATCTGCCAGTTTTGCTAAAGAGGTCACTCCCGGTGAAGGGATCTCGGCTCTTTCCTCATCGAATAAGGTGCAGGGTATATCATATATACCGCTATGCAAAGCAAAACTGTAGCTACCATTTTTATAAAGTTTTGATTCTACAACATCTTTTAGGTTTCTTTTCTTTTATTAATCTCATTAATAAATCCCATCAGTTATGCTTCTTAAGCATCACAGAGAAACGAAAGCAGTAATATTTATATATCATCATATATATAGTATAAGCATTCGTCTCAGGCAGTAATATGATCTCATCACAGAACATTGCAGCAGAAGAAAACATATGAAATATTGGATATACTAGGACGTCTGTGTTTTATTTCGAGCCTGTATAAAACACAGATTCCACGGTCACGATGAATAGCTAAACCCACATCCCTAGACCCCTACGAGAGCGGCAAGTAACACTGCCAATTCCAGGGTTAGGAGACCCGGTCTCGACTCCTCGAGATGGCCTCCCACTTGACCTTAGAACCTGGTTATTTATGCTCCCCTCCTCGGGTCTACCTAATGCGGAAAAGTAAATAATATACAATGGTGACATCAACCTCAACCCGGAAGTGCCCCAATAAAAGAATATTACATACCATGAATTTTACATGAATGAAAATAAAAACCCTCATCTCACATAAAACCCCCGGCTATTCAGAACACGACGATCCAATATAACATATCACAGCAACACATAATATCTCATATCATCAACGTAAGCAAGTATGCGTATCCCGATTGTCGTTGATGTATAGCAACGAAGCCGGCGATACACCACATACTACGCTTACGGTCACAGAAAAGAAAGTGTAAAACTACAACATTTGGAATCCACGATCACTTTAGACATCATAAATCCGAAATATCACATACTTCGCATTTCATGCCTAACTATATGAATTCCACATATTGTATCACATTCCAGATAAATAGACAAAGTCAAACTTTTCGATCGAATAATCAAACACCCAAGATTTCCCAAATAGCTCAGCACTTGAGCGGAGTTCAAAAATCCCAGAACATGTCACAGCCCCAATGAACCAGCCGTAGATGGGTCAAACCAACGCCTCACATGTGGCAACGCTAAACTACCACAAACCCTAGGGTTCAGTGGCAGTTTTGACTGTCACATAATCGAGTTAAGGTTACGTTCTTCTAGAGGGTCCACAGATATGCTTGCATGTTTTTCCGAAAGATTCAAACTCAAGAAAAATTCAACACTTGAAAGTTTTTCGTGTAGGGAAAAAGTGAGTTATTGATATCCGTTCGAACATTTTAACACGTTCTAAATTATCCGGAAAAACTAAACGAAGTTAAACTTTCCGATCGAATCAACGAATTCCAAAGTTCTCCAGAAAACTCAACACTTGAGTAATATTAAAAATTCCCAGCAGCATGTAGTAATACTTACGGATGTAACCTAGAAGTATCTGTCCCTAATACCCAAGTACGGCCGCGGAACCGCCGCGCAAAGCATGGTGTTGCCGCGGTTCCGCGGCGACTTTAGGGAATTAGGAGCTCGTACTTCACAGTAATCCTTAGAATTCCCTGCTTAATTTTCTGAGTATTTTTAATACGGAAAAAACCAACTTTTTAGAAAATTTCCAGAGAGGGGGTTAAAATCGACGTTTCGGGGTTTGATCGGACTTTTAACTTCGTATACACATCGCCTAATGCTCTAGCTAGGCTCTGATACCACTGTACGGTTACTAGGCACTGTCACAAGGGTCTATAAGGCATCAACCATGCCCGATTTAAAAATTACATGTGCCGAACAATCTAAAGCGCGGATCTTTGCTAGATAATTAGGGTTAACAAAGCATGTAAACATCTTTACATCTAAGAGAAAGGGATTACAACCTTTGTAATCCGTTCCTTCGCTTTATAAGCTTCGAGTAGTAGTCCCTTCGCCACGATCCATGAACTTCCGGACTCTAGAGAGGCTCCACAAGACGAACGATCCATGCTTGCTTGAAGTCTTTCTTTTCGAAGATGATCTACCTTGAAAAATCTTTAACTCAAGCTCTCACTTCTCTAATCAAGTATTAATGAAGTGAACACCCTAATCTAAGTGGCTAGAATAGATAAGAATGATGAAGTAGGAATTATGCTCTCTTTTATTATCAATTTCTCACACACTATCATCACAAACACAAAAGCTAGTAAGCTTTTTAAGGAGGAAGAAGAAGATGAAGTCTTTTGTGATGAATAATGAATATCATTACTATGGTTACAAAACAAGCTTGAGTTAATAATATCAAGTATTAACTCATGTAGAGAATAGACTAGAGTTAAGGGATTGGGTTAGGTTAAATAATATCTCCAAAATATCAACACAAAATATCTTAGCTTAAAACAAAATAAAGCTTCTAGAAACTTCATGAAAAAGCCAACCCAAATGCTAACCCAAATCAAACCCTAACTTGTTTAATCTCCACTAATCATGTTGCATTTGTAATCATAACTTGTTACAATATTATATATCACATATATAATATATATTTGTAACAAAAGAAAATAATACAATTAACATATATCACATATATATCAATGTATTATCCGGTGAGAAAATGAATCAATAAAGCGAGCTTATATTAGTCAATGTAATATAATATATCACATATATAATTATACATTAAATTATCGAATCAACACTTGATCCGACAATCCGGCTATATCGAATATAACCGACTAATATAACATGTAACGATCGAATCAACACTTGATCCGATGACCCGGTTATATCACATATACCCGGCCGATATCATATATCGCGAGAATAGAATACGGTATCTCATATCGTATTATCCTCGGTCACGCACACATCACATATGTGCTCCTACTCCATTTTGCCTGAGCCAATAAACCTCTGTGTAGGACTCTAAAGAATCGTCAATACGCCGACAGTGGGTGATGATCATATCAAACACCCACAAGCTGCAAGCAGTCAGCTAAATATAACAGCCACCCAGGTATTAAGCGATCAGAAGATCAACAAGCAAGCCTGTACATTCTCCTGTGAATCCAATCAGTAACACTACCGTACAGTCCGGTCTCTTCGTCTGATATGTCGCATATCTAGTCTAGGGGTGGTAAACGTCAGACCCCAGTAACCGATAAGTCGTGTCGATGTGAGGCTCATAACCGGTCGAGAAACTACTGATAACACTTACCAGTATCACTCTATATCAGCCCAGGCCAGGGACTTCCAGTTATAGCCAATCGAACACAGCACAACATCAACTCCCTATACCGGGAGAGACGAAACCCCTCCTATCGCTCATTGCCTCCATGTGATTCGGGACTGTACCTAAAATCCACCGTTTTGCACGCCCTCTTGGACGTGGTATGATGGAAATCAAAGTACTGTGGGAATCACACAAGACTCTATGACGATCTCGGGTCTACAGACTAATCTGTACCAGTGTCACCAGAGAACTGCCATCTGACGTGAGGTATAATACCATCTGGGAGTTCTCGGCGAGTTCGTCCAGTGTATCCAGTCTCCACCGAGCACCCATACACCATCTTTGAAGTCAAACACCGATGGATATGGGACCATCCATCGCCCATCATATGGGTCAAGATGCGTACTAGCTAGTCTACTCTGGTGTATCGATGCCCTGTCTCGGTACACACTCGACTAGGAACAGTTATAGGATGTACTCGTTGACTACCCTGGCCCCACTAGTATGATCTCATAATAGTCCCAGTAGTCGAGTACATATCCTAAGGGCTTTATCAACATGTGAGAGCAAGACAATAAACTAATACAAGTCAACATGTTAAGACAAAGTGAAACCAAATAGCATACTATTATGTCGAGCAAGAAAGTCCTCTTTATATATATCCAAGCATCCACTATAATATACATCATATGTACAATAATGACCTCTATGGCATATACATAACTAACATGACTAGGTCTACCAATAGACAAATTCTAGTCTCTGATTTGATCTGATGTGATGGAGTTTATTTATATACAACGGAATATAAAAGTACGAGAGTGGGCACGATCAAATATGTGTCCCACCTACCAATGCAAAACACTCTGGATGAAGCTGTATGCAAACGATACCGCAAATGATCCCAAGCAGTCAAACCTGCAAGAACTGTGGCACAACGGGGGTGAGTTGCCAACTCGTGAGTAGAAAACATCAGCAAGTAGAAATAGAATAAAACAACGATTTCCTAGGTCACTATATCCTGAAGGTAATACTATGATATCTAGGGTGACTAAGTACACATATATGTCAACAATCGAGTCAATGCAATGACATATATAAATAAACATCCGACATCATATACCTGTATACATATGGATATCATCCACGTGTCCATCAACGATACAAACAATATCATGGAACCTGAGTGTCCCACACCGACACTCGAAAATCATGAAAACATAAGCCTGTATATATATGAGGATATCAACCACGTGTGTGTTAGTTATATGTATGCCCTAGAGGCCATTACTGTACATACGATGTATATTGTAGTGGATGCTGGGACATATATAGGAAGGACTTTCTTGCTCGACATGATAGTATGCTATCTGGTTGTACTTTATCTTAACATGTACTCAGATTGTCTCTATGTTACATGTTGATAATGTTAGTGTTTATGCCCTAGAAGGCCATTACTGTATCATACTAGCTTGTATATTACTTAATGGAAGCTTGGGATATTCACATGTATATAACAGTCTTGCTAAACATGGTAGTATGCTACTTGGTTTTTCTATCTTAATATGTGAGTGTACGTATTGATAGAGCTCTTGGGATCTTGCTTGTCTACCAGCATTGTGATGGCAGTCACACTAGTGGGGGCTGGGTAGTCTACAAGCACATCCTCATTCAGGTCCCTGGTCGTTGGATTATCGAGACAGAGCATCGATACTCCGGAGTAGACTAGTGTGTACGCTTCTCATCCCAGTTGGGGAGATGGTCTGTCCCACAGCCGTCAGTACGTCGTACTGGAGATAGTATACAGGTACTCGTTGGGTTACGGGTATACCGGACAGGACTCACAGGGAACTGTTGGTTGGTTTGATACCAGTCGTCAGTAAACAGTTCCCAGGTGACATGAGTACAGCGTAGTCCGCAGACTTGACACTGCTACTTCGCCTCGAGTGTGTCCCACTGTTCTTAGATTGCTACCCTACCACGGCTCAAAGGAGTCGTGCAAACAGGTAGCAGTTGGGTGCAGTCCCGAGAGCTTGGAGGAAGTGGCGGTTAGACAGGATTCGTCCCTCCCGGTATTGGGAGTAGATATCGTGCTGTGTCAGAGAGCCATTACGCAAAGTCCCTGGCCAGGGCAAGCGAGATTTGCTGGTAGGTTCCAGTAGTTTCTCAGGGTGTAATGGGCTTCCCTCCGACACGACTTATACCGCTATTAGGGGACTGACGCTTGCCGCCCCTAGGCCCGATATGCGATAGTCTTGGACGAACGGACCGGACTGTATGGAGATTGTCACATCAGACTCAGTAGGAGTTCGGATGGGTTTTCTCATCGGCCTTCTTATCGACAACTACCTGGGGATCGTTACGTACAGCTAGTGCCGCTTGCGGTCTGTGGTTAAACCCACTGCCAGCGTAGTAGTCGAGTCTCTAGAGTCCCACACAGAGAGTTTCCTACTCCAGGCGAAACGATATAGAGGTCGCATGGTTTTGCGACAAAGGGTTCGGACGCATACGTGCGTTTACGCACGTACGACTTTCGGACAGTTTTTACCAGTCGGCTTTGGTTTAAGCCAGTTACTGGTATCCAGTTATTGGATTTTTACAGTCTAAAGTTTTTCCGTATTTTTTGCGGATTGGAGGGGCGTTCTCGTAATTGTATGAGAAGCTTCTAGAAGATGTGACTAAGGAGGTTACTTATGGATAAGAAAGTGAGTCATGGGGTGATTCATCATTATCATTAATTGCACCATAAATGATAATGACACATGCTTAATGAATCACCTCTTTTCATTTATGAAGCATGCTTATTCATTTCTTTTATTCATTTTTCTTAAATAAGAATGCTTCATAATATATTATGATACACTCTCTCTCTTCTCATTATCTTATCTCACATTCTCTCTCCTCAAGCTCTCATCTTCAAACCCTAATCCTTACACCTCATGAGTTGAGATCAAAGGATTAGTTAGACTAAACAATCCATAACCATCAATCTATCTCATCCTAACTTCTTTGATTAGCAATCCAAGAAGGTTAGTTGCCTCAAGTTTAGAGGTTTAGCTTGGAGTTTCGCTCTCGGGTGGATCGTCTACTACCTAGAGAAGGCCGAGGAGAACAAGGAGATCGTAAAGACGAAGGACAAGTTTCGATAGGTATAATCCCTAAACACAATTGAAAAGAAACTCTTTGTGTACGGTTATTTATAGTTTAGCTTCGATTCAAGCGGTTAGTCGATGTTCTTTCTTTAAACTTGATCGTTTTTGAAAATTCCGCCTCCCCACAAGTACTGGGGTGTACTACATCGACTTACAGTGGTATCACAGCCTCGCTAAACACTAAATAACTTGATTGCAAATTTGTACGAATTTCGAACGGAAAAACGAATCCGGAAAACCCTAAATCTGTTCAGTTTCTGTCGAACTTAAAATGAAGTCCAAAAATTTTTCAGGTGTGATCAGAAAGCTAGAAAGGAGTCCAGGAGAACACCCAAGAAATTCGAGCCCATGACTCGGCAAAAGCGCCGCGGAAGGGCGGCGGATCCCACCGATCCGCCGCGCTTCCGCGGCCGAGTTGCCGAGTCATGGACTCGTCTTTCATGTGTGGGTCCCCTGTGATATTTGGGGTTTTCTGGAATATTTAATATTTGCTCAGGTTACTGTTTAACAGAGCAGATTTTGGAGCAATATTGATGTTGTTTAATCGATCGAAATTGTACAGTATTTGCATATTGGATTATATCTGTGATTGTTTAATGTGTTCGTAAACCTCCCCCAACTGCTAGTATGTCGGTTGGCAGGGGGTTGCACATTTCTGAAATGGTTATATCTGTTTGTGCATATAAACTGTATTGGACTGTTGTGGTGTATAGCCGGGGTTTGCAATGGGTTATTGTTTAATTCATTTGTTGTAAATGTAATTTGTTGTAATATTATTTTTGCGGGGCACTTCCAGGTTGCGGTCGTAGCCACCGTTGTATTATTTCATTTTACTGTTTTTGCTCCTAGGGCTGACCCAAGGTGGGGTACACAAACTGCCGGGTGTTTAGTTTGCCGTACCCGTAGGGGTCGAGGGTGGGGTAACGACTATTCATCACAACTGTGTAATCTGTCTTTTGTTGCAGGCTCAAAAGAAATACAGATTGCTTGCAAATCCAATATTGTTTATCTGTGTTCTGGAATGAATATCATTGCGTCAGACGAATGTAAAATATCTATATTTATGATAGCTATTTAGACGCCACTTATGTTTTACACCCGCGCTAGCCCAGCCCCCGCTCTGTCGTTAGTTAAGTAACCTAACGGGTGATGACGGGACCCCGTGGCAAATGCGGATGGCATAAGAGGACGTTGTATTTTCGTTGTTTTCTGCAATGATAGGTTAATGATGGGACGCATTATCTATAATGCAAAGTAAAATAAACCAAAGTTTAAATCGTTGGAACAATTTAAAAGAAACCACTCGGTTATTTTTAAAACAGATATTTTTAAATGCGGAGCCTTAACCACTCCTTTTAAAAGCTATCAGGTTCCTTCGGTTATATCAAGTTCACTACGTTCACGGTTTCGCCAAAACCAGTCGTAGCCCTCCGTCATTTCTTATGGATGGTCAGTAGTATTCAAGCTATGCTTGTTGGCATACGTCAAGGCATAGTGTTTGGTAGCTGCTGAGGTATTCATTTGTTGCATAGATAGATGTGTTGGTTTGGGACAGTCGCATTACCTTGTTGGCATACGTCAAGGGTATATACGGGTGGGTTCAAATTAACAAGATAATGATGGGCAGAACTTGACATGTGACTTATGATTTGTTGGCATACGTCAAGGTCATAAGAGCATGGGGCAAAAATTTATATCGGGAATTTCTAAAGAAACTGAAATTCGCAAAGAGATGCATACCATTTGGAGTTTGATGAATGTTGGTAGGATTCCTTCAACATTATCATACGATGATATTTGGATCCCGATCCTACTGTGAGTATATGCTACTTATCAGGATATTCGTCACTTAACGATCAATGCTATAAACCTAGTAGGTGTCCAGAAAAGTGTCAGCGGGGTTACGCCCCTAGAGAAAAGAGGTTATTTAATTAAGGAACTTCGCGAAAGCGTTGGAAAACCTCCCTCGAAGTATCGACACCGGCCTGGCTGAACGGTTAAGCAAGTATTGTACGGTGAGAATAGTCTTGGCTAATTCTTCTTTTATGGTTTGAGGAAGGATTCGAGAAACAGTGGGAGCCATCCAGTTTAGATAAATTAAAAACCACTCTAAACTTGCAAGAGCATCATGCTAAAGAGTTTTCTTCTCTCTCTCCTAATTGCAGCGACCCTGAAAATGACTGGACTTAAGTTACTTTTAGAGAAAAATATACTGACGGGGCCAAACTATAAAGATTGGCTGCGGAATGTCAAAATGGCTTTGACCTATGACAAACTGGGGTACGTCCTCACCGCTACGGCACCTGCTGTCCCTGGTCCCAAATCCAGCAATGCGGATAAGGAAATCCGCAAAACCTGGGAATTAGATTGCGCGAGAGCCAAGTGCATAGTGCTTGCCTCGATGAACAATGAACATCAGAGGAGGCACGAGGATATGTCCTTAGATGGCATATTTCTCCATACAAAGGAACTTTATGGAGAGCAATCTCGTATAGCAAGATACGAGACCTCTAAGAAATTGTTTCGAGCGAGGTTGGCTGTCGGGTCATCGGTAGGTGAACATGTCCTACAGATGATTGGCTACATAGAAGAGCTCGCAGACCTTGGGACGACTTTGGATAATGAGCTCTATACAGACCTTGTTCTCCAGTCCCTTCCTCCCACCTACGCCCAGTTTATCCTCAACTTCAATCTTCAAGGAAAAGAAGTTGAACTTGCGGAACTCCTGAACATGTTAAGGAGTGCGGAGGGCACCTTGCAGAAGGCAAGGGAAACACCCGCTATGTTTGTTGGCGGTTCATCTTCTTCCGGGTCCAAGGCTAGGGCCAAAGGAAGGAAGAAGAAGGCCGCACCCAGACCTAGAGGAGGTGTTAGTAAGGTGGGAGGGAAGGGAAAGAAAAAGAAAGCAGTACCGATAGTTGGCCAGGATGAGTGCTTCCATTGTCACAGGAAAGGGCACTGGAAGAAGGATTGCAAGGCGTGGAACGCCAAGAACCAGGAACCGAAGCAAGCTGTGGCTTCGACTTCAGGTGTGTTTGTAATTGAGAATTGTCTGTCGATCAACTCTACTTCCTGGGTATTGGATACCGGATCAGGATCTCATATTTGCAATTCATTGCAGGCACTGAGAAACCGTAGAGTGCTGAAGGAAGGTGATATGATCCTCAGGGTTGCTAACGGAGCTAGCGTGGGAGCTGCGTCCGTCGGGGATTATCACCTAGGATTGACGAGTGGACACATTATGGTTTTACATAACTGTTATTTTGTACCCAGCTTAACGTGTAATATCATATCAGTTTTCTTGTTATCAAATAAAGGTTATGATTTCACGTTTGTAAGAGATGTTGTCAACATCCACCTTAATCATGGTTTGATTGGGTCCGGTACTCTAAATAACGGCATATATGTTTTAAACCAACTCCAAATTTTCAATGTCCAGAACACACTAAAAAGAAAGTCTCCAGATTTGAATAAAGCTTTCTTATGGCATTGTAGACTGGGTCACATCAATGAGAGAAGGTTGACTAAGTTGCATAGAGAAGGATATTTGGACTCGTTCGAATATCAATCTTATGACACTTGTCAATCCTGTCTCAAAGGAAAGATGACAAAGACTCCATTTACTGGACAAGGAGTAAGAGCGAGCGAGCTCTTAGGACTCATACACAGCGATGTATGCGGTCCAATGTCTACACATGCGAGAGGTGGTTATTCCTACTTCATTACTTTTACAGATGATTTCTCTAGGTTTGGACATGTCTTCTTGATGAAGCATAAATCCGAAGCCTTTGAGAAATTCCTGGAATACAAGAGTGAAGCGGAAAACCAAACAGGCAAAAGTATTAAGACACTGAGATCTGATCGAGGTGGAGAATACTTAAGTGCCGAGTTCCTAGGTTACCTAAAAGAGAAAGGAATTCTCTCTCAGCTTACTCCTCCATACACTCCACAGCACAACGGTGTATCGGAGAGACGGAATCGAACCCTATTGGATATGGTACGATCCATGATGAGTAATGCTGAGTTACCGCGATCTTTCTGGGGGTATGCGCTAGAATCAGCGATACATCTTTTGAACAGAGTTCCAACCAAAACTGTGCCTACCACACCATATCAGATGTGGAGTGGGAAGAAACCCTATCTTCAGTACCTGAAGACGTAGGGATGTCCAGCTTTTGTAAAAAAGCAGCGTCCGGACAAGCTCGAGGCACGCTCAGTAGAGTGTAAGTTTGTGGGATATCCAAAGAACTCTACAGGATATTGCTTCTATTACGCAGAGGAACAAAAGGTTTTTGTTTCTCGTCATGCCCGCTTCTTAGAAACTGAATTTTTGGAAAATCAGAAGAGTGGGAGCGAAATAGAACTGGAAGAAATTCCAGAACCACAAACTGCTACTGAAAGTTTGGTAGAACCAGAGGTTCAAGAAGAACAGAACATTCCCGCACCCCTCCGCAGGAGTAGTAGGCCGTCTCATCCGCCTGAGAGATACTACGGTTTTCTCATAGACGGGGATACAGAGGATTGCATCATAGATGATGATGAACCTACTGACTTCCAGCAGGCCATCCAGAGCGGCGACTCGGTACGATGGCTAGATGCAATGCGGACCGAGATGGAGTCCATGTACACCAACAAAGTATGGACTTTGGACTTTGCTCCAGATGGGGTAAAACCCATAGGATGCAAATGGATCTTCAAGAAAAAGATTGGTGTAGATGGACAGGTGGAAACCTATAAGGCTAGACTTGTTGCAAAGGGTTTTCGTCAAAGACCTGGTTTGGACTATGACGAAACCTTTTCTCCAGTGGCTATGCTCAAATCCATTCGGGTCCTTCTTGCTATTGCTGCCTTCCATGATTATGAAATCTGGCAGATGGACGTAAAGACGGCTTTTCTGAATGGAAATTTAGAAGAGAGCGTCTATATGGATCAGCCAGAGGGTTTCAATCAGAGTGGGAGCAGTGGGAAAGTATGCAAGCTGCTTAAGTCTATTTATGGACTAAAGCAGGCATCGCGGAGTTGGAACATCTGTTTTGATGAGACAGTCAAAGAATATGACTTTATCAAAAATCCAGATGAACCGTGCATATATAGTAAAGTTGTGGCCAGAAGTGTCGTATTCCTCGTCTTGTACGTGGATGACATTCTATTGATAGGAAATGACATTCCTATGCTATAATCTGTCAAAGGATTCTTGTCACACAGGTTCTCCATGAAAGACCTGGGTGATGCCTCTTACATTCTGGGGATCCGGATCTATCGTGATAGATCCAAGAGGATGTTGGGACTTTCGCAGTCCAGGTATATCGACACTGTACTGAAAAGATTCAGTATGGAAGATTCTAAGCGCGGTAATCTACCGGCTTGTTACGGAATCACCCTCTCCAAAGAGATGTCTCCCAAGACTGATTTGGAAAGGGAACGCATGTCTATTATACCCTACGCTTCTGCGGTAGGCTCTATAATGTATGCGATGTTGTGTACCAGACCAGATGTAGCTTACGCACTAAGCGTGGTAAGCCGGTATCAGTCAGACCCAGGGGAGAAATACTGGATAGCAGTAAAGAACATTCTCAAGTACCTGAGGAGGACTAAGGAGATGTTCTTGGTTTACGGCGGAAAAGACCTCAGGTTGGAGGCCTTTGCTGATTCCGGCTTCCAGAGTGATAAGGACGATTCCAAGTCCATGTCGGGTTATGTCTTTACCCTCAATGGAGGGGCGGTGTGCTGGAAGAGCTCCAAGCAGGACACCGTTGCTGACTCGACAATGGAAGCGAAGTATATAGCTGCTTGCGATGCCGCAAAAGAAGCAGTCTGGATGAAGAAGTTCCTAACAGAACTTCAGGTTGTTCCTACCATAGTTGATCCAATACCTCTGTATTGCGACAACAACGGAGCTATAGCTTTAGCGAAGGAACCAAGGTCCCATCAGAAGTCCAGACACATCTTGAGGCGGTATCACCTGATCAGGGAGATCATTGATCGTCAGGAGATCGAGGTTCGGAGAGTTGCTTCAGAAGAGAACATTGCTGATCCATTCACAAAGGCCCTTCCTCAGATTCAGTTCGAGCGGCTACTCGAGATCATCGGTCTTCGATACGCCAGTACATGGCCCTAGTGCAAGTGGGAGATTGTTAGTGTTTATGCCCTAGAAGGCCATTACTGTATCATACTAGCTTGTATATTACTTAATGGAAGCTTGGGATATTCACATGTATATAACAGTCTTGCTAAACATGGTAGTATACTACTTGGTTTTTCTATCTTAATATGTGAGTGTACGTATTGATAGAGCTCTTAGGATCTTGCTTGACTACCAGCGTTGTGATGGCAGTCACACTAGTGGGGGCTGGGTAGTCTACAATCACATCCTCATTCAGGTCCCTGGTCGTTGGATTATCGAGACAGAGCATCGATACTCCGGAGTAGACTAGTGTGTACGCTTCTCATCCCAGTTGGGGAGATGGTCTGTCCCACAGCCGTCAGTACGTCGTACTGGAGATAGTATACAGGTACTCGTTGGGTTACGGGTACACCGGACAGGACTCACAGGGAACTGTTGGTTGGTTTGATACCAGTCGTCAGTAAACAGTTCCCAGGTGACATGAGTACAGCGTAGTCCGCAGACTTGACACTGCTACTTCGCCTCGAGTGTGTCCCACTGTTCTTAGATTGCTACCCTACCACGGCTCAAAGGAGTCGTGCAAACAGGTAGCAGTTGGGTGCAGTCCCGAGCGCTTGGAGGCAGTGGCGGTCAGACAGGATTCGTCTCTCCCGGTATTGGGAGTAGATATCGTGCTGTGTCAGAGAGCCATTACGCAAAGTCCCTGGCCAGGGCAAGCGAGATTTGCTGGTAGGTTCCAGTAGTTTCTCAGGGTGTAATGGGCTTCCCTCCGACACGACTTATACCGCTATTAGGGGACTGACGCTTGCCGCCCCCCTAGGCCCGATATGCGATAGACTTGGACGAACGGACCGGACTGTATGGAGATTGTCACATCAGACTCAGTAGGAGTTCGGATGGGTTTTCTCATCGGCCTTCTTATCGACAACTACCTGGGGACCGTTACGTACAGCTAGTGCCGCTTGCGGTCTGTGGTTAAACCCACTGCCAGCGTAGTAGTCGAGTCTCTAGAGTCCCACACAGAGAGTTTCCTACTCCAGGCGAAACGATATAGAGGTCGCATGGTTTTGCGACAAAGGGTTCGGACGCATACGTGCGTTTACGCACGTACGACTTTCGGACAGTTTTTACCAGTCGGCTTTGGTTTAAGCCAGTTACTGGTATCCGGTTATTGGATTTTTACAGTCTAAAGTTTTTCCGTATTTTTTGCGGATTGGAGGGGCGTTCTCGTAATTGTACGAGAAGCTTCTAGAAGATGTGACTAAGGAGGTTACTTATGGATAAGAAAGTGAGTCATGAGGTGATTCATCATTATCATTAATTGCACCATAAATGATAATGACACATGCTTAATGAATCACCTCTTTTCATTTATGAAGCATGCTTATTCATTTCTTTTATTCATTTTTCTTAAATAAGAATGCTTCATAATATATTATGATACACTCTCTCTCTTCTCATTATCTTATCTCACATTCTCTCTCCTCAAGCTCTCATCTTCAAACCCTAATCCTTACACCTCATGAGTTGAGATCAAAGGATTAGTTAGACTAAACAATCCATAACCATCACTCTATCTCATCCTAACTTCTTTGATTAGCAATCCAAGAAGGTTAGTTGCCTCAAGTTTAGAGGTTTAGCTTGGAGTTTCGCTCTCGGGTGGATCGTCTACTACCTAGAGAAGGCCGAGGAGAACAAGGAGATCGTAAAGACGAAGGACAAGTTTCGATAGGTATAATCCCTAAACACAATTGAAAAGAAACTCTTTGTGTACGGTTATTTATAGTTTAGCTTCGATTCAAGCGGTTAGTCGATGTTCGTTCTTTAAACTTGATCGTTTTTGAAAATTCCGCCTCCCCACAAGTACTGGGGTGTACTACATCGACTTACAGTGGTATCACAGCCTCGCTAAACACTAAATAACTTGATTGCAAATTTGTACGAATTTCGAACGGAAAAACGAAGCCGGAAAACCCTAAATCTGTTCAGTTTCTGTCGAACTTAAAATGAAGTCCAAAAATTTTTCAGGTGTGCTCAGAAAGCTAGAAAGGAGTCCAGGAGAACACCCAAGAAATTCGAGCCCATGACTCGGCAAAAGCGCCGCGGAAGGGCGGCGGATCCCACCGATCCGCCGCGCTTCCGCGGCCGAGTTGCCGAGTCATGGACTCGTCTTTCATGTGTGGGTCCCCTGTGATATTTGGGGTTTTCTGGAATATTTAATATTTGCTCAGGTTACTGTTTAACAGAGCAGATTTTGGAGCAATATTGATGTTGTTTAATCGATCGAAATTGTACAGTATTTGCATATTGGATTATATCTGTGATTGTTTAATGTGTTCGTAAACCTCCCCCAACTGCTAGTATGTCGGTTGGCAGGGGGTTGCACATTTCTGAAATGGTTATATCTGTTTGTGCATATAAACTGTATTGGACTGTTGTGGTGTATAGCCGGGGTTTGCAATGGGTTATTGTTTAATTCATTTGTTGTAAATGTAATTTGTTGTAATATTATTTTTGCGGGGCACTTCCAGGTTGCGGTCGTAGCCACCGTTGTATTATTTCATTTTACTGTTTTTGCTCCTAGGACTGACCCAAGGTGGGGTACACAAACTGCCGGGTGGGTAGTTTGCCGTACCCGTAGGGGTCGAGGGTGGGGTAACGGCTATTCATCACAACTGTGTAATCTGTCTTTTCTTGCAGGCTCAAAAGAAATACAGATTGCTTGCAAATCCAATATTGTTTATCTGTGTTCTGGAATGAATATCATTGCGTCAGACGAATGTAAAATATCTATATTTATGATAGCTATTTAGACGCCACTTATGTTTTACACCCGCGCTAGCCCAGCCCCCGCTCTGTCGTTAGTTAAGTAACCTAACGGGTGATGACGGGACCCCGTGGCAAATGCGGATGGCATAAGAGGACGTTGTATTTTCGTTGTTTTCTGCAATGATAGGTTAATGATGGGACGCATTATCTATAATGCAAAGTAAAATAAACCAAAGTTTAAATCGTTGGAACAATTTAAAAGAAACCACTCGGTTATTTTTAAAACAGATATTTTTAAATGCGGAGCCTTAACCACTCCTTTTAAAAGCTATCAGGTTCCTTCGGTTATATCAAGTTCACTACGTTCACGGTTTCGCCAAAACCAGTCGTAGCCCTCCGTCATTTCTTATGGATGGTCAGTAGTATTCAAGCTATGCTTGTTGGCATACGTCAAGGCATAGTGTTTGGTAGCTGCTGAGGTATTCATTTGTTGCATAGATAGATGTGTTGGTTTGGGACAGTCGCATTACCTTGTTGGCATACGTCAAGGGTATATACGGGTGGGTTCAAATTAACAAGATAATGATGGGCAGAACTTGACATGTGACTTATGATTTGTTGGCATACGTCAAGGTCATAAGAGCATGGGGCAAAAACTTATATCGGGAATTTCTAAAGAAACTGAAATTTGCAAAGAGATGCATACCATTTGGAGTTTGATGAATGTTGGTAGGATTCCTTCAACATTATCATACGATGATATTTGGATCCCGATCCTACTGTGAGTATATGCTACTTATCAGGATATTCGTCACTTAACGATCAATGCTATAAACCTAGTAGGTGTCCAGAAAAGTGTCAGCGGGGTTACGCCCCCAGAGAAAAGAGGTTATTTAATTAAGGAACTTCGCGAAAGCGTTGGAAAACCTCCCTCGAAGTATCGACACCGGCCTGGCTGAACGGTTAAGCAAGTATTGTACGGTGAGAATAGTCTTGGCTAATTCTTCTTTTATGGTTTGAGGAAGGATTCGAGAAACAGTGGGAGCCATCCAGTTTAGATAAATTAAAAACCACTCTAAACTTGCAAGAGCATCATGCTAAAGAGTTTTCTTCTCTCTCTCCTAATTGCAGCGACCCTGAAAATGACTGGACTTAAGTTACTTTTAGAGAAAAATATACTGACGGGGCCAAACTATAAAGATTGGCTGCGGAATGTCAAAATGGCTTTGACCTATGACAAACTGGGGTACGTCCTCACCGCTACGGCACCTGCTGTCCCTGGTCCCAAATCCAGCAATGCGGATAAGGAAATCCGCAAAACCTGGGAATTAGATTGCGCGAGAGCCAAGTGCATAGTGCTTTCCTCGATGAACAATGAACATCAGAGGAGGCACGAGGATATGTCCTTAGATGGCATATTTCTCCATACAAAGGAACTTTATGGAGAGCAATCTCGTATAGCAAGATACGAGACCTCTAAGAAATTGTTTCGAGCGAGGTTGGCTGTCGGGTCATCGGTAGGTGAACATGTCCTACAGATGATTGGCTACATAAAAGAGCTCGCAGACCTTGGGACGACTTTGGATAATGAGCTCTATACAGACCTTGTTCTCCAGTCCCTTCCTCCCACCTACGCCCAGTTTATCCTCAACTTCAATCTTCAAGGAAAAGAAGTTGAACTTGCGGAACTCCTGAACATGTTAAGGAGTGCGGAGGGCACCTTGCAGAAGGCAAGGGAAACACCCGCTATGTTTGTTGGCGGTTTAACTTCTTCCGGGTCCAAGGCTAGGGCCAAAGGAAGGAAGAAGAAGGCCGCACCCAGATCTAGAGGAGGTGTTAGTAAGGTGGGAGGGAAGGGAAAGAAAAAGAAAGCAGTACCGATAGTTGGCCAGGATGAGTGCTTCCATTGTCACAGGAAAGGGCACTGGAAGAAGGATTGCAAGGCGTGGAACGCCAAGAACCAGGAACCGAAGCAAGCTGTGGCTTCGACTTCAGGTGTGTTTGTAATTGAGAATTGTCTGTCGATGAACTCTACTTCCTGGGTATTGGATACCGGATCAGGATCTCATATTTGCAATTCATTGCAGGCACTGAGAAACCGTAGAGTGCTGAAGGAAGGTGATATGATCCTCAGGGTTGCTAACGGAGCTAGCGTGGGAGCTGCGTCCGTCGGGGATTATCACCTAGGATTGACGAGTGGACACATTATGGTTTTACATAACTGTTATTTTGTACCCAGCTTAACGTGTAATATCATATCAGTTTTCTTGTTATCAAATAAAGGTTATGATTTCACGTTTGTAAGAGATGTTGTCAACATCCACCTTAATCATGGTTTGATTGGGTCCGGTACTCTAAATAACGGCATATATGTTTTAAACCAACTCCAAATTTTCAATGTCCAGAACACACTAAAAAGAAAGTCTCCAGATTTGAAAGTCTCCAGATCTGACGTGAGGTATAATACCATCTGGGAGTTCTCGGCGAGTTCGTCCAGTGTATCCAGTCTCCACCGAGCACCCATACACCATCTTTGAAGTCAAACACCGATGGATATGGGACCATCCATCGCCCATCATATGGGTCAAGATGCGTACTAGCTAGTCTACTCTGGTGTATCGATGCCCTGTCTCGGTACACACTCGACTAGGAACAGTTATAGGATGTACTCGTTGACTACCCTGGCCCCACTAGTATGATCTCATAATAGTCCCAGTAGTCGAGTACATATCCTAAGGGCTTTATCAACATGTGAGAGCAAGACAATAAACTAATACAAGTCAACATGTTAAGACAAAGTGAAACCAAATAGCATACTATTATGTCGAGCAAGAAAGTCCTCTCTATATATATCCAAGCATCCACTATAATATACATCATATGTACAATAATGACCTCTATGGCATATACATAACTAACATGACTAGGTCTACCAATAGACAAATTCTAGTCTCTGATTTGATCTGATGTGATGGAGTTTATTTATATACAACGGAATATAAAAGTACGAGAGTGGGCACGATCAAATATGTGTCCCACCTACCAATGCAAAACACCCTGGATGAAGCTGTATGCAAACGATACCGCAACTGATCCCAAGCAGTCAAACCTGCAAGAACTGTGGCACAACGGGGGTGAGTTGCCAACTCGTGAGTAGAAAACATCAGCAAGTAGAAATCGAATAAAACAACGATTTCCTAGGTCACTATATCCTGAAGGTAATACTATGATATCTAGGGTGACTAAGTACACATATATGTCAACAATCGAGTCAATGCAATGACATATATAAATAAACATCCGACATCATATACCTGTATACATATGGATATCATCCACGTGTCCATCAACGATACAAACAATATCATGGAACCTGAGTGTCCCACACCGACACTCGAACATCATGAAAACATAAGCCTGTATATATATGAGGATATCAACCACGTGTGTGTTAGTTATATGTATGCCCTAGAGGCCATTACTGTACATACGATGTATATTGTAGTGGATGCTGGGACATATATAGGAAGGACTTTCTTGCTCGACATGATAGTATGCTATCTGGTTGTACTTTATCTTAACATGTACTCAGATTGTCTCTATGTTACATATTGATAAAGCCCTTACGATATGTACTCAACTACTGGGACTATGATGAGATCATACTAGTGGGGCCACGGTAGTCGACGAGTACATCCTATAACTGTTCCTAGTCGAAGGTGTATCGAGACAGGGCATCGATACACCAGAGTAGACTAGCGTATACGCATCTTGACCCATATGATGGGCGATGGATGATCCCATATCCATCGGTGTTTGACATCAAGGATGGTGTACGGGTGCTCAGTGGAGACTGGGTACACTGGACGGACTCGCCGAGAACTCCCAGATGGTATTATACCTCACGTCAGATGGCAGTTCTCCGGTGACACTGGTACAGAGTAGTCTGTTGACCCGAGATCGTCATAGAGTCTTGTGTGATTCCCACTGTGCTTTGATTTCCATCATACCATGTCCAAGAGGGCGTGCAAAAAGGTGACTTTTGGGTACAGTCCCGAATCACATGGAGGCAATGAGCGATATGAGGGGATTCGTCTCTCCCGGTATAGGGAGTTGATGTTGTGCTGTATTCGATTGGCTATAACCGGAAATCCCTGGCCAGGGTTGCTGAGATTTACTGGTAAGTGTTATCAG
The DNA here is from genome assembly GCA_030015575.1 of Agapanthus africanus. Taxonomy (NCBI): domain Eukaryota; kingdom Viridiplantae; phylum Streptophyta; class Magnoliopsida; order Asparagales; family Amaryllidaceae; genus Agapanthus; species Agapanthus africanus. The sequence goes on from JASDDO010000004.1 coordinate 211,762,710, forward strand.
TAGTTTCTCGAACTGTTATAGACCTCATATCGACACGACTTATCGAGCTACTGGGGTCTGACGTTTACCACCCCTAGGCGAGATATGCAACATATCAGACGACGAGACCGGACTGTACGGGAGTGTTACTGTTTGGATTCATTGGAGAAGTTACAGGCTTGCTTGTTGATCTTCTGAGCGCTCAATACCTGGGTAGCTGTTACGTTTACCTGACCGCTTGCAGCTTGTGGGTGTTTGATATGATCATCACCTACTGCCGGCGTATTGACGATTCTTTAGAGTCCTACACAGAGGTTTCTTGGCTCAGGCAAAACGGAGTAGGAGCACATATGTGATATGTGCGGGACCGAGGATAATGCGGTATATGATACCGTATTGGATTCTCGCGATATGAGATATCGGCCGGGTATATGTGATATAGTCGGGTCATCGTATTAGTCGGTTATATGCGATATAGCCGGATTGTCGGATCAAGTGTTGATTCGATAATTTAATGTATAATAATATATATGATATATTAAATTACATTAACTAATATTAGCTCACTAAAAGATTCATTTTCTCACGGGATAATACATTGATATATATGCGATATATGTTAATTGTATTATTTTCTATTGTTACAAAATATATTGTATATGTGATATATAATATTGTAACATGTTAGGGTTACAAATTTAACTATGGTTTAGGGTTTAAACTTGGTTAGGGTTTGGATTAGGGTTAGCTTTTGCATGAAGCTTCCATGAAGTTTCATGAAGCTTTGACTTTGTGGTTGCTTGATATTTTTGTGAGATATTATGTTAACCCAATCCAAACCATTAACCCTAGTTAACTCTCTACAAGGGTCAACTCTCTCATGTTTAACCCTTGGTTAGATTTGTAACCACTACAATAATTCATTGTTCATCACAAAAGGATTAAGTTATCATCTTCATTCTTCTTCTTCTTCCTTGAGCTTCTTCATGAAAAAGCTTTCTTTTGTGATGAAAGTGAGTGAGAAAAAGATGATAAATGAGAGCAAAAATCCTACTTCATCATCCTCATCTATCCTTGCCATTTAGATGAGGGTGTTCACTTCATATTATGAGTGTTAGCTTGTGTTATCGAAACTTCAAGGTAGATCATCTTGGTATCGAAGATCGGAAGCAAAGGTTGCATCATTCTCTTCGTGAACCCTCTCGAGAGTCCACAACACGATGATCGCAGCGAAGGGACCTCAACACGGAGCTTAAGAAGTGAAGGACCGGATCTACAAAGGTTGTAATCCCTCTCATTTAGTGTAAAAGCGTTTAACATGTTCGTTTTCGCCTAAACCCTAGTTTAAAGATCCGTATTCGGGTTGTTCGGCACGGCTAAAATTTTAATCGGGCATGGTTGATGCCTCGTAGACCCTTGTGCGCGTGCCTAGCAACCCTACAGTGGTATCAGAGCCAAGCTAGAGCTTTAGGCAAAGTCTAGGCGAAGTTTAAAGTCCGATCGAACCCGGAAAACCCGATATACCCTTGTTTCTGGAAATTTTTCAAAACTGTGATTTTTTCCATATTAAAAATACCTAAAAAATTCAGCAGGGAATTTTAAGAAATACTGTGAAGCACGTGCGCCTGATTCCACCAAAGCGCGGCGGAACCGCGGCACAAGCATGGCTTGTGCGGCGGTTCCGCGGCTAGTTAGTCACTTCAGCATTTGAAATTTGCATAGTAATTCTTATCTTTTAGTGCTGTATTTTCTGGGAATTTTTAATATTTATTCAACTGTTGAATTTTCTGGGTTGTATTGGGGATTTGATGATTCGATCGGGAACTTTAACTGCGTCTTTGTGTTTTGTCCGGATAACTTTTAGAAACTGTTAAAAAGTTCGAACGGATATCAATAACTCACTTTTTCCCCTGTCGGAAAATTTTTCAAAAGTTGGATTTTTCCTCGTGTTTAAGAACGTTTTAAGTCGTGCAAGTAACGCGGTGGACCCTCTAGAAGACAACAAACCTTAACTCGATTATGTGACCGTCTTGAACTGCCTTTTGAACCTTAGGGTTTGGGGCAGTACGGCGTGCCACATGTGAGGCGTTGGCTTGACCCTTCTATGGCTGGACCATTGGTACTGTGGCATGTGATGGATGTTTTTAAACTGATTTCAAGTGTTGAGATATATTGGGGAAATCTTGGGTGTTTGATGATTCGATCGGAAAGTTTAACTTTGTCTATTTATCTGGAATGTGATACAATATTTGGAATCCACAGGTAGTTATGAGATAACTAATATGAATGTTATAAACACAACACTTTAGTCTCACTTGATCGGTTGCCACGGAATTTTGATGCGATCAAAAGTTCGTCGCAATCCCGTTGTGTACGCGGATACTCACCGGGTAAACTTAATAGACAGCTACGCCCCATAGGCCCGACCAAGTGACTGTAGGAGAACCCCGTCGCCGAAAGCATCCGTTCGGGTGCTCGCGGCAGCGGTGTTCCGCCTTAGTGCACTTCGTCGACGACATCGGGGGTGCGGCCGTCTACTAAAGTTTGCGACGAGCATTCGATCTGGTTGTCGGGAATCTTGTTGAATTGCCCGACTTGACATTGAAAAGAGTTTTCGATAATGAGACTAAAATGCGGGGTTTATAATTGTTAGGCATGTGATGTCTAAGGAATTCATTTGGTTAGGCATGCGATGTCTAAGGAGGTTGCGGATTCCAACTGTTGTAGTTTTACAATTTCTTTTTTGTGACCGTAAGCGTAGTATGTGGTGTATCGCCGGCTTCGTTGCTATACATCAACGACAATCGGGATACGCATACTTGCTTACGTTGATGATATGAGATATTATGTGTTGCTGTGATATGTTATATTGGATCGTCGCGTTCTGAATAGCCGGGGTTTTTATGTGAGATGAGAGTTTTTTCTTTTTCATTCATGTAAATTTCATTTGTATGTAATATTCTTTTATTGGGGCACTTCCAGGTAGCGGAAGATGTCACCGTTGTATATTATTTACTTTTCCGCATTAGGTAGACCCAAGGCAGGGAGCATAAGTAACCGGGTTCTAGGGTCCAGTGGGAGAACATCTCGAGGAGTCGAGACCGGGTCTCCTAACCCTAGAATTGGCAGTGTTACTTGGCGCTCTCGTAGGGGTCTAGGGATGTGGGTTTGGCTATTCATCGCGACCGTGGAATCCGTGTTTTATACAGGCTCGTATTGAAAACACGGATGTCCTAGTATATCCAATATTTCATATATGTTTCTTCTGCTGCAATGTTCTGTGATGAGATCATATTACTGCCTGAGACGAATGTTTATATTATATATATGAGATATATGTTATATTGCAGATTTCGTTTCAAAAGAGATGCTTGTGAAGCATAATAAAATGGGACTTCATTAATGTGATTAATGAAATAAAAGAAACCTAAGATGTTGTAGAAACTTGTTTATAAAAACTGGTAGCTCTAGTTGTTGCTTTGCATAGCAGTGTTCCTTGTAGAACATCCAGCACCTTATTCGATAAGGAAAAGACCGAGATCCCTTCACCGGGAGTGACTCCTTTAGCAATAACTGGCAGATGCTACAAACTCGGTTTGTCTTTTGATTGCTTCTATAATTCTTGCTTTGCATAGTGGTATATATGATATATCCTGCACCTTATTCGATGAGGAAAGGGCCGACGATCCCTTCACCGGGAGTGACCCCTTTAGCAAAACTAGAAAGGCCTCAAAACACTCCATTTAAAATCACTCGATTCTACAACGATATCAAGTTCATTACGCAAAGGGTTTTCTGAAAAACCCGTCGTAGCCCTCCGTCATTTCAGATAAGTACTGGTTAGTATTCGTGCTGCGTTTGTTGACCTTAGCCAAGGCGTAGTGTGCGGTAGCTGATTAGTGCTTATCTGTATAAGCATATGATGCGATTGAGTTAGGGTAGTCGTGCGACTTTGTTGACCTTAGCCAAGGGTCGTGCGGGTGGGTTTAATTCAATCGGGAAATGACGGGTTGAACTTGGCTAGCACTTATGATTTGTTGACCTTAGCCAAGGTCATAAGTTGCTAGGGGCAAAATTATCGGGAATTTCAAGTGTTGAAATTTGCAATGAGATTGCATACCTTCTATGAGATAGTTGGATCCCGATACCCGCTGCGAGTAAGAGTTACTCCTGGGAGAGTTTTACACATTACAATTAGCCGATCAAGTAGGTGTCTAGAAAGGTGTTAACGGGGTTACGCCTCTGGGAAAACGAGGTTTACATTAATTAGGTTCGTGCGAAAGCACGGGGGACCTCCCTCAAAGTACCGACACTGGCCTGGCTGAAAGATTGGCGAACTTGTAGCGTATAATTAATCCCGGCTAGTCTTTCCTTTTAGGGTTTGAAGGAAGATTTGATTAAAATATTGGGAGACATCCTGATTAGATATATTAGATAACCAATCTAATCTTGCAAGAGCATACGCTGAGTGTTTTCTTCTCTCTCTCTCCAGGTAGCGACCATATCACGCCTTAATCAAGATAATAAAACGGATGAATTGACTGAACCAGCTTGTTATACTGAGCTGGGGAACGTTGGTCCCACTCCAACTTATAATTGTTATAAGATAGAGCAGGAAATTGGAGAATACCAGATTTCCCGTACCGCCCAAACGAAGAAAGTGCATGCTGATGCATCATCTTCGGGCGTGTTCATTACATAGAACTGTTTCTCAGTATCCTTTACGTCCTGGGTATATGATACCGGATCAGGATCCCACATATGTAATCTGTTACATGGGCTACAGAAAGGTAGAGAACTGAGAACGGGTGATAAGTTTCATGAGACAGAAAACGGTGCAAGTGTTGCAGCCAAGTCTGTTGGTCAATATCACCCTGTATTACCAGAATACATTGATTCTGAACGAATGTTATTAGATACCGAACCTGATATACAACATCATATTTTTTTCTTTATTAGTAAAGAAAGGATATAATTTTGTATAGTATGGATAATGTTTTGAACATTTCCTATATCAAGAGTTGATCGGTTCAGGCACGTTATCTAAAAGCATTGACGTTCTAAATCAAACTACAGTTCTTAGTATACGGAACAAACACAAGAGGAAGAGTTAAGAAATGAACGAATCCTTCTTGAGGTATTGTAGACTAGGTCATATCAATGCGACCCGACTAGTTAAGTTACATATAAATGCATATTTAAATTAGTTTGAATTTACATCTTGTGAAACTTGCCGGTCATGTCACAAAGATAAGATGACCACAGCTCTGTTTATTGGAAACAGAGAAAGAGTTAGTGAAATCTTGGGATTGATACATGTTGATGTATGTAAGGTCCCCTGTCTACACATGCCAAGATCGGTTCTTTCTACTTCATTACATTCTCTGATAATCTCTCAAGATTCAGACATATGTTTCTGTTGAAACACAGGTCCGAAGCTTTTGAGATATTCACAGAATATAAATTAGAAGTAGAGAACCAAAAATGGGTATAAGTATTATGTCCTTTGATGTGATCAAGGAGGAGAATACTTGAGTACGTAATTCCTGGACTATTCTAAAGGAGAATGAGATTCTCTCTCAGCATTACTCCTCCGTATACACCACAGCACGTCAGTGTATCGGGGCGGAGCAATAGCACCCTATGTGATATGGTGTGCTCTATGATGAGTACTACTGAGTTTCCTATTTCCTTTAGGGAGTTATGCACTTGTGAAGTTGCATACCTATTGAATAGGGTTCAAATCAAATCAGTTGCCTACCACTTCATATGTGATATGGAAAGGGAAAAGCCCATATCTTAAGTTTGTTAAGATTTAGGGTTGTCCGGCCTATGTCTAAAAGCAAAATCTGGACAAGCTCGAGGTAAGGTCTGTTATGTACAACTGGAATGGTTCCAGCTATACAAACTACAGCTGATGATTTGGTAGAACCAAAGAATTCAATAGTTTCCAACGAACCTCAGCCTCTCCGCCGATCTAGTAGGGTTCCTCACCCACCTGAGAGATACTTCGGTTTCTCTATGACAGTGGGAGCGAGGATTGCATCATGAGATGATGACCCAACTAGTTTCGAGCTGGCCATCAGGAGTGAGACTCTGTAAGAATGGCTAGATGCTTAGCGATCTGAGATGGAATCCTTATACACCAACAAAGTATGGACTTTGGTTGCTTTATCTGAAGGGTTAAATCCCCATCAGGAGCAAGTATATCTTGAGAAGATTACTTGGTGTACATGGAAAAGTTGAGACTTTCAAAGTTAGACTTGTTAAAGGTTTGCATCATAGACCAGGTATGGATTATGTTGAAACCTTTTCTAAGGATCTATGCTTAAGTCCATCCAGATCCTACTTGCCACGGCTACATACCATGACTACGATATTTGGTGGTTGGGTGTCATGACTGCTTTTCTAAGTGATGTTTTAGAAAAGAGCGTCTATAAGTACACAGCCAGAGGGCTTCGTAGACAGTGGGAGCAGCGGAAACGTGAGCAAGATGTTTTATATGATAAAACAGGCATCGCGGAGTTGGAACATCTGTTTTGATGTGGTAGTCAAAGAGTTTGATTTCATCAAAATGGTAGATGAACCTTGTATATACAAAAAGGTAGTAGAGAGTATGGTGGTGATCCTTGTAGAGTACGTGGATGACATACTCTTGATAGGGAAGGAGTTTCCTATACTACGCTCGGTTAATCTCCGCTTATCACAAGGATTCTCCATATAGGATAAAAAAGATACCTCCTAAATCCTGGGTTTTGGATCTGTGAGATAGATCTAATTGGATGTTAGGACACTCACTAGTTGTAGTGAGATGGTATCAATCGATCTTGAGGAGAATCACTGGAAAGGTTCCAGGGTGATAAGGACGACTGAATGTCAGTCGCAGGCATTGTCTTTACCCTCACGGGAGGGACGGTATGTTGGAAGAGTTCCAAGCTAGATACCGTGACATACTAGACGATTAAAGGCAAGATACATTGTTACCAAAGATACTACCAAAGAGGCAGTCTGGATATATATAAGTTCATAAGATAAACTTCGTTCCTACCATTGTGTGACAATGGAGTTGTGGTTTTAGCCAAGGAACTACCGTCCCATCAGAAATCCAGATATAATTCTTAGGCAGTATCACCTGATCATGGAGATGGTTGATCTCCAGGGAGATCGAGGTTAGGAGAGTAGACACAGAGGACAACAGCGCGGATCCATTCACAAAGGCCTTTTTCCCAGTAGAGACATTTGTGGGATGGTTGAGTATGAGATACTTGAACCGCAGCTAATTGTTGGGTATGCGATACCATAACAGATGGCCCTAGTGCAAGTGGGAGATTGTTAGTTATATGTATGCCCTAGAGGCCATTACTGTACATACGATGTATATTGTAGTGGATGCTGGGACATATATAGGAAGGACTTTCTTGCTCGACATGATAGTATGCTATCTGGTTGTACTTTATCTTAACATGTACTCAGATTGTCTCTATGTTACATGTTGATAAAGCCCTTAGGATATGTACTCGACTACTGGGACTATGATGAGATCATACTAGTGGGGCTACGGTAGTCGACGAGTACATCCTATAACTGTTCCTAGTCGAGGGTGTATCGAGACAGGGCATCGATACACCAGAGTAGACTAGCGTATACGCATCTTGACCCATATGATGGGCGATGGATGATCCCATATCCATCGGTGTTTGACATCAAGGATGGTGTACGGGTGCTCAGTGGAGACTGGGTACACTGGACGGACCCGCCGAGAACTCCCAGATGGTATTATACCTCACGTCAGATGGCAGTTCTCCGGTGACACTGGTACAGAGTAGTCTGTTGACCCGAGATCGTCATAGAGTCTTCTGTGATTCCCACTGTGCTTTGATTTCCATCATACCACGTCCAAGAGGGCGTGCAAAAAGGTGGCTTTTGGGTACAGTCCCGAATCACATGGAGGCAATGAGCGATAGGAAGGGATTCGTCTCTCCCGGTATAGGGAGTTGATGTTGTGCTGTGTTCGATTGGTTATAACCGGAAATCCCTGGCCAGGGTTGCTGAGATTTACTGGTAAGTGTTATCAGTAGTTTCTCGAACTGTTATATACCTCATATCGACACGACTTATCGAGCTACTGGGGTCTGACGTTTACCACCCCTAGGCGAGATATGCAACATATCAGACGACGAGACCGGACTGTACGGGAGTGTTACTGTTTGGATTCATAGGAGAAGTTACAGGCTTGCTTGTTGATCTTCTGAGCGCTCAATACCTGGGTAGCTGTTACGTTTAGCTGACCGCTTACAGCTTGTGGGTGTTTGATATGATCATCACCTACTGCAGGCGTATTGACGATTCTTTAGAGTCCTACACAGAGGTTTCTTGGCTCAGGCAAAACGGAGTAGGAGCACATATGTGATATGTGCGGGACCGAGGATAATGCGGTATATGATACCGTATTGGATTCTCGCGATATGAGATATCGGCCGGGTATATGTGATATAGCCGGGTCATCGTATTAGTCGGTTATATGCGATATAGCCGGATTGTCGGATCAAGTGTTGATTCGATAATTTAATGTATAATAATATATATGATATATTAAATTACATTAACTAATATTAGCTCACTAAAAGATTCATTTTCTCACGGGATAATACATTGATATATATGCGATATATGTTAATTGTATTATTTTCTATTGTTACAAAATATATTGTATATGTGATATATAATATTGTAACATGTTAGGGTTACAAATTTAACTATGGTGTAGGGTTTAAACTTGGTTAGGGTTTGGATTAGGGTTAGCTTTTGCATGAAGCTTCCATGAAGCTTCATGAAGCTTTGACTTTGTGGTTGCTTGATATTTTTGTGAGATATTATGTTAACCCAATCCAAACCATTAACCCTAGTTAACTCTCTACAAGGGTCAACTCTCTCATGTTTAACCCTTGGTTAGATTTGTAACCACTACAATAATTCATTGTTCATCACAAAAGGATTAAGTTATCATCTTTATTCTTCTTCTTCTTCCTTGAGCTTCTTCATGAAAAAGCTTTCTTTTGTGATGAAAGTGAGAGAAAAAGATGATAAATGAGAGCAAAAATCCTACTTCATCATCCTCATCTATCCTTGCCATTTAGATGAGGGTGTTCACTTCATATTATGAGTGTTAGCTTGTGTTATCGAAACTTCAAGGTAGATCATCTTGGTATCGAAGATCGGAAGCAAAGGTTGCATCATTCTCTTCGTGAACCCTCTCGAGAGTCCACAACATGATGATCGCAGCGAAGGGACCTCAACACGGAGCTTAAGAAGTGAAGGACCAGATTTACAAAGGTTGTAATCCCTCTCATTTAGTGTTAAAGCGTTTAACATGTTCGTTTTCGCCTAAACCCTAGTTTAAAGATCCGTATTCGGGTTGTTCGGCATGGCTAAAATTTTAATCGGGCATGGTTGATGCCTCGTAGACCCTTGTGCGCGTGCCTAGCAACCCTACAGTGTGTCCATCAACGACACATCAAAATCATAGAACCTAAGTGTCCAACACCGACACTCAAAACATCATGAAACCCGTGTCCAGTATCGACACGTAAATCCTTATATCTCGGGCTCCGTCAGTCCGGATCGGCCCATATGACGACTACAGTCGGTATCCTCCAGATATCCGCCGCGCCTAAAACTATCACTGGTAGGTAGTGTTCCCACTGCCAGGCTCATCGTCTACATCTCGAGCTTCTTGTCCCGGTGTACCTCACCGGGTCCACCATATACCCGCAGACGGTGCCTCCCGCTCTTTGAATTGGCTATACTCACTGCTCAGAACCGAGAAAATTCATGGTGGACATCTCGAAATATCATATCAAGAGAAACCGTGTTTTAAAGCAATACATAATTCCCTTTGAAATATAACTGCGGTTCTCAAATCCAAAGATCTTATAAAAACAATATCTCAATGCATATAACCATAAAGTACGATGTATGTAATATAGAGTAGTAATATGAGCATATCGAGTAAATCATGCAAGCATGTCAAGTGGTAGTACTGAACAATGAGTGTACTTTTTACTTTTAAGATTAATATCATGATAGGGCAGTTCTCCTGTATAAATGGCACGACCATTCTATTGTATAAGTGACATGGCAATTCTACTATATAAGCGACATGGCAATTTTCGATGAAGAATGTGTGTGAGCCGGAAAATCTGTGTATGTGTAACATGCGCATCAACGGTAATTGTGCAGGTGTACTAGCAAATGATATCATATAGCATTAAATACCGGCACGTGGTATGTACATCACGAGGGGTAATATCCTACACAACATGAATAATAAATGGGTATATCTATCTACACAAGAATCATACGGTCACTTTTAAACGATACACATCGTCGTTTTGAAAATAGGTATGGTACAGGTGAAAATCTTTATATCGGTGATCCTGCCTCATAACATCCGATATGATAATAATTCTCGATCATCATCCTCAAATCACTAGCGCGGATCAATCATCCGGTACATCTCATCGCGTACGGTAATCCATCATACGGGGTCATAAAAAAGAATAGGGAATCTATCGACCTATACAATAATGAGGGTACGGATCTAAGTCTCGTACGGCATATTACTCATTATACTCATAAATATATATATATATATATATATATATATATATATATATATATCTCAAATCACATTTGTATAAACGTCATATCTTATTAATTTCATAACACCTCTATCTCAATCTCGTGTCGTGTTTATCGATCTCGATCTCGTATCATACCATTAAAACTCATACTTGTCCTCTTCCAATTCATACTTATCATGATTCACTTTCTCATTTCATATTCTCATGTATCAATATATTCATTAGTGTCAACTTTTATCATATTTATAACTCATAACATAATCTTCCATATCAGTGGTTGCGGGGTGCTATACGCCATCCACTCGACTTCCCCCGTAGATATAAATCTACTCACCTGCTAATCTCCTCGCTTAGCTGAAGTCGATGTGCTTCGTCGTCTCGGAAGTCCACGCGAAGGTACCTACAATCAATACATAATCATAATGCTATTAAAACCAATATCCGAAAACCGATATGGCACACGAATTGCTTATAGGTTAGAACCTATAGCTTACGCATGAAAGATCAACCAAATAACCCTCGTCCGTTGACATACAAACGTCCAACGACGGAATTAAATCCAAATATAAAAACCACGCATTCCAAATATAAAAACCAAAAATTCACATATCGGAAAACATAGCCAAAACACTCTCAAGTACTTCCCAGATTTTGGCTCAGGTAAATGGGAACTGAACAACCAAGTACAAGGGATAGGTTATAGGGTAAGGGAGCTACAGGCAAAAACTCAACACCATAGGAGAAATGGGGTCCGGCGAGAACATCCCAAAATTCGGCCTCGCCGGTCGAAGTATGGTGGAATGGGTTCGTATTTTGGTGGTGGTCTTCTAGTGGTCTATTTAGGTTAATGGACTTGTTTGATTTTCTCATAAATATCCCATATTTCTCCAGATACCCTGTAGGCTAATAAACTCCACAAAACCGACATGGAACAATTTCTAAGTTCGTATATCGGGTTCTAAACTCATTTCCAGGCCATGAAATCAATCTCTAAGGTCTTGAAAACACTCACTAAAGCTCTATTTACCGCTTAACAGCAACTTGGAATTTTCTAAGATCACATATCCTAATTATCAAATTGTAAACTAAACTAGAATATTTAACATAAACACTAATCTAAAGTGAAGAGATTACCTCATTTGGCAATTTAGGAAGATTCTTGAGTTGCCCAATGTCTTAAAAATCCATACTTGATTGGTTCAAAGGGTTTAGAATAGGTTTGCGCATGTTTTATGTGAAGGGGCATGAGGTTTTGAGAAAGGATTGAAGGTGATGCATGGAGATAGTGGAGGTTAAAGAAGCATGGAGAAGATGAAGAAAAACAATGGAGGATGAAGGAATGGGCAGCCAAGTCTCCCTCTCCCTCTCTTATGCTCACTCCCTCAATAAAATATCTCCTTTTATTTCTTCTCTCTTTTGTTTCTTCTTTTCTTTTTCTCTCTCTTTTCTTTTCTCATTTACACCACTCACAAATACACAAGTCACAAACACAATGCATAACATGCACATGGCATGGTGCACTAGTCATGGAAAAATGTAAAACATACGGATTTGGCCAAAAATCCGATAAATATCATTATAATAAATAAATCATTTTAATCTCCGATAAATTTCCAAATATTGGTATATACTTATACCATTTTACGAAAAACCCCTATTTGCAAATCGAATAATTTTCGCAAAATATATTATTTTAATATTAAATTTTCAAAAATAATATTTTGTATTTCTGAAATGTTACAGTCTTCCCCCCTTAAATAAATTCAGTCCCCGAATTTAAATTTAACTCCCCAAATTTTAAAACATTTAAATAATCAGCTCAAATCAATGGGGCTCCGAAATCACGAAAGATACAGTAATACCACAGCGCAGCGTGTGCGCCTGAAAACGAGTACGAAACTTAAAGTCAAACTCCGTCAAGTATCACGCAATCACTGGAGTTATAAAGGAAATACGAATATCGAATTCCACTACTGGAATCCAAATGCACTATAGTCAAATCATAATACGTATATAGCACGCATTTTGTAAAACCATTTTAAAAATCTGAATAACTCATGCCAAATCTTTTCCAAATCTCCGTGCTATGCGTAGCTCACGGCACATATGGTGGACGATCATTTGTAAAGTAGTAAATATATACTTATATATGGTTTGCTCAAATTATACATCCTGTCTTTTTGAAATATTCCAGAAGGTTCTCTTTGTAAAATTTCGTCTCACTCGCGGACACGTAGGAAATAGCGAGACTATAGCCCCTTTTTGAAAACCTCTTGGTAATTTTTTATGCATGCAAAAGTACTCAGGCACTGTTCTCAGACTAGCCCAGCTCGGCTACTATATAATAATATCCATCATCAAAACACGATACTCATAAATAACATCAGCCTCAAAAGGCGTATCCAACATCACATGCTCTGGTGTCCACTGAAAACCAAATCCAATACAAGCGCCACGAATATGCACAAAAGCAAACTAAGTACAACGGGTGTGCAAGAAAGCATCTGTCCAATGCAACAGATGTGCACGACAACAATATCAAGTGCATTTATAGTGTACGAAAATCTCAACCCAGTGCAACTAACATGCACGAATAAAATTCCCCATCAAGTGCATCCAATCATGTATGAATAAAAATCTCAATCGAGTGCAACCAACATGCACGAATTAAAATCTCAATCGAGTACACTAACATGCACGAATGAAAATCTCAATCGAGTGCACCCGGTGTGCACAAAATCTCATATCCTGCGCCCAACATGCACGAAAATCTAAAACAAGTGCGTCCGGTCCGTATAAAATATCTAGTGCAGTAGCATGCACGATAACGAACGCTAAGTGCAGACGCTCACGAAAACATAATTTGGTGCAACAAATGCACAAAATACAATTCCGGTGTAACCAATGCACGAAATACCAATCTGGTGCAACTAATGCACGAAAACTCATCAATATCTCAAATGCTCACAAAAACGACACCGAGTATACCAAGGTGTATAGAATCATAAACGCGTGCAACTGCGTGCACAAGATCCATCCTAATGCACTGCAAGCACATATAAGCTATACCGAGTACATAAGTAAAGGCAAGTGCATATGACATGCACGAAATCGAAATAGACAATATCGAATCCATGAAACCATAAATATGTGCAACGAAGGCACAATCGATACCAAATGCAATAAATATGCACAAATCATAAACCAATGTAGCAGTGTATAAAACATAAATCAAGTGCAATAACTGTGCATGATATAAATCTCCAGTAGGTGCAGCCATGGCGCACAAAAACATAATCACGAAACCCAATCATCCAAACTCATGTCCAAGCGATAAAAGTGTGATACTCGGATCACAAAACGCAATCGCAATAACTGACATTGAGGTACACCTTCTACAATATCAAAAAATATACCGGTGCGCCCAAAGCTGGCAGAGCAAGATCATCTACTTGCTTCCTGCTCACGGTCTGGCATCTCCGGTCTCTGGGTTCCCTGTTCCTCTCTGGATTACCAATCTCGAGATCCTTCTGCTCGTCGGCTCGGTCAGGTGTACTAACGGAACAGTCCCGCTCCGGAACCCTTTGATCACCGTTAGGCCAATCAACATAACCACTCTCAACGGCACAATACTGACGGTGGCATCTGGCCCTCTGAATACGCACGCTATAACTGATCCTGGATGCAAATCTCTATCGCTGCAGTGTCGTGGAAAGAACCTACTCATGACTTCTTCCGATCTCACCTATGCCGAACTATACGAAGTTGGCACTCTTGCTTAACTCTTTTCTCATAACCGGACAGCTGTGTCCTCAGCATGGCTTTCATCTGAAATTTGGCTGTATCTAACGCCTCTGCACACATATCAATCCTCTGGCATCAACGGAGAGTAACAACCGCTCGCTAACATCTCGCACGAACCTCTTGTTCCACTCGTCTTTATTATCGTCCACTTCGACGTCATCTTTTGCTGTCTGCATATTGCAATTCGTCCTCGGCTACGGTCAATCTGGAGTCTCTTACATGGACTCGAAATTTCGAACTCGGTATCTTCATCACTCTGTAGAAGATATCTAGCCGAATACGTTCTCGGGAACTCGTCTAATTTATCGGAAGAATACACTTTATTCGTCCGTTCTCGATCAACTCACAACGCATCTGGGTGAGGTCCTTCTATCTGAAACTGGTCAACTTACCGATCTCACATCGGAGCATTCGACGAACAACGTCATCTCTTGATCGATCTACTTTAGATCCAAGTAAGATCATTCAATTGGAATTCTTCAACTCAATTTAGCCTGCATCGGTATATCAAATCTGACGAATCATATCAGTTGCTCAACTCGAGATAGTCTAGCTATCTCCTGTCATATCTCTGTCTCGAAGCTCCAGCGTTTTAGCTCATAAGCTCTGTAAACGACATCCCATCAATCTCAGCAACAGCTGGTCATCTGTCTGCACGGTAGACAACATCAAGATCTCTGAGGTGGCTGTACATCAACAGTCCTTTCAATTTGGAAGCCTATATCAATGGCCTGATCATCCAGTGCAAAACTGTACACTCGCCTCAAACGAGAGATCACAACACAACACTATACCTACACATTCCTGTGTCTCCAGAAACAACATCATGGTCAGCCCTCGTCCGTGACGAGCTCGCTCTGACCGCAATACTAGCAGCAGCTCAATCTGCGCTCAACCTATAGTGACAGGAACCTCAAGCAGGTATCGAAGAAGATAGATCAATGAATGAAAGAATCAACAGATCCCAAATGGATATATGATCATAGGAACGAATAGTATCACAGATCTCAAGATAAGTACATCCTAAGGTTTCTTAACTGGAGTATCGTATTGTAAATATACCGCGGAACATACGTACGGTACGTCACTCTATTCAAGCTGCCCACTCCATCAATCAAGGTCAACCTAAAGTTCGGGTCTAATACCCCACATTAAGTCTAAGTTCCGTAAGGTCAAGCCTAGGTTCCGAATATATACGCCCTAGACTCCGCATAGTCAAACCCAGATTCAAACCAAGGTTAAACCTATCGCTCTGATACCAACTTTGTCATGACCCGTAATTTAGCACGTGACCGGAACTTAAATTACGCAACGTCTAAAGGCGTGACGTAAATCAAGTAAGCCGAAGCCCAGAAAAATCTAAACCAATTTGCAGAAAATAGTGGGGGTGCAGTTTTGAAATAAAGGTATAATGAATGATGTTTCGTCCTTTAAAAATTTGGGCAGCACCTCCCTTGTGTATTTTGATCCAAAAACATATACACAACGATATATAGGCATCCCCAAGCGGGAGCTAACTCTTCGCCAACTGGCGAAATCACAACCACGCAATAACATATATACAATGCCCAACGATGAAGAATCAACCCAGAAAGAACAAATAAAGAAACAAGACATCAAAACTCAAGAAAGCGATCATAAACCCGTCGCTCTAAGTCTCGCACAATACCCAAGTCTGACTAGGTCCACCAATATACAAATTCTAGTCTCTGATTTGATCTGATGTGATGGAGTTTATGTAGATACAACAGAATATAAAAGTACGAGAGTGGACACGATCAAATATGTGTCCTACCTACCAATGCAAAACACCCTGGATGAAGCTGTATGCCAGCGATACCGCAACTGATCCCAAGCGGTCAAACCTGCAAGAACTGTGGCATAACGGGGATGAGTTGCCAACTTGTGAGTAGAAAACATCAGCAAGTAGAAATCGAATAAAACAACGATTTCCTAGGTCACTATATCCTGAAGGTAATACTATGAAATCTAGGGTGACCAAGTACGCATATATGTCAACAATCGAGTCAATGCAATGACATATATAAATAAACATCCGACATCATATGCCTGTATGCATATGGATACCATCCACGTGTCCATCAACGACACAAACAATATCATGGAACCTGAGTGTCCCATACCGACACTCGAACATCATGAAAACATAAGCCTGTATATATATGAGGATATCAACCACGTGTGTCTATCAACGACACATCAAAATCATAGAACCTGAGTGTCCAACACCGACACTCGAAACATCATGAAACCCGTGTCCAGCATTGACACGTAAATCCTCATATCTCGGGCTCCGTCAGTCCGGATCAGCCTATAACACGACTACGGTCGGTATACTCCAGATATCCGCCACGCCCAAAACTATCACTGGTAGGTAGTGTTCCCACTGCCAGGCTCATCGTTTACATCTCGAGTTTCTTGCCCCGGGCTACCTCACTGGTGTTAGTTATATGTATGCCCTAGAGGCCATTACTGTACATTAGATGTATATTGTAGTGGATGCTGGGACATATATAGGTAGGACTTTCTTGCTCGACATGATAGTACGCTATCTGGTTGCTCTTTATCTTAACATGTATACTTTCTGTCTCTCTGATTACATGTTGATAAAGCCCTTAGGATGTGTACTCGACTTCCAGGACTATGATGAAGATCATACTAGTGGGGCCTGGGTAGTCAATGAGTACATCCTTCTTTGTTCCTAGTCGTGGGAATAACGAGACGGGGCATCGATATTCCAGAGTAGGCTAGCGTATATCTTCTCGACCCATGTGATGGGCGATGGATGATCCCATATCCCTTGGTGTTTGACATCGGAGATGGTATGCGGGTTCTCAGTGGAGACTGGGTACACTGAACGGACTCGCCGAGAACTCCCAGATGGTATTATACCTCACGTCAGATGACAGTTCTCTGGTGACACTGGTACAGCTTAGTCTGTTGACCCGAGATCGTCATAGAGTCTTGTGTGTCTTCCACTGTGCTTTGATTTCCACCCTACCACGGCTCTACTGAGTTGTGCAAACAGGTGGTTTTTGGGTACAGTCCCGATTCACATGGAGGCAATGAGCGATAGGAGGGGATTCGTCTCTCCCGGTATTGGGGGTTGATGTTGTGCTATGCTCGACTGGCCATAACAGGAAATCCCTGGCCAGGGTTACAGTGATATACTGGTAAGAGTTATCAGTAGTTTCACGAATGTTATGGACCTTACGTCGGCATGACTTATCGAGCTATTGGGGTCTGACGTTTACCACCCATAGGCGAGATATGCGACATATCAGACGAACAGACCGGACTATACGGTAAGTGTTACTGGTTGGATTCACAGGAGTGTGAGCGGGCTTGCTCGTCGATCTTCTGATCGCTCAATACCCGGGTGGCCGTTACGTTTAGCAGACCGCTTGCGGCTTGTGGATGTTTGATATGATCATCATCTGCTACCGGCGTATTGACGAGTCTTTAGAGTCCTACATAGAGGTTTCCTGGCTCAAGCGAAACGAAATAGGAGCGCATATGAGATATGTGCGGGACCGAGAATAATGCGTGTATGTGATATCGTATTTCATTCTCACGATGAATGTATCGATTGGTTATATGCGATATAACCTAGTTATCGAATCAAGGATTGATTCGATAAGCCGATACATAGGATACTGGTCGGTTATATGCGATATGACCGGATCGTTAAATCAAGTGTTGATTTAATAATTTAATGTATAATTATATAATTGATATATTACTTTGCATCAACTAGTATTGGTTCACTTTAAGTGGATTTTCTCACTTGATTTGTGCAAGTTGTATATGTGATATACTTTTGTGCACTTGAATGTATCATGTTTGATGATACATGCTTATTTGGTTAAGTGTAAAGAATTAAACCATGGTTAAGTTGTTGATTAGTGTTTTACTTATTCATTTATCTTATTTGTTTATTCATTTTGAATAAATTGAAAGATAAATGAATGGTGGCTTGATTTGTTTTTAGTTGAAGCTTCATGAAGCTTTGACTAAATGACCTTTTTGTTCTCATCCTTAACCCTAACCATTTAAACTAACCCTAGTCTATTCTCTACACTTAACTAAGGTTAGAATATGATAAGAATCAATTCTTTTTCAATTATTCTTTAACACTTATCATATTCTTTTCTTCATCTTCTTCTTCATGAGCAAGAAAGAAAAGCTTGCCTCATCAATGGCAAGTGATGAAATCATGTGAGAAATCCAATTCCAAAGTAAACCCACTTCCTATTTCTTCATCCTCTACCTCTTGCCAAGTAGTATAGGGTGTTTCCTTCACAAGTTTCATGACTTGGTGAAGTGGGAGTTTGATCTTGTGATGCCTCGACGTAGATCATCTTCGGCATCGAAGCCGACGACCAAGCCCGCCCATTTTTCCGATGAAGACGATGCCAGAGTCCGGAATCCGATTTGCACAGTGGAGGGACATCATCGTGGAGCTTAGGAAGTGGTGGATCGGATCTACAAAAGTTGTACCCCCTTTCCTTTTAAGTTAAAGTCGTTAACTTGCATCGCATAGCCTATATATCTAGTTAACGATCCGTGTTAGGGTTTCTCGGCACTCATAAAATTTAAATTAGCCCTGTTTGATGCTATGTGAGACTTCATTAGTGTGCCTAGGATCCCTACAGTGATATCAGAGCCTAGCTAGAGCCTTAGGCGATGCGTAGACGGAGTTAGAAGTCCGATCGAACCAAAACCCAAACCCAAAAATGCTCTCTGGACTTTTTCTGAAATCGTGGTTTTTTGAGAATTAAAAATATGCAGAAAACTCAGTAGAAGATTCTAAGAATTACTGTATAAAACGGGACCCCTGAATCGATAATAGTGCGGCGGAACCGCGGCATTAGCATGCCTAATGCGGCTGTTCCGCGGCAACTTGGTCTCTTCAGACATTTTTTTTCTGCACAGTAATTCTTATATTTTGTCGCTGGGTTTTCTGGGATTTTTTTAATATTTATTCAAGAGTTGAATTTTCTGGGTTGTATTGGGGACTCGGTGTTTCGATCGGATTGTCTAATTTTGTCTGTGTATTTTTCCGGATAATTTTGGAATATGTTAAAAAGTTCGACCGGATATAAATACCCACTTTTTCCCCTGTCGGGAAATTTCCAATTGTTGGATATTTCCGTAGTTTAATGACGTTCTAAGTAGTGCAAGTAACGCGATGGTCCCTCTAGAAGACAACAAACCTTAACTCGATTATGTGACCGTCTTGAACTGCCCTTTGAACCTTCGGGTTTGGGGCAGTACGGCGTGCCACATGTGAGGCGTTGGCTTGACCCTTCTACGGCTGGACCGTTGGTACTGAGGCATGAACTGAATGTTTTTAGACTTATTTCATGTGTTGAGCTGTATCGGGAAAGCTTGGGTGTTCAATTGTTCGATCAGAAAGTTTAACATTTTCTATTTACCCGGAATGTGATACAATATTTGGAATTCACAAGTAGTTATGAGATAACTGAATAAATGTTATAAACATAGCAGTTTAGTCTCACTTGATCGGTTGCCACGGAATTTTGATGCGATCAAAAGTCCGTCGCAATCACGTAGTGTACGCGGATACTCGCCGGGTAAACTTAATAGACAGCCTCACTCCATAGTCCCGACCAAGTGACTGTAGGAGAACCCCGTCGCCGAAAGCATCCGTCCGGGTGCTCGCGGCAGCGGTGTTCCGCCTTGGTGCACTTCGTCGACAGTATCAGGGGTGCGGCTGCCTACTAAAGTTTGCGACGAGCATTCGATCTGGATGCCGGGAATCTTGTTGAATTGCCTGACATTGTATTGAAAAGAGTTTTCGATAATGAGACTAAAATGCGGGGTTTATAATTATTAGGCATGCGATGTCTAAAGAGTTTGCGGATTCCAACTGTTGTAGTTTTACACTTTCTTTTCTGTGATCGTAAGTGTAATATGTGATATCGCCGGTTTCGTTTCTATATGTCAACGACAATTGGGATGCGCATATTTACTTACGTTGATGACATGTGATGTTATGTGTTGCTGGATATGTTATATTGGATCGTCGTGTTCGAATAGCCGGGGGTTTTTATGTGAGATGAGTGTTTTTCATTTTCATTCATGTAAAAACTTGTATGTAATATTCTTTTATTGGGGCACTTCCAGGTTGCGGATGTTTTCACCATTTGTATATTATTTACTTTTCCGCATTAGGATAGACCCAAGGAGGGGAGCATAAGTAACCGGGTTCTGGGGTCCAGTGGGAGACCAACTCGAGGAGTCGAGTCCGGGTCTCCTAACCCTAGAATTGGTAGGGTTGCTTTCCGCTCTCGTAGGGGTCTAGGGGTGTAGGTTTTGGCTATTCATCGCGACCGTGGAATCCATGTTTTATACTGGCTCGTATTGAAAACACGGACATCCTAGTATATCCAATGTTTCATATGATTCTTCTGCTGCGTTATCTGTGATGTGATCATGTGATGTTCTGTGATAGATATAATATATAGTATATATGGTATATTATATAGACGTTGCTTATGTTTTACACCCGCGCTAGCCCTGCCTTGTTCTGGCGTTAGTTACCTAACCTAACGGTGCAGACGGGACATCAAGGCGAATGCGGATGGCATAAGCGTACGTTATATTTATCTGTGATGATTAGGTAATTTAAATGATAGGATATTCATTAATGAGATTAATGAAAGAAAATAAACCTAATTGATGTTGTGGAATCGAATTTCTAAATAAAACAGGTAGCTACAGTTCTTGCTTTGCATCGCGGTGTTCCTTGTAGAACATCCAGCACCTTATTCGATAAGGAAAGGACCGAGATCCCTTCACCGGGAGTGACTCCTTTAGCAATAACTGGCAGATGCTACAACTCATCGGTTTGTCTTTTGATTGCTTCTATAGTTTCTGCTTTGCACAGTGATATATATGATATATCCCGCACCTCATTCGACGAGGAAAGGGCCGACGATCCCTTCGCCGGGAGTGACCCCTTTAGCAAAACTAGAAGAGCCTCAAAAACATTCCATTTAAAAACCATTTGATTCCGCAACGAGATCAAGTTCAAAGCGTTAAAGGTTTTCACAAAAACCATACGCAACCCTCCGTCATTTTAGGAAGTAGAGTACTTAGTATTCGTGCTGTGTTTGTTGACTTTAGTTAAGGCACAATGTACGGTAGCTAAGTGATGTCTTCCTACACCGCATATGATGCGATTAGTTAGGACAGTTGCGTGACTTTGTTGACCTTAGTTAAGGGTCATGTGGGTGGGTCTAATTAATCACGAAATGACGGGTAGAACTTGACTAGTACTTATGATTTGTTGACCTTAGTTAAGGTCATAGGTGCTAGGGGTAAAAACCATTATCGGGAGTTTCAAGTGTTGAAACTTGCAATGAGATTGCATACCTTCTATATGATAGTTGGATCCCGATACCCATTGCGAGTAATTGTTACTCCTGGGAGAGTTTTGCACTTTGCAATTAGCCGATCAAGTAGGTGTCTAGAAAGGTGTCAACGGGGTTACGCCTCTGGAAAAACGAGGTTTACTGTAATTAGGTCCGTGCGAAAGCACGGGGAACCTCCCTCAAAGTAACGACACTGGCCTGGCTGAAAGATTGGCGAACTTGTAGAGTGTAATTAATCCCGGCTAGTCTTTCCTTTTAGGGTTTGAAGGAAGATTTGATAAAAACAGTGGGAGCCATCCTGATTAGATAAAATAAATAACCAATCTGATCTTGCAAGAGTGCACGCTGAGTGTTTTCTTCTCTCTCTATCCAGGTAGCGACCATATCACGCCTTAATCAAGATAATAATATGGATGTATTGACCGAACCCGCTTGTTATACTGAGCTGGGAAACGTTGGTCCCGCTTCAACTTATAATTGTTATAAGACAGAGCAGGAAATAGGGGAATACCAGAATTCCTATGCCGCCCAAACGAAGAAAGTGCATATGATGCATCTCCTTCGGGTGTGTTCATTACAAAGAACTGTTTCTCAGTATCCTCTGCATCCTGGGTATTTAATACTGGATCAGGATCCCAGATATGTAATCTGTTACATAGGGCTACAAAAGGGTAGAAAAACTGAGAACGGGTGATAAGTTTCATGAGACAGAAACCGGGGCAAGTGTTGCAGCCAAGTCTGTTGGTCACTGTCACCCTGTATTACCAATACATTGATTCTGAATAAATGCTATTAGATACCGAACCTGATATACAAAATCATATCAGTCTCTTTATTAGTAAAGAAATGATAAAATTTTGTATTGCTGGATAATGTTTTGAACATTTCCTATATCAAAAGTTGATCGGTTCAGGCACGTTATCTAAAAGCATTGACGTTCTAAATCAAACTACAGTTCCTAGTATACAGAACACACACGAGAGGAAGAGTTCAGAAATGAACGAATCCTTCTTGAGGCATTGTAGACTAGGTCATATCAATGCGACCCGACTGGATGAAGTTACATTTTAGATGAATATTTAAATCAGTTTGAATTTACATCCTGTGAAACTTGCCAGTCATGTCACAAAGATTAGATGACTATAGCCCTGTTTATTGGAAACAGAGAAAGAGTTAATGAACTCTTGGGACTGATACATGATGATGTATGTAAGGTCTCCTGTCTACACATGCCAAGACTGGTTCTTTGTATTTCATTACATTCTCTGATAATCTCTCAAGATTCAGACATATGTTCCTGTTGAAACATAAGTCCGAACGTTTTGAGATATTCACAGAATATAAGTTAGAGGTAGAGAACTAAAATACGGGTATAAGTATTATGTCCTATGATAAGATCAGGGAGGAGAATACTTGTGCATAGAATTCCTGGACTATTCTAAAGGAGAATGAGATTCTCTCTCAGTGTTACTCCTCTGAATACACCACAGCACAACGGTGTATCGGGGCGGAGCAATCGCACAATATTAGATATGGTGTGCTCTATGATGAGTATTACTGAGTTACCTATTTCCTTTTGGGGTTATACACTTGAGAAGCTGCATACCTATTGAATTAGGTTCGAATCAAATCAGTGCCTACCACTCCATATGAGATATGGTATGGGAAGAACCTATCTCTTAAGTAAGTTAAGATTTAGGATTGTTCGGCCTATGTCTTAAGCAAAATCCGGACAAGATCGAGGCAGGATCAGTTCTGTAGAACTGGAAAGGTTCCAGCTATACAAAACTGCAGTTGATGATTTGACAGAACCAAAGGATTCCATAGTTCCCGACGAACCTCATATGGATGGTAGTCAAAGAGTTTGACTTCATCAAAATGGTAGATGAACCTTGTATGTACAAAAGGGTAGTATGGAGTATGGTAATGATCCTCGTAGAGTACGTGGATGACATACTATTGATAGGAAAGGAGTTTCCTATGCTACGATCGGTCGATCTCCTCTTATCACATAGATTCTCCATACAGGATCAAAGTGATACCTCCTAAATCCTAGCTTTTGGATCTATGAGATAGATCTAAATGGATGTTAGGATTCTCACTAATTATAGTGAGATAGTATCAGTTGATCCTGGGGAGAATCAATGGAAAGGTTCCAGGGTGATAAGGACGATTGAATGTCAGTCGCAGGCATTGTCTTTACCCTCAGTGGAGGGACGGTATGTTGGAAGAGTTCCAAGCTAGATACCGTGGCAAACTAGACGATAAAGGTTGGTAACATCGCTATTAAAAATACTACCAAAGACCCAGTTTGGGTGTATAATGGTTCATAAGATGAAATAGGTTCCTACCATTGTATGACAATGGAAGTGTGGCTTTAGCCGAGGAACCCCGATCCCATCAGTGACCCAGACATATTCTGAGGCAGCATCACCTGATCATAGGAGATAGTTGATCTCCAGGGTGATCGAGATAAGGAGAGTAGACTTAGAGGACAACACGGCGGATCCACTCACGAAGGCCTTTTCCCAAAGAGAGACTTTTATGGGATGGTTGAGTATGTGATACTGCAACCACTGCTACAGATGGCCCTAGTGCAAGTGGGAGATTGTTAGTTATATGTATGCCCTAGAGGCCATTACTGTACATTGGATGTATATTGTAGTGGATGCTGGGACATATATAGGTAGGACTTTCTTGCTCGACATGATAGTACGCTATTTGGTTGCTCTTTATCTTAACATGTATACTTTCTGTCTCTCTAATTACATGTTGATAAAGCCCTTAGGATGTGTACTCGATTTCCAGGACTATGATGAAGATCATACTAGTGGGGCCTGGGTAGTCAATGAGTACATCCTTCTTTGTTCCTAGTCGTGGGAATATCGAGATGGGGCATCGATATTCCAGAGTAGACTAGCGTATATCTTCTCGACCCATGTGATGGGCGATGGATGATCCCATATCCATTGGTGTTTGACATCGGAGATGGTATGCGGGTGCTCAGTGGAGACTGGGTACACTGAACGGACTCGCCGAGAACTCCCAGATGGTATTATACCTCACGTCAGATGGCAGTTCTCTGGTGACACTGGTACAGCTTAGTCTGTTGACCCGAGATCGTCATAGAGTCTTGTGTGTCTTCCACTGTGCTTTGATTTCCACCCTACTACGGCTCTACTGAGTTGTGCAAACAGGTGGTTTTTGGGTACAGTCCCGATTCACATGGAGGCAATGATCGATAGGAGGGGATTCGTCTCTCCCGGTATTGGGGGTTGATGTTGTGCTATGCTCGACTGGCCATAACAGGAAATCCCTGGCCAGGGTTACAGTGATATACTGGTAAGAGTTATCAGTAGTTTCACGAATGTTATGGACCTTACGTCGGCATGACTTATCGAGCTATTGGGGTCTGACGTTTACCACCCCTAGGCGAGATATGCGACATATCAGACGAACAGACCGGACTATACGGTAAGTGTTACTGGTTGGATTCACAGGAGTGTGAGCGGGCTTGCTCGTCGATCTTCTGATCGCTCAATACCCGGGTGGCCGTTACGTTTAGCAGACCGCTTGCAGCTTGTGGATGTTTGATATGATCATCATCTGCTACCGGCGTATTGACGAGTCTTTACAGTCCTATACAGAGGTTTCCTGGCTCAAGCGAAACGAAATAGGAGCGCATATGAGATATGTGCGGGACCGAGAATAATGCGTGTATGTGATATCGTATTTCATTCTCACGATGAATGTATCGATTGGTTATATGCGATATAACCTAGTTATCGAATCAAGGATTGATTCGATAAGCCGATACATAGGATACTGGTCGGTTATATGCGATATGACCGGATCGTTAAATCAAGTGTTGATTTAATGATTTAATGTATAATTATATATTTGATATATTATTTTGCATCAACTAGTATTGGTTCACTTTAAGTGGATTTTCTCACTTGATTTGTGCAAGTTGTATATGTGATATACTTTTGTGCACTTGAATGTATCATGTTTGATAATACATGCTTATTTGGTTAAGTGTAAAGAATTAAACCATGGTTAAGTTGTTGATTAGGGGTTTACTTATTCATTTATCTTATTTGTTTATTCATTTTGAATAAATTGAAAGATAAATGAATGGTGGCTTGATTTGTTTTTAGTTGAAGCTTCATGAAGCTTTGACTAAATGACCTTTTTGTTCTCATCCTTAACCCTAACCATTTAAACTAACCCTAGTCTATTCTCTACACTTAACTAAGGTTAGAATATGATAAGAATCAATTCTTTTTCAATTATTCTTTAACACTTATCATATTCTTTTCTTCATCTTCTTCTTCATGAGCAAGAAAGAAAAGCTTGCCTCATCAATGGCAAGTGATGAAATCATGTGAGAAATCCAATTCCAAAGTGAACCCACTTCCTATTTCTTCATCCTCTACCTCTTGCCAAGTAGTATAGGGTGTTTCCTTCACAAGTTTCATAACTTGGTGAAGTGGGAGTTTGATCTTGTGATGCCTCGACGTAGATCATCTTCGGCATCGAAGCCGACGACCAAGCCCGCCCATTTTTCCGATGAAGCCGATGCCAGAGTCCGGAATCCGATTTGCACAGCGGAGGGACATCATCGCGGAGCTTAGGAAGTGGTGGATCGGATCTACAAAGGTTGTACCCCCTTTCCTTTTAAGTTAAAGTCGTTAACTTGCATCGCATAGCCTATATATCTAATTAACGATCCGTGTTAGGGTTTCTCGGCACTCATAAAATTTAAATTAGCCATGTTTGATGCTATGTGAGACTTCATTAGTGTGCCTAGTATCCCTACAACCGGGTCCACCATGTACCCACAGACGGTGCCTCCCGCTCCTCGAATCGGGAATAGTCACTGCTTAGAACCGAGAAAACTCATGGTGGACACCTCGAAATATCATATTAAGAGAAACCGTGTTTTAAAGCAATACATAATTCCCTTTGAAATATAACCGCGGTTCTCAAATCCAGAGATCTCATAAAAACAATATCTCAATGCATATAACCATAAAATACGATGTATGCAACATAGAGTAGTAATATGAGCATAACGAGTATATCATGCAAGCATGTCAAGTGATAGTACTAAACAATGAGTGTACTTTTTACCTTTATGATTAATATCATGATAGGGCAGTTCTCCTGTATAAATGGCACGACAATTCTACTGTATAAGTAACATGGCAATTCTACTGTATAAGTGACATGGCAATTTCCGATGAAGAATGTGTATGAGCCGGCAAATATGTGTATGTATAACATGCGCATCAACGGTAATTGTGCAGGTGTAATAGCAAATGATATCATATAGTATTAAATACCGGCACGTGGTATGTACATCACGAGAGGTAATATCCTACACAAAATGAACAATAAATGGGTATATCTATCTACACAAGAATCATACGGTCACTTTTAAACGATACACATCGTCGTTTTGAAAATAGGTATGGTACAGGTGGAAATCTTTATATCGGAGATCTAGCCTCATAACATCCGATATGACAATAATCCTCGATCATCATCCTCAAATCACTAGCGCGGATCAATCATCGGGTACATCTCATCGCGTGCGGTAATCCATCTTACGGGGTCATCAAACAGAATAGGGAATCTATCGACCTATACAATAATGAGGGTACGGTCTAAGTCTCGTACGACATATTACTCATTATACTCAAATACACACACACACACATCTCAAATCACATTTGTATAAACGTCATATCTTATTTATTTCACAACACCTCTATCTCAATCTCGTGTCGTGTTTATCGATCTCGATCTCGTATCATACCATTAATACTCATACTTGTCCTCTTCCAATTCATACTTATCATAATTCACTTTCTCATTTCATATTCTTATATATTAATATATTCATTAGTGTCAACTTTTATCATATTTATAACTCATAACATAATCTTTCATATCAATGGTTGCGGGGGTGCTATACGCCATCCACTCGACTTCCCCCATTACTCACCTGCTAAACTCCTCACTTAGCTGAAGTCGATGTGCTTCGTCATTTCAGAAGTCCACACGAAGGTACCTACAATCAGTACACAATCGTAATGCTATTAAAATCAATATCCGAAAACCGATACGGCACACGAATTTCTTATAGGTTAGAACCTATAGCTTACGCATGAAAGATCAACCAAATAACCCTCGTCCATTGGCGTACAAACGTCCAACGACGGAATCAAATCCAAATATAAAAACCACGCATTCCAAATATAAAAACCACGCATTCCAAATATAAAAACTAAGAATTCACATATCGGAAAACATAGCCAAAATACTCTCAAGTACTTCCTAGATTTTGGCTCAGGTAAATGGGAACCAAACAACCAAGTACAGGGGATAGGTTATGTTAGTGTATATGCCCTAGGGGCCATTATTGTATCATACTAGTTTGTATATTACTTAATGGAAGCTTGGGATATTCACATGTATATAACAGTCTTGCTAAACATGGTAGTATGCTACTTGGTTTTCCTATCTTAATATGTGAGTATACGTATTGATAGAGCTCTTAGGATCTTGCTTGACTATCAGTATTGTGATGGCAGTCACACTAGTGGGGGCTGGGTAGTCTACAAGCACATCCTTATTCAGGTCCCTAGTCGTTGGATTATCGAGACAGGGCATCGATACTCCGGTGTAGACTAGTGTGTACGCTTCTCATCCCAGTTAGGGAGATGGTCTGTCCCACAGCCGTCAGTACGTCGTACTGGAGATAGTATGCAGGTGCTCGTTAGGTTACGGGTACACCGGACAGGACTCACAGGGAACTGTTGGTTGGTTTTATACCAGTCGTCAGTGAACAGTTCCCAGGTGACATGAGTACAGCATAGTCCGCAGACTTGACACTGCTACTTCGCCTCGAGTGTGTCCCACTGTTCTTAGATTGCTACCCTACAACGGCTCAAAGGAGTCGTGCAAACAGGTAGCAGTTGGGTACAGTCCCGAGCACTTGGAGGCAGTGGCAGTTAGACAGGATTCGTCTTTCCCGGTATTGGGGGTTGATATCGCGCTGTGTCAGAGAGCCATTATGCAAAGTCCCTGGCCAGGGCAAGCGAGATTTGCTGGTAGGTTCTAGTAGTTTCTCAGGGTGTAATGGGCTTCGCTCCGACACGACTTATACCGCTATTAGGGGACTGACGCTTGCCGCCCCCCTAGGCCCGATATGCGATAGTCTTAGACGAACAGACCGGACTGTACGGAGATTGTCACATCAGACTCAGTAGGAGTTCGGATGGTTTTCCTCATCGGCCTTCTTATCGACATCTACCTGGGGACCGTTACGTACAGCTAGTGCCGCTTGCGGTCTGTGGTTAAACCCACTGCCAGCGTAGTAGTCGAGTCTCTAGAGTCCCACGCAGAGAGTTTCCCTACTCCAGGCGAAACGATATAGAGGTCGTATGGTTTTACGACAAGGGTTCGGACGCATACGTGCGTTTACGCACGTACGACTTTCGGACAGTTTTTACTAGTCGGCTTTGGTTTAAGCCAGTTACTATTATCCGGTTATTGGATTTATACAGTCTAAAGTTTTTCCGTGTTTTCACGGATAGGAGGGGCGTTCTCGTAATTGCGCGAGAAGCTTCTAGAAGATGGTGACTAAGGAGGTTAAGGTGGCATATACATTGAATGAGATTAGTGAGTCATATGAGTGATTCATCCATGTCATTAATGCATCATAAATGCTTAATGACTCATGGTAATGAATCACCAATAGATATTTATGAAGCATGATTATTCATCATTTGATTTTCTTTTATTGATAAATCTTAATGCTTCATATATATTATGATAACTCATTTTCTCATATCGATTATTATTCTCACCTTCTCTCTCCTCAAGCTCTCTCTCTTCAAACCCTAATCCTCCCCTCTCATGTGTTGAGTACAGGGATTAGTTAGACTACTTAATCCATAACCATACTCTATTTCATCTAGGTACTTTGATTAGCACTTAAAGATACCTAGTTGCCTCAAGTTTAGAGGCAAAGCTTGGAGTTTAGCTCTCGTGGTGGATCGTCTACTACTTGGAGAAGGCCGAGGAGGAGGTGGAGTTCGTAAAGATGAAGGACACGGTTCTTTAGGTATAACCCCTTTACATAGTAGTTGTTATCTTCTATGTTTGATGTTAGTTATCGTTTAGCTTCGATTCTTGCGGTTAGTCGATGTTTAAGCAAAGAACAAGATCGTTTTTTATATTTCCGCCTCCCCGCAAGTCGTGGGGTGTTGTACATCGACTTACAGTGGTATCAGAGACTCGCTAAACAATAATTAACTCACTTGCAAAATTGTATGAATTTCGAACGGAAAAAACAAAACCGGAAAACCCCGATATCATGTGTTTCTGTCGATTTTTAAATGAGGTCAAAAAATTTTTCAGGGACCTTCAGAAAGCTCAAAATGATAGTACTAGAACACCCAAGAAAACTGGGCTCATGAATCGACCAAAGCACCGTGGAACCGCGGCGGATCCCACCGATCCGCCGCGATTCCGCCGCCGAGTTGCCGATTCACCAGCCCAATTTTCCTGTGTTGGTTCTCTGTGATATTTGGTATTTTCTGGAATTTTTTAATTTTTGCTCAGGTTTCAGATTTACAGAGAAGTATTGGAGCAAAATTAAATGTGTTTAATCGATCGAAATTATACGGTATTTGCTTGTTGGATTATATCAGTGTTTGTATAATGTGTTCGTAAACCTCCCCTAACTGCTAGTATGTCGGTTGGCAGGGGGTTGCACATTTCTGTAATGGTTTTTACTGTTTGTGGATATGAACTGTGTTGGATTGTTGTGATGTATAGCCGGGGTTATGTGATGGGTTATTATTTAATTCATTTGATGTAAATGTAATTTGTTGTAATATTATTTTGCGGGGCACATCCAGGTTGCGGTTGTAGCCACCGTTGTATTATTTTATGTTACTGGTTTTTGCTCCTAGGACAGACCCAAGGTGGGGTGCACAAACTGCCGGGTGGGTAGTTTGCCGTACCCGTTGGGGTCTTGGGTGGGGTAATGGCTATTCATCACAACTGTGTAATCCGTCTTTTGTTGCAGGCTCAAAACAAACACGGATTGCTTGCAAATCCAATTAAGTTCATCTGTGATCTGGAATGCCTATTATTGCGCCTGACGAATGTACAATATCTATATATGATAGCTATTTAGACGTCACTTATGTTTTACACCTGCGCTAGCCCAGCCCCCGCTCTGCCGTTAGTTAAGTAACCTAACGGGTGATGACGGGACTCCGTGGCGAATGCGGATGGCATAAGAGGACGTTGTATTTTCGTTGTTTTCTGCAATGATAGGTTAATGATGGGACGCATTATTTATAATGCAAAGAAAATAAACCAAAAGTTTAATCGTTGGAACAAATTAAAAGAAACCACTCGGTTAATTTTAAAAACGGATATTTTTAAATACGGAGCTTTAACCACTCCTTTTAAAAGCTATCAGGTTCCTTCAGTTATATCAAGTTCACTACGTTCACGGTTTCGCCAAAACCATTCGTAGCCCTCCGTCATTTCATTTGGGTATTCAGTAGTATTCAAGCTATGCATTTTGGCCAAAGTCAAGGCATAGTGTTTGGTAGCTGCTGGGTTTTTATTTGTTGCATAAGATAGATGAGTTGGTTTGGGACAATCGTATTATCATTTGACCAAAGTCAGAGGTATATACGGATGGGTTCAAATTGACAAGATAATGACGGGTAGAACTTGACATGTGACTTATGACATTTTGACCAAAGCCAAGGTCATAAGAGCATGGGGCAAAAACTTATATCGGGAATTTCTAAAGAAACTAAAATTTGCAAAGAGATGCATACCATTTGGAGTTTGATGAATGTTGGTAGCATTCCTTCAACATTATCATACGATGATATTTGGATCCCGATCCTACTGTGAGTATATGCTACTTATCAGGATATTCGTCACTTAACGATCAATGCTATAAACCAAGTAGATGTCAAGAAAGGTGTCAGCGGGGTTACGCCCCAAGAGAAAAGAGGTTCTTTAATTAAGGAACTTTGCGAAAGCGTTGGAAAACCTCCCTCGAAGTATCGACACTAGCCTGGCTGAACGGTTAAGCAAGAATTGTACAGTGAGAATAAACCTGGCTAATTCTTCTTTTACGGTTTGAGGAAGGATTCGAGAAACAGTGGGAGCCATCCAGTTTAGATAAACTAAAAACCACTCTAAACTTGCAAGAGCATCATGCTAAAGAGTTTTCTTCTCTCTCTCCTAATTGCAGCGACCCTGAAAATAACTGGACTTAAGTTACTTTTAGAGAAAAATATACTGACAGGGCCAAACTATAAAGATTGGCTGCGGAATGTCAAAATGGCTTTGACCTATGACAAATTGGGGTACGTCCTCACCGCTACGGCACCTGCTGTCCCTGGTCCCAAATCCAGTAATGCGGATAAGGAAATCCGCAAAACCTGGGATTTCGATTGCGCGAAAGCCAAGTGCATCGTGCTTGCCTCGATGAACAATGAACATCAGAGGAGGCACGAGGATATGTCCTTAGATGGCATATTTCTCCATACAAAGGAACTTTATGGAGAGCAATCTCGTATAGCAAGATACGAGACCTCTAAGAACTTGTTTCGAGCGAGTTTGGCTGTCGGGTCATCGGTAGGAGAACATGTCCTAAAGATGATCGGCTATATAGAAGAGCTCGCAGACCTTGGGACGACTTTGGATAATGAGCTCTATACAGACCTTATTCTCCAGTCCCTTCCTTCCACCTACGCCCAGTTTATCCTGAACTTCAACATTCAAAGAAAAGAAGTTGAACTTCCGGAACTCTTGAACATGTTAAGGAGTGCAGAGGGCACCTTGCAGAAGCAAGGGAAACACCCGCTATGTTTGTTAGCGGTGCATCTTCTTCCGGGTCCAAGGCTAGGGCCAAAGGAAGGAAGAAGAAGGCCGCCACCAAACCTAGAGGAGGTGTTAGTAAGGTGGGAGGGAAGAGAAAGAAAAAGTTTGCGGTACCGGTAGTGGGAGAGGATGAGTGCTTCCATTGTCACAGGAAAGGGCACTGGAAGAAGGATTGCAAGGCGTGGAACGCCAAGAACCAGGAACCGAAGCAAGCTGTGGCTTCGACTTCAGGTGTGTTTGTAATTGAGAATTGTCTGTCAATCAACTCTACTTCCTGGGTATTGGATACCGGATCAGGATCTCATATTTGCAATTCATTGCAGGCACTGAGAAACCGTAGAGTGCTGAAGGAAGGTGATATGACCCTAAAGGTTGCTAACGGAGCTAGCGTGGGAGCTGCGTCCGTCGGGGATTATCACCTAGGATTGACGAGTGGACACATTTTGGTTTTACATAACTGTTTTTTTGTACCAAGCTTAACGTGTAATATCATATTAGCTTCCTTGTTATCAAATAAAGGTTATGATTTCACGTTTGTAAGAGATGTTGTTAACATCCACCTTAATCATGGTTTGATTGGGTCCGGTACACTAAATAACGGTATATATGTTTTAAACCAACTCCAAATTTTCAATGTCCAGAACACACTAAAAAGAAAGTTTCCAGATTTAAATAAAGCTTTCTTATGGCATTGTAGACTGGGTCACATCAATGAGAGAAGGTTGACTAAGTTGCATAAAGAAGGATATTTGGATTCATTTGAATATCAAACTTATGACACTTGTCAATCTTGTCTCAAAGGAAAGATGACAAAGACTCCATTTACTGGACATGGAGTAAGAGCGAGCGAGCTCTTAGGACTCATACACATCGATGTATGTGGTCCAATGTCTACGCATGCAAGAGGTGGTTTTTCCTATTTCATTACTTTCACGGATGATTACTCAAGATACGGATTCATTTATCCGATGAAACATAAATCCGAGGCTTTTGAGAAATTCCAAGAGTATAAGAATGAAGTAGAAAACCAAACCGGCAAAAGTATCAAGACACTTAGATCTGATCGAGGTGGTGAATACTTGAGTGCCGAGTTCCTAGGTTACCTAAAAGAGAAAGGAATTCTCTCTCAGCTTACTCCTCCATACACTCCACAGCATAACGGTGTATCGGAGAGACGGAATCGAACCCTATTGGATATGGTACGATCCATGATGAGTAATGCTGAGTTACCGCGATCTTTTTGGGGTTATGCGCTAGAATCAGCAACATATCTTCTGAACATGGCTCCTACCAATACTGTGCCTACCACTCCATATCAGATGTGGACTGGGAAGAAACCCCATCTTCAGCATATGAAGATTTGGGGATGTCCAGCTTTTGTTAAAAAGCAGCATGTGGACAAGCTCGAGGCACGATCAGTAAAATGTAAGTTTGGGGGATATCCAAAGAACTCCAAGGGATATTATTTCTTTTACACAGAGGAACAAAAGGTTTTTGTTTCTCGTAATGCCCATTTTCTAGAACATCAGTTTTTAGAAAAGGAAATAAGTGGGAGCGAAATAGAACTGGAAGAAATTCCAGAACCACAAGCTGCTACTGAAAGTATGGTAGAACCGGTAGTTCAAGAAGAACAGGACATTCCCGCACCCCTCCGCAGGAGTAGTAGGCCGTCTCATCCGCCTGAGAGATACTACGGTTTTCTCATAGATGGGGATAGAGAGGATTGCATCATAGATGATGATGAACCTACTGACTTCCAGCAGGCCATCCAGAGCGGCGACTCGGTACGATGGCTAGATGCAATGCGGACCGAAATGGAGTCCATGTACACCAACAAAGTATGGACTTTGGACTT
The DNA here is from genome assembly GCA_030015575.1 of Agapanthus africanus. Classification (NCBI taxonomy): domain Eukaryota; kingdom Viridiplantae; phylum Streptophyta; class Magnoliopsida; order Asparagales; family Amaryllidaceae; genus Agapanthus; species Agapanthus africanus. Next base: position 211,797,347 of record JASDDO010000004.1, read on the forward strand.
TGCTCCAGATGGGGTAAAACCCATAGGATGCAAATGGATCTTCAAGAAAAAGATTGGTGTAGATGGACAGGTGGAAACCTATAAGGCTAGACTTGTTGCAAAGGGTTTTCGTCAAAGACCTGGTTTGGACTATGACGAAACTTTTTCTCCAGTGGCTATGCTCAAATCCATTCGGGTCCTTCTTGCTATTGCTGCCTTCCATGATTATGAAATCTAGCAGATGGACGTAAAGACGGCTTTTCTGAATGGAAATTTAGAAGAGTGCGTCTATATGGATCAGCCAGAGGGTTTCAATCAGAGTGGGAGCAGCGGGAAAGTATGCAAGCTGCTTAAGTCCATTTATGGACTAAAGCAGGCATCGCGGAGTTGGAACATCTGTTTTGATGAGACAGCCAAAGAATATGACTTTATCAAAAATCCAGATGAACCGTGCATATATAGTAAAGTTGTAGCCAGAAGTGTCGTATTCCTCGTCTTGTACGTGGATGACATTCTATTGATAGTAAATGAAATTCCTATGCTACAATCTGTCAAAGGATTCTTGTCACATAGGTTCTCCATGAAAGACCTGGGTGATGCCTCTTACATTCTGGGGATCCGGATCTATCGTGATAGATCCAAGAGGATGTTGGGACTTTCGCAGTCCAGGTATATCGACACTGTACTGAAAAGATTCAGTATGGAAGATTCTAAGCGCGGTAATCTACCGGCTTGTCACGGAATCACCCTCTCCAAAGAGATGTCTCCCAAGACTGATTTGGAAAGGGAACACATGTCTATTATACCCTACGCTTCTGCAGTAGGCTCTATAATGTATGCGATGTTGTGCACCAGACGAGATGTAGCTTACGCACTGAGCGTGGTAAGCAGGTATCAGTCAGACCCAGGGGAGAAGCACTGGATAGCAGTAAAGAACATTCTCAAGTACCTGAGAAGGACTAAGGAGATGTTCTTGGTTTACGGTGGAAAAGACCTCAGGTTGGAGGCCTTTGCTGATTCCGGCTTCCAGAGTGATAAGGACGATTCCAAGTCCATGTCGGGTTATGTCTTTACCCTCAATGGAGGGGCGGTGTGCTAGAAGAGCTCCAAGCAGGACACCGTTGCTGACTCGACGATGGAAGCGAAGTATATAGCTGCTTGCGATGCCGCAAAAGAAGCAGTCTGGATGAAGAAGTTCCTAACAGAACTTTAGGTGGTTCCTACCATAGTTGATCCAATACCTCTGTATTGCGACAACAACGGAGCTATAGCTTTAGCGAAGGAACCCAGGTCCCATCAGAAATCCAGACACATCTTAAGGCGGTATCACCTGATCAGGGAGATCATTGATCGTCAGGAGATCGAGATTCGGAGAGTTGCTTCTGAAGAGAACATTGCTGATCCATTCACGAAGGCCCTACCTCAGATTCAGTTCGAGAGGCTACTCGAGATCATCGGTCTTCGATATGCCAGTACATGGCCCTAGTGCAAGTGGGAGATTGTTAGTGTATATGCCCTAGGGGCCATTATTGTATCATACTAGTTTGTATATTACTTAATGGAAGCTTAGGATATTCACATGTATATATCAGTCTTGCTAAACATGGTAGTATGCTACTTGGTTTTTCTATCTTAATATGTGAGTATACGTATTGATAGAGCTCTTAGGATCTTGCTTGACTACCAGCGTTGTGATGGCAGTCACACTAGTGGGGGCTGGGTAGTCTACAAGCACATCCTTATTCAGGTCCCTCGTCGTTGGATTATCGAGACAGGGCATCGAAACTCCGGAGTAGACTAGTGTGTACGCTTCTTATCCCAGTTGGGGAGATGGTCTGTCCCACAGCCGTCAGTACGTCGTACTGGAGATAGTATGCAGGTGCTCGTTAGGTTACGGGTACACCGGACAGGACTCACAGGGAACTGTTGGTTGGTTTTATACCAGTCGTCAGTGAACAGTTCCCAGGTGACATGAGTACAGCATTGTCCGCAGACTTGACACTGCTACTTCGCCTCGAGTGTGTCCCACTGTTCTTAGATTGCTACCCTACCATGGCTCAAAGGAGTCATGCAAACAGGTAGCAGTTGGGTACATTCCCGAGCACTTGGAGGCAGTGGCAGTTAGACAGGATTCGTCTCTCCCGGTATTGGGGGTTGATATCACGCCGTGTCAGAGAGCCATTATGCAAAGTCCCTGGCCAGAGCAAGCGAGATTTGCTGGTAGGTTCCAGTAGTTTCTCACGGTGTAATGGGCTTCGCTCCGACATGACTTATACCGCTATTAGGGGACTGACGCTTGCCGCCCCTAGGCCCGATATGCTATAGTCTTAGACGAATAGACCAGACTGTACGGAGATTGTCACATCATACTCAGTAGGAGTTCGGATGGTTTTCCTCATCGGCCTTCTTATCGACATCTACCTGGGGACTATTACGTACAGCTAGTGCCGCTTGCGGTCTGTGGTTAAACCCACTGCCAGCGTAGTAGTCGAGTCTCTAGAGTCCCACGCAGAGAGTTTCCATACTCCAGGCGAAACGATATAGAGGTCGTATGGTTTTACGACAAGGGTTCAGACGCATACGTGCGTTTACGCACGTACGACTTTCGGACAGTTTTTACTAGTCGGCTTTGGTTTAAGCCAGTTACTATTATCCGGTTATTGGATTTATACAGTCTAAAGTTTTTTCGTGTTTTCACGGATAGGAGGGGCGTTCTCGTAATTGCGCGAGAAGCTTCTAGAAGATGGTGATTAAGGAGGTTAAGGTGGCATATACATTGAATGAGATTAGTGAGTCATATGAGTGATTCATCCATGACATTAATGCATCATAAATGCTTAATGACTCATGGTAATGAATCACCATTAGATATTTATGAAGCATGATTATTCATCATTTGATTTTCTTTTATTGATAAATCTTAATGCTTCATATATATTATGATAACTCATTTTCTCATATCGATTATTATTCTCACATTCTCTCTCCTCAAGCTCTCTCTCTTCAAACCCTAATCCTCCCCTCTCATGTGTTGAGTACAAGGATTAGTTAGACTACTTAATCCATAACCATACTCTATTTCATCTAGGTACTTTGATTAGCACTTAAAGATACCTAGTTGCCTCAAGTTTAGAAGCAAAGCTTGGAGTTTAGCTCTCGTGGTGGATCTTCTACTACTTGGAGAAGGCCGAGGAGGAGGTGGAGTTCGTAAAGACGAAGGACACGGTTCTTTAGGTATAATCCCTTTACATAGTAGTTGTTAACTTCTATGTTTGAAATTAGTTATCGTTTAGCTTCGATTCATGCGGTTAGTCGATGTTTAAGCAAAGAACAAGATCGTTTTTCATATTTCCGCTTCCCCGCAAGTCTTGGGGTGTTGTACATCGACTTACACGTTATAGGGTAAGGGAGCTACACGCAAAAAATCAACACCATAAGAGAAATGGGGTCCGGCGAGAACATCCCAAAACTGGCCTCGCCGGTCGAAGTATGGTGCAATGGGTTCGTATTTTGGTGGTGGTCTTCTAATGGTCTATTTAGGTTAATGGATTTGTTTGATTTTCTCATAAATATCCTATATTGCTCCAGATACCCTGTAGGTTAACAAACTCCACAAAACCGACATGGAACAATTTCTAAGTTCGTGTATCGGGTTCTAAACTCATTTCCAGGCTATGAAATCAATCTCTAAGGTCTTGAAAACACTCACTAAATCTCTATTTACCACTTAACAGCAACTTGGAATTTTCTAAGATCACATATCCTAATTATATCAAATTCTAAACTAAACTAGAATATTTAACATAAACACTAATCTAAAGTGAAGAGATTACCTCATTTGGCAACTTATGAAGATTCTTGAATTTCCCAAAGTCTTAAAAAACCATACTTAATTGGTTCAAAGGGTTTAGAATAGGTTTGTGCATGTTTTATGTGAAGGGGGAATGAGGTTTTGAGAAAGGATTGGATGTGATGCATGGAGGTAGTGGAGGTTGAAGAAGCATGGAGAAGATGAAGAAAAACAATGGAGGATGAAGGAATGGGCAGCCAAGTCTCACTGTCCCTCTCTTATGCTCACTCTCTCAACAAAATATCTCCTTTTTTTCTTCTCTCTTTTGTTTCTTCTATTCTTTTCCTTTCTCTTCTCTTTTCTTTTCTTTTTCCTTTTTCTTTTCTCATTCACACCACTCACAAATACACAAGTCACAAACACAATGCATAACATGCACATGACATGGTGCACTAGTCATGGAAAAATGTAAAAATTACGGATTTGGCCAAATATCCGATAAATATCATTATAATAAATAAATCATTTTAATCTCCGATAAATTTCCAAATATTGATATATACTTATATCGTTTTATGAAAAACACTTATTCGCAAATCGAATAGTTTTCGCGGAATATATTATTTTAATATTAAATTTCCAAAAATAAAATTTTATATTTCTGAAATGTTACACCTGCACGCGACCGCTGGACGCCCGCGGGTCACGTGAGCGGCGCGCTACCGCTAGACGCCCGTGGGTCACGTGCACGGCACGCGACCGCTAGAAACACCAGCGGAAAAGATGCTTAGCCCCTGAGTTAGGAGTTGAACTCCCAAGTGGCTTTAGAGTTGAACTTCTAACAGGGATTATGTATAAATTTGGAGTTAAACTCCTAAAAAAGAGTTTGATTTATGGAGTTAAACTCCAACAGATCTTGAATGGAGTTAAACTCCTAGGAATCTTTGGATCTTCTTTTGAGCCTCGGATCCTGCCGGAATGGGATTTTTTTAGATGGATATCCTTCTCTTCCTTTCTGTTGGCTGGATCTTGAGGAAAAGGAGGAGGCGAGACTTAAAATATCCCCTTTTAAGGATTTGATGGCAGATCCGAGCTCCCTTCAAGAGTTTTATGGTGAAAAGTTATTTATTTTTAGAAAAGAAAGAGTTAAATTCTTGATTTAATTCAAAATAAAAGAAGAAGGTTTAGAACCTTAAGGAAGAGGAGGAGGTACAAACCCAAAGTTCTCTTTTTTCCTTATCATGTTGCATTTTATAGGCTTACAAATTTACACTTAGCCCCTTGGGCTTTACAAAATGGCATTTTACCCATCCAATGTCTCATGTGCTCATTTCTTTTGCACATGAGCCATGAGTTTTATAAAAATTTGGCTTTATGCCCATTTTTCTCACTTTTATGCATAAAAAATTACATCAAAATTATTTATTACAAAATTTTTATTTTGGCATGGGGAGGCCGACCGCTTTATGTTCGGGCTCAACTCGGGCATGAGCCCACTTGATCTGGGCTTGGGCCCACTTGGGTTAGGGTTGATTTTGACTTTGATTTGGTCAATCGGGGTGTAATTTTTGACCCCAACAGCATAGTGTTCGGTAGGTATATAGTGCTTTTCTGCAGTATTAGATGCAATTGGTTAGGATTGTCATACGATCATTTTGGCTCAGTCAAGAACTCGTACAGGTGGATTTAATGCAATCAAGATAATGACGGGTTGAACATGACTATGACCTTTTGGTATGTTAGCTCAGTCAAGGTTACTTGGGTCCTAGAGGCAAAAACTATATCGGGGGTTTCAAATATACAGAAAACTTGCTAGTGATGCATACTTTCTGGAGTGTGGTGCATAGAGTTGTTTCCATCTAGATTATCACACGATGATAGTTGGGTCTGTAGAGTTGCTAGGCACGCGCACAAGGGTCTACGAGGCATCAACCACGCCCGATTTAAAAATTAGCCGTACCGAACAACCCGAATACGGAACTTTAAACTAGAGATTAGGCAAAAACAAGCATGCTAAACACTTTAACACTAAGTGAGAGGGATTACAACCTTTGTAGATCCGGTCCTTCACTTCATATGCTCCGTGTTGTGGTCCCTTCGCTGCGATCATCGGGATCCGGACTCTCGAGAGGTTCCACGAGGAGAAAGAGGCAACCTTTGCTTCCGATCTTCGATACTAAGATGATCTACCTTGAAGTTTCTTTAACACAAGCTAACACTCATGAAATGATGTGAACACCCTCATCTAAATGGCAAGGGAAGATGAGGATGATGAAGTAGGATTTTTTCTCTCTTTATTTATATTTTTCTCACAATTATTCATCACTTTGGAAAAATCAAGCAAGCTTTTTCTTGAAGAGTGAAGGAAGAAGAAGATGAATAATGTTGATCAATCCTTTTGTGATGAATAGTAATCAAGAATATATGATTGATTATCAAACCATGGTCAAGGATGAGAGGCTAAACCAATGTAGAGAATAAACTAGAGTTAGGGTTTGGTTAGTTCAAAGCATGAGTCATAACAAAATATCTTTATCATGACAAAATAGAAAACCTTCTAGAATGAACAAGAAGGTGCTAAACCTAATCAAACCCTAATCCCATTATATCATCCTTAAACATGTTTTATAATAAATCATATCATGTCACAATAATATATATCACATATATATTATATATTTGCAACAAAAGAAAATATACAATTAACATATATCGCATATATATCAATGTATTAATCCGGGTGAGAAAAAGAATCTTTTAGTGAGCAAATATTAGTTAATGCAATTTAATATATCATATATATTATTATACATTAAATTATCGAATCAACACTTGATCCGACAATCCGGCTATATCGCATATAACCGACTAATATTAATCCGTACCGATTCATCGAATCAACACTTGATCCGATGACCCGGCTGATATCAAATATCGCGAGAATAGAATACGGTATCTCATATCGTATTATCCTCGGTCCCGCACATATCACATATGTGCTCCTACTTCGTTTTGCCTGAGTCAAGAAACCTCTGTGTAGGACTCTAAAGAATCGTCAATACGCCGGCAGTAGGTGATGATCATATCAAACACCCACAAGCTGCAAGCGGTCAGCTAAACGTAACAGCTACCCAGGTATTGAACGCTCAGAAGATCAACAAGCAAGCCTGTAACTTCTCCTGTGAATCCAAACAGTAACACTCCCGTACAGTCCGGTCTCGTCGTCTGATATGTTGCATATCTCGCATAGGGGTGGTAAACGTCAGACCCCAGTAGCTCGATAAGTCGTGTCGATATGAGGTCTATAACAGTTCGAGAAACTACTGATAACACTTACCAGTAAATCTCAGCAACCCTGGCCAGGGATTTCCGGTTATAGCCAATCGAACACAGCACAACATCAACTCCCTATACCGGGAGAGACGAATCCCCTCCTATCGCTCATTGCCTCCATGTGATTCGGGACTGTACCCAAAAGCCACCTTTTTGCACGCCCTCTTGGACGTGGTATGATGGAAATCAAAGCACAGTGGGAATCACACAAGACTCTATGACGATCTCGGGTCAACAGACTGCTCTGTACCAGTGTCACCGGAGAACTGCCATCTGACGTATGGTATAATACCATCTGGGAGTTCTCGGCGAGTCCGTCCAGTGTACCCAGTCTCCACTGAGCACCCGTACACCATCCTTGATGTCAAACACCGATGGATATGGGATCATCCATCGCCCATCATATGGGTCAAGATGCGTATACGCTAGTCTACTCTGGTGCATCGATGCCCTGTCTCGATACACCCTCGACTAGGAACAGTTATAGGATGTACTCGTCGACTACCGTGGCCCCACTAGTATGATCTCATCATAGTCCCAGTAGTCGAGTACATATCCTAAGGGCTTTATCAACATGTAATATAGAGACAATCAGAGTACATGTTAAGATAAAGTACAACCAGATAGCATACTATCATGTCGAGCAAGAAAGTCCTCCCTATATATGTCCTAGCATCCACTACAATATACATCGTATGTACAGTAATGGCCTCTAGGGCATACATATAACTAACAATCTCCCACTTGCACTAGGGCCATCTGTTATGGTATCGCATACCCAACAATTAGCTGCGGTTGAAGTATCTCATACTCAACCATCCCATAAAAGTCTCTACTGGGAAAAAGGCCTTTGTGAGTGGATCCGCGCTGTTGTCCTCTGTGTCTACTCTCCTAACCTCGATCTCCCTGGAAATCAACCATCTCCATGATGAGGTGATACTGCCTAAGAATTATGTCTGGATTTCTGATGGGATGGTAGTTCCTTGGCTAAAGCCACAACTCCATTGTCACACAATGGTAGGAACGAAGTTCATCTCATGAACTTATAAATATCCAGACTGCCTCTTTGGTAGTATCCTTGGTAACGATGTATCTTGCCTTTAATCGTCTAGTATGTCACGGTATCTAGCTTGGAACTCTTCCAACATACCGTCCCTCCACTGAGGGTATAGACAAGCCTGCGACTGACATTCAGTCGTCCTTATCACCCTGGAACCATTCCAGTGATTCTCCTCAGGATCGATTGATACCATCTCACTACAACTAGTGAGTATCCTAACATCCAATTAGATCTATCTCATAGATCCAAGAACCCAGGATATAGGAGGTATCACTTTGATCCTATATGGAGAATCATTGTGATAAGCGGAGATTGACCGAGCGTAGCATAGAAAACTCCTTCCCTATCAAGAGTATGTCATCCACGTACTCTACGAGGATCATCACCATACTCCCTACTATCTTTTTGTATATACAAGGTTCATCTACCATTTTGATGAAGTCAAACTCTTTGACTACCACATCAAAACAGATGTTCCAACTTCGCGATGCCTGTTTTATCACATAAAACATCTTGCACACGTTTCCGCTGCTCCCACTGTCTACGAAGCCCTTTGGCTGTGTACTTATAGACTCCCTTTTCTAAAACATCATTTAGAAAAGCAGTCATGACACCCAACCACCAGATATCGTAGTCATGGTATGTAGCCGTGGCAAGTAGGATCTGGATGGACTTAAGCATAGCTTTGAAAGTCTCAACTTTTCCATGTACACCAAGTAATCTTCTCAGGATATACTTGCTCCTGATGGGGATTTAACCCTTCAGATAAAGAAACCAAAGTCCATACTTTGTTGGTGTATAAGGATTCCATCTCAGATCGATAAGCACCCAGCCATTCTTACAGAGTCCCACTCCTGATGGCCAGCTTGAAACTAGTTGGGTCATCATCTCATGATGCAATCCTCGCTCCCACTGTCATAGAGAAACCGAAGTATCTCTCAGGTGGGTGAGGAACCCTACTAGATCGGCGGAGAGGCTGAGGTTCGTTGGAAACTATTGAATCCTTTGGTTCTACCAAATCATCGGCTGCATTTTGTATAGCTGGAACATTTCCAGTTCTACATAACAGACCTTGCCTCGAGCTTGTCCGGATTTTGCTTTTAGACATAGGCCGGACAACCCCAAATCTTAACAAGCTTAAGATATGGGCTCTTCCCTTTCTATATCACATATGAAGTGGTAGGCAACTGATTTGATTTGAACACTATTCAATAGGTATGCAGCTTCTCAAGTGCATAACTCCCAAAAGGAAATAGGAAACTCAGTAGTACTCATCATAGAGCACACCATAACAAATAGGGTGCTTTTGCTCTGCCCCGATATACCATCGTGCTATGGTGTATACGGAGGAGTAATGCTGAGAGAGAATCTCATTCTCCTTTAGAATAGTCCAGGAATTCCGTGCTCAAGTATTCTCCTCCTTGATCACATCAAAGGACATAATACTTATACCCGTATTTTGGTTCTCTACTTCTAAATTATATTCTGTGAATATCTCAAAAGGTTCGGACTTGTGTTTCAACAGGAACATATGTCTGAATCTTGAGAGATTATCAGAGAATGTAATGAAGTACAAAGAACCGATCTTGGCATGTGTAGACAGGGGTCTTTCATACATCAGCATGTATCAATCCCAAAAGTTCACTAACTCTTTCTCTGTTTCCAATAAACAGAGCTGTGGTCATCTTATCTTTGTGACATGACAGGCAAGTTTCACAAGATGTAAATTCAAACTAATTTAAATATGCATCTAAATGTAACTTCAGCCAGTCGGGTCGCATTGATATGACCTAGTCTACAATGCCTCTAGAAGGATTCGTTCATTTCTGAACTCTTCCTCTTGTGTGTGTTCTGTACGTTAAGAACTGTGGTTTGATTTAGAACGTCAATGTTTTTAGATAACGTGCCTGAACCGATCAACACTTGACATAGGAAATGTTCAAAACATTATCCAACAATACAAAATTATATCCTTTCTTTACTAATAAAGAGACTGACATGATTTTGTATATCAGATTCGGTATCTAATAACATTTGTTCAGAATCAATGTATTCTGGTAATACAGGGTGACAGTGACCAACAGACTTGGCTGCAACACTTGCACCGTTTTCTGTCTCATGAAACTTATCACCCGTTCTCAGTTCTTTACCTATCTGTAGCCCATGTAACAGATTACATATACGGGATCCTGATTCGGTATCACATACCCAGGACGTAAAGGATACTGAGAAACTGTTCTGTGTAATGAACACACCCGAAGACGATGCATCAACATGCACTTTCTTCGTTTGGGCGGCACGGGAATTCTGGTAATCCCCAATTTCCTGCTCTGTCTTATAACAATTATAAGTTGGAGCGGGACCAACGTTCCCCAGCTCAGTATAACAAGCGGGTTCGGTCAATATATCCGTTTTATTATCTTGATTAAGGCGTGATATGGTCGCTATCTGGAGAGAGAGAGAGAAGAAAACACTCAGCGTATGCTCTTGCAAGATTAGATTGGTTATATAATATATCTAATCAGGATGTCTCCCACTGTTTTAGTCAAATCTTCCTTCAAATCCTAAAAGGAAAGACTAGCCGGGATTAATTACACGCTACAAGTTCGCCAATCTTTTAGCCAGGCCAGTGTCGGTACTTTGAGGGAGGTCCCCCGTGCTTTCGCACGAACCTAATTAAAGTAAACCTCGTTTTCCCAGAGGCGTAACCCCGTTAACACCTTTCTAGACACCTACTTGATCGGCTAATTGTAATGTGTAAAACTCTCCCAGGAGTAACTCTTACTCGCAGCGAGTATCGGGATCCAACTATCTTATAGAAGGTATGCAATCTCATTGCAAATTTCAACACTTGAAATTCCCAATAATATTTTGCCCCAAGCGATCTATGACCTTGACTGAGTCAACAAACCATAGACCGTAAGTAAAGTTCAACCCGTCATTTCCCGATTGAATTAAACCCACCCGCACGACCCTTGACTGAGTCAACAAGGCCGCACGACTACCTTAATCCAATCGCATCATATGCTTTGCAGATAAGCACTAATCAGCTACCGCACACTACGCCTTGACTGAGTCAACAAACGCAGCACGAATACTAACTATTACTTATCTGAAATGACGGAGGGCTACGACAGGTTTTTAAGAAAACCCTTTGCTTAATGAACTTTATATCGTTGTAGAATCGAGTGATTTTTAAATGGAGTGCTTTTGAGGCTTTTCTGGTTTTGCTAAAGGGGTCACTCCCGGTGAAGGGATCGTCGGCCCTTTCCTCATCGAATAAGGTGCAGGATATATCATATATACCGCTGTGCAAAGCAAGAACTATAGAAGCAATCAAAAGACAGACCGTGTTTGTAGCATCTGCCAGTTATTGCTAAAGGAGTTACTCCCGGTGAAGGGATCTCGGTCCTTTCCTTATCGAATAAGGTGCTGGATGTTCTACAAGGAACACCGCTATGCAAAGCAAGAACTGTAGCTACCAGTTTTTATAAACAAGTTTCTACAACATCTTAGGTTTCTTTTATTTCATTAATCTCATTAATGAAGTCCCATTTTATTATGCTTCACAAGCATCACAGTTGAAACAAAATCTGCAATATAACATATATCTCATATATATAAAATATAAACATTCGTCTCAGGCAGTAATATGATCTCATCACAGAACAATGCAGCAGAAGAACATATATGAAATATTGGATATACTAGGACGTCCGTGTTTTCAATACGAGCCTGTATAAAACATGGATTCCACGGTCGCGATGAATAGCCAAACCCACATCCCTAGACCCCTACGAGAGCGGCAAGTAACACTGCCAATTCTAGGGTTAGGAGACCCGGTCTCGACTCCTCAAGATGGTCTCCCACTGGACCCTAGAACCCGGTTACTTATGCTCCCCGCCTTGGGTCTACCTAATGCGGAAAAGTAAATAATATACAACGGTGACATCTTCCGCTACCTGGAAGTGCCCCAATAAAAGAATATTACATACAAATGAATTTTACATGAATGAAAAAGAAAAACTCTCATCTCACATAAAACCCCCGGCTATTCAAAAGCGACGATCCAATACAACATATCACAGCAACACATAATATCTCATATCATCAACGTAAGCAAGTATGCGTATCCCGATTGTCGTTGATGTATAGCAACGAAGTCGGCGATACACCACATACTACGCTTACGGTCACAGAAAAGAAAGTGTAAAACTACAACAGTTGGAATCCGCAACCTCTTTAGACATCGCATGCCTAACCAAATGAATTCCTTAGACATCGCATGCCTAACAATTATAAACCCCGCATTTTAGTCTCATTATCGAAAACTCTTTTCAATATCAAGTCGGGCAATTCAACAAGATTCCCGACGTCCTGATCGAATGCTCGTCGCAAACTTTAGTAGACGGCCGCACCCCCAGATGCCGTCGACGAAGTGCACTAAGGCGGAACACCGCTGCCGCGAGCACCCGAACGAATGCTTTCGGCGACGGGGTTCTTCTACAGTCACTTGGTCGGGGCTATGGTGCGTAGCTGTCTATTAAGTTTACCCAGCGAGTATCCGCGTACGCTATGTGATTGCGACGGAGTTTTGATCGCATCAAAATTCCGTGGCAACCGATCATCTGAGACTAAACTGCTATGTTTATAATATTCAAATCAGTTATCTCATAACTACCTGTGGATTCCAATTATTGTATCACATTCCAGATAAATAGAAAAAGTTAAACTTTCCGATCGAATCATCAAGCACCCAAGATTTCCCCAATATATCTCAACGCTTGAAATCAGTTTAAAAACATCCATCACATGCCACAGTACCAATGATCCAGCCGTAGAAGGGTCAAGCCAACGCCTCACATGTGGCACGCCGTACTGCCCCAAACCCTAAGGTTCAAAGGGCAGTTCAAGACGGTCACATAATCGAGTTAAGGTTTGTTGTCTTCTAGAGGGTCCACCGAGTTACTTGCATGACTTAGAACATTCTTAAACACGAGAAAAAATCCAACTTTTGAAAAATTTTCCGATAGGGGAAAAATTGAGTTATTGATATCCGTTCGAACTTTTTAACAGTTTCTAAAAATTATCCGGACAAACTAAACAAAATTATAAAATCCGATTGAATCTTTAAGTCCCCAATACAACCCAGATAATTCAACAGTTGAAAAGATATTAAAAATTCCCAGATAACTCAGCACCAGAAAATAGGAATTACTGCGCAAAAATTAATGCAACAGGAGACCGTACGACCGCGGAACCGCGGCACATGCTTGGCTCGTGCCGCGGTTCCGCGGTGGTTTAATTGTGTTGGGCCCCCGTATTTCACAGTAATTCATATTAGACCCTGCTTAATTTCTGCATATTTTTAATATGGAAAAATCACAGTTTTGAAAAAATTTCCAGAAAGTGGGTTTTATCGGGTTTTCCGGGTTCGATCGGACTTTAAACTTCGTCTAGACTTCGCCTAAAGCTCTAGCTTGGCTCTGATACCACTGTAGGGTTGCTAGGCACGCGCACAAGGGTCTACGAGGCATCAACCATGCCCGATTTAAAAATTAGCCGTGCCGAACAACCCGAATACGGAACTTTAAACTAGAGATTAGGCGAAAACAAGCATGCTAAACACTTTAACACTAAGTGAGAGGGATTACAACCTTTGTAGATCTGGTCCTTCACTTCATATGCTCCGTGTTGTGGTCCCTTCGCTGCGATCATCGGGATCCGGACTCTCGAGAGGTTCCACGAGGAGAAAGACGCAACCTTTGCTTCCGATCTTCGATATTAAGATGATCTACCTTGAAGTTTCTTTAACACAAGCTAACACTCATGAAATGATGTGAACACCCTCATCTAAATGGCAAGGGAAGATGAGGATGATGAAGTAGGATTTTTGCTCTCTTTATTTATATTTTTCTCACAATTATTCATCACTTTGGAAAAATCAAGCAAGCTTTTTCTTGAAGAGTGAAGGAAGAAGAAGATGAATAATGTTGATCAATCCTTTTGTGATGAATAGTAATCAAGAATATATGATTGATTATCAAACCATGGTCAAGGATGAGAGGCTAAACCAATGTAGAGAATAAACTAGAGTTAGGGTTTGGTTAGTTCAAAGCATGAGTCATAACAAAATATCTTTATCATGACAAAATAGAAAACCTTCTAGAATGAACAAGAAGGTGCTAAACCTAATCAAACCCTAATCCCATTATATCATCCTTAAACATGTTTTATAATAAATCATATCATGTCACAATAATATATATCACATATATATTATATATTTGCAACAAAAGAAAATATACAATTAACATATATCGCATATATATCAATGTATTAATCCGGGTGAGAAAAAGAATCTTTTAGTGAGCAAATATTAGTTAATGCAATTTAATATATCATATATATTATTATACATTAAATTATCGAATCAACACTTGATCCGACAATCCGGCTATATCGCATATAACCGACTAATATTAATCCGTACCGATTCATCGAATCAACACTTGATCCGATGACCCGGCTGATATCAAATATCGCGAGAATAGAATACGGTATCTCATATCGTATTATCCTCGGTCCCGCACATATCACATATGTGCTCCTACTTCGTTTTGCCTGAGTCAAGAAACCTCTGTGTAGGACTCTAAAGAATCGTCAATACGCCGGCAGTAGGTGATGATCATATCAAACACCCACAAGCTGCAAGCGGTCAGCTAAACGTAACAGCTACCCAGGTATTGAGCGCTCAGAAGATCAACAAGCAAGCCTGTAACTTCTCCTGTGAATCCAAACAGTAACACTCCCGTACAGTCCGGTCTCGTCGTCTGATATGTTGCATATCTTGCCTAGGGGTGGTAAACGTCAGACCCCAGTAGCTCGATAAGTCTTGTCGATATGAGGTCTATAACAGTTCGAGAAACTACTGATAACACTTACCAGTAAATCTCAGCAACCCTGGCCAGGGATTTCCGGTTATAGCCAATCGAACACAGCACAACATCAACTCCCTATACCGGGAGAGACGAATCCCCTCCTATCGCTCATTGCCTCCATGTGATTCGGGACTGTATCCAAAAGCCACCTTTTTGCACGCCCTCTTGGACGTGGTATGATGGAAATCAAAGCACAGTGGGAATCACACAAGACTCTATGACGATCTCGGGTCAACAGACTACTCTATACCAGTGTCACCGGAGAACTGCCATCTGACGTATGGTATAATACCATCTGGGAGTTCTCGGCGAGTCCGTCCAGTGTACCCAGTCTCTACTGAGCACCCGTACACCATCCTTGATGTCAAACACCGATGGATATGGGATCATCCATCGCCCATCATATGGGTCAAGATGCGTATACGCTAGTCTACTCTGGTGCATCGATGCCCTGTCTCGATACACCCTCGACTAGAAACAGTTATAGGATGTACTCGTCGACTACCGTGGCCCCACTAGTATGATCTCATCATAGTCCCAGTAGTTGAGTACATATCCTAAGGGCTTTATCAACATATAATATAGAGACAATCAGAGTACATGTTAAGATAAAGTACAACCAGATAGCATACTATCATGTCGAGCAAGAAAGTCCTCCCTATATATGTCCTAGCATCCACTACAATATACATCGTATGTACAGTAATGGCCTCTAGGGCATACATATAACTAACAGGGTCCCGATCCCACTGATGAGTAGGATTACTCTTGGGAGATATTTTTCACTTCACAATTAGCTAACATATTAGGTGTCTAAAAGGATGTTAATGGGGCCATGCCTATGTGGAAACGAGGTTTATTTTAATTAGGTCCGTGTGAGAGCACGAGGAACCTCTTTCGGAGTACCAATACCCACCTGGCTGAACGGTTGGCCAACTTGTAAGGTGTGAATTATCACAACTAGTTCTCCTTTTAAGATTTGAAGGAGAATTCGAGGAAACAGTGGGAGCCATCCTGATTAGATAAATTAAAAACCAATCTAATCTTACAAAAGCGCATGCTGAGTGTTTCTTTTCTTTCTGTCCAGGTAGCAACCATGCCACGCCCTAAATAGGATAATAAAATGTATGACTTGACCGACTCAGATTCTTATTAGGGGCTGGGGAACGTCGGTTCGGCTCTGACTTGTGACAAATGCCACGAGCTTGGGTAAGAGAAAGAGAATTACATGAATTCCTTGATGACCCTGGTGAAGATTGTAGGGTTACTAGGCACTCTAACAAGGGTTAAGGAAGCATCAAACATGCCCGTTTAAAATTTTAGCCGTGCCGAATAACCCTAAACAAGATCGTTGCTAGAAAATTAGGGTTTCATATGCTAGTAAACTACGTTTACGACTAAGTGAATACGAAATACAACCTTTGTAGATCGGTCCTTCACTTCTATAGCTCCTTGTTGAAGTCCCTTCGCTGCGATCGTGGTTCTTCCGGACCTTTGCATGGCTTCACGAGGCGAAAGACACGTCCTTGGTTGAAGTCTTCGAGGCCGAAGATGATCTACGTCGAGGGGATGCCAACTCAAGCTTCTACTTCACTAACTTGAGAATTAGTGAAGCAAACACCCTAAACTAAAGTGCTAGTCTAGTAGAGGATGGAGAAATAGGAAGTGGGTTCTCTTTAGAATTTTATTTCTCACATTCTTTCTCACTTTGGATCAAACCCTAGCAAGCTTTTTCTCTTGAACAAAGAAGAAGAAGATGAACAAAAGAAAGAGATGGGGATAATGATCAAGTGAGAAGGCTAACCATGGCGAGTGAGTATCATATACTAACTCTTGTAGAGACTTAACCCATGGCTAATCCTTATGGTTGGGTTAAGAAATATCCATAGTAAAAACAAATTTAGTGGAATTAGTCAATGCTTCCACAAGCTTCAAGCATTTAGCTAATCCTCCACTAATTTTGTAATTACTTTGAATATCAAAATCCAACATAAATAAATAGCATGGTGTAAGTCTCATACACCCAAGTCATGTGTATCATCAACCATGATACACAAAAAAGAAAACACATTTTAATATATATCACATATATATTAAAGTTGTGTACATGTGAGAAAAAACCTAAAGTGAACAAGTGTTAGTTAATGTAAACTAGTATATCAAATATACAATTATACAATAAATTATTAAATCAACACTTGACTTAATAATCCGGTCATATCACATATAACCGACTAACATCCAATGTATCGACTTATCGAATCAACACTTGATTCGATAACCCGGCTATATCATATATAACCGACCGATACAAAAAGTCGCGAGAATAGAATACGGTATCACATACACGCATTATTCTCGGTCCCGCACATATCACATACGTGCTCCTATTTCGTTTTGCCTGAGCCAGTAAAACCTCTATGTAGGACTCTAAAGACTCGTCAATATGCCGGCAGTAGGTGATGATCACATCAAGCACCCACAAGCCGTCAGCGGTACTAGCTGGACGTAGCGGCTACCCGGGTATTGAGAGATCAGAAGATCAGCAAGCAAGCCCACTCCAACTCCTGTAAAAGCCTGCCGGTAACACTTCCCGTACAGTCCGGTCTCCTCGTCTGATATGTCGCATATCAATCTAGGGGTGGTAAACGTCAGACCCCAATAACCGATAAGTCGTGCCGATGTGAGGCTCATAACGGGTCGAGAAATTACTGGTAACACTTACCAGTAAATCTCTAAATCAGCCTTGGCCAGGGACTTCCCTGTTACGGCCAATCGAGCACAGCGCAACATCAACCTCCAATACCGGGAGAGACGAAACCCCTCCCATCGCTCATTGCCTCCATGTGACTCAGGACTGTACCCAAAGACCACCGTTTTGCATGCCCTCATGGATGTGGTAAGGTGGAAATCAAAGCACAGTGGGAATCACACAAGACTCTATGACGATCTTGGGTCTACAGACTAATCTGCACAAGTGTCACCAGAGAACTGCCATCTGACGTGAGGTATAATACCATCTGGGAGTTCTCGGCGAGTCCGTCCAGTGTACTCAGTCTCCACTGAGCACCCGTATACCATCTCTGATGTCAAACACCAATGGATATAGGATCATCCATCGCCCATCTCATGGGTCGAGAAGCGTATACGCTAGTCTACTAAGGTATATCGATGCCTCGTCTCGATACACCCACGACTAGGGACCTTGAAGGATGTACTTATGGACTACCATGTCCCCACTAGTATGATCCGCATCATATTCCAGATAGTCAAGTACACATCCTAAGGGCTTTACCAACATGTAACTATAAAACAGTATAAAGAGACAAGTGTACATGTTAAAGTAAAGTGCAACCAGATAGTATACTATCATATCGAGCAAGAAAGTCCTATCTATATATGTCCAAGAATCCAATATAATATACATCATCTGTACAATACTGGCCTCTAGGGCATACATACAACTAACAATCTCCCACTTGCACTAGGGCCAGCTGCTGTAGTATCGCATACCAAGCATCCCGAAGAGTCTCTCAAACTGTATCTGTGGAATGGCCTTCGTGAGTGGATCCGCAGTGTTGTTCTTCATGTCAACCCTCCTGACCTTGATCTCCCGGCGATCAACTATCTCCCGGATTAGGTGATACCGTCTCAGAATATGCCTGGATCGCTGATGGGACCTGGGATACTTGGCCAAAGCCACCGCTCCATTGTTATCGCAATACAAAGGTATTGGATTCTCCATGGATGGAAGCACTCCAAGTTCAGTAATGAACTTCTTGATCCAGACAGCCTTTTTGGCAGCATCGTTGGCAGCGATGTATTCAGCCTCCATCGTCGAGTCTGCCACGGTTTCCTTCTTGGAACTCTTCCAGCTAACCGCCCCTCCGTAAAGGGTAAAGACAAATCCCGACCGCGACTTAGAGTCGTCCTTATCACTCTGGAAGCTCGTATCGGTAAAGGACTCCACTTAGAGTTCTCCGTTACCATACACCAAGAGCATCTCTTTAGTCCTTCGCAAGTACTTGAGAATGCTCTTCACAGCTGTCCAGTGACTCTCTCCAGGATCAGCTTGATATCTACTCACTACACTTAGTGAGTATGCTACATCAGGTCTGGTACATAGCATCGCGTACATGATAGAGCCTACAGCCGAAGCATAGGGTATCCCTTGCATGCGAGCTCTCTCCAAATCAGTCTTGGGAGACATCTCTTTGGAGAGAGTGAGCCCTGAGATCGTGGGTAAAAACCCACGTTTGGACTCTTCCATACTAAACCGCTTTAGTATGGTGTCAATGTACCTTGATTGGGACAATCCCAATATCCTTTTAGATCTATCTTTATAGATCATAATTCCCAGTATGCAGGAGGCATCACCTAGATCTTTCATTGAGAATCTTTGTGATAAGAAGAGCTTGACCAATTGCAGCATAGGAATATCATTTCCTATCAAGAGTATGTCGTCCACGTACAATACGAGGAAGACAACCTTACTCTCTGCCACCTTCTTGTAGATACAAGGTTCATCTACGTTTTTGACGAAATCAAACTCTTTGATAACGACGTCAAAGCAGATGTTCCAACTCCCCGATGCTTGCTTTAATCAATAAATGGATTTAAGCAGCTTGCACACCTTCCCGCTGCTCCCACTATCTACGAAGCCCTCTGGCTGAGTCATGTACACGCACTCTTCTAAATCACCGTTTAGAAAGGTGGTCTTAACATCCATTTGCCAGATTTCGTAGTCATGATATGCAGCGATGGCAAGCATGATCCGGATGGATTTAAGCATAGCCACTGGAGAAAAGGTTTCTTCATAGTCCACACCTGGTCTTTGACGAAAACCCTTTGCAACAAGTCTAGCTTTGAAAGTCTCCACTTTTCCATCTACACCAAGTTTTTTCTTGAAGATCCACTTGCTCCCAATGGGTTTTACCCCTTCAGGAGCATCTTCTAAAGTCCATACTTTGTTGGTGTACATGGATTCCATCTCGGACCGCATTGCATCCAGCCATTTCACTGAGTCCCCACTCGTGATGGCCTGCTCGAAGCTAGTTGGGTCATTATCAACCATGATGCAATCCTCGCTCCCACCATCCATGAGAAAACCGTAGTATCTCTCAGGTGGGTGAGGAACCCTACTAGATCGGCAGAGAGGCTGAGGTTCGTTGGAAACTACCAAATTCTTTGGTTCCACCAAATCTTCTGTTGCAGCTTTTGTAGCTGGAACCTCTTCCAGTTCTACCTCATGACCACTAATCTCTTTTGCAAGAAATTCCTTTTCTAAAAATGTGGCTTGCCGAGAAACAAACACCCTTTGTTCCTTAGTGTGGTAGAAGATATACCCTTGTGAATTCTTGGGATATCCTACAAATTTGCATAGAACAGACCGTGCCTCGAGTTTGTCCGGATTTTGTCATTTGACATAGGCTGGACAACCCCATATCTTTATATAGTTAAGACATGGTCTCTTCCCTTTCCATATCTCATTTGGAGTGGTAGGCACAGATTTGGTAGGGGCCATATTCAATAGATGTATGGCTGTCTTTAGCGCATACCCCTAGAAGGAAATAGGTAACTCAGCTGTGCTCATCATAGAGCGCACCATATCTAATAGGGTGCGGTTCCTCCGTTCTGATACACCGTTGTGCTGTGGTGTATATGGAGGAGTCAGCTGAGAGAGAATCCCATTCTCTTTTAGGAAGTCCAGGAATTCATTGCTCAAGTATTCACCTCCTCGATCAGATCGTAGGATTTTAATACTTTTTCCGGTTTGGTTCTCGACTTCTTGTTTATATTCTCTATATTTCTCAAAAGCTTCAGATTTGTGTCTTATCAAGAACACATGTCCGTATCTTGAGAGATCATCAGTGAATGTAATGAAGTATGAAGAACCATCCCTGGCATGTGTAGACATGGGACCGCATACATCACTATGTATCAGCCCCAAGAGTTCGGTAACTCTTTCTCCGTGTCCCGTAAACGGAGTTTTGGTCATCTTGCCTTTGAGACATGACTGGCAAGTGTTATAAGATGAAAATTCGAACGGTTTCTGTAGGGTTCCTAGGCACTCTAGTGAGTTCTCACAAGGCATCAACCATGCCAATTTCAAAAATTATGGGTGCCGAGAAACCCGACTACGGATCGTTGGCTAGATTTCTAGGCGACAAAGCTTAACTAGTTAACACTTAACTAAGAGTTTAACGGAAATACAACCTTTGTAGATCCGGTGCTCCACCTCCACGGCTCCGCAACGAAGTCCCCTCGCTGTCCAAATGAATTCCCGGGCTCTAGCGTCGGCTTCGTCGGAGAAATGGCGAGCTAGGTCGTCGATGTCCATGCCGAAGATGATCTACGTCGAGGCATCGCTAGATCAAGCTCCAACTTCATCAAGTCTAGAAAACTTGTGAAGGAAACACACTCTACTACTTGGCAAGAGGTAGAGGATGAAGAAATAGGAAGTGGGTAGACTTTATAATTGGATTTCTCACTTGTTTCCATCAATCACCATTGATGAAGCAAGCTTCTTCATGTGAAGAAGAAGAAGAAGATGAAGATAATGTTATGATAAGTTTTTTCAAAATAGAAAATAAATTGAATACTTATCATAATGCAACCATGGTAAAGTGTAGAGACTAAACTAAGGTAAGTGGGAATGGTTAGGGTTAAGCATGAGACAAAAGGGTGACTTTGGTCAAACCTTCATGAATCTTCATGAAAGAAACAAATGAAAGCCACCATTTTCTCTTTATGCATTTTATTTTCCAAAAAGGATATATGAAATAAATAAATGAATAAGTAAAAACAAAACCCTAACCATTACACAACCATGGTTTAATCTTTACACTTAACCAATTTTGCATGTATCATCAAACATGATACAATCAAGTGCACAAAACTATATCGAATATACAATGTGCACAAGCGAGTGAGAAAATCCATTTAAAGTGAACCAATATTAGTTAATGCAAAGTAATATATCAAATATATAATTATACATTAAATCATTAAATCAACACTTGATTTAACGATCCGGTCATATCGCATATAACCGACTAATATCCAATGTATCGGCTTATCGAATCAACCCTCGATTCGATAACTAGGTTATATCGCATATAACCATTCGATACATTCATCGCGAGAATGGAATACGGTATCACATACACGCATTATTCTCGGTCCCGCACATATCTCATATGCGCTCCTATTTCGTTTCGCTTGAGCCAGGAAACCTCTGTGTAGGACTCTAAAGACTCGTCAATACGCCGGCAGCAGATGATGATCATATCAAGCACCCACAAGCCGAAAGCGGTCTGCTAAACATAACGGCCACCCGGGTATTGAGCGATCTGAAGACCGATGAGCAAGCCCGCTCACACTCCAGTGAATCCAACCAGTAACATTACCGTACAGTCCGGTCTGATCGTCTGATATGTCGCATATCTCGCCTAGGGGTGGTAAACGTCAGACCCCAATAGCTCGATAAGTCGTGTCGATATGAGGTCTATAACACTTCGAGAAACTACCGGTAATACTTACCAGTAAATCTCAGCAACCCTGGCCAGGGATTTCCTGTTATAGCTAATCGAACACAGCGCAACATCAACCCCCTATACCGGGAGAGACGAATCCCCTCCTATCGCTCATTGCCTCCATGTGACTCGGGACTGTACCCAAAAACCACCGTTTTGCACGCCCTCTTGGATGTGGTAAGATGGAAATCAAAGCACCGTGGGAACCACACAAGACTCTATGACGATCTCGGGTCAACAGACTACTCTGTACCAGTGTCACCAGAGAACTGCCATCTGACGTAAGGTATAATACCATCTGGGAGTTCTCGGCGAGTCCGTCCAGTGTACCCAGTCTCTACTGAGTACCCGTATATCTCCTCTGATGTCAAACACCAATGGATATGGGATCATCCATCGCCCATCTGTATGGGTCGAGAAGGTACACGCTAGTCTACTCTGGTATATCGATGCCCCGTCTCGATACACCCACGACTAGGGACTTTGAAGGATGTACTTATGGACTACCCTGTCCCCACTAGTATGATCCGCATCATAGTCCAGGTAGTCAAGTACACATCCTAAGGGCTTTACCAACATGTAACAGAGAGACAATCAGTGTACACGTTAAGGTAAAGAGTAACCAGATAGCATACTATCATGTCGAGCAAGAAAGTCCTCCCTACATATGTCCCAGCATCCACTACAATATACATCCTATGTACAGTAATGGCCTCTAGGGCATACATATAACTAACAATCTCCCACTTGCACTAGGGCCATCTGTAGCAGTGGTTGTAGTATCTCATACTCAACCATCCCATAAAAGTCTCTCTCTGGGAATAGGCCTTCGTGAGTGGATCCGCCGTGTTATCCTCTGAGTCTGCTCTCCTTGTCTCGATCACCTTGGAGATCAACCATCTCCATGATCAGGTGATACTGCCTTAGAATAAGTCTGGATCACTGATGGGACCGGCGTTCCTTGGCATAAGCCACAACTCCATTGTCTCACAATGGTAGGAACGTAGTTCATCTCATGAACCAATATACACCCAAACATCCTCTTTGGTAGCATCATAAGTAGCGATGTATCCAGCCTTTACCGTATAGTATGTCACGGTATCTACCTTGGAACTCTTCCAACATACCGTCCCTTTACTGAGGGTAAAGACAATGCCTGCGACTGACATTCAGTCGTCTTTATCACCCTGGAACCCTTCCAGTGATTCTCCCCAGGATCGATTGATACCATCTCACTACAGCTAGTGAGTATTCTAACATCCATTTAGATCTATCTCATAGATCCAAAATCCAGGATTTAGTAGGTATCATTTTGATCCTTCGTGGAGAATCTTTGTGATAAGCGGAGATTGATCGAGCGTAGCATAGGAAACTCCTTCCCTATCATGAGTATGTCATCCACGTACTCTACGAGGATCACCACCATACTCCCTACTACCTTTTTATATATACAAGGTTCATCTACCATTTTGATGATGTCAAACTCTTTGACTAATCCATCAAAACAGATGTTCCAACTCCGCGATGCCTGCTTTATCCTATAAAGCATCTTGCACACGTTTCCGCTGCTCCCACTGTCTATGAGGCCCTCTGGCTGTGTACTTATAGACGCACTCTTCTAAATCAGTATTTAGAAAAGCAGTCATGACACCCAACCGTCAGATATCGTAGTCATGGTATGTAGCCATGGCAAGTAGTATCTGGATGGACTTAAGCATAGGTACTGGAAAAGGTTTCATCATCATCCACTCCTGGTCAATGACGAAAACCTTTAACTAGTCTAGCTTTGAAAGTCTCAACATTTCCATGTACACCAAGTAATCTTCTCAAGATATACTTGCTCCTGATGGGGATTTAACCCTTCAGATATAGCAACCAAAGTCCATACTTTGTTGGTGTATATGGATTCCATCTCAGATCACTAAGCATCCAGCCATTCTTACAGAGTCTTACTCCTGATGGCCAGCTCGAAGCTAGTTGGGTCATCATCTCATGATGCAATCCTCGCTCCCACTGTCATAGAGAAACCGAAGTATCTCTCAGGTGGGTGAGGAACCCTACTAGATCGGCGGAGAGGCTGAGGTTCGTTGACATCTACTGAATCCTTTGGTTGTACCAAATCATCTGCTGTAGTTTGTATGGCTGGAACATTTCCAGTTCTACATAACAGACCTTGCCTCGAGCTTGTCCGGATTTTGCTTTTAGACATAGGCCGGACAACCCCAAATCTTAACTAGCTTAAGACATGGGCTCTTCCCTTTCCATATCGCATATGAAATGGTAGGCAACTGATTTGATTGGAACCGTATTCAATAGGTATGCATCTTCTCAAGCGCATAACTCCCAAAAAGGAAATAGGTAACTCAGTAGTACTCATCATAGAGCACACCATATCATATAGGGTGTGATTGCTCCGCCCCGATATACCATCGTGCTATGGTGTATACGGAGGAGTAATGCTGAGAGAGAATCTCATTCTCCTTTAGAATAATCCAGGAATTTCGTGCTCAAGTATTCTCCTCCTTGATCACATCAAAGGACATAATACTTATACCCGTATTTTGGTTCTCTACTTCTAACTTATATTCTGTGAATATATCAAAAGGTTCGGACTTGTGTTTCAACAGGAACATATGTCTGAATCTAAAGAGATTTTCAGAGAATGTAATGAAGTATAAAGAACCAGTCCTGGCATGTGTAGACAGGGGACCTACATACATCAACATGTATCATCCCAAGAGTTCACTAACTCTTTCTCTGTTTCCAGTAAACAGAGCTATGGTCTTCTTATCTTTGTGACATGACTGGCGAGTTTCACAAGATGTAAATTCAAACTAATTTAAATATGCATCTAAATGTAACTCTAGCTAGTCGGGTCATATTGATCTGACCTAGTCTACAATACCTCAAGAAGGATTTTTCCATTTCTGAACTCTTCCTCTTGTGTGTGTTCATGTATACTAAGAACTGTAGTTTGATTTAGAACATTAATGCTTTTAGATAACGTGCCTGATCCGATCAACTTTTGATATAGGAAATGTTCAAAACATTATCCAACAATACAAAATTTTATCGTTTCTTTACTAATAAAGAGACAGATATGATTTTGTATATCAGGTTCGGTATCTAATAACATTCGTTCAGAATCAATGTATTACAATACAGGGTGACAATGACCGACAGACTTGGCTGCAACACTTGCCCCGTTTTCTGCCTCATGAAACTTATCACCCGTTCTCAGCTTTTCTACCCTTTTGTAGCCCTATGTAACAGATTACATATCTGGGATCCTGATCCGGTATCATATACCCAGGATGCAGAGGATACTGAGAAACAGTTATGTATAATGAACACACCCGAAGATGATGCATCAGCATGCACTCTCTTCGTTTGGGCGGCACGGGAAATCTGGTATTCCCCAATTTCCTGCTCTGTCTTATAACAATTATAAGTTGGAACGGGACCAACGTTCCCCAGCTCAGTATAACAAGCGGGTTCGGTCAATATTCCTTATTATTATCTTGATTAAGGCGTGACATGGTCGCTACCAGGAGAGAGAGAGAAGAAAACACTCAGCGTGCGCTCTTGCAAGAATAGATTGGTTATTATTTTATCTAATCAGGATGGCTCCCACTGCTTTTTATCAAATCTTCCTTCAAACCCTAAAAGGAAAGACTAGCCGGGATTAATTACATACTACAAGTTCGCCAATCTTTCAGCCAGGCCAGTGTCGGTACTTTGAGGGAGGTCCCCCGTGCTTTCGCACGAACCTAATTAATGTAAACCTCATTTTCCCAGAGGCATAACCTCGTTAACACCTTTCTAGACACCTACTTGATCGGCTAATTGTAATGTGTAAAACTCTCCCAGGAGTAACAATTACTCGCAGCGGGTATCGGGATCCAACTATCTCATAGAAGGTATGCAATCTCATTGCAAATTTCAACACTTGAAATTCCCGATAATATTTTGCCCCTAGCGTCCTATGACCTTGACGGAGGCCAAACTACCCATAGTCCGCTAGTCAAGTTCAACCCGTCATTTCCTGATTGAATTAAACCCACCCGCACGACCCTTGACGGAGGCCAAACAACGCCGTACGAATACCCTAATCCAATCGCATCATATGCTAGCAGATAAGCACTAGTTAGCTACCGTACACTACGCCTTGACGGAGGCCAAACAACCGCAGCACGAATACTAACTAGTACTTATCTGAAATGACGGAGGGCTACGACAGGTTTTTCTGAAAACCTATTGCGTAATGAACTCGATATCGTTTTAGAATCAAATGATTTTGAAATGGAGTGTTTTTGAAGCTTTTCTAGTTTTGCTAAAGGAGTCACTCCCGGTGAAGGGATCGTCGGTCCTTTCCTCGTCGAATGAGGTGCGGGATATATCATATATATCACTGTGCAAAGCAAAAACTCTTAAAAGCAATCAAAAGACAAACCGAGTGTGTAGCATCTGCCAGTTATTGCTAAAGGAGTCACTCCCGGTGAAGGGATCTCGGTCCTTTCCTTATCGAATAAGGTGCAGGATATATCATATATACCGCTGTGCAAAGCAAGAACTGTAGCTACCTGTTTTATTTTGAAATTCGATTCTACAACATCTTAGGTTTCTTTTACTTTCATTAATCATATTAATGAAGTCCCATCATTTAAAGTACCTAAACATCACAGATAAATACGACGTACACTTATGCCATCCGCATTCGCCTCGATGTCCCCTCGTGCACCGTTAGGTTAGGTAACTAACGGCAAAGCGGGGCAGGGCTAGCGCGGGTGTAAAACATAAGTAACGTCTATATAATATATCATATATACTATATACTGTATCTATCACAGAACATCACATGATCACATCACAGATATCGCAGCAAAAGAAACATATGAAATATTGGATATACTAGGACGTCCGTGTTTTCAATACGAGCCAGTATAAAACACGGATTCCACGGTCGTGATGAATAGCCAAACCCACACCCCTAGACCCCTACGAGAGCGGCAAGCAACCCTACCAATTCTAGAGTTAGGAGACCCGGATTCGACTCCTCGAGTTGGTCTCCCACTGGACCCCAGAACCCGGTTACTTGTGCCCTCCTCCTTGGGTCTATCCTAGTGCAGAAAAGTAAATAATATACAAAAGGTGACTACTTCCGCAACCTGGAAGTGCCCCAATAAAAGAATATTACATACAAGTTTTTACATGAATGAAAATGAAAAACACTCATCTCACATAAAAACCCCCGACTATTCAAACACGACGATCCAATATAACATATCCAGCAACACATAACATCACATGTCATCAACGTAAGTAAATATGCGCATCCCAATTGTCGTTGACATATAGCAACGAAACCGGCGATATCACATATTACACTTTCGGTCACAGAAAAGAAAGTGTAAAACTACAACAGTTGGAATCCGCAACCACCTCAGACATCGCATGCCTGACCAAATGAATTACTTAGACATCGCATGCCTAACAATTATAAACCCAGCATTTTAGTCTCTATATCGAAAACTCTTTTCAATATCAAGTCGGGCAATTCAACAAGATTCCCGAAATACTGATCGAATGCTCGTCGCAAACTTTAGTAGACGGTCGCACCCCCGATACCGTCGACGAAGTGCACCAAGGCGGAACACCGCTACCAGGAGCACCCGAACAGATGCTTTCGGCGACGGGGTTCTCCTACAGTCACTTGGTCGGGGCTATGGAGTGAGGCTGTCTATTAAGTTTACCCGGCGAGTATCCGCGTACGCTACGTGATTGCGACGGACTTTTGATCACATCAAAATTCCGTGGCAACCGATCAAGTGAGACTAAACTGCTGTGTTTATAACATTCATTTAGTTATCTCATAACTACTTGTGAATTCCAATTGTTGTATCACATTCCAGATAATTAGAAAATGTTAAACTTTCCGATCGAACATTCAAACACCCAAGTTTTCCCGATACAGATCAACACATGAAACAAGTCTAAAAACATTCAGTTCGTGCCTCAGTACCAACGGTCCAGCCGTAGAAGGGTCAAGCCAACGCCTCACATGTGGCACGCCGTACTGCCCCAAACCCGAAGGTTCAAAGGGCAGTTCAAGACGGTCACATAATCGAGTTAAGGTTTGTTGTCTTTTAGAGGGTCCATCGCGTTACTTGCACTACTAAGAACGTCGTTAAACTACGGAAAAATCCAACACTTGGAAATTTTCCGGCAGGGAAAAATTGGGTATTTATATCCGGTCGAACTTTTTAACATATTCTAAAATTATCCCGAAAAACACATAGACAAAGTTTGACAATCCGATCGAATGTACGAACTCCCAATACAACCCAAAATACTCAACTCTTTATTTCAGATTAAAATTTTCCAGAAAAACCAGCACTGCAAAATAGGAATTACTGTGCAAAATTTGATGGGAGAAGAGACAAAAGGGCCGCTGAACCGCCGCATTAGCATGCTAATGCCGCGGTTCCGCCGCACTTTTATGGAATTAGGAGCTAAATTTTGCTCCGTAATTCTTAGATTTCCCTGCTGATTTTTCTGCATATTTTTAATTTGCAAATATCCACATTTTACAAAAATGTCCAGAGAGCATTTTATAGTCGGGGTTTCGGGTCGATCGGACTTCTAACTCCGTCTACGCATCGCCTAAGGCTCTAGCTAGGCTCTGATACCACTGTAGGGTTCCTAGGCACTCTAGTGAGTTCTCACAAGGCATCAACCATGCCAATTTCAAAAATTATGGGTGCCGAGAAACCCGACTACGGATCGTTGGCTAGATTTCTAGGCGACAAAGCTTAACTAGTTAACACTTAACTAAGAGTTTAACGGAAATACAACCTTTGTAGATCCGGTGCTCCACCTCCACGGCTCCGCAACGAAGTCCCCTTGCTGTCTAAATGAATTCCCGGGCTCTAGCGTCGGCTTCGTCGGAGAAATGGCGAGCTAGGTCGTCGATGTCCATGCCGAAGATGATCTACGTCGAGACATCGCTAGATCAAGCTCCAACTTCATCAAGTCTAGAAAACTTGTGAAGGAAACACACTCTACTACTTGGCAAGAGGTAGAGGATGAAGAAATAGGAAGTGGGTAGACTTTAGAATTGGATTTCTCACTTTTTTCCATCAATCACCATTGATGAAGCAAGCTTCTTCATGTGAAGAAGAAGAAGAAGATGAAGATAATGTTATGATAAGTTTTTTCAAAATAGAAAATAAATTGAATACTTATCATAATGCAACCATGGTAAAGTGTAGAGACTAAACTAAGGTAAGTGGGAATGGTTAGGGTTAAGCATGAGACAAAGGGGTGACTTTGGTCAAACCTTCATGAATCTTCATGAAAGAAACAAATGAAAGCCACCATTTTCTCTTTATGCATTTTATTTTCCAAAAAGGATAAATGAAATAAATAAATGAATAAGTAAAAACAAAATCCTAACCATTACACAACCATGGTTTAATCTTTACACTTAACCAATTTTGCATGTATCATCAAACATGATACAATCAAGTGCACAAAACTATATCGAATATACAATGTGCACAAGCGAGTGAGAAAATCCATTTAAAGTGAACCAATATTAGTTAATGCAAAGTAATATATCAAATATATAATTATACATTAAATCATTAAATCAACACTTGATTTAACGATCCGGTCATATCGCATATAACCGACTAATATCCAATGTATCGGCTTATCGAATCAACCCTCGATTCGATAACTAGGTTATATCGCATATAACCATTCGATACATTCATCGCGAGAATGGAATACGGTATCACATACACGCATTATTCTCGTTCCCACACATATCTCATATGCGCTCCTATTTCGTTTCGCTTGAGCCAGGAAACCTCTGTGTAGGACTCTAAAGACTCGTCAATACGCCGGCAGCAGATAATGATCATATCAAGCACCCACAAGCCGCAAGCGGTCTGCTAAACGTAACGGCCACCCGGGTATTGAGCGATCTGAAGATCGACGAGCAAGCCCGCTCACACTCCAGTGAATCTAACCAGTAACACTACCGTACAGTCCGGTCTGATCGTCTGATATGTCGCATATCTCGCCTAAGGGTGGTAAACGTCAGACCCCAATAGCTCGATAAGTCGTGTCGATATGAGGTCTATAACACTTCGAGAAACTACTGGTAACACTTACCAGTAAATCTCAGCAACCCTGGCCAGGGATTTCCTGTTATAGCCAATCGAACACAGCGCAACATCAACCCCCTATACCGGGAGAGACGAATCCCCTCCTATCGCTCATTGCCTCCATGTGACTCGGGACTGTACCCAAAAACCACCGTTTTGCACGCCCTCTTGGACGTGGTCAGATGGAAATCAAAGCACAGTGGGAACCACACAAGACTCTATGACGATCTCGGGTCAACAGACTACTCTGTACCAGTGTCACCAGAGAACTGCCATCTGACGTAAGGTATAATACCATCTGGGAGTTCTCGGCGAGTCCGTCCAGTGTACCCAGTCTCTACTGAGCACCCGTATATCTCATCTGATGTCAAACACCAATGGATATGGGATCATCCATCGCCCATCTGTATGGGTCGAGAAGGTACACGCTAGTCTACTCTGGTATATCGATGCCCCGTCTCGATACACCCACGACTAGGGACTTTGAAGGATGTACTTATGGACTACCCTGTCCCCACTAGTATGATCCGCATCATAGTCCAGGTAGTCAAGTACACATCCTAAGGGCTTTACCAACATGTAACAGAGAGACAATCAGTGTACACGTTAAGGTAAAGAGTAACCAGATAGCATACTATCATGTCGAGCAAGAAAGTCCTCCCTATATATGTCCCAGCATCCACTACAATATACATCCTATGTACAGTAATGGCCTCTAGGGCATACATATAACTAACAGTTTCAAATATCCATCTTTATGCAACTTAGATAGTCGTGTCGCATTGATGTGACCCAGTCTACAATGCCACAAGAAGGATTCGTTCAGTTCTGAACTCTTCCTCTTGTGTGTGTTTGTTATGCTCAGAACTGTTGATTGATTTAGAACATAAATGCCATTACACAACGTGCTTGATCCAACCAACTTTTGGTTTAGGAAAATGTTCATAATATTATCCTGTAATACAAAATTATATCCCTCTTTACTCAACAAAGGAACCGATATAATGTTGCATATCAGGTTCGGCATGAAATAGCATTCGTTCAGAATCAATGTATTACCAGTTGGCAATACAAGGTGATATTCCCCGACGGTTTTAGCTGCAACAATTGCACAATTTCCAACCCTTATGTCTTTATCACCTTCTCCAAGTTCTCTACCTTTCCTAAGCCCATATAACTGATTACATATATGGGATTCTGACCCGGTATCTAATACCCAGGACGTAGAGCAAATGGAGAAACAATTCTCTGTAACGAACACACCCGAAGAAAATGCATCAACATGTACTTTCTTCATTCGGGTGGCATGGGAATCCTGGTATTCCCCTATATCCTGTTCAGTCTTATAACTTTTATAAGAAAGAACGGAACCAACGTTCCCCAGCACAGTATAACATGCGGGTTCGGTCAGTACATCCATATTATTATCTTGATTAAGGCATGATATGGTCGCTACCTGGAGAGAGAGAGAAGAAAACACTTTAGCGTATACTCTTGCAAGATCAGATTGGTTATTATTTTATCTAATCAGGATGGCTCCCACTGTTTTTATCAAATCTTCCTTCAAACCCTAAAAGGAAAGACTAGCCGGGATTAATTACACCATACAATTTCGCCAATCTTTCAGCCAGGCCAGTGTTGGTACTTTGAGGGAGGTTCCCCGTGCTTTCGCACGGACCTAATTAAAGTAAACATCGTTTTCCCAGAGGCGTAACCCCGTTGACACCTTTCTAGTCACTTACTTGATCGGCTATTGTCCTGTGTAAAACTCTCCCGGGAGTAACAATTACTTGCAGTGGGTATCGGGATCCAACTATCTCATAGAAGGTATGCAATCTCATTGCAAATTTCAACACTTGAATTTCCCGATAATATTTTGCCCCTAACGTGCTATGACCTTGACGAAAGCCAACAAACCATAGCCCGCTAGTCAAGTTCAACCCGTACATTTCTTGACTGAATTATACCCACCCGCACGACCCTTGACGAAAGACAACAAAGCCGTACGACTACCCTAATACAGTCGCATCATATGCAGCAGATAAGCAGCATATAGCTACCGCACACTACACCTTGATGAAAGCCAACAAATGCAGCACGAATACTATATGCAACTTATCTGAAATGACGGAGGGCTACGACAGGTTTTTCTGAAAACCTATTGCGTAATGAACTTGATATCATTATAGAATCATGTGAATTTTGAAATGGAGTGATTTTGAGGCTTTTATTAGTTTTGCTAAAGAGGTCACTCCCGGTGAAGGGATCTCAGCTCTTTCCTTATGGAATAAGGTGTATGATATATCATATACATCACTATGCAAAGCAAAACTCCAAAAGATATCAAAAGCAAACCGAGTGTTGTAGCATCTGCCAGTTTTGCTAAAGAGGTCACTCCCGGTGAAGGGATCTCGGCTCTTTCCCCATCGAATAAGTTGCGGGATATATCATATATATCGATATGCAAAGCAAAACTGTAGCTACCCTTTTTGAAAAATTTGATTCTACAACATCTTTTAGGTTTCTTTTCTTTCATTAATCACATTAATGAAGTCCCATCATTTAAGTCATCTAAACATCACAGATAAATACGACGTACACTTATACCATCCGCATTCACCTCGATGTCCCCTCGTGCACCGTTAGGTTAGGTAACTAACGGCAGAGCGGGGCAGGGCTAGCGCGGGTGTAAAACATAAGTAACGTCTATATAATTTATCATATATACTATATACAGTATTTATCACATCACATCACATGATCACATCACAGATATCGCAGCAGAAGAAACATATGAAACATTGGATATACTAGGACGTCCGTGTTTTATTTTGAGCCTCTATAAAACATGGATTCCACGGTCGCGATGAATAGCCAAAACCCACACCCCTAGACCCCTACGAGAGCGGCAAGCAACTCTTCCAATTCTAGAGTTAGGATACCCGGACTCGACTCCTCGAGTTGGTCTCCCACTGGACTCCAGAACCCGGTTACTTGTGCTCTCCTCCTTGGGTCTATCCTAGTGCGGAAAAGTAAATAATATACAAATGGTGACATCGACCTCATCCCGGAAGTGCCCAAATAAAAGAATATTACATACATTTAATTTTACATGAATGAAAATAAAAACCCTCATCTCACATAAAAAAACCCCGGCTATTCAGAACGCGACGATCCAATATAACATATCCAGCAACACATAACATCACATGTCATCAACGTAAGTAAATATGCGCATCCCAATTGTCGTTGACATATAGCAACGAAACCGGCGATATCACATATTACACTTACGGTAGCAGAAAAGAAAGTGTAAAACTACAACATTTCGAATCCACAATCTCTTTAGACATCGTAAATCCGAAATATCACATACTTCGCATTTCATGCCTAACTGTATGAATTCCACATATTGTATCACATTCCAGATAAATAGACAGTATTAAACTTTCCGATCGAATAATCAAATACCCAAGATTTCCTAAATAGCTCAACACTTGAGCGGAGTTCAAAAATTCCAGAATACGTCACAGTAGCAACGGTCCAGCCGTAGAAGGGTCAAGACAACGCCTCACATGTGGCACGCCGTACTGCCTCAAACCCTAAGGTTCAAAAGGCAGTTCAAGACGGTCACATAATCGAGTTAAGGTTTGTTGTCTTCTAGAAGGTCCATCGCGTCACATACACGTTTTTCCGAAAGATTTAAACCCGAGAAAAATTCAACACTTGAATGCTTTTTGTGCCGGGAAAAGTTGAGTTAATGATAACCGTTCGAACATTTTAATACTTTCTAAATTATCCGGAAAAACAAAAAAAAATTAAATTCTCCGATCGAATCGACGATTACAAAATAAACCCCAAAATACTCAACACTTGAGTTAATTTAAAAATACCCAGAAAATACAAATAACAGAAATAGTAATTACAGCGAAAAAATGAGTGCATGATTCCTCATTACTGCCGCGGATCCATTGCCCAAGGGAGGTACGACCGCGGTTCCGCGGTGGTGTGTACGGATTGTGCGCTCAATTTTCACCGTAGTTCTTAGAAAA
The DNA here is from genome assembly GCA_030015575.1 of Agapanthus africanus. Classification (NCBI taxonomy): domain Eukaryota; kingdom Viridiplantae; phylum Streptophyta; class Magnoliopsida; order Asparagales; family Amaryllidaceae; genus Agapanthus; species Agapanthus africanus. The sequence goes on from JASDDO010000004.1 coordinate 211,832,211, forward strand.
CCCTGCTGAATTTTTTAGGTATTTTTAATTCTGAAAATACACAGTTTTGAAAAAATGTACAGAGAGGGGGTTAACTTTGACGTATTCGGGTTCGTTCGGAGTTTTAACTTCGTTAACACATCACCTAATGTTCTAGCTAGGCTCTGATACCACTGTAGGGTTACTAGGCACTCTAACAAGGGTTAAGGAAGCATCAAACATGTCCGTTTAAAATTTTAGCCGTGCCGAATAACCCTAAACAAGATCGTTGCTAGAAAATTAGGGTTTCATATGCTAGTAAACTACGTTTACGACTAAGTGAATACGAAATACAACCTTTGTAGATCGGTCCTTCACTTCTATAGCTCCTTGTTGAAGTCCCTTCGCTGTGATCGTGGTTCTCCCGGACCCTTGCATGGCTTCACGAGGCGAAAGACGCGTCCTTGCTTGAAGTCTTCGAGGCCGAAGATGATCTACGTCGAGGGGATGCCAACTCAAGTATCTACTTCACTAACTTGAGAATTAGTGAAGCAAACACCCTAAACTAAAGTGCTAGTCTAGTAGAGGATGGAGAAACAGGAAGTGGGTTCTCTTTAGAATTTTATTTCTCACAATCTTTCTCACTTTGGATCAAACCCTAACAAGCTTTTTCTCTAGAACAAAGAAGAAGATGATGAACAAAAGAAAGAGATGAGGATAATGATTAAGTGAGAAGGCTAACCATGGTGAGTGAGTATCATATACTAACTCTTGTAGAGACTTAACCCATGGCTAATCCTTATGGTTGGGTTAAGAAATATCTATAGTAAAAACAAATTTAGTGGAATTAGTCAATGCTTCCACAAGCTTCCACAAGCTTCAAGCATTTAGCTAATCCTCCACTAATTTTGTAATTACTTTGAATATCAAAATCCAACATAAATAAATAGCATGGTGTAAGTCTCATACACCTAAGTCATGTGTATCATCAACCATGATACACAAAAAAGAAAACACATTTTAATATATATCACATATATATTAAAGTTGTGTACATGTGAGAAAAAACCTAAAGTGAACAAGTGTTAGTTAATGTAAACTAGTATATCAAATATACAATTATACAATAAATTATTAAATCAACACTTGACTTAATAATCCGTTCATATCACATATAACCGACTAACATCCAATGTTTCGACTTATCGAATCAACACTTGATTCGATAACCTGGCTATATCATATATAACCGACCGATACAAAAAGTCGCGAGAATAGAATACGGTATCACATAAACGCATTATTCTCGGTCCTGCACATATCACATACGTGCTCCTATTTCGTTTTGCCTGAGCCAGTAAAACCTCTATGTAGGACTCTAAAGACTCGTCAATACGCCGGCAGTAGGTGATGATCACATCAAGCACCCACAAGCCGTCAGCGGTACTAGCTGGACGTAACAGCAACCCGGGTATTGAGCGATCAGAAGATCAGCAAGCAAGCTTGCTCCAACTCCTGTAAAAGCCTGCCGGTAACACTTCCCGTATAGTCCGGTCTCCTCGTCTGATATGTCGCATATCAAGTCTAGGGGTGGTAAACGTCAGACCCCAATAACCGATAAATCGTGCCGATGTGAGGCTCATAACGGGTCGAGAAACTACTGGTAACACTTACCAGTAAATCTCTAAATCGGCCCTGGCCAGGAACTTCCCTGTTACGGCCAATCGAGCACAGCGCAACATCAACCCCCAATACCGGGAGAGACGAAACCCCTCCTATCGCTCATTGCCTCCATGTGACTCGGGACTGTACCCAAAGTCCACCATTTTGCATGCCCTCATGGACGTGGTAAGGTGGAAATCAAAGCACAGTGGGAATCACACAAGACTCTATGACGATCTCGGGTCTACAGACTAATCTGCATAAGTGTCACCAGAGAACTGCCATCTGACGTGAGGTATAATACCATCTGGGAGTTCTCGGCGAGTCCGCCCAGTGTACCCAGTCTCCACTGAGCACCCGTATACTATCTCTGATGTCAAACACTAATGGATATGGGATCATCCATCGCCCATCTCATGGGTCGAGAAGCGTATATGCTAGTCTACTCTGGTATATCGATGCCCCGTCTCGATACACCCACGACTAGGGACCTAGAAGGATGTACTTATGGACTACCATGTCCCCACTAGTATGATCCGCATCATAGTCCATGTAGTCAAGTACACATCCTAAAGGCTTTACCAACATGTAACTATAAAACAGTATAAAGAGACAAGTGTACATGTTAAAGTAAAGTGCAACCAGGTAGCATACTATCATATCGAGCAAGAAAGTCCTCTCTATATATGTCCAAGCATCCAATATAATATACATCATCTGTACAATACTGGCTTCTAGGGCATACATATAACTAACAAAGATGAAGTATATTATTGCATCTGCTTCAGGTGTTTTTGTTATTGAGAACTGTTTTTCAGTCAGTCCTACCTCCTGAGTACTAGATACCAGATCATGATCTTATATCTGTAATTTATTACCGGGACTAAGAAAAAGTAGGATGGTTGGACCTGGTGATATGTCCTTGAGAGTAGGGAACGGAGCACAAGTTGATACTGCTGCCGTCGGTGAATATCACCTAGTATTGCCATGTGACAATACTATAATTTTGAACAACTGCTATTATGTACCTTTCATGCTTTGCAACATGATATCATTTTCTTAACTTGATAAAGATGGATATAACTTTGTTCTAGATAGAAATATCATGAATATTTACCTTAATCAGGTATTGGTTACAGAATGTACATTGTGTAATGGTATCTATGTTCTTAATCAAAACATAGTTCTAAATGTACAAGACACACACAAGAGGAAGAGTTCAGATACGAATGAAACCTACTTGTGGCATTGTAAACTTGGTCATATCGGTGAGAAAAGACTAAGTAAGTTACATAAGGATGGATATCTGAATCTGTTCGAATTTTCATATTATTAAACTTGTCGGTCTTGTTTCAAAAGAAAGATGACCAAATCTCCGTTCACTGGACACAGAGAAAGAGCTACAGAGCTCTTGGGACTCATACACAGTGATTGTGGTCCAATGTCTATACATGCAAGGGGTGGATTCTCGTACTTCATTACATTCACCGATGATCTCTTTAGGTTCGGATTTGTATTTCTAATGAAACACAAATCTGAAGCTTTTGAGAAATTCAAAGAATATAAGTGCGAAGAAGAGAACCAGACTGACAAAAGTATTAAAATCCTTCGATCTGTTTGAGAAGGTGAATACTTAAGCACGGGATTCCTTGATTTCTGAAAGAGAATGGAATTCTCTCTCAGCTTACTCCTCCGTATACATCACAACACAACGGTGTGTCGGAAAGAAGGAATCGTATCCTTTTGGATATAGTTTGCTCTATGATGAATAGTGCTGAGTTACCTCTTTCATTCTGGGGTCATGCGCTACAGACACCGGCATACCTATTGAATGATGTTCTATCGAAATCTGTGCCTAAAACTCCATATGAAATATAGAGTAGAAAAATACCATATCTTAAACGTATTAAGATATGGGGTTGTCCGACCTATGTTAAAGTACAAAATCTGGATAAACTTCAGGAACGTTCAGTCTTATGTAAGTTTATGGGATATCCAAAACATTTGACTGGATATCTGTTCTACCATACTGAGGAATAGAAGGTGTTTGTTGCTCGGCATGCCACCTTTTTAGAATGGCAATTCCTTGCAAAAGAAATAAGTGAGAACACGGTAGACCTGGAAGAAATTCCGCAACCACAAACTGAAATTGAAGATCTGGTGGAACCTCAAGATTCAATAATCCAAGACGAGCCGCAGCTCTCCGCAGATCTAGTAGGATTTATCATCCGCCCGAGAGATACTATGGTTTTCTCATAGACGGGGATCGAGAGGATTGTATCTTGGAAGAAGATAATCCTACTAGTTTCAAGCAAGCCATTACCAGTAGGGACTCTGATAAATGGCTGGATGCTATGCGGTCTGAAATGGAGTCCATGTACACCAACAAAGTTTGGATCTAGGATATTGCTCCTCCTGGGGTAAAACCCGTTGGATGGAAATGAATCTTCAAAAAGAAAATTGGTGTAGATAGATAGGTGGAGACCTATAAGGCTAGACTTGTTGCAAAAGGTTTTCGTTAAAGACTCGGTGTGGACTATGACGAAACCTTTTCTCCAGTGGTTATGCTCAACCATTCGGATCCTACTTGCTATTGCTGCCTTCCATGACTATGATATCTTGCAGATGGACATAAAAACGGCTTTTTTAAATGGAAGTTTAGAAGAGTGTGTTTATATGGATTAACTGGAGGGATTCGTAGACAGTAGGAGCAGCGGGAATGTGTGCAAGTTGTTTAAATCCATTTATAGATTAAAGCAGGTATCGCGGAGCTGGAACATCTGTTTTGATGAGACAGTCAAGGAATTTGACTTCATCAAGAACAAGGATGAGCCGTGTATATATAAGAAGATTGTAGAAAGAACCATCGTATTCCTAGTCTTATATGTGGATGACATTCTCTTGATAGGAAATGACATTCGTATGATACAATCGGTCAAGCTGTTATCACAAAGGTTCTCCATGAGAGACCTGGGTGATACCTCCTACATTCTGAGGATTAAGATCTATAGAGATAGATTTATGAGATTGTTGGGACTTTCATAGTCCAGGTAAATAGAGGCCCTACTAAAGAGATTTAGTATGGAAGATTCCAAGCGCGGTAATATATTCGCTTTGCACGGAATTACCCTCTCCAAAATGATGTCTCCCAAGACTGATGAGGAAAGCGCTTGCATGAGCATTATACTCCACACTTCGGCTGTAAGATCTATAATGTATGCAATGTTATGTACCAGACCAGATGTAGCTTATGCGCTTAGCATGGTGAGCCGATATCAGTCAAATCCACGAGAGAACCGCTGGACAGCACTGAAGAACATTCTTAAGTACATGAGAAGGACTAAGGAATAGTTCTTAGTGTACGGTAATGGGAACCTCCAGGTGGAGTCTTTTACCGACTCGATCTTCTAAAGCGACAAGGATGATATCAAGTCTGTCTCGGGTTTTGTGTTTATCCTCAACGAAGGGACGGTCTGTTGGAAGAGCTTCAAATAAGACACTGCCGCAGACTCGACGATGGAGGCTGAATACATTGTTGCCAACGATGCCGCAAAAGAAGTGGTCTGGATAAAGAAGGTCATTACTGAACTTGAGGTGGTTCCATCCATTGTTGATCCAATACCTTTGTATTGAGACAACAGTGGGGTTATGGCTTTACCGAAGGAACCACGGTCTCATAAAAAATCCAGACACATCTTAAGGCGGTATCACCCGATCATGGAAATCGTAGATCACTGGGAGGTCGAGGTGCGTAGAGTAAATACGAAAGAGAACACAATGGATCCATTCACCAAGGACCTTTCTCAAGCACGGTTCGAGAGACTATTTGTAATGTTGGGTATGCGATATGCCAACAACTGACCCTAGCGCAGACGTTGGGTACTCGATGTTAGTGATATGTATGCCCTAGATGTTAGTGTATATGCCCTAGAGGCCATTACTGTATCATACTAGTTTGTATATTACTTAATGGAAGCTTGGGATATTCACAGTTGTATAGACAATCTTGCTCAAAATGGTAGTATGCTACTTGGTTTGTTTCTACTTCAATATGTGGTTGTGTTTCTTTTAGCATATCGCTTATACATATTAGTGGAGCCCTTAGGATCTTTGCTTGATTACCAGCGTTGTGATGGCAGTCACACTAGTGGGGGCTGGGTAATCGACAAGCACATCCTTACACAGGTCCCTAGTTGTATGATTATCGAGACGGGGCATCGATACTTCGGAGTAGACTAGCGTATACGCTTCTCATCCCAGCAGGGGAGATGGTCTGTCCCACAGCCATTAGTACGTCGTACTGGAGATAGTATGCGGGTGCTCGTTAGGTTACGAGTACACTGGACATGACTCGTCGGGAACTGTTGGTTGGTACTATACCTATCGTAAGATAACAGTTCCCAGGTGACAGGAGTAGAGCTTAGTTTGTCGACTTGACACTGCTACTTCGCCTCGAGTGTGTTCCCACTGTACTTTGATTACTACCCTACCGCGCCTCAAAGGAGTCGTGCAAACAGGTAGTAGTTGGGTGCAGTCCCAAAGCGCTTGGAGGCAGTAGCGGTTAGATATGATTCGTCTCTCCCGGTATTGGGGGTTGATATCGCGCTGTGTCTAGGAGAGCCATTACACAAAGTCCCTGGCCAGGGCAAAGCGAGAATTACTGGTAGTGTTTCCAGTAATTTCTCAGGGTGTTCTGGGCTACACTCCGGCACGACTTGTACCGCTATTAGGGGTCTGACATTTACCGCCCCCCTAGGCCCGACATGCGGTACTCTTATACGAACAGACCGGACTGTACGGAGATTGTCACATTCAGGCTCAGTAGGAGTTCGGATGGGTTTACCTCATCGGCCTTCTTATCGACATCTACCTGGGGACCGTTACGTACAGCTAGTGCCGCTTATGGTCTGTGGTTAAACCCACTGCCAGCGTAGTGTCAAGTCTTTAGAGTCCCACACAGAGAGTTTTCCTGCACCGGGCAAAAGGTGTAGAGGCGTATGGTTTTACGGCGAGGCTACGATCACTTACGTGCACTTGTGCGCGTATGATGTTCGGGCAGACGATACTAGTGGGCTTTGGTTTAAGCCGGATCCTAGTATTGTATAGATGGATTAGCTTTGTCTTCTGTGCATTCGCATTCTACGGAATGCGGATGCGGGTGTGTATGCACGGTTGTGAGGAGCGAAGAAGGAGGTGCCTCATTGAGGTTCTGACCGTTGGTTCGGTCAAAACCATTATGAGGTGAGGAAAATATTTACAAATCTTTTTAATGATAATTGTGTTATGGCTAATTGTTTTGACCATTTGACCATGTTGACAATTTGACCTAGTTGACCATTGTTGACTTGGATCTTTCTTGTGAGCTCTAGACTCTTCCTTGGCTTTGGATTTAATTTGAGATGATAAGGGTCAAATCAAGTAGCCATCACACTTTATAAGAGATTAGTAATTAATTTTTCTTATGCATCATTATCTTTTGCTCATTCTCTCTCATCAAAAAGTGAGCTCCCATGGTTCCTCCTCCTTCTTCCTCTCTTGATTTTTCTATAGCTCTCATGTGTCGAGAAAAATAGAAACAAAATAGACAAACAAATCCACCATCATCTTCTACACCACCTAGGACATCAAGAATAGCAAACTTGTTGCCTTAGTTACCTCGGCTTGAGGTGGAGCTCGGACTATAGACTATCAGGTGGATCGTCTTCGACTCAAGGAGGCCGCGGAGGTGACCAAGATCCGGATCGACCCATGGAGCCTACGGAGATGAGGAGGGTAGCGGAGAAGACCCGAAGGACTAGTAGCATGAGGTATAATCTCCTTGCATAGTAGATAGAACCTCATGTTGTTTGTTAGCAATGGTTTGGCAAAGATCCTCAAGTTTTAGTCTATGTTACCTTGTGTTAAAAATTTGATTTTTACCTATTCCGCCTCCCCGTAAGTACCGGGGTGGGTAATGTAGACTTACAGTGGTATCAGAGCCTCGCTAAACCATTACTAACTTGTTAGCAAAGTGTTAGAAATTCGATCGCCGGAAAAAATCGCAAAATACGTCAAAAATTGCACTTTTCTGTCGATTTTAAAAACTGGTCCAAAAATTTTTCCAGGGACCTTAAAAATACGTGCAGGCTTTTTTTAAAGACACACAAGAAAAACGAGGTCATGAATTGGTCGTACCGCCGCGGAAGCGCGCCGAAACCATGCGTTTCGCCGCGGATCCGCGGCCGAGTCGACGCCGAGTCGACTCGTTTTTCCTGCAGTCTGTCCATATTTGTATTTTGTGATTTTTCTGATAGTTTGTTTCTGCCCAGAATTTGTTGAGTACTGTGTTGTGCTTGGGGTAGTTTCAAATCAAGTTTTCGATCGAAATTCTAATTATTTTAGCTAATCGGATCTTCTGTGATGTAATATATATACTGAACGTTCACTAATCGCTATACGTCGATTAGTGAGGGTTGTGCATATCTGTGATCTGTAATGTTGGTTTGTGTATATGAACTTATTGGATCGTCGTGATGAATAGCCGGGGATGTGAGATGAGAGTTTTCATTTTTCATTCAATGTAAAATTTGTAATTTGATGTAATATTATTTTATGGCCGCACATCCGGGTTGAGGTTGTAGCCGCCATTGTATATTATTTCTTTTATTGTTTTTGCTCCTAGGATAGACCCAAGGTGGGGTGCACAAACTACCGGGTACTTTGAAGTGCCGAGTGGCCTACTCACGTTGTTGAGGGAGGTTGCTTCACTTCGGGTACTTGGCGGGTAGTTTGCCGCACCCGTAGGGGTCTAGGATGGGGTTTGGCTATTCATCGCGACCGTGTAATCCGTCTTTCGTTGCAGGCTCGAACGAAATGCGGATTCCTAGCATATCCAATGTGTTCATCTGTGATCTAGAATGGCTATCATTGCATCTGACGAATGTATATATCTATATATGATATCTAGTAGGCGTTGCTTATGTTTTGCATCCGCGCTAGTCCAGCCCCTGCTCTGTCGTTAGTTAAGTAACCTAACGGGTGATGACGGGGCCCCGTGGCGAATGCGGATGGCAAAAGCGTACGTCATATTTTCGTTGTTTTCTACAATGATAGGATTAATTGATGGGACACATTAAATTAATGCAAAGAAAATAAACCAAAGTTAAATCGTTGGAACAATTTCAAAACCACTCGGTTTTTTCCAAAACAGAAAACTTTTAAAAACGCCTCCTTTTAAAAGCTATCTAGGTTCCTTTGATTATATCAAGTTCACTACGTTCACGGTTTCTCCAAAACCATTCGTAGCCCTCCGTCATTTCATATGAATATTCAATAGTATTCAAGCTATGTTTGTTGACCTTCGTCAAGGCATTGTGATTGGTAGCTGTTGGGTATTCATATGTAGCATAGATAGATGCGTTGGTTTGGGACAGTCGTATTACCTTGTTGACCTTCGTCAAGGGTATATACGGGTGGGTTCAAATTAACCTGGACAATAATGGGTAGAACTTGACTTGTGACTTATGATTTGTTGACCTTCGTCAAGGTCATAAGAGCATGGGGCAAAAATCCACATTGGGAGTTTCTAAAGAAACTGAAACTTGCTAGTGCTGCATACCATTTGGAGTTTGATAATGTTGGTAGGATTCCTTCAGCATTATCTCACAATGATATTTGGATCCCGATCCTACTGTGAGTATCCGCTACTCCTCGTGAAACTTTTCACTTAACGATCAATGCTATAAACCAAGTAGGTGTCTAGAAAGGTGTTAGCGGGGCTACGCCCACAGGGAAAAGAGGTTATTTAATTAAGGAACTTCGCGAAAGCGTCGTAAAACCTCCCTCGAAGTACCGACACCAGCCTGGCTGAATGGTTAAGCAAGTATTGTACGGTGAGATCAATTCCGACTAATTCTTCTTTTATGGTTTGAGGAAGGATTCGAGAAACAGTGGGAGCCATCCTGTTTAGATAAACTAAAAACCAATCTAAACTTGCAAGAGCATCATGCTAAGTGTTTTCTTCTCTCTCTCTTAATTGCAGCGACCCAGTGACCAGATATAGGTTACATCTAGATAATAAAATGATTGAATCTGACTGTAATGACCGGCAAAGGTCTGTCCAGATATCCATTACCCATGACAAGATGTGACACCTCTTAACTAATCAAACCCCTGCCGTCTCAGGACCAGTTTCCCCTGTCACGGATATTGATATCCGTAAGACATCAGAAAAAGACTGTGCGAATGCCAAGTGCATCGTGTTGGCCTCAGTTGATGGTGCAAACCAGAGGCAGCACGAGAAGATGGACTTGGTTTCTGTCTTCCTCTATAACAAAGATTTATATGGAGAGCAATCTCGTATCGCAAGATATGAGACCTCGAGCGAATTGCTTCAAGCGAGGTTGGCTATCGGATCATCTGTAGGGGACAACGTCCTTACAGAGACTAGCTATTTTGATCAGCTCACAGACCTGAAGACCACGTTGAAGAACGGGTCAAATACTGACTTGATTCTACGGTCTCTGCCCTCTACTTGTACCCTGACGGAAACCAGGGAAGAAGAAGGAAAGAGAAGGGCAAAAGATTCGGGACCGGATATAGTGAAGGAGGGACGTTCCTATTGTTACGGGAAAGGGCATTGGCAGAAAGATTGCAGGGCTTTGAAAGCCAGTAGCCTGGATTCGAAGCATGTTGTGGCTTCGGCTTCGGGTGTGTTTGTAATAGAAAACTGTATGTCAATTAACCCTACTTCCTGGGTACTGGATACTGGATCAGGATTTCACATCTGTAATTCATTACAGGTTTTGAGAAACCATAGAGTTATCAGGATAGGTGATATAACTCTCAGGGTTGCCAACGGAATGAGCGTGGACGCTGAATCTGTAGGGGAATATCACCTTGGATTGACAAGTGGGCAGATATTGATTCTGCGTAACTGTTTGTATGTACATAGTATGGCTTGTAATATCATATCTGTATCCATACTTTCTAAGGAAGGATATGATTTTACATTTGTAAGCGATGTGGTCCACATCCACCTAAATCAAGTTCTGATTGGGTCAGGTACATTAGAAAACGGAATATACGTACTGAATCAAGCTCAGGGTTTCAGTGTCCAGAACACACTTAAAAGAAAGTCTCCGGAAACAAATCAGGCTTTCTTATGGCATTGTAGACTGGGTCACATTAATGAGACACGGTTAACAAAGTTACATAAAGAGGGATACTTGAATCTGTTTGAGTATCAGTCTTATGCTACTTGTGAATCTTGTCTCATGGGAAAGATGACAAAGACTCCGTTCACTGGACACGGAATAAGAGCGAGCGAGCTCTTGGGACTCATATACAGTGACGTGTGTGGTCCAATGTCTACACATGCGCGAAGTGGTTATTCATACTTCATTACTTTTACGGATGATTTCTCTAGGTATGGACATGTCTTTCTGATGAAGCATAAATCCGAGGCCTTTGAGAAATTTCGGGAATACATGAATGAAGTTGAAAAACAAACAGGAAAAAGTTTCAAGACACTGAGATCTGATTGAGGTGGTGAATACTTGAGTGCCGAGTTTCTTGGCTACTTAAGAGAGAATGGAATTCTCTCTCAACTTACTCCTCCATACACACCACAACACAACGGTGTATCGGAAAGACAGAATCGAACTCTATTGGATATGGTTCGTTCCATGATGAGTAAGGCTGAGTTACCGCGATCTTTCTGGGGTTATGCACTAGAAACAGCTGCATATCTTTTGAACAAGGTTCTAACCAAGACTGTGCCTACCACTCCATCTCAGATGTGGAGTAGGAAGAAACCCTGTCTTAAGTATCTTAAGACATTGGGATGTCCAGCTTTTGTAAAGAAGCAGCATGCGGACAAGCTCGAGGCACGCTCGGTATTGTGTAAGTTTGTGGGATGCCTCAAGAACTCCAGGGGGTATCTTTTCTATTCCGCAGAGGAACAAAAGGTTTTTGTTTCTCAGCATGCCCACTTCTTGGAAACTGAATTTTTGGAAAATCAGATAAGTGGGAGCGCAATAGAACTGGAAGAAATTCCAGAACCACAAGCTATTACTGAAAGCTTGGTAGAACCAGAAGTTTCAGGAGAACCAGACATCCCAGCGCCACTCCGCAGGAGTAGTAGGCAGTCTCATCCGCCCGAGAGATACTACGGTTTTGCTCATAGACGGGGATCGAGAGGATTGCGTTATTGAAAATGATGAGTCTACTAGCTTCCAGCAAGCTATTCAGAGCGGTGACTCAGTAAAATGGCTGGATGCAATGCGGACCGAGATAGAGTCCATGTACACCAACAAAGTTTGGACTTTGGACATTGCTCCAGAAGGGGTAAAACCCGTAGGCTGCAAATGGATCTTCAGAAAGAAGATTGGTGTAGATGGGCAGGTTGAAACCTATAAAGCTAGACTTGTTGCAAAGGGTTTTCGTCAAAGACCTGGTTTGGACTATGACGAAACCTTTTCTCCAGTGGCTATGCTCAAATCCATTAGGATCCTTCTTGCCATTGTTGCCTTCCACGATTATGAGATCTGGCAGATGGACGTAAAGACGGCTTTTCTAAATGGAAATTTGGAAGAGTGCGTCTATATGGATCAGCCGGAGGGTTTCATTCAGAGTTGGAGCAACGGTAAAGTGTGCAAGTTGCTTAAGTCCATTTATGGACTTAAGCAGGCATCGCGAAGTTGGAACATCTGCTTTGATGATACTATCAAAGAATTCGACTTTATTAAAAATCCGGATGAACCATGCATTTACAGTAAGATTGTAGGGAGAACTGTGGTATTCCTCGTCTTGTACGTGGATGACATTCTCCTAATAGGAAATGACATTCCTATGCTACAGTCAGTTAAAGGATCCTTGTCACAGAGGTTCCCCATGAAGGACCTGGGCGATGCCGACTACATTCTGGGGATCCAGATCTATCGTGATAGATCTAAGAGGATGTTGGGACTTTCGCAGTCCAGGTACATCGACACCATACTGAAACGATTCAGTATGGAAGATTCAAAGCGCGGTAATCTACCGGCTTGTCACGGAATCACCCTCTCCAAAGAGATGTCTCCCAAGACTGATTTGGAAAGGGCTCGCATGTCATCTATACCCTACGCATCTGTGGTAGGCTCTATAATGTATGCGATGTTGTGTACCAGACCAGATGTAGCATACGTATTAAGCGTTGTAAGCCGATATCAGTCGGACCCAGGGGAGAAACACTGGATAGCAGTAAAGAACATTCTCAAGTACCTGAGAAGGACTAAAGAGATGTTCTTGGTGTATGGCGGAAAAGACCTCCAGATCGAGGCCTTTACTGACTCCAGCTTACAGAGTGACAAGGATGACTCCAAGTTCATGTCGGGTTATGTCTTTACCCTCAATGGAGGGGCGGTTTGCTGTAAGAGCTCCAAGCAGGAAACCGTTGCTGACTCAACTATGGAAGCGGAGTACATAGCTGCTTGCGATACCGCAAAGGAAGCTATCTGGATGAAGAAGTTCCACACGGAGTTTCAGGTGGTTCTTACCATTGTTGATCCAATACCGTTGTATTGTAACAACAACAGCGCTATAGCTTTAGTGAAGGAACCCAGGTCCCATCAGAAGTCCAGACACATTTTGAGGTGGTACCACCTGATCAGGGAGATCGTAGATCGCCGGGAGATCGAGGTGAGGAGAGTAGATTCGGAGAATAACACTGCAGATCCACTTACAAAGGCCATACCCCAGACTCAGTTCGAGCGGCTGATCGAGATGATAGGTCTTCGATACGCCAGTACATGGCCCTAGTGCAAGTGGGAGATTGTTAGTGTATATGCCCTAGAGGCCATTACTGTAGGGTTACTAGGCATTCTCACAAGGGTCTATAAGGCATCAACCATGCCCGATTTAAATTTTAGACGTGCCGAACAACCCTAACCAAGATCTTAGACTAGAGATTAGGTGAAACAAAGCAAGTAAACAACTTTACTTCTAAGAGTTTGGGATTACAACCTTTGTAGTCCGGTCCTTCACTTCATAAAGCTCCGTGTTGTGGTCCCTTCGCTGCGATCATCGAGTATCCGGACTCTAGAGAGGATCCACAAAAGAAAGATGCAAGCTTGCTTCCGATCTTCGATAACAAAGATGATCTACTTTGAAGAAACTCAAACCCAAGCTCTTGCTTTGCTAATCAAGTATTAGCAAAGAAAACACCCTAATTTAAGTGGCTAGAATAGATTAGGATGATGAAGTAGGAATTTAGCTCTCATTTATTTTCTTAATCTCACTCATTTTCATCACTAAACTCAAAGCTAGAAAGCTTTGCAAGGAGGAAGAAGAAGATGAATATCCAAAATCTTTTGTGATGAATAATGAATCCATAGTGAGGCTAGAAATGCAACATTGGGTTAAGTATGATAACTTAACCCATGTAGAGAATGAACCATGGTTAAAGGGTTGGGTTGGGTTAAACAAATATCTACCAAAATATCATAACAAATATCTTTGCTTAAAACAAAAGTAAAGCTTCTAGAAGCTACTAGAAAGAATCAACCCAAATCAAACCCTAACTATATTTAATCTCCACTAATCATGTTGCATTTATAATCACAACATGTTACAATATTATATATCACATATACAATATTTATTGTAACAAAATAAAATAATACAATTAACATACATCGCATATATATCAATGTATTACCCGAGTGAGAAAAAGAATCTTTTAGTGTGCTTATATTAGTTAATATAATTTAATATATCAAATATATAATCATACATTAAATTATCGAATCAACACTTGATCCGATAATCCGGCTATTTCACAAATAACCGACTAATATAATCTGTATCAGTTCATCGAATCAACACTTGATCCGATGACCCGGCTATATCAAATATACCCGGCCGATAACTCATATCGCGAGAATCTAATATGGTATCACATACACGTATTGTTCTCGGTCCCGCACATATCATATATGTGCTCCTACTCCGTTTCTCCTGAGCCAGGTAACCTCTGTGTAGGACTCTAAAGAATCGTCAATACGCCGGCAGTAGGTGATGATCATATCAAACACCCATAAGCTGCAAGCGGTCAGCTAAACGTAACAACCACCCAAGTATTGAGCGATCAGAAGATCAACAAGCAAGTCTGTACTTTCTCCTGCGAATCCAATCAGTAACACTCCCGTACAGTCCGGTCTCTTCATCTGATATGTCGCATATCTCGCTTAGGGGTAGAAAACGTCAGACCCCAGTAGCTTGATAAGTCGTGTCGATATGAGGTCTATAACAGTTCGAGAAACTACTGATAACACTTACCAGTTGTTGGGGTAAAAATTTACACCCCGGTTGACCAAGTCAAAATCAAAGTCAACCCCAAGCCAAGTGGGCCCAAGCCCAAGATCCAGTGGGCCCATGCCCGGGTCGAGCCAGAACATGAAGCGGCCGGCCTCCCCCCATGCCAAGATAAAAATTTTGTAATAAATAATTTTGTTGCATTTCCTTTATTTTATTTTATGGATAAATGTAAGAAAAATGGGCATAAAGCCAAATTTTTGTAAAGCCCATGGCTTATGTGCAAAAAGAAATGGCACATGAGCCATGGGATAGGCAAAATGCCATTTTGTGAAGCCCAAGGGGCTATGTGTAAAGTGTATAGCCTATAAAGGCAAGGATAATGAAATATCCCAACAACTTTTTCTCTCTCTAAAATTTTTTCCAGATCTGGGATCTTTCTCCTTCTTCAAGGTTCCAAAACCTTCTTCTTTCTCTTGAATTAAATCAAGAGTTTTACTCTTCTTTTTATAAAACAAAATAGTTTTTCACCACAAAACCCATAAAGGGGAACTCAGAACTTCCATCAGATCTCAAAAAGAAGAGATTTTTAAAAAAAATCCCACATCTCTTGATCTTCAAGATCCAGCAAACAGAGGAGGAAGAAGAAGAACATCTTTCACTAAACCCCCAAAAAAGAAGAAAAACACACTCAGGAGTCCAACTCCTCTCTGATTTCTCTTCTGAGAAATTTTTTCAGGCTAAAAGCCTTTTTTTCTCGCCGGCGCTCAAGCGCAGAGCGCCCGCGTGCCGACACGTGGTGCGCTTGCGCTCAAGCGCACATCGCTCAAGCGCAGAGCGCCCGCGTGCCGACACGTGGCGCGCTTGCGCTCCAGCGCAAGTGCTCGAGCGCAAGTCGCCCCCGTGCCGACGCGTGGCGCTCTTGCGCTCGAGCGCAAGTCGCCCCCGTGCCGACGCGTGGCGCTCTTGAGCGCTCGAGCGCAAGTCGCCCCCCTGCCGACACGTGGCGCTCTTGCGCTCCAGCGCAAGCGCTCGAGCGCAAGTCGCCCTCGTGCCGACGCGTGGCGCTCTTGCGTTCAAGCGCAAGCGCTCGAGCGCAAGTCGCCCACGTGCCGACGCGTGGCGCGCTTGCGCCCAAGCGCTCAGCGTCTGAGCGCAAAGCGCCCATGTGCCGACACGTGGCGCATTGCGCTCCAGCACTCTGCGCTCGAGCGCAAAGCGCCCACGTGCCGACACGTGGCGCGCTTGCGCTCAAGCGCCTAGGCGCTGGCCCCACGCATCCTTTGGATGTCTTTTTCCCCTTTATTTATATATGCATGTATATATATATACATATGTATACAAATGTACACATACACATACTCCACGACACTGTCCCTGTAAAAACTCTGCGTGGCTCCCGATATATTCAAACCTCCCTCCTAAACAACAACACACGTACACTGCACATTGAGTTCGCATGACCGGTTTGACCCGTCAATCGGAGGTTCCCCCGCCCCAAAGGCGGGGGGTAATTAACGACAGCTTAGTTCGCGGCTGCCGGAGATTCGGATCCCCACTATCATTAAACCCTGGCCTACCCTAGGCAGGGGGAATCTGTAGTACGCCTGACAAGCGCGCGCGTATTCCCATCTCAATGGGGTGACGAAAAACACCCTACAGATTCTGGCACGCCCGGTGGGACCAACCTCTCCTCCCATATTTCGGGTTAAACGTTCATGCGAACTCAATCAATATACATACCTGTATTTATACTAAAAATAATGCTTTTTAATGCAGATTTTTAAGCAATCAACCTTCGACGACAATGTCTCCCCGACGGATTCAGCTTCCAACGTGACCCCGATTCCGTACGTGGTCAAGATCAACGCTCGTGTGGTTCTCCCCGCAAGCCTCAGTCGACAGTGGGAGGAACCGCCCCGCCAGTTTGGCTCCGTCATCATCTACCCTGCCGGAAGCGCTCATCTGGCAGAGATCCCTGTGGAACAGGTGGCCAAGCCGGTCTCAAGGGGTAAGAGGCCAAATGTCGTGATCGCCAAGGCACCACAACTGAAACTTAAGACGTTATCTGAACGATTCTCTGGTGCTCCAGTGGGGGGCAAGAACTTCGGTACAAAGGGCAACATCAAATGTTACGGACGAGCTCAGGCGATAACTCCAATAAATGCACAATCGGGCGTATCTCCAAGGCCCTCCATCAACCGGTCTGCGGCGTCTTCCCAAAGAGCCGAAATCCGCCAGGTGCTTAGAACAGAAAAGTTAAGGCAGAAGCGGCTCAGGTATCGAGCCAACAAAAGGGCTAGGGCTTCGGCCAAATGGAATCGTGTGAAGTTCCAAGTGCAGGGTTACCCCGCGACGACGGCTGAGTCGGACGTAAGAATCAGCAATTCTTTCGAGCCTCTAAAGTGGGTTCAGAAAAATGCCATGACCGCCAGAATCAAGAAGACAGTGGTTCGAACAGTGCCACAAAGAGACGTGTCCCGGCTCCAACAGAAAAAGTACGACACTGTCTCTTCAAGAGTCTATCGAGCGCTCTGTGCCGCACGAAAGCAGCGGGGCAAACCCAGAAAAGAAGCGCCAGCACCATTCAAGAACCTGGTTAAGACAGCCGCCTTCAATCGACTACCAGCTACCGAAGCAAGGGGGTCAAGACAGCGATCCGTGAAATCGGCTGCCAATGATAGAAAGACGGCGGGATGTATCATCCATACGGTCTATATGGCGGGTGGGCGCCCCAGCGACAACCTTCGCAGCAAAAGCAAGGACGGGGCCACCACATCCCAAGCCCAATCTAGCCTGAATGTGGTTGCCGCCGCCCAAGAACAGCCGCCCCCGCTGGATGAAGAAAACCCTCTCGATGAGGATGATAGGTAGATAGACCCCTCGGTCTATATAGAGTCAAGCTCGGATAGCGAGGAAGAGCCGACTTTCCGCCCCAGGACTGCGGAGCAGGAGCTGCTTCAAGAGCTTCGAAAACAGCTCAGGAGCAAAGATAAAGAGATGGCCAAGCTCTATTCAAAGATTGACGACTTGACGAACGTGGTGATGCAGCTTACGGCTCAAATTGCTCGAGCGCCTCCCAATCAGGCACAAGCCGCTACTAATCAGCCGGGTGATGACAATTCGAGGCAGCCAATGCCTATTCCTTTGGGACCAAGACTGGTCGAGCCAAATGAAAGCCGGCCACATTCCGCTTCTGGGGACGCCTTGGCCCCAGATAGCACTATCCCGCTAACACAGGATCGGATAATGGATTTGGTCACCAGCAAGGTTAAAACATTGGTGGCCGAAGCCGAAGCTCAGAAAGAAATCGGCAGTAGTGGACGGCCATATCCCGCGCAGTACGATCTGATTGAGTTCCCAAGCGGCTACGTCATTCCTAAGTTTGGAAGATTTGATGGAACGAGGAATGCAAACCAGCACGTCGCCCACTTCAAAACATCGTGCGGAGATACATGGGGCAATGACGCGCTCCTTCTTCGTCAGTTTGTCAACAGCCTGACCGGCGTCGCCTTCGACTGGTATGCCAGTATACCGGACGGGTCCGTCATTACCTTTGCCCAAATGGAGTCCCTGTTTCGGCAAAGGTTCATGAGTGTCAGTGATAAAATCTCCATTGTCAACCTTGTGAAGACAAAACCGGGGAAGAATGAAAGCAACACCGACTTTATCGCCCGATGGCATAATCTCACAGTCAAGTGCGAACCGCCGCTGGAGCAGGACCAGTCCGTCAGCCTTCTCATTAGAAACCTCAGCAATTGGATGGTCCCATTCTTGTGTACAGCGGGCCTCAAGACATTTCAGGAGCTAACCAAGAAATTCCAAATGCTGGAACGCTCGAAGCAAGAGTCCCCGCCGGACTCTCAGAGAGAAAAAACCTGGAAAAGCAAGCGGGACGACAACCGTAGAAGCAGGAGTTCCAGCAGTACCAATGTCTTCAATGCGTCCGAAAATGAAGAAAAGCGAAGGGCGGGCGAATCCAAAACCAACCGGTCTCGAAAGCCATTGCTGGGAGGAGATGGGCCTTCCCTAGAGGAGAAAAAGAACAATGTTTACTCTTTCAGAAGGGCCAAGGTCCGCAAGATATTTAAAGATGCCTTGAACAACGGCCTACAATTGCCGGAGTCGAAAAGACCCCAAGAAGCAAAAATGACCGATAATCCCCTGTATTGCCCGTACCACCGAGTAGTGAGCCATGCGATCGAGGATTGCTATATCTTTAAAGACTGGGTCGAGAAGCAGTACAAGGCTGGAGAGATCGAGCTGTCCAAAAGTGTGTTGGCGAACAATCAAGTTGCAACCACCAACTTTATACAGACAGAAGTTGAAGCCTTCTGGGAGCAGACAGCCGAACCCGCTGCCCCGAGAAATGAAACGGAATCATCGCGGCCTCCGTAGAGTACACACATATCTAATAAGACGAAGAAGATGCTAAAGCTACTTCAGAAAGAGCCCAGGATGGAATGGGAAGGACAGAAGAAGCCTACCAGTCCAGCTGCCAATGCGGCTCCATCAGGCTCAAAATCCAAGAAGCTCAAGAAGAAGAAAAGTGCAGCTCGGCGTGAAAAAGAGTCTGCAGGGAGATCGACCATTCAGAAATATATCGATTCTCTCGAAGAATATGAACAAAAGGAAAGAACATTGATTCAATTGAAGGAGTTCTTCCCTGTACAAGCGGCTGAAATTTTGGAGGAGTTAGAAGAAGACTCCAATGAAGAGATCCCAGTAGTGACCTGCTACGCCATCCATCTTGGCAGCGACTCCGAGGATGATCTCTGTTTTCCGGAAGAGGACGAGGAGCTCACCACAAAGGCCAATCAAATCCAGCTCAGAAGCGGCAGAGCTCTACCGCAAAATCAGGGCAACGCCCCAAAAGGGAAGGAAAAACAAGTCGCTAATGAAGAAGATGGCAGAGAACCGGCCGATGAAAACATAAGTCCTTCCTCGGTGGACTATAATGTCTTGGCACATCTCCGGAAGCTTCCATCTCTCTTGAGCATCTACGACGCCTTGGTCCTATCTAAGGAGCTTAGAGATGTTCTCATTCACGCTCTACAAAACCCCGAGCGGTATCATGCTCACTTTGCGGAAATTAATATGAAAGAAGCCCAGCACGCTTTGCATGCCGCCGCAGTCACATTTAAAGATGAAGACTTGCTACTGGGAATGGCTGAGCATAATCGGCCGCTTTACGTGACCGGGTACAGCGACGGAGATCGAATTAATCGCATATTGATTGATCCGGGGTTCTCAGTGAACATCATGAACTTGTGAACTCTGAAGAGTTTGTCAATGGACGTCCGACACCTGTCAAGGGAAAGGATTGTCATTCAAGGCTTCAACCAAAATTGCCAGCAAGTTCTGGGGTCTATAGCTTTGCCAATCAAATTCGGGGATCTGCAAACTGAAGCTAAAATATACGTGATCGACGCCGACACGTCTTATAAGATTCTCTTAGGGCGGCCATGGCTCCACGATTACGGCATCATTCCGTCAACTCTCCATCAATGCATGAAGTATACTAAAAATGGCGAAGAAAGACGCATTGATGGAGACATCCAGCCGTTCGGTGTGCATGAAGTCCGATATGAAGATTCTCGGTACTTTACGAACCACCAAAATGCTAAGCCACAACCGACTGAGGATAGAACGGCCCCAAGACTCAAAAGCAAATCTGCGCCGGCTATCACTTTCAAAAGCAAAAATACCCAAGTGCGCCCGCATTTCGGCAGCGACACTGATGAGTCCGACGCTGGAAGCCCGTCCTTCCGCCAAACTCGCCCTCATTTCGGCAGCGATACGGACGAATCTGTCACTGAAGGCCCATCTAGCAGCAAAGTCCGCCCTCATCTTGGCAGTGACACTGAAGAGTCAGAAGAAGAGGACCTTCCGTGCAACAGCTGTGCAGATCGGCCCCCCATGCAGCAAGCGAAACTACGAGAGACCTTCGAAGTCGCTAAAGGGTCCCTAGACATCACAATGGTGCCGGAACGGATGTGCAAAGAGCTCGACACATTGTCAGTCTCTACCGTGGACCAGCTGAAAACTTTCTACGTGCCCGGGAGGAAAACTGGACAGAAGGGCATCCTGTTTTACAGGTCAAACCCCGTTGTGCACCCGGACAACCTTTCTGTCGTGTGCCTTCCCTATGAGATGGGCATAATAGCCGTCCTCAATCCCAGATACTATGCGTCCGAGATGCGGGAATACTTTAAGAAGTGCGGATGTCGGTTATATCAAACGGAGTCCGAAGCAAAGTTTTACGAAGGGCTATGGTATCCGCCCCAGGTCCGAGCACTCATCGATGGACGAATTCCAGATAGACGGGGCATAGGCTACATTCAACCTGATTCCAAAGCGTGCTACATGATCCATGTTGGTGAGGCCAGCGAAGGATCAAATGATGATGACGAGATAGCCGAGCCAGAAGAAGCTCCTCAAGAGCTCGAAGATGGCGGACAAGAAACCTTTGATGAGCTAACAGAGATTGACTTAGGAACGCCCGATAATCCAAGGCCGACCTACATCAGCTCACTCTTGTCGGAGGAAATGAAAGAGCAGATAATTGCCCTGCTGCGTGAGTTCGTCGACTGCTTCGCGTGGACGTACAAAGAAATGCCTGGCCTTTCCCCTGAGGTAGCCGTGCATAAGCTGGCTATATCTCCTGATGCTAAGCCAGTCAAACAAGCTCCTCGAAGAATGAGAAGGGAGTTGGAAGAAAAGGTCATCGAGGAAACCAAGAAACTCATCGAGGCCGGCTTCATCAGGGAAGAGAAATATGCAGACTGGATCGCATGCATAGTCCCAGTGAAGAAGAAAAATGGGCAGATCCGAGTTTGTGTCGATTTCAGGGACCTCAACAAGGCATGTCCTAAAGACGACTTTCCGCTACCGGTCATGGAAATGATGGTCGATGACATCTCAAATTACGAACTGTTCACCTTTATGGACGGTTCGTCTGGATATAATCAGATCAAGATGTCGCCTGAGGATGAGAAGCACACAGCATTTCGAACCCCGATCGGAATATATTGCTACAAGGTAATGCCATTCGGACTGAAGAACGCAGGTGCTACATATCAAAGGGCAATGACTAATATCTTTGATGACCTAATCCATAAAGTCGTCGAATGTTATGTTGATGATCTGGTCGTCAAGACTAAAGCCAAGGCCGATCATATCCAAGATCTCAGGACCGTTCTCACCAGACTGAGGGAATACGATCTGAAGATGAATCCTCTGAAGTGCGCTTTTGGCGTGTCATCGGGAAAATTCCTGGGCTTCATAGTCCGACATCAAGGGATCGAAGTTGATCCATCAAAGATAAAGGCCATCATGGAGATTCCCCCTCCGAAGAGTCTGACGCAGCTAAGATCTTTTCAAGGCAAGCTTGCTTATATACGGAGGTTTATCTCAAATTTATCAGGGAGATGTAGGCCCTTCTCAAAGCTCATAAAGAAAGGAGCTCGTTTTATGTGGGATGCCGAATGTCAAGCAGCGTTCGAAAGCATCAAACAATACTTGTTGCACCCTCCAGTGCTGGCCGCTCCCATTCCAAATAAACCGCTGATTCTCTACACTGCCGCGCTGGACGAGTAACTCGGTGCGCTCCTTGCCCAGAATAATGAGGAAGGAAAAGAAAATGCCCTCTACTACCCCAGTCGAACTCTAGTCGGGACGGAACACAACTACTCCCCAATCGAAAAGCAATGCCTGGCTCTAATATTTGCTGTGAAGAAGCTGAGGCACTATTTGCTCGCTCATCGGGTTATGCTGATTTCCAAGGTCGACCCGCTCAAACACTTGATGACCAAAGCAAGCCTAGCCGGCAGAATGGCAAAATGGGCTGTCATGCTACTTGAGTTTGACATAATTTATACCCCTCAGAAAGCAGTAAAAGGGCAAGCTATTGCAGACTTTCTCGCCGCTCATCCCATACCTGAAGGGTCGCCGCTAAATTGTGAGTTACCCGATGAACAAGTGCTGCACCTCGAGGAAGATGAGCCATGTTGGGAGCTCTACTTCGATGGAGCCTCGTCAATAAGGACCTCCAGTAAATCAAGCGTCCCGGAGATAAAAGCAGGGATAGGATTGGTGTTCATCACACCATCAATGGGAACCCTACGGCGTTCTTTTGCTCTCACCGAGCCTCGGACAAACAATGAAGCTGAGTATGAAGCTCTGATAGCTGGTTTGGAGCTTGCCGTAGAAATGGAAATCCGTCGGCTACGAGTCTACGGTGACTCCCAGCTCGTCGTCAACCAAGTAAGCGGCGACTATAAGATATACAAACCCGAGTTAGCTCGGTACAGAGGTCGAGTGGTGGAACTCATGAAATGGTTCACTCATATTGAACTAACGAGAGTCCCTAGAGTGTTGAACGGAAAGGCTGATGTACTCGCTCGCTTGGCCAAGGAGCTGGCTGATCCTGACATGGACGAAATTCTGATCACAGTCAGGAGCCGGCAAATTCTACCCCCAGTCTCTCTACGAGAAGAGGAAAGCGCGGAACAGAAGAGCAGTCCTGCGGAAGAAGCTTCGATCATCCAAGACGAGCCCGATTGGAGAGAACCCTTCATAGAGTACCTCCGATACGACAAGCTGCCCGAAGAAAAATCTGCGAGGATTCAGCTGAAGAAAAGAGCTCTCCGATACGTGTTTGTAAATGACACGTTATACCGCAGGTCATATGACCAACTCTGGCTCAGGTGTATGTCATTGGCCGAAGCCCAAAAGGTCATGAAAGATGTCCACTCGGGCGTTTGCGGTGCTCACCAATCTGGCCCCAAGATGCGACTTCAAATCAAACGGCTTGGGTATTACTGGCCCACCATGATACGGGATTGCGGAGAGCATGCAAAGAAATGTTATATCTTCCAAATTCACGGTGATTTTATTCACAAGCATCCCAACCCATTGCATCCTACAGTGGCGTCGTGGCCCTTCGAAGTTTGGGGCGCCGACATTGTTGGCCCAATTGATCCTCCGTCATCTAAAGGCTACCGGTTCATACTGGCCGCGACAGACTACTTCTCTAGGTGGGCTGAAGCTGTCCCGCTAAAAGAAGTCAAGGCAAAGGATATTCTGACATTCTTCCAGCATAATATTCTATACCGCTTCGGTACACCAAGAAGAATCATTTCTGACAACGGGCCTTCTTTCAAGAGCTTCAATGTCTCAAGGTTCGCTACTCAGCACAAGATAGACTGGAGATATTCCTCCATCTATAATCCAAGAGCCAATGGGTTAGCCGAAGCCTTCAATAAGACTCTATGCAAGCTCCTGAGGAAAAATGCTTCAGCCAACAAGAGAGACTGGAATCTCAAGCTTCACGAGGCATTGTGGGCATATCGTACCACGCACCGTACTCCAACTCAGTCCACTCCATTCTCATTGCTCTTCGGAGTGGAGGCGGTCCTCCCCCTCGAAGTCGAAGTTCCAAGCTTAAGAATGGCCGTTCAGCATGAGTTGACAGAAGAGGAAAACGTGCTCCTTCGACTTGAAGAACTCGATGCCCTCTTAGAAAAGAGGCTCGCGGTGCAGCAAAATCTGGAGCTATACCGAGCCCAAATGTCACGGGCCTATGACAAGATAATCAGTCTCCGCGCTTTCAAGAAAGGTGAATTGGTGCTGGTCCTCAAAAGACCGATCATCCCCAATCGACATGCCAAGGGAAAATTCGAGCCAAACTGGGAAGGACCATACGTCATCGAGAAAGTGTTCGACGGAGGATCCTACCAACTAATAAGTGCCAAGGGAGAAAGGCCCATGCCACCCATCAATGGACGATATCTCAAGAAATACTACACATGAATGCTCCAAGTCGCAGGCGAATTGAGCACATCAGCCCTACGGTCTGGATCAAACATCCTGCAAAACCGTATACAATCCACGGGCGTAAATGACCCCTATTTCTCCCAAATCCTGCCGGTGGGACTACTTTAAAGTCCCACCAGCGGCAAAAAAAGAAAAAAAAAAGAAAAAGAAAAAAGAAGAAGAAGAAATAAACGGTATGTCCACAAGCAAAATGGGCACGGATGAAAACCCGAAAGGGCTCCGTGAGTAAAAACAGCAGGACTGCCGGCGAGTCTGTGAAAACCCGAAAGGGCGCAAACTCGTGAAAATAGATGAAATACACTCGCAAAGTCCTCTCGACCTTGTGAGGAGAAACCCCCTGCGTGAGATCCTTACGACTCACAAAGGAGCAACACACTTAGGAATCCTTACGATTCCTAAGGAGAAAATACACCTGCGGGATCCTCACGACTCGTAGGGAGAAAATGCTTTTATGGGACCCTCACGGCCCATAAAATTGAAAAGCCTTAGGTGATAGGGACCCAAACCTGTCTCCTAAGCCATCGTTCGCCAACGGGCAACGGCAAATGATGAGTCGCTCCTGGCATTTCGCTTCAGTGTTAGCGGTGCTGATGCCGACCAAAAACCCAAATCCCAAGTCCTCCCAAGGCAAATGATGAGTTGCTCCTGGCATTATTCCAGTGCAGCAATGCTGATGCCAAACAAGATTCAAATTCTAAGTCCCCAAACGGCGAATGATGAGTCGCTCCTGGTACCACATTCCAGTGCAGCGATGCAGACGCCAACCAAAATCCAATTTCTCAAAATTCTCCCAGCCCTACGGTTAGTCCCTAAATTGACTACCGCATATAATCCACGGGCTCAAATAATTCTCGTCATACCCATACCCCACCACAATTACCAGTTACGCGGCCGGTCTCCGCCTTTGGAATTATGCTCCATTGAGAAGACCCACTCATGTGTCCTCACGATACATGAGGAGAACAAACCTTTGTGGGATCCTTACGACTCATAAAGGAAAAACACACTTAGGAGTCCTCACGACTCTTAAGGAGAAAATACACCTGCGGGATCCTTACGACTCTTAGGGAGAAAATGCTTTTATGGGACCCTCACGGCCCATAAAATTGAAAAGCCTTAGACGATAGGGATCTAAACCTGTCTCCTAAGCCATCGCTCCCCAATCCCCAAATGGCAAATGATGAGTCGCTCCTGGTACCATATTCCAGTGCAGCGATGCAGACGCCAACCAAATTCCAAATCCCATACCCCAACAGCGAATGATGAGTCGCTCCTGGTACCATGTTCCAGTGCAGCGATGTAGACGCCGACAAAGTCCCGAAATTTTTCCGGCCCTACGGTCTGGATCATACATCCTGCAAAACCGTATACAATCTACGGGCGTAAAACAATCCCAATCTCTCCCAAATCCTCTCGGGGCAAATAATGAGTTGCTCCTGGCATTATTCCAGTGCAGCAATGCAGATGCCAAACAAAAAAAAAACAACCAATCCCCAAATCCTCTCGGGGCAAATGATGAGTTGCTCCTGGCATTATTCCAGTACAGCAATGCAGATGCCAAACAAAAACCAAAATCCCAAAATCCTCTCCATGAAAGATGATGATTCGCTCCTGGTACCATATTCCAGTATAGCGATGCTGATGTCAACCCAAATCAAAATCAACAAGTCAACTTCCACTCCGATGCCACAGAAAGCGGAGCAAGTCAGAATCCAATCTCGACACCGCAAGAAGCGGAGCAAGTCAAGTCAACCCCTGACATTGCAAGAAGCAGAGCAAGTCAATGTAGGGTTCCTAGGCACTCTAGTGAGGTCTCTCAAGGCATCGAACATGCCAAATTAAAAAATTCTAGGTGTCGGAAACCCTAAACTACGGATCGATGGCTAGATGTCTAGGCGAAAAGATAACTAGTTAACACTTAACTAATGAGAATACGGAATTACAACCTTTGTAGATCCGTTTGCTCCACCTCCATAGCTCCGCAACGACATCCTCTCGCTGTCCATAAGAAGTCCCGGGCTCTTGCGTCGGCTTCATCGGAGAAGAAGCGGGCTAGGTCATCGACGACGTGCCGAAGATGATCTACGTCGAGGCATCGCTAAATCAAGCTCCGACTTCACCAAGTCCAAAAACTTGTGAAGAGAACACACTCTACTACTTGGCAAGAGGTAGAGGATGAAGAAATAGGAAGTGGGTAGACTTTAGATTTGGATTTCTCACTCTTTATCATCAATCACCATTGATGAAGAAAGCTTTTTCTTCCTTGCTCATGAAGAAGAAGAAGAAAGAAAGTTATGATAAGTTAATTAAAAACCATAGAAAAATCAAAACTTATCATAATGTTAACTAGAGTCAAGTGTAGAGAATGAATCATAGTTAGTGGGAATGGTTAGGGTTAAGGATGAGATAAGAATGGTTGACTTGATCAAAGTTTCATGAAGCTTCAACTAAACTCCAAAATAAGCCACCATTCTTTTCTCCTCTTTTCCAAAATGAATAAACAAATAAATAAATGAATAAATAAAGGAAATGAAACCCTAACCATTCTTTTAACCATGGTTTAATTCTTTGCACTTAACCAAGTAAACATGTATCATCAAACATGATACAATAAAGTGCACAAAATCATATCGCATATGCAATGCACACATCCGAGTGAGAAAATCCATCTTAAGTGAACCGATACTAGTTAATGCAAAGTAATATATCAAATATATAATTATACAATAAATCATTAAATCAACACTTGATTTAACGATCCGGTCATATCGCATATAACCGACTAGTATTCAATGTATCGGCTTATCGAATCAACCTTTGATTCGATAACTAGGTTATATCGCATATAACCATTCGATACATTCATCGCGAGAATGAAATACGGTATCACATACACGCATTATTCTCGGCCCCGCACATATCTCATATGCGCTCCTATTTCGTTTCGCTTGAGCCAGGAAACCTCTGTGTAGGACTCTAAAGACTCGTCAATACGCCGGCAGCAGATGATGATCATATCAAGCACCCACAAGCCGCAAGCGGTCTGCCAAACGTAACGGCCACCTGGGTATTGAGCGATCTGAAGATCGACGAGCAAGCCCGCTCACACTCCAGTGAATCCGACCAGTAACACTACCGTACAGTCCGGTCTGATCGTCTGATATGTCGCATATCTTTCCTAGGGGTGGTAAACGTCAGACCCCAATAGCTTGATAAGTCGTGTCGATATGAGGTCTATAACTGTTCGAGAAACTACTGGTAACACTTACCAGTAAATCTCAGCAACCCTGGCCAGGGATTTCCTGTTATAGCCAATCGAACACAGCGCAACATCAACTCCCTATACCGGGAGAGACGAATCCCCTCCTATCGCTCATTGCCTCCATGTGACTCGGGACTGTACCCAAAAACCACCGTTTTGCACGCCCTCTTGGATGTGGTAAGATGGAAATCAAAGCATAGTGGGAACCACACAAGTCTCTATGACGATCTCGGGTCAACAGACTTCTCTGTACCCGTGTCACCAGAGAACTGCCATCTGACGTGAGGTATAATACCATCTGGGAGTTCTCGGCGAGTCCGTCCAGTGTACCCAGTCTCTACTGAGCACCCGTATATCATCTCCGATGTCAAACACCAATGGATATGGGATCATCCATCGCCCATCTACATGGGTCGAGAAGGCACACGCTAGTCTACTCTGGTATATCGATGCCCCGTCTCGATACACCCACGACTAGGGACTTTGAAGGATGTACTTATGGACTACCATGTCCCCACTAGTATGATCCGCATCACAGTCCAGGTAGTCAAGTACACATCCTAAGGGCTTTTCCAACATGTAATAGAGAGACAATTAGTATACACGTTAAGGTAAAGATCAACCAGATAGCATACTATCATGTCGAGCAAGGAAGTCCTCCCTATATATGTCCCAGCATCCACTACAATGTACATCCTATGTACAGTAATGGCCTCTAGGGCATACATATAACTAACAATCTCCCACTTGCACTAGGGCCATCTGTAGCAGTGGTTGTAGTATCTCATACTCAACCATCCCATAAAAGTCTCTTTTTGGGAATAAGCCTTCGTGAGTGGATCCGCTGCGTTATCCTCTAAGTCTGCTCTCCTTGCCTCGATCACCTTGGAGATCACCCATCTCCATGATCAGGTGATACTGCCTTAGAATAAGTCTGGATCACTGATGGGACCGGCGTTCCTTGGCATAAGCCACAACTCCATTGTCTCACAATGGTAGGAACGTAGTTCATCTCATGAACCATTATACATCCAAACAGCCTCTTTGGTAGCATCTTGAGTAGCGATGTATCATGCCTTTATCGTCTAGTATGTCATGGTATCTAGCTTGGAACTCTTCCAACATACCGTCCCTTTACTGAGGGTAAAGACAATGCCTGCGACTGACATTCAGTCGTCTTTATCACCCTGGAACACTTCCAGTGATTCTCCCCAGGATCGCTTGATACCATCTCACTACAACTAGTGAGAATCCTAACATCCAATTAAATCTATCTCATAGATCCAAAACCCAGGATTAAGGAGGTATCACTTTGATCCTATATGGAGAATCTTTGTGATAAATGGAGATTGATCGAGCGTAGCATAAGAAACTCCTTTCTTATCAAGAGTATGTCATCCACGTACTCTACGAGGATCACCACCATACCCCCTACTACCTTTTTGTTTATACAAGGTTCATCTACCATTTTGATGATGTCAACTTCTTTGACTAACACATCAAAACAGACGTTCCAACTCCGCGATGCCTGCTTTATCTTATAAAACATCTTGCACACGTTTCCGCTGCTCCCACTGTCTACGAGGCCCTCTGGCTGTGTACTTATAGACGCACTCTTCTAAAACATCATTTAGAAAAGCAGTCATGACACCCAACCACCAGATATCGTAGTCATGGTATGTAGCCGTGGCAAGTAGGATCTGGATGGACTTAAGCATAGATACTGGAAAAGGTTTCATCATTATCCACGCCTGGTTGATGACGAAAACCTTTAACAAGTCTAGCTTTGAAAGTCTCAACTTATCCATTTACACCAAGTAATCTTCTCAAGATATACTTGCTCCTGATGGGGATTTAACCCTTCAGATATAGCAACTAAAGTCCATACTTTGTTGGTGTATAAGGATTCCATCTCAGATCGCTAAACATCCAGCCATTCTTACAGAGTCTCACTCCTGATGGCCTGCTCGAAGCTAGTTGGGTCATCATCTCATGATGCAATCCTCGCTCCCACTGTCATAGAGAAACCAAACTATCTCTCAGGTGGGTGAGGAACCCTACTAGATCGGCGGAGAGGCTGAGGTTCGTTGGTATCTATTGAATCCTCTGGTTGTACCAAATCATCTGCTGTAGTTTGTATAGTTGGAACACTTCCAGTTCTACATAACTAACTTTGCCTCGAGCTTGTCCGGATTGTGCTTTTAGACATAGGCCGGACAACCCCAAATCTTAACTAACTTAAGATATGGGCTCTTCCCTTTCCATATCTCATATGAAGTGGTAGGCACTGATTTGATTCAAACCCTATTCAATAGGTATGCAACTTCACAAGTGCATAACACCCAATAGGAAAAAGGTAACTCAGTAGTACTCATCATAGAGCACACTATATCAAATAGGGTGTATCTGCTCCGCCCCGATATACCATCGTGCTATGGTGTATACGGAGGAGTAATGCTGAGAGAGAATCTCATTCTCCTTTAGAATAGTCCAGGAATTCCATGCACAAGTATTCTCCTCCTTGATCTCATCATAGGACATAATACTTATACCCGTATTTTGGTTCTCTACTTCTAACTTATATTCTGTGAATATCTCAAAAGGTTCGGACTTGTGTTTCAACAAGAATATATGTCTGAATCTAAAGAGATCATCAGAGAACGTAATGAAGTATAAAGAACCAATCCTGGTATGTGTAGACAGAAGACCTACATACATCAACATGTATCATCCCAAGAGTTCACTAACTCTTTCTCTGTTTCCAATAAACAGAGCTATGGTCATCTTATCTTTGTGACATGAGTGGCGAGTTTCACAAGATGTAAATTCAAACAGATTTAAATATGCATTTAAATGTAACTCCAGCTAGTCAGGTCGCATTGATATGACCTAGTCTACAATACCTCAAGAAGGAATGGTTCAATTCTGAACTCTTCCTCTTGTGTGTGTTCTATATACCAAGAACTGTAGTTTGATTTAGAACATCAATGCTTTTAGATAACGTGCCTGAATCGATCAACTTTTGATATAGGAAATGTTCAAAACATTATCCAACAATACAAAATATTATCGTTTCTTTACTAATAAAGAGACAGATATGATTTTGTATATCAGGTTCGGTATCTAATAACATACGTTCAGAATCAATGTATTACAATACAGGATGACAGTGACCAACAGACTTGGCTGCAACACTTGCCCCGTTTTCTGCCTCATGAAACTTATCACCCGTTCTCAGTTTTTCTACCCTTTTGTAGCCCTATGTAACAAATTACATATCTGGGATCCTTATCCGGTATCATATACCAGGATGTGGAGGATACTGAGAACAGTTCTGTATAATGAACACACCCGAAGATGATGCATCAGCATGCACTCTCTTCGTTTGGGCGGCACGGGAAATCTGGTATTCCCCAATTTCCTGCTCTGTCTTATAACAATTATAAGTTGGAGCGGGACCAACGTTCCCCAGCTCAGTATAACAAGCGGGTTCAGTCAATAATCCGTATTATTATCTTGATTAAGGTGTGACATGGTCGCTACCAGGAGAGAGAGAGAAGAAAACACTCAGCGTGCGCTCTGTCAAGAATAGATTGGTTATTATTTTATCTAATCAGGATGGCTCCCACTGCTTTTTATCAAATCTTCCTTCAAACCCTAAAAGGAAAGACTAGCCGGGATTAATTACACACTACAAGTTCGCCAATCTTTCAGCCAGGCCAGTGTCGGTACTTTGAGGGAGGTCCCCCGTGCTTTCGCACGAACCTAATTACTGTAAACCTCGTTTTCCCAGAGGCGTAACCCCGTTGACACCTTTCTAGACACCTACTTGATTGGCTAATTGTAATGTGTAAAACTCTCCCAGGAGTAACTCTTACTCGCAGCGGGTATCGGGATCCAACTATCTCATAGAAGGTATGCAATCTCATTGCAAATTTCAACACTTGAAATTCCCGATAATGTTTTGCCCCGAACGATCTATGACCTTGACAAGGTCAACAAACCATAGACCGCAAGTCAAGTTCAACCCGTCATTTCTTGATTGAATCAAACCCACCCGCACGACCCTTGACAAGGTCAACAAGGCCGCACGACTACCCTAACCCAATCTGCATCATATGCATAAGCAGATAAATACTGGTTAGCTACCGCACACTGCGCCTTGACAAGGTCAACAAACGCAGCACGAATACTAAACAGGACTTATCTGAAATGACGGAGGGCTACGACAGGTTTTTCTGAAAACCTATTGCGTAATGAACTTGATATCGTTGTAGAATCAAATGATTTTGAAATGGAGTGCTTTTGAGGCTTTTCTAGTTTTGCTAAAGGAGTCACTCCCGGTGAAGGCATCGTCGGTCCTTTCCTCGTCGAATGAGGTGCGGGATATATCATATATATCACTGTGCAAAGCAAAAACACTTAAAAGCAATCAAAAGACAAACCGAGGGTGTAGCATCTGCCAGTTATTGCTAAAGGAGTCACTCCCGGTGAAGGGATCTCGGTCCTTTCCTTATCGAATAAGGTGCAGGATATATCGTATATACCGCTGTGCAAAGCAAGAACTGTAGCTACCTGTTTTATTTTGAAATTCGATTCTACAACATCTTAGGTTTCTTTTAATTTCATTAATCACATTAATGAAGTCCCATCATTTAAGTACCTAAACATCACAGATAGATATGACGTACACTTATGCCATCCGCATTCGCCTCGATGTCCCCTCGTGCACCGTTAGGTTAGGTAACTAACGACAGAGCAGGGCAGGGCTAGCGCGGGTGTAAAACATAAGTAACGTCTATATAATATATCATATATACTATATACTGTATCTATCACAGAACATCACATGATCACATCACAGATATCGCAGCAGAAGTAACATATGAAATATTGGATATACTAGGACGTCCGTGTTTTCAATACGAGCCAGTATAAAACACGGATTCCACGGTCGTGATGAATAGCCAAACCCACACCCCTAGACCCCTACGAGAGCGGCAAGCAACCCTACCAATTCTAGAGTTAGGAGACCCGGCCTCGACTCCTCGAGTTGGTCTCCCACTGGACTCCAGAACCCGGTTACTTGTGCTCTCCTCCATGGGTCTATCCTAGTGCGGAAAAGTAAATAATATACAAACGGTGAC
This sequence comes from Agapanthus africanus, assembly GCA_030015575.1. Lineage (NCBI taxonomy): Eukaryota > Viridiplantae > Streptophyta > Magnoliopsida > Asparagales > Amaryllidaceae > Agapanthus > Agapanthus africanus. The sequence continues at coordinate 211,865,349 of JASDDO010000004.1, forward strand.
AACTTCCGCAACCTGGAAGCGCCCCAATAAAAGAATATTACATACAAGTTTTTACATGAATGAAAATGGAAAACACTCATCTCACATAAAAACCCCCGGCTATTCAAACACGACGATCCAATATAACATATCCAGCAACACATAACATCACATGTCATCAACGTAAGTAAATATGTCCATCCCAATTGTCGTTGACATATAGCAACGAAACCGGCGATATTACATATTACACTTACGGTCACAGAAAAGAAAGTGTAAAACTACAACAGTTGGAATCCGCAATCTGCATAGACATCGCATGCCTAATCAAATGAATTACTTAGACATCGCATGCCTAACAATTATAAACCCCGCATTTTAGTCTCATTATCGAAAACTCTTTTCAATACCAAGTCGGGGAATTCAACAGGATTCCCGACACCCTGATCGAATGCTCGTCGCAAACTTCAGTAGGCGGCCGCACCCCTGATACCGTCGATGAAGTGCACCAAGGCGGAACACTGCTACCGCGAGCACCCGGACGGATGCTTTCGGCGACGGGGTTCTCCTACAGTCACTTGGTCGGTGCTATGGAGCGAGGCTGTCTATTAAGTTTACCGGCGAGTATCCGCGTACGCTACGTGATTGCGACGGACTTTTGATCACATCAAAATTCCATGGCAACCGATCAGTTGAGACTAAATTGCTACGTTTATAACATTCATTCAGTTATCTCATAACTTCTTGTGAATTCCAATTATTGTATCCCATTCCAGATAAACAGAAAATGTTAAACTTTTCGATCGAACAATCGAACACCCAAGTTTTCCCGATACAGATCAACACATGAAATAAGTCTAACAACATTCCGTTCATGCCTCAGTACCAACGGTCCAGCCGTAGAAGGGTCAAGCCAACGCCTCACATGTGGCACGCCGTACTGCCCCAAACCCGAAGGTTCAAAGGGCAGTTCAAGACGGTCACATAATCGAGTTAAGGTTTGTTGTCTTCTAGAGGGTCCATCGCGTTACTTGCACTACTTAGAACGCCGTTAAACTTCGGAAAAATCCAACACTTGGAAATTTCCCGACAGGGGAAAAATTGGGTATTTATATCCGGTCGAACTTTTTAACATATTGTAAAATTATCCGGAAAGCCACACAGACAAAACTTGATATTCCGATCGAAACTCCGAAACCCCAAAACCACCTTTGAAAATTCAACTGTATAATAAATATTAAAATATCCCAGGAAAACCAGAACAGAATACTGAGAATTACTGTGCAAACAATACCTCACAAAACGACAAACCGGCCGCGCTTCCGCCGCACGAGCCATGCTCGTGCCGCGGAAGCGCGGTGGTAAAGTTGAATCAGGTCCACGAAATTTACAGTAATTCCTAGAAAACCCTGCTTGATTTTCTGGATATTTTTAATCTTGAAAAATCCACAATTTTAAAATCTGGACAGAGAGCATGTTAGGTTTGGGTTTTCGGGTTCGTTCGGACTTCAATTTCCGTCTGGACTTCGCCTAAGGCTCTAGCTAGGCTCTGATACCACTGTAGGGTTCCTAGGCACTCTAGTGAGGTCTCTCAAGGCATCGAACATGCCAAATTAAAAAATTCTAGGTGCCGGAAACCCTAAACTACGGATCGATGGCTAGATGTCTAGGCGAAAAGATAACTAGTTAACACTTAACTAATGAGAATACGGAATTACAACCTTTGTAGATCCGTTTGCTCCACCTCCATAGCTCCGCAACGACATCCTCTCGCTGTCCATAAGAAGTCCCGGGCTCTTGCGTCGGCTTCATCGGAGAAGAAGCGGGCTAGGTCATCGACGACGTGCCGAAGATGATCTACGTCGAGGCATCGCTAAATCAAGCTCCGACTTCACCAAGTCCAAAAACTTGTGAAGAGAACACACTCTACTACTTGGCAAGAGGTAGAGGATGAAGAAATAGGAAGTGGGTAGACTTTAGATTTGGATTTCTCACTCTTTATCATCAATCACCATTGATGAAGAAAGCTTTTTCTTCCTTGCTCATGAAGAAGAAGAAGAAAGAAAGTTATGATAAGTTAATTAAAAACCATAGAAAAATCAAAACTTATCATAATGTTAACTAGAGTCAAGTGTAGAGAATGAATCATAGTTAGTGGGAATGGTTAGGGTTAAGGATGAGATAAGAATGGTTGACTTGATCAAAGTTTCATGAAACTTCAACTAAACTCCAAAATAAGCCACCATTCTTTTCTCCTCTTTTCCAAAATGAATAAACAAATAAATAAATGAATAAATAAAGGAAATGAAACCCTAACCATTCTTTTAACCATGGTTTAATTCTTTGCACTTAACCAAGTAAACATGTATCATCAAACATGATACAATAAAGTGCACAAAATCATATCGCATATGCAATGCACACATCCGAGTGAGAAAATCCATCTTAAGTGAACCGATACTAGTTAATGCAAAGTAATATATCAAATATATAATTATACAATAAATCATTAAATCAACACTTGATTTAACGATCCGGTCATATCGCATATAACCGACTAGTATTCAATGTATCGGCTTATCGAATCAACCTTTGATTCGATAACTAGGTTATATCGCATATAACCATTCGATACATTCATCGCGAGAATGAAATACGGTATCACATACACGCATTATTCTCGGTCCCGCACATATCTCATATGCGCTCCTATTTCGTTTCGCTTGAGCCAGGAAACCTCTGTGTAGGACTCTAAAGACTCGTCAATACGCCGGCAGCAGATGATGATCATATCAAGCACCCACAAGCCGCAAGCGGTCTGCCAAACGTAACGGCCACCCGGTTATTGAGCGATCTGAAGATCGACGAGCAAGCCCGCTCACACTCCAGTGAATCCGACCAGTAACACTACCGTACAGTCCGGTCTGATCGTCTGATATGTCGCATATCTTGCCTAGGGGTGGTAAACGTCAGACCCCAATAGCTCGATAAGTCGTGTCGATATGAGGTCTATAACTGTTCGAGAAACTACTGGTAACACTTACCAGTAAATCTCAGCAACCCTGACCAGGGATTTCCTGTTATAGCCAATCGAACACAGCGCAACATCAACTCCCTATACCGGGAGAGACGAATCCCCTCCTATCGCTCATTGCCTCCATGTGACTCGGGACTGTACCCAAAAACCACCGTTTTGCACGCCCTCTTGGACGTGGTAAGAAGGAAATCAAAGCACAGTGGGAACCACACAAGACTCTATGACGATCTCGGGTCAACAGACTTCTCTGTACCAGTGTCACCAGAGAACTGCCATCTGACGTGAGGTATAATACCATCTGGGAGTTCTCGGCGAGTCCGTCCAGTGTACCCAGTCTCTACTGAGCACCCGTATATCATCTCCGATGTCAAACACCAATGGATATGGGATCATCCATCGCCCATCTACATGGGTCGAGAAGGCACACGCTAGTCTACTCTGGTATATCGATGCCCCGTCTCGATACACCCACGACTAGGGACTTTGAAGGATGTACTTATGGACTACCATGTCCCCACTAGTATGATCCGCATCACAGTCCAGGTAGTCAAGTACACATCCTAAGGGCTTTACCAACATGTAACAGAGAGACAATTAGTATACACGTTAAGGTAAAGATCAACCAGATAGCATACTATCATGTCGAGCAAGAAAGTCCTCCCTATATATGTCCCAGCATCCACTACAATGTACATCCTATGTACAGTAATGGCCTCTAGGGCATACATATAACTAACAGTCAAATCAAGCACCGACCGTCCACGTCGCTAAAAGGGCAGCATCGACCGTCCAAGTCGCAAAAAGGGCAGAACCGACCGTCCACGTCGCTAAAAGGGCAGCACCGACCGTCCAAGTCGCTAAAAGGGCAGCATCGACCGTCCAAGTAGCAAAAAGGGCAGAACCGACCGTCCACGTCGCTAAAAGGGCAGCACCGACCGTCCAAGTCGCTAAAAGGGCAGCATCGACCGTCCAAGTCACTAAAATGGCAGAACCGACCGTCCAAGTCGCTAAAATGGCAGAACCGATCGTCCATGTCGCAAAAAGGGCAGAACCGACCGTCCAAGTCGCTAAAATGGCAGCATCGACCGTCCAAGTTGCAAAAAGAGCAGCACCGACCGTCCACGTCGCTAAAATGGCAGCACCGACCGTCCACATCGTTAAAATGGCAGCACCGACCGTCCACGTCGCTAAAATGGCAGCATCGACCGTCCAAGTCGCAAAAAGGGCAGCATCGACCGTCCAAGTCGCTAAAATGGCAGCATCGACCGTCCACGTCGCTAAAATGGCAGCACCGACCGTCCACGTCGCTAAAATGGCAGCATCGACCGTCCACGTCGCTAAAATGGCAGCACCGACCGTCCAAGTCGCTAAAATGGCAGCACCGACTGTCCAAGTCGCAAAAAGGGCAGCGCAGGATTCCTACAAATTGGGAACCAGATCACTTCAGGCCAGGGAAAACGTCTATCACGGACACTCCGACTCGGAGACATGTCAAGCAACGACCGTCCATGTCGTAAAAAGGGCAGTGCTGGCTTCCCAAAAAGCGGGAACCAAATCAAGTCGCCACCACGTGAAAGAAGATCCATCAATTTCATGCACACGACCCACATATGTGGTGTGCATTTATTGATGGGGGCAATTTGTTGGGGTAAAAATTTACACCCCGGTTGACCAAGTCAAAATCAAAGTCAACCCCAAGCCAAGTGGGCCCAAGCCCAAGATCCAGTGGGCCCATGCCCGAGTCGAGCCAGAACATGAAGCGGCCGGCCTCCCCCCATGCCAAGATAAAAATTTTGTAATAAATAATTTTGTTGCATTTCCTTTATTTTATTTTATGGATAAATGTAAGAAAAATGGGCATAAAGCCAAATTTTTGTAAAGCCCATGGCTTATGTGCAAAAAGAAATGGCACATGAGCCATGGGATAGGCAAAATGCCATTTTGTGAAGCCCAAGGGGCTATGTGTAAAGTGTATAGCCTATAAAGGCAAGGATAATGAAATATCCCAACAACTTTTTCTCTCTCTAAAAAATTTTCCAGATCTGGGATCTTTCTCCTTCTTCAAGGTTCCAAAACCTTCTTCTTTCTCTTGAATTAAATCAAGAGTTTTACTCTTCTTTTTATAAAACAAAATAGTTTTTCACCACAAAACCCATAAAGGGGAACTCAGATCTTCCATCAGATCTCAAAAAGAAGAGATTTTTACAAAAAATCCCACATCTCTTGATCTTCAAGATCCAGCAAACAGAGGAGGAAGAAGAAGAACATCTTTCACTAAACCCACAAAAAAGAAGAAAAACACACTCAGGAGTCCAACTCCTCTCTGATTTCTCTTCTGAGAAATTTTTTCAGGCTAAAAGCCTCTTTTTCTCACCGGCGCTCAAGCGCGGAGCGCCCGTGTGCCGACACGTGGTGCGCTTGCGCTCAAGCGCAGAGCGCCCGCGTGCCGACACGTGGCGCTCTTGCGCTCCAGCGCAAGCGCTCGAGCGCAAGCGCTCGAGCGCAAGTCGCCCCCGTGCCGACGCGTGGCGCTCTTGCGCTCCAGCGCAAGCGCTCGAGCGCAAGTCGCCCACGTGCCGACACGTGGCGCGCTTGCGCCCAAGCGCTCAGCGTCTGAGCGCAAAGCGCCCACGTGCCGACACGTGGCGCGTTGCGCTCCAGCACACTGCGCTCGAGCGCAAAGTGCTCACGTGCCGACACGTGGCGCGCTTGCGCTCAAGCGCCTAGGCGCTGGCCCCATGCATCCTTTGGATGTCTTTTTCCCCTTTATTTATATATGCATGTATATATATACATATGTATACAAATGTACACATACACATACTCCACGACACTGTCCCTGTTAGAAAAAATTTCTAACGGGGCACTGCCCCGCACCCCGCAAGGGGGCTGCTAGCCCCCTTGACCTCCAGCTCGCTATCCGGGTAGCGGGACCCCCGTAAAAACTCTGCGTGGCTCCCGATATATTCAAACCCCCCTCCTAAACAACAACACACGTACACTGCACATTGAGTTCGCATGACCAGTTTGACCCATCAATCGGAGGTTCCCTCGCCCCAAAGGCGGGGGGTAATTAACGGCAGCTTAGTTCGCGGCTGCCGGAGATTCGGATCCCCACTATCATTAAACCCCGGCCTACCCTAGGCAGGGGGAATCTGTAGTACGCCTGACAAGCGCGCGCGTATTCCCATCTCAATGGGGTGACGAAAAACACCCTACACCAGTAAATCTCAGCAACCCTGGCCATGGATTTCTAGTTATAGCCAATCGATCACAGCGCAACATCAACTCTCTATACCGGAAGAGACGAATCACCTCCTATCGCTCATTGCCTCCATGTGATTCGGGACTGTACCCAAAAACCACCTTTTTGCACGCCCTCTTAGACGTGGTATGATGGAAATCAAAGCACAGTGGGAATCACACAATACTCTATGACGATCTCGGGTCTACAGACTAACCTGTACCAGTGTCACCAGAGAACTGCCAACTGACGTGAGGTATAATACCATCTGGGAGTTCTCGGCGAGTTCGTCCAGTGTACCCAGTATCCACTGAGCAACCGTATACCTTCTCTGATGTCAAACACCAATGGACATGGGATCATCCATCGCCCATCATATGGGTCAAGAAGCGCATACGCTAGTCTACTCTGGAGTATCGATGCCCTGTCTCGGTACTCCCACGACTAGGAACATTTGAAGGATGTACTTGGCGACTACACTGTCCCCACTAGTATGATCCGCATCATAGTCCTGGTAGTCAAGTAGTCATCCTAAGGGCTTTATCAACATGTAACATAGAGACAATCAGAGTACATGTTAAGATAAAGAGCAACCAGATAGCGTACTATCATGTCGAGCAAGAAAGTCCTCCCTATATATATCCAAGCATCCACTACAATATACATCGTATGTACAGTAATGGCCTATAGGGCATACATATAACTAACAATCTCCTACTTGCACTAGGGCCATTTGTTGTGGTATCTCATACCCAACAATCTTCTGTGGTTGAAGTATCTCATACGCAACCATCCCATAAAAGTCTCTACTGGGAAATAGGCCTTTGTGAGTGGATCCACGCTGTTGTCCTCTGTGTCTACTCTCGTAACCTTGATCTCCCTGGAGATCAACCATCTCCATGATCAGGAGATACTGCCTAAGAATTATATCTGGATTTCTGATGGGATGGGGGTTCCTTGGCATAAGCCACAACTCCATTGTCACACAATGGTAGGAACAAAGATCATTTCATGAACTTATATATATCCAGACTGCCTCTTTGGTAGCATCCTTGGTAACGACATATCTTGCCTTTAATCGTCTAGTATGTCACGGTATCTAGCTTGGAACTCTTCCAACATACCGTCCCTCCACTAAGGGTAAAGACAATGCCTGCGACTGACATTCAGTCGTCCTTATCACTCTGGAACTTTTCCAGTTATTCTCCCCAGGATCGATTGATACCATCTCACTACAACTAGTGAGAATTCTAACATCCAATTAGATCTATCTCATAGATATAAAACCTAGGATTTAGGAGGTATCACCTTGATCCTATATGGAGAATCCTTGTGATAAGCGGAGATTGACCGAGCGTAGCATAGGAAACACCTTCCCTATCAAGAGTATGTCATCCACGTACTCTACGAGGATCACCACCATACTCCCTACTACCTTTTTGTATATACAAGGTTTATCTACCATTTTGATGAAGTCAAACTCTTTGACTACCATATCAAAACAGATGTTCTAACTCTGCGATGCTTGATTTATCACATAAAACATGTTGCACACGTTTCCGCTGCTCCCACTGTCTACGAAGCCCTCTGGCTGTGTATTTATAGACGCTCTCTTCCAAATCAACATTTAGAAAAGCAGTCATGACACCCAACCGCCAGATATCGTAGCTATGGTATGTAGCCGTGGCAAGTAGGATCTGGATGGACTTAAGCATAGCTTTGAAAGTCTCAACTTTTCCATGTACACTAAGTAATCTTCTCAAGATATACTTGCTCCTGATGGGGATTTAACCCTTCAGATAAAGCAACCAAAGTCCATACTTTGTTGGTGTATAAGGATTCCATCTCAGATCGCTAAGCATCCAACCATTCTCACAGAGTCCCAACTCTTGATGGCCTGCTCGAAACTAGTTGGGTCATCATTTCATGATGCAATCCTCGCTCCCACTGTCATAGAGAAACCGAAGTATCTCTCAGGTGGATGAGGAACCCTACTAGATCGGCGGAGAGGCTAAGGTTCGTTAGAAACTATTGAATACTTCGGTTCTACCAAATCATCAGCTGCAGTTTGTATAGCTGAAACTGTTTGCAGTTCTACCTCATGACCACTAATTTCTTCACAAGAAATTCCCTTTTACAAAGGTGGCATGTTGAGAAACAAAACATCCTTTGTTCCTCGGTTAGGTAGAAGATATTCCCTTGCGAATGCTTGGGATATCCAACAAAATTCTACAGAACTGACTTTGCCTCGAGCTTGTCCGGATTGTGCATTTAGACATAGGCTGGACAACCCCAAATCTTAACATACTTAAGATATGAGCTCTTCCCATTCCATATTACATATGAAGTGGTAGGCAACTGATTTGATTGGAACCCTATTCAATAGGTATGCAGCTTCTCAAGTGCATAACTCCCAAAAGGAAATAGGAAACTCAGTAGTACTCATCATAGAGCGCACCATATCACATAGGGTGTGATTGCTCTGCCCCGATACACCGAGGTGCTATGGTGTATACGGTGGAGTAATGCTGAGAGAGAATCTCATTCTCCTTTAGAATAGTCCAGGAATCCCGTGCTCAAGTATTCTCCTCCTTGATCTCATCAAAGGACATAATACTTATACCCGTTTTTGGTTCTCTACTTCTAACTTATATTCATTGAATTTCTCAAAAGGTTCAGACTTGTGTTTCAACAGGAACACAGGTGCGAATCTTGAGAGACTATCAGTGAATATAATAAAGTACAAAGAACCAGTCCTGGCATGTGTAGACATGGAACTTACATACATCATCATGTATCAATCCTAAGAGTTCACTAACTCTTTCTTTGTTTCCAATAAACAGATCTATGACCATCTTATCTTTGTGACATGACCGGCAAGTTTCACAAGATGTAAATTCAAACTAATTTAAATATGCATCTAAATGTAACTTCAGCTAGTCGGGTCACATTGATATGACTTAGTCTACAATACCTCAAGAAGGATTCGTTCATTTCAGAACTCTTCCTCTTGTGTGTGTTCTGTATACTAAGAACTGTGGTTTGATTTAGAACGTCTATGCTTTTAGATAACGTGCCTGAACCGATCAACTCTTGATATAGGAAATGTTCAAAACATTATCCAACAATACAAAATTATATCCTTCTTTACTAATAAAGAGACTGATATAATGTTGTATATCAGGTTCGGTATCTAATAACATTCGTTCAGAATCAATGTATTCTGGTAATACAGGGTGATAACTACCAACATACTTGGCTGCAACACTTGCACCGTTTCTATCTCATGAAATTTATCACCCGTTCTCAGTTCTCTACCTATCTGTAGCCTATGTAACAAATTACATTTGCGGGATCCTGATCCGGTATTTCATACCCAGGACATAAAGGATACTGAGAAACAGTTCTCGGTAATGAACATACCCGAAGAAGATGCATCAGCATGCACTTTCTTCGTTTGGGCGGCACGGGAATTCTGGTAATCCCCTATTTCCTGCTCTGTCTTATAACAATTATAAGTTAGAGAGGGACCAACGTTCCCTAGTGCAGTATTACAAGCGGGTTCGGTCAATACATCCGTATTATTATCTTGATTAAGGCGTGATATGGTCGCTACCTGGAGAGAGAGAGAAGAAAACACTCAGCGTGCGCTTTTATAAGATTAGATTGGTTATCAATTTATCTAATCAGGATGGCTCCCACTGTTTTAGTCAAATCTTCCTTCAAACCCTAAAAGGAAAGACTAGCCGGGATTAATTACACCCTACAAGTTCGCCAATCTTTCAGCCAGGCCAGTGCCGGTACTTTAAGAGAGGATCCCTGTGCTTTCGCACGGACCTAATTAAAATAAACCTCGTTTTCCTAGGGGCGTAACCCCGTTGACACCTTTCTAGACACCTACTTGATCGGCTAATTGTAATGTGTAAAACTCTCCCAGGAGTAACTCTTACTCGTAGCGGGTATTGGGATCCAACTATCTCATAGAAGGTATGCAATCTCATTGCAAATTTCAACACTTGAAATTCCCAATAATATTTTACCCCTAGCATCCTATGACCTTGACGAAAGCCAACAAACCATAGGGTACTAGTCAAGTTCAACCCGTCATTTCCCGATTGAATTAAACCCACCCACACGACCCTTGACGAAAGCCAACAAAGCCGCACGACTACCCTAACTCAATCGCATCATATGCTTATACAGATAAGCATAAATAGCTACCGCACACTACGCCTTGACGAAAGCCAACAAACGTAGTACGAATACTAAATACTATTTATCTGAAATGACGGAGGGCTATGACAGTTTTTTAAGAAAACCCTTTGCGTAATGAACTTGATATCGTTGTAGAATCGAGTGAATTTTGAATGTAGTGTTTTTGAGGTTTTTTACTAGTTTTGCTAAAGAGGTCACTCCCGGTGAAGGGATCTCGGCTCTTTCCTTATTGAATAAGGTGCAGGATATTTCACAAATACCACGGTGCAAAGCAAGAACTATAAAAACAATCAAAAGACAAGCCGAGTTTGTAGCATCTGCTAGTTTCGCTAAAGAGGTCACTCCCGGTGAAGGGATCTCGGCACTTTCCTTATCGAATAAGATGCTGGATGTTCTACAAGGAACACCGCTATGCAAAGCAAGAATTAGTGCTACCTGTTTTTGAGACAAGTTTGTACAACATCTTTAGGTTTCTTTTAGTTTCATTAATCTCATTAATGAAGTCCCATTTTAATTATGCTTTACAAGCATCACATTTGAAATGAAATCTGCAATATAACATATATCTCATATATATAATATAAACATTCGTCTCAGGCAGTAATATGATCTCATCACAGAACATTGCAGCAGAAGAACATATATGAAATATTGGATATACTAGGAGGTCCGTGTTTTAATACGAGCCTGTATAAAATACGGATTCCACGGTCGCGATGAATAGCCAAACCCACATCCCTAGACCCCTACGAGAGCGGCAAGCAACACTGCCAATTCTAGGGTTAGGAGACCCGGTCTCGACTCCTCGAGATGGTCTCCTACTGGACCCTAGAACCCGGTTACTTGTGCTCCCTGCCTTGGGTCTACCTAATGCGGAAAAGTAAATAATATACAATGGTGACATCATTCTCATCCCGGAAGTGCCCCAATAAAAGAATATTACATACAAATGAATTTTACATGAATGAAAAATAAAAACTCTCATCTCACATAAAACCCCCGGCTATTCAGAACACGACGATCCAATATAATATATCACAGCAACACATAATATCACATATTATCAACGTAAGTAAATATGCATATCCCAATTGTCTTTGATGTATAGCAACGAAACTGGCGATACACCACATATTACACTTACGGTCGCAGAAAAGAAAGTGTAAAACTACAACAGTTGGAATCCGCAACATCTTTAGACATCTCATGCCTAACCAAATGAATTCCTTAGACATCGCATGCCTAATAATTATAAACCCCGCATTTTAGTCTCGATCTCGAAAACACTTTTCAATATGAAGTCGGGCAATTCAACAAGATTCCCGACATGCTGATCGAATGCTCATCGCAAACTTTAGTAGACGGCCGCACCCCCGATGCCATCGACGAAGTGCACTAAGGCGGAACACCGCTGCCGTGAGCACCCGAACGGATGTTTCTGGCGACGGGGTTCTCCTACAGTCACTTGGTCGGGGCTATGGGGCGTGGCTATCTATTAAATTTACCCGGCGAGTATCCGCATACGCTACGTGATTGCGACGGACTTTTGATCACATCAAAATCCCGTGGATCAAATGAGACTAAACTGCTAAATTTACAACATTCAAATTAGTTATCTTATAACTATTTGTGGATTCCAAATATTGTATCACATTCCAGATAAATAGACAATGTTAAACTTTCCGATCGAATAATCAAACACCCAAAAATTAGTTTAAAAACATCCATCACATGCCACAGTACCAATGGTCCAGCCGTAGAAGGGTCAAGACAACGCCTCACATGTGGCAACGCCGCACTGCCACAAACCGTAAGGTTTAGAGGCGGTTCAGACGGTCATATAATCGAGTTAAGGTTTGTTGTCTTCTAGAGAGTCCACCGCGTTACTTGCACGACTTAGAACGTTCTTAAACTACGGAAAAATCCAACACTTAGAAATTTTCCGGCAGGGAAAAAGTGAGTTATTGATATCCGTTCGAACTTTTTAACACGTTCCAAAATTACCCGGAAAAACTTAAACGAAGTTAAACTTTCCGATCGAATCAACGAATACAAAACATCTCCAGAAAACCCAACACTTGAGTAGAATTAAAAACTCCCAGAAGCATGTAACGTTTTACAAATCGTTTTGTGAATTTTCCCGTTTTAGGGAAAAATTGTCGGTATTTTCCGTTTTAACCCGATTTCGATCAAACATCCGTAGAAACTTACCGGCACCTTTTTTAGCTAAAATAAAGCTTGTACGCAAACTTTAGGGGTATTTGGGAGGTTTTGGTTCAGATAGAATTTTTCCCAAATAAAATATTATTTTAAGCGGTATTTTGTGCACGTAAATCGGGAAATTTCTTCTCTTGAGAATAAATTTATTTTTTGTCACTAGAATATTTTGGAAACTTCTTTTTAAATATCTAGATATTTTTTGGAGTGCAAAAGGTTTTTAAAAGAGAAAAAAATGTGTAAAGATGGCAAAGTGCATTTATTAGCATTTATTACTCATTTTCCTAGCAATTCTTCACCCAAAATTCACAAAACTACCCCCAACCTCCCCATGGCTGAACCTTATCTCAAATTTCTGTCCAAAATATTTCCCAAGCTCATTTCTTCTTGATTTCTTCAAAATTCTTCAAGAAAAATTCCAAAATAAATCCACAAAAATCCTAAATAAAAATAAAACCATCTTTTCCTTCACTAATCCTTCTTGGATCTTCAACAAGCATGGGTTTTGATGCTAAGATGATGGATTAAGCTTCATTTTGGTGTTCTTGGGGAGGTATAATTCTTACCTTAATCCTTTTATACTTGCTTTAATCTTAAATCTAGCTAATTTAGTTAGCTAATTATGTGTTTAGTTTAGTTTTTAAATCATGATTAATTCATTTATATTTGGTTTAAGAAATTCATGTTAGGATTAAATTTTGTTTAAGTGTTTAGTGTTCAATTGAAGTGTTAACTTGTGTTTTGGAGAACATTAACCTAGTAGAAAATGTTAATTTTTGCTAATGAACACTTTGTTTAATTATGCAATTTGCTTACTAGGTTTTTGCTAAAACATAATTAGCGAGTGTTAAAAATATAGGAATGGTTTAGATAGCTTAGTTAAGCTATTTTAAGGTGTTTGTAATCGCTAGATATGCATTAGCTTGAAACTAGTGCGAAATATTGCGATATGTTGCTTACTAGATTTCGGGGTTTTTCCGACATGGGTTCGATTGGTCATTGCGAGGTTGTATCTATTGTATTCCTCGTAATTCTTATGTTGTGTTGCGCGATCGGGACGATCGGGGTCCAGACTTGGTGTTTTATAGTTTAGCGACCCCAACTAGGGTTTTTGGCCGGTATCGTGCGCGATAGATGCGCTAAGCGCGCAGTGTAATTTTTCGGGCGTTTTCATCGCGTATTGTTGTCTTTTTGTCATCATAGGATATTTAGCTTATGTGTTGTATTTATGAAATTTTAGGTTCGCAAGCAGGGACTTCGGGTGCCGCGGACAAGGGGAAACAGGTGGTCGGATTTTCATAGCTCGAGACCATCGGTGAGTAGATTTAACATCTACAGGGGAATCGCCCGCATGGCGTTATGCGTCAGGGCTAGAGATTTTATTACTTGTCGCATATTCTACGTTATTGTTAGAATTGCTCCTTTACCCTATTACTTAGATGTAGTTGTGCCAGAACTAGTAGTAGTAGGACACTGCACATATTATTGACGATTCATATTGCACGAGCACTGATTGTATGCTACACACACCGTCAATAATTGCCATGTCACACACAAACCACTTATAGATGTTATATTGCTTGGTTAGGGACATTGTTACATTGATTTATACTGCTTATCATATATGGCATTTAGCATACATGTATTCCTATAGAGTACTGTGTACATACACACTCCCTGACATAGCTACAGGTATACCTTGCACATACTATTCTTATACCCAGGGGGTATACTATATCATTGCTTATAGGTAGACACATTATCTTTCTATACCTTATTGATTTCACATACATCTAGTTTTAGCTACATGTTTACCTTCACTTGATGTTATTTAGAAGTGGATAAATAGAAACCACATGATATTTGTATTAACTTGATGTAGTTAATTAGCGGTTTTTCCTTTATATGCTTGCGTTTCAGATATGGCGCACATATTATATTCATGGATTTTCGGATTTTTATATGGATTTTTCATGATATTTTCTGGATTTGGGAACCGCGGGAGTTCATAAAATTATGCATTATATGAAAGGCCCGGTTTCCTTGATATGATATTTGCGCATCCACCATGAGATTTATCGGTTCTGATTATATACTCCATACGAGGAGTGGATGCCGTATGAGGGTACATGGTGGGGCTCGGTACGGTTCCCCTCGGCAAGATGATCGATAGACTTTGCCGATTGAGCCTGGAGGTGGGCAAGTACCTACCGGTGATAGTACTTATGACTCAGCGGCTATCATGTGGATACCGACGTGAGTCATATACGTATTGATACGTCGAAAGGCGAGGGTCAGAGCTAGGCACTCGTGCTTTCGGGATAGCGTATGATACGTACCTATCAGGATGCTAGTCTTTGTGGCAGTATCTGATAGATTAGTATTTTTGTGTCGATGCTTGGCACATTGGTTTCATGATATTTCTAATTACTCCTTGTATATATAATAGGGGATTTAGCCGCTGTTATATATACCCTTACACCATTATTAGTGGAATGGGACGCTAATATATATGTATTGACCCCATCATATTTATTTATGCAAATATATTTAGGATGTTAGAATGTTACTTGAGATTTGATTTGGGATATAGGTGATTCATTGAGATTGGATACTGGATAGATATGTGAGATCTAGTTGATGTTGTACAGTCGGGATATGCGAGATATACTTGATATTGTACATTGAGGAGATGTGAGACTTATATGTTATGAGAGCCAATTGGGGGATGATTGAGGAATTAGGATTTTGAGTATCTTGATGAATTGTGATCCTACCACGATGTCAGGATTTCGTGGAAATGACATATTTCACTCCATACCTCACCTTTATCTGTTTGTGCACTGCTTCATATATTAATAGTACCTGTTAGTGTACCTTTCATGATGGTTGCACATTTACATTTTCATATCCCTATTGCATGATTATTGCATACTATTGTCATATCATCATTGCTTTATATATTGGTTGTACCTGCTAGTGTACTTTCCATTATTCTGCATTCATATGACATGTTATTACTGTTAATTGCATATCTTAGATTCGTGCACTACGTGCATACTTGCGATTACCTGCATATGTTATTTACTATTCAAGAGTTGGCTACTCACCCCCGTTGTGCCACAGGTGTTTCAGAGCATTCCTACAGATACCGCATCGGCTCACAGTGTGCTGTTTTGTTCAGGTGGGTTTTGGTGGTTATCTGTATTTGTATTGTATATTCGTTGTATCTTGTACTCTCCATCTACTATTATGTTGTAGACTTAGAGACTTGGTGAGGACGATATTGTATAAATTGTGGATTTGTTGTCTTTTATACAGCTTTCTCTCTTTTGTCTTTATTTCTTCGCTACGGCGTCGTATATTTGTGGTGGTGATTGTTTTCCGCCTTTGGGCGTGTATTTGCTCCCGTTTGGGGATGCTTTATTTATCTTTAATTGTTGTACCCGTTTCGGGGTTAGTTTTTATAAAGGGGGTGCTGCCAAAATTTTTAAGAAAGCCAGTTGAACATTTTAAAGAATTTGGGTTGTGATTTCAAATGTTTCAAAACTACTATTATCTTGTCTTTATTTGGTTTAGATTTCTGGGTTTTGGATTTCTTTTACTGCGTTACGTCTTTAGGCGTTGCGTAGTATTAGGGCCGTCACGTGCCAATTTCGGGTCGTGATAAAGCATCAGGAAATACATACGGATTTTACTATGCCAAAAACAAACCCTAATCCCAATATTTGGCCGCGGAACCGCCGCCCAAGGTAGGTTATTGCCGCGGTTCCGCGGCTCTCTGAAGGAATTAAAGGCTCGTTTTTCACAGTAATTCCTATAATACCCTGCTCAATATTCTGAGTATTTTTAATATGAAAAAATCAACATTTTGAAAAATTTCCAGAGAAGGGGTGTAAAATGGGGTTTCGGGGTTCGATCGGACTTTAAACTTCGTCTAGACTTAGCCTAAAACTCTAGCTTGGATCTGATACCACTGTAGGGTTATTAAGCACTCTCACAAGGGTCTATAAGGCATCAACCATGCCCGATTTAAATTTTAGACGTGCCGAACAACCCTAACCAAGATCTTAGACTAGAGATTAGGCGAAACAAAGCAAGTAAACAACTTTACTTCTAAGAGTTTGGGATTACAACCTTTGTAGTCCGATCCTTCACTTCATAAAGATCCGTGTTGTGGTCCCTTCGCTGCGATCATCGAGTATCCGGACTCTAGAGAGGCTCTACAAAAGAAAGATTCAAGCTTGCTTCCGATCTTCGATAACAAAGATGATCTACCTTGAAGAAACTCAAACCCAAGCTCTTGCTTTGCTAATCAAGTATTAGCAAAGCAAACACCCTAATCTAAGTGGCTAGAATAGATTAGGATGATGAAGTAGGAATTTAGCTCTCATTTATTTTCTTAATCTCACTCATTTTCATCACTAAACTCAAAGCTAGAAAGCTTTGCAAGGAGGAAGAAGAAGATGAATATCCAAAATCTTTTGTGATGAATAATGAATCCATAGTGAGGTTAGAATGCAACCATGGGTTAAGTATGATAACTTAACCCATGTAGAGAGAATCATGGTTAAAGGGTTGGGTTAAACAAATATCTACCAAAATATGATAACAAATATCTTTGCTTAAAACAAAAGCAAAGCTTCTAGAAGCTACTAAAAAGAATCAACCCAAATCAAACCCTAACCATGTTTAATCTCCACTAATCATGTTGCATTTATAACCACAACATGTTACAATATTATATATCACATATACAATATTTATTGTAACAAAATAAAATAATACAATTAACATATATCGCATATATATCAATGTATTACCCGAGTGACAAAAAGAATCTTTTAGTGAGCTTATATTAGTTAATGTAATTTAATATATCAAATATATAATCATACATTAAATTATCGAAGCAACACTTGATCCGATAATCCGGCTATTTCATAAATAACCTACTAATATAATCTGTATCAGTTCATCGAATCAACACTTGATCCGATGACCCGGCTATATCACAAATACCCGGCCGATATCTCATATCGTGAGAATCTAATACGGTATCACATACACGTATTGTTCTCGATCCCGCAAATATCATATATGTGCTCCTACTCCGTTTTTCCTGAGCCAGGAAACCTCTGTGTAGGACTCTAAAGAATCGTCAATACGCTGGCAGTAGGTGATGATCATATACCCACAAGCTGCAAGCGGTCAGCTAAACGTAACAGCCACCCAGGTATTGAGCGATCAGAAGATTAACAGGCAAGCCTGTACTTTCTCCTGCGAATCCAATCAGTAACACTCCCGTACAGTTCAGTCTCTTCGTCTGATATGTCGCATATCTCGCCTAGGGGTGGAAAACGTCAAACCCCAGTAGCTTGATAAGTCGTGTCGATATGAGGTCTATAACAGCTCAAGAAACTCTGATAACACTTACCAGTAAATCTCAGCAACTCTGGCCAGGGATTTCTAGTTATAGCCAATCGATCACAGCGCAACATCAACTCCCTATACCGGGAGAGACGAATCCCCTCCTATCGCTCATTGCCTCCATGTGATTCGGGACTGTACCCAAAAGCCACCTTCTTTCACGCCCTCTTGGACGTGGTATGATGGAAATCAAAGCACAGTGGGAATCACTCAAGACTCTATGACGATCTCGGGTCTACAGACTAACCTGTAAAAGTGTCACCAGAGAACTGCCATCTGACGTGAGGTATAATACCATCTGGGAGTTCTCGACGAGTCCGTCCAGTGTACCCAGTCTCCACTGAGCAACCGTATACCTTCTCTGATGTCAAACACCAATGGACATGGGATCATCCATCGCCCATCATATGGGTCAAGAAGCACATACGCTAGTCTACTCTGGAGTATCGATGCCCTGTCTCGGTACTCCCACGACTAGGAACATTTGAAGGATGTACTTGGCGACTACACTGTCCTCACTAGTATGATCCGCATCATAGTCCTGGTAGTCAAGTACTCATCCTAAGGGCTTTATCAACATGTAACATAGAGACAATCAGAGCACATGTTAAGATAAAGAGCAACCAGATAGCGTACTATCATGTCGAGCAAGAAAGTCCTCCTTATATATGTCCAAGCATTCACTACATTATACATCGTATGTACAGTAATGGCCTCTAGGGCATACATATAACTAACAATTACTGTATCATACTAGTTTGTATATTACTTAATGGAAGCTTGGGAAATTCTGTAGGGTTATTAGGCACTGTCACAAGGTTCTACAAGGCATCAACCATGCCCAATTTAAAATTTAGACGTGCCGAACAACCCAAAGTAAGGATATTTGCTAGATAATTAGGGTTAAACATGCAAGTAAACATCTTTACAACTAAGAGAGAGGGATTACAACCTTTGTAGTCCGCTCCTTCGCTTCATAAGCTCCGAGTAGTAGTCCCTTCACCGCAATCCATGATCTCCCGGACTCAAGAGAAGCTCCACAACCCGAATGATCCATGCTTGGTTGAAGTCTTCCTTTTCTAAGATGATCTACTTTGAAATTTCTTTAACTCAAGCTCTCACTCACTTATCAAGTATTAATGAAGTGAACACCCTAATCTAATTGGCTAGATTAGATGAGGATGATGAAGTAGGATTTATGCTCTCTTTTATTATCAAATTCTCACAGTAATAAATCACAAAAGAAATACCTAGAAAACTTTTCAAGAGCTTTAGGAAGAAGAAGAAGAATGAATATCCTTTTGTGATGAATAAGGAATTGTTATATCATTACAATTGCAACCATGGTTAAGTCAAGAAAGAATTAACCATTGTAGAGATTTAACTAGGGTTAAAGGGTGTGGGTTGGGATAGGAAAATATCTCCAAAATATCAACACATGATATCTTTGCTCAAAACAAAAGAAAAGCTTCTAGAAACTTCTAGAATGGATTAACCCAAATCAAACCCTAACCATGTTTAATCTCTACTAATCATGTTGCATTTGTAATCATAACTTGTTACAATATTATATATTACATATATAATATATTTTTGTAAAAATAAGAAAATAATATAATTAATATATATCGCATATATATCAATGTATTATCCGGTGAGAAAATGAATCAATAAAGCGAGCCAATATTAGATAATGTAATGTAATATATCATATATATATTTATACATTAATTTATCGAATCAACACTTGATCCGAAAATCCGGTTATATCGCATATAACCGACTAACATATCATGTACCGATATATCGAATCAACACTTGATCTGATGACCCGGCTGATATCAAATATCGCGAGAATAGAATATGGTATCTCATATCGTATTATTCTCGCTCCCGCACATATCACATATGTGCTCCTACTCCGTTTTGCCTGAGTCAAGAAACCTCTCTGTAGGACTCTAAAGAATCGTCAATACGCCGGTAACAGGTGATGATCATATCAAACACCCACGAGCTGCAAGCGGTCAGCTAAACGTAACAGCCACCCAGGTATTGAGTGATCAGAAGAGCAACAAGCAAGCCTTTACATTCTCCCGTGAATCCAATTAGTAACACTCCTGTACAGTCCGGTCTCTTCATCTGATATGTCGCATATCTAGTCTAGGGGTGATATACGTCAGACCCCAGTAACCGATAAGTCGTGTCGATGTGAGGCTCATAACAGGTCGAGAACCTACTGATAACACTTACCAGTAGTACTCAATATCCGCCCTGGCCAGGGACTTCCAGTTATAGCCAATCGAACACAGCACAACATCAACTCCCTATACCGGGAGAGACGAATCCCTTCCTATCGCTCATTGCCTCCATGTGATTCGGGACTGTACCCAAAAGCCACCATTTTGCACGCCCTCTTAGACGTGGTAAGGTGGAAATCAAAGCACAGTAGGAATCACACAAGACTCTATGACGATCTCGGGTCTACAGACTATCCTGTACCAGTGTCACCAGAGAACTGCCATCTGATGTGAGGTATAATACCATCTGGGAGTTCTCGGCGGGTCCGTCCAGTGTACCCAGTCCCTACTGAGCACCCATACACCATCTTTGATGTCAAACACCGATGTATATGGGATCATCCATCGCCCTTTTAGTGTATATGCCCTAGGGGCCATTATTGTATCATACTTGTATGTATATTACTTAATGGAAGGTTGGGATATTCACAGTTATATATACAGTCTTGCTAAAAATGGTAGTATGCTACTTGGTTTGTGTCCACTTTAATATGTGCATATGTTTCTTGTAACGTATCACTTATACATATTAGTAGAGCCCATAGGATCTTTGCTTGATTACCAGCGTTGTGATGGCAGTCACACTAGTGGGGGCTGGGTAGTCTATAAGCAACATCCTATACTTGTCCCTAGTCGTAGGATTATCGAGACAGGGCATCGATATTCTGGAGTAGACTAAGTGTGTACGCTTCTCATCCCAGTTGGGAAGATGGTCTGTCCTACAGCCATCGGTACGTCGTACTGGAGATAGTATACAGGTGCTCGTTAGGTTACAGGTACACCGGACAGGACTCGCAGAGGAACTGTTAGATGGTATTATACCCGTCGTCTGTTAACTGTTTCCAGGTGACATGAGTACAGCATAGTCCGCAGACTTGACACTGCTACTTCGCCTCAATGCCATAAGAAGGATTCGTTCATTTCCGAACTCTTCCTCTTGTGTGTGTTTTGTATATTAAGGACTGTATTTTGATTGAGAATGAATATGCCATTATGTAACGAGCCTAATCCAATCAACTTTTGATTTAGGAAGATGTTCATAACATTATTCTGTATTACAAAATTATACCCTTCTTTACTTAATAAAGATACTGATATAATGTTGCACAACATGTTCGGTATATAACGGCACTCATTCAGAATCAATGTATTACTACTTGGTAATACAAGGTGATATTCGCCAACTGCTTTGGCTGCAATATTTGTACCATTCCCTACTTGTACGGAATGATCACCCTTTCCCAGTTCTGTACCTTCATGTAGCCCACGTAACAATTTACATATGTGGGATCCCGATCCGGTATCTAATACCCAGGACGTAGGGTGGACTGAGAAACAGTTCTCAATAACTAACACACCCGAAGAAGATGCATCAACATGCTTGTTCTTCATTTGGGCGGCGTGAGAATCCAGATATTCTCCTATTTCCTATTCAATCTTACAACACTTATAAGAAAGAACGGGACCAACGTTCCCCTGCTCAGTATAATAAGTGGGTTCAGTCAATGCATCCATATTATTATCTTGATTAAGGCCTGACATGGTCGCTACCTGGAGAGAGAGAGAAGGAAACACTTTAGCGTATGCTCTTACAAGATTAGATTGGTTATTATCTTATCTAATCAGGATGTCTCCCACTGTTTTTATCAAATCTTCCTTCAAAGCCTAAAAGGCAAGATTAGCCGGGATTAATTACACCCTACAATTTCGTCAATCTTTCAGCCAGATCAGTGTTGGTACTTTGAGGGAGGTTCCCCGTGCTTTCGCACGGACCTAATTATAATAAACATCGTTTTCCCAAAGGCATAACCCCGTTAACACCTTTCTAGACACCTACTTGATCGACTAATTGTCCTGTGTAAAATTCTCCCAGGAGTAACTCTTACTCGTAGTAGGTATCAGGATCCATCTATCTCATAGAAGGTATGCAATCTCATTGCAAATTTCAATACTTGAAATTCCCGATAATATTCTGC
Organism: Agapanthus africanus; assembly: GCA_030015575.1. Taxonomy (NCBI): domain Eukaryota; kingdom Viridiplantae; phylum Streptophyta; class Magnoliopsida; order Asparagales; family Amaryllidaceae; genus Agapanthus; species Agapanthus africanus. The sequence goes on from JASDDO010000004.1 coordinate 211,887,744, forward strand.
CCCTAGCGATCTATGACCTTGACAAGGTCAACAAACCATAAATCGCAAGTCAAGTTCAACCCGTCATTTCCCGATTGAATTAAACCCATCCGCATGACCCTTGACAAGGTCAACAAGGCCGTACGAATACCCTAATCCAATCACATCTCATGTTTTAGCAGATAAATATTAATTAGCTACCGTACACTGTGCCTTGACAAGGTCAATAAACGCAGCACGAATACTAAGCAAGATTTATCCGAAATGACGGACGACTCCGACAGGTTTTATATTCTCGCGATATTTAGATATGAACCGGGTCATCGGATCAAGTGTTGATTCGATGAATCGGTACATGATAAATTAGTCGGTTATATTCAATTTAGCCGGATCGTCGGATCAAGTGTTGATTCGATAATTTAATGTATAATAATATATATATGATATATTATTACATTATCTAATATTGGCTTACTTTATTATTTCATTTTCTCACTGGATGATACATTGATATATATGCGATATATGTTAATTGTATTATTTTCTTTTGTTGCAAATATATAATATATATGTGATATATATTATTGTGACATGATATGATTAATTGTTAAATATGTTTAAGGATGATTAATTGAGGTTAGGGTTTGATTAGGGTTAGATGCTTCATGCACCTTCTAGAAGCTTTTTCTTTTGTCATTCTTAAGATATTTTTGGATGACACATTCTTAACCCAACCAAACCCTAACTCTAGTTTATTCTCTACTAAATCTTAGCCACTCATCCTTGACCATGGTTTATAAATCAATCATATAGCTTTCATTCTATTCATCACAAAAGGATTAATCTTATTATTTTTTTTCCATTATCTTCTTCTTCTCTCTTGAAGAAGCTCACTTGATTTTCTTTATGTGATGAATAAATATGAGAAAATGATTTAAAAAGAAAGCAAAAATACGACTCTCTAATCCTCATCTCATCTAGCCCATGAGATTAGTGTGTTCATCTCTTTAGAGTGAGAAAGCTTGAGTCTTTGCAACTTCGACGTAGATCATCGGAGATTTGGAACACTTCAAGCTAGCATGGATCGTTCGAGTCGTGGAGCCTTTCATGAGTCCGGGAGATCGTGGATCGCGGCAAAGGGACTTCCACTCGGAGCTTGTGAAGTGAAGGAGCGGACTACAAAGGTTGTAATCCCTCACACTTAGATAAAAGTTATCATCTTGCATGTTTAAACCTAATAATCTAGCAAAGATCCCGGCTTTGGGTTGTTCGGCACGTCTAAATTTTTATCGGGCATGTTTGATGCCTTATGAACCTTCACAAGAGTGCCTAGGAACCCTACAGTGATACCAGAGCCTAGCTAGAGCATTAGGCGATGTGTTTACGAAGTTAAAACTCCGATCGAACCCGAACCGACGAAAATAACCCCCTCTCTGGAAATTTTTTAAAATCTGGGTTTTTTATGAATTAAAAATACGTAAAAAAATCAGCAGGGAATTCTAAGAATTACCATAAAACCCGAGCCCCCAATTCGACCAAACGGCGGCGGAACCGCGGCACAAGCAAGCTTGCGCGGCGGTTCCGCGGCGGAACAGTGGATTGATGACACGTGTCTTTTATGGTAATATCCGTAGGTGCTTGTTGATGCTTCTGGGTATTTTTAATCTGTTTCAAGTGTTGAAAATTCTGGGGTTTGTTTTGTAATAGTAGATTCGATCAGAATATTTAAATTCGTATTTCTTTCCGGATATTTAGAAACTGTTAAACTAGTTGAACGGATATCATTAACCCACTTTTTCCGGCACGGCAAACTTTCAAGTGTTGAAATTTTTTCGGGTTTAAATCTTTCGGAAAAATTGTACAAGTTAAGCGGTGGACCCTCTAGAAGACAACAAACCTTAACTCGATTATGTGACCGTCTTGAACTGCCTTTTGAACCTTCGGGTTTGGGGCAGTACGGCGTGCCACATGTGAGGCGTTGGCTTGACCCTTCTACGGCTGGATCACTGGTACTTTGACATATTCTGGGATTATTTGAACTCCGCTCAAGAGTTGAGCACTTTGGGAAATCTTGGGTGTTTGATTATCTGTTCGGAAAGTTTAATACTGTCTATTTATCTGGAATGTGATACAATATGTGGAATTCATAGAGTTAGGCATGAAATGCGAAGTATGTGATATTTCGGATTTACGATGTCTAAAGTGATTGTGAATTCCAAATGTTGTAGTTTTACACTTTCTTTTCTGTGACCGTAAGTGTAATATATGATATCGCCGGTTTCGTTGCTATATGTCAACGACAATTGGGATGCGCATATTTACTTACGTTGATGATATATGATATTATGTGTTGCTGTGATATGTTGTATTGGATCGTCGCGTTCTGAATAGCCGGGGTTTTTATGTGAGATGAGGGTTTTTATTTTCATTCATGTAAAATTCATTTGTAATGTAATATTCTTTTATTTGGGGCACTTCCAGGTTGCGGTTGATGTCACCAGTGTATATTATTTACTTTTCCGCATTAGGTAGACCCAAGGAGGGGAGCACAAGTATCCGGGTTCTACGGTCCAGTGGGAGGCCATCTCGAGGAGTCGAGACCGGGTCTCCTAACCCTAGAATTGGCAGTGTTACTTGCCTCTCTCGTAGGGGTCTTGGGATGTGGGTTTGGTTATTCGTCGCGACCGTGGAATCCGTGTTTTATACAGGCTCGTATTGAAAACACGGACGTCCTAGTATATCCAATATTTCATATATGTTCTTCTGCTGCAATGTTCTGTGATGAGATCATATTACTGCCTGAGACGAATGCTTATACTATATATATATATGCTGATATATAAATATTACTGCTTTCGTTTCTTCTGTGATGCTTAGGAAGCATAAGCTGATGGGATTTTTATTAATAAGATTAATAAAAAGAAAAGAAACCTAAAGATGTTGTAGAATCAAAACTTTATAAAAAGGGTAGCTACAGTTTTGCTTTGCACAGCGATATATATGATATATCCTGCACCTTATTCGATGAGGAAAGGACCGAGATCCCTTCACCGAGAGTGACTCCTTTAGCGAAACTGGCAGATGCTACAAAACTCGGTTTGTCTTTTGATTGCTTTTATTGTTTTTCTTTGCACAGCGGTATATATGATATATCCTGCACCTTATTCGATGAGGAAAGGGCCGACGATCCCTTCACCGGGAGTGACCCCTTTAGCGAAACTAAGAAAAGCCTCAAAAACACTCCTTTTTCAAAAACACATGATTCTACGACGATATCAAGTTCATTACGCCATAGGTTTTCTGAAAAACCTGTCGTAGCTTTCCGTCATTTCAGATAAATCCTACTTAGTATTCGTGCTGTGTTTGTTGACCTTGTCAAGGCACAGTGTACGGTAGCTAATTAGTGTTTATCTGCTAAAACATGAGATGTGATTGGATTAGGGTATTCGTACGGCCTTGTTGACCTTGTCAAGGGTCATGCGGGTGGGTTTAATTCAATCAGGAAATGACGGGTTGAACTTGACTTGCGATTTATGGTTTGTTGACCTTGTCAAGGTCATAGATCGCTAGGGGCAAAATATTATCGGGAATTTCAAGTGTTGAAATTTGCAATGAGATTGCATACCTTCTATGAGATAGTAGTTGGGTACCTGGCCAGGGACTTCCAGTTACAGCCAATCGAACACAGCACAACATCAACTCCCTATATCGGGAGAGACGAATCCCTTCCTATCGCTCATTACCTCCATGTGATTCGGGACTGTACCCAAAAGCCACCGTTTTGCACGCCCTCTTGGTCGTGGTAAGGTGGAAATCAAAGCACAGTGGGAATCACATAAGACTCTATGACGATCTCGCGTCTACAGACTACCCTGTACCAGTGTCACCAGAGAACTACCATCTGACGTGAGGTATAATACCATCTGGGAGTTCTCGGCGAGTCCGTCCAGTGTACCCAGTCCCAACTAAGCACCCGTACACCATCTTTGATGTCAAACACCTATGGATATGGGATCATCCATCGCCCATCATATAGGTCAAGATGCCTATACGCTAGTCTACTCTGGTGTATCGATGCCCTTTCTCGATACACCCTCGACTAGGAACAGTTATAGGATTACTCGTTGACTATCCTGGCCCCATTAGTATGATGTCATCATAGTCCCAGTAGTCGAGTACATATCCTAAGGGCTTTATCAACATGTGAGAACAAGACAATAAACTAATACAAGTCAACTTGTTAAGATAAAGTGAAACCAAATAGCATACTATCATGACGAGCAAGAAAGTCCTCTCTATATATATCCAAGCATCCACTATAATATATATTATATGTACAACAATGGCCTCTAGGGCATATATATAACTAACATATTCACAGTTGTATAGACAATCTTGCTCAAAATGGCAGTATGCTACTTGGTTTGTTTCTACTTCAATATGTGGCTGTGTTTCTTTTAGCATATCACTTATACATATTAGTGGAGCCCTTAGGATCTTTGCTTGATTACTAGCGTTGTAATGGCAGTCACACTAGTGGGGGCTGGGTAATCTACAAGCACATCCTTACACAGGTCCTTAGTCCTAGGATTATCGAGACGGGGCATTGATACTCCGAAGTCGACTAGCGTATACGCTTCTCATCCCAGCAGGGGAGATGGTCTGTCCCACAGCCATTAGTACGTCGTACTGGAGATAGTATGTGGGTGCTCGTTAGGTTACGAGTACACTGGACATGACTCATCGGGAACTGTTGGTTGGTACTATACCTATCGTCAGATAACAGTTTCCTGGTGACAGGAGTACATCTTAGTCCGTCGACTTGACACCGCTACTTCGCCTCGAGTGTGTTCCCACTGTACTTTATTACTACCCTACCGCGGCTCAAAGGAGTCGTGCAAACATGTAGTAGTTGGGTGCAGTCCCGAAGCGCTTGGAGGCAGTAGCGGTTAGATAGGATTCGTCTCTCCCGGTATTTGGGTTGATATCGCGCTGTGTCTAGGAGAGCCATTACACAAAGTCCCTGGCCAGGGCAAGCAAGAATTACTGATAGTGTTTCCAGTAGTTTCTCAGGGTGTTCTGGGCTACACTCCGGCACGACTTGTACCGCTATTAGGGGTTTGACATTTACCGCCCCTAGGCCCGTCATGCGGTACTCTTAGACGAACAGACCGGACTGTACGGAGATTGTCACATTTAGGCTCAGTAGGAGTTCGGATGGGTTTACCTCATCGGCCTTCTTATCGACATCTACCTGGGGACCGTTTCGTACAGCTAGTGCCGCTTGCGGTCTGTGGTTAAATCCACTGCCAGCGTAGTGTCAAGTCTTTAGAGTCCCACACAGAGAGTTTCCCTGCACTGGGCAAAAGGTGTAGAGGCCGTATGGTTTTACGGCAAGGCTACGATCACTTACGTGCACTTGTGCGCGTATGATGTTCGGGCAGACGATAATAGTGGGCTTTGGTTTAAGCCAGATCCTAGTATTGTATAGATGGATTAGCTTTGTCTTCTGCGCATTCGCATTCTACGGAATGCGGATGCAGATATGTATGCACGGTTGTGAGGAGCGAAGAAGGAGGTGCCTCATTGGGGTTCTGACCGTTGGTTCGGTCAAAACCATTATGAGGCGAGGAAAATATTTACTAATCTTTTTAATGATAATTATGTTATGGCTAATTGTTTTGACCATTTGACCATGTTAACAATTTGACCTAGTTGACCATTGTTGACTTGGATCTTTCTTGTGAGCTCTAGACTCTTCTTTGGCTTTGGATTTAATTTGACATGAAAAGGGTCAAATAAGTAGCCATCACACTTTATGATGATAAGAGATTAGTAATTATTTTTTCTCATGCATCATTATCTCTTACTCATTCTCTCTCATCAAAAAGTGAGCTCCCATGGTTCCTCCTCCTTCTTCCTCTTTTGATTTTTCTATAGCTCTCATGTGTTGAGAAAAATAGAAAAAAAATAGACAAACAAATCCACCATCATCTTCTACACCACCTAGGACATCAAGAATAGCAAACTTGTTGCCCTAGTTACCTCGGCTTGAGGTGGAGCTCGGACTATAGACTCTCGGGTGGATCGTCTTCGACTCAAGGAGGCCGCGGAGGTGACCAAGATCCGGATCGACCCATGGAACCTACGGAGACGAGGAGGGTAGCGGAGAAGACCCGAAGAACTAGTAGCATGAGGTATAATCTCCTTGCATAGTAGACAAAACCAAATGTAGTTTGTTAGCAATGGTTTGGCAAAGATCCTCAAGTTTTAGTCTATGTTACCTTGTGTTAAAAATTTGATTTTTACCTATTCCGCCTCCCCGTAAGTACCGGGATGGGTAACGTAGACTTACAGTGGTATCAGAGCCTCGCTAAACCATTACTAACTTGTAAGAAAAGTGTTAGAAATTCGATCGCCGGAAAAAATCGCAAAACACGTCAAAAATTGCTCTTTTCTGTCGATTTTAAAAACTGGTCCAAAAAATTTTCCAGGGACCTTAAAAATACGTGCAGGCTATTTTTAAGGACACACAAGAAAAACGAGGTCATGAATCGGTCGTACCGCCGCGGAAGCGCGGCGAAACCATGCGTTTCGCCGCGGATCCGCGACGAAACCATGCGTTTCGCCGCGGATCCGCGGCCGAGTCGACGCCGAGTCGACTCGTTTTTCCTGCAGTCAGTCCAGATTTGTATTTTGTGATTTTTCTGATAGTTTGTTTCTTCCCAGATTTTGTTAAGTACTGTGTTGTGTTTGGGGTAGTTTCAAATCAAGTTTTCAATTGAAATTCTAAGTATTTTAGCTAATCGGATCTTCTGTGATGTAATATATGTACTGAACGTTCACTAATCGCTATACGGCGAAAGCAATTATTTTCTGACGTGTATATGTAAAAAGTATCGACAATCAAAAAATTATATTTACCGCAATCAAACTACGGTGTCGGATGTAGTTTGTAGTGAGTGCGGATCGTCCACAGGGATTGCACGATTCGTTTGTATTATGATACGTTTGAAATGAAATGTTAAGCAACAATAAACGAAAACATGATTCAAGAATGATTTGTATTCGAGTGTCACTATTCTTTATTCAAGAATCAAGAAACTATAAACAATCAAGAATCGGTGTTTTGATAATATTTCCAATCAACAATCAAGAATATAAGAGAGGCTCGTAGGAATCGATCGGGTCGATAGTCGCGATGTAATCTAAAGATATCGTGTTCTTGTCCTTCGAAGAATTGATACTAGATCAATGGTGATCGACGAGAGTTAGGGCTTTCTTGATGAAATTAGGGTTTCATCTTTTAACCCTTGTTCTTTCGAGGATACCATTTATATTCTAGCCTCTAGCAATTTCAAGAAACGATCGGAACTCCCCAATCTCGAGCGATGTCGATCAAGAAAGCATCGCAACGAATTGGGTCGTCGATTCTTGAACTTGCTAGGGTTTACAAACTCGTGGGATTCAAGAATCGATTGCAAATTTGTTACATCATCATACTAAAGATCGTTTTGATTCCTTAACGAGCGGAGTTTTATTCACACATCACCATAAAGACAATATTAAAGATTTGTAAAGATAACATGATGCGGAATTTTAAAGAAAACAAGATAAAAGAAATATCACCTTTATTTATCTCAACAATTTTGATTACATTTGCTTCAAGAACTACAAGAAGAAGAATCTAGATTGTTGATCGGGCGTCGCTCGGCTTCGTGAGTCGTGGATCGGCTTCGGATCGCTTGCTCCGTTGAAAATCGGCTCCGCTCCTAAAGGTTGTAAGGCTTCTTGCTTAATGGGTACTCGGGATTCTTGATGTTGGCTTGGATTAAGGTTAGGGTTTCCTACAAGCTCTCTCACTAAACTTGAGGAAGAGAGGATGAAGAGAGAGATAGATTTTTTTAAGATTTCCAAAGATGTTTGATCCTTGAGTTTAGGGTCTATTTATAGAACTCCCAAACCCTAGGTCTAGGTTTGAATTGGAACTTTCCCTCCCAAAGTTTGTTGAAAGAGTTTGTTAGGAACTAGCTTAGGGTTTAAGCTAGGGTTTAGGGAAAGTTCTAGAATGATTAGGATAGTTTAGTGAAGCACAAAGTGTTTGCTGATCTGGTAGAAGTTTCTAGAGTCTTCTGGAAAATGTCATGCATTTCTGAACTGTAGCCTTTTATGTAGAAGTTGTGCACAAAAATTCAGGAGCTGATCCCCTTGGTCAACCGCGGTTTCGCGGCCTTAGCAAGCCCATGCCACGGAACCGCGGCCAATGTGGAGGCTTGGGCCTTGTAGCTTCTGGTGTGGTCTTGTACTGCTGTTTGGGCTTTTCTATGATGTTTTGATTTGTATTTTCCCTTCTGTGTTGATACCAGATTTGAGTTTAGTGAGTTGACGTATCCTTTGAGCGGTGTAATGATCGAGCAAGCTTCTCTTTTCCTGCACAGACTTCGAAACACGGGTTGCAAGATATAGAAAATATGCCATGTAATGAAATGCAGTCAATTTCCCTAGAAATGCCGGTTTTAAGGTCGAATACATGTAATCTGATATTTTGCGACCAATTTGCTAATATGTGAATTATGAATACCGTACACTTCTATATGGATGCAAATGATAAGGAAATTGCCGGTTAAAATATGCAATATTTTCGACTGATCAAATACCCCCAAACTTAATTTCGATCGTCTCGAGCGAATGTTTTATTAAAAAGAGAAGGAGAGAATAAAGAAAGAGAAAACTAACTAGCACACTTTCGTAGGCAACACGATTGCACTGAGCACGTGCAACAAGCCTTTAAACCTCTAGGTGTCCCTAGTAGGAGGAGTGTTGTCTCCTGAGGGTTTTCAGCGGATTGCCCCCACAAAATCCAATAATAAAAGCAAGATCATGAATATTACATTTAAAGAAAAGAATTGTAAAAGAAAAGCTTTGAAAATTAGGGTTTCCAACTAAGCTAGCTTTTCGGTTGTCATGAGCCCTATCTTAATGGTCATGAAAAGATGTCAGAAATCACGTCCTCCCTCAATAAAACATCGTCTTATTCTTCATTCCTATCTGTTTTCCAAACATCGATCATATAACCCTGCGTGTGTGTAAAGACATCCCTACACCCGGAGAATTCAATTCAAGCTATCATACTCTTGCCCATCTGCCTCAGTACTTTTTGATAAACGAGATTGCTCACACACTTTCATGCGACCGTTAATACTTCTTGAGGTACTAACCGACCGATTACTCCCGTGCTTACATGCTTGGTGTATTTTCCTCATCTTGCACCACCTCAGGCATAGCAGTGACTCCCAGACCAGTTGACCTTAGGGCACTAGGTGAAGAAGCACCCTTGCTATATATTTTTTATTGCCCTCGGTGATAACAAAACCAGTGTCCATTTTTCTCACCACTTTCTTCATATTTTTTTTCCCATACTTTTGGCTTTAAGACAAGAGCATTTCAAGGTATCCTCTACTATCCCAGGCTTCAAGACGTGTGTAAGTGCGAATAGCAGGGTAGCAACGTTCAAAATGTTTGGCTTCCAGAATAGAAACTATTTTTTCAGGCTTATTTTTATCCTCAGATTAGTGACGTCCTTCATCTTACTAACCCTTGGGACAACGGCTCATAACTACTTATTACTAGTTCGTATAAGAAAACTTCTAATTTTCTTAGTTTTCTAAAATTTTTCTAATCTCATGGATGTAATTTTTCACTATCTAAACTTTCATTATCTTATTTATATACAAAAAAGTGTAAATATTAAAATTATTTTTATATTTGAAAATTTTTAAATTTTTATGGGTTTTGAAAATTTTTCAATTTTTATAGATTTTTTTTAAAAAAATGTTTTGTGCTTATGCAGATGATATGCAAATGATGCAAAAATAAGCACAAACCTCCCCCAAACTTGTTTTCAACAGTGTCCTCACTGTTGCCGACAGCTATACCTACAAAAATCTGTAAGACTGGGGGGAATTATTAGTGGGGGCAAAATATATAAGTGAAGAACTTCCCCCAAACTTATCTTTTACTCACCTTCATTCAAAAGATGATGCAATGATATACAGGATATGAAGGTGAGACGGGAGAATTTTAATCCAAATAAACTGGCTCTTGTAAGAACAAGAGCTCCTCCGTGGGGTCAGTGGAAAAATACGTCTTTAATCTATGTCCATTTACTTTGAAAACAGTGCCGTTTTTAATATTTTCAACTTCTACTGCCCCGTGCGGGTATACAGACCGCACAACAAAAGGTCCCTTCCATCGAGATCGGAGCTTACCCGCATGAAGGTGTAATCGTGAATCATAAAGAAGGACTTGTTGACCAGGTAAAAATGTTTTCCTTACAATGTTTTTATCGTGAAAAACCTTAGTCCTATTCTTTGTGATTACAGCATTATCATAAGCTTCATCGCGGAGTTCGCTTAGCTCGTTAAGTTGCAGCTTCCGAAAGTTGCAAGCAAGGTTTAAATCAAAATTTATTTCTTTTATAGCCCACAATGCTTTATGTTCTATCTCGACAGGTAAATGACATACTTTTCCAAACACTATCCTATATGGAGACATTCCTAGGTCGGTCTTATATGCAGTCCTGAATGCCCAAAGAGCATCCGTCAATTTGGTCGACCAGTCTTTTCTATTTTTAGCAACAGTTTTCTCCAGGATAAGTTTGATTTGTCTGTTTGAGATTTCATCTTGCCCGCTTATTTGGGGGTGATAGGGTGTAGAAAGTCGGTGGTTGATTGAATATTTCCGCATCAGAGTCTCGAAAGATCTGTTGCAGAAGTGTGTCCCATTATCGCTAATGATAGCGCGTGGGTGTCCAAATCGCGAGAAGATATTCTCTTTCAAGAACTTAATGACAACTTTCTTGTCATTAGTGCGACTTGGAATGGCTTCTACCCACTTTGAGACATAATCAACCGCCAGCAATATGTACAGATTCCCAAAGGAGTTGGGAAAAGGACCCATAAAATCTATGCCCCAAACATCAAACATTTCAACAACCAAGATGGGTTGCTGAGGCATTTCATTCCTTTGGGATATTCTACCCGTATACTGACATTGTGTACAGGTTTTGCAATGTTCAAATGCGTCCTTGAATAAGGTCGGCCAATAAAATCCACATTGCAAAACCTTTTCCGCTGTTTTTCTAGGACCAAAGTGACCCCCACAGGCCTGATCATGACAAAATAAAAGAACACTCTTGAACTCTTCATTTGGGACACACCGGCGAATGATCTGATCAGGACAATATTTAAACAAATAGGGCTCGTCCCAGTAATAGTGTTTTACTTGGGATAGAAAGCGGTATTTGTCCTGTTTTGACCAATCGCTCGGTATAAGTCACGTGGCATGATAGTTCACAATATCCCTGAACCATGGTTCAGTGGATACGCTCAAGAGTTGCTCGTCAGGGAACGAGTCATTGATCGGCAGGGTCACAGGGGAAGAAACGATGCGTGAAAGGTGGTCAGCTACTACGTTTTCACATCCTTTCTTATCTTTGATAACAAGATCGAATTCTTGTAACAGAAGGATCCAACGTATTAGTCGACCTTTTGCATCTTTCTTCGCCAGAAGATGTTTTAAAGCAGAATGGTCAGTATACACAACTATAGGTGAGCCGATTAAGTAAGGCCTGAATTTTTCTAATGCAAATACAACCGCTAAAAGTTCTTTCTCTGTGGTTGTATAATTGATTTGCGCATCATTCAGGGTCTTACTAGCATAGTAAATCACGTGTGGCATCTTTTCAATGTGCTGTCCTAAGACTGCACCTACTGCAAAATCAGATGCGTCACACATCAGCTCAAAGGGGTAGTCCCAGTTTGGTGATGATAAAACGGGGGCTGAAGTGAGTGAGTGTTTAAGTGAGTCGAAAGCTGTCTCGCAATCCGAGTCAAAGTGGAAGGTCGTATCCTTAGCCAGGAGAAGAGTTAAAGGTCTAGCAATTTTGCTAAAGTCCTTAATGAATCTCCTATAAAAGCCCGCATGGCCAAGGAAAGAGCGAATATCTTTGACGCTTTTGGGATGAGGGAGGTTTTGAATGACATCTACTTTAGCTCTCTCAACCTCAATGCTTTTCTGTGAAATGACATGTCCAAGGACTATTCCTTCTTGGACCATAAAGTGGCATTTTTCCCAGTTCAAAGTCAAGTTCTTCTCTTTGCATCGAGTAAGAACAGCGTCCAGATTCGCTAGGCATTCGGAAAAAGAATCTCCAAAAATCGAAAAGTCGTCCATAAAGATCTCCAGGAAATTCTCTACCATATCAGAGAATATCGCCATCATACACCGCTGAAAAGTAGCGGGAGCATTGCATAGCCCGAAGGGCATGCGACTGTAAGCAAAGGTACCAAAAGGACAAGTAAAAGTGGTTTTATCTTGATCCTTTTTGGCGATGGGGACCTGATTATAGCCTGAGTAACCGTCCATAAAACAATAGTACTGTCGTCCCGCTAAGCGTTCCAGCATCTGATCAATAAATGGCAGAGGAAAATGATCTTTCCTCGTAGCAGCGTTGAGTTTTCTATAATCGATACATACACGCCACCCAGTTTGGGTGCGTGTCTGAATCAACTCATTCGCCTCATTTGTGATAACTGTGATCCCGGATTTCTTAGGAACGACGTGTATAGGACTTACCCACTGGTATCGGAGATGGGGTATATAATACCACTATCTAAGCATTTGACGATCTCTTTCATGACAGCCTCCTTCATGACGGGATTCAACCGTCTCTGTGGTTCTCGGGTTGGTCTGGCATCATCCATCACATGTATATGATGTTCAACTATCAAGGGACTAATCCCTTTGATGTCCGCCATACTCCAACCAAACGCCTCTTTATTAGATCTTAATACCGATAAAAGTGCATTCTCTTGCTCTGATGCAAGGGAAGCGGATATTATAACTGGTAAAGTCTCCTTCTCACCAAGATATGCATATTTAAGGTGAGAAGGTAAAACCTTGAGATCTAATTCAGGCGGAGAAATGATAGAAGGAAGGATCATTGAGTGATTTTTGGATTTACAAAGAAGCTTAGAGCCTGTGAAAGATACAGACTCGGGTGGAGAAAAGTCAGAAGTGCAGGACTCAAGTGCAGGTAAAGTGTCCTCACTAAGATCAGGTGTAAGATCAAGCAGAGATGTGGTAATGTCATCGAGATCAGTAAAGCAAAGTTCCTCAGCTCCACAACTATCGGGAGCGATCTCATGGACAGAGCACACATCTAAAATATGAGCACTAGGTTCTGATGGCTGACTTCCAACTTTGTAGATATTTAGTTCAATGGTCATATTTCCAAATGATAAGTTCATTGAACCATTTCTACAGTTTATAACAGCGTTGGAAGTGGCAAGAAAAGGACGACCTAGAATCACCGGAATTTGGCCCCGGGGGTTTGCTACAGGATGTGTGTCGAGCACAATGAAGTCTACAGGGAAAAAAAATTCCCCGACCTTTATCAACACATCCTCTAATTCACCCCTTGGTTTGGTGATAGATCGGTCTGCCATCTGGAGAGTACAATGAGCAGGTTTCAGCTCTCCAATCCCTAGTTGCTCATAGATAGAATAAGGGAGCAGGTTAACAATCGCGCCAAGGTCTAAAAGAGCACGATTTATGTTTTTACCCCTAATAGAAATCGATATTGTAGGACATCCTGGGTCCTTTCGTTTCTTTGGCAACTGGGGAATAAAAGCAGTGCTGATATTATTAGACATAAAGACCTTCTTCGGCACTTGAGTCTTCCTCTTCCTAGTGCACAAGTCCTTAAGAATCTTCGCATAAGCGGGGACTTGTTGAATCGCATCTAGGAGAGGGATATTGATGTTAACCTATTTGAACATTTCTATAATTTTCTCCATATGAGGACTCGTTCTGTTACCCCTTAACCGGTTCGGGTAAGGAGCTTTCGCAATAAGCGCAGGGTCCATCATAGGAGAAGGAAAGGGGGGTAGACGAGATCCCAAAAGAGGTGTGGGGACCGTCTGTGGAGAACTATAAGGGTTGGGTGAAGGTGTTGAGCCTAAAGGGAAATGGAGAATAGGCTCGCTACAAGGTGGTTTGGTAGAAGAAGAAGGATCAGAAGGAGAAGTGTGTGTGTGTGGAAAGGTCTCAGCCGGGGTGTTGATATGATTTTCAGTATTATCAATATCTTCCCCGATATTATTATTCAGCACTCTTCCCGATCTCAACGTTGTGATGGCATTTACATTATAATGCCCAGGATTCTGTAGGGGTTGAGAGGGAAGTTTCCCTTTTTCTCTCGCACTCATTTCGGCTTTGAGGCGTGCGATTTCAGCTTCCATCATTCTAATACTCTCAGCTTGGGACGCTGAGTTTTTCTTTATTTCACTGACGGAAGATCTAACCTCAGTCGAAACCTCTATGAAATTTGATAAAAGTGATTTCATGGTTTGAGTGAATTGAGAAAACTCGTCAGAACAGGACTGCATAGGATTAGACTGTGCAGGATTGTTGCCCTGGTTTTGGAAATTTTGTGACTGATAGGGGTGCTGAGTAAGTTGGAGGGGTTGCTGTTGTGGTGGAGGAAGAGCCCTTTGAAATTGATTCGTGTTTGGAACCGTGTTTTGAGATTGATTTTGGTTCCAAGCAAAATTCGGGTGGTTCCTCCAACCCTGATTGTACGTGGAAAAATATGGATCGTTTCGAGGTCGTTGAAATGCGGCATTAGAATGCTCGTGACCTTGAAACGCCGAGTTTAATGGACATTCTTCCGTTAAATGTGACGGATCAGAACAGCACCCACAAACAGTTTTGGGGAGCGACATTGGGTTTAGGGAGGCTGCAGAAAATTTGTGTTCCATAGCGTCGAGCTTCTTTTGCATTGCTGCCATTTCTGCTCGAACACCTATAGACACATCTATTTGGTGTACGCCACCCCTATTCAATGGTTGGGTTCCACTCTCCCACTGTAGTGATTTTTCAGCGAACTCTTCTAAGTATCGCCAAGCTTCCCCATCATCCTTAGTCATAAATGTACCTTGACATATGTTTTCAAGGCTCTGTTTAGTGCTAGGGTTACTGCCCTCATATATGATTCGGCAAAGCTCCCATCTCGGGATGCCGTGATGAGGACATTGAACCAATAGATCCTTGAAACGTTCAAAGCATTTTGAAAATGGTTCGGTAGGGAGCTGGGCAAATTGGTTCAATTCGCTACGGATTCGAGCCGTCTTTTGGATTGGGTAAAATTTCTTAAGGAATGCAGCGACGAATTCTTCCCAATTCGTAATAGAATGTGCGGTAGTGTTATATAGCCACTTCTCGGCTATATCGCACAATGTAAATGGAAGAAGTCGTAGACGCATCGCATCCACTGAAAGTTGTGACGTACCCATCATTGCGCATACGTTTTCAAATTTGGTAATGAAAACGTAAGCGTCCTCGGTCTCGAGTCCGTGGTATTTGGGTAAAAGATTGATATACTGGGGCTTAATCTCAAAGTTATCCCCATTGGCTGATGGTGTGGATAAGCAGGTCGAAAGAGGACCTCTGTGTGGATAGCATTTTTCCTGGAGAGAAATGTGGGGAGGATTCTGCGCACCAACGGACGGCGGCAGATTAGGGTTAAAGAAGTTTGATGGATTCGGGTCCATCGGTGTGGGTGTGGTAGTAGGTAAAGAAAAGGTAAATGGAGAAATATCGACTTCGGAGTCGATAAAGGGTACGCGGACTAAACGGGCACTAGAATCCCGTGTCCAGCCTATCTTGTACTAAAAAGGGTTAGTACAAGTGGCAACGTTGACTTATAATTAGGGGTAAAATGAATGCGGTGTTTGCTTTTGAAAAGGGACGGATTTTGAAAAAAATGATGCGACAAACCAAATGCAGCAACACAACCCTAGAATCTATTGGTCACCTAGGTCCGGCTCTAGACCGCTCCTAACTGCCAAAAGACAAGTCGTAGGATCAATCCTCCACTGCCTCTTTGTCCCCCTGTGGCCGGATAAGTGCCAGGTAAGTTGGAAGGTACTCCACTACGTAAGTAGTGGGCCTAATTAAAAACCACTAGCCTTAGACACACTCGCCTTAGGCACCACAAGAAAACGCGGATAAGCAATGAATTACCCACGACCCTCTCTTGTCCAAAATGAGCGCGACAGTCCTTAGAGTCATCTCTAGATTTCTTTTAGTTAATGTGGGTTAATGCGGATGCAAGTTTGGTGGTTTTCGGGGCCTAGGAAGGGTAATGAAATCCCCACCTAATTTGGATTTGGCCGTGCCCCTTAGTATCCGTATTTAGAATGCAAAATAACCAAGAAAAACAAAATCACGCACAATTTTAATTTGCTTTTGCGGCGCAGCGATTATTTGCAAAGAATCCTGCAGAAAAGTGTTAGTTGGAGCTAAAAAGGGAGAGGGGAGAGAGCAAGAAAGTACCTGCTGCAAAGCATTTGCAGAGAACCCTTCAAGTAGCCGCGTTTCCGCCGCAATAATACCCTATTTGCCGCGCTTCCACGGTTGAGTATTGGAATCAGTGCACAATTTTTCAACAGATGCTTTATGTTGCTTCCCTCAACTCTCTGGTATATCCCAAATAATTTTCCCACAGCACAGAATGCTCCAGATCACCTTGCATTCAATTCACAACACACGTATAAGAGTTTGTACGAATTTTAATTTCAAGAAGTAAAATGTAATAATTCTTTCACTTCAAACTATAAAATGTAAACGAATTAGCGCGTAATCCCCGGCAACGGCGCCATTTTGATTGAATTATTTTCTGACGTGTATATGTAAAAAGTATCGACAATCAAAAAATTATATTTACCGCAATCAAACTACGGTGTCACGCGGGTGACCCGGGTTCGATCCCCGGCAACGGCGCCATTTTGATTGAATTATTTTCTGACGTGTATATGTAAAAAGTATCGACAATCAAAAAATTATATTTACCGCAATCAAACTACGGTGTCGGATGTAGTTTGTAGTGAGTGCGGATCATCCACAGGGATTGCACGATTCGTTTGTATTATGATACGTTTGAAATGAAATGTTAAGCAACAATAAACGAAAACATGATTCAAGAATGATTTGTATTCGAGTGTCACTATTCTTTATTCAAGAATCAAGAAACTATAAACAATCAAAAATCGGTGTTTTGATAATATTTCCAATCAACAATCAAGAATATAAGAGAGGCTCGTAGGAATCGATCGGGTCGATAGTCGCGATGTAATCTAAAGATATCGTGTTCTTGTCCTTCGAAGAATTGATACTAGATCAATGGTGATCGACGAGAGTTAGGGCTTTCTTGATGAAATTAGGGTTTCATCTCTTAACCCTTGTTCTTTCGAGGATACCATTTATATTCTAACCTCTAGCAATTTCAAGAAACGATTGGAACTCCCCAATCTCGAGCGATGTCGATCAAGAAAGTATCGCAACGAATTGGGTCGTCGATTCTTGAACTTGCTAGGGTTTACAAACTCGTGGGATTCAAGAATCGATTGCAAATTTGTTACATCATCATACTAAAGATCGTTTTGATTCCTTAACGAGCGGAGTTTTATTCACACATCACCACAAAGACAATATTAAAGATTTGTAAAGATAACATGATGCGGAATTTTAAAGAAAACAAGATAAAAGAAATATCACCTTTATTTATCTCAACAATTTTGATTACATTTGCTTCAAGAACTACAAGAAGAAGAATCTAGATTGTTGATCGGGCGTCGCTCGGCTTCGTGAGTCGTGGATCGGCTTCGGATTGCTTGCTCCGTTGAAGATCGGCTCCGCTCCTAAAGGTTGTAAGGCTTCTTGCTTAATGGGTACTCGGGATTCTTGATGTTGGCTTGGATTAGGGTTAGGGTTTCCTACAAGCTCTCTCACTAAACTTGAGGAAGAGAGGATGAAGAGAGAGATAGATTTTTCTAAGATTTCCAAAGATGTTTGATCCTTGAGTTTAGGGTCTATTTATAGAACTCCCAAACCCTAGGTCTAGGTTTGAATTGGAACTTTCCCTCCCAAAGTTTGTTGAAAGAGTTTGTTAGGAACTAGCTTAGGGTTTAAGCTAGGGTTTAGGGAATGTTCTAGAATGATTAGGATAGTTTAGTGAAGCACAAAGTGTTTGCTGATCTGGTAGAAGTTTCTAGAGTCTTCTGGAAAATGTCATGCATTTCTGAACTGTAGCCTTTTATGTAGAAGTTGTGCACAAAAATTCAGGAGCTGATCCCCTTGGTCAACCGCGGTTCCGCGGCCATAGCAAGCCCATGCCGCGGAACCGCGGCCAATGTGGAGGCTTGGGCCTTGTAGCTTCTGGTGTGGTCTTGTACTGCTGTTTGGGCTTTTCTATGATGTTTTGATTTGTATTTTCCCTTCTGTGTTGATACCAGATTTGAGTTTAGTGAGTTGACGTATCCTTTGAGCGGTGTAATGATCGAGCAAGCTTCTCTTTTCCTGCACAGACTTCGAAACACGGGTTGCAAGATATAGAAAATATGCCATGTAATGAAATGCAGTCAATTTCCCTAGAAATGCCGGTTTTAAGGTCGAATACATGTAATCTGATATTTTGCGACCAATTTGCTAATATGTGAATTATGAATACCGTACACTTCTATATGGATGCAAATGATAAGGAAATTGCCGGTTAAAATATGCAATATTTTCGACTGATCAATGATTTCATGTGAGATTATGATATAAAAAGAAAGCATAAATACTACTCCATCATTCTCATCTAATCTAGCCGATTAGATTAGGGTGATCACCTCATTAGAGTGAGAGAGCTTGAGTTATAGCAACTTCGACGTAGATCATCGGAGAAACGGAACACTACAAGCTAGCATGGATCGTTCGAGTCATGTAGCCTCTCTTGAGTCCGGGAGATCATGGATCACGGCAAAAGGACTTCTACTCGGAGCTTATGAAGCGAAGGAGCGGACTACAAAGGTTGTAATCCCTCACTTTTAGTTGTAAAGATGTTTACTTGCATGCTTAACCCTAATAATCTAGCAAAGATCCCGGCTTTGGGTTGTTCTGCACGTCTAAAATTTTATTCGGGAATGGTTGATGCCTTATGAACCTTCACAAGAGTGCCTAAGAACCCTACAGTGGTATCAGAGCCAAGCTAGATCATTAGGCGACGTGTATATGAAGTTAGAACTCCGAACGAACCCCGAAATGTCAAAAAGAACCCCTCTCTGGACTTTTTTCAAAAACTGTCATTTTTCAGAATTAAAAATTCCTAAAAAATTCAGCAGGGGAATATAAACATTACTGTGAAAAACGAGGTCATGATCTGTACAATCCACCGCGGAACCGCGGCCATACCGTGCTTGGGCCGCGGATCCGCGGCCGTACGGAAGGATCATGCACTCGTTTTTGAACAGGAACATATACTTCTGTATGTGATTTTTTTTTTGGGTATTTTTAATCTGACTCAAGTGTTGAGTTTTCTGGGGTTTATTTTGTAATCGTTGATACGATCAGAATATTTAAATTCGTTATTTTTTCCGGATATTTAGAAACTGTTAAAATGTTCGAACGGATATCATTAACTCACTTTTTCCCGGCACAAATTTTTTTTCAAGTGTTGAATTTTTATCGGGTTTAAATCTTTCGGAAAAACGAACAAGTAACGCGGTGGTCCCTCTAGAAGAACACAAACCTTAACTCGATTATGTGACCGTCTTGAACTGCCTCTAAATCTTAGGGTTTGGGGCAGTACGGCGTGCCACATGTGAGGCGTTGGCTTGACCCTTCTACAGCTGGATCATCTGTACTGTGACAGTTTCTGGGATTATTTGAACTCTGCTCAAGTGTTGAGCTATTTGGGAAATTTTGGGTATTTGATTATCTGTTCGGAAAGTTTAATACTGTCTATTTATTTGGAATGTGATACAATATATGGAATTCATATAGTTAGGCATGAAATGCGAAGTATGTGATATTTCGGATTTACGATATTTAAAGTGATTATGGATTCAAAATGTTGTAGTTTTACAATTTCTTTTCTGTGACCGTAAGTGTAATATGTGATATCGCCGGTTTCGTTGTTGTATGTCAACGACAATTGGGATGCGCATATTTACTTACGTTGATGACATGTGATGTTATGTGTTGCTGGATATGTTATATTGGATCGTCGCGTTTTGAATAGCCGGGTTTTTTTTATGTGAGATGAGAGTTTTTATTTTCATTCATATAAAATTCATTTGTATGTAATATTCTTTTATTGGGGCACTTCCGGGATGAGGTTGATGTCACCTGTGTATATTATTTATTTTTCCGCATTAGGTAGACCCAAGGAGGAGAGCACAAGTGACCGGGTTTTAGGGTCCAGTGGGAGGCCATCTCGAGGAGTCGAGACCGGGTCTCCTAACCCTAGAATTGGTAGTGTTACTTGCCGCTCTCGTAGGGGTCTTGGGATGTGGGTTTGGCTATTCGTCGCGACCGTGGAATCCGTGTTTTATACAGGCTCATATTAAAAACACAGACGTCCTAGTATATCCAATATTTCATATATGTTCTTCTGCTGCAATGTTCTGTGATGAGATCATATTACTGCCTGTGACGAATGCTTATACTATATATATATATATATATATATATATATATATGCTGATATATAAATATTACTGCTTTCGTTTCTTCTGTGATGCTTAGGAAGCATAAGCTGATGGGATTTTATTAATGAGATTAATAAAAAGAAAAGAAACCTAAAAGATGTTGTAGAATCAAAACTTTAATAAAAAAAGGGTAGCTACAGTTTTTCTTTGCATAGCGGTATATATGATATGCCCTGCACCTTATTTGATGAGGAAAGAGCCGAGATCCCTTCACCGGGAGTGACCTCTTTAGCGAAACTGGCAGATGCTACAACGCGGTTTAGTTTTTGACAGCTTATATAGTTCTTGCTTTGCACAGCGGTATATATGATATATCCTGCACCTTATTCGATGGGGAAAGAGCCGAGATCCCTTCACCGGGAGTGACCTCTTTAGCGAAACTAGAAGCCTCAAAAAAACTCCTTTTCAAAATCACTCGATTCTACGACGATATCAAGTTCATTACGCTCAGGGTTTTCTGAAAAACCTGCGTAGCCCTCCGTCATTTTAGATAGAGACTAATTAGTATTCGTGCTGCGTTTGTTGACCTTAGCCAAGGCGTGGTGTACGGTAGCTAATTAGTATTTATCTGCTAAAATATGAGATGTGATTGAGTTAGTGTAGTCGTACGACTTTGTTGACCTTAACCAAGGGTCGTACGGGTGGGTTTAATTCAATCAGGAAATGACGGGTTGAACTTGACTAGCACTTATGATTTGTTGACCTTAGCCAAGGTCATAAGTTGCTAGGGGTAAAAGCATTATCGGGAATTTCAAGTGTTGAAATTTGCAATGAGATTGCATACCTCCTATGAGATAGTTGGATCCCGATACCCATGTTGGATATAGTGCCCTCAGAGTCAATTATTGGATCACAGGCACGTGATTGCAATGATTGAGGGATGACCTATCCCGGTAGGACAGTCTTACTCAAGATGATAGTATCATATCTGGTTTATCTTTATCATCGTGTACTGCTTTAGGTGACCTTACGAGTCGCTATTACACGTTGATAGAGCCCCTAGGATTCTTGCTTGACTACCAGCAGTATGAGGGCGATCATATACGTGAGAGCTGGAGTCTATAAGCACATCCTCAAAAAGTCCCTAGTCGTGGGAGTTTCGAGACAGGGCATCGATACTCCGGAGTAGACTAGTGTATACAGTCGAGACCCCGACGAGGGGCGGTGGCCGGTCTCACAAGCCACTGGTGTCAGTTGGTTCACCTAAGATGTATACATGTGCTCATTGGGTTATGAGTACACCGGACAGGACTCGCCGGGAACCTGATAGTTGGGATTATACCAGACGTCAGATAGCAGTTCCCTAGTGACATGTGTACAGGTTAGTTCATCGACCTGAGATCGTCATTTGTCTCGTGTGAGTTCCCACTGTGCTTTGATTACTACGCTACCACGCTCAAAGGAGACGTGCAAACAGGTTTTAGTTGGGTACAGTCCCGAGCCACATGGAGGCAGTGAGCGGATCTACAGGGGTTCGTCTCTCCCGGTATTGGGGGTGAGGTCGCTCTGTGTCTAGGAGAGCCGGTACATGAAAAGTCCTTTGCCAAGGCAGGAGATTTGCTGGTAGGTATTCCAGTAGTATGGTTAATCCATCGTATGGTTATATACGTACTCGAAAGGAACTTGTTCCAGTTCGGGGATGGATCCTGGTTCAGGAGAAATAGGAATAAGGTTTATTCGGTTGTCTTTTATCTTCACCTTCTCTCGCATTGCGAGTGTTCCTAGGACTAGGACAGTACACCCATTACGCTTATTGGATAGTCTTCTTCCAAACCATAGGCTGGTGCTGAACGGTAGGGAAGGAAGAAAACTATTTGGCCTAAAGGGGTGTACAGAAGGTAATGACTAAAGACATATAAAGGGATTTGGAGAGATGGCAAAGAATTATACGGTTACGGTTGTGAATCTGGATAATGGAAGGGGCATTACTAGGAATACCAGAATACCCCATCGAAACATTTCAATGTTTCAGATTCACTGTGTACTGTTAAAAGAAAACTGATTTCCCAATTAGACACTTGCTCCAGGGTATGTATTTACCAGGTATGATTCTCACATCTGTATGGTTTTACAGATGATGAGTGGGAGTAAGTTATTGGGAATTAGGTGATCATCCTCATTACATCGGAATTTGTTGTAATTGGTGATATTTAAGGAAGTCACCTGGATTGTTTACCGGTCGGCAAATATTTGGTTTTGAATATCCGTTCTTGTGCACTAATTTCAAATTGATAAATATGTACGTCTATTTTCATAGAGTGAGATATTCCCTTTTGAGATTATGTCCATGACATTGACCTATATCAGTGGATGGTTAGGTAAGGAGCATTAAGCAGCGGTGTAATTCTTCTTAACCATAAGTACAGTTTTCAACCTACGACACAAAGTGAATGAGTCACTAGACTCAGGGGACTTATACAGAGCATTGTATATTGTCCAGTGTCTATTAGGACAGAGGGGTAGGTCCTTGTACTATATTCGGTTTACTTATAACTTCTCTAGTTCTTAGACAGGTGTTTCATAGAAACACAGGGTCCAAGTTTCGAGAAGTTATAAGTATAAGAATAAAGTAGAGAACCAGGTATTGCAAGTATCGGGATTCTTCAAGGTGATCGAAGATGTAGATACTTGTATATGGTATTCAGTTGATAGTAATGATTAAGAGAACTTGCTTCTCTTTCAGGTTACTCATAATTCGAAGCACTCCTAAGTTGAGTAACGCTGATCGGTCTCCTTCCATTTAGTTGACATGCACTGGAGACAGCTGCATGATTTGAATCTGGTTCAATTAAATCAGTGCCTCTGTTTCTGTATTGGATATAGAACAGTTCATATCTTGACATTGTTAAGATACGGGGAGTCGTCCAGCTTATGCTTAAAACCAGACTCTGGATGACTCAAGGCACGTTTCTGTAATGGCTGTTTGTGGGTTGACTCGGGCTATGACGAGGGTTGATATTCTATCATCTGGAAGATCAATAGTGATATTATCCTTGACTCGCCACAGTTTTAACAAAAATGGATTTTTTCAGAAAACAGAAGTGGGAGTATGGTAGAACTGGAAGTGATTCCAGAACCGCAAACGATTACTGAAGATTTGATAAGAACCTAAAGATTCAATCTGGGTTGACATTCCATTGGCCACTCCGCAGATAAAGTGGGTAACCTCAGGCGCTCGAGAGGTACTTCGGTATGCTCAAGGACGGTGGCAGGGAGGTTCTTGTTTACCCAGACTTGCCATTGCTGTTGTTCCAGACTGTGAGACCCGGCAGGAGGATGAGTATAGCGTCGTTCTAAACTAGCTTTAGAAGTGCACGTGTATATAACTCTGCCAGAGGGTTGTCGTAGTCAGTGGGAGCAGCGGAAGCATTGGTGGACATCAGGCTTATGTCTATTTATAGAATAATGCAGATATAGCGGAGATAGATCATCTATTTCTGATATGACAGTCATAGGTTTGACTTCATCAAAATAGGGGATGGATCTGTTAAGAAGGTAGTAGGGTGTGATGTCCTGGTATTTGATGACATACACAGAGTAGGAAGTGATATTCCTATACTACGATCGGTTATACTTTGGTTGTCACACAGTGGTTTCTCCACATGGGACTTGGATCTTATATCGTACATTCTGGTTACTAGATCTATGGTTTTAGATCTAGATTTGGGTGGCTTCCCAATCTGGGTACTTTGATCGCATTCTAAGAGTATTTAGAATGGACGACTCCTGGCATGGTGGTGTACATGCAGGTAATGGAGTCATCCTCTCTAAAGGTGTCTTACAGACTAAAGGGGAGAGGGATGCGCATGATTGGCAGATCACTTGCCTAGGCAATTGAGTCAATCATGAGATGTCAAGTACAACACCAGATGTTGTTCTTGCAGTAGGTGCAATAAGTTGATATTCATCCAATCCTGGAGAAACAATCGGGAGCAGTTTTAGAACATAAGTTGATGTTCTAGGGATTTGATAACGGCAGCCTCCTTCGGGAGACGGTTATCATTCCAGACTTCCAAGGTGACCTGGATGACAGAGTGACTGTCAGAGTTATAGTTTTCCCTCTGACGAGGGACTGTATTATGGACATCTAGTCCAGGTGGATACTGAGGGAAGGCATGGCGCAGGATACTGATTAAGTTCAGTTGACGATACAGTCTAAGAAGTTTGGATTTGGAGTTCATTTATGAGCTATGTCCCATCAGACATCCAGACATATTCTAAGACAGGTATTGCTCATTTCGGGAGATGGATTTCTCCGCGAACTTGAGATATAGAGAGACATAGAAAGAAACATCACAACGGATCCACTCACTGAGGCTATTCCTCGAACGCAATAGTTTCGCAAACGAGCTTTGTGAGACTGACTAGTAGAGGAGTTGGGTGTTCGGTATCACACGGGCTGTGAGTATGCGACATCGCAATAATTAGCCTTGAGTGCAAGTGGGAGATTGTTGGATATAGTGCCCTCAGAGTCAATTATTGGATCACAGGAAAGTGATTGCAATGATTGAGGGAGGACCTATCCCGGTAGGACAGTCTTACTCAAGATGATAGTATGCTATCTGGTTTATCTTTATCATGGTGTATTGCTTTAGGTGACCTTACGAGGCGCTATTACACGTTGATGGAGCCCCTAGGATTCTTGCTTGACTACCAGCAGTATGAGGGCGATCATATACGTAAGAGCTGGAGTCTATAAGTACATCCTTAAAAGGTCCCTAGTCGTGGGAGTTTCGAGACAGGGCATCGATACTCCTGAGTAGACTAGTGTATACAGTCGAGACCCCGACGAGGGGCGGTGGCCGGTCTTACAAGCCACTGGTGTCAGTTGGTTCACCTAAGATGTATACATGTGCTCATTAGGTTATGAGTACACCGGACAGGACTCGCCGGGAACCTGCTAGTTGGGATTATACTAGACGTCAGATAGCAGTTCCCTGGTGACATGTGTACAGGTTAGTTCATCGACCTGAGATCGTCATTTGTCTCATGTGAGTTCCCACTGTGCTTTGATTACTACCCTACCACGCTCAAAGGAGACATGCAAACAGGTTTTAGTTGGGTACAGTCCCGAGCCATATGGAGGCAGTGAGCGGATCTGCAGGGGTTCGTCTCTCCCGGTATTAGGGGTGAGGTTGCGCTGTGTCTAGGAGAGCCAGTACATGAAAAGTCCTTGGCCAAGGAAGGAGATTTGCTGGTAGGTATTCCAGTAGTACCTCAGGGTGTTCTGGGCTACACTCCGACACGACTTGTACCGCTTTTGGGGGTCTGAATTTTACCAACCCCCTAGGCCCGCCATGCGATGCTCATAGACGAACGAACCGGACTGTACGGATATTGTCACTGACAGGCTCAGTAGGGTGTCAGGATGAGTTCGCTCATCGACGTCCCTTTTGGTCAATAGCTGGTGGCCCGTCACGTATGGCTAATACCTCTGACGTGCTAGTGGTTAAATCCACAGCCATAGTATTGACGAGTCTTTAGATTCCACCACACATAGTTACTCAGGTTTCGGGCGAAACGCTGTAGAGGCCGTATGGAGATATGGCAGGGTTCGATCAGATACGTGCGGTATTGCACGGATCGTGATCGGACGGTTTTTACTAGCCGGCTTTGGCTTAAGCCGAATCCTAGTATTAGACAGTGTAGTTTTGTCTATTTGCATTTGTGTTCAGTGGGAATACAAATGCGAGCATGTATATGCAGTAGTGGGGTTTTCTTGTAATTTATTACGGGATCAGTTTTCTGAAGTTGCCAGTTTGTATTCCGTTCCGGCCGGTTTTCCTTTGTTCCTTCGCAGCCAGACTTTCTGGTGGAGGGGGTTATTTGCAAGTTTGCAAATAACTCATTGTGGACAGGTTTCTTGCATTTGTGGCTTCATTATGATATTCTTATCATCATGAGATTCTTTTCTAGTCCATTCCATTGCCTTTTTTATGATGGTTGGTGAAAGGATGTGAGCTTGAAATTGGTGTGACCATTTTCTCATATATTCATTCCCTTTCTTCTCTTGATAATGATTCATTCATTTTTCCTCCTCCATTCTTGATTGGCCGGCCACTTGAGGGGAGAGAAAGAGTGAGGTTAATTTTGGTGTAGCATTTTTCTTCCTCTCTTTTCCATCATGGCAACTTCCAAAACCCCAAAGAGACAAGTTTTCTACACTAGCCTACAGCAAATCTTAGACGTGTCGGCTAGCCAACTTCGCGCCCGAGTTGCCTCGGTCCAGAGGTGGGAGCCCGTAAAAGATTTTGGCTACGTGGTGCCCTTTCCGACGAGGAGGTGACGGATGGAGATTCCGCGGGAGATCGGAGTGGAGACGAAGACCGAAGGACACGGATCGCTTGGTATAACTCTCTACCCATCTTTTAGTTTGCTAGTAGCTAGGTTGATGGACCGATCCGGGATTTTTGTGCGCGGTGGTGCCGGTTTGCATGTTCGCAAAGTTTTTCGTTTCCGCGTTTCCGGCGTCGGATCGACTGCCGGGCCGCCGCCGTGCACTTACAACCCACTGCGAGTAAGAGTTACTCCTGGGAGAGTTTTACACCGGACAATTAGCCGATCAAGTAGGTGTCTAGAAAAGTGTTAACGGGGTTACGCCTCTGGGAAAACGAGGTTTACTTTAATTAGGTCCGTGCGAAAGCACGGAGAACCTCCCTCAAAGTACCAACACTGATCTGGCTGAAAGATTAACGAAATTGTAGGATGTAATTAATCCCGGCTAATCTTACCTTTTAGGGTTTGAAGGTAGATTTGATAAAAACGGTGGGAGACATCCTGATTAGATAAGATAATAACCAATCTAATCTTGCAAGAGCATACGCTAAAGTGTTTTTCTTCTCTCTCTCTCTCTCTCCAGGTAGCGACCATGTCAGGCCATAATCAAGATAATAATATGGATGTATTGACTGAACCCGCTTATTATACTGAGCAGGGGAACGTTGGACCCGTTCTTTCTTATAAGAGTTATAAGACTGAACAAGAAACAGGAGAATATCTGGATTCTCAAGCCGCCCAAAAGAACATGCATGCTGATGTAACTTCTTCGGGTGTGTTAGTTATTGAGAACTGTTTCTCAGTTCACCCTACGTCCTGGGTATTAGATACCGGATCAGGATCCCACATATGTAAATTGTTACATGGGCTACGTAAAGGTAGAGAACTGGGAAAAGGTGATCATTTCGTTCAAGTAGGGAATGGTTCAAGTATTGCAGCTAAAGCAGTTGGCGAATATCACCTAGTATTACCAAGTGGTAATACACTGATTCTGAATAAGTGCTATTATATACCGAACATGATGTGCAACATTATATCAGTTTCTTTATTAAGTAAAGAAGGATATAATTTTGTAGTACAGGATAATGTTATGAACATATTCCTAGATCAAAAGTTGATTGCATCAGGCTCGTTACATAATGGCATATTCATTCTCAATCAAAATACAGTCCTCAATATACAAAACACACACAAGAGGAAAAGTTCAGAAATGAACGAATCCTACTTATGGCATTGTAGACTTGGTCATATCAATACGACACGACTGGCTAATTTACATAAGGATGATATTTGAACCCGTTCGAATTATCATCTTATGATACTTGCCATTCATGTCTCAAAGGTAAAATGACCAAAGCTCCGTTTAGTGGACACGGAGAAAGAGTTACCGAACTCTTAAGACTGGTACATAGTGATGTATGCGGTCCCATGTCTACGCATGCCAGGAACGGTTCTTCCTACTTCATTACATTCACTAACGATCTTTTAAGATTCGGATATGTGTTCCTGATGAAACACAAGTCTGAAGCTTTTGAGAAATTCAGAGAATATAAGCACGAAGTAGAGAACCAAATGGGCAAAAGTATTAAGATTCTTCGATCTGATCGAGGAGGTGAATACTTAAGCAATGAGTTCCTAGATTATCTAAAAGAGAATGGGATTCTCTTTCAGCTTACTCCTCCTTATACACCACAGCACAACGGTGTATCGGAGCGGAGGAATCGCACCCTATTAGATATGGTGCGCTCTATGATGAGTACAACAGAGTTACTTATTTCCTTCTGGGGTATGCGCTGGAGACAGTCATATACCTATTGAATAGAGTTCCAACTAAATCTGTGCCTACCACTCCATATGAGATATGGAATGGGAAGAGACCCTCTCTTAGAAGAGTTAAGATATGGGGTTGTCCGGCCTATGTTAAAAAGAAAAATCCGGACAAACTCAAGGCACGATCAGTTCTTTGTAAGTTTGTAGGATATCCAAGCAATTCATATGGATATCTATTCTACCACAGTGAACAACAAAAGGTGTTTGTTGCTCAACATGCCACCGTTTTAGAAAATGAATTTCTTGCAAAAGAAATTAGTGGTGATGAGGTAGAACTGGAAGAGTTTCCAGCAACACAAACTACAACTGAAGATTTAGTGGAACTAGAGGATTTAGTAGTACCTGGCGAACCCCAGCTTCTCCGCCGATCTAGCAGGGTTTCTCATCCACCTGAGAGATACTACGGTTTTCTCATTGATGGTGGAAGCGAGGATTGCATCATGGAAGTTGATGACCCGACTAGTTTCGAGCAGGCCATCACAAGTGGTGACTCTGTGAAATGGCTGGATGCAATGCGATCTGAGATGGAATCCATGTACACCAACAAAGTATGGACTTTGGAAAATGCTCCTAAAGGGGTAAAACCTATTGGGAGCAAGTGGATCTTTAAAAAGAAATTTGGTGTAGATGGAAAAGTTGAGACTTTCAAAGCTAGACTTGTAGCAAAGGGTTTTCGTCAACGACCAGGTGTGGATTATGACGAAACCTTTTCTCCAGTGGCTTTGCTTAAGTCCATCCGGATCTTACTTGCCATTGCTGCATACCATGACTACGAAATCTGGCAAATGGATGTTAAGACCGCCTTTCTAAATGGTGATTTAGAAGAGTGCGTGTACATGACTCTGCCAGACGGCTTCGTAGATAGTGGAAGCAGCGGAAATGTGTGCAAGCTGCTTAAATCCATTTATGGGTTAAAGCAAGCATCGCGGAGTTGGAACATCTGTTTTGATGTTGTAGTCAAAGAGTTTGACTTCATCAAAAATATAGATGAACCTTGTATTTATAAGAAGGTAGCAGAGGGTAAGGTTGTCTTCCTCGTATTATACGTGGATGACATACTCTTGATAGGAAATGATATTCCTATGCTGCAATCAGTCAAGCTCTTCTTATCACAAAGATTCTCAATGAAAGATCTAGGTGATGCCTCCTGCATATTGGGAATCATGATCTATAGAGATAGATCTAAACGAATACTGGGATTGTCCCAATCCAGGTACATTGACACCATACTAAAGAGGTTTAGTATGGAAGAATCCAAGCATGGGAACCAACCCATGATCTCTGGACTCACTCTCTCCAAAGAGATGTCTCCCAAGACTGATTTGGAGAGAGCTCGCATGCAAGGGATACCCTATGCTTCGGCAGTAGGCTCTATCATGTATGTGATGCTATGTACCAGACCCGATATAGCATACTCACTAAGTGTAGTGAGTCGGTATCAAGCAGATCCTGGAGAGAGTCACTGGACAGCTGTGAAGAACATTGTCAAGTACTTGCGAAGGACTAAGGAGATGTACTTGGTGTATGGTAATGGAGAACTCCAAGTGGAGTCCTTTACCGATTCCAGCTTCTAATGTGATAAGGACGACTCTAAGTCGCACTCGGGTTTTGTCTTTTCCCTCAATGGAGGGGCGGTATGTTGGAAGAGTTCCAAATAGAATACCGTTGCAGACTCGACGATGGAGGCTGAATACGTCGCTGCCAACGATGTTGCCAAAGAGGCTGTCTGGATAAAGAAGTTCATTAGTGAAATTGGAGTGGTTCCATCCATTGAGCATCCAATACCTCTGTATTGCGATAACAATGGAGCCGTGGCTTTGGCCAAGGAACCCAGGTCCCATCAAAAGTCCAGACATATTCTGAGGCGGTATCACCTGATCAGGGAGATAGTTGATCGCTGGGAGATCGAGGTTAGGAGAGTAGATACGAAGGACAACACTGCGGATCCATTCATGAAGGCTATTCCCCAGATACAGTTTGAGAGATTATTCGGGATGCTAGGTATGAGATACTACAGCAGCTGGCCTTAGTGCAAGTGGGAGATTGTTAGTTATGTATATGCCCTAGAGGCCATTGTTGTACATATGATGTATATTATAATGGATTCTTGGATATATATAGAGAGGACTTTCTTGCTCGTCATGATAGTATGCTATTTGGTTTCACTTTATCTTAACATGTTGACTTGTATTGGTTTACTGTTTTTCTCTCACATGTTGATAAAGCCCTTAGGATTTGTACTTGACTACTGGGACTATGATGAGATCATACTAGTGGGGCCATGGTAGTCGATGAGTACATCCTATAATTGTTCCTAGTCGAGGGTATATCGAGACAGGGCATCGATACACCAGAGTAGACTAGCGTATACGCATCTTGATCCATATGATAGGCGATGGATGATCCCATATCCATTAGTGTTTGACATCAGAGATGGTGTACGGGTGCTCAGTGGAGACTGGGTGCACTGGACGGACTCGCCGAGAACTCCCAGATGGTGATATACCACACGTTAGATGGCAGTTCTCCGGTGACACTGGTACAGGGTAGTCTGTAGACCCGAGATCGTCATAGAGTCTTGTGTGATTCCCACTGTGCTTTGATTTCCACCTTACCACATCCAAGAGGGCGTGCAAAACGGTGGCTTTTGGGAACAGTACCGAATCACATGGAGGCAATGAGCGATAGGAGGGGATTCGTCTCTCCCGGTATAGGGAGTTGATGTTGTGCAGTGTTCGATTGGCTATAACTGGAAGTCCCTAGTCAGGGCTGATATAGAGATTTACAGGTAAGTGTTACCAGTAGTTTCTCAACCCGGTATGAGCCACACATCGACACGACTTATCGGTTACTGGGGTCTGACGTATACCACCCCTAGACTTGATATGCGACATATCAGAAGAACAGACCGGACTGTACGAGAGTGTTACTGATTGGATTCAAAGGAGAACGGACAGGCTAGCTTGTTGATCTTCTGATCGCTCAATACCTGGGTGGCTGTTACGTTTAGCTGACCGCTTGCAGCTTGTGGGTGTTTGATATGATCATCACCTGCTACCGGCGTATTGACGATTTTTTAGAGTCCTATATAGAGGTTTCTTGGCTCAAGCAAAACGAAGTAGAGGCACATATGTGATATGTGCAGGACCGAGGATAATGCGATATGAGATACCGTATTATATTCTCGCGATATTTATATATGAACCGGCTCATCGAATCAAGTGTTGATTCGATGAATCGGTACAGGATATATTAGTCGGTTATATTCGATATAGCCGGATTGTCGGATCAAGTGTTGTTTCGATGATTTAATGTATAATAATATAAATGATATATTGTATTACATTATCTAATATTGGCTCGCTTTATTATTTCATTTTCTCACCGGATAATACATTGATATATATGCGATATATGTTAATTGTATTATTTTTCTTTTGTTACAAATATATAATATATATGTGATATATATTATAATAACATGTTATGATTAATTATGGAACATGTTTTGTGGAGATAAAGCAAAGTTAGGGTTTGATTAGGGTTAGTTCTTTCTTGCACCTTCTAGAACTTTTCCTTTTGTCTTAATGAAGATATTATGATAGATATTTTCTCATGACTCATTGTTTTAACCTAACCAAACCCTAGCCCTAGTTTATTCTCTACAAAGGTTAACCTTCTCATCCTTGACCATGGTTCCATAATCAATCATATATTCACTTCTATTATTCATCACAAAAGGATTATCTTTTTCATTCATCATCTTCTTCTCTCTTAGCTTTGAGAAAGCTTACCAGAAATTCCTTTTGTGATGATTTCATGTGAGATTATGATATAAAAAGAAAGCATAAATACTACTCCATCATCCTCATCTAATCTAGCCGATTAGATTAGGGTGTTCACCTCATTAGAGTGAGAGAGCTTGAGTTATAGCAACTTCGACGTAGATCATCGGAGAAACGGAACACTACAAGCTAGCATGGATCGTTTGAGTCATGGAGCCTCTCTTGAGTCCGGGAGATCATGGATCGTGGCGAAAGGACTTCTATTCGGAGCTTATGAAGCGAAGGAACGGACTACAAAGGTTGTAATCCCTCACTTTTAGTTGTAAAGATGTTTACTTGCATGCTTAACCCTAATAATCTAGCAAAGATCCCGGCTTTGGGTTGTTCGGCACGTCTAAAATTTTATTCGGGCATGGTTGATGCCTTATGAACCTTCACAAGAGTGCCTAGGAACCCTACAGTAATCCCTTACTCTTAGATGTTAAAGTGTTAACATGCTACTTTTGTTTGATTCTCTAGTTAATGATCTAGATTTAGGGTTATCTATAATGGCAAATTTTTGAAATTGGCATGTGCGATGCCACCCGAAACCTTACTACCGTTGTAGGTATCCCAACACTCGATACGCCAATATATGGCATGTTAGTTGTATACATGCCCTAGAGGCCATTATTGTACATATGATGTATATTATATTGGATGCTTGGACATATATAGGGAGGACTTTCTTGCTCGACATGATGGTATACTATCTGGTTGCTCTTTATCTTACCTTGTACACTTATTGTCTCTCTATTACATGTTGATAAAGCCTTTAGGATGAGTACTTGACTACCAAGATTGAGATGCAGATCATACTAGTGGGGCCTAGGTAGTCCGTAAGTACATCTTTCAATTGTTCCTAGTCGTGGGAGTATCGAGACGAGGAATCGATATTCCAGAGCAGACTAGCATATACGTTTCTTGACCCATATAATGGGCGATGGGTGATCCCACATCCATTGGTGTTTGACATCAAAGATTGTATACGGGTGCTCAGTGGAGACTGGGTACTGTAGGGTTCCTATCGACGGCAGCAAGGTTTCGGGAGGTATCGTCCATGCCATTTTAAAAAATTGCTCTTAAAAGGAACTCTAAACAAGATCGTTAACTAGAATACAATACGGAAACAAAGTAAACCATTTACTATCTAAGTGAAAAAGGAAATACAACCTTTGTAGATCGGTCCTTCACTTCATAAGCTCTTTGTAGTAGCCCCTTCGCTGCGATCGTGGTTCTCCCGGACTCTTGCAGGGCTTCACGAGGCGAAAGGAGCGACCTTGCTTGAAGTCTTCGAGGCCGAAGATGATCTACGCCGAGGGAATGCTAACTCAAGCTACTACTTCACTAACTAGAGAATTAGTGAAGCGAACACCCGAAACTAATGTGCTAGTCTAGTGGAGGATGATGAAATAGGAAGTGGGTTCACTTTAGAATTTCTTTTCTCACAATATTTTTCACTTTGGATCAAACCCTAGAAAGCTTTTGGCTTTGAGGAAGAAGATGAACAAATAGATGAGAATGAAAATGATCAAGTGAGAGAGTGAACCATGGTGAGTGAGTATCATATTCTAACTCATGTAGAGACATAACCATGGCTAATCCAAAATGGTTAGGTTAATAAAAATCTAAAGTAAAAACAAAGTGAGTGGACTTTGTCAAAGCAATCCACAAGCTTCTACAAGCTTCATGCTTGTGAAAAAAGCTCCACTAATTTGTAATTACCTTAAATAATTATAACCCACCATTTAAAATAGAATGGTGTATGTCTAACACACCCATGTATGATGTGTCAACAACCATGATACAAAAAGAAAAACACAATTTAATATATATCACATATATATTAAAGTTGTGCACATGTGAGAAAAACAAATGCTTAAGTGAACCAATGTTAGTTAATGTAACTTAGTATATCACATATACAATTATAGACTAAATTATTAAATCAACATTTGACTTAATAATCTGGATATATCACATATAATCGACTAACATCTAATGTATCGTTTTATCGAATCAATCCTTGATTCGATAACCCGGCTATATCGCATATAACCGACCGATATAAAAGATGCGAGGATAGAATACGGTATCACATACTCGCATTATTCTCGGTCCCGCACATATCACATACGTGCCCCTATTTCGTTTTGCCCGAGCCAGTAAAACCTCTATGTAGGACTCTAAAGACTCATCAATACTCCGGCAGTAGGTGATGATCACATCAAGCACCCACAAGCCGTCAGCGGTACTAGCTGGACGTAATGGCCACCCGGGTATTGAGCGATCAGAAGATCAGTAAGCAAGCCCGCTCCAACTCCTGCAAAAGCCTGATGGTAACACTTGCCGTACAGTCCGGTCTCCTCGTCTGATATGGCGCATATCAAGTCTAGGGGTGGTATACGTAAGACCCTAATAACCGATAAGTCATGCCGATGTGAGGCTCATAACGGGTCGAGAAACTACTGGTAACTCTTACCAGTAAATCTCTAAAACAGCCCTGGCCAGTGACTTCCCTGTTATGGCCAATCGAGCACAGCACAACATCAACTCCCAATACCGGGAGAGACGAAACCCCTCCTATCGCTCATTGCCTCCATATGACTCGGGATTATACCCAAAAACCATCGTTTTGCACGCCCTCTTGGAGGTGGTAAGGTGGAAATCAAAGCACAGTGGGAATCACACAAGGCTCTATGACGATCTCGGGTCTACAGACTAACCTGTACAAGTGTCACCAGAGAACTGCCATCTGACGTGAGGTATAATACCATCTGGGAGTTCTCGGCGAGTCCGTCCAGTGTACCCAGTCTCCACTGAGCACCCGTATACCATCTCTGATGTCAAACACCAATGTATATGGGATCGTCCATCTCCCATCTCATGGGTCGAGAAGCGTATATGCTAGTCTACTCTGGTATATCGATGCCCTGTCTCGATACACCCACGAGATCGTTTAGATCCAACTTAACGGGATCGTTTAGATCTAACAAAAGAGCAATTGGGCTCTGTTGTTTAGTTTCGTGACATTGCAGTCGATAATTAGTTTAAGGACATTACGGTCCATTGTTAGTTTTAAGACATTGCGGTCAAGGTTAAGGACATCATAGTCCGTGAGTTTAAGGACCTCACAGTCCGGTGTTAGTTTTAAGACATCGCGGTCGAGGTTAAGGACAACATAGTCCGTGGATTTAAGGACTCCACAATCCGATATTAGTTTTAAGACATCACGGTCGAGGTTAAGGACATCATAGTCCATGGGTTTAAGGACCCCACAGTCCAATGTTAGTTTTAAGACATCACGGTCGAGGTTAAGGACATCATAGTCCATGAGTTTAAGGACCCCACAGTCCATAGTAATGTGTGGTTGTCGGGACCCGTCACCTTTCTGACGACGTTAAAGGATTACAACGACAGATTTCAGAGGAGTAAAGAGATGTACCCTCGAACCGGGTGTAAATTGATTGGAAGAGCAAGTGTGCTCAGTTCAATTTAAATTGAGGATTTATGGCCAGAATTGGGCTAAGTCCAGTTAAAAATATTTAACATTTTATTTTTGTTCTGCCTGTTAGGCCTTTGTTTGGGCTCTGCCCTTTTAATATTGCTAAGGATTGGGCTCAGACATTTTTTGTCTTATATTGAATGCATAACATTTATCGGAACAAGGTATGCTCTGACAGCGCGCCACGTGGTGCACTAGGCGCTTTGCGCCAGTCAAAGAGCACGCTGCGCTTCTATCGGTTAGCGCACACGAGGAGGACACGTGTCGCTTAGCGCTAAGTGCTAGTTTGTTAGCGCGCTGCGCTTTTAATTTATGAGCACGCTGTGCTAGTTTATGGGTGCGCCAGTGAGTGACACGTGGCGTGCTTGGCGCTGAGCGCTAACCAAAGAGCGCAGTGCGCTGTTTTCAGGAGCGTAAAGCGCAGATCGTGTCTATGGTTAACACGTGGCATGTTTTGGCGCAGAGCGCCAGTCCAAAGAGCGCAAAGGCGCAGTTTATGAGTGCAAAGCACTGTTCAATAGCGCGAAGCGCATCTGATCAATTTTAAGATCAAAGAACAAATTTTATGTTCTTCTTAAAGGAGGCTTTGCCTCAAGATTCAAGAACAAAAGTTCTTATTTATAAAAGGACTCTGCCTTTGTAGATCAAGAATCTGTGAATGAAGTAAAAATACTTCTTTTGTTTTTTATAATTAGAACTTTTGATCTTTTTATTATCAAAGACCTTGGTCTATTTTATAGATCTAAGATCTTTTTAGAAGACATTTCTTCTTTTTACGAGATGATTTCATTTCTGTTCTTCAAGAATCAATTCTTTACCTTTCTTTTTCTTTGAGTTTTTCTCAAAATTTGCAGAGGGTTTCTTCTCCTCCTTTCTGTATTTCTCTCTCTCTTCTGTGTGTTTTAGACTTGAAGTCTAGGGGCCTTTATATAGGGCCAAATGATTTGTTGAATCAGTTGAAGAGATCATTTTCTGATTGATTTGGGAATATTTCCCACCGTTGGATCTTTGATCCTTAGGCTTCTGTTTTACAGAAGATAATCTTCTTGTTTTAATAAGACTGGAAAGATCTTTCCATAATAGAATTTTAATTCTAATTAATTAATAATTTATTATTATTAGATCTTTTGATCTAACGGTGGGGAATTCTTTTAATTCCAGCGTTGGCGCACCTACGTTTGACCCGTGGCGCGCAGCGCAACTGCGCTAGCGCGCCCGTTCTTGACATGTGGCGCGCAGCGCAACTGCGCTAGCGCGCCTGTGTTTGACACGTGGTATGTAGCGCAGAGCGCAGCGCAACTGCGCTAGCGCATCTGTGTTTGACACGTGGCGCGCAGCGCAGAGCGCTGGATCTGAAGCGTTGCTTCAACCTTTAAAATTTGAATTTTGAAACAGAGCTTTGCTCTGATTGGGGTGCGCTGCCTAGGGCGCAGTGCTCCTGGCGCTGGCGTGTCTACTTTAGACATGTGGCGCGAAGCGCACAGCGCGCGGGATCTGAAGCGTTGCTTCGATTTTTGAATTTCGAAATTCAGAACAGAGCTTTGCTCTGATTGGGGGAAGCAGAAGCGTCGCTTCATTTCCAGCCTTGGAATTTTAACAGTGCTTTGCTCTGATTGGGGGAAACAAATGCCCCCCCCACCGTTGCGCTTACATGGCCCCAAACGTGAGTGCGGCGGTGGTAGCATCTCAATCGTTGGATCAACTTTTGGGGAGTTGAAACGGCTCTTAATGCCTATAAATAGGACCTTTGGTCCTCAGATGATTACCATCTTCTTCATAAGAATTTTTATTCAGAGCCTTGCTCTTCCGTTCAAGAACTTTTAAGAGTTAGAACTCTTTCCAAACATAGGTAAAATTAAATTAATTTTAAGAAATTAAGGTTTTTACCCATTAACAGAGCCTTGCTCTTAATAGATCTTTGATCTAAAGAAAACCCATTTAGGGTTTCACTAGCAGAGCTTTGCTCCATAGGTCTAAAGAGATCTAAAGAGAACTAAAGAGAACCTTATTAGGGTTCCATTAATAGAGCTCTGCTCTCTAAAAGGATTTTTCTTGTGATTTCTTAATTCATTAATGGAGCTTTGCTCCTTTCAAATCATATAGAAGAACTCTTGAGAGTTTTTCATGGATCTTGAAGATTTAAGATGGAATTTTATTTTTGATGAATTATATCATCTTCTTAGAGCAAAGCACTCAATGTTCTCAGGGGCTTTCTTTAACTTCCCTTCATAACTGATTTTGACAGGTGTTACTCCTGTCTGCAGAGCATTGCTCTCGAGGAGTTTAACTCCATGTGTCTATTTTGAATAAGAAATTATTTATTCAGTCTGTCTACTGATCTTTGCTGATTTTCTTCTACAGGAGTAATGGACGCTCACATGTATGATCTCGAAGAGATTATCTCTTACGGAGACATCCGCCGACTCGGCCGTTCTCAGAATCGAGAATTCACAAACGCCGAGTGTGCCGAAATTATGAGTCGCTTTGACGCATACAATGGTCAACTGCTTCCTCGGCATTCTTCTCTTCTGAAGCTTATTGTGGGAGCGATCTGGGAAACGCTCCCTTTATTCTGTACCGGCGTGCCGCTTAGAGCATTGGATGCCGCTGAGGATAAGGTGCACTTGGTGTATCTGATGAACCTAATCTCCAAGAGACGGCGAGACAATCTTATCGATCTCCTGCACCAGGCTTTTCAACAGTCTGCCATACTTGCTGCCTATGGGAGGGTGGAGGACATCCGTGGGGATCCCGATGCTTGTGATCATGAAAGAAAGCACACTAGGATGGTTCGCCAGGCTTGGAAAATTCTGGACAAGGTCACTTTTGAGTTCCTCAATCCATGTCCTGGATTTGAGGTTTTGCCATTGTAATTACTTTAGTAATGTCTTTGTTCATTGCTTTCATAATTGTAAGAACCTTTTTGC
This sequence comes from Agapanthus africanus, assembly GCA_030015575.1. Lineage (NCBI taxonomy): Eukaryota > Viridiplantae > Streptophyta > Magnoliopsida > Asparagales > Amaryllidaceae > Agapanthus > Agapanthus africanus. The sequence goes on from JASDDO010000004.1 coordinate 211,926,679, forward strand.
AATATGAATGGCAAATTTCTCATTTTAGCGTGTTTTATTTCATGTTCTGAATCTTTTGCAAATGCATGGATGGGGTGTGCCTCGAACGCTTAATTAAATGAAAATCAGATGTTCTCCTTGTTGCCTTCTCCTCTTTGTTGTGTTGTTGCCATGTGATTTTAGATAGTATATAACTGTCAGTCTTGGATTCTTTGTAGAGTGGTGATGGCTTAGAAAACAGGGTTAGGATCTGTCATCTAAGACTTTTCAACTTTATGAGCCGTAAGGGTCTCATAAAGAATTTTCTCCCTACCGGTCGAAAGGATCCCGTAGGTGTAATTTCTCCTTAAGAATCGTGAGGATTCCTAAGTGCGTTTTCTCTTGAAAGTCATAAGGATCTCACAAGAGAATTTTCTTCCTTACGAGTCGTGAGGACCCGCAAGTGATGGGTGAAGTTGTCCTTAACCGCATTTCACAGTTAAGGGTTGCTCTGGATGCTTCCTACGGGTTCACTGCCGTGTTTGGCGAGGACCAGGCTCCGCTCTGGACGTTTTCCAGGATACCGTAGTTTAAAGACATCGCGGTCGAGGTTAAGGACATCATAGTCCATGAGTTTAAGGACCTCACAGTCCAATGTTAGTTTTAAGACATCACGGTCGAGGTTAAGGACATCATAGTCCATGAGTTTAAGGACCTCACAGTCCGATGTTAGTTTTAAGACATCACGGTCAAGGTTAAGGACATCATAGTCCATGAGTTTAAGGACCTCACAGTCTGATGTTAGTTTTAAGATATCACGGTCAAGGTTAAGGACATCATAGTCCATGAGTTTAAGGACCTCACAGTCCGATGTTAGTTTTAAGACATCACGGTTGAGGTTAAGGACATCATAGTCCGTGGATTTAAGGACTCCACAGTCCGTTCTTAGTTTTAAGACATCACGGTCAAGATTAAGGACATCATAGTCCGTGGATTTAAGGACTCCACAGTCCGATGTTAGTTTTAAGACATCACGGTCGAGGTTAAGGACATCATAGTCCGTGGATTTAAGGACTCCACAGTCCGTGAAATGTGTGGTTGTTGGGACCCGTCACCTCTTTGAAGACGTTGAGGAATTACAACGACAAATATCAAAGGAGTGAAGAGATGTACCCTTGAACCAAGGTAAAATTAGTTTAAAATTATTGCGGTTGATTGTTAGTTTTCAGACATCACGGTTGAGGTTAAGGACATCATAGTCCTTGAGTTTAAGGACCTCACAGTCCAATGTTAGTTTTAAGACATCACGGTCAAGGTTAAGGACATCATAGTCCGTGGATTTAAGGCTTCCATAGTCCGATGTTTGCTCTGGATGCTTCCCACGGGTTCACTTCCGCGTTTGGCGAGGACCAGGCTCCGCTCTGGATGCTTCACACGGGTTCACTGCCATGCTCTGCGAGGATCAGGATCCGCTCTGGACGTTTTCCACGGGGTCAGAAGTGACGTTATCCGCGTTCCACGTGACCAGGAATTTTGCTCTAGATGCTTCCCACGGGTTCACTGCCGTATTCGGCGAGGACTAGGCTCCACTCTGAATGCTTCACACGGGTTCACTGCCGTGCTCTGCGAGGACCAGAATCCGCTCAGGACATTTTCCACAGGGTCAGAAGTGACGTTATCCGCGTTCCACGTGACCAGGAATTTTTCTCTGGATGCTTCCCACGGGTTCACTGCCGTATTCGGCGAGGACGAGGCTCCACTCTGAATGCTTCACACGGGTTCACTGCCGTGCTCTGCGAGGACCAGAATCCGCTCAGGACATTTTCCACGGGGTCAGAAGTGACGTTATCCGCGTTCCACGTGACCAGGAATTTTTCTCTGGATGCTTCCCACGGGTTCACTGCCGTGTTCGGCGAGGACCAGGCTCCGCTCTGGATGCTTCACACAGGTTCACTGCCGTGCTCTGCGAGGACCAGGATCCGCTCTGGACGTTTTCCACGGGGTTAGAAGTGACATTATCCGCGTTCCACGTAACCAGGAATTTTGCTCTAGATGCTTCCCACGGGTTCACTGCCGTGTTCGGCGAGGACTAGGCTCCGCTCTGGATGCTTCACACGGGTTCACTACCGTGCTCTGCGAGGACTAGGATCCGCTCTGGACGTTTTCCATGGGGTCAGAAGTGACGTTATCCGCGTTCTACGTGACCGGGAATTTTGCTCTAGATGCTTCCCACGGGTTCACTGCCGTGTTTGGCGAGGACTAGGCTCCGCTCTGGATGCTTCACATGGGTTCACTGTCGTGCTCTGCGAGGACCAGGATCCGCTATAGACATTTTCCACGGGGTCAGAAGTGACGTTATCCGCGTTCCACGTAACCAGGAATTTTGCTCTAGATGCTTCCCACGGGTTCACTGCCGTGTTCGGCGAGGACTAGGCTCCGCTCTGGATGCTTCACACGGGTTCACTGCCGTGCTCTGCGAGGACCAGGATTCGCTCTGGACGTTTTCCACGGGGTCAGAAATGACGTTATCCGCGTTCCACATGACCAGGATTTTTGCTCTGGATGCTTCCCACGGGTTCACTGCCGTGTTCGGCGAGGACCAGGCTCCGCTCTGGATGGTTCACACGGGTTCACTGTCGTGCTCTGCGAGGACCAGGATCCGCTCTGGACGTTTTCCACGGGGTCAGAAGTGACATAATCCGCGCTCCACGTAGCCAGGAATTTCTGAATTTATCTGCATTTCACGGAGTCGGAATTTGACTCTCGGTCATCTGTACGCCGCCGAGTCATGGAACTGGGAGTTGCCGCTGTTCCGCTTTGCTTGACGTTGTGTTTGTTGAATGTTGAGATGATCTCTAGGCTATCTGTGACCCGTCCAGATTTGGCTTTTTCTTCTGATGAAACCTGGGGAGGAGGAGTTTGATTCCTTCTTTGTTTGCGCCCCTGGATTGTATACAGGGATTGATGTAATATCACCTGTAGGGCATAAATTTTATTTTATATATATATTTTTTATTTTATTTCTTTCTGCGATGCTCTGTCATTTTAGCTTTTTATATCTCGAAGGTCGCGATTGCCCAATCATTTCGGCTATTTTTCGCGTGCCCAATCATTTTGGCTATTTTTTTTATTTTACCCGCTCCTTTTTATTGCAAGTTGCCCAATCATTTCGGCTATTTTGCATGCATACTTTTTTTTACTTGCTGATTTTTATTTGCAAGTTGCCCAATCATTTCGGCTATTTCGTATGCATGTGTGGTTTGCTAGCTTTTTGCTGCAAGCTTGGGATTAGACACCGATTTTGGCATTAGCAGCGCTACAACTGGAATATTGCCAGGAGCGAATCATCATTTGCCTCTGTCGACATCGAGCAAAGGTGGCTTAGCGAACAGGGTTAGGATCCGGTCGACTAAGGCTTTTGACTTCATGAGCCGTAAGGGTCTCACAAAGGTATTTCTCCCTGCGAGTCGTGAGGATCTCGTAGGTGTGTTTTCTCCTTAGGAATCGTGAGGACTCCTAAGTGTATGGCTTCTTGTAAGTCGTACACTTTATCTTAACATGTACACTGATTGTCTCTATGTTACATGTTGATAAAGACCTTAGGATGAGTACTTGACTACCAGGACTATGATGCGGATCATAGTAGTGAGGACAGTGTAGTCGCCAAGTACATCCTTCAAATTTTCCTAGTCGTGGGAGTACCGAGACAGGGCATCGATACTCCAGAGTAGACTAGCGTATGCGCTTCTTGACCCATATGATGGACGATGGAAGATCTCATATCCATTGGTGTTTGACATCAAAGAAGGTATACGGGTGCTCAGTGGAGATTGGGTACACTGGACGGACTCGCCGAGAACTCCCAAATGATATTATACACCACGTCAGATGGCAGTTCTCTGGTGACACTGTGTCACGCCCCGCATCCCAAAATACGGAATACGAGGTATGACTAGGCCAGCCATGCTTCTACGGTCAAGGGATCGTCCCGCCGTAGTCACACTTCGGCTTCTAGCACTACATGGTAATCAGTAATAAAGCACAGTATTAAAGGAATCACATCACTAATTTATTACATTAAAATTCCATTGTTCACAGATTATAGATAATAAGAACGATAACTAACCAAGTTCAATCTCACAATTTGTTTTATGGAAAGCAGTAAATGAAGAAGGTACACCAAACTATATCTCCGTGAACTCAAAGGATAGATCCGTCTCCTGTGCTGGTCCTCCCGCGGAATCTAAGCATGCATACTCAGGTCGTCAGAGCGACAAAAATAATATTATCATTATAATCAGATGCAACAGGTAAATGAGGTAATACTGGTATGAGAATAATGCAAGTGATCACTATGTCACAATATGATGCAGAATATGTTATGTGTCCCTATCGGTCTCTAGGTCATGTTTGAAATCACATAGTGGAAGGAGGATCATGTTTAACAGGAGTCTCGTACATACCCGAGACAACGGCCCACATGCCCGGGACATAACCCTGTCAGCCGGATCGCTAGATCCTGTCCTACACGTATAAGTATCACAGTTCGAATGATCATCCTCTAATCACGGTCCCGCTAAATACGATACTCTTTCCACTTTGATTTCCCCTTTTTCCCCCAGGTTACACTATTTATGATATTGGTCTAGTTGTGTACGAGTATACCAATGACACGGTTTCATCACTATCCACTGTATCAATCACTGTCACGAATGTTCATTTTCCATTGGTGTACTCGTCACTCCTAAATCAACATCCATCACTCACGATAATGCAATGTCCACACGCACTAACACTGTGTAAATGACAAGGATATGATGTATGTATTGTAAACTACCAAATAAGCTCGGTATATTATGAATTAATATGCATGTCACGAACCAAAATGAATTACACAAATTAATATGTTACGAATTCAGCAAACATGATGTAGGTAAGATATATAGAACAATCAGTCAGGAATTCATCAAATTTTGTTTCAGTTCGATCGGAGTTTCGGTTTTCAAGATATAACTGTTTCAGTTTAAGTGTTCGCAGCTGGAATTTCAATTTCAGAACTGAACGTCTGTTTCGCGACACGAATTGCGCCCAGTTGGGCTCAGAATTTAGCGATGTCATATTTAAATGAAATTTAGGGTTTTCGATAAAGTATTCAACGCAACAGACGGATCTTCAATCGCATCTGTACGTTAAAAGTTATACACAGTTCAATCTCAAATGTCATTTCAGAAAGTGTTCTGGACAGCTTTACGTTCTGCCTTTTTAAAATGAGTTTAAAATAACAAACTGCGATGAATCGGAACGAAACCACTTGTTTTCTCTCACTAACAGGAATATCTTATAACTAATGTAAAGTTCCGTATCACAAGATTTCAGGAAACACGGGGACGCAGGCCTTTAGACAGAACACCCTAATCAGAAACGCTCTGGACTGCAGTCCAGAGTCGTATTCCGATCCAAATATCATCAGGGTTTCAGAACAGAAAACATTAAATTTCTACATAGTATTAAAGTTCGTCAAGTCGGCTTCGATTTAAGCCCTCGAACGCATCTTTCCAATATGTGTATGATTTATGGTGATTTTATTCGTTTTCAGTTACGAGGGAAATTCCAGTTTTAACGACATGTTTGGGGGTATCGATTTTCGTTACAAACAATCGCGTTTTCCAGCAAAATTCACACATGTTATATATCATTCAAAGGGCCAATAGAACGTATCGGTTTCCGTCAAATTAGACATATATTTCCATTAGGATCATACATCGAACACATACGTCTCAATATATTTAGTTACTCGGTAAGTTTCAATTTATATGACTTTAAGGTTGTACCAATAATAATTTAGCATGAAGCAAGTAAACACTTGCCTGGAGAACGCCTCGGGATCGTACGGCAGCAGTGTCGTCACGAACGCGCGATATACGCCACGTACCGAATTCCCGCGAGCCTCGATCTAGATGTGGATCTCGCGTCGGGGTTGTCCGGAGTCGTTTGCACAGCCACTGGACGTCTAGAATGGTGCTCTGTGGGTCTCCCGAGGTGTGCTGGGGTTGGCGTCGGTCGGCGGCGCTCCGGCTATGTGTACGGAGAGGTTTCACAGTGGGAAAAATTTGTGTGAAAATGGTTTTGGAGTTTTGGAGAGAGATGGGGAGCAGTGGGGGTCGGGTCTGAAGAGATGAGGGTGATGCTGAGGGTGAGTAGGGTCGTAGAGGGGGTTCAGGCGAAGTGGGGTTCGCCGGCGTTGAGTGCCAGGGTGCTGTGGCCGAGCCCTGTAGAGAGGGTTGTGTGCAGGGGAGACTTGAGTGGGTGGAGATGGAGTCGTGGAGGGAGAAGGAGGGTGGATGAGTGGTAGTCGTCGTGTCTCGAACGACGAGGTAGGATAATCGCCGGCGGTGGCGGTGTCAATGGCTCGAGAGAAAGTTTGGGTGTTCGGTTTTTTTTTGGGCTCGGTGAATGTAGAGAAAAGAGGTGAGGAGTTTGTGAGTACGAGAGAGATGAGGGCGACGAGGTTGACAACGTGGGGGCAACGGTAGGGCGTGGGCGACGGCGGGGGAGGCGTGTCGCGCGCGCAGTTAAGGGGGTAGCCGTTGGAAATTTGAAGAGGGAAGAAGAACAGTGGAGGTGAGTGAGCGGGCTTGGGTTAAAAAATGGAGTGGGCCGGCACTAAAATAAAAGAATTCCTTTAAAATAAACTCTCGTGGGCTTCAGAAAGAAACGGGCCGGTTAATAAAAAAATAAAAACAATTAATTCCCAAAGAAGTGGGCTGCAGAGAAGGGAACGGGCTGGGATTTTATAAAAGGGATTTTGCTAAAAAATCGAGTGGGCTGATGAAAATTAACAGAATTTATTTAGTGTGTGGGCTGAGGGATTAGGAAAAATAATGGTTGAATTAAATTGGTTTTATTTGTGTTAGTTTTTGGTTTTAAATTCTGGGTTTTGACTTTTAGGGTTTGGACTATAATTCCAAAAGGGTTGGAAAAATAGGGTTTAAACAACCAACTAAAAATATACGAAGTCAAGAATAAGTTAATCACTAGGATTCAGAAATAGGAAGTTTCATGTAGAAAGGAAACGGGGATTTACATCATACCCCCCTTAACGAAAATTTCGTCCTCGAAATTTAACAAGGATACAGAAATACAAAGTACTAAACAAAGAGATGTGGATAACGATCACAGATATCTTCCTCCCGCTCCCAGGTGGATTCTCCTGGGGAACGACCGCCCCAAGACACTCGGACTAAAGGGATGACCTTATTCTTCAGTACTTTCTCTCTGCGGTCAAGGATGGTAGTAGGCTGCTCCTCGTATGACAGATCGGTCCCCAAAACTAATTCTGAATGGTCCAGAACATGGTTCTCATCTCGTACGTAGCGCCGCAATTGTGACACGTGGAAGGTATTGTGCACACCAGCTAGCGATGGAGGTAAGGCCAGTCGATAGGCCACCTCTCCTACTCGCTCTAGCACCTCAAAAGGTCCGATAAAACGGGGACTAAGCTTTCCCCGACTCCCGAATCTGATAACTCCACGAGTAGGTGAAATCTTCAAGAACACATGATCTCCGATTTCAAACTCAAGTGTCCTTCTGCTGGTATCTGCCCAACTCTTCTGTCGATCCTGAGCTGTCTTAATACGCTGCCTGATCATTTGGGCCTTGTCAACTGTCTGAACGATGAGTTCAGGGCCCAGTAATCTTCGTTCTCCCACATCATCCCAACATACTGGGGATCGACACTTCCGCCCGTATAGCGCTTCAAAAGGAGCCATCTGAATACTAGCTTGATAACTATTGTTGTAAGAGAACTCGACTAGATGCAGATGGTCCTCCCAGGAACCCTGAAAGTCCATCATACAGGCTCTCAACATATCCTCGAGCGTCTGAATTGTACGCTCGGATTGTCCATCCGTCTGTGGGTGATAAGCTGTGCTGAATTTAAGGCGGGTTCCCAAACTCTCCTGTAAGCTCTTCCAAAAATGCGATAAGAATCTCGTGTCCCGGTCTGACACAATGCTGACTGGAACACCGTGAAGTCGCACAATCTCCTGCATATATCTTTCTGCCAGTGATTCTGTCGACTGTCCCACTCGGAAAGGTAGAAAATGTGCAGCTTTTGTGAGGCGATCGACGATAACCCAAATAGCGTTATTGCCTCTAGGGCTCCGTGGTAAGGCCGTCACAAAATCCATAGTAATGTGCTCCCACTTCCATTCAGGTATCGGCAATGGTTGTAATAATCCTGCTATTCTCTGATGTTCCGCCTTCACCTGATGACATACCAAGCATCTGGATACGAACCTCGCAATTTCCCGCTTCATTCCGTTCCACCAAAAGTGCTGCTTTAGATCCTGATACATTTTTGTACCTCCTGGATGCACAGAATAAGCTGAACTGTGTGCTTCAGCCAAAACTTCTTCTCGTACATCTCCTTTAGGTACGCAGAGTCTGCTACCGAATCTCAGAGAGCCATCTTCATGTATAATCAAATCCGTTCTCAATCCAGCTTCCACTTGCTCTCTGAACTTTTGCAATCGGGGATCATCCGCTTGTGAAATCTTGATGCGATCCACCAGGGAAGATTGCACCTGTAGTTGCCACAATTGACTGAGTGCGTTCGGTGTAACGACCTCAAGTTCAAGTCTCTGGAAATCCTCAATAATACTCCTCTGATCGGTCAACATCATGACCGCTGGTTTGCGACTGAGTGCATCTGGTACAACATTGACCTTCCCCGGGTGATACTGAAGGTCCAAGTCATAATCTGCCATCAGCTCTAGCCATCGGCGCTGCCTCATGTTCAGTTCCTTCTGAGTGAATACATATTTCAAGCTCTTATGATCCGTGTATACCTCCACTTTCTCACCCAAAAGATAATGTCTCCAAATCTTCAATGCAAAAACTACCGCAGCTAACTCCAAGTCGTGCGTAGGGTAGTTCTTCTCGTGGTTTCTCAGTTGTCGAGAGGCGTAAGCAACCACTCGGCCGTGCTGCATCAAAACACAGCCTAAACTCTTCCCCGAGGCATCACTGTGTATCACCATGCCACCGGAATTATCTGGTACTGTAAGTATAGGTGCTGTGGTTAACTTCTGCTTCAGAGTGTCGAATGCCTGAGTGCACTCTTCTGTCCATGTAAACGGCACGTCCTTCCTTGTCAGCTTCGTCAATGGTTCCGCGATCCTTGAGAAATCTTGGACGAATCTCCGATAATAACCTGCCAATCCCAGGAAGCTCCTGATCTCTGCTACTGATTTCGGCGTCGGCCAATCTCTGACAGATTCTATCTTTGCCGGGTCCACTGAGATGCCTTCGCCTGAAACAATATGTCCTAAAAACTGTACCTTGTCGAGCCAGAATTCACACTTGCTTAGCTTTGCATACAACTTCTCTTCCCGAAGAACCTGCAGTACCGTGCGCAAATGCTCAACATGCTCTTCCCGGGTCTTCGAATAGACAAGTATGTCGTCGATAAACACAACGACAAACGTGTCCAAGTATTTTGCGAACACCCTGTTCATTAAATCCATGAATATTGCTGGGGCATTGGTAACACCGAACGGCATCACAAGGAACTCGTAATGTCCGTACCGGGTCCTGAAAGCCGTCTTGCATACATCCTCGGCTGCTACTCTGATTTGATGATATCCAGAACGGAGGTCCAACTTCGAGAAAACCTTGGCTCCACTTAGCTGATCGAATAGGTCATCGATACGCGGGATTGGGTATTTGTTCTTTATTGTGACCTTGTTCAGTTCCCGATAATCTATACACATTCGCAACGATCCATCCTTCTTCTTTACTAATAGGACTGGTGCACCCCACGGTGAAGCGCTTGGCCGAATAAATCCCTTCTCCAACAAATCTTCAACCTGTTTCTTCAATTCCGTCAACTCAACCGGTGCCATTCTGTATGGGGCCCTGGATACTGGGGCTGTACCTGGAATCAAATCGATTGAGAACTCCAAAATTCGAGGAGGTGGTAGACCTGGTAGATCTTCAGGAAATACATCTAGAAAGTCCCGAACAATTTCTGGGGCCGGGCTCTTATCAACCTCCATAGCTGCTAGTTCCTTGGGCTTGGCTCTATACTTAGCTGGCTCCAAAGATTCGCTTCCGCCTTCGAAAATGAACTCCGGATGATTAGGGATGCGGAAGATCACCTTCCTTGCACGACAATCGATAACTGCATGGAAAGTGCTCATCCAATCCATCCCGAGAATTGCGTCGTAACTGCCTGTCCCAATTAGGAGGAAATTCGCATAGAATTCCCTGCCACACACTACAACCGGGCATAATCTACATTCTCGACTAGAGATAATAATGCCATTACCCGTATGAATTTCCCATCCCTTGGTTAGTGGTTCATGTGGTATTGAGTGTGTATTTGTGAAATGCTCAGACAAGAAACAATGCGATGCTCCTGAATCAAAAAGTACTCTAGCTGGCAAGGAATGTACAAGTAGAGTACCTGTAACCACATCTCCTGACGCTTCTGCCTGCTCTGCGGTCAAGGTGAAAGCCCGTCCCTGACCGCGACCTGTAAATGGTTGTCTCTGTTCCTGCGTCCTCTGCTGTGACGGTCCAGAACCTCCCTGTATTTCTGCTCGCTCAGGACAACTGTTAATCCTGTGTTGACTGGAACCGCAAATCAGGCACTGTCCCTTGGCACGGCGACAGTCCTTCTGAGTATGTCCTCCTCTACCGCAATAGCCGCAAGTTACGCCTTGTCTCTGGGGGCGATGCTGTGGTACAAACGGGCGCTTCATTTGTGTCGTCCCTGCTCTGTGAACCGGTATAGCTCCTCGAGATGGCGCGTGGGTACGTGCTGGAACGACTGGGGGTCTTCTGAACTTGTTAATCAATTGCTCCTGAACTCTCGCCGCGTTAAGTACCTGTGCGAAAGTCTGTAGATCCAACGATGCAATCAGCTGCTGCAACTCAAAATCTAACCCCTGAAGGAAACGTCTGGCCCTGGTGACTTCTGATTCGACCATGTATGGAGCAAAGCGGCTCAGACGGTTGAACTCTGCCGCATAAACGTCAACTGGACGTCCATTCTGCTTTAAAAGAATAAACTTTTCCTCCATTTCTGCCTTGGCTGTGGGAGGAAAATAATGATCTAAGAAACGCTCCTTAAACTTGCTCCATTCGATCGGCCCTTCAAGTCTGCTTTCTTCTACCGACCACCATGTACGGGCCTCGTCTTCTAATTGTATCTTTATCACATCCACTCTGTCTTCCTCTGGAATCCTGGCAGCTGTCAGTAAATTTTCCATGTTTACCAACCATTGTTCAGCCTCAAGGGGTTCAGCTAGCCCTGTGAACGCAGCTGGGTGTAACCGTCGGAAGTCTGACACAGTACCAGCCCTAGTCTGATAAGCTGGTGGAGTAGCGCCCTCGGGGGCGGTAATAAGTGCGGAGGGTCCTCCTGCAGCGGTAATCGCCCTGAGTCCCTCAGTAAGCAAATCTGTCTTCCTCTCCTGAGCTTCCGCGAGAGTGGTCAGTGCACTGAGTATTCTTTCCGTGCGATCCTGAGAGCTGGAGTCCGAGGAGGGGTCGTTCGGGGACGTCATATCACTGGAAGATTCAAAAGAATAGGTTCAGATTCAAGGATAGAAATCAAGAGTAGTGAAACAAGAATAACGTAATACAACATAGTTAATGTTATCCCTTGATACTAAACACAGGCTCTGATACCAACTAAACCATGTCACGCCCCGCATCCCAAAATACGGAATACGAGGTATGACTAGGCCAGCCATGCTCCTACGGTCAAGGGATCGTCCCGCCGTAGTCACACTTCGGCTTCTAGCACTACATGGTAATCAGTAATAAAGCACAGTATTAAAGGAATCACATCACTAATTTATTACATTAAAATTCCATTGTTCACAGATTATAGATAATAAGAACGATAACTAACCAAGTTCAATCTCACAATTTGTTTTATGGAAAGCAGTAAATGAAGAAGGTACACCAAACTATATCTCCGTGAACTCAAAGGATAGATCCGTCTCCTGTGCTGGTCCTCCCGCGGAATCTGAGCATGCATACTCAGGTCGTCAGAGCGACACAAATAATATTATCATTATAATCAGATGCAACAGGTAAATGAGGTAATACTGGTATGAGAATAATGCAAGTGATCACTATGTCACAATATGATGCAGAATATGTTATGTGTCCCTATCGGTCTCTAGGTCATGTTTGAAATCACATAGTGGAAGGATGATCATGTTTAACAGGAGTCTCGTACATACCCGAGACAACGGCCCACATGCCCGGGACATAACCCTGTCAGCCGGATCGCTAGATCCTGTCCTACACGTATAAGTATCACAGTTCGAATGATCATCCTCTAATCACGGTCCCGCTAAATACGATACTCTTTCCACTTTGATTTCCCCTTTTTCCCCCAGGTTACACTATTTATGATATTGGTCTAGTTGTGTACGAGTATACCAATGACACGGTTTCATCACTATCCACTGTATCAATCACTGTCACGAATGTTCATTTTCCATTGGTGTACTCGTCACTCCTAAATCAACATCCATCACTCACGATAATGCAATGTCCACACGCACTAACACTGTGTAAATGACAAGGATATGATGTATGTATTGTAAACTACCAAATAAGCTCGGTATGTTATGAATTAATATGCATGTCACGAACCAAAATGAATTACACAAATTAATATGTTACGAATTCAGCAAACATGATGTAGGTAAGATATATAGAACAATCAGTCAGGAATTCATCAAATTTTGTTTCAGTTCGATCGGAGTTTCGGTTTTCAAGATATAACTGTTTCAGTTTAAGTGTTCGCAGCTGGAATTTCAATTTCAGAACTGAACGTCTGTTTCGCGACACAAATTGCGCCCAGTTGGGCTCAGAATTTAGCGATGTCATAGTTAAATGAAATTTAGGGTTTTTGATAAAGTATTCAACGCAACAGACGGATCTTCAATCGCATCTGTACGTTAAAAGTTATACACAGTTCAATCTCAAATGTCATTTCAGAAAGTGTTCTGGACAGCTTTACGTTCTGCCTTTTTAAAATGAGTTTAAAATAACAAACTGCGATGAATCGGAACGAAACCACTTGTTTTCTCTCACTAACAGGAATATCTTATAACTAATGTAAAGTTCCGTATCACAAGATTTCAGGAAACACGGGGACGCAGGCCTTTAGACAGAACACCCTAATCAGAAACGCTCTGGACTGCAGTCCAGAGTCGTATTCCGATCCAAATATCATCAGGGTTTCAGAACAGAAAACATTAAATTTCTACATAGTATTAAAGTTCGTCAAGTCGGCTTCGATTTAAGCCCTCGAACGCATCTTTCCAATATGTGTATGATTTATGGTGATTTTATTCGTTTTCAGTTACGAGGGAAATTCCAGTTTTAACGACATGTTTGGGGGTATCGATTTTCGTTACAAACAATCGCGTTTTCCAGCAAAATTCACACATGTTATATATCATTCAAAGGGCCAATAGAACGTATCGGTTTCCGTCAAATTAGACATATATTTCCATTAGGATCATACATCGAACACATACGTCTCAATATATTTAGTTACTCGGTAAGTTTCAATTTATATGACTTTAAGGTTGTACCAATAATAATTTAGCATGAAGCAAGTAAACACTTGCCTGGAGAACGCCTCGGGATCGTACGGCAGCAGTGTCGTCACGAACGCGCGATATACGCCACGTACCGAATTCCCGCGAGTCTCGATCTAGATGTGGATCTCGCGTCGGGGTTGTCCGGAGTCGTTTGCACAGCCACTGGACGTCTAGAATGGTGCTCTATGGGTCTCCCGAGGTGTGCTGGGGTTGGCGTCGGTCGGCGGCGCTCCGGCTATGTGTACGGAGAGGTTTCACAGTGGGAAAAATTTGTGTGAAAATGGTTTTGGAGTTTTGGAGAGAGATGGGGAGCAGTGGGGGTCGGGTCTGAAGAGATGAGGGTGATGCTGAGGGTGAGTAGGGTCGTAGAGGGGGTTCAGGCGAAGTGGGGTTCGCCGGCGTTGAGTGCCAGGGTGCTGTGGCCGAGCCCTGTAGAGAGGGTTGTGTGCAGGGGAGACTTGAGTGGGTGGAGATGGAGTCGTGGAGGGAGAAGGAGGGTGGATGAGTGGTAGTCGTCGTGTCTCGAACGACGAGGTGGGATAATCGCCGGCGGTGGCGGTGTCAATGGCTCGAGAGAAAGTTTGGGTGTTCGGTTTTTTTTGGGCTCGGTGAATGTAGAGAAAAGAGGTGAGGAGTTTGTGAGTACGAGAGAGATGAGGGCGACGAGGTTGACAACGTGGGGGCAACGGTAGGGCGAGGGCGTGGGCGACGGCGGGGGAGGCGTGTCGCGCGCGCAGTTAAGGGGGTAGCCGTTGGAAATTTGAAGAGGGAAGAAGAACAGTGGAGGTGAGTGAGCGGGCTTGGGTTAAAAAATGCAGTGGGCCGGCACTAAAATAAAAGAATTCCTTTAAAATAAACTCTCGTGGGCTTCAGAAAGAAACGGGCCGGTTAATAAAAAAATAAAAACAATTAATTCCCAAAGAAGTGGGCTGCAGAGAAGGGAACGGGCTGGGATTTTATAAAAGGGATTTTGCTAAAAAATCGAGTGGGCTGATGAAAATTAACAGAATTTATTTAGTGTGTGGGCTGAGGGATTAGGAAAAATAATGGTTGAATTAAATTGGTTTTATTTGTGTTAGTTTTTGGTTTTAAATTCTGGGTTTTGACTTTTAGGGTTTGGACTATAATTCCAAAAGGGTTGGAAAAATAGGGTTTAAACAACCAACTAAAAATATACGAAGTCAAGAATAAGTTAATCACTAGGATTCAGAAATAGGAAGTTTCATGTAGAAAGGAAACGGGGATTTACACACTGGTACAGGTTAGTCTGTAGACCCGAGATCGTCATAGAGTCTTGTGTGATTCCCACGGTGCTTTGATTTCCATTATACCACGCCCAAGAGGGCGTGCAAAAGGGTGGCTTTTGGGTACAGTCCCGAATCATATGGAGGCAATGAGCGATAGGAGGGGATTCGTCTCTCCCGTTATAGGGAGTTGATGTTGCGCTGTGTTCGATTGGCTATAACAGGAAATCCCTGGCCAGGGTTGCTGAGATTTACTAGTAAGTGTTATCAGTAGTTTCTCGAACTGTTATAGACCTCATATCGACACGACTTATCAAGCTATTGGGGTCTGACGTTTTCCACCCCTAGACGAGATATGCGGCATATCAGACGAAGAGACCGGACTGTACGAGAGTGTTACTGACTGGATTCACAGGAGAATGTACAGGCTTGCTTGTTGATCTTCTGAGCACTCAATACCTGGGTGGCTGTTACGTTTAGCTGACCGCTTGCAGCTTGTGGGTGTTTGATATGATCATCACCTACTGCCGGCGTATTGACGATTCTTTAGAGTCCTACACAGAGGTTTCTTGGCTCAGGAAAAACGGAGTAAGAGCACATATGTGATATGTGCGGGACCGAGAACAATACGTGTATATGATACCGTATTAGATTCTCACGATATGAGATATCGGCCGGGTATATGCGATATAGCCGGGTCATCGGATCAAGTGTTGATTCGATGAACTGATACAGATTATATTAGTCGGTTATTTGTAAAATAGCCGCATTATCGGATCAAGTGTTGATTCGATAATTTAATGTATAATTATATATTTGATATATTAAATTATATTAACTAATATAAGCTCACTTAAAAATTCTTTTTCTCACTCGGGTAATACATTGATATATATGTGATATATCATAATAGTATTATTTTATTTTGTTAGAATAAATATTATATATGTGATATATAATATTGTAACATGTTATGGTTATAAATGCAACATGGTTTGTGGAGTTTAATTGAGGTTAGGGTTAAGTCTTCATGAAGCTTTCAAGAAGCTTCTTGAAGCTTTGATTTTGACTTGGATATTTTGCATAGATATTTCCTTAACCCAACCCAACCCTTTACCCTAGTTATATCTCTACATGGGTTAAGTCTTCATACTTAACCCATGGTTACAATTCTAACCACACTAGAGTTTCATTATTCATCACAAAAGGATTCTTCTTCTTCCTCCTTGAGTTCTTGATGGAAAAGCTCACTAGCTTTTTCATTAGTGATGATTTTGAGTGAGATTATGAAAACAAATGAGAGCTAAAATCCTACTTCATCATCCTAATCTATCCTAACCATTTAGATTAGGGTGTTCACTTCATTAGTGAGTGAGAGCTTGTGTTAAAGAAACTTCAAGCTAGATCATCTTTGTTATCGAAGATCGGAAGCAATTTTGCATCATTCTCTTCGTGGAGCCTCTCTAGAGTCCGGGAACATTATGATCGCAGCGAAGGGACCTCAACACAGAGCTTATGAAGTGAAGGACCGGACTACAAGGTTGTAATCCCAAACTCTTAGTGTTAAAGTGTTTAACATGCTTTGTTTCGCCTAATCTCTAGTTTAAAGATCTTGGTTAGGGTTGTTCGGCACATCTAAATTTTAAATCGGGCATAGTTGATGCCTTATAGACCCTTGTGAGAGTGCCTAGTATCCCTACAGTGGTATCAGAGCCAAGCTAGAGCTTTAGGCGAAGTCCAGGCGAAATTTAAAGTCCGATCGAACTTCGAATACCCGTAAAACCCTAGTTTCTTGAAATTTTTCAAAAATGTTGATTTGTTCATATTAAAAATACTCAGAAAAATCAGCAGGGTATTTTAGGAATTACTGTGAAAAACGAGACCCTAACACTATTAAAGCGCCGTGGAACCGCGGCCGTACCATGGCTTGCGCGGCGGTTCCGCGGCCAAACAGTAGACTTAGGGTTTGGGTTTTGAATAGTAAAATCCGTAGGTACTTTCTGATGTTTCTGGGAATTTTTAATTTACTCAAGTGTTGAGTTTTCTGGGTTGTATTGGGAGCTCGTTGATTCGATCAGAAAGTATAACTTCATTTATTTTGTCCGGGTAATTTTTAGAACCTGTTAAAAAGTTCGAACGGATATCAATAACTCACTTTTCCCCTGTCGGAAAATTTTTCAAAAGTTGGATTTTTTTCTCGAGTTTGAAACTTCCGGAAAATCATGCAAGTAACGTGGTGGACCCTCTAGAAGAACACAAACCTTAACTCAATTATGTGACCGTCTGAACCGCCTCTGAACCTTAGGGTTTGGGGCAGTACGGCGTTGCCACATGTGAGGCGTTGGCTTGACCCTTCTACGGCTGGACCATCGGTACTGTGACATGTGATGGATATTTTTTGAACTCCGCTCAAGTGTTGAGCTATTTGGGAAATCTTGGGTGTTTGTTTATTCGATCGGAAAATTTAACACTGTCTATTTATCTGGAATGTTATACAATATTTGGAATCCACAAGTAGTTATGCGATAACTAATTTGAATGTTATAAATCTTGCAGTTCAGTCTCAGTTGATCGGTTGCCATGGGATTTTGATGTGATCAAAAGTCCGTCGCAATCACGTAGCGTGCGCGGATATTCGCCAGGTAAACTTAACAGACAGCCACGCCCCATAGCCCCGACCAAGTGACTGTAAGACAACCCCGTCGCCAAAAGCATCTGTTCGGGTGCTCGCGGCAGCGGTGTTCCGCCTTAGTGCACTTCGTCGACGGCATCCGGGGGTGCGGCCGTCTACTAAAGTTTGCGACAAGCATTCGATCAGGTTGTCGGAGATCTTGTTAAATTGCCTGACTTGATATTGAAAAGAGTTTTCGATAATGAGACTAAAATGCGGGGTTTATAATTGTTCGGCATGCGATGTCTAAGGAATTCATTTGGTTAGGCATGCGATATCTAAGGAGGTTGCGGATTCCAACTGTTGTAGTTTTACACTTTCTTTTCTGTGACCGTAAGCGTAGTATGTGGTGTATCGCCGGTTTCGTTGCTATACATCAACAACAATCGGGATACGCATACTTGCTTACGTTGATGATATGAGATATTATGTGTTGCTGTGATATGTTATATTGGATCGTCGTGTTCTGAATAGCCGGGGGTTTTATGTGAGATGAGGGTTTTTATTTTCATTCATGTAAAATTCATTTGTATGTAATATTCTTTTATTGGGGCACTTCCGGGCTGAGGATGATGTCACCATTGTATATTATTTACTTTTCCGCATTAGGTAGATCCAAGGAGGGGAGCACAAGTAACCGGGTTCTAGGGTCCAGTGGAAACCATCTCGAGGAGTCAAGACCGGGTCTCCTAACCCTAGAATTGGCAGTATTGCTTGACGCTCTCGTAAGGGTCTAGGGATGTGGGTTTGGCTATTCATCGCGACCGCGGAATCCGTGTTTTATACAGGCTCGTATTGAAAACACGGACCTCCTAGTATATCTAATATTTCATATATGTTCTTCTGCTGCAATGTTCTGTGATGAGATCATATTACTGCCTGAGATGAATGTTTATATTATATATATGAGATATATGTTATATTGCTGATTTCGTTTCATATCTGATGCTTGTGAATCATAATAAAATGGGACTTCATTAATGAGATTAATGAAATAAAAGAAACCTAAGATGTTGTAGAAACTTGTTAAAAACTGGTAGCTCTAGTTATTGCTTTCCATAGCGGTGTTCCTTGTAGAACATCCAGCACCTTATTCGCTAAGGAAAGAGCCGAGATCCCTTCACCGGGAGTGACCTCTTTAGTGAAACTAGCAGATGCTACAAACTCGGTTTTTCTTTTGATTGCTTCTATAGTTCTTGCTTTGCACAGCGGTATTTGTGAAATATCCTGCACCTTATTCGATGAGAAAAGAGCCGACGATCCCTTCACCGGGAGTGACCTCTTTAGCAAAACTAGAAAAGCCTAAAAAACACTCCATTTAAAATCACTTGATTCTACAATGATATCAAGTTCATTACGCAAAAGGTTTTCTTAAAAACCTGTCGTAGCCCTCCGCCATTTCAGATAAGTATTTCATAGTATTCGTGCTACGTTTGTTGGCCTGCGTCAAGGCGTAGTGTTCGGTAGCTATTTATGCTTATCTGTAAAAGCATATGATGCGATTGAGTTAGGGTAGTCGTGCGACTTTGTTGGCCTGCGTCAAGGGTCGTGCGGGTGGGTTTAATTCAATCGGGAAATGACGGGTTGAACTTGACTAGCGGACTATGGTTTGTTGGCCTGCGTCAAGGTCATAGGACGCTAGGGGCAAAATATTATTGGGAATTTCAAGTGTTGAAATTTGCAATGAGATTGCATACCTTCTATGAGATAGTTGGATCCCGATAACCGCTGCGAGTAAGAGTTACTCCTGGGAGAGTTTTACACATTACAATTAGCCGATCAAGTAGGTGTTTAGAAAGGTGTTAACGGGGTTACGCCCCTGGGAAAACGAGGTTTACTTTAATTAGGTCCGTGCGAAAGCGCGGGGAACCTCCCTCAAAGTACCGGCACTGGCCTGGCTGAAAGATTGACGAACTTGTAGAGTGTAATTAATCCCGGCTAGTCTTTCCTTTTAGGGTTTGAAGGAAGATTTGACTAAAACAGTGGGAGCCATCCTGATTATATAAATTGATAACCAATCTAATCTTGTAAAAGCGCACGCAGAGTGTTTTCTTCTCTCTCTCTCTCCTGGTTGCGACTATGTCACGCCTTAATCAAGATAATAATACGGATGTATTGACCGAACCCATTTGTATACTGCGCTAAGGAACGTAGGTCCCGCTCCAACTTATAATTGTTATAAGACAGAGCAGGAAATAGGGGATTACCAGAATTCCCGTGCCACCCAAACGTAGAAAGTGCATGTTGATGCATCTCCTTCGGGTGTGTTCATTACCGAGAACTGTTTCTCAGTATCCTTTACGTCCTGGGTATGAGACAGGATCCCACATATGTAATTTGTTACATGGGCTACAGATATGTAGAGAATTGAGAACGGGTGATAAATTTCATGAGATAGGAACGGTGCAAGTGTTGCAGCCAAGTCTGTTGGTAGTTATCACCCTGTATTACCAGAATACATTGATTCTGAACGAATGTTATTAGATAGCGAACCTGATATACAACATCATATCAGTTTCTTTATTAGTAAAGAAGGATATAATTTTGTATTGTTGGATAATGTTTTGAACATTTCCTATATCAAGTGTTGATCGGTTCAGGCACGTTATCTAAAAGTATAGACGTTCTAAATCAAACCACAGTTCTTAATGTACAAAACTCACACAAGAGGAAGTGTTCAGAAATGAACGAATCTTTCTTGAGGTATTGTAGACTAGACCATATCAATGCGACCCGACTAGCTGAAGTTACATTTAGATGCATATTTAAATCTGTTTGAATTTACATCTTGTGAAACATGCCGGTCATGTCACAAAGATAAGATGACCACATCTCTGTTTATTGGAAACAGAGAAAGAGTTAGTGAACTCTTGGGATTGATACATGATGATGTATGTAAGTTCCCTGTCTACACATGCCAAGACTGGTTCTTTGTACTTTATTATACTCACTGATAGTCTCTCAAGATTCGCACATGTGTTCCTATCGAAACACAAGTCTGAACCTTTTGAGAAATTCAATGAATATAAGTTAGAAGTAGAGAACCAAAATGGGTATAAGTATTATGTCCTTTGATGAGATCAAGGAGGAGAATACTTGAGCACGAGATTCCTGGACTATTCTAAAGGAGAATGAGATTCTCTCTCAGCATTACTCCTCCGTATACACCACAGCACCTCGGTGTATCAGGGCAGAGCAATCACACCCTATGTGATATGGTGTGCTCTATGATGAGTACTACAGAGTTTCCTATTTCCTTTTGGGAGTTATGCACTTGAGAAGTTGCATACCTATTGAATAGGGTTCAAATCAAATCAGTTACCTACCACTTCATATGTAATATGGAATAGGAAGAGCCAATATCTTAAGTAAGTTAAGATTTGGGGTTGTCCGGCCTATGTCTAAAAGCAAAATACGGACAAGCTCGAGGCAAAGACAGCTGTAGAAGTTTGTTGGATATCCCAAGCATTCGCAAAGGAAAATCTTCTACCTAACCGAGGAACAAAAGATGTTTTGTTTCTCAGCATACCATCTTTGTGAAAGGGAATTTCTTGTGAAGAAATTATTGGCCATGAGGTAGAACTGGAAATAGTTCCAGCTATACAAACTGCAGCTGATGATTTGGTAGAACCGGAGGATTCAATAGTTTCCAACGAACCTCAGCCTCTCTGCCGATCTAGTAGGGTTCCTCATCCACTTGAGAGATACTTCGGTTTCTCTATGACAGTGGGAGCGAGGATTGCATCATGAGATGATGACCCAACTAGTTTCGAGCAGGCCATCAGGAGTGGGACTCTGTAAGAATGGCTGGGTGCTTAGCGATCTGAGATGGAATCCTTATACACCAACAAGGTATGGACTTTGGTTGCTTTATCTGAAGGGTTAAATCCCCATCAGGAGCAAGTATATCTTGAGAAGATTACTTGGTGTACATGGAAAAGTTGAGACTTTCAAAGCTATACTTAAGTCCATCCAGATCCTACTTGCCACGACTACATACCATGACTACGATATCTGGCAGTTGGGTGTCATGACCGCTTTTCTAAATATTGATTTGGAAGAGAGCGTCTATAAGTACACAGCCAGAGGGCTTCGTAGACAGTAGGAGCAGCGGAAACGTGTGCAAGATGTTTTATATGATAAAGCTGGCATCGCGGAGTTGGAACCTCTGTTTTGATGTGGTAGTCAAAGAGTTTGACTTCATCAAAATGGTAGATGAACCTTGTATATACAAAAAGGTAGTAGGGAGTATGGTGGTTATCCTTGTAGAGTACGTGGATGCCATACTCTTGATAGGGAAGGAGTTTCCTATGCTACGCTCGGTCAATCTCCTCTTATTACAATGATTCTCCATATAGGATCAAGGTGATACCTCCTAAATCCTGGATTATGGATCTAGGGATAGATCTAATTGGATGTTAGGAATCTCACTAGTTGTAGTGAGATGGTATCAAACGATCCTGGGGAGAATCACTGGAAAGGTTCCAGGGTGATAAGGACGACTGAATGTCAGTCGCAGGCTTTGTCTTTACCCTCAGTGGAGGGAAGGTATGTTGGAAGAGTTCTAAGCTAGATACCATGACTTACTAGACGATTAAAGGCAAGATACATCATTACCAAAGATGCTACCCAAGAGGAAGTCTGGATATATTTTAGTTCATGAGATGAACTTCGTTCCAACCATTGTGTGACAATGGAGTTATGGATTTGGCCTAGGAACCCCCGTCTCATAAGAAATCCAGATATAATTCTTAGGCAGTATCACCTGATCATGGAGATGGTTGATCTCTAGAGAGATCGAGGTTAGGAGAGTAGACACAGAGGACAACAGCACGGATCCACTCACAAAGGCCTTTTTCCCAGTAGAGACTTTTATAGGATGGTTGAGTATGAGATACTTCAACCACAGCTAATTGTTGGGTATGCGATACCACAACAGATGGCCCTAGTGAAAGTGGGAGATTGTTAGTTATATGTATGCCCTAGAGCCCATTACTGTACATACGATGTATATTGTAGTGGATGCCTGGACATATATAGGGAGGACTTTCTTGCTCGACATGATAGTATGCTATCTGGTTACACTTTATCTTAACATGTACTATGATTGTCTCTATGTTACATGTTGATAAAGCCCTTAGAATGAGTACTTGACTACCAGGACTATGATGTGGATCATACTAGTGAGGACAGTGTAGTCGCCAAGTACATCCTTCAAGGGCTTTATCAACATGTAACATAGAGACAATCAGAGTACATGTTCAGATAAAGTGTTACCAGATAGCATACTATCATGTCGAGCAAGAAAGTCCTCCCTATATATGTCCAAGCATCCACTACAATATACATCGTATGTACAGTAATGGCCTCTAGGGCATACATATAACTAACACTAAGTGTATGGCTTCTTGTAAGTCGTAAGGATCTTACAAGAGAGTTTTCTCCTTATAAGTCGAGGGGACTCACAAGGGTTGTTCACCGTACGAACATATCCCTGGTCACGGATGGGACTTTGTTAGGGAAATGTTTATTCGCGCCCGTGGATTGTATACAAGGGTCAGTATTGAGCTGCTTGTAGGGCAGTATTGGAGGTTGTGGGGGCCGCTTAAGAACAGGTTCAGGTCCTTGTAACTTAATACTTTTGAATCTTACGAGCCGTGAGGGTCACTTAAGGGGATTCTGTAGGGTTCCTAGGCACACTAATGAGGTCTCACAAGGCATCAACCATGCCAATTTCAAATTTTACAAGTGCCGAGAAACCCTAATACGGATCGTTAACTAGAATTTAGGCGAAACAAGCAACTAGTTAACAACTTTAACTAAGAGGAAACCGAAAATAAAACCTTTGTAGATCCGGTCCTCCACCTCCATAGCTCCGTGATGAAGTCCCCTCGCTGCGATCATCGGATCTCGGGCTCTAGCGTCAGCTTCATCGGAGAAATGGGTGGGCTAGGTCGTCGACTTCGATGCCGAAGATGATCTATGTCGAGGCAACACAAGATCAAGCTCCAACTTCACCAAGCCATGAAACTTGTGAAGAAAACATCATATACTACTTGGCAAGTGGTAGAGGATGAAGAAATAGGAAGTGGGTTCACTTTAGAATTGGATTTCTCACTCTTTTTCTCAAGTTGCCATTGATGGAGGCAAGCTTTTCTTCTTGTTGATGAAGAAGAAGAAGAAGAAAGAATATGATAAGTTGTTTTTCAAAAAGAAAATAATATGATACTTATCATAATCTCAACCATAGTTAGGTGTAGAGAATGAACCAAGGTTTGGTGAATGGTTAGGGTTAGGGAAAGAAACAAAATGGTCAACCATTTCAAAGCTACATGAAGCTTCAAAGATAATCCAAAATTAGCCACCATTTTATCTCTTTCTAAAATGAATAAATAAATAAATGAATAAGTAAATGAAGCAAAAGAAACCCTAACCATTGACCAACCATGGTTTAAACAAAACACACAAACTCTCATGTATCATCAAACATGATACAATCAAATGCACAAAAGTATATCACATATACAATGTGCACATCAAGTGAGAAAATCCTTTTTAAGTGAACCAATACTAGTTAATGCAAAGTAATATATCAAATATATAATTATGCATTAAATCATTAAATCAACGCTTGATTTAACGATCCGGTCATATCGCATATGACCGACTAATATCCAATGTATCGACTTATCGAATCAATCCTTGATTCGATAACTAGGTTATATCGCATACAACCAATCGATACATTCATCGCGAGAATAGAATACGGTATCACATACTCGCATTATTCTCGGTCCCGCACATATCTCATATGTGCTCCTATTTCGTTTCGCTTGAGCTAGGAAACCTCTGTGTAGGACTCTAAAGACTCGTCAATACGCCGGCAGCAGGTGATGATCATATCAAACACCCACAAGCCGCAAGCGGTCTGCTAAACGTAACGGCCACCCGGGTATTGAGCGATCAGAAGATTGACAAGCAAGCCCGCTCACACTCCTGTGAATCCAACCAGTAACACTTACCGTACAGTCCGGTCTGTTCGTCTGATATGTCGCATATCTTGCCTAGGGGTGGTAAACGTCAGACCCCAATAGCTCGATAAGTCGTGTCGATATGAGGTCTATAACAGTTCGAGAAACTACTGGTAACTCTTACCAGTAAATCTCAGCAACCCTGGCCAGGGATTTTCGGTTATAGCCAATCGAACACAGCGCAACATCAACTCCCTATACTGGGAGAGACGAATCCCCTCCTATCGCTCATTGCCTCCATGTGACTCGGGACTGTACCCAAAAACCACCGTTTTGCACGCCTTCTTGGACGTGGTAAGGTGGAAATCAAAGCACAGTGGGAATCACACAAGACTCTATGACGATCTCGGGTCAACAGACTACTCTGTACCAGTGTCACCAGAGAACTGCCATCTGACGTAAGGTATAATACCATCTGGGAGTTCTCGGCGAGTTCGTCCAGTGTACCCAGTCTCCACTGAGCACCCGTATATCATCTCCGATGTCAAACACCAATGGATATGGGATCATCCATCGCCCATCTGTATGGGTCGAGAAGGTATACGCTAGTCTACTCTGGTATATCGATGCCCCGTCTCGATACACCCACGACTAGGGACCTTGAAGGATGTACTTACGTACTACCATGTCCCCACTAGTATGATCTGCATCATAGTCCAGGCAGTCAAGTACACATCCTAAGGGCTTTACCAACATGTAACAGAGAGACAATCAGTGTACACGTTAAGATAAAGAGCAACCAGATAGCATACTATCATGTCGAGCAAGAAAGTCCTCCCTATATATGTCCCAGCATCCACTACAATATACATCCTATGTACAGTAATGGCCTCTAGGGCATACATATAACTGACAATCTCCCATTTGCACTAGGGCCATCTGTAGCAGTGGTTGTAGTATCTCATACTCAACCATCCCATAATAGTCTCTCTCTGGGAAAAGGCCTTTGTGAGTGGATCCGCCGTGTTGTCTTCTGAGTCTGCTCTCCTAGCCTTGATCTCCTGGGAGAGCAACCATCTCCATGATCAGGTGATATTGCCTTAGAATATGTCTGGATCGCTGATGGGATGGACGTTCCTTGGCATAAGCCACAACTCCATTGTCACACAATGGGAGGAACTAAGTTCATCTCATGAACTAATATACACCCAGACAGCCTCTTTGGTAGCATCTTAAGTAGCGATGTATCCAGCCTTTATCGTCTAGTATGCCACGGTATCTAGCTTGGAACTCTTCCAACATACCGTCCCTCTACTGAGGCTAAAGACAATGCCTGTGACTGACTTTCAGTCGTCCTTATCACCCTGGAACCCTTCCAGTGATTCTCCTCAGGATCGATTGATACCATCTCACTACAACTAGTGAGTATCCTAACATTCAATTAGATCTATCTCATAGATCCAAAATCCAGGATTTAGTAGGTATCACTTAGATCCTATATGGAGAATCCTAGTGATAAGCGGAGATTGACCGAGCGTAGCATAGGAAACTCCTTCCCTATCAAGAGTATGTCATCCACGTACTCTACGAGGATCACCACCATACTCCCTACTACCTTTTTATATATACAAGGTTCATCTACCATTTTGATGATGTCAAACTCTTTGACTAACACATCAAAACGGATGTTCCAACTCCGCGATGCCTGCTTTATCCTATAAAGCATCTTGTACACGTTTCCGCTGCTCCCACTTTTTACGAAGCCCTCTGGCTGTGTACTTATAGACACCCTCTTCTAAAACATCATTTAGAAAAGATGTCATGACACCCAACCACCAGATATCGTAGTCATGGTATGTAGCCGTGGCAAGTAGGATCTGGATGGACTTAAGCATAGCTACTTAGAAAAGGTTTCAACAAAATCCATACCTGGTCAATGATGCAAACCTTTAACAAGTCTAGCTTCGAAAGTCTCAACTTTTCCAAGTACACCAAGTAATCTTCTCAAGATATACTTGCTCCTGATGGGGATTTAACCCTTCAAATATAGCAACCAAAGTCCATACTTTGTTGGTGTATAAGGATTCCATCTCAGATCGCTAAGCATCCAGCCATTCTTATAGAGTCCCACTCCTGATGGCCAGCACGAAACTAGTTGGGTCATCATCTCATGATGCAATCCTCGCTCCCACTGTCATAGAGAAACAGAAGTATCTCTCAGGTGTGTGAGGAACCCTACTAGATCGGCGGAGAGGCTGAGGTTCGTTGGTAACTATTGAATCATTTGTTTCTTTCAAATCATCAGCCGCAGTTTGTATAGTTGGAACATTTCCAGTTCTACATAACAGACCTTGCCTCGAGCTTGTCCGGGTTTTGCTTTTAGACATAGCCTGGACAACCCCAAATCTTAACCAAATTAAGATATGGGCTCTTTCCTTTCCATATCACATATGAAGTGGTAGGCAACAGATTTGATTTGAACCCTATTCAATAGGTATGCAACTTCATAAGCGCATAACTCCCAAAAGGAAATAGGTAATTCAGTAGTACTCATCATAAAGCACACCATATCATATAGGGTGTTATTTCTCCGCCCTGATATACCATCGTGCTATGGTGTATACGGAGAAGTAATGCTGAGAGAGAATCTCATTCTCCTTTAGAATAGTCCAGGAATTCTATGCACAAGTATTCTCCTCCCTGATCGCATCAAAGGACATAATACTTTTACCCGTATTGGTTCTCTACTTCTAACTTATATTCTGTGAATATCTCAAAAGGTTCGGACTTGTGTTTCAACAGGAACATATGTCTTAATCTAGAGAGATTATCAGAGAATGTAATGAAGTACAAAGAACCGGTCTTGGCATGTGTAGACAGGGGACCTTTATACATCAACATGTATCATCCCAAGAGTTCACTAACTCTTTCTCTGTTTCCAATAAACAGAGCTGGTGTCATTATATCTTTGTGACATGACTGGCAAGTTTCACAAGATGTAAATTCAAACTGATTTAAATATGCATCTAAATGTAACTTCAGCTAGTCGGGTCGCATTGATATGACCTAGTCTACAATACCTCAAGAAGGATCCGTTCATTTCTGAACTCTTCCTCTTGTGTGTGTTCTGTATACTCAGAACTGTAGTTTGACTTAGAACATCAATGGTTTTAGATAACGTTCCTGAACCGATCAACTTTTGATATAGAAAATGTTCAAAACATTATCCAACAATACAAAATTTTATCATTTCTTTACTAATAAAGAGACTGATATGATTTTGTATATCAGGTTCGGTATCTAATAACATTCGTTCAGAATCAATGTATTTGGAATACAGGGTGATAGTGACCAACAGACTTGGCTGCAACACTTGCCCCGTTTTCTGCCTCATGAAACTTATCACCCGTTCTCAGTTCTCTACCTTTCTGTAGCCTATGTAACAGATTACATATCTGGGATCCTGATCCGGTATCAAATACCCAGGACGTAGAGGATATGGAGAAACAGTTCTGTGTAACGAACACACCCGAAGATGATGCATCATATGCACTTTCCTCGTTTGGGCGGCACGGGAAATCTGGTATTCCCCAATTTCCTGCTCTGTCTTATAACATTTATAAGTTGGAGCGGGACCAACGTTCCCCAGCTCAGTATAACAAGCGGGTTCGGTCAATACATCCGTATTATTATCTTGATTAAGGCGTGATATGGTCGCTACCAGGAGAGAGAGAGAAGAAAACACTCAGCGTGCGCTCTTGCAAGATCAGATTGGTTATTTATTTTATCTAATCAGGATGGCTCCCACTGTTTTTATCAAATCTTCCTTCAAACCCTAAAAGGAAAGACTAGCCGGGATTAATTACACGCTACAAGTTCGCCAATCTTTCAGCCAGGCCAGTGTCGGTACTTTGAGGGAGGTCACCCGTGCTTTCGCACGAACCTAATTAATGTAAACCTCGTTTTCCCAGAGGCGTAACCTCGTTAACACCTTTCTAGACACCTACTTGATCGGCTAATTGTAATGTGTAAAACTCTCCCAGGAGTAACTCTTACTCGCAGCGGGTATCGGGATCCAACTATCTCATAGAAGGTATGCAATCTCATTGCAAATTTCAACACTTGAAATTCCTGATAATATTTTGCCCCTAGCGTCCTATGACCTTGACGGAGACCAAACTACCCATAGTCCGCTAGTCAAGTTCAACCCGTCATTTCCTGATTGAAATAAACCCACCCGCACGACCCTTGACGGAGGCCAAACAACGCCGTACGAATACCCTAATCCAATCGCATCATATGCTAGCAGATAAGCACTAGTTAGCTACCGTACACTACGCCTTGACGGAGGCCAAACTACCGCAGCACGAATACTAACTAGTACTTATCTGAAATGACGGAGGGCTACGACAGGTTTTTGTGAAAACCTATTGCGTAATGAACTTGATATCGTTGTAGGATCGAATGAATTTTTAAATGGAGTGTCTTTGAGGCTTTTCTAGTTTTGCTAAAGGAGTCACTCCCGGCGAAGGGATCGTCGGTCCTTTCCTCGTCGAATGAGGTGCGGGATATATCATATATATCACTGTGCAAAACAGAACTCTTAAAAGCAATCAAAAGAAAAACCAAGTGTGTAGCATCTGCCAGTTATTGCTAAAGGAGTCACTCCCGGTGAAGGGATCTCGGTCCTTTCCTTATCGAATAAGGTGCAGGATATATCATATATACCGCTGTGCAAAGCAAGAACTGTAGCTACCTATTTTATTTTGAAATTCGATTCCACAACATCTTAGGTTTCTTTTCTTTCATTAATCACATTAATGAAGTCCCATCATTTAAGTACCTAAACATCACAGATAAATACGACGTATACTTATGCCATCCGCATTCGCCTCGATGTCCCCTCGTGCACCGTTAGGTTAGGTAACTAACGGCAGAGTGGGGCAGGGCTAGCGCGGGTGTAAAACATAAGTAACGTCTATATAATATATCATATATACTATATACATTATTTATCATAGAACATCAAATGATCACATCACAGATATCGCAGCAGAAGAATCATATGAAATATTGGATATACTAGGACGTCCGTGTTTTCAATACGAGCCAGTATAAAACACGGATTCCACGGTCGCGATGAATAGCCAAACCCACACCCCTAGACCCCTACGAGAGCCGCAAGCAACCCTACCAATTCTAGAGTTAGGAGACCTGGACTCGACTCCTCAAGTTGGTCTCCTACTGGACTCCAGAACCCGGTTACTTGTGCCCTCCTCCTTGGGTCTATCCTAGTGCGGAAAAGTAAATAATATACAAAGGGTGACATCTTCCGCAACCTGGAAGTGCCCCAATAAAAGAATATTACATACAAGTTTTTACATTAATGAAAATGAAAAACACTCATCTCACATAAAAACCCCCCGGCTATTCAAACACGACGATCCAATATAACATATCCAGCAACTCATAACATCACATGTCATCAACGTAAGTAAACATGCGTATCCCAATTGTCGTTGACATATAGCACCGAAACCGGCGATATCACATATTACACTTACGGTCACAGGAAAAAAAATGTAAAACTACAACAGTTGGAATCCGCAACCTCCTTAGACATCGCATGCCTAAACAAATGAATTCCTTAGACATCACATGCCTAACGATTATAAACCCCGCATTTTAGTCTCATTATCGAAAACACTTTTCAATATCAAGTCGGGCAATTCAACAAGATTCCCGAAAAACTGATCGAATGCTCGTCGCAAACTTTAGTAGGCGGCCGCACCCCCGATACCGTCGACGAAGTGCACCAAGGCGGAACACCGTTACCGTGAGCACCCGAACGGATGCTTTCGGCGACGGGGTTCTCCTACATTTACTTGGTCGGGGCTATGGGGTGTAGCTGTCTATTAAGTTTACCCGGCGAGTATCCGCGTACGTTACGTGATTGCGACGGACTTTTGATCGCATCAAAATTCCGTGGCAACCGATCAAGTGAGACTAAAGTGCTATGTTTATATCATTCATATCAGTTATCTCATAACTACTTGTGGATTCCAAGTATTGTATCACATTCCAGATAAATAGAAAATGTTAAACTTTCCGATCGAACAATCGAACACCCAAGTTTTCCCGAAACAGTTCAACACATGAAATAAGTTTAAAAACATTCACTTCGTGCCTCGGTACCAACGGTCCAGCCGTAGAAGGGTCAAACTAACGCCTCACAAGTGGCATGCCGTACTGCCCCAAACCTTAAGGTTCAAAGGGCAGTTCAAGACGGTCACATAATCGACTTAAGGTTTGTTGTCTTCTAGAGGGACCATCGCATTACTTGCACTACTTAGAACGTCGTTAAACTACAGAAATATCCAACAATTGGAAATTTCCCGGCAGGGGAAAAAGTGGGTATTTATATCCGGTCGAACTTTTTAACATATTCTAAAATATCCGGAAAACACATAGACAAAGTTTGATAATCCGATCGAATCTACGAACTCCCAATACAACCCAGAAAACTCAACTCTTGAGTAAATATTAAAAATTCCCAGAAACTACAGCACAACAATATAGGAATTACTGTGTAAAATTTATTGAACAAAGAGACCGTACGGCAGCGGAACCGCCGCACGAGCCATGCTCGTGCCGCGGAAACGCGGCGGTTTGATGGAATTACGCGATCGAATTTCACAGTAACTCTTACAATCTCCTGCTCATTTTTCTGCATATTTTTAATCTGGAAAAAACCCAGTTTTTGAAAAAAGTCCAGAGAGCATTTTGGATTTAGGGTTTCGGTTCGATCGGACTTCAAACTCCGTCTACGGATCGCCTAAGGCTCTAGCTAGTCTCTGATACCACTATAGGGTTCCTAGGCACACTAATGAGGTCTCACAAGGTATCAACCATGCCAATTTCAAATTTTACAAGTGCCGAGAAACCCTAATACGGATCGTTAACTAGAATTTAGGAGAAACAAGCAACTAGTAAACAACTTTAACTAAGAGGAAACCGAAAATACAACCTTTGTAGATCCGGTCCTCCACCTCAATAGCTCCGTGATGAAGTCCCCTCGCTGCGATCATCGGATCTCGGGCTCTAGCGTCGGCTTCATCGGAGAAATGGGCGGGCTAGGTCGTCGACTTCGATGCCGAAGATGATCTACGTCGAGGCAACACAAGATCAAGCTCCAACTTCACCAAGCCATGAAACTTGTGAAGAAAACACCCTATACTACTTGGCAAGTGGTAGAGGATGAAGAAATAGGAAGTGGGTTCACTTTAGAATTGGATTTCTCACTCTTTTTCTCAAGTTGCCATTGATGGAGGCAAGCTTTTCTTCTTGTTGATGAAGAAGAAGAAGAAGAAAGAATATGATAAGTTGTTTTTCAAAAAGAAAATAATATGATACTTATCATAATCCCAACCATAGTTAGGTGTAGAGAATGAACCAAGGTTTGGTGAATGGTTAGGGTTAGGGAAAGAAACAAAATGGTCAACCATTTCAAAGCTTCATGAAGCTTCAAAGATAATCCAAAATTAGCCACCATTTTATCTCTTTCTAAAATGAATAAATAAATAAATGAATAAGTAAATGAAGCAAAAGAAACCCTAACCATTGACCAACCATGGTTTAAACAAAACACACAAACTCTCATGTATCATCAAACATGATAAAATCAAATGCACAAAAGTATATCACATATACAATGTGCACATCAAGTGAGGAAATCCTTTTTAAGTGAACCAATACTAGTTAATGCAAAGTAATATATCAAATATATAATTATGCATTAAATCATTAAATCAACGCTTGATTTAACGATCCGGTCATATCGCATATGACCGACTAATATCCAATGTATCGACTTATCGAATCAATCCTTGATTCGATAATTAGGTTATATCGCATACAACCAATCGAT
The DNA here is from genome assembly GCA_030015575.1 of Agapanthus africanus. NCBI lineage: Eukaryota > Viridiplantae > Streptophyta > Magnoliopsida > Asparagales > Amaryllidaceae > Agapanthus > Agapanthus africanus. Next base: position 211,959,087 of record JASDDO010000004.1, read on the forward strand.
ACATTCATCGCGAGAATAGAATACGGTATCACATACTCGCAGATATCTCATATGTGCTCCTATTTCGTTTCGCTTGAGCCAGGAAACCTCTGTGTAGGACTCTAAAGACTCGTCAATACGCCAGCAGCAGGTGATGATCATATCAAATACCCACAAGCCGCAAGCGGTCTGCTAAACGTAACGGTCACCCGGGTATTGAGCGATCAGAAGATCGACGAGCAATCCCGCTCACACTCCAGTGAATCCAACCAGTAACACTTACCATACAGTCCGGTCTGTTCGTCTGATATGTCGCATATCTTGCCTAGGGGTGGTAAACGTCAGACCCCAATAGCTCGATAAGTCGTGTCGATATGAGGTCTATAACAGTTCGAGAAACTACTGGTAACACTTACCAGTAAATCTCAGCAACCCTGGCCAGGGATTTCCGGTTATAGCCAATCGAACACAGCGCAACATCAACTCCCTATACCGGGAGAGACGAATCCCCTCCTATCGCTCATTGCCTCCATGTGACTCGGGACTGTACCCAAAAACCACCGTTTTGCACGCCCTCTTGGACGTGGTAAGGTGTAAATCAAAGCACAGTGGGAATCACACAAGACTCTATGACGATCTCGGGTCAACAGACTACTCTGTACCAGTGTCACCAGAGAACTGCCATCTGACGTAAGGTATAATACCATCCGGGAGTTCTCGGCGAGTCCGTCCAGTGTACCCAGTCTCCACTGAGCACCCGTATATCATCTCCGATGTCAAACACCAATGGATATGGGATCATCCATCGCCTATTTTTATGGGTCGAGAAGGTATACGCTAGTCTACTCTGGTATATCGATGCCCCGTCTCGATACACCCACGACTAGGGACCTTGAAGGATGTACTTATGTACTACCATGTCCCCACTAGTATGATCTGCATCATAGTCCAGGCAGTCAAGTACACATCCTAAGGGCTTTACCAACATGTAACAGAGAGACAATCAGTGTACACGTTAAGATAAAGAGCAACCAGATAGCATACTATCATGTCGAGCAAGAAAGTCCCCCCTATATATGTCCCAGCATCCACTACAATATACATCCTATGTACAGTAATGGCATCTAGGGCATACATATAACTAACAGATTCTCCTTAGGAGTCGTGAGGATCTCGCAAGTATAAATTCTCTTTAGGAATCGTGGGGATCCCTAAGTGTGTTGCTCCCTTGTGAGTCGTCAGGATCTCACGCGGGTGATTTCTCCTCATAAGGTCGAGAGGACCCTGTAAGTGTCTTTTAACAAGGTTGAGCCCTTTCGGGTTTTCACAAACACTCGCCGGTAACCTTACTGATTTTACTCACGGAGCCCTTTCGGGTTTTCATCCGTGCCCACTTTGCTTATGGGCATACCGTTTCCCCTTTTTTTTTATTCTTTCCCTTTTTTTTTCAAATGAGGTTGCGCCCTTTCGGATTTTCACAAGACTCGCCGGTAGCCCTGCTGTTTTTACTCACGGAGCCTTTTCGTGTTTTCATCCGTGCCCACTTTGCTTATGGACGTACCGTTTTCCTCTTTTTTATATCATTATTTTTTTATTCTTTTTTTTTGTATCAACTTTGGGATGCTGCAGTTCACCGTAGTTTTTCGACATCTCGGTCAACAGCTAGTTTTAGGACATAGTGGTCCGTCGTTAGTTTAAGGACGTTTCGGTCCGCTGTTAGTTTAAGGAAGTTTCGGTCCGCTGTTAGTTTAAGGACGTTTCGGTCCGCTATTAGTTTAGGGACGTCTCGGTCCGCTGTTAGTTTAGGGACGTTTCGGTCCGCTGTTAGTTTAAGGACGTTTCGGTCCGTTGTAAAGTAAGCCGGTTACTACTTATAGAGTTTGGACTTAGGAAGATAGCGAGCGGACATAGTCGTCGTCATCTATCATTGACCTAGGCCGTGACTCATCAAGCATAGTATTTCTTCAGGAAGCAACCATTTATTGGCCTAAAAGGTCTTTCACCATGCATGTCCATGAGTAGATAAGCCCCTCCTTGGTATACCTTGTCTATGATATACGGGCCTTCATAGTTCGGCTCGAATTTCCCCCGCTTGAAGCGATTGGGGATCATAGGTCTTTTGACCACTAGCACGAGTTAACCTTGGCGGAATGTTCTCGGCCTGGTCAATCTTTCATATGAGCGCGTCATCTTTGCTTTATAAGCTTCCAGATTTTGCTGCTCCATGAGCCGGGTTTCATCAAGGGCATCGAGCTCCTCAAGCCGAAGGTGAGCATTCTCTTCGTCCGTTAGCTCATAATGGACTGCCACTCGTAGAGAGGGTAACTCTATCTCGAGAGGGAGTACCGCTTTTGTACCAAATACCAACGCGTACGACGTTGTGTTCGTGGCCGTCTTGAACGCAGTTCGATACGCCCATAGAGCTTCTTGCAGTCTCTCATGCCAGTCCTTCTTATTTCGGGGCACCGTCTTTTTCACGATCTTTGTCAAGGTTTTGTTGAAAGCCTCAGCTAGACCGTTAGCTCGGGGGTTATAAACTGAGGAGTATCTCCAGTCTATGTTATGTTGTTGTGTGAAGCGGCTAATCTTGTGGCTTCTGTAGGCTGGCCCGTTATCGGAGATGATCCGTCGCGGAATTCCAAACCGATAAATAACGTGCGTCTTGAAGAAGTGGAGGATATTCTCCGTCTTCACTTCCCTCAGCGGTACTGCTTCTGCCCATTTGGAGAAGTAATCGGTTGTCGCTAAAATAAAACGATGTCCTCTGGACGATGCCGGTTCGATGGGGCCGATTATGTCAGTTCCCAACATTTCGAACGGCCGGCTAGCCACCGTTGGATGTAGTGGATTTGGATGCTGATGGATAAAGTCCCCATGAATCTGGCATGAGTGGCATTGCTTCACATACTCGAGACAGTCCTGGATCATCATGGGCCAATAATAACCCATCCGTTTGATCTTCAACTTCATCTTCGGGCCTGCTTGGTGAGAACCGCAGAGTCCGTCGTGAACTTCTTGGACGACTCTCTTCGCCTCTTCATTTCCCAGGCATCTCAACCATAGAGAATCAAATGACCTCTTGTACGGAGTATCATTGACGAAGGCGAAAGATAGGGCTCGCTTCATGAGCTGATGTTTTGAGGACGCATCTTCTGGCGTTCGACGGGATTTGAAGTAGTCTATAAAGACTTCTCTCCAATCCTCAGCCTTTTCCTGGTCTTTTATTTGCATAGCCATTTGCTCAGTTGCTCCTTTTTCTTCGGATGACTCCGGAGATATTTCCGCCGGTGCAAGAACCCGATGGCTTTGCACAACGATTCTCACGTCATCGAGGTTCTCGTCGGCCAGTTCTTTAGCGAGCTTAGCTAGTGCATCCGCTTTGCTGTTTTCTAGACGCGGTATGCTTTCCAAGATGTAGGAAGGTATTTGTAACATTTCAAAAAAAAATAGAATATTATTTTTGGGAATTTTCAGAATTTAATATTGATTTTTAATGAATATTTTAATAGTCGGTTTAATTAAATACCGATAAATGGTGAGAATTCCGGAGAAAATTTTGGAAATTCTAAATTTGGGCATTTTGTGGAAATTTTAAGTTTTTATGATGGATTATATGCTATGTTGCTGTTAATCGCGATTAAAAATCGCTAATTGGATTTTTGGCTTTTGTGGAAAAATGTGCACATGATATTTTCTACACTTGTTACACTTGTCTCATGTTGTAGACTTATAGTGGCCTAGGGTTGAACCATGCTTAGATGACCATGGTGGGTTTAAAACCATTTGGCTAGTTAAGTGGGATAATCAGGATTTTGGTTTTGTTCATGGTGAGTAGTGTTGGGAGTTAACCTCATTTCATTTCAAAACCCTTGTGTGCCTCTTAAACACTCATTGCAACTCTTTCTCACCTCACATTTCTCCCTCTCTCATTCAAACCACACCACACCTTCATATACTGCAACCTCACACTTCACTTCAGCCCAACACAACACCCCAACTAATACAACAGCCACACCAACATCACATCAGCCCCTAAATTCAGCTGAAACCATACATCAGCCCAATTCCTATTACTTCAGCTGCAGCCACCCTAGCCACTAGCATCAGCTGCAACACCCTAGCCCCTAGCACCATAATCAACACCTACACCATCAGTTCAGCCACCATCTGCCCTACACCCATCACACATCAGCAGCTTCAGCCCAGGAAATCAGCATCAGCTACTGCTAAAAGCAACAGCCACATCAACTGCTGCAACAGCAGACCTTAGCCCCAAATCTGCTCAACACCAGCTGCAACCCCATCACAACAACACCCCCCCTAAAGAAATTATCAGCAGCAACAACAGCCTGAGCAGCAAACCATCAGCCACCAGAGATAATCCAGCCACAAGCAGTAGCTGTAGCACTTCAGCAGCACCAACCCACTCCTCCACCTTCCCTTCTCCTTCATTCTAGGATTTTCGTGAGGTATAATCTTGCAACCCAACTGCTATCTTGTTAAGATATGGATAATTAGCTGAAATTACTGTTATATCCATAATCTAGTGCTAGTTTAGGGATTTTGAGTGAGATTTGGCCAAGAGAGGGTTTTGAATGTTAGTATAGTCTTATTGGGGGTGTGTGAGGCCAGTTTAACCAAGAAAACCCCAGATTTCTAATTAGATACCAGATTTGTTATACTTGGTGTAAATTAGCGTTTTTGTCGATTTTGTGACCTTTCTGAGATCTGCTTTCACCCGGGAACTCCTGAAGTAAAATTGACTTGGCTGTAGGCTGTGCAGGCTGATTGAAACCAACACCAAAAGACCTAGCCCCAACCTCCATTTTCTGGCGGCAAATTTATTCCTTCTGGCCGCAATTTGCGGCCAGAGCAGGAGGGAATCGCCTCGTTTTGCGTGCATAGCTCTATTTCATGTAAACTTGACCCCCTGTATGTCTAGTTTTGACTGTTTCCAGTTAGGGTAAAATCTGGGTTGATTTTCATGAGTAGGCGTATGATTTACGACCTATTTTCCGTATGGATTTTTGGTATTCAACGATTCGTTCTGTCGGGTGGCGTTTGGACGTCAACGACAGTGGTTATTGGCTGTGTCTGCACACAAGGTCACAGGTTTTTACCTATGGGCGTAGCGTGCACCATTTTGGTTTCCGATGTGATTTTCATGTGTTTAGCGTATGATATCCTTGTAGGTACCCCACGTGGCGTCGGAGCGTAGGAGATGCAAAGGGCGACATCGGCACCAGTACACATATGCAAGGTGAGTAGATTTATATCTACGGGGAGAAGTCGGGTGGATGGCGTATAGCACCCCCGCAGTCCGTGGTGATGTATACGGATGCGTATACACACCAACAATTTATTATATGTTGTTGGGATTAATTATTGATGTTTACATGGATATTGGTATGTTGGATTGGTGAAAGGTTACGAACCCTAGGGTAGTGGGTGCACTACACATTCGTACACACATATACATGCTTGCATACATCCTTATTTCATATGTGGTTATGGGATTCTATATAGATATGTGTTCACTTGGGTTGGGGATTATGTGTTCACATACGGATTTGAGGATGATACATGGGATTGATATGAGTCGATGAGTTTGATCTAAGATTTTGATTTCGGTGATATGATAAAATTCATAATTGAGGTACGTCTTGATGCCTTAGAGGATTTTGGGAATGATGATGCCATAGGAATGGTGACATAAATATATAATGATTGACACGTGATTATGTTATGAGATATGATATGATATGATAGGATAGGATACTTGTGATAGGCCGCCTTGGGCGATGTATACTCTTTGTGACGATATATGATGATAATATCGATTTATACTAAACTGTTGATCAGTAGTCAGAGCTTGATCATAGTAATGATATTAGCATTGTACTAGACATAGGTCAGTACCCAGATAATGATATTTGATACAGAAAATATCAGATGAATGATATGACGGATGTGATATTGACCCGTACCCAGATTTAGGGATGCCGTACGACGGATTCACGTACGAGCTATATTTTGATGTTTGATCCGCCTACTTGACTTGGGAGTAACCGATTATAGAGATATGGTATCGGATGTGATATGATCGAGGCGGGATCACCGACTATATTTGTATATTTATGTATCGACTCAGAGGTTAGGCGGTTTCCCATATCTACTGTTAGCTTTAGCTCAGCCTTGTAGTGGTGTAGCCATTTGACTTTTATGACATTAGATGCAGTTTAGCGATCATGGTGTTCAATATTTCAGCTCCCGCATTTTATTATTGTTGTTCTGCATCGCATACTGTTGTGATTCATATTCTATTATTGATATCCTGCTGTTAGGACACCAGCACCATTACCGATGATGCGTATGTACCACGTACACTTATTTGCCGGCGCACACACATCTTCATCGGTAATTGCCATGTCACGCATACTTAGAGAATATTATTGCTTGATTTAGCTTGATAGCTAGCAGTGACATGATATTAGTGTTGTTGGAGATAGTGCCCTCATAGTCAATTATTGGATCGCAGGTACGTGATTGCAATGATTGCGGAGGACCTATCCCGGTAGGACAGTCTTACTCGAAATGATAGTATGCTATCTGGCTTGCCTTTATCAGTCGTGTACATGTTCAGGTGACTGATTACATGTTACACTTTGATAGAGCCCTTAGGATCTTGCTTTACTACCAACTGTATGATGGCGATCATATACGTGAGAGTTGGGTAGTTTATATGCATATCCTTAATTGTGGTCCCTAGTCGTGGGAGTTTCGAGACAGGGCATCGATACTCCGGAGTAGACTAGTGTGTACAGTCGAGACCCCGACGAGGGGCGGTGGCCGGTCTCACAAGCCACTGGTGTCAGTTGGATCACCTAAGATGTATACAGGTGCTCATTGGGTTATGAGTACACCGGACAGGACTCGCCGGGAATCTGCTAGTTAGTATTATATCTATCGTCAGATAGCAGTTCCCTGGTGACATGTGTACAGGTTAGTTCATCGACCTGAGGTCGTCATTTGTCTCGTGTGAGTTCCCACTCTGCTTTGATTTCTACCCTACCACGGCTCAAAGGAGTCGTGCAAACAGGTAGCTTTTGGGTACAGTCCCGAGCCATATGGAGGCACGTGAGCGGATCGGCAGGGGATTCGTCTCTCCCGGTATTGGGGGCGAGATCGTGCTGTGTCTAGGAGAGCCATTACGCAAAGCCCTCGGCCGAGGCAGGAGATTTACTGGTAGGTATTCCAGTAGTATCTCAGGGCGTTCTGGGCTACACTCCGACACGACTTATACTGCTAATGGGGGTCTGACGTTACTAGCCCCCTAGGCGGATATGCGATACTCATTGACGAACGGACCGGACTGTATATACATTGTCACTGTTAGGCTCAGTAGGGTTTTCGGAGGAGTTCGCTCATCGGTCTCCCTTGAGTTCGCTCCTCGGCCACCCTTGAGGTCAGTCCATGGGCAGCCGTTACGCATAGCTAGTGCCGCTGACGGTTTGTGGTTAAACCCACTGCCAGGGTGCTGACGAGTCATTAGAGTCCCCCACAGACAGTTTCCCAAGTTCGGGCGAAACGTTGTAGAGGCCGTATGGTTTTATGGTAGGGTTCGGAAAATGCACGTGCGTTTACGCACGTGTCGATTTTCGGACAGGTGATACTGGTCGGCTTTGGTTTAAGCCGCATCCGAGTATTATATTGAGTAGGTTTAATATCTTTGTCTCAGTTGCATTTGTATTCGGTCGTAATACAAATGCGGGTATATTTATACAGTTTCGGGGTTGTCCTGAAATTCGTTTCAGGATCACTTTTGGAAGTTGCCAGTTTCCAGTTTTCTATCAGCCGTCTTTTAACATTTGGTTAAAGACGGGTTTATCTTTTCTTGAGATGAGTGTGGATTCTTCTAGAAGATTCTAGATGAGGTGACTAGGCTAAATGGTGTTGTGTTCTAATTGGTTGCATTTATTAGATGATGACTAGCCTAATGACACATGCTTTGTGTTTAATTCCTTTTGGATTGCTTAAGATATTTAGAAGTGAGAAGCTTTTAGCTTAAGGTTACCCCCTTCTCCTACGGTCACCTCCCTCTTGCTATATATGGCTTGCCCTCTCTCTCTCCTCATTCTCACTCTCACTTGATGTTTCATTTCGGTTAGAAAAGATTATGATAGCATTCGGGGTGTATGGAATTTTACAGTTCATTTCAGTCAATCACCCGATTTCCACGGCAACTTCATTAACCGATCGTCCACGGATTTGGACGAAGTGAGACAAAGTCATCTACTCATTCTCTACAACAATCTTGGTCGTCTCTTTTAGCAAACTTGACGATCGAGTTGCCTCGAGTCAGAGGCGGGAGCCCGTTTAAAGAACCGATCATGTGGTGCCACTTCGACGAGGACATCGGAGATCGACGAGATCGGAGCAGCCGCAACGGAGCGTGGGATGATGGTTGAAGAACGAAGGACTCGGATCGTTCGGTATAACATTCCTACACTCTTTACAGTTTGTTAGTTTAGCAATAATGGCAGATCCGGGTTATAGTATACGATAGCGCCAGTTTAAAAGTTTTTGTTCCGCAATTGGCGTCTGTAGACGGCCGGGGCGCTAACGTAGACTTACAGTGGTATCAGAGCCTCACCATTTTGCTATACTAACTTGTGCTAACGCGTTTAAAACATCGATCCGACCGAAAATCGAAAAACACAAAAATCCTAGCCGACAGTTTCTGTTGATTTTAAACGGTGTCAAAATTGATTTCTGTATATCTTAAAAATCAGTGCAGGGTTTTCTAAGACATCTGAGAAAATACGGTCACGTGATCCCACTAAAGCGCCGCGCTTCCGCGGTCAAACCTAGGGTTTGACCGCGGAACCGCCGCGCTTCAGAGGGAACAGTGCACCAGTTTTTCTCAGTTGGCTTTATTTGGGATTTTGTGATTTTTGATATATATCATTTACGCCCAGGTTTTGTTACTGTTCACCAGTAAGCCGTGGGGCCCATTTTTTGATATTTGGTCTTTGGTCGATCGTAATTTAAACACGTTAGTTTACAGTGCTTACATTATATCTCCGACCGGGAATGTCATTTGATCGGTAAACCGCGTTTAACTGCTATAGTTCTTTTAGACGGGTTTGCGAACGTGACATTCGCGTTGATGTTCTGTGTTGTGCTGTAATGTTGCGGATTTGTCGTGGTGGATAGCAGTGTGCAATGATAGTACAATTTGAGTTTATTTGTACATTTGATATTGCGGGGCGAGCGTCCAACTTGTGGACTGCCGTCACTGCCTGTTGTATAATATTCTTTTGGGGCACGACCAGGTTGCGGTCGATGTACCTGTTGTACTATTTTTCATTACTGTACTAGGTTTTGCCCCGAGACGGAGTGCACGGATAGCCGGGTTCGGGAAAGCAATGGGTCCGCATCTCATGGCTTTGAGAGGCAGAGGGGCCCCACTTCAGAATTGGCAGATTATTCGCCGCACTCGTAGGGGGTACAGGTTGACCCAAGGAGGGGTGCTCAATTTACCGGATTCCGTGAAGTGCCGGGTGTTCCATTCACTATGCTGTGGGGGACTGCCTCGCTTCAGGTTTTGGCGGGTAACTTGCCGCACCCGTAGGGGTCTAGGTTTCATTGCACAGGCTATCCACACGACAGGGGAACGTCGAGTTTCAGCAGCGGCTCTGTGAAACTCGGGGATCCCAGATATCTGTATTGTTCTGTGATGCTTATTACTTTTTCTGTAATGTTGCATATTATCACGCCTGGAGCGATTATGTATATTGGTTTATATACTATTAGATGTTGTATATGTTTTACACCCGCGCTAGTCCAGTCCCCGCTCTGTCGTTAGTTAAGTAACCTAACGGGTGATGACGGGACCCAGTGACGAATGCGGATGGCATATACGTACATTTTATTTTCGTTCTTTTCTGGTGTGATTGATTGATGGGACTGCGTTGATTCTGATCAATGCAAAGTAAAACAAACCTGTTTGAGTTGTTGGAACAATTTAAAAAGTGTTGTTACAAAGACGTTTCCTTTTGTTATGCATAGCGGTATTCAGTGGAATATCCTGCACCTCATTCGACGGGGCAAGGGCTGATATCCCTTCACCGGGACTGACCCCTTGGGCAGAAGTTTGCGTCAGCGTAATAACTGCACTATAGTCGATTACAAGTTGCTTTGCATAACGGTATTCAGTGGAATATCCTGCACCTCATTCCACGAGGAAAGAGCCGAGATCCCTTTACCGGGAGTGACCTCTTTAGCAAAAGGTTTTCGCCACTATATTTTAAAAAGCTATCAGGTTCCTTCAGCGATATCAAGTTCACTACGCTAAAGGTTTTTCGCCAAAAACCAGCCGTAGCCCTCCGTCACTTCTTTTGGGTATTTAGTAGTATTCAAGCTATGCATTTTAGCCAAAGTTAAGGCATAGTGTTTGGTAGCTGCTGGGTATTCAATTGTTGCATAGATAGATGAGTTAGTTTGGGACAGTCGTTCTGCCGATTGGCCAAAGTCAGGGGCATGTGCGGGTGGGTTCAAATTGACAAGATAGTGACGGGTAGAACTTGGCATGTGACTTATGACACTTTGACCAAAGCCAAGGTTATAAGAGCATGGGGCAAAAAATCATATCAGGAGTTTCTAAAGAAACTGAAACTTGCCGAGTATGCGCATACCTTCTGGAGTATGAGTAACGTGGATGCATTCCATCACGTTATCATGCGATGAGAGTTGGATCCTGATTCCCACTGATGAGTTGGTTTACTCTTCGGGCGATCCCGATTGATTCTTCTTTAGGTTTGGAGGAGAATTTGACAGGACAGTGGGAGGTTTCCGGATTAGATAAAGTGATGACCATTCTGATCTAGGTTAGAGTGCACGCAGAGTGTTTCTTTTCTCTCTCTCTCTTTGGCGGCGACCTTTGACCGACCTTAGACTATGACTCAGTGACCGGTTGACCGAACCTTCTTAAAATACTGGCTTTTGGATTGTCTGAGTTGCATAAGTCATTGCCACTCCTTCTTTTACCCTTTGTATTTCTCAGAACACCCGTATTACTACGGATATCCACTTCCATTGGATAGAGCCATCGTATGGTTATATACGAACTCGAAGGGACTTCTTCGGGGATGGATCCAGGTTCAGGAGAAATAGAATTGATTTATTCAGTTGTCTTTTATTATCACCTTCTCTCAGGTTGCGAGAGCTCCTTGGTTTAGGAGAGTTCACCTATTACGCCTATTGGATAGTCTTATTCCAAACCATAGGCTGGTGCCGAAAGGTAGGGAATGAAGAAAACCAATTAGCCTAAGTAGGGTGTGCAGAAGGTAATATGTAAAGACAAAATAAAGGGATTAGAAAGAGGGCAAAGTAAATTGCGACTGATATCATTCACGACCCAAACCGCGTACTTCATCGCCGCTCCCATCTCACCTTTAAAAAGAATAAGGTATTATTCAGTTGTCTTTTATCATCACCTTCTCTCAGTTGCGAGTACTCCTTGGTTTAGGAGGGTACACCTATTATGCTTACTGGATAGTCTTCTTCCAAACCATAGGCTGGTGCCGAACGGTAGGGAAGGAAGAAAACCAGTTAGCCTAACGATGGTGTACAGAAGGTAACGACTAAAGACAAATAAAGGGATTTGGAGAGATGGCAATAAAATATACGGTTGAAGTCATGAATTGGATTATGGAAGAGGCATTACTATGAATACCAGGATACCCCTACGAAACATTTTCATGTTTCAGTGCATTGTTAAAGGAAAAACTGTTTTCCCGATTAGACACTTACTCCAAGGGTATGTATTTACCAGGTTTCATTCTCATATCTGTATGGTTTTACAGATAATGAGTGGGAGTAAGATATTGGGAATTAGGTGATCATCCTCATTATATCGGAATTCGTTGTAATTGGTGATATTTGAGGAAATCGCCAGGGTACAGTTTTCTATCTACGACGCACAGGTTTTGAGTTATTTAACTCAGCGGACTTATACAGAGTATTGTATGTTGTCCAAGTGTCCATCAGGACAAAGGGGTAGATCCTCGTACTATGTTCTGTTTACTTATAACTTCTCTAGTATTTAGACAAGTGTTTCGTAGAAATACAAGGTCTAAGTTTTGAGAAGTTGTGGGTATAAGAATAAAGTGGAGAACCAGGTGTCACAAGTATCGGGATTCTTCAAAGAGATCGAAGATGTAGATTCATGTGATTGGTATTCAGATGATAGTGATGGTTTTGAGAAACGTGTTTCTCTTTCAGGTTACTCATAATTGGATGGATTCCTAAGTAGAGTAATGCTGGTTAGCCTCTTTCCATTAAATTGATATGCACTGGAGACAGCTGCATGGATTGAATCTTGGTTCCAATTAAATAAGTGCCAAAGTTTCTGTATTGGATATAGAATGGATCGTACCTTAAAAGAAATTAAGGTACGGGGAGTTGTCCAGCTTATGATTAAAACCAGACTCTGGATAACTCAGGGCACGTTTCTGTAATGGCTGTTTGTGGGTTGACCCTGGCTATGACGAGGGTTGATATTCTACCATTTGGAAGATCAATAGTGATATTATTCTTGACTCGCCACAGTTTTAGTAAAAATGGATCTTTTTCAGAAAACAGTAGTGGGAGTATGGTAGAACTGGAAGTGATTCCAGAACCGCGAACGATTACGGAAAAAATTTAATAGGACATATACATTCAATCAGGTTTGACATTCCAATAGCCACTCCCCAGGTATGGTAGGTAACCTCAGACACCCGAGAGGTACTTCGGTAAGCCTCAAGGACGGTGACAGGGAGGTTCTTATCTACCCAGACTTGACACTACTGTTGTTCCAGGATATGAGACCCGGTAGGAGGGTTGTCGTAGTCAGTGGGAGCAACGGAAGCATGGTGGGCAAGTAGCTTATGTCTATTTATAGACTTGAGCAGTTATAGCGGAGATAGATCATCTAATTTTGATGTGACAGTCATGGGTTTGACTTCAATCAGAATAGGGGATGGATCAGTTAAGAAGGTAGTAGGGTGTGATGTCATGGTATCTGGATGACATACACAGAGTGGGAAGTAAAATTCCTATACTACGATCGGTTGTACTGTGGTCGTCACACAGTTGTTTCTCCAGACAGGATATGGATATAATATTTGACATTCTGGTTTCTAGATCTATGGTTTTAGATCTGGATTTGGGTAGTTTCCCAATGCAGGTACTTTGACAGATATTCTAATGGTTTTTGGAATAGTTGACTCCTAGCATGGTGGTGTACCTGCAGATGATGGAGTCACCCTCTCTAAAGGTGTCTTACAGACTAAAGAGGAGAGGGATGCGCATGATTGGCAGATCACTTGCTTAGGCAATTGAGTCAATCATGAGATGTCAAGTACCACACCAAATGTTGGTTTTGCACTAGATGCAATAAGTTTGTATTAATCCAATCCTGGAGAAACATAAGGAAGCAGTTTTAGAACATTAGTACATGTTCTATGGATTTGATAACGGCAGCCTCTTTCGGGAGACGGTTATCATTCCAGGCTTCAAAGGTGACATGGATGACAGAGTGATTGTCAGAGTTATAGTTTTCCCTCTGACGAAGATGGACAGTATTATGGACAGGTGGTTCAAGAGGATACTGTGGGTGGCATGGTGCCGGATACTGATTAGGTTCAGTGATCCATACAGTCTAAGAAGTTTGGATATGGAGTTCATTTATGAACTAAGGTCCCATCAGATATCCAGACATATTCTAAGACAGGTACTACTCAATTCGGGAGATGGCTTTCTCCGCGAACTTGAGATTAAGAGAGATACAGAAAGAAACTTCTAGGCGGATCCACTCACCGAGGCTATTTCTCGAACACAATAGTTTTACAAACGGGCTTTGTGAAACTGATTAGTAGAGGAGTTGGATGTTCGGTTTCACACGGGCTGTGAGTAGTCGACATCGCAATATTAGCCTTGAGTGCAAGTGGGAGATTGTTGGAGATAGTGCCCTCATAGTCAATTATTGGATCGCAGGTACGTGATTGCAATGATTGCGGAGGACCTATCCCGGTAGGACAGTCTTACTCGAAATGATAGTATGCTATCTGGCTTGCCTTTATCAGTCGTGTACATGTTCAGGTGACTGATTACATGTTACACTTTGATAGAGCCCTTAGGATCTTGCTTTACTACCAACTGTATGATGGCGATCATATACGTGAGAGTTGGGTAGTTTATATGCATATCCTTAATTGTGGTCCCTAGTCGTGGGAGTTTCGAGACAGGGCATCGATACTCCGGAGTAGACTAGTGTGTACAGTCGAGACCCCGACGAGGGGCGGTGGCCGGTCTCACAAGCCACTGGTGTCAGTTGGATCACCTAAGATGTATACAGGTGCTCATTGGGTTATGAGTACACCGGACAGGACTCGCCGGGAATCTGCTAGTTAGTATTATATCTATCGTCAGATAGCAGTTCCCTGGTGACATGTGTACAGGTTAGTTCATCGACCTGAGGTCGTCATTTGTCTCGTGTGAGTTCCCACTCTGCTTTGATTTCTACCCTACCACGGCTCAAAGGAGTCGTGCAAACAGGTAGCTTTTGGGTACAGTCCCGAGCCATATGGAGGCACGTGAGCGGATCGGCAGGGGATTCGTCTCTCCCGGTATTGGGGGCGAGATCGTGCTGTGTCTAGGAGAGCCATTACGCAAAGCCCTCGGCCGAGGCAGGAGATTTACTGGTAGGTATTCCAGTAGTATCTCAGGGCGTTCTGGGCTACACTCCGACACGACTTATACTGCTAATGGGGGTCTGACGTTACTAGCCCCCTAGGCGGATATGCGATACTCATTGACGAACGGACCGGACTGTATATACATTGTCACTGTTAGGCTCAGTAGGGTTTTCGGAGGAGTTCGCTCATCGGTCTCCCTTGAGTTCGCTCCTCGGCCACCCTTGAGGTCAGTCCATGGGCAGCCGTTACGCATAGCTAGTGCCGCTGACGGTTTGTGGTTAAACCCACTGCCAGGGTGCTGACGAGTCATTAGAGTCCCCCACAGACAGTTTCCCAAGTTCGGGCGAAACGTTGTAGAGGCCGTATGGTTTTATGGTAGGGTTCGGAAAATGCACGTGCGTTTACGCACGTGTCGATTTTCGGACAGGTGATACTGGTCGGCTTTGGTTTAAGCCGCATCCGAGTATTATATTGAGTAGGTTTAATATCTTTGTCTCAGTTGCATTTGTATTCGGTCGTAATACAAATGCGGGTATATTTATACAGTTTCGGGGTTGTCCTGAAATTCGTTTCAGGATCACTTTTGGAAGTTGCCAGTTTCCAGTTTTCTATCAGCCGTCTTTTAACATTTGGTTAAAGACGGGTTTATCTTTTCTTGAGATGAGTGTGGATTCTTCTAGAAGATTCTAGATGAGGTGACTAGGCTAAATGGTGTTGTGTTCTAATTGGTTGCATTTATTAGATGATGACTAGCCTAATGACACATGCTTTGTGTTTAATTCCTTTTGGATTGCTTAAGATATTTAGAAGTGAGAAGCTTTTAGCTTAAGGTTACCCCCTTCTCCTACGGTCACCTCCCTCTTGCTATATATGGCTTGCCCTCTCTCTCTCCTCATTCTCACTCTCACTTGATGTTTCATTTCGGTTAGAAAAGATTATGATAGCATTCGGGGTGTATGGAATTTTACAGTTCATTTCAGTCAATCACCCGATTTCCACGGCAACTTCATTAACCGATCGTCCACGGATTTGGACGAAGTGAGACAAAGTCATCTACTCATTCTCTACAACAATCTTGGTCGTCTCTTTTAGCAAACTTGACGATCGAGTTGCCTCGAGTCAGAGGCGGGAGCCCGTTTAAAGAACCGATCATGTGGTGCCACTTCGACGAGGACATCGGAGATCGACGAGATCGGAGCAGCCGCAACGGAGCGTGGGATGATGGTTGAAGAACGAAGGACTCGGATCGTTCGGTATAACATTCCTACACTCTTTACAGTTTGTTAGTTTAGCAATAATGGCAGATCCGGGTTATAGTATACGATAGCGCCAGTTTAAAAGTTTTTGTTCCGCAATTGGCGTCTGTAGACGGCCGGGGCGCTAACGTAGACTTACAAGTGTACTTGCCATATATCCCAGCTTGACATTGTAGTTATTACTTGTCACTTCATGCATACTGTTATTCATTATATGCTGCATTCATGGATTCTCATGCTTATATTCATGATTTCACATACTATTGATGTTTTGGATTCGGGTTTCCATGAGATTTTCTGGATTTGGGGGAAAACCGCGAAAACATACATATAAACCGCTTTCTCTATTAATAAAAAATGCGGTTTTCCCATGATGTATGAGTCGTCCACCATGAGTTTTGCTGATGGATTTCGAGACCCGATTCGAGGAGGCGGATGAACCGTTTCGGGTACATGGTGGGCCCGGTGCGGTACCCCGGGGCAAGAAGATCGCAGGAGATGGCGTTGAGCCTGGCAGGGGAGCACGACCGACCGGTGATATTACTCGACACGTCGGATATCCGGAGGATACCGTCTTGGTCATGAGATGGATGGTAGGGGCCGATCTGGACTGACGGCGCCCTGGATATTATGTTTGAGACATTGAGATTTGAGATATTGAGGTACAGAGATTGTGATACAGAGATATCGAGATATCGAGATTTATGTTTTGTGCCGATGCTAGGCACTGTTTTATGCTGATTTCATTATGATACCTCATTTTAAAAATACAGAAATCTTACAAATTTATGAAAGCAGTTTTCTTCAGTACATGCATTCTGTTTCATGCATTCATACATCATTCATATGATATATTGCCACCTGATGCACTGACACAGGCACATGGGTTTACACTTGGGTTAGATATTTACCTTAGACATGGCTATAGATTGCTGGGTATATATTTGAGGATTATATATTATGATCGTATGACCTAGGTTGCGTCATACATGCGATTTTCTGTTCGTAGATCTTTTTCTACTCACGAGTTGGCAACTCACCCCCGTTGTGCCCCAGTTTCTTGCAGGTGTTGCCGTACGGATTTCATTACGGCTTTGTGGACACTGTACCTTTCGGGTGGCTTGCTAGTAGGTGGGTTTATTGTATCTTACCCATCATTATACCTTGTATATTATATTTCAGTTGTATCTAGAAGTTCCATCAACCAAACATGTACTTATTTGAGATTGAGACCAGTGATATTTATTCTTTCGACCTTAGAGTCGCGTGTTATATTTCTATGGGTTTCAGGCTGGTTGTGTTTCCTTTTCTGTTGTGATCCTCGCCTTTAGGCGTTGTATATTATGTTGCGTACAGTTTGATTTGATATGGTTCTTCCTACTCTCTACTCCTTTTCTTGGTTCGGATTTCTGGGTTCGGCTTACTTAGAGTACATACGCCTCGAGACGTTCGTAGTCAAAGTGCCGGTCATGTTCCGTACTTTCGGGTCGTGACAAAATTGGTAACAGAGCGTTAGGTTTTACCTTCGGAGCGTAGGATGACCCTTTGTTGATGGAATAGGTGACTAAAGTAGAGTGACGTACCGTTGGTATGTTCCGCGGTATATTTACGACACGCCACTCCACTTAAGAAGCCTTAGGATGTACATTTCTTTGTTCAGTATCATATTCCTTCCTGATCTAGCCTCATCGGTACCAGTTTTGGTTTTGCTGCCACGATTACGGGCAGGGAGAGCTACGACTAAGAGTTGCGGTCAGCATGAGCTCGTCACGAATGAGGACTAACCAGTGCATAACTCCGGCGACACACGATTGCAGAGATGTGTCTTTGATTTTTTTGCACCACGAGCGTTGGATGGATCGCTGTACGAGATTACTCGGGCGTGCCGATCAGCACCAGAGGATTGGGACACTGATAGAGGCCAGCCAGACTTGATGAGCGTCAAAGTGTTGCTTATTCATGATGATCGAGGCACTGTTCAGCATGCAGAAGAGTGAGCCAGTTATTGCTGCGAACGACGAGATATCGCCCCAGATGTTGGAGCTATTGCAGTACGAGATTGTACTAAGAGATGATGAAAGGTCGCTAGTCACCAAGGATGAAAGACTAGGACATGTGGGTCGTTCGCTACCCCGATGCGAGGTCATCAGATAGATTGATTCCAGCTGAGACGACTTCATGCGGAGACGTTGAGAGTTGACAGAGACGATCGAATGTCAGTAACCTATTATTCCAAGTTTGAAGTATTTCGGAAAGACATGCAAGCAATTCTATGGTCCCTCTAGAAAAATGAAACCCTAACTCGACTTAATGACCATGTGAAAGCCTTTGAACCTTAGGGTTCACGGCAGTTCCTCGGCGCCATTAGTGAGGCTTGGGTTTGCCCTTCTACGGCTGGACCACCGATGCTGTGGTATGTACTCGATACTATTATACTGTACCCAAGGTATTGAGCTCTTGGGGGATTATGAGTTTTGGACGAATCGATTGGATGGCTCGACTTAATTCGGATGCTACATGGCGAGATGCATTTCTTGGAAGACTCCAGATACGAGGATAGCCGTTGGAGCTCAGTCCATGCAGCCACGACGAGACGAGTCCGAAGCAGTCGATATTAGAGGAGAGTGGAGTAAGAGGTTCGTGAAAGATCTAGATGAGATGACGTTCCACTCCGCCGACACCAGAGATGCGGTGCGCATGCCAAGGCAGAGTACTGGATATACCTTCCAGAAGGAGTCGCGATGAGTATGCGGCCGTTTTGAAGAAAGAAGCAGATTTGGTAAAGGACGATGACTTCCGGACAGTTGGCAGGGATGAGACTTGGGAGAGAACTTGAGCAGGATTCCTTCCAGGACACTGCTGCTATGATGATTGCACCCAGGATCGGATGTGTCACGTGCATTCAGAGAGCCATAGGCCGACGCCAGTGACATGCTGCTTTACGAGTAGTCACGATGATTGACCGAGAGATGACCAGAGAAGTGCCAGAACGGAATCGTCCCCGTTAGCACACCTGACAGGGCCGATGAGCCGATGGATCGTGAGATTGATAACCTACAGGGAAGACGAGGACCTTTATGGAATGAATTACGAGAAGACTTGGACCCAGGAGTGGTCATGATACGCACCCCAGCAGGCCAGAGTTCAGAATCGTCGACGAGACGTCCTACGAGTGACTGCGACAGTTGGCCCGAGATTCTTGGAGGATGCGCTTGAGCGGGACTATTCCGCCATGCTTGATTTCGATGTTTTGGGCGATTTATTCGCATGATTTGGTTCTGATGATTGAGTGTTTACGATTTTTGCACTATTGTTGCACTTGATATCATTTTCGTGCTTGGGTTTCACATGTTGGTGATTTTATGGGTTTTAGATGGTGGAGTTGATTTCATGCGTATGTACGCACACGATTTGGTTCCTGCACTCTGTATAGTTTATATATGCTTGCAGTGCAGTGTTTCGTATTTTGTGCACTTGGATGCACTGGACTTCGATTTCGATGGTGATGTTCGATATTCGTTTTGTGCACTTTATGTACCTGCTTGGATTTTGCGCGTGCTCGGCACTTGACATTGGATTTCATGATTTCGTGCATAATGGATTCATCGGATTTGGGTTTGTAGCACATGTTGGGGCGCCTGTTATAAGATGCGATTTGGTGCACACCAGATGCACTAATTCGAGATTTTTCATGCATGTCAGATGCACCTGATTTTGCGGTCAGGCACGCACGTTGCCTTTGACCGATGTTGTGTGCACAACCATTGCACCTTGATGTCGTTTCTGTGCACCTGCTTGGCACATATATGGATTTTGATTTCCGTGCGCACCGGACGCACAGGACTTTCCTATGCACTCTTTGGGATTGATTCTTATGGAGCAGTACATTTTTATGATATTGCGATTTGTTTTCGTATTGAGCAGGACTAGTCAGAGGACAGTGCCTGGGTATATTTTGCATGCATTGACAGTTTTTCAAAGGGATTTCCAAAAGCGAGCTATAGTCTCATTATTTACATACGTGTCCGATATGACACGAAACGTTTAAAAACAGGGGACCCTTCTAAATTGTTTTCAAAACGGCGGGACGTACATATTAAACAAAAGATATATACATATATGATTATTTTATTATAGAGACGTCCACCACCGTGCAGTGTGATGTGCATTGCACATTGACTTTAAAGGATTTGGCATGCACTCCCTTCAGATATTTACATGTACGGATTTGGTATTTACATGCATAGTTCCGATTTATAGCGTATCGGCTTTGCCTTGGATTTGGCATTCGTGTTTTACCTTGACTCCGATGATTGCGAGATGCTTGAAGGAGTTTTGTTTTCGAGTTATCTGCTCGTTACGCATGCGCATGTATTGCGCTATGATGCATTCTATGGATTGTTGATTTCGGAGCCCCGTTGACTTGGACATTTTATTGAAATGTTTTGGATATTGGAGGTTTAAATTTAAATTCGGGGACCGAATTTCTTTAAGCGGGGAAGACTGTAACATTTCAAAAAAAATAGAATATTATTTTTGGGAATTTTCAGAATTTAATATTGATTTTTAATGAATATTTTAATAGTCGGTTTAATTAAATACCGATAAATGGTGAGAATTCCGGAGAAAATTATGGAAATTCTAAATTTGGGCATTTTGTGGAAATTTTAAGTTTTTATGATGGATTATATGCTATGTTGGTGTTAATCGCGATTAAAAATCGCTAATTGGATTTTTGGCTTTTGTGCAAAAATGTGCACATGACATTTTCTACACTTGTTACACTTGTCTCATGTTGTGGACTTATAGTGGCCTAGGGTTGAACCATGCTTAGATGACCATGGTGGGTTTAAAACCATTTGGCTAGTTAAGTGGGATAATCAGGATTTTGGTTTTGTTCATGGTGAGTAGTGTTGGGAGTTAACCTCATTTCATTTCAAAACTCTTGTGTGCCTCTTAAACACTCATTGCAACTCTTTCTCACCTCACATTTCTCCCTCTCTCATTCAAACCACACCACACCCTCATATACTGCAACCTCACACTTCACTTCAGCCCAACACAACACCCCAACTAATACAACAGCCACACCAACATCACATCAGCCCCTAAATTCAGCTGAAACCATACATCAGCCCAATTCCTATTACTTCAGCTGCAGCCACCCTAGCCACTAGCATCAGCTGCAACACCCTAGCCCCTAGCACCATAACCAACACCTACACCATCAGTTCAGCCACCATCAGCCCCACACCCATCACACATCAGCAGCTTCAGCCCAGGAAATCAACATCAGCTGCTGCTAAAAGCAACAGCCACATCAACTGCTGCAACAGCAGACCTTAGCCCCAAATCTGCTCAATACCAGCTGCAACCCCATCACAACAACACCCCCCTAAAGAAATTATCAGCAGCAACAACAGCCTGAGCAGCAAACCATCAGCCACCAGAGATAATCCAGCCACAAGCAGTAGCTGTAGCACTTCAGCGGCACCAACCCACTCCTCCACCTTCCCTTCTCCTTCATTCTAGGATTTTCGTGAGGTATAATCTTGCAACCCAACTGCTATCTTGTTAAGATATGGATAATTAGCTGAAATTACTGTTATATCCATAATCTAGTGCTAGTTTAGGGATTTTGAGTGAGATTTGGCCAAGAGAGGGTTTTGAATGTTAGTATAGTCTTATTGGGGGTGTGTGAGGCCAGTTTAACCAAGAAAACCCCAGATTTCTAGTTAGATACCAGATTTGTTATACTTGGTGTAAATTAGCGTTTTTGTCGATTTTGTGACCTTTCTGATATCTGCTTTCACCCGGGAACTCCTGAAGTAAAATTGACTTGGCTGTAGGCTGTGCAGGCAGATTGAAACCAACACCAAAAGACCTAGCCCCAACCTCCATTTTCTGGCCACAAATTTATTCCTTTTGGCCGCAATTTGCGGCCAGAGCAGGAGGGAATCGCCTCGTTTTGCGTGCATAGCTCTATTTCATGTAAACTTGACCCCCTGTATGTCTAGTTTTGACTGTTTCCAGTTAGGGTAAAATCTGGGTTGATTTTTATGAGTAGGCGTATGATTTACGACCTGTTTTCCGTATGGATTTTTGGTATTCAACGATTCGTTCTGTCGGGTGGCGTTTGGACGTCAACGACAGTGGTTATTGGCTGTGTCTGCACACAAGGTCACAGGTTTTTACCTATGGGCGTAGCGTGCACCATTTTGATTTCCGATGTGATTTTCATGTGTTTAGCGTATGATATCCATGTAGGTACCCCACGTGGCGTCGGAGCGTTGGAGATGCAAAGGGCGACATCGGCACCAGTACACAAAAGCAAGGTGAGTAGATTTATATCTACGGGGAGAAGTCGGGTGGATGGCGTATAGCACCCCCGCAGTCCGTGGTGATGTACACGGATGCGTATACACACCAACAATTTATTATATGTTGTTGGGATTAATTATTGATGTTTACATGGATATTGGTATGTTGGATTGGTGAAAGGTTACGAACCCTAGGGTAGTGGGTGCACTACACATTCGTACACACATATACATGCTTGCATACATCCTTATTTCATATGTGGTTATGGGATTCTATATAGATATGTGTTCACTTGGGTTGGGGATTATGTGTTCACATACGGATTTGAGGATGATACATGGGATTGATATGAGTCGATGAGTTTGATCTAAGATTTTGATATCGGTGATATGATAAAATTCATAATTGAGGTACGTCTTGATGCCTTAGAGGATTTTGGGAATGATGATGCCATAGGAATGGTGACATAAATATATAATGATTGACACGTGATTATGTTATGAGATATGATATGATATGATATGATATGATACTTGTGATAGGCCGCCTTGGGCGATGCATACTCTTTGTGACGATATATGATGATAATATCGATTTATACTAAACTGTTGATCAGTAGTCAGAGATTGATCATAGTAATGATATTAGCATTGTACTAGACATAGGTCAGTACCCAGATAATGATATTTGATACAGAAAATACCAGATGAATGATATGACGGATGTGATATTGACCCGTACCCAGATTTGGGGATGCCGTACGACGGATTCACGTACGAGCTATATTTTGATGTTTGATCCGCCTACTTGACTTGGGAGTAACCGATTATAGAGATATGGTATCGGATGTGATATGATCGAGGCGGGATCACCGACTATATTTGTATATTTATGTATCGACTCAGAGGTTAGGCGGTTTTCCATATCTACTGTTAGCTTTAGCTCAGCCTTGTAGTGGTGTAGCCATTTGACTTTTATGACATTAGATGCAGTTTAGCGATCATGGTGTTCAGTATTTCAACTCCCTCATATTATTATTGTTGGTCTGCATCGCATACTGTTGTGATTCATATTCTATTATTGATATCCTGCTGTTAGGACACCAGCACCATTACCAATGATGCGTATGTACCACGTACACTTATTTGCCGGCGCACACACATCTTCATTGGTAATTGCCATGTCACGCACACTTAGAGAATATTATTGCTTGATTTAGCTTGATAGCTAGCAGTGACATGATATTAGTGTACTTGCCATATATCCCAGCTTGACATTGTAGTTATTACTTGTCACTTCATGCATACTGTTATTCATTATATGCTGCATTCATGGATTCTCATGCTTATATTCATGATTTCACATGCTATTGATGTTTTGGATTCGGGTTTCCATGAGATTTTCTGGATTTGGAGGAAAACCGCGAAAACATACATATAAACTTCTTTCTCTTTTAATAAAAAATGCGGTTTTCCCATGATGTATGAGTCGTCCACCATGAGTTTTGCTGATGGATTTTGAGACCCGATTCGAGAAGGCGGATGAACCGTTTCGGGTACATGGTGGGCCCGGTGCGGTACCCCGGGGCAAGAAGATCGCAGGAGATGGCGTTGAGCCTGGCAAGGGAGCACGACCGACCGGTGATATTACCCGACACGTCGGATATCCGGAGGATACTGTCGTGGTCATGAGATGGATGGTAGGGGCCGATCTGGACTGACGGCGCCCTGGATATTATGTTTGAGACATTGAGATTTGAGATATTGAGGTACAGAGATTGTGATACAGAGATATCGAGATATTGAGATTTATGTTTTGTGCCGATGCTAGGCACTGTTTTATGCTGATTTCATTATGATACCTCATTTTAAAAATACAGAAATCTTACAAATTTATGAAAGCAGTTTTCTTCAGTACATGCATTCTGTTTCATGCATTCATACATCATTCATATGATATATTGCCACCTGATGCACTGAGACGGGCACATGGGTTTACACTTGGGTTAGATAGTTACCCTAGACATGGCTATAGATTGCTGGGTATATATTTGAGGATTATATATTATGATCGTATGACCTAGGTTGCGTCATACATGCGATTTTCTGTTCGTAGATCTTTTTCTACTCACGAGTTGGCAACTCACCCCCGTTGTGCCCCAGTTTCTTGCAGGTGTTGCCGTACGGATTTCATTACGGCTTTGCGGGCACTGTACCTTTCGGGTGGCTTGCTAGTAGGTGGGTTTATTGTATCTTACCTATCATTATACCTTGTATATTATATTTCAGTTGTATTTAGAAGTTCCATCAACCAAACATGTATTTATTTAAGATTGAGACCAGTGATATTTATTCTTTCGACCTTAGAGTCGCGTGTTATATTTCTATGGGTTTCAGGCTTGTTGAGTTTCCTTTTCTGTTGTGATCCTCGCCTTTAGGCGTTGTATATTATGTTGCGTACAGTTTGATTTGATATGGTTCTTCCTACTCTCTACTCCTTTTCTTGGTTCGGATTTCTGGGTTCGGCTTACTTAGAGTACATACGCCTCGAGACGTTCGTAGTCTAAGTGCCGGTCATGTTCCGTACTTTCGGGTCGTGACAGTATTTGGATCAGCAGTTGCTGTACCTTCTCGCCGTACTTTACCAACTCTGGTTTGCACGTCTGGTTGTCGTCGTTTACTTGACTAACGACCTGTTGGGAGTCTCCGTATATGAGGAGGTTTTCAATCCCCATGTCAATGGCAATCTTGAGGCCTGCTATCAAAACTTCATACTCGGCTTCATTGTTTGACCTCGGCTATGTTAAGGAGAAAGAAAAGCGCATTATCCCTCCTTGTGGAGTTACGAAGATGAGGCATACCCCTGATTTGATTATAGGGGTAGTTTGTTTGCGCTTCTTCATGGAAGACGCTCCATCAAAATAAAGTTCCCATCGGGTATCACCACCGTCGTTCGTATCAAACGCATGTTCGTCTGCCCAGCGAGGAAGTCGGCGATGGCCTGGCCTTTCACTGCCTTAAGAGGTCGATAAGTTATCGAGAACTCTATCAGGAGCAGGGCCCATTTAGCGAGTCGTCCCGTTAATATGGCCTTCGACATCAAATACTAGAGAGGAGCCACCTTCGATATGAGATGGACTTCATGCGCCAATGCATAGTGCCGGAGTTTCGTTATCGCGAAGATCAACGCCAGGCAGTGTTTTTCGATGGGAGAATAATTTCTTTCTACCCCCAGGAGAACTCGACTCAAGTAATAGAGAGCTCTTTCTTTCCCTTGGTCGTTCTCTTGTGCCCACAGCGCGCCTAAAGAACCTTCGAGGGCTGTTGTATAAAGAAGAAGGGGCTTCCCCTTGACCAGAGCGGCCAGGACTGGCGGGTTCTACAGATACTGCTTGATTTCGTCCAGCGCGCCTTGGCATTTGTGATCCCAGACGAACGGGGTTCTCTTCTTCATCAAGTGACTGTACGGACGGCACTTGCCAGAGAGATTGGCTATAAATCGCCGGATATACGCGAGCTTCCCTTGGAGAGACCACAAATGCTTGAGAGTCTTTGGCGGAGGCATTTCCATGATCGCCTTGATCTTTGACGGATCTATCTCGAAACCTCGGTGTCGGACGATGAATCCTAAGAATTTACCTGAGGACACCCCAAACGCGCATTTGAGAGGGTTCATCTTCAAGTTGTTTTGCCGAAGGCGTTGAAATACGATCTTCAGATGCTCTAGATGTTCCTCATATGATTTTCTTTTCACCACGAGGTCGTCGATATAGCATTCGACGATTTCATGTATAAGTTCATCGAAGATCTTCGTCATGGCCCTCTGATAGGTGGCATCGGCGTTCTTTAGACCGAAAGGCATCACCTTGTAGCAGAATATGCCCAAAGGGGTCGGGAAAGCAGTGTGCTTCTGGTCTTCGGGATGCATCTTTATCTGATTATATCCTGATGAGCCGTCCATGAAGGAGAAATTTTCGTTAGTGGACATGTTGTTGTTAGTGTTTATGCCCTAGAAGGCCATTACTGTATCATACTAGTTTGTATATTACTTAATGGAAGCTTGGGATATTCACATGTATATAACAGTCTTGCTAAACATGGTAGTATACTACTTGGTTTTTCTATCTTAATATGTGAGTGTACGTATTGATAGAGCTCTTAGGATCTTGCTTGACTACCAGCGTTGTGATGGCAGTCACACTAGTGGGGGCTGGGTAGTCTACAAGCACATGCTTATTCAGGTCCCTGGTCGTTGGATTATCGAGACAGAGCATCGATACTCCGGAGTAGACTAGTGTGTACGCTTCTCATCCCAGTTGGGGAGATGGTCTGTCCCACAGTCGTCAGTACGTCGTACTGGAGATAGTATACAGGTGCTCGTTGGGTTATGGGTACACCGGACAGGACTCACAGGGAACTGTTGGTTGGTTTTATACCAGTCGTCAGTGAACAGTTCCCAGGTGACATGAGTACAGCATAGTCCGCAGACTTGACACTGCTACTTCGCCTCGAGTGTGTCCCACTGTTCTTAGATTGCTACCCTACCACGGCTCAAAGGAGTCGTGCAAACAGGTAGCAGTTGGGTGCAGTCCCGAGCACTTGGAGGCAGCGGCGGTTAGACAGGATTCGTCTCTTCCGGTATTAGGAGTTGATATCGCGCTGTGTCAGAGAGCCATTACGCAAAGTCTCTGGCCAGGGCAAGCGAGATTTGCTGGTAGGTTCTAGTAGTTTCTCAGGGTGTAATGGGCTTCCCTCCGACACGACTTATACCGCTATTAGGGGACTGACGCTTGCCGCCCCCTAGGCCCGATATGCGATAGTCTTGGACGAATGGACCGGACTGTATGGAGATTGTCACATCAGACTCAGTAGGAGTTCGGATGGGTTCCCTCATCGGCCTTCTTATCGACATCTACCTGGGGACCGTTACGTACAGCTAGTGCCGCTTGCGGTCTGTGGTTAAACCCACTGCCAGCGTAGTAGTCGAGTCACTAGAGTCCCACACAGAGAGTTTCCCTACTCCAGGCGAAACGATATAGAGGTCGTATGGTTTTACGACAAGGGTTCGGACGCATACGTGTGTTTACGCGCGTACGACTTTCGGACAGATTTTACCAGTCGGCTTTGGTTTAAGCCAGTTACTGGTATCCGGTTATTGGATTTATACAGTCTAAATTTTTTCCGTATTTTTGCGGAAAGGAGGGGCGTTCTCGTAATTGCGCGAGAAGCTTCTAGAAGGTGGTGACTAAGGAGGTTTAGGTGGCATATGCAATGAATGTGATTAGTGAGTCATATGGATGATTCATCCATATCATTAATGCATGATAAATGCTTAAATGACTCATGGAGTGAATCGTCACTAGATATTATCAAGCATGGTTGCTAAATACATTTCTTATTCTTTTCTTGATAAAAGAAATGCTTGATATATATTATTATAACTCATTATTCTCACTTCATTATTATCCTCACCTTCTCTCTCCTCAAGCTCTCCCTCTTCAAACCCTAATCCTCCCCTCTCATGTGTTGAGTACAAGGATTAGTTAGACTACTTAATCCATAACCCTCTCTATATTTCACCTAGTTTCTTTGATTAGCACTTAGAGAAGTTTAGTTGCCTCAAGTTTAGAGGCTAAGCTTGGAGTAAAGCTCTCGGGTGGATCGTCTACTACTTCGAGAAGGCCGAGGAGGAGGTGGAGTTCGCAAAGACGAAGGACACGATTCGTTAGGTATAATCCCTAAACATAGTAGCATAGAAACTCTATGTTTTAAGTTAGTTATCGTTTAGCTTCGATTCAAGCGGTTAGTCGATGTTTGTTCACTAAACAAGTTCGTTTTTTAAAATTCCGCCTCCCCACAAGTATTGGGGTGTTGTACATCGACTTACAGTGGTATCAGAGCCTCGCTAAACAATAAATAACTTACTTGCAAATTTGTATGAATTTCGAACGAAAAAAGCGAAACCGGAAAAGTCCGAAATCACAAGTTTCTGTCGATTTTTAAATGAAGTCCAAAAATTTTTCAGGGAGGTTCAGAAAGCTTAAAAAGACATTATAAGAACACCCAAGAAATTTGGGCACATGATTCGGCTAAAGCGCCGCGGAAACGCGGCGGATCCCACCGATCCGCCGCATTTCCGCCGCCGAGTTGCCGAGTCATGAACCCAATTTTCCTGTGTTGGTTCTATGTGATATTTGGGATTTTCTGGAATATTTAATTATTGCTCAGGTTTCAGATTTGCAGAGCAGTATTGGAGCAAAATTAAAAGTGTTTAATCGATCGAAATTATAAAGTATTTGCTTGTTGGATTATATCTGTGATTGTATAATGTGTTCGTAAACCTCCCCTAACTGCTAGTATGTCAGTTGGCAGGGGGTTGCACATTTCTGAAATGGATTTTATCTGTTTGTGCATATGAACTGTGTTGGACTGTTGTGATGTATAGCCGGGGTTATGTGATGGGTTATTATTTAATTCATTTGATGTAAATGTAATTTGTTGTAATATTATTTTGCGGGGCACATCCAGGTTGCGGTTGTAGCCACCATTGTATTATTTCATTTTACTGTTTTTGCTCCTAGGACAGACCCAAGGTGGGGTGCACAAACTGCCGGGCGGGTAGTTTGCCGCACCCGTAGGGGTCGTGGGTGGGGTAATGGCTATTCATCACAACTGTGTAAATCCGTATTTTTTTGCAGGCTCAAAACAAACACGGATTGCTTGCAAATCCAATTAAGTTCATCTGTGATCTGGAATGAATATCATTGCGTCAGACGAATGTAAAATATCTATATATATGATAGCTATTTTAGACGTCACTTATGTTTTACACCCGCGCTAGCCCAGTCCCCGCTCTGTCGTTAGTTAAGTAACCTAACGGGTAATGACGGGACCCAGTGGCGAATGCGGATGACATAAGAGGACGTCATATTTTCGTTGTTTTCTGCAATGATAGGTTAATGATGGGACGCACTATCTATAATGCAAAGAAAATAAACCAAAGTTTTAATCGTTGGAACAATTTAAAAGAAACCACTCGGTTAATTTTAAAACAGATATTTTTAAATGCGGAGTCTTAACCACTCCTTTTAAAAGCTATCAGGTTCCTTCGGTTATATCAAGTTCACTACGTTCACGGTTTCGCCAAAACCATTCGTAGCCCTCCGTCATTTCATCTGGGTATTCAGTAGTATTCAAGCTATGTAATTTGACCTAACGCCAAGGCATAGTGTTTGGTAGCTACTGGATATTCATTTGTTGCATAGATAGATGAGTTAGTTTGGGACAGTCGTATTATCATTTTGGCCGAACGTCAAGGATATATACGGATGGGTTCAAATTGACAAGATAATGATGGGTAGAACTTGACATGTGACTTATGACATTTTGACCTAACGCAAAGGTCATAAGAGCATGGGGCAAAAACTTATATCGGGAATTTCTAAAGAAACTGAAATTTGCAAAGAGATGCATACCATTTTGAGTTTGATGAATGTTGGTAGCATTCCTACAACTTTGTCAGACGATGATATTTGGATCCCGATCCTACTGTGAGTATATGCTACTTATCAGGATATTCGTCACTTAATGATCAATGCTATAAACCTAGTAGGTGTCCAGAAAGGTGTCAGCGGGGTTACGCCCCCAGAGAAAAGAGGTTATTTAATTAAGGAACTTCGCGAAAGCGTTGGAAAACCTCCCTCGAAGTATCGACACTGGCCTGGCTGAACGGTTAAGCAAGTATTGTACGGTGAGAATAGTCCTGGCTAATTCTTCTTTTATGGTTTGAGGAAGGATTCGAGAAACAGTGGGAGCCATCCAGTTTAGATAAATTAAAAACCACTCTAAACTTGCAAGAGCATCATGCTAAAGAGTTTTCTTCTCTCTCTCCTAATTGCAGCGACCCTGAAAATGACTGGACTTAAGTTACTTTTAGAGAAAAATATACTGACAGGGCCAAACTATAAAGATTGGCTGCGGAATGTCAAAATGGCTTTGACCTATGACAAATTGGGGTACGTCCTCACCGCTACGGCACCTGCTGTCCCTGGTCCCAAATCCAGTAATGCGGATAAGGAAATCCGCAAAACCTGGGATTTAGATTGCGCGAAAGCCAAGTGCATCGTGCTTGCCTCGATGAACAATGAACATCAGAGAAGGCACGAGGATATGGACCTTGATGGCATATTTCTCCATACAAAGGAACTTTATGGAGAGCAATCTCGTATAGCAAGATACGAGACCTCAAAGAACTTGTTTCGAGCGAGGTTGGTTGTCGGGTCATCAGTAGGAGAACATGTCCTAAAGATGATCGGCTATATAGAAGAGCTCGCAGACCTTGGGACGACTTTGGATAATGAGCTCTATACAGACCTTATTCTCCAGTCCCTTCCTTCCACCTACGCCCAGTTTATCCTGAACTACAACATTCAAAGAAAAGAAGTTGAACTTCCGGAACTCCTGAACATGTTAAGGAGTGCAGAGGGCACCTTGCAGAAAGCAAGGGAAACACCCGCTATGTTTGTTGGCGGTTCATCTTCTTCCGGGTCCAAGGCTAGGGCCAAAGGAAGGAAGAAGAAGGCCGTCCCCAGACCTAGAGGAGGTGTTAGTAAGGTGGGAAGGAAGGGAAAGAAAAAGTTTGCAGTACCGGTAGTTGGCCAGGATGAGTGCTTCCATTGTCACAGGAAAGGGCACTGGAAGAAGGATTGCAAGGCGTAGAACGCCAAGAACCAAGAACCGAAGCAAGCTGTGGCTTCGACTTCAGGTGTGTTTGTAATTGAGAATTGTCTGTCGATCAACTCTACTTCCTGGGTATTGGATACCGGATCAGGATCTCATATTTGCAATTCATTGCAGGCACTGAGAAACCGTAGAGTGCTGAAGGAAGGTGATATGACCCTAAAGGTTGCTAACGGAGCTAGCGTGGGAGGTGCGTCCGTCGGGGATTATCACCTAGGATTGACGAGTGGACACATTTTGGTTTTACATAACTGTTATTTTGTACCAAACTTAACGTGTAATATCATATCAGTTTCCTTGTTATCAAATAAAGGTTATGATTTCACGTTTGTAAGAGATGTTGTTAACATCCACCTTAATCATGGTTTGATTGGGTCCGGTACATTAAATAACGGTATATATGTTTTAAACCAACTCCAAATTTTCAATGTCCAGACCACACTAAAATGAAAGTCTCCAGATTTAAATAAAGCTTTCTTATGGCATTGTAGACTGGGTCACATCAATGAGAGAAGGTTGACTAAGTTGCATAAAAAAGGATATTTGGACTCGTTCGAATATCAAACTTATGACACTTGTCAATCTTGTCTCAAAGGAAAGATGACAAAGACTCCATTTACTGGACATGGAGTAAGAGCGAGCGAGCTCTTAGGACTCATACACAGCGATGTATGTGGTCCAATGTCTACACATGCAAGAGGTGGTTTTTCCTATTTCATTACTTTCACGGATGATTACTCAAGATACGGATTCATTTATCTGATGAAACATAAATCCGACGCTTTTGAGAAATTCCAAGAGTATAAGAATGAAGTAGAAAACCAAACCGGCAAAAGTATCAAGACACTTAGATCTGATCGAGGTGGTGAATACTTGAGTGCCGAGTTCCTAGGTTACGTAAAAGAGAAAGGAATTCTCTCTCAGCTTACTCCTCCATACACTCCACAGCATAACGGTGTATCGGAGAGACGGAATCGAACCCTATTGGATATGGTACGATCCATGATGAGTAATGCTGAGTTACCGCGATCTTTTTGGGGTTATGCGCTAGAATCAGCGTCATATCTTTTGAACATGGTACCTACCAAGACTGTGCCTACCACTCCATATCAGATGTGGAGCGGGAAGAAACCCCATCTACAGTATATAAAGATTTGGGGATGTCCAGCTTTTGTTAAAAAGCAGCATGTGGACAAGCTCGAGGCACGATCAGTAAAGTGTAAGTTTGTGGGATATCCAAAGAACTCCAGGGGATATCTATTCTATTACGCAGAGGAACAAAAGGTATTTGTTTCTCGTAATGCCCATTTTCTAGAACATCAGTTTTTAGAAAAGGAATCAAGTGGGAGCGAAATAGAACTGGAAGAAATTCCAGAACAACAAACTGCTACTGAAAGTTTGGTAGAACCGGAAGTTCAAGAAGTACAGGACATTCCCGCACCCCTCCGCAGGAGTAGTAGGCCGTCTCATCCGCCTGAGAGATACTACGGTTTTCTCATAGATGGGGATAGAGAGGATTGCATCATAGATGATGATGAACCTACTGACTTCCAGCAGGCCATCCTGAGCGGCGACTCGGTACGATGGCTAGATGCAATGCGGACCGAAATGGAGTCCATGTACACCAACAAAGTATGGACTTTGGACTTTGCTCCAGATGGGGTAAAACCCATAGGATGCAAATGGATCTTCAAGAAAAAGATTGGTGTAGATGGACAGGTGGAAACCTATAAGGCTAGACTTGTTGCAAAGGGTTTTCGTCAAAGACCTGGTTTGGACTATGACGAAACTTTTTCTCCAGTGGCTATGCTCAAATCCATTCGGGTCCTTCTTGCTATTGCTGCCTTCCATGATTATGAAATCTGGCAGATGGACGTAAAGACGGCTTTTCTGAATGGAAATTTAGAAGAGAGCGTCTATATGGATCAGCCAGAGGGTTTCAATCAGAGTGGGAGCAGCGGGAAAGTATGCAAGCTGCTTAAGTCCATTTATGGACTAAAGCAGGCATCGCGGAGTTGGAACATCTGTTTTGATGAGACAGTCAAAGAATATGACTTTATCAAAAATCCAGATGAACCGTGCATATATAGTAAAGTTGTAGCCAGAAGTGTCGTGTTCCTCGTCTTGTACGTGGATGACATTCTATTGATAGGAAATGACATTCCTATGCTACAATCTGTCAAGGGATTCTTGTCACACAGATTCTCCATGAAAGACCTGGGTGATGCCTCTTACATTCTGAGGATCCGGATCTATCGTGATAGATCCAAGAGGATGTTGGGACTTTCGCAGTCCAGGTATATCGACACTGTACTGAAAAGATTCAGTATGGAAGATTCTAAGCGCGGTAATCTACCGGCTTGTCACGGAATCACCCTCTCCAAAGAGATGTCTCCCAAGACTGATTTGGAAATGGAACGCATGTCTATTATACCCTACGCTTCTGCGGTAGGCTCTATAATGTATGCGATGTTGTGCACCATACCAGATGTAGCTTACGCACTAAGCGTGGTAAGCCGGTATCAGTCAGACCCAGGGGAGAAGCACTGGATAGCAGTAAAGAACATTCTCAAGTACCTGAGAAGGACTAAGGAGATGTTTTTGGTTTACGGCGGAAAAGACCTCAGGTTGGAGGCCTTTGCTGATTCCGGCTTCCAGAGTGATAAGGACGATTCCAAGTCCATGTCGGGTTATGTCTTTACCCTCAATGGAGGGGCGGTGTGCTGGAAGAGCTCCAAGCAGGACACCGTTGCTGACTCGACGATGGAAGCGGAGTATATAGCTGCTTGCGATGCCGCAAAAGAAGCAGTCTGGATGAAGAAGTTCCTAACAGAACTTCAGGTGGTTCCTACCATAGTTGATCCAATACCTCTGTATTGCGACAACAACGGAGCTATAGCTTTAGCGAAGGAACCAAGGTCCCATCAGAAGTCCAGACACATCTTGAGGCGGTATCACCTGATCAGGGAGATCATTGATCGTCAGGAGATCGAGGTTCGGAGAGTTGCTTCTGAAGAGAACATTGCTGATCCATTCACGAAGGCCCTACCTCAGATTCAGTTCGAGAGGCTACTCGAGATCATTGGTATTCGATATGCCAGTACATGGCCCTAGTGCAAGTGGGAGATTGTTAGTGTTTATGCCCTAGAAGGCCATTACTGTATCATACTAGTTTGTATATTACTTAATGGAAGCTTGGGATATTCACATGTATATAACAGTCTTGCTAAACATGGTAGTATGCTACTTGGTTTTTCTATCTTAATATATGAGTGTACGTATTGATAGAGCTGTTAGGATCTTGCTTGACTACTAGCGTTGTGATGGCAGTCACACTAGTGGGGGCTGGGTAGTCTATAAGCACATCCTTATTCAGGTCCCTGGTCGTTGGATTATCGAGACAGAGCATCGATACTCCGGAGTAGACTAGTGTGTACGCTTCTCATCCCAGTTGGGGAGATGGTCTGTCCCACAGCCGTCAGTACGTCGTACTGGAGATAGTATACAGGTGCTCGTTGGGTTACGGGTACACTGGACAGGACTCACAGGGAACTGTTGGTTGGTTTTATACCAGTCGTCAGTGAACAGTTCCCAGGTGACATGAATACAACATAGTCCGCAGACTTGACACTGCTACTTCGCCTCGAGTGTGTCCCACTGTTCTTAGATTGCTACCCTACCACGGCTCAAAGGAGTCGTGCAAACAGGTAGCAGTTGGGTGCAGTCCCGAGCACTTGGAGGCAGTGGCGGTTAGACAGGATTCGTCTCTCCCGGTATTGGGAGTTGATATCGCGCTGTGTCAGAGAGCCATTACGCAAAGTCCCTGGCCAGGGCAAGCGAGATTTGCTGGTAGGTTCCAGTAGTTTCTCAGGGTGTAATGGGCTTCCCTCCGACACGACTTATACCGCTATTAGGGGACTGACGCTTGCCGCCCCCTAGGCCCGATATGCGATAGTCTTGGACGAACGGACCGGACTGTATGGAGATTGTCACATCAGACTCAGTAGGAGTTCGGATGGGTTCCCTCATCGGCCTTCTTATCGACATCTACCTGGGGACCGTTACGTACAGCTAGTGCCGCTTGCGGTCTGTGGTTAAACCCACTGCCAGCGTAGTAGTCGAGTCTCTAGAGTCCCACACAGAGAGTTTCCCTACTCCAGGCGAAACGATATAGAGGTCGTATGGTTTTACGACAAGGGTTCGGACGCATACGTGCGTTTACGCGCGTACGACTTTCGGACAGTTTTTACCAGTCGGCTTTGGTTTAAGCCAGTTACTGGTATCCGGTTATTGGATTTATACAGTCTAAAGTTTTTCCGTATTTTTGCGGAAAGGAGGGGCGTTCTCGTAATTGCGCGAGAAGCTTCTAGAAGGTGGTGACTAAGGAGGTTTAGGTGGCATATGCAATGAATGTGATTAGTGAGTCATATGGATGATTCATCCATGTCATTAATGCATGATAAATGCTTAAATGACTCATGGAGTGAATCATCACTAGATATTATCAAGCATGGTTGCTAAATACATTTCTTATTCTTTTCTTGATAAAAGAAATGCTTGATATATAATATCATAACTCATTATTCTCACTTCATTACTATCCTCACCTTCTCTCTCCTCAAGCTCTCCCTCTTCAAACCCTAATCCTCCCCTCTCATGTGTTGAGTACAAGGATTAGTTAGACTACTTAATCCATAACCCTCTCTATATTTCACCTAACTTCTTTGATTAGCACTTAGAGAAGTTTAGTTGCCTCAAGTTTAGAGGCTAAGCTTGGAGTAAAGCTCTCGGGTGGATCGTCTACTACTTCGAGAAGGCCGAGGAGGAGGTGGAGTTCGCAAAGACGAAGGACACGATTCGTTAGGTATAATCCCTAAACATAGTAGCATAGAAACTCTATGTTTTAAGTTAGTTATCGTTTAGCTTCGATTCAAGCGGTTAGTCGATGTTTGTTCACTAAACAAGTTCGTTTTTGAAAATTCCGCCTCCCCACAAGTATTGGGGTGTTGTACATCGACTTACAGTTGTCTATCATTAGCTCGGTGACCGGTACCGGGAAGTCATCCTTTGGGCAGGCTTTATTGAGATCCTGAAAGTCCACACATATGCGCACTGTCCCATTCTTCTTCATCACTGGGACGATGTTGGAGATCCAGTCAGGATACTGAACTTCTTGGATGAAGCCAGAGTCGATCAGCTTCTTGACCTCGGCGTTGATGCTCATCTCAAGCTCGAGCCGCATTCTTCTCGGCGCTTGTTTAATCGGCTTAACGTCCGGAGATATTGCCAACTTGTGCACAACAATATCTGGATCTAATCCTGGCATTTCGGAATAGTTCCATGCGAAGCAATCTTTATGCTGCATGAGCACGTCCTTTAGCATAGCCACCCTCTCTTCAGACAGCAACTCACTGACGAACGTCGGTCGCGGGTCACTTGTCGTTCCCAAATCAATTTTCTTGAGGTTATCTGCAGTAGTATGTATTCCATCTTCGAGCTCTTTTGGCGTCGATGGAAACTCTGAGATCACCTCATCATCATTGTTTTCGAAGAACCAGGGGAGGTCATCCATATCCTCGGGCTCTTCTTTTGATAGCGTTATCATATGACAAGTATGAGCTCGCTTCCAAGACCGATGTTGATCTGGTTCTATTCTTGCTATATGCGTGGCTTTTGGTTCGTGCTTCTGCGGCGGAGTTATCCTCCAACTGTTGGATAGAGTGAACTTGCCGAGCTGATATTGGTCTTCAATCCAGATCTTGAAGGTGAAGCAGTCTTTGAGCGGATGTCCTATCGCTCGGTGATAAGAGCAATAATCTGGGTGAGAGGTCTCATTGGCTTGCTCGGGGTGCTTGGACTACGGGAGTGTAAGCATCTGATGTCTTATGTGTTGGAGATAGTGTCCTCAGAGTCAATTATTGGATCACAGGCACGTGATTGCAATGATTGATAGAGGACCTATCCCGGTAGGACAGTCTTACTCAAGATGATAGTATACTATCTGGTTTATCTTTATCAACGTGTACTGCTTTAGGTGACCTGACAGGTCGCTATTACACGTTGATAGAGCCCTTAGGATTCTTGCTTGACCACCAGCAGTATGAGGGCGATCATATAAGTGGGAGCTGGGGTCTATAAGCACATCCTTAAAAGGTCCCTAGTCGTGGGAGTTTCGAGACAGGGCATCGATACTCCAGAGTAGACTAGTGTATACAGTCGAGACCCCGACGAGGGGCGGTGGCCGGTCTCACA
The DNA here is from genome assembly GCA_030015575.1 of Agapanthus africanus. Classification (NCBI taxonomy): domain Eukaryota; kingdom Viridiplantae; phylum Streptophyta; class Magnoliopsida; order Asparagales; family Amaryllidaceae; genus Agapanthus; species Agapanthus africanus. The sequence goes on from JASDDO010000004.1 coordinate 211,996,374, forward strand.
AGCCATTGGTGTCAGTTGGATCACCTAAGATGTATACAGGTGCTCATTAGGTTATGAGTACACCGGACAGGACTCGCCGGGAACATGCTAGTTGGTCCTATACCTAACGTCAGATAGCAGTTCCCTGGTGACATGTGTACAGGTTAGTTCATCGACTTGGGGATCGTCATTTGTCTCGTGTGAGTTCCCACTGTACTTTGATTACTACCCTACCAGGCTCAAAGGAGACATGCAAACAGGCTTTAGTTGGGTACAGTCCCGAGCCACATGGAGGCAGTAAGCGGATCTTCAGGGGTTCGTCTCTCCCGGTATTGGGGGTGAGGTCGTGCTGTGTCTAGGAGAGCCATTACACGAAGTCCTTGGCCAAGGCAGGATATTTACTGGTAGGTATTCCAGTAGTATCTCAGGGTGTTCTGGGCTACACTCCGACACGACTTGTACCGCTTTTGGGGGTCTGACTTTTACCAACCCCCTAGGCCCGCCATGCGATGCTCATAGACGAACGGACCGGACTGTACGGATATTGTCACTGACAGGCTCAGTAGTGTGTCAGGATGAGTTCGCTCATCGACGTCCCTTTTGGTCAATACCTGGTAGCCCGTTACGTATTGGCTTATACCTCTGACGTGCTAGTGGTTAAATCCACAGCCAAGGTGCTGACGAGTCTTTAGAGTCCCCCATATTCAGTTACTCAAGCTTTCGGGCGAAACGCTGTAGATGCCGTATGGAGATATGGCACGGTCCGATCAGATACGTGCGGTATTGCACGGATCAGGATCGGACAGTTTGTACTATAGGCCGTAAGGATATATGGCAGGGTTCGATCAGATACGTGCGGTATTGCACGGATCAGGATCGAACAGATATTACTAGCCGTCTTTGGTTTAAGCCGGATCCTAGTATAGTACGGTGTAGAATTTGTCTCATTGCATTTGTATTTCGGTCGGAATACAAATGCGGGTGTGTATACACAGTATCGGGGTTTTCCTGTAATTTATTACGGGACTAGTTTTCTGGAGTTGCCAGTTTGCTTTCCGTTTCGGCCAATTTCCTTTGTATCGTTCATTGGCCGAAGATTGGTGGAGGAGGGCTTATTTGCATTTGTGCAAATAAGCTTTTGTGGAGGGGGTCTTTGCATTTTGTTGTATCATGATGACTTAGCCTCCATTGACTTCTAGGATCATGATGGTTCATGATTGCTTATCTTTTGTCATGGTGATGGTGATGGATTATGATAGTGGAGTATGATTTTGGTTGTGATGATTCTTGATCATCATCACACCTTTTCTCTCTCTCTCTCTCTCTTGCATTATGAGAGTCTCTCTTTTTCCTTTGGATTCAGTCTCTCCTCTCTTGCTCTTGCTCATGCCATGGCCGGCCATATTGGGATGGGGCTGAAATTTTTGGGTGTGGGATTGGTTGTTCTTTTGATGCTCCAAAAATTCCCAAGTCCCTCTACATACCTCTTGTATCATCCCTCCACCAAAATGGAACCTCCATAAACCCCAAATGAGACTTGAGCACTACACGTTCTACAGCAAACCTTGGGCACGTCGACTCGCCAGCTTCGTGCCCGAGTTGCCTCGGTATTGAGGCGGGAGCCCGTAAAAGATGCAGACGATGTGGTGCCCTTCCGGCGACGAGGTGGAGACCGGAGCTTCCGCGGGAGATCGGGACGACGACGAGAAGACCGGAGGACACGGATCACTCGGTATATCTCTCTTTCCCATCTTGTAGTTAGCTAGGACTAGTTAATGGTTCGATCCGGGTATTAGTGCGCGGTGGTGCCAGTTCATGAAAAATTTAAGTATATCACCGCTTCCGCATTTTGGCCTCGGGATGGAGGCCGGGGCGGCGCCGTGCACTTACAGTGGTATCAAAGCCTCGCCATTAACATAGTCTAGCTTTGTTTAATGTGTTTACATTTCCGATCGACCAAAATTCCAAAAACCCGCGTTTTCACATAAATCAGTTTTCTGTTGAATTTTTTCTTGCTCGAAATTTTTTTCAGGTTGTAGAAAAGTGATGTACTGGAAGTTCTAAGAGTTCTGTAGAAATTCGAAACAGTGAGTCGACTATAAGAGCGCGGAACCGCGGCCAAAACCCCATTTAGGCCGCGGTTCCGCCGCACTATAGTGTGATCACTGCGTCAAATTTCTGCAGTTGCTTTCTGGGTTGATTGTAGGGTTTTTGGAATATTAATTTTGGGCCCAGAATTTCTTGATGTGCTATAGTAGTACTTGGGGGCCCACTTGTTAAAATTTGATCGATCGGATATTTTAAATACATTAGTTCACAGTATTTACATTATATCTGCGACCGTGAATGTCACTTGATCGGTAAATCCAGTCTAACTGCTATAGCCCGGTTAGACGGATTTGCGAACGTGACTTTCACGTTGTTGTTCTGTGTTATGATGTGATGTTGCGGATCGGTCGTGGGGGATAGCCTGGATGCAATGCTAGTACAGATTTGGTTGTATTATGTATATTTGATATTGCGGGGCGAGCGTCCGACATGTGGACTGCCGTCACTGCCTGTTTGTATTATTATTTTGGGGCACGACCAGGTTGCGGTCGATGTACCCGTTGTATGTATATTTTACTTTCTATACTAGGATTACCCCAAGGTGGGGTGCACGGATAGCCGGGTTCCAGAGGGCAACGGGCCCGCATCTCATGGCATTGAGACTGAGGGGGCTTCACTCTGGAATTGGCGGGCTATTCGCCGCACTCGTAGGGGGTACAGGTTGACCCAGGAGGGGTGCCCAAGTTACCGGATTCCGTGAAGTGCTGGGTGGTCCATTCACGGTACTGAAGGGGGCTGCCTCGCTTCAGGTTTTGGCGGGTGACTTGCCGCGCCCGTAGGGGTCTAGGATTTCATTGCATAGGCTATCCACATGACCAGGGGAACGTCGGGTTTCAGTAGTGGCTCTGTGAAACCCGGGGATCCCAGATATCTGTATTGTTCTGTGATGCTGTACATTTCTGTGATGTTGCATTTTTATCACGCCTTGAACGAAATATAATATATTGGTATATATATTAGTAGCTGTTGTATATGTTTTGCATCCGCGCTAGTCCAGTCCCCGCTCTGTCGTTAGTTAGCTAACCTAACGGGTAATGACGGGACCCAGTAGCGAATGCGGATGGCATATACGTACATCAGTATATTTTCGTTCTTTGTGGTGTGATCAATTGATGGGACTGCGTTGATTCGGATCAATGCAAGTTAAAAACAAACCTAATCTGATGTTGTTGGAACACTTTTCAAAAGGCTGTTATTGCAAGGACGTTCACTTTTGTTTTGCATCGTGGTATTCAGTTGGAATATCCTGCTCCTCAGTCGACGAGGCAAGGGCCGAGATCCCTTCACCGGGAGTGACCCCTTTGGACAGAAGTTTGCGTCAGGGCAATAACTTCACTATAGCCGATTGCTTTTGCTTTGCATCGTGGTATTCAGTTAGAATATCCCGCACCTCATTCTACGGGGAAAGAGCCGAGATCCCTTCACCGGGAGTGACCTCTTTAGCAAAGGTTTTCGTCACTATATTTTCATAAAAGCTATCCAGTTCCTTCAACGATATCAAGTTCATTACGTTAAAGGTTTTCGCCAGAAACCATTCGTAGCCCTCCGTCGTTTCATGTGGGTAGTCAATAGTATTCAAGCTGTGTTTGTTGGCCAAAGTCAAGGCACAGTGTTTGGTAGCTGTTGGTTATTCATATGCAGCATAGATAGATGCGTTGGTTTGGAACAGTCGTACTGCCTTATTGGCCAAAGTCAAGGGTAGGTACGGGTGGATTCAAATCAACCTGGAGAATGACGGGTAGAACTTGACATGTGACTTATGATTTGTTGGCCAAAGTCAAGGTCATAAAAGCATGGGGTAGAAATCACATCGGGAGTTTCTAAAGAAACTGAAACTTGCCAGATATGCGCATACCTTCTGGAGTGTGATGACGTGAGCGGATTCCGTCACGTTATCATGCGATGATAGTTGGATCCCGATTCCCACTGATGAGTTGGTTTACTCCTCGGGTATTCCCGACTAATTCTTCTTTTAGGTTTGGAGGAGAATTTGAGGTACAGTGGGAGGTTTCCAGATTAGATAAATTGGTAACCATTCTGATCTAGGTTAGAGTGCACGCTGAGTGTTTCTTTTCTCTCTCTCTTTGGCAGCGACCATTGACCCGACCATAAGACTATGACTCAGTGACCAAAATTAACCGAACCTTCTTAACACTGGCTTTTGGATTGTCAGAGTTGCTAACCTCATTGCCACTCCTACTTTTACCCTTTTCTCCAGGACACCCCGTATTACTACGAACGTCCACTTCTATTGGACAAAACCATCGTATGGTTATATACGAACTCGTAGGAATTCGAGGATGGTTTCTGGTTCTGGAGAAAACGAATAGGACTATTCAGTTGTCTTTTCCTTTTACCTTCTCTCAGGTTGCGAGTACTCCTTGGTTTAGGAGATAGTACACCTATTACGCAAATTGGATAGTCTTCTTCCAAACCATAGGCAGGTGCCGAACGGTAGGGAATGAAGAAAACCAATTAGCCTAAACGGTGTACAGAAGGTATTAAGTAAAGACAAAGAAAGGGATTAGTAAGAGGGCAAAGTAAATTGCGACTGCCATTCACGACCATACCAAATATTTCTTCGCCAATCCTAAATCACCTTTGTATTCCTCCAGGACACTCCGTATCACTACGAAGATCCACAGTTTATTGGATATTCCATCGTATGGTTATATACGAACTCGAAAGGAACTTGTTCCAGTTCGGGGATGGATTCTGGTTCAGGAGAAATAGGAATAAGGTTTATTCGGTTGTCTTTTATTTCACCTTCTCTCGCGTTGCGAGTGCTCCTAGGATTAGGACAGTACACCCATTATGCTTATTGGATAGTCTTCTTCCAAACCATAGGCTGGTGCCGAACGGTAGGGAAGGAAGAAAACCATTTGGCCTAAAGGGGTGTACAGAAGGTAATGACTAAAGACATATAAAGGGATTTGGAGAGGTGGCAAAGAATTATACGGTTACAGTTGTGAATCTGGATAATGGAAGAGGCATTACTAGGAATACCAGGATACCCCAACGAAACATTTCAATGTTTCAGTTTCACTGTGTACTGTTAATGGAAAACTGATTTCCCGATTAGACACTTACTCCAGGGTATGTATTTACCAGGTATGATTCTCACATCTGCATGGTTTTACAGATGATGAGTGGGAGTAAGTTATTGGGAATTGGGTGATCATCCTCATTATATCGGGATTCGTTGTAATCGGTGATATTTGAGGAAGTCACCTGGGTTGTTTGCCGGACGGCAATTATTTGGTTTTGAATATCCGCTATTATGCACCAATTTCAAATTGATATATCTGTACGTCTATTTTTATAGAGTGAGATATACCTTTTTTTGAAATTATGTCTACGACATTTACCTATATCAGTGGATGGTTAGGTAAGGAGCATTAAACAGCGGTGTAACTCTTCACAACCATAGTACAGTTTTCAACCTACGACACACAGGGAGTGAGTTATCAGACTCAAGGGACTTATACAGAGTATTGTATGTTGTCCAGCGTCCATGAGGACAGAGGGGTTGGTTCTCGTACTATATTCGGTTTACTTATCACTCCTCTAGTTTTTAGACAGGTGTTTCGTGGAAACACAGGTTCTGAATTTTGAGAAGTTATAGGTATTTGAATAAAGAAGAGAACCAGGTATTGCAAGTATCGGGATTCTTCAAAGTGATCGAAGATGTAGATACTTGTGTATGGTATTCAGTTGATAGTAATGATTAAGAGAACTTGCTTCTCTTTCAGGTTACTCATAATTGGAAGCATTCCTAAGTTGAGTAACGCTGATCGGCCTCCTTCCATTTAGTTGACATGCACTGGAGACAGCTGCATGATTTGAATCTGGTTCAATTAAATCAGTGCCTCTGGTTCTATATTGGATATAGAACAGTTCATATCTTAACGTTGTTAACGTACGAGGAGTTGTCTGGCTTATGATTAAAACCAGACTCTGGATAACTCAAGGCACGTTTCTGTAATGGCTGTTTGTGGGTTGACCCAGGCTATGACGAGGGTTGACTTTCTACCATCTGGATGAACAATAGCGATATTGTTCTAGACTCGACACAGTTTTATTAAAAATGTATTTTTTCAAAAAACAGTAGTGGGAGTATGGTAGAACTGGAAGTGATTCCAGAACCACAAACGATTACTGAAGATTTGATGGAAACCTAAAGATTCAATCTGATTTGACATTCCATTGTCCACTCCGCAGATAAGGTGGGTAACCTCAGGCACCCGAGAGGTACTCCGGTAACCTCAAGGACGGTGACAGGGAGGTTCTTGTTTACCCACAATTTCCATTGCTGTTGTTCCAGACTGTGAGACCCGGCGGGAGGATGATTATAGCGTCGTTCTAAACTAGTTTTAGAAGTGTACGTGTATATGACTCTGGCAAAGGGTTGTCGTAGTCAGTGGGAGCAGCGGAAGCATTGGTGGACAGTTGGCTTATGTCTATTTATAGACTAAAGCAGGTATAGCGGAGATAGATCATCAATTTCTGATGTAACAGTCATAGGTTTGACTTCGTCAGAATAGGGGATGGATCTGTTGAGAAGGTAGTAGGGTGTGATGTCATGGTATTTGGATGACATACACAGAATAGGAAATGAAACTCCTATACTACGATCGGTTATACTTTGGTCGTCACACAGTCGTTTCTCCACATGGGACTTGGACATTATATCAGACATACTGGTTACTAGATCTATGGTTTTAGATCTAGATTTGGGTGGTTTCCCAATCAGGGTACTTAGACAGCATTCTAAGAGTATTTAGAATGGACAGCTCCTGGCACGGTAGTGTACCTGCAGGTGATGGAGTCACCCTCTTTAAAGGTGTCTTACAGACTAAAGGGGAGAGGGATGTGCATGATTGGCAGATCACTTGCTCAGGCAATTGAGTCAATCATGAGATGTCAAGTACCACACCAGATGTTGTTCTTGCACTAGATGCAATAAGTTGACATTGATCCAAACCTGGAGAAACAGTCGGAAGCAGTTCTAGAACATAATTGGATGTTCTAGGGATATGATAACGACAACCTTATTCGGGAGACAGTTATCATTCCAGGCTTCCAAGGTGACCTGGACGACAAGGAGGTTGTCAGAGCTATAGTTTTCCTTCTGACGAGGGGCAGTATTTTGGACAGGTGGTCCAAGGCAATACTGAGGGTGGCATGGCGCAGGATACTGATTAAGTTCAGTTGTCGATACAGTCTAAGAAGTTTGGATTCGGAGTTCATTTATGAGCTAGGTCCTATCAGACATCCAGACACATTCTAAGACAGGTATTGCTCATTTTAGGAGGTGGTTTTCTCCGCGAACTTGAGATATAGAGAGACATAGAAAGATACAAAAAAGCGGATCCACTCACTGAGGCTATTCCTCGAACGCAATAGTTTCGCAAACGGGTTTTGTGAGACTGAATAGTAGAGGAGTTGGGTGTTCGGTATCACACGGGCTGTGAGTATGCGACATCGCAATAATTAGCCTTGAGTGCAAGTGGGAGATTGTTGGAGATAGTGCCCTCAGAGTCAATTATTGGATCACAGGCACGTGATTGCAATGATTGATGGAGGACCTATCCCGGTAGGACAGTCTTACTCAAGATGATAGTATGCTATCTGGTTTATCTTTATCATCGCGTACTGCTTTAGGTGACCTGACAGGTCGCTATTACACGTTGATAGAGCCCCTAGGATTCTTGCTTGACCACCAGCAGTATGAGGGCGATCATATAAGTGGGAGCTGGGGTCTATAAGCACATCCTTAAAAGATCCCTACGCGTGGGAGTTTCGAGACAGGGCATCGATACTCCAGAGTAGACTAGTGTATACAGTCGAGACCCCGACGAGGGGCGGTGGCCGGTCTCACAAGCCATTGGTGTCAGTTGGATCACCTAAGATGTGTACAGGTGCTCATTGGGTTATGAGTACACCGGACAGGACTCGCCGGGAACATGCTAGTTGGTCCTATACCTGACGTCAGATAGCAGTTCCGTGGTGACATGTGTATAGGTTAGTTCATCGACCTGGGGATCGTCATTTGTCTCGTGTGAGTTCCCACTGTACTTTGATTACTACGCTACCACGCTCAAAGGAGTCATGCAAACAGGTTTTAGTTGGGTACAGTCCCGAGCCACATGGAGGCAGTGAGTGAATCTTCAGGGGTTCGTCTCTCCAGGTATTGGGGGTGAGGTCGTGCTGTGTCTAGGAGAGCCATTACACGAAGTCCTTGGCCAAGGCAGGAGATTTACTGGTAGGTATTCCAGTAGTATCTCAGGGTGTTCTGGGCTACACTCCGACACGACTTGTACCGCTTTTGGGAGTCTGACTTTTACTAACCCCCTAGGCCCGCCATGCGATGCTCATAGACGAACGGACCGGACTGTACGGATATTGTCACTGACATGCTCAGTAGGGTGTCAGGATGAGTTCGCTCATCGACGTCCCTTTTGGTCAATACCTGGTAGCCCGTTACGTATTGGCTTATACCTCTGACGTGCTAGTGGTTAAATCCACAGCCAAGGTGTTGACGAGTCTTTAGAGTCCCCCACATTCAGTTACTCAAGCTTTCGGGCGAAACGCTGTAGATGCCGTATGGAGATATGGCACGGTCCGATCAGATACGTGCGGTATTGCACGGATCAGGATCGGACAGTTTGTACTATAGGCCGTAAGGATATATGGCAGGGTTCGATCAGATACGTGCGGTAATGCACGGATCAGGATCGAACAGATATTACTAGCCGGCTTTGGTTTAAGCTGGATCCTAGTATAGTACGGTGTAGAATTTGTCTCATTGCATTTGTATTTCGGTCGGAATACAAATGCGGGTGTGTATACACAGTATCGGGGTTTTCCTGTAATTTATTACGGGACCATTTTTCTGGAGTTGCCAGTTTGTTTTCCGTTTCGGCCAATTTCCTTTGTATCGTTCATTGGCCGAAGATTGGTGGAGGAGGGCTTATTTGCATTTGTGCAAATAAGCTTTTGTGGAGGGGGTCTTTGCATTTTGTTGTATCATGATGAATTAGCCTCCATTGACTTCTAGGATCATGATGGTTCATGATTGCTTATCTTTTGTCATGGTGATGGTGATGGATTATGATGGTGGAGTATGATTTTGGTTGTGATGATTCTTGATCATCATCATACCTTTTCTCTCTCTCTCTCTCTCGCATTATGAGAGTCTCTCTTTTTCCTTTGGATTCACTCTCTTCTCTCTTGCTCTTGCTCATGTCATGGCCGGCCACATTGGGATGGGGCTGAAATTTTTGGGTGTGGGATTGGTTGTTCTTTTGATGCTCCAAAAATTCCCAAGTCCCTCTACATACCTCTTGTATCATCCCTCCACCAAAATGGCACCTCCATAAACCCCAAATGAGACTTGAGCACTACACGTTCTACAGCAAACCTTGGGCACGTCGACTCGCCAGCTTCGTGCCCGAGTTGCCTCGGTATTGAGGCGGGAGCCCGTAAAAGATGCAGACGATGTGGTGCATTTCCGGCGACGAGGTGGAGACCGGAGCTTCCGCGGGAGATCGGGACGACGACGAGAAGACCGGAGGACACGGATCACTCGGTATATCTCTCTTTCCCATCTTGTAGTTAGCTAGGACTAGTTAATGGTTCGATCCGGGTATTAGTGCGCGGTGGTGCCAGTTCATGAAAAATTTAAGTATATCACCGCTTCCGCATTTTGGCCTCGGGATGGAGGCCGGGGCGCCGCCGTGCACTTACATTATGGCAAGATCAAGTATCTTCTTTGTCTTGTCTTGAGGAAAAGAGTATGCTCGACTCATCTTCTTCATAAGGGACAAATCCAGGCCGCTCGATTCATGATCGCGTGACTTCTTGGTCTCGCTTTGTCGCTGTCGAACGCCTTTTTAGCTCTTTGACTTGTTTCTGCCTCTGCGTCGAACCTTTTGAATAACGGGTTGACAGGGAGGAGCATTTTCATCTTTCGCAGCCTGTTGAAGAAGGCGTTGCGTCCTGGCTTTCTCATAGATGGCCATTTCGCGATTGTGGTCATCTTGAACCTTTTGACCAGCTTCCCTGATAAGCTTGTCCATTTGTTCTTCGAACGACGGACTGGGCATTTTCACGTCGGGGGCTCTTTCTGGTTCAGGGTTAGCATTCTCCCATTGAGCATCTCCTTCTTCATCAAAGTCATGTATGACATAGCAGTCGCGGAGTAACTCCCGTTTCTTGGATTGAACATATCCAAGCCCGGTCGTTTCCATTTTCCCGTTGGGTAACTTGCACCGAGTTCCGGGAACATTCCAGATCCTGTCATAGAACTTAGCTTTTCGAGTGGTATGTTTGAAAGGTACGCCTTGGCGTCTTAACAGCCTTTTTAGTCCGCTCGTGTAATATCTGGGCAAACAGATGGGCTGGAGCCTGTCAAGTGTGGGATCCGCGCCGTGCCATATTTCCTTCTCCCCTTTGGTTTCCCCGGATTGGTAGAATAGGATCGCCTTTTCACCTTCTCGCCTGGGAGGGACATGGAACGTCTGCAGCTTTTCCATATTGTAAGTATTAAGCACGTCTAGCGCTTTATGATGCTTGGGTGGCACCATGGCAACTTGCAGACTTTGCTCTTCATCAGCGAATGTTTGTATTGAAGGCCGAGCATAGAATATAGCATGGAACTCATCTTCCGAGTCACTTCCAAAGATCAACATAGGAGCGGACGGTCCTGGGCTGTTATACTGGGGTGGACCTGAGTAAACTATCTCTTCCTCTTCTTAAGTATCACTCCCGAAGACCGGAATGGTGGTGATAGCTTTGTTCTCCGGTTTGTGACATCTCTCCGTGTCCTCGAAATCCGGCAAGAAGTATTTTGCATCTTCGTACTTACGGACTTCGTTCATGGAGAATGGGTTTAACTCTCCTGTCACAGTATACTCGAGACCATCCTTGAAGTATTTCATACACTGATGTTGTGTAGAGGGGATGATGTTGTACTCGTGTAACCAGGGTCGGCCAAGCAAATCGTTATAGCATGTCTTGGCGTCAATGATATGAAATTTAACATCTGTGACAAGTAGCCCGAATCGTAATGTCAATATCACAGACCCAAGAGTCCGCGATGACTAGGAGTCAAAACCGGAGATGGTGATCTTATCACGAGTGAGATGCTGGACGCTCATGCAGATTTCCTTTAACACCCGCACGTTGAGGAGATTAACGGAAGACCCATTGTCGACCAGGATTTTGCCTATCTTTATATCGTGGCAGTATCCTGAGACATAGAGGGGACGGTTGTGCTCACACGTCCCAAGGAGGAGGTCTTCGTCACCGAAGGTGATATCGGCTGTATGTACTTCCTCCAGCTCGTTCTTCATCTTTTCTTCGGCGAGAAAAGCTTGGAATTGCTCTCGCTCTTGTAACGCCTTGATCAACGAATCTCTTGCTTCTTTAGATAGTAAAAGGGCGTCGAGAATGCTGAGCTGCGAGGGTAACTTCCTCAAGTGCGTCAGAACGTTGTAGTCCACCTTGTTCTTCTTTGGCGGGTCCTTGGCAGTCAGCTCTTTCATGACTTGGTCATCCAGGGCGATATCCTCAGAGACTTTTTCCTTTCCCTTATCTTTTCTACTCGTGGGTCCGAGATTCTTTTCTGGAAGCGTGCGATTGCGCAGCTGAATGTTTTCACAGGCCTTCGGTTCTTCCTCCTTCCCCAAGGTGGATTCTTTAAAGAGAGGGCCAAGAGCCATCTTTTCGTCAGAGTTGCTTCCGAAGGTGAGAACCTGAGATCCCCCGGTGTTGACCATGCGACAGTTACAGGTAGTTCTTTTATGCTCCTCGGTCGCACTTCCTTGCTCCCGACGAGTTTTGCGTTTCATCTGCTTAAAATGTTGCCGGTGAGCAACATATCCTTACCACCATCTTTTAAAAGCGTTGCACTCTTCGGTAGGGTGCGAAATCTTTCGATGATATAAGAAGTAGCTAGGATGTGTTTCTGTTTCACCAGGAGTGTTTCCTTCAGAGGGTGGTAGCTTCATTCCCATTGATATGGCTTTAGCAAACCTTTTTCTCGTCTTGAACTTGTTTTTACCCACGATGGATGTTCCTTGATTCGGCGGGAGTGTCTTGACTTTTTCGTCTAGTCGTCGGCGTTTGGCTCTTTCAAATATGTCCATTTCACGCTCCCGATCGGCTTTACTTTTCAGATGAATCTCATTCAGGAAGGCGTCGATCATTCTGTCTGACGGCCATAGAAGTTCCGGCTCGAGACCTGCCCCCAGTCTCTCTGTGCAGGGAGCTTCTTCATTGTCTAGCGATGAATGAGAGATCACATGGCAACTTGCTACGTAACCCTCAGATCCATCCGACGAGTCTTCTCCATCATCTTCGTCCTTAAGAACGTGGCTGAGGAACTCTTGGAGCGTGATTGGAGTCCGCGCCTTCTGGTTATACTCTTCCAGCGCGTCGATCTGTTTCTGCAGGTCCGTGCGCTTGTCGCCAGGCATCACGGGCTTTTTAGATTTCTTCTTCTTTTTCAAAGATTTCGATGGCTGAGCATGAACGCTTTGGCTATCACCACCAATCTTTGGAGTTGGGTGCAGCTTCAGCATCCCCTCAATGACCTCAGGTTCCAACGGATTCTTCCATCTGATTGCCGGGCATGTCTAGAGATCATTCAGCATCCTTTTAGTTTTGGCCGAAAGAGCCATCTCCCATGGAGCTTCTTCAACAAAAGAGCACGTTGCCCCCGGTGTGTCCATCTTCTTAGGAGTGTGCGGTTGTGGTGGGCTCACTTTCCACTTTTCGGACAGCGAAAACTTGCCCTGCTGAAACTGATCCTCGATCCATCCCTTAAAGACGAAGCAATCTTCGATCGGATGGTTTACCGTTTGGTGGTAAGGGCAATAATTGGGATTATTCACTTCGCTGGGTTGCGGTGGTCGCCTTGGATTCGGCAAATTGATAAGCCTGTTGCGCACTGCCAGCTCGAACAGCCTTTTCGTTTTATCCCGCGGGAATGAGTAAGGGCGCTTCATTTTCTTATTGTAATAGCGCCGTGTCTCCTCCAATTGATCCGTTAGTCTTGGAGCACTGGGCTGCTGTTGGGTGTTCGCAACGAAGGTCGCCTTCCCTTTACCCTTTTCGTTCCGCGGTTCCGGCTTTGGGGGAGACGATCTGTGACCCATCTAATCCATCTTGGCTAAGTTATCGATTAAAGCCTGGAACGTGGTCGGTTTGAAGAACATCATGAACTATGACATAGTTGCATGAGGGCCTAGGGTACCCACGAACATGCCTACTGCTGGTGCTTCTTCGATGCGCTGTTCGCACCTCGACCACAGATTTCGCCATCGGATTGCGTATTGAACCCAAGTTTCGCCCGGCTTCACCCGGGCATTGATCAATGCCATTATTGGGGTGCGTTCACTGGCACTTGCAAATCGCTGGGTGAACAACAACTCCATTTCTGCGAAAGTTTTGACGGAGTCGTTTGGAAGTTCGGAGTACCACTCAAACGCCGTCTCTGATAAGCTGCCGACGAATTGACGGATCAAAAGCTTATCATCGCCCCCGGTGTTGCCGCACAGAGCTCTGAACTGGGCAACATGCTGGTAGGGATTGCCCGTCCCCTTGTACACATGGAATTTCGAGATCGTATAGCCCGGTGGGTATTTTATCTGGTCATACCAGCCCGGATATGGTCGCCCAGTTTTGACGACTTGGCTGGCCGCTTCATTTGCCTGGTGAAATCGTATTTGTTGAGCAATATAATCATCCAGGGCGGCCTTAGAGATAGTTTCCTCTTTGGCTGTTGAAAGAGCCGGAGGTGGATTTGATGTTTCTCCTCTGTCGTCTTCGAGGATAATCGGAGGATCTTCAGCTGGAGGGTCCTGCTGGATCATCATACCCACCATGTCTTGGAACAGAAGAGCCATTTGCTTTATATTGGCCGCTTGTTCCGCAGCCTCCTTGTCCTTCTTTTCGAGCATTCTCCGAAGGAATTCAGCATCAGTTTCTTGTTCATGACGTTGTTCCGATAACGCCTCCAGGCTTTCTTTTGGTCTGGTGAGTGCGGCCATTGCAGTCAGCATCTCCTGAAGCTTCTGCTGTTGCTATTCCTGAGCTCTTGTGATGGATCGGGTGAGTGGTCGGTGGCCCGTAGAAGCGCGGCTATCCTCTTTCCCGGATGCCATGTAGACGGTATGCACCACCATGCCCCCAGACTTAGGGCGTTTGGGCTCAGTGCCTTTGACATTTGTCGCAGGCATGGGGATCTTCTCCGACCTTTTCTTCTCATGAGCGGTCAAAGTTGAGGGGGTCGTCGCAGTGGGCACGTAGATAGCCTTTCGTGGCTTGGCAGGATAGCTTTCTTCTTGTTGAACCTTCGCCCTTTTCTGTCGGCGAGGGTAATCTTGATCAACTACTGAGTTCCGAGCCTGCCGCCAAACTTTGTAGATTTTGGAAGACAGCCGCTGAGGGGACTGTTCTGGCTTTGCTTCTGCGACATTCTCTACCGGAGGAGGAGATCTTCTCAGTACGGCAGTAGGAGAATTCCTGCGCATCCTATTCAGCAGCTCGAAGCTGTTCCCAGTTAGAACAGTCGCATTAATTTCCGCCGTTGGGGCTGGTGAAGTTAGTCCAGAGGGGGAGTTGCCCCCGGCTTTCCTTACCCGGCGCCAGTGGCGACGTCGAGCGTGACGAGCTGATGGAGTTGGCTCGGTGATGGGGATGGCTTTGTCTTGCCCCCTGTTCAGGTGAGGGGCTGTTGCTGGTGTCAGCCTGTTGAAGACTGATGTCCTTTGAGTAGCAGGAGCGAGAGTGGGAGTTGGGACAGTCAGTCTTGTAAAGACTGACCCCTTGGCAGGAGAAGCCTCCTTAACGACTTCAGGAGCAGGGATAGTTATCCTCTTCGGAATAACCTTCTTTGGGATTGTAGGCTTCATTGTGGGCCCACATGAATTTTGGCCCAGTCTGGCGAAGACCGAGGAGCTGGATCTGGACGACCCGTTGAGAGGGGCCGCAGTAGCTGTAAGCCGATCGAAGACCGACTTCTTAGGAGCTTCCGGTGTCGGCACAGGCGCGGTGAAGCTCCTTGGCGGGAGTATGCTCCCGAAAAACAACCCTGTGGTGGCTTGAGTGACCTGTTCCACGGGCATCGTGAACAGGGAAGCCGCTTAGGGCCCGTAGGCTATGCCCCCCGTTGAGGCAGGACGTAGGTTGCAGTTGCATGTGGAACATCTTGCACAAGTGGACGCCAATGATTCTTTGCTTTATGCAACAAGCAAAACGCCAAATCTTAGTGCGCTAGTCAAGTTCAACCCATCATTTCTTGATTAAATTAAACCCACCCGCACGACCCTTGACGCAGGCCAACAAAGTCGTACGACTACCCTAATCCAATCTGCATCATATGCATAAGCAGATAAATCCTAGTTAGCTACCGCACACTACGCCTTGACGCAGGCCAACAAACGTAGCACGAATACTAAGTAGGATTTATCTGAAATGACGGAGGGCTACGACAGGTTTTTCTGAAAACCTATTGCATAATGAACTTGATATCATTGTAGAAACAAGCGAATTTTGAAAAGGAGTGTTTTTGAGGCTTTTACTAGTTTTGCTAAAGAGGTCATTCCCGGTGAAGGGATCTCGGCTCTTTCCTCATCGAATAAGGCACGGGATATATCATATATATCACTATGCAAAGCAAAAACTCTAAAAGCAATCAAAAATCAAACCGAGTGTTATAGCATCTGCCAGTTTTGCTAAAGAGGTCATTCTCGGTGAAGGGATCTCGGCTCTTTCCTCATCGAATAAGGTGCGGGATATATCATATATATCACTATGCAAAGCAAAAACTGTAGCTACCCTTTTTTTTGAAAGTTTGATTCTACAACATCTTTTAGGTTTCTTTTCTTTCATTAATCACATTAATGAAGTCCCGTCATTTAGGTCACCTAAACATCACAGATAAATACGACGTACACTTATGCCATCCGCATTCGCCTCGATGTCCCATCATGCACCGTTAGGTTAGGTAACTAACGGGAGAGCGGGGCAGGGCTAGCGCAGGTGTGTTCCCCTCCGAATCACGGAGTCGCGACCGCGTAGGTCCGTCTTGCCTGAAATTCGGGGCAGATGCTAATTGGTGCTATCTTTCCACCTCTCCGAAGATGCCAAGTTGATTTATGGCACCATGTATCGAAGGTTTAAACGGATGCGACCGATGTAGCAGACTTCGTCAGATTCCCCCTCATCTGAGGGTTTTTTTTTATTGTGGAGACGCTCTTCCCTGCAGGCGCAAGCCCCTGCAGTTAATTACGCTACCACATCGCGGTAACAACTTTGTCCTTCTCCATATGGTCACTTCGTGTCGTGGGTGTTTGTTTTGTGTTTGGTTTCCCGTGGATTGTATACGGAGACTAAGTTATGTTGTCGCCCGTAGGGCGTGGACTAGTCCAAATCCGTATTTTTCTTAGATTTGGGTTTGGGGGTGTATGTTTAAGGATGCGTTAGCCTTATTTGAGGCTAAGATCAACTTAAACATTTGTTAAGGACACGTTAGTCTAATTTTTAGACTAAGATCAACTTAACGGGATCGTTTAGATCAAACAAAAGAGCAATTGGGCTCTGTTGTTTAGTTTAGTGACATTGCGGTCGATAATTAGTTTAAGGACATTACGGTCCATTATTAGTTTTAAGACATTGCAGTCAAGATTAAGGACATCATAGTCCGTGTGTTTAAGGACCTTACAGTCCGGTGTTAGTTTTAAGACATCGCGGTCGAGGTTAAGGACATCATAGCCCGTGGATTTGAGGACTCCACAATCCGATATTAGTTTTAAGACATCACGGCCGAGGTTAAGGACATCATAGTCCATGGGTTTAAGGACCCCACAGTCCAATGTTAGTTTTAAGCCATCACGGTCGAGGTTAAGAACATCATAGTCCATGAGTTTAAGGACCCCACAGTCCGTAGTAATGTGTGGTTGTCGGGACCCATCACCTCTCTGACGACGTTTAAGGATTACAACGACAGATATCAGAGAAGTAAAGAGATGTACCCTCGAACCGGGTGTAAATTGTGTTGGATATAGTGCCCTCAGAGTCAATTATTGGATCACAGGCACGTGATTGCAATGATTGGGGGAGGACCTATGCCGGTAGGACAGTCTTACTCGAGAGGATTGTATACTATCTGGTTTGTCTTTATCATCGTGTACATGCTTTAGGTGACATTGTTGTTCACTATTACACGTTGATAGAGAATAGTATGCTACCATGGTTTATCTTTATCATCGTGTACTGCTTCAGATAACCTTACAGGTCACTATTGCACGTTGATAGAGCCCTTAGGATTCTTGCTTGACTACCAGCAGTATGATGGCGATCATATACTGTTAGTTACATGTATGCCCTAGAGCCAATACTATACATAGGATGTATATTGTGGTGGATGCTTGGACATATATAGGGATGACTTTCTTGCTCGATATGATAGTATGCTATCTGGTTACTCTTTACTTTAACGTGTACACTGATTGTCTCTCTGTTACATGTTGGTAAAGCCCTTAGGATGTGTACTTGATTACCTGGACTATGATGCGGATCATACTAGTGGGGACATGGTAGTCCATAAGTACATCCTTCAAAGTCCCTAGTCGTGGGGTGTATCGAGACGGGGCATCGATATACCAGAGTAGACTAGCGTATACCTTCTCGACCCATACAGATGGGCGATGGATGATCCCATACCCATTGGTGTTTGACATCAGAGATGATATACGGGTGCTCAGTGGAGACTGGGTACACTGGACGGACTAGCCGAGAACTCTCAGATGGAATTATACCTTACGTCAGATGGCAGTTCTCAGGTGACACTGGTACAGGTTAGTCTGTAGACCCGAGATCGTCATAGAGTCTTGTGTGATTCCCACTGTGCTTTGATTTCCATCATACCACGTCCAAGAGGGCGTGCAAAAAGGTGGCTTTTGGGTACAGTCTCGAATCACATGGAGGCAATGAGCGATAGGAAAGGTTTCGTCTCTCCCGGTATAGGGAGTTGATGTTGCGCTGTGCTCGATTGGCTATAACAGGAAGTCCTTGGCCAAGGCTGCTTTAGGGATTTACTGGTAAGTGTTACCAGTAGTTTTTCGACCCGTTATGAACCTCATATCGACACGACTTATCGAGTTATTGGGGTCTGACGTTTACCACCCCTAGACAAGATATGCGATATATCAGACGAACAGACCGGACTATACGGTAGTGTTACTGGTTGGATTCACAGGAGTGTGAGCAGGCTTGCTCGTTGATCTTCTGATCGCTCAATACCCGGGTGGCCGTTATGTTTAGCAGACCGCTTGCGGCTTGTGGGTGTTTGATATGATCATCACCTACTACCGGCATATTGACGAGTCTTTAGAGTCCTACACAGGGGTTTCCTGGCTCAAGAGAAACGAAATAAGAGCGCATATGAGATATGTGCGGGACCGAGAATAATACCAGTATGTGATACTGTATTCTATTCTCGCGATTTTTGACATTGATCGGTTGTATGCGATATAGCCGGGTTATTGGATCAAGTGTTGATTCGATAAGTTGTTACTATTGATATTAGTCGGTTATATACAATATGACCGGATCGTTAAATCAAGTGTTGATTTAATGATTTAATGTATAATTATATATTTAATATATTACTTTACATTAACTAGTATTGGTTCACTTAAGATTGATTTTCTCACTTGAATGTGCACATTGTTTATATGTGATATATGCAAGTGTACATGTTTGTATCATGCTTGATGATACAAACAGGTTGAGTGTATGAGACTTGAACCAAATCAAGGTTAAATTAGGGTTTACTATTTTCCTAGCATATAACAAAAGAGTGTTACTTTGGTCAAAGTTATCAAGCTTCATGAAGCTTGATAAACATTGACAAAGTCAACTCTTTTGTCATTTGTATAAGATATTAGTTAACCCAACCCTTAATCTAATGCTTTGGTTAATTCTCTACATGAGTTAAGCATGAGGGCTTAACTCAACCATGGTGCCATTATTTATTGGATAAGTTTCATTTTGTATAATGATTCATATGATTCTTTTCTTCTTCTTCATCTTCATCTTCATCAAGCTCACAAAAGCTTGCTAGCTCCAATGGTGCCATGAGAAAAAGAGTGAGAAATCCAATTCTAAAGTGAACCCACTTCCTATTTCTTCATCCTCTACCACTTGCTATGTAGTATAAGGTGTTCTCTTCACAAAGTTTTTGACCAAGTGAAGGAATAGCTTGAGTTTGAGTCTCCCCGACGTTGATCATCTTCGGCCTCGAAGTCAACGACCTAGCCCGCTCATTTCTCCGACGAAACCATCGCTAGAGTCCGGGATCTCGATGATCGCAGCGGAGGGACGTCAACACGGAGCTATAGAAGTGGAGGACCGGATCTACAAAGGTTGTATTTCCATTCAAGTAGTAGCAAAGTAGTTTGCTAGCCGGTTGTTTCGCTTAATCTCTAGTTAACGATCTTCATTAGGGTTGTTAGGTACATAACAATTTGAATTTGGCATGGTAGATGCCTTGTGGAACCTTTTGAGTGTGCCTAGTAACCTTACAGTGGTATCAGAGCCTAGCTAGAGCTTTAGGCGAAGTGTAGACGAAGTTAGAAACCCGATCGAACCTCGAAACCCCATACGACACCCCTCTCTGTACAAATTTTAAAACAGTGGATTTTTCCAAATTAAAAATTCTCAAAAATATCAGCAGGCAACTACAAGGGTTACTGTGAAGCACGTGACTGTGATACGACTAAAGCGCCGCGGAACCGCGGCTCTAACATGGAATTGGCGGCGGTTCCGCGGCCGTATGTAAAGATCAGGGAATCCTTTTTGCACAGTAACCTCAGTTGGTGTTTGCTGATTCTTTTGGGAATTTTTATGTTTCACTCAAGAGTTGAGTTTTCTGGGGTGTATTGGGGACTCGATAATTCGATCGGATTATTTAACTTTGTTTATTAAATTTTTCTGGATAATTTTAGAATATGTTAAAAAGTTCGACCGGATATAAATACCCACTTTTTCCTCTGCCGGGAAATTTCCAAGTGTTGGATTTTTCTGTGGTTTAATGACGTTCTAAGTAGTGCAAGTAATGCGATGGACCCTCTAGAAGACAACAAACCTTAACTCGATTATGTGACCGTCTTGAACTGCCCTTTGAACCTTTGGGTTTGGGGCAGTACGGCGTGCCACATGTGAGGCGTTGGCTTGACCCTTCTACGGCTGGACCGTTGGTACTGTGGCATGAAGTGAATGTTTTTAAACTTATTTCATGTGTTGAGCTGTTTCTGGAAAACTTGGGCGTTTGATTGTTCGATCGGAAAGTTTAACATTTTCTATTTATCTGGAATGTGATACAATATTTGGAATCCACAAGTAGTTATGAGATAACTGATTTGGATGTTATAAACATAGCACTTTAGTCTCACTTGATCGGTTGCCAGGGAATTTTGATGTGATCAAAAGTCCGTTGCAATCACGTAGCGTATGCAGATACTCGCCGGTAAACTTAATAGACAGCTACACCCCATAGCCCTGACCAAGTGACTGTAGGAGAACCCCATCGCCAAAAAGCATCCGTTTGGGTGCTCGCGGCAGCGGTGTTCCGCCTTAGTGCACTTCGTCGACGGTATCGGGAGTGCGGCCGTTTACTAAAGTTTGCGACGAGCATTCGATCAGCATATCGGGAATCTTGTTGAATTGCCCGACTCGATATTGAAAAGAGTTTTCGATATAGAGACTAAAATGCGGGGTTTATAACTGTTAGGCATGCGATGTCTAAGGAGGTTGCGGATTCCAACTGTTGTAGTTTTACACTTTCTTTTCTGCGACCGTAAGTGTAATATGTGATATCGCCGGTTTCGTTGCTATATGTCAACGACAATTGGGATGCGCATATTTACTTACGTTGATGACATGTGATGTTATGTGTTGCTGGATATGTTATATTGGATCGTCGCGTTTTGAATAGCCGGGAGTTTTATGTGAGATGAGAGTTTTTATTTTCATTCATGTAAAATTTATTGTATGTAATATTCTTTTATTGGGGCACTTCCAGGCCGCGGAAGATGTCACCATTGTATATTATTTACTTTTCTGCACTAGGATAGACCCAAGGAGGAGGGCATAAGTAACCGGGTTCTGGAGTCCAGTGGGAGACCAACTCGATGAGTCGAGTCTGGGTCTCCTAACTCTAGAATTGGTACGGTTACTTGTCGCTCTCGTAGGGGTCTAGGGGTGTGGGTTTGGGTATTCATCGCGACCGTGGAATCCTTGTTTTATACAGGCTCGTATTGAAAACCCGGACGTCCTAGTATATCCAATGTTTCATATGATTCTTCTGCTGCGATATCTGTGATGTGATCATTTGATATGTTGTGATGGATACTGTATATAGTATATATGATATATTATATAGACGTTACTTATGTTTTGCACTCGCGCTAGCCCTGCCTCGCTCTGTCGTTTGTTACCTAACCTAACGGTGCACGAGGGGACATCGAGGCGAATGCGGATGGCATAAGTGTACGTCGTATTTATCTATGATGTTTAGGTGATTTAAATGATGGGACTTCATTAATGTGATTAATGAAATAAAAGAAACCTAAGATGTTGTGGAATCGAATTTTCAAAAACAGGTAGCTACAGTTCTTGCTTTGCATCGCGGTGTTCCTGGTAGAACATCCTGCACCTTATTCGATAAGGAAAGGGCCGAGATCCCTTCACCGGGAGTGACCCCTTTAGCAATAACTGGCAGATGCTACAACCCTCGGTTTGTCTTTTGATTTTTCCTATAGTTCTTGCTTTGCACAGCGGTATATATGATATATCCTGCACCTTATTCGATGAGGAAAGGGCCGATGATCCCTTCACCGGGAGTGACCCCTTTTGCAAAACTAGAAAAGCCTCAAAAACACTCCATTTTAAAAATCATTTGATTCTACAACGATATCAAGTTCATTACGCAATAGGTTTTAAGAAAAACCTATCGTAGCCCTCCGTCATTTCAGATAAGTAGTAGTTAGTATTCGTGCTACGTTTGTTGGCATGCGTCAAGACGTAGTGTGCGGTAGCTAACTAGTATTTATCTGCTTATGCATATGATGCAGATTGGATTAGGTTAGTCGTGCGACTTTGTTGGCCTGCGTCAAGGGTCGTGCGGGTGTGTTTAATTCAATCAGGAAATGACGGGTTGAACTTGACTAGCGCACTATGGTTTGTTGGCCTGCGTCAAGGTCATAGGACGCTAGGGGCAAAATTATTGGGAATTTCAAGTGTTGAAATTTGCAATGAGATTGCATACCTTCTATGAGATAGTTGGATCCCGATACCCGCTGCGAGTAATTGTTACTCCTAGGAGAGTTTTACACATTACAATTAGCCGATCAAGTAGGTGTCTAGAAAGGTGTCAACGGGGTTAAGCCTCTGGGAAAACGAGGTTTACTTTAATTAGGTTCGTGCGAAAGTACGGGGGACCTCCCTCAAAGTACCGACACTGGTCTGGCTGAAAGATTGGAGAACTTGTAGCGTGTAATTAATCCCGGCTAGTCTTTCCTTTTAGGGTTTGAAGGAAGATTTGATAAAAACAGTGGGAGCCATCCTGATTAGATAAAATAATAACCAATCTGATCTTGCAAGAGCATACGCAGAGTGTTTTCTTCTCTCTCTCTCCAGGCAGCGACCATGTCATGCCTTAATCAAGATAATAATACGGATATTTTGACCGAACCTGCTTATTATACTAAGCTGGGGAACGTTGGTCCCGCTCCAACTTATAAATGTTATAAGACAGAGTAGGAAATTGGGGATTACCAGAATTCCCGTGCCACCCAAATGAAGAAAGTGCATGTTGATGCATCACCTTCGGGTGCGTTCATTATAGAGAACTGTTTCTCAAATGTCCTTTACGTCCTGGGTATATGATACCGGATCAGGATCCCACATATGTAATATATTACATGGGCTACAGAAAGGTAGAGAACTGAGAACGGGTGATAAATTTCATGAGGCAGAAAACGGTGCAAGTGTTGCAGCCAAGTCTGTTGGTCACTGTCACCCTGTATTACCTGAATACATTGATTCTGAACAAATGTTATTAGATACCGAACCTGATATACAAAATCATATCATTCTCTTTATTTAGATAAAGAAGGATATAATTTTGTATTGTTGGATAATGTTTTGAACATTTCCTAAATCAAGAGTTGATCTGTTCAGGCACGTTATCTAAAAGCATTAACGTTCTAAATCAAACTACAGTTCTTAGTATACAGAACACACACAAGAGGAAGAGTTCAGAAATGAACGAATCCTTCTTGATGTATTGTAGACTAGGTCATATGAATGCGACCCGACTGGCTGAAGTTACATTTAGATGTATATTTAAATTAGTTTGAATTTATATCTTGTGAAACTTGCCAGTCATGTCCCAAAGATTAGATGACCACAGCTCTGTTTATTAAAAAAAGAGAAAGAGTTAATGAACTCTTGGGATGTTACATGTTGATGTATGAAGGTCCCCTGTCTACACATGCCAAGATCGGTTCTTTGTACTTCATTAAATTCTCTGATGATCTCTTAAGATTCAGACATATGTTCCTGTTGAAGCACAAGTCCGAAGCTTTTGAGATATTCACAGAATATAAGTTACAAGTAGAGAACCAAAAACGGGTATAAGTATTATGTCCTTTGATGTGATCAAGGAGGAGAATACTTGAGCACGGGATTCCTGGACTATTCTAAGAATGAGATTCTCTCTCAGCATTACTCCTCCGTATACACCATAGCACGATGGTATATCGGGGCGGAGCAATAGCACCCTCTATGATATGGTGCGTTCTATGATGAGTACTACTGAGTTTCCTATTTCCATTTAGGGAGTTATGCACTTATGAAGTTGCATACCTATTGAATAGGGTTCCGATCAAATCAGTTGCCTACCACTTCATATATGATATGGAAAGGGAAGAGCCCATCTCTTAAGTCAGTTAAAATTTGGGGTTGTCCGGCCTATGTCTAAAAAGAAAAATCCGGACAAGCTCGAGGCAATGGCAGGACTGTAGAAGTTTGTTGGATATCCCAAGCATTCGCAAGGGAATATCTTCTACCTTACCGAGGAACAAAAATGTTTTGTTTCTCAGCATGCCACCTTTGTGAAAGGGAATTTCTTGTGAAGAAATAAGTGGACATGAGGTAGAACTAGAAATAGTTCCAGCTATACAAACTGCAGCTGATAATTTGGTAGAACCAAAGGATTCAATAGCAACCAACGAACCTCAGCCTCTCCGCCGATCTAGTAAGGTACCTCACCCACCTGAGAGATACTTCGATTTCTCTATGACAGTGGGAGCGAGGATTGCATCATGAGATGATGACCCAACTAGTTTCGAACTGGCCATCAGGAGTAGGACTCTGTAAGAATGGCTGGATGCTTCTCGATCTGAGATGGAATCCTTATACACCAACAAAGTATGGACTTTGGTTGCTTTATCTGAAGGGTTAAATCCCCATCAGGAGCAAGTATATCTTGAGAAGATTACTTGGTGTACATGGAAAAGTTAAGACTTTCAAAGATAGACTTGTTAATGGTTTGCATCATAGACAAGTTGTGGCTAATGATTAAACCTTTTCTGGGGCCTATGCTTAAGTCCATCCAGATCCTACTTGCCACGGATACATACCATGACTACGATATCTGGCGGTTGGGTGTCATGACTACTTTACTAAATGATGTTTTAGAAGAGTGCGTCTATAAGTACACAGCTAGAGGGCCTCGTAGACAGTGGGAGCAGCGGAAACGTGTGCAAGATGTTTTATGTGATAAAGCAGGCATCGCAGAGTTGGAACGTCTGTTTTGATGTGTTAGTCATAGAGTTTGACATCATCAAAATGGTAGATGACCCTTGTATATACAAGAAGGTAGTAGGGAGTATGGTGGTGATCCTCGTAGAGTACGTGGATGACATACTCATGATAGGGAAGAAGTTTCCTATGCTACGCTCGGTCAATCTCCGCTTAACACAAGGATTCTCCATAAAGGATCAAAGTGATATCTCCTAAATCCTAGGTTTTGGATCTATGAAATAGATCTAATTGGATGTTAGGATACTCACTAGTTGTAGTGAGATGGTATCAATTGATCCTGGGGAGAATCACTGGAAAGGTTCCAGGGTGATAAGGACGACAGAATGTCAGTCGCAGGCATTGTCTTTACCCTCAGCAAAAGGACGGTATGTTGGAAGAGTTCCAAGCTAGATACCGTGTCATACTAGACGATAAAGGCTGGATACATCGCTACCAAAGATGCTACCAAAGAGGCAGTCTGGGTGTATATAAGTTCATGAGATGAACTTCGTTCCTCCCATTGTGTGACAATGGAGTTGTGGCTTAGGCCATGGAACGCCCATCCCATCAGTGATCCAGACATATTCTAAGGCAGTGACACCTGATCGTGGAGATGGTTGATCTCCAGGGGATCGAAGTTAGGAGAGCAGACTCAGAGGACAACACGGCGGATCCACTCACAAAGGCCTTTTCCCAGAGAGAGAATTTTATGGGTTAGTTGAGTATGAGATACAACAACCACTGCTATTAGATGGCCCTAGTGCAAGTGGGAGATTTTTAGTTATATTGTAACGTCTTCAAAATAATAAAATATGATTTTTGGGAAATTTTATAATTTAATATTATTTTAATGAATATTTTAATATTCTGGTATAATTAAATACAGATAAATGGGAAAAAATTATGGAAAATTCTAAAATAAGGTATTTTAAGGAATTGCTTCGTTTTCTGTGCATGCCCCCATTTCCTCTAGTTTTGACTGATTCCATCTAGGGTGAAATCTGGGTTGATTTTCCTATGTTGGTGTATAATTTGGGACTTGTTTTAGCATGGATTTTGGTATTTGGTGATTCATTCCTGTCGGGTGGCGTTTGGACGTCAACGACAAGTGGATTTTGATTGTGTTTACATGCGAGTCGATAGGTTTTTACCTATGCGGGTAGCGTGTGCTATTTTGGTTTCCGATATGATTTTCATGTGCTTTAGCATTGTGATATACTTGTAGGTACCCCGCGTGATGTTGAGGCAAAGGAGGTGAAGATAGCGACATCGGCTTTGGCACACGAGAAGCAATGTGAGTAGATTTATATCTGTGGGGAGAAGTCGGGTGGATGGCGTATAGCACCCCCGCAGTCCGTGGTGAAGTATACGAATACGTATACACACGAATATTTATTATGTGTTGTTTAGGGTTATTGATGGTAATAATGATATTTTGATGATAAGAATATATTGGTTTAGTTTAGTGCGAACCTTAGAGTAGTGGTTGCACTCACACATACATTTACACACATACTTGCATTCATTCTTTCATTTATTAGAGTGCATATGATGGTGCGTATATCTACACATGGGTATGGGACTATGTGTTTATATACTGGATTTGAGGATAGTATTTGGGATTTGAGATGAGTCGATGAGATTGGGCTTGAGGCCAGGAGATCGGTGATGTGATTTGGTTCGTATCGAGATACGACACGATGTTTTAACGGGTCTTTTGACGTAGTGATTCTTACACCTGCATGCATACATTGAGGGTATCAATATTGTACTAGACGTAGATCAGTACCCCGATCATGACATTTGATAAAGAGGATACCAGATAAATAGTATGATGAATGTGATATTGACCCGTACCCAGATTTGGGATGCCGTACGACGGATTTACGTACAAGCTATATTTTGATGATTGATCCGCACTCTTGACTTGGGATGTCTTATTATAGATAGGGTATCAGATATGATATTATTGAGGCGGGATCACCGACTAATATATATACATGTATGTATATGTATCGACTCAGATGTTAGGCGGTTTCCTCACCCGTAGCTCTACTTGTTAGTTCAGCCGTATAGTTTAAGATGGTTGTTAGATTAGATTAGACTCCTACCTATTTCAAAAACTAACGAATCGTGGGTATTTTAAAAGACAGCCCAAGGGATCCTACGGATATTTCAAAAGACGTATCTTTTTATAAAAACACCGTAGCCCCTATTTTCAAAACCCCATGATTCGTGTTATTTCAAAAGGCACCAATTGTAGAGGTTATTTTAGATTAATGCAGATTAGTTATAGTTGCGTCTAGTATTCAGCTTCCGCTCATTATTGTGGTTCGCATCGCATCGCATGCTTATATTATGTTTCATACTCCATTATTGATGTTATGCTGTTAGGACACCAGCACCATTACCGATGATGCGTATGTACCACGTACACTTACTTGCCGGCTCACACACATCTTCATCGGTAATTGCCATGTCACGTACACCTTAGAAAATATTATTGCATCGACATAGGTTAGCTAATAATTTAGACATGATATTAGTGTACTTGCCTTATATGCTAGATTAGACATTGTAATTATTAGTTGTTACATCATGCATGTTATTATTCATGGATTTTTATGCCTGTATGCACTGTTTACATGCTATTGAGGATTGGATTCGGATTTCCATGAGATTTTCTGGATTTGGGGGAAAACCGCAAAACTTATATAAACTTCTTCTCTCTTTAAAATAAAAAGTGCGGTTTTCCCATGATGTATGAGTCGTCCACCATGAGTTTGCTGATGGATTTGGAAACCCGATTCGAGGAGACGGATGAACCGTTTCGGGTACATGGTGGACCCGATAAGGTACCCCGGGGCAAGAAGCGCGTGGTGATGACGATGTGAGCCTGGCGGGGGAGCACTACCTACCGGTGATTTTACCCGACGCGTCGGATATCCGGAGGATACCGTCGTGGTCTTGAGATGGATGGTAGGGGCCGGTCTGGACTGACGGCACCCTAGATATTATGATTGAGACATTGGGATTTCGAGATTTCGAGGTACAGAGACTGTGATACAGAGATATCGAGATATTGGGATTACGTTTTGTGCCGATGCTAGGCACTGTTTTATGCTGATTTCATTATGATACCTCAACTAAAAATACAAGGGAAATCTCACTAAATTATGAAAACAGTTTCTTCATTTACATGTATTCTGCTTTCATGCATTCATACTTCATATTCATGACATACTATTACCTGAGGCACTAGCACGAGCACTTGGCACTACATTCACGTATAGAGATTACATTGCCAGTTTAGCATGCTTCAGCTTTATTCATATTGAGGTTTCTTTATATCTGATCGTATTGACCTAGGTTGGGTCATGCATTCGATCTCTGCTTGTAGATATCTTTCTATTCACGAGTTGGCAACTCACCCCCGTTGTGCCCCAGTTCTTGCAGGTTTGCCGTACAGTTCTATAGCGGCATTTCTGGCACACTGCTTCCTTTTGGGTGATTTGCTTGGATAGGTGGGTTCTTTTGTATCAGAACCGCCGTTGTATTTATATTATTCATTGTATCTAGAATATCCATCAACCAAAACTCGTATATTGTTTCAGACCTAGACTAGTGATGTATTATTCGACCATAGAGTCGCGCTTAGTAGTGTTGCGGTTTTCTTGTTGCTTTTGAGCTTTCTTTTGGATTTGATCCTCGCCACTTGGCGTTGTATATTATTGTTGCATGTGTGGTGGTGACCGTCGATTGACGAAGAGCTAGCTCCCGCTTGGGGATGCCTTTATCATTGCATATATTGTTATCCTTGTTATACCCCATTCGGGGCCAGTTTTACAAAAGAAACTCTGCCGAAATTTTTAGAAAAGACTGTACTGTTTTTAAAAATGCATATTCGGCTTAGTTATTTAAAAACCTTGATTTCAAACATGTTTTTCTTCACTTCTTTAAACCAGTTTCTTTACTTATTCTTAAAAATGGTTTTAGATTTCTGGGCTTTTGGCTTACTTGGATCAGATGGAGTCCTATAGACTTCATATGGTTCAAGGGCCAGTCACGTGCTCTTTCGGGTCGTGACAAAGTTGGTATCAGAGCGCTAGGTTGACCTTGGTTCGAGTCTAAGTTTGACTATGTGGAGCCTAGGGCGTTTATATATATACGGAACTTAGGCTTGACCTTACGGAACTTAGACTTGGTCGAGGAGGTATTAGACCCGAACTTTCGTCGTGTAGGATGACCCTTGGTTGATGGAATAGGTAACTAAAGTAGAGTGACGTACCGTTGGTATGTTCCGCGGCATACTTACGACACGCCATTCCGCTTAAGGAACCTTAGGATGTACATATTTTCGAGATCAGTGATCCTCTTTATATCCAGGATTATACATCCATTTGAGATCCCCGATTCTATTAGTTTCATGATCATACCTTTATTGATGCTGTTCCTTCCCATGATCATGTATCCGCTTTGGATCTGTTGTTTCCTTTCTTGCCATTGATGTGCTCTCCTTGATACTCGATTGAGGTTCCTGTCACCATGTTTGAGGGCAGTTTGGGCTGCTGCTAGGGTTACGGCCGGTGTGAGCTCGTTTGGTACAAGGGCCGACCATTGTGTTTTCTGGTGACATGGGAACGTCTCGAGTTAGTGTTGGTGATTGTGACCTATAGTGGAGGCGAGTGCTTGGTCTTGCACCGGATGATCGGACCATTGTTAGAGCTGCCAGTTGAGAGAGGACTGTTGATGTACAGCATACCTCAGAGATTGTGATGTCGCCTACCGTGCAGACAGATGGACCAGCTGTTGCTGAGATTGACAGGATGTCGCTTCCGAAGCTTACGAGCTGAGATTGCCGTAGCTTTCAGGCAGATATGAGACAGATGATAGCTAGTCTACCCGATTTGAGAGACGAAGGTGATTCGTCCGATTTTGCGCCGGAGCGGGCCCTGATGAGTTGAAGATTTCCAGTGTGGAGAGTCTTACTCAGATCTAGAGCAGACCGACTCAGAGATGACCGCCTATGTATTGCCTTTCCTGGAGGATTGAGGCGCTGTTCGGCGTACAGGCGAATAAGCCAGTTGCTGCTGCAAATGACGAGATGTCGCCCAGATGGTTGGAGCTACTGCAGCGTGAGCATATACTTAGAGAGATGATAGCGAGTCGCTAGTCACCTGAGGATGAATGACTAGGACAGGTGGTTCGTTTGTTTACCGATGCGAGGTCATCAGATAGATTGTTTCCAGCTAGAGACGACTTCACGCAGGTTCGTTAAGAGTCGATAGAGATGATCGAATGTCAGGAGCCTATTTTCCAAGTTTAAAGTATACGGAAAGACATGCAGGTGATTCTATGGACTCTCTAGAAGAATGAAACCCTAACTCGACTTAATGACCGTGTGAAAGCCTTTGAACCTTCGGGTTTGCGGCGGTTCCTCGGCGCCATTAGTGAGGCTTGGGTTTGCCCTTCTACGGCTGGACCACCGACGCTGTGACATGTACTCGATACTATTAAACTGTACCCATGATGTGATCTCTTGGGGGATTATGAGGATCTGACGAGTCGATCGGATGGTTCGACATCTTTCGGATATCGTGATGGGACACTGCTTAGGAGACTCCAGATGCGAGCGTAGCCGTCGGAGCGCAGTTCGTGTAGCCACGATGAGTTAAGTCCGAATCAGTCGACATTGAGCAAGGTGGAGTAAAGAGTTCGTACGAGATTTCGACGAGATGACGTCCCACTCCGCTGACATTAGAGATGTGATATGCACCCCGAGGCGTGGTATATGGATGTATCTTCCAGAGAGAAGCGCGATAGGTATGCAGCCGTTCCGGAATAAGCTTTAGCTTCAGCATTGGATGATGACTTCCGGGCATTTCGGCAGGATTGAGATTTGAGAAAGGAACCTCGACAGGACCTTTCTGGAGTACGTTACGAGAAGACCTAGACCAGGAGTGGTCGTATTGCGCACACCCAGCAGGACAGAGTTCGGCATTGTCGACGAGGTAGTTGACCATGTTCGGATAAAGGAACTTACCCAGATGCGTTGCAGATCGATCAGGGACAGACGAGTGATGAGTATTCCTCCGATGGTTGGGACGTGTTCCCGAGGACCTGTTCGGCCTGACATCCTCTACAGAATGATGAAGCTACAGAATATGCGATTTCGAGTCCGTGCGAGAGACTTCAGATTGACCGTGGCCGAGAACAGTGCAGTGCGTAGTAGCTTGGCGTGACGTCATAGTGGACGACGATAGAGACAGTTGGAACAAGAGGTTCGTGTGAGACACTGATGAGCTGTCATTGCTTCCCGTCGAGACTAGAGACCTGATATGCTTACAGAGACGTTGGAATGTGACCAGTTTCCGAGAAAATATTGTGCTGAGGACACAGGTGTTTTTGAGCGAGAAGAGGTTGTGCAGGAAGCCAGCCTCTGTACAGATCGGCATAGGCATGATCGGAAGAGACCTTGAGCAGGATTCCTTCCAGGACATTGCTGCAATGATGTTTGCACCCAGGATCAGATGTGTGACGTGCTTTCAGAGAGCCAGAGGCCGACGCCAGTGATACGCTGCCTTACGAGCGGTCGTAAGGATTGACCGAAAGGTGACCAGGAAAGTGCCAGAACGGAATCGTTCCTGTCAGTACTCCTGACCGGGCCGATGAACCGATGGATTGCGAGATTGGTAATCTACAGGAAAGATCAGGAACCAGAGGCAGAGGACGCCAGCCGCGAGCAAGAGGCAAGTAGATATCTTGCGCAGCTAGCATCGGATGTTCCGGTACCTTCTCGACCCTGAAGGATGGTATACCGACGACGGTAATTATGATTTGTGATTTTGTGATTTGATTATCACGTATCCGTTGCTTTGGATTTCGGTATTTTGGGCGATCTATTCACATGATTTAGTCTTGATGACTGAGTTTCATGATATTTGATTTTGTGCACCATGGTTGCACCTACTGGGTATTTATACCTTGTACATAGTTATTACTCTTGAGCTGTTGATTGCGATTTCATGCCTATTTTATGCTGGTGATTTGATTTACGCTTCCAGCAGAGTTTCATGTAATTTTAGTGTTTTGATTTTGCACCCGGTATAGCTTATATGTGCTTGTAGTGTATCGATATGTGTTTTGTGCTCGCAGCTGCACACGTTTATGATTTTCTTCATATCTGGATACACTTGGTGTTGCTGCTTACGTATTTGAGTTATTGCTTGGTATTTGTGCATGGGATGCACCAGTTCTATACTTCGTGCATTTGTCGCACCAGTTTTATGTTTCTTGCGTTTATCGCCTCAGATTTATATTTCGTGCCTTTGTTGCACCGGATTTATATTTTGTGCATTACGATTGCACCTGACTTCGATTTGATGCCTTTCGGTATGTCGATTTTGATTGTGATATTGATGTGGATTCTTGCACTCCGTGCTTTTGACTGGACTTACGCATATTCGACGTTGCTATTGGATTTTGTGATTCCGTGCATATTGAGTGCGCAGGGTCTAGATTTTCATTCGTGCATGATGGATGCACCGATTTGGATTTTCGCGCATGTTGGGCGCATGTTTTGAGATACGATTTTGGGGCACACCAGATGCACTAAATCGAGATTCTTCGTGCATGTCAGATGCACCTGTTTTGGCTGCCAGGCACACGTTGCCTATGACAGATGCTTCGTGCACACCCGTTGCACCTAGATGTTGTTTTGTGCACATGTTTAGCACATATATGGATTTTGATTTCCGTGCGCACCAGACGCACAGGGTGGTGTTATGTGATTTTTGGGATTTATTCCTTTTGGAGCAGTACATTTTTATGATGTTGGATATTTGCTTTCATACTGAGCAGGACTAGTCAGTGGGCAGTACCTGGATATATTTTGCATGCATCGATAGTTATCGAAGGGATTTCCGAAAAGCGAGCTATAGTCTCAGTATATACCTACGTGTCCGATATGACACGAAACGTTTTAAAAACAAGGAAACCCTTCTAAACTGTTTTCAAAACGGCGGAACGTACCTATTAAACAAAGGATATATATACACATATATAGTTATTTTCTTATGAGAAACGTCCGCCACTGTGCAGTGTTACGCGCATCGCACAGCGACTTAAAAAGATTTGGCATACATTTGCATCAGCTATTTACATGTATAGTCTTGGTCCATATCATATTGATTTTGTATTGGATTTGACATTGTGTCGTTACCATGACTCCGATGATTGCGGATGCTTGATGGAGTGTTGCTTTTGAGTTATCTGCTCAGTACTCATGCGCATGCATTGCGCTATGATGTTTTATGTATAGATGATTTCGGAGCCCCGATGACTTGGAATTTGTATTGAAATATTTTAGTATTTGGGGGTTTAAATTTAAATTCGGGGACCGAATTTCTTTAAGGGGGGTAGATTGTAACGTCTTCAAAATAATAAAATATGATTTTTGGGAAATTTTATAATTTAATATTATTTTAATGAATATTTTAATATTCTGGTATAATTAAATACAGATAAATGGGGAAAAATTATGGAAAATTCTAAAATAAGGTATTTTAAGGAATTGCTTCGTTTTCTGTGCATGCCCCCATTTCCTCTAGTTTTGACTGATTCCATCTAGGGTGAAATCTGGGTTGATTTTCCTATGTTGGTGTATAATTTGGGACTTGTTTTAGCATGGATTTTGGTATTTGGTGATTCATTCCTGTCGGGTGGCGTTTGGACGTCAACGACAAGTGGATTTTGATTGTGTTTACATGCGAGTCGATAGGTTTTTACCTATGCGGGTAGCGTGTGCTATTTTGGTTTCCGATATGATTTTCATGTGCTTTAGCATTGTGATATACTTGTAGGTACCCCGCGTGATGTTGAGGCAAAGGAGGTGAAGATAGCGACATCGGCTTTGGCACACGAGAAGCAATGTGAGTAGATTTATATCTGTGGGGAGAAGTCGGGTGGATGGCGTATAGCACCCCCGCAGTCCGTGGTGAAGTATACGAATACGTATACACACGAATATTTATTATGTGTTGTTTAGGGTTATTGATGGTAATAATGATATTTTGATGATAAGAATATATTGGTTTAGTTTAGTGCGAACCCTAGAGTAGTGGTTGCACTCACACATACATTTACACACATACTTGCATTCATTCTTTCATTTATTAGAGTGCATATGATGGTGCGTATATCTACACATGGGTATGGGACTATGTGTTTATATACTGGATTTGAGGATAGTATTTGGGATTTGAGATGAGTCGATGAGATTGGGCTTGAGGCCAGGAGATCGGTGATGTGATTTGGTTCGTATCGAGATACGACACGATGTTTTAACGGGTCTTTTGACGTAGTGATTCTTACACCTGCATGCATACATTGAGGGTATCAATATTGTACTAGACGTAGATCAGTACCCCGATCATGACATTTGATAAAGAGGATACCAGATAAATAGTATGATGAATGTGATATTGACCCGTACCCAGATTTGGGATGCCGTACGACGGATTTACGTACAAGCTATATTTTGATGATTGATCCGCACTCTTGACTTGGGATGTCTTATTATAGATAGGGTATCGGATATGATATTATTGAGGCGGGATCACCGACTAATATATATACATGTATGTATATGTATCGACTCAGATGTTAGGCGGTTTCCTCACCCGTAGCTCTACTTGTTAGTTCAGCCGTATAGTTTAAGATGGTTGTTAGATTAGATTAGACTCCTACCTATTTCAAAAACTAACGAATCGTGGGTATTTTAAAAGACAGCCCAAGGGATCCTACGGATATTTCAAAAGACGTATCTTTTCATAAAAACACCGTAGCCCCTATTTTCAAAACCCCATGATTCGTGTTATTTCAAAAGGCACCAATTGTAGAGGTTATTTTAGATTAATGCAGATTAGTTATAGTTGCGTCTAGTATTCAGCTTCCGCTCATTATTGTGGTTCGCATCGCATCGCATGCTTATATTATGTTTCATACTCCATTATTGATGTTATGCTGTTAGGACACCAGCACCATTACCGATGATGCGTATGTACCACGTACACTTACTTGCCGGCTCACACACATCTTCATCGGTAATTGCCATGTCACGTACACCTTAGAAAATATTATTGCATCGACATAGGTTAGCTAATAATTTAGACATGATATTAGTGTACTTGCCTTATATGCTAGATTAGACATTGTAATTATTAGTTGTTACATTATGCATGTTATTATTCATGGATTTTTATGCCTGTATGCACTGTTTACATGCTATTGAGGATTGGATTCGGATTTCCATGAGATTTTCTGGATTAGGGGGAAAACCGCAAAACTTATATAAACTTCTTCTCTCTTTAAAATAAAAAGTGCGGTTTTCCCATGATGTATGAGTCGTCCACCATGAGTTTGCTGATGGATTTGGAAACCCGATTCGAGGAGACGGATGAACCGTTTCGGGTACATGGTGGACCCGATAAGGTACCCCGGGGCAAGAAGCGCGTGGTGATGACGATGTGAGCCTGGCGGGGGAGCACTACCTACCGGTGATTTTACCCGACGCGTCGGATATCCGGAGGATACCGTCGTGGTCTTGAGATGGATGGTAGGGGCCGGTCTGGACTGACGGCGCCCTAGATATTATGATTGAGACATTGGGATTTCGAGATTTCGAGGTACAGAGACTGTGATACAGAGATATCGAGATATTGGGATTACGTTTTGTGCCGATGCTAGGCACTGTTTTATGCTGATTTCATTATGATACCTCAACTAAAAATACAAGGGAAATCTCACTAAATTATGAAAACAGTTTCTTCATTTACATGTATTCTGCTTTCATGCATTCATACTTCATATTCATGACATACTATTACCTGAGGCACTAGCACGA
The DNA here is from genome assembly GCA_030015575.1 of Agapanthus africanus. Lineage (NCBI taxonomy): Eukaryota > Viridiplantae > Streptophyta > Magnoliopsida > Asparagales > Amaryllidaceae > Agapanthus > Agapanthus africanus. The sequence continues at coordinate 212,032,243 of JASDDO010000004.1, forward strand.
GCACTTGGCACTACATTCACGTATAGAGATTACATTGCCAGTTTAGCATGCTTCAGCTTTATTCATATTGAGGTTTCTTTATATCTGATCGTATTGACCTAGGTTGGGTCATGCATTCGATCTCTGCTTGTAGATATCTTTCTATTCACGAGTTGGCAACTCACCCCCGTTGTGCCCCAGTTCTTGCAGGTTTGCCGTACAGTTCTATAGCGGCATTTCTGGCACACTGCTTCCTTTTGGGTGATTTGCTTGGATAGGTGGGTTCTTTTGTATCAGAACCGCCGTTGTATTTATATTATTCATTGTATCTAGAATATCCATCAACCAAAACTCGTATATTGTTTCAGACCTAGACTAGTGATGTATTATTCGACCATAGAGTCGCGCTTAGTAGTGTTGCGGTTTTCTTGTTGCTTTTGAGCTTTCTTTTGGATTTGATCCTCGCCACTTGGCGTTGTATATTATTGTTGCATGTGTGGTGGTTACCGTCGATTGACGAAGAGCTAGCTCCCGCTTGGGGATGCCTTTATCATTGCATATATTGTTATCCTTGTTATACCCCATTCGGGGCCAGTTTTACAAAAGAAACTCTGCCGAAATTTTTAGAAAAGACTGTACTGTTTTTAAAAATGCATATTCGGCTTAGTTATTTAAAAACCTTGATTTCAAACATGTTTTTCTTCACTTCTTTAAACCAGTTTCTTTACTTATTCTTAAAAATGGTTTTAGATTTCTGGGCTTTTGGCTTACTTGGATCAGATGGAGTCCTATAGACTTCATATGGTTCAAGGGCCAGTCACGTGCTCTTTCGGGTCGTGACATATGTATGCCCTAGAGGCCATTACTATACATAGGATACATATTGTAGTGGATGCTTGGACATATATAGGGATGACTTTCTTGCTCGATATGATAGTATGCTATCTGGTTACTCTTTACTTTAACGTGTACACTGATTGTCTCTCTGTTACATGTTGGTAAAGCCCTTAGGATGTGTACTTGACTACCTGGACTATGATGCGGATCATACTAGTGGGGACATGGTAGTCCATAAGTACATCCATCAAAGTCCCTAGTCGTGTGTGTATCAAGACGGGTCATCGATATACCAGAGTAGACTAGCGTATACCTTCTCGACCCATACAGATGGGCGATGGATGATCCCATATCCATTGGTGTTTGACATCAGAGATGATATACGGGTGCTCAGTGGAGACTGGGTACACTGGACTATGCTTTGATTTCCATCATACCACGTCCAAGAGGGCGTGCAAAAAGGTGGCTTTTGGGTACAGTCCCGAATCACATAGAGGCAATAAGTGATAGGAGGGGTTTCGTCTCTCCCGGTATAGGGAGTTGATGTTGCGCTGTGCTCGATTGGCTATAACAGGAAGTCCTTGGCCAAGGCTGCTTTAGGGATTTACTGTTAAGTGTTACCAGTAGTTTCTCGACCCGTTATGAGCCTCATATCGACATGACTTATCGAGTTATTGGGGTCTGACGTTTACCGCCCCTAGACAAGATATGCGACATATCAGACGAACAGACCGGACTGTACGGTAGTGTTACTGGTTGGATTCACAGGAGTGTGAGCGGGCTTGCTCGTTGATCTTCTGATCGCTCAATACCCGGGTGGCCGTTACGTTTAGCAGACCGCTTGCGGCTTGTGGGTGTTTGATATGATCATCACCTACTGCCGGGGTATTGACGAGTCTTTAGAGTCCTACACAGGGGTTTCCTGGCTCAAGCGAAACGAAATAGGAGCGTATATGAGATATGTACGGGACCGAGAATAATACCAGTATGTGATACTGTATTCTATTCCCGCGATTTGTGACATTGATCGGTTGTATGCGATATAGCCGGGTTATCGGATCAAGTGTTGATTCGATAAGTTGTTACTATTGATATTAGTCTGTTATATACAATATGACCGGATCGTTAAATCAAGTGTTGATTTAATGATTTAATGTATAATTATATATTTGATATATTACTTTACATTAACTAGTATTGGTTCACTTAAGATTGATTTTCTCACTTGAATGTGCACATTGTTTATATGTGATATATGCAAGTGTACATGTTTGTATCATGCTTGATGATACAAACAAGTTGAGTGTATGAGACTTGAACCAAATCAAGGTTAAATTAGGTTTTACTATTTTCCTAGCATATAACAAAAGAGTGTGATTTTGGTCAAAGTTATCAAGCTTCATGAAGCTTGATAAACATTGACAAAGTACACTCTTTTGTCATTTGTATAAGATATTAGTTAACCCAACCCTTAACCTAATGCTTTGGTTAATTCTCTACATGAGTTAAGCATGAGGGCTTAACTCAACCATGGTGCCATTATTTATTGGATAAGTTTCATTTTGGATAATGATTCATATGATTCTTTTCTTCTTCATCATCTTCATCAAGCTCACAAAAGCTTGCTAGCTCCAATGGTGCCATGAGAAAAAGAGTGAGAAATCCAATTCTAAAGTGAACCCACTTCCTATTTCTTCATCCTCTACCACTTGCCATGTAGTATAGGGTGTTCTCTTCACAAAGTTTTTGACCAAGTGAAGGAATAGCTTGAGTTTGAGTCTCCCCGACGTAGATCATCTTCGGACTCGAAGTCAACGACCCAGCCCGCTCATTTCTCCGACGAAACCATCGCTAGAGTCCGGGATCCCGATGATCGCAGCGGAGGGACGTCAACACGGAGCTATAGAAGTGGAGGACCGGATCTACAAAGGTTGTATTTCCATTCAATTAGTAGCAAAGTAGTTTGCTAGCCGGTTGTTTCGCTTAATCTCTAGTTAACGATCTTCATTAGGGTTGTTAGGCACATAAAAATTTGAATTTGGCATGGTAGATGCCTTGTGGAACCTTTTGAGTGTGCCTAGTAACCCTACATATACGTGGGAGCTGGGGTCTATAAGCACATCCTTAAAAGGTTCCTAGTCGTGGGAGTTTCGATACTGGGCATCGATACTCCATTAGTAGACTAGTGTATACAGTCGAGACCCCGACGAGGGGCGGTGGCCGGTCTCACAAGCCATTGGTGTCAGTTGGTTCACCTAAAATATATACAGGTGCTCATTGGGTTATGAGTACACCGGACAAGACTCGCCGGGAACATGCTAGTTGGTATTATACCTGACGTCAGACAGCAGTTCCTTTGTGACATGTGTACAGGTTAGTTCATCGACCTGAGATCGTTATTTGTCTCGTGTGAGTTCCCACTGTGCTTTGATTACTACCCTACCACAGCTCAAAGGAGTCATGCAAACAGGTTTTAGTTGGGTACAGTCCCGAGCCACATGGAGGCAGTGAGCGGATCGGCAGGGGTTTCGTCTCTCCCGGTATTGAGGGTGAGATCGCGCTGTGTCTAGGAGAGCCATTACACGAAGTCCTTGGCCAAGGCAGGAGATTTACGGGTAGGTATTCCAGTAGTATCTCAGGGTGTTCTGGGCTACTCTCCGACACGACTTGTACCGCTTTTGGGGGTATGACTTTTACTAACCCCTAGGCCCGACATGCGATGCTCATAGACGAACGGACCGGACTGTACGGATATTGTCACTGACAGGCTTAGTAGGGTGTCAGGATGAGTTTGCTCATCGACCTCCCTTTTGGTCAATACCTGGTAGCCCGTTACGTACAACTAGTACCTCTGACATGCTAGTGGTTAAATCGACAGCCAAAGTATTGACGAGTCTTTAGAGTCCCCCACAGATAGTTTCTCAAGTTTTGGGCGAAACGTTGTATAGGCCGTATGATATATGGTAGGGTCCGATCATATACGTGCAGTAGTGCACGGTTCATGATCGGGCGGATCATACTAGTGGGCTTTGGTTTAAGCCGGATCCTAGAATTAGATTTGTTGGATTACTTTAGTCTCATCGCATTCGTATTCAGTCGGAATGTGGATGCAGGTATGTTTATACTGGTGAGGGTTATCCTTGTGATCCATCACGAGTTTACTTTAGATGTTGCCGTATCTTTTTATTGTTGAAAACATTTGGAATAATGTTTGTTAATGGAAATTGTGAGCTAAATATCATCATTTGGAGCATCAATTGTGACACATGCATAAGTGGTGACTCATGGTCTCTTTCTTTGTGCATGTGTCACATAAGGTGATGGATTTATGATGATATGATAAAAGGAGAGAGAGAGGGGCTGCCATGTAGTGGTGAGCTCTCATATTATTCTTCTTACTCTCTCTCATTTTATCATAGCAAAACAAAAGAAAAGAGAGAGCCTCTTCTTCTTGTTCTTCTTCCTCTAGCTCATAACCTCCATTAATGGCAACACCTTCAACCTCCATCCAAGCAATGGATGCAAGAGAAAAAGTGATCACAAACATTCTCTACAACACCTTAGACACGTCGGCTAGCACACTTCGTGCCCGAGTTGCTTCGGATGAAGCGGGAGCCCGTAAAAAGACTCGTAGATGTGGTGCCCTTTCCGACGAGGTGATCAAGACCGGAGATGCCGCGAGGAGCTTGGGATGGTGGTCAAAGTCTGAAGGACACAGATCGATCGGTATAGCCTTTCTATCCCTTCTCTAGATTGCTAGTTGTAGGTTAATGGTTCGATCCGGGTTTTAAGCATACAATAGCGCCGGTTTCTAGTTTGAAAAAGTTTTTCGTTTCTGCATTTTGGCCTCGGAAAGACGGCCGTGGCGCTACCGTAGTCTTACATGGTATCAGAGCCACGCCATTAACCTTTACTAGCTTGTTCCAACGTATTTAAAATATCGATCGAACGAATTTTCTAGAAACTTCATTTCCAAGTCATCAGTTTCTGTCGAATTTTTCCTGTGGTCAAAAAATTATTTTGTGTGCTGCAGAAAATCAGGCAGGGTTTTTTAGGAGTTCTGAGAAAATTTGGTTGCATGATCGTACGGTGCCGCCGCGGAACCGCGGCAATAACCCTCTTACGGCCGTGGTTCCGCCGCCATTCTGTGCCCTCACTGCACCAAAATTTCTACAGTGCTTTCTGACTTGGAAATTAGGTTTCTGGAATGTTCTGTTTGGGCCCAGATTATTTTGAGTGCTGGGTATTGTGCTTGGGGCCCACTTTGGGAAATTTTGTCGATCGAAAATTTTAAATATGTTAGTTCACAGCATTTAAATTATATCTGCGACCGTGAATGTCATTTGATCGGTAAATCTTGCCTAATTGCTATAGCTGTCACGACCCGAAAGAGCACGTGACTGGCCCTTGAATCCTATGAAGTCTATAGGACTCCATCTGACCCAAGTAAGCCAAAAGCCCAGAAATCTAAAACCATTTAAGGAATAAATAAGGAAAAACTAGTTTTAAGAGGTAAAGAAAACATGTTTTGAAAATCAAAGTTTTTAAATAACTAAGCCGAATATGCATTTTTAAAATGTGTAATCTTTCCTGAAAATTTCGGCAGAGTTTCCTTTGTAAAAACTGGCCACGAATGGGGTACAACAAGAATAATATATAAATGCAGTGATAAAAGGCATCCCCAAGCGGGAGCTAGCTCTTCGTCAATCGACGGTCACAACCACGCAAGCAAAAGAATATACAATGCCGAAGGGCGAGGATCAAAACTCAAAAGAAACTCAACAGCCTGAAAACCGTAATACTACAAGTGCGACTCTAAGGTCGAAATAATACAACACTGTTTTCTAAGTCTGAAACAATATACAAGTTTTGGTTGATGGAATTTATGTTGGAGATAGTGCCCTCAGAGTCAATTATTGGATCACAGGCACGTGATTGCAATGATTGAGGGAGGACCTATCCCAGGAGGACATTCTTACTCGAGATGATAGTATGCTATCTGGTTTACCTTTATCATCGTGTACTGCTTTAGGTGACCTGACATGTCGCTATTACACGTTGATAGAGCCCCTAGGATTCTTGCTTGACTGCCAGCAGTATGAGGGCGATCATATACGTGAGAGCTGGCGGTCTATAAGCACATCCTTAAAAGGTCCCTAGTCATGGGAGTTTCGAGACAGTGCATCGATACTCCAGAGTAGACTAGTGTATACAGTCGAGACCCCAACGAGGGGCGGTGGCCAGTCTCACAAGCTACTGGTGTCAGTTGGTTCACCAAAGATGTATACAGGTGCTCATTGGGTTATGAGTACACCGGACAGGACTCGCCGGGAACATGCTAGTTGGTCTTATACCTGACGTCAGATAGCAGTTCCCTGGTGACATGTGTACAGGTTAGTTCATCGACCTGGGGATCGTCATTTGTCTCGTGTGAGTTCCCACTGTACTTTGATTACTACCCTACCACGCTCAAAGGAGACGTGCAAACAGGTTTTAGTTGGGTACAGTCCCGAGCCACATGGAGGCAGTGAGCGGATCTGCAGGGGTTCGTCTCTCCCGGTATTGGGGGTGAGGTCGCGCTGTGTCTAGGAGAGCCATTATACGAAGCCCTCGGCCGAGGCAGGAGATTTACTGGTAGCTTTTCCAGTAGTATCTCAGGGTGTTCTGGGCTACACTCCGACACGACTTGTACCGCTTTTGGGGGTCTGACTTTTACCAACCCCCTAGGCCCGCCATGCGATGCTCATAGACGAACGGACCGGACTGTACGGATATTGTCACTGACAGGCTCAGTAGGGTGCCAGGATGAGTTCGCTCATCGACGTCCCTTTTGGTCAATACCTGGTAGCCCGTTACGTATTGGCTTATACCTCTGACGTGCTAGTGGTTAAATCCACAACCAAGGTGTTGACGAGTCTTTAGAGTCCCCCACATTCAGTTGCTCAAGTTTTCGGGCGAAACGCTGTGGAGGCCGTATGGAGATATGGCAAGGTCCGATCTGATACGTACGGTATTGCACGGATCAGGATCGGACAGTCAGTACTAGAGGCCGTATGGATATATGGCAGGGTTCGATCAGATACGTGCGGTATTGCACGGATCAGGATCGAACGGATATTACTAGCCGGCTTTGGTTTAAGCCGGATCCTAGTATAGTGCAGTGTAGATTTTGTCTCATTGCATTTGTATTTCGGTCGGAATACAAATGCGGGTGTGTATACACAGTATCGGGGTTTTCCTGTCATTTATTACGGGACCAGTTTTCTGGAGTTGCCTGTTTGCTTTCCGTTTCGGCCATATTTCTTTGTATCGTTCATTGGCCGAAGATTGGTGGAGGAGGGCTTATTTGCATTTGTGCAAATAAGTATTTGTGGAGGGTGTTCTTTGCATATTCTTGTATCATGATAATTCCTCCACCATTTGACTTCTTCTTCTTCTCATCATGGCTTGACTTTTGACTCATCATGGTTGTTGATGATTAGCTTGTTGGAGTGTTGGTTTTGGTGCAATCATGGTTGTTGATGATTGGTTGATGGAGTATGAGTTTTAGTGGGTGATCATTTCCTTTTTCATGATAACCCTTTTCTCTCTCTTGTTTATTGGCACACACTCATTTTCCTTTGAGACTCACTCCACTCTCTTCTCCTCACTATGCATGGTCGGCCACACTTGGAGAGGGGGGGCTGTCCCAAATTTGTTGCGGGGGTTTTCATCTCTTTTGTCTTGGAAAAATCCCCACAAGTTCCATCTCCAAAATCCAAGTTCATTACCTCCACCATAGGGCAACTTCTATAAACCCCAAATGAGACACAAGGTTCTACACACATTCTATAGCAAACCTTGGGCACGTCGACTCGCCAGCTTCGTGCCCGAGTTGCCTCGGTATAGAGGCGGGAGCCCGTAAAAGAAGCAGGCGACGTGGCGCCCTTCCGGCGAGGAGATGGAGACCGGAGCATTCCGCGGTAGATCGGGACGACGGCGAGAAGACCGGAGGACACGGATCGCTCGGTATATCTCTCTTCCCCATCTAGTAGTTAGCTAGGACTAGTTAATGGTACGATCCGGGTTTTAGTGCGCGGTGGTGCCGGTTCAAGAAAATTAAAGTTAACCATCGCTTCCGCATTTTGGCCTCGGGATGGAGGCCAGGGCGCCGCCGTGCACTTACAATTTCTAGATACAATGAATAATAAATGTTCAATGGTGGTTCTGATACAAAGAACCCACCTACCCAAGCAAGTCACCCATATAGAAGCAGTGTGCCAGAAAAGCCGCTATGGAATCTGTACGGCAAAACCTGCAAGAACTGTGGCACAACGGGGGTGAGTTGCCAACTCGTGAATAGAAAATATCTACAAGCAGAGATCGAATGTATGACCCATCCTAGGTCAATACGATCAGATATAAATAAACCTCAATATGAATAAATCTGAAGCATGCTAAACTGGCAATGTAATCTCTATACATGAGTGTAGTGCCAAGTGCTCGTGCCAGTGCCTCAAGTAATAGCATATCATAAATATGAGGTATGATCAATATAATCAAATCTGCATGTACGTGGATCCCATCCACTCGTCACCCGATGACAATAAGCATTATGCATGTAAATGTCATAAAGCATATACATGGAAAATATGAGGATATATCCAAAAGCATGGAACCTGAGTGCCTAGCATCGACACTCGAAAATATCATGAAAACCTGTGCCTAGCATCGGCACGCAAATCCTCACATACCGGGCATCCGTCAGTCCGGGTCAGCCCTCTCTCTCATATATCGGGCATCCGTCAGTCCGGGTCAGCCCTCTCTCAATATATCAGGCATCCGTCAGTCCGGGCCAGCCCTCTCTCAATATATCGGGCATCCGTCAGTCCGGGTCAGCCCTCTCTCAATATATCGGGCATCCGTCAGTCCAGGTCAGCCCTCTCTCAAAACCAGAAATATCATAGAGACAACATATCTCAATGCGCAAATCAGAAAGCAAGATGCATGTGACATATAAGTGAAATGCAAGTAACAATATATCCTGCAGCATGGAATAATATATCAATAAACACAAGCAATGCAATGCAAATAGCATGAATATGCGGAATCGAATAATCAACGCAACAGTAAAGAATCTACCTCAATAAATATATCATGTAGCCTTGCCTTTTGAAATAAGACGAATCAGGGTTTTTAGTAAAATAAGGGCTACGGTGTTTTAAGAGAAGATGCGTCGTTTGAAAATATCCGTAGAATCCCTTTTTCCTATCCTTAAAATATCCCCGATTCGTTAGTTTCAAAATAGCTATGACTCGGGTCTAGTCTAATGCCTACTATGCGAACTACGGATCCAACTATCAAGCCAAACAGGAGGGGTATGGAAACGACCTAAATCTGAGTCGATATATATAAATATAAATATAATAGTCGGTGATCCCGCCTCAATAGTATCACAACGATATAATATCCTCGAGTCATGAGCGCGGATCTGTCATCCATATAGGCTCGTACGGTAAACTGTCGTACGACATCCCAATAGCGGGGTACAGTCAATATCACATTATCTCATCACATATCAGGTATCACTATCATCATATCATATAATCCGGGATACAGATCTAAGTTTAGTACAATCGATACCATCTACACAACTATGAATGCGGGGTAAAACACATGCCGAAAGGCCCGCTAATCCATCGTGTCGTATCTCGAATACGAAACCTGCCATATCGCCGATCTCACGGCCTCAAATCGAATCTCATCGACTCAACTCACATCCCATGCACTATCCTCAAATCCCGTATATGAACACATAGTCCCATACCCATGTGAACACATACAACATATATTCCCATATACACATACGAAAGAAAGTATGTATGCAAGTGTGTGAGTGCGTGTGTATCGGTGCAACCCCTACTCTTAGGGTTTCGCACTACACTAAACCAATCCATCTTATCATCAATAATCTCAAGAACATATAATAAATATATGTGTGTATACGTATTCGTATACATCACCACGGACTGCGGGGGTGCTATACGCCATCCACCCGACTTCCCCCGTAGATATAATCTACTCACCCGGTCTTCGCTCGCCGAAATCGATGACGCCGCGCTTCTTCGCCTCGGAATCCTTGCGAGGGTACCTACAATAATAAACCGTCGCAATAAGTATTAAAATCGAGGCAGAAAACCAATACAGCGCACAGTGTGCTCATAGGTTGGAACCTATGGCCTAAACGTGCAAATCAATCACACAATCCCAGTTGTCGATGTACGAACACCCGACAACCAAATACAAATCCAAATATCAAGAAAGTGCATTTTAAAATACGGAAAACATTGCTTAAAACACACCAAAATGCTCCCAGATTTTCCCCAGGTGATAATTAGCCAAAACTGCATATAGGAGGGGTCTATTTTAGTGCAAAATGAGCCCTGGAACAAAACTGGAACAATTCTACCCTACTCTGGCTGCAAATTGCGGCCAGAATGATTAAATCTGCGGCTATTGTTTGAATTAGGGGCTCGGGTCTGGTGGTAGCTTCCTAGATGCCTGCACGACTCACTGTCAGCTCAATTTTATTTTTGGGGTCTCGGGGTGATAGCAGATTCCTAAAACCTTTACAGATTTCACAATACCTCCGATATCGGTTTTCTAAATCCGTATTCCGGGTTTCAAATCTCAGGTTTGGGTCTCAATTCCATCACTAGGGTGTTTGTGCTGCCTCCACTAAGCTCAATTTTATACTACAACTCACAATTTCCTCAAACCCTAACTAGGTTTCCTTTAAGTCCACAACACCACCCGATATCGATTCAATTTTTAACATAGGGGTATAAGTAATGCAAAAACTAATCTAATGATCCATAAATTACCTCATTTGGCAACTCAAGAATTTTCTTGAGTTGCCCCTAGTGGCCAAAATCCTTGCTTTCTTGGTCCGATATGTTTGTCTCGAGCTCGTGCACTTTTTTAGTGAAATGAAGATAGGGTTTTGAGTTTGTTTTTGTGATGATTTGAGGAGGTGAAGAGGGAGGGAATGAGGAGCTAGGGCAGCAGCAGCAACCATGAAGAGGGAGAGAGGAAATGGTGGTGGAAAAAGGAGAAGAAGCCAAGTCAAAGAAGTCCTCACCTACTCTTTCTCTCTCTCACCATACCTATTATCTTTTCTTTTTCTTATTTTCTTTTCTTCACTAAATCCCTTCTCACTTGAATAGTAAACCCAAAAGAAAAGCCATGGTAGAAATGCACAAGTGTAGAGAAAAAGATATGTGCATGTTTTGCACAAAATTTGCTAAAAACCGATTAGCGATTTTTAATCGCGATTAGCACTAAATTAGTGTCGAACTAATCACAAAAACTTTAAAATGTCATAATCCCATAGAATACCCTATTTTGGAATTTTCCATAATTTTTCCCATTTATTTGTATTTAATTATACCGAAATATTAAAATATTCATTAAAATAATATTAATTTATTAAAATTCCCAAAAATACTGTTTTATTATTTTGAAATGTTACAATAGCCCTTTTAGATGGATTTGCGAACGTGACATTCACGTTGATGTTCTGTGTTGTGCTGTGATGTTGCGGATTTATCGCGGTGGATAGCCTGGATGCAATGGTAGTACAGTTTGGTTGTATTTGTAAATTTGATATTGCGGGGCGAGCGTCCGATATGTGGACTGCCGTCACTGCCTGTTTGTATATTATTCTTTTGGGGCACGACCGGGCTGAGGTCGATGTACCCGTTGTATATATATTTTTCCTTTCTGTACTAGGATTACCCCGCGGTGGGGTGCACGGATAGCTGGGTTCTAGAGGGCAACGAGCCCGCATCTCATGGCTTTGAGATGGAGGGGGCTTCACTCTAGAATTGGTGGGCTATTCGCCGCACTCGTAGGGGGTATAGGTTGACCCAAGGAGGGGTGCTCAAGTTACTGGATTCCGTGAAGTGCTGGGTGGTCCATTCACGTTGTTGAAGGGGGCTGCCTCGCTTCAGATTTTGGCGGGTAACTTGCCGCGCCCGTAGGGGTCTAGGATTTCATTGCACAGGCTATCCACACGACCAGGGGAACGTCGGGTTTCAGTAGTGGTTCTATGAAACCCGGGGATCCCAGATTATCTGTATTGTTCTGTGATGCTTATTACATTTCTGTGATGTTGCATTTTATCACACCTTGAGCGAATATTATATATTGATATATATACTAGTAGATGTTGTATATGTTTTACACTCGCGCTAGTCCAGTCCCCGCTCTGTCGTTAGTTAAGTAACCTAACGGGTGATGACGGGACCCAGTGGCGAATGCGGATGGCATATACGTACATCGTATTTTCGTTCTTTTGTGGTGTGATTAATTGATGGGACTGCGTTGATTCGGATCAATGCAAGCTAAACAAACCTGTTTGATGTTGTTAGAACATTTTTCAAAAAAAGCTGTTATTGCAAGGACGTTCTCTTTTGTTTTGCACAGTGGTATTCGGTTATGAATATCCAGCACCTCAGTCGACGAGGCAATGGCCGAGATCCCTTCATGGGGACTGACCCCTTGGACAGAAGTTTGCGTCAGGGTAATAACTTCACTATAGCCGATTGCCTTTTGCTTTGCATCGTGGTATTCAGTTGGAATATCCTGCACCTCATTCTACGGGGAAAGAGCCGAGATCCCTTCACCGGGAGTGACCTCTTTAGCAAAGGTTTTCGCCACTATATTTTTATAAAAAGCTATCTGGTTCCTTCAACGATATCAAGTTCTTTACATTAAAGGTTTTTCGCCAAAAACCAAACGTAGCCCTCCGTCATTTCAGATTAGTATTTCTTAGTATTCGTGCTACGTTTGTCGTGCTCAGCCGAGGCGTAGTGTGCGGTAGCTCTATAATGCTTTTCTGTCTTATGGATATGTGATTGGTTAGGACAGTCGAACGGTCATTTTGGCTCAGTCAAGGACTCGTGCGGATGGGTCTAATGCAATCAAGATAATGACGGGTTGAACTTGGCTAGGATCCTTTAATATGTTGGCTTAGTCAAGGTCATTTGGGTCCTAGGGGTAAAAATCACATCGGGAGTTTCTAAATAAATTGAAACTTGCCAGGCATGCGCATACCTTCTGGAGTGTGATGACTTGAGTGGATTCCATCAGGTTATCATACGATGATAGTTGGATCCCGATTCCCACTGATGAGTTGGTTTACTCCTTGGGTGATCCCGACAAATTCTTCTTTTAGGTTTGGAGGAGAATTTGAGGTTACAGTGGGAGGTTTCCTGATTAGATAAAGTGATAACCATTCTGATCTAGGTTAGAGTGCACGCTGAGTGTTTCTTTTCTCTCTCTCTCTTTGGGAGCGACCATGGTCCGACCCTTGACTATGACTCAGTGACCAAGTTAACCGAACCTTCTTAAAACACTGGCGTTTGGATTGTCAGAGTTGCATACCTCATTGCCACTCCTACTTTTACCCTTTTTCTCCAGAACACCCCGTATTACTACAAACATCCACTTCCATTGGATAAAACCATCGTATGGTTATATACGAACTCAAAGGAACTTGTTCCAGATTCGAGGATGGTTTCCGGTTCTGGAGAAAATGAATAGGACTATTCAGTTGGCTTTTTCTTTTTACCTTCTCTCAGGTTGCGAGTGCTCCTTGGATTAGGACAGTACACCCATTATGCTCATTGGATAGTCTTCTTCCAAACCATAGGCAGGTGCCGAACGGTGGGGAATGAAGAAAACCAATTAGCCTAACGAAGGTGTGCAGAAGGTATCAAGTAAAGACAAATAAAGGGATTAGTAAGAGGGCAAAGTAAACTGCGACTGCTATTCACGACCGAACCAAGTATTTCATCGCCACTCCTACTTCACCTTTGTATTTCTCAGGAACACCCCGTATCACTACGAAGATCCACAGTTTATTGGATACTTCATCGTATGGTTATATATGAACTCGAAAGAACTTGTTCCAGTTCGGGGATGGATTCTGGTTCAGGAGAAATAGGAATAAGGTTTATTCAGTTGTCTTTTATCTTCACCTTCTCTCAGGTTACGAGTACTCCTAGGATTAGGAGAGTACACCCATTATGCTTATTGGATAGTCTTCTTCCAAACCATAGGCTGGTGCCGAACGGTAGGGAAGGAAGAAAACCATTTGGCCTAAAGGGGTGTACAAAAGGTAATGACTAAAGACATATAAAGGAATTTGGAGAGATGGCAAAGAAATATACAGTTACAGTTGTGAATCTGATAATGGAAAAGGCATTACTAGGAATACCAGGATACCCCTTCGGAACATTTTCATGTTTCAGTTTCACTGTGTATTGTTAATAGAAAACTGATTCCCAATTAGTACTCACTCCAGGGTATGTATTTACCAGGTTTGATTCTCACATCTGTATGGTTTTACAGATGATGAGTGGGAGTAAGTTATTGGGAATTAGGTGATCATCCTCATTATATCGGGATTCGTTGTAATTGGTGATATTTGAGGAAATCGCCTGGGTTGTTTGCCGGACGGCAAATATTTGGTTTAGAATATCCGTTGTTATGCACCAATTTCAAATTGATATATCCGTACGTTTATTTTTATAAAGTGAGATATAACTTTTTGAAATTATGTCTATGACATTTACCTATATCAGTGGATGGTTAGGTAAGGAGTATTAAACAGCGGTGTAATTCTTCTTAACCATAAGTATATTTTTCAACCTACAACACATAAGGAATGAGTTATTAGGCTCAGGGGACTTATACAGAGTATTGTATGTTGTCCAGTATCCATGAGGACAAAAGGGTTGGTACTCGTACTATATTCTGTTTACTTATGACTTCTCTAGTTCTTAGACATGTGTTTCATACAAATACAAGGTCCAAGTTTTGAGAAGTTATAGGTATAAGAATAAAGTAGAAAACCATGTATTGAACGTTTCAGGATTCTTCAAGGTGATCGAAGATGTGGATACTTGTGCATGGTATTCAGTTGATAGTAATGATTATGAGAAACTTGTTTCTCTTTCAGGTTACTCATATCTGGATGCATTCCTAAGTTGAGTAACGCTGATCGGCCTCCTTCCATTTAGTTGACATGCACTGGAGACAGCTGCATGATTTGAATCTGGTTCCAATTAAATCAATGCCTCTGTTTCTATATTGGATATAGAATAGTTCATATCTCAATATTGTTAAGGTACGGGGAGTTGTCCGGCTTATGCTTAAAACCAGACTCTGGATAACTCAAGGCCCGTTTCTGTAATGGCTGTTTGTGGGTTGACCCGGGCTATGACGAGGGTTGACTTTCTACCATCTGGAAGATCAATAGTGATATTGTTCTTGACTCGCCATAGTTTTGATAAAAATGGATTTTTTCAGAAAACAGTAGTGGGAGTATGGTAGAACTGGAAGTGATTCCAGAACTGCAAACGATTACTGAAAATTTGATAAGAACCTAAATATTCGATCTAGTTTGACATTCCATTGGCCACTCCGCAGATATGGTGGGTAACCTCTGTTAGTGTATATGCCCTAGAGGCCATTACTGTATCATACTAGTTTGTATATTACTTAATGGTGTAAGTCGATGTAGTACACCCCAGTACTTATGGGGAGGCGGAATTTTCAAAAACGATCAAGTTTAAAGAACGAACATCGACTAACCGCTTGAATCGAAGCTAAACAAATAATAACCGAACACATAGCTATACTAAACTATAGTGTTAAGGGATTATACCTAATGAAAACGGTCCTTCGTCTTTGTGTCCTCCTTTGTTCTCCTCGACCTTCTCTAGGTAGTAGACGATCCACCCGAGAGCAAGACACCAAGCTACACCTCTAACTTGAGGTAACTAATCAACTTTGATTGCTAATCAAAGATGAAAGGATGATATAGAGTGAAGGTAATGGATGCTTAAGTCTAACTAAACCTTTGATCTCAACACATGAGGATTAAGGATTAGTATCTTGAAGATGAGAGCTTGAGGAGAGAGAATATGAGATAAGATAATGAGAGAAGAGAGAGAGTGTATCATAATATATTATGAAGCATTCTTCTTTAAGAATAATGAATAAAAGAAATGAATAAGCATGCTTCATAAAATATCTAGTGGTGATTCATTAGCATGAGTCATTAAGCAATAAATGTGCATTAATGAAATGAATGAATCACCACCATGACTCACAACCTCATCCAAAGTAACCTCCTTTGTCACATCTTCTAGAAGCTTCTCGTACAATTACGAGAACGCCCCTCCAATCCGCAAAAATATGGAAAAACTTTAGACTGTAAAAATCCAATAACCGGATACCAGTAACTGGCTTAAACCAAAGCCGACTGGTAAAAACTGTCCGAAAGTCGTACGTGCGTAAACGCACGTATGCGTCCGAACCCTTTGTCGCAAAACCATGCAACCTCTATATCGTTTCGCCTGGAGTAGGAAACTCTCTGTGTGGGACTCTAGAGACTCGACTACTACGCTGGCAGTGGGTTTAACCACAGACCGTAAGCGGTACTAGCTGTACGTAACGGTCCCCAGGTAGTTGTCGATAAGAAGGCCGATGAGAAAACCCATCCGAACTCCTACTGAGTCTGATGTGACAATCTCCATACAGTCCGGTCCGTTCGTCCAAGACTATCGCATATCGGGCCTAGGGGGCGGCAAGCATCAGTCCCCTAATAGCGGTATAAGTCGTGTCGGAGGGAAGCCCATTACACCCTGAGAAACTACTGGAACCTACCAGCAAATCTCGCTTGCCCTGGCCAGGGACTTTGCGTAATGGCTCTCTGACACAGCACGATATCTACTCCCAATACCGGGAGGGACGAATCCTGTCTAACCGCCACTGCCTCCAAGTGCTCGGGACTGCACCCAACTGCTACCTGTTTGCACGACTCCTTTGAGCCGTGGTAGGGTAGCAATCTAAGAACAGTGGGACACACTTGAGGCGAAGTAGCAGTGTCAAGTCTGCGGACTACGCTGTACTCATGTCACATGGGAACTGTTTACTGATGACTGGTATCAAACCAACCAACAGTTCCCTGTGAGTCCTGTCCGGTGTACCCGTAACCTAATGAGCACCTGTATACTATCTCCAGTACGACGTACTGACGGCTGTGGGACAGACCATCTCCCCAACTGGGATGAGAAGCGTACACACTAGTCTACTCCGGAGTATCGATGCTCAGTCTCGATAATCCAACGACCAGGGACCTGAATGAGGATGTGCTTGTAGACTACCCAGCCCCCACTAGTGTGACTGCCATCACAATGCTGGTAGACAAGCAAGATCCCAAGAGCTCTATCAATACGTACACTCACATATTAAGATAGAAAAACCAAGTAGCATACTACCATGTTTAGCAAGACTGTTATATACATGTGAATATCCTAAGCTTCCATTAAGTAATATACAAGCTAGTATGATACAGTAATGGCCTTCTAGGGCATAAACACTAACAATTGGAAGCTTGGGATATTCACCTTGTATAGATAATCTTGCTCAAAATGGTAGTATGCTACTTGGTTTGTTTCTACTTTAATGTGTACATGTGTTTATTTTATTATATCACCTATACGCATTAGTGGAGCCCTTAGGATCTTTGCTTGATTACCAGCGTTGTGATGGCAGTCACACTCGTGGGGGCTGGGTAATCCATAAGCACATCCTTATACAGGTCCCTAGTCGCAGAACTATCGAAACAGGGCATCGATACTCCGGAGTAGACTAGCGTATGCGCTTCTCATCCCAGCAGGGGAGACGGTCTGTCCCACAGCCGTCAGTACGTCGTACTTGAGATAGTATGCGGGTGCTCGTTAGGTTACGAGTACACTGGACAGGACTCATCGGGAACTGACTGGTTGGTATTATACCTATCGTCAGTTATGAGTTCCCAGGTGACATAAGTACAGCTTAGTCCGCTGACTTGACACTGTCACTTCGCCTCGAGTGTGTTCCCACTGTACTTTGATTACTACCCTACCACGGCTCAAAGGAGTCGTGCAAACAGGTAGTAGTTGGGTGCAGTCCCGAAGCACTTGGAGGCAGTGATGGTTAGACAGGATTCGTCTCTCCCGGTATTGGGGGTTGACATCGCGCTGTGTCTAGGAGAGCCATTACACGAGTAGTCCCTGGCCAGGGCAAGCGAGATATACTGGTAGGTTTCCAGTGTTATCTCAGGGTGTTATGCGCTTCACTCCGACACGACTTGTACCGCTATTAGGGGACTGACGTTTATCGCCCCCCTAGGCCCGCCATGTGATGTATCAGACGAAAAGACCGGACTGTACGGAGACTGTCACATTCAGGCTCAGTAGGAGTTCAGATGGGTTTCACCTCGTCAGTCTTCTTGTCGGCATCTACCTGGGGGCCGTTACGCACAGCTAGTGCCGCTTGCGGTCTGTGGTTAAACCCACTGCCAGCGTAGTGTCGAGTTTTTAGAGTCCCACACAGAGAGCTATTCGCCTTTAGGCAAAAGAGTAGAGGTCGTATGGTTTTGCGACAGGTCGCATGGTTTTGCGACAGGGTTCGGTCACATCCGTGCACTTGTGCACGTTTAGTGTCCGGACAGTTAACACTAGCGGGCTTTGGTTTAAGCCAGATCCTAGTGTACGTTTTGGGATTGGTTTTATCTAGTATGTATTCATGTTCCTCGGAACGCGGATGCGGGTGTGTATGCACAGTTGACAGAGAGACAGAGGCAGGGGATTCTCATTAGGGTTGTTGACTGTTGACTGTTGACTGTTGATTTTTTGCTAAACCCTAATGAGAATATGAAATATAATTAACAATAATATTAATTAAGTATTATAGTGACATGGTTGTTGAGGGGTTGACTTTGTTGACTTGTTGACTTTGTTGACCGGTTGACTAGGTTGTACTAGTTGACCATCATCATGACAATAACTATCATTTCATGGCAAAGACTTTTGCTTGCTTGTTTCTCTTGTGCAAAATGAGTGCATGAAATGATAAGGCTATTTTGACTTAAACCATCACATAATACTTTATTGCTATGATTTGTTATGATGGCTTTGGATTATGAGAGCCAAGAGAGAAAAGTCTTACTAATTCTCTCATTTTCCATTCTCTCTCTTGTTTTGAGCTCTCACCCTCTTCCTCTTGCTCTCCCTCTCTCTAGTCTATGGTTCACTTGTCTCATGTGTTGAGAAGCAAGAACCATAGAGAAAAATCACAACACACATCTCCTCTACTCACTCTAGTTCACAAGGTTTAGCAAACCGAGTGAACTAGTTTCTTCAAAGTTCGAAGAAGAAGCCAAAGGTAGAAGCTTTCGGGTGGATCGATCTTCGGCGCAAGGAGACGACGGGGTGAAGCCGATCCGTACACCATCGAGAGTTGAAGACGAAGGAGTTCAAGAAAGAAAGGTATAACCCCCTAACCGAGTAGTTAACAACTCCTAGTTTGGTTGTTAGGTAGATAGTTTAACAAAGATCCGTTTGAGTCCATGTTACCGCCTCTAGAAAACTCGTTTTCCTCAAATTCTGCAAGCCCGTAAGTACCGGGAGAGGTAGCATAGACTTACAACCTCAGGCACCCGAGAGGTACTCCGGTTGCCTCAAGGACGGTGACATGGAGGTTCTTGTTTACCCTGTCTTGACACTACTGTTGTTTCAGGCTATGAGACCCAGCAGGAGGATGAGTATAGCGTCGTTCTGAACTAGCTTTAGAAGTGCACGTGTATATGACTCTTCCAGAGGGTTGTCATAGTCAGTGGGAGCAGCGGAAGCATAGTGGACAAGTAGCTTATGTCTATTTATAGACTAAAGCAGATATAGCGGAGATAGATCATCTATTTCTGATGTGACAGTCATAGGTTTGACTTCATCAGAATAGAGGATGGATCTGTTAAGAAAGTAGTAGGGTGTGATGTCCTGGTATTTGGATGACATACACAGAGTAGGAAGTGAAATTCCTATACTACGATCGGTTATACTTTGGTTGTCACACAGTGGTTTCTCCACATAGGATATGGATATTATATCAGATATTCTGGTTACTAGATCTATGGTTTTAGATCTAGATTTGGGTAGTTTCCCAATCTGGGTACTTAGACAGCATTCTAAAGGTGTTTTAGGATGGACAACTCCTAGAACGGTAGTGTACCTGCAGGTGATGGAGTCACCCTCTCTAAAGGTGTCTTACAGACTATAGGGGAGAGGGATTGGCAGATCACTTGCTTAGGCAATTGAGTCAATCATAAGATGTCAAGTACCACACCAGATATTTTTTTTGCACGAGATGCAATAAGTTGATTTTAATCCAATCCTGGAGAAACGACCGGAAACAGTTTTAGAACATAAGTTGATGTTCTAGGGATATGATAACAACAGCCTCTTTTAGGAGACGGTTATCATTCCAGGCTTCCAAGGTGACCTGGATGGCAGAGTGACTGTCAGAGTTATAGTTTTCCCTCTGACGAGGGGCAGTATTTTGGACAGGTGCTCCAAGCGGATACTGAGGGACGTGTGGCGCATGATACTGATTAATTTCAGTTGACGATACAGTCTAAGAAGTTTGGATTTGGAGTTCATTTATGAACTAGGTCCCATCAGATATCTAGACATATTCTAAGACAGGTATTGCTCATTTCGGGAGATGGCTTTCTCCGCTCACTTGAGAAAAAGGGAGACATAGAAAGAAACATTAGGGCGGATCCACTCACTGAGGCTATTCCTCGAACGCAATAGTTTCGCAAACGGGCTTTGTGAAACTGATTAGTAGATGAGTTGGGTGTTCGGTATCACACGGGCTGTGAGTATGCGACATCGCAATAATTTGCCTTGAGTGCAAGTGAGAGATTGTTGGATATAGTGCCCTCAGAGTCAATTATTGGATCACAGGCACGTGATTGCAATAATTGAGGGAGGACCTATGCCGGTAGGACAGTCTTACTCGAGAGGATTGTATACTATCTGGTTTGTCTTTATCATCGTGTACATGCTTTAGGTGACATTGTTGTTCACTATCATACGTTGATAGAGAATAGTATGCTACCATGGTTTATCTTTATCATCGTGTACTGCTTCAGGTAACCTTACAGGTCACTATTGCATGTTGATAGAGCCCTTAGGATTCTTGCTTGACTACCAGCAGTATGATGGCGATCATATACGTGGGAGCTGAGGTCTTTAAGCACATCCTTAAAAGGTCCCTAGTCGTGGGAGTTTCGAGAATGGGCATCGATACTCCATTAGTAGACTAGTGTATACAGTCGAGACCACGACGAGGGGCGGTGGACGGTCTCACAAGCCATTGGTGTCAATTGGTTCACCTAAGATGTATACAGGTGCTCGTTGGGTTATGAGTACATCGGACAGGACTCGCCGGGAACATGCTAGTTGGTATTATACCTGACGTCAGATAGCAGTTCCCTGGTGACATGTGTACAGGTTAGTTCATCGACCTGAGATCGTCATTTGTCTCGTGTGAGTTCCCACTGTGCTTTGATTACTACCCTACCACGGCTCAAAGGAGTCATGCAAACAGGTTTTAGTTGGGTACAGTCCCGAGCCACATGGAGGCAGTGAGCGGATCGGCAGGTGTTTCGTTTCTCCCGGTATTGGGGGTGAGATCGCGCTATGTCTAGGAGAGCCATTACACGAAGTCCTTGGCCAAGGCAGGAGATTTACTGGTAGGTATTCCAGCAGTATCTCAAGGTGTTCTGGGATACACTCCGATACGACTTGTACCGCTTTTGGGGGTCTGACTTTTACCAACCCCCTAGGCCCGACATGCGATGCTCATAGACGAACGGACCGGACTGTACGGATATTGTCACTGACAGGCTCAATAGGGTGTCAGGATGAGTTTGCTCATCGACCTCCCTTTTGGTCAATACCTGGTAGCCCGTTACGTACAGCTAGTACCTCTGACGTGCTAGTGGTTAAATCCACAGCTAAAGTATTGACGAGTCTTTAGAGTCCCCCACAGATAGTTTCTCAAGTTTCGGGCGAAACGTTGTAGAGGCCGTATGATATATGGCAGGGTCCGATCATATACGTGCAGTAGTACACGGATCATGATCGGGAGGATCATACTAGTGGGCTTTGGTTTAAGCCGGATCCTAGTATTAGATTTGTTGGATTACTTTAGTCTTATCGCATTCGCATTCAGTCGGAATGCGGATGCAGGTATGTATATACAGGTGAGGGGTATCCTTGTGATCCATCACGAGTTTACTTTTGATGTTGCCGTATCTTTTTTTTGTTGCAAACATTTGGATTAATGTTTGTTAATGAAAATTGTGAGCTAAATATCATCATTTGGAGCATTAATTGTGACACATGCACAAGTGGTGACTCATGGTCTCTTTCTTTGTGCATGTGTCACATAAGGTGATGGATTTGTGATGATATGATAAGAGGAGAGAGAGTGGGGCTGCCATGCAGTGGTGAGCTCTCATATTATTCTTCTCACTCTCTCTCATTTTATCATAGCAAAACAAAAGAAAAGAGAGAGCCTCTTCTTCTTCTTCTTCCTCTAGCTCATAACCTCCATTAATGGCAATACCTTCAACCTCCATCCAAGCAATGGATGCAAGAGACAAAGTGATCACAAACATTCTCTACAACACCTTGGACACGTCGGCTAGCACACTTCGTGCCCGAGTTGCTTCGGATGAAGCGGGAGCCCGTAAAAAGACTCGTAGATGTGGTGCCCTTTCCGACGAGGAGATCAAGACCGGAGATGCCGTGAGGAGCTTGGGATGGTGGCCAAAGACCGAAAGGCACGGATCGATCGGTATAGACTTTCTATCCCTTCTCTAGATTGCTAGTTGTAGGTTAATGGTTCAATCTGGGTTTTAAGCATACGATAGCGCTGGTTTCTAGTTTGAAAAAGTTTTCGTTTCCGCATTTTGGCCTCGGAAAGACGGCCGGCGCGCTACCGTAGTCTTACAAATTGATTGGAAGAGCAAGTGTGCTCAGTTCAATTTAAATTGAGGACTTATGGCCAGAATTGGGCTAAGTCCAGTTAAAAATGTTTAACATTTTATTTTTATTCTGCCTGTTAGGCCTTTGTTTGCCCTTTTAATAATGCTAAGTATTGGG
The DNA here is from genome assembly GCA_030015575.1 of Agapanthus africanus. NCBI lineage: Eukaryota > Viridiplantae > Streptophyta > Magnoliopsida > Asparagales > Amaryllidaceae > Agapanthus > Agapanthus africanus. The sequence goes on from JASDDO010000004.1 coordinate 212,055,108, forward strand.
CTCAGACATTTTTTGTCTTATATTGAATGCATAGCATTTATCAGAATGAGGTATGCTCTGATAGCGCGCCACGTGGCGCACTAGGCACTTTGCGCCAGTTAAAGAGCGCGCTGCGCTTCTGTCGGTTAGCGCACACGAGGAGGACACGCTTCGCTTAGCGCTAAGCGCTAGTTTGTTAGCGCGTTGCGCTTTTAATTTATGAGCGTGCTGCGCTAGTTTATGGGTGCGCCAGTAAGTGACACGTGGCGCGCTTGGCGCTGAGCGCCAACCAAAGAGCGCAGTTCGCTGTTTTCAGGAGCGCAAAGCGCAGATCGTGTCTATGGTTGACACGTAGTATGTTTTGGCGCTGAGCGCCAGTCCAAAGAGCGCAAAGGCGCAGTTCATGAGTGCAAAGCACTGTTCAATAGCGCAAAGCGTATCTGATTAATTTTAAGATCAAAGAACAAATTTTATGTTCTTCTTAAAGGAGGCTTTGCCTCAAGATTCAAGAACAAAAGTTCTTATTTATAAAAGGACTCTGCCTTTGTAGATCAAGAATCTGTGAATGAAGTAAAAATACTTCTTTTGTTTTTTATAATTAGATCTTTTGATCTTTTTATTATCAAAGACCTTGGTCTTTTTTATAGATCTAATATCTTTTTAAAAGACATTTCTTCTTTTTACGAGATGATTTCATCTCTGTTCTTCAAGAATCAATTCTTTACCTTTCTTTTTCTTTGAGTTTTTCTGAAAATTTGCAGAGGGTTTCTTTTCCTCCTTTCTGTATTTTTCTCTCTTCTGTGTGTTTTAGACTTGAAGTCTAGGGGCCTTTATATAGGGCCAAATGATTTGTTGAATCAGTTGAAGAGATCTTTCTCTGATTGATTTGGGAATATTTCCCACCGTTGGATCATTGATCCTAAGGCTTCTGTTTTACAGAAGATAATCTTCTTGTTTTAATAAGATTGGAAAGATCTTTCCATAACAGAATTTTAATCTGATTAATTAATAATTTATTATTATTAGATCTTTTGATCTAACGGTGGGGAATTCTTTTAATTCCAGCGCTGGTGCACCTCCGTTTGACACGTGGTGCACAGCGCATCGCAACTGCGCTAGGGCGCCCGTGCTTGACACATGGCGCGCAGCGCAGAGCGCTGGATCTGATGCGTTGCTTCAACTTTTAAAATTTGAATTTTGAAACAGAGTTTTGCTCTGATTAGGGTGCGCTGCTGAAACATTTCAAAAAAATAAAATATTATTTTTGGAAATTTTCATAATTTAATATTAATTTTTAATGAATATTTTAATAGTCGGTATAATTAAATACCGATAAATGGTGAAAATTCCGGAGATAATTTTCGGAAACTCTAAAATAGGGTATTTGTGGAAATATATCATTTTTTAAGCTTGTATGGTTACGTAAATGCTACCTTAGTGTTAACCGCGATTAAAAATCGCTAATTGGATTTTTGGCTTTTTGTGCAAAAATGTGCACATGACATTTTCTACACTTGTTACACTTGTTTCATGTTTTAGATTCTTAGTTGCCTAGGGTTGAACCATGCTTAGATGACCATGGTGGTCTAACCATTTGATTAGGATAATTGAGCTTAATTAAGGGTGATTAGAGTTGGGGTTGACTTGTGTTTAGGGGGGAGAGAGAGAGAGAGAGAGAGAGAGAGCGCCATGATGGCTTGAGCTTGCAACACTTAGTAAAAGAGAGAGAGAGAGAGAGAGGTGGCTAGGGTGTGCCATGATCCATCTCATTCCATAATCCCTTGTGTTCTTTCACCCCCCTCTCACTCATACCACTCCCTCTCATTTATCACATCTTTCCTCACATCACTCACTCTCACACATCTCACTACACCTGCAGCAGCAGCTGCATCAGCAGCCCAAACCCTACCTAATAGCAGCCCCAATATCAATAACAACAGCTACATCAGCCCACCACTTCAGCCCCCCCTACACCTGCTGCTTCAGCAGCCACACCATCCTCAACACTCACATCAGCAACATCATTATAGCTGCAACTACAGCTGAGGCAAAACATCAGCCCCCAATATCAACCCATCAGCTCCAATTCTAGCATCAGCAACAACTTCATTTGAAACAGCCCTACACCATCATATACCACCACATCAACCCCCAACTCAGCAACACACCAACACAACACCCCAACCACAAAACCACCACAACAAATTGCAGCAAGCAACTTCAGCCCAGAAAACAGCTTCAGCATCAGTAAAAACAGCAACATCAGCAGCTGCTGCTACAGGAGCAACTGCAGCAACTCTCCAGCAGTAACCATCCCTCTTCTTCCTCTCTTCTCCTATATCTTAGGATATCCAGAGGTATAACCCTTAACCCGACTTCTAGCTTGCTAATATATGGTTATTTAGCTGAAAATTTAGTGTTTGCTATGTAGTTTAGTTCTAGTTTAGTGATTTTGAGTGAGATTTGGCCAAGAGTTGATTTTGAATGTTAGTATAGCCTTATTAGGTGCTGTTGAGACCAGTTGAAACAAGATTTGTCCCGGGTTTTCACCAAAATACCAGATAGTTAGAATCAGTGAAATTTAGCGATTTTGTCGACTTTTTGACCTTTCTGGAAACTGCTATCAACCCGGACCTCCTAAAATAAAATTGACTTGGCAGTAGGATGTGCAGGCAGATAGAAACCAACACCCAAAACCCTAGCCCCAACCTCCATTTTCTGGCCGCAGTTTTATTCCTTCTGGCCGCAATTTGCGGCCAGAGCAGGAGGGAATTGCCTCGTTTTGCGTGCGCGGCCCTATTTCATGTAAACTTGACCCCTGGTATGTCTAGTTTTGACTGATTACAGTTAGGATAGAATCTGGGTTGATTTTCATGAGTTGGCATATGATTTACGACTTGTTTTAGCATGGTTTTTGGTATTCGATGATTCGTTTCTGTCGGATGGCATTTGGACGTCAACGACAGTGGATTTTGGTTGTGTTTGCACGCGAGGCCACAGGTTCTTACCTATGGGCGTAGCGTGCACCATTTTGGTTTCCGACATGGTTTTCATGTGTTTTAGCGTGTGATATCTTTGTAGGTACCCCACGTGGCGTCGAGACGTTGGAGATGCAATGGCGACATCGGCATCGGCACGCACAAAGAAAGGTGAGTAGATTTATATCTACGGGGAGAAGTCGGGTGGATGGCGTATAACACCCCCGCAGTCCGATGTCTAGTATACCATATATACTTTATATATACAGATATATGTTAGCTTATGTGTGACTTGGTTGTTTAGGATGTGTTAGGTGTAATATGCATAGGTTAGGGTTAGAAGTAACTAGTGTAGTTTCTAATCGCGAACCTAGAATAGGTTTACACCCACACGCACACACGTGCATATTTGCTATGTTTTTACTGTGAGGATGAGGATATTAGAGGACATTGGAGATGAGTCAATAAGATTGGGCATAGTACCGTGATATCGGTGATGTGATGTGATTCGTATTTGGGATACGATATATGATTTTTAGCGGGCCTTGGGACGTGTGTTTCACACACGCGTTCTTACTTATATAATGGTATCGATTCGTACTAGACTTAGATCAGTACCCCAGATTATGTGAGATGATGATAAGGATACCAAATAATTGATGAGCTGATTGTGATATTAACCCGTACCCAGCTATTGGGATGCCGTACGACGATTTACCGTACGTGCTTTATATTGATGATTGATCCGTACTCATAACTCGAGGATGTTAGATGACATACGGTATAATACACGATACTATTGAGGCGGAATCACCGACTATTTTTATTTACATATATATAACTCGACTTAGATTAGGTGGTTTCCATACCCCTCCCGATTTACTTGATAGATAGATCAGTAGTTAGTATATTAGATGTTAGATTAGACCCGAGCCATACCTATTTCAAAAACTTACGAATCGGGAATATCTTAAAAACAAGTAAAGGGATTCTACGGATATTTTCAATGGACGTATCTTACTTAAAAACTCCGTAGCCCTTATTTTACTAAAAACCCCGATTTGTCTTATTTCAAATGGCACAATTTCATGACATATACATATTGATGTAGACTCTTCACAGTTGCGTTGATTTATTCGATTCCGCATTTTCATTGCTATTCGCATTTCATTTCATGAGCTATTGCTACATTATCATCATGCTGTTAGGACACCAGCACAATTATCGATGATGCATATGTCCACGTACACTGTTTGCCGGCTCACACACTTCGCCATCGATAATTGCCATGTCACTACACTATAGTGCTGTTGCATTCATGATATGATCCTTGCATGACATACTTGTACATATACTTATCGTACACTTATACTTGTGCACATACTTACTGTACACTCATATTTGTACACATACATATTTGCACATACATAGATGATAATTCTAGAATTGGAAACCGCAAGATACTTTTCAAAACTGATTCATTTTAAAAGAGCGGTTTCCCTCAATATGTACATATTACTATTCCTGGTTGCATGATAGACAGATATGCATGCATTTCTTTTACATGTTGCATATATCATGCTTCTGATTATACGCATTGAGATATGTTGTTTTCATGATATTTCTGGATATGGGAACCGTGGATATTTCAAAAGAAAATATATAGTTCTTTTAAAAACCCGGTTACCCTTGATATGATATTTCAGTGCGTCCACCATGTGTTTTCTCGGTTCTAGAGTGACATGTGAAACCCGATTCGAGGAGGCGGATGAGGCCGATTGCGGGTACATGGTAAGCCCGGTATGGTACCCCGGGGCGAGAACAGATCGCTGTGCAGTAGACGGTGAGCCTGGCAGAGGGACCACTACCTACCGGTGATCGTATTTGAGCTCGGCGGATATCCGGAGGATGCCGACCGGAGTTGAGAGATAGATATGGGCGTATTGCTGGGCCGAGGGCCGATACCGCAGACGGAGCCCGTGGGCTGACCAAGACTGACGGGTGCCCGATATATGAGGATTTATGTGCTGATGCTGGGCACAGTTTTCATGATGTTTTCGAGTGTCGATGCTGGGCACTCCGGTTCCATGATTTTGATTATATCCTCGTACTTCCATGCATATGCTTATGATATTTACGTGCATGTTGCTCATTGTCATTGGGTGACGGGTGGACAGGATCCACGTTTATACAGACTTTGATTACATACAGACCTCGATTACATTGATCATATTTTATTTGTATATATAACAGGGTATGAGGGCGCTGTTATATATACCCTTACACCAATATCAGTGGAATGGGACGCTAATATATGTGTATTGATATCCATTTGATACTTCATCATATTACTCCATGCTGACATACCTCTTATATATGACATGTTATTACCTTAGGCACTGACACGAGCACTTAGTACTACATACATGTATAGATGTTTCATTGCTACCTTAGCATGCTTCAGACTTATTCATTTGAGGTTTATATATTGATCGTATGACCTAGGATTGCGTCATAAATGCGATTTTCTGTTCGTAGATCTTTTTCTACTCACGAGTTGGCAACTCACCCCCGTTGTGCCCCAGTTCTTGCAGGTTTGCCGTACAGGTTTTATTACGGCTTTGCGGGCACTGTTCCTTTTGGGTGACTTGCTAGTAGGTGGGTTTATTGTATCACACCCATCATTATACATTGTATATTATATTTCAGCTGTATCTAGAATTTCCATCAACCAAACATGTATTTATTGAGATAGAGACCAGTGATGTTTATTCTTTCGACCGTAGAGTCGCGCGTTATATTTCTATGGATTTCATGCTGTTGGATTTACCTTTCTGTTGTGATCCTCGCCTTTAGGCGTTGTATATTATGTTGCTTACAGGTTGATTGTTATGGTTCTTCCTACTCTCTACTACTTTTCTTGGTTTGGATTTCTGGGTTTTCGGCTTACTTAGATTACGTACGCCTTGAGACGTTCGTAGTTTAAGTGCCGGTCATATTCCGTACTTTCGGGACGTGACAAAGTTGGTATCAGAGCGTTAGGTTTTAACTTCGGAGCGTAGGATGATCCTTGGTTGATGGAATAGGTGACTAAAGTAGAGTGACGTACCGTTGGTATGTTCCGCGGTATATTTACGACACGCCACTCCACTTAAGAAGCCTTAAGATGTACATTTCTTTGTCCAGTATCATATTCATTCCTGATCTAGCCTCATCGGTACCAGTTATGGTTTTGCTGCCACGATTACGGGCAGGGAGAGCTACGGCTAAGAGTTGCGGTCAGCATGAGCTCGTTGCGAACGAGGACTGACCGGGACGTGATTCTGACGACACACGAGTGCAGAGATGTGTCTTTTATTGTGTTTTCGCGCCACGAGCGTTGGATTGATCGCGGTATGAGATTTCTCGGACGTGCGGATCAACACCAGAGGATCGGGCCATTGTTAGAGCTGCCAGTTGAGAGAGGACTGTCGATGTACAGCATACCTCAGAGACTGATAGGATGTCGCTTCCGGAGCTTACGAGCTGAGATCGCCGGAGCTTCCAGGCAGATATGAGACAGATGATAGCTAGTCTACCCCGATTTGAGAAGCGAAGGTGATTCGCCTGATTTATGCGCCGGAGCAGGCCCAGTTGAGTGGAAGATTTCCAGTGTGCAGAGTCTTACTCAGATCTAGAGCAGACCGGTTTAAAGATGACCGCCAATGTATCGCCTTTCCTGAAGGATTGAGGGGTCGTTCAGTGTACGGACGAATGAGCCAGTTGTTGCTGCGAGCGACGAGATATCGCCCCAGATGTTGGAGCTATTGCCATACACGATTGTACTAGGAGATTAGAGAAGGTCGCTAGTCACCAAGGGTGAATGACTGGGACATGTGGTTCGTTCGTTACCCCGATGCGAGGTCATCAGATAGATTAATTCCAGCTAGAGACGACTTCACGCGGATTCGTTGAGAGTCGATTAAGACAATCGAATGTCAGAAACCTATTATTCCAAGTTTAAAGTATTCGGAAAGACATGCAGGCAATCATATGGACCCTCTAGAAGAATGAAACCCTAACTCGACATAATGACCGTGTGAAAGCCCTTGAACCTTAGTGTTTGCGGCAGTTCCGCGGAGCCATTAGTGAGGCTTGGGTTTGCCCTTCTACGGCTGGACCATCGATGCTGTGGTACGTACTTGATACTGTTAAACTATACCCAAGATGTTGAGCTCTTGGGGGATTAAGAGGTTTTGACGAATCGATCGAATGGTTCGACTTCATTCGGATGCTAGGTGGTGAGATGAATTTCTTGGGAGACTCCAGATACGAGGATAGCCGTTGGAGCTCAGTCCATGCAGCCACGACGAGACGAGTCCAAATCAGTCGACATCGAGCAGAGTGAAGTAAAGAGTTCGCAAGAGATTTCAACGAGATGACGTCCCACTCCGTTGACATCAGAGATGCAATACGTACGCAGAGGCTTTGTTTATGGATATACCTTCCAGAAGGAATTGTGAAGAGTACGCAGCTGTTTCAAAACAAGAATTAGCTTTAGTAGAGGACGATGACTTCCGGGCAATTCGGCAAAAACGAGATTCGAGAAAGGCCTAGACAGGACCTCTCTGGAATAAATTATGAAAAGACTTAGACCCAGGAGTGGTCATATTGCGCACGCCCAGCAGGCCAAAGTTCGGCATCGTCGACGAGATAGTTGACCAGGTTCGGGTAAGGACCTCACCCAGATGCGTGTGAGTTGATCAAGGACGGACGAGTATTGAGTATTTCCTTGGGGCGCGTTCCCAAGTACCTGTTCGGCCAGACATTTTCTACAGTATGGTGGAGCTACAGAGTACGCGATTTCGAGTCCGTGCGAGGGACTTCGGATAGGCCGTGGCCGAGAGCAGTTACAGTGCGTAGATAACACGGCGTGACGTCATAGTGAACGACGATAATACAAGCGGGACAAGAGGTTCGTACGAGACGCTGACAAACTGTCATTACTTTCTGTCGAGGCTAGAGACCTGATATACTTACAGAGGCGTTGGGATACGACCAGTTTCCGGGGAAATGTGTGCGGCACATGCAGATGTCCAGAAAATGAGAAAAGATGAGATAATAGTACCAGCCTCCGTACAGATCGGCATAGGCGAGGTCGGAAGAGACCTTGAGCAGGATTCCTTCCAGGACACAGCTGCAATGATATTGCACCCAAATTCAGATGTGATGTGCTTTCAAAGAGCCAGAGGCCAACGCCAGTGAGATGCTGCATTACGAGTGGTCGTGATGATTGACTGAGAGATGACCAGAGAAGTTCTAGAACGAAATCGTCTCCGTTATCACACCTAACAGGGCCGATGAGCCGATTGATTGCGAGATAGGTAATCCGCAGAGAAGATAAGGACCCAGAGACAAAGGGCGCCAGACCGTGAGCCAGAGGTAAGTAGATAACTCGCGATGTTAGCATTGGATGCACCGATACTTCTCGGTTTGAAGGAGGGTATACCGACGACGGTATTTACGATTTGTGATTTTGTGATTCGATTATCACGTATCCGTCATCTTGGATTTCGGTATTTTGGGCCGTTTGCATGATTTAGTCTTGATGACTGAGTTTCACGATACTTGTTTTCTTGCACCATGATTGCACTTAAGGAGTATGTACGATTTTCGCACAGTTGTTACACTTGATATCGTTTTCGTGCCTTGGTTTTACATGTGATGATTTTATGGGTTTTAGATATTGAGTGGATTTTGTGCATATGCACGCACGCGGTTTGGTTTTTGCACTCGGTATAGTTCACATATGCTTGCAGTGCAGTGCTTCGTATTTTGTGCACTTGAATGCACTGTACTTCTATTTCAATGGTAATGCTCGATATTTTTTTTGTGCACTTCATGCACCCGATTGGATCTTTGCGCGTGTTCGGCGCTTGTTATCGAATTTCATGATTTTGTGCATGATGGATGCACCGGATTTGGATTTTAGCGCATGTTGGGTGCAGGTTATGAGATGCGATTTGGGGCACACCAGATGCACTAAATCGGGATTTTTCGTGCATGTCAGATGCACCTGATTTTGCTGTCAGGCATGCACGTTGCCTATGCCCGATGTTGTGTGCACGCCCGTCGCACCTTGATGTCGTTTTGTGCACCTGCTTGGCCCATGTATGGATTTTGATTCCGTGCGCACCGGACGCACAGGGTTTTCATATGCACTTTTGGATTGATTTATATGGAGCAGTACGTTTTTATGATATTTGCTATGTGTTTTCGTACTGAGCAGGACTAGTCAGAGGACAGTGCCTGGATATATTTTGCATGCATTGATAGATTTCAAAGGGATTTCCGAAAGTGAGCTATAGTCTCATTATTTATATATGTGTCCGATGTGACACGAAACGTTTAAAACATGGAACCTTTCTAAAAGTGTTTTCAAAATGGCGGATCGTGCATACCAAACAAAGATATATAAGTATATGACTATTTTCTTATAGAAACGTCCGCCACTGTGCAGCGTTATGCGCATTGCACATTGACTTTAAAGAATTTTGGCATGCATTTCCTTCATATACTTACATGCATAGTTCCGATTTATGGCATATCGGTTTTTCTTTGTATTTGGCATTCGTGTTTTCACCTTATCTCCGATGATTGCGGGATGCTTGACGGAGTTTTGTTTTCGAGTTATCTGCTCGTCACTCATGCGCATGTATTGCGCTATGGTGTGTTCTATGTATTGATGATTTCGGAGCCCTGTTGACTTGGACATTTTATTGAAATGTTTTAGAATTTGGGGGGTTTAAATTTAAATTCGGGGACCGAATTTCTTTAAGGGGGGAAGACTGTAACATTTCAAAAAAATAAAATATTATTTTTGGGAATTTTCATAATTTAATATTAATTTTTAATGCATATTTTAATAGTCGGTATAATTAAATACCGATAAACGGTGAAAATTCCGGAGATAATTTTCGGAAACTCTAAAATAGGGTATTTTGTGGAAATATATCATTTTTTAAGCTTTTATGGTTACGTAAATGCTACCTTAGTGTTAACCACGATTAAAAATCACTAATTGGCATTTTGGCTTTTTGTGCAAAAATGTGCACATGACATTTTCTACACTTGTTACACTTGTTTCATGTTTTGGATTCTTAGTGGCCTAGGGTTGAACCATGCTTAGACGACCATGGTCGTCTAACCATTTGATTAGGATAATTGAGCTTAATTAAGGGTGATTAGAGTTGGGGTTGACTTGTGTTTAGGAGAGAGGGGGAGAGAGAGAGAGAGCGCCATGATGGCTTGAGCTTGCAACACTTAGTAAGAGAGAGAGTGGTAGCTAGGTGTGCCATGATCCATCTCATTCCATAATCCCTTGTGTTCTTTCACCCCCCTCTCAATCATACCACTCCCTCTCATTTATCACATCTTTCCTCGCATCACTCACTCTCACACATCTCACTACACCTGCAGCAGCAGCTGCATCAGCAGCCCAAACCCTACCTAAAAGCAGCCCCAATATCAATAACAACAGCTACATCAGCCCAACTCTTCAGCCCCCCTACACCTGCTGCTTCAGCAGCCACACCAGCCTCAACACTCACATCAGCAGCATCATTATAGCTGCAACTGTAGCTGAAGCAAAACATCAGCCTCCAATATCAACCCATCAGCTCCAATTCTAGCATCAGCAACAACTTCATTTGAAACAGCCCTACACCATCATATACCACCACATCAACCCCCAACTCAGCAACACACCAACACAACACCCCAACCACAAAACCACCACAATAAATTGCAGTAAGCAACTTCAGCCCAGATAACAGCTTCAGCATCAGTAAAAACAGCAACATCAGCAGCAGCTGCTACAGGAGCAACTGCAGCAACTCTCCAGCAGCATCCATCCCTCTTCTTCCTCTCTTCTCCTATATCTTAGGATATCCAGAGGTATAACCCCTTAACCCTACTTCTAGCTTGCGAATATATGGTTATTTAGCTGAAAATTTAGTGTTTGCTATGTAGTTTAGTGCTAGTTTAGTGATTTTGAGTGAGATTTGGCCAAGAGTTGGTTTTGAATGTTAGTATAGCCTTACTAGGTGCTGTTGAGACCAGTTGAAACAAGATTTGTCCCGGGTTTTCACCAAAATACCAGATAGTTAGAATCAGTGAAATTTAGCGATTTTGTCGACTTTTTGACCTTTCTGGAAACTGCTATCAACCCGGACCTCCTAAAATAAAATTGACTTGGCAGTAGGATGTGCAGGAAGATAGAAACCAACACCCAAAACCCTAGCCCCAACCTCCATTTTCTGGCCGCGGTTTTATTCCTTCTGGCCGCAATTTGCGGCCAGAGCAGGAGGGAATTGCCTCGTTTTGCGTGCACGGCCCTATTTCATGTAAACTTGACCCCTGGTATGTCTAGTTTTGACTGATTACAGTTAGGATAGAATCTGGGTTGATTTTCATTAGTTGGCGTATGATTTACGACTTGTTTTAGCATGGTTTTTGGTATTCGATGATTCGTTTCTGTCGGATGGCGTTTGGACGTCAACGACAGTGGATTTTGGTTGTGTTTGCACGCGAGGCCACAGGTTCTTACCTTTGGGCGTAGCGTGCACCATTTTGGTTTCCGACATGGTTTTCATGTGTTTTAGCGTGTGATATCTTTGTAGGTACCCCACGTGGCGTCGAGGCATTGGAGATGCAATGGCGACATCGACACCGACACGCACAAAGAAAGGTGAGTAGATTTATATCTACGGGGAGAAGTCGGGTGGATGGCGTATAACACCCCCGCAGTCCGATATCTAGTATACCATATATACTTTATATATACAGATATATGTTAGCTTATGTGTGACTTGGTTGTCTAGGATGTGTTAGGTGTATTATGCATAGGTTAAGGTTAGAAGTAACTAGTGTAGTTTCTAGTCGCGAACCTAGAATAGGTTTATACCCACACGCACACACGTGCATATTTGCTATGTTTTTACTGTGAGGATGAGGATATTGGAGGACATTGGAGATGAGTCAATGAGATTTGGCATAGTGCCGTGATATCGGTGATGTGATGTGATTCGTATTTGGGATACGATATATGATTTTTAGCGGGCCTTGGGACGTGTGTTTCACACACGCGTTCTTACTTAAATAATGGTATCAATTCGTACTAGACTTAGATCAGTACCCCAGATTATGTGAGTTGATGATAAGGATACCAAATAATTGATGAGCTGATTGTGATATTAACCCGTACCCAGCTATTGGGATGTCGTACGACGATTTACCGTACGAGCTTTATATTGATGATTGATCCGCACTCATGACTCGAGGATGTTAGAAGACATACGGTATAATACGTGATACTATTGAGGCAGAATCACCGACTATTTATATTTACATATATATATCGACTCAGATTAGGTGGTTTCCATACCCCTCCCGATTTACTTGATAGATAGATCAGTAGTTAGTATAGTAGATGTTAGACTAGGCCCGAGCCATACCTATTTCAAAAACTTACGAATCGGGAATATCTTAAAAACAAGTAAAGGGATTCTACGGATATTTTAAAGGACGTATCTTACTTAAAAACTCCGTCGCCCTTATTTTACTAAAAACCCCGATTTGTCTTATTTCAAATGACACAATTTCATGACATATACATATTGATGTAGACTCTTCACAGTTGCATTGATTTATTCGATTCCGCATTTTCATTGCTATTCGCATTTCATTTCATGAGCTATTGCTACATTATTATCATGCTGTTAGGACACCAGCATAATTATCGATGATGCATATGTCCACGTACACTGTTTGCCGGCTCACACACTTCGCCATCGATAATTGCCATGTCACTGCACTGTAGTGTTGTTGCAGTCATGATATGATCCTTGCATGACATACTTGTACATATACTTATCGTACACTTATACTTGTGCACATACTTACTGTACACTCATATTTGTACACATACATATTTGCACATACATAGATGATAATTCTAGATTTGGAAACCGTAAGATACTCTTCAAAACTGATTCATTTTAAAAGAGCGGTTTCCCTCAATATGTACATATTACTATTCCTTGTTGCATGATAGACAGATATGCTTGCATTTCTTTTACATGTTGCATATATCATGCTTCTGATTATACGCATTGAGATATGTTGTTTTCATGATATTTCTGGATATGGGAACCGTGGATATTTCAAAAGAAAATATGTAGTTCTTTTAAAATCCCGGTTACCCTTGATATGATATTTCAGTGCGTCCACCATGTGTTTTCTCGGTGCTAGAGTGACATGTGAAACCCGATTCGAGGAGGCGGATGAGGCCGATTGCGGGTACATGGTGGGCCCGGTATGGTACCCCGGTGCGAGAACGGATCGCTGTGCAGTAGACGGTGAGCCTGGCAGAGAGACCACTACCTACCGGTGATCGTATTTGAGCTCGGCGGATATCCGGAGGATGCCGACCGGAGTTGAGAGATGGATATGGGCGTACTGCTGGGGCCGAGGGCCGATACCGCAGACGGAGCCCGTGGGCTGACCCAGACTGACGGGTGCCCGATATATGAGGATTTACGTGCCGATGCTGGGCACAGTTTTCATGATGTTTTCGAGTGTCGATGATGGGCACTCCGGTTCCATGATTTTGATTATATCCTCGTACTTCCATGCATATGCTTATGATATTTACGTGCATGTTGCTCATTGTCATTGGGTGACGGGTGGACAGGATCCACGTTTATACAGACTTTGATTACATACAGACCTCGATTACATTAATCATATTTCATTTGTATATATAACAGGGTATGAGGGCGCTGTTATATGTACCCTTACACCAATATTAGTGGAATGAGACGCTAATATATGTGTATTGATATCCATTTGATACTTCATCATATTACTCCATGCAGACATACCTCTTATATATGACATGTTATTACCTGAGGCACTGACACGAGCACTTAGTACTACATACATGTATAGATGTTTCATTGCTACCTTAGCATGCTTCAGACTTATTCATTTGAGGTTTATATATTGATCGTATGACCTAGGATTGCGTCATACATGCGATTTTCTTTTCGTAGATCTTTTTCTACTCACGAGTTGGCAACTCACCCCCGTTGTGCCCCAGTTCTTGCAGGTTTGCCATACAGGTTTTATTACGGCTTTGCGGGCACTGTTCCTTTCGGGTGACTTGCTAGTAGATGGGTTTATTGTATCACACCCATCATTATACATTGTATATTATATTTCAGTTGTATCTAAAATTTCCATCAACTAAACATGTATTTATTGAGATAGAGACCAGTGATGTTTATTCTTTCGACCGTAGAGTCGCGCGTTATATTTCTATGGATTTCATGCTGTTGGATTTACCTTTCTGTTGTGATCCTCGCCTTTAGGCGTTGTATACTATGTTGCTTACAGGTTGATTGTTATGGTTCTTCCTACTCTCTACTACTTTTCTTGGTTTGGATTTCTCGGTTTTCGGCTTACTTAGATTACGTACTCCTTGAGACGTTCGTAGTTTAAGTGCCGGTCATATTCCGTACTTTCGGGACGTGACAGCTGCCTAAGGCGCAGCGCTCCTGGCCCTGGCGTGTCTACTTTTGACACGTGGCGCACAGCGTACGGGATCTGAAGCGTTGCTTTGATTTTTGAATTTCGAAATTCAGAACAGAGCTTTGCTCTAATTGGGGGAAGCGGAAGCGTCGCTTCATTTCCAGCCTTGGAATTTGAACAGAGCTTTGCTCTGATTGGGGGAAACATGGTGTAAAACATAAGTAAAGTCTATATAATATATCATATATACTATATCCAGTATCTATCTCAACATATCAAATGATCACATCACAGATATCGAAGCAGAAGAAACATATGAAATATTGGATATACTAGGAGGTCCGTGTTTTATTTTTAGCCTCTATAAAACACGGATTCCACGGTCGTGATGAATAGCCAAACCCACATCCCTAGATCCCTACGAGAGCGGCAATCAACCCTACCAATTCTAGAGTTAGGAGACCCGGACTCGACTCCTCGAGTTGGTCTTCCACTGGACTCTAGAACCCGGTTACTTGTGCTCTCCACCTTTGGTCTATCCTAGTGCGGAAAAGTAAATAATATACATCAATGGTGACATCAACCTCAACCCGGAAATGCCCCAATAAAAGAATATTACATACATTTAATTTTACATGAAATAAAAACTCTCATCTCACATAAAACCCCCCGGCTATTCAAAATGCGACGATCCAATATAACATATCCAGCATCACAGAACATCACATGTCATGTCATCAGAGAGAAAAGCCTAGACGATGTTAAACATTCTAATCGAATCAACGAACACCCAAGATTACCCAAAAAGCTCAACACTTGAGCGTAGTTTAAAATTATTCAGCACACGCCACAGTACCAATGAACCAGCAGTAGAAGGGCCAAACCAACGCCTCACATGTGGCACCGCTGAACCACCACAAACCCGAGGGTTCAGTGGCGGTTCTGACGGTCACATAATCGAGTTAAGGTTTTATTCTTCTAGTGGGTCCATCGCATAACATGCATGATCTTTGAAAGCTTTTTAACTACGGGAAAAATCCAACACTTGGAAATTTTTCTGGCAAGGGTTAAAGTGGGTATTTGACATCCGATTGAACTTTTTAACGTCGTCTAAATTACCCGAAAACAGTTAAAATGACGACTATGAAACACTCCAAGTTGCCTTTGCTTTGAGTTAATCATCACATGAAAAAGTAGCAAAAATAAACAACACCTGAAACCCCAAATCACAGAGACCAGAGCAAGAAAAAAAATTTGGGACCCAGGGGACATGCCTAGGCCGGCTTCCTCGGTTTTGGAGCCCATGTGCTCGGTCCAAATCCGAGCACAGGGTCCCAAGTTTCTTCCATGCTCCTATTATTGCTCAAAAATGATTCTGCACTTGTTTAGAAAATTTTTGGAGCTCTTTTTAAAATCGACAGAAACATGGAATTAGGGTTTCAAGTTTCGGAGTTTGTTTCGTATTTGTAATCTAACATTATCCGTATAATTTCCTGGCTAGGCACTGATACCACTGTAGGATTCTTATCGATGGTAGCAAGGTTTCGGGAGGTATCATCCATGCCATTTTAAAAAAATTCTGTTAAAAGGAACTCTAAACAAGATCGTTAACTAGAATACAATACGGAAACAAAGTAAACTATTTACTATCTACGTGAAAAAGGAAATACAACCTTTGTAGATCGGTCCTTCACTTCATAAGCTCCTTATAGTAGTTCCTTCACTGCGATCGTGGTTCTCCCGGACTCTTGCATGGCTTCACGAGGAGAAAGGAGCGACCTTGCTTGAAGTCTTCGAGGCCGAAGATGATCTACGTCGAGGGAATGCTAACTCAAGCTACTACTTCACTAACTAGAGAATTAGTGAAGCGAACACCCTAAACTAAAATGCTAGTCTAGTAGAGGATGATGAAATAGGAAGTGGGTTCACTTTAGTATTTCTTTTCTCACAATATTTCTCACTTTGGATCAAACCCTAGAAAGCTTTTGGCTTTGAGGAAGAAGATGAACAAATAGATGAGAATGAAAATGATCAAGTGAGAGAGTGAACCATGGTGAGTGAGTATCATATACTAACTCATGTTGTAATACTTCATAAAAATAAAATATTAATTTTCGGAATTTTTATAATTAAATAATATTATATTGAATATTTTGATATTTCGGTATAATTAAATACCGATAAATTGGGAAAAATTTTGGAAAATTATAGAAAATTCTAAAAGAGGGTGTTTTATGGAATTATGTCATTTTAATGTTTTTATGATTAATTATATGCTAATTTAGCGCTAATCGCGATTAAAAATCGCTAATCGCGCTTTAAGCGTATTTGGGTAAAACATGCACCGTATCTTTTTCTACACTTGTTACATATTTTCCCATGGCTTCCTACATGTTTTTATCATGGTTGATGATTTATTAGAAAGGGGAAAAGAAAAGAAAAGGAAAAGGATTTAGGATATAATATTAGGTATGGTGAAGAGAGAGAAAGAGTGGGTGAGAGTCAACAAGGATTTTGAACCATTCCTCCATCATTTTACCTCATCTTCTCTCCCCTCAACTTCCCTCTTGCTGCTGCTGCTTCAGCCTTCACTCCCTCCCCTCTTCATCTCTCCAAAACTCCATGCCAAATACTTCAAAACCCTATACCCATTTCACAAATTTTGTGCACAAGCTCAAGGGAAGCACATTGGACCAAGAAAGCATGGATTTTGGCAACTTGGGGCAACTCAAGAATTTTCTTGAGTTGCCAAATGAGGTATTTTCTGAACCATGAGCTTAGTATTCACATTGCTTTTACATCCATGTTAACTTTAAACCGATATTGTGAAGTTTAGTGAACTTTGGGAAACCCTAGTAAAGGGTTGAGTGTATGTTTGAAATTGGTGATGTTGTGGCTGTTAACTAAACTTGGGTGCTGTTTAATGACCTAAACCAGAGACTTGAAACCCCAAAACACGGATTTAGAATCCCTGACATCGGATAAATGTATGATTTGAGAGGGTATTTTGGAATCTGGAGCAACCCGGGGGCACTAGAAATGATTTTGCAATTACTGGGAGTCGTGCAGGCACCTAGGAAGCTACCACCAAGACCTGAGCCCCATCCCCTGCACCCAGGCCGCAGATTTATTCAATCTGGCCGCAATTTGCGGCCAGGGTAGCTCAAAATTGATTCGTACTTGTTCTGGGGTCCCTTTAGATGTAAATTAGGCCCTCCAAATATGCAAAATTGACCAATTTGGCTTAGGGTAAAATCTGGGACCATTTCCATGAGTTGGTGCATTGTTTTATGGCTTCGTTTTGACTTGATTTTGGTATTTAGTATTGTATTTCCGTCGTGTGGCGTTTGGACGTCAGCGACCAGGGTTAATTGTCGTGTTTTGCATGCAAAGCTATAGGTTTTGACCTATGAGCAAAACGTGTACTGTTTTGGTTTTTCCACCTTGATTTTAATGCGCATTGTGATTGTTTATTATTGTAGGTACCTTAGCGTGGATTCCGAGGCGACGGAGCGTGACATCATCAATTTCGGCGAGCGAAGACCAGGTGAGTGGATCTATATCCAAGGGGGAAGTCGGGTGGATGGCGTATAGCACCCCCGCAAAGTACTGATGGAAAACTGATTATAGAATATGGTTAGGAAACCTAGATTAGGAAACTAGGGTTATAGTAAAGGATAGTAGTGATACTATATTAGAAACTAAGGATAGTTAGAAATGAGATAACACGGCTATTATGTGATGACGGGATTCGAGGACGACGTTTGCCAATATTGCCGTTTAGGGTACCGTAGGACTAGATAGTCGATGTAGATGCGTCATCCGAACCATACCTTTTTCTAAACCGAAGAGTCGTATGTATCCTTTAAAAACATACCTTGAGGGATGTTACGGATTTTTCAAATGATATCTTTTTCTTAAAAACACCATAACCCCTATTTTCAAAACTACGATTCGCTTCTTAAAAAATCTGATTGTATGGTTCGGGTGTGTATGTTAGATTAGATACCTATACTTATAGTAGAGATAGAATGTTTAGGTAAAATCGGCTTGATATGAGTTATAAATGCGATGAAAAGATTATAAGACGGATATGATGATATGTTGGTATACGGATACGAGTCGATCGAGATGATTTATACCATGTCGGTCCCCTGGTGTGAGATTATTGCGAATGTGACCTGGGACATAGGTATATAGATATATATATATATATATAGATACATATAGAATGTTGTGAATCATGGATGATATGCCGTACGTGATTTCAGGCCGTACCCTCATTTGTCGTATAGGATGATAGGATCTCTATTAGCTTAATGCCGCCGTACGATGATTTTCCGTGCGTGATGAGTTTGACTTGATAATTGATCCTTACCCTTGACTAGAGGTTTCCGTATGACGGATCATACCGTACGCGATGTTGTTAGGCTAGATGCCGATTGATAGATTCCCAAACTCGGTCATATTAGATACGTATACCCGTCAGCATTTGCATATGATTTCCTTTCCTTTATGCTGCATTCATATTATTTCCATTGCATTGCTTATACTTGTGCTAGTACACTTGCACTATTATCGATGATGCGTATGTTATACGCACACAGATTTGCCGGCTCACACACTTCATCATCGATAATTGCCATGTCACTACACAGTAGGATTGCTGCATCATGATATGACTCTTTGCATAATCTACCTTCTATAGTTACCTGTGCACTTTTATACGATATTGCATGATATATTGCTATGCTTACATTTCCATCACATGTCTCATACATCATGCTTTATGATTTTACGCATTGAGATATACTGTTTTCATGAGATTTCTGGATTTGAGAACCGTGGCTATTTCAAAAAAAGCATGTACTGTTTTAAAAACCCGATTTCTCTTGATATGATATTTCAGTGCGTCCACAATGCGTTTTCTCGGTTCTGAGACGTGTTCTTGAAACTCGATTCGAGGAGTTGGATGATCCGTTTGCGGGTTCATGGTGGACCCGGTATGGTTCCCCGGGGCGAGAAATGTTTTTCGTGGAGCAGACGATGAGCCTGGCAGGGTGGCGAGTACCTACTGGTGATAGTATTTAGGCTCGGCGGATATCCGGAGGATACCGACCGGAGTCGAGAGATGAGATGGGCGATCCGGATGGACGGAGCCCGATATATGAGGATTTACGTGCCGATACTGGGCACGGTTTTCATGATGTTTTCGAGTGTCGATGCTAGGCACTCAGGTTCCATGATTTTGATGTGTCGGGAGGGACACCGTTGATGTATATCCTCATACTTTCATGCACACCCCTTTATGATATTTATGTGCATGTAGACATTGATTTGGGTGGACGAGATCCACATGCATACATACCTTGATTATGGTTGGACGAAATCCATATACATGCATTGATTATTACTGTTGGATGTTATCCACATGCATATATGTATTGACTACCTTGTTGGCACATATACAGACCCGGTCACCCTAGATATCATAGTATTACCTTTATGATATAGTTGACCTACGAGTCGTTGTTTATTCGATTTCTATCTGTTGATATTTTTCTACTCACGAGTTGGCAACTCACCCCCGTTGTGCCACAGTTCTTGCAGGTTGACCGCTTGGATCATTAGTGGCTTCGCTGGCACACATTTGCATTCGGGTGTTTTGCATTGGTAGGTGGGATATTTGTATCATTCCCACTCTTGTATCTATATTTCATATTGTATCTAGTTAACTCCATCGATCAAAAGTTGTAAATTGTATAAGTGATGAGACTTAGTGAGACTTGTAGTTGCGAGATTTGGGCGATGGGTTTTATATTCACTTTTTGGGTTATATCTTGCTCTTTTCTTATCTTTTTGTGGTGAACTTCGCCGTTGGGCGTCGTATACTTATTTATACTGTATTGCGTGGTTGTGATCCGTCGTTTGGCGAAGAGCTAGCTCCCGCTTGGGGATGCCATTATTCTTACTATGTATTTGTGGTTTTAGATCAAAATATACAAAGGAGGTGCTGCCGAAATTTTTAAAAGACGAAACATGTTTTCAAACTAGTAAATTTCACTTGCATCATTCATGTTCCTTTTCTATGCATTAAGAAAACTTGTTTTCATTATACCTTTATTTCAAAACCTCAACTCCTTTATTTTTCTAAAAAGGTTTAGATTTCTGGGTTTCAGCTTACTTGAATTCCGTTACGCCTTTTGACGTTGCGTGATTCAAGTGCTGGTCACGAACTAATATTTCGAGTCGTGACAAAGTTGGTATCAGAGCGCTAGGTTTAACCTTGTTCGAGTCTATGTTTGACTATGCAGAGTCTAGGACGGGAGTGTATTTCGGAACCTAGGCTTGACCTTACGGAACTTAGACTTGGATGGGGGGTATTAGACCCAAACTTTCATTTCATAGGCTGACCCTGATTGATGGAGTAGGTAGCTTGAGTAGAGTGACGTACCGTACGTATGTTCCGCGACATATTTACGATACGATACTCCACTTAAGAAACCTTAGGATGTACATATTTTTGAGACCAGTGATTCTCTTCGTATCCATGATTATACATCCATTCGAGATCCTCGATTCTATTTGTTTCCATGATCATACTCCTATTGATGATGTTCCTTCTTATGATCATGTATTCATTCTGGATCTGTCGTTTCCTCTCATGCCGTTGATCTGCTTTCTTCGATATTCGATTGAGGTTCCTATCACCATAGTTTGAGCTGCTGCTAGTGTTGCGATCAGGGCGAGCTCGTCTGGTATGAGGGCTAACCATTGTGTTTTCTGGGGACATGGGAACGCCTCGATGTAGTGATGTTTTGTGGCCTCTTGTGGAGGCGAATGATTGGTTTTACACCGGATGATCGGGCCATTGTTAGAGCTGCCAGTTGCGAGAGGACTGTTGATGTACAATGCACCTCAGAGATTTTGATGTCGCCTACCGTGTTGACGGGTGACCTAGCTGTCGCTGAGATGATAGGATGTCGCTTCCAGAGCTTACGAGCTAAGATCGCCGGAGCTTCCAGGCAGAAATGCGACAAATGATAGCTAGTTTACCCCGATTTGAAGATTTCCAGTGTGGAGAGAATCTTACTCAGACCTAGAGCAGACTGATTCAGAGATGACCCCCGGTGTATCGTCTTTCCTGGAGGATTGAGGCGTTGATTAGCATACGGGCGAAAAATATTCACATGTTGTATAGGCAAAGCAAAAAGGTTCGAACGAGTGTCAGAAACCCATTTTCCAAAGTTTAAAGTGTTCGGAGGAACATGCAGGTAATTCTATGGACCGTCTAGAAGAATGAAACCCTAACTCGACATGATGACCATAGAACCGCTTAGAACTTTAGGGTTTGTAGCAGTTTAGCGGTGCCATCAGTGAGGCTTGGATTTTCCCTTCTACGGCTGGTCCAGAGGTGCTGTGGTATGTACCAGATATTTTTAGACTGTGCTCAGGTGCTGAGCCTTCGGGAAATTTTGGGACCTTAATGACCCGATCGAAAGGTTTGACATCGTCCGGATACCATGTGATAAGAGATCAGCAAGCTGACCAGCTTTGAATAGAGGACCTCACCTAGAGGTGTTGTGAGTTGATCGAGAACGGACGAGTATTGAGTATTCCTCCGATGGTTGGGATAAGTTCCCGAGGACGTGTTCGGCCAGATATCTTCTACAGAGTGATGAAGCTACAGAGTACGCGATTTCGAGTCCGTGCGAGAGACTTCGGATTGACTGTAGCCGAGAACAGTTGCAGTGCGTAGATAGCATGGCGTGACATCATAGTGAGAGATGATAAAAACGAGTGGAATCAGTGGTTCGTGCGAGACGCTGATGAGCTGTCATTACTCCCCGTCGAGACTAGAGACCTGATATGCTTATAGAGGCGTTGGGATACGGCCAGTTTCCGAGGAATTGTGTGCGGAACGCGCAGATTTCCAAAAAATGAGAAAGGATTATGTAAGAGTACCAGCCTCCGTACAGTTCGGCATAGGCAAGATCGGAAAAGACCTTGAGCAGGATTCCTTCCAGGACACAGGTGTAATAAGATTTGCACCCAGGATCAAAGGTGTCGCGTGTATTCAGAGGACCAGAGGCCGGCGCCAGTAACGTGCTGCTTTATGAGTGGTCATGACAAATGACCGGTTGATGACCAGAGAAGTGCTAGAGCGGAATCGTTCCCGTTAGCACACCTGATTGGGCCGATGAGCCGAGGGATTGCGAGATTGGTAATCCGAGGAGAAGATGAGTACCCAGATACAGAGAGCGCCAGACCATGAGCAAAAGGTGAACGGATGTTCTTACCCTGTCAGTTTTGGGCGCACCGACTTTTTTCGACATTGTAGGAGGTGTACCTCGATTTCATTTATTGCGATTTGCGTTTGTGATCCGAGTGTCACGATTATATCGCTTGGTTTTGAGTTTTAATGATGAGTTTCCTGAATTTGATTTCATGCACCATGGCTGCACCTATTGAGAGTTTACGTTTTATGCATAGTTATCGCACCTGATATATATTTTATACACCGTTGTGTTGATTTGCGATTTGTGCATGCTTATTGCGTTTGATGTCGATTTTATACCTGCGTAGCATGTGTTTATGATTTCATGGATTTCATACGGATGATTTGATTTTTGCACGTGCATTGATATGTGTTTTGTGCACGCAGTTGCACACGATTTTGATTTATACACCTTGGTATACTCGGTGTTGCTTTTGATGCATTCAAGTTATTGATTGTATTTCGTGCATTTGATGCACCCGATGTTATTTCATGCACGATAGGTGCACCAGATATTGTTGTCATGCACACCGTTGCAGTGGACAGATGCTTTCGTGCACACCCGTTGCACGTAGTTTTGAGTGTTTTTGTGCGCATTGTGGCATATGTATTTGGATTTGATTTCCATGCGCACCAGATGCATGTGATTTTTGGATACGCCTTTTTAGGCTGATTTTTGCTTTTGAGTACCTTGTTTTCATGTTGAACACTATATTGTGTATTAGCCAACAGGACTGATCTGAGGACAGTACCTGAGTACTTTGTCAAAGCAATCCACAAGCTTCTACAAGCTTCATGCATGTGACAAAAGCTCCACTAATTTGTAATTACCTTAAAATAATTATAACCTACCATTTAAAATAGAATGGTGTATGTCTTACACACCCATGTATGATGTGTCAACAACCATGATACAAAAAGAAAAACACAATTTAATATATATCATATATATATTAAAGTTGTGCACATGTGAGGAAAAAAAATGCTTAAGTGAACCAATGTTAGTTAATGTAACTTAGTATATCACATATACAATTATAAACTAAATTATTAAATCAACATTTGACTTAATAATCCGGATATATCACATATAACCGACTAACATCGAATGTATCGTTTTATCGAATCAACCCTTGATTCAATAACCCGGCTATATCGCATATAACCGACCGATACAAAAGACGCGAGGATAGAATACGGTATCACATACTCGCATTATTCTCGGTCCCGCACATATCACATATGTGCCCCTATTTCGTTTTGCCTGAGCCAGTAAAACCTCTATGTAGGACTCTAAAGACTCGTCAATACTCCGGCAGTAGGTGATGATCACATCAAGCACCCACAAGCCGTCAGTGGTAGTAGCTGGACGTAACGGACATCCGGGTATTGAGCGATCAGAAGATCAGCAAGCAAGCCCGCTCCAACTCCTGCAAAAGCCTGATGGTAACACTTGTCGTACAGTCTGGTCTCCTCGTCTGATATGTCGCATATCAAGTCCAGGGGTGGTATACGTCAGACCCCAATAACCAATAAGTCATGCCGATGTGAGGCTCATAACGGGTCGAGAAACTACTGGTAACTCTTACTAGTAAATCTCTAAAATAGCCCTGGCCAGGGACTTCCCTGTTATGGCCAATCGAGCACAGCGCAACATCAACTCCTAATACCGGGAGAGACGAAACCCTTCCTATCGCTCATTGCCTCCATATGACTCGGGACTATACCCAAAAACCACCGTTTTGCACGCCCTCTTGTACGTGGTAAGGTGGAAATCAAAGCACAGTGGGAATCACACAAGGCTCTATGACGATCTCGGGTCTACAGACTAACCTGTACAAGTGTCACCAGAGAACTGCCATCTGACGTGAGGTATAATACCATCTGGGAGTTCTCGGCGAGTCCGTCCAGTGTACCCAGTCTCCACTGAGCACCCGTATACCATCTTTGATGTCAAACACCAATGGATATGGGATCGTCCATCGCCCATCTTATGGGTCGAGAAGCATATACGCCAGTCTACTTTAGTATATCGATGCCCTGTCTCGATACACCCACGACTAGGAACATTAAAAGATGAACTTATGTACTACCATGGCCTCACTAGTATGATCTACATCATAGTCCTGGTAGTCAAGTACACATCCTAAGGGCTTTACCAACATGTAACCATAAGACAGTATCAAGATACTAGTATATATGTTAAGATAAAGAGCAACCAGATAGCATACTATCATATCGAGCAAGAAAGTCCTCTCTATATATGTCCAAGCATCCAATATAATATACATCATCTGTACAATACTGGCCTCTAGGGCATACATACAAATAACAGGTACACTGATCATGACTCGCTGAGAACTCCTAGATGGTATTATACCTCACGTCAGATAGCAGTTCTCTGGTGACACTGGTACAGGTTAGTTTGTCGACTCGAGATCGTCATAGAGTCTTGTGTGTCTCCCACTGTGCTTTAATTTCCACCCTACCACGGCTCTACCGAGGCGTGCAAAACGTTAATTTTTGGATACAGTCCCGAGTCACATGGAGGCAATGAGCGATAAGAGGGGATTTCTTCTCTCCCGGTATTGGGGGTTGATGTTGCGCTATGCTCGATTTGCCATAACAAGAAATCCCTGGACAGAGTTGCTGAGAATTACTGGTAAATGTTATCAGTAGTTTCTCGAACCGTTATGGGCCTCACATCGGCATGACTTATCAAGCTATTGGGGTCTGACGTTTTCCACCCCTAGGCTGGATATGCGACATATCAGACGAAGAGACCGGACTGTACAGTGGTGTTACTTATTGGATTCGCAAGAAGTATGAGCAAACCTGCTTGTTGATCTTCTGATCGCTCAATACCTGGGAGCCATTACGTACAGCTAGTGCCGCTGACGGTTTGTGGGTATGTGATATGATCACTGCCTACTGCTAGCGTATCGACGAGTCTTTAGAGTCCTACACAGAGGTTTCCTGGCTCAGGCGAAACAAAGTAGGAGCGCATATGTGATATGTGCGGGACCGAGATTAATACATGTATATGATACCGTATTCTAATATCGTGATATGTGATATCATTCGGTTATATGTGATTAGCCGGGTTATCGAATCAAGTGTTGATTCGATAAGTTGATATAAATGATATTAGTCGATTATATGTGTTAGATATATGTATGCCCTAGAGGCCATTATATGATAGTGTATGTACCGGTATGTGTGTGTGTGTGTGACAACCCGAAAGTACGGAACATGACCGGCACTTAGACTACGAACGTCTCAAGGCGTACGTATGCTAAGTAAGCCGAAACCCAGAAATCCAAACCAAGAGAAGTAGTAGAGAATAGGAAGAACCATATCAAATCAACCTGTATGCAACAAAATATACAACGCCTAAAGGCGAGGATCACAACAGAAATGGAACTCAACCAGCAAGAAACTCAAGAAATATAACATGCTACTCTATGGTCGAAAGAATAACATTACTGGTCTCTATCTCAAAAAATACAAGTTTGGTTGATGGAACTTCTAGATACAACTGAAATATAATATACAAGGTATAATGATGGGTAAGATACAATAAACCCACATACTAGCAAGTCACCCGAAAAGAAACCGTGCCCGCAAAGCCGTAATGAAATCCGTACGGCAACACCTGCAAGAAACTGGGGCACAACGGGGGTGAGTTGCCAACTCGTGAGTAGAAAAAGATCTACGCACAGAAATCGCACAAATAACGCAACCTAGGTCAATGATCATAATATATCCTCAAATATATGAATAACATGTAGCCTATAACAAGGCTAGGGTAAATATCTAACCCGAGTGTAAATCTCATGTTCCCGTATCAGTGCCTCAGGTAGCAATATATCATGTGAATGAGGTATGAATGCATGAAAACAGAATACATGTAAATGAAGAAACTGTTTTCATAAATTAGTGAGATTTCCTTTGTATTTTTAAAATGAGGTATCATAAATGAAAATCAGCATCAACAGTGTCTAGCATCGACACAAAACATAAATCTCAATGTCTCAAAATCTCTGGCTCCGGCCATCCGGACTGGCCTGTATCATCAAATCTCAGTACCTCAATATCTCGAAATCTCAATGTCTCAATCTCAATATCTAGGGCGCCGTCAGTCCAGGACCGTCCCCTACCATCCATCTCAAGACCACGACGGTATCCTCCGGATATCCGACGCGTCGGGTAAAATCACCGGTAGGTAGTCTCCCCCTGCCAGGCTCATCGTCATCACCACGAGCTTCTTTCCCCGGGGTACCTTACCGGGTCCACCATGTACCCGAAACGGTTCATCCAACTCCTCGAATCGGGTCTCCAAATCCATCAGCAAACTCATGGTGGATGACTCATACATCATGGGAAAAACCGCGCTTTTTATTTAAAAAGAGAAAGAAGAAGTTTGTATATGTTTTGCGGTTTTCCCCAAATCCAGAAAATCTTATGGAAATCCAAATCCAAAACCTCAATAGCACGTAAAAAGTGAATATATGCATGAGAATCCATGAATGCGGCATAATAATGAATAACAGTATGCATGAGGTAGCAGGTAATAACTACAATGTCTAAACTAACATATAAGGTAAGTACACTAATATCATGTCTAAACTATTTGCTAACAGGCTATGTCAAGCAATAATATTTTCTAAGGTGTACGTGACATGGCAATTACCGATGAAGATGTGTGTGAGCCGGCAAGTAAGTGTATGTGGTACATACGCATCATCGGTAATGGTGCTGGTGTCCTAACCACAAGATATCAACAGTAGAATATGAAGCATAATATAAGCATGTGATGCGGAGCAAACAACAATAATGAGCGGGAGCTGAATACTAGACACAACGATAACTAATCTGTTTTAACCTAATATAAGTCCTACAATGGTGCCTTTTGAAATAACACGAATCGTGGGGTTTTGAAAATAGGGGCTACGGTGTTTTTAAGAAAAGATACGTTTTTTGAAATATCCGTAGGATCCCTTAGGCTGTCTTTAAAAACTACGCACGATTTCGTAAGCTTTGAAATAGGTACGAACCGAATCTAATCTAACAACTAACTAAACTAATGGGCTACGCTACAAGCTACAGGTAAGGAAACCGCCTAACATCTGAGTCGTTACATATACATACCTGTATATATATTAGTCGGTGATCCCGCCTCAATAGTATCATATCCGATACCATACCTATAATCAGACATACCAAGTCAAGAGTGCGGATCAATCATCAAGATACAGCTCGTATGTAAATCCGTCGTACGGCATCCCCAAATCTGGGTACGGGTCAATATCATATTCCTCACACTATTCCTCTGGTATCCTCTTTATCCAAGATCATAGTCTAGGGTACTGACCTATGTCTAGTACAATACTGATATCGCCTAAGTATGCATGCACGTGTGTAAAAACTACGTCAAGACCCGCTACAACGTCATGTCGTATCTAAGATACGAACCCTGCTATATCACCGATCTCACGGCCTCAAATCAAATCTCATCGACTCAGCTCAATCCCAAGTATCATCCTCAAATCCGGTATGTGAACACATAGTCCCATACCCATGTGAACCCATAACTATAAAGAATCCCATGAGCACATATAAATAGGAATGTATGCAAGTATGTATGTATGTATGTGTAGTGCAACACTACCCTAGGGTTCGCAACACTAAGGTAATCCAACACACCAATATCCATCCTAAGCAACGTTATTAATCCCAAATAACATATAATAAATTGTTGGTGTGTATACGCATCCGTATACACCACCACGGACTGCGGGGGTGCTATACGCCATCCACCCGACTTCTCCCCGTAGATATAAATCTACTCACCTGGTCCTCGCTAGCCGGTGCGACGTCGCCACGCGCTTGCTTGTCGTCTCGAAGTCCGCATGGGGTTACCTACATATCATAACGCACCATATCGCATTAAAACTAAATTCGAAATCGAAACGGCATACGAAAATCAAATCGGCACGCGTATCACGCATAGGTCCAAACCTATCGCCTACGCATGCAAGAATAGTCAAACCAACCCTCGATGTCGATGTACAAACGGCAAACCATCGAGAAAAATCCAATCACACTCATTTGCACATTCACGAACACTAATTTTAATATAAACTAGGTTAAAACTCACAAAAACCCCAATTTCACTTAAAAAGTCATTTTTCCGAAAATCTAGCAAGCACAATTCGCCGTTTTTGTACAAAACATGATGTTTAAATGAATGTAGCGGCCAATATACTTATTAAATATCTTAAATAAGTCATAGAAATAATTTCCGGAATTTAATCTCATTAAATTCCAAAAACCCTAATATTCTAGTTTACAAAAATACCCTTTTTAACAATTTCAAAGCAAAAATGCACAAACAACAATCTAGCTTAGATTTGCATGATCTAAAGAATTAAACCACACTTAATAAAGTTAATGAAGTCATGAAAAAGCTAACACATTTTTAATCCCAAGTATTTAACCAAATTCAAAAATCTAGTAGGCAAATTAGCACATTAACACAATTTTTTTAATCTAACCATTAGCACTAGCTACTAATCTTGTATTAACATGACAAAAAGCCTAATATAACACACAATCATACACCAATTTTACAAAACCCTAACTTGCATTCAAATTCATAACTTGAATTCCAAAACTTGCAATTAAACTCACATATCCAAATTAACACTTAATTAAATTAGCTTAAGAAATTAGTAACCAATTAAGTAACAAAAATGTTTAAAATTATACCCAAAAACATTTGAAGATCCACAAGCATCCATGGCCTCCCAAAATGCTCTCTTTTCACAAAGATCCATGCTATACGGGCTAAGCTAAAATGGGTAGGAGTCGGATTTGGGTTTTGGGATTTTTTTTGATGGATTTGAGGCAATTTTTGATGAAGTTTGAAGAGAAAAGAGAAGGGAATTGGGGGGGCTGCTGCTGCTGTAGGAGGGGGGGCTGCTGGAATGGAAGTGGGAGAGGAGAGAGAGGGAGGTAGAGAAAGTGGGGGAAGAAGTCAAAGTCAAGGTAAGGTCAAAAGTCCACCTAATTCACCCATTTTCTTTTCTTTTCTTTCATATCTTTTCCTTTGAAAATCAAGTGGGGAAAAATATGGTGGCTGCTGAATTCAGCCATGGGGAGGAGTAAGTGGGGGTGTGTGGGTGTGGGTACGGGTGTGGGGTGATGAAAAATGATAAATACAATACCCCAAGCATCCATTTACGCTAAAAAAAGCCTTTTTTCTTCAATAATTTCTAAACCGTTTTGGCAAATGATTTCGTTCAAAAAACCACATGATAAAATTTTATTTAATGTTTTATGATTCACAAAATTTGTTTCAACTCATTCCAATTCGTAATTTTCCCTAATTAAATGTATTAGTGACGGCTTAAAATAATAATAAAATAATATTTTTTCAGAAAATTTGAAATTTCACCAGCGGCTCAATAAACACCAAATAATAGCAATTACATAGCTAGAATATGTATATTTAATTTTTATAATAAGATATTTGTATTTTGGCATTTTACAGAAAACCCCCTTATTTTACCGATTTTCGAAATTTCACCGAAACGATTTTCAAAACGTTACAATCTTCCCCCCTTAAAGAAATTCGGTCCCCGAATTTAAATTCAAACTCCCCCAGATACTAAAACATCTAAGAAAAACCATCAAGTCGTCGGGGCTCCGAAATTGTAACTATATAAAACAAATCGTAGCGCAGCGCATGCGCTTGAAAAATGAGCATATAACTCAAATTGAAACTCCGTCAGGCATCCCGCAATGATCGGAGTCATGGAGAAGACATCAATGCCAAATCCAAATCAAAACCAATATGACATAACTCGAAACTATACATGTAAATATCGAATCTATATATGTAAGTGTATGAAGGAAATGTATGCCAAATCTCTTTAAGTCGCTGTGCAACGCGTATAACACTGCACAGTGGCGGACGTCTATCATAAGAAAATAACTATATACATATACCTTTGTTTGAAATGTACGTTCCGCCGTTTTGGAAACAATTTAGAAGGGTCTCCTTGTTTTAAACATTTTGTGTCATATCAGACACGTAGGTAAATACTGAGGCTATAGCTCGCTATTTGGAAATCCCTTCAATAACTATCAATGCATGCAAAATATATTCAGGTACTGTCCTCTGACTAGTCCTGCTCAGTACGAAAACACATAGTAATATCATAAAAACGTACTGCTCTATACGAAATAAATCCCAAAATATGCACATGAATGCTACGTGCGTCTGGTGCGCACGGAAATCAAAATCCATGAATGTGCATACATGCGCACAGAAACAACATCTAAGTGCATCGGGTGTGCACGAAACATCTGTCGTAGGCAACGTGTGTGCCTGACAGAAAAATTAGATGCATCTGACATGCACGAAAAATCTCGAATTAGTGCATCTGGTGTGCACCAAATCGCATCTCGTAACAGGCGCCCAACATGCGCTAAAAATCGAAATCTGGTGCATCCATCATGCACAACATCAACTCAACTGTATGAAACCCATAAAATCATAAACATGAGAAACCAAGGCACGAAAATGATGTCAAGTCCAACAACTGTGCAAAATCGTAAATCCTCAATCATCAAAATCAAATTATGCGAATAAAATAACCCAAAACATCGAAATCAAATATGGCGGAATAGTACCGCTCAAGCGCATCCTCTAAGAATCTCGGGGCCAACTGTCGCGGTCACTAGTAGGACGTCTCGTTGATGATCATGAACTCTGGCCTGCTGGTGTGCGTAACAATGACCACTCCTGGGTCCAAGTCTTCTCTATGAATTGTCAATATCACGATCAATCGGCTCATCGGCCCTGTCGGATGTGCTAACGGGGAAGATTCCGTTCTGGCACTTCTCTGGTCATCTCTCGGGCAGTCATCGCGACCACTCGTAAAGCAGCATGTCACTATCGTCGGTCTCTGCTCTCTGAATGTACGTGACACATCTGATCCTGGATGCAAGTATCATTGCAGCAGTGTCTTGGAAGGAATCCTGCTCAAGGTCTCTTCCAAGTCTCATCTCTGCCAAATGTCCAGGGAGTCATCGTCCTTACCATGTCTGCTTCTTGCTTCGTAACGGCTGCATACTCAGCGCGACTCTTTTTGGAAGGTATATCCAATAACAATGCCTCGGTATGCGCATCGCATCTCTGATGTCAGCGGAGGGGAACGTCATCATATCCAGATCGTGTACGAACCTCTTACTCCATTTTTCTCTAATGTCGACCGCTTCGGACTTGTCTGGTCGTGGCTGCATGGACTGAGCATCCAACGGCTATCCTCGTATCTGGAGTCTCCCAAGAATTGCATCTCACCATCTAGCATCCGAATTAAGTCGAGCCATCCGATCGAGTCGTCAAAACCTCATAATCCCCTAAGAGCTCAACATCTTGGTTACGGTATAATAATATCGAGTACATACCACAGCATCGGTGGTCCAGCTGTAGAAGGGCAAACCCAAGCCTCACTAATGGCGCCGCAGAACTGCCGCAAACCCTAAGGTTCAAAGGCTTTCACACGGTCATTAAGTCGAGTTAGGGTTTTATTCTTCTAGAGGGACCATAGAATTGCCTGCATGTCTTTCCGAATACTTTAAACTTGGAATAATAGGTTACTGACATTCAATCATCTCTGTCGACTCTCAACGTCTCCGCGTGAAGTCGTCTCTAGCTGGAATCAATCTATCTGATGACCTCGCAACGGGGTTAGCGAACAATCCACATATCCTAGTCATTCATCCTCGGTGACTAGTGATCTCCTATAATCTCTTAGTACAACCTCGTACTGCAATAGCTCCAACATCTGGGCAAAATCCCGTCGTTCGCAGCAATAACTGGCTCACTCGTCTGCACGCTGAACAGTGCCTCAATCATCATGAATGAGCAATACATCAACGATCATCAGTATCTGGCTGGCCTCTGTCAGTGGCTCAATCCTCTAGTGCTGATCGGCACGTCCAAGTAATCTCATACAGCGATCCATCAAACGCTCGTGGCGCAAAACACAATCAAGACACATCTTTGCAAACGTGTGTCTCCGGAATAATGCTCTGGTCAGTCCTTGTTCGTAACGAGCTCATGCTGACCGCAACTCTAACCGTAGTTCTCCCTGCCCGTAACCGTAGCAGCAAAACCAAACGGATACCGATGAGGCTAGATCAGGAAGGAATATAATACTGAACAAGGAAATGTACATCCTAAGGCTTCATAAGTGGAGTGGCGTGTCGTAAATATGCCGCGGAACATATCAACGGTACATCACTCTACTTTAGTCACCTATTCCATCAACCAAGGGTCATCCTATACTCCTAAGGTAAAAAACCTAACGCTCTGATACCAATTTTGTCACAACCCAAAAGTACGGAACATGACCGGCACTTAGACTACGAACGTCTCAAGGCGTACGTATGCTAAGTAAGCCGAAACCCAGAAATCCAAACCAAGAGAAGTAGTAGAGAATAGGAAGAACCATATCAAATCAACCTGTATGCAACATAATATACAACGCCTAAAGGCGAGGATCACAACAGAAATGGAACTCAACCAGCAAGAAACTCAAGAAATATAACATGCTACTCTATGGTCGAAAGAATAACATTACTGGTCTCTATCTCAAAAAATACAAGTTTGGTTGATGGAACTTCTAGATACAACTGAAATATAATATACAAGGTATAATGATGGATAAGATACAATAAACCCACCTACTAGCAAGTCACCCGAAAAGAAACCGTGCCCGCAAAGCCGTAATGAAATCCGTACGGCAACACCTGCAAGAAACTGGGGCACAACGGGGGTGAGTTGCCAACTCGTGAGTAGAAAAAGATCTACGCACAGAAATCGCACAAATAACGCAACCTAGGTCAATGATCATAATATATCCTCAAATATATGAATAACATGTAGCCTATAACAAGGCTAGGGTAAATATCTAACCCGAGTGTAATCTCATGTGCCCGGGTCAGTGCCTCAGGTAGCAATATATCATGTGAATGAGGTATGAATGCATGAAAACAGAATACATGTAAATGAAGAAACTGTTTTCATAAATTAGTGAGATTTCCTTTGTATTTTTAAAATGAGGTATCATAAATGAAATCAGCATCAACAGTGTCTAGCATCGACACAAAACATAAATCTCAATGTCTCAAAACCTCAGGCTCCGGCCATCCGGACTGGCCTGTATCATCAAATCTCAGTACCTCAATATCTCGAAATCTCAATGTCTCAATCTCAATATCTAGGGCGCCGTCAGTCCAGACCGGCCCCTACCATCCATCTCAAGACCACGACGGTATCCTCCGGATATTCGACGCGTCGGGTAAAATCACCGGTAGGTAGTCTCCCCCTGCCAGGCTCATCGTCATCACCACGAGCTTCTTGCCCCGAGGTACCTTACCGGGTCCACCATGTACCCGAAATGGTTCATCCAACTCCTCGAATCGGGTCTCCAAATCCATCAGCAAACTCATGGTGGACGACTCATACATCATGGGAAAAACCGCGCTTTTTATTTAAAAAGAGAAAGAAGAAGTTTGTATATGTTTTGCGGTTTTCCCCAAATCCAGAAAATCTCATGGAAATCCAAATTCAAAACCTCAATAGCACGTAAAAAGTGAATATATGCATGAGAATCCATGAATGCGGCATAACAATGAATAACAGTATGCATGAGGTAGCAGGTAATAACTACAATGTCTAAACTAACATATAAGGCAAGTACACTAATATCATGTCTAAACTATTAGCTAACAGGCTATGTCAAGCAATAATATTTTCTAAGGTGTACGTGACATGGCAATTACCGATGAAGATGTATGTGAGCCGGCAAGTAAGTGTACATGGTACATACGCATCATCGGTAATGGTGCTGGTGTCCTAACCACAAGATATCAACAGTAGAATATGAAGCATAATATAAGCATGTGATGCGGAGCAAACAACAATAATGAGCGGGAGCTGAATACTAGACGCAACGATAACTAATCTGTTTTAACCTAATATAAGTCCTACAATGGTGCCTTTTGAAATAACACGAATCGTGGGGTTTTGAAAATAGGGGCTACGGTGTTTTTAAGAAAAGATACGTTTTTTGAAATATTCGTAGGATCCCTTAGGCTGTCTTTAAAAATACGCACCATTCGTAAGCTCTGAAATAGGTAGGAACCGAATCTAATCTAACAACTAACTAAACTAAAGGGTTACGCTACAAGCTAGACTACAGGTAAGGAAACCGCCTAACATCTGAGTCGATACATATACATACCTGTATATATATTAGTCGGTGATCCCTCCTCAATAATATCATATCCGATACCATACCTATAATCAGACATCCCAAGTCAAGAGTGCGGATCAATCATCAAGATATAGCTCGTACGTAAATCCGTCGTACGGCATCCCCAAATCTGGGTACGGGTCAATATCATATTCCTCACACTATTCCTCTGGTATCCTCTTTATCCAAGATCATAGTCTAGGGTACTGACCTATGTCTAGTACAATACTGATATCGCCTAAGTATGCATGCACGTGTGTAAAAACTACGTCAAGGACCCGCTACAACGTCATGTCGTATCTAAGATACGAACCCTGCTATATCACCGATCTCACGGCCTCAAATCAAATCTCATCGACTCAGCTCAATCCCAAGTATCATCCTTAAATCCGTATGTGAACACATAGTCCCATACCCATGTGAACCCATAACTATAAAGAATCCCATGAGCACATATAAATAGGAATGTATGCAAGTATGTATGTGTGTATGTGTAGTGCAACACTACCCTAGGGTTCACAACACTAAGGTAATCCAACACACCAATATCCATCCTAAGCAACGTTATTAATCCCAAATAACATATAATAAATTGTTGGTGTGTATACGCATCCGTATACACCACCACGGACTGCGGGGGTGCTATACGCCATCCACCCGACTTCTCCCCGTAGATATAAATCTACTCACCTGGTCCTCGCTAGCCGGTGCCGACGTCGCCACGCGCTTGCTTGTCGTCTCGAAGTCCGCATGGGGTTACCTACATATCATAACGCACCATATCGCATTAAAACTAAATTCGAAATCGAAACGGCATACGAAAATCAAATCGGCACGCGTATCACGCATAGGTCCAAACCTATCGCCTACGAATGCAAGAATAGTCAAACCAACCCTCGATGTCGATGTACAAACGTCAAACCATCGATAAAAATCCAATCACACTCATTTGCACATTCACGAACACTAATTTTAATATAAACTAGGTTCAAACTCATAAAAACCCCAATTTCACTTAAAAAGTCATTTTTCCGAAAATCTAGCAAGCACAATTCGCCGTTTTTGTACAAAAAATGATGTTTAAATGAATGTAACGGCCAATATACTTATTAAATATCTTAAATAAGTCATAGAAATAATTTCCAGAATTTAATCTCATTAAATTCCAAAAACCCTAATATTCTAGTTTACAAAAATACCTTTTTTAACAATTTCAAAGCAAAAATGCACAAATAACAATCTAGCTTAGATTTGCATGATCTAAAGCATTAAACCACACTTAATAAAGTTAATGAAGTCATGAAAAAGCTAAACACATTTTTAATCCCAAGTATTTAACCAAATTCAAAAATCTAGTAGGCAAATTAGCATATTAACACAATTTTTTTTACTCTAACCATTAGCACTAGCTACTAATCTTGTATTAACATGACAAAATGCCTAAATATAACACACAATCATACACCAATTTTACAAAACCCTAACTTGCATTCAAATTCATAACTTGAATTCCAAAACTTGCAATTAAACTCACATATCCAAATTAGGAGGGGTTTGGTCTCTCCCGGTATTGGGGGTTGATGTTGCGTTATGTACGATTGGCTATAACAGGAAGTCCCTCGCCAGGGCTGATGAGATTTACGGATAAGTGTTATCAGTAGTTTCTCAATCTGTTATAAGCCATATACCGGCATAACTTATTAGGTTAATGGGGTTGACGATACCATCCCTAGACTTGATATGCAGCACATTTGACGAAGAGACCGGACTGTACGGTAAGTTTTGCCAGTTGGCTCTGTAGGGTTCCTTACATCGACAGCAAGGTTTCGGGAGGCATCGTCCATGCCATTTTCAAAAATTTTCCGTTTTAAAGAACCCTAAACTAGAATCGATAACTAGAGAATCATACAAAACAACATGTAACTACTTTACATCTAAGTGACAACGGAATACAACCTTTGTAGACCGGTCCTTCACTTCATTAGCTCCTTGCAGTGGTCCCTTCGCTGCAATCATGGAACTCCCGGACTCTTGCATGGCTTCTCAAGGCGAAAGGAACGATCTTTCTTGAAGTCTTCGAGGCCGAAGATGATCTACGTCGAGGAGACACTGACTCAAGCTACTACTTCACTAAATGAGAGATTAGTGAAGCTAACACCCTATACTAAAGTGCTAATCTAGTAGAGGATGATGAAGTAGGAAGTGGGCTCACTTTAGTTTTATTTTTCTCACAATATTTTCTCTCTTTAGAAAACCCTAGCAAGCTTTTTGCTCAAGGAAGAAGAAGATGAGCAAAAGAAATGAGAATGAACTAATGAGGTGAGAGAATGAACCATGGGTGAGTTTGTATCATATATTAACTCATGTAGAAATATAACCATGGCTAAATTATAATGGTTAGGTTAATTAATATATTAAGTAAAACAAAACTAGTGGACTAAGTCAATGCATCCACAAGCTTCTATAAGCTTCATGCATGTGGCTTATTTTCCACTAATTTGGAATTACTTCAAATATTAAAACCCAACATTATAATTAGTATGGTGTAAGTCTCATACACCCATGTAGTGTGTATCAACAACCATGATACAAAACAAAACACAATTAATATATATCACATATATATTAAGTGTGCACATGTGAGAATAATAAATGCTTAAGTGAGCTAATATTAGTTAATGTAAACTAGTATATCAAATATACAATAATACACTAAATTATCAAATCAACACTTGATTTAATAATCCGTCTATATCACATATAACCGACTAATATAAAATGTACCAACTTATCGAATCAACACTTGTTTCGATAACCGGGCTATATCACATCTAACCGACCGATACAAAAATCGCGAGAATAGAATACGGTATCACATACTCGCATTATTCTTGGTCCCGCACATATCGCATATGTGCTCCTACTTCATTTTGCCTGAGCCAGTAAAACCTCTATGTAGGACTCTAAAGACTCGTCAATACGTCGGTAGTAGGTGATGATCACATCAAGCACCCACAAGCCATCAACGGTACTAGCTAGCAGAAGCAGAGGGAGGAAACATAACTCATCTGAATAGCTCTTGCTGGCTGGCGTAACGGCTACCCGGGTATTGAACGATCAGAAGATCAGCAAGCAAGCCCTCTCTAGCTCCTGTAAAAGCCTGTCAGTAACACTATCGTACAGTCTGGTCTTCTCGTCTGATATGTCACATATCCATTCTAGGGGTGGTAAACGTCCCCCAATAACCGATAAGTTATGCCGAATACCGGGAGAGACGAAACCCCTCCTATCGCTCATTTCCTCCATGTGATTCGGGACTGTACCCAAAAACCACCGTTTTGCACGTCCTCTTGAATGTAGTAAGGTGGAAATCAAAGCATAGTGGGAATCACACAAGACTCTATGACGATCTCGGGTCTACAGATGTAACATTTTGAAAATTCGGAAATAAATAAAATTAATGAATTAAATAATAAAATGCCAATTTAAAAAGTTATTAAAATAAAATAGGACATTTTCATAAGTAGTATGTGAAACAAATTAAATTGAAATTTTAGTATGTAACATCAATCAATTACAAGGGTTTTAGTGATAAATTTAGCTTCGTTTTAAGAAAATGGTGTTTATGTAATAACATGGGTAGTGAATGGTCTTTTTGTAAAAAAAATTTAGGAAAATGTGCAAACTTGAAATTGTGAGGGTGCAACTGGAAAAGAGGTAGATAATATTTTAGCTGAGAATTTTTATCAAAAGTTAAAACAATTTGAAGAGATAATATAAGGACACATCCTACTTGTATGCACA
Organism: Agapanthus africanus; assembly: GCA_030015575.1. Lineage (NCBI taxonomy): Eukaryota > Viridiplantae > Streptophyta > Magnoliopsida > Asparagales > Amaryllidaceae > Agapanthus > Agapanthus africanus. The sequence continues at coordinate 212,094,050 of JASDDO010000004.1, forward strand.
ATACATACACAATACCTCCTCCTTGCATGAGAGTGGCACACCCTTATTGGTGACACCTCGTCCTACAACTCACCCTTCCCTTTACCATATATATTAGGTGTTCAGATCATTTAATAAAATTAAACTTCTGAAATTTCAAAACCCAAGTGAAAGAAAACACTTAGAACTCACAAAAAGAAATAAAAGAAGAAAGAAGTGAAAAAGAAGAACTAGGCTAAGGATTCCACCTTCAAGTTAGGAGCTAAGGATTTGGGTGTCTTGGAGGAAGCTTTTCAACCATCCTCAGTAGGTAAAATCCTTAACTCAGTAGATTATAGTTCTGTAATTGTAAATTTAGAAATCGAATATCGTATTTTTGGTAAAACTTAGCTCTGTAGTAATCTGCTATTATTCAGAGAAAAATCAACTTAACCAAACAATGCCTAAATATTGTATATTGGACCTAAAACAAACCCTAGGAGTACGAACCAAGGGGCTCGGATTTTGGCTGGCGAGCTATAGGAGAATTCCGGCGTTGCCGGACTTTTAAAGGAGTTTGGTGTTTTAGGTTTTTGGGTAGGTCTCTGTATAGGTGTTGGGATATTTTGGTATTGTTTAAAATAGTTAATTTAATTGTATATAAAATCTGGGAACTAATATCGGAAAAGGGATCAAAGTTCTAAAATACGACACGGTAAATTCGTAACGCGTTTAAGTTTCTGTTGCAAACAGCGGGGGATTAAAATCTAGTTATTATAAGGGTTTGATAGTTTAAAATAGTCGTATATAATATAATTAGTATGTAAGAACTTGTATTTTCATATTCGCCGTATCGGAGTTAGCCGTTTTCTTATACAAGTTAATTTCGATGTTAGATTCAAATACGGGAACTTCGGAGGCCGCAAGGAAAGGAAAAGGATTGGCGATTTCTGAGTAGTTTACGACGTATTCCGGTGAGTAGACTAAACATCTACTGGGGGATCTTGTAAAGATGGCATGATACGCCCGTAGTTAGGTTTAAATACAAGTTTTGCTTTTGTATGTTAAATTTATCATATGCATTCTTAAATCTATATATACCTTCAGAATTAATACTTGTTAGAACACTGCACCATTATCAACGAGTTATGCCGCACATGCACATATCTACATGTTACACTACATCTCGTCGATATTAACATGTCACTTCACACTTAAAAATTATTCTGTTAAAAATGATTCTTATCATACCTTAAGTATCAATAGTCGTAGTAATTAGCATATATGACCTCATATTTCGTATTCAAGTATTAGTAGTTGATATAAAAGACATTTGTATTATTGAGAATTTATGGTTTTAAGTTTTCATATACTGGTACGAAAAATCAGTGATTTTCATGATTATGTGTCACATCCACCATTAGATGTCGTTTTTATGATTTGGTTTTATTCCGGACCGAGTTGGGGGTCATACGGTTACGGATTTACAAATTTATCCAGACTGAGTCGGTGGGCATACAGTTGGATACACGGTGGACCCGGTCGAGACCGAGGGGCAGGATAGCCGCACTTTAGGCGGGGAGCCCAACGAGGATACTCGATTCCGGAGACAGTTATGAACACGGCGGATATCTAGATGATACCGACCGGTGTTACTGATTACAGGATCGTTCGAGAAATGATGCTTGATGAAAGACTGAAGATTTGTGTCGATATTAGGCACGGAAAAAAAATGAACATGATTTGGAAAATAATTGATGAGATTTCGATTTTGATTTATATATGGAGTATTACATATTCATTCCTCCACCTGTTATCATGCATCATCATTCACTGTTGTTGAAATTAGTTCTAGTTCGTCAAATTTACATTATCATCCGTTATATGTTAGTTATATTCACTGAGTTAGCAACCCACCCCCGTTGTGACACAGTTCCTTGCAGGGGTAGAGTGGACGGTTAGCCGCAGTGCAGATCCATTTATCAGCTTTTATCGCCTCTTTTGCTAGGTGGGTTACCTATGTAGTAACCTTCTCTTTTGGTATTGTATATTGAATCTAGAATATCTCCATCAGACCCTGTATTATGACTTAGAACGAGAGGTGGTTGTATGTATATTATTTGGCAGATGAGATCGTTTAGTTATGTTAAATGATTTTTCTTTTATTTACGTCTGAGATTCTTATTGATGTCATATAAAGTTGTATATTTATTTTCGCTGTTGACATTGTTGCTCCCAACCAGGGATGTAACCAAATTAAACACTTTACACTTGCTTTTATTATTATTTCAATAGGAAGTTACGGTTAGAATTTTAAATACTTAAAACTGTGATTTTTACTTTCAAACCTTAATTTCCCTAAAGTTCCACAAAAAGGGTTTTGATCTTGGTTTTTGGCTTACTCGGGTTGTGTAGATATCTTTAGATATTATACAAATCTAAGTGCTGGTCACATCCAAACATTAGGTCGTGAAAAAGTTGATATCAGAGCCGAACCATTTTTCTAAGTGGGGGGGAATGTAATACCCCAGGTGAAGTTGAGGCTGAATACCACCTACCCTGTGAGAAGTGAGATGTTATCCGGTATCAAGGTGGGGATGTAACCGATACGGATGCACACGGGGACCTACCAGAACAATGGGGAGTATCGAATTCCATTCCGAAAGAGGGCGCGATCGGAACTATAAATGGAATGATACCACTCTTATAACATAGAGGCGCCTTTTGGATGAATCGGATCTCCGGAGTTTGAAAAACTCCGTAGTTAAGCGTGCTTCAGCCAGAGAAATTCTGGGATGGGTTTGGGGGTGGGTCGTTCAAAGGGACAAAACCGTGCGGCTTCGGCCAGAGTGGACAATACCATCTGTGTTTGGGGGTGGGTCGTGACAACAAACTAACCTGTACAAGTGTCACCAGAGAACTATTATCTGACGTCAGGTATAATACCATCTAGGAGTTCTCGGCGAGTCCGTCCAGTGTACCCAGTCTCCACTGAGCACCCGTATACCATCTTTGATGTCAAAAACCAATGGATATGGGATCATCTATCGCCCATCGCATGGGTCGAGAAGCGTATACGCTAGTATACTCCGGTATATCGATGCCCCGTCTCGATACACCCACGACTAGGAATATTAAAGGATGAACTTATGGACTACCATGGCCCCACCAGTATGGTCTGCATCACAATCCTGGTAGTCAAGTACACATCCTAAGGGCTTTACCAACATGTAACCATAAGACAGTATAAAGAGACAAGTATATATGTTAAGATAAAGAGCAACCAGATAGTATACTATCATGTCAAGCAAGAAAGTCTTCTCTATATATGTCCAAGCATCCACTATAATATACATCATATGTACAATAATGGCCTCTAGGGCATATATACAATTAACAATCTCCCACTTGCACTAGGGACAGCTGCTGTAGTATCGCATACCCAACATCCCGAAGAGTCTCTCGAACTGTATCTGGGGAAAGGCCTTCGTGAGTGGATCCGCTGTGTTTTTCTTCGTGTCAACTCTCCTGACCTCGATCTCCCGGCGATCAACTATCCCCCGGATCAGTTGATACCATCTCAGAATATTCCGGGATCGCTGATGGGACCTGGGTTCCTTAGCCAAAGCCACCACTCCATTGTTATTACAATACAAAGGTATTGGATACTCAATGGATGGAACCACTCCAAGTTAAGTTATGAACTTCTTCATCCAAACAGCCTCTTTGGCAGCATCGTTGGCAGCGATGTATTCAGCCTCCATCGTCGAGTCTGCCACGGTTTTTTGCTTGGAACTCTTCCAGCAAACCTCCCCTCCATTGAGAGTAAAGACAAATCCCGAGAGCGACTTAGAGTCATCCTTATCACTCTGGAAGCACGAATCGGTAAGGACTCCACTTGGAGTTCTCCTTTACCATACACCAAGAGCATCTCTTGTAGGGTTCCTAGGCACTCTCAAGGGGTCTCACAAGGCATCAACCATGCCCGTTTCAAAAATTACGGTGCCGAGAAACCCTAGACTACGGATCGTTGGCTAGAAGTTTAGGCGACAAAGCAAACTAGTTAACACTTAACTACAAGAATACGGAAATACAACCTTTGTAGATCCGGTCCTCCACCTCCACGGCTCCGTGATGAAGTCCTCTCCGCTGTCCTCATGCAATCCCGGGCTCTAGCGTCGGCTTCATCGGAGAAGAAGCGGGCTAGGTCATCAACGACGATGCCGAAGATGATCTACGTCGAGGCATCGCTAGATCAAGCTCCAACTTCACCAAGTCAAGAAAACTTATGAAGGAAATACACTCTACTACTTGGGAAGAGGTAGAGGATGAAGAAATAGGAAGTGGGTTCACTTTAGAATTGGATTTCTCACTTATTTTCTCACTTTGCCATTGATGGAGGCAAGCTTCTTCTTGAAGAAGAAGATGAAGAAGATATGATAAGTTAATAGAATAGAAAAGAAAATGAATTCTTATCATAATAGTAACCATGGTAAAGTGTAGAGAGCTAACTATAGTTCAATGAATGGTTAGGGTTAATGAGATGAAGACAAAAGGGTTTCTTTGGTCAAAGCTTCATGAAGCTTCAACAAGCTTCATGAAAGAATGAAACCCTTTTGTTTTTATTTTCTCATTTCATTTCTTTTAATCCAAAAACAATAGATAAATAAATAAGTGAATAAAACAAAACCCTAACCATTATCATGTAACCATGGTTTGATCTTTACACAAAAACCCTAGCAAACATGCATCATCAAACATGATACATATAAGTGCACAAAAGTATATCACATATATAATGTGCATATCCTAGTGAGAATATCCATTTAAAGTGAACCGATACTAGTTAATGCAAAGTAATATATCAAATATATAATTATACATTAAATCATTAAATCAACACTTGATTTAACGATCCGGTCATATCGCATATAACCGACTAGTATCCTATGTATCGGCTTACCGAACCAACCCTTGATTCGATAACTAGGTTATATCGCATACAACCTTTCGATACATTCATCGCGAGAATGGAATACGGTATCACATACACGTATTATTCTCGGTCCCGCACATATCTCATATGCGCTCCTATTTCATTTCGCTTGAGCCAGGAAACCTCTGTGTAGGACTCTAAAGACTCGTCAATACGCCGGTAGCAGATGATGATCATATCAAACACCCACAAGCCGCAAGCGGTCTGCTAAACGTAACGGCCACCCGGGTATTGAGCGATCAGAAGATCGACGAGCAAGCCCGCTCACACTCCAGTGAATCCAACCAGTAACACTACCGTACAGTCCGGTCTGATCGTCTGATATGTCGCATATCTTGCCTAGGGGTGGTAAACGTCAGACCCCAATAGCTCGATAAGTCGTGTCGATATGAGGTCTATAACTGTTCGAGAAACTACTGGTAACACTTACCAGTAAATCTCAGCAACCCTGGCCAGGGATTTCCTGTTATAGCCAATCGAACACAGCGCAACATCAACCCCCTACACCGGGAGAGACGAATTCCCTCCTATCGCTCATTGCCTCCATGTAACTCGGGACTGTACCCAAAAACCACCGTTTTGCACGCCCTCTTGGACGTGGTAAGATGGAAATCAAAGCACAGTGGAAACCACACAAGACTCTATGACGATCTCGGGTCAACAGACTACTCTGTACCAGTGTCACCAGAGAACTGCCATCTGACGTGAGGTATAATACCATCTGGGAGTTCTCGGCGAGTCCGTCCAGTGTACCCAGTCTCCACTGAGCACCCGTATATCATCTCCGATGTCAAACACCAATGGATATGGGATCATCCATCGCCCATCTGTATGGGTCGAGAAGGTATACGCTAGTCTACTCTGGTATATCGATGCCCCGTCTCGATACACCCACGACTAGGGACTTTGAAGGATGTACTTATAGACTACCATGTCCCCACTAGTATGATCCGCATCACAGTCCAGATAGTCAAGTACACATCCTAAGGGCTTTACCAACATGTAATAGAGAGACAATCTGTGTACACGTTAAGGTAAAGAGCAACCAGATAGCATACTATCATGTCGAGCAAGAAAGTCCTCCCTGTATATGTCCCAGCATCCACTACAATATACATCCAATGTACAGTAATGGCCTCTAGGGAATACATATAACTAACAATCTCCCACTTGCACTAGAGCCATCTGTAGCAGTGGTTGTAGTATCTCATACTCAACCATCTTATAAAATTCTCTCTCTGGGAATAGGCCTTCGTGAGTGGATCCGCCGTGTTGTCCTCTGTTTCTGCTCTCCTAACCTCGATCACCCTGGAGATCAACCATCTCCATGATCAGGTGATACTGCCTTAGAATATGTCTGGATCACTGATGGGACCTGCGTTCCTTGGCATAAGCCACAACTCCATTGTCTCACAATGGTAGGAACGTAGTTCATCTCATGAACCAATATACACCCAAACGGCCTCTTTGGTAGCATCTTGAGTAGCGATGTATCCTGCCTTTATCGTCTAGTATGCCACGGTATCTAGCTTGGAACTCTTCCAGCATACCGTCCCTTTACTGAGGGTAAAGACAATGCCTGTGACTGACATTCAGTCGTCTTTATCACCCTGGAACACTTCCAGTGATTCTCCCCAGGATCAATTGATATCATCTCACTACAACTAGTGAGAATCCTCACATCCAATTAAATCTATCTCATAGATCCAAAACCCAGGATTTAGGAGGTATCACTTTGATCCTATACGGAGAATCATTGTGATAAGCGGAGATTGATCAAGCGTAGCATAGGAAACTCCTTCCCTATCAAGAGTATGTCATCCACGTACTCTACGAGGATCACTACCATACTCCCTACTACCTTTTTGTTTATACAAGGTTCATCTACCATTTTGATGATGTCAAACTCTTTGACTAACACATCAAAACAGACGTTCCAACTCCGCGATACCTGCTTTATCAGATAAAACATCTTGCACACGTTTCCGCTGCTCCCACTGTTTACGAAGCCCTCTGGCTGTGTACTTACAGACGCACTCTTCTAAATCATCATTTAGAAAAGCAGTCATGGCACCCAACCGCCAGATATCGTAGTCATGGTATGTAGCCGTGGCAAGTAGGATCCGGATGGACTTAAGCATAGGCACTGGAAAAGGTTTCATCATTATCCACGCCTGGTTGATGACGAAAACCTTTAACAAGTCTAGCTTTGAATGTCTCAACCTTTCCAAGTACACCAAGTAATCTTCTCAAGATATACTTGCTCCTGATGGGGATTTAACCCTTCAGATATAGCAACCAAAGTCCATACTTTGTTGGTGTATAAGGATTCCATCTCAGATCGATAAACATCCAGCCATTCTTACAGAGTCTCACTCCTGATGGCCAGCTCGAAACTAGTTGGGTCATCATCTCATGATGCATTCCTCGCTCCCACTGTCATAGAGAAACCGAAGTATCTCTCAGGTGGGTGAGGAACCCTACTAGATCGGCGGAGAGGCTGAGGTTCATTGGAATCTACTGAATCCTTTGGTTGTACCAAATCATCTGCTGTCATTTGTATAGCTGGAACCTTTCCAGTTGTACTTAACAGACCTTGCCTCGAGCTTGTCCGGATTTTGCTTTTAGACATAGGCCGGACAACCCCAAATCTTAACTAGCTTAAGACATGGGCTCTTCCCTTTCCATATCACATATGAAGTGGTAGGCACTAATTTGATTCGAACCTAATTCAATAGGTATGCAGCTTCTCAAGTGCATAACTCCCTAAAGGAAATAGGTAACTCAGTAGTTCTCATCATAGAGCACACCATGTCAAATAGGGTGTATCTGCTCCGCCCCGATATACCATCGTGCTATGGTGTATACGGATGAGTAATGCTGAGAGAGAATCTCATTCTCCTTTAGAATAGTCCAGGATTTCCGTGCTCAAGTATTCTCCTCCTCGATCACATCAAAGGACATAATACTTATACCCTTATATTGGTTCTCTACTTCTAAATCATATTCTGTGAATATCTCAAAAGGTTCGGACTTGTGTTTCAACAGGAACATATGTCTGAATCTTGAGAGATTATCAGAGAATATAATGAAGTACAAAGAACCGGTCTTAGTATATGTAGACAGGGGACCTTACATACATCATCATGTATCAGTCCCAAGAGTTTACTAACTCTTTCTCTGTTTCCTGTAAACGGAGCTATGGTCATCTTATCTTTGTGACATGACTGGCGAGTTTCACAAGATGTAAATTCAAACTCTTTTAAATATGCATCTTTATGTAACTCTAGCTAGTCAGGTCGCATTGATATGACCTAGTCTACATTGCCTCAAGAAGAATTCGTTCATTTCTGAACTCTTCCTCTTGTGTGTGTTCCATATACTAAGAACTGTAGTTTGATTTAGAACATCAACGCTTTTAGATAACGTGCCTGAACCGATCAACTTTTGATATAGGAAATGTTCAAAACATTATCCAACTATACAAAATTTTATCATTTCTTTACTAATAAAGAGACTGATATGATTTTGTATATCAGGTTCGGTATCTAATAACATTCGTTCAGAATCAATGTATTACAATACAGGGTGACAGTGACCAACAGACTTGGCTGCAACACTTGCCCCGTTTTCTGCCTCATGAAACTTATCACCCGTTCTCAGTTTTTCTACCCTTTTGTAGCCCTATGTAACATATTACATATTTGGGATCCTGATCCGGTATCATATACCCAGGATGCTAAGGATACTGAGAAACAGTTCTTTGTAACGAATACACCCGAAGGAGATGCATCATCATGCACTTTCTTCGTTTGGGCGGCACGGGAAATCTGGTATTCCCCAATTTCCTGCTCTGTCTTATAACAATTATAAGTTGGAGCGGGACCAACGTTCCCCAGCTCAGTATAACAAGTGGGTTCGGTCAATAATCCGTATTATTATCTTGATTAAGGCGTGATATGGTCGCTACCAGGAGAGAGAGAGAAGAAAACACTAAGCGTGCGCTCTTGCAAGAATAGATTGGTTTTTATTTTATCTAATCGGGATGGCTCCTACTGCTTTTTATCAAATCTTCCTTCAAACCCTAAAAGGAAAGACTAGCCGGGATTAATTACACACTACAAGTTCGCCAATCTTTCAGCCAGGCCAGTGTCGGTACTTTGAGGGAGGTCCCCCGTGCTTTCGCACGAACCTAATTAATGTAAACCTCGTTTTCCCAGAGGCGTAACCCCGTTGACACCTTTCTAGACACCTACTTGATCGGCTAATTGTAATGTGTAAAACTCTTCCAGGAGTAACAATTACTCGCAGCGGGTATCGGGATCCAACTATCTCATAGAAGGTATGCAATCTCATTGCAAATTTCAACACTTGAAATTCCCGATAATATTTTGCCCCTAACGTGCTATGACCTTGACGAAAGCCAACAAACCATAGCCCGCTAGTCAAGTTCAACCCGTACATTTCTTGATTGAATTAAACCCACCCGCACGACCCTTGACGAAAGCCAACAAAGCCGCACGACTACCCTAATCCAATCGCATTGTATGCTAGCAGATAAGCAGCATATAGCTACCGCACACTGCACCTTGACGAAAGCCAACAAATGCAGCACGAATACTATATACAACTTATCTGAAATGACGGAGGGCTACGACAGGTTTTTCTGAAAACCTATTGCGTAATGAACTTGATATCGTTGTAGGATCGAATGAATTTTGAAATGGAGTGTTTTTTAGGCTTTTCTAGTTTTGCTAAAGGAGTCACTCCCGGTGAAGGGATCGTCGGTCCTTTCCTCGTCGAATGAGGTGCGGGATATATCATATATATCACTGTGCAAAGCAAAAACACTTAAAAGCTATCAAAAGACAAACCGAGTGTGTAGCATCTGCCAGTTATTACTAAAGGAGTCACTCCCGGTGAAGGGATCTCGGTCCTTTCCTTATCGAATAAGGTTCAGGATATATCATATATACCGCTGTGCAAAGCAAGAACTGTAGCTACCAGTTTTATTTTGAAATTCGATTCTACAACATCTTAGGTTTCTTTTATTTCATTAATCACATTAATGAAGTCCCATCATTAAAATTACCTAAACATCACAGATAAATACGATGTACACTTATGCCATCCGCATTCGCCTCGATGTCCCCTCGTGCACCGTTAGGTTAGGTAACTAACGGCAGAGCGGGGCAGGGCTAGCGCGGGTGTAAAACATAAGTAACGTCTATATAATATATCATATATACTATATACTGTATCTATCACAGAACATCACATGATCACATCACAGATATCGCAGCAGAAGAATCATATGAAATATTGGATATACTAGGACGTCCGTGTTTTCAATACGAGCCAGTATAAAACACGGATTCCACGGTCGTGATGAATAGCCAAACCCACACCCCTAGACTCCTACGAGAGCGGCAAGCAACCCTACCAATTCTGGAGTTAGGAGACCCGGGCTCGACTCCTCGAGTTGGTCTCCCACTGGACTCCAGAACCCGGTTACTTGTGCCCTCCTCCTTGGGTCTATCCTAGTGCGGAAAAGTAAATAATATACAACGGGTGACAACTTCCGCAACCTGGAAGTGCCCCAATAAAAAGAATATTACATACAATTTTACATGAATGAAAATGAAAAACACTCATCTCACATAAAAACCCCCGGCTATTCAAACACGACGATCCAATAGAACATATCCAGCAACACATAACATCACATGTCATCAACGCAAGTAAATATGCGCATCCCAATTGTCGTTGACATATAGCAACGAAACCGGCGATATCACATATTACACTTACGGTCACAGAAAAGAAAGTGTAAAACTACAACAGTTGGAATCCGCAATCTCTTCAGACATCGCATGCCTGACCAAATGAATTCTTTAGACATCGCATGCCTAACAATTATAAACCCCGCATTTTAGTCTCATTATCGAAAACACTTTTCAATATCAAGTCGGGCAATTCAACAAGATTCCCGACATCCTGATCGAATGCTCGTCGCAAACTTTAGTAGACGGTCGCACCCCCGATACCGTCGACGAAGTGCACCAAGGCGGAACACCGCTACCGGGAGCACCCAAACGGATGCTTTCGGCGACGGGGTTCTCCTACAGTCACTTGGTCGGGGCTATGGGGTGAGGCTGTCTATTAAGTTTATCCGACGAGTATCCGCGTACGCTACGTGACTGCGACGGACTTTTGATCACATCAAAATTCCGTGGCAACCGATCAAGTGAGACTAAACTGCTATGTTTATGATATTCATTCAGTTATCTCATAACTTCTTGTGAATTCCAATTATTGTATCACATTCCGGATAAATAGAAAATGTCAAACTTTCCGATCGAACAATCGAACACCTAAGTTTTCCCGATACAGATCAACACATGAAACAAGTCTAAAGACATTCAGTTCGTGCCTCAGTACCAACGGTCCAGCCGTAGAAGGGTCAAGCCAACGCCTCACATGTGGCACGCCGTACTGCCCCAAACCCTAAGGTTCAAAGGGCAGTTCAAGACGGTCACATAATCGAGTTAAGGTTTGTTGTCTTCTAGAGGGTCCATCGAGTTACTTGCACTACTTAGAACGTCTTTAAACCACGGAAAAATCCAACACTTGGAAATTTCCCGACAGGGGAAAAATTGGGTATTTATATCCGGTCTGTCACGACCCAAAAAGGTACGTGATGGCCCTAATACTACGCAACGCCTCCAGACGTAACGCAGTAAAAGAAAGCCAAAACCCAGAAATCTAAACCATAAAAATACGGAAAAGATAATATAAAGTTTTATAAACATTTGAAATCACAATCCAAATTCTTTAAAATAGTCCACATTTTCTGTAAAATTTTGGCAGCACCTCCTTTATAAAACAAGCCCCTAAAAAGGGTACAACATGAATATATAGTAAAGCATCCCAAACGGGAGCAAAATCCACGCCCAACGGCGGAAAACAATACCACAACAGATATACGACGCCGTAGCGAAGAAATAAGAGACAAAAGAAAAAGGAACTGTATAAAATCCACAAATCCACCAATATATATACAAATCGTCCTCACCAAGTCTCTAAGTCACAACAACTGCTGGTAATAGATGGAGAGTACAATGTACAACGAATATACAACACACTCAGATAACCACATAAACCCACCTGGCAAAACTGCACACTAACAGGCGAAGTGGTATCCGCAATCCAAAAGATGATAGATGAGTGTGTAGCTGAAAAGCTGAATAGCTTGCCTTGACTACTTTGGGGAAATTCCAGCAAAACATGTGGCACAACGGGGGTGAGTTGCCAACTCGTGAATAGTAAATAACATATGCAGGTAATCGCGAGAATGAACGTACAGCATGAATCTAATATATGTCCATTTCAATAATAACAGTCATGAGTACGTAATAATGGAAAGTACACTCTCAAGTACCACCAATATATCCTGCAATAATGATATGACAACAGTATGCAATAATCATGCTCTGGGAATATGAGAAAGTAAATGTGCAACTCTCATGAAGGTACTCTCACAGGTACTCCTAATACATGAAAATAGTGCACAAGTATATAAAGATGAGGTATGGAGTGAAATATGTCATTTCCACGGCATCCTGACATCGTGGTAGGATCAAAATCCAGCGATGACAAATCAAAATCCCAATCCTCAATCAGTCACCAAATCCGCTCTCATATCACCTAAATGTCACATCTCCTCAAACTACACAATATCAAATGTATCTCACATAAGTGTCGAATGTACAAGTCAAGTGGATCTCACATCTCTAGTATGTACAATAACAGTATATCTCCCATATATCAAATGTACAACACAAGTGAATCTCACATCTCTAGTATGTACAATATCTGGTATATCTCACATATATCTCATGTACAACAGCTAGTGGATCCCACATATCTCGTCTGTACAATATCAGGTATATCTCACCTATATCTCATGTACAACAGCTAGTGGATCCCACATATGTCGTCTGTACAATATCCGTCTATCTCACATATATCATATGTACAACACTAAGTGGATCTCACATCTCTAGTGTGTACGATATCATCATCCAATTCCAATGAATCTCATGAGTCTCAAGTCAAATCTCCAGCACAGTTCTAACATCCTAAATATAATGACATATATAAATATGATGAGGGCAATACACATATATTAGCGTCCCATTCCACTAATATTGGTGTAAAGGCATATATAACAGCGGCTCAATCCCCTGTTATATATACAAGAGTATTTAGAAATATCATAAAACCCAATGTGTCAAGCATCGACACAGAAAAACTGATAAGTACGTATCATACGCTATCACGAGAGCACGAGTGCCTCGCTCTGCCCCTCGCCTCTCGACGTATCGATACGCACATGACTCCCAACGGTATCCCCCTGATATCCGCCGAGTCTCTGGTAATGTCACCGGAAAGTATGGCTCCCCTAGGCCTCATCGCCTCAATGCGACATCGGCTCACTCCGACAACATTCTTGCTTCGGGGTACCTCCGGGCCCCACCATGTATCCTCATGCGGCTCTCGACGCCTTCTCGCATAGGATATATATATCCGCACCGATAAATCTCATGGTGGATGCTATAATATCATCTCAAGGAAGCCGGGTGTTCCAATGTATGCATAATTTCATGAACCACCACGGTTCCCAAATCCAGAAAACATCATGAAAAATCCATATAACAATGCGATAATCCATGAATAATATACGCAATATGAAAACTGTAATGAAAGCGTATAAATGAATAGCATAGCATTCACCAGATAATAAATGAATACATGAACAGTATAGCAGAAATATAGGTATCTACCTATAACATGATGTGATATACCTATCTGGTATAAGTATGGAATACAAGTACACCTACCTGTATGCTGATGTGATATACCTATCAGGTATAAGTAAATATGAAATGCAAGTACACCTGTATCTATGTGATGATGTAATATACCTATCAGGTATAGGTATGAAATGTAAGTACACCTACCTATATCCATGTCCCTAGGTGTATATGTACCTAGCACTAATGGTACAAAACCCTATAGGTAAACAGGAACTAGCATGTCAATGTCTAAGTATAACCGTAAGGAATATGTATCAAAGTCACAATGTCCCTAACCATACAATAGCATTTCTAAAATATGGTCGTGTATGACATGGCAATTATTGACGGTGTGTGTGGCATCCAATCAGTGCTCTCGCAATCTGAGCCGTCAATAATAGTGCAGTGTCCTAGGGATACTAGTCCAATCACAACTATCACTAAGCAGTAAGGTATATGCGCAATTCTAAACATGATATAGAATATGCGAAAAGGTAAAGGTTTCTAGCCCAGACGCATAACGCCATGCGGGCGATTCCCCTGTAGATGTTAAATCTACTCACCTATACTCCAAGCTAGAAGAAATCTACCACCTGAATCCCCCTGTGGCAGTGTCCGTAGTCCTCGTTTGCGAACCTGCAACATATAACAACAACAATATACATATATCAATAATAGCTACGAAATACAAACTAGCTATATCTAACCGACACAACAACACACAACCACCTCCTAAGTGTCCGTATCGTGGCTAACGAGAGTAGCGACACGACGAAAACGACTTAAGAGCGAAACCACGAAAACGGCACGACGCGTGTCGTAACACGTATCGTACGAACACGAAACACTAGAAACTGCACAACTGATCCCAGATTTTCCTACTGTGAAAACTAAACAATTTCAACAAGACCAGAGGAACCCAAACCCTAGCAGACACCTACAGACAAAAACCCACACCCTAACTCATCTCTCTGGCCGGCGTCGCCGGCCCCTCCTCAAGAGCTCGCCGGCCCAGGCCGGTGGGATGGGGGTCGTCTCTCTGGTGGTGCTCCAGGTCCTCTAGTACATCACACTCACTATGTTTATTTTCTCAGTAAACACTCCGGATCAAAGCAGGTTCTAAAAACCACAATCCGACATCAAAATACGATATTTCGTATCAAAACCTAATTTAACAATCTAAACTGAATCTATCAAGCTAAGTTACACTAAAACCACTTAATTAACAGTAAAGGAATATTACCTACACAAAAGATCACCAAGAATCCATGCTTGTATGCTCCAAGTGAAGAAAATGAGATGAAGTGAAGAATTTGGGATTTTTGTGTAAAGAGAGAAGGATTTGTGATGGTTTTAGTGAAGAAAAGAGAAGAAATAATGCACAAGGCAGGAGAGGGGAAAGAGGGCTCGGCCATGTGGAGGGAAGAGAGGGAGAGAGGGAATTTCCTAGCAATTCCTTGCATTTAATGCAAAGTCAACACACACACACATGCATGCACCTTCTTCTCACTTCTTTTCTATTCTTTTCTTTTTCTTTTCTCATTAATCCTAGGCCACACAACCTTATGCAATATGGTTAAGATTAACTTAGGAAAAATTTTAAGAAAAGTTGAGAAGAGAAGATTCTAAAAATGTGCAAGCCGGATTAAAATAACATTAAAAATGGGAAAAATTCAAATTGCACCAAAACGTCTCATATACTCTCAAAGTGTGCGCACAAGCTTTATTTTCTCAAAACTAGGTGCTGGTAACTTGATATGGCCGTTTGATCGCAATCGGTATAAAACTGAAAATACCGATGAATTTCACCCAAAAACAGAAACAAGCACAAAACGATTTCTAGATCGTTACACGGTCGAACTTTTTAACATATTCTAAAATTTATCCGGAAAGCCACACTGACAAAATTAGACAATCCGATCGAAACACCGAGTCCCTAATACAACCCAGAAAATGCAACTCTGAAAAAAAAATTAAAAGCATCCAGAACACACAAGAAACACCAACAGAAACAACTGAAGAAAACTCACAGCCTGATCATCACAGACGGCCGCGGAACCGCCACAAAAGTGGGGTCAACGCCGCGGTTCCGCGGTCGTACTGTAGAATTAGGCTGTCATTTTCTGCAGTTGTTCTTAGAATTTCCTGCACATTTCTCTGCATATTTTTAATTCTAAAAATTCCTCAATTTTCAAAAAAGTACAGAGAGCAAGTTTGGAGTTAGGATTTCGGTTCGATCGGACTTCAAATTCCGTCTAGACTTCGCCTAAGGCTCTAGCTAGGCTCTGATACCACTGTAGGGTTCCTAAGCACTCTCAAGGGGTCTCACAAGGCATCAACCATGCCCGTTTCAAAAATTACGGTGCCGAGAAACCCTAGACTACGGATCGTTGGCTAGAAGTTTAGGCGACAAAGCAAACTAGTTAACACTTAACTATAAGAATACGGAAATACAACCTTTGTAGATCCGGTCCTCCACCACCACGGCTCCGTGATGAAGTCCTCTCCGCTGTCCTCATGCAATCCCGGGCTCTAGCGTCGGCTTCATCGGAGAAGAAGCGGGCTAGGTCATCGACGACGATACCGAAGATAATCTACGTCGAGGCATCGCTAGATCAAGCTCCAACTTCACCAAGTCAAGAAAACTTGTGAAGGAAATACACTCTACTACTTGGCAAAAGGTAGAGGATGAAGAAATAGGAAGTGGGTTCACTTTAGAATTGGATTTCTCACTTATTTTCTCACTTTGCCATTGATGGAGGCAAGCTTCTTCTGTAAGTCGATGTAGTACACCCCAGTACTTATGGGGAGGCGGAATTTTCAAAAACGATCAAGTTTAAAGAACGAACATCGACTAACCGCTTGAATCGAAGCTAAACAAATAATAACCGAACACATAGCTATACTAAACTATAGTGTTAAGGGATTATACCTAATGAAAACGGTCCTTCGTCTTTGTGTCCTCCTTCGTTCTCCTCGACCTTCTCTAGGTAGTAGACGATCCACCCGAGAGCAAGACACCAAGCTATACCTCTCACTTGAGGTAACTAATCAACTTTGATTGCTAATCAAAGAAGAAAGGATGATAAAGAGTGAAGGTAATGGATGCTTAAGTCTAACTAAACCTTTGATCTCAACACATGAGGATTAAGGATTAGTATCTTGAAGATGAGAGCTTGAGGAGAGAGAATATGAGATAAGATAATGAGAGAAGAGAGAGAGTGTATCATAATATATTATGAAGCATTCTTATTTAAGAATAATGAATAAAAGAAATGAATAAGCATGCTTCATAAAATATCTAGTGGTGATTCATTAGCATGAGTCATTAAGCAATAAATGTGCATTAATGAAATGAATGAATCACCACCATGACTCACAACCTCATCCAAAGTAACCTCCTTAGTCACATCTTCTAGAAGCTTCTCGTATAATTACGAGAACGCCCCTCCAATCCGCAAAAATACGGAAAAACTTTAGACTGTAAAAATCCAATAACCGGATACCAGTAACTGGCTTAAACCAAAGCCGACTGGTAAAAACTGTCCGAAAGTCGTACGTGCGTAAACGCACGTATGCATCCGAACCCTTTGTCGCAAAACCATGCAACCTCTATATCGTTTCGCCTGGAGTAGGAAACTCTCTGTGTGGGACTCTAGAGACTCGACTACTACGCTGGCAGTGGGTTTAACCACAGACCGCAAGCGGCACTAGCTGTACGTAACGGTCCCCAGGTAGTTGTCGATAAGAAGGCCGATGAGAAAACCCATCCGAACTCCTACTGAGTCTGATGTGACAATCTCCATACAGTCCAGTCCGTTCGTCCAAGACTATCGCATATCGGGCCTAGGGGGCGGCAAGCGTCAGTCCCCTAATAGCGGTATAAGTCGTGTCGGAGGGAAGCCCATTACACCCTGAGACTCTACTGGAACCTACCAGCAAATCTCGCTTGCCCTGGCCAGGGACTTTGCGTAATGGCTCTCTGACACAGCACGATATCTACTCCCAATACCGGGAGGGACGAATCCTGTCTAACCGCCACTGCCTCCAAGTGCTCGGGACTGCACCCAACTGCTACCTGTTTGCACGACTCCTATGAGCCGTGGTAGGGTAGCAATCTAAGAACAGTGGGACACACTTGAGGCGAAGTAGCAGTGTCAAGTCTGCGGACTACGCTGTACTCATGTCACCTGGGAACTGTTTACTGACGACTGGTATCAAACCAACCAACAGTTCCCTGTGAGTCCTGTCCGGTGTACCCGTAACCTAATGAGCACATGTATACTATCTCCAGTACGACGTACTGACGGCTGTGGGACAGACCATCTCCCCAACTGGGATGAGAAGCGTACACACCAGTCTACTCCGGAGTATCGATGCTCTGTCTCGATAATCCAACGACCAGGGACCTGAATAAGGATGTGCTTGTAGACTACCCAGCCCCCACTAGTGTGACTGCCATCACAACGCTGGTAGACAAGCAAGATCCTAAGAGCTCTATCAATACGTACACTCACATATTAAGATAGAAAAACCAAGTAGCACACTACCATGTTTAGCAAGACTGTTATATACATGTGAATATCCCAAGCTTCCATTAAGTAATATACAAGCTAGTATGATACAGTAATGGCCTTCTAGGGCATAAACACTAACAATCTCCCACTTGCACTAGGGCCGTGTACTGGCATATCGTAGACCAATGATCTCGAGTAGCCTCTCGAACTGAATCTGAGGAAGGGCCTTCGTGAATGGATCAGCAATGTTCTCTTCTGAAGCAACTCTCCGAACCTCGATCTCCTGACGATCAATGATCTCCCTGATCAGGTGATACCGCCTCAAGATGTGTCTGGACTTCTGATGGGACCTTGGTTCCTTCGCTAAAGCTATAGCTCCGTTGTTGTCGCAATACAGAGGTATTGGATCAACTATGGTAGGAACAACCTGAAGTTCTGTTAGGAACTTCTTCATCCAGACTGCTTCTTTTGCAGCATCGCAAGCAGCTATATACTCCGCTTCCATCGTCGAGTCAGCAACGGTGTCCTGCTTGGAGCTCTTCCAGCACACCGCCCCTCCATTGAGGGTAAAGACATAACCCGACATGGACTTGGAATCGTCCTTATCACTCTGGAAGCCGGAATCAGCAAAGGCCTCCAACCTGAGGTCTTTTCCGCCGTAAACCAAGAACATCTCCTTAGTCCTCCTCAGGTACTTGAGAATGTTCTTTACTGCTATCCAGTGTTTCTCCCCTGGGTCTGACTGATACCGGCTTACCACGCTCAGTGCGTAAGCTACATCTGGTCTGGTACACAACATCGCATACATTATAGAGCCTACCGCAGAAGCGTAGGGTATAATAGACATGCGTTCCCTTTCCAAATCAGTCTTGGGAGACATCTCTTTGGAGAGGGTGATTCCGTGACAAGCCGGTAGATTACCGCGCTTAGAATCTTCCATACTGAATCTTTTCAGTATAGTGTCGATATACCTGGACTGCGAAAGTCCCAACATCCTCTTGGATCTATCACGATAGATCCGGATCCCCAGAATGTAAGAGGCATCACCCAGGTCTTTCATGGAGAACATGTGTGACAAGAATCCTTTGACAGATTGTAGCATAGGAATGTCATTTCCTATCAATAGAATGTCATCCACGTACAAGACGAGGAATACGACACTTCTGGCCACAACTTTACTATATATGCACGGTTCATCTGGATTTTTGATAAAGTCATATTCTTTGACTGTCTCATCAAAACAGATGTTCCAACTCCGCGATGCCTGCTTTAGTCCATAAATAGACTTAAGCAGCTTGCATACTTTCCCGCTGCTCCCACTCTGATTGAAACCCTTTGGCTGATCCATATAGACGCTCTCTTCTAAATTTCCATTCAGAAAAGCCGTCTTTACGTCCATCTGCCAGATTTCATAATCATGGAAGGCAGCAATAGCAAGAAGGACCCGAATGGATTTGAGCATAGCCACTGGAGAAAAGGTTTCGTCATAGTCCAAACCAGGTCTTTGACGAAAACCCTTTGCAACAAGTCTAGCCTTATAGGTTTCCACCTGTCCATCTACACCAATCTTTTTCTTGAAGATCCATTTGCATCCTATGGGTTTTACCCCATCTGGAGCAAAGTCCAAAGTCCATACTTTGTTGGTGTACATGGACTCCATTTCGGTCCGCATTGCATCTAGCCATCGTACCGAGTCGCCGCTCTGGATGGCCTGCTGGAAGTCAGTAGGTTCATCATCATCTATGATGCAATCCTCTCTATCCCCGTCTATGAGAAAACCGTAGTATCTCTCAGGCGGATGAGACGGCCTACTACTCCTGCAGAGGTGTGCGGGAATGTTCTGTTCTTCTTGAACTTCTGGTTCTACCAGAGTTTCAGTAGCAGCTTGTGGTTCTGGAATTTCTTCCAGTTCTATTTCGCTCCCACTTGATTCCTTTTCTAAAAACTGATGTTCTAGAAAATGGGCATTACGAGAAACAAATACCTTCTGTTCCTCTGCGTAATAGAATAGATATCCCCTGGAGTGCTTTGGATATCCCACAAACAAACACTTTACTGATCGTGCCTCGAGCTTGTCCACATGCTGCTTTTTAACAAAAGCTGGACATCCCCAAATCTTTATATACTGTAGATGAGGTTTCTTCCCACTCCACATCTGATATGGAGTGGTAGGCACAGTCTTGGTAGGTACCATGTTCAAAAGATATGCCGCTGATTCTAGCGCATGTCCCCAGAAAGATCGCGGTAACTCAGCATTACTCATCATGGATCGTACCATATCCAATAGGGTTCGATTCCGTCTCTCCGATACACCATTATGATGTGGAGTGTACGGAGGAGTAAGCTGAGAGAGAATTCCTTTCTCTTTTAGGAAACCTAGGAACTCGGCACTCAAGTATTCTCCACCTCGATCAGATCTAAGTGTCTTTATACTTTTGCCGGTTTGGTTTTCTACTTCATTCTTATACTCTTGGAATTTCTCAAAAGCCTCGGATTTATGTTTCATCAGATAAATGAATCCGTATCTTGAGTAATCATCCGTGAAAGTAATGAAATAGGAAAAACCACCTCTCGCATGTGTAGACATTGGACCATATACATCGCTGTGTATGAGTCCTAAGAGCTCGCTCGCTCTTACTCCTTGTCCAGTAAATGCAGTCTTTGTCATCTTTCCTTTGAGACAAGATTGACAAGTGTCATAAGATTGATATTCGAACGAGTCTAAATATCTTTCTCTATGCAACTTAGTCAACCTTCTCTCATTGATGTGACCCAGTCTACAATGCCATAAGAAAGCTTTATTCAAATCTGGAGACTTTCTTTTTAGTGTGTTTTGGACGTTGAAAATTTGGAGTTGGTTTAAAACATATATGCCGTTATTTAGAGTACCGGACCCAATCAAACCATGATTAAGGTGGATGTTGACAACATCTCTTACAAACGTGAAATCATAACCTTTATTTGATAACAAGGAAACTGATATGATATTACACGTTAAGCTGGGTACAAAATAACAGTTATGTAAAACCAAAATGTGTCCACTCGTCAATCCTAGGTGATAATCCCCGACGGACGCAGCTCCCACGCTAGCTCCGTTAGCAACCCTGAGGATCATATCACCTTCCTTCAGCACTCTACGGTTTCTCAGTGCCTGCAATGAATTGCAAATATGAGATCCTGATCCGGTATCCAATACCCAGGAAGTAGAGTTGATCGACAGACAATTCTCAATTACAAACACACCTGAAGTCGAAGCCACAGCTTGCTTCGGTTCCTGGTTCTTGGCGTTCCATGCCTTGCAATCCTTCTTCCAGTGCCCTTTCCTGTGACAATGGAAGCACTCATCCTGACCAACTATCGGTACTGCTTTCTTTTTCTTTCCCTTCCCTCCCACCTTACTAACACCTCCTCTAGGTCTGGGTGCGGCCTTCTTCTTCCTTCCTTTGGCCCTAGCCTTGGACCCGGAAGAAGATGAACCGCCAACAAACATAGCGGGTGTTTCCCTTGCCTTCTGCAAGGTGCCCTCCGCACTCCTTAACATGTTCAGGAGTTCCGCAAGTTCAACTTCTTTTCCTTGAAGATTGAAGTTGAGGATAAACTGGGCGTAGGTGGGAGGAAGGGACTGGAGAACAAGGTCTGTATAGAGCTCATTATCCAAAGTCGTCCCAAGGTCTGCGAGCTCTTCTATATAGCCAATCATCTGTAGGACATGTTCACCTACCGATGATCCGACAGCCAACCTCGCTCGAAACAATTTCTTAGAGGTCTCGTATCTTGCTATACGAGATTGCTCTCCATAAAGTTCCTTTGTATGGAGAAATATGCCATCAAGGGACATATCCTCGTGCCTCCTCTGATGTTCATTGTTCATCGAGGCAAGCACGATGCACTTGGCTCTCGCGCAATCTAAATCCCAGGTTTTGCGGATTTCCTTATCCGCATTACTGGATTTGGGACCAGGGACAGCAGGTGCCGTAGCGGTGAGGACGTACCCCAGTTTGTCATAGGTCAAAGCCATCTTGACATTCCGCAGCCAATCTTTATAGTTTGGTCCCGTCAGTATATTTTTCTCTAAAAGTAACTTAACTCCAGTCATTTTCAGGGTCGCTGCAATTAGGAGAGAGAGAAGAAAACTCTTTAGCATGATGCTCTTGCAAGTTTAGAGTGGTTTTTAATTTATCTAAACTGGATGGCTCCCACTGTTTCTCGAATCCTTCCTCAAACCATAAAAGAAGAATTAGCCAAGACTATTCTCACCGTACAATACTTGCTTAACCGTTCAGCCAGGCCGGTGTCGATACTTCGAGGGAGGTTTTCCAACGCTTTCGCGAAGTTCCTTAATTAAATAACCTCTTTTCTCTGGGGGCGTAACCCCGCTGACATTTTTCTGGACACCTACTAGGTTTATAGCATTGATCGTTAAGTGACGAATATCCTGATAAGTATCAAATACTCACAGTAGGATCGGGATCCAAATATCATCGTATGATAATGTTGAAGGAATCCTACCAACATTCATCAAACTCCAAATGGTATGCATCTCTTTGCAAATTTCAGTTTCTTTAGAAATTCCCTATATAAGTTTTTGCCCCATGCTCTTATGACCTTGGCGTTAGGTCAAAATGTCATAAGTCACATGTCAAGTTCTACCCATCATTATCTTGTCAATTTGAACCCATCCGTATATATCCTTGACGTTCGGCCAAAATGATAATACGACTGTCCCAAACTAACTCATCTATCTATGCAACAAATGAATATCCAGCAGCTACCAAACACTATGCCTTGGCGTTAGGTCAAAATACATAGCTTGAATACTACTGAATACCCATATGAAATGACGGAGGGCTACGAATGGTTTTGGCGAAACCGTGAACGTAGTGAACTTGATATAACCGAAGGAACCTGATAGCTTTTAAAAGGAGTGGTTAAATCTCCGCATTTAAAAATATCTGTTTTAAAAATAACCGAGTGGTTTCTTTTAAATTGTTCCAACGATTTAAACTTTGGTTTGTTTTACTTTGCATTATAGATAATGCGTCCCATCATTAACCTATCATTGCAGAAAACAACGAAAATACAACGTCCTCTTATGCCATCCGCATTCGCCACTGGGTCCCGTCATCACCCGTTAGGTTACTTAACTAACGACAGAGCGGGGGCTGGGCTAGCGCGGGTGTAAAACATAAGTGACGTCTAAATAGCTACAATAAATATAGATATTTTACATTCGTCTGACGCAATGATATTCATTCCAGAACACAGATAAACAATATTGGATTTGCAAGCAATCTGTATTTCTTTTGAGCCTGCAAGAAAAGACAGATTACCCAGTTGTGATGAATAGCCGTTACCCTACCCTCGACCCCTACGGGTACGGCAAACTACCCACCCGGCAGTCTGTGTTCCCCACCTTGGGTCAGTCCTAGGAGCAAAAACAGTAAAATGAAATAATACAACGGTGGCTACGACCGCAACCTGGAAGTGCCCCGCAAAAAATAATATTACAACAAATTACATTTACAACAAATGAATTAAACAATAACCCATTGCTAACCCCGGCTATACACCACAACAGTCCAATACAGTTTATATGCACAAACAGATATAACCATTCCAGAAATGTGCAACCCCCTGCCAACCGACATACTAGCAGTTGGGGGAGGTTTACGAACACATAAAACAATCACAGATATAATCCAATATGCAAATACTGTACAATTTCGATCGACTAAACAACATCAATATTGCTCCAAAATCTGCTCTGTTAAACAGTAACCTGAGCAATAATTAAACATCCCAGAAAACCCCAAACACCAGAGAGGACCCACCCATGAAAGATGAGCTCATGACTCGGCAACTCGGCCGCGGAAGCGCGGCGGATCGGTGCGATCCGCCGCCTTTCCGCGGCGCTTTAGTCGAATCATTGGCTCAAATTTCATGGGTGTTCTCCTGGACTCATTTCATACTTTCTGAACACACCTGAAAAATTTTCTGACATCGTTTTAAATTCGACAGAAACATATAATATTTAGGGTTTTCCGGCTTTGATTTTTCGTTCGAAATTCGTACAAATTTGCAATTAAGTTATTTATTGTTTAGCGAGGCTCTGATACCACTGTAAGTCGATGTAGTACACCCCAGTACTTATGGGGAAGCGGAATTTTCAAAAACGATCAAGTTTAAAGAACGAACATCGACTAACCGCTTGAATCGAAGCTAAACAAATAATAACCGAACACATAGCTATACTAAACTATAGTGTTAAGGGATTATACCTAATGAAAATGGTCCTTCGTCTTTGTGTCCTCCTTCGTTCTCCTCGACCTTCTCTAGATAGTAGACGATCCACCCGAGAGCAAGACACCAAGCTATACCTCTCACTTGAGGTAACTAATCAACTTTGATTGCTAATCAAAGAAGAAAGGATGATAAAGAGTGAAGGTAATGGATGCTTAAGTCTAACTAAACCATTGATCTCAACACATGAGGATTAAGGATTAGTATCTTGAAGATGAGAGCTTGAGGAGAGAGAATATGAGATAAGATAATGAGAGAAGAGAGAGAGTGTATCATAATATATTATGAAGCATTCTTATTTAAGAATAATGAATAAAAGAAATGAATAAGCATGCTTCATAAAATATCTAGTGGTGATTCATTAGCATGAGTCATTAAGCAATAAATGTGCATTAATGAAATGAATGAATCACCACCATGACTCACAACCTCATCCAAAGTAACCTCCTTAGTCACATCTTCTAGAAGCTTCTCGTATAATTACGAGAACGCCCCTCCAATCCGCAAAAATACGGAAAAACTTTAGACTGTAAAAATCCAATAACCGGATACCAGTAACTGGCTTAAACCAAAGCCGACTGGTAAAAACTGTCCGAAAGTCGTACGTGCGTAAACACACGTATGCGTCCGTACCCTTTGTCGCAAAACCATGCAACCTCTATATCGTTTCGCCTGGAGTAGGAAACTCTCTGTGTGGGACTCTAGAGACTCGACTACTACGCTGGCAGTGGGTTTAACCACAGACCGCAAGCGGCACTAGCTGTACGTAACGGTCCCCAGGTAGTTGTCAATAAGAAGGCCGATGAGAAAACCCATCCGAACTCCTACTGAGTCTGATGTGACAATCTCCATACAGTCCAGTCCGTTCGTCCAAGACTATCGCATATCGGGCCAAGGGGGGCGGCAAGCGTCAGTCCCCTAATAGCGGTATAAGTCGTGTCGGAGGGAAGCCCATTACACCCTGAGAAACTACTGGAACCTACCAGCAAATCTCGCTTGCCCTGGCCAGGGACTTTGCGTAATGGCTCTCTGACACAGCACGATATCTACTCCCAATACCGGGAGGGACGAATCCTGTCTAACCGCCACTGCCTCCAAGTGCTCGGGACTGCACCCAACTGCTACCTGTTTGCACGACTCCTATGAGCCGTGGTAGGGTAGCAATCTAAGAACAGTGGGACACACTTGAGGCGAAGTAGCAGTGTCAAGTCTGCGGACTACGCTGTACTCATGTCACCTGGGAACTGTTTACTGACGACTGGTATCAAACCAACCAACAGTTCCCTGTGAGTCCTGTCCGGTGTACCCGTAACCTAACGAGCACCTGTATACTATCTCCAGTACGACGTACTGACGGCTGTGGGACAGACCATCTCCCCAACTTGGATGAGAAGCGTACACACCAGTCTACTCCGGAGTATCGATGCTCTGTCTCGATAATCCAACGACCAGGGACCTGAATAAGGATGTGCTTGTAGACTACCCAGCCCCCACTAGTGTGACTGCCATCACAACGCTGGTAGACAAGCAAGATCCTAAGAGCTCTATCAATACGTACACTCACATATTAAGATAGAAAAACCAAGTAGCACACTACCATGTTTAGCAAGACTGTTATATACATGTGATTATCCCAAGCTTCCATTAAGTAATATACAAGCTAGTATGATACAGTAATGGCCTTCTAAGGCATAAACACTAACATCTTCTTGAAGAAGAAGATGAAGAAGATATGATAAGTTAATAGAATAGAAAAGAAAATGAATTCTTATCATAATAGTAACCATGGTAAAGTGTAGAGAGCTAACTATAGTTCAATGAATGGTTAGGGTTAATGAGATGAAGACAAAAGGGTTTCTTTGGTCAAAGCTTCATGAAGCTTCAACAAGCTTCATGAAAGAATGAAACCCTTTTGTTTTTCTTTTCTCATTTCATTTCTTTTAATCCAAAAACAATAGATAAATAAATAAGTGAATAAAACAAAACCCTAACCATTATCATGTAACCATGGTTTGATCTTTACACAAAAACCCTAGCAAACATGCATCATCAAACATGATACATATAAGTGCACAAAAGTATATCACATATATAATGTGCATATCCGAGTGAGAATATCCATTTAAAGTGAACCGATACTAGTTAATTCAAAGTAATATATCAAATATATAATTATACATTAAATCATTAAATCAACACTTGATTTAACGATCCGGTCATATCGCATATAACCGACTAGTATCCTATGTATCGGCTTACCGAACCAACCCTTGATTCGATAACTAGGTTATATCGCATACAACCTTTCGATACATTCATCGCGAGAATGGAATACGGTATCACATACACGTATTATTCTCGGTCCCGCACATATCTCATATGCGCTCCTATTTCGTTTCGCTTGAGCCAGGAAACCTCTGTGTAGGACTCTAAAGACTCGTCAATACGCCGGTAGCAGATGATGATCATATCAAACACCCACAAGCCGCAAGCGGTCTGCTAAACGTAACGGCCACCCGGGTATTGAGCGATCAGAAGATCGACGAGCAAGCCCGTTCACACTCCAGTGAATCCAACCAGTAACACTACCGTACAGTCCGGTCTGATCGTCTGATATGTCGCATATCTTGCCTAGGGGTGGTAAACGTCAGACCCCAATAGCTCGATAAGTCGTGTCGATATGAGGTCTATAACTGTTCGAGAAACTACTGGTAACACTTACCAGTAAATCTCAGCAACCCTGGCCAGGGATTTCCTGTTATAGCCAATCGAACACAGCGCAACATCAACCCCCTATACCGGGAGAGACGAATCCCCTCCTATCGCTCATTGCCTCCATGTGACTCGGGACTGTACCCAAAAACCACCGTTTTGCACGCCCTCTTGGACGTGGTAAGATGGAAATCAAAGCACAGTGGGAACCACACAAGACTCTATGACGATCTCGGGTCAACAGACTACTCTGTACCAGTGTCACCAGAGAACTGCCATCTGACGTGAGGTATAATACCATCTGGGAGTTCTCGGCGAGTCCGTCCAGTGTACCCAGTCTCCACTGAGCACCCGTATATCATCTCCGATGTCAAACACCAATGGATATGGGATCATCCATCGCCCATCTGTATGGGTCGAGAAGGTATACGCTAGTCTACTCTGGTATATCGATGCCCCGTCTCGATACACCCACGACTAGGGACTTTGAAGGATATACTTATAGACTACCATGTCCCCACTAGTATGATCCGCATCACAGTCCAGATAGTCAAGTACACATCCTAAGGGCTTTACCAACATGTAATAGAGAGACAATCTGTGTACACGTTAAGGTAAAGAGCAACCAGATAGCATATTATCATGTCGAGCAAGAAAGTCCTCCCTATATATGTCCCAGCATCCACTACAATATACATCCAATGTACAGTAATGGCCTCTAGGGCATACATATAACTAACATCTCTTTAGTCCTTCTCAAGTACTTGAGAATGCTCTTCACAGCTGTCCAGTGACTCTCTCCAGGATCTGCTTGATACCTACTCACTACACTTAGTGAGTGTGCTACATCGGGTCTGGTACATAGTATCGCGTACATGATAGAGCCTACTGCCGAAGCATAGGGTATCCCTTGCATGCGAGCTCTCTCCAAATCAGTCTTGGGAGACATCTCTTTGGAGAGAGTGAGTCCTGAGATCGTGGGTAAAAACCCACGCTTGGATTCTTCCATACTAAACCTATTTAGTATGGTGTCAATGTACCTGAATTGGGACATTCCCAATATCCGTTTAGATCCATCTTTATAGATCTTAATCCCCAAGATGTTGGAGGCATCCTCCAGATCTTTCACTGAGAATCTTTGTGATAAGAAGAGCTTGACCGATTGCAGCATAGGAATGTTATTTCCTATCAAGAGTATGTCATCCATGTATAATACGAGGAAGACAACCTTACTCCCCACTCGTGATGGCCTGCTCGAAGCTACTTGGGTCATCATCCTCCATTATGCAATTCTCGCTTCCACCATCAACGAGAAAACCGTAGTATCTCTCAGTTGGATGAGGAACCCTACTAGATCTGCGGAGAGACTGAGGTTCGTTGGGAATTACCAAATCCTCTGGTTCCACCAAATCTTCTGTCGTTGTTTGTATAGCTGGAACTTCTTCCAGTTCTACCTCCTTACCACTAATTTCTTTTTCAAGAAATTCCTTTTCTAAAAAGGTGGCATGTCGAGAAACAAACTCCTTTTGTTCCTCAGAGTAGTAGAAGATATACCCGCGCGAATGTTTGGGATATCCAACAAACTTACACAGAAAAGACCTTGCTTCGAGCTTGTCCGGATTTTGTGTTTTCACATATGCCGGACAACCCCATATCTTAATATATTTAAGATATGATCTCTTTCCTTTCCATATCTCATATGGAGTGGTTGGCACAGATTTAGTTGGAACCATATTCAATAGGTCTGCAGCTGTCTCCAGTGCATATCCCCAAAAGGAAATAGGTAGCTCAGCAGTGCTCATCTTAGATCGCACCAGACCTAATAGGGTGCGATTCCTCCGCTCCGATACACCGTTGTGCTGTGGTGTATATGGAGGAATAAGCTGAGAGAGAATCCCATTCTCTTTTAGATAGTCCAGGAACTCCATGCTCAAGTATTCACCTCCTCGATCAAATTGAAGGATTTTATTATTTTTACCCGTTTGGTTCTCGACTTCGGATTTGTATTCTTTGAATTTCTCAAAAGCTTCAGACTTGTGTTTCAACAGGAACACATGTCCGAATCTTGACAGATCGTCAGTGAATGTAATGAAGTACGAGGAACCATTCCTGGCATGTGTAGACATGGGACCACATACATCACTATGTATCAGTCCTAAGAGTTCCATAACTCTTTCTCCGTATCCTGTAAACGGAGTTTTGGTCATCTTGCTTTTGAGACATGACTGGCAAGTGTCATAAGATGAAAATTTGAACGGATTCAAATATCCATCCTTATGCAATTTAGCTAGTCGTTTCGCATTGATATGACCTAGTCTACAATGCCACAAGAAGGATTCGTTCATTTCTGAACTCTTCCTCTTGTGTGTGTTTTGTATATTAAGGACTGTAGTTTGATCTAGAACGTATATGTCATTATTTAACGAGCCTGATCCAATCAACTTTTGCTTTTAGGAAGATGTTCATAACATTATCATGTACTACAAAATTATATCCTTCTTTACTTAATAAAGAAACTGATATAAGATTGCATATCAGGGTCGGAATGTAATAGCATTCGTTCAGAATCAATGTGTTGCCACTTGGTAACACAAGGTGATATTCGCCAACTGCTTTGGCTGCAACATTTGCCCCATTCCCTACTCTTACGGAATGATCACCTATTCCCGGTTCTCTACCTTTCCGTAGCCCATGTAACATATTACATATGTGGGATCCTGATCCAGTATCTAATACCCATGACGTAGAGTGAACTGAAGAACAGTTCTCAATAACTAACACACCCAAAGAAGACACATCAACTTGTTTCTTCTTCATTTGGGCAGCATAGGAATCCGGATATGCCCATATTCCCTGTTCAGTCTTATAACAATTATAAGTAAGAACGGAACCAACATTCCCCTGCACAGTATAACATCCATATTATTATCTTGATTAAGACGTGATATGGTCGCTACCTGGAGAGAGAGAGAAGAAAACACTTTAGCGTATGCTCTTGCAAGATCAGATTGTTTATTATTTTATCTAATCAGGATGGCTTCCACTGTTTTTATCAAATCTTCCTTCAAACCCTAAAAGGAAAGATTAGCTGGGATTAATTACACCCTACAAGTTCGCTAATCTTTCAGCCAGGCCAGTGCCGGTACTTTGAGGGAGGTTCCCCGTGCTTTCGCACGGACCTAATTAAAATAAACCTCATTTTCCTAGAGGTATAACCCCGTTGACATCTTTCTAGACACCTACTTGATCGTCTAATTGTAAAGTGCAAGACTCTCCCAGGAGTAACACTTACTCGCAGTGGGTATCGGGATCCAACTATCTCATAGAAGGTATGCAATCTCATTGCAAATTCCAACACTTGAAATTCCCGATAATATTTTGCCCCTAGCATGCTATCACCTTGACAAAGGTCAACAAATCATAGTGCACTAGTCAAGTTCAACCCGTCATTTCTGATTGAATCAAACCCACCCGCACGACCCTTGACAGAAGTCAACAAGGTCGTACGACTACCCTAATCCAATCGCATCATATGCTTTACAAATAAGCACTAATCAGCTACCACACACTACGCCTTGACAGAGATCAACAAGCGCAGCACGAATACTAAACAATACTTATCTAAAATGACGGAGGGCTACGACAGGTTTTTCAGAAAACCTATTGCGTAATGAACTTGATATCGTTGTAGAATCGAGTGAATTTTGAAAAGCAGTGTTTTTTAGGGTTTTACTAGTTTCGCTAAAGAGGTCACTCCCGGTGAAGGGATCTCGGCTCTTTCCTTATCGAATAAGGTGCAGGATATTTCATAAATACCACTATGCAAAGCAAATACTCCAAAAGCAATCAAAAGAAAAACCGTGTGTTGTAGCATTTCCCAGTTATTGCTAAAGAGGTCACTCCAGGGGAAGAGATCACTCCCGGTGAAGGGATCTCGGCTCTTTCCTTATCGAATAAAGTGCAGGATATATCACATATATCACTATGCAAAACAAATACTGTAGTTACCCTTTTTGAAAATTTGATTCCACAACATCTTTTAGTTTTCTTTCTTTTCATTATTCTCATAAATGAAGTCCCATCATTTATTCTTTCTAAGCATCACAGAAGAAACGAAAATACAACGTACGCTTATGCCATCCGCATTCGCCACAGTGTCCCATTATGCATCGTTAGGTTACTTAACTAACGGCATACCGGGACGGGACTAGCGCGGGTGCAAAACATAAGCAACGTCTACTATATATCTCATATATAATGTATATCCATTCGTCTCAGAATCCACAGTGATCACATCACAGAGCAGCAGAAGAAACATATGAAATATTGGATATTCTAGGAGGTCTGTATTTTATTTTCAGCCTGTATAAAATACGGATTCCACGGTTGTGATGAACAGCCAAACCCACATCTCTAGACCCCTACGAGAGCGGCAAGCAACCCTACCAATTCTAGAGTTAAGAGACCCGGACTCGACTCCTCGAGTTGGTCTCCCACTGGACTCTAAAACCCGGTTACTTGTGCTCCCCTCCTTTGGTCTATCATAATGCGGAAAAGTAAATAATATACAACAACGGTGACATCTTCCTCAACCCGGAAGTGCCCCAATAAAAGAATATTACATACATTTAATTTTATATGAATGAAAATAAAAACTCTCATCTCATATAAAACCCCCGGCTATTCAAAACGCGACGATCCAATATAACATATCACAGCAACACATAGCATCACATGTCATCAACGTAAGTAAATATGCGTATCCCAATAGTCTTTGACATATAGCAACGAAACCGGCGATACACCACATATTACACTTACGGTCGCAGAAAAAAACTAGACGATGTTAAACATTCCGATCGAATCAACAAACACCCACAATTACCCAAAAATCTCAACACTTGAGTGTAGTTTAAAATTATTCAGCACATGCCACAGTACCAATGGACCAGCCGTAGAAGGGTTAACCAACGCCTCACATGTGGCACCGCTGAACCACCATAAACCCGAGGGTTTAGTGGCGGTTCTGACGGTCACATAATTGATTTAAAGTTTTTTTCTTCTAGAGGGTCCATCGCATAACTTGCATGATGTTTGAATGCTTTTTAACTACGGAAAATATCCAACACTTGGAAAATTTTCCGGCAAGGGTTAAAGCGGGTATTTGATATCCGATCGAACTTTTTAATACCGTCTAAAATAACCCGAAAACAGTTAGAATTATGACTACGAAACACTCCGAGTTGCCTTTGCAGTAAGTTAACATCACATGAAAAATTAGCAAAAACAAACAACACCTGAAACACCAAAACCCAGAAACCAGACCATAAAAAAATTTTGAACCCAGAAAACCCCTACAGGGCCGGCCTGCTCAGATTTTCCTTGAGTGTGCTCAGCCAAAATCCGGCCGTTTGGGTTCAAACTTCTTCTGTGTTCATCTAATGTCCCATATATCATTTTGTACTTGTTTGAAAAAAATTTAGAGCTTATATAAAAATCGACAGAAACATGGTTTTGATGTGTCAAGTTTCGGAGTTGTTTCGGTTTCGTAATCCTACACTATCCGTCTAATTCTCTAGCTAATCTCTGTTACCACTGTACGGTTCCTTACAGCGACATCAAGGTTTCGGGAGTCATCGTCCATGCCATTTTCAAAATTTTGCCGTTTTAAAGAACCCTAAACTAGAATCGATAACTAGATAATCATACGAAACAACATGTAAACTACTTTACATCTACGTGATAACGGAATACAACCTTTGTAGACCGGTCCTTCACTTCATTAGCTCCTTGTAGTGGTTCCTACGCTGCGATCATGGAACTCCCGGACTCTTGCATGGCTTCTCAAGGCGAAAGGAACGATCTTGCTTGAAGTCTTCGAGGCCGAAGATGATCTATGTCGAGGAGACACTGACTCAAGCTACTACTTCACTAAATGAGAGATTAGTGAAGCTAACACCCTATACTAAAGTGCTAATCTAGTAAAGAATGATGAAGTAGGAAGTGGGCTCACTTTAGTTTTATTTTTCTCACAATATTTTCTCTCTTTAGAAAACCCTAGCAAGCTTTTTGCTCAAGGAAGAAGAAGATGAGCAAAAGAAATGAAAATGAACTAATGAGGTGAGAGAATGAACCATGCATGAGTTTGTATCATATATTAACTCATGTAGAGACATAATCATGGCTAAATTATAATGGTTAGGTTAATTAATATCTTAAGTAAAACAAAACTAGTGGACTAAGTCAATGCATCCACAAACTTCTACAAGCTTCATGCATGAGGCTTATTTTATACTAATTTGGAATTACTTCAAATATTAATACCCAATATTATAATTAGTATGGTGTAAGTCTCATACACCCATGTAGTGTGTATCAACAACCATGATACAAAACAAAACACAATTAATATATATCACATATATATTAAGTGTGCACATGTGAGAATAATAAATGCTTAAGTGAGCTAATATTAGTTAATGTAAACTAGTATATCAAATATACAATAATACACTAAATTATCAAATCAACATTTGATTTAATAATCCGGGTATATCACATCTAACCGACCGATACAAAAATCGCGAGAATAAAATACGGTATCACATACTCGCATTATTCTTGGTCCCGCACATATCATATATGTGCTCCTACTTCATTTTGCATGAGCCAGTAAAACCTCTATGTAGGACTCTAAAGACTCGTCAATACATCGATAGTAGGTGATGATCACATCAAGCACCCACAAGCCGTCAGCGGTACTAGCTGGACGTAACGGCTACCCGGGTATTGAACGATCAGAAGATCAGCAAGCAAGCCCGCTCTATCTCCTGTAAAAGCCTGTCAGTAACACTACCATACAGTCCGGTCTTCTCATCTGATATGTCGCATATCTAGTCTAGGGGTGGTAAACGTCAGACCCCAATAATGGATAAGTCATGCCGATATGAAGCTCATAACGGGTCGAGAAACTACTGATAACACTTACCAGTAAATCTCTAAATTAGCCCTGGCCAGGGACTTCCCTGTTATGGCCAATCAAGCACAGCGCAACATCAACCCCCAATACCGGGAGAAACGAAACCCCTCCTATCGCTCATTGCCTCCATGTGACTCTGGACTTTACCCAAAAACCACCGTTTTGCACGTCCTCTTGAACGTGGTAAGGTGGAAATCAAAACACAGTGGGAATCACACAAGACTCTATGACAATCTCGGATTTACAGACTAACTTGTACAAGTGTCACCAGAGAACTGCTATCTAACGTCAAGTATAATACCATCTAGGAGTTCTCGGCGAGTCCGTCCAGTGTACTCAGTCTCTACTGAGCACCCGTATACCATCTCTGATGTCAAACACCAATGGATAAGGGATCATCCATCGCCCATCACATGGGTCGAGAAACGTATATGCTAGTCTACTCTGGTATATCGATGCCCCATCTCGATACACCCACGACTAGAAACATTAAAGGATGAACTTATGGACTACCATGGTCCCACTAGTATGATCTGCATCACAATTCTGGTAGTCAAGTACACATCCTAAGGGCTTTATCAACATGTGAGAGCAAGACAGTAAACCAATACAAGTTAACATGTTAAGATAAAGTACAACCATATAGCATACTATCATATTGAGCAAGAAAGTCCTCTCTATATATATCCAAGCATCCACTATAATATACATCATATGTACAATAATGGCCTCTAGGGCATATACATAACTAACAGCTTCATCTTTTCTTCTCAATAAATATACATATGTAAAACGAGAATGATCATCAGTAAAATTTATAAAATATCTTTTTCTTCCTCTAGTTAATTGACCATTTAATTCACAAATATCAGAATGAACAAGTTCTAATAAATAAGTGTCTCTTTCAATTTTAGGGAAAGGTTTTCTAGTCATTTTTGCTTCTACGCGAATCTCACATTTATCATTCTCATCATTCTGACATGCAATGTAAACATGTTTAGACATATATTTTAAAGAGCGAAAATTTAAATGAAATAATCTAGAATGCCGCTGTCACGCCCCGCTTCCCAGAGTACGCTAAGATGTGCACGTGACATAGCCAACCATGCTACCTGTGGGTAGAAAGTAGCCATCCACAGTCACATTACGGCTGTAGAGATATCAAGAACAAAAATAAACTATCTAACACATGTCCATAAGCCAGAAATAAATGAGTCAAGAATAAAATAATGCGGAAGCGAAAGATCCAATACAAGAATAACTGGAATGTATGTCCCATAATGCAGGCTCACATCAGAAATAAAATAATGCTGAAAGTAAAAGACTAACTACTAATGAGTCCTCACTGCTCAGCCTGCTGACTGAAGTACTCCTGCTCGGACTACGGCAAAGGTACGGAATCTGGGCCATGCAAAACCCAGACATCAGCGCGTCATGTCATCAAGCAATAAAATATAAACAGGGTAACAAGACATGCAAGTATAATCATAAATGGTAAAGTAGGTATAACAGCAATATAAATCAGGGCAGTGAAGGGTAGTATGCAGTGAGTAAACTAAACTGGTCTATTGGGTTAACTACTCTCAAGTCTTTGAAATCAATCTGATGAATCATCGATGTAACTCAATAGTATCGCGTGCGTGCCCGGGATCACGGTCTATGACTCTCGGGCTGAACCCGAGACATGCCGCAAGGCAGTAAAGGGTGGTAGGTAATGACGAGTGATGTCCGTAGCATCACTCCGGGGCTGGCCTATCCCGTAAGACTGATCAGAACAGGTATAGAACTGTCGAGTTACAAGTCAGGTTTCATCATTGATTTCCCCATACCCCAAAGTCATATGTGTTCAAGTCAGGTATTAAATAATCTAGAACTAATGCCAACACAGGAACAGGCAGGTACAGGTTTGTCTGGATAGACAACAGGAACGGTCCGTTAGGACAACAGGTCAGGTTTGTTGGCATTAGGCACAAGATCAGGTAACAGGTAAAGCCATGGTGCAGCAGGTCAAGTCAAGTAGTAAATAGATATCATGTCATGTTTAGAGGTGCACGGTACCATGTCGTGTCGAGTAGGAAGTGTAACAAGTCATATCAGGATGTACAAGATGTCATGTGGGTGCTAATAATCGAACTACATAAGCATGGGTATATATAAACAAGCATGGGTACTAATGAAACAAATAAAATGAAACATGGTGATGATATATGCAAGGGTACAGATTAAAGCATGGAGATGCACAGTTATAGATTAGAGTTAGGGTTGTGGTTCCAACATTAAGTAAAATACACTTAAACCAGTATAGAATTGTTAAATCTCATTGTTATGGGTTAAATGATCTAGGGATGCAATGATATATAAAATATGTTCAATGGATGCAACCGGGTATTCGGGGTAGAAACTATTTAAAAGTGCTATGGGTTATGCAGATAATTATTAAGTAATTTAAACATGGATGTGGGAACACGATATTGTACTCTAACATGCAACGAGTTATACTTCAAGATCTGAATCTAATATGATATACGAAACATCGAAAAGGAGAAAATGGAACAGGTGGTGCTATAAGTAATCTACAGTTTTACTATGCAGTTTAATAGGTATAAAAAAATATTGTAGATAGCATGTACCAAGCTTTCACTTGCCTCGACGGATCGCGAAGCGGTATACGGAACGTCACGCGTCGGCGGGAAAAGTCGCGACGCGCGCACGGTACACAGAATGAGTCCAAACAACGCACGATGGAATCACACGGGTCAGGTATTCTCGCTGGGTCGTCGGGATCATCGACGTCGTGGCCAACTCCGACGATCTAAACAAAACAGAGAACATTAAAGAAGGTAAATAAAGAAAGAAAGGAAACAAAGAAGCAAGAAAAGAGAATGGAGGATGGATGAGTGCCTTACTGGGTTGCAGAGGGGTGAGCTATCGGTGGCGGCAAGACCAACGGCGATGAGGGGCGCCGGTGAAGGGGTTTCGAAGAGCTAGGGTTTGGTTAGGGTTTGGGCTCGGTTTGATGTTTGGTGGGGTTTGTAAGTGTAGGGTTTTGGCAAGGTGAGTGTGCAGAGGAGAGGAAGGAGATGGCGATGGCGATGGGAGATGATCGGCGACATGAGAAGGTTGTGGTGGCGAAGAAGGGTGCTCGGGTTTCTTGGGTGCAATGGGTTTGTTCGAGGGAGAAAGAAGGAGAAGGAGGTGATGGAGATGAGGGTGACGAGAGGATGAAGAGGGTGTCGACGAGGGTTGAGAAGACGAGGAAATAGGGTTAGGGTTGATGGAGGCGGTGAGGGGTTATGGGTTGAAGGAGGCGAGCTCGGGTTTTAAAAGAGAGGAAGAAGTGGAGATGCAGAAGGGAGGTGACGGGATCCACGCGGCGGTGACGGGAATCGAGAAGTGTACAGTAATCGCGAGAAGAGAGAGAGAGAGAGAGAGCGAGAGGAGAAAGAAAGAGAAGAGAGAGAGAGAGCTACGGTGGAGGAGAGAGAAAGGCAAAAGGAAAGGAGAGAGAAATATCTGTGGGGCCCGGTGCAACGAAAGAGAGGAATGCGATTGGCCGAGAAAATAAAGGAAAATAGAGAGAGAATCGAGCGTGGGGTTGGGTGAATAAGGGAAAGATTGTGATAGGTTGGGGAGAAAATTTTAAAAGGATTTTAATATTTGGTTAAGGAAATATGGTGAACTGTTAAAGATTTCATTATAAGATTTAAAATATGTTTTGGTTGGTAAACAAAATCTTTTGGCTATAAACGTATATATTAAACGAATATAAAGAAATTTAAAAATAATTAGAATTTAGCGGGATACAAAATAATTCAGAAATGCGCCCGGGTCGGGTCCAAAATTTTGGATTTGAAATAAGAAAATTATTAGCAAGTTTCAAAATTTAAAATGAAGGATTATATAACAGAAATGCGTACCCCCAAGAACGGACGCACGTACATGTGCGTAGCCATCCAAACACGTCCGTTTCACTAAACGGAATGAGAACACGATGCAATGACGCTACCACAGGGTTAGGGGTATCATGCAGGCCATGTCATGTATTTTTAAATTATTTTAAGTGACTTAAATTGTTATATGCAAAAATATGTGATGTTAGGGTATTCTATAACTATGAAACAACAAGCTCAAGCAAACGGGTCGAATATAAATAAACTACCATTCACAACCAAACATGGTAAATGAAATAAACACCACAAACAACATATACGACAACAGAAATTGGTATAATTGAACTCGGTTGTTACATTATACCCAACTACAAAGAGAATTTCGTCCTCGAAATTCCAAGAACACAAAAAGGATGAACGGCCAACAAACTACAAGAAAAGATGGGGAAACCTCTGCCGGATTTCATCTTCTCGTTCCCAAGTTGACTCTCCATGTGAGCGATTACCCCAAGAAACAAGTACAAGAGGGATAACCTTGTTCTTAAGAACCTTTTCCCTTCGATCCACAATCACAATCGGTCGCTCCTCAAAAGTCAAGTCTTCTCATACAGTCAGCTCCGAATGATCCAACACATGTGTTTCATCTCGAACATACTTACGGAGTTGAGATATGTGAAACACGTCATGAACATTCGCCAAGGATTGCGGTAACGTCAATCGATACGCTACATCACCAACACGCTCCAAAATCTCAAAAGGCCCGACGAATCGAGGACTGAGCTTTCCTCGACTTCCGAAACGAATCACCCCTCTAGTCGGTGATATCTTCAAGAACACCAAATCACCCACGGCGAACTCTAGAGGTCTTCTTGACGTATCTGCCCAACTCTTCTGTCGGTCTTATGCTGCTTTCATATGATTACGGATAGCGTTAACTTTCTCAACTGTCCGCACAACTAAATCTGGTCCCAACAATCTTCGTTCACCAACATCGTCCCAACAAACAGGTGAACGACACTTGCGACCATACAAAGCTTCGAATGGAGCCATCTGAATAGTCGCCTGGAAACTATTGTTGTAAGAAAACTCCACTAAATGTAGATGATCCTCCCATGAACCCTTGAAGTCCAGCATGCAAGCTCTCAACATATCTTCAAGAGTTTGGATCGTTCTCTCCGACTGGCCATCTTTTTAAGGATGATAAGCTGTGCTAAACTTCAATCGAGTCCACAAACTTTCCTGTAAGCTCCTCCAAAAGTGTGATAAGAACCGAGTGTCACGGTCGGACACGATGCTCACCGGTACTCCATGCAATCTTACAATCTCCTGCATGTACCGTTCTGCCAAAGTTTCTGTTGATTGATCAACCCGAAAAGGAATGAAATGAGCTGCCTTGGTCAAACGATCAACAATCACCCAAACTGCATTGTTGCCTTTTGGACTCCGCGGTAGAGCTGTCACGAAATCCATGATTATATGTTCCCACTTCCACTAAGGAATCGGAAGCGGTTGTAATAAACCAGTAACCCTTTGATGTTCAGCCTTAACTTGCTGACACACCAAGCATTTTGCCACAAAGCGGGCAATCTCCCGTTTCATGCCTTCCCACCAGAAATGATGCCGTATATCTCGGTAGATCTTCGTGCCTCCTGGATGTACGGAATATGCTGAACTGTGCGCCTCCTTCATAAGTTCTTCACGAATATCTCCCTTTGGCACACACAACCGGCTACCATATCTCAACGAACCATCTTCATGGATCAATAAATCTGTTCGAAGTCCAGCTTCAACCTGTTCTCAAAACTTTTGCAATCTAGGGTCCTACGGTTGCGCTGCTTTAATGTTCTCAATCAACGATGAATGCACCTGCAGTTGCATCAACTGTCCCGAAGAATGCGGTAGCATGACTTCCAAATCAAATCTTCGAAAGTCTTCAATGAGTTCCTTCTGTGCAGTCAACGTCTGAATTGCAGGTAACCGACTGAGCGCATCCGGCACGACATTAACTTTCCCCGGATGGTACTTAAGATCAAGATCATAGTCAGCCATCAGCTCCAACCATCTACGTTGCCTCATATTAAGCTCCTTCTGCATGAACACATACTTCAATCTTTTATGATCGGTAAAAACCTCGACCCTTTCACCCAAAAGGTAGTGTCTCCAAATCTTCAAAGCGAAGATCACAGCCGCAAGCTCCAAGTCATGAGTTGGGTAATTCTTCTCGTGGGTCTTCAACTGTCTCGATGCGTACGCTATAACCTTCCCATGCTGCATCAAAACACATCCCAATCCTTTCCCAGATGAGTCGCTGTGAATTACCAATCCTCCGGAACTGTCTGGCACGGTCAGAATAGGAGCGGTTATCAATCTCTGCTTCAACGCCTCAAAGGCTGACGCACAATTATCCGTCCACACAAATGGTACCTCCTTACGTGTAAGCTTGGTCAACGGCTCCACCAGACGAGCAAAGTTCTCCACGAATCTTCTGTAATACCCGGCTAGTCCAAGAAAGCTTCTTATCTCCACGACATTCTTTGGAATCGGCCAATCATGAACTGCTGCAATCTTTTCGGGATCAATGGTGATTCCATCGCCAGACACAACATGTCCCAAAAACTTTACTTCTTTCAGCCAAAACTCGCACTTGCTCATCTTTGCATATAATTTTTCTTGCCTCAGCGTCTGCAATGCGATCTTCAAATGTTCTGCATGCTCTTCAATACTCTTCGAGTAGACCAGAATATCATCAATGAACACCATAATAAACTGGTCCAAGAATGGTGAAAAGAAGTCCATGAATATCGCCGATGCATTCGTTACTCCGAAGGGCACCACTAAGTACTCGTAATGTCCATACCGAGTTCGGAACGCCGTCTTGCAAATATCTTCTATTTTCACTCGGACCTGATGATATCCGGATCGCAAATCCAGCTTCGAGAATACCCTCGCGCCACTAAGTTGCTCAAATAATTCGCCAATGCGAGGGATCGGGTACTTGTTCTTAATAGTCACCCGATTTAATTCTCGATAATCGATGCACATCCTTCTTGTGCCATCTTTCTTCTTGACTAGAAAAACTGGAGCTCCCCACGGCGAGTTACTGCTTCGGATCCAACCCTTCTCAAGTAATTCAGTAACCTGCTTCTTAACTTCTTCCAACTCCACTGGTGCCATTGGATAGTACGCTTTAGAGACTGGCGCTGCACCAGGAACAAGATCAATCGCGAACTCTATGTCTCGCTTCGGCGGTAATCCTGATATGTCTTCGAACACGTCCATAAAATCTCGAACAACAGCCGGCGCTTCATCTTTATCGACCTCCAATGACGAAAGAACACTAGTTGTCGGCCTAGCCCTAAACTCGACTGGCCCGACAGAACTGCTTCCTCCAGTGAAGATAAACTCGGGATGTCCGTGAATCTGGAAAATTACTTTCTTTGCCCTACAATCAATGTGAGCATGGAAAGTGCCGAGAAAATCCATTCCCAAGACAACTTCATAGCTGCCCGTTTCAATCACCAAGAAATCTGCAAAAAGCTCCCGTCTGCAAACAGCAACTGCACAGTCTATACACTCTCTACTAGATATGATTTTCCCATTCCCAGTGTGTATGTCCCAGAAACTAGACAGGGTCGTGCAGGTAATCGAGTGTGTAGCTATAAACTTGGACGACATAAAACAATGGGATGCACCAGAATCAAATAACGCTAATGCAGGAAAACCATGAACAAGTAGAATACCTGAAACAACTTCCCCCGAAGTCTTGGCTTCCTCTGTAAGTGCACGGCGGTGCCCCGGCCGTCAATCCGACACCGGAATGCGGAAGCGATACTTTTCTTTAACTTTTCAAACCGGCACCACCGTGCACTATAAACCCGGATCGTGCCATTAACCTAGTCCTAGCTATCTAGAGAAGGGGTAGAGAGATATACCGAGCGATCCGTGTCCTTCGGTCTTCTCGTCGTAGTCCCGATCTCACCGCGGAATCTCCGGTCTCCATCATATCGCTGGAAGGGCACCACTTCGCCGGCTTCTTTTACGGGCTCCCACCTCTGGTCCGAGGCAACTCGGGCACGAAGCTGGCGAGTCGACGTGCCCAAGATTTGCTGTGGAATAATGTAGAACTCATGTCTCATTTTTGGGGTAGTGGAAGTTACCTTTGGTGGAGGAAATGAACTAAAAACTTTTGGAGATCAAACTTTGGGATTTTTGTGAAGCTAAAAGACCAAAAATCCCCTCACCAAATATTGGGACAGCCCCTCCATCTTCATGGCCGGCCATACATGTGAATGGGGAGAGAGAGAGCAAAGACAAGGGTTGGGTAAGTAATAATGCTAGAATGTTATCATGAGGAATAATGATAACCCAAAATCTCATACCAAAAACCCAACACTCAACCATCAAAACAAAAGTCAAGCAATGATGGATTAATCAAGCCAATGGATGGTGCACCCATCATGAAAACCATCATGATGCAACAAAATGCAAAGAACACCCTCCAAAATGCTTATTTGCACAAATGAAAATAAGCCCTCCTCCACCAATCTTCGGCCAATGAAAGATACAAAGAAATATGGCCGAAACGGAAAGCAAACTGGCAACTCCAGAAAACTGGTCCCGTAATAAATTACAGGAAAACCCCGATACTGTTTATACACACCCGCATCTGTATTCCGACCGAATACAAATGCAATGAGACAAAATCTACACGGTACTATACTAGGATCCGGCTTAAACCAAAGCCCGCTGGTATTAACCATCCGATCCTGATCCGTGCAATGCCGCACGTATCTGATCGAACCCTGCCATATCTCCATACGGCCTCTACAGCGTTTCGCCCGAAAACTAGAGCAACTGTCTGTGGGGGACTCTAATGACTCGTCAATACTATGGCTGTGGATTTAACCACTACCACGTCAGAGGTATTAGCCATACGTGACGGGCTACCAGCTATTGACCGAAAGGGACGTCGATGAGCGAACTCATCCTGACACCCTACTGAGCCTGTCAGTGACTATATCCGTACAGTCCGGTCCGTTCGTCTATGAGCATCGCATGGCGGGCCTAAGGGGTTGGTAAAAGTCAGACCCCCAAAAGCGGTACAAGTCGTGTCAGAGATCAGCCCAGAACACCCTGAGATACTACTGGAATACCTACCAGTAAATCTCCTGCCTTGGCCAAGGACTTTTCATGTTCTGGCTCTCCTAGACACAGCGCGACCTCACCCCCAATACCGGGAGAGACGAACCCCTGCAGATCCACTCACTGCCTCCATGTGGCTCGGGACTGTACCCAACTAAAACCTGTTTGCACGTCTCCTTTGAGTGTGGTAGGGTAGTAATCAAAGTACAGTGGGAACTCACACGAGACAAATGACGATCCTCAGGTCGATGAACTAACCTATACACATGTCACCAGGGAACTGCTATCTGACGTCAGGTATAAGACCAACTAGCATGTTTCCGGCGAGTCATGTCCGGTGTACTCATAACCCAATGAGCACCTGTATACATCTTAGGTGAACCAACTGACACCAGTGGCTTGTGAGACCGGCCACCGCCCCTCGTCGGGGTCTCAACTGTATACACTAGTCTACTCTGGAGTATCGATACCCTGTCTCGAAACTCCCACGACTAGGGACCTTTTAAGGATGTGCTTATAGACTACCAGCTCCCACGTATATGATCGCCCTCATACTGCTGGCAGTCAAGCAAGAATCCTAGGGGCTCTATCAACGTGTAATAGCGACCTATCATGTCACCTAAAGCAGTACACGATGATAAAGATAAACCAGATAACATTTTATCATCTTGAGTAAGACTGTCCTACCGGGATAGGTCCTCCCTCAATCATTGCAATCACGTGCCTTTGATCCAATAATTGACTCTGAGGGCACTATCTCCAACAATCTCCCACTTGCACTCAAGGCTAATTATTGCGACGTCGCATACTCACAGCCCGTGTGATACCGAACACCCAATTCCTCTACTAATCAGTCTCATAAAGCTTGTTTGCGAAACTATTGCGTTCGAGGAATAGCCTCAGTGAGTGGATCCGCTTTGATGTTTCTTTCTATGTCTCTCTATATCTCAAGTTCGCGGAGAATGCCATCTCCCGAAATGAGCAATACCTGTCTTAGAATGTGTCTAGATGTCTGATGGGACCTAGCTCATAAATGAACTCCAAATCCAAAC
This sequence comes from Agapanthus africanus, assembly GCA_030015575.1. Classification (NCBI taxonomy): domain Eukaryota; kingdom Viridiplantae; phylum Streptophyta; class Magnoliopsida; order Asparagales; family Amaryllidaceae; genus Agapanthus; species Agapanthus africanus. Next base: position 212,138,454 of record JASDDO010000004.1, read on the forward strand.
TTCTTAGACTGTATCGTCAACTGAACTTAATCAGTATCCTGCGCCATGGCTCCCTCAGTATTGCCTTGGACCACCTGTCCAAAATACTGCCCCTCATCAGAAGGAAAACTATAACTCTGACAACCTCCTTGTCGTCCAGGTCACCATGGAAGCCTGGAATGATAACTGTCTCCCAAAAAGAGGCTGTTGTTATCAAATCCCTAGAACATCTACTTATGTTCTAATACTGCTTCCGACTGTTTCTCTAGGATAGGATCAATGTCAACTTATTGCATCTAGTGCAAGAACAACATCTGGTGTGGTACTTGACATCTCATGATTGACTCAATTGCCTGAGCAAGTGATCTGCCAATCATGCGCATGCCTCTCCCCTTTAGTCTGTAAGACACCTTTAGAGAGGGTGACTCCATTACCTGCAGGTACACTACCGTGCCAGGAGTCGTCCATTCTAAATACTCTTAGAATGCTGTCTAAGTACCCTTAATTGGGAAACCACCCATATCTAGATCTAAAACCATATATCTAGTAACCAGTATGTCTGATATAATGTCCAAGTCCCATGTGGAGAAACCACTGTGTGACGACCAAAGTATAACCGATCGTAGTATAAGAATATCACTTCCTACTCTGTGTATGTCATCCAAATACCAAGATATCACACCCAACTACCTTCTCAACGGATCCATCCCCTATTCTGATGAAGTCAAACCTATGACTGTCACATCAGAAATAGATGATCTATCTCCGCTATATCTGCTTTAGTCTATAAACAGACATAAGCCTCCTGTCCACCAATGCTTCCGCTGCTCCCACTGACTACGACAACCCTCTGGCAGAGTCATATAGACGTACACTTCTAAAGCCAGTTTAGAACGACGCTATACTCATCCTCCTGCCGGGTCTCACAGTCTGGAACAACAGCTATGGCAAGTCTGGGTAAACAAGAACTTCCCTGTCACCGTCCTTGAGGCTACCGGAGTACCTCTCGGGTGCATGAAGTTACCCACCTTATCTGCGGAGTGGCCAATGGAATGTCAAACCAGATCGAATCTTTAGGTTCCTATCAAATCTTCAGTAATTGTTTGTGGTTCTGGAATCACTTCCAGTTCTACCATACTCCCACTACTGTTTTCTGAAAAAATCCATTTTTATTAAAACTGTGGCGAGTCTAGAACAATATCACTATTGATCTGCCAGATTGTAGAAAGTCAACCCTCGTCATAGCCTGGGTCAACCCACAAACAGCCATTACAGAAACGTGCCTTGAGTTGTCCAGAATCTGGTTTTAAGCATAAGCCGGACAACTCCCCGTACCTTAACATCGTTAAGATATGAACTGTTCTATATCCTATACAGAAACAGAGGCACTGATTTAATTGAACCAGATTCAAATCATGCACCTGTCTCCAGTGCATGTCAACTAAATGGAAAAAGGTCGATCGGCATTACTCAACTTAGGAGCACTTCCAATTGTGAGTAACCTGAAAGAGAAGCAAGTTCTCTTAATCATTACTATCAACTGAATACCATACTCAAGTATCTACATCTTCGATCACCTTGAAGAATCCTGATACTTGCAATACCTGGTTCTCTACTTTATTCATATACCTATAACTTCTCAAAATTCGGACCCTGTGTTTCTACGAAACACCTGTCTGAGAACCAGAGAAGTCACAAGTAAACAGAATCTAGTACGAGGACCAACCCCTCTGTCCTAATGGAAGATGGACAACATACAATACTCTGTATAAGTCCCTTGAGTCTGATAACTCAATCCCTGTGTGTCGTAGGTCGAAAACTGTACTTATGGTTAAGAAGAATTACACCGCTGTTTAATGCTCCTTACCTAACCATCCACTGATCTAGGTAAATGTCATAGACATAATTTCAAAGAGATATATCTCACTCTATGAAGATAGACGTACAGATATATCAATTTGAAATTGGTGCATAACAACGGATATTCAAAACCAAATATTTGCCGTCCGGCAACCAACCCAGGTGACTTCCTCAAATATCACTGATTACAACGAATCCCGATATAATGAGGATGATCACCTAATTCTCAATAACTTACTCCAACTCATCATCTGTAAAACCATACAGATGTGAGAATCATACCTGGTAAATACATTGAAAGGTTTGCCTAGCACCCTATGTAGAGTTTTGAAGCATCACATGTCCCAAAGTTTAAATTTTTATGGTGCTAAACAAGCATACAAAGGAATCGATCCTAGAAAATTAGGGTTTCGAAAGTTAAAGCGAATGAAAACTAGGGTTTCGAGACTACAACCTTTGTAGCTCCCTTTTGCTAGACTCTTTGGTCTCTTGGGTGTTGGAAGAAGGTCCCCTTGAAGTCCTCTCACGTCCACGACGATCCACCCGGAGTTCCTCGTCCAAGCTCGCAACTTCGATAATCAAGATAAGAATCGAAGAGAACACTCTAAACAAGTTGGCTAAACTTGTGTAGAATGATGTTGTGGTTTAGATTCTCACTTCAAAAACCTTTCTTTATGTGTGTTTTATTCACTAGAAAAAACTAGAGACCAAATGGTGAAGGAGGAAGAAGATGGCTTTTTATTTTAACAAGAGTAGAATCATAACCCTGAAAAGAAAAATGAAATATATCTTTATATATTTTATTTCTTCTCTCTATGAACCATGGTTAAATGATGGAGACATTATTTAACTTGAGTTTTAGAACACAAAGAGAAGGATAACTCAAGGTTAGAGGTAGGTGAGAATGGTTAGGTTTAAAGAAGAATGTAGAAGCAAGCAAGAATTATCCTTATCTTTTCTATTTTGTTTTAAACAATAAATCAAATAATAATCCATATATTCAACCATGGTGTGAGTCTTATATTGCCATCTTATTCCATATATAAGCAACCATGATAGATGGGTGTATGTATGTATGTATGTATGCACATCCATATGTGCATGAAACTAGTAAGAAAGAAAGAAAGAAAAACATACATGCTTGCACACATCCATCATCCAAGAAAAGGTTTTAAGTGAGAAAACTAATGGTTAAATGATAAATCAACACTTGATTTATCAATCCGGCCATATCACATATGACCCCACCAAAAGCAAGCCGCTCGATCAATGTACGGTATCATATACGCGCATTTTAATCGGGTCCATGCGCATATCGCATACGCGCCCCACAACGTTTCGCCTGGACTAGGTAACTCCTGTGCGGGAATCTAAGACTCGTCAATACGCCGGCAGAGGGTGATGATCATATCAAGTACCCCCAAGCCGCAAGCGGTCAGCTAAACGTAAAGGCCACCCGGGTATTGAGCGATCAGAAGAAAACAAGCGAACCTGCTACAACTCCCGTCGAGCCAACCGGCAACACTACCGTACAGTCCGGTCTCTTCGTCAGATATAATGCATATCGAGCCTAGGGATGGTCATGTCGACCCCAATAACTCAATAAGTCGTGCCGGTGAATGGTCTATAACAGATCGAGAAACTACTGATAACACTTATCAGCAAATCTCAGCAGCCCTGGCCAGGGACTTACTGATATAACCAGTTGGACACAGCACAACATCAACTCCCAATACCGGGAGAGACGAAACCCCTCCTATCGCTCATTGCCTTCGTGTGTCTCGGGACTGTACCCAACGGCCACCTGTTTGCATGACTCGGTAGAGCCGTGGTAGGGTGGCAATCAAAGTACAGTGGGAGAACACACAAGACTCTATGACGATCTCGGGTCTACAGAGTAACCTGTACCAGTGTCACCTGAGAACTGCTATCCGACGATAGATATAATTCCATATAGGAGTTCTCGGTGAGTCCGTCCAGTGTACCCAGTCACCACTGAGCACCCGTATATGATCTTGATGTCAAACATCGATGAATGTGGGAACATCCATCGCCCATCGTATGGGTCTAGTATCGTATACGCTAGTCTACTCTGGTATATCAATGCCCCGTCTTGATATACCTGCGACTAGGGACTTTCCAGGATATGCTTATAGACTACAGATGTCCCACTAGTATGATCTCCATCATAATCAGAGTAGTCAAGCCGATATCCTCAGGGCTTTATCAGCATGTATGAATGAATAAAAGCATGATCAAAACAACATGTCAGATAAAGAAGAACCAGATAGCATACTATCATGTCGAGCAAGAATGCATACTGAATATATATATACATGTATAGATACATCCACTATCATATAATGGCCTCTAGGGCATACATATATCCAACAATCTCCCACTTGCACTAAGGCCAGTTATTGGCGTATCTCATACCCAACATCTCAAAAAGTCGCTCATGCTGCGGCTGAGGGAGGGCCTTGGTGAATGGATCCGCGGCGTTATTCTTTGTGTCTACCCTCCTAATCTCGATCTCGCGGTGATCTACAATCTCCCGGATCAAACGAAAACGCCTCAGGATGTGTCTGGACCGCTGATGGGATCTGGGCTCCTTGGCTAATGCCATAGCCCCATTATTGTCACAATACAAAGGTATTGGATCAATAATGGTTGGAACTACTCCTAGCTCCGAGACGAACTTCTTCATCCAGACGGCTTCCTTGGCGGCATCATTTGCAGCAATGTACTCAGCTTCCATCGTAGAGTCTGCAACGGTATCTTGTTTGGAACTCTTCCAACTCACCGCCCCTCCATTGAGGGTAAATACAAACCCAGAGATAGATTTGTTGTCGTCCTTATCGCTCTGGAAGCTCGAATCGGTAAAGGCCTCCATTTGGAGATCTCCATTACCATACACCAAAAACAATTCTTTAGTCCTTCGTAAGTACTTAAGAATTTTCTTCACAGCTGTCCAGTGATTCTCCTCTGGGTTAGATTGATACCTTCTTACAACACTAAGTGCATAAGCTACATCTGGGCGTGTACATAACATCGCATACATTATAGATCCTACTGCCGAAGCATAGGGTATAACACTCATGCGAGCTCTCTCTTCATCGGTCTTTGGACAAGAATCCTTGGAGAGAGTAACCCCATGGCAAGCGGGTAAGGCACCCCGCTTGGAATCTTCCATACTAAACCTTTTTAGGATGGTGTCAATGTACCTGGTTTGGGACAATCCCAATACCTTTTTGGATCTATCCCTATAGATCCTTATGCCCAGAATGTATGTGGCATCACCCAAGTCCTTCATGGAGAACCTCAGTGATAAGAAAGATTTGACCGACTGTAGCATAGGAATATCATTTCCTATCAGAAGAATGTCGTCCACGTACAATACGAGGAATGTGACAGCTCTCCCTACAGCCTTCTTATAAACACAAGGTTCATCTGGATTTTTGATGAAATCAAACTCTTTGATGACATCATCGAAACAGATGTTCCAACTCCGTGATGCCTGCTTTAACCCATATATGGATTTAAGCAATTTACATGCTTTCCCGCTGCTCCCACTGTCAATGAAGCCCTCTGGCTGATCCATATAAACGCATTCTTCTAAATTTCCATTTAGAAATGCAGTTTTAACGTCCATCTGCCAGATTTCATAGTCGTAGTGAGCAGCAATAGCAAGTAGGATCCGAATGGATTTAAGCATGGCTACGGGAGAAAAAGTCTCGTCATAGTCCAAACCTGGTCTTTGACGAAAACCCTTCGCCACAAGTCTTGCCTTATAGGTCTCTACCTGCCCATCTACACCAATCTTTCTTTTAAAGATCCATTTGCACCCCACAGGTTTTACCCCAGGGGGTACAACGTCCAAAGTCCATACTTTGTTGGTGTACATAGACTCCATTTCGGATCTCATGGCATCTAGCCACTTCACAGAGTCTCTACTCGTGATAGCTTGCTGAAAACTGGTAGGATCATCATCATCCATGATACAGTCTTCTCTGTCACCATCAATGAGGAAACCGTAGTACCTCTCCGGTGGGCGAGAAGTCCTACCAGACCTACGGAGTGGCCGAGGTTCTTCAGTTTCTGTTGTAACAGCCGGTTCAACCAAATCGTCATTTGTAGTTTGTGTCTCTAGAACCTCTTCTAGATCCACCACCTTGCCATCATCTTTATCTGTGAAAAACTCTTTTTCCAAGAATGTGGCATGTTGAGAAACAAACACTTTTTGTTCCTCTTTGTGGTAGAATAGATATCCATAAGAATTCTTTGGATATCCCACAAAGTTACACATGACTGACCGTGTCTCGAGTTTGTCCGGATTCTGCTTTTTAACATAGGCCGGGCAACCCCAAAACTTAATTCTCTTAAGAGATGGTCTCTTCCCATGCCATATCTCATATGGCGTGGTAGATACGATTTTGGTTGGAACCCTGTTTAGCAGAAATGCTGCAGTCTCCAATGCATGCCCCAAAACGAGACGGGTAACTCAGCGTCACACATCATGGACCGGACCATATCTAATAGGGTCTTATTCCGTCGTTCTGACACACCGTTGTGCTGTGGTGTGTAAGGGGGAGTGAGCTGAGAGAGAATCCCATTCTCTTTTAGGAAGTTTGCAAATTCTGTACTGAGATACTCACTACCTCGATCTGATCGAAGCAACTTGATACTCAAGCCGGTTTGTTTTTCTACTTCTTGTTTATATTCAATGAATTTCTCGAAAGCTTCGGACTTGTGCTCTAATAAAAATACATGACCGAATCTTGAGAAATCGTCAGTGAATGTAATGAAGTATGAAAAACTGCCTCTAGCCTGTGTAGACATTGGCCCACATACATCACTATGTATGAGGCCTAGGAGCTGAGTAGCTCTTTCTCCGTGTCCGGTAAACGGAGTTTTGGTCATTTTACCCTTGATACAAGACTGGAAAGTCGCATAAGATTTATATTCAAAAGAGTTTAAATATCCATCTTTGTGTAACTTGTTTAGTCTTGTTTCGTTAATATGACCAAGTCTACAGTGCCAAAGAAAAGCTTCATTAAATTCTGAAAGTTTTCTTTTATTAATGTGTTGTATACTGAAAACTGTGTGTTGATTTAGGACATATATTCCGTTATTAAGCGTACCATACCCAACCAACATTTGATTCAGGTGAATGTTCATAACATTGTTCTGCAATACAAAATTATATCCTTCATTGTCCAACAAAGAAACGGATATTATATTACATAGCATACTTGGTACAAAATAACATGGATTCAAAACCAAATACATCCAGATGGCAACCCCAAGTGATACTCTCCCACTGCGACTGTATGTACATTGGAACCATTTCCAACGCAGAGAGTATGGTCACCTGTCTTCAAAACCTTGCTATTTCTCAGCCCCAGGATAGAATTGCAAATGTGAGAACCTGAACCGGTATCCAATACCCAGGAAGCAGAGTTTATTGAAAAACAGTTTTCTGTCACAAATGCACCTGAAGCAGAAGCATCACCATGCTTCTTCTTGAGACTTAAGTACTCCGTGCAGTTGCGCTTCTAATGTCATGTCTTGTGGCAATGAAAACATTCGCCCTTCCCCGAGTCTCCAGCCTTGGACTTTCCCTTTCCCTTCATCTTTTGAACTCCACCTTTAGGATTGGTGGGCTTCTTCTTTTTCTTTCCCTTGGCCTTGGCTTTCGGGCGAGAAGAGGAAGATTGTCCAACAGTCATAACGGGAGTTCTTGCTGACTTCATAGTGCTCTCTGCACTCCTTAACATATTAAGGAGTTCAGGGAGTTCTTTCTCCATGCCATGCATGTTGAAGTTCACTATGAACTGAGCAAAGGTGGAGGGAAGGGACTACAGAATAATATCTATATATTGTTCATTGTCCATCATCCATCCAAGGTCCTCAAGCCCTTCTATAAGAGCTATCATCTTCAGAACATGGTCTCCTACTGGTGTGCCAGGGGCCATTCGCATCTGAAACAATTTCTTTGATGCTTCGTATCGTAATACGCGGGATTGCTCTCCATACAACTCCTTTGTATGGAGCAATATACCGTGAATGTCCATATCCTCGTATTGCTTTTGATGTGTGTTATCCATCGATGCAAGTGCGAGGCATTTTGCCATGGCACAGTCAGCGTCCCATGTCTTGCGGACTTCAATGTCCGCAACTGAGGATTTTGGACCTGGGACGGGCGGGGCTGAAGCCGTGAGGACATATGATACTTTATCATAAGTCAAGGCGATTTTCAGATTCCTCAGCCAGTCTTTATAGTTGGTCCCATTCAGTTTGTTTTTATCTAGTAGAAGCTTAAGTCCAGTCATGGGTATCTGCCATTAAGAGAGAGAAATGAATACACTCAGCGAAAGCTCTTGCATAGATCAGATTGGTTATTATCTTGTCTAATCGATGTTTCCCACTGCTTTTATCGAGTTTTTCTTTCAAACCTTAAAAAGAAAAACTAGCCAGGATTAATTACAGTCTACAACTTTGCTAACCGTTCAGCCAGGCCAGTGTCGGTACTTTGAGGGAGGTTCCCCGTGCTTTCGCACGGACCTAATTAGAGTAAACCTCGTTTTCCCAGAGGCGGAGCCCCGTTAACACCTTTCTAGACACCTAATGAGTTAGCTAATTGTAAACTGTATAACTCTCCTAGGAGCAACTATTGCCCACGGTGGGATCGGGATCCAACCATCATATAGAAGGTATGCAATCTCATTGCAAATTTCAACTATTGAAATTCCCGATATGGTTTTTACCCCTAATACTCGTGACCTTGGCTAAGGTCAACAAATCACGAGTACTAGTCAAGCTCAACCCGTCATTTCTTGATTAATTAGACCTGTTCATATGACCCTTGGCTAAGGTCAACAAAGTCATATGCCCGTCCTAATTAATCTGCATCATATGTATTTGTAGGAAGATATCACTTAGCTACCGTACACTACGCCTTGGCTAAGGTCAACAAACGTAGCACGAATACTAAGTACTCTACTTCCTAAAATGACGGAGGGTTATGGATGATTTTTAAGAAAATCTTTAACGCTTTGAGCTTGATATCGTTATAGAATCAAATGGTTTTCAAAAGGAGTGGCTTAAGCTCCGCAGTTTTGAAATATAGCTTTTTCATAAATAGCCAAGTGGTTTTTAAATCCGATTCTATAACATATTTTTAGGTTTATTTTCTTTACATTAATCACATTAATGTAATCCCATCATTTAAGTCCTTAAGCCAATCACAGAAAAGAAACGAAAATAACACGTACGCTTATGCCATCCGCATTCGCCGCAATGTTCCGTTATGCACCGTTAGGTTACTTATCTAACGGCATACCGGGACGGGACTAGCGCGTGTGTAAAACATAAGCAACGTATACTATATATCATATATATAATATGTCATTCGTCTCAGATATCACATAACACAGGCAGCAGAAACATAGATATAACGTGGGATATTCTAGGACGTCCGTATTTAGTATTTAGCCAGAATAGAAAATACGGATTCCACAGTCGCGATGAATAGCCAAGCCCACACCCTGGACCCCTACGAGAGCGGCAAGTGACCCTACCAATTCTGGAGTTTAGGAGACCCGGTCTCGACTCCTCGAGATGGCCTCCCACTGAACCCCAGAACCCGGTCACCTGTGCTCCCCTCCTTGGGTCCATCCTAATGCGGAAAAGTAAATAATATACAACACTGGTGACACAACCTCAACCCGGAAGTGCCCCAAATAAAAGAATATTACATTACATTTGAATTTACATGAATGAAAATATAAAACTCTCATCTCACATAAAAAAACCCCGGCTATTCAATCGCGACAATCCTGCACATTATATCTCAGCAACACATAATATCTCATATCATCAACGTAAGTAAGTATGCATACCCCAATTGTCGTTGATGTATAGCAACAAAACCGGCGATATCGTACATACTACACTTACGGTGACAGAAAAGAAAGTGTAAACTACAATATTTGGAATCCACATTCTCTTTAGACATCATAAATGCGAAATATCACATATTTCGTATTTCATGCCTAAACTATATGAATTCCACATATTGTATCATATTCCAGATAAACAGACAGTATTAAAGTTTACGAACGAACGATCAAGTACCCAAGATTCACTAAAGCTCAACACTTGAGCAGGGTTCAAAAAATCCGGAGTGTGACACAGTAGTAGCGGTCCAGCCGTAGAAGGGTCAAGCCAACGCCTCACATGTGGCACGCCGTACTGCCCCAAACCCTAAGGTTCAAAGGGCAGTTCAAGACGGTCACATAATCGAGTTAAGGTTTGTTGTCTTCTAGAGGGTCTACCACAAAAAGACTTGCACGTATCTCCAAAGTATTTAAACCCCGTGAATAGTGAGCAAATGACACTCGTTCAAACACTTCAATACTTTCTAATTTACCCGGATAAACAATGAAATGAAAATTCCGATCGAATCTACGCGTCCAAAACCATCTCCAGAAAATACAGTACTATATTCAGATTAAACATACCTAAAACACTGTACAAGCAGACATAAGAATTATAGTGTAATTTTCATGCAATGATACCACTGTACGGCCGCGGAGCCGCGGCATAAGCAAGGAATTGCCGCTGTTCCGCGGCCATTTGAACTATTCATGGCATCGAATTTCACCATATTTCTTAGTTTTCCCTGCTCTATTTTTTAAGTATTTTTAATTCTGAAAAAGGTCAGATTTTAAAATTTGTCCAGAGAGGGTCTAAAAAGGCGTATTTTTGTCCGATCGAGATTTTTACTTCGTAAAAGCATCGCCTAATGTTCTAGGTCGGCTCTGATACAAATGAAAGGTTTGCCTAGCACCCTATGTAGAGTTTTAAAGCATCACATGTCCCAAAGTTTAAATTTTTATGGTGCTAAACAAGCATACAAAGGAATCGATCCTAGAAAATTAGGGTTTCAAAAGTTAAAGCGAATGAAAACTAGGGTTTCGAGACTACAACCTTTGTAGCTCCCTTTTGCTGGACTCTTTGGTCTCTTGGATGTTGGAAGAAGGTCCCCTTGAAGTCCTCTCACGTCCACGACGATCCACCCGGAGTTCCTCGTCCAAGCTCGCAACTTCGATAATCAAGATGAGAATCGAAGAGAACACTCTAAACAAGTTGGCTAAACTTGTGTAGAATGATGTTGTGGTTTAGATTCTCACTTCAAAAACCTTTCTTTATGTGTGTTTTATTCACTAGAAAAAACTAGAGACCAAATGGTGAAGGAGGAAGAAGATGGCTTTTTATTTTAACAAGAGTAGAATCATAACCCTGAAAAGAAAAATGAAATATATCTTTATATATTTTATTTCTTCTCACTATGAACCATGGTTAAATGATGGAGACATTATTTAACTTGAGTTTTAGAACACAAAGAGAAGGATAACTCAAGGTTAGAGGTAGGTGAGAATGGTTAGGTTTAAAGAAGAATGTAGAAGCAAGCAAGAATTATCCTTATCTTTTCTATTTTGTTTTAAACAATAAATCAAATAATAATCTATATATTCAACCATGGTGTGAGTCTTATATTGCCATCTTATTCCATATATAAACAACCATGATAAATGGGTGTATGTATGTATGTATGTATGTATTCACATCCATATGTGCATGAAACTAGTAAGAAAGAAAGAAAGAAAAACATACATGCATGCACACATCCATCATCCAAGAAAAGGTTTTAAGTGAGAAAACTAATGGTTAAATGATAAATCAACACTTGATTTATCAATCCGGCCATATAACATATGACCCCACCAAAAGCAAGCCGCCCGATCAATGTACGGTATCATATACGCGCATTTTAATCGGGTCCATGCGCATATCGCATACGCGCACCACAACGTTTCGCCTGGACTGGGTAACTCCTGTGTGGGACTCTAAGACTCGTCAATACGCCGGCAGAGGGTGATGATCATATCAAGTACCCCCAAGCCGCAAGCGGTCAGCTAAACGTAACGGCCACCCGGGTATTGAGCGATCAGAAGAAAATAAGCGAACCTGCTACAACTCCCGTCGAGCCAACCGGCAACACTACCGTACAGTCCGGTCTCTTCTTCAGATAGCTGCATATTGAGTCTAGGGATGGTCATGTCGACCCCAATAACTCAATAAGTCGTGCCGGTGAATGGTCTATAACAGATCGAGAAACTACTGATAACACTTATCAGCAAATCTCAGCAGCCCTGGCCAGGGACTTACTGATATAACCAGTCGAGCACAGCACAGCATCAACTCCCAATACCGGGAGAGACGAAACCCCTCCTATCGCTCATTACCTTCGTGTGTCTCGGGACTGTACCCAACGGCCACCTGTTTGCACGACTCGGTAGAGCCGTGGTAGGGTGGCAATCAAAGTACAGTGGGAGAACACACAAGACTCTATGACGATCTCGGGTCTACAGAGTAACCTGTACCAGTGTCACCTGAGAACTGCTATCCGACGATAGATATAATTCCATATAGGAGTTCTCGGTGAGTCCGTCCAGTGTACCCAGTCACCACTGAGCACCCGTATATGATCTTGATGTCAAACATCGATGAATGTGGGAACATCCATCGCCCATCGTATGGGTCTAGTATCGTATACGCTAGTCTACTCTGGTATATCAATGCCCCGTCTTGATATACCTGCGACTAGGGACTTTCCAGGATATGCTTATAGACTACAGATGTCCCACTAGTATGATCTCCATCATAATCAGAGTAGTCAAGCCGATATCCTCAGGGCTTTATCAGCATGTATGAATGAATAAAAGCATGATCAAAACAACATGTCAGATAAAGAAGAACCAGATAGCATACTATCATGTCGATCAAGAATGCATACTGAATATATATATACATGTATAGATACATCCACTATCATATAATGGCCTCTAGGGCATACATATATCCAACATACATACCCTGGCGTAAGTATCTAATTGGGAAATCAGTTTTCCTTTAACAGTACACAGTGAAACTGAAACATTGAAATGTTTCGATGGGGTATCCCGGTATTCCTAGTAATGCCTCTTCCATAATCCAGATTCATAATTGTAACCGTGTAATTCTTTGCCATCTTTCCAAATCCCTTTATATGTCTTTCGTCATTACCTTCTGCACACCCCTTTAGGCCAAATGGTTTTCTTCCTTCCCTACCGTTCGGCACCAGCCTATGGTTTGGAAGAAGACTATCCAATAAGCATAATGGGTGTACTTTCCTAATCATAGGAGCACTCGCAATGCGAGAGAAGGTGAAGATTAAAGACAACCGAATAAACCGTATTCCTATTTCTCCTGAACCAGAATCCATCCCCGAACTGGAACAAGTTCCTTTCGAGTTCCTATATAACCATACGATGGAGTATCCAATAAACTGTGGATCTTCGTAGTGATATGGAGTGTCCTGGAGAAATACAAAGGTGAAGTGGGAGTGGTAATGAAATACCTGGTTTGGTCGTGAATATCAGTCGCAATTTACTTTGCCCTCTTACTAATCCCTTTCTTTGTCTTTACATAATACCTTCTGTACACCATCGTTAGGCTAATTGGTTTTCTTCATTCCCCACCGTTCGGCACCAGCCTAAGGTTCGGAAGAAGACTATCCAATTTGCGTAATAGGTGTACTATCTCCTAAACCAAGGAGTACTCGCAACCTGAGAGAAGGTAAAATGAAAAGACAACTGAATAGTCCTATCCGTTTTCTCCAGAACCGGAAACCATCCTCGAATAAATTCCTTCGAGTTCGTATATAACCATACGATGGTTTTGTCCAATGGAAGTGGACGTTTGTAGTAATACGGGGTATCCTGGAGAAAAGGGTAAAAGTAGGAGTGGCAATGAGGTCTGCAACTCTGACAATCCAAAAGCCAATGTTTAAGAAGGTTCGGTCAACTTGGTCACTGAGTCATAGTCTTAGGGTCCGGTCAATGGTCGCTGCCAAAGAGAGAGAGAAAAGAAACACTCAGCGTGCACTCTAACCTAGATCAGAATGGTTACCAATTTATCTAATCTGGAAACCTCCCACTGTACCGTCAAATTCTCCTCCAAACCTGAAAGAAGAATTAGTCGGGATCACCCGAGGAGTAAACCAACTCATCAGTGGGAATCGGGATCCAACTATCATCGCATGATAACGTGAAGGAATCCGCTCACGTCATCACACTCCAGAAGGTATGCGCATATCTGGCAAGTTTCAGTTTCTTTAGAAACTCCCGATGTGATTTTTGCCTCATGCTCTTATGACCTTGACGAAGGTCAACAAATCATAAGTCACATGTCAAGTTCTACCCGTCATTGTCCAGGTTAATTTGAACCCACCCGTACAAGCCCTTGACGAAGGTCAACAAGGCTATACGACTGTCCCAAACCAACGCATCTATCTATGCAGCGGAAAGGTAACAAGCAGCTACCATACACTATGCCTTGACGAAGGTCAACAAACATAGCATGAATACTACGTGCTACCCGTCTGAAACGACGGAGGGCTATGAATGGTTTCTGGAGAAAACTTTTAACGTAATGAACTTGATATCGTTGAAGGAACCGGATAGCTTTTAAAAATATAGTGACGAAAACCTTTGCTAAAGAGGTCACTCCCGGTGAAAGGATCTCGGCTCTTTCCCCGTAGAATGAGGTGCAGGATATTCCAACTGAATACCACGATGCAAAGCAAAAGTAATCGGCTATAGTGAAGTTATTGCCCTGACGCAAACTTTTTGTCCAAGGGGTCACTCCCGGTGAAGGGATCTCGGCCCTTGCCTCGTCGACTGAGGAGCAGGATATTCCAACTGAATACCACGATGCAAAACAAAAGAGAACATCCTTGCAATAACAGCTTTTTAAAATGTGTTCCAACAACATCAATAAGGTTTGTTTTTAACTTGCATTGATCCGAATCAATGCAGTCCCATCAATTGATCACACCAATAAAGAACGAAAATAATGACGTACGTATATGCCATCCGCATTTGCCACTGGGTCCCGTCATTACCCGTTAGGTTAGCTAACTAACGACAGAGCGGGGACTGGACTAGCGCGGATGCAAAACATATACAAAATCTACTAGTGTATATATATAATACATAATTTTCGCTCAAGGCGTGATAAAATGCAACATCACAGAAATGTACAGCATCACAGAACAATACAGATATCTGGGATCCCGAGTTTCACAGAACCGCTACTGAAACCCGACGTTCCCCTGGTCGTGTGGATAGCCTGTGCAATGAAATCCTAGACCCCTACGGGAGCGGCAAGTTACCCGCCAAAACCTCAAGCGAGGCAGCCCCCTTCAGCAACGTGAATGGACCACCCAGCACTTCACGGAATCCGGTAACTTGGGCACCCCTCCTGGGTCAACCTGTACCCCCTACGAGTGCGGCGAATAGCCCGCCAATTCTAAAGTGAAGCCCCCTCCGTCTCAATGCCATGAGATGCGGGCCCGTTGCCCTCTAGAACCCGGCTATCCGTGCACCCCACCTTAAGGTAATCCTAGTACAGAAAGTAAAATATACATACAACAGGTACATCGACCTCAACCTGGTCTGCCCCAAAAGAATAATATACAATCAGGCAGTGACGGCAGTCCACATGTCGGACGCTCCCCCTGCAATATCAAATGTACATAATACAACAAAAAACTGTACTAGCATTGCATCCAGGCTATCCCCACCGACCAATCCGCAACATCACAGCAATACACAGAACATCAACGTGAATGTCACGTTCGCAAATCCGTCTAACCGGGCTACAGCAGTTAGACGGGATTTACCGATCAAGTGACATTCACGGTCGCAGATATAATGTAAATACTGTGAACTAATGTGTTTAAAATATCCGATCGATCAAATTTTACCAAGTGGGCCCCAAGCAATACTGTAGCAGACAAAGAAATCTGGGCCCAAAAAATAACATTCCAAAAACCCTATTTTCAAGTCAGGAGGCCTCTGTAAAATTTTGGGGCCATGAACAGTGAAAAGAGCGGCGGAACCGCGGCCCAAGCATGGGTTTGGCCGCGGTTCCGCGGTGGTATAGACTGTTCACGAGACCAAATTTTCCCAGAACTCTTAAAATTCCCTGCAAATCATTCTGCAACATACTGAAAAATTTTTGGAGCCAAAAATAAATCGACAGAAAACTGATGTGCATGATATCGGGTTTTCGGAAAATCCATTCGATCGAAATGTAAACACATTAGACAAAGCTAGACTAGGTTAATGGCGAGGCTCTGATACCACTGTAAGTGCACGGCGGCGCCCCGGCCGTCAATCCGACGCCGGAATGCGGAAGCGATGCTTTTCTTTAACTTTTCAAACCGGCACCACCGCGCACTATAAACCCGGATCGTTCCATTAATCTAGTCCTAGCTATCTAGAGAAGGGGTAGAGAGATATACCGAGCGATCTGTGTCCTTCGGTCTTCTCGTCGTCGTCCCGATCTCACCGCGGAATCTCTGGTCTCCATCACGTCGCCGGAAGGGCACCACTTCGCCGGCTTCTTTTACGGGCTCCCACCTCTGGTCCGAGGCAAATCAGGCACGAAGCTGGCGAGTCGACGTGCCCAAGATTTGCTGTGGAATAATGTAGAACTCATATCTCAATTTTGGGGTAGTGGAAGTTGCCTTTGGTGGAGGAAATGAACTAAAAACTTTTGGAGATCAAACTTTGGGATTTTTGTGAAGCCAAAAGACCAAAAATCCCCTCACCAAATATTGGGACAGCCCCTCCATCTTCATGGCCGGCCATACATGTGAATGGGGAGAGAGAGAGCAAAGACAAGGGGGTGGGTAAGTAATAATGCTAGAATGTTATCATGAGGAATAATGATAACCCAAAATCTCATACCAAAAACCCAACACTCAACCATCAAAACAAAAGTCAAGCAATGATGGATTAATCAAGTCAATGGATGGTGCACCCATCATGAAAACCATCATGATGCAACAAAATGCAAAGAACACCCTCCAAAATGCTTATTTGCACAAATGCAAATAAGCCCTCCTCCACCAATCTTCGGCCAATGAAAGATACAAAGAAATATGGCCGAAACGGAAAATAAACTGGCAACTCCAGAAAACTGGTCACGTAATAAATTACAGGAAAACCTCGATACTGTGTATACACACCCGCATCTGTATTCCGACCGAATACAAATGCAATGAGACAAAATCTACACGGTACTATACTAGGATCCGGCTTAAACCAAAGCCCGCTAGTATTAACCGTCCGATCCTGATCCGTGCAATGCCGCACGTATCTGATCGAACCCTGTCATATCTCCATACGGCCTCTACAGCGTTTCGCCCGAAAACTTGAGCAACTGTCTGTGGGGGACTCTAATGACTCGTCAATACTATGGCTGTGGATTTAACCACTAGCACGTCAGAGGTATTAGCCATACGTGATGGGCTACCAGCTATTGACCGAAAGGGACGTCGATGAGCGAACTCATCCTGACACCCTACTGAGCCTGTCAGTGATAATATTCGTACAGTCCGGTCCGTTCATCTATGAGCATCGTATGGCGGGCCTATGGGGTTGGTAAAAGTCAGACCCCCAAAAGCGGTACAAGTCGTGTCAGAGATCATCCCAGAACACCCTGAGATACTACTGGAATACCTACCAGTAAATCTCCTGCCTTGGCCAAGGACTTTTCATGTTCTGGCTCTCCTAGACACAGCGTGACCTCACCCCCAATACCGGGAGAGACGAACCCCTGCAGATCCGCTCACTGCCTCCATATGGCTCGAGACTGTACCCAACTAAAACCTGTTTGCACGTCTCCTTTGAGCGTGGTAGGGAGTAATCAAAGTATAGTGGGAACTCACACGAGACAAATGACGATCCTCAGGTTGATGAACTAACCTATACACATGTCACCAGGGAACTGCTATCTGACGTTAGGTATAAGACCAACTAGCATGTTCCCGGCGAGTCCTGTCCTGTGTACTCATAACCCAATAAGCTCCTGTATGCATCTTAGGTGAACCAACTGACACCAGTGGCTTGTGAGACCGGCCACCACGCCTCGTCGGGGTCTCGACTGTATACACTAGTCTACTCTGGAGTATCGATGCCCTGTCTCGAAACTCCTACGACTAGGGACCTTTTAAGGATGTGCTTATAGACTACCAGCTCCCACGTATATGATCGCCCTCATACTGCTGGCAGTCAAGCAAGAATCCTAGGGGCTCTATCTACGTGTAATAGCGACCTATCAGGTCACCTAAAGCAGTACACGATGATAAAGATAAATCAGATAGCATACTATCATCTTGAGTAAGACAGTCCTACCGGGATAGGTCCTCCCTCAATCATTGCAATCACGTTCCTGTAATCCAATAATTGACTCTGAGGGCACTATCTCCAACATCCTCAGCCGTCAGGGTTGTAGGGTTCCTAGGCACACCAAGGAGGTCTCACAAGGCATCAACCATGCCAATTTACAAAAATTACGGTGCCGAGAAACCCTAATACGGACCGTTGGCTAGAATTTTAGGCGATAAAATGAAACTAGTTAACACTTAACTACAAGTACGGATATACAACCTTTGAAGATCCGGTGCTCCACCTCCATGGCTCCGTGATGGTGTCTCCTCGCTGTCCAAAACGGATCCCGGGCTCAAGCGTCGGCTTCATCGGAGAAGAAGCGGGCTAGGTCATCGACGACGATGCCGAAGATGATCTACGTCGAGGCATCGCTAGATCAAGCTCCAACTTCACCAAGCTTTGAAATCTTGTGAAGGAAACACCCTATACTTCTTGGCAAGAGGTAGAGGATGAAGAAATAGGAAGTGGGTAGACTTTAGAATTGGATTTCTCACTTGATTTCTTCACTTGCCATTGTTGTAGCAAGCTTTCTTCATGGAAGAAGAAGATGATAAAGAAGAAGAAGATGATATGATAAGTATTTAGAAAATAGAAAATAAAAGAATACTTATCATAATCAACCATGGTCAAGTGTAGAGAATTAACTAAGGTTAGATGAGTGGTTAGGGTTAGAGAAGAGACAAGAATGGTGGACTTGTTCAAAGCTTCAAGAAGCTTCAAATAAAACAAAATAAGCAACCATTCTTTTCTCTTTATCTTTTCTAAATGAAATATATAAATAAATAAATGAGAAAAGGAAATGAAACCCTAACCACTTATGTAACCATGGTTTAATTCTTTACACAAACCCAAACTAGCATGTATCATCAAACATGATACAAACTTATGTACAAAAGTATATCACATATACAATGTGTACAATCCAAGTGAGAAAATCCATTTAAAGTGAACCGATACTAGTTAATGCAAAGTAATATATCAAATATATAATTATGCATTAAATCATTAAATCAACACTTGATTCAATGATCCGGTCATGTCGCCCACAACCGACTAGTATACAATGTATCGGCTTATCGAATCAACGCTTGAATCGATAACTAGGTTATATCGTATACAACCATTCAACACATTGATCGCGAGAATGAAATACGTTATCACATACACGCATTATTCTCGGTCCCGCACATATCTCATATGCGCTCCTATTTCGTTTCGCTTGAGCCAGGAAACCTCTGTGTAGGACTCTAAAGACTCGTCAATACGCCGGCAGCAGATGATGATCATATCAAACACCCACAAGCCGCAAGCGGTCTGCTAAACGTAACGGCCACCCGGGTATTGAGCGATCAGAAGATCGACGAGGAAGCCCGCTCACACTCCAGTGAATCCAACTAGTAACACTACCGTACAGTCCGGTCTCGTCGTCTGATATGTCGCATATCTTGCCTAGGGGTGGTAACCGTCAGACCCCAATAGCTAGATAAGTCGTGTCGATATGAGGTCTATAACAATTCGAGAAACTACTGGTAACACTTACCAGTAAATCTCAGCAACCCTGGCCAGGGATTTCCTGTTATAGCCAATCGAACACAGTGCAACATCAACCCCCTATACCGGGAGAGACGAATCCCCTCCTATCGCTCATTGCCTCCATGTGATTCGGGACTGTACCCAAAAACCACCATTTTGCACGCCCTCTTGGACGTGGTAAGATGGAAATCAAAGCACAGTGGGAACCACACAAGACTCTATGACGATCTCGAGTCAACAGACTACTCTGTACCAGTGTCACCAGAGAACTGCCATCTGACGTGAGGTATAATACCATCTGGGAGTTCTCGGCGAGTCCGTCCAGTGTACCCAGTCTCTACTGAGCACCCGTATATCATCTCCGATGTCAAACACCGATGGATATGGGATCATCCATCGCCCATCTATATGGGTCGAGAAGGTACACGCTAGTTTACTCTGGTATATCGATGCCCCATCTCGATATACCCACGACTAGGGACTTTGAAGGATGTACTTATGGACTACCCTGTCCCCACTAGTATGATCCGCATCATAGTCCAGGTAGTCAAGTACACATCCTAAGGGCTTTACCAACATGTAATAGAGAGACAATCTGTGTACACGTTAAGGTAAAGATTAACCAGATAGCATACTATCATGTCGAGCAAGAAAGTCCTCCCTATATTTGTCCCAGCATCCACTACAATATACATCCTATGTACAGTAATGGCCTCTAGGGCATACATATAACTAACAATCTCCCACTTGCACTAGGGCCATCTGTAGCAGTGGTCGAAGTATCTCATACTCAACCATCCCATAAAAGTCTCTCTCTGGGAATAGGCCTTCGTGAGTGGATCCGCCGTGTTATCCTCTGAGTCTGCTCTCCTTGCCTCGATCACCTTGGAGATCAACCATCTCCATGATCAGGTGATACTGCCTTAGAATATGTATGGATCTCTGATGGGACGGGTGTTCCTTGGCATAAGCCACAACTCCATTATCACACAATGGGAGGAACTAGGTTCATCTTATGAACCAATATACACCCAAACAATCTCTTTGGTAGCATCTTAAGTAGCGATGTATCCTGCCTTTATCGTCTAGTATGTCACGGTATCTAGCTTGGAACTCTTCCAACATACCGTCCCTTTACTGAGGGTAAAGACAATGCCTACGACTGACACTCAGTCGTCTTTATCACCCTGGAACCCTTCCAGTGATTCTCCCCAGGACCAATTGATACCATCTCACTACAGCTAGTGAGTATGCTAACACCCAAATAACATATATCTCATAGATGAAAGCTCAGGATGGAGGAGGTATCACTTTGATCCTATCTGGAGAATCCTTGTGATAAGTGGAGATTGACCGATCATAGCATAGGAAACTCCTTCCCTATCAAGAGTATGTCATCCACGTACTCTACGAGGATCTCCACCATACTCCCTACTACCTGTTTGTTTATACAAGGTTCATCTACCATTTTGATGATGTCAAACTCTTTGACTAATCTATCAAAACAGATGTTCCAACTCCGCGATACCTGCTTTATCAGATAAAGCATCTTGCTCACGTTTCCGCTGCTCCCACTGTCTACGAGGCCCTCTGGCTGTGTACTTATAGACACACTCTTCTAAAACATCATTTAGAAAAGGAGTCATGGCGCCCAACTGCCAGATATCGTAGTCATGGTATGTAGCCGTGACAAGTAGGATCAGGATGGACTTAAGCATAGGTACTGGAAAAGGTTTCATCATTATCCACGCCTGGTTGATGACGAAAACCTTTAACAGTGTAGCTTTGAAAGTCTCAACCTTTCCATGTACACCTAGTAATCTTCTCAAGATATACTTGCTCCTGATGGGGATTTAACCCTTCAGATATAGCAACCAAAGTCCATACTTTGTTGGTGTACATGGATTCCATCTCAGATCACTAAGCATCCAGCCATTCTTACAGAGTCTTACTCCTGATGGCCAGCTCGAAGCTAGTTGGGTCATCATCTCATGATGCAATCCTTTCTCCCACTGTCATAGAGAAACCGAAGTATCTCTCAGGTGGGTGAGGAACCCTACTAGATCGGCGGAGAGGCCGAGGTTCGTTGGAATCTACTGAATCCTTTGGTTCTACCAAATTATCTGCTATATTTTGTATAGCTGGAACCTTTCCAGTTCTACATTACAGACCTTGCCTCGAGCTTGTCCGGATTTTGCTTTTAGACATTAGCCGGACAACCCTAAATCTTAACTAACTTAAGATATGGGCTCTTCCCTTTCCATAACATATATGAAGTGGTAGGCAACTGATTTGATTCGAACCCTATTCAATAGGTATGCAGCTTCTCAAGTGCATAACCCCTTAAGGAAAAAGGTAACTCAGTATTACTCATCATAGAGCACACCATATCAAATAGGGTGTATCTGCTCCGCCCCGACATACCATCGTGCAATGATGTATACGGAGGAGTAATGCTGAGAGAGAATCTCATTCTTATAATAGTCCAGGAATCCCGTGCTTTAGTATTCTCCTCCTTGATCACATCAAAGGACATAATACTTATACCCGTATTTTGGTTCTCTACTTCTAAATCATATTCTGTGAATATCTCAAAAGGTTCGGACTTATGTTTCAACAGGAACATATGTCTGAATCTTGAGAGATTATCAGAGAATGTAATGAAGTATAAAGAACCAGTTTTGGCATGTATAGACTGGGGACCTGACATACATCAACATGTATCATCCCAAGAGTTCACTAACTCTTTCTCTGTTTCCAATAAACAGAGCTATGGTCATCTTATCTTTGTGACATGACTGGCGAGTTTCACAAGATGTAAATTCAAACTGATTTAAATATGCATCTAAATGTAACTCTAGCTAGTCGGGTCACATTGATCTGACTTAGTCTACAATACCTCAAGAAGAATTCGTTCATTTCTGAACTCTTCCTCTTGTGTGTGTTCAGTATACTAAGAACTGTAGTTTGATTTAGAACGTCAATGCTTTTAGATAACGTGCCTGAAACGATCAACTTTTGATATAGGAAATGTTCAAAACATTATCCAGCAATACAAAATTTTATCATTTCTTTACTAATAAAGAGACTGATATGATTTTGTATATCAGGTTCGGTATCTAATAACATTCGTTCAGAATCAATGTATTGGTAATACAGGGTGACAGTGACCGACAGACTTGGCTGCAACACTTGCACCGTTTTCTGCCTCATGAAACTTATCACCCGTTCTCAGTTTTTCTACCCTTTTGTAGCCCTATGTAACATCTTACATATCTGGGATCCTGATCCGGTATCAAATACCCAGGATACGGAGGATACTGAGAAACAGTTCTTTGTAATGAACACACCCGAAGATGATGCATCAACATGCACTCTCTTCGTTTGGGCGGCACGGGAAATCTGGTATTCCTCAATTTCCTGCTCTGTCTTATAACAATTATAAGTTGGAGCGGGTCCAACGTTCCCTAGCTCAGTATAACAAGCGGGTTCGGTCAATATTCCGTATTATTATCTTGATTAAGGCGTGATATGGTCGCTACCAGGAGAAAGAGAGAAGAAAACACTCAGCGTGCGCTCTTGCAAGAATAGATTGGTTATTATTTTATCTAATCAGGATGGCTCCCACTGCTTTTTATCAAATCTTCGTTCAAACCCTAAAAGGAAAGACTGGCCGGGATTAATTACACACTACAAGTTCGCCAATCTTTCAGCCAGGCCAGTGTCGGTACTTTGAGGGAGGTCCCCCGTGCTTTCGCACGAACCTAATTAATGTAAACCTCGTTTTCCCAGAGGCGTAACCCCGTTGACACCTTTCTAGACACCTACTTGATCGGCTAATTGTAATGTATAAAACTCTCCCAGGAGTAACTCTTACTCGCAGCGGGTATCGGGATCCAACTATCTCATAGAAGGTATGCAATCTCATTGCAAATTTCAACACTTGAAATTCCCGATAATATTTTGCCCCTAACGTGCTATGACCTTGACGAAAGCCAACAAACCATAGCCCGCTAGTCAAGTTCAACCCGTACATTTCTTGATTGAACTAAACCCACCCGCACGACCCTTGACGAAAGCCAACAAAGCCGCACGACTACCCTAATCCAATCGCATCGTATGCTAGCAGATAAGCAGCATATAGCTACCGCACACTGCACCTTGACGAAAGCCAACAAATGCAGCACGAATACTATATACAACTTATCTGAAATGACGGAGGGCTACGACAGGTTTTTCTGAAAACCTATTGCGTAATGAACTTGATATCGTTGTAGGATCGAATGAATTTTGAAATGGAGTGTTTTTGAGGCTTTTCTAGTTTTGCTAAAGGAGTCACTCCCGGTGAAGGGATCGTCGGTCCTTTCCTCGTCAAATGAGGTGCGGGATATATCATATATATCACTGTGCAAAGCAAAAACACTTAAAAGCAATCAAAAGAAAAACCGAGGGGTGTAGCATCTGCCAGTTATTGCTAAAGGAGTCACTCCCGGTGAAGGGATCTCGGTCCTTTCCTCATCGAATAAGGTGCAGGATATATCATATATACCGCTGTACAAAACAAGAACTGTAGCTACCTGTTTTATTTTTGAAATTCGATTCTACAACATCTTAGGTTTCTTTTATTTCATTAATCATATTAATGAAGTCCCATCATTTAAGTACCTAAACATCACAGATAAATACGACGTACACTTATGCCATCCGCATTCGCCTCGATGTCCCCTCATGCACCGTTAGGTTAGGTAACTAACGGCAGAGCGGGGCAGGGCTAGCGCGGGTGTAAAACATAAGTAACGTCTATATAATATATCATATATACTATATACTGTATCTATCACAGAACATCACATGATCACATCACAGATATCGCAGCAGAAGAATCATATGAAATATTGGATATACTAGAACGTCCGTGTTTTCAATACGAGCCAGTATAAAACACGGATTCCACGGTCACGATGAATAGCCAAACCCACACCCCTAGACCCCTACGAGAGCGGCAAGTAACCCTAGCAATTCTAGAGTTAGCAGACCCGGACTCGACTCCTCGAGTTGGTCTCCCACTGGACTCCAGAACCCGGTTACTTGTGCTCCCCTCCTTGGGTCTATCCTAGTGCGGAAAAGTAAATAATACACAAACAGTGACATCTTCCGCAACCTGGAAGTGCCCCAATAAAAGAATATTACATACAAGTTTTTACATGAATGAAAAAGAAAAAACACTCATCTCACATAAAAACCCCCGGCTATTCAAACGCGACGATCCAATATAACATATCCAGCAACACATAACATCACATGTCATCAACGTAAGTAAATATGCGCATCCCAATTGTCGTTGACATATAGCAACGAAACCGGCGATATCATATATTACACTTACGGTCACAGAAAAGAAAGTGTAAAACTACAACAGTTGGAATCCGCAACCATCTCAGACATCGCATGCCTGACCAAATGAATTACTTAGACATCGCATGCCTAACAATTATAAACCCCGCATTTTAGTCTCAAAATCGAAAACACTTTTCTATATCAAGTCGGGCAATTCAACAGGATTCCCGACATCCTGATCGAATGCTCGTCGCAAACTTCAGTAGACGGCCGCACCCCCGATACCGTCGACGAAGTGCACCAAGGCGGAACACCGCTGCCGTGAGCACCCGGACGGATGCTTTCGGCGACGGGGTTCTCCTACAGTCACTTGGTCGGGGCTATGGAGTGAGGCTGTCTATTAAGTTTACCCGGGGAGTATCCGCGTACGCTACGTGATTGCGACGGACTTTTGATCACATCAAAATTCCGTGGCAACCGATCAAGTGAGACTAAACTGCTATGTTTATAACATTCATTCAGTTATCTCATAACTTCTTGTGAATTCCAATTATTGTATCCCATTACGGATAAATAGAAAATGTCAAACTTTCCGATCGAACAATCGAACACCCAAGTTTTCTCGAAACAGATCAACACATGAAATAAGTCTAACAACATTCAGTTCGTGCCTCAGTACCAACGGTCCAGCCGTAGAAGGGTCAAGCCAACGCCTCACATGTGGCACGCCGTACTGCCCCAAATCCGAAGGTTCAAAGGGCAGTTCAAGACGGTCACATAATCGAGTTAATGTTTGTTGTCTTCTAGAGGGTCCATCGAGTTACTTGCACTACTTAGAACGTCTTTAAACTACGGAAAAATCCAACACTTGGAAATTTCCCGACAGGGGAAAAATTGGGTATTTATATCCGGTCGAACTTTTTAACATATTCTAAAAATTTATCCGGAAAGCCACACAGACAAAATTTGATAATCCGGTCGAACATTCGAATCCCCAAAACAACCCCAAAACACGTATCTCTATAATAAATATTAAAATATCCCAGAAAATCCAGAACAACTTAGGAGGAATTACTGTGAAACTTTTACTGTGAGAATCGACCGTACGGCCGCGGATCCGCCGCATGAGCCAAGCTCATGCCGCGGAACCGCGGTGTTTTAGATGAATTAGGTCCACGAAATTTACAGTAATTCCTAATAAACCCTGCTTGATTTTCTGCATATTTTTAATTTCGAAAAATCCCAGAATTTGGAAAAAGTCCAGAGAGCTATTTTGGGTTGGGGTTTCGGGTCGATCGGACTTCAAAATCCGTCTAGACTTCGCCTAAGGCTCTAGCTAGGCTCTGATACCACTGTAGGGTTCCTAGGCACACCAAGGAGGTCTCACAAGGCATCAACCATGCCAATTTACAAAAATTACGGTGCCGAGAAACCCTAATACGGACCGTTGGCTAGAATTTTAGGCGATAAAATGAAACTAGTTAACACTTAACTACAAGTACGGATATACAACCTTTGTAGATCCGGTGCTCCACCTCCATGGCTCCGTGATGGTGTCTCCTCGCTGTCCAAAACGGATCCCGGGCTCTAGCGTCGGCTTCATCGGAGAAGAAGCGAGCTAGGTCATCGACGACGATGCCGAAGATGATCTACGTCGAGGCATCGTTAGATCAAGCTCCAACTTCACCAAGATTTGAAATCTTGTGAAGGAAACACCCTATACTTCTTGGCAAGAGGTAGAGGATGAAGAAATAGGAAGTGGGTAGACTTTAGAATTGGATTTCTCACTTGATTTCTTCACTTGCCATTGTTGTAGCAAGCTTTCTTCATGGAAGAAGAAGATGAAGAAGAAGATGAAGATGATATGATAAGTATTTAGAAAATAGAAAATAAAAGAATACTTATCATAATCAACCATGGTCAAGTGTAGAGAATTAACTAAGGTTAGATGAGTGGTTAGGGTTAGAGAAGAGACAAGAATGGTGGACTTGTTCAAAGCTTCAAGAAGCTTCAAATAAAAAAAAATAAGCAACCATTCTTTTCTCTTTATCTTTTCTAAACGAAATAAATAAATAAATAAATGAGAAAAGGAAATGAAACCCTAACCACTTATGTAACCATGGTTTAATTCTTTACACAAACCCAAACTAGCATGTATCATCAAACATGATACAAACTTATGTACAAAAGTATATCACATATACAATGTGTACAATCCAAGTGAGAAAATCCATTTAAAGTGAACCAATACTAGTTAATGCAAAGTAATATATCAAATATATAATTATGCATTAAATCATTAAATCAACACTTGATTCAATGATCCGGTCATGTCGCACACAACCGACTAGTATACAATGTATCGGCTTATCGAATCAACGCTTGAATCGATAACTAGGTTATATCACATACAACCATTCAACACATTGATCGCGAGAATGAAATACGGTATCACATACACGCATTATTCTCGGTCCCGCACATATCTCATATGCGCTCCTATTTCGTTTCGCTTGAGCCAGGAAACCTCTGTGTAGGACTCTAAAGACTCGTCAATACGCCGGCAGCAGATGATGATCATATCAAACACCCACAAGCCGCAAGCGGTCTGCTAAACGTAACGGCCACCCGGGTATTGAGCGATCAGAAGATCGACGAGGAAGCCCGCTCACACTCCAGTGAATCCAACCAGTAACACTACCGTACAGTCCGGTCTCGTCGTCTGATATGTCGCATATCTTGCCTAGGGGTGGTAAACGTCAGACCCCAATAGCTTGATAAGTCGTGTCGATATGAGGTCTATAACAATTCGAGAAACTACTGGTAACACTTACCAGTAAATCTCAGCAACCCTGGACAGGGATTTCCTGTTATAGCCAATCGAACACAGCGCAACATCAACCCCCTATACCGGGAGAGACGAATCCCCTCCTATCGCTCATTGCCTCCATGTGACTCGGGACTGTACCCAAAAACCACCGTTTTGCACGCCCTCTTGGACGTGGTAAGATGGAAATCAAAGCACAGTGGGAACCACACAAGACTCTATGACGATCTCGGGTCAACAGACTACTCTGTACCAGTGTCACCAGAGAAGTGCCATCTGACGTGAGGTATAATACCATCTGGGAGTTCTCGGCGAGTCCGTCCAGTGTACCCAGTCTCTACTGAGCACCCGTATATCATCTCCGATGTCAAACACCGATGGATATGGGATCATCCATCGCCCATCTATATGGGTCGAGAAGGTACACGCTAGTCTACTCTGGTATATCGATGCCCCGTCTCGATATACCCACGACTAGGGACTTTGAAGGATGTACTTATGGACTACCCTGTCCCCACTAGTATGATCCGCATCATAGTCCAGGTAGTCACGTACACATCCTATGGGCTTTACTAACATGTAATAGAGAGACAATCTGTGTACACGTTAAGGTAAA
The DNA here is from genome assembly GCA_030015575.1 of Agapanthus africanus. Classification (NCBI taxonomy): domain Eukaryota; kingdom Viridiplantae; phylum Streptophyta; class Magnoliopsida; order Asparagales; family Amaryllidaceae; genus Agapanthus; species Agapanthus africanus. The sequence goes on from JASDDO010000004.1 coordinate 212,166,952, forward strand.
GATTAACCAGATAGCATACTATCATGTCGAGCAAGAAAGTCCTCCCTATATATGTCCCAGCATCCACTACAATATACATCCTATGTACAGTAATGGCCTCTATGGCATACATATAACTAACAAGGGTAAATGCTCGAGCTTGATTGGGTCCCTAAGTCAGTTGCTTCTGTCCTTGAAACGGTTTCTGCGGTGGCTTCTGACCATCATCCTTCGTGCGAAGCTTCGACGAACAAGTGCTGACAGTATGATCCGCCGATCCACAGACCAAACAGAGTCCCTATTTCCTTCGACACTCCCTTTGCACGTGCCCAGGTAAATGGCAGTAGTCACAGATCACGGTCCTCCTCTGATCAACGACAGCATGCTTCTTCATCAGTGTTACACCACGACGGTCCACTGGAAAACCTCTGCGTCCATGAGCTCGGTTCGGTGCAAATGTCGGCTTCCTTACTGTAACTGCTGGCTGCTTTGAACTCCCAGTCTTCATAGATAGGCTCTGCTGCTCTCGAGCCGCTGTAAGCACTTGAGAAAAAGTGGTCAAACCCAGGGAGACAATCTGCCTCTGGATGTCCACATCCAAACTGCGCATGAACCTCCTTGCCCTATCTGCATCGTTGGCAACCAGAGGTCCAGCGAATCTACCGAGCCGCGTCCACTTAGCTGCGTGCACATCTACAGGTGCGCCGTTCTGCTTCAAACTGACGAACCTTTCCTCCATTTCCTCCAGTGCCGTCCGCGGGAAGAACTTCTCAAAGAAACTCTTCGAAAAATCCACCCACTTGATCGGCTTGGGCAAGCGGGTCTCTTCCACAAGCCACCATTCACGGGTGTAATTCACCAGCTGGATGTATACCACATCCACTCTCTTATCTTCTGGGATCTGTGCCGCAATGAGTAAATTCTCCGTGTCAACCAGCCACTGCTCCGCTGGCAACGGCTCCTCTACGCCAGAAAAGACAGACGGACCCAGTCTCCTGAAATCCGCCACGGTACCCATACGATCCCCCGGTATGGCCACAACCTTGTTCACGGACCGCTGAACGGTCCGCAAACCTTCCTGAAAAGATTCAGCCTGCTGCTGGATCAGCTCGGTCTGTCGCTTTTGATTCTCCAATATCCCACGTATCACTCCAAGCATGGCGGCTTCGTCAACACGCCTTTGGTACGTCTTCAGATTCTTGTCTGCAATGTTCCTGAAATCAAAGCACCAAAGGATTAGCATGATAACAGATTCAAAATGTAGATCAAGGCTAGAATTCCAAGTTACTTAAATAGAGTACCGCATTGTAACCATGCCGCGGTATTATAGCTACAATTACATAACACCACCCAAGTCGCCAAAGTTCTAGAGATAAACAAGGAATCAGGTTTCGAGTCGATATGCAAAGGAGGTTTGTGATTGAAACAATTTCGGATTGTGTCGGTATTTAGAAAATTGTAAAGAAATCACAACCAAAAATATTTGACCGCAATCAATAACAGTGTCGGATGTAGATCATTAGCGAGTGCGGATCATCCACAGGGAAAGTGTAATCGTTCGTGTTTCGAATTAGATGAATTGAAACTTTAAGGAAAAGAAAAGAAACAATTCATGATTTAAAGAATTGAAGTTCAAGAATTAGAAAAATCTAGATCTAATAAAAGTAAAAGATAGAATCAAGAATTGAGAGTTTGATGATTTTTACAAACCACATATCAAGAATCGAAATGAGGCTCGCAGGAATCGATCGGATCTATAGATGTGATGCAATCTTACGATGACGTATTCTTATCCTTCAAAGAATTGATACTAGATCGATGATGATCGACGAGAATTAGGGATTTCTAGTGAAACTAGAGTTTCATCATTTATCCCTTGTTCCTTCGTCGATATCATTCACATTCTAGCCTCTAGTAAATTCAAGAAACGATCGTAGATCCCAAATTTCGAGCGATAACAATCAAGAAAGTATCGCAACGAAACTAGGTCATCGATTCTTCAATTTGCTAGGGTTTACAAAACTCGTAGGACTTAAGAATCGTTTTAAGATTTTTTACATCATCATTCTATTGATCATCTCGACTCTTTTACGAGCGGAGTTTTACTCAAACATCACAACAAGAACCACAATTACAAATTGAGATCGAATCATGATGCAAGAATTTAAAGAAAGCAAGATTCAAGAATTTCACCTTTTATTTATATCAACAATTTCATTACAATCGCTCAAGAACTATAAGAGGAAGAACTCGATCGTTGATTTGGCTTCGCTCGTCTCCGTGAGTCGTGGATCGGCTTGGATCACTTGCTCGATTGAAGATCGGCTCGGCTCATAAAAGGTCGAAGGCTTCTCGCTTGATTGGTACTCAGGATCTTGAATTTGGAGTGGAATTAGGGTTAGGGTTTCGCACAAGTCGTGTCACTCAACTTGTGGATGAAGAGGAGGAAGATGAAGAATTAGAGATTAGGGATTCAACCACTAATGATTGATTAAAGATTTTTTTTCAACCCTTAGATCTAGGCTCCTATTTATAGACATCAAAACCCTAGATCTAGGATTTGAATTTTAAGTTTCCCTCCAAAAGTTTGTTGAGGAAATTTGAATTTCCCTCCAAAAGTTAGTTAACTAGAGAGGCTTCTAGAAGAGCTTAGTTAGGAGCTTAATTAGGATTAGCTTAATTAATCATCTTTACTGATTTGGAAGAAGCTTCGAGAGAATTATGGAATTTGACATACATTTCTGAGCTGTAGCCACTGAGATAAGAATAATGCAGCAAATTTGGACTGATGACGTGGCAGAGGCGCGGCGGATCCGCGGCGCAAGCAGGCTCCCGCCGCGGATCCACGGTGCTTTGGAGGCCTTAGGGCTTGGGCTCTCTGGTGCTGCATTGGGCTGATGTTTGGGGCTTTTTATGATATGTTGAATATTGTAAATCCTTCTATATTGCTACCAGATCTCACACCTTTGAGTTGGCGTAATGTTTGATCAGCACCATGTAAATTTTGGCCTTTCTTCTGGATTTTCCTGCACAGATCTCGAAACAAGTGTTGCGCAATATAGGGATGATGCGATGCCATAAAATACAGTCAATTTCCCTAGAAATGCCGATTTTAAAGTCTAACACATGTAATCTGATATTTCAGGACTGTTTTGCTAATATGTGTAATATGAATGCCGAACACTTCTAAATGAGTGCAAATGATAGGGAAATTGCCGGTTAAAAGATGCAGTATTTTCGACTGATCAAATTCCCCCAAACTTATTTTCGATCGTCTCGAGCGAACTTTATTAAAAAGAAGGAGAAAAACTAACTAGCATACTTTCGTAGGCAACACGATTGCACTGAGCACGTGCAACAAGCCTTTAAACCTCTAGGTGTCCCTAGTAGGAGGAGTGTTGTCTCCTGAGGGTTTTCAGCGGATTGCACCCACAAAATCCAATAATAAAAGGAAGATCATGAATATTACATTTAAAGACAAGAATCGTAAAAGAAAAGCCTTGAAAATTAGGGTTTTCAACTAAGCTAGCTTTTCGGTTGTCATGAGCCCTATCTTAATGGTCATGAAAAGATGTCTGAAATCACGTCCTCCCTCAATAAAATATCTTCTTATTCTTCATTCCTATCTTTCTTCCAAACATCGATCATATACAGTAAAACCTCTATACAGTAATATCCTTGGGACCGGGGAAAAATATTACTATAGGGGGGTTATTCTTAAGTAGAGTTTTATATATAAAAATTAGATTTTTTTTTGAAAAAATAGTAGTCAAAATTCTTAGACCTTCAAAATTCATATAGACCTTCAAACTTATTAACAAGTCAAAATTCTTAGACCTTCAAAATTCAGCCATATGCATCTTGGAAAATTAAAATTTATGGATGTGCATTTCATCAATACATTCATATAAATATAAGCTAGTTTTATCATGAATTTAACTATTATTTCATATCATAATTTTCTTCTTCAATCCAAACATGGCACCTAAAATCAAACGAACTCAAATTAGTGAAAGTATACGTCATGAGTTGCGAAAAATGAAACAAGACAACCCCGATTGGAAGCAAAATCAAACGAACTCAAATTAGTGAAAGTATTTGTAGTAACTCAAAAAATTAAGTCATTGTCCCAAACAACTTTGAATAAGTACTTTATGTCATCTTAAGTTCAATTGTGTAGTTAAGTAATTTATGTCATCTTAAGTTCAATTGTAATAGCCAAGTAATTTTATGTATTTTTTATATATATAAAAAATTATTTAAAATTTAATGCCAATTTATTACTATATAGAGGTAAATTAGTACAGGCGGGACTTGGAAAAAGTATGGAATATCACACTGTGGAGGTTATTCTTATTTATAACTGGTCCCGAGTCGGGACCGGGACTTTTTATCACTATAGGGAGGTTATTCCTATATAGAGTATTCCTATACGGAGGTTTTACTGTAACTCTGCGTGTGTGTCAAGGACATCCCTACACCCGGAGAATTCAATTCAAGCTATCATACTCTTGCCCATCAGCCTCGGTACTTTTTAATTAATGAATATTTAGATGAAGTTGCTCACACACTTTCATGCGACCGTTAATACTTCTTGAGGTACTAACCGACCGATTACTCATGTGCTTGCTTATTTGGTGTATTTTCCTCGTCTTGCACCACCTAAGGCATAACAGTGACTCCCAGAACAGTTGGCCTTAGGGCATTAGGTGAAGAGGCGCCCTCGCTATACATTTTTTATTGCCCTCGGTGATAACAAAACCAGTGTCCATTTTTCTCACCACTTTATATTTTTTTTTCACTTTTTTTTATTTCCTTCATACATCGGCTTTAAGACAAGAGCATTTCAAGGTATTCTCTACTATCCCAGGCTTCAAGACGTGTGTAAGTGCGAATAGCAGGATAGAAACGTTCAAAATGTTTGGCTTCCAGAATAGAAACTATTTTTCAGACTTAGTTTTATCCTCAGATTAGTGACTTCCTTAATCTTACTAACCCTTGGGACAACGGCTCATAACTACTTATTGCTAGTTCGTATAAGAAAACTTCTAATTTTCTTAGTTTTCTTAAATTTTTCTAATCTCATGGATGTAATTTTTCACTATCTAATCTTTTATTATCTTATTTATGTACAAAAAATATTTTTATCTTTTGAAATTTTTTAAATTTTTATAGTTTTTCAAAAATGTTTTGTGCTTATGCAAATGATATGCAAATGATGCGAAAATAAGCACAAACCTCCCCCAAACTTGTTTTCAACAGTGTCCTCATTGTTGCCATCTGCTAAATCTCGAAAAACCTGTAAGCTTGGGAGGAATTTATTAGTGGGGGCAAAATATTTAAGTGAAAATCCTCCCCCAAACTTATTTTTGGCTCATCATTTTGTAAAAATTTTCTTTTCAAGAGCCAGAAAAAATGTCCCCCCAAACTTGAGTTATGCAATGTTAAACTTTGAAAATCACATGAGGGGGTCAAAAATCAGTGGTCGATTCCAAGCTTTGCAAAGACCGAATGTTAACACCAACCATTCAAAAATTTTATCAATGCAGTGCTCTAGTTGGTGGAAGAAAAAGTGGGAAAAGGGTAAGTGGTGGAATAGAATGTGTGTGCGTCTCATTTTGGAGAGACGATGCAGTGAATGTGATGGATTACTCGCATTCTTTTTACAGTTCAAAAGAAGGGGTGGAGGTACAATTTCATTGATTGGGAGATGATTCATCTCAACACCCGTGTCATTCAAAAATGCGAGTTCATCAGCAAAGATCTCCTCAAAAGTTCCATCAAAACCCCGATGAATAATGTCATCACAAAGTGCGGGGTGATCTTCAGACTCTAAGAACAGTTCATAATCAATGTTAATTGTTGACCCGGACATCTCGGTGGAAGAGTCCGTATGTGTATGATACATAGTTGGGTCAAACAATAACATATGAAAAGAGTCTAGATCAGTATCATGAGGATCATCAAATTCGCTGCTGTCGACATCCATTAAGTCGACAGAACAAACCTGAGCAGTAGGTTCGGAGGGTACACTTCCCAACTTGTAAATGTTCAGTTCTATTGACCTATTCCCGAAAGATAGGGTCATAGAACCATTACGACAGTTGATTATTGCATTGGAAGTGGCCAAAAAGGGACGACCTAAAATCACCGGAATTTGATTCCGTGGGTTCGCTACAGGCTGTGTATCAAGTACAATAAAGTCCACAGGGAATATGAATTCCCCGATTTTTATTAACACATCCTCCAGTTCACCCCTAGGTTTAGTGATTGATCGGTCAGCCATCTGGAGAGTTATCCTCGAGGGCTTTAACACTCCGATACCTAGTTGCTCGTAAACCGAATATGGAAGCAAGTTAACACTAGCGCCAAGGTCTAGTAGAGCACGATTGATGTGTTTTTCCCCAATAGAAATGGAAATAGTAGGACAGCCAGGGTCCTTACGTTTCCTCGGTACTTGTTGGGGACAAGCTGTGTCTACTGTCTTTACCATGAAAATCTTCTTGGGCACTTGTTTCTTCCTCTTCCTAGTGCACAAGTTCTTAAGAGTTTTTGCATAGGACGGAACTTGTTGGATAGCATCTAGGAGAGGGATGTTGATGTTAACTTGCTTAAAAATGTTCATAATCTTCTCCATATGTGGACTCGATTTGTTAGTCCTTAACCGATCAGGATAAGGTGCTTTAGCAATAAGCGCTGGGTCCATCATAGGAGAAGGAAGTGTGTGTGGAACCGATCCCAGAATAGAAGTGGGGATCGTCCGTGGAGGAGTAGAAGAGGTGGGCTGAGGTGGCGAGCCTTTTGGGAAATGAAGAATAGGCTCGCAAGAAGGTGGTGGGGTAGAAGAACTGGGGTTAGAATTGGAAGTAGAAGTGGAAGGAAAGGTCTCAGCCGGGGTGTTATTGATTGATTTATCAGTATCATCAAACTCTTCCCCAAGGTGATGGTCAAGCACTCTTCCAGATCTCAACGTGATTGCATCCACATGATGTGAATAGCCAGGATTGGGTAAAGGTTGAGCTGGAAGTTTCCCTTTCTCTCTTGCACTCATTTCGGCTTTTAATCGTGCAATTTATTCTTTCATCGAATTAATACTCTCTCTTTGGGACGCAGAGTTTTTCTCAATTTTATCGACAGAAGATTTTATTTCAGCCGATACTTGCATGAGATTTGTCAGAAGCAAGTTTATGAATGAAGAGGATTCATCAGTCCCGGTCAACTGCAAAGGACTAGATGGTGCAGGTGTGTTGACCGGATTTTGAAAGTTATGTGCTTGGAAGGGGTGCTGACTCAATTGAAGTGGTGGCTGCTGTTATGGTGGAGGGACCCTTTGGAAATTGTGTTGGGTTGGAACCGTGTTTTGAGATTGTGATTGGTTCCAAGCAAAGTTAGGGTGATTCCTCCAACCCTGATTATATGCGGAAGAATAAGGATCGTTCCTAGGTCCTTGTTGGTAAGATGAATTGATATGCTCATGACCTTGAAACGGACATTCTTCCGTCAAGTGAGATGGATCAGAACAGCAGCCACATACAGTTTTGGAGAGTGACATTTGTTTAGGGCGGCGGCTAAAAATTTGTTTTCCATAGCATCGAATTTCTTGTGTAAAGCTGCAATGTCAGCTCTAACTCCTATGGAAATATCATTGTCATCCCTAGACGATTGACTCATACCCTCCCGCTGTAAAGATTTATCAGCGAAATCTTCTAGGAATTTCCAGGCTTCCCCATCATCTTTGGTCATAAAATTGTCTTGACACATGGATTCAAGGGTCTGTCTTGTGTTAGGATTAATGCCCTCATAAATGATTCGGCACAGTTCCCATCTCGGGATGCCGTGATGTGGACATTGGACTAACAGATCCTTGAAGCGTTCAAGACATTTTGAAAATGTTTCATTTGGAAGCTGGGTGAATTGATAGATTTCGCTACGGACTCGAGCTGTCTTTTGGTATGGGTAGAATTTCTTAAGGAATGCTTGGATGAATTCGTCCCAATTTGAAATGGAATGTGCGGTAGTGTTATATAGCCACTTCTCGGCTAAATCGCACAAGGTAAATGGGAGAAGACGAAGACGCATAGCATCCACAGACAGTTGTGAGGTACCCATCATTGCGCATACATTTTCAAATTTCATGATAAACACGTATGCGTCTTCAGACTCGAGACCGTGGAATTTTGGTAGAAGGTTGATGTATTGGGGTTTTATTTGAAAATTGTCCCCGTTGGCTGGTGGAATGGATAAGCAGGTGGAAAGGGGACTTCGTGTAGGATAGCACCTCTCTTGGAGAGAGATGCGAGGTGGATTCTGCGCACCAACGGACGGCGGCAGGGTAGTGGTAAAGAAATTTGATGGAGTAGGATCCATCGATGTGGGTGTGGTGGGGGGTAAAGAAAAGGTAAATATAGAAATACCGATTTTAGGGTCGATCGAGGAAACGCGGACTTAACGGGCACTAGAATCCCGTTGCCCAGCCTATCTTGCACTAAAAAGGGTTAGTACAAGTGGCAGCGTGAATTTTAATTAAGGGAAATGAATGTGATTGGTGTTTGTTTTGAAAATATACGGATTTTTAAAAAAATGATGCAATCACAACAAATGCAACAAGCAAAATCCTAAAAACTAGTGGTCACCTAGGTCAGGCTCTAGACCGCTCCTAACTTCCAAAAGACAAGTCGCAGGATAAAATCCTCAACTGCCACTTTGTCTCCCTGTGGCCAGGTAAGTGCCAAGTAAGTGGGAGGTTCTCCACTACGTAAGTAATAGGTCTAATTAAGTAACCACTAGCCTTCGACACACTTGCCTTAGACACCACAAAAGAAACGCGGATAAGCAATGAATTACCCACGGCCTTCTCTTGTCCTAAGTGAGCGCGACGGTCCTTAGAGTCATCTCTAGATCTTTTTTTAATTAATGAGGGTAATGCGGATGCAAGTTTGTGATTTTCGGGGCCTAGGAAGGGTAATGAACTCCCCACCTAATATGGATTTCGTCTTTGCCGCTTAATATCCGTATTAATTATGCAAACAACCACAAAAATCAAAACAAGCACAATTTAATTTTTCTTTTTGCGCGGCGCTGCGATTTTTGCAAAGAAACCTGCACAAAGTGTTAATTGGAGCAGATTTTGGGAAGGAGATAAGAAAGATTGAGATTACCTGAGAATTTTGATGCAGAGAAGAGTCAGAACCGCCGCGATTCCGCTGCGGGAGTTGGCTAGAACCGCGGATCCGCGGTGCTTTCAGGGGATCACTGCACCAAAAATTCACAGCACGCTTCTGTTGAACCCCTGAGTCCTCTGGAATACTCCAAAAAAAATTTCAATTGCACAGTAAATCCCAGATTTCCTCGCAACAAATCACAACAACACGTTTAGAGTTTGCGCGAATTTTGATCTCAAAAAATGATAGATGGAATAAACTTTTCAACTCAAATTTAAAAATACAAACAATTAGCGCACTATCCCCGGCAACGGCGCCATTTGATTGAAATGATTTCGGATTGTGTCGGTATTTAGAAAATTGTAAACAAATCACAACCAAAAATATTTGACCGCAATCAATAACGGTGTCGGATGTAAATCGTTAGCGAGTGCGGATCGTCTACAGGGAAAGTGTAATCGTTCGTGTTTCGAATTAGATGAATTGAAACTTTAAGAAAAAGAAAAGAAACAATTCATGATTTAAAGAATTGAAGTTCAAGAATTAGAAAAATCTAGATCTAATAAAAGTAAAAGATAGAATCAAGAATTGAGAGTTTGATGATTTTTCCAAACCACATATCAAGAATCGAAATGAGGCTCGTAGGAATCGATCGGATCTATAGATGTGATGCAATCTTACGATGACGTATTCTTATCCTTCGAAGAATTGATACTAGATCGATGATGATCGACGAGAATTAGGAATTTCTAGTGAAACTAGGGTTTCATCATTTATCCCTTGTTCCTTCGTCGATATCATTCACATTCTAGCCTCTAGTAAATTCAAGAAACGGTCGTAGATCCCTAATTTCGAGCGATAACAATCAAGAAAGTATCGCAATGAAGCTAGGTCATCGATTCTTCAATTTGCTAGGGTTTACAAAACTCATAGGACTTAAGAATCGTTTTAAGATTTATTACATCATCATTCTATTGATCGTCTCGACTCCTTTACGAGCGGAGTTTTACTCAAACATCACAACAAGAACCACAATTACAAATTGAGATCGAATCATGATGCAAGAATTTAAAGAAAGCAAGATTCAAGAATTTCACATTTTATTTATATCAACAATTTCATTACAATCGCTCAAGAACTACAAGAGGAAGAACTCGATCGTCGATTTGGCTTCGCTCGTCTCCGTGAGTCGTGGATCGGCTTGGATCACTTGCTCGATTGAAGATCGGCTCGGCTCATAAAAGGTCGAAGGCTTCTCGCTTGATTGGTACTCAGGATCTTGAATTTGGAGTGGAATTAGGGTTAGGGTTTCGCACAAGTCGTGTCACTCAACTTGTGGATGAAGAGGAGGAAGATGAAGAATTAGAGATTAGGGATCCAACCACTAATGATTGATTAAAGATTTTTTTTTCAACCCTTAGATCTAGGCTCATATTTATAGACATCAAAACCCTAGATCTAGGATTTGAATTTTAAGTTTCCCTCCAAAAGTTTGTTGAGGAAATTTGAATTTCCCTCCAAAAGTTAGTTAGCTAGAGAGGCTTCTAGAAGAGGTTAGTTAGGAGCTTAATTAGGATTAGCTTTATTAATCATCTTTGCTGATCTGGAAGAAGCTTCGAGAGAATTATGGAATTTGACATACATTTCTGAGCTGTAGCCACTGAGATAGGAATAATGCAGCAAATTTGGACTGATGACGTGGCAGAGGCGCGGCGGATACGCGGTGAAAGCAGGCTCCCGCCGCGGATCCGCGGCGCTTTGGAGGCCTTAGGGCTTGAGCTCTCTGGTGCTGCATTAGGCTGATGTTTGGGGCTTTTTATGATATGTTGAATATTGTAAATCCTTCTATATTGCTACCAGATCTCACACCTTTGAGTTGGCGTAATGTTTGATCAGCACCATGTAAATTTTGGCCTTTCTTCTGGATTTTCCTGCACAGATCACGAAACAAGTGTTGCGCAATATAGGGATGATGTGATGCCATAAAATACAGTCAATTTCCCTAGAAATGCCGGTTTTAAAGTCTAACACATGTAATCTGATATTTCAGGACTTTTTTGCTAATATGTGTAATATGAATGCCGAACACTTCTAAATGAGTGCAAATGATAGGGAAATTGCTGGTTAAAAGATGCAGTATTTTCGACTGATCAGTTTGCATATCGTAAAAATATAATCAGGAGGAGGTTAAGATTCAAGAACGGTAAAACGGCAATGTGGCAGGACATGTTTCCTAATCACGAGTATTCTGATTCGTGTATTGGGTCCAATACCCAACTACAAAAAGAATCAACCCGATTAATCTATTACCTATGTCTCTGATACCAAAAGAACCATGTCACACCCCGCTTCCCAGAGTACGCTAAGATGGGCACGTGACATAGCCAACCATGCTACCTGTGGGTAGGAAGTATCCATCCACAGTCACATTACGGCTGTAGAGATATCAAGAACAAAAATAAACTATCTAACACATGTCCATACAGAAATAAATGAGTCAAGAATAAAATAATGCGGAAGCGAAAGATCCAATACAAGAATAACTGGAATGTATGTCCCATAATGCGGGCTCACATCAGAAATAAAATAATGCTAAAAGTAAAAGACTAACTACTAATGAGTCCTCACTGCTCAGCCTACTGACTGAAGTACTCCTGCTCGGACTGCAGCAAAGGTACGGAATCTGGGCCATGCAAAACCCAGACGTCAGCGCGTCATGTCATCAAGCAATAAAATATAAACAGGGTAACAAGACATGCAAGTATAATCATAAATGGTAAAGCAGATGTAACAGCAATATAAATCAGGGCAGTGAAAGGTAGTATGCAGTGAGTAAACTAAACTGGTCTATTGGGTTAACTACTCTCAAGTCTTTGAAATCAATCTGATGAATCATCGATATAACTCAATAGTATCCCGTGCGTGCCCGGGATCACGGTCTATGACTCTCGGGCTAAACCCGAGACGTGCCGCAAGACAGTAAAGGGTGGTAGGTAATGACGAGTGATGTCCGTAGCATCACTCCAGGGCTGGCCTAGCCCGTAAGACTGATCAGAACAGGTATAGAACTGTCGAGTTACAAGTCAGGTTTCATCATTGATTTCCCCATACCCCAAAGTCATATGTGTTCAAGTCAGGTATTAAATAATCTAGAGCTAATGCCAACACAGGATCAGGCAGGTACAGGTTTGTCTGGATAGACAACAGGAACGTTCCGTGAGGACAACAGATCGGGTTTGTTGGCATTAGGCACAAGATCAGGTAACAGGTAAAGCCACGGTGCAGCAGGTCAAGTCAAGTAGTAAATAGATATCATGTCATGTTTAGAGGTGCACAATACCATGTCGTGTCGAGTAGGAAGTGTAACAAGTCGTGTCAGGATGTACAAGATGTCATGTAGGTGCTAATAATCGAACTACATAAGCATGGGTATATATAAACAAGCATGGGTACTAAGGAAACAAATAAAATGAAACATGGTGATAATATATGCAAGGGTACAGATTAAAGCATGGGGATGCACAGTTATAGATTAGAGTTAGGGTTGTGGTTCCAACATTAAGTAAAATACACTTAAACCAGTATGGAATTGTTAAATCTCGTTGTTATGGGTTAAATGATCTAGGGATGCAATGATATATAAAATATGTTCAATGGATGCAACCGGGTATTCGGGGTAGAAACTATTTAAAAGCGCTATGGGTTATGCAGATAATTATTAAGTAATTTAAACACGGATGTGGAAACACGATATTGTACTCTAACATGCAACAAGTTATACTTCAAGATCCGAATCTAATATGATATACAGAACATCGAAAAGGAGAAAATGGAACAGGTGGTGCTATAAGTAATCTACAGTTTTACTATGCAGTTTAATAGGTATAAAAAAAATATTGTAGATAGCATGTAGCAAGCTTTCACTTGCCTCGACGGATCGCGAAGCGGTATACGGAACGTCACGCGTCGGCGGGAAAAGTTGCGATGCGCGCACGATACACGGAATGAGTCCAGACAACGCACGATAGAATCACACGGGTCAGGTATCCTCGCCGGGTCGTCGGGATCGTCGACGTCGTGGCCAACTCCGGCTATCTAAACAGAACAGAGAACATTAAAGAAGGTAAAGAAAGAAAGAAAGGAAAGAAAGAAGAAAGAAGCAAGAAAAGAGAATGGAGAAGGGATGAGTGCCTTACTGGGTTGCAGAGGGGTGAGATAGCGGTGGCGGCGAGACCAACGACGATGAGGGGCGCCGGTGAAGGGGTTTTGAAAAGCTAGGGTTTGGTTAGGGTTTGGGCTCGATTTGATGTTTGGTGGGGTTTGTAAGTGCAGGGTTTTGGCGAGGTGAGTGTGCAGAGGAGAGGAAGGAGATGGCGATGGCGATGGGAGATGATCGGCGAAGTGAGAAGGTGGTGGTGGCGAAGAAGGGTGCTCGGGTTTCTTGGCTGCAATGGGTTCATTCAGGGGATAAAGAAGGAGAAGGAGGTGATGGAGATGAGGGTGACGAGAGGATGAAGAGGGTGTCGACGAGGGTTGAGAAGACAAAGAAATAGGGTTAGGGTTGATGGAGGTGGTGAGGGGTTATGGGTTGAAGGAGGCGAGCTCGGGTTTCAAAAGAGAGGAGGAAGAGAAGATGTAGAAGGGAGGTGACGGGATCCACGCGGTGGTGACGGGAATCGAGAAGTGTACAGTAATCGCGAGAAGAGAGAGAGCGCGAGAGGAGAGAGAAAGAGAGAGCTGCGGCAGAGGAGAGAGAAAGGGAAAGGGAAAGGAGAGAAAAAGATCTGCGGGGCCCGGTGCAAAGCAAAAGAGGAATGCGATTGGCTGAGAAAAGAAAGGAAAATAGAGAGAGAATCGAGCGTGGAGTCGGGTGAATAAGGGAAAGATTGTGATTGATTGGGGAGAAAATTTTTAAACGATTTTAATATTTGGTTAAGGAAATATGGTGAACTGTTAAAGATTTCATTATAAGATTTAAAATATGTTTTGGTTGGTAAAGAAAATCTTTTGGCTGTAAACGTATATATTAAAAAAATATAAAGAAATTTTAAAATAATTAGAATTTGGACGGATACAAAATAATTCAGAAATGCGCCCGGGTCGGGTCCAAAATTTTGGATTTGAAATAAGAAAATTATTAGCAAGTTTCAAAATTTAAAATGAAGGATTATGTAACAGAAATGCGTACCCCCAAGAACGGACGTACGTACGTGCCCGTAGCCATCCAAACACGTCCGTTTCACTGAACGGGACGAGAACACGATGCAATGATGCTACCACAGGGTTAGGGGTATCATGCAGGCCATGTCATATATTTTTAAATTATTTTAAATGACTTAAATTGTTATATGCAAAAATATGTGATATTAGGGTATTCTATAATTATGAAACAACAAGCTCAAGCAAGCGGGTCGAATATAAATAAACTACCATTCACAACCAAACATGGTAAATGAAATAAACACCACAAACAACACATACGGCAACAGAAATTGGTATAATTGAACTCGGTTGTTACAGCCGCAAAGAAGAAGAATGCTCAACAATATAAGCAAACACACAATTTATTTCATTAATACTGAGTTTGAACATGCCATCACAGGAATATCCCTTTCCTACAAATATACCATTCTTTGATATTACAACTTTGTCAGACTCTAGAACAATTTTAAATCCCTTTTTGCACAACAGATTTGCAGATACAAGATTTTTTCTCAAATCAGGAACATGAAATACATTAAGCAGGGTTAGTTTCTGTCCAGATTTAAACTTCAATTCAACACCCTTTACCGAGCACTTTGGCCGAAACATGGTTTCCTATTAACACCTCTTCAGGTTCTTTCTGATCCATGTAGGTTTTAAACATTGCTTTGTTATTGCATACATGGATGGTTGCACCAGAATCTAGCCACCAATCTGCAGTTCTAGTTACCACAGCCATATGCAATTCCGTAATCATGCCTATCTGCATGTCAGAAACCATAGCAACAAGTTCTTTGACATCATTTTCTATTAGATTTGCCTAGTTGCTATTTTCTGATCCGAAACAAATTTTTTTCCCGGTTTTTCTGAATTTGCAATCTTTAATATAGTGGTCTTTCTTTCCACAGTTATAACAAGGCCATTTCTTCTTTGCAAAATTAGATTTATTAAAATCATATCCCTTCTTCTGGACTTTGAAATTGTTCTGAAATTTTCTATAACCATTTTCACTGACATGATTCACTTTAGAGTTAGATTTAGAACTAAGCAAGATCATGTCACGTGCACGGTTCTCTGCCTCAATCTACAGATGAGTCTGAAATTGCTCTATGGTAAAATTTTCGGGAGAGTGCAGAATTTTCTTTCTGTATTCATTCCAAGTAGGAGAAAGTTTAGATAGAATCGCTCCAACTTGAAATGAATCAGGAACTTTAATTTCAAGTTCGCTCAGTTTAGAGACGAGAATTTGTAATTCATGCATTTGATCCATGATTGGCATGTCATCAGTCATCTTCAATTCAAAATATTTAAGCGCTAGAAATTTATCCGTACCTCTCTTCTTATTTTTGTATTTTGTTTTAAGGGCGCTCCAGATTTCTTTTAGTGTCTTCATATTTCTGTAAAGATCATACAGACGATCGGTGAGGGAATTGAGAATGTACCCGCGACAAACTAGTCCATCTTCTTCACGCTTGTTTTTCTCTGTCTTGGCACTTTCGGCATCATTTAAAGTTGAGACTGAATCTGGGATTGGCGGCAACATAAAAAATCTTCAAGGCGGTCAATAAAAACACCATTTTGTCTTTCCATCTAGTGTAATTGCTCCAACCGAATCGATCCAGTTTGATAACATCTTGATTTTGGAAATGAACCTTGACACTTGAAACTCTCTTAGAAGATAATGAGAAGAAGATGCCAAAACTGTGAAGAGAAGCCAAAACTGTGAACAGAAGGACTTAATTTATAGAGTTGAACAGACACAACCGTTTGACTGTTTAGAGTTGAAATCCTCATCAAAGACAATAATAAAATAAATGTTATAAACCTGCTAAAAATCAGGCCAACTTGGCTCATAACCCACTTTATTCAAAATATTATTTTAATATTGAGAATTATTATAAAGACTTGGGCATTCGTCTCTCCAGCCGATGTGGGACTATTTCTCACATACAAATGCTACCAATAGATTTAAATTACCAACAAACTAATAAGACTTGTATTCCTGTCTTACATTGTGAAATTGAATTGTTGAGTTTGATTCACAATAACTTGGGTGATTTGAAATGTACCGTGACCAGAGGTGGCAAAAGGTTTTATATTATTTTTATTGACGGTTTATATTTGCTAAAATCAAAAGATGAAGCTTTTGGCATGTTTGTTAAATATAAGACAGAAGTAGAAAACCAACGTAATAAGAAAATAAAAAGAATTAGAATCGATAGAAATGGTGGATGAATATAAGTTTAGTCAATTTAATGATTTTTATGAACACCACAATATCATTCAAGAGACTACTACTCCATATTCACCAAAATCCAACGGTATAGCCGAAAAAATAAATAGGACTTTAAAACAGATACTGAATGCTATACTTATTTCTTCTAGTGCTTTTATGAATTTATAGGGTGAATTATTATTTCTGCTTGTTTTATTCAAAATAGAATTCATACAAAAAATCTGAAAAAACTCTTTTTGAATTGTTGCTTGGTTATATTCCTAGTTTAACATTTCTTAAAGTTTGGGGTTGCCTGACGAATGTATTATTGCTCGAGCCTAAGAAGCCCTAATTAGGGCAAAAAATATGTGATTGTATGTTTATTGGGTATGGTAATAATAGTGCATCATATAGATTTCTTGTTGTTACAAGTGAATAATATCATGGAGCCAAATACTATTGTTGAAACTAAAAATGCCTATTTTTTGAGCATATTTTTCCTATGAAAATTCATGTTAAAAAACCTTTGCATTCATCTTCTTCGAATTTTTAATTTTACGAGAAGGTGAGAGAATGGTGTAGAGTTTATTTTGGCTCAGTTAAGAAGACGAAGGATTTCTCAAGGCAAAGCTTTTCCTCTGCATCGTGTTTGAAAGAAACCAAAAATGGCTATGGTGTGTTCTCTCGGTTGCTTGCTGTCAATCACAAATACCAAGCTGCCAAATCTATCATGCCTATAATTCAATTTTTTGATTGGTACAACAATCTTTTCCTTAGCATTCCACATGCGTTCTAAAGAGTGGATTAATTGATATGCATATACTGGTGTTCTAAAAAACGGGCTAAGAGGCCGTCTAGGCAAACGTTCCAATTCAGCCCTACGCAGTTTAATTAAGCAGATTGACCATCTAAACCGTCTAGCCCGTTTAAGAGAACCCAACCCACTTAATAGAATAAAATTTAGTCATTTTGAAGCATCATCGGTCGGATTTGTTCTCTTTTCATCAAGACCCGACTCAAACCCATATTTAATGAAATAAAAGTTAGTCAATTTTGTCCTCTTTTTCTGAATAATTTTTGAATTATATAACTCAAAATCTATTTTTCAGACTATTGCAGTTAAAACATCAATATGTTACTGATTATCATGCTGAATTATCAATATATTTCTGGTTTTACCGCTGAAATTTCAATATGTTGCTGTGTTCTATGCTAAAGTGTTAATATATTACCGAAATTTTAATATGTATACATATTAAATATAATTTTAACTGGAATTAAAAAATCATGCTCAGATGCTAGAAGGTACCCAATCACTCAGCTCTTCTGTCAAACACTCACAATTGTGTTTCAACTATTTTTTCACACTTCCTCGTGGGCGCTGGTTTAAAATGGGCTGCACACAAAATATTAACTAAGGCAAAGTTGTAATTGCAAGCAATTAAAACTCAATCAAGATAAAATGGCAAATCTCATCTACTTGTATTTGAAATTAATGGACATATTAATCATATCACATAGAGATTTCAAAAAATTAGCACCATGTAGTTATAGGAATAGAAAATATCTAAATTAAATGAATTGCAAGATTATGAATCTTCAAAATAAATAATTGAATAAATAATAAAGTTTTAAAATATATAATCATTCCAACCATTTGGCCCCTATTTCAAAACTTAAATGATAGATAAAAAGAATGATCAAGATTCAAAGAATCAGAGGCATACCGGAGCAAAAAATGTTTGTAGTCATGGTGACTTTTGGATTATGAACCACAGCTCGTAAATATAAGTATAACCACTTAGAACTGGTGAGGCATATAACTTCTATGAACCATTCTCTCTTAATACAATACATCGACTCATAACTCACATGTTTTTAAAATGCAAAAGTTGTTCAAGTGGTTTGGCCCTTATAAACCATAAGTCCTGCATTGATTTTCATGAGTGCTCTAGAAAACTTGCAAAGGTTCTCATAGAAGCGGTCACACTTCGAATTTCATATAGCTGGTTCCATCAAGTGTGAATTGCAATTATACACACTATTCAAAGTTAGGAATATGGATAACATTAAAAGCTTAGTTCACGCTCCAAGTATTGCAGTTTAACACTTCTACACTATAAGAAGGGACTCTCAATAAGTAAATATGATATGAGGAGCGATCTATTGCAAACGAGCTCTCGATCTTCGACATATTTGAATGAACCGATCTATTCAACTTGATCACTCTATTCTCAAATGTATGTGTATGAAATATAAAAGAATATGAAGACCTCTAATTAATGCATTGAATGGGTGAAAAAAATGAACGTCATTCGAAAATGCAACATAAAATTAATCGGATGAATTGGTTAGAGGTCTTCAAATTCTTTGATTTTTCATACACATATATTTGAGGATAAGATGAACAACTTGAACGAATTGGATTGTTCAAACATGTTATAGACCGAGAATTCCCGTTATTAAAAAAGGTAAGAGGTTTGCAATAGATCACACCTCAATATGATAGTGCTCTCTCGAGTCAACAAGTGGCTTGTTATTACCCACTCTCATATGAGCCTTGTTATTAAGATATTCAATTAGAGAGGTTGGGTTACCTCTACTCTCAACCCTTTGTTACATGCATAAGTCATATTCTCCTCCATGTATTTTCCACTAGTTTATAATCTACTGATTTAGTAAAGAATTATTCATATTTAACTTTAACCTAAACTATTAAGTGATATCACACATTCATTAAGCAATTGCTCTATATGAATGCCTTAGGCGAGTATGCCTACTTTTCATATTTTAAATATTATTTCAACTCCGGCTATAGCAGCTTGGCTTACCACAATATATAGACACAGATGAAACCGTTCTCTCATGATTGAAAACTCTTTGTTATTTTTTGTATATATCAGTTATTTTTCATAGGAAATTGTTGTCCTGGACCTTTGTTAGATTCTTTCCTGTTTTAGGGCGGCTTTGAAGACTCTTATTAATTATTTAAGCTTACCACAATGCATTTGCCAACTTTTCATATTTTAAATATTATTTCAGCTCCATCTATAGAAGCTTGGCTTACCACAATGTATAGACACAGATGAAACCGTTCTTTCATGATTGAAAACTATTTGTTATTTTTCGTACATCAGTTATTTTTCGTAGGAAATTGTCGTCCTGGACCTTTGTTAGATTCTTTCCTATGCTAAGGCTACTTTGAAGACTCTTATTAACAAGGTTCGAGAATTCGGTTTCGATGTCTCATAATTTTATTAGTTTTGCTGGGTTTCAGCTAGTTTCGCTAATCTCTGTTCGGATTTCGGTTTCGACGGTAATACAATATACATAAGTGCAGACATATTAAATACTTAAATTTATGCTTCTATATTACAAGACGATGATCCTAATATTTAAAAATCTAGCCATGATGCAAAATATATTGAAAAATGTACTTAAATAAGTATTAATATAGGGTTTCAGTTCACTTTTTTGCGGTTTTCTAACAACGAAGGCCTACAATGATCACAATGACGGTAAAATTGTTGGGTTCCCTACAACGGCAACAAGATTTCGGGAGACATCATCCATACCAATTTCAAATTTTGCCATTGAAGATAACCCTAAACCTGGGAACTTTAACTAGAGAATTAAACAAAACAAGTATGTTAACACTTTGACATCTAAGAGTTTGAGATTACAACCTTTATAGTCCGTTCCTTCGCTTCATAAGCTCCGTGTTGAGGTCCCTTCGCTGCGATCATCAAGTACCCGGACTCTAGAGAGGCTCCATAAAGAGAAAGATACAACTTTGCTTCCAATCTTCAAAACCTAAGATGATCTACCTTGAAGAAACTCAAACCCAAACTCTTACTTCACTAATCAAGTATTAGTAAAGTAAACACTCTAATCTAAGTGGATAGAATAGATGAGGATGATGAAGTAGGAATTTTGCTCTCTTTTGTTTTCAATTTCTCACTTTAAATCATCACAGCACAAAAGGCTAGAAAGATTTTTCAAGAGCAAGAATAAGAAAAAATCCTTTTGTGATGAATAATGAATTATTGTTGTGGTTATAATTGCAACCATGGGTTAAGAATGAAAAGCTTAACCCTTGTAGAGAATAAACCATAGGTTAAGAGTTTGGGTTGGGTTAAAGAATATCTACACAAAATATCAAGCTAGATGACAAAAGGCAAAGCTTCATGAAGCTTCTTGAAAGCTTCATCCAAAAGCTAACCCAAAAGCTAACCCTAATCCAAAGCATAACTTAGTTTAAACTCAACAACCATGTTGCATTTGTAACCCTAATATGTTACAATATTATATATCACATATATAATATATATAGTAACAAAATAAAATAATACAATTAACATATATCGCATATACATCAATGTATTATCAAGTGAGAAAAAGAATCTTTAAGTGAGCTTATATTAGTTAATGTAATATAATATATCAAATATATAATTATACATTAAATTATCGAATCAACAATTGATCCGATAATACGGCTATTTCATAAATAACCGACTAATAAAACAAGTATCAGTTCATCGAATCAACACTTGATCCGATGACCTGGCTATATCACATATACCCGGCTGATATCATATATCGCGAGAATCTAATACGGTATCGCATACACGCATTATTCTTGGTCCCACACATATCACATATGTACTCCTACTCCATTTTGCCTGAGCCAGGAAACCTCTGTGTAGGACTCTAAAGAATCGTCAATACGCCAGCAGTAGGTGATGATCATATCAAACACCCACAAGCTGCAAGCGGCCAGCTAAACGTAACAGCCACCCGGGTATTAAGCGATCAGAAGATCAACAAGCAAGCATGTATATTCTCCTGTGAATCCAACCAGTAACACTCCCATACAGTCCGGTCTCTTCGTCTGATATGTCGCATATCCAGTCTAGGGGTGGTAAACGTCAGACCCCAGTAACCGATAAGTCGTGTCGATATGAGGTCCATAACAGTTCGAGAAACTACTGATAACACTTACAAGTAAATCTCAACAACTCTGGCCAGGGATTTCCAGTTATAACCAATCGAACACAGCGCAACATCAACTCCCTATGCCGGGAGAGACGAAACCCATCCTATCGCTCATTGCCTCCATGTGATTCGGGACTGTACCCAAAAGCTACCGTTTTGCACGTTCTCTTGAACGTGGTAAGGTGGAAATAAAAGCACTGTGGGAATCACAAAAGACTCTATGACGATTTCGGGTCTACAGACTAACCTGTACCAGTGTCACCAGAGAACTGCCATCTGACGTGAGGTATAATACCATCTGGGAGTTCTCGGCGAGTCCGTCCAGTGTACCCAGTCTCCACTGAGCACCCATATACTATCTCTGATGTCAAACACCAATGGATATGGGATCAGCCATCGCCCATCTACATTGGTCGAGAAGCATACGCTAGTCTACTCTGGTATATCGATGCCCTGTCTCGATACACCTACGACTATGAACATTTGAAGGATGTACTTAGCGACTAAACTGTCCCCACTAGTATGATCTGCATCATAGTCCTGGCAGTCAAGTACTCATCTTAAGGGCTTGTAACATTTCAAAAAAATAAAATATTATTTTTGGGAATTTTTATAATTTAATATTATTTTAATGAATATTTTAATATTTCGGTATAATTAAATACCGATAAATGGGAAAAATTTTGGAAAAATTTTGGAAAATTCTAAAATAGGGTATTTTATGGAATTTTGCCATTTTTAAGTTTTTATGATTAGTTATATGCCAATTTAGTGCTAATCGCGATTAAAAATCGCTAATCGGTTTTTTAGCATTTTTGGGCAAAACATGCACATATCATTTTTACACTTGTGTTTCATTTTTTTCTTTGCCTTCTCTTTATTTTAGCATGGTGGCTTAGGGTTGACCATTGAGTGAGAAGGATATGAAAAGAAAAGAAAAAAAAAAGGTAAGAATGATGAAGAGAGAGAAAGGTATAGGTCAACCCTTCTTTTTTTTGAACCATCCCTCCTCATTTCATCATGTCACTTCTCTCTCCTCTCCTTCCCCTTGCTGCTGCAGCTCCTCCCTCTTCTCTCCTCCCTCTTCAAGCCTAGATCCACCATGAATACAACTCCAAAATCCTATTCCCATTTCACAAAAAATGTTCCCAAGCTCACTGGCTATACATTGGACCTAGAAAGAGAGGATCTTAAGGACTTTGAGCAACTCAAGAAAATTCTTGAGTTGCCAAAGGAGGTAAATTCTGCACCACTAGTATAGTATTTCAATTCCTTGCGCATCAATACTTGTTTCATGTCGATATTGTGTGTTTTGATGGACTTTGGAAAATTCAAGTTAGGGTTTAGGGTTTAATCTGAAATCAAAGATGAATTGAGGTGTAATTAGAGGCTACAACCCCTGTTGTGATATTACATTGGACCAAACTAGAGGTTAAAAACCAGAATACGGATTTATAGAATTGATATCGGGAAAAACTGTAATTCTGTGAGTGTGTTTTGAAATCTGCTTTCACCCCGAGACTCCTAAAATAATTTTGGTTGGACAGTGAGATGTGCAGGCACCCTGGAACAACCACCCAAAACCCTAGCCCCTATCTCCTTCCCCAGGCCGCCAATTTATCCCTTCTGGCCGCAATTTACGGCCAGAGCAGGTTGGAACCCCCTCGTTTTTGTTCTGTAGCCTTATACCCTATAAACTAGACCCTTAGCATATGCAATTTTGACTGATTCCACATAGGGTAGAATCTGGGGTAATTTTCATGAGTTGGCACATGGTTTCT
Organism: Agapanthus africanus; assembly: GCA_030015575.1. Classification (NCBI taxonomy): domain Eukaryota; kingdom Viridiplantae; phylum Streptophyta; class Magnoliopsida; order Asparagales; family Amaryllidaceae; genus Agapanthus; species Agapanthus africanus. The sequence goes on from JASDDO010000004.1 coordinate 212,190,288, forward strand.
GACTTGTTTTAGCATGGATTTTGGTATTTGGTGATTCATTTCTGTCGGGTGGCGTTTGAACGTCAACGGCAAAGTGTTATTGGTCGTGTTTGCATGCGGGACTATATGTTTTTACCTATGGGCGTAGCATGTGCCGTTTTGGTTTCCGATGTGATTTTCATGTGCTTTAGTGTTTGTGATATCCTTGTAGGTACCCCACGTGACGTCGAGGCGTTGAAGATAAAGATGGCGACATCGGCATCGGCACACAGGAAGCAAGGTGAGTAGATTTATATCTACAGGGAGAAGTCGGGTGGATGGCGTATAGCACCCCCGCAGTTCGTGGTGATGTATACGAATACGTATACACACGTATATTGGTTATCTATTGCTTGAGATTATTGATGATAAAGATGGATATTTGGTGTGATAGGATTGGTTTAGTATTGCGAAACCCTAGAGTAGTGGTTGCACCACACATACACACACACCCATACTTACATACCTTCTTCTTTCATATGTGCGTATATGGGATTATATCGTTATGTGTTCACATGGGTATGAGACTGTGTTCATATACTGGATTTGAGGATAGTATTTGGGATTGAGGTGAGTCGATGAGATTTGATTTGAGACTGTGAGATCGGTGATATGGCAGGATTCGTATGTGAGATACGTCATGATGTTATAGCGGATCTTTGGACGACGATACCATGTGAATAGTGATATAAATAAAATGGTCGACATGTGATCGTGATATGAGATGTGATATGCTAGGATATTTATAATAGGCCGCATTGGGCGATGTATACCTCGTTATGATGATATGTGGTGATGACTTCGGTTTGTATGAGGCTGTAGATTAGCTGTCAGATCAGGATTATTGAGGATATCGGTATTGTACTAGACGTAGATCAGTATCCCGGATTATGATCTTGGATAAAGAGGATACCAGATGAATAATGTGATGAATGTGATATTGACCCGTACCCAGATTTGGGATGCCGTACGACGGATTTACATACGAGCTATATATTGATGACTGATCCGCACTCTTGACTTGGGAATATCTGATTATGAATATGGTATCGGATGTGATATTATTGAGGCGGGATCACCGACTAATATATGCGTATATATATGTATCGACTCAGATGTTAGGTGGTTTCCTTACCTTTAGTTCCGCTTGTTAGTTCAGCCGTATAGTTTAGTGTAGTTGTTAGACTAGATTAGATTCCTACCTATTTCAAAACTAACGAATCGCGGGTATTTTAAAAAGACAGGTCAAGAGATTCTACGGATATTTCAAAGGACTTATCTTTTCTTAAAAAAACACCGTAGCCCTTCTTTTCAAAACACCGCGATTCGTGTTATTTCAAATGGCACCACTATATAACTCATATTATATTAAATGCAGATTAGTTATCGTTGCGTCTAGTATTCAGCTCCCGCACATTATTGTTGTTCGCTCCGCATCGCATACCTATGTTGTGATTTCATATTCCATTGTTGACATCAAGCTGTTAGGACACCGGCACCATTACCGATGATGCGTATGTACCACGTACACTTACTTGCCGGCTCACACACATCATCATCGGTAATTGCCATGTCGCGTACACTTTAGAAAATACTGCTACATTGACATAGCTTGTTAGCTAATAGTTTCAACATGATATTAGTGTACTTGCCTTATATGCCAGTTTAGACATTGCAGTTACCACTTGCTACTTCATGCATATTGTTATTCACTATTATACCGCATTCATGGATTTTTATGCCTATATTCATTATTTTACATGCCATCGATGATTTGGATTCGGATTTTCATGAGATTTCCTGGATTTGGAGGAAAACCGCAAAAACATTTATAAATTTCTTTTCTCTCTCTTTTAAATGAAAAGTGCGGTTTTCCCATGATGTATGAGTCGTCCACCATGAGTTTGCTGATGGATTTCGAACCCGATTCGAGGAGTTGGATGAACCATTTCGGGTACATGGTGGGCCCGGTAAGGTACCCCGGGGCAAGAAGTTCGAGTAGTAGACGATGAGCCTGGCAGGGGAGCACTACCGACCGGTGATTTTACCCGTCGCGTCGGATATCCGGAGGATACCGTCGTGGTCTTGAGATTGATGTTAGGGGTCGGTCTGGACTGACGGTGCCCTAGATAGTGAGATTGAGACAATGAGATTTCGAGATATTGAGGTACTGAAATTTGATAATACAGGCCAGTCCGGATAGCCGGAGCCTGAGATTTTGAGACATTGGGATTTATGTTTTTGTGTCGATGCTAGACACTGTTTATGCTGATTTCAATATGATACCTCATTTTAAATATACAAAAATCTCACTAAGTTATGAACGCAGTTTCTTTGTTTTCATGTATTCTGTTTTCATGTATTCATACCTCATCCATATGATATATTGCTACCTGAGGCACTGACACGAGCACTTGATATTACAGTTGTTAGAGGTATACCTTAGCCATTGTTATAGGCTGCAGGTTATATATTTGAGAATATATTATGATCGTATGACCTAGGATTGCGTCATACATGCGATTTCTGTTCGTAGATGTATTTTATTCACGAGTTGGCAACTCACCCCCGTTGTGCCACAGTTTCTTGTAGGTTTTGCCGTACAGGTTTCATTACGGCTTTGCTGGCACTACTTCCATTTCCGGGTGATTTGCTAGTAGGTGGGTTCACTTGTATCGTGACCATCATTATACCTTGTATATTATTATTCTGTTGTATCTAGAAGTTCCATCAACCAAACATGTATTTATTTCAGATAGAGACCAGTGTTGTTTATTCTTTCGACTTTAGAGTCGCGCGTTGTATTCCTATGGATTTCATGCTGTTTTGAGTTCCTTTTCTGTTGTGATCCTCGCCTTTCGGCGTTGTATATTATATTGTTTGCGTGGTTGTGACCGTCGATTGACGAAGAGCTAGCTCCCTCTTGGGATGCCTTTATTCATTATATATGCTTTATCAGGTTTTGTACCCGTTTGGGGTCAGTTTTTACAAAGGAAACTCTTCCGAAATTTTTAGAAAAGACTTGTGATTTTAAAATGCACATTTCGGCATGTGTTGCAAACTATTTGATTTAAAATGGTTTTCCTTCACTCCACTACTTTTCTTGGTTTGGATTTCTAGGTTTTCGGCTTACTTAGATTACGTACGCCTCGAGACGTTTCGTAGTCCAAGTGCCGGTCATGTTCCGTACTTTTGGGTCGTGACAAAGTTGGTATCAGAGCGTTAGGTTTTACTTTCGGAGCGTAGGATGACCCTTGGTTGATGGAGTAGGTAGCTTGAGTAGAGTGACGTACCGTACGTATGTTCCGCGGCATATTTACGATACGCTACTCCACTTAAGAAGCCTTAGGATGTACATTTCTTTGCTCAGTATTATATTCATTCCTGATCTAGTCTTATCAGTACCAGTTATGGTTTTGCTGCCACGATTACGGGCAGGGAGAGCTACGGCTAGAGTTGCGGTCAGCACGAGCTCGTCACGAACGAGGACTGACCAGGGCGTAATTTCGGCGACACACGATTGCAGAGATGTGTCTTTTTATTGTGTTTTTGCGCCACGAGCGTTTGATGGATCGCTGTATGAGATTACTCGGACGTGCAGATCAGCACCAGAAGATTGAGCCACTGATAGAGGCTAACCAGATTTTGATGACTGTTGAAGTATTGCTTATTCGTGATGATTGAGGCACTGTTCAGCGTGCGGATGAGTGAGCCAGTTGTTGCTGCGAACGACGAGATATCACCCCAGATGTTGGAGCTATTGCAGTACGAGTTGTACTAAGAGATGATAGAAGATCGCTAGTCACCGAGGATGAATGACTAGGACATGTGGTTCGTTCGCCTACCCCGATGCGAGGTCATCAGATAGATTGATTCCAGCTAGAGACGACTTCACGCGGATACGTTGAGAGTCGATAGAGATGATCGAACGTCAGAAACCTATTATTCCAAGTTTAAAGTATTCGGAAAGACATGCAGGCAATTCTATGGACCCTCTAGAAGAATGAAACCCTAACTCGACATAATGACCGCATGAAAGCCTTTGAATCTTAGGGTTTGCGGCAGTTCCGCGGCGCCATTAGTGAGGCTTGGGTTTGCCCTTCTACGGCTGGACCACCGATGCTGTGGTATGTACTCGATACTATTAAATTGTACCCAAGATGTTGAGCTCTTGGGGAATTATGAGGTTTTGACGAATCAATCGGATGGTTCGACTTCATTCGGATGCTAGGTGGTGAGATGCACTTCTTGGGAGACTCCAGATACGAGGATAGCCATGGGAGCTCAGTCCATGCAGCCACGACGAGACGAGTCCGAAGCGGTCGACATTAGAGAAAAGTGGAGTAAGAGGTTCGTACAAGATCTGGATAAGATGACGTTCCACTCCGCCCACATCAGAGATGCGGTACGCATGCCGAGGCATTATACTTGGATATACCTTCCAGGAGGAGTCGCGATGAGTAAGCAGCCATTCCGGAACAAGAAACAGATATAGTAAATGACGATGACTTCCGGACAGTTCGGCAGAGACGAGATTAGGAGAGACCTCGACAGGACCTTTCTGGAATAAATTACGAGAAGACATGGACCCAGGAGTGGTCATGTTACGCACACCAGCAGGCCAGAGTTCAGGATCGTCGACGAGACATGCTATGAGTGACCACGACAGTTGGCCAGAGACTCTTAGAGGATGTGCTTGAGCGGGACTATTCCTCCATACTTGATTTCGGTAGTTTGGGCGATCTATTCGCATGATTGATTTTGATGATTGAGTTTCATGATATTTGTTTTCATGCACTATGGTTGCACCTACTGAGTATTTACGACTTTTGCACAGTTGTTGCACCTGTTATCGTTTTCGTGCCTTGGTTTCTCATGCTTATGATTTTATGGGTTTAATACAGTTGAGTTGATTTTTTGCACTTAGATGCACTGGACTTCGATTTCGATGGTGATGCTCGATATTGGTTTTGTACACCTTGTGCACCTGATTGGATTTTGCGCATGTTCGGCGCTTGATATTGGATTTCATGATTGTTAGTTATGTGTATGCCCTAGAGGCCATTACTGTACATGAGATGTATATTGTAGTGGATGCTGGGACATATATAGGTAGGACTTTCTTGCTCGACATGATAGTACGCTATCTGGTTGCTCTTTATCTTAACATGTATACTTGCAGTCTCTCTATTACATGTTGATAAAGCCCTTAGGATGTGTGCTCGACTTCCAGGACTATGATGCAGATCATACTAGTGAGGCCTGGGTAGTCAATGAGTACATCCTTCAATGTTCCTAGTCGTGGGAATATCGAGACGGGGCATCGATATTCCAGAGTAGACTAGCGTATATCTTCTCGACCCATGTGATGGGCGATGGATGATCCCTGTAACATTTCAGAAAACATAAAATATTATTTTTGGGAATTTAATATTAAAATAATATATTTCCCGAAAACTGCCGATTTGCGATATTGGGGTTTTCGAAAAATGGTATAAATATATACCAATAATTATGAAATAAATAGAAATTAAAATGATTTATTCATTTAAATATATAATTAAGGGATTTGGCATTTTAAAAATTTATTTTATGCAGTTTTGATAAAAACCCGATTAGTGCACTGCTAATCGCGATTAAGCCAAATCCGCATTTCTACAGTTTTCCATGGTTAGTGCACCATGACATGTTTCATTTTGTTACATCTTTCATTTCTTTTGTGTTATGGTTTATTGGTGGAGAGAAAAGAAAAAGAAAAAGGAAAAGTCAAAGGGGACATAATGATGGGGTAGGTATACTAGTGATGAGAGAGAGAGTATGTGAATTATAACGAGAGAGAGGGGGGTTTGGTGCCCAAATGATAATCCCTCACCATTTCCATCATCCTCTTCATCTCCTCAAGCTCCCAACCCTCCTCAAAGAATCCCTAGATCCATCTCCTAACAATCCCCAAAACCCTACACACCCTTCACAAATAGTAATCCCCTCTTCAAGCTCTATACATGCGACCAAGAAAAATTCAGTTTTGATGATCTTGGGGGATTCATGGGTGCTTTATGAGGCAATCCCTTCACTAATTGGGTAGTTTTCCATTTACTTAAGTATTTATATGTGTTTAGATGTGATATTGTGGAGGTAGTGAACATTGGGAAACCCTAGTGAAGATTTGAGTGTTGGTTTGAATTGGGTGATGCCTAGTGGCTATTAACTAGACTTGGGTGTTGTTTAAAGACCTGGAACAAACACTAGAAACCCCAAAACATGGATTTAGAAACCCGACATTGGAAAAACTGCAAATCTGGGAGTGTATTTAGGAATCTGCTATCACCCCGAGACCCCTAAAATAAAATTGAGCTGACAGTGAGTCGTGCAGGCACCTAGGAAGCTACCACCAAGACCCGAGCCCCTAATTCAAAGTCCTGGCCGGAGATTTAATCATTCTGGCCGCAATGTGCGGCAAGGGTAGAGGTAATGGGTTCATTTTTGTTCCAGGGATCATTTTGCACTAAATTAGACCCCTCCTATATGCTGTTCTGGCTAATTGTCATCTGGGGAAAATCTGGGAGCATTTTGGTGTGTTTTAGGCGATGTTTTCCGTATTTTTAAATGCACTTTCTTGATAATTGGATTTGTATTTGGTTGTCGGGTGTTCGTACATCGACAACAGGGGTGGTTTGATTGATTTGCACGTTTAAGCCATAGGTTCTAACCTGTGAGCACACCGTGCGCCGTATCGGTTTTCTGCCTCGATTTTTAATACGTATTGCGATTGGTTATTATTGTAGGTACCCTCGCATGGATTCCGAGGCGAAGAAGCGTGGCGTCATCGATTTGGGCGAGCGAAGACAGGTGAGTAGATCTATTTCTACCGGGGAAGTCGGGTGGATGGCGTATAGCACCCCCGCAAACTTCTGATGGAAAACCGATTTATAGAGTATGGTTAGGAAACCTGGATTAGGAAACTAGGGTTAGAATATAGATAGCTATGTAGTCATATTAGAAACTAGAGGATAGTTAAGTATGACATGCTACTACTACTACCCTAGGATGATGTTTAGCGATATTACCGCTTAGGGTTCTGTAGGACTAGATAGTCGATGTAGATGCGTCATCCGAACCATACCTTTTTCTGAACTAAAGAATCATATGTATCTTTTAAATGTATATCTTGAGGGATGTTACGGATTTTCAAATGATATCCTTTCCTTAAAAACACCGTAACCCCTGTTTTCAAAACTACGATTCACTTCTTTAAAAATCTGATTGTATGGTTCGGGTGTGTTTGTTAGATTAGATACTTATACATAGTAGAGATAGCATGTTTATGTAAATTCGACATGATATGAGACATAAATGCGATGAAAGAATACAAGATGAATTTGATGATATAATGAGATGGTGATATGATATGATGGTATACGGATGCGAGTCGATCGAGATGATTTATACCCTGCCGGTCCCCTGATATGAGATTATTGCAGATGCGACCCGGGACATAGCTATATAGGGTTATATATATATATATATATATATATATATATATATATATATATATATATATATATATATATATATATATATAGAATGTTGTGAATCATGGATGATAGGCCGTATGTGATATTAGGCCATACCCTCATTTGTCTTATAGGATGATAGGATCCCTATTAGCTTAATGCCACCGCACGATGATATTCCGTGCGTGATGAGTTGACTTGATGATTGATCCTTACCCTTGACTAGAGGTTGCCGTACGATGGATTATACCGTACGCGATATTATTGGGCTAGATGCCGATTGATAGATTCACCGACTCGGACATATGATAGTTATGTATACCTTATAGCTGTTAGCTGATGATTTACTTGCTGCATTCACGATATTATTATGGCATCGCATATACCTGTGATAGTACACCTGCACCATTATCGATGATGCGTATGTTACACGTACACATATTTGCCGGCTCGCACACTTCATCATCGATAATTGCCATGTCACTACACAGTAGGGTTGCTGCATCATGATATATATATTGCTACATTCATATTCACGGATATACACATTTGTATATCCATATTCGTGCACATATATATTGATACATTCATACTTGTACACATACACATTGTATATTCATATTTCTTCACACATACAAGGTACATCTATACTTGTGCATATTCATATTGTACCTATATAGATAACTGGTTTTATTAGGAAATTAGGAACCGCAAGTTATATTTTAAAAACTGGAATCATTTTAAAAGAGCGGTTTTCCCCTTAATATGTCATATCACTATTCCATATTGCATGATACACGGATATGCTCGCATTTCTTTTTACATGTCGCATACATCATACTCTATTATTTTACGCATTGAGATATGTTGTTTTCATGAGATTTCTGGATTTGAGAACCGTGGATATTTCAAATAAGATTATGTGTTGTTTTAAAAAACCCGATTTCTCTTGATATGATATTTCAGTGCGTCCACCATGTGTTTTCTCGGTTCTGAGAGTGGCATGTGAAACCCGATTCGAGGAGTGGTAGGCACCGTCTGCGGGTACATGGTGGACCCGGTGAGGTACCCCGGGGCAAGAAGACTCGTATATGTTAGACGGTGAGCCCGGCAGGGGGAGCACTACCTACCGGTGATAGTATGTAGACTCGGCGGTTATCCGGAGGATACCGACCGGAGTAGCGAGATGGATATGAGGGCCGACCAGGGAGTGCGGCGCCTGAGGGCCGATCTGAGGATGCGGCGCCTGAGATATATGAGGATTTACGTGCCGATGGCACGGTTTTCATGATGTTTTCGAGTGTCGATGCTAGGCACTCAGGTTCCATGATTTGATGTGTCGGGAGGGACACTGTTGATATACATATATCCTCATACTTTCATGCACACTCTTTTATGATATTTACATGCATGATATTGTTGCGTCAATGGTTGACGCGTGGACTAGATCCACATACATACATTTCATACACCGATTCTACTATCGGAAATTTTGCACATGCTTAGAGATATTGATTTATGGGTGGATGAGATCCACATATCTGCATACCTTGATTATGGTTAGACGATATCCATATACATGCATATAGATAGTGACTACCTTGTTGGCACATATACGACCCGGTCACCCTAGATATCATAGTTTTACCTTTTGATATAGTTGACCTAGGAGTCGTTGTTTATTCGATTTCTACTTGTAGATATATTTCTATTCACGAGTTGGCAACTCACCCCCGTTGTGCCACAGTTCTTGCAGGTTGACCGCTTGGATCAGTAGCCGATTCGCTGGCACACAGCTTTATTTGGGTGTTTTGCATTGGTAGGTGGGACATTGTCTCGTACCCACTCTTGTATTATATTTCATATTGTATGTAGTCAACTCCATCAATCAATCAAAAGTTGTATTTGTATAAGTGATGAGACTTAGTGAGACTTGTAGTTGCGAGATTTGAGCGATGGGTTTTATTTTCCCTTTGGGGTTATATCTTGCTCTTTTCTTTATCTTTTTGTGTTGAACTTCGCCATTGGGCGTCGTATACTCATTTACATTGTATTGCGTGGTTGTGATCCGCCGTTTGGCAAAGAGCTAGCTCCCGCTTGGGGATGCCATTATTCTTGCTATGTATTTGTGGTTTTGGATCAAAATATACAAAGGAGGTGCTGCCAAAATTTTTCAAAAGACGAAACATGTTTTTCAAACTAGAAAATTTAATTTGCATCATTCATGTTTCTTTGTATGCATTAAGCACACTTGATTTTATTATACCTTTATTTCAAAAACTCCACCTCCTTTATTTTCTTAAAAAGGTTTAGATTTCTGGGTTTCAGCTTACTTGAATTCCGTTACGCCTTTAGACGTGGCGTGATTCAAGTGCTGGTCACGAGCTAATATTTCGGGTCGTGACAAAGTTGGTATCAGAGCGCTAGGTTTAACCTTTGTTCGAGTCTATGTTTGACTATGCGGAGTCTAGGGCGGTTTTGTATTTCGGAACCTAGGCTTGACCTTACGAAACTTAGACTTGAACGGGGGGGTTTTAGACCCGAACTTTCGTTTCATAGGCTGACCCTGATTGATGGAGTAGGTTGCTTGAGTAGAGTGACGTACCGTACGTATATTCCGCGGCATATTTACGATACGGTACTCCACTTAAGAAACCTTAGGATGTACATATTTTTGAGACTTATGATTCTCTTATACCCATGATTATACATCCATTGGAGATCCTCGATTCTATTTGTTTCCATGATCGTACTTTCATTGATGTTGTTCCTTTTCATGATCATGTATCCATTCCAGATCTGTTGTTTTCTTTCTTGCCATTGATCTGCTCTCTTTGATACTCGATTGAGGTTCCTATCACCATTGTTTGGGCGCAGTTTGAGCTGCTGCTAGTGTTGCGGTCAGGGCGAGCTCGTTTGTTACGAGGGCTGACCATAGTGTTTTCTGGTGACATGGGAACGTCTCGAGTTAGCATTGATGATTGTGACCTCTTGTGGAGGCGAGTGCTCGGTTTTATACCGGATGATCGGGCCATTGTTAGAGCTGCCAGTTGCGAAAGGACTGTTGATGTACAACATACCTCAGGGATTTTTATGTCGCCTACCGTGCAGACAGACGACCCAGCTGTTGCTGAGATTGATAGGATGTCGCTTCCGGAGCTTATGAGCTGAGGTCGCCGGAGCTTCCTGGCAGATATGAGACAGATGATAGCTAGTCTACCCCGATTTGAGAGATGAAGGTGATTCGTAAGATTTATGCGCCGGAGCAGGCCCAGTTGAGTTGAAGATTTCTAGTGTGGAGAGTCTTACTCGGATTTAGAGCAGACCGATTTAGAGATGACCACCAATGTATCGCCTTTCCTGGAGGATTGAGGCGATGTTCAGCGTATAGACGAATGAGCCAGTTGTCGCTGCAAATGACGAGGTATCGCTCAGATGTTGGAGCTACTGCAGCATAAGTATATACTTAGAGATATAATGGAAGGTCGCTAGCCACCCAAGGGTGAAGGACTAGGACATGTGGTTTGTTCGCTACCCGATGCGAGGTCATCGATGGATTGATTCCAGCTAGAGACAACTTCACGCAGATTCGTTGAGAGTCGATAGAGACGAGTCCGAATCAGTCGACATTGGGGCCGAGTGAAGGGGAGAGTTCGCACGAGAATTCGATGAGGTGACGTTCTACTCCGCTGATATCAAGATGTGATACGCGTGCAGAGGCGTAGTATATGGATATACCTTCCAGAAGGAGTCGCGAGGAGTATGCAGCCGTTCCGGAACAAGAAAAGGATATAGAAAAGATAATAACTTCCGGCCATTTCGGCAGAAATGAGATTTGAGAGAGACCTCGACAGGATCTTTCTGGGATACTATACGAGAAAACCTGGACCAGGAGTGGTCATTTTGCGCACACCCAGAAGGCCAGGGTTCGGCATCGTCGACGAGATAGTTGACCAGGTTCGGATAGAAGACCTCACCCAGATGCGTTGTGAGTTGATCGAGGACGGACGAACATGGAGTATATCTCCGATGGTTGGGACGAGTTTCCGAAGACGTGTTCGGCCAGATATCTTCTACCGAGTGATGAAGATACCGAGTTCGTGACTTCGAGTCCGTGTGAGAGACTTCGGATTGGCCGTGGCCGAGAACAGTTGTAGTGCGCAGATAGCATGGTGTGACGTCATAGTGGACGATGATACAGGTGAATGGAACCAGAGGTTCATGCGAGACGCTGACGAGCTATTGTTACTCCCCGTCGAGATCAGAGACCTGATATGCTTATAGAGGGGTTGGGATACGGCCAGTTTCCGAGGAAATATGTGCGGCACATGCAGATGTCCAGAAAATGAGAAAAGATTATATAAGAGTACCAGCCTCCGTACAGTTCGGCATAGGCGGGATCGGAAGAGACCTTGAGCAGGATTCCTTCCGGGACACTGCTGCAATGAGATTTGCACCCAGGAACAGAGGTGTCACGTGTTTTCAGAGAGCCAGAGGCCGACGCCAGTGACATGCTGCTTTACGAGGGGTCATAATGATTGACCGAGAGATAACCAGAGAAGTGCTAGAATGGAATCGTCCCCGTTAGCACACATGACAGGGCCGATGAGCCGATAGATTGCGAGATTGGAAATCCGCAGAGAAGATAAGGACCCAGAGACCGAGGATGCCAGAAAGTGAGCAGGAGGCAAGCGGATGTTCTTGTTCTACCAGTTTCTAAGCGCACCGATTCATTTTTCGACATTGTAGGAGGTGTACCTCAATGTCCTTTGTTGCGATTTGCGTTGTGATCTGAGTATCATACTTCTATCGCTAGGATTTGAGTTTTGATGACGAATTTCCTGATACTGATTTTGTGCACCATGGCTACACCTACTGGGTATTTACATTTTGCGCATATTTATCGCGCTTGATATCGATTTTGTGCCTCGGTTGCACATGTTTATGATTTCATGGATTTCATACAGTTGATTTGATTTTTTTGTGCGTATGACATGCACTCGATTTGATGTTTGCACTCGGTATAGCGTATATGTGCTTGTAGTGCATTGATATGCGTTTTGTGCACGCAGTTGCACACGTTTACTATTTTATACACCTTGATGTACTCGGTGTTGCTGTTTATGCATTTGAGTTTTTGATCGGTATTCGTGCATTGGATGCACTGTATTTGTATTTTATGCACTAGATTGCATTCTGCATTTGTTGCACCGGACGGGTATTATGCGTTGTCGCACTGGATTTATACCCCGTACCTAGGTTGCACCCGATTTATATCCTTGAGCATTCATTTTACCAGAATTGTATTTTCGTCCGCGTTGGCACTTGCCGTTCGTTTTCGTGCATGTTACTGCACTATATGCTTTTACGGACCTTATGCATTTTGGTTGGATTTTGCGCATATTAGGCGCTCGATTTTGGATTTTGTGTCCATCGGATGCACTTGAGTGAGATTTTACTCGTGCATGTGGGATGCTCTTGATTTGGATTTTCTCCTGTGCATATTGGATGCGATTTCATTCGTGCGGGACATATGCACTTGAGTTGGATTTTCGCGCATGTTGGCGCAGGATATGAGATGTGATTCTGTGCACACCGGATGCATGGGATTGAGATTTTAGTGCACTTTAGAGGCACTTGATGTTGTTGTCGTGCACACCCGTTGCACTGGACAGATGTTTTGTGCACACCCGTTACACTTAGTTTTTCTTGTGTGTATTATAGCACCTGTATTTGGATTTGATTTCCATGCGCACCAGACGTATGTGATTATTGGATACGCCTTTTGAGGCTGATTTTGCTTTTGAGCATTTTGCTTTCATGTTGGGCACTATATTGTGTTGTAGCCAAACAGGACTGATCTGAGGATAGTACCTGAGTACATTGCATGCATTAAAGGATTACCAAAGAGTTTTTAAGAGGAGCTATAGTCTCGCTATTTTCTTAAGTGTTCGTGAGCGACACGAACGTTTATAAAGGAAAACCTTTTGGGGTGTTTTGAAAACGACGGAACGTGTATTTAAGAAAACATATGTGGACATATATTATTATTTTAAAATGAGCGTCTGTCAGTTATGCCGTGAGTTACGCATTCCCACGGAGATTTAGAAAAGGTTTTGCATGTGTTTTATTCAGATTTTGGAGTTTTCAAGGATGCGTACTATACACGTATTATAGTATTTGACTAGTGTATATTGGATTTCAATGGTGGATTTCGAGATCCGTATCTCTATTGTAACTCCGAGGATATGCGTGCAAATCCGATGATTTGCATGACGCTTGACGGAGTTCGATTTTGAGTTTTTACTCGTTTTCATGCGCATTTGACGCGATGTGTTGTGTTATTTCTGCGTTTCCATGATTTCGAAGCCCCGTTGTTTCGAGCCGATTATTGAAATGTTTTAGATTTTGGGGGTTTAAATTTAAATTCGGGGACCGAATTTATTTAAGGGGGGAAGATTGTAACATTTCAGAAAACATAAAATATTATTTTTGGGAATTTAATATTAAAATAATATATTTCCCGAAAACTGCCGATTTGCGATATTGGGGTTTTCGAAAAATGGTATAAATATATACAAATAATTATGAAATAAATAGAAATTAAAATGATTTATTCATTTAAATATATAATTAAAGGATTTGGCATTTTAAAAATTTATTTTATGCAGTTTTGATAAAAACCAGATTAGTGCACTACTAATCGCGATTAAGCAAAATCCGCATTTCTACAGTTTTCCATGGTTAGTGCACCATGACATATTTCATTTTGTTACATCTTTCATTTCTTTTGTGTTATGGTTTATTGGTGGAGAGAAGAGAAAAAGAAAAAGGAAAAGTCAAAGAGGACATATATGGTGTAGGTATACTAGTGATGAGAGAGAGAGTATGTGAATTATAATGAGAGAGAGGGGGGCTGCTACCCAAATGATAATCCCTCACCATTTCCATCATCCTCTTCATCTCCTCAAGCTCCCAACCCTCCTCAAATAATCCCTAGATCCATCGCGTAACAATCCCCAAAACCCTACACACCCTTCACAAATAGTAATCCCCTCATCAAGCTCTATACATGGGACCAAGAAAAATTCAGTTTTGATGATCTTGGGGGATTCATGGGTGCTTTATGAGGTAATCCTTTCACTAATTGGGTATTTTTCCATTTACTTAAGTATTTATATGTGTTTAGATGTGATATTGTAGAGGTAGTGAACATTGGGAAACCCTAGTGAAGATTTGAGTGTTGGTTTGAATTGGGTGATGCCTAGTGGCTGTAAACTAGACTTGGGTGTTGTTTAAAGACCTGGAACAGACACTAGAAACCCCAAAACACGGATTTAGAAACCCGACATTGGAAAAACTGCAAATCTGGGAGTGTATTTAGGAATCTGCTATCACCCCGAGACCCCTAAAATAAAATTGAGCTGACAGTGAGTCGTGCAGGCACCTAGGAAGCTACCACCAAGACCCGAGCCCCTAATTCAAACTCCTGGCCGCAGATTTAATCATTCTGGCCGCAATTTGCGGCCAGGGTAGAAGGGAATGGGTTCATTTTTGTTCCAGGGCTCATTTTGCACTAAATTAAACCCCTCCTATATGCAGTTTTTGCAAATTGTCATCTGGGGAAAATCTGGGAGCATTTTGGTGTGTTTTAGGCGATGTTTTCCGTATTTTTAAATGCACTTTCTTGATATTTGAATTTTTATTTGGTTGTCGGGTGTTCGTACATCGACAACAGGGGTGGTTTGATTGATTTGCACGTTTAGGCCATAGGTTCTAACCTGTGAGCACACCGTGCGCCGTATCGGTTTTCTGCCTCGATTTTTAATACGTATTGCGATTGATTATTATTGTAGGTACTCTCGCATGGATTCCGAGGTGAAGAAGCGTGGCGTCATCGATTTGGGCGAGCGAAGACAGGTGAGAAGATCTATATCTACCGGGGAAGTCGGGTGGATGGCGTATAGCACCCCCGCAAACTTCTGATGGAAAACCGATTTATAGAGTATGGTTAGGAAACCTGGATTAGGAAACTAGGGTTAGAATATAGATAGCTATGTAGTCATATTAGAAACTAGAGGATAGTTAAGTGTGACATGCTACTACTACTACCCTAGGATGATGTTTAGCGATATTACCGCTTAGGGTTCTGTAGGACTAGATAGTCGATGTAGATGCGTCATCCGAACCATACCTTTTTCTAAACTAAAGAATCGTATGTATCTTTTAAATGTATATCTTGAGGGATGTTACGGATTTTCAAATGATATCTTTTCCTTAAAAACACCGTAACCCCTGTTTTCAAAACTACGATTCACTTCTTTAAAAATCTGATTGTATGGTTTGGGTGTGTTTGTTAGATTAGATACTTATACATAGTAGAGATAGCATGTTTATGTAAATTCGACATGATATGAGACATAAATGCGATGAAAGAATACAAGATGAATTTGATGATATAATGAGATGATGATATGAGATGATGGTATACGGATGCGAGTCGATCGAGATGATTTATACCCTGCCGGTCCCCTAATATGAGATTATTGCAGATGCGACCCGGGACATAGGTATATAGGGTTATATATATATATATATATATATATATATATAGAGAGAGAGAGAGAGAGAATGTTGTGAATCATGGATGATAGGCCGTATGTGATATTAGGCCGTACCCTCATTTGTCTTATAGGATGATAGGATCCCTATTAGCTTAATGCCGCCGCACGATGATATTCCGTGCGTGATGAGTTGACTTGATGATTGATCCTTACCCTTGACTAGAGGTTGCCGTACGATGGATTATACCGTACGCGATATTATTGGGCTAGATGCCGATTGATAGATTCACCGACTCAGACATATGATAGTTATGTATACCTTATAGCTGTTAGCTGATGATTTACTTGCTGCATTCACGATATTATTATGGCATCGCATATACCTGTGATAGTACACCTGCACCATTATCGATGATGCGTATGTTACACGTACACATATTTGCCGGCTCGCACACTTCATCATCGATAATTGTCATGTCACTACACAGTAGGGTTGCTACATCATGACATATATATTGCTACATTCATATTCGCGGATATACACATTTGTATATCCATATTCGTGCACATATATATTGATACATTCATACTTGTACACATACACATTGTATATTCATATTTGTGCACACATACATGGTACATCTATACTTGTGCATATTCATATTGTACCTATATAGATAACTGGTTTTATTAGTAAATTGGGAACCGCAAGTTATATTTTAAAAACTGGAATCATTTTAAAAGAGCGGTTTTCCCCTTAATATGTCATATCACTATTCCATATTGCATGATACACGGATATGCTCGCATTTCTTTTTACATGTCGCATACATCATACTCTATTATTTTACGCATTGAGATATGCTGTTTTCATGAGATTTCTGGATTTGAGAACCGTGGATATTTCAAATGAGATTATGTGTTGTTTTAAAAAACCCGGTTTCTCTTGATATGATATTTCAGTGCGTCCACCATGTGTTTTCTCGGTTCTGAGAGTGGCATGTGAAACCCGATTCGAGGAGTGGTAGGCACCGTCTGCGGGTACATGGTGGACCCGGTGAGGTACCCCGTGGCAAGAAGACTCGTATATGTTAGACGGTGAGCCCGGCAGGGGGAGCACTACCTACCGGTGATAGTATGTAGACTCGGCGGTTATCCGGAGGATACCGACCGGAGTAGCGAGATGGATATGAGGGCCGACCAGGGAGTGCGGCGCCAGAGGGCCGATCTGAGGATGCGGCGCCTGAGATATATGAGGATTTACGTGCCGATGCTGGGCATGGTTTTCTTGATATTTTCGAGTGTCGATGCTAGGCACTCAGGTTCCATGATTTGATGTGTCGGGAGGGACATTGTTGATATACATATATCCTCATACTTTCATGCACACTCTTTTATGATATTTACATGCATGATATTGTTGCGTCAATGGTTGACGCGTGGACTAGATCCACATACATACATTTCATACACCGATTCTACTATCGGAGATTTTGCACATGCTTAGAGATATTGATTTATGGGTGGATGAGATCCACATATCTGCATACCTTGATTATGGTTAGACGATATCCATACACATGCATATAGATAGTGACTACCTTATTGGCACATATACGACCCGGTCACCCTAGATATCATAGTTTTACCTTTTGATATAGTTGACCTAGGAGTCGTTGTTTATTAGATTTCTACTTGTAGATATATTTCTATTCACGAGTTGGCAACTCACCCCCGTTGTGCCACAGTTCTTGCAGGTTGACCTCTTGGATCAGTAGCGGATTCGCTGGCACACAGCTTTATTTGGGTGTTTTGCATTGGTAGGTGGGACATTATATCGTACCCACTCTTATATTATATTTCATATTGTATGTAGTTAACTCCATCAATCAATCAAAAGTTGTATTTGTATAAGTGATGAGACTTAGTGAGACTTGTAGTTGCGAGATTTGAGCGATGGGTTTTATTTTCCCTTTGGGGTTATATCTTGCTCTTTTCTTTATCTTTTTGTGGTGAACTTCGCCGTTGGGCGTCGTATACTCATTTATATTGTATTGCATGGTTGTGATCCGCCGTTTGGCGAAGAGCTAGCTCCTGCTTGGGGATGCCATTATTCTTGCTATGTATTTGTGGTTTTGGATCAAAATATACAAAGGAGGTGCTGCCAAAATTTTTCAAAAGACGAAACATGTTTTTCAAACTAGAAAATTTCATTTGCATCATTCATGTTTCTTTCTATGCATTAAGCGCACTTGATTTTATTATACCTTTATTTCAAAAACTCCACCTCCTTTATTTTCTTAAAAAGGTTTAGATTTCTGCGTTTCAGCTTACTTGAATTCCGTTATGCCTTTAGACGTGGCATGATTCAAGTGCTGGTCACGAGCTAATATTTTGGGTCATGACAATCCAATATCCATTGGTGTTTGACATCAGAGATGGTATGCGGGTGCTCAGAGGTGACTGGGTACACTGAACGGACTCGCCGAGAACTACCAGATGGTATTATACCTTATGTCAGATGGCAGTTCTCTGGTGACACTGGTATAGCATAGTCTGTTGACCCGAGATCGTCATAGAGTCTTGTGTGTCTCCCACTGTGCTTTGATTTCCACCCTACCGCAGCTCTACTAAGTTGTGCAAACAGGTGGTTTTTGGGTACAGTCCCGATTCATATGGAGACAATGAGCGATAGGAGGGGATTCGTCTCTCCCGGTATTGGGGGTTGATGTTGCGCTATGCTCGACTGGCCATAACTGGAAATCCCTGACCAGGGTTGCAGTGATTTACTGGTAAGTGTTATCAGTAGTTTCACGCTTGTTGTGGACCTTACATCGGCATGACTTATCAAGCTACTGGGGTCTGACGTTTACCACCCCTAGGTGAGATATGCGACATATCAGAAGAACAGACCGGACTGTGCGGTAAGTGTTACTGATTGGATTCACAGGAGTGTGAGAAGGCTTGCTCGTTGATCTTCTGATCGCTCAATACCCGGGTGGCCGTTACGTTTAGCAGACCGCTTGCGGCTTGTGGGTGATTGATATGATCACCACCTACTACCGGCGTATTGACGAGTCTTTAGAGTCTGACACAGAGGTTTCCTGGCTCAAGCGAAACGAAATAGGAGCGCATATGAGATATGTGCGGGACAGAGAATAATACCAGTATGTGATGCTGTGTTCTATTCTCGCGATTTATATCATCGGACGGTTATATGTAATATATCCGGGTTACCGAATCAAGTGTTGATTCGATATATTGATACACTAGATATTAGTCGGTTATATGCGATATGACCGGATCATTAAATCTGAAGGGTTAGCCTAGCACCTCATGAAGGGTTTGGAAGCATCACATGTACCAAAGATTGAATTTTTAGGGTGCTAAGTTAACTTACAAAGGATCGATCCTAGAAAAATTAGAGTTACAAGAAACTACACATCATCACATGAAAGAAATGCTAGGGTTTTGAGAGTACAACCTTTGTAGCTCCCTACGCTAGACTCATTGGCCACTTGAGGGTTGGAGGAGGGTTCGCTTGAAGTCTCCTAGTGTCCACGACGATCCACCCGAAGCTCCTAGTCCAAGCTTGCAACTTCACTTTTCAAAAGAAGAAATGAAGATAACACTCTAAACAAGTGGGCTAAACTTGGGTAGAATGATGTTGTGGTTCTCTTTCTCACTTCAAAAACCTTTCTTGATGTGTATTTTGCTCACTATAAAATACTAGAGAGCAAAAGAAGAAGGAGGAAGAAGATGATGGCTTTTCTTTTTCAAGAAGAGAAAAGATTAACCTTAGAAAAGAAATAAAAATATATCTATATATATTTATTTCTTCTCATCTCAAACCATGGTTAGAATATGAAGATATTATTGTATCATAGTTTAAAACACCTAAGGAAAAATAACCAAGGGTTAAAGAGTGGTTGAGCAAGGTAAGATGTATTAGAGTGTAGAAACAATCCAATAATTAACCCTCTTTCTTTCCCTTTTTGTTTTAGTATAAATACAATAATAATCCATATTAAAAACCATGGTGTGAGTCTTATATTGCCATCATATTCCATGTATAAGTAACCATGAAGGATGATGCATGTATGTATGTGTGTATGCACATCCACATGTGCATGAAACTAAAAGAAAGAAAGCATACATGCATGCATACATCCATAATGTACAAGAAAAGGTTTTAAGTGAGAAAACTAATGGTTAAATGATAAATTAACACTTGATTTATCAATCCGGCCATATCACATATGACCCTACCAAAATCAAGCCGCCCGATCAATATACGGTATCCTATACGCGTATTTTAATCGGGTCCATGCGCATATCGCATACGCGCACCACAACGTTTTGCCTGGACTAGGTAACTCCTTTGTGGGACTCTAAGACTCGTCAATACGCCGGTAGCGGGTGATGATCATATCAAGCACCCCAACCCGAAAGCGGTCAGCTAAACGTAACGGCCACCCGGGTATTGAGCGATCAGAAGGAAACAAGTGAACCTGTTACAACTCCCGTCGAGCCAATCGGCAACACTACCGTGCAGTCCGGTCTCTTCGTCTGATATGTCGCATATCAAGTCTAGGGGTGGTAAACGTCAGACCATAATAACCGATAAGTCGTGCCGATGTGAGGCTCATAACGGGTCGAGAAACTACTGGTAACACTTACCGGCAAATCTCTAATCAGCCATGGCCAGGGACTTCCCTGTTACGGCCAATCGAGCACAGCGCAACATCAACCCCAATACCGGGAGAGACGAAACCCCTCCTATCGCTCATTGCCTCCATGTGACTCAGGACTATACCCAAAAACCACCGTTTTGCATGCCCTCATGGACGTGGTAAGTGTTAATGTATATGCCCTAGAGGCCATTACTGTATCATACTAGTTTGTATATTACTTAATGAAAGCTTGGGATATTCACAGTTGTATATACAATCTTGCTCAAAATGGTAGTATGCTACTTGGTTTGTTTTTACTTTAATGTGTACATGTGTTTCTTTTAGCATATTATCTATACACATTAGTAGAGCCATTAGGATCTTTGCTTGATTACCAGCGTTGTGATGGCAGTCACACTCGTGGGGGCTGGGTAATCTACAAGCACATCCTTATACACGTCCCTAGTCGTAGGATTATCGAGACAGGGCATCGATACTCCGGAGTAGACTAGCGTATGCGCTTCTCATCCCAGTGCGGGAGGCGGTCTGTCCCACAGCCGTCAGTACGTCGTACTTGAGATAGTATGCGGGTGCTCGTTAGGTTACGAGTACACTGGACAGGACTCGTTGGGAACTGATGGTTGGTATTATACCTATCGCCAGTTATCAGTTCCCAGGTGACATGAGTACAGCTTAGTCCGCTGACTTGACACTGTCACTTCGCCTCAAGTGTGTTCCCACTATACTTTGACTACTACCCTACCACGACTCAAAGGAGTCGTGCAAACAGGTAGTAGTTGGGTGCAGTCCCGAAACACTTGGAGGCAGTGACGGTTAGACAGGATTCGTCTCTCCCGGTATTGGGGGTTGACATCGCGCTGTGTCTAGGAGAGCCATTACACGAGTAGTCCCTGGCCAGGGCAAGCGAGATATACTGGTAGGTTTCCAGTGTTATCTCAGGGTGTTCTGGGCTTCACTCTGACACGACTTGTACCGCTATTAGGGGACTGACGTTTACCGCCCCCCTAGGCCCGCCATGCGATGTATCAGACGAACAGACCGGACTGTACGGAGACTGTCACATTCAGGCTCAGTAGGAGTTCAGATGGGGTTCACCTCGTCAGTCTTCTTATTGGCATCTACCTGGGGACCGTTACGTACAGCTAGTACCGCTTGCGGTCTGTGGTTAAACCCACTGCCAGCGTAGTGTCGAGTCTTTAGAGTCCCACACAGAGGGCTATTCGCCTTTGGGCAAAATGAGTAGAGGTCGCATGGTTTTGCGACAGGGTTCGTTCTCATCCGCGCACTAGTGCACGTTTGGAGTCCGGACGGATATTACTAGCGGGCTCTGGTTTGAGCCAGGTCCTAGTATATATTTTGGGGTTACTTTTATCTCATAGTATTCATGTTCCTCGGAACACGAATGCGGGTGTGTATGCACAGATGATTGAGGCGGAGGAAGAGGATTTTCATTGGGGTTTCGGAACGGGTGTGTATGCACAGTTGACAGTCGCCTTTTTCCAAACCCTAATGAATTTATGAATTATCAATTAATAATATTAATTAAATGAAAATGTGTCATGGTTGGGTTTGTTGACTTGTTGACCAAGGTTGACTTGTTGACCATGGTTGAAACATTGACTATCATCATTACACATCAAAGATGCTCTTTGATTCTAGCAAAACCATTTAATGTGAAATGATAATAGTCTTATCAAACCATCCATCAACTTTTCGTTTAGATTAATTTTTATTAATTTGATAATTCACTAGATATTGTCATGGTTGTAAGAAAACAAATTCATTCTATCATATTCACTCTCTCTCCTCTCTTCTTCTTCCTCCTCCTCTAGTTCAAGGAGATTCATTCTCATGTGTTAAGAAACCTCTCCTTGAGATAAAAACACCCTAAACCACTCTCTACTCACTCTAGGGTTGAAGGTCTAGCAAGCCAAAGACCTTAGTTCTCTCAAAGCTCGAGAAAGAAGCCCAAGGTTGAACCCTCAGGTGGATCCATCTTTGACGAAAGAAGGCGACGAGGATAGCATCATCCAACCTCTACAAAGGTTTCAAGAAGAAGGAGTTCAAGTGAGGTATAACATCTTTTCCGAGTAGCTAACTCTCTTTAGCTTGGTAGCTAGTTTTGTTTAGAAAAGATCCCGACTTTTGTTAGTCCATGTTGCCTAGTGCGCTAAAAATTTGATTTTTATACCGTTTCCGCATCCCCGCAAGAACCGGGGTCGGCAACGTGGACTTACAGTGGTATCAGAGCCTAACTAAACATAAACTAGTTAGGTAGTAAAGTGTATAGAAGTTCGATCGGAAAAATCGCAAAAATACGACATGCAAAACCCTAAGTTGCTGTTAAAATTTTTTCTGCTCTAAAAATAAAAAGTCATACTCCAAAAATCATCTCAGGGTTTTGTGAAGAAGCCCACCAAAAACGGTCGAATGATCCCTTCAAAGCGCCGCGGTTCCGCGGCAATGAGTATACATTTGCCGCGGAACCGCCGCCGTTTTGACTCGGCTCATGACCGAGTTTGGTGCAGTGTTTTTAGGTTGTGATTTTGGGATTTTTAAGATGGTTTATTTCAGCCCAGATTTTCCAGAAAAGAAATTTGTATTTGGGGGCCTATAAATCCGTATTTTTGATCGAACTTCCCTATACTTTGACTAATCGGTTATATCTGTGATGTTTTTATGTATTGAACGTCGGCTAATCGCTATATGTCGATTAGTGGGGGTTATACATATCTGTGATCTGTGTTTGATGATGGTATGTGTATATGAATGCGTTGGATTGTCGCGGGTGAATAGCCGGGGTGGATGTGAGATGAGTGTTTCTTTTTCTTTCATTCATGTAATATGTAAATTGATGTAATATTATTTGTTTGGCCGCACAACCGGGTCGGGGTTGTAGCCGTCATTGTATAATTCTTTTTACTGTTTTTGCTCCTAGGATAGACCCATGGAAGGGGTGCACAAACTACCGGGTATCTCGAAGTGCCGAGTGTCCTACTCACGGTGTTGGGGGAGGTTGCTTCGCTTCGGGTACTTGGCGGGTAGTTTGCCGCACCCGTAGGGGTCTTGGGTGGGGTATTGGCTATTCACCGCGACCGTGTAATCCGCTTTTCGTTGCAGGCTCGAACGGATTGCGGATTCCTAGTATATCCAATGTATTCATCTGTGATCTGTAATGTCTATCATTGCTATATATTTATTTATAATAACTATTTAGGCGTTGCTTATGTTTTACAGCCCCGCTAGCCCAGCCCCCGCTCTGT
This sequence comes from Agapanthus africanus, assembly GCA_030015575.1. Taxonomy (NCBI): domain Eukaryota; kingdom Viridiplantae; phylum Streptophyta; class Magnoliopsida; order Asparagales; family Amaryllidaceae; genus Agapanthus; species Agapanthus africanus. The sequence goes on from JASDDO010000004.1 coordinate 212,214,341, forward strand.
CGTTAGTTAAGTAACCTAACGGGTGATGACGGGGCCCCGTGGCGAATGCGAATGGCATAAGCGTACGTCATATTTTGGTTGTTTTCTGCAATGGTAGGATTAATTGATGGGACGCATTAAAAGAACTAATGCAAGAAAATAAACCAAGCAAAAGTCGATTGGAACACTTTGAAAACCACTCGGTTCTTTTCAAAACTAAACTTTTAAATGCGGAGATTGAGCCACTCCTTTTAAAAGCTATCTCGTTCCATCGATTATATCAAGTTCACTACGTTCACGGTTTAGCCAAAACCATTCGTAGCCCTCCGTCATTTCACATGAATAGTCAATAGTATTCAAGCTATGTTTGTTGGCCAAAGTCAAGGCACAGTGATTGGTAGCTATTGGATATTCATGTGTAGCACAGATAGATGCGTTGATTTGGAACAGTCGTACTGCCTTGTTGGCCAAAGTCAAGGGTGGGTACGGGTGGGTTCAAATTAACCTGGATAATGACGGGTAGAACTTGACATGTGACTTATGATTTGTTGGCCAAAGTCAAGGTCATAAGAGCATGGGGCAAAAATGACATCGGGAGTTTCATAAGTACTGAAACTTTCTAGCACTGCATACCATTTGGAGTGTGATGATTTTGGTAGGATTCCTTCAGTTTTGTCACGCAATGATATTTGGATCCCGATCCTACTGTGAGTATATGCTACTCCTCGGGAAATTTCTCACTAAACGATCAATGCTATAAACATAGTAGGTGTCTAGAAAGGTGTTAGCGGGGCTACGCCCCCAGGGAAAAGAGGTTCTTAAATTAAGGAACTTCGCGAAAGCGTTGGAAAACCTCCCTCGAAGTACCGACACTAGCCTGGCTGAATGGTTAAGCAAGTATTGTGCGGTGGGATTGATCCCGACTAATTCTTCCTTTATAGTTTGAGGAGGGATTCGAGAGACAGTGGGAGCCATCCTGTTTAGACAAACTAAAAACCACTCTAAACTTGCAAGAGCGTCATGCTGAGTGTTTCTTTTCTCTCTCCTAATTGCAGCGACCATTCAAGATGACCGGACTTAAGTTATTACTAGATAAGAACATACTGACAGGGCCAAACTACAAAGATTGGCTCAGGAATGTCAAGATGGCAATCACTTATGACAAGTTGGGGTATCTTCTTACCACCAAAGCTCCCCCTGTCCCAAGTCCCAAAACCAGTGTCGTAGATAAGGAAGTCTATAAGACCTGGGAACTAGACTGCGCGAAGGCCAAGTGCCTCGTGCTTGCCTCGATGGAAAACGAACATCAGAGGAGGCATGTGAATATGGACCTTGAATCCATATTTCTCCATACAAAAGAACTGTATGGAGAGCAATCTCGTATCGCAAGATACGAAGTGTCGAAGAAGTTATTTTCGGCAAGATTGGCCGTCGGATCATCGGTAGCGGAACACGTGCTTAAGATGATTGGCTACATTGAGGAGCTCGCGGACCTTGGGACCACGTTGGAGAATGAACTCTATACGGACTTGATTCTCCAGTCCCTTCCTTCCACTTACGCCCAGTTCATTCTAAACTTCAACATGCAAGGAAAGGAGGTTGAACTTCCCGAGCTTCTGAACATGTTGAGGACTGCTGAGGGCACCCTACAAAAGGGTAGGGAGACATCCACTTTGTTTGTAGGAGGATCTTCCTCTTCTAAGTCCAAGACGAAAGCCAAGGGAAAGAAGAAGAAAGCCCCCGCCAAACCAAGGGGCGGTGTCAGTAAAGTGGATACGAAGGGAAAGACAAAAGCAACAAAGATAGTAGGGAAGCTTGTGGGGAAAGAAGAGTGCTTTTACTGTCACAAGAGTGGACACTGGAAAAAGGATTGCAGGGCTTGGAAAGCCAGGACACAGGATCTGAAGCAGGTTGCGGCTTCAGCTTCAGGTGTGTATGTTATTGAAAATTGTCTATCAATAAACTCTACTTCCTGGGTATTGGATACCGGATCAGGATCTCATATCTGTAATTCTTTGCAGGCGTTGAGAAAGCGTAGGTTTTTGAAAGCAGGTGACATGACCCTCAGAGTTGCAAACGGAGCTAGCATGGATGCTGAGGCCGTGGGGGACTATCACCTGGGTTTGTCAGATGGACATTTTTTGGTTTTGCATGGTTATTATTTTGTACCAAATGCAACTTGTAATATCATTTCTGTATCTTTATTATCTAAAGAAGGTTATGAATTTGCATTTGTAAGTAATGTTGTGAACATTCACCTTAATCAAGTTCTGATTGGGTCAGGTACATTAAGCAACGGTATATACGTATTAAACTAACCACAGATTTTCAACGTCCAGAATACACACAAAAGAAAGTCACCTGATATCAATCAGGCTTTCTTATGGCATTGTAGACTAGGTCACATCAATGAGAGAAGGTTGACTAAGTTACATACAGAAAGATATTTGGATCCGTTCGAATATCAATCTTATGCAACTTGTCAATCCTGTCTCAAAGGAAAGATGACAAAGACTCCGTTCACTGGACACGGAGAAAGAGCGAGCGAGCTCTTGGGACTCGTACACAGCGACGTGTGCGGTCCAATGTCTACACATGCACGAAGCGGTTTTTCTTACTTCATTACTTTTACGAATGACTTTTCAAGGTACGGATATGTCTTCTTGATGAAACATAAATCCGAAGCCTTTGAAAAATTCCAGGAATATAAGAATGAAGTAGAAAAACAAACAGGCAAAAGTATCAAGACACTGAGATCTGATCGAGGTGGTGAATACTTGAGTGCCGAGTTCCTGAATTACTTAAAAGAGAATGGAATTCTCTCTCAGCTTACTCCTCCATACACTCCGCAACATAACGGTGTATCGGAGAGACGGAACCGAACCCTATTGGATATGGTAAGGTCCATGATGAGTAACGCTGAGTTACCGCGATCATTCTGGGGATATGCGCTAGAATCAGCTGCATACCTTTTGAACCGAGTTCCTACTAAGACTGTGCCTACTACACCATATCAGATGTGGTGTGGGAAGAGACCCTATCTTAATCACATTAAGACATGGGGATGTCCGGCTTTTGTCAAAAAGCAGCATGCGGACAAGCACGAGGCACGCTCAGTACAGTGCAAGTTTGTGGGATATCCGAAGAACTCCAAGGGATATTTCTTCTATTGCGAAGAGGAACAAAAGGTTTTTGTTTCTCGTCATGCCTACTTCTTGGAAACTGAGTTTTTGGAAAATCAGATAAGTGGGAGCGCAGTAGAACTGGAAGAAATTCCAGAACCACAAGCTATTACTGAAAGCTTAGTAGAACCAGAGGGTTCGAAAGATCAGGACATTCCTACGCCGCTCCGCAGGAGTAGTAGGCAGTCTCATTCGCCCGAGAGATACTACGGTTTTCTTATAGACGGGGATAGAGAGGACTGCATCATTGATAGTGATGAGCCTACTAGCTTCCAGCAAGCCATTCAGAGCGTTGACTCAGTAAAATGGCTGGATGCAATGCGGATCGAAATGGAGTCCATGTACACCAACAAGGTATGGACGTTGGACATTGCTCCAGATGGGGTAAAACCCGTAGGATGCAAGTGGATCTTCAAAAGGAAGATTGGTGTAGATGGACAGGTTGAGACCTATAAGGCTAGACTTGTTACAAAGGGTTTTCGTCAAAGACCTGGTTTGGACTATGATGAAACCTTTTCTCCAGTGGCTATGCTGAAATCCATTCGGATCCTTCTTGCCATTGCTGCTTTCCACGATTATGAGATTTGGCAGATGGACGTAAAGACCGCATTTCTAAATTGAAATTTAGAAGAGTGCGTCTATATGGACCAGCCAGAGGGTTTCATTCAGAGTGGGAGCAGCGGAAAGGTGTGCAAGTTGCTTAAGTCCATCTATGGACTAAAGCAGGCATCGCGGAGTTGGAACATCTGTTTTGATGAGACGGTCAAAGAATTTGGCTTTATCAAAAATCCAGATGAACCATGCATCTATAGTAGATTTGTAGCAAGAACTGTCGTATTCCTCGTTTTGTACGTGGATGACATTCTGTTGATAGAAAATGACATTCCTATGCTACAATCTGTCAAGGGGTTCTTGTCACACAGGTTCTCCATGAAAGACCTGGGTGATGCCTCCTACATTCTGGGGATCCGGATCCATCGTGATAGATCCAAGAGGATATTAGGACTTTCGCAGTCCAGGTACATCGACACCATACTGAAAAGATTCAGTATGGAAGATTCCAAGCGCGGTAATCTACCGGCTTGTCCCGGGATCACCCTCTCCAAAGAGATGTCTTCCAAGACTGATTTGGAAAGGGATCGCATGTCTATTATACCCTACGCTTCTGCGGTAGGCTCTATAATGTATGCGATGTTGTGTACCAGACCAGATGTAGCTTATGCACTGAGTGTAGTAAGGAGGTATCAGTCAAACCCTGGGGAGAAACACTGGATAGCGGTAAAGAACATTCTCAAGTACCTGAGAAGGACTAAGGAGATGTTCTTGGTGTATGGCGGAAAAGACCTCCAGATCGAGGCCTTTGCTAACTCCAGCTTCCAGAGTGACAAGTATGATTCCAAGTCCATGTCGGGCTTTGTCTTTACCCTCAATGGAGGGGCGGTGTGTTGGAAGAGTTCCAAACAGGAAACCGTTGCAGACTCGACTATGGAAGCGGAATACATCGCTGCATCTGATGCCGCAAAAGAAGCCATCTGGATGAGGAAATTCTTGAAAGAACTTCAGGTGGTTCCGTCCATTGTTGATCCAATACCTCTGTATTGCGACAACAACGGGGCTATAGCTTTAGCGAAGGAACCCAGGTCCCATCAGAAATCCAGACACATCTTGAGGCGGTATCACCTGATCAGGGAGATCATGGATCGCCAGTAGATCGAGGTTCGGAGGGTTGCTTCAGAAGATAACACTGCAGATCCATTCACCAAGACCTTGCCCCAGACTCAGTTCGAGCGGCTGATCAAGATGATAGGTCTTCGATACGCCAGTACATGGCCTTAGTGCAAGTGGGAGATTGTTAGTGTATATGCCCTAGAGGCCATTACTGTATCATACTAGTTTGTATATTACTTAATGGAAGCTTGGGATATTCACAGTTGTATATACAATCTTGCTCAAAATGGTAGTATGCTACTTGGTTTGTTTCTACTTTAATGTGTACATGTGTTTCTTTTAGCATATTATCTATACACATTAGTAGAGCCCTTAGGATCTTTGCTTGATTACCAGCGTTGTGATGGCAGTCACACTCATGGGGGCAGGGTAATCTACAAGCACATCCTTATACACGCCCCTAGTCGTAGGATTATCGAGACAGGGCATTGATACTCTGGAGTAGACTAGCGTATGCGCTTCTCATCCCAGTGCGAGAGGCGGTCTGTCCCACAGCCGTCAGTACGTCGTACTAGAGATAGTATGCGGATGCTCGTTAGGTTACGAGTACACTGGACAGGACTCGTTGGGAACTGATGGTTGGTATTATACCTATCGTCAGTTATCAGTTCTCAGGTGACATGAGTACAGCTTAGTCCGCTGACTTGATACTGTCACTTCGCCTCAAGTGTGTTCCCACTGTACTTTGACTACTACCCTACCACGACTCAAAGGAGTCGTGCAAACAGGTAGTAGTTGGGTGCAGTCCCGAAGCACTTGGAGGCAGTGACGGTTAGACAGGATTCTTCTCTCCCGGTATTGGGGGTTGACATCGCGCTGTGTCTAGGAGAGCCATTACATGAGTAGTCCCTGGCCAGGGCAAGCGAGATATACTGGTAGGTTTCCAGTGTTATCTCAGAGTGTTCTGGGCTTCACTCCGACATGACTTGTACCGCTATTAGGGGACTGACGTTTACCGCCCCCCTAGGCCCGCCATGCGATGTATCAGACGAACAGACCGGACTGTACGGAGACTATCACATTCAGGCTCAGTAGGAGTTCAGATGGGGTTCACCTCGTCAGTCTTCTTATCGGCATCTACCTGGGGACCGTTACGTACAGCTAGTACCGCTTGCAGTCTGTGGTTAAACCCACTGCCAGCGTAGTGTCGAGTCTTTAGAGTCCCACACAGAGGGTTATTCGCCTTAGGGCAAAATGAGTAGAGGTCGCATGGTTTTGCGACAGGGTTCGTTCTCATCCGCGTACTTGTGCACGTTTGGAGTCCGGACGGATATTACTAGTGGGCTCTGGTTTGAGCCAGGTCCTAGTATATATTTTGGGGTTACTTTTATCGCATAGTATTCATGTTCCTCGGAACACGAATGCGGGTGTGTATGCACAGATGATTGAGGCGGAGGAAGAGGATTTTCATTGGGGTTTCGGAACGGGTGTGTATGCACAGTTGACAGTCGTCTTTTTCCAAACCCTAATGAATTTATGAATTATTAATTAATAATATTAATTAAATGAAAATGTGTCATGGTTGGGTTTGTTGACTTGTTGACCAAGGTTGACTTGTTGACCATGGTTGAAACATTGACTATCATCATTACACATCAAAGATGCTCTTTGATTCTAGCAAAACCATTTAATGTGAAATGATAATAGTCTTATCAAACCATCCATCAACTTTTCGTTTAGAATAATTTTTATTAATTTGATAATTCACTAGATATTGTCATGGTTGTAAGAAAACCAATTCATTCTATCATATTCACTCTCTCTCCTCTCTTCTTCTTCCTCCTCCTCCAGTTCAAGGAGATTCATTCTCATGTGTAGAGAAACCTCTCCTTGAGATAAAAACACCCTAAACCACTCTCTACTCACTCTAGGGTTGAAGGTCTAGCAAGCCAAAGACCTTAGTTCTCTCAAAGCTCGAGAAAGGAGCCCAAGGTTGAACCCTCAGGTGGATTCATCTTTGACGAAAGAAGGCGACGAGGATAGCATCATCCAACCTCTACAAAGGTTTCAAGAAGAAGGAGTTCAAGTGAGGTATAACATCTTTTCCGAGTAGCTAACTCTCTTTAGCTTGGTAGCTAGTTTTGTTTAGAAAAGATCCCGACTTTTGTTAGTCCATGTTACCTAGTGCGCTAAAAATTTGATTTTTATACCGTTTCCGCATCCCCGCAAGAACCGGGGTCAGCAACGTGGACTTACAGTAAGGTGGAAATCAAAGCACAGTGGGAATCACACAAGACTCTGTGACGATCTCGGGTCTACAGACTAACCTGCTCCAGTGTCACCTGAGAACTGCCATCTGACGTGAGGTATAATACCATCTGGGAGTTCTCGGCGAGTCCGTCCAGTGTACCCAGTCTCCACTGAGCACCCGTATACCATCTCTGATGTCAAACACCAATTGATATGAGATCATCCATCACCCATCTCATGGGTCGAGAAGTGTATACGCTAGTCTACACTGGTATATCGATGCCCCATCTCGATACACCCACGACTAGGGACCTTGAAGGATGTACTTATGGACTACCATGTCCCCACTAGTATGATCCGCATTATAGTCCAGGTAGTCAAGTACACATCCTAAGGGCTTTACCAACATCTAACCACAAGACAGTATAAAGAGACATGTATACATGTTAAGATAAAGAGCAACCAGATAGCATACTATCATATCGAGCAAGAAAGTCATCTCTATATATATGTCCAAGCATCCAATATAATATACATTACCTGTACAATACTGGCCTCTAAGGCATACATACAACTAACAATCTCCCACTTGCACTAGGGCCAGCTGCTGTAGTATCGCATACCGAGCATCCCGAAGAGTCTCTCAAACTGTACCTGGGGAATGGCCTTCGTGAGTGGATCCACTGTGTTATTCTTCGTGTCAACCCTCCTGACCTCGATCTCCCGGCGATCAACTATCTCCCGGATCAGGTGATACCTCCTCAGAATATGCCTGGATCGCTGATGGGACCTGGGTTCCTTGGCTAAAGCCACCGCTCCATTGTTATCGCAATACAAAGGTATTGGATTCTCAATGGATGGAACCACTCCAAGTTCAGTAATGAACTTCTTGATCCAGTCAGCCTCTTTGGCAGCATCGTTGGCAGTGATGTATTCAGCCTCCATCGTCGAGTTTGCCACGGTTTCCTGCTTGGAACTCTTCCAGCTAACCGCCCCTCCGTAAAGGGTAAAGACAAATCCCGACTGCGACTTAGAGTCGTCCTTATCACTCTGGAAGCTCGAATCAGTAAAGGACTCCACTTGGAGTTCTCCGTTACCATACACCAAGAGCATCTCTTTAGTCCTTCGTAAGTACTTGAGAATGCTCTTCACTGCTGTCCAATGACTCTCTCCAGGATCAGCTTGATACCTACTCACTACACTTAGTGAGTATGCTACATCGGGTCTGGTACATATCATTGCATACATGATAGAGCCTACAGCTGAAGCATAGGGTATCCCTTGCATGCGAGCTCTCTCCAAATCAGTCTTGGGAGACATCTCTTTGGAGAGAGTGACTCCAGAGATCGTGGGTAAGTTCCCACGCTTGGATTCTTCCATACTAAACCTCTTTAGTATGGTGTCAATGTACCTGGATTGGGACAATCCCAATATCCATTTGGATCTATCTCTATAGATCTTGATTCCCAATATGCAGGAGGCATCACCTAGATCTTTCATTGAGAATCTTTGTGATAAGAAGAGCTTGACCGATTGCAGCATAGGAATATCATTTCCTATCAAGAGTATGTCGTCCACGTACAATACGAGGAAAACAACCTTACTCTCTGCCACCTTCTTGTAAATACAAGGTTCATCTACGTTTTTGACGAAATCAAACTCTTTGATAACGACGTCAAAGCAGATGTTCCCACTCCGCGATGCTTGCTTTAATCCATAAATGGATTTAAGCAGCTTTCACACCTTCCCGCTGCTCCCACTGTCTACGAAGCCCTATGGCTGAGTCATGTACACGCACTCTTCTAAATCACCATTTAGAAAGGCGGTCTTAACATCCATTTGCCAGATTTCGTAATCATGATATGCAGCGATGGCAAGCATGATCCGAATGAATTTAAGCATAGCTACTGGAGAAAAGGTCTCGTCATAGTCCACACCTGGTCTTTGACGAAAACCCTTTCCAACAAGTCTAGCTTTGAAAGTCTCCACTTTCCCATCTACACCAAGCTTTTTCTTGAAGATCCACTTGCTCCCAATGGGTTTTACCCCTTCAGGAATATCTTCCAAAGTCCATACTTTGTTGGTGTACATGGATTCCATCTCGGACCGCATTGCATCCAGCCATTTCACTGAGTCCCCACTCGTGATGGCCTGCTCGAAGCTAGTTGGGTCATCATCCTCCATGATGCAATCCTCGCTCCCACCATCCATGAGAAAACAGTAGTATCTTTCAGGTTGGCGAGGAACCCTACTAGATCGGCGGAGAGGCTGGGGTTCGTTGGGAACTACCGAATCCTCTGGTTCAACCAAATCTTCTGTCGTAGTCTGTATTGCTGGAACCTCTTCCAGTTCTACCTCCTTGCCACTAATCTCTTTTTCAAGAAATTCCTTTTCTAAAAAGGTGGCATGTCGAGAAACAAACACCTTTTGTTCCTCGGTGTGGTAGAAGATATACCCGCGTGAATGTTTGGGATATCCAATAAACTTACACAGAATGGACCTTGCCGCGAGTTTGTCCGGATTTTGCGTTTATACATATGCCGGACAACCCCATATCTTAACATAATTAAGACATGGTCTCTTTACTTTCCATATCTCATATGGAGTGGTTGGCACGGATTTTGTGGGAACCATATTCAATAGGTCTGCAGCTGTTTCCAGTACATATCCCCAGAAGGAAATAGGTAACTCAGCTGTGCTCATCATAGAGCGCACCATATCTAATAGGGTGCGGTTCCTCCGTTCCGATACACCGTTATGCTGTGGTGTATATGCAGGAGTCAGCTGAGAGAGAATCCCATTCTCTTTTAGGAAGTCTAGGAATTCATTGCTCAAGTATTCACCTCCTCGATCAGATCGAAGGATTTTAATACTTTTCCCGGTTTGGTTCTCGACTTCTAGTTTATATTCTCTAAATTTCTCAAAAGCTTCTGATTTGTGTTTCATCAGGAACACATATCCGAATCTAGAGAGATCGTCAGTGAATGTAATGAAGTACGAAGAACCATCCCTGGCAAGTGTAGACATGGGACCACATACATCACTATGTATCAGTCCCAAGAGTTCGGTAACTCTTTCTCCGTGTCCCGTAAACGGAGTTTTGGTCATCTTGCCTTTGAGACATGACTGACAAGTGTCATAAGATGAAAATTCAAACGGATTCAAATATCCATCCTTATGCAACTTAGCTAGTCGTGTCGCATTGATGTGACCCAGTCTAAAATGCCACAAGAAGGATTCGTTCAGTTCTGAACTTTTCCTCTTGTGTGTGTTTGTTATGCTTAGAACTGTTGATTGATTTAGAACATAAATGCCATTGCACAACGTGCCTGATCCAACCAACTTTTGGTTACGGAAAATATTCATAACATTATCCTTTAATGCAAAATTATATCCCTCTTTACTCAGTAAAGAAACCGATATAATGTTGCATATCAGGTTCGGCATGTAATAGCATTCGTTCAGAACCAATGTATTACCAGTTGGCAATACAAGGTGATATTCCCCGACGGTCTTAGCTGCAACAATTGCACCATTTTCAACTCTTATGTCTTTATCACCTTCTCCAAGTTCTCTACCTTTCCTAAGCCCATGTAACTGATTACATATATGGGATCCTGACCCGGTATCTAATACCCAGGACGTAGGGCAAATGGAGAAACAGTTCTCTGTAACGAACACACCCGAAGAAAATGCATCATCATGTACTTTCTTCAATCGGGTGGCATGGGAATCCTGGTATACCCCTATGTCCTGTTCAGTCTTATAACTCTTATAAGAAAGAACGGAACCAACGTTCCCCAGCACAATATAACATGCGGGTTCAGTCAATGCATCCATATTATTATCTTGATTAAGGCATGACATGGTCGCTACCTGGAGAGAGAGAGAAGAAAACACTTTAGCGTATGCTCTTGCAAGATCAGATGGTTATTATCTTATCTAATCAGGATGGCTCCCACTGTTTTTATCAAATCTTCCTTCAAACCCTAAAAGGAAAGACTAGCCGGGATTAATTACACCCTACAACTTCGCCGATCTTTCAGCTAGGCCAGTGTCAGTACTTTGAGGGAGGTTCCCCGTGCTTTCGCACGGACCTAATTAAAGTAAACCTCGTTTTCCCATAGGCGTAACCCCGTTGACACCTTTCTAGACACCTACTTGATCGGCTAATTGTCCTGTGTAAAACTCTCCCGGGAGTAACAATTACTCGCAGTGGGTATCGGGATCCAACTATCTCATAGAAGGTATGCAATCTCATTGCAAATTTCAACACTTGAAATTCCCGATAATATTTTTCCCCTAGCGTCCTATGACCTTGACGCAGGCCAACAAACCATAGTGCGCTAGTCAAGTTCAACCCGTCATTTCTTGATTGAATTAAACCCACCCGTACGACCCTTGACGCAGGCCAACAAAGTCGCACGACTACCCTAATCCAATCTGCATCATATGCATCAACAGATAAATACTAGTTAGCTACCGCACACTACGCCTTGACGCAGGCCAACAAACGTAGCACGAATACTAAGTAGGATTTATCTGAAATGACGGAGGGCTACGACAGGTTTTTCTGAAAATCTATTGCGTAATGAACTTGATATCGTTGTAGAATCAAATGAAATTTTGAAATGGAGTGATTTTGAGGCTTTTATTAGTTTTGCTAAAGAGGTCACTCCCGTTGAAGGGATCTCGGCTCTTTCCTCATCGAATAAGGTGCGGGATATATCATATATATCACTGTGCAAAGCAAAACTCTAAAAGCAGTCAAAAGTCAAACCGAGTGTTGTAGCATCTGCCAGTTTTTCTAAAGAGGTCACTCCCGGTGAAGGGATCTCGGCTCTTTCCCCATCGAATAAGGTGCAGGGTATATCATATATACCGCTATGCAAAGCAAGACTGTAGCTACCCTTTTATTTTAAAATTTGATTCTACAACATCTTTTAGGTTTCTTTTCTTTCATTAATCACATTAATGAAGTCCCATCATTTAAGTCACCTAAACATCACAGATAAATACGACGTACACTTATGCCATCCGCATTCGCCTCGATGTCCCCTCGTGCACCGTTAGGTTAGGTAACTAACGGCAGAGCAGGGCAGGGCTAGCGCGGGTGTAAAACATAAGTAACGCCTATATAATATATCATATATACTATATACTGTATCCATCACAGAACATATCTAATGATCACATCACAGATATCGCTGCTGAAACATAGATGTAATGTGGGATATACTAGGACGTCCGTATTTAGTATTTAGCCAACAATAGAAAATACGGATTCCACAGTCGCGATGAATAGCCAAGCCCACACCCTGAACCCCTACAAGAGCGGCTAGCGACCCTACCAATTCTGGAGTTTAGGAGACCCGGTCTCGACTCCTCGAGATGGCCTCCCACTGAACCCCAGAACCCGGTCACCTATGCTCCCCTCCTTGGGTCCATCCTAATGCGGAAAAGTAAATAATATACAACACAGGTGGTATCGACCTCAACCCGGAAGTGCCCCAAATAAAAGAATATTACATTACATTTGAATTTACATGAATGAAAATATAAAACTCTCATCTCACATAAACACCCCCCCCCCCCCCCGCGGCTATTCAATCGCGACAATCATGCACACCATATCTCAGCAACACATAATATCTCATATCATCAACGTAAGTAAGTATACGTACCCTAATTGTCGTTGATGTATAGCAACGAAACCGGCGATATCGACATACTACACTTACGGTCACAGAAAAGAAAGTGTAAAACTGCAATATCTAGAATCCACATTCTCTTTAGACATCGTAAATGCGAAATATCACATACTTCGTATTTCATGTCCAACTATATGAATTCCACATATTGCATCACATTCCAGATAAATAGACGGTATTAAAGTTTTCGAACGAACGATCAAATACCCAAGATTCGCTAAAGCTCAACACTTGAGTAGAGTTCAAAAACCCGGAGTGTGACACAGTGGTAGCGGTCCAGCCGTAGAAGGGTCAAGCCAACGCCTCACATGTGGCACGCCGTACTGCCCCAAACCCTAAGGTTCAAAAGGCAGTTCAAGACGGTCACATAATCGAGTTAAGGTTTGTTGTCTTCTAGAGGGTCCACCACAAACAAACTTGCACGTATTTCCGAAATATTTTAAACCCCGTGAAAAGTGAGCAAATGATACTCGTTCAAACACTTCAATACATTCTAATTTATCCGGAAAAGTCACGAAATGAAAATTCCGATCGAATCGACGAGTCCAAAACCATCTCAAGAATTTTCAGCACTAAATTCAGATTAAAAATACCCTAAAAAATATACAAGCAGAAGCAAGCATTACTGTACAAAAATCATGCAGTGATTGATATATACGGCCGCGGAACCTCGGCCCAAGCAAGCTTTGGCCGCGTTTCCACGGCGAGATTGACTGTTCACAGCATCGAATTTTACAGTAAATCTTATATTTACCTGCTGAATTTTTTACATATTTTTAATTCTGAAAAACAACAGTTTTGAAAAAATGACCAGAGAGCGCTATAAAACCGTATTTTTCGGTTGGATCGGAGTTTTAACTTCATTAAAGTGTCGCCTAATGTTCTAGGTCGGCTCTGATACCAATGAAGGGTTAGCCTAGCACCTCATGAAGGGTTTGGAAGCATCACATGTACCAAAGATTGAATTTTTAGGGTGCTAAGTTAACATACAAAGGATCGATCCTAGAAAAATTAGGGTTTCAAGAAACTACACATCATCACATGAAAGAAATGCTAGGGTTTTGAGAGTACAACCTTTGTAGCTCCCTACGCTAGACTCCTTGTCCACTTGAGGGTTGGAGGAGGGTTCGCTTGAAGTCTCCTAGTGTCCACGACGATTCACCCGAAGCTCCTAGTCCAAGCTTGCAACTTCACTTTTCAAAAGAAGAAATGAAGATAGCACTCTAAAAAAGTGGGCTAAACTTGTGTAGAATGATATTATGCTTCTCTCTCTCACTTCAAAAACCTTTCTTGATGTGTATTTTGCTCACTATAAAATACTAGAGAGCAAAAGAAGAAGGAGGAAGAAGATGATGGCTTTTCTTTTTCAAGAAGAGAAAAGATCAACCTTAGAAAAGAAATAAAAATATATCTATATATATTTATTTCTTCTCATCTCAAACCATGGTTAGAATATGAAGATATTATTGTATCATAGTTTGAAACACCTAAGGAAAAATAACCAAGGGTTAAAGAGTGGTTGAGCAAGGTAAGATGTAGAAGAGTGTAGAAACAATTCAATAATTAACCCTCTTTCTTTCCCTTTTTGTTCTAGTATAAATACAATAATAATCCATATTAAAAACCATGGTGTGGGTCTTATATTGCCATCATATTCCATGTATAAGCAACCATGAAGGATGATGCATGTATGTATGTGTGTATGCACATCCACATGTGCATGAAACTAAAAGAAAGAAAGCATACATGCATGCATACATCCATCATGTACAAGAAAAGGTTTTAAGTGAGAAAACTAATGGTTAAATGATAAATCAACACTTGATTTATCAATCCGGCCATATCACATATGACCCCACCAAAAGCAAGCCGCCCGATCAATATACGGTATCCTATACGCGCATTTTAATCGGGTCCATGCATATATCGCATACGCGCACCACAACGTTTCGCCTGGACTAGGTAACTCCTTTGTGGGACTCTAAGACTCGTCAATACGCCGGTAGCGGGTGATGATCATATCAAGCACCCCCAAGCCGCAAGCGGTCAGCTAAACGTAACGGCCACCCGGGTATTGAGCGATCAGAAGGAAACAAGCGAACCCGTTACAACTCCCGTCGAGCCAATCGGCAACACTACCGTGCAGTCCGGTCTCTTCGTCTGATATGTCGCATATAAAGTCTAGGGGTGGTAAACGTCAGACCCCAATAACCGAAAAGTCGTGCCGATGTGAGGCTCATAACGGGTCGAGAAACTACTGGTAACACTTACCAGCAAATCTCTAATCAGCCCTGGCCAGGGACTTCCCTGTTACGGCCAATCGAGCACAGCGCAACATCAACCCCAATACCGGGAGAGACGAAACCCCTCCTATCGCTCATTGCCTCCATGTGACTCGGGACTGTACCCAAAAACCACCGTTTTGCATGCCCTCATGGACGTGGTAAGGTGGAAATCACAGCACAGTGGGAATCATACAAGACTCTATGACGATCTCGGGTCTACAGACTAACCTTCACCAGTGTCACCTGAGAACTGCCATCTGACGTGAGGTATAATACCATCTGGGAGTTCTCGGCGAGTCCGTCCAATGTACCCAGTCTCCACTGAGCACCCGTATACCATCTCTGATGTCAAACACCAATGGATATGGGATCATCCATAGCCCATCTCATGGGTCGAGAAGTGTATACGCTAGACTACACTGGTATATCGATGCCCCATCTCGATACACCCACGACTAGGGACCTTGAAGGATGTACTTATGGACTACCATGTCCCCACTAGTATGATCCGCATGATAGTCCAGGTAGTCAAGTACACATCCTAAGGGCTTTACCAACATGTAACCATAAGACAGTATAAAGAGACAAGTATACATGTTAAGATAAAGAGCAACCAGATAGCATACTATCATATCGAGCAAGAAAGTCATCTCTATATATATGTCCAAGCATCCAATATAATATACATCATCTGTACAATACTGGCCTCTAGGGCATACATACAACTAACAAAATCAAGAATTGATTTAATGATTTAATGTATAATTATATATTTAATATATTACTTTACATTAACTAGTATTTGTTCACTTATGATTGATTTTCTCACTTGATGTGCACAAGTTGTATATATGATATATGTTTGTGCACTAGTTTGTATCATGATTGATGATACATGCAAACTTGGGTGTGTGTATGACTTACACCATGTTTAGGTTAATAGTTGGGTTTTATTTATTTTATTTATTTTTGGCAAAAACAAAATGGTGGCTTTCTTTGTTTTTTGCTTGAAGCTTCATGAAGCTTTTTAAGCATCTTTGACAAAGTCTAACCATTTTGTTTTGCTTGAGATTTTCACTAACCTAACCATTAGCTCAAACTAGGGTTTAGTCTCTACAAAGGTTAACTCATCCATGGTTGCATTATGATATACTTCACTTGATTATTCATTTTAGTTAATTGATAATTCATTCTTATTCCTTCTTCTTCTTCTTCTTCAAGAAGAAGAAAAACCTTTCTTGAAAATGACCAAGTGAAGATTAAGAGTGAGAAATCCAAATCCAAAGTGAACCCAATTCCTATTTCTTCATCCTCTACCACTTGCCATGTAGTATACGGTGTTCTCTTCACAAAGTTCATGACCAAGTGAAGATGGAGCTTGAGTTTGAGTCTCCTCGACGTAGATCATCTTCGGCCTCGAAGTCAACGACCAGCCCACTCATTTCTCCGAAGAAACCATCGCTAGGGTCCGGGATCCCGATGATCGCAGCGAAGGGACGTCAACACGGAGCATTAGAAGTGAAGGAACGGATCTACAAAGGTTGTTATCCCTTTCACTTAGTAGCAAAGTAGTTTGCTTGCTTTTGGTTTCGCCTAATCTCTAGTATACGATCTTGCATTGGGTTGTTCGGCACATAAAATTTGATTTTGGCATGGTAGATGCCTTGTTGAACCTCTTGAGTGTGCCTAGGAACCCTACAGTGGTATCAGAGCCTAGCTAGAGCTTTAGGCGAAGTGTAGACGAAGTTAGAAACCCGATCGAACCCCGAAACCCTAAACTACACCCTTCTCTGTAAATTTTTTCAAAACTGTGATTTTTGTGAATTAAAAATACTCAGAAAAATCAGCAGGATTTTCTAGGAGTTACTGTGCAACACGTGCCTCTAATACCTCCAAAGCGCCGCGGAACCGCGGCCGTACCATGGTATTGGCGGCGGTTCCGCGGCCGTATGTAAAGAATAGGTACTCAGTTTTGCACAGTAAACTCTGTATGTGATTCCTGATTCTTCTGGAAATTTTTAATTATACTCAAGAGTTGAGTTATCTGGGGTGTATTGGGGACTCGTTGATTTGATCAGATATTTTAACTTTGTTTTTGTGTTTTTCCGGGTAATTTTAGAAAGTGTTAAAATGTTCGACCGGATATCAATATCTCACCTTTTCCCCTGCCGGAAAGTTTCCAAGTGTTGGATTTTTCCGTAGTTTAAGAGCGTTCTAAGTAGTGCAAGTAACGCGATGGACCCTCTAGAAGACAACAAACCTTAACTCGATTATGTGACCGTCTTGAACTGCCTTTTGAACCTTAGGGTTTGGGGCAGTACGGCGTGCCACATGTGAGGCGTTGGCTTGACCCTTCTACGGCTGGACCGTTGGTACTGTGGCATGAAGCGGATGTTTTTAAACTTATTTCAAGTGTTGAACCATTTGGGAAAACTTGGGTGTTTGATTGTTCGATCGGAAAGTTTAACATTGTCTATTTATCTGGAATGTGATACAATATTTGGAATTCACAAGTAGTTATGAGATAACTAATTTGAATGCTATAAATCTAGCAGTTTAATCTCACTTGATCGGTTGCCACGGAATTTTGATGTGATCGAAAGTCCGTCGCAATCACGTTGCGTACGCGGATACTCGCCGATAAACTTAATATATAGCCACGCCCCATAGCCCCGACCAAGTGACTGTAGGAGAACCCCATCGCCGAAAGCATCCATTCGGGTGCTCGCGGCAGCGGTGTTCCGCCTTAGTGTACTTCGTCGACGGCATCCGGGGGTGCGGCCGTCTACTAAAGTTTGCGACGAGCATTCGTTCTGGATGTCGGGAATCTTGTTGAATTGCCCGACTTTATATTGAAAAGTGTTTTCGATAATGAGACTAAAATGCGGGGTTTATAATTGTTAGGCATGCGATGTCTAAGGAGGTTGCGGATTCCAACTGTTGTAGTTTTACACTTTCTTTTCTACGACCGTAAGTGTAATATGTGATATCGCCGGTTTCGTTGCTATATGTCAACGACAATTGGGATACGCATATTTACTTACGTTGATGACATGTGATGTTATGTGTTGCTGGATATGTTATATTGGATCGTCGTGTTTGAATAGCCGAGGGTGTTTATGTGAGATGAGTGTTTTTTCTTTTTCATTCATGTAAAAAACTTGTATGTAATATTCTTTTATTGGGGCACTTCCGGGTTGAGGATGATGTCACCATTGTATAATATTTACTTTTCCGCATTAGGATAGACCCAAGGCGGGAAGCACAAGTAACCGGGTTCTAGGGTCCAGTGGGAGACCATCTCGAGGAGTCGAGTCCGGGTCTCCTAACTCTAGAATTGGTAGGGTTACTTGCCGCTCTCGTAGGGGTCTAGGGGTGTGGGATTGGCTATTCATCACGACCGTGGAATCCGTGTTTTATACAGGTTCAAAATAAAACACGGACGTCCTAGTATATCCAATATTTCATATGATATTTTCTGCTACGTTATCTGTGATGTGATCCTGTGATATGTTCAGATTGATACTGTATATAGTATATATGATATATTATATAAACGTTGCTTATGTTTTACACCCGCGCTAGCCCTGCCCCCCTCTGCCGTTAGTTACCTAACCTAACGGTGCAGATGGGACATCGAGGCGAATGCGGATGGCATAAGCGTACGTTGTATTTATCTGTGATGTTTAGGTGGACTTAAATGATGGGACATTCATTAATGAGATTAATGAAAGAAAATAAACCTAAAAGATGTTGTGGAATCGAATTTCAAAAATAAAATTAGGTAGCTCTAGTTGTTGCTTTGCATAGCGGTGTTCCTTGTAGAACATCCAACACCTTATTCGATAAGGAAAGAGCCGACGATCCCTTCACCGGGAGTGACCTCTTTAGCAATAATTAGCAGATGCTACAACCTTCGGTTTGTCTTTTGACTGCTTTTTCTAGTTCTTGCTTTGCATAGTGGTATTGTGAATATCCTGCACCTCATTCGACGAGGAAAGAGCCGAGATCCCTTCACCGGGAGTGACCTCTTTAGCGAAACTAGCAAAAGCCTCAAAAACACTCCATTTAAAAACCATTTGATTCTGCAGCGAGATCAAGTTCAAAGCGTTAATGGTTTTCTTAAAAACCATCCGCAACCCTCCGTCATTTTAGGAAGTAGAGTACTTAGTATTCGTGCTGTGTTTGTTGACCATAGTCAAGGCACAGTGTACGGTAGCTAAGTGATGTCTTCCTACACTGCATATGATGCGATTAGTTAGGACAGTCATGTGGCTTTGTTGATCTTAGCCAAGGGTCATGTGGGTGTGTCTAATTAATCACGAAATGACGGGTAGAACTTGACTAGTGCTTATGATTTGTTGACCTTAGCCAAAGTCATAGGTGCTAGGGGTAAAAACCATTATCGGGAGTTTCAAGTGTTGAAATTTGCAATGAGATTGCATATCTTCTATATGATAGTTGGATCCTGATACCAACTGCGAGTAATTGTTACTCCTGGGAGAGTTTTGCACTTTACAATTAGCCGATCAAGTAGGTGTCTAGAAAGGTGTCAACGGGGTTACGTCCCTGGGAAAACGAAATTTATTTTAATTAGGTTCGTGCAAAAGCACGGGGAACCTCCCTCAAAGTACCGGCACTGGCCTGGCTGAAAGATTGGCGAACTTGTAGAGTGTAATTAATCCCGGCTAGTCTTTCCTTTTAGGGTTTGAAGGAAGATTTGATAAAAACAGTGGGAGCCATCCTGATTAGATAAAATATATAACCAATCTAATCTTGCAAGAGCGCACGCAGAGTGTTTTCTT
The DNA here is from genome assembly GCA_030015575.1 of Agapanthus africanus. Lineage (NCBI taxonomy): Eukaryota > Viridiplantae > Streptophyta > Magnoliopsida > Asparagales > Amaryllidaceae > Agapanthus > Agapanthus africanus. The sequence goes on from JASDDO010000004.1 coordinate 212,234,221, forward strand.
CTCTCTCTCCAGGTAGCGACCATGTCACGCCTTAATCAAGATAATAATATGGATGTATTGACCGAACCCGCTTGTTATACTGAGCTGGAGAACGTTGGTCCCGCTCCAACTTATAATTGTTATAAGACCGAGCAGGAAATAGGGGAATACCAGGATTCCCATGCCGCCCAAACGAAGAAAGTGCATGAGATGCATCTCCTTCAGGTTCGTTCATTACAAAGAACTGTTTCTCTGTATCCTTTACGTCCTGGGTATTAGATACCGGATCAGGATCCCGCAAATGTAATCTGTTACATGGGCTACAGATAGGTAGAGAACTGAGAACGAGTGATAAATTTCACGAGACAGAAAACGGTGCAAGTGTTGCAGCCAAGTCTGTTGGTCACTATCACCCTGTATTACCAAAATACACTGATTCTGAACGAATGTTATTAGATACCGAACCTGATATACAACATCATATCAGTCTCTTTATTTACTAAAGAAGGATATAATTTTGTATTGTTGGATAATGTTTTGCACATATCCTATATCAAGAGTTGATCGGTTCAAGCACGTTATCTAAAAGCATATACATTCTAAATCAGACCACAGTTCTTAATGTACAGAACACACACAAGAGGAAGAGTTCAGAAATGAACGAATTCTTCTTGAAGTATTGTAGACTAGGTCATATCAATGCGACCCGACTAGCTAAGTTACATTTAGATGCATATTTAAATCGGTTTGAATTTACATCTTGTGAAACTTGCCAGTCATGTCACAAAGATATGATGACCATAGCTCTGTTTACTCGAAACAGAGAAAGAGGTAGTGAACTCTTGGGACTGATACATAGTGATGTATAAAGGTCCCCGATCTACATATGCCAGGACTAGTTCTTTGTACTTCCTTACATTCACTGATGATCTCTCAAGATTCGGACACATGTTCCTGTTGAAACACATGTCTGAAGCTTTTGAGAAATTCAATGAATATAAGTTAGAAGTAGAGAACCAAATACAGGTATAAGTATTATGTCCTATGATAAGATCAGGGAGGAGAATACTTGTGCATGGAACTCTTGGACTATTCTAAAGGAGAATGAGATTCTCTCTCAGTGTTTCTCCTCTGTATACACCACAGCACAACGGTGTATCGGGGTGGAGCAATCACACCCTATATGATATGGTGCGCTCTATGATGAGTACTACTGAGTTACCTGTTTCCTTTTGGTGGTTATGCACTTAAGAAGATGCATACCTATTGAATTAGGTTCGAATCATATCACTGCCTACCACTCCATATGAGATATGGTATGGGAAGAGCATATCTCTTAAGTAAGTTAAGATTTGGGATTGTCCGGCCTATGTCAAAAGCAAAATCCGGACAAGATCGAGGCAAGGTCAATTCTGTAGAACTGGAAGGAGTTCCAGCTATACAAACTACAGCTGATGATTTGACAGAACCAAAGGATTCAATAGTCTCCGACGAACCTCAGCCTCTCCGCCGATCTAGCAGGGTTCCTCATCCGCCTGAGAGATACTTCGGTTTCTCGATGGCAGTGGGAGCGAGGATTGCATCATGAGATGATGACCCAACTAGTTTCGAACATGCCATCAAGAGCAGGGACTCTGTAAGAATGGCTGGATGCTTAGCGATCTGAGATGGAATCCATGTACACCAACAAAGTATGGACTTTGGATGCTATATCTGAAGGGTTAAATCCCCATCAGGAGCAAGTATATCCTGAGAAGATTACTTGGTGTAGATGGAAAAGTTGAGACTTTCAAAGCTAGACTTGTTAAAGGTTTTCACCATCGACCAGGCGTGGATAATGATGAAACATTTTCCAGTGGCTGTGCTTAAGTCCATCCGGATCCTACTTGCCATTGCTACATACCATGATTGCGATATCTGGTCGTTGGGTGTCATGACTGCTTTTCTAAATATAGATTTAGAAGAGAACGTCTATAAGAACACAGCCAGAGGGCTTCGTAAACAGTGGGAGCAGCGGAAACGTGTTCAAGATGCTTTACAGAATAAAGCAGGCATCGCGGAGTTGGAACATCTGTTTTGATGTGGTAGTCAAAGAGTTTGACTTCATCAAAATGGTAGATGAACCTTGTATATACAAAAAGGTAGTAGAGAGTAAGGTGGTCATCCTCGTATTGTACATGGACAACATACTCTTGATAGGAAAAGAGTTTCATATGCTACGCTCGGTCAATCTCCGCTTATCACATGAATTCTCCATATAGGATCAAAGTGATACCTCCTAAATCCTGGGTTTTGGATCTATGAGATATATCTAAATGGATATTAGGATTCTCACTAGGTGTAGTGAGATGGTGTCAATCGATCCTGGGGAGAATCACTAGAAAAGTTCCAGGGTGATAAGGACGACTGAATGTCAGTCACAGGCATTGTCTTTACCCTCAGTGGAGGGACAGTATGTTGGAAGAGTTCCAAGCGAGATACCATGGCAAACTAGACGATAAAGGCTGGTGACATCGCTATCAAAGATACTACCAAAGAGGCAGTTTGGGTATATATTAGTTCATGAGATGAACTAGGTTCCTACCACTGTGTGACAATGGAAGTGTGGATTTAGCCCAGGAACCCCGGTCCCATCAGTGACCCAGACATATTCTGAGGCAGCATCACCTGATTATGGAGATGGTTGATCTCCAGGGTGATCGAGGTTAGGAGAGTAGACTCAGAGGACAACACGGAGGATCCACTCACAAAGGTATTTTCCCAGAGAGAGACTATTATAGGATGGTTGAGTATGAGATACTGCAACCACTGCTACAGATGGCCCTAGTGCAAGTGGGAGATTGTTAGTTATATGTATGCCCTAGAGGCCATTACTGTACATGAGATGTATATTGTAGTGGATGCTGGGACATATATAGGTAGGACTTTCTTGCTCGACATGATAGTACGCTATCTGGTTGCTCTTTATCTTAACATGTATACTTGCAGTCTCTCTATTACATGTTGATAAAACCCTTAGGATGTGTGCTCGACTTCCAGGACTATGATGCAGATCATACTAGTGGGGCCTGGGTAGTCAATGAGTACATCCTTCAATGTTCCTAGTCGTGGGAATATCGAGATGGGGCATCGATATTCCAGAGTATACTAGCGTATATCTTCTCGACCCATGTGATGGGCGATGGATGATCCCATATCCATTGGTGTTTGACATCAGAGATGGTATGCGGGTGCTCAGTGGTGACTGGATACACTGAACAGACTCGCCGAGAACTTCCAGATGGTATTATACCTTACGTCAGATGGCAGTTCTCTGGTGACACTGGTACAGCTTAGTCTGTTGACCCGAGATCGTCATAGAGTCTTGTGTGTCTCCCACTGTGCTTTAATTTCCACCCTACCACGGCTCTACTGAGTCATGCAAACAGGTGGTTTTTGGATACAGTCCCGATTCACATGGAGGCAATGAGCGATAGGACGAGATTCGTCTTTCCCGGTATTGGGGGTTGTATGCTCGACTGGCCATAACTGGAAATCTCTGGCCAGGGTTGCAGGGATTTACTGGTAAGTGTTATCAGTAGTTTCACGCTTGTTGTGGAACTTACATCGGCATGACTTATCAAGCTACTGGGGTCTGACGTTTACCATCCCTAGGCGAGATATGCGACATATCAGACGAACAGACCGGACTGTGCGGTAAGTGTTACTGATTGGATTCACAGGAGTGTGAGCAGGCTTGCTCGTTGATCATCTGATCGCTCAATACCCAGGTGGCCGTTACGTTTAGCAGACCGCTTGCGGCTTGTGGGTGATTGATATGATCACCACCTACTGCCGGCGTATTGACGAGTCTTTAGAGTCCTACACAGAGGTTTCCTGGCTCAAGCGAAACGAAATAGGAGCGCATATGAGATATGTGCGGGACCGAGAATAATACCAGTATGTGATGCTGTGTTCTATTCTCGCGATTTGTATCATCGGACGGTTATATGTGATATAGCCGGGTTACCGAATCAAGTGTTGTTTCGATATATTGATACACTAGATATTAGTCGGTTATATACGATATGACCGAATCATTAAATCAAGTATTGATTTAATGATTTAATGTATAATTATATATTTGATATATTACTTTATATTAACTAGTATTTGTTCACTTATGATTGATTTTCTCACTTGATGTGCACAAGTTGTATATATGATATATGTTTGTGCACTAGTTTGTATCATGATTGATGATACATACAAACTTGGGTGTGTGTATGACTTACACCATGTTTAGGTTAATGGTTGGGTTTTATTTATTTTATTTATTTTTGGCAAAAACAAAATGGTGGCTTTCTTTGTTTTTTGCTTGAAGCTTCATGAAGCTTTTTAAGCATCTTTGACAAAGTCTAACCATTTTGTTTTGCTTGAGATTTTCACTAACCTAACCATTAGCTCAAACTAGGGTTTAGTCTCTACAAAGGTTAACTCACCCATGGTTGAATTATGATATATTTCACTTGATTATTCATTTTAGTTAATTGATAATTCATTCTTATTCCTTCTTCTTCTTCTTCTTCAAGAAGAAGAAAAACCTTTCTTGAAAATGACCAAGTGAAGATTAAGAGTGAGAAATCCAAATCCAATGTGAACCCACTTCCTATTTCTTCATCCTCTACCACTTGTCATGTAGTATAGGGTGTTCTCTTCACAAAGTTCATGACCAAGTGAAGATGGAGCTTGAGTTTGAGTCTCCTCGACGTAGATCATCTTCGGCCTCGAAGTCAACGACCTAGCCCGCTCATTTCTCCAAAGAAACCATCGCTAGGGTCCGGGATCCCGATGATCGCAGCGAAGGGATGTCAACACGGAGCATTAGAAGTGAAGGACCGGATCTACAAAGGTTGTTATCCCTTTCACTTAGTAGAAAAGTAGTTTGCTTGCTTTTGGTTTCGCCTAATCTCTAGTATACGATCTTGCATAGGGTTGTTCGGCACATAAAATTTGATTTTGGCATGGTAGATGCCTTGTGGAACCTCTTGAGTGTGCCTAGGAACCCTACAATGATTTAGTGCACGATAGATGCACCTGATTTGGATTTTCGTGCATGTTTGGCGCATGTTTTGAGATGCGATTTTGGCGCACACCAGATGCACTAAATCGAGATTCTTCGTGCATGTCAGATGCACCTGTTTTTACTGTCAGGTACACCTGTTGCCCTTGACAGGTGTTTCGTGCACACCCGATGCACTTAGATATTGTTTCTGTGCGCATGTATGGCACATTCATGGATTTTGATTTCCGTGTGCACCAGACGCACGTGGTATTCATATGCACATTTTTGGGATTGATTTCTTATGGAGCAGAACGTTTTTGTGATGTTTTATCGTTGTTTTCGTACTGAGCAGGATGAGTCAGATGACAGTACCTGAGTATATTTTGCATGCATTGATAGATTTCAAAGGGATTTCCAAAAACGAGCTATAGTCTCAATATTTATCTACGTGTCCGATATGACACGAAACGTTTAAAACAAGGAAACCCTTCTAAATTGTTTTCTAAACGGCGGAACGTACATATTAAACCAAAGATATATACATATATGGTTATTTCTTACGATAGACTTCCGCCACTGTGCAGTGTTATGCGCATTGCACAGCGACTTTAAAAGATTTGGCATGCATTTCCTTCAGATATTTACATGTATAGTTCGGATTTATATCATTCTGGTTTTACTTTGGATTTGGCATTCGTGTCTTTACCTTGACTCCGATGATTGCGGGACGCTTGACGGAGTTTCGATTTTGAGTTATCTGCTCATTACTCATGCGCATGCATTGCGCTATGATGAGTTTTACGTATTGATGATTTCGGAGCCCCGACGACTTGGACATTTTATTGAAATGTTTTAGAATTTGGGGGTTTAAATTTAAATTCGGGGACCGAATTTCTTTAAGTGGGGAAGATTGTAATATTTCAAAAAAATAAAATATTATTTTTGGGAATTTTTATAATTTAATATTATTTTAATGAATATTTTAATATTTCGGTATAATTAAATACCAATAAATGGGGAAAATTTTGGAAAAATTATGGAAAATTCTAAAATAGGGTATTTTATGGAATTTTGCCATTTTTAAGTTTTTATGATTAGTTATAAGCTAATTTAGTGCTAATCGCGATTAAAAATCGCTAATCGGTTTTTTAGCATTTTTGGGCAAAACATGCACATATCATTTTTCACTTGTGTTTCATTTGTTTCTTTGCCTTCTCTTTATTTTAGCATGGTGGCTTAGGGTTGACCATTGAGTGAGAAGGATATGAAAAGAAAAGAAAAGAAAAAGGTAAGAATGATCAAGTGAGAGAAAGGTGTAGGTCAACCCTTCTTTTTTTTGAACCATCCCTCCTCATTTCATCATGTCACTTCTCTCTCCTCTCCTTCCCCTTGCTGCTGCAGCTCCTCCCTCTTCTCCCCTCTCTCTTCAAGCCTAGATCCACCATGAATACAACTCCAAAACCCTATTCCCATTTCACAAAAAATGTTCCCAAGCTCACTAGCTACACATTGGACCTAGAAAGAAAGGATCTTAAGGACTTTGAGCAACTCAAGAAAATTCTTGAGTTGCCAAAGGAGGTAAATTCTGCACCACTAGTATAGTATTTCAATTCCTTACGCATCAATACTTGTTTCATGCCGATATTGTGTGTTTTGATGGACTTTGGAAAATTCAAGTTAGGGTTTAGGTTTGATCTGAAATCAAAGATGAATTGAGGTGTAATTAGAAGCTACAACCCCTGTTGTGAAGTTACATTGGACCAAATTAGAGATTAAAACCCAGAATACGGATTTATAGAATCGATATCGGGAAAAACTGTAATTCTGTGAGTGTGTTTTGAAATCCGCTTTCACCCCGAGACTCCTAAAATAATTTTGGTTGGACAGTAAGATATGCAGACACCCTGGAACCACCACCCAAAACCCTAGCCCCCATCTCCTTCCCCAGGCCGCCAATTTATCCCTTCTGGCCGCAATTTTCGGCCAGAGCAGGTTGGAACCCCCTCGTTTTTGTTCTGTAGCCTTATACCCTATAAACTAGACCCTTGGCATATGCAATTTTGACTGATTCCACATAGGGTAGAATCTGGGGTAATTTTCATTAGTTGGCACATGGTTTATGACTTGTTTTAGCATGGATTTTGGTATTTGGTGATTCGTTTCTGTCGGGTGGCGTATGAACGTCAACGGCAAAGGGTTATTGGTCGTGTTTGCATGCTGGACTATAGGTTTTTACCTATGGGCGTAGCGTGTGCCGTTTTGGTTTCCGATGTGATTTTCATATGCTTTAACATTTGTGATATCCTTGTAGGTACCCCACGTGACGTCGAGGCGTTGAAGATAAAGATGGCGACATCGACATCGGCACACAGGAAGCAAGGTGAGTAGATTTATATCTACGGGGAGAAGTCGGGTGGATGGCGTATAGCACCCCCGCAGTTCATGGTGATGTATACGAATACGTATACACACGTATATTGGTTATCTATTGCTTGAGATTATTGATGATAAAGATGGATATTTGGTGTGATTGGATTGGTTTAACGTTGCGAAACCCTAGAGTAATGGTTGCACCACACATACACACACACCCATACTTGCATACCTTCTTCTTTCATATGTGCGTATATGGGAATATATAGTTATGTGTTCACATGGGTATGGGACTATGTGTTCATATACTGGATTTGAGGATAGTATTTGGGATTGAGGTGAGTCGATGAGATTTGATTTGAGACCGTGAGATCGGTGATATGGCAGGATTCGTATGTGAGATACGTCATGATGTTATAGCGGATCTTTGGACGACGATACCATGTGAATAGTGATATAAATAAAATGGTCGACATGTGATCGTGATATGAGATGTGATAAGCTAGGATATTTATAATAGGCCGCATTGGGCGATGTATACCTCTTTATGATGATATGTGGTGATGACATCGGTTTCTATGAGGCTGTAGATTAGCAGTCAGTTCAGGATTATTGAGGATATCAGTATTGTACTAGACGTAGATCAGTACCCCGGATTATGATCTTGGATAAAGAGGATATCAGATGAATAATGTGATGAATGTGATATTAACCCATACCCAGATTTGGGATGCCGTACGACGGATTTACATACGAGCTATATATTGATGACTGATCCGCACTCTTGACTTGGGAATATCTGATTATGAATATGGTATCGGATGTGATATTATTGAGGCGGGATCACCGACTAATATATGTGTATATATATGTATCGACTCAGATGTTAGGCGGTTTCCTTACCTTTAGTTCCGCTTGTTAGTTCAGCCGTATAGTTTAGTGTAGTTGTTAGACTAGATTAGATTCCTACCTATTTCAAAACTAACGAATCGAGGGTATTTTAAAAAGACAAGTCAAGGGATTCTACGGATATTTCAAAGGACTTATCTTTTCTTAAAAAAACACCGTCGCCCTTATTTTCAAAACACCGCGATTCGTGTTATTTCAAATGGCACCACTGTAGAACTCATATTATATTAAATGCAGATTAGTTATCGTTGTGTCTAGTATTCAGCTCCCGCACATTATTGTTGTTCGCTCCGCATCGCATACCTATGTTGTGATTTCATATTCCATTGTTGATATCATGCTGTTAGGACACCGGCACCATTACCGATGATGTGTGTGTACCACGTACACTTACTTGCCGGCTCACACACATCATCATCGGTAATTGCCATGTCACGTACACTTTAGAAAATACTGCTACATTGACATAGCTTGTTATCTAATAGTTTCGACATGATATTAGTGTACTTGCCTTATATGCCAATTTAGACATTGCAGTTACCACTTGCTACTTCATGCATATTGTTATTCACTGTTATGCCGCATTCATGGATTTTTATGCCTATATTCATTGTTTTACATGCCATCGATGATATGGATTCGGATTTTCATGAGATTTCCTGGATTTGGGGGAAAACCGCAAAAACATTTATAAATTTCTTTTCTCTCCCTTTTAAATGAAAAGTGCGGTTTTCCCATGATGTATGAGTCGTCCACCATGAGTTTGCTGATGGATTTTAAGACCCGATTCGAGGAGTTGGATGAACCGTTTCGGGTACATGGTGGGCCCGGTAAGGTATCCCGGGGCAAGAAGTTCGAGTAGTAAGCAATGAGCCTGGCAGGGGAGCACTACCGACCGGTGATTTTACCCGACGCGTCGGATATCCGGAGGATACCGTCATGGTCTTGAGATTGATGTTAGGGGCCGGTCTGGACTGACGGCGCCCTAGATAGTGAGATTGAGACATTGAGGTACTGAGATTTGATGATACAGGCCAGTCCGGATAGCCGGAGCCTGAGATTTTGAGACATTGGGATTTATGTTTTTGTGTCGATGCTAGACACTGTTTATGCTGATTTCATTATGATACCTCATTTTAAATATACAAAAATCTCACTAAGTTATGAAAGCAGTTTCTTCGTTTTCATGTATTCTGTTTTCATATATTCATACCTCATCCATATGATATATTGCTACCTGAGGCACTGACACGAGCACTTGATATTACAGTTGTTAGAGGTATACCCTAGCCATTGTTATAGGCTGCAGGTTATATATTTGAGGATATATTATGATCGTATGACCTAGGATTGCGTCATACATGCGATTTCTGTTCGTAGATGTATTCTATTCATGAGTTGGCAACTCACCCCCGTTGTGCCACAGTTTCTTACAGGTTTTGCCGTACAGGTTTCATTACGGCTTTGCTGGCACTACTTCCATTTCCGAGTGATTTGCTAGTAGGTGGGTTCACTTGTATCGTGACCATCATTATACCTTGTATATTATTATTCTGTTGTATCTAGAAGTTCCATCAACCAAACATGTATTTATTTCAGATAGAGACCAGTGTTGTTTATTCTTTCGACCTTAGAGTCGCGCGTTGTATTCCTATGGATTTCATACTGTTTTGAGCTTCCTTTTCTGTTGTGATCCTCGCCTTTCGGCGTTGTATATTATATTATTTGCGTGGTTGTGACCGTCGATTGACGAAGAGCTAGCTCCCGCTTGGGGATACCTTTATTCATTATATATGCTTTATCAGGTTTTGTACCCGTTTGGGGTCAGTTTTTACAAAGGAAACTCTGCCGAAATTTTTAGAAAAGACTTGTGATTTTAAAATGCACATTTCGGCGTGTGTTGCAAACTATTTGATTTAAAATGGTTTTCCTTCACTATACTACTTTTCTTGGTTTGGATTTCTGGGTTTTCGGCTTACTTAGATTACGTACGCCTCGAGACGTTTCGTAGTCCAAGTGCCGGTCATGTTCCGTACTTTCGAGTCATGACTGGGCTTTATCAACATGTGACATAGAGACAATCAGAGTACATGTTAAGATAAAGAGCAACCAGATAGCATACTATCATGTCGAGCAAGAAAGTCCTCCATATATATATATATATATATATATATATATATATATATATATATATATATATCCAGGCATCCACTACAATATACATCGTATGTACAGTAATGGCCTCTAAGGCATACATATCACTAAAAATCTTCCGCTTGCACTAGGGCCATCTGTTGTAGTATCTCATACCCAACAATCAGCTGTGGTTGAAGTATCTCATACTCAACCACCCCATAAAAGTCTCTACTGGGAAATAGCCTTTGTGAGTGGATCAGCGCTGTTGTCCTCTGTATCTACTCTCCTGACCTCGATCTCCCTGGAGATCATCCATCTCCATGATCAGGTGATACTACCTAAGAAGATGTCTGGATATCTGATGGGACATGGGTTCTCAGGCATAAGCCACAACTCCATTGTCACACAATGGAAGGAACGAAGTTCATCTCATGAACTTATATATATCCAGACTGCCTCTTTGGTAGAATCCTTGGGAACGATGTATCTTGCCTTTAATCGTCTAGTTTGCCATGGTATCTAGCTTGGAACTCTTCCAACATACCGTTCCTCCACAGAGTGTAAAGACAATGCCTGTGACTAACATTCAGTCGACCTTACCACCCTGGAAGCATTCCAGTGATTCACGCCAGGATCGATTGATACCATCTCACTACACCTAGTGAGAATCCTAACATCCAATTAGATCTATCTCATAGATCCAAAACCCAGGATTTAGCAGGTATCAACTTGATCCTTTATGAAGAATCCTTGTGATAAGAGGAGATTGACCGAGCGTAGCATAGGAAACTCTTTCCCTATCAAGAGTATGTCATCCACGTACTATACGAGGATCACCACCATACTCCCTACTACCTTTTTGTACATACAAGGTTCATTTACCATTTTGATGAAGTCAAACTCTTTGACTACCACATCAGAACAGACGTTCCAACTCCACGATGCCTGATTTATCCCATAAAACAACTTGCACACGTTTCCGCTGCTCCCACTGTCTACAAAGCCCTCTGGCTGTGTACTTTTAGACGCTCTCTTCCAAATCACTAATTAGAAAAGCAGTCATGACACCCAACCGCCAGATATCGTAATCATGGTATGTAGCAGTGCAAGTAGGATCTGGATGGAGTTAAGCATAGCTTTCAAAGTCTCAACCTTTCCATGTACACCAAGTAATCTTCTCAAGATATACTTGCTCCAAATGGGAATTTAACTCTTCAGATAAAGCAACTAAAGTCCATACTTTGTTGTTGTATATAGATTCCATCTCAGAACGCTAAGCATCCATCCATTCTTACAGAGTCTCCACTCTTGATGGCCTGCTCGAAACTAGTTGAGCCATCATCTCATGATGCAATCCTCGCTCCCACTGTCATAGAGAAAACCGAAGTATCTCTCAGGTGGGTGAGGAACCCTACCAGATCGGCGGAGAGGCTGAGGTTCGTTGGGAGCTATTGAATCCTTCGGTTCTACCAAATCATCAGCTGCAGTTTGTATAGCTGGAACTCCTTCCAGTTCTACCTTATGACCACAAATTCCTTCACAAGATATTCCATTCTTTTTTTTTCAAAAAGGTGGCATGCCGAGAAACAAAACACCTTTTGTTCCTCGGTTCGGTAGAAGATATTCCCTTGCGAATGCTTGGGATATCCACAAACTTCTACAGAACTGACCTTGCCTCGAGTTTGTCCGGATTTTGCTTTTAGGCATAGGCCGGACAACCCCAAATCTTAACATTCTTAAGAGATGGGCTCTTCACATACCATATCACATATGGAGTGGTAGGCATCTGATTTGATTGGAACCCTATTCAATAGGTATGCAGCTTCTCAAGTGCATAACTCCCAAAAGAAAATAGGCAACTCAGTAGTACTCATCATAGAGCACACCATATCACATAGGGTGCGATTGCTCCGCCCCGATGCACCGACGTGCTGTGGTGTATACGGAGGAGTAATGCTGAGAGAGAATCTCATTCTCCTTTAGAATAGTCCAGGATCTCTGTGCTCAAGTATTCTCCTCCCTAATTTCATCAAAGGACATAATACTTATACCCGTTTTGGTTCTCTACTTCTAACTTATATTCATTGAATTTCTCAAAAGGTTCAGACTTGTGTTTCAACAGGAACATATGTCCGAATCTTGAGAGATAATCAGTGAATGTAATGAAGTATAAAAAACGGTCCTGGTATGTGTAGACAGGGGACCTTACATACATCATCATGTATCAATCCTAAGAGTTCACTAAATCTTTCTCTGTTTCCAACAAACGGAGCTATGGTCATTTTATTTTGTGACATGACTGGCAAGTTTCACAAGATGTAAGTTTAAACTGATTTAAATATGCATCTTAATATAACTTAGCTAGTCGGGTCGCATTGATATGACCTAGTCTACAATACCTTAAGAAGGATTCGTTCATTTCTGAACTCTTCCTCTTGTGTGCGTTCTGTAGGCTAAGAACTGTGGTTTGATTTAGAACATTTATACGTTTAGATAACGTGCCTGAACCGATCAACTCTTGATATAGGAAATGTTCAAAACATTATCCAACAATACAAAATTATATCCTTCTTTACTAAATAAAGAGGCTGATATGATGTTGTATATCAGGTTCGGTATATAATAACATTCGTTCAGAATCAATGTATTTGGCAATACAGGGTGATAACTGCCAACAGACTTGGCTGCAACACTTTCACCGTTTCCAACTCTTAAAACTTATCATCCTTTCTCAGTTCTCTACCTATCTGTATCCCATGTAACAGATTACATATGTGTGATCCTGATCAGGTATCTCATACCCAGGACGTAAAGGATACTGAGAAACAGTTCTCTGTAATGAACACACCCGAAGAATATGCATTAGCATACACTTTCTTTGTTTGGGTGGCATGGGAATTCTGGTAATCCCCAATTTCCTGCTCGGTCTTATAACAATTATAAGTTGGAGCGGGACCAACATTCCCCAGCGGAGTATAACAAGTGGGTTCGGTCAATACATCCGTATTATTATCTTGATTAAGGCGTGACATGGTCGCTATATGGAGAGAGAGAGAGAAGAAAACACTCAGCGTATGCTCTTGCAAGATTAGATTGGTTATTAATATATCTAATCAGGATGGCTCCACTGTTTTAGTCAAATCTTCCTTCAAACCCTAAAAGGAAAGACTAGCCAGTATTAATTACACCTTACAAGTTCATCAATATTTCAGCCAGGCCAGTGCCGGTACTTTGAGGGAGGTTCCCCGTGCTTTCGCACGGACCTAATTAAAATAAATCTCGTTTTCCCAGGGGCGTAACCCCATTGACACCTTTCTAGACACCTACTTGATCGGCTAATTGTAATGTGTAAAACTCTCCCAGGAGTAACTCTTACTCGCAGTGGGTATCGGGATCCAACTATCTCATAGAAGGTATGCAATCTCATTGCAAATTTCAACACTTGAAATTCCCAATAATATTTTACCCCTAGCATCCTATAACCTTGACGAAAGCCAACAAACCATAGGCTACTAGTCAATTTCAACCCGTACATTTCCTTATTGAATTAAACCCGCCCGTACGACCTTTGACGAAAGCCAACAAAGTCGCACGACTACCCTAACTCAATCGCATCATATGCTTATGCAGATAAGCATAAATAGCTACCGCACACTACGCCTTAACGAAAGCCAACAAACGCAGCACGAATACTATGAAGTACTTATCTGAAATGACGGAGGGCTACGACAGGTTTTTTTAAGAAAACCCTTTGCGTAATGAACTTGATATCGTTGTAGAATCAAATGATTTAAAATCGAGTGTTTTTTAGGCTTTTACTAGTTTCTCTAAAGAGGTCACTCCCAGTGAAGGGATCTCGGCTCTTTCCTTATCGAATAAGGTGCAGGGTATTTCACAAATACCGCTATGCAAAGCAAGAACTAGAAAAGCAATCAAAAGACAAAACCGAGGGATATAGCATCTGCCAGTTATTGCTAAAGAGGTCACTCCCGATGAAGGGATCTCGGCTCTTTCCTTATCGAATAAGGTGCTGGATGTTCTACAAGGAACACCGCTATGCAAAGCAACAACAAGAGCTACCTGATTTTGAAAATTCGATTCCACAACATCTATAGGTTTCTTTTATTTCATTAATCTCATTAATGAAGTCCCATCTTTATTATGCTTCACAAGCATCACGTTTGAAATGAAATCAACAATATACAATATATATTTCATATATATAATATAAACATTCTTCTCAGGCAGTAATATGATCTCATCACAGAACATTGCAGCAGAAGAACATATATGAAATATTGGATATACTAGGATTTCCGTGTTTTATTGCGAGCCTGTGTAAAACACGGATTCCACGGTCGCGATGAATAGCCAATCCCACAACCCTAGACCCTTACAAGAGCGGCAAGTAACCCTACCACTTCTAGAGTTAGGAGACCCGGTCTCGACTCCTCGAGATGGTCTCCCATTGGACCCTAGAACCCGGTTACTTGTGCTCCCCGCCTTGGGTATGTCCTAATGCGGAAAAGTAAATAATATACAATGGTGACAGCATCCTCAACCCGGAAGTGTCCCAATAAAAGAATATTACATACAATGAATTTTACATGAATGAAAATAAAAACCCCCATCTCACATAAAACCCCCGGCTATTCAAAACACGACGATCCAATATAACATATCACACCAACACATGTCATCAACGTAAGTAAATATGCGTATCTTAATTGTCATTGATGTATAGCAACAAAACCGGCGATACACCACATATTACACTTACGGTCGCAGAAAAGAAAGTGTAGAACTACAACAGTTGGAATCCGTAACCTCCTTAGACATCACATGCCTAACCAAATGAATTCCTTAGACATCGCATGCCTAACAATTATAAACCCTGCATTTTAGTCTCTATCTCGAAAACACTTTTCAATATCTAGTCGGGCAATTCAACAAGATTCCCGACATCCTGATCGAAAGCTCGTCGGAAACTTTAGTAGACAGCCGCAACCCCCCCCCCCGATGCCGTCGACGAAGTGCACTAAGGCGGAACACCGCTGCCGCAAGCACCCGAACGGATGCTTTTGGTGACGGGGTTCTCCTACAGTCACTTGGTCGGGGCTATGGGGTGTGGCTATCTATTAAGTTTACCCCACAAGTATCCGCGTACGCTACGTGATTGCGACGGACTTTTGATCGCATCAAAATCTCGTGGCAACCGATCAACTGAGACTAAACTGCTAGATTTATAACATTCAAATTAGTTATCTCATAACTACTTGTGGATTCCAAATATTGTATCACATTACAGAAAAAGTTAAACGATGTTAAACATTCCGATCGAATCAACAAACACCCAAAATTTCCCTATTTGCTCAACACTTGAACTTAGTTTAAAAGCATCCATCACATGCCACAGTACCAATGGTCCAGCCGTAGAAGGGTCAAACCAATGCCTCACATGTGGCAACGCCGAACTGCAACAAACCCTAGGGTTTAGAGGCGGTTCTGACGGTCACATAATCGAGTTAAGGTTTTCGTTCTTCTAGAGGGTCTACCGTGTTACTTGCACGACTTTGAATGTTCTTCAACTAAGGAAAAATCCAACACTTTGAAATTTTCCGGCAGGGGAAAAGGTAAGTTATTGATATCCGTTCGAACTTTTTAACACTGTCTAAACAATAATGAAACCAAGCTAGAATTGCGAATACGAAACACTCCGAATTACCTTTTGAGTAAATAAACATCTCATGCAAATTTATCAAAAATAAACAACACCAAAAATACCAAACCCCGGAGACTTGACCATGACCTAAACCTGGAGTCCAGAACCCACTGGGGGGCCGGCCTGCTCGGATTTATTGGCCAAGTGATCGGCCAAAATCCGAGCAGGGGGGTAGGGTTTGGGCCATGTTCATAAAGTATCTCATACAGTCTTCTGCACATGTTTGAAAAATTTTTAGACACCAAAAATAATTCGACAGAAACTAGGGATTGATATCGGGTGTTTCGGAGTTGTTTCGGTTTCGTAATCCTACACTTATCCGTCTAATTCTCTAGCTAGGCTCTGATACCACTGTTGGGTTACCTACAACGGCATCAAGGTTTCAGGAGGCATCATCCATGCCAATTTCAAATTTTGCCATTGAAGATAACCCTAAACCTAAGAACTTTAACTAGAGAATCAAACAAAACAAGTATGTTAACACTTTAACATCTAAGAGTTTGGGATTACAACCTTTGTAGTCCGTTCCTTCGCTTTATAAGCTCCGTATTGAGGTTCCTTCACTGCGATCATCAAGTACACGGACTCTAGAGAGGCTCCATGAAGAGAAAGATGCAACCTTGCTTCCAATCTTCAAAAACTAAGATGATCTACCTTGAAGAAACTCAAACCCAAGCTCTTGCTTCACTAATCAAGTATTAGTAAAGAAAACACCCTAATCTAAATGGCTAGAATAGATGAGAATAATAAAGTAGGAATTTTGCTCTCTTTTGTTTTCAATTTCTCACTTTAAATCATCACAACACAAAAGGCTAGAAAGCTTTTTCAAGAGAAAGAAGAAGAAGAAGAAGAAATCCTTTTGTGATGAATAATGAATTATCGTTGTGGTTACAATTGCAACCATGAGAAAGGCTTAACCCTTGTAGAGAATAAACCATAGGTTAAGGGTTTGGGTTGGGTTAAAGAATATCTACACAAAATATCAAGCTAGATGACAAAAGGCAAAGCTTCATGAAGCTTCATCCAAAAGCTAACCCTAATCCAAACCCTAACTTGGTTTAAACCCAACAACCATGTTGCATTTGTAACCCTAACATGTTACAATATTATATATCACATATATAATATATATAGTAACAAAATAAAATAATACAATTAACATATATCGCATATACATCAATGTATTATTAACTTAGTTCACTTTTTTGCGGTTTTCTAACAACGAAGGCCTACAATGATCACAATGACGGTAAATGGTATAAAAAAATAAGTTTTTAAAGGTTTTGGCCGAAACGATATTGTATAGTTGGTTTCATATCGGTCTCGGTTAGTTTCGTATCGGTCTCCACCAAAACCGATAAGAAACCACCACGTATCGGTGGTTTCGGCCGAAATCTCGAACCTTGCTTGTCAATTATTCAAGCTTAAAGTAACTTTATTTGCTCATGTTTTACAAGTACCCTTTCATTTTTTTCCTAACAATAAATTCTCCTTTTGTTAATGTCATGCCCCGCTTCCCAAATACTCCAATGGGGACGCGATGAGGCTCGCGACGCATCTATACTGAGAAACACATCTTCCCGATATAGACACGCTAAGCGTCTATCATGCAATACTACATCGCAAGAATATAAATCTCAAACCCACAACATTTATAAACACAATAATCATGGTTTACAACAAGTAACAAGTTTCAAGCGATACAAAAGTGCCTTCAAAACACGAGGCAAATCCATCATACAAGTCATAAAGTGATCGATAACGAAAGGAAAGACTAATACTCTGGAAAAGGTTGGAAGAGTGAAATGTCTTCGGTTGATATGTCCACCTCACCGGGCACTACTTCGTCCATGTCCGATTTTAAATCTGACAGACATTTCAATCAAATGGAAATATCCGTCAGTAAGCAAGGCACGGTTAAGTCTCCCAAAATCTAGTAAAGGTAATAAAAAATATGATGTCGGTAATTCAAAGCCAACTCAGTAAATAGCAGGGTACCATAATGCAAACTTACGTAAAAAGACTGTCACATATAGCTTTGAAACCATGTTTTATCTTGTATGGGTCTGGACAAAGAATAGGGCATGCAACATCGGAAATATTCCGTTCGCCATGTCAGAATATTATATGGGGATTCTAGAGATGGCTCTTGACCCCTACTCGTATAGCGTGCACTTTACTCCACGTGGCATTTAGTTATGCATACAATATAATTATCGCCTTCCCGATATATTCAGCTCTATTCATTTCCCAACTCCCCTATGCAGGGTTCCCTAGCATGGCAGCAAGGTTTCGGGACGCATCGCCCATGCCAATTTCAAAAATTTGCCATTCTCGCTAACCCTAACCCTAGAATCTTTACTAGAAAATACGACGAAAATATATGTAAACAACTTTACATCTAAGTGAATGAGGAATACAACCTTTGTAGACCGGTCCTTCACTTTTAATGCTCCGTGTAGTAGTCCCTTCACTGCAAGTCATGAACACCCAAATTCTAGAAAGGGTTCTCCCGGAAAAATGAACAAGCTTGCTCGAAATCTTCGAGGCCGAAGATGATCTACGTCGAGGAGACCCATGCTCATGCTACCTCTTCACTAATGGTGAAATTAGTGAAGCAAACACCCTAAACTAAATGGCTAATAGTAGAGGATGATGAAGTAGGAAATAGGCTCACTTTAGTTTTCTTTTTCTCACACTATTTTCTCATCTTGAGAAGAGCTAGTAAGCTTTCTCAATGAAGAAGAAGATAAAGTGATGAAGATGAGAGAATGAACTAACTAGGTGAGAATAGCAACCATGGGTGAGTTAGTGTCATTCACTAACTCATGTAGAGAATAAACCATAGGTTACAATAATAAATAGGTTAATAAATATCTACAAGTAAAACAAAAAGAGTGGACTTGGTCAATAGTTCCACAAGCTTCTACAAGCTTCAACCATGTGACAATTTCCAACCATTTTTGATTAACTTTAAATAAATAAAGCCATTCCATTATTATAAGCATGGTGTAAGTCTCATACACCCATGTAGCATGTGGCATCAAGCATGACACAATAAAATGTACATTAATATATATCACATATATACTATATGCACACAAGTGAGTAAAAGAAATGTTAAGTGAGCTAATATTAGTTAATGTAAATTAATATATCACATATATAATTATACATTAAATTATTAAATCAACACTTGATTTAATAATCCGGCTATATCGCATACAACCGACTAATATTAAATGTATCAACTTTTCGAATCGACACTTGATTCGATAACCCGGCTATATCACATATAACCAACCGATATCACATATCGCGAGAATAGAATGCGGTATCACATACGCGCATTAATCTCGGTCCCGCACATATCACATTTGTGCTCTTACTTTGTTTCGCATGAACCAGGAAACCTCTGTGTAGGCCTCTAAAGACTCGTCAATACGCCGGCAGTAGGTGATGATCATATCAAACACCCACAAGCCGCAAGCGGTCTGCTAAACGTAACGGCCACCCGGGTATTGAGCGATCAGAAGATCAACAAGCAAGCATGCTCATACTCCTGCGAATCCAATCAGTAACACAACCGTACAGTCCGGTCTCTTCGCCTGATATGTCGCATATCTCGCCTGGGGGTGGTAAACGTCAGACCCCAATAGCTTGATAAGTCATGCCGATGTGAGGTTCATAACGGGTCGAGAAACTACTGATAACACTTAACAGTAAATCTCATAAACAGCCCTAGCCAAGAACTTCCTGTCATGGCCAATCGAGCACAGCGCAACATCAACCCCAATACCGGGAGAGACGAAATCCCCTCCTATCGCTCATTGCCTCCATATGACTCGGGACTGTACCCAAAAACCACCGTTTTGCACGATCTCTTGAACGTGGTAAGGTGGAAATCAAAACACAGTGGGAATCACACAAGACTCTATGATGATCTCGGGTCGACAGACAAACCTGTACCAGTGTCACCAGAGAACTGCCATCTGACGTGAGGTATAATACCATCTAGGAGTTCTCGGCAAGTCCGTCCAGTGTACCCAGTCTCCACTAAGCACCCGTATATCATCTTTGATGTCAAACACCAATGGATATGGGATCATCCATCGCCCATATACATGGGTCGAGAAGGTATACGCTAGTCTACGCTGGTATATCGATGCCCCATCTCGATACACCCACGACTAGGGACATTAAAGGATGTACTCATGGACTACCTTTGTCCTACTAGTATGATCCGCATCATAATCCAGGTAGTCAAGTATACATCCTAAGGGCTTTATCAACATGTAACAGAGAGACAATCAGTGTACATGTTAAGATAAAGAGTAACCATATAGCATACTATCATGTCGAGAAGAATGTCCTCCCTGTGTATGTCCAAGCATCCACTATAATATACATCATATGTACAATAATGGCCTCTAGGGTATACATATAACTAACAATCTCCCCCTTGCACTAGGGCCATCATATAGCAGTGGTTGTAGTATCCCATACTCAAACATCCCATAAAAGTCTCTCTTGGGAAAAGGCCTTTGTGAGTGGATCCGCCATGTGATTGAATTATTTTCTGACGTGTATATGTAAAAAGTATCGACAATCAAAAAATTATATTGACCGCAATCAAACTACGGTGTCAATTGTAGTTTATGAATGAGTGCGGATCGTCCACAGGGATTGCACGATTCGTTTGTATTATGAAATGCTTGAATTGAAAAGTTAAGCTAAGATAAACGAAAACATGATTCAAGAGTTTTGATTTTCAAGTGTCACTATTCTATTCAAGAATCAAGAAAAAGATAAACAGTCAAGAATCGGTGTATCGATGATATTTCCAATCAACAATCAAGAATCTAAAAGAGGCTCGTAGGAATCGATCGGATCGATAGACGTGATGTAATCTAAAGATATCGTGTTCTTGTCCTTCGAAGGATTGATACTAGATCGATGATCATCGACGAGAGTTAGGGCTTTCTCGTGAAACTAGGGTTTCATCTTATCCCTTGTTCTTTTGTCGATATCATTCACATTCTAGCCTCTAGGAATTTCAAGAAACGATCCTAACTCCCCAATTTCGACCGATGTCATTCAAGAAAGCATCGTAACGAAATGGGTTGTCGGTTCTTGAACTTGCTAGGGTTTACAAAACTTATAGGAATCAAGAATCGATTAAAGCTATGTTACATCATCATTCTATTGACCGTCTCGACTCCTCGACGAGCGGAGTTTTATTCACACATCACCACACAGAAAATATTCACGAATTGTAAAGATGTCATGATGCAGAATTTAAAGAAAATAAGATAAAAGAATTATCACCTTTATTTATCTCAACAATTTTGATTACATTCGCTTCAAGAACTACAAGAAGAAGAATCTAGATTGTTGATCGGGCGTCGCTCGGCTTCGTGAGTCGTGGATCGGATCGGATCGCTTGCTCCGTTGAAGATCGGCTCCGCTCCTAAAGGTTGTAGGGCTTCTTGCTTAATGGGTACTCTGGATCTTGATTTTTGATAGGAATTAGGGTTAGGGTTTCACACAAGCCTTGTCACTAGACTTGTGGAAGAAGAAGATGAAGAGAGAGATAGATTGGGGATAGATTCACTAATTGGATGAATAATTCCCAAGGTTGAATAATTATTTACAATGAGCCTAGGGTCTTATTTATAGAGCACCCAAACCCTAGGTTTAGGTTTGAAATGGTAGTTCCCTCCCAAAGTTTGTTGAGTCTTCTAGAAGTTGACATGTCTTTCTGAACTGTAGCCACTGAGAGAAACAACTTGGGCCAAATTTGAGGAGATGACTTCATCAATAGGCCGCGGATCCGCGACACAATGAGGATCTGGCCGTGGATCCACGGCTCCTTGAGATTCTTGGACTTTGTGCTTTCTGGAGCGGTCTTGTACTGCTATTTTAGGGCTTCCTTTGATATGTTGATTTGCAATTGCTCCTTTGTAATGATACCAGATTTGAAGTTAGTGAGTTGACGTATCTTTGAGCGGTGTAAATTTGAGCGAGCTTTTCCTTTTCCTGCACAGACTCCGAAACACGGGTTGCGACATATAGAAATATTGCGATGCCATGCAATGCAGTCAATTTCCCTAGAAATGCCGGTTTTAAGATCTAATACATGTAATCTGATAATCTGTGATAGATTTGCTAATATGTAGAATATGAATGCCGAACACTCCTATATGAATGCAAATGATGAGGAAATTGCCGGTTAAAATATACAATATTTTCGACTAATCAAATACCCCCAAACTTAATTTCGATCGTCTCGAGCGAACTTTTATTAAAAAGAGAAGGAGAAAATAAAGAAAGAGAAAAACTAACTAGCACACTTTCGTAGGCAACACGATTGCACTGAGCATGTGCAACAAGCCTTTAAACCTCTAGGTGTCCCTAGTAGGAGGAGTGTTGTCTCCTGAGGGTTTTCAGCAGATTGCACCCACAAAATCCAATAATAAAAGGAAGATCATGAATATCACATTTAAAGAAAAGAATTGTAAAAGAAAGACTTTGAAAATTAGGGTTTCCAACTAAGCTAGCTTTTCGGTTGTCATCAGCCCTATCTTAATGGTCATGAAAAGATGTTAGAAATCACGTCCTCCCTCAATAAAACTTCGTCTTATTTTTCATTCCTATCTTTCTTCCAAACATCGATCATATAACCCTGCGTATGCGCTTCTCATCCCAGCGGAGGAGACGGTCTGTCCCACAGCCGTCAGTACGTCGTACTTGAGATAGTATGCGGGTGCTCGTTAGGTTACGAGTACACTGGACAGGACTCGTCGGGAACTGTTGGTTGGTATTATACCTATCGTCAGTTATTAGTTCCTAGGTGACATGAGTACAGCTTAGTCCGCCGACTTGACACTGTCACTTCGCCTTGAATGTTTTCCCACTGTACTTAGATTACTACCCTACCACGGCTCAAAGGAGTCATGCAAACAGGTAGTAGTTGGGTGCAGTCCCGAAGCACTTGGAGGCAGTGACGGTTAGACAGGATTCGTCTCTCCCGGTATTGGGGGTTGACATCGCACTGTGTCTAGGAGAGCCATTACACAAGTAGTCCCTGGCCAGGGCAAGCGAGATATACTGGTAGGTTTCCAGTGTTATCTCAGGGTGTTCTGGGCTACACTCCGACACGACTTGTACCGCTATTAAGGGACTGACGTTCACCGCCCCCATAGGCCCGCCATGCGATGTATCAGACTAACAGACCGGACTGTACGGAGATTGTTACATACAGGCTCAGTAGGAGTTCGGATGGGTTTACCTCATCGGCCTTCTTATCGACATCTACCTGGGGACCGTTACGTACAGCTAGTGCCGCTTGCGGTCTGTGGTTAAACCCACTGCCAGCGTAGTGTCGAGTCTTTAGAGTCCCACACAGAGAGTTTCCCTGCATTGAGCGAAACGTGTAGAGGCCGTATGGTTTTACGGCAGGGCTACGATCACTTACGTGCACTTGTGTGCGTATGCTGTTCGGGCAGGCAATACTAGTGGGCTTTGGTTTAAGCCAGATCCTAGTATTGCACAGATGGATTTGATTTGTCTTCTGTGCATTCGCATTCTGCGGAATGCGGATGCGGGTGTGTATGCACAGTTTTGAGAAGCGATAAAGAAGGAGGTGCCCCCATTAGGGTTTTGGCAGTTGGTTCGGCCAAAACCGTAATGTGGCATACTCATTAGGGTTTTGACAATTCGTTTGGTCAAAATTGTTATGAGCCGGAGACATTATTTACTAATCCTTTTAGTGATAGATTAGTGATGGCTAATTGCATTGACCACTTAGACCTCTCTTGACTTTGTTGACCCGTTGACCGTGTTGACCATTGACCTTCAAGAGAGGTCTACACTCTTCTTTCATTTTCTTTTTAATTTTTTGATTATGATAATGTTCAATTCAATGTAGCATCAACTTTATCATGATGGGATTAGTAATGATGGTTTAGGGTGTATTATTGCAACCATGGTTCATTTTCTCAAGTTAATCTTTTCATTATTCTCTTCTCATTCTCTCTCTTGAAATGAGAAGAAAAGAAAAGCTCCATGGTTGCTAAGTTTTCTTCTTCATCTTCCTCCTCTTGAAAATTCTTTTGATCTCATGTGTTGAGAGAAAAAGAATCCACATAGACAAACACTTCCATCTTTCTCTTCTACACAACCTAAGGCATTTAGATTAGCAATCTCTTTGCCCTAGTTGCCTTGGCTTGAGGCGGAGCTTAGTGTATAACTCTCGGGTGGATCGTCTTCGACTCAAGAAGGCCGCGGAGGTGACCAAGATCCGGATCGACCCTCGGAGCGTGGATGGACGAGCCGGACAGCGGAGAGAAGACCCGAAGGACCGGTTCCGTGAGGTATATTTTCTACAGCATAGTAGTTAAAGCCTCTACTTGTTTGCTAGTTTCTAGTTTAGCCAAGATCCTTACTTTTGAGTCCATGTTGCCTTGCGCCAAATTATTGTTTTTCGCCGTTTCCGCCTCCCCGTAAAAACCGGGGTGAGCAACGTGGACTTACAGTGGTATCAGAGCCTAGCTAAACATAAACTAGCAAGTTAACGAAGTGTTAAGAATATCGATCGAAAAAAGGTCGCAAAACACATCCGACAAAAACCAAGTTTCTGTCGAATTTTTATACTGCTCTAAAAATTTTTTAACATACATGAAAATTCGACTCAGGGTTTTTTAAAACCACAGAAAAAAACTGGTCCACTGAACCGACCAAACCGCCGCGGTTCCGCGGCAAGAACATGTTTCTTGCCGCAGTTCCGTGGCCGATTTAACTCGGTCGTGGACCGGGTTTCTTGCAGTGTTTTTATTTGGGAGTTTTGGGATTTTTAGTGCATGTTGTTTCTGCCCAGATTTTCCAGAGCGCAAATTGACTTTTGGGGTGGTTATAAATCCGTATTTTGATCGATATTCCGTACTCTTTGGCTAATGAATATTTTCTGTGATGTGATATATGTATTGAACGTCCGCTAATCGCTATACGTCGATTAGTGGGGGTTATACATATCTGTGATCTGTAATGTTGATGGTTTGTGGATATGAACTCGGTGGATTGTCGCGGATGAATAGCCGGGAATGGCTGTGAGATGAGAGTTTCTTTTTCTTTCATTCATTGTAAAATTTGTAAATTGATGTAATATTATTTGTTTGGCCGCACAACCGGGTCGGGGTTGTAGCCGTCATTGTATAATTTCTTTTTACTGTTTTTGCTCCTAGGATAGACCCAAGGTGGGGTGCACAAACTACCTGGTATCTCGAAGTGCCGAGTGGCCCACTCACGGTGTTGAGGGAGGTTGCTTCGCTTCGGGTACTTGGCGGGTAGTTTGCCGCACCCGTAGAGGTCTAGGGTGGGGTTTGGCTATTCATCGCGACCGTGTAATCCGTTTTTCGTTGCGGGCTCGAACGAATCGCGGATTCCTAGTATATCCAAAGTGTTCATCTGTGATCTGTAATGGTTATCATTGCTATATATCTATATATGATATCTATTTAGACGTTGCTTATGTTTTTCAGCCGCGCTAGCCCAGCCCCCGCTCTGTCGTTAGTTAAGTAACCTAACGGGTGATGACGGGGCCCCGTGGCGAATGCGAATGGCATAAGCGTACGTCATATTTTGGTTGTTTTCTGCAATGGTAGGATTAAATGATGGGACGCATTAAAAGAACTAATGCAAGAAAATAAACCAAGTAAAAGTCGTTGGAACACTTTGAAAACCACTCGGTTCTTTTCAAAAACCAGCATTTTAAACGCGGAGCTTGAACCACTCCTTTTAAAAGCTATCTCGTTCCATCGATTATATCAAGTTCACTACGTTCACGGTTTCGCCAAAACCATTCGTAGCCCTCCGTCATTTCGTATGGATATTCAATAGTATTCAAGCTATGTTTGTTGATCTTCGTCAAGGCATAGTGATTGGTAGCTGTTGGGTGTTCATATGTAGCATAGATAGATGCGTTGGTTTAGGACAGTCGTATTACCTTGTTGACCTTCGTCAAGGGTATGTACTGGTGGGTTCAAATTAACCTGGATAATGACGGGTAGAACTTGACATGTGACTTATGATTTGTTGACCTTCGTCAAGGTCATAAGAGCATGGGGCAAAAATCCACATCGGGAGTTTCAAAAGTACTGAAACTTGCTAGCGCTGCATACCATTTGGAGTGTGATGATTCTGGTAGGATTCCTTCAGTTTTGTCACGCGATGATATTTGGATCCGATCCTACTGTGAGTATATGCTACTCCTCGGGAACTTTCTCACTTAACGATCAATGCTACAAACCAAGTAGGTGTCTAGAAAGGTGTTAGCGGGGCTACGCCCACAGGGAAAAGAGGTTACTTAATTAAGGAATTTCGCGAAAGCGTTGGAAAACCACCCTCGAAGTACCGACACTGGCCTGGCTGAACGATTAAGCAAGAATTGTACGGTGAGATTGATCCTGAATAATTCTTCCTTTATGGTTTGAGGAGGGATTCGAGAGACAGTGGGAGCCATCCTGTTTTGATAAATTAAAAACCAATCTAAACTTGCAAGAGCATCATGCTGAGTGTTTTCTTCTCTCTCTCTTAATTGCAACGACCCAGTGACCGCACCTAGGTTACATCTAGATAATAAAATGACTGAATCTGACTGTTATGACTGGCAAAGGTCTGTCCAGATGTCCATTGCCCATGACAAGCTGGGACACCTCTTGACTGATCCAACCCCTGCCGTCTCAGGTCCAGTTTCCCCTGTCACGGATATTCATATCCGCGAGACATCGGAAGAAGACTGTGCGAAAGCCAAGTGCCTCGTGTTAGCCTCAGTTGATGGTGCATACCAGAGGCAGCACGAGAAGATGGACTCAGTTTCTATCTTCCTCCATAACAAAGATTTATATGGAGAGCAATCTCGTATCGCAAGATATGAGACCTCGAACGAATTGCTTCCAGCGAGGTTGGCTATCGGGTCATCTGTAGGGGGCAACGTCCTTACAGAGACCAGCTCTTTTGAGCTCACGGACCTGAAGACCACGTTGAAGAACGGGTCAGATGTTGACTTAGTTCAACAGTCTCTACCTACTACCCTGAAAGAAACCAGGGAAGTAGAAAGAAAGATAAGGGCAAAAGTTTCGGGACTGGATGTAGTAAAAGAGGGATGTTCCTATTGTTACGGGAATGAACATGGGCAGAAGGATTGCAGGGCTTGCAAAGCCAGTAGCCAGAATTCAAAGCATGTTGTGGCTTCGGCTTCGGGTGTATTTGTAATAGAGAACTGTATGTCAGTTAACCCTACTTCCTGGGTATTGGATACCGGATCAGGATCTCATATCTGTAATTTGTTACAGGCTCTGAGAAACCGTAGGGTTATCAGGAAAGGTGATTTGACTCTCAGGGTTGCTAACGGAATGAGCATGTATGCTGAATCCGTAGGGGAATATCATCTAGGACTGACAACTGGGCAGATATTGATTCTGCGTAACTGTTTTTATGTACCAGGTGCGACTTGTAATATCATATCTGTATCCTTAATTTCTAAGGAAGGATATGATTTTACTTTTGTAAGCGATGTAGTTAACATCCACCTAAATCAAGTTCTGATTGGGTCAGGTACATTACAAAACGGAATATACGTATTGAATCAAGCTCAGATCTTCAGTGTCCAGAACACACTTAAAAGAAAGTCTCCGGAAACAAATCAGGCTTTCTTATGGCATTGTAGACTGGGTCACATTAATGAGACACGGTTAACAAAGTTACATAGAGAGGGATACTTGAATCCGTTCGAGTATCAGTCTTATACCACTTGTGAATCTTGTCTCATGGGAAAGATGACAAAGACTCCGTTCACTGGACACGGAGAAAGAGCAAGCGAGCTCTTGGGACTCATACACAGTAATGTGTGTGGTCCAATGTCTACACATGCGCGAAGTGGTTATTCATACTTCATTACTTTCACAGATGATTTCTCTAGGTATGGGCATGTCTTCTTGATGAAGCACAAATCCGAGGCCTTTGAGAAATTTCAAGAATACAAGAATGAAGTTGAAAAACAAACAGGCAAAAGTATCAAGACACTGAGATCTGATCGAGGTGGTGAATACTTGAGTGCCGAGTTTCTGGGCTACTTAAAAGAGAATGGAATTCTCTCTCAGCTTACTCCTCCATACACACCACAACACAACGGTGTATCGGAAAGGCGGAATCGAACCCTATTGGATATGGTCCGTTCCATGATGAGTACGGCTGAGTTGCCGCGATCCTTTTGGGGTTATGCGCTAGAAACAGCTGCATATCTCTTGAACAAGGCTCCAACCAAGACTGTGCTTACCACCCCATATCAGATGTGGAATGGGAAGAAACCCTGTCTCAAGTACCTTAAGACATGGGGATGTCCAGCTTTTGTAAAAAAGCAGCATGCGGACAAGCTCGAGGCACGCTCAGTACTGTGTAAGTTTGTGGGATACCCAAAGAACTCCAGGGGGTATCTTTTCTATTCCGCAGAGGAACAAAAGGTTTTTGTTTCTCAGCATGCCCACTTCTTGGAAACTGAATTTATAGAAAATTAGTGTCACGACCCTGTAACGTCTTCAAAATAATAAAATATGATTTTTGGGAAATTTTATAATTTAATATTATTTTAATGAATATTTTAATATTCTGGTATAATTAAATACAGATAAATGGGGAAAAATTATGGAAAATTCTAAAATAAGGTATTTTAAGGAATTGCCTCGTTTTCTGTGCATGCCCCCATTTCCTCTAGTTTTGACCCTGAGTATGTCTAGTTTTGACTGATTCCATCTAGGGTGAAATCTGGGTTGATTTTCCTATGTTGGTGTATAATTTGGGACTTGTTTTAGCATGGATTTTGGTATTTGGTGATTCATTCCTGTCGGGTGGCGTTTGGACGTCAACGACAAGTGGATTTTGATTGTGTTTACATGCGAGTCGATAGGTTTTTACCTATGCGGGTAGCGTGTGCTATTTTGGTTTCCGATGTGATTTTCATGTGCTTTAGCATTGTGATATACTTGTAGGTACCCCGCGTGATGTTGAGGCAAAGGAGTTGAAGATAGCGACATCGGCTTTGGCACACGAGAAGCAATGTGAGTAGATTTATATCTGCGGGGAGAAGTCGGGTGGATGGCGTATAGCACCCCCGCAGTCCGTGGTGATGTATACGAATACGTATACACACGAATATTTATATTGTGTTGTTTAGGGTTATTGATAGTAATAATGATATTTTGATGATAAGAATATATTGGTTTAGTATAGTGCGAGCCCTAGAGTAGTGGTTGCACTTACACATATATGTACACACATACTTGCATTCATTCTTTCATTTATTAGAGTGCATATGATGGTGCGTATATCTACACATGGGTATGGGACTATGTGTTTATATACGGGATTTGAGGATGATACGTGGTTTGAGATGATACTTGATGTGAGGCCGTGAGATCGGCGATGTGACATAGCTTGTCTTCGAGGTGCGATATGATAGTTTTAGCGGGCCTTTGGACATGTGCTTTACCCGCATTCATATTTTTATAGATGGTATCGATTTGTACTAGACTTAGAGTAGTACCCCAGATTATGCGATCTGATGATAGTGATACCTGATATGTGATGAGGTACTGTGATATTGACCCCTACCCAGCTATTGGGATGCCGTACGACGATCTACCGTACGAGCCGATATTGATGATAGATCCGCACTCATGACTCGAGGATATCTTACGATATGTTATTGAGGCGGGATCACCGACTATCATATCTATATATATTGACTCAGATTAGGTGGTTTCTTACCCCTCCTGTCTAGATTACTTAGTAGACATTAGACTGGACCGAGTCATACCTATTTCAAACTAACGAATCGGGGATATTTTAAAGATAGGCAGAAGGGTCATACGGATATTTTCAAATGATGTATCTTTTCTTAAAACACCGTAGCCCTTGTTTTTCCAAAAGCCCTGATTCGTCTTCTTTCAAATGGCACCCCTGCATGACTTGTACAGATTGGTGTAGATTCTTTACTTTTGCGTTGATTATTCGATTCCGCATATTCATGCTATTTGCATTGCATCGCTTGTACTGTGGTTATATTTCAGTCATGCTGCTAGGACACCAGCACCATTATCGATGATGCATATGTTCCACGTACACTTGTTGCCGGCTCACACACTCATCATCGATAATTGCCATGTCACTACACTGTAGTACTATTGCATTCAGTATATGATCCTTGCATGACATGATGATAGGCATACCTTCCTTTACATGTCGCATACTTCATGCTTTTGATTATACGCATTGAGATATGTTGTTTCTATGATATTTCTGGATTTGGGAACCGAGAGTGTTTCAAAAGAGAATATGTCATTGCTTTAAAAACCCGGTTACCCTTGATATGATATTTCAGTGCGTCCACCATGTGTTTTCTCGGTGCTGAGAGCGACATGTGAAACCCGAATCGAGGAGTGGATGAGCCGATTGCGGGTACATGGTGGACCCGGTATGGTTCCCCTCGGCAAGATGATCGATGAGCTTTGCCGATTGAGCCTGGAGGCGGACGAGTACCTACCGGTGATTGGTTGGACCTGGCGGTTATCCGGAGGATACTGACCAGAGTCGATGGATAGATTTGGGCGTCCTGCTGGGGCCGAGGGCCGATACCGCAAACAGAGCCCGCGGGCCGATCCGGACTGACGGAGCCCGATATATGAGGATTTATGTGCCGATGCTGGGCACAGTTTTCATGATGTTTTCTAGTGCCGATGCTGGGCACTCCGGTTCCATGATTTTGACGTGTCGCGAGGGACACGGGTGGGTTATATCCTCATATTTCCATGCACAGGTTTCATGATATTTTCTTGCATGATGGTTATTTTCATTGGGTGACGAGTGGACGGGATCCACGTGTGTGCAGATTTGATTACATTGATCATACCTCATATTCATGACATGCTATTACCTGAGGCACTAGCACGAGCACTTGGCATTACACTCATGTAGAGATTACATTGCCAGTTTAGCATGCTTCAGCTTTATTCATATTGAGGTTTATTTATATCTGATCGTATTGACCTAGGATGGGTCATGCATTCGATCTCTGCTTGTAGATATTTTCTATTCACGAGTTGGCAACTCACCCCCGTTGTGCCCCAGTCCTTGCAGGTTTTTGCCGTACAGATTCCATAGCGGCATTTCTGGCACACTGCTTCCTTATGGGTGACTTGCTTGGATAGGTGGGTTCTTTTGTATCAGAACCGCCATTGTTCATGTATCATTTATTGTATCTAGAATTTCCATCAACCAAAACTTGTATATTGTTTCAGACTTAGAAAACAGTGTTGTTTTATTTCGACCTTAGAGTCGCGCTAGTAGTATTACGGTTTTCTGGCTGTTTTGAGTTTCTTTTTTTTTTGGGTTTTGATCCTCGCCCTTTGGCGTTGTATATTATTATTGCTTGCGTGGTTGTGACCGTCGATGGACGAAGAGCTAGCTCCCGCTTGGGGATGCCTTTTATCATTTCATATATATTATTCTTGTTGTACCCCGTTCGGGGCCAGTTTTTACAAAGGAAACTCTGCCGAAATTTTCAGGAAAGGTTACACATTTTTAAAAAATGCATATTCGGCTTAGTTATTTAAAAACTTTGATTTCCAAACTTGAATTCCTTACTTTTCAAAAACAGTTTTCCTTATTTACTCTTTAAATGGTTTTAGATTGCTGGTCTTTTGGCTTACTTGGATCAGATGGGGTCCTATAGACTTCATATGGTTCAAGGGCCAGTCACGTGCTCTTTCGGGTCGTGACAAAGTTGGTATCAGAGCGCTAGGTTGATCTTGGTTCGAGTCTAAGTTTGACTATGTGGAGCCTAGGGCGTTATCTATATAAGGAACTTAGGCTTGACCTTACGGAACTTAGACTTGGTCGAGGGGGTATTAGACCCGAACTTTCGTCGTGTAGGATGACCCTTGGTTGATGGAATAGGTGACTAAAGTAGAGTGACGTACCGTGGGTATGTTCCGCGGCATACTTACGACACGCCACTCCGCTTAAGAAACCTTAGGTTGTACATTTCCTTGCATTGTGTCATATTCCTTCCTATGATCTATCTTTATCGATACTGGTTATGGTTTTGCTGCCGCGATTGCACGGGCAGAGTGAGCTACGGCTCGAGTTGTCAGCATGATCTCGTCGCGGACGAGGACTGACCGGGGCGTGATTCCAGAGACATACGGTTGCATTGAGGCTTCGTATTTTGTGTTTCCGCACTATGGGCGTTTGACAGATCGCTGCTGTGAGATTTCTAGGATGTACCGGACGGTACCAGAGGATTGAGCCACTGATAGAGGCCAGCCAGGATGTGATGACCGTTGATGTATCGCTTATTCATGATGGTTGAGGCGCTGCTTAGCGTACCGACGAATGAGCCAGTTGTTGCTGCGAGTGATGAGATATCGCCCAGATGATTGGAGCTACTGCAGCATGAGCATATTCTTAGAGATGTGATAGTGAGTCGCTAGTCACCGAGGATTAATGACTAGGACATGTGGTTCGTTCGCTTACCCCGATACGAGGTCATCAGATAGATTGATTCCAGCTAGAGGCGACTTCACGCAGATTCGTTGAGAGTCGATTGAGACGATCGAAGGTCAGGAACCCATTTTCCAAGTTTAAAGTATACGGAAAGACATGCAGGTGATTCTATGGACCCTCTAGAAGAATGAAACCCTAACTCGACTTAATGACCGTGTGAAAGCCTTTGAACCTTAGGGTTTGCGGCAGTTCCTCGGCGCCATTAGTGAGGCTTGGGTTTGCCCTTCTACGGCTGGACCACCGACGCTGTGGCATGTACTCAATACTATTAAACTGTACCCGAGATGTTGATCTCTTGGGGGATTGTGAGGTTCTGACGAGTCGATCGGATGATTCGACATCATTCGGATATCATGTGATGGGATACTGCTTGGGAGACTCCAGATACGAGCATAGCCGTCGGAGCGCAGTCTGTGTAGCCATGATGAGATTAGTCCGAATCAGTCGATAGTGGAGCAAGGTGGAGTAAAGAGTTTGCACGAGATTTCGACGAGATGGCGTTCCACTCCGCTGACATCAGAGATGCGATATGCATGCTGAGGACGTGTTCGGCTAGATATCTTCTACTGAGTGATGAAGATACTGAGTTCGTGATTTCGAGTCCATGTTAGAGACTTCGGGTGGACCGTAGCCGAGGACATTGCAGTGTGCAGATAAAGACGCGACGTCGAATGGTCGATGATACAGACAAGCGGGACAAGAAGTTCGTGCGAGAGGCAGACGAGCTGTTACTACACCCCGTTAAGATTAAAGGCCGGACATGCATACAGAGGCGCAGAGATGCGACCAGCTTCCGAGGAGATGTTGTACTAAGGACGCAGAGGTCCAGAGAGCGAGAAAAGATTACGCCAGAGTACCAGCCTCCTTACAGTTTGGCTTAGGCAAGATCAGAAGAGACCTTGAGTAGGATTCCTTCCAGTACACTGCCGCAATAAGAGTTGCACCCAGGATCGGATGTGTGATATGCATTCAGAGGACCCGAGGTCGGCGCCAGAGATGTGCTGCTTTACGAGCGGTTGTGAGGATTGACCGAGAGATGACCAGGGAAGTGCAAGAACGGAATCGTTCCTGTCAGCACACCTGACCGGGCCGATGAGCCGATGGATTGCGAGTTGGTAATCTACAGGAAAGATCAGGAACCAGAGGCAGAGGACGCCAGCCGCGAGCAAGAGGCAAGTAGATATCTTGCGCCGCTAGCATCGGATGTACCGGTACCTTCTCGACCCTGAAGGAGGGTATACCGACGACGGTAATTATGATTTGTGATTTTGTGATTTGATTATCACGTATCCGTTGCTTTGGATTTCGGTATTTTGGGCGATCTATTCGCATGATTTAGTCTTGATGACTGTGTTTCATGATATTTGATTTTGTGCACCATGGTTGCACCTACTGGGTATTTATACCTTGTACATAGTTATTACTCTTGAGCTGTTGATTGCGATTTCATGCTATTTTATGCTGGTGATTTGATTTACGCTTCCAGCAGAGTTTCATGTAATTTTAGTGTTTTGATTTTGCACTCGGTATAGCTTATATGTGCTTGTAGTGCATCGATATGTGTTTTGTGCCCGCAGATGCACACGTTTATGATTTTCTTCATATCTGGATACACTTGGTGTTGCTGCTTACGTATTTGAGTTA
Source organism: Agapanthus africanus (assembly GCA_030015575.1). Taxonomy (NCBI): domain Eukaryota; kingdom Viridiplantae; phylum Streptophyta; class Magnoliopsida; order Asparagales; family Amaryllidaceae; genus Agapanthus; species Agapanthus africanus. The sequence continues at coordinate 212,268,645 of JASDDO010000004.1, forward strand.
TTGCTTGGTATTTGTGCATGGGATGCACCAGTTCTATACTTCGTGCATTTGTCGCACCAGTTTTATGTTTCTTGCGTTTATCGCATCAGATTTATATTTCGTGCTTTTGTTGCACCGGATTTATATTTTGTGCATTACGATTGCACCTGACTTCGATTTGATGCCTTTCGGTATGTCGATTTTGATTGTGATATTGATGTGGATTCTTGCACTCCGTGCTTTTGACTGGACTTACGCATATTCGACGTTGCTATTGGATTTTGTGATTCCGTGCATATTGAGTGCGCAGGGTCTAGATTTTCATTCGTGCATGATGGATGCACCGATTTGGATTTTCGCGCATGTTGGGCGCATGTTTTGAGATACGATTTTGGGGCACACCAGATGCACTAAATCGAGATTCTTCGTGCATGTGAGATGCACCTGTTTTGGCTGTCAGGCACACATGTTGCCTATGACAGATGCTTCGTGCACACCCGTTGCACCTAGATGTTGTTTTGTGCACATGTTTAGCGCATATATGGATTTTGATTTCCGTGCGCGTCAGACGCACAGGGTGGTGTTATGTGCATTTTTGGAATTTATTCCTTTTGGAGCAGTACATTTTTATGATGTGGGATATTTGCTTTCATACTGAGCAGGACTAGTCAGTGGACAGTGCCTGGATATATTTTGCATGCATCAATAGTTATCGAAGGGATTTCCGAAAAGCGAGCTATAGTCTCAGTATATACCTACGTGTCCGATATGACACAAAACGTTTTAAAAACAAGGAAACCCTTCTGATTATTTTCAAAATGGTGGAACGTGCTTATTAAACAAAGGATATATATACACATATATAGTTATTTTCTTATGAGAAACGTCCGCCACTGTGCAGTGTTACGCGCATCGCACAGCGACTTAAAAAGATTTGGCATACAGTTGCATCAGCTAATTACATGTATAGATTGGGTGTCTACATGTATAGTCTTGGTCCATATCATATTGATTTTGTATTGGATTTGACATTGTGTCGTTACCATGACTCCGATGATTGCGGATGCTTGATGGAGTGTTGCTTTTGAGTTATCTGCTCAGTACTCATGCGCATGCATTGCGCTATGATGTTTTATGTATAGATGATTTCGGAGCCCCGATGACTTGGAATTTGTATTGAAATATTTTAGTATTTGGGGTTTAAATTTAAATTCGGGAACCGAATTTCTTTAAGGGGGGTAGATTGTAACGTCTTCAAAATAATAAAATATGATTTTTGGGAAATTTTATAATTTAATATTATTTTAATGAATATTTTAATATTCTGGTATAATTAAATACAGATAAATGGGGAAAAATTATGGAAAATTCTAAAATAAGGTATTTTAAGGAATTGCCTCGTTTTCTGTGCATGCCCCCATTTCCTCTAGTTTTGACCCTGAGTATGTCTAGTTTTGACTGATTCCATCTAGGGTGAAATCTTGGTTGATTTTCCTATGTTGGTGTATAATTTGGGACTTGTATGTCTAGTTTTGACTGATTCCATCTAGGGTGAAATCTGGGTTGATTTTCCTATGTTGGTGTATAATTTGGGACTTGTTTTAGCATGGATTTTGGTATTTGGTGATTCATTCCTGTCGGGTGGCGTTTGGACGTCAACGACAAGTGGATTTTGATTGTGTTTACATGCGAGTCGATAGGTTTTTACCTATGCGGGTAGCGTGTGCTATTTTGGTTTCCGATGTGATTTTCATGTGCTTTAGCATTGTGATATACTTGTAGGTACCCCGCGTGATGTTGAGGCAAAGGAGGTGAAGATAGCGACATCGGCTTTGGCACACGAGAAGCAATGTGAGTAGATTTATATCTGCGGGGAGAAGTCGGGTGGATGGCGTATAGCACCCCCGCAGTCCGTGGTGATGTATACGAATACGTATACACACGAATATTTATATTGTGTTGTTTAGGGTTATTGATGGTAATAATGATATTTTGATGATAAGAATATATTGGTTTAGTATAGTGCGAACCCTAGAGTAGTGGTTGCACTTACACATATATTTACACACATACTTGCATTCATTCTTTCATTTATTAGAGTGCATATGATGGTGCGTATATCTACACATGGGTATGGGACTATGTGTTTATATACGGGATTTGAGGATGATACGTGGTTTGAGATGATACTTGATGTGAGGCCGTGAGATCGGCGATGTGACATAGCTTGTCTTCGAGGTGCGATAAGATAGTTTTAGCGGGCCTTTGGACATGTGCTTTACCCGCATTCATATTTTTATAGATGGTATCGATTTGTACTAGACTTAGAGTAGTACCCCAGATTATGCGATCTGATGATAGTGATACCTGATATGTGATGAGGTACTGTGATATTGACCCCTACCCAGCTATTGGGATGCCGTACGACGATCTACCGTACGAGCCGATATTGATGATAGATCCGCACTCATGACTCGAGGATATCTTACGATATGTTATTGAGGCGGGATCACCGACTATCATATCTATATATATTGACTCAGATTAGGTGGTTTCTTACCCCTCCTGTCTAGATTACTTAGTAGACATTAGACTGGACCGAGTCATACCTATTTCAAACTAACGAATCGGGGATATTTTAAAGATAGGCAGAAGGGTCATACGGATATTTTCAAATGATGTATCTTTTCTTAAAACACCGTAGCCCTTGTTTTTCCAAAAGCCCTGATTCGTCTTATTTCAAATGGCACCCCTGCATGACTTGTACAGATTGGTGTAGATTCTTTACTTTTGCGTTGATTATTCGATTCCGCATATTCATGCTATTTGCATTGCATCGCTTGTACTGTGGTTATATTTCAGTCATGCTGCTAGGACACCAGCACCATTATCGATGATGCATATGTTCCACGTACACTTGTTGCCGGCTCACACACTCATCATCGATAATTGCCATGTCACTACACTGTAGTACTATTGCATTCAGTATATGATCCTTGCATGACATGATGATAGGCATACCTTCCTTTACATGTCGCATACTTCATGCTTTTGATTATACGCATTGAGATATGTTGTTTCTATGATATTTCTGGATTTGGGAACCGAGAGTGTTTCAAAAGAGAATATGTCATTGCTTTAAAAACCCGGTTACCCTTGATATGATATTTCAGTGCGTCCACCATGTGTTTTCTCGGTGCTGAGAGCGACATGTGAAACCCGAATCGAGGAGTGGATGAGCCGATTGCGGGTACATGGTGGACCCGGTATGGTTCCCCTCGGCAAGATGATCGATGAGCTTTGCCGATTGAGCCTGGAGGCGGACGAGTACCTACCGGTGATTGGTTGGACCTGGCGGTTATCCGGAGGATACTGACCAGAGTCGATGGATAGATTTGGGCGTCCTGCCGGGGCCGAGGGCCGATACCGCAGACAGAGCCCGCGGGCCGATCCGGACTGACGGAGCCCGATATATGAGGATTTATGTGCCGATGCTGGGCACAGTTTTCATGATGTTTTCGAGTGCCGATGCTGGGCACTCCGGTTCCATGATTTTGACGTGTCGCGAGGGACACGAGTGGGTTATATCCTCATATTTCCATGCACAAGTTTCATGATATTTACTTGCATGATGGTTATTATCATTGGGTGACGAGTGGACGGGATCCACGTGTGTGCAGATTTGATTACATTGATCATACCTCATATTCATGACATGCTATTACCTGAGGCACTAGCACGAGCACTTGGCATTACACTCATGTAGAGATTACATTGCCAGTTTAGCATGCTTCAGCTTTATTCATATTGAGGTTTATTTATATCTGATCGTATTGACCTAGGATGGGTCATGCATTCGATCTCTGCTTGTAGATATTTTCTATTCACGAGTTGGCAACTCACCCCCGTTGTGCCCCAGTCCTTGCAGGTTTTTGCCGTACAGATTCCATAGCGGCATTTCTGGCACACTGCTTCCTTATGGGTGACTTGCTTGGATAGGTGGGTTCTTTTGTATCAGAACCGCCATTGTTCATGTATCATTTATTGTATCTAGAATTTCCATCAACCAAAACTTGTATATTGTTTCAGACTTAGAAAACAGTGTTGTTTTATTTCGACCTTAGAGTCGCGCTAGTAGTATTACGGTTTTCTGGCTGTTTTGAGTTTCTTTTTTTTTGGGTTTTGATTCTCGCCCTTTGGCGTTGTATATTATTATTGCTTGCGTGGTTGTGACCGTCGATGGACGAAGAGCTAGCTCCCGCTTGGGGATGCCTTTTATCATTTCATATATATTATTCTTGTTGTACCCCGTTCGGGGCCAGTTTTTACAAAGGAAACTCTGCCGAAATTTTCAGGAAAGGTTACACATTTTAAAAAAATGCATATTCGGCTTAGTTATATAAAAACTTTGATTTCCAAACATGAATTCCTTACTTTTCAAAAACAGTTTTCCTTATTTACTCTTTAAATGGTTTTAGATTGCTGGGCTTTTGGCTTACTTGGATCAGATGGGGTCCTATAGACTTCATATGGCTCAAGGGCCAGTCACATGCTCTTTCGGGTCGTGACAGACCCGCAGGGTACGGAACGTGACTGGCACTTAAGTTTACGAAACGTCTAAGGACGTCCGTAAAATAAGTAAGCCAAAGCCCATAAAACAGAACCAATTAAGCAAAAGAGTGAAGAAAACCCAATCAATTGAAAGCGAGTTTATCAAATAAGTCATGTAAAACCCTTTTTAAAAACAATACCAATTTTTCCGAAAATTTCGGCAGAGTCTCCTTTGTAAATACTGGCCCCCAAAATGGGTACAACAAGAATAAATATGAATCCAACAAAATAGGGCATCCCCAAGCGGGAGCTAGCTCTTCGCCACAAGGCGGTCACAAATCCCACGCAATGTAAAGCAACAACATGCGAAATAATCATAATGAAGCATGAGGGAAAAAAAACAGCATGTCGACTCAAGTGAGCTCGACCCCTAAATACAGCATAAAAGTCCACAAACCTCACAGTCTCATCTCTAGGTCAATATACAACAATACTGGTAGATACAGTAGATGGAGTACACTAGATACAAAGAATATACAAGGTGGTACAAAAATAATAACATAACCCACCTATGAGCAAAATCTCGAGTCCAGGCAAAAGAGGCAAAAGAAGCAAGCGCACCCGCCGTTACTGTACTGACGGAGCGGACCTGCAAAAGGCTATGGCACAACGGGGGTGAGTTGCCATCTCGTGAGTAATAAATAACATCTACACAGGCTATCGAATGCATGCACACAAGCATCCTAGCATCTAAATACAGGTAAGGCAGGACATAATGGCAAGTATGTATGCAATATGGATATACTAGCAGGTATGAATGCAATGCGAATCAACTCGTGATCTGAATGTGTAAGTATAAGAAATCATGTTTTTCCCTTTAAGAATGTCTTTTGAAATACCAGCACAATACCAATAGGATCAACAAGAACCTGTGTCCAGCATCGACACCTCAAAACTGTCTCAAATCTCATATCAATGTATCTCTGGCCTCAGCCGTCCGGCTGACCCATCTCAAATATCAATATCTCATCATCTAGCGGCCACGGTCGGTATCCTCTGGATATCCGCCGTCCCAAACAGTCACCGGTAGGTAATCCGTCCCCTACCAGGCTCAACGTCAACACCACATTCCTCTTGTCCCGGGGTACCTTACCGGGCCCACCATGTACCCGTGACGGTTCCTCCACTCCTCGACACGGATTTCCAAAACCACAGCAAACTCATGGTGGACGACACTTACATCACTAGAAAACCGCAATTTACATATTTTAAAAATATAATAAGTTTAGAAATTTTGCGGCTTTCCCCCGAAATCCAGAAATATCATAAAATCTCAAGAAATTCTCATAAGTGCATATGTCAATGATAATGAATGCATATGGTATCAATAATCAAGTTGCGATGTGTGATTAATAGATTAGGCATGAACAATTAATATGATGAAGTACATGCACATGAATAGCAATCCTACGGTTTCATTTTAAGGAATTAAAGGCAATAGCACAAGTTTAAGTATCAATTAGTAAAAGGTTTAAATTTAAAGGTTATCTAGTGTGGTGGCATGGCAATTACCAGGGTGTGTGTGTAAGCATGAATAGTGCTCGTGCTGCATATAAAAACCTGGCAATGGTGCAGGTGTCCTATAAAATGGTTTCGCATATGTATGTCAATATAATGCATGGATGCAGCAAATAATCATATACGTATTTCACCCCTAATTACTAACATCACTAAGAATCTTTTAAGTTACTAAAACTATCGGGCGGCTTGCGCCATCCAACGATAGTCCCCCGTAGATATTACATCTACTCACAGGAATCCCTGGCTAGCTGTGTCCAATCACCGCTTTCCCCTTTCGCGCCGCGTCTGACGTCTCCGCGACCGAACCTGGAATTTACATCAATACCAAACATAAGGTTACGTATCAAGAACGACGCAAAACCCAAACGGAACTACTAATGTTCACTAGCTAGGTACAACGTGCGCAGGGTGCGCGGAACATACGCGAAAATCGCAAAAACTGCCAAAAATCGCCGATTTGGTCGCCCGGCAAAACTAAAACCCGACTACTCAAAAATCCGCACTCACGCATCCTAAACGTCAAAGGAGATGCTAAAAACATCCCCAAGGTATCACAAATAATTCACCAATTAATTTTTATAAAAACCTAGTAAGCACAAAACTAGCAATTTTGGTGCAAAAATCGAAAATTAGCGATACGGTTAACACAATCCAACACAATATCCAACCACACAACTAGTTAGCCACAATCACATAAATTCAACTCATTTATCATGCTTCACAACCCATTTCCATACACAAACCCCTTTCTTGATTTTCATAAAACAACAATTACAAACCAATTTCACACATTAAAATTAACTAAATTAGCATAATTTGAAGACCACATAAACAAGGTAACTTCTTTGATTTGGTTGTGTAGGAACTAGCAAGTAAAATAAATTTAATTAACCAAATAATGGTGTGCTAAAAAAAAAACCTAGTTAAAACAAACTACTCTTTTATAAACTAGATTAGAAATTAGCTAAACTTTTAACACTAAAACCATATAATTAAAGGAATTTAGCCACAAGTGTTGAATGGGTAAGAATTATACCTCAATTCCTAGGGATCAAGCATGGTGATTTGCCTCTAAAAATGCCTCCTTTCCACATGTTTTCAACTATAATAGGCTTGAGAAGAGATAGCACAAGGATTTATTTTGGTTTTGTGAAGAAATTTGTGGATTTTTGATGGTTTTTAATGGATTTTGATGGAAATTTTGAAGCAAAAGAGAAGGGAAATTTGGGGGAAAAGAATGGGCTGTGAGCAGGTGGGGTTTCGGCCTAGGGGGAAAGGGGGAGGAGTGGGGGAGAGTTATGTGGAATTTTCCAAGGTCAAAGCTCTCACATCTCACTAAAAACCCACATGCAAATTACTATATTTAAATCCTACTCCAAACAATTCATTAACATGATTTAAAAGTCAAAAAGAGAGGGATGGGGGCTGCTGCAGCAGTGGTGGGGCCGGCCTTGGGGAGTGGGGGTGAGTTGGAGTGAATACAAAAGGGTTCTATGCAAAAAAGACCCCCTACAAGTTCATATTTGCAAGTTTTAGCTTAAAATTCAATAAATTCGTTTCCTATCATAAAAATTTGTTAAAAATCAAAATAAAATACTAAAAATTCATGTTACAACTAGATTTTAATTAAAATAATTTTAAAGATTAAAATTAGCCCGGAAAAATTTGTATTTATCGCTAATTTAATGTATTTTCTTACCGGCTTAAAATAATATAAAAAAATTGAAAAAAAGGGAAAAAATTTTAAATGACCAAAATTTCATAAGTAACTCATTAGCTACTAAAAACAAGCAATTACCTATCCATTTTAGGTATAATTAGCCCTAAACTGCAAAATAACATGAAAGACAGTTTTCGGAAAAATACCGAATTTTCACCGATTTTCAGGAAAACACCAAAACGACTTTTCAAGACGCTACAATCTTCCCCCCTTAAAGAAATTCGGTCCCCGAATTTAAAAATATAACTACGCGTACCTTCGAAAAGATGGGGATATTTCTTCCTCATCTCGCCCTCGGTCTCCCAGGTAACCTCCTCGCTGCTCGGGCTACGCCAAAGGACCTTGACGGTTGGTATAATCTTCGACCTCAACTTCTTCACCTGCCGATCCAAGATGGCCACCGGTTGCTCTGCAAAAGAAAGGTCACGCTCTAGCTGGACTGTCGGGTGCTGAATCGCATGCGAAGGGTCGTGAAGGTACTTGCGGAGCATCGAAACATGGAAGACGGGGTGAACATCGGGAAAGCTGGGAGGAAGAGCCAAACGATAAGCAACTGCGCCGACACGCTCAAGGATCTCGAAGGGACCTACGAATCTAGGGCTAAGCTTCCCCTTTCGCCCAAAACGCATCACGCCCTTCATCGGAGAGACTTTCAGAAAAACATGGTCGCCAACTGCGAAATCTAATCTGCGACGGCGCCTGTCCGCATACGATTTTTGCCTGCTCTGAGCCGCTCTCATCCGGTCTCGGATCAACTGTATCTTCGCTGTCGTCTCCTCAACAAGCTGCGGCCCCAAAATGCTGCTCTCGCTGAGCTCTGTCCAACAGACGGGCGATCTGCATCTCCTCCCATACAATGCCTCGAAAGGTACCATCTGAATAGTATCCTGGAAGCTGCTGTTGTAGGAGAACTCCACTAGAGGTAAATGACGATTCCAGCTACCACCAAAGTCTAAAACGCACGCTCTGAGCATGTCCTCGAGAGTCTGAATGGTCCGCTCTGACTGTCCGTCTGTCTGCGGATGAAACGCTGTGCTGAAGCTCAAACGAGTGCCCAAAGCCTCCTGAAGTCTCTGCCAAAGTCGGCTGGTGAACTGAGTGCCTCGATCTGACACGATACAAGTCGGTACGCCATGTAGTCGCACGATCTCGTCAATATAGAGCTGAGCATACTGAGCGAAGCTGAAAGTGGTCTTCACCGGTAGGAAGTGAGCCGCTTTCGTCAATCTATCCACGATCACCCAGATGGAGTCGTACCCTCGACTGGTCCTGGGTAGACCCACAACGAAATCCATCGAAATCTGCTCCCATTTCCACTCTGGAATAGGTAACGGCTGTAGCTCTCCTGCGGGCCTCTGGTGCTCGGCCTTGACTTGCTGACAAGTCAGGCATCTCGAAACGAACTCCGCAATGTCCCTCTTCATCCCGTCCCACCAGTAGGCCTCTCTCATATCATGGTACATCTTGGTGGAACCGGGGTGGACACTATACACTGATCGGTGTGCCTCCTCAAGAATGTCGTGCCGCAATCCATCAGCATCTGGTACGCACAGTCTAGATCCATATCGTAAAATCCCCTGATCGTCAATCACGAACTCGGAAAATCTGCCCTGTCCCATCTGTGCCATGATCTCTGAGCAACGGTCGTCACTGTGCTGTGCCTCATATATACAGTCAAGCAACTGTGGGCGTGCACGAACATGCGCGAGCTGTCCCCCTGTCTGAGTGAACTCGAACTCAACTCGGCTGTCGCATAACATCTGCCAATCTGCTGACGACTGCCTCTGCACTGCGCGCAAAAAGGATAGACTACCCCCGGGCCTCCTACTCAACGCATCTGCCACCACATTCGCCTTGCCTGGATGATATAAGATCTCGCAGTCATAGTCTTTCACCAACTCCATCCAACGACGCTGTCTGAGGTTCAGGTCTCGCTGCTGAAATATGTACTTTAAGCTCTTGTGATCGGTGAATATCTGACACGACTCGCCGTATAGGTAATGTCGCCAAATCTTCAGTGCAAAGACCACTGCAGCCATCTCCAAATCATGAGTGGGGTAGTTCTGTTCATGCTTCTTCAACTGCCGAGAAGCATAAGAGATCACCCGGCCATGCTGCATCAATACGCATCCTAATCCCACTCGCGAAGCATCACAGTAGACAACAAATCCGCCTGATCCCGAAGGCAAAGATAATACCGGCGCCGTAGTCAAACAAGTCCGTAGCTGCTGAAAACTGCGCTCGCACTCCTCTGCCCAGACGAAAGGAACTCCCTTCCGGGTCAAACCGGTCAACGGTGCAGCTATACGGGAGAAGTCCTGAACAAAACGCATGTAGTAGCCCGCCAGGCCTAGAAAACTACGGATCTCAGGAACCGATGTAGGTCGGGGCCACTGCTGAACAGCCTCAATCTTCTTCGGGTCCACACAAATGTCGTCTCTCGTAACCACGTGACCCAAGAATCCGACGTTGTCCAGCCAGAATGCACACTTGGAGAACTTCGCGAACAGCTGGTGCTCCCTCAGAGTCTGTAACGTAATCCGCAAGTGCTGCTCGTGCTCCTCTCTGCTCCCGGAGTACACCAAGATATCGTCGATAAACACGATGATGAACAAGTCAAGATACGTCCTGAATGTACGGTTCATCAAATCCATAAATGCTGCTGGGGCGTTGGTGAGTCCGAACGACATCACCAAAAACTCGTAGTGGCCGTAGCGCGTGCGGAAAGCTGTCCTCGGTATATCCTCCTGTCGAACTCGCAGCTGATGGTATCCTGATCGCAAGTCGATCCTCGAAAAATACCCCGCACCCTGAAGCTGGTCGAACAAATCATCAATGCGCGGCAACGGATATCTGTTCCGAACGGTAACTTTGTTCAGCTGGCGGTAGTCGATACATAAGCGCAAACTTCCATCCTTCTTCTTGACAAACAGGACCGGAGCACCCCACGGAGAAACACTCGGTCGAATAAGCCCCTTATCTAACAAATCTTGCAACTGATCCTTCAGCTCTCGAAGCTCTGCCGGGGCCATCCGATAAGGCGGTATAGAAATAGGCCCCGAGCCGGGAATCAAATCAATGCAGAACTCAACATCGCGCTCAGGCGGTAGCCCAGGTATCTCATCAGGGAAAACATCAGGGAACTCACAAACTACTGGGACCCGGTCCAACGGAACCTCTGCAGCTCGAGTATCACAAATAAACGCTAAGAATCCCTGACATCCCTTCCGCAATAGCTGACCAGCGCGAAGAGACGAAATCAAGCTGGGAAGGGTGACGCTGCGGTCTCCCTGAATAACAAGGACTGGCTCTCCCGGAAAGCTAAATCTGACTGTCTTCTCACGGCAGTCCACCGAAGCATAACAAGTGGCTAGCCAATCCATGCCCAGAAGCACATCAAAGTCCAACATATCGAGGAGAATCAAATCAACCGATGAATCCCTCTCCCCGATACGAACGGAACACAAACGAAATACAAACCGAGCGACAAACGACTCGCCTACCGGAGTAACAACAACAAGCGGATGATCTAACGACGACGACTCACGGCCCAACATCGGTGCAAAGTGTGTAGAGACGTACGAATGTGTGGAACCTGGGTCGAATAATACCCGTGCGTCGAAAGAACAAACTGGCAAGGTACCTGTCACAACGGCATTGGATGCCTGCGCATCCTGCGGTGTCAAAGCAAAAACTCGGGCCTGTCCTCCACCGATAGCGGGCTAACCTCGGCCTCTGCCTCCTCGTCCTCTCTGAACAGGACCGCAGCGTCCACGGCCTCTGGGTGCACCTATCTGGCGTGGAGCATCGCCTGTGGTAGGAAGTAGGGCTCTCTGAGGAGGGGGTGGTGATGGTGGTAGGGTCACATGCGGAACTGTCGCTGCTCCCTGTCGTCTCGCTGGACAGTCTCTGACAAGATGGTGCAGACTCCCGCACCCAAAACACCCTGGCGACGGCTGCTGCCCCTGGGGATAAGATCCATATAACTGTCCCCACCCAAATCCTCTGCCAGGCCTATCTCTCGGAAAGAATCTGGCGCGCTGCCTCTGAGACGGTACCTCGGTGCGAATCCTCTTCGGCCCAGAAACGGCCGAAGTCTGTGATATGCGTGCCTCCATCCGCAATGTCGTATCCATAGCAGCTGAATAAGTGTCGTAGTGCTGGGCGCCAATGGCAAGATATAGCTGGGCATCAAGTCCCTGTACGAACCTCTTCACCATCTTCTCCTCGGTATCCACCAAATACTGAGCATATCGGGATAACTGTGTAAACTGGATGTCATACTCAGACACCGTCATCTCAGGTGTCTTGACTAAGGCCTCGAAGCTACGAGCTCTGGCGTCACGAATGCTCTCTGGAAGGAAACGGGCTAGAAAGACCGCTGTAAACTCGGCCCAAGTCATAGGCGGTAGACCTGCAGCTCGACCTCTCAAGACTGACTCCCACCATGTCTGCACGAGACCCTCTAGTCGGAAACTCACAAGCTCTACCCATCGATCATCCGAACATCTCAGCGAACGGCAGATCCTGGCTAAACTGTCAAGGAACGTCTGTGGGTCCTCCGCTGCCTCGGTGCCGGTGAATACTGGAGGTCTCAGCCTCATGAAATCCTGTAGTGAAACCGGAATGGCCACGGTGGTAGTAGTAGGAGCAGGTATCATGGTCGTCTGTGATGTAGTAGGTACGTTATCCGGCCTCGGTGTACGACTGGCTGCAACTAGGGATCCTACCATCTGACGTAGCTCCTGCATGCCTCCCATCATCTGTCGGAACTCCTCCATACCGGTCTCGAGCCTATCCATACGGCCTGGGGAAGGTGGATCGGTCTGTCCCTGCGGCGTAGGCATACCACCCTGCTCAGTCCTAGTCTCGGACGAGCCAGCTCGAATCTCGTCTCTGGCAGCAGCCCTCTGTGCCCTCGTAGCCTTCGGCGGCATAGTGGCTGTTACAGGAAAACGGATAGTAAGAACAGTGCAATAGGATCATAGGATACACGGAATTGAAGAAGGAATTTTCAAGCAAGTATCCTAAAGTCACTTAGGCGGAGTACCGTATCGCAAGTTTGCCGCGGACAAACACACGCTACGTTACCCTACTTAAGTCACTTACTCTATCTACCAAGGGTCATCCTACACTCAAAAAGGTAAAACCTATCGCTCTGATACCAACTTTGTCACGACCCGCAGGGTACGGAACGTGACTGGCACTTAAGTTTACGAAACGTCTAAGGACGTCCGTAAAATAAGTAAGCCAAAGCCCATAAAACAAAACCAATTAAGCAAAAGAGTGAAGAAAACCCAATCAATTGAAAGCGGGTTTATCAAATAAGTCATGTAAAACCCTTTTTAAAAACAATACCAATTTTTCCGAAAATTTCGGCAGAGTCTCCTTTGTAAATACTGGCCCCCAAAATGGGTACAACAAGAATAAATATGAATCCAACAAAATAGGGCATCCCCAAGCGGGAGCTAGCTCTTCGCCACAAGGCGGTCACAAATCCCACGCAATGTAAAGCAACAACATGCGAAATAATCATAATGAAGCATGAGAAAAAAAAAACAGCATGTCGACTCAAGTGAGCTCGACCCCTAAATACAGCATAAAAGTCCACAAACCTCACAGTCTCATCTCTAGGTCAATATACAACAATACTGGTAGATACAGTAGATGGAGTACACTAGATACAAAGAATATACAAGGTGGTACAAAAATAATAACATAACCCACCTATGAGCAAAATCTCGAGTCCAGGCAAAAGAGGCAAAAGAAGCAAGCGCACCCGCCGCTACTGTACTGACGGAGCGGACCTGCAAAAGGCTATGGCACAACGGGGGTGAGTTGCCAACTCGTGAGTAATAAATAACATCTACACAGGCTATCGAATGCATGCACACAAGCATCCTAGCATCTAAATACAGGTAAGGCAGGACATAATGGCAAGTATGTATGCAATATGGATATACTAGCAGGTATGAATGCAATGCGAATCAACTCGTGATCTGAATGTGTAAGTATAAGAAATCATGTTTTTCCCTTTAAGAATGTCTTTTGAAATACCAGCACAATACCAATAGGATCAACAAGAACCTGTGTCCAGCATCGACACCTCAAAACTGTCTCAAATCTCATATCAATGTATCTCTGGCCTCAGCCGTCCGGCTGACCCATCTCAAATATCAATATCTCATCATCTAGCGGCCACGGTCGGTATCCTCTGGATATCCGCCGTCCCAAACAGTCACCGGTAGGTAATCCGTCCCCTACCAGGCTCAACGTCAACACCACATTCCTCTTGCCCCGGGGTACCTTACCGGGCCCACCATGTACCCGTGACGGTTCCTCCACTCCTCGACACGGATTTCCAAAACCACAGCAAACTCATGGTGGACGACACTTACATCACTAGAAAACCGCAATTTACATATTTTAAAAATATAATAAGTTTAGAAATTTTGCGGCTTTCCCCCGAAATCCAGAAATATCATAAAATCTCAAGAAATTCTCATAAGTGCATATGTCAATGATAATGAATGCATATGGTATCAATAATCAAGTTGCGATGTGCGATTAATAGATTAGGCATGAACAATTAATATGATGAAGTACATGCACATGAATAGCAATCCTACGGTTTCATTTTAAGGAATTAAAGGCAATAGCACAAGTTTAAGTATCAATTAGTAAAAGGTTTAAATTTAAAGGTTATCTAGTGTGGTGGCATGGCAATTACCAGGGTGTGTGTGTAAGCATGAATAGTGCTCGTGCTGCATATAAAAACCTGGCAATGGTGCAGGTGTCCTATAAAATGGTTTCGCATATGTATGTCAATATAATGCATGGATGCAGCAAATAATCATATACGTATTTCACCCCTAATTACTAACATCACTAAGAATCTTTTAAGTTACTAAAACTATCGGGCGGCTTGCGCAATCCAACGATAGTCCCCCGTAGATATTACATCTACTCACAGGAATCCCTGGCTAGCTGTGTCCAATCACCGCTTTCCCCTTTCGCGCCGCGTCTGACGTCTCCGCGACCGAACCTGGAATTTACATCAATACCAAACATAAGGTTACGTATCAAGAACGACGCAAAACCCAAACGGAACTACTAATGTTCACTAGCTAGGTACAACGTGCGCAGGGTGCGCGGAACATACGCGAAAATCGCAAAAACTGCCAAAAATCGCCGATTTGGTCGCCCGGCAAAACTAAAACCCGACTACTCAAAAATCCGCACTCACGCATCCTAAACGTCAAAGGAGATGCTAAAAACATCCCCAAGGTATCACAAATAATTCACCAATTAATTTTTATAAAAACCTAGTAAGCACAAAACTAGCAATTTTGGTGCAAAAATCGAAAATTAGCGATACGGTTAACACAATCCAACACAATATCCAACCACACAACTAGTTAGCCACAATCACATAAATTCAACTCATTTATCATGCTTCACAACCCATTTCCATACACAAACCCCTTTCTTGATTTTCATAAAACAACAATTACAAACCAATTTCACACATTAAAATTAACTAAATTAGCATAATTTGAAGACCACATAAACAAAGTAACTTCTTTGATTTGGTTGTGTAGGAACTAGCAAGCAAAATAAATTTAATTAACCAAATAATGGTGTGCTAAAAAAAACCCTAGTTAAAACAAACTACTCTTTTATAAACTAGATTAGAAATTAGCTAAACTTTTAACACTAAAACCATATAATTAAAGGAATTTAGCCACAAGTGTTGAATGGGTAAGAATTATACCTCAATTCCTAGGGATCAAGCATGGTGATTTGCCTCTAAAAATGCCTCCTTTCCACATGTTTTCAACTATAATAGGCTTGAGAAGAGATAGCACAAGGATTTATTTTGGTTTTGTGAAGAAATTTGTGGATTTTTGATGGTTATTAATGGATTTTGATGGAAATTTTGAAGCAAAAGAGAAGGGAAATTTGGGGGAAAAGAATGGGCTGTGAGCAGGTGGGGTTTCGGCCTAGGGGGAAAGGGGGAGGAGTGGGGGAGAGTTATATGGAATTTTCCAAGGTCAAAGCTCTCACATTTCAATAAAAACCCACATGCAAATTACTATATTTAAATCCTACTCCAAACAATTCATTAACATGATTTAAAAGTCAAAAAGAGAGGGATGGGGGCTGCTGCAGCAGTGGTGGGGCCGGCCTTGGGGAGTGGGGGTGAGTGGGAGTGAATACAAAAAGGTTCTATGCAAAAAAGACCCCCTACAAGTTCATATTTTCAAGTTTTAGCTTAAAATTCAATAAATTCGTTTCCTATCATAAAAATTTGTTAAAAATCAAAATAAAATACTAAAAATTCATGTTACAACTAGATTTTAATTAACATAATTTTAAAGATTAAAATTAGCCCGGAAAAATTTGTATTTATCGCTAATTTAATGTATTTTCTTACCGGCTTAAAATAATATTAAAAAATTGAAAAAAAGGGAAAAATTTTTAAATGACCAAAATTTCATAAGTAACTCATTAGCTACTAAAAACAAGCAATTACCTATCCATTTTAGGTATAATTAGCCCTAAACTGCAAAATAACACGAAAGACGGTTTTCGGAAAAATACCGAATTTTCACCGATTTTCAGGAAAACACCAAAACGACTTTTCAAGACGCTACAATTAGATAAGTGGGAGCGCAATAGAACTGGAAGAAATTCCAGAACCACAAGCTATTACTGAAAGCTCGGAAGAACCAGAAGTTTCAAGAGAACCGGACATCCCAGTGCCACTCCGCAGGAGTAGTAGGCAGTCTCATCCGCCCGAGAGATATTACGGTTTTCTCATAGACGGGGATAGAGAGGATTGCACCATGGATTATGGTGAGCCTACTAGCTTCCAGCAAGCCATTCAGAGCGGCGACTCGGTAAAATGACTGGATGCAATGCGGGCCGAGATGGAGTCCATGTACACCAACAAAGTTTGGACTTTGGACTTTGCTCCAGAAGGGGTAAAACCCATAGGCTGCAAATGGATCTTCAGAAAGAAGATTGGTGTAGATGGGCAGGTTGAGACCTATAAAGCTAGACTTGTTGCAAAGGGTTTTCGTCAAAGACCTGGTTTGGACTATGACGAGACCTTTTCTTCAGTGGCTATGCTGAAATCCATTCGGATCCTTCTTGCCATTGCTGCCTTCCACGATTATGAAATCTGGCAGATGGACGTAAAGACGGCTTTCCTAAATGGAAATTTAGAAGAGTGCGTCTATATGGATCAGCCGGAGGGATTCATTCAGAGTGGAAGCAGCGGTAGAGTGTGCAAGTTGCTCAAGTCCATTTATGGACTTAAGCAGGCATCGCGGAGTTGGACATCTGCTTTGATGATACTGTCAAGGAATTCGACTTTATCAAAAACCCAGATGAACCATGCATTTACAGTAAGATTGTAGGGAGAACTGTGGTATTCCTCGTCTTGTACGTGGATGACATTCTCCTAATAGGAAATGATATTCCTATGCTACAGTCAGTCAAAGGATTCTTGTCACAGAGGTTCTCCATGAAGGACCTGGGCGATGCCAACTACATTCTGGGGATCCAGATCTATCGTGATAGATCTAAGAGGATGTTGGGACTTTCACAGTCAAGGTACATCGACACCATACTGAAAAGATTCAGTATAGAAGATTCCAAGCGCGGTAATTTACCGGCTTGTCACGGGATCACCCTCTCCAAAGAGATGTCTCCCAAGACTGATTTGGAAAGGGATCACATGTCTATTATACCCTACGCTTCTGCGGTAGGCTCTATAATGTATGCGATGTTGTGTACCAGACCAGATGTAGCATACGCATTGAGCGTTGTAAGCCGGTATCAGTCGAACCCAGGGGAGAAACACTGGATAGCGGTAAAGAACATTCTCAAGTACCTGAGAAGGACTAAGGAGATGTTCTTGGTGTATGGCGGAAAAGACCTCCAGCTCGAGGCCTTTGCTGACTCCAGCTTCCAGAGTGACAAGGATGACTCCAAGTCCATGTCGGGTTATGTCTTTACCCTCAATGGATGGGCGGTTTGCTGGAAGAGTTCCAAGCAGGAGACCGTTGCAGACTCAACTATGGAAGCGGAGTACATAGCTGCTTGCGATGCCGCAAAGGAAGCTGTCTGGATGAAGAAGTTCCTCATGGAGCTTCAGGTGGTTCCTACCATTGTTGATCCAATACCGCTGTATTGCGACAACAACGGCGCTATAGCTTTAGCGAAGGAACCCAGGTCCCATCAGAAGTCCAGGCACATTTTGAGGCGGTACCACCTGATCAGAGAGATCGTAGATCGCCGGGAGATCGAGATGAAGAGAGTATGTACGGAGAACAACACTGCAGATCCACTCACAAAGGCCCTACCCCAGACTCAGTTCGAGCGGCTGATCGAGATGATAGGTCTTCGATACGCCAGTACATGGCCTTAGTGCAAGTGGGAGATTGTTAGTGTATATGCCCTAGAGTCCATTACTGTATCATACTAGCTTGTATATTACTTGATGGAAGCTTGGGATATTCACAGTTATATAGACAATCTTGCTCAAAATGGTAGTATGCTACTTGGTTTGTCTCTACTTCAATATGTGCATGTGTTTCTTTTAGCATATCGCTTATATACATATTAGTAGAGCCCTTAGGATCTTTGCTTGATTACCAGCATTGTGATGGCGCTCACACTCGTGGGGCTGGGTAATCCATAAGCACATCCTTATACAGGTCCCTAGTCGTAGGACTATCGAGACAGGGCATCGATACTCCAGAGTAGACTGGCGTATGCGCTTCTCATCCCAGCGGAGGAGACGGTCTGTCCCACAGCCGTCAGTACGTCGTACTTGAGATAGTATGCGGGTGCTCGTTAGGTTACGAGTACACTGGACAGGACTCGTCGGGAACTGTTGGTTGGTATTATACCTATCGTCAGTTATTAGTTCCCACGTGACATGAGTACAGCTTAGTCCGCCGACTTGACATTGTCACTTCGCCTTGAGTGTTTTCCCACTGTACTTAGATTACTACCCTACCACGGCTCAAAGGAGTCATGCAAACAGGTAGTAGTTGGGTGCAGTCCCGAAGCACTTGGAGGCAGTGACGGTTAGACAGGATTCGTCTCTCCCGGTATTGGGGGTTGACATCGCGCTGTGTCTAGGAGAGCCATTACACAAGTAGTCCCTGGCCAGGGCAAGCGAGATATACTGGTAGGTTTCCAGTGTTATCTCAGGGTGTTCTGGGCTACACTCCGACACGACTTGTACCGCTATTAAGGGACTGACGTTCACCGCCCCTATAGGCCCGCCATGCGATGTATCAGACGAACAGACCGGACTGTACGGAGATTGTCACATACAGGCTCAGTAAGAGTTCGGATGGGTTTACCTCATCGGCCTTCTTATCGACATCTACCTGGGGACCGTTACGTACAGCTAGTGCCGCTTGCGGTCTGTGGTTAAACCCACTGCCAGCGTAGTGTCGAGTCTTTAGAGTCCCACACAGAGAGTTTCCCTGCATTGAGCGAAACGTGTAGAGGCCGTATGGTTTTACGGCAGGGCTACGATCACTTACGTGCACTTGTGTGCGTATGCTGTTCGGGCAGGCAATACTAGTGGGCTTTGGTTTAAGCCAGATCCTAGTATTGCACAGATGGATTTGATTTGTCTTCTGTGCATTCGCATTCTGCGGAATGCGGATGCGGGTGTGTATGCACAGTTTTGAGGAGCGATAAAGGAGGAGGTGCCCCATTAGGGTTTTGGCAGTTGGTTCGGCCAAAACCGTAATGTGGCATACTCATTAGGGTTTTGACAATTCGTTTGGTCAAAATCGTTATGAGCCGGAGACATTATTTACTAATCCTTTTAGTGATAGATTAGTGATGGCTAATTGCATTGACCACTTAGACCTCTCTTGACTTTGTTGACCCGTTGACCGTGTTGACCATTGACCTTCAAGAGAGGTCTACACTCTTCTTTCATTTTCTTTTTAATTTTTTGATTATGATAATGGTCAACTCAATGTAGAATCAACTTTATCATGATGGGATTAGTAATGATGGTTTAGGGTGTATTATTGCAACCATGGTTCATTTTCTCAAGTTAATCTTTTCATTATTCTCTTCTCATTCTCTCTCTTGAAATGAGAAGAAAAGAAAAGCTCCATGGTTGCTAAGTTTTCTCCTTCATCTTTCTCCTCTTGAAAATTCTTTTGATCTCATGTGTTGAGAGAAAAAGAATCCACATAGACAAACACTTCCATCTTTCTCTTCTACACAACCTAAGGCATTTAGATTAGCAATCTCTTTGCCCTAGTTGGCTTGGCTTGAGGCGGAGCTTAGTATACAACTCTCGGGTGGATCGTCTTCGACTCAAGAAGGCCGCGGAGGTGACCAAGATCCAGATCGACCCTCAGAGCGTGGATGGACGAGCCGGACAGCGGTGAGAAGACCCGAAGGACCGGTTCCGTGAGGTACATTTTCTACAGCATAGTAGTTAAAGCCTCTACTTGTTTGCTAGTTTCTAGTTTAGCCAAGATCCTTGCTTTTGAGTCCATGTTGCCTTGAGCCAAATTATTGTTTTTCGTCGTTTCCGCCTCCCCGTAAGAACCGGGGTGAGCAACGTGGACTTACACGGACAACCCCAAATCTTAACTTACTTAAGAGACGGGCTCTTCCCATACCATATCACATATGGAGTGGTATGCACTTGATTTGGCTGGAACCCTTTTCAATAGGTATGCAACTTCTCAATTGCATAACTCTCTAAAAGGAAACAGGCAACTCAGTAGTACTCATCATAGAGCGCACCATATCTAATCGGGTGCGATTGCTCCGCCCCGATACACCGTTGTGCTGTGGTGAATACGGAGGAGTAATGCTGAGAGAGAATTTCATTCTCCTTTAGAATAGTCTAGGAACTCCATGCTCAAGTATTCTTCTCCCCGATCACATCGTAGGACATAATACTTATATCCGTTTGGTTCTCTACTTATGACTTATATTCTTTGAATTTCTCAAAACTTTCAGACTTGTGTTTCTACAGGAACATATGTCTGAATCTTGAGAGATCACCAGTGAATATAATGAAGTACAATGAACCAGTCCTGGCATGTGTAGACAGGGGACCTACATACATCAACATGCATTAGTCCCAAGAGTATACTAACTCTTTCTCTTGTTTCCAGTAAACGGAGCTATGGTCATTTTATCTTTGTGACATGACTGGCAAGTTTCAAAAGATGTAAATTCAAACTGATTTAAATATGCATCTTAATGTAACTTAGCTAGTCGGGTCGCATTGATATGACCTAGTCTACAATGCCTCAAGAAGAATTTGTTCATTTCTGAACTCTTCCTCTTGTGTGTGTTCTGTACGTTAATAACTGTAGTTTGATTTAGAATGTCTATGTTTTTAGATAACGTGCCTGAACCGATCAACTCTTGATATAGGAAATGTTCAAAACATTATCCAACAATACAAAATTATATCCTTCTTTAGTAAATAAAGAGACTGATATAATGTTGCATATCAGGTTCGGTATCTAATAACATTCGTTCAGAATCAATATATTTGGTAATACAGGGTGATAACTGCCAACACCTTGGCTGCAACAATTGCACCGTTTCCAACTCTTGAAACTTATCATCCATTCCCAGTTCTCTACCTCTTTGTAACCCATGTAACAGATTACATATATGGGATCCTGATCCGGTATCTCATACCCAGGACGTAGAGAATACTGAGAAACAGTTCTCGGTAATGAACATACCCGAAGAAGATGCATCATCATGCACTTTCTTCTTTTGGACGGCATGGGAATCCTGGTATTCCCCAATTTCCTGCTCGGTCTTATAACAATTATAAGTAGGAGCGGGACCAACGTTTCCCAGATCAGTATAACAAGCGGGTTCGGTCAATACATCCATATTATTATCTTGATTAAGGTGTGACATGGTCGCTACCTGGAGAGAGAGAGAGAAGAAAACAATCAGCGTATGCTCTTACAAGATTAGATTGGTTATTATTTTATCTAATCAGGATGGCTCCCACTGTTTTTATCAAATTTTCCTTCAAACCCAAAAAGGAAATACTAGCCGGGATTAATTACACCCTACAAGTTCACTAATCTTTCAGCCAGGCCAGTGCCGGTATTTTGAGGGAGATTCCCCGTGCTTTCGCACGGACCTAATTAAAATAAACCTCGTTTTCCCATAGGCGTAACCACGTTGACACCTTTCTAGACACCTACTTGATCGTCTAATTGTAAAGTTCAAAACTCTCTCAGGAGTAACTATTACTCGCAGTGGGTATCGAGATCCAACTATCTCATAGAAGGTATGCAATCTCATTGCAAATTTCAACACTTGAAATTCCTGATAATATTTTGCCCCTAACAACTTATGACCTTGGCTAAGGTCAACAAATCATAAGCGCTAGCCAAGTTCAACCCGTCATTTCTTGATTGAATTAAACCCACCCGCGCGACCCTTGGCTAAGGTCAACAAAACCGCACGACTACCCTATCTCAATCGCATCATATGCTGCAGATAAGCCCTAATTAGCTGCCGTACACTACGCCTTGGCTAAAGCCAACAAACGCAGCACGAATACTAAGAATTACTTATCTGAAATGACGGAAGGCTATGACAGGTTTTTAAGAAAACCCTTTGCGTAATGAACTTGATATCGTTGTAGAATTGAGTGAATTTTAAAATGAGTGTTTTTTAGGCTTTTACTAGTTTTGCTAAAGAGGTCACTCCCGGTGAAGGGATCTCGGCTCTTTCCTTTTCGAATAAGGTGCAGGATATTTCACAAATACCACTATGCAAGTTGGATATATATGCCCTAGAGGCCTTCATTGTATAGGATGCTAAGGATATGTATATACAGGACAATCTTGCTCGATATGATAGTATGCTATTTGGTTTGTCTTTATCTTAACATGTGATATATTTTTTACTCTATGTTTCATATATTGTGAACATGTTGATAAAGTCCGTAAGATGTTTGCCTGACTACCAGTGTTGTGATGGCAGTCATACTTGTGGGAGCTGGGTGGTCAATAGGCACATCCTTAAATGTCCCTAGTCGCAGGAGTATTGAGACTGGGCATCGATACTCCAGAGTAGACTAGTGTGTACATATCAAGACCGTGACGAGGGGCGATGGATTGGTCCTGTAGCCATTGGTGATGAGCACCTAAGATTGTATACAGATGCTCACTGGGTGTGAGTTCACCTGACAGGACTCGCCGAGGACTGACTAGATGGTATTATACCTAGCGTCAGATAGCAGTTCTCTGGTGACATGCGTGCAGATAGTCTGTCGACCTGAGGTCGTCATTTGTCTCGTGTGAGTTCCCACTATGCTTTGATTACTACCCTACCACGGCTCAATGGAGTCGTGCAAACAGGTTTTAGTTGGGTGCAGTCCCGAGCCACATGGAGGCAATGAGCGACTGTTAGGGATTCGTCTCTCTCGGTATGGGGAGTCGACATCGCATAGTGATCGGTTGGTCATTACCATAAGTCCCTGGCCAGGGCTGATTGAGAATTACTGGTGGACGGACCAGTAGATCCTCGGATGGTCTTGAGCCACACCAACACGACTTGTATGGTTATTAGGGGTCTGACGTTTTCCACCCCCTAGACCTTACATGTGATACTCTCAGACGAATAGACCGGACTGCACGGATATTGTCACGGACAGGCTCAGTAGGGGTTTCGGACGAGTTCGCTCGTCGGCCTTCTTATCGACATCTACCTGGGGACCGTTATGTACAGCTAGTACCGCTTACAGCCTGTGGTTAAACCCACTGAGCGTAGTTTCGAGTTTTTAGAGTCCCACACAGAGGGTGTTCACCTTTGGGTGAAATGAGGTAGAGGTCGTATGGTTTTACGACATGGTTCGTTCACATACGCGTACTTGTGCGTGTTTGGTGTTCGGGCAGTTGATACTAGTGGGCTTTGGTTTAAGCCAGATCCTAGTATCTGTTTTTTGCAGGGTTACCTGAGACAGCAGCAAGATTTCGGGAGGCACCGTCCATGCCAAATTCAAAAATTTGTCGTTTTAGCTAACCCCGCCTTGGGTCTATCCTAATACGGAAAAGTAAATAATATACAATGGTGACATCATCCTCAACCCGAAAGTTCCCCAATAAAAGAATATTACATACAATGAATTTTACATGAATGAAAATAAAAACTCTCATCTCACATAAAAACCCCGGCTATTCAATCACGACGATCCAATATAACATATCCCAGCAACACATAACATCACATGTCATCAACGTAAGTAAATATGCGTATCCCAATTGTCGTTGACATATAGCACCGAAACCGGCAATACACCACATATTACACTTACGGTCGCAGAAAAGAAAGTGAAAAACTACAACAGTTGGAATCCGCAACAACCTTAGACATCGCATGCCTAACCAAATGAATTCTTTAGACATCGCATGCCTAACAATTATAAACCCCGCATTTTAGTCTCGATCTCGAAAACACTTTTCAATATCAAGTCGGGAAATTCAACAAGATTCCTGACATCCTGATCGAATGCTCGTCTGAAACTTTAGTAGACGGCCGCACCCCCCCGATGTCGTCGACGAAGTGCACTAAGGCGAAACACCGCTGTTGCGAGCACCCGAACGGATGCTTTTGGCGATGGGGTTCTCCTACAGTCACTTGGTCGGGGCTATGGGGCGTGGCTATCTAATAAGGTTACCCGGCGAGTATCCGCGTAGGCTACGTGATTGCGACGGACTTTTGATCACATCAAAATCCCGTGGCAACCGATCAAATGAGACTAAATTGCTAGATTTATAATATTCAAACTAGTTATCTCATAACTACTTGTGGATTCCAAATATTGTATCCCATCACATAATATCCGGACGACGTTAAACTTTTCGATCGAGTCATCAAAGTCCCACAATTTCCCGACAGCTCAACACTTGAGCACAGTTTTAGTAATACCCAGAATATGCCACGGTACCTATGCACCAGCCGTAGAAGGGCAAACCCAAGCCTCACTCATGTTGCCACGGAACTACGACAAACCCTAGGGTTTGACCACGGTTCCGCGATCCAAAAAGTCGAGTTAGGGTTTCATTCTTCCAGAGGGTTCGACTTACTTGCATGTTTTTCCGAATACGTTAAACTTGGAAAAATGGGTTTTTGACATTCGATCGAACTTTTTAAGTTCGTCTAGACAACATGCGAATAACCCGAAACAATGTTAAAACTATGAATACGAAACACTCCGAATTGTTTATAGTGTAATATTACATCACATGCAAAATTAGCAAAAACAAACAACACCTGAAACACCAAAACCCAGTCACTAGAACACAGGCAAAAAATCAAAGGAGGAGCTCGGATTTTGGCCAAGATGGGGTAGGTTGTGCTCGGCCAAAAAATCACCAAATTGCCTCAAATTTTTTCAGTATTCATGTTACATCCCATATAACACTCTGTACTTGTTTAAAAAAAAATTTGACAAATATTTAAAAACGAAAGAGAGCAGGTTTAGGCGTTGCAAGTTCCGCAGTATTTCGGTTTCGTAATCTTAACAAAATCCGTATAAATTTCTAGCATGGCTCTGATACCACTGCAGGGTTACCTAAGACGGCAGCAAGGTTTCGGGAGGTATCGTCCATGCCAAATTCAAAAATTTGCCGTTGTAGCTAACCCTAACTTAGAATCGTTTACTAGAAATCGACGAAATATAATGCAAACTACATTGCAATGAAAAGTGAACAAGGAATACAACCTTTGTAGACCGGTCCTTCACTTCATTAGCTCCGTGTAGTCGTCCATTCGCTGCGATCGTGAACTCCAGACTCTAGAGAGGCTGCCATGATGAAACGAACATGCTTGCTTCGAAGACTTCGAGACCGAAGATGATCTACGTCGAGGAGACACTAATCCAAGCTATCTCATCACTAATTACGGAATTACTGAAGCAAACACCCTATACTAAATGGCAAGTAGTAGAGGATGATGAAGTAGGAAGTTTGCTCATATTAGAAATCATTTTCTCACAACTCCATTGAACCTAGAAAGTTTTGAGGAAGAAGAAGAAGAATGAACTCATCAAGTGAGAATGAATTGTGTGTGAGGTTAGAAATGCAACCAAGGGTTAAGCATGTCATGCTTAACCCTTGCAGAGAGTTAACCATAAGCTATGGTTAAAGGTTAGGTCAAAAATATCTTAAATTAATCAAAGAGAATGGACAAAGTCAAAGATGCCTTGAAGCTTCTACAAGCTTTCAACAAAATATCATCCATGACAACTATCCATAATCTTTGAATTACTTAATGATAAATTATAAACCCTAATCTTAACCCTAGCATGGTTCAAGTCTCATAACCCTAGTTGCATTTGTAACCTAACTTGATACATTTAACATATATCACATATACATCAATGTACCATAAGTGAGAAAAGAAATCATAAGTGAGCTAATACTAGTTAATGTAATGTAATATATCAAATATATAATTATACATTAAATTATTAAATCAACACTTGATTTAATAATCCGGCTATATCACATATAACCGACTAATATCATAATGTAACATCTTATCGAATCAACACTTGATCCGATAACCCGGCTATATCACATATAACCTTTCATGTCACACATCACGAGAATAGAGTGCAGTATCACATATCGCATTAATCTCAGTCTTGCACATATCACATATGTGCTTCTACTCCGTTTCGCTTGAGCCAGGAAACCCCTGTGTAGGACTCTAAAGACTCGTCAATACGCCGGCAGTAGGTGATGATCATATCAAACACCCACAAGCCGCAAGCGGTCTGCTAAACGTAACGGCCACTCGAGTATTGAGCGATCAGAAGATCAACAAGCAAGCCTGCTCACACTCCTGCGAATCCTATCAGTAACACTACTGTTCAGTCCGGTCTCTTCGTCTGATATGTCGCATATCTCGTCTAGGGGTGGTAAACGTCAGACCCCAGTAACTCGATAAGTCATGTCGATATGAGGCTCATAACGGGTCGAGAAACTACTGATAAGACTTACCAGTATATCTCTGAAGCAGCCTTGGCCAAGGACTTCCTGTTATAGCCAATCGAGCACAGTGCAACATCAACTCCCAATACCGGGAGAGACGAAACCCCTCCAATCGCTCATTGCCTCCATGTGACTCAGGACTATACCCAAAAGCCACCGTTTTGCACGTTCTCTTGAACGTGGTAAAGTGGAAATCAAAGCACAGTGGGAATCACACAAGACTCTATGACGATCTCGGGTCTACAGACTAACATGTACCAGTGTCACTAGAGAACTGCCATCAGACGTTGTTGGATATAGTGCCCTCAGAGTCAATTATTGGATCACAGGAACGTGATTGCAATGATTGAGGGAGGACCTATGCCGGTAGGACAGCCTTACTCAAGATGATAGTATGCTATCTGGTTTATCTTTATCATTGGGTACTGCTTTAGGTGACCTTACAGGTCGCTATTACACATTGATAGAGCCCTTAGGATTCTTGCTTGACTACCAGTAGTATGATGGCGATCATATACGTGGGAGCTGGGGTCTATAAGCACATCCTTAAAAGGTCCCTAGTCGTGGGAGTTTCGAGACTGGGCATCGATACTCCATCAGTAGACTAGTGTATACAGTCGAGACCCCGACGAGGGGCGGTGGCGGGTCTCACAAGCCATTGATGTCAGTTGGTTCACCTAAGATGTATACAGGTGCTCATTGGGTTATGAGTACACCGGACAGGACTCGCCGGGAACATGCTAGTTAGTATTATACCTGACGTCAGATAGCAGTTCCCTGGTGACATGTGTACAGGTTAGTTCATCGACCTGAGATCGTTATTTGTCTCGTGTGAGTTCCCACTATACTTTGATTGCTACCCTACCACGGCTCAAAGGAGTCATGCAAACAGGTTTTAGTTGGGTACAGTCCCGAGCCACATGGAGGCAGTGAGCAGATTGGTAGGGGTTTCGTCTCAACCGGTATTGGGGGTGAGATCGCGTTGTGTCTAGGAGAGCCATTACACGAAGTCCTTGGCCAAGGCAGGAGATTTACTGGTAGGTATTCCAGTAGTATCTCAGCGTGTTCTGGGCTACACTCCGACACGACTTGTACCGCTTTTGGGGGTCTGACTTTTACCAACCCCTAGGCCCGCCATGCGATGCTCATAGACGAACGGACCAGACTGTACGGATATTGTCACTGACAGGCTCAGTAGGGTGTCACGATGAGTTCGCTCATCGACCTCCCTTTTGGTCAATACCTGGTAGCCCGTTACGTACAGCTAGTACCTCTGACGTGCTAGTGGTTAAATCCACAGCCAAAGTATTGACGAGTCTTTAGAGTCCCCCACAGACAGTTTTCAAGTTTCGGGCGAAACGTTGTAGAGGCCGTATGATATATGGCATGGTTCGATCTTATACGTGCGGTAGTGCACGGATCATGATCGGATGGATCATACTAGTGGGCTTTGGTTTAAGCCGGATCCTAGTATTAGATTTGTAGGATTACTTTAGTCTCATCGTATTCGCATTCAGTCGGAATGTGGATGCAGGTATGTATATACAGGTAAGGGGTATCCTTGTGATCCGTCACGAGTTTACTTTAGATATTGCCGTATCTTTTTATTGTTGCAAACATTTGGATTAATGTTTGCATATGGAAATTATGAGCTAGAAATCATCATGAGGTGCATTTATTGTGGCACATGCAACCTAGTGACTCATGGTCTCTTTTATTATGCATATGTCACATTTTGTGATGGATTTGAGTGATGAAATGAGAGGAAGAGAGAGAAAGGGCAGCCATATCCCTTTGGGTTTGCTCTTGTATTATTCATTCTTGCTCTCATTTTTATCATAGCAACATAACACAAAATGGCTCCTCTTCTTCTTCCTCCTCTAGCTCACCATTTCCTCCAATGGCTTCATCTTCAACCTCCATCCATACAATGGATGCAAGAGACAAAGTTATCACACGCATTCTCTACTTCACCTTGGACACGTCGGCTAGCGAACTTCGTGCCCGAGTTGCTTCGGATGAAGCAGGAGCCCGTAAAAAGACTCGAAGATGTGGTGCCCTTTCCGACGAGGAAATCGAGACCGGAGATGCCGCGAGGAGCTTGGGATGGTGGCCAAAGACCGAAGAACACGGATCAATCGGTATAGCCTTTCCAACCCTTCTCTTGTTAGCTAGTTGTAGGTTAATGGTTCGATCCGGGTTTATAGTATACAATAGCGCCGGTTTCAAGTTTTGAAAAAGTTTTCATTTCCGCATTTTGGCCTCGGACAGAAGGCCGGGGCGCTACCGTAGACTTACATGATATCAGAGCCACGCCATTAACCTTTACTAGCTTGCTCTAACGTGTTTAAAACATCGATCGAACGAAATTTTCCAAAACCGCATTTCCAATTCTGCAGTTTCTGTCGAAATTTTTTTTATGCTCTAAAATTTTTTTTGGATATGTCAGAAAATCAGGCAGGGTTTTTAAAGAACACTGTTGAAATTTGGTACACTGATCTCGTCATTGCGCCGCGGAACCGCGGCACTAACCTTGTTTTGGCCGCGGTTCTGCCGCACTACTGTAGAATTAGGGCACCATTTTTCATGCAGTGGTTTCTGACTTGGAAATGAGGTTTCTGGTATTTTTTGTTTTGGCCCAGATTATTTTGAGTACTGGGAATTGTACTTAGGGCCCACTTCGTGAAATTTTGTCGATCGAAAATTTTAAACATGTTAGTTCACAGTATTTACATTATATCTGCGACCGTGAATGTCATTTGATCGGTAAATCTTGTCTAATTGCTATAGTTCTTTTAGACGAATTTGCGAACGTGGCATTCACGTTGATGTTCTGTGTTGTGCTGTGATGTTGCGGATTTGTCGTGGTAGATAGCCTGGATGCAATGTTAGTACAGTTTGGTTGTATTTGTACATTTGATATTGCGGGGAGAGCGTCCGACATGTGGACTGCCGTCACCGCCTGTTTGTATATTATTCTTTTGGGGCACGACCGGGCTGAGGTCGATGTACCCGTTGTATATATTTTACTTTCTGTACTAGGATTACCCCGCGGAGGGGTGCACGGGTAGCCGGGTTCTAGAGGGCAACGAGCCCGCATCTCATGGCTTTAAGACGGAGGTGGCTTCACTCTAGAATTGGCGGGCTATTCGCCGCACTCGTAGGGGGTACAGGTTGACCCAAGGAGTGGTGCTCAAGTTACCGGATTCCGTGAAGTGCCGGGTGGTCCATTCACTTTGTTGAAGGGGGCTGCCTCGCTTCAGGTTTTGGCGGGTAACTTGTCGCGCCCGTAGGGGTCTAGGATTTCATTGCACAGGCTATCCACACGACCAGGGAAACGTCGGGTTTCAGTAGCGGCTCTATGAAACCCGGGGATCCCAGATTATCTGTATTGTTCTGTGATGCTTATTACTCTTTGTGATGTTGCATTTTATCATGCCTTGAGCGAATATTACATATTGATATATATACTAGTAGATGTTGTATATATTTTACACCCGCGCTAGTCCAGTCCCCGCTCTGTCGTTAGTTAAGTAACCTAACGGGTGATGACGGGACCCAGTGGCGAATGCGGATGGCATATACGTACATCATATTTTCGTTCTTTTGTGGTGTGATTAATTGATGGGACTGCATTGATTCGGATCAATGGAAGCTAAACAAACCTATTCTGATGTTGTTGGAACATTTTTCAAAAAGTTGTTATTGTAAGGACGTTCTTGTTTCCCCAATCAGAGCAAAGCTCTGTTGAAATTCAAAATTCAAATTTTAAAGCAACGCTTCAAATCTCGGGCGCAACGCGCCACGTGCCACGTGCCAGGCACTGATACGTCAGCGCAGCGCCCAAGAAGGCGTGCCCAATCAGAGCAAAGCTCTATTTAAGGCAAAATTAAAGGAAGCAACGCTTCAGTTGCGCAAGCAATGCGCTGCGCGACACGTGTCAGCGCAGATGCGCTAGCGCAGTTGCGCTGCGCTCTGCGCTGCGCGACACGTGTCAGCGCAGATGCGCTAGCGCAGTTGCGCTGCGCTGTGCGCTGCGTGACACGTGTCACGCTCTGGAGCATTTGCGCCAAACAGAATAAAGATTTCAAAGAAATCTTTCTGTTCTTGTTAAAATAAGAAGATTTTCTTCTGTAAAACAGAAGCCCTTGGATCAAAGATCCAACGGTAGGGAAAATTCCCCAAATCACTCAGAGAAAGATCTCTCTAACAAATTTAACTAATTTATGGGCACTATAAAAGACCCCTAGACCTCAATTCAAAGGCATCAATATTTTGTGAGAAATTAAACAGAGAGAACTCTAAAGAATTGGAGAGAAATCCTCAAGAATAAATAAGGTAAAAAGCCTTTAGAAAAAGAGAAAATTCTCATATGAACAGATCATTGATCTAGAAACAAGATCAATGATCTTTAATAAAAAAAAACAAAATAAAAAGAGTGCTTTGCACTTTTTATGAACCTCTGGTTCCTGAAATAAGAAAAAGCTTATTTTTCTTTGATCTAAATTAGATCAAGAAATCAAATAGTGCTCTGCACTTCCTTTATGAACCATTGGTTCTTGAATCTAAAAGATTCTCAAATTAATAGTGCTTTGCACTTATAAATCTGCACTGTTGCGCTCTTGGGCTGGCGCAAGCCACCAGAGAGCGCCACGTGTCAGCATCTGAACTAGTTGCGCTACGCGCTTTTGAAATAGAGCTTTGCTCTCTGAAATTGGCGCAACTCACCAGAGCGCGCCACGTGTCAGCAGCGCAAGCGTAGCGCACTAGCGCAACGCACTGCGCTGCATGACACGTGTCATCATCACAAGCGCTTGCGCTCTTTGATTCTTGGCGCAAAGCGCCTGAAAATGCAATGCATTTGTTCTGCTAAAGGGCCAGGCCCAAGTCAAAATGACCTAACAGGCCAAAATAAATTGCAAGGCAATAAATGGGCAGAGCCCAAATAAATTGATGCTTTGCATCTTTTATACAAGGGCAGAGCCCAAGTAAAATTGGTATTCTGCATCATCTATAAAATGAGCAGGGCCCAAAATAAATTGATGCTCTGTATCCTTTATGGGCAGAGCCCAAACAAAAAAAAACAAATAAAGGTGTTGAACTTTTTAATTGGACTTAGCCCAGTCATGGCCATAAGTCCTCAAATTAAATTGACTGAGCACGGCTGCTCCCAAAATCAACTCTGGTTCAAGGGTACATCTCCGAACTCCTCTGACACTTCTCGTTGTAATCCTTCAACGACGTCGGAGAGGCGACGGGTCCCAACGACCACACATGAATATGGACTGTGGGGTCCTTAAACTCGTGGACCGAAACGTCCTTAAACTAATGTTGGACCGAAACGTCCTTAAACTAATATTGGACAGAAACGTCCTTAAACTAATATTGGACCGAAACGTCCCTAAACTGGCAGTGGACCACCACGTCCCTGAACTTCAACGATGTCGGAGAGGCGACGGGTCCCAACGACCACACATGAATATGAACTATGGGGTCCTTAAACTCGTGGACCGAAACGTCCTTAAACTAATATTGGACCGAAATGTCCTTAAACTAATGTTGGACCGAAACGTCCTTAAACTAATATTGGACCGAAACGTCCTTAAACTAATATTGGACCGAAACGTCCCTAAACTGGCAGTAGACCACCACGTCCCTAAACTGGAACATGGACCACCACGTCCCTAAACTGGAGCACTAGAGCCCCCAAATACTCTTTTTGCCGGATCCAAACGATCCCATTTAAGTTGATCTTAGCCCCAAACACGGCTAACGTATCCTTAAACATTCAAATGGACTATAAAACTCCAAATCAACTCTGGTTCAAGGGTACATCCCCGAACTCCTCTGACACCTGTCGTTGTAATCCTTCAACGACGTCAGAGAGGTGACGAGTCCCGATGGCCATACATTAAATGGATCACCACGTTAAGTCGATCTTAGTCTAAAACAGGACTAACGTATCCTTAACGCACGTTTAAGTTTATCTTAGCCTCAATACGGCTAACGTATCCTTAAACTAAAAACACCAAACCCAAATCTAAGTAAATACGGATTTGGACTAATCCACGTCCTACGGGCGATGGCATTACTTAGTCTACGTATACAATCCACGGGCATCCACAAACAAACAAACACATACACGACACGAAGTGAAATTCTGGAGAAGGAGAAAGTTGTTACCGCGACGCGGTAGGGTAATTAACTGCAGGGGCTTGCGCCTGCAGGGAAGAGCGTCCCCACAATCAAAAACCCCTCAAGCGAGGGGGAAACTGACGAAGTCTGCTACATCGGCCGCATCCGTCTAAACCTCCGATATACGGTGCCATAAATTAACTTGGCATCTTCGGAGAGGTAGACGGATAAAACCATATTGCATCTGCCCTGAATCTCAGGCCAGACGTCCTCGCGTCGTCGCCGTCCTTCGGAGGGGAACAGATTCTGGCACGCCAGGTGGGACCTTTTTCTCTTTCCACTCCACACTTCGTGTGTCGTCTTCGCGAACGAATCGCGGTTTGTTAATGGTTGCCTTTGGATTTCAAGTTTACTAAGATTTGGCCTTTTGCCTGGCGCAGAAATCAAGCATCGATGGCCTCTACCTATTCGAAGTGCTCCAATTGTAGCTGCAGCTCACGTCCGGCCTCAACTGGGGGCATAACCTACGGGCCCCTAGCGGCCTATTTGTTCACCATGCCTGTAGAACAGATTACTCAAGCCACCACGGGGTTGTTTTTCGGAACTATGCTTCCGCCAACAAGCTTCAGCACCCTCGTGCCCGTACAAGAAGCTCCTAAGAAGTCGGTCTTCGATCGACTTTCAATTACTGCGGCCCCTCTCAACGGGTCGTCCAACACCAGTGCCTCGGTCTTCTCCAGACTGGGCCAAAACACCTGCGGACCCGCAATGAAGCTTGCAGTCCCATAAAAGGTTACCTCAAAAGGAGTAGCCAAGCCTGCTACTGAAGTCGTCAAGGCGGCTTCTCCAGCTAAGAGATCGGTCTTTACAAGATTGATCGTCCCAACTCCTACTCCTGCTCCTGCCACTCAAAAGACATCAGTCTTTAATAGGCTGACGCCGGCAACAGCCCCACACCTGAACAGGGGGCAAGAAGAAGTTGTTTCTGTCTTTGAACTAATACCGACGACTCGTCGCGCCCGACGACGCCACTGGCGCCGGATAAGGAAGACTGGGGGCAACTCCCCTTCTGAGATAACTCCGCCAGCTCCGACGGTGGAAGTTAACGCTGTTGTTCCAACCGGGAACAGATTTGAGCTGTTGAATAGGGTACGCAGGAACTCGCCAACTGCGGTCCTTAAAAGATCTCCTCCACCGGTAGAGACCACCGTGGAAGCAGAAAAGCCGGAGCAGCCTCTTCAATCGCTGTCCTCCAGAATTTATAAGACATGGCGACGAGTCCGAGAATCTGTCATTGATCCTAATTTCTCTCGCCAACAGAAGAAGTCGAGAGGTCGGCAAGAAGAAAATCTCCCGGTCAAACAAAGAAAGGCGACGACCGCTTGGGTGCCCAAAGCAACGGCCCCCTCAACTTCTACGGCCCATAAGAGAAGAAGGCCAGAAAAAATCCCTACACCCATGGCGAATATCAAAGGTGGTGAACCCAAACGCCCTAAGTCTGGGGGTATAGTAGTTCATACCGTCTACATGGCGTCCAGTAAAGAGGACAGCCGCATATCAACAGGTCATAGACCGCACACGCGGTCAGTGACCAAAGCGCAGGAGCAGTAGCAAAAGCTCCAAGAGATGATGAACGCTATGGCCGCACTCACTGGGACAAAAGAAACCCCTGAAACGTCCTCGGATGAGCGTCAAGAACAAGAAACTGACGCTGAGTTCCTTCGTCGCATATTGGAGAAGAAGGATAAAGAGGCTGCAGAACAAGCAGCCAGCATAAAGAAAATGGCCCTCCTGTTCCAGGACATGGTGGGTATGATGATTCAACAGGATCCACCTGCTGAAGATCCCCCGATCATCCTTGAAGACGATAGGGGAGAAACGTCGAATCCTCCTCCAGCTCTCTCAACGGCCAAGGAGGAGGCAATCTCCAAAGCCTACCTGGACGAATATATAGCTCAGCAGATCCGAGTCCATCAAGCGACGGAAGCAGCGGGTCAGGTTGTAAAAACAGGGCGACCGTATCCGGGCTGGTACGACCAGATCAAGTACCCGCCAGGTTATACGATACCAAAATTCCATGTGTATAAGGGGACTGGCAATCCCCACCAGCATGTTGCCCAGTTCAGGGCACTTTGCGGCAACACCGACGGTGATGACAAGCTTTTGCTTCACCAGTTTGTTGGAAGTTTGTCAGATACAGCATTTGAATGGTACTCTGAGCTCCCGAACGACTCTATCAAGACCTTTGCTGAAATGGAACTGCTGTTTACCCAACGTTTCGCAAGTGCCAGCGAGCGTACCCCGATAACGGCATTGATTAATGCCAGGGTGAAGCCGGGCGAGACATGGGTCCAATATGCTATACGGTGGCGTAATCTTTGGTCAAAGTGCGAGCAGCGCATTGAAGAAGCCCCTGTAGTGGGTATGTTTGTGGGAACCCTCGATCCGCAAGCAACCATCTCGCAATTTATGATGTTCTTCAAGCCGACCACCTTCCAGGCACTAATCGACAAGCTGGCGCAAATGGATTAAATGGGCCATAAACCTCCTCTTCCAAAGCCGGACTCCCGAAATGAGAAGGGAAAGGGGAAAGCGATCGTTGTCGCTAATGCTCAGTAACAGCCGAACAACCCGAAGCCAGTCGTTCGTCAAAATAATATGCGCCCGTACGTACCCCTTGAGGATAGGATGGGACGTCCTTACTCGTTTCCCCGAGATAAAACGAGAAGGCTATTCGAGCTGGCGTTGCGCAACCGACTCATAAATCTGCCGGATCCAAAACGTCCATCACAACCAAGTGATGTCAATGAGCCCAACTACTGTCCTTATCATCGAGTACAGGGTCATCCGATCGAGGATTGCTACGTCTTCAAGAATTGGCTTGAAGACCAGTACCGACAGGGCAAGTTTGCATTGTCCGACAAATGGAAGGTGAATCCACCGCAGCCCCACACCTCTAAGGGAATGAATATGCCGGGGGCAACATGATCTGTCGTTGAAGAAGCTCCCTGGGAGGTTGTATTATCAGCTAAGACAAAGAGAATGCTAAATGATCTTCAAACATGCCCAGCAATCAAGTGGAAAAACCCGTTGGAGCCGCGGATCATTGAAGGGATGTTGAAGCCTCGTCCAACTCAAAAGATCGATGAAGGTGGCCCAAGCATTCATAACCAGCCGTCAAAATCTTCAAAGAAGAAGAAAAAGAAGTCAAAGAAGCCCGTGAAGCCTGACGATAAACGCACGGACTAGCAAAAACAAATTGACGCGCTGGAGGAATATAACCAGAAGGCACGGACCCCCATTACACTCCAAGAGTTCCTCAATCACGTCTTTCAAAAGGAAGATGAAGGAGAAAGTTCATCTGATGAATCTGAAGAATACGTGGCGAGCTATCATGTGATTTCCCATTCGTTCATGGGCGATGAGAAGACTCCTTGCACTGAAACGCTGGGGGCTAATACCAAATCAGAAATCCTGGGGCCGTCGGATGAAGTAATTGACGCATTCCTCAATGAAGCTCGGTTGAAAAGTAAAGCTGATCGAGAACGCGAGGTGGTTATATTTGAAAGGGCCAAACACCAGCGACTTTGTAACGTTTTGAAAATCGTTTCGATGAAATTTCGAAAAAAAACGGTAAAATAAGGGGGTTTTCTGTAAAAAGTCAAAATGCAAATATCTTTATTATACAATTAAATATACATATTCTAGCTACGTAATTGCTAGTATTTGGTGTTTATTGAGCCACTGGTGAAATTTCAAATTTTCTGAAAATTTTTCCGAAATTAATTATTTTAATATTATTTTAAGCCGTCACTAATACATTTAATTAGGGAAAATTACAAATTGGAATGAGTTGAAACAAATTTTGTGCATCATAAAACATTAAATAAAATTTTATCATGTGGTTTTTGAAATGAAATCGTTCGCCAAAACGGTTTAGAAAATATTGAAGAAAAATGCTTATTTTGTGAAAATAAAAGGGTTTTGGTTCATATTGTATTGGTGTTTGGTGTTCATTGCTTCACACACACACACACCACCTTCCCCTCCCCCCTCTTGCTGGCTGAAATGGGCTGCCCCCAATCCCCATGTCCCCACAATTTGGCCACTAGAAAAGTTTTAGAAAAGAAAGGAAATCTTGGAGTTTAATTAATGAAGGATGGGTATTATGTTGACTTAGACAATTCCTCACTTACTCCCACATATTCTCTCTCTCTCCCCTCTCATACTTTCAGCCGAGCCTCCCCAAAAATTCTGTAGCCAACAGCCCCCCTCTTTCACCACTTCAATTCTCTTCAAAAATCCATCTAAAATGCCTCCAAACCCACACAAAAATCAAGCTAAAATCAAAATCCAATCCCTACCCATTTTTACTTGACCATTCTAGTATGGATCTAAGGAACAAGATGGCAATTTGAGAGGCTAGATTTCAAGTTGGATCAACGGGTTGTGAGGTATAAAATCTTGACCTTTTTGTTAAATTGTTGGTTGTTGTTTTAATCTAGCTTAATTAGGAAATGAATTATGGTTCTAATTGAAAGATTTGGGTTTTCAAGAGAATGATTAGATTATAGTTAGGGTTTTTGTTGTGTGATTATGGTTGCAAAGTGGAATTCATCATTTTGTGAAATGTGAAACATAATCAAATTGTTAGTTTGCAAATTGTTAAGTTGGAATTGTAATATTTAAGCTATTTTGCTTACTAGATTTTTATTATGGCATTAGATGAAATTAAAAATCTAGTGAGGGTTGTGTTTTAAATTAGGGTTTTCTTCATTGGGTATTGATATTGATGTGGGGATTAACATGTTAATGTTATGCTAAAACTAACCTAGTTGCTAGTTTACTACTTGATACTTGTAATTTTTAAAAATTGGAATTTTATGCAAACTAGGTTTTGGAATTTAATTGCAAATGGGAGATTAAAAATCTAATTATTTTTTTCATGACTTCATTAACATTATTAAGTGTATTTTAATACTTTAGTTCATGAAAATCCAAGCTAGATTGTAGTTGTGCATTTTTGCTATAAAATTGTTAAAATTTAGGTATTTTGTAACTAGAATTTTAGGGTTTTTGGAATTTAATGAGATTAAATTATGAGAATTGTTTTTATGACTTATTTAAGATATTTAGTGAATATTGTGGCCGCTAGATTCGTTTATACATCGAGTTTTGTACTAAAACGGTGATTTGTGCTTGCTAGATTTTCGGGAAAATGAATTTTTAAGTGAAATTGGGTTTTTTGTGAATTTTAAGCTATTTTATATTATAATTAGTGCTTGTAATTGTACAAATGAGCGTGTTGGGAGCTTTCTCGATGGTTTGGCGTTTGTACGCCGACGTCGAGGGTTTTTGGGTCGATTTGTGAAAGCAACCATAGGTTTTGACCTATGTGGGTTTCGTGCGTCGTTTTGGTCATGAGTCGGATTTTAATGCGATATGGTGCGTTATGATATGTAGGTACCCCATATGGACTTCGAGACGACAAGCAAGCGCAAGGCGACGTCGGCACCGGCGAGCGAGGACCAGGTGAGTAGATTTATATCTACGGGGAGAAGTCGGGTGGATGGCGTATAGCACCCCCGCAGTCCGTGGTGGTGTATACGGATGCGTATACACACCAACAATTATTATATGTTATTTGGGATTAATAACGATGTTAGGATGGATATTGGTGTGTTGGATTACTTTAGTGTTGCGAACCCTACGGTAGTGTTGCCTTACACATACACACATACATATTTGCATACATTCCTATTTATATGTGCTCATGGGATTCTTTATAGTTATGTGTTCACATGGGTATGGGATTATGTGTTCACATACGGATATGAGGACGATACTTGGGATTGAGCTGAGTCGATGAGATTTGTTTTGTGGTTGTGATATCGGTTTGTACGAGACTGTCGATCAGTAGTCAGATCATGACTATATTGATGATATTAGTATTATACTAGACATAGGTCAGTACCCTGGACTATGATCTTGGATAAAGAGGATACCAGATGAATAGTATGATGAATATGATATTAACCTGTACCCAGATTTGGAGATGCCGTACGACGGATTTACGTACGAGCTATATCTTGATGATTGACCCGCACTCCTGACTTGGGATGTCTGATTATAGATATGGTATCGGATATGATATTATTGAGACGGGATCACCGACTAATATATATACAGGTATGTATATGGATCGACTCAGATGTTAGGCGGTTTCCTTACCTGTAATCCAGCTTGTTAGCTTAGCCCTTTAGTTTAGTTTAGTTGTTAGATTAGAGTCGATTCTTACCTATTTCAAAAACTAACGAATCGTGGGTATTTTAAAGGACAGCCCAAGGGATCCTACGGATATTTCAAAAGACGTATCTTTTCATAAAAACACCGTAGCCCCTATTTTCAAAACCCCATGATTCGTGTTATTTCAAAAGGCACCATTTGTAGGACTTATATTAGATTAATGAAGTTTAGTTATAGTTGCGTCTAGTATTCAGCTCCCGCAAATTATTGTGGTTCGCTTCGCATCGCATGCTTATATTATGTTTCATACTCCATTATTGATATCATGCTGTTAGGACACCAGCACCATTACCGATGATGCGTATGTACCACGTACACTTACTTGCCGGCTCACACACATCTTCATCGGTAATTGCCATGTCACGTACACCTTAGAAAATATTATTGCTTGACATAGCCTGTTAGCTAATAGTTTAGACATTGTAGTTATTGCCTGCTACTTCATGCATACTGTTATTCATTATTATGCCGCATTCATGGATTCTCATGCATATATTCACTATTTTACGTGTTATTGAGGTTTTGGATTCGGAGTTCCACGAGATTTTCTGGATTTGGAGAAAAACCGCAAAAACATAAATAAACCTTTTCTCTATTTTAAAATAAAAAGCGCGGTTTTCCCATGATGTATGAGTCGTCCACCATGAGTTTGCTGATGGATTTCGAGACCCGATTCGAGGAGACGGATGAACCGTTTCGGGTACATGGTAGACCTGGTAAAGTACCCCGGGGCAAGAAGCGCGTGATGATGACGATGTGAGCCTGGCAGGGGAGCACTACCTACCGGTGATTTTACCCGACGCGTCGGATATCCGGAGGATACCGTCGTAGTCTTGAGATGGATGGTAGGGGCCTGTCTGGACTGACGGCGCCCTAGATATTATGATTGAGACATTGAGATTTCGAGATATTGAGGTACAGAGACTGTGATACAGAGATATTGAGATATTGGGATTACGTTTTGTGCCGATGCTAGGCACTGTTTTATGCTGATTTCATTATGATATCTCATTTTAAAAATACAAAGGAAATCTCACTAAATTATGAAAACAGTTCTTCATTTACATGTATTCTGTTTTCCTGCATTCATACCTCATTCATATGATATATTGCTACCTAAGGCACTGACACGGGCACATGAGATTAAACTCGGGTTAGATATTTACCCTAGCCTTGTTATAGGTTGCATGTTATATATATAATTGAGGATATATTATGATCAGTGACCTAGGTTGCGTTATTTATGCGATTTCTATTCGTAGATGTTTTTCTATTCACGAGTTGGCAACTCACCCCCGTTGTGCCCCAGTTTCTTGCAGGTTGCTGTACAGGTTTCATTACGGCTTGCGGGCATAGTTTCCTTCGGGTGATTTGCTAGTAGGTGGGTTTACTTGTATCGTACCCCCCATTATATAACTTGTATATTATTACTCTGTTGTATCTAGAAGTTCCATCAACCAAACATGTTTTTATTTGAGATAGAGACCAGTGATGTTTATTCTTTTGACCTTAGAGTCGCGCGTTGTATTTCTGTGGATTTCTTGTTGTTTTGAGTTTCCATTTGAGTTTTGATCCTCGCCCTTGGCGTTGTATATTATATTGCTTGTGTGGTTGTGACCGTCGATTGACGAAGAGCTAGCTCCCGCTTGGGGATGCCCTTTTTTTGATTTCGTATACTATTCATGTTGTATCCCGATTGGGGGCAGTATTTACAAAGGAGACTCTGCCGAAATTTTCAGTAAAAATTTGATGTAAAAAAAACGCATAATTCGGCTTATGCTATTAAAACTACTTGATTTGAATTGGTTTTCCTTCACTCTACTACTTTTCTTGGTTTGGTTTTCTGGGGTTTCGGTTTACTTAGATTACGTACGCCTCTAGACGTTCGTAGTCTAAGTGCCGGTCTTGTTCCGTACTTTCGGGACGTGACAGACTTGATAAAAGAGCTGAGACGATCCCGCTGGAGCAAAATGCCTCCACCATCGACAAAAGACAATTCAAGATGAGGAAGAGGTTTGCTAAAGCCATGTCAATGGGTATGAAGCTACCATCCTCCGAGGGAAGCATTACTTCCACCGGCAATTTGTAAGCCCGCGGGGGCGCCCCGGCCGTCGATCCGACGCCGGAAACGCGGAAACAAAAACTTTGCAAAACTTGCAACCGGCACCACCGCGCACTTTTCACCCGCATCGGGCCATTAACCTAGCAACTAGCAAAGTAAAATACGGGTAGAGAAGTATACTAAGCGATCCGTGTCCTTCGGTCTTCGTCTCCACTCCGATCTCTCGCGGAAAGTTCGTCACCTCCTGGCTCGTCGGAAAAGCACCACGTAGCCGGAATCTTTTACGGTCTCCCGCCTCTTGACCGAGGCAACTCGGGCGCGAAGTTGGCTAGCCGACGCGTCCAAGACTTGCTATAGAATAGTGTAGTAGCCTTGTCTCTTTAGGGTTCATGAAGTTGCCTTGATGGAGGGATGTGAGGAGGAGAATGAATGAAGGAGAGAAGCTTGGAATTTTGCAAGCATAAAAGCATGAAATGAAATGAAGAATAAAACATATCACCCATGAACCACTCTCTCTCCTCAATATAGTGGCCGGCCTCATCTCTCCCCTTTGGAGATAATGGAGTGAAAAAAACAAAAATAAGAAAAAGAAAAGATAATTACAAGAAGAAGGTCACTCTCATTTCTTATCTAAATCCATTCACCAAACCATCAAATGAAAAGCAATGAAATGGACAAGAATGGAATCTCATCATGAAGAGGCTAAAATAATGCAAGAAACCCCTCCACTAAATGTTAATTAAAAACTTGCAATTAACACCCTCCATCAGAAAGTCCGGCCGCGAAGGAATGAAGGAAAACTGGCCGGAACGGAATGCAAACTGGCAACTTCAGAAAACTGATCCCGTAATAAATTATAGGAAAACCCCGCTACTGCATATACATGTCCGCATTTGTATTCCCACTGAACACAAATGCAAAGAGACAAAACTACACTATCAAATACTAGAATCTGGCTTAAGCCAAAGCCGGCTAGTAAAAACCGTCCGATCAAAATCCGTGCAATACCGCCGCACGTATCTGATCGAACCCTGCCATATCTCCATACGGCCTCTACAGCGTTTCGCCCGAAACCTGAGTAACTGAGTGTGGTGGACTCTAAAGACTCGTCAATACTATGGTTGTGGATTTAACCACTAGCACGTCAGAGGTATAAGCCAATACGTGACGGGCTACCAGGTATTGACCAAAAGGGACGTCGATGAGCGAACTCATCTTGACACCCTACTGAGTCTGTCAGTGACAATATCCGTACAGTCCGGTCCGTTCGTCTATGAGCATCGCATGGCAGGCCTAGGGGGTTGGTAAAAGTCAGACCCCCAAAAGCGGTACAAGTCGTGTCGGAGTGTAGCCCAGAACACCCTGAGATACTACTGGAATACCTACCAGCAAATCTCCTGCCTTGGCCAAGGACTTTTCATGTTCTGGCTCTCCTCGACACAGCGCGACCTCACCCCCAATACCGGGAGAGACGAACCCCTGCAGATCCGCTCACTGCCTCCATGTGGCTCGGGACTGTACCCAACTAAAACCTGTTTGCACGACTCCTTTGAGCCGTGGTAGGGTAGTAATCAAAGCACAGTGGGAACTCACACGAGACAAATGACGATCCCAGGTCGATGAACTAACCTGTACACATGTCACCAGGGAACTGCTATCTGACGTCTGGTATAATCCCAACTAGCAGGTTCCCGGCGAGTCCTGTCCGGTGTACTCATAACCCAATGAGCACCTGTATACATCTTAGGTGAACCAACTGACACCAGTGGCTTGTGAGACCGGCCACCGCCCCTCGTCGGGGTCTCGACTGTATACACTAGTCTACTCTGGAGAATCGATGCCCTGTCTCGAAACTCCCACGACTAGGGACCTTTTAAGGATGTGCTTATGGACTCCAGCTCTCACTTATATGATCGCCCTCATACTGCTGGTAGTCAAGCAAGAATCCTAGGGGCTCTATCAACGTGCAATAGCGACTCGTAAGGTCACCTAAAGCAGTACACGATGATAAAGATAAACCAGATAGCATACTATTATCTCGAGTAAGACTGTCCTATTGCGACAGGTCCTCCTCTCAATCATTGCAATCACGTGCCTGTGATCCATTAATTGACTCTGAGGGCACTATCTCCAACAATCTCCCACTTGCACTCAAGGCTAATTATTGCGATGTCGCATACTCACAGCCCGTGTGATACCGAACACCCAACTCCTCTACTAGTCAGTCTCACAAAGCTCGTTTGCGAAACTATTGCGTTCGAGGAATAGCCTCAGTGAGTGGATCCGCTCTGGTGTTTCTTTCTATGTCTCTCTATATCTCAAGTTCGCGGAGAAAGCTATCTCCCGAAATGAGCAATACCTGTCTTAGAATTGTAAGTCCACGTTGCGACCCCCGGTTCTTACGGGGAGGCGGAAACGGTATAAAAAACAAATTTTTATCGCAAGAGGCAACATGGACTAAACAAGGTCGGGATCGTGTCTAAACTAAACTAGCATACTTTGCTAAAGAGAGTTAGCTACTCGGATGGAGATGGTTATACCTAAACTTGAACTCCTTCTTCTTCAAACTTTGTAGAGGTTGATGGTTCTCTTTCTTGTCGCCTTCTTCCGTCGAAGATGGATCCACCTCGAGAGTTCAACCTTTGGGCTCTTCCTCATGCTTTGAGTGAACTAGGGTTTCCGGCTTGCTAAACCATAAACCTAGATGAGTAGAGAGTATATAGGGGTTGTTTTCTTTTCAAGGTGAGAGATTCTCAACACATGAGAAGGAGTCACCTTGAGCTTGAGGAAGAAGAAGATGAAATGAAGAGAGAGAAGAGTTATGATAGAATGAGCTCTCCTTTTCCTTTTTGCAACCATAATGCAAAAGAAAAAGAATTATCAAATAATAATAATAATGATAATGAAAAGGTTGATGGAAAGTTTTAGAATGACCATTATCATTACCAACATTAAATGGTTTTGCAAGAATCAAAAAGCATCTTGCTTTTGTAATGATGATGGTCAAATCTTCAACCATGGTCAACAAGTCAACCATGGTCAACAAGTCAACAAAAAAACCAACCATGACACTTTTCATTTTATTAATATTATTAATTGATAAAACATAAATCCATTAGGGTTTGGAAAAAGACGACTGTCAACTGTGCATACGCACCCGTTCCGAAACCCTAATGAAAGTCCTCCTCCTCTTCCTCAAATAACTGTGCATACACACCTGTATCCTTGTTCCGAGGAACATGAATACTGAGAGATAAAAGCAACCCCAAAACATATACCGGTATCTGACTCAAACCAGAGCC
This sequence comes from Agapanthus africanus, assembly GCA_030015575.1. NCBI lineage: Eukaryota > Viridiplantae > Streptophyta > Magnoliopsida > Asparagales > Amaryllidaceae > Agapanthus > Agapanthus africanus. The sequence continues at coordinate 212,313,330 of JASDDO010000004.1, forward strand.
AGCCAGTAATATCCGTCCGGACTCCAAACGTGCACAAGTGCGCGGATGAGAACGAACCCTGTCGCAAAACCATGCGACCTCTACTCTGTTTTGCCCAGAGGCGAATACCCTCTGTGTGGGACTCTAAAGACTCGACACTACGCTGGCAGTGGGTTTAACCACAGACCGCAAGCGGCACTAGCTGTGCGTAACGGTCCCCAGGTAGATGTCGACAAGAAGGCTGACGAGGTGAAACCCCATCGGTACTCCTACTGAGTCTGAATGTGACAGTCTCCGTACAGTCCGGTCTGTTCGTCTGATACATCGCATGTCGGGCCTAGGGGGCGGTAAAACGTCAGTCCCCAAATAGCGGTACAAGTCGTGTCGGAGTGAAGCCCAAAACACCCTGAGATAACACTGGAAGCCTACCAGTATACCTCGCTTGCCCTGGCCAGGGACTACTTGTGTAATGGCTCTCCTAGACACAGCGCGATGTCAACCCCCAATACCGGGAGAGACGAATCCTGTCTAACCGTCACTGCCTCCAAGTGCTTCGGGACTGCACCCAACCGCCACCTGTTTGCACGACTCCTTTGAGCCGTGGTAGGGTAGTGGTCAAAGTGCAGTGGGAACACACTTGAGGCGAAGTGCCAGTGTCAAGTCAGCGGACTAAGCTGTACTCATGTCACCTGGGAACTGATAACTGACGATAGGTATAATACCAACCTGTCAGTTCCCGACGAGTCCTGTCCAGTGTACTCGTAACCCAACGAGCACCCATATACTATCTCCAGTACGACGTACTGATGGCTGTGGGACAGACCATCTCCCACTCTGGGATGAGAAGCGCATACGCTAGTCTACTCCGGAGTATCGATGCCCTGTCTCGATAGTCCTGCGACTAGGGACCTGTATAAGGATGTGCTTATAGATTACCCAGCCCCCACTAGTGTGACTGCCATCACAACGCTGGTAATCAAGCAAAGATCCTAAGGGCTCCACTAATGCGTATAAGTGATATACTGAAATAAACACAAGTACACATTGAAGTAGAAACAAACCAAGTAGCATACTACTATATTGAGCAAGATTGTTTATACAAGGTGAATATCCCAAGCTTCCATCAAGTAATATACAAACTTGTATGATACAGTAATGGCCTCTAGGGCATATACACTAACAATCTCCCACTTGCACTAAGGCCATGTACTGGCGTATCGAAGACCTATCATCTCGATCAGCCGCTCGAACTGAGTCTGGGGTAAGGCCTTGGTGAATGGATCTGCAGTGTTCTCTTCTGAAGCAACCCTGCGAACCTCGATCTCCTTGCGATCCACGATCTCCCTGATCAGGTGATACCGCCTCAAGATGTGCATGGATCTCTGATGGGACCTGGGTTCCTTCGCTAAAGCTATAGCCCCGTTGTTGTCGCAATACAGAGGTATTGGGTCAACAATGGACGGAACCACCTGAAGTTCTTTTAAGAACTTCCTCATCCAGACAGCTTCTTTTGCGGCATCAGATGCAGCAATGTATTCCGCTTCCATAGTCGAGTCTGCAACGGTTTCCTGTTTGGAGCTCTTCCAACATACCGCCCCTCCATTGAGGGTGAAGACAAAACCCGACATGGACTTGGAATCATCCTTGTCACTCTGGAAGCTGGAGTCAGCAAAGGCCTCGATCTGGAGGTCTTTTCCGCCATACACCAAGAACATCTCCTTAGTCCTTCTCAGGTACTTGAGAATGTTCTTTACCACTATCCAGTGTTTCTCCCCAGGGTTTGACTGATACCGGCTTACCACACTCAGTGCATAAGCTACATCCGGTCTGGTACACAACATCGCATACATTATAGAGCCTACCGCAGAAGCGTAGGGTATAATAGACATGCGATCCCTCTCCAAATCAGTCTTGGGAGACATCTCTTTAGAGAGGGTGATCCCGTGACAAGCCGGTAGGTTACCGCGCTTGGAATCTTCCATACTGAATCTCTTCACTATGGTGTCGATGTACCTGGACTGAGAAAGTCCTAATATCCTCTTGGATCTATCACGATGGATCCGGATCCCCAGGATGTATGAGGCATCACCCAGGTCTTTCATGGAGAACCTGTGCGACAAGAACCCCTTGACAGATTGTAGCATAGGAATGTCATTTCCTATTAAGAGAATGTCATCCATGTACAAAACGAGGAATACTACAGTTCTCGCTACAAATCTATTATAGATGCATGGTTCATCTGGATTTTTGATAAAGCCAAATTCCTTGACCGTCTCATCAAAACAGATGTTCCAACTCCGCGATGCCTGCTTTAGTCCATAGATGGACTTAAGCAACTTGCACACCTTTCCGCTGCTCCCACTCTGAATGAAACCCTCTGGCTGATCCATATAGACACACTCCTCTAAATTTCCATTTAGAAAAGCGGTCTTTACGTCCATCTGCCAAATCTCATAATCGTGGAAGGCAGCAATGGCAAGAAGGATCCGAATGGATTTCAGCATAGCCACTGGAGAAAAGGTTTCGTCATAGTCCAAGCCAGGTCTTTGACGGAAACCCTTTGCTACAAGTCTAGCTTTATAGGTCTCAACCTGTCCATCTACACCAATCTTCCTTTTGAAGATCCACTTGCATCCTACGGGTTTTACCCCGTCTGGAGCAATGTCCAACGTCCATACTTTGTTGGTGTACATGGACTCCATTTCGGTCCGCATTGCATCCAGCCATTTTACCGAGTCAATGCTTTGAACGGCCTGCTGGAAGCTAGTAGGCTCATCATAATCTATGATGCAATCCTCTGTATCCCCGTCTATGAGAAAACCGTAGTATCTCTCGGGCGGATGAGACTGCCTACTACTCCTGCGGAGCGGCGTAGGAATGTCCTGTTCTTTTGAACTCACTGGCTCTTCCAAGCTTTCAGTAATAGCTTGTGGTTCTGGAATTTCTTCCAGTTCTATTGCGTTCCCACTTATCTGAGTTTCCAAAAACTCAGTTTCCAAGAAGCGGGCATGTTGAGAAACAAAAACCTTTTGTTCCTCAGCGGAATAGAACAGATACCCCCTGGAGTTCTTTGGGTATCCCACAAACTTGCACTGTACTGATCGTGCCTCGAGCTTGTCCGCATGCTGCTTTTTTACAAAAGCTGGACATCCCCATATCTTAAGGTACTTAAGACAGGGTTTCTTCCCACTCCACATCTGATATGGAGTGGTAGGCACAGTCTTGGTGGGAGCCTTGTTCAAGAGATATGCAGCTGCTTCTAGTGCATAGCCCCAGAAAGATCGCGGTAACTCAGCTTTACTCATCATGGAACGAACCATATCCAATAGGGTTCGATTCCTCCTTTCCGATACACCGTTATGTTGCGGAGTGTATGGAGGAGTACGCTGAGAGAGAATTCCATTCTCTTTTAAATAGTCCAGGAACTCGGCACTCAAGTATTCTCCACCTCGATCCGATCTTAGAATCTTAATACTTTTGCCTGTTTGTTTTTCAACTTCATTCTTGTAATCCCGAAATTTCTCAAAGGCCTCGGATTTGTGCTTCATTAAGAAGACATGTCCGTACCTAGAGAAATCGTCTGTGAAAGTAATGAAGTATGAATAACCGCTTCTCGCATGTGTAGACATTGGACCACACACGTCACTGTGTATGAGTCCCAAGAGCTCGCTCGCTCTTTCTCCGTGTCCAGTGAACGGAGTCTTTGTCATCTTTCCCATGAGACAAGATTCACAAGTGGCATAAGACTGATACTCGAACGGATCCAAGTATCCTTCTTTATGTAACTTAGTCAACCGTGTCTCATTGATGTGACCCAGTCTACAATGCCATAAGAAAGCCTGATTTATATCTGGAGACTTTCTTTTGTGTGTATTCTGGACATTGAAAATCTGTGGTTGATTTAATACGTATATACCATTGCTCAATGTACCTGACCCAATCAGAACTTGATTAAGGTGAATGTTTACAACATTACTTACAAACGCAAATTCATAACCTTCTTTAGAAACCAAAGATACAGAAATGATATTACAAGTTGCGTTGGGTACAAAAAAGCAATTACGCAAAACCAAAACATGCCCATCTGACATTCCCAGGTGATAGTCCCCCACGGCTTTAGCATCCATGCTAGCTCCGTTTGCAACTCTGAGGGTCATGTCACCTTCCTTCAAAAACCTACGATTTCTCAACGCCTGCAATGAATTACAGATATGAGATCCTGATCCGGTATCCAATACCCAGGAAGTAGAGTTTATAGAAAGACAGTTTTCAATAACATACACACCTGAAGCTGAAGCCGCAACCTGCTTCAGTTCCTGTGTCCTGGCTTTCCAAGCCCTGCAATCTTTCTTCCAGTGTCCACTCTTGTGACAATAGAAGCATTCCTCTTTACCCACAAGCTTCCCCGCAATCTTTGTTGCCATTTCTTTTCCCTTCGCACCCACTTTACTAACACCGCCTCTTGGTTTGGCGGGGGCTTTCTTCCTCTTTCCCTTGGCTTTCGCCTTGGACCTAGAGGAAGAAGATCCTCCTACAAACAAAGCGGGTGTTTCCCTACCCTTCTGTAGGGTGCCCTCTGCGCTCCTCAGCATATTGAGGAGTTCTGAAAGTTCAACTTCCTTTTCTTGCAAGTTGAAATTCAGTATGAACTGGGCGTAAGTGGATGGAAGGGACTGGAGAATTATATCCGTATAGAGTTCACTGTCCAACGTGGTCCCAAGTTCCGCGAGCTCCTCAGTGTAGCCAATCATCTTAAGCACGTGGTCCGCTACCGATGATCCGACGGCCAACTTTGTCGAAAACAATTTCTTCGACACTTCGTATCTTGCGATACGAGACTGCTCTCCATACAGTTCTTTTGTATGAAGAAATATGGATTCCAAATCCATATTCTCGTGCCTCCTCTGATGATCGTTGTCCATCGAGGCAAGTACGAGGCACCTGGCCTTCGCGCTGTCAATCTCCCAAGTCTTACGGATTTCCTTATCCGCGACGCTGGAGGTGGGACCTGGGACGGGGGGAGCTTTGGTGGTAAGAAGATACCCCAGCTTGTCGTAAGTGATTGCCAACTTGACATTCCTGAGCCAATCTTTGTAGTTTGGCCCTGTCAATATGTTTTTATCTAGAAGTAACTTAAGTCCAGTCATTTCGATTTGGTCGCTGCAGGGGGGAGAGAAGAAACACTTTAGCACGATGCTCTTGCAAGTTTAGAATGGTTTTTAATTTGTCTAAACAGGATGGCTCCCACTGTCTCTCGAATCCCTCCTCAAACCATAAAGGAAGAATTAGTCGGAATTAATCCCACCGTACAATATTTGCTTAACCGTTCAGCCAGGCCAGTGTCGGTACTTCGAGGGAGGTTTTCCAACGCTTTCGCGAAGTTCCTTAATTAAATAACCTCTTTTCCCTGGGGGCGTAGCCCCGCTAACACCTTTCTAGGCACCTACTAGGTTTATAGCATTGATCGTTTAGTGAGAAATTTCCCGAGGAGTAGCATATACTCACAGTAGGATCGGGATCCAAATATCATCGCGTGATGAAACTGAAGGAATCCTACCAGAATCACCACACTCCAAATGATATGCAAATCTAGCAAGTTTCAGTACTTATGAAACTCCCGATGTGGATTTTTGCCCCATGCTCTTATGACCTTGACGAAGGTCAACAAATCATAAGTCACATGTCAAGTTCTGCCCGTCATTATCCAGGTTAATTTGAACCCACCCGTATATACCCTTGACGAAGGTCAACAAGGCAATACGACTGTCCCAAACCAACGCATCTATCTATGCTACATATGAACACCCAACAGCTACCAATCTCTATGTCTTGACGAAGGTCAACAAACATAGCTTGAATACTATTGAACATTCATACGAAACGACGGAGGGCTACGAATGGTTTTGGCGAAACCGTGAACGTAGTGAACTTGATATAATCGATGGAACGAGATAGCTTTTAGAAGGAGTGGCTCAAGCTCCGCATTTAAAAGTTAGTTTTGAAAAGAACCGAGTGGTTTTTCGAAAGTGTTCCAACGATTTTAACTTGGTTTATTATCTTGCATTAGTTCTTTTAATGCGTGATATTCTTGCATTAGTACTTTTAATGCGTCCCATCATTTAATCCTACCATTGCATAAAACAACCAAAATATGACGTACGCTTATGCCATTCGCATTCGCCACGGGGTCCCGTCATCACTCGTTAGGTTACTTAACTAACGACAGAGCGGGGGCTGGGCTAGCGCGGCTGTAAAACATAAGCAACGCCTAAATAGAAAGCAATGATAGATATTACAGATCACAGATGAATACATTGGATATACTAGCAATCCGCAATCCTTTCGAGCCTGGAACGAAAAGCGGATAACACGGTCGCGGTGAATAGCCAAATACCCCACCCAAGACCCCTACGGGTGCGGCAAACTACCCGCCAAGTACCCGGCAGTTTGTGCACCCCTCCATGGGTCTATCCTAGGAGCAAAAACAGTAAAAAGAATTATACAATGACGGCTACAACCACGACCCGGTTGTGTGGCCAAACAAATAATAATAATTACATCAATTTACATTTACAATGAATGAAAGAAAAACAAGAGCTCATCTCATATCCACCCCGGCTATTCACCCGCGACAGTCCAACATATTCATATACACATTCCAATATCAAACACAGATAATGTATAACCCCGACTAATCGTCTTATAGCGATTAGCCGACGTTCAATACATGCAAGCATCACAGATATAACCATCATAGTCAAAGTGCAGTGAAGTTCGGAAAAAATACGGAATTATAGGACCCTAAAAGTAAATTTCTTTTCTGGAAAATCTGGGTACATATAATATATTTTAAAAATCCCAAAACCAACACAGACACACACTGCACGAAAAACGATGCAGAAAAGACGACAAACGGCGGCGCTTCCGCGGCACATGCCTACCTCGTGCCGCGGAAGGGCGGCGGTTTGAAGGAAACACTGTACCGTTTTTCATGGGTGTTCACACAAAACCCTGAGCCGAATTTACAAGTATAAAGTTTTTCATTTAGAGCAGAAAAAATTTCAACAGAAACTTAGGGTTTTGTTTTTCCGGTTTTGTGATTTTTTCGGTTCCGAACTTCGTTACACTTCACTACCAAGCTAGTTCAAGTTTAGTTAGGCTCTGATACCACTGTAAGTCCACGTTGCGACCCCCGGTTCTTACGGGGAGGCGGAAACGGTATAAAAAACAAATTTTTATCGCAAGAGGCAACATGGACTAAACAAGGTCGGGATCGTGTCTAAACTAAACTAGCATACTTTGCTAAAGAGAGTTAGCTACTCGGATGGAGATGGTTATACCTAAACTTGAACTCCTTCTTCTTCAAACTTTATAGAGGTTGATGGTTCTCTTTCTTGTCGCCTTCTTCCGTCGAAGATGGATCCACCTCGAGAGTTCAACCTTTGGGCTCTTCCTCGTGCTTTGAGTGAACTAGGGTTTCCGGCTTGCTAAACCATAAACCTAGAATGAGTAGAGAGTATCTAGGGGTTGTTTTCTTTTCAAGGTGAGAGATTCTCAACACATGAGAAGGAGTCACCTTGAGCTTGAGGAAGAAGAAGATGAAATGAAGAGAGAGAAGAGTTATGATAGAATGAGCTCTCCTTTTCCTTTTTGCAACCATAATGCAAAAGAAAAAGAATTATCAAATAATAATAATAATGATAATGAAAAGGTTGATGGAAAGTTTTAGAATGACCATTATCATTACCAACATTAAATGGTTTTGCAAGAATCAAAAAGCATCTTGCTTTTGTAATGATGATGGTCAAATCTTCAACCATGGTCAACAAGTCAACCATGGTCAACAAGTCAACAAAAAAACCAACCATGACACTTTTTATTTTATTAATATTATTAATTGATAAAACATAAATCCATTAGGGTTTGGAAAAAGACGACTGTCAACTGTGCATACGCACCCGTTCCGAAACCCTAATGAAAGTCCTCCTCCTCTTCCTCAAATAACTGTGCATACACACATGTATCCTTGTTCCGAGGAACATGAATACTGAGAGATAAAAGCAACCCCAAAACATATACCGGTATCTGACTCAAACCAGAGCCAGCCAGTAATATCCGTCCGGACTCCAAACGTGCACAAGTGCGCGGATGAGAACAAACCCTGTCGCAAAACCATGCGACCTCTACTCTGTTTTGCCCAGAGGCGAATACCCTCTGTGTGGGACTCTAAAGACTCGACACTACGCTGGCAGTGGGTTTAACCACAGACCGCAAGCGGCACTAGCTGTGCGTAACGGTCCCCAGGTAGATGTCGACAAGAAGGCTGACGAGGTGAAACCCCATCGGTACTCCTACTGAGTCTGAATGTGACAGTCTCCGTACAGTCCGGTATGTTCGTCTGATACATCGCATGTCGGGCCTAGAGGGCGGTAAAACGTCAGTCCCTAAATAGCGGTACAAGTCGTGTCGGAGTGAAGCCCAAAACACCCTGAGATAACACTGGAAGCCTACCAATATACCTCGCTTGCCCTGGCCAGGGACTACTTGTGTAATGGCTCTCCTAGACACAGCGCGATGTCAACCCCCAATACCGGGAGAGACGAATCCTGTCTAACCGTCACTGCCTCCAAGTGCTTCGGGACTGCACCCAACCGCCACCTGTTTGCACGACTCCTTTGAGCCGTGGTAGGGTAGTGGTCAAAGTGCAGTAGGAACACACTTGAGGCGAAGTGCCAGTGTCAAGTCAGCGGACTAAGCTGTACTCATGTCACCTGGGAACTGATAACTGACGATAGGTATAATACCAACCTGTCAGTTCCCGACGAGTCCTGTCCAGTGTACTCGTAACCCAACGAGCACCCGTATACTATCTCCAGTACGACGTACTGATGGCTGTGGGACAGACCATCTCCCACTCTGGGATGAGAAGCGCATACGCTAGTCTACTCCGGAGTATCGATGTCCTGTCTCGATAGTCCTGCGACTAGGGACCTGTATAAGGATGTGCTTATAGATTACCCAGCCCCCACTAGTGTGACTGCCATCACAACGCTGGTAATCAAGCAAAGATCCTAAGGGCTCCACTAATGCGTATAAGTGATATACTGAAATAAACAAAAGTACACATTGAAGTAGAAACAAACCAAGTAGCATACTACTATATTGAGCAAGATTGTTTATACAAGGTGAATATCCCAAGCTTCCATCAAGTAATATACAAACTAGTATGATACAGTAATGGCCTCTAGGGCATATACACTAACAAGAATGTCTGGATGTCTGATGGGACCTAGCTCATAAATGAACTCCAAATCCAAACTTCTTAGACTGTATCGTCAACTGAACTTAATCAGTATTCTGCGCCATGCCTTCCCTCAGTATCCACCTGGACAACCTGTCCAAAATACTGCCCCTCGTCAGAGGGAAAACTATAACTCTGACAGCCACTCTGTCATCCATGTCACCTTGGAAGCCTGGAATGATAACCGTCTCCTAAAGGAGGATGACGTTATCATATCCCTAGAACATCCACTTATGTTCTAAAACTGCTTCCGACTGTTTCTCCAGGATTGGATCAATATCAACTTATTGCACCTACTGCAAGAACAACATCTGGTGTGGCACTTGACATCTCATGATTGACTCAATTGCCTAAGCAAGTGATCTGCCAATCATGCGTATCCCTCTCCCCTTTAGTCTGTAAGACACCTTTAGAGAGGGTGACTCCATTACCTGCAGGTACACCACCATGTCAGGAGTCGTCCATTCTAAATACTCATAGAATGCTGTCTAAGTACCACATATTGGGAAACCACCCAAATCTAGATCTAAAACCATAGATCTAGTAACCAGAATATACGATATAAGATCCAATTCCTATGTGGAGAAACTACTGTGTGACGACCAAAGTATAACCGATCGTAGTATAGGAATATCATTTCCTACTCTGTGTATGTCATCAAATACCAAGACATCACACTCTACTACCTTCTTAACAGATCCATCCCCTATTCTGATGAAGTCAAATCTATGACTGTCACATCAGAAATAGATGATTTATCTCCGCTATCTCTGCTTTAGTCTATAAATAGACATAAGCCTGATGTCCACCAATGCTTCCGCTGCTCCCACTGACTACGACAACCCTCTGGCAGAGTCATATATACATGCACTTCTAAAACTAGTTTAGAACGACGCTATACTCATCCTCCTGCCGGGTCTCACAGTCTGGAACAACAGCAATGGCAAGTCTGGGTAAACAAGAACCTCCCTGCCACCGTCCTTGAGCATACCGAAGTACCTCTCGAGTGCCTGAGGTTACCCACCATATCTGCGGAGTGGCCAATGGAATGTCAAACTAGATTGAATCTTTAGGTTCTTATCAAATCTTCAGTAATCGTTTGCGGTTCTGTAATCACTTCCAGTTCTACCATACTCCCACTACTGTTTTCTGAAAAAATCCATTTTTATTAAAACTGTGGCGAGTCAAGAACAATATCACTATTGATCTCCCAGATGGTAGAAAGTCAACCCTCGTCATAGCCCGAGTCAACCAACAAACAGCCATTACAGAAACGTGCCTTGAGTTATCCGGAGTCTGGTTTTAAGCATAAGCCGGACAACTCCCCGTATCATAACATCGTTAAGATATGAACTGTTCTATATCAAATATAGAAACAGAGGCACTGATTTAATTGAACCAGATTCAAATCATGCAGCTGTCTCCAGTGCATGTCAACTGAATGGAAGGAGGCCGATCAGCGTTACTCAACTTAGGAGTGCTTCCAATTATGAGTAACCTGAAAAAGAAGCAAGTTCTCTTAACCATTACTATCAACTGAATACCATATACAAGTATCTACATCTTCGATCACTTTGAAGAATCCCGATACTTGCAATACCTGGTTCTCTACTTTATTCTTATATCTATAACTTCTCAAAACTTCGACCCTGTGTTTCTACGAAACACTTGTCTAAGAACTAGAGAAGTTATAAGTAAACCGAATATATTACGAGGACCAACCCCTCCGTCCTTTTGGACACTGGACAATATACAATACTCTGTATAAGTCCCCTGAGTCTAGCGACTCAATCACTGTGTGTCGTAGGTTGAAAACTGTACTTTTGGTTAAGAAGAATTACACCGTTGTTCAGTGCTCCTTACCTAACCATCCACTGGTATAGGTAAATGTCATAGACATAATTTCAAAAAGGTATGTCTCACTCTATAAAAATAGACGTACAGATATATCAATTTGAAATTGGTGCACAACAATGGATATTCAAAACCAAATATTTGCCGACCGGCAAACAACCCAGGTGGCTTCCTCAAATATCACCAATTGCAACGAATCCCGATATAATGAGGATGGTCACCCAATTCCCAATAACTTACTCCCACTCATCATCTGTAAAACCATACAGATGTGAGAATCAAACCTGGTAAATACATACCCTGGAGCAAGTGTCTAATTGGGAAATCAGTTTTCTTTTAACAGTACACAGTGAAACTGAAACATTGAAATGTTTCGAAGGGGTATCCTGGAATTCCTAGTAATGCCTCTTCCATTATCCAGATTCACAACTATAACCGTATAATTCTTTGCCACCTCTCCAAATCCCTTTATATGTCTTTAGTCATTACCTTCTGTACACCCCTTTAAGCCAAATGGTTTTCTTCCTTCCCTACCGTTCGGCACCAGCCTATGGTTTGGAAGAAGACTATCCAATAAGCATAAAGGGTGTACTGTCCTAATCCTAGGAGCACTCGCATCGCGAGAGAAGGTGAAGATAAAAGACACATGAATGTACTTTATTCCTATTTCTCCTAAACCAGGATCCATCCCCGAACTGGAACAAGTTCCTTTCGAGTTCGTATATAACCATACGATGGATTATCCAATAAACTGGGATCTTCGTAGTGATACGGAGTGTCCTGGAGAAATACAAAGGTGATTTAGGATTGGCGAAGAAATACTTGGTTTGGTCGTGAATAGCAGTCGCACTTTACTTTGCCCTCTTACTAATCCCTTGCTTTGTCTTAACTTAATACCTTATGTACACCGTTTAGGCTAACTGGTTTTCTTCATTCCCTACCGGTCGGCACCAGCCTATGGTTTGGAAGAAGACTATCCAATTTGCGTAATAGGTGTACTACTCCTAAACCAAGGAGTACTCGCAACCTGAGAGAAGGTGAAAAGAAAAGACAACTGAATAATCCTATCCGTTTTCTCCAGAACCAGAAACCATCCTCGAAGTCCTTCGAGTTCGTATATAACCATACGATGGTTTTGTCCAATGGAAGTGGACGTTCGTAGCAATACGGGGTGTCCCGGAGAAAAGGGTAAAAGTAGGAGTGGCAATGAGGTTTGCAACTCTGACAATCCAAAAGCCAGTGTTAAGAAGGTTCGGTCAACTTGGTCACTGAGTCATAGTCTAGTGTCGGGTCAATGGTCGCTGCCAAAGAGACAGAGAAAAGAAACACTCAGCGTGCACTCTAACCTAGATCAGTATGGTTATCACTTTATCTAATCTGGAAACCTCCCACTGTAACGTCAAATTCTTCCCCAAACTTGAAAGAAGAATTAGCCGGGATCACCCGAGGAGTAAACCAACTCATCAGTGGGAATCGGGATCTAACTATCATCGCATGATAACGTGACGGAATCCGCTCACGCTATCATACTTCAGAAGGTATGCGCATATCTGGCAAGTTTCAGTTCTTTTGAAACTCCCGATGTGGATTTTTACCCCATGCTCTTATGACCTTGGCGTGAGGTCAAAATATCATAAGTCACATGTCAAGTTCTGCCCGTCATTATCCAGGTTAATTTGAACCCACTCGTACATACCCTTGACGAAGGCCAAAATAGTAGTACGACTGTCCCAAACCAACGCATCTATCTATGCTGCAGATAAATATCCGGCAGCTACCAATCACTATGCCTTGGCGTGAGGTCAAAATACATAGCTTGAATACTACCGAATATTTAACTGAAATGACGGAGGGCTACGAATGGTTTCTGGCGAAAACCTTTAACTTAATGAACTTGATATCGTTGAAGGAACTGATAGCTTTTTAAAAAATATAGTGACGAAAACCTTTGCTAAAGAGGTCACTCCCGGTGAAGGGATCTCGGCTCTTTCCCCGTAGAATGAGGTGCAGGATATTCCAACTGAATACCACGATGCAAAGCAAAAGTAATCGGCTATAGTGAAGTTATTGCCCTGACGCAAACTTTTGTCCAAGGGGTCACTCCCGGTGAAGGGATCTCGGCCCTTGCCTCGTCGACTGAGGAGCAGGATATTCTAAATGAAGCCCCCTCCTGGGTCAACCTGTACCCCCTACGAGTGCGGCGAATAGCCCGCCAATTCTAGAGTGAAGCCCCCTCCGTCTCAACGCCATGAGATGCGGGCATGTTGCCTTCTAGAACCCGGCTATCCGTGCACCCCTCCACGGGGTAATCCTAGTACAGAAAGTAAAATATGCATACACCGGGTACATCGACCGCAACCTGGTCGTGCACCAAAAGAATAATACAAACAGGCAGAGACGGCAGTCCACATGTCGGACGCTCGCCCCGCAATATCAAATGTACATAATACAACAATACTGTACTAACATTGCATCCAGGCTATCCCCACCGACCGATCCGCAACATCACAGCAATACACAGAACATCAACGTGAATGTCACGTTCGCAAATCCGTCTAACCGGGCTATAGCAGTTAGACAGGATTTACCGATCGAGTGACATTCATGGTCGCAGATATAATGTAAATACTGTGAACTGGCATGTTTAAAATATCCGATCGAACAAATTTATCAAAGTGGGCCCCAAGCAGTACTGTAGCACTTACAGAAAATCTAGGCCCAAAAAGAATGTCCCAAAAACCCCATTTCATAGACTAGGACCCACAGGAAAAAAATGGTGCAACGAAGCTATATTACTGCGACGGAACCGCGGCCAAAGTGGGGTTATGGCCGCGGTTCCACGGCCGTATAGACGAATTAGGTCACCAAATTTCTGCTGTGTTCTTAGAATTCTCAGTACATGTTTCTGCAACGACCTGAAAAATTTTTGGAGCTTGAAAAAATTTCGACAGAAACATGAAGTATGAAAAATACGGTTTTTGGGAACTTTGTTCGATCGAGTTCTAAACGTGGTAGAGCAAGCTAGGCAAGGTTAATGGCGTGGCTATGATACCAATGTAAGCCCGCGGGGGCGCCCCGGCCGTCGATCCGACGCCGGAAACGCGGAAACAAAAACTTTGCAAAACTTGCAACCGGCACCACCGCGCACTTTTCACCCGCATCGGGCCATTAACCTAGCAACTAGCAAAGTAAAATACGGGTAGAGAAGTATACCAAGCGATCCGTGTCCTTCGGTCTTCGTCTCCACTCCGATCTCTCGCGGAAAGTTCGTCACCTCCTGGCTCGTCGGAAAAGCACCACGTAGCCGGAATCTTTTACGGGCTCCCGCCTCTTGACCGAGGCAACTCGGGCGCGAAGTTGGCTAGCCGACGCGTCCAAGACTTGCTATAGAATAGTGTAGTAGCCTTGTCTCTTTAGGGTTCATGAAGTTGCCTTGATGGAGTAATGTGAGGAGGAGAATGAATGAAGGAGAGAAGCTTGGAATTTTGCAAGCATAAAAGCATGAAATGAAATGAAGAATAAAACATATCACCCATGAACCTCTCTCTCTCTCCGCAATATAGTGGCCGGCCTCATCTCTCCCCTTTGGAGATAATGGAGTGAAAAAAACAAAAATAAGAAAAAGAAAAGATAATTACAAGAAGAAGGTCACTCTCATTTCTTATCTAAATCCTTTCACCAAACCATCAAATGAAAAGCAATGAAATGGACAAGAATGGAATCTCATCATGAAGAGGCTACAATAATGCAAGAAACCCCTCCACTAAATGTTAATTGTAAACTTGCAATTAACACCCTCCATCAGAAAGTCCGGCCGCGAAGGAATGAAGGAAAACTGGCCGGAACGGAATGCAAACTGGCAACTTCAGAAAACTGATCCCGTAATAAATTATAGGAAAACCCCGCTACTGCATATACATGCCCGCATTTGTATTCCCACTGAACACAAATGCAAAGAGACAAAACTACACTATCAAATACTAGAATCCGGCTTAAGCCAAAGTCGGCTAGTAAAAACCGTCCGATCAAGATCCGTGCAATACCGCACATATCTGATCGAACCCTGCCATATCTCCATACGGCCTCTACAGCGTTTCGCCCGAAACCTGAGTAACTGAGTGTGGTGGACTCTAAAGACTCGTCAATACTATGGTTGTGGATTTAACCACTAGCACGTCAGAGGTATAAGCCAATACGTGACGGGCTATCAGGTATTGACCAAAAGGGATGTCGATGAGCGAACTCATCCTGACACCCTACTGAGTCTTTCAGTGACAATATTCGTACAGCCCGGTCCGTTCGTCTATGAGCATCGCATGGCAGGCCTAGGGGGTTGGTAAAAGTCAGACCCCCAAAAGCGGTACAAGTCATGTCGGAGTGTAGCCCAGAACACCCTGAGATACTACTGAAATACCTACCAGCAAATCTCCTGCCTTGGCCAAGGACTTTTCATGTTCTGGCTCTCCTCGACACAGCGCGACCTCACCCCCAATACCGGGAGAGACGAACCCCTGCAGATCCGCTCACTGCCTCCATGTGGCTCGGGACTGTACCCAACTAAAACCTGTTTGCACGACTCCTTTGAGCCGTGGTAGGGTAGTAATCAAAGCACAGTGGGAACTCACACGAGACAAATGACGATCCCAGGTCGATGAACTAACCTGTACACATGTCACCAGGGAACTGCTATCTGACGTCTGGTATAATCCCAACTAGCAGGTTCCCGGCGAGTCTTGTCCGGTGTACTCATAACCCAATGAGCACCTGTATACATCTTAGGTGAACCAACTGACACCAGTGGCTTGTGAGACCGGCCACCGCCCCTCGTCGGGGTCTCGACTGTATACACTAGTCTACTCTGGAGAATCGATGCCCTGTCTCGAAACTCCCACGACTAGGGACCTTTTAAGGATGTACTTATGGACTTCAGCTCTCACTTATATGATCGCCCTCTTACTGCTGGTAGTCAAGCAAGAATCCTAGGGGCTCTATCAACGTGCAATAGCGACTCGTAAGGTCACCTAAAGCAGTACACGATGATAAAGATAAACCAGATAGCATACTATTATCTCGAGTAAGACTGTCCTACTGGGACAGGTCCTCCCCTCAATCATTTCAATCACGTGCCTGTGATCCAATAATTGACTCTGAGGGCACTATCTCCAACACAATTGTCGCAAGGTCAACGCCGGAGGATCACAAGTACTCACATTCGGGAGCGATTCTGATGAGGAGTTGGAGCTTAGCCCCCTCTTTAAAGAGTCCACTTCGGGAAAAGAAGAAGAGACGAAGATTTGCGAAAATATCCGGATGCGTAATCGCACGTTGCCCGAAAAGAATCTCGGACCCCCAAACAAGAAAGATAAAGGGAAAGAGAAGGTCTCCGAGGATATCGCCCTAGATGATCAAGTCATGGAAGAGCTAGCTGCCAAAGACCCGCCAAAGAAAAATAAGGTGGATTACAATGTCTTAGCGCATCTAAGGAAGCTACCCTCGCAACTCAGCATTCTTGACGCCTTTTTACTATCAAAGGAGGCGAGAGATTCGTTGATTAAGGCACTACAGGACCCGGAACAGTTCCAAGCTTTCCTGGCCGAGAAAAAGATGAAGGATGAATTGGAGGAAGTGCACACGGCCGATGTCGCTTTTGGTGATGAAGACCTTCTCCTTGGGACGTGCGAACACAATCGCCCCCTTTATGTCTCAGGATACTGCCACGATATAAAGATAGGAAAGATCCTGATCGACAATGGATCATCTGTTAATCTCCTTAACATGCGGGTGTTGAAGGAAATCAGCATGAGCGTCCAGCACCTTGCTCGGGACAAGATCACCATCTCCGGGTTTGACTCCCAATCGTCAAAGACTCTTGGATCTGTGATACTGACGCTACGCTTTGGGCTGCTCGTCACGGTCATTAAATTCCACGTCATAGATGCCAAGACATGCTATAACGCTCTGCTCGGCCGACCGTGGTTACACGAGTACAACATCATTCCTTCTACACAACATCAGTGTATGAAGTATTCTAAGGACGGTCTCGAGTATACCGTGGCGGGAGAACTGAACCCGTTCTCCGTGAACGAGGTCCGTAAATACGAAGATGCCAAATACTTCTTACCGGATTTCGAAGACACGGAGAGATGTCACAAGCCGGAGAATAAAGCTAATGCCACCATCCCTGTCTTCGGCAGTGATACCGAGGAGGAAGAGGAGATAGTGTATTCGGGTCTGCCCCAATACAACAAGCCAGGGCCACCTGCTCCTACGTTGATCTTTGGTAGTGACTCGGAAGATGAGGTCCACGCTGTATTCCTCGCTCGACCCTCAATACAAGCGTCCGCTGATGAAGAGCAAAGTCTACAAGTTGCTATGGTACCGCTTAAACACCGTAAAGAACTGGATGCACTTGATATTTACAAGGTAGAAGAGCTGCAAACGTTCTATATCCCTCCCAGGCGAGAAAGCGAAAAAGCAATTCTATTCTACCGCTCTGAAGAAACCAAAGTGGAGAAAGAAATCTGGCATGGCGCGGATCCTACGCTTGATAGACTTCAGCTCATCCGTCTCCCCAGATATTATACAGAAGGCCTGAAGAGGTTGCTGAAGCGTCAGGGGATATCCTTCAAGCAGACCGTTCGAAAAGCCAAGTTCTATGACAAAGTCCGGAACGTTCCCGGGACTCAACGCAAACTGCCTAATGGGAGAATGGAAACAAAAGGGCTTGGATACATCCGGTCAAAGAAGCGAGAATTACTACACGGCTGCTACGTCGTGTATAACTTTGATGAAGAAGCGGATGCTCAATGGGAGGGCGCTAATCCCGAACCAGTGAAAGTTCCAGATGCAAAAGTGCTCAATCCGTCGTTCGAAGAACAAATGGACAAATTTATTAGGGAAGCTAGTCAAAGAGTCCGAGACGGCCATAACCGCGAAATGGCCATCTACGAGAAAGCCAAAACGCAACGCCTCCTTCAACAGGCCATGAAAGACGAAAATGCCACCCCAGTCCACGTCCCAAGGAGAAGGATGAATTGGAGGAAGTGCACACGGCCGATGTCGCTTTTGGTGATGAAGACCTTCTCCTTGGGACGTGCGAACACAATCGCCCCCTTTATGTCTTAGGATACTGCCACGATATAAAAATAGGCAAGATCCTGATCGACAATGGATCATCTGTTAATCTCCTTAACGTGCGGGTGTTGAAGGAAATCTGCATGAGCGTCCAGCACCTTGCTCAGGACAAGATCACCATCTCCGGGTTCGACTCCCAATCGTCAACGACTCTTGGATCTGTGATACTGACGCTACGCTTTGGGCTGCTCGTCACGGTCATTAAATTCCATGTCATAGATGCCAAGACATGCTATAACGCTCTGCTCGGCCGACCGTGGTTACACGAGTACAACATCATTCCTTCTACACAACATCAGTGTATGAAGTATTCTAAGGACGGTCTCGAGTATACCGTGGCGGGAGAACTGAACCCGTTCTCCGTGAACGAGGTCCGCAAATACGAAGATGCCAAATACTTCTTACCGGATTTCGAAGATACGGAGAGATGTCACAAGCCGGAGAATAAAGCTAATGCCACCATCCCTGTCTTCGGCAGTGATACCGAGGAGGAAGAGGAGATAAAGTATTCGGGTCTGCCCCAATACAACAAGCCAGGGCCACCTGCTCCTACGTTGATCTTTGGTAGTGACTCGGAAGATGAGGTCCACGCTGTATTCCCCGCTCAACCCTTAATACAAGCGTCCGCTGATGAAGAGCAAAGTCTATAAGTTGCTATGGTACCTCTTAAACACCGTAAAGAACTGGATGCACTTGATATTTACAAGGTAGAAGAGCTGCAAACGTTCTATATCCCTCCCAGGCGAGAAAGCGAAAAAGCAATTCTATTCTACCGCTCTGAAGAAACCAAAGTGGATAAAGAAATCTGGCATGGCGCGGATCCTACGCTTGATAGGCTTCAGCTCATCCGTCTCCCCAGATATTATACAGAAGGCCTGAAGAGGCTGCTGAAGCGTCAGGGGATATCCTTCAAGCAGACCGTTCGAAAAGCCAAGTTCTATGACAAAGTCTGGAACGTTCCCGGGACTCAACGCAAACTGCTTAATGGGAGAATGGAAACAAAAGGGCTTGGATACATCCGGTCAAAGAAGCGAGAATTACTACACGGCTGCTACGTCGTGTATGACTTTGATGAAGAAGCGGATGCTCAATGGGAGGGCGCTAATCCCGAACCAGTGAAAGTTCCAGATGCAAAAGTGCTCAATCCGTCGTTCGAAGAACAAATGGACAAATTTATAAGGGAATCTAGTCAAAGAGTCCGAGACGACCATAACCGCAAAATGGCCATCTACGAGAAAGCCAAAACGCAATGCCTCCTTCAACAGGCCGTGAAAGACGAAAATGCCACCCCAGATTTCTCCTTCAACAGGCCGTGAAAGACGAAAGTCCCATAAAACAAACCTATATTTGATGTTGTTGGAACAAATTTTAAAAGAAATTATTACAAAGACGTTTCCTTTTGTTTTGCATAGCGGTATTCAGTTGGAATATCCTGCACCTCATTCCACGAGGAAAAAGCCAAGATCCCTTCACCGGGAGTGACTTCTTTAGCAAAAGGTTTTCGCTACTATATATTTTTATAAAGCTATCAGGTTCCTTCAACGAGATCAAGTTCATTACGTTAAAGGTTTTTCGCCAAAAACCAGCCGTAATCCTCCGTCGTTTCTTATGGATGGTCAGTAGTATTCAAGCTATGTTTGTTGGCCTACGTTAAGGCGTAGTGTTTGGTAGCTGCTGGGTATTCATTTGTTGCATAGATAGATGCATTAGTTTAAGTCAGACGTACAGCCTTGTTGGTCTACATCAAGGGCATGTACGATGACTTAAGTTAATCAGGACAACGACGGGTAGAACTTGACATGTTGCTTATGATTTGTTAGCCTACGTCAAGGTCATAAGAGCATGGGATAAAAAAAATTACATCGGGAGTTTCAAACATACAAGAAACTTGCCAGACTTGCGCGTACCTTCTGGAGTGTGTTAACTTGAGTGGCTTCCATCAAGTTATCATGCGATGATAGTTGGATCCCGATTCTCACTGATGAGTTGGTTTACTCTTCGGGTGACCCCGACTAATTCTTCTTTCAGGTTTGGAGGAGAATTTGAGATAACAGTGGGAGGTTTCCTAATTAGATAAAGTGATAACCATTCTGATCTAGATTAGAGTGCACGCAGAGTGTTTCTTTTCTCTCTCTCTCTTTGGCAGCGACTTTTTGACCGACCTTAGACTATGACTCAGTGACCAAGTTGACCGAACCTTCTTATAATACTAGCTTTTTGGATTGCCTTTAGTTGCATAAGTCATTGCCGCTCCTTCTTTTACCCTTTGGATTTCTCAGAACACCCCGTATTACTACGGACATCCACTTCCATTGGATAGATCCATCGATGGTTATATACGAACTCGAAGGGAATTCTTCGAGGATGGATCCAGGTTCAGGAGAAATAGAATTGGTTTATTCAGTTGTCTTTTATTATCACCTTCTCTCAGGTTGCGAGGGCTTCTTGGTTTAGGAGAGTACACCTCTTACGCTTATTGGATAGTCTTCTTCCAAACTATAGGCAGGTGCCGAAAAGTAGGGAATGAAGAAAACCAATTAGCCTAAGTAGGGTGTGCAAAAGGTAATATGTAAAGACAAATAAAGGAATTAGAAAGAGGACAAAGTAAATTGCGACTATTAACATTCATGACCAAACCACATATTTCATCGACACTCCTACTTCACCTTTGATTTCTCCAGAACAACCCGTATCACTACGAACATCCAATTCCATTGGATAAATCCATCGTATGGTTATATACGAACTCGAAGGATATTTTTTTGAGGATGGATTCTGGTTCAGGAGAAATAGGAATAAGGTTTATTCAGTTGTCTTTTATCATCACCTTCTCTCAAGTTGCGAGTTCTCCTAAGATTAGGAGAGTACACCTATTATGCTTACTGGATAGTCTACTTCCAAACCATAGGCTAGTGCCGAACGGTAGGGAAGGAAGAAAACCATTTAGCCTAATGTTGGTGTACAGAAGGTAACGACTAAAGACGAATTAAAGGGAATTGGAAAGATGGCAAGGAAATACACGGTTAAAGTCATGATTTGGATTATGGAAAAGGCATTACTAAAGAATACCAGGATACCCCTACGAAACATATTTATGTTTAATATTCACTGTGCATTGTTAATAGAAAACTGATTTCCCGATTAGATACTTACTCCAGGGTATGTATTTACCAGGTATGATTCTCACATCTGTATGGTTTTACAGATGTTGAGTGGGAGTGAGTTATTGGGAATTAGGTGATCATCCTCATTATATCGGAATTCGTTGTAATTGGTGATATTTGAGGAAATTGCCTGGGCACAGTTTTCAACCTACGACGTACAGGTTATGAGTTATTCAACTCAGCGGACTTATACAGAGTATTGTATGTTGTCCAGTGTCCATAAGGACAAAGGGGTTGGTCCTCGTACTATATTCTGTTTACTTGTAACTTCTCTAGTTTTTAGACAAGTGTTTTGTAGAAATACAATGTCTAAGTTTTGAGAAGTTGTGGGTATAGGAATAAAGTAGAGAACCAGGTGTCGCAGGTATCGGGATTCTTCAAAAAAATCGAAGATGTAGATTCTTGTGAATGGTATTCAGTTGTTAGTAATGGTTTTTGAGAAACTTGTTTCTCTTTCAGGTTACTCATAATTGGATGGATTCCTAAAGTTGAGTAATGCTGATTAGCCTCTCTCCATAAAGATGATATGCACTGGAGACAGCTGCATAATTTGAATCTGGTTCCAATTAAATAAGTGCCATAGTTTCTATATTGGATATAGAATGCTTCATATCTTAACGATGTTAAGATAAGGGGAGTTATCCAGCTTATGCTTAAAACCAGACACTGGATAACTCAAGGCACGTTTCTGTAATGGCAGTTTGTGGGTTGACCCTAGCTTCGACGAGGGTTGATTTTCTACCATCTGGAAGATCAATAGTGATATTGTTCTTGACTCGCCACAGTTTTATTAAAATGGATTTTTTCAGAAAACAGTAGTGGGAGCATGGTAGAACTGGAAGTGATTCCAGAACCGCAAACGATTACGGAAAGTTTAATAGGACCTATATATTCAATCAGGTTTGACATTCCAATAGCCACTCCGCAGATATGGTGGGTAACCTCAGACACCCGAGAGGTACTCCGGTAGCCTCAAGGACGGTGACAGGGAGGTTCTTGTTTACCCAGACTTGACACTATTATTGTTCCAGACTATGAGACCCGGCAGGAGGATATGTATAGCGTCGTTCTAAACTAGTTTTTGAAATGTACGTATATATTGTTCTGCCAGAGGGTTGTTGTAGTCAGTGGGAGCAGCGGAAGCATAGTGGGCAAGGAGCTAGTGTCTATTTATAGACTTGAGCAGAAATAGCGGAGATAGATCATCTATTTTTGATGTGACAGTCATGGGTTTGACTTCATCAGAATAAGGGATGGATCTGTTGAGAAGGTAGTAGGGTGTGATGTCCTGATATTTGGATGACATACACAGAGTAGGAAGTAAAATTCCTATACTACGATCGGTTGTACTGAGGTCGTCATACAGTTGTTTCTCCACAAAGGACATGGATGTAATATCTGACATTCTGGATACAAGATCTATGGTTTTAGATCTACATTTGGGTAGTTTCCTAATGTGGGTACTTTGACAGTATTCTAATAGTATTTTAGAATATATGACTCCTGGCATGGTGGTGTACCTGCAGGTGATGGAGTCACCCTCTCTAAAGGTGTCTTACAGACTAAAGGGGAGAGGGATGTGCATGATTGGCAGATCACTTGCTTAAGCAATTGAGTCAGTCGTGAGATGTCAAGTACCACACCAGATGTTGTTTTGCACTAGATGCAATAAGTTTATATTAATCCAATCCTGAAGAAACATAAGGAAGCAGTTTTAAAACATAAGTTCATGTTCTACGGATTTGATGACGGCAGCCTCCTTCGGGAGACAGTTATTATTCCAGGCTTCAAAGGTGACATGGATGACAGAGTGATTATCAGAGTTATAGTTTTCCCTCTGACGAGGGACAGTATTATGGACAGGTGGTCCAAGAGGATACTATGGGAGGCATAGTGCGCAACACTGATTAGTTTCAGTTATCGATACAGTCTAAGAAGTTTGGATTTGGAGTTCATTTATGAACTAGGTCTCATCAGATATCCAGACATATTCTAAGACAGGTATTACTCGATTCGGGAGATGGCCTTCTCCGCGAATTTGAGATTAAGAGAGACATAGTAAGAAACACCGAAGCGGATCCACTCACTGAGGCTATTTCTCGAACACAAGAGTTTTACAAACGAGCTTTGTGAAACTGATTAGTAGAGGAGTTGGATGCTCGGTATCACACGAGCTGTGAGTATGCAACATCGCAATAATTAGCCTTAAGTGCAAGTGGGAGATTGTTGGATATAGTGCCCTCTAAGTCAATTATTGGATCGCAGGTACGTGATTGCAATGATTGAGGGAGGACCTATACCGATAAAACAGTCTTACTTGAGATGATAGTATGCTATCTGGTTTGTCTTTATCACTATTTTACTTTGATAGAGCCCATAGGATTCTTGCTTGACTGCCAGCAGTATGATGGCGATCATATATGTGGGAGCTGGGGTCTATAAGCACATCCTTAAAGTGTCCCTAGTCGTGGGAGTTTCGAGACAGGGCATCGATACTCCAGAGTAGACTAGAGTATACAGTCGAGACCCCGATGAGGGGCGGTGGCCGGTCTCACAAGCCACTGGTGTCAGTTGGATCACCTAAGATGTATACAGGTGCTCATTGGGTTATGAGTACACCGGACAGGACTCGCCGGGAACATGCTAGTTGGTATTATACATATCGTCAGATAGCAGTTCCCTGGTGACATGTGTACAGGTTAGTTCATCGACCTGAGGTCGTCATTTGTCTCGTGTGAGTTCCCACTGTGCTTTGATTTATACCCTACCACGGGTCAAAGGAGTCGTGCAAACAGGTATATTTTGGGTACAGTCCCGAGCCACATTGGAGGCAAGTGAGTGGATCTTCGGGGATTCGTCTCTCCCGGTATTTGGGGTGAGATCGCGCTGTGTTTAGTAGAGCCATTACACGAAATCCCTGGCCAGGGTAATCGAGATATACTGGTAGGTATACTAGTAGTATCTCAGGGTGTTCTGGGCTGCTCTCTGACACGACTTATGCAGCTATTGAGGGTCTGACGTTTACCGGCCCCCTAGGCCTAATATGCGATACTCATAGATGAATGTTCCGGACTGTACGGATATTGTCACTGTCAGACTCAGTAGGGTTTATAGATGAGTTCGCTCGTCAATTTCCCTTCCAATCAATACATAGGCAAAACGTTACGTACAGCTAGTACCTCTGACGTGCTAGTGGTTATACCCGGTGCCAGTGTGTTGATGAGTCATTAGAGTCCCCCACAGACACTTTCCCAAGTTCGGGCGAAACGTTGTAGATGCCGTATGGTATTATGGCAGGGTTCGGAAAAAGCACGTGCGTTTTCGCACGTGTCATTTTTCGGGCAGATAATACTGGTAGGCTTTGGTTTAAGCCGGATCCCAGTATTATACTGTGTAGATATAATATCTTTGTCTCGGTTGCATTTATATTCGGTCGTAATATAAATGCGGGTATGTTTATACCGATACGGGGTTATCCTGAAATTCATTTCGGGATGATTTTTGGAAGTTGCCAGTTTCCAGTTTTCTATCAGCCGTATTTAACATTCGGTTAAATACGGATTTATCTTTTCTTCCATGGGGTGAGTCAGTATTCTAGAAGGTTCTAGAGAGGGTGACTAGGCTTAGTGACTCATTAGTGCTTTTAATGAAGTGATGAGTTGTTAAGGTGACAAGGTTTATGTTCATTGGTTGCATTTATTGTGTGTTCATGACTCATTCTTTCTTTAATTGTGATGATAAGTTCAAAGCTTATGGTCAACCCTCTCTTGCTCCTACACTCACTCTCCTTTTCATAAAAATGTGGCCTGCCCCTCTTGAAAAAGGATGATTCATTTTTGATTGAAAATATTATGGTTTTGGCTTCATGAAAATTAGATTGCTCATTTCTCAATTCGATCGATCCAAAAGGCAACTTCTTTTAACCGTTCGTCCATAGCCTTGGACGTAACGAGACAAAGTATTCTACTCATTCTCTACTTCATCTTGGTCGTCTCTTTTAGCAAACTTGACGATCGAGTTGCCTCGGTTCAGAGGCGGGAGCCCGTTTAAAGATCCGTCGACGTGGTGCCACCTGAATGACGAGACCGGAGATCAAGCAAGTTCGGATCAGTTGCAACATAGCGTGGGATGATGGTTGAAGACCGAAGGACTCGGATCATTCGGTATAACAATTCTACCCTCTTTACAATTTGTTAGTTTAGCTTTAATGGACGATCCGGGATAATGTACGCGATAGCGCCAGTCATAAAAGTTTTGTTCCGCATATTGGCGTCTGTTAGACGGCCGGGGAGCTGCCGCGTACTTACACTATCAACCTGTTATAAAAAAGGCTCGACGCAGAGGCAGAAATAAGTCGAAAGGCCAAAAGGATGCTCAACAGCAACAAAGCGGGGCTAAGAAGCCACGCAAACGGGAGTCGAGCGTTATTGATCTATCCCTCATGAAGAAAATGGGTCGAGCGTACTCGTTTCCTCGGGACAAGACGAAGAAGATACTTGATCTTGCTCTAAAACATCAAATGCTTACACTGCCGGAGTCCAAGAACCCCGAACAAGCAGGCGAAGCCTCTGACCCAAATTATTGCTCTTACCATCGAGTAACGGGCATCCTCTCGAAGACTGCTTCACCTTCAAGAATTGGGTAGAAGATCAGTATCAGCTTGGCAAGTTCGCTCTGTCTGACAACTGGAGAGTAGCACCGCCGCAGAAGCACGAACCCAAAGCCGCGAGAACAGAACCAACTCCACATTGGGATCGGAAGCGGATTCGCACCTGTCACATGATAACAATATTAAAAGAAGAGCCCGAGAACATGGACGGCCTTCCCTGGTGCTTCGAAAACAGCAATGATGAGATGATCTCAGAATTTCCTCCAGCTCCGAAAGAACTGGAGGATGGAATACATACCACTGCACCTCAAGAAAATTGAGTTGGGGACGGCGGATGATCCGCGACCGACATTTGTCAGCGAGCTGCTATCTGAAGAAAGGGTGGCTGCGTTGAAAGACGTCCTTGTACAGCATAAAGATTGCTTCGCATGGAACTATTCCGAAATGCCGGGACTAGATCCAGAAATTGTTGTGCACAAATTGGCGATATCTCCGGACGTCAAGCCAGTCAAACAGGCGCCGAGAAGAATGCGGCTCGAGCTTGAGATGAGTATCAATGCTGAGGTCAAAAAGCTGATCGACTCTGGCTTTATCCAGGAGGTTCAATATCCTGAATCAATCGCCAACATCGTCCCGGTGATGAAGAAAAACGGGACGGTGCGCATATGCGTGGATTTTCGTGATCTCAACAAAGCATGCCCGAGGAATGATTTCCCGGTGCCTGTCACCGAACTGATGATAGACAATACGTCCACTCATGAGCTTTTCTCCTTCATGGACGGCTCATCAAGGTATAATCAAATAAAGATGCATCCCGAAGACCAGAAGCACACCACCTTCAGGACTCCTTTGGGTATATTCTGCTACAAGGTGATGCCCTTCGGTTTAAAGAACGCCGGTGCTACTTATCAGAGAACCATGACGCGAATCTTTGATGACCTTATACACGAAATCGTCGAATGCTATATTGACGATCTCGTGGTTAAAAGTAAATCATACGAGGAACATCTCGAGCATCTGAAGACCGTATTTCAACGCTTTCGGCAATACAACTTGAAGATGAACCCTCTTAAGTGTGTATTCGGAGTTTCCTCGGGCAAATTTCTGGGATTCATCGTCCGACACCGAGGTATTGAAATAGATCCGTCTAAGATCAAGGCGATCATGGAAATGCCTCCGCCATGAACCCTCAAACAATTGCGGTCTCTCCAAGGGAAGCTCGCATACATACGGCGATTTATAGCTAATCTTTCAGGCAAGTGCCGTCCTTACAGCCACCTGATGAAGAAGGGAACTCCATTCGTCTGGGATCAAAAATGCCAGGGCGCGCTGGACGAGATTAAACAGTACCTACAGAACCCGCCAGTGTTGGCTGCTCCAGTTAAGGGAAAGCCTCTCGTTCTTTACACGACCGCCCTCGAAGGTTCTTTAGGCGCATTATGGGCCCAAGAGAACGACCAAGGGAAGGAAAGAGCACTCTACTACTTAAGTCGAGTTCTGCTGGGGGCAGAAAGCAATTACTCTCCCATTGAGAAGCACTGCCTGGCGTTGATCTTTGCGATAACAAAGCTCAGGCACTATGCGTTGGCGCATGAGGTCCGTCTCATTTCGAAGGTGGACCCTCTTAAGTATTTAATGTCAAAGGCCATATTGACGGGGTGACTCGCTAAATGGGCCCTGCTCTTAATGGAGTTCTCGATAACCTATCAACCTCTCAAGGCAGTGAAAGGCCAGGCCATCGCCGACTTCCTCGCTGAGCATCCGATACTGGCTGATTCTCCTCTGAATTGCGATTTGCTAGACGAACATGCGTTTGACGCGATCGATAAAGACGATACCCGATGGGAACTCTATTTCGATGGAGCATCTTCCATGAAAAAGCGCAAACAAAGTACCCCTATAATTAAATCGGGGGTAGGCCTTATCTTCGTGACTCCACAAGGAGGGATAATGCGCTTTGCTTTCTCCTTGACAGAACCGAGGACAAATAACGAAGCCGAATACGAAGCCTTGATAGCAGGCCTCGAAATCGCCATCGACATAGGAATTGAAAACCTCCTCATATATGGAGATTCCCAGCCGGTCGTTAGTCAAGTAAACGGCGACTACCAAACGTGCAAGCCAGAGTTGGTAAAGTACGGTGAAAAGGTGCAACAACTGTTGACCCAAATTCCCTCCTATACTTTGGAAAGCATACCGCGCGCGGAAAACAGCAAAGCGGACGCGTTGGCCAAACTTGCTAAAGAACTGGCTGACGAGAACCTCGATGACGTTAGAATCGTGGTACAAAGTCGTCGGGTGCTTGCCCCAGTAGAAATATATCCAGACTCATCCGAAGAGAAGGGAGCGACTGAACAGACGTCCTTGCAAATAGAAGACCGGGAAAAGGCTGAGGATTGGAGGGAAGTCTTCATAGACTACTTTAAGTCCCACCGAATGCCTGATGAAGCGTCCACAAGACATCAACTCAAGAAACGAGCTCTGTCTTTCGCCTTCGTCAACAACACTCTGTATAAGAGGTCGTTTGATTCTCTGTGGCTGAGATGCCTAGGGCCTGACGAAGCGGAAAGGGTCGTTTGGGAAGTTCATGACGGACTCTGTGGTTCTCACCAAGCGAGCCCCAAGATGAAGTTGAAGATCAAACGGATGGGCTACTACTGGCCCACGATGATTCAGGATTGCCTCGAATATGCGAAGCAATGCCACTCATGCCAAATCCATGGGGATTTCATCCACCAACATCCAAATCCACTACATCCAACGGTGGCTAGTTGGCCGTTCGAGATGTGGGGAACTGACATAGTCGGCCCCATCGAACCAACATCGTCTAGAGGACATTGTTTTATCCTGGCGACGACTGATTACTTCTCCAAATGGGCAGAAGCAGTACCGTTGAGAGAAGTGAAGACGGAGAATATCCTCCATTTCTTCAAGACGCATGTCATATACCGGTTTGGAACGCCAAGACGGATCATCTCCGATAACGAGCCAGCCTACAGAAGCCACAAGATCAGTCGCTTCGCACAGCAGCATAATATAGATTGGAGATATTCTTCAGTTTATAATCCGCGAGCTAATGGTCTAGCTGAAGCCTTCAACAAGACCCTGACGAAGATCATGAAAAAGACGATGTCCCGAAATAAGAAAGACTGGCACGAGAGACTGCAAGAGGCTCTTTGGGCGTATCGAACTACGTTCAAGACGGCCACGAACACAACGCCGTACGCGTTGGTATTTGGTACGGAAGCAGTACTCCCCCTCGAGATAGAGCTACCCTCTCTGCGAGTGGCAGTCCACTACGAGTTGACGAATGAAGAAAATGCTCACCTTCGGCTTGAGGAGCTTGATGCCCTTGAAGAAACACGGCTCATAGCGCAACAAAATCTGGAAGCTTATAAAGCAAAGATGACGCGCTCATATGAAAGATTGACCAGGCCGAGGACATCCCGCCAAGGCGAACTCGTGCTAGTGGTCAAAAGACCTATGATCCCCAATCGCGCCAAGCGGGGAAAATTCGAGCCAAACTATGAAGGCCCATACATCATAGACAAGGTCTACCAGGGTGGAGCCTATCTACTCATGGATATGCATGGTGAAAGGCCTTACAGGCCAATAAACGGTCGCTTCCTAAAGAAATACTACGCTTAATGAACCACAGCCTAGGTCAGTGATAGATGACAACGACTATGTCCGCTCGCTATCTTCCTAAGCTCAAACTCTATAAGCAGTAGCCAGCCTTCTCCATGACGGACCGAAACGTCCTTAAACTAATGACGGACCGAAACGTCCTTAAACTAATACCGCAGCATCCGTAAGCTGACGAAAAAAAAAGATAAAGAAAAATATAATAAAAACAGTATGTCCATAAGCAAAAAGGGCACGGATGAAAACCCGAAAGGGCTCCGTGAGTAAAAACAATAGGGCTACCGGCGAGTGTTCGTGAAAACCCGAAAGGGCGCGACCTCGTACAAAAAAAAGAAGAAAAAGAAAATAATAAAAAGAATAATAAAAAAACGGTATGTCCATAAGCAAAATGGGCACGGATGAAAACCCGAAAGGGCTCCGTGAGTAAAAACAGCAGGATTACCGGCGAGTGTTTATGAAAACCTGAAAGGGCGCAACCTCGTTAAAGGACACTTACAGGGTCCTCTCGACTTTGTAAGGAGAAACCACCCGCGTGAGATCCTTACGACTCACAAGGGAACAACACACTTAGGGATCCCCACGATCCCTAAGGAGAAAATACACTTGCGAGATCCTCACGACTCGTAAGGAGAACTTTCTTATGGGACCCTCACGGCTCATAAGATTTGAAAGTCTTAAGTTACAGAGACATAAACCTGTGCTTAAGCAATCCCCACAATTTCCGATATTGCCCTACAAGTGGTCCAATACTGTCCCTTGTATACAATCCACGGGCGCGAATAAACATTTCCCTGACCAAGTTCCATCCGTGACCGGGGATATGTACGCATGATGAACAACCCTTATGAGTCCTCTCGACTTACAAGGAGAAAACCCTCTTGTATGATCCTTAAGACTTACAGAGGAACATACACTTAGGAATCCTCACAACTCCTAAGGAGAAAATACACCTATGAGATCCTCACGACTTGTAGGGAGAAATACCTTCGTGAGACCCTTACGGCTCATGAAGCCAAAAGTCTTAGCCGACAGGACCTTAACCCTGTTCGCTAAGCTACCTTTGTTCGACATCGACAGAGGCAAATGATGATTCGCTCCTGGCAATATCCCAGTTGTAGCGGTGCTGATGCCGAAATCGGTGTCTAATTTCAAGTTTACGGTGAAAAGCCGGTAGGCCGCACATGCATACGAAATAGCCGAAATGATGGGGCAGCTTGCAATAAAAAGCAGCAAGTAAAGAAAATGTATGCATGGAAAATAACCGAAATAATTGGGCAACTCGCAATAAAAAGCAGCGAGTAAAAATAAAATAAATAGCCGAAATGATTAGGCACCGCGAAAAATAGCCGAAATGATTGGGCAATCACGACCTTCGCGAGATAAAAGCTGAAATGATAGAGCATCGCGGAAATAAAACAAAAAAAAAAAAGAAATGATGAAACTTTGGCCCTACAGTTGAAATCACATCGATCCATGTATACAATCCAAGGGCGCAAATAAAGAGGGAACCATACTTTCCCAACAGGCTCCGCCAGAAAACAAAGCTAAATCTCGACGGTTCATCCCAACCCCGAAGAAACCAGTGTCTTCGGCAAATCCTTCGACTCAGGGAAACAAACAATCCTTGACGAGAGCCTCCTGATTCGCATCGACTCGCAGAGCAACCAGTGCCTCCGTGGGAAATTCTCGATCAGTTTCAACACCAAGGAAACAAATAATCTTTGGCGCTAGGGAAACAAATAATCCTTAGCAAATCCTTCGACTCAGGGAAACAAACAATCCTTGACGAGAGCCTCCTGATTCGCATCGACTCGCAGAGGAACCAGTGCCTCCGTGGGAAATTCTCGATCCGTTTCAACACCAGGGAGACAAATAATCCTTGGCGCTAAGGAAACAAATAATCCTTAGCAAGTACCTCAACTCAGGGAAACAAACAATCCTTGACGAGAGGCTCCTGATCCGCGTCGACTCGCAGAGCAACCAGTACCTCCGTGGGAAATTCTCGATTCGTTTCAACACCAAGGAAACAAATAATCCTTGGCGCTAGGAAAACAAATAATCCTTAGCAAATCCTTCGACTCAGGGAAACAAACAATCCTTGACGAGAGCCTCTTGATTCGCATCGACTCGCAGAGCAACCAGTGCCTCCGTGGGAAATTCTCGATCCGTTTCAACACCAGGGAGACAAATAATCCTTGGCGCTAGGGAAACAAATAATCCTTAGCAAATCCTTCGACTCAGGGAAACAAACAATCCTTGACGAGAGCCTCCTGATTCGCATCGACTCGCAGAGCAACCAGTGTCTCCGTGGGAAATTCTCGATCCGTTTCAACACCAAGGAGATAAATAATCCTTGGCGCTAGGGAAACAAATAATCCTTAGCAAGTACCTCAACTCAGGGAAACAAACAATCCTTGACGAGAGCCTCCTAATCCGCGTCGACTCGCAGAGCAACCAGTGCCTCCGTGGGAAATTCTCGATTCGTTTCAACACCAAGGAAACAAATAATCCTTGGCGCTAGGGAAACAAATAATCCTTAGCAAATCTTTCGACTCAGGGAAACAAACAATCCTTGACGAGAGCCTCTTGATTCGCATCGACTCGCAGAGCAACCAGTGCCTCCGTGGGAAATTCTCGATCCGTTTCAACACCAGGGAGAGAAATAATCCTTGGCGCTAGGGAAACAAATAATCCTTAGCGCTAGGGAAACAAATAATCCTTAGCAAGTACCTCAACTCAGGGAAACAAACAATCCTTGACGAGAGCCTCCTGATCCGCGTCGACTCGCAGAGCAACCAGTGCCTCCGTGGGAAATTCTCGATTCGTTTCAACACCAGGGAAACAAATAATCCTTGGCGCTAGGGAAACAAATAATCCTTAGCAAATACCTCAACTCAGGGAAACAAACAATTCTTGACGAGAGCCTCCTGATTCGCGTCAGCTCGCAGAGAAACCAGTGTCTCCGCAGGAAATTCCCGATTCTTCTCAATTTGCAAGATGAAGCCTCAGGCAGCAGGAATTAAAAAACTTGTTTCCTGAACAATGGGACCCTGCAAGTTGATCTAAAACGGTCTCTTGCATACTATTCACGGGTCTCACTCTCCAAAATCGAGTTTCGACAAGGAGGGAAACAACCGCTTACGGATCCCCTCGACTCGTAAGAGGGAAAAATTCTCTTATAGGATCCTTACGACTTATAAGAGAAAACCACACTTAGGAATCCTCACGATTCCTAAGGAGAAAAACTCACCTACGAGATCCTCTCGATCCGTAGGGAGAAAAGTCTCTATGAGACCCTCACGGCTCATAGAGTTGAAAAGTCTTAGGCAGTAGATCTGACCTGCGGCCTAAGCCATCGCTATCTCTGGAAAAAAAACTAAGTTATCTGCCAATTATGTTTATCAAGACAACATGCTGATAATAAGAGAAGGCAGAAAGCAAAAGAGCATACAAGACATTGCAAAAGAAAATGTGTATCTTTATTTATTGACTTCAATCAAATACAAGATGACTCGTACAAAAGAATAAAGAATGGATACATATTATTTAAAAGGAAAATTTTACAAATACATTGATACGAAGGCAGCTACTGGGAAGGAAGCGTCTTAAGTAGCTTTATCAGTTGTTCGCACACTTCCTTCCATGCCTTTTCCCGATCGGCTACCACCACCAGTTCTGCCTCTACTTGAGCCCGCTGCTGCAAGACAGATGCAAGCTGCTCCTTAACGGCCTGATGAGCGGCTTCACGGCCTGGAGTGTCATGCTCGGCGACATCAAGTGCCCGCTTCAGTTTTAGCCCATTTGAGATGCGCTCCAGAAGGCCCTCGAAGACAGCCTTTACCTCAGCGGCGTTCGCCTCAACTTCAGCACGCAGGCGAGCAGTTTCGCTTGAAGACTCCTGGCACTCCTTCAGCCTCAAAGCTGCTTCTTGTTTCAAATGGCAGAAATGAGAAGTGCTTTGCTCGAGCTATGCTCCCCGTTGAGTACTCACAGCCAAAGTCTCGGGGGAGAGACGCATCGACTCCAGCTGATGAAGGCGAGCCTCAATCTCCCGACAGTGATTAACCCAAGAGGCGACGATGCCCTCGTCATGGAAGTTGGCAAATATCACCAACATCGGGTTAACCGTCGTAGCGAAGTCCTCAGCAGACGTGGGAGTCTCGACGTCGAGTTCCTCGATGTAGTCGCTCAACATGCGCAGACTATTCGCCGCACCTTTTGAGGACGGACGTCTCTGGGAAGGGCCGGCCGGCATTGTAATATGAGGCTCAAAAGGCGCCGAGACTGGAACGACAGCTGAAAAGACAAAATGTGACTAGATGATGATTCAATAGATATGGAAAAGGTCATTGATAAGATAGTTTACTATACCGGTTGAAACAGGTGGCAAGGCCGGAAGGGCCGGTGGCACGACCGATCTTTCTTCTCCCCCTTCGATTTGTAACACTGCAGTCAGGACAAGAGAGAGTTAGAAATAATTCTATCACCGAAAAAGAAAGGTATCAGTCGGGGACTATACTCACCAGCACCGCCAGAGGGAGAAGTGAGTTCAGATGGGAAGGAGAAGTGTGGGAGCAACACTTGATATAGATGATCAAAGAGCACTCCTGAAAAGACATAACAGTGCGACTTTAGTACACAAATTATGCGTTTGGAAGATAAGATTAATAAATTGCAAACCCATACCTTCCAACATCTTCGACGGTATGAGAGAGGGTTGAGAGGTGACCACCGCCAAGGCAGTCGTTTAAGGCGCTCCCTCGAGCAGTGGGGCATTAGCGCTGGCTGCACCTGCGTTACGAAAAAAGGTGAACTTGTCAGAAAGGATTGTAAGGTAAAGAAAGACAGCAACTTGGGATTTACCTGATGAGCTGCAGGCTGAAACGGAGGCGACTCCCTCCTCCATTGACATGAGGCCACCGCCCGTGGCCTCATCACCCGACTCGATAGGGACCGTTGTCGTGCTCGCAAGACCTGGAGACGGCGGAAGATCGTACACGGGGAGGGCAATGATTGGAGCATTGCCGGACTCTTGGGAGAGAGTGGCTAAATCTTCCCCAAGAGTCGTACCCATCTCACCCGCTACTTCTGCGGGCTCCGCGGTCTCCATCGGCTCATTCGCCATCACCACGAGATCACCAGCCTCAAGCACCTCGTCCACCACCACCCTGGGCTCAGTTGTGACGATCATTTCATCTGCCGCCACTTCAGGCTCGGCATCAATGACCTTCTCGGCTGCGGACCCCTCAACCTCCATCTCAGGCTCCGAAGCCTCAGCGACGTTGCCCACCGTCAGCTCGGGTTCGGCAGGTGCCGCCTCCTCTGTTTCCTTGGGTTCAACGGTCTCCGCCTCCCTCTCGGTCGGACTTGGCTCTGCAAGATAAAATATATAAGAACCGATGGCATTATAATTCTTACAACAAAATTCTGAGAGAAATATTACCTGAAGTGGATTTATCATTTGCGCTCCGAACTGCGCAGGCCACTTGTCTGCGAGCAGTGGATAGGGCGACAGGGGCCTCTTCGGATGGAGTATCAGCACGAGGGACGGTGCTGGGGCCCGCTCCCGTAGCCAAAGCAGCCCGGCGTGCCTTCGCTTTGCGCCTTGACCGTTTCCTCTCCTCCCGGGCTGTCGCAATGGACCTCTGTGACGCTTCCTTCATTAAGGCGTCGTCGTCCTCGTTCAGAAATGCCTCCAGAGCCTTTAAGGCATCTCTCATTGGCTCTTCAAGACGGACTTCCCGCGGTAGCCCCGAGGAAGCAGGAACATCGGCAGCTGGCAGAACATCTGCGTCGCTTGGCGGGAACGGCATTGAGGTTCCTGCGATAAAAAGGGAGAGGTTAGATCAACCATAACACAAGGGAAATGAAAACTTGATGAATCGAAACTTACTAAGGCCCATGGACGCTCTAAGACGTTCCTCCTCTTAGAAAGTCTTCAGGGAAGCGGCAATGGCTTCTTCATCAGTGATGCCTGTTGGAAGAAAAGAAAGAAAAACGTTAGTCAAAGGCAATGAGGAGGATATGTTGCAATAAAGAAAATACGACTAGTGGTTACCTGATTGCGCAAGCTCAGCTAGCCACGCGTCACGCTTTGCCAACCACGCTGAAGTTTCGAGAGCGGCCTCCAAGTCTGTATCATCCGGCGGCGGCATGACTACTCCCTCGTTAGTCCCATATTCGCTCAGGCCCTCGGCATAGGGAGCGTGGGGTTTCTGACCGAACGCGACATCTGCAGCGAAGAGCGCCTTCTTTTTCTTCTGCCCTCCGACCCAAAATGCACGTGGGATCGACTTACGCTTAGCAGCCACTTTGGGACGGCGGGTCCCGATGTCTGCATCCACCCCAGACTCCGGCGAGGCTACAACCACTGTCTCCACTGGAGCACAGGGCGCTGGAGGTGCATCTGTAATATCGGGGAGCGGCAATCCGTGCGGAGGACTTTGCGCACGCGATGGTCCGGCCCTGGCATCTTTTAGAGGGGGGACCACCGGGGTCCTTGGCACTAAGGGAGCGTTACAGTCGGTGCCGGGAGGTGCACCTTTACGGTCGACCAACACTCGCCTCTCTTCCTTTATAACGGCCCCCGTCGCATGATTGTACCACTCTTTATATACATTAAGGAGTTGTGGAGCGCAGGCCGGCGCACTGATAAAAAAACGAGAACCCGTGTTCAGGCGCATGAAGTGATGTAACGCGTTCTCCATCCCTTCTTCATTGGCAGCAGGTTCCAGTAAGAAAGCTTCCAAGTGTACCCCTTGATCGTAGCCCATTTGTTGGGCGAAACGATGCGGGTTATATCTCATGAAAATTGCCGCACCGTTCTGCCTGAAGACTAGGAAGCCTGGTCTAATAGAATACAAGTGGAGGGTATCCCGGGCCGTCAAAACTGAAGCTCCATCCTTAAAGGAGTCCTGTAATGGTCGCACCGCAGCGGTGGACGCTTTTCCAATGGTCAATACCTTGTCGATGAAGGACATCCTGGCTCCAACGGTGTGAGGGCGAAGCAGTAAACCCCTGGCATTCCGTAGTGATGGGGTCACGATTGATGCGCCAATCAGCTGTATGATGCGAGGGAAACCACACTTGTCGAAGAACGAGGTCCTTTTGTGCATGCCGAAGACACCCGCCGTGTGTAGCTCGAGCCACGATACAAAGTAGTGCATCGGGAAGACCACGTGCAGTACCCCAGGCTCATTAGCATCCGCTGCTCGACTGGGGCCATGATATAAGTGCGCCAAGCCGGCGATCCCAACGGCCACCTTTACCCCGATAGTCATCCGGTGGGCTGGGTAAAAAACAGAGGGCCGCATGCGATGAGAGTGCATTGGAATTGCAAACCAACTCAACCATAACCCGAGAAATCCTAAGAAAAAGGCCTCCTCATCCATTCCAGGGGCCGCAATTTCTGCAAAAGACATAGTAGGGAAGTCCGGAAGGAAAAAACCCTTTTGATCTATCTCCTTCTCCGGTAGGTTATCCGCACCTAGACCGAAAGGGTCATCCAGAGTAGCGAACTTGGCAGCCTCTGATGAGAGGACGCTTGGACGAAGAAACCGAGCAATGAAATCCTCAAAGTTAACTCCTCGACTCCCATGTTCGATGAAAAGGGACTCATATATGTTCAACACTTTAATCAAGCTTGGGAACTGGTGTTGAACAGCATTCTCCGGCGTGAGCCCCCTTACCATCGGCTTAGCACCAAAGACGTACTCATCTGTCAGGAGCAACTCCTCATAATGTTCCCCCATGACTGGTAAACCGGATACCTCCGTGAACTCCTCTAAGAAGATTGACACTTCCCGATCCATGGCAAGGAAAGTGTGGGTAGGAATATTCCACTGCTCCAAGAAAGCCTTGAACCACCAGGTGGGGAGCATGGGATACTGGAAGAGAGAGACGTAAACCGCGGTATACAATCCTAACCTTATCAACTGCGACTTCTTCGTCGACAGGATATACCGGGCCCATGGCAGATAGCCGATCGGGTGGCGGGGGATCAGACCAACGTTATATGATTACCCCCAGGGTCTCGCCTCGCCCTGACAGATACGGCGTCAAAGGATATCCAAGACCATAGGACGCTGGACCGGAACCGCATCCATAGCGGGATGAAGAAAGCCCTTCGCGGTCCAATCCACCATCTCCACGGCATACTGCACCGAGGGTGGGGTAGCATAGTGAATCGCCGTGATGGGTTCTGACGGCACCGCGCATGTGAAGCTCCGTCGGCCCATGATGATCTGATTATACCACGACCCCCAAAGGTGGAGACTCTTGTATTCCGGGTCGTACTCCTTAATCATGGCCAGGACCTCACGGTCTAAGGGCGCCTCGGGAAATCCATCCTCTGAACGAACAAACGGGAACGAGGTGTCGAGAGACATGATCGCTGCAAAAGAACAAAATAGCCGTCAGTGCTACAATTCCAACGCTTGGCGTTTAAAAAAAATTTCAATTAATTGAATTTAAAAATTGATTAAATTAAAGTTAATCACACTACACTGCAGTGCAGTGGGTAGGGAACCAAATGGGGACCCACAAAATCTGGGTGAAAATGCCTTATTTAATAAGACAGCCTCATCATTGGGTAAGACTGTCAGTTAAAGAAAAGATCCCTAAGAGAATATTCTCATCAGTTGGGAATCCCTAGAGACAAGGAGAAAATCTCCTCTTCCAGAGCAAAGCTCTGTCACAGAATGACACTTGTCAAATTCTGGTCTCAAAGGAATAAAATTCCTTAAAAGAGCATAGCTTTGTGGTAATAATGGAAAGATCCATCAGAAAATTTTAACACTTAAAAATTTTAAAATTTTTGGAGGTCTTGAAAAATCCATGAAAACTTATAATAGATTCTTCATTTTTCAGATCTAAAAGATCTACATTTGATCCTAGAGCAAAGCTCTGTATGGGTTAGAACCCATGAATAAGATCTCTGTAGATCTATAAGTTTTTGAGAGCAAAGCTCTGTTTTATGAAACCCCAATGGGGATTTCTTCAGATCAAAAAGATCGGTGAGAGCAAAGCTCTTTGGTTTAAGATTAGTTTGAATTAATTTAGTTTAATTCAGATTAAGTTTACCTAAAGTTTATAACTTTGGAAATGAGCAAAGCTCTGAAGTTCTTAAGCAAGAGCAAAGCTCTGTTGAAATCAAAATCTAAAAGATAGTGAAGATTTTTAAAGGGCCATATGTCCTATTTATAAGGCGCTTGCGCCTCTTCAGCTCACCCCTTGATCCAACGATCAGGAGTTTGCCACCGCTGCACTCACGTGCACGCCACGTGAGCGCAACGGTGGGGGGCATTTGTTTCCCCAATCAGAGCAAAGCTCTGTTGAAATTCAAAATTCAAATTTTAAAGCAACGCGCCACGTGCCAGGCGCTGATACGTCAGCGCAGCGCCCAAGAAGGCGCGCCCAATCAGAGCAAACCTCTATTTAAGGAAAAATTAAAGGAAGCAACGCTTCAGTTGCGCAAGCACTGCGCTGCACGACACGTGTCAGCGCAGTTGCGCTGCGCTCTGCGCTGCGCGACACGTGTCAGCGCAGTTGCGCTGCGCTCTGCGCTGCGCGACACGTGTCAGCGCAGTTGCGCTGCGCTCTGCGCTGCGTGACACGTGTCACGCTCTGGAGCATTTGCGCCAAACAGAATTAAGATTTCAAATAAATCTTTCTGTTCTAGTTAAAACAAGAAGATTTTCTTCTGTAAAATAGAAGCCCTTGGATCAAAGATCCAACGGTGGGGAAAATTCCCCAAATCACTCAGAGAAAGATCTCTCTAACAAATTTAACTAATTTATAGGCACTATAAAAGACCCCTAGACCTCAATTCAAAGGTATCAACATTTTGTGAGAAATTAAACAGAGAGAACTCTGAAGAATTGGAGAGAAATCCTCAAGAATAAAAAAGGTAAAAAGCCTTTAGAAAAAGAGAAAATTCTCTTATGAACAGATCATTGATCTAGAAACAAGATCAATGATCTTTAATAAAAAAAAACAAAATAAAAAGAGTGCTTTGCACTTTTTATGAACCTCTGGTTCCTGAAATAAGAAAAATCTTGTTTTTCTTTGATCTAAATTAGATCAAGAAATCAAATAGTGCTCTGCACTTCCTTTATGAACCATTGGTTCTTGAATCTAAAAGATTCTCAAATTAATAGTGCTTTGCACTTATAAATCTGCACTGTTGCGCTCTTGGGCTGGCGCAAGCCACCAGAGAGCGCCACGTGTCAGCATCTGAACCAGTTGCGCTACGCGCTTTTGAAATAGAGCTTTGCTCTCTGAAATTGGCGCTACTCACCA
The DNA here is from genome assembly GCA_030015575.1 of Agapanthus africanus. Lineage (NCBI taxonomy): Eukaryota > Viridiplantae > Streptophyta > Magnoliopsida > Asparagales > Amaryllidaceae > Agapanthus > Agapanthus africanus. The sequence continues at coordinate 212,353,315 of JASDDO010000004.1, forward strand.
GAGCGCGCCACGTGTCAGCAGCGCAAGCGTAGCGCACTAGCGCAGCACACTGCGCTGCATGACACGTGTCGTCATCACAAGCGCTTGCGCTCTTTGATTCTTGGCGCAAAGCGCCTGAAAATGCAATGCATTTCCTCTGCTAAAGGGCCAGGCCCAAGTCAAAATGACCTAACAGGCCAAAATAAATTGCAAGGCAATAAATGGGCAGAGCCCAAATAAATTGATGCTTTGCATCTTTTATACAAGGGCAGAGCCCAAGTAAAATTGGTATTCTGCATCATCTATAAAATGAGCAGGGCCCAAAATAAATTGATGCTCTGCATCTTTTATGGGCAGAGCCCAAACAAAAAAAACAAATAAAGGTGTTGAACTTTTTAATTGGACTTAGCCCAGTCATGGCCATAAGTCCTCAAATTAAATTGACTGAGCACGGCTGCTCCCAAAATCAACTCTGGTTCAAGGGTACATCTCCGAACTCCTCTGACAGTTCTCGTTGTAATCCTTCAACGACGTCAGAGAGGCGACGGGTCCCAACGACCACACATGAATATGGACTGCGGGGTCCTTAAACTCATGGACCGAAACGTCCTTAAACTAATAGTGGACCAAAACGTCCTTAAACTAATGTTGGACCGAAACGTCCTTAAACTAATATTGGACCACCACGTCCCTAAACTGGCAGTGGACCACCACGTCCCTAAACTGGAACATGGACCACCACGTCCCTAAACTGGAGCACTAGAGCCCCCAAATGCTCTTTTTGCCGGATCCAAACGATCCCGTTTAAGTTGATCTTAGCCCCAAACACGGCTAACGTATCCTTAAACATTCAAATGGACTATAAAACTCCAAATCAACTCTGGTTCAAGGGTACATCCCCGAACTCCTCTGACACCTGTCGTTGTAATCCTTCAACGACGTCAGAGAGGTGACGAGTCCCGATGGCCATACATTAAATGGATCACCACGTTAAGTCGATCTTAGTCTAAAATAGGACTAACGTATCCTTAACGCACGTTTAAGTTGATCTTAGCCTCAATACGGCTAACGTATCCTTAAACTAAAAACACCAAACCCAAATATAAGTAAATACGGATTTGGACTAATCCACGTCCTACGGGCGACGGCATTACTTAGTCTCCATATACAATCCACGGGCATCCACAAACAAACAAACACATACACGACACGAAGTGAAATTCTGGAGAAGGAGAAAGTTGTTACCGCGATGCGGTAGCGTAATTAACTGCAGGGGGTTGCGCCTGCAGGGAAGAGCATCCCCACAATCAAAAACCCTTCAAGCGAGGGGGAATCTGACGAAGTCTGCTACATCGGCCGCATCCGTCTAAACCTCCGATATACGGTGCCATAAATCAACTTGGCATCTTCGGAGAGGTAGACGGATAAAACCATATAGCATCTGCCCCGAATCTCAGGCCAGACGTCCTCGCGTCGTCGCCGTCCTTCGGAGGGGAACAGTTCTCTTTTGTTTTGCACAGTGGTATTCGATTATGAATATCCAGCACCTCAGTCGACGAGGCAAGGGCCGAGATCCCTTCACCGGGAGTGACCCCTTGGACAGAAGTTTTGCGTCAGGGTAATAACTTCACTATAGCCGATTACTTTTTGCTTTGCAACGTGGTATTCAATTGGAATATCCTGCACCTTATTCTACGGGGAAAGAGCCGAGATCCCTTCACCGGGAGTGTCCTCTTTAGCAAAGGTTTTCGCCACTCTATTTTTATAAAAAGCTATCCGGTTCCTTCAACGATATCAAGTTCATTACATTAAAGGTTTTTCGCCAAAAATCATTTGTAGCCCTCCGTCATTTCAGAGAGGTAGTGTCACGCCCCGCTTCCCAAAAAACGGAATACGAGGGGTAGACAAGGCCAGCCATGCTCCTACGGTCAAGGAAAAGTCCTGCCGTGGTCACACTTCGGCTTCTAGTTTTTCATGGTAAACAGTAAATAATGCGCTGGTAATGAGAAATGCAGTAACTGGAACAAAACAGTAAAATGAACTGACCTGATGGGAAACAAAAGATATAACTCTGGATAGCTAAACAAGGTATCCGCGAAGTGCGTCTAGTCCTGGTCCAGGCTAAATCTTCTCCTCACACTGAGCATGCATACTCAGGTCGTCAGAGCGACACAATAGCAATATAATATATATAAAATCATGTGACAATTCTAACAGTGATAATAGGTATATATAACAGTAGATCAAAGGCAGTATGGATATGAACATGCAGTAATCAATGCAGCGGAACAGTAAAAGCAGTAGAATGATATGCCACGTATGTCAACACAGTATGTAAGGTATATCAATGCCAGTATCCCTATCAGTCTCTAAGTCTCACTGTACAGGTCACTAAACCTATCGTCAGTCCAAGTGTGAGAGTCAACCACTCGCGAGTGTCCTCCACCTAAGGGTAGAACCCAAGGGCAAGGGACCACGGGCCCAACATGTATATCACGGTGATAATCACATACCCTGTAAATCTCCATATATCTCCCTAAATATATAAGCCGGCATGGGACTCCCGAGATTCTGTTGAACTCACACTTAAACTACCCCACACCCCGTGGTCTACATCAAACGCTAACCATAACCCTAAATACTAATCGATCCGTGACAAGTCTGCGCGAGAACTGGAGGCAGGACCTCCATCAAGCACGTCCCGACTAATACCTAAGATAAATGGCAGTGTCTGGTGCCTTATCTGTGACACCCGTGCAAGCGCTTCCATAAGTGTCCCATACCACTTATAGTCACTCGTACACGCATCCCACAGACGTCGACAATGCAATAGAATAATAAGGTTCACTGATTGTGTACAAGTACGTATCACTTTCACTTAATCACTTATACACGAACACTAACGTACTTGCCACAATCATCACTAAAATATAACACTGGGTAAATGCACGTTATCACTAGGTTATCAATGCAATGACAGGTGTAAGATATGATGCGTAAACAATATATAAAGCATGTTTAGGATGTCATGAATCAACAATCTACCACTTGCATAAATTATCATAAATCAAACATGTACGGTTTAGCGAAACAATAAACAGGTAATAATTAGTATGTTCAGTTATCTATCCATCGAATTTAGTTTCATGTCAATCGGATTCCAGAGTCATTATTTATAGCCATTTCATTTTAAGCGTTTACGGCTGGAAATCTGGTTTCAGAATCAGAAATCCGTTTCGCAACGCATTTTAATCCCAGTTGGGATCAGATTTTAGCGATTCTACAGTTGGATGAAATCTAGGGTTATCAGTAAGGTTTTCAACGCAACAGACGGATCTTCAATCGAGTCTGTATGTCAGGAGGTATACACTATTCAATACCATTATGTCAGCTCTAATTCTATTGGGACTGTTATGCGTCCCGATCTTTTAAATTACAGAATAAATAACAAACGGTAACGAAACAGAATGAAACCACTTGTGTTGTCTATCTAACAGGTTCACCTACAATAAACAGCAGAGTTCCGTAACCCACGGGTTTAGGAAACAGGGTGGTGTTCATTATGGAACAGCAAGCAACAATTGGAGTCGCTCTGGACTGCAGTCCAGAGTCGCACTCCGATCCAAATATCGACACCATTTAAGTACAGAAACTATTCTAAACTTGCATAGGGTTAAAGTTCGTCGAGTCGGCTTCGATTTGAGCCCTTGAGCGCATCATTCCAGTATGTATATAATTTATGGTGATTTTAATAGTTTTCAGGTACAAGAAAATTCCAGTTTTACGGTTAAACTTGAGGGTAGTTGTTTTAATCTTTAACGGTCATAATTTCTAATGAAATCCACACACTAGAATCATAGGCTTACGGGCCAAACTATACAAGTGAGTGCCGTCAATTTAAACGAGAATTTTCGTAGGGAACACGCATCGAACAGTTGAGTCGTATAATTTAACAGAAGGTAAAGCATGGAATATATATACGATTATCATTTGTAATTAATAATAAGTAGCATGTAGCAAGTGGGGACTTGCCTGGAGACGTTGGGGCACACGGCAACGGCAACGACACACGTACGGCATGGCAGCGACACACGCGCGAGCGACAACGTCAAGATTTGGCCTCGGCTTGAACTGGGTGACACGGGCTCGGTTGATAGGAGAGTGAGAGAGAAGGGAATGGAGTTGTAGAGAGAGAGAGATTGAGAAGGGCAGAGAGAGGGAGTGAAAGAGAGGGCCAGAGAGGGAGAAAGAAGCAGTGAGAGAGAGAGAGTGAGAAAGAGACAGAGATTAGAGAGTGAGAGAACTGGAAAGTTTGGGAGAGAGGGGAGAGACAGAGAGATAGAGAGTGAGAGACGAGTAGAGAGGGAGATGAGAGAGAATAGAGAGAGAGAAGCAGAGTGAGAAAGAGAGAAAATTAGACAGAGAGAGTGTAAGAGGGAGGGGAGTGAGGGATTAGAGAGAGAGAGAGAAAGGAGTGAGACAGAGGAAGGGAGAGGGGATTGAGAGAGAGAGAGAGAGAACTGAGGAAGAGAGAGAGGGCACAATAAGAGAGAGAGGTAGTAAGAAAGAGTTAGAGGAAGAGAGAAGAGAGGGAGCAGAGAGAGGTCGAGAACAGAGGAGGAAGAGAGGGTGGTGCTTGCGGTCGGTGGGGCCTGGTTGCCGACGAGGTGATGGTGGTGGTGTCGATGAGATTGAGGCGATGGTTGTTGGGTCGTCGAAGGGAAGATGGAGGTTGGGGAAGTGAGAGGTGATGGCGACGACAACGACGACGATGATGAGCTGCGGTTGACGATGGTGGTCGAAGCTTGGAGGTTGATGGAGGTGGCTGGGTTCGGTTTAGAAGGAGTAGGAGAGCTGGGGCTCGTCGAGGCGGCGCCGGCGGGTTTTGGTGAGGGGGAAAGAGGTGCTCGGGTGCAGTGGGGGTGGAGCTCGGGTGCGGTTAGGGGATTCTGGGTTGAGGGGGAGCGGGAAAGGAGGATGGTGAGATGATGATGGCGAAGGTGATGATGAGGACGCTGCGGGGGAGTAGGATGGTGGGGAGATGCAAGAGGTCGCGCGTCGTGGGGAGTAACGCTCGCGAGCGTTGGCGACGAAGACGGCGAGGATCGTAGGTTGAGCGCGCGGGAAAAATAACCGTTGGGGGAGAAGCACAGGGGCGGACCGGGTCGGGTATGATTCGCGGGCCAAGGGAGTGGGCGGGTGTGTGAAAAGAAAATCAAAAATGAATTTCCAATTTACTTGGGCTGAGCCAACGGGCCGGCAGGGAAAAATTAAAGAGTAATTGAAAGAAGAATTTAAAGGGAGTGGGCTGGGCCGGCTAAATAAATAAAAGAATTATAATAACGGGCTGAGGAAGAGTTTAAAGGAATTAATTAAAATGGAATTGAAATTATGGGCTCGGGCCAGAGAAATTTACAATTTTATTTCTAGGCTGGGAAAAATGTGCTTGGGCCGGAGTGGAAAATTTAAATACTTGGGGAGAAAAATAGTTTTGGGTTTAATGGAGTTTCTTTAAATAATTAAATGATTAAAAATAACGAAATTTATAGTTTACAGAGAAATACGGAGTTAGGCGTATAAAAAGAACCGGGTATTACAGGTAGCACTTAGTATTCATGCTATGTATGTTGGCCTTCGTCAAGGCATAGTGTATGGTAGCTATTTGTTACTTTTCTGCAGCATAGATAGATGCGTTGGTTTGGGACAGTCGTACTACTATTTTGGCCTTCGTCAAGGGTATGTACGGGTGGGTTCAAATTAACCTGGATAATGACGGGTAGAACTTGACATGTGACTTATGATATGTTGGCCTTCGTCAAGGTCATAAGAGCATGGGGTAAAAATCACATCGGGAGTTTCTAAAGAAACTGAAACTTGCCAAATATGCGCATACCTTCTGGAGTGTGATAATGTGAGTGGATTCCATCACGTTATCATGCGATGATAGTTGGATCCCGATTCCCACTGATGAGTTGGTTTACTTCTCGGGTGATCCCGACTAATTCTTCTTTCAGGTTTGGAGGAGAGTTTGAGGTTACAGTGGGAGGTTTCCTGATTAGATAAATTGATAACCATTCTGATCTAGGTTAGAGTGCACGCTGAGTGTTTCTTTTCTCTCTCTCTCTTTGGCAGCGACCATGACCCGACCCTTGACTATAACTCAGTGACCAAGTTAACCGAACCTTCTTAAAACACTGCCTTTTGGATTATCAGAGTTGCAAACCTCATTGCCACTCCTACGTTTACCCTTTTCTCCAGAACACCCCGTATTACTACGAACATCCACTTCCATTGGATAAAACCATCGTATGGTTATATACGAACTCGAAGGAACTTGATCCAGATTCGAGGATGGTTTCTGGTTCTGGAGAAAATGAATAGGACTATTCAGTTGTCTTTTCCTTTTACCTTCTCTCAAGTTACGAGTGCTCCTTAGATTAAGACAGTACACCTATTACGCTTATTGGATAGTCTTCTTCCAAACCATAGGTAGGTGCCAAACGGTAGGGAATGAAGAAAACCAATTAGCCTACGATGGTGTACAGAAGGTAATAAGTTAAGATAAATAAAGGGATTAGTAAGAGGGCAAAGTAAATTGCGACTGCTATTCACGACCAAACCAAGTATTTCTTCGCCAATCCTACATCACCTTTGTATTTCTCCAAAACACTCTGTATCACTACGAAGATCCACAGTAATTTGGATACTCCATCGTATGGTTATATACGAACTCGAAGGAACTTGTTCCAGTTCGGGGATGGATTCTGGTTCAGGAGAAATAGGAATAAGGTTTGTTCAGTTGTCTTTTATCTTCACCTTCTCTCAGGTTACGAGTACTCCTAGGATTAGGAGAGTACACCCATTATGCTTATTGGATAGTCTTCTTCCAAACCATAGGCTGGTGCCGAACGGTAGGGAAGGAAGAAAACCATTTAGCCTAAAGGGGCGTACAGAAGGTAATGACTAAAGACATATAAAGGGATTTGGAGAGATGGCAAAGAAATATACGGTTACAGTTGTGAATCTGATAATGGAAGAGGCAATACTAAGAATACCCGGATACCCCTCCAAAACGTTTACATGTTTCAGTTTCACTGTGTATTGTTTAAAGAAAACTGATTTCCCAGTTAGCCCTTGCTCCAGGGTATGTATTTACCAGGTTTGATTCTCACATCTGTATTGTTTTACAGATGATGAGTGGGAGTAAGTTATTGGGAATTGGGTGATCATCCTCATTATATCGGAATTCGTTGTAATTGGTGATATTTGAGGAAATCGTCTGGGTTGTTTGCCGGACGGCAAATATTTGGTTTTGAATATCCGTTGTTATGCACCAATTTCAAATTGATATATCTGTACGTTTATTTTTATAAAGTGAGATATAACTTTTTGAAATTATGTCTATGACATTTACCTATATCAGTGGATGGTTAGGTAAGGAGCATTAAACAGCGGTGTAGTTCTTCTTAACCATAAGTACAGTTTTCAACCTACGACACACAGGGATTGAGTTATTAGACTCATGGGACTTATACAAAGTATTGTATGTTGTCCAGTGTCCATGAGGACAGAGGGGTTGGTACTCGTACTATATTCTGTTTACTTATGACTTCTTTAGTTCTTAGACATGTGTTTCGTAGAAATGCAAGGTCTAAGTTTTGAGAAGTTATAGGTATAAGAATAAAGTAAAGAACCAGGTATTGCAAGTATCAGAATTCTTCAAGGTGATCGAAGATGTAGATACTTGTGTATGGTATTCAGTTGATAGTAATGATTATGAGAACTTGCTTCTCTTTCAGGTTACTCATATCTGGATGTATTTCTAAGTTGAGTAATGCTGATCGGCCTCTCTCCATTTAGTTAACATGCAGTGGAGACAGCTGCATGATTTGAATCTGGTTCCAATTAAATCAATGCCTCTGTTTCTATATTGGATATAGAATAGTTCATATCTTAACATTGTTAAGGTACGGGGAGTTGTCCGGCTTATGCTCAAAACCAGACTCTGGATAACTCAAGGCACGTTTCTGTAATGGCTGTTTGTGGGTTGACCCGGGCTATGACGAGGGTTGACTTTCTACCATCTGGAAGATCAATAGTGATATTGTTCTTGACTCGCCACAGTTTTAGTAAAATGGATTTTTTTCAGAAAACAGTAGTGGGAGTATGGTAGAACTGGAAGTGATTCCAGAACCGCAAACGATTACTGAAAGTTTGATAAGAACCTAAAGATTCAATCTGGTTTGACATTCCATTGGCCACTCCGCAGATATGGTGGGTAACCTCAGGCACCCGAGAGGTACTCCGGTAGCCTCAAGGACGGTAACAGGGAGGTTCTTGTTTACCCAGACTTGCCATTGCTGTTGTTCCAGACTGCGAGACCCGGCAGGAGGATGAGTATAGCGTCGTTCTAAACTAGCTTTAGAAGTGCACGTGTATATGACTCTGCCAAAGGGTTGTCGTAGTCAGTGGGAGCAGCGGAAGCATAGTGGACAATTTGCTTGTGTCTATTTATGGACTAAAGCAGATATAGCGGAGATAGATCATCTATTTCTGATGTGACAGTCATAGGTTTGACTTCATCAGAATAGGGGATGGATCTGTTAAGAAGATAGTAGGGTGTGATGTCCTAGTGTTTGGATGACATACACAGAGTAGGAAGTGAAATTCCTATACTACGATCGGTTATACTTTGGTTGTCACACAGTGGTTTCTCCACATAGAATATAGATATAATATCAGACATTCTGGTTACTAGATCTATGGTTTTAGATCTAGATTTGGATAGTTTCCCAATCAGGGTACTTAGACAGCATTCTAAAGGTGTTTTAGAATGGACGACTCCTGGCACGATAGTGTACTTGCAGGTGATGGAGTCACCCTCTCTAAAGGTGTCTTACAGATTAAAGGGGAGAGAGATGTGCATGATTGGCAGATCACTTGCTTAGGCAATTGAGTCAATCATGAGATGTCAAGTACCACACCAGATATTGTTTTTGCACCAGATGCATTAAGTTGATATTAATCCTATCCTGGAGAAACGTTAGGAAGCAGTTTTAGAACAAAAGTGGATGTTCTAGAGATATGATAACATCAGCCTCTTTTGGGAGACAGTTATCATTCCAGGCTTCCAAGGTGACCTGGATGACAGAGTGGCTGTCAGAGTTATAGTTTTCCCTCTGACGAGGGGCAGTAGTTTGGACAGGTGGTCCAAGCAGATACTGAGGGAGGTATGGCGCAGGATACTGATTAAGTTCAGTTGACGATACAGTCTAAGAAGTTTGGATTTGGAGTTCATTTATGAACTAGGTCCCATCAGATATCCAGACATATTCTAAGACAGGTATTGCTCATTTCGGGAGATGGCTTTCTCTGCGAACTTGAGATAAAGAGAGACATAGAATGAAACATCAGGGCGGATCCACTCACTGAGGCTATTCCTCAAACGCAATAGTTTCGCAAATGGGCTTTATGAGACTGATTAGTAGAGGAGTTGGGTGTTCGGTATCACACGGGCTGTGAGTATGCGACATCGCAATAATTAGCCTTGAGTACAAGTAGGAGATTGTTGGATATAGTGCCCTCAGAGTCAATTATTGGATCACAGGCACGTGATTGCAATGATTGAGAGAGGACCTATGCCGATAGGACAGTCTTACTCAAGATGATAGTATGTTATCTGGTTTATCTTTATCATCGTGTACTGCTTTAGGTGACCTTACAGGTCGCTATTACACATTGATAGAGCCCTTAGGATTCTTGCTTGACTACCAGCAGTATGATGGCGATCATATACGTAGGAGCTGGGGTCTATAAGCACATCCTTAAAAGGTCCCTAGTCGTGGGAGTTTCGAGACTGGGTATCGACACTCCATTAGTAGACTAATGTATACAGTCGAGACCCCGATGAGGGGCGGTGGCCGGTCTCACAAGCCATTGGTGTCAGTTGGTTCACCTAAGATATATACAGGTGCTCATTGGGTTATGAGTACACCGGACAGGACTCGCCGGGAACATGCTAGTTGGTATTATACTTGACGTCAGATAGCAGTTCCTTGGTGACATGTGTACAGGTTAGTTCATCGACCTGAGATCATCATTTGTCTCGTGTGAGTTCCTACTGTACTTTGATTACTACCCTACCACGGCTCAAAGGCGTCGTGCAAACAGGTTTTAGTTGGGTACAGTCCCGAGCCACATGGAGGCAGTGAGCGAATCGGCAGGGGTTTCGTCTCTCCCGGTATTGGGGGTGAGATCGCGCTGTGTCTAGGAGAGCCATTACACGAAGTCCTTGGCCAAGGCGGGAGATTTACTGGTAGGTATTCCAGTAGTATCTCAGGGTGTTCTGGGCTACACTCCGACACGACTTGTACCGCTTTTGGGGGTCTGACTTTTACCAACCCCCTAGGCCCGCCATGCGATGCTCATAGACGAACGAACCGGACTGTACGGATATTGTCACTGACAGGCTCAGTAGCGTGTCAGGATGAGTTCGCTCATCGACCTCCCTTTTGATCAATACCTGGTAGCTCGTTACGTACAGCTAGCACCTCTGACGTGCTAGTGGTTAAATCCACAGCCAAAGTATTGACGAGTCTTTAGAGTCCCCCACAGACAGTTTTCAAGTTTCGGGCGAAACGTTGTAGAGGCCGTATGATATATGGCAGGGTTCGATCTTATACGTGCGGTAGTGCACGAATCATGATCGGACGGATCATACTGGTGGGCTTTAGTTTAAGCCGGATCCTAGTATTAGATTTGTTGGATTACTTTAGTCTCATCGTATTCACATTCAGTCGGAATGCGGATGCAGGTATGTATATACAGGTGAGGGGTATCCTTGTGATCCTTCACGAGTTTACTTTAAATGTTGCCGTATCTTTTTATTGTTGCAAACATTTGGATTAATGTTTGCATATGGAAATTATGAGCTAGAAATCATCATGAGGTGCATTTATTGTGACACATGCAACCTAGTGACTCATGGTCTCTTTTATTGTGCATATGTCACATTTTGTGATGGATTTGAGTGATGAAATGAGAGGAAGAGAGAGAGAAAGGGCAGCCATATCCCTTTGGGTTTGCTCTTGTATTATTCATTCTTGCTCTCATTTTTATTATAGCAACATAACACAAAATGGCTCCTCTTCTTCTTCCTCCTCTAGCTCACCATTTCCTCCAATGGCTTCATCTTCAACCTCCAACCATACAATGGATGCAAGAGACAAAGTTGTCACACACATTCTCTACTTCACCTTGGACACGTCGGCTAGCGAACTTCGTGCCCGAGTTTCTTCGGATGAAGCGGGAGCCCGTAAAAAGACTCGAAGATGTGGTGCCCTTTCGGACGAGGAGATCGAGACCGGAGATGCCGCGAGAAGCTTGGGATGGTGGCCAAAGACCGAAGGATACGGATCGATCGGTATAGCCTTTCCAACCCTTCTCTTGTTAACTAGTTGTAGGTTAATGGTTCGATCTGGGTTTATAGTATACGATAGCGCCGGTTTCAAGTTTTGAAAAAGTTTTCGTTTCCGCATTTTGGCCTCAGACAGACGGCCGGGGCGCTACCGTAGACTTACAGACGTTAGGTATAATACCATCTGGGAGTTCTCGGCGAGTCCGTCCAATGTACCCAGACTCCACTGAGCCCCCATATACTGTCTCTGATGTAAAACACCAATGGATATGGGATCATCTATCGCCCATCTACATGGGTCGAGAAGCTATACGCTAGTCTACTCTGGTATATCGATGCCATGTCTCGATACACCTACGACTAGGAACATTTGAAGGATGTACTTAGCGACTACACTGTCCCCACTGGTATGATCTGCATCATAGTCCTGATAGTCAAGTACTCATCCTAAGTGCTTTATCAACATGTAACATAGAGACAATCAGAGTACATGTTAAAATAAAGAGCAACCAGATAACATACTATCATGTCGAGCAAGAAAGTCCTCCCTATATATGTCCAAGCATCTACTACAATATACATCGTATGTACAGTAATGGCCTCTAGGGCATACATATAACTAATATTTTTGGGTTGGTTCAGTCTCATTGCATTTCGTGTTCTTCGGAACACGGATGCGGGTATGTATATACAGTTGACAGAGGCAGAGAAAGAGACACCTCATTAGGGTTTTGACCAGTGACTTGATTAAAACCTTAATGAGATGGGGAAATTGATTATTAATCTTTTATTAAAGATAATTGTGTTATGGCTAATTTGGTTTGACCATTTGACCCTTGTTGACTTAGATATTTTTGTTAAGCATATGATATTTGTGCTTAGCATTAATTGTGACATGATAATGGTCAAATCAACATCAACCATGATAATTATCTTAATAAAATTTTGATTATTCTTTTTCCCTAATATGAGAGCTTGCCCCTTCATTTTATCATAACACATTCTCTCTCATGGTTGGTCTCTCCTCTTCCTCTCTCAAAGCTCAAGTGTTTCATGAGTTGAAAATCAAGATCTTTTGAGACCAAACCACCAAAACACTTCACTACTCACTCTAGGGTTCTTAGTCTAGCACACCAAGCACTCTAGTTACTTCATTGTAGAGGTTGGAGCTCAAGGTAGAGGCCTTCGGATGGATTTTCTTTGACGCGGAGAAGCCAGTGAGGAGGAACCATCCATAACCACTCCAAGGAGCTCACAACAAGGAGGACCATAACAAGGAGAAGAAGGAGTTCAAGCTTTTGGTATAATCTTCTAACATAGTAGTTAACACTTCTAGTTAGTTTGTTAGTTAAAATTTAGCAAAGATCCTAATGGCTAGTCTATGTTATCTTGCAAAGAAAGATTTGATTTTTACCTATTCCGCCTTCCCGTAAACATCCGGGGTGGGTAACATAGACTTACAATGCAAAGCAAGAACTAAAAAAGCAATCAAAAGACAAAACCGAAGGTTGTAGTATCTGCCAGTTATTGCTAAAGAGGTCACTCCCGGTGAAGGGATCTCGGCTCTTTCCTTATCGAATAAGGTGCAGGATATTCTGCAAGTAATACCGCTATGCAAAGCAACAACTAGAGCTACCTGTTTTTGAAAATTTGATTCCACAACATCTTTAGGTTTATTTTCCTTCATCAATCTCATTAATGAAGTCCTATCATTTAAGTTACCTAAGCATCACAGATAAATACAACGTACGCTTATACAATCCGCATTCGCCTCGATGTCCCGTCATGCACCGTTAGGTTAGGTAACTAACGGCAGAGCGGGGCAGGGCTGGCGTGGGTGTAAAACATAAGCAACGTCTATATAATATATCACATATACTATATACATTATCTATCTAATCATATCAAGTGATCACATCACAGAATATCGCAGCAGAAATCAACATATGAAATATTGGATATACTAGGATTTCCGGGTTTTATATTAAGCCTGTATAAAACACGGATTCTACGGTCGTGATGAATAGCCAAACCCACATCTCTAGACCCCTACGAGAGCGGCAAGCAACCCTACCAATTCTAAAGTTAGGAGACCCGGACTCGACTCCTTGAGATGGTCTCCCACTGGACTCTAGAACCCGGTTACTTGTGCTCTCCTCCTTGGGTCTTTCCTAATGCAGAAAAGTAAATAATATACATCAACGGTGACATCTTCCTCAACCCGGAAGTGCCCCAATAAAAGAATATTACATACAAGTTTTTACATGAATGAAAATGAAAAACTCTCATCTCACATAAAAACCTCCGGCTATTCAAACACGACGATCCAATATAACATATCGCAGCAACATATAACATCACATGTCATCAACGTAAGTAAATATGCGTATCCCAATTGTCGTTAACATATAGCAACGAAACCGATGATACACCACATATTACACTTACGGTCGCAGAAAAGAAAGTGAAAGACTACAACAATTGGAATCGTCACTGCCTTAGACATCATAAACCCGGAATATCACATATTCCGTATTTCATGCCTAACAATGCAAATCTTATATTTAGGTCTCAACTATGAAAATACTTTTCAAAAGAAATGGGTAATTCAACAAGATTCCCGATTTCACCCGAGACCGAAATGTAAAACTTGCACGCAACTAAATAGATTCCAATTATTGTATCACAATTACAGATAGCTAGTCGAAGTTAAACTTTTCGATCGAATAAGCAAGCACCCAAAATTTTCCAACAAGCTCAACATTTGAGCGGAGTTCAAAAGGTTTCCAGAAACTGCCACAGCTCCTATGAACCATCCGTAGAAGGGCCGACCAATGTCGCCACGGAACTGGGGCAAACTCTAGGGTATAACCGCAGTTCCGTGATCCAAAAAAGTCGAGTTTGGGTATCGTTCTTTTTGGGGGTCCACAGAATGGCTTGCATGATTTTCTAAAAATTTTAAACTCGGAAAAATCCAACTCTTGGAAAATTTCAGTGAGGGAAAAAATGGGTTATTGATATCCGTTCAAACTTTTAAATATCGTCTAAATAACCCGAATACATGTTAGAATTATGACTGTGAAACACTCTGAATTGCCTTTGCAGAAAGTTAATATCGCATGCAAATTTAGCTAAAACAAACAACACCTGAAACACCAAAACCCAGAGACTGGAACACCCTGAAAATTTGAACCTTGAACTCCCAAAATAGGCCGAGCTCACCGGTTTTTGGGGGCATTGTGGCCGGCCACTTTGAGGTGGTTTTGCTTCAAATTTTCACGGTATTCATATTATATCTCATACAACATTCTGTACTTGTTTAAAAAAAATTTGAAAACTCTATAAATTCGACAGAAACTGGGTTGTTTTGTTTCAAGTTTCGGAGTCATTTCGGTTTCGTAATCTAACAAATATCGTCTAAGTTTCTAGCATGGCTCTGATACCACTGCAGGGTTCCCTAGCACGGCAGCAAGGCTTCGGGACGCATCGTCCATGCCAATTTCAAAAATTTGCCGTTCTAGCTAAGCCTAACCCTAAAATCTTTACTAGAAAATCCGACGAAAACATATGTAAGCAACTTTACATCTAAGTGAATGAGGAATACAACTTTTGTAGACCGGTCCTTCACTTCTAATGCTCCGTATAGTAGTCCCTTCACTGCAAGTCATGAACACCCGAACTCTAGAAAAGGTTCTCCGGGAGAAATGAACAAGCTTGCTCGAAGTCTTCGAGGCCGAAGATGATCTACGTCGAGAAGACTCAAGCTCATACTATCTCTTCACTAATGGTGAAATTAGTGAAGCAAACACGCTAAACTGAATGGTTAATAGTAGAGGATGATGAAGTAGGAAATGGGCTCACTTTAGTTTTCTTTTTCTCACAATATTTTCTCACCTTGAGAAAAGCTAATAAGCATTCTCAATGAAGAAGAAGATGAAGTGATGAAGATGAGAGAATGAACTAACTAGGTGAGAATAGCAACCATGGGTGAGTTAGTGTCATACACTAACTCATGTAGAGAATAAACCATAGGTTACAATAATGGTTAGGTTAATAAATATCTACAAGTAAAACAAAAGGAGTGGACTTGGCCAATAGTTTCACAAGGTTCTACAAGGTTCAACCATGTGACAATTTCCAACCATTTTTTATTAACTTTAAATAAATAAAACCATTCCATTATTATAAGCATGGTGTAAGTCTCATACACCCATGTAGCATGTGGCATCAAGCATGACACAATAAAATGTACATTAATATATATCACATATATACTATATGCACACAAGTGAGAAAAAGAAATGTTAAGTGAGCTAATATTAGTTAATGTAAATTAATATATCACATATATAATTATATATTAAATTATTAAATCAACACTTGATTTAATAATCCGGTTATATCACATACAACCGACTAATATTAAATGTATCAATTTATCGAATCAACACTTGATTCGATAACCCGGCTATATCATATATAACCGACCGATATCACATATCGCGAGAATAGAATGCGGTATCACATACGCGCATTAATCTTGGTCCCGCACATATCACATATGTGCTCCTACTTCGTTTCGCATGAACCAGGAAAGCTCTGTGTAGGACTCTAAAGACTCGTCAATACGCCGGCAGTAGGTGATGATCATATCAAATACCCACAAGACGCAAGCGGTCTGCTAAACGTAACGGCCACCCCGGTATTGAGCGATCAGAAGATCAACAAGCAAGCCTGCTCATATTTCTGCGAATCCAATCAGTAACACTACCGTACAGTCCGATCTCTTCGTCTGATATGTCGCATATCTTGCCTGGGGGTGGTAAACGACAGACCCCAATAGCTTGATAAGTCATGCCGATGTGAGGCTCATAACGGATCGAGAAACTACTGATAACACTTACCAGTAAATCTCATAAATAGCCTTGGTCAGGGACTTCCTGTCATGGCCAATCGAGCACAGTGCAACATCAACCCCCAATACCGGAAGAGACGAAATCCCCTCCTATCGCTTATTGCCTCCATGTGACTCGGAATTGTACCCAAAAACCACCGTTTTGCACGTTCTCTTGAACGTGGTAAGGTGGAAATCAAAGCACAGTGGAAATCACACAAGACTCTATGACGATCTCGAGTCGACAGACTAACTTGTACCAGTGTCACCAGAGACCCTATTACCCCATGTCAAAAACGGTTTACTATATCAAGCATGAGTTTTCCATAAAAAAAAAGAGTTAACTAGTAACATGAATCAAGTCTCAATCATGTGTAAAGTAGTAATCACGTATCAAGTATTTTCATGCGAATAGTTGACCGATATTAACTTGTAAAGCCGATAGAAATAACAAATAAGTACCAGGGACAAAACTGTATAATAAATACATGCGGTAGTCACATAATATCAGTATGAGAACATGATAAGAACTTCCGGAGGCGAAAGTTATGCGGAAATGACAAAACTTACAGAAAAACACTATCGATATCGTCGCTCCCATGACTTACACGACGAATATCTTTCAAACCGTAACTCCACTTGCCATGAAATTTCTGCACAAGCTATAGCAATGGGTCTGGGATTTTTAGAAATTTTTTGGGGATTCTTGGGATTTTTTTCGTAATTAAAACCATCAAAATACTCACATATATATAGGTTGGCGTTAACAGGTTGAACTGGATTAAACCCGCATCAAAAAACCCAACCCACTCAGCTGTCGCGCCCACAGCCCGGCATATGGCTGCCACGGGTCGCTTGCGCGTGTGCCAGCATGGGCCCCGTGCCACCGCCTCTGCTGATGTCAGCGCTGGCGAGTTTGGGCTTTGTTGGGCCTGGGTCTGGGCCTAGGGGTTTGGGTTAAGGTTTGGTTTTATTTTTAAAAATCATTTTAAGAACAAGGGTTTAAATTAAGAATAAATTCTAAACTCTTTTAAAAATCTTAATAAATAATTTTATCCTTCCGAAAAATTCTTTTCTCCACAAAAATCTTTTAAATAAATTCCCCTCTCTAAAACAAAAATTTCCATTAATATTTATGAAACAAAAGAACAAAATTAATTATAGACAAAATTTAATTTTATTTAAAAGCGGGTACGAGTCGTTATAGTTAATGTGTCATTTGGCATCATTTGACATTTTTAGAATGACTAATTGGTTTTCTTTTATAACTTTATTATGCAGAGGAATTATCGCTTCTTTTATATGTTTGTGTCCTCAACGATTATGCTATGCCTTTATATCTTCTCCTCTTGCTGGTTTAACCTCATAAATCTCGTTGTAACTTGTGGTGGGCAGTTTTGAAATAACCTGTTTCTGGAATTCTCGTCATATTTACATTTGTAGCTGCTTGGTTCGTTATAGGACTAACAGCCTTCCACACTTTCCTAGCTTGCACCAATCAGGCGCTCGCTCGGTCGCTCTCCCTCTTCTCACTCTCTCTCGCGTCATGCAGGCTTATGATTATATCCCAGGACTCAGGAGCTAGATTGGGCAATTTGGAGGTGGAGAGCTACACTTTACTACCATTTGCAACATCCATTTGCAACATCGTTCAGGAGTTAGGCTGGGCAAAAGGCGCCCTCTCTTTCACACACGCACACGCTTCATGTACATACACAATGGCTGATACAGAGGCCTAGAACTATATTCCAGGAGTTTGGTGGGGACAAAGTTGGGACAGTGAAAAAATAAATTGTCAGAGTGAAGACTCAAAGCTTGCACATCCCAAATTTGATCCTTAAACCACCAGGTCAAAGTAACTGTTTTATTCAACTATTAACGCATGTCAATGCATATAATCTCAAATCAGTATATAAATGCATATAAATTTAGTATAGCAAGACTCGAACAGTAGCCCACTTCCTTAAGTTCACACTACCGAAAATCTGCTCCTACCCTCCCTTGCATAAGACTGTGTGAAACTATGATCCAAGTGTGTCTGTTAATCTCAAAATAGGCAACAAATTAAAATCTAGTAGAGGCATGTTCTGAGTACAAGTAGCTAGTTTGCAGAAAATGTGTAGAGAATAGTTACCATAATTTAACTCAAAGGGTTGTCAATGTAGATAAAAAGAGCAGAGAGAACGATAATGATGATTTCAGATTATACAAAATACAATATATACGGCCCCATTAATATCAAGGGAAGGATAATGATATGGTGAACCGATCATATTGGTAACTTTGTAGTCAAAAATCCTCCAATTCCTTTCTTTCCATGTAACCCAACATGTAGAAAAATAAGCCATACCATAATTTTCTGCATGTGTGTAGCCCTGCTTTCAGTTGTGTTTTCTGACATAAAGAAAAAGTCTGTGCTTTGTAGACAACATACGAGAACTTCAGATATCGGTACGATGGAAAGTTGAAGAACCCTTATTATTGTGGATTCCTCCAAAATGTGAAGGAGATATTCTTCTCAAGAATTCCAAAGTCCCAGAATTACATTCGAGCTAGGATTAATGACAAGGAGAACGCCTTCCCCTTTTCTCTCTCTTGAAAAAGAAACAAGCGAAGAAATGGCTAAAACGAGTCTTAATTTAGTGACGGATAGTAAAAGAAGGGCAGTGGTTGCTGAAGAATTTGAAGACATGCATAGACAGATCGAGAGTGTGCGTGGCTCCCAGCCACCACACACTAGCTGGGGAATAATTGCGGGTGTCGAGGCTTAGCAGATGAATTCGGGATGAAAAATGGATCAAGCAAGACGGCAAAAAAAAACCCAGGGAAATCTTTGGAACTGTTGTTGAGAAGAAAAGAAAATATGATGCATTCTCGTATGCCTCAACTCTTGATATCTGTGTTAAGGTTTTAAGTTGGATTGTTGATGCAACATTAGTGTTTTTTTAATGCAGCTCAAGCCATCTGTAAAAGTTTGTTTTTCTTTTCTTCCCCTCTCTTTTATTGTATTTTATACTAATGAGTGTTATTAATTACTTTTAAATCCATCAAACTGAGCATTAGAATATAAAATGAATTTTAAATGGGCGTTAGAATATAAAATGAATTTTAAGTTGTTTCCAATTTTGGCTAAAATAGGAGGAAACCCCTTCGACCGAATAGCAGGATCCTAGTTTTAGAAATATGTTTACCTTTCTGTTTTCAATGACATTATTATTTTTGTCACCTATTTCGAAAATGCTTAGAGCTGCTATAATTATTATACATTGTTAATTAATTATTTCACTGAAAGGAATCTTACGAAGAAAAAAAGACTGATGAAAAACAGGAAGCTAAATGCAGGTTTTTCAAATTGTGGGTGTTTTCTTGGAAAAAAATGTTGGGGGTTTCTTGCAATTTTTCCTATAGTTTTCATGAATATTCAATGTGCAAGATCAAGTACCTCACGGCCATCAACGCACCGCATGATGCAATGCGCCATATACATATTCTGGATGGCGCAACTTGAAGAACTTGAAGAACAAATGTTTCAACATTTTAGCAGCATGCTCTTCTTTTCTATCACACTACATTAAGAACACCAAATACTTTATGAAGAAATATATATATATATATATCAACAGGATGAGAGAGAAAACACTATTTTAAGCATGTCTAAAGACTACATAACACTGCTATATAACTCTGATTCTCTCCAGTTCAATCGCTGAATGACGCAATTAAAACATTACGTCTGAGTATCGTTGCCTCTATCTATTTTGCTCAAATGCATTACACCGAAAACATTGAATAATCATTCAAAATGGCAGAGCGCTCTGGGGTCTCGTCCCCTCAAAGGCCTCTCCTCAGAGCTAATCTGAGATGAGGGCCGTTGAGGGAGAGAGATCCCGGAAGAGCCATGCCTTCTTCTTTCTCTTCTTCTTTCTTAAATCTTTTACTTGCAAGTGTGCATACAAGGAGAATAATTAAAGATGAAGTTTGTAGAGAGATTTATAGTGAAGCGATGGACATTAATAAGTTTGTAAATTGACCAGTACGACAAGTTCAATGCCCAAAAAGCAATGCAAACAAAAATGGCAATGAGCATAGAATACAACGCAATCGCTGACCATCTAATCCAAAGTATATATCCAAAAGATAAACCAAATTAATCGTTCCCAAAACAAAAGGAAAAATATCAAAAAGTGGCCGATGGACCTCTATATATCATGATCCAATGTGTCAAACAGAAAATTACAGTTAAGATTCGAGTGTGCATTTTTATCTTTACATTTGTTTTTTCTCCCGTGCTGATAATGACCGAGGGTTCTGTCAACAAAATTTATTTGTTCTAATATATTAGGTAATCACTAGCATGCTCCATAATCAGACATTTTGCACCTCGAGTGATGTCTACAACGGAAAAGGTTGCATCCTACCGACCGATGATCTAATCTTTTCTTGTTTAGAGCCGTCCACTGTAGCCAAAGAGTGTGAAATAATGCTTACCATGAGTTGCAATCTAATCACATTCTTCAGGTCCTCCAAACTATTGCACGCTACCGATGCATCATACTGCTAAAGATGTCTTTCAACAATGGGCAAAAGATGAATAAATGAGAAGCCGATTCTTCAGTGCAACTATTACACATGCTACAATTTGGGTTAACATGAACTCCACATTTCGAAAGCCATGCGATACAAAGAATTTTGTAGCTTTGTAATAAAACACTTGCCTGGTGAATTTGCTTGCCCGAAAGACGTCTCTCCTTTATTTCGTAGAACGTCCATCTTAATTTATGTAATTTCTATTGTCCCACCAAATCATGGCATCTTCATCACCATTTAGTTAAGGATCTCCATTCTGATCAGATATAAAAAAAAATATCCAATTTGCTCTCATTCCAATGACCTACCCATTTAACAAAATGTTTACTGTTCGTAAGCTTATATCAATTTGCCTAATCAAAATTTTACTCTTGTTTATGTATGTAATTTTAACTATTGCCATATCTCAAAATCACTAATAATTTAATTTGAGAACCAGATAACAACTAATACAGCTGTCATGTCATGAGATGTGACTATCTCTTGTAACCGAGATTGGACCTACACACATCTTGCAGCAACTCAATATAGTTTTCCAAAATTTTATGAGTTATATGTTCCAACTTTAAGTCTGTTTGGTTCCAAAAATTAAAATGAAATGCATCCGGATGTTCTTTTTATCTTCATGAATTATCAATTTGTTGTTAGTTTTGAAGAATGTAGTTAGTTCTCATGTAGAAATCCCAATTACTCTGTTTGGTTGGCCAAGAAAACAATTTGAAGTAGCAATTAAATACTTAGAGCACCTCTATATGACATAAACAATCATCCAAATATATAACAATTGCAGTTTCTTCAATCTTTAGCATCCAAAAATGTCAAGGTGGCCACAAATTCATTCTAAATCTAAGCCAGAACCCTTGAGTTTGAACACCGTATCCGGTGATCATAGCGATCATAGCCTGATCTTCTCAAGATACTTTGGACAACTTTTGAAAATAAACATAGAACTCAAGACGGAATTTGGCTCAATGCTACATCAAGGACTCCACAAGAAAAATATCCCCTAACCGGATATATGCGTTGCGTTGGATTCTAAGAAAGAAATAGATCTCAGAAAACTCCAAAATATGCCTGAAAATACCAATTTTCCTAATTGTCTCTTCTATTCTTACACACACACCCTCCCCGCTCCCCCCAAGAAAAAAAACCAAAAATACACACGGCCCCTTATGAGACGGAGTGGATTTCCATGGCATTCGCAAGAGTGGATTTGTCCAAACGATATTACCACAAAAAGACAAAAGGAAGCCATTTGTTCTTTCTAGACAACGAAAGGATAACAAAACAAAAAATCCTGAACGAGTGTGCATAACAAACAAGCCAAGCCTTGGAATTTTGCTGCAAACACGACAAATTCTAAAGATCAATTCTTGGGCAATTAGTGTTTTCTTGTTGAAAATTTTATAATAAGCCTTGGTGTCATCACATGATAGGAGACTACTCACATTCAAAATAAATATTAATATAGTAACTGTAATAATTCTAAATTAATAATTTATAGAAAGACTTTACTTTTTGGTTCTATGAAAGGGCAGGAAGGATTGGCTCTTCGGAGTAACTAAACAAACTAATATAGGCTCGCCACGTCCAGCCTTTTGAGTTTGTTTTGTTTGGCATATGAGACACAGTATTGTGAAATGATTTCTAGGCATCCTTCTTGATGATCTCCATTGATGCTTTCTGTTTTTAAGCTCAAATACAAAATTGATGAGCACAATAAACTCTCCCTTAAGCTGCATCACTATGGTCTACCTCTATATTTTGCTATGTGATAATAATTCTCAATTGGTTTTATTTTGTATCCACGCATCTTGTTAATATCGATATCAAATATTTGGCGGAATCGTCCAATCTGGATTCAATGGATTCAATGGTACGACAACAGACATTTCTTCCAACATGATATTACCGACGGAAAGTCCCACTGGTAATATTGACATTCCCAACAAACCATTCTTGTTGGGAATACAAGTCGTTCCCAACTGAAAAGCCTTGCATTGTCGAGGGCATGTTCCATTCCTCTCCAGCTCCCAAGCTTTGGATGACGTTTTCCCAATGGGAAATCCCGTCGAGAATACTAGCATTGACAGTGCTTGTGATCTCCATCAAACCACTCTTACAAAATCGTCACCCGGAATTGTCTATGGATAATGTTTTCCGGATGGGAAATTCCTTCGAGAATATAGTGCTTGTTTTCCTGACGAATTAAGAAAGAAACAACAACAACAACAACAATAATAATAATAATAATAATAATAATATAAAACATCCGTCAAGGATTTGTCATGGAAACTACCTTCTGAAGTGTCCTGGTATCCTGTACTAATTACATGGTCGATGCTGGAATGGTAGACAATGGATATTAGCTTGGATCTCAAGAATTAGAGGTAAGCTAATTTGATTTATTCAACTTAGATGTACAATTTCATATGCATGGTCGCACAAAAACCATGTTCAACTCCACTTTAACAATGAGTGCCACCACCATAGCCTATTTGTAAAACCTCATTGCAGTTGAGAGGTCTGAGGTTGAAACCCTGATTGCGTCGTCAAATTACCATCCATTATTCAAAGATAAAAAAACTTCTAAACAGGTAAAGCCAAAAGCAAACCAGAACACATTCCCACACATGATGGGCACTGTATATGCGTATATTGGACAATAATATAACAAAACTAATTTTCCTTCCAACTTTGTCATAATTTTCTGAACCCTCCTCACCTCCTGAGAATATAAAAGGTATCATTGTTTATCATGTATTATCACACAGTGATAATGTCAATTTAGATTAAAAAAAATTACAGATCACATTGCTAGAATTATCCCAGATTCATATCTTCTGCACAATAAATTTGCCTAGGCGATGCTCCCTAGAGACGGCAATTAATTGGCTAACTCATCACAAAAAACGCCGATACTCGTTCAAACCGTAGAATTTGAACCTTGTTAAAGTGTGAAATGCCTTTGAGGACATTAACCTGTTGACAAAGTTTTGTTACATATATGAAAGGGTGATGGCATTATGTACATGTGACAGAATTCGTCTAACACATTCATTCATCATTGAACCCATCAAATAAGGTTAACCGACAAAATGTAAAACTATGGAAGTAAATTAAAACCATTGTATAGGGTTGAGAGTTTCTAGCTTCCAAACTTTAATTCTGCCTGATAATGCAATCATTCATATTCGATGATGCTCGATTAGAGCAGCAGAGGCTGCGCACATGTATTGGTAAGATATTGTGAGGTTTGCATACATGAACTTGTAAAAACAGAAGAAGACAAGTTCCCACAGAAATTATGAACATGAGGAAATGTAACCTTGGTTGCAAATTTGCTTAGCTTCCATATGAAAGCTTATGCACCACTCTACTAATTGCTATGATCATGATTCTCAAAGTTGTAACATTTTGCTGCAATGTCTCATGGTCGCAACCTATGCCGCAGATATTCTTGTATTTTGCAACTCCATTTCATATCTGAACTCCAGTTTGTTGCTTGCCAAACATAGAAAATGAAGTTCTTTTGCAACAAAAATATCGCATATATTTCCAATTCTGAGCCACCGAACAAGTTAAACTAGAAGAAAATTATGATGAGGTTCATAAAAGAGGGCCAAGAAAAATTAAAGCAATGAAATGCACTTCTCATTGGGCATAGCAATCAAGAAAAAAATCTATCCGCTTTTGGAACCAGAAGATACAAAAGACAGACCAATTTAGTTATCCTGGATCCATAATACAAGACTTGAAATTCATGACATCAACTAGAAGTTGGTGGGAGCAGGGAAAGTTTCCTTTTAAAGAGTGAAATTATTCATACATGCCTTGGAATCTTCACATGAGGTTCCTTAAGGTTACAGCTAGGCACAAAATGTTACACATATCAAAATGCTATCATGAGCAATGTACTAAATATCAGATATTGGTATCGTATTATTCCGAAAATTTTTATATCGGATAGCAGATATCGTGACATATCGGATGGTGTTTTCTAAATATCGGACAACAGAATTTTGTATTATAAATATCATAGCTATAACTTAATATAAAGAGTTTCTTAAATCGACTCATTCTTACATTAACCACCTTCTTACAAAAAATGCATAAAACTTTTGAGAATTCATTAGGATTTACCCTTTCCTCATATTCCTCAACACGGATCGGTATTCTTTTTCTTTGGTTTACTAGAAGTTTCGGATGGTATTTATGATCTATAATTAAAATTAACAATTATCAATTAAATTCAACAAAATTTAAAGTTTTTAACATAGCCAAAATTTTAAGATAAAAAAAATTAAGGATTGTAATTGACCGTAATTTTGGGTATCAGTTTCATACTCATCCAAAAAAAAAAAAAAAGATAGGGAGCGAAGGAAAGAGACATGATCAATTTCAGATAATACTGACTCCATATAAAAAAAAGAAAAAGAAAAAGAGGAGCGCGGAAAGGGGTATCTTGAAGGTCGATTAAGGGTTCTAGGGTTCGTCGATCTAGGGAGAGGTCGGTCCCTTAGCATTCAAGTCGCGAGATAGAGAGATCTAGGATTTGTGAACTATGAACGGGAGATAGAAATACAAAGAAGGCGAGATCTGGCAATGGTATGCCCTGAAAGCTAGGGGACCGGGCATGCTAGAACTACTTGAAGCCAGATCGGGTATGTTAGAACTACCTGAACCCCAATTAGCCAAAACATGTTTTATGATAATATGACGATATATGATATTTCTGATATATTGACCGATATTTAGATACATCGGCCGATATTTTCTAAAAAAATGTAAAACGATGTAGTTATAAAAAAAAATCATAGTGTTTTCTCTCTAAAACCGATATATATATCATATATGAGCCGATATTTAAAACACTATTTATGAGTTTAACTATATGTGATGGTAGTAAAGGTGAAGCCTAATAAAAATTTTGCATGCTCACAAGAGTACTCTAGAGGTTTTAATGAAACTTCTTGAGTTATATATCTTTAACAATGGGTAAGGGAATTAGACCTTGATATTTTATTTAAATTTGATCTTTATGTGAACAATTACATGATAAAACCATGATTTTTCCACATGTCCTAATTGCTCATAATAATACTTATTTTAAATATATATAACTAAGCTTATTTATTGTCCAAAAAACAAAAACAAATAGTAATTTGATTTCACATAAGTCATGGACTTTAAATAACAAAATCCGAGAGTATATTCAATCTCAACTTAACGAAAGGACTCCTTAATCTTAACTAAATCAGTCCTACTTAATAGAATGCTACAACAAGGCCCTAAAACTCCTACTTAGTAAAATATTGGTGATCCCCTCTGAAAATAACATGTGTCCATCAATAATTAATATTAAATCCATAAACCATTTAGTATATTTCTAATTTGCAGCCAATGTTGTAAATAACGGATTCAAAGTTTGTTCAATTGGCCAGCCAATAAAGAATATCCGGTTTATTAGGTGAATATTTGATTTATTCAAATTATGCGGCCATCAATATTTTCATATAAATATTACATATAAAAATGCAAAAAAATTATAAAGATATAAAAAACTAATATACTCGTGGGCTAATGGTAAGCCGTCCGAACTAAATCGGAAGACGGTAGATTTGAGTCACGGTTGAAAAAGAAGAATGAAGAGAGAAAAATGAGGTGAGAGTGTTTGTGAAATAATAAGTGTGGATTCTACTTGTTTTTTAATTAAGTTGTGGATATCACACTTTATTTTTTAGTTGTGGGTTTTTTGTTTTGAACCTAATGGGCCAATTCGGCTGAATATTCGCGTTATTCATCCGAATATACAATTTGTGTGGCGAATATTTGGTTTGACTACATATTTGACCGAATATTGCAGTGTCTACTCTTTTTCCACCGAATCCGAATATTTTGCTTTCTTCAACAGTGTATGCAGTCATATGTCTAGTTGCATTGTTCTTGACTCGACACCTTTTTATAAAAAGGTTTCTTTGCAAAAGAAAGAAGTGGAAGTATATGGTAGAACTGGAAGTGATTCAAGAACTACAAACGATTACTAAAAATTTAGTAAAACCTAAGAATTCAACTGGATTGAACAAACCATAGCCACTCCGTGGATTTTAGCAGGTAACCTCAGCCACCCGAGGGGTACTTCGGTTTTCTCGTTGATGGTGACAGGAAGGTTTGCATCATGATTATGATGGCCCTACTAGTCATCAACTAGCCATTAGGATGTGGTGAATTCCAGATGATGGCCAGATGCCCAAGTTGGACTCCACACACATCAGCAAATTATGGAATTTGCTGGGTGCTCCTGAAGAGGTAAAACCCATTACGAGCAAATAGATCTTTTGAGATCGGAGTAGGTGGAAAGGAAGTAACCTAATAAGACAAGACTTGTAGTAAAGAGTTTTCATCAAATACCCACTGTGGATTGTGGTGAAACTTTTTCTTCAATGTCTGTACTGAATTCCATACGGATATGACTTGTCACTACTGCTATTCTTGACTATGAAATCTGGCAGGTGGATGGCTGTAACGTCTTTCTAAATGAGAATTTAGAAATGCACGTGTATATGAATCTGCCAGAGAATTGTCGTAGTAGGTGGGACAACGGAAAGTGTGCAAGTTGCTTATGTCTATTTATAGGCTAAAGCGGGCATTGCGAAGGTGGATCATCTGTTTTGATGCGACAATCAAGATGTTTGACTTCCTCAAAATAACAGATGAACCAGGTAAGAATGATGTAGAGAGTATTGTCCAGGTATTTGGATGGCATACTCCTAATAGGAAGTGGTGTTCTTACACTGCAATCGGTTAAACTGTGATTGTCACAAAATTTTCTCTATATAGGATCTGGACAATATATGAGGGATTCTGATAACTAGATCTATATAGTTAGATCTAGATTTGAGAATTGTCCCAATTTGGGTATTTGGACACCATTCTAAAGGATTTTAGAATGGAGGACTCCTGGTTTGGTGGTGTATCCGCAGATAATGGAGTCACCCTCTCTAAAAAGATGTCTTCTAGAATGATGAGGAGAGGAACTCATATAAATGACATACCAATTGCTTTGCCAATTAGGTCAATCATGCAATGTCAAGTATCAGACCAGAAGTTGCTTTTGAACTTAGTATAGTAAGCAGATATTAATTCAGGAGAAACAAAAGGAAGCGGTGAAGAACATATCAGGATGTTCTCAGGATGTGGTAATGGCGGCCTCCTTTAGGATGCGATTACCGGTTCTAGCTTTCAAGGTGACCTGGATGAAAGAGAGGCTGTCAGAGCTACAAGTTTACCCTCTTTTGAAATACAGTATGTTGGAAAGGTTTCAAGCGGATACTGAGGTAAACATGGCGCATGATGCCGACTCAACAGAGGATACAGCCCAAGAAGTTTGTTAAATAAACTTGTTCATTTATGAACTTAGTCCCATCAGGTATCCAGACAAATTCTAAGGCAGGGTATCGCTCAGTTCGGAGGATATTTGATCTCCGCGAAGTTAAGATATATAGAGAGAAAGTTAGAAGCATTGTAGCGGATCCACTCACTGAGACTATTTCTCGAACACACGAGCGGTTAATAAAGAAGTTAGGTATTCGGTAGCACACGAGCTGTGGGTATGCGATACCGCAATAATTGGCCTTAAGTGCAAGTAGGAGATTGTTGGTTATAGTGCCCTCAAGACAATTATTGTAATCGAAAGTAGGCGATCATGATAATTGAAGGACATGTATAGATAAAACAGTCTTACTCGATATGATAGTATGCTATCTGGTTTGTCTTTATCATGTATGTATATGTTTTATTACGTGTTGCTAATACATAATGATAAAGCTCGTAGGATCTTTGCTTGACTACCAGAGTTATGATGGAGATCATACTTGTGAGAACTTGGTAGTCCATAAGCATATCCTTGAATGTCTATAGTCGTGGAAGTATCGACACTAGGCATCGATATTCCAAAGTAAACTAGTGTATGCGTTTCTAGAGGAGCGATGGAAGGTCTTATAGCCATTGGTGTGATGCACCTAAGATTGCATACAGGTGCTCACTAGAGGTGAGTACACGGGACGGACTCGGCGAGAACTTCTAGATGGTACTATACTTATCGTCATATAGCAGTTCTCAGATGACACGAGTACAGGTAGTCTGTTGACATGATATCGTCATTTATCTTGTGTGGATTCCCATCGTGCTTAGATTTCTACCCTACCACGGCTCTACTGAGTCATACAAACAGGTTTTAATTGGGTACAGTCCCGAGCCATATGGAGACAACAAGCGATCGTCATGGATTCGTCTCTCCCGGCATATAGAGTCGATGCCGCGCTGTGTTCGGTTGGCTATCACCATAAATCTCTGGCCATAGTGGATAAAATTTATTGATTTTAGATCAGCAGTTTTTCGGTGGGTGATGAGCTCAACACCGACACGACTATAAGGTCATTAGGGGTTTGACGTTTTCCACCCTCAGACCTGATATACGATACTTTTAGACGAAGAGACCGGTCTGTACGGAGATTGTCACTTACAGACTCTGTAGGGATACGGATAAGTTTACTCATCGAACTTCTATTCATTCAATACCTGGATAGTCGTTACGTACCGCTAATGCCGCTGACGTGCTTGTGGTTAAACCCATTGCCAGCGTATTGCCGAGTCTTTAGAGTGTCACACAGAGGGTTTCCCGGTTCAGGCGAAACGATGTAGTATGTGTGAATTTTGATACACACTCGGGTTCGATTAAATACGTGTATTTAATGCACGTACTTTAATCGAGCGTTTGGATAATACTGACAGGTTTGAAAGATAGTCGGATCATTGTGAGCTAGTATTATATCTATCTCATTATCTCTTTTTTGGTATTCGTATTTTTATACGAATACGAGTATTTGTATAAATACGGGTATTCGTATTTTGATACGAATACAAATATATGCATTTTGATACATGTTTGGTTGTATGTATATATATGTATATATATGTGTGTATTTGTACAACCTTTTCCATTTCATTTTAGAAGCTTTGTGAAGAGTGTTGATGGGTGCCTCATTGAGGTGGGCCGCTCATCCACCCTCTCCACAATTAAAAAGAGAAAGAAAAAGATTATGATGGGCATGGATTTTATTCATTATTCATTCTTCTTAAACCTCCTCTTCTTGATGCTAGCTTCGAAAATTGACGGGAAAATTGGCAAAGAAATAAAAGACTTGAGATAAACACTTCACTACATCTCTTAGCATCACAAATTAGCAACTTGTGATCTTGAGTAGGCTCTCTTGATATTTAGTATGAGGCTATAGCTTGAATCCGGATTCTCTCGGATGAATCATCTTCAACGATGAAGATCGGCGACCAAGCTTGTTCTCGACAACTACGGAGCCGAGCCAGAATCCATGGAGAGGTGTCCGGGTCTTCCGCGATTAGGCGGATACGCTACAAAGGTAGCTAACCCCCTTAACCTTATATGCTTGTTATCTAGTTTAGTGTTTAAAATCGATTCTAGGGTTTTGGTCGCTAGTGCTTGCTTTAAATTTTTTGTTTTCGCTTCCGTATTCGCTGCGAGTCTTGCAGCGCAAGCACTAGGGTCCTAACAACTTGTACATGATAATGTATGTTGTCTGGTGTCCTTTAAGACAAGAGGTTGGTACTCTTACTTCATTCTGTTCTACCTATGAGTTCTCTGGTTTTTAGACACGCATTCGTTGAAATGTAAGGTCCAAAGATTTTGAGAAGTTCATAGGTATAAGAATAAAGTATAGAACCAAACGTCGGAAGTATCAAGATTTTTCAAAGTGACCAAAGATGTAGATACTTATGCTGGGTATTCCGTTGTAATAATATTGAGAACTTGATTCTCTCACAGGTTACTCATCCGTGGGTGCGCTTCTTGACGAGTAATGATGCATGACCTTCTTCCATTCAGGTGATATGCACTGGAAACAGCTGTATGCCAATTGAATTTGGTTCCATCTAAATTTATGCTTTTGGTTCTATATGGATATAGAAGGGTAGCAAATCTTGAGTATGTTCAGATATGGAGTTATCCGGTTTCTGTTTAAAAGCAGAATCTGGACAAATTCAAGGCACGTTTCGGTAATGGCAGTTTGTGGCTTATCCTAAGCATTTGCAAGGGTTTTGCTTCTACCATTTTCAAGATTAATAATTGCATTGTTCTTGACTCGTTATTTTTTTTTACATAAAAGGAATATTTTTGCAAAAGAAATTAGTGGGAGTATGGTAGAACTGGAAGTGATTCCAGATCAACAAACGGTTACTGAAAATTTAGTAAAATCTAAACATTCAATTGGATTCTACAAACCTTAGCCACCACGCAGACTTGAGTAGGTGAGCTCAGCCACCCGAGAGATACTTCGGTTTTCTCGTAGATGGTGACAGAGAGGTTTGCATTATGGTTATGATAGGCTCTACTAGTTATCAGTAAACCATTAGGAAATGGTGACTTCCTGAAGA
Source organism: Agapanthus africanus (assembly GCA_030015575.1). Lineage (NCBI taxonomy): Eukaryota > Viridiplantae > Streptophyta > Magnoliopsida > Asparagales > Amaryllidaceae > Agapanthus > Agapanthus africanus. Next base: position 212,384,658 of record JASDDO010000004.1, read on the forward strand.
TGACCAGATGCCAGATATCCAAGTTGGACTCCACGCATTTCAGCAAATTATAGAATTTGCCGGGTGCTCCTGATTTGGTAAAACCTATTAGGAGCAAGTAGTTTTTTCAAGATCTGTGCAAGGAAAGGTATTAACCTAATAAGGCTGGACTTATAGTAAATTTTTCATCAAATACCCAGTGTGGATTGTGATGAGACATTTACTTCAGTATGTTAGTTGTATGCATAGTCACATAATTCGCGAATTATTCGCCGAATTCGCGAATTTTCGATCAGACGAATTAATCTCCGAATTAATTGTCGTTGCCGAACTGGCCGAATAATTCGCGAATTATTCCCGAATTATGTGAAAAAACAGCGAATAATTCAAAAAACAGCAAATAATTCACAAAATCAAAACCTAGAGTCTCATATATTAGTTTATTGCTCGAAATCCTTCCCGAAAATTTCCCGAACACTTACTGAATCTTTCCCGAATACCTGCCGATTTTTTCCGAATAGTTCTCCGAATCCGAATTTTCGACCTCGCCGAATTATAGCCGAACGACGAATTTGTGACTATGGTTGTATGTATGCCCTAGAAGCTATCGTTGTACATGATTGTATATTACAATGGATGCTTGGACATATATAGGGAGGACTTTCTTGCTCGACATGATAGTATGCTATCTGGTTGCTCTTTATCTTAACATGTAGACTTATATTGTGATACTGTCTTGCTCTCACATGTTGATAAAACCCTTAGGATGTATATTTGACTATCAGGACTATGATGCAGATCATCATAGTGGGGCCAGAGTAGTCCACAAGTTCATCCTTTAATTGTTCCTAGTCGAGGGTGTATCGAGACGGGACATCGATATTCCAGAGTAGACTAGCATATACGCTTCTTGACCCATATGATGGGCGATGAATGATCCCACATCCATTGGTGTTTGACGTCAATGATGGTATACGAGTGCTCAGTGGAGACTGGGTATATTGAACAGGACTCGCCGAGAACTCCTAGGTAGTATTGTATCTCACGTCAGATAGCAGTTCTCTGGTGACACTGTTACAGGTTAGTCTGTAAACTCGAGATCGCCATAGAGTCTTGTGTGAATCCCACTGTGCTTTGATTTCCACATTACCACGTTCAAGAGAACGTGCAAAACGGTGGTTTTTGGGTATAATCTCGAGTCACACGGAGGCAATGAGCGATGGGATGGGATTTCGTCTCTCTCGGTATTGGGAGTTGATGTTGCGCTATGCTCGATTAGTCATAACAGGAAATCCCTGACCATGGTTGCTGAGATTTACTGGTAAGTGTTATCAGTAGTTTCTCGAATCGTTATGGGCCTCACATCGGCATAACTTATCAAAAGCTATTGGGGTCTGACATTTACTACCCCCAGGCTGGATATGCGACATATCAGACGAATAGACCGGACTGTATGGCAGTGTTACTTATTGGATTCACAGGAGTATGAGCAGACTTGCTTGTTGATCTTCTGATCGCTCAACACCAGAGTAGCCGTTACGTCCAGCTGGTACCGCTGACGGCTTTTCGATGACTGACATGATCATCACCTACTGCCGGCGTATTGAAGAGTCTTTAGAGTCCTACACAGAGGTTTCCTGGCTCAGGCGAAACGAAATAGAAGCACATATGTGATATGTGCGGGACCGAGATTAATACGCATATGTGATACCGTATTCTAATCTCGTAATATGTGATATCGATCGGTTATATGTGATATAACCGGGTTATCGAATCAAGTGTTGATTCGATAAGTTGATACAAATGATATTAGTCGGTTATATGTGATATAGCCGGATTATTAAATCAAGTGTTGATTTAATATTTTAATGTATAATTATATATTTGATATATTAACATACATTAACTAATATTAGCTCACTTAAGAATTTCTTTATCTCACTTGTACACACTTAATATATATGTGATATATATTATTGTGTTTATTTTTTGTGTCATGCTTGATGATAATGCTACATGGGTGTATGAGACTCACACCATGACATGGATAATTAAGGGTGATTAATTATTTAAAGTAATTCAAAATTAGGTGGAAATTGGCACATGGTTGGAAGCTTGGAGAAGCTTGTAGCAACCATTGACTTAGTCCACTAACTTTATTTTACTTGAGATATTTATTAACCCAACCGTTATCTTAAGCCATGGTTAAGTCTTTACATGAGTTATATGAGATATTATCTCACACATTCTATTCTACACTTCATCTTCTTCTTCATCTCAAGAAAGCTCTCTAGCTTTTCTTGAGGTGAAATATTGTGAGAAAAATTATTCTAAAGTGAGCAAAAAATCCTACTTCATCAACCTGCACTAGATTAGCCATTTAGTTTAGGTTGTTTGCTTCACTAATTCCCAATTAGTGAAGAGCTAGCTTGAGTTAGAGTCTCCTCGACGTAGATCATCTTTGGCCTCGAAGACTTCAAGCAAGCTTGTTCATTTCGCTTTGTGGAGCCTAACTTGAGTCCGGGAGATCACTACTTGGAGCGAAGGGACTACTACACGGAGCTATTGAAGTGGAGGACCGGTCTACAAAGGTTGTATTTCTCATTCATTTAATGTAATGTTTGATTACATGCTTGTTTACCCTAATTCCTCTAGTTAAATCCTTGGTTAGGGTTCTTTAGCACACTAAAATTTATAATATGGCATTGTTGATGCCTTCCGAAACCTTATAGTGGTGCTAGGGAAACCAGCTGTGGTATCAGAGCCAAGCTAGAGAATTTGACTATATTAGTAGAATTACGAAACCGAAACTACTCTGAAACAGTCGAAACAAAACCCTAGTTTCTGTCGAATTTTTCAAAGCTTCTAAAAATTTTTTAAGCAGTTGCAGAATGTTACATGTGATGTAATATGAACACCAGAGAAATTTGGGCCAATTCCACCGGATTTGACCCGGTGAAATGTTGTGAAAAACCGGCATGGCCGGTTTTCTTCACTTGTTTTAGCTTCGAATTCCTTTGGTGTTCCAGGCTCTGTGGTTTGGTGTTTCAGGTATTGTTTGTTTTTACTAAAATTGCATGTGAAGTTATCTTTATGTAAAGGCAATTCGGAGTGTTTCATAGTCGTAATTTTAATATCGTTTCGGGTAACTTAGACGACGTTAAAGAGTTTGAACGACCATCAAACACCACCTCAAGATTGCTCTCTGGAAATTTTTCAAAAGTTGGAAATTTTGGGTTTAAAAATATTCAGAAAATTGTGCAAAGTATTGTGTGCACCCCCAAGAAAAACGAGCCCCTAACTCGACCTAACGACCGCAGAACTGCGGCCAAAATATGCTTTCGGCGATGATTCCGCGGTGCCGTTGGTGAGGCTTGGGACGTGCTCTCTTGTGCTTGTCCGTATGTGCTTGTGGCACTGTCTGGGAATTTTTGAATCTAACTCAAGTGTTGAGTCCTCTGAGAATTTTGGGTGGTTGATTGATCAATCGAAAAGTTTAACATCGCCTAGCTTTTTTGAATGTGATACAATATTTGGAACCCACAATAATTAGTTTTGTGAAAACTAGTTTGAATTTTGTAAACCTAGCAATTTAGTCTCATTTGATCGGTTGCCACGGGGTTTTGATATGGATCAAAACTCTGTCGCAGTCACGTAGTGTACGCGGATACTTGTCGGGTAATAATACTTGATAGCCACGCCCCCAAAGCCCCGACCAAGTGACTGTAGGAGAACCCCGTTGCCAAAAGCATACCCCGGATGCTCGCAGCCACGGTGTTCCGTCTAAGTGCACTTTGTCGACGGCATCGGGGGTGCGGCCGTCTACTAAAGTTTCCGACGAGCACTCGATCAACCTGTCGGGAATCTTGTTGAATTGCCCGACTTGTTATTGAAAGGTGTTTTCAATATCGAGACTAAAATGCAGGGTTTATAATGTTAGGCATGAAATTCGGAATATGAGATATTCCGGGTTTATGTTGTCTAAGGAATTCATATGGTTAGACATGAAATCCGAAGTATGTGATATTTCGGGTTTATGATGCCCAAGGTGATTGCGGATTCCAATTGTTGTAGTTTTCACTTTCTTTTCTGCGGCCGTAGTGTAATATGTGGTGTATCGCCGGTTTCGTTGCTATATGTCAACGACAATTAGGATACGCATATTTACTTACGTTGATGACATGTGATGTTATGTGTTGCTGGGATATGTTTTATTGGATCATCGTGTTTGAATAGCCAGGGGGTTTTGCGTGAGATTAGAGTTTTTCATTTTCATTCATATAAAAACTTGTATGTAATATTCTTTTATTAAGACACTTCCGGGTTGAGGATGATGTCACCATTGATGTATATTATTTATTTTTCCGCATTAGGATAGATCCGAGACGGGGAGCACAAGTAACCGGGTTCTAAAGTCCAGTGGAAGACCATCTCGAGGAGTCGAGACCGGGTCTCCTAACTCTACAATTGGTAGGGTTGCTTCCTGCTCTCGTAGGGGTCTAGGGATGTGAGTTTGGCTATTCATCACGACCGTGGAATCCGTGTTTTTTACTGGCTTAATTTAAAACACGGAATTCCTAGTATATCCAACATTTTATATGTGGACTTCTGCTGCTGACATTCTGTGATATGATCACTTTATATGATGAGACGAATGTTGCTATTATATATATGATATATAATAAACGTTGCTTATGTTTTGCACCCGCGCTAGTCCCGCACATCTATGTCGTTAGTTAAGTAACCTAACGGTGCATAACGGGACACTGTGGCGAATGCGGATGGCATAAGCATACGTTCTATTTTCATTTCATCTGTGATGCTTAGGAAGCATAATTGATGGGACTTCATTAAGGAGATTAATGAAAAAGAAAGAAACCTAAATATGTTGTAGAATCAAATTTTCAAAAAGGGTAGCTCTAGTTTTCGCTTTGCATAGTGGTATTCCTTGATGAATATCCAGCACCTCATTCGATGAGGAAAGAGCCGAGATCCCTTCTCCGGGAGTAACCTCTTTAGCAAAACCTAGCAGATGCTACAGCCCACTCGGTTTTGTCTTTTGATTGCTTCTCTAGTTCTTACTTTGCATAGTGGTATTTATGAATATCCAGCACCTCGTTCGATGAGGAAAGAGCCGAGATCCCTTCACCGGGAGTGACCTCTTTAGCAAAACTAGCAAAAACCTCAAAAACACTCCTTTTCAAAATCACTCGATTCTACAACGATATCAAGTTCAAAGCGTTGCAGGTTTCTCACAAAAACCATCCTCGGACCCTCCGTCATTTTAGGAAGTAGAGTACTTAGTATTCGTGCTACGTTTGTTGACCATAGTTAAGGCGTAGTGTACGGTAGCTAAGTGATGTCTTCCTACACAGCATATGATGCGATTAATTAGGGCAGTTATATGACTTTGTTGACCATAGTTAAGGGTCATATGAGTGGGTCTAATTAATCACGAAATGACGGGTAGAACTTGACTAAGTGCTTCTGATTTGTTGACCATAGTTAAGGTCATAAGTCACTGGGGTAAAAACCATATCGGGAATTTCAAGAGTTGAAATTTGCAATGAGATTGCATACCTTCTATGAGATAGTTGGATCCCGATACCCACTGCGAGTAAGAATTACTCCTGGGTGAGTTTTACACATTACAATTAGCCGATCAAAGTAGATATCTAGAAAGGTGTTAACGGGGTTACGCCCCTGGGTAAACGAGGTTTATTTTAATTAGGTCCGTGCGAAAGCACGGGAAACCTCCCTCAAAATACCGACACTAGCCTGGCCGAAAGATTGGCGAACTTGTAAGGTGTAATTAATCGTGGCTAGTCTTACCTTTTAGGGTTTGAAGGAAAATTTGATAAAAACAGTGGCAGCCATCCTGATTAGATAAAATAATAACCAATCTAATCTTGCAAAAGCATACGCTGAGTGTTTTCTTCTCTCTCTCCTGGTAGCGAACGTGACATGCCTTAATCAAGATAATAATATGGATGTATTGACCGAAGCTGCTTATTATGCTGGGCTGGGGAACGTTGGTCCCGCTCTTCCTTATAATTGTTATAAGTCTGAGCAGGAAATAGAAGAATATCCGGATTCCCACGCGACCCATACGAAGAATAAGCATGTTGATGCATCTTCTTCGAGTGTGTTTGTTACCGAGAACTGTTTCTCAGTACACTCTGCGTCCTGGGTATGAGATACCGGATCAGGATCCCATATGTAAGATGTTACATAGGCTAAAGAAAGGTAGACAACTGAGAAATGGTGATAATTCTCTAATACTAGGGAATGGTGCAAGTGTTGCAGCCAAAGCAGTTGGTGAATATCACCTTGTATTACCAAGTAGTAAAAACATTGATTCTGAACAAATGTTATTACATGCCGAACCTGATATACAACATTACATCAGTTTCTTTATTAAGTTAAAGAAGGATATAATTTTATATTGCAGGATAATGTTGTGAACATTTTCCTTAATCAAGTGTTGATTAGATTAGGCACGTTATGTAATGTCATATACGTTCTAAATCAAACCACAATTCAAAGTATATAGAACACACACAAGAGGAAAAGTTCAGAAATGAACGAATCCTTCTTGTGGCATTGTAGACTAGGTCATATCAATGCGACACGACTAGCTAAGTTACATAAGAATGAATATTTGAATCCGTTCAAATTTTCATCTTATGATACTTATCAGTCTTGTCTCAAAGGTAAAATGACCAATACTCCATTTACATGAAACGGAGAAAGAGTTACTGAACTCTTGGACTGATACATGGTGATGTATACGGTTCTATGTCTACACATGCTAGGGTTGGTTCTTTGTACTTCATTACATTCATTGATGATCTCTCAAGATTCGGACATGTGTTCCTGCTGAAACACGAGTCGGAAGCTTTTGAGAAATTCAACAAATATAAGTGCGAAGTAGAGAACCAAACGGTTAGAAGTATTAAAGTCCTTCGATATGATCGGTGAGGAGAATACTTGAGCACGGAGTTCCTGGATTAATTAAAAGAGAATAGGATTCTCTTTCAGCTTACTCCTCCGTATACACCACAGAACAACGGTGTATCGGGCGAGAGGTATTGCGCCCTATGAGATATGGCGCGCTCTATGATGAGTACTGTTGAGTTACCTGTTTCCTTTTAGGGGTTATGCGCTTGAGAAGCCACATACCTATTGAATAGAGTCCATCTAAATCAGTGCCTACCACTCCATATGAGATATGGAATGGAAAGAGACCATCTCTTAAACGAGTTAAGATTTGGGGTTGTCCGGCCTATGTTGAAAAGTATAATCCGGACAAGCTCGAGGCAAGGTCAATTCTGTATAAGTTTGTTGGATATCTCGAACATTCGCGAGGATATATCTTCTAACACACTGAGGAGCAAAAGGTGTTTTGTTTCTCAGCATGCCACCTTTTTAGAAAAGGAATTTCTTATGGAAGAAATTAGTGGTCATGAGGTAGAACTGGAAGGAGTTCCAGCTGGACAGACTAACAGCTAATGATTTGGTAAAACCGGAGGATTCAATAATTCCCGACGAACCTCGGCCTCTCCGCAGATCTAATAGGATTCTTCATCCGCCTGAGAGATACTACGGTTTTCTCAAATAACAGTGGGAGCGAGGACTGCATCATGGATGATGATGACCCAACTAGTTTCGAGCAGGCCATCACAAGTGGGGACTCTGTGAAATGGCTGGATGCTATGCGATCTAAGATGGAATCCATATGCACCAACAAAGTAGTGACTTTGGTAGTTGCACCTGAATGGATAAAACCCATCGGGAGCAAGTGGATCTTAAGAAGATTCTTGGTGTAGATGGAAAAGTTGAGACTTTCAAAACTAGACTTGTTGCAAAAGGTTGTCGTCAATAACCAGGTATGGATTTTGATGAAACCTTTTCTCCAATGGCTATGCTTAAGACCATCCGGATCCGACTTGCCATCGCTGCATACCATGACTACAAAATCTGGCAGATGGACATCATGACTGTTTTTCTAAATGGTGATTTAGAAGGGAGCGTACACATGACAGCTAGAGGGCTTTATGGAATGTGGGAGCAGCGGAAAGGTGTACAAGCTGCATCACGGAATTTGAACATTTATTTTGATGTGGCAGTGAAAGAGTTTGACTTCATCAAAAAGGTAGATGAACTTTGTATATACAAGAAGGTTGTAGAGAGTAAGGTTATCTTCCTCGTATTGTACGAGGATGACATACTCTTAATAGGAAATGGTGTTCCTATGCTACACTCGGTCAAGCTCTTCTTATCACAATGTTTCTCCATGTAGGATCGGATGATGCCTCCTACATCCAGTGATTAAGATCTATAGAGATAGATCTAAGAGGATGTATCATACTCACTAGGTGTAGTGAGTGGGTGTCAACAGATCTTGAAGAGAAACACTGGATAGCTGTGAAGAACATTCTTAAGTACTTGACAAGAACTAGAGAAATATTCTTGGTGTTTGGTAATGGTGAACTCCAGTGGGAGTCATTTACCAATTCGAGCTTCCAGAGTGATAAGGTCGACTGAAAGTCAGTCTCAGACTGCCTTTACCCTTAATGGAGGGACGGTATGTTGGAAGAGTTCCAAGCTATATATCGTGGCAAACCAGACGATAAATGCCGAATACATCGCTACCAACGATGATGCCAAAATGGTTGTCTGGATATTTACTGTTCATGAGATGAACATAGTTCCTACCATTGAGCATCCAATAACTGTTATTGTCACAACAATAGAGTTGTGGCTTTGGCCTAAGAACCACGGTCCCATCAACGATCCAGACATATTCTGAGACAGTATCACCTGATCAGGGAGATGGTTGATCTCCGGGCGATCGAGGTGAAAAGAGTTGATAGGAAGAATGACACGGCGGATCCACACACAGAGGCCAAAACCCCAGATACAGTTTGAGAGTTCTTGGGACGTTGGGTATGAAATACTACAACAACTGGCCTTAGTGCAAGTGGGAGATTGTTAGTTGTATGTATGCCTTAGAGGCCATTGTTGTACATGATTGTATATTACAATGTATGCTTGGACATTATATAGGAAGGACTTTCTTGCTCCACATGATAGTATGTTATCGGGGTGCTCTTTATCTTGACATGTGGACTAGTATTGTGATATTGTCTTGCTCTCACATGTTGATAAAGCCCTTAGGATTATACTTGACTACCAGGACTATGATGCAGATCATACTTGTGGGGCAGAATAGTCCACAAGTTCATCCTTTAATTGTTCCTAGTCGAGAATGTATCGAGACGGGGCATCGATATTCCAGAGTAGACTAGCGTATACGCTTCTTAACCCATATGATGGGCGATGGATGATCCCACATCCATTGGTGTTTGACATCAAAGATGGTATACGGGTGCTCGGTGGAGACTGGGTACACTGAACAGGACTCACCGAGAACTCCTAGATGGTATTATATCTCACGTCAGATAATAGTTCTTTGGTGACACTGGTACAGGTTAGTCTGTAGACCCGAGATCGTCATAGAGTCTTGTGTGATTCCCACTGTACTTTGATTTCCACCTTACCACGTTGAAGAGAACGTGCAAAACGGTGGTTTTTGGGTATAGTCCCGAGTCACATGGAGGCAATGAGCGATAGGAGGGGATTTCGTCTCTCCCGGTATTGGGGGTTGTGTTGCGTATGCTCGATTGGCTATAACAGGAAACCCCTGGCCATGGTTGCTGAGATTTACTGGTAAGTGTTATCAATAGTTTCCCGAACCGTTATGGGCCTCACATCGGCATGACTTATCAAGCTATTGGGGTCTGACGTTTACTACCCCCAGGCTGGATATGCGACATATCAGACGAAGAGACCGGACTGTACGGCAGTGTTACTTATTGGATTCACAGGAGTATGAGCAGACTTGCTTGTTGATCTTCTGATCGCTCAATACCCGGGCAGCCGTTACGTCCAGCTGATACCGCTGACGGCTTTTGGATGACTGATATGATCATCACCTACTGCCGGCGTATTGAAGAGTCTTTAGAGTCCTACACAGAGGTTTCCTGGCTCAGGCGAAACGAAATAGGAGCACATATGTGATATGTGCGGGACCGAGATTAATACGCATATGTGATACCGTATTCTAATATCGTGATATGTGATATCGATCGGTTATATGAGATATAGCCAGGTTATCGAATCAAGTATTGATTCGATAAGTTGATACAAATGATATTAGTCGGTTATATGTGATATAGCCGGATTATTAAATCAAGTATCGATTTAATAATTTAATGTATAATTATATATTTGATATATTAACATATATTAACTAATATTAGCTCACTTAAGAATTTCTTTATCTCACTTGTACACACTTAATATATATATGATATATATTATTGTGTTTATTTTTTGTGTCATGCTTGATGATACACGCTACATGGGTGTATGAGACTCACACCATGACATGGATAATTAAGGATGATTAATTATTTAAAGTAATTCAAAATTAGGTGGAAATTGGCACATGGTTGGAAGCTTGGAGAAGCTTGTAGCAACCATTGACTTAGTCCACTAATTTTGTTTTACTTGAGATATTTATTAACCCAACCATTATCTTAAGCCATGGTAAAGTCTCTACATGAGTTATATGAGATATTATCTCAACCATGGTTGCTATTCTCACTCATTCTATTCTTGTAACGTTTTGAAAATCGTTTCGGTGAAATTTCGAAAAAACGGTAAAATAAGGGGGTTTTCTGTAAAAAGTCAAAATGCAAATATCTTTATTATAAAATTAAATATACATATTCTAGCTATGTAATTTCTAGTATTTGGTGTTTATTGAGCCACTGCTGAAATGTCAAATTTTCTGAAAAATTTTCCGAAATTAATTATTTTAATATTATTTTAAGCCGGTAAGAAAATACCTTAAATTAGCGATAAATACAAATTTAAATGGGCTAATTTTAATCTTTAAAATCATGTTAATTAAAATCTAGCTGTAATATAATTTTTTAGTATTTTATTTCAAGTTTTAATTGGTTTATTTTATGGAAAACAAAAATATAGTTATTTTGAACTAAAACTTGCAAATATGGTATTGTGGGGGGTCTTTTTGCATAGAATTTTTTTGTAAAGTCTCTCACACTCACCCTCACTCCCCTTGGCCGGCCCCACACTATTGTAGCAGTCCCAAGAATTTTATTTCCCTCTTTTTGACCTTAAATCAAGTGAGAAATGGGTTAAAATAAGGTTTTTATATATAGTAAAGTAGGTGGGGGTATTATGGTAATTGGGAGGGGCTTTGACTTGGATCTTTTGGCATCATCCCCTCACCTTTTTCCCCCTCTTCCTCTGCTAAAACCAGCAACAGCAGCCCCCCCATTTCTTCTTCTCTTTTCTCTTTAAAATTCCATCAAAAAAATCATCCAAAATGCTTCAAAAATTCCACAAAATCAAAATCTAATCCCTACCAATTTTTACTTGACCATTCTAGTATGGATCTTGGTGAAGGGAAGCATGTTTGGGAGGCTAGATTTGTGCTAGATTTCAAGATGATTGTGGGGTAAATTCTTAACCTTATGTCTAATTGTTGTTTGAATACTTTAAATCTAGCATAATTAGTTAATAGTTTGGGATTAATTGAATGTTTTGAAAAATATAGTAAGGGTTTGTGATTTCAATTAGGGTTTTTATCATATCATTAGGGATGCAAGGTTTAGTTTAACATCTTAATGTATGTAAAACCTAGTTTGATTGATTAAATTGCACTTGTTATATGTAATTTGTCCAAATTGCATAAATTGCAAACTAGGTTTTTGTAAACCTTGAATTTGATTAAGAGAAAAATGTAATTAGGTTTTTCATGACTTCATTAACATTATTAAGTGTGGTTTAATATCTTTAGTTCATGAAAATCCTAGCTAAATTGTTGTTTGTGCATTTTTGCTATAAAATTGTTAAAATTGGGTATATTGTAAACTAGAATTTTGGGGCTAAAGAAAATTTAATGAGATTAAATAATGGAAATGGTTTTTATGACTTATTTAAGATGTTTAATAAGTATTATGGCCATTAAATTTGTTCAAACGTCGAGTTTTGTACTAAAACGGGTAATTTGTGCTTGCTAGATTTTCGGAAAAATGGCTTTTAAAGTGAATTTGGGGTTTTTGTGAATTTTAAGCTATTTTATATTATAATTAGTGCTTGTGATTGTACAAATGGGTGTGTTGAGGTTTTTCTCGATGGTTTGGCGTTTGTACGCGGACGTCGAGGGTTTTTGGGTTGATTTCTGAAAGCAACCATAGGTTTTGACCTATGTGGGTTTCGTGTGTCGTTTTGATCATGAGTCGGATTTTAATGCGATACGGTGCGTTATGATATGTAGGTACCCATGTGGACTTCGAGACGACAAGCAAGCGCGTGGCGACGTCGGCACCGGCGAGCGAGGACCAGGTGAGTAGATTTATATCTACGGGGAGAAGTCGGGTGGATAGCGTATAACACCCCCGCAGTTCGTGGTGATGTATACGAATACGTATACACACATTTATTGATTATATATTGTTTGAGTTTATTGATGATAAATATGGATGGTTTAGTATCGCGAAACCCTAGAGTAGTGGTCGCACCATACATGCACACACCCACCCATACTTGCATACATTCTTCTTCCATTTGTGTTTACGGGAATATATATAGTTATGTGTTCACATGGGTATGGGACTATGTGTTCACATACGGATTTGAGGATGATACTTGGGATTGAGATGAGTCGATGAGATTTGTGTTGAGCTTGTGATATCGGTGATATGGCAGGATTCGTACTTGAGGTACGTCCTGGTTTATAGCGGATCTTGGGGCGGCGATACGGGTGAATAGTGTTATAAATAAAATAGTCGACATGTGATCGTGATATGAGACATGATATGCTAGGATATTGATATTAGGCCGTATCGGGCGATGTATACCCCTTGATGATGTATGTGCTGACGATATCGGTTTGTACGAGATTGTCGATCAGTAGTCAGATCATGAGTATATTGAGGATATTAGTATTGTACTAGACATAGGTCAGTACCCTAGACTATGATCTTGGATAAAGAGGATACCAGAGGAATAGTGTGAGGAGTATGATATTGACCCGTACCCAGATTTGGGGATGCCGTACGACGGATTTACGTACGAGCTATATCTTGATGATTGATCCGCACTCTTGACTTGGGATGTCCGATTATAGATATGGTATCGGATATGATATTATTGAGGCGGGATCACCGACTAATATATATACAGGTATGTATATGTATCGACTCAGATGTTAGGCGGTTCCTTACCTGTAGTCCAGCTTGTTAGCTTAGCCCTTTAGTTTAGTTTAGTTATTAGATTAGATTCGACTCCTACCTATTTCAAAAGCTAACGAATCGTGCCAAGGGATTCTACGGATATTTCAAAAGACGCATCTTTTCTTAAAAACACCGTAGCCCATATATTCAAAACCCCACGATTCGTGTTATTTTCAAAAGGCACCATTGTAGGACTTTTATTAGGTTAATGCAGATTAGTTATCGTTGCGTCTAGTATTCAGCTCCCGCTCATTATTGTGGTTCGCTCCGCATCGCATGCTTATATTATGTTTCATATTCTATTGTTGATATCATGTTGTTAGGACACCAGCACCATTACCGATGACGCGTATGTACCACGTACACTTATTTGCCGGCTCACACACATCTTCATCGGTAATTGCCATGTCACGAACACTTTAGAAAATACTATTTCTATTGACATAGGTTGTTAGCTAATAGTTTAGACATGATATTAGTGTACTTGCCTTATATGTTTGTTAGACATTGTAGTTATTGCCTACTACTTCATGCATGTTATTATTCACTGTTGTGTCGCATTCATGGATTCTCATGCCTATATTCACTGTTTACATGCTATTGATGACTTGGATTCGGATTTCATGAGATTTCTTGGATTTGGAGGAAAACCGCAAAAACATAAATAAACCTTCTCTCTTTTAAAATAAAAAGTGCGGTTTTCCCATGATGTATGAGTCGTCCACCATGAGTTTGCTGATGGATTTCGAGACCCGATTCGAGGAGTGGAGGAACCTTTTCGGGTACATGGTGGGCCCGGTACAGTACCCCGGGGCAAGAGGATCGTGTTGTTGACGTTGAGCCTGGCAGGGGAGCACTACCGACCGGTGATTTTTCCCGACGCGTCGGATATCCGGAGAAAACCGTCGTGGTCTTGAGATGGATGGTAGGGGCCGGTCTGGACTGACGGCGCTCTAGATACTGTGATTGAGACATTGAGATTTTGAGATATTGAGGTACAGAGATTGTGACACAGAGATATCGAGATATTTGGATACTTGTTTTGTGTCGATGTTGGACACTGTTTTATGCTGATTTCATTTATGGTACCTCCTATTTAAAATACTAAAATCTCACTGATTTATGAAAGTAGCTTTATTCAGTACATGCATTCTGTTTCATGCATTCATACATCATCCATATGATATATCGCTACCTGAGGCACTGACACGAGCACATGGGATTACACTCGGGTTAGATATTTACCCTAGCCTTTGTTATAGGCTGCATGTTATATATATAATTGAGGATATATTATGATCATTGACCTAGGTTGCGTTATTTATGTGATTTCTTTCCGTAGATGTTTCTCTATTCACGAGTTAGCAACTCACCCCCGTTGTGCCCCAGTTTCTTGCAGGTTTTGCCGTACAGGTTTCATTACGGCTTTGCTGGCACTGCTTCCCATTTCCGGGTGAGTTGCTAGTAGGTGGGTTTACTTGTATCGTACCCCCATTATATATCTTGTATATCATTATTCTGTTGTATCTAGAAGTTCCATCAACCAAACATGTATTTATTTTTGAGATAGAGACCAGTGATGTTATTCTTTCGACCTTAGAGTCGCGCGTTATATTTCTGTGGATTTCTTGTGGTTTTAAGTTTCCTTTTGAGTTTTGATCCTCGCCGTTGGCGTTGTATATTATATTGCTTGTGTGGTTGTGGTCGTCGATTGACGAAGAGCTAGCTCCCGCTTGGGGATGCCTTTTTATTGATTTCGTATACTATTCATGTTGTATCCCATTTGGGGGCCAGTATTTACAAAGGAGACTCTGTCGAAATTTTCAGAAAATTTTTGATGTTTTTAAAAACCGCATAATTCGGCTTATGCTATTGAAACTACTTGCTTTAAGTTGATTTTTCCTGCACTCTACATCTTTTCTTGGTTTGGATTTCTGGGTTTTCGGTTTACTTAGATTACGTACGCCTCGAGACGTTCGTAGTTTAAGTGCCGGTCATGTTCCGTACTTTCGGGTCGTAACAAAATTGGTATCAGAGCATTAGGTTTTACCTTCGGAGCGTAGGATGACCCTTGGTTGATGGAATAGGTGACTAAAGTAGAGTGACGTACCGTGGGTATGTTCCGCGGCATACTTACGATACGCTACTCCACTTAAGAAGCCTTAGGATGTACATTTCTTTGTTCAGTATTATATTCATTCCCGACCTAGCCTCATCGGTACCAGTTATGGTTTTGCTGCCACGATTACGGGCAGGGAGAGCTACGGCTAGAGTTGCGGTCAGCACGAGCTCGTTACGAACGAGGACTGACCAGGGCATAATTCCGGCGACACACGATTGCAGAGATGTGTCTTTTATTGTGTTTTCGCGCCACGAGCGTTTGGATGGATCGATGTACGAGATTTCTCGGACGTGCTGATCAGTACCAGAGAATCGAGCCAATGATAGAGGCCAACCAGATTTTGATGACCGTTGGTGTATTGCTTATTCATGATGTTTGAGGCACTGTTCAGCATGCAGACGAGTGAGCCAATTATTGCTGCGAACGACGAGATATCGCCCCAGATGTTGGAGCTATTACAGTACGAGTTGTACGAAAAGATGATAGAAGGTCGCTAGTCACCAAGGATGAATGACTAGGACATATGGTTTGTTCACTTACCCCGATGCGAGGTCATCAGATAGATGGATTCCAGCTAGAGACGACTTCACGCAGAGATGTGAGGGTCGATAGAGACGATCGAATGTCAGAAACCTATTATTCCAAGTTTAAAGTATTCGGAAAGACATGCAGGCAATTCTATGGACCCTCTAGAAGAATGAAACCCTAACTCGACTTAATGACCGTGTGAAAGCCTTTGAACCTCAGGGTTTGCGGCAGTTCCGCGGCGCCATTAGTGAGGCTTGGGTTTGCCCTTCTACGGCTGGACCATCAATGCTGTGGTACGTACTCGATACTGTTAAACTGTACCCAAGATGTTGAGCTCTTGGAGGATTATGAGGTTTTGACGAATCGATCAAATGGTTTGACTTCATTCGGATGCCAGATGGTGAGATGCATTTCTTGGGAGACTCCAGATACGAGGATAGCCGTTGAAGCTCAGTCCATGCAGCCACGACGAAACGAGTCCAGAGCAGTCGACATTAGAAAAGTGGAGTAAGAGGTTCGTACGAGATCTTGATGAAATGACGTTCCACTCCGCCGACATCAGAGATGCGATACGTATGCCGAGGCATTGTACTTGGATATACCTTCCAGAAGGAGTCGCGATGAGTATGCAGCCCTTCCGGAACGAGAACAGATCTAGTAAGGGACGATGACTTCCGGACAGTTCGGCAGAGACGAGATTTGGAAGAGATCTCGATAGGACCTTTCTGGAATGAATTACAAGAAGACTTGGACTCAGGAGTGGTCATGTTACGCACACCGGCAGGCCAGAGCTCGGGTTCGTCGATGAGACATATGCTATGAGTGACCACGACAGTTGGCCAGAGATTCTTGGAGGATGTGCTTGAGCGGGACTATTCCGCCATACTTGATTTTGGTATTTTGAGCGATCTATTTGCATGATTGATTTTGATGATGGAGTTTTGTGATATTTGTTTCCATGGACCATGGTTGCACCTACTGAGTATTCACGATTTTTGCACAGTTGTTGCACTTGAGATAGTTTTCGTGCCTTGGTTCCTCATGTTTGTGATTATATGGATTTCATACAGTTGAGTTGATTGTGCGTATATACACATACGATTTGGTTTTTGCACTCGGTATAATTCACATATGCTTGCAGTGCAGTGATACGCATTTTGTGCACTTAGATGCACTGGACTTCGATTTCGATTGTGATACTCGATATTTGTTTTGTGCACCTTGTGCACCTGATTTGATTTTGCGCATGTTCGGCGCTTGATATTGGATTTCATGATTTCGTGCATGATGGATGCACCTGCCTTGGATTTTCGCACATGTTGAGCGCATGTTTTGAGATATGATTTTGGTGCACACCAGATGCACTAAATCGAGATTTTTCGTGCATGTCAGATGCACCTGATTTTGCTGTCAGGCACACATGTTGCCTACGACAGATGTTTCGTGCACACCCGATGCACTTAGATGTTTCTGTGCATATGTATGGCACATATATGGATTTTGATTTCCGTACGCACCAGACGCACGTAGTATTCATACGCGTATTTTGGGATTGATTTTTCTTATAGAGCAGTACGTTTTTATGATATTGCTATGTGTTTTCGTACTGAGCAGGACTAGTCAGAGGACAGTACCTGAATATATTTTGCATGCATTGATAGTTATCGAAGGGATTTCCAAAAGGCGAGCTATAGTCTCAGTCTTTACCTACGTGTCCGATATGACACGAAGTGTTTAAAACAAGGAGACCCTTCTAAATTGTTTCCGAAACGGCGGAACGTACATATTAAACAAAGGATATATATATATGTAGTTATTTTCTTACAATAGACGTCCGCCACTGTGCAGTGCTGCGAGCATCGCACAGCGATTTGAAAAAGGTTTGTCATGCATTGCTTCTAGATGCTTTAATGATGTATATCATGTTGGTTTTCGTATTGGATCTTGACATTGATGTCTTCCCCATGACTCCGATGATTGCGGGATGCTTGACGAAGTTTTGATTTTGAGTTTTATGCTCATTTTTCATGCACATGCGTTGCGCTACGATTTGTTTTATGTATT
Organism: Agapanthus africanus; assembly: GCA_030015575.1. Lineage (NCBI taxonomy): Eukaryota > Viridiplantae > Streptophyta > Magnoliopsida > Asparagales > Amaryllidaceae > Agapanthus > Agapanthus africanus. The sequence goes on from JASDDO010000004.1 coordinate 212,402,685, forward strand.
TACGATTTCGGAGCCCCGACGACTTGATGGTTTTGTTTAGATGTTTTAGTATTTGGGGGGAGTTTTAATTTAAATTCGGGGACCGAATTTCTTTAAGGGGGGAAGATTGTAACGTTTTGAAAATCGTTTCGGTGAAATTTCGAAAAAACGGTAAAATAAGGGGGTTTTCTGTAAAAAGTCAAAATGCAAATATCTTTATTATAAAATTAAATATACATATTCTAGCTATGTAATTGCTAGTATTTGGTATTTATTGAACCACTGCTGAAATTTCAAATTTTCTGAAAAATTTTCCGAAATTAATTATTTTAATATTATTTTAAGCCGGTAAGAAAATACCTTAAATTAACGATAAATACAAATTTAAATGGGCTAATTTTAATCTTTAAAATCATGTTAATTAAAATCTAGTTGTAATATAATTTTTTAGTATTTTATTTCAAGTTTTAATTGGTTTATTTTATGGAAAACAAAAATATAGTTATTTTGAACTAAAACTTGCAAATATGGTATTGTGGGGGGTCTTTTTGCATAGAATTTTTTTGTAAAGTCTCTCACACTCACCCTCACTCCCCTTGGCCGGCCCCACACTATTGTAGCAGCCCAAGAATTTTATTTCCCTCTTTTTGACCTTAAATCATGTGAGAAATGGGTTAAAATAAGGTTTTTATATATAGTAAAGTAGGTGGGGATATTATGGTAATTGGGAGGGACTTTGACTTGGATCTTTTGGCATCATCCCCTCACCTTTTTCCCCCTCTTCCTCTGCTGAAACCAGCAGCAGCATCCCCCCCATTTCTTCTTCTCTTTTCTCTTCAAAATTCCATCAAAAAAATCATCCAAAATGCTTCAAAAATTCCACAAAATCAAAATCTAATCCCTACCCATTTTTACTTGACCATTCTAGTATGGATCTTGGTGAAGGGAAGCATGTTTGGGAGGCTAGATTTGTGCTAGATTTCAAGATGATTGTGGGGTAAATTCTTAACCTTATGTCTAATTGTTGTTTGAATACTTTAAATCTAGCATAATTAGTTAATAGTTTGGGATTAATTGAATGTTTTGAAAAATATAGTAAGGGTTTGTGATTTCAATTAGGGTTTTTATCATATCATTAGGGATGCAAGGTTTAGTTTAACATCTTAATGTATGTAAAACCTAGTTTGGTTGATTAAATTGCACTTGTTATATGTAATTTGTCCAAATTGCTTAAATTGCAAACTAGGTTTTTGTAAACCTTGAATTTGATTAAGAGAAAAATGTAATTAGGTTTTTCATGACTTCATTAACATTATTAAGTGTGGTTTAATGTCTTTAGTTCATGAAAATCCTAGCTAAATTGTTGTTTGTGCATTTTTGCTATAAAATTGTTAAAATTGGGTATATTGTAAACTAGAATTTTGGGGCTAAAGAAAATTTAATGAGATTAAATAATGGAAATGGTTTTTATGACTTATTTAAGATGTTTAATAAGTATTATGGCCATTAAATTTGTTCAAACGTCGAGTTTTGTACTAAAACGGGTAATTTGTGCTTGCTAGATTTTCGGAAAAATGGCTTTTAAAATGAATTTGGGGTTTTTGTGAATTTTAAGCTATTTTATATTATAATTAGTGCTTGTGATTGTACAAATGGGTGTGTTTAGGTTTTTCTCGATGGTTTAGCGTTTGTACGCGGACGTCGAGGGTTTTTGGGTTGATTTGTGAAAGCAACTATAGGTTTTGACCTATGTGGGTTTCGTGTGTCGTTTTGATCATGAGTCGGATTTTAATGTGATACGGTGCGTTATGATATGTAGGTACCCATGTGGACTTCGAGACGACAAGCAAGCGCGTGGCGACGTCGGCACCGGCGAGCGAGGACCAGGTGAGTAGATTTATACCTACGGGGAGAAGTCGGGTGGATGGCGTATAGCACCCCCGCAGTTCGTGGTGATGTATACGAATACGTATATACACATTTATTGATTATATATTGTTTGAGTTTATTGATGATAAATATGGATGGTTTAGTATCGCGAAACCCTAGAGTAGTGGTCGCACCATACATGCACACACCCACCCATACTTGCATACATTCTTCTTCCATTTGTATTTACGGGAATATATATAGTTATGTATTCACATGGGTATGGGACTATGTGTTCACATACGGATTTGAAGATGATACTTGGGATTGAGATGAGTCGATGAGATTTGTGTTGAGCTTGTGATATCGGTGATATGGCAGGATTCGTACTTGAGATACGTCCTGGTGTTATAGCGGATCTTGGGGCGGCGATACGGATGAATAGTGTTATAAATAAAATGGTCGACATGTGATCGTGATATGAGACATGATATGCTAGGATATTGATATTAGGCCGTATCAGGCGATGTATACCCCTTGATGATGTATGTGCTGACGATATCGGTTTGTACGAAATTGTCGATCAGTAGTCAGATCATGAGTATATTGAGGATATTAGTATTGTACTAGACATAGGTCAGTACCCTAGACTATGATCTTGGATAAAGAGGATACCAGAGGAATAGTGTGAGGAGTATGATATTGACCCGTACCCAGATTTGGGGATGCCGTACGACGGATTTACGTACGAGCTTATATCTTGATGATTGATCCGCACTCTTGACTTGAGATGTCTGATTATAGATATGGTATCGGATATGATATTATTGAGGCGGGATCACCGACTAATATATATACAGGTATGTATATGTATCGACTCAGATATTAGGCGGTTCCTTACCTGTAGTCCAGCTTGTTAGCTTAGCCCTTTAGTTTAGTTTAATTATTAGATTAGATTCGACTCCTACCTAATTCAAAAGCTAACGAATCGTCTCAAGGGATTCTACGGATATTTCAAAAGACGTATCTTTTCTTAAAAACACCGTAGCCCATATTTTCAAAGCCTCACGATTCGTGTTATTTTCAAAAGGCACCATTGTAGGACTTTTATTAGGTTAATGCAGATTAGTTATCGTTGCGTCTAGTATTCAGCTCCCGCTCATTATTGTGGTTCGCTCCGTATCGCATGCTTATATTATGTTTCATATTCTATTGTTGATATCATGCTGTTAGGATACCAGCACCATTACCGATGACGCGTATGTACCACGTACACTTACTTGCCGGCTCACACACATCTTCATCGGTAATTGCCATGTCACGAACACTTTAGAAAATACTATTTCTATTGACATAGGTTGTTAGCTAATAGTTTAGACATGATATTAGTGTACTTGCCTTATATGCTAGTTAGACATTGTAGTTATTGCCTACTACTTCATGCATGTTATTATTCACTGTTGTGTCGCATTCATGGATTCTCATGCCTATATTCACTGTTTACATGCTATTGATGACTTGGATTCGGATTTCATAAGATTTCTTGGATTTGGAGGAAAACCGCAAAAACATAAATAAACCTTTTCTCTCTTTTAAAATAAAAAGTGCGGTTTTCCCATGATGTATGAGTCGTCCACCATGAGTTTGCTGATGGATTTCGAGACCCGATTCGAGGAGTGGAGGAACCGTTTCGGGTACATGGTGGGCCCGGTGCGGTACCACGGGGCAAGAGGATCGTGTTGTTGACGTTGAGCCTGGCAGGGGAGCACTACCGACCGGTGATTTTTCCCGACGCGTCGGATATCCGGAGGATACCGTCGTGGTCTTGAGATGGATGGTAGCGGCCGGTCTGGACTGACGGCGCCCTAGATATTGTGATTGAGACATTGAGATTTTGAGATATTGAGATACAGAGATTGTGACACAGAGATATCGAGATATTTGGATACTTGTTTTGTGTCGATGCTGGGCACTGTTTTATGCTGATTTCATTTATGGTACCTCCTATTTAAAATATAGAAATCTCACTGATTTATGAAAGTAGCTTTATTCAGTACATGCATTCTGTTTCATGCATTCATACATCATCCATATGATATATCGCTACCTGAGGCACTGACACTGGCACATGGGATTACACTCGGGTTAGATATTTACCCTAGCCTTTGTTATAGGCTGCATGTTATATAGATAATTGAGGATATATTATGATCATTGACCTAGGTTGCGTTATTTATGCGATTTCTTTCCGTAGATATTTCTCTATTCACGAGTTGGCAACTCACCCCCGTTGTGCCCCAGTTTCTTGCAGGTTTTGCCGTATAGGTTTCATTACGGCTTTGCTGGCACTACTTCCCATTTCCGGGTGACTTGCTAGTAGGTGGGTTTACTTGTATCGTACCCCCATTATATATCTTGTATATCATTATTCTGTTGTATCTAGAAGTTCCATCAACCAAACATGTATTTATTTTTGAGATAGAGACCAGTGATGTTATTCTTTCGACCTTAGAGTCGCGCGTTATATTTCTGTGGATTTCTTGTGGTTTTGAGTTTCCTTTTGAGTTTTGATCCTCGCCGTTGGCGTTGTATATTATATTGCTTGTGTGGTTGTGGCCGTCGATTGACGAAGAGCTAGCTCCCGCTTGGGGATGTCTTTTTATTGATTTCGTATACTATTCATGTTGTATCACATTTGGGGGCCAGTATTTACAAAGAAGACTCTGCCGAAATTTTCAGGAAATTTTTTATGTTTTTAAAAACCGCATAATTCGGCTTATGCTATTGAAACTACTTGTTTTAAGTTGGTTTGTCCTGCACTCTACATCTTTTCTTGGTTTGGATTTCTGGGTTTTCGGTTTACTTAGATTACGTACGCATCGAGACGTTCGTAGTTTAAGTGCCGGTCATGTTCCGTACTTTCAGGTCGTGACAATTCTATATTTCATCTTCTTCTTCATCTCAAAAAAAGCTCTCTAGCTTTTCTTGAGGTGAAGAAATATTGTAAGAAAAATTATTCTAAAGTGAGCAAAAAATTCTACTTCATCAACTACACTAGATTAGCCATTTAGTTTAGGTTGTTTGCTTCATTAATTCCCAATTAGTGAAGAGTTAGCTTGAGCTAGAGTCTCCTCAACATAGATCATCTTCGGCCTCGAAGAATTCAAGCAAGCTTGTTCATTTCGCTTTGTGGAGCCTAATTTGAGTCCGGGAAAACACTACTTGGAGCGAAGGGACTACTATACGGAGCTATTGAAGTGGAGGACTGATCTACAAAGGTTGTATTCCTTATTCAATTGGTGTAATGTTTGATTACATGCTTGTTTACCATAATTCAATTCCTCTAGTTAGATCCTTGGTTAGGGTTCTTTAGGGCACTAAAATTTATAATATGGCATGGTTGATGCCTTCCGAAACCTTGTAGTGGTGCTAGGAAAACCGGCACAATATCTATGCTGAAATCCATACGGATATAACTTGGCACTGCTATTATTCTTGACTATGATATCTGGTAGGTGGATGACTATACCGTCTTTCTAAATGGGTATTTGAAAGTACACGTGTATATGACTCTGCCATAGGCTTATTATAGTCAGTGTGAGCAGCGGAAGGTGTGCAAGTAGCTTATGTCTAGTTGTAGACTAAAGCAGACAGCGGAGACGGATCATTTGTTTTGATGTGATAGTCAAAGTGTTTGACTTCATTAAAATAACAGATGAACCTAGTAAAAAGGATGTAGGGAGTATTGTCCTGGTATTTAGATGACATGTTCCTGATAGGAAGTGATATTCTTATACTACAATTGGTCAAACTTTGGTTGTCATAGATGTTTCTCCATATAAAACCTGGATAAGATATCAGGAATTTTGATGACTAGATCTATGGTTTTAGATCTAAATTTGGCAAGTGTCTCAATCTGGGTACTAAGACACCATTCTAAAAGTGGTTTAGAATGGACGACTCCTGACGCAGTGGTGCACCCGCAAACTGATGAGGAGAGCGACTTGCATGAATGACATACTTGCTTAAGTAATTGAGTCAATCATGTACCAAACCAGATGTTGCTTTTGCACTTGCTGTAGTAAGTAGATACTAATCCAATTCCGGAGAAACAAAAGGAAGCGGTTAAAAACATAAGAGGATGTTCTTAGTATACGGTAACAGTAGCCTCCTCCAGGAGGCGGTTATCGGTTCAGGCTTCCAAGATGACTTAGATGGCAAAGATGTTGTTAAAGTTTTGAATTTACCCTCTTCTGAGGAGTAGTATATTGGATAAGGCTCCAATAGAAATACTGAGATAGGCATGGTGCAGGATGCTGGTTATGACTCAACGAAGGATACAAACCAAAAGGTTTGTTGGATAAAGTTGTTCATTTATGAACTTGGTCCCATCAAGTATCCAGACAAATTCTTGAAGCGGGGTATCGCTCATTTCGGGAGATTATTGATCTCCGCGAAGTTGAGCTATAGAGAGATGAAGTTGGAACATTGTAGCAGATCCACTCACTGAGGCTATTTTTCGAACACAAATGTTTCTCAAACACGATTTGCGAAATTGATTAGTAAAGAAGTTGGATATTCTGTAGCACATAAGCTGTGGGTATATGATACCGTAAGAATTAGCCTTAAGTGTAAATGGAAGATTATTGGTTATAGTACCCTCAAGACAATTGAAATTGCAGGCAGACGATTATGATAATTGAAGGACCTGTACAAGTAGAACGGTCTTACTCAAGCTGATAGTATATTATATGGTTTGTCTTTATTATTGATATGTATATGTTTTACTGGTTATTACGTATCGCTAATACATAATGATAAAGCCTGTAGGATTTTTGCTTGACTACCTACATTATGATGGTGATCATATACATGGGAGCTGAGTGCTCCATAAGCGCATTCTTAAATGTCCTTAGTCAAGAGAGTATCGAGATTGGACATCGATATTCTGGAGCAGACTAGTGTATACGTTTCTAGACCCCGACGAGAGACGGTGGCCGGTCTCACAAGCCATTGGTGTTGTCACCTAAGTTAGTATACATGTGCTCACTGGAGTTGAGTATACTGGACGAACTCGTCGAGAACTTCTAGATGGTATTATACATATCTAGTGGCATGAGTACAGGTTAGTCCTTTGACTTGAGATCATCATTTGTCTCATGTAAGTTCCTACCGTACTTAAATTACTGCCCTACCACAGCTCAAACGTGCAAACGGGTTTTAGTTGGATACAGTCCCGAGCCATATAGAGGCAGTGAGCGATTGTCAGGGATTCGTCTCTTCTGATATTAGGAGTCGATGTTGCGCTGTATTCGGTTGACCATCACCATAAATCCATGGCCACGATGGATGAGATTTACCGATAAGAGTTTAGTAGTTTCTCGGTTGGTGATGAGCTGGACTCCGGCACGACTTATCGGGTTATTAGGGTATAACGTTATCCACTCCTAGACCCGGTACGCGATACTCTTAGATGAAAGGACCGGACTGTACGGAGATTGTCACATTCAGGCTCAGTAGGATACGGACGAACTTGATTGTCGACCCCTTTCAGCATATACATGGATATCCATTACGTACAGCTAGTGTCGCCGACGTGCTTGTGGTTATGAATTTATCCAGTAACTCACTGCCAGCGTATTGTCGAGTCTTTAGAGTCCCGCATAAAGGGTTTTTCCGGTTCAGGCGATATGATGTAGAGGTCGTACGTTAGTATGTGCATGGGTCCGATTAAATACGTATACTAGCTACACGGACTTTAATCGGACGGTTGATAATACTAGCCGGCTTAGGTTTAAACCGGATTATTAAATCAAGTTTTGATTTAATAATTTATATATATATATATTCTAATATTATTGTTCACTATTTATTTTCTCTCTTTTGGCTATCTGTATTTTAATATGGATACGCGTATATATAGCGATGCATATACCGGGGATGTATTCCGTATTTATACGGAATACCTTCTAGAAGGAGGTTATCTAATTTGTGAATATTCATTTATGAATATTTAAGGAAATGAGAAGGTGCGGTGGAAAGTGCGACATGTAGAGAGAGATAGACTTCAATTGTTTATTCTAAAATGGTTGTCATATTTTATTTGGTGAAAATAAAAATGGAGCTATACTCTCGTTACAAAGACTTAGCCATTTTCATTATGAGCTCTTGCTCTTCATCCTCCTCCTTGTTCACTCTTAAGTGATTAAAAGAGAGTTTTTGAAAGTGGAAAAATTCCTGCATCCCCACGCTTCATTTCTAACAAGTTTGGAGTATCGGTTGCTTCACTAGGTGAAGCTGGAGTTTAGATCGGTTTTCATCAAGTGGATCATCTTCGGTAAGGACGATCGCCTCTCAAACTTGTTCCCAATGGTTTACGAGGAGCTTCGAGGGTTCTTCCATGATTGGGTGAACATACAACAAAGGTTGTAGTTTATATAACCTTGCATGTTGTTTTATAGTTTAGTGTTTGGAACAGATTCTAGGTGACGGTTTCCTCGCATTCGCAAGAATTTTTTTGTTCACGCCTTCCGCTTCCGCTGCGCATTGGCCGTGAGCATCGGGGGAACCCCAACATACACTACCCAAAACTACCCAGTGCATGAAAAAATCTATATCGCTGCTCCTTTTCCCATAAAAAGAAAACCCAAATCAATTCTTAGTTCTCCCAAAACCTTGAGATTTATTCCTGATTGTTCATAGTACTTATTGCAGCTCCTGATCTTCTTCCTAATTGATTGTGGTCCCAATCGAAGCTCTTGATCTTTCCGATTAATTGCGGCTTCGTCTAAAAGGTAAAATATCTCCATTTTCTTGTTTCTTATTAGGCTTGAGCATTCTTTCTTTCCTCTTATCTTATTTCTCAAGAAGAACTCTTAAGAGCAACGATAAAATCCCCCCTCTTCTATTTACTATTTCTTAAAAAACAAAATTACAAACACTATGATGCAAACCCTTTGAATCTATAGAGGGTTGAAAAGGAAGATTTAAGATATATTCTTTCTTACTTTCGCTCTTTCTCAGCTCATCTCTTGACTTCCTTCACTATTTTACATGAGATTTAATTAATCAACGATGATTGCCAACGAGGTATGTAATTTGTATATTAGTCTTTTTTAAAGCATCTCTATATATGCCTATCTTTCTTTTCTTGAATTTGATTTTGATTTACTAAGCACAATATTGGTCTAATTTAAGTATGATTATAGTATGAAAAAGATAAGCCAACTTATATTCCTTAAAGCATTGTTGTAAAATTACATTACAACAAGCTTATGTAATGAAGATCGAAATCAAAAGATAAGTATTGTTCGAATTGATCCAATCTTCTCTACAAAAGCGTAAGAATTTCAAGTTTGACAAGATCACTTGCGAAATGGATGAAATATATAGCCGATTAGCAGTTAAGTAATTACTTTAGCAATATATAAATTGTTATTCATATTATGAATCAACACTCAATCTTATGAATTAATTATATTAAATGTTATGCTAGGACATAAGAGTTCCTACATAATGTGTATTCTATAAGCCAAACATAGACTTGGTTATTTATGTATAAATTGGAACAAAAAATGGATCCCAAGAATTATAATCAAGTTAAAGTAATTATCAAATGGCACAAGAAAAGCTGTCTTAAATACTATACCAACAATACTACAAAAGAATTATATGTAAGTTGTCATTTTAATTTTTATATAAATTGGAACAAAAATTAAATCCCAAAAACCTATAATGATGTAAATGTAATTATCAATGCCATAAGCAAAAACTTCATCTTAAAGGCTATACCAACAATACTACAAAAGAATTATGTGCAAGTTATAATTTTGTTCATATTTAGATGAGAAACTCTCGTATATATACCTTATACAGTAAATTTCATTTATACTAATGTAAAGATTATTAGTTTCTAAGTTTCAATCTAAATCTTATTAAGAAAGACATCGAAAGGTCTGAGAAGTTTACATAACATACACAATATTTCCAAAGTAGAACTGAGCTAACATATCTTGGAAATATAGGAGAGGTTATGGAGCTGGCCACTGAAGGCACATAACCATCGATATACTATGCCTTACACTTTTGATAATGCTAAGTTGCTAACATCAATGGTCATCTACAAAAACACAATTCAACGCACAATTAATTATGGAGTTACAAGCAGAAATCCATCATAATGTTAAAGAGGTGGAGAGAAAAAAGAAAGAGGCAAAGAGAGAAACCATGAGAGAACAAAGAGCATGACAGATGGAAGAGATGAGTAAATAACTTGATAATTATAAATCCGTGATTCAATGGAACGAGGAAACTAATATGTTTCTGTTGGGATGGTATGCATTATAGACTGGTCTTATATTGGATTGTTTTATTGCTATGGAAATATGACTGTGTTTTTGTATTTTTATTAAACTTTTTTTCACAAACAGATGAAGTTTGGTAATAGTATTTATAAGTAATACTAATTTATGTATGTTAGTGCAGTTTATGGATCAAGTGGTATGGATTATTATTGTTAGCAGCATTTCGTAATTAATATTGCAATAATTGAAAACGTAATAAATAAATTTTTATTAATGCTCGTGGGTCACATAGCTATAATGTTTAGCAACAGTTATGATGGTTGCTACAATCGTTGTTATAGATTTTTAAATGCAACGAGCAATTAGTTGCTAAAATCATTTTAGGAAAGAGGAATGAATTGTCTCTGCTAAATTTGATTTGAGCAATTGATTGACTGTTGCTAAATAGCCTTATAGCAACAAGTAGATGTTGCTGATGAAAAAAAATTTTAGCAACGATTAACATCATTGCAAAATTACTAACATGGAATATTCATATATTTTTAAAAAAACATTTTAACAACAGTCATGTTATTTACAACAATATACCATTGCAATTATCCATGTGTAGTGGTTGTATAAGCAGCAGTTTGACCGTTGTTAATGTGTTCGCAACGATGACACCGTTGAAATTAAGTCTAGTAGCAATACTATGAATCAAAGCTAATGGAGCCTCTTGTAGTAGTGTATATTATATGCATGTATAATATAAAAACAACAGCCATGCAACTTTGCCGAGATGGTGTGTGTTGAAATTAATGAATTACGCATTCAGTTAAAGGCATGATCCCTACATGGACCATGATTACAAGAGCCATCAAGTCCCTCATCTTAAAACCGAAGCATGAATCTACCTAATGCCCAAACCTGCTGGCTATGATAGCAAAAGAAAAGGCCTTGGGGGTCAAAAGCTTTGTCGACTTAGAGTTGATATCTCAATAGTCATTTTACTTGGATAGGAAAAGATGAGCCAGATGATGTAAGTATTTTCGATGATATATTGAAAGTAAGATCTCATAGAAGGGGTCAATTTACAAGTTTACGATGGTCCAACCTAACCTGGTTCTACAGATTTTAAAATCACAAATCGAGCAGGTTCATCCTTGGACAAGCATTTTTAGTTAGATATTTCCACGAGTGTAGGGACTAAGAGGGCAGGAAGGGAAAATATTCATTGTCTTAATTCTTTTGCACAAGGAAAAGGTCAGGGAAAAAATATTAGTTAAAGGAATAACAAACTAAATATATGCTTTGAGAAAGCATAGAACCCATGGTTATCACAAGCCAATAGGTCATGGCAAGAAACAAGGTAGTAACCGATGATAAACATATTCAAGGAAGACACATGAAATTGAATGCAAAGAAGTTAGCCCAAAGAGAAGCCGATCTATACTTGGGAATGGAAAATCAGTAATCACATGTTCAACGAAATATCAGGGTTGATTTGCTTATGTGTAACCCTTCTTTGGTGGAAAAAAGTTTTCCATATCCTAGCACTTTCTATGCCCATTTGGTAATTTCTATAAGCCATCAAAAGTAGTGAGCTTGCACCAGTCTCAACACTATTTCATAACTAATTATACATTTGAAGGAACTAAGTCATCTAAATCTCTTATCATTTACTAAGATGAAGTATAACTTGGTATTTTCTTTAACCTTATCCTATAAACTCATATCTTCTAACAATATGTCACACATCTCTAAACAATCAATCTTATCTCCCTATATCCTTTCAACAACAACTGCTCATGTAAGCATTCCTTTCTACAAAACCTCTCTTCCATTTTATTAGCAATTCATATCAATTGCACAATCACAAAGTTAACTGTAAATGGCCTGTATGAAAATCATAAGAAATTCACCAAAAACTTGCGTCGCCCAATCCAATCGAGTCAAGTCAACCAAAACATTAAAATAAAAAAAAACAAAAGCGAAGAAAACCAACAAAGCTTCTTCCCTCAGGTATTGAAAGCACAAAGATTTTCATCAAATAAGGAGTTAGGCCCAAGCAGTAAAGACCTATCAAATAATCAGAAGATGAAGTGCAAAGGACCTATCTTAGGAATCAAAGAAACCTCACAAACAACTTGATTCCAAACTGCTTTCCAAATAGAAAATGTAAAGGGCTAATTGCATATAACACTTGACCGGATAGCTCATATATCACCTATAAGTTATAGCCTCTCTGGTTTACTAGTACTCAACACCAATGATATCCGTATCCATCGGCTGTAGAATATCAAAGTTGGCATTACTACTGAATAATATATCAGTCAATGGGTCATAAGTGTTTGATGAGATATAAATGAAGACCTGACCAAGTTACCAATGTTGTAAAACAAAATTTTGATAGGCGTTTAAATGTCATCGGCTATCAATCACACCGAATGGACTTAAGAGGTCAAATGGCCGCATAATTAGGCTTATGTGAAATATGCAGGTGAACGGCCAGTCAATCGGGGGCATATATACGAAGTGTATAACCTACACAATATCCAAACTCAGTCTCCACTTAAGTGTGTGTGCACACACATGCATGCATGTGTGTGTGTCTCTTATGCATTATGCGCTGGCCAACTAAATAGAGACGGAATGTGTTTTATAACATTGCAAGGTACCTTCGCTCAAGCCTGCGTGGAGCTCTTCCCAATCGCCTTCATCTGTACCGCGTGATCCAAATCACTGGCCGAAGCCACAGTCGGCAGCGCCTCATACGACCCTCCGTTCCCCCTCCTCCCCAACCCCGCAACCCCTCCGCCTCCACAAACCTTCCCCACCACCACGAAAACCACCACCCCCAACACCGCCACCACCACAACATTCACCGCAAACACCAAATCAAGAATCTGGCCAGCCCTCACCCTGCTCTCGTCCACATCGCACCTCGTCGTCTCCACCCCCACATCAAGGAGCTGGTGGCATCCGTACGGTATGAAGCTCTCGACGTAAAGGGCGAGCCCCGTTTCCAAGGACCAGAGGCCTTGGAGGGAGATCGAGCAGGCGAGGGCGAGGTCGAAGATGAAGAGGGAGGGGGAGACCGCCAAGGCGAGGGAGAAGAGGGAGGAGCTGAGGGAGATGGCAGACGAGAGAGACGACGTCTTGGATTGGAGATCGGATGGTGGGGAGGGGGAGAGGGAGAGGAGGAGGAAGGAGAGGGAGAGGAGGAGGAAGGAGAGGTCGGAGGGGAGAGGGAGGGGAAGGAGGAGGGAGAGGGAGAGGAGGAGGAAGAGGGAGAGGGAGAGGGAGGTGTGGAGGGAGGGGAGGGAGAGAGGGGGGAGGAGGTGGTGGATGAGGGAGAGGACGAGGGAGATGGAGATGAGGAGGAGGGGGAGGTGGCGGAGGAGGGGGTGGGGGCGGCGGAGGGGGAGGGGGTGATAGGGACGGGCGGAGTAGGGAGTTGGGGAGGGTTTGAGGAAGGAGATGGAGGAGAGGGTGAGATGGTAGAGGCCGTAGGAGAAGAGGGTGATGAAGGCCAAGGTGTGGTACAGGAGAAGAAAGCCCATTTTGGGATTTTTGATTGATTGATGATGATGATGATTAGGGTTTTTGGATTTGGTAGATTTTGGAAGGGAAAGGATGATGAAAGGGGTAAGAGGATGAATGGTGGTTTAGGTATCCTAAGATTGGAGCGCCTGGTCTAGTACTACAACATAAGAGGATTTATTTATTTAGGAATGAAAATTGAGTTTGGATATCTATTTTATTAGGAGGTGGGGGAAGAGGGAAAGAGCAAAGGGTGGTGGGGGTTGAATGCCGAGGCCTGTTTAGGTATCCTAGACTAGACTCGAGGACCTGGTCGAAGTTGGTGTTTTCGTTGGCTGTCATATGGTATTCCTTCTACAGTTTAAAAATACCAAAATATGTAGTGAAATTGCGCCGGTGCATTGTCCATATGTGTGTATTTTTTAACACCATGGAAGAAGATTTGAAAAGATTCTTTGCAAATTTTAGTCTCGACGATTGAGATTTTGCACGAAATTTTAATTATGTTTTTTGCTAAAACGCCCCCCATCACTTCGTTAATTGCTAAAACACCCACATACTTCGTATTTACTTAAAATATCCCTAATATATATAAATTGCACTAAAAGGCCCTTAATAGCTCAAAAAGAGAATTTTTTTTGTATCTTTCATTCCAACATTAAGGGGTCAACGTTGAGTATTGGGGTAGGATTTTAAAACCACCCAAACCCTTCTTCTCTCACAATTTCTGATTTTCCCCCAATTTGGTTTTAGGGTTAGGTTTTGATCGAATATGATGGAAACCGGTTTATTTTTCTCAATCTTCTCTAACAACGAGCTTGTGGAATGTCATGATAGAGTCCCTAGTGCTCACGCCGCTAAACATGCGGCCAAGATGAAAGTGAAAACAAAAATTTTAATGCAAGCACAAGAAAACGCAACCCAAGAAATCGTCCCAACACTAAACTAGCAAGAAAATAAGCGAGCTAGCTACTAGGTTAAAAGCATACAACCTTTGTAGCGTGTTCACCCAATCGTGGAAGGCCCCTTCTAAGCTCCTAGGCCATCGAGAACGAGCTTGAAAGTGAAACGCCTATGCCGAAGATGATCCACGCGAGGACCCGATCCAAGCTTTAGCCTCACTCCAAAGTGAACTTTCATGAAGCAACTTGCAATCAAGATTTGCTAGGAGATGAGTGCGACAGATGTAGGAATTTTACACAATCATTTCTTTCTATTTTTCAATCTTAAGTGAGCATCCAACTCGAGAGGAAGAAGGAGAAGGAGAAGGAGAAGGAGAGGAGAGAGAATGTGCAAGTGAGAATGAATGAGTTAGGAGAGAAAATAAACCATGACACAATAGTTTTAGGAAATCACTTTCAAATAAAATAATGTACCCATTCCTCTCTACCATCCCTCAAGCCAGCTCTCTTTTCACCTCACCCTCTACCTCATTTTATTTCTTTTTAATAAAAAAGAGAACCTAAAATGAGGCGTCCTCCTTCTAGAAGTATTTTGTGTAAATACAAAATACAACTCCCGATATATATATCATATACATATATGCGTATCCGTATAAAAATACGAATAGTCAAGAGAGAGAAAATAGAAAGTGAAGATAATACTAGAATATGTGTGTGTGTGTGTGTTATATATTAGATCAATACTTGATTTAATAATCCGGTTTAAACATAAGCCGGCTAGTATTATCAAACGGCCGATTAAAGTCCGTGTATCCAATACACGTATTTAATCGGACTCTTGTACGTATCAATATACGACATGTACATCGTTTTGTCTGAACCGGGAAAACCCTTTGTGTGGAACTCTAAAGACTCGACAATATACTAGCAGTGAGTTACTGGATAAAATCCATAACCACAAGCATATTAGTGGCACTTGTTAGTGTATATGCCCTAGAGGCCATTATTGTATCATACTAGTTTGTATATTACTTGATGAAAGCTTGGGATATTCACAGTTGTATAGACAATCTTGCTCAAAATAATAGTATGCTATTTGGTTTGTTTCTACTTTAATGTGCATGTGTTTCTTTTAGCATATCGCCTTTACACATTAGTGGAGCCCTTAGGATCTTTGCTTGATTACCAGCGTTGTGATGACAGTCACACTAGTGGGGGCTGGGTAATTTACAAGCACATCCTTATACAGGTCCTTAGTCGTAGGATAATCGAGACGGGGCATCGATACTCCGGAGTAGACTAGCGTATGCGCTTCTCATCCCAGCAGGGGAGATGGTCTGTCCCACAGCCATTAGTACGTCGTACTTGAGATAGTATGCTGGTGCTCGTTAGGTTACGAGTACACTGGACAGAACTCGTCGGGAACTGTTGGTTGGTATTATACCTATCGTTAGTTATCAGTTCCCAGGTGACATGAGTACAGCTTAGTCCGTTGACTTGACACTGTCACTTCGCCTCGAGTGTGTTCCCACTGTTCTTAGATTGTTACCCTACCACGGCTCAAAGGAGTCGTCCAAACAGGTAGCAATTGGGTGCAGTCCCGAAGCACTTGGAGGCAGTGACGGTTAGACAGGATTCGTCCCTCCCGGTATTGGGGGTTGATATCGCGCTGTATCTAGGAGAGCCATTACACAAAGTCCCTGGCCAGGGCTAGCGAGATATACTGGTAGCGTTTCCAGTGTTATCTCAGTGTGTTCTGGGCTACACTCCGACACGACTTGTACCGCTATTAGGGGACTGACATTTACCGCCCCCCTAGGCCCTCCATGCGATACTCTTAGACGAACAGACCGGACTGTACGGAGATTGTCATATTCAGGTTCAGTAGGAGTTCGGATGGGTTCACCCCATCAGTCTTCTTATCGGCATCTACCTGGGGACCGTTACGTATAGCTAGTACCGCTTGCGGCCTGTGGTTAAACCCACTGCCAGCGTAGTGTCGAGTCTTTAGAGTCCCACACAGAGGGTTATTCGCCTTTGAGCAAAACAGAGTAGAGGTCGCATGGTTTTGCGACGGGGTTCGTTCACATCCGTGCACTTGTGCACGTTTTGTTGCGCCACGGCAGCGCCCCGGCCGTCTATCCGAGGCCAAAATGCGGAATCAAAATTTTCTTAACTTTAAACTGGCGCTACCGCGGAAAATATACCCGGATCGTAACCATTAACCGATACTAGCTATCAAGAGAAAGGGTGAGAGATATACCGAGTGATCCGAGTCCTCCGGTCTTCTCGTCATCGTCCCGATCCCCCGCGGAAACTCCGGTCGTCGCCTCCTTGCCGGAAGGGCACCACATCGTCTGTATCTTTTACGGGCTCCCACCTCAATACCGAGGCAACTCGGGCGCGAAGTAGGCTAGCCGACGCGTCCAAGATTTGCTGTAGAATGTGTAGTGTAGAGCCTATGTCTCATTTGGGGTTTGTTGCCTTTGAAGATGATGGAGGAATCAAGATTAGAAAAATGGTGCTTGCATTTTTCTAGCATGAAAATGAGATCAAGAATCAAACTCTCAAGAATGAAAACCTCTTCTTCTCTTTTCTCAAAATGAAACCTTATCATGTAAGAATGGTGGAGGAAAGAATATATGAAACATAACAAGAAGGGAGGTGAGTGTAGGAGAAGAGAATAGGTGACCACAACCAAACATCATCATAACAAAACTCACATCAACTCCAAATCAACCCTAATCACCATTAATGCAAAAGGTTGATGTAAAGAGAATCAAATGATGGTTGAAAAGAAAAGATACCATCATAATTAATACATTTGCAAGAAAATCCTCCACAATAACTTGCAAATAACCCCCTCCATCGGAAAAGTCCGGCCGGGAAAGAACAAAGGAAAACTGGCCGGAACGGAATGCAAACTGGCAACTCCAGAAAACTGGTCCCGTAATAAATTACAGGAAAACCCCGATACTGTGCATACACACCCGCATCTGTATTCCGTCCGGATACAAATGCAATGAGACAAAATCTACACTGTACTATATTAGGATCCGGTTTAAACCAAAGCCGGCTAGTAATATCCGTTCGATCCTGATCCGTGCAATACCGCACGTACCCGATCGAACCTTGCCATATATCTATACGGCCTCTAGTACTAACCGTCCGATCCTGATCCGTGCAATACCGCACGTATCTGATCGGACCCTGCCATATCTCCATACGGCCTCTACAGCGTTTCACCCGAAAGCTTGAGTAACTGAAAGTGTGGTGGACTCTAAAGACTCGTCAATACTATGGCTGTGGATTTAACCACTAGCACGTCAGAGGTATTAGCCAATACGTGACGGGCCACCAGCTATTGACCAAAAGGGACGTCGATGAGAGAACTCATCCTGACACCCTATTGAGCCTGTCAGTGACAATATCCGTACAGTCCGGTCCGTTCGTCTATGAGCATCGCATGTCGGGCCTAGGGGGTTGGTAAAAGTCAGACCCCCAAAAGCGGTACAAGTCGTGTCGGAGTGTAGCCCAGAACATCCTGAGATACTACTGGAATACCTACCAGTAAATCTCCTGCCTCGGCCGAGGGCTTTGCGTAATGGCTCTCCTAGACACAGCGCGACCTCACCCCCAATACCAGGAGAGACGAACCCCTGAAGATCCGCTCACTGCCTCCATGTGGCTCGGGACTGTACCCAACTAAAACCTGTTTGCACGACTCCTTTGAGCCGTGGTAGGGTAGTAATCAAAGCACGGTGGGAACTCACACGAGACAAATGACGATCTCAGGTCGATGAACTAACCTGTACACATGTCACCAGGGAACTGCTATCTGACGTCTGGTATAAGACCAACTAGCAGGTTCCCGGCGAGTCCTGTCCGGTGTACTCATAACCCAATGAGCACCTGTATACATCTTAGGTGAACCAACTGACACCAGTGGCTTGTGAGACCGGCCACCGCCCCTCGTCAGGGTCTCGACTGTATACACTAGTCTACTAATGGAGTATCGATGCCCTGTCTCGAAACTCCTACGACTAGGGACCTTTTAAGGATGTGCTTATAGACTACCAGCTCCCACGTATATGATCGCCATCATACTGCTGGTAGTCAAGCAAGAATCTTAGGGGCTCTATCAACGTGTAATAGCGACATGTCAGGTCACCTAAAGCAGTACACGATGATAAAAATAAACCAGATAGCATACTATCATCTCGAGTAAGACTGTCCTACCGGGATAGGTCATCCCTCAATCATTGCAATCACGTGCCTGTGATCCAATAATTGACTCTGAGGGCACTATCTCCAACACGTTTGGTGTCCGGACAGTTTATACTAGCGGGCTTTGCTTTAAGCCAGATCGTAGTATATTTTTTGGGATTGGTTTTATCTCATTGTATTCGTGTTCCTCAGAACATGGATACGGGTGTGTATGCACAGTTGACTGAGGCAGAGACATAGGACTTTTCATTAGGGTTGATGACCGTTGTCTTTTTCCAAACTCTAATGAATATGTGAAATATGATTATTGATATTAATTAATTATAATTGTGTTATGGTTAGGGTTGTTGACCATTTGACTATGGTTGACTTGTTGACCCAAGTTGACATATTGACCATCATCATTTCACATGAAAGATGCTCTTTGGTTCTTGCAAAATTCATTAAATGTGAAATGATAATGGTCATTTCAAGTTAACCATCACAATTATCTTTGATTAATTATTTAATTATCATAATTCACATATATGTGAGAATGGTTGATATTATCCTCATTCTCTCTTGCTCATTCTCTCTCATCCAAAGCTCATCCTCTTTCTCTCTCTCAAAGCTCTCCTCTCTCATGTGTTGAGAACAATTTGCTTTTGAGATAAAACACCAAAACTCTTCTCTACTCATTCTAGGGTTCTAGGTTTAGCAAGCCAAGCACTTTAGTTACCTCTAGGTTGAGGTAGGAGCCAAAGGTGGAGGCCCTCGGGTGGATCTTTCTTCAGCAAGAGAAGGCGACGAAGAGGACCCGTTCAACCCACTCCAAGGAGCAAGAAGAGAAGGAGTTCAAGACTTAGGTATAACCCTTTAACCGAGTAGCTAAACCTTTTAGCATGTTTGTTAGTTTTTGTTTAGCAAAGATCCTCTTTTTAGTCCATGTTGCCTTGGGTTTTAAAAATCGTTTTTTACCGTTTCCGCCTCCCCGTAAGCACCGGGGTGGGCAACGTGGACTTACAGTGGTATCAGAGCCTAACTAAACACAAACTAGCATATTAGCAAAGTATTTAGAACTTCGATCAGAAAAAAATCGCAAAACACGTCCGAAAAACCTAACTTTCTGCCGATTTTAAATCTGCTCTAAAAATAATTCCACATACTCTAAAAATCGGCTCAGGGTTTTGTTAGAATTGTCAGCAAAAACGAGCCACTGACTCGGTCAACGCGCCACAGAACCGCGGCGAGAACATGCTTCTTGCCGCGGATCCGCGACCGAGTTGACTCGGCCGCGACTCGTTTTTGTTGCAGTTTTCTCAGTGTTCTGTTTTGGGATTTTTAGTATATGTTGTTTCTGCCCAGAATTTCCAGAGAACAAAGTTGTGTTTGGGGTAGTTGCAAATCCGTATTTTTGATCGAAGTTCTGTTGACTTTAGCTAATGGGTTATATCTGTGATGTGATATATGCACTGAACGTCAACTAATCGCTATACGTCGATTAGTGGGGGTTGTGCATATCTGTGATCTGTAATGTTGATGGATTGTGTATATGAACTCGTTGGATTGTCGCGGATGAATAGCCGGGGTTTTGTGAGATGAGAGTTTTCTTTTTCTTTCATTTGATATAATATGTAAATTGATGTAATATTATTTTTATGGCCGCTCATCCGGGATGAGGTTGTAGCCGCCATTGTATATTATTTCTTTTATTGTTTTTGCTCCTAGGATAGACCCAAGGTGGGGTGCACAAACTACCGGGTACCTCGAAGTGCCGAGTGGCCTACTCACGTTGTTGAGGGAGGTTGCTTCACTTCGGGTACTTGGAGGGTAGTTTGCCGCACCCGTAGGGGTCTAGGGTGGGGTTTGGCTATTCATCGCGACCGTGTAATCCGTCTTTCGTTACAGGCTCGAACGAAACGCGGATTCCTAGTATATCCAATGTTTTCATCTGTGATCTGGAATGGCTATCATTGCATCTGACGAATGTTTATATCTATATATGATATCTAGTAAGCGTTGCTTATGTTTTGCATCCGCGCTAGTCCAGCCCCCGCTCTGTCGTTAGTTAAGTAACCTAACGGGTGATGACGGGGCCCAGTCGCGAATGCGGATGGCATAAGCGTACGTCATATTTTCGTTGTTTTCTGCAATGGTAGGATTAATTGATGGGACGCATTAAATTAATGCAAGAAAATAAACCAAAGTTAAAGTCGTTGGAACAATTTCAAAACCACTCGGTTTCTTTTCAAAACAACTTTTAAATGCGGAGCTTAAACCACTCCTTTTAAAAGCTATCTCGTTCTTTCGATCTTATCAAGTTCACTACGTTCACGGTTTCGCCAAAACCATCCGTAGCCCTCCGTCATTTCATATGGATAGTCAATAGTATTCAAGCTGTGTTTGTTAGCCAAAGTCAAGGCATAGTGATTGGTAGCTATTGGATATTCATGTGTAGCATAGATAGATGCGTTGGTTTGGGACAGTCGTACTGCCTTGTTGGCCAAAGTCAAGGGTAGGTACGGGTGGGTTCAAATTAACCTGGAAAATGACGGGTAGAACTTGACATGTGGCTTATGATTTGTTGGCCAAAGTCAAGGTCATAAGAGCATGGGGCAAAAATCCACATCGGGAGTTTCTAAATAAACTGAAACTTGCTAGTGCTGCATACCATTTAGAGTGTGATGATTTTGGTAGGATTCCTTCAGTTTTATCACATGATGATATTTGGATACCGATCCTACTGTGAGTATATGCTATTCCTCGGAAACTTTCTCACCTAACGATCAATGCTATAAACCAAGTAAGTGTCTAGAAAGGTGTTAGCGGGGCTACGCCCACAAGGAAAAGAGGTTATTTAATTAAGAAACTTCGCGAAAGCGTTGGAAAACCTCCCTCGAAGTACCAACACTGGCCTGGCTGAACGGTTAAGCAAATATTGTACGGTGAGATTGATCCCGACTAATTCTTCTTTTTTGGTTTGAGGAAGGATTCGAGAGACAGTGAGAACCATCATGTTTAGACAAACTAAAAACCACTCTGAACTTGCAAGAGCATCATCCTAAAGTGTTTCTTCTCTCTCTCCTAATTGCAGCGACCAAGCATCATGACCGGACTTAAGTTACTACTAGATAAAAACATACTGACATGGCCAAACTACAAAGATTGGCTCAGGAATGTCAAAATGGCAATCACTTATGACAAGTTGGGGTATCTCCTTACCACCACAGCTCCCCCTGTCCCAGGTCCTCAATCCAGCGTCGCGGATAAGGAAATCCGTAAGACCTGGGAGATTGATTGCGCGAAGGCCAAGTGCCTCGTGCTTGCCTCTATGGACAATGAACATCAGAGGAGGCACGAGAATATGGACCTCGAATCCATATTTCTTCATACTAAGGATCTGTATGGAGAGAAATCCCGTATTGCCAGATACGAAGTCTCGAAAAAGTCGTTTTCGGCGAGATTGGCCATCGGATCATCCGTAGCGGAACGCGTGCTTAAGATGATTGGCTATATTGAAGAGCTCGCGGACCTTGGGACCACGTTAGAGAACGAGCTCTACACGGACTTGATTCTCCAGTCCCTTCCTTTCACTTACGCCCTGTTTATCCTGAACTTCAACATGCAAGGAAAGGAAGTTGAACTATCGGAACTCTTAAACATATTGAGGAGTGCAAAGGGCACCCTACAGAAAGGTAGGGAGACATCCACTTTGTTTGCTGGAGGAGCTTCCTCTTCCAGGTCCAAGGCGAGAGCCAAAGGAAAGAAGAAGATGGCCCCTACCAAACCAAGGGGCGGTGTTAGTAAAGTGGAAGCAAAGGGAAAGGCAAAAGTAGCAAAGGTAGCGGGAAAGCTTGTGGGAAAGGAAGAGTGCTTTTACTGTCACAAGAGTGGACACTGGAAGAAAGATTGCAGGGCTTGGAAGGCCAGAAACCAGGTCCCAAAGCAAGTTGTGGCTTCGGCTTCAGGTGTGTATGTTATTGAAAACTGTCTATCAATAAACTCTACTTCCTGGGTATTGGATACCGGATCAGGATCTCATATCTGTAATTCTTTGCAGGCACTGAGAAAGCGTAGGGTTTTGAAGGCAGGTGATATGACCCTCAGAGTTGCAAACGGAGCTAGCATGGATGCTGAGGCCGTGGGGGACTATCACCTGGGATTGTCAGATGGACATGTTTTGGTTTTACGTGATTGTTATTTTGTACCCAGTTCGACTTGTAATATCATATCTGTATCTTTAATGTCTAAAGAAAGTTATGATTTTGCATTTGTAAGCAATGTTGTAAACATTCACCTTAATCATGTTCTGATTGGGTCGGGTACATTAAACAACGGTATACACGTATTGAACCAACCACATATTTTCAATGTCCAGAATACACACAAAAGAAAGTCTCCAGAAATAAATCATGCTTTCTTATGGCATTGTAGACTGGGTCACATAAATGAGACAAGGTTAACTAAGTTGCATAAAGAAGGATATTTGGATCCGTTCGAATATCAATCATATGCAACTTGTCAATCATGTCTCAAAGGAAATATAACAAAGACTCCGTTCACTGGACACGGAGTAAGAGTGAGCGAGCTCTTAAGACTCGTACACAGCGATGTATGCGGTCCAATATCTACACATGCGTGAAGTGGTTATTCTTACTTCATTACTTTTATGGATGATTTTTCAAGGTACGGATATGTCTTCTTGATGAAGCATAAATCAGAAGCCTTTGAAAAATTCCAGGAATACAAGAATGAAGTAGAAAAACAAACAGGCAAAAGTATCAAGACACTGAGATCTGATCGAGATGGTGAATACTTGAGTACCGAGTTCCTGGGTTACCTAAAAGAGAATGGAATTCTCTCTCAACTTACTCCTCCATACACCTCACAACATAATAGTGTATCGGAGAGAAGGAACCGAACCCTATTGGATATGGTACGTTCCATGATGAGTAATGCTGAGTTGCCACGATCATTCTGGGGATATGCACTAGAATCAGCTGCATATCTTTTGAACCGAGTTTCAACTAAGACTGTGCCTACCACACCATATCAGATGTGGAGTGGGAAGAAACCATATCTTAAGCACATTAAGACATGGGGATGTCCAACTTTTGTCAAAAAGCAGCATGCGGACAAACTCGAGGCACGCTCAGTACAGTGTAAGTTTGTGGAATATCCAAAGAACTCCAAGGGATATTTCTTCTATTGCGCAGAGGAACAAAAGGTTTTTGTTTCTCGTCATGCCTACTTCTTGGAAACTGAATTTTTGGAAAATCAGATAAGTGGGAGCGCAATAGAACTGGAAGAAATTCCAGAACCACAAGCTATTACTGAAAGCTTAGTAGAACCAGAGGGTTCAAAAGAACACGACATTCCTGCGCCGCTCCGCAGGAGTAGTAGGCAGTCTCATCCGCCCGAGAGATACTACGGTTTTCTCATAGACGGGGATAGAGAGAATTGCATCATGGATAATGATGAGCTTACAGTTAGTTATATGTATGCCCTAGAGGCCATTACTGTACATTGGATGTATATTGTAGTGGATGCTGGGACATATATAGGTAGGACTTTCTTGCTCGACATGATAGTACGCTATCTGGTTGCTCTTTATCTTAATATGTATACTTTCTGTCTCTTTGATTACATGTTGATAAAGCCCTTAGGATGTGTACTCGACTTCCAGGACTATGATGAAGATCATACTAGTGGGGCCTGGGTAGTCAATGAGTACATCCTTCATTGTTCCTAGTCGTGGGAATATCGAAACGGGGCATCGATATTCCAGAGTAGACTAGCGTATATCTTCTCGACCCATGTGATGGGCGATGGATGATCCCATATCCATTGTGTTTGACATCAGAGATGGTATGAGGGTGCTCAGTGGAGACTGGGTACACTGAACGGACTCGCCGAGAACTCCCAGATGGTATTATACCTCACGTCAGATGGCAGTTCTCTGGTGACACTAGTACAGCTTAGTCTGTTGGCCCGAGATCGTCATAGAGTCTTGTGTGTCTCCCACTGTGCTTTGATTTCCACCCTACCACGGCTCTACTGAGTCGTGCAAACAGGTAGTTTTTGGGTACAGTCCCAATTCACATGGAAGAAATGAGCGATAGGAGGGGATTCGTCTCTCCCGGTATTGGGGGTGGATGTTGCGCTATGCTCGACTGGCCATAACAGGAAATCCCTGGCCAGGGTTGCAGTGATCTACTGGTAAGAGTTATCAGTAGTTTCACGAATGTTATGGACCTTACGTCGGCATGACTTATCAAGCTACTGGGGTCTGACGTTTACCACCCCTAGGCGAGATATGCGACATATCGGATGAACAGACCGGACTGTACGGTAAGTGTTACTGGTTGGATTCACAGGAGTGTGAGCGGGCTTGCTCGTCGATCTTCTGATCGCTCAATACCCGGGTGGCCGTTACGTTTAGCAGACCGCTTGCGGCTTGTGGGTGTTTGATATGATCATCACCTGCTGCCGGCGTATTGACGAGTCTTTAGAGTCCTACACAGAGGTTTCCTGGCTCAAGCGAAACGAAATAGGAGCGCATATGAGATATGTGCGGGACCGAGAATAATGCGTGTATGTGATACCGTATTCTATTCTCGCGATTAATGTATCGATTAGTTGTATGCGATATAACCTAGTTATCGAATCGAGGATTGATTCGATAAGACGATACATTGGATATTAGTCGGTTATATGCGATATGACCGGATCGTTAAATCAAGTATTGATTTAATGATTTAATGCATAATTATATATTTGATATATTAGTTTGCATTAACTAATATTGGTTCATTTTAAAAGGATTTTCTCACTTGATGTACACAAGTTGTATATGTGATATACTTTTGTGCACTTGTTTGTATCATGTTTGATGATACATGCTCACTTGGGTTTGTGTAAAGAATTAAACCATGGTTATATGAGTGGTTAGGGTTTTGTTTATTTACGTCTTCATTTATTTATTTATTTTGTTTATTTTGGCAAAAGAAAATGATAAAGAGAAAATGGTGGCTTTCTTTGTTTGTTGTTGAAGCTTCATGAAGCTTTGACTAAGTGACCATTTTGTCTCATGCTTAACCATAACCATTCCACCTAACCATAGTCTATTCTCTACACCTAACCATGGTTGGTATATGATAAGTATTCCTTTTATTTTCTATTTTAAAAAGACTTATCATATTCTTTCTTCTTCTTCATCTTCAACAATGAAGAAAGCTTGCCTCCTGTAACGTTTTAAAAATAATTAAATAAATAATTAAATGAATAAAATTGTTTAAGTGAATTTTATGATTTTCGGTAAAGCAAAATGTATTTTTCGTAAAATCAAACCGCAATTGTTTTTCATTATAAATTCAAAAATACCTATTTAATTATGTAATTACTAGTAAATAGTGTTTATTTAGCCACTTATAAATTTTTAGTTTAATTAAAAAAATTTCCTAAATTAATTATTTTAAATATTAACATAAGCTTTATTTTTACACTAAATTAGTGTAAATTACAAATTTAAATGGTTTTAATTTGTAAAAATGAACCATGGCATGTTAGAATTTAGTATGTATCATGCAAAAATTATTTGCAAATTTTTCCTATTTTCTAGAGCTTTCTTGAGTTGCTATAGTAAACAAACAAATAAATAATTAAATAAACCATAAAAAGACCTTTAAGTGACATTTCTCCTCTTAAAACTTCTACACTTTTCCTTAATCATTTCTTTCTCTCCCTCACTCCCTCAAGGCCGGCCACAACCCTCCCATGGCTGCCCCCCCCCCCCATTTCCCACCTCATTTTTGCACAAAAATCCATCAAATTACATCAAAAATTCAACAAAAAATACACAAAATCCTAATCTCTTCATACCCTTTATTCTCTACCCTTTTTTATATGGATTGTGGAGTGGGAAAACCATGTATTTTGGAGGCTCATTTCTTGTTTGGATTTCACATTTTTGAGGTATAATTTTCCTTCTTTTGATTTATTGTTATTAGATAATCATTTAAGCTTAATTAGATTTAATGAATTAATTCTATATTTTTTTTTAAAAATGCAAGTTAGGGTTGTAAATTCAAGTTAGGGTTTTTAATAATTAATTAGGGTTATAATAGTTAGTTTAACACTTTTAGAATTGGAAAATATTGCATGGTTGTTAAATTGTAAAATTTTCATTTAAAATTGTTTTAAATAAGGAAATTAGCTAACTAGATTTTTCTAAAATGTGTTTGTGGGTAATAAAAAATTCCAATTAAAGTTGCTATCATTAGATTGTAGTTTTAGTGAGAGTATTAGCATGTAAATGGAAAGAAAAACTTAGTTTGATCACTAGATTACTTTGAGAATTGGAAAATACTAATAAAATGCTATTATTTTGTAAACTAGATTTTGAAAATTCCTAAATAAAGGAGATTAAAAATATAATTTATGGTTTCATTAAATCATTATCATCATGAATTGTGGTTTAATACATTAATTCATGCAAAATTATGTTTTGTGATGGAATTGTGGTATTTTGCTTGAAAAATGTTAAAATTGTTAAAAGTTGCAAACTAGAAATTTCAAATAAATGTAAAATTGTGTAATAAAAATATAGTAATGGTTTGTATAGTCTAGTAATGCTATTTAATGAGTTTTATGACCATTGGTTTCATTTAAATGTCAAGTTTCGATGAAAAACGGTAAATTGGCATTTTCGGGTTTTTCGAAAACGGACGATTTGATCGATTTTAGTGTTTCGATGAAATTGATCATGTTTTACAATATAAGTAATGTGTTTTAAAACTACAAGTTGTTTGATGATGTTATCTCGATCCATCGGAGTTTGTACGCTGATATCGAGCGGTATTTGGTTCTTTTGCGTGGACGGGACATAGGTTTTAACCTGTGCTTGTTCCTTGTATCGTTTGACTTTTGTATGTGATTCGGTTTACGATAATATTTATATGTTTGCGTTTAGGTACCCTTCAAGTGGACTGCGGGCGATGAAGAGGAGGATGGCGACACCGTTGTCGGCAGACATGGACCAGGTGAGTAGATGTATATCTACGGAGGGAAGTCGGGTGGATGGCGTTTAGCACCCCCGCAACGTAGAATAGGAATGGTACTTATTGACATTAGGAAATCAGATGTGACCCTAGTATTGACCCTAGGCTGGACTAGACTGATTTAGGAAAACCATATCCGAGAATGAGTACCTTGGAAGAGGTTCGTAGGTTTCAGATAGAAACACACCCACGCACACACACTGAAACTCGACATGGGGTATACGTGTATATGTATATATATAGAACGAGGTATAGGTATATACATATATATACAACACGTATATGTGATTCATTGGTGTGATATGATATCCGAGATATGATGAAACAATGTAGCGGGGCTTGATGCCGTAATTCTTGGCTATACAGTCGTATTAAAGTGTTAGCGGAATCATTAGAGAATGAGATAATGAACATGAATATATATAAATCATAAAGAGTGGTGGTGATATTGATGTACATGGGACGCTAGAATAGTACCCGGACTGTAACTTGTGACTGACCACGATATGGGATATGTATGACTTGATTACGACATCATATAGGTGCGACCTGATGTCGATACCATAGAGGTGTGACTTGAGGACGATATGATATCAGTATGACTTAATCACAATATGATACATATGACATGATATTTCTGAGGATAAACTAATGATGCTTATTATGATGGTAATGATATATGATTGATGTATGCGATCACAGTTTAGAACCTTGATCATGAGATGTGTTGATGATGACCCATTACTAATAATGAGACACCTAGGAGATACTTGATCCGTACCCTGATATAGGGATACCGTACGATGGATTTTACCGTACGAGGCTTAGATATGATGATTGATCCGTACTCTTGATTCGAGGAAGCCGTACTACGTACGCGACGCTATTGGGGCGGGATCACCGACTTTTAGAGATATTGGTTCAGACCTTAGGTAGATGCTTGTTTCTTATTGACTAGTTTCTTAGGTTAGTTCCTTAGGATATTAGATGGACACTGGTTTAGGTTCGACTCACATAGTGGTAGTTGTACTCGTATCTCGCAGAGGAGTGGATAATGCACACCTGTATTTACATTCGTACTGTAATCATCATGGTGCATGTTCTTTTATATGTTGCTATAATCAGTATAAACTTTATCTGTTAGGACACCAGCACTATTACCGATGATGCGCATATTCCACGCACACTTATTTGCCGGCTCACACACATCATCATCGGTAATTGCTATGTCACGTACACTTTAGATCATATTGTCTTTTATGGATAGAATCAGTTAGCAACTAGACAGATATAATATTGTGATTATTCTCTGACATTAGTATAAGACATGATATTTATTACTTAGACATTCATGCATTCATATTTCATGTTATCGCACAGTAGTATGGGCATATGCTGACACTTATCATATACTTACTCATGATTTTGAGATTTGGATTTCTATGAGATTTCTGGATTTTTGGGGAAAAACCGCAAAAATATATAAAAACTTCTCTCTCTCTCCTCTTCTCTTTTTTAAATAAGATGCGGTTTTCTCGTGATGTATGAGTCGTCCACCATGAGTATTTCATGTTTTCTGTTGGATTTCGAGACCCGATTCGAGGAGTGGATGAACCGTCTCGGGTACATGGTGGGCCCGGTATGGTACCCTGGGGCAAGAAGATCGAGTTGTAGACGATGAGCCTGGCAGGGGAAGACTACCTACCGGTGATGTCTGGCGCGGCGGATATCCGGAGGATACCGACCGTTGTCGTGAGATTTGATGATATTGGCCGATCCGGATTGACGGAGCCCGAGATATTGAGACTTGAGATTACCTGTGTTGTGTCGATGCTTGACACGGATTTCCATGGATTTCATTGTTGAGATTTCAGATTCTTATACACATTCTACTATGATAACAGCTAAAGATTTCTTATACATATATATCTGGACTTCAGGATTTGTTACTTTACATTCATGATGCATGCATTTCATTCATATGATATGGTACTATATAAGGCGCTGACACGAGCACGGAGTATCTGCACTTACACGTATTGTTACCCTGCTATTACTTGAGGTTTGAGACTTAGTACTGTATTATTATGACCTAGGATAGCGTCGTGCATTTGATTTCTTTTCGTAGATGTCTTCTACTCACGAGTTGGCAACTCACCCCCGTTGTGCCAAATTTTATTACAGGTTCAGTGTACAGGTTTCCCTGGCAGCTTGCTGGCACATTTATTCTTTCAGGGTGACTTGCACGGTAGGTTGGTTCACTTGTATCCGAACCACCAATGTACTTTTATTCACTCACTTGTATCTAGTAAGCTCCATCAACCACATTTGTATTACTTGATAAGTTTATTGGACCAGTCTGTTATTTCGACCTTAGAGTCGCGCATGTATTATTCTGATCTGGTGGTTTTGTTTTCTTTTGAGTTTTGAGCCTCGCCCTTTGGCGTTGTATATTATTGTGTTTGTTGTGGTTGTTTCCGCCTGTTGGCGTTGAGCTAGCACCCGTTTGGGGATACTTTTTATTGTTTATTCATATTATACTTGTTGTACCCGTTTGGGGGCCAGTTTTTACAGAGGAGACTCTGCCGAAATTTTTGGGAAATTTGTTGATGCTTTTAAACTTATTTTCTTCTTCTTCTTCTTTTATGGTTTAGATTTCTGGGCTTCGGCTTACTTAGGTTACGTGGCGTCTCTAGACGCTTCGTAATCTAAGTGCCGGCCACGTTCCGTACTTTCGGGTCGTGATTGAAGCTTCATGAAGCTTTGACTAAGTGACCATTTTGTCTCATGCTTAACCCTAACCATTCCACCTAACCATAGTCTATTCTCTATACCTAACCATGGTTGGTATATGATAAGTATTCCTTTTATTTTCTATTTTAAAAAGGCTTATCATATTCTTTCTTCTTCTTCTTCATCTTCAACAATGAAGAAAGCTTGCCTCCATCAATGGCAACTTGTGAAAATGAGTGAGAAATCCAATTCCAAAGTGAACCCACTTCCTATTTCTTCATCCTCTACCTCTTGCCAAGTAGTATAGGGTGTTTTCTTCACAAGTTTCATGACTTGGTGAAGTTGGAGCTTGATCTTGAGTTGCCTCGACGTAGATCATCTTCGGCATCGAAGTCGACGACCTAGCCCGATCATTTCTTCGACGAAACCTTCGTCCAAGTCCGGATTCCGATAGGTACAGCGGAGGGACGTCATCTCGGAGCATAAGAAGTGGAGGACCGGATCTACAAAGGTTGTAGCCTCTTTCCTTTTAAGTTAAAGTTGTTTACTTGCATCGCATCACCTATACATCTAGTTAACGATCCGTATTAGGGTTTCTCGGCACTGGTAAAATTTTAATTGGCCATGTTTGATCACTTGTGAGACCTCATTAGTGTGCCTAGGAACCCTACAGTGGTATCAGAGCCTAGCTAGAGCCTTAGGCGATGCACAGACGGAGTTTGAAGTCCGATCGAACCAAAACCCTAACTCCAAAATGCTCTCTGGACTTTTTTCAAAAACTGGTTTTTTCCAGATTAAAAATATGCAGAAAAATAAGCAGGAATATCTAAGAATTATCGAGAACCTAATTCCATCATAGCGCGGCGGAACCGCGGCATTAGCATGGCTAATGCGGCGGTTCCGCGGCCAATTAGTCACTTCTTCAGTTGATTTCTGCACAGTAATTCCTATTTTGCAGTGCTGGTTTTCCTGGGAATTTTTAATCTGAACTCAAGAGTTGAGTTTTCTGGGTTGTATTTGGAGTTCATAGATTCGATCGGATTATCAAACTTTGTCTATGTATTTTCCGGATATTTTTGAATATGTTAAAAAGTTCGACCGGATATAAATACCCACTTTTTCCCCTGCCGGGAAATTTCCAATTGTTGGACTTTTCCGTAGTTTAACGACGTTCTAAGTAGTGCAAGTAACGCGATGGTCCCTCTAGAAGACAACAAACCTTAACTCGATTATGTGACCGTCTTGAACTGCCCTTTGAACCTTAGGGTTTGGGGCAGTACGGCGTGCCACATGTGAGGCGTTGGCTTGACCCTTTTATGGCTGGACCGTTGGTACTGAGGCGCGAACTGAATGTTTTTAGACTTATTTCATGTGTTGAGCTGTATCGGGAAAACTTGGGTGTTCGATTGTTCGATCGGAACGTTTAACATTTTCAATCTTGTCCGGAATGTGATACAATAATTGGAATTCACAAGTAGTTATGAGATAACTAATATGAATGTTATAAACATAGCAGTTTAGTCTCACTTGATCGGTTGCCACGGAATTTTGATGTGATCAAAAGTCCGTCGCAATCACGTAGCGTACGCGGATACTCGCCGGGTAAACTTAATAGACAGTCTCACCCCATAGCCCCGACCAAGTGACTGTAGGAGAACCCCGTCGCCGAAAGCATCCGTTAGGGTGCTCGCGGCAGCAGTGTTCCGCCTTGGTGCACTTCGTCGACGGCGTCGGGGGTGCGGCCGCCTACTAAAGTTTGCGACGAGCATTCGATCAGAATGTCGGGAATCTTGTTGAATTGCCCGACTTGATATTGAAAAGTGTTTTCGATAATGAGACTAAAATGCGGGGTTTATAATTGTTAGGCATGCGATGTCTAAGGAATTCATTTGTTTAGGCATGCGATGTCTAAAGAGTTTGCGGATTCCAACTGTTGTAGTTTTACACTTTCTTTTCTGTGACCGTAAGTGTAATATGTGATATCGTCGGTTTCGTTGCTATATGTTAACGACAATTGGGATGGGCATATTTACTTACGTTGATAACATGTGATGTTATGTGTTGCTGGATATGTTATATTGGATCGTCGTGTTCGAATAGCCGGGGGGTTTTTATGTGAGATGAGTGTTTTTCATTTTCATTCATGTAAAAACTTGTATGTAATATTCTTTTATTGGGACACTTCCAGGTTGCGGAAGATGTCACCCATTGTATATTATTTACTTTTCCGCATTAGGATAGACCCAAGGAGGGGAGCATAAGTAACCGAGTTCTGGGGTCCAGTGGGAGACCAACTCGAGGAGTCGAGTCCGGGTCTCCTAACCCTATAATTGGTAGGGTTGCTTGCCGCTCTCATAGGGGTCTAGGGGTGTGGGATTGGCTATTCATCACGACCGTGGAATCCGTGTTTTATACTGGCTCGTATTGAAAACACGGACGTCCTAGTATATCCAATATTTCATATAATACTTTTTGCTGCGATATCTGTGATGTGATCATGTGATGTTCTGTAATAGATATAATATATAGTATATATGATATATTATATAGACGTTACTTATGTTTTACACCCGCGCTAGCCCTGCCCCGCTCTGCCGTTAGTTACCTAACCTAACGGTGTACGAGGGGACATCGAGGCGAATGCGGATGGCATAAGTGTACGTCATATTTATCTGTGATGTTTAGGTAATTTAAATGATGGGATATTCATTAATGAGATTAATGAAAGAAAATAAACCTAATTGATGTTGTGGAATCGAATTTCAAAATAAAACAGGTAGCTACAGTTCTTGCTTTGCATCGCGGTGTTCCTTTGAGAACATCCTGCACCTTATTCGATGAGGAAAGGACCGAGATCCCTTCACCGGGAGTGACTCCTTTAGCAATAACTGGCAGATGCTACACACTCAGTTTGTCTTTTGATTGCTTCTATAGTTTCCGCTTTGCACAGTGATATATATGATATATCCCGCACCTCATTCGACGAGGAAAGGGCCGACGATCCCTTCACCGGGAGTGACCCCTTTAGCAAAACTAGAAAAGCCTCAAAAACATTCCATTTAAAAACCATTTGATTCCGCAACGAGATCAAGTTCAAAGCGTTAAAGGTTTTCATAAAAACCATTCGCAACCCTCCGTCATTTTAGGAAGTAGAGTACTTAGTATTCGTGTTGTGTTTGTTGACCTTAGTTAAGGCACAGTGTACGGTAGCTAAGTGATGTCTTCCTACACCGCATATGATGCGATTAGTTAGGACAGTCGCGTGACTTTGTTGACCTTAGTTAAGGGTCATGTGGGTGGGTCTAATTAATCACGAAATGACGGGTAGAACTTAACTAGTACTTATGATTTGTTGACCATAGTTAAGGTCATAAGTGCTAGGGGTAAAAACCTTTATCGGGAGTTTCAAGTGTTGAAATTTGCAATGAGATTGCATACCTTCTATATGATAGTTGGATCCCGATACCCACTGCGAGTAATTGTTACTCCTGGGAGAGTTTTGCACTTTGCAATTAGCCGATCAAGTAGGTGTCTAGAAAGGTGTCAACGGGGTTACGCCTCTGGGAAAATGAGGTTTACATTAATTAGGTCCGTGCGAAAGCACGGGGAACCTCCCTCAAAGTACCGACACTGGCCTGGCTGAAAGATTGGCGAACTTGTAAAGTGTAATTAATCCCGGCTAGTCTTTCCTTTTAAGGTTTGAAGGAAGATTTGATAAAAACAGTGGGAGCCATCCTGATTAGATAAAATATATAACCAGTCTGATCTTGCAAGAGCGCACGCTGAGTGTTTTCTTCTCTCTCTCTCCAGGTAGCGACCATATCACGCCTTAATCAAGATAATAATATGGATATATTGACCGAACCCGCTTGTTATACTGAGCTGGGGAACGTTGGTCCCGCTCCAACTTATAATTGTTATAAGACAGAGCAGAAAATAAGGGAAAACCAGAATTCATATGCCACCCAAACGAAGAAAGTGCATGAGATGCATCTCCTTCGGGTGTGTTCATTATAAAAAACTGTTTCTCAATATCCTCTGTATCCTGGGTATTTGATACCGGATCAGGATCCCAGATATGTAATCTGTTACATAGGGCTACAAAAAGGCAGAGAACTGAGAACGGGTGATAAGTTTCATGAGACAAAAACCGGGGCAAGTGTTGCAGCCAAGTCTGTTGGTCACTGTCACCCTGTATTACCAATACATTGATTCTGAACAAATGCTATTAGATACCGAACCTGATATACAAAATCATATCAGTCTCTTTATTAATAAAGAAATGATAAAATTTTGTATTGATGGATAATGTTTTGAACATTTCCTATATCAAAAGTTGATCGGTTCAGGCACGTTATCTAAAAGCATTGACGTTCTAAATCAAACTACAGTTCCTAGTATACAGAACACACACAAGAGGAAGAGTTCAGAAATGAACGAATCCTTCTTAAGGCATTGTAGAGTAGGTCATATCAATGCGACCCGACTGGATGAAGTTACATTTTAGATGCATATTTAAATCAGTATTGAATTTACATCTTGTGAAACTTGCCAGTCATGTCACAAAGATTAGATGACCATAGCCCTGTTTATTGGAAACAGAGAAAGAGTTAATGAACTCTTGGGACTGATACATGATGATGTATGTAAGGTCTCCTGTCTACACATGCCCGGACTGGTTCTTTATACTTCATTATATTCTCTGATAATCTCTCAAGATTCAGTCATATGTTTCTGTTGAAACATAAGTCCGAAGCTTTTGAGGTATTCACAGAATATAAGTTAGAAGTAGAGAACCAATAACCGGGTATAAGTGTTATGTCCTGTGATAAGATCAGGGAGGAGAATGCTTGTGCATAGAATTTTTGGACTATTCTAAAGGTGAATGAGATTCTCTCTCAGTATTACTCCTCTGAATACACCACAGCACAACGGTGTATCAGGGCGGAGCAATAGCACCCTATATGATATGGTGTGCTCTATGATGAGTATTACTGAGTTACCTGTTTCTTTTAAGGGGTTGTGCACTTGAGAAGCTGCATACCCATTGAATTAGGTTCGAATCAAATCAGTGCGTACCACTCCATATGAGATATGGTATGGGAAGAACCCATCTCTTAAGCGAGTTAAGATTTGGGGTTGTCCGGCCTATGTCTAAAAGCAAAATTCGGACAAAATCGAGGCAAGGTCAGTTCTGTAGAACTGGAAAGGTTCCAGCTATACAAAACTGCAGCTGATGATTTGACAGAACCAAAGGATTCTATAGTCCCCGACGAACCTCAGCCTCTCCGCCGATCTGGTAGGGTTCCTCACCTGCCTGAGAGATACCTCGGTTTCTCGATGACAGTGGGAGCGAGGAATGCATCATGAGATGATGACCCAACTAGTATCGAGCAGGTCATCGAGAGTAGGGACTCTGTAAAAATGGCTGGATGCTTAACGATCTGAGATGGAATCCATATACACCAACAAAGTATGGACTTTGGTTGCGATATCTGAAGGGTTAAATCCCCATCAGGAGCAAGTATATCTTGAGAAGATTACTTGGTGTAGATGGAAATGTTGAGACTTTCAAAGATAGACTCGTTAAAGGTTTTCGTCGTCGACCAGGCATGGATAATGATGAAACCTTTTCCAAGTGACTATGCTTAAGTCCATCCGGATCCTACTTAACATTGCTACATACCATGACTACGATATCTGGTGGTTGGGTGCCCTGACTGCTTTTCTAAATACTGATTTAGAAGAGAACGTCTATAAGAATACAGCCGGAGGGCTTCATAAACAGTGGGAGCAGCGGAAACGTGTGCAAGTTGCTTTACAGGATAAAGCAGGCATCGCGGAGTTGGAACATCTGTTTTGATGTGGTAGTCAAAGAGTTTGACTTCATCAAAATGGTAAATGAACCTTGTATGTACAAAAGGGTAGTATGGAGTATGGTAATGATCCTCGTAGAGTACGTGGATGACATACTCTTGATAGGAAAGGAGTTTCCTATGCTACGATCGGTCGATCTCCTCTTATCACATAGATTCTCCATATAGGATCAAAGTGATACCTCCTAAATCCTAGGTTTTGGATCTATAAGATAGATCTAAATGGATGTTAGGATTCTCACTAGTTATAGTGAGATGGTATCAGTTGATCCTGGGGAGAATCACTGGAAAGGTTCCAGGGTGATAAGGACGACTGAATGTCAGTCACAGGTATTGTCTTTACCCTCAGTAAAGGGACGGTATGTTGGAAGAGTTCCAAGCTAGATACCGTGGCAAACTAGACGATAAAGGCTGGTAACATCGCTATTAAAGATACTACCAAAGAGGCAGTTTGGGTGTATATTGGTTCATAAGATGAACTAGGTTCCCACCATTGTGTGACAATGGAAGTGTGGCTTTGGCCAAGGAACCATGATCCCATCAGTGACCCAGACATATTCTGAGGCAGCATCACCTGATCATGGAGATAGTTGATCTCCAGGGTGATCGAGGTAAGGAGAGTAGACTCAGAGGACAACACAGCGGATCCACTCACGAAGGCCTTTTCCCAAAGAGAGACTTTTATGGGATGGTTGAGTATGTGATACTGCAACCACTGCTACAGATGGCCCTAGTGCAAGTGGGAGATTATTAGTTATATGTATGCCCTAGAGGCCCTTACTGTACATTGGATGTATATTGTAGTGGATGCTGGGACATATATAGGTAGGACTTTCTTGCTCGACATGATAGTATGCTATCTGGTTGCTCTTTATCTTAACATGTATACTTTCTGTCTCTCTGATTACATGTTGATAAAGCCCTTAGGATGTGTACTCGACTTCCAGGACTATGATGAAGATCATACTAGTGGGGCCTGGGTAGTCAATGAGTACATCCTTCATTGTTCCTAGTCGTGGGAATATCGAAACGGGGCATCGATATTCCAGAGTAGACTAGCGTATATCTTCTCGACCCATGTGATGGGCGATGGATGATCCCATATCCATTGGTGTTTGACATCAGAGATGGTATGAGGGTGCTCAGTGGAGACTGGGTACACTGAACGGACTCGCCGAGAACTCCCAGATGGTATTATACCTCACGTCAGATGGCAGTTCTCTGGTGACACTAGTACAGCTTAGTCTGTTGACCCGAGATCGTCATAGAGTCTTGTGTGTCTCCCACTGTGCTTTGATTTCCACCCTACCACGGCTCTACTGAGTCGTGCAAACAGGTGGTTTTTGGGTACAGTCCCGATTCACATGGAGGCAATGAGCGATAGGAGGGGATTCGTCTCTCCCGGTATTGGGGGTGGATGTTGCGCTATGCTCGACTGGCCATAACAGGAAATCACTGGCCAGGGTTGCAGTGATCTACTGGTAAGAGTTATCAGTAGTTTCATGAATGTTATGGACCTTACGTCGGCATGACTTATCAAGCTACTGGGGTCTGACGTTTACCACCCCTAGGCGAGATATGGGACATATCAGATAAACAGACCGGACTGTACGGTAAGTGTTACTGGTTGGATTCACAGGAGTGTGAGCGGGCTTGCTCGTCGATCTTATGATCACTCAATACCAGGGTGGCCGTTACGTTTAGCAGACCGCTTGCGGCTTGTGGGTGTTTGATATGATCATCACCTGCTGCCGGCGTATTGACGAGTCTTTAGAGTCCTACACAGAGGTTTCTTGGCTCAAGCGAAACGAAATAGGAGCGCATATGAGATATGTGCGGGACCGAGAATAATGCGTGTATGTGATACCGTATTCTATTCTCGCGATTAATGTATCGATTAGTTGTATGCGATATAACCTAGTTATTGAATCAAGGATTGATTCGATAAGACGATACATTGGATATTAGTCGGTTATATGCGATATGACCGGATCGTTAAATCAAGTATTGATTTAATGATTTAATGCATAATTATATATTTGATATATTAGTTTGCATTAACTAATATTGGTTCATTTTAAAAGGATTTTCTCACTTGATGTACACAAGTTGTATATGTGATATACTTTTGTGCACTTGTTTGTATCATGTTTGATGATACATGCTCACTTGGGTTTGTGTAAAGAATTAAACCATGGTTATATGAGTGGTTAGGGTTTTGTTTATTTACTTATTCATTTATTTATTTATTTTGTTTATTTTGGCAAAAGAAAATGATAAAGAGAAAATGGTGGCTTTCTTTGTTTGTTGTTGAAGCTTCATGAAGCTTTGACTAAGTGACCATTTTGTCTCATGCTTAACCCTAACCATTCCACCTAACCATAGCCTATTCTCTACACCTAACCATGGTTGGTATATGATAAGTATTCCTTTTATTTTCTATTTTAAAAAGACTTATCATATTCTTTCTTCTTCTTCTTCTTCATCTTCAACAATGAAGAAAGCTTGCCTCCATCAATGGCAACTTGTGAAAATGAGTGAGAAATCCAATTCCAAAGTGAACCCACTTCCTATTTCTTCATCCTCTACCTCTTGCCAAGTAGTATAGGGTGTTTTCTTCACAAGTTTCATGACTTGGTGAAGTTGGAGTTTGATCTTGAGTTGCCTCGACGTAGATCATCTTCGGCATCGAAGTCGACGACCTAGCCCGATCATTTCTCCGACGAAACCTTCGCCCGAGTCCGGATTCCGATAGGTACAGCGGAGGGACGTCATCTCGGAGCATAAGAAGTGGAGGACCGGATCTACAAAGGTTGTAGCCTCTTTCCTTTTAAGTTAAAGTTGTTTACTTGCATCGCATTACCTATACATCTAGTTAACGATCCGTATTAGGGTTTCTCGGCACTTGTAAAATTTTAATTGGCCATGTTTGATCACTTGTGAGACCTCATTAGTGTGCCTAGGAACCCTACACTTACTAGCTTCCAGCAGGCCATTCAAAGCGCTGACTCGGTAAAATGGCTGGATGCAATGCGGACCGAAATGGAGTCCATGTACACCAACAAAGTATGGACTTTGGACGTTACTCCAGAAGGGGTAAAATCCGTAGGCTGCAAATGGATCTTCAAAAGGAATGTAGATGGACAGGTGAAGACCTATAAGGCTAGACTTGTTACAAAGGGTTTCCGTCAAAGACCTGGTTTGGACTATGACGAAACCTTTTCTCCAGTGGCTATGCTCAAATCCATTCGGATCCTTCTTGCCATTGATGCCTTCCACGATTATGAGATTTGGCAGATGGACGTAAAGACCGCTTTTCTAAATGGAAATTTAGAGAAGTGTGTCTATATGGACCAGCCAGAGGGTTTCATTCAGAGTGGGAGCAGCGGGAAGGTGTGCAAGTTGCTTAAGTCCATTTATGGGCTGAAGCAGGCATCGCGGTGTTGGAACATCTGTTTTGATGAGACGGTCAAAGAATTTGGCTTTATCAAAAATCCAGATGAACCATGCATCTATAGTAAAATTGTGGCACGAACTGTCGTATTCCTCATTTTATACGTGGACGACATTCTCTTGATAGGAAATGACATTCCTATGCTACAATCTGTCAAAGGGTTCTTGTCACACAGGTTCTCCATGAAAGACCTGGGTGATGCCTCTTACATTCTGGGGATCCGGATCTATCGTGATAGGTCCAAGAGGATATTAGGACTTTCACAGTCCAGGTACATCGACACCATACTGAAAAGATTCGGTATGGAAGATTCCAAGCGCGATACTTTACCGGCTTGTCACGGGATCACCCTCTCCAAAGAGATGTCTCCCAAGACTGATTTGGAAAGGGATCGCATGTCTATTATACCCTACGCCTCTGCGGTAGGCTCTATAATGTATGCGATGTTGTGTACCAGACCAGATGTTGCTTATGCACTAAGTGTGGTAAGCCGGTATCAGTCAAACCCTGGAGAGAAGCACTGGATAGCGGTAAAGAACATTCTCAAGTACCTGAGAAGGACTAAGGAGATGTTCTTGGTGTATGGCGGAAAACACCTCCAGATCGAGGCCTTTGCTGACTCCAGCTTCCAAAGTGACAAGGATGACTCCAAGTCCATGTCGGGTTATGTCTTTACCCTCAATGGAGGGGCGGTGTGTTGGAAGAGTTCCAAACAGGAAACCGTTGCTGACTCGACGATGGAAGCGGAATATATCGCTGCATCTAATGCCGCAAAAGAAGCCGTCTAGATGAGGAAGTTCTTGATAGAACTTCAGGCGGTTCCGTCCATTGTTGATCCAATACCTCTGTATTGCGACAACAACGGGGCTATAGCTTTAGCGAAGGAACCTAGGTCCTATCAGAAGTCCAGACACATCTTGAGGCGGTATCACCTGATCAGGGAGATCGTGGATCGCCGGGAGATCGAGGTTCGGAGAGTCGCTTCAGAAGATAACACTACAGATCCATTCACGAAGGCCCTACCCCAGACTCAGTTCGAGCGGCTGATCGAGATGATAGGTCTTCGATACGCCAGTACATGGCCTTAGTGCAAGTGGGAGATTGTTAGTGTATATGCCCTAGAGGCCATTACTGTATCATACAAATTTGTATATTACTTGATGGAAGCTTGGGATATTCACAGTTGTATAGACAATCTTGCTCAAAATAGTAGTATGCTACTTGGTTTGTTTCTACTTTAATGTGTGCATGTGTTTCTTTTAGCATATCGCCTTTACACATTAGTGGAGCCCTTAGGATCTTTGCTTGATTACCAGCGTTGTGATGGCAGTCACACTAGTGGGGGCTGGGTAATCTACAAGCACATCCTTATACAGGTCCCTAGTCGTAGGATTATCGAGATGGGGCATCGATACTCCGAAGTAGACTAGCGTATGCGCTTCTCATCCCAGCAGGGGAGATGGTCTATCTCACAGCCATTAGTACGTCGTACTTGAGATAATATGCGGGTGTTTGTTAGGTTACGAGTACACTGGACAGGACTCGTCGGGAACTGTTGGTTGGTATTATACCTATCGTCAGTTATCAGTTCCCAGGCGACATGAGTACAGCTTAGTCCGTTGACTTGACACTGTCACTTCGCCTCGAGTGTGTTCCCACTATTCTTAGATTGCTACCCTACCACGGCTCAAAGGAGCAGTGCAAACAGGTAGCAGTTGGATGCAGTCCCGAAGCACTTGGAGGCAGTGACGGTTAGACAGGATTCGTCTCTCCCGGTATTGGGGGTTGATATCGCGCTGTGTCTAGGAGAGCCATTACACAAAGTCCCTGGCCAGGGCTAGCAAGATATACTGGTAGCGTTTCCAGTATTATCTCAGGGTGTTCTGGGCTACACTCTGACACGACTTGTACCGCTATTAGGGGACTGACGTTTACCGCCCCCTAGGCCCTCCATGCGATACTCTTAGACGAACAGACCGGACTGTACGGAGATTGTCACATTCATGTTCAGTAGGAGTTCGGATGGGTTCACCTCATCAGTCTTGTTATCGGCATATACCTGGGGACCGTTACGTACAGCTAGTACCGCTTGCGGTCTGTGGTTAAACCCACTGCCAGCGTAGTGTCGAGTCTTTAGAGTCCCATACAGAGGGTTATTCGCCTTTGAGCAAAACAGAGTAGAGGTCGCATGGTTTTGCGACGGGGTTCGTTCACATCCGCGCACTTGTGCACGTTTGGTGTCCGGACAGTATATACTAGCGGGCTTTGGTTTAAGCCAGATCGTAGTATAT
Organism: Agapanthus africanus; assembly: GCA_030015575.1. Classification (NCBI taxonomy): domain Eukaryota; kingdom Viridiplantae; phylum Streptophyta; class Magnoliopsida; order Asparagales; family Amaryllidaceae; genus Agapanthus; species Agapanthus africanus. Next base: position 212,444,879 of record JASDDO010000004.1, read on the forward strand.
GTTTTGGGATTGGTTTTATCTCATTGTATTCGTGTTCCTCGGAACATGGATACGGGTGTGTATGCACAGTTGACTGAGGCAGAGACAGAGGACTTTTCATTAGGGTTGATGACCGTTGTCTTTTTCCAAACCCTAATGAATATGTGAAATATGATTATTGATATTAATTAATTATAATTGTGTTATGGTTAGGGTTGTTAACCATTTGACTATGGATGACTTGTTGACCCAAGTTGACATATTGACCATTATCATTTCACATGAAAGATGCTCTTTGGTTCTTGCAAAATTCATTAAATGTGAAATGATAATGGTCATTTCAAGTTAACCATCACAATTATCTTTGATTAATTATTTAATTATCATAATTCACATATATGTGAGAATGGTTGATATTATCCTCATTCTCTCTTGCTCATTCTCTCTCATCCAAAGCTCATCCTCTTCCTCTCTCTCAAAGCTCTCCTCTTTCATGTGTTGAGAACCATTTGCTTTTGAGATAAAACACCAAAACTCTTCTCTACTCATTCTAGGGTTCTAGGTTTAGCAAGCCAAGCACTTTAGTTACCTCTAGGTTGAGGTAGGAGCCAAAGGTAGAGGCCCTCGGGTGGATCTTTCTTCGGCAAGAGAAGGCCACGAGGAGGACCCGTTCAACCCACTCCAAGGAGAAAGAAGAGAAGGAGTTCAAGACTTAGGTATAACCCTTTAACCGAGTAGCTAAACCTTTTAGCATGGTTGTTAGTTTTTGTTTAGCAAAGATCCTCTTTTTAGTCTATGTTGCCTTGGGTTTTAAAAATCGTTTTTTACCGTTTCCGCCTCCCCGTAAGCACCGGGGTGGGCAACGTGGACTTACAGCACTAGCTATACGTAACGGCTACCAAGCTATTTGTTGAAATAGATGTCGACAATTAAGTTTGTCTGCACCCTACTGAGTCTATAAGTGACAATCTCCGTACAGTCCGGTCTCTACGTCTAAGAGTATCGCATACCGGGTTGATTGGTGCATTTTTATGCATATTTATATATTCATATTTATCTTAATTTTATCTATTTTATGCTGTTCTGGATATGTTTTGTCAATTAATGCAGATTACATGGCTAAAACGGAAAAGTGTGTAAAAGACGAACTACATGCATTGGATGTGGAGTCGGTCTTCCTCGTCAAAGATGATCGACTTGAAGGAACCCTAACCTAGGCTCTAGCTTCACACAAATAATCAAAATGAAGCAACTAGTGATCAAAATTTGCTAAGAATTGATTACTAGGATTTAGTAGTCGCTAATGTTTAAGTGTTCTCTCATTTTCTTTTTCCTTTCTCTACTTCAAAAACTCAAGAGAGAGAGGAAGATGAAACTAATGGTGATGATCAACTGAGGAAGCATGGCTTGGAAAAAATCTGTCACGCCCCGCTTCCCAGAGTACGCTAGATTGGGCACGTGACATAGCCAACCATGCTACCTATGGGTAGGAAGTATCCATCTACAGTCACATTACGGCTGTAGAGATATCAAGAACAAGATAAAACTATCTAAAACATGTCCATAATAAAAAATAACAGGAGTCAATAATAAATAAATGCGGAAGCAAATGATCCAATACAAATAACTGAAAAGTGTGTCCCATAATGCGGGCTCACATCAGGAAATAAATGCAGGAAATAAAACTAACTACTACTGAACTCACAGCTCAGCCTGCTGGCTGAAGTACTCCTGCTCGGACTGCAACAGTGGTACGGAATCTGGGCCATGCAAAACCCAGACGTCAGCGCGTCATGTCATCAAGTAATATAATATGAACAGTGTAGCAGGCAATGTAATATAAACATGAATACAGCAAGAATAACAATAATATGAATCATACCAGTACAGGGTAGCGTGCAGTGGGTAAACTAAACTATTCTATCAGGTTTTCTATTCTAAAGTCTTTGAAATCAATTGATGAATCATCGATGTAACTCAATAGTATCCCGTACATACCCGGGACTACGGCCACAATATTCTCGGCTGCAGCCGAGACATGCTGCTAGGCACAAAACAGGAATGCGTACACTCGATAGTATCCCGTACATACCCGGGACCACGGCCACAATATTCTCGGCTGAAACCGAGACATGCCGCTAGGCACAAAACAGGAATGTGTACACTCAATACAGGTAGTGAACTGTCGAGTTACATGTCAGATTTCACCTTTGATTTCCCCATACCCCCAAGTTATATGTGTATGTCAAGTCAGGTATCCAGTAATCAAGAAACTAATGCCAACACAGGATCATGTAAACAGGTTTGTCTGGATAGACAACAGGAACGGTCCATGAGGACTACATGTTATGTTTGTTGGCATTAGACACAAGATCAGGTAACAGGTAAAGCCATGGTACATCAGGTCAAGCCAGGTAATGTATAAAGGTGTCATATCATGTCAAGAGTGTACGGTACCATATCATGTCAAGTAGGAAGTGTAACAGGTCATGTCAGGAAGCATAAGATGTCATGTGGGTGCTCATAATCAAACTAACATAAGCATGTGTATAAATAAACAAGCATAAGTACTATCAGAACAATAAACTGGAACATGTAATATGATATGCAAATGATATAATTTCAAGGATATGGATGCACAGTTATCGATTAGGGTTACATTTATAGTTCTAATATTAATTAGGATGCAATTTATTAAACATGGAGTGTTAATATCACATTATTATGTAGTAATGTGATCTATGGATGCAATTATATGTATCTTAAATGCGATGGATGCAAACGGGTATCCGAAAAGTTATAAAACTATAAAATGGTAATGTGGGATGTACAACTAAGTAATATGTGATATAAATATTGATATAATAATATTAATATGGATAGCATATTCAAAGCGATTAATAACTATAAAAGTGGTATTGATTAACCATGCACAAGAAAGTTCCGTTCAGAAATTCTGCGTCACCCTAATTTGTAAAATAGCTTAAAAATAACAAACGTTCTCCAAAAGGGACGTGTCTTATACCAAAACAAAGATAATTCAATAAGGTTTTCAGTTTTATAAGTATAAGCATCTCAGGTTGTCCCTAAAAAAGTTATGAACATTCTAAGTTGAAAGTTTGCTGCTGGAATTTCCCTGGACAGCAGTTTGGAGACATTTTCATTTGCATTTTACGTTATTTAAACAATTTATTTTGCAAGTAAATATTTCATAGAGTTATAGTATTCTGAGTTAGCTTCGTAATGAACTAAAGAACGTATACTAATGATTTTTCTATGATTTATAATGAATTTTATACGGTAAGGTGTACAGTAAATTTCAGATTTGTTGTATCCGCTTTTTCAACGACGTTTCATGTGTAAACTATAATATTTTAAATATATAATATCATAAAATGCAGATTATAAATTAATTAAAGATAATAATAAGAAATATTACGACGATGTATATTTTAATTGATATGGATGCAGTATAATGTAATCTAGTATGTCACAAGATAAGTTTTCATGATCTAGATTTAATATGATATAAACGGATGCAAACGGAACATCGAAACGTTATAAAATTAAACATGGGGCATTAGATTTAAACTATAGGTATGGTATTTATTTAAATAGGTATAAAATGAATTATATAGCATGTAGCAAGATTAACTTGCCTCGATGGGTCGCGCATCGGAAAAACGGAACGTTAACCGTCGGCGGGGAAAACTCGCGACGGGCGCACGGTTCACGGAATGAACCCAAAAGACGAACAAATGAACCACACGGGTTGGGGTACCTCGCTGGAACGTCATGAAACGTCACCGACACGACGGAATTCCGGCAACAAAAGAACAGTTAAAAAAATGAGAAATGAGACATGAAGCAAGAAGAGAAAGAATGATAAAGAGAAGTACGGGAGAATATATGAGAGAGAGAGAGAAGAGGGAGAGAGAGAAAGTGGAGAGATGGAGAGAGAGCGAGAGAGAGAGAAGTGGGGCCCACGGGGTTAAAGGGGAGGTTGCGATTGGCTAAAGTGGAATCGTTAGTTAGGGATAAATATTAATTAAAAATTCAAAACATTTTAAGGAACATTAGGATATATATATAGGTTAATTTAAAGATTTAAAAGATAGGTAATGAACAGTAAGATATTAGGTTAGTTAGAAAAATATATGCGATGGTTTTAATAATATTAAAATTTGGGATTTTAGCGCCAAATAAAACATTTCCAAATCGCGCCCGGCTCGAGTCCAAAAATTTGAAATTGAAATAATAGGATTTTAAACGGGATCCAAATTTTAAAATTAAGTGTTTTATGATTAAAAAGCATACCCCCAAAACGGACACATATACGCGCGCGTAGCCGTCCAAACTCGCCCGTTTCACTGAACGGGATGAGAACACAATGCACGGACGCTACCACGAGGCTAGGGGTGTCAAGTAGGCCAAGATGAATATTTTCAATTTTATTTTAGATGCCAAAATTTGTTATATGTAGAATGACTTTGCCGGGTAAATTTTACAGTAAGCAACATACAAGCAAGTTAAATGAAATGAGTACCACATTATGCTCAAACAGTAACTGAAAATAGTAGCATTGGACTCGGGTATTACATTATACCTAACTACAAAAAGAATTTCGTCCTCGAAATTCCAAGAATACAAAGATAGATAACTACAAGAAAATGTGAGGAAACTTCTGCTGGATTTCATCTTCTCGTTCCCAAGTGGACTCTCCATGCGAGCGATTACCTCAAGAAACAAGCACAAGGGGGATAACCTTGTTCTTAAGAACCTCTTCCCTTCGATCCACGATTTCAATCGGTCGCTCCTCAAAAGTCAAGTCTTATCGTACTGTTAGCTCCGAATGATCCAAAACGTGTGTTTCATCTCGAACATACCTACGGAGTTGAGATACGTGAAACACATCGTGCACATTTGCCAAGGACTGCGGTAACGCCAAACGATACGCTACCTCACCAACACGCTCCAAGATCTCAAAGGGTCCAACGAATCGAGGACTAAACTTTCCTCGACTTCCAAAACGAATCACCCCTCTAGTCGGTGATATCTTCAAAAATACCAAATCACCCACGGCGAACTCTAGAGCTCTTCTTGACATATCTGCCCAACTCTTCTGTCGGTCCTGTGCTGCCTTCATATGATTTCTGATAGGGTTAACCTTCTCAACTGTCTGCACAACCAAATCTGGTCCCAATAATCTTCGTTCACCGACATCGTCCCAACAAACAGGTGAACGACATTTACGACCATACAAAGCTTCAAATGGAGCCATCTGAATAGTTGCCTGAAAACTGTTGTTGTAAGACAACTCCACCAAAAGTAGATGATCCTCCCAAGACCCCTTGAAGTCCAACCTGCATGCTCTCAACTTATCCTCAAGAGTTTGGATCGTTCTCTCCGACTGACCATCAGTTTGAGGATGATAAGCTGTGCTAAACTTCAATCGAGTCCCCAAACTTTCCTGTAGACTCCGCCAAAAGTGTGATAAGAACCGATTGTCCCGATCGAACACGATGCTCACCGGTACTCCATGCAATCTTACAATCTCTTGCATGTACCGCTCTGCCAAAGTCTCTGTTGATTGGCCAACCCGAAAAGGAATAAAATGAGCTGCCTTGGTCAATCGGTCAACAATCACCCATATAGCATGGTTGCCTTTTGGACTTCGCGGTAAAGCCGTCACGAAATCCATGGTTATATGTTCCCACTTCCACTGAGGAATCGGAAGTGGTTGCAATAAACCAGCAACCCTTTGATGTTCAGCCTTAACTTGCTGACACACCAAGCACTTTGCCACAAAGCGAGCAATCTCCCGTTTCATGCCTTCCCACCAGAAATGCTGTCGAATATCTCGGTACATCTTTGTGCCTCCTGGATGTACAGAATAAGCTGAACTGTGTGCCTCCTTCATAAGCTCTTCACGAATATCTCCCTTTGGCACACACAAACGGGTACCAAACCTCAACGAACCATCTTCGGGGATTAATAAATCTGTTCGTAGTCCGGCTTCAACCTGTCCTCGAAACTTTTGCAGTCTAGGGTCCTGCGATTGTGCTGCTTTAATATTCTCGATCAATGATGACTGTACTTGCAGCTGCATCAACTGTCCCGTAGAATGCGATAGCACAACCTCCAAGTCAAATCTTCGAAAATCTTCAACGATCTCCTTCTGCGTAGTTAACACCTGAATTGCTGGTAACCGACTAAGCACATCCTGCACGACGTTAACCTTCCTCGGATGGTACTTAAGATCAAGATCGTAGTCAGCCATCAGCTCCAACCATCTACGCTCCTCATATTAAGCTCCTTCTGTGTGAACACATACTTCAAGCTCTTATGATCTGTAAAAACTTCGACTCTTTCGCCCAAAAGGTAGTGTCTCCAAATCTTCAAAGCGAAAATCACAGCCGCAAGCTCCAAGTCATGAGTTGGATAATTCTTCTCATGGGTCTTCAACTGTCTCGATGCGTAAGCTGCAACCTTCCCATGCTGCATCAAAACACATCCCAATCCTTTCCCAGATGCGTCGCTGTGAATCACCAATCCTCCGGAATTGTCTGGCACGGTCAGAATAAGGGCGGTTATCAACTTCTGCTTCAACGTCTCGAAAGCTAACGCACACTTATCCATCTGTACAAAAGGTACCTCCTTGCGCGTAAGCTTGGTTAACGGCTCCGCCAGACGAGCAAAGTTCTCCACAAATCTTCTGTAATACCCGGCGAGTCCAAGAAAGCTTCTTATCTCCGCAACACTCTTTGGAATAGGCCAATCTCGAACTACTGCAATCTTTTCTGGATCGACGGCAATGCCATCGCCAGACACAACATGCCCCAAAAACCTTACTTCCTCCAGCCAAAACTCGCACTTACTCATCTTCGCATACAATTTCTCCTGTCTCAACGTCTGCAGTCGATCTTCAAATGCTCAGCATGCTCTTCAAAACTCTTCGAGTAAACCAGAATATCGTCAATGAATACCACAATGAACTGATCCAAGAACGGTGAAAAGATTCGGTTCATCAACTCCATGAATACTGCCGGCGCATTCGTTACTCCGAAGGGCATCACTAAGTACTCGTAATGTCCATACCGAGTTCGGAACGCCGTCTTGCAAATATCTTCTGTTTTCACTCGGACCTGATGATATCCGGATCGTAAATCCAGCTTCGAGAATACCCTCGCGCCACTAAGCTGCTCAAAAAGTTCTCCAATGCGAGGGACCGGGTACTTGTTCTTGATAGCCACCCGGTTTAATTCTCGATAGTCGATGCACATCCTTCTTGTGCCATCCTTCTTCTTTACTAGAAGAACTGGAGCTCCCCAAGGCGAGTTACTGCTTCGAATCTAACCCTTTTCAAGCAATTCAGCAACCTGTTTCTTGACTTCATCCAATTCTACTGGCGCCATTGGATAACACGCTTCGGATACTGGCACTGCCCCAGGAATAAGATCAATTGCGAACTCCACGTCTCGCTTTGGCGGTAAACCCGATATATCTTCAAACACGTCCATAGAATCACGAACAACAGCCGGCTCTTTACTTTCATCACTTCCATTGATGCAAGAATATTGTTTGTCGGCCTAGCCCTAAACTCGACCGGCCCGACCGAACTGCTTCCTTAACGCAACTGCTGTCTGCTGCAAACTCTTTTTCATCCCAGATAAACTCTGCTGCTCTTGGCTGCTGCAAGTATTTGTGAGAAAGTGGTCAAACCCAGGGAGACAATCTGCCTCTGGATGTCCACGTCCAGTCTGCGTATGAACCTCCGTGTCCTGTCTGCATCGTTGGCAACTAAAGGTCCAGCAAAACTACTGAGTCTCGTCCATTCTACTACATGCACATCTACGGGTGCTCCCTTCTGCTTTAGTCCGATGAACTTCTCTTCCATTTCCTCCCGTGCAGTCCGCGGGAAGAACTTCTCCAGGAAACTCTTAGAAAAATCCGTCCACTTGATCGGCTTGGGCAAGCGGGTCTCCTTAACAAGCCACCATTCTCGAGCGTAGTCCACTAGCTGAATGCGTACCACAACAACTTTTTTGTCATCTGGAATCTGTGCCGCAAAAAGCAAGTTCTCTGTGTCAACTAGCCACTGCTCCACTGACAACGGCTTCTTTAAACCAGTAAATGTAGACGGACCCAACCGCCTGAAATCTGCTACGGTCCCTACTCGGTCAACTGGTCTAGCTCCAACATTGTTCACAGACTGCTGAACGATCTGCAAACCTTCCTGAAACGAGTCCGCTTGCTGCTGGATCAGCTCGGTCTGTTTCTTTGATTCTCCAGCATTCCTCTTATCACTCCAAGCATGGCGGCTTCGTCCACACGCCTCTGGTATGTCTTCAATTTCTTACCGGCCATAATCCTGAACTCAAAATACCCAACATTAGCATGATGATAGATTTTGAATATAGATCAAGGCTAGAACTCCAAGATACTTAAATAGAGTACCGCATTGTAACTATGCCGCGGTATCATAGCCACAATTACATAACTCCATCCAAGTCGCCTAAGTCCTAGAGATAACAAGGAATCAGGTTTTTGAAGCGATATGCAAAGGAAGTTTGCACATCGTAAAAGATATAATCAGGAAGAATGTGATTCAAGAATGGTAAAACGGTCAAGGTGGCAGGACATGTTTCCTAAACACGGGTATTCTGATTCGTGTATTAGGTACAATACCCAATTATAAAAGAATCAACCCGACTATCCTATGGCTCTGATACCAAAAGAACCATGTCATGCCCCGCTTCCCAGAGTACGTTAGATTGGGCACGTGACATAGCCAACCATGCTACCTATGGGTAGGAAGTATCCATCCACAGTCACATTACGGCTGTAGAGATATCAAGAACAAGATAAAACTATCTAAAACATGTCCATAATAAAAAATAACAGGAGTCAATAATAAATAAATGCGGAAGCAAATGATCCAATACAAATAACTGAAAAGTGTGTCCCATAATGCGGGCTCACATCAGGAAATAAATGCAGGAAATAAAACTAACTACTACTGAACTCACAGCTCAGCCTGCTGGCTGAAGTACTCCTGCTCGGACTGCAACAGTGGTACGGAATTTGGGCCATGCAAAACCCAGACGTCAGCGCGTCATGTCATCAAGTAATATAATATGAACAGTGTAGCAGGCAATGTAATATAAACATGAATACAGCAAGAATAACAATAATATGAATCATACCAGTACAGGGTAGCGTGCAGTGGGTAAACTAAACTATTCTATCAGGTTTTCTATTCTAAAGTCTTTGAAATCAATTGATGAATCATCGATGTAACTCAATAGTATCCCGTACATACCCGGGACTACGGCCACAATATTCTCGGCTGCAGCCGAGACATGCTGCTAGGCACAAAACAGGAATGTGTACACTCGATAGTATCCCGTACATACCCAGGACCACGGCCACAATATTCTCGGCTGAAACCGAGACATGCCGCTAGGCACAAAACAGGAATGTGTACACTCAATACAGGTAGTGAACTGTCGAGTTACAAGTCAGATTTCACCTTTGATTTCCCCATACCCCCAAGTTATATGTGTATGTCAAGTCAGGTATCCAGTAATCAAGAAACTAATGCCAACACAGGATCATGTAAACAGGTTTGTCTGGATAGACAACAGGAACGGTCCATGAGGACTACATGTTATGTTTGTTGGCATTAGACACAAGATCAGGTAACAGGTAAAGCCATGGTACATCAGGTCAAGCCAGGTAATGTATAAAGGTGTCATGTCATGTCAAGAGTGTACGGTACCATGTCATGTCAAGTAGGAAGTGTAACAGGTCATGTCAGGAAGCACAAGATGTCATGTGGGTGCTCATAATCAAACTAACATAAGCATGTGTATAAATAAACAAGCATAAGTACTATCAGAACAATAAACTGGAACATGTAATATGATATGCAAATGATATAATTTCAAGGATATGGATGCACAGTTATCGATTAGGGGTACATTTATAGTTCTAATATTAATTAGGATGCAATTTATTAAACATGGAGTGTTAATATCACATTATTATGTAGTAATGTGATCTATGGATGCAATTATATGTATCTTAAATGCGATGGATGCAAACGAGTATCCGAAAAGTTATAAAACTATAAAATGGTAATGTGGGATGTACAACTAAGCAATATGTGATATAAATATTGATATAATAATATTAATATGGATAGCATATTCAAAGCGATTAATAACTATAAAAGTGGTATTGATTAACCATGCACAAGAAAGTTCCGTTCAGAAATTCAGCGTTACCCTAATTTGTAAAATAGCTTAAAAATAACAAACGTTCTCCAAAAGGGACGTGTCTTATACCAAAACAAATATAATTCAATAAGGTTTTCAGTTTTATAAGTATAAGCATCTCAGGTTGTCCCTACAAAAAGTTATGAACATTCGAAGTTGAAAGTTTGCTGCTGGAATTTCCCTGGACAGCAGTTTGGAGACATTTTCATTTGCATTTTATGTTATTTAAACAATTTATTTTGCAAGTAAATATTTCATAAAGTTATAGTATTCTGAGTTAGCTTCATAACGAACTAAAGAACGTATACTAATGATTTTTCTATCATTTATAATGAATTTTATACGGTAAGGTGTACAGTAAATTTCAGATTTGTCGTATCCCCCTTTTCAACGACGTTTCATGTGTAAACTATAATATTTTAAATATATAATATCATAAAATGCAGATTATAAACTAATTAAAGATAATAATAAGAAATATTACGACGATGTATATTTTAATTGATATGGATGCAGTATAATGTAATCTAGTATGTCACAAGATAAGTTTTCATGATCTCGATTTAATATGATATAAACGGATGCAAACGGAACATCGAAACGTTATAAAATTAAACATGGGGCACTAGATTTAAACTATAGGTATGGTATTTATTTAAATAGGTATAAAATGAATTATTTATCATGTAGCAAGATTAACTTGCCTCGATGGGTCGCGAATCGGAAAAACGGAACGTTAACCGTCGGCGGGGAAAACTCGCGACGGACGCACGGTTCATGGAATGAACCCAAAAGATGAACAAATGAACCACACGGGTCGGGATACCTCGCTGGAACGTCGTGAAACATCACCGGCACGACGGAATTCCAGCAACAAAAGAACAGTTAAAAAAATGAGAAACGAGACATGAAGCAAGAAGAGAAAGAATGATAAAGAGAAGTACGAGAGAATATATGAGAGAGAGAGAGAAAAAGTGGATAGAGAGAAGAGGGAGAGAGAGAAAGTGGAGAGATAGAGAGAGAGCGAGAGAGAGAGAAGTGGGGCCCACGGGGTTAAAGGGGAGGTTGCGATTGGCTAAAGGGGAATCGTTAGTTAGGGATAAATATTAATTAAAGATTCAAAACATTTTAAGGAACAGTAGGATATATATATATATATAGGTTAATTTAAAGATTTAAAAGATAGGTAATGAACAGTAAGATATCAGGTTAGTTAGAAAAATATATGCGATGGTTTTAATAATATTAAAATTTGGGATTTTGGCGCCAAATAAAACATTTCCAAATTCCGCCCGGGTCGAGTCCAAAAATTTGAAATTGAAATAATAGGATTTTAAGCGGGATCCAAATTTTAAAATTAAGTGTTTTATGATTAAAAAGCATACCCCCAAAACGGACACATGTACGCGCGCGTAGCCGTCCAAACTCACCCGTTTCACTGAACGGGACGAGAACACAATCCACGGACGCTACCACGAGGCTAGGGGTGTCAAGTAGGCCAAGATGAATATTTTCAATTTTATTTTAGATGCCAAAATTTGTTATATGTAGAAATGACTTTGCCGGGTAAATTTTACAGTAAGCAACATACAAGTAAGTTAAATGAAATGAGTACCACATTATGCTCAAACAGTAACTGAAAATAGTAGCATTGGGCTCGGGTGTTATAAAATCCATCATCATTCTTTTCTTTTATTGTTTTGGATGGGTGGAATTGTGACTCACCATGGTGAGTCACAAGTCCACTCCATTCCAAACCATACAAGAAGAGATGAGAAGAGAAGAGTGCCACTTCAAGTGTACACATATACACGTATATGCTATAAATACATACACCGGTATTCGTATCAAAATACGAATAGCCGTATTCATATCAAAATATGAATAGCCGTATTCGTATCAAGACACACATACACGTATTTATACAAATACCCGTATTCATATAAATATCGTATTCTGTCAAAATACAAATACCGAAAAGAGAGATACTAAAAAGAGATATATAACACCAGCTCATATTTTATCAAAATGTGATAATCTGACTATCTTTCAAACCGATTAGTATTAACAAAATGTTCGATTAAAAGTACGTGTACAAAAACATATGTTTTAATCGAACCTAAGTACGTATCAAAATACGTACACTACATCGTTTCGCCTGAAATAGGAAACCTTCTGTGTGGGACTCGAAAGTCTCGATAATACGCTGGCGATGGGTTTAACCACAAGCCCGTCAGCGGTACTAGCTGTACATAATGGCTACCCAGGTATTGAACGAAAGGAAGTTCGACAAGCAAACCCGTCTGTATCCCTACTGAGCCTGAAAGTGACAATATCCATACATTCCAGTCTATTCATTTAAGAGTATCACATATCGGGTCTACGAGTGTGGAAAAAGTCAGACCCCTAATAATGCGATGAGTCATGTCGGTGTGAAGCCCATAACCCACTGAGAAACTACTGATCCAAACCAGTAAATTTCGTCCACCTTGGCCAAGGATTTCTGGTGATGTCCACCCGTGCACTGCACGACATCTACCCCCAATATCGAGAGAGACGAATCCCTTACGATCCACTCACTGCCTCCATGTGGCTCGGGACAGTATGTCACGACCCGAAATTTAGCTCGTGACCGACACTTAAATCACGCAATGTCTAAGGGCGTAACGTAATTCAAGTAAGCCGAACCCCAGAAATCTAAACCTTTTTAAGAAAACAAAAGAGGTGAAGTTTTGAAATAAAGGTATGGTGAAATCAAACGTTTTCTTAATGCATAAATAGTGGAACATGAAAAATGCAAGTGGAATTTATTAGTTGAAAAACATGCTTCGTTTTTTAAAAATTTGGGCAGCACCTCCTTTGTATCTTTTGATCCAAAACCACAAATACATAATAATATAAAAGGCATCCCCAAGTGGGAGCTAGCTCTTCGCCAATCAGTAGAATCACAACCACGCAAGACAGTATAATAAGTGAAAGGTTACGCTGGCGCCCCGGCCAACTTCCGTGGCCAAATGCGGAACAAAATTTTTATAACGATTAGAAACTTGGCGCTAGAATAAACATAAACCGGATCTTTACCAAAAGCCTAGTTAGCATGTTAGGGTTCTATCTACTATGATAGAAAATATACCTAAAGAAAACAAGTCCTTCGGGACTTCGATACTCTCCTTATGCTCCTCGATGGAAGTATGGATCGTGCTTGAACTTCGGCCTCATTGTGTCAACGATGATCCACCCGAGAGCTCCAATCTTGAGCTAAACCTCCAACTTGAGGTAACTATAATACTTAGCTTGCTAATCTAAGTAGACTAGAGTGAGTAGAGTATGATTTAGAGTAGCTTAGTCTCACTAAACCCTTGATTCTCAACACATAAGACACTAGGGTTTAGAGAGGAAGAAGAAGAGAGCAAGCTTGAGGAGAGAGAATGTATTTGTGATGGTGATAATAAAAAATGGAATGGCTATCTTTTATATGACCTCAAGCATGGCATGGAAAATATCTAGCCAAAATATCTAGAGTCAAAAATATCTCACAAAAATATCTATGGTCAACAAGTCAAGCTAAGTCAAAAAGTCAACCCAAGTAGCCACGCCAAATAATTATCATTTACCAAAAATAACAAAGTCTTTTCTTTACATCATATTTGTTTTGACCAAGTCAATGGTCAAAACCCTAATGAGGTATCTTCTTCTATACCCCCTCTCATCCGTATATACATACCCGCATCCGTGTTCCGAGAAACACGAATACTATGAGACGAAGCTAATACAATAATCAAATACTAGGATCCGGCTTAAACCAAAGCCCACTAGTATTGTCCGCTCGAACACCACACGCACACAAGTACACGTATATGATCGAACCCTGTCGTAAAACCATACGACCTCTACTCGTTTCGTCCGAAGCTGGGAAACCCTCTGTGTGGGACTCTAAATGTTGGATATAGTGCCCTCAGAGTCAATTATTGGATCACAGGCATGTGATTGCAATGATTGAGGGAGGACCTACGCCGGTAGGACAGTCTTACTAAAGATGATAGTATGCTATCTAGTTTATCTTTATCATCGTGTACTGCTTTAGGTGACCTTACATGTCGCTATTACATGTTGATAGAGCCCTTAGGATTCTTGCTTGACAGCCAGCAGTATGATGGCGATCATATACGTGGGAGCTGGGGTCTATAAGCACATCCTTAAAGTGGTCCCTAGTCGTGGGAGTTTCGAGACTGGGCATCGATACTCCATTAGTATACTAGTGTATACAGTCGAGACCCCGACGAGGGGCGGTGGCTGGTCTCACAAGCCATTGGTGTCAGTTGGATCACCTAAGATGTATACAGGTGCTCATTGGGTTATGAGCACACCGGACAGGACTCGCCGGGAACATGCTAGTTAGTATTATACCTGACGTCCGATAGCGGTTCCCTGGTGACATGTGTACAGGTTAGTTCATCGACCTGAGATCGTCATTTTTCTCGTGTGAGTTCCCACTGTGCTTTGATTACTACTTACCACGGCTCAAAGGAGTCGTGCAAACAGGTTTTAGTTGGGTACAGTCCCGACCCACATGGAGGCAGTGAGCGGATCGGCAGGGGTTTCGTCTCTCCCGGTATTGGGGGTGAGATCGCGCTGTGTCTAGGAGAGCCATTACACGAACTCCTTGGACAAGGCAGGAGATTTACTGGTAGGTATTCCAGTAGTATCTCAGGGTGTTCTGGGCTACACTCCGACACGATTTGTACCGCTTTTGGGGGTCTGACTTTTACCAACCCCTAGGCCCGCCATGCGATGCTCATAGACGAACGGACCGGACTGTACGGATATTGTCACTGACAGGCTCAGTAGGGTGTCAGGATGAGTTTGCTCATTGACCTCCCTTTTGGTCGATACCTGGTAGCCCGTTACGTACAGCTAGTACCACTGACGAGCTAGTGGTTAAATCCACAGCAAATGTATTGACGAGCCTTTAGAGTCCCCCACAGAAAGTTTCTCAAGTTTCGGGCGAAATATTGTAGAGGCCGTATGATATATGGCAGGGTTTGATTATATACGTGCAGTAGTGCACGGATCATGATCGGGCGGATCATACTAATGGGCTTTGGTTTAAGCCGGATCCTAGTATTAGATTTGTTGGATTACTTTAGTCTCATCGCATTCGCATTCGGTCGGAATGCGGATGCAGTTATGTATATACAGGTGAGGGGTATCCTTGTGATCCATCACGAGTTTACTTTAGATGTTGCCGTATCTTTTTATTGTTGTAAACATTTGGGTTAATATTTACAAATGGAAATTGTGAGCTTAAATCATCATTTTGTGCATTTAATGTGACATAGACTTCATTAGTGAATCATGGTCTCTTTTCTTGTGCTAATGTCACATTAAGTGATTGATATTGTGTTGATATGATGAGAAGAGAGTGAAAGGGCAGCCATAGAAAAGAGTTTGGTCTTGTATTTTTCTCACAACACTCTCATTCTTGATGATAGAACAAAAGGAAAGAAAATGGCTCCTCTTCTTCTTTTTCCTCTAGCTCACAACCTCCATTAATGGAATTATCTCTAACCTCCATCCATGCAATGGATGCAAGAGACAAAGTTGTCACACACATTCTCTACTTCACCTTGGACACGTCGGCTAGCGAACTTCGTGCCCGAGTTGCTTCGGATGAAGCGGGAGCTCGTAAAAAGACTCAATGATGTGGTGCCCTTTCCGACGAGGAGATCGAGACCGGAGATGCCGCGAGGAGCTTGGGATGGTGGTCAAAGACCGAAGGACACGGATTGATCGGTATAACTTTCCAACCCTTTCTCTAGTTACTAGTTATTGGTTAATGGTTCGATCCGGATTTTAAGCATACGATAGCGCCGGTTTCTAGTTTAAGAAAAGTTTTCATTTCCGCATTTTGGCCTCGGACAGACGGCCGGGGCGCTACCGTAGACTTACATGGTATTAGAGCCACGCCATTAACCTTTACTAGCTTGTTCTAACGTATTTAAAATATCGATCAAATAAAATTTCCGAAACTGCATTTCCAATACTGAACTTTTTGTCGAATTTTTATTGTCGTCGAAAAATTATTTAGAGTATTGTAGAAATTCAGGCAGGCTTTTATAAGACATTTGAGAAAATTTGGTAGCATGATGCTACAATAGAGCCGCGGAACAGCGGCCATACCCATGTTTTGGCCGCGGTTCCGCCGCCATTTAGTGGCCTCTCTGCTCCAAAATTTCTACAGTGGTTGTTTTCTTGGAAATGGGGTTTCTGGAATGTTTATTTTTGGCCCAGATTATTTTGAGTGCTGCAGTGGTACTTGGGGCCCACTTCGGGAAGTTTTGTCGATCGGAATTTTAAATACGTTAGTTTACAGTACTTATATTATATCTGTGACCGTGAATGTCGTTTGATCAGTAGATCTTGTCTAATTGCTATAGCCCTTTTAGACGGATTTGCGAACGTGACATTCACGTTGATGTTCTGTGTTGTGCCGTGATATTGCGGATTTGTCGTAGTGGATAACCTGGTGCAATGGTAGTACAGTTTAGTTGTATTTGTACATTTGATATTGCGGGGAGAGCGTCCGACATGTGGACTGCCATCACTGCCTGTTTGTATATTATTCTTTTGGGGCACGACCGGGCTGAGGTCGACGTACCCGTTGTATATATTTTACTTTCTGTACTAGGATTACCCCGCGGTGGGGTGCACGGATAGCCGGGTTCTAGAGGGAAACAGGCCCGCATCTCATGGCTTTGAGACGGAGGGGGCTTCACTCTAGAATTGGCGGGCTATTCGCCGCACTCGTAGGGGGTACAGGTTGACCCAAGGACGGGTGCTCAAGATACCGGATTCCGTGAGTGCTGGGTGGTCCATTCACTTTGCTGTAGGGGGCTGCCTCGCTTCAGGTTTTGGCGGGTAACTTGCCGTGCCCGTAGGGGTCTAGGATTTCATTGCACAGGCTATCCACACGACCAGGGGAACGTCGGGTTTCAGTTGCGGCTCTGTGAAACCCGGGGCTTCCAGATTATCTGTATTGTTCTGTGATGCTTATTACTTTTCTGTGATGTTGCATTTTATCACGCCTTGAGCGATTATTATATATTGATATATATACTAGTAGATGTTGTATATGTTTTACACCCGCGCTAGTCCAGTCCTCGCTCTGTCGTTAGTTAAGTAATCTAACGGGTGATGATGGGACCCATTGGCGAATGCGGATGGCATATATGTACATCATATTTTCGTTCTTTTGTGGTGTGATTAATTGATGGGACTGCATTGATTCGGATCAATGCAAGCTAAACAAACCTGTTTGATGTTGTTGGAACATTTTTCAAAAAGTTGTTATTGCAATGACGTTCTCTTTTGTTTTGTATAGTGGTATTCAGTTGGAATATCCTGCACCTCAGTCGACGAGGCAAGGGCCGAGATCCCTTCACCGGGAGTGACCCCTTGGACAAAAGTTTGCGTCAGGGTAATAACTTCACTATAGCCGATTGCCTTTTGCTTTGCATCGTGGTATTTAGTTGGAATATCCTGCACCTCATTCTACGGGGAAAGAGCCGAGATCCCTTCACCGGGAGTGACCTCTTTAGCAAAGGTTTTCGCCACTATATTTTTATAAAAAGCTATCCGGTTCCTTCAACGATATCAAGTTCATTAAGTTAAAGGTTTTTCGCCAAAAACCATTCGTAGCCCTCCGTCATTTCAGACGGGTAGCACTTAGTATTCATGTATGTTTGTTGACCTTCGTCAAGGCATAGTGAATGGTAGCTGCTTGTTACCTTTCTGTTGCATAGATATATGCGTTGGTTTGGGACAGTCGTATAGCCTTGTCGGCCTTCGTCAAGGGTTTATACGGGTGGGTTCAAATTAACCTGGACAATGACAGGTAGAATTTGACATGTGACTTATGATTTGTTGACCTTCGTCAAGGTCATAAGAGCATGGGGTAAAAATCACATCGGGAGTTTCTAAAGAAACTGAAACTTGCCAGATATGCGCATACCTTCTGGAGTGTGATAACGTGAGTGGATTCCATCACGTTATCATGCGATGATAGTTGGATCCCGATTCCCACTGATGAGTTGGTTTACTCCTCGGGTGATCCCGACTAATTCTTCTTTCAGGTTTGGAAGAGAATTTGACGATACAGTGGGAGGTTTCCTGATTAGATAAATTGGTAACCATTCTGATCTAGGTTAGAGTGCACGCTGAGTGTTTCTTTTCTCTCTCTCTTTGGCAGCGACCATGGCCCGACCCTTGACTATGACTCAGTGACCAAGATTAACCGAACCTTCTTATAACACTGGCTTTTGGATTGTCAGAGTTGCATACCTCATTGCCACTCCTACTTTTACCCTTTTTCTCCAGAACACCCCGTATTACTACGAACATCCACTTCCATTGGATAAAACCATCGTATGGTTATATACGAACTTGAAGGAACTTATTCGAGGATGGTTTCCGGTTCTGGAGAAAACAAATAGGATTATTCAGTTGTCTTTTCCTTTTACCTTCTCTCCGGTTGTGAGTGTTCCTTGGATTAGGACGGTACACCTATTACGCTAATTGGATAGTCTTCATCCAAACTATAGGCGGGTGCCGAACGGTAGGGAATGAAGAAAACCATTTAGCCTAAAAGGTGTACATAAGGTATTAAGTAAAGACAAATAAAGGGATTGGTAAGAGGGCAAAGTAAATTGCGACTGCTATTCACAACCAAACCAAGTATTTCTTCGCCAATCCTACATCACCTTTATATTTCTCCAGAACACTCCGTATCACTACGAAGATCCACAGTTTATTGGATACTCTATCGTATGGTTATATACGAACTCGAAGGGACTTGTTCCAGTTCGGGGATGGATTCCGGTTCATGAGAAATAGGAATAAGGTTTATTCAGTTGTCTTTTATCTTTACCTTCTCTCGGGTTGCGAGTGCTCCTAGGATTAGGACAGTACACCTATTATGCTTATTGGATAGTTTTCTTCCAAACCATAGGCTGGTGCCGAACGGTAGGGAAAGAAGAAAACCATTTAGCCTAAAGGGGTGTACAGAAGGTAATGACTAAAGACATATAAAGGGATTTGGAGAGATGGCAAAGAAATATACGGTTACAGTTGTGAATATGATAATGGAAGAGGCATTACTAGGAATACCCGGATACCCCTTCGAAACATTTACATGTTTTAGTTTCACTGTGTATTGTTAATAGAAAACTGATTTCCCAATTAGTCCTTGCTCCAGGTTATGTATTTACCAGGTTTGATTCTCACATCTGTATGGTTTTACAGATGATCAGTGGGAGTAAGTTATTGGAAATTGGGTGATCATCCTCATTATATCGGGATTCGTTGTAATTGGTGATATTTGAGAAAATCATCTGGGTTGTTTGCCGTACGGCAAATATTTGGTTTTGAATATCCGTTGTTATGCACCAATTTCAAATTGATATATCTGTACATCTATTCTTATAGAGTGCGATATAACTTTTTGAAATTATGTTTATGACATTTATCTATATCAGTGGATGGTTAGGTAAGGAGTATTAAACAGCGGTGTAATTCTTCTTAACCATAAGTACAGTTTTCAACCTACGACACACGGGGATTGAGTTATTAGACTCAGGGGACTTATACAGAGTATTGCATGTTGTCCAGTGTCCATTAGGACAGAGGGGTTGGTACTCGTACTATATTCTGTTTACTTATGACTTCTCTAGTTTTTAGACAGGTGTTTCGTAGAAACACAAGGTCTAAGTTTTGAGAAGTTATAGGTATAAGAATAAAGTAGAGAACCAGGTGTGTTGCAAGTATCAGGATTCTTCAAGGTGATCGAAGATGTAGATACTTGTGTATGGTATTCAGTTGATAGTAATGATTAAGAGAACTTGCTTCTTTTTCAGGTTACTCATAATTGGAAGCACTCCTAAGTTGAGTAATGCTGATCGGCCTCTCTCCATTTAGTTGACATGCACTGGAGACAGCTGCATGATTTGAATCTGATTCCAATTAAATCAGTGCCTCTGTTTCTATATTGGATATAGAATAGTTCATATCTTAACAATGTTAAGGTATGGGGAGTTTTCCGGCTTATGCTCAAAACCAGACTCTGGATAACTCAAGGCACGTTTCTGTAATGGCTGTTTGTGGGTTGACCCGGGCTATGACGAGGGTTGACTTTCTACCATCTGGAAGATCAATAGTGATGTTGTTCTTGACTCGCCACAGTTTTGATAAAAATGGATTTTTTCAGAAAACAGTAGTGGGAGTATGGTAGAACTGGAAGTGATTCCAGAACCGCAAACGATTACTGAAAATTTGATAAGAACCTAAAGATTCGATCTGGTTTGACATTCCATTGGCCACTCCGCAGATATGGTGGGCAACCTCAGGCACCCGAGAGGTACTCCGGTAGCCTCAAGGACGGTGACAGGGAGGTTCTTGTTTACCCAGACTTGCCATTGCTGTTGTTCCAGACTGTGAGACTCGGCAGGAGGATGAGTATAGCGTCGTTCTAAACTAGCTTTAGAAGTGTACGTGTATATGACTCTGCCAGAGGGTTGTCGTAGTCAGTGGGAGCAGCGGAAGCATAGTGGACAAGAGGCTTATGTCTATTTATAGACTAAAACAGATATAGCGGAGATAGATCATCTATTTCTGATGTGACAGTCATAGGTTTGACTTCATCAGAATAGGGGGTGGATCTGTTAAGAAGGTAGCAGGGTGTGATGTCCTGGTATTTGGATGACATATACAGAGTAGGAAGTGAAATTCTTATACTACGATCGGTTATACTTTGGTTGTCACACAGTGGTTTTTCCACATAGGATATGGATATTATATCAGATATTCTGGTTACTAGATCTATGGCTTTAGATCTAGATTTGGGTAGTTTCCTAATCTGGGTACTTAGACAGCATTCTAAAGGTGTTTTAGAATGGACGACTCCTGGCATGGTAGTGTACCTGCAGGTGATAGAGTCACCCTCTTTAAAGGTGTCTTACAGACTAAAGGGGAGAGGGATGTGCATGATTGGCAGATCACTTGCTTAGGCAATTGAGTCAATCATGAGATGTCGAGTACCATACCAGATATTGTTTTTTGCATGAGATGCAGTAAGTTGATATTAATCCTATCCTGGAGAGACATTCGGAAGTAGTTTTAGAACATAAGTGGATGTTCTAGGGATATGATAACAACAGCCTCTTTCGGGAGACGGTTATCATTCCAGGCTTCAAAGGCGACCTGGATGACAGAGTAACTGTCAAAGTTATAGTTTTCCCTCTGACGAGGGGTAGTATTTTGGACAGGTGGTCCAAGCGGATTCTGAGGGAGGCATGGCGCAGGATACTGATTAAGTTCAATTGACGATACAGTCTATGAAGTTTGGATTTGGAGTTCATTTATGAACTAGGTCCCATCAGATATCCAGACATATTCTAAGACATGTATTGCTCATTTCGGAAGATGGCTTTCTCCGCGAACTTGAGATAAAGAGAGACATAGAAAAAAACATTAGGGCGGATCCACTCACTGAGGCTATTCCTCGAACGCAATAGTTTCGCAAATGAGCTTTGTGAGACTGATTAGTAGAGGAGTTGGGTGTTCGGTATCACACGGGCTGTGAGTATGCGACATCGCAATAATTAGCCTTGAGTGCAAGTGGGAGATTGTTGGATATAGTGCCCTCAGAGTCAATTATTGGATAACAGGCACGTGATTGCAATGATTGAGGGATGACCTATGCCGGTAGGACAATCTTACTCAAGATGATAGTATGCTATCTGGTTTATCTTTATCATCGTGTACTGCTTTAGGTGACCTTACAGGTCGCTATTACATGTTGATAGAGCCCTTAGGATTCTTGCTTGACAGCCAGCAGTATGATGGCGATCATATACGTAGGAGCTGGGGTCTATAAGCACATCCTTAAAGTGGTCCCTAGTCGTGGGAGTTTCGAGACTGGGCATCGATACTCCAGTAGTAGACTAGTGTATACAGTCGAGACCCCGACGAGGGGCGGTGACTGGTCTCATAAGCCATTGGTGTCAGTTGGATCACCTAAGATGTATACAGGTGCTCATTGGGTTATGAGCACACCGGACAGGACTCGCCGGGAACATGCTAGTTGGTATTATACCTGACGTCAGATAGCAGTTCCTTGGTGACATGTGTACAGGTTAGTTCATCGACATGAGATCGTCATTTGTCTCGTGTGAATTCCCACTGTGCTTTGATTACTACCCTACCACGGCTCAAAGGAGTCGTGCAAACAGGTTTAGTTGGGTACAGTCCCGAGCCACATGGAGGCAGTGAGCGGATCGGCAGGGGTTTCGTCTCTCCCGGTATTGGGGGTGAGATCGCTCTGTGTCTAGGAGAGCCATTACACGAACTCCTTGGTCATAGCAGGAGATTTACTGGTAGGTATTCCAGTAGTATCTCAGGGTGTTCTGGGCTACACTCTGACACGACTTGTACCGCTTTTGGGGGTCTGACTTTTACCAACCTCCTAGGCCCGCCATGCGATGCTCATAGACGAACGGACCGGACTGTACGGATATTGTCACTGACAGGCTCAGTAGGGTGTCAAGATGAGTTCGCTCATCGACCTCCATTTTGGTCAATACCTGGTATCCCGTTACGTACAGCTAGTACCACTAACGAGCTAGTGGTTAAATCCACAGCCAATGTATTGACGAATTTTTAGAGTCCCCCACAGAAAGTTTCTCAAGTTTCGGGCGAAACGTTGTAGAGGCCGTATGATATATGGCAGGGTTCGATCATATACGTGCAGTAGTGCACGGATCATGATCGGGCGGATCATACTAGTGGGCTTTGGTTTAAGCCGGATCCTAGTATTAGATTTGTTGGATTACTTTAGTCTCATCGCATGCGCATTCGGTCGGAATGCGGATGCAGGTATGTATATACAGGTGAGGGGTGTCCTTGTGATCCGTCACGAGTTTACTTTAGATGTTTCCGTATCTTTTTATTGTTGTAAACATTTGGGTTAATGTTTACAAATGGAAATTGTGAGCTTAAATCATAATTTTGTGCATTTAATGTGACATGGACTTCATTAGTGACTCATTGTTCCCCTCCGAACGGCGGCCTGGGCTCGGGCGTCCGTGCCTGAGGTTCGGGGCAGATGCTAATTGGTGTTATCCGTCCACCTCTCCGAAGATGCCAAGTTGATCTATGGCACCGTGTATCGAAGGTTTAGACGGATGCGGCCGATGTAGCAGATTTCATCAGATTCCCCCTCGTTTGAGGGGTTTTTGATTGTGGGGACGCTCTTCCCTGCAGGCGCAAGCCCCTGCAGTTAATTACGCTACCGCATCGCGGTAACAACTTTCTCCTTCTCCAGATGGTCACTTCGTGTCGTGGGTGTTTATTTTGTTTTTTATTGCCCGTGGATTGTTTACGGAGACTGAGTTATGTCGTCGCCCGTAGGGCGTGGACTAGTCCAATTCCGTGTTTATCTTAGATTTGGGTTTGGGGGTTTGGTTTGAGGATACGTCAGCCATACTTGAGGCTAAGATCAACTCAAACGTTTGTTAAGGATACCTTAGTCTAACGTTGAGACTAAGATCAACTTAACGGGATCGTTTAGATCCGACAAAAGAGTTTAGGGACATAGTGGTCCATCGTATATGTGGTCGTCGGGACCCGTCACCTCTCTGACGACGTTGAAGGATTACAACGACGGATGTCAGAGGAGTTCAGAGATGTACCCTCGAGCCAGAGTTAATTGGGGGGATTCATAGTCCAGTCTGTTTGAAGGTTTAAGGATACGTTAGCCATCTTTAAGGCTAAGATCAACTTAAACGGGACCGTTTAGATCCGACAAAAGAGCATACGGGGCTCTATTGTTCTAGTTTAAGGACATTGCGGTCCATGGGTAGTTTAAGGACATTGCGGTCCATTGTTAGTTTTAAGACATCTCGGTCAAGGTTAAGGACGTCATAGTCCATGGGTTTAAGGACTCCACAGTCCGGTATGTGCTCTGGATGCTTCACACGGGTTCACTGCCGTGCTAGGCGAGGACCAGGCTCCGCTCTGGACGTTTTCTACGGGGTCAAAGAGTGACGTTATCCGCGTTCCACGTAACCAGGAATTTTTCATTAGACATGGGTTTAAGGACCCCACAGTCCATATCATGGGTGGTCGTCGGGACCCGTCACCTCTTTGAAGACATTGAGGGATTACAATGCCAAGTATCAAAGGAGTGAAGAGATGTACCCTAGAACCGGAATGGCTTAAGTAGTCCTTGGCCCAATTTGGGGTCAAGACCGATTAATTATGTTATGAGCCCATTAGCCCAGTTAATTACGAATTGAAGACTCATGGCCTAGCTCGAGCTAAGTCCTATCATGTCTGGAATATTGGCTTCTTGTTGGTCCATTGAAGGAAAGGCTTTGCCTCTATCCATTTAGCCAATTGGGCCAAAGCCTAGTGTTAAACACTACAGAACGATCAGTGTTGAACACTGGGAATGAGGTTGACAAGTTAGTGTTTAACATTAAAAGATAATTGGTGTTAAACACCAGCAACAGGGCTTTCAAATTAGTGTTAAACACTAAAACAGATCAGTATCAAGCATCGGCAGCAGAGCTCTCAAATTAGTGTTAAACACTAAGGTAGTCAGTGTTGAACACTGCAAATAAAATTCTTTAGTTAGTGTTTGAACGCTAAGGCCCAACAGTGTTTCAATACTGGATTCGAGGGTTCCAATCTAGTGTTAAATACTAAGGCAAGAGGGGTCACGTGGCAACACGTGAGAGCGCCCTCCCTTCATTTATTCTGCTGAGATTATCGCATCTTTCTGAGCATCACGTGCCCTCACGTGACGGGCATTTAAATGCTTGTATGCTAAAGCTTCTGCCGAGGGTCACGTGGGTCACGTGGGGCGCTGCCTCAAAGGGGCTTTCTGTAGATCTCTTGGGGGGTCACGTGGTGGCACGTGACCCTGCCTCTATGTATGTTGTTTAGAGGATCTGTTAATCTTTTTCCAGGAATTAAATTTCTCATAGGGTTGAACCCTGACAATAATTTCAGAGGAATTAAATTCCTACTTCCTTTTGAAGATTTATATTCTGAATAGAGTTAGACTCTGAATTTTCTGTAGGAATTAAATTCCTCATGAATATGAAGAACTAAATAGGGTTAAACCCTAAAAAACGCTTTTAAGGAATTAAATTCCCATTCTCTGTTAAATTATGATCAAGGGAATTAAATCCCCGCTGTTCCAACAGAACTAGGTTCTTAATTAGGGTTAAACCCTGTTTCTTTTTGTTCTGAAGGAATTAAATTCCCATAACACAGGGTCAAACCCTAGTTTTGTTTTAAAGGAATTAAATTCCTATAGTTCTGTGAGAATTAAATTCTCATGTTTCCATTCCCTCTCTATGTTTTGGATCTGCATGGCAGGATCTCGATCCATTAAGAATTAAATTCTCAACCTAAAGGGGAGATGTGCACTTTGCAGATCCTCTATCAAAGAGAGAAGAAATATGTTCTTCTGTTTTATATTATCAGAGTTAAACTCTGTTGAGAATTCAATTCTCCCTCCTTCTGAAAAGCCTTCCCTTTCTTACCTAGGGTTTTCGTTTGCAGAAGCTCCAAATTCCTCAAAGTATCAAGGCTCTCTCCTTTTTCCTCCCTCTGCGTATATCTCCTCTTTTTTGTATCTCTTGGCTCCTATTTATAGGAGAAGCAGCCGAGTCAATTAGTTTTTGACGAATCTTCGTTGAGATATTTGATTTGCATCCATTATTCATTCTGGACCTTTGGATTATTAGGTGAATTTTATTCACCATTGGATTTCAAATCCGGGGATTCTCCCTTGTTATTTCGGTTAGATTTAAAGGGGGAATCTTTCCAAACCCGAGATTTTCCCATAGATAGATGATATTTAATCACCTCTAAATCTTTAATTCGATTGGCTCCAGATAATCACTTTCTTTTGGAAAGATTTGAATCTCCTTCAGAATTTAATTCTGTTAACAAAACGGGCTTTGAAAGCCGGTCACGTGTGACCACGTGACCCCCTTGGAACGAACCTTCCACTTTCTTTTTGTTCTCTGTCTTCTGGTTGCTGTTCAGTCATCACGTGTGAACACGTGACCATTGGTCACGTGTGAACACGTGACCCCTGTCGGGAGCCTCTTTCCTTGATTCAACTGGAGAACGAGTCTGCTGCTTTGAGCGTCACGTGCCAACACGTGACCTCTTCTGAAGCCTTTTCCTTGACTTGATCAAGGAACTAATGTGCCTTTTCCGCTGCTTTTATATGTCACGTGTCAACACGTGACTGCTGGTCACGTGTAAGCACGTGGCCCCCCTTTCTGAAGCTTTTCCCATAAGCTTTTCTGATTTTAAATCAGGAAACAAATGCCCCCACAACGTTGTTCTCACGTGTCTGCACGTGAGTGCAACGCTGTCACCTTTGTGACCGTTGGATTCCTTTAGGGATTCGGGGAGATGAAACGTTTCCATTGCCTTCTATAAATATCACTGTCTCTTCATAGGAGCCTTCACTTTGCTCATCTTCATCTTTTTCTGAGAACTTCTTCCTTGAGAATTTAATTCTCGCTTTCAGAGCTTAGTTCTCTGTCTTGAAGCAATCTTCAGAGTTTAACTCTGTTCGAAAAGAATCCTTTTTCTCAGGTAACGTTCTTGGACAACGATGGACCTTCGCATTTCTCCGGATTTTAAATCCAAAACAAGGGTTTTTACCCCTTTTTCCTTCATATTTTCCATAAGGACATGAAACCGCTTACCCTTCAAACTGTAGATCTCTTAGGGTTTAGATGATCTTTGGGGAAATGATGATGGCGTTTCAACCGCATGGAATTTAATTCCATCAAAAATGTTTCTGGGAATTTAATTCCCTTTTATTAATAAGGAATTTAATTCCTATGAAGAACTCAGTTTCTTCGCATGGAGGCTTCCTGAGGTCTCTTGGCCCTAGGTTGTTCTTCCTGCCATTAATGCAATAGGGGTTTTCTAATGATTCTCGTGACTTTTATTTCAGGTATCATGGATGCCCATCTGTATAGTCTTGACGAGATCATTTCCTACGGGAATATTCGTGCGCTGGGCCACAGTCAGAACCAGGAGTTCACCGATGCTCAGTGTGCCGAGATCATGAGCCGCTTTGATGAGTACAACCATCGGCTACTCCCCCGTCGCTCTTCTCTTCTGAGGCTGATCGTGCTGGCGATCAGGGAGGCTCTCCCTTTATTTTGTGCTGGTGTGCCGCTTGGGTCATTGGACGCCGCCGAGGATAAAGTACACTCGGTGTATCTGATGCACTTGATCTCTAAGAGAAGGCGGGATAATCTCATTGATCTCCTGCATCAGATTTTTCAGCAATCAGCCATACTTGCCGCCTACCGGAGGGTAGAGGACATCCGCGGGGACCCCGACGCTTGTGACCGTGAGAGAAAGCATACTCGGGAGGTTCGAAATGCTTGGAAGATCCTGAACAAAGTTAATTTTGAGTTTCTCAACCCATGCCCCGCATCTGAAGTTTTACCATTGTAAATGTGTCCTCTATATTTTTGTATGAACCTCTTGAAGTATGAGTGACAAGTTTTATTATGTCTTCCCATGTTTGCATGCCTTTTCTCTGGGATTTTATTATTTTGCTACTATTGTTGTTTGTGCTTTTTAATATACAGGGTACTACTCCATATTTTTCCTTTTAAATGCACATCAGGTTTAGGCCTCACGTGTTCTACACTTGGGATCCCTTGATGTGGCTGTTCACAAGATTTTCCCCATGCCATATTTTCAGTGCACCATATTAGATGCAGAAAAAGGGCCTTGGAAATAGTTCCATCTCCTTGATTTTCGATGCCTTTCCTTTTTTAGGCCTTGGAAATAACTTCACCATGCAAGATTTTCCGCGCACAGCACTTAATGCACTTCATTATATATGAGGCTATAGCTTTCTTTTCCTTTCACAGAGAGATTTATATTATATATATTTTTTTGTCTTGAGAGAGAAACGAGTGCCATGGCTTGTAATCGCCCTCATGCTCGTCGACAGCCATGGGAAGTTCCTCTTGAGGAGATGATCCCCCGCTTTTCTGCTCGGTTGGTGGACCCCCTCCTTTCCGACAACGAATGTGACTTAGCCATGCATGAGCTCTCGATCCGTAGAGGGTCTCCCCTCCCGATGGGTTCCCTCTGGCTCCAGATGATTCTCGCGGCCGTGCTTGCCGACATCCCTCCTCACCCGGCAGAGATGACCTTGGCGATACTTGACGCGGCTGAAGAAAAGCTCGAGGGCTTTCATGAAGCGCGCCTGATTACTCAGGCTTTGAAGGATCGCTCATTTAATCTGCTGAGTGATCGCACGCTTTTGGCGTGTCGGATGTTCAAAGAATTAAAGTGTAACCGCGATCAGGACGGTGTCGCTATGCAGCTAGCCGGTTGAGCACGGGTCGGTCCACAGGGAGATGGTGGTATCTTACCTTCTTGTTTTAGACGAGTCAATAAAGAATTTGTATGAGTTTGTTCGTTCTAACCTATGTGCATTATTTGCAAGTATAAAGTTGTTAAGAAAAGATACGATAATGTAAGCTAAAGAAATCCATACTCAAAACCTTTGAGCCGAGTCTTGACCAATTGAAGCTAGAGCAATCGGCAACAACGTGGATTAGGGGATTTAAGCGCGGTATTCGTGGAATCCGGCTTATTTACCCTTGTCCTTCCGTTCTTGTCTCTTGCTTTCGCCTCCGGCCAAACCGAACGCAACCGGTCGCGGTTAGGAATCACCGTTACCTTGTCAGGGTAGGGTGCCTAACGGAGCGCTTGCGTATGGTTTGGGCGGAGTTCAATGGAAAATAACGG
Organism: Agapanthus africanus; assembly: GCA_030015575.1. Classification (NCBI taxonomy): domain Eukaryota; kingdom Viridiplantae; phylum Streptophyta; class Magnoliopsida; order Asparagales; family Amaryllidaceae; genus Agapanthus; species Agapanthus africanus. The sequence goes on from JASDDO010000004.1 coordinate 212,474,008, forward strand.
GAAAAGGAAATGGGCAAAGAAAACTTAACTTATAATATCATATGGATTCTTAACAACAACAATAATTACAACATTCACAAAATGAACAAAAGAGAACAAAAAGAAAAGAACAAAGAAAAGAAAAGATTACAAGAAGGAAAGTGCATGAATTAAATTGCAAATAATTAAAGACAAGGTAATAAAAAGCAAGTAATAAAAAGCGATAAAAAGAATACGAAACTAGGACTCAAGACAAGCATGTGATCAATAGCCAACCCTTAAACTTGCAAGCTCAATGAAGAGGTTGCAAGATCAAGGGAAGGGTAGAGAACGCATGTGAAATGAAGTGCTAGTCTCATGAGAAAATACGACCCTTGAGATCAATAACTAACCCTTAACCATTCAAGCTCAATGAAGAGGTTGAATGAGCAAGAGAAAGCAAGAATCTCAAGGGGGAGCAAACTAACAAGAAAGATAAAAATCCCTCATCTTCATTAACATCCACTCAAAAGCTCTCACTACAATTTCATGGAGGAAGAATGAAGAAGAAGAAGAAAAAAGAAGAAAACTACACAAAAAAGAGGCTAAAGAAAAGCTCAAGAAAATGCTCTCCTGGTTGAGCTCAGATCTGCTGTATTTATAGGCAGGAGAATGGAGTTCTAGGGCAACCAGCAGACCCCAAATGAAATGCCCAAAATGCCCCCAAAAAAACGACAAAAGGAGGCCACAGTACGGCCGCGTTTCCGCGGCCAATACCCCATATTGGCCGCGGAAACGCGGCCAAGTGGTGGGGTTGATGGGTCCAATTTGGTGGCGGTTCCTGGTTTTATCTTTCCTCGTGTTTGAAAACTTCAAAATGAACAAAAGTCCTCCAGAATATCTGCAGATTCCAAGTCCAAGATTGCATTATCTTTTTTCACTTTTGACTTTATCTCCCTCGAGCTCCGCGCACCCATTGATTCTTGTGCAGCCCACCTCGTGCTCTGTGCTTGTCCCAGACATGAATGACCACTGTCACATGTCTTGTATCGGGAACCGGTACTCGGCACTGGACGGATATGGATGACCGGAACCCGGCTTTTATCTGCTGTCGACAGATGTTCTGCATTTGGCGTAACTGTGGAGATTTTATCTTGATTTACAATATTTGGACTGAAAACCTGTACTCTGTAAACATGTAACAAACACGGATTAAAAGCACCTACCTATAAACACACGAGCGTAAGAATGGGCGGTATAAAATGCAATATTCTGATATGAACAAATACCCCCAAACTTAACCTTTGCTCGTCCCGAGCAAAACCAATTATTCACAAAAATAAAATGATAACCGCACTTTCGCAGGGAACGCGATTGCACTGAGCGCGTGCAACAAGCCGTTAAACCTCTAGGTGTCCCCAGTAGGAGGAGTGTTGTCTCCTGAGGGTTTTCAGCGGATTACACCCACAAAATCCCGTCAAGCTAGTTTCATAAGTTAACGTCGATTCTATTCCTACAGTTTAGTATTTACGTTAGAAACTCTATCATCCTAAGTTAGAAATATTCAACCCTTATTTTTCACACCTCCTATCTATTTAACCTTGGATCTTCCTGAGTTTTCCTTCTAAAGTGAGGCCTCAAATCAGGGATTTTTATCTACTTTACAGAAAACACAAGTCTTATTCTTCATCTCTATCTCTTATTCAAACATCGATTATATACCCCTACGTATGTATATTTGCATCCCTACACTCAAGAATTCAATTCAAGCTATAATACCCTTGCCCTAATACCTAATACTACTTCTTTTCATTAGGGATGGACGGATTTGCTCACACACCTTTCATGCGACTATTAATGCTTCTTGAGGCACTGACAGCCGATTACTGAATGTGTGAGCTTAAAGCGTAAATAGCAGTTTACAGGTCTTGATTTTATTCTATTTTTATTCTTTTTCTTTTTCTTTTTCTTTTTCAAGACCGGATATATTTTTCACTATGCTCTTTTGGTGTTTAGCTTTAAATACCATTTTTTCTTTCATACTAGGCTTTCAGGCAAGAATGTTTCTAGGTATCCTCTACTATCCCAAGTTTCAAGGTGCGTGTAAGTGCAGTTTGTAGGGTATATACTCTCTAAATTTGAACTCAAGAAAAGAAACTATTTTTCAGACTTATCCTCCAGTAAGGCATCAATACTTTCCCTTCATCTTGACTTCACTCAAGAACTGAACTCAAAAATTGTAAGAAAGTATACTTACCAAAGTTAGACAGAATGGGGGTTATTTTTAGGGTTTTCAATTCCTAAGCCTAGAATTTAGTTATTTCTAATATATCAACTAAACTTTCGGAATAAAAATCTAAGTTACCCTATTAGCTATCTTGACGACAAAGTTTTTATATTTTTTTGGAAAATTTTCAATTTTTATGGGTTTTTAAATAAGGTATGCAAATGCAAAATATACAAATGAATGCGAAGGAAGAAAGCTTACCGAGCACGCCCCCAAACTTAAACTTGACAGTGCCCTCACTGTCAGGCTATACCAAGAGGGTCAAAATTGTCGGCGCTCTTCCTAAAAACAAATTATATACAAAAAGGAAAACAAAAAATATATACAACAAAAAGTGTCTCCCCCAAACTTAAGTAAAACAGTGTTTCCACTGTTAAGCGATGAAGTTCAGGATTAGGGGGGAAAGAACAGTATCAATCTATACAAGGCCTTACACAGGCCAAAAGTTAACACCAACCATTCAAAAATCTTATCTCTGTAAAGCAGTGGCCGGTGAAAGAAGGCGTAGGGAAAAGAGATGGGAAATACGCGAGACCGTATGGAGATAGAAGTGGTATACGGTCTCGGTATATGAGAAGAAGAAGAATGACGGAAGGGAAAAAGAAGTGGAATGCGAACTTGAGGGTGTAACTGGAGTAAATAGATTAGCACAATTTGTGATGAATGATGTGTAAACAGCGATTGTGTTAATCTATTAACCCGTCGAGAGATTGGGTCAAACCCCTCAAGATTCATGAGAAACCATGGGTACGCCGAACTTGGTAAACCAGACACAGGAAGTGAAAATGGTACGGGTTCTTGCAAGGTCGGAACGATTGAAAGGATGGAGGGAAGTGGTTGAGGAAGGGTATCGGTTAAGGCTTCTGGAGGGTGTGTACTGTCAGTGAAAGGAACAGGATGAATTGGAAAATCCGACTCATCATCTAGAACTATTTCATCCTCAAAAATATCCTCAATATTCTCCCCAAAATTCAGCTTATCCATGCAAATTTCATCAAAATCAAGACGCATATGAGGTTCGGGAAAAACAGTTAATGACTCGGGATGATGATTTGAAGAGAAAAACTCAGCGAATTCAACGGGTTCATCATCCAAAATGTTCCCTGCGTCAATATCCTCAATCAAGTGAAAGTCTATTTTCTCAGACACCTCAACAAAAGCATGGATATCAATCGATTCAGGTTCTAGAGTGGAGGTGTAGAGGTCAAGAGGATTGGGTATGGTTTCACTCAAAAGAGGCCCTTCACAATTGGGTAAATCAAACACTACGAAGTCGCACAACTCATTAAACATTCTACCTTCAACTGATAATTCATTTGGGACATTTGATAGGCTTTCAACACAGGAGTTGTGGGATTCAATTTGAGACGGGTAGGTTTGATTTGGAAGGGGGTATATCTCACTCTCTCCACTCAAATTCACAGCCTGTCCTGCCGCCTCATCATACATTGAAAAAGTTGGAGCTAGTTGAAAACCAGCTACCGGGTCACTAGGTTGCATGAGGGCGGCCATGGACGCATTCAAATCCATCATCTGTTGGCTTGACGCTACCCTAAAGTCTTCCAACGACTGTTCTAGGCTAGACATTGGTTGTGAAGAGGTTTCAGTAAAATATTCAAAGTTGTTTGGATACCGAAAACTCCCAAATGGCGGTTCTGATGCAATGTCTAGGGAAGGTGCAAAAGTAGGGTAGGATTGGTAGGAATTGAACGGCTGGACAGGAGTAGGATCAACATCTGGATAGGAAGGTGAATGGAATTGTTGATCCCAAGAATTTGAAGTGGTGAAAGGAGTGAAAGATCGGCTACGAGATTGTTCAATACGTTCTGCAATAGACATAGGTCTTGGAGTTGCAACATGACTCGAAGAAGGGGTATCAACATAAGAAGGGGTGAATGTATGAAATGGTTGATACGAAGTGGATTGCGGAGTCAAATTGTTTGTCCTAGACGCGTCTATCCGATCTTTCAATGAAATTTTGGGCATGGATGGATCGTTCGAAGTTCGACCAAAACAAGAACCGTAGGAAGTAATGTCTGGTTGTGGGTACCAAAGTTCGGCAAGAGTTTTGCGAGGTGGAGTACCCATGATATGAAGAGAGAGAGAAAAGGTAGAGAAAAGGAGGGAAAAAGAATGTGATATTTTTTTTTAAATTTTTTTTTAAATATTAACAAAAGAATGAAGTATACACACAAAAAGAATATGGACAAAAATAATCACGACACAAAAAATACCACACACCTAATCGTTCTAGGGTTAACCTAGGTCAACTAGACCTGCTCCAGAACTTGATTGTCGAAGTAAAACTGTGTCGAGAAACAGGCTCAAGATACACTGATCACGAGGCCAGGTAAGTGCAGAGATAAGGGGAGGTTTTCCAACGCTTTCGCGAAGTTCCTTAATTAAATAACCCTTTCTCTTTTGGCGGTTTCGCCGTTAACACTTTCCTAGACACCCCGTAAACAATATACCGTTAAGCAAGGTTCTAAACACAGTTAACTTCTCCTAGTGAGCGCGAAGTCCTTAAGGCTTAAAGTCTAGTTTCTTTTAAATTTTGTGTGGGTAAACGTTATGCTCAAGTTCGTGATTTGTGGGCCACGGAAAAGGTGATGAAATCCTTTACCGTATATTGTGGGGTTCGCTTGCCCTTAAGTCCGTATTAATTGATGCAATGCGCAAATCAATAAAAATTCTATAAAGAATAAAACAATCGTTTTTTAGTTTAAGCGCGGCGCTGCAACAAATACGGGTTAGTCAATTTTTTAGCGTTTGCTAGCGAACTTGCAAAGAATCCTGCAAAGAATAGTATATTGGAAGCGTCGGATTTGAGAAGAAGGTGTTAGTAAAGTACGTACCGTTAAGTTTTTGGGTTAGGAAACCCCCGTTGAATCAAATACGGTAAGCTTGAAAGGTTCGCTTGCGCGGATCAAACTACCCGGATCTTTGGCACTGTACTTCGTAAATCACCTTTGCCTTGAATGCACACTTTGCTCCCCATAATCTCAGTTTGCAAACTTGCAAAAAATCTGCACTCTTGCCCACAAAAATGATAAAAAACAAAAAAGAATATTTTTGTTTATTTATAAATATATACAAAAAGAATATTAACCCGAATAACAAGAAAGAAAATACGCTACCGTCTCCCCGGCAACGGCGCCATTTGATCGCACGCTTTTGGCGTGTCGGATGTTCAAAGAATTAAAGTGTAACCGCGATCAGGACGGTGTCGCTATGCAGCTAGCCGGTTGAGCACAGGTCGGTCCACAGGGAGATGGTGGTATCTTACCTTCTTGTTTTAGACGAGTCAATAAAGAATTTGTATGAGTTTGTTCGTTCTAACCTATGTGCATTATTTGCAAGTATAAAGTTGTTAAGAAAAGATACGATAATGTAAGCTAAAGAAATCCGTACTCAAAACCTTTGAGCCGAGTCTTGACCAATTGAAGCTAGAGCAATCGGCAACAACGTGGATTAGGGGATTTAAGCGCGGTATTCGTGGAATCCGGCTTATTTACCCTTGTCCTTCCGTTCTTGTCTCTTGCTTTCGCCTCCGGCCAAACCGAACGCAACCGGTCGCGGTTAGGAATTACCGTTACCTTGTCAGGGTAGGGTGCCTAACGGAGCGCTTGCGTATGGTTTGGGCGGAGTTCAATGGAAAATAACGGGAAAAGGAAATGGGCAAAAAAAACTTAACTTATAATATCATATGGATTCTTAACAACAACAATAATTACAACATTCACAAAATGAACAAAAGAGAACAAAAAGAAAAGAACAAAGAAAAGAAAAGATTACAAGAAGGAAAGTGCATGAATTAAATTGCAAATAATTAAAGACAAGGTAATAAAAAGCAAGTAATAAAAAGCGATAAAAAGAATACGAAACTAGGACTCAAGACAAGCATGTGATCAATAGCCAACCCTTAAACTTGCAAGCTCAATGAAGAGGTTGCAAGATCAAGGTAAGGGTAGAGAACGCATGTGAAATGAAGTGCTAGTCTCATGAGAAAATACGACCCTTGAGATCAATAACTAACCCTTAACCATTCAAGCTCAATGAAGAGGTTGAATGAGCAAGAGAAAGCAAGAATCTCAAGGGGGAGCAAACTAACAAGAAAGATAAAAATCCCTCATCTTCATTAACATCCACTCAAAAGCTCTCACTACAATTTCATGGAGGAAGAATGAAGAAGAAGAAGAAAGAAGAAGAAAACTACACAAAAAAGAGGCTAAAGAAAAGCTCAAGAAAATGCTCTCCTGGTTGAGCTCAGATCTGCTGTATTTATAGGCAGGAGAATGGAGTTCTAGGGCAACCAGCAGGCCCCAAATGAAATGCCCAAAATGCCCCAAAAAAACGACAAAAGGAGGCCACAGTACGGCCGCGTTTCCGCGGCCAATACCCCATATTGGCCGCGGAAACGCGGCCAAGTGGTGGGGTTGATGGGTCCAATTTGGTGGCGGTTCCTGGTTTTATCTTTCCTCGTGTTTGAAAACTTCAAAATGAACAAAAGTCCTCCAGAATATCTGCAGATTCCAAGTCCAAGATTGCATTATCTTTTTTCACTTTTGACTTTATCTCCCTCGAGCTCCGCGCACCCATTGATTCTTGTGCAGCCCACCTCGTGCTCTGTGCTTGTCCCAGACATGAATGACCACTGTCACATGTCTTGTATCGGGAACCGGTACTCGGCACTGGACGGATATGGATGACCGGAACCCGGCTTTTATCTGCTGTCGACAGATGTTCTGCATTTGGCGTAACTGTGGAGATTTTATCTTGATTTACAATATTTGGACTGAAAACCTGTACTCTGTAAACATGTAACAAACACGGATTAAAAGCACCTACCTATAAACACACGAGCGTAAGAATGGGCGGTATAAAATGCAATATTCTGATATGAACACTGAGCCAGATAAAGGCCCGGCGAGCTGTTATGTCTGCTTTCGCAGACGAACACGGCGCCAATCGATGGGGAGCGATTCCTCATGAGAACCGTCGCTTTGACGTGCTGGAGAGAGCGGAGAGAGAGATGGAGAACCTTGTCCTTTGTTTTGTTAACCCTTGTGCCGTTGATCCCATGTTTGGTGACCTTTTTCCATTAGCGTAGCATTTTTAAATTAGTCCCTCCTTTTTGTATGCTTTATGTTGAACTTCCATGTAGGCTTGGTACTCGTATGTATGTTTCCGCTTGCATGAATAAATTTTGTGTTCCTCTTATGAGAACTTTCTTTAATTGCAAATGCTATCATCATTTTCCTGCGCATTAGACCTTTTTGGGCATTATGAACGTTCATGCGACTGCAAATGCCATTATTATTTTTTGAATGCTCATATGATTGCGAATGCATGCTCGAAATATGTTTGAGATCTTTCTTGTTGCCTTTCACGTCAGGTGATGTGAGCGCGTTTTAGATCGATTATTCCCGTCGGCTGGAAGCCCATTTATACGGTCTTGTAAATGTCTTGTTTCCGAGGCCGTGGTCACGAACGCGAGCTTTCGTGGCCACGTAGCGAACATATCGTTATGCGAGAAAAAGGCTCGGCCGTAAATTTTCGGAGAGGGAGCTAGCTTCCAAGGCGCTGAGCGAGCTTCGCGCTACCATTATCACCAAGGCCAACCAAGCGTATGAACTCTGGCGGTTGCTTCAGGAGTTCATCAAAGAGGTGGTGTCCCTCGATAAAGCTGCCACGTTCACTCGTGAAAGGGTCGAGGCTCATAAGGCCACTGAGAAAGAGCTCAAAGCTCAGATTGCTTCATATCAGGCCCAGCAAGCTCAGGCGGAGGCTCGCCTACCGGAGATCTTGCGTCATGAAGCCGTGGCTCAACAAAAGCAGGATGAGTTGTCCAAGCTGCTGAATCGCCCACCGGCTTGAAACATTTGTATCTTTTCTCCCTTTTTTTTTGTACATACTCATGGATAAGAGTATCTTTCTTTTTGTTTCTTTCATGAATTGTACTTTGTATCCATTTTGGCTTATGAATAAAAGATACAATTTTCCCCTCAATGGTGTATCCCCTTTTTATTGAATGTATTCTGCGAATATTCTATCTTGATCTTCTTGCAGGACAGTGATGGCTTAGGATACAGGGTTAGGATCTGCTTCCTAAGGCTTTTGCACTTTATGAGCTACGAGGGTCTCATAAAGAGTTTTTCTCCATACAGGTCGAGAGGATCCCATAGGCGTAAGTTCTTTTTAGAGATCGTGAGGATTTTAAGCGGGTTTTCCCTTGAGAGTCGTAAGGATCTCACAAGGGAGTTTTTTCTTCCTTACAGGTCATGAGGACCTGCAGGTGCTGAATGTGGTCACCCTTATCCGTGTTTCACGGGGTCAGAGGCTGCTCCAGGTATCGTAGTTTAAAGACGTCGCGGTCAAGGTTAAGGACCTCATAGTCCGTGGATTTAGGGACTCCACCGTCCGCTGTTAGTTTTAAGAAATCACGGTCAAGGTTAAGGACCTCATAGTCCGTGGATTTAGGGACTCCACAGTCCGATGTTAGTTTTAAGACATCACGGTCAAGGTTAAGGACCTCAAAGTCCGTGGATTTAGGGACTCCACAGTCCGATGTTAGTTTTAAGACATCACGGTCAAGGTTAAGGACCTCATAGTCCGTGGATTTAGGGACTCCACAGTCCGATGTTTGGTTGCAGGGACCCGTCACCTCTTTGAAGACGTTGAGGAATTACAACGCCAGGTATCAAAGGAGTGAAGAGATGTACCCTTAAACCAAGGCATAATTCGTAGGGAATCGGGGTGTTTGATCGTTAGTTTTAAGACATCACGGTCGAGGTTAAGGACGTCATAGTCCGTGGATTTTAAGGACTCCACAGTCCGGTATTTGCTCTGGATGCTTCACACGGGTTCACTGCCGTGCTCTGCGAGGACCAGGATCCGCTCTGGACGTGTTCCACGGGGTCAAAGAGTGACGTTATCCGCGTTCCACGTAACCAGGAATTTTGCACTAGATGCTTCACACGGGTTCACTGCCGTGCTCGGCGAGGACTAGGCTCCGCTCTGGATGCTTCACACGGGTTCACTGCCGTGCTCTGCGAGGACCAGGATCCGCTCTGGACGTTTTCCACGGGGTCAAAGAGTGACGTTATCCACGTTCCACGTGACCAGGAATTTTGCACTAGATGCTTCACACGGGTTCACTGCCGTGTTTGGCGAGGACTAGGCTCCGCTCTGGATGCTTCACACGGGTTCACTGCCGTGCTCCGCGAGGACCAGGATCCGCTCTGGACGTTTTCCACGGGGTCAAAGAGTGACATTATCCGCGTTCCACGTAACCAGGAATTTTGCACTAGATGCTTCACACGGGTTCACTGCCGTGTTCGGCGAGGACTAGGCTCCGCTCTGGATGCTTCACACGGGTTCACTGCCGTGCTCCGCGAGGACCAGGATCCGCTCTGGACGTTTTCCACGGGGTCAAAGAGTGACATTATCCGCGTTCCACGTAACCAGGAATTTTGCACTAGATGCTTCACACGGGTTCACTGCCGTGCTCGGCGAGGACTAGGCTCCGCTCTGGATGCTTCACACGGGTTCACTGCCGTGCTCTGCGAGGACCAGGATCCGCTCTGGACGTTTTCCACGGGGTCAAAGAGTGACGTTATCCGTGTTCCACGTAACCAGGAATTTTGCACTAGATGCTTCACGGGTTCACTGCCGTGCTCGGTGAGGACTAGGCTCCGCTCTGGATGCTTCACACGGGTTCACTGCCGTGCTCTGCGAGGACCAGGATCCGCTCTGGACGTTTTCCACGGGGTCAAAGAGTGACGTTATCCGCGTTCCACGTAACCAGGAATTTTGCTGATTGTATCCGCATTTCTCGGGATTGGGGTTCGACTCTCTGTGGGAATACATCGTCGAGTCATGGAACTGGGAGTTGCAGCTGTTCCGTTTCGCTTGATGTTGTGTCTGCTGCCATGAGACGAACGACGAGATGATCTTTAGGCTATCTGTGAACCGTCGAGATTTGGCTTCTCCTTATGATGAAACCTGGGGAAGGAGTATGATCCCCTCTTTGTTTGCGCCCCTGGATTGTATACAGGGGTAGATGTACCATCACCTGTAGGGCGAGGATTTCACTTTTATTTTATTTCTTTTTCCGCGATGCTCTATCATTTCAGCTTTTATATCGCGAAGGTTGCGATTGCCCCATCATTTCGGCTATTTTTCGCGGTGCCCAATCATTTAGGCTATTTATTTATTTTCTGCTCACTGCTTTTTATTGCGAGTTGCCCCATCATTTCGGCTATTTTTCATGCCTTCATTTTTACTTGTTGCTTTTTATTGCAAGTTGCCCCATCATTTCGGCTATTTTGTAGGCATATGTGGCTTGCTAACTTTTTCGCTGCAAGCCTGGATTTTAGGCACCGATTTTGGCATCAGCACCGCTACAACTGGAATGTTGCTAGGAGAGAATCATCATTTGCCTTTGTCGATGATGAACAAAGGTAGCTCAGCAAACAGGGTTAAGGGTCCTGTCGACCCAGGCTTTTGACTTCATGAGCCGTAAGGGTCTCACAAAGGTATTTCTCCCTACAAGTCGTGAGGATCTTGCAGGTGTATTTTCTCCTTAGGGATCGTGAGGATTCCTAAGTGTGTGTTCCTCTGTAAGTCGTAAGGATCCTACAAGAGGGCTTTCTCCTTATGGGTCGAGAGGACCTACAAGGGTTGGACTTTGCTGGGGAAATGTTTATTCGCGCCCGTGGATTGTATACAAGGGTCAGTATGAGCCGCTTGTAGGGCAATATCGAAGATTGTGGAGGATTGCTTAAGCAAAGGTTTAGGTCTCTGTAACTTAAGACTTTCAAATCTTATGAGCCGTAAGGGTCCCATAAGAGAGTTCTCCTTACGAGTCGTGAGGATCTCGTAAGTGTATTTTCTCCTTAGGAATCGTGGGGATCCCTAAGTGTGTTGCTCCCTTGTGAGTCGTAGGGATCTCACGCAGGTGGCTTCTCCTTACAAGGTCGAGAGGGCCCTATAAGTGTCTTTTAACGAGGTTGCGCCCTTTCGGGTTTTCACAAACACTCGCCGGTAGTCCTGCTGTTTTTACTCACGGAGCCCTTTCGGGTTTTTATTCGTGCCCATTTTGCTTATGGACATACAATTTTTTATTTTATATACTTTTTTCTTCTTTTTTTTATCTCGTCAGCCTAAGGATGCCGCGTTAGTAGTTCAGGGACATTTCGGTCCGTCGCTAGTTTAAGGACGTTTCGGTCCGTTGATAGTTTAAGGACGTTTCGGTCCGTCGTTAGTTTTAAGGAAGTTTCGGTCCACCGTTAGTTTAAGGACGTTTCGGTCCGTCGTTAGTTTAAGGACGTTTCGGTCCATCGCTAGTTTAAAGACGTTTCGGTCCGTTGTTATGGGAAGGCCAGCTGCTGCTTGTAAAGTCTGAGCCTAGGAAGATAGCGAGCGGACATAGTCGTCGTCATCTATCATTGACCCAGGCTATGGCTTATCAAGCATAGTATTTCTTTAAGAAGCGGCCGTTTATTGGCCTGAAAGGCCTTTCACCGTGAATGTCCACGAGTAGATAGGCTCCACCCTGGTAGACCTTGTCTATGATGTAAGGGCCTTCGTAGTTTGGCTCAAATTTCCCCCGCTTGGCACGATTGGGGATCATAGGTCTTTTGACCACTAGCACGAGTTCGCCTTGGCGGAATGTCCTCGGCCTGGTCAACCTTTCGTACGAGCGCGTCATCTTCGCTTTGTAAGCTTCTAGATGTTGTTGCGCTATAAGCCGGGTTTCGTCGAGGGCATCAAGCTCCTCAAGCCGAAGGTGAGCGTTTTCTTCGTCCATCAGCTCGTGGTGGACCGCCACTCGCAGAGAGGGTAACTCTATCTCGAGGGGGAGTACTGCTTCCGTCCCAAATACCAACGCGTACGGCGTTGTGTTCGTGGCCGTCTTGAATGTAGTTCGATAAGCCCAAAGGGCTTCTTGCAGCCTCTCGTGCCAGTCTCTCTTATTCCGGAAAACGGTCTTTTTTATGATCTTCGTCAAGGTCTTATTGAAGGCCTCGGCCAGACCGTTAGCTCGTGGGTTGTAAACTGAAGAATATCTCCAGTCTATATTGTGCTGCTGCGCGAAGCGGCTAATCTTATGGCTTCTGTAGGCTGGCCCGTTGTCGGAGATAATCCGCCGTGGGGTTCCGAACCGATAGATGACGTGCGTTTTGAAGAAATGGAGGATATTCTCCGTCTTCACTTCCCTCAGTGGTATTGCTTCTGCCCATTTGGAGAAGTAATCAGTTGTCGCCAGGATAAAACGATATCCCCGGGATGATGCCGGCTCGATGGGGCCGACTATGTCAGTCCCCCACATTTCGAATGGCCAACTAGCCACCGTTGGATGTAGTGGATTCGGATGTTGGTGGATAAAGTCTCCGTGGATCTGGCACGAGTGGCATTGCTTCGCATACTCGAGGCAGTCCTGGATCATCGTGGGCCAGTAGTAACCCATCCGTTTAATTTTTAACTTCATCTTTGGGCCTGCTTGGTGAGAACCGCAAAGTCCGTCGTGGACTTCCTGAATGACTCTTTCCGCTTCGTTAGGTCCTAAGCATCTCAGCCATAGAGAATCAAACGATCTCTTGTATAGAGTATCGTTGACGAAGGCGAAAGATAGGGCTCGTTTCATGAGCTGATGCCTTGAGGATGTATCTTTGGGCATTCGGTGGGACTTAAAGTAGTCTACGAAGACTTCCCTCCAGTCCTCAGCCTTCTCACGATCTTTTATTTGTAGGGTCGTCTGCTCAGTCGCTCCCTTTTCTTTAGATAATTCCGGAGGTATTTTTGCCGGGGCAAGCACTCGACGGCTTTGTACCACGATTCTTTCATCATCGAGGTTTTCGTCCGCCAGTTCTTTAGCAAGTTTGGCTAACGCGTCTGCTTTGCTGTTTTCCGCGCGTGGTATGTTCTCCAAAGTATAGGAGGGAATTTGGGTCAATAGTTGTTGCACCTTTTCTCCGTACCTCACCAACTCCGGTTTGCACGTTTGGTAATCACCATTTACTTGACTAACAACCAGTTGAGAATCCCCGTATATAAGGAGGTCTTCAATTCCCAGGTCGATGGCGATTTCGAGGCCTGCTATCAGAGCTTCGTATTCAGCTTCATTGTTTGTCTTTGGCTCTGTTAAGGAGAAGGCGAAGCGCATTATCCCTCCTTGTGGAGTTGCAAAGATGAGGCCTATCCCCGATTTGATCATTGGGATACCTTGTTTCTGTTTCTTTACGGAGGACGCTCCATCGAAATAGAGTTCCCATCGGGTGCTACCGCCGCCAATCGCATCAAATGCATGCTCGTCCGGCAAATCACAGTTCAGAGGAGAATCGGCCGGTATCGGGTGCTCAGCGAGGAAATCGGCAATGGCTTGGCCTTTTACTGCCTTGAGAGGTTGATACGTTATCGAGAACTCCATCAAGAGCAGGGCCCATTTAGCGAGTCGTCCCGTCAATATGGCTTTTGACATCAAGTATTTAAGGGGATCCACCTTTGAAATGAGACGGACTTCATGCGCCAACGCATAGTGCCTGAGCTTTGTTACCGCGAAGATTAAGGCCAAGCAATGTTTTTCAATGGGAGAGTAGTTGCTTTCTGCCCCCAGTAGAACCCGACTTAAGTAGTAGAGTGCTCTCTCTTTTCCCTGATCGTTCTCTTGCGCCATAATGCGCCCAAGGAACCTTCGAGGGCAGTCGTATAAAGAATGAGGGGCTTTCCCTTGACCGGCGCGGCTAACACCGGAGGGTTCTGCAGGTACTGCTTAATCTCGTCTTGTGCACTTTGGCATTTGTGATCCCAAACGAATGGAGTTCCCTTTTTCATCAGGTGGCTGTAAGGACGGCATTTGCCTGAAAGATTGGCGATAAATCGCCGGATGTATGCGAGCTTCCCTTGGAGAGACCGCAACTGTTGAGGATTCTTGGCGGAGGCATTTCCATGATCGCTTTAATCTTTGACGGATCTATTTCAATACCTCGGTGTCGAACGATGAATCCCAGGAATTTGCCCGAGGAGACTCCAAACACGCATTTGAGGGGATTCATTTTCAAATTATATTGCCGAAGGCGTTGAAATACAGTCTCCAGGTGGTTTAAATGCTCTTCGTATGACATGCTCTTTACTACGAGGTCATCGATATAGCACTCGACGATGTCATGTATGAGGTCGTCGAAGATCTTTGTCATGGCCCTTTGATAGGTAGCGCCAGCGTTCTTTAGACCAAAGGGCATAACCCTGTAGCAGAATATACCCAAAGGGGTTCGGAAAGCGGTGTGCTTCTGGTCTTCGGGATGCATCTTTATCTGATTGTATCCTGACGAACCGTCCATAAAGGAGAAAACCTCGTGAGTGGATGTGTTATCTATCATTAGCTCGGTTACCGGTACTGGGAAATCATCCTTTGGACAGGCTTTATTGAGATCCCTGAAATCCACGCATATGCGTACCGTCCCATTCTTCTTCATTACCGGGACGATATTGGCGATCCAATCGGGATATTGGACTTCTTGGATAAATCCAGAATCGATCAGCTTCTTGACTTCGGCGTTGATGCTCATCTCAAGCTCGAGTCGCATCCTTCTTGGCGCCTGCTTGATTGGCTTGATATCTGGGGATATTGCTAATTTATGCACAGCAACCTTTGGATCTAAACCTGGCATCTCGGAGTAGTTCCACGCGAACCAGTCTTTATGCCGCAGAAGCACGTTCTTTAACGCGGCCACCCTTTCTTCAGAGAGTAGCTCGCTGACAAATGTCGGTCGCGGGTCATCCGCCGATCCCAACTCAATCTTCCTGAGGTTATCTGCCGTAGTATGTATACCGTCTTCCAGTTCTTTCGGAGCTGGCGGAAATTCTGAGATTACCTCATCATCGCCGTTCTCAAAGCACTGGGGAAGGTCATCCATGTTCTCGCGCTCTTCTTTTAATATCGTAATCGTATAACAGGTGCGAATCCGCTCCCAGGACCGAGGCGGATCCGGTTCTGCTCTTGCGGCCTTGGGTTCATGCTTTTGTGGCGGCGTTACCCTCAAGCCGTTGGATAAAGCGAATTTGCCCCGTTGGTACTGGTCCTCGACCCAGTTCTTGAAGGTGAAGCAGTCTTCGGTAGGATGTCCTATGGATCGGTGATAAGAGCAATAGCTCAAACGAGAAGCCTTGTTAGCTTGCTCAGGGTGTCTAGACTCCGGAAGCGCGATCATTTGATGTTTTAAAGCGAGCTTGAGTAACCTCTCCGTCTTGTCTCGGGGGAAGGAGTACGCTCGACTCATCTTCTCCATGAGGGACGAATCCGAGCCGTGCAGTACCCGTAACCCTCTAATCCTGCGTCGTCGTTGTCGGCTCCTCTTCCCACTTCTTAATTTATTTCCGTCTCCGCATTGGGCCTTTCGTACAACGGGTTGACAAAGATGAGCATCTTTGTCTTTTGGAGCCTGTTGAAATAGGCGTTGCGTCCTGGCCTTCTCGTAGATGGCCATCTCGCGGTTATGGTCTTCCCGAGCTTTCTGACCCATTTTCCTGATAGGCTTGTCCATTCGTTCTTCAAACGACGGACTCGGTGCTTCAATCGCGGGGTCTGGTTTTGATGAGGGGTTGGCATCTCCTGACGAGGCGTCCTCTTCTTCATCAAAGGTGTATATGGCGTGGCTACTGTGGGCCCGTTCCCGTTTTCCCGCTCTCGCGTATCCAAGCCCGAGTATTTCCATTTTCCCGTTGGGCAATTTGCGTTGAGTTCCGGGGACATCCCAAATCTTGTTGTAGAACCGAGCCTGCCGAACAGTCTGTTTTAAGGGTATTCCCTGGCGCTTCAATAGCTTCTAATCTATTTGTATAGTATCTAGGCAGACGGATGGGTTGGGGCCTGTCAGGTGTAGCATCCGCGCCAATGCAGATCTCTTTCTCTACTTTCGACTCTGAGGATTGGTAGAATAGGATCACTTTCTCACCCCTTTGCCTGGGAGGGACGTAAAATGTTTGCAGGTCCTGCACATTATGAGCTTGCAGCGTGTCGAGATCCTTGTAGTGTTCTCGCGGTACCATGGTGATTTGCAAACTATGGTCATCGCCAGGGGGTGCTTGTATTGACAGCCGATTGGAGAACACAACATTAACTTCATCTTCTGAATCACTTCCGAAGACCAGTATGGGGGCGGGCGTCCCCAGGTTGTTGCGTTGAGATGGCCCAGCATAAATTATCTCTTCCTCTTCTTCGGTATCGCTCCCGAAAACAGGGATGGTGGCGGCGGTTTTGTTCTCCGGGTCGCGACACCTTTCTGTATCCTCGAAATCTGGCAAAAAGTATTTCGCATCTTCGTATTTGCGGACTTCGTTCATGGAAAATGGGTTCAACTCACCTGTTACAGTATACTCGAAACCATCCTTAAAGTACTTCATACACTGATGTTGTGTAGAAGGGATGATGTTGTACTCGTGTAGACAAGGACGGCCGAGCAAGGCGTTGTAGCAAGTCTTGGCGTCGATGACATGGAATTTGACGTCCGTGATGAGAAGTCCAAAGCGTAATGTTAGTATCACAGATCCGAGAGTTCGTGACGATTGTGAATCGAAACCGGAGATAGTAATCTTGTCATGAGCGAGGTGTTGCACACTCATGCAGATTTCCTTCAACACCCGAACATTAAGGAGATTGACGGAGGATCCATTATCCACTAGGATCTTGCCTATCTTGATATCATGGCAGTATCCGGAGATATATAGGGGACGGTTGTGGTCGCACGTCCCGAGAAGGAGGTCTTCATCACCGAAAGTGATATCGGCCGTATGCACTTCCTCCAGTTCATCCTTCATCTTTTCAGTGGCGAGGAAGGCTTGGAATTACTCAGGTTCTTGTAACGCCTTAATTAGTGAGTCTCGCGCTTCTTTTGATAATAGGAGGGCATCGAGAATGCTGAGCTGAGAAGGTAGCTTCCTTAGGTGCGCGAGGATGTTATAGTCCACCTTACCCTTCCTGGGAGGGTCTTTGGTAGTTAGTTCTTTCATGACTTGGTCATCTAAAGTGATATCCTCAGTGACCTTTTCCTTTCCCTTATCTTTTCTATTCGCGGGCCCGAGATTCTTTTCTGGGAGTGTGCGATTGCGCAGCTGAATGTTTTCGCAGGCTTCCGATTTCTCCTCTTTCCCTAAAACGGATTCTTTAAAGAGAGGGCCCAGAGCCATTTCTTCATCAGAGTCGCTCCCAAAGGTGAGAACTTGTGACCCCTCGGCGTGAGCCATATAACAGTTGTCAGTAGTTCTGTTGTGCCCTTCGACAGTGCTTCTTTGCTCCCGACGGATCTTGCGTTTCATGCGCTTGACATGTTGCCGACGAGCAACATATCCTTGCCACCATATCTTAAAGGCGTCGCACTCCTCTGTGGGGTGTGAGATTTTCCGATGATATGCGCAATAATCAGGGTGCCTCTCCGCCCCATCGTGCGTGTTTCCTTCCGAGGGTGGTAGCTTCATTCCCATTGACATGGCTTTGGCAAACCTTTTCCTTGTCTTGAATATCTTCTTGTCTACTTCGGATGCCTTTTGCTCTGGCAGGGGTAGTTCAACTCTTTCGTTCAGTCGCCCGCCTTTGGTTCCTTCTGACGTTGCCATCTCACGCTCCTGATCCGCTTTACTCTTTAGACGAATCTCGTCTAGAAAGGCATTGATCATTTCATTTGTTAGCCACGCACTCTCTGGTTCGGGCTCCGTCTCCAGCTTCTTAGTGTCAGGAGTTTTCTCATCGTCGGTAAACAAGTGGGAGATTACGTTACAACTTGCCACATACTCTTCGGATTCATCCGATGAGCTCTCTTCATCATCTCCCTCTTGAAAGTTGTGGTTGAGGAACTCTCGCAGTGTGACAGGAGTTCGCGCCTTTTGATTGTATTCTTCCAGCGCGTCAATTTGCTTCTGCAAGTTCGTGTGCTCGTCTCCGGGCTTCTTGGATTTCTTCTTCTTTTTCTTCGAAGATTTTGACGGTTGGGCGTGAGTATTTGGGCCATTATCGCGAGTCTTCGTAGTTGGGCGGGGCTTCAATATCCCTTCGATAACTTGAGGTTCAAGAGGGTCCTCCTATCTGATCACAGGGCACGCATGAAGGTCTCTCAGCATTCTTTTGGTTTTAGTTGATAGCACGACCTCCCATAGAGCTTCTTCAATAAAGGAGCAGGTTGCCCCCGGTGTATCTGCTTTCTTAGGAGTATGCGGCTGTGGTGGGTTCACCTTCCACTTTTCGGATAGTACAAATTTCCCCTGGAGGTATTGATCTTCAATCCATCCTTTGAAAACGAAGCAATCTTCAATCGGATGGCTTACCGTTTGATGGTAAGGGCAATAGTTGGGGTTATTCACCTCAATGGGTTGTGGCGGTCGCCTTGGATTTGGCAAGTTTATAAGTCTGTTGCGTACTGCCAGCTCAAATAACCGTTTCGTCTTGTCCCGTGGGAACGAGTAGGGACGTTTCATCTTCTCATTATAATACCGGCGTCTTTCTTCCAGTTGATCTGCCGGTTTCGGGGCGTTAGGTTGCTGTTGGGCATTCGCGACGAAGGTTGCCCTTCCTTTACCCTTGTCATTCCGAGGTTCCGACTTCGGGGGAGGTGGTCTATGACCCATCTGGTCCATCTGAGCCAACTTGTCGATTAAAGCCTGGAATGTGGTTGGCTTAAAGAACATCATAAACTGGGAGATAGTTGCGTGGGGGTCTAGGGTTCCCACGAACATGCCCACTGCGGGTGCTTCCTCAATGCGTTGCTCGCATCTCGACCACAAATTCCGCCAGCGTATAGCATACTGGACCCAGGTTTCGCCTGGTTTTACCCGGGCGTTAATCAATGCAGTTATTGGAGTGCGTTCGCTGGCACTTGCGAATCGCTGAGTGAACAACAGCTCCATTTCAGCGAACGTTTTGATAGAATCGTTCGGGAGTTCCGAATACCATTCGAACGCCGTTTCTGATAAGCTTCCCACGAACTGGTGGAGCAACAGTTTATCATCACCGCCGGTGTTACCGCAGAGGGTCCGGAACTGGGCGACATGCTGATGGGGATTGCCGGTCCCCTTATACACGTGGAATTTTGGTATCGTATAGCCTTGCGGGTATTTGATTTGGTCGTACCAGCTCGGATACGGCCGCTCCGTTTTTACGACTTGACCAGCTGCCTCAGTCGCATGGTGAACCCGGATTTGCTGGGCTATGTAGTCAACCAAGTCAGCCTTAGAGATTGCCTCCTCCTTGGCCGTTGATAGGGCTGGTGGTGGATTTGACGTCTCCCCTCGGTCGTCTTCAAGAACGATTGGGGGATCCTCGGCGGGTAAATCCTGCTGGATCATCATGCCTATCATATCTTGGAAGAGAAGGCCCATACGTTGTATGTTGGCTGCTTGTTCAGCAGCCTCTTTGTCCTTTTTCTCCAGTATCCGGCGAAGAAATTCAGCGTCGGTTTCTTCCTCCTGGCGTGCGTCTGAGGACGTTCCTGGGCTTTCTTTTGGCCCGGTAAGTGCGGCCATAGCATTCATCATTTCCTGAAGCTTTTGTTGCTGCTCCTGGGCTTTCGTCACGGATCGGGTAAGCGGTCGGTGGCCTGTAGAAGTGCAGCTTTCCTCCTTTCCAGAGGCCATGTAAACAGTGTGCACCACCATGCCCCCAGACTTAGGGCGTCTGGGCTCAGTGCTTTTAGCCGTCGTTGCATGCTGGGGGGTCTTCTCTGGCTTCCTCCTTTTATGAGCCATGGAGGTTGAGGGGGCCGTTGAGGTGGGCGTCCAGACATCCTTTCGGGGTTTAGCCTGGTGACCAGCCTCCGGTTGGATTTTCAGCTTCTTGTGCTGACGGGAGAAGTTTGGATCGATGATCGAGTCTCGGGCCTGCCGCCAAACCTTATAGATTCTGGAAGACAGCCGTTGAGGAGATCAGGGCTGTTCTGATTCTATTTCCACAACCTTTTTTAATGAGGGAGGAGACCTCTTTAGCACTGCAGTAGGGGAATTCCTTCGCACCTTATTTAGCATTTCGAAGCTGTTCCCAGTTGGAACGGCAGCATTAACTTCTGCCATCGGGGCTGATGGAGTCAACCCGGAGGGGGAGTTGCCCCCAGCCTTCCTTACTCGGCGCCAATGGCGACGTCGAGCGTGTCGAGCGGACGGCGTTGGGTCAGCGGTAAGAATGGTTTCGTCTTGCCCCCTGTGTGGGTGGGGGGTCGCTGTTGGTGTTAGCCTATCAAAGACCGATGTCCTTTGGGCAGTAGGAGCGGGAGCTGAAGCCGTCAATCTTGTAAAGATCGACCTTTTGGCCGGAGAACCCGCCTTGGCGATTTCGGGGGCAGGAGCGGCCACTTTCTTAGAAGCAGCCTTCTCTGAGATTGTAGGTCCCATGATGAGTTCGCAGGATTTCTGGCCCAATCTAGAGAGGACCGAGGCGTTGACATTGGGCGACTCGTTGAGAGGATCTGCGGCAGGGGTAAGACGATCAAAGACCGACTTCTTGAGAGCTTCCTTTGTCAGCACCGGCGCCGCGAAGCTTGATGGTGGGAGTATAGTCCCAAAGAACAATCCGGTAGTGGCTTGAGTCACCTGGTCCACCGGCATTGTGAACAACGAAGCAGCTTGGGGTCCATAGGCTATGCCTCCTGGCGAGGCAAAGCGTTGGTCGCAATTGCAGTTTGAGCAGTTGGAGAATTTCGCAGAAGTAGAAGCCATCGATCCTTTGCTTTCTGCAATAAGCAAGACACCAATTCTTAGTATCTTGAAACCCAAGGGCAACCATTAGCGAACCGCGATTGGTTCGCGAATCACGACACACGAAGTGTGGAGTGGAAAGAGGAAGAGGTCCCACCGGGCGTGCCAGAATCTGTTCCCCTCCGAACGGCGGCCTGGGCTCGGGCGTCCGTGCCTGAGGTTCGGGGCAGATGCTAATTGGTGCTATCCGTCCACCTCTCCGAAGATACCAAGTTGATCTATGGCACCGTGTATCGAAGGTTTAGACGGATGCGGCCGATGTAGCAGACTTCGTCAGATTCCCCCTCGTTTGAAGGGTTTTTGATTGTGGGGACGCTCTTCCCTGCAGGCGCAAGCCCCTGCAGTTAATTACGCTACCGCATCGCGATAACAACTTTCTCCTTCTCCAGATGGTCACTTCGTGTCGTGGGTGTTTATTTTGTTTTTTATTGCCCGTGGATTGTTTACGGAGACTGAGTTATGTCGTCGCCCGTAGGGCGTGGACTAGTCCAAATCCGTGTTTATCTTAGATTTGGGTTTGGGGGTTTGGTTTGAGGATACGTCAGCCATACTTGAGGCTAAGATCAACTCAAACGTTTGTTAAGGATACGTTAGTCTAACGTTGAGACTAAGATCAACTTAACGGGATCGTTTAGATCCAACAAAAGAGTTTAGGGACATAGTGGTCCATCGTATGTGTGGCCATCGGGACCCGTCACCTCTCTGACGACGTTGAAGGATTACAATGACGGATGTCAGAGGAGTTCAGAGATGTACCCTCGAGCCAGAGTTAATTGGGGGGATTCATAGTCCAGTCTGTTTGAAGGTTTAAGGATACGTTAGCCATCTTTAAGGCTAAGATCAACTTAAACGGGACCGTTTAGATCCGACAAAAGAGCATACGGGGCTCTATTGTTCTAGTTTAAGGACATTGCGGTCCATGGGTAGTTTAAGGACATTGCGGTCCATGGGTAGTTTAAGGACATTGCGGTCCATAGGTAGTTTAAGGACATTGCGGTCCATTGTTAGTTTTAAGACATCTCGGTCAAGGTTAAGGACGTCATAGTCCATGGGTTTAAGGACTCCACAGTCCGGTATGTGCTCTGGATGCTTCACACGGGTTCACTGCCGTGCTAGGCGAGGACCAGGCTCCGCTCTGGACGTTTTCTACGGGGTCAAAGAGTGACGTTATCCGCGTTCCACGTAACCAGGAATTTTGCATTAGACATGGGTTTAAGGACCCCACAATCCATATCATGGGTGGTCGTCGGGACCCGTCACCTCTTTGAAGACATTGAGGGATTACAATGCCAAGTATCAAAGGAGTGAAGAGATGTACCCTAGAACCGGAATGACTTAAGTAGTCCTTGGCCCAATTTGGGGTCAAGACCGATTAATTATGTTATGAGCCCATTAGCCCAGTTAATTACGAATTGAAGACTCATGGCCTAGCTCGAGCTAAGTCCTATCATGTCTGGAATATTGGCTTCTTGTTGGTCCATTGAAGGAGAGGCTTTGCCTCTATCCATTTAGCCAATTGGGCCAAAGCCTAGTGTTAAAAACTACAGAGCGATCAGTGTTGAACACTGGGAATAAGGTTGACAAGTTAGTGTTTAACACTAAAAGATAATTGGTGTTAAACACCAGCAACAGGGCTTTCAAATTAGTGTTAAACACTAAAACAGATCAGTATCAAGCATCGACAGCAGAGCTCACAAATTAGTGTTAAACACTAAGGTAGTCAGTGTTGAACACTGCAAATAAAATTCTTTAGTTAGTGTTTGAACACTAAGGCCCAACAGTGTTTCAATACTGGATTCGAGGGTTCCAATCTAGTGTTAAACACTAAGGCAAGAGGGGTCACGTGGCAACACGTGAGAGCGCCCTCCCTTCATTTATTCTGCTGAGATTATCGCATCTTTCTGAGCATCACGTGCCCTCACGTGACGGGCATTTAAATGCTTGTATGCTAAAGCTTCTGCCGAGGGTCACGTGGGTCACGTGGGGTGCTGCCTCAAAGGGGCTTTCTGTAGATCTCTTGGGGGGTCACGTGGTGGCACGTGACCCTGCCTCTATGTATGTTGTTTAGAGGATCTGTTAATCTTTTTCCAGGAATTAAATTCCTCGTAGGGTTGAACCCTGACAATAATTTCAGAGGAATTAAATTCCTACTTCCTTTTGAAGATTTATATTCTGAATAGAGTTAGACTCTGAATTTTCTGTAGGAATTAAATTCCTCATGAATATGAAGAACTAAATAAGGTTAAACCCTAAAAAAGGCTTTTAAGGAATTAAATTCCCATTCTCTGTTAAATTATGATCAAGGGAATTAAATCCCCGCTGTTCCAACAGAACTAGGTTCTTAATTAGGGTTAAACCCTGTTTCTTTTTGTTCTGAAGGAATTAAATTCCCATAACACAGGGTCAAACCCTAGTTTTGTTTTAAAGGAATTAAATTCCTATAGTTCTGTGAGAATTAAATTCTCATGTTTCCATTCCCTCTCTATGTTTTGGATCTGCATGGCAGGATCTCGACCCATTGAGAATTAAATTCTCAACCTAAAGGGGAGATGTGCACTTTGCAGATCCTCTATCAAAGAGAGAAGAAATATGTTCTTCTGTTTTATATTATCAGAGTTAAACTCTGTTGAGAATTCAATTCTCCCTCCTTCTGAAAAGCTTTCCCTTTCTTACCTAGGGTTTTCGTTTGCAGAAGCTCCAAATTCCTCAAAGTATCAAGGCTCTCTCCTTTTTCCTCCCTCTGCGTATATCTCCTCTTTTTTGTATCTCTTGGCTCCTATTTATAGGAGAAGCAGCCGAGTCAGTTAGTTTTTGACGAATCTTCGTTGAGATATTTGATTTGCATCCATTATTCATTCTGGACCTTTGGATTATTAGGTGAATTTTATTCACCATTGGATTTCAAATCCGGGGATTCTCCCTTGTTATTTCGGTTAGATTTAAAGGGGAAATCTTTCCAAACCCGAGATTTTCCCATAGATAGATGATATTTAATCACCTCTAAATCTTTAATTCGATTGGCTCCAGATAATCACTTTCTTTTGGAAAGATTTGAATCTCCTTCAGAATTTAATTCTGTTAACAAAACGGGCTTTGAAAGCCGGTCACGTGTGACCACGTGACCCCCTTGGAACGAACCTTCCACTTTCTTTTTGTTCTCTGTCTTCTGGTTGCTGTTCAGTCATCACGTGTCAACACGTGACCATTGGTCACGTGTGAACACGTGACCCCTGTCGGGAGCCTCTTTCCTTGATTCAACTGGAGAACGAGTTTGCTGCTTTGAGCGTCACGTGCCAACACGTGACCTCTTCTGAAGCCTTTTCCTTGACTTGATCAAGGAACTAATGTGCCTTTTCCACTGCATTTATATGTCACGTGTCAACACGTGACTGCTGGTCACGTGTAAGCACATGGCCCCCCTTTCTGAAGCTTTTCCCATAAGCTTTTCTGATTTTAAATCAGGAAACACTCATGGTCTTTTTTCTTGTGCTAATGTCATATTAAGTGATTGATATTGTGTTGATATGATGAGAAGAGAAATAGAGGGTAGCCATAGAAAAGAGTTTGGTCTTGTATTTTTCTCACAACACTCTCATTCTTGATGATAGAACAAAAGGAAAGAAAATGGCTCCTCCTCTTCTTCTTCTTCTAGCTCACAACCTCCATTAATGGCATCATCTCTAACCTCCATCCATGCAATGGATGCAAGAGACAAAGTTGTCACACACATTCTCTACTTCACCTTGGACACGTCGGCTAGCGAACTTCGTGCCCGAGTTGGTTCGGATGAAGCGGGAGCCCGTAAAAAGACTCGATGATGTGGTGCCCTTTTCGACGAGGAGATCAAGACCGGAGATGCCGCGAGGAGCTTGGGATGGTGGCCAAAGACCGAAAGACACGGATCGATCGGTATAGCTTTCCAACCCTTTCTCTAATTGCTAGTTATAGGTTAATGGTTCGATCCGGGTTTTAAGCATACGATAGCGCCAGTTTCTAGTTTAAGAAAAGTTTTCGTTTCCGCATTTTGGCCTCGGTCAGACGGCCGAGGCGCTACCGTAGACTTACACTAAAGACTCGACAGTACTTTGGCAGTGGGTTTAACCATAAGCACGTCAGCAGTACTTGCTGTGCGTAACGGCTACCCAGGTATCTGTCGATAAGAAGGTCGACGAGAAAGCTCATCCAAACTCCTACCGAGCCTGTTTGTAGCAATCACCGTACAGTCCGGTCTGTTCGTCTAAGAGTATCACATATCGGGCTTAGGGGGTGGCAAACGTCAGACCCCTAATAGCGGTATAAGTGGTGTCAGAGTGTAACCCAGAACACCCTGAGAAACTACTGGAATACCTACCAGTAAATCTCACTTGCCCTGGCCAGGGACTTTGTGTAATGGCTCTCCAAACACAGCGCGATATCAACCCTCAATACCGGGAGAGATGAATCCTATATAACCGCCACTGCTTCCAAGTGCCTCAGGACTGCACCCAATAACTACCTGTTTGCACGACTCAATAGAGCGGTGGTAGGGTAGCAATCTAAGAGCAGTGGGAACACACTTGAGACGAAGTAGCAGTGTCAAGTCAACGGACTAAGCTGTACTCATATCACCTGGGAACTGCTACCTGACGATAAGTATAATACCAACCAACAGTTCCCGACAAGTCCTGTCCAGTGTACTCGTAACCTAACGAGCACCTGCATACTATCTCTAGTACGACGTACTAATGTCTGTGGGACAGACCATCTCCTCTGCTGGGATGAGAAGCGTATACATTAGTCTACTCTGGAGTATCGATGCCCTGTCTCGATAATCCTATGACTAGGGACCTGTATAAGGGTGTGCTTATAGACTACCCAACCTCCACTAGTGTGACCGCCATCACAACGCTGGTAGTCAAGCAAAGATCATAAGGGCTCTATCAATATGTATTAGTGATATGTTAAAAATAACATATACACATATTAAGATAGATACAAACCAAGTAGCATACTACTATATCGAGCAAGACTGTCGTAAATCCGTGTATATATCCCAAGCTTCCAAAATGTAATATACAAACTAGTACTATACAATAATGGCTTCTAGGCCATACATATCCAACAATCTCACACTTGCACTGAAGGCCAGTAATTGGTGTACCGCATACCCAACGTTTGCACTAAGGCCAACTGCTGGCGTACCGCATACCCAATAGCTCAAAAGTCGCTCGAACTGTGCTTGAGGGAGGGCCTTTGTGAATGGAACCGCCGTGTTATCTTTAGTGTCCACTCTCCGTACCTCAATCTCCTGGCGATCAATGATCTCCCTGATCAGGTGATACCGCCTTAAGATGTGCCTGGATTTCTGATAGGACCGTGGTTCTTTCACTAAAGCTATAGCCCCATTGTTATCGCAATACAAAGGTATTGGACCAACAATTGACGGAACTACCTGAAGTTCACTAATGAACATTTTTATCCAGACCGCCTCTTTTGCGGCATCGCTTGCAGCAATGTATTCAGCCTCCATCGTCGAGTCTGCGACGGTATCCTGTTTGGAGCTCTTCCAACACACTGCCCCTCTATTGAGGGTAAATACAAAACCCAAGACAGACTTGCTGTCGTCCTTGTCACTTCGGAAGCTTGAATCGGTAAAGGACTCGACCCTGAGGTCTTCATTACCGTAAACCAGGAACATCTCCTTAGTCCTTCTGAGGTACTTGAGAATGTTCTTCACTACTGTCCAGTGGTTCTCACCTAGGTCTGACTGATACCGGCTCACCACGTTTAGCGCGTAAGCTACATCTGGTCTTGTACATAGTATCACATACATTATAGATCCTACCGCCGAAGCGTAGGGTATAATGCTCACGCGAACCCTCTCCTCGTCAGTCTTGGGAGACATCTTCTTGGAGAGGGTGATTCCGTGCAATGCGGGTATATTACCGCGCTTTGAATCTTCCATACTAAATCTCTTTAGTACGGTCTCTATGTATCTGGATTGCGAAAGTCCCAGTAATCTCTTGGATCTATCTCTGTAGATCTTGATCTCCAGAATGCACGAGGCATCACCCAGGTCTTTCATGGAGAACCGTTGTGATAAGAATGGCTTGACTGATTGTAGCATAGGAATGTCATTTCCTATCAAAAGAATGTCGTCCACGTACAAGATTAGGAATACGACAATTCGTCCTACAATCTTCTTATAAATACAAGGCTCATCCTCGTTCTTGATGAAGTCAAATTCCTTGACTGTTTCATCAAAACAGACGTTCCAGCTCCGCGATACCTGCTTTAATCCATAAATGGATTTAAGCAACTTGCACACCTTCCCGCTGCTCCCACTGTCTACAAAACCTTCTGGCTGATCCATATAAACGCACTCTTCCAAACTGCCATTTAGAAAAGCCGTTTTTACGTTCATCTGCCAGATCTCATAGTCATGGAAGGCAGCAATGGCAAGTAGGATCCGAATGGATTTGAGCATAGCCACTGGAGAAAAGGTTTCATCATAGTCCACACCGGGTCTTTGACGAAAACCTTTTGCAACGAGTCTAGCCTTATAGGTTTCCACCTGCCCATTTACACCAAGTTTCCTTTTATAGATCCATTTGCATCCAACAGGTTTTACCCCGGGTGGAGCAATATCCAAGGTCCACACTTTATTGGTGTACATGGACTCCATTTCGGATTACATAGCATCCATCCACTTATTAGAGTCCCTACTGATTATGGCCTGCCTGAAACTGGTAGGGTCATCTTCTTCAAAGATGCAATCCTCTCAATCCCCGTCTATGAGAAAACCGTAGTATCTCTTGGGCGGATGAGAAATCCTACCAGATCTGCGGAGTGGCTGGGGTTTTTCTGGGACTATTGAATTTTCTGGTTCTACTAAATCCTTAGTTTGAGTTTGTGGTTCAGATATTTCATCCAGTTCTACCGTGCTCCCACTTATTTCTTTTGCAAGAAATTGCCACTCCAAAAAGGTGTCGCGACGAGCAACGAACACCTTCTATTCCTCAGTGTGGTAGAACAGATATCCCAGAGAATTTCTAGGATATCCCACAAACATGCACAAAACTGATCGTGCCTGAAGCTTGTCCGGATTTTGTACCTTTACATAGGCCGGACAACCTCATATCTTAATACGTTCAAGATATGGTCTTTTACCACTCCATGTTTCATATGGAATTAGGCACAGATTTAGACGGAACCTGATTCAACAAGTACGCTGCTGTTTCAAGCGCAAGTCCCCAGAATGAAAGAGGTAACTCGGCATTACTCATCATGGAGCGAACCATGTCCAATAGGGTACGGTTCCTCCGCTCCGATACGCCATTGTGCTGTGGTGTATTGATTGATCTAGAATTTATGTGTGTAGCAGTTAACCGCAATCAATAACGGTGTCGCGTGCAGCTAGACCGAGATGAGTACGGGTCGTCCTCTGGGAAACGTGGAACCTTTTATTCTTACTTTAGGCGTGTTGAGAAAGAAAGGAGGAAGAATAAAGAATGGTGAAGAATGGTTGTAGGATCTAGATCTACGTTAAATATGGATGCAAAATATAGATCTAGATTAACTACGGATGTAGGTTTTATAGTAGAAGGGGGCTTGTAGGGTTCATTGAGATTTAGTAGTTATGGATGATTAATTAAAGATTACTCTTTTTATCCTTTAATAAATTTAAAACTAGAACGACAGTGATGCATGTAGATTAGGGTTTCTGGAGGGAAAAAGGTTCCCACTCTTAACCCATATCTCGACATGGAACTCCGTTCATATCCAGCCTTTACCAAAACAATTGTTAATCTAATCTCTAATCGCGGTCGAGACTAGCAATGAATTGGTAGCGCGCCCGATTAGGATGTTAACTATTCTTTTGATAAAGTTTATAAACTTTATAGGACATAAAAAGAGTTTAAGGATCTTCATCATCCATTAACCTACCCTAATCCCATGAACCTTAGCAAGCGGAGAATTACTCGCGCATGTTGGGAGAAGAAGAGATAGAAATAGAAATCATATTAAATCTACAAAGAGATAGAATAAGAAAACAACTATCTTTATTAATCAACAAAATTCATTTACACTTTGCTTCCTTAGAAAATGATTACAAAATGCTAGTTTGCTTCTCGATCTCTTCTAAGGAGGTAGATGAACCGTTGATGATCAGCCTGGATGCGTGGGCCTGTCGTGGACTTCGTGATCTCTTCAGCTTGATAATTTTTTCAAGAGGCTCTCGGTCCTTTATAGTCCCAGAGCCAGAACCCTAGCTTCCTAATTTGGAAACCAGTGGTTAAGATCGCAACAACAAAATCCCAACTCTCAATACAGCTAGACCGCGGCGGATCCGCGGCCAATAGGTGGGGTTGGCCGCGGATCCGCGGCCTTATAGGTGGATCACATGATTTGCTCTTCTGGAACTTTTTCGTTATGACACGTGGTGATCTTTTTAATCTCTGGAAACTAAAAATCTTTTCTACGTCACTGCCAGAGTTGATTTCTTTAGTTTACTTTCTTAATTAGGTAGGTTTGTTCCAGCAACTTTGATTTCCTTGATTTCAGCCCTGAAAATTCTGCACAACTACTTAACAAATAATATTAGTAGAGTTTGTTTTATTGAGATTTTAACTTAACCATTAAGAATTGGTCAAAGGTATTTAATAAGGTAAGCATATTTAATGGGCCAAATGTTACATGGATATTACATGCTTACTTTTTCCTACCAAATGTTAATTATAATATATAAACACATGAAAATAGTATTTTTACAAATAAATTCTCATATGTATCATATATTATAATAAACACCTTTTATTATATAGAAAGAGTAGGAAAAATGTCATATTAAATGTGCAATTTTATCAACTGAACAAATACCCCCAAACTTATCTTTGATCGTCCCGAGCAAACTAGTTTATTCAAGAGAAAAAAGAAATGAGAAAGCTAAGCACACTTTCGTAGGCAACACGATTCCACTGAGCACGTGCAACAAGCCATTAAACCTCTAGGTGTCCCTAGTAGGAGGAGTGTTGTCTCCTGAGGGTTTTCAACAGATTACACCCACAAAATCCTATAATAAAAGAAAGATAGTGAAAGTTACATATAAAGATAAGAACTATAAAAGAAAAAACTTTAAAAATTTAGAGTTTCCAACTACACTAGCTTTTCAGTTGTCATGAGCCCTATCTTAATAGTCATGAAAAGATGTTAGGAATCACATCATCCTTCAATAAAACATCGTCTTTATTCTTCATTCCTACCTTTCATCCAAACATCGATCATATACCCCTACGTGTGTGTAAAAGACGTCCCTACACTCGGAGAATTCAATTCAAGCTATCATACTCTTGTCCATCACCTCAGTACTTTTTTAATCAATGAATATTTAGATGGATTTGCTCACACATTTTTCATGCGACCGTTAATACTTCTTGAGGTACTAACCGACCGATTACTCATGTACTTGCTTATTAGGCGTATTAGTATTTTTCTCGTCTTGCAACACCTAAGGCTTAGCAGTGACTCCCAAACCAGTTGGTCTAAGGCACTAGGTGATGAAGCACCCTCGCTATATTTTTTTTATTGCTGCCTTGGTGATAACAAAACGAGTGTTCAATTTTCTACACCATTTTATATTTTCTTCATTTATTATTTCCTTCATACTTTGGCTTTTAGACAAGAGCATTTCAAGGTATCCTCTACTATCCCGAGTTTCAAGACGTGTGTAAGTGCGTATAGTAGGGTATCAACATTCAAATGTTTGGCTTCCTGAATAGGAACTATTTTTCAGACTTATTTTTATCCTCAGATTAGTGACTTCCTTCATCTTACTAACCCTTGGGACAACGGCTCATAAGTACTTATTACTAGTTTCGTTTAAGAAAACTTCTAACTTTCTTGGTTTTCTTAAAATTTTCTAATCTTTTGGATGTGATTTTTCACTATCTAATCTTTTATTATAAAAGAAATTTTTTAACATTTTGAAAATGTTGTGCTTATGCAAAGTATGATGCAAATTGATGCGTAAATAAGCACAAACCTCCCCCAAACTTGTTTTCAACAGTGTCCTCACTGTTGTCATCTGTTAAAGCTCAAAAACCTGTAGACTTGGGAGGAAAGGTTATTAACGGGGGCAACAAAAATTGAAAGTGAAAATCCTCCCCCAAATTTATTTTTGGCTCACAATTTTGAGGACAAATTTTATTTTCAAGAGCCGAAATATACCCCCCAAACTTAAGTAAAATAGTATTAAGCATTTAAAATTATTGGGGAGGGTAAAAGTTATTGGTCAAAGTAAAGCCTTGCAAAGACCAAAAGTCAAAACCAACCATTCAAAAATTTTATCGATGAAGCACCAAGGTTGGTGGAAGAACATGTCGCCAATTGACGTGAAGAAGTGGGGAGGGGATAAGAGATGGAATGGAAAAATGTTTACGTCTCGATTTGTAGAGACAAAACAATGATGATGGATTACTCGCATTCTCAGTCTTGATAAGAAGAAGATGTGGCGGTTCAATTTCTTTGGGTTGGGGTTGATTCATCACAACGCCCATGTTTTCTAAGAATGTGAGTTCATCAGTGAAGATTTCCTCGAAGCTTTCATTGATATCCCGTATAATAATCTCATCAGAAAGAACGTGATGATACTCTGACTCCATAAAAGGTTCACATTTAGCGTTAGCTGTTGGCCCGGACAACAACGTAATAGGGGAGTCGAGATCAGTATCGTGAAGCTCTTCAATTTCGCTGCTGTCGGAATCTATTGTTTCGACAGAACACACATGAGCATAGGGTTCGGAGGGTTCACTTCCCAACTTGTAAATGTTAAGCTCAATTGACATCTTCCCGAAAGATAGGTTCATAAAGCCGTTTCTACAATTGATTACTGCATTGGAAGTTGCATGAAAAGGTCGACCTAAAATCACCGGAATTTGGTTTCGTGGGTTCGCTATAGGTTGTGTATCTATAACGATAAAGTCCACAGGAAATATAAATTCCCCGACTTTGATTAACACATCCTCTAGCTCATCCCTAGGTTGGGTGATAGATCGATCGGCCATCTGAAGAGTGCAATGCGCCGGTTTTAACTCCCCGATCCCTAATTGCTCATAAACAGAATACAGAATCAAGTTAACACTAGCACCTAAATCGAGTAGAGCACGATTGATATTTTTACCCCCAATAAAAATAGAAATTGTAGGACTTCTGGGGCCCTTTCGTTTCTTGGGTAGTTGTTGTGTAAAAGCAGTGCTCACATTACTCGCAAGGAAAACTTTTTTAGGTACTTGGACTTTTCTCTTCTTAGTGCACAAGTCCTTTAGGATTTTCGCATAAGACGGAACTTGTTGAATAGCATCTAGGAGAGGAATGTTTATGTTAACTTGCTTAAAAATTTTCACAATCTTCTCCATTTGTGGACTTGGTCTGTTGCCCCTTAACCTGTTTGGATAAGGTGCTTTATCAATAAGGGTTGGGTCCAACATTGGAGAGGATCGTGGGGATGGAATGGATCCCAGAATTGGAGTGGGGATCACATTTGTGGAAGTGGGCTGAGGGTTCGAGCCTTGGGGAAAATGGAGAATAGGCTAGGAAGAAGGTGGAAGAGTAGACGAATTAGGGGAAGAAGTAGAAGCCGGGGTATCATTGGTATCACTAACATCATCAAATTGCTCACCCACTCGGTTATTCAGCACTTTTCCCGATCTCAACGTAGTAACGGCACTCACGTTATGATTTTGTGAGTGGCCAGGATTCGGTAGGGGTTGAGATGGGAGTTTCCCTTTCTCTTTCGCACTCATTGCGGCATTCAACTGTGCAATTTGGTTTTCTATTGATTTAATACTCTCACCGTGAGAGGCGGAGTCTTTCTTTATGGTATCAATAGAAGACTTCATATCAGCCGACATTTGAATGATATGTTTCATAAACAAATCCAAACTTTGTGCGAGTGAAGAGTTATCAATACCGGGCAATTGCGGTGCAGAAGTGTTGGCCGGATTTTGAAAATTTTGTGACTGAAAGGGGTGCTGAATTTGTGGTTATGGTTGTTGTTGCTGTGGAGGAGATCTTTGATAATTGCTTTGGAACTGGTTTTGATTTTGGGGTTGGTTTTGGTTCCAAGCAAAATTAGGATGATTCCTCCATCCTTGATTATACGTGGAAGAATAAAGATCGTTTCTAGGTCGCTGCTGAAAAGTAGCATTAGTTTGCTCGTGACCTTGAAACGGTGCATTCATAGGACATTCTTCCGTCAAGTGTGAAGGATCTGAACAGCAACCACACACTGTCTTGGGAAGTGTTACCTGATTTAGGAAGACTGATTAGAATTTGTTCTCAATAGCGTCGAGTTTCTTTTGCATCGCTGCCATTTCGGCTTTTACTGCGATGGAAACATCGAGCTGATGAATACCTCCCCTAGATGAACGTGGTCTTACGCTTTTCCACTGCAAAGTGTTTTCAGCGAGGTCTTTCAGATATTTCCAAGCTTCACCATCATCTTTAGACATGAAATTGTATTGACAATTTGTTTCAAGCATCTACTTTGTCGCTGGATTAATGCCCTCATATATAATTCGGCACAAATCCCATCTATTTATTCCATGATGAGGACATTGGACAAGCAGATCCTTGAAACGTTCAAAGCACTTCCAAAATGGTTCATTGGGAAGTTGGGTAAACTGGTTGATCGCGCTCCTAACACGGGCGGTCTTATGGTTTGGGTAAAACTTCTTAAGAAATGCTATTACGAATTGATCGCGCTCCTAACCCTTGGGACAACGGCTCATAAGTACTTATTACTAGTTTCGTTTAAGAAAACTTCTAACTTTCTTGGTTTTCTTAAAATTTTCTAATCTTTTGGATGTGATTTTTCACTATCTAATCTTTTATTATAAAAGAAATTTTTTAACATTTTGAAAATGTTGTGCTTATGCAAAGTATGATGCAAATTGATGCGTAAATAAGCACAAACCTCCCCCAAACTTGTTTTCAACAGTGTCCTCACTGTTGTCATCTGTTAAAGCTCAAAAACCTGTAGACTTGGGAGGAAAGGTTATTAACGGGGGCAACAAAAATTGAAAGTGAAAATCCTCCCCCAAATTTATTTTTGGCTCACAATTTTGAGGACAAATTTTATTTTCAAGAGCCGAAATATACCCCCCAAACTTAAGTAAAATAGTATTAAGCATTTAAAATTATTGGGGAGGGTAAAAGTTATTGGTCAAAGTAAAGCCTTGCAAAGACCAAAAGTCAAAACCAACCATTCAAAATTTTTATCGATGAAGCACCAAGGTTGGTGGAAGAACATGTCGCCAATTGACGTGAAGAAGTGGGGAGGGGATAAGAGGTGTAATGGAAAAATGTTTACGTCTCGATTTGTAGAGACAAAATAATGATGATGGATTACTCGCATTCTCAGTCTTGATAAGAAGAAGATGTGGCGGTTCAATTTCTTTGGGTTGGGGTTGATTCATCACAACGCCATGTCTTCTAAGAATGTGAGTTCATCAGCGAAGATTTCCTCGAAGCTTTCATCGATATCCCGAATAATAATCTCATCAGAAAGAACGTGATGATACTCTGACTCCATAAAAGGTTCACATTTAGCGTTAGCTGTTGGCCCGGACAACAACGTAATAGGGGAGTCGAGATCAGTATCGTGAAGCTCTTCAATTTCGCTGCTGTCGGAATCTATTGTTTCGACAGAACACACATGAGCATAGGGTTCGGAGGGTTCACTTCCCAACTTGTAAATGTTAAGCTCAATTGACATCTTCCCGAAAGATAGGTTCATAAAGCCGTTTCTACAATTGATTACTGCATTGGAAGTTGCATGAAAAGGTCGACCTAAAATCACCGGAATTTGGTTTCGTGGGTTCGCTATAGGTTGTGTATCTATAACGATAAAGTCCACAGGAAATATAAATTCCCCGACTTTGATTAACACATCCTCTAGCTCATCCCTAGGTTGGGTGATAGATCGATCGGCCATCTGAAGAGTGCAATGCGCCGGTTTTAACTCCCCGATCCCTAATTGCTCATAAACAGAATACAGAATCAAGTTAACACTAGCACCTAAATCGAGTAGAGCACGATTGATATTTTTACCCCCAATAAAAATAGAAATTGTAGGACTTCTGGGGCCCTTTCGTTTCTTGGGTAGTTGTTGTGTAAAAGCAGTGCTCACATTACTCGCAAGGAAAACTTTTTTAGGTACTTGGACTTTTCTCTTCTTAGTGCACAAGTCCTTTAGGATTTTCGCATAAGACGGAACTTGTTGAATAGCATCTAGGAGAGGAATGTTTATGTTAACTTGCTTAAAAATTTTCACAATCTTCTCCATTTGTGGACTTGGTCTGTTGCCCCTTAACCTGTTTGGATAAGGTGCTTTATCAATAAGGGTTGGGTCCAACATTGGAGAGGATCGTGGGGATGGAATGGATCCCAGAATTGGAGTGGGGATCACATTTGTGGAAGTGGGCTGAGGGTTCGAGCCTTGGGGAAAATGGAGAATAGGCTAGGAAGAAGGTGGAAGAGTAGACGAATTAGGGGAAGAAGTAGAAGCCGGGGTATCATTGGTATCACTAACATCATCAAATTGCTCACCCACTCGGTTATTCAGCACTTTTCCCGATCTCAACGTAGTAACGGCACTCACGTTATGATTTTGTGAGTGGCCAGGATTCGGTAGGGGTTGAGATGGGAGTTTCCCTTTCTCTTTCGCACTCATTGCGGCGTTCAACTGTGCAATTTGGTTTTCTATTGATTTAATACTCTCACCGTGAGAGGCGGAGTCTTTCTTTATGGTATCAATAGAAGACTTCATATCAGCCGACATTTGAATGATATGTTTCATAAACAAATCCAAACTTTGTGCGAGTGAAGAGTTATCAATACCGGGCAATTGCGGTGCAGAAGTGTTGGCCGGATTTTGAAAATTTTGTGACTGAAAGGGGTGCTGAATTTGTGGTTATGGTTGTTGTTGCTGTGGAGGAGATCTTTGATAATTGCTTTGGAACTGGTTTTGATTTTGGGGTTGGTTTTGGTTCCAAGCAAAATTAGGATGATTCCTCCATCCTTGATTATACGTGGAAGAATAAAGATCGTTTCTAGGTCGCTGCTGAAAAGTAGCATTAGTTTGCTCGTGACCTTGAAACGGTGCATTCATAGGACATTCTTCCGTCAAGTGTGAAGGATCTGAACAGCAACCACACACTGTCTTGGGAAGCGTTACCTGATTTAGGAAGACTGATTAGAATTTGTTCTCAATAGCGTCGAGTTTCTTTTGCATCGCTGCCATTTCGGCTTTTACTGCGATGGAAACATCGAGCTGATGAATACCTCCCCTAGATGAACGTGGTCTTACGCTTTTCCACTGCAAAGTGTTTTCAGCGAGGTCTTCCAGATATTTCCAAGCTTCACCATCATCTTTAGACATGAAATTGCATTGACAATTTGTTTCAAGCATCTACTTTGTCGCTGGATTAATGCCCTCATATATAATTCGGCACAAATCCCATCTATTTATTCCATGATGAGGACATTGGACAAGCAGATCCTTGAAACGTTCAAAGCACTTCCAAAATGGTTCATTGGGAAGTTGGGTAAACTGGTTGATCGTGCTCCTAACACGGGCGGTCTTATGGTTTGGGTAAAACTTCTTAAGAAATGCTATTACGAATTCATCTGTAACATTTCAAAAAAAATAAAATATTATTTTTGGGAATTTTTATAATTTAATAATAAAATATTGAATATTTTAATAAGGCGGTATAATTAAATACCGATAAATTTGTGAAAAAATTTGGGAAATTATAAAAATTACTTAAAAGAGGGTGTTTTATGTGAATTATGCAAATTTTAAGTTTTTATGATTAATTATATGCTAATTTAGTGTTAATCGCGATTAAAAATCGCTAATCGCGATTAAAAATCGCTAATCGCGCTTTAAGCGTAATTTGTGCAAAACATGCACCATACCTTTTTTTTTCACTTGTTACATTTTCTTATGGTTTTCCTACATGTTTTATATCATGGTTGTTGAATTATTAGAGAAAAGAAAAGAAAAGGGAAAAGAAAGAATAGAATATGCAAGTATGGGTAAGAGAGAGAAAGAGTGGGTAAGGGGTCAACCATTGGACTTGGCCATTCCCACATCATTTCTCCCACTCATTTCTCTCCTCTCCTCATCCTCTTGCTGCTGCTGCTGCACCCCCTCCTCCTCCATCTTCAACCCCCCAATACTCCATGAAAAACAACTCAAAACCAAAGTCCCATTTCATTAAAAAGATGCATGAGCTCACTAGCTACCCCATGGACCAAGAAAGAAAAGATTTTGAGGACTTTGGGCAACTCAAGAAAATTCTTGAGTTGCCAAAGGAGGTAACTTCTGCACCATTAGTGTAGTATTTTAATTCCTTATGCATCCATACATGTTTCATGTCGATATTGAGTGGTTTTGTGGACTTAGGAAAACTCTAGTTAAGGGTTTTGGAATTCTTGAGTGGTGACGTGAAATTGAGCTCAGTAGAGGCCACACAAACCCCCTAGTGCTAGAATTCAGACCTAACCCAGAGACTAGAATCTCGGAATACGGATTTAGAGAAGTTGATATCGGAAAATTGTGGATTCTGTGAGTGTTAAATGAAATCTGCTATCACTCGGAGACTCTGAATTTTTTTTTGCAAACACAGAGAGATGTGCAGGCACCTAGGAGGCTAACCCCAAGACCCCAGTCCTGAATCTATTATCTGGCCACAGATTTAACCCATATGGCCGCAAATTGCGGCCTGGGTCCCACCATTTTGATCCGTGTTGGTTCTGTAGCTTTATTTCATGTAAAATAGACCCTTGGCATATGCAAAATTGACCAATTTGACCTAGGGTGAAATATGGGACCTTTTTCCTGAGTTGCTGTTTTGATTCGGGTTTCGTTTTGCGTATTTTAAATTCTGGATTTGCGTATTTGTGTTTTACCTCGATCACTTGACGTTCGTACGACGATATCGAGGGTTGTTTGATGGTTTTGAAAGCGTAGTCCATAGGTTCTAACCTATAGGCCTTAGCGTGTCGTTTTGGGTTTCCGATGTGATTTTAATGTGCGTTTGCGATTGTGTTATCTTTGTAGGTACCTTCATGAGGGTTTCATATGATGAAGATGATGAAGGCGGCATCGACACCGATACGCAGGATGCAATGCGAGTAGATTATATCTACGGGGAAAGTCGGGTGGATGGCGTATAGCACCCCCGCAGTTCAATGTTTAGTATACTATATATATACTATATATATATATATGATAGCGTTAAGTGTGTTATGGATATTCTAGATGTGATTAGGTGTACTATGGATAGATTAAGGTTTAGAAGTAAACTAGTATAGTTTCCTAGTTGCGAACCCTAGAATAGGTTCATACCCACACGCACACACATGCTTATCTATTATACTTATACCTGGATGATGAGGATAGTGGATGATATTTGGAGATGAGTCGATGAGATTGGGCATAGTGCCATGAGATCGGTGATATGATGTGGTTCGTATTTGGGATACGACATGAGATTTTAGCGGGCCTTTGGACGTGTGTTTTACACACGCACTTATATTTATATAGATGGTATCGGTTAGTACTAGATTAGATCAGTACCCCAGATCATGAGATATGACGATAAGGATACCAGATAGTTGATGTGATGATTGCTATATTGACCTGTACCCAAATTTGGGATGCCGTACGAGCTTTATATTGATGATAAGATCCGCACTCGTGACTCGAGGATGTCATATGATATTGTATCGTACGCGGTACCTTTGAGGCGGGATCACCGACTATTATATATATATATATATATCGACTCGGATTTAGGTGGTTTCCATACCCCTCCTGACTTGCTTGTTAGTTAGATCTGTAGTTTGCATAGTAGATGTTAGACTAGACCCGAGTCATACCTGTTCCTCTCCGAAAGACGACCAAGACGCATGGACATCTTGCCTGAGATTCGGGGCAGATGCTATTTGGTTTTATCCGTCCACCTCTCCGAAAATGCCAATTGATTTATGGCACCGTGTATCGGAGGTTTAGACAGATGCGGCCGATGTAGCAGACTTCATCAGATCCCCCTCACTTGAGGGGTTTTTGATTGTGGGGACGCTCTTCCCTGCAGGCGCAAGCCCCTGCAGTTAATTACGCTACCGCATCACGGCAACAACTTTCTCCTTCTCCAGAATTTCACTTAGTGTCGTGTGTGTTTGTTTTGTTTGTGGTTGCCCGTGGATTGTATACGGAAACTAATTTATGTCGTCGCCCGCAGGACGTGGATTAGTCCAAATCCATATTTTCTTAGATTTGGTTTTGGGGTTTTGGTTTGAGGATACGTTAGCCGTATTTGAGGCTAAGATCAAATCAAACGTTTGTTAAGGATACGTTACTCCAGTTTGAGACTAAGATCAACTTAACAGGATCGTTTAGATCCGACAAAAGAGCGTTTGGGCTCTATTGTTCCAGTTTAGGGACATAGTGGTCCATTGAATGGCCGTCGGGACCCGTCACCTCTTTGACGACGTTGAGGGATTACAACGACAGATGTCAGAGGAGTTCAGAGATGTACCCTTGAACCAGAGTTGATTGAGGGATCCATAGTCCAATTTGGGACTAAATTCTGTTTGAAGGTTTAAGGATACGTTAGCCATGTTTGAGGCTAAGATCAACTTAAACGGGATCGTTTAGATCCGACAAAAGAGCATTTGGGGGCTCTATTGTTCCAGTTTAGGGACATGGTGGTCCAATGTCAGTTTAGGGACATGGTGGTCCAACGCCAGTTTAGGGACATGGTGGTCCATTGGTTTAAGGACGCTTAAGTCCATGAGTTGGTTTAAGGACGCTTAAGTCCATAGGTTGGTTTAAGGAGGCTTAAGTCCATGAGTTGGTTTAAGGACGCTTAAGTTCGTAGCAATGTGTGGTTGTTGGGACCCGTCACCTCTCTGACGACGTTGAAGGATTACAACGACAAATATCAGAGGAGTTCGAAGATGTACCCTTGAACCGGGTGTAAATTGATTTGAGAGAGCAGTTGTGCTCAGTTCAATTTAATTTGAGGACTTACGGCCAGAATTGGGCTAAGTCCAGTTGAGAATATTCAACATTTTATTTATCTTAGGCCTATTAGGCCTTTGCTTGGGCTCTGCCCCTGTTAATAATGCACTGCATTTTTGTTTGGTCTATTAGACCTTTATTTGGGCTCTGCCCCTTTTTTAAAATGATGCACAGCATCTGTTTTGGTCTGACAGACCTTTGTTTGGGCTCTGCCCTTTTTAAAATAATGCATGGCATTTTTATTAGGCCTGTTAGGCCTTTTTAATTGGGCTCTGTCCCTCTTTATATAATGTAGAGCATTTTTCATTTTAGTCTGATATACCTTTTTTCTTTTAATTGTGCCCTGCCCCTTTTAATATTGCATAGCACTTTTTGTTTGGTCTGATAGACCTTTTTTATTGGGCTCTGCCCTTGATAATGCATTGCATTAAATGCTCTGACAGCGCTCCACATGGCTTGTCAGGCGCTTTGCGCCAATTGAGGAGCGCAAGGCGCAAACTCAATTGATGGTGACATGTGTCACGCTCTGGTGAGCGCAAGCGCAGTGCGCTGCGCCATTGCGCTGCGCCAGTGCGTTGCTGACACGTGGCGCGCTCTGGTGAGTTGCGCCAATTTAAGAGAGCAATGCTCTGTTTTAAAAGCGCATAGCGCAGTTTGTTCTGGGACCGACAGTGGAGCTCTCTGGTGGCTTGCGCCAACCAGAGAGCGCAACAGTGCAAATTTTACAAGTGCAGGGCACTGTTTTAATATCTTGATCAAATTTTGGATTCAAGAAAAGAATCTTTTTAAGATTCCAGAACCAATGGTTCATCAAAAGGCAATACCTTTATTATTATTATATTTTTTTTATTGAAGATCTTTGATCTTGTTCTTAGATCAATGATCTTTTTTTTATAGAAGAAACTCTTCTTTTTATTCAAAGGGTTTTACCTTTATTTTTTGTGAGTTCTTCTCAAAATTTTCTAGAGAAGTTCTGAATATCTCTCTCTGTTTTTTCTCTGTGTTTCTGTGTGGACTTGGAGTCTAGGGGCCTTTTTATTGTGCCAATTGATTTGTTAAATCAGTTAAAGAGATCTTTCTCTGAGTGATTTAGGGATTTTTCCCCACCGTTGGATCTTTGATCCAAGGGCTTCTGTTTTACAGAAGAGAATTATATTGTTTTAATAAGATCAGAAAGATCTTTCTAGAATTTTAATTCTGTTTTGGTGCTGGCACAGTTGGCGCAAGCGCACTTGCGCTTGACACGTGGCGCGCAGCGTAGAGCGCAGCGCAACTGCGCAGCCACGTGTCGCGCAGCGCAGAGCGCAGCGCAACTGCGCTGACACGTGTCGCGCAGCGCAGAGCGCAAGTCTGCTGAAGCGTTGCTTCCTTTATTTTTATTTTATATAGAGCCTTGCTCTGATAGGGAGATTTTCTCCTTTATTTTTATTTTATATAGAGCCTTGCTCTGATAGGGAGATTTTCTCCTTTATTATTTATTTATTTATTATTATTTTTATTTTTTACGGAAGCGGGTTTTGAGCCAAAATTTTGGCGGGAACAAATGCCCCCCACTACTTTGCCCACGTAAGTATGTACGTGGGTGAAGTAGTGCAAAGTTATGCATGGTCACAGAATTGAGGGCTTAGGAGACAAGTTTAGGGTCCTTGTACCCTAACGCTTTTCAACTTTATGAGCCGTAAGGGTCTCATAAAGACTTTTCTCCCTACGGATCGAGAGGATCTCGTAGGTGTATTTTCTCCTTAGGAATCGTAAGGATTCCAAAGTGCGTTTTCTCTTATAAGTCGTAAGGATCCCATAAGAGAATTTTTCCCTCTTACGAGTCGAGAGGACCCGTAAGCGGTTGTTTCCCTCCTTGTCGAGATTCGAGTTTGGAGAGTGTGACCTGTGAATAGTATGCAAGAGTCCATTTTTGGACCGACTTGCAGTGTCCCAGTGCTTAGGAAACAGGTTTTTTAATCCCCGCTGCCTAAGGTTTTTCCTCACGAGTCGAGACGAATCGAGCAATTCTCGTAAAGACACTAATTTCCTCACGAGTCGAGACGAATCGAGCATTTCTCGTAAGAGTATCCTAACGTCACAATTAACCTCTGCTCTTTACGACAAAGGTCCGTTATGGTCTGTGGTACTTAGGGTTTTGGCCGTCGTACCGTCGCGTTGGCTGATATATTCCTCGATATGCAATCTTGCTGTTCGAGTAGCCTTGCGATTGTCGTGTCTCTGATCCCTTCGGGGGCTGGACAAGACGTCTTCAAGCAATCTTCCAGGTAGTATTACCGTCGAAAGAGCAAGCGTAGGGATATTCCATGTCACTTTTTACTTGAGGTTAGGCTCATTTTGGAGAGCCCCGATGAGTCATAACCACTCCGCGCTGGTGTGGGATGATATCCGATAGTCTTTCAGGCTTTATATGACTTGCCGTTAAGACCCTGATGCTAGGAATTTGGCCTTTGCTTCATTTGCTGGCATTGCGTCCTCTATATCGAGACGAATGTCGCGGTTGTCTCTAGGTTGTTGGTGAACCGTCGAGGTTTGGAACTAGGGACTTTGCCGTGGCTCCGCTGTTTGATGATGTTGCGTCTGCTGTATCGAGACGAACGTCGAGGTGGTGACCATTCCGCACTGGTGTGAGATGATCTCCGGTTGTCTTTCAGGCTTTATATGACTTGCCGTTAAGACCTTGAAGCTAGGAATTTGGCCTTCGCTTCGTTTGCTGGCATTGCGTCCTCTATATCGAGATGAATGTCGCGGTTGTCTCTAGGTTATTGGTGAACCGTCGAGGTTTGGAACTAGGGACTTTGTCGTGGCTCCGCTGTTTGATGATGTTGCGTCTGCTGTGTCGAGACGAACGTCGAGGTGGTGACCATTCCGCACTGGTGCAAGATGATCTCCGATTGTCTTTCAGGCTTTATATGACTTGCCGTTAAGACCTTGAAGCTAGGAATTTGGCCTTCGCTTCGTTTGCTGGCATTGCGTCCTCTGTATCGAGACGAATGTCGCGGTTGTCTCTAGGTTGTTGGTGAACCGTCGAGGTTTGGAACTAGGGACTTTGCCGTGGCTCCGCTGTTTGATGATATTGCGTCTGCTGTATCGAGACGAACGTCGAGGTGGTGACCATTCCGCACTTGTGTGAGATGATCTCCGGTTGTCTTTCAGGCTTTATATGACTTGCCGTTAAGACCTTGAAGCTAGGAATTTGGCATTCGCTTCGTTTGCTGGCATTGCGTCCTCTGTATCGAGACGAATGTCGCGGTTGTCTCTAGATTGTTGGTGAACCGTCGAGGTTTGGAACTAGGGACTTTGCCATGGCTCCGCTTTTTGATGATATTGCGTCTGCTATGTCGAGACGAACGTCGAGGCGGTGACCATTCCGCACTGGTGCAAGATGATCTCCGATTGTCTTTCAGGCTTTATATGACTTGCTATTAAGACCTTGAAGCTAGGAATTTGGCCTTTGCTTCGTTTGCTGGCATTACGTCCTCTGTATCGAGACGAATATCGCGGTTGTCTCTAGGTTGTTGGTGAACCGTCGAGGTTTGGAACTAGGGACTTTGCCGTGGCTCCGCTATTTGATGATGTTGCGTTTGCTGTGTCGAGACGAACGTCGAGGTAGTGACCATTCCGCACTGGTGCAAGATGATCTCCGATTGTCTTTTAGGCTTTATATGACTTACCGTTAAGACCTTGAAGCTAGGAATTTGGCCTTCGCTTCGTTTGCTTTGTCATGTCTGAATCCTGTTTGAGGAAGGACGCTGTTGTTGACATTGCGTCTGCTGTAATGAGATGAATGCTGAGGTGAAGCTAGGATTTTGCCGTCACTCCACTTTACTGGCCATGGGGTCTTTTGTTGACATTGCATCTAGATCCTGCTGGACTGCGAAGGAACGCCGTTGTTGACATTGCGTCTGCTGTAACGAGACGAATGCTGAGGTGGAGCTAGGATTTTGCCGTCACTCCGCTTTGCTGACCATGGGGTCTTTTTGTTGACGTTGCATCTACATCCTGCTGGACTGCGAAGGAACGCAATTGTTGACATTGCGTCTTCTGTAACGAGACGAATGCTGAGGTGGAACTAGGATTTTGCCGTCACTCCGCATTGTTTCGACCGTGAGATCTTTTGTTGATGTTGCGTCCACATCCTGCTGTACTGCTGAGGAACGCTGTTGTTGACATTGCGTCTGGTGTAACGAGACGAATACTGAGATAGTCTCTAGGTTGTCTGTGAACCGTCGAGATTTGGAGCTAGGGACTATGCCGTGGCTCCGTTTGATGGTGTAACATCTGTGTCCTGCTGGAATGAGGAGGCCCACCGTTGTTGGTCTCCAGGCTGTAGATGTGGCCATTGAGATTTGGAACCAGGGACTTTGCCATGGTTCCGTTTCGTTGTGACTCTGAGGTTAGTTGTTGACGTCACGTCTGCATCTGGTTGGAGTGAGGAGAAACGCCGTTGTTGATCTCTAAGTTGTCGATGTTGACGCCGAGACCCTGAAGCTAGGGATCTTCCTTTACTTCATTTGTTGACATTGTGTCTGCAATATTGCGACAAATGTCGAGATTGTCTCTAGGTTGTCTATGAACCGTCGAGATTTGGCTTCGCTTTCTGATGGAGCCTGTCGGGAAGGTATGGTTCCCTTCTTGTTTGTGCCCCTGGATTGTATACAGGGATTGACGTGATCTCACCTGTAGGGCAAAAAGTTTCATTTCATTTCATTTTTTTTATATTTCTTTCTTTCCGCGATGCTCTATCATTTCAGCTTTTAATATCGCGAAAGTTGCAATTGCCCAATCATTTCGGCTATTTTTT
The DNA here is from genome assembly GCA_030015575.1 of Agapanthus africanus. Taxonomy (NCBI): domain Eukaryota; kingdom Viridiplantae; phylum Streptophyta; class Magnoliopsida; order Asparagales; family Amaryllidaceae; genus Agapanthus; species Agapanthus africanus. The sequence goes on from JASDDO010000004.1 coordinate 212,518,864, forward strand.
CGCGGTGCCCAATCATTTCGGCTATTTATTTTACTTTCACTCGCTGCTTTTTATAGCGAGTTGCCCAATCATTTCGGCTATTTTGCATGCATACACATTTTTTTTTACTTGTTGATTTTTATTGGCAAGTTTCCCCATCAATTCGGCTCGCTGATTTTTCTATCGCGAGTGTGGAACTTGGTATCTGATGCCAATCTTAGCAATCAGCATCGCTACAACTGGAATATTGCCAGGAGCGAATCATCATTTGCCATGAAAGGACTTGGAATTTGATACCGGTTTAGGCATCAGCATCGCTACAACTGGGATATTGCCAGGAGCGAATCATCATTTGCTATGAAAGGACTCGGAATTTGATACCGGTTTAGGCATCGGCATCGCTACAACTGGGATATTGCCAGGAGCGAATCATCATTTGCCATGAAAGGACTCGGAATTTGATACCGGTTTAGGCATCAACATCGCAACAACTGGGATATTGCCAGGAGCGAATCATCATTTGCCTCTGTCGATGTCGAACAAGGGTGGCTTAACGAACAGGGTTAAGATCCCGTCGACTAAGGCTTTTGACTTCATAAGCCGTAAGGGTCTTACAAAGGTATTTCTCCCTACAAGTCGTGAGGATCTCGTAGGTGTGTTTTCTCCTTAGGGATCGTGAGGATTCCTAAGTGTATGTTCCCCTGTAAGTCGTAAGGATCTTACAAAAGGGTTTTCTCCTTATCAGTCGAGAGGACTTATAAGGGTTGTTCACCATATGGACATATCCCTAGCCACGGGTGGGACTTGGTTAGGAAAATGTTTATTCGCGCCCGTGGATTGTATACAAGGGTCAGTATTGAGCCGCTCGTAGGGCAATATCGAAGATTGTGGGAGTTGCTTAAGAATAGGTTCAGGTCCCTGTAACTTAAGACTTTCAAATCTTATGACCCGTGTGGGTCCCATAAGAGAGTTCTCCTTACGAGTCGTGATGATCTCGCAAGTGTAATTTTTCCTTAGGAATCGTGAGGATTCCTAAGTGTGTTGCTTCCCTGTGAGTTGTAAGGTTCTCACGCGGGTGGTTTTTCCTTACAAGTTGAGAGGACCTTGCAAGTGTCTTTTAACGAGGTTGCGCCCTTTCGGGTTTTCACAAACACTCGCCGGTAGTCCTGCCGTTTTTACTCACGGAGCCCTTTCGGGTTTTCATCCGTGCCCATTTTGCTTATGGACATACCGTTTTTTTTATTCTCTTTTTTTATTTTTATTTTTTTTAACAAGGTCGTGCCTTTCGGGTTTTCACGAACACTCGCCAGTAGCTCTGCTGTTTTTACTCACGGAGCCCTTTCGGGTTTTCATCCGTGCCTATTTCGCTTATGGACATACCGTTTTTTAATTATTTTTTTTATTCTTTATATATTTTTTTTATCTCGTCAGCCTGAGGATGTTGCGGTAGTAGTTTAAAGACGTTTCGGTCGTCAGCTAGTTTAGGACGTAGTGGTCCTTCGTTAGTTTAAGGACGTTTCGGTCCGCCGTCGCCGTATTTGAGGCGAATCTCTAGTTTACTAACTTTTCGGTCTATGGAGCTTTCCCTATGAATGAGCATGATGCCCCCAGTATATCCATCTTTCTCGGAGCATGTGGTTGTGGCGGGCTCACCTTCCAGTTTTCGGACAACGCGAACTTGCCCTGTTGGTGTTGGTCTTCAACCCATCCTTTAAAGACGTAGCAATCCTCGATCGGGTGACTTACCGTTTGGTGGTAAGGGCAATAATTGGGATCGTTGACATCGCCTGGCTGCAACGGACGTTTTGGACTTGGCAGATTGATGAGTCTGTTGTGCACTGCCAGCTCGAACAGTCTCCTTGTTTTATTCTAAGGAAACGAGTAAGGACATCCTAGTCTTTCCTCAAGGGATGGGCGTGGACGCATATTGTTTCGAAGGACAACCGACTTTAAGTTGCTCGGCTATTGTTGAGTATTGGCAACAACGATCGCTTTCCCTTTCTCAGTTCGAGAGTCTGGCTTTGGAGGAGACGGTTTATGTCCTATCTGATCCATTTGGGCTAGCTTATCGATCAAAGCCTAGAAAGTTGTTGGCTTGAAGAACATCATGAATTGCGAGATGGTCGCTTGCGGATCAAAAGTTCCCACGAACATGCTTACCGCCGGTGCTTCTTCGATCCGTTGTTCGCATTTCGACCACAGATTCCACCATCGTGTTGCGTATTGAACCCACGTTTCACCTGGCCTTACCCTGGCGTTGATCAATGCAGTGATCGGGGTGCGCTCGCTGGCGCTTGCGAATCTTTGTGTAAACAGTAGCTCCATCTCCGCAAATGTTTTGACAGAGTCGTTAGGTAGCTCCGAATACCATTCGAATGCCGTTTCTTCTAAGCTGCCGACGAATTGGCGAAGCAGCAGTTTGTCGTCGCCTCCAGTGTTGCCGCATAAGGCCCTGAATTGAGCGACATGCTGATGTGGATTCCCTGTCCCTTTATATACATGGAACTTAGGGATCGTATATCCCGGCGGGTAACTGATTTGGTCATACCAGCTTGGATAGGGTCGTCCGGTTCTAACAATTTGCGCAGCCACTTCATTCGCCTGATGAGCCCGTATTTGCTGAGCTATATAGTCCTCCAGTGCGGCCTTGGAAATGGTTTCTTTCTTGGCTGCTGAAAGGGCCGGAGGAGGATTAGATGTCTCCCCTCCGTCGTCTCCAACAATGATTGTAGGGTCATCAGCTGGAGGGTTCGGCTGTAACATCATCCCTACCATATCTTGGAAAAGGAGTGCCATTTGTTTTATGTTAGCCGCTTGTTCTACGGCTTCTTTGTCCTTCTTTTCGAGGACTCTGCGTAAGAAATCAACATCAGTCTCTTGTTCGTGACGCTGTTCTGATGATGCCTCCGAGCTTTCTTTTGGCCCGGTAAGTGCAGCCATTGCAGTCATCATTTCCTGAAGCTTCTGCTGCTGTTCTTGGGCTTTCATCATGGATCGGGTGAGCGGTCGGAGACCCGTTGAAGCACGGCTTTCCTCCTTTCCGGAAGCTATATAAACAGTGTGCACCACCATGCCCCCAGACTTGGGGCGTTTATGCTCAGCGCTTTTACGGTTCGCCATGTTCACAGGGGCTTTTTGCGGCCTCCTTTTCTTTTGAGTGATTGACGTTGAGGGAGCCGTTGCAGTGGGCACCCATCCAGCTGTTGCTTTTTCCGGCTTGACAGAGTAGTCTTTCTCCTGCCGAACCTTCATCTTTTTCTGTCGGCGGAGATAGTCTTGATCCATCACGGAGTGTTGGACTTGACGCCAGACCTCGTAAATTTTAGAGGACAGCCGTCGAGGGGGCTGCTCCGGCTTTATTTCTGTAATGGTCTCCACTGGTTGAGGAGATCTTTTCAGCACGGCAGTCGACGAATTTCTGCGCACCTTGTTGAGCAGTTCAAAGCTGTTCTTGGTTGGAACAGCAGCATCGATCCCCACCATCGGAGCTGGTGGAGTTATCCCAGAGGGGGAGTTGCCCCCAGCCTTCCTCACTCGGCGCCAGTGACGACGTTGAGCGGGTCGTGCGGATGGAGTTGTTTCAGCTATAGGGGTGACTTCATCATGCCCCCTCTGGGCAGGGGAAGCAGCTTTGAGGACCTCGCCTGGAGCAGAAACCGGAATGACCAGCCTTGTGAAAACTGATTTCTTGGAAGGAGAAGCCTTTTCAATGATTTCATCCGCTTGAGCCGGAATGGCTATCCGCTTTGGGATGGCAACTTCGGGTATCGCGGGCTTGTAGACGTTCTGGCCCAGTCTGTTGAAAACTGAGGTATTGAAGTTGGGCGACCCGTTGAGAGGGGCCGCAACAGTGGTAAGTCAATCAAAGACCGACTTCTTTGGAGGTTCTTGCGACGACATCGGGGCATTAAAGCTCATCGGTGGGAGCATAGTCCCGAAGAATAGTCCAGTGGTGGCTTGAGTTACCTGCTCCACTGGCATCTTGAAAAGGGAGGCCGCTTGGGGCCCGTAAGTCACTCCTCCAGCAGGGACGGAGCGAGAGTTGCAGTTGCAGTTAGTGCAGTTTGAAGCCATTGATCTTCTGTTTTCTGCACAGAGAAAGACACCAAACCTAAGTACCTTGAATCCACAGGCAACCACAGCAAACAGCGATTTGTTCGCGAACACGACACACGAAGTGTGGAGTGGAAAGAGGAAAAGGTCCCACCGGGCGTGCCAGAATCTGTTTCCCTTCGAAAGACGGCCAAGACGCAGGGACGTCTTGCCTGAGATTCGGGACAGATGCTATTTGGTTTTATCCGTCCACCTCTTTGAAGATGCCAAGTTGATTTATGGCACCGTGTATCGGAGGTTTAGACGGATGCGGCCGATGTAGCAGACTTCGTCAGATTCCCCCTCACTTGAGGGGTTTTTGATTGTGGGGATGCTCTTCCTTGCAGGCGCAAGCCCCTGCAGTTAATTACGCTACCGCATCGCGGCAACAACTTTCTCCTTCTACAGAATTTCACTTCGTGTCGTGTGTGTTTGTTTTGTTTGTGGTTGCCCGTGGATTGTATACGGAGACTAATTTATGTCGTCGCCCGTAGGACGTGGATTAGCCCAAATCCGTATTTTCTTAGATTTGGTTTTGGGGTTTTGGTTTGAGGATAGGTTTGCTGTATTTGAGGCTAAGATTACCTCAAACGTTTGTTAAGGATACGTTAGTCCAGTTTGAGACTAAGATCAACTTAACAGTATTGTTTAGATCTGACAAAAGAGCGTTTGGGCTCTATTGTTCTAGTTTAGGGACATAGTGGTCCATTGAATATATGGCCGTCGGGACCCGTCACCTCTCTGACGACGTTGAGGGATTACAACGACAGATGTCAGAGGAGTTCAGAGATGTACCCTTGAACCAGAGTTGATTGAGGGATCCATAGTCCAATTTGGGACTAAAGTCTGTTTGAAGGTTTAAGGATACGTTAGCCATGTTTGAGGTTAAGATCAACTTAAACGGGATCGTTTAGAGCCGACAAAAGAGCATTTGGGGGCTCTATTGTTCCAGTTTAGGGACATGGTGGTCCAACGCCAGTTTAGGGACATGGTGGTCCATTGGTTTAAGGACGCTTAAGTCCGTGAGTTTAAAGACGCTTAAGTCCATGAGTTGGTTTAAGGACACTTAAGTCCATAGATTGGTTTAAGGACGCTTAAGTCCATGAGTTGGTTTAAGGACGCTTAAGTCCGTAGCAATGTATGGTTGTCGGGACCCGTCACCTCTCTGACGACGTTGAAGGATTACAACGATAAATATCAGAGGAGTTCGGAGATGTACCCTTGAACCGGGTGTAAATTGATTTGAGAGAGAGCAGTAGTGCTCAGTTCAATTTAATTTGAGGACTTACGGCCAGAATTGGGCTAAGTCCAGTTGAGAATATTCAACATTTTATTTATCTTAGGCCTATTAGGCCTTTGCTTGGGCTCTGCCCCTGTTAATAATGCACTGCATTTTTGTTTGGTCTATTAGACCTTTATTTGGCCTCTGCCCCTTTTTTAAAATGATGCACATCATCTGTTTTGGTCTGACAGACCTTTGTTTGGGCTCTGCCCTTTTTAAAATAATGCATGACATTTTTATTAGGCCTGTTAGGCCTTTTTAATTGGGCTCTGTCCCTCTTTATATAATGCAGAGCATTTTTCATTTTGGTCTGATAGACCTTTTTTCTGGGACCTGCCCCTTTTAATAGTGCACAGCACTTTTTGTTTGGTCTGATAGACCTTTTTTATTGGGCTCTGCCCTTGATAATGCATTGCATTAAATGCTCTGACAGCGCTCCACATGGCTTGTCAGGCGCTTTGTGCCAATTGAGGAGCGCAAGGCGCAAACTCAATTGATGGTGACATGTGTTACGCTCTGGTGAGCGCAAGCGCAGTGCGCTGCGCCATTGCGCTGCGCTAGTGCGCTGCTGACACGTGGTGCGCTCTGGTGAGTTGCACCAATTTAAGAGAGCAATGTTCTGTTTTAAAAGCGTATAGCGCAGTTTGTTCTGGGACCGACACGTGGCGCTCTCTGGTGGCTTGCGCCAACCAGAGAGCACAACAGTGCAAATTTTACAAGTGCAGGGCACTGTTTTAATATCTTGATCCAATTTTGGATTCAAGAAAAGAATCTTTTTAAGATTCCAGAACCAATGGTTCATCAAAAGGCAATGCCTTTATTATTATTATATTTTTTTTATTGAAGATCTTTGATCTTGTTCTTAGATCAATGATCTTTTTTTTTATAGAAGAAACTCTTCTTTTTATTCAAAGGGTTTTACCTTTTTTTTATGAGCTCTTCTCAAAATTTTCTAGAGAATTTCTGAATATCTCTCTCTGTTTTTTCTCTGTATTTCTGTGTGTTTTAGACTTGGAGTCTAGGGGCCTTTTTATAGTGCCAATTGATTTGTTAAATCAGTTAAAGAGATCTTTCTCTGAGTGATTTAGGGATTTTTCCCCACCGTTGGATCTTTGATCCAAGGGCTTCTGTTTTACAAAAGAGAATCATATTGTTTTAATAAGATCAGAAAGATCTTTCTAGAATTTTAATTCTGTTTTGGTGTTGGCACAGTTGGCGCAAGCGTACTTGCGCTTGACACGTGTCGCGCAGCGCAGAGCGCAGCGCAACTGCGCTGACACGTGTCGCGCAGCGCAGAGCGCAAGTCTGCTGAAGCGTTGCTTCCTTTATTTTTATTTTATATAGAGCCTTGCTCTGATAGGGAGATTTTCTCCTTTAATATTTATTTATTTATTTATTTATTAATATTTTTTTTACGGAAGCGGGTTTTGAGCCAAAATTTTGGCGGAAACAATACCTATTTCAAAAACTAACAAATCGGGAGTATTTTAAAGACTGGCAAAGGGATTCTATGGATATTTTCAAAAGACGCATCTTTTCTTAAAAACACCGTAGCCCTTATTTTCCTAAAAAACTCGATTCGTCTTCTTTCAAATGGCAAAACAGTATGACATAGATATATTGATTTGATACCGCACTGTTGTGTTTATTATTCATTTGCCGCATATTCTTGCTTTTCGCATAGTATTGCATGTTTAAATATGTTCATTGTTATATTAAAACCATGCTGTTAAGACACCAGCACCATTATCGATGATGCATATGTTCCACGTACACCTGCTTGCCGGCTCACACACTTCATCATCGATAATTGCCATGTCACTACACTGTAGGACTGTTGCATTCAGGGTATGACCCCTTGCATGGCATACTTGTGTACTTACATATTGTACACTCATACTTGTGCACCTACCTATTGTACATTCATACTTGTGTACTTACATATTGTACACTCATACTTGTGCAAATATCTTTTGTACATTCATACTTGTGTACTTACATATTGTACACTCATACTTGTGCACATACATATTGTACACTCATACTTGTGTACTTACATATTGTACACTCATACTTGTGCACAAACATATTGTACACTCATATACTTGTGCACATACCTATTATACATTCATAATTGTGTACTTACATATTGTACACTCATACTTGTGCACATACCTATTGTACAGTCATACTTGTGTACTTACATATTGCACTCATACTTGTGCACATACCTATTGTACACTCATACTTGTGTACTTACATATTGTACACTCATAGTTGTGCACATACCTATTGTACATTCATACTTGTATACTCACATATTGTATACTCAGACTTGTGCACATACATATTGTACACCCATTCTTGCATACATACGTATTTGCACATACATAGATGATTCTGGCTTGATTTGAGATTTGGGAACCGCAAGATATTTTTTTAAAAACTGATTCATTTCAAAGGAGCGGTGTTCCCTCGCTATGTGCATATTACTGTTTTATGTCGCATGATATATGATATGCTTACATTTCTTTTATATGTCGCATACATCATGCTTTATGATTATACGTATTGAGATATGTTGTTTCCATGATATTTCTGGATTTGGAAACCGTGGGTATTTCAAAAGAGAATGTATTGTTTTAAAACCCGGTTACCCTTGATATGATATTTCAGTGCGTCCACCATGTGTTTTCTCGGTTCTGAGAGCGACATGTGAACCCGATTCGAGAAGAGGTAGGCACCGTCTGCGGGTACATGGTGGACCCGGTGAGGTATCCCGGGGCAAGAAGACTCGTATATGTTAGACGGTGAGCCTGGCAGGGGAGTACTACCTACCGGTGATTGTGTTTGAGCTCGGCGGATATCTGGAGGATACCGACCGTAGTTGAGAGATGAGACGGGCCGATCCGGACTGACGGAGCCTTATATATATATGAGGATTTACGTGCCGATGCTAGGCACAACTTTCATGATGTTTTTGAGTGTCGATGCTAGACACTCAGGTTCCATGATTTTGATATGTCGCGAGCGACACATGTTGATTTACATCTTCATACTTCCATGCATATGCTTTATGATATCTACATGCATGATGCTTATTGTCATTGGGTGACACGTGGACGAGATCCACACACATACATACACACAGTTGATATTGATGACATTGATCACATAGTTGTATGATATCCACATACTCATGGACTTCATGATATAGTTGACACTGATTACATTGATCATACATCACATTACGATATATTGTTACCTGAGGTACTGACACGAGCACTTGGTACTACACTTATGTATAGATGTTTACCTTTGCCACCTTATCATACTTCAGACTTATTCATTTGAGGTTTATTTATATATCTGATCGTATTGACCTAGGATTGAGTCATACATACGATTTCTGCTCTGTGATGTTTTCTATTAACGAGTTGGCAACTCACCCCTGTTGTGCTACAGTTCTTGCAGGTTAGGCCGTACAGGTTTCATGGCGGCTTTTCTGGCACACTGTTTCCTTTCTGGGTGATTGCATTGGTAGGTGGGTTCATTCGCATCGTGACCACCCTTGTATCTATTTTATTCAGTTGTATCTAGTAATTCCATCAACCAAACTTGTATATTGTTTCAGACTTAGAAAACCAGTTATGTATTATTTCGACCTTAGAGTCGCGCGTTGTAGTATTATGGTTTTCATGCTGATTTTGAGTTTTCCTTTGAGTTTTGATCCTCGTCCTTCGGCGTTGTATATTATACTGCTTGCGTGGTTGTGACCGTCGATTGACGAAGAGCTAGCTCCCGCTTGGGGATGCCTTTTATCATTGTATACATATTATTCATGTTGTACCCCATTCGGGGCCAGTATTTACAAAGGAAACTCTGCCGAAATTTTCAGAAAAGACTAGAGATTTTAAAAATGCATATTCGGCTTACTTACTTAAAAACCTTGTTTTTAAACCATGTTTTCTTTACTTTTTAAAAACTAGATTTCCTTCATTTATTATTTAAAATGGTTTTAGATTTCTGGGCTTTTGGCTTACTTGAATCAGATGAGGTCCTATAGACTTCATATGATTCAAGGGCCAGTCACGTGCTATTTCGGGTCGTGACAAAGTTGGTATCAGAACGCTAGGTTAACCTTGGTTCGAGTCTAAGTTTGACTATGCGGAGCCTAGAGCGTTATATACATATACGGAACTTAGGCTTGACCTTACGGAACTTAGACTTAGTCAAGGGGGTATTATACCCGAACTTTCGTCGCATAGGATGACCCTTGGTTGATGGAGTAGGTAGCTTGAGTAGAGTGACGTACCGTACATATGTTCCGCGGCATACTTACGATACGCTACTCCGCTCAAGAAACCTTAGGATGTACATTTCCTTGCACAGTATTATATTCATTCCTATGATTTATCCTCATCGGTATCGGTTATGATTTCGCTGCCGCGATTGCACAGGCAGAGAGAGCTACGGCTAGAGTTGCGTCAGCATGAGCTCGTCACGGACGAGGACTGACCAGGGCGTGATTCCAGGGACATACGATTGCATAGAGAGGCGTCGTTTTATTGTGTTTTCGCGCCATGAGCGTTTGACGGATCGCTTTTACGAGATTTCTCGGACGTGCAGATCAACACCAGGGGATCAGGCTACTGCTAGAGACCAGCCAGAATGTGATGACCATTGACATATCGCTTATTCATGATGATTGAGACGTTGTTCAGCGTACGGACGAATGAGCCAGTTGCTGCTGCAAATGATGAGATATTGCCCAGATGTTGGAGCTACTGCAGCATGAGTATATACTTAGAGATATGATGGAAGGTCGCTAGTCACCCAAGGAGGAAAGACTAGACGTGTGATTCGTTCGCTTATCCCGATACGAGGTCATCAGATAGATTGATTCCAGCTAGAGACGACTTCACACAGATTCGTTGAGAGTCGATAAAGACGATCGAATGTCAGGAACCCATTTCCAAGTTTAAAGTATTCGGAAGACAATGCAAGTAATGCTATGGACCCTCTAGAAGAATGAAACCCTAACTCAACATAATGACCATGGAACGCCTTCGAACCTTAGGGTTTGCGGCAGTTTAGCGGTGCCATTTGTGAGGCTTGGATTTGCCCTTCTACGGTTGGTCCACAGGTGCTGTGGCATGTACTGGAATACTATTAAACTGTACTCAAGATGTTGATCTCTTGGGGGATTATGAGGTTTTGACAAATCGATCAGATGATTCGACATCATTCGGATATCATGTGAGGGGATACATTGCTTGGGAGACTCCAGATACGAGTTTAGCCATTGGAGCGCAGTCCATGCAGCCACGAGAAGACGAGTCCGAATCAGTCGACATTGGAGCAGAGTGGAGTAAAGAGTTCGCACGAGATTTCGACGAGATGACGTTCCACTCAGCTGACATCAGAGATGCAATACGCATGCAGAGGCGTTGTATATGGATATACCTTCCAGAAGGAGTCGCGATGAGTATGCAGCAGTTCCGGAACAAGAAACAGATATAGTAAAGATGATAACTTCCGGGCAGTTCGGCAGAAACGAGATTAGAGAGAGACCTCGACAGGACCTTTCTGGAATACTATACGAGAAGGCTTGGACCCAGGAGAGGTCGTATTGTGCACACCCAGCAGGCCAGAGTTCGGCATCGTCGCCGAGATAGTTGACTAGGTTCGGATAAAGGACCTCAACCAGATGTGTTGTAAGTTGAGCAAGAATGGACGTGTATGGAGTATACCTTCGCAGGTTGGGACGAGTTCCTGAGGGCGTGTTCGGCTAGATATCTTCCACAGAGTGATGAAGATACCAAATTGGTGATATCGAGTCCTTGTGAGAGACTTCGGATTGACCGTAGCCGCGGACATTTGCAGTGCGCAGATAGAGGATTGACGTCGCAGTGGACGATGATACAGACAAATGGGACAAGAGGTTCATGCGAGATGCTGACGAGCTGTTGTTACTCCCCGTTAAGATTAAAGGCGGGATATGTCTACAGAGGCGTTAAGATGCAACCAGTTTCGGAGAAAATGCTGTGCTAAGGACGCAGATGTCCAGAGAGCGAGAAAAGATTATGCAAGAGTACCAGCCTCCGTACAGTTCGGTATAGGCGAGGTCGGAAGAGACCTCAAGCTGGATTCCTTCCAGGACACAGCTGCAATAAGATTTGCACCTAGGATCAGATGTGTAATGTGTATTCAGAAGACCAGAAGTCGACGCCAGTGGCATGCTGCTTTACGAGTGGTCGTGAGAATTGACCGAGAGATGACCAAAGAAGTGCCAGGACGGAATCTTCCCCGTTAGCACACCTGACAGGGCCGATGAGCCGATGGATTGCGAGATTGGTAATCCACAGAGAAAATAAGGGCCCAGAGATAGAGGACGCCAGACCGTGAGCATGAGACAAGTAGATATCTTGCGCTGCTAGTATTGGATGCACCGATACCTTCTCGACTTTGATGGAGGATATATCGACTACAGCATTTATGATTTGTGATATGGTGATTCGATTATCACGTATCCGTCACTTTGGATTTTGGTATTTTGGGCGGTCTATTCGCATGATTTAGTCTTGATGATCGAGTTCCATGATATTTGTTTTCGTGCACCATGGTTGCACCTACCGGGTATTCATATTTGTGCACAGTTATTTCACCTGATATCGTTTTTGTGTTTTGGTTGCACATGCTTATGACTTCATGGATTTTGTACCGTTGGGTTGATTTTGTGCACGATTTGGCTTTTTGCACTCGGTATAGCTTATATGTGCTTGTAGTGCATTGCTATGTGTTTTGTGCACGCAGTTGCACACGTTTATGATTTTTACACCTTGGTACACTTGGTGTTGCTATTTACGCATTTGAGTTATTGTTTGGGGTTTTGTGCACATGATGCACTGTATCTGTATTTCTTGCACAGGATGCACCAGTTTTATATTTTGTGCGTTTGTCGCACCAGATTTATGTTTCGTGCGTTTATCGCACCAGATTTATTTCGTGCCTTTGTTGCACCGGATTTATATTTCGTGCACTACGGTTGCACCTGACTTCGGTTCGATGTCATTCGATATGTTGATTTTGATTTCATGCCTATGTTATCCATGTGATTTGACTTATGATTTCGGCATAGTTTTTATACACTTTAGTGTTTTGATTTGATTTGTGCACGCTATGCACATGGTTGTGAGATTATATACCGCGGTATACCTGATTTGTATTGAGCATTATTGTATACCGTCGATTTCGATTCTGATATTGATGTTGATTTCGTGCACTCTGTGCACTTCTTTTGGATTCTTGCACATATGTGACGCGCTAGATATTGGATTTCGTGATTTCGTGCATGTTGGATGCGCATGATTTAGATTTTATTCGTGCATGATGGATGCACCCAATTTGGATTTTCGCGCGTGTTGAGCGCATGTTTTGAGATACGATTTTGGTGCACACCAGATGCACTAAATCGAGATTCTTCGTGCATATCAGATGCACCTGATTTTGCTGTTAGGCACACACGTTGCCTATGACAGATGTTTCGTGCACACCCGTTGCACCTAGATGTTGTTTCTGTGCACATGTATGGCACACATATGGATTTTGATTTCCGTGCGCACCAGACGCACAGGATATTCTTATATACATTTTGGGATTATTTTTTATGGAGTAGTACGTTTTTATGATATTTGCTATATGTTTTCGTACTGAATAGGACTAGTCAGAGGACAGTACCTGGATATATTTTGCATGCATTGATAGTTGTCAAAGGGAATTCCAAAAAGCGAGCTATAGTCTCAGTATTTACCTACGTGTCTGATATGACATGACACGTTAAAACAAGGAAATCCTTCTAGATTGTTTTCAAAACGGCGGAACGTACATATTAAACAAAAGATATATACACATATAGTTATTTTCTTACAATAGACGTCCGCCACTGTGCCGTGATACGCGCATAGCACAACAATATGAAAATGTTTGGCAAGCATTTCCTTCAGATATTTACATGTATAGATTTGATGTTTACATGTATAGCTCGGATTTATATCATATTGGTTTTATTTTGGATTTGACATTTGTGTCTTTACCATGACTCCGATGATCGCGGGATGCTTGACGGAGTTTTGATTTTGAGTTATCTGCTCATTGTTCATGCGCATGCATTGCGCTATGTTACGGTTTATATATTGATGATTTCGGAGCCCCGACGACTTGGATTTCTTATTGAAATGTTTTAGAATTTGGGGGTTTAAAATTTAAATTCGGGGACCGAATTTCTTTAAGAGGGGAAGATTGTAACATTTCAAAAAAAATAAAATATTATTTTTGGGAATTTTTATAATTTAATAATAAAATATTGAATATTTTAATAAGGCGGTATAATTAAATACCGATAAATTTGTGAAAAAATTTGGGAAATTATAGAAATTACTTAAAAGAGGGTGTTTTATGTGAATTATGCAAATTTTAAGTTTTTATGATTAATTATATGTTAATTTAGTGCTAATCGCGATTAAAAATCGCTAATCGCGCTTTAAGCGTATTTTGTGCAAAACATGCACCATATCTTTTTTTCACTTGTTACATTTTCTTATGGCTTTCCTACATGTTTTATATCATGGTTGTTGAATTATTAGAGAAATGAAAAGAAAAGGGAAAAGAAAGAATAGAATATGCAAGTATGGGTAAATTAGAGAAAGAGTGGGTAAGGGGTTAACCATTGGACTTGGCCATTCCCTCATCATTTCTCCCACTCATTTCTCTCCTCTCCTCATATTCTTGCTGCTGCTGCTGCACCCCCTCCTCCTCCATCTTCAACCCCCCAATACTCCATGAAAAACAACTCAAAACCCAAGTCCCATTTCATTAAAAAGATGCATGAGCTCACTAGCTACCCCATGGACCAAGAAAGAAAAGATTTTGAGGACTTTGGGCAACTCAAGAAAATTCTTGAGTTGCCAAAGGAGGTAACTTCTGCACCATTAGTGTAGTGTTTTAATTCCTTATGCATCCATACATGTTTCATGTCAATATTGAGTGGTTTTATGGACTTAGGAAAACTCTAGTTAAGGGTTTTGGAATTCTTGAGTGGTGACGTGAAATTGAGCTCAGTAGAGGCCACACAAACCCCCTAGTGCTAGAATTCAGACCTAACCCAGAGATTAGAACCTCGGAATATGGATTTAGAGAAGCCGATATTGGAAAATTGTGGATTCTGTGAGTGTTAAATGAAATCTGCTATCACTCGGAGACTCTGAATTTTTTTTTGCAAACACAGAGAGATGTGCAGGCACCTAGGAGGCTAACCCCAAGACCCCAGTCCCTGAATCCATTATCTGGCCGCAGATTTAACCCATATGGCCGCAAATTGCGGCCTGGGTCCCACCATTTTGATCCATGTTGGTTCTGTAGCTTTATTTCATGTAAAATAGACCCTTGGCATATGCAAAATTGACCAATTTGACCTAGGGTGAAATATGGGACCTTTTTCCTGAGTTGCTGTTTTGATTCGGGTTTCGTTTTGCGTATTTTAAATTCTGGATTTTCGTATTTGTGTTTTACCTCGATCACTTGACGTTCGTACGACGATATCGAGGGTTGTTTGATGGTTTTGAAAGCGTAGTCCATAGGTTCTAACCTATAGGCCTTAGCGTGTCGTTTTGGGTTTCCGATGTGATTTTAATGTGCGTTTGCGATTGTGTTATCTTTATAGGTACCTTCTCGAGGGTTTCATATGATGAAGATGATGAAGGCGACCTTGACACCGACACACAGGATGCAATGTGAGTAGATTATATCTACGGGGGAAGTCGGGTGGATGGCGTATAGCACCCCCGCAGTTCGATGTTTAGTATACTATATATATACTATATACATATGTATGATAGCGTTAGGTGTGTTATGGATATTCTAGATGTGATTAGGTGTACTATGGATAGATTAGGGTTTAGAAGTAAACTAGTATAGTTTCCTAGTTGCGAACCCTAGAATAGGTTTACAACCACACGCACACACATGCTTATCTGTTATACTTATACCTGGATGATGAGGACAGTGGATGATATTTGGAGATGAGTCGATGAGATTGGGCATAGTGCCATGAGATCGGTGATATGATGTGGTTCGTATTTGGGATACGACATGAGATTTTAGCGGGCCTTTGGACGTGTGTTTTACACACGCACTTATATTTATATAGATGGTATCGGTTAGTACTAGACTAGATAAGTACCCCAGATCATGAGATATGACGATAAAGATACCAGATAGTTGATGTGATGATTGTGATATTGACTCGTACCCAGATTTGGGATGCCGTACGATGGATGTGCCGTACGAGCTTTATATTGATGATAAGATCCGCACTCGTGACTCGAGGATGTCATATGATATTGTATCGTACGCGGTACCTTTGAGGCGGGATCACCGACTATTATATTTATATATATATATATATATATATATATATATATATATATATCGACTCAGATTTAGGTGGTTTCCATACCCCTCCCGACTAGCTTGTTAGTTAGATCTGTAGTTTGCATAGTAGATGTTAGACTAGACCCGAGTCATACCTATTTCAAAAACTAACGAATCGGGAGTATTTTAAAGACAGGCAAAGAGATTCTACGGATATTTTCAAAAGACACATCTTTTCTTAAAAACACCGTAGCCCTTATTTTCCTAAAAACCCCGATTCGTCTTCTTTCAAATGGCAAAACAGCATGACATAGATATATTGATGTAGATACCGCACTGTTGTGTTTATTATTCATTTGCCGCATATTCTTGCTTTTCGCATCGCATTGCTTGTTTAAATATGTTCATTGTTATATTAAAACCATGCTGTTAGGACACCAGCACCATTATCGATGATGCATATGTTCCACGTACACCTGCTTGCCGGCTCACACACTTCATCATCGATAATTGCCATGTCACTACACTGTAGGACTGTTGCATTCAGGGTATGACCCCTTGCATTGCATACTTGTGTACTTACATATTGTACACTCATACTTGTGCACCTACCTATTGTACATTCATACTTGTGTACTTACATATTGTACACTCATACTTATGCACCTACCTATTGTACATTCATACTTGTGTACTTACATATTGTACACTCATACTTGTGCACATACCTATTGTACATTCATACTTGTGTACTTACATATTGTACACTCATACTTGTGCACGTACCTATTGTAAATTCATACTTGTGTACTTACATATTGTACACTCATACTTGTGCACATACCTATTGTACACTCATACTTGTGTACTTACATATTGTACACTCATACTTGTGCACATACCTATTATACACTCATACTTGTGTACTTACATATTGTACACTCATACTTGTGCACATACCTATTGTACACTTATACTTGTGTACTTACATATGGTACACTCATACTTGTGCACATACCTATTGTATACTCATACCTGTGTACTTACATATTGTACACTCATACTTGTGCACATACCTATTATACACTCATACTTGTGTACTTACATATTGTACACTCATACTTGTGCACATACCTATTGTACACTCATACTTGTGTTCTCATATATTGTACACTCATACTTGTGCACATACATATTGTACACCCATTCTTGCATACATACGTATTTGCATGTACATAGATGATTCTGGCTTGATTTGAGATTTGGGAACCGCAAGATATTTTTTTAAAAACTGATTCATTTCAAAGGAGAGGTCTTCCCTCGCTATGTGCATATTACTGTTTTATGTCGCATGATATATGATATGCTTACATTTCTTTTATATGTCGCATACATCATGCTTTATGATTATACGCATTGAGATATGTTGTTTCCATGATATTTCTGGATTTGGAAACCGTGGGTATTTCAAAAGAGAATTTATTGTTTTAAAAACCCGGTTACCCTTGATATGATATTTCAGTGCGTCCACCATGTGTTTTCTCGGTTCTGAGAGCGACATTTGAACCCGATTCGAGGAGAGGTAGGCACCGTCTGCGGGTACATGGTGGACCCGGTGAGGTACCCCGGGGCAAGAAGACTCGTATATGTTAGACGGTGATCCTGGCAGGGGAGTACTACCTACCGGTAATTGTGTTTGAGCTCGGCGGATATCTGGAGGATACCGACCGGAGTTGAGAGATAAGACGGGCCGATCCGGACTGATGGAGCCCGTGGGCCGATCCGGACTGATGGAGCCCTATATATATATGAGGATTTATGTGCCGATGCTAGGCACATGTTTCATGATGTTTTCGAGTGTCGATGCTAGACACTCAGGTTCCATGATTTTGATATGTCGCGAGCGACACATGTTGATTTACATCCTTCTACTTCCATGCATATGCTTTATGATATCTACATGCATGATGCTTATTGTCATTGGGTGACACGTGGACGAGATCCACACACATACATACATACATATAGTTGATATTGATGACATTGATCACATAGTTGGATGATATCCACATACTCATGGACTTCATGATATAGTTGACACTGATTACATTGATCATACCTCACATTACGATATGTTGTTACCTGAGTCACTTGCACGAGCACTTGGTACTACACTTATGTATAGATGTTTACCTTTGCCACCTTATCATGCTTCAGACTTATTCATTTGAGGTTTATTTATATATCTGATCGTATTGAACTAGGATTGAGTCATACATACGATATCTGCTCTGTGATGTTTTCTATTCACGAGTTGGCAACTCACCCCCGTTGTGCCACAGTTCTTGTAGGTTTTGCCGTACAGGTTTCGTGGCGGCTTTTCTGGCACACTGCTTCTTTTCTGGGTGATTGCATTGGTAGGTGGGTTCACTCGCATCGTGACCACCCTTGTATCTATTTTATTCAGTTGTATCTAGTAATTCCATCAACCAAACTTGTATATTGTTTCAGACTTAGAAAACCAGTTATGTATTATTTCGACCTTAGAGTCGCGCGTTGTAGTATTATGGTTTTCATGCTGATTTTGAGTTTTCCTTTGAGTTTTGATCCTCGCCCTTCGGCATTGTATATTATACTGCTTGCGTGGTTGTGACCGTCGATTGACGAAGAGCTAGCTCCCGCTTGGGGATGCCTTTTATCATTTTATACATATTATTCATGTTGTGCCCCGTTCGGGGCCAGTATTTACAAAGGAAACTCCGCCGAAATTTTCAGAAAAAACTAGAGATTTTAAAAATGCATATTCGGCTTACTTACTTAAAAACCTTGTTTTTAAACCATGTTTTCTTTACTTTTTAAAAACTAGATTTCCTTTATTTATTATTTAAAATGGTTTTAAATTTCTGGGCTTTTGGCTTACTTGAATTAGATGAGGTCCTATAGACTTCATATGATTCAAGGGCCAGTCACGTGCTATTTCGGGTCGTGACATCATCCCAATTAGTGATAGAGTGTGCGACAGTATTATAAAACCATTTTTCTGCCAAGTCACACAAAGTGAATGAGAGAAGACGCATGCGCATAGCATCCACAGTCAGTTGTGAAGTACCCATCATTGCGCATACGTTTTCGAATTTAGTGATGAAAACGTACGCGTCTTCAGACTCAAGCCCATGAAATTTGGGCAACAGATTGATGTAGTGGGGTTTAATTTCAAAATTATCCCCGTTGGCTGGTGGAATAGATACGCAAGTGGGAAGTGGACCACAGATAGGATAGCATCTTTCTTGGAGAGAGATGGGCGGTGGATTCTGCTCATCTACGGGCGGTGGCAGCGTGTTGTTATAATTTGATGGAGCACCGTTCATCTCGGTCGATGTGGAGGATAGTGGGGACAAAGAAGATGAAGAAGCACCGACTTCGGTGTCGATAGCAGGAACGCGGACAAGACGGGTGATTGATCTTCTCTTTGTGTGTCGGTTTAGAAAATGAATAGAAATCACAATCAAAGAATTATTTGACCGCAATCAATAACGGTGTCGTACATAGCGCGTTAGTAAGTGCGGATCGTCCACAGGGATTGTGCGATTCGTTCGTATTTGTTTTGTTTTTAATTGAAAATTAATGAGAAGAGAAAAGAAAACTTGATTATATGATTTATATCAATGAATTTCAAGAATCATCTAAATCTCATCAAAAATCAAGAAAGCATTAAAAAATCAAGAACAAGAATTGATAGAATTCCAATCGATTAAAGTTTCAAGAATTGAAATGTAGCTCGTAGGAGTCGATTAGATCATAGATGTGAAGAAGACTAGAAATTACTTTTTCTTATCCATTAACGAGTTGATGCTAGGTCGATGTCGATTTATCGAGGATTAAGGATCTTGCGAAGAACTAGGGTTCCTCATCTTATCCTTTGTCCTTTCGATGAATCTCATTCACAAGATAGCTTTTAGGAAATCAAATGATCAATCGTTGATCTCTAGTTCCGTACGAAAAATAATCAAGAACGCATTTCGCATCGAAACTAGATCATCGATCATTCAATTTTCAAGAATTTACAATCATTGTAGGACTTAAGAAAATGTTTAAAGATTCGTCAACATCATCATTCTATCGATCGTCTCGACTCCTCCACGAGCGGAGTTTTACTCAAGCATCATCACAAAGAATACATTCAAGAATCGAAATTGAATCATAATGCTTGAATTGAAAGATAAGCAAGTTAAAAGAATCACATCTTTATTTATTCAACACTTTGTTACACTTTGCTCAAAGAACTACAAGAATTTGAGAAGGGAACAAAATCATTGAATCTAGCATTGCATCGGCTCCTTGAGTCGCGGATCGGCTTGGATCACATGCTCCGATGAAGTCCGGCTTCGCTTCAAAAGGATGGTTGAATGCTTGCTTTGATTGAACTCAAAGAATCTTAAACTTTGGCTTCTTGATTGGATTAGGGTTAGGGTTTGGAAGTGGCAAGTGTTTGGTTGAAGAGATGATAGAATTTCAACAACAATCAACAACCTTTTCAAGTGAGGCCTAGGGTCCCTTTTATAGGCTTAAGAATGATTAGCTTCCTTAAGAAGCTTGGACTAGGTTAGCTTCCCTTGTAAGCTAGTTAGTTAGGTAGAAGCCTCTAGAACTAGTTAGTTATGGTTTAGCTTCTACCTTAAGCTAGGAGGTTAGGGAGAAGGTTCTAGGCTTTTAAGGTAGTTAAGGTGAAGCTTGCTTTGGAAGCTTGGACATCATTAGCTTGCACAAGGAGCCTTTGCTGATCTGGCAGAATGTTCTGGAGTGTTCTGGCAATTGCAGTGGCTTAATGAGGTGTACACATTGAGATGAGAATTCTGCACTGAAGTTGAAGTGGTGACGTGGCACAACGGCCGCGGATCCACGGTGCAAGCCGGCTCCGGCCGCGGATCCGCGGCTCAATAGGAGCTTTAGGGCTTAAAACTTCATGTAATGTTTTCTTCTGTCTTCAGGTGTACTTTCTGATATGTTGATTCCCTGAATGCCTTCTAGATCATTGCCAGATTTCAAATCCTTGAGTTGGCGTATCTTTTAACAACACTGTTATACAAATTTGACCTTTCTCCTGGAATTTCCTGCACAGTCTTCGAAACAAGTGTTGCGCAATACAAGGATGATGCGATGCCATGATAAACAGTCAATTTCCCTAAAAATGCCGGTTTTAGTATACAGTACAGGTAATTCAGTATTTTACAGGTGTTTTGCTAATATGTGCAATATGAATACCGAACACCTCTAGATGAATGCAAAAGGTAGGGAAATTGCCGTGTTAAAAATGCAGTATTTTCGACTGATCAAATTCCCCCAAACTTATTTTCGGTCGTCTCGAATGAATTGTTTTATTAACAAGAGAAGGAGAAAATAAAGAAAGATAAAAACTAACTAGCACACTTTCGTAGGCAACACGATTGCTCTGAGCACGTGCAACAAGCCTTTAAACCTCTAGGTGTCCCTAGTAGGAGGAGTGTTGTCTCCTGAGGATTTTTAGCGGATTGCACTCACAAAATCCAATAATAAAAGGAAGATCATGAATATTACATTTAAAGAAAAGAATTGTAAAAGAAAAGCCTTGAAAATTAGGGTTTCCAACTATGCTAGCTTTTCGGTTGTCATGAGCCCTATCTTAATAGTCATGAAAAAATGTCAGAAATCATGTCATCCCTCAATAAAACATCGTCTTTATTCTTCATTCCTATCTTTCTTCCAAACATCGATCATATAACCCTACGTGTATGTAAAGAGCATCCCTACACCCGGAGAATTCAATTCAAGCTATCATACTCTTGTCCATCTGCCTCAGTACTTTTTAATTTATGAATATTTAGCGGAATTTGCTCACACACTTTCATGCGACCGCTAATATTTCTTGAGGTACTAACCGACCGATTACTCCTGTGCTTGCTTATTTGGTGTATTTTCCTCGTCTTGCACTACCTAAGGCTTAGCAGTGACTCCCAGACCAGTTGGCCTTAGGGCACTAGGTGAAGAGGCACCCTCGCTATATTTTTTTATTGCTGCCTTGGCGATAACAAAACCAGTGTCCATTTTTCTCACCATTTTATATTTTCTTCATTTTTTTTCCTTTATACATCGGCTTTTAGACAAGAGCATTTTAAGGTATCCTCTACTATCCCGGGCTTCAAGACGTGTGTAAGTGCGAATAGTAGGGCATCAACGTTCAAAATGTTTGACTTCCAGAATAGAAACTATTTTTCAGACTTATTTTTATCCTCAGATTAGTGACTTCTTTCATCTTACTAACCCTTGGGACAACGGCTCATAACTACTTATTACTAGTTCGTATAAGAAAACTTCTAATTTTCTTGGTTTTCTTAAATTTTTCCAATCTCATGGATGTAATTTTTCACTATCTAATCTTTTATTATCTTATTTATGTACAAAAATGTTAAATATTAAAATATTTTTATATTTTGAAAATTTTTAAATTTTTATAGGTTTTCAAATTTTTTTTAAATTTTTATAGGTTTTTAAAGAAATGTTTTGTGCTTATGCAAATGATAAGCAAATGATGCAAAAAATAAGCACAAACCTCCCCCAAACTTGTTTTCAACAGTGTCCTCACTGTTGCCAACTGCTATATCTACAAAACCTGTAAGCCTGGGAGGAATTTATTAGTGGGGGCAAAATATATAAGTGAAGATCTTCCTCCAAACTTATTTTTTTCACCCACCTCCATTGAAAAGATGATGCAGTAATATACAGGACATGGAGGTGAGACGGAGGAATTCTAATCAAGATAAAATGGCTCCTGTAAGAATAGGAGCTCCTCCGTGGGGTCAGTGGAAAAATACGGCTTTAATCTATGTCCATTAACTTTGAAAAATGTGCCATTTTTAATATTTTCTACCTCTACTGCCCCGTGCGGGTATACAGACCGCACAATAAAAGGTCCCTTCCACCGAGATCGAAGCTTACCCGCGTGAAGGTGTAGTCGTGAATCATAAAGAAGGACTTGTTGACCAGGTATAATGTTTTCCTCAAAATGTTTTTATCGTGAAAAACCTTAATCCTATTCTTTACGATTACAGCATTATCATAAGCTTCATCGCGGAGTTCGCTTAGCTCATTTAATTGCAGCTTCCGAAAGCTGCAGGCTTGGTTTAAGTCAAAGATGATTTCCTTAATAGCCCACAATGCTTTATGCTCAATCTCGACTGGCAAGTGACAAGCCTTCCCAAACACTAACTTATATGGAGACATCCCTAGATCGGTTTTAAATGCAGTTCGGAATGCCCAAAGAGCATCCGTCAGTTTGGTCGACCAATCTTTTCTACTCTTCGCAACAGTTTTCTCCAGGATTTGTTTGATCTGTCTATTCGAAATCTCAGCCTGGCCGCTCGTTTGGGGATGATAGGGGTAGAAAGTCTGTGGTTGATTGCGTATTTCCGCATCAAAGTCTCGAAAGACCTGTTGCAGAAATGTATCCCGTTATCGCTAATGATAGCGCGTGGGTGTCCAAATCGCGAAAAGATGTTCTCTTTTAGGAACTTAATGACAACTTTCTTGTCATTAGTGCGACAAGGAATAGCTTCGACCCACTTTGAGACGTAATCAACCACCAGCAGTATGTACAAATTCCCAAAGGAGTTGGGAAAGGGACCCATAAAGTCAATGCCCCAAACATCGAAAATTTCAACCACTAAGATGGGTTACTGTGGCATTTCATTTCTCCGGGAAATCTTATCTGTGTGTTGACACTGTGTACAGGTTTTGCAATGATCAAATGCGTCTTTGAACAAAGTCGGCCAATAAAAACCGCATTGCAAAACCTTCTCCGCCGTCTTTCTAGGACCGAAGTGACCCCTACATGCCCGATCATGACTAAAAGATAGAACACACTTGAACTCCTCATTCGGGACACACCGGCGAATGATCTGATCAGGACAATACTTAAACAGATAGGGTTCATCCCAGTAAAAGTGTTTTACTTGGGATAGAAAACGATATTTGTCCTGTTTTGACCAATCGCTGGGTATCAGTCCCGTGGCAAGATAGTTCACAATATCCCTAAACCAAGGTTTCTCAGATACGTTCAAGAGTTGTTCGTATGGGAAAGAATCATTGATCGGCAGGGTCACAGGGGAAGAAGAGATGCGTGAAAGATGGTCGACTACAACGTTTTCACATCTTTTCTTATCTTTGATAACAAGATCAAATTCTTGTATTAGAAGGATCCAACGTATTAGCCTACCTTTAGCATCTTTCTTCGCCAAAAGATGTTTCAAGGCGGAATGGTCAGTGTACACAACTATTGGTGAGCCAATCAAGTAAGGTCTGAATTTTTCTAATGAAAATACAACCGCCAAAAGTTCTTTTTCGGTAGTTGTATAGTTAATTTGAGCATCGTTCAGGGTCTTACTTGCATAATAGATCACGTGTAGTATCTTTTCAATGTGCTGTCCTAAGACTGCACCAACTGCAAAATCTGATGCATCACACATAAGCTCAAAGGGGTAGTCCCAATCTGGAGACGATAGAATGGGGGCTGTAGTGAGAGAGTGTTTGAGTGAGTCGAATGCTGCCTCACAATCCGAGTCAAAGTGGAAGGTCGTATCCTTGGCTAAGAGAAGAGTTAAAGGACTAGCAATTTTCATAAAATCCTTAATGAATCTCCTATAAAAGCCCGCATGGCCAAGAAATGATCGGATATCCTTGACGCTTTTGGGATGAGGAAGGTTTTGAATGACATCTATCTTAGCTCTGTCAACCTCAATGCCTTTTCGTAAAATAGCATGTCCAAGCACAATTCCCTCTTGGACCATGAAATGGCATTTTTCCTAATTCAAAGTTAAGTTCTTCTCTTTGCAACGAGTAAGAACCGCGTCAAGATTCGATAGGCAGTCAGAAAAAGAGTCTCCGAAAATAGAGAAATCGTCCATAAAAATCTCCAAAAAATTCTCGACCATGTTAGAGAATATCCCCATCATACACCGCTGAAAGGTAGCGGGAGCATTGCATAACCCAAAGGGCATGCGTCTATAAGCAAAGGTGCCAAAAGGAAAGTAAAAGTGGTTTTATCTTGATCCTTTTTGTCAATGGGGACCTGATTGTAGCCAGAGTATCTGTCCATAAAGCAATAATACTCACGTCCAGCTAAGCGTTCCAGCATCTGATCAATGAAAGGTAGAGGAAAGTGGTCTTTCCTCATGGCGGCATTGAGTTTTCTGTAATTAATACATACACGCTACCCAGTTTGGGCACGTGTCTGAATCAACTCATTTGCCTCATTTGTAATAACAGTGATGCCAGATTTCTTAGGGACGACATGAATTAGACTCACCCATTGGCTATCGGAGATTGGGTATATAATACCATTATCAAGGCATTTGACGATCTCTTTCATCACCGCTTCCTTCATGACGGGGTTCAACCGTCTCTGTGGTTATCGGGTTTGTTTGGCATCATCCATCACATGTATATGATGTTCTACAATCAAGGGACTTATCCCTTTGATGTTCGCCATGGTCCAACCAAACGCCTCCCTATTAGATCTCAATACCGACAAAAGTGCATTCTCTTGCTCTGATGCTAAAGAAGCGGATATGATAACCGATAAAGACTCATTCTCACCTAAATATGCATATTTAAGATGAGAAGGTAAAATTTTGAGATCTAATGCTGGCGGAGAAATAATAGAAGGTGGGATCATCGAGTGATTTTCGGAGTCACAAAGAAGCTCATAGCCTGTGAAAGATACAGACTCGGGTGGTGATGAGTCAGAAGTGTCGGACTCAAGCGTGGTATTGGTGTCCTCACTAAGATAGTGTGCAAGATCAAACAGTGATGTGGTAGTGTCGTCGAGATCTGTAAAGCAAAGTTCATCAACTTCGCAACTTTCGGGTGCAATCTCGTGGACAGAGCACACATCAAGAATATGAGCAGAGGGTTTTGATGGCTGACTTCCAATTTTGTAGATGTTCAGTTCAATGGTCATATTTCCAAAGGATAAGTTCATTGAACCGTTTCTACAGTTAATGACAGCATTGGAAGTGGCAAGGAATGATTGACCCAAAATCACCGGAATTTGACTCCGTGGGTTTTCTACAGGTTGTGTATCGAGAATAATGAAGTCCACAGGGAATACAAATTCCCCGACCTTTATCAACACATCCTCTAGTTCACCCCTAGGTTTGTTGATTGAACGGTCTGCCATTTGGAGAGTGCAGTGAGCTGGTTTCAACTCTCCAATCCCTAGCTGCTCATAGACAGAATATGGAAGTAGGTAAACACTTGTGCCAAGGTCTAAAAGAGCACGGTTTATGTTTTTACCCCCAATAGAAATCGATATTGTAGGACATCCTTACGTTTCTTTGGTAGCTGTGGGATAAAAGCAGTGCTAATATTATTAGACATGAAGACCTTCTTTGTCACTTGAGTCTTCCTCTTCCTAGTGCACAAGTCTTTAAGAATTTTCGCATAAGCGGGCACTTGTTGAATAGCATCTTAGAGAGGGATGTTGATGTTAACCTGTTTGAACATTTCAATAATTTTCTCCATATGTGGACTCGATTTGTTAGCCCTTAACCGATTAGGATAAGGAGCTTTAGCAATAAGCGCTGGGTCCATCATAGGAGAAGGTGGGAGGTGTAGACGTGATCCTAAAAGAGGAGTGGGGATCGTCTGTGGAGAACTAGAAGAGGTTTGCCGAGGTGTCGAGCCTAGAGGGAAATGGAGAATGGGCTCGTGAGAAGGCGGTGGGGTAGAAGAACAAGGATCAGAAGTAGAAGTGTGTGTGTGAGGAAAGGTCTCGGCTGGGGTGTTATTGATAGGATTTTCAATATCATCAATTTCTTCCCCAACATGGTTATTCAGCACTCTTTCTGATCTCAACGTTGTGATGGCATTTACATTGTAATGCCCAGGATTCGGTAGGGGTTGAGACGGAAGTTTCCCTTTTTCTCTTGCACTCATTTCGGCTTTAAGTCGTGCAATTTCTGCTTCCATCGATTTTAAACTCTGAGCTTGGAGGTCAGAGTTTTTCTCAAATTTATTGAGGGAAGACTTAACTTCTTCCGACATTCGTTTCATGTATGTTTCAAAAGTCCGTTCGAGTGAAGCAGAGAGATCAGTACCAGTCATCTGTGCAGGATTATACGGTGCATGTGTGTTGACTGGATCTTGTGATTGGTAGGGGTGCTGAGTCAGATGAAATGGTTGCTGTTGTGGTGGAAGAGCCCTTTGGAAATTGTTTTGGTTTGGAACCGTGTTTTGATTGTGTGATTGGTTCTAAGCAAAATTAGGGTGATTCCTCCAACCCTGATTATATGTGGAAGAAAATGGATCGTTTCTAGGTCTTTGAAATGTGGCATTAATATGCTCTTGACCTTGAAACGGAGAGTTCAATGGACATTCTTCCGTCAAATGAGAAGGATCAGAATAGCATCCACATACAGTTTTGGAGAGTGACATTTGATTTAGGGCGGCAGCTAAAAATTTGTTTTCCATAGTCTCAAGTTTCTTGTGTATAGCTGAAATGTCAGCTCTAACTCCTATGGAAACATCCGATTGGTTATTGCTACCCCTAAACGATGGACTCTCCCACTGTAAAGACTTTTCAGCGAAATCTTCTAAGTATTTCCAAGCTTCCCCATCGTCTTTGGTCATAAAATTGTCTTTACACATGTTTTCAAGGCTCTGTTTAGTGGTAGGGTTACTGCCCTCATATATGATTCGGCACAGCTCCCATTTAGGGATTCCGTGATGAGGACATTGAACCAACAGATCCTTGAAGCGGTCAAGAAATTTTGAAAATGGTTCATTTGGAAGCTGGGTGAATTGATTTATTTCGCTACGGACTCGAGCTGTCTTGTGATTAGGGTAGAATTTTTTAAGGAATGCTGCAACGAATTCTTCCCAATTCGTAATGGAATGTGCGGTAGTGTTATACAGCCACTTCTCGGCTATATCGCACAAGGTAAATGGAAGAAGACGTAGACACATAGCATCCACAGAAAGTTGTGACGTACCCATCATTGCGCATACATTTTCAAATTTGGTAATAAATACATATGCGTCTTCAGTCTTGTTCAGACCATAATATTGCATTTTTCATTCCCCTATTCTTATCCGTTTTATAAATAAACAGGTACTCTTGAC
Source organism: Agapanthus africanus (assembly GCA_030015575.1). Lineage (NCBI taxonomy): Eukaryota > Viridiplantae > Streptophyta > Magnoliopsida > Asparagales > Amaryllidaceae > Agapanthus > Agapanthus africanus. The sequence continues at coordinate 212,546,801 of JASDDO010000004.1, forward strand.
GCACGTTTGTTGCATATTACAAGATACATGCTCTTGGAGCGAAGACAGTGAAAACGATGTAAAGACGATGAAAAAGTGGACTTTGACCAACAAATAGAAGGATCTTAGTCAAGCCTAAACGAAGAACAATTCACAATTGTATAAGGCAATGCAGTCCAAAATGTCAAAGTGAGCGGTAAAAAGATCATTACAAATTTTCACTGAAGATCTGGAGAAGAATAAGAAGCCAAACAGAGAAATAGGATTAAGAAATAACAAGCCCAAGAAGCAGAAAAGAAATCCCAGAAGTTTGGTGAGCTGAGCTCACCAAAGGGCTGCGGAACCGCGGCCCTACCCCTACATTTGCCGCGGTTCCGCGGCCGCTTAGAGCCCGTGTCGGTGCAAAATTCGTGAGTCGGTGCGTCGGTGCAGGGGTTTAGATTTTCCGTGGGCATATCTGTAAAATCACGTGTGCGAGAATCTGTAACCCTAGTTTTCCTGTTTTCCTATAAATTGTAATCACAGATCTGTAAAACTGATGCTTCTTTTCAATACACAAATTCAGATCTGTTCTGTATTATTGCTTGGAGGGAGCCATCAATAAAATTAGTAAGTTATTTTTAATTCTTTGTTTTAATTCTCTTTTAATTTAGAATGTCTTTTAATCCCCTAATGAGCGAGTAATATCCTCGCTTGTTAGGGTTAGCCTTAGGGAAAGGTTTGAGAGATGAGATCTCTCACCCCTTTCATGCCATTCACACTTAAGAATTAGAACTCCATGCATACGCGCACACACCGCGCCCTACGGCATCCTACCCCTCGAGGTAACGATGACACCGTAGTGTAAAGGACCGGTTGCACGCGTTTTCCATGGAGGTTAGGGTAAGTATCGATAAAGGAAGGACAAGAATCTAGAGGAAGAAATATCTTTCCAAAAGATTCTAATCCACTTTATTGATAATTACCATAATATCTAATAGATCTAAAATAAGGCATTGAAAGCGGTGAGGAAACCTTTAATCTCCCAAATTCCCCTATGCCTAACCCTAGCAAGACTTTAATTTAGATTAATTTAGTTTATCCATAGATCTAGTTTTTTTTAGATTTAATAAATCAATCCAAACAACATTTGGAATCAACTCGTAAACAAACACATTAAGAAAATTACCCATCTCTATGGATCGACCCGTATTCACCGGCTAGCTGCAAAGCGACGCCGTTTCTGATTGCGGTTAACTTATATTTTTGGACTAATCAAATGGCGCCATTGCCGGGGATCGCGTAATCTTTCTTTTGTGTAATTTCGGGTTGATATAAATTTTAAAAATTATAAAAATCTGAAAATAAAATAAAAAAAATTATCAATTTTAATCTGTTTGAAGGGTGTATCTTTTGAATCTTGCAGGAATAGCGAGGATTCTCGGATCTGAAAATTTACAGAGGGTAAACCAGAAAAAATCATATCAGAACAGAAGGGAAATTGGATAACAGAGCAGCCAAATTTTTTTCAGAGAGTGATTCCCTCAACTGAGTGCCCAGTGCCGCGGTTCTGCCGCATGTTAGCCACGTCAGATCCTCAATTTTACATGGTTTGATCCCTCATTCTCCCCTCTGTAACCTACAATATATCCACTGTGAAAATTTTCTGCAGGAATTCTTTGCGCTAAAAATCTTTCTCCCCTTTCTAAATAACAGATTTTCTGCAGGTTTCTTTGCACCGCGCTTAAAAAAATTGATTGCAAGTGAATTTAATGTTTTGCATAATTTAATTGGACTTTAAGGGGCTAATTGACCAAACTCAGATTGGGTGGGGATTTCATCACCCTTCCCAGGACCCCAGAAAACACTTAAAGCATTTGCATTGATCACAATTAATTAAAAAATACTAGACTCAGCCCTAAGGACATCGAGCTCAATAGGAAAAGGACTAGTATAGGCATCGACCGTTTATCCTAACCTGATCTTGCGGTGTCTAGGCAAGTGTGTCTAGGCTAGTGGTTATTAATTAGGCCCACTATTGTGGTTCCTTCCCACTTACCTGGCACTTACCTGGCCGCAAGTGTCGGTGAAGAGGCGGTTTGAGGTCCTATTTCTAGCCCTGGTTAGGAGCTGTCTAGCAGACCTAGGTGACCCTAGATCTAGGCCTGATTGTGCATGTGTGGTTGATACATTTGTGTCACAAGTCCCTTTTCAAAAATCTCTTTGCAAGCATTCTCACATAAATAAAAAGAAAAAAAAGAAAAATCTTTTCAAAACTTGCAACTTGTCGCTAAAGGAAACTTGCACCTCACTTAAACCATTTCTTCTCATTGACGTTTTCTTACCCCCATATTCTGTTTTTTTTAATTTTTCTGACTACACTACCCCTTTTAGTGTATGCCACTTTGGACTAGGGATACTAACGCCCGATTAGTCCGTGTTTCGTTGGTACCGACCGACGAACCTTTCGACACCGAAGTCGGAATTCCCTCCATTTCCTTACCTCCACCTTCAAGTTCTTCTTTCGAAGGTATGTCGGGATTCAACCCCAACGATACCTTACCGACGGGAATGATTCCACCTCCGTTAGGTGCGAATAACCCGAATCTTCCGCATGTTGTAGCGCCCGCACGAGTTGCGCTCCAGGATCTCTTTTATCCCGTCCGCACTTCTTTACCTACATGTCTTTCACCCCTACCGGCAAATGGGGACAATTTTGAAATAAAACCACATTTCATCAATATGCTGCCAAAATTTCATGGTTTGGAATCTGAAGATGCATATATCTTTATCAATAAATTCCAAAATGTGTGCGCTATGATGAAAACGACCCAATTAAGTGATGACGCTATAAGGCTAAGGGTCATTCCTTTCACCTTATGTGACCTAGCCGAGAAGTGGCTATACAGCACCGCATCACATTTCATTAGAAATTGGGACGAGTTTGTGAGAGCTTTTCTGAAAAAGTTCTATCCTCATCACAAAACTGCTAGAATCCGTAACGAGATTATACAATTTTCACAGCTTCCTTCTGAACCATTTTAGAAGTGCTTCGAGAGATTTAAAGACCTACTTGTTCAATGCCCTCATCATGGGATCGAAAGTTGGCAACTTTGCCAAACATTATATGAGGGATTGAACTCGGCAACGAAGCAGTTGCTAGAAATCATATGTCAAGGTCATTTTCTCTCCAAGTCTAGCGATGAAGCGTGGCAGTTTCTTGAGGATCTTAGTGAGCAAACAATTCAGTGGGAGAGTACCAAGACCATATCATCTTCTTCTGTTGGTCAATCTAGGGCAGACATACATCAAGTAGATATGTCGATCGCTATGAAGGCCGAGATGGCCGCACTTATGAAAAAGCGAGAAGCCATTGAGACCAAAATCTTATCGCCTTCTCCTGCCCCTGTTATGCCTCCACGAACTGTTTGTGCTTGTTGTACGGATCCATCGCATCTAACCGAAGAGTGTCCTTATAATGCATCTACTCAAGGACAGGATCAAGTCAATGTTGCATTTCAGCAACGACAAAGAAACGATCCGTACTCTTCGACATACAATCCGGGGTGGAGGAGTCACCCAAATTTCGCTTGGAACCAAAATCAACAAGTCTAAGGAAATAACAATTTTCAAAGACCTCCTCCTCCACAACAAAAACAAGCACCTTCACAAACTCAAAACCAGCAACCTTTCCAACAACAACCTTATACAAATCAAATGAACAATTTGGTTCTACCAAATGATGATAAGGTTATCTCGCTCGAAAAAAGTCTAGATGCGTTTCTCAAGCAATCTACAGAATCCGCAGCAAGATTTGAAAATTATGTTCAGTCTTTGATGCATAACAATGCCTCACACGATCAAAGTATCAAATCTATTGAGGCACAAATTGCACAATTAACTGCTGCGTTGAGAGAGAGAGAAAAGGGAAAGCTTCCATCTCAACCATTGCCAAATCCCGGTCACACACAAAACGCATATCACAATCACAATGTAAATGCGGTGACCACATTGAGATCCGGAAGAGTGTTGCAAAATAATGTGGGAACTAGTGATGACATCCTCGCCGGTGGTTCTTCTTCTTCTTCTTCTTCTCCATCGTCATCTTCCCTTTCTTCATTTTCTTCACCTTTTTCTTTAGAGCCTATTCTCCACCCTTCACACGGCTCTACTTCTTCTAGCTCGAACGGACCCATTTCTCACAACATGAACACATCTACACCGGGATCCGTTCCTACTCCACATTCTACTCCACAGACATTTGACTCAACAAATTTTCAAAATGTTCCATTTCCAAACAGGTTGAGTCCCAATAAACCAACTGCACAAGTGGAGAAAATTGTGGAGTTATTTAAGCAGGTTAGCATAAATATACCTCTCTTGGATGCAATCCAACAAGTCCCTTCATACGCGAAAATCTTAAAGGGCTTATGCACCTCGAAGAGAAAGGCATCTCAAGTACCCAAGAAAGTGCTAGTGGCTAGTGCAGTGAGCAATGCTATTAACCACCCTCAAACCTTACCCCAAAAACGAAAGGACTCCGGCTGTCCTACGATTTCAATCACAATTGGGGATAAGAAAATTAATCGAGCACTTTTAGATCTTGGGTCTAGTGTTAACCTGCTTCCCTACTCGGTGTACAAACTATTAGGGGTTGGAGAGTTGAAACCCACTCGTTGTACTCTCCAAATGGCTGATCGATCAATCACCCATCCAAAGGGTGAGCTAGAGGATGTGTTGATCAAAGTTGGGGAGTTCATATTCCCCGTTGATTTTATTGTTATGGATACACAACCTGTTGCTAACCCACGGAACCAAATTCCGGTGATCCTCGGTCGACCATTTTTGGCCACTTCCAATGCTGTAATAAACTGTCGCAATGGCTCCATGACTTTATCCTTTGTGAAGATGTCTAGTGAGTTCAATATTTATAAGATGGGAAGTCTGCCCCCCGTGCCTAAAACTAGTACACGAGAAGTTTGCTCTGTTCACGAAATCACGCAGGAGGACTGCGAGCTTGAAAGATTCTTGTTTGATGAAAACAGTTTTGACGCCACGTCCCTCCTTGAGCCTACCACCGTTGACACAACCGACATGAATTATGAATGTTTCACTTTTTCGGATGATGACGACTCACAGCCCGAATATGAGTCTTTTGAAATTTTGGATGAGTTAGTTGAACCATCCGAATCGGTTGTTTGTAGTAATTTCGAACCTGTGTTGGAGTCCTTTGAGTTCGAGGTTGATTCCGCAATGATTCTTTCGCCTCGGAAACTCGAACTCATGTCCTTACCGCCTCACCTTAAATATGCTTACATAGGTGAGAATGAGACCTTTCCCATTATCATATCGGCTTCTCTAGCCCTTGAGCAAGAGAATGCCCTTTTGATGGTCTTACAAGATAGGCGGCAAGTTTTTGGTTGGACTATGGCGGACATCAAGGAGATCAGTTCCCTTATAATTGAATATCATATGAAATTGATGGATGATGCCACGTCAATAGAGGACCCACAGGAACATTTTGGGGGTATTGTGGTTAGTCAACCTCCCCCTTTAGAAGTTGAACCACCCCCATTTCTTTTAAGAAGCTACGAGAATGCAAACATTCCACTGATTGCTGATCATTCGCATTCTCGTTTTGATTCATCACCACCTCCTGTCTATTCACCTCCATACCTTCCATACCACCATTTCTATCTTCCCCAATTCTTTATGGATCGCTACGACTTATTCTTCCACCAACCAATACTCTTTACTGATAAATTTTTCAACTGGATGGTGTTGACGTTTGGGTTATGCAAAGTTTGGCAGTAATGTCTAACATTGTTTAAATGAAGTTTGGGGGGGGGGGCTTTCTGTATATATTTGTTTTTCTTAACAATAATTTTTTTTTTAATAAACAGGGGAGTGCCGACATTTTGACCCTCTTGGTTTAGTATGACAGTGAGGACACTGTCAAGTTCAAGTTTGGGGGTATGCTCGGTACGTCTTTTTCCTTCGCATTCATTTGTACATATTTTTGCATTTGCATACTTATTTTAAAAACCCATAAAAATTTGAAAAATTTCAAAAATTATAAAAATTATCGTATTCAATTTTGGCTTATTTGACTAGAGTTTGACAGATAGGTTAACTAGCTAGGAGCAACTAGATCTTAGACTTAGTGAATTAAAAACCCTAAAAATAACATTCCTCAAAGTTTAACGGTAGAAAGTATATGCCTTGTAGTTTATTTAGAAATAGGCAAATTTTGGGTTCCCTTCTTGGGCTAAGTCGAAACAAGGGAAGAGTATTGATGTTCTTATTAGAGTATAAGTTTGAAAAATAGTTCCTAGCTTAAGTCTAGACTCTGAAAACGTATACCCTACAAATTGCACAGTCACGTACCTTGAAACTTGGAATAGTAGAAGAGACCTTGAAATGCTCTTGTCTAAAAGTCCTTAGTACAATGAAAATAAAAGAAAAAGAAGTGATTACTTAAGGCTGTAAAAAATAGAAAAATATTTAGCAAAGGTGCTTCATCACCTAGTGCCTTAGACCAACTGGTTTGGGAGTCACTGCTAAAGCTTTGGGTGTTGTAAAACTAGGAAGTACGCTTTAAAGTGCAAACACATCTTGTAATCGGTCGTTGGTACCCCAAGAAGTATTAACGGTCGCATGAAGGATGTGTAAGCAAATTTCATTTAAAAATTCACTAATTAATAAGTGCTTTTGACAATGGATGAGAGTACGATTGCTTGATTTGAATTTCCAAGTGTAGGGGTGATATTTACACACACGTGGGGATATGTGATTAGAGTTTAGATGAGAGAAAGGAATAAAGAATAAAACTTATATCTTTAGTAGGGTTGATAGAAATTCCTAAGTGGAGATGGAACTTTAGAAGGAAAACTTAAGAGATGCCGAAAGCTAAGTAGGTCTACATAACATATATAATCTTAAGTTAAATAATGAGGAAGTGTGAAGAATATGGGTGGATAATTTGCGGGTCGATGATAATAGAATTCTTAGTTAGAAAACCTAATTGGAGAACAAAAGTCAATGGGCCGAATTGATAGGATTTTGTGGGTGTAATCCGCTGAAAACCCTCAGGAGACAACACTTCTCCTACTAGGGACACCTAGAGGTTTAACGGCTTGTTGCACGTGCTCAGTGCAATCGCGTTTCCCTGCGAAAGTGTGGCCAGGTTAGGATTTTAAGAATAAAATAATAAGTTTGCTCGAGGACGAGCAAAAGATAAGTTTGGGGGTATTTGTTCAGACCATAATATTGCATTTTTCATTCCCCTATTCTTATCCGTTTTATAAATAAACAGGTACTCTTGACGCACGTTTGTTGCATATTACAGGATACAGGCTCTTGGAGCGAAGACAGTGAAAACGATGTAAAGACGATAAAAAAGTGGACTTTGACCAACAAATAGAAGGATCTTAGTCAAGCCTAAACGAAGAACAATTCACAATTGTATAAGGCAATGCAGTCCGAAATGTCAAAGTGAGCGGTCAAAAGATCATTACAAATTTTCACTAGGCCACAGCAGCTTCTGGCTAACAATCCTTTCCAAGCTGAGCACTAGCCAAAAGATTTTCCTCTTCCCTTTCTCCTATTTATTCCACTGAGAAGAATAAGAAGCCAAACAGAGAAATAGGATTAAGAAATAACAAGCCCAAGAAGCAGAAAAAGAAAGCCCAGAAGTTTGGTGAGCTGAGCTCACCAAAGGGCCGCGGAACCGCGGCCCTACCCCTACATTTGCCGCGGTTCCGCGGCCGCTTAGAGCCCGTGTCGGTGCAAAATTCGTGAGTCGGTGCGTCGGTGCGGGGGTTTAGATTTTCCGTGGGCATATCTGTAAAATTACGTGTGCGAGAATCTGTAACCCTAGTTTTCCTGTTTTCCTATAAATTGTAATCACAGATCTGTAAAACTGATGCCTCTTTTCAATACACAAATTCAGATCTGTTCTGTATTATTGCTTGGAGGGAGCCATCAATAAAATTAGTAAGTTATTTTTAATTCTTTGTTTTAATTCTCTTTTAATTTAGAATGTCTTTTAATCCCCTAATGAGCGAGTAATATCCTCGCTTGTTAGGGTTAGCCTTAGGGAAAGGTTTGAGAGATGAGATCTCTCACCCCTTTCATTTCATTCACACCTAAGAATTAGAACTCCATGCATACGCGCACACACTGCGCCCTACGGCATTCCACCCCTCGAGGTAACGATGACACCGTAGTGTAAAGGACCGGTTGCGCGCGTTTTCCATGGAGGTTAGGGTAAGTATCGATAAAGGAAGGACAAGAATCTAGAGGAAGAAACATCTTCCCAAAAGATTCTAATCCACTTTATTGATAATTACCATAACATCTAATATATCTAAAATAAGGCATTGAAAGCGGTGAGGAAACCTTTAATCTCCCAAATTCCTCTAAGCCTAACCCTAGCAAGACTTTAATTTAGATTAATTTAATTTATCGATAGATCTAGTTTTTTTTATAGATTTAATAAATCAATCCAAACAACATTTGGAATCAACTCGTAAAAAAACACATTAAGAAAATTACCCATCTCTGTGGATCGACCCGTATTCACCGGCTAGCTGCAAAGCGACGCCGTTTCTCATTGCGGTTAACTTATATTTTTGGACTAATCAAGTCTCGAGACCGTGGTATTTGGGTAGAAGGTTGATGTATTGGGGTTTAATCTCAAAATTATCCCCATTGGATGGTGGAATGGATAAGCAGGTCGAAAGAGGACCTCACATAGGATAGCACCTCTCCTGGAGAGAGATGCGGGGTGGATTCTGCGCACCTACAGACAGCGACAGATTAGTGGTAAAGAAATTCGATGGAGAAGGATCCATCGATGTGGGTGTGGTGGTGGGTAAAGAAGAGGTAAATGTAGAAATACCGACTTCGGATTCGATCGGGGAAACGCGGACTAAACGGGCACTAGAATCCCGTGTCTAGCCTATCTTGCACTAAAAAAGGTTAGTACAAGTGGCAGCGTGACTTATAATTAGGGGAAATGATGAATGTGGTGTTTGTTTTGAAAAATGGATGGATTTTTGAAAAAATGATACGATCACAACAAATGCAACAAGCAAAACCCTAATTCTAGTGGTCGCCTAGGTCAAAGCTCTAGACCGCTCCTAACTGCCAAAAGACAAGTCGCAGGATCAATCCTCCACCGTCTCTTTGTCTCTCCTGTGGCCAGGTAAGTGCCAGGTAAGTGGGAGGTTCTCCACTACGTAAGTAGTGGGCCTAATTAAGTAACCACTAGCTTTCGACACACTTGCCTTAGACACCACAAAAGAAACGCGGATAAGCAATGAATTACCCACGGCCTTCTCTTATCCTAAGTGAGTGCGACGGTCCTTAGAGTCATCTCTAGATCTTTTTTAGTTAATGAGGGTAAATGCGGATGCAAGTTTGTGATTTTTGGGGCTTAGGAAGGGTAATGAACTCCCCACCTAATTTGGATTTAGCCGTGCCTTTTAATTTCCGTATTATTATGCAAACAACCAAAAACCAAAAACACGCACAATTTCTTATTGCTTTTTGCGGTGCTGCGATTTTTGCAAAGAAGCCTGCAGAAAATTGTTAATTGGAGCAGATGAGGAAGGAGATAAGAAAGTGTAGAATTCACCTGAGGAAAATGGAACAGTAACTCTTCAGTAGTACCGCGGTTGTGCGGCAATTAGGCCTTTAAACCGAGGATCAGCGGCGGTTTGAAATGTTCACTGCACACAAAATTCACAACAAGCCTCTGTTCACTTCCTCAGTCCTTTGGAATATTCTGAAAATTTTTTCACTTGCTCCACAGCTTCCAGATTTCCTCGTAATCAAATCACAACAACACGTTTAGAGTTTGCGCGAATTTTGATCTCAAAATTGTAATGGAATAAATCTTTCAATTCAAATTTCAATAACGAACGAATTAGCGCACGATCCCCGGCAACGGCGCCATTTGATTGATCTTCTCTTTGTGTGTCGGTTTAGAAAATGAATAGAAATCACAATCAAAGAATTATTTGACCGCAATCAATAACGGTGTCGTATATAGCGTGTAAGTAAGTGCAGATCGCCCACAGGGATTATGCGATTCGTTCGTATTTGTTTTGTTTTGAATTGAAAATTAATGAGAAGAGAAAAGAAAACTTGATTATATGATTTATATCAATGAATTTCAAGAATCATCTAAATCTCATCAAAAATCAAGAAAGCATTAAAAAATCAAGAACAAGAATTGATAAAATTCCAATCGATTAAAGTTTCAAGAATTGAAATGTAGCTCGTAGGAGTCGATTAGATCATAGATGTGAAGAAGACTAGAAATTACTTTTTCTTATCCATTAACGAGTTGATGCTAGGTCGATGTCGACTTATCGAGGATTAAGGATCTTGCGAAGAACTAGGGTTCCTCATCTTAGCCTTTGTCCTTTCGATGAATCTCATTCACAAGATAGCTTCTAGGAAATCAAATGATCAATCGTTGATCTCTAGTTCCGTGCGAAAATAATCAAGAACGCATTTCACATCGAAACTAGATCATCGATCATTCAATTTTCAAGAATTTACAATCATTGTAGGACTTAAGAAAATGTTTAAAGATTCGTCAACATCATCATTCTATCGATCGTCTCGACTCCTCCACGAGCGGAGTTTTACTCAAGCATCATCATAAAGAATACATTCAAGAATCGAAATTGAATCATAATGCTTGAATTGAAAGATAAGCAAGTTAAAAGAATCTCACCTTTATTTATTCAACACTTTGTTACACTTTGCTCAAAGAACTACAAGAATTTGAGAAGGGAACAAAATCGTTGAATCTAGCGTTGCATCGGCTCCTTGAGTCGCGGATCGGCTTGGATCACATGCTCCGATGAAGTCCGGCTTCACTTCAAAAGGATGGTTGAAGGCTTGCTTTGATTGAACTCAAAGAATCTTGAACTTTGGCTTCTTGATTGGATTACGGTTAGGGTTTGGAGGTTGCATGTGTTTAGTTGAAGAGATGATATAATTTCAACAACAATCAACAACCTTTTCAAGTGAGGCCTAGGGTCACTTTTATAGGCTTAAGAATGATTAGCTTCCTTAAGAAGCTTGGACTAGGTTAGCTTCCCTTGTAAGCTAGTTAGTTAGGTAGAAGCCTCTAGAACCAGTTAGTTAGGGTTTTGCTTCTACCTTAAGTTAGGAGGTTAAGGAGAAGGTTCTAGGCTTTTAAGGTAGTTAAGGTGAAGCTTGCTTTGGAAGCTTGGACATCATTAGCTTGCACAAGGAGCCTTTGCTGATCTGGCAGAATGTTCTGGCAATTGTAGTGGCTTAATGAGGTGTACACATTGAGATGAGAATTCTGCACTGAAGTTGAAGTTGTGACGTGGCACAACGGCCGCGGATTCGCGGCGCAAGCCGGCTCTGGCCGTGGATCCGCGGCTCAATAGAAGCTTTAGGGCTTAAAACTTCATGTAATGTTTTCTTCTGTCTTCAGGTGTACTTTCTGATATGTTGATTCCCTGAATGCCTTCTAGATCATTGCCAGATTTCAAATCCTTTAGTTGGCGTATTTTTTAACAGCACTGTTATACAAATTTGACCTTTCTCCTGGAATTTCCTGCACAGACTTCGAAACAAGTGTTGCACAATACAAGGATGATGCGATGCCATGATAAACAGTCAATTTCCCTAAAAATGCCGGTTTTAGTATACAGTACAGGTAATTCAGTATTTTACATGTGTTTTGCTAATATGTGCAATATGAATACCGAACACCTCTAGATGAATGCAAAAGGTAGGGAAATTGCCGTGTTAAAAATGCAGTATTTTCGACTGATCAACGGGCACTAGAATCCCTTGTCCAGCTAAGCATGCACTAAGCGGGTTTTAGCGCAAGTGGCAGCGTGTGTGTGATTTAAAATTGGTTTGTTTTGAAAAGTGTGTCGGACTTAGACAAATCACACAAAAATGCACAAACAACCCTAGAACTAAGGTTACCTAGGTCAAGTCTCTAGACCGCTCCTAGACTTCCAAAGGATAAGCCGTAGGATCAATTCTCTACCACCTCTTTACTACTCATGTGGCCAGGTAAGTGCCAGGTAAGTGGGAGGTATCCGCTATACGAATCACCGAAAATAGCGGGTCTTAATTAAGTAACCACTTGCCTTAGACACACTTGCCTAAGCACCACAAAAGTAATGTGGATAAGCGATAAATTACCCACGACCTTCCTTTGTCCTTAATGAGCGCGACAGTCCTTAGAGTCTTGTCTAGATATTTTTTTAAATTAATGTAGGGTTGATACGGATGCTCAGTTTGTGATTTGTGGGGCTTAGGAAGGGTGATGAAATCCCCACCTAATCTGAATTTTGGTCTTGCCCTTTAAAATCCGTATTAAAATATGAAATAACAAACCAATAACAAAACTTTGCGAAAAAGATTTTTGAGCGGCGATATATTTGCAAAGAATCCTGCAGAAAAAATATTTTATTGGATTTCAGAGGAGGGAGAAAGATATATAAAAGATACCAGAGAATTTGGAAACCCTAAATCCCGTAACGCACCGCGGTTCCGCCGCCAATATGCTCTTTGTGCCGCGGTTCCGCCGCCGACTAGGAAGATTTGATGAAGATTTTTGCTACGTAGCCTCCCTTGCTCCTCTGGATCTTGAATAATGTCTCTGGATCTCTGTTTTCTCAAGTCTGTGACTCCAGATTCCCTCACAAAAAAAAATTGCACACTTATCGTTAAATATGCAAGATGCAGTTTGTTTTGTTTTTATGATATAAATTGAATAAGAATTCAACACAAATAGTAAGAATAAAAAAAAATTACGCACGTATCCTCGCCAACGGCGCCATTTGATTGATCTAGAATTTATGTGTGTAGTAGTTAACCGCAATCAATAACGGTGTCGCGTGCAGCTAGACCGAGATGAGTACGGGTCGTCCTCTGGGAAACGTGGAACCTTTTATTCTTACTTTAGGCGTGTTGAGAAAGAAAGGAGGAAGAATAAAGAATGGTAAAGAATGGTTGTAGGATCTAGATCTACGTTAAACACGGATGCAAAATATAGATCTAGATTAACTACGGATGTATGTTTTATAGTAGAAGGGGGCTTGTAGGGTTCATTGCGATTTAGTAGTTATGGATGATTAATTAAAGATTACTCTTTTTATCCTTTAATAGATTTAAAACTAGAACGACGGTGATGCATGTAGATTAGGGTTTCTGGAGGGAAAAAGGTTCCTACTCTTAACCCCTATCTCGACATGGAACTCCGTTCATATCCAGCCTTTACCAAAACAATTGTTAATCTAATCTCTAATCGTGGTCGAGACTAGCAATGAATTGGTAGCGCGCCCGATTAGGATGTTAACTATTCTTTTGATAAAGTTTATAAACTTTATAAGACGTAAAAAGAGTTTAAGGATCTTCATCATCCATTAACCTACCCTAATCCCATGAACCCTAACAAGCGGAGAATTACTCGCGCATGTTGGGAAAAGAAGAGATAGAAATAGAAATCATATTAAAACTACAAAGAGATAGAATAAGAAAGCAACTACCTTTATTAATCAACAAAATTCATTTACACTTTGCTTCCTTAGAAAATGATTACAAAATGCTAGTTTGCTTCTCGATCTTTTCTAAGGAGGTAGATAAACCGTTGATGATCAGCCTGGATGCGTGAGCCTGTCGTGGACTTCGCGATCTCTTCAGCTTGATGATTTTTCCAAGAGGCCCTCGGTCCTTATTTATAGTCCTAGAGCCAGAACCCTAGCTTCCTAATTTGGAAACCAGTGGTTAAGATCGCAACAACAAAATCCCAACTCTCAATACAGCTAGACCGCGGCGGATCTGCGGCCAATAGGTGGGTTTGGCCACGGATCCGCGGCCTTATAGGTGGATCACAGGATTTGCTCTTCTGGAACTTTTTCGTTATGACACGTGGTGATCTTTTTAATCTCTATAAACTGAAAATCTTTTCTACGTCACTGCCAGACTTGATTTCTTTAGTTTACTTTTTTAATTAGGCAGGTTTGTTCCAACAACTTTGATTTCCTTGATTTCAGCTCTGAAAATTCTGCACAACTACTCAACAAATAATATTAGTAGAGTTTGTTTTATTAAGATTTTAACTTAACCATTAAGAATTGGTCAAACGTATTTAATAAGGTAAGCATATTTAAATGGGCCAAATGTTACATGGATATTATATGCTTACTTTTTCCTACCAAATGTTAATTATAATATATAAACACATGAAAATAGTATTTTTACATAAACCCTCATATGTATCATATATTATAATAAACACCTTTTATTATATAGAAAGAGTAGGAAAAATGTCATATTAAATGTGCAGTTTTATCAACTGAACATGTATACGGAGGAGTAAGCTGGGAGAGAATGCCATTCTCTTTTAGAAAGTTCCTGAATTCAGTGCTCAAGTACTCCCCTCCTCTATCAGATCGGAGGATCTTGATATTTTTGCCAGTCTGGTTCTCTACTTCTTTTCTGAATTCTTTGAATTTCTCAAAAGCTTCAGATTTGTGTTTCATAAGTTACACATCTAGAGAGATTGTCAGTGAATGTGATGAAGTACGAGAACCCACCCCGTGAATGTATAGACATCGCACCACACACATCACTATGTATGAGTCCCAAGAGCTCTTCTGCTCTTTCTCCATGTCCGGTGAACGGAGATTTGGTCATCTTTCCTTTGAGACAATACTGACAAGTTTCATAAGATGAAAATTCGAACGTATTCAAGAGTCCATCTTTATGTAACTTACTTAGTCTTTTCTCTCCGATATGACCAAGCCTACAATGCCACAAGTAGGATTCGTTCGTATCTGAACTTTTCCTCTTGCGTGTGTTTTGTATATTGAGAAATGTATTCTGATTTAGAACATAGATACCATTACACAGTGTACCTTCTGCAACCAGTACCTTATCAAGGTAAATGTTCATGATATTTCTATCAAGAACAAAGTTATATCCATCTTTATCAAGTAAAGAAACTGATATGATGTTGCAAACCATGGAAGGTATATAGTAGCAATTGTTCAAAATCATAGTATTACCATTTGGCAACACTAGGTGATTTTCACCGACGTCTGCAGCATTAACTTGTGCTCTGTTCCCTACCTTGAGGGACTATCACCAGGTCCAACTATCCTACTTTTTCTCAGTCCCTGCAATAAATTATAGATATGAGATCCTGATCCGGTATCTAGTACCCAGGAGGTACGACTGACCGAAAAGCAGTTCTCAATTACAAGAACACCTGAAGTAGATGCATTAATATGCTTCTTCTTCAATGAGGTCTCCTTGGAATTCAAACAATCCTCTTTCCTTTGCTCATACTTACGATTGCCATCATAAGTTAGAGCCAAACCGACGTTCCCCAGCCCCGAATAAGAATTCGGATCGGTCAAGCGATACATTTTATTATCTTGATTAGGGCGTGAAATGGTTGCTATCTGGAGAGAGAGAGAAAAGAAACACTCAGCGTGTGCTCTTGCAAGATTAGATTGGTTATTAATTTATCTTACCAGGATGGCTCCAACCGTTTCCTCAAATTCTTCTTCAAACCCTAAAAGAAGAACTAGTCAGGATTTAATCACACGTCACAATACTTGCTTAACCTTTTAGCCAGGCTAGTGTTGGTACTTCGAGAGAGGTTTTCCAACGCTTTCGCGAAGTTCCTTAATTATATAACCTCTTTTTTCCCTGGAGGCGTAGCCCCGCTAACACCGTTCTAGACACCTACTTGGTTTATAACATTGATTGTTAAGTGAAATAATCTCCCGAGAGTAATCCAGCTCATCAGTGGGATCGGGATCCAACTATCATTGTGTAATGACCTAGATGGAATCCACTCTAGTCACTACACTCCAGAAGGTATGCTAAATATGCAACTTTCCTGTAAATTTGAAACTCACGATGTGGTTTTTGCCCCTAACGGCTTTATGACCTTGACAATGCCAACATATCATAATCTGCTAGTCAAGTTCGGCCCGTCATTATCTTGATTAACTTAGACCCACCCGCATATCCCTTGACAATGCCAACATAGCTATGCGACTGTCCTAAATAATAGGAAATAAAGCTGCAAACAAGCAATACCCAGCTACCGATCACTACGCCTTAACAATGCCAAAATACGTAACTCGAATACTAAGTAGTACTTGTAGGAAATGACGGAGGGCTACGGCTGGTTTTTTGGCGAAAACCCCGTTAACGTAATGATCTTGATATTGTTGAAGGAACCTTAGCAATTTTGAAAAAGGAGTGGTTTAAGCTCCGCCTTTTAAAAATTTCTGGTTTTGAAAAAACCGAGTAATCTACAGTACAGACTTTAGCTCAAGAAGTCACTCCCCGCAAAGAGATCTCGGCTCTTGCCTCGTAGAAAGAGGTGCTGGATATTCATGACCGAATACTACTATGCAAAGCGAAAGAATATAACTGTAGTTTTTCGAAATTTGTTCCAACAACATCTTTTAGGTTTATTTTCTTGCATTAATCAAAATTAATGCGGTCCCATCAATTAACCTATGACACCAGAAAAGAACGAAAATAAAATGTACGTACATGCCATCTGCATTCGCCACGGGGCCCCGTCATCACCCGTTAGGTTACTTAACTAACGACAGAGCGGGGGCTGGACTAGCGCGGGTGCAAAACATATACCACATTGATCAGTCGAAAATATTGTATATTTTAGCCGGCAATTTCCTTAACAATTTCATACATTTAAAAGTGTTTGGCATTCATATTCTACATATTAGCAAATCTGTCACAAAATATGAGATTGCATGTGTTAGACTTTTAAACCGACACTTTAAAGGAAATTAACCGCATTTCATGGCATCGCATCATTTCTGTATTTGCGCAACACTTGTCTTGAGTATGTGCAGGAAATAAGGAAGGAAAACCAAAGAGCTGATCAACATTACGCCAGCTAAATCATTTCAGATCTGGTAGCATTTCAGAGGGAGAAATACAATTCTATATATCAAACAGAGGCCCATACATCAGGCCCAGCAACCCACAGAGAGCACAAGCCCCAAAGCCCCAAGAGCGCCGTGCTTCCGCGGCAGGAGCTTGCATGCGCCGCGCAAGCGCGGCGGTTCTGCCACGTCAGCCATCCAAGTTTGGGCACAATTCCTTTCTCAGGGCCCACAGTGCTTTCTGATATGTAAAATCCCATAATTCTCTAGAGTCTTCTGCCAGATCAGCATAGAAAATTAAGGAAGGCTAATCCTAATTAAGCTCCTAAACTAATCCTCTTCTAGAAGCTCCTCCTAACTAATTACATCCAGAACCTTCTCCCCTAACTAACTTTTGGAGGGAAATTTGAATTTCCTCAACAAACTTTAGGAGGGAAAGTTAGAATTTGAAATCCTAGATCTAGGGTTAGTTATCTATAAATAGAGCACTAGATCTAAGGGTTGAGGTTGTTCATCATTAGGACCATTAGTTCAATTAATCATCAGTTAGTTCTTCATTAGTTAAAAATAATCCCTCTTTCATCATCTTCTTCCACAAGTCTAGTGACAAGGCTTGTGCGAAACCCTAACCCTAATTCCACTCCAAATCCAAGATCTTGAGTACCAAATCAAGCGAGAAGCCTTCAACCTTTTAGGAGCCGAGCCGATCTTCAATCGGGCAAGTGATCCAAGCCGATCCGCGATCCACGGAGACGAGCGAAGCCAAGTCGACGATCAAGTTCCTTCTCTTGTAGTTCTTGAGTGATTGTAACGAAATTGTTGATATAAATAAAAGGTGAAATTCGTTAATCTTGCTTTCTTTTAATTCTTGCATCATGATTAGATCTCAATTTGTAATTGTTGCTCTTGTTGTGATGTTTGAGTAAAACTCCGCTCGTTAAGGAGTCGAGACGATTGTAGAATGATGATGTAACAAATATTAATACGATTTTTAAGTCCTACGAGTTTGTAAACCCTAGCAAGTTCAAGAATCGATGACCTAGTTTCGTAGCGATGCTTTCTTGATTGCGATCGCTCGAAATTAGGGATCTACGATCGTTTCTTGAATTTACTAGAGGCTAGAATGTGAATGATATCGACGAAAGAACAAGGGATAAGATGAAACTCTAGTTTCACAAGAAATCCCTAATTCTCGATCGATCATCATCGATCTAGTATCAATTCATCGAAGGATAATAATACGTAATTGCAAGATTACATCACATCTATAGATCCGATCGATTCCTACGAGCCTCATTTCGATTCTTGAGATTTGGTTTGGAAAAATCAACAAACGATCAATTCTTGATTCTATCTTTTAATGCTTTCTTAGATCTAGTTTTTTTTCTCTTTCTTGAACCTCAAATACAAATCTTGAATTGTTTTGTTTCCTTTTCATTAAAGATTCAATTCATCTAATTCAAAAGAAGAACGATTATACTTTCCCTGTGGACGATCCGCACTCACATACTAACTACAATCCGACACCGTAGTTGATTGCGGTCAAATAATTTTTGGTTGTGATTTCTTTACTATTTCATTCGATTTACACACAACGAGAATTCTTTTCAATCAAATGGCGCCGTTGCCGGGGACTATTTGATTTGATTTACACAACAAGAAATTATCATCAATCAAATGGCGCCGTTGCCGGGGACTATTTGATTCGATTTACACACAACGAGAATTCTTTTCAATCAAATGGCGCCGTTGCCGGGGATAGTGCGCTAATAGTTCGTATTTTGAAATTTGAGTTGAACAATTTATTTCATCATAATTTTTAGATCTAAATTCGTGCAAACATTAATACGTGTGTTGTGATTTGTTGCGAGAAAATCTGGAATCATTGGAGCTGGAGAAAATTTTTTATGAATATTCCAGAGAGCTCAAGAAGTGAATAGAAGTTCACAGTAGAATTTTTGTGCACTGATCCAAAAATTCCACGGCGGAAGAGCGGCATTAGGCAGCATTTGCGGCGGAAGCGCCGCAGTTCCAGCTCTTCTCTGTGCCAATTTTTCTCTGTGAGACACTTACTTTCTTATCTCCTTCTTTCTCTGCTCCAACTAATATTTTGTGCAGGTTTCTTTGCAAATAAATCACAGCGCCGCAAAGCAATAAAAATTTGTGCGTGTTTTGATTCTTTTGGTTGTTGCATATTAATACGGAAATTTAAGGGGCACGACCAAATTCAAATTAGGTGGGGAGTTCATTACCCTTCCTAGGCCCCGAAAATCGCAAAACTTGCTTCCGCATTTACCCTCATTAATTAAAAGATATCTAGAGATGACTCTAAGGACCGTCGCGCTCAATTAGGACAAGAGAAGGCCGTGGGTAATTCATTGTTTATCCGAGTTTTCTTGTGGTGCCTAAGGCGAGTGTGTCTAAGGCTAGTGGTTATTAATTAGGCCCACTGTAGTGGTGGTTCCTTCCCACTTACCTGGCACTTATCCGGCCACAGGGGAACAAAGAGGCAGTGGAGGATTTTATCCTGCGACTTGTCTTTTGGCAGTTAGGAGCGGTCTAGAGTTTGACCTAGGTGACCACTAGATTCTAGGGTTTTGTGTGTTGCATTTGTTTTGTTGCATCATTTTTTTAAAAAATCCGTACCAATTTTCAAAACAAACACCACATTCATATCATTTCCCCTAATTATAAATTCACGCTGCCACTTGTACTAACCCTTTTTAGTGCAAGATAGGCTGGACAACGGGTGTCTAGTGCCCGTTAAGTCCGCGTTTCCCTTATCGACCCAAAAGTCGGTATTTCTACATTTACCTTTCTTTTACCCACCACACACCCACTTCGATGGATCCACCTCCATCGAACTTCTTTTCCACTACTCTGCCGCCGTCCATTGGTGCGCAGATTCCACCTCGCATTTCTCTCCAAGAGAGATGTTATCCAACACGAGGCCCACTTTCCACCTGTCTTTCCACTCCACCAGCCAACGGGGAAAATTTTCAAATAAAACCCCAATACATCAACCTTTTACCAAAATTTCACGGTCTCGAGTCTGAAGACGCATACGTGTTTATCACGAAATTTGAAAATGTATGCGCAATGATGGGTACTTCACAGCTTTCTGTGGATGCTTTACGTCTTCGTCTTCTCCCATTTACCTTGTGCGATTTAGCCGAGAAGTGGCTATATAACACTACCGCACATTCCATTTCAAATTGGGATGAATTCGTCAAAGCATTCCTTAAGAAATTCTACCCACATCAAAATACAGCTCGAGTCCGTAGCGAAATCTATCAATTCACCCAGCTTCCAAATGAAACATTTTCAAAATGTCTTGACCGCTTCAAGGATCTGTTAATCCAATGTCCACATCACGGCATCCCGAGATGGGAATTGTGCCGAATCATTTATGAGGGCATTACTCCTTACACAAGACAGTCCCTTGAATCCATGTGTCAAGGCAACTTTATGACCAAAGATGATTGGGAAGCCTGGAAATTTCTAGAAGATTTCGCAGAAAAATCTTTACAGTGGGAGGGTGTGAGTCAATCGTCTAGGGATGGCAATGATATTTCCATAGGAATTAGAGCTGAAATTTCAGCTTTACACAAGAAATTTGACGCTATGGAAAATAAATTTTTAGCTGCCGCCCTAAGTCAAATATCACTCTCCAAAACTGTATGTGGTTGTTGTTCTGATCCGTCTCACTTGACGGAAGAATGTCCGTTTCAAGGTCCTGAGCATACCAATTCATCATTTCAAAGACCTAGAAACGATCCATCTTCCTCCACATATGATCAGGGTTGGAGGAATAACCCTAACTTTGCTTGGAACCAATCACAATTTCAAAACACGGTTCCAATTCAAAACAATTTCTAAAGGGTCCCTCCACCACAACAGCACCCACAACTTCTATTGAGTCAGCACCCCTTCCAAGCACAAAATTTCCAAAATCCGGCCAACACTTTTGCACCACATGAAATTTTTTTGCAATTGACCGGTACAGATAATATCTCTGCACTAGCACAAACCTTGGATACTTTCATGAAACAATCCATCCAAGGGACGACAAGTTTGCAATCTTCCGTCGAGAATGTAATGAAGATCATTATCTCTCAAAATGAGAACATCAAATCGATGGAAGAACAAATTGCACAACTAAAAGCCGAAATGAGTGCAAGAGAGAAAGGGAAACTTCCAGCTCAACCTTTACCCAATTCTAGCTATTCACATGATGTGGATGCAATCACGTTGAGATCTGGAAGAGTGCTTGACCATCGCCTTGGGGAAGAGTTTGATGATACTGATAAATCAATCAATAGAACCCCGGCTGAGACCTTTTCACACACTTCTTACCCCAGTTCTTCTACCCCACCATTTTCTTCCGAGCCTATTCTTCATTTCCCAAAAGGCTCGCCATTACAGCCCACCTCTTTTACCCCTCCACGGACGATCCCCACTTCTATTCAGGGATCTGTTCCACACACACTTTCTTCTCCTATGATGGACCCAGCGCTTACTGCTAAAGCACCTTATCCGAATCGGTTAAGGGCTAACACACCGAGTCCACATATGGAGAAGATTATGAACATTTTTAAGCAAGTGAACACCAACATCCCTCTCCTAGATGCCATCCAACAAGTTCCTTCTTATGCGAAAACTCTTAAGAACTTGTGCACTAGGAAGAGGAAGAATCCAGTGCCCAAGAAGATTTTCATGGAAAAAACAATAGACACGGCTTTCCCCCAACAATTACCGAGGAAACGTAAGGATCCAGGATATCCTACTATTTCCGTTTCTATTGGGGAAAAACACATCAACCGTGCTCTACTAGAACTTGGCGCTAGTGTTAACTTGCTTCCTTACTCAGTCTATGAGCAATTAGGAATCGGAGAGTTGAAGCCAACCAATTGCACTCTCCAGATGGCTGACCGATCAATCACCAAACCTAGGGGTGAACTGGAGGATGTGTTAATAAAAATCGGAGAATTTATATTCCCGGTAGATTTTATTATAATTGATACACAGCCTGTAGCGAACCCACGGAATCAAATTCCGGTGATTTTAGGTCGCCCCTTTTTGGCCACTTCCAATGCTATAATCAACTGTCGTAACGGTTCTATGACCCTATCTTTCGGGAATAGGTCAATAGAACTGAACATTTACAAGTTGGGAAGTGTACCCTCCGAACCTATTGCTCAGGTCTGTTCTGTCGACTTAATGGATGTCGACAGCAGCGAATTTGATGATCCTCCTGATATCGATCTTGACTCTTTTCATATGTTATTGTTTGACCCAACTATGTATCTTACACATACGGACTCTTCCACCAAGATGTCCGGGTCAACAATTAACACGGATTATGAACGGCTTTTAGAGTCTGAAGATCACCCTGTACTTTGTGATGACATTATTCACCGGGGTATTAATGGAACTTTTGAGGAGATCTTCGCTGAAGAACTCGCATTTTTGAATGACACGGGTTTTGAGACGAATCATGTCCAAATCAATGAAATTGAACCTCCACCCCTTTTTCTGACTTGTAAAAAGAATGCGAGTTATCCATCATATTCACTGCATCGTCTCTCCAAAATGAGACGCACACACATTCTTTTCCACCACTTACCCTTTCCCCACTTCTTCTTCCACCAACCAGAGCACTGCATTGATAAAATTTTTGAATGGTTGGTGTTAACTTTCGGTCTTTGCAAAGCTTGGCATCGACCATTGATTTTTGACCCCCTCATATGATTTTCAAAGATTATCATTGCATAACTCAAGTTTGGGGGGTATGTTTTTCTGGCTCCTGAAAAGAAAATTTTTACAAAATTTTGAGCCAAAAATAAGTTTGAGGGAGGATCTTCACTTAAATATTTTGCCCCCACTAATAAATTCCTCCCAAGCTTAGAGGTTTTTCGAGATTTAGCATAAGGCAACAGTGAGGACACTGTTGAAAACAAGTTTGGGGGAGGTTTGTGCTTATTTTTGCATCATTTGCATATCATATGCATAAGCACAAAACATTTCTTTTAAAAATCTATAAAAATTGAAAAAATTTCAAAACCCATAAAAATTTAAAAATTTTCAAAATTATAAAAATATTTTTTGTACATAAATAAGATAATGAAAGTTTAGATAGTGAAAAATTACATCCATGAGATTAGAAAAATTTTAGAAAACTAAGAAAATTAGAAGTTTTCTTATACGAACTAGTAATAAGTAGTTATGAGCCGTTGTCCCAAGGGTTAGTAAGATGAAGGACGTCACTAATCTGAGGATAAAAATAAGTCTGAAAAATAGTTTCTATTCTGGAAGCCAAACATTTTGAACGTTGCTACCCTGCTATTCGCACTTACACACATCTTCAAGCCTGGGATAGTAGAGGATACCTTGAAATGCTCTTGTCTTAAAGCCAAAAGTATAAAAAAAAATGTGTTTTGAAAATGGTGAGAAAAATGGACACTGGTTTTGTTATCACCAAGGGCATGAAAAATATATAGCAAAAGGGTGCTTCTTCACCTAGTGCCCCAAGGTCAACTGGTCTGGGAGTCACTGCTATGCCTGAGGTGGTGCAAGATTAGGAAAATACACCAAGTTAGCAAGCACATTAGTAATCGGTCGGTTAGTACCTCAAGAAGTATTAACGGTCGCATGAAAGTGTGTAAGCAATCTCGTTTGCCAAGAAGTACTGAGGCTGATGGGCAAGAGTATGATAGCTTGAATTGAATTCTCCGGGTGTAGGGATGTCTTTACACATACGCAGGGTGATATGATCGATGTTTGGAATAAAGATAGGAATGAAGAATAAGACGATGTTTTATTGAGGGAGGACGTGATTTCTAACATTTTTTCATGACCATTAAGATAGGGCTCATGACAACCGAAAAGCTAGCTTAGTTGGAAACCCTAATTTTCAAAGTCTTTCTTTTATAATTCTTTTCTTTAAATGTAATATTCATGATCTTACTTTTATTAGTGGATTTTGTGGGTGCAATCCGCTGAAAACCCTCAGGAGACAACACTCCTCCTACTAGGGACACCTAGAGGTTTAAAGGCTTGTTGCACGTGCTCAGTGCAATCGTGTTGCCTACGAAAGTGTGCTAGTTAGTTTTTCTCTTTCTTTATTTTCTCCTTCTCTTTTTAATAAAACATTCGCTCGAGACGATCGAAATTAAGTTTAGGGGTATTTGATCAGTCGAAAATATTGTATATTTTAGCCGGCAATTTCCTTAACAATTTCATACATTTAAAAGTGTTTGGCATTCATATTCTACATATTAGCAAATCTGTCACAAAATATGAGATTGCATGTGTTAGACTTTTAAACCGACACTTTAAAGGAAATTAACCGCATTTCATGGCATCGCATCATTTCTGTATTTGCGCAACACTTGTCTTGAGTATGTGCAGGAAATAAGGAAGGAAAACCAAAGAGCTGATCAACATTACGCCAGCTAAATCATTTCAGATCTGGTAGCATTTCAGAGGGAGAAATACAATTCTATATATCAAACAGAGGCCCATACATCAGGCCCAGCAACCCACAGAGAGCACAAGCCCCAAAGCCCCAAGAGCGCCGCGCTTCCGCGGCAGGAGCTTGCATGCGCCGCGCAAGCGCGGCGGTTCTGCCACGTCAGCCATCCAAGTTTGGGCACAATTCCTTTCTCAGGGCCCACAGTGCTTTCTGATATGTAAAATCCCATAATTCTCTAGAGTCTTCTGCCAGATCAGCATAGAAAATTAAGGAAGGCTAATCCTAATTAAGCTCCTAAACTAATCCTCTTCTAGAAGCTCCTCCTAACTAATTACATCCAGAACCTTCTCCCCTAACTAACTTTTGGAGGGAAATTTGAATTTCCTCAACAAACTTTAGGAGGGAAAGTTAGAATTTGAAATCCTAGATCTAGGGTTAGTTATCTATAAATAGAGCACTAGATCTAAGGGTTGAGGTTGTTCATCATTAGGACCATTAGTTCAATTAATCATCAGTTAGTTCTTCATTAGTTAAAAATAATCCCTCTTTCATCATCTTCTTCCACAAGTCTAGTGACAAGGCTTGTGCGAAACCCTAACCCTAATTCCACTCCAAATCCAAGATCTTGAGTACCAAATCAAGCGAGAAGCCTTCAACCTTTTAGGAGCCGAGCCGATCTTCAATCGGGCAAGTGATCCAAGCCGATCCGCGATCCACGGAGACGAGCGAAGCCAAGTCGACGATCAAGTTCCTTCTCTTGTAGTTCTTGAGTGATTGTAACGAAATTGTTGATATAAATAAAAGGTGAAATTCGTTAATCTTGCTTTCTTTTAATTCTTGCATCATGATTAGATCTCAATTTGTAATTGTTGCTCTTGTTGTGATGTTTGAGTAAAACTCCGCTCGTTAAGGAGTCGAGACGATTGTAGAATGATGATGTAACAAATATTAATACGATTTTTAAGTCCTACGAGTTTGTAAACCCTAGCAAGTTCAAGAATCGATGACCTAGTTTCGTAGCGATGCTTTCTTGATTGTGATCGCTCGAAATTAGGGATCTACGATCGTTTCTTGAATTTACTAGAGGCTAGAATATGAATGATATCGACGAAAGAACAAGGGATAAGATGAAACCCTAGTTTCACAAGAAATCCCTAATTCTCGATCGATCATCATCGATCTAGTATCAATTCATCGAAGGATAAGAATACGTAATTGTAAGATTACATCACATCTATAGATCCGATCGATTCCTACGAGCCTCATTTCGATTCTTGAGATTTGGTTTGGAAAAATCAACAAACGATCAATTCTTGATTCTATCTTTTAATGCTTTCTTAGATCTAGTTTTTTTTCTCTTTCTTGAACCTCAAATACAAATCTTGAATTGTTTTGTTTCCTTTTCATTAAAGATTCAATTCATCTAATTCAAAAGACGAACGATTACACTTTCCCTGTGGACGATCCGCACTCACATACTAACTACAATCCGACACCGTAGTTGATTGCGGTCAAATAATTTTTGGTTGTGATTTCTTTACTATTTCATTCGATTTACACACAACGAGAATTCTTTTCAATCAAATGGCGCCGTTGCCGGGGACTATTTGATTTGATTTACACAACAAGAAATTATCATCAATCAAATGGCGCCGTTGCCGGGGACTATTTGATTCGATTTACACACAACGAGAATTCTTTTCAATCACACATCTACTAGTATATATATAAGTATATACAACATTCGTCCCAGGCATGATAATAATCAACATCACAGAATCTCAGCCAACAATACAGAATGGTGGATAATCTTGGAGCCCCGGGTATCATTTGAGCCACAAATAAAACCCGACGTTCCCGGTCGTGTGGATAACCTGTGTAATGAAAACCTGTACCACTACGAACGCGGCAAGTTACCCGCCAATCCCAGAAGTGAGGCAGCCCCCTTCAATAAAGTGAATGGGCTACCCAGCACTTCACGGATTCCGGTAACTTGGGCGCCCCTCCGTGGGTCAAACTATACCCCCTACGAGTGCGGCGAATAGCCTGCCAATTCTAGAATGAAGCCCCCTCCGTCTCAACGCCATGAGATGCAGGCTTGTTTCCATCTAGAACCCGGCTATCCGTGCACTCCACCGTGGGGTATTCCTAGTACAGAAAAAGAAAATAATATGTACAAATGGTGACATCGACCTCACCCCGGTCGTGCCCCAATCAAATAATATACAACCCGGCAAAGGCGGCAGTCCACATGTCGGACGCTCGCCCCGCAAAATGAATATATGAATGAATCTTTAACTGTACCACTAACATTGCACCACATGCTATCCACCACGATTATCCAACCACAATCACAACACAAGCACAAAACATCAACGCGAATGTCACGTTCGCAAACCCGTCTAAAGGAACATATAACAATCAGACTAGTTTACCGATCAAATGACATTCACGGTCGCAGATAAAAGTGAATGTACTGAAAACTATTAAATAGTGTCAAATATAACGACTTCGAAACACTCCTAATTGCCATATATAGAAAACAACAGAGAATCAAACTTGGGCAAAAAATAAACAATACCTGAAACCCAAACTCCACTGGATGAGAACACAGACCAAAACACGACGCATTTCACCCTGATAAGACCGAGCAGGCCGGTTTTTTGAGGTATGTGGCCGGCCAAAAAGTGTTGGAATTGTGTTGTTTTTGGTTAGTGTTCATCTCACAGTGTAAAGAGCATTTTGCACTTGTTTGAAAAAAATTTTGAAGCCTCTAAAAATTTAACAGAAACTGCAGTTTGGATTTTGTTGTTACGGAGTCGTTTCGGTTTCGTTGTTTTAACATTGTTTAAACTTGCTAGTCTAGGGTTTATGGCTGTCTCTGATACCATGAAGGGTTACGCTAGCGCCCCGGCCAACTTCCATGGCCAAATGCGGAACAAATTTTTATAACGATTAGAAACTTGGCGTTAGAATAAACCTAAACCGGATCTTTACCATAAACCTAGTTAGCATGTTAGGGTTC
This sequence comes from Agapanthus africanus, assembly GCA_030015575.1. Lineage (NCBI taxonomy): Eukaryota > Viridiplantae > Streptophyta > Magnoliopsida > Asparagales > Amaryllidaceae > Agapanthus > Agapanthus africanus. The sequence continues at coordinate 212,574,207 of JASDDO010000004.1, forward strand.
TATCTACTATGATAGAAAATATACCTAAAGAAAACAAGTCCTTCGGGTCTTCGATCCTCTCCTTAAGCTCCTCAATGGAAGTATGGATCGTGCTTGTACTTCGGCCTCCTTGTGTCAACGATGATCCACCCGAGAGCTCCAACCTTGAGCTAAACCTCCAACTTGAGGTAACTAGAATACTTAGCTTGCTAATCTAAGTAGACTAGAGTGAGTAGAGTATGATATAGAGTAGCTTAGTCTCACTAAACCCTTGATTCTCAACACATGAGACACTACGATTTAGAGAGGAAGAAGAAGAGAGCAAGCTTGAGGAGAGAGAATGTATTTGTGATAATGATAATAAAAAATGGAATGGCTATCTTTTATATGACCTCAAGCATGACATGGAAAATATCTAGCCAAAATATCTAGAGCCAAAAATATCTCACAAAAATATCTATGGTCAACAAGTCAAACCAAGTCAAAAAGTCAACCCAAGTAGCCATACCAAATAATTATCATTTACCAAAAATAACAAAGTCTTTTCTTTACCTCATATTTGTTTTGACCAAGTCAATGGTCAAAACCCTAATGAGGTATCTCCTTCTATACCCCCTCTCATCCGTATATACATACCCGCATCCGTGTTCCGAGAAATACGAATACAATGAGACGAAGCTAATCCAATAATCAAATACTAGGATCCGGATTAAACCAAAGCCCGCTAGTATTGTCCGCTCGAACACCACACGCGCACAAGTACACGTATGTGATCGAACCCTGTCGTAAAACCATACGACCTCTACCCGTTTCGTCCGAAGCTGGGAAACCCTCTGTGTGGGACTCTAAAGACTCGACAGTACTCTGGCAGCGGGTTTAACCACAAGCACGTCAGCGGCACTAGCCGTGCGTAACGGCTACCCAGGTATCTATAGATAAGAAGGTCGACGAGCAAGCTCATCCAAACTCCTACCGAGCCTGTCTGTGGCAATCTCCATACAGTCCGGTCTGTTCGTCTAAGAGTATCGCATATCGGGCATAGGGGGGTGGCAAATGTCAGACCCCTAATAGCGGTATAAGTCATATAGGAGTGTAGCCCAGAACACCCTGAGAAACTACTGGAATGCCTACCAGTAAATCGCACTTGCCATGGCCAGGGACTTTGTGTAATAGCTCTCCAAACACAGCGCGAAATCAACCCCCAATACCGGGAGAGATGAATCCTATCTAACCGCCACTGCCTCCAAGTGCTTCGGGACTGCACCCAACCACTACCTGTTTGCACGACTCAATAGAGCGGTGGTAGGGTAGCAATCTAAGAGCAGTGGGAACACACTTAAGGCGAAGTAGCAATGTCAAGTCAACAGACTAAGCTGTACTCATGTCACCTGGGAACTGCTACCTGACGATAAGTATAATACCAACCAACAGTTCCCGACGAGTCCTGTCCAGTGTACTCGTAACCTAACGAGCACCTGCATACTATCTCCAGTACGACGTACTAATGGCTGTGGGACATTCCATCTCCCCTGCTGGGATGAGAAGCGTATACACTAGTCTACTCTGGAGTATCGATGCCCTGTCTCGATAATCCTACGACTAGGGACCAGTATAAGGATGCGCTTATAGACTACCCAGCCCCCACTAGTGTGACCTCCATCACAATGCTGGTAGTCAAGCAAAGATTCTAAGGGCTCTATCAATATGTATTAGCGATATGTTAAAAGAAACATATACACATATTAAGATAGATACAAACTAAGTAGCATACTACTATATCGAGCAAGACTGTCGTAAATCTGTGTATATATCCCAAGCTTCCAAAATGTAATATACAAACTAGTACTATACAATAATAGCCTCTAGGGCATACATATCCAACAATAAGTATACGACGCCCAACGACGAAGATCCACACAAAGGATAAAGAATAAAGTAAGACATCAACCCACCAAGCGAACATAAACCCTCGCTCTAAATCTCGCAACCACAAGTCTCACTAAGTCTTACTACTTATACAAATACTAGTTTCTGATAGATGGAGTTAACTAGATACAACAGGAAAAGTAAATACAATAGTGGTACGATCCAACATGTACCACCTACCAAAGCAAGTCACCCGAATGCAAGCTGTGTGCCAACGATGCCACTACCGATCCTTGCGGTCAACCTGCAAGAACTGTGGCACAACGGGGGTGAGTTGCCAACTCGTGAGTAGAAAACATCATTAGGTAGAAATCGAATAAACAACGACTCCTAGGTCAACTATATCATAAAGATAATACTATGATATCTAGGGTGACCGTATCTGCATATGTACCAACAATATACTCAATGCATATATGCATGTGGATATCATCCAACCGTATAATCAATGCCTGTATGCATGTGGATCTCATCCACGTGTCAACCAATGACACAACAACACCATGCATGTAAATATCATGAAAGCATATGCATGTAAATATGAGGATATAAATCAACGTGTGTCCATCAACGACACATCAAAATCATGGAACCTGAGTGTCCAACACCGACACTCGAAACATCATGAAACCCGTGTCCAGCATCGACATGTAAATCCTTATATCTCAGGCGCCGCATCCTCAGATCGGCCCTCAGGCACCGCATACTCTGGTTGGCCCTCATATCCATCTCATGACTCCGGTCGGTATCCTCTGGATAACCGCCAGGTCCAAATACTATCACCGGTAGGCAATACTCCCTCTGCCAGGCTCATCGTCTACACCACGAAAATCATCTCTTACCCCGGGGAACCATACCGGGTCCACCATGTACCCGCAGACGGTGCCTCCCGCTCCTCGAATCGGGTCTCACAAGCCACTCTCAGAACCGAGAAAACACATGGTGGACGTATCAAAATATCATATCAAGAGAAACCGGGTTTTTAAAACAATACATAATTTCCTTTGAAATTTGACCACGGTTCTCAAATCCAGAATCTCATGAAATCAGTAAATCTCAATGCGTATAATCATAAAGCATGATGTATGCAAACATATAACAGAAATGTGAGCATATCCGTATATCACGCAACATGGAACAGTTATGTGACAATATCAGTATATCATGCGACATATCAAATGATGTGAGCATAGCAAGTATATCATGCAACCTAGCATAATGATGTGGCAAGTCTACTGTGTAAGTGATATAGCAATTATCGATGATGAAGTGTGTGAGCCGGCCAATCTGTGTAAGTACAACATACGCATCATCGATAATGGTGTAGGTGTACTAGCACAGGTATATGTAATGCAATAAGAATGACATGAACGTAGCATAAGGTACATCGTCAGCTAAATGCTATAAGGTATACGTATCTAATCATGTCCGAGTCGGTGAATCTATCAATCGGCCTCCAGCCTCACAATATCACGTACGGTATAATCCATCGTATGACATCCTCTAGTCAAGGGTATGGATCAATCATCATAAAACTCATCATGTACAGTAAATCATCGTACGGCGGCATTAAACCATTATGGATCTTATCAACCTATATGACTTCGAGAGTACGAACATAACGTTTCGTACGGCATATCACTCATGATTCACAATATTATATATATCTATATACCTATATCCCAGGTCGCATCCATAACAATCTCATATCAGGGGACCGGCAAAGGTATCAATCCTCTCATATCGACTCGCATCCATATACCGACATATCAATCAAGTCATCATATCACATCATACATTCTTTTCATCACGTTTATATCCCACATCAAGTCATTTACATATATATATATCCTATCTTATAAATCTCATGTCATGCTACTCTAAATCTCATACTTATTCTCGTGCACTACCTATCTATATATCGTGATTCACATTCACTTATCCTATCCTTATATATGTATCAATCCGAGACATCATTTCTTACATATAATGTTACACTAAACCTTTAATCACATCCATAGGTTCCTAGAATAGGTTTCTCTAACAATATCCTATATATCGGTTTCCATCAAAATTTGCGGGGGTGCTATACGCCATCCACCCGACTTCCTCCATAGATATAAATCTACTCACCTTGATCCTTACTTGCCGAAGTCGATGACGCCATGCTCAGTCGTCTCAGAATCCATGCGAAGTACCAACAATAATATACAATCGCAATCGCTATTAACATCAAGTCCGGAAAACCAATACGGCACACGGTGCGCTCATAGGTTAGAACCTATGGCTTACGGATGCAAAACAATCAAACAACCCTTGTTGTTGACGTACCAACGCCCAACAACCAAATACAAATCCAAACATCAGAACCAAGCATTCCAAAATACGGAAAATATAACCAAAAACACTCCAATGTGCTCCAAGATTTTGGTTCAGGTCAATTGGAACAAAACTAGCAAGTATAGGGTGTTGTATATGGAGTATGTAAGCTACTGAACCAACCTAGAAACTAAACACCCACGTTTGGCCGGCCACATTGCCCAGAAATCCGGCGAGCTCGGCCAGAATAGGAGGGAATGGTCTCGTGTCTTCAGGGTGGTCTCCTATTGGTCTAACTAGGTTTATGGAGTTGTTTGTTTAACTCAGAAACTTCCTAGGTTGCCCCAGATTCCCTGTAGGCCAACACAACTTCACAAAACCGACACGGGTAAATTCCTAAATCCGTATTCTCTGTTTTTGGGCATAAAATCCACACTAGGGTCTTGTAAACAACCACTAGACATCACCAAATCCACAACTTCACCTAAACCCTCTCTTGGGATTTCTGTCATGACCCAAAATATTAGCTCGCGACCATCACTTAAATCACGCGACGTTTACAGGCGTAACGTAATTCAAGTAAGCTGAAACCCAGAAATATAAACCTTTTTATGAAATAAAGAGGTGAATCTTTGAAATAAAGGTGTAAAAAAATCATGTTTTGTTTTTTGAAAATTTGGGCAGCACCTCTTTTGTAAAAACTAACCCCGAAAACGGGTACAACACAGAATATAATAAAACATTCCCAAACAGGAGCAAATCAGGCCCAACGGCGGAAACAACCACCACAAGTATAAATAACAAGTATACGACGCCTCACGGCGAAGATCAACACAAAAGATAAAGTAAAGCAAGATATTAACCCCAAAAGAGAACATAAAACCCATCGCTCAAGTCTCGCAACTACAAGTCTTCTAAGTCTTCAACATAAACAAATACTAGTTTCTGATTTGATGGAGTTGCTAGATACAATAGGAATAAAAATACAAGAGTGGCCCGATCCAACATGTACCACCTACCAAAAGCAAATCACCCGAAAGTAGCTGTGTGCCAGCGATGCCGCTACTGATCCATATGGTCAACCTGCAAGAACTATGGCACAACGGGGGTGAGTTGCCAACTCGTGAATAGAAAAACATCATCAGGTAGAAATCGAAATAAACAATGATTCCTAGTTCAACTATATCATAAAGGTAATACTATGATATCTAGGGCGACCGTATCTGCATATGTGCCAACACATAATACATGCTTATCAGTAAGTGGATATCATCCAACAATATAATCAATGCATGTATGCAGTGGATTTCGTCCAACAATATAATCAATGCATGTATGCAGTGGATCTTGTCCACGTGTCACCCACTGACACAACAACTCCTGCATGTAAGCATATGCAGATAAATATAAGGATATAAAACAACGTTTGTCCCTCGCGACACAACAAAATCATGGAAACCTGAGTGTCTAATCTCGACACTCGAAACATCATGAAACCCGTGTCTAGCATCGACACGTAAATCCTCATGCCTCAGGCGCCATCCCCACGACTGGTCCTGATGTCATGTCTGTACATCACTTCGGTCGGTATCCCCACGATAACCACCGAGTCCAAATAATATCATCGGTAGGTACTTGCACAGCCTTCCAAGCTCATCGCCATCACTTGTGATCTTCTTGCCGAGGGGAACCATACCGGGCTCCACCATGTACCCGCACACGGCCCACTCCACTCCTCGCATCGAGTATATATCACAAATCTCAGAACCGAGAAATCTCATGGTGGACACATCGAAATATCATATCAAGAGAAATCGGGTTTTCAAACAATACATAGTTTCTTGAAATACCCCTACGGTTCTCAAATCCATAAATCACATGAAATCCATATCTTAATGCGTAAATCCATGAAAAACTGATATATGCAACATAAAACAGCAATATGAGCATATTAAGGGAAAACCGCTCTTTTAAATGAATCCAGTTTTAAAATATATCATGCGGTTCCCAAATCCTCCGAAATCAAGTGCAGCATCATAAGAGGTGTAAATGTAACTATAGCAAGATATGTACATGTAAGCAAGTATGTATGATGTATCTCATAAGCACAATAGCACAATAATCATCGTCTCAATATTACATGTCAATACAATACCACTTAGAGGTATATGCGGCGATAGCAAGATATGTGGGTGTACATGTCAGTATGTATGCATGATGTGCATGTAGCTGTAACAAGGTATGTGGGTGTACATGTCAGTATGTATGCAACATAAAACAGGATGCAAGCATATCCGTATATCTCATGCAACGTGGAACAGTGATATGAACATAGCAAATATATCATGGCATGATGTAGCAATTCTACTGTGTAGTGACATGGCAATTATCGATGATGAAGGTGTAACATTTCAAAAAAATAAAATATTATTTTTTGGGAATTTTTATAATTTAATATTATTTTATTGAATATTTTAATATTTTGGTATAATTAAATACAGAAAAATTTGGAAAAATTATGGAAAATTCTAAAATAGGGTATTTTATGGTGTTATGTCATTTTTAAGTTTTTATGATTAGTTATATGCTAATTTAGTGCTAATCGCGATTAAAAAATCGCTAATCGGTTTTTAGCAATTTTGTACAAAACATGCACATATCATTTTTATCACACTTGTGCATTTTCTATCATGTTATTTGGGGTTACTATTCTAGTGAGAAGGTTTTGGAGAAAAGGAAAAAGAAAAGAAAAGAAATGGAAAAGGGGAATAAGATAATGAGGTACGGTGAGAGAGAGAAAGGTATGGTTTTACTTTGACCTTGGACTTAGCCATTTCCCTTCCCTCATTTCCCTCCCTCTCCCTCCATTACTGCTGCTGCTCCTGCACCTCATTCTCCCCCTCTTCACCTCCTTCAAATCATCTCACAAACATCACCAAAACCCCATATTCATTTCATTAAAAGTGTGCACAAGCTCAAGATCTACACATTGGACCAAGGAAGCAAGGATTTTGGCCACTAGGGGCAACTCAAGAAAATTCTTGAGTTGCCAAATGAGGAATTTACTGAACCCTTAGCTTAGTTTTAGTATTACTTATACCCCATGTTTAGTTTAGAACCGATATTGTGTGTTTTGTGGATTTGAGGAAAACCTAGTTAGGGTTTGAGGGAATTTTTGTGTTGTAATATGAAATTGAGCTCAGTAGAGGCTACACCAACACCTTAGTGTATGAATTGAGACCCAAACCTGAGAGTTGAAACCCAAAATACGGATTTAGAAACCGATATCGGAAAAATTATGAAATCTGTGAAGGTTTTATTGAATCTGCTTTCACCCGAGATACCTGAAATTAAAATTGGTTAGACAGTGATGTGTGCAGGCACCCAGGAAGCAACCACCAAGACCCTAGCCCCTACCTCCTATTCCCGGTTGTAAATTTATCCATTCTGGCCCCAATTGCAGCCAGACCATGGTGGATTTGTCTTGTTTTGGTTTTGGTGCCCCCTTATCAGTAGATTAGACCCCTGGCATGGGCAAAATTGTCCAATTTGACCTAGGGTGAAATTTGGGACCCTTTTCCCAAGTTGCTGTTTTGGATTCGTGTTTCTGTATTCTGTATTTTGAATTTTGGATTTGTGTATTGCGTTTTACCTCGAATACTTGGCGTTTATACGATGATATCGACGATTGATTGATGGTTTTGAAAGCGTACCCATGGGTTCTAACCTATAGGCCCCTTATCGTATCGTTTTGGGTTTCGTGTGCCGTTTTAGCTTTGATTTGGTTTTAATACGCATTTACGATACGTTGATGTGTAGGTACCCAATGAAGACTTCGGGACGACAAGCAAACACGTGGTGACGTCGACAATGAAGACGCAAGGTGAGTAGATTATATCTACGGGGGAAGTCGGGTGGATGGCGTATAGCACCTCCGCAGTCCGTAGTTGATATACTATATATGATAGTTATAGTGTGTCGTAGTTTTTGTGTTAGGTATATTATGGATAGTTTAGGGTTAAAAGCAACTAGTGTAGTTCATAGTTGCGAACCCTAGAATAGATTTACACCTACACGCACACCCTTGCATATTCATTATACGTGTACTGTGTTTGATGATATTGGATGACTTTGGAGATGAGTCGATGATTTTGGGCATTGTGTCGCGAGATCGGTGATTTGATATGATTCGTATTTGGGGATACGACATGTGATCTCTAGCGGGCCTTTGGACGTGTGCTTAGACACGCAGTATATAGATGGTATCGGTTGTACTAGTCTTAGATCAGTACCCCAGATTATGTGAGATGATGATAATGATACCTGATATTTGTCGAGAGGAATGTGATATTGACCCGTACCCAGTTATTGGGATGCCGTACGACGATTTACCGTACGAGCCTATATTGATGATTGATCCGCACTCATGACATGAGGATTTGCATATGATATACTGTATCGTACGCGATACTATTGAGGCGGGATCACCGACTATTATATATATATATCAACTCAGATTTAGGTGGTTTCCTTACCCTTCCTGATGGACTGGGCTTAGTAGATGTTAGACTAGATCCGAGTCATACCTATTTCAAAACTAACGAATCGGGAATATCTTCAGGACAAGTAAAGGGATTATACGGGTATTTTCAAAAGACGCATCTATTCTTAAAAACACCGTAACCCTTATATTACTAAAACCCCGATTCGTCTTATTTCAAATGGCACCACTGCATGACATATACATATTGGTGTAGATTCTTCACTGTTGCGTTGATTTATTCGATTCCGCATCTCATTGTATGTGCATACTATTATTCCATGTTGCATGATATCCTGTTATACTTGCATTTCATTTATATGTCACATACATCATGTTTTCTGATTATACGTATCGAGATATTCGTTTTCATGATATTTCTGGATTTGGGAACCGTGGATAATTTCAAAGGAAAGTATGTACTTGTTTGAAAAACCCGGTTTTCCTTGATATGGTATTTGCGCTGCCACCATGAGATTTATCGGTTCTGATCTTATACCTCTTACGAGGAGTGGGTGCCGTATGAGGGTACATGGTGGGGCCCGATATATGAGATAGTAGGGCTGACCCGGACTGACGGATGCCCGATATATGAGATAGTAGGGCTGACCCGGACTGACGGATGCCCGATATATGAGATAGTTGGGCTGACCCGGACTGACGGATGCCCGATGTATGAGATAGTGGGCTGACCCGGACTGACGGATGCCCGATATATGAGATAGTAGGGCTGACCCGGACTGACGGATGCCCGATATATGAGATAGTAGGGCTGACCCGGACTGACGGATGCCCGATATATGAGATAGTAGGGCTGACTCGGATTGACGGATGCCCGATATATGAGATAGGAGGGCTGACCCGGACTGACGGATGCCCGATTTATGAGATAGTAGGGCTGACCCGGACTGACGGATGCCCGATGTATGAGATAGTGGGCTGACCCGGACTGACGGATGCCCGATATATGAGAGAGTGGGCTGACCCGGACTGACGGATGCCCGATATATGAGGATTTACGTGCCGATGCTAGGCACAGGTTTCATGATGTTTTCCATGATTTTGATTATATCCTCATATTTGCATGCATGATGCTTATTGTCATTGGGTGACAGGTGGACGGGATCCACATACATACAGACTTTTATTACATTGATCATACTTCATTTGTACATATAACAGGGTATGAGGGCGCTGTTATATATACCCTTACACCAATGTTAGTGGAGTGAGACGTTAATATATGTGTATTGATATCCACTTTGATACTTCATCATATTTACTTCATGCAGACATACCTTATATTTGTGACATGTTGTTACCTGAGGTACTGGCACGAGTTTTTGGCACTACCTACATGTTTAGATGCTACATTGCCACCTTATCATGCTTTAGGCTTATTCTTTGAGGTTCATATACTGATCGTATTGACTTAGGATTATATCGTGCTTTCGATTTCTGCTTGTAGATATTCTCTATTCACGAGTTGGCAACTCACCCCCGTTGTGCCACAGTTCTTGCAGGTTTTGCCGTACAAGACTTCGCGCTAGCGCGCTCATCCCTTGCTTGGTACCGAACTCGTTTCAGACTAGGGCAAGAGAACTCCGAAGACCTGCATTTCTGGCACACTGCTTTGTCAATGATGAATGGTTTCTGTCACAATACAAACGGCATTTCTGGCACACTGCTTCCTTGCGGGTGAATTGCATTTGATAGGTGGGTTCTTTTGTATCAAGAACCACCATTGTACTTGTATTATTCCTTTGTATCTAGAATTCCATCAACCAAAACTTGTATATTGTTTCAGACTTATACATTAGTGATGTATTATTTCGACCTTAGAGTCGCGCTTAGTAGTTTTGCGGTTTTCATGCTTGTTGAGTTTCTTTTGGATTTGATCCTCGCCATTCGGCGTTGTATATTATATTGCTTGCGTGGTTGTGATCGTCAATTGACGAAGAGCTAGCTCCCGCTTGGGGATGCCTTTTATCACTGTATATATATTGTTCTTGTTGTACCCCGTTCGGGGCCAGTATTTACAAAAGAAACTCTGCCGAAATTTTTAGAAAAGACTTTACTTTTTTTTTAAATGCACATTCGGCTTAGTTATTTAAAAACCTTGACTTTAAAAAATGTTCTCTTCACTTCTTTAAGCTAATTTTCTTTATTTATTCCTTAAAATGGTTTTAGATTTCTGGGCTTTTGGCTTACTTGGATCAGATGGGGTCCTATAGACTTCATATGGTTCAAGGGCCAGTCACGTGCTCTTTCGGTCGTGACAAAGTTGGTATCAGAGCGCTAGGTTAACCTTGGTTCGAGTCTAAGTTTGACTATGTGGAGCCTAGGGCGTCTATATATATACGGAACTTAGGCTTGACCTTACGGAACTTAGACTTAGTCGAGGGGGTATTAAACCCGAACTTTCGTCGCGTAGGATGACCCTTGGTTGATGGAATAGGTGACTAAAGTAGAGTGACGTACTATGGGTATGTTCCGCGGCATACTTATGACACGCCACTCCGCTTAAGGAACCTTAGGATGTACATATTTTCGAGATCAGTGATTCTCTTCATATCCATGATTATACATCCATTTGAGATCCTCGATTCTATTAGTTCATGATCATACCTTCATTGATGATGTTCCTTATTATGATCATGTATCCACTTTGGATCTGTTGTTTTCTTTCTTGCCATTGATCTGCTCTCTTCGATACTCGATTGAGGTTCCTGTCGCCATGTTTGAGCGCAGTTTGGGCTGCTGCTAGGGTTACGGTCAGGGAGAGCTCGTCTGGTACGAGGGCCGACCATTGTGTTTTCTGGTGACATAGGAGCGTCTCAAGTTAGTATTGGTGATTATGATCTCTAGTGGAGGCGAGTGCTTGGTTTTGTGCCAGATGATCGGGCAATTGTTAGAGCTGCCAGTTGAAAGAGGACTGTTGATGTACAACATACCTCAGAGATTATGATGTCGCCTACCGTGCATACATATGGACCAGCTGTTGCTGAGATTGACAGGATATCGCTTCCGGAGCTTACGAGCTGAGATCGCCGGAGCTTTCAGGCAGATATGAGACAGATGATAGCTTGTCTACCTGATTTGAGAGACGAAGGTGATTCGTCCGATTTATGCGCCGGAGCAGGCCCAGTTAAGTTAGAGATTTCCAGTGTGGAGAGTCTTACTCAGATCTAGAGCAGACCGATTTAGAGAGGACCGCCAATATATCGCCTTTCGTGGAGGATTGAGGCGCTGTTCGGCGTACAGACGAATGAGCCAGTTGTTGCTGCAAATGACGAGATATCGCCCAGATGATTAGAGCTACTGTAGCATGGGCATATACTTAGAGATATGATGGTGAGTCGCTAGTCACCCGAGGATGAATGACTAGGACAGGTGTTCGTTCGCTTACCCCGATGCGAGGTCATCAGATAGATTGCTTCCAGCTAGAGACGACTTCACGCGGAGACGTTGAGAGTCGACAGAGACGATCGAATGTCAGGAGCCCATTTTCCAAGTTTAAAGTATACGGAAAGACATGCAGGCGATTCCATGGACCCTCTAGAAGAATGAAACCCTAACTCGACATAATGACCGTGTGAAAGCCTTTGAACCTTAGGGTTTGTGGCAGTTCCGCGGCGCCATTAGTGAGGCTTAGGTTTGCCCTTCTACGGCCGGACCACCGACGCTGTGGCATGTACTCGATACTATTAAACTTTACTCAAAATGTTGATCTCTTGGGGGATTATAAGGGTCTGACGAGTCGATCGGACGATTCGACATCATTTGCATATCATGTGATGGGACACACTGCTTGGAAGACTCCAGATACGAGCATGGCCGTTGGAGCGCAGTCCATGCAGCCACGATGAGACGAGTCTGAATCAGTCGACATTGAAGCAGAGTGAAGTAAGGAGTTCGCAAGAGTTTTCGACGAGATGACGTCCCACTCCGCTGACATCAGAGATGCGATACACACGCAGAGGCATTGTATATGGATATACATTCCAGACGGAGTTGCGACGAGTATGCAGCCATTCCGGAATAAGAATTTGCTTCAGTAAAGGACGTTGACTTTCGGGCAATTCGGCAGGAATGAGATTGAGAGAGACCTCGACAGGACCTTTCTGGAATACTATACGAGAAGACCAGGATCCAAGGGGGGTCATATTGAGCACACTCAGCAGGCCAGAGCTCGACATCGTCGACGAGGTTGTTGACCAGGTTCGGATAAAGGACCTTTCCCAGATGCGTTGCGAGTTGATCGAGGACGGACGAGTATTGAGTATTCATCCGATGGTTAAGACGTGTTCCCGAGGACCTGTTCGGCCAGACATCTTCTACAGAATGATGAAATTACAGAGTACGCGATTTCGAGTCCGTGCGAGAGACTTCGGATTGATCGAGGCCGAGAACAGTGCTGTGCGTAGATAGCATGGCGTGACTTCTTAATGGATGACGATAGAGACAAGTGGAACCAGAGGTTCGTGCGAGACGCTGACGAGCCGTCATTACTTCCCGTCGAGACTAGAGACCTGATATACTTACAGAGGTGTTGGGATGTGACCAATTTCTGAGAAAATGTTGTGCTTAGGACGCAGATGTCCATCGAGCGAGAAGAGATTATGCAAGAGTGCCAGCCTCCGTACAGATCGGCATAGGCAAGATCGGAAGAGACCTTGAGCGGGATTCCTTCCAGGACACTGCTGCAATGATATTTACGCCAAGGATCAGATATGGTATGCATTCAAAGAATTAGAGGCCGACGCCGGTGACATGCTGCTTTACGAGTGGTCGTGAGGATTGACCGAGAGATGACCAGAGAAGCGCCAGAACGGAATCGTCCCCGTTAGCACACCTGACAGGGCCGATGAGCCGATTGATTGCGAGATAGGTAATCCGCAGAGAAGATAAGGACCCAGAGACAGAGGATGCCAAACCGTGAGCAAGATGCAAGTAGATATCTTGCACTGCTAACATTGGATGCACCGACTCCTTCTCGACCTTGAAGGAGGAATTACCGACGACGGTACTTATGATTTGTGATTTTGTGATTCGGTTATCACGTATCCGTCATCTTGGATTTCGGTATTTTAGGCGTTCTGTTTGCATGATTTAGTCTTGATGGCTGAGTTTCATGATATTTGTTTTCATGCACCCATTGGGTATTTTATTTTGCGCATAGTTATTACATTTGAGGTATTGATTGTGATTTCATGCCTATCTTATGCAGTGATTTGATTTACGTTTTCAGCATAGTTTTTATGCACCTTTAGTGTTTTGATATACGATTTTGGTGCACGCCAGATGCAATAAATCGGGATTCTTCGTGCACGTCATATGCACCTGATTTTGCTGTCAAGCACACACGTTGCCTATGACAGATGTTTCGTGCACACCAGTTGCACCTAGATGTTGATTTGTGCAAATGAATGACACATATATGGATTTTGGATTCCTTGCGCACCAGACGAACATGATATTCTTATATATACATTTTGGGGATTGATTTCTAGTAGAGCAGTACATTTTTATGATATTCGCTATGTATTGATGTTTTCGGAGCCCCGACAATTTGGATTTTTACTGAAACGTTTTAGTACTTGGGGGTTTAAATTTAAATTCGGGGACCGAATTTATTTAAGAGGGGAAGATTGTAACATTTCAAAAAAATAAAATATTATTTTTTGGGAATTTTTATAATTTAATATTATTTTATTGAATATTTTAATATTTTGGTATAATTAAATACAGAAAAATTTGGAAAAATTATGGAAAATTCTAAAATAGGGTATTTTATGGAATTATGTCATTTTTAAGTTTTTATGATTAGTTATATGCTAATTTAGTGCTAATCGCGATTAAAAAATCGCTAATCGGTTTTTAGCAATTTTGTACAAAACATGTACATATCATTTTTATCACACTCGTGCATTTTCTATCATGTTATTTGGGGTTACTATTCTAGTGAGAATGTTTTGGAGAAAAGGAAAAAGAAAAGAAAAGAAATGGAAAAGGGGAATAAGATAATGAGGTATGGTGAGAGAGAGAAAGGTATGGTTTTACTTTGACCTTGGACTTAGCCATTTCCCTTCCCTCATTTCCCTCCCTCTCCCTCCATTGCTGCTGCTGCTCCTACACCTCATTCTCCCCCTCTTCACCTCCTTCAAATCATCTCACAAACATCACCAAAACCCCATATTCATTTCATTAAAAGTGTGCATAAGCTCAAGATCTACACATTGGACCAAGGAAGCAAGGATTTTGGCCACTAGGGGCAACTCAAGAAAATTCTTGAGTTGCCAAATGAGATATTTACTGAACCCTTAGCTTAGTTTAAGTATTACTTATACCCCATGTTTAGTTTAGAACCGATATTGTGTGTTTTGTGGATTTGAGGAAAACCTACTTAGGGTTTGAGGGAATTTTTGTGTTGTAATATGAAATTGAGCTCAGTAGAGGCTACACCAACACCTTAGTGCATGAATTGAGACCCAAACCTGAGAGTTGAAACCCGAAATACGGATTTAGAAACCGATATCGGAAAAATTATGAAATCTGTGAAGGTTTTATTGAATCTGCTTTCACCCGAGATACCTGAAATTAAAATTGGTTAGACAGTGATGTGTGCAGGCACCCAGGAAGCAGCCATCAAGACCCTAGCCCCTACCTCCTATTCCCGGTTGCAAATTTATCCATTCTGGCCGCAAATTGCGGCCAGACCATGGTGGATTTGTCTCGTTTTGGTTTTGGTGCCCCCTTATCAGTAGATTAGACCCCTGGCATGTGCAAAATTGTCCAATTTGACCTAGGGTGAAATCTGGGACCCTTTTCCCTAGTTGCTGTTTTGGATTCGTGTTTCTGTATTCTGTATTTTGAATTCTGGATTTGTGTATTGCGTTTTACCTCGAATACTTGGCGTTTATACGACTGTTGGGGTAAAAATTTACACCCCGGTTGACCAAATCAAAATCAAAGTCAACCCCTAAGCCAGGTGGGCCCAAGCCCAGGTCAAGCGGGCCCATGCCCAAGTCGAGCCCGCAGCCAGCCTCCCCATGCCAACAACAAAATCATGTAATAAATAATTTTTATGTAATTGTTTATGCATGAATGTAAAAAAAATCGGCATAAAGCCAATATTTTGTAAGCCCATGGCTTATGTGCAAAAAATGAAATGGCACATGAGCCATGGGATGGCTAAAATGCCATTTTTGTAAAGCCCAAGGGGCTATATGCAAATATGTAAGCCTATAAAAGGCAACATGATGAATAAAAAAAAATGCTTTTCATTCCCCCAAAAATTAGGGTTTTTGTGCCTCCTGCTCCTTCTCCAAGGTTCTAAACCTTCCCATTTCTTTTGAATTAAATCAAGAGTTTTACTCTTTCTCTTCAAAAACTAAGTAGTTTTCCACCACAAAACCCATAAAAGGGAGCTCAGATCTCCCATCAGATCTCAAAAAGGAGAGATTTTGAGATCTCACATCTCTTGATCTTCAAGATCCGGCCAAACAACAGGAGGAAGAAGAAGAACCCCTTTCATCAGCTTCAAAACATCCTAGGAGTTTAACTCCATATATACTTATATAATAAATATTTCCCTTTTGAAGCATAGCTTCTGGTTCCAGGCAAAAGCCCTCCTTTCCTCGCCGGCGCGCTAGCACTCGAGCGCAAAGCACCTACGTGCCGACACGTGGCGCGTTTGCGCTCCAGCGCACTGCGTGCGAGCGCAAAGCGCCCACGTGCCGACACGTGGCGCGCGCGCTTGCGCTCCTGCGCGCTTGCGCTCCAGCGCGCAGCACTCGTGCGCAAAGCGACCACGTGCCGACACGTGGCGCGCGCTTGCGCACCAGCACGATGCGAAAAGCGCCCACGTGCCGACACGTGGCGCGCGCACTTGCGCACCAGCACGCTTGCGCTCCAGCGCGCAGCGCTCATGCGCAAAGTGCCCACGGCCGACACGTGGCGCGCGCGCGCTTGCGCTCCAGCGCGCAGCGCTCATGTGCAAAGCGCCCACGTGCCGACACGTGGCGCGCGCGCTTGCGCGCAGCGCTTATGCGCAAAGCACCCACGTACCGACACGTGGCGCGCGCGCTTGTGCTCCTGCGCGCAGCGCTCATGCACAAAGTGCCCACGTGCTGACACGTGGTGCGCTTGCGCCTGAGCGCACAACACCTAAGCGCACAGCGCCCAAGGTGCTGCCCCACGCATCCTTTGGATGCCTTTTCCCCTTTATTTATATATATATGTATATACATACATTTGTATACAAATGTACACATACACATACTCCGCAACATTCTCCCCTTCCAAAAAATTTTTCGGGCCGGGGCGCTGCCTTGAACCCCGCAAGGGGGCTGCTAGCCCCCTTGACCACCAGCCCGCTATCCGGGTAGCGGGACCCCCGTAAAAACTCTGCGTGGCTCCCGATATATCCAAAACCCCCCTTTCAAAACAGAACACACGCACACCGCACATTGGGTTCGCATGACCAGTTTAACCCGTTAATCGGAGGTTCCCTCGCCCCAAAGGCGAGGGGTAATTAACGGCAGCTTAGTCCGCGGCTGCCGGAGATTCGGATCCCCACAGTCATTAAACCCCGGCCTACCCTAGGCAGGGGGAATCTGTAGTATGCCTGACAAGCGTGCGCGTATTCCCATCTCACTGGGGTGATGAAAAACACCCTACAGATTCTGGCACGTCCGGTGGGACCAGTCTCTCCTCCCATATTTAGGGTTAAGCATTCATACGAACTCAATCAACATACATACCTGTATTTATACTAAAAATAATGCTTTTTCATGCAGATTTTCAAGCAATCACCTTCCGACGATGTCTTCGATGATGAACGCAGCTCCCGTCTCCTACACGATGAGGATAGACTCTAGGACGGTCCTTCCAGCCAGTCTCGGGCGACAATGGGAGGAGCCGCTGCTACCATTCGGCTCTATTATGTTCATGCCAGTTGGCGCCATCCCAGCTCCTCAAGCCCCGGTGGCAAATAAACCGGTCTCGAAAGGCAGGAGACCAAATGTGGTGATCTCGAGGGCGCCCCAACCCAAACGCAAGTCGGTATCTGAACGACTTTCCTTGGCCCCAGCTGGGGGCAAGGTATAGCGCCTTGAAAAGTCGTTTTGGTGTTTTCCTGAAATTCGGCGAAAATTCGGTATTTTTCCGAAAACCGTCTTTTTCGTTATTTTGCAGTTTAGGGCTAATTATACCTAAAATGGATAGGTAATTGCTTGTTTTTAGTAGCTAATGAGTTACTTATGAAATTCTGGTCGTTTAAAAATTTTCCCTAATTTTTCAATTTTTAATATTATTTTAAGCCGGTAAGAAAATACATTAAATTAGCGATAAATACAAAATTTTTTTTGGGATAATTTTAATCTTTAAAATTATGTTAATTAAAATCTAGTTGTAACATAAATTTTTAGTATTTTATTTTAAGTTTTTACTAATTTTTATTATAGAAAACGAAATTTATTTAAATTAAGCTAAAACTTGCAATTTTTGTATCTTGAGGGTTCTTTTTGCATAGAAATTTTTTTGTGCAATCACTCTCAACCTCACCCCTCTTTGTTTGGCCGGCCCCACCCCAAATTCAGCAGCATGAATTTTTCCCCTCTCATTTTTGTCTCCATCTCTTGTATGGAAACCTTTTTGTTTGTTTAAAATATATTAATTTGTATTTGTACTTAGGAATGGTTGCTTTGACTTGGGCAATTCCACAACCATTCACCTTTCTCCCCACTCCTTCCCTCCATGCTCGAATCCTGCAGCAGCCCATCTTTTTTTTCTTTCCCCAAAATTCTCCTTCTCATTTGCATCTAAATTCCATCAAAATCCAAGAAAAATCCACAATTTCCTTTACAAATTCAACACAAAACCCTATTCCATCTCTTTGCAAACCTAATTTGGTTCAATCAAGGAGAAAGATGGCATCTTGGGAGGCTAGAGCAAGCTAGGGTTTGGACTTGTGAGGTATAATTTCAAATCAAATGGTTAAATTGTAGCTTAAGTGTGCTAATTAGAACTTTGAAATTGTTTAGTGTTACATCTTGCTAATTTATAATCTAGTTTTTTTTTAAAAGAGGGTAGTTTGATATGAACTTGGGTTTTAGCACAACATTACTAGGCTAATTAAATCTATTTTTTTCTAACTAGTTATTTTGCTAACCTAATCTAAGAGATTAATTTTCTTATGTGGGCTTTTGTTGTGTTAATTTAAGTTTTCAAGTGTGGAAATTGATTTGGAATTTGCTAGGTTATAAATTCAAGAAATGGTTGTTTATGGAAAATAGTTTTGGAATCATTGCTATTGTGTTGTAATTAGTGTTTGTAGATTGCTTGTAGTGTGGTTGGGTGTTCAAGCTTGATAGTAGTCTTTTGTAGCCAATCGGCGATGTTTGCACCGATTTTTGGAATGTAACTGCTTACTAGTTTTGTTATAAAATTATGTGATGGTTTTTTTTCGACATCTTGATGATTGTGTTGGCTTATACTATGACGTTTAGGATGCGTGTGTGCGGATTTTTGAGTGGTCGGGTTTTAGTTTTGCCGGGCGACCAAATCGGCGTTTTTTGGCAGTTTTTGCGATTTTCGCGTGTGTTCCGCGCACTTTGTGCACGTTGTACCTAGCTAGCGAACATTAGTAGTTTCGTTGGGGTTTTGCGTCGTTCTTGATATGTAACCTTATGTTTGGTATTGATATAAATTCCAGGTTCGGTCGCGGAGACGTCAGACGCGG
The DNA here is from genome assembly GCA_030015575.1 of Agapanthus africanus. Taxonomy (NCBI): domain Eukaryota; kingdom Viridiplantae; phylum Streptophyta; class Magnoliopsida; order Asparagales; family Amaryllidaceae; genus Agapanthus; species Agapanthus africanus. The sequence goes on from JASDDO010000004.1 coordinate 212,593,715, forward strand.
CGTGAAAGGGGAAGGCGGTGATTGGACACAGCTAGCCAGGGATTCCTGTGAGTAGATGTAACATCTACGGGGGACTATCGTTGGATGGCGCAAGCCGCCCGATAGTTTTAGTAACTTACAAGATTCTTAGTGATGTTAGTAATTAGGGGTGAAATACTTATATGATTAATTGTTGCATCCATGCATTATATTGACATACATATGCGAAACCATTTTCTAGGACACCTGCACCATTGCCAGGGTTTTTATATGCAGCACGAGCACTATTCATGCTTACACACACACCCTGGTAATTGCCATGCCACCACACTAGATAATCTTTAAATTGAAACCTTTTACTAATTGATACTTAAACATGTGCTATTGCCTTTAATTCCTTAAATGAAACCGTAGGATTGCTATTCATGTGCATGTACTTCATCATATTAATTGTTCATGCCTAATCTATTAATCACACATCGCAACTTGATTATTGATACCATATGCATTCATTATCATTGATATATGCACTTATGAGGATTTCTTGAGATTTTATGATATTTCTGGATTTCGGGGGAAAGCCGCAAAATTTCTAAACTTATTATTTTTTTAAAACATGTAAATTGCGGTTTTCTAGTGATGTAAGTGTCGTCCACCATGAGTTTGCTGTGGTTTTTGAGACCCGTTTCGAGGAGTTGGATGAACCGTCTCGGGTACATGGTGGGCCCGGTAGGGTACCCGGGGCAAGAAGCTCGTGGTGCTGACGATGAGCCTGGCAGGGGACGGATTACCTACCGGTGATTTCATTGGGCACGACGGATATCCAGAGGATACCGACCGGGGCCACGAGAGGATGAGATATTGATATTGTGATGGGTCAGCCGGATGGCTGAGACCAGAGACACTATGACATGGATTTATGAGATTTGAGACAACCTTTAGGTGTCGTTGCTGGACACCGGTTCTCGTCGATTTCTTTGAGTATTATGCTGGCAATCTAAAAGAGTTTCAAAAACAAAAAGAGATAAAATGTTTCTTATATATACCTATTGAGACCTCAGATATTCATGTTGCATACATATTAGTACACTGATGTTGTATACACACCTGCTAGTGCATCCAGTCATACCTGTATTTTAGATGCTAGGATGCTTGTGTGCATGCATACGATAGCCTTTGTAGATGTTATTTATTACTCACGAGTTGGCAACTCACCCCCGTTGCGCCACAGCCTTTTGCAGGTCCGCTCCGTCAGTACAGTAGCGGCGGGCGCACTTGTTCTTTTGCCTCCTTTGCCTGGACTCGAGGTTTTGCTCCTAGGTGGGTTATATCACTATTTTGTACCACCTTGTATATTCTTTGTATCTAGTACACTCCATCTACTGTATCTACCAGTATTGTTGTATATTGACTTAGAGATGAGACTGTGAGGTTTGTGGACTTTTATGCTGTATTTTGGGGTCGAGCTCACTTGAGCCGACATGCTACTTTTCTCATGCTTCCTTATGATTATTTTCGCATGTTGTTGCTTTATATTGCGTGGGATTTGTGACCGCCTTATGGCGAAGAGCTAGCTCCCGCTTGGGGATGCCCTATTTTGTTGGATTCATATATATTTTGTTGTACCCATTTTGGGGGCCAGTATTTACAAAGGAGACTCTGCCGAAATTTTCGGAAAAATTGGTATTGTTTTTAAAAAGGGTTTTACATGACTTATTTGATAAACTCGATTTCAATTGATTGGGTTTTCTTCACTCTTTTGCTTAATTGGTTTTGTTTTCTGGGCTTTGGCTTACTTATTTTACGGACGTCTTCAGACGTTTCGTAAACTTAAGTGCCAGTCACGTTCCGTACCCTGCGGGTCGTGACAAAGTTGGTATCAGAGCGATAGGTTTTACCTTTTTGAGTGTAGGATGACCCTTGGTAGATGGAGTAAGTGACTTAAGCAGGGTAACGTAGCGTGCGTATGTCCGCGGCATACTTGCGATACGGTACTCCGCCTAAGTGACTTTAGGGTATACTTGCTTGAAAATTCCTTCTTCAATTCCCTGTATCCTATGATCCTATTGCACTGTTCTTACTGTCCTGTTTCCTGTACCAGTCACTATGCCGCCGAAGGCTACGAGGGCACAGAGGGCCGCCGCCAGAGACGAGATTCGAGCTGGCTCGTCCGAGACTAGGACTGAGCAGGGTGGTATGCCTACGCCGCAGGGACAGTCCGATCCACCTTCCCCAGGACGTATGGATAGGCTCGAGACTGGTATGGAGGAGTTGCGACAGATGATGGGAGGCATGCAGGAGCTACGTCAGATGGTAGGATCCCTAGTTGCAGCCAGTCGTACACCGAGGCCGGATGACGTACCTACTACATCACAGACGACCATGATACCTGCTCCTACTACTACCATCGTGGCCATTCCGGTTTCGCTACAGGATTTCATGAGGCTGAGACCTCCAGTATTCACCGGCACCGAGGCAGCGGAGGACCCACAGACGTTCCTTGACAGTTTAGCCAGGATCTGCCGTTCGCTGAGATGTTCGGATGATCGATGGGTAGAGCTTGCGAGTTTCCGACTAGAGGGTCTCGCGCAGACATGGTGGGAGTCAGTCTTGAGAGGTCGAGCTGCAGGTCTACCGCCTATGACTTGGGTCGAGTTTACAGCGGTCTTTCCAGCCCGTTTCCTTCCAGAGAGCGTTCGTGACGCCAGAGCTCGCAGCTTCGAGGCCTTAGTCAAGACACCTGGGATGACGGTGTCTGAGTATGACATCCAGTTTACGCAGTTATCCCGATATGCTCAGTATTTGGTGGATACCGAAGAGAAGATGGTGAAGAGGTTCGTACAGGGACTTGATGCCCAGCTATATCTTGCCATTGGCGCCCAGCACTACGACACTTATTCAGCTGCTATGGATATGGCATTGCGGATGGAGGCACGCATATCACGGACTTCGGCCGTTTCTGGGCCGAAGAGGATTCGCACCGATGTACCGTCTCAGAGGCAGCGCGCCAGATTCTTTCTGAGAGATAGGCCTGGCAGAGGATTTGGGCGGGGACAGTTATATGGTTCTTATCCCCAGGGGCAGCAGCCGTCGCCAGGGTGTTTTGGGTGTGGGAGTTTGCACCATCTTGTCAGAGACTGTCCGGCGAGACGACAGGGAGCACCGACAGTTCCGCATGTGACCCTACCACCATCGCCACCCCCTCCACAGAGAGCCCTACTTCCAACCACAGGCGATGCTCCACGCCAGTTAGGTGCACCCAGAGGCCGTGGACGCGGCGGTCCTGTTCAGAGAGGACGAGGAGGCAGAGGCCGAGGTCGAGGTCAGCCCGCTATCGGTGGAGGACAGGCCCGAGTTTTTGCTTTGACACCGCAGGATGCGCAGGCATCCAATGCCGTTGTGACAGGTACCTTGCCAGTTTGTTCTTTCGACGCACGGGTATTATTCGACCCAGGTTCCACACATTCGTACGTCTCTACACACTTAGCACCGATGTTGGGCCGTGAGTCGTCGTCGTTAGATCATCCGCTTGTTGTTATTACCCCGGTAGGCGAGTCATTTGTCGCTCGTTTTGTATTTTGATTGTGTTCCGTTCGTATCGGGGAGAGGGATTCATCGGTTGATTTGATTCTCCTCGATATGTTGGACTTTGATGTGCTTCTGGGCATGGATTGGCTAGCCACCTGTTATGCTTCGGTGGACTGCCGTGAGAAGGCAGTCAGATTTAGCTTTCCGGGGGAGCCAGTCCTTGTTATTCAGGGAGACCGCAGCGTCACCCTTCCCAGCTTGATTTCGTCTCTTCGCGCTGGTCAGCTCTTGCGGAAGGGATGTCAGGGATTCTTAGCGTTTGTTTGTGATACTCGAGCTGCAGAGGTTCTGGTAGACCGGGTCCCGGTAGTTTGTGAGTTCCTTGATGTTTTCCCTGATGAGCTACCTGGGCTACCGCTTGAGCGTGATATTGAGTTCTGCATTGATTTGATTCCCGGTTCGGGGCCTATTTCTATACCGCCTTATCGGATGGCCCCGGCAGAGCTTCGAGAGCTGAAGGATCAGTTGCAGGATTTGTTAGATAAGGGGCTTATTCGACCGAGTGTTTCTCCGTGGGGTGCTCCGGTCCTGTTTGTCAAGAAGAAGGATGGAAGTTTGCGCTTATGTATCGACTACCGCCAGCTGAACAAAGTTACCGTTCGGAACAGATATCCGTTGCCGCGCATTGATGATTTGTTCGACCAGCTTCAGGGTGCGGGGTATTTTTTGAGGATCAACTTGCGATCAGGATACCATCAGCTGCGAGTCCGACAGGAGGATATACCGAGGACAGCTTTTCGCACGCGCTACGGCCACTACGAGTTTTTGGTGATGTCGTTCGGACTCACCAACGCCCCAGCAACATTCATGGATTTGATGAACCGTACATTCAGGCCGTATCTTGACTTGTTCATCATCGTGTTTATCGACGATATCTTGGTGTACTCCCGGAGCAGAGAGGAGCACGAGCAGCACTTGCGGATTACGTTACAGACTCTGAGGGAGCACCAGCTGTTCGCAAAGTTCTCCAAGTGTGCATTCTGGCTGGACAGAGTCGGATTCTTGGGTCACGTGGTTACGAGAGACGACATTTGTGTGGACCCGAAGAAGATTGAGGCTGTTCAGCAGTGGCCCCGACCTACATCGGTTACTGAGATCCGTAGTTTTCTAGGCTTGGCGGGCTACTACAGGCGTTTTGTTCAGGACTTCTCCCGTATAGCTGCACCGTTGACCGGGTTGACCCGGAAGGGAGTTCCTTTTGTCTAGACAGAGGAGTGCGAGCGCAGTTTTCAGCAGCTACGGACTTGTTTGACTACGGCGCCGGTGTTATCTTTGCCTTCGGGATCAGGCGGATTTGTTGTCTACTGTGATGCTTCGCGAGTGGGATTAGGATGCATATTGATGCAGCATGGCCGGGTGATCGCTTATGCTTCTCGGCAGTTTAAGAAGCATGAACAGAACTACCCCACTCATGATTTGGAGATGGCTGCAGTGGTCTTTGCACTGAAGATTTGGCGACATTACCTATACGGCGAGTCGTGTCAGATATTCACCGATCACAAGAGCTTAAAGTACATATTTCAGCAGCGAGACCTGAACCTCAGACAGCGTCGTTGGATGGAGTTGGTGAAAGACTACGACTGCGAGATCTTATATCACCCCGGCAAGGCAAATGTGGTGGCAGATGCGTTGAGTAGGAGGCCCGGGGGTAGTCTATCCTTTTTGCGCGCAGTGCAGAGGCAGTCGTCAGCAGATTGGCAGATGTTATGCGACAGCCGAGTTGAGTTCGAGTTCACTTCGACAAGGGGACAGCTCGCGCATGTTCGTGCACGTCCACAGTTGCTTGACCGTATATATGAGGCACAGCGCAGTGACGACCGTTGCTCAGAGATCATGGCACAGATGGGACATGGTAGATTTTTCGAGTTCGTGATTGACGATCAGGGGATTTTACGATATGGATCTAGACTGTGCGTACCAGATGCTGATGGATTGCGGCGCGATATTCTTGAGGAGGCACACCGATCAGTGTATAGTGTCCACCCCGGTTCCACCAAGATGTACCATGATATGAGAGAGACCTACTGGTGGGACGGGATGAAGAGGGACATTGCGGAGTTTGTATCGAGATGCCTGACTTGTCAGCAAGTCAAGGCCGAGCACCAGAGGCCCGCAGGAGAGCTACAGCCGTTACCCATTCCAGAGTGGAAATGGGAGCAGATTTCGATGGATTTCGTTGTGGGTCTACCCAGGACCAGTCGAGGGTACGACTCCATCTGGGTGATCGTGGATAGATTGACGAAAGCGGCTCACTTCCTGCCAGTGAAGATGACTTTCAGCTTCGCTCAGTATGCTCAGCTCTACATTGACGAGATCGTGCGACTACATGGCGTACCGACTTGTATCGTGTCAGATCGAGGCACTCAGTTCACCAGCCGACTTTGGCAGAGACTTCAGGAGGCTTTGGGCACTCGTTTGAGCTTCAGCATAGCATTTCATCCGCAGACCGACGGACAGTCAGAGCGGACCATTCAGACTCTCGAGGACATGCTCAGAGCGTGCATTTTAGACTTTGGTGGTAGCTGGGATCGTCATTTACCTCGAGTGGAGTTCTCCTACAATAATAGCTTCCAGGATACTATTCAGATGGCACCTTTCGAGGCATTGTATGGGAGGAGATGCAGATCGCCCGTTTGTTGGACAGAGCTCAGCGAGAGCAGCATTTTGGGGCCGCAGCTTGTTGAGGAGACGACAGCGAAGATACAGTTGATCCGAGACCGGATGAGAGCGGCTCAGAGCAGGCAGAAATCGTATGCAGACAGGCGCCGTCGCAGATTAGAGTTCGCAGTTGGCGACCATGTTTTTCTGAAAGTCTCTTCGATGAAGGGCGTGATGCGTTTTGGGCGAAAGGGGAAGCTTAGCCCTAGATTCGTAGGTCCCTTCGAGATCCTCGAGCGTGTCGGCGCCGTTGCATATCGTTTGGCTCTTCCTCCCAGCTTTCCCGATGTTCACCCCGTCTTCCATGTTTCGCAAGTACCTTCACGACCCTTCGCATGCGATTCAGCACCCGACAGTCCAGCTAGAGCGCGACCTTTCCTTTGCAGAGCAGCCGGTGGCCATCCTGGATCGGCAGGTGAAGAAGTTGAGATCGAAGATTATACCAACCGTCAAGGTCCTTTGGCGTAGCCCGAGCAGCGAGGAGGTCACCTGGGAGACCGAGGGCGAGATGAGGAAGAAATATCCCCATCTCTTTGAAGGTACGCGTAGTATATTTTTAAATTCGGGGACCGAATTTCTTTAAGGGGAGAAGATTGTAGCGCCTTGAAAAGTCGTTTTGGTGTTTTCCTGAAATTCGGCGAAAATTCGGTATTTTTCCGAAAACCGTCTTTTTCGTTATTTTGCAGTTTAGGGCTAATTATACCTAAAATGGATAGGTAATTGCTTGTTTTTAGTAGCTAATGAGTTACTTATGAAATTCTGGTCGTTTAAAAATTTTCCCTAATTTTTCAATTTTTAATATTATTTTAAGCCGGTAAGAAAATACATTAAATTAGCGATAAATACAAAATTTTTTTGGGGCTAATTTTAATCTTTAAAATTATGTTAATTAAAATCTAGTTGTAACATAAATTTTTAGTATTTTATTTTAAGTTTTTACTAATTTTTATTATAGAAAACGAAATTTATTTAAATTAAGCTAAAACTTGCAATTTTTGTATCTTGAGGGTTCTTTTTGCATAGAAATTTTTTTGTGCAATCACTCTCAACCTCACCCCTCTTTGTTTGGCCGTCCCCACCCCAAATTCAGCAGCATGAATTTTTCCCCTCTCATTTTTGTCTCCATCTCTTGTATGGAAACCTTCTTGTTTGTTTAAAATATATTAATTTGTATTTGTACTTAGGAATGGTTGCTTTGACTTGGGCAATTCCACAACCATTCACCTTTCTCCCCACTCCTTCCCTCCATGCTCGAATCCTGCAGTAGCCCATCTTTTTTTTCTTTCCCCAAAATTCTCCTTCTCATTTGCATCTAAATTCCATCAAAATCCAAGAAAAATCCACAATTTCCTTTACAAATTCAACACAAAACCCTATTCCATCTCTTTGCAAACCTAATTTGGTTCAATCAAGGAGAAAGATGGCATCTTGGGAGGCTAGAGCAAGCTAGGGTTTGGACTTGTGAGGTATAATTTCAAATCAAATGGTTAAATTGTAGCTTAAGTGTGCTAATTAGAACTTTGAAATTGTTTAGTGTTACATCTTGCTAATTTATAATCTAGTTTTTTTTTTAAAAGAGGGTAGTTTGATATGAACTTGGGCTTTAGCACAACATTACTAGGCTAATTAAATCTATTTTTTTCTATCTAGTTATTTTGCTAACCTAATCTAAGAGATTAATTTTCTTATGTGGGCTTTTGTTGTGTTAATTTAAGTTTTCAAGTGTGGAAATTGATTTGGAATTTGCTAGGTTATAAATTCAAGAAATGGTTGTTTATGGAAAATAGGATTGGAATCATTGCTATTGTGTTGTAATTAGTGTTTGTAGATTGCTTGTAGTGTGGTTGGGTGTTCAAGCTTGATAGTAGTCTTTTGTAGCCAATCGGCGATGTTTGCACCGATTTTTGGAATGTAACTGCTTACTAGTTTTGTTATAAAATTATGTGATGGTTTTTTTTTTCGACATCTTGATGATTGTGTTGGCTTATACTATGACGTTTAGGATGCGTGTGTGCGGATTTTTGACTGGTCGGATTTTAGTTTTGCCGGGCGACCAAATCGGCGTTTTTTGGCAGTTTTTGCGATTTTCGCGTGTGTTCCGCGCACTTTGTGCACGTTATACCTAGCTAGCGAACATTAGTAGTTTCGTTGGGGTTTTGCGTCGTTCTTGATATGTAACCTTATGTTTGGTATTGATGTAAATTCCAGGTTCGGTCGCGGAGACGTCAGACGCGGCGCGAAAGGGGAAGGCGGTGATTGGACACAGCTAGCCAGGGATTCCGGTGAGTAGATGTAACATCTACGGGGGACTATCGTTGGATGGCGCAAGCCGCCCGATAGTTTTAGTAACTTACAAGATTCTTAGTGATGTTAGTAATTAGGGGTGAAATACTTATATGATTAATTGCTACATCCATGCATTATATTGACATACATATGCGAAACCATTTTCTAGGACACCTGCACCATTGCCAGGGTTTTTATATGCAGCACGAGCACTATTCATGCTTACACACACACCCTGGTAATTGCCATGCCACCACACTAGATAACCTTTAAATTGAAACCTTTTACTAATTGATACTTAAACATGTGCTATTGCCTTTAATTCCTTAAATGAAACCGTATGATTGCTATTCATGTGCATGTACTTCATCATATTAATTGTTCATGCCTAATCTATTAATCACACATCGCAACTTGATTATTGATACCATATGCATTCATTATCATTGATATATGCACTTATGAGGATTTCTTGAGATTTTATGATATTTCTGGATTTCGGGGGAAAGCCACAAAATTTCTAAACTTATTATTTTTTTAAAACATGTAAATTGCGGTTTTCTAGTGATGTAAGTGTCGTCCACCATGAGTTTGCTGTGGTTTTTGAGACCCGTTTCGAGGAGTTGGATGAACCGTCTCGGGTACATGGTGGGCCCGGTAGGGTACCCCGGGGCAAGAAGCTCGTGGTGCTGACGATGAGCCTGGCAGGGGACGGATTACCTACCGGTGATTTCATTGGGCGCGACGGATATCCAGAGGATACCGACCGGGGCCGCGAGAGGATGAGATATTGATATTGTGATGGGTCAGCCGGATGGCTGAGGCCAGAGACACTCTGACATGGATTTATGAGATTTGAGACAACCTTTAGGTGTCGTTGCTGGACACCGGTTCTCGTCGATTTCTTTGAGTATTATGCTGGCAATCTAAAAGAGTTTCAAAAACAAAAAGAGATAAAATGTTTCTTATATATACCTATTGAGACCTCAGATATTCATGTTGCATACATATTAGTACACTGATGTTGTATACACACCTGCTAGTGCATCCAGTCATACCTGTATTTTAGATGCTAGGATGCTTGTGTGCATGCATACGATAGCCTTTGTAGATGTTATTTATTACTCACGAGTTGGCAACTCACCCCCGTTGCGCCACAGCCTTTTGCAGGTCCGCTTCGTCAGTACAGTAGCGGCGGGCGCACTTGTTCTTTTGCCTCCTTTGCCTGGACTCGAGGTTTTGCTCCTAGGTGGGTTATATCACTATTTTGTACCACCTTGTATATTCTTTGTATCTAGTACACTCCATCTACTGTATCTACCAGTATTGTTGTATATTGACTTAGAGATGAGACTGTGAGGTTTGTGGACTTTTATGCTGTATTTTGGGGTCGAGCTCACTTGAGCCGACATGCTACTTTTCTCATGCTTCCTTATGATTATTTTCGCATGTTGTTGCTTTATATTGCGTGGGATTTGTGACCGCCTTGTGGCGAAGAGCTAGCTCCCGCTTGGGGATGCCCTATTTTGTTGGATTCATATATATTTTGTTGTACCCATTTTGGGGGCCAGTATTTACAAAGGAGACTCTGCCGAAATTTTCGGAAAAATTGGTATTGTTTTTAAAAAGGGTTTTACATGACTTATTTGATAAACTCGCTTTCAATTGATTGGGTTTTCTTCACTCTTTTGCTTAATTGGTTTTGTTTTCTGGGCTTTGGCTTACTTATTTTACGGACGTCTTCAGACGTTTCGTAAACTTAAGTGCCGGTCACGTTCCGTACCCTGCGGGTCGTGACACAAGGCCATCAACACCTACAAAGCTACAACGCGTCTTGAGCAATCTCCAGCGGCGCCTCCGACAACTGCTCGATTGGGTGTCTCCTTAAGCCTCCCCATCACTCGGCCTATGGCGGCTTCCCGAAGAGCAGAAGCCTGCCAAGCGCTTAAGGCAGAGAAGCTGAGGCAGAAGCGGCTCAGGTATAGAGCCAACAAAAGGGCTAGGGCTCTGGCCATGTTAAAATTTATGAATTTCCAAAGCCCGGACCGCTCCGCGAAACCAGCTGCCAGTGATGAAAGAATGGCTGAGTGTGTTATCCACACTGTCTACATGGCCGGACATGAAGAAACGAACCCTCCTCTTCTTCACAGCCATGGTGAAGATATGGTTGACGCTACCCAGCGTCGGCTCGATCTAAATGATGAAGAGCCCGCTCAGGCCAATAAGCCAGTGGAGCCCGTAGTTCCTACGGAATTGAGCTCAGGCAATAAAGATTACCCAGTTGTCATAGCCGGAACTACAGAACAAGCATTATTCCAATGGCTTCAAAGGCAATTTCAGGACAGGGATGAGAAGATGGCCGAGGTCTATTCCAAAGTCGACGAGCTGGCAAACATCGTGGCAGATCTCGCGACCCAAGTCGCCCAATTGCAATTACAGCAGAATCAAATTTTGGCTCATGAGCCAGGGATTGATACCCGGGGGCAGCCAACTGATATCCCTTCCAACCTAAAAGCGGAGCGCCTTCGAGAAAAACGGCCGCAATCAGCCTCCAGTTCCTCCGATACATACGCCGGGGTGGAATCGCCTCTGAAAGCGAAGCTGGAAAAGGTCTATTCCTTCAAAAGGGAAAAAGTCCACAAGATATTCAGGGACGCCCTAAGAAATGGTCTACAACTGCCGGAATCAAAGAGACCGCAAGAAGCGAATATGACCGACGACCCAGAATATTGCCCCTATCACAGGGTGATAGGTCATGCCATTGAGGACTGCTTCGTCTTCAAAGATTGGGTCGAAAGGCAATACATGGCGGGAGAGATAGAACTGTCTAAAGGCGCGTTAGCAAGCAGTCAAGCTACAACCGCCGATTTCATGCAAATGGAGACCGAAGCCTTTCGGGAACCTAATCCTCCCAGACATGTGCCTCGAGGACCAGCATCAGTAAAGGCACCTACTCCAATGGAGGGAAAGAAGAAGGTATACTCCTTCAGGAGGGATGAAGTCCGCAAAATATTCATGGACGCCCTGAACAGCGGTCTGCAACTGCCTGTTCCAAAGAGGCCACAGGAAATGAACATGACCGGCAATCCCATATACTGCCCATATCATAGAGTGGTGGGTCATACCATCGAAGACTGCTATATTTTCAAAGATTGCGCAGAGGACCAATATAAGCTTGGAAAAATCTCACAATTCTCGGATGTATCGGCAAGCCACAGAGATAGGTCGTCAACACAGCTCCGCCAAGATCAAAGTTCAAGGAGCTGGGATATGCAAAGAGGACCACCACGTCGTTAAACTGGGAACAGTTGACCACCACGTCATTAAACTGGGAACAATCGACCTCTAAGTCGTTAAACTGGGAATGTAAAAAAAAATGTAAATAAAAAAATGTGTAAATAAAAGAAAAATAAAGAAAAGCCGAAATGATGGGGCAACTCGCAATAAAAATCAGCGAGTAAAAATGAAAATAAAAATAAAGCCGAAATGATGGGGCAACCGCGAATAAATAGCCGAAATGATAGGGCAATCGCGACCTTCGCGATAAGAAAAGCTGAAATGATGGAGCAACCGCGGTAAAACAAAAAAAAAAGCGGCGAATGATGAGTTGCTCCTGGTACCATATTCCAGTGCAGCGATGCAGACGCCAACCAAAATCCAATTTTCAAAAATTCTTCCAGCCCTACGGTCAGTCCCCAAATTGACTGCCGTATACAATCCACGGGCTCAAATAATTCTCATCACCCTCATGCCCCACCGTAATCACCAGTTACGCGGCTGGTCTCCGCCTTTGGAATTATGCTCCATTGAGAAGACCCACTCATGTGTCCTCACGATATATGAGGAGAACAAACCTTTGTGGGATCCTTACGACTCATGAAGGAAAAACACACTTAGGAGTCCTCACGACTCCTAAGGAAAAAATACACCTGCGGGATCCTTACGACTCGTAGGGAGAAAATGCTTTTATGGGACCCTCATGGCCCATAAAATTGAAAAACTTTAGGTGATAGGGATCCAAACCTGTCTCCTAAGCCATCGCTCCCCAATCCCCAAGTGGCGAATGATGAGTCGCTCCTGGTACCATATTCCAGTGTAACGATGCAGACGCCAACCAAATTCCAAACTCAAAGTCCCAAGCGGCGAATGATGAGTCGCTCCTGGTACCATATTCCAGTGTAGCGATACAGACGCCAACCAAATTCCAAATTCAAATCCCCAAGTGGCGAATGATGAGTCGCTCCTGGTACCACATTCCAGTGTAGCGATGCAGACGCCAACCAAATTCCAAATCCCATACCCCAACGGCGAATGATGAGTAGCTCCTGGTACCACATTCCAGTGCAGCGATGCAGACGCCGACAAAGTCCTGAAATTTTTCCGGCCCTACGGTCTGGATCATACATCCTGCAAAACCGTATACAATCCACGGGCGTAAAACAATCCCCATCTCTCCAAAAAAAAAGAAAAAAAAAGAAAAAAAAAGAAAAAAAAAAAGAAGAACGGTATGTCCACAAGCAAAACAGGGCACGGATGAAAACCAGAAAGGACTCCGTGAGTAAAAACAGCAGGACTGCCGGCGAGTTTGTGAAAACCCGAAAGGGCGCAAACTCGTAAAAAAAAAGGGAAATGCACTCGGAAAGTCCTCTCGACTTTGTGAGGAGAAAATTCCCGCGTGAGATCCCTATGACTCACAAAGGAGCGACACACTTAGGAGTCCCCACGACTCTTCAGGAGAAAATACACCTGCGCGGTCCTTACGACTCGCAGGGAGAAAATGCTTTTGTGGGACCCTCACAGCCCATAAAATTGAAAAACCTTAGGTGATAGGGACCTAAACCCATCTCCTAAGCCACCAATTCCCAAATCCTCCCGGGGCAAATGATGAGTTGCTCCTGGCATTATTCCAGTGCAGCAATGCAGATGCCAAACAAAATACCCATTCCCAAATCCTCCTAGGGCAAATGATGAGTTGCTCCTGGCATCATTCCAGTGCAGCAATGCAGATGCCAAACAAAATACCCATTCCCAAATCCTCCCGGGGCAAATGATGAGTTGCTCCTGGCATCATTCCAGTGCAGCAATGCAGATGCCAAACGAAAAAAACCATTCCCAAATCCTCCCGGGGCACATGATGAGTTGCTCCTGGCATTATTCCAGTGCAGCAATGCAGATGCCAAACAAAAACCCCAATTCCCAAATCCTCTCAAAGACAGATGATGATTCACTCCTGGTACCATATTCCAGTGTAGCGATGCTGATGTCAACCCAAATCAAATCAAACCAACAACCTCTACGGCGGAATCATGCTCTGTCCCAGAATTTACCCCATGTCGAAATCATGCTTCGCCTCGGGATATCTACCTTCCCTGCCGGAATTATGCTCCGCCTCGGAATCAAGTCAACCCGACACTCCGCGCAAGGGAAAAGTCCATCAGCGACACTCCGTGCCGGGGAAAAGTCGACCAGCGACACTCCGCGCCGGGGAAAAGTCGATCAGCGACACTCCGCGCCGGGGAAAATTCAACCAGCGACACTCCGCGCCGGGAAAAAGTCAACCAGCGACACTCCGCGCCGGGGAAAAGTCCATCAGCAACACTCCGTGCCAGGGAAAAGTCAACCCGACACTCCGCGCCGGGGAAAAGTCGATCAGCGACACTCCGCGCCGGGGAAAAGTCAACCAGCGATACTCCGCACCGGGGAAAAGTCCATCAGCGACACTCCGTGCCGGGGAAAAGTCAACCCGACACTCCGCGCCGGGGAAAAGTCGATCAGCGACACTCCGTGCCGGGGAAAAGTCAACCCGACACTCCGCGCCGGGGAAAAGTCCATCAGCGACACTCCGTGCCGGGGAAAAGTCCATCAGCGACAGTCCGTGCCGGGGAAAAGTCGATCCGACACTCCGCGCCGGGGAAAAGTCGATCAGCGACACTCCGTGCCGGGGAAAAGTCGACCCGACACTCCGCGCCGGGGAAAAGTCGATCAGCGACACTCCGTGCTGGGGAAAAGTTGACCCGACACTTCGCCAGCCGGGGAAAAGTCGATCAGCGACACTCCGTGCCGGGGAAAATTCAACCCGACACTCCGCGCCGGGGAAAAGTCGATCAGTGACACTCCGCGCCGGGGAAAAGTTAACCAGCGACACTCCGCACCGGGGAAAAGTCCATCAGCGACACCCGTGCCGGGGAAAAGTCAACCCGACACTCCGCGCCGGGGAAAAGTCGATCAGCGACACTCCGTGCCGGGGGAAAGTCAATCCGACACTCCGCGCCGGGGAAAAGTCCATCAGCGACACTCCGTGCCGGGGAAAAGTCGGCCCGACACTCCGCGCCGGGGAAAAGTCCATCAGCGACACTCCGTGCCAGGGAAAAGTCGACCCGACACTCCGCGCCGGGGAAAAGTCGATCAGTGACACTCCGTGCCGGGGAAAAGTCGACCCGACACTCCGCGCCGGGGAAAAGTCGATCAGCGACACTCCGTGCCGGGGAAAAGTCGACCCGACACTTCGCCAGCCGGGGAAAAGTCGATCAGCGACACTCCATGCCGGGGAAAATTCAACCCGACACTCCGCGCCGGGGAAAAGTCCATCAGCGACACTCCGTGCCGGGGAAACGCCAACCAGCCGATACTCCGCCTCGGGGAAACGTCAAGAAGACACTCCGTGCCGGGGGCACATCGACAACAGACACTCCGTCTCGGGGAAACGTCGACCAGCGACACTCCGTGCCAGGGACACGTCTACCAAATCGCTTCGGATCAGAGCGTCGACCGTCCACGTCGCAAAAATGGCAGTGCAGGCTTCCTACAAAGAAGGAACCAGATCGCTCCGGGCCAGGGAAACGTCTACCACGGACACTCCGTCTCGGAGACGCGTCAAGCGTCGACCGTCCATGTCACAAAACGGGCAGTGCAGGCTCCCCACAAATCGGGAACCAAATCACTCTAGGTCAGGGAAACGTCTACCACGAACACTCCGTCTCGGAGACGCGTCAAGCGTCGACCGTCCACGTCGCAAAAATGGCAGTGCAGGCTTCTTACAAAGAAGGAACCAGATCGCTCCGGGCCAGGGAAACGTCTACCATGGACACTCTGTCTCGGAGACGCGTCAAGCGTTGACCGTCTACGTCGCAAAAATGGCAGTGCAGGCTTCCTACAAAGCAGGAACCAGATCACTCCGTGCCGGGGACACGTTAGCAAGCGACACTCTGCATCGAGGAAACGTCTAATACAGACACTCCGCCTCGAGGAAACGTTGACCGGCGACACTCCGTGCCGGGGACACGTCTACCAAATCGCTTCGGATCAGAGCGTCGACCGTCTATGTCGCAAAAAGGGCAGTGCAGGCTCCCGCAAATTGGGAACCCAAATCGCTCCGGATCAGAGCGTCGACTGTCTGTGTCGCAAAAAGGGCAGTGTAGGCTCCCGCAAATTGGGAACCCAAATCGCTCCGGATCAGAGCGTCGACCGTCCATGTCACAAAAAGGGCAGTGAAGGCTTCCTACAAAGCAGGAACCAGATTGCTCCGGGCCAGGAAAACGTCTACCACGGACACTCCATCTCGGAGACGCGTCAAGTGTCGACCGTCCATGTCACAAAATGGGCAGTGCAGGCTCCCCACAAATCGGGAACCAAATCACTCTGGGTCAGGGAAACGTCTACCACGGACACTCCGTCTCGGAGACGCGTCAAGCGTCGACCGTCCACGTCGCAAAAATGGCTGTGCAGGCTTCCTACAAAGAAGGAACCAGATCGCTCCGGGCCAGGGAAACGTCTACCACGGACACTCCGTCTCGGAGACGCGTCAAGCGTCGACTGTCCATGTCGTAAAAAGGGCAGCGCATCCCAAAAGGTGGGAACCAAAAGCAAGTCGCCTCCACGCAAAAGAAGATCCATCAATTTCATGCACACGACCCACATATGCTGTGCGCATTTATTGATGGGGGGCAATTTGTTGGGGTAAAAATTTACACCCCGGTTGACCAAATCAAAATCAAAGTCAACCCCCAAGCCAGGTGGGCCCAAGCCCAGGTCAAGCGGGCCCATGCCCAAGTCGAGCCCGCAGCCAGCCTCCCCATGCCAACAACAAAATCATGTAATAAATAATTTTTATGTAATTGTTTATGCATGAATGTAAACAAAATCGGCATAAAGCCAATATTTTGTAAGCCCATGGCTTATGTGCAAAAAATGAAATGGCACATGAGCCATGGGATGGCCAAAATGCCATTTTTGTAAAGCCCAAGGGGCTATATGCAAGTATGTAAGCCTATAAAAGGCAACATGATGAATAAAAAAAATGCTTTTCATTCCCCCAAAAATTAGGGTTTTTGTGCCTCCTGCTCCTTCTCCAAGGTTCTAAACCTTCCCATTTCTTTTGAATTAAATCAAGAGTTTTACTCTTTCTCTTCAAAAACTAAGTAGTTTTCCACCACAAAACCCATAAAGAGGAGCTCAGATCTCCCATCAGATCTCAAAAAGGAGAGATTTTGAGATCTCACATCTCTTGATCTTCAAGATCCGGCCAAACAACAGGAGGAAGAAGAAGAACCCCTTTCATCAGCTTCAAAACATCCTAGGAGTTTAACTCCATATATACATATATAATAAATATTTCCCTTTTGAAGCATAGCTTCTGGTTCCAGGCAAAAGCCCTCCTTTCCTCGTCGGCGCGCTAGCGCTCGAGCGCAAAGCGCCTACGTGCCGACACGTGGCGCGTTTGCGCTCCAGCGCACTGCGCGCGAGCGCAAAGCGCCCACGTGCCGACACGTGGCGCGCGCGCTTGCGCTCCTGCGCGCTTGCGCTCCAGCGCGCAGCGCTCGTGCGCAAAGCGACCACGTGCCGACACGTGGCGCGCGCGTTTGCGCACCAGCGCGATGCGCAAAGCGCCCACGTGCCGACACGTTGCGCGCGCACTTGCGCACCAGCACGCTTGCGCTCCAGTGCGCAGCGCTCATGCGCAAAGCGCCCACGGCCGACACGTGGCGCGCGCGCCCTTGCGCTCCAGCGCGCAGCGCTCATGCGCAAAGCGCCCATGTGCCGATATATCCAAAACCCCCCTTTCAAAACAGAACACACGCACACCGCACATTGGGTTCGCATGACCAGTTTAACCCGTTAATCTGAGGTTCCCTCGCCCCAAAGGCGAGGGGTAATTAACGGCAGCTTAGTCCGCGGCTGCCGGAGATTCGGATCCCCACAGTCATTAAACCCCGGCCTACCCTAGGCAGGGGGAATCTGTAGTATGCCTGACAAGCGTGCGCGTATTCCCATCTCACTGGGGTGACGAAAAACACCCTACAATGACGATATCGAAGATTGATTGATGGTTTTGAAAGCGTACCCATAGGTTCTAACCTATAGGCCCCTTATCGTATCGTTTTGGGTTTCGTGTGCCGTTTTAGCTTTGATTTAGTTTTAATGCGCATTTACGATACGTTGATGTGTAGGTACCCCATGAAGACTTCGGGACGATAAGCAAACACGTGGTGACGTCGACAATGAAGACGCAAGGTGAGTAGATTATATCTACGGGGGAAGTCGGGTGGATGACGTATAGCACCCCCGCAGTCCGTAGTTGATATACTATATATGATAGTTATAGTGTGTCATGGTTTTTGTGTTAGGTGTATTATGGATAGTTTAGGGTTAAAAGCAACTAGTGTAGTTCATAGTTGCGAACCCTAGAATAGATTTACACCTACACGCACACCCTTGCATATTCATTATACGTGTACTGTGTTTGATGATATTGGATGACTTTGGAGATGAGTCTATGATTTTAGGCATTGTGTCGTGTGATCGGTGATTTGATATGATTCGTATTTGGGGATACGACATGTGATCTCTAGCGGGCCTTTGGACGTGTGCTTACACACGCAGTATATAGATGGTATCAGTTGTACTAGTCTTAGATAAGTACCCCAGATTATGTGAGATGATGATAAGGATACCTGATATTTGTCGAGAGGAATGTGATATTGACCCGTACCCAGTTATTGGGATGCCGTACGACGATTTACCGTACGAGCCTATATTGATGATTGATCCGCACTCATGACATGAGGATTGGCATATGATATACTGTATCGTACGCAATACTATTGAGGCGGGATCACCGACTATTATATATATATATCAACTCAGATTTAGGTGGTTTCCTTACCCCTCCTGATGGACTGGGCTTAGTAGATGTTAGACTAGACCCGAGTCACACTTATTTCAAAACTAACGAATCGGGAATATCTTCAGGACAAGTAAAGGGATTCTACGGGTATTTTCAAAAGACGCATCTATTCTTAAAAACACCGTAACCCTTATTTTACTAAAACCCCGATTCGTCTTATTTCAAATGGCACCACTGCATGACATATACATATTGGTGTAGATTCTTCACTGTTGCGTTGATTTATTCGATTCTGCATCTCATTGTATGTGCATATTATTATTCCATGTTGCATGATATCCTGTTATACTTGCATTTCATTTATATGTCACATACATCATGTTTTCTGATTATACGCATCGAGATATTCGTTTTCATGATATTTCTGGATTTGGGAACCATGGATAATTTCAAAGGAAAGTATGTACTTGTTTGAAAAACCCGGTTTCCTTGATATGGTATTTGCGCTGCTACCATGAGATTTATCGGTTCTGATCTTATACCCCTTATGAGGAGTGGGTGCCGTATGAGGGTACGTGGTGGGGCCTGATATATGAGATAGTAGGGCTGACCCGGACTGACGGATGCCTGATATATGAGATAGTAGGGCTGACCCGGACTGACGGATGCCCGATATATGAGATAGTAGGGCTGACCCGGACTGACGGATGCCCGATGTATGAGATAGTGGGCTGACCCGGACTGACGGATGCCCGATATTTGAGATAGTAGGGCTGACCCGGATTGACGGATGCCCGATATATGAGATAGTAGGGCTGACCCGGACTGGCGGATGCCCGATGTATGAGATAGTAGGGCTGACCCGG
This sequence comes from Agapanthus africanus, assembly GCA_030015575.1. NCBI lineage: Eukaryota > Viridiplantae > Streptophyta > Magnoliopsida > Asparagales > Amaryllidaceae > Agapanthus > Agapanthus africanus. The sequence goes on from JASDDO010000004.1 coordinate 212,613,215, forward strand.
ACTGACGGATGCCCGATGTATGAGATAGTGGGCTGACCCGGACTGACGGATGCCCGATATATGAGAGAGTGGGTTGACCCGGACTGACGGATGCCCGATATATGAGGATTTACGTGCCGATGCTAGGCACAGGTTTCATGATGTTTTCCATGATTTTGATTATATCCTCATATTTGCATGCATGATGCTTATTGTCATTGGGTGACAGGTGGACGAGATCCACATACATACAGACTTTTATTACATTGATCGTACTTCATTTGTACATATAACAGGGTATGTATATATACCCTTACACCAATGTTAGTGGAATGAGACGCTAATATATGTGTATTGATATCCACTTTGATACTTCATCATATTTACTTCATGCAGACATACCTTATAATTGTGACATGTTGTTACGTGAGGCACTGGCACGAGTTTTTGGCACTACCTACATGTTTAGATGCTACATTGCCACATTATCATGCTTTAGGCTTATTCTTTGAGGTTCATATACTGATCGTATTAACCTAGGATTATGTCGTGCTTTCGATTTCTGCTTGTAGATATTCTCTATTCACGAGTTGGCAACTCACCCCCGTTGTGCTACAGTTCTTGCAGGTTTTGCCGTACAGGTTCCATAGCGGCATTTCTGGCACACTGCTTCCTTGCGGGTGAATTGCATTTGGTAGGTGGGTTCTTTTGTATCAAGAACCACCATTGTACTTGTATTATTCTTTTGTATCTAGAATTCCATCAACCAAAACTTATATATTGTTTCAGACTTATACATTAGTGATGTATTATTTCGACCTTAGAGTCGCGCTTAGTAGTTTTGCGGTTTTCATGCTTGTTGAGTTTCTTTTGGATTTGATCCTCGCCATTCGGCGTTGTATATTATATTGCTTGCGTGGTTGTGATCGTCAATTGACGAAGTGCTAGCTCCCGCTTGGGGATGCCTTTTATCACTGTATATATATTGTTCTTGTTGTACCCCGTTCGGGGCCAGTATTTACAAAAGAAACTCTGCCGAAATTTTGAGAAAAGACTTTACTTTTTTTAAAAATGCACATTCGGCTTAGTTATTTAAAAACCTTGACTTTAAAACATGTTCTCTTCACTTCTTTAAACTAATTTTCTTTATTTATTCCTTAAAATGGTTTTAGATTTCTAGGCTTTTGGCTTACTTGGATCAGATGGGGTCCTATAGACTTCATATGGTTTAAGGGCCAGTCACGTGCTCTTTCGGGTCGTGACAGAAGGTGTGTGAACCGACAAATCTGTGTAAGTGTAACATACGCATCATCGATAATGGTGTAGATGTTCTAGCACAGGTATATTTAATGCAATGAGAATAACATGATCGTAGCATAAAGTACATCATCAGCTAAAAACTATAAGGTATACGTGTCTACAATATATCCGAGTCAGTGAATCCATCAATCGGTATCTAGCCTCACAACATCACGTACGGTACAATCCATCGTACGACCTCCTCTAAATAAGGGTATGGATAAATCAACAGGTAAAACTCATCGCGTACGGTGTTCACACCATAATATTGTATTTTATATTCCCCATTCTTATGCATTTTACAATGAAAACAGGTGCTTTTGACCCATGTCTGCTACATGTTACAGGTAACAGGTTCTTGGATAGAAAACAGTGAAAAGGATGAAAAGACGATGCAAAAGTGGACTTTAACCAATAAACAGAAGACTCTTGATCAAGCCTACATAAGGAACAATTCACAAAGCAAGATTCAAGACATCGACTCAAAGCGAACGGGTAGAAGTCCACTACAATGTTCACTGGAAAATCTGGAAGAGAACCAGAAGCTAAATTGAGAAAAGACATAAAGAAATACAAAGCCCAAAGAACCAAGAATCATCCCCCAAAATATAAGCCACCGATCTCATCAATGGGCCGCGGAACCGCGGCCCAAGCCCACCAATGCCGCGGTTCCGCGGCCACATGAAGCCCAAAGGAAAATAATATTTTACCAAAATGTGGGTTCTGCGCTGACCAGTCAATCTAAGGGCTATTTTTGTAATTACAGACATGCGAGTCATTGTAACCCTAGGGTTTCCTATTCTTTATAAATAGGAACTCTAATCATTGTAATTTCTTATGCCTCCCTTCATTAATAAATTTCAGAATTCTTTTGGAGAGCATCGGTGTTTCTTTTCAATTCATGAATTCAGATCTGACAACCCTGCGTTGATGATTGGAGAGATGTATCTGTAAGTAGATTTAATTCCTTGCTCTAGTTTAGATTTCAATTCCTGCCCTAGGTAATTTTCATTCTCTGCCCTAGATAAATGTTTTTAAATTCCCTAATGAGTGAGTAGTCTCCTCGCTTGTTAGGGTTAGATCTGGGGTAGGTTTGAGAGACGAAGATCTCTCATCCCCTTTCTTGCCCGTCATATATTTTCATAGAACTCCATGCATACCTTCTTATTCCACTTCCTACGGTACTCTACCCACGAGGTAGCGGTGATACCGTAGTCTAAAGGCCCGGATTTTAAGGTTTTCCATGGAGGTTAGGGTAAAGATTAAGAAAGGAAGGACAAGGATCTAGAGGAAGAACAATCTTCCCAATCCTCCTAATCCCTTTTATTAATATTTACCATAACACCTAATTAGATCTTCATATGGGTATAGAAAGCGGTGAGATTTATAGACTTTCCAAACTTAACCTAGACCTAACCCTAGCAAGATTTAGATCAAGATTAATTCAGTTTTTAGATTTAATAATCTGTCCGACCACAATCGAAATTAACTCGTTAGCGCGATTAAGAGATTCACAACATCCCTGTGGACCGACCCGTACTCACCGGCTAGCTGCAAAGCGACGCCGTTCTTGATTACGTTTTATAGATAAGTTTTTGAGATCAAATCATACGGAAATCTATCGTACATCAACATTAAACAAATAGGGATTCTATCAACCTATACAACATCGGGATACAGATCTAAGTCTCGTACGGTATATCACTCAGTATGCAAAACATTATCCATATAAAAGTCTCTGGTCACATCCATGTCCATCTCGTATTAGGGGACTGACAAAGGCATCAACAATCTCATATCGACCCGAATCCATAAAATGACATATCACACTAAGTCATCATATCACATCGTATACTCGTTCATCATATTAATATCTCGCATCACAATATAAAAAACGTCACACCTGTTCTCTTTCAATTCGTACCTATCATGATTCACTTATCATTTATATTCTCATATGTCAATATGTCCATTAGCATCAACTTCTATCATATTATCGTTTGTAAATCCTACAATCATGTCCGTTGCATATCATTTTTCAGGATAAAATAATCAAACGATATTCCATATCAATGTTTGTGGGGGTGCTATACGCCATCCACCCGACTTCTCCCATAGATATAAATCTACTCACCTGCTAAACTCCTCGCTTAGCCGTAGTCGATGTACTTCGTCGTCTCGGAAACCACGCGAATGTACCGATCGATCCGCGTCCATCGGTCTTTAGCTATCATTTCACGCTCCTCGTGGCATCTCCCATCTTCGGTCTCCTCGTCGAAGTAGCACCACGTCAACGAATCTTTATACGGGCTCCCGCTTCAAACTGAAGCAACTCAGACATGAAGTTTGCTAGCCGACATGTCCAAGATTGAAGTAGAGAAAGTGTAGAATACTTTGTCTCAATGCTCCCAAGTATTTGGGTGGAGGTAAATTGAAGTTGCCATGGATGGAATCAAGTGAGCATAGGAATTGCAATGATGAAAAATAAAATCAGCCCCCATCCAAAATGGGCTCGGCCACAGCAACCATTGTTCTTTGTGGAATGAGAAAAACATTTTGAAGTGGTGAGAATGGATACCTTAATTAAAGCCACACATGAATTAATATATAAAAAAAGCATGTCCAATGAAAGGGGGGAGGGGGCGGCCACAACAAGGGAGGGGTGATCACAAACGATGAAGTGGTGACCAAATCCAAAACTCATCACAAATATCTTCACAAGATCAACTAGAAATATCTAAGCTCAAAACAAAAGCTTTAATAAACAAAGATGAGTCATAAATAACACCTCACCATTCTAGAATCAACCATTATGACTCACCAAAACAAACCCAAAAGAAAATTTCGGCCATGAAGGAATTTGTAAGGAAATGGCCAAAAACAATACACAAACATGAACCAATAATTTATATTTTAAATGAATAAATCATTTCAAATCTTCAAATTATTTCACAAATATTGGTATATATTTATACCACTTTACGACAACCCCAAATTCACAAATCGGTAGTTTTTGCAAAATATATTATTTTAATATTAAATTCCACAAAATAATATTTTATATTTTCTTAAATGTTACAATCTTCCCCCCTTAAATAAATCCGGTCCCCGAATTTAAATTTAAACCCCCAATTTCGAAAACATTTCAATAATCAGCTCAAATCAGTGGGGCTCCGAAATCACGGAAGATACAGAAATACCACAGTGCATCCTGTGCGCCGGAAAATGAGTACGAAATTCAAAACCGAACTCCGTCAAACGTCACGCAAATCATCAGATTTGCACGCAAATCATCGGAGTTACAAAGGGGATACAGATCTCAAAATCCACTACCGAAATCCAATATACACTAAGCAAATGCTATAATATGTATATAATACACATCCTTTTTGAAAAATCTCCAAAAACTGAAATAACATATGCAGAATCTTTTTCTGAATCGCCGTGTGATGTGTTACTTGTTGGTGCGTGTTGCATTCCCCCACAACTCTTGTGGCGCAGTGGAAGCGGTGAACGAAAATTTTCTCGGCACACAGCACGCACTTGAGCCGGGATCTTGTCTAAACCGTAACTAGAAAACCCTAACTAGAGATCTTATCTACTATGTTAGGGATTATACCTTGATGTACGGTCCTTCGGGTCTTCTCTTGGATGCAACTCCTTTGCTCCTTTCTTTTCTTATGATGGACTCCTTAGCTCCTTTAGATGTTGTCGATGTTTTCGATCTCCGGCCACCCAAGACCTAGATGATCCACCCGAGAGTTTTCGTGCAAGCTAGAAACTCTTCTCAAGAGTTTAACCTAGAGACCAAATTTGCTAGAAGAGGTCACTAGGATAATGTAGAGATAAGTGTATTGGATTAACTTGAAATCCTAAGCTTTGGATTCACATCTCATGTGAAGGTTAAAGCTAGGAAGAAGAATGATAATCTTCTTATTCATTCTTTCATTTTTTCTTCATATCATGATACACTTCATGATACACTTAGAATGATTCCTTCTATATTTTCACATCTCATGTGAAGCTATTTATAAGAAGAAGGAGGAGGAGAGTGAGTGTTTATCATAATGAAAGTGTTCAAGCATGATGAATAAAGATATAGCACTAAGAGAAATAATTGAAGCATGCATTATATAAATTAGCATCATGCTTCAATAGTAACTCCATAACAACAACCTCATCATGCTTGTACCTTTTAATTTCCACCTCATTTTATTTTCATAAAATAAATAATGTCATTATGAGGTGGCACCTTCTAGAAGGTATTCTTGTAACAATTACAAAAATACCCCTCCTCTGTATACCGTATACCGTATACTGTATACCCGCATCCGAATTCCGAAAAATACGAATACCATTAATCTAATAATATAATACCGGTATCCGGCTTAAACCAAAGCCCACCAGTATTATCCTTCCGATTATTATTCCTGTAACAATTACATGAACAAAATCGAAACCCTGCCGTAAGAGCTTACGGCTGCCGTAACACCTTACAGCCTCTACATAATTAGCCTGAACGAGGGAACCCTCTGTGTGGGACTCTAAAGACTCGACAGTACGCTGGCAGTGGGTTTAACCACAAGCACGTCAGCGGCACTAGCTGTGCGTAACGACTACCCAGGTACTTGACGAAAAGGTGGCCAACGAGCGAACTCATCACAACCCTTACGAGCCTGCATGCAACACTTACCGTACAGTCCGGTCTCTTCGTTTGATACGTCGCATATGAAGTCTACGGGTGGTAAATGTCAGACCCCAGTAACTTTATAAGTCATGCTGATTTACGGCTCATAACAGTTCGAGGAACTACTGATAACACTTATCAGTAACCTTGAGAACCCTGGCCAGGGATTTAGGTGTTATAGCCGATCAAACATTGCGCGACATCAACTCCCTATACCGGGAGAGACGAAACCCCTCCTATCGCTCACTGTCTCCATATGATTCGGGACTGTACCCAAAATCCACCTGTTTGCAAGACTCAGTAGAGCCGTGGTAGGGAGGAAATCAAAGTACAGTGGGAATCACACAAGACTCCATAACTATCTCGGGTCTACAGACTAACCTGTACAAGTGTCACCAGAGAACTGCTATTTGACAATAGGTATATATACCATCTAGGAGTTCTCGTCGAGTCCTGTTCGGTGTACCCATTCTCCAATGAGCACATGTGTACAATCTTTGATGTCAAACACCAATGGTTGTGGAATCAACCATCGCCCCCAGGGTCAAGAAACGTACACACTAGTCTAATCTGGTAATACCGATGCCCTATCTCGATATACCCTCGACTAGGAACTATTGAAGGATATGCTTATAGACTACCCGGTCCCACTAGTATGATCTCATCATAATCCTGGTAGTCTAGCATAGTCCTAAGGGCTTCATCAACACATCACATGTTATGATAAAGATAAACCAGATAGCATACTATCATTTCGAGCAAAGATTGTTTCTGTACATATACATGCCTAGCATCCTATACAATACAGGCCTCTAGGGCATACATATCCAACATAACTCACAGCACAAATGATGGACGCTCATTTGTAAAGTAATAATATACTAGCATATATGTTTTGCTCAAATATACATTCCGCCCTTTTTAAAATCTCCCAAAAGGTTTTCTTTTGTAAACGTTCATGTCACTCGTAGACACGTAAGAAATAGCGAGACTATAGCTCCTTTTTGAAAAAAAACCTCTTGGTAACTTTTTTGCATGCAAAGTACACATGTAATGTCATTGGATCAGTCCTGCTAGGGTACTACAAAGTATAGGGCCTCATAATGAAAGCAAAATGCTCAAAAGCAATATCAGCCTCAAAAGACGTGTCCAACCATCACGTGCGTCTGGTGCGTATGGAAATCAAATCGAAGTATAGGTGCCACAATATGCACAAAAGTAAGACTAAGTGCAACGGGTGTGCATGAAAGTATCTGTCCAATGCAATTGGTGTGCACAACAATAACAACTAGTGCATCAAAAGTGCCCGAAAATCTCAATCCAGTGCAACTTACATGCACGAACGAAAACCCCAATCGAGTGCATCAGGTGTGCACAAAATCATATCACGCGTCCAACGTGCGCGAAAGTCCAAATCAAGTGCATCCGTCATGCACGAACGAAATCGAAATCAAGTGCATCCCATATGCACGAAAACGAACATCAAGTACACACGCGCACGAAAACATAAATCCGGTAAACGAATGCTCAAAGACATAAATCGGGTGCAACCAATGTACGGAGTATAAATGTAACGTTTTGAAAATCGTTTAGATGAAATTTCAGAAAATCGGTAAAATAACGGGTGTTTTCCGTAAAAATCAAGATATAATTATCTTTCATCATAAAATCAAATATACATATTCTAGCTATGTAATTGCTAGTATTTTGTGTTTATTGAGCCACATGTAAAATTTCTAGTTGACTGAATTTTTTTCTTAAATTAATTATTTTAATATTATTTTAAGCCGTCACTAATACATTTAATTAGGGATAATTACAAATTGGAATGGGTTGATACAAGTTTTGTGCATCATGACACATTAAACTAACATGTAAAATATTATTTTTGAAACGAAAAGAAATTGTCAAGACGGGTTTAGAAAATGTAAAAGAAAAAGGCTTAATTATGAAAATAAATTAAAAGTAAATGAAGATTAATTGTATGTGTGTGTGGAAGGGGTAAAGTTACCTCTCTTTCTCTCACTCACCCACACAAAACCCTCTCCCCAAGGTGCAGCCGACCATAGCACAACCCCCCTACTTCTCTCTCTTTTCTTGCAACAAAACAAACAAAAGAAAAGCAAAGAATTAAGAAGAAAACATTAAACAAATAGGTATGGCTTGTTGACTCGTAATTTTTCCCCCACTCACACCCACATTTCTCTCTCTACTTCCCCTCAAGTGGCCGAGCCTCCCTCATGCTGCCCTCATTTTTTCCCATCTCATTTTCTCTCAAAAATTCATCTTTTTCATGCAAAATCCAAATCAAAAACCTCATAAAATCAAAATCCAATCTCTACCCATTTATTCTTGGCCTATTCTAGTATGGATTTGGGAGCAAGAAACCATCTTTGGAGGCTAAATTTTTCTTGTTTGATCTCTTGATCATGAGATATAAGCTTCATCCAAATTTGTTACTTGTTAATTGTATGTTTGAATTTAGTTTTAATTAGATGTTGTTATAACCTTAATTGAAAAATGAGAATTTCAAGAGAATGGTTTGTGATCAAATTAGGGTTATTATCATGAGACTATGGTTGTGTGATGCATTTAACATATTAATGCTATGCAAAACTAATCTAGTTGCTAATTTCCTAATTGTAACATTTACAATGTCCAAATTAAGTTTTTAGCAAACTAGGTTTTAGAAATTAATTCAAAATGTGAGATTAAAATATGGTTAAGGTTTTCATGACATTATTAACATTAAAAGTTATAGTTTAATATTTTAGATCTTGCAAAACCAAGCTAAAGTGTTGTTTGTGCGTTTTTACTATGAAATTGTTAAAATTGGATAACTTTGCAAACTAGAATTTTGGGTTTAATGAAAATTGATGAGATTAAATTATGGAAATGGTTTCGGTGGCTTAATCAAGATATTTAGTGAACATTGTAGCCGCTAAAATTTTTAAAACAACTAGATTTGTACTAAATTGGCAATTATTGCTTACTAGAGTTTCGGAAAAATAGCTTTTAAAGCGAATTTGAAGTTTTGATGATTAAAACCCTATTTCATATATATATATTTAGTGTTTTGTGAAACCACGAATGGTGCGTTTGAGTTTTTCTCGATCACTCGGCGTTTGTACGCCGATGTCGAGAGTTTTTGGGTTGATTTGAGAGAGCAACCATAGGTTTTGACCTATGTGAGATTCGTGTGTCGTTTTGGTCATGAGTCGGATTTTAATGCGATACGATGTGTTATGATATGTAGGTACCTTCAAAAGGACTTCGAGACGACAAGCAAGCGCGTGGCGACATCGGCATCGGCAAGCGAAGATCAAGGTGAGTAGATTTTATCTACGGGGAAAGTCGGGTGGATGGCGTATATCACCCCCGCAATTTCGTAAGACATATGAGATATTATATGTATATAGGTGAAATGTGAATACTTGGAAAGAAAGGTATTAAGTGATCATGTGTTGGATATAGTGAAATTTGGAGGAAAGAGATTTTAGTTCAGCTATTAGTCGCAAGACCTTAGAGTAAAGGATTGACACACACATACGTGCGCACACGTAGTCTGTTATCGTTATATATGGTTATATGGAATACCTAGATGTGTGGATGAGATGGTATATTGGTATGTACATATATGTATGTACTGATAATGAGGATAGTGGATGATAGTTAGAGATGAGTCGATGAGATTGGGCTTGATGCCACGAGATCGGTGATGTGATTTGGATCCTATTATGAGATGCGACATGTGATGATAGCGGATCGGTAGGCGATGTGTTTCATACACACGCATATATATATATATGTAGATGGTATCTGTATTGTACTAGACTTAGATTAGTACCCCCGGTTCACGATTCGTGATGATAAGGATACCAGATGAATAATGAGATAAATGTGATATTGACCCGTACCCGGATTGGGATGCCGTACGATGGATTTACCGTACGAGCTATATATTGATGATAGATCCGCACTCTTGACTCGAGAATGTCATATGATATATTGTATCGTATGTTGTACTATTGAGGCGGGATCACCGACTATTATATATATATATATATATATATATATATATATATATATATATCGACTCAGATTTAGGTGGTTTCCATACCCCTTTCGATTGGTTGTTAGTTAGACCTGTAGTTTACCTAGTAAATGTTAGACTGGACCCGAGTCATACCTATTTCCAAAACTAACGAATCATGGGAAATTTTAAAGACATACCAAGGGATACTACGGATATTTCAAAAGACGTACCTTTTCTTAAAAACATCGTAGCCCTTATTTTAAAAACACCACGATTCGAACTGTTTCAAACGGCAAAATAGTATAACGCATGTGTAGTAAGTTAGGTTCCTTATTGTGACGTTATTATTCAAGTTCCGCATATTATTGTTGCATTTACTATTCATTTACCTTTATTATGTTGTTATCGTCTCATTGCATGTTATTGTGTACTTAGTGATTATGAAACCATGCTGTTAGGACACCAGCACCATTACCGATGACGCGTATGCCCCACGTACACTCGCTTGCCGGCTCACACACATCTTCATCGGAAATTGCCATGTCACGTACACTTTAGAAATACCATTTCATTGATATAGCTTGCTAGCTGTTAGTCACAACATGTTATAGCTTCTATATGCTAGTTTAACTATTGCATTCATTGCATGACATCAATTGCATTCATATACTCATTGGTCATGTAGCATTCTGGAGATTTATGACGATATTCACTGTTTACTTATTCTTGATTCTTGGATTTCGAATTTCCATGAGATTTCTGGATTTGGGGAGGGGGAACCGCAAGAATATATATAAACTTCTATCTCTCTCCCTCTTTTTAAAAATGCAAGTTGCGGTTTTCTCGTGAAGTATGAGTCGTCCACCATGAGTTTTCATGATTGCTGTTGGATTTTGAGACCCGATTCGAGGAGCCGGATGAACCGTCTCGGGTACATGGTGGACCCGGTATGGTACCCCGGGGCAAGAAGCTCGAGTTGTAGACGATGAGCCCGGCAGGGGAAGACTGCCTACCGGTGATTGGTTGGCGCGGCGGATATCCGGAGGATACCATTCGTGGTCGTGTGATTGATGATATGGGCCGATCCGGACTGACGGAGCACGAGATATTGAGATATTGAGATTTGAGATATAGAGATATGAGATTTGATATTGAGATACTGAGATTTATGTTTTGTGTCGATGCTTGACACTGATTTTTCTGTTGATTTCATTAATGATACTCGATTGATACATACAGAAATCTCATTAAATAAAGAAAATAGTGGTCTCATTTATGATGTATTCTGTTTTTATTCGTCACACATTCATACATCATATATCTGATATGTAGCCATTTGAGGCACTGACACGAGCACGTAGTATTACACTTCATGTTGATGGATCTGGATATTAATTGAGGATATTACCTGATATGACCTAGGATAGCGTCATACATGAGATTTCTGCTCTGTGATGTTTTCTACTCACGAGTTGGCAACTCACCTCCGTTGTGCCACAGTTCCTTGCAGGTTTTGCCGTACAGGTTTCGTTGCGGCTTTGCGGACACACTGTTCCTTCCGGGTGATTGCTTTGGTAGGTGAGTTCTTTTGCATCAGGACCACCATTGTATATTTGTTATATCAGTTGCATCTAGTAAAACTCCATCAACCATACTTGTATTATTTGATAGACATAGAAGACCAGTGTTTATTCTTTCGACCATAGAGTCGCGCTTGTATTATTATGGGTTTTCTTGATGTTTTGAGTTTCCTTTTGAGTTTTGATCCTCGCCTTTCGGCGTTGTATATTATATTGCTTGCGTGGTTGTGGCCATCGATTGACGAAGAACTAGCTCCCGCTTGGGGATGCCTTTATTCATTATTTATGTTTTATCAGGGTTTGTACCCGTTTGGGGTCAGTATTTACAAAAGAAACTCTGCCGAAATTTTCAGAAAAGACTTGAGATTTTAAAAATACATACTTCGGCTTATGTTGTTAAACTTCTTGCTTTAAATTGGTTTTCCTTCACTCTACTGCTTTACTTGGTTTTGATTTCTGGGTTTTGGCTTACTTGGATTACGTACGCCTCGAGACATTTCGTAATTTAAGTGCCAGTCACGCTCGACACTTTTCGAGTCGTGACAAAGTTGGTATCAGAGCGTTAGGTTTTACCTTCGAAGTATAGGATGACCCTTGGTTGATGGAGTAGGTGACTCAAGCAGAGCGACGTACCGTGTGTATATTCCGCGGCATACTTACGATACGATACTTCGCTTAAGGAGCCTTACGATGAACATTTGCTTGCACCGTATTATATTCATTCCTATGATCTATCCTCATCAGTACCAGTTATTGTTTTGTTACCACGATTGTACGGGCAGAGAGAGCTGCGGCTAAAGTTGCGGTCAGCACGAGCTCGTCACGGACGAGGACTGACCAGGACGTGATTCTTGGGATATACGATTTGTATAGATGCGTCTATTAGTTGTGTTTTCGCGCCATGAGCGTTTGATGGATAACTTTTACAAGATTACTCGGACGTGCAGATCAGCACCAGAGAATTGGGCTACTGATAGAGGCCAGCCAGAATGTGATGACCGTCGATGCACCGACTATTCATGATGATTGATGGCACTGTTCAGCGCGCGGACGAATGGGCCAGTTGCTGCTGCGAATGAGGAGATATCGCCCCAGATGTTTGGAGCTAATGCCGAACGAGTTATACTTCAAGATATGACAGAAGATCGGTATTCACCAGAGATGAAAGACTAGGACATGTGATTCATTTCTTACCCCGACGCGAGGTCATCAGATTGATTGATTCCAGCTAGAGACGACTTCACGCTGACATGTTGAGAGTCGATATAGACGATCGAATGTCAGGAATCCATTTTCCAAGTTTAAAGTATTCGGAAAACAATTCAAGTAATTCTACGTACCCTCTAGAAGAATGAAACCCTAACTCGACATAATGACCATGGAACGCCGGTGAACCTTAGGGTTTGCGGCAGTTCAGTGGTGCCATTAGTGAGGCTTGGGTTTGCCCTTCTATGGTTGGTACATAGGTGCTGTGGTATATATTCGATACTATTAAACTATACCCAAGATGTTGAGCTCATAGGGGATCATGGAACCTTGACAAATCGATCAAAAAGTTTGACATAATTCGGATATCATGTGATGGGATACATTGCTTGGGAGACTTCAGATATGAGTGTAGCCGTTGGAGCGCAGTCCATGCAGCTACGAGGAGACGAGTCCGAATCAGTCGACATTGGAGGAAAATGGAGTAAGAGGTTCGTACGAGATTGTGACGAGAGGACGTTCCACTCCGCCGACATCAGAGATGTAACACGCATACGGAGGCATTGTATATGGATATATCTTCCAGAAGTAGTCGCGATGAGTATGCAGCCGTTCCGGAACAAGAAACAGATTTAGTAAAAGATGATAACTTCCGGGCAGTTCGGCAGAAACGAGATTTAGGGAGAGATCTCGATAGGACCTTTCTGGAATACTGTACGAGAAGATTTGGACCCAAGAGCGGTCATATGACGCACACGCAGTAGGCCAGAGTTCGGCATCGTCGACGAGACATGTTAGGAGTGACCATGACAGTTGGCCAGAGATCATTAGAGGATGTGCTAGGGCGGGGACTGTTTCCGTCCTTTTGGATTTCGGTATTTTGGGCGATTTATTTGCATGATTGAGTTTTCGTGCACCACGGTTGCACTCGGTTTCGATTTGATGTCATTCAAGATATTGATTTTGATTTCATGCCTATGGTATGCATGTGATTTTACTTATGCTTTCGGCATAATTTCATGCACTTTTAGTATTTTGATTCGATTTTGTGCACGCTGATGCACATGGTTGTGAGATTTTTATACCACGGTATACTTGTTTTGGATTGAGTTGTGTTATATACCGCTGATTTCGATTGCGATATTCGATATTCATTTTCGTACACCTTGTGCACTTGATTGGATTCTTGCGCATACTTGACGCGCTTGATGCGATTTTGGTGCACGTCAGATGCTCTAAATCGGGATTCTTCGTGCATATCAGATGCACCTGATATTGTTGTCAGGCACACCCGTTGCCTTTGACATGTGTTTTCATGCACACCCATTGCACGTAGTTTTTGTTTCTGTGCACATGTATATTCATGGATTTCGATTTTTGTGCGCACCAGACGCACGTGGCATTCATATATATATTTGGGATTAATTTCTTTTGGAGCAGTATATTTTTGGATACTTACTATTTTGGTATAGTAGCTGAGTAGGACTAGTCAGAGGACAGTACTTGAATATGTATTTTGCATGCATTGATAGATATCGAAGAGATTCCCAAAGAAAGAGCTATAGTCTCCGTATTCACCTACGTGTCCGAGATGACACGAAATATTTTATAAAGGAAACCCTTCTAATTTTTTTTTAAAACGGCGGGACGTGCATATTAAACAAAGGATATATATGTAGTTATTCTCTAACAATAGACGTCCGCCACTGTGCAGTGAAACGCGCATCGCACAACGACTTGAAAAGACTTTGGCATGCATTTCTTTTAGATGTTTTGACGAATTACAAAGATGCGTGCTATGTACATATTATGGTTTTGAGTATATCATATTGGCTTTCATTTTGGATTTAGACATTGATGTCTTCCCCATAACTCCGATAATTGCGGGATGTTTGAAGGAGTTTTGATTTTTGAGCTATACACTCTTTTTCATGCGCATGTATTGCGCTACGTTATGTTTTATGTATTTATGATTTCGGAGCCCCGACGACTTGATTGTTTTGCTGAAATTTTTTAGTATTTGGGGGAGTTTTAATTTAAATTCGGGGACCGAATTTCTTTAGGGGGGAAGATTGTAACGTTTTGAAAATCGTTTAGGTGAAATTTCGGAAAATCCGTAAAATAACGAGCGTTTTCCGTAAAAATCAAGATATAATTATCTTTCATCATAAAATCAAATATACATATTCTAGCTATGTAATTGCTAGTATTTTGTGTTTATTGAGACACTTGTAAAATTTCTAGTTGACTGAAATTTTTTCCGAAATTAATTATTTTAATATTATTTTAAGCCGTCACTAATACATTTAATTAGGGATAATTACAAATTGGAATGGGTTGATACAAGTTTTGTGTATCATGACACATTAAACTAACATGCAAAATATTGTTTTTGAAACGAAAATAAATTGTCAAGACGGGTTTAGAAAATGTAAAAGAAAAAGGCTTAATTATGAAAATAAATTAAAAGTAAATGAAGATTAATTGTATGTGTGTGTGGAGGGGGTAAAGTTACCTCTCTTTCTCTCACTCACCCACACAAAACCCTCTCCCCAAGGTGCAACCGACCATAGCACAGCCCCCCCCACTTCTCTCTCTTTTCTTGCAACAAAACAAACAAAAGAAAAGCAAAGAATTAAGAAGAAAACATTAAACAAATAGGTATGGCTTGTTGACTTGTAATTTTTCCCCCACTCACACCCACATTTCTCTCTCTCTCTACTTCCCCTCAAGTGGCCGAGCCTCCCTCATGCTGCCCTCATTTTCCCCCATCTCATTTTCTCTCAAAAATTCATCTTTTTTCATGCAAAAATCCAAATAAAAAACCTCACAAAATTAAAATCCAATCTCTACGCATTTATTCTTGGCCTATTCTAGTATGGATTTAGGAGTAAGAGACCATCTTTGGAGGCTAAATTTTTCATGTTTGATCTCTTGATCATGAGGTATAAGCTTCATCCAAATTTGTTACTTGTTAATTGTATGTTTGAATCTAGTTTTAATTAGATGTTGTTATAACCTTAATTGCAAAATGAGAATTTCAAGAGAATGGTTTGTGATCAAATTAGGGTTTTTATCATGAGACTATGGTTGTGTGATATATTTAACATGTTAATGCTATGCAAAACTAATCTAGTTGCTAATTTCCTAATTGTAACATTTACAATGCCCAAATTAAGTTTTTAGCAAACTAGGTTTTAGAAATTAATTCAAAATGTGAGATTAAAATATGGTTAAGGTTTTCATGACATTATTAACATTATAAGTTATAGTTTAATACTTTAGATCATGCAAAAGCAAGCTAAAGTATTTTTTGTGCATTTTTACTATGAAATTGTTAAAATTGGATAAATTTGCAAACTAGAATTTTGGGTTTAATGAAAATTGATGAGATTAAATTATGGAAATGGTTTGGGTGTCTTAATCAAGATATTTAGTGAACATTGTAGCCGCTAGAATTGTTAAAACAACTAGATTTGAACTAAATTGGCAATTGTTTCTTACTAGAGTTTCGGAAAAATAGCTTTTAAAGCGAATTTAAAGTTTTGATGATTTAAACCCTATTTCATATATATATTTAGTGTGTTGTGAAACCACGAATGGTGCGTTTGAGTTTTTCTCGATCACTCGGCGTTTGTACGCCGATGTCGAGAGTGTTTGGGTTGATTTGAGAGGGCAACCATAGGTTTTGACCTATGTGAGATTCGTTTGTCGTTTTGGTCATGAGTCGGATTTTAATACGATACGATGTATTATGATACGCAGCTACCCTCACGAGGACTTCAAGACGACAAGCAAGCGCGTTGCGACATCGGCATCAGCAAGCGAAGATCAAGGTGAGTAGATTTTATCTACAGGGGAAGTCGGGTGGATGGCGTATATCACCCCCGCAATTTCATAAGACATATGTGCTATTATATGTATATAGGTGAAATGTGAATACTTGGAAAGAAATGTATTAAGTGATCATGGGTTGGATATAGTGAAATTTGGAGGAAAGAGATTTTAGTTCAGTTATTAGTCGCAAGACCATAGAGTAAAGGATTGCCACACACATACATGCGCATACGTGGTCTGTTATCGTTATATATGGTTATATGGAATACCAAGATGTGCGGATGAGATTGTATATAGGTATGCACATATATGTATGTACTGATAATGAGGATAGTGGATGATAGTTAGAGATGAGTCGATGAGATTGGGCTTGATGCCACGAGATCGGTGATGTGATTTGGATCGTATTATAAGATGCGACATGTGATGATAGCGGATCGGTAGGCGATGTGTTTCACACACACACACACACACACACATATATATATATATGTAGATGGTATCTGTATTGTACTAGACTTAGATTAGTACCCCCAGTTCACGATTCGTGATGATAAGGATACCAGATGAATAATGAGATAAATGTGATATTGACCCGTACCCAGATTGGGATGCCGTACGATGGATTTACCGTACGAGCTATATATTGATGATAGATCCGCACTCTTGACTCGAGGATATCATATGATATATTGTATCGTACATGGTACTATTGAGGCGGGATCACCGACTATTATATATGTGTGTGTGTGTGTGTATATATATATATATCGACTCAGATTTAGGTGGTTTCCATACCCCTTTCGATTGGTTGTTAGTTAGACCTGTAGTTTACCTAGTAGATGTTAGACTGGACCCGTGTCATACCTATTTCCAATACTAACGAATCGTGGAAATTTTTAAAGACATACCAAGGGATACTACGGATATTTCAAGAGACGTACCTTTTCTTAAAAACACCGTAGCCTTTATTTTCAAAACACCACGATTCGTACTATTTCAAACGGCAAAATAGTATAACGCATATGTAGTAAGGTAGGTTCCTTATTGTGACGTTATTATTCATGTTCCGCATATTATTGTTGTATTTACTATTCATTTGCCTTTATTATGTTGTTATCGCCTCATTGCATGTTATTGTGTACTTAGTGATTATGAAACCATGCTGTTAGGACATGATTGTAAAGAATTCTCGGTTTGTGTTTATCAAATGATCCCCGGCAACGGCGCCATTTGATTGATCATTTCTTTGTGTGTCGGTTTAAGAAAATGTATAGAATCACAATCAAAGAATTGTTTGACCGCAATCAACTACGGTGTCTGTTGTAGATTGTAAGCGAGTGCAGATCGTCCACAGGGACAGTGTAATAGTTCGTCTTTTGAATTAGATGAGTCGAAACTTTAAAGAAAAGAAAACAAAACAATTCATGATTTATATTTGAAGTTCAAGAATTAGAAAATATAGATCTAATAGCAAGAAAAAAAATAGAATCATGAATTGATAGTTTGATGATTTTTCCAACCAAATATCAAGAATCGAAATGAGGCTCGTAGGAATCAATCGGATCTATAGACATGATGCAATCTCAAGATGACGTATTCTTATCCTTCGATGGATTGATACTAGATCGATGATGATCGACGAGAATTAGGGATTTCTAGTGAAACTAGGGTTTCGCTTTTTATCCCTTATTCTTTCGACGATATCATTCACATTCTAGCCTCTAGTAAATTCAAGAAACGATCGTAGATCCCTAATTTCGAGCGATCACAATCAAGAAAGCATCGCAACGAAACTAGGTCATCGGTTCTTGAACTTGCTAGGGTTTACAAAACCCGTAGGACTTAAGAATCGTTTTAAGATTTGTTACATCATCATTCTATTGATCGTCTCGAATCCTTGACGAGCGGAGTTTTACTCAAACATCACAACAAGAACTTCAATTACAAATTAAGATCGAATCATGATGCAAGAATTTAAAGAAAACAAGATTAAAGAATTTCACCTTTTATTTATATCAACAATTTCATTACATTCGCTCAAGAACTACAAGAGTAAGAACTCGATCGTCGATTTGGCTTCGCTCGGCTTCGTGAGTCGCGGATCGGCTTGGATCACTTGCTCGATTGGAGATCGGCTCCGTTCCTAAAAGGTTGAAGGGTTTCTCGCTTGATTTGGTACTCGGGATCTTAACTTTTGATTGGAATTAGGGTTAGGGTTTCGCACAAGCCTTGTCACTAGACTTGTGGAAGAAGATGAAGAATTAGAGATTTAGGAATGGGAGAGCTAACAAAGATTAGCTAACTAAAGATTAGCAAAGGAAAGATTAACCTTTAACCCTAGGTCTAGGCTTCTATTTATAGACTTCCCCAAACCCTAGATCTAGGATTAGAATTTGAATTTCCCTCCAAAAGTTAGTTAGAGGAGATTTGAATTTCCCTCCAAAAGTTAGTTAGAGGAGAAGCTTCTAGATGTGATTAGTTAGGAGGGAGCTTCTAGAAATAGTTTGTTAGGAGCTTAAGTAAGATTGGCTTTGTTTAATGATCTTTGCTGATCTGGTAGAAGATTCTAGAGAATTCTGGAATTTGAAGCATCTTAAATGAATATGGGCCTCGATATTGAGATTCTGCATTGAAATATTTGCGCTGACGTGGCAATACCGCCGCGGAACCGCGGCGCAAGCCGGCTCCCGCCGCGGTTCCGCAGCGCTTTGGGGGCTTTAGGGCTTGAAACCTCTGTTGCAGATTTGAACTGACTTTTGGGCCTTTCTTTGATATGTTGATTTTTATATTTCCTTTTGAATTGCTACCAGATCTGAAATCATTGAGTTGGCGTATTTTTGATCAGCTCTTTTGGCTTTGCTTCTGCAATTTCCTGCACAATTTCTCAACACAAGTGTTGCGCAATACAGGGATGATGCGATGCCATGAAATGCAGTCCATTTCCTTTATAGTGCCGGTTTTAGAGTCTAACACATGCAATCTGATATTTCAGGACTGTTTTGCTAATATGTGAAATATGAATACCGAACACTTCTAAATGAGTGCAAATGATAGGGAAATTACCGTGTTAAAAATACATTATTTTCGACTGATCAAATTCCCCTAAACTTATTTTCGTTCGTCTCGAGCGAACTGTTTTATTAAAAAGGGAAGGAGAAAATAAAGAAAGAGAAAAACTAACTAGCACAATTTCGTAGGCAACACGATTGCACTGAGCACGTGCAACAAGCCTTTAAACCTCTAGGTGTCCCTAGTAGGAGGAGTGTTGTCTCCTGAGGGTTTTCAGCGGATTGCACCCACAAAATCCAATAATAAAAGGAAGATCATGAATATTACATTTAAAGACAAGAATTGTAAAAGAAAAGCTTCGAAAATTAGGGTTTCCAACTAAGCTAGCTTTTCAGTTGTCATGAGCCCTATCTTAATGGTCATGAAAAGATGTTAGAAATCACGTCCACCCTCAATAAAACATCGTCTTATTCTTCATTCCTATCTTTCTTCCAAACATCGATCATATAACCCTGCGTGTGTGTAAAGACATCCCTACACCCGGAGAATTCAATTCAAGCTCTCATACTCTTGCCCATCAGCCTCAGTACTTTTTTAATTAATGAATATTTAGATGAGATTGCTCACACACTTTCATGCGACCGTTAATACTTCTTGAGGTACTAACGGACCGATTACTCATGTGCTTACTTATTTGGTGTATTTTCTGTAGGGTTCCTAGGCACTCTCAAGAGGTCTCACAAGGCATCAACCATGCCAATTTCAAATTTAACGGTGCCGAGAAACCCTAGATTAGATCGTTAACTAGAATTTTAGGCGAAAAATGAAACTAGTTTACAACTAAACTAAAAGAACGGAAATACAACCTTTGTAGATCCGTTTCTCCACCTCCATAGGTCCATGATGAAGTCCTCTCCGCTGTCCAAATCGAACCATGACTCTTGCATCGGCTTCATCGGAGAAAAAGCGGGCTAGGTCATCGACGACGATGCCGAAGATGATCTACGTCGAGGCATCACAAGATCAAGCTCCCACTTCACCAAATCATGAAACTTGTGAAGAAAACACACTCTACTACTTAGCAAGAGGTAGAGGATGAAGAAATAGAAAGTGGGTTCACTTTAGAATTGGATTTCTCACTCATTTGCTCAAGTTGCCATTGATGAGGCAAGGTTTCTTCATGAAGAAGAAGAAGAGGAAGAAGATGATAGAATCTCATAAGTATTTTCAAAATAGAAAATATATTATGATAAGTATCATAATGCAACCATGGTTATGTGTAGAGAGTGAACTAGGGTTTAGTGGAGTGGTTAGGGTTAAGCATGAGACAAAATGGTCACTTAGTCAAAGCTTCTTGAAGCTTCAAGATGCAAACAAAAGAAAGCCACCATTTTTCTCTTTATGCCATTTATTTTCCAAAAAAGAATAAATAGGTAAATAAATGAATAAGAAAATAAAACCCTAACCATTACACAACCATGGTTTAGTCTTTACACAAACCCTAGTGAGCATGTATCATCAAACATGATACAATCAAGTGCACTAAAGTATATCACATATACAATGTGCAAATCAAGTGAGAAAATCCTTTTAAATGAACCTATATTAGTTAATGTAAAGTGATATATCAAATATATAATTATACATTAAATCATTAAATCAACACTTGACTTAATGATCCGGTCATATCACATATAACCGAGTAATATCAACAGTAACATCTTATCGAATCAACACTTGATCCGACATCCCGGTTATATCGCATATAACCGTTCAATGTCACATATCGCGAGAATCGAATACAGTATCACATACTGGTATTATTCTCGGTCCCGCACATATCTCATATGCGCTCCTATTTCGTTTCGCTTGAGCCAGGAAACCTCTGTGTAGGACTCTAAAGACTCGTCAATACGCCGGCAGCAGATGATGATCATATCAAACACCCACAAGCCGCAAGCGGTCTGCTAAACGTAACGGCCACCCGGGTATTGAGCGATCAGAAGATCGACGAGCAAGCCAGCTCATATTCCAGTGAATCCAACCAGTAACACTACCGTACAGTCCGGTCTGATCGTCTGATATGTCGCATATCTCGCCTAGGGGTGGTAAACATCAGACCCCAATAGCTTGATAAGTCGTGTCGATATGAGGTCTATAACAGTTCGAGAAACTACTGGCAACACTTACCAGTAAATCTCAGCAACCCTGGCCAGGGATTTCTGGTTATAGCCAATCGAACACAACGCAACATCAACTCCCTATACCGGGAGAGACGAATCCCCTCCTATCGCTCATTGCCTCCATGTGATTCGGGACTGTACCCAAAAGCCACCGTTTTGCACGCCCTCTTGGATGTGGTAAGGTGGAAATCAAAGCACAGTAGGAATCACACAAGACTCTATGACGATCTCGGGTCAACAGACTACTCTGTACCAGTGTCACCAGAGAACTGCCATCTGACGTAAGGTATAATACCATCTGGGAGTTCTCGGCGAGTTCGTCCAGTGTACCCAGTCTCTACTGAGCACCCGTATATCATCTCTGATGTCAAACACCAATGGATATGGGATCATCCATCGCCCATCTGTATGGGTCGAGAAGGTATACGCTAGTCTACTCTGGTATATCGATGCCCCGTCTCGATACACCCACGACTAGGGACCTTGAAGGATGTACTTATAGACTACCATGTCCCCACTAGTATGATCCGCATCATAGTCCAGGTAGTCAAGTACACATCCTAAGGGCTTTACCAACATGAAACAGAGAGACAATCAGTATACACGTTAAGGTAAAGTGTAACCAGATAGCATACTATCATGTCGAGCAAGAAAGTCCTCCCTATATATGTCCCGGCATCCACTACAATATACATCCAATGTACAGTAATGGCCTCTAGGGCATACATATAACTAACATTTTCCTCGTCTTGCACCACCTCAGGCATAGCAGTGACTCCCAGACCAGTTGGCCTTAGGGCACTAGGTGAAGATGCACCCTCACTATATTTTTTTTATTGCTGCCTTGGTGATAACAAAACCAATGCCCATTTTTCTCACCACTTTATATTTTCTTCATTTTTTTATTTCCTTCATACTTTTGGCTTAAAGACAAGAGCATTTCAAGGTATCCACTACCATCCCAGGCTTTAAGACGTGTATAAGTGCGAATAGCAGGGTATCAACGTTCAAAATGTTTGGCTCCCAGAATAGAAACTATTTTTCAGACTTATTTTTATCCTCAGATTAGTGACGTTTTCCATCTTACTAACCCTTGGGACAACAGCTCATAACTACTTATTACTAGTTCGTATAAGAAAACTTCTAATTTTCTTGGTTTTTTTAAATTTTTCTAATCTCATGGATGTAATTTTTCACTATCTAAACTTTTATTATCTTATTTATGTACAAAAAATTTTATTTTTATTTTTAAAATTTTTAAATTTTTATAGGTTTAAAAAAATGTTTTGTGCTTATGCAAAGTATGATGCAAATGATGCGAAAATACGTACAAACCTCCCCCAAACTTGTTTTCAACAGTGTCCTCACTGTTGCCATCTGCTAAATCTCGAAAAACCTGTAAGCTTGGGAGGAATTTATTAGTGGGGGCAAAAATATTTAAGTGAAAAACCTCCCCCAAACCTATTCTTGGCTCATCATTTTGTAAAAATTTTCTTTTCAAGAGCCAGAAAAAATGCCCCCCAAACATGAGTTATGCAATGTTAATCTTTGAAAATCACATGAAGGGGTAAAAAATCAATGGTCGATGCCAAGCTTTGCAAAGACCGAATGTCAACACCAACCATTCAAATTTTTTTTAATGCAGTGCTCTGGTTGGTGGAAGAAGAAGTGGGGAAAGGGTAAGGGGTGGAATAGAATGTGTGTGCGTCTCATTTTGGAGAGACGATGCAGTGAATGTGATGGATTACTCGCATTCTTTTTACAGTTCAGAAGAAGGGGTGGAGGTTCAATTTCATTGATTGGGACATGATTCATCTCAACACCCGTGTCATTTAAAAATGCGAGTTCATCAGCGAAGATCTCCTCAAAAGTTCCAAAAATACCCCGATGAATAATGTCATCACAAAGTGCGGGGTGATCTTCAGACTCTAAAAGCAGTTCATAATCAGTGTTAATTGTTGACCCAGACATCTCGGTGGAAGAGTCCGTATGTGTATGATACATAGTTGGATCAAACAATAACGTATGAAAAGAGTCAAGATTAGTATAAAGAGGGTCATCAAATTCGCTGCTGTCGACATCCATTAAGTCGAAAGAACAGACCTGAGCAGTAGGTTCGGAGGGTACACTTCCCAACTTGTAAATGTTCAGCTCTATTGACCTATTCCCGAAAGATAGGGCTATAGAACCGTTACGACAGTTGATAATAGCATTGGAAGTGGCCAAAAAGGGGCGACCTAAAATCACCGGAATTTGATTCCGTGGGTTCGCTACAGGCTGTGTATCAATTACAATAAAATCTACCGGGAATATAAATTCTCCGATTTTTATTAACACATCCTCCAGTTCTTCCCTAGGTTTAGTGATTGATCGGTCAGCCATCTGGAGAGTGCAATGGGTTGGCTTCAACTCTCCGATACCTAGTTGCTCATAAACTGTGTATGGAAGCAAGTTAACACTAGCGCCAAGGTCTAGTAGAGCACGGTTAATGTGTTTTCCCCAATAGAAATGGAAATAGTAGGATATCCAGGGTCCTTACGTTTCCTCGGTAATTGCTGGGGAAAGGCTGTGTCTACTGTTTTTACCGTGAATATATTCTTGGGCACTTGAGTCTTCCTCTTCCTAGTGCACAAGTTCTTAAGAGTTTTCGCATAGGGCGGAACTTGTTGGATGGCATCTAGGAGAGGGATGTTGATGTTAACTTGCTTAAAAATGTTCATAATCTTCTCCATATGTGGACTCGGTGTGTTAGCCCTTAACCGATTAGGATAAGGTGCTTTAGCAATAAGCGCTGGGTCCATCATAGAAGAAGGAAGTGGGGGTAGACATGATCCCAAAAGAGGAGTGGGGATCGTCTGAGGAGAACTAGAAGAGATGGGCTGAGGTGGCGAGCCTTTTGGGAAACGAAGAATATGCTCGCAAGAAGGTGGTGGGGTAGAAGAACTGGGGTTAGAATTAGAAGTATGTGTGTGAGGAAAGGTCTCAGCCGGGGTGTTATTGATTGATTTATCAGTGTCATCAATCTCTTCCTCAACGTGAGTGTCAAGCACTCTTCCAGATCTCAATGTGATTGCATCCACATGATATGAATAGCCAGGATTGGGTAAAGGTTGAGCTGGAAGTTTCCCTTTCTCTCTTGCGCGCATTTCGGCTTTTAGTTGTGCAATTTGTTCTTCCATCGATTTGATGTTCTCATTTTGAGAGATAATGATCTGCATCACATTCTCGACGGAAGATTGCAGACTTGCCGTCCCTTGGATGGATTGTTTCATGAAAGTATCCAAGGTTTGTGCTAGTGCAGAGGTATTATCTATACCGGTCAATTGCAAAAAGTTTTCATGTCGTGCAAAAGTGTTGGCCGGATTTTGGAAATATTGTGATTGGAAGGGGTGCTGACTCAATTGAAGTTGTGGTTGCTGTTGTGGTGGAGGGACCCTTTGGAAATTGTGTTGGGTTGGAACCGTGTTTTGAGATTGTGATTGGTTCCAAGCAAAATTTGGGTGATTCCTCCAACCCTGATTATATGTGGAAGAAGATGGATCGTTTCTAGGTCTTTGAAATGCGGCATTGGTATGCTCGTGACCTTGAAACGGAGAATTTAGTGGACATTCTTCCGTCAAATGAGAAGGATCAGAACAACATCCACATACAGTTTTGGAGAGTGACATCTGACTTAGGGCGGCATCTAAAAATTTGTTTTCCATAGCGTCAAATTTCTTGTGTAAAGCTGAAATTTCAGCTCTAATTCCTATGGAAATATCATTGCCATCCCTAGACGATTGACTCACACCCTCCCACTGTAAAGATTTTTCTGCGAAATCTTCAAAAAAATTCCATGCTTCCCCATCATCTTTAGTCATGAAGTTTCCTTGACACATGGATTCAAGGGTCTGTCTTGTGTTAGGATTAATGCCCTCATAAATGATTCGGCACAGATCCCATCTCGGGATGCCGTGATGTGGACATTGGACTAACAGATCCTTAAAGCGTTCAAGACATTTTGAAATGTTTCATTTGGAAGCTGGGTGAATTGATAGATTTCGTTACGGACTCGAGCTGTCTTTTGATGTGGGTAGAATTTCTTAAGGAATGCTTTAACGAATTCGTCCCAATTTGAAATGGAATGTGCGGTAGTGTTATATAGCCACTTCTCGGCTAAATCGCACAAAGTGAATGGGAGAAGACGAAGACGTAAAGCATCCACAGAAAGCTGTGAAGTACCCATCATTGCGCATACATTTTCAAATTTGGTGATAAATGCATATGCGTCATCAGACTCGAGACCGTGAAAATTTGGTAGAAGGTTGATGTATTGGGGTTTTATTTGAAAATTTTCCCCGTTGGCTGGTGGAATGGAAAGACAGGTGGAAAGGGGACCTCGTGTATGATAGCACCTCTCTTGGAGAGAGATGCGAGGTGGATTCTGCGCACCAACGGACGGCGGCAGAGTAGTGGAAAAGAAGTTCGATGGAGGTGGATCCATCGAAGTGGGTGTGGTGGTGGGTAAAAGAAAGGGTAAATGTAGAAATACCGACTTTAGGGTCGATCAAGGAAACGCGGACTAACGGGCACTAGAATCCCGTGTCCAGCCTATCTTGCACTAAAAAGGGTTAGTACAAGTGGCAGCGTGAATTTATAATTAGGGGAATGAATGAATGCGGTGTTTGTTTTGAAAATATACGGTTTTTTGAAAAAATGATGCAACCCAACAAATGCAACACACAAAACCCTAATTCTAGAGGTCACCTAGGTCAAACTCTAGACCGCTCCTAACTGCCAAAAGACAAGTCACAGGATAAATCCTCCACTGCCTCTTTGTCCTCCTGTGGCCAGGTAAGTGCCAGGTAAGTGGGAAGGTACTCCACTACGTAAGTAGTGGGCCTAATTAATAACCACTAGCCTTCGACACACTTGCCTTAGACACCACAAGAAAACGCGGATAAGCAATGAATTACCCACGGCCTTCTTCTGTCCTAAGTGTTGGAGATAGTGCCTTCAGAGTCAATTATTGGGTCACAGGCACGTGATTGCAATGATTGAGGGAGGACCTATCCCGGGAGGACAATCTTACTCGAAATGATAGTACGCTATCTGGTTTACCTTTATCATCGTGTACTGCTTTAGGCGACCTGACATGTCGCTATTGCACGTTGATAGAGCCCCTAGGATTCTTGCTTGACTGCCAGCAGTATGAGGGCGATCATATAAGTGAGAGCTGGAGTCTATAAGCACATCCTTAAAAGGTCCCTAGTCGTAGGAGTCTCGAGACAGGGCATCGATTCTCCAGAGTAGACTAGTGTATACAGTCGAGACCCCGACGAGGGGCGGTGGCCGGTCTCATAAGCCACTGGTGTCAGTTGGTTCACCTAAGATGTATACAGGTGCTCATTGGGTTATGAGTACACTGGACAGGACTCGCCGGGAATATGCTAGTTGGTCTTATACCTGACGTCAGATAGCAATTCCCAGGTGACATGTGTACAGGTTAGTTCTTCGACCTGGGGATCGTCATTTGTCTCGTGTGAGTTCCCACTGTGCTTTGATTACTACCCTACCACGGCTCAAAGGAGTCGTGCAAACAGGTTTTAGTTGGGTATAGTCACGAGCCACATGGAGGCAGTGAGCGGATCTTCGGGGGTTCGTCTCTCCCGGTATTGGGGGTGAGGTCGCGCTGTGTCTAGGAGAGCCATTACACGAAGTCCTTGGCCAAGGCAGGAGATTTACTGGTAGGTATTCCAGTAGTATCTCAGGGTGTTCTGGGCTACACTCCGACACGACTTGTACCGCTTTTGGGGGTATGACTTTTACCAACCCCCTAGGCCCGACATGCGATGCTCATAGACGAACGGACCGGACTGTATGGATATTGTCACTGACAGGCTCAGTAGGGTGTCAGGATGAGTTCGCTCATCGACGTCCCTTTTAGTCAATAGCTGGTGGCCCGTCACATATTGGCTTATACCACTGACGTGCTAGTGGTTAAATCCACAGCCATAGTATTGACGAGTCTTTAGAGTCCACCACACTCTCAGTTACTCAAGCTTTCGGGCGAAACGTTGTAGAGGCCGTATGGAGATATGGCAGGGTCCGATCAGATACGTGCGGTATTGCACGGATCAGGATCGGACGGTTAGTACTAGAGGCCGTATAGATATATGGCAAGGTTCGATCGGATACGTGCGGTATTGCACGGATCAGGATCGAACGGATATTACTAGCCGGCTTTGGTTTAAGCCGGATCCTAGTATAGTACTGTGTAGATTTTGTCTCATTGCATTTGTATCCGGTCGGAATACAGATGCGGGTGTATATGCACAGTATCGGGGTTTTCCTGTAATTTATTACGGGACCAGTTTTCTGGAGTTGCCAGTTTGCATTCCGTTCCGGCCGGTTTTCCTTTGTTCTTTCCCGGCCAGACTTTTTCGATGGAGGGGGTTATTTGCAAGTTCGCAAATAACACTTTGTGGAGGATTTTCTTGCAAATGTTTTAATTATGAAAGCATCTTTTGATACCATTCTCATCACTTGCTTTTTGTTGATTAGAAGTGATTTGGAGTTGATTTGATTTTATTATGATGATGTTTAGGTTGTGGTTACCCTCCACCTTTTCCTACACTCACCTTCCTTCTAAGGTTATGGATTCATATTCTTTTCCTCCACCATTTTTCTCACATGAGATGGTTGAACATTTTTGAGAAAAAAGAAGATGAGAGCTTCATTTTGAGAGTTTCATTCTTGATCTCTTTTCATGTTAAGAAAAATGCAAGCACCATTTTTCTTATCTTGTTTCCTCCATCATCTTCAAATGGCAACAAACCCAAATGAGACATAGCTTCAACCCTACACATTCTACAGCAAATCTTGGACGCGTCGGCTAGCCTACTTCACGCCCGAGTTGCCTCGGTATTGAGGTGGGAGCCCGTAAAAGATACAGGCGATGTGGTGCCCTTCCGGCGAGGAGGCGACGACCGGAGTTTCCGCGGAGGATCGGGATGACGACGAGAAGACCGGAGGACTCGGATCACTCGGTATATCTCTAACCCGTCTTGTAGTTGCTAGATCTAGTTTAATGGCCCAATCCGGGGTTTAGTGCGCGGTGGTGCCGGTTTGCTAAGTCCGCAAAATTAAAGTTTATCACCGTTTCCGCATTTGGCCGTCGGATTGACGGCCGGGGCGCCGCCGTGCACTTACATTTGTATCAGAGCCTCGCCATTAACTTCGTCTAGCTTCGTTTGATGTGTTTTTCAGTTCCGATCGACCAAAATTCCAAAAACCCAATTTTAGTTCACATCAGTTTTCTGTTAAAATTTTTTGGTGTCTAAAAATTTTTCAGGTTGTAAAAAACTAATGTACTGGAAATTCTAAGACTACTGGGAAAATTCGACACATTCAGTCGACCACCTAGGCGCGGAACCGTGGCCAAACCCCCCTTGGGCCGCGGTTCCGCCGCACATTGGTGTCTTCACTGCGTCGTATTTTTCCAGTGGGCTTCTGGGCTTATTTTAGGGGTTTTGGAATATTAAAATTGGGCCCAGATTTTCTGTGAGTGCTACAGTATTGCTTGGGGGCCCACTTATTAATTTTTGATCGATCGGATATTTTTAACACATTTTTCACAGTATTTACATTATATCTGTGACCGTGAATGTCACTTGATCGGTAAATCCGGTCTAACTGCTATAGCCCGGTTAGACGGATTTGCGAACATGACTTTCACGTTGATGTTCTGTGATTTTGCTGTGATGTTGCGGATCGGTCGTGGGGGATAGCCTGGATGCAATGCTAGTACTGTATTGTTGTATTATATACATTTGATATTGCGGGGCGAGCGTCCGACATGTGGACTGCCGTCACTGCCTGATTGTATTATTCTTTTGGGGCACGACCTGGTTGCGGTCGATGTACCCGTTGTATGTATATTTTACTTTCTGTACTAGGATTACCACGCGGAGGGGTGCACGGATAGCCGGGTTCTAGAGGGCAACAAGCCCGCATCTCATGGCATTGAGACGGAGGGGGCTTCACTCTAGGATTGGCGGGCTATTCCCCGCACTCGTAGGGGGTACAGGTTGACCCAGGAGGGGTGCCTAAGTTACCGGATTTTGTGAAGTGCTGGGTGGTCCATTCACGGCGCTGAAGGGGGCTGCCTCGCTTCAGGTTTTGGCGGGTAACTTGCCGCGCCCGTAGGGGTCTAGGATTTCATTGCACAGGCTATCCACACGACCAGGGGAACGTCGGGTTTCAGTAGTGGCTCTATGAAATCCGGGGATCCCAGATATCTGTATTGTTCTGTGATGCTGTACATTTCTGTGATGTTGCATTTTTATCACGCCTTGAGCGAATATAATATATTGGTATATATATTAGTAGATGTTGTATATGTTTTACATCCGCGCTAGTCCAGTCCCCGCTCTGTCGTTAGTTAGCTAACCTAACGGGTGATGACGGGACCCAGTGGCGAATGCGGATGGCATATACGTACGTCAGTATATTTTCGTTCTTTCTGGTGTGATCAATTGATGGGACTGCGTTGATTCGGATCAATGCAAGTTAAAACAAACCTATTCTGATGTTGTTGGAACACTTTTCAAAAAGCTGTTATTGCAAGGACGTTCACTTTTGTTTTGCATCGTGGTATTCATTTGGAATATCCTACTCCTCAGTCGACGAGGCAAGGGCCGAGATCCCTTCACCGGGAGTGACCCCTTGGACAGAAGTTTGCGTCAGGGCATTAACTTCACTATAGCCGATTACTTTTGCTTTGCATCGCGGTATTCATTTGAAATATCCTGCACCCCATTCTACGGGGAAAGAGCCGAGATCCCTTCACCGGGAGTGACCTCTTTAGTAAAGGTTTTCGTCACTATATTTTCTAAAAAGTTATCCGTTCCTTCAACGATATCAAGTTCATTACGTTAAAGGTTTTCGCCAGAAACCATACGTAGCCCTTCATCATTTCAGTTAAATATTCGGTAGTATTCAAGCTATGTATTTTGACCTCACGCCAAGGCATAGTGCTTGGTAGCTGCCGAGTATTTATCTGTTGCATAGATAGAATGCGTTGGTTTGGGACAGTCGTACTACTATTTTGGCCTACGTCAAGGGTATGTACGGGTGGGTTCAAATTAACCTGGACAATGATGGGTAGAACTTGACATGTGACTTATGATATTTTGACCTCACGCCAAGGTCATAAGAGCATGGGGTAAAAATCATATCGGGAGTTTCAAAAGAACTGAAACTTGCCAGATATGCGCATACCTTCTGGAGTGTGATACCGTGAGCGGATTCCGTCACGTTATCATGCAATGATAGTTGGATCCCGATTCCCACTGATGAGTTGGTTTACTCCTCGGATGACCCCGACTAATTCTTCTTTCAGGTTTGGAGGAGAATTTGAGGTACAGTGGGAGGTTTCCAGATTAGATAAATTGGTAACCATTCTGATCTAGGATAGAGTGCACGCTGAGTGTTTCTTTTCTCTTTCTCTCTGGCAGCGACCATTGACCCGACCCTAAGATTATGACTCAGTGACCAAGTTGACCGAACCTTCTTAACACTGGCTTTTGGATTGTCAGAGTTGCAGACCTCATTGCCACTTCTACTTTTACCCTTTTCTCCAGGACACCCCGTATTACTGCGAACGTCCACTTGTATTGGACAAAACCATCGTATGGTTAGATACGAACTCGAAGGAATTCAAGGATGGTTTCTGGTTCTGGAGAAAACGAATAGGATTATTCAGTTGTCTTTTCTTTTCACCTTCTCTCAGGTTGCGAGTACTCCTTGGTTTAGGAGTAGTACACCTATTACGCAAATTGGACAGTCTTCTTCCAAACCATAGGCTGGTGCCGACCGGTAGGGAATGAAGAAAACCAGTTAGCCTAAACGGTGTACAGAAGGTATTAAGTTCAGACAAAGAAAGGGATTAGTAAGAGGGCAAAGTAAATTGCGACTGATATTCACGACCAAACCAAGTATTTCTTCGCCAATCCTAAATCACCTTTGTATTTCTCCAGGACACTCCGCATCACTACGAAGATCCACATTTTATTGGATACTCCATCGTATGGTTATATACGAACTCGAAAGGAACTTGTTCCAGTTTGGGGATGGATTCTGGTCCAGGAGAAATAGGAATAAGGTTTATTCGGTTGTCTTTTATCTTCACATTCTCTCGCATTGCGAGTGCTCCCAGGACTAGGACAGTACACCCATTATGCTTATTGGATAGTCTTCTTCCAAACCATAGGCTGGTGCCGAACGGTAGGGAAGGAAGAAAACCATTTGGCCTAAGGGGTGTGCAGAAGGTAATGACTAAAGACATATAAAGGGATTTGGAGAGGTGGCAAAGAATTATACGGTTATAGTTGTGAATCTGGATAATGGAAGTGGCATTACTAAGAATACCGGGATACCCCATCGAAACATTTCAATGTTTCAGTTCAGCTGTGTACTGTTAAAAGAAAACTGATTTCCCGATTAGACACTTGCTCCAGGGTATGTATTTACCAGGTTTGATTCTCACATCTGTATGGTTTTACAGATGATGAGTGGGAGTAAATTATTGGGAATTGGGTGATCATCCTCATTATATCGGGATTCGTTGTAATCGGTGATATTTGAGGAGATCACCTGGGCTGTTTGCCGGTCGGCAAATATTTGGTTTTGAATATCCGCTGTTGTGCACCAATTTCAAATTGATATATCTGTACGTCTATTTTTATAGAGTGAGATATACCTTTTGATATTATGTCGATGACATTTACCTATATCAGTGGATGGTTAGGTAAGGAGCATTAAACAGCTGTGTAATTCTTCTTAAACATAAGTACAGTTTTCAACCTACGACACACAGAGAAAGAGTTGTTAGACTCAGCGGACTTATACAGAGTATTGTATGTTGTCCAGTGTCCATTAGGACAGAGGGGTTGGTCCTCATACTATATTCTGTTTACTTTTAACTTCTCTAGTTCTTAGACATGTGTTTCGTAGAAACACATGGTCTAAGTTTTGAGGAGTTATAGGTATTTGAATAGAGTAGAGAACCAGGTGTAGCAAGTATCGGGATTCTTCAAAGTGATCGAAGATGTAGAAACTTGTGTATGGTATTCAGTTGATAGTAATGATAAAGAGAAATTGCTTCTCTTTCAGGTTACTCATAATTGGAAGCATTCCTAAGTTGAGTAACGTTGATCGGCCTCTCTCCATTTAGTTGACATGCACTGGAGACAGTTGCATGATTTTGAATCTGGTTCAATTAAATCAGTGTCTCTAGTTCTATATTGGATATAGTACAGTTCATATCTTAACATTGTTAAGGTACGGGGAGTTGTCCGGCTTATGATTAAAACCAGACTCTGGATAACTCAAGGCACGTTTCTGTAATGGCTGTTTGTGGGTTGACCCAGGCTATGACGAGGGTTGATTTTCTACCATCTGGCAGATCAATAGAAATATTGTTCTAGATTCGCCACAGTTTTATTAAAAATGGATTTTTTCAAAAACAGTAGTGGGAGTACGGTAGAACTGGAAGTGATTCCAGAACCGCAAACGATTACTGAAGATTTGATAAGGAACCTAAAGATTCAATCTGATTTGACATTCCATTGGCCACTCCGCAGATAAGATGGGTAACTTCAGGCACCCGAGAGGTACTCCGGTAGCCTCAAGGACGGTGACAGGGAAGTTCTTGTTTACCCACACTTGCCATTGTTGTTGTTCCAGGCTGCGAGACCCGGCAGGAGGATGAGTATAGCGTCGTTCTAAACTAGCTTTAGAAGTGCACGTCTATATGGCTCTGCCAGAGGGTTGTCGTAGTCAGTGGGAGCAGCGGAAGCATTGGTGGACATCAGGCTTATGTCTATTTATAGACTAAAGCAGATGTAGCGGAGATAGATCATCTATTTCTGATGTGACAGTCATAGGTTTGACGTCTTCAGAATAGGGGATGGATCTGTTCAGAAGGTAGTAGGAAGTGATATTCCTATACTACGATCGGTTATACTTTGGTCGTCACACAGTGGTTTCTCCACAAGGGACTTGGACATTATATCAGAAATACTGGTTACTAGATCTATGGTTTTAGATCTAGATTTGGGTAGTTTCCCAATCAGGGTACTTTGACAGCATTCTAAGAGTATTTAGAATGGACAACTCCTGGCACGGTAGTGTACCTGCAGGTGATGGAGTCACCCTCTCTGAAGGTGTCTTACAGACTAAAGGGGAGAGGGATGTGCATGATTGACAGATCACTTGCTCAGGCAATTGAGTCAATCATGAGATGTCAAGTACCACACCAGATGTTGTTCTTGCACTAGATGCAATAAGTTGACATTGATCCAATCCTGGAGAAACAGTCAGAAGCAGTTTTAGAACATAAGTGAATGTTCTAGGGATATGATAACGGCTGCCTCCTTTGGGAGACAGTTATCATTCCAGGCTTCCAAGATGACATGGACGACAAGGAGGTTGTCAGAGTTATAGTTTTCCTTCTGACGAGGGGCAGTATTTTGGACAGGTGGTCCAAGGCAATACTGAGGGTGGCATGGCGCAGGATACTGATTAAGTTCAGTTGACGATACAGTCTAAGAAGTTTGGATTTCGAGTTCATTTATGGGCTAGGTCCAATCAGACATCCAGACATTCTAAGACAGGTATTGCTCATTTCGGGAGATGGCTTTCTCCGCGAACTTGAGATGGAGAGAGACATAGAAAGAAACATCTAGGCGGATCCACTTACTGAGGCTATTCCTCAACCGCAATAGTTTCACAAACGGGATTTGTGAGACTGACTAGTAGAGGAGTTGGGTGTTCGGTATCACACGGGCTGTGAGTATGCGACATCGCAATAATTAGCCTTGAGTGCAAGTGGGAGATTGTTGGAGATAGTGCCCTCAGAGTCAATTATTGGGTCACAGGCACGTGATTGCAATGATTGAGGGAGGACCTATCCCGGGAGGACAATCTTACTCGAAATGATAGTACGCTATCTGGTTTACCTTTATCATCGTGTACTGCTTTAGGCGACCTGACATGTCGCTATTGCACGTTGATAGAGCCCCTAGGATTCTTGCTTGACTGCCAGCAGTATGAGGGCGATCATATAAGTGAGAGCTGGAGTCTATAAGCACATACTTAAAAGGTCCCTAGTCGTAGGAGTCTCGAGACAGGGCATCGATTCTCCAGAGTAGACTAGTGTATATAGTCGAGACCCCGACGAGGGGCGGTGGCCGGTCTCACAAGCCACTGGTGTCAGTTGGTTCACCTAAGATGTATACAGGTGCTCATTGGGTTATGAGTACACCGGACAGGACTCGCCGGGAACATGCTAGTTGGTCTTATACCTGACGTCAGATAGTAATTCCCAGGTGACATGTGTACAGGTTAGTTCTTCGACCTGGGGATCGTCATTTGTCTCGTGTGAGTTCCCACTGTGCTTTGATTACTACCCTACCACGGCTCAAAGGAGTCGTACAAACAGGTTTTAGTTGGGTACAGTCCCGAGCCACATGGAGGCAGTGAGCGGTTCTTCGGGGGTTCGTCTCTCCCGGTATTGGGGGTGAGGTCGCGCTGTGTCTAGGAGAGCCATTACACGAAGTCCTTGGCCAAGGCAGGAGATTTACTGGTAGGTATTCCAGTAGTATCTCAGGGTATTCTGGGCTACACTCCGACACGACTTGTACCGCTTTTGGGGGTCTGACTTTTACCAACACCCTAGGCCCGACATGCGATGCTCATAGACGAACGGACCGGACTGTACGGATATTGTCACTGACAGGCTCAGTAGGGTGTCAGGATGAGTTCGCTCATTGACGTCCCTTTTAGTCAATAGCTGGTGGCCCGTCACGTATTGGCTTATACCTCTGACGTGCTAGTGGTTAAATCCACAGCCATAGTATTGACGAGTCTTTAGAGTCCACCACACTCTCAGTTACTCAAGCTTTCGGGCGAAACGCTGTAGAGGCCGTATGGAGATATGGCAGGGTACGATCAGATACGTGCGGTATTGCACGGATCAGGATCGGACGGTTAGTACTAGAGGCCGTATAGATATATGGCAAGGTTCGATCGGATACGTGCGGTATTGCACGGATCAGGATCGAACGGATATTACTAGCCGGCTTTGGTTTAAGCCGGATCCTAGTATAGTACTGTGTAGATTTTGTCTCATTGCATTTGTATCCGGTCGGAATACAGATGCGGGTGTGTATGCACAGTATCGGGGTTTTCCTGTAATTTATTACGGGACCAGTTTTCTGGAGTTGCCAGTTTGCATTCCGTTCCGGCCGGTTTTCCTTTGTTCTTTCCCGGCCGGACTTTTCCGATGGAGGGGGTTATTTGCAAGTTCGCAAATAACACATTGTGGAGGATTTTCTTGCAAATGTTTTAATTATGAAAGCATCTTTTGATACCATTCTCATCACTTGCTTTTTGTTGATTAGAAGTGATTTGGAGTTGATTTGATTTTGTTATGATGATGTTTAGGTTGTGGTTACCCTCCACCTTTTCCTACACTCACCTTCCTTCTAAGGTTATGGATTCATATTCTTTTCCTCCACCATTTTTCTCACATGAGATGGTTGAACATTTTTGAGAAAAAAGAAGATGAGAGCTTCATTTTGAGAGTTTCATTCTTGATCTCTTTTCATGTTAAGAAAAATGCAAGCACCATTTTTCTTATCTTGTTTCCTCCCTCATCTTCAAATGGCAACAAACCCAAATGAGACATAGCTTCAACCCTACACATTCTACAGCAAATCTTGGACGCGTCGGCTAGCCTACTTCGTGCCCGAGTTGCCTCGGTATTGAGGTGGGAGCCCGTAAAAGATACAGGCGATGTGGTGCCCTTCCGGCGAGGAGGCGACGACCGGAGTTTCCGCGGAGGATCGGGATGACGACGAGAAGACCGGAGGACTCGGATCACTCGGTATATCTCTAACCCGTCTTGTAGTTGCTAGATCTAGTTTAATGGCCCGATCCGGGGTTTAGTGCGCGGTGGTGCCGGTTTGCTAAGTCCGCAAAATTAAAGTTTATCACCGTTTCCGCATTTGGCAGTCGGATTGACGGCCGGGGCGCCGCCGTGCACTTACACTAAGTGAGCGCGACGGTCCTTAGAGTCATCTCTAGATTTCTTTTAATTAATGAGGGTCAATGCGGATGCAAGTTTGTGATTTTCGGGGCTTAGGAAGGGTAATGAACTCCCCACCAAATCTGGATTTGGTCGTGCCCCTTAATATCCGTATTAATATGCAAACAACCAAGAGTCAAAAACACGCATAATTTATTTTTGCTTTTTGCGCGGCGCTGCGATTATTTGCAAAGAAACCTGCACAAAATGTTAATTGGAGCAAATGAGGGGAGAGGTAAGAAAGTGAGAAGCTTACAGAGAAAGTTTGGTACAGTGAAGAAATTAAACTGCGGCGGAACCGCGGTTTTAGTCACTTATTGCCGCGGATGCGCGGTCGAAAAGACTGTTTACTGCACACAAATTCTTGACACTGTTCAACTTGAACTCCTCAGCTCTCTGGAAATTTCAGAAAATTTTTATCCAAGCTACAATGATTTCAGATTTCCTCGCAACAAATCACAACAACTCGTATTAGTGTTTGCGCGAGTTTAGATCTAAAAATTATAATGGAATAAAATTTTCAACTCAAATTTCAAAATACGAACAATTAGCGCACTATCCCCGGCAACGGCGCCAATTGATTGTAAAGAATTCTTGGTTTGTGTTTATCAAATGATCCCCGGCAACGGCGCCATTTGATTGATCATTTCTTTGTGTGTCGGTTTAAGAAAATGTATAGAATCACAATCAAAGAATTGTTTGACCGCAATCAACTACGGTGTCTGTTGTAGATTGTAAGCGAGTGCGGATCGTCCACAGGGATAGTGTAATAGTTCGTCTTTTGAATTAGATGAGTCGAAACTTTAAAGAAAAGAAAACAAAACAATTCATGATTTATATTTGAAGTTCAAGAATTAGAAAATATAGATCTAATAGCAAGAAAAAAAAATAGAATCAAGAATTGATAGTTTGATGATTTTTCCAACCAAATATCAAGAATCGAAATGAGGCTCGTAGGAATCAATCGGATCTATAGACGTGATGCAATCTCAAGATGACTTATTCTCATCCTTCGATGGATTGATACTAGATCGATGATGATCGACGAGAATTAGGGATTTCTAGTGAAACTAGGGTTTCGCTTTTTATCCCTTATTCTTTCGACGATATCATTCACATTCTAGCCTCTAGTAAATTCAAGAAACGATCGTAGATCCCTAATTTCGACCGATCACAATCAAGAAAGCATCGCAACGAAACTAGGTCATCGGTTCTTGAACTTGCTAGGGTTTACAAAACCCGTAGGACTTAAGAACCGTTTTAAGATTTGTTACATCATCATTCTATTGATCGTCTCGACTCCTTGACGAGCGGAGTTTTACTCAAACATCACAACAAGAACTTCAATTACAAATTGAGATCGAATCATGATGCAAGAATTTAAAGAAAACAATATTATAGAATTTCACCTTTTATTTATATCAACAATTTCATTACATTCGCTCAAGAACTACAAGAGGAAGAACTCGATCGTCGATTTGGCTTCGCTCGGCTCCGTGAGTCGCGGATCGGCTTGGATCACTTGTTCGATTGGAGATCGGCTCCGCTCCTAAAAGGTTGAAGGGCTTCTCGCTTGATTTGGTACTCGGGATCTTGACTTTTGATTAGAATTAAGGTTAAGGTTTCGCACAAGCCTTGTCACTAGACTTGTGGAAGAAGATGAAGAATTAGAGATTTAGGAATGGGAGAGCTAACAAAGATTAGCTAACTAAAGATTAGCTAAGGAAAGATTAACCTTTAACCCTAGGTCTAGGCTTCTATTTATAGACTTCCCCAAACCCTAGATCTTGAATTAGAATTTGAATTTCTCTCCAAAAGTTAGTTAGAGGAGATTTGAATTTCCCTCCAAAAGTTAGTTAGAGGAGAAGCTTCTAGATGTGATTAGTTAGGAGGGAGCTTCTAGAAATAGTTTGTTAGGAGCTTAAGTAAGATTAGCTTTGCTTAATGATATTTGCTGATCTGGTAGAAGCTTCGAGAGAATTCTTGAATTTGAAGCATCTTAAATGAATGTGGGCCTCGATATTGAGATTCTGCGCTGAAATATTTGCGCTGACGTGGCAATACCGCCGCGGAACCGCGGCGCAAGCCGGCTCCCGCCGCGGTTTCGCGGCGCTTTGGGGGCTTTAGGGCTTGAAACCTCTGTTGCAGATTTGGACTGACTTTTGGGCCTTTCTTTGATATGTTGATTTTTATATTTCCTTTTGAATTGCTACCAGATCTGAAATCATTGAGTTGGTGTATTTTTGATCAGCTCTTTTGGCTTTGCTTCTGCAATTTCCTGCACAATGTCTCAACACAAGTGTTGCGCAATACAGGGATGATGCGATGCCATGAAATGCAGTCCATTTCCTTTATAGTGCCGATTTTAGAGTCTAACACATGCAATCTGATATTTCTGGACTGTTTTGCTAATATGTGAAATATCAATACCGAACACTTCTAAATGAGTGCAAATGATAGGGAAATTGCCGTGTTAAAAATACATTATTTTCGACTAATCAGGACACCAGCACCATTACCCATGACGCCTCATTGCACGTACACTTGCTTGCCGGCTCACACACATCTTCATAGAAAATTGCCATGTCACGTACACTTTAGAAATACCATTTCATTGACATAGCTTGCTAGCTGTTAGTCGCAACATGTTATAGCTTCCATATGCTAGTTTAACTATTGCATTCATATACTCATTGGTCATGTAGCATTCTGGAGATTTATGCCGATATTCACTGTTTACTTATTCTTGATTTTTGGATTTCGGATTTCCTTGATATTTCTGGATTTAGGGGGTGGGGGAGGGGAAACCGCAAGAATATATATAAACTTCTCTCTCTCCCTCTTTTTAAAAATGCAAGTTGCGGTTTTCTCGTGATGTATGAGTCGTTCACCATGAGTTTCCATGATTGCTGTTGGATTTCGAGACTCGATTCGAGAAGCCGGATGAACCGTCTCGGGTACATGGTGGACCCAGTATGGTACCCCGAGGCAAGAAGCTCGAGTTGTAGACGATGAGCCCAGCAGGGACAGACTGCCTACGGGTGATTGGTTGGCGCGGCGGATATCCGGAGGATACTGTTCGTGGTCATGTGATTGATGATATCGGCCGATCCGGACCGACGGAGCACAAGGTATTGATATATTGAGATTTGAGATACAGAGATATGGGATTTGATATTGAGATACTGAGATTTATGTTTTGTGTCGATGCTTGACACTGATTTCTCTGTTGATTTCATTGATGATACTCGATTGATATACATACAGAAATCTCATTAAATAAAGAAAACAGTGGTCTCATTTATGATGTATTCTGTTTTTATTCATCATGCATTCATACATCATATATCTAATATGTAGCCATCTGAGGCACTGACACGAGCACGTAGTATTGCACTTCATGTTGATGGATCTGGATATTAATTGAGGATATTACCTGATATGACCTAGGATAGCGTCATACATGCGATTTCTGCTCTGTGATGTTTTCTACTCACGAGTTGGCAACTCACCCCCGTTGTGCCACAGTTCCTTGCAGGTTTTGCTGTACCGGTTTCGTTGCGGCTTTGCTGGCATACTGTTCCTTCCGGGTGATTGCTTTGGTAGGTGGGTTCTTTTGCATCAGGACCACCATTGTATATTTGTTATTTCAGTTGTATCTAGTAAAACTCCATCAACCAGAATTGTATTTTTTGATAGACATAGAAGACCAGTGTTTATTCTTTCGACCGTAGAGTCGCGCTTGTATTATTATGGGTTTTCTTGATGTTTTGAGTTTCCTTTTGAGTTTTGATCCTCGCCCTTCGGCGTTGTATATTATATTGCTTGCGTGGTTGTGGCTGTCGATTGACGAAGAGCTAGCTCCCGCTTGGGGATGCCTTTATTCATTATTTATGTTTTATCAGGTTTTGTACCCGTTTGGGGTCAGTATTTACAAAGGAAACTTTGCCGAAATTTTCAGAAAAGACCCGAGATTTTAAAAATACATATTTCGGCTTATGTTGTTAAATTTCTTACTTTAAATTGGTTTTCCTTCACTCTACTGCTTTACTTGGTTTTGATTTCGGGGTTTTTGCTTACTCGGATTACGTATGCCTCGAGATGTTTCGTAATTTAAGTGCCAGTCACGCTCGGCACTTTTCGGGTCGTGACAATAAACCTAGTGCAACTATTGCACGAAATACCCACCAAGTGCAGCAAACGCATGAAATGCGAATCCAGTGCAACCAATGCACGAAATACGAATCCGGTGCATCCAGTCCACAAAATATCAAATCCATCTAGTGCACAAAATATCAAATCCTGTGCATCTAGTGCACGAAATATCAAATCCTGTACATCTAGTGCACGAAATATCAAATCCTGTGCATCCACTGCACAGAATATCACATCCTGTGCATCCACTGCACGAAATATCATCAATAACTCAAATGCGTATGAAAACTACACCGAGTGTATCAAGGTGTATAAAACTCATAAACGTGTGCAACTGCGTGCACAAAACACGTATCAATGCACTGCAAGCATATGTGATCTATACCGAGTGCAAAAAAATCAAATCGAGTGCGTACCACATGCACAAATCAAATCAACCGTATGAAATCCACGAAATCATAAACATGTGCAGCCAAGGCACAAAATCAATATCAAGTGCAATAACCATGCACAAAATGTAAATACCCAGTAGGTATAAACATGGTGTACAAAAACAATATCATGAAATTCAATCATCAAAACTCAAATCCAAGCGATATAAGCGTGATATTCGGATCACAAACGCAAATCGCAACAAATGACATTGAGGTACACCTCCTACAATGTCGATAAATAATGACGTGCCCAAAACCGGCAGAGCAAGAACATCTGCTTGCCTCCTGCTCACTGTCTGGCGTCTTCTGTCTCTGGGTCCTTATTTCTCTGTGGATTACCAATCCCACACTCTATCGGCTCATCTGCCCGGTCAGGTGTGCTAACGGAAACGATTCCGCTCTGGCACTCCTCAGGTCATCTCTCGGCCAATTAGTATGATCACTCATAAAGCAGCACGTCACTGGCGTCGTCCTCTGGCCCTCTGAATAAACGTGACACAACTGATCCTCGGTGCAATCTCATCGTAGCAGTGTCCTGGAAGGAACCGGCTCAAGGTCTCTTCTGATCTCTCCTATACCGAACTATACGGAGGCCGGTACACTTACATAATCTTTTCTCGTTCTCTTGACATCTGCGTCCTGCAATGGTTCTCGGCGACAATCAATCCGGAATCTCTTGCACGGACTCGAAATCACGAACTCGGTATCTTCATCACTCTGTAGAAGATATCTAGCCGAATGCGTCCTCGGGAACTCATCCCAACTATCGGAGGAATACTCAATACTCATCCGTTCTCGATCAACTCACAATGCATCTGGGTGAGGTCCTCTATCCAAAGCTGGTCTTGTTGTTGATCTCCTATCACAGGATCCGGACGACGTTAAAATTTTTGATCGAGTCATCAAAGTCCCAAAATATTCTGAGAGCTCAACACCTGAGCACAGTTTAATAATATTCGGTATATGCCACAGTACCTATGGACCAGCCGTAGAAGGGCAAACCCAAGCCTCACTGATGGCACCGCTAAACTGCCGCAAACCCTAGGGTTCAAAAGCGGTTCTATGGTCATCACATCGAGTTAGGGTTTCATTCTTCTAGAGGGTCCACAGAATCACTTGCATGTTCCCCCGAATACTTTAAACTTGAAAAAATGGGTTTTCTGACATTCGTTCGAACCTTTCAACTCCGCCTAGACGACATGTGAACACCTTCCGTCCGCATGCTAAACAATTGCCTCAATCCTCAAGGATAGACGATACATCAACGGTCATTTCTGGATCAGTCTACTCTAGACCTGAGTAAGACTCTCCACACTGGAAATCTTCAACTCAACTGGGCCTGCATCGGTACATCAAATCCGACGAATCACTTTCGTCTCTCAACTCAACCCAAGATAGACTAGCTATCATCTATCGCATCTCTTCCTGGGAGCTCCAGCGATCTCAGCTCTGGAAGCGGCATCATATCAATCTCAGCAACA
Source organism: Agapanthus africanus (assembly GCA_030015575.1). Taxonomy (NCBI): domain Eukaryota; kingdom Viridiplantae; phylum Streptophyta; class Magnoliopsida; order Asparagales; family Amaryllidaceae; genus Agapanthus; species Agapanthus africanus. The sequence continues at coordinate 212,656,234 of JASDDO010000004.1, forward strand.
GCTGGGTCATCTGTCTGCACAGTCGATGACATCATAAATCTCTAAGGTATGCTGTACATCAACAGTCCTCTCACAGCAGGCAGCCACTAACAATGGCCCGATCATCCGGCACAAAACCGTACACTCGCCTTAAACGAGAGGTCACAACACCATACTACATCGATACGTTCCCATGTCACCAGAAAAACACGATGGTCAGTTCTCGTCCACGACGAGCTCGCCCTGACCGCAACACTAGCAGCAGCTCAAACTGCGCTTAAAACTATGGTGACAGGAACCTCAATCATGTATCGACGAAAAAGATCAAAGTGATGAAAAGAAACAACAGATCCAGAATGAATATATGATCATAAGGACGAACGGAATCAGTGAGAGTATGATCATGTAGACGAATAGAATCAAGGATCTCAAATGGATGTAAAATCAGGGAAACGAAGAGAATCACAAGTCTCCAGATATGTACATCCTAAGGTCCCTTAAGCGGAGTATCATATCGTAAATATGCCGCGGAACATACGTACGGTGTTGGAGATAGTGCCCTCAGTGTCAATTATTGGATCACAGGCACGTGATTGCAATGATTGAGGGAGGACCTATCCCGGTAGGACAGTCTTACTCAAGATGATAGTATGCTATCTGATTTATCTTTATCATCGTGCACTGCTTTAGGTGACCTGACAGGTCACTATTGCACGTTGATAGAGCCCCTAGGATTCTTGCTTGACTGCCAGCAGTATGAGGGCGATCATATACGTGGGAGCTGGTGGTCTATAAGCACATCCTTAAAAGGTCCCTAGTCGTGGGAGTTTCGAGACAGGGCATCGATACTCCAGAGTAGACTAGTGTATACAGTCGAGACCCCGATGAGGGGCGGTGGCCGGTCTCACAAGCCACTGGTGTCAGTTGGTTCACCTAAGATGTATACAGGTGCTCATTGGGTTATGAGTACACCGGACAGGACTCGCCGGGAACATGCTAGTTGGTCTTATACCTGACGTCAGATAGCAGTTCCCTGGTGACATGTGTACAGGTTAGTTCATCGACCTGGGGATCGTCATTTGTCTCGTGTGAGTTCCCACTGTACTTTGATTACTACCCTACCACGCTCAAAGGAGACGTGCAAACAGGTTTTAGTTGGGTACAGTCCCGAGCCACATGGAGGCAGTGAACGGATCTTCAGGGGTTCGTCTCTCCCGGTATTGGGGGTGAGGTCGCGCTGTGTCTAGGAGAGCCAGAACATGAAAAGTCCTTGGCCAAGGCAGGAGATTTACTGGTAGGTATTCCAGTAGTATCTCAGGGTGTTCTGGGCTGGTCTCGGACACGACTTGTACCGCTTTTGGGGGTCTGACTTTTACCAACCCCCTAGGCCCGCCATGCGATGCTCATAGACGAACGGACCAGACTGTACATATATTGTCACTGACAGGCTCAGTAGGGTGTCAGGATGAGTTCGCTCATCGACGTCCCTTTTGGTCAATAGCTGGTAGCCCGTCACGTATGGCTAATACCTCTGACGTTCTAGTGGTTAAATCCACAGCCATAGTATTTACGAGTCTTTAGAGTCCCCCACATTCAGTTACTCAAGTTTCGGGCAAAACGCTGTAGAGGCCGTATGAACATATGACAGGGTCCGATCAGATACGTGCGATATTGCACGGATCAGGATCGAACGGTTTGTACTAGAAGCCGTATGGATATATGGCAGGGTTCGATCAGATACGTGCGGTATTGCACGGATCAGGATCAGACGGATATTACTAGCCGGCTTTGGTTTAAGCCGGATTCTAGTATAGTACAGTGTAGATTTTGTCTCATTGCATTTGTATTTCGGTTGGAATACAGATGCGGGTGTGTATACACAGTATCGGGTTTTACTGTAATTTATTACGGGACCAGTTTTCTGGAGTTGCCAGTTTGCTTTCCGTTTCGGCCATATTTCATTTGTATCTTTCATTGGCCGAAGATTGGTGGAGGAGGGCTTATTTGCATTTGTGCAAATAAGCATTTGTGGAGGGTGTTCTTTGCATTTTGTTGTATCATGATACTTGCACCATCATTTGACTTCTTTTGACCATGATGGCTTGACTTTTGTTTTCATTATGGTTGTGGTGGAGTGTTGGTCTTTGTTCATTATCATGCTTGATGATGATGGTTGGTCATGATGAGGGAGTGTGGTTTGCTCTTTGACTTGGTGATCTATCATTCTTTTTCCTTGTATTATTGATACAACCCCACTAGGATTTTCTTCCCTTCTCTCTTCACCTCATATGGCCGGCCACTACTCATATGGGGCTGTCCTAATTTTTGTGCAAGGGATTTACACTCATTTGGCTTCACAAAAATCCCATAGTTCCACCTCCAAAGTTTAGTTCATTCTCCTCCACAAAATGGCAATCTCCATGAACCCCAAAATGAGACATGGTTCTACACGTATTCTACAGCAAACCTTGGGCACGTCGACTCGCCAGCTTCGTGCCCGAGTTGCCTCAGTATAGAGGCGGGAGCCCGTAAAAGAAGCAGGCGACGTGGTGCCCTTCCGGCGACGAGGTGGAGACCGGAGATTCCGCGGGAGATCGGGACGACGACGAGAAGACCGGAAGACACGGATCACTCGGTATATCTCTCTTCCCATCTTGTAGTTAGCTAGGACTAGTCTAATGGCACGATCCGGGTTTTATAGTGCGCGGTGGTGCCGGTTTGAAAAATTAAAGTTAACCATCGCTTCCACATTTGGCCTCGGGATGGAGGCCGGGACGCCGCCGTGCACTTACAGTGGTATCAGAGCCTCGCCATTAACATAGCCTAGCTTTGTCTAATGTGTTTTACATTTCCGATCGAACAATTTTTCAAAAACCGTATTTTTCTTCACATCAGTTTCTGTCGAAATTTTTTGAAGTCCAAAAATTTTTCAGGTTGTTTCAGAATGATTTGTAGGACAATCTAAGAGTTCTGGGAAAATTTGGTCTCGTGAACAGTCTAAACGACCGCGGAACCGCGGCCAAACCCATGCTTGGGCCGCGGTTCCGCCCCGACTTGAACTGATTAGTGTGCCAAAATTTTCCAGAAAGCTCCTGGGTTGAAAATATGGGTTTTGGAATATTAATTTTGGGCCCAGAATTTCTTGATGTGCTACAGTAGTACTTGGGGCCCACTTGTTATAATTTTGATCGATCGGATATTATAAACACATTTTTTCACAGTATTTACATTATATCTGCGACCGTGAATGTCACTTGATCGGTAAATCCTGTCTAACTGCTATAGCCCGGTTAGACGGATTTGCGAATGTGACATTCACGTTGATGTTCTGTGTTATGCTGTGATGTTGCGGATTGGTCGTGGGGGATAGTCTGGATGCAATGCTAGTACAGTTGTAGTTGTATTATGTACATTTGATATTGCGGGGCGAGCGTCCGACATGTGGACTACCGTCAATGCCTGATTGTATTATTATTTTGGGGCACGACCAGATTGCGGTCGATGTACCCGTTGTATGTATATTTTACTTTCTGTACTAGGATTACCCCAAGGAGGGGTGCACGGATAGCCGGGTTCTAGAGGGCAACGGGCCCGCATCTCATGGCATTGAGACGGAAGGGGCTTCACTCTGGAATTGGCGGGCTATTCACCGCACTGTTAGGGGGTACAGGTTGACCCAGGAGGGGTGCCTAAGTTACCGGATTCCGTGAAGTGTCGGGTGGTCCATTCACGTTGCTGAAAGGGGGCTGCCTCGCTTCAGGTTTTGGCGGGTAACTTGCCGCGCCCGTAGAGGTCTAGGATTTCATTGCACAGGCTATCCACACGACCAGGGGAACGTCGGGTTTCAGTAGTGGCTCTATGAAACCCGGGGATCCCAGATATCTGTATTGTTCTGTGATGCTTTACATTTCTGTGATGTTGCATTTTATCACGCCTTGAACGAAATATTATATATTGGTATATATATATTAGTAGATGTTGTATATGTTTTGCATCCGCGTTAGTCCAATCCCCGCTCTGTCGTTAGTTAGCTAACCTAACGGGTAATGACGGGACCCAGTGGTGAATGCGGATGGCATATACGTACATCAGTATATTTTCGTTCTTTGTGGTGTGATCAATTGATGGGACTGCGTTGATTCGGATCAATGCAAGTTAAAAACAAACCTAATCTGATGTTGTTGGAACACTTTTTCAAAAGGCTGTTATTGCAAGGACGTTCACTTCTGTTTTGCATCGTGGTATTCAGTTGGAATATCCTGCTCCTTAGTCGACGAGGCAAGGTCCGAGATCCCTTCACAGGGAGTGACCCCTTGGACAAAAAGTTTGCGTCAGGGCAATGACTTCACTATAGCCGATTACCTTTGCTTTGCACTGTGGTATTCAGTTGGAATATCCTGCACCTCATTCTACGGGGAAAGAGCCGAGATCCCTTCACCGGGAGTGACCTCTTTAGCAAAGGTTTTCGTCACTATATTTTTATAAAGCTATCCGTTCCTTCAGCGATATCAAGTTCATTACGTTAAAGGTTTTCGCCAGAAACCATTCGTAGCCCTCCATCATTTCAGTTAAATATTCGGTGGTATTCAAGCTATGTATTTTGACCTCACGCCAAGGCATAGTGATTGGTAGCTGCCGGGTATTTATCTGTTGCATAGATAGATGCGTTGGTTTGGGACAGTCGTACTACTATTTTGGCCTATGTCAAGGGTATGTACGGGTGGGTTCAAATCAACCTGGATAATGATGGGTAGAACTTGACATGTGACTTATGATATTTTGACCTCACGCCAAGGTCATAAGAGCATGGGGTAAAAATCATATCGGGAGTTTCTAAAGAAACTGAAACTTGCCAGATATGCGCATACCTTCTGGAGTGTGACACCGTGAGTGGATTCCGTCACGTTATCATGCGATGATAGTTGGATCCCGATTCCCACTGATGAGTTAGTTTACTCCTCGGGTGACCCCGACCAGTTCTTCTTTCAGGTTTGGAGGAGAATTTGACGGTACAGTGGGAGGTTTCCAGATTAGATAAATTGGTAACCATTCTGATCTAGGTTAGAGTGCACGCTGAGTGTTTCTTTTCTCTCTCTCTTTGGCAGCGACCATTGACCCAACCCTAAGACTATGACTCAGTGACCAAAATTGACCGAACCATCTTAAACACTGGCTTTTGGATTGTCAGAGTTGCAAGCCTCATTGCCACTCCTACTTTTACCCTTTTCTCCAGGACACCCCGTATTTCTACAAACGTCCACTTCCATTGGACAAAACCATCGTATGGTTAGATACGAACTCGAAGGAATTTATTCGAGGATGGTTTCCGGTTCTGGAGAAAACGAATAGGACTATTCAGTTGTCTTTTCCTTTTACCTTCTCTCAGGTTTCGAGTACTCCTTGGTTTAGGAGATAGTACACCTATTACGCAAATTGGATAGTCTTCTTCCAAACCATAGGCTGGTGCCGAATGGTAGGGAATGAAGAAAACCAATTAGCCTAACGATGGTGTACAGAAGGTATTATGTAAAGACAAATAAAGGGATTAGAAGGAGGGCAAAGTAAATTGCGACCGCTATTCACGACCAAACCAAGTATTTCTTCACCAATCCTAAATCACCTTTGTATTTCTCCAGGACACTCAGTATCACTACGAAGATCCACAGTTTATTAGATACTCCATCGTATGGTTATATACGAACTCGAAAGGAACTTGTTCCAGTTCGGGGATGGATTCTGGTTCAGGAGAAATAGGAATAAGCTTTATTCGGTTGTCTTTTATCTTCACCTTCTCTCGCATTGCGAGTGCTCCTAGGATTAGGACAGTACACCCATTATATTCATTGGATAGTCTTCTTCCAAACCATAGGCTGGTGCCGAACGGTAGGGAAGGAAGAAAACCATTTGGCCTAAAGGGGTGTACAGAAGGTAATGACTAAAGACATAGAAAGGGATTTGGAAAGATGGCAAAGAATTACACGGTTACAGTAATGAATCTGGATAATGGAAGAGGCATTACTAGGAATACCGGGATACCCCATCGAAACATTTTAATATTTCAGTTTCACTGTGTACTGTTAAAGGAAAACTGATTTCCCAGTTAGACACTTGCTCCAGGGTATGTATTTACCAGGTAGGATTCTCACATCTGTATGGTTTTACAGATGATGAGTGGGAGTAAGTTTTTGGGAATTGGGTGATCATCCTCATTATACCGGGATTCGTTGTAATCGGTGATATTTGAGGAAGTCACCTGGGTAGTTTGCCGGTTGGCAAATATTTGGTTTTGAATATCCGCTGTTATGCACCAATTTCAAATTGATATATCTGTACGTCTATTTTCATAGAGTGAGATATACCTTTTTGAAATTATGTCTACGACATTTACCTATATCAGTGGATGGTTAGGTAAGGAGCATTAAACAGCGGTGTAATTCTTCTTAACCATAAGTACAGTTTTCAATCTACGACACACGGTGAATGAGTTATCAGACTCAAGGGACTTATACAGAGTATTGTATGTTGTCCAGGGTCCATCAGGATAAAGGGGTTGGTCCTCGTACTATATTCGGTTTACTTATGACTTCTCTAGTTTTTAGACAGGTGTTTCGTGGAAACACAGGGTCCGAATTTTGAGAAGTTATAGGTATTTGAATAAAGTAGAGAACCAGGTATTGCAAGTATCGGGATTCTTCAAAGTGATCGAAGATGTAGATACTTGTGTATGGTGTTAGTAATGCTTAAGAGAACTTGCTTCTCTTTCAGGTTACTCATAGTTGGAAGCATTCCTAAGTTGAGTAACGCTGATCGGCCTCTTTCCATTTAGTTGACATGCACTGGAGACAGCTGCATGATTTGAATCTGGTTCAATTAAATTAGTGCCTCTGGTTCTATATTGGATATAGTACAGTTCATATCTTAACGATGTTAAGGTACGGGGAGTTGTCCGGCTTATGATTAAAACCAGACACTGGACAACTCAAGGCACGTTTCTGTAATGGCTGTTTGTGGGTTGACCCAGGCTATGACGAGGGTTGACTTTCTACTATCTGGAAGATCAATAGTGATATTGTTCTAGACTCGCCACAGTTTTATTAAAAATGGATTTTTTCTGAAAACAGTAGTGGGAGTATGGTAGAACTGGAAGTGATTCCAGAACCACAAACGATTACCGAAGATTTGATAGGAACCTAAAGATTCAATCTGATTTGACATTCCATTGGCCACTTCACAGATAAGGTGGGTAACTTCAGGCACCCGAGAGGTACTCCGGTAGCCTCAAGGACGGTGGCAGGAGGTTCTTGTTTACCCACACTTGCCATTGCTGTTGTTCCAGGCTGCGATACCCAGCAGGAGGATGAGTATAGCGTCGTTCTGAACTGGCTTCAGAAGTGTACGTGTATATGACTCTGCCAGAGGGTTCTCGTAGTCAGTGGGAGCAGCGGAAGCATTGGTGGACATGTGGCTTATGTCTATTTATAGACTAAAGCAGATATAGCGGAGATAGATCATCTATTTCTGATGTGACAGTCATAGGTTTGACTTCATCAGAATAGGGGATGGATCTGTTAAGAAGGTAGTAGGGTGTGATGTCCTGGTATTTGGATGACATACACAGAATAGGAAAAGAAACTCCTATACTACGGTTGGTTATACTTTGGTTGTCACACAGTGGTTTCTCCACATGGGATTTGGACATTATATCTGACATACTGGTTACTAGATCTATGGCTTTAGATCTAGATTAGGGTGGTTTCCCAATCAGGGTACTCAGACAGCATTCTAAGAGTATTTAGAATGGACGACTCCTGGCACGGTAGTGTACCTGCAGGTGATGGAGTCACCCTCTCTAAAGGTGTCTTACAGACTAAAGGGGAGAGGGATATGCATGATTGGCAGATCACTTGCTCAGGCAATTGAGTCAATCATGAGATGTCAAGTACCACACCAGATGTTGTTCTTGCACTAGATACAATAAGTTAACATTGATCCAATCCTGGAAAAACAGTCGGAAGCAGTTTTAGAACATAAGTGGATGTTCTAGGGATATGATAACGACAGCCTCATTCGGGAGACAGTTATCATTCCAGGCTTCCAAGATGACCTGGACGACAAGGAGGTTGTCGGAGTTATAGTTTTTCCTTCTGACGAGGGGCAGTATTTTGGATAGGTGGTCCAAGGCAATACTGAGGGAGGCATGGCACAGGATACTGATTAAGTTCAGTTGACGATACAGTCTAAGAAGCCTGGATTTTGAGTTCATTTATGAGCTAGGTCCCATCAGACATCCAGACACATTCTAAGACAGATATTGCTCATTTCGGGAGATGGCTTTCTCCGCGAACTTAAGATATAGAGAGACATAGAAAGAAACATCAAGGCGGATCCACTCACTGAGACTATTCCTCGAACGCAATAGTTTTGCAAACGAGTTTTGTGAGACTGACAAGTAGAGGAGTTGGATGTTCGGTATCACACGGGCTGTGAGTATGCGACGTCGCAATAATTAGCCTTGAGTGCAAGTGGGAGATTGTTGGAGATAGTGCCCTCAGAGTCAATTATTGGATCACAGGCACGTGATTGCAATGATTGAGGGAGGACCTATCCCGGTAGGACAGTCTTACTCAAGATGATAGTATGCTATCTGGTTTATCTTTATCATCGTGTACTGCTTTAGGTGACCTGATAGGTCACTATTGCACGTTGATAGGGCCCCTAGGATTCTTGCTTGACTGCCAGCAGTATGAGGGCGATCATATACGTAGGAGCTGGTGGTCTATAAGCACATCCATAAAAGGTCCCTAGTCGTGGGAGTTTCGAGACAGGGCATCGATACTCCAGAGTAGACTAGTGTATACAGTCGAGACCCCGACGAGGGGCGGTGGCCAGTCTCACAAGACACTGGTGTCAGTTGGTTCACCTAAGATGTATACAGGTGCTCATTGGGTTATGAGTACACCGGACAGGACTCGCCGGGAACATGCTAGTTGGTCTTATACCTGACGTCAGATAGCAGTTCCCTGGTGACATGTGTACAAGTTAGTTCATCGACCTGGGGATCGTCATTTGTCTCGTATGAGTTCCCACTGTACTTTGATTACTACCCTACCACGCTCAAAGGAGACGTGCAAACAGGTTATAGTTGGGTACAGTCCCGAGCCACATGGAGGCAGTGAGCGGATCTTCAGGGGTTCGTCTCTCCCGGTATTGGGGGTGAGGTCGCGCTGTGTCTAGGAGAGCCAGAACATGAAAAGTCCTTGGCCAAGGCAGGAGATTTACTGGTAGGTAATCTAGTAGTATCTCAGGGTGTTCTGGGCTGGTCTCTGACACGACTTGTACCGCTTTTGGGGGTCTGACTTTTACCAACCCCTAGGCCCGCCATGCGATGCTCATAGACGAACGGACCGGACTGTACGGATATTGTCACTGACAGGCTCAGTAGGATGTCAGGATGAGTTCTCTCATCGACGTCCCTTTTGGTCAATAGCTGGTAGCCCGTCACGTATGGCTAATACCTCTGACGTGCTAGTGGTTAAATCCACAGCCATAGTATTGACGAGTCTTTAGAGTCCCCCACATTCAGTTACTCAAGTTTCGGGCGAAACGCTGTAGAGGCCGTATGGACATATGGCAGGGTCCGATCAGATACGTGCGGTATTGCATGGATCAGGATCGAACGGTTTGTACTAGAAGCCGTATGGATATATGGCTGGGCTCGATCAGATACGTGCGGTATTGCACGGATCAGGATCGGACGGATATTACTAGCCGGCTTTAGTTTAAGCCGGATCCTAGTATAGTACAGTGTAGATTTTGTCTCATTGCATTTGTATTTCGGTCGGAATACAGATGCGGGTGTGTATACACAGTATCGGGGTTTTCCTGTAATTTATTACGGGACCAGTTTTCTGGAGTTGCCAGTTTGCTTTCGGTTCAGCCATATTTCATTTGTATCTTTCATTGGCCGAAGATTGGTGGAGGAGGGCTTATTTGCATTTGTGCAAATTAGCATTTGTGGAGGGTGTTCTTTGCATTTTGTTGTATCATGATACTTGCACCATCATTTGACTTCTTTTGACCATGATGGCTTGACTTTTGTTTTCATGATGGTTGTGGTGGAGTGTTGGTCTTTGTTCATTATCATGCTTGATGATGATGGTTGGTCATGATGAGGGAGTGTGGTTTGCTCTTTGACTTGGTGATCTATCATTCTTTTTCCTTGTATTATTGATACAACCCCACTAGGATTTTCTTCCCTTATCTCTTCACCTCATATGGCCGGCCACTCCTCATATGGGGTTGTCCCAATTTTTGTGCAAGGGATTTACACTCATTTGGATTCACAAAAATCCCATAGTTCCACCTCCAAAGTATAGTTCATTCTCCTCCACAAAATGGCAACCTCCATGAACCCCAAAATGAGACATGGTTCTACACGTATTCTACAGCAAACCTTGGGCACGTCGACTCGCCAGCTTCGTGCCCGAGTTGCCTCGGTATAGAGGCGGGAGCCCATAAAAGAAACAGGCGACGTGGTGCCCTTCCGGCGACGAGGTGGAGACCGGAGATTCTGCGGGAGATCGGGACGACGACGAGAAGACCGGAGGACACGGATCACTCGGTATATCTCTCTTCCCATCTTGTAGTTAGCTAGGACTAGTCTAATGGCACGATCCGGGTTTTATAGTGCGCGGTGGTGCCGGTTTGAAAAATTAAAGTTAACCATCGCTTCCGCATTTGGCCTCGGGATGGAGGCCGGGGCGCCACCATGCACTTACATACGGTACGTCACTCTACTCAAGCTACCTACTCCATCAATCAGGTCATCCTATGTAACGAAAGTTCGGGTCTAACACCCCCTTGTTCAAGTCTAAGTTCTGTAAGGTCAAGCCTAGGTTCCAAAATATATATGCCTTAGACTCCACATAGTCAAACCTAAACTCGAACCAAGGTTAAACCTAGCGCTTTGATACCAACTTTGTCACGACCCAAAATATTAGCTCGCGACCAGCACTTAAATCACGCGACGTCTACAGGCGTAACGTAATTCAAGTAAGATGAAACCCAGGAATATAAACCTTTTTATGAAATAAAGAGGTGAAGCTTTGAAATAAAGGTGTAAAAAAATCATGTTTTATCTTTTGAAAATTTGGGTAGCACCTCCTTTGTAAAAACTAACCCGGAAAAAGGGTACAACACAGAATATAATAAGGCATCCCCAAACGGGAGCAAATCACGCCCAACGGCGGAAACAACCACCACAAGTATAAATAACAAGTATACGATGCCAAACGGCGAAGATCAACACAAAAGATAAAGTAAAGCAAGACATCAACCCCAAAAGCGAACATAAAACCCATCGCTCAAGTCTCGCAACTACAAGTCTTCTAAGTCTTCAACATAAACAAATACTAGTTTCTGATTTGATGGAGTTGACTAGATACAATAGGAATAAAAATACAAGAGTGGCACGATCCAACATGTACCACCTACCAAAAGCAAATCACCCGAAAGCAGCTGTGTGCCAGCGATGCCGCTACTGATCCATACGGTCAACATGCAAGAACTGTGGCACAACGGGGGTGAGTTGCCAACTCATGAATAGAAAAACATGATCAGGTAGAAATCGAAATAAACAACAATTCCTAGGTCAACTATATCATAAAGGTAATACTATGATATCTAGGGTGACCGTATCTGCATATGTGCCAACACATAATAAATGCCTATCAGCAAGTGGATATCATCCAACAATATAATCAATGCATGTATGCAGCGGATCTCGTCCAACAATATAATCAATGCATGTATGCAGTGGATCTCGTCCACGTGTTACCCACTGACACAACAACTCCTGCATGTAAATATCATAAAAGTATATGCAGGTAAATATGAGGATATAAAACAACGTGTGTCCCTCGCGACACAACAAAATCATGAAAACCTGAGTGTTTAACCTTGACACTCGAAACACCATGAAACCCGTGTCTAGCATCGACACGTAAATCCTCATGCCTCAGGCGCCGTCCCCACGACTGGCCCTGATGTCTGTCGGTACATCACTCCGGTCGGTATCCCCGCGATAACCACTGAGTCTAAATACTATCACCGGTTGGTACTTGCCCAGCTTTCTAGGCTCATCGCCATCACCTGCGATCTTCTTGCCGAGGGGAACCATACCGGCTCCACCATGTACCCGCACATGGCCCACTCCACTCCTCGCATCGGGTATATATCACAAATCTCAGAATCGAGAAATCTCATGGTGGACGCATCGAAATATCATATCAAGAGAAACCGGGTTTTCAAACAATACATAGTTTCTTGAAATACCCCCACGGTTCTCAAATTCATAAATCACATGAAATCCATATCTCAATGCGTAAATCCATGAAAAACTGATATATGCAACATAAAACAGCAATATGAGCATATTAAGGGAAAACCGCTCTTTTAAATGAATCCAGTTTTAAAATATATCATGCGGTTCCCAAATTCTTCGAAATCAAGTGCAGCATCATATGAGGTGTACATGTAACTATAGTAAGATAAGTATCTACATGTAAGCAAGTATGTATGATGCATCTCATAAGCACAATAGCATAATAATCATCGTCTCAATATCACATGTCAATACAATACCACTTAGGGGTATATGCAGCTATAGCAAGATATGTGGGTGTACATGTCAGTATGTATGCATGATGTGCATGTAGCTATAACAAGGTATGTGGGTGTACATGTCAGTATGTATGCAACATATAACAGGATGCAAGCATGTCCGTATACCTCATGCAACGTGGAACAGTGATATGAACATAGAAAATATATCATGGCATGATGTAGCAATTCTACTGTGTAGTGACATGGCAATTATCGATGATGAAGGAATGTGAACCGGTAAATCTATGTAAGTGTAACATACGCATCATCGATAATGGTGTAGGTGTACTAGCACAGGTATATTTAATGTAATGAGAATAACATGATCGTAGCATAAAGTACATCATCAGCTAAAAGCTATAAGGTATACGTGTCTATAATATATCCGAGTCGGTGAATCCATCAATCGGCATCCAGCCTCACAACATCACGTACGGTACAATCCATCGTACGGCCTCCTCTAAACAAGGGTATGGATAAATCAATAGGTAAAACTCATCGCGTACGGAAATCTATCGTACGACAACATTAAACAAATAGGGATTCTATCAACCTATACAACATCGGGGTACGGATCTAAGTCTCGTACGTCATATCACTCAGTATGCAAAACATTATCCATATAAAAGTACCTATCTCTCAGGTCACATCCATATCCATCTCGTATCAGGGGACTGACAAAGGTATCAACAATCTCATATCGACTCGAATCCATAAAATGGCATATCACACTAAGTCATCATATCACACCGTATACTCGTTCATCACATTAATATCTCGCATCACAATATAAAAAAACGTCACACCTGTTCTCTTTCAATTCGTACCTATCATGATTCACTTATCATTTATATTATCATAGGTCAATATGTTCGTTAGCATCAACTTCTATCATATTATCGTTTGTAAATCCTACAATCATGTCCGTCGCATATCATTTATCAGGATAAAATAATCAAACGATATTCCATATCAATGTTTGCGGGGGTGCTATACGCCATCCATCCGGCTTCCCCCATAGATATAAATCTACTTACCTGCTAAACTCCTCGCGTAGCCGTAGTCGATGTACTTCGTCGTCTCGGAATCCATGCGAATGTACCGATCGATCCGTGTCCTTCGGTCTTTAGCTATCATTTCACGCTCCTCACGGCATCTCCGATCTCCGGTCTCCTCGTCGAAGTAGCACCATGTCAACGAATCTTTATACGGGCTCCCGCTTCAAACTGAAGCAACTCGAACATGAAGTTTGCTAGCCGACATGTCCAAGATTGAAGTAGAGAAAGTGTAGAATACTTTGTCTCAATGTTCCCAAGTATTTAGGTGGAGGTAAATTGAAGTTGCCATGGATGGAATCAAGTGAGCATAGGAATTGCAATGATGAAAAATATAATCAGCCCCCATCCAAAATGGGCTCGGCCACAGCCACCATTGTTCTCTGTGGAATGAGAAAAACATTTTGAAGTGGTGAGAATGAATACCTTAATTAAAGCCACACATGATTAATATATAAAAAAATATCATGTCCAATGAAGGGGGGCCCGGCCACAACAAGGGAGGGGTGGTCACAAACAATGAAGTGGTGACCAAATCCAAAACCCATCATAAATATCTTCACAAGATCAACTAGAAATATCTAAGCTCAAAACAAAAGCTTTAATGAACAAAGGCGGGTTACAAATAACACCTCACCATTCTAGAATCAACCATCATGACTCACCAAAACAAACCCAAAAGATAATTTCGGCCATGAACGAATTTGTAAGGAAATGGAGAAAAACAATACACAAATATGAACCAATAATTTATATTTTAAATGAATAAATCATTTCAAATCTTCAAATTATTTCACAAATATTTCTATATATTTATATCACTTTACGACAACCCCAAATTCGCAAATCGGTAGTTTTTGCAAAATATATTATTTTAATATTAAATTCCACAAAATAATATTTTATATTTTCTGAAATGTTACAATTTCTAATTTCACAATTCCACACTTAATCAACTTCTAAACTAAACTAGAATACAAGAAACTAAAAACTAAACTAAATGAAAGGAATTATACCTCATTTGGGCAACTGAAGAAAAACCCTAATTTCTCAAAGTCTCCAAAATCCAATATTAATGGGTCCAAAGTATTGAGGATGAGGTGGAGATCAAGTTTTATGAAGGGAGTATAGGGTTTTGATGAAGATTTTGAGATGGGTCATGAGGGTAGAATGAGGGAGCTTGAAGATGAAGAAGGAGAAGAAAAATGGTGGGGGAAAAATGAATGAGGCAGCCCCCCCTCTCTCTCTTCTTATTCTTACCCTCTCACACTCATGTCTCACTCTCTCTCTCTCCAATCATTCTCCTTTTAACCCCTTTCCCTTTTTCTCACAAAAATACACAAAATACCCATAAAACAACACAAATGCAACAACATGCAACAAAATGCAATATGACATGGTGCACTAGCCATGGAAAAGAGTAGAAGCACGGATTTGGCCTAATCGTGATTAGTAGTGCACTAATCGGGTTTAATTTTTAAACTGCATATAATTAATTATAAAATTGCCAAATCCAATAAATATATTTTTAAATGAATAAATCATTTTAATCTACAATTATTTCACAATTATTGGTATATATTTATACCATTTTACGAAAACCCCAATTTCGTAAATCGGGTCTTTTTCGCGAAATATATTATTTTAATATTAAATTCCAAAAAATAATATTTTATATTTTCTGAAATGTTACACAGTACCCAACTAAAACCTATTTGCATGAATCAGTAGAGCCTTAGTAGGGTAATAATCAAAGCACAGTGGGAACTTACACGAGACAAATGGAGATCTCAGGTCGACAGACTAACCTGTACTCATGTCACCAGAGAACTGCTACCTGACAATAGGTATAATACCATCTAGCATGTTCCCGGCGAGTCCATCCAGTATAAATAATAACCCAGTGAGCACCTGTATACAATCTTTGGTGACTAACTAACACCAATGGTTGTGAGATCGGCCATCGCCCCTCGTCGGGGTCAAGAAATGTATACACCAGTCTACTCTGGAATATCGATGCCCAGTCTCGATATTCACACGACTAGGGACATTTAAGTATTTTCTTATAGACTACCTAGTTCTCATATGTGTCATCGCCACAATAACCCTGGTAGTCAAGAATGATTCCTATGGGCTCCATCAACATGTAATAGTGATCCGTAATACCACATAATACATGTACATGGTGATAGAGATGAACCAGATATCATACTATCATTTTGAGTAAGATCATTCTACCCGTATAGTGTAAGTCGATGTCGCACACCCCACGCACTTGTGGGGAAATTTACAAAAAAAACGATTTTTATACTTTGCAACACCGACTTTAACTCCAGGATCTTTACAGAAACCTTAATTAGCTAAAACTACTAGGAGGCTCTAACTACTATGAAAAGTGTTATACCTCCTTGTTAACAAGTCCTTTGGGTCTTCTTCTTCTCATCCTCTTCTTTAGCTCCTCGAAGATCGGATCGAGCTTGCAACGTCGGTCTCCTCGTGTCGAAAATGATCCACCCGATAGTCTATACCTCAAGCTCCAACCTTTAAACCGAGGTAACTAGGGTACTTAGTTTGCTAAGCTCAGTAGCCTAGAAGATGTAGAGTATCTAATGGAGTGTTTTATTTCATAAGACCCTAGGGTTCACAACTCATGTGAGGGTTAGGGTCTTGAGGAAGAAAGAGAGGCAAAATATATAGAGAGAAAGAGAATGAGCAAATGAGCTAAGTTTTGGCAAGTGAAGAATGGCTCCTCTCTCCTCACTCATTCAAGCATGGATTATTTTCATATAGAAAATATCAACCATGATTGAATAGTAAGTCCAAACAAATAAACAAATACTAAGAGCCATGCTTCAACCCATGCCAAGCATGTCTCAAAATTTCCACCTCATTAATCTATTTCTCAAAATAGATAAGCCAAATAATGCGGTGTCCTCTTATAGAAGCATGTCTTGTGAAATTACAAGAATGCCCTCACCGTATATACATACACGTATTCGTATTCCGAAAGATATGAATACAATGAGATGATAACAATCCAATAATATAACACTAGGATCCGGCTTAAACCAGAGCCCATCCGAATATCATCCATCCGAATATCATCCGTGTAGCCAGTACACGTATGTGATCGGAACCCTGCCGTAAAACTATATGGTCTCTACATCGTTTTGCCCGAAGTAGGGAAACCCTCTATGTGGGACTCTAAAGACTCGACAGTACGCTAGCAGTGGGTTTAACCACAATTCCGTTAGCGGTACTAGCTGCACGTAACGGCTACCCAGGTATCTGTCGATAAGAAGGCCGATAAGCAAACTCATCCGAACTCCTACTGATCCTATCTGTAACAATCTCCATACAGTCCGGTCTGTTCGTCTAAGATACTCGCATATCGAGCCTAAGGGGTGGTAACCTTCAGACCCCTAATAGCAAAATAAGTCGTGCCAGGGTAGAGCCCAAAACACCATGAGAAACTACTAGAGTACCTACCAGTAAATCTCGCTTGCCCTGGCCAGGGACTTTGTGTAATGGCTTTCCGAACACAGCGCGATATCAACCCCTAATACCGAAGGAGACGAATCCTATCTAACCGCTACTGCCTCCAAGTGCTTCGGGACTGCACCCAACTACTACTTGTTTGCACGACTCTTTTGAGCCGTGGTAGGGTAATAATCTAAATACAGTGGGAACACACTCGAGACGAATAGTGATGTCAAGTCAACGGACTAATCTGTACTCATGTCGCCTAGGAACTGCTACCTGATGATAGGTATAATACCAACCAGCAGTTCCCAATGAGTCCGTCCAGTGTAACTCATAACCCATTGAGGACCTGTATACTATCTCCGGTATCGGATACAAATGGCTGCGGGACAGGCCATCTTCCAAACTGGAATAAGAAGCGTATACACTAGTCTACTCTGGAGTATCGATGCCCTGTCTCGATAATCCTACGACTAGGTACCTGTATAAGGATGTGCTTATAGACTACCCAGCCCCCACTAGTGTGACTTCCATTAAGGGCTCTACCAATATGTATAAGCGATATGCTAAAAGAAACATATGCACATATTGAGGTAAAAACAAACCAAGTAGCATACTACCATTTTAAGCAAGACTGTTATTATAACTGTGAATATCACACGCTTCCAATATATAATATACAATCCAGTATGATACAATAATGGCCTCTAGGGCATATATCACTAACAATCTCCCACTTGCACTAAGGCCATGTATTGGCATATCGCAGACCTATCATCTCGATTAGCCTCTCAAACCGTGTCTGAGGGATAGCCTTTGTGAATGGATCTGTAGTGTTGTTCTCTGTCTTTACCCTCTGCACCTCGATCTCTCGGCGATCAACGATCTCTTTAATCAGGTGGAACCGCCTTAAGATGTGTCTGGACTTCTGATGGGACCTTAGTTCCTTCGCTAAGGCTATAGCGCCGTTGTTGTCACAATACAGCGGTATTGGATCAACAATGGACGGAACCACTTGAAGCTCTATCATGAACTTCTTGATCCAGACTGCATCTTTTGCGGCGTCACATACAGCGATATACTCCGCTTCTATCATCGAGTCAGCAACGGTGTCCTGCTTTGAGTTCTTCCAATAAACCGCCCCTCTATTGAGGGCAAAGACATAATCCGACATGGACTTGGAGTCATCCTTGTCACTCTGGAAGCTGGAGTTGGCGAAGGCCTCAACTTGGAGGTCTTCTCTACTGAACACCAAGAACATCTCTTTAGTCCTTCTCAGGTACTTGAGAATGTTCTTCACTGCGGTCCACTACTTCTCCCCTGGGTTTGATTGATACCTGCTTACAACGCTCAGTGCGTAAGCTACATCTGGTATGGTACGCAACATCACATACATTATAGAGCCTACCGCAGAAGCGTAGGGTATAATACTCATGCGATCCCTTTCCAAATCAGTCTTGAGAGTTATCTCTTTGGAGATGGCGATTCCATGACAAGCCGGTAGATTATCACACTTTGAATCTTCCATACTAAATCTTTTCAGTATGGTGTTGATGTACATTGACTGTGAAAGTCCCAACATCCGTTTAGATCTATCATGATAGATCCGGATCCCCATAATGTAGGAGGCATCATCCAGGTCCTTCATGGAGAACCTTTGTGACAAGAATCCTTTGACTGATTATAGCATAAGAATGTCATTTCCTATCAGAAGAATGTCATCCACGTACAAGAAGAGGAATACTACAGTTCTTGCTACAATTTTACTATAGATACACGGTTCATCTGGATTTTTTATAAAGTCGAATTCCTTGACCATCTTATCAAAACAGATGTTCCAACTCAGCGATGCCTACTTTAATCCATAAATGGACTTAAGCAACTTGCACACTCTTTCGCTGCTCCCACTCTCAATGAAACCATCCGGCTAATTCATATAGACACACTCTTCCAAATTTCCATTCAAAAAAGAGGTCTTTACGTCCATCTGCTAAATTTCATAATCGTGGAAGGCAGCGATGGAAAGAAGGATCCGAATGGATTTGAGAATAGCCACTGGAGAAAAGGTTTCATCATAGTCTAAACCAGGTCTTTGATGAAAACCTTTTGCAACAAGTCTAGCTTTATAGGTTTCAACCTGTCCATCTACACCAATCTTCTTTTTGAAGATCTATTTGCAGCCTACGGGTTTTACCCTTTCTGGAGCAATGTCCAAAGTCCATACTTTGTTGGTGTACATGGACTCCATTTCGGTCCGCATTGCATCCAGCCCTTTTACCGAGTCTCTGCTCTGAATGGCTTGCTGGAAACTAGTTGGCTCATCATCATTGATGATGCAATCCTCTCTATCCCCATATATAGGAAAACTGTAGTATCTCTCGGGCGGACGAGACTGCCTACTAGTCCTGCGGAGTGGCGCGGGGATTTCAAAACTTCTGGTTCCACCATGTTTTCAGTAATAGCTTGTGGTTCTGGAATTTCTTCCAGTTCTATTGCGCTCCCATTTATTTCTTTTTCAAGAAATTGAGTTTCCAAAAAGCGGGCATGCCGAGAAACAAAGACCTTTTGTTCCTCCATGTAATAGAAAAGATACCCCCCTGGAATTCTTTGGGTATCCTACAAACTTATACAGTACCGAGCGTGCCTCGAGCTTGTCCTCATGCTGCTTTTTTACAAAAGCTGAACATCCCCATATCTTTAGATACTTAAGATAGGGTCTCTTCCCACTCCACATTTGATATGGCGTGGTAGGAACTGACTTAGTAGGAACCTTGTTCAAAATATATGCAGCTGATTCTAGTGCATAACCCCAGAAGGATCGCGGCAACTCAGCGTTACTCATCATGGAACGTACCATATCCAATAGGGTGCGGTTCCGCCTTTCCAATACACCGTTATGTTGAGGTGTGTATGGAGGAGTAAGCTGAGAGAGAATTCCATTCTCTTTTAAATAACCCAGGAACTCGGCACTTAAGAATTCACCACTTCAATCAGATCTAAGTGTCTTGATACTTTTGTCTGTTTGTTTTTCCACTTCATTCTTATATTCCTGGAATTTCTCAAAGGCATCGGATTTATGTTTCATCAAGAATACATGTCCATAACTTGAGAAATCATCCGTAAAAGTAATGAAGTACGAATAACCACTTCATGCATGTGTAGATATTGACCACACATGTCGCTGTGTATGAGTCCCAAGAGCTCGCTCGCTCTTACCCCATGTCCAGTGAACAGAGACTTTGTCATCTTTCGTTTAAGACATGATTGACAAGTTGTATAAGACCGATATTCGAACGGATCCAAATATCTTTCATTATGTAACTTTGTCAACCATGTTTCATTGATGTGACCTAGTCTACAATGACATAAGAAAGCCTAATTTAATTATGGATACTTTCTTTTAAGTGTGTTCCGGACGTTGAAAACTTGAGCTTAATTTAATACGTATATACCGTTATTTAGTGTACCTGACCTAATCAAACCATGATTAAAGTGGATGTGTATGACATTACTTACAAATGTAAAATCATAACCTTCTTTAGAAAGTAAAGATACAAAAATAATATTACAAGCTAGACTAGGTACACACAAACAGTTACGCAAAATCAAAGTCTGCCAACTTGTCAATCCTAGGTGATATTCCCCTATGGATACTGTTGGATATGTATGCCCTAAAGGCCATTATTGTATAGTACTAGTTTATATTTTACATTTTGGAAGCTTGGGATATATATACACGGATTGATGACAGTCTTGCTCGATATTCTAGTATGCTACTTGGTTTGTGTCTATCTTAATATGTGTATATGTTTCTTTTAACATATCGCTAATACATATTGATAGAGCCCTTAGGATCTTTGCTTGACTACCAGCGTTGTGATGGCAGTCACACTAGTGGGGGCTGGGTAGTCTACAAGCACATCCTTATACAGGTCCCTAGTCGTAGGATTATCGAGACAGGGCATCGATACTCCGGAGTAGACTAGTGTATACGCTTCTCATCCCAGCAGGGGAGATGGTCTGTCCCACAGCCATTAGTACGTCGTACTGTAGATAGTATGTAGGTGCTCGTTAGGTTACGAGTACACTGGATAGGACTCGTCGGGAACTGTTGGTTGGTATTATATGTATCGTCAGTTAGCAGTTCCTAGGTGACATGAGTACAGCTTAGTCCGTTGACTTGACACTGCTACTTCTCCTCAAGTGTATTCCCACTGTTCTTAGATTGCTACCCTACCACGGCTCTATTGAGTCGTGCAAACAGGTAGTAGTTGGGTGCAGTCCCGAAGCACTTGGAGGCAGTGGCGGTTAGATAGGATTTGTCTCTCCCAGTATTGGGGGTTGATATCGCGCTATGTTCGGAACACCATTACACAAAGTCCCTGGCCAGGGCAAACGAGATTTACTGGTAGGTACTCCAGTAGTTTCTCAGGGTGTTTTAGACTGTACTCCGACATGACTTATACCACTATTAGGGGTCTGACGTTTACCGCACCCCTAGGCCCGATATGCGATACTCTTAGACGAACAGACCGGACTGTACGGAGATTGCCAATGACAGGCTCAGTAGGAGTTTGGATGAGCTTGCTCGTCGACCTTCTTATCGATAGATACCTGGGTAGCCATTACGTACAGCTAGTACCGCTGACGTGCTTGTGGTTAAACCCACTGCCAGAGTATTGTCGAGTCTTTAGAGTCCCACACAGAGGGTTTCCCAGCTTCGGGCGAAACGAGTAGAGGTCGTATGGTTTTACAACAGGGTCCGATCACATACGTGTACTTGTGCGCGTGTGGTGTTTGAGCGGACAATACTAGTGGGCTTTGGTTTAAGCCGGATCCTAGTATTTGATTATTGGATTAACTTCGTCTCATAGTATTCGTGTTTCTCGGAACACAGATGCGGGTATGTATATACGGATGAGAGGGGGTATAGAAGGAGATACCTCATTAGGGTTTTGACCATTGACTTGGTCAAAACAAATATGAGGTAAAGAAAAGACTTTGTTATTTTTGGTAAATGATAATTATATATAGCATGGCTACTTGGGTTGACCTTTTGATTTGGCTTGACTTGTTGACCTTAGATATTTTTGTGAGATATTTTTGACTCTAGATATTTTAGTGAGATATTTTCCATGCCATGCTTATGGTCATGTAAAAGATAGCCAATCCATTTTTTATTATCATTATCATAAATACTTTCTCTTTCCTCAAGCTTGCTCTCTCCTTCTTCCTCTCTCAAACCCTTGTGTCTCATGAGTTGAGAATTAAGGGTTAGTGAGACTAAGCCACTCAAATCACACTCTACTCACTCTATTCTACTTAGATTAGCAAGCTAAGTATTCTAGTTACCTCAACTTGGAGGTTTAGCTCAAGGTTGGAACTCTTGGGTGGATCATCGTTGACACAATGAGGCCGAAGTTCAAGCACGATCCATACTTCCATCGAGGAGCTTAAGGAGAGGATCGAAGACCCGAAGGACTTGGTTTCTTTTGGTATACTTTCTATCATAGTAGATAGAACTCTTACATGCTAGTTAGGTTTATGGTTAAGATCTGGTTTTTGTGTTATTCTAGCGCCAAGTTTCTAGTCGTAGTAAAATTTTTGTTCCGCATTTGGCCACAGAAGTTGGCCGGGGCGCTAGCGTAACCCTTCATGGTATCAGTGCCAGCCCATAAACCCTATACTAGCAAGTTTAAACAATGTTAAAACAACGAAACCGAAACAAGTCCATAACATCGAAACCAAACTGCAGTTTCTGTCGATTTTTGAAAGGCTTCAAAATTTTTTTAAACAATAGCAGAATGGTATTTACACTGCGAGATGTACCTAGAACAAAAAAGACGCAATTTCACCAAGTTTTGGCTAGCCAAACACCTCAAAAAACCGGTCTCCTCGGTTTTCTCATGGTCAATTGTGTCGTGTTTTGGTCTGGGTTCTTATCTCAAGGAGTTTGGTTGTCCGGTGTTGCTAGTTTTTGCCCAACTTTGATTTTCTGTTGGTTTTTTGTTCGGGGCAATTTGGAGTGTTTCGAAGTCGTTATATTTGAAACTGATTAATAGTTTACAGTACATTAACTTTTATCTGCGACCGTGAATGTCATTTTATCGGTAAACACGTATATCTGCTATATGTTCTTTTAGACGGGTTTGCGAACTTGACATTCGCGTCGATGTTTTGTGCTTGTGTTGTGATTGTGGTTGGATAGTCGTGATGGATAGCATGTGGTGCAATGTTAGTGGTTCGGTTTATATTCATTTGTACGTTTGATATTGCAGGGCGAGCGTCCGACATGTGGACTGCCGTCTTTACCGGGTTGTATATTATTTTGGGGCACGACCGGGTTGAGGTCGATGTCACCATTTGTACATATTATTTTTGTTTTCTGTACTAGGATTACCCCACGTGGAGTGCACGGATAGCCAGGTTCTAGAAGGAAACAAGACCGCATCTCATGGCGTTGAGACGGAGGGAGCTTCATTCTAGAATTGGGGGGCTATTCGCCTCACTCGTAGGGGGTATAGGATGACCCACGGAGGGGCGCCCAAGTTACCGGATTCCATGAAGTGCTGGGTAGCCCATTCACTTTGTTGAAGGGGGCTGCCTCACTTCTGGGATTGGCGGGTAACTTGCCGCGCTCATAGGGGTCCAGGTTTTCATTGCACAGGCTATCCACACGACCGGGAACGTCGGGTGTTATTTGCGGCTCAAAATGAAACCCGGGGCTCCAAGATTATCCACCATTTTGTATTGTTGGCTGAGATTCTGTAATGTTTATTATTATCATGCCTGGGACGAATGTTGTATATACTTATATATACTAGTAGATGTTGTATATGTTTTGCACCCGCGCTAGTCCAGCCCGCGCTCTGTCATTAGTTAAGTAACCTAACAGGTGATGACGGGGCCCCGTGGCGAATGCGGATGGCATTTACGTACATTGTATTTTCGTTCTTTTTGTGGTGTGATAGGATTAAATTGATGGGAACGCATTAATTTTGATTAATGCAAGATAATAAACCTAAAAGATGTTGTTGGAACAATTTTTGAAAAACTACAGTTATATTCATTCGCTTTGCATAGTAGTATTCGGTCATGAATATCCAGCACCTCATTCTACGAGGCAAGAGCCGAGATACCTTCGTGGGGAGTGACCTCTTGAGCAAAAGTCTATATTGTAGATTACTCGGTTTTCTTCAAAACCACTAGTTTTCAAAAGCGGAGCTTCAACAACTCCTTTTCAAAACTGCCCAGGTTCCTTCAACGATATCAAGTTCATTACGTTAACGGGTTTTCCCCCAAAAATCCAGCCGTAGCCCTCCGTCATTTCAGATAATTACTACTTAGTATTCGTGCTGCGTTTGTTGATTATTCGTCAAGGCACAGTGAACGGTAGCTGAGTAATAATTCTTTGTTGCACTGATAGATGCGATTGGTTAGGACAGTCACATGATTTTGTTGATTATTTATCAAGGATCATGCGGGTGGGTCTAATGCAATCCAGGATAATGACGGGTTGAACTTAACTAGGACTTTTTGATTTGTTGATTATTCGTCAAGGTCACTTGGGTCCTAGGGGCAAAAACCACATCGGGAGTTTCAAATATACAGGAAACTTGCAGATTTAGCATACCTTCTAGAGTGTAGTAACTAGAGTGGATTCCATCTAGGTCATCACACAATGATAGTTGGATCCCGATCCCACTGATGAGTTGGATTACTCTCGGGAGATTATTTCACTTAACAATCAATGCTAGAAACCAAGTAGGTGTCTAGAACGGTGTTAGCGGGGCTACGCCTCCAGGGAAAAGAGATTATATAATTAAGGAACTTTGCGAAAGCGTTGGAAACCCCCTCGAAGTACCAACACTAGCCTGGCTGAAAGGTTAAGCAAGTATTGTAACGTGCGATTAAATCCTGACTAGTTCTTCTTTTAGGGTTTGAAGAAGAATTTGAGGAAACAGTGGGAGCCATCCTGGTTAGATAAATTAATAACCAATCTAATTTTGCAAGAGCGCATGCTGAGTGTTTCTTTTCTCTCTCTCCAGGTAGCAACCATTTCACGCCCTAATCAAGATAATAAAATGTATCGTTTGACTGATCCGAATTCTTGATCAGGGATGGGGAACGTCGGTTCGGTTCTAACTTACGACAACAGTCATAAGTGTGAGCAAGGGAAAGAGGATTATATGGATTCCAAGGAGACCCCAATGAAGAAGAAGTATACTATTGCATCTACTTCAGGTGTTCTTGTAATTGAGAACTGCTTTTCGGTCAGTCCTACCTCCTGAGTACTAGATACCGGATCAGGTCTCATATTTGTAATTTATTGCAGCGACTGAGAAAAAGTAGGATAGTTGGACTTGGTGATATGTCCCTTGTTAGGTAGTGGGAGCGCCCTGGCCATCCAACTGTGGCCAAATGCGGAACAAAAATTTTCTTAAAACCCAGCGCTACCATTACCCGATTTGCAAGATCGAAACCATTAACCCTAAAACTAGCAAGCTAACAAAAGGAGATAGAATGGTTATACCTAATGAACCAAGTCCTTCGGGTCTTCAACCATTTCCAAGCTCCAAGTGATGCGGATCGACTTTAGTCGCTGGTCTTCCTTCATCTCCGATGATCCACCCGAGGGAAACGGCACAAGCTCCAGGTTCGCCAAGCGGACCAACTGACCCTCCAAGATCTCTAGTAGTGGAGGGTGGGGGTGTATGATAGTCTCACTATATTTTCTCTCATAATCTAATGCTTATAGAGCACCCATGGAAGATGTGGAGGTGATGCAAGAAAGAATGGTATGAGCTAAAATGGTTAAGTCTTTTTGGGTGTGAGTATGAGAGTGAGCAAGAGAGAGAGAGCCAAAAATGAAATCATCAAAATGAGAAAGCATCCACACTCCCTTAAGTGGCCAGCCCCTCTCTCCTCTCTCCAAAAATAATGCACACCCAAAAATCCTTTTCCAATTTGCAATAAAATATTAACAAGCCCATACCAATCACTACATATGCAAGACCTATGCTTTATCACCTTTCCACCTCATTATAAACCAAATTATTTTTCTAAAAAGTAAAATCAATAATGAGGTGGCAAATCTTCTAGAAGCCATTCCGTACAACTACGGAATACTTTCCGGTACATGTATCGAAATACACATACGCGTATTCGTACGAAAATACGAATAGCCAAAAAGAGAAAATA
Source organism: Agapanthus africanus (assembly GCA_030015575.1). Classification (NCBI taxonomy): domain Eukaryota; kingdom Viridiplantae; phylum Streptophyta; class Magnoliopsida; order Asparagales; family Amaryllidaceae; genus Agapanthus; species Agapanthus africanus. The sequence continues at coordinate 212,682,615 of JASDDO010000004.1, forward strand.
AATAGTGAGCAATAATACTAGAATACATATATATTAATACATATGTAAATTATTAAATCAAAACTTGATTTAACAATCTGGCTTAATCCTAAGCCGCTAGTATTATCAACCGCCCGATTAAAGTCTGTGCAGTCCATGCACATATTTATCGGAAACCTGTATATATCAACATATGTCATCTACACCATATCGCCTGAACCGAGAAAACCCTCTGTGTGGGACTCTAAAAACTCGTCAATACGCTGGCAGTGGGTTTAACCATAAGCACGTCAGCGGCACTAGCTGTACGTAACGGCTACCCAGGTATTGAGAGAAAGGAAGGCCGAAGAGAAAACTCATCCAAACCCCTACTGAGCCTGTCAGTGACAATATCCATACAGTCCGGTCTGTTCGTCTAAGAGTATCGCATATCGAGTCTAGGGGGGTGGATAAAGTCAGACCCCCTAACAACACGATAATTCGGTGTCAGTATGAAACCCATCACTACCTGAGAAACTATCGATCCTGGATCGATAATTCTCATATACCCCGGCTGAGGATTTCTAGTGATGGCCACCCGTGCACTGCGCGACATCAACCACTAATACCGGGAGAGACGAATCCCCGACGATCCGCTCACTGCCTCCATGTGGCTCGGGACTGTACCCAACTAAAACCTGTTTGCATGACTCCTTTGAGCCGTGGTAGGGTAGTAATCAAATCACAGTGGGAACTCACACGAGACAAATGACGATCTCAGGTCGACAGACTAACCTGTACACACGTCACCAGGGAACTGCTATCTGACTATAGGTATAATACCAACTAGCATGTTCCCGGCGAGTTCGTCCAGTGTACTCATAACCCAATGAGCACCTGTATACTATCTTAGGTGAACAAATAACACCAATGGCTTGTGAGACCGGCCACCGCCCCTCGTCAGGGTTTAGATTAGTATACACCAGTCTACACTGGAGTATCAATGCCCAGTCTCGATACTCCCACGACTAGGGACATTTTAAGGATGTGCTTATAGACCTCCAGCTCCCACGTATGTGATCGCCATCACAATGCTGGTAGTCAAGCAAGATCCTAAGGGCTTTATCAACATATACATGATGATAAAGACAAACCAGATAGCATACTATCATCTCGAGTAAGACTGTTTTATCGGTATAGGTCCTCCCTCAATCATCATGATCACCTGTCTGCGACTATGATAATTGTCTTGAGGGCACTATAGCCAACATCACTCAGGGTAGGGAACGAAGCACAAGTTAATGCTGCAGCCGTCGGTGAATATCACCTAGTGTTGCCAAATGGCAATACTATGATTTTGAACAATTGCTACTATGTACCTTCCATGGTTTGCAATATCATATCAGTTTCTTTACTTGATAAAGATGGATATAACTTTGTTCTTGATAGAAATATCACGAACATTTACCTTGATAAAGTACTGGTTGCAGAAGGTACACTGTGTAATGGTATCTATGTTCTAAATCAGAATACAGTTCTCAATGTACAAAACACACGCAAGAGGAAGAGTTCAGATACGAACGAATCCTACTTGTGGCATTGTAGCCTTGGTCATATCGGATAGAAAAGACTAAGTAAGTTACATAAAAATGGACTCTTGAATACCCTCGAATTTTCATCTTATGAAACTTGTCAGTCTTGTCTCAAAGGAAAGATGACTAAATCTCCGTTCACCGGATATGGAGAAAGAGCAGCAGAGCTCTTGGGAGTCATACACAGTGATGTGTGTGGTCCGATGTCTATACATGCAAGGGGTGGGTTCTCGTACTTCATCGCATTCACTGATGATCTCTCTAGATTTGGATATGTGTATATTATGAAACACAAATCTGAAGCTTTTGAGAAATTCAAAGAATTCAGGAACGAAGTAGAGAACCAGATTGGCAAAAGTATCAAGATCCTCCAGTCTGATAGGGGAGGGGAGTACTTGAGCACGGAATTCCTAGATTACTTAAAAGAGAATGGAATTCTCTCTCAGCTTACTCCTCCTTACACACCACATCACAACGGTGTATCGGAGCGAAGGAATCGTACTCTATTGGATATGGTTCGCTCCATGATGAGTAGTGCTGAGTTGCCTCTTTCATTCTGGGGACATGCGCTTCAGACAGCGGCATACCTTTTGAATCAAGTTCTGTCCAAATCAGTGCCTAAGACTGCGTATGAAATATGGAGTAGTAGAAACCATGTCTTAAATTTATTAAGATATGGGGTTGTCCAGCCTATGTGAAAACATAGAAACTGGACAAGCTTCAGGCACGTTCAGTTCTATGTAAATTTGTAGGATATCCTAAGGATTCACTAGGATACCTGTTCTACCACACTGAGGAACAGAAGGTGTTTGTATCTCGCCATGCTACCTTTTTAGAAAGGGAGTTTCTTGCAAAAGAAACTAGTGGGAGTACGGTAGAACTGGGAGAAATCCATGAACCACAAAATGTAACTGAAGATTTGGAGGAACCACTAGATTCAGTAATCCCAGATGAACCTCAGCCACTCCATAGATCTGGTAAGATTTCTCATCCGCTTGAGAGATACTACGATTTTCTCATAGATGGGGATCGAGAGGATTGCATCTTGGAAGAAGATGATCCTACCAGTTTCAGGTAGGCCATTATCAGTTGGGACTCTGATAAGTGGCTGGATGCTATGCGATCCGAAATGGAGTCCATGTACACCAATAAAGTGTGGACCTTGGATATTGCTCCACCTGGGGTAAAACCCGTTGGATGCAAATGGATCTACAAAAGGAAACTTAGTGTAGATGGGCAGGTGGAAACCTATAAGGCTAGACTCGTTGCAAAAGGTTTTCGTCAAAGACCAGGTGTGGACTATGACGAAACTTTCTCTCCGGTGGCTATGCTCAAATCCATTCGGATCCTACTTGCCATTGTTGCCTTCCATGACTATGAGATCTAGCAGATGGACGTAAAAACGGCTTTTCTAAAAGGATGTTTGGAAGAGTGCGTTTATATGGATCAGCCAGAAGGATTTGTAGACAGTGGGAGCAGCGGGAAGGTGTGCAAGTTTCTCAAATCCATTTATGGATTAAAGCAGGCATCGCGGAGCTGGAACATCTGTTTTGATGAAACAGTCAAGGAATTTGACTTCATCAAGAATGAGGATGAGCCTTATATTTATAAGAAGATTGTAGGACGAACTGTCGTGTTCCTAGTCTTGTACGTGGACGACATTCTTTTGATAGGAAATAATATTCCTATGCTACAATCGGTCAAGCTATTCTTGTCACAACGGTTCTCCATGAAAGACCTGGGTGATGCCTCGTGCATTCTGGGGATCAAGATCTACTGAGATAGATCTAAGAGATTACTCAGACTTTCGCAGTCTAGGTACATAGAGACCGTACTAAAGAGATTTAGTATGGAAGATTCCAAGCGCGATAATATACCCGCATTGCACGGAATCACCCTCTCCAAGAAGATGTCTCCTAAGATTGACAAGGAAAGGGTTCACATGAGCACTATACCCTACGCTTCGGCAGTAGGATCTATAATGTATGAGATGCTATGTACAAGACCAGATGTAGCTTACGTGCTAAGCGTGGTGAGCTGGTATCAGTCAGACCCAGGTGAGAACCACTGGACAGCAGTGAAGAACATTCTCAAGTACCTGAGAAGGACTAAGGAGATGTTCCTGGTTTACGGTAAGGGAGACCTCAGGGTCGAGTCCTTTACCGATTCAAGCATACAGAGTGACAAGGACGACAACAAGTCTGTCTCGGGTTTTGTGTTTACCTTCAATGGAGGGGCGGTGTGTTGGAAGAGCTACAAACGGGATACCGTCGCAGACTCGACGATGGAGGCTGAATACATTGCTGCAAGCGATGCCGCAAAGAGGCGGTCTGGATAAAGAAGTTCATTAGTGAACTTTAGGTAGTTCCGTCCATTGTTGACTCAATACCTTTGTATTGCGATAACAATGGGGCTATAGCTTTAGCGAAGGAACCACGGTCCCATCAGAAATCCAGACACATCTTAAGGTGGTATCACCTAATCAGGGAGATCATTGATCGCTAGGAGATCGAGGCACGGAGAGTGGACACTAAAGAAAACACGGCGGATCCATTCACAAAGGCCCTCCCTCAAGCACAGTTCGAGCGACTTTTTGAGCTATTGGGTATGCGGTACGCCAGCAGCTAGCCTTAGTGCAGACGTTGGGTATGCGGTACACCAATTACAGGACTTAAGTGCAAGTGGGAGATTGTTGGATATGTATGCCCTAGAGGCCATTATTGTATAGTACTAGTTTGTATATTACATTTTGGAAGCTTGGGATATATATACACGGATTGATGATAGCCTTGCTCGATATTGTAGCATGCTACTTGGTTTGTGTCTATCTTAATATGTGTATATGTTTCTTTTAACATATCGCTAATACATATTGATAGAGCCCGTAGGATCTTTGCTTGACAACCAGCTGTTGGATATAGTGCCCTCAAAGTCAATTATTGGATCACAGGCACGTGATTGCAATGATTGAGGGATGACCTGTACCGGTAGGACAGTCTTACTCGTGATGATAGTATGCTATCTGGTTTGTCTTTATCATACGTGTACTACTTTAGGTGACATGATATATCACTATTGCACGTTGATAGAGCCCATAAGATTCTTGCTTGACTACCAACAGTATGATGGCGATCATATACGTGAGAGTTGGGTAGTCTATAAACACATCCTTAAAAGTGGTCCCTAGTCGCGGGAGTTTCAAGATAGGGCATCGATACTCCGGAATAGACTAGTGTATACAGTCGAGACCCCGACGAGGGGCGGTGGCCGGTCTCACAAGCCATTGGTGTCAGTTGGTTCACCTAAGATTTATAAAGGTGCTCATCAGGTTATGAGTACACCGGACAGGACTTGCCGGGAACATGCTAGCTGGTTATTAAAACCTGTCGTCAGATAGCAATTCCCAGGTGACATGTGTACAGGTTAGTCTATCGACCTGAGATCGTCATTTGTCTCGTGTGAGTTCTCACTGTGCTTTGATTATTACCCTACCCCGGCTCAAAGGAGTCGTGCAAACAGGTTTTAGTTGGGTACAGTCCCGAGCCACATGGAGGCAGTGAGCAGATCGGCAGGGGATTCGTCTCTCCCAACGTTGGGGGTGAGATCGCGCTGTGTTTAGGAGAGCCATTACACGAAGTCCATGGCCATGGAAAGCGAGATTTACTGGTAGGTATTCCAGTAGTATCTCAGGGTGTTTTGGGCTACACTTCGACACGACTTATACCGCTATTGGGGGTTTGACGTTTACCAGCTCTCTAGGCCCGATATGCGATACTCATAGACGAACGGACCAGACTGTACGGATATTGTCACACATAGGCTCAGTAGGGTTACAGGATGAGTTCGCTCATCAGACTCCCTTTCACTCAGTACATGAGTAGCCGTTATGTACAACCAGTACCACTGACGGCTTGTGGTTAAACCCACTGCCAGAGTATTGACGGGTCTTTAGAGTCCCCCACAGAAAGTTTCCCAGTTCGGGCGAAACATTATAGAGGCCGTATGGTTTTATGGCAGGGTTCGAACATACGCGTGCACTTGCACACGTGTCATGGTTCGGACGGATAATACTAGCGGGCTTTGGTTTAAGCCGGATCTTAGTATTATACTGTGTAGATTTTGTCTCATTGTATTTATATTCGGTCGGAATACAAATGCGGGTATGTATATACAGTTGCGGGGTTATCCTGTAATTTGTTACGGGATCGCTTTTTGAAGTTGCCATTTTGCATTTCATTTTGGCCATTTTTCTTTCTCTCCTTCTTGGCTGAAATCCTTGCATGTGAAGGGGGCTATTTGCAAATGTGGAGATTAGTAAATGGAGGTTTTTTTTTGTGGCGGCGGGGCTCCAGATTTTTCCTGCACTCTCTTGAAACCTCTTGATGGGTTTGACACATTCTTTGCATTATTGGTATTTTGTTTTGAGCTTGGATATTTTGTAGTGAGGATTTTTTTTGAGCTTATCATCACCACTTGCTCTTGTGCTCATCTCCTCATAATTTGTGGCCGAGCACACTTCTGCCCATTTTTTTTACAGAGCCTCATTTTGAGTGAGAGAGAGATGATGATTCATTTCACTTGAAAAATCCCCAAGCTTATTTTAAAAGCCAATTTTCATCTCCACTTCAAAAGGCAACTTCGATTAACCCTCAAGACAAAGCATTCTACACTTACTCTACTTCAATCTTGGACACGTCGGCTAGCAATCTTCGTGTCCGAGTTGCCTCGGTTCAGAGGCGGGAGCTCGTATAAAGATTCGTTGATGTGGCACAACCTTCGGCGAGGGGGAAACAGTAGATCGATCGAGATCGGAGAGCGAACATCGTCGGCGCAGCCGTAACATGCTAGGGACAGAGATTAAAGACCGAAGGACACAGATCGATCGGTATAATCTCTAAACCCCATTTAACAGAATACTAGTTTACGGTTAATAGAATGATTCGGGTTTTAAGTTTGCGTAAGCGCCAGTTCATAAAAAGTTTTTGTTCCGCATTTGGTCTCAGAAAGACGGCCGGGGCGCTATCGTAGACTTACATTGGTATCAGAGCCAGCCCATTAACTGTATACTAGTTGTTTAGACAATGTTAAAATATCGAAACCGAAACAACCCCGAAACAATACCATTGATATTTTTGTGAGGAATTATTTTTTTTTCTTTTGCCGGGAAATATGGGTTTAGTTAGAGAATGTTCTCTGTGGAATTGGAAGTGTAGTGGTGAGTGTAATATGTGAATAAATTAATATTTCCACAGGGAATTTTTCCTAGCCCAAAAGTTTTTATGTGTTGATTAATTTATTAACACTACCACTCACATGAAGAAATCCACAGAGAACAATTTATATTGGCCGAGCCTAGTTTTTTTTCAGCAAGCACATTTTTCCTCCAAGCCAAAATTCTAGTGCTCACATTTTCTTCACCCCAATAGTATTTTGTTTCTGGAATATTGGTTCAGTGGTATTGTTCGTTTAGCCCAGTTTGGATATGGTTTTATCTAGTTGTTCGGGGCTATTCGGGGTTATTTCGAAGTCGATATTTTCTAATATTGTTTAAAGTCCATAGTATTTGCATTACTATCTGTGACCGTGAATGTCATTCGATCGGTAAATCTTGTCTAATTGCTATAGCTCTTTTAGACGGGTTTGCGAACGTGACATTCACGTTGATGTTCTGTGTTGTGCTGTGATGTTGCGGATTTGTCGAGGTGGATAGCTTGCATGCAATGGTAGTGCAGTTTGGATATATTGGTACATTTGATATTGCGGGGTGAGCGTCCGACATGTGGACTGCCGTCACTGCCTGTTTGTATATTCTTCTTTTGGGGCACGACCGGGTTGAGGTCGATGTACCCGTTGTATATATTTTCTTTTCTGTACTAGGTTTACCCCGCGGTGGAGTGCACGGATAGCCGAGTTCTAATGGGCAACGGGTCCGCATCTCATGGCTTTGAGATGGAGGGGACCTCACTCTAGAATTGGCAGGCTATTCACCGCACTCGTAGGGGGTATAGGTTGACCCAAGGAGGGGTGCTCAAATTACCGGATTCCGTGAAGTGCTGGGTGGTCCATTCACGATGCTGAAGTGGGCTGCCTCGCTTCTGGTTTTGGCGGGTAACTTGCCGCACTCATAGGGGTCTAGGTTTTCATTGCACAGGCTATCCACACGACTAGGGGAACGTCGGGTTTCATTTGTGGCTCTATGAAACCCTGGGATCCCAGCTTATCTGTATTGTTTTGTGATGCTTATTACTTTTCTGTGATGTTGCATTTATCACGCCTGGAGCGATTATTGTATATTGTTATATATATACTAGTAGATGTTGTATATGTTTTACACCCGTGCCAGTCCTGTCCCCGCTCTGTCATTAGTTAAGTAACCTAATTGGTGATGACGGGACCCAGTGGCGATGCGGATGGCATATACGTACATTTTATTTTCTGTCACGACCCGAAAGAGCACGTGACTGGCCCTTGAACCCTATGAAGCCTATAGGACTCCATCTGATCCAAGTAAGCCAAAAGTCCAGAAATCTAAAACCAATTAAAAAGTAAATAAGGAAAACTGGTTTTTAGAAGTAAAGAAATCGTGTTTCAAAAATCCAAATTTTTAAATAACTAAGCCGAATATGTATTTTAAAAATGTGTAACTTTTCCTGAAAATTGCGGCAGAGTTTCCTTTGTAAAAACTGGCCTCGAACGGGGTACAACAAGAATAATATATATAACATGATAAAAGGCCTCCCCAAACGGGAGCTAGCTCTTCGTCAATCGAAGGTCACAACCACGCAAGCAATAATAATATACAACGCCAAAGGGCGAGGATCAAACTCCAAAGAAACTCAAAACAGCCAGAAAACCGTAATACTACAAGCGCGACTCTAAGGTCGAAATAATACAACACTGTTTTCTAAGTCTGAAACAATATACAAGTTTTGGTTGATGGAAATTCTAGATACAATAAATGATACATGAACAATGGCGGATCTGATACAAAAGAACCCACCTATCCAAGCAAGTCACCCATAAGGAAGCGGTGTGCCAGAAATGCCGCTATGGAATCTGTACGGCAACCTGCAAGAACTGGGGCACAACGGTGGTGAGTTGCCAACTCGTGAATAGAAAATATCTACAAGCAGAGATCGAATGCATGACCCATCCTAGGTCAATACGATCAGATATAAATAAACCTCAATATGAATAAAGCTGAAGCATGCTAAACTGGCAATGTAACCTCTACATGAGTGTAATGACAAGTGCTCGTGCCAGTGCCTCAGGTAATAGCATGTCAAGAATATGAGGTATGCTCAATGTAATCAAATCTGCACACACGTAGATCCCGTCCACTCGTCACCCAATGACAATAACCATCATGCAAGTAAATATCATCAGCATATGCATGGAAATATGAGGATATAAACCACCTGTGTCCCTCGCGACACGTCGAAATCATGGAACCGGAGTGCCCAGCATCGGCACTCGAAAACATCATGAAAACTGTGCCCAACATCGGCACGTAAATCCTCATATATCGGGCTCCGTCAGTCCGGATCGGCCCATAGGATCTGTCTGCGGTATCGGCCCTCGGCCCCGGCAGTACGCCATATCCAACTATCGACTCCGGTCGGTATCCTCCGGATAACCGCCATGTCCAACAAAATCACCGGCAGGTACTCGCCCGCCTCCAGGCTCAATCGGCAAAGCTCATCGATCATCTTGCCGAGGGGAACCATACCGGGTCCACCATGTACCTGCAATCGGCTCGTCCACTCCTCGATTCGGGTTACACATGCCGCTCTCAGCACCGAGAAAACACATGGTGGACGCACTGAAATATCATATCAAGGGTAACCGGGTTTTCAAAACAAATACATATCCTCTTTGAAAACACCCACGGTTCCCAAAAACCAGAAATATCATGGAAACAACATATCTCAATGCGTATAATCAGAAGCATGAAGTATGCGACATGTAAAGGAGGGTATGCATATCATCATGTCATGCAAGGATCATATACTGAATGCAATAGTACTACAGTGTAGTGACATGGCAATTATCGAAGATGAGTGTGTGAGCCGGCAACAAGTGTACGTGGAACATATGCATCATCGATAATGGTGCTGGTGTCCTAGCAGCATGACTGAAATGTAACCACAGTACAAGCGATGCAATACAAATAGCATGAATATGCGGAATCGAATAATCAACGCAAAAGTAAGGAATCTACACCAATCTGTACAAGTCATGCAGGGGTGCCATTTGAAATAAGACGAATCAGGGCATTTGGAAAAACAAGGGCTACGGTGTTTTAAGAAAAGATACATCATTTGAAAATATCCGTATGACCCTTCTGCCTATCTTTAAAATATCCCCGATTCGTTAGTTTGAAATAGGTATGACTCGGTCCAGTCTAATGTCTACTAAGTAATCTAGACAGGAGGGGTAAGAAACCACCTAATCTGAGTCAATATATATAGATATGATAGTCGGTGATCCCGCCTCAATAACATATCGTAAGATATCCTCGAGTCATGAGTGCGGATCTATCGTCAATATCGGCTTGTACGGTAGATCGTCGTACGACATCCCAATAGCTGGGTGGGGGTCAATATCACACTACCTCATCACATATGAGGTATCACTATCATCAGATCGCATAATCTAGAGTACTACTCTAAGTCTAGTACAAATCGATACCATCTATAAAAATATGAATGCGGGTAAAGCACATGTCCAAAGGCCCGCTAAAACTATCATATCGCACCTCGAAGACAAGCTATGTCACATCGCCGATCTCACGGCCTCACATCAAGTATCATCTCAAACCACGAATCATCCTCAAATCCCGTATATAAACACATAGTCCCATGCCCATGTGTAGATATACGCACCATCATATGCACTCTAATAAATGAAAGAATGAATGCAAGTATGTGTGTAAATGTATGTGTGAGTGCAACCACTACTCTAGGGTTCGCACTATACTAAACCAATATATTCTCATCATCAAAATATCATTATTACCATCAATAACCCTAAACAACACATAATAAATATTCGTGTGTATACGTATTCGTATACATCACCACGGACTGCGGGGGTGCTATACGCCATCCACCCGACTTCTCCCCGTAGATATAAATCTACTCACCTTGCTTCTCGTGTGCCAAAGCCGATGTCGCTATCTTCACCTCCTTTGCCTCAACATCACGCGGGGTACCTACAAGTATATCACAATTCTAAAGCACATGAAAATCACATCGGAAACCAAAATAGCACACGCTACCCGCATAGGTAAAAACCTGTCGACTCGCATGTAAACACAATCAAAATCCACTTGTCGTTGACGTCCAAACGCCACCCGAAAGGAATGAATCGCAAAACACTAAAATCCATGCTAAATCAAGTCGTAAATCATACACCAACATAGGAAAAACAACCCAGATTTCACCCTAGATGGAATCAGTCAAAACTAGAAGTACCCAGGGTCAAAACTAGAGGAAATGGGGCCATGCACAGAAAACGAGGCATTTCCCTCCTGATCTGGCCGCAAATTGCGGCCAGAATGGAGAAATTGGCGGCCTCAAAGTGGAGTGGGGAGCTAGGGTTTGGGGTGATGGTTCTCTGGTGCCTGCACATCTCACTGTCAACTCAGTTTCATTTTTAGGGTCTCGGGGTAATAGCAGATTCTTAAAAACAGTGACAGATTTCCAGTTTTCCCGATAACGGTTCCGTAATCCCGTATTCTGGTTTCACTTCCAGGTTTGGGTTCAATTTAGCATTACACCAGGGTTTCTAATGTTACCACCATCCTCAATTTCATCTAAAGTTTCAGTTTTACCCTAAACCCTAACTTGAATTCTCCAATATCCACAAACATCACAATATCGATACAAAACTAGTATAGATGCACAAGGAATTGAAATACTACTCTATAGGTGCAGAAATTACCTCCTTTGGCAACTCAAGAAAATTCTTGAGTTGCTCAAAGTCCACCAAATCCAATCTTGCTAGGTTCAAAGTGTAGCTAGTGAGCTCGGGAACATTTTTTTGTGAAGGGGGAATGAGGTTTTGGCTTGGTTTTCATGATGGATCTAGGGTTTCATGAAGAGGGTGAGAGTGAGGAAGAGGGCAGCAACAGCAACAAGGGAGAGGGGAGAGAAAATGAGAAGGGAAAATGATGAAGGAAAGGGTCAAAAAGGTGGGGTTGACTTGGTCTCTCTCTCTCTCTCACTCATTACCTACCCTTTTTCCTTTTCTTTTCTTTTCTGACACTTCTCACTTGAATAGTGAACCCAAAAGAAAACCATGGCAAAAGAAATGTAACACAAGTGTAACAAGTGTGGAAAATGATATGTGCACATTTTTGCTCAAAAGTGCTAAAAATCCAATTAGCGATTTTTAATAGCGATTAACACTAAATTAGCATATAACTAATCTTAAAAACTTTAAAATGGCATAATTCCTTAAAATACCTTATTTTAGAATTTTCCATAATTTTTCCCCATTTATTTGTATTTAATTATCCCAGAATATTAAAATATTCATTAAAATAATATTAAATTATAAAATTTCCCAAAAATCATATTTTATTATTTTGAAGACGTTACAATCTACCCCCCTTAAAAAAATTCGGTCCCCGAATTTAAGTTTAAAACCCCCAAATACTAAAGTATTGCAATACAATTTCTATGTCATCGGGGCTCCGAAATCATCTATACATATAGCATCATAGCGTAATGCATGCGCATGAGTACTGAGCAGATAACTCAAAATCGAAACTACGTCAAGCATCTCGCCATCATCGGAGTCAAGGTAAAGACACAAATGTCAAATCCAATACAAAACCAATATGATATGGATCAGACTATACATGTAGACATCCAATCTATACATGTAAATAGCTGATGCAAATGTATGCCAAATCTTTTTAAGTCGCTGTGCGATGCGCGTAACACTGCACAGTGGCGGACGTTTCTCATAAGAAAATAACTATATATGTGTATATATATCCTTTGTTTAATAGGTACGTTCCGCCGTTTTGAAAACAGTTTAGAAGGGTTTCCTTGTTTTTAAAACGTTTCGTGTCATATCGGACACGTAGATATATACTGAGACTATAGCTCGCTTTTCGGAAATCCCTTCAAACTATCAATGCATGCAAAATATATCCAGGTACTGTCCTCTGACTAGTCCTGCTCAGTATTAAAGGAAATATCCAACATCATAAAAATGTACTGCTCTAAAAGGAATAAATACCAACAATGCACGTAACACCACCCTGTGCGTCTGGTGCGCATGGAAATCAAAATCCATATATGTGCTAAACATGTGCACAAAACAACATCTAGGTGCAACGGGTGTGCACGAAGCATCTGTCATAGGCAACGGGTGTGCCTGACAGCCAGAAATCCGGTGCATCTGACATGCACGAAGAATCTCGATTTAGTGCATCTAGTGTGCCCCAAAATCATATCTCAAAACACGCGCCCATCATGCGCGAAAATCCAAATCGGTGCATCCATCGTGCACGAACGAAAATCTAGACCCTGCGCACTCAATATGCACGGAATCACAAAATCCAATAGCAACGTCGAATATGCGTAAGTCCAGTCAAAAGCACGGAGTGCAAGAATCCACATCAATATCACAATCAAAATCGACATACCGAAAGGCATCAAATCGAAGTCAGGTGCAATTGTAATGCACAAAATATAAATCCGGTGCAACAAAGGCACGAAATATAAATCTGATGCGATAAACGCAAGAAACATAAAACTGGTGCGACAAATGCACGAAGTATAGAACTGGTGCATCCCATGCACAAATACCAAGCAATAACTCAAATACGTAAGCAGCAACACCAAGTGTATGCAGATATGAAGAAAATCATAAACGTGTGCAGCTGCGTGCACAAAACACATATCGATGCACTACAAGCATATATAAGCTATACCGAGTGCAAAATCAAAACACTAAAAGTACATGAAACTCTGCTGGAAGCGTAAATCAAATCACCGGCATAAAATAGGCATGAAATCGCAATCAACACCTCAAGAGTAATAACTATGTACAAGGTATAAATATCCAGTAGGTGCTACCATGGTGCACAAAATCAAATATCATGAAACTCAGTCATCAAGACTAAATCATGCGAATAGATCGCCCAAAATACCGAAATCCAAAGCAACGGATAAGTGATAATCAAATCACAAAATCACAAATCATAATTACCGTCGTCGGTATATCCTCCTTCAGGGTCGAGAAGGTATCGGTACATCCGATGCTAGCGGCGCAAGATATCTACTTGCCTCTTGCTCACAGCTGGCGTCCTCTGCCTCTGGTTCCTGATCTTTCCTGTAGATTACCAACTCGCAATCCATCGGCTCATCGGCTCGGTCAGGTGTGTTGACAGGAACGATTCCGTTCTTGCACTTCCCTGGTCATCTCTCGGTCAATCCTCACGACCTCTCGTAAAGCAGCACATCTCTGGCGCCGACCTCGGGTCCTCTGAATGCACATCACACATCCGATCCTGGGTGCAACTCTTATTGCAGCAGTGTACTGGAAGGAATCCTACTCAAGGTCTCTTCTGATCTTGCCTAAGCCAAACTGTAAGGAGGCTGGTACTCTGGCGTAATCTTTTCTCGCTCTCTGGACCTCTGCGTCCTTAGTACAACATCTCCTCGGAAGCTGGTCGCATCTCTGTGCCTCTGTATGCATGTCCGGCCTTTAATCTTAACGGGGTGTAGTGACAGCTCTCCTGCCTCTTGCACGAACTTCTCGTCCCGCTTGTCTGTATCATCGACCATTCGACGTCGCGTCTTTATCTGCGCACTGCAATGTCCTCGGCTACGGTCCATCCGAAGTCTCTAACACGGACTCGAAATCACGAACTCGGTATCTTCATCACTCCGTAGAAGATATCTAGCCGAACACGTCCTCAACGTGCATGTCACATCTTTGATGTCAGCGGAGTGGAACGTCAACTCGTCGAAATCTCGTGCGAACTCTTTACTCCACCTTGTTCCAATATCGACTGATTCGGACTCATCTCATCGTGGCCACACGGACTGCGCTCCGACGGCTATGCTCGTATCTGGAGTCTTCCACGCAGTGTCCCATCACAATATCCGAAAGATGTCGAACCATCCGATCGACTCGTCGGAACCTCATATCCCCCAAGAGATCAACATCTCGGGTACAGTTTAATAGTATCGAGTACATGCCACAGCGTCGGTGGTCCAGCCGTAGAAGGGCAAACCCAAGCCTCACTAATGGCGCCGAGGAACTGCCGCAAACCCTAAGGTTCAAAGGCTTTCACACGGTCATTAAGTCGAGTTAGGGTTTCATTCTTCTAGAGGGTCCATAGAATCACCTGCATATCTTTCCGTATACTTTAAACTTGGAAAATGGGTTCCTGACCTTCGATCGTCTCAATCGACTCTCAACGAATCTGCGTGAAGTCGCCTCTAGCTGGAATCAATCTATCTGATGACCTCGCATCTGGGTAAGCGAACGAACCACATGTCCTAGTCATTAATCCTCGGTGACTAGCGACTCACCATCATGAATAAGCGACGTATCAACGGTCATCACATCCTGGCTGGCCTCTATCAGTGGCTCAATTCTCTGGTACCGACCGGTACGTCCTAGAAATCTCGCAACAGCGATCTGTCAAACGCCCATAGTGCGGAAACACAAAATACGAAGCCTCAATGCAACCGTACGTCTCTGGAATCACGCCCCGGTCAGTCCTCGTCCGCGACGAGCTCATGCTGACAACTCGAGCCGTAGCTCACTCTGCCCGTGCAATTGCGGCAGCAAAACCATAACCAGTATCGATGAAGATAGATCATAGGAAGGAATATGACACAATGCAAGGAAATGTACAACCTAAGGTTTCTTAAGCGGAGTGGCGTGTCGTAAGTATGCCGCGGAACATACCAACGGTACGTCACTCTACTTTAGTCACCTATTCCATTAACCAAAGGTCATCCTACGTGATGAAAGTTCGGGTCTAATACCCCCTCGACTAAGTCTAAGTTCCGTAAGGTCAAGCCTAAGTTCCGTATATAAATAACGCCCTAGGCTCCAATAGTCAAACTTACACTCGAACCAAGGTCAACCTAGCGCTCTGATACCAACTTTGTCACGACCCGAAAGAGCACGTGACTAGCCCTTGAACCCTATGAAGCCTATAGGACTCCATCTGATCCAAGTAAGCCAAAAGCCCAGAAATCTAAAACCATTTAAAAAGTAAATAAGGAAAACTGGTTTTTAGAAGTAAAGAAATCGTGTTTCAAAAATCCAAGTTTTTAAATAACTAAGTCGAATATGTATTTTAAAAATGTGTAACTTTTCCTGAAAATTTCGGCAGAGTTTCCTTTGTAAAAACTGGCCCCGAACGAGGTACAACAAGAATAATATATATAACATGATAAAAGGCCTCCCCAAGCGGGAGCTAGCTCTTCGTCAATCGACGGTCACAACCACGCAAGCAATAATAAAATACAACGCCAAAGGGCGAGGATCAAACTCCAAAGAAACTCAAAACAGCCAGAAAACCGTAATACTACAAGCGCGACTCTAAGGTCGAAATAATACAACAATGTTTTCTAAGTCTGAAACAATATACAAGTTTTGGTTGATGGAAATTCTAGATACAATAAATGATACATGAACAATGGCGGATCTGATACAAAAGAACCCACCTATCCAAGCAAGTCACCCATAAGGAAGCGGTGTGCCAGAAATTCCGCTATGGAATCTGTACGGCAACCTGCAAGAACTGGGGCACAACGGGGGTGAGTTGCCAACTCGTGAATAGAAAATATCTACAAGCAGAGATCGAATGCATGACCCATCCTAGGTCAATACGATCAGATATAAATAAACCTCAATATGAATAAAGCTGAAGCCTGCTAAACTGGCAATGTAACCTCTACATGAGTGTAATGACAAGTGCTCGTGCCAGTGCCTCAGGTAATAGCATGTCAAGAATATGAGGTATGCTCAATGTAATCAAATCTGCACACACGTGGATCCCGTCCACTCGTCACCCAATGACAATAACCATCATGCAAGTAAATATCATCAGCATATGCATGGAAATATGAGGATATAAACCACCTGTGTCCCTCGCGACACGTCAAAATCATGGAACCGGAGTGCCCAGCATCGGCACTCGAAAACATCATGAAAATTGTGCCCAGCATCGGCATATAAATCCTCATATATCGGGCTCCGTCAGTCCGGATCGGCCCACAGGCTCTGTCTGCGGTATCGGCCCTCGGCCCCGGCAGTACGCCATATCCAACTATCGACTCCGGTCGGTATCCTCCGGATAACCGCCAGGTCCAACAAAATCACCGGTAGGTACTCGCCCGCCTCCAGGCTCAATCGGCAAAGCTCATCGATCATCTTGCCGAGGGGAACCATACCGGGTCCACCATGTACCTGCAATCGGCTCGTCCACTCCTCGATTCGGGTTACACATGCCGCTCTCAGCACCGAGAAAACACATGGTGGACGCACTGAAATATCATATCAAGGGTAACCGGGTTTTCAAAACAAATACATATCCTCTTTGAAAACACCCACGGTTCCCAAAATCCAGAAATATCATGGAAACAGTATATCTCAATGCGTATAATCAGAAGCATGAAGTATACGACATGTAAAGGAGGGTATGCATATAATCATGTCATGCAAGGATCATATACTGAATGCAATAGTACTACAGTGTAGTGACATGGCAATTATCGATGATGATTGTGTGAGCCGGCAACAAGTGTACGTGGAACATATGCATCATCGATAATGGTGCTGGTGTCCTAGCAGCATGACTGAAATGTAACCACAGTACAAGCGATGCAATACAAATAGCATGAATATGCGGAATCGAATAATCAACGCAAAAGTAAGGAATCTACACCAATCTGTACAAGTCATGCAGGGGTGCCATTTGAAATAAGACGAATCAGGGCTTTTGGAAAAACAAGGGCTACGGTGTTTTAAGAAAAGATACATCATTTGAAAATATCCGTATGACCCTTCTGCCTATCTTTAAAATATCCCCGATTCGTTAGTTTGAAATGGGTATGACTCGGTCCAGTCTAATGTCTACTAAGTAATCTAGACAGGAGGGGTAAGAAACCACCTAATCTGAGTCAATATATATAGATATGATAGTCGGTGATCCCTCCTCAATAACATATCGTAAGATATCCTCGAGTCATGAGTGCGGATCTATCATCAATATCGGCTCGTACGGTAGATCGTCGTACGGCATCCCAATAGCTGGGTAGGGGTCAATATCACACTACCTCATCACGTATCAGGTATCACTATCATCAGATCGCATAATCTAGAGTACTACTCTAAGTCTAGTACAAATCGATACCATCTATAAAAATATGAATGCGGGTAAAGCACATGTCCAAAGGCCCGCTAAAACTATCATATCGCACCTCGAAGACAAGCTATGTCACATCGCCGATCTCACGGCCTCACATCAAGTATCATCTCAAACCACGTATCATCCTCAAATCCCTTATATAAACACATAGTCCCATACCCATCTGTAGATATACGCACCATCATATGCACTCTAATAAATGAAAGAATGAATGCAAGTATGTGTGTAAATGTATGTGTGAGTGCAACCACTACTCTAGGGTTCGCACTATACTAAACCAATATATTCTCATCATCAAAATATCATTATTACCATCAATAACCCTAAACAACACATAATAAATATTCGTGTGTATACGTATTCGTATACATTACCACGGACTGCGGGGGTGCTATACGCCATCCACCCGACTTCTCCCCGTAGATATAAATCTACTCACCTTGCTTCTCGTATGCCAAAGCCGATGTCGCTATCTTCACCTCCTTTGCCTCAACATCACGCGGGGTACCTACAAGTATATCACAATGCTAAAGCACATGAAAATCACATCGGAAACCAAAATAGCACACGCTACCTGCATAGGTAAAAACCTGTCGACTCGCATGTAAACACAATCAAAATCCACTTGTCGTTGACGTCCAAACGCCACCCGACAGGAATGAATCGAAAAACACTAAAATCCATGCTAAATCAAGTCGTAAATTATACACCAACATAGGAAAATCAACCCAGATTTCACCCTAGATGGAATCAGTCAAAACTGGAAGTACCCAGGGTCAAAACTAAAGGAAATGGGGCCATGCACAGAAAACGAGGCATTTCCCTCCTGATCTGGCCGCAAATTGCGGCCAGAATGGAGAAATTGGCGGCCTCAAAGTGGAGTGGGGAGCTAGGGTTTGGGGTGATGGTTCTCTGGTGCCTGCACATCTCACTGTCAACTCAGTTTTATTTTTAGGGTCTCGGGGTAATAGCAGATTCTTAAAAACAGTGACAAATTTCCAGTTTTCCCGATAACTGTTCCGTAATCCCGTATTCTGGTTTCACTTCCAGGTTTGGGTTCAATTTAGCATTACACCAGGGTTTCTAAGGTTACCACCATCCTCAATTTCATCTAAAGTTTTAGTTTTACCCTAAACCCTAACTTGAATTCTCCAATATCCACAAACATCACAATATCGATACAAAACTAGTATAGATGCACAAGGAATTGAAATACTACTCTATAGGTGCAGAAATTACCTCCTTTGGCAACTCAAGAAAATTCTTGAGTTGCTCAAAGTCCACCAAATCCAATCTTGCTAGGTTCAAAGTGTAGCTAGTGAGCTCGGGAACATTTTTTTGTGAAGGGGGAATGAGGTTTTGGCTTGGTTTTCATGATGGATCTAGGGTTTCATGAAGAGGGTGAGAGTGAGGAAGAGGGCAGCAGCAGCAACAAGGGAGAGGGGAGAGAAAATGAGAAGGGAAAATGATGAAGGAAAGGGTCAAAAAGGTGGGGTTGACTTGGTCTCTCTCTCTCTCTGACTCATTACCTACCCTTTTTCCTTTTCTTTTCTAACACTTCTCACTTGAATAGTGAACCCAAAAGAAAACCATGGCAAAAGAAATGTAACACAAGTGTAACAAGTGTGGAAAATGATATGTGCACATTTTTGCTCAAAAGTGCTAAAAATCCAATTAGCGATTTTTAATCGCGATTAACACTAAATTAGCATATAACTAATCTTAAAAACTTTAAAATGGCATAATTCCTTAAAATACCTTATTTTAGAATTTTCCATAATTTTTCCCCGTTTATTTGTATTTAATTATCCCAGAATATTAAAATATTCATTAAAATAATATTAAATTATAAAATTTACCAAAAATCATATTTTATTATTTTGAAGACGTTACAATCTACCCCCCTTAAAAAAATTCGGTCCCCGAATTTAAGTTTAAAACCCCCAAATACTAAAATATTGCAATACAATTTCTAAGTCATCGGGGCTCCGAAATCATCTATACATAAAACATCATAGCGTAATGCATGCGTATGAGTACTGAGCAGATAACTCAAAATCGAAACTCCATCAAGCATCTCGCAATCATCGAAGTCAAGGTAAAGACACAAATGTCAAATCCAATACAAAACCAATATGATATGGATCAGACTATACATGTAGACATCCAATCTATACATGTAAATAGCTGATGCAAATGTATGCCAAATCTTTTTAAGTCGCTGTGCGATGCGCGTAACACTGCACAGTGGTGGACGTTTCTCATAAGAAAATAACTATATATGTGTATATATATCCTTTGTTTAATAGGTACGTTCCGCCGTTTTGAAAACAGTTTAGAAGGGTTTCCTTATTTTTAAAACGTTTCGTGTCATATCGGACACGTAGATATATACTGAGACTATAGCTCGCTTTTCGAAAATCCTTTCGAACTATCAATGCATGCAAAATATATCCAGGTACTGTCCTCTGACTAGTCCTGCTCAGTATGAAAGCAAATATCCAACATCATAAAAATGTACTGCTCCAAAAGGAATAAATACCAACAATGCACGTAACACCACCCTGTGCGTCTGGTGCGCACGGAAATCAAAATCCATATATGTGCTAAACATGTGCACAAAACAACATCTAGGTGCAACGGGTGTGCACGAAGCATCTGTCATAGGCAACGGGTGCGCCTGACAGCCAGAAATCCGGTGCATCTGACATGCACGAAGAATCTCGATTTAGTGCATCTAGTGTACCCCAAAATCATATCTCAAAACACGCGCCCAACATGCGTGAAAATCCAAATCGGTGCATCCATCATGCACGAACGAAAATCTAGACCCTGCGCACTCAATATGCACGGAATCACAAAATCCAATAGCAACGTCGAATATGCGTAAGTCCAGTCAAAAGCACGGAGTGCAAGAATCCACATCAATATCACAATCAAAATCGACATACCGAAAGGCATCAAATCGAAGTCAGGTGCAATCGTAATGCACAAAATATAAATCCGGTGCAACAAAGGCACGAAATATAAATCTGATGCGATAAACGCAAGAAACATAAAATTGGTGCGACAAATGCACGAAGTATAGAATTGGTGCATCCCATGCACAAATACCAAGCAATAACTCAAATACGTAAGCAGCAACACCAAGTGTATCCAGATATGAAGAAAATCATAAACGTGTGCAGCTGCGTGCACAAAACACATATCGACGCACTACAAGCACATATAAGCTATACCGAGTGCAAAATCAAAACACTAAAAGTACATGAAACTTTGCTGGAAGCGTAAATCAAATCACCGGCATAAAATAGGCATGAAATCGCAATCAACACCTCAAGAGTAATAACTATGTACAAGGTATAAATACCCAGTAGGTGCAACCATGGTGCACAAAATCAAATATCATGAAACTCAGTCATCAAGACTAAATCATGCGAATAGATCGCCCAAAATACCGAAATCCAAAGCAACGGATACGTGATAATCAAATCACAAAACCACAAATCATAATTACCGTCGTCGGTATATCCTCCTTCTGGGTCGAGAAGGTACCGGTACATCCGATGCTAGCGGCGCAAGATATCTACTTGCCTCTTGCTCGCGGCTGGCGTCCTCTGCCTCTGGTTCCTGATCTTTCCTGTAGATTACCAACTCGCAATCCATCGGCTTATCGGCTCGGTCAGGTGTGCTGACAGGAACGATTCCGTTCTTGCACTTCCTTGGTCATCTCTCGGTCAATCCTCACGACCGCTCGTAAAGCAGCACATCTCTGGCGCCGACCTCAGGTCCTCTGAATGCACATCACACATCCGATCCTGGGTGCAACTCTTATTGCAGCAGTGTACTGGAAGGAATCCTACTCAAGGTCTCTTCTGATCTTGCCTAAGCCAAACTGTAAGGAGGCTGGTACTCTGGCGTAATCTTTTCTCGCTCTCTGGACCTCTGCGTCCTTAGTACAACATCTCCTCGGAAGCTGGTCGCATCCCTGTGCCTCTGTATGCATGTCAGGCCTTTAATCTTAACGGGGTGTAGTGACAGCTCTCCTGCCTCTCGCACGAACTTCTCGTCCCGCTTGTCTGTATCATCGACCATTCGACGTCGCGTCTTTATCTGCGCACTGCAATGTCCTCGGCTACGGTCCATCCGAAGTCTCTAACACGGACTCGAAATCACGAACTCGGTATCTTCATCACTCCGTAGAAGATATCTAGCCGAACACGTCCTCAACGTGCATGTCACATCTCTGATGTCAGCGGAGTGGAACGTCAACTCATCGAAATCTCGTGCGAACTCTTTACTCCACCTTGCTCCAATATCGACTGATTCGGACTCATCTCATCGTGGCCACACGGACTGCGCTCCGACGGCTATGCTCGTATCTGGAGTCTTCCAAGCAGTGTCCCATCACAATATCCGAAAGATGTCGAACCATCCGATCGACTCGTCGGAACCTCATAATCCCCCAAGAGATCAACATCTCGGGTACAGTTTAATAGTATCGAGTACATGCCACAGCGTCGGTGGTCCAGCCGTAGAAGGGCAAACCCAAGCCTCACTAATGGCGCCGAGGAACTGCCGCAAACCCTAAGGTTCAAAGGCTTTCACACGGTCATTAAGTCGAGTTAGGGTTTCATTCTTCTAGAGGGTCCATAGAATCACCTGCATGTCTTTCCGTATACTTTAAACTTGGAAAATGGGTTCCTGACCTTCGATCGTCTCAATCGACTCTCAACGAATCTGCGTGAAGTCGCCTCTAGCTGGAATCAATCTATCTGATGACCTCGCATCGGGGTAAGCGAACGAACAACATGTCCTAGTCATTAATCCTCGGTGACTAGCGACTCACCATCATGAATAAGCGACGTATCAACGGTCATCATATCCTGGCTGGCCTCTATCAGTGGCTCAATTCTCTGGTACCGACCGGTACGTCCTAGAAATCTCGCAACAGCGATCTGTCAAACGCCCATAGTGCGGAAACACAAAATACGAAGCCTCAATGCAACCGTACGTCTCTGGAATCACGCCCCGGTCAGTCCTCGTCCGCGACGAGCTCATGCTGACAACTCGAGCCGTAGCTCACTCTGCCCGTGCAATCGCGGCAGCAAAACCATAACCAGTATCGATGAAGATAGATCATAGGAAGGAATATGACACAATGCAAGGAAATGTACAACCTAAGGTTTCTTAAGCGGAGTGGTGTGTCGTAAGTATGCCGCGGAACATACCAACGGTACGTCACTCTACTTTAGTCACCTATTCCATTAACCAAAGGTCATCCTACGTGATGAAAGTTCGGGTCTAATACCCCCTCGACTAAGTCTAAGTTCCGTAAGGTCAGGCCTAAGTTCCGTATATAAATAACGTCCTAGGCTCTAATAGTCAAACTTAGACTCGAACCAAGGTCAACCTAGCTCTCTGATACCAACTTTGTCACGACCCGAAAGAGCACGTGACTGGCCCTTGAACCCTATGAAGCCTATAGGACTCCATCTGATCCAAGTAAGCCAAAAGCCCAGAAATCTAAAACCATTTAAAAAGTAAATAAGGAAAACTGGTTTTTAGAAGTAAAGAAATCGTGTTTCAAAAATCCAAGTTTTTAAATAACTAAGCCGAATATGTATTTTAAAAATGTGTAACTTTTCCTGAAAATTTCGGCAGAGTTTCCTTTGTAAAAACTGGCCCCGAACGAGGTACAACAAGAATAATATATATAACATGATAAAAGGCCTCCCCAAGCGGGAGCTAGCTCTTCGTCAATCGACGGTCACAACCACGCAAGCAATAATAATATACAACGCCAAAGGGTGAGGATCAAACTCCAAAGAAACTCAAAACAGCCAGAAAACCGTAATACTACAAGCGCGACTCTAAGGTCGAAATAATACAACACTGTTTTCTAAGTCTGAAACAATATACAAGTTTTGGTTGATGGAAATTCTAGATACAATAAATGATACATGAACAATGGCGGATCTAATACAAAAGAACCCACCTATCCAAGCAAGTCACCCATAAGGAAGCGGTGTGCCAGAAATGCCGCTATGGAATCTGTACGGCAACCTGCAAGAACTGGGGCACAACGGGGGTGAGTTGCCAACTCGTGAATAGAAAATATCTACAAGCAGAGATCGAATGCATGACCCATCCTAGGTCAATACGATCAGATATAAATAAACCTCAATATGAATAAAGCTGAAGCATGCTAAACTGGCAATGTAACCTCTACATGAGTGTAATGACAAATGCTCGTGCCAGTGCCTCAGGTAATAGCATGTCAAGAATATGAGGTATGCTTAATGTAATCAAATCTGCACACACGTGGAACCCGTCCACTCGTCACCTAATGACAATAATCATCATGCAAGTAAATATCATCAGCATATGCATGGAAATATGAGGATATAAACCACCTGTGTCCCTCGCGACACGTTAAAATCATGGAACCGGAGTGCCCAGCATCGGCACTCGAAAACATCATGAAAACTGTGCCCAGCATCGGCACGTAAATCCTCATATATCGGGCTCCGTCAGTCCGGATCGGCCCACAGGCTCTGTCTGCGGTATCGGCCCTCGGCCCCGGCATTACGCCATATCCAACTATCGACTCCGGTCGGTATCCTCCGGATAACCGCCAGGTCCAACAAAATCACCGGTAGGTACTCGCCCGCCTCCAGGCTCAATCGGCAAAGCTCATCGATCATCTTGCCGAGGGGAACCATACCGGGTCCACCATGTACCCGCAATCGGCTCATCCACTCCTCGATTCGGGTTACACATGCCGCTCTCAGCACCGAGAAAACACATGGTGGACGCACTGAAATATCATATCAAGGGTAACCGGGTTTTCAAAACAAATACATATCCTCTTTGAAAACACCCACGGTTCCCAAAAACCAGAAATATCTCGGAAACAGCATATCTCAATGCGTATAATCAGAAGCATGAAGTATGCGACATGTAAAGGAGGGTATGCATATCATCATGTCATGCAAGGATCATATACTGAATGCAATAGTACTACAGTGTAGTGACATGGCAATTATCGATGATGAGTGTGTGAGCCGGCAACAAGTGTACGTGGAACATATGCATCATCGATAATGGTGCTGGTGTCCTAGCAGCATGACTGAATACAAATAGCATGAATATGCGAAATCGAATAATCAACGCAAAAGTAAGGAATCTACACCAATCTGTACAAGTCATGCAGAGGTGCCATTCGAAATAAGACGAATCAGGGCTTTTGGAAAAACTAGGGCTACGGTGTTTTAAGAAAAGATACATCATTTGAAAATATCCATATGACCCTTCTGCCTATCTTTAAAATATCCCCGATTCGTTAGTTTGAAATAGGTATGACTCGGTCCAGTCTAATGTCTACTAAGTAATCTAGACAGGAGGGGTAAGAAACCACCTAATCTGAGTCAATATATATAGATAGGATAGTCGGTGATCCCGCCTCAATAACATATCGTAAGATATCCTCGAGTCATGAGTGCGGATCTATCATCAATATCGGCTCGTACGGTAGATCGTCGTACGGCATCCCAATAGCTGGGTAGGGGTCAATATCACACTACCTCATCACATATCAGGTATCACTATCATCAGATCGCATAATCTGGGGTACTACTCTAAGTCTAGTTCAAATCGATATCATCTATAAAAATATGAATGCGGGTAAAGCACATGTCCAAAGGCCCGCTAAAACTATCATATCGCACCTCGGAGACAAGCTATGTCACATCGCCGATCTCACGGCCTCGCATCAAGTATCATCTCAAACCACGTATCATCCTCAAATCCCGTATATAAACACATAGTCCCATACCCATGTGTAGATATACGCACCATCATATGCACTCTAATAAATGAAAGAATGAATGCAAGTATGTGTGTAAATGTATGTGTGAGTGCAACCACTACTCTAGGGTTCGCACTATACTAAACCGATATATTCTTATCATCAAAATATCATTATTACCATCAATAACCCTAAACAACACATAATAAATATTCGTGTGTATACGTATTCGTATACATCACCACGGACTGCGGGGTTGCTATACGCCATCCACCCGACTTCTCCCCGTAGATATAAATCTACTCACCTTGCTTCTAGTGTGCCAAAGCCTATGTCGCTATCTTCACCTTCTATGTATGTTGGCATTCGTCAAGGCATAGTGTATGGTAGCTATTTGTTACTTTTCTGTTACATAGATAGATGCGTTGGTTTGGGACAGTCGTACTACTATTTTGGCCTTCATCAAGGGTATGTACGTGTGGGTTCAAATTAACCTGGATAATGACGGGTAGAACTTGACATGTGGCTTATGATATGTTGGCCTTCATCAAGGTCATAAGAGCATGGGGTAAAAATCACATCGGGAGTTTCTAAAGAAACTGAAACTTGCCTGGCATGCGCATATCTTCTGGAGTGTGATAACGTGAGTGGATTCCATCACGTATCATGCGATGATAGTTGGATCCTGATTCCCACTGATGAGTTGGTTTACTCCTCGGGTGATCCCGACTAATTCTTCTTTCAGGTTTGGAGGAGAATTTGAGGATACAGTGAGGTTTCCTGATTAGATAAAGTGATAAGCATTCTGATCTAGGTTAGAGTGCACGCAGAGTGTTTCTTTCCTCTCTCTCTTTGGCAGCGACCATTACCCGACCCTAGACTTTGAATCATTAACCAAGTTAACCGAACTTTCTTAAAACACTGGCTTTTGAATTGTTTGAGTTGCATATATCATTGCCACTCCTTTTTTTACCCTTTGCATTTCTCTAGAACACCTCGTATTACTATGGATATCCACTTCCATTAGATAAATCCATCATATGGTTATATATGAACACGGAGGAACTTGTTCCAGATTCGAGGATGGATTCTGGTTCTGGAGAGATTGAATAAGACTATTCAGTTGTCTTTTACTTTTACCTTCTCTCAGGTTATGAGGGTTCCTAGGATTAGGGAACAGTACACCTATTACGCTTATTGGATAGTCTTCTTCCAAACCATGGGCAGGTGCCGAAAGGTAGGGAATGAAGAAAACCAATTAGCCTAACTGTGGTGTACAGAAGGTAATAAGTAAAGACAAATGAAGGGATTAGAAAGAGGGCAAAGTAAATTGCGACTGCTATTCACGACCAAACCAAGTATTTCATCACCACTCCTACTTCACCTTTTGTATTTCTCCAGAACACCCTGTATCACTACGAAGATCCACAGTTATTTGGATAATCCATCGTATGGTTATATACGAACTCGATGGAACTTGTTCCATTTCGGGGATGGATTCTGGTTCAAGAGAAATAGAATAAGGTTTATTCAGTTGTCTTTTATCACCATCTTCTCTCAAGTTGCGAGTACTCCTAGGATTAGGAGAGTACACCTATTATGCTTATTGGATAGTCTTCTTCCAAACCATAGGCTGGTGCCGAATGGTAGGGAAGGAAGAAAACCATTAAGCCTAACGATGGTGTACAGAAGGTAACGACTAAAGATAAATAAAGGGATTTGGTGAGATGGCAAAGAAATATACGGTTACCGTCATGAATCTGGATAATGAAAGAGGCATTACTATGAATACCCGGATACCCTTTCGAAACATATTCATGTTTCAGTTTCACTGTGTATTGTTAATAGAAAACTGATTTCCCAATCAGTCCTTGCTCCAGGGTATGTATTTACTAGGTATGATTCTCACATCTGTATGGTTTTACAGATGATGAGTGGGAGTAAGTTATTGGGAATTAGGTTATCATCCTCATTATATCGGAATTCGTTGCAATTGGTGATATTTGAGGAAATCGCCTGGGTACAGTTTTCAACCTACGACGTACAGGGTTTGAGTTATTAAACTCAGAGGACTTATATAAAGTATTGTATGTTGTCCAGTGTCCATTAGGACAAAGTGGTAGGTCCTCGTACTATATTCTGTTTACTTGTGACTTCTCTAGTTTTAGACAAGTGTTTCGTAGAAATACAAGGTCCAAGTTTGAGAAGTTATAGGTATAAGAATAAAGTAGAGAACAAGGTGTTGCAAGTATCAGGATTCTTCAAGGTAATCGAAGATGTAGATACTTGTGTATGGTAATCAGTTGATAGTAATGGTTTAGAGAACTTTCTTCTCTTTCAGGTTACTCATAATTGGATGCACTCCAAAGTTGAGTAATGCTGATCGTTCTCTCTCTATTTAGTTGACATGCACTGGAGACATCTGCATGATTTGAATCTTGCTCCAATTAAATCAGTGCCTCTATTTCTATATTGTATATAGAATGGATCATATCTTAACGATGTTAAGGTATACGAAGTTGTCCGGCTTATGCTTAAAACCAGACTCTGGATAACTCAAGGCATGTTTCTGTAATGGCAGTTTGTGGGTTGACCCGGGTTTTGACGAGGGTTGACTTTCTACCATCTGGAAGATCAATAGTGATATTGTTCTTGACTCACTACAGTTTTAGTAAAATGGATTTTTTCAGAAAACAGTAGTGGGAGTATGGTAGAACTGAAAGAGATTCCAGAACCACAAATGATTATAGAAAATTTAATAGGAGCTAAAGATTCAATCTGGTTTGACATTCCATTAGCCACTCCGCAGATATGGTGGGTAACCTCAGACACCCGAGAGGTACTCCGGTAGCCTCAAGGACGGTGACAGGGAGGTTCTTGTTTACCCAGACTTGCCATTACTGCTGTTCCAGACTATTAGACCCGGCAGGAGGATAAGTATAGCGTCGTTCTAAACTAGCTTTAGAAGTGCACGTATATATTATTCTGCTAGAGGGTTGTCATAATCAGTGGGAGCAGCAGAAGAATAGTGGACAAGTAGCTTATGTCTATTTATAGACTAAAGCAGATATAGCGGAGATAGACCATCTATTTTTGATGTCACAGTCATGGGCTTTGACTTCATCAGAATAGGAGATGGATCTGTTAAGAAAGTAGTAGGGTGTGATGTCCTGGTATTTGGATGACATACACAGAGTAGGAAGTAAAATTCCTATACTACGATCGGTTATACCGTGGTTGTCACACAGTAGGTTCTCCACATAGGATATGGATATTATATCAGACATTCTGGTTACTAGATCTATGGTTTTAGATCTAGATTTGGGTAGTTTCCCAATCTGGGTACTTAGACAGCATTCTAAAAGTATTTAGAATGGACGACTCCTGGCATGGTGGTGTACCAGCAGGTGATGGAGTCACCCTCTTTAAAGGTGTCTTACAGACTAAAGGGGAGAGGGATGTGCATGATTGGCAAATCACTTGCTTAGGCAATTGAGTTGATCATGAGATGTCAAGTACCGCACCTGATGTTGTTTTTGCACTAGATGCAATAAGTTGATATTGATCCAATCCTGGAGAAACGTTCGGAGGCAGTTTTAGAACATAAGTGAATGTTCTTGGGATTTGATAACGGCAGCCTCTTTCGGGAGACAGTTATCATTCTAGGCTTCCAAGATGACCTAGATGACAGAGTGACTGTCAGAGTTATAGTTTTCCTTTTGACGAGGGGCAGTAGTTTGGACCAGTGGTCCAAGCGGAGACTAAGGGAGGCATGGCGCATGATACTGATTAAGTTCAGTTATCGATACAGTCTAAGAAGTTTGGATTTGGAGTTCATTCATGAACTAGGTCCAATTAGATATCTAGACATATTCTAAGACAGGTATTGCTCATTTCGGGAGATGGGTTTCTCCGCGAACTTGAGATATAGAGATTCATAGAAAGAAATATCAGAGCGGATCCACTCACTGAGGCTATTTCTCGAACACAATAGTTTTACAAATGAGCTTTGTGACACTGATTAGTAGAAGAGTTGGGTGTTCGGTATCACACGGGCTGTGAGTATGCGACATCGCAATAATTAGCCTTAAGTGCAAGTGGGAGATTGTTGGATATAGTTCCCTCAAAGTCAATTATTGGATCCCAGGTACATGATTGCAATGATTGAGGGAGGACCTATACCGGTAGGACAGTCTTACTCGTGATGATAGTATGTTATCTGGTTTATCTTTATCATATGTGTACTGCTTTAGGTGACATGACATATCACTATTGCACGTTGATAGAGCCCATAGGATTCTTTCTTGACTACCAACAGTATGATGGTGATCATATATGTGAGAGTTGGGTAGTCTATAAACACATACTTAAAAGTGGTCCCTAGTCGCGGGAGTTTCGAGATAGGGCATCGATACTCCGGAGTAGACTAATGTATACAGTCGAGACCTTGACGAGGGGCGGTGGCCGGTCTCACAAGACATTGGTGTCAGTTGGTTCACCTAAAATGTATAAAGGTGCTCATTAGGTCACCGGACAGGACTCGCTGGGAATATGCTAGCTGGTTATTAAAACCTGTCGTCAGATAGCAATTCCCAGGTGACATGTGTACAGGTTAGTCTATCGACCTGAGATCGTCATTTGTCTCGTGTGAGTTTCCACCGTGCTTTGATTATTACCTTACCACGGCTCAAAGGAGTCGTGCAAACAGGTTTTAGTTGGGTACAGTCCCGAGCCACATGGAGGCAGTGAGCAGATCGGTAGGGGATTCGTTTCTCCCAACGTTGGGGGTGAGATCGCGCTGTGTTTAGGTGAGCCATTACACGAAGTCCATGGCCATGGCAAGCGAGATTTACTGGTAGGTATTCCAGTAGTATCTCAAGGTGTTCTGGGCTACACTCCGACATGACTTATACCGCTATTGGGGGTCTGATGTTTACTAGCTTCCTAGGCCCGATATGCGATACTCATAGACGAACGGACCAGACTGTACGGATATTGTCACACATAGGCTCAGTAGGGTTCCAGGATGAGTTCGCTCATCGGACTCCCTTTCACTCAGTACATGAGCAGCCATTATGTACAGCTAGTACCACTGACGGCTTGTGGTTAAACCCACTGCCAGAGTATTGACGAGTCTTTAGAGTCCCCCACAGAAAGTTTCCCAGTTCGGGTAAAACGTTGTAGAGGTTGTATGGTTTTATGGCAGGGTTCGAACATACGCGTGCACTTGCGCACGTGTCATGGTTCAGACGGATAATACTAGCGGGCTTTGGTTTAAGCCAGATCCTAGTATTATACTGTGTAGATTTTGTCTCATTGCATTTGTATTCGGTCGGAATACAAATGCGGGTATGTATATACAGTTGCGGGGTTATCCTGTAATTTGTTACGGGATCGCTTTTTGAAGTTGCCAGTTTGGATTCTATTTTGGCCATTTTTCTTTCTCTCCTTCTTGGCTGAAATCCTTACATCTGAAGGGGGCTATTTGCAAATGTGGAGATTAGTAAATGGAGGAATTTTTTGCGGTGGCGGGGCTCCAGATTTTTCCTGCACTCTCTTGAAGCCTCTTGATGGGTTTGACTCATTCTTTTGCATTATTGGTATTTTGTTTTGAGCTTGGATATTTTGTAGTGGGGATTTTTTTTTGAGCTTATCATCACCACTTGCTCTTGTGCTCACCCCCACATGATTTGTGGCCGAGCACACTTCTGCCCATTTTTTTTACAGAGCCTCATTTTGAGTGAGAGAGAGAGGATGATTTATTTCACTTGAAAAATCCCCAAGCTTATTTTAAAAGCCAATTTTCATATCCACTTCAAAAGGCAACTTCGATTAACCCTCGAGACAAAGCATTCTACACTTACTCTACTTCAATCTTGGATACGTCGGCTAGCAAACTTTGTGTCCGAGTTGCCTCGGTTCAGAGGCGGGAGCCTGTATAAAGATACGTTGATGTGGCGCAACCTTCGGCGAGGAGGAGACAATAGATCGATCGAGTTCGGAGAGCGAACATCGTCGGCGTAGCCGCAACATGCTAGGGACAGAGCTTAAAGACCGAAGGATACGGATCGATCGGTATAATCTCTAAACCCCATTTAACAGAATACTAGTTTACGGTTAATAGAACGATCCGGGTTTTAAGTTTGCGTTAGCGCCAGTTTATAAAAAGTTTTTGTTCCGCATTTGGCCTCGGAAAGTGGGCCGGGGCGTTACCGTAGACTTACACTAGCGTTGTGATGGCAGTCACACTAGTGGGGGCTGTGTAGTCTACAAGCACATCCTTATACAGGTCCCTAGTCGTAGGATTATCGAGACGGGGCATCGATACTCTGGAGTAGACTAGTGTATACGCTTCTCATCCCAACAGGAGAGATGGTCTTTCCCACAGCCATTAGTACGTCGTACTAGAGATAGTATGCAGGTGCTCGTTAGGTTACAAGTACACTGGACAGGACTCGTCGGGAACCGTTGGTTGGTACTATACCTATCGTTAGTTAGTAGTTCCCAGGTGACATGAGTACAGCTTAGTCCGTTGACTTGACACTGCTACTTCGCCTCAAGTGTGTTCCGACTGTTCTTAGATTGCTACCCTACCACGACTCTATTGAGTCGTGCAAACAGATAGTAGTTGGGTGCAGTCCCAAAGCACTTGGAGGCAGTGGCGGTTAGATAGGATTCGTCTCTCCCGGTATTGGGGGTTGATATCGCGCTGTGTTCGGAATGCCATTACACAAAGTCCCTGGCTAGGGCAAGCGAGATTTACTGGTAGGTACTCCAGTAGTTTCTCAGGGTGTTTTGGACTGTACTCCGAAATGACTTATACCGCTATTAGGGGTCTGACATTTACCGCCCAGGCCCAATATACGATACTCTTAGACGAACTGACTGGACTGTACGGAGATTGCCACAGACAGGCTCAGTTGGAGTTTGGATGAGCTTGCTCGTCGACCTTCTTATCGACAGATACCTGGGTAGCCGTTACGTACAGCTATTACCGCCGACGTGCTTGTGGTTAAACCCACTGCCAGAATATTGTCGAGTCTTTAGAGTCCTACACAGAGGGTTTCCCAGCTTCGGGCGAAACGAGTAGAGGTCGTATGGTTTTACGACAAGGTTCGATCACATACATGTACTTGTGCGTGTGTGGTGTTCGAGCGGACAATACTAGTGGGCTTTGGTTTAAGCCGGATCCTAGTATTTGATTATTGGATTAGTTTCGTCTCATAGTATTCGTGTTTCTCGGAACACGGATGCGGGTATGTATATACGGATGAGAGGGGTATAGAAGGAGATACCTCATTAGGGTTTTGACCATTGACTTAGTCAAAACAAATATGAGGTAAAGAAAAGACTTTGTTATTTTTGGTAAATGATAATTATATATAGCATGGCTACTTGGGTTGACCTTTTGATTTAGCTTGACTTGTTGACCTTAGATATTTTTGTAAGATATTTTTGACTCTAGATATTTTAGTGAGATATTTTCCATGCCATGCTTATGGTCATGTAAAAGATAGCCATTCCATTTTTTATTATCATTATCATAAATACTTTCTCTTTCCTCAAGCTTGCTCTCTCCTTCTTCCTCTCTCAAACCCTAGTGTCTCATGAGTTGAGAATTAAGGGTTAGTGAGATTAAGCCACTCAAATCACACTCTACTCACTCTATTCTACTTAGATTAGCAAGCTAAGTAGTCTAGTTACCTCAACTTGGAGGTTTAGCTCAAGGTTGGAACTCTTGGGTGGATCATCGTTGACACAATGAGGCCGAAGTTCAAGCACGATCCATACTTCCATCGAGGATCTTAAGGAGAGGATCGAAGACCCGAAGGACTTGGTTTCTTTTGGTATACTTTCTATCATAGTAGATAGAACTCTTACATGCTAGTTAGGTTTATGGTTAAGATCTGGTTTTTGTGTTATTCTAGCGCCAAGTTTCTAATCGTAGTAAAAATTTTGTTCCGCATTTGGCCACGGAAGTTGGCCGGGGCGCTAGCGTAACCCTTCAGATACAGCATCCACGCTTATTCTGTTAGCAACCTGAGAGTCACATCACCTGCCTTGATAACTCTACAGTTTCTCAGCGCCTGCAATGAATTACAGATATGAGACCATGATCCGGTATCTAGTACCCAGGAAGTAGAGTTAATTGACAAACATTTTTCAATCATAAACACACCTGAAGCCGAAGCCACAACGTGCTTCAAATCCAGGTTACTGGCTTTCTAAGCCCTGCAATCCTTCTTTCAATGGCTTTTCCTGTGACAATAGAAACATTCTTCCTTCCCTACTGTCGACCCCGAAACTTTTTCCATGCCCTTTCCCTCTACCTTACTGACACCGCTTTTCGGCTTGGTGGGGGCCTTCTTCTTCTTCCTCTTGGCTTTCGCCTTGGATCTAGAAGAGGAAAATTCCCCAATAAGCAGAGAGGGTGTCTTCCTGGATTTCTGCAGGGTGCCCTCAGCCCTCCTCAACATGTTGAGGAGTTCTGGAACTGAAACTTCCTTTCCTTGAATGCTGAAATTCAAAATAAACTGGGGGTAAGTAGAGGGGAGGGACTATAGAATCAAGTCAGTATATATCTCGTTCTCCAATATGGTCCCAAGGTCTGCGAGCTCTTCAATCAAGCTGATAATCTTAAGGACGTGGTCCCCTATAGATGACCCGACAGCCAATCTCGCCTGAAACAATTTCTTCGATGTCTCGTATCTTGCGATACGAGATTGCTCTCCATATAAATCTTTGGTATGGAGGAAGATGGAAGATAAGTCCATCTTCTCGTGCCGCCTCTGGTGTTCATTATCCATTGAGGCCAACATGAGGCACTTGGCTCTCGCACTGTCTATTTCTCGTGTCTTACGGATTTCAACATCCACGATGGTGGAATCTGGACCTGGGACGGCGGGGGCTTTGGTAGTAAGGAGGTAGCCCAGCTTGTCATAGGTAATGTCTATATGGACATTCCTTAGCCAATCTTTATAATTTTGCACAGACAATATGTTTTTATCTAGCAGTAACTTAAACCCAGTCATTTTCGTCGCTGCAGTCAAGAGAGAGAGGAGAAACACTCAGCATGATGCTCTTGCAAGTTTAGATTGGTTATTAGTTTATCTAAACAGGATGGCTCCCACTGTTTCTCGAATCCTCCTTCAAACCATAAAAGAAGAATTAGTCAGGATTAATCTCACCCTACAATTTTTGCTTAACCTTTCGGCTAGACTAGTGTTGGTACTTCGAAGGAGGTTTTCCAACGCTTTCGTGAACTTTCTTAATTACATAACCTATTTTCCCTAGAGGCATAGCCCCGCCAACACCATTCTAGGCACCTACTTGGTTTATAACATTGATTGTTTAGTAAAAAATCTCCCGAGGAGTAGCGGATACTCACAGTAGGATTGAGATCCAAATATCATCGTGTGACAACTTTGAAGGAATCCTACCAAAATCATCACACTTCAAATGGTATGCAACACCAGCAAGTTTCAATTTCCTTAGAAACTCCCGATGTGGATTTTTGCCCGAAGCTCTTATGACCTTGACGAAGGCCAAAATATCATAAGTCGCAAGTCAAGTTCTATCCGTCATTGTCCAGGTTAATTTGAACCCACCAGTACATACCCTTGATGAAGGCCAAATAGTAGTACGAATGTCCCAAACCAACACATCTATCTATGCTACAGATGAATACCAAGCAGCTACCAATCACTATGCCTTGGCGAAGGTCAAAATACATAACTTGAATACTACTAAATACCCATCTGAAATGACGGAGGGCTACGGTTGGTTTTGGCGAAACCCTGAACGTAATGGACTTGATTTAGTTGAAGGAACCATGATAGCTTTTTGTAAAAGGAGTGGTTTAAGCTCCGCATTTAAAAGTTGCTTTTCAAGAGAATCGAGTGGTTTTGAAATTGTTCCAATGATTTAAACTTTGGCTTGTTTTCTTTGCATTAATCAATATTAATGCGGTCCCATCATTTAACCCTATCATTGTAGAAAAGAAACGAAAATACAACATACGCTTATGCCATCCGCATTCGCCACGGAGCCCCGTCATGCATCATTAGGTTACTTAACTAACGGCAGAGCGGGGGCTGGACTAGCGTGGGTGCAAAATATAAGCAACGTTAATTATATATCATATATATATATATATATATATCCATTCGTCTCACGCAATAATAGGCATTCTAGATCACAGATAAATATATTGGATATACTAGGAATTCCGTGTTTCGTTTTATCCTAGAACGAAAGACGGATTCCATGGTCGTGATGAATAGCTAAACCCCACCCTAGACCCCTACGGGTGCGGCAAACTACCTGCCAAATTCTGGAAGTGAAGCAACCTCCCTCAATAAAATGAGTAGGCCACTCAGCACTTCAAGAACCCGGTAGTTTGTGCACCCCACTTTGGGTCTATCCTAGGTGCGAGAAACAGTAAATGAAATAATACAACGGTGGCTACAACCTCAACCCAGATGTGCCCCAAAAAATAATATTACATCAATTTACAAATTTACATCAATGGAAGAAAAGAAAACACTCTTCTCACATCCCCCCAGCTATTCATCCACGACGATCCAATACTTCATATACACAAACTATCACAATAAAGATATGTGCAACCCCCACTAATCGACGTATAGCGATTAGCAGACATTTAGCATTATATAAACAAACACAGAATCTTTATTAGCCAAGAACTTTAGAATTTCGATCAAATCTATTTTCCGTGTCTACCCCATGTACAAACAAGTACACAAACAATTCTGGGTAGAAACCAAATATGCAAGAAACCATATTTCCAAGAATAAGACCCACAGAGGAAATTTGGAGTGACTTGGACCTGACTCGGCTACGGTTCGGCAGCCAAACACTAAGTTTAGCCGCGGTTCCGCGGTGGTCTTGGCTGATCTCAAGCTCAAATTTCTTCTGTGTTCTTATAAATGCCTGCACGAATTTTTAAGCCTACTGAAATAAGTTTTTGAACAGTTTTAAAAAATGACAGCAAGCATGATATGAAAATATGATTTCGAGTTTTTTTTCCGACGATCGAAGTTCTAACTACTTGCTAACTAGTTAATTAAGGTTTAGTAGTCTCTGATACCACTGTAAGTCGATGTCGCACACCCTGCGCACTTGTGGGGAGGCGGAATTTACAAAAAAAAAAGATTTTTATACTTTGCAACACCGACTTTAACTCTAGGATCTTTACAGAAATCTTAATTAGCTAAAACTACTAGGAGATTCTAACTACTATGAAAAGTGTTATACCTCCTTGTTAACAAGTCCTTCGGGTCTTCTTCTTCTCATCCTCTTCTTTAGCTCCTCGAAGATCGGATTGAGCTTGCAACGTTGGCCTCCTCGTATCGAAGATGATCCCCTCGAGAGTCTATACGTCAAGCTCCAACCTCTAAATCGAGATAACTAAGGTACTTAGTTTGCTAAGCTAAGTAGCCTAGAAGATGTAGAGTATCTAATAGAGTGTTTTATTTCATAAGACCCTAGGGTTCACAACTCATGTGAGGGTTAGGGTCTTGAGGAAGAAAGAGAGGGAAAATATGGAGAGAGAAAGAGAATGAGCAAATGAGCCAGGTTTTGGAAAGTGAAGAATGGCTCCTCTCTCCTCACTCATTCAATCATGGATTATTTTCACATAGAAAATATCAACCATGCTTGAATAGCGAGTCCAAACAAATAAACAAATATTAAGAGCTATGCTGCACCATATGCCAAGCATGTCTCCAAATTTCCACCTCATTAATCTATTTCTCAAAATAGATAATCCAAATAATGAGGTGTCCCCTTCTAGAAGCATGTCTTGCGAAATTACAAGAATGCCCTCATCGTATATACATACCCGTTGTTCATATCAGATTTTTGCATTTTCATATTGCCCATTCTTGATCACATTGCATATAGGTAGGTACTTTTGATCCGTGTTTGCGAATTAATTGCAGGTTACAGGTTCTCAGCTCTTTACAGTGAAATTCATGAAAAGTCGCAACAAATGCAGGACTACGACCAACAACAGATAAATACTGATATCCGCTCACTATCCGTATGATGCCGCATACCAGTTCAAGGGAAAAAATGGCAAATCATTGGTCATTTCATGCACAAAGCATAAGGGCAGCACAAGATCCAAGACTTCAACGCGGAGCTCAAGAAAATCAAGGCAAAAAGTCCACATCATTTCACCTTTTACACTGCTGAAAATCTGGGAGAAAACTGAAGAGCTTTTGAGAAACCAAGAGTACCAAACATAAGAGAACAACAACATGGAAAACCCCAGGAAAAATGAGCCTTCAATTCAACCAAAGGGTCACGGATCCGCGGCCAACATGGCACTTCTGCCGCGGATCCACGGCCAAGTCAACTCATTGTTGACTCGGGTTTTGAGGACAGTTTTGTAACTTCATTTTGTATCTGATTGTATCCCTAGGGTTTCATTTGCCTGCCTATAAATAGCCCAATTCTAAGCTAAGTAAGGGGTGCTTTTATTTGTGTTAGATTTTAGGATAAGTGTTTGTAGTTCTTCTTCCTCTTCATCTTTCTTCATTAAAATTGTAGTGAGCTTCATGAGTGATGATGAATAAAAGAAGAGTTCTTTTTATTAACATGCTTGTCTTGTAATTCTGTTCTATTATCTTGCTTGTAATTTTCTTTGTTAACTTAGTTGTTGTTATTTGTATATTTGTTTGCTTTCTTCTTCTCTTTTTCTTTATCCTTACAACAATGATGCTTAAGTATGATCCTTGTCAAAGTGAGGTTTCAAATAGCTAGTTGTGATTTTCTAACCCCAATTCTTTCTACCTTCTTTCTTTGTTTTATTTTCTTTTCCTTTTTAATGGGTGAGTAGTTTCTCACTTGTTAGGGTAGGATGAGGGAAGTTTGAGAGAAGGAAATCTCTCTCACTCTTTTCTTTGCCCAACATCTTAAATCAGACTCCCGTTAATTGAACCACAATCCGCTCCCTACGACACCCTATCCTACATGATAGCGGTGATATCCTAGTGAGACCGGTTGTGATTGAATTAACCGGAGGTTAAGGCTAAGAGCCAAGAACGGACGGACAAGAACCAAAAGGAAGGAACTATGCATTGGAAAGCCTGGCTTATACTCGCAAGTTTCCTTCCTAGTCCTACTAATCCCCGTTGTTGCCGATTACCGTAACACCGATATTAAGAGTGGCAACGAAAGAAGTGAGCGACTCCTAACTCAAACTAACCTAATCCTAACCATAACAATCTCTCTTTATACATATTTTAGCACATAGTGAAACTAAACAAACCTGGACAAATCGGACTTAACTCGTTAAAACGCTAAGAAAAAGATTTCCATCTCCCTGCGGACGACCCGTACTCAACCGGCTAGCTACCAAGCAAAACCGTCTTGATTGCGGTAATTAAAACTAAGCACGCAAAAACTCTAACAATCAAATGGCGCCGTTGCCAGGGAGACGGTAGTTTATTTCTTTGTGTAATTTCGGGTTAATTTGTGAATATACGTATAACCAAAAACAGAAAAAAATATATTGTAAAAATCATCTTATTATTTTTTGATTAGTTTTTATGCAAGTGTGCAGGATAGGAAGAATGTCAAGTTCAGTGCCAAATTCGTGGGGAGATAGACCCATATCCCGCGGCTACACCGCGACGGATCAAGACGGAACCACGGTTTGCTGTAAAATTCTGGAGCAAATTCAGTGAGCAAATCAAGATTCAGGGATTCTAAACAAGAAGAGGAGACTTCAATTAGCCTAGAGAAGAAATTTGAAGGTCCAACTCCACTGTCAGTCGCGGAACCGCGGCCAAAGTGCAAGTTTGACCACGGAACCGCGGTCAACTTGTGACGTCAGCACTGAAAAACCCTCTGTGAGTATTCCATTCCTTTTCCCCTCTCCTCTGAACTCCACTGAACTATTCTTTCTGCAGCATTCTTTGCACAAACTCTCTTCCCCTCTCCAATAAACTGATTTTGTGCATGATTCTTTGCGCCGCCGCCAAATATATATTTTTTTGCAAGTGTTTTAGATTTTTGTTTGTTACTGTTTTGCATAAATAATACGGACTTTAAGGGGCTCTAATACCAATTCAGATTGGGTGGGGATTTCATCACCCTTCCTAAGACCCCAAAAATCACTAAATGCATACGCATTACCCGTGAGCTTAATAAAAAATATCTAAACTCAGCCAACTAAGGACTGCCGTGCTCAATAGGACAGAGGAAGGTTGTGGGCATTCGATCATTTATTTAAACTTGACTTTGTGGTGCCTAGGCTAGACAAGTGAGAAAGGTAATTTTAAAAGGCCCGTTTCATGGTGATTCGTGAGCGGAACCCTCCTTATCTCACTTGTGCTTACCTGGACACAATTGGCAGTGAAGAGATGATTTGAGAGTTATCTCACAACTTGTCACTTTGGAACAGTTAGGAGCGGTCTAGTGGACTTTGAAGACCATAACTCTAGGTATGATTGTGTATGTTTTGACTGTGATTGTTTGAAGTTGTGCCATAAGTCCGTACATATTTTTTCAAAACTCTTTCTAAAAAAAATATATTAAAGAAACAACAAAACAAAAGCTTTTATAAAAACTTTCCCTTTGTCGCCAGAATTCCATTTCACCACCTTTCATCCGCATTTCTCCATTGGCGTTTTCTTAACCTCACTTTCTACCCTTTGACTATACTAAACTCGTTTAGTGTATGTTCGGTTGGACTCGGGACACTAGTGCCCGCCTAGTCCGCGTTACGTTAGTCTCTACCGACTACGCGATCGACTCCGACGTCGAAACTTCCTTCGCACCTCTTTCACCCTTACCTTTGCCGGCCAACTCCGACATCGACCGGTATTCTGTTCATACATCCTCACCTTCACTATCACCAAATTCTTCTTCTGAGATGTCAGGATTTCCTCCTAACATCCCTTTACCTCCCCCGGGACTGATTCCACCTCATCTAGGTGCGAATAACCCGCAACCACCTCCTGTTGAAGCGCCACAGCGAATCGCACTCCAGGATCGTTTCTATTCTACCCGCTCTTCACTTCCAACCTGTCTATCACTTCCGCCGGCCAATGGAGATAATTTTGAAATTAAGCCTCACTTTATCAACATGTTGCCCAAATTTCACGAGCTGGAATCCGAAGATACCTACATCTTCATCAACAAGTTCCAGAACATCTGTGCAATGATGAAGACAACCCAACTGTCCGACGATGCTATACGCTACGAGTCATTCCTTTCACTCTGTGTGACCTTGCTGAGAAATGGCTGTATAGCACCGCATCGCATTCCATAACCAGTTGGGATGAGTTTGTAAAAGCGTTTCTTAAAAAGTTCTACCCAAATCACATGACCGCGAGGATCCGAAACGAAATTAACTAATTCTCTCAGCTTCCTACCGAACCTTTTTGGAAGTGCTTTGACGGATACAAAGACCTTCTTGTTCAGTGCCCTCATCACGGTATTGAGAGATGACAACTTTGCCAGACCTTATATGAGGGCCTGAATCCAGCAACTAAGCAGTTGCTGGAGACCATTTGTTAAGGCCACTTCCTATCCATATATGACGAGGAAGCTTGGCAATTCTTCGATGATCTTGCGGAACAGACGCTTCAGTAGGAAAGCACCAGACCGAACACTTCGTCTACTACTTCTACTTCTTCCGGTCTCTCCAGGGGAGGAGTTCATCAACTCGACATCTCAATTGCAATGAAGGCCGAAATGGCCGCAATCACGCAAAAACTGGAAGTAATTGAGAGCAAATTCTCATCTCCTTCTCCTGTTCTCCTGCCCCTGCTCTTCCTCCTCATACCATCTGCGCTTGTTGTTCTGATCCATCCCATTTGACCGAAGAGCGTCCTTACAACCCACCTTCACAAGGACAGGATCAGGTCAATGCTGCATTTCAGCAAAGACCTAGGAATGATCCATACTCTTCCACTTACAACCCCGGTTGGAGGAACCACCCCAATTTCGCCTGGAATCAGAACCGGCATCAATTCCAAGGCCGTAACAACTTCCAGAGGCCTCCTCCTCCTCAATAACAAGCTCAGCAACAAACTCAACATCAATATCAGCATCTTTTCCAACCCCAACCTTTTCAAAATCCGACGAACAATTTTGCACCCAACAATTCTTTTCCTCAAAACAACTTTGTTCCGTCAAACAACGATAATGTTTCTTCACTAGAACAGAGTCTGGAAGCATTTGTAAAGCAATCGACTCAATCCACCACCAACATCCAGTCTTCCATCCAGTCTCTGGTACAACACACCACTGCTCACGGGCAAAGCATAAAGACCATCGAAGCCCAGATTGCACAGCTGAATGCGGCATTAAGCGAGCGAGAAAAAGGGAAGCTTCCATCTCAACCACTCCCAAATCCTGTTAACCCACATAATGTACATGTTTCTCTTGAACAACAGAACCATAATGTGAGTGCCGTGACTACGTTGAGATCTGGAAGGATGCTGCATAACAACATTGGAACGCGGATAGATGATGACACCCCGGCCGCTTATTCTTCTTCTTCTTTTTCGTCTTTGTCTTTTGAGCCAATTCTCCATTCTTTAAAAGGCTCTTCTTCTTCCGTTGCTCCGAATGGACCCACATCTCACTCCATGAAAACTCCAGTTCTGGGATCCGTTCTTACTCCACAATTTCCTCCACAAGCATTGGACTCAACCAATTTCAAAAACGTTCCATTTCCAAACCGGTTGAGGTCCAATAAACAAAATCCACAAATGGAGAAGATTCTGGAGTTGTTTAACCTGGTTAACATTAACATTCCCCTCTTATATGTAGTCCAACAAGTCCCTTCCTACGCAAAAATCTTGAAGGACTTGTGCACTAAGAAGAGAAAATCTCAAGTACCCAAGAAGGTTTTCTTAGCTAGTGCTGTGAGTGATGCTCTTACCCAAGCTTTACCTCAAAAACGGAAGGACCCTGGCTGTCCTATGATTTCAATAACCATTGGGGATAAGAACATCAACCGCGCACTTTTGGATCTTGATGCCATTGTCAACTTGCTTCCGTATTCTGTATATGAGCAACTTGGTGTAGGAGAGTTGAAACCCACACACTGTAATCTCCAAATGACCGACCGATCTATCACCCATCCTAGGGGTGAGCTAGAGGATGTGTTAATTAAGGTTGGGGACTTCATATTCCCCGTTGACTTCATTGTTTTAGGCACACAACCTGTAGCTAACCCCCGGAATCAAATTCCGGTGATACTCGATCGCCCATTCCTTGCAACCTCAAATGCTGTGATCAATTGTCGAAATGGTTCGATGAACCTATCTTTTGGAAACATGACAATTGAACTCAACAATTTTAGGTTGAGGAATCAGCCCTCCGAACCTAATGCTCATATACTAGACGTTTGTTCGATCCAGGAGATCACCCCAGAGGACTGTGAATTCGAGGAGTTTTTGTTCGATCGCAGCAATCTTGACGCCACTAGTGCGTTCCTCTTTGAACCTGCTGCTGTTTTCCACTCCCGACAATGATTATGAGTGCTTCTCTTTTTCGAACGATCTTGGCCTGTTTCCATCCGAGCTTGAATCTTTTGAATTTCTGGATGCGTTAGCTGAACCATCCAACTCGGTCGCTTACACTCATTTTAAGCCTCTACTGGAATCCTTTGAGTTCGAGACATTTTCGCCGATCTTGCCTTCAATCGTTTCACCTCCAACGCTCGAACTCAAGCCGTTGCCATCTCACCTCAAGTATGCTTACTTAGGTGAGAACGAGACACTCCCTGTCATCATCTCGGCTTCTCTAGCTCCAGAGAAGGAGAAAGCCCTTCTCACAGTCTTGCACAGCAATCGGCAAGCTTTTGGCTGGACAATGGCGAACATCAAGGGGATTAGTCCCCTTGTCGTTGAACATCACATTCATATGATGGATGATGCCAAACCAGCCCGGGATCCACAAAGGCGACTTAATCCAGCCATGAAGGAGGCTGTGAAAAAAGAGACCGTCAAATATCTAGATAGTGGTATCATTTACCCTATCTCTGATAGCCAGTGGGTCAGTCCCATACGCGTTGTCCCCAAGAAGTCGGGCATAACGGTCATCACCAACGAGGCGAATGAGTTAATCCCTACTCGCACCGAAACTGGGTGGCGAGTATGCATTGATTATAGAAAACTCAACGCCGCAATGCGGAAGGACCACTTTCCGCTACCATTCATTGACCAAATGCTCGAACGGTTGGCTGGACACGAGTACTACTGTTTTCTGGACGGCTACTCCGGCTACA
This sequence comes from Agapanthus africanus, assembly GCA_030015575.1. Taxonomy (NCBI): domain Eukaryota; kingdom Viridiplantae; phylum Streptophyta; class Magnoliopsida; order Asparagales; family Amaryllidaceae; genus Agapanthus; species Agapanthus africanus. The sequence goes on from JASDDO010000004.1 coordinate 212,726,663, forward strand.
ACCAGATTCCCATCACCGAGAAAGACCAGGACAAAACCACGTTCACATGTCCTTTCAGCACGTATGCATATCGCCGCATGCTTTTTGGGTTATGCAATGCGCCCGCTACCTTCCAGCGGTGTAAGATGGGAATTTTCTCAGACATGGTGGAGAAATTCTTGGAGATATTCATGGATGATTTCTCCATCTTTGGCGATTCCTTTGACGAGTGTTTGCAGCATCTCGACGCTGTCCTTACCCGGTTTAAGGATAAAAACCTCACTTTGAACTGGGAGAAGTGACACTTCATGGTACGCGAAGGTATTGTCCTAGGACATATCATTTCGCAAAACGTCATTGAGGTTGACAAAGCGAAGATTGAAGTCATTTCCAATCTCCCTCCTCCCAGATGCGTCAAAGACATCCGAGCTTTCCTTGGCCACGCCGGTTTCTATACTGTGTAGATATAATATCTTTGTCTCAGTTGCATTTGTATTCGGTCATAATACAAATGCGGGTATGTTTATACTGTTACGGGGTTATCCTGAAATTCGTTTCGGGATCGCTTTTGGAAGTTGCCAGTTTCCAGTTTCCTATAACTCGTATTTAACATTCGGTTAAATGCAGATTTATCTTTTCTTGGGTGAGTCATGGTTCTAGATGGTGACTTGGCTAGTGAGTCATTAGTTCATTAATGAAGCTTTAAATGAGTGGTGATGTGTTATATGACTAGATTATGATTCAATGTTTGCATTAATGATAAATGCAAGGTGTTAGATGACTCATTTCTTCATTAATGCTTATGATCACCCCCTCCTCTCTCCTACACTCACCCCCCACTTCTTATAGTGGCCGGCCCCCTTTTTGAAGAATGATGGTTGCTTGGAAAAAAGATTACTATGGTTTTGGGTTCATGGAAATTAGCATACTCATTTTCTCATATCAGTCCATTCAAAAAGGCAACTTCATTAACCGTTCGTCCATAGCTTTGGACGTAACGAGACAAAGTGTTCTACTCATTCTCTACATCAATCTTGGTCATCTCTTTTAGCAAACTTGATGATCGAGTTGCCTCGGTTCAGAGGCGGGAGCCCGTTTAAAGATCCGTTGACGTGGTGCCACCTGGACGACGAGACCGGAGATCGAGGAGATCGGAGCAGCCACAACAAAGCGTGGGATGATGGTTGAAGACCGAAGGACCCAGATCGTTCGGTATAACATTTCTACCCACTTTGTAGTTTGTTAGTTTAGCATTAATGGAAGATCCTGGGATATAGTATATGATAGCGCCAGTTGTAAAAGTTTTTGTTCCACATATTGGCGTCTGAAAGACGGCCGGGGCGCTACCGTACATTTACATTGGTATCAGAGCCTCGCCATTAAGCTTTACTAACTTGTGCTAACGCGTTTAAAACATTGATCGAGCGGAATTTTCAAAATCGCAATTTCTAGTGTTAAAGTTGCTGTTGATTTTAAACCTGTTCTAAAAATTATTTTAACCATACCAGAAAATTAAGCAGGCTTTTTTATGGAAACAGCAGAAAAACGATCCCCTAATTCGACCGTACGGCCGCGGATCCGCGGTCAATGCCTAGCTTTGACCGCGGAAGCGCGGTCGTCTTGGTGAATTAGTGGGCCATTTTTCATCTGGGCTTTCATCTTGGGAAATTGTGGTTTCTGGAACTGTTCTTTTAGGCCCAGTTTTTATTACTATACAGCAGATGTTTGTGGGGCCCACTTCGGAAAATTTTGTCGATCGAAATTTTAAACTTGTTATTTTGCAGTACTTACTTTATATCTCCGACCGTGAATGTCATTCGAGCGGTAAACCGCGTCTAATTGCTATAGTTCTTTTAGACGGGTTTGCGAACGTGACATTCGCGTTGATGTTCTGTGTTGTGCTGTGATGTTGCGAATTTGTCATGGTGGATAGCAGTGTGCAATGATAGTGCAGTTTGGATTTATTTGTATATTTGATATTGCGGGGGGAGCGTCCAACATGTGGACTGCCGTCACTGCCAGTTTGAATATTATTCTTTTTGGGGCACGACCGGGATGAGGTCGATGTACCCATTGTATATTTTATTTTCTGTACTTGGTTTACCCTGCGGTGGAGTGCACGGATAGCCGGGTTCTGGAGGGCAACAGGTCCGTATCTCATGGCTTTGAGAAGCAGAGGGGCCTCACTCTAGAATTGGCAAGCTATTCGCCGCACTCGTAAGGGGTACAGGTTGACCCAAGGAGGGGTGCTCAAGTTACCGGATTCCGTGAAGTGCTGGGTGGTCCATTCACTTTGCTGTAGGGGGCTGCCTCGCTTCAGGTTTTGGCGGGTAACTTGCCGCGCCCGTAGGGGTCTAGATTTCATTGCATAGGCTATCCACACGACCGGGGAACGTCGGGTTTCAGCAGCGGCTGTGTGAAACCCGGGGATCCCAGATTATCTGTATTGTTCTGTGATGCTTATTACTTTTCTGTAATGTTGCATATTATCACGCCTGGAGCGATTATTGTATATTAGTATATATATTATTAGATGTTTTATATGTTTTACACCCGCGCTAGTCCAGTCCCCGCTCTGTCGTTAGTTAAGTAACCTAACGGGTGATGACGGGACCCAGTGACGAATGCGGATGGCATATACGTAGATTTTATTTTCGTTCTTTTCTGGTGTGATTAACTGATGGGACTGCATTGATTTTTATCAATGCAAGGATAAAACAAACCTATATTTGATGTTGTTGGAACAAATTTTAAAAAAGAGTTATTACAAAGACGTTTCCTTTTGTTATGCATAGCGGTATTCAGTTAGAATATCCTGCACCTCATTTGACGAGGCAAGGGTCGAGATCCCTTCACCGGGAGTGACCCCTTGGGCAGAAGTTTACGTCAGGGTAATAACTTCAATATAGTCGATTACAAGTTGCTTTGCATCGCGGTATTCAGTTAGAATATCCTGTACCTCATTCCACGAGGAAGGAGCCGAGATCCCTTCACCGGAAGTGACCTCTTTAGCAAAAGGTTTTCGCCACTATATTTTTTATAAAAAGCTATCAGGTTCCTTCAACGAAATCAAGTTCATTACGTTAAAGGTTTTTCGCCAAAAACCAGCCGTAATCCTCCGTCATTTCTTATGGATGGTCAGCAGTATTCAAGCTATGTTTGTTGGCCTACGTCAAGGCATAGTGTTTGGTAGCTGCTGGGTATTCATTTGTTGTATAGATAGATGCATTAGTTTATGACAGACGTACAGCCTTGTTGTCCTACGTCAAGGGCATGTACGATGGACCTAAATTAATCAGGACAATGACGGGTAGAACTTGACATGTGGCTTATGATTTGTTGGCCTACGTTAAGGTCATAAGAGCATGGGATAAAAAATTATATCGGGAGTTTCAAACATACAGGAAACTTGCAAAACTTGAGCATACCTTCTGGAGTGTGATAACGTGAGTGGATACCGTCACGTTATCATGCGATGAGAGTTGGATCCCGATTCCCACTGATGAGTTAGTTTACTCTTCAGGCGATCCCGACTAATTCTTCTTTAAGGTTTGGAGGAGAATTTGAGATTACAGTGGGAGGTTTCCTGATTAGATAAAGTGATAACCATTCTGATCTAGGTTAGAGTGCACGCAGAGTGTTTCTTTTCTCTCTCTCTCTCTCTTTGGCAGCGACCTTTGACCGACCCTAGACTATGACTAAGTGACTAAGTTGACCGAACTTTCTTAAAATACTGGCTTTTGGATTGTCTATAGTTGCATAAGTCACTGCCGCTCCTTCTTTTACCCTTTGTATTTCTCAGAACAGCCCGTATTACTACGGACATCCACTTCCATTGGATAGATCCATCATATGGTTATATACGAACTCGAAGGGACTTCTTCGAGGATGGATCCAGGTTCAGGAGAAATAGAATTGGTTTATTCAGTTGTCTTTTATTATCACATTTTCTCAAGTTGCGAGGGCTCCTTAGTTTAGGAGTGTACACCTATTACGCTTATTGGATAGTCTTATTCCAAACCATAGGCACGTGCCGAAAGGTAGGGAATGAAGAAAACCGATTAGCCTAAGCAGGGTGTACAGAAGGTAATAACTAAAGACAAAATAAAGGGATTAGAAAGAGGGCAAAGTAAATTGCGACTGTTTTCATTCACGACCATCATGAATTGGATTATGGAAGAGGCATTGCTAGGAATACCAGGATACCCCTACGAAACATTTTTTTGTTTCAGTGCATTGTTAATGGAAAACTGATTTCCCGATTACATACTTACACCAGGGTATGTATTTACCAGGTTTCATTCTCACATCTGTATAGTTTTACAGATAATGAGTGGGAGTAAGTTATTGGGAATTAGGTGATCATCCTCATCATATCGGAATTCGTTGTAATTGGTGATATTTGAGGAAATCGCCTGGGTACAGTTTTCAACCTACGATACATAGGTTTTGAGTTATTCAACTCAGCGGACTTATACATAGTATTGTATGTTGTTTAGTGTCCATCAGGATAAAGGGCTTGGTCCTCGTACTCTGTTCTGTTTACTTGTGACTTCTCTAGTTTTTAGACAAGTGTTTCGTAGAAAAACAATGTCTAGGTTTTCAGAAGTTGTGGGTATAGGAATAAAGTAGAGAACCAGGTGTCGCAAGTATCGGGATTCTTCAAAGAAATTGAAAATGTAGATTCTTGTGATTGGTATTCAGTTAATAGTTTTGAGAAACTTGTTTCTCTTTCAGGTTACTCATAATTGGATGGATTCCTAAGTTGAGTAATGCTGATTAGCCTTTCTCCATTGAGATGGTATGCACTAGAGACAATTCCATGTTTTGAATCTGGTTCCAATTAAATAAATTCCAAAGTTTCTATATTGGATGTAGAATGCTTCATATCTTAACGATGTTAAGGTAAGGGGAGTTGTCCAGCTTATGCTTAAAACCAGACACTGGATAACTCAAGGCACGTTTCTGTAATGGCAGTTTGTGGGTTGACCCTGGCTTTGACGAGGGTTGATTTTCTACCATCTGGAAGATCAATAGTGATATTGTTCTAAACTCGCCACAGTTTTAGTAAAATGGATTTTTTTCAGAAAACAGTAGTGGGAGTATGGTAGAACTGTAAGTGATTCCAGAACCGCAAACGATTACGGAAAGTTTAATAGGATCTATATATTCAATAATGTTTGACATTCCAATAGCCACTCCGCAGATATAGTGGGTAACCTCAGACACCCTAGAGGTACTCCGGTAGCCTCAAGGAAGGTGACAGGGAGATTCTTGTTTACCCAGACTTGATACTACTGTTGTTCAAGGCTATGAGACCCGGCAGGAGATTAAGTATAGTTCTAAACTAGCTTTAGAAGTGAATGTGTAAGTCCACGTTGCTCACCCCGGTTCTTACGGGGAGGCGGAAACGGCGAAAAACAATGATTCGGCGCAAGGCAACATGGACTCAAAAGCAAGGATCTTGGCTAAACTAGAAACTAGCAAACAAGTAGAGGCTTTAACTACTATGCTGTAGAAAGTATACCTCATGAAACCGGTCCTTCGGGTTTTCATTCCACTGTCCCGCTTGTCAATCCAAGCTCCAAGTGTCGATCCGGACCTTGGGCACCTCTGCGGCCTTCTTGAGTCGAAGACGATCCACCCGAGAGTTGTACACCTAGCTCCACCTCGAACCGAGGCAACTAGGGCGACGAGATCGCTAATCTAGAAGACCTAGGTTGTGTAGAGGTGATGTATGGATGTGTTTGTCTTTGTGGGATCTTTTTCTCTCAACACATGAGATCAAAAGATAGAATCAAGAGGAGGAAGAAGGAGGAGGACTTAGCAACCATGAGAGCTCATTTTCTTTTCTTCTCATGAGAAAGAGCAAGAAAGAGAAATGAGAATGAATTATGAGCTAAAGAAAATGAACCATGGTTCAATAATGCAAAAACATTATCATTACTAATCCCATCAAGATAAAGTTGATGGCTACATTGAAATGACCATTTTCATAATCAAAAGAAAAAGAAAATCAAAAGAAGAGTGTAGATCTCTCATGAAGGTCAATGGTCAACCCCGGTCAACCGGTCAACAAAGTCAAGAGAGGTCAAAGAAGGTCAAATGGTCAAAGCAATTAGCCATCATATAATTATCACTAATAGGATTAGTAAACAATGTCTCCGACTCATAATGGTTTTGACTGAACAAATTGTCAAAACGCTAATGAGCCTGCCACATAATGGTTTTGGCCGAACCAACTGCCAAAACCCTAATGAGGCACCTCCTCCTCCATCACTCCTCAAAACTGTGCATACACACCCGCATCCGCATTCCGTAGAATGCGAATGCACTGAAGACAAAACAAATCCATCCGTGCAATACTAGGATCCGGCTTAAACCAAAGCCCACTAGTATTGCCTGCCCGAACAACATACGCACACAAGTGTACGCAAGTGATCGCAGCCCTGCCGTAAAACCATACAGCCTCTACACGTTTCGCTCAGTGCAGGGAAACTCTCTGTGTGGGACTCTAAAGACTCGACACTACGCTGGCAGTGGGTTTAACCACAGACCGCAAGGGGCACTAGCTGTACGTAACGGTCCCCAGGTAAATGTCGATAAGAAGGATGATGAGATAAACCCATCCGAACTCCTACTGAGCCTGTATGTGACAATCTCCGTACAGTCCGGTCTGTTCATCTGATACATCGCATGGCGGGCCTAGGGGGCGGTGAACGTCAGTCCCCTAATAGCGGTAAAAGTCATGTCGGAGTGTAGCCCAGAACACCCTGAGATAACACTGGAAACCTACCAGTATATCTCGCTTGCCCTGGCCAGGGACAACTTGTGTAATGGCTCTCTTAGACACAGCGCGATGTCAACCCCCAATACCGGGAGAGACGAATCCTGTCTAACCGTCACTGCCTCCAAGTGCTTCGGGACTGCACCCAACTACTACCTGTTTGCACGACTCCTTTGAGCCGTGGTAGGGTAGTAATCTAAGTACAGTGGGAACACACTCGAGGCGAAGTGACAGTGTCATGTCAGCGGACTAAGCTGTACTCATGTCACCTGGGAACTGATAACTGACGATAGGTATAATACCAACCAACAGTTCCCTACGAGTCCTGTCCAGTGTACTCGTAACCTAACGAGCACCCACATACTATCTCAAGTACGACGTACTGACAGCTGTGGGACAGACCGTCTCCCCCGCTGGGATGAGAAGCGCATACGCTAGTCTACTCCGGAGTATCGATGCCCTGTCTCGATAGTCCAACGACTAGGGACCTGTATAAGGATGTGCTTATGGATTACCCAGCCCCCACAAGTGTGAGCACCATCACAACGCTGGTAATCAAGCAAAGATCCTAAGGGCTCTACTAATATGTATATAAGCGATATGCTAAAAGAAACACATGCACATATTGAAGTAGAGATAAACCAAGTAGCATACTACCATTTTGAGCAAGATTGTCTATACAACTGTGAATATCCCAAGCTTCCATTGAGTAATATACAATCTAGTATGATACAGTAATGGCCTCTAGGGCATATACACTAACAATCTCCCACTTGCACTAAGGCCATGTACTGGCGTATCGAAGACCTATCATCTCGATCAGCCACTCGAACTGAGTCTGGGGTAGGGCCTTCGTGAGTGGATCTGCAGTGTTGTTCTCCGTATTTACTCTCTTCACCTCGATCTCCCGGCGATCTACGATCTCCCTGATCAGGTGGTACCGCCTCAAAATGTGCCTGGACTTCTGATGGGACCTGGGTTCCTTCGCTAAAGTTTTAGCGCCGTTGTTGTCGCAATACAGCGATATTGGATCAACAATGGTAGGAACCACCTGAAGCTCCGTGAGAAACTTCTTCATCCAGACAGCTTCCTTTGCGGCATCGCAAGCAGCTATGTACTCCGCTTCCATAGTTGAGTCTGCAACGGTCTCCTGCTTGGAACTCTTCCAGCAAACCGCCTCTCCATTGAGGGTAAAGACATAACCCGACATGGACTTGGAGTCATCCTTGTCACTCTGGAAGCTGGAGTCAGCAAAGGCCTCAAGCTGGAGGTCTTTTCCGCCATACACCAAGAACATCTCCTTAGTCCTTCTCAGGTACTTGAGAATGTTCTTTACCGCTATCCAGTGTTTCTCCCCTGGGTTCGACTGATACCGGCTTACAACGCTCAATGCGTATGCTACATCTGGTTTGGTACACAACATCGCATACATTATAGAGCCTACCGCAGAAGCGTAGGGTATAATAGACATGCGATCCCTTTCCAAATCAGTCTTGGGAGACATCTCTTTGGAGAGGGTGATCCCGTAACAAGCCGGTAAATTACCGCGCTTGGAATCTTCCATACTGAATCTTTTCAGTATGGTGTCGATGTACCTTGACTGTGAAAGTCCCAACATCCTCTTAGATCTATCACGATAGATCTGGATCCCTAGAATGTAGTTGGCATCGCCCAGGTCCTTCATGGAGAACCTCTGCGATAAGAATCCTTTGACTGACTGTAGCATAGGAATATCATTTCCTATTAGGAGAATGTCATCCACTTACAAGACGAGGAATACCACAGTTCTCCCTACAATCTTACTGTAAATGCATGGTTCATCTGGGTTTTTGAAAAAGTCGAATTCTTTAACAGTATCATCAAAGCAGATGTTCCAACTCCGCGATGCCTGCTTAAGTCCATAAATGGACTTGAGCAACTTGCACACTCTACCGCTGCTCCCACTCTGAATGAATCCCTCCGGCTGATCCATATAGACGCACTCTTCCAAATTTCCATTTAGGAAAGCCGTCTTTATGTCCATCTGCCAGATTTCATAATCGTGGAAGGCAGCAATGGCAAGAAGGATCCGAATGGATTTCAGTATAGCTACTGGAGAAAAGGTCTCGTCATAGTCCAAACCAGGTCTTTGACGAAAACCCTTTGCAACAAGTCTAGCTTTATAGGTCTCAACCTGCCCATCTACACCAATCTTCTTTCTGAAGATCCATTTGCAGCCTACGGGTTTTACCCCTTCTGGAGCAAAGTCTAAAGTCCAAACATTGTTGGTGTACATAGACTCCATCTCGGCCCGCATTGCATCCATCCATTTTACTGAGTCACCGCTCTGAATAGCTTGCTGGAAGCTAGTAGGCTCACCATAATCCATGGTGCAATCCTCTCTATCCCCGTCTATGAGAAAACCATAGTATCTCTCGGGCGGATGGGACTGCCTACTACTCCTGCGGAGCGGTGCAGGGATGTCCGGTTCTCTTGAAACTTCTGGTTCTTCCAAGCTTTCAGTAATAGCTTGTGGTTCTGAAATTTCTTCCAGTTCTACTACGCTCCCACTTGCTTCTTTTTCTAAAAACCGATGTTCCAGAAAGTGGGCATGACGAGAAACAAAAACCTTTCGTTCCTCTGCGTAATAGAAAAAATACCCTCTGGAGTTCTTTGGGTATCCCACAAACTTACACAGTACTGAGCGTGCCTCGAGCTTGTCCGCATGCTGCTTTTTTACAAAAGCTGGACATCCCCATATCTTCAGATACTTAAGACAGGGTTTCTTCCCACACCACATCTGATATGGTGTGGTAGGCACAGTCTTGGAGGGAACCTTGTTCAAAAGATATGCAGCTGATTCTAGTGCATAACCCCAGAAGGATCGCGGTAACTCAGCCTTACTCATCATGGAACGAACCATATCCAATAGGGTTCGATTCTGCCTTTCCGATACACCGTTGTGTTGTGGTGTGTATGGAGGAGTAAGCTGAGAGAGAATTCCATTCTCTTTTAAGTAGCCCAGAAACTCGGCACTCAAGTATTCACCACCTCGATCAGATCTCAGTGTCTTGATACTTTTGCCTGTTTGTTTTTCAACTTCATTCTTATATTCCTGAAATTTCTCAAAGGCCTCGGATTTGTGCTTCATCAAGAAGACATGCCCATACCGAGAGAAATCATCTGTGAAAGTAATGAAGTATGAATAACCACTTCGCGCATGTGAAGTCATTGGACCACATACATTACTGTGTATGAGTCCCAAGAGCTCGCTCGCTCTTTCTCCGTGTCCAGTGAACGGAGTCTTTGTCATCTTTCCCATGAGACAAGATTCACAAGTGGCATAAGACTGGTACTCGAACGGATCCAAGTATCCTTCTTTATGTAACTTTGTCAACCGTGTCTCATTAATGTGACCCAGTCTACAATGCCATAAGAAAGCCTGATTTAATTCCGGAGACTTTCTTTTAAGTGTGTTCTGGACACTGAAGACCTGAGCTTGATTCAAAACGTATATACCGTATTTCAATGTACCTGACCCAATCAGTACTTGATTTAGGTGGATGTTTACTACACCGCTTACAAAAGTAAAATCATATCCTTCCTTAGAAAGTAAGGATACAGATATGATGTTACAAGTCGCACCTGGTACATAAAAACAGTCACGCAGAATCAATATCTGCCCAGTTGTCAGTCCTAGATGATATTCCCCTACGGATACAGCATACATGCTCATTCCGTTAGCAACCCTGAGAGTTATATCACCTTTCCTGATAACCCTACGGTTTCTCAGAGCCTGTAACGAATTACAGATATGAGATCCTGATCCGGTATCCAATACCCAGGAAGTAGGGTTAACTGACATACAGTTCTCTATTACAAACACACCCGAAGCCGAAGCCACAACATGCTTCGAATTCTGGCTACTGGCTTTGCAAGCCCTGCAATCCTTCTGCTCATGTTCATTCCCGTTACAATAAGAACATCCCTCTTTTACTACATCCAGTCCCGAAACTTCTGCCCTTCCCTTTCTTTCTACTTCCCTGGTTTCCTTCAGGGTAGTAGGTAGAGACTGTTGAACTAAGTCAGCATCTGACCCGTTCTTCAACGTGGTCTTCAGGTCCGAGAGCTCAAAAGAGCTGGTCTCTGTAAGGACGTTGCCCCCTACAGATGACCCGATAGCCAATCTCGCTGGAAGCAATTCGTTCGAGGTCTCATATCTTGCGATACGAGATTGCTCTCCATATAAAACTTTGTTATGGAGGAAGATAGAAGCTGAGTCCATCTTCTCGTGCTGCCTCTGGTATATACCATCAACTGAGGCTAACACGAGGCACTTGGCTTTCGCACAGTCTTTTTCCGATGTCCTACGGATATCAATATCCGGGAAACTGGACCTGAGACGGCAGGGGTTGGATCAGTCAAGAGGTGTCCCAGCTTGTCATGGGCAATGGACATCTGGACAGACCTTTGCTAGTCATAACAGTCAGATTCAGTCATTTTATTATCTAGATGTAACCTAGGTGCGGTCACTGGGTCGCTGCAATTAAGAGAGAGAGAAGAAAACACTCAGCATGATGCTCTTGCAAGTTTAGATTGGTTTTTAATTTATCTAAACAGGATGGCTCCCACTGTCTCTCGAATCCCTCCTCAAACCATAAAGGAAGAATTAGTCAGGACCAATCTCACCGTACAATACTTGCTTAACCGTTCAGCCAGGCCAGTGTCGGTACTTCGAGTGAGGTTTTCCAACGCTTTCGCGAAGTTCCTTAATTAAGTAACCTCTTTTCCCTGTGGGCGTAGCCCCGCTAACACCTTTCTAGACACTTACTTGGTTTATAGCATTGATCGTTAAGTGAGAAAGTTCCCGAGGAGTAGCATATACTCACAGTAGGATCGGGATCTAAATATCATCGCGTGACAAAACTGAAGGAATCCTACCAGAATCATCACACTCCAAATGGTATGCATCGCTAGCAAGTTTCAGTACTTTTGAAACTCCCGATGTGGATTTTTGCCCCATGCTCTTATGACCTTGACGAAGGCCAACATATCATAAGTCACATGTCAAGTTCTACCCGTCATTATCCAGGTTAATTTGAACCCACCCGTACATACCCTTGATGAAGGCCAAAATAGTAGTACGACTGTCCCAAACCAACGCATCTATCTATGCTACAGATAAATATTTAGCAGCTACCAATCACTATGCCTTGGCGAAGGTCAAAATACATAGCTTGAATACTACTGAATATTTAACCGAAATGACGGAGGGCTACGAATGGTTTTGGCAAAACCGTGAACGTAGTGAACTTGATATAATCGATGGAACGAGATAGCTATTAAAAGGAGTGGTTCAAGCTCCGCGTTTAAAAAGCTGGTTTTTGAAAAGAACCGAGTGGTTTTGAAAGTGTTCCAACGACTTTTACTTGGTTTATTTTTCTTGCATTAGTTCTTTTAATGCGTCCCATCATTTATTCCTACCATTGCAGAAAACAACCAAAATATGACGTACGCTTATGCCATTCGCATTCGCCACGGGGCCCCGTCATCACCCGTTAGGTTACTTAACTAACGACAGAGCGGGGGCTGGGCTAGCGCGGCTGAAAAACATAAGCAACGCCTAAATAGATATCATATATAGATATATAGCAATGATAGCCATTACAGACACAGATGAACACTTTGGATATACTAAGAATCCGCGATTCGTTCGAGCCTGCAACGAAAAGCGGATTACACGGTCGCAATGAATAGCCAAACCCCACCCTAGACTCCTACGGGTGCGGCAAACTACCCGCCAAGTACCCGAAGCGAAGCAACCTCCCTCAACACCGTGAGTAGGCCACTCAGCACTTCGAGATACCCGGTAGTTTGTGCACCCCACCTTGGGTCTATCCTAGGAGCAAAAATAGTAAAAAGAAATTATACAATGACGGCTACAACCCCGACCCGGTTGTGCGGCCATACAAATAATATTACATCAATTTACAACTTTTACAATGAATGAAAGAAAAAGAAACTCTCATCTCACATCCATTCCTGGCTATTCATCCGCGGCAATCCAACGAGTTCATATACACAAACCATCAACATTACAGATCACAGATATGTATAACCCCCACTAATCGATTTATAGCGATTAGTAGACGTTCAATACATATATCACATCACATAAAATATTCATTAGCCAAAGAGTACGAAATATCGATCAAAATACGAATTTACAACCACCCCAAAAGTCAATTTGCTCTCTGGAAAATCTGGGTGGAAAAAACATGTACTAAAAATCCCAAAACTCCCAAATAAAAACACTGCAAGAAACCCGGTCCACGACCGAGTCAAATCGGCCGTGGAACCGCGGCAAGAAGCATGTTCTTGCCGCGGAACCGCGGCGGTTTGGTCGGTTCAGTGGACCGGTTTTCTTCAGTGGTTTTAAAAAACCCTGAGTCGAATTTTCATGTATGTTAAAAAATTTTTAGAGCAGTATAAAAATTCGACAGAAACTTGGTTTTTATCGGATGTGTTTTGCGACTTTTTTTCGATCGATATTCTAAACACTTTGCTAACTTACTAGTTTATGTTTAGCTAGGCTCTGATACCACTGTAAGTCCGCGTTGCTCACCCCGGTTCTTACGGGGAGGCGGAAACGGCGAAAAACAATGATTTGGCGCAAGGCAACATGGACTCAAAAGTAAGGATCTTGGCTAAACTAGAAACTAGCAAACAAGTAGAGGCTTTAACTACTATGCTGTAGAAAGTAATCCTCACGAAACCGGTCCTTCGGGTCTTCATTCCGCTGTCCCGCTTGTCCATCCAACCTCCAAGTGTCGATCCGGACCTTGGGCACCTCCGCGGCCTTCTTGAGTCAAAGATGATCCATCCGAGAGTTGTACACCTAGCCCCACCTCGAGCCGAGAAAACTAGGGCGACGAGATCACTAATCTAGAAGCCCTAGGTTATGTAGAGGTGATGTATGGATGTGTTTGTCTTTGTCGGATCTTTTTCTCTCAACACATGAGATCAAAAGATAGAATCAAGAGGAGGAAGAAGGAGGAGGACTTAGCAACCATGAGAGCTCATTTTCTTTTCTTCTCATGAGAAAGAGCAAGAGAGAGAAATGAGAATGAATTATGTGCTAAAGAAAATGAACCATGGTTCAATAATGCAAAAACATTATCATTACTAATCCCATCAAGATAAAGTTGATGGCTACATTGAAATGACCATTTTCATAATCAAAAGAAAAAGAAAATCAAAAGAAGAGTGTAGATCTCTCATGAAGGTCAATGGTTAACCCCGGTCAACCGGTCAACAAAGTCAAGAGAGGTCAAAGAAGGTCAAATGGTCAAAGAAATTTGCCATCATATAATTATCACTAATAGGATTAGTAAACAATGTCTCCGACTCATAATGGTTTTGACCGAACAAATTGTCAAAACCCTAATGAGCCTGCCACATAATGGTTTTGGCCGAACCAACTGCCAAAACCCTAATGAGGCACCTCCTCCTCCATCACTCCTCAAAACTGTGCATACACACCCGCATCCGCATTCCGTAGAATGCGAATGCACTGAAGACAAAACAAATCCATCCGTGCAATACTAGGATCCGGCTTAAACCAAAGCCCACTAGTATTGCCTGCCCGAACAACATACGCACACAAGTGTACACAAGTGATCGCAGCCCTGCCGTAAAACCATACGGCCTCTACACGTTTCGCTCAGTGCAGGAAAACTCTCTGTGTGGGACTCTAAAGACTCGTCACTACGCTGGCAGTGGGTTTAACCACAGACTGCAAGCGGCACTAGCTGTACGTAACGGTCCCCAGGTAGATGTCGATATGAAGGCCGATGAGGTAAACCCATCCGAACTCCTACTGAGCCTGTATGTGACAATCTCCGTACAGTCCGGTCTGTTCGTCTGATACATCGCATGGCGGGCCTAGGGGGGCGGTGAACGTCGGTCCCCTAATAGCGGTACAAGTCGTATCGGAGTGTAGCCCAGAACACCCTGAGATAACACTGGAAACCTACCAGTATATCTCGCTTGCCGTGGCCAGGGACAACTTGTGTAATGGCTCTCCTAGACACAGCGTGATGTCAACCCCCAATACCAGGAGAGACGAATCATGTCTAACCGTCACTGCCTCCAAGTGCTTCGGGACTGCACCCAACTACTACCTGTTTGCACGACTCCTTTGAGCCATGGTAGGGTAGTAATCTAAGTACAGTGGGAACACACTCGAGGCGAAGTGACAGTGTCAAGTCAGCGGATTAAGCTGTACTCATGTCACCTGGGAACTGATAACCGACGATAGGTATAATACCAACCAACAGTTTCCTACGAGTCCTGTCCAGTGTACTCGTAACCTAACGAGCACTCGCATACTATCTCAAGTACGACGTACTGCCGGCTGTGGGACAGACCGTCTCCCCCGCTGAGATGAGAAGCGCATACGCTAGTCTACTCCGGAGTATCGATGCTCTGTCTCGATGGTCCAACGACTAGGGACCTGTATAAGGATATGCTTATGGATTACCCAGCCCCCACGAGTGTGAGCGCCATCACAACGCTGGTAATCAAGCAAAGATCTTAAGGGATCTACTAATATGTATATAAGCGATATGCTAAAAGAAACACATGGACATACTGAAGTAGAGACAAACCAAGTAGCATACTACCATTTTGAGCAAGATTTTCTATACAACTGTGAATATCCCAAGCTTCCATTAAGTAATATATAAGCTAGTATGATACAGTAATGGCCTCTAGGGCATATACACTAACAGAATGTATATATTATTCTGCCAGAAGGTTGTCGTAGTCAGTGGGAGCAGCGGGAGCATAGTGGGCAAGTAGCTTATGTCTATTTATAAGCTTGAGCACATATAGCGGAGATAAGATCATCTAATTTTGATGTAACAGTCATGGATTTGACTTCATCAGAATAGGGGATAGATCTGTTAAGAAGGTAGTAGGGTGTGATGTCCTGGTATTTGGATGACATACACAGAGTAGGAAGTAAAATTCCTATACTACGACCGGTTGTACTTTGGTCGTCACATAGTTGTCACGTCCCGAAAGTACGGAACATGACCGGCACTGAAACTACGAAACGTCTCGAGGCGTACGTAATCTAAGTAAACCGAAAACCCAGAAATCCAAACCAAGAAAAGAAGTAGAGTGAAGGAAAACCAATTTAAAACAAGTAGTTTTAATAGCATAAGCCGAATTATGCTGTTTTTAAGAACATCAAAATTTAATGAAAATTTCGGCAGAGTCTCCTTTGTAAAAACTGGCTCCCAAACGGGATACAACATGAATAGTATACGAAATCAATAAAAAGGCATCCCCAAGCGGGAGCTAGCTCTTCGTCAATCGACGATCACAACCACACAAGCAATATAATATACAACGCCAACGGCGAGGATCAAAACTCAAAAGGAACTCAAAACCACCAGAAATATAACGAGCGACTCTAAGGTCGAAAGAATAAACACTGGTCTCTAACTCAATAAATACATGTTTGGTTGATGGAATTTACTAGATACAACTGAATAATATCATACAAGGTAAATAATGAGAGTATGATACAAGTAAACCCACCTACTAGCAAATCACCCGAATGAAACTATGCCCGCAAAGCCGTAAGGAAACCTGTACGGCAAACCTGCAAGAAACTGGGGCACAACGGGGGTGAGTTGCCAACTCGTGAATAGAAAATATCTACGCACAGAAATCGCATAAATAACGCAATCCTAGGTCAATGATCATAATATAGCCTCAAAAATGTATATAACATGTAGCCTATAACAAGGCTAGGGTAAATATCTAACTGAGTGAAATCTCATGTGCCCGTGTCGGTGCCTCAGGTAGCAATATATCGTATGAATGAGGTATGAATGCATGAAACCGAATACATGTAATGAAGAAACTGTTTTCATAAATTAGTGAGATTTCCTTCGTATTTTTAAACTGAGGTATCATAATGAAATCAGTATCAACAGTGTCTAGCATCGACACAAAACATAAATCTCACTGTCTCGAAATATCAATGTCTCAATCTCAATATCTAGGGCGCCGTCAGTCCGGACCGGCCCCTACCATCCATCTCAAGACCACGACGGTATCCTCCGGATATCCGACGCGTCGGATAATATCACCGGTAGGTAGTGCTCCCCAGCCAGGCTCAACGTCAACACCACATTCCTCTTGCCCCGGGGTACCATACCGGGTCCACCATGTACCCGTGACGGTTCCTCCACTCCTCGACACGGATCTCCAAAACCACAGCAAACTCATGGTGGACGACACTTTACATCACTAGAAAACCGCAACATTTTATATTTTAAAAGATCATAAGTTGTAAATTTTGCGGCTTTCCCCGAAATCCAGAAATATCATAAATCTCAAGAAATCATCACAAGTGCATATGTCAATGATAATGAACTAGGCGTGAACAACTGAATAACAGTATGCATGAAGTGGTAGGTAATAACTACAATGTCTAATATGGCATATAAGGGAAGTACACTAATATCATGTCAAAACTACCAGCTAACAATCTAAGTCAAGCAATTATATTCTCTAAAGTGTACGTGACATGGCAATTACCGATGAAGATGTGTGTGAGCCGGCAAGTAGGTGTACGTGGTACATACGCATCATCGGTAATGGTGCTGGTGTCCTAATAGCATGATATCAATAATGGAATATGCAGCAAAATAAAAATGCGAGGCAGAGCGAACAGCAATAATGTGCGGGAGCTGAATACTAGACACAACGATAACTAATCTACAATAATCTAATATAAGTCCTACGAATGGTGCCTTTTGAAATAACACGAATCATGGGGTTTTGAAAATAGGGCTACGGTGTTTTTATGAAAGGATACGTCGTTTTTGAAATATCCGTAGATTCCCTTGAGCTGTCTTTAAAAATGCCCACGATTCGTTAGTTTTTGAAATACGTAAGAAGTCTAATCTAATCTAACAACTACACTAAACTATACGGCTGAACTAACAAGCTGAACTACAGGTAGGAAACCGCCTATCATCTGAGTCGATACATATACATACCTGTATATGTATAGTCGGTGATCCCGCCTCAACAATATCATATCCGATACCATATCTATAATCAGGCATTCCAAGTCAAGAGTGCGGATCAATCATCAATATAGCTCGTACGTAAATCTGTCGTACGGCATCCCAAATCTGGGTACGGGTCAATATCACATTCATCATACTATTCACCTGGTATCCTCTTTATCAAATATTATGATCGGGGTACTGATCTACGTATAGTACCATACTGATACCGCCTACGTATGCATGGACGTGTGTGAAACACTACGTCAAGGACCCGCTACAACGTCATGTCGTATCTAAGATACGAACCCTGCTATATCACCGATCTCACGACCTCAAATCGAATCTCATCGACTCAGCCCAATCCCAAGTGTCATCCTCAATCCGTATGTGAACACATAGTCCCATACCCATGTGAACACATAACTATAAAGAATCCCATGAGTACATATCAATAGGAATGTATGCAAGTATGTATGTGTGTATGTGTAGTGCAACACTACCCTAGGGTTCGCGACACTAAAAATAGTCCAACACACCAATATCCATCCTAAGCATCGTTATTAATCCTAAATAACATATAATAATTGTTGATGTGTATACGCATCTGTATACACCACCACGGACTGCGGGGGTGCTATACGCCATCCACCCGACTTCTCCCCGTTGATATAAATCTACTCACCTGGTCCTCGCTAGCCGGTGCCGACGTTGCCACGCGCTTGCTTGTCGTCTCGAAGTCCACATGGGGGTACCTACATATCATAACGCACCATATCTCATTAAAATCCGACTCATGATCAAAACGACGCATGAATCCCACATAGGTCAAAACCTATGGTTGCTTTCACAAATCAACCCAAAAACCCTCGGCGTCGGCGTACAACCGCCAAACCATCGAGAAAAACCTAAATACACTCATTTGCACATTCACGAACACTAATTTTAATACAAACTAGGTTAAAATTCACAAAAACCTCAATTTTGCTTAAAAAGTCATTTTTCCGAAAATCTAGCAAGCACAAATCACCGTTTTAGTACAAAACTCGATGTATAAATGAATCTAGCGGCCACAATATTCCCTAAATATCTTAAATAAGTCATAAAAACAATTCCCATAATTTAATCTCATTAAATTCCAAAAGCCCTAAAATTCTAGTTTACAAAATAGCTAAATTTTAACAATTTTATAGCAAAAATGCACAAACTACAATCTAGCTTGGATTTTCATGAACTAAAAACATTAAACCACTCAATATAATATTTATAATGACATGAAACCTTAATTTGAATTTTATCTCACAAGAATATATTTATTTTAAAGCCCTAGTTTACAATTTAGCATAATTAACAAATTTTTTTAAACTAACCAATAACAACTAGCTACTAATCTTGTTTTAACATGTCATAAGAGCCTAAAAACATCACACAACCATACACCAATCTCACAAAACCCTAACTTGATTTTAAAACCTAAATTCTAGAATTTCCAAACCCTAACTTGAAGATTTATAACTAGCAATTCAACCACTTTAACACTTAACTAAGCTAACATAAGTATTAATCAACAATTTAACTACAAGGATAACATTATACCTCCACAATTTTGTAGATCCCATTTGAAATCTAGCCATCCAAAATGCTCTCTTGTCACCCCAATCCATGCTTGAAATGCTAAGGAATAATGGGTAAGAGTCGGATTTGGATTTAGATTTGAATTTGCATGGATTTTGAAGTGATTTGTGGATTTTTTTTGATGAAGAAAAGAGTGGGATTTGGGGGGGGCTGCTGCTGTTGGGAGGGGGAGAATTTCGGCCAGAAATGGGAGTGAGGAGAGAGAGGGAGGTAGAGAAAATACAAGGGAGGAAAGTCCAAGTCAACATAAAGTCAAAAGTCCACCTAATTCATCCATTTTCTTTTCTTTTCTATCATTTCTTTTCCTTTGAAATTCAAGTGGGGAAAAAATGGGGGCTGCTGAATTTGGCTAAGGGGAGGAGTAAATGGGGGTGTGTGGGTGTGGGTACGGGTGTGGGGTGATGAAAAATGATAAATACAATACCCCAAACATCCATTTACGCTAAAAAAGCCTTTTTTCTTCAATAATTTCTAAACCGTTTTGGCAAATGATTTCGTTCCAAAAACCACATGACAAATTTTTATTTAATGTTTTATGATGCACAAAATTTGTTTCAACTCATTCCAATTTGTAATTTTCCCTAATTAAATGTATTAGTGACGGCTTAAAATAATAATAAAAAAATATTTTTTTCAAAAAATTTGAAATTTCACCAGCGGCTCAATAAACACCAAATAATAGCAATTACATAGCTAGAATATGTATATTTAATTTTTATAATAAGATATTTGTATTTTGACTTTTTACAGAAAACCCCTTTATTTTACCGATTTTTTCGAAATTTCACCGAAACGATTTTCAAAACGCTACAATCTTCCCCCCTTAAATAAATTCGGTCCCCGAATTTAAATTCAAACCTCCCCAAATACTAAAACATCTATGAAAAACCATCAAGTCGTCGGGGCTCCGAAACTGTAAATACATAAAACAAATCGTAGCGCAGTGCATGCGCTTGAAAAAAAAATGAGTATATAACTCAAATCAAAACTCCGTCAAGCATCCCACAATCATCGGAGTCATGGAGAAGACATCAATGCCAAATCCAAATCAAACCAATATGATATAACTCGAAACTATACATGTAAATATCGAATCTATATCTGTAAGTATCTGAAGGAAATGCATGCCAAATCTCTTTAAGTCGTTGTGCAACGCGTATAACACTGCACAGTGGCGGACGTCTATCATAAGAAAATAACTATATACATATATACCTTTGTTTGAAATGTACGTTCCGCCGTTTTGGAAACAATTTAGAAGGGTCTCCTTGTTTTAAACATTTCGTGCCATATCAGACACGTAGATAAATACTGAGGCTATAGCTCGCTTTTTGGAAATCCCTTCAATAACTATCAATACATGCAAAATGTATTCAGGTACTGTCCTCTGACTAGTCCTGCTCAGTACGGAAACACATAGCAATATCATAAAAACGTACTGCTCTATAAGAAATCAATCCCAAAATATGCACATGAATACTACGTGCGTCTGGTGCGCACGGAAATCAAAATCCATGAATATGCCATACATGCGCACAGAAACAACATCTAAGTGCATCGGGTGTGCACGAAACATCTGTCGTAGGCAACATGTGTACCTGACAGCAAAATCAGGTGCATCTGACATGCACGAAAAATCTCGATTTAGTGCATCTGGTGTGCACCAAAATCGCATCTCAAGACATGCGCGAAAATTCAAATCAGGTGCATCCATCATGCACGAAATCATGAAATCCAATATCAAGCGCCGAACGTGCGCAAAATCAATCAGGTGCACAAGGTGCACAAAACAAATATCGAGTATCACAATCGAAATCGAAGTCCAGTGCATCTAAGTGCACAAAAGGCGTATCACTGCACTGCAAGCATATATAAACTATACAGAGTGCAGGAACGAAATCGTGTGCGTGCATACGCACAAAATCAACTCAAATGTCTGAAACCGTAAAATCACAAACATGTGAAACCCAAGCACGAAAACGATATCAAGTGCAACACTGTGCAAGAATCGTAAATTCTCAATCATCAAAATCAAATCATGCGAATAAATCACCCAAAACATCGAAATCGATAATGGCGGAATAGTACCGCTCAAGTGCATCCTCTAAGAATCTCGGGCCAACTGTCGCGGTCACTAGTGGGACGTCTCGTCGATGATCATGAACTCTGTCCTGCTGGCGTGCGTAACCATGACCACTCCTGGGTCAAGGTCTTCACTGTGAATTACCAATCTTTCGGTCCATCGGTTCATCGGTCCTGTCAGGTGTGCTAACGGGGACGATTCCGTTCTGGCACTTCTCTGGTCATCTCTTGGTCAATCATCGCGACCACTCGTAAGACAGCATATTACTGGCGTCGGCCTCTGGGTCTCTGAATATACGTGATACATCTGATCCTGGGTGCAAGTATCATTGCAGCAGTGTCCTGAAAGGAATCCTGCTCACGGTCTCTTCCATGTCTTATCCCTGCCAACTGTCCGGAAGTCATTGTCCTTTCCTATATCTGCATCTTGCTCTGGAACGACTGCATACTCATCGCGACTCCTTCTGGAAGGTAAGTCCAAGTACCATGCCTCGGCATGCGCAACGCCTCTCTGATGTCGGCGGAGTGGAACGTCATCTCATCTAGATCTGGTGCGAACCTCTTACTCCACTTTTCTCTAATGTCGTCTGCTTTGGAATCGTCTCGTCGCGGCTGCATGGACTGAGCTCCAACGGCTATCCTCATCTCTGGAGTCTCCCAAGAATGCATCTCACCACCTAGCATCCGAATTAAGTCGAGCCATTCGATCGAGTCGTCAAAACCTCATAATCCCCCCCAAGAGCTCAACCTCTTGGGCACAGTTTAATAGTATCGAGTACATACCACAGCATCGGTGGTCCAGCCGTAGAAGGGCAAACCCAAGCCTCACTAATGGCGCCGTAGAACTGCCGCAAACCCGAAGGTTCAAAGGCTTTCACACGGTCATTAAGTCGAGTTAGGGTTTCATTCTTCTAGAGGGACCATAGAATTGCCTGCATGTCTTTCCGACTACTTAAAACTTGGAATAATAGGTTGCTGACATTCGATCGTCTCTGTCGACTCTCAACGTCTCCGCGTGAAATCGTCTCCAGCTGGAATCAATCTATCTGATGACCTCGCATCGGGGTAGGCGAACGATCCACAAGTCCTAGTCATTCATCCTCGATGACTAGCGACCTTCTATCATCTCTTAGTACAACTCGTTCTGCACTAACGCCAGCATCTGGGGCAATATCTCGTCGTTCGCAGCAATAACTAGCTCGCTCGTCTGCACGCTGAACAATGCCTCGACCATCATGAATAAGCAACACACCAACGGTCATCAAAATCTGGTTGGCCTCTGTCAGTGGCCCAATCCTTTGATACTGATCGGCACGTCCGAAAAATCTCATAAAGGCGATCCGCCAAACGCTCGTGGCGCGGAAACACAGTCAAAAGACACCTCTCCACAATCGGGTGTCGCCGGAATCATGCCCTGGTCAGTCCTCGTTCGTGCCGAGCTCGTGTTGACCGCAACTCTAGCCGTAGCTCTCCCTGCCCGTAATCGTGGCAGCAAAACCAAACTGGTACCGACGAGGCTAGATCAGGAAGGAATATAATACTGAACAAGGAAATGTACATCCTAAGGCTTCATAAGTGGAGTGGCGTGTCGTAAATATGCCGCGGAACATACCAACGATACGTCACTCTACTTTAGTCACCTATTCCATCAACCAAGGGTCATCCTACACTCCGAAGGTAAAACCTAACGCTCTGATACCAACTTTGTCACATCCCGAAAGTACGGAACATGACCGGCACTGAAACTACGAAACGTCTCGAGGCGTACGTAATCTAAGTAAACCGAAAACCCAGAAATCCAAACCAAGAAAAGAAGTAGAGTGAAGGAAAACCAATTTAAAACAAGTAGTTTTAATAGCATAAGCCGAATTATGCGGTTTTTAAGAACATCAAAATTTACTGAAAATTTCGGCAGAGTCTCCTTTGTAAAAACTGGCTCCCAAACGGGATACAACATGAATAGTATACGAAATCAATAAAAAGGCATCCCCAAGCGGGAGCTAGCTCTTCGTCAATCGACGATCACAACCACACAAGCAATATAATATACAACGCCAACGGCGAGGATCAAAACTCAAAAGGAACTCAAAACCACCAGAAATATAACGAGCGACTCTAAGGTCGAAAGAATAAACACTGGTCTCTAACTCAATAAATACATGTTTGGTTGATGGAATTTACTAGATACAACTGAATAATATCATACAAGGTAAATAATGGGAGTATGATACAAGTAAACCCACCTACTAGCAAATCACCCGAATGAAACTATGCCCGCAAAGCCGTAAGGAAACCTGTACGGCAAACCTGCAAGAAACTGGGGCACAACGGGGGTGAGTTGCCAACTCGTGAATAGAAAATATCTACGCACAGAAATCGCATAAATAACGCAATCCTAGGTCAATGATCATAATATAGCCTCAAAAATGTATATAACATGTAGCCTATAACAAGGCTAGGGTAAATATCTAACCGAGTGAAATCTCATGTGCCCGTGTCGGTGCCTCAGGTAGCAATATATCGTATGAATGAGGTATGAATGCATGAAACCGAATACATGTAATGAAGAAACTGTTTTCATAAATTAGTGAGATTTCCTTCGTATTTTTAAACTGAGGTATCATAATGAAATCAGTATCAACAGTGTCTAGCATCGACACAAAACATAAATCTCACTGTCTCGAAATATCAATGTCTCAATCTCAATATCTAGGGCGCCGTCAGTCCGGACCGGCCCCTACCATCCATCTCAAGACCACGACGGTATCCTCCGGATATCCGACGCGTCGGATAATATCACCGGTAGGTAGTGCTCCCCAGCCAGGCTCAACGTCAACACCACATTCCTCTTGCCCCGGGGTACCATACCGGGTCCACCATGTACCCGTGACGGTTCCTCCACTCCTCGACACGGATCTCCAAAACCACAGCAAACTCATGGTGGACGACACTTTACATCACTAGAAAACCGCAACATTTTATATTTTAAAAGATCATAAGTTGTAAATTTTGCGGCTTTCCCCGAAATCCAGAAATATCATAAATCTCAAGAAATCATCACAAGTGCATATGTCAATGATAATGAACTAGGCGTGAACAACTGAATAACAGTATGCATGAAGTGGTAGGTAATAACTACAATGTCTAATATGGCATATAAGGGAAGTACACTAATATCATGTCAAAACTACCAGCTAACAATCTAAGTCAAGCAATTATATTCTCTAAAGTGTACGTGACATGGCAATTACCGATGAAGATGTGTGTGAGCCGGCAAGTAGGTGTACGTGGTACATACGCATCATCGGTAATGGTGCTGGTATCCTAACAGCATGATATCAATAATGGAATATGCAGCAAAATAAATATGCGAGGCAGAGCGAACAGCAATAATGTGCGGGAGCTGAATACTAGACACAACGATAACTAATCTACAATAATCTAATATAAGTCCTACGAATGGTGCCTTTTGAAATAACACGAATCATGGGGTTTTGAAAATAGGGCTACGGTGTTTTTATGAAAGGATACGTCGTTTTTGAAATATCCGTAGATTCCCTTGAGCTGTCTTTAAAAATGCCCACGATTCGTTAGTTTTTGAAATAGGTAAGAAGTCTAATCTAATCTAACAACTACACTAAACTATACGGCTGAACTAACAAGCTGAACTACAGGTAAGGAAACCGCCTATCATCTGAGTCGATACATATACATACCTGTATATGTATAGTCGGTGATCCCGCCTCAACAATATCATATCCGATACCATATCTATAATCAGGCATTCCAAGTCAAGAGTGCGGATCAATCATCAATATAGCTCGTACGTAAATCTGTCGTACGGCATCCCAAATCTGGGTACGGGTCAATATCACATTCATCATACTATTCACCTGGTATCCTCTTTATCAAATATTATGATCGGGGTACTGATCTACGTATAGTACCATACTGATACCGCCTACGTATACATGGACGTGTGTGAAACACTACGTCAAGGACCCGCTACAACGTCATGTCGTATCTAAGATACGAACCCTGCTATATCACCGATCTCACGGCCTCAAATCGAATCTCATCGACTCAGCTCAATCCCAAGTATCATCCTCAATCCGTATGTGAACACATAGTCCCATACCCATGTGAACACATAACTATAAAGAATCCCATGAGTACATATCAATAGGAATGTATGCAAGTATGTATGTGTGTATGTGTAGTGCAACACTACCCTAGGGTTCGCAACACTAAAAATAGTCCAACACACCAATATCCATCCTAAGCATCGTTATTAATCCTAAATAACATATAATAATTGTTGATGTGTATACGCATCTGTATACACCACCACGGACTGCGGGGGTGCTATACGCCATCCACCCGACTTCTCCCCGTAGATATAAATCTACTCACCTGGTCCTCGCTAGCCGGTGCCGACGTTGCCACGCGCTTGCTTGTCGTCTCGAAGTCCACATGGGGGTACCTACATATCATAACGCACCATATCTCATTAAAATCCGACTCATGATCAAAACGACGCACGAATCCCACATAGGTCAAAACCTATGGTTGCTTTCACAAATCAACCCAAAAACCCTCGGCGTCGGCGTACAACCGCCAAACCATCGAGAAAAACCTAAATACACTCATTTGCACATTCACGAACACTAATTTTAATACAAACTAGGTTAAAATTCACAAAAACCTCAATTTTGCTTAAAAAGTCATTTTTCCGAAAATCTAGCAAGCACAAATCACCGTTTTAGTACAAAACTCGATGTATAAATGAATCTAGCGGCCACAATATTCGCTAAATATCTTAAATAAGTCATAAAAACAATTCCCATAATTTAATCTCATTAAATTCCAAAAGCCCTAAAATTCTAGTTTACAAAATACCTAAATTTTAACAATTTTATAGCAAAAATGCACAAATTACAATCTAGCTTGGATTTTCATGAACTAAAAGCATTAAACCACTCAATATAATATTTATAATGACATGAAACCTTAATTTGAATTTTATCTCACAAGAATATATTTATTTTAAAACCCTAGTTTACAATTTAGCATAATTAACAAATTTTTTTAAACTAACCAATAACAACTAGCTACTAATCTTGTTTTAACATGTCATAAGAGCCTAAAAACATCACACAACCATACACCAATCTCACAAAACCCTAACTTGATTTTAAAACCTAAATTCTAGAATTTCCAAACCCTAACTTGAAGATTTATAACTAGCAATTCAACCACTTTAACACTTAACTAAGCTAACATAAGTATTAATCAACAATTTAACTACAAGGTTAACATTATACCTCCACAATTTTGTAGATCCCATTTGAAATCTAGCCATCCAAAATGCTCTCTTGTCGCCCCAATCCATGCTTGAAATGCTAAGGAATAATGGGTAAGAGTCGGATTTGGATTTAGATTTGAATTTGCATGGATTTTGAAGTGATTTGTGGATTTTTTTTGATGAAGAAAAGAGTGGGATTTGGGGGGGGCTGCTGCTGTTGGGAGGGGGAGAATTTCGGCCAGAAATGGGAGTGAGGAGAGAGAGGGAGGTAGAGAAAATACAAGGGAGGAAAGTCCAAGTCAACATAAAGTCAAAAGTCCACCTAATTCATCCATTTTCTTTTCTTTTCTATCATTTCTTTTCCTTTGAAATTCAAGTGGGGAAAAAATGGGGGCTGCTGAATTTGGCTAGGGGGAGGAGTAAATGGGGGTGTGTGGGTGTGGGTACGGGTGTGGGGTGATGAAAAATGATAAATACAATACCCCAAACATCCATTTACGCTAAAAAAGCCTTTTTTCTTCAATAATTTCTAAACCGTTTTGGCAAATGATTTCGTTCCAAAAACCACATGACAAATTTTTATTTAATGTTTTATGATGCACAAAATTTGTTTCAACTCATTCCAATTTGTAATTTTCCCTAATTAAATGTATTAGTGACGGCTTAAAATAATAATAAAAAAATATTTTTTTCAGAAAATTTGAAATTTCACCAGCGGCTCAATAAACACCAAATAGCAATTACATAGCTAGAATATGTATATTTAATTTTTATAATAAGATATTTGTATTTTGACTTTTTACAGAAAACCCCTTTATTTTACCGATTTTTTCGAAATTTCACCGAAACGATTTTCAAAACGCTACAATAGTTGTTTCTCCACAAAGGACATGGATATAATATCAGACATTCTGGTTACAAGATCTATGGTTTTAGATCTAGAATTGGGTAGTTTCCCAATTTGGGTACTTTGACTGTATTCTAATAGTATTTTAGAATAGATGACTCCTGGCATGGTGGTGTACCTGCAGGTGATGGAGTCACCATCTCTAAAGGTGTCTTACAGACTAAAGGGGAGAGGGATGTGCATGATTGGCAGATCACTTGCTTAGGCAATTGAGTCAATCATGAGATGTCAAATACCACACCAGATGTTGTTTTTGCACTAGATGCGATAAGTTTATATTAATCCAATCCTGAAGAAACATAAGGAAGCAGTTTTAGAACATAAGTATTTGTTCTACGGATTTGATGACGGCAGCCTCCTTCGGGAGACGGTTATCATTCCAGGCTTCAAAGATGACATGGATGACAGAGTCATTGTCAGAGTTATAGTTTTCCTTCTGACGAGGGACAGTATTATGGACAGATGGTCCAAGAGGACACTGTGGGAGGCATAGTGTGCGATACTGATTAGGTTCAGTTATCAATACAGTCTAAGAAGTTTGGATTTAGAGTTCATTTATGAACTAGGTCCCATCAGATATTCAGACAAATTCTAAGACAAAAATTACTCGATTCGGGAGATGGATTTCTCCGCGAACTTGAGATTAAGAGAGACATAGAAAGAAACATCAGGGCGGATCCACTCACTGAGGCTATGAGTATGCGACATCGCAATAATAACCTGAAGTGCAAGTGGGAGATTGTTGGATATAGTGCCCTCTAAGTCAATTATTGGATCGCAGGTACGTGATTGCAATGATTGAGATGAAAGGTTCCTAGGAACCCTTGTAAGGTCTCACAAGGCATCGGACATGCCAATTTAAAATTTTTGGTGCCGAGAAACCCGATACTACGGATCTTAGACTAGATGTTTAGGCGAAATGATAAAACTAGTTAACAATTAACTAGAAGTGTGAAGCTACAACCTTTGTAGATCCGGATTTCCACCTCCTTAGCTCTACGTGGTCATGCCCTCGCTGTCCATCATGAATCCTCGACTCATTCGTCGGCTTCATCGGAATAATGTGCGGAATAGGTCGTCGGCTTTGTGTCAAAGACGATCTACGTCGAGATTGCACTAGTTCAAGCTCCGACTTCACAAACTTGTGAAACTTATGAAGTAAACACCCAAAACAACTTGGCAAGAGGTAGAGGGTGAAGAAATAGGAGATGGGTTCACTTTAGATTTGGAATTCTCTCACTAGAACTCAAGTTGCCATTGGAGTAGCAAGCTTGAAGAAGAAGAAGAAGATGAGCTAGTTATGATAAGTCTTATGTTAAAATGAATAATAATTCAATACTTATCATAACTTGACTAAGGTTAAGTGTAGAGAATAAACCATGGTGAATTAAGTGGGTTAGGGTTAAGTAAGATGACAAGAATGGTTGCAAAAGTCAAGGGTTCAAGAAGCTTCAACATAAAACAAGAATTGCCACCATTCTCATCTTGAATTTATCCACATAAATAAACAAATAAATGAATAAATAAATATGCAAAACCCTAATTACAAAATAACCATGGTTTAATTCTATTCATTTAACCATATGATCAAGTATCATCAAACATGATACAAAAAAGGTGCACAAAAATATATCACATATACAATGTGCAAATCAAGTGAGAAAAATCCGTTTAAAGTGAACCAATACTAGTTAATGCAAAGTAATATATCAAATATATAATTATACATTAAATCATTAAATCAACACTTGATTCAATGATCCGGTCATGTCGCACATAACCGACTAGTATTCAATGCATCGATTTATCGAATCAATGATTCGATAACTAGGTCATATCGAATATAACCAATCGAAACATATATCGCGAGAATGAAATGCGGTATCACATACACGCATTATTCTCGGTCCCGCACATATCTCATATGCGCTCCTATTTCGTTTCGCTTGAGCCAGGAAACCTCTGTGTAGGACTCTAAAGACTCGTCAATACGCCGGTAGCAGATGATGATCATATCAAGCATCCACAAGCCGCAAGCGGTCTGCTAAACGTAACGGCCACCCGGGTATTGAGCGATCAGAAGATCGACGAGCTAGCCCACTCACACTCCTGCGAATCCGACCAGTAACACTTACCGTACAGTCCGGTCTCTTCGTCTGATATGTCGCATATCAAGTCTAGGGGTGGTAGACGTCAGACCCCAATAACCCGATAAGTCGTGCCGATGTGAGGCTCATAACGGGTCGAGAAACTACTGGTAACACTTACCAGCAAATCTTTAATCAGCCCTGGCCAGGGACTTCCCTGCTACGGCCAATCGAGCACTGCGCAACATCAACCGCCAATACCGGGAGAGAAAAAACCCCTCCTCTCGCTCATTGCCTCCATGTGACTCGGGACTGTACCCAAAGACCACCGTTTTGCACGCCCTCATGGACGTGGTAAGGTGGATATCAAAGCACAGTGGGAATCACACAAGACTCTATGACGATCTCGGGTCTACAGACTAACCTGCATAAGTGTCACCTGAGAACTGCCATCTGACGTGAGGTATAATACCATCTGGGAGTTCTCGGCGAGTCCGTCCAGTGTACCCAGTTTTCACTGAGCACTCGTATACCATCTCTGATGTCAAACACCAATGGATATGGGATCATCCATCGCCCATCACATGGGTCGAGAAGCGTATACGCTAGTCTACTCTGGTATATCGATGCCCCGTCTCAATACACCCACGACTAGGGACCTTGAAGGATGTACTTATGGACTACCATGTCCCCACTAGTATGATCCGCATCATAGTCCAGGTAGTCAAGTACACATCCTAAGGGCTTTACCAATATGTAACTATAAGACAGTATAAAGAGACTAGTGTACATGTTAAGATAAAGAGTAACCAGATTGCATACTATCATATCGAGCAAGAAAGTCATCTCTATATATGTCCAAGCATCCAATATAATATACAACATCTGTACAATACTGGCCTCTAGGGCATACATACAACTAACATGAGAGAGGACCTATACCGATAAAACAGTCTTACTCGAGATGATAGTATGCTATCTGGTTTGTCTTTATCACTGTTACACTTTGATAGAGCCCTTAGGATCTTGCTTGACTACCAACAGTATGATGGCGATCATATACGTGAGAGTTGGGGTCTATAAGCACATCCTTAAAGTGTCCCTAGTCGTGGGAGTTTCGAGACAGGGTATCGATACTCCAGTGTAGACTAGTGTATACAGTCGAGACCCCGATGAGGGGCGGTGGCCGGTCTCACAAGCCATTGGTGTTTGTTGGTTCACCTAAGATGTATACAGTTGCTCATTGGGTTATGAGTACACCGGACATGACTCGCCGGGAACATGCTAGTTGGTATTATATATATCGTCAGATAGCAGTTCCCTGGTGATATATGTACAGGTTAGTCTGTTGACCTGGGATCATCATTTGTCTCGTGTGAGTTCCCACTGTGCTTTGATTTATACCCTACCACGGGTCAAAGGAGTCGTGCAAACAGGTATTTTTTGGGTACAGTCCCGAGCCACATGGAGGCAGTGAGCAGATCGTCGGGGATTCGTCTCTCCCGGTATTGAGGGTGAGATCGCGCTGTGCTTAGGAGAGCCATTACACGAAATCCCTGGCCAGGGTAATCGAGATTTACTGGTAGGTATTCCAGTAGTATCTCAGGGTGTTCTGGGCTACTCTCTGACACGACTTATACAGCTATTGGGGGTCTGACATTGACCAGCCCCTAGGCCCTTTATGCGATACTCATAGACGAATGGACCGGACTGTACGGATATTGTCACTGTCAGGCTCAGTAGGGTTTCTGGATGATCGCTCGTCAGCTTCCCTTCAAATCAATACATAGGCAACCGTTACGTACAGCTAGTACCTCTGACGTGCTAGTGGTTATATCCAGTGCCAGTGTATTGATGAGTCATTAGAGTCCCCCACAGATAGTTTCCCAAGTTCGGGCGAAACGTTGTAGTGGCCGTATGATTTTATGGCAGGGTTCGGAAAAAGCACGTGCGTTTACGCACGTGTCATATTTCGGGCAGATAATACTAGTAGGCTTTGGTTTAAGCCGGATCCGAGTATTATACTGTGTAGATATAATATCTTTGTCTCAGTTGCATTTGTATTCGGCCATAATACAAATGCGGGTATGTTTATACCGTTACGGGGTTATCCTGAAATTCGTTTCGGGATCGCTTGTGGAAGTTGCCAATTTCCAGTTTTCTATCACCCGTATTTAACATTCGGTTAAATGCGGATTTATCTTTTCTTCGGTGAGTCATGGTTCTAGATGGTTCTAGATGGTGACTTGGCTAGTGAGTCATTAGTTCATCAATGAAGCTTTAAATGAGTGGTGATGTGTTATGATGACTAGATTATGATTCAATGTTTGCATTAATGATAAATGCAAGGTGTTAGATTACTCATTTCTTCATTAATGCTTATGATCACCCCCTCCTCTCTCCTACACTCACCCCCCCACTTCTTATAGTGGCTGGCCCCCTTTTTGAAGAATGATGGTTGCTTGGAAAAAAGATTACTATGGTTTTGGGTTCATGGAAATTAGCATACTCATTTTCTCATATCAGTCCATTCAAAAAGGCAACTTCATTAACCGTTCATCCATAGCTTTGGACGTAACGAGACAAAGTGTTCTACTCATTCTCTACATCAATCTTGGTCATCTCTTTTAGCAAACTTGATGATCGAGTTGCCTCGGTTCAGAGGCGGGAGCCCGTTTAAAGATCCGTCGACGTGGTGCCACCTGGACGACGAGACTGGAGATCGAGCGAGATCGGATCTGCTGCAACAAAGCGTGGGATGATGGTTGAAGACCGAAGGACCCAGATCGTTCGGTATAACATTTCTACCCACTTTACAGTTTGTTAGTTTAGCGTTAATGGCAGATCCTGGGATATAGTATACGATAGCGCCGGTTGTAAAAGTTTTTGTTCCGTATTTGGTGTCTGAAAGAAGGCCGGGGCACTACCGTAGACTTACAAGGATACCATATTCGACTTCAACTCGAGCTGTGTGACTGCGTTCGAATCACTAAAAATCTTACTCACTTCTGCTCCCATTCTTTCTTCTCCTGACTGGACGTATCCTTTTGAAATTATGTGCGATGCATCTGACTTTGCTATTGGTGCGGTCCTAGGACATCACATTGATAAAATGCCGCACGTAACCTACTATGCTAGCCGAACTCTGAACGATGCCCAACTGGATTACACAACAACCGAGAAGGAATTCTTGGCTGTTGTGTTTACATTAGAAAAATTCAGGCCTTACTTGATCGTTTCTCCAGTCATTATCTACACAGACCATTCAGCTCTACGCCATCTTTTTGCAAAGAAGGATGCAAAATCTCGGTTGATACATTGGATCCTCTTACTTCAAGAGTTTGACCTTGTCATCAAGGACAAAAGAGGATGTGAAAATATAGTCACCGACTATCTTTCACGACTTCCTTCTTCGCCGACGCTTTCACTTCCAATCAACGACGTTTTTCCGGATGAACAACTCTTGACAGTATCGTGCGAACCTTGGTTCGCAGATATCATGAACTATTTGGCAACATGATTACTACCGAACGAATGGTCAAGTCATGACAGACTTCAATTCTTATCCCAAGTAAAACACTTTTACTGGGACGAACCCTATCTGTTCAAGTACTGTCCCGACCAAATTATTCGTCGGTGTGTTCCTGATAATGAGTTCAAGAATGTGTTGTCATTTTGCTACGATCAAGCCTGTGGCGGGTATTTTGGCCAAAGAAAGACAGCCGAGAAGATCTTGCAGTGTGGCTTCTACTGGCCACAACTCTTCAAAGACGCTCATGATTACTGCAAGACTTGCTTCTGGTGCCAACACTTGGGCTGGATATCCAGGAGAAACGAGATGCCGCTCCAACCAATCTTGGTTGTCGAGATTTTCGATATTTGGGGAATTGATTTCATGGGGCCGTTTCCTAGCTCTTTTGGGAACCTGTATATTCTTCTAGCTGTTGATTACGTCTCAAAATGGGTCGAGGCTGTGCCAAGCCGGATGAACGACAAAAAGGTTGTCGTTCGATTCCTTAAAGAAAACATCTTTTCCCGGTTTGGGCACCCCCGCGCGATCATTAGCGACAATGGAACACATTTCTGTAATAGGACCTTCGAGGCCTTAATGCGGAAATACTCCATTAATCATAAGTTATCTACGCCCTACCGCCTCCAAACATGTGGGCAAGCCGTGTTTGATATATATATGTCCCAGAGGCCATTATTTGTATAGTGGATGCTTGGACATGTATATATGTATATATATGACTTTCTTGCTCGACATGATAGTATGCTATCTGGTTTACTTTATCTTGACATGTTCAATTGATCATGCATTTTATTCATTTGGTACATGTAGATAAAGCCCTTAGGATTTTTTCTTGGCTACTCCGATTATGATACGGATCATACTAGTGGGACACGTGTAGTTTATAAGCATATCCTTGAACTGTTCCTAGTCGTGGGTGTATCGAGACGGGGCATCGATATTCCAGAGTAGACTAGCGTATACCATTCTTATCCCATATGATGGGCGATGGATGATCCCATATCCATCTGGTGTGGTGACACCAAAGATTATATACGGGTGCTCAGTGGAGACTGGGTACACTGAACGGACTCGCCGAGAACTCCTATGTGGTATTATATCTATCGTCGGATAGCAGTTCTCAGGTGACACTGGTACAGGTTAGTCTGTAGACCCAAGATCGTCATAGAGTCTTGTGTGTCCTCCCACTATACTTTGATCTCCACCCTACCACGGCTCTACTGAGTCGTGCAAACAGGTGGATTTTGGGTACAGTCCCGAGGCACATGGAGACAATGAGAGATAGGAGGGGTTTCGTCTCTCCCGGTATTGGGGGTTGATGTTGTGCTATGCTCGATTGGCTATAACATGAAGTCCCTGGCCAGGGCTGCTGAGATTTACTGATAAGCGTTATCAGTAGTTTCTCGATCTGTTATGAGCCATATACCAGCATGACTTATTGAGTTATTGGGGTCGACAATACCATCCCTGGACTCGATATGCAACATATCTGACGAAGAGAACGGACTGTACGGTAAGTGTTTCCAATTGGCTCGACGGGAGTTTTGACAGCTTTGCTGGTTTTCTTCTGATCGCTCAATACCCGAGTGGCCGTTACGTTTGGCTGACCGCTTGCAGCTTGTGGTTGTTTGATATGATCATCACCTATTGGCGGCGTATTGATGAGTTTTAGAGTCCCACACAGGAGTTTCCTAGCTCAGGCGAAACGATGTGGTGTGCACGGGGACCCGATTAAATGTGAGTATGCGATACCATATGTTAATCGGGCGTTTATCTATTGGTCGGGTCGCATGTGATATGACCGTTTTGTTAAATCAAGTGTTGATTTAACATTTGACTTTTAGTTCAATTTCTTTATTAAACCCTTTCTTTATATTTGATGTATGCATGCATGTATGCACATGTTGATGTGCATGGACATATACATGCATACATAGCATCATGGTTTGTTGATACACTCTTGGTGGCAATACAGACTCACATGGAACTTATATATATATATATATATATATATATATATATATATATATTTGCATTTAAGTTAAAAGAAAAGAAAAAGAAAATTGATCCATGGTTATCTTTCTACACACTTCCAAACTAAACCACACTTCACCTAATATTTAACCTTGGATTAGTTTTCCTTTTGGCTTTTAACTCATTTGCAATAATATCTAGATTTAAGTTACCATAGTTTGAGATGAGAGAAAGAAATATATATTATTTTTATTCTCTTTCTTGATTATCTTTCATATTATTCTCTTGAGCTCTTGAGTTGCCATTATCTTCTTCCTCATTCTCTTGCTCTCTTGAGTTTAAAAAGAAAGCGAGTTAGTTAAAAAGATTGTGTTTTGAATAGAGAAAACACACCATCTCATCATTCTACTCTAATCTAGCCAATTAGTTTAGAGTGTTTGCTTCATCTTCTTCTTGGATCAAGTGGAGCTAGGAGCTTGGACAAAGTGGACTTCGAGTGGATCATCGTGGACAAAGAAGCTTACTAGCAAGCCTTTTCAAACTCTCAATGATCCTAGGAGTCAACACAAGAGGACTACAAAGGTTGTATTCCTTTCACTTAGTGATAATATGTTCATAGTATGTGATACTTTAGTTGTTACCCTAGATTTCTAGTTAAAGATTCATGTTATGTTTGCTTAGCACCTCTATAAATTTTAAAGTGGCATGTGTGATGCTTCCATGTTCTACAGTAGGCGCTACGGAAACCTAACAATGGTATCAGAGCTACTAGGCATTGGATGTCGAACTATGGGGGGTTCTCACTGTGTGACAGTGTGGCGAAGCATAGGCTCTTACCCCCGGGGTGTCCCGAGACCGGAAGTTGTTCTGGTGGGTTGTAGTCCTCGCGAGGGGGCATGCGTAAAAAGTAGCTGCTGAGGAACCCATTGGTGCCACGGCGACTCCATTGGATAGGGTGGCTGCCTGACCAACAATGGTATTAGAGTCAAGCTAGAATTTTAGACACGGCATTAGAACTATTACGAAAACGAAATCGACTCCGAAAACATGATATGTGAAACCCTAGTTTTTGCTCTCTGGAATTTTTTTAAAAAGTCATTTTAAATTTTTTTTAAACAACTGCAGAACACTATTTGGGACATTGTAAGAACACTGGTGAAATACAGAGGGTAGTGCTCGGTTTTTAGCCGAGCACAAGGCCAATAATTCTGGCCTGCTCGGCCCCCTTGCCTCCAATACCCCCCGTATTTCTCCAGTGCTCTGTTGTCTTGAATTTGGGGTTTCAGGTATTGTTTATTTAGCCTAAATTTTCACGTGTTGATTATTTTGATTAGGGGCTAATAATTAGTCGTATATTCTAACACTGTATTGATAACCTTAACAATGTTTAGCAGTTCGAACGAACTTCAAAACCCCACATCTTGACCCCGCTGAAATTTCTAAGTGTTGTAATTTTCCTAAGTTAACTTTATATTCAATAGTCGCGCAAGTATCCTATGGGCCCTCTAGAAGAATATAATAACCTTAACTCGATTCTATGCCCACGGAACCGCGATCGAAGCTTAGGGTTTGCCGTAGTTCCGTGGTGTCATAGGTGTGGCATTGGTTAACCCCTTCTATAGCTGTACCATAGACACTGTGGCGTGTTTTTGAGTATTTTTAACTTTGCTCAAGTGTTGAGCTCTCGGGGTAAATTGTGGGTGTATGTTGATTTGATCGAAATGTTAAACATCGTCTTGATATATGAGATTGTGATAATTGCAATTGTTGTTTTTCACTTTCTTTTCTACGACCGTAAGTGTAGTATGTGGTGTATCGCCGGTTTCGTTGCTATACATCAACGACAATTGGGATACGCATACTTGCTTACGTTGATGATATGAGATATTATGTGTTGCTGAGATATGATGTGCATGATTGTCGCGATCGAATAGCCGGGGGTTTTATGTGAGATGAGAGTCTTTATTTTCATTCATGTAAATATCAATTGTATGTAATATTCTTTTATTTGGGGCACTTCCGGGTTGAGGATGATGTCACCATTATTGTATATTATTTACTTTTCCGCATTAGGATAGACCCAAGGTGGGGAGCACAAGTGATCGGGTTCTAGGGTTCAGTGGGAGGCCATCTCGAGGAGTCGAGACCGGGTCTCCTAAACTCTAGAATTGGCAGGGTCACTTGCCGCTCTCGTAAGGGTCTAGGGGTATGGGCTTGGCTATTCATCGCGACCATGGAATCCGTATTTCCTATTGTTGGCTGAATACAAAATACGGACCTCCTAGATATCCTTTTTATTTTCATATTTGCTTCTGCTGTTGATATTCTGTAATGTGATTACTTAGTATCTGAGACGAATGGATTATTATTAT
This sequence comes from Agapanthus africanus, assembly GCA_030015575.1. Taxonomy (NCBI): domain Eukaryota; kingdom Viridiplantae; phylum Streptophyta; class Magnoliopsida; order Asparagales; family Amaryllidaceae; genus Agapanthus; species Agapanthus africanus. The sequence continues at coordinate 212,764,395 of JASDDO010000004.1, forward strand.
ATATATGATATATAATAAACGTTGCTTATATTTTACACCCGCGCTAGTCCCGCCCCGCTATGCCGTTAGTTAAGTAACCTAACGGTGCATAATGGGACACTGTGGCGAATGCGGATGGTATAAGTGTACGTTCTATTTTCGTTTCTTTTCTGTGATGGCTTAGGAAATTAAATGATGGGACTACATTAATAAGATTAATGTAAAGAAAAAGAAACCTAAAGATGTTGTAGAATCGGATTTGAAACATACTCGGCCTTTTTATGAAAAATGCAAGTTTCAAAAGATGCAGAGCTTAAGCCACTCCCTTTCTAAAACCGTTTTGATTCTACAACGAGATCAAGTTCAAAGCGTTAAAGGTTTTCATAAAAACCATCCGCAACCCTCCGTCATTTTAGGAAGCAGAGTACTTAGTATTCATGCTACGTATGTTGATCATAGTCAAGGCGTAGTGTACGATACCTAAGTGATGTCTTCTTACAAAGCAAATGATGCGATCTGTTAGGACATTCATGTGATTATGTTGATCATAGTCAAGGGTCATATGGGTGGGTCTTGTTAATCTCGAAATGGCGGGTAGAACTTGACTAGTGCTTATGATATGTTGACCATAGCCAAGGTTATAAGTAACTAGGGGTAAAAACCATATCGGGAGTTTCAAGAGTTGAAATTCGCAATGAGATTGCATACCTTCTATATGATAGATGGATCCCGATCCCACTGTGAGTAAGTGTTACTTCTAGGAGAGTTTTACACTTTACAATTAGCTAATCCAGTAGGTGTCTAGAAAGGTGTCAACGGGGTTTGACCTCTGGGAAAACGAGGTTTATTTTAATTAGGTCTGTGCAAAAGCACGGGGAACCTCCTTCAAAGTATCGACACTGGCATGGCTGACCGGTTAGCGAAACTGTAGAATGTAATTAATTCTGGCTAGTTTTCTTTTCAGGTTTTGAAAGAAAATTTGATAAAAGCAGTGGGAGACATCGATTAGATAAGATAATAACCAATCTAATTCTTTGCAAGAGCATTTCGCTGAGTGTATTCTTTTCTCTCTCCTAATGGCAGATACTGATGACGGGACTTAAGCTTCTTTTAGAGAAAAACAAACTGACTGGACCGAATTATAAAGAATGGTTGAGGAACTTGAACATTGCACTCACATATGATAAAATATCATATGTCCTCACTACAAAAGCCCCACCCGTCCCAGGAACTGAATCATCTGTTTCGGATAGGGAGATCCAAAAAACATGGGATATTGATTGCAACACGGCCAAGTGCCTCGCGCTTGCTTCTATGGACAGTATCCACCAGAAACAGCACGAGAAGATGGATGTACAATCCATCTTTCTTCATACAAAGGAGTTGTATGAAGAGCAATCTCGTACTTTACGATACGAGACATCTCGAAAGTTGTTTCAGATGCGGATAGCCCCTGGCACATCAGTAGGAGAACATGTTTTGAAGATGATTGGTTTTATAGAAGAACTCGAGGAACTGGGATGGACCATGGATAACGAGCAATATACAGATATTGTTCTGCAGTCTCTCCCCCCGCCTTTGCTCCATTCATAGTGAATTTCAATATGAACGATTTGGAGAAATCATTAGCTGAACTTCTCAATATGTTGAGAAGTGCAGAGAGCACGCTGAAAACAGCAAAGAATCCCGCTCTGCTTGCTGGGCCATCTTCCTCTTCCGTCCCAAAAGCCAAGGCCAAGGGAAAGAAGAAGAAGAAACCCATCAAACCGAAAGGTGGAGTTAACAAGGCGAAAATGAATGAAAAATCTGGGGCCGAGGGAAGTGGAAAAGGGGAATGTTTTTACCTTCACAAGTCGAGACTTTGGAAATGCAACTGTGCTGTGTATCTTGCCGATCTCAAGAAGAAGAAGCATGCTGATGCTTCCGCTTCAGGTGCGTTTGTAACTGAGAACTATTTTTCAATTAACTCTGCATCTTGGGTATTAGATACCAGTTATGGTTCTCACATTTGCAATTGTATTCAGGGATTGAAAACAGTAGAGTTTTGAAGACTGGAGACTATACTCTGCGGGTTGGAAATGGTTCCAATGTACATGCTGTATCCGTAGGAGAGTATTATCTTGGGTTGCCTTCGGATTGTATTTTGGTTTTGAACCCTTGTTATTTTGTACCTAGTATGCTATGTAATATAATATCCGTTTCTTTGTTGGACAATGAAGGATATAATTTTGTGTTGCAAAATAATGTTATGAACATTAACTTGAATCAAGAGTTGATTGGGTATGGTACACTGAATAACGGTATTTACGTCCTGAACCAACACATAGTTTTCAATATACAACATACTAATAAAAGAAAATTTTCAGATATAAATGAAGCTTTTCTTTGGCATTGTAGACTTGGTTATATTAATGGAACAAGACTAAGCAAGCTACATAAAGATGGATATTTAAATCCTTTTGAATATAAATCTTATGCGACTTTTCAGTCCTGTATCAAAGGTAAAGTGACCAAAACTCCGTTTACTGGACACAGAAAAAGAGCTGTGGAACTCTTAAGCCTCATACATAGTGATGTATGCGGACTAATGTCTATACATGCTAGAGGCGGTTTTTCATACTTCATTACTTTTACTTATGATTTCTCAAGATTCGGACACGCATTTTTATTAAAGCACAAATCCGAAGCTTTCGAGAAATTCAAGGAGTACAAACTTGAAGTAGAAAAATAAACATGCTTGAGCATCAAGAAACTTCGATCGGATCGAGGTGGAGAGTATTTAAGTACAGAGTTTTCAGACTTTTTAAAAGAGAATGGGATTCTCTCTTAGCTCACTCCTCCTTACACACCACAGCACAACGGTGTATCAGAACGGAGGAATCGTACCCTATTAGATATGGTACGGTCCATGATGTGTGATGCTGAGTTACCGCTTTCCTTTTGGGGGCATGCATTGGAGACAACAATGTATCTATTAAACAGGGTTCCAACCAAGACCGTATCTACCACTCCATATGAGATATGGAGTGGAAAGAGATCATCTCTTAAAAGAGTTAGGATTTGGGGTTGTCCGGCTTTTGTTAAAAAGCAGAATCCAGAAAAACTCAAGACACGATCGGTCATGTGTAAATTTGTGGGATATCCAAAACATTTATATGTATATCTATTCTACCACAAGGAGGAACAAAAGGTGTTTGTTTCTCAACATGCCACATTTTTGGAAAATGAAATCTTTACAAACAATACTGATGGTAATGCGGTAGATCTAGAAGAGGTTCTAGAGACAAATTACTCAGGACGAATTGGTTGAAACTGATGTTGCAGTAGAACTTCAAGAGCCTCAGCCGCTCCGGAGATCGAGTAGAACTTCTCGCCCACCAGAGAGATACTATGGGTTTCTCATTGATGGTGATAGAGAGTATTGCATCATGGATGATGATGACCCTACTAGTTTTCAGCAAGCTATCACGTGTGGTGACTCAGTGAAGTGGCTGGAAGCCATGAGATCCGAAATGGAGTCCATGTACACCAACAAAGTATGGACTTTGGACGTTGCACCTCCTGGGATAAAACCCGTTGGGTGCAAATGGATCTTTAAGAGAAAGATTGGTGTAGATGGATAGGTAGAGACCTTTAAAGCAAGGCTTGTAGCGAAAGGTTTTCGTCAAAAATCAGGATTGGACTATGATGAAACTTTCTCTCCAGTAGCAATGCTTAAATCCATTCGGATCCTACTTGCTATTGCTGCTCACTACGACTATGAAATCTGGCAGATGGACGTTAAAACTACATTTCTAAATGGTGATTTAGAAGAATGTGTTTATATGGATCAGCCATCGGGCTTCATTGACAGTGGGAGCAGCGGGAAAGCATCTAGATTGCTTAAATCCATTTATGGATTAAAGCAGGCCTCACGGAGCTGGAACATCGGTTTTGATGATACAATCAAAGAGTTTGATTTTATCAAAAATATAGATGAACCATGTATTTATAAGAAGATTGTAGGGAATACTGTCACATTCCTCGTATTGTATGTGGATGACATTCTCTTGATAGGAAATGATATTCCTATGCTACAATCGGTCAAACTATTCTTATCGTAAAGGTTCTCCATGAAGAACCTGGGTGATGCCTCGTGCATTTTGGGCATAAGGATCTATAGAGATAGATCCAAGAGGTTATTGGGATTGTCCCAATCAAAGTACATTGACACCATCCTAAAAAGGTTTAGTATAGAAGATTCCAAACGTGGTGCCTTGCCCGCTTGTCATGGAATCACTCTCTCCAAGGACTTCTGTCCGAAGACTGATGAAGAGAGAGCTCGCATGAGCATTATACCCTACGCTTTAGCCGTAGGATCTATAATGTATGCGATGTTATGTACACGCCCTGATGTAGCTTATGCACTAGCTGTTGTAAGCAGGTATTAATCCAACCCAGGGGAGAAACATTGGATAGCAGTGAAGAACATTCTTAAGTACTTGCGAAGGACTAAAGAATTGTTCTTAGTGTATGGTAATGGGGATCTCCAAATGGAGGCCTTTACCGATTCCAGCTTCCAAAGTGATAAGGATGACAGCAAATCTATCTCAGGGTTTGTATTTACCCTTAATGGAGGGGCGGTTAGTTGGAAGTGTTCCAAACAGGATACTGTTGCAGACTCCACGATGGAAGCTGAGTATATTGCTGCAAATGATGCTGCCAAGGAAGCCGTCTGGATGAAGAAGTTCGTCGTGGAACTAGGAGTAGTTCCAGCCATTGTTGATCCAATACCATTGTATTGTGATAATAATGGGGCTATGGCGTTAGCCAAAGAACCAAGGTCCCATCAGAAGTCTAGACACATCCTGAGGCGATATCATTTGATCCGGGAGATAGTAGATCGCCATGAGATCGAGATTCAGAGAGTAGATACAAAGAATAACACCGCGGATCCACTCACCAAGGCCCTTCCACAGCTGCAGCATGAGCGAATTTTTGAGATGTTGGGTATGAGATACGCCAATAACTGGCCTTAGTGCAAGTGGGAGATTGTCGGATATATGTATGCCCTAGAGGCCATTATATGTATAGTGGATGCTTGGACATGTATATATGTATATATATGACTTTCTTTCTCGACATGATAGTATGCTATCTGGTTTACTTTATCTTGACATGTTCATGATCATGCATTTTATTCATTTGGTACATATTGACAAAGCCCTTAGGATTTTTGCTTGGCTACTCCGACTATGATACTGATCATATTAGTGGGACACATGTAGTTTATAAGCATATCCTTGAACTATTCCTAGTCGTGGGTGTATCGAGACGGGGCATCGATATTCCAGAGTAGACTAGCGTATACCATTCTTGTCCCATATGATGGGCGATGGATGATCTCATATGCATCTGGTGTGGTGATACCAAAGATTATATACGGGTGCTCAGTGGAGACTGGGTACACTGAACAGACTCGACGAGAACTCTTATGTGGTATTATATCTATCGTTGGATAGCAGTTCTCAGGTGACACTGGTACAGCTTAGTCTGTAGACCCAAGATCGTCATAGAGTCTTGTGTGTCCTCCCACTATACTTTGATCTCCACCTTACCATAGATCTACTGAGTCATGCAAACAGGTGGATTTTGGGTACAGTCCCGAGGCACATGGAGGCAATGAGCGATAGGAGGGGTTTCGTCTCTCCCGGTATTGGGGGTTGATGTTGTGCTATACTCAATTGGCTATAACAGGAAGTCCCTGGCCAGAGCTACTGAGATTTACTGATAAGTGTTATCAGTAGTTTCTCGATCTGTTATGAGCCATACACTAGCATGACTTATTGAGTTATTAGGGTCGACGATACCATCCCTAGACTCGATATGCAACATATCTGACGAAGAGACCGAACTGTACGGTAAGTGTTGCCAGTTGGCTCGACGGGAGTTTTGACAGCTTTGCTGGTTTTCTTCTGATAGCTCAAATCCCGGGTGGCCGTTACGTTTAGCTGACCATTTGCGGCTTGTGGGTGTTTGATATGATCATCACCTACTGCCGGCGTATTGACGAGTCTTAGAGTCCCACACAGGAGTTTCCTAGCCCTGGCGAAACGATGTGGTGTGCATATGAGATATGCACGGGACCCGATTAAATGTGAGTCTGAGATACCATATGTTACTCGGGTGTTTATCTATTGGTCGGGTCGTATGTGATATGACCGGTTTGTTAAATCAAGTGTTGATTTAACATTTGACTTTTAGTTCAACTTCTTTATTAAACCTTTTCTTTATATTTGATGTATGCATGCATGTATGCACATGTTGATGTGCATGGACACAAACATACATACATAGTATTATGGTTGTTGATACACTCTTGGTGGAAATACAAGACTCACATGGAACTTATATATATATATATATATATATATATATATATATATATATATATATATATATATATATATTTGCATTTAAGTTAAAAGAAAAGAAAAAGAAAATTGATCTATGGTTATCTTTCTACACACTTCCAAACTAAACCACAATTCACCTAATATTTAACCTTGGATTAGTTTTCCTTTTGGCTTTTAACTCATTTGCAATAATATCTAGATTTAAGTTACCATAGTTTGAGATGAGAGAAAGAAATATATATTATTTTTATTCTCTTTCTTGATTATCTTTCATATTATTCTCTTGAGCTCTTGAGTTGCCATTATCTTCTTCCTCATTCTCTTGCTCTCTTGAGTTTAAAAAGAAAGTGAGTTAGTTAAAAAGATTGGGTTTTGAGTAGAGAAAACACACCACCTCATCATTCTACTCTAATCTAGCCAATTAGTTTAGAGTGTTAGCTTCATCTTCTTCTTGGATCAAGTGGAGCTAGGAGCTTGGACAAAGTGGACTTCGGGTGGATCATCGTGGACAAAGAAGCTTACTAGCAAGCCTTTTCAAACTCTCAACGATCCTAGGAGTCAACATAAGAGGACTATAAAGGTTGTATTCCTTTCACTTAGTAATAATATGTTCATAATATGTGATACTTTAGTTGTTACCCTACACTTCTATTTAAAGATTCATGTTATGTTTGCTTAGCACCTCTATAAATTTTAAAGTGGCATGTATGATGCTTCCATACTCTACAGTAGGTGCTACGGAAACCCAACAAGCCGAAGTTTCTAATTGGCAAATCAAGCAGATTTTGGAGAAAACGGTTTCCAAGAACCATAAGGATTGGTCTTTAAAACTCACTGATGCCCTTTGGGCAATACGAACTGCTTATAAGACTGATCTTGGCATGCCTCCTTATCGGCTTGTTTACGGAAAGGCTTGCCACCTTCCGGTGGAAATCGAGCATCGCGCATTTTGGGCGATCAAAGAGCTGAACTTGACCCTTGAAGATGCGGGCAGCCATCAGAACCTGCAGCTCAACGAACTGAACGAGCTTCGGGATGAAGCTTACGAAAACACGGTTGCCGTTAAGAACTGAACGAAGGTGTTTCATGATAAAAACCTTACGCGCAAAACTTTCACACCTGGTCAACAGGTCCTTCTTTATGCACCCGACTACATTTTCGTCCCAATAAGCTCAGATCTCGCTGGAAAGGACCTTTTTTGTGCGGACTGTATATCCGCACGGAGCGGTGGATTTGGAAAATCCAGAGGACAGTTCACTATTCAAAGTGAATGGACACAGGATAAAACCGTTTCTCACCGCAGACCCATCGGAGGAGCTCCTAATGTTGCAGGAGCCGGTTTACATTGACTAATCTTCCTCCGCTTACCACCAAACTTCGGTTATGCAGCCATAAACAGTGGAAACACTGTTTCAAATAAGTTTGGGGGTATGTATATACCATTTTGTTTTTTTTTGTGTGCCTGGTAAAGTTCCCGCCTGTAATAATTTGTAAAATAATACAATAATAAAAATATAAAAAATTAAAAAAAATATAAATTTTTTAAGGGGGTGTTTTTGTAAATATTCAGAACAATAAAATAAAATAATATAATTTTTTTTAATTATTCTTTTTGTGGGGTCTTTTGTACAAATGACTAACAACCCCTATAAATACACCTTCAACCCTTTTCAGAAATCCCGAGCCCTAATTCTATCTCAAACCCAAAACCCTAGCCGCCACAACATTCTTTGCCTTTGATCCCTCCCCGCCGCCGTGCAACCTCCGCAGAAGCTCCCTCCCCGCCGCGCAACCGCCGCCGCCTAGCCATGTCACATTCTGAAAATTTCAGAGGAGGTTTGCAAATTTTTTCTCCTCTCTGTAGATTTATCACTTCAGTTTTTGCTCTCTGTCCATGGCCCCTACATTGCAATTTGAAAGGGATTTCTCCTATTTATTTGCGCATGATATTTACGGTAGTTATTTTGGCGATAAGATCCGAAAGCGCAGATGGAATTTTCTGATATTTAACCATCCGAACACATTTGCGCTTCCGGATCTTGTTGCGCGTTTCTATGATAGTGTAGAGGAGGGTTGTTTAGCACAATACGGGTACATTCGATTACTGTGGGGGGATCGGGAAATTTTAATCGATAGGGACTTCATTCACGAAGTCACCTTAATACCACGAATCCCCGTCCATGATCAACCCCTCCTCTTTGAGGACTACCTACCTTTAATAGGTAATGACTGTTCTAGGGAGCCTAGGAAGGGCATTCAGGCTCGCACGCTTTATGCTAATGTTTTAACAGTGTGTCGTTAAGCACAAAACAACATTTTCGGCAGTTCGCACAACACGACATTTTTTACCCCATCCCTACACATAGTGCACACTTTAATGACCAGAAATCCTAGCTACGACATGTGCACTGTGTTACTACACTCGATTGGCGTCGGCAAGAGGGCTGCCAATTATCCATGCCCGATGTTGGTGACATAACTGTGTCGCCATTTCCTTCCTGTTGAGGAATGTATAATTTACATGCATGGTGGGGTTCCCATTCGACCCCTTCTTGAGGGTGTCTCCACATCCTACACACGACTTCATAATTTATGGTCACGCACCGAGCCGGCCGAAGATGTGATGGCTAAGACACCCAGCTCGAGCTCCACAGTGAGCGATGAAGAGCTAACCCCCGCTGCGCAAGCGCGCTTGATACGACGTACCCATAGGGGGTAGAACGAGTGATAGGGATGCTGACGAACTTTGATCAGCGACCGACGAGTCCGGAACAGGGAATGTCCACCCTACTGGCCAGAGAGGAACGAGCACGATCGAGGGGACGGAGGACAGATAGGGGTGAGGCTGGAACTAGTGAGGCCGCGTATAGGAGACGCCGCAGGGAGCAGTGATGACACTGCTGTCAGTAAGTTTGGGGGTGGGGTATGGTTGTAAATAGTTATCTTTGTATTGCATCTGCACGTTTTTTTTATTTTATTTTTGTAAATATTTGCTTTCTTTGCATATTTAATTCCGTATAACTTTTTTTTCTGCATTGCATCTTTATAAAAATAAAAAAAATAAAAAAAAAATTAATAAAAAAAAGAAAAATTTTAAAAAATATAAAAATGAGAATTTCAATATTGGCCATATTTAACTCGAGTTCAACATGACGGTTGACTAGTTAGAAAAAACTAGATCTTAAACTTAGTAAATTAAAAACCCTAAAAATAAGCTTCCTTGAAGTATAACTGTAGAAAATATACGTCTTTGCAGTTTATTTAGAAATAAGCAATTGTGAGTTCAGTTCTTGGGCTAAGTTAAAATGAGTGAAGAGTATTGAAGCTCTATTTGAAGAGTAAGTCCGAAAAATATTTCTGAGCCTTAAGTCCAAATTCTGAAAATATATACCCTACAAATCGCACATACACGCACCTTGAAACTTGGGATAGTAGAGGATACTTAGAAATAATCTTGCCTGAAAGCCTAGTATGAAAGAAAAAACGTCATTTAAAGCTAACCACCAAAAAGTGCACCATTGAAAAATATATCCGGTCTTGAAATAAAAAAAAAGAATAAAGTACAAGACCTGGAAAATGCTATTTACGCTTTAAGCTCACACATTTGGTAATCGGATGTTAGTGCTTCAAGAAGCATTAATAGTCGCATGAAAGGTGTATGAGAAAAACCGTCCATCATTAATGAAAAGAAGTAGTGCTAAGTATTAAGGCAAGGGTATTATAGCTTGAACTGAATTTCCAAGTGTTGGGGTGATAATTACACACAAGCAGGGGTATAAAATCGGAGTTTGTAGGAGAGATAAGAATGAAAAATAGGGCTTATTTCTTCAGTAAAGTTGATAAAAATTCCGGAGTTGAGATTGCGTTCTAGAAGGAAAACTCACGAGATGCGGAAAGCTTTATAAACTGGTAAAACGTATAAGATCTTAAGTTAAATGAAAAGAAAGTGTGAAAAATACAGGTTGATGATTTTCTAAGTTAAAGATGATAGAGTTCTTGCTAGAACGCTGAATTGTAGAATTAGAGTCAACGGCCAATTTGATCGGATTTTGTCGGTAGTATCCGCTGAAAACCTTCAGGAGACAACACTCCTCCTTTAGGATAACCTAGAGGTTTAACGGCTTGTTGCACAAGCTCAGTGCAATCGCGTTCCTTGCGAAAGTGAGGTTAGGACTTTTTTGTGAATAAAATGGCTTTGCTCGGGACGAGCAATAAATAAGTTTGGGGGTATTTGTTCATATCAGATTTTTGCATTTTCATATCGCCCATTCTTGATCACATTGTATATAGGTAGGTACTTTTGATCCTTATTTGCTAATTAATTGCAGGTTACAGGTTCTCAGCTCTTTACAGCGAAATTCATGAAAAGTCGCAACAAATGCAGGACTGCGGCCAACAACAGATAAATACTGATCTCCGCTCACTATCTGTATGATGCCGCATACCAGTTCAAGGGACAAAATAGCAAATCATTGGCCATTTCATGCACAAAGCACAAGGGCATCACAAGATCCAAGACTTCAACGCGGAGTTCAAGAAAATCAAGGCAAAAAGTCTACATCATTTCACCTTTTACACTGCTAAAAATCTGGGAGAAAACTGAAGAGTTTTTGAGAAACCAAGTGTACCAAACAAAAGAGAACAACAACATGGAAAACCCCAGGAAAAACGAGCCTTCAATTCAACAAAAGGGCCGCGGATCCGCGACCAACATGGCACTTCTGCCGCGGATCTGCGGCCGAGTCAACTCATTGTTGACTCGGGTTTTGAGGACAATTTTGTAACTTCATTTTGTATCAGATTGTATTCCTAGGGTTTTATTTGCCTGCCTATAAATAGCCCAGTTCTAAGACAAGTAAGGGGTGCTTTTCTTTGTGTTAGATTTTAGGATAAGTGTTTGTAGTTCTTCTTCCTCTTCATCTTTCTCCATTAAAATTGTAGTGAGCTTCATGAGTGATGATGAGTAAAAGAAGAGTTCTTTTTATTAACATGCTTGTCTTCTAATTGTGTTCTATTATCTTGCTTGTAATTTTCTTTGTTAACTTAGTTGTTGTTATTTGTATGTTTGTTTGCTTTCTTCTTCTCTTTTTCTTTATCCTTACAACAATGATGCTTAAGTATGATCCTTGCCAAAGTGAGGTTTCAAATAGCTAGTTGTGATTTTCTAACCCCAATTCTTTCTACCTTCTTTCTTTGTTTTATTTTCTTTTCATTTTTAATGGGTGAGTAGTTTCTCACTTGTTAGGGCAGGATGAGCGAAGTTTGAGAGAGGGAAATCTCTCTCACTCTTTTCTTTGCCCAACATCTTAAATCGGACTCCCGTTAATTGAACCACAATCCGCTCCCTACGACACCCTATCCTACATGATAGCGGTGATATCCTAGTGAGACCGGTTGTGGTTGAATTAACCGGAGGTTAAGGCTAAGAGCTAAGTAGGGACGGACAAGGACCAAAAGGAAGGAACTAAGCGTTGGAAATCCTAGCTTATACTCGCAAGTTTCCTTCCTATTCGTGCTAATCCCCATTGTTGCCAATTACCGTAACACTGATATTAAGAGTGGCAACGAAAGAAGTGAGCGACTCTTAACTCAAACTAACCTAATCCTAACCCTAACAAGCTCACTTTATACATATTTTAGCATATAGTAAAATTAAACAAACCTGGACAAATCGGACTTAACTCGTTAAAACGCTAAGAAAAAGATTCCCATCTCCCTGCGGATGACCCGTACTCAACCGGTTAGCTACCAAGCGAAACCGTCTTGATTGCGGTAGTTAAAACTAAGCACGCATATGTAATTCCAAAAGATACGAATACAATGAGATGATAACAATCCAATAATATAATACTAGGATCCGGCTTAAACCAAAGCCCACTAGTATTATCCGTCCGAATATCATTCGTGTAGCCAGTACACATATGTGATTGGAACCCTGCCTTAAAACCATACGGCCTCTACATCGTTTCGCCCGAAGCAGGGAAACCCTCTGTGTGGGACTCTAAAGACTCGACAGTATGCTGGCAGTGGGTTTAACCACAAGTCCGTCAGCGGTACTAGCCGCACGTAACGGCTACCCAGTTATCCGTCGATAAGAAGGCCGATGAGCAAACTCATCCAAACTACTACTGAGCCTATATGTGAAAATCTCTATACAGTTCGGTTTGTTCGTCTAAGATACTTGCATATCGGGCCTAGGGGGTGGTAACCGTCAAACCCCTAATAGCGCAATAAGTTGTGCCGGGATAGAGCCAAAAACACCCTGAGAAACTACTGGAGTACTTACCAGTAAATCTCGCTTGCCCTGGCCAGGGACTTTGTATACTGGCTTTCCGAACACAGCGTGATATCAACCCCCAATACCGGGAGAGACGAGTCCTATCTAACCGCTACTGCCTCCAAGTACTTCGGGACTGCACCCAACTTCTACCTGTTTGCACGACTCCTTTGAGTCGTGATAGGGTAGTAATCTAAGTACAGTGGAAACACACTCGAGACGAATAGTGATGTCAAGTCAACGGACTAAGCTGTACTCATGTCACCTGGGAACTGCTACCTGACGATAGGTATAATACTAACCAGCAGTTCCCAACGAGTCCGTCCAGTGTAACATGATCAGTCGAAAATATTGCATTTTTAACACATCAATTTCCCTATTCTTTGCAATCATCTAAAGGCGTTTGGTATAAATATAGCACATATTAGCAATTCGTCTGCAAAATATCAAATAACATGTGTTATACATTATAACCGGCATTATGTGGGAAATTGTGTGTTTATTACTGCACGCATGATATTGTTTATCTCAACACTGTTTATCAAGATTGTGTGCAGAAAATCCTTCAGGTTAAAGAGCTGGAATCACAAAAGTGCCGATAAAATGCATCAAGTACAAGGCTTGAGATCTGGCAGCAACCAAGAAAGAAATGTCAGATTCCAGGTATCCGAAGAAGATCCTAACATTGTCAGAAGAAGACCACAGAAATTTCATGTAGTGAGCCCATTATATGGCTGCGGATCCGCGGCCGAGTTGGCCGATCCGCCGCGGTTCCGTGGCCTGGTTAGCTCTTTGGCCCTCCAAAATCCTCTGGAATATTCCCTGTAACAACCCTAGCTTCTAGAAGACTCTCAATTACCACGTGGCTTCTTCCAGAAGGCTCTGCATAACAAACTCACTCTAGAATATTTTTTGTAACAACCTCATTCTAGAATATTCCCTCTAACAAACTCATTCTAGAAGGCTCTCTCTAACAACCTAGCTTTGGAGGGAAGATTCAAATGAGGTGGTTATAAAATGAGATCTAGATCTAGGGTTTGGAGGTTACACAATTAGTGGTGAGTTAGTTACACATTTGGAGCCAAAATTCAAATTCAAGTTGAGTGACACAACTTGATACCAAAACCCTAGCCCAAATTCAAAATCAAAGAAAAATAAGATCATTTTGAGAAGCAAATCAAGCAAGCGACCAACGATCGTTTATCCGCAAAGCCAATCTTCATCCGAGTAAGATATCCACGACGATCCGCGACTCACGGAGATCGAGCGGAGAGAAATTTGACGGATCTAGTTACCCCTTCAAAAGGAGCGATCGAGAGCAACATCTTGTAACCTCGAATTGAGGGAATGTGTAATTAGTCGTCGATTTAATAAAGGTGATAATTGAAATTCTTGTTTTCTTTACATTGTTGCGTTGTGAAACTTCTTGATCTTTGATTCATTTATTTTCATGATGCTTGAGTAAATCTCTGCTTGTGGAGGATTCGAGAGAATTGATAGATTTAATGATGATCAAATCTTAATACTAGTCTTAAGTCTTATGAGATTTGTGAACTTTAGAAAAAAGAATCATCAATGACCTAATTTGGATCGAGATCACATTCTTGATAATTTCGTTGCAAATTAGGGATCAAATGATTGATGAATCTCTTTGCTAGAGGCTAGATCCGAATGATCATGATTGAAAAGATAAGGGATAGAAAGAGAACCCCTAGTTTCTTCAATAGATCCCTAATCTTCATCATAATCATCAATCTGTTAGTCTATATGTCCTAGAGGCCATTACTGTATCATACTAGTTTGTATATTACTTAATAGAAGCTTGGGATATTCACAGTTGTATATACAATCTTGCTCAAAATGGTAGTTTACTGCTTGGCTTGTTTCTGCTTTAATGTGTACATGTGTTTATTTTAGTATATCACCTATACACATTAGTGGAGCCCTTAGGATCTTTGCTTGATTACCAGCGTTGTGATGGCAGTCACACTCGTGGGGGCTGGGTAATCCACAAGCACATCCTTATGCAGGTCCCAAGTCGTAGGACTATCTGTCACGACCCGAAAGTACGGAACATGACCGACACTTAAACTACGAACGTCTCAAGGCGTACGTATTCTAAGTAAGCCGAAAACCCAGAAATCCAAACCAAGAAGAGTAGTAGAGAGTAGGAAAACCAATTTAAATCCAGAAGTTTTAATAGCATAAGCCGAATTATGCGGTTTTTAAAAACATCAAGTATTTTCTGAAAATTTCGGCAGAGTCTCCTTTGTAAATACTGGCTCCCAAACGGGATACAACATGAATAGTATACGAAATCAATAAAAGGCATCCCCAAGCGGGAGCTAGCTCTTCGTCAATCGACGGTCACAACCACACAAGCAATATAATATACAACGCCAACGGCGAGGATCAAAAACTCAAAGAAAACTCAAAACCACAAGAAATCTGCAGAAATAGACGCGCGACTCTAAGGTCGAAAGAATAACATCACTGGTCTCTATCTCAAAAATAAATACATGTTTGGTTGATGGAATTTACTAGATACAACTGAATCATATAATACAAGGTAATATGATGGGTACGATACCAATAAACCCACCTACTAGAAAATCACCCGAAGGAAACTATGCCCGCAAGCCGTAATGAAACCTGTACGGCAAACCTGCAAGAAACTGGGGCACAACGGGGGTGAGTTGCCAACTCGTGAATAGAAAAACATCTACGAACAGAAATCGCATGTATGACGCAATCCTAGGTCATACGATCATAATATATCCTCAAAATATATAACCGGCAGCCTATAACAAGGCTAGGGTAAATATCTAACCCGAGTGTAATCTCATGTGCCCGTGTCAGTGCCTCAGGTAGCAATATATCATATGAATGAGGTATGAATGCATGAAAACAGAATACATGTAAATGAAGAACTGTTTTCATAATTTAATGAGATTTCCTTTGTATTTTTAAAATGAGGTATCATAATGAAATCAGCATAAAACAGTGCCCAGCATCGACACAAAACAAGTGTCCAAATATCTCGATATCTCTGTATCACAATCTCTGTACCTCAATATCTCAAAATCAATATCTAGGGTGCCGTCAATCCAGATCGGCCCCTACCATCCATCTCAAGACCACGACGGTATCCTCCGGATATCCGACGCGTCTGGTAATATCACCGGTCGATAGTGCTCCCCTGCCGGGCTCAACGTCAACAACACATTCCTCTTGCCCCGGGGTACCGCACCGGGCCCACCATGTACCCGAAACGGTTCATCCAACTCCTCGAATCGGGTCTCGAAATCCATCAGCAAACTCATGGTGGACGACTCATACATCATGGGAAAACCGCATTTTTATTAAAAAAAAGAATGCAGTTTATATATGTTTTGCGGTTTTCCTCCAAATCCAGAAAATATCATGGAAATCCGAATTATCAATAGCATGTAAAACCATGAATATAAGCATGAGAATGAATAACAGTATGCATGAAGCGACAAGTAATAACTATAATATCTAAGCTGGCATATAAGGTATGTACACTAATATTATGTCAAACTACTGGCTATCAAGCTAAGTTAAGCAATAATATTTTCTAAGGTGTACGTGACATGGCAATTACCGATGAAGATGTGTGTGAGCCGGCAAGTAAGTGTACGTGGTACATACGCATCATCGGTAATGGTGCTGGTGTCCTAACAACATGATATCAATAATAGAGTATGAAACATAATATAAGCATGCGATGCGAAGCGAACCACAATAATGAGCGGGAGCTGAATACTAGACGCAACTATAACTAATCTACATTAATCTAATATAAGTCCTACAAATGGTGC
Organism: Agapanthus africanus; assembly: GCA_030015575.1. Classification (NCBI taxonomy): domain Eukaryota; kingdom Viridiplantae; phylum Streptophyta; class Magnoliopsida; order Asparagales; family Amaryllidaceae; genus Agapanthus; species Agapanthus africanus. The sequence continues at coordinate 212,780,888 of JASDDO010000004.1, forward strand.
CTTTTGAAATAACACGAATCATGGGGTTTTGAAAATAGGGGCTACGGTGTTTTTATGAAAAGATACGTCTTTTGAAATATCCGTAAGATCCCTTGGGCTGTCTTTTAAAATACCCACGATTCGTTAGTTTTTGAAATAGGTAAGAATCGAATCTAATCTGACAACTAAACTAAACTAAAGGTCTAAGCTAACCAGCTGGACTACAGGTAAGGAAGCTGCCTAACATCTGAGTCGATACATATACATACCTGTATATATACAGTCGGTGATCCCGCCTCAATAATATCATATCCGATACCATATCTATAAGCAGGCATCCCCAAGTCAAGAGTGCGGATCAATCATCAATATAGCTCGTACGTAATCCGTCATACGGTATCCCAAATCTGGGCACGAGTCAATATCACATTCATCATGCTATTCGCCTAGTATCCTCTTTATCAAGATCATAGTCTAGGGTACTGACCTATGTCTAGTACAATACTAATATCCTCAATATACTCATGATCGACTACTGATCGAAAATCTCGTACAAACCGATATCGTCAGCACATATCATCAACAAGGAGGTATACATCGCCCGATACGGCCTAAGGTCAATATCCTAGCATATCATGCCTCACATCACGATCACATGTCGACCATTTTATTTATAACACTATTCACCCGTATCGCCGCCCCAAGATCCGCTATAACACCAGGACGTACCTCGAGTACGAATCTTGCCATATCACCGATATCACAACCACAAAACGAATCTCATCGGCTCAGCTCAATCCCAAGTATCATCCTCAAATCCGTATGTGAACACATAGTCCCATACCCATATGAACACATAACTATAAAGAATCCCATGAGCACATATAAATAGGAATGTATGCAAGTGTGTATGTGTGTATGTGTAGTGCAACACTACTCTAGGGTTCGCAACACTAAAATAATCCAACACACCAATATCCATCCTAAACATCGTTATTAATCCCAAATAACATATAATAATTGTTGGTGTGTATACGCATCCGTATACACCACCACGGACTGCGGGGGTGCTATACGCCATCCACCCGACTTCTCCCCGTAGATATAAATCTACTCACTTGGTCCTCGTTCGCCGGTGCCGACGTCGCCACGCGCTTGCTTGTCTTCTCGAAGTCCACATGGGGTACCTACATATCATAACGCACCGTATCGTATTAAAACCCGACTCATGACCAAAACGACGCACGAATCCCACATAGGTCAAAACCTATGGTTGCTTTCACAAATCAACCCAAAAATCCTCGACGTCGGCGTACAAACGCCAAATCATCAAGAAAAACCCAAATACACTCATTTGCACATTCACGAACACTAATTTTAATATAAAATAGGTTAAAATTCACAAAAACCCCAATTTCACTTAAAAAGTCATTTTTCCGAAAATCTAGCAAGCACAATTCGCCGTTTTTGTACAAAACATGATGTTTAAACAAATCTAGTGGCCATAATACTTATTAATATCTTAAATAAGTCATAAAAATAATTTCCATAATTTAATCTCATTAAATTCCAATAACCCCAAAATTCTAGTTTACAAAATACCCAATTTTTTTAACAATTTATAGCAAAAATGCACAAACAACAATTTAGCTAGGATTTTCATGAACTAAAAGCATTAAACCACTCAATATATTATCTATAATGACATGAAACCATTATTATAATTTAATCTAAAGCATTTACAAATTTTCCAAAACTCTAGTTAGCAAAATAACTTAATTAGGGCATTTTATAAGTAATGGTTTGGAATTAACAACTAAATTAGCTTTCTATAAAACTTAAGATGTTAATCCACAACACAAAACCATGCACAATTTATCATAACCCATTTCCACAACAAAACCCTAACTTGAAATCTTTAATCATGCAATTAAACTCATCAAAAATCTAATTAAGCACTTAGTTAACTTAGATTAAAGCAACTAGATAACAAATTTTAACAAAAGCATGGGATTATACCTCCCATGATGAGATCAAGCTCAAGATCTAGCCTCCTAAAATGCCATTTTAATCCCTAGATCCATGCTAGAATGGTTAATGAGAAATGGGTAGGAGTTGGATTTTGATTTTGAAATTTTGTGGATTTTTTTGAAGAGAAAGTGAGATGAAGAAGTGAAGGGCTGTTCTAAATGGGGGGAGGGGGGCTCAGCCAAATGCAGGTGGGGAGAGGAGAGAGAGGGTGTGGGGTGTTGGGGAAAGTTTCTCAAAGTCAAAAGACCACCCAAACAACAAAAACCCATACTACAATTACTATATTTTAATCCTTATCATATTGAACTTTTAAAAAGAGATGAAAACAAAATTGAGGGGGGGAGTGGGCTGCTCCAGCAGTGGTGGGGCCGGCCATGATGGAGAGGAATGAGTGTGAGAGATTTTACAAAGAAATTCTATGCAAAAAGACCCCCCACAAGCTCAAAATTGCAAGTTTTAGCTTAAATTAATTATTTTTTTGTTCTCCATAATAAAAATCCATTAAAACTTGAAATAAAATACTAAAAATTTATATTACAACTAGATTTTAATTAACATGATTTTAAAGATTAAAATTAGCCCATTTAAATTTGTATTTATCGCTAATTTAATGTATTTTCTTACCGGCTTAAAATAATATTAAAATAATATTTTTTCAGAAAATTTGAAATTTCACCAGTGGCTCAATAAACACCAAATACTAGTAATTACATAGCTAGAATATGTATATTTAATTTTATAATAAAGATATTTGAATTTTGACTTTTTACAGAAAACCCCCTTATTTTACCGTTTTTTCGAAATTTCACCGAAACGATTTTCAAAACGTTACACTATCGAGACAGGGCATCGATACTCCGGAGTAGACTAGCGTATGCGCTTCTCATCCCAGCAGGGGAGACGGTCTGTCCCACAGCCGTCAGTACGTCGTACTTGAGATAGTATGCGGGTGCTCGTTAGGTTACGAGTATACTGGACAGGACTCGTCGGGAACTGTTGGTTGGTACTATACCTATCGTCAGTTATCAGTTCCCAGGTGACATGAGTACAGCTTAGTCCGCTGACTTGACACCGTCACTTCGCCTCGAGTGTGTTCCCACTGTATTTTGATTACTACCCTACCACGGCTCAAAGGAGCCGTGCAAACAGGTAGTAGTTGGGTGCAGTCCCGAAGCACTTGGAGGCAGTGACGGTTAGACATGATTCGTCTCTCCTGGTATTGGGGGTTAATATCACGCTGTGTCTACGAGAGCCATTACACAAAGTCCCTAGCCAGGGCAAGCGAGATATACTGGTAGGTTTCCAGTGTTATCTCAGGGTGTTCTGGGCTACACTCCGACACGACTTGTACCGCTATTAGGGGACTGACGTTTACCGCCCCTAGGCCAGCCATGCGATATTATCAGACGAACAGACCGGACTGTAGGGAGACTGTCACATTCAGGCTCAGTAGGAGTTCAGATGGGTTTCACCTCGTCCGTCTTCTTATCGGCATCTACCTGGGGGCCGTTACGCACAGCTAGTGCCGTTTGCGGTCTGTGGTTAAACCCATTGCCAGCGTAGTGTCGAGTCTTTAGAGTCCCACAGAGAGAGCTATTCTCCTTTAGGCAAAAGAGTAGAGGTCGCATGGTTTTGCGACAGGTCGCATGGTTTTGCGACAGGGTTCGGTCACATCCGTGCACTTGTGCACGTTTAGTGTCCGGGTTATTACTAGCGGGCTTTGCGTTAAGCCAGATCCTAGTATACGTTTTGGGATTGATCTTATCTCGTTTGCATTTGTGTTCCTCGGAACACGGATGCGGGTGTGTATGCACAGTTGACAGAGACAGAGGCAGAGGATTCTCATTAGGGTTGTTGACTGTTGACTTTTGCTAAACCCTAATGAGAATAAGAAATATGATTAATGATAATATTAATTAAGTATTATTATGCCATGGTTAGGTTGAAAGGTTGACTTTGTTGACTTGTTGACTTGGTTGACCGGTTGACTAGGTTGGACTAGTTGACCATCATCATTACAATGGTTGTCATTTCATGCAAAGACTTTTGCTTGCTTGTTGTGCTTTGCAAAATGAGTGCTTGAAATGATAATGCCACTTGATATGATATGAACCATCATATAATACACAATTACTATTATTATTATTATTATTATTATTATTATTATTATTATTATTATTATTTTGTTATGAGAGCATGGGAGCAAAAAAGGTTGGCTCATTCTGTCATTTTGGTTTCTCTCTCATGCTCAAGCTCTTTTCCTCTTCCTCTTGCTCTCTCTAGTTCAAGGCAACTCTCTCTCATGAGTTGAGAAACATTGCCTTAGAGATAAAAGAAAACCCATATCACTTCTCTACTCATCCTAGTTCACAAGGCCTAGCAAGCCAAGTGTTCTAGTTTCTTCAAGTTTGAAGTAGAAGCCAAAAGGTAGAAGCTTTCGGGTGGATCCATCTTCAGCGCGAGGAGACGACGAGGTGAGGGCGATCCGAACACCGCAAGGAGTTGAAGACGAAGGAGTTCAAGTAAGGTATAACCCCCTAACCGAGTAGGTAAAACTCCTAGTTAGGTTGTTAGGTAGTTGTTTAACAAAGATCCGTATTTTGAGTCCATGTTACCATCCTAAGAAAAATCGTTTTTCACCATTTCCGCAACCCGTAAGTACCGGGGAAGGGTAGCATGGACTTACAGTGGTATCAGAGCCTAGTTAAACACTATCTAACATGTTAGCAAAGTAATTAGAAGTTCGATCGGAGAAAAAGTCGCGAAACACGCCCGAAATGTATACTTTCTTCCGAATTTTTTTTCTGTTCCAAAAAATAATAAATCATACCTTAAAATTCGGCTCACGGTTTTTACATCTCACTGTAGAAAAATTGTCCAGAGAGCCAATCAACGCGCCGCTGAACCGCGGCGGGAGCTTGCTCCCGCCGCGGATCCGCGGCCGAGTTGACTCGGCCGTGGGCGATTTTCCTTGCAGTGTGGTTAGTGGGGTGTTTTGGGATTTTTACAATATGATTTTTCTGCCCAGATTTTCCAGAAAGAAAATTTTGTTTTTGGGGCATAAAATTCCGTATTTTGATCGAACTTCTAAAGACTAAAGCTAACGGGTTTATATCTGTGATGTGCTATATGTATTGGACGTCTGCTAATCGCTATACGTCGATTAGTGGGGGTTATACATATCTGTGATCTGTAATATTGATGGTATGTGTATATGAATTCATTGGATTGTCGCGGGTGAATAGCGGGGGGTTGTGAGATGAGAGTTTTTTTTTCTTTCAATTCATGTAATTTGTAATTGATGTAATATTATTTATATGGCCGCACAATCGGGATGAGATTGTAGTCGTTATTGTATAATTTTTTTTACTGTTTTTGCTCCTAGGATAGACCCATGGAGGGGGTGCACAAACTACCGGGTATCTCGAAGTGCCGAGTGGCCTACTCACGGTGTTGAGGGAGGTTGCTTCGCTTCGGGTACTTGGCGGGTAGTTTGCCGCACCCGTAGGGGTCTTAGGTGGGGTATTGGCTATTCACTGCGACCGTGTAATCTGCTTTTCGTTACAGGCTCATACGAATTGCGGATTCCTAGTATATCCAATGTGTTCATCTGTGATCTGGAATGGCTATCATTGCAATATATCTATATATGATATCTATTTAGGCGTTGCTTATGTTTTGCATCCGCGCTAGTCCAGCCCCCGCTCTGTCGTTAGTTAAGTAACCTAACGGGTAATGACGGGGCCCCGTGGCGAATGCGGATGGCATAAGCGTACGTCATATTTTGGTTGTTTTCTGCAATGGTAGGATTAAATGATGGGACGCATTAAAATTAATGCAAGAAAATAAACCAAAGTTAAAGTCGTTGGAACAATTTCAAAACCACTCGGTTTCTTTTCAAAAAACGACAACTTTTAAACGTGGAGCTTAAGCCACTCCTTTTAAAAGCTATCAAGGTTCCTTCGATTATATCAAGTTCACTACATTCACGGTTTCGCCAAAACCATTCGTAGCCCTCCGTCGTTTCGTATGAATATTCAATAGTATTCAAGCTATGTTTGTTGACCTTCGTCGAGGCATAGTGATTGGTAGCTGTTGGGTGTTCATATGTAGCATAGATAGATACGTTGGTTTGGGACAGTCGTATTACCTTGTTGACCTTCGTCAAGGTTATATACGGGTGGGTTCAAATTAACCTGGACAATGACGGGTAGAACTTGACATGTGACTTATGATTTGTTGACCTTCGTCAAGGTCATAAGAGCATGAGGCAAAAATCCACATCGGGAGTTTCAAAAGAACCTGAAACTTGCTAGCGCTGCATACCATTTGGAGTGTGATGATTCTGGTAGGATTCCTTCAGTTTTGTCACGCGATGATATTTGGATCCCGATCCTACTGTGAGTATATGCTACTCCTCGGGAAATTTCTCACTTAACGATCAATGCTATAAACCAAGTAGGTGTCTAGAAAGGTGTTAGCGGGGCTACGCCCCCAGGGAAAAGAGGTTATTTAATTAAGGAACTTCGCGAAAGCGTTGGAAAACCTCCCTCGAAGTACCGACACTAGCCTTGCTGAACGGTTAAGCAAGTATTGTACGGTGAGATTGATCCTGACTAATTCTTCCTTTTTGGTTTGAGGAGGGATTCGAGAGACAGTGGGAGCCATCGTGTTTAGATAAATTAAAAACCAATCTAAACTTGCAAGAGCATCATGCTGAGTGTTTTCTTCTCTCTCTCTTAATTGCAGCGACCCAGTGACCACACATAGGTTACATCTAGATAATAAAATGACTGAACCTGACTGTTATGATTGGCAAATGTCTGTCCAGATGGCCATTGCCCATGACAAGCTGGGACACCTCTTAACTAATCAAACCCCTGCCGTCTCAGGACCAGTTTCCCCTGTCGCGGATATTGACATCCGTAAGACATCGGAAAAAGACTGTGCGAAAGCCAAGTGCCTCGTGTTAGCCTCAGTTGATGGTGCAAACTAGAGGCAGCACGAGAAGATGGACTTAGTTTCTATCTTCCTCCATAACAAAGATTTATATCGAGAGCAATCTCGTATCGCAAGATATAAGACCTCGAACGAATTGCTTCAAGCGAGGTTGGCTGTCGGGTCATCTGTAGGGGGCAACGTCCTTACAGAGACCAGCTATTTTAAGCTCACGGACCTGAAGACTACGTTGGAGAACGGATCAAATACTGACTTGATTCTACAGTCCCTGCCCTCTGCTTATACCCTGAAGGAAACCAGGGAAGAAGAAGGAAATGAAAGGGCAAAAGTTTCGGGACTGGATGTAGTAAAAGAGGGATGTTCCTATTGTAACGGGAATGAACATTGGAAGAAGGATTGCAGGGCTAGCAAAGCCTGTAGCTAGAATTCGAAGTATGTTGTGGCTTCGGCTTCGGGTGTGTTTGTAATAGAGAACTATATGTTAGTTAACCCTACTTCCTGGGTATTGGATACCGGATCAGGATCTCACATCTGTAATTCATTACAGGCTCTGAGAAACCGTAGGGTTATCAGGAAAGGTGATATGACTCTCAGGGTTGCTAACGGAATGAGCATGGATGCTGAATCCGTAGGGGAATATCATCTTGGACTGACAACTGGGCAGATATTGATTTTGCGTAACTGTTTGTATGTACCAGGTGCGACTTGTAATATCATATCTGTATCCTTACTTTCTAAGGAAGGATATGAATTTACTTTTGTAAGCGATGTAGTACACATCCACCTAAATCAAGTTCTGATTGGGTCAGGTACATTAAATAACGGGATATACGTATTGAATCAAGCTCAGATTTTCAGTGTCCAGAACACACTTAAAAGAAAGTCTCCGGAATTAAATCAGGCTTTCTTATGGCATTGTAGACTGGGTCACATTAATGAAACACGGTTAACAAAGTTACATAAAGAGGGATACTTGAATCCGTTCAAGTATCAGTGTTATGCCACTTGTGAATCTTGTCTCATAGGAAAGATGACAAAGACTTCGTTCACTGGACACGGAGAAAGAGTAAGCTAGCTCTTGGGACTCATACATAGTGACGTGTGTGGTCCAATGTCTATACATGCGTGAAGTGGTTATTCATACTTCATTACTTTCACAGATGATTTCTCTAGGTATGGACATGTCTTCTTAATGAAGCACAAATCCGAGGCCTTTGAGAAATTTTGGGAATACAAGAATGAAGTTGAAAAACAAACATGCAAAAGTATAAAGACACTGAGATCTGATTGAGGTGGTGAATACTTGAGTGCCGAGTTTCTGGATTACTTAAAAGAGAATGGAATTCTCTCTCAGCGTACTCCTCCATACACACCACAACACAACGGTGTATCTGAAAGGCGGAATCGAACCCTATTGGATATGGTTCGTTCCATGATGAGTAAGGCTGAGTTACCGCAATCTTTCTGGGGTTATGCACTAGAAACAGCTGCATATCTCTTGAACAAGGCTCCAACCAAGACTATGCCTACCACCCCATATCAGATGTGGAGTGGGAAGAAACCCTGTCTTAAATATCTTAAGACATGGGGATGTCCAGCTTTTGTAAAGAAGCAACATGCGGACAAGCTCGAGGCACGCTCAGTACTGTGTAAGTTTATGGGATACCTAAAGAACTCAAGGGGGTATTTTTTTCTATTTCGCAGAGGAACAAAAAGTTTTTGTTTCAGCATGCCCACTTCTTGGAAACTGAATTTTTGGAAAATCAGATAAGTAGGAGCGCAATAGAACTGGAAGAAATTCCAGAACCACAAGCTATTACTGAAAGCTTGGAAGAACCAGAAGTTTCAGGGGAACCGGACATTCCTGCGCCGCTCTGCAGGAGTAGTAGGCAGTCTCATCCGCCCGAGAGATACTTTGGTTTTCTCATAGACGGGGATAGAGAGGATTGCACATTTGATTATGATGAGCCTACTAGCTTCTAGCAAGCCATTCAGAGCGGTGACTCAGTAAAATGGCTGGATGTAATGCGAACCGAGATGGAGTCCATGTACACCAACAAAGTTTGGACTTTGGACTTTGCTCCAGAAGGGGTAAAACCCGTAGGCTGCAAATGGATCTTCAGAAAGAAGATTGGTGTAGATGGGCATGTTGAAACTTATAAAGCTAGGCTTGTTGCAAAGGATTTTCGTCAAAGACCTGGTTTGGACTATGACGAGACCTTTTCTCCGGTAGCTATGCTCAAATCCATTCGGATCCTTCTTGCCATTGCTGCCTTCCACGATTATGAAATCTGGAAGATGGACGTAAAGACGGCTTTCCTAAATGGAAATTTGGAAGAGTGCGTCTATATAGATCAGCCAGAGGGATTCATTTAGAGTGGGAGCAGCGGTAAAGTGTGCAAGTTGCTCAAGTCCATCTATGGACTGAAGCAGGCATCGCGGAGTTAGAACATCTGCTTTGATGATACTGTCAAAGAATTCGACTTTGTCAAAAACCCAGATGAACCATGCATTTACAGTAAGATTGTAGGGAGAAATGTGGCATTCCTCGTCTTGTACGTCGATGCCATTCTTCTAATAGGAAATGATATTCCTATGCTACAGTCAGTCAAAGGATTCTTGTCACAAAGGTTCTCCATGAAGGACCTGGGCGATGCCAACTACATTCTGGGGATCCAGATCTATCGTGATAGATCTAAAAGGATGTTGGGACTTTCACAGTCCAGGTACATCGACACCATACTAAAACGATTCAGTATGGAAGATTCCAAGCGCGGTAATTTATCGGCTTGTCACGGAATCACCCTCTCCAAAGAGATGTCTCCCAAGACTGATTTGGAAAGGGCTCGCATGTCATCAATACCCTACGCATCTGCAGTAGGCTCTATTATGTATGCGATGTTGTGTACCGGACTAGATGTAGCATACGCGTTGAGCGTTGTAAGCCGGTATCAGTCGGACCCAGGAGAGAAACACTGGATAGCGGTAAAGAACATTCTCAAGTACCTGAGAAGGACTAAGGAGATGTTCTTGGTGTATGGCGGAAAAGACCTCCAGATCGAGGCCTTTGCTGACTCCAGCTTCCAGAGTGACAAGGATGACTCCAAGTCCATGTCGGGTTATGTCTTTACCCTCAATGGAGGGGCGGTTTGCTGGAAGAGCTACAAGAAGGAAACCGTTGCTGACTCAACTATGGAAGAGGAGTACATAGCTGCTTGCGATGCCGCAAAGGAAGCTGTCTGGATGAAGAAGTTCCTCACGGAGCTTCAGGTGGTTCCTAACAGTTTTGATCCAATACCGCTGTATTGTGACAACAACGGCGCTATACCTTTAGTGAAGGAACCCAGGTTCCATCAGAAGTCCAGGCACATTTTGAGGCGGTACCATCTGATCAGGGAGATCGTAGATCGCCGGGAGATCGAGGTGAAGAGAGTAAATACGGAAGATAACACTGCTGATCCACTCACGAAGGCCTTACCCCAGACTCAGTTCGAGCGGCTGATCGAGATGATAGGTCTTCGATACGCCAGTACATGGCCTTAGTGCAAGTGGGAGATTGTTAGTGTATATGCCCTAGAGGCCATTACTGTATCATACTAGTTTGTATACTACTTAATGGAAGCTTGGGATATTCACAGTTGTATATACAATCTTGCTCAAAATGGTAGTATGCTACTTGGTTTGTTTCTGCTTTAATGTGTACATGTGTTTATTTTAGTATATCACCTATACACATCAGTGGAGCCCTTAGGATCTTTGCTTGATTACCAGCGTTGTTGTCACGTCCCGAAAGTACGGAACATGACCGGTACTTAAACTATGAAACGTCTCGAGACATACATAATCTAAGTAAGACGAAAACCCAGAAATCCAAACCAAGAAAAGTAGTAGAGTGAAGGAGAAACAACTTAAAACAATTAGTTTTAATAGCATAAGCCGAATTATGCGGTTTTTTTAAAACATCAAGTATTTCTTGAAAATTTCGGCAGAGTCTCTTTTGTAAATACTGGCCCCCAAACGGGATACAACATGAATAATATACGAAATCAATAAAAAGGCATCCCCAAGCGAGAGCTAGCTCTTCGTCAATCGACGGTCACAACCACACAAGCAATATAATATACAACACCCAGGGTGAGGATCAAAACTCAAAAGGAAACTCAAAACCACAAGAAATAAAACGCGCGACTCTAAGGTTGAAAGAATAACATCACTGGTCTCTATCTCAAAAATAAATACATGTTTGGTTGATGGAATTTACTAAATACAACTGAATAATATTATACAAGGTAATATGATGGGTACGATACCAATAAACCCACCTACTAGCTAGTCACCCGAACGAAACTGTGCCCGCAAAGCCGTAATGAAACCTGTACGGCAAACCTGCAAGAAACTGGGGCACAACGGGGGTGAGTTGCCAACTCGTGAATAGAAAAACATTTACGAACAGAAGTCGCATGAACAACGCAATCCTAGGTCATATGATCATAATATATTCTCAAATATAACTAGCAGTCTATAACAATGACTAGGGTAAATATCTAACCCAAGGGTAATCCCATATGCCCGTGTCAGTGCCTCAGGTAGCAATATATCATATGGATGATGTATGAATGCATGAAACAGAATGCATGTACTGAAGAAAACTGCTTTCATAAATTAGTGAGATTTCTGTATTTTTAAAATGAGGTATCATAATGAAATCAGCATAAAATAGTGCCTAGCATCAGCACAAAACGTAATCCCAATATCTCGATATCTCTGTATCACAGTCTCTGTATCTCAATATCTCGAAATCTCAATGTCTCAATCACAATGACTAGGGCGCCGTCAATCCAGGCCGGCCCCTACCATCCATCTCATGACCATGATGGTATCCTCCGGATATCCGACGCGTCGGGTAAAATCACTGGTCGGGTCGTGCTCCCCTGCACAGGCTCAACGTCAACAACACGATCTTCTTGCCCCGGGATACCGCACTGGGCCCACCATATACCCGAAATGGTTCATCCATCTCCTCGAATCGGGTCTCGAAATCCATCAGCAAACTCATGGTGGACGACTCATACATCATGGGAAAACCGAACTTTTTATTTAAAAGAGAGGAAAGAAGCTTATACAAGTTTTGCGGTTTTCCTCCAAATCCAGAAAATCTAATAGAAATCCGAATCCAAATCATCAATAGCATATAAACCCATGAATATAGGCATGAGAATCCATGAATACGGCATAACAATGAATAACAGTATGCATGAAGTGACAAGTAATAACTACAATATCTAAGCTGGCATATAAGGTAAGTACATTAATATTATGTCAAACTACTAGCTATCAAGCTAAGTTAAGCAATAATATTTTCTAAGGTGTACGTGACATGGCAATTACCGATGAAGATGTGTGTGAGCCGGCAAGTAAGTGTACGTGGTACATACGTATCATCGGTAATGGTGCTGGTGTCCTAACAGCATAATGTCAACAATGCAATATGAAATAACAATGTAAGTTTGCGATGCGGAGCGAGCAACCAAAATGAGCGGGAGCTAAATATTAAACAATGGTGCCATTTGAAATAACACGAATCGTGGGGTTTTGAAAATAGGGGCTACGGTGGTTTTAAGAAAGGATATGTCTTTTGAAATATCCGTAGATCCCTTGACCTGTCTTTTAAAATACCCACGATCCGCTAGTTTTGAAATAGGTAGGAGTCTAATCTAATCTAACAACTACACTAAACTATACGGCTGAACTAACAAGCTGAACTACAGGTAAGGAAACCGTCTATCATCTGAGTCGATACATATACATACCTGTATATGTATAGTCGGTGATCCCGCCTCAATAATATCATATCCGATACCATATCTATAATCAGACATCCCAAGTCAAGAGTGCGGATCAATCATCAATATATAGCTCGTACGTAAATCCGTCGTACGACATCCCAAATCTGGGTACGGGTCAATATCACATTCATCATACTATTCATCTGGTATCCTCTTTATCAAATATCATGATCGGGGTACTGATCTACGTCTAGTACAATACTGATTCCGCCTAAGTATGCATGCACGTGTGTGAAACACTACGTCAAGGACCCGCTACAACGTCATGTCGTATCTCAAATACGAACCCTGCCATATCACCGATCTCACGGCCTCAAATCAAATCTCATCGACTCATCTTAAATCCCAAGTACTATCCTCATTATCCATGCATGCGTATATGAATGTATATAAGCATAGTCCCATACCCACGCATATATACATATATACACATCCCCATTTACGCACAAGAAAGTAATGTATGCAAGTCTGTGTATGCGTATGTGGGTATAACAACTACTCTAGGGTTTCGCAACTAACCCAAAGGTAATCCATGAACACATAAACATATCATGAATAAACATTCTCGTATCATAAAACACCTATATAAACATATATATATGAACTATACTACGGACTGCGGGGGTGCTATACGCCATCCACCCGATTTCTCCCCGTAGATATAAATCTACTCACCTGGTCCTCGCTCGCCGGTGCCGATGTCGCCACGCGCTTGCTTGTCTTCTCGAAGTCCACATGGGTTACCTACATATCATAACACACCGTATCGCATTAAAACCAAAATCGAAATCGAAATGGCATACGAAAATCAAATCGGCACGCGTATCACGCATAGGTCAAAACCTATCGCTTACGCATGCAAGAATAGTCAAACCAACTCTCGATGTCGATGTACAAATGTAAAACTATCGACAAAAACCCAAACACACTCATTTTCACATTCACGAACACTAATTATAATATAAAATGGGTTAAAATTCACAAAAACCCCAAACTCACTTTAAAAGCCATTTTTCCGAAAATCTAGCAAGCAATATTACCCGTTTTAGTACAAAACTCGACGTTTAAACCAATATAGTGGCCATAATACTTATTAAATATCCTAAATAAGTCATAAAAACAATTTCCATAATTTAATCCCAATAAATTTCATTAACCCCAAAATTCTAGTTTACAATATACCCAAATTTTAACAATTTATAGCAAAAATGCACAAACAACAATTTAGCTTGGATTTTCATAAACTAAAAGCATTAAACCACTCAATATAATATTTATAATGACATGAAAACTTAATTATATTTTAATCTAAGCATTTGATAATTTTTCAAAAACTCTAGTTAGCAAACTAGCTTAATTAGGGCATTTATAAGAAATGGTTGTAATTAAGAACTAGATTAGCTTTCAACAAGGCTTAAGATGTTAATCCACATCACATATCCATGCACAATTGATCACAACCCAATTTCACAACAAAACCCTAACTCAATCAAAATCCTCACTAGAAATTTCCAACCTCTCAAATAAACCCACAATTAAACACCTAACTACTTTAATTAAGCAACTAATCCACAATCAAACCATGGGACAAAGAGTTATACCTCAAAGATCATGAGATCCCATATGCAACATGTCTCCAAAATGCCAACTTTTCACCAAGATCCATAATAGAATAGCCAAGGAATAATGGGTAGTGAGTAGATTTTGATTTTGCTTTGAATTTGTAGGGATTTGAAGCATTTTGATGAATTTTTTTGTGATGAAATGAGATGAGAAAAATGGGGGCAGCAAGAGGGAGGGGTTTCGGCCATAATTTTTGAGGGAGGAGGAGAGAGAGTGAGGTGGAGGTGTTGGTAAGGTCAAAGGAGTCATACCTCAATTCAACACTTAAACATCTTTTCCTTTATTTTTTTCCTTTTCTTTTCTTGGTTTCCTTTGACTTTTAAGTGAGGAGATGAGTAGGGGGGCTGCTGAATTCATCCCTAATAGGGGAGAGGGTGAGGGTGTGTGTGTGTATATGAGGAATATTAAGCTACATGCAACCATACCCCAATTCTATTTAGCTATATTTCACCATTTAAGCCCTTTTTCTTCGATATTTTCTAAACCGTTTTGGCAAACCATTTCATTTCAAAAACCACATGATAAAATTTTGTTTAATGTGTTATGATGCATAAAATTTGTTTCAACTCATTCCAATTTGTAATTTTCCCTAATTAAATGTATTAGTGACGGCTTAAAATAATATTAAAATAATTAATTTCGGAAAAAATTTTAGAAAATTTGAAATTTCACCAGTGGCTCAATAAACACCAAATACTAGCAATTTCATAGCTAGAATATATATATTTAATTTTATAATAAAGATATTTGTATTTTGACTTTTTACAGAAAACCCCTTATTTTACCGATTTTTTCGAAATTTCACCGAAATGATTTTCAAAACGTTACAGTTGTGATGGCATTCACACTCGTGGGGGATGGGTAATCCACAAGCACATCCTTATGCAGGTCCCTAGTCGTAGGACTATCGAGACATGGGATCGATACTCCGGAGTAGACTAGCGTATGCGCTTCTCATCCCAGCAGGGGAGACGGTCTGTTCCACAGCCGTCAGTACGTCGTACTTGAGATAGTATGCGGGCGCTCATTAGATTACGAGTATACTGGACAGGACTCATTGGAAACAGTTGGTTGGTACTATACCTATCGTCAGTTATCAGTTCCCAGGTTACATGAGTACAGCTTAGTCCGCCGACTTGACACCGTCACTTCGCCTCGAGTGTGTTCCCACTGTATTTTGATTACTACCGTACCACGGCTCAAAAGAGTCGTGCAAACAGGTAGTAGTTGGGTGCAGTCCCGAAGCACATGGAGGCAGTGACGGTTAGACATGATTCGTCTCTCCCGGTATTGGGGGTTGATATCGCGCTGTGTCTACGAGAGCCATTACACAAAGTCCCTGGCCAGGACAAGCGAGATATACTGGTAGGTTTCCAGTGTTATCTCAGGGCGTTCTGGGCTACACTCCGACATGACTTGTACCGCTATTAGAGGACTGACGTTTACCGCCCCCTAGGCTCACCATGCGATATTATCAGACGAACAGACCGGACTGTACGGAGACTGTCACATTCAGGCTCAGTAGGAGTTCAGATGGGTTTCACCTCGTCCGTCTTCTTATCGGCATCTACCTGGGGGCCGTTACGCACAGCTAGTGCCGCTTGCGGTCTGTGGTTAAACCCACTGCCAGCGTAGTGTCGAGTCTTTAGAGTCCCACAGAGAGAGCTATTCGCCTTTAGGCAAAAGAGTAGAGGTCGTATGGTTTTGCGACAGGGTTCGGTCACATCCGTGCACTTGTGCACGTTTAGTGTTTGGGCAGTTATTACTAGTGGGCTTTGGGTTAAGCCAGATCCTAGTATACGTTTTGGGATTGATTTTATCTCGTTTGTATTCGTGTTCCTCGGAACGCGGATGCGGGTGTGTATGCACAGTTGACAGAGACAGAGGCAGAGGATTCTCATTAGGGTTGTTGACTGTTGACTTTTGCTAAACCCTAATGAGAATAAAAAATATGATTAATGATAATATTAATTAAGTATTATTATGCCATGGTTGGGTTGAAAGGTTGACTTTGTTGACTTGGTTGACCGGTTGACTAGGTTGGACTAGTTGACCATCATCATTACAATGGTTGTCATTTCATGCAAAGACTTTTGCTTGCTTGTTTTGCTTTGCAAAATGAGTGCATGAAATGATAATGCCACTTGATATGATATGAACCATCACATAATACTCAATTACTATTATTATTATTATTATTATTATTATTATTATTTTGTTATGAGAGCATGGGAGCAAAAAAGGTTGGCTCATTCTATCATTTTGGTTTCTCTCTCATGCTCAAGCTCTTTTCCTCTTCCTCTTGCTCTCTCTAGTTCAAGGCAACTCCCTCTCATGAGTTGAGAAACGTTGCCTTAGAGATAAAAGAAAACCCATATCACTTCTCTACTCATCCTAGTTCACAAGGCCTAGCAAGCCAAGTGTTCTAGTTTCTTCAAGTTTGAAGTAGAAGCCAAAAGGTAGAAGCTTTCGGGTGGATCCATCTTCGGCGCGAGGAGACGACGAGGTGAGGGCGATCCGAACACCGCAAGGAGTTGAAGACGAAAGAGTTCAAGTAAGGTATAACCCCCTAACCGAGTAGGTAAAACTCCTAGTTAGGTTGTTAGGTAGTTGTTTAATAAAGATCCGTATTTTGAGTCCATGTTACCATCCTAAGAAAAATCGTTTTTCACCATTCCCGGAACCCGTAAGTACCGGGGAAGGGTGGCATGGACTTACACAATCTAGCTACAAATTATCAATAGATATGATTAAGAATTATTAGATTCATCATTAACTATTAACTCAATCGAATCCTACAAGCTATTCTACAAATCTTGATAGCTAAATCGATTGGGACATTTCTTGATTCTTGATTCTAGATCTATATTCTTTATGTTTTTTTAAAATCAAAACTCATAAATCTTGAATCAATTTTCTTGCAATTTCTTTTATCTTTTCATTTCGACTCATCTAAAACAAGATCGATCAAAACACACATCTCAGTGGACGATCCGTATTCATTAACGCGCTACATCAACATCGTTAATTGATTGCGGTATAAATTTCTTTGGTTGTGATTAAAAAATTTCCATGCACACGAAGAATGATAAATCAAATGGCGCTGTTGCCGGGAATGTGTGCTATTTTGTTCGTTTTTGTTATTTGAGTTGAAAATTTATTATTCCATCAGAATTTTTAGATCAAAGTTCGCAACAAGCGCTTAACGATTTGTTATGATTTTTGCGAGGGAATCTGGAATCATCGGAGCAAAGGGAAAAATATTCAGATCATTTCAGGAAGTCTAGTGGAGTAAAAGGAGCATCTGTACAAAATTTTGTGCAGAGATCTTGTCAACTGACCGCGGAACCGCGGCCATAGCAAGCATTTTGCGGCGGATCCGTGGTGATATTGAAGCTTCAGAATTTCATTTCTCTGTGGTAACTTCTATACTTTCTTATCTCCTCCCTGCTCTGTCCATTAACCAATTTTTGCAGGATTCTTTGCAAATATTCGCAGCGCCGCAAAAATAAATATTGTTGCGTGTTTGATCTTGGTTGTTTGCATATTTTAATACGGAAATTAAGGGGAAAAGACCAAATTCAGATTAGGTAGGGAGTTCATTACCCTTCCTAAGCCCCGGAAATCACAAACTTGTATCCGCATCACCCTCATTAACTAAAAAAGATCTAGACATGACTCTAAGGACCGTCGCGCTCACTTAGGACAGAAGGAGGTCGTGGGTAATCTATTGCTTATCCGCGTTTCTTTTGTGGTGTCTAAGGCAAGTGTGTCTAAGGAAAGTGGTTACTTAATTAGGCCCACTACTTACGTAGTGGAGAACCTCCCACTTACCTGGCACTTACCTGGCCACATAAGGGGTAAAGAGGCAGTAGAGGATTTATCTTGCGACTTGTCTTCTGGAAGTCTAGGAGCGGTCTAGAGCCTTGACCTAGGTGACCACTAGATCTAGGGTTGTGTGTGCATTTTTTTTGTGATTTGATTTTTCAAAAACCATATTTTTGAAAACAAACACCAACAAACTTTTCCCCTAATTATCACAACGCAACCACTTGTGCTAAACCCTTTAGTGCAAGCTCGGCTGGACACGGGATTCTAGTGCCCGTCTTGTCTGCGTTTCCCCCATCGACCCCAAAGTCGGTATTTCTACATTTTCTTTTCCCACCACCCACCACGACCGCGATGGATGGATTTCCATCAAACTTTAACACCACTATGCCACCGCCCGCAGGTGCGCAGAATCCTCCACGCATTTCTCTCCAAGAGAGATGCTATCCAACACGTATTCCCCTTCCCACCTGTCTTTCTATACCACCAGCCAATGGGGAAAATTTTGAAATCAACCCCCAATTTATCAAACCGTTACCTAAATTCCACGGTCTTGAGTCTGAAGTCGCATACATTTTTATCTCCAAATTCGAAAACGTATGCGCAATGATTGGAACGTCACAACTGTCTTTGGATGCTCTGCGTTTACGTTTTCTCCCATTCACTTTGTGCGATTTAGTCGAGAAGTGGCTTTATAATACAACCGCACATTCTATTTCAAAATGGGATGAATTTTTTGCAGCATTCCTTAAGAAATTTTATCTCAATCACAAGACGAGCCGTGTTCAGAGTGAAATCTTCAAATTCACCCAACTTCCCAATGAACCATTCTGGAAATGTTTTGAATGGTTCAAGGATCTTCTTTTACAATGCCCTCATCACGGAATCCCCAGATGGGATTTGTGTCGAGTTATCTATGAGGGTATTGATCTCACGACTAAATAGATGCTTGAAACCATGTGTCATTGCCAATTCCTATCTAAAGATGATGGTGAAGCTTGGAAATACCTAGAAAATTTAGCTCAAAACACTTTACAATGGGAAAGTGTTAGACCACTATCGTCTAGGGATGATATCAATCAGCTCGATGTTTCCGTCACAATGAGAACCGAAATGGCCGTAATACAAAGGAAACTCGACGCTATAGAAAACAGAATCACTTCAGCCTCCCTAAACCAATACACACTTCCCAAAACCGTGTGTGGCTGCTGTTCAAATCCATCACATTTGACGGAAGAATGTCCTTTGAATGTATTGTTTCAAGGTCACACTAATGCTGCATTTCAGCAAAGACCTGGAAATGATCCTTCTTCTTCCTCATATAATCAAGATTGGAGGAATCACCCTGATCTTTCTTGGATCCAACACCAAACTCAATACACGGATCCAAACCAGAATAACTTTCAATGGGTCCCTCTACCCCAACAGCAAACACCACAACTGGTCAGCATCCCTTTTAACCACAAAATTTTCAAAACCCGGCCAACAACTTTGATCCTTTTTCTGCCGGTACCAATAACACCTCTGCACTTGAACAAACCATAAGTTTACTTCTGACAATTTCTATTCAAATGTCGGCTGATTTTAAGTCTTCTATAGATGATATGAAGAAAACCTCCGCCTCTCAAGGTGAGATTATTAAATCGATGGAAGCACAAATTGTATAGTTAACAGCCGAAATGAGTGCTAGAGAGAAAGGGAATCTTCCATCTCAACCCCCACCTGATCCGGGACTTTCACATTACACTAATGTGAATGCACTTACCACGTTGAGATCTGGAAGAGTGCTAGACAATCATGTGGGTGAACAGATTGATGTTGAGGAGTCAATTGAACCCCAGGCTTCCACTTCTATTCCCAATTCTACTTCTTACCCTATTTCGTCCAATTTACCTTCTTCTTTTTCTGAGCCTATTCTCCGTTTTCCCAAAGGCTCGAACCCTCCACCCACTTCATTCTTTCCACCCCCAAAAACTTCTCCACAAATGTTAGACCCAACACTCATTGATAGAGCTCCATTTCCGGAAAGGTTGAGACCCAACAAACCCAATGCCCAAATGGAGAAGCTTGTGAAAATGTTTAAGCAAGTTAACATCAACATCCCTCTCCTAGATGCTATACAACAAGTCCCCGCTTATGTGAAAATTCTCAAAGACTTGTGCACTAGGAAGAGGAAGACTCAAGTGCCAAAGAAGGTATTCATGTCAAAGACTGTAGACACAGCTTTTCCCCAACAATTACCTAAGAAACGTAAGGATCCTGGCTATCCTACTATTTCTATTTCTATTGGGGATAAACACATTAACCGTGCTCTACTTGACCTTGGCGCAAGTGTTAACCTGCTTCCATACTCAGTTTATGAGCAGTTAGGGATCGGAGAGTTGAAACCAGCTCAGTGCACTCTCCAGATGGCCGACCGATCAATCACCAAACCTATGGGTGAACTAGAGGATGTGTTGATCAAAATCGGGGAATTTGTATTCACTGTGGACTTTATTGTACTTGATACACAGCCTGTAGCAAACCCACGGAATCAAATTCCGGTGATTCTTGGTCGCCCCTTTTTGGCCACTTCCAATGCTATAATCAACTGTCGTAATGGCTCTATGACCCTATCCTTCGGGAAGATGTCAATTGAGCTTAACATATACAAGTTGGGAAGTGTACCCTCCGAACCTACTGCTCAAGCATGTTCTGTCGAATTAATGGATATCGATGGCAGCGAATTTGATCAGCCTCATGATACTGATCTTGACTCTTTTCATATGTTGTTGTTTGACGCAATTATGTATCATACATATACGGACTCTTCCACCGAGTTGTCCGGGTCAACAACTAACACTGATTATGAACCGTTTTTGGAGTTTGAAGATCATCCCTCACTTTTTGATGATATTATTCTTCGGGGTATCGATGAGAGTTTTGAGGAAATCTTCGCTGATGAACTCGCATTTTTAAAAGACACGGGTGTTGATATGAATCACCCTCAATGCAAAGAAATTGAACCTCCACCCCTTCTTCTTAACAATCACAAAAATGCGAGTAATCCATCATTACAACTACCGTGTCGTCTCTCCAAAACGAGACGCAAACACATTCTTTCACACCACTTATCTTTTCCCCACTTCTTTTTGGCTCTTTTCAACTTGTTCTTCCACCAACCGATGCACTACACTGATAAAATCTTTGAATGGTTGGTGTTGACTTTCGGTCTTTGCAAAGCTTGGCATTGACCAGTAATTTTGATCCCCTCTTGTGATTTTCAAAGCTTAACATTGTTTAACTTAAGTTTGGGGAGGGGGGGTATATTGTTGGCTCTTGAAAATAAAAGTTGTCCTCAAAATTGTGAGCCAAAAATAAGTTTGGGGGAGATTTTCATGTCCATGTTTCTTGTCCCTGCTAATAAATTGTCCTCCCAAGCATACAGGTTTTTGAGCTTTAGCAGAAGACAACAGTGAGGACACTGTTGAAAACAAGTTTGGGGGAGGTTTGTGCTTATTTACGTATCACTTTGCATCATACTTTGCATAAGCACAAAACATATAATAAAATAAAAATAATAATAAAAATTTTTTGTACATAAATAAGATAATAAAAGATTAGATAGTGAAAATTACATCCAAAAGATTGGAAAAGTTTAAGAAAACCAAGAAAATTAGAAGTTTTCTTAAACGAAACTAGTAATAAGTAGTTATGAGCCGTTGTCCCAAGGGTTAGTAAGATGAGGGAAGTCACTATTCTGAGGATAGAAATAAGTCTGAAAAATAGTTCCTATTCTGGAAGCCAAACATTTGAATGTTGATACCCTACTATACGCACTTACACACGTCTTGAAACTCGGGATAGTAGAGGATACTTTGAAATGCTCTTGTCTAAAAGCCAAAGTATGAAGGAAATAATAAATGAATAAAACATAAAATGGTGAAGAAAAATGAACACTGGTTTTGTTATCACCAAGGCAGCAATAAAAAAATATAGCGAGGGTGCTTCATCACCTAGTGCCTTAGACCAACTGGTTTGGGAGTCACTGCTAAGCCTTAGGTGTTGCAAGACGAGGAAAATACTAAAATGCCTAATCAGCAAGCACATGAGTAATCGGTCGGTTAGTACCTCAAGAAGTATTAACGGTCGCATGAAAAATGTGTGAGCAATCCCATCTAAATATTCACCGATTAAAAAGTACTGAGGTAGATGGACAAGAGTATGATAGCTTGAATTGAATTCTCCGAGTGTAGGGATGTCTTTTACACACACGTAGGGGTATATGATCGATGTTTGGAAGAAAGGTAGGAATGAAGAATAAAGACGATGTTTTATTGAGGGATGATGTGATTTCTAGCCTCTTTTCATGACTATTAAGATAGGGCTTATGGCAACCGAAAAGCTAGTGTAGTTGGAAACTCTAATTTTCAAAGTCTTTCTTTTATAATTCTTATCTTTACATGTAACTTTTACGGTCTTCCATTTATTATTGGATTTTGTGGGTGCAATCCGCTGAAAACCCTCAGGAGACAACACTCCTCCAACTAGGGACACCTAGAGGTTTAAAGGCTTGTTGCACGTGCTCAGTGCAATCGTGTTGCCTACGAAAGTGTGCTAGTTAGTTTTTCTTTTTCTTTATTTTCTCCTTCTCTTAAAAATAAAACAAGTTTGCTCGAGACGACCAAAAATTAAGTTTGGGGGTATTTGATCAGTCGAAAATATTGCATTTTTAACACATCAATTTCCCTATTCTTTGCAATCATCTAAAGGTGTTTGGTATAAATATAGCACATATTAGCAATTCATCTACAAAATATCAAATAACATGTGTTATGCATTATAACCGGCATTATGAGGGAAATTGTGTGTTTATTACTGCACGCATGATATTGTTTATCTCAACACTGTTTATCAAGATTGTGTGCAGAAAATCCTTCAGGTTAAAGAGCTGGAATCACAAAAGTGCCGATAAAATGCATCAAGTACAAGACTTTAGATCTGGCAGCAACCAAGAAAGAAATGTCAGATTCTAGGTATCAGAAGAAGATCCCAACATTGTCAGAAGAAGACCACAGAAATTTCATGCAGTGAGCTCATTATATGGCCGCGGATCCGTGGCCGAGTTGGCCGATCCGCCGCGGTTCCGTGGCCTGGTTAGCTCTTTGGCCCTCCAAAATCCTCTGGAATATTCCCTGTAACAACCCTAGCTTCCAGAAGACTCTCAATTACCACGTGGCTTCTTCCAGAAGGCTCTGCATAACAAACTCACTCTAGAATATTCCTTGTAACAACCTCATTCTATAATATTCCATATAACAAACTCATTCTAGAATATTCCCTCTAACAAACTCATTCTAGAAGGCTCTCTCTAACAACCTAGGTTTGGAGGGAAGAATCAAATGAGGTGGTTATAAAATGAAATCTAGATCTAGGGTTTGGAGGTTACACAATTAGTGGTGAGTTAATAACACATTTGGAGCCAAAATTCAAATTCAAGTTGAGTGACACAACTTGATACCAAAACCCTAGCCCAAATTCAAAATCAAAGAAAAATCAAGATCATTTTGAGAAGCAAATCAAGCAAGCAACCATCGATCGTTTATCCGCAAAGCCAATCTTCATCCGAGCAAGAGATCCACGACGATCCGCGACTCATGGAGATCGAGCGGAGCGAAATTCGACGGATCTAGTTACCTCTTCAAAAGGAGCGATCGAGAGAAACATCTTATAACCTCTAATTGAGGGAATGTATAATTAGTCGTCGATTTAATAAAGGTGATAATAGAAATTCTTGTTTTCTTTACATTCTTGCGTTGTGAAACTTCTTGATCTTTGATTCATTTATTTTCATGATGCTTGAGTAAATCTCCGCTTGTGGAGGATTCGAGAGAATTGACAGATTTAATGATGATCAAATCTTAATACTATTCTTAAGTCTTATTAGATTTGTGAACTTTAGAAAAAAGAATCATCAATGACCTAATTTGGATTGAGATCACATTCTTGATAATTTCGTTGCAAATTAGAGATCAAATGTGTCACGACCCGAAAGAGCACGTGACTGGCCCTTGAACCATATGAAGCCTATAGGACTCCATCTGATTCAAGTAAGCCAAAAGCCCAGAAATCTAAAACCATTTTGAAGAATAAGTAAAGAAACTGGTTTTAAAGAAGTGAAGAAAACATGTTTGAAATCAAGGTTTTAGGTAACTAAGCCGAATGTGCATTTTAAAAACAGTACAATCTTTTCCAGAAATTTCGGCAGAGTTTCCTTTGTAAAAATGGCCCCGAATGGGGTAAAACAAGAATAACGATATATATGCAATGATAAAGGCATCCCCAAGCGGGAGCTAGCTCTTCTTCAATCGACGGTCACAACCACGCAATGATATGATAATATACAACGCCAAGTGGCGAGGATCAAATCCAAAGAAAGCTCAAAAGCAACAAGAAAACCGCAATACTACTAAGCGCGACTCTAAGGTCGAAATAATACAACACTGTCTCTAAGTCTGAAAGAATATACAAGTTTTGGTTGATGGACAATTTCTAGATACAATGAAATAAAATGAATACAATGGTGATTCTTGATGCGAAAGAATCCACCTACCGAAAGCAAATCACCCGCAAGAAGAAAGTGTGCCAGAAATGCCGCAATAGAACCTGTACGACAGAACCTGCAAGAACTGTGGCACAACGGGGGTGAGTTGCCAACTTGTGAATAGAAACATCTACAAGTAGAAACCGAATGCAAGACATAAACCTAAGTCAACGATCAGCGATATAATCCACAAGAGTACACCTGAGTGTGATAAGGTGGCAAGGTAACATCTAATCATGTATGTAGTGCCAGATACTCAGGTAATAACATGTCGTCAGTATAAGGTATGTCTGCATGAAGTGAATATGATGAACTATCAATGATATCAATACACCTATATTAGCGTCCCATACCACTAATATTGGTGTAAGGGTATATATAACAGCGCCCTCATACCCTGTTATATATACAAATGAAGTATGATAAGTGCAAAACCAGTCTGTATATATATATATATATGTGGAACCCGTCCACTCGTCACCCACTGACGATAAGCATCATGTATGCAATGTGAGGATATAAACAAAATCATGGAAAAACATCATGAAACCCGTGCCTAGCATCGACATGTAAATACTCCTGTATCGGGCATCCGTCATTCCGGATCATGCCCTACATCAAAGTACATATTGGGAATCCGTCAGTCCGGGTCATCCCTCTCTCAATGCATCGGGCATCCGTCATTCCGGATCATGCCCTATATCAATCCATCGGGCATCCGTCATTCCGGATCATGCCCTATATCAATCCATCGGGCATCCGTCATTCCGGATCATGCCCTATATCAATCCATCGGGCATCCGTCATTCCGGATCATGCCCTATATCAATCCATCGGGCATCCGTCATTCCGGATCATGCCCTATATCAATCCATCGGGCATCCGTCATTCCGGATCATGCCCTATATCAAAGTATATATCGGGAATCCGTCAGTCCGGGTCATCCCTCTCTCAATGCATCCTCTAGCACCGAGAAAACACGGGGCGACGCCCCAAATATCATATCAAGGGAACCGGGTTTTTAAATGGTTACTTATTCGAAAAGGCTACGGTTCCCAAATCCAGAAATCACATGAAAATCCAACATCAGGAAGTAAATCCAATGCGATGTGCTATGCAATCGATCCATGATGTATGCGACATATAAGGAAAGGTAATCATATCGGGAATCATGCAGCATGGAATAGTAATGTGCATAGTCGAAGGAAGAATCATCTCATGAATGCAATAGTACTACAGTGTAGTGTCATGGCAATTATCGATGATGAAGTGTGTGAGCCGGCAAATAGTGTACGTGGAACATACGCATCATCGATAATGGTGCTGGTGTCCTAACAGCATAATAATAATATAGCAATGAATGTATGCCAGCAATGCGAATAGCATGAGACTGCAGAAATCTAGTAGTCAACACCACAGTGAAGTATCTACTATGCAAACTACATCTAAGTACCAGGTCGATCAGGAGGGGTAGGTGTGGAAACCACCTACATCTGAGTCGGTATATATATATATAAAGATATATAATCGGTGATCTCGCCTCAATGTCATATCATAAGCTATCCTCGAGTTATGAGTGCGGATCTATCATCAATATCGGCACGTACGGTAAATCATCGTACGGCATCCCCATAGCTGGGTAGGGGTCAACATCTCGCTATCTCATCACATAACAGATATCACGATCATCAGATCATATAGTCTAGAGTACCACTCTATGTCTAGTACAAACGGTAACATCAGTAAGTATGCATGCGGGGGTAAACACATATCCCAAGCCCGCAAGAATCACACGTCATATCCCACATATGAATCGTATCAAATCACCGATCCCAGGGCACCAAGCCCACATCATCGACTCACCTTCAAGTCATCACATAACATCAATCACAGTGCAAGTACAAGTGATAAGCAAAGGTGTGTGTATAGGTGTAATTCTATCCTAGGGTTCGCGACTATGAACTACGCTAGTCACTTCTAACCCTATACTATCCATAATACACCTAAAGTCACCATAACCACATAATAATCTATCTACGGACTGCGGGGGTGCTATACGCCATCCACCCGACTTTCCCCTGTAGATATAATCTACTCACCTGTATCATCATTTGCGGACATCACCACGCATTTGCTTGTCGTCCCGAAGTCTTCATGGGTACCTACACATCAAATATCGTATATGCGCATTAAAACCACATCCCAACTAAAACGGCGCATGAAATCCAAAACGATACGATAAGGGGGCCTATAGGTGAGAACCTATGGCACGCCTTCAAAACCATCCATAAATCCTCTATATCGTCGTATAAACGACAAATAGTCGAGGCAAAACACATTCCACCATTTCAGAATCAAAAATACGGAATACGGAAATACGAATCCAAAACAGCAACTTAGGATATGTGTCCCAGATTTCACCCTAGAAAGAATCTGTCAAAACTAGAAGTACCCAAGGCCAAGAATAGAGGAGATGGGGCTATGCACAGAAAACGAGGAGATTCCTCACTGGTCTGGCCGCAATTTGCGGCCAGAATGGAGGTTTTGGCGGCCTCAAGGTGGAGTGGGGAGCTAGGGTTTGGGGTGTTGCCTCTATGGTGCCTGCACATCTCAATTCCCACTCAATATTATTTTAGGGTTCTCGGGGTGTTAGCAGATTCTAAATAACAGTGACAGATTCCAGTTTTTCCCCGATATTGGTTTCTAAAAATCCGTATTCTGGTTCAAGCATCAGGTTTTGGGTTCTAATTCAAACACTAGGGTGTTGGTAAGACCTCTACTGAGCTCAATTTCATAATACCACACAAGTTCCTCTCAAACCCTAACTAGGTTTTCATCAAGTCTATAAAAAAACCACAATTTCAATTCTAAACTAAACATGGGGTAAAGGAAATGCTAAAACTAAGACTATGGTTCAGAATTTACCTCGATTGGCAACTCAAGAATTTTCTTGAGTTGCCCCAAGTGGCCACAATCCAAGCTTTCTTAGTCCATCTTGTAGATCTCGGGTTCGTGCACATTTTTAATGAAACCGACATTGGATTTTGGTGTAGTTTTAGAGGTGTTTTTGGGGCTTTGAAGAGGGGAGGGAATGGGGTGCAGGTTCAGCAGTAGGAGGAGGAGGAAGAGGGAAGAAAAATGATGGGAGAAATGGCTAAGGGGTAGTCAACAATGCCCATCCTCTCTCTCACCTACCCTCACTCTAATTTCTTTTCTTTTCTTTTTTCCCTTTTCTTTTTAAACCATAACCTTCTTACAAGAATAGTGATCCCAAATGATAAATCATGGCAAGAAAATACACAAGTGTAGGAAAAAGTGATATGTGCAAGTTTTGCACAAAATTGCCAAAAAAACCCGATTAGCGATTTTAATCGCGATTAGCACTAAATTAGTGTCAAACAAATCACAAAAACTTTAAAATGTCATAATTCACTAATTTACCCTATTTTAGAATTTTCCATAATTTTTTCATAATTTTTCTAACATTTTTCCTATTTATTTGCATTTAATATTAAAATAATCAATAAAATAATATTAAATTATAAAAATTCCCAAAATTAATATTTTATATTTTTGAAAATGTTACAATCTACCCCCCTTAAAGAAATTCGGTCCCCGAATTTAAATTTAAACCCCCAATACTAAAAACAATTCCCGTAATAATCTAATTTGTCGGGGCTCCGAAAATATCAACACATAGAGAATATCATAAAAATGTACTGCTCTACTAGAAATCAATCCCCAAAATGCATATATAAGAATATCCTATGTGTATGGTGCGCAAGGAATCAAAATCCATATATGGGTCAAACAGGTGTACAAACAACATCTAGGTGCAACGGGTGTGCACGAAACATCTGTCGTAGGCAACGTGTGTGCCTGACAGAAGAAATATCAGATGCATGTGACATGCATGAAGAATTCCGATTTAGTGCATCTGGCGTGCACCAAAATCGCATATCAAAACACTACAGGTACATGAAAACTTTGCTGGAAGTGTAAATCAAATCACTGTATACTGTAGGTATGAAATCTCAATCAATATCTCAAATGTAATAACTCTACGCAAACTATATAAATATCCAGTGGGTGCATGAAATCAATATCATGAAACTCAATCGCCAAAACTAAATCATGCAAACAGAACGCCCAAAATACCGAAATCCAAAATGACGGATACGTGATAATCGAATCACAAAATCACAAATCATAAATACCGTCTTCGGTAGATCCTCCTTCAAGGTCGAGAAGGAGTCGGCGCAATCCACTTCTAGTAGCGCAGGATATCTACGTGCCTCTTGCTCACGGTCTGGCGTCCTCTGACTCTCTAGGTCCTTATCTTCTCTGTGGGTTACCAATCTCACAGTCGATCGGCTCATCGGCCCTGTCAGATGTGCTAACGGGGACGATTCCGTTCTGGCACTTCTCTGGTCACCTCTCGGTCAAACCTCACGACCACTCGTAAGGCAGCATACCACTGACGTCGGCCTCTGGCTCTGTGAATGCACGTCACACATCTGATCCTGGGTGCAAACATCATTGCAGCAACGTCTTGGAAGGAATCCTGCTCAAGGTCTCTTCCAATCCTGCCTATGCCGGTCTTCACAGAGGCTGGCTTCCCTGCACAACCTCTTCTCTCTCAAAAGACACCTGTGTCCTCAGCACAATATTTCTCAGAAACTGGTCACATCCCAACGTCTCTGTAAGCAAATCAGGTCTCTAGTCTCGACGGGAAGCAATGACAGCTCGTCAGTGTCTCACACGAACCTCTTGTTCCAACTGTCTCTATCGTCGTCCACTATGACGCCACGCAAGCTACTACGCACTGCACTGTCTTCGGCTTCGGCCAATCTGAAGTCTCTCACACGGACTCGAAATCGCGTACTCTGTAGCTTCATCATTCTATCGCAGATGTCAGGCTGAACTGGTCCTCGGGAACACGTCCCAACCATCGGAGGAATACTCATCACTCGTCCGTCCTTGATCACTTCGTAACGCACCTGGGTAAGTTCCTCCATCCGAACCGGGTCAACTACCTCGTCGACAATGCCAAACTCTGGCCTGCTGGGTGCGCGCAATACGACCAATCCTGGTCTAGGTCTTCTCGTATCGTTTCCCGAAGGGTCCTGTCGAGGTCCCTTTCTCAAACCTCATTCCTGCCGAAATGCCCGGAAGTCATCATCCAATGCTGAAGCTAAAGCTTATTCCGGAACGGCTGCATACTTATCGCGCTTCTTTCTGGAAGATATATCCATATACTACACCTCTGGGTGCGTATCACATCTCTGATGTCAGCGGAGTGGGACGTCACCTCGTCGAAATACCTCGCGAACTCTTTTCTTCACTCTGCGTCAATGTCGACTGATTCGGACTCGTCTCATCATGGCTGCATGTACGGTGCTCCAACGGCTATGCTCGCATCTGGAGTCTCCCAAGCAGTGTCCCGTCACGATATTCGAAAGATGTCGAACCATCCGATCGACTCGTCAGATCCTCATAATCCCCCAAGAGCTCACATCTCGGGTACAGTTTAATAGTATCGAGTACATGCCACAGCGTCGGTGGTCCAGCCGTAGAAGGGCAAACCCAAGCCTCACTAATGGCGCCGCGGAACCGCCGTAAACCCTAAGGTTCAAAGGCTGTCACACGGTCATTAAGTCGAGTTAGGGTTTCATTCTTCTAGAGGGTCCATAAAATCACCTGCATGTCTTGCCGTATACTTTAAACTTGGAAAATAGGCTCCTGACATTCGATCGTCTCTATCGACTCTCACGAACCTGCGTGAAGTCGTCTCTAGCTGGAATCAATCCACCTGATGACCTCGCATCGGGGTAAGCGAACTCACCACACGTCCTAGTCATCCATCCTCGGTGACTAGCAACTCGCTATCATCTCTCTAAGAACATGCTCATGCTGCAGTAGCTCCAATCACCTGGGCGATATCTCATCATTTGCAGCAGCAACTGGCTCATACGCCTCTACGCCGAACAACGCCTCAATCCTCCAGGAAAGGCAACACATAAGCGGTCATCTCTGGGTCGATCTGCTCTAGATCTGAGTAAGACTCTCCACACTGGAAATCTTCAACTCATCTGGGTCCGCTCTGGCGCAAAATCGGACGAATCACCTTCGTCTCTCAAATCGGATAGACTAGCTATCATCAGTCGCATGACTGCCCGAAAGCTCCGGCAGTCTCAGCTCGTACGCTCCGAAAGCAACATCCTGTCAATCTCAGCAACAGCTGGTCCATCTATCTGCACGATAGGCGACATCACAATCTCTGAGGTATGCTGTACATCAACAGTCATCTCTCAACTGGCAGCTCTAACAATGGCCCGATCATCCGGTGCAAAACCAAGCACTCGCCTCCACTAGAGGTCACAATCCACAACGCTAACTCGAGACGTTCCCATGTCACCAGAAAACACAAGGGTCGGCCCTCGTACCAAACGAGCTCACACCGGCCATAACCCTAGCAGCCCAAACTGCTCTCAACCATGGTGACAGGAATCTCAGTCGAGTATCAAAGAGAGCACATCAATGGCAAGAAAGGAAACAACAGATCCAAAGTGGATACATGATCATAGGAAGGAACAGCATCAATGGAGGTATGATCATGAAACTAATAAAATCGGGGATCTCAAATGGATGAATAATCCAGGATATGAAGAGAATCACTGATCTCACAAATATGTACATCCTAAGGTTCCTTAAGCGGAGTGGCGTGTCGTAAGTATGCCGCGGAACATACCAACGGTACGTCACTCTACCTTAGTCACCTAATCCATCAACCAAGGGTCATCCTACGCGAAGAAAGTTCGGGTCGAATACCCCCTCGACCAAGTCTAAGTTCCGTAAGGTCAAGCCTAAGTTCCGTAAATAAATAACTCCCTAGGCTCCACATAGTCAAACTTAGACTCGAACCAAGGTCAACCTAGCGCTCTGATACCAACTTTGTCACGACCCGAAAGAGCACGTGACTGGCCCTTGAACCATATGAAGCCTATAGGACTCCATCTGATTCAAGTAAGCCAAAAGCCCAGAAATCTAAAACCATTTTGAAGAATAAGTAAAGAAACTGGTTTTAAAGAAGTGAAGAAAACATGTTTGAAATCAAGGTTTTAGGTAACTAAGCCGAATGTGCATTTTAAAAACAGTACAATCTTTTCCAGAAATTTCGGCAGAGTTTCCTTTGTAAAAATGGCCCCGAATGGGGTAAAACAAGAATAACGATATATATGCAATGATAAAGGCATCCCCAAGCGGGAGCTAGCTCTTCGTCAATCGACGGTCACAACCACGCAATGATATGATAATATACAACGCCAAGTGGCGAGGATCAAATCCAAAGAAAGCTCAAAAGCAACAAGAAAACCGCAATACTACTAAGCGCGACTCTAAGGTCGAAATAATACAACACTGTCTCTAAGTCTGAAAGAATATACAAGTTTTGGTTGATGGACAATTTCTAGATACAATGAAATAAAATGAATACAATGGTGATTCTTGATGCGAAAGAATCCACCTACCGAAAGCAAATCACCCGCAAGAAGAAAGTGTGCCAGAAATGCCGCAATAGAACCTGTACGGCAGAACCTGCAAGAACTGTGGCACAACGGGGGTGAGTTGCCAACTCGTGAATAGAAACATCTACAAGTAGAAACCGAATGCAAGACATAAACCTAAGTCAACGATCAGCGATATAATCCACAAGAGTACACCTGAGTGTGATAAGGTGGCAAGGTAACATCTAATCATGTATGTAGTGCCAGATACTCAGGTAATAACATGTCGTCAGTATAAGGTATGTCTGCATGAAGTGAATA
Organism: Agapanthus africanus; assembly: GCA_030015575.1. Taxonomy (NCBI): domain Eukaryota; kingdom Viridiplantae; phylum Streptophyta; class Magnoliopsida; order Asparagales; family Amaryllidaceae; genus Agapanthus; species Agapanthus africanus. The sequence continues at coordinate 212,813,563 of JASDDO010000004.1, forward strand.
TGATGAACTATCAATGATATCAATACACCTATATTAGCGTCCCATACCACTAATATTGGTGTAAGGGTATATATAACAGCGCCCTCATACCCTGTTATATATACAAATGAAGTATGATAAGTGCAAAACCAGTCTGTATATATATATATATATGTGGAACCCGTCCACTCGTCACCCACTGACGATAAGCATCATGTATGCAATGTGAGGATATAAACAAAATCATGGAAAAACATCATGAAACCCGTGCCTAGCATCGACATGTAAATACTCCTGTATCGGGCATCCGTCATTCCGGATCATGCCCTACATCAAAGTACATATTGGGAATCCGTCAGTCCGGGTCATCCCTCTCTCAATGCATCGGGCATCCGTCATTCCGGATCATGCCCTATATCAATCCATCGGGCATCCGTCATTCCGGATCATGCCCTATATCAATCCATCGGGCATCCGTCATTCCGGATCATGCCCTATATCAATCCATCGGGCATCCGTCATTCCGGATCATGCCCTATATCAATCCATCGGGCATCCGTCATTCCGGATCATGCCCTATATCAATCCATCGGGCATCCGTCATTCCGGATCATGCCCTATATCAAAGTATATATCGGGAATCCGTCAGTCCGGGTCATCCCTCTCTCAATGCATCCTCTAGCACCGAGAAAACACGGGGCGACGCCCCAAATATCATATCAAGGGAACCGGGTTTTTAAATGGTTACTTATTCGAAAAGGCTACGGTTCCCAAATCCAGAAATCACAAGAAAATCCAACATCAGGAAGTAAATCCAATGCGATGTGCTATGCAATCGATCCATGATGTATGCGACATATAAGGAAAGGTAATCATATCGGGAATCATGCAGCATGGAATAGTAATGTGCATAGTCGAAGGAAGAATCATCTCATGAATGCAATAGTACTACAGTGTAGTGTCATGGCAATTATCGATGATGAAGTGTGTGAGCCGGCAAATAGTGTACGTGGAACATACGCATCATCGATAATGGTGCTGGTGTCCTAACAGCATAATAATAATATAGCAATGAATGTATGCCAGCAATGCGAATAGCATGAGACTGCAGAAATCTAGTAGTCAACACCACAGTGAAGTATCTACTATGCAAACTACATCTAAGTACCAGGTCGATCAGGAGGGGTAGGTGTGGAAACCACCTACATCTGAGTCGGTATATATATATATAAAGATATATAATCGGTGATCTCGCCTCAATGTCATATCATAAGCTATCCTCGAGTTATGAGTGCGGATCTATCATCAATATCGGCACGTACGGTAAATCATCGTACGGCATCCCCATAGCTGGGTAGGGGTCAACATCTCGCTATCTCATCACATAACAGATATCACGATCATCAGATCATATAGTCTAGAGTACCACTCTATGTCTAGTACAAACGGTAACATCAGTAAGTATGCATGCGGGGGTAAACACATATCCCAAGCCCGCAAGAATCACACGTCATATCCCACATATGAATCGTATCAAATCACCGATCCCAGGGCACCAAGCCCACATCATCGACTCACCTTCAAGTCATCACATAACATCAATCACAGTGCAAGTACAAGTGATAAGCAAAGGTGTGTGTATAGGTGTAATTCTATCCTAGGGTTCGCGACTATGAACTACGCTAGTCACTTCTAACCCTATACTATCCATAATACACCTAAAGTCACCATAACCACATAATAATCTATCTACGGACTGCGGGGGTGCTATACGCCATCCACCCGACTTTCCCCTGTAGATATAATCTACTCACCTGTATCATCATTTGCGGACATCACCACGCATTTGCTTGTCGTCCCGAAGTCTTCATGGGTACCTACACATCAAATATCGTATATGCGCATTAAAACCACATCCCAACTAAAACGGCGCATGAAATCCAAAACGATACGATAAGGGGGCCTATAGGTGAGAACCTATGGCACGCCTTCAAAACCATCCATAAATCCTCTATATCGTCGTATAAACGACAAATAGTCGAGGCAAAACACATTCCACCATTTCAGAATCAAAAATACGGAATACGGAAATACGAATCCAAAACAGCAACTTAGGATATGTGTCCCAGATTTCACCCTAGAAAGAATCTGTCAAAACTAGAAGTACCCAAGGCCAAGAATAGAGGAGATGGGGCTATGCACAGAAAACGAGGAGATTCCTCACTGGTCTGGCCGCAATTTGCGGCCAGAATGGAGGTTTTGGCGGCCTCAAGGTGGAGTGGGGAGCTAGGGTTTGGGGTGTTGCCTCTATGGTGCCTGCACATCTCAATTCCCACTCAATATTATTTTAGGGTTCTCGGGGTGTTAGCAGATTCTAAATAACAGTGACAGATTCCAGTTTTTCCCCGATATTGGTTTCTAAAAATCCGTATTCTGGTTCAAGCATCAGGTTTTGGGTTCTAATTCAAACACTAGGGTGTTGGTAAGACCTCTACTGAGCTCAATTTCATAATACCACACAAGTTCCTCTCAAACCCTAACTAGGTTTTCATCAAGTCTATAAAAAAACCACAATTTCAATTCTAAACTAAACATGGGGTAAAGGAAATGCTAAAACTAAGACTATGGTTCAGAATTTACCTCGATTGGCAACTCAAGAATTTTCTTGAGTTGCCCCAAGTGGCCACAATCCAAGCTTTCTTAGTCCATCTTGTAGATCTCGGGTTCGTGCACATTTTTAATGAAACCGACATTGGATTTTGGTGTAGTTTTAGAGGTGTTTTTGGGGCTTTGAAGAGGGGAGGGAATGGGGTGCAGGTTCAGCAGTAGGAGGAGGAGGAAGAGGGAAGAAAAATGATGGGAGAAATGGCTAAGGGGTAGTCAACAATGCCCATCCTCTCTCTCACCTACCCTCACTCTAATTTCTTTTCTTTTCTTTTTTCCCTTTTCTTTTTAAACCATAACCTTCTTACAAGAATAGTGATCCCAAATGATAAATCATGGCAAGAAAATACACAAGTGTAGGAAAAAGTGATATGTGTAAGTTTTGCACAAAATTGCCAAAAAAACCCGATTAGCGATTTTAATCGCGATTAGCACTAAATTAGTGTCAAACAAATCACAAAAACTTTAAAATGTCATAATTCACTAATTTACCCTATTTTAGAATTTTCCATAATTTTTTCATAATTTTTCTAACATTTTTCCTATTTATTTGCATTTAATATTAAAATAATCAATAAAATAATATTAAATTATAAAAATTCCCAAAATTAATATTTTATATTTTTGAAAATGTTACAAAATGATTGATGAATCTCTTTGCTAGAGGCTAGATCCGAATGATCATGATTGAAAAGACAAGGGATAGAAGGAGAAACCCTAGTTTCTTCAATAGATCCATAATCTTCATTATAATCATCAATCTAGCTATAAATTATCAATAGATAAGATTATGAATTATTAGATTCATCATTAACTATTAACTCAATCGAATCCTACAAGCTATTCTACAAATCTTGATAACTAAATCGATTGGGACATTTCTTTATTCTTGATTCTAAATCTATATTCTTTATGTTTTCTTAAAATCAAAACTCATAAATCTTGAATCAACTTTCTTGCAATTTCTTTTATCTTTACATTTCGACTCATCTAAAACAAGATCGATCAAAACACACATCTCAGTGGACGATCCGTATTCATTAACGCGCTACATCGACACCGTTAATTGATTGCGGTATAAATTTCTTTGGTTGTGATTAAAACTTTTCCATACACACGAAGAATGATCAATCATAACTCATAGCTCGATGAGCACCTGTATACTATCTCCGGTATCGGATACCAATGGCTGCGGGACAGGCCATCTCCCGAACTGGGATTAGAAGCGTATACACAGTCTACTCTGAAGTATCGATGCCTTGTCTCGATAATCCTATGACTAGGGGCCTATATAAGGACGTGCTTATAGACTACCTAGACCCCACTACTGTGACTGCCATCATAACGCTCGTAGTCAAGCAAAGATCCTAAAGGCTCCACCAATATGTATAAGCGATATGCTAAAAAAAACATATGCACATATTATGGTAAAATCAAACCAAGTAGCATACTACCATTTTGAGCTAGACTGTTATTATAACTGTGAATATCCCAAGCTTCCAATATGTAATATACAATCCGGTATGATACAATAATGGCCTCTAGGGCATATATCACTAACATATAGGTCCTCCCTCAATCATCATAATCGCTTTCCTGCGATTATAATAATTGCCTTGAGGGCACAATAGCCAACAATCTCCTACTTTCACTTAAAGCTAATTATTGCGGTGTCACATACTCACAGCCCGTGTGCTACCAAACACCCAACTTCTCTACTAATCAGTTTCGCAAATCATATTTGTGAGACATTCATGTTCGAGAAATAACATCGGTGTGTGGATCCGTTCCAATGTTTATATCTTTATCTCTCTATATCTCAATTTCGCGGAGAACGACCATCTCCCGAAATGAGCAACACCTGTCTTAGAACTTATCTATATTTCTGATGAGACCAAGTTCATATATGAATTCCAAATCCAACAAACTTCTTAGACTGTATCTTCCACTAAATTTAACCAGTATCCTGCGCCATGCATACCTCAGTTTCCACTTGGATCACTGTCCAACATACTGCCCCTTAGAAGAGGGTAAACTTTAACTTTGACAGTCACTCTGTCATCCAGGTCACCTTGAAAGCCTACAATGATAACCGCCTCCTGAAGGAGGCTGTCGTTACCATATACTAAGAACATTCTCTCATGTTCATAACCGCTTCTTAATGTTTCTTTAGGATTGGATTAATATATGCTTATTGCAGCTAGTGCAAAAGCAATATCTGGTGTGGTACTTGACATCTCATGATTGACTCAATTGCCTAAGTAAGTGTTATGTCAATTATGCAAATCGCTCTCCTCATCTGTCCAGAAGACATATCTTCAGAGAGGGTGACTCCATCTCCTGCGCATATACCACTACGCCAGGAGTCGTCCATTCTAAAACATTTTAGAGTAGTGTCAAAGTACCCGAATTAGGACACTTCCAAAATTTAGATCTATAACCATATATTTAGTCATCAGAATATCTGATATTTTATTCAGTTTCTATGTGAAGAAACATCAGTGACAACCACAGTTTAATCGATCGTAGTATAGGAACAACCCTTCTTATTAAGAGTATGTCATCCAAAAACCAGGACAGTACTCCTTACTCAACCTTCTTACCAGGTCTATCTGTAATTCTTGATGAAGTCAAACACTGTGACTGTTACGTCAAGAATAGATGACCCATGTTTACTCTCCTTGCTTTAATCTATAAATAGACATAAGCATCTTGCCCACCACGCTTCCGCTGCTTCCATTGACTACAACAACCCTCTGGCAGAGTCATATACACGTGCACTTCTAAATTCACTTTAGAATGATGTTATAGTCATCCACCTGCCAGATTTCATAGTCTAGGATAGCAATAGTGATAAGCTTGGATCATCAAAATCTCCATGTCATCGTCTTTGAGGAGATCGAAATACCTCTCGGGTGGCTGAGGTTACCCACTAAATCTGCGGAGTGGCTAATGGATTGCCGAATCCAATTGAATTCTTAGGTTTTATTAAATATTCAGTAACCATTTGTGGTTCTGGAATCACATCCAGTTTTACCATACCCCCACTAATGTTTTCTGAAAAGAATTCATTGTACTAAAAGGTAGTGAGTCAAGAACAATATAACTATTAATCCTGCAAATGGTAAAATATTAACCATCATCTAAGCCTAGGATAACCCACAAACTGCCATTACTGAAACGTGCCTTGAGTTTATCCGGATTCTGGTTTTAATCATAAGCCGGACAACTTCATATACCTTAACATCGTTAAGATACAAATCCATTCTATATCCAATAGAAACAAATGCACTAATTTAATTGGAACCAGATTCAAAAATTATGCCGCTGTTTCCAGTGCATAACCAAAGAGGAAAAAAACATACAACATTACTCATCAATGAGCACACCCACGGATGAGTAATCTAAGAGAGAATACAATTCTCAAAATCACTATGACAGAATACCTAGTATAAGTATTTAGATGTTTGATCACTTAAAAGAATCCTGATACTTCCAACGCATGGTTCTCTTATCCTTATACCTATAACTTCTCAAAATTTGGATCCTGTATTTCAACGAAATATGTGTCTAAAACCAGAGAAGTTATAAGTATATGGAATATAGTATGAGTACCAACCCTTTGTCTTAATGGACATCATATAACATACAATGCTTTGTATAAGTTCTCTGAGTTTAATAAATTAAACCCTGTGTGTCGTAGGTTGAAAACTGTATTATGGTTAAGAAGAATTACACCGACATTGAATGCAACTTACGTAATCATCAACTGATAAAGGTAAATATTATAATCATATTTTCAAAAATTTATATCACTTTATAAAATAAACGTACAAATTTATCAGTTTGAAATTGGTTCATAACAACGGATATTCGAAACCAAATATTTGCCGTTAGGAAAAACCCAGGTAATTTCCTAAAAAATACCAATTAGAGAGAATTCTGATATTGAGGATCTTATCACCAATTCCTAATATTCTACTCCCACTCAGCATCTGTAATGCCATACAGATGTGAGGATCAAGTCCGGTAAATACATACCCTGAAGTCAGAATCTAATTGGGAAAGCAGTTTTCAATTAATATCACACAGTAAAACTGAAACATGAAAATATTTCGTGGGGGTTGTTAGGTATTCCTAGTAATGCCTCTTCCAATACAAGACTCATGACATTAGTTACAATTTCCATTGCCCTTACTCCAATCCCTTTATATGTCTTTACTTCTTACCTTCTGTACACCATATTTAGGCTAATTAGTTTTCTTCTTTCCTTACCTTTCGACACCAGCCTAAGGTTTGGAAGAAGATTATCCAATAAGAATAATAGTTGTACTTTCCTAATACTAGGAGCCCTCGCAACTTGAGAAAAGATAAAGAGAAAAGACAACCGAATAATCTTATTCAATCTTCCCAGAACCGGAATCCATCCTCGAGCTGAAATAAATTTCTGCGAGTTTGTATGTAACTATACGAGATGGTTTTATCTATTCTATATGGATCTTTGTAGTGATACAGAATGTTCTGGAGAAAGCAAGGGTAAAACATGAGTGATAGGGATACATATGACTTTGTCGTGAATCGTGACAAAACAAAACCAGGTTTGTAAAAAGGTTTGGTCAATTTTGTTTTTGAGTTTTATTTTAAGGCGGGTCATGGTCACTGCCAAAGAGAGAGAGAGAGAGAAAGAAAAGAAACACTCAGCGTGTACTCTAAAAAGATTAGATTTGTTAATCGCTTTATCTAATCAGGATGTCACCCACTGTTTCGTTAAATTCTCCTTCAAACACCAAAAGGAGAACTAGTCAGGATCATATACACTTTACAAGTTCGCTAACCGTTCAGCCAGGACAGTGTTGGTACTCCGAGGGAGGCTCCCCGTGCTTTCGTATGGACCTAATTAAATAGTCCCATTTTTGTAGAGGCGTAACCTCATTAACACTTTCTAGACACCTAATAGGTTAGCTAATTGTTGAATGAAAATCTCCCGAGGGGTAATACTTACTCACAGTGAGAATCGGGACCCAACTATTATCGCGTGATAACTTGATGGAAGCCACTCAAGTCACCACACTCTAGAAGGTATGCACATACTTGGCAAGTTTCCTTTATGTTTGAAACTTCCAATATGGTTTTTACCCATAGGACCCTAGTGATCTTGACGAATAATCAACAAATCAAAAGGTCCTAGTCAAGTTCAACTGGTCATTATCCAAGATTGCATTAGACCCACCTGCATGACCCTTGACGAATAATCAACAAAGTCATACGACTGTCTTAACCAATCACATTATCTATGCAACAGAAAATATTATAGAGCTACCGCACACTACGCTTCGACGAATAGCAACGACAAACGTAGCACGAATACTAAGCAATACTAATCTGAAATGACGGAGGGCTACGACTGGTTTTTGGTAAAAATCCTTTAATGTAATGAACTTGATATATTTGAAGGAACTTGAGTGGCTTTGAAAAGGAGTGGTTTAGGCTCCGCTTTTAAAACAAGTGGTTTTGTATAAAACCGAGTAGTTTTAAAAAAATTTTTCCGACAACATCAATTAGGTTTATTTTCCTTGCATTAAATCTATAATGTGATCCCATCAAGTAAGTTCCTATGCATCATAGAAACAACCAAAATTGAATGTACGTATATGCCACCCGCATTCGCCACGGGGTCCGGGGACTTCACCATAAAGTAACTTCACTTACGGCAGTGCATGGGCAGGGCTAGCGCGGGTGCAAAACATATACAACATTTATATATATCATCACAGGCAGGTAAAAAACATCACAGGAATGCGATGAACAAGATGGAATAGCGTATAAACTAGGAGCCCCGACTTTTGTTTGAGCCACAAACGAAAACCAACGTTCCCCGGTCGTGTGGATAGCTTAAACATCACCTGATCCAAGACCCCTACGAGCGCGGCAAGGTACCTGTCAATTCTAGAAGTGAGGCAACCATCACTCAATGACATGAGTGGGCCACCCGAAACTTTAAAGAATCCGGTAACTTATGCACTCTACCGTGGGTCTATCCTAAACCCTTACAAGTGTGGAGAATAGCCCGCTAATTCTAGAGCGAGGCGGCTCGAACTCGCCACTGCGAGACGACCGCCTAGTCACACTCTAGAACCTGGCTATTTGAGCACTTCTCCGTGGGTTATCCAAATACAAGAATGAATGAATATACAATGGTAACATCGACCTCAACCCGATCGTGTTCCAATAAGACAATATACATCAAGCGGTAACAACGACCGGCCGCTCGTCCCGAATAATCGAATATACAAACATTATGCGATGAGGGGCTATCAGAACGACTATCCGGTAAACCATTGCAATATATACATCATCATAGCGGAAGCAAGTATTTGCTACCCCGTTTAATCGAGCTATAGCAATTAGACGACGCATACAAACACAAAGATATAAATGATACAGAAGTTTCGATTTTATTACTTTCCATGTTGCCCGAATGCAAAGATAACATTATATGAAATCCGAGGAAAAACAAACATAACCAAAAACCAAGTTTTCATGAGATTAAGTCCCTGGAAACAAATGGAGATTGGAGTCAATAACAAAACCACCCAGGTCGGTTAAAACACAATTTCTGTCGGTTTTCTTATGGAATTAGGTCCCAGTTTTTCTTGCCAAGTTTTTATATTTCATGAAAAGACCTCTGCACTCGTTAAATTTTTTTCCAGAGATCATAAAAAATTCGACAGAAACTTGATTTTTTATGGTTTCGAAAAATGGAAATTTTTAGTTTCGAAATGTAAACATCGTCTAATACTAGTTTTAGTGTTTGGGTGGCTCTGATACCATGTTAGTAGACGCTCATGCTCGTGCCGCAAACTTGCGGCCACGACAGAATACAAAACGGAAATTTTCTAATCAAGAGCATGAACTCTACGACCTAGAATCAAATCCAAACACTAAACTAGAAAACACTAGAAAGAGTTTAACTACTTGGTTAGTAATTACAACCTTTGTAGTCTTGTCCTTCGTTTTCTATACCACTTCTTTAGCTCCTAGGTCGTCGGGAACGAGCTTGGGAGTCGGTCTTCCTCGTTGAAGATGATCCACCTGAAGGAATTCTAACCTAGGCTCTAGCTTCACACAAATAATCAAAATGAAGCAACTAGTGATTAAAACTTGCTAAGAATTGATCACTAGGATGTAGTAGTGGTTAATCTCTAAGTGTTCTCTCATTTTCTTTTTCCTTTCTTTACTTCTAAAACTCAAGAGAGAGAGAGAGAGAGAGTGGAAGAGGAAACTAATGGTGATGATCAAGTGAGGAAGCATGGCTTGGAAAAAAATTCATCATCATTCTTTTTCTTTTTTCTTTTCTTTTATGGTTTTGGATGGCTGGAATTGTGACTCACCATGGTGAGCCACAAGTCCACACCATTCTAAAATTTACGAGAAGAGATGAGAAGAGAAGAGTGCCACCTCAAGTGTACATATATACATACATATGTGTGTGTGTATACATACATATATACATACATACATATACTAATACAAGTATATGCCACAAATACATACACCCGTATTCGTATAAAATACGAATAGCCATATTTGTATTGAAATCCGAATACCCGTATTTATATCAAAATACAAATACCTATATTTATACAAATACCCGTATTCTTATAAATATCGTATTTTGTCAAAATACGAATACCGAAAAGAGAGATACTAAAAAGAGATATATAATACTAGCTCACATTTTATCCAAATGTGATAATCTGGCTATCTTTCAAACCGGCTAGTATTAACAAAATGTCAGATTAAAAGTACGTGTACAAAAACACGTGTTTTAGTTGAACTTAAGTTCGTATCAAAATACATACACTGTATCGTTTCGCCTGAGTTGGGAAACCCTCTATGTGGGACTCTAAAGTCTTGAAAATACGCTGGCAGTAGTTTTAACTATAAGCACGTCAGCGGCACTACTTGTATATAACGGCTACCCAGGTATTGAACAAAAGGAAGGTCGACAAGCAAACTCGTCCGTATCCTTGCTGAGCCTGAAAGTGACAATCCCCATACAGTCTGGTCTGTTCATCTAAGAGTATTGCATATCGGGTCTAGAGGGGTGGATAAAATTAGACCCCTAATAACGCGATAAGTCATGTCGGTGTGAAGCTCATCACCCACTGAGAAACTACTGATCCAAATCAGTAAATCCCGTCCACCTTGGCCAAGAATTTTTGGTGATGGCCACACGTGCACTGCGCGACATCTACCCCTAAAATCGGGAGAGACGAATCCTTGACGATCCGCTTACTGCCTCCATATGGCTCGGGACTGTACCCAACTAAAATCTATTTGCACGAATCAATAGAGCCGTGGTAGAGTAATAATCAAAGCACAGTGGGAACTCACATGAGACAAATGACGGTCTCAGGTCGACAGACTAACCTATACTTATGTCACCAGAGAACTGCTACCTGTCAATAGGTATAATACCATCTAGCATGTTCTCGGTAAGTGTTCAGTCGAAAATATTGCACTTTTGATATAACATTTTCTTTATTTTTCTTAAATATTTAAAGGTGTGTATTATAAATATAGAACATATATGGGTTTATCTGCAGAATACTCTTTACCATATGTTTATATATTATAATTAACATTATAAAGGAAAATATATGCATATAATATTTTTATTATGCATAACATATCAAATAATCTTAATCAATTTTTTAATGATTTATTACCATATAAAATGATTAAGATTATATCTCTAATATAACAAATATTACTAACATTATTCATGGAGATATTATGCAGATTTAGCTCAGGTCGGAAAATCGAGATATTTAAGACGTCAGGATAAAAAATCTGCCAATAAAATTATAGAATCAATATTAGCAGAGACTCAGAGAAATATTTGTAGAATCCAGACATGGAAAAAATCTCCACGTGTCAATATGTAGAAGCCCTAGAAATTTAGAACCCTAGCGGCGGATCCGCGGCCAATTAATAGCCGTAGGATCTGTGATTTTGGAAATTGGATCTTGATGGCATATCTAAACCTATGAGATCTAGGGTTTCTGATAGGAGGGTTATATAAAGGACCGATGGCTAAAATTAAAATCATCACTTTTAACACGAAGCAAATCACCGTCAAGAACAAGAGATCCACGACAGGTCCGTGATTCGACGTGATAGAGCGACGCGAATATTGACGGAACATCTACTTCCTACGAGGTAGAGATCGAGAGCAACTTCTTCTTATAATCTAAATTTGAAAGATTTGTACTTGTAACGTTGATTAATAAAGGTTGATCATTAATTTAATTCTTCGCATTTACTTTCTGCATTTACATCATGATCTCCTTCTCTATCTTCTCTTCTATCTCAACCATGCTTGAGTAATTCCTAGCTTGCTAGGGTTCGTAGGATTAGGGTAGATCAATGGATGATAAAATCTCTTAACTTCTTTTACATCTTATAAAGTTTATAAACTTTTGCAAAATAAATGTTAACAGCCTTATCGGGTGCGCTACCAATTTATTGATAGTCTCAACTGCGATTTGAGATTAGATTAACAATTATTTTGGTAAAGGCTAGACATGAATAGAGATCAATGCAAGGATAAGGGTTAAGAGTGGGGAAACCCTAGTTTCTTCCAAAAGAACCTTAATCCACATTCATCACTATCTATCTAGTTTTAAATTTATTAAAAGATAAAATGAGTCATTTTTAATTACTCATCCATTACTACTAAATTCAATGAACCCTACAAATCTCTTTTTGATAGATTCTACATCCGTATATCGTAGATCTACAACCAATCTCCCCTTCTTTCAATCAACCCGTCTAAAGCAAGATTAAAAGTTCCATGCATCCCTGAGGATGACCCGCACTCATCTCGGCTAGCTACTAGAGACACCGTTATTGATTGCGTTAACTACAAACACTTTTTCACATCAATCAGTGAGTCCGTCCAGTGTAACTCATAACCCAATGAGCACCTGCATACAATCTTTAGTGACTAACTAACACCAATGGCTGTGAGACCGGCCATCGTTTCTCGTCGGGGTCAAGAAACGTACACACTAGTCTACTCTGGAATATCGATGCCCAGTCTCGATATTCCTACGACTAGGGACATTTAAGGATTTTCTTATAGACTACCCAGTTCTCATAAGTGTGATCGCCACAATAATCCTGGTAGTCAAGCATGAATCCTATGGACTCTATCAATATGTAATAGTGATCCGTAATATTACATAATACATGTACATGATGATAGAGATGAGCCAGATATCATACTATCATCTCGAATAAGACCGTTCTACCCGTATAAGTCCTCCCTTAATCATCATAATCGCCTGCCTGCGATTATAATAATTGCCTTGAGGGCACTATAACCAACATCTCAATTGTATGAAGTATGCTTATTTAGAAGTTTGATATTTCATTGCTAATTATTTTACCCTATGCTTTTATATAATTAATAGTTAATTAATTAAAACAACGAATTTAGAAAAGAGTTGAATCATATAAACCAACCATGATAGTAAAGGTAATTCGATACCCTATGATCTCTTTATTATTCAAAACCTGCTTTTTAATTTAACTTGCAATTTAATTTCTTACTTGCACTTTTATTTTTATGCACTTAATTTTAGTTTTAAATCAACCCTTTTATTTTAACTTTTTTTAGAATTAATTATAATTCTAAACACCTCTCTGTGGTATGATCCATAAGTACTACATTTGCATAACCGTGCACTTGCGGTAAAATTGTGAGACACATAAAATCTCAATCACGAGTCAAGGGGTGGAAACCGTTAGACCCCTAATAACCCGATAAGTTGTGCCAATGTCAGGCTCATAACCGACCGAGAAACTACTGAGCTCATATCAGTAAATCTCATCCTCCCTTGTCAGGGTCATATGGTGATGGTCAATCGAATACAACGCGACATCAACTCCCTACACCGGGAGAGATGAATCCCTTCCGATCTCTCACTGCCTCCATATGGATTGGGACTATACCCAACTAAAATCTGTTTGTACGACTCTTTAAAGTCGTGGTAGGGTAGTAATTAAAGTACAGAGGGAACTCACACTAGACAAATGACGATCTCAGGTCTACAGACTACTCTGCACTCATGTCACTAGAGAATCGCTATCTAATGATAAGAATAATAACATCTAGGAGTTCTCGGTGAGTCCGTTCGGTGTACTCATTCTTTAATTAGCACCTTTCGGTGTACTCATTCTCTAATGAGGACATGTATACAATTTTTGGTGTCAATCACCAATGGTTGTGAGACTGGCCATCTCCTATCATCGGGGGTCAAGAAACGTATACACTGGTCTACTCTGAAATATCGATGCCCAGTCTTGATATCCCCACGACTAGGAACATTTAAGGATGTGTTTATGGACTACCTAGTGTAAGTCCGCGGCGGCGCCCCGGCCGTCGATCCGATGCCGGAAACGCGGAAACAAAAATTTTGCAAACTAGCAAACCGGCACCACCGCGCACTTTTCACCCGGATCGGGCCATTAACCTAGCAACTAGCAAACTAAAATAAGAGTAGAGAAGTATACCAAGCGATCCGTGTCCTTCGGTCTTCGTCTCCACTCCGATCTCCTGCGGAATCTCCGTTCTTCTCCTCCTCGTCGGAAAGGGCACCATATAGCCGAATACTTTTACGGGCTCCCACCTCTTGACCGAGGCAACTCGGGCGCGAAGTTGGCTAGCCGACGCGTCCAAGATGTGCGGTAGAATAGTGTAGAATCGTTGTCTCTTTTGGGGTTTTAAAAGTTGCCATGGAAGAACTTTGGAGAAGGGTTTTAGATTTTTGGAGCAAGCAAAATGAAATGATATCTTTTCACACCAAAATGAAATTTTCTCTCATTCTCCCCCTCTCCCTAAAGTGGCCGGCCCAATCTCCTCAAGAAGAAGATTGGAGAGAGAAAAAAGGCATCTCAAAAAAAATGTATATAGAAAAAAGAATGAAAACAATATATAAAATGGTCACACCAAAATCTAATCCAAATCCCTTCACAAAACCATCATGAAAAAGGCAATGGAAAAGACAAGAAAAGAATCTCATGATGGTTGAACCACAAATGCAATAAACCCCCTCCACAAATACTAATTTGCACAATTGCAAATTAGCCCTTCCATCAGAAAGTCCGGCCGCGAAAGAACAAAAGAAAACCGGCCGGAACGGAATGCAAACTGGCAACATCAGAAAACTGATCCCGTAATAAATTACAGGAAAACCTCTCTACTGTAAATACATGCCCGCATTTGTATTCCCACTGAACACAAATGCAAAGAGACAATATCTACACTATCTAATACTAGGATCCGGCTTAAGCCAAAGACGGCTAGTAAAATCCGTCCGATCATGATCCGTGCAATACCGCACGTATCTGATCGAACCCTGCCATATCTCCATACGGTCTCTACAGCATTTCGCCCGAAACCTGAGTAACTGTGTGTGGTGGACTCTAAAGACTCGTCAATACTATGGCTGTGGATTTAACCACTATCACGTCAGAGGTATTAGCCATACGTGACGGGCCACCAGCTATTGACCAAAAGGGATGTCGATGAGCGAACTCATCCTGACACCCTACTGAGCCTGTCAGTGA
This sequence comes from Agapanthus africanus, assembly GCA_030015575.1. NCBI lineage: Eukaryota > Viridiplantae > Streptophyta > Magnoliopsida > Asparagales > Amaryllidaceae > Agapanthus > Agapanthus africanus. Next base: position 212,828,845 of record JASDDO010000004.1, read on the forward strand.
CAATATCCATACAGTCCGGTCCGTTCGTCTATGAGCATCGCATGGCGGGCCTAGGGGTTGGTAAAAGTCAGACCCTCAATAGCGGTACAAGTCGTGTCGGAGTGTAGCCCAGAACACCCTGAGATACTACTGGAATACCTACCAGCAAATCTCCTGCCTTGGCCAAGGACTTTTTATGTACTGGCTCTCCTAGACACAGCGCGACCTCACCCCCAATACCGGGAGAGACGAACCTCTGCAGATCCGCTCACTGCTTCCATGTGGCTCGGGACTGTACCCAACTAAAACCTGTTTGCACGACTCCTTTGAGCCGTGGTAGGGTAGTAATCAAAGCACAGTAGGAACTCACACGAGACAAATGACGATCTCAGGTCGATGAACTAACCTGTACGCATGTCACCAGGGAACTGCTATCTGACGTCAGGTATAAAACCAACTAGCAGGTTCCCGGCGAGTCCTGTCCGGTGTACTCATAACCCAATGAGCACCTGTATACATCTTAGGTGAACCAACTGACACCAGTGGCTTGTGAGACCGGCCACCGCCCCTCGTCGAGGTCTCGACTGTATACACTAGTCTACTCTGGAGAATCGATGCCCTGTCTCGAAACTCCCAAGACTAGGGACCTTTTAAGGATGTGCTTATAGACCCCAGCTCCCACGTATATGATCGCCCTCATACTGCCGGTAGTCAAGCAAGAATCCTAGGGGCTCTATCAACGTGTAATAGCGACTCGTAAGGTCACCTAAAGTAGTACACGATGATAAAGATAAACCAGATAGCATACTATCATCTTGAGTAAGACTGTCCTACCGGGACAGGTCCTCCCCTTAATCATTGCAATCACGTGCCTGTGATCCAATAATTGACTCTGAGGGCACTATCTGCAACAATCTCCCACTTGCACTCAAGGCTAATTATTGCGATGTCGCATACTCACAGCCCGTGTGATACCGAACACCCAACTCTTCTACTAGTCAGTCTCACAAAGCTCGTTTGTGAAACTATTGCGTTCGAGGAATAGCCTCAGTGAGTGGATCCACTCTGATGTTTGTTTCTATGTCTCTCTATATCTCATGTTTGCGGAGAAAGCCATCTCCCGAAATGAGCAATACCTGTCTTAGAATGTCTGGATGTCTGATGGGACCTAGCTCATAAATGAACTCCAAATCTAAACTTCTTAGACTGTATCGTCAACTGAACTTAATCAGTATCCTGCGCCATGCCTTCCCTCAGTATCCACCTGGACCACCTGTCCAAAATACTGCCCCTCGTCAGAGGGAAAACTATAACTCTGACAGCCACTCTGCCATCCATGTCACCTTGGAAGCCTGGAATGATAACTGTCTCCCGAAGAAGACTGTCGTTATCATATCCCTAGAACATCCACTTATGTTCTAAAACTGCTTCCGAATGTTTCTCCAGGATTGGATGAATATCAACTTATTGCACCTACTGCAAGAACAACATCTGGTGTGGTACTTGACATCTCATGATCAACTCAATTGCCTAAGCAAGTGATCTGCCAATCATGCGCGTCCCTCTCCTTTTTAGTCTGTAAGACACCTTTAGAGAGGGTGACTCCATCACCTGCAGGTATACTACCGTGCCAGGAGTCGTCCATTCTAAATACTCATAGAATGTTGTCCAAGTACCCAGATTGGGAAGCCACCCAAATCTAGATCTAAAACCGTAGATCTAGTAACCAGAATATCTGATATAATATCCAAGTCCCATGTGGAGAAACTACTGTGTGACAACCAAAGAATAACCGATCGTAGTATAGGAATATCACTTCCTACTCTGTGTATGTCATCAAATACCGGGACATCACACCCTACTACCTTCTTAACAGATCCATCCCCTATTCTGATGAAGTCAAATCTATGACTGTCACATCAGAAATAGATGATCTATCTCCGCTATATCTGCTTTAGTCTATGAATAGACATAAGCCAACTGTCCACCAATGCTTCCGCTGCTCCCACTGACTACGACAACCCTCTGGCAGAGTCATATAGACGTACACTACTAAAGCTAGTTTAGAACGACGCTATAATCATCCTCCTGCCGGGTCTCACAGTCTGGAACAACAGCAATAACAAGTCTGGGTAAACAAGAACCTCCCTGCCACCGTCCCTGAGCATACCGAAGTACCTCTCGGGTGCCTGAGGTTACCCACTTTATCTGCGGAGTGGCCAATAGAACGTTAAACCAGATTGAATCTTTAGGTTCTTATCAAATCTTCAGTAATCGTTTGCGGTTCTGGAATCACTTCCAGTTCTACCATACTCCCACTACTGTTTTCTGAAAAAAATCCATTTTTATTAAAACTGTGACGAGTCAAGAACAATATCACTATTGATCTTCTAGATGGTAGAAAGTCAACCCTCGTCATAGCCCGGGTCAACCCACAAACAGCCATTACAGAAACGTGCCTTGAGTTATCCAGAGTCTGGTTTTATGCATAAGCCGGACAACTCCCCGTACCTTAACAATGTCAAGATATGAACTGTTCTATATCCAATATAGAAACAGAGGCACTGATTTAATTGAACCAGATTCAAATCATGCAGCTGTCTCCAGTGCATGTTAAGTAAATGGAGAGAGGCCGATCAGCGTTACTCAACTTAGGAGTGCTTCCAATTATGAGTAACCTGAAAGAGAAGCAAGTTCTCTTAACCGCTACTATCAACTGAATACCATTCATAAGTATCTACATCTTCGATCACCTTGAAGAATCCCGATACTTGTAATACCTTGTTCTCTACTTTATTCATATACCTATAACTTCTCAAAACTTGGACCCTGTGTTTCTACGAAACACTTGTCTAAGAACTAGAGAAGTTATAAGTAAACCGAATATAGTACGAGGACCAACCCCTCTGTCCTAATGGACACTGGACAATATACAATACTCTGTATTAGTCCCCTGAGTCTAGTGACTCATTCACTGTGTGTCGTAGGTTGAAAACTGTACTTATGGTCAAGAAGAATTACACTGTTGTTCAATGCTCCTTACCTAACCATCCACTGGTATAGGTAAATGTCATAGACATAATCTCAAAAAGGTATATCTCACTCTATGAAAATAGACGTACAGATATATCAATTTGAAATTGGTGCACAAGAAAGGATATTCAAAACCAAATATTTGCCGTCCGGCAAACAACCCAGGTGGCTTCCTCAAATATCACCGATTATAACGAATCCCGATATAATGAGGATGGTCACCTAATTCCCAATAACTTACTCCCACTCATCATCTGTAAAACCATACAGATGTGAGAATCATACCTGGTAAATACATACCCTGGAGCAAGTGTCTAATCGGGAAATCAGTTTTCCTTTAACAGTACACAGTGCAACTGAAACATTGAAATGTTTCGATGGGGTATCCTGGTATTCCTAGTAATGCCTCTTCCATTATCCAGATTCACAACTGTAACCGTATATCTCTTTTCCATTTCACCAAATCCCTTTATATGTCTTTAGTCATTACCATCTGTACACCCCTTTAGGCCAAATGGTTTTCTTCCTTCCCTACCGTTTGGCACCAGCCTATGGTTTGGAAGAAGACTATCCAATAAGCATAATGGGTGTACTGTCCTAGTCCTAGGAACACTCGTAATGCGAGAGAAGGTGAAGATAAAAGACACCTGAATGAACTTTATTCCTATTTCTCCTGAACCAGGATCCATCCCCGAACTGGAACAAGTTCCTTTCGAGTTCGTATATAACCATACGATGGATTATCCAATAAACTGGGATCTTCGTAGTGATACGGAGGGTCCTGGAGAAATACAAAGGTGATTTAGGATTGGCGAAGAAATACTTGGTTTGGTCGTGAATAGCAGTCGCAATTTACTTTGCCCTCTTACTAATCCCTTGCTTTGTCTTTACTTAATACCTTCTGTACACCGTTTAGGCTAATTGGTTTTCTTCATTCCCTACCGGTCGGCACCAGCCTAAGGTTTGGAAGAAGACTATCCAATTTGCGTAATAGGTGTACTATCTCCTAAACTAAGGAGTACTCGCAACCTGAGAGAAGGTAAAAGGAAAAGACAACTGAATAGTCCTATTCGTTTTCTCCAGAACCGAAAACCATCCTCGAATTCCTTCGAGTTCGTATATAACCATACGATGGTTTTGTCCAATGGAAGTGGACGTTCGTAGTAATACGGGGTGTCCTGGAGAAAAAGGTAAAAGTAGGAGTGGCAATGAGGTTTGCAACTCTGACAATCCAAAAGCCAGTGTTAAGAAGGTTCGGTCAACTTGGTCACTGAGTCATAGTCTAGGGTCGGGTCAATGGTCGCTGCCAAAGAGAGAGAGAAAAGAAACACTCAGCTTGCACTCTAACCTAGATCAGAATGGTTATCACTTAATCTAATCTGGAAACGTCCCACTGTAACGTCAAATTCTTCCCCAAACCTGAAAGAAGAATTAGCCGGGATCACCCGAGAAGTAAACCAACTCATCAGTGGGAATCGGGATCCAACTATCATCGCATGATAATGTGACGGAATCTGCTCACGCTATCACACTCCAGAAGGTATGCGCATATCTGGCAAGTTTCAGTTCTTTTGAAACTCCCGATGTGGATTTTTGCCCCATGCTCTTATGACCATGACTTTGGCCAACATATCATAAGTCACATGTCAAGTTCTACCCGTCATTATCCAGGTTAATTTGAACCCACCCGTACCTACCCTTGACTTTAACCAAAATGGCAGTACGACTGTCCTAAACCAACGCATTTATCTATGCTGCATATGAATACCCAACAGCTACCAAACACTGTGCCTTGACTTTGGCCAACATACACATCTTGAATACTCTTGACTATCCATATGAAATGACGGAGGGCTACGAATGGTTTCTGGCGAAAACCTTTAACGTAATGAACTTGATATCGTTGAAGGAACTGATAGCTTTTAAAAATATAGTGACGAAAACCTTTGCTAAAGAGGTCACTCCCGGTGAAGGGATCTCGGCTCTTTCCCCGTAGAATGAGGTGCAGGATATTCTAACTGAATACCACGATGCAAAGCAAAAGTAATCGGCTATAGTGAAGTTATTGCCCTGACGCAAACTTTTGTCCAAGGGGTCACTCCCGGTGAAGGGATCTCGGCCCTTGCCTCGTCGACTGAGGAGCAGGATATTCCGACTGAATACCACGATGCAAAACAAAAGAGAACGCCCTTGCAATAACAGCTTTTGAAAAAGTTTTCCAACAACAACAGAATAGGTTTGTTTATCTTGCATTGATCCGAATCAACGCAGTCCCATCAATTGATCACACCATAAAAAGAATGAAAATAATGATGTACATATATGTCATCCGCATTCGCTACTGGGTCCCGTCATCACCCGTTAGGTTACTTAACTAACGACAGAGCGGGGACTGGACTAGCGCGGATGCAAAACATATACAACATCTACTAATATATATATAATATATAATTTTCGCTCAAGGCGTGATAAAAATGCAACAATACAGAAATGTATAGCAACACAGATCAATACAGATATCTGGGATCCCCGGGTTTCACAGAGCCGCTGCTGAAACTTGACGTTCCCCTGGTCGTGTGGATAGCTTGTGCAATGAAAACCTAGACCCCTACGGGCGCGGCAAGTTACCCGCCAAAACCTGAAGCGAGGCAGCCCCCTTCAGCTACGTGAATGGACCACCCAGCACTTCACGGAATCCGGTAACTTGGGCACCCCTCCTGGGTCAACCTATACCCCCTACGAGTGCGGCGAATAGCCCACCAATTCTAGAGTAAAGCCCCCTCCGTCTCAAAGCCATGAGATGCGGGCTTGTTGCCCTTTAGAACCAGGCTATCCGTGCACACCTCCGCGGGGTAATCCTAGTACAGAAAGTAAAATATACATACAACGGGTACATCGACCGCAACCTGGTTGTGCCCCAAAATAAATAATACAAACAGGCAGTGACGGCAGTCCACATGTCGGACGCTCGCCCCGCAATAACAAATGTACATATAAAACAGAACTGTACTAGCATTGCATTCAGGCTATCCCACACGACCGATCCGTAACATCACAGCACAACACAAAACATCAACGTGAATGTCACGTTCGCAAATCCGTCTAAAAAGGCTATAGCAGATAGACTGGATTTACCGAACGAGTGACATTCACGGTCGCAGATATAATGTAAATACTGTGAACTAGCATGTTTAAAATATCCAATCGAATAAATTTATCAAAGTGGGCCCCAAGCAGTACTGTAGCACTCACAGAAAATATGGGCCCAAAAAGAATATCCCAAAACCCCTATTTTTAACTCATAAGCTATCTGCAAAATTTTGATCAAGTGATCAATCAAAAGCGCAGCGGCACCGCGGCCCAAGCATGGGTTTGGACGCGGTTCCGCGGCGGTTTGGAGAGATCGCGCCACCAAATTTTCACAGATTGCTTCTATATCCATGCACAGTATTCTGAGACAACCTGAAAAATTTTTGGAGCCAAAATAATTTCGACAGAGAACACATGTGCATTGAAAATACGGTTTTTGGGGATTTTGTTCAATCGAGTTCTAAACATACTAGAGCAAGCTAGGCATGGTTAATAGCGTGGCTCTGATACCAATGTAAGTCCGCGGCGGCGCCCCGGCCGTCGATCCGACGCCGGAAACGCGGAAACAAAAATTTTGCAAACTAGCAAACCGGCACCACCGTGCACTTTTCACCCGGATCGGGCCATTAACCTAGCAACTAACAAACTAAAATAAGAGTAGAGAAGTATACCAAGCGATCCGTGTCCTTCAGTCTTCGTCTCCACTCCGATCTCCTGTGGAATCTCCGTACATCTCCTCCTCGTCGGAAAGGGCACCACATAGCCGAATACATTTACGGGCTCCCACCTCTTGACCGAGGCAACTCGGGCGCGAAGTTGGCTAGCCGACACGTCCAAGATGTGCTGTAGAATAGTGTAGAATCGTTGTCTCTTTTGGGGTTTTAGAAGTTACCATGGATGTAGGAATCAAGAACTTTGGAGAAGGGTTTTAGATTTTTGGAGCAAGCAAAATGAGATGATATCTTTTCACACCAAAATGAAATTTTCTCTCATTCTCCCCCTCTCCCCAAAGTGGCCGGCCCAATCTCCTCAAGAAGCAGATTGGAGAGAGAAAAAAGGCATCTCAAAAAAATGTATATAGAAAAAAGAATGAAAACAATATATAAAATGGTCACACCAAAATCTAATCTAAATCCCTTCACAAAACCATCATGAAAAAGGCAATGGAAAAGACTAGAAAAGAATCTCATGATGGTTGAACCACAAATGAAATAAACCCCTTCCACAAATACTAATTTGCACAATTGCAAATTAGCCCTTCCATCAGAAAGTCCGGCCGTGAAAGAACAAAAAAAAAACCGGCCAGAACGGAATGCAAACTGACAACATCAGAAAACCGATCCCGTAATAAATTACAGAAAAACCCCGCTACTGTAAATACATGCCCGCATTTGTATTCCCACTGAACACAAATGCAAAAAAGACAATATCTACACTATCTAATACTAGGATCCAGCTTAAGCCAAAACCGGCTAGTAAAATCCGTCCGATCACGATCCGTGCAATACCGCACGTATCTGATCGAACCCTGCCTTATCTCCATACGGCCTCTACAGCGTTTCGTCCGAAACCTGAGTAACTGTGTGTGGTGGACTCTAAAGACTCGTCAATACTAAGGCTGTGGATTTAACCACTAGCACGTCAGAGGTATTAGCCATACGTGACGGGCCATCAGCTATTGACCAAAAGGGACGTCGATGAGCGAACTCATCCTGACACCCTACTGAGCCTGTCAGTGATAATATCCATACAGTCCGGTCCGTTCGTCTATGAGCATCGCATGGCGGGCCTAGGGGGTTGGTAAAAGTCAGACCCCCAATAGCGGTACAAGTCGTGTCGGAGTGTAGCCCAGAACACCCTGAGATACTATTGGAATACCTACCAGCAAATCTCCTGCCTTGGCCAAGGACTTTTCATGTACTGGCTCTCCTAGACACAGCGCGACCTCACCCCTAATACCGGGAGAGACGAACCCCTGCAGATCCGCTCACTGCCTCCATGTGGCTCGGGACTGTACCCAACTAAAACCTGTTTGCATGACTCCTTTGAGCCGTGGTAGGGTAGTAATCAAAGCACAGTGGGAACTCACACGAGACAAATGAAGATCTCAGGTCGATGAACTAACCTGTACACATGTCACCAGGGAACTGCTATCTGACGTCAGGTATAAAACCAACTAGCAGGTTCCCGGCGAGTCCTGTCCGGTGTACTCATAACCCAATGAGCACCTGTATACATCTTAGATGAACCAACTGGCACCAGTGGCTTGTGAGACCGGCCACCGCCCCTCGTCGGGGTCTCGACTGTATACACTAGTCTACTCTAGAGAATCGATGCCCTGTCTCGAAACTCCCATGACTAGGGACCTTTTAAGGATGTGCTTATAGACCCCAGCTCCCACGTATATGATCTCCCTCATACTGCTGGTAGTCAAGCAAGAATCCTAGGGGCTCTATCAACGTGAAATAGCGACTCGTAAGGTCACCTAAAGCAGTACACGATGATAAAGATAAACCAGATAGCATACTATCATCTTGAGTAAGACTGTCCTACTGGGACAGGTCCTCCCCTCAATCATTGCAATCACGTGCCTGTGATCCAATAATTGACTCTGAGGGCACTATCTCCAACACCTAGCTCCCACAGTATGATTGCCATCATAATACTGGTAGTCAAGTAAGGATCCCACGGGCTTTATCATTATGTATTAGCGACATGTAATAGCTGTTAGTAGGCCTTGGGCACTTTACCATAAATATAGCACAATTAAGATAGGGTTTTCAAAAATTGTAGAGAGCTCAAGAATCTACAATAAAGGATCATTGCCAAAGAATTAAACATTGCAATAAATATACAAGGTTAGAAATTGAGCTACTATTGAAACATCTTCATTTGCTCCTAATTGTGTTGGACTCCTTGCTAAGCTTCATAGGAAGAGTGATCAAGCTTAATGAAGACTTCTCTTTGTCGAAGACGGATCCACTTGAGAGCTCCCAACCATGCCTTCAACTTCATGCAAGTATGAAGTAACCTAGATGGCTAGGTTGTTAAGCTAGCTAACTAGGTGATGTAGTTTCCTCACTTCCCTTTTGTGTTGGGTTTTGGTGCCCGTGTCGTGGAAGCCGCGACCGATACGGAAGCGAAAACAAAAACTTTTGCAAGCACCGAACGCCCGTAAAACCCAGGATACGGTCCAATAACCTAAACTAGCTAGCCAGGAGTGCAAGACTTGAGAAACTACAACCTTTGTCGCGTGTCCACCCACTTGTGGAAGACCCCTATAAGCTCGTAGCCGTCGGGACCGCGCTTGAAGATCGACCACCCTCGTCGAAGACGATCCACCTGAGGAAAATCGGAGGAGGCTCTAACCGAGAATCCATACTTGCTTGGTGTGGATGGTCGGTGATGTAGGAATACTTCACTAAATTTCTTTCTCTAGAATCCATGCTCAAATGAGAGCAAGAAGAAGAAGAGGAGGAGGAGAGGATCATGGTTGCTCACACTTACAACTTTGAGCATGAGGCATGAGATAGAAAAATCATCAAGTCAAAAATCAAAAGAGAATGGTTACATATATTACAACCATGATGCAATAGTGCACCAAATAAATGCACATCCATAAATGCTAGAAACATACCTCCCAACATGCCTCATGCCACCATTCCTCCACCTCATTTTCTTATTTAATTTTCTAAAATGAAAATCAAATATGAGGTGTCCTTCTTCTAGAAGCATTCCCGTATAAATACGGAATACTTCACTGATATATGTAACGCTACATATACGCATATCCGTATAAAAATACAGATAGCACCAAAGAGAGAAAATGAATAGTGAACAATAATACTAAAATATATGTATCAAAATACATATATAAATTTTTAAATTAAAACCTGATTTAATAATCCGACTTAATCCTAAGCCGGCTTGTATTATTAACCGCCCGATTAAAGTCCATGTATCCTGTACACGCATTTAATCGGACCCCTGCATGTACCAACGTACGGCTCTTACATCTGTCGCCTGTACTGGGAAAACCCTATGTGTGGGACTCTAAAGACTCGACAATATGCTGGCAGCGGGTTTAACCACAAGCACGTCAGCGACACTAGCTGTACGTAACGGCTACCCAGGTACTTGTTGAAAGAGGGGTCGACAATCAAGTACGTCCTTACCCTACTGAGCCTGAATATGAAAATCTCCGTACAGTCCAGTCTCTTCGTCAAAGAGTATCGCATATTGGGTCTAGGGGGTGGATAACGTCAGACCCCTACTAACCCGATAAGTCATGTCTGAGTCAAGCTCATCACCAATAGAGACACTACTGATCAACTATCAGTAAATCTCATCCACCGTGGCCACGGATTTCTGGTGATAGCCAACTGAACATAGCGCGATATCGACTCCTAATACCAGGAGAGACGAATCCCTGACTGTCGACCACTGCCTCCATGTGGCTCGGGACTGTACCCAACTAAAACCTGTTTGCACGACTCCTTTGAGCCGTGGTAGGATAGTAATTAAAGTACAGTGGGAACTCACATGAGAAAAATGACGACTTCAGGTCAAAGGACTAAGCTATACTCATGCCACCTGAGAACTTCCATCTAACGATAGATATAATACCATCTAGAAGTTCTCGACGTGTCCGTCCAGTGTACTCACCTCCAGTGAGCAACTGTATAATATCTTAGGTGACACAACACCAATGGCTTATGGACCGGCCACCGCGCCTTGTCAGGGTCTAGAAGCGTATACACTAGTCTACTCCGGAATATCAATGCCCAGTCTCGATACTCCCACGACTAGAGATATTTAAGGATGTGCATATAGACAATCCAGCTCCTACATATATGATCGCCATCATAATGTTGGTTATCAAGCAACAATCCTACGGGCTTCATCAATGATGAAGATAAACCAGATAGCATACTATCATTTGAATAAGACTGTTATACCTATATAGGTCCTCCCTCAATTATCATAATCGTCTACTTGCAATCATAATAATTTCCTTGAGGGCACTATATCCAATAATCTTCCACTTGCACTTAAGGCCAATTATTGCGGTATCGCGTACCCACATCTCGTGTGTTACCGAATACCCAACTTCTCTATTAATAAGTTTTGCAAACTATATTTATGAAACTCATTGTGTTCGAGAAATAGCCTCAGTGAGTGGATCCGCTACAATGTTCCAACTTCTTCTCTCTATATCTCAACTTTGCGGAGATCAACAATCTCCCAAACTGAGCGATACCCCGCCTCAAGAATTTTTCTGGATACATGACGGGACCAAGTTCATCAATGAAAAACTCCATCCAACAAATTTCTTAGGCTGTATCCTCTGTTGAGTCATAATCAACATCGTGCACCATGATTACCTCAGTATCCATATTGGAACTCCATCCAATATACCGATCCTCAGAAGAGGATAAACTAAAAACTCTGACAGCATCTCTGTCATCCAGGTCACCTTCGAAGCCTGAACCGATAACCGCCTCCCAAAGGAGGCTGCCGTTATCTTATACCAAGAACATCCTCTTATGTTCTTTACTGCTTCCCATTGTTTCTCAAGGATTGGATTAATATATGCTTATTGCATCTAGTGCAAAAGCAATATATGGTGTTGTACAAGATATTGCATGATTGACTCAATTGCCTAAGCAAATGATATGTCATTCATGCCAGTCCCTCTCCTCATCAGTCTAGAAGACATCCCTTTTAGAGAGGGTGACTCGATCACCTGCGGGTACACCACCACGCCAGGAGTTGTCTATTCTAAAATACTTTTAGAATGCTGTCTAAGTACCCGATTGGGAAACTTCCCAAATTTAGATCTAGTCACCAGAACTCCTGATATATTATCCATCCAACATGGAGAAAACATTATGTGACAACCAAAGTCTGACTGATTGTAGTATATGAACATCATTTCCTATCTGGAGCATGTCATCCAAATCCCAGACAGTACTCCCTACATCCTTCTTACTAAATTCATCTTTTGTTTTGATGAAGTCAATCACCTTGACTGTCATATCAAAATAAATGACCCGTCTCCGCTATCCACGCTTTGGTCTACGAATATACATAGGCAACTTGCACATCTTCCGCTGCTCCCTCTGCCTACGATAACCCTCTGGCAGAGTCATATACACGTGCACTTCCAAATTCCTACTTTGAAAGACATTATAGTTATCCAACTGCCAGATATCTTTGCTAAGAATAGCATCGGCGCCAAGTCATATCTATATGGACTTCAGCATGGACACTGAAGTAAAAGTCATATCACAATCCACAACGGGTATTTGATGAAAACTCTTTACAACAAGTCTAGCCTTGTTAGGTTAGTATCTTTCCACCAGCACAGATCCCGAAAGATCTACTAACTCCTAATGGGTTTTACCTCTTCAGGAGCACCCAGCAAAGTCCAAAATCCATAATTTGCTGAAGTGCTTGGAGTCCATCTTGGGTATGAAATGCCTGGTCACCTAGAAGTAACCACTTCCTATGACCTGCTGATAACTAGTAGGGGGATAACAGTGCCAAGTCATATCCATATGAACTTCAGCACAAACACTGAAGTAAAAGCCTCATCACAATTTACAACAGGTATTTGATGAAAACTATTTACAACAAGTCTAGCCTCATTAGGTTAGCACCTTTCCACCTGCACAGATCTTGAAAGATCTACTTGCCCCTAATGGGTTTTACCCCTTCAGGAGCACCCGACAAAGTCCAAAATTCATAATTTGCTGAAGTGCGTGGAGTCCACTTTGGATATGAAATATCTGGTCACTTAGAAGTCACTATTTACCATGACATGTTAACAACTAGTAGGACCATCATCGCCATGATGTTGACCTCTTTGTCACCATCTACGAGGAAACTGACGTATCTCTCAGGTGTCTGAGGTCACCTACTAAAATTTACGGAGTGGTTAATGGTTTGTCAAGTCCAATTGAATCCTTAGGTTCTACTAAATTTTCGGTAACCGTTTGTGGTTCTGAAATTGCTTCCAATTCTACCATACCCCCATTAGTTTCCTTTGCAAAAGGATTCCTTTTATAAAAAGGTGGCGAGTCAAGAACAAACTAACTATTGATCTTGAAAATGGTAGAAACAAAATTCTAGCGAATGCTTGGGATAATCCATAAACCGCCATTACCAAAGCGTGCCTTGAGTTTGTCCGGATTCTGCTTTTAAACAGAAACCAGATAACTCCATATCTTAACAATCTCAAGATATGTAACCATTCTATATCCATATAGAATCAAGGCATTAAATATAGATGGAACCAGATTCAAATGTCATGCAGCTGTTTCCAGTGCATTTTACCTAATGGAAAAGGGCCAATACAACATTACTTATCATGGATCGCGTCCACGGATGAGTAACTTGTGAGAGAATCAAGTTCTCGATATTACTATTGATGGAATACTTAGCATAAGTATCTACATTTTCGATCACCTCGAAAAATCCTGATACTTCCAACGTATGGTTCTCTACATTATTCTTACACCTATAAACTTCTCAAAATCTTTGGACCTTGTATTACAAGGAATGCGTGTCTAAAACCAGAGAATTCATAGGTAAACCTGAATGAAGTAAGAGCACCAACCCCTTGTCCCGAAAGACACCGGAAAACATACATTTCCATATATAAGTCCCAAGAGTATACCAACTCAAATTCCGTGTTTTGTAGATTGAAAACTGTATTTTGGTCGAGAATGTCTTGCACCGTTATTCAATGCATCTTACCTTATCTTCAACTGATAAAGGTAAATGTTTACAACACAATTTTCAAAATGTATATCTCACTTTATAAAATAAAGGTACAGATATTTCATTTTAAAATTTGTTGCATTATAACGGTTATTCGAAACCAAATATTTGCCGTCAGGCAAAAGCCAGGAGATTTAATCCAATATCACCAATTGCAACGAATTCCGATATTGTGGTTCAGATCTCCCATTTCGAAATATTCTACTACCACTCATCATTTGCAATACCGTACAAATGTAAGATCCAAATCTGGTAAATACATACCCTGGAGTTAGAATTGATTGGGAAAACAGTTCTCTTTTACAAATACATAGAAATACTGAAACATAAAAATGTTTCATAGAGGGTGATCAGGTATTCCTAGCAATGCTTTTTCCATTATCCAGATTCATGACAGTAGTCGCAATTTCCTTTGCCCTCACTTCAATTCCTTTATATATCTCTACATCTTACCTTCTGCACACCGTCCATAGGATAATTGATTTTCTTCTTTCCCTACCTTTCGGCACCAGCCTGAGGTTTAGAAGAAGACTATTCAATAAGCATAACAGGTGTACTCTCCTAATATAAGGAGCTCTCGCAATATGAGAGAAGGTAAAGGAAAGAGACAACTGAATAATCCTATTCAACTTCTTCAGAACATGTGGTCATCCTCAATTGAAGTAACTTCTTCGAGTTCGCATGTAACTATACGATGGCCGTTTCAAGCGATATAGATCATCATAGTGATACGAAGTGTTCTGAAGAAATGCAAAGGGTAAAGTAGGAGTGGCATGGATATGTGCAACATTGTCGCGAATCAAGACAAGCCAAAGTCAAAGGGTGTAAGAAGGTTCGGTTAACTTGGTTTATGAGTTTTTAAGGTAAGTCATGGGTCGATGTACCATAGAGAGAGAAAAGAAACACTCAGCATGCACTCTATCAAGATTAGATTGGTTTTCACTTTATCTAATCAGGATGGCTCCCACTGTATCCTCGAATTCTCCTTCAAACCCTAAAAGGAGAACTAGTTGTTGGCTATAGTGCTCTCAAGTCAATTATTGTAATTGTAGGCACACGATTAGATAATTGAGGGAGGACCTATACGGGTAGAACAGTCTTACTCAAAATGATAATATACTATCTGGTTTGTCTTTATCATCATGTACAAGCTTTAGGTGGTATTACAGTTCACTATTACATGTTGATAGAGCCCATATGATTCTTGCTTGACTACCAGTATTATGATGGAGATCATATACGTGGGAGCTGGGTAGTCTATGAGCATATCCTTAAATGTCTCTAGTCGTGGGAGTATCGAGACTGGGCATCGATGCTCCAGAGTAGACTAGTGTATACTGATCGAGACCCCGACAATGGGCGGTGGCCGATCTCACAAGCCATTGGTGTTAGTTTGTTCACCTAAGATAGTATACATGTGCTTATTGGGTTATGAGTACACTGGAAGGACTCGCCGGGAACCTGCTAGTTGGTATTATACCTATTGTTAGATAGCAGTTCCCAGGTGACATGTGTACAGATTAATCTGTCGACCTGAGATCGTCATTTGTCTCGTGTGAGTTCCCACTGTGCTTTGATTACTACCCAACCACGGCTCAAAGAAGTCGTGTAAACAGGTTTTAGTTAGGTACAGTCCCGAGCCACATGGAGGCGTGAGCGGATCGTCGGGGATTCGTCTCTCCTGGTATTGGGGGTTGATGTCGCGCAGTGCACGGGTGGCCATCACCAGAAATCCTTGATCAAGATAGTCGAGAATTACTAATTTGGATCAGTAGTTTCTCAGTTTGTGATGGGCTTCATACCGACACAAAATGTCGCGTTTTAAGGGGCCTGACTTTATCCACCCCCATAGAATCGATATGCGATACTCTTAGACGAACAGACCGTACTGTATGGATATTGTCATGGACAGGCTCAGTAGGGGTCAGGATGAGTTTGCTCGTCGGCTTTCCTTTCACTCAATACCTTGGTAGCCGTTACGTACAGCTAGTGCCGCTGACGTGCTTATGGTTGCTGGGTTACCACAGCACCCCGGCCATCAATCCGTGGCCAAACACGGAGCAAAAACTTTAAAAAACTGGCGCTAACGGAACCCTAATCGACGGATCGAACCATCAACCCTATACTAGTTATCATAAAAGAGTTTAGAGAGGTTATACCGATTGATCCATGTCCTTCGGTCTTCAACCTCTGTCCTAAGCTCCTCGTGACTTCCTTGATCAAGTTTGACCTCCGGTCTCCCCACATCGAAGAAGATCCACATCCAGGGTTCGTAATACGGTCTCCCGCTTCAAAACCGAAGCAACTCGGGTATCTAGTTTGCTAGCCTAGATAGCTGTTCCCCTCCGAATGGCGGCGCACAGGACCGTGATGTCCTGACGCTGGGATTCGGGGCAGATGCTATTTGGTTTTATCCGTCCACCTCTACGAAGATGCCAAGTTGATTTATGGCACCGTGTATCGGAGGTTTAGACGGATGCGGCCGATGTAGCAGACTTCGTCAGATTCCCCCTCATTTGAGGGGTTTTTGATTGTGGGGACGCTCTTGTTCGTTATATGAATGCCCTAGAGGCCATTACTGTACATTGGATGTATATTGTAGTGGATGCTGGGACATATATAGGGAGGACTTTCTTGCTCGACATGATAGTATGTTATCTGGTTGCTCTTTACCTTAACGTGTACACAGATTGTCTCTCTATTACATGTTGGTAAAGCCCTTAGGATGTGTACTTGACTACCTGGACTATGATGCGGATCATACTAGTGGGGACAGGGTAGTCCATAAGTACATCCTTCAAAGTCCCTAGTCGTGGGTGTATCGAGACGGGGCATCGATATACCAGAGTAGACTAGCGTGTACCTTCTGGACCCATACAGATGGGCGATGGATGATCCCATATCCATTGGTGTTTGACATCAGAGGAGATATACGGGTGCTCAGTTGAGACTGGGTACACTGGACGGACTCGCCGAGAACTCCCAGATGGTATTATACCTTACGTCAGATGGCAGTTCTCTGGTGACACTGGTACAGAGTAGTCTGTTGACCCGAGATCGTCATAGAGTCTTGTGTGGTTCCCACTGTGCTTTGATTTCCATCTTACCACGTCCAAGAGGGCGTGCAAAACGGTGGTTTTTGGGTACAGTCCGGAGTCACATGGAGGCAATGAGCGATAGGAGGGGATTCGTCTCTCCCAGTATAGGGAGTTGATGTTGCACTGTGTTCGATTGGCTATAACAGGAAGTCCCTGGCCAGGGCTGATCAGAGAATTGCTGGTAAGTGCTACCAGTAGTTTCTCGACCCGTTATGAGCCTCATATCGACACGACTTATCGAGCTATTGGGGTCTGACGTTTACCACCCCTAGGCAAGATATGCGACATATCAGACGATCAGACCGGACTGTACGGTAGTGTTACTGGTTGGATTCACTGGAGTGTGAGTGGGCTTGCTAGTCGATCTTCAGATCGCTCAATACCCGGGTGGCCGTTATGTTTAGCAGACCGCTTGCGGCTTGTGGGTGCTTGATATGATCATCATCTGCTGCCGGCGTATTGACGAGTCTTTAGAGTCCTACACAGAGGTTTCCTGGCTCAAGCGAAACGAAATAGGAGCACATATGAGATGTGTGCGGGACCGAGAATGATACCAGTATGTGATACTGTATTCAATTCTCGCGATATGTGACATTGATCGGTTATATACGATATAGCCGGGTTATCGGATCAAGTGTTGATTCGATAAGTTGTTACTGATGATATTAGCCGGTTATATGCGACATGACCGGATCATTAAATCAAGTGTTGATTTAATGATTTAATGCATAATTATATATTTGACATATAAGTTTGCATTAACTAGTATCGGTTTACTTAAGATGGATTTTCTCACTCGGGTGTACACATTGTATATGTGATATACTTTTGTGCACTCGATTGTATCATGTTTGATGATGCATACAAAATTGGTTTGTGTAAAGAATTAAACCTAGGTTAAGTAAATGGTTAAGGTTTCTATTTATTTGTCCATTCATTTATCTTTTTATTTTGGAAGAAAATGAAATGACAAAAGAAAACAAAATGGTTTTGTTCTTTCTTTCTTTCTTTTGAAGCTTGATGAAGCTTTGACCATATGACCATTTTGTCTTCAAGCTTAACCCTAACCATTCTTTTAACCTTAGTCAATTCTCTACACCTAACTATAGTTAATGTTATGATAAGTATTCTTTTTCTTTATTATTCTAATTAACTTATCATATCATTATCTTCTTCTTCTTCATCTTCTTCACTTGAAGAAAACCATTCTTCATCAATGGTGATTGATGAAAACAAGTGAGAAATCCAATTCTAAAGTCTACCCACTTCCTATTTCTTCATCCTCTACCTCTTGCCAAGTAGTAGAGTGTGTTTTCTTCATAAGTTTCATGACTTGGTGAAGTTGGAGCTTGATCTAGTGATGCCTCGATGTAGATCATCTTCGGCACGTCGTCGATGACCTAGCCAGCTTCTTCTCCGATGAAGCCGATGCTAGAGCCCGGGATTGCATGAGGACAGCGGAGAGGACTTCATCACGGAGCCGTGGAGGTGGAGGACCGGATCTACAAAGGTTGTATTTCCGTATTCTTGTAGTTAAGTGTTAAGTAGTTTGCTTTGTCGCCTAAAATTCTAGCCAACGATCTTGTTAGGGTTTCTCGGCACCGTTATTGTTGAAATTGGAATGGTTGATGCCTTGTGAGACCTCTTGAGAGTGCCTAGGAACCCTACAGCTCTTCCCTACAGGCACAAGCCCCTGCAGTTAATTACGCTACCGCATTGCGGTAACAACTTTCTCCTTCTCCAGAATTTCACTTCGTGTCGTTTGTGTTTGTTTTGTTTGTGGTTGCCCGTGGATTGTATACAGAGACTGAGTAATGTCGTCGCCCGTAGGACGTGGATTAGTCCAAATCCGTATTTTCTTAGATTTGGGTTTGGTGTTTTGGTTTAAGGATATGTTAGCCGTATTTAGGCTAAGATCGGCTTAAACGTTTGTTAAGGATACGTTAGTCTGATTTGAGACTAAGATCAACTTAACGGGATCGTTTGGATCCGACGAAAGAGCATTTGGGGGCTCTATTGTTCCAGTTTAGGGACATAGGGGTCCATAAACATTTTAGGGACGTAGGGGCCATGTTCCAGTTTAGGGACGTGGTGGTCTATCGCCAGTTTATGGACGTGGTGGTTTATGTTCCAGTTTAGGGACGTGGTGGTCCATCATTAGTTTAAGGACGTTTCGGTCCGACATTAGTTTAAGGACGTTTCGGTCCACGAGTTTAAGGACCCCGCAGTCCATATACGTGTGTGGTCGTCGGGACCCGTCACCTCTCTGACGTCGTTGAAGGATTACAACGACGGGTGTCAGAGGAGTTCGGAGATGTACCCTCGAACCGGAGGTAAATTGATTTAAGAGAGCAATCTTGCTCAGTCAATTTAATTTAAGGACTTACGGCCAAATTGGGCTAAGTCCAGTTGAAAATGTTCAACATTTTATTTTCTTTTGCATTGCATTTCTTTTTATTTTTATTTGGGCTTTGCCCAGAGCATCAATTTGTTCTGGGCTCTGCCCTTTTATTGCTTTGCAATTTATTTTGGCCTGCTTGGTCTTTTTCATTTGGGCCTGGCGCTTTAGAAAATGCATTGCATTTTCAGGCGCTTTGCGCCAATCAGAGAGCGCAAGCGCTTGTAGTGTTGACACATGTCGCGCAAGCGTAGTGCGCTGCGCTAATGCGCTGCGCCTGCGCTGCTGACACATGGCGCGCTCTGGTGGCTTGTGCCAATCCAGGAGCGCAACAACGCAGTTTGCAAGTGCAAGGCACTATGATTTAAGAATCTTTTAGATTCAAGAACCAATGGTTCATAAAAGAAGTGCAAAGCACTATTCGTTTCCTTGATCTAATTTAGATCAAAGAAAAACAAGTTTTTCTATTTATTTCAGGAACCAAAGGTTCATAAAAAGTGCAAAGCACTATTTTATTTTATTTATTTTTATTGAAGATCATTGATTTTGTTTTTAGATCTATGATCTGTTCATAAGAGAACTTTCTCTTTTTCTAAAGGTTTTTACCTTTTTGTTCTTGAGGAGTTTTTTAGAGTTCTCTTTTTTTCAGAAAAATGTTGATGCCTTTGAATTGAGGTCTGGGGTCCTTTTTATAGTGCCCATAAATTAGTTAAATTTGTTAAAGAGATCTTTCTCTGAGTGATTTGGGGAACCTCCCTCACCGTTGGATCTTTGATCCGAGGGCTTCTGTTTTACAGAAGAAAATCTTCTTGTTTTAACAAGAACAGAAAGATTTCTTTAAATCTCCATTCTGTTTTGCGCAACTCCCCAGCGCTTGACACGTGTCGCGCAGCGCAGCGCTTGCGCAGCTGTGCTTGCGCACCTGCGCAGACACGTGTCGTGCACTGCAGCGCTTGCGCAGTTGTGCTTGCGCAACTGCGCAGACACGTGTCGTGCAGCGCAGCGCTTGCGCAACTGTGCTTGCGCAGTTGGCTTGCGCAACTGCGCAGACACGTGTCGCGCAATGCAGCGCTTGTGCAGCTGTGCTTGCGCAACTGCGCAGACACGTGTCGCGCAATGCAGCGCTTGCGCCACTGAAACGTTGCTTCCTTTACTTTTTGTTTTAAACAGAGCTTTGCTCTGATTGGTTGCGCTGCCTCGGGCGCTGCGCTGATGCGTCTGCGCCAGACACGTGGTGCCCTGCGCTCAGCGCAGAGGATCTGAAGCGTTGCTTCATTTATTGAAACTTAGATTTTGGGCAAATCGGAAGCGTCGCTTCTCCTGAGATATCTTTTCATCTCCTTTTTTCAAGTCAAACTCGTATTTCCAAAATTCTGATTTCCCGGGCCTTGGAAATGATTTCATTGTGCACAGAATCTTCTGTGCCTGGGTCTATATGTATAATTCAAGGCTGAGCCTTTTCTTCTCTCATTTTCAGAGAACTTCTTCGATCATGGCTTGCAATCGCCCTCATGCCCGCCGACAACCATGGGAGGTGCCGATTCGGGACATTGTTCCCCGTTTTGCTGCGCGCCTGGTGGAGCCTTCTCTCTCGGACGAGCAGTGCGATGCTGCACTGCACGAGCTTTTGACTCGTGTGGGGTCTCCTCTCCCTCCGAATTCCATTTGGCTTCGGACGATCCTTGCCTCGGTGCTCGCCGACATTCTCCCTCCTCCAGCATAGATGTCCTCGGCAATGCTGGATACCGCCGAGGACAAGATTGAGTTCTTTCTTGAAGCGCACTTGATCACCAAAGCCCTGAGGGACTGGTCTCTCCACTTGCTGAGCCAGATACGGGATCGTCGGGTTGTCATCGCCACTTTTTCCTGGGAGTGCGGCGTCGACCGTTGGATGGCTACCCCTCGGGAGGATCGCCGTTTCGACATGATGGAGAAGACGGAGAGAGAACTGAATAATCTTCTCTTTCTTTTTGTGAATCCCTGTCTTTCTGATCCCGTATTCGGTGATCTTTTTTTTTTAAATGTAATAATTGACAATAATGAATAAGTATTTTTCTTTTTTAATCAAGTATTTCATTATTTGTTAAGGGTTCTTTTATTTCATTTCTCTGTTGCGCTTGTGCATCGTATAATTTTAATTTGTTATTATCAAATGCATGTAATTTCGCAAGGGTAAATTGCCTTTAGCACTTAACCTTTTCCCTTCTACGAAACGGTGCATCTGCGCTAGCGCATCTGCGCTGACACGTGTCACGCAGCGCAAAGCGCAACGCAACTGCGCTGACACGTGTCACGCAGCGCAACGCGCAACGCAACTGTGCAAGCGCGTCTGTGCTGACACGCGTCGCGTAGCGCACCGCTCGTGTAGCTGAAGCGTTACTCCCTTTAACAGAGCTTTGCTCTGATTGAGCGCGCCTTTTTGGACGCCGCGCTAATGCATCTACGCCAGGCACGTGGCGCGTTGCGCGCAACGCAAAGGATCTGAAGCGCTGCTTCATTTATTGAAGTTTAAATTTTCAAAGCAAAGCTTTGCTTCTGATTGGGGGGTTGCTTCATCTTCCACCTCGGAATTTGATCAGAGCTTTGCTTCGATTGGGGTAAACAATAGCCAAGATTAAATAGAGAGTGTGTAGGATTACTTTGTCTCAATACACCCAAGGAATCTCAACTCATGAGAGGGTTTGGGTGGAGGTTGAAGAAGAAGCCATGAGGTAAAGAAGTGTGAGCAAAAAGAAAAAAAGCAAGTGAGGAAATGCGTCTGCCTTTTTCTTTAGTTGTTTTTGGCTTATGTTTTGTGTGTGTTATTTTAGCAATTAAAGAAAAATCCTCACAAAAAATGAGTAGCCATTTCACAACCAAAATATCACACACAAAATATCTTGGCCAAAACAAAAACCCCCATGTCACCATGAATCATCTCATGACTCATAGCCATGAGTCACCAAGTGCATGCACTCACACTTCCTCACACAATAAAACATTTAAAACCTAAATGTTTTAATCCACAAAAATAAATGGCAACCTCTAAAGTAATTTTGTAACGGATTACAAGAATACTCCTCATCTGTAATACATACCTGCATCCGTATTCCAACTGAATACGAATACAACGAGATGAAAATAATCCAACAATATAATACTAGGATCCGACTTAAACCAAAGCCCACTAGTATTATCCGTCCGATCATGATCCGTGCACAAGTGCACGAATATGATGGAACCCTGCCATAAAACCATATGAACTCTAAAACGTTTCGCCCGAATCAGGGAAACTCTCTGTGTGGGACTCTAAAGACTAGTCAATACGCTGGCAGTCGGTTTAACCACAAGCACGTCAGTGGCACTAGCTGTACGTAACGGCTACCCAAGTATTGAGTGAAAGGGAGGCTGACGAGCAAACTCATCCTGAAACCCTACTGAGCTTGACAGTGACAATATCCGTACAGTCTGGTCCGTTCGTCTATGTGTTGGGTTGCGGCTGCGCCCCGGCCGTCTTTTCGAGGCCAAATGCGGAACAAAAACTTTTTACAAACTGGCGCTAACCGGATCCGAATCCCGGATCGTTCCATTAACCGTAAACTAGAAAACTGTAAACGGTGTTTTAGAGATTATACCGATCGATCCGTGTCCTTCGGTCTTTAACCTCTGCCCCTAGCATGTTGCGGATGCACCGACGAAGCTCTCTCCTCGATCTCGCTCAATCTCCGATCTTCTTCTTGCCGAAAACTACGCCACATCAACGAATCTTTATACGGGCTCCCGCCTCTGAACCGAGGCAACTCGGACACGAAATTTTCTAGCCGACGTGTCCAAGGTTAATGTAGATATGATGTAGAATACTGTCTCAAATCACCCAAGTGAATGGATGGAAGGGTTAATCGAAGTTGCCATTTGGAGTGAGAATGGAAAAGAGCTTGAGGAAATGAGCTAATGAATTTTGTGCATAAGGAAAAGAATCAAATTTCTCTCTAACAAAAATTGGGGTTGCCAAAAAAATGGGCTCGGCCATGGCTATGAGAGGAATGGTGGTGGTGGTGAGCACAAGCTTAAGTGGTGATCATAAAGAAAAAATGTCACGCCCATATCACATTCAATCCAATCACAATTAAAGCACCAATAATGCACAAAAGAAAGAAAAGCTTATCTAGAAACATTCCAGATTTCTGCTGGAGCCCTCCCACCGCAAAACCCCCCTCTATTGCTAATTTCGAAATTTGCAAGAAACCCCCCTCCTCACATAAATTCAGTCATGAAGGAATAGAATGAAAATGGCCAAAATGAAATGCAAACTGGCAACTTCAAAAAGCGATCCCGTAATAAATTACAGGATAACCCCGCAACTGTATATAGATACCCGCATTTGTATTCTGACCGAATACAAATGCAATGAGACAAAATCTATACAGTATAATACTAGGATCCAGCTTAAACCACAGCCCGCTGGTATTATCCGTCCAAAACGTGACATGTGCACAAGTTCACGTGTACGTTCGAACCCTACCATAAAACCATACGGCCTCCACAACGTTTCACCCGAACTGGGAAACTTTCAGTGGGGGACTCTAAAGACTCGTCAGTACTCTGGCAGTGGGTTTAACCACAAGCCGTCAGCGGTACTAGCTGTACGTAACGGCCTCCCATGTACTGAGTGAAAGGGAAGCCGATGAGCGAACTCATCCTGGAACCCTACTGAGCCTATGTGTGACAATATCCGTACAGTCCGGTCCGTTCGTCTATGAGTATCGTATATCGGGCCTAGGGAGCTGGTAAACGTCCGACCCCCAAAAGCGGTATAAGTCGTGTCGGAGTGTAGCCCAAAACACCTGAGATACTACTGGAATACATACCAGTAAATCTCGCTTACCATGGCCATGGATTTTGTGTAATGGCTCTCCTAGACACAGCACGATCTCACTCCCAACATAGGGAGAGACGAATCCCCTGCCAATCCGCTCACTGCCTCCATATGGCTCGAGACTGTACCCAACTAGAACCTGTTTGCACGACTCCTTTGAGCCGTGGTAGGATAATAATCAAAGCACAGTGGGAACTCACACGAGACAAATGACGATCTCAGGTCGATAGACTAACCTGTACACATGTCACCTGGGAATTGCTATCTGACGACGGTTTTAATAACCAGCTAGCATGTTCCCGGCGAGTTCTGTCCGGTGTACTCATAACCTAATGAGCACCTGTATACATCTTAGGTGAACCAACTGACACCAATGGCTTGTGAGACCGGCCATCGCCCCTCGTCGGGGTCTCGACTGTATACACTAGTCTACTCCGGAGTATCGATGCCCTATCTCGAAACTCCCACGACTAGGGACCACTTTTAAGGATGTGCTTATAGACTACCCAACTCTCACGTATATGATCGCCATCGTACTGCTGGTAGTCAAGCAAGAATCCTATGGGCTCTATCAACGTGCAATAGCGATATATTATGTCACCTAAAGTAGTACACGATGATAAAGATAAACCAGATAGCTTACTATCATCTCGAGTAAGACTGTCCTACCGGTATAGGTCCTCCCTCAATCATTGCAATCACGTGCCTGCGATCCAATAATTGACTTTGAGGGCACTATATCCAACAATCTCCCACTTGCACTTAAGGCTAATTATTGCGATGTCGCATACTCACAGCCCGTATGATACCGAACACCCAACTCCTCTACTGATCAGTCTCACAAAGCTTGTTTGTAAAACTATTGTGTTCGAGAAATAGCCTCAGTGAGTGGATCCGCTCTGATGTTTCTTTCTATGTCTCTCTATATCTCAAGTTCGGGGAGAAACCCATCTCCCGAATGTTAGTTATGTATATGCCATAGAGGCCATTGTTGTACATATGATGTATATTATAATGGATGCTTGGATATATATAGAGAGGACTTTCTTGCTCGACATGATAGTATGCTATTTGGTTTCACTTTAGCTTAACATGTTGACTTATATATTGTTTACTGTCTTACTCTCACATGTTGATAAAGCCCTTTGGATCTATACTCGACTACTGGGACTATGATGAGATCATACTAGTGGGGCTATGGTAGTCGATGAGTACATCCTATAACTGTTCCTAGTCGAGGGTATATCAAGATAGGGCATCGATACACCAGAGTAGACTAGTGTATACGCATCTTGAC
The DNA here is from genome assembly GCA_030015575.1 of Agapanthus africanus. Lineage (NCBI taxonomy): Eukaryota > Viridiplantae > Streptophyta > Magnoliopsida > Asparagales > Amaryllidaceae > Agapanthus > Agapanthus africanus. Next base: position 212,854,380 of record JASDDO010000004.1, read on the forward strand.
CCATATGATGGGCGATGGATGATCCCATATCCATCGGTGTTTTGACATCAGAGATGGTGTACGGGTGCTCAGTGGAGACTGGGTACACTGGAAGGACTCGCCGAGAACTCCCGATGGTGATATACCACACGTCAGATGGCAGTTCTCCGGTGACACTGGTACAGGGTAGTCTGTAGATCCGAGATCGTCATAGAGTCTTGTGTGATTCCCACCGTGCTTTGATTTACACCTTACCATGTCCAAGAGGGCGTGCAAAACGGTGGCTTTTGGGTGCAGTCCCGAATCACATGGAGGCAATGAGCGATAGGAGGGGATTCGTCTCTCCCGGTATAGGGAGTTGATGTTGTGCTGTGTTCGATTGGCTATAACTGGAAGTCCCTGGCCAGGGCTGATATAGAGATTTACTGGTAAGTGTTACCAGTAGTTTCTCAACCCGTTATGAGCCTCACATCGACACGACTTATCGGTTACTGGGGTCTGACGTATACCACCCCTAGACTAGATATGCAACATATGAGACGAAGAGACCGGACTGTATGGGAGTGTTACTGATTGGATTCACAGGAGAACGTACAGGCTAGCTTTTTGATCTTCTGATCGCTCAATACCTGGGTGGCTGTTACGTTTATCTGACCGTTGCAGCTTGTGGGTGTTTGATATGATCATCACCTGCTACCGGCGTATTGACGATTCTTTAGAGTCCTACACAGAGGTTTCTTGGCTCAGGCAAAACGGAGTAGGGGCACATATGTGATATGTTCACGACCGAGGATAATGCGATATGAGATACTGTATTATATTCTCGCGATATTTAGATATGAACCGGGTCATCGGATCAAGTGTTGATTCGATGAATCGGTACATGATATATTAGTCGGTTATATTCGATATAGCCGGATTGTCGGATCAAGTGTTGATTCGATAATTTAATGTATAATAATATATATGATATATTGCATTACATTATCTAATATTGGCTCGCTTTATTATTTCATTTTCTCACCGGATAATACATTGATATATATGCGATATATATTTATTGTATTATTTTCTTTTGTTGCAAATATATAATATATATGTGATATGTATTATTGTGACATGATATGATTACTAATGCAACTTGTTTTGTGGAGATTAAACAAGGTTAGGGTTTGATTAGGGTTAGTTCCTTCTTGATGCTTCTAGAAGGATTTTCTTTTGTCATGGTTAAGATATTATTGTTGATATTTTCCTATGACTCATTCTTTAACCTAACCAAAACCTAGCCCTAGTTAATTCTCTACAAGAGTTATCCTTGTCATCCTTGACCATGGTTGCATTATTATTTCATATATTCATGTCATTATTCATCACAAAAGGATTATGCATTATTATTTCTTCTTCTTCTTCAACCTTAAGCTTTGAGAAAGCTTACTAGGTTTTCCTTTTGTGATATTTTCATGTGAGAATTTGATATAAAAAGAAAGCATAAATACTACTCCATCATCTTCATTTAATCTAGCCCATTAGATTAGGGTGTTCCCCTCATTAGAGTGAGAGAGCTTGAGTTATAGCAACTTCGACGTAGATCATCGGAGAAAAGGAACTCTATAAGCTAGCATGGATCGTTCGAGTCGTGGATCCTCTCTTAAGTCCGGGAGATCGTGGATCGCGGCGAAGGGAATTCTACTCGGAGCTTATGAAGCGAAGGAGCGGACCGCAAAGGTTGTAATCCCTCACACTTAGTTGTAAAGATGTTTACTTGCATGTTAAACCCTAATAATCTAGCAAAGATCCCGGCTTTGGGTTGTTCGGCACGTCTAAAATTTTATACGGGCATGGTTGATGCCTTGTGAACCTTCATAAGAGTGCCTATGAACCCTACAGTGGTATCAGAGCCTAGCTAGAGTATTAGGCGACATGTATACAAAGTTAAAACTCCGATCGAACCCCGAAACGACGTTTTGAACCCCTCTCTGGACATTTTTTAAAATTGTGATTTTTCCTGAATTAAAAATGCTTAAAAATACCAGCAGGGAAATATAAATATTACCGTGCAAAACGAGCCTGCAATCCGTACGGACCGTCGCGGAACCGCGGCCATACCTTGCTTGGGCCGCGGATCCGCGGTGGCACTGTTGAATTGGGTTTTGGGTTTGCGACAGTAATATCCGTATCTGTTAGTTATATTTTCTGGGTATTTTTAATCTGACTCAAGTGTTGAGTGTTCTGGGGTCTATTTTGTAATCGTTGATTCAATCAGAAAATTTAATTTCGTTCTTGCTTTCCGGATATTTAGAAACTGTTAAAATGTTCGAACGGATATCATTAACTCATTTTTTCCTTGCATGAAAAACTATCAAGTGTTGAATTTTTCTTAGGTTTAAATCTTTCGGAAAAACATGCAAGTTACGCGGTGGTCCCTCTAGAAGAACACAAACCTTAACTCGATTATGTGACCGTCTGAACCGCCTCTAAACCTTAGGGTTTGGGGCAGTACGGCGTGCCACATGTGAGGCGTTGGATTGACCCTTCTACGGCTGGACCATTGGTACTGTGACATATTCTGGGATTATTTGAACTCCGCTCAAGTGTTGAGCTATTTGGGAAATCTTGCGTATTTGATTATTCGATCGGAAAGTTTAACTTTGTCTATTTATCTGGAATGTGATACAATATGTGGAATTCATATAGTTAGGCATGAAATGCGAAGTATGTGATATTTCGGATTTATGATGTTTAAAGTGATTGTGGATTCCAAATGTTGTAGTTTTACAATTTCTTTTCTGTGACCGTAAGTGTAGTATGTAGTTGTATTGCCGGTTTTCGTTTCTATACATTAACGATGATCGGTGTATGCATACTTACTTACGTTGATGATATGCGATATTATGTGTTGCTGTGATATGTTATATTGGATCGTCGTGGTCTGAATAGCCGGGGGTTTTATGTGAGATGGGGTTTTTTATTTTCATTCATGTAAAATTCATTTGTATGTAATATTCTTTTATTGGGGCACTTCAGAGATGAGGTTGATGTCACCAGTGTATATTATTTACTTTTCTGCATTAGGTAGACCCAAGGAGGGGAGCACAAGTAACCGGGTTCTAGGGTCCAGTGGGAGGCCATCTCGAGGAGTCGAGACCGGGTCTCCTAACCCTAGAACTGGCAGTGTTACTTGCCGCTCTCGTAGGGGTCTAGGTATGTGGGTTTGGCTATTTATCGCGACTGTGGAATCCGTATTTTATACAGGCCCGTATTAAAAACACGGACATCCTAGTATATCCAATATTTCATATATGTTCTTCTGCTGCAATGTTCTGTGATGAGATCATATTACTGCCTGAGACGAATGCTTATATTATATATATGCTGATATATAAATATTACTGCTTTCGTTTCTTCTGTGATGCTTAGGAAGCATAAGCTGATGGGATTTATTAATGAGATTAATAAAAGGAAAAGAAACCTAAAAGATGTTGTAAAATCAAAACTTTATAAAAAGGGTAGTTACAGTTTTGCTTTGCACAGTGGTATATATGATATACCCTGCACCTTATTCGATGAGGAAAGAGCCGAGATCCCTTCACCGGGAGTGACCTCTTTAGCAGAACTGGCAGATGGTACAAACTCGCGGTTTTGTTTTTGACAGCTTATATAGTTCTTGCTTTGTACAGCGGTATATATGATATATCCTGCACCTTATTCGATGGGGAAAGAGCCGAGATCCCTTCACCGGAAGTGACCTCTTTAGCGAAACTAGAAAAGCCTAAAAAACACTCCTTTTCAAAATCACTTATTTCTACAACGATATCGAGTTCATTACGCTCATGGTTTTTCTGAAAAACCTGCGTAGCCCTCCGTCATTTCAGATAGATATTACTTAGTATTCGTGCTACGATTGTTGGCCTGCGTCAAGGCGTAGTGTGCGGGAGCTAACTAATACTTATCTGCAACATGAGATGTGATTGGATTAGGGTAGTCGTACGACTTTGTTGGCCTGCGTCAAGGGTCGTACGGGTAAGTTTAATTCAATCAAGAAATGTACGGGTTGAACTTGACTAGGGGACTATGGTTTGTTGGCCTGCGTCAAGTTCATAGAACACTACGGGTAAAAGCATTATTGGGAATTTCAAGTGTTGAAATTTGCAATGAGATTGCATACCTCCTATGAGATAGTTGGATCCCGATACCCACTGCGAGTAATAGTTACTCCTGGGAGAGTTTTACACAGGACAATTAGCCGATCAAGTAGGTGTCTAGAAAAGTGTTAACGGGGTTATGCCTCTGGGAAAACGAGGTTTATTTTAATTAGGTCCGTGCGAAAGCACGAGGAACCTCCCTCAAGTACCGACACTGATCTGGCTGAAAGATTGACGAAATTGTAGGGTGTAATTAATCCCGGCTAATCTTACCTTTTAAGGTTTGAAGGAAAATTTGTTAAAAACAGTGGGAGACATCCTGATTAGATAAGATAATAACCAATCTAATTTTGCAAGAGCATACGCTAAAGTGTTTTCCTTCTCTCTCTCTCCAGGTAGCGACCATGTCAGGACTTAATCAAGATAATAATATGGATGTATTGACTGAACCCGCTTTTTATACTGAGCAGGGGAACGTTGGTCCCGTTCTTTCTTATAAGAGTTATAAGACTGAACAGGAAACATGAGAATATTTGGATTCTCACGCCGCCCAAACAAAGAACATGCATGCTGATGCATCTTCTTCGGGTGTGTTAGTTATTGAGAACTGTTTCTCAGTTCACCCTACGTCCTGAGTATTAGATACCGGTTCAGGATCCCACATATGTAAAATGTTACATGGGCTACGTAAAGGTAGAGAACTGGGAAAAGGTGATTATTCCGTTCAAGTAGGGAATGGTGCAAGTATTGCAGCCAAAGCAGTTGGCGAATATCACCTTGTATTACCAAGTCGTAATACACTGATTCTGAATGAGTGCTATTATATACCGAACATGATGTGGAATATTATATCAGTTTCTTTATTAAGTAAAGAAGGATATAATTTTATAGTAAAGGATAATGTTATGAACATATTCCTAGATCAAAAGCTGATTGCATCAGGATCATTACATAATGGCATATTCATTCTAAATCAAAATACAGTCCTCAATATACAAAACACACACAAGAGGAAGAGTTCAGAAATGAACGAATTCTTCTTGTGGTATTGTAGACTTGCTCATATCAATGCGACACGACTGGCTAAGTTACATAAGGATGGATATCTGAATCCGTTCGAATTATCATCTTATGATAGTTGCCATTCATGTCTCAAAGGTAAAATGACCAAAGCTCCGTTTAGTGGACACGGAGAAAGAGTTACGGAACTCTTTGGACTGGTACATAGTGATGTATGCGGTCCTATGTCTACGCATGCTAAGAACGGTTCTTCCTACTTCATTACATTCACTGACGATCTCTCAAGATTCAGATATGTTTTCTTGATGAAACACAAGTCTGAAGCTTTTGAGAAATTCAGAAAATATAAGCATGAAGTAGAGAACCAAACGGGCAAAAGTATTAAGATTCTTCGATCTGATCGAGGAGGTGAATACTTAAGCAATGAGTTCCTAGATTATCTAAAAGAGAATGGGATTCTCTCTCAGCTTACTCCTCTTTATACACCACAGCACAACGGTGTATCGGAGCGAAGGAATCGCACCCTATTAGATATGGTGCGCTCTATGATGAGCACAGCTGAATTGCCTATTTCCTTCTAGGGATATGCACTGGAGACAGCTGCAGACCTATTGAATATGGTTCCCACCAAATCTGTGCCAACCACTCCATATGAGATATGGAAAGGAAAGAGACCATATCTTAATTATGTTAGGCTATAGGGTTGTCCGGCATATGTAAAATCACAAAATCCGGACAAGCTCGGCGCAAGGTCTATTCTGTACAAGTTTATTGGATATCCCAAACATTCGCGTGGGTATATCTTCTACCATACCGAGGGACAAAAGGTGTATGTTTCTCGGCACGCCACCTTTTTAGAAAAGGCATTTCTGGCAAAAGAGATTAATGTCTCTGAGGTAGAACTGGAAGAAGTTCCAGCAAAACAAACTACAACATAAAATTTGATGGAACCAGAAGATTCAGTAGTACCCGACGAACCCCAGCCTCTCCACCGATCTAGCAGGGTTTCTCATCCACCTAAGAGATACTATGGTTTTCTCATTGATGGTGGAAGCGAGGATTGCATCATGGAAGATGATGACCCGACTAGTTTCGAGTAGGCCATCACGAGTGGTGACTCTGTGAAATGGCTGGATGCAATGCGATCTGAGATGGAATCCATGTACACCAACAAAGTATGGACTTTGGAAAATACTCCTGAAGGGGTAAAACCCATTGGGAGCAAGTGGATCTTTAAAAAGAAAATTGGTGTAGATGGAAAAGTTGAGACTTTCAAAGCTAGACTTGTTGCAAAGGGTTTTCGTCAACGATCAGGTGTGGATTATGACGAAACATTTTCTCCAGTGGATATGCTTAAGTCCATCCGGATCTTACTTGCCATTGTTTCATACCATGACTACGAAATCTGGCAAATGGATGTTAAGACCGCCTTTCCAAATGGTGATTTAGAAGAGTGCGTGTACATGACTCAGCCAGAGGGCTTCGTAGATAATGGGAGCAGCGGAAAGGTGTGCAAACTGCTTAAATCCATTTATGGGTTAAAGCAAGCATCGCGGAGTTGGAACATCTGTTTTGATGTTGTAGTCAAAGAGTTTGACTTCATCAAAAATATAGATGAACCTTGTATCTATAAGAAGGTAGCAGAGAGTAAGGTTATCTTCCTCGTATTGTACGTGGATGACATACTCTTGATAGGAAATGATATTCCTATGCTGCAATCAGTCAAGCTCTTCTTATCACAAAGATTCTCAATGAAAGATCTAGGTGATGCCTACTGCATATTAGGAATCATGATCTATAGAGATAGATCTAAACGGATACTGGGATTGTCCCAATCCAGGTACATTGACACCATACTAAAGAGGTTTAGTATGGAATAATCCAAGCGTGGGAACCAACCCACGATCTCTGGACTCACTCTCTCCAAAGAGATGTCTCCCAAGACTGATTTGGAGAGAGCTCGCATGCAAGGGATACCCTATGCTTCGGCAGTAGGCTCTATCATGTATGCGATGCTATGTACCAGACCCGATGTAGCATACTCACTAAGTGTAGTGAGTCGGTATCAAGAAGATCCTGGAGAGAGTCACTGGACAGCTGTGAAGAGCATTCTCAAGTACTTGCGAAGGACTAAGGAGATGTTCTTGGTGTATGGTAACGGAGAACTCCAGGTGGAGTCCTTTACCGATTCCAGCTTCCAAAGTGATAAGGACGACTCTAAGTCGCACTCGGGATTTGTCTTTACCCTCAATGAAGGGGCGGTATGTTGGAAGAGTTCCAAACAGGATACCGTTGCAGACTCGACGATGGAGGCTGAATACATCGCTGCCAATGATGCTGCCAAAGAGGCTGTCTGGATAAAGAAGTTCATCAGTGAACTTGGTATGGTTTCTTCCATTGAGCATCCAATACCTCTGTATTGCGATAACAATGGAGCTGTGGCTTTGGCCAAGGAACCCAGGTCCCATCAAAAGTCCAGACATATTCTAAGGCGGTATTGTTGGAGATAGTGCCCTCATAGTCAGTTATTGGTTCGCAGGTACGTGATTGCAATGATTGCGGAGGACCTATACCGGTATGACAGTCTTACTCGAGATGATAGTATGCTATCTGCTTTACCTTTATCAGTCGTGTACATGTTCAGGTGACTGATTACATGTTACACTTTGATAGAACCCTTAGGATCTTGCTTTACCACCAACAGTATGATGGCGATCATATACGTGAGAGTTGGGTGGTTTATACGCATATCCTTAATTGTGGTCCCTAGTCGTGGGAGTTTCGAGACAGGGCATCGATACTCCGGAGTAGACTAGTGTGTACAGTCGAGACCCCGACGAGGGGCGGTGGCCGGTCTCACAAGCCACTGGTGTCAGTTGGATCACCTAAGATGTATACAGGTGCTCATTGGGTTATGAGTACACCGGACAGGACTCGCCGGGAATCTGCTAGTTAGTACTATATCTATCGTCAGATAGCAATTCCCTGGTGACATGTGTACAGGTTAGTTCATCGACCTGAGGTCGTCATTTGTCTCGTGTGAGTTCCCACTGTGCTTTGATTTCTACCCTACCACGGCTCAAAGGAGTCGTGCAAACAGGTAGCTCTTGGATACAGTCCCGAGCCATATGGAGGCACGTGAGCGGATCGGCAGGGGATTCGTCTCTCCCGGTATTGGGGGCGAAATCGTGCTGTGTCTAGGAGAGCCATTACACAAAGCCCACGGCCGTGGCAGGAGATTTACTGGTAGGTACTCCAGTTGTATCTCAGGGTGTTATTGGGCTTCACTCCGACACGACTTATACTGCTATTGGGGGTCTGACGTTACTAGCCCCCTAGGCAGATATGCGATACTCATAGACGAACGGACCGGACTGTATATACATTGTCACTGTTAGGCTCAGTAGGGTTTCTGGATGAGTTCGCTCATCAGCCTCCCTTGAGGTCAGTCCATGGGCAGCCGTTACGCATTGCTAGTGCCGTTGACGGTTTGTGGTTAAACCCACTACCAGGGTACTGACGAGTCATTAGAGTCCCCCACAGACAGTTTCCCAAGTTCGGGCGAAACGTTGTAGAGGCCGTATGGTTTTATGGCAGGGTTCGGAAAATGCACGTGCGTTTACGCACGTTTTATTTTTCGGGCAGATGATACTGGTCGGCTTTGGTTTAAGCCGGATCCGAGTATTATATTGAGTAAGTATAATATCTTTGTCTCAGTTGCATTTGTATTCGGTCGTAATACAAATGCGGGTATATTTATACAGTTTCGGGGTTATCCTGAAAGTCGTTTCAGGATCACTTTTGGAAGTTGCCAGTTTCCAGTTTTCTATCAGTCGTCTTTTAACATTCGGCTAAAGACGGATTTGTCTTTTCTTAAGATGAGTATGGATTCTTCTAGAAGATTCTAGAGAGAGTGACTTGACATGGTGAGTCATTAGTGCATTAATGGTGCCATTAATGCTTGATGACTAAGGTTGTTTTGATTCAATGTTTCTTAGTGAGTCATGGTTATTCTTTTATGATGAGGATAAGCTTCTTGTTTATTGTCACCCCCCTTGATTGCTCCTACACTCACCCTCCTCATTCTATATGTAGTGGCCGGCCACCCTTGAGAGAGAGTGAGAGATTAATTTCATTCTTGTGAGAAAAGACTATGGTTAAGGGTGCATTGAAATTTCATTGCCTCATTTCATTCCATCACCCGATTCCCTCGGCAACTTCATTAACCGATCGTCCACGGATTTGGACGAAGTGAGACAAAGTCATCTACTCATTCTCTACATCATTCTTGGTCGTCTCTTTTGGCAAACTTGACGATCGAGTTGCCTCAAGTCAGAGGCGGGAGCCCGTTTAAAGAATCGTCGACGTGGTGCCACCTCGACGAGGATATCGGAGATCGACGAAATCGAAGAAGCCGCAACGGAGCGTGGGATGATGGTTAAAGAACGAAGGACTCGGATCGTTCGGTATAACCTTTCTACACTCTTTACAGTTTGTTAGTTTAGCAATAATGGCAGATCCGGGTTAAAGTATACGATAGCGCCAGTTAAAAAGTTTTTGTTCCGCATTTGGCGTCTGTAGACGGCCGGGGCGCTAACGTAGACTTACAGTGGTATCAGAGCCTCACCATTTTGCTATACTAACTTGTGCTAACGCGTTTAAAATATCGATCGAACCAGAAATCAAAAATCGCAATTTTTCAATTTGACAGTTTCTGGTAATTTTCAAACTGGTCCAAATGTCATTTTGACCATACCAGAAAATCAAGCAGGGTTTTTTAAGAATACTGTAGAAATTCGAGGAAGTAATTCCACTGTTCCGCCGTGGATCCACGGCCAAAGCTAGGGTTTTGCCGCGGATCCGCCGCAGGAAAGTGGGATCACTCACTCAAATTTCTACAGTGAATTCTCTGTTGGGAATTGGGGTTTTTGGTATATATCGTTTGGGCCCAGATTTTGTTACTGTTCTACAAATGTTCGTGGGGCCCACTTTGTGATATTTGGTCGATCGAAATTTAAACATGTTAGTTTACAGTGCTTACATTATATCTCCGACCGGGAATGTCATTTGATCTGTAAACCGCGTCTGATTGCTATAGTTCTTTTAGACGGGTTTGCGAACGTGATATTCGCGTTGATGTTTTGTGTTGTGCTGTGATGTTGCGGATTTGTCGTGGTGGATAGCAGTGTGCAATGGTAGTACAGTTTGTGTTTATTTGTACATTTGATATTGCGGGGCGAGCGTCCAACTTGTGGACAGCCGTCACTGCCTGTTGTATAATATTCTTTTGGGGCACGACCAGGTTGCGGTCGATGTACCTATTATACTATTTTTCATTACTGTACTAGGTTTTTGCCCCGAGACGGAGTGCACGGATAGCCGGGTTCTGAGAAGCAACGGGTCCGCATCTCATGGCTTTGAGAGATAGAGGGGCCCCACTCTAGAATTGGCAGACTATTCGCCGCACTCGTAGGGGGTACAGGTTGACCCAAGGAGGGGTGCCCAAGATTACCGGATTCCGTGGAGTGCTGGGTGGTCCATTCACTATGCTGTAAGGGGCTGCCTCGCTTCAGGTTTTGGCGGGTAACTTGCCGCACCCATAGGGGTCTACGTTTCATTGCACAGGCTATCCACACGACAGGGGAACGTCGAGTTTCAGCAGCGGCTCTGTGAAACTCGGGGATCCCAGATTATCTGTATTGTTCTGTGATGCTTATTACTTTTCTGTAATGTTGCATATTATCATGCCTGGAGCGATTATTGTATATTGGTTTATATACTATTAGATGTTGTATATGTTTTACACCCGCGCTAGTCCAGTCCCCGCTCTGTCGTTAGTTAAGTAACCTAACGGGTGATGACGGGACCCAGTGACGAATGCAGATGTCATATACGTACATTTTATTTTCGTTCTTTTCTGGTGTGATCAATTGATAGGACTGCTTTGATTCTGATCAATGCAAAGTTAAACAAACCTATTTACAGTTGTTGGAACAAATTTAAAAAGTGTTATTGCAAAGACGTTTTCTTTTGTTTTGCATAGCGGTATTCAGTGGAATATCCTGCACCTCATTCGACGGGGCAAGGGCCGATATCCCTTCACCGGGACTGACCCCTTGGACAGAAGTTTGCGTCAGGGTAATAACTTCACTATAGTCGATTACAAGTTGCTTTGCATAGCGGTATTCAGTGGAATATCCTGCACCTCGTTCTACGAGGAAAGAGCCGAGATCCCTTCATCGGGAGTGACCTCTTTAGCAAAAGGTTTTCTCCACTATATTTTAAAAAGCTATCAGGTTCCTTCAGAGATATCAAGTTCACTACGTTAAAGGTTTTTCGCCAAAAACCTGCCGTAGCCCTCCGTCACTTCTTTTGAGTATTCAGTAGTAATCAAGCTATGTATTTTAGCCAAAGTTAAGGCATAGTGTTTGGTAGCTGCTGGGTATTCAGTTGTTGCATAGATAGATGAGTTAGTTTGGGACAGTCGTTCTGCCGATTGGCCAAAGTCAGGGGCATGTACGGGTGGGTTCAAATTGACAAGATAGTAACGGGTAGAACTTGGCATGTGACTTATGACACTTTGACCAAAGCCAAGGTTATAAGAGCATGGGGCAAAAATAATATCGGGAGTTTCTAAAGAAACTGAAACTTGCCAAGTATGCGCATACCTTCTGGAGTATGAGTAACGTGGATGCATTCCATCACGTTATCATGCGATGAGAGTTGGATCCCGATTCCCACTGATGAGTTGGTTTACTCTTCGAGTGATCCCGATTGATTCTACTTTAGGTTTGGAGGAGAATTTGACAGGACGGTGGGAGGTTTCCGGATTAGATAAAGTGATGACCATTCTGATCTAGGTTAGAGTGCACGCAGAGTGTTTCTTTTCTCTCTCTCTCTTTGGCAGTGACCTTTGACCGACCCTAGACTATGACTCAGTGACCAGGTTGACCGAACCTTCTAAAAATACTGGCTTTTGGATTGTCTGAGTTGCATAAGTCATTGCCACTCCTTCTTTTACCCTTTGAATTTCTCAGAACACCCGTATTACTACGGATATCCACTTCCATTGGATAGATCCATCGTATGGTTATATACGATCTCGAAGGGACTTCTTCGAGGATGGATCCAGGTTCAAGAGAAATAGAATTGGTTTATTCAGTTGTCTTTTATTACCACCTTCTCTCAGGTTGCGAGAGCTCCTTGGTTTAGGAGAGTACACCTATTACGCTTATTGGATAGTCTTATTCCAAACCATAGGCAGGTGCCGAAAGGTAGGGAATGAAGAAAACCAATTAGCCTAAGTAGGGTGTGCAGAAGGTAATATGTAAAGACAAAATGAAGGGATTAGAAAGAGGGCAAAGTAAATTGCGACTGCTATCATTCACGACCGAAACCGCGTACTTCATCGCCACTCCTATTTCACCTTTAAAGGAATAAGGTATTATTCAGTTGTCTTTTATCATCACCTTCTCTCGAGATGCGAGTACTCCTTGGTTTAGGAGGGTACACCTATTATGCTTACTGGATAGTCTTCTTCCAAACCATAGGCTGGTGCCGAACGGTAGGGAAGGAAGAAAACCATTTAGCCTAACGATGGTGTACAGAAGGTAACGACTAAAGACAAATAAAGGGATTTAGAGAGATGGCAATAAAATATACGGTTGAAGTCATGAATTGGATTATGGAAGAGGCATTACTATGAATACCAGGATACCCCTACGAAACATTTTCATGTTTCAGTGCATCGTTAAAGAAAAACTGTTTTCCCTATTAGACACTTACTCCAAGGGTATGTATTTACCTGGTTTCATTCTCATATCTGTATGGTTTTGCAGATGATGAGTGGGAGTAAGTTATTGGGAATTAGGTGATCATCCTCATTATATCGGAATACGTAATGATTGGTGATATTTGAGGAAATCGCCAGGGTACAGTTTTCAACCTACGACGCACAGGTTTTGAGTTGTTTAACTCAGCGGACTTATACCGAGTATTGTATGTTGTCCAAGTGTCCTTCAGGACAAAGGGGTAGGTCCTCGTACTTTGTTCTGTTTACTTATAACTTCTCTAGTTTTTAGACAAGTGTTTCGTAGAAATACATGGTCTAAGTTTTGAGAAGTTGTGGGTATAAGAATAAAGTAGAGAACCAGGTATCACAAGTATCGGGATTCTTCAAAGAGATCGAAGATGTAGATTCTTGTGATTGGTATTCAGATGATAGTGATGGTTTTGAGAAACGTGTTTCTCCTTCAGGTTACTCATAATTGGATGGATTCCTAAGTTGAGTAATGCTGATTTGCCTCTTTCCATTAAGTTGATATGCACTGGAGACAGCTGCATGATTTGAATCTGGTTCCAATTAAATAAGTGCCAAAGTTTCTATATTGGATATAGAATAGATCATACCTTAAAAGATGTTAAGGTACGGGGAGTTGTCCAGCTTATGCTTAAAACCAGACTTTGGATAAATCAGGGCACGTTTCTGTAATGGCTGTTTGTGGGTTGACCCTGGCTATGACGAGGGTTGATATTCTACCATTTGGAAGATCAATAGTGATATTGTTCTTGACTTGCCACAGTTTTAGTAAAAATGGATCTTTTTCAGAAAACAGTAGTGGGAGTATGGTAGAAATGGAAGTGATTCCAGAACCGCGAACGATTACGGAAAATTTAATAAGACCTATATATTCAATCAGGTTTAACACTCCAATAGCCACTCCGCAGATTTGGTGGGTAACCTCAGACACCCGAGAGGTACTTCGGTAGCCTCACGGACGGTGACAGGGAGGTTCTTATCTACCCAGACTTGACACTACTGTTGTTCCAGGCTATGAGACCCGGTAGGAGGGTTGTCGTAGTCAGTGGGAGCATCGGAAGAATAGTGGGCAAGATGCTTATATCTATTTATAGACTTGAGCAGTTATAGCGGAGATAGATCATCTAATTTTGATGTGACAGTCATGGGTTTGACTTCAATCAGGATAGGGGATGGATCTGTTAAGAAAGTAGTAGGGTGTGATGTCATGGTATCTGGATGACATACACAGAGTAGGAAGTAAAATTCCTATACTACGATCGGTTGTACTGTGGTCGTCACACAGTTGTTTCTCCAGACAGGATATGGATATAATATTTGACATTCTGGTTTCTAGATCTATGGTTTTAGATCTGGATTTGGGTAGTTTCCCAATGTAGGTACTTTGACAGTATTCTAATGGTTTTTAGAATAGATGACTCCTAGCATGGTGGTGTACCTGCAGGTGATGGAGTCACCCTCTCTAAAGGTTTCTTACAGACTAAAGGGAGAGGGATGGGCATGATTGACAGATCACTTGCTTAGGCAACTGAGTCAATCATGAGATGTCAAGTACCATACCAGATGTTGTTTTTGCACTAGATGCAATAAGTTTGTATTAATCCAATCCTGGAGAAACATAAGGAAGCAGTTTTAGAACATAAGTACATGTTCTACGGATTTGATGACGGCAGCCTCTTTCGGGAGACGGTTATCATTCCAGGCTTCAAAGGTGACATGGTTGACAGAGTGATTGTCAGAGTTATAGTTTTTCCCTCTGACGAAGAGGGACAGTATTGTGGACAGGTGGTCCAAGAGGATACTGTGGGTGGCATGGTGCCGGATACTGATTAGGTTCAGTGATCGATACAGTCTAAGAAGTTTGGATTTGGAGTTCATTTATGAAGTAGGTCCCATCAGATATCCAGACATATTCTAAGACGGGTATTACTCGTTTCGGGAGATGGCTTCCTCCGCGAACTTGAGATTAAGAGAGATATAGAAAGAAACTTCTAGGCGGATCCACTCACTAAGACTATTTCTCGAACACTATAGTTTTACAAACGGGCTTTGTGAAACTGATTAGTAGAGGAGTTGGATGTTCGGTTTCACACGGGCTGTGAGTAGTCGACATCGCAATAATTAGCCTTGAGTGCAAGTGGGAGATTGTTGGAGATAGTGCCCTCATAGTCAATTATTGGATCACAGGTACGTGATTGCAATGATTGCAGAGGACCTATACCGGTATGACAGTCTTACTCGAGATGATAGTATGCTATCTGGTTTGCCTTTATCAGTCGTGTACATGTTCAGGTGACTGATTACATGTTACACTTTGATAGAGCCCTTAGGATCTTGCTTTACCACCAACATTATGATGGGGATCATATACGTGAGAGTTGGGTGGTTTATACGCATATCCTTAATTGTGGTCCCTAGTCGTGGGAGTTTCGAGACAGGGCATCGATACTCCGGAGTAGACTAGTGTGTACAGTCGAGACCCCGACGAGGGGCGGTGGCCGGTCTCACAAGCCACTGGTGTCAGTTGGATCACCTAAAATGTATACAGGTGCTCATTGGGTTATGAGTACACCGGACAGGACTTGCTGGGAATCTGCTAGTTAGTACTATATCTATCGTCAGATAGCAGTTCCCTGGTGACATGTGTACAGGTTAGTTCATCGACCTGAGGTCGTCATTTGTCTCGTATGAGTTCCCACTGTGCTTTGATTTCTACCCTACCACTGCTCAAAGGAGTTGTGCAAACAGGTAGCTTTTGGGTACAGTCCCGAGCAATATGGAGGCACGTGAGCGGATCGGCAGGGGATTCGTCTCTCCCGATATTGGGGGCGAGATCGTGTTGTGTCTAGGAGAGCCATTACACAAAGCCCACGGCCGTGGCAGGAGATTTACTGGTAGGTACTCCAGTAGTATCTCAAGGTGTTATTGGGCTTCACTCCGACACGACTTATACTGCTATTGGGGGTCTGACGTTACTAGCCCCCTAGGCAGATATGCGATACTCATAGACGAACGGACCGGACTGTATATACATTGTCACTGTTAGGCTCAGTAGGGTTTCTGGATGAGTTCGCTCATCAGCCTCCCTTGAGGTCAGTCCATGGGCAGCCGTTACGCATTGCTAGTGCCGCTGATGGTTTATGGTTAAACCCACTGCCAGGGTACTGACGAGTCATTAGAGTCCCCCACAGACAGTTTCCCAAGTTCGGGCGAAACGTTGTAGAGGCCGTATGGTTTTATGGCAGGGTTCGGAAAATGCACGTGCGTTTACGCACGTGTTATTTTTCGGGCAGATGATACTGGTCGGCTTTGGTTTAAGCCGGATCCGAGTATTATATTGAGTAGGTATAATATCTTTGTCTCAGTTGCATTTGTATTCGGTCGTAATACAAATGCAGGTATATTTATACAGTTTCGGGGTTATCCTGAAAGTCGTTTCAGGATCACTTTTGGAAGTTGCCAGTTTCCAGTTTTCCATCAGTCGTCTTTTAACATTCGGTTAAAGACGGATTTGTCTTTTCTTGAGATGAGTGTGGATTCTTCTAGAAGATTCTAGAGAGAGTGACTTGACATGGTGAGTCATTAGTGCATTAATGGTGCCATTAATGCTTGATGACTAAGGTTGTTTTGATTCAATGTTTCTTAGTGAGTCATGGTTATTCTTTTATGATGAGGATAAGCTTCTTGTTTATTGTCACCCCCCCTTGATTGCTCCTACACTCACCCTCCTCATTCTATATGTAGTGGCCGGCCACCCTTGAGAGAGAGTGAGAGATTAATTTCATTCTTGTAAGAAAAGACTATGGTTAAAGGTGCATGGAAATTTCATTGCCTCATTTCATTCCATCACCCGATTCCCTCGGCAACTTCATTAACCGATCGTCCACGGATTTGGATGAAGTGAGACAAAGTCATTTACTCATTCTCTACATCATTCTTGGTCGTCTCTTTTGGCAAACTTGACGATCGAGTTGCCTCAAGTCAGAGGCGGGAGCCCGTTTAAAGAATCGTCGACGTGGTGCCACCTCGACGAGGATATCGGAGATCGACGAGATCGAAGAATCCGCAACGGAGCGTCGGATGATGGTTAAAGAACGAAGGACTCGGATCGTTCGGTATAACATTTCTACACTCTTTACAGTTTGTTAGTTTAGCAATAATGGCAGATCTGGGTTAAAGTATACGATAGCGCCAGTTAGAAAGTTTTTGTTCCGCATTTGGCGTCTGTAGACGGCCGGGGCGCTAACATAGACTTACAGGTATCACCTGATCAGGGAGATAGTTGATCGCCGGGAGATCGAGGTCAGGAGAGTAGATACGAAGGATAACACTGCGGATCCATTCTCGAAGGCTATTCCCCAGATACAGTTTGAGAGATTATTCGGGATGCTAGGTATGAGATACTACAGCAGCTGGCCTTAGTGCAAGTGGGAGATTGTTAGTTATGTATATGCCCTAGAGGTCATTGTTGTACATATGATGTATGTTATAATGGATTCTTGGATATATACAGAGAGGACTTTCTTGCTCGACATGATAGTATGCTATTTATTTTCACTTTATCTTAACATGTTGACTTATATATTGTTTACTGTCTTACTCTCACATGTTGATAAAGCCCTTAGGATCTGTACTCGACTACAGGGACTATGATGAGATCATAGTAGTGGGGTCATGGTAGTCGATGAGTATATCCTATAACTGTTCCTAGTCGAGGGTATATCGAGACAGGGCATCGATACACCAGAGTAGACTAGTGTATACACATCTTGACCAATATGATGGGCAATGGATGATCCCATATCCATCGGTGTTTTGACATTAGAGATGGTGTACGGGTGCTCAGTGGAGACTGGGTACACTGGACGGACTCGCCGAGAACTCCCAGATGGTGATATACCACACGTCAGATGGCAGTTCTCCGGTAACACTGGTACAGGGTAGTCTGTAGACCCGTGATCGTCATAGAGTCTTGTGTGATTCCCACTGCGCTTTGATTTCCATCTTACCACGTCCAATAGGGCGTGCAAAACGGTATCTTTTGGGTGCAGTTCCGAATCACATGGAGGCAATGAGCGATAGGAGGGGATTCATCTCTCCCGGTATAGGGAGTTGATGTTGTGCTGTGTTCGATTGGCTATAACTGGAAGTCCCTGGCCAGGGCTGATATAGAGATTTACTGGTAAGTGTTACCAGTAGTTTCTCGACCCGTTATGAGCCTCACATCGACACGACTTATCGGTTACTGGGGTCTGACGTATACCACCCCTAGACTAGATATGCAACATATCAGACGAAGAGACCGGACTGTACGGGAGTGTTACTGATTGGATTCACAGGAGAACGTACAGGCTAGCTTGTTGATCTCCTGATCACTCAATACCTGGGTGGCTGTTACGTTTAGTTGACCGCTTGCAGCTTATGGGTGTTTGATATGATCATCACCTGCTACCGGCGTATTGACGATTCTTTAGAGTCCTACACAGAGGTTTCTTGGCTCAGAAAAAACGGAGTAGGGGCACATATGTGATATGTGCACGACCGAGGATAATGCGATATAAGATACCGTATTATATTCTCGCGATATTTAGATATGAACCGGGTCATCGGATCAAGTGTTGATTCGATGAATCGGTACATGATATATTAGTCGGTTATATTCGATATAGCCGGATTGTCGGATCAAGTGTTGATTCGATAATTTAATGTATAATAATATATATGATATATTGCATTACATTATCTAATATTGGCTCGCTTTATTATTTCATTTTCTCACCGGATAATACATTGATATATATGCGATATATATTAATTGTATTATTTTCTTTTGTTGCAAATATATAATATATATGTGATATATATTATTGTGACATGATACGATTACTAATGCAACTTGTTTTGTGGAGATTAAACAAGGTTAGGGTTTGACTATGGTTAGTTCCTTCTTGATGCTTCTAGAAGGATTTTCTTTTGTCATGGTTAAGATATTATTGTTGATATTTTCCTATGACATATTCTTTAACCCAACCAAACCCTAGCCCTAGTTAATTCTTTAAAAGAGTTATCCTTGTCATCCTTGACTATGGTTGCATTATTATTTCATATATTCATTTCATTATTCATCACAAAAGGATTATGCATTATTATTTCTTCTTCTTCTACAACCTTAAGCTACGAGAAAGCTTACTAGGTTTTCCTTTTGTGATGTTTTCATGTGAGAATTTGATATAAAAAGAAAGCATAAATACTACTCCATCATCCTCATCTAATCTAGCTCATTAGATTAGGGTGTTCCTCTCATTAGAGCGAGAGAGCTTGAGTTATAGCAACTTCGACGTAGATCATCGGAGAAAAGGAACTCTACAAGATAGCATGGATCGTTCGAGTCGTGGAGCCTCTCTTGAGTCCGGGAGATTGTGGATCGCGGCGAAGGGACTTCTACTCGGAGCTTATGAAGCGAAGGAGCAGACTACAAAGGTTGTAATCCCTCACACTTAGTTGTAAAGATGTTTACTTGCATGTTAAACCCTAATAATCTAGCAAAGATCCCGGCTTTGGGTTGTTCGGCACGTCTAAAATTTTATACGGGCATGGTTAATGCCTTGTGAACCTTCATAAGAGTGCTTAGGAACCCTACACCGAAATGAGCAATACCTGTCTTAAAATATCTCTGGATATCTGATGGGACCTAGTTCATGAATGAACTCCAAATCCAAACTTCTTCGACTGTAGCGTCAACTGAACTTAATCAGTATCCTGCGCCATGCCTCCCTCAGTCTCCGCTTGGACCACCTGTCAAAACTACTGCCTCTCGTCGGAGGGAAAACTATAACTCTGACAGTCACTCTGTCATCCAGGTCACCTTGGAAGCCTGGAATGATAACTGTCTCCCGAAGGAGGCTACCGTTATCAAATCCCTAGAACATCCACTTATGTTCTAAAACTGCTTCCGAACGTTTCTCCAGGATTGGATTAATATCAACTTATTGCATCTAGCGCAAAAACAACATCTGGTGCGGTACTTGACATCTCATGATCAACTTAATTTCCTAAGCAAGTGATCTGCCAATCATGCACATCCATCTCCCCTTTAGTCTGTAAGACACCTTTAGAGAGGGTGACTCTATCACATGCTGGTACACCACCATGCGAGGAGTCGTCCATTCTAAATACCTTTAGAATGCTGTCTAAGTACCCTGATTAGAAAACTACCCAAATCTAGATCTAAAACCATAGATCTAGTAACCAGAATGTCCGATATAAAATCCATATCCTTTGTGGAGAAAACAATGTGTGACAACCAAAGTATAACCGATCGTAGTATAGGAATTTTACTTCCTACTCTGTGTGTGTCATCCAAATACCAGAGCATCACACCCTACTACTTTCTTAACAGATCCATCCCCTATTCTGATGAAGTCAAAGCCCATGACTATCACATCAAAAATAGATGATCTATCTCCGCTATATCTACTTCAGTCTATAAATAGACACAAGCATCTTGTCCACTATGCTTCCGCTGCTCCCACTGACTACGACGACCCTCTAGCAGAATAATATATGCATGCACTTCTAAAACTAGTTTAGAATGACGCTATACTAATCCTCTTGCCGGGTCTCATAGTCTGGAACAGCAGTAATGGCAAGTCTGGGTAAACAAGAACCTCCCTGTCACCGTCCTAGAGCCTACCGGAGTACCTCTCGGGTGTCTGAGGTTACCCACCATATCTGTGGAGTGGCTAATGGAATGTCAAACCTAATTGAATCTTTAGGTCATATTAAATTTTCCGTAATCATTTGCGGTTCTGGAATCTCTTCCAGTTCTACCATACTCCCTCTACTGTTTTTCTGAAAAAATCCATTTTACTAAAACTGTGGCCAGTCAAGAACAATATCACTATTGATCTTCCAGATGGTAGAAAGTCAACCCTCGTCAAAGCCAAGGTAAACCCACAAACAACCATTACAGAAACGTGCCTTGAGTTATCCAGAGTCTTGTTTTCAGCATAAGCCGGACAACTCCATATACCTTAACATCGTTAAGATATGATCCATTCTATATACAATATAGAAATAGAGGCACTGATTTAATTGGAACCAGATTCAAATCATGCAGCTGTCTCCAGTGCATGTCAACTAAATGGAGAGAGGCAGATCAGCATTACTCAACTTAGGAGTTCATCCAATTATGAGTAACCTGAAAAAGAAGAAATTTCTCTAAACCATTACTATCAACTGAGTACCAACCAGAAATATCTACATCGTCGATCACCTTGAAGAATCTTGATACTTTCTACACCTGGTTCTCTACTTTATTCTTATACCTATACCTTCTCAAACTTAGACCTTGTATTTCTACGAAACACATGTCTAAAACTAGAGAAGTCACAAGTAAAAAGAATATAGTACAAGGACCAACCCCTTTGTCCTAATGGACACTGGACAATATACAAAACTTTGTATAAGTCCCCTGAGTTGAGTAACTCAAACTCTGTGCGTCGTAGGTTGAAAACTGCACCCAGGAGATTTCCTCAAATATCACCAATTACAACGAATTCCGATATAATGAGGATAATCACCTAATTCCCAATAACTTACTCCCACTCATCTTCTGTAAAACCATACAGATGTGAGAATCATACCTGGTAAATACATACCGTGGAGCAAGGACTAATTGGGAAATCAGTTTTCTATTAACAATACACAGTGAAACTGAAACAAGAATATGTTTCGAAGGGGTATCCGAGTATTCCTAGTAATGCCTCTTCCATTATCCAGATTCATGACTGTAACCGTATATTTCTTTGCCATCTCTCTAAATCCCTTTATTTGTCTTTAGTCATTACCTTCTGTACACCATTGTTAGGCCTAATGGTTTTCTTCCTTCCCTACCGTTCGACACCAGCCTATTGTTTGGAAGAAGACTATCCAATAAGTATAATAGGTGTACTCTCCTAATCCTAGGAGTACTCGCAACTTGAGAGAAGGTGATGATAAAAGACAACTGAATAAACCTTTATTCTATTTCTCCTGAACCAGAATCCATCCCCGAAATGGAACAAGTTCCATCGAGTTCTTATATAACCATACGATGGATAATCCAAATAACTGTGGATCTTCGTAGTGATACGGGGTGTTCTGGAGAAATACAAAGGTGAAGTAGGAGTGGCGATGAAATACTTGGTTTGGTCGTGAATAGCAGTCCCAATTTACTTTGCCCTCTTTCCAATCCCTTTATTTGTCTTTACTTGTTACCTTCTGTACACCACACTTAGGCTAATTGGTTTTCTTCATTCCCTACATTTCGGCACCTGCTTATGGTTTGGAAGAAGACTATCTAATAAGCGTAATAGGTGTACTATTCCCTAATCCTTGGAGCCCTCATAACCTGAGAGAAGGTAAAAAGAAAAGACAACTGAATAGTCCTATTCAATCTCTCCAGAACCAGAATTCATCCTCGAATCTGGAATAAATTCCTTCGTGTTCGTATATAACTATACGATGGATTTATCCAATGGAAGTGGATATCCGTAGTTGTACGGGGTGTTTTGGAGAAATGCAACGGATAAAAGAAGGAGTGGCAATGATCTATGCAACTCAGAGAATCTAAAAGCCAGTGTTTTAAGAAGGTTCAGTTAACTTGGTTACTGAGTCATAGTCTAGGGTTGGGTCATGGTCGCAGCCAAAGAGAGAGAGAAAAGAAACACTCTGCGTGCACTCTAATCTAGATCAGAATGGTCATCACTTTATATAACCAGGAAACCTCCCACTATATTCTTCTCCAAACCTGAAAGAAGAATTAGTCGGGATCACCTGAGGAGTAAACCAACTCATCAGTAGGAATCGGGATCCAACCATCATCGCATGATAACGTGATGGAATCCACTCACGTTATCACACTCCAGAAGGTATGCCCATGCCTGACAAGTTTCAGTTTCTTTAGAAACTCCCGATGTGTGTTTTCACCCCTAGGACCCAAGTGACCTTGACGGAGTCAACAAATCAAAGAGTCCAAGTCAAGTTCAACCCGTCATAATCTGGATTGCATTAAACCCACCCGTATGTTCCCTTGACGGAGCAACAAGGCCGTACGACTGTCTTAACCAATCGCATATCTATGCTACAAATAAGCACCACTTAGCTATCGTACACTACGCCTTGACGGAGTCAACAAACGCAGCACGAATACTAAGTACTACTTGTAAGAAATGACGGAGGGCTACGACTAGTTTTTGGCGAAAAACCTTTTGCGTAATGAACTTGATATCGTTGAAGGAACTACATAGCTTTTACAAAAATATAGTGGCGAAAACCTTTGCTAAAGAGGTCACCCTCGGTGATGGGATCTCGGCTCTTTCCCCGTAGAATGGGGTGCAGGATATTCCAACTGAATACCACGATGCAAAGAAAAAGTAATCGGCTATAGTGAAGTTATTACTCTGACGCAAACCTCTGTCCAAGGGGTCACTCCCGGTGAAGGGATCTCAGCCCTTGCCTCGTCGAATGAGGTGCTGGATATTCTAAACTAAATACCACTGTGCAAAACAAAAGAGAACGTCCTGGTAATAACAGCTTTTTGAAAATTGTTCCAACAACATCTGTATAGGTCTGTTTTCTTTGCTTTGATCCGAATCAACGCAGTCCCATCAATTAATCACACCAATAATGAACGAAAATAAAATGTACGTATATGCCATCCGCATTCGTCTCTGGGTCCCTTCATCACCCATTAGGTTACTTAACTAACGACAGAGCGGGGACTGGACTAGCGCGGGTGTAAAACATATACAACATCTACTTGTGTCTATATATCAATATATAATAATTGCTCCAGGCGTGATAAAATGCAACATCACAGAAAAGTAATAAGCATCACAGAACAATACAGATAATCTGGGATCCCTGGGTTTCATAGAGCCAAAAATGAAACCCGACGTTCCCCTGGTCGTGTGGATTGCCTGTGCAATGAAAACCTAGACCCCTACGAGTGCGGAAAGTCACCCACCAAAACCAGAAGCGAGGCAGCCCCCTTCAGCATCATGAATGGACCACCCAGCACTTTACGGAATCCGGTAACTTGAACACCCCAACATGGGCCATCCTATACCCCCTACGAGTGCGGCAAATAGCCCGCCAATCCTAGAGTGAGGTCCCCTCACTCTCAAAGCCATGAGATGCGGACTCGTTGCCCTCCAGAACCCAGCTATCCGTGCACTCCACCGCGGGGTAATCCTAGTACAGAAAAAAAATATACAACGGGTACATCGACCTCAACCCGGTCGTGCCCCAAAAGAATAATATACAAACAGGCCGTGACGGCAGTCCACACGTCGGACGCTCGCCCCGCAATATCAAATGTACAAATATATCCAAACTGCACTACCATTGCATGCAAGCTATCCACCACGACAAATCTGCAACATCACAGCACAACACAGAACATCAACGTGAATGTCACGTTCGCAAATCCGTCTAAAAGAGCTATAGCAATTAGACAAGATTTACCGATCAAATGACATTCACGGTCGCAGATATAAAGTAAGCACAGTGAACTAACATATTTAAAGTCTCGATCGACAAAATTTCCCGAAGCGGGCCCCATGTACAAATCCAGCACTCAAAATAATCTGGGCCAAAACTAAAAATTCCAGAAACCCCAATACCAAGTTAAAGACCCAAAGAAAAAAATTAGTGCACTGAATCACCAACACTGCGGCTGAACCGCGGCTAAAATGTGGCGACGGCCGCGATTCCGCGACGCCACAGAGGGAACATGCTACAAAATTTTTACAGTAGTCTTAGAAAAGCCTGCCTGATTTTTTGAAACACTCAAAATAATTTTTCGACGACAAAAAAATTTCGACAGAAACTTTGAACTTGGAATTAAAGTTTTGGAAATTTCGTTCGATCGATATTTTAAACAAGTTAGAACAAGCTAGTTAACGGTTAATAGTTTGGCTCTGATACCATGTTGGGTTGCGGCTGCGCCCCAGCCGTCTTTTCAAGGCCAAATGCGGAACAAAAACTTTTTACAAACTGACGCTAACCGCATCCGAATCCCAGACCGTTACATTAACCGTAAACTAGAAAACTATAAATGGGGTTTTAGAGATTATACCGATCGATCCGTGTCCTTCGGTCTTTAACCTCTGCCCCTAGCATGTTGCGGATGCACCGACGAAGCTCTCTCCTCGATCTCCGATCTTCTCCTCGCCGAAAACTACGCCACATCAATGAATCTTTATACAGCTCCCACCTCTGAACCGAAGCAACTCGGACACGAAGTTTGCTAGCCGACGTGTCCAAGGTTGATGTAGAGATGATGTAGAATACTGTCTCAAATCACCCAAGTGAATGGATGAAGGGTTAATCGAAGTTGCCATTTGGAGTGAGAATGGAAAAGAGCTTTAGGAAATGAGCTAATGAATTTTGTGCATAAGGAAATGAATCAAATTTCTCACTCACAAAAATTGGGGCTGCCAAAAAAAATGGGCTTGGCCATGGCCATGAGAGGAATGGTGGTGGTGGTGAGCACAAGCTTAAGTGGTGATCATAAAGAAAAAATGTCACACCCATATCACATTCAATCCAATCATAATTAAAGCACCAATAATGCACAAAAGAAAGCAAAGCTTATCTAGAAACATTCCAGATTTCTGCGGGAGCCCTCCCACCGCAAAAAAACCCCTCCATTGCTAATTTCGAAATTTGCAAGAAACCCCCCACCTCACAAAAATTCAGCCATGAAGGAATGGAATGAAAATGGCCAAAATGAAATGCAAACTGGCAACTTCAAAAAGCGATCCCGTAATAAATTACAGGATAACTCCGTAACTGTATATAGATACCCGCATTTGTATTCCGACCGAATACAAATGCAAAGAGACAAAATCTACACAGTATAATACCAGGATCAGGCTTAAACCAAAGCCCGCTAGTATTATCCGTCCAAAACATGACATGTGCAAAAGTTCACGTGTACGTTCGAACCCTGCCATAAAACCATACAGCCTCCACAACATTTTGCCCGAACTGGGAAACTTTCAATGGGGGACTCTAAAGACTCGTCAGTACTCTGGCAGTGGGTTTAACCACAAGTCGTCAGTGGTACTAGCTGTACGCAACGGCTGCCCATGTACAGAGTGAAAGGGATGCCGATGAGCGAACTCATCCTGGAACCCTACTGAGCCTATGTGTGACAATATCCGTACAGTCTGGTCCGTTCGTCTATGAGTATCGCATATCGGGCCTAGGGAGCTGGTAAACGTCAGACCCCTAAAAGCGGTATAAGTCGTGTCGGAGTGTAGCCCAAAACACCTGAGATATTACTGGAATACCTACAAGTAAATCTCGCTTACCATAGCCTTGGATTTTGTGTAATGGCTCTCCTAGACACAGCACGATCTCACTCCCAACGTAGGGAAAGACGAATCCCCTGCCGATCCGCTCACTGCCTCCATGTGGCTCGGGACTGTACCCAACTAGAACCTGTTTGCACGACTCCTTTGAACCGTGGTAGGGTAATAATCAAAGCACAGTGGGAACTCACATGAGACAAATGACGATCTCAGGTCAATAGACTAACCTGTACACATGTCACCTGGGAATTGCTATCTGACGACGGTTTTAATAACCAGCTAGCATGTTCCTGGCGAGTCCTGTTCGGTGTACTCATAACCCAATGAGCACCTGCATACATCTTAGGTGAACCAACTGACACCAATGGCTTGTGAGACCAGCCACCTCCCCTCGTCGGGGTCTCGACTGTATACACTAGTCTACTCCGGAGTATCGATGCCCTATCTCGAAACTCCCGCGACTAGGGACCACTTTTAAGGATGTGCTTATAGACTACCCAACTCTCACGTATATGATCGCCATCATACTGCTGGTAGTCAAGCAAGAATCCTATGGGCTCTATCAACGTGCAATAGTGATATATCATGTCACCTAAAGCAGTACACGATGATAAAGATAAACCAGATAGCTTACTATCATCTCGAGTAAGACTGTCCTACCGGTATAGGTCCTCCCTCAATCATTGCAATCACGTGCGTGCGATCCAATAATTGACTTTGAGGGCACTATATCCAACACTATGAGTATCGCATATCGAGTCTAGGGGGTGGATAAAGTCAGACCCCTAATAACGCGACATTTAGTGTCGGTATGAAGCCCATCACTACCTGAGAAACTACCGATCCTCGATCGGTAATTCTCGTATACCCCGGTCGAGGATTTTTGGTGATGGCCACCCGTGCACATCGCGACATCAACCCCCAATACCGAGAGAGATGAATCCCCTGGCGATCCACTCACTGCCTCCATGTGGCTCGGGACTGTACCCAACTAAAACCTGTTTGCATGACTCCTTTGTGCCATGGTAGAATAGTAATCAAAGCACAATGGGAACTCACACGAGACAAATGATGATCTCAGGTCGATAGACTAACCTGTACATATGTCACCAGGGAACTGCCATCTGACAATAGGTATAATACCAACTAGCATATTCCCGGAGTGTCCGTCCGGTGTACTCATAACCCAATGAGCACCTGTATACATCTTAGGTGAACCAACTAACACCAATGGCTTGTAATACCGGCCACCGCCCCTCGTCGGGGTCTCGATCAGTATACACTAGTCTACTCTTGGAGTATCGATGCCCAGTCTCGAATCTCCCACGACTAGGGACACTTTAAGGATATGCTTATAGACCACCCAACTCCCACGTATATGATCACCATCATACTGCTGGTAGTCAAGCATGAATCCTAAGGGCTCTATCAACATGTAATAGTAATCTGTAATGTCACCTAAAGCATGTACACGATGATAAAGACAAACCAGATAGCATACTATCATCTCGAGTTAGACTGTTCTACCGGTATAAGTCCTCCCTCAATCATTGCAATCACGTGCATGTGATCCAATAATTGACTTGAGGGCACTATAGCCAACAATCCCCCACTTGCACTTAAGGCCAATTATTGCGGTGTCGCATACTCACAGCCCGTGTGATACTGAACACCCAACTTCTCTACGAATTAGGTTCATAAAGCTTGTTTGTAAAACTATTGCGTTCGAGAAATAGCCTCAGTGAGTGGATCCGCTCCAATGTTTCTTTCTATGTCTCTTTTTATCTTAAGTTCGCGGAGAAAACCATCTCCCGTAATGAGCAATACCTGTCTTAGAATATGCCTGGATATCTGATGGGACCCAGTTCACAAATGAACTCCAAATCCAGTAAACTTCTTAGACTGTATCGTCAACTGAATTTAATCAGTATCCTGTGCCATGCCTCCCTCAGTATCCGCTTGAACCACCTGTCCAAACTACTGCCCCTTCTAAAGAGGGAAAACTATAACTCTGACAGTCACTCTGTCATCCAGGTCACCTTGAAAGCCTGGAATGATAATCGTCTCTCGAATGAGGCTGTCATTACCAAATCCCTAGAACATCTACTTATGTTCATAAACTGCTTCCGAACGTTTCTCCAGGATTGGATTAATATATAAACTTATTGCAGTTAGTGCAAAAATAATATCTGGTGTGGTACTAACATCTCATGATTGACTCAATTACCTAAGCAAGTAAT
Source organism: Agapanthus africanus (assembly GCA_030015575.1). Lineage (NCBI taxonomy): Eukaryota > Viridiplantae > Streptophyta > Magnoliopsida > Asparagales > Amaryllidaceae > Agapanthus > Agapanthus africanus. Next base: position 212,882,941 of record JASDDO010000004.1, read on the forward strand.
ATTCCAATCATGCACATCCCTCTCCTATTTAGTCTGTAAGACACCTTTAGAGAGGGTGACTCCATCAACTACAGGTACACCACCATGCCTGGAGTCGTCCATTCTAAAAGACCTTTAGAATAGTGTCAAAGTACCCAGATTGGGAAACTACGCAAATCTAGATCTAAAACCATAGATCTAGTAACAAGAATGCCTTATATAATATCCATATCCTATGTTGAGAAACCACTGTGTGACAACCACAGTGCAACCGATCGTAGTATAGGAATTTCACTTCCTACAAAGTGTATATCATCCAAATACCAGGACATACCACCCTACAACCTTCTTAACAGATCCATCTCTTATTCTGATGAAGTTAAAGCCTATGACTGTCACATCAAAAATAGATGTCCGCTATACTTGCTTTAGTCTAAAATTAGATATAAGCTACTTGTCCACTATGCTTCCGCTGCTCCCACTGACTACAACAACCCTCTGGTAGAGTCATATACACGTGCACTTCTAAAGCTAGTTTAGAACGACGCTATATTCGTCCACCTGCCGGGTCTCACAGTCTAGAACAGCAGTAATGGCAAGTCTGGGTAAACAAGAACCACCCCGTCACCGTCTTTGAGGATACCGAAGTACCTCTCGGGCGCCTGAGGTTACCCTCCATATCTGCGGAGTGGTTAATGGAATCTCAAACCCGATTGAATTTTTAGATTCTATTAAATTTTCAGTAATCGTTTTTGGTTCTGGAATCACTTCCAGTTCTACCATACTCCCACTACTGTTTTCTGAAAAAAATGCATTTTACTAAAACTGTGGCGAGTCAAGAACAATATCACTATTTGTAACATTTCAGAAATATAAAATATTATTTTTTGAAATTTAATATTAAAATAATATATTTTACGAAAACTATTCGATTTGCGAATAGGGTTTTTTCGTAAAATGGTATAAGTATATACCAATATTTGGGAAATAATCGGAGATTAAAATGATTTATTTATTATAATGATATTTATCGGATTTTGGCATTTTTATAAATAATTATATGCAATTTCGATTAAAATTTATTAGTGCACTACTAATCGCGATTAAGCCAAATCCGTATTTTTACATTTTTCCATGGCTAGTGCACCATTTCATGTGCATGTTATGCATTGTGTTTGTGATTTGTGAGTTTGTGAAAAGAAAAGGAAAAATAAAAGAAAAGAAAAAGGGAAAGAAAGAAAAGAAAAGGGAAAAAGAGAGTTATGAGTGTAAAACAAGTTTTGAGAAGAAACAAAAGAGATATTTGTTGAGAGGTGAGTGTAGGAGATATTTAGAGTGAGAGAGTGAGCATAAGAGAGAGAGGGTTAGACTTGGCTGCCCCATTCTCCTTTCCCCATTGTTTTCTTCAACTCAATTGCTTCATGCTTCTTCACCTCACTACCTCCATGCATCATCTTAATTCTCTTCTCTAAACCCCATGCCACCTTCACATAAAACATGCACAAACCTATTCTAAACCCTTTGAACCATCCAAATTTAGATTTTGAAGACTTTGGGCAACGCAAGAATTTTCTTTAGTTGCAAATGAGGTAATCTCTTCACTTTTAGTTAGGTATTTGTGTTTAGTATATCATAGTTAGTTTAGAATTTGAATTAATTAGGATATGTGATCTTGGAATTTAAAAGTTGATGTTAAGTGGTTAATTAAGGTGTAGTGAGTGTTTGTAAGACTTTAGAGATGATTTCCTGACCTGGAAATGAGTTTAGAACCCGATACATGAACTAAGAATTTTTCCCGTGTCGGTTTTGTGAAGTTTGTTAACCTACAGGGTATCTGGAGCAACTTGGGTTATTTCTAAGAAAATCAAACAAGTCCATTGACCAAGATAAACCACTATAAGACCACTACAAAAATACGAACCCAAAACTCCTCAACATGGTAGCGACACTGGATATTTAGGCAATCTCCCCGGGTCCCCTTTTTCCTATGGTGATGTGGTTTTTCCTGTAGCTCACTTACCCTATAACCTATCCTCTTTACTTGGTTGTTTAGTCCCCATTTACCTGAGCCAAAATCTGGGAGTTGTTTGCGAGTGCTTTGGCTATTGTTTCCGATATTTGAATTCATGGTTTTGGTATTTGGATTTGAATTGGTCGTTGCACGTTTGTACGTCAACGATGAGGGTTGTTTGGTTGTTTTTGCATGCGTAGGCTATAGGTTCTAACCTATATGCAATCCGTGTGCCGTATCGGTTTTTGGATATTGGTTTTAATGGAATTGCTATTGTATATTGATTGTAGGTACTTTCATGTGGACTATCGAGATGACGAAGCACATCGACTTTGGCTAAGCGAGGAGTTTAGCAGGTGAGTAGATTTATATCTACGGGAGAAATCGGGTGGATGGCGTATAGCACCCCCACAACTATTGATATGGAAGATTGTGTTATAAATTATAATCAAATAAAAGATATGCTACGAACTTACGGACATGATTATAGGATTTAGTAAAGAGATGATATGATAAAAGTTGACGCTAAGGAATATGAATTGAAAGAGTACAAGTATGAGTTGTTAATGGTATGATATAAGATCGGGATCGATAAACACGACACGAGATTGAGATAGAGGTGTTGTGAAATTAATAAGATATGACGTTTATACAAATGTGATTTAAGATATATGTGTGTGTGTGTGTGTGTGTGTGTGTGTATTTATGAGTATAATGAGTAATATGCCGTACGAGACTTTAGATCCGTACCCTCATTATTGTATAGGTCGATAGATTCCTTATTCTGTTTGATGACCCCGTACGATGGATTACCATACATGATGAGATGTACAAGATGATTGATCCGTGCTAGTGATTTGAGAATGATGATCGAGGATTATTGTCATATCGGATGTTATGAGGCGGGATCACCGATATAAAGATTGCCACCTGAACCATACCTATTTTCAAAATGACGATGTGTATCGTTTAAAAAGTGACCGTATGATTCTTGTGTAGATAGATATACCCATTTATTGTTTATATTGTGTAAGATATTACCCCTCATGATGTACATACCACGTGCCGGTATTTAATGCTATATGATATCATTTGCTAGTACACCTGCACAATTACCGTTGATGTGCATGTTACACATACACAGATTTGCCGGCTCACACACATTCTTCATCGGTAATTGCCATGTCACTTACACAGTAGAATTGCCATTTCACTTACACAGTTGAATTGTCGTGCCATTTACACAGTAGAACTTCCATATTATAAGATTTATCTTAAAAGTAAAAGTACATTCATTGTTCAGTAATATCACTTGACATGCTTACATGATATACTCGATATGCTCATATTACTACCCTATGTTGTATACATCGTATTTTATGGTTATATGCTTGAGATGTTGTTTTCATGAGATCTCTGGATTTGAGAACCGCAGTTATATTTCAAAGGGAATTATGTATTTCTTTAAAACACGGTTTCTCTTGATATGATATTTAGAGGTGTCTATCATGAGTTTTCTTGGTTCTGAGCAGTGAGTATACCCGATTTGAGGAGCGGGAGGCACCGTCTGCAGGTACATGGTGGACCCGGTGAGGTACCCCGGGGCATGAAGCTCGAGATGTAGACGATGAGCCTGGCTGGGGAACACTACCTACCGGTGATAGTTTTAGGCTCGGTGGTTATCTGGAGGATACCGACCGGAGTCGTGAGATGATATGGGCCGATCCGGACTGACAGAACCCGAGATAGTTTGGTGCGGCGGATATCTGGAGGATACCGACCGTAGTCGTGATATGGGCTGATCCGGACTGACGGAGCCCGAGATATGAGGATTTACGTGTCGATGCTGGACACGGGTTTCATGATGTTTCGAGTGTCGGTGTTGAACACTCAGGTTCCATGATTTTGATGTGTCGTTGATGAACACACGTGGTTGATATCCTCATATATATATATATACATGCATATGTTTTCATGATGTTCGAGTGTCGGTGTGGGACACTCAGGTTCCATTATATTGTTTGTGTCGTTGATGGACACGTGGATGATATCCACATGCATACGGGCATATGATGTCGGATGTTTATTTATATATGTCATTGCATTGATCGATTGTTGACATATATGCATATGTGGTCACCCTAGATATCATACTATTACCTTCAGGATATAGTGACCTAGGAAATCGTTGTTTTATTCGATTTCTACCTGCTGATGTTTTCTACTCACGAGTTGGCAACTTACCCCGTTGTGCCACAGTTCTTATAGGTTGACCGCTTGGGATCAATTGCGGTATTACTGGCACACAGCTTCATCCAGGGTGCTTTGCTTTGGTAGGTGGGACACATGTTGGTCGAGCCCACTCCCGTACTTCTCTTCTATTGTATCTAGATAAACTCCATCACATCAGATCAGATCAAATCAGAGAATAGAATTTGTATATTGGTGGATCTAGTCAGACTCGGGCATTGTGCGAGACTTAGAGCGATGGGTTTTTGATCTCTTTCTTGCGTTTTGATGTCTTGCTTCTTTATTTGTTCTTTCTGGGTTGATTCTTCGCCGTTGGGCATCTAATAAATGTTATTACGTGGTTCTGATTCCGCCGGTTGGCGAAGAGCTAGCTCACGCTTGGGGATGCCTATATATTATTGTGTATATGTGTTTGGATCAAAATATATGAGGGAGGTGCTGCCCAAATTTTTAAAGACGAAACATGTTTTCAACTCTAGTATAATGCACTTGCATTTTCATATTTCATTAGCTATGCATTTAAAGAAAAACATGATTCATTATACCTTTATTTCAAAACTGCACCCCACTATTTTCCGCAAAAATGTTCAGATTTTCTGGGCTTTGGCTTACTTGATTTACGTCACGCGTTTAGACGTTGCGTAATTTAAATGTCGGTCACGTTCTAAATTACGGGTCGTGACAAAGTTGGTATCTGAGCGTTAGGTTTAACCTTGGTTTGAGTCTGGGTTTGACTATGCGGAGTCTAGGGCGTATATATTTCGGAACCTAAGCTTGACCTTACGGAATTTAGACTTGACGGGGGGGGGGGTATTAGACCTGAACATTCATTTTTTAGGTTGTCCTTGATTGATGAAGTAGGTAGCTTGAGTAGAGTGACGTACCGTACGTATGTTCCACGACATATTTACGATACGATACTCTACTTAAGAAACCTTAGGATGTACTTATCTTGAGATCTATGATACTATTCGTTCCTATGATCATATATCCATTTGGGATCTGTTGATTTCTTTCGTTCATTTGATCTATCTTCATCGATACCTGCTTGAGGTTCCTGTCACTATGGTTTGAGCGCAGATTGAGATGCTGCTAGTGTTGTGGTCAGGGCGAGCTCATCATGGACGAGGACTGACCATGTTGTTTTCTGGTGACATAGGGATGTGTAGGTATAGTGTTGTGTTGTGATCTCTCGTTTGAGGCGAGTGTTCAGTTTTGCACCGGATGATCGGGCCATTGATAGAGGCTGCCGGATTGAGAGGACTGTTGATGTACAACCTACCTCAGAGATCGTGATGTTGTCTACCGTGCAGACAGATGACCCAGCCGTTGCTGAGATTGATGGAATGTCGATTCCAGAGTTTATGAGCTGAAACCACTGGAGATTTCAGACAAAGATGTGACAGGAGATAGCTAGTCTATCTAGAGTCGAGCAACTGATATGATTCGTCAAATTTGATGTGCCGATGCAGGCTCAGTTGAGTCGAAGAATTCCAGTTGAAGGATCTTACTTGGATCTAGAGTAGATCGATCAAGAGAGGACGGTGTTCGTCGGATACTCCGATGTGAAATCAGTAAGTTGACCAGTTTCGGATAGAAGGACCTCACCCAGATGCGTTGTGAGTTGATAGAGAATGGACGAATAAAGTGTATTCCTCCGATGATTTGGACGAGTTCCCGAGGACGTGTTCGGCTAGATATCTTCTACGGAGTTATGAAGATACCGAGTTCGTAATTTTGAGTCCGTGTGAGAGACTCCGGATTGACTGTAGCCGAGAATGAATTGCAAAATGCAGATAACAAGAGATGCCGTCTAAGTGGACGATAATAAAGACGGGTGTAACAAGAGGTTCGTGCGAGATGTTAGCGAGCGGTTGTTGCGCTCCGTTGATGCCAGAAGATTGGTATGTGTGCAGAGGCGTTAGATACAACCAAATTCCAGATGAAAGCCGTTCTGAGGACACAGCTGTCCGATTATGAGAAAAGAGTAAAGCAAGAGTGCCAACCTTCGTATAGTTCGGTATAGGTGAGATCGGAAGAAGCCACGAACAGGTTCTTTCCAGGACACCGCAGCGATAGATATTTGCAACCAGGATCAGTTATATCGTGCATATTCAGAGGGCCAGATGCTGCCGTCAGTAAGGTCATGTTGATTGGCCAAACAGTGATCAGAAGAGTTCCAGAGTAGAACTGTTCCGTTAGTACACCTGACCAGGTTGACGAGCAGAAGGATCATGAGATTTGTAATCTACAGAGAAACGGGAACCCGGAGACCGAAGACGCCATACTTTGAGCAGGAGGCAAGTAGATGATCTTGCTCTGCCAGCTTGGGCGTACCGGCATTTTTCGACATTGTAGGAGGTGTACCTCAATGTCATTTATTGCGATTTGTGTTTTGTGATCCGAGTATCACACTTTTATCGCTTGGACTTGAGTTTTGATGATTGGGTTTCGTGATTTATGTTTTTGTGCACCAAGGCTGCACCTATTGGAGATTTATATTTTGTGCACAGTTATTGCACTTGATTTATGTTATATACACCGCTACATTGGTTTATGATTTGGGCATATCTATTGCACTTGGTATCGATTTGTGCCTTTGTTGCATGTATTTATGTTTTCGTGGATTCGATACTGTCGATTTGGTTTCGTGCATATTGTATGCACTTGCCTTTACTTATGCACTCGGTATAGCTTATATGTGCTTGCAGTACATTGGGATGGATTTTGTGCACGCAGTTGCACACATTTATGATTCTATACACCTTAGTATACTCGGTGTCGTTTTTGTGAGCATTTGAGATATTGATGAGTATTTCGTGCATTGGTTGCACCAGATTGTATTTCCTGCATTGGTTGCACCAGATTTGTATTTCGTGCATTGGTTGCACCGGATTTGTATTTCGTGCATTGGTTGCACCAGATTGGTATTTCGTGCATTGGTTGCACCAGATTGGTATTTCGTGCATTAGTTGCACCGGATTTGTATTTCGTGCATTGGTTGCACCGGATTTATGTTTTCGTGCGTGTCTGCACTTGATGTTCGTTATCATGCATACTAGTGCACTAGATGTTTTGTGCGGACCTGACGCACTTGATTTGGATTTTCGCGCATGTTGGGCACATGATATAAGATTTTGTGCACACCGGGTGCACTCGATAGAGATTTTTATTCGTGCATGTTTGATGCACTTGATTGGGATTTTCATTCGTGCATGTTAGTTGCATTGGGTTGAGATTTTCGTGCACTATAGATGCATTTGATATTGTTGTCGCGCACATCCGTTGTACTAGACAGATGCTTTCATGTACTATAGATGCATTTGATATGGTTGTCATGCACATCCGTTGCACTGGACAGATGCTTTCGTGCACACCTGTTGCACTTAGTTTTGCTTTTGTGCATATTGTGGCACTTGTATTGGATTTAGTTTTCCGTGCACACCAGACGCATGTGATGTTGGATAGGCTTTTTGAGGCTGATTTTATTTATGAGTATCGCGTTTTGATGATGGATACTATATTATATAGTAGCCGAGCAGGGCTGGTCTGAGGACAGTGCCTGAGTACTTTTGCATGCATAAAAAGTTACCAAAGGTTTTCAAAAATGGAGCTATAGTCTCGCTATTTCGTACGTGTCCACGAGTGACACGAAATTTTATAAAGAGAACTTTCTGGGATATTTCAAAAAGGCAGGACGTATATTTTGAGCAAAACATATATAAGTATATATTTACTACTTTACAAATGATCGTCTGCCACTTGTGCCATGAGCTACGCATAGCAAGGAGATTTGGAAAAGAAGATTTGGCATGAGTTATTCAGCTTTTAAAATGGTTTTGCAAGGATTCGTGCTATATACGTATTACGATTTGGCTATAGTGTATTTCGATTCCAGTGGTGGAATTCGATATTGGTATTTCCTTTATAACTCCGATGATTGCATGATGCTTGACGGAGTTTGATTTTGAGTTTCGTATTCGTTTTCAGGCGCTCACGATGCGCTGTGGTATTTCTGTATCTTCCATGATTTCGGAACCCCGTTGATTTAAGCTGATTATTGAAATGTTTTAGCATTTGGGGAATTAAAATTTAAATTCGAGGACTGAATTTATTTAAGGGGGAAGACTGTAACATTTTAGAAATATAAAATATTATTTTTGGAAATTTAATATTAAAATAATATATTTCGCGAAAAATATTCGATTTGTGAATAATTATATGCAAAATGGTATAAGTATATACCAATATTTGGGAAATAATCAGAGATTAAAATGATTTATTTATTATAATGATATTTATCGGATTTTGGCATTTTTATAAATAATTATATGCAATTTCGATTAAAATTGATTAGTCACTATTAATCGCGATTAAGCCAAATCCGTATTTTTACATTTTTCTATGGCTAGTGCACCATGTCATTGTTGGATATAGTGCCCTCAGAGTCAATTATTGGATCACAGGCACGTGATTGCAATGATTGAGGGAGGACCTATACCGGTAGGACAGTCTTACTCGAGAGGTTTGTATACTATCTGGTTTGTCTTTATCATCGTGTACATGCTTTAGGTGACATTGTAGTTCACTATTACACGATGATAGAGAATAGTATGCTACCATGGTTTATCTTTATCATCATGTACTGCTTTAGGTGACCTTACAGGTCACTATTGCGCATTGATAGAGCCCTTAGGATTCTTGCTTGACTGCCAGCAGTATGATGGCGATCATATACGTGGGAGCTGGGGTCTATAAGCACATCCTTAAAGTGGTCCCTAGTTGTGGGAGTTTCGAGACTGGGCATCGATACTCCATTAGTAGACTAGTGTATACAGTCGAGACCCTGACGAGGGGCGGTGGCCGTTCTCACAAGCCATTGGTGTCAGTTGGTTTACCTAAGATGTATACAGGTGCTCATTGGGTTATGAGTACACCGGACATGACTCGCCGGGAACATGCTAGTTGGTATTATACCTGACGTTAGATAGCAGTTCCCTGGTGACATGTGTACAGGTTAGTTCATCGACCTGATATTGTCATTTGTCTCGTGTGAGTTCCCACTGTACTTTGATTACTACCCTACCACGGCTCAAAGGAGTCGTGCAAACAGGTTTTAGTTAGGTACAGTCCCGAGCCACTTGGAGGCAGTGAGCGGATCGGCAGAGGTTTCGTCTCTCCAGGTATTGGGGGTGAGATCGCGCTGTGTCTAGGAGAGCCATTACACGAAGTTCTTGACCAAGGCAGGAGATTTACTGGTAGGTATTCCAGTAGTATCTCAGGGTGTTCTGGGCTACACTCCGACACGACTTGTACCGCTTTTGGGGGTCTGACTTTTACCAACCCCCTAGACCCGACATGCGATGCTCATAGACGAACGGACGGGACTGTACGGATATTGTCTCTGACAGGCTCAGTAGGGTGTCAGGATGAGTTCTCTCATTGACCTCCCTTTTGGTCAATACATGGTAACCCGTTACGTACGGCTAATACCTCTGACATGCTAGTGGTTAAATCCACAGCCAAAGTATTGACGAGTCTTTAGAGTCCCCTGATTTGAGTGATTTAGCGTGCTTGCGCTTTCTAAAAGATAGATCAAAAATATTTGTAACCGCAATCAAGAACGGCGTCGCATGAAGCTAGCCGGTGAGTACGGGTCGGTCCACAGGGATTTTGTGAATTTCCTAATCGCGCTAACGAGTTAATTCCGATGGATGTTCGGATTGATTATTAAATCTAAAAATTGAAGTTGTATGATACTAGGATTAGAAACTTGCTAGGATTAGGTTTAGGGAAAATTTGGTAAACAAAGATCTACATCTCTTTCCATTGCCTTTTAATTAAAGATATCATATTAGTGTTATGGTAAATCTTAACAAAGGTGATTAGGATGATTGGGAAGATTGATTCTTCCTCTAGATCCTTGTCCTTCCTTTCTTAATCTTTACCCTAACCTCCATGGAAAACCTTAAAATCCGGGCCTTTAGACTACAGAATCACCGTTACCTCGAGGGTAGAGTGCCGTAGGGAGCGGAATAAGAAGGTATGCATAGAGTTCTAATCTTCATAAAAGATTGGCAAAGAAAAGAGATGAGAGATCTTCGTCTCTCAAATCCTTCCCCATTCCTAACCCTAACAAGCGAGGAAACTACTCACTCATTAGGGAATTGAAGAACATTTATCTAGGGCAGAGAATAAAAATTACCTAGGGCAAGAATTGAAATCTAAACTGGAGCAAGGAATTAAATCTACTTACAGATGCATCTCTCCAATCATCAACACAGGGTTGTCAGATCTGAATTCATGAATTGAAAGAAACACCGATGCTCTCCAAAAAGAGTTCTAGAATTTATTATTAAAAAGAGGCATAAGAAATTACAATGAGTAGAGTTCCTATTTATAGAGAATAGGAAACCCTAGGTTACAATTGATTTGCATGTCTACATTTACCAAAATATCCTTAGGAAGACCTAGTCAAAGTAGACTTCAAGCTTTGGTAAAATTTTATGTCTCTTTAAAAGAAAGTATTGGGCCTTGGATCTTTGGGCTTCCTTATTATTTGGTTCTTTATTAAAATATCTTCTATGTTTCTTCCAGATCTCCAGTGAATAATTGCGGTGGACTTTTAACCGTTCGCTTTGTAATCTTGGACTTGCATTGCCTTGTACTTTGTGAATTTTATCTTTGATGTAGGCTTGATCAAGAGTCTTATGTTTGTTGGTCAAAGTCCACTTTTGCATCGTCTTTTCATCGTTTTCACTGTTTTCTGTCCAAGAACCTGTAACCTGTAATATCTAGCAGACATACGTCAAAAGCACCTGTTTATTTGTAAAATATATAAGAATGGGGAATATAATAATGCAATATTATGATATGAACAAATGCCCCCAAACTTATCTTTTTCTCGTCCTCGAGCAAACTTATTTTTATTCACTAAAATCCTAACCGCACTTTCGCAGGGAAGCGCGATTGCACTGAGCTCGTGCAACAAGCCGTTAAAACTCTAGGTGTTCCTAGTAGGAGGAGTGTTGTCTCCTGAGGGTTTTCAGCGGATACTACCCACAAAATCCTATCAATTTGGTTTTTCGACTTTTGTTCTCCAATTAGGTTTTCTAACAAGGAATTCTATTATCGTCGACCCGCAAATTATCCACCCATATTTTTCACACTTCCTCATTATTTAACTTAAGATTATATATATCCTGTAGAATTACCTAGCCTTCGGCATTTCTTAAGTTTTCCTTCTAGAGTTTCATCTCCACTTAGGAATTTCTCTCAACTCTATTAAAGATACAAGTTCTATTCTTCATTCCTTTCTCTTATCTAAACTCCAATCACATATCCCCACGTGTGTGTAAATATCACCCCTACACTTGGAAATTCAAATCAAGCAATCGTACTCTCGTCCATTGTCCAAAGCACTTATTAATTGGTGATTTTTTTTCACATCCTTCATGCGACTGTTAATACTTCTTGAGGTACCAACAACCGATTACAAGATGCGTTAGCGTTTTAAAGCGTACATCCTAGTTTTGCAACACCCAAGGCTTTTAGCAGTGGCTTCCAAACCAGTTGGTCTAAGGCACTAGGTGATGAAGCACCCTCGCTAAATATTTTTCTATTTTTACAGCCTTAAGTAATCACAAAAACCAGTGTCCATTTTTTTTTATTCACTTTTTTTTCTTTTTATTTTCATTGTGCTAAGGACTTTAGACAAGAGTATTTCAAGGTCTCTTCTACTAATCCAAGTTTCAAGGTGCGTGTTTGTGCATTTTGTAGGGTACATGTTTTCAGAATCTAGACATAAGCTGGGAACTATTTTTCAAACTTATACTCTAATAAAAGTTTTAATACTTTTCCTTCGTTTCGACTTAGCCCACGAAGTGAACCCAAAATTTGTCTATTTCTAAATAATCTACAAAGACATATACTTTCTATCGTTAAACTCTAAGAAAGGTTATTTTTTAGGGTTTTTTAATTTGCTAAGTCTAAGATTTAGTTTTTCCTAGCCAGTTAACCTATTTATCAAACTCAAGTTAATTAACCAGAATTGAATACATTAATTTTTATAATTTTATAATTTTTTTTCAAATTTTATGGTTTTTTCTGTTTTCTAATTTTTTTTGTTTTTTCAAATTTTCAAATTTTTATGAATTTTTTATATAAAGATGCAGTGCAGAAATTAAATTTGCAAAAGGAAAAGAAATATATACAATATGCAATGCAAAGGATAACTATATACACTACCCTCTCCCCCAAACTTGAGCAAAGCAGTACCCTCACTGCCCAACCCCACGTCGCGCTCGTGGGCGTGACCGTGATCGTTCCCCTCTAGCCAAAAGGGTTTGAATACCCCTCTCAATTTCCGTCAACCGATGGTCGTGATCTCGTGCCGTCGCCCAAAACTTATCCCTCAAAGAGTCAATTCGTCTCACTGTTCTCCGCATCAATCGCGCATGCTCCTGAGGGGTTAGTTCTTCCCCGCTCGATGTCGAGCTCGAGCTAGTGGTGTGTGCTGGAATATTTTCTGCCGGTTCCGTTCGTGTCCAAATATCAGTGAGTCTAGAGTAGGATGACGTGACACCCTCTACGAGTGGTCGAACCGGAACACCGTCTATCATGTATGAGTCAAATTCCCCGATGGGGAGGAAATAACGGCAGAGTTGGGTAACAAGCATGGGGCAGGGGTATACAGTACCTTGTTTCACCGTACCTATGGATTGGAGCAAAACAGTGCACATGTCGAACCTAGGATTTTTCGTCATCAGTGTGTGGACGACATGTAACGAAGGGGTGAAGAAGGTTGTGTTGTGAGAACTTCCAAAAATATTGTTTTGTGCCCACCGGCACACAGTTAAAACGTTTGCGAAAAGGGTCCGTGCTTGGATGCCCTTACGCGGTTCTCGTGCACAGTCATTACCCATTAATGGCATATAATCTTCAAAGCGCAGTGGGTGTTCATGTGCAGGTACACGTGGTATGAGTGTAACCTCGTGTATCTTGTCCCTATCAATGTGAATTTCCTGATTTCCCCAATTCAGTTTAATGTACCCTAAGTTGTCAAGGCTATTATCTTCCATGGATTCGTAAAATAGGGCAACTAGGTTAGGTAGAGCAAACGCAGATGTATGATTATAGAGGAGGAAATTCCAGCCCCTTTGTGCGATTTCGTGTAGGAAATATGTACCGTAAATCTCGTGTGCGAAAACAGGGGAAAAATCCCTTTCATACTGCATTTTATGTGCCATTTAGATGTTTACAGTAAAATTATATGCAGTAACAGAGAGGAAACAGTCAGATATACCTCCCCTGAAAATTTCAGGGGGTGAAGACTCGAGACGGCGGTGGATGCGCGGCGGGAGGCGGCGGATGCGGCAGTTGCGCGGCGCTCTGGTGGAGTTGCTGCGAGATTTTTCTGGAGAGGGTAGGGGGCGGCGGCTAGGGTTTTGTGAAGAGGAAAGAATTTAGGATAAAATGACAGGGGGGTCGGGTTCCTTTAAATAGGGGGGAGGAGGTGATTTGCAAAAAACACCCTCTAAAACGAAGGTTTTATTTATAAAATCAGCTATTAATCTGCAAATTTGCAATTAGGTCCAAAAATTATTGTTTTTATTTTTCAAATTTTTTTCATTTTTTATGGTATTTTGGGAATATATATTTACAACACCCCCAAACTTATTTGAAATAATGTTTTGGAAGAAAAGAAATCTGGGGGTGAAAGTGGAGGAATATTACTCAGTGTAGATCGGCTCCTGCAAGAACAGGAGCTCCTCCGAAGGGTCCGCTGTGAGGAACGGTTTCAAACGATGCCCATTTACTTTGAAAAGCGTACAGTCCTCCGGGTTTTCCAGATCAACCGCACCGTGCGGATAAATGGTGCGGACTACAAAAGGTCCTTTCCATCTAGAACGGAGCTTGCCGGGATGAAAATGTAACCGAGTATCATATAATAAAACCTGTTGACCTGGTTTAAATGTCTTTCGCAAAAGGTTTTTATCATGAAATACCTCAACTCGGTTCTTAGCAATTACGGCATTATCATATGCCTCATCGGTGATGACCGTGATGCCCGATTTCTTTGGCACGACATGAATGGGGCTAACCCATTGGCTATCCGAGATAGGGTAAATGATACCGCTATCAAGACACTTAACAATCTCATTCTTGACCGCCTCTTTCATGACGGGGTTGAGGCGTCTTTGTGGATCCCTTGCCGGCTTGGCATCATCCATCAAGTGTATATGATATTCGACTATGAGGGGACTAATCCCCTTGATGTCCGCCATAGACCAGCCGAAAGCTTGCCGATTATTGTATAAGACCGTTAAAAGAGCCTTCTCTTGCTCAAGAGCTAGAGAGGCCGAGATGATAACGGGTAAGGTCTCATTTTCACCTAGATAAGCATATTTTAGGTGCGACGGAAAAAGCTTTAGTTCGAGTGTAGGTGGTGAAACAATAGATGGTAACAATGGAGTAACTGTTTCAAACTCGAAGGATCCATCAAAGGTTCAAATTGAGTGTACGCTACCGAGTCGGATGGTTCAACTAACTCATCCGGAAAAGCAAAAGACTCAAACTCGGGTGGAGAGTCTTCAAGATCATCAACAAAGGTGAAACACTCATAATCTTTGTCCGTCGTGAAAGCTGTGTCGGATTCTAGGAGGAATGCACTAGTGGCGTCAATATTACTGTGATCAAACATGAAATTCTCGAACACACAGTCCTCCTCCGTGATCTCATCGATCAAGCACACATCAAGTACGCTAGAATTAGGCTCGCAAGGCTGACTTCCTAACTTGAAAATGTTAAGTTCAACTGTCATCTTGCCAAAAGATAGATTCATTGAACCATTACGACAGTTGATTACCGCGTTAGAAGTCGCGAGGAATGGTCGACCAAGTATCACCGGAATTTGATTACGGGGGTTAGCGACAGACTGTGTATCCATAACAATAAAGTCCACGGGGAAAATGAAATCCCCTACTCTAATTAACACATCCTCCAATTCTCCCCTAGGATCGGTGATTGATCGGTCGGCCATTTGGAGAGTACAATGAGTGGGCTTAAGCTCTCCAACGCCTAATTGGTCGTACACCGAATAAGGTAGCAAATTGACACTAGCACCAAGATCTAATAGTGCTCTATTGATGGTCTTGTTCCCAATTGTGATCGAAATAGTAAAACAACCGGGGTCCTTGTGCTTTGGGGGTAAAGAATTGACAAGAGCATCACTAACAGCACTAGCCACGAAAACTTTCTTTGGTACTTGTGACTTCCTCTTTTGGTGCATAAGTCCTTTAAGATTTTTGCATATGAAGGAACTTGTTGGATTGCATCTAAAAGAGGGATATTTATGCTAACCTGTTTGAATAACTCTGCAATCTTCTCCATCTGTGGAGTTGGTTTATTGGATCTCAACCGATTTGGAAAAGGAACATTTTGAAAAGTTGTTGAGTCCAATTTTTGCGGATCAGATTGTTGAGTTGGAACGGAACCCCGTGTAGATGTGTTCGTGTTGTGAGAAGAGGGTCCGTTCGAGCTAGAAGAAGTAGAGCCATGTGAAGGATGGAGAATATGCTCTAACGAAGAAGAAGAGGAAGATGAAGAACCACCGGCAGAGGTGTCACGGTGAATACCCACATTGTTTTGCAGCACTTTTCCGTGTTAGTTATATGTATGCCCTAGAGGCCATTGCTATACATAGGATGTATATTGTAGTGGATGCTGGGACATATATAGGGAGGACTTTCTTGCTCGACATGATAGTATGCTATCTGGTTGATCTTTACCTTAACGTGTATACTGATTGTCTCTCTGTTACATGTTGGTAAAGCCCTTAGGATGTGTACTTGACTACCTGGACTATGATGCAGATCATACTAGTGGGGATATGGTAGTCCATAAGTACATCCTTCAAAGTCCTTAGTCGTAGGTGTATCGAGATGGGGCATCGATATACCAGAGTAGACTAGCGTATACCTTCTCTACCCATACAGATGGGCGATGGATGATCCCATATCCATCGGTGTTTGACATCAGAGATGATATACGGGTGCTCAGTAGAGACTGGGTACACTGGACGGACTCGCCGAGAACTCCCAGATGGTATTATACCTCACGTCAGATGGCAGTTCTCTGGTGACACTGGTACAGGTTAGTCTGTAGACCCGAGATCGTCATAGAGTCTTGTGTGATTCCCACTGTGCTTTGATTTCCACCTTACCACGTCCAAGAGGGCGTGCAAAACGGTGGCTTTTGGGTACAGTCCCGAGTCACATGGAGGCAATGAGCGATAGGAGGGGATTCGTCTTTCCCGGTATAGGGAGTTGATGTTGCGCTGTGTTCGATTGGCTATAACAGGAAATCCCTGGCCAGGGTTGCTGAGATTTACTGGTAAGTGTTACCAGTAGTTTCTCGAATTGTTATAGACCTCATATCGACACGACTTATCGAGCTATTGGGGTCTGACGTTTACCACCCCTAGGCAAGATATGCGACATATCAGACGACGAGACCGGACTGTACGGTAGTGTTACTGGTTGGATTCACTGGAGTGTGAGCGGGCTTGCTCGTCGATCTTCTGATCGCTCAATACCCGGGTGGCCGTTACGTTTAGCAGACCGCTTGCGGCTTGTGGGTGTTTGATATGATCCTCATCTGCTGCCGGCGTATTGACGAGTCTTTAGAGTCCTACACGGAGGTTTCCTGGCTCAAGCGAAACAAAATAGGAGCACGTATGAGATATGTGCGGGACCGAGAATGATACCAGTATGTGATACTGTATTCGATTCTCGCGATTTGTGACATTGATCGGTTATATGCGATATAGCCGGAATATCGGATCAAGTGTTGATTCGATAAGTTGTTACTGTTTATATTAGTCGGTTATATGCGATATGACCGGATCGTTAAATCAAGTGTTGATTTAATGATTTAATGTATAATTATATATTTGATATATTACTTTGCATTAACTAGTATTGGTTCACTTTAAATGGATTTTCTCACTCGGATGTACACATTGTATATGTGATATACTTTTGTGCACTTGATTGTATCATGTTTGATAATACATGTTAACTTGGTTAAGTGTAAAGATTAAACCATGGTTAAATTGATGATTAGAGTTTTCTTTTTCTTAATCATTTATTTATTTATTTATTTGGCAAAAGAAAAGAAAATGGTTGCTAGTTTTGTTTTACATTGAAAGTTCATGAAGCTTTGACTAAGTGACCATTTTTTCTTCATGCTTAACCCTAACCATTCCATCTAACCATGATTTATTCTCTACACTTGACCATGGTTTCCACATGATAAGTATTCAATTTATATTCTATTTTGAATAACTTATCATATCATTATCATCTTCTTCTTCTTCTTCTTCAAGATGAAGAACCTTGAGTCCATCAATGGTGATTGATGAAAATGAGTGAGAAATCCAATTCTAAAGTCTACCCACTTCCTATTTCTTCATCCTCTACCTCTTGCCAAGTAGTAGAGTGTGTTTTCTTCACAAGTTTTTGGACTTGGTGAAGTTGGAGCTTGATCTAGCGATGCCTCGACGTAGATCATCTTCGGCATCGTCGTCGATGACCTAGCCCGTCCATTCTCCGGTGAAGCCGACGCTAGAGCCCGGGGTTCGACTTGGACAGCGAGGAGACTTCATTGCGGAGCTATGGAGGTGGAGCACCGGATCTACAAAGGTTGTATTTCCGTTTACTTATAGTTTATTTGTAAACTAGCTCGCTTTATCGCCTAAACATCTAGCCAACGATCTAGTCTAGGGTTTCTCGGCACCGTATTTTTAGAAATTGGCATGGTTGATGCCTTGTGAGACCTCTTGTGCGTGCCTAGGAACCCTACAGTGGTATCAGAGCCTAGCTAGAGGCTTAGGCGTAGTCTAGACGAAGTTTGAAACCCGAACGAACCCGAAACCCTAACACAAACATGCTCTCTGGACTTTTTCTAAAAACTGGGATTTTTACAGATTAAAAATGCTTAAAAAATGCAGCAGGGAATTATAAGAATTACGGTGCATTTTTTTCCAACGAACAGTTCAAACGGCGGCGGAACCGCGGCAGAAGCCTGGCTTCTGCGGCTGTTCCGCCGCAAGTTGATGACGTCATCCTCATTTGTTTGCACAGTAACTTCTATTATATTATGCTGGAGTTTTTGGGTATTTTTAAAATTTATTCAAGAGTTGAATTTTCTGGGGTTGTTTTGGGGATTCGGTGTTTCGATCGGAGTATCAGATTTTGTCTATGTGGCTTTCCGGAAAAATTTTAGAATATGTTAAAAAGTTCGACCGGATATAAATACCCAATTTTTCCCCTGTCGGGAAATTTCCAAGTGTTGGATTTTTCCATTGTTTAACGACGTTCTAAGTAGTGCAAGTAACGCGATGGTCCCTCTAGACGACAACAAACCTTAACTCGATTATGTGACCGTCTTGAACTGCCCTTTGAACCTTCGGGTTTGGGGCAGTACGGCGTGCCACATGTGAGGCGTTGGCTTGACCCTTCTACGGCTGGACCGTTGGTACTGAGGCACGAACTGAATGTTTTTAGACTTGTTTCTTGTGTTGATCTGTATCGGGAAAACTTGGGTGTTCGATTGTTCGATCGGAAAGTTTGACATTTTCTATTTATCCGGAATGGGATACAATAATTGAAATTCACAATTAGTTATGAGATAACTGAATGAATGTTATAAACATAGCAGTTTAGTCTCACTTGATCGGTTGCCACGGAATTTTGATGTGATCAAAAGTCCGTCGCAATCACGTAGCGTACGCGGATACTCGCCGGGTAAACTTAATAGACAGCTACACTCCATAGCCCCGACCAAGTGACTGTAGGAGAACCCCGTCGCCGAAAGCATCCGTTCGGGTGCTCGCGGCAGTGGTGTTCCGCCTTGGTGCACTTCGTCGACGGTATCGGGGGTGCGGCCGCCTACTAAAGTTTGCGACGAGCATTCGATCAGGATGTCGGGAATCTTGTTGAATTGCCCGACTTGATATTGAAAAGAGTTTTCGATTTTGAGACTAAAATGCGGGGTTTATAATTGTTAGGCATGCGATGTCTAAGTAATTCATTTGGTCAGGCATGCGATGTCTGAGGTGGTTGTGGATTCCAACTGTTGTAGTTTTACACTTTCTTTTCTGTGACCGTAAGTGTAATATGTGATATCGCCGGTTTCGTTGCTATATGTCAACGACAATTGGGATATGCATGTTTACTTACGTTGATGACATGTGATGTTATGTGTTGCTGGATATGTTATATTGGATCGTCGTGTTTGAATAGCCGGAGGGTTTTTATGTGAGATGAGTGTTTTTCATTTTCATTCATGTAAAAACTTGTATGTAATATTCTTTTATTGGGGCACTTCCAGGTTGCGGAAGATGTCACCGTTTGTATATTATTTACTTTTCCGCACTAGGATAGACCCAAGGAGGAGGGCACAAGTAACCGGGTTCTGGAGTCCAGTGAGAGACCAACTCGAGGAGTCGAGTCCGGGTCTCCTAACTCCAGAATTGGTAGGGTTGCTTGCCGCTCTCGTAGGGGTCTAGGGGTGTGGGTTTGGCTATTCATCACGACCGTGGAATCCGTCTTTTATACTGGCTCGTATTGAAAACACGGACGTCCTAGTATATCCAATATTTCATATGATTCTTCTGCTGCGATATCTGTGATGTGATCATGTGATGTTCTGTGATAGATACAGTATATAGTATATATGATATATTATATAGGCGTTACTTATGTTTTACACCCGCGCTAGCCCTGCCGCGCTCTGCCGTTAGTTACCTAACCTAACGGTGCACGAGGGGACATCGAGGCGAATGCGGATGGCATAAGTGTACGTCGTATTTATCTGTGATGTTTAGGTACTTAAATGATGGGACTTCATTAATATGATTAATGAAAGAAAAGAAACCTAAAGATGTTGTAGAATCGAATTTCAAAATAAAACAGGTAGCTACAGTTCTTGCTTTGCACAACGGTATATACGATATATCCTGCACCTTATTCGATGAGGAAAGGACCGAGATCCCTTCACCGGGAGTGACTCCTTTAGCAATAACTGGCAGATGCTACACACTCGGTTTGACTTTTGATTGCTTTTAAGAGTTTCTGCTTTGCACAGTGATATATATGATATATCCCGCACCTCATTCGACGAGGAAAGGACCGACGATCCCTTCACCGGGAGTGACTCCTTTAGCAAAACTGGAAAAGCCTAAAAAACACTCCATTTTAAAATTCATTCGATCCTACAACGATATCAAGTTCATTACGCAATAGGTTTTCAGAAAAACCTGTCGTAGCCCTCCGTCATTTCAGATAAGTAGTAGTTAGTATTCGTGCTGCGTTTGTTGGCCTTTGTCAAGGCGTAGTGTGCGGTAGCTGACTGGTGCTTATCTGCTTATGCATATGATGCAGATTTAGTTAGGGTAGTCGTGCGACCTTGTTGGCCTTTGTCAAGGGCCGTGCGGGTGGGTTTAATTCAATCAGGAAATGACGGGTTGAACTTGACTAGCATCCTATGGTTTGTTGGCCTTTGTCAAGGTCATAGGAGGTTAGGGGAAAAATATTATCGGGAATTTCAAGTGTTGAAATTTGCAATGGGATTGCATACCTTCTATGAGATAGTTGGATCCCGATACCCGCTGCGAGTAATTGTTACTCCTGGGAGAGTTTTACACATTACAATTAGCCAATCAAGTAGGTGTCTAGAAAGGTGTTAACGAGGTTACGCCTCTGGGAAAACGAGGTTTACATTAATTAGGTTCGTGCGAAAGCACGGGGGACCTCCCTCAAAGTACCGACACTGGCCTGGCTGAAAGATTGGCGAACTTGTAGTGTGTAATTAATCCCGGCTAGTCTTTCCTTTTAGGGTTTGAAGGAAGATTTGATAAAAAGCAGTGGGAGCCATCCTGATTGGATAAAATAATAACCAATCTATTCTTACAAGAGCGCACGCTGAGTGATTTCTTCTCTCTCTCTCCAGGTAGCGACCATATCACGCCTTAATCAAGATAATAATACGGAATATTGACCGAACCCGCTTGTTATACTGAGCTGGGGAACGTTGGTCCCGCTCCAACTTATAATTGTTATAAGATAGAGCAGGAAATTGGGGAATACCAGATTTCCCGTGCCGCCCAAACGAAGAGAGTGCATGATGATGCATCATTTTCGGGTGTGTTCATTACAAAGAACTGTTTCTCAGTATCCTCCGTATCCTGGGTATATGATACCGGATCGGGATCCCATATATGTAATCTGTTACATAGGGCTACAAAAGGGTAGAAAAACTGAGAACGGGTGATAAGTTTCATGAGGCAGAAAACGGGGCAAGTGTTGCAGCCAAGTCTGTTGGTCACTGTCACCCTGTATTACCTGAATACATTGATTCTGAACAAATGTTATTAGATACCGAACCTGATATACAAAATCATATCAGTCTCTTTATTAGTAAAGAAAGGATATAATTTTGTATTGTTGGATAATGTTTTGAACATTTCCTATATCAAAAGTTGATCAGTTCAGGCACGTTATCTAAAAGCATTGATGTTCTAAATCAAACTACAGTTCTTAGTATATAGAACACACACAAGAGGAAGAGTTCAGAAATGAACGAATTCTTCTTGAGGTATTGTAGACTAGGTCAGATCAATGTGACCCGACTAGCTAGAGTTACATATAGATGCATATTTAAATCAGTTTGAATTTACATCTTGTGAAACTCGCCAGTCATGTCACAAAGATAAGATGACCATAGCTCTGTTTATTGGAAACAGAGAAAGAGTTAGTGAACTCTTGGGACTGATACATGATGATGTATGTAAGGTCTCCTGTCTACATATGCCAGGACTGATTCTTTATACTTCATTACATTCTCTGATAATCTCTCAAGATTCAGACATATGTTCCTGTTGAAACATGAGTCCGAACCTTTTGAGATATTCACAGAATATAAGCCAGAAGTAGAGAACCAAAATACGGGTAAAAGTGTTATGTCCTTTGATGAGATCAAGGAGGAGAATACTTGAACACGGAAATTCCTGGACTATTCTAAAGGAGAATGAGATTCTCTCTCAGAATTACTCCTCCGTATACACCATAGCACGATGGTATATCGGGGTGGAGCAGATACATCCTATATGATATGGTGTGCTCTATGATGAGTACTACTGAGTTACCTGTTTCCTTTTTGGGAGTCATGCACTTGAGAAGCTGCATACCTATTGAATAGGGTTCCAATCAAATCAGTTGCCTACCATTTCATATGTTATATGGAAAGGGAAGAGCCCATGTCATAAGCTAGTTAAGATTTAGGGTTGACCGGCCTATGTCTAAAAGCAAAATCCGGACAAGCTCGAGGCAAGGTCTGTAATGTATAACTGGAAAGGTTCCAGCTATACAATTTGCAGCCGATGATTTGATAAAACCAAAGGATTCAGTAGATTCCAACGAACCTCAGCCACTCCGCCGATCTAGTAGGGTTCCTCACCCACCTGAGAGATACTTCGGTTGCTCTATGACAGTGGGAGCGAGGATTGCATCATGAGATGATGACCCAACTAGTTTCGAACTGGCCATCAGGAATGGGACTCTATAAGAATGGCTGGATGCTTAGCGATCTGAGATGGAATCCTTATACACCAACAAAGTATGGACTTTAGTTGCTATATCTGAAGGGTTAAATCCCCATCAGGAGCAAGTATATCTTGAGAAGATTACTTGGTGTAGATGGAAAAGTTGAGACTTTCAAAGCTAGACTTGTTAAAAGTTTGCATCATTGACCAGGTGTGGAAAATGATGAAACCTTTTAAAGGAGCTATGCTTAAGTCCATCCAGATCCTACTTGCCACGGCTACATACCATGACTATGATATCTGGTGGTTGGGTGTCATGACTGCTTTTCTGAATGATGTTTTGGAAGAGAGCGTCTATAAGTACACAGCCAGAGGGCTTCGTAGACAATGGGAGCGGCGGAAACGTGTGCAAGATGCTTTATAGGATAAAGCTGGCATCGCGGAGCTGGAATGTCTGTTTTGATGTGTTAGTCAAAGAGTTTGACATCATCAAAATGGTAGATGAACCTTGTATAAACAAAAAGGTAGTAGGGAGTATGGTGACGATCCTCGTAGAGAACGTGGATGACATACTCTTGATAAGGAAAGAGTTTCCTATGCTACGCTCGATCAATCTTCGCTTATCACAATGATTCTCCACATAGGATCAAAGTAATACCAACTAAATCCTGGATTTTGGATCTATGAGATAGATCTAAATGGATATTAGGATTCTCACTAGCAGTAGTGAGATGGTATCAATCGATCCTGGGGAGAATCACTGGAAGTGTTCCAGGGTGATAAAGACGACTGAATGTCAGTCGCAGGCATTGTCTTTACCCTCAGTAAAGGGACGGTATGTTGGAAGAGTTCCAAGCTAGATACCGTGACATACTAGACGATAAAGGCAGGATACATCACTACTTAAGATGCTACCAAAGAGGTTGTTTGGGTGTATAATGGTTCATGAGATGAACTATGTTCCTACCATTGTGAGACAATGGAGTTGTGGCTTATGCCAAGGAACGCTGGTCCCATCAGTGATCCAGACATATTCTAAGGCAGTATCACCTGATCATGGAGATAGTTGATCTCCAAGGAGATCGAGGTAAGGAGAGCAGACTCAGAGGATAACACGGGGGATCCACTCATGAAGGCCTATTCCCAGAGAGAGACTATTATGGGATGGTTGAGTATGAGATACTATAACCACTGCTACAGATGGCTCTAGTGCAAGTGGGAGATTGTTAGTTATATGTATGCCCTAGAGGCCATTGCTATATATAGGATGTATATTGTAGTGGATGCTGGGACATATATAGGGAGGACTTTCTTGCTCGACAAGATAGTATGCTATCTGGTTGATCTTTACCTTAACGAGTATATTGATTGTCTCTCTGTTACATGTTGGTAAAGCCCTTAGGATGTGTACTTGACTACCTGGACTATGATGCGGATCATACTAGTGGGGATATGGTAGTCCATAAGTACATCCTTCAAAGTCCCTAGTCGTGGGTGTATCGAGACGGGGCATCGATATACCAGAGTAGACTAGCGTATACCTTCTCGACCCATACAGATGGGCGATGGATGATCCCATATCCATCGGTGTTTGACATCAGAGATGATATACGGGTGCTCAGTAGAGACTGGGTACACTGGACGGACTCGCCGAGAACTCCCAGATGGTATTATACCTCACGTCAGATGGCAGTTCTCTGGTGACACTGGTACAGGTTAGTCTGTAGACCCGAGATCGTCATAGAGACTTGTGTGATTCCCACTGTGCTTTGATTTCCACCTTACCACGTCCAAGAGGGCGTGCAAAACGGTGGCTTTTGGGTACAGTCCCGAGTCACATGGAGGCAATGAGCGATAGGAGGGGATTCGTCTCTCCCGGTATAGGGAGTTGATGTTGCGCTGTGTTCGATTGGCTATAACAGGAAATCCCTGGCCAGGGTTGCTGAGATTTACTGGTAAGTGTTACCAGTAGTTTCTCGAATTGTTATAGACCTCATATCGACACGACTTATCGAGCTATTGGGGTCTGACATTCACCACCCCTAGGCAAGATATGCGACATATCAGACGACGAGACCGGACTGTACGGTAGTGTTACTGGTTGGATTCACTGGAGTGTGAGCGGGCTTGCTCGTCGATCTTCTGATCGCTCAATACCCGGGTGGCCGTTACGTTTAGCAGACCGCTTGCGGCTTGTGGGTGTTTGATATGATCATCATCTGCTGCCGGCGTATTGACGAGTCTTTAGAGTCCTACACGGAGGTTTCCTGGCTCAAGCGAAACGAAATAGGAGCACGTATGAGATATGTGCGGGACCGAGAATGATACCAGTATGTGATACTGTATTCGATTCTCGCGATTTGTGACATTGATCGGTTATATGTGATATAGCCGGAATATCGGATCAAGTGTTGATTCGATAAGTTGTTACTGTTTATATTAGTCGGTTATATGCGATATGACCGGATCGTTAAATCAAGTGTTGATTTAATGATTTAATATATAATTATATATTTGATATATTACTTTGCATTAACTAGTATTGGTTCACTTTAAATGGATTTTCTCACTCGGATGTACACATTGTATATGTGATATACTTTTGTGCACTTGATTGTATCATGTTTGATGATACATGTTAACTTGGTTAAGTGTAAAGATTAAACCATGGTTAAATTGATGATTAGGGTTTTCTTTTTCTTAATCATTTATTTATTTATTTATTTGGCAAAAGAAAAGAAAATGGTTGCTAGTTTTGTTTTACATTGAAAGTTCATGAAGCTTTGACTAAGTGACCATTTTGTCTTCATGCTTAACCCTAACCATTCCATCCAACCATGATTTATTCTCTACACTTGACCATGGTTTCCACATGCTAAGTATTCAATTTATTTTCTATTTTGAATAACTTATCATATCATTATCATCTTCTTCTTCAAGATGAAGAACCTTGAGTCCATCAATGGTGATTGATGAAAATGAGTGAGAAATCCAATTCTAAAGTCTACCCACTTCCTATTTCTTCATCCTCTACCTCTTGCCAAGTAGTAGAGTGTGTTTTCTTCACAAGTTTTTGGACTTGGTGAAGTTGGAGCTTGATCTAGCGATGCCTCGACGTAGATCATCTTCGGCATCGTCGTCGATGACCTAGCCCGTCCATTCTCCGATGAAGCCGACGCTAGAGCCCGGGGTTCGACTTGGACAGCGAGGAGACTTCATTGCGGAGCTATGGAGGTGGAGCACCGGATCTACAAAGGTTGTATTTCCGTTTACTTATAGTTTAGTTGTAAACTAGCTCGCTTTATCGCCTAAACATCTAGCCAACGATCTAGTCTAGGGTTTCTCGGCACCGTATTTTTAGAAATTGGCATGGTTGATGCCTTGTGAGACCTCTTGTGCGTGCCTAGGAACGTTACATTTCGGATCTCAACATGGTCACAACATTCACGTTATGATTCTGCTGTTCATGTGCAACATGTGCGTGACCAGGATTTGGGAGTGGTTGAGACGGAAGTTTTCCTTTCTCTCGCTCTTTTAATGCTGCGTTGAGTTGTGCAATTTGTGCCTCAATAGCTTTGATGCTTTGATCGTGTGAGGCACTGTTTTGCACCAAAGATTGAACAGAAGTCTATATCCTAGCTGTGGACTGTGCAGATTGCTTTAGGAATGCTTCTAGACTTCTTTCGAGCGAGCTAACAGCATTTTGAGGGGGGACAAAATTGTTGGGCACAAAATTGTTCATCTGATTAGAGTAGGGTTGCTGTTGGAGAGGCTGCTGAAATTGAGTTTGTGGAGGTGCTTGTTGTTGTGGAGGTGGAGCCCTTTGAAAATTGTTATTTCCTTGGGATTGTTGATTTTGGTTCCAAGCGAAATTAGGGTGGCTCTTCCAACCCGGATTGTATGTCGAAGAGTATGGGTCATTTCTTTGTCGTTACTGAAAGGCAGCATTGACTTGATCTTGTCCTTGAGTGGATGCAGTGTAAGGACACTCTTCGGTGAGATGTGATGGATCCGAACAACAAGCACAAACAGTTCGTGGGGGCACAACAGGAGCAGGAGAAGGTGCTGAGATTTTGGTCTCAAGCGCTTCTAACTTTTTCGTAAGAGCGGCCATCTCGGCCTTCATAGCAATTGACATCTCTACTTGATGTATGCCTGCCCTAGGTTGACCAATAGAAGAAGATGATGATGTGGTCTTGGTACTCTCCCACTGAATTGTTTGCTCACTAAGATCCTCAAGAAACTGCCACGCTTCCTCACTAGACTTGGATAGAAAGTGACCTTGACTAATGGTTTCTAGCAACTGCTTCGTTGCCGGGTTCAATCCCTCGTATAATGTTTGGCAAAGTTTCCATCTTTCGATTCCATGGTGAGGGCATTGAACGAGAAGGTCTTTGAATCTTTCAAAACATTTCCAAAATGGTTCGGCAGGAAGCTGTGAAAATTGTATAATCTCATTACGGATTTTTGCAGTTTTATGATGAGGATAGAACTTTCTAAGAAAAGCTTTCACAAACTCGTCCCAATTTCTAATTGAGTGTGATGCGGTGCTGTATAGCCACTTCTCGGCTAGGTCACATAAGGTGAAAGGAATGACCCTTAGCCTTATAGCGTCATCTTAATTGGGTAGTTTTCATCATGGTGCAAACGTTTTGGAATTTGTTGATAAAGATATATGCATCTTCGGATTCCAAACCATGAAACTTAGGCAGCATATTGATGAAGTGGGGTTTGATCTCAAAATTGTCCCCATTAGCCGGTGGAAGGGAAAGACAAGTAGGAAGGGCGGTGCGGACGGGGTAGAAAAGATCCTGGAGCGCGACTCGTGCGGGCGCTTCAACAGGCTGAAGATTCGGGTTATTCGCACCTGGCGGAGGTGGAATCATTCCCGTCGGTAAGGTGTTGTTAGGATCGTATCCCGACATACCTTCAGAAGAATGTGATGGTGAAAGTGAAGAAGCGGACAAGATTTCGACTTCGGAGTCGAAAGGTTCGTCGGTCGGTACCAACGAAACACGGACTAATCGGGCGCTAGGGTCCCTAGTCCAACCGGACATACACTAAAAGGGTTAGTGTAGTCGAAAGATGAAAGACATAATGTGAAGGTAAGAAAACGTCAATGAGAAGAAGTGGTGTAAGTGAGTGCAAAGATTCTTTAGCGACAAGTTGCAAGTTTTGAAAAGATTTTCCCTTTTTCTTTTTTTTTCTTTTTTTTTGTGTGCTTTTGCAAAAAGATTTTTGAAAAGAGACTTGTGACACAAATGCAATTAACCACACATGCACAATCAAGCCTAAGTCTAGGGTCACCTAGGTCAGCTAGACAGCTCCTAACTGTTCCAAAGGGCTAGAGATGGGACCTCAAACCGCCTCTTCACGGACAAGTATGGCCAGATAAGTGGGAAGGAAACACCACGACAGTGGGCCTATTTAAAAACCACTAGCCTAGACACCGCAATGTCGGTTAGGATAAACGGTCGATGCCTATACTTGTCCTTTTCCTATTGAGCTCGACGTCCTTAGGGCTGAGTCTAATATTTTTTAAATTAAAAGTGGTCAATGCAAATGCTTTAAGTGATTTCTGGGGTCCTGGGAAGGGTGATGAAATCCCCACCCAATCTGAATTGGTCAATAGCCCTTTAAAGTCAGATTAAAGTATGCAAAGCAGTAAATCACTTGCAATCAATTTGCTATTTAGCGCGGCGCAAAGAATCCTGCAGAAAATCAATTATTGGAAGGGGGAAGAAGATTTTTAGCGCAAAGAATCCTGCAGAAAATTTGGCAAAAGATATATGGGGATTTGTAGAGGGGAGAATGAGGAAGCAAACCGAGCAAATTTCGCGCAAAGAAGACTCCAGACGACCGCGTTTCCGCCGCAGATGACACCCCTAGGCCGCGGTTCCGCGGTGATAAGGAGGGATCGTGCTCTGAAAAAATTTGTACGGCTCTTCTGTAGCAATCTACCTCTGTTCTGATGTACCTTTTCCTGATTCTCCTTCTGTACTGTTTCAGATCCGTCAATCCTGGAAAGATCCACAAAGAAAACCCTTCAAACAATAAAAGATGATAGAATTTTTTTTTATTTTTTATTTTTCAGATTTTTATGATTTTTTTTATATTTTATATTAACCCGAAATTACAAAAAGGAAATTTTACGCCATCCCCGGCAACGGCACCATTTGATTAATAGAGGTTTTGTCGATCAAAAATATTTACCGCAATCAAGAACGGCGTCGCATGAAGCTAGCCGGTGAATACGGGTCGGTCCACAGGGATGTGTAAATCTCCTTTAAGTTCTTACGAGTTAATTCCAAATGGTGTTTGGATTTATAATTAAACCTAAAAATTGAAGTTGTATGAGACTAGGATTAGAAACTTGCTAGGATTAGGTTTAGGGAAAATTTGGTAAACAAAGATCTACATCTCTTTCCATTGCCTTTAATTAAAGATTTCATATTAGTGTTATGGTAAATCTTAACAAAAGGGATTAGGATGATTGGGAAGATTGATTCTCCCTCTAGATCCTTGTCCTTCCTTTCTTAATCTTTACCCTAACCTCCATAGAAAACCTTAAAATCCGGGCCTTTAGTCTAAGGAATCACCGTTACCTTGAGGGTAAAAGTGCCGTAGGGAGCGGAATAAGAAGGTATGCATGGAGTTCTAATGTTCATAAAAGTTTGGCAACGAAAAGAGATGAGAGACCTTCATCTCTCAAATCCTTCCCTATTCCTAACCCTAACAAGCGAGGGAACTACTCGCTCATTGAGGGGATGAAAAAAGACATGATTTTATTAAAGAGAGAAAACATTTACTGCAAGTTTAATAAAAACTAACTAACTAAGGCGAGAAAATAAGAGCAGATATGAAAAACTACAACTACTGCAAGGAAAATAACCTACTTACTGTTGATGCGCTCTAACTTCAAGAAAACAGAATTTTATTCATGAGTAGAGGCATAAAAAAATACAAGGACTTGGGTTCTATTTATAGGACATAGAAACCCTAGGGCTACAGCTGATCCGCATGTCTACAATTACAAATATACCCTCAGAAAAATCTTTCCAAAGCCGCCAAAAATTATGGTAAAATTTTCTCGAAGCACGGGCACAGGACGGCCGCGGAACCGCGGCATGGGTTGGCTTGGGCCGCGGTTCCGCGGCCCTTTAGTTTGATCATATGATGGTTTTTTTCTGGGCTTCTTCAGGTTCTTCTGGGCTTTTCATTTCTTTAGTTCTTTTTCCATTTGGGCTTCTACAGTGATTCCAGAACTTCAGTGAACACTTGTACCGACCCTTTAACCGTTTGCCTTGACAATTTGGACCTTGAGTTGCCTTGTTGACTGTGAACTATTCTTCGTTTAGGCTTGACTAAGATCCTCCTATTTGTTGGTCAAAAATCCTTCTTTTGTGTCGTCTTTTGTGTCTTTCACTGTTTTTGCTCCCAGAACCTGTAACCTGTAACATGTAGCAGACATGGGTCAAAAGCACCTGTTTTTATTGTAAAATGCATAAGAATGGGGAATACAAAATGCAATATTATGTTATGAACATCCCCCACAGACAGTTTTTCAAGTTTCGGACGAAACGATGTATAGGCCGTATGACATATGGCAGGGTCCGATCATATACATGCAGTAGTGCATGGATCATGATCGGGCGGATCATACTAGTAGGCTTTGGTTTAAGCCGGATCCTAGTATTAGATTTGTTGGATTATTTTAGTCTCATCGCATTCGCATTCGGTCGGAATGCGGATGCAGGTATGTATACACAGGTGAGGGGTATCCTTGTGATTCGTCACGAGTTTACTTTAGATGTTGCCGGATCTTTTTTGTTGGACCAAACATTTGGATTAATGTTTGGATGGTGGAAATTATGACCTAGAATTCATCATTTGGAGCATTAATTGTGACACATGCATAAGTGGTGACTCATGGTCTCTTTCTTTGTGCATGTGTCACATTATGTGATTGATATATGTGATGAAATGATAACAGGAGAGAGAAGGGAAGCCATATGATGGTGGGTTAGCTCTTGTAATTTTGATTCTTACTCTTATTTTATCATTCCATCACAAAAGAAAAGAAAGATAAAAACTTCTTCTTCTTGCTCTTTCTTCTCTAGCTCATAATCTCCATCAATGGCAACACCTTCAACCTCCATCCATCTCATGGATGCAAGAGACAAAGTGATCACAAACATTCTCTACATCACCTTGGACACGTCGGCTAGCACACTTCATGCCCGAGTTGCTTCGGATGAAGCAGGAGCCCGTAAAAGGAATCAATGATGTGGTGCCCTTTCCGACGAGGAGATCAAGACCGGAGTTGCCACGAGGAGCTTGGGATGGTGGCCAAAGACCGAAGGACACGGATCGATCGGTATAGCTTTCCAACCCTTTCTCTAGTTGCTAGTTGTAGGTTAATGGTTCGATCCGGGTTTTTAAGAATACGATAGCGCCGGTTTCTAGTTTTGAAAAAGTTTTCGTTTTCGCATTTTGGCCCTGGAAAGACGGCCGGGGCGCTACCGTACACTTACATGGTATCAGAGCCATGCCATTAACCTTTACTAGCTTGCTTTAACGTGTTTAGAACTTCAATCGAACGAAATTTCCAAAAATTGCATTTCCAATACTGAACTTTCTATCGAAATTTTTTTGTCGTCAAAAAATTATTTGGAGTAATGCAGAAAATCAGGCAGGCTTTTCTAAGAATACTGCAGAAATTTGGTTGCATGATGTCACTGTAGCGCCGCGGAACCGCGGCCGTACCCACGTTTTGGCCGCGGTTCCACCGCCGCACTGTAGCAACAATGCACCAAAATTTCCACAGTGGTCTCTGACATGGATATGGGGTTTCTGGTATTTTTTGTTTGGGCCCAGATTTGTTTGAATACTGGGAATTGTGCTTGGGGCCCATTTCGGGAAATTTTTTCGATCGAAAATTTTAAACATGTTAGTTCACAGTATTTACATTATATCTGCGACCGTGAATGTCATTTGATCGGTAAATCTTGTCTAATTGCTATAGCCCTTTTAGACGGATTTGCGAACGTTACATTCACGTTGATGTTCTGTGTTGTGCTGTGATGTTGCGGATTTGTCCTGGTGGATAGCCTGGATGCAATGGTAGTACAGTTTGGTAGTATTTGTATATTTGATATTGCGGGGTGAGCGTCCGACATGTGGACTGCCGTCACTGCCTGTTTGTATATTATCTTTTGGGGCACGACCGGGCTGAGGTCGATGTACCCGTTGTATATATTTTACTTTCTGTACTAGGATTACCCCACGGTAGGGTGCACGGATAGCCGGGTTCTAGAGGTCAACTGGCCCGCATCTCATGGCTTTGAGACGGAGGGGGATTTACTCTAGAATTGGCGGGCTATTCGCCGCACTCGTAGGGGGTACAGGTTGACCCAAGGTGGGGTGCTCAAGTTACCGGATTCCGTGAAGTGCTGGGTGGTCCATTCACTTTGTTGAAGGGGGCTGCCTCGCTTCATGTTTTGGCGGGTAACTTGTCGCGCCCGTAGGGGTCTAGGATTTCATTGCACAGGCTATCCACACGACCAGTGGAACGTCGGGTTTCAGTAGCGGCTCTATGAAACTCGGGGATCCCAGATTATCTGCATTGTTCTGTGATGCTTATTACATTTCTGTGATGTTGTATTTATCATGCCATGAGCGATTATTATATATTGATATATATACTAGTAGATGTTGTATATGTTTTGCATCCGCGCTAGTCAAGTCCCCGCTCTGTCGTTAGTTAAGTAACCTAACGGGTGATGACGGGACCAAGTGGCGAATACGGATGGCATATACGTACATCATATTTTCGTTCTTTTGTGGTGTGATCAATTGATGGGACTGCATTGATTCGGATCAATGCAAGCTAAACAAACCTATTCTGATGTTGTTGGAACATTTTTCAAAAAGCTGTAATGGCAAGGACGTTCTCTTTTGTTTTGCACAGTGGTATTCAGTTGGAATATCCTGCACCTCTGTCGACGAGGGAAGGGCCGAGATCCCTTCACCGGGAGTGACCCCTTTGACAGAAGTTTGCATCAGGGTAATAACTTCACTATAGTCGATTAATTTTTGTTGTGCATCGTGGTATTCGGTTGGAATATCCTGCACCTCATTCTACGGGGAAAGAGCCGAGATCCCTTCACCGGGAGTGACCTCTTTAGCAAAGGTTTTCGCAACTATATTTTTATAAAAAGCTATCCGGTTCCTTCAACGATATCAAGTTCATTACGTTAAAGGTTTTTCGCCAAAAACCATTCGTAGCCCTCCGTCATTTCCTACAAGTGGTACTTAGTATTCGTGCTGCGTTTGTTGACTCCGTCAAGGCATAGTGTACGGTAGCTAAGTGGTGCTTGTTTGTAGCATGGATATGTAGGACAGTCGTGCGGCCATGTTGACTCTGTCAAGGGCACGTACGAGTGGGTTTAATGCAATCAAGATAATGATGGGTTGAACTTGACTAGGACTCTTTGATTTGTTGACTCCGTCAAGATCACTTGGGTCCTAGGGGTAAAAACACACATCGGGAGTTTCTAAAGAAACTGAAACTTGCCAGGCATGCGCATACCTTCTGGAGTGTGATAACGTGAGTGGATTCCATCACGTTATCATGCGATGATAGTTGGATTCCGATTCCCACTGATGATTTGGTTTACTCCTCGGGTGATCCCGACTAATTCTTCTTTCAGGTTTGGAGGAGAATTTGACGATACAGTGGGAGGTTTCCTGATTAAATAAAGTGATAACCATTCTGATCTAGGTTAGAGTGCACGCAGAGTGTTTATTCTCTCTCTCTTTGGTAGCGACCATGGCCCGACCCATGACTATGACTCAGTGACCAAGATTAACCGAACCTTCTTAAAACACTGGCTTTTGAATTGTCAGAGTTGCATACCTCATTGCCCCTCCTTCTTTTACCCTTTTTCTCCAGGACACCCCATATTATTATGAACATCCACTTCCATTGAATAAAACCATCGTATGGTTATATACGAACTCGAAGGAAGTTATTCGAGGATGGTTTCTGGTTCTGGAGAAAACGAATAGGACTATTCAGTTGTCTTTTCTTTTTACCTTCTCTCAGGTTGCGAGTGCTCCTTGGATTAGGACGGTACACCTATTACGCTAATTGGATAGTCTTCTTCCAAACCATAGGCTGGTGCCGAACGGTAGGGAATGAAGAAAACCAATTATCCTAACGAAGGTATACAGAAGGTATTAAGTAAAGACAAATAAAGGGATTAGTAAGAGGGCAAAGTAAATTGCGACTGCTATTCACGACAAAAATAAGTATTTCATCGCCACTACTACTTCACCTTTGTATTTCTCCAGGACACTCTGTATCACTACGAAGATACACAGTTATTTGGATACTCCATCGTATGGTTATATACGAACTCGAAGGAACTTGTTCCAGTTCAGGGATGGATTCTGGTTCAGGAGAAATAGGAATAAAGTTTTATTCAGTTGTCTTTTATATTCACCTTCTCTCAGGTTACGAGTACTCCTAGGATTAGGAGAGTACACCTATTATGCTTATTGGATAGTCTTCTTCCAAACCATAGGCTGAAGCCGAACGGTAAGGAAGGAAGAAAACCATTTAGCCTAAGAGGGTGTACAGAAGGAAATGACTAAAGACATATAAAAGGATTTGGAGAGATGGCAAAGAAATATACGGTTACAGTTGTTAATCTGATAATGGAAGAGGCGTTACTAGGAATACCCTGATACCCCTTCGAAACATTTATATGTTTCAGTTTCACTATGTATTGTTAAAAGAAAACTGATTTCCCAATTAGCCCTTGCTCCAGGGTAAGTATTTACCAGGTTTGATTCTCATATCTGTATGGTTTTACAGATGATGAGTGGGAGTAAGTTATTGGGAATTGGGTGATCATCCTCATTATATCGGGATTCGTTGTAATTGGTGATATTTGAGGAAATCACCTGGGTTGTTTGCCGGACTGCAAATATTTGGTTTTGAATATCCGTTGTAATGCACCAATTTCAAATTGATATATCTGTACGTTTATTTTTATAAAGTGAGATATAACTTTTTGAAATTATGTCTATCACATTTACCTATATCAGTGGATGGTTAGGTAAGGAGCATTAAAACAACGGTTTAATTCTTCTTAACCATAAGTACAGTTTTTAACCTACGACACACGGGGAATGAGTTATTAGACTCAGGGGACTTATACAGAGTATTGTATGTTGTCCAGCGTCCATGAGGACAGAGGGGCTGGTACTCGTACTATATTCTGTTTACTTGTGACTTCTCTAGTTCTTAGACATGTGTTTCGTAGAAATGCAAGGTCTAAGTTTTAAGAAGTTATAGGTATAAGAATAAAGTAGAGAACCAGGTGTTGCAAGTATCAGGATTCTTCAAAGTGATAGAAGATGTAGATACTTATGTATGGTATTCAGTTGATAGTAATGATTAGGAGAGCTTGCTTCTCTTTTAGGTTACTCATAATTGGAAGCACTCCTAAGTTGAGTAATGCTGATCGGCCTCTCTCCATTTAGTTGACATGCACTGGAAACAACTGCATGATTTGAATCTGCTTCCAGTTAAATCAGTGTCTCTGTTTCTATATTGGATATTGAATAGTTCGTATCTTAACAATGTTAAGGTACGGGGAAGTGTCCGGCTTATGCTTAAAACCAGACTCTGGATAACTCAAGGCACGTTTCTGTAATGGCTGTTTGTGGGTTGACCCGGGCTATGACGAGGGTTGACTTTCTACCATCTTGAAGATCAATAGTGATATTGTTCTTGACTCGCCACAATTTTAATAAAATGGAATTTTTCAGAAAACAGTAGTGGGAGTATGGTAGAACTGGAAGTGATTCCAGAACCGCAAACGATTACTGAAAATTTAATAGGACTTAAAGATTCAATCTGGATTGACATTCCATTGGCCACTCTGCAAATAAGATGGGTAACCTCAGGCACTCGAGAGGTACTTCGGTATGTTTAAGGACGGTGACAGGGAGGTTCTTGTTTACCCAGACTTGACACTACTGTTGTTCCAGACTATGAGACCCGGCAGGAGGATAAGTATAGCGTCGTTCTGAACTGGCTTTAGAAGTGCAGGTGTATATTATTCTGCCAGAGGGTTGTCGTAGTCAGTGGGAGCAGCGGAAGCATAGTGGACAAGTAGCTTATGTCTATTTATAGACTAAAGCAGATATAGCAGAGATATATCATCTATTTCTGATGTGACAGTCATAGGTTTGACTTCATCAGAATAGGGGATGGATCTGTTAAGAAGGTAGTAGGGTGTGGTGTCCTGGTATTTGGATGACATACACAGAGTAGGAAGTTAAATTCCTATACTACGATCGGTTATACTTTGGTTATCACACAGTAGTTTTCTCCACATAGGATTTGGGTATTATATCAGACATTCTGGTTACTAGATCTATGGTTTTAGATCTGGATTTGGGTAGTTTCCCAATCTGGGTACTTAGACAGCATTCTAAAGGTGTTTTAAAATGGACAGCTCCTGGTATGGTAGTATACTTGCAGGTGATGGAGTCACCCTCTCTAAAGGTGTCTTACAGACTGAAGGGGAGAGGGATGTGCATGATTGGCAGATCACTTGCTTAGGCAATTGAGTCAATCATGAGATGTCAAGTACCACACCAGATATTGTTTTTGCACGATATGCAATAAGTTGATATTGATCCTATCCTGGAGAAATGTTCGGAAGCAGTTTTAGAACATAAGTGAATGTTCTAGGGATATGATAACAACAACCTCTTTTAGGAGACAGTTATCATTCCAGGCTTCCAAGGTGACCTTGATGACAGAGTGACTGTCAGAGTTATAGTTTTCCCTCTGACGAGGGGTAGTATTTTGGACAGGTGATCCAAGCGGATACTGAGGGAGGCATGACGCAGGATACTGATTAAGTTCAGTTGACGATGCAGTCTAAGAAGTTTGGATTTGGAGTTCATTTATGACCTAGGTCCCATCAGATATCCAGACATATTCTAAGACAGGTATTGCTCATTTCGGGAGATGGCTTTCTCCGCGAACTTGAGATAAAGAGAGACATAGAAAGAAACATCAGGGCGGATCCACTAGCTGAGGCTATTCCTCGAACGCAAAAGTTTCGCAAACGGGCTTTGTGAGACTGATTAGTAGAGGAGTTGGGTGTTCGGTATCACACGGGCTGTGTGTATGCGACATCGCAATAATTAGCCTTGAGTGCAAGTGGGAGATTGTTGGATGTAGTTCCCTCAGAGTCAATTATTGGATCACAGGCACGTGATTGCAATGATTAAGGGAGGACCTATACTGGTAGGACAGTCTTACTCGAGAGGTTTGTATACTATCTGGTTTGTCTTTATCATCGTGTACATGCTTTAGATGACATTATAGTTCACTATTACATGTTGATAGAGAATAGTATGCTACCATGGTTTATCTTTATCATCGTGTACAGCTTTAGGTGACCTTACAGGTCACTATTGCGCGTTGATAGAGCCCTTAGGATTCTTGCTTGACTGCCAGCAGTATGATGGTGATCATATACGTGGGAGCTGGGGTCTATAAGCACATCCTTAAAGTGGTCCCTAGTCGTGGGAGTTTCGAGACTGGGCATCGATACACCATTAGTAGACTAGTGTATACAGTCGAGACCCCGACGAGGGGCGGTGGCCGGTCTCACAAGCCATTGGTGTCAGTTGGTTCACCTAAGATGTATACAGGTGCTCATTGGGTTATGAGTACACCGGACATGACTCGCCGGGAACATGCTAGTTAGTATTATACCTGACGTCAGATAGCAGTTCCCTGGTGACATCTATACAGGTTAGTTCATCGACCTGAGATCGTCATTTGTCTCGTGTGAGTTCCCACTGTACTTTGATTACTACCATACCACGGCTCAAAGGAGTCGTGCAAACAGGTTTTAGTTGGGTACAGTCCCGAGCCATATGGAGGCAGTGAGCAGATCGGCAGGGGTTTCGTCTCTCCCGGTATTGGGGGTGAGATCGTGCTGTGTCTAGAAGAGACATTACACGAAGTCCTTGGCCAAGGCAGGAGATTTACTGGTAGGTATTCCAGTAGTATCTCAGGGTGTTCTGGGCTACACACCGACACGACTTGTACCGCTTTTGGGGGTCTGACTTTTACCAACCCCCTAGACCCGACATGCGATGCTCATAGACGAACGGACCGGACTGTACGGATATTGACACTGACAGGCTCAGTAGGGTGTCAGGATGAGTTCGCTCATTGACCTACCTTTTGGTCAATACATGGTAACCCGTTACGTACGGCTAATTCCTCGGACATGCTAGTGGTTAAATCCACAGCCAAAGTATTGACGAGTCTTTAGAGTCCCCCACAGACAGTTTCTCAAGTTTCGGGCGAAACGATGTAGAGGCCGTATGACATATGGTAGGGTCCGATCATATACGTGCAGTAGTGCACGGATCATGATCGGGCGGATCATACTAGTGGGCCTTGGTTTAAGCCAGATCCTAGTATTAGATTTGTTGGATTATTTTAGTCTCATCACATTCGCATTCGGTCGGAATGCGGATGCAGGTATGTATACACAGGTGAGGGGTATCCTTGTGATCCGTCACGAGTTTACTTTAGATGTTGCCGGATCTTTTTTGTCGGACCAAACATTTGGATTAATGTTTGGATGGTGGAAATTATGTGCTAGAATCCATCATTTGGAGCATTAATTGTGACACATGCACAAGTGGTGACTCATGGTCTCTTTCTTTATGCATGTGTCACATTATGTGATTGGTATTGTTGGTGTATATGCCCTAGAGGCCATTACTGTATCATACTAGTATGTATATACTTGATGGAAGCTTGGGATATTCACAGTTGTACAGACAATCTTGTTCAATATAGTAGTATGCTACTTGGTTTGTCTCTGCTTCAATGTGTACATGTGTGTTTATTTATTATATCACCTATACGCATTAGTAGAGCCCTTAGGATCTTTTCTTGATTACCGGCGTTGTGATGGCGATCACACTCGTGGGGGCTGGGTAATCCACAAGCACATCCTTATACACGTCCCTAGTCGTGGGATTATCGAGATAGGCATCGATACTCCGGAGTAGACTAGCGTATGCGCTTCTCATCCCAGCACGAGAGACGGTCTGTCCCACAGCCGTCAGTACGTCGTACTTGAGATATTATGCGGGTGCTCGTTAGGTTACGAGTATACTGGACAGGACTCGTCGGGAACTGATGGTTGGTATTATACCTATCGTCAGTTATCAGTTCCCAGGTGACATGAGTACAGCTTAGTCCGCTGACTTGACACGGTCACTTCGCCTCGAGTGTGTTCCCACTGTTCTTTGATTACTACCCTACCACGGCTCTACTGAGTCGTGCAAACAGGTAGTAGTTGGGTGCAGTCCCGAAGCACTTGGAGGCAGTGACGGTTAGACATGATTCGTCTCCCCCGGTATTGGGGGTTGACATCGCGCTATCTCTAGGAGAGCTATTACACGAGTAGTCCTTGGCCAGGGCAAGCGAGATATACTGGTAGGTTTCCAGTGTTATCTCAGGGTGTTCTGGGCTTCACTCCGACACGACTTGTACCGCTATTAGGGGACTGACGTTTACCTCCCCCTAGGTCCACCATGCGATGTATCAGACGAACAGACCGGACTGTACGGAGATTGTCGCATACAGGCTCAGTAGGAGATCGGATGGGTTTACCTCATCAGCCTTCTTATCGACATCTACCTGGGGACCGTTACGTACAGCTAGTGCCGCTTGCGGTCTGTGGTTAAACCCACTGCCAGCGTAGTGTCGAGTCTTTAGAGTCCCACACAGAGAGTTTCCCTGCACTGAGCGAAACGTGTAGAGGCCGTATGGTTTTACGGCAGGGCTGCGATCACTTACGTACACTTGTGTGCGTGTGGTGTTCGGGCAGGCAATACTAGTAGGTTTTGGTTTAAGCCGGATCCTAGTATTGCACAGATGGATTTGTTTTGTCTTCTGTGCATCCGCATTCTATGGAATGCGGATGCAGGTGTGTATGCACAGTTTTCCGGAGCGATGAAGGAGGAGGTGCCTCATTAGGGTTTTGGCACTTGGTTCGGCCAAAACCGTTATGTGGAAGGCTCATTAGGGTTTTGACAGTTGATTCGGTCAAAACCATATTGAGGCGGACTCATTAGGGTTTTGGCAATTCGTTTGGTCAAAACCATTATGAGCCGCGGGCATCATTTACTAATCCTTTTAGTGATAATTTTATGATGGCTAATTGCATTGACCATTTGACCACCATGACCTCTCTTGACTTTGTTGACCAGTTGACCGTGTTGACCATTAACCTTTAAGAGAGGTCTACACTCTTCTTTTCATTTTCTTTTTCTTTTGGATTATGATAATGGTCATTTCATTGTAGCCATCAACTTTATCTTGATAGGATTTGTAATGATGTTTTTGTGTATTATTGAACCATGGTTCATTTTCTTTAGCTCACAATTTCTTTCTCATTCTCTCTCTTGCCTTTTTCTAGTGAGAAGAAAAGAAATGCACCATGGTTGCTAGCTCCTCCTTCTTCCTCCTCTTGATTCATCTTTTGATCTCATGTATTGAGAGATAAAGATCCCACAAAGACAAAACCATCCCTCTACCACTTCTACACAACCTAGGGCTTCTATATTAGCAATCTCTTTGCCCTAGTTACCTCGGCTCGAGGTGGAGCTCGGTGTACATCTCTCAGGTGGATCGTCATCGACTCAGGGAGGCCGCGGAGGTGACCAAAGTCCGGATCAACCCTCGGAGCAAGCAAAAAGAAGAACAACAAGAAGAGAAGGAGTTCAAGTTGAGGTATAACCCCTAACCGAGTAGATAAATCTCTAGTTAGGATGTTAGTGTTTTGTTTAGCAAAGATCTGGCTTTTACGGTCCATGTTACCATGTTTAGAAAAAATTTTGTTTTACCGTTTCCGCAACCCTGAAAGTACCGGGAGAGATAACGTGGACCTAACAGGTATATGTGATGAAATGATAAGAGGAGAGAGAAGGGCAGCCATATGATGGTGGGTTAGCTCTTGTAATTTTGATTCTTACTATCATTTTATCATTCCATCACAAAAGAAAAGAAAGAGCAAAACTTCTTCTTCCTCCTCTTTCTTCTCTAGCTCATAATTTCCATCAATGGCAACACCTTCAACCTCCATCCATCTCATGGATGCAAGAGACAAAGTGATCACAAACATTCTCTACATCACCTTGGACACGTCGGCTAGCACACTTCTTGCCCGAGTTGCTTCGGATGAAGCGGGAACCTGTAAAAGGAATCAATAATGTGGTGCCCTTTCTGATGAGGAGATCAAGACCGGAGTTGCCGCGAGGAGCTTGGGATGGTGGCCAAAGACCGAAGGACACGGATCGATCGGTATAGCTTTCCAACCCTTTCTCTAGTTGCCAGTTGTAGGTTAATGGTTCGATCCGGGTTTTTAAGCATACGATAGCGCCGGTTTCTAGTTTTGAAAAAGTTTTCATTTCCGCATTTTGGCCTCGGAAAGACGGCCGGGTACACTTACAGGCATGTC
This sequence comes from Agapanthus africanus, assembly GCA_030015575.1. NCBI lineage: Eukaryota > Viridiplantae > Streptophyta > Magnoliopsida > Asparagales > Amaryllidaceae > Agapanthus > Agapanthus africanus. Next base: position 212,924,369 of record JASDDO010000004.1, read on the forward strand.
CATGTTATGCATTGTGTTTGTTAATTTTGAGTTTGTGAATAGAAAAGGAAAAAGAAAAGAAAAGAAAAGGGGAAGAAAGAGAAGAAAAGGGAAAAAAGAGAGTTATGAGTGTAAAACAAGTTTTGAGAAGAAACAAAAAAGATATTTGTTGAAAGGTGAGTGTAGGAGATATTTAGAATGAGAGTGAGCATAAGAGAGAGAGTGTTAGACTTGGATGCCCCATTCTCCTTTCCCCATTGTTTTCTTCAACTCAATTGCTTCATGCTTCTTCACCTCACTACCTCCATGCATCATCTTCATTTTCTTCCCTAAACCCCATGGCACCCTCACATAAAACATGCACAAACCTATTATAAACCCTTTGAACCATTCAAGTTTGGATTTTGAAGACTTTGGGCAACTCAAGAATTTTCTTTAGTTGCAAATGAGGTAATCTCTTCATTTTTAGTTAGGTATTTGTGTTTAGTATATCATAGATAGTTTAGAATTTGAATTAATTAGGACATGTGATCTTAGAATTTAAAAGTTGTTGTTAAGTGGTTAATTGAGGTGTAGTGAGTGTTTGTAAGACTTTAGAGATGATTTCCTGTCCTGGAAATGAGTTTAGAACCCGATACACGAACTTAGAATTTCTCCCGTGTTGGTTTTGTGAAGTTTGTTAGCCTACAGGGTATCTGGAGCAACTTGGGGTGTTTCTAAAAAAATCAAACAAGTCCATTGACCTAGATGAACCACTATAAGACCACCACAAAAATACGAACCCAAAACTCCTCAACATGTCCGGCGACACCGGATATTTAGGCAATCTCGTCGGGTCCCCTTTTTCCTATGGTGATGTGGTTTTGCCTGTAGCTCACTTACCTTATAACCTATCCCCTTTACTTGGTTGTTTAGTCCCCATTTACCTGAGACAAAATCTAAGAGTTGTCTGCGAGTGCTTTGTCTATTGTTTCCGATATTTGAATTCATGGTTTTGGTATTTGGATTTGAATTGGTCGTTGCACGTTTGTCCGTCAACGACGAGGGTTGTTTGGTTGTTTTTGCATGCGTAGGCTATATGTTCTCACCAATAAGCAATCCGTGTGCCGTATCGGTTTTCGGATATTGATTTTAATAGAATTGCGATTGTATTTTGATTGTATGTACCTTCGCGTGGACTTCCGAGACGACGAAGCACATCGTCTTTGGCTAAGCGAGGAGTTTAGCAGGTGAGTAGATTTATATCTACGGGGAAATCGGGGGGATGACGTATAGCACGCCTGCAATCATTGATATGGAAGATTGTGTTATGAATTATAATCAAATAAAAGATATGCTACGAACTTACGGACATGATTATAGAATTTAGTAAAGATATGATATGATAAAAGTTGACGCTAATGAATATGAATTGTAAGAGGACAAATATGGGTTGTTAATGGTATGATGTGAGATCGGGATCGATAAACACGACACGAGATTGAGATATAGGTGTTGTGAAATCAATAAGATATGACGTTTATACAAATGTGATTTGAGATATATGTGTGTATATATATTTATATATTTATGAGTATAATGAGTAATATGCCGTACGAGACTTTAGATCCGTACCCTCATTATTGTATAGGTCGATAGATTACCTATTCTGTTTGATGACCCCGTACGATAGATTAGCTTACGTGATGAGATGTACCGGATGATTGATCCGTGCTAGTGATTTGAGCATGATGATCGAAGATTATTGTCATATCGGATATTATGAGGCGGGATCGCCGATATAAAGATTGCCACCTGAACCATACCTATTTTCAAAATGACGATGTGTATCGTTTAAAAAGTGACCGTATGATTCTACTGTAGATAGATATACCCATTTATTGTTCATGTTGTGTAGGATATTTCCCCTCGTGATGTACATACCACGTGCTGGTATTTAATACTATATGATATCATTTGCTAGTACACCTGCACAATTACCGTTGATGCGCATGTTACACATACACAGATTTGCCGGCTGACACACATTCTTCATCGGTAATTGCCATGTTACTTACACAGTAGAATTGCCATATCACTTACACAGTTGAATTGTCGTGCCATTTACACAGTAGAACTTCCATATTATGAGATTTATCTTAAAAATAAAAGTACATTCATTGTTCAGTATTATCACTTGACATGCTTGCATGATATACTCGATATGCTCATATTACTACTCTATGTTGCATACATCGTATTTTATGGTTATATGCTTGAGATTCTGTTTTCATGAGATCTCTGGATTTGAGAACCGCGGTTATATTTCAAAGGGAATTATGTATTGCTTTAAAACGCGGTTTCTCTTGATATGATATTTAGAGGTATCCATCATAAGTTTTCTCAGTTCTGAGCAGTGAGTATACCCGATTCAAGGAGCGGGAGGCACCGTCTCCGGGTACATGGTGGACCCGGTGAGGTACCCCGAGATAAGAAGCTCGAGATGCAGACGAAGAGACTGGTTGGGGAACACTACCTACCGGTGATAGTTTTGGGCTCGGCGGTTATCTGGAGGATACCGACCGGAGTCGTGAGATGATATGAGCAGATCTGGACTGACGGAGCCCGGGATAGTTTGGCGCGACAGATATCTGGAGGATACCGACCGTAGTCGTGATATGTGCTGATCCAGACTGACGAAGCCCGAGATATGGCGATTTACGTGTCGATGCTGAATACGGGTTTCATGATATTTCGAGTGTCGGTGTTGGACACTCAGGTTCCATGATTTTGATGCGTCGTTGATGGACACACGTGGTTGATATCCTCATATATATATACAGGCATATGTTTTCATGATGTTCGAGTGTCGGTGTGGGACACTCAGGTTCCATGATATTGTTTGTGTCGTTGATAGACACATGCATGATATCCACATGCATACAGGCATATGATGTCGGATGTTTATTTATATATGTCATTGCATTGATCGATTGTTGACATATATGCATATGTGGTCACCCTAGATATCATAGTATTACCTTCAGGATACAGTGACCTAGGAAATCGTTATTTTATTCGATTTCTACTTGCCGATGTTTTCTACTCAAGAGTTGGCAACTCACCCCGTTGTACCACAGTTCTTGCAGGTTGACCGCTTGGGATCAGTTGCAGTATTACTGGCACACAGCTTCATCCAGAGTGCTTTGCTTTGGTAGGTGGGACACATGTTGGATCGTGCCCACTCTCGTACTTCTATTCTATTGTATCTAGATAAACTCCATCACATCAGATCAGATCAAATCAGAGAATAGAATTTGTATATTAGTGGGCCTAGTCAGACTTAGGCATTGTGCGAGATTTAGAGCAATGGGTTTTTGATCTCTTTCTTGAGTTTTGATGTCTTGCTTCTTTATTTGTTCTTTCTGGGTTGATTCTTCGCCGTTAGGCGTCGTATATATGTTATTGCATAGTTGTGATTCCACCGGTTGGCGAAGAGCTAGCTCCCGCTTGGGGATGCCTATATATTATTGTGTATATGTGTTTGGATCAAAATATATGAGGAAGGTGCTGCCCAAATTTTTAAAGACGAAACATGTTTTCAACTATAGTATAATCCACTTGCATTTTCATATTTCATTAGCTATGCATTTAAAGAAAAACATGATTCATTATACCTTTATTTCAAAACTGCACCCCCACTATTTTCCGCAAAAAAGTTTAGATTTTCTGGGCTTCGGCTTACTTGATTTATGCCACGCCTTTAGACGTTGCGCAATTTAAGTACCGGTCACGTGCTAAATTACGGGTCGTGACACTATTGATCTTCCAGATGGTAGAAAGTAAACCCTCGTCATAGCCCGGGATAACCCACAAACAGCCATTACAGAAACCTGCCTTGAGTTATCCAGAGTCTGGTTTTAAGCATAAGCCGGACAACTCCATATATCTTAATATCGTTAAGATATGAACCATTCTATATACAATATAGACACAGAGGCACTGATTTAATTGGAACCAGATTTAAATCATGCAGCTGTCTCCAGTGCATGTCAACTAAATGGAGAGAGGTCGATCGACATTACTCAACTTAAGAATGCATCCAAATATGAGTAACCTGAAAGAGAAGCAAGTTCTCAAAACCATTACTATCAACTGAATACCAAACACAAGTATCTACATCTTCGATCACCTTGAAGAATCCTGATATTTGCATCACGTGGTTATCTATTTTATTCTTGTACCTATAACTTCTCAAAACTTAGACCTTATATTTCTACGAAATACTTGTCTAAAACGGGAGAAGTCATAAGTAAACAGAATATAGTACGGGTACCAACCCCTTGCCCTAATGGACACTGGACAACATACAATATTTTGTATAAGTCCCTTGAGTTGAATAACTCAAACCCTGCGCATCGTAGGTTGAAAACTGTACTATGGTTAAGAAGAATTACACCGATGTTTAATGCTCGTTACCCAATCATCAACTGATATAGGTAAATGTCATGGAAATAATTTCAAAAAGTTATATCTCAATTTATAAAATAAACGTACAAATATATCAGTTTGAAATTGGTGCATAACAACGGATTTTCAAAACCAAATATTTGCCATCAGGCAAAGCCCCAGGGGATTTCCTCAAATATTACCAATTACAACGAATTCCGATATAATGAGGATATAATCACCTAATTCCCAATAACTTACTCCCACTCATCATCTGTAAAATGATACAGATGTGAGAATTAAACCTGGTAAATACATCCCCTGGAGCAAGGATCCAATTGGGAATTCAGTTTTCAATTAACAACGCATAGTGAAACTGAAACATAAAATGTTTCGAAGGGGTAGCGGGTATTCCAAGTAATGCCTCTTCCATTATCCAGATTCATGACTGTAACCGTATATTTCCTTGCCATCTCTCCAAATCACTTTATTTATCTTTACTCATTACCTTCTGTACACCACCCTTAGGCTAAATGGTTTTCTTCCTTCCCTACCATTCGGCACCAGCCTATGCTTTGGAAGAAGACTATCCAATAAGTGTAATAGGTGTACTCTCCTAATCCTAGGAGCACTCACAACCTGAGAGAAGGTAAAGATAAAAGACAACCGAATAATTCTTATTCTATTTCTCCTGAGCCAGAATCCATCCTCGAACTGGAACAAGTTCCTTTAAGTTCGTATATAACTATACAATGGATTATCCAAAATGTGGATCTTCGTAGTGATACGGGGTGTTCTGGAGAAATCTAAAGGTGAAGTAGGAGTAGCAATGAAATACGCGGTTTGGTCATGAATGATAGCAGTCACAATTTACTTTGCCCTCTTTCTAATCCATTTATTTGTCTTTACTGTTGGGTTTTGCCGGCACCCCGGCCATCAAATGGTGGCCAAATGCGGAAACAAAACCCGCACAAGATCCACATTTTGGCGCAAACAAAACCCTCACAAGATCGAACTAAAAATCCTATACTAGCAAACATGCAAAGAGGAGTTTGGAGAGGTTATACCGATCGATCCGTGTCCTTCAGTCTTCAACCTCTTCCCAAGCTCCTAGTGGCTGCCTCGAACATGTTCGCTCTCCGGTCTTCCTTATCGAAGAGGCTCCACGTCAAGGATTCTTTATACGGGCTCCCGCTTCTAAACCGAAGCAACTCGGACATCAAGTTTGCTAGCCTAGATGTCCATGGTGAAGTAGAGATAGTGTGCGATTACTTTGTCTCAATACACTCAATGATTCTCAACACATGAGATGGAATGAGTGGAGGTTGAAGAAGAAGACATGGATGGAAAATGTGAGCTCTAGAAAAAAGCAAGCGAGAAAGCCAAGAGAGAGAGAGAAATAAGATGGCTGCCCTCTCTTTTGTGTGGGTGTGTTGTGAGTTATTTTTGATGAGATAAAGAAAAATCCTTGCATAAAATATCTCACACCAAACCCAAGACCATGAGTCACCAAGTGTGCACATGCCACATTCAATGCCTCATGCCAAAACTTGCACTCACAATTTCCATCATAATAAAACATTAAACCAAATGTTTAAAAAAAAATAATGGAATCTTCTAAAGTAATCTACTAACGAATTACAAGAATACCCCTCATCTGTATATACATACATGCATCCACATTCCGACTAAATACGAATACAACGAGACGAAAATAATCCAACAATCTAATACTAGGAACCGGCTTAAACCAAAGCCTACTAGTATGATCCGTCCGATCATGATCTGTGCACAAGTGCACGTATATGATCGAACCCTTCCATAAAACCATACGGCCTCTACAATGTTTTGCCCGAACTTAGGAAATTCTCTGTGTGGGACTCTAAAGACTCGTCAATACGCTGGCAGTAGGTTTAACCACAAGCACGTCAGTGGCACTAGCTGTACGTAACGGCTACCCAGGTATTGAGAAAAAGGGATGCCGGCGAGCGAACTCATCCTGAAACCTTACTGAGCTTGACAGTGACAATATCCGTATAGTCCGGTCCGTTCGTCTATGAGTATCGCATATCGGGCCTAAGAGGATGGTAAACGTCAGACCCCTAATAGCAGTATAAGTCGTGTTGGAGTGTAGCCCAGAACACCTAGAGAAACTACTGGAATACCTACCAGTAAATCTCACTTACCTTGGCTAAGGACATTGTGTAATGGCTCTCCAAACACAGCGCGATATCAACCCCCAATACCGGGAGAGACGAAACCCTTGACGATCCGCTCACTGCCTCCATGTGGCTCGGGACTGTACCCAACTAAAACCTGTTTGCATGATTCCTTTGAGCCATGGTAGGGTAGTAATCAAAGCATAGTGGGAACTCACACGAGACAAATGACGATCTCAGGTCGATAGACTAACCTGTACACATGTCACCAGGGAACTGCTATCTGACGATAGGTATAATACCAACTAGCATGTTCCCGGTGAGTCCGTCCGGGGTACTCATAACCCAATGAGCACCTGTATACTATCTTAGGTGAACCAAATGACACCAATGGCTTGTGAGACCGTCCACCGCCCCTCGTCGGGGTCTCGATCCGAATACAGTAGTCTACTCATGGAGTATCGATGCCCAGTCTCGAAACTCCTACGACTAGGGACACTTCAAGGATGTGCTTATAGACTACCCAACTATCACGTATATGATCTCCATCATACTGCTGGTAGTCAAGCAAGAATCCTATGGGCTCTATCAACGTGTAATAGTGATCTGTAATGTCACCTGAAGCATGTACACGATGATAAAGACAAACCAGATAGCATACTATTATCTCGAGTACGACTGTTCTACCGGTATAGGTCCTCCCTCAATCATTTCAATCACGTGCCTGCGATCCAATAATTGACTTGAGGGCACTATCGCCAACAATCTCCCATTTGCACTTAAGGCTAATTATTGCGGTGTCGCATACTCACAGCCCGTGTGATACCGAACACCCATCTTCTCTACTAATTAGCTCTACAAAGCTCATTTGTAGGACTATTGCTTTCGAGAAATAGCCTCAGTGAGAGGATCCGCTCTGATGTTTCTTTCTATGTAACTCTTTATCTCAAATTCACAGAGAAAGCCATCTCCCAAAATGAGCAATACCTGTCTTAGAATATATCTGGATATCTGATGGGACCTAGTTCCCATATGAACTCCAAATCCAGAAAACTTCTTATACTGTATCGTCAACTGAATTTGATCTGTATCCTGTGCCACGCCTCCCTCAGTATCCGCTTGGACCACCTGTTCAAACTACCATCCCTCGTCAGAGGGAAAACTATAACTCCGACAGTCACTCTGTCATCCAGGTCACCTTGGAAGCCTGGAATGATAACCTTCTCCCGAAGGAGGCTGCCGTTACTAAATCCCTAGAACATCCACTTATGTTCTAAAACTGCTTCCGAACGTTTATCCAGGATTGGATTAATATCAACTTATTGCATATAGTGCAAAAACAACATCTGGTGTGGTACTTGACATCTCATAATTGACTCAATTGCTTAAGCAAGTGATATGCCAATCATGCACATCCCTCTCCCCTTTAGTCTGTAAGACACTTTTAGAGAGGGTGATTCCATCACCTGCAGGTACACCACCTTGCCAGGAGTAATCTATTCTAAAACACCTTTAGAATACTATCTAAGTACCCGAATTGGGAAACTACCCAAATCTAGATCTAAAACTTTAGATCTAGTAACCAAAATGCTTGATATAATATCCAGATCCTATGTGGAGAGACCACCGTGTGACAACCACAGTATAACCGATCGTAGTATAAGAATTTCACTTCCTACAACGTATAAGTCATCCAAATACCAGGACATCACACCCCACTACCTTCTCAACAGATCCATCTCCTATTCCGATGAAGTCAAAACCTATGACTGTCACATCAAAAATAGATGATCTATCTCTGCTATATTTGCTTTATTCTATAAATAGACACAAGCTACTTGTCCACTACGCTTCCGCTACTCCCACTGACTACGACAACCCTCTGGAAGAGTCTTATACACATGCACTTCTAAAGCCAGTTTAGAACGACGATATACCCATCCTCCTGCCGGGTCTCATAGTCTAGAACAGCAGTAGTGGAAAGTCTGGGTAAACAAGAACCTCCCTGTCACCATCCTTGAGAATACCGGAGTACCTCTCGGGTGCCTAAGGTTACCCACCATATCTGCGGAGTGGCTAATGGAATGTCAAACCCGATCGAATCTTTAGGTTCTATTAAATTTTCAGTAATCGTCTGTGGTTCTGAAATCACTTCCAGTTCTACCGTACTCCCACTACTGTTTTCTGAAAAAGTCCATTTTACTAAAACTGTGGCGAGTCAAGAACAATATCACTGTTGATCTTCCAGATGGTAGAAAGTTAACCCTCGTCATAGCCCGGGTTAACCCACAAACTGCCATTACAGAAACGTGCCTTGAGTCATCCAGAGTCTTGTTTTAAGCATAAGCCGGACAACTCCATATACCTTAACATCATTAAGATATGAACCCAATATAGAAACAGAGGCACTGATTTAATTGGAACCAGATTCAAATCATGCAGCTGTCTTTAGTGCATGTCAACTAAATGGAAGGAGGCTGTCAGCAGTACTCAACTAGGAGTGCATCTAGATATGAGTAACCTGAAAGAGAAGCAAGTTCTCAAAACCATTACTATCAATTGAATACCAAACACAAATATCTATATCTTCGATCACCTTGAAGAATCCTGATACTTGCAACACGTGGTTCTCTACTTTAATCTTGTACCTATAACTTCTCAAAACTTGGAGCTTGTATTTCAACGAAATACTTGTCTAAAACTGGAGAAGTCACATGTAAACAGAATATAGTACGAGGACCAACCCCTTTGTCCTAATGGACACTGGACAACATACAATACTTTGTATAAGTCCCCTGAGTTGTGTAACTTAAACCCTGTGCGTTGTAGGTTGAAAACTGTACTATAGCTAAGAAGAATTACACCGCTGTTTAATGCTCCTTACCTAACCATCAACTGATATAGGTAAATGTCATAGACATAATTTCAAAAAGTTATAACTCACTTTATAAAATAAATGTACAGATATATCAGTTTGAAATTGGTGCATAACAATGGATATTCAAAACCAAATATTTACCGTCCGACAAACACCCAGGCGATTTCCTCAAATATCACCAATTACAACGAATCCCGATATAATGAGGATGATCACCTAATCCCAATAACTTACTCCCACTCATCATCTGTAAAATCCATACAGATGTGAGAATTGGAACTCGTAAATACATACCCTGGAGTAAGGATCTAATTGGGAAATCAGTTTTCAATTAACAACGCATAGTGAAACTGAAACATGAAATGTTTCGAAGGAGTATCCGGGTATTCCTAGTAATGCCTCTTCCATTATCCAGATTCATGACTATAACTGTATATTTCTTTGCCATTTCTCCAAATCCTTTTATTTGTCTTTACATATTACCTTCTGTACACCACCCTTAGGCTAAATGGTTTTCTTCCTTCCCTACCGTTCGGCACCAGCCTATGGTTTGGAAGAAGACTATCCAATAAGCGTAACAGCTGTAAACTCCTAATCCTAGGAGCCCTCGCAACCTGAGAGAAGGTAAAGATAAAAGACAACTAAATAAACCTTATTCAATTTCTCCTGAACCAGAATCCATCCTCGAATTGGAACGAGTTCCTTCGAGTTCGTATATAACCATACGATGGATTATCCAATAACTGTGGATCTTCGTAGTGATACGGGGTGTTCTGGAGAAATTAAAAGGCGAAGTAGGAGTGCCGATGAAATACGTGGTTTGGTCGTGAATGATAGCAGTCGCAATTTACTTTTCCTTCTTTCTAATCCCTTTATTTTGTCTTTACTTATTACTTCCTGTACACCACACTTAGGCTAATTGGTTTTCTTCTTTCCCCACCTTTCGTCTCCTGCCTATGGTTTGGAAGAAGACTATCCAATAAGCACAATATTTGGATCCTCTCCTAATCCTAGGGGCCCTCACAACCTGAGAGAAGGTAAAAGGAAAAGACAACTGAATAGTCTTATTCAATTTCTCCAGAACCGGAAACCATACTCGAATCTGAAACAAGTTTCTTCGAGTTCATATGTAATTATACGATGGTCATATCCAATATGTAAGTGCACGGCGGCGCCCCGGCCGTCAATCCGACGCCGGAATGCGGAAGCGGTGATAAACTTTAATTTTGCGAACTTAGCAAACCGGCACCACCGCGCACTAAAACCCGGATCGAACCATTAACTAGTCCTAGCTAACTACAAGATAGGGAATAGAGATATACCGACTGATCCGAGTCCTCCGGTCTTCTCGTCATCGTCCCGATCTCTCGCGGAATGTCCTGTCTCCACCTCATCGCCGGAAGTGCACCACATCGCCTACATCTTTTACGGGCTCCCACCTCAATACCGAGGCAACTCGGGCACGAAGCTGGCGAGTCGACGTGCCCAAGATTTGCTGTAGAAAATGTGTAGAACTCATGTCTCATTTTGGGGTAGTGGATGTTGCCTTTTGGTGGAGAGATGAACTATGGAATTTAGAGATGGAACTTTTGCGAATTTTGCAAAGCTAGAAGAACAAAATTCCCACCTCAAGAATTTGGGACAGCCCCCTCAAGGCTTGGCCGGCCATGGCTCTTGGTGGGAGTGAGAATGAGAGAGTGTATCAAAAAATATGAGAGAGGTCACACCATCATCCAAAAGGAGAGAGAGAGAAGGCTATCATGCAAAGGAATGATCACTAGTAAAGTCCAACACTCAAACAACAATCATAACACTTCATCATCAACAAGCATGATGACAATCAAAGGCCAACACTCCACCACAACCATCATCTCAAGCATGATGACATCAAATGGTCAAACCATCATGACACAAATAAAGTCAAGTGATGGTGAGCCATCATGATCCAACCAATATGCAAAGACCCCCTTCCAAATTGCTTATTTGCACAAATGCAAATAAGCCCTCCTCCACCAATCTTCGGCCATTGAAAGATACAAATGAAAATGGCCGAAACGGAAAGAAAACTGGCAACTCCAGAAAACTGGTCCCGTAATAAATTACAGGAAAACCCCGATACTGTGTATACACACCCGCATCTGTATTCCGACGGAAATACAAATGCAACGAGACAAAATCTACACTGTATTATACTAGGATCCGGCTTAAACCAAAGCCGGCTAGTAATATCCGTTTGATCCTGATCCGTGCAATACCGCACGTATCTGATCGAACCCTGCCATATAACCATACGGCCAGTTGTACAAACTGTCCGATCCTGATCCGTGCAATACCGCACGTATCTGATCGGACCTTGCCATATCTCCATACGGCCTATACAGCTTTTCGCCCGAAAGCTTGAGTAACTGAATGTGAGGGACTCTAAAGACTCGTCAGCACCTTGGTTGTGGATTTAACCACTAGCACGTCAGAGGTATAAGCCAATACGTAACGGGCTACCAGGTATTGACCAAAAGGGACGTCGATGAGAGAACTCATCCTGACACCCTACTGAGCCTGTCAGTGACAATATCCGTACAGTCCGGTCCGTTCGTCTATGAGCATCGTATGGCGGGCCTTAGGGGTTGGTAAAAGTCAGACCCCCAAAAGCGGTACAAGTCGTGTCGGAGTGTAGCCCAGAACACCCTGAGATACTACTGGAATACCTACCAGTAAATCTCCTTGCCTCGGCCGAGGGCTTCGTGTAATGGCTCTCCTAGACACAGCGCGACCTCACCCCCAATACCGGGAGAGATAAACCCCTGAAGATGCGCTTACTGCCTCCATCTGGCTTGGGACTGTACCCAACTAAAACCTGTTTGCACGACTCCTTTGAGCCGTGGTAGGGTAGTAATCAAAGTACAGTGGGAACTCACACGAGACAAATGACGATCCCCAGGTCGATGAACTAACCTGTACACATGTCACCAGGAAACTGCCATCTGACGTCTGGTATATTACCAACTAGCATGTTCCCGGCGAGTCCTGTCCGGTGTACTCATAACCCAATGAGCACATGTATACATCTTAGGTGAACCAACTGACACCAGTGGCTTGTGAGACCGGCCACCGCCCCTCGTTGGGGTCTCGACTATATACACTAGTCTACTCTAGAGTATCGATGCCCTATCTCGAAACTCCCACGACTAGGGACCATTTAAGGATGTGCTTATAGATTACCAGCTCCGACGTATATGATCGCACTCATACTGCTGGTAGTCAAGCAAGAATTCCAGGGGCTCTATCAACGTGCAATAGCGACCTGTCAGGTCACCTAAAGCAGTACACGATGATAAAGGTAAACCAGATAGCATACTATCATCTCGAGTAAGACTGTCCTACCGGGATAGGTCCTCCCTCAATCATTGCAATCACGTGCCTGTGATCCAATAATTGACTCTGAAGGCACTATCTCCAACAATCTCCCACTTGCACTCAAGGCTAATTATTGCGATGTCGCATACTCACAGCCCGTGTGATACCGAACACCCAACTCCTCTACTTGTCAGTCTCACAAAACTCGCTTGCGAAACTATTGCGTTCGAGGAATAGCCTTAGTGAGTGGATCCGCCTTGATGTCTCTTTCTATGTCTCTCTATATCTCAAGTTCGCGGAGAAACCCATCTCCCGAAATGAGCAATACCTGTCTTAGAATGTGTCTGGATGTCTGATGGGACCTAGCTCATAAATGAACTCCAAATCCAAACTTCTTAGACTGTGATGCAGATGTGGCAACGCCGTACTGCCCCAAACCCTAAGGTTTAGAGGCAGTTCAAGACGGTCACATAATAGAGTTAAGGTTTGTTGTCTTCTAGAGGGTCCACCGCGTTACTTGCACGACTTAGAACGTTCTTAAACTACGGAAAAATCCAACACTTGGAAATTTTCCGGCAGGGGAAAAAGTGAGTTATTGATATCCGTTCGAACTTTTTAACATGTTCTAAAAATTACCCGGACCAACTAAACGAAGTTATACTTTCCGATCGAATAAACGAGCTCCCAATACATCCCAGAAAACTCAACACTTGAGTATAATTAAAAATACCCAGAAGTATCAGGAAGTACCTACGGATGTTACTGTATAAAAACTATCCCTCAATCAACAGTACCTATCGCGGAACCGCCGCCAATACCCTGGTTTGGCCACGGTTCCGCGGCGCTTTAGTGGATTTAGGGTGTCGTTTTTCACAGTAATTCCTAAAATACCCTGCTGATTTTTTGAGTATTTTTAATATGAAAAAATCAACAGTTTTGAAAAATTTCCAGAGAAGGGTCTAATCCGGGTATTCGGAGTTCGATCGGACTTTAAACTTCGTATAGACTTCGCCTAAAGCTCTAGCTTGGCTCTGGTACCACTGTATGGTTACTAGGCACAGTCACAAGGGTCTACAAGGCATCAACCATGCCCGATTCAAAATTTAGACGTGCCGAACAACCCTAACCAAGATCTTAGACTAGAGATTAGGCGAAACAAATAGCAAGTAAACAACTTTACTTCTAAGAGTTAGGGATTACATCCTTTATAGATCCGGTCCTTCACTTCTAAAGCTCCGTGTTGACTTCCCTTCGCTGCGATCATTGAGATCCTGGACTCTTGTGATGGTCTGAGACTGAACTGCTAGATTTATAACATTCAAATTTGTTATCTCATAACTACTTGTGGTTCGGGAATGTACCCAAAAGCCACCTTTTTGCACGCCCTCTTGGACGTGGTATGATGGAAATCAAAGCACAGTGGGAATCACACAAGACTCTATGACGATCTCGGGTCTACAATGTACCAGTGTCACCAGAGAACTGCCATCTGACGTGAGGTATAATACCATCTGGGAGTTCTTGGCGAGTCCGTCCAGTGTACCCAGTCTCTACTGAGCATCCATACACCATCCTTGATGTCAAACACCGATGGATATGGGATCATCCATCGCCCATCATATGGGTCAAGATGCGTATACGCTAGTCTACTCTGGAGTATCGATGCCCTGTCTCGGTACTCCCATGACTAGGAACATTTGAAGGATGTACTTGGCGACTACTCTGTCCCCACTTGTATGATCTGCATCATAGTCCTTGTAGTCAAGTACTCATCCTAAGGGCTTTATCAACATGTAACATAGAGACAATCAGAGTACATGTTAAGATAAAGTGTAACCAGATAACATACTATCATGTCGAGAAAGAAAGTCCTCCCTATATATGTCCAAGCATCCACTACAAATATACAATGCATGTACAGTAATGGCCTTTAGGGCATAGATATAACTAACAAAAACCTAGACCCCTACGAGTGCGGCAAGTTACTAGCCAATCCCAGAATTGAGGCAACCCCAATCAGCAAAATGAGTGGGCCACCAAACACTTCACGGAATCCGGTAACTTATGCACCCTTAGGTCAACCTGTACCCCCTATGAGTGCGGAGAATATCCCGCTAATTCTAGAATGAGACCCCCTCCGTCTCAATGCCATGAGATGCGGACCCGTTGCCCTCTAGAACTCGGCTATCCGTGCACTCTACCGCGGGGTAATCCTAGTACAGAAAAGAAAATATATGTACAACGGTGACATCGACCTCAACCCGGTCATGCCCCAAACAAATAATATACAAACAGGCAGTGACGGCAGTCTACAAGACGGACGCTCGCCCCACAATATCAAATGTACAAACTGAATCTAAACTGTACTATCATTGCACCACCTAGCTATCCACCACGACGTTCCATCCACAACTACAACACAACACAGAACATCAACGCGAATGTCATGTTTGCAAACTCGTCTAAAAGACATATAACAATTAGACGCGCTGTACCGCTCTAATGACATTCACGGTCGCAAATAATAATGTATGTACTGCAAACTTACGTATTTAAAATTTTGATCGACAAAAAACCTTCTGTATTGGCCCCAAGTGCAAACCAGTACTTAAACAAATCTGGGCCAAAAACATAATATCCCAAAAACCACAATTCCAAACAATAGAACTCCAGTAGAATTTTTGTGCACAGATACACAAATTCCGCCGCGCAACCGCGGCAAACATGGTTTTTCTTCCACGGTTCCACGGCCGTATTAGGGTTTTGTGTCCCTAAATTTCTTCTGGCTTCCAAGAAAACCCTGCACGAATTTTTGAGACTCTGGAAATAATTTTTTAACCACTTTGAAAAATCGGCAGAAACTAGGTAAATGGAAATCGTGATTTCGGGAATTTTGCGCGATCGATCTTTTAAGCACATAAGAACAAGCTAGATTAGGGTTAAAGGGTTGGCTCTGATACCATGTTGGGTTATAGCCGTATCCAGGCCATTAAACCGTGGTCGAATGCGAAACAAAATTTTTCTAAACCGGCGCTACCACAACCTCTGAATACGGATCGACCAATAACCCTAAATCTACAAAGCTATGTAAAAGAGTTTGGAATGTTATACCGAATGATCCGTGTCCTTCGGTCTTTAACCTCTTCCCAAGCTCCTAGTTGCCACCATGATCAAGTATGGTCGCCGGTCTCCCTCCATCGAAGATGATCCACCCGAGAGTCTATGAATCGAGCTCCTACTTCATAACCGAAGTAACTAGGGTATCTAGTTTGCTAAACTAGATATCCAAGATGATGTAGAGTCTAATGAGGGATTAATTTGTCTCTAAACACCCTAGGTTTCTCAACACATGAGAAGGTTAGGGTGGAGGAAGAAGAAGCCATGAGAGATGAGAGTGTGAAGCTTAGAGCAACTCAAGAAAGAAGATGGCTTGCTCTTGTGAGTATGTAAGAGTGGAAATATCAAGTCAAGAAAATATCTCTCAAGATCACAAAATATCTCACACTAGAAACAAAACATCAAGCATGCGACAATAGTGTTTCAAGAGTCACACCATGAGTCATCACCATGAGTCATCCCATGGGTCACCACATGAGTCACCAAGTCGGCATGCTTGAATTAAGCTAAGCACACTCATCTCTCACCTTAATTAACCATTTAAACTAAAATGGTTAATAAACAAAATGAGGTGTTATCCTTCTAGAGACTATTCTTGTAATAAATTACAAGAATGCTCCTCATCCGTATATACATACCCGTATCCGTATTCCGAAAAATACGAATACAATGAGACGAAAATAATCCAACAATATAATACTAGGATCCGGCTTAAACAAAGCCCACTAGTATTATCCGCCCGAATCATGATACGTGCACAAGTGCACGTATATGATCGAACCTTGCTGTAAAACTATATGTCATCTACATCATTTCACCCAAAGCAGGGAAACCCTCTGTGTGAGACTCTAAAGACTCATCAATACGCTGGCTGTGGGTTTAACCACAGTAGGAAAATTCTGGCCTGGTCGGTCCTAACTTGGAGTTAGGGCTTGGGTTTTGGAGTGTGGTCTAGTCTCTAGAATATTGGTTCAGTGGTATTGCTTGTTTAGCCCAGTTTGGATATGGTTTTATCTAGTTGTTTGGGGCTATTTGACGTGTTTCGAACTCGATATTTCTAACACTGTTTAAAGTTTTACAGTACATACATTACTATCTACGACCGTGAATATCATTAGAGCGGTACAACTTGTCTAATTGCTATAGTTCTTTTAGACAGGTTGGCGAACGTGACATTCACGTTGATGTTCTGTGTTGTGCTGTGTTGTTGCCGATTCGTCATGGTGGATAGCTTGGGTGCAATGTTAGTACAGTTTATTTTTATTTGTACATTTGATATCATGGGGTGAGCGTCCGATATGTAGACTGTCGTCACTGCCTATTTGTATATTATTTGTTTGGGGCACGACCGGGTTGAGGTCGATGTCACTGTTGTACCCCGCGATGGAGTGCACGGATAGTCGGGTTTTGGAGGGCAACGGGTCCGCATCTCATGGCGTTGAGAAGGAGGGGGCCTCACTCTAGAATTAGCAGGCTATTCGCCGCACTCGTAGGGGGTGCAGGTTGACCCAAGGAGGGGTGCTCAAGTTACCGGATTCCGTGAAGTGCTGGGTGGCCCATTCACTTTGATGAAGGGGGTTGCCTCGCTTCTGGTTTTGGCGGGTAACTTTCCTCGCTCATAGGGGTCTAGGTTTTCATTGCACAGGCTATCCACACGACCAGGGGAACGTCGAGTTTCACTTGCGGCTCAAAGGAAACCCGGGGCTCCCAGATTATCTGTATTGTTCTGTAATGCTTATCTCTTATCTGTGATGTTGCATTTATCATGCCTGGAGCAATTATTATATATTTCTATATATATATACACTAGTAGATGTTGTATATTTTTTACACCCGCGCTAGTCCTACCCCCGCTCTGTCGTTAGTTAAGTAACCTAACGGGTGATGACGGGGCCCAGTGGTGAATGCGGATGGCATATACGTACATCATATTTTCGTTCTTTTCTGGTGTGATTAATTGATGGGACTGCGTTGATTCAGATCAATGCAAGGAAAACAGACCTATTCGATATTGTTGGAACAATTTTTAAAAGTTGTTATTACAAGGACGTTTTCTTTTGTTTTGCACAGCGGTATTCGGTTATGAATATCCAGCACCTCATTCGACGAGGCAAGAGCCGAGATCCCCTCACCGGGAGTGACCCCTTGGGCAGAAGTTTGCGTCAGGGTAATAACTTCACTATAGTCGCTTACTTTTTTCTTTGTGTCATAGTATTCAGTGGGAATATCCTGCACCTCATTCCACGAGGAAAGTGTCGAGATCCCTTCACCGGGAATGACCTCTTTAGCAAAGGTTTTCGCCACTATATATTTGTAAAAAGCTATCCGGTTCCTTCAACGATATCAAGTTCATTACGTTAAAGGTTTTTCGCTAGAAACCATGCGTAGCCCTCTGTCATTTCAGACGGGTAGCACTTAGTATTCATGCTAAATTTGTTGGCCTTCGTCATGGCATAGTGTATGGTAGCTATTTGTTACTTTTCTATTGCATATATAGATACGTTGGTTTGGGACAGTCGTACTACAATTTTGGCCTTCATCAATGGTATGTACGGGTGGGTTCAAATTAACCTGGACAATGACGGGTAGAACTTGACATGTGACTTATGATATGTTGGCCTTCGTCAACGTCGTAAGAGCATGGGGTAAAAATCACATCGGGAGTTTCAAACATACAGGAAACTTGCCAGGCATGCGCATACCTTCTGGAGTGCGATAACTTGAGTGAGTTCCATCAGGTTATCATGCGATGATAGTTGGATCCCGATTCCTACTGATGAGTTGGTTTACTCCTCGGGTGATTTTAGATGATCCCGATTAATTCTTCTTTCAGGTTTGGAGGAAAATTTAAGGATACGGTGGGCGACATCCTGATTATATAAAGTGATTAACCATTCTGATCTAGGTTAAAGTGCACGCTAAGTATTTCTTCTCTCTCTCTCTCTCTCTCTTTGGCAGCGACCATGGTCCGACCCTAGACTATAACTCAGTAACCAAGTTAACTGAACCTTCTTAAAACACTGGTTTTTGGATTGTCAGGGTTGCATACTTCATTGCCGCTCCTACTTTTACCCTTTGCTTTTCTCCGGAACATTCCGTATCACTACGAAGATCCACATTTATTGGATATGACCATCATATAGTTACATACGAACTCGAAGAAACTTGTTTCAGATTCAAGAATGGTTTCCGGTTCTGGAGAAAATGAATAGGACTATTCAGTTGTTTTTTCCTTTTACCTTCTCTCAGGTTATGAGGGCTTCTAGGATTAGGAGAGGGTACACCTATTGCGCTTATTAGATAGTCTTCTTCCAAACCATAGGCAGGTGCCGAAAGGTGGGGAAGGAAGAAAACCGATTAGTCTAAGTGTGGTGTACAGAAGGTAATAAGTAAATGTTGGCTATAGTGCCCTCAAGTCAATTATTAGATCGCAGACACGTGATTGCAATGATTGAGGGAGGACCTATACCAGTAGAACAGTCTTACTCGAGATGATAGTATGCTATCTGGTTTGTTTTTATCATCGTGTACATGCTTCAGGTGACATTACAGATCACTATTACACGTTGATAAAGCCCATAGGATTCTTGCTTGATTACCAGCAGTATGATGGCGATCATATACGTGAGAGTTGGGTAGTCTATAAGCACATCCTTAAAGTGTCCCTAGTCGTGGGAGTTTCGAGACTGGGCATCGATACTCTATGAGTAGACTAGTGTATACGGATTGAGACCCTGACGAGGGGCGGTGGCCGGTCTCATAAGCCATTGGTGTCAGTTGGTTCACCTAAGAAAGTATACAGGTGCTCATTGGGTTATGAGTACACCGGACGGACTCGCTGGGAACATGATAGTTAGTATTATACCTATCGTCAGATAGCAGTTCCCTGGTTACATGTGTACAGGTTAGTCTATCGACCTGAGATCGTCATTTGTCTCGTGTGAGTTCCCACTGTGCTTTGATTACTACCCTACCACGGCTCAAAGGAATCGTCAGGGGTTTCGTCTCTCCCGGTATTGGGGGTTGATATCGCGCTGTGTTTGGAGAGCCATTACACAATGTCTTTAGCCAAGGCAAGTGAGATTTACTGGTAGATATTCCAGTAGTTTCTCAGGGTGTTTAGGGCTACACTCCGACATGACTTATACCGCTATTAGGGGTCTGATGTTTACCATCCCCCTAGGACCGATATGCGATACTCATAGACGAACGGACCGGACTGTACGGATATTGTCATTGTCAGGCTTAGTAGGGTTTCAGGATGAGTTCGCTCGTCGGCCTCCCTTTCGCTCAATACCTAGACAGCCGTTACGTACAGCTAGGGCCGCTGACGTGCTTGTGGTTAAACCCACTGCCAGCGTATTAACGAGTCTTTAGAGTCCTACACAGAGAGTTTCCTAAGTTCGAGTGAACCGTTGTAGAGGCCGTATGGTTTTATGGCAGGGTTCAATCATATACGCGCACTTGTGCACAGATCATACTAATAGTCTTTGGTGTAAGCCGGATCCTAGTTTTAGATTGTTGGATTATTTTCGTCTCGTTGTATTCGTATTCAGTTGGAATGCGAATGCAGATATGTATATACAGATGAGGGGTATTCTTGTAATTCGTTATGAGTTTACATTAGAAAATGTCATTCTTTTTTGTTTAAATATTTGGTTTAATGTTTTATTGTAATGGAAATTGTGAGTGCATGTTTTGGCATGAGGCATTGAATGTGGCATGTCCACACTTGGTGACTCATGGTCTTGGGTTTGGTGTGAGATATTTTGTGCAAGGACTTTTCTTTATCTCATCAAAAATAACTCACAACACACCCACACAAAAGTGAGGTCAGCCATCTCATTTCTCTCTCTCTCTTGGCTTGCTCACTTGCTTTTTTCTAGAGCTCACATTTTCCATCCATGGCTTCTTTTTCAACCTCCACTCATTCTATCTCATGTGTTGAGAATCATTGAGTGTATTGTGACAAAGTAATCACACAGTATCTCTACTTCACCTTGGACATCTCGGCTAACAAACTTGATGTCCGAGGTTCTTCGGTTTAGAAGCAGGAGCCCGTATAAAGAATCCTCGACGTGGAGCCTCTTCGACAAGGGAGATCGGAGAGAGAAAATGTTTGGAGCAGCCGCGAAAAGCTTTGGAAGAGGTTGAAGACCGAAGGATACAGATCGATCGGTATAACCTCTCCAAACTCCTCTTTGCATGTTTGCTAGTATAAGGTTTTTGGTTCGATCTTGTGCGGGTTTTGTTTGCGCCAAAGTTTTAAAAGTTTTTGTTCCGCATTTTGCCACGATTTGATGGCCGGAGCGCCGGCAAAACCCAACATGGTATCAGAGCCACCTAAACACCTCAAACTAGCTAATTGCGATATTAGAATTCACGTTTTTTTGGGCATCGAAAACTGTCGAAAAAACAGTCCCGAATTTTTGAGTTTTGAGATGTTTGCACACCCCGCGGGCTCTCGGTTTGAACCGAGAAGCCGCGGGGTACTGCTTGGGAACCCCAGGGAGACCAGGGGGGACCTAATGGCGGGGCCCACTCCCCAAGACCACCACAAGGTGGTCTTGGGAGTGGGGACCCGAAACTGCCCCTTCATGGGGAGTTTCGGTTCTGCCTCACCCTCTGGCCACCTCATGGTGGCCTCGGGGGTGGGGTACCCCCTCTAGGCTCCTGACTCAAAGTTAATTTCGTACTCTAACTCCCTGCGAAGGTTCGTGCGCATTTCGTTTTGATTCGGGCCTCCGAATTGGCTCAAAACTCAACTTTTTTTATGTTTAGTGCACTTGGTTTTTGATCCTTAGTATATTTGGGATGTGCGCTAATTGTGTTTTGGAATTCTAATGGCGTGACTTCGTTTTCATGCATGGATGTGTTGGTAACGTTGTCTAATTGCTATATGCTCAATTAGATGGGGTTGCACACTTGATTCGGTTACTTGTTTCTGTGGATAAATCTGGTTAGGGTTGTTGCGGATTCATCGTGGTGGATAGCTAGCGTGCAATGATAGTACAGTTTAGTTTTATTTGTACATTTGATATCGCGGAGCGAGCGTCCGACATGTGGACTTCCGTCACTGCTTGTTTGTATATTATTCTTTTGGGGCACGACCGGGTTGAGGTCGATGTCACTGTTGTACATATTTTCTTTTCTGTACTAGGATTACCCCGCGATGGAGTGTACGGATAGCCAGGTTCTGGAAGGCAACGGGTCCGCATCTTATGGAGTTGAGACAGAAGGGGCCTCACTCTAGAATTAGCGGGCTATTCGCCGCACTCGTAGGGGGTACAGGTTGACCCAAGGAGGGGTACTTAAGTTACCGGATTCCGTGAAGTGTTGGGTGGCCCATTCACTTTGTTGAAGGGGGCTGCCTCGCTTCCGTTTTTGGCAGGTAACTTGCCGTACTCGTAGGGGTCTAGGTTTTCATTGCATAGGCTATCTACACGACCAGAGGACCGTCGGGTTTCACTTGCGGCTCAAAGGAAACCCGGGGCTCCCAGATTGGCGTATTGACGAGTCTTTAGAGTCCTACACAGAGGTTTCCTGGCTCAAGAGAAACGAAATAGGAGCGCATATGAGATATGTGCGGGACCGAGAATGATACCGGTATGTG
Source organism: Agapanthus africanus (assembly GCA_030015575.1). NCBI lineage: Eukaryota > Viridiplantae > Streptophyta > Magnoliopsida > Asparagales > Amaryllidaceae > Agapanthus > Agapanthus africanus. The sequence continues at coordinate 212,946,897 of JASDDO010000004.1, forward strand.
ATACTGTATTCGATTCTCGCGATTTGTGACATTGATCGGTTATATGCGATATAGCCGGGATATCGGATCAAGTGTTGATTCGATAAGTTGTTACTGTTAATATTAGTCGGTTATATGTGATATGACCGGATCATTAAATCAAGTGTTGATTTAATGATTTAATGCATAATTATATATTTGATATATTAGTTTGCATTAACTAGTATCGGTTTACTTAAGATGGATTTTCTCACTCGCATGTGCACATCGTATATGTGATATATTTTTGTGCACTTGATTGTATCATGTTTGATGATGCAAGATTGCTAGGGTATGTGTAAAGAGTTAAACCTATGGTTAAGTAAATGGTTAGGGTTTTCTTTTATTCATTCATTTATCTTTTTATTTGGGTTAAAAGAAAAGAGAAAAGAAAAACAAAAGGGTTTCTTTCTTTCATGAAGCTTGTTGAAGCTTCATGAAGCTTTGACCAAGGTAACCCTTTTGTCTTCATCTCATTAAACCCTAACCATTCATTTAACCTTAGTTATTTCTCTACACATTACCATGGTTAATACTAAGATAAGAATCATTTTTATTATTCTTTTCATAATACTTATCATGATATTCTTTCTTCTTCTTCTTCTTCATCTTCAACATTGTAGCAAGCTTGCCTCCATCAATGGCAACTTGTGAAAAAGAGTGAGAAATCCAATTCTAAAGTGAACCCACTTCCTATTTCTTCATCCTCTACCTCTTGCCAAGTAGTATAGGGTGTTTCCTTCCCAAGTTTTCTTGACTTGGTGAAGTTGGAGCTTGATCTAGTGATGCCTCGGCGTAGATCATCTTCGGCATCGTCGTCGATGACCTAGCCCGCTTTTTCTCCGATGAAGCCGACGCTAGAGCCCAAGATCCGATTTGTACAGCGAGGAGACTTCATCGCGGAGCCATGGAGGTGGATAACCGGATCTACAAAGGTTGTATTTCCGTTTACCATTTAGTTAAGTTGTTAACTAGTTTCTTTTTCGCCTAAACTTCTAGCCAACGATCCGTATTAGGGTTTCTCGGCACCGTTAAATTTGAAATTGCCATGGTTGATGCCTTGTGAGACCTCTTGAGAGTGCCTAGGAACCCTACAGTGGTATCAGAGCCTAGCTAGAGCCTTAGGCGATGCGCAGACGAAGTTTGAAACCCGATCGACCCGAAACCCTAACCCGCAAGTGCTCTCTGGACTTTTTCTAAAAACTGGGTTTTTTCCGAATTAAAAATTCCTAAAAAATTCAGCAGGAAATTGTAAGAATTACTGTGCAAATATGACACTGTTTGGAGTTTAAACAGCCGCGGAACCGCGGCACGAGCATGGCTCATGCGGCGGTTCCGCCGCCACTTGATGACGTCAGCCCTACCCATTTGCACAGTAATTCCTATTTAACAGTGCTGAGTTCTCTGGGTATTTTTAAATTTTATTCAAGAGTTGAATTTTCTGGGGTTATTTACGGGATTCGGTGTTTCGATCGAAGTATCAGATTTTGTCTATGTGTCTTTCCGGATAAATTTTAGAATATGTTAAAAAGTTCGACCGGATATAAATACCCAATTTTTCCCCTGTCGGGAAATTTCCAAGTGTTGGATTTTTCCGTAGTTTAACGACGTTCTAAGTAGTGCAAGTAACACGATGGACCCTCTAGAAGACAACAAACCTTAACTCGATTATGTGACCGTCTTGAACTGCCCTTTGAACCTTCTGGTTTGGGGCAGTACGACGTGCCACATGTGAGGCGTTGGCTTGACCCTTCTACGGCTGGACCGTTGGTACTGAGGCACGAACTGAATGTTGTTAGACTTATTTCATGTGTTGAGCTGTTTCGGGAAAACTTGGGTGTTCGAATGTTCAATCGGAAAGTTTAACATTTTCTGTTTATCCGGAATATGATACAACAATTGGAATTCACAAAAGTTATGTGATAACTGAATGAATGTTATAAACATAGCAGTTTAGTCTCACTTGATCGGTTGCCACGGAGTTTTGATGTGATCAAAACTCCGTCGCAATCACGTAGCGTACGCGGATACTCGCCGGGTAAACTTAATAGACAGCCTCATCCCATAGCCCCGACCAAGTGACTGTAGGAGAACCCCGTCGCCGAAAGCATCCGTTCGGGTGCTCGCGGCAGCGGTGTTCCTCCTTGGTGCACTTCGTCGAGGGCGTCGGGGGTGCGGCCGCCTACTAAAGTTTGCGACGAGCATTCGATCAGGATGTCGGGAATCTTGTTGAATTGCCCGACTTTATATTGAAAAGTGTTTTCGATAATGAGACTAAAATGCGGGGTTTATAATTGTTAGGCATGTGATGTCTAAGGAATTCATTTGATTAGGCATGCAATGTCTATGCAGGTTGCGGATTCCAACTGTTGTAGTTTTACACTTTCTTTTCTGTGACCGTAAGTGTAATATGTGATATCGCCGGTTTCGTTGCTATATGTCAACGACAATTGGGATGCGCATATTTACTTACGTTGATGACATGTGATGTTATGTGTTGCTGGATATGTTATATTGGATCGTTGTGTTCGAATAGCCAGGGGTTTTTATGTGAGATGAGTGTTTTTCATTTTCATTCATGTAAAAAAAACTTGTATGTAATATTCTTTTATTGGGGCACTTCCAGGTTGCGGAAGTTGTCACCGTTGATGTATATTATTTACTTTTCTGCACTAGGATAGACCCAAGGAGGAGGGCACAAGTAACCGGGTTCTGTAGTCTAGTGGGAGACCAACTCGAGGAGTCGAGTCCGGGTCTCCTAACTCTAGAATTGGTAGGGTTGCTTGCCGCTCTCGTAGGGGTCTAGGGGTGTTGGTTTGGCTATTCATCACGACCGTGGAATCCGTGTTTTATACTGGCTCGTATTGAAAACACGGACGTCCTAGTATATCCAATATTTCATATGATTCTTCTGCTGCGATATCTGTGATGTGATCATGTGATGTTCTATGATAGATACAGTATATAGTATATATGATATATTATATAGGCGTTACTTATGTTTTACACCCGCGCTAGCCCTGCCCCGCTCTGCCGTTAGTTACCTAACCTAACGGTGCACGAGGGGACATCGAGGCGAATGCGGATGGCATAAGTGTACGTCGTATTTATCTGTGATGTTTAGGTATTTCAATGATGGGACTTCATTAATATGATTAATGAAATAAAAGAAACCTAAGATGTTGTAGAATCGAATTTCAAAAATAAAACAGGTAGCTACAGTTCTTGCTTTGCACAGCGGTGTATATGATATATCCTGCACCTTATTCGATAAGGAAAGGACCGAGATCCCTTCACCGGGAGTGACTCCTTTAGCAATAACTGGCCGATGCTACACACTCGGTTTGTCTTTTGATTGCTTTTAAGTGTTTTTTCTTTGCACAGTGATATATATGATATATCCCGCACCTTATTCGACGAGGAAAGGACCGACGATCCCTTCACCGGGAGTGACTCCTTTAGCAAAACTAGAAAAGCCTCAAAAACACTCCATTTCAAAATTCATTCGATCCTACAACGATATCAAGTTCATTACGCAATAGGTTTCAGAAAAACCTGTCGTAGCCCTCCGTCATTTCAGATAAGTCCTATTTAGTATTCGTGCTACGTTTGTTGGCCTGCGTCAAGGCGTAGTGTGCGGTAGCTAACTAGTATTTATCTGCTTATGCATATGATGCAGATTGGATTAGGGTAGTCGTGCGACTTTGTTGGCCTGCGTCAAGGGTCGTGCGGGTAGGTTTAATTCAATCAGGAAATGACGGGTTGAACTTGACTAGCGGACTATGGTTTGTTGGCCTGCGTCAAGGTCATAGGACGCTAGGGGCAAAATTATCGGGAATTTCAAGTGTTGAAATTTGCAATGAGATTGCATACCTTCTATGAGATAGTTGGATCCCGATACCCGCTGCGAGTAATTGTTACTCTTGAGAGAGTTTTACACATTACAATTAGCCGATCAAGTAGGTGTCTAGAAAGGTGTCAATGGGGTTACGCCTCTGGGAAAACGAGGTTTACATTAATTAGGTTCGTGTGAAAGCACGGGGGACCTCCCTTAAAGTACCGATACTGGCCTGGCTGAAAGATTGGCGAACTTGTAGTGTGTAATTAATCCCGGCTGGTCTTTCCTTTTAGAGTTTGAAGGAAGATTTGATAAAAAGCAGTGGGAGCCATCCTGATTAGATAAAATAAAAACCAATCTATTCTTGCAAGAGCGCACGCTGAGTGTTTTCTTCTCTCTCTCCTGGTAGCGACCATGTCACGCCTTAATCAAGATAATAATACGGATTATTGACCGAACCCGCTTGTTATACTGAGCTGGGGAACGTTAGTCCCGCTCCAACTTATAATTGTTATAAGACAGAGCAGGAAATAGGGGAATACCAAGATTCCCATGCCGCCCAAACGAAGAGAGTGCATGCTGATGCATCATCTTCGGGTGTGTTCATTATACAGAACTGTTTCTCAATGTCCTTTACGTCCTGGGTATATGATACCGGATCAGGATCCCAGATATGTAATCTGTTACATGGGCTACAGACAGGTAAAGAACTGAGAACGGGTGATAAGTTTCATGAGGAAGAAAACGGGGCAAGAGTTGCAGCCAAGTCTGTCGGTCACTGTCACCCTGTATTACCAATACATTGATTCTGAACGAATGTTATTAGATACCGAACCTGATATACAAAATCATATCAGTCTCTTTATTAGTAAAGAAATGATAAAATTTTGTATCGTTGGATAATGTTTTGAACATTTCCTATATCAAAAGTTGATCGGTTCAGGCACGTTATCTAAAAGCATTAATGTTCTAAATCAAACTACAGTTCTTTATATACGGAATACACACAAGAGGAAGAGTTCAGAAATGAACGAATTCTTCTTGAGGTATTGTAGACTAGGTCATATCAATGCGACCCGACTAGCTGAAGTTACATAAAGATGCATATTTAAATCAGTTTGAATTTACATCTTGTGAAACTTACCAGTCATGTCACAAAGATAAGATGACCATAGCTCCGTTTACTGGAAACAGAGAAAGAGTTAGTGAACTCTTGGGATGATACATGTTGATGTATGTGGGTCCCCTGTCTACACATGCCAGGACTGGTTCTTTATACTTCATTACGTTCTCTGATGATCTCTTTAGATTCAGACATATGTTCTCTTTGAAACACAAGTCCGAACCTTTTGAGATATTCACAGAATATAAGTTAGAAGTAGAGAATCAAAATACGGGTATAAGTATTATGTCCTTTGATGTGATCAGGGAGGAGAATACTTAAGCACGGAAATCTTGGACTATTCTAAAGTAGAATGAGATTCTCTCTAAGCATTACTCCTCCGTATACACCATAGCACGATGGTATATCGGGGCGGAGCAATCACACCCTATATGATAAGGTGTGCTCTATGATGAGTACTACTGAGTTATATATTTCCTTTTGGGACTTATGCACCTGAGAAGCTGCATACCTATTGAATAGGGTCACGATCAAATCAGTTGCCAACCACTTCATATGTGATATGGTAAGGGAAGAGCCCATCTCTTAAGATATTTAAGATTTGGGGTTGTCCGGCCTATGTCTAAAAGCAAAATCCGGACAAGCTCGAGGCAAGGTCTGTTATGTAGAGCTGCAAAGGTTCCATCTATACAAACTGCAGCTGATGATTTGGTAGAACCAAAGGATTCAATAGTAACCTACGAACCTCAGCCTCTCCGCCGATCTAGCAGGGTTCCTCACCCACCTGAGAGATACTTCGGTTTCTCTATGACAGTGGGAGTGAGGATTGCGTCATGAGATGATAACCCAACTAGTTTCGAGCTGGCCATCAGGAGTGAGACTCTGCAAGAATGGCTGGATGTTTATCGATCTGAGATGGAATCCATGTACACCAACAAAGTATGGACTTTGGTTGCTATATCTGAAGGGTTAAATCCCCATCAGGAGCAAGTATATCTTGAGAAGATTACTTGGTGTAGAAGGAAAAGTTGAGACTTTCAAAGCTAGACTTGTTAAAGATTTTTGTCATTGACCAGGCGTGGATAATGATGAAACCTTTTCCAGTGGCTATGCTTAAGTCCATCCAGATCCTACTTGCCACGGCTACATACCATGCCTACGATATCTGGCGGTTGGGTGCCATGACTGCTTTTCTAGATGGTGTTTTAGAAGAGAGCGTCTATAAGTACACAACCAGAGGGCCTCGTAGACAGTGGGAGCAGCGGAAACGTGTGCAAGATGTTTTATGTGATAAAGCAGACATCGCGGAGTTGGAACGTCTGTTTTGATGTTTTAGTCAAAAAGTTTGACTTCATCAAAGTGGTAGATGAACCTTGTATGAACAAAAAGGTAGTAGAGAGTATGGTAGTGATCCTCGTAGAGTACGTGGATAACATACTCTTGATAGGGAAGGAGTTTCCTATGCTACGCACGGTTAATCTCCGCTTATCACAAAGATTCTCCATATAGGATCAAAATGATACCTACTAAATCCTGGATTTTGGATCTATGAGATAGATCTAATTGGATGTTAGGATTCTCACTAGTTGTAGTGAGATGGTATCAATCGATCCTGGGGAGAATCACTGGAAGTGTTCCAGGGTGATAAAGATGACTGAATGTCAGTCGCAGGCATTGTCTTTACCCTCAGTAAAGGGACGGTATGTTGGAAGAGTTCCAAGTGAGATACCGTGGCATACTAGACGATAAAGGCTGGATACATCGCTACTTAAGATGCTACCAAAGAGGCAGTCTGGATGTATATTTGTTCATGAGATGAACTTAGTTCCTCCCATTGTGTGACAATGGAGTTGTGGCTTATGCCAAGGAACGTCCGTCCTATCAGTGATCCAGACATATTCTAAGGCAGTATCACCTGATCATGGAGATGGTTGATCTCCAGCCTGATCGAGGTTAGGAGAGCAGACTCAGAGGACAACACGGCGGATCCACTCACAAAGGCTTATTCCCAGAGAGAGACTTTTTAGGGGATGGTTGAGTATGAGATACTACAACCACTGCTACAGATGGCCCTAGTGCAAGTGGGAGATTGTTAGTTATATGTATGCCCTAGAGGCCATTACTGTACATAGGATGTATATTGTAGTGGATGCTGGGACATATATAGGGAGGACTTTCTTGCTCGACATCATAGTATGCTATCTGGTTACTCTTTACCTTAACGTGTATACTGATTGTCTCTCTGTTTCATGTTGTAAAGTCCTTAGGATGTGTACTTGACTACCTGGACTATGATGCAGATCATACTGGTGGGGACATGGTAGTCCATAAGTACATCCTTCAAGGTCCCTAGTCGTGGGTGTATCGAGACGGGGCATCGATATACCAGAGTAGACTAGCGTATACCTTCTCGACCCATACAGATGGGCGATGGATGATCCCATATCCATTGGTGTTTGACATCGGAGATGATATACGGGTGCTCAGTGGAGACTGGGTACACTGGACGACTCGCCGAGAACTCCCAGATGGTATTATACCTTACGTCAGATGGCTGTTCTCTGGTGACACTGGTACAGAGTAGTCTGTTGACCCGAGATCGTCATAGAGTCTTGTGTGGTTCCCACTGTGCTTTGATTTCCACCTTACCATGTCCAAGAGGGCGTGCAAAACGGTGGTTTTTGGGTACAGTCCCGAATCACATTGAGGCAATGAGCGATAGGAAGGGATTCGTCTCTCCCGGTATAGGGAGTTGATGTTGCGCTGTGTTCGATTGGCTATAACCGAAAATCCCTGGCCAGGGTTGCTGAGATTTACTGGTAAGTGTTACCAGTAGTTTCTCGAATTGTTATAGACCTCATATCGACACGACTTATCGAGCTATTGGGGTGTGACGTTTACCACCCCTAGGCGAGATATGCGACATATCAGACGACGAGACCGGACTATACGGTAAGTGTTACTAGTTGGATTCACAGGAGTGTTAGTGGGCTTGCTCGTCGATCTTCTGATCGCTCAATACCCGGGTGGCCGTTATGTTTAGCAGACCGCTTGCGGCTTGTGGGTGATTGATATGATCATCATCTGCTGCCGGCGTATTGACGAGTCTTTAGAGTCCTACACAGAGGTTTCCTGGCTCAAGCGAAACGAAATAGGAGCGCATATGAGATATGTGCGGGACCGAGAATGATACCAGTATGTGATACTGTATTCGATTCTCGCGATTTGTGACATTGATCGGTTATATGGGATATAGCCGGGATATTGGATCAAGTGTTGATTCGATAAGTTGTTACTGTTAATATTAGTCGGTTATATATGATATGACCGGATCATTAAATCAAGTGTTGATTTAATGATTTAATGCATAATTATATATTTGATATATTAGTTTGCATTAACTAGTATCGGTTTACTTAAGATGGATTTTCTCACTCGCATGTGCACATCGTATATGTGATATATTTTTGTGTACTTGATTGTATCATGTTTGATGATGCAAGATTGCTATGGTATGTGTAAAGAGTTAAACCTATGGTTAAGTAAACGGTTAGTGTTTTCTTTTATTCATTCATTTGTCTTTTTATTTGGATTAAAAGAAAAGAGAAAAGAAAAACAAAAGGGTTTCTTTCTTTCATGAAGCTTGTTGAAGCTTCATGAAGCTTTGACCAAGGTAACCCTTTTGTCTTCATCTCATTAAACCCTAACCATTCATTTAACCTTAGTTATTTCTCTACACATTACCATGGTTAATATTATGATAAGAATCATTTTTATTATTCTTTTCATAATACTTATCATGATATTCTTTCTTCTTCTTCTTCATCTTCAACATTGAAGCAAGCTTGCCTCCATCAATGGCAACTTGTGAAAAAGAGTGAGAAATCCAATTCTAAAGTGAACCCACTTCCTATATTTTCATCCTCTACCTCTTGCCAAGTAGTATAGGGTGTTTCCTTCACAAGTTTTCTTGACTTGGTGAAGTTGGAGCTTGATCTAGTGATGCCTCGACGTAGATCATCTTAGTATCGTTGTCGATGACCTAGCCCGCTTTTTCTCCGATGAAGCCGACACTAGAGCCCAAGATCCGATTTGTACAGCGAGGAGACTTCATCACGGAGCCATGGAGGTGGAGAACCGGATCTACAAAGGTTGTATTTCCGTTTACCATTTAGTTAAGTTGTTAACTAGTTTCTTTTTCGCCTAAACTTCTAGCCAACGATCCGTATTAGGGTTTCTCGGCACCGTTAAATTTGAAATTGGCATGGTTGATGCCTTGTGAGACATCTTGAGAGTGCCTAGGAACCCTACAGTGTAGCCGTACGACCTTGTTGACCTTGTCAAGGGTCATGCGGATGGGTTTAATTCAATCAAGAAATGACGGGTTGGACTTGACTTACGGTCTATGGTTTGTTGACCTTGTCAAGGTCATAGATCGTTTGGGGCAAAACATTATCGGGAATTTCAAGTGTTGAAATTTGTAATGAGATTACAAACCTTCTATGAGATAGTTGGATCCCGATACCCACTGCGAGTAATAGTTACTCCTGGGAGAGTTTTACACAGGACAGTTAGCCGATCAAGTAGGTGTTTAGAAAGGTGTCAACGGGGTTACGCCTCTGGGAAAATGGGGTTACTTTAATTAGGTCCGTGCGAAAGCACGGGGAACCTCCCTCAAAGTACCGACACTGGCCTGGCTGAAAGATTGGCGAAATTGTAGGGTGTAATTAATCCCGGCTAGTCATTCCTTTTAGGGTTTGAAGGAAGATTTGACAAAAATAGTAGGAGCCATCCTGATTAGATAAAATAATAATCAATCTGATCTTGCAAGAGCATACGCTAAAGTGTTTTCTTCTCTCTCTCTCCAGGTAGCGACCATATCATGCCTTAATCAAGATAATAATATGGATGTATTGACTGAACCCGCATGTTATACTGTGCTGGGGAACGTTGGTCCCGCTCCAACTTATAAATGTTATAAGACATAGCAGGAAATTGGGGATTACCAGAATTCCCGTTCCGCCCAAACGAAGAAAGTGCATGCTGATGCATCTTCTTCAGGTGTGTTCATTACAGAGAACTGTTTCTCTGTATTATTTACGTCCTGGGTATGAGATACCGGATCAGGATCCCGCGTATGTAATCTGTTACATGGGCTACAGATAGGTAGAGAACTGAGAACGGGTGATAAGTTTCATGAGATAGAAACTGTGCAAGTGTTGCAGCCAAGTCTGTTGGTAGTTATCACCCTATATTAACAAATACAATGATTCTGAACGAATGTTATTAAATACCGAACCTGATATACAACATCATATCAGTCTCTTTATTAGTAAAGAAGGATATAATTCTGTATTGTTGAATAATGTTTTGAACATTTCCCATATCAAGGGTTGATCGGATCAAGCACGTTATCTAAAAGCATAGACGTTCTAAATCAAACTACAGTTCTTAAATGTACAGAACAACACAAGAGGAAGAGTTCAGAAATGAACGAATCCTTCTTGAGGCATTGTAGAATAGGTCATATCAATGCGACCCGAATAGTTGAAGTTACATTTAGATGCATATTTAAATCTGTTTGAACATACATCTTATGAAACTTGCCGGTCATGTCACAAAGATAAGATGACCATAGCTCTGTTTATTGGAAACAGAGAAAGAGTTAGTGAACTCTTGGAATTGATACATGATGATGTATGTAAGGTCCCCTGTCTACAGATGCCAGGACCGCTTCTTTTTACTGCATTACATTCACTGATCATCTCTCAAGATCCGTACATATGTTCCTGCTGAAACACAAGTCGGAACTTTTGAGAAATTCAATGAATATAAATTAGAAGTACAGGACCAAAAACGGGTATAAGTATTATGTCCTTTGATGAGATCAAGGAGGAGAATACTTGAGCATGGAATTCCTCGACTTTTCTAAAGGAGAATGAGATTCTCTCTCAGCATCACTCCTCCGTATACACCATAGCACGATGGTATATCAGGGCGGAGCAATAACACCCTATAAGATATGGTGTACTCTATGATGAGTACTACTGAGTTTTCTATTTCCTTTTGGGAGTTATGCACTTGAGAAGCTGCATACCTATTGAATAAGATTCAAATCAAATCAGTTGCATACCACTTCATATGTGATATGAAAAGGGAAGAGCCCATATCTTAAGTTTGTTAAGATTTGGGGTTGTCCAGCCTATGTCTAAAAGCATAATCCGGACAAGCTCGAGGCAAAGTCAGTTCTGTAGAAGTTTGTTGAATATCCCAAGCATTCGCAAGGGAATATCTTCTACCAAACTGAGGAACAAAAGATGTTTTGTTTCTCAGTATGCCACCTTTGTGAAAGGGAATTTCTTGTGAAGAAATTAGTGGTCATGAGGTAGAACTGGAAGGAGTTCCATCTATACAAACTGCAGCTGATGATTTGGTAGAACCAAAGGATTCAATAGTTTCCAACGAACCTTAGCCTCTCCGCCGATCTGGTAGGGTTCCTCATCCACCTGAGAGATACTTCGGTTTCTCTATGACAGTGGGAGAAAGGATTGCATCATGAGATGATGACCCAACTTGTTTCGAGCAGGCCATCAGGAGTGTGACTCTGTAAGAATGGCTGGATGCTTAACGATCTGAGATGGAATCCTTATACACCAACAAAGTATGGACTTTGGTTGCTTTATCTGAAGGGTTAAATCCTCATCAGGAGCAAGTATATATTGAGAAGATTACTTGGTGTACATGGAAAAGTTGAGACTTTCAAAGCTATGCTTAAGTCTATCCAGATCCTACTTGCTACGGCTACATACCATGACTACGACATCTGGCGGTTGGGTGTCATGACTGCTTTTCTAAATGTTGATTTGGAAGAGAGCGTCTATAAGTACACGGCCAGAGGGCTTCGTAGACAGTGGGAGAAACGGAAACGTGTGCAAGATATTTTATGTGATAAATCAGGCATCGCGGAGTTGGAACATCTGTTTTGATGTGGTAGTCAAAGAGTTTGACTTCATCAAAATAGTAAATGAACCTTGTATATACAAAAAGGTAGTAGAGAGTATGGTATGTGATCCTCGTAGAGTACGTGGATGACATACTCTTGATAGGGAAGGAGTTTCCTATGCTACGCTCGGTCAATCTCCGCTTATCACAAGGATTCTCCATATAGGATCAAGGTGATACCTCCTAAATCCTAGGTTTTGGAACTATTAGATAGATGTAATTGGATGTTTGGATTCACACTAATTGTAGTGAGATGGTATCAATCGATCCTGGGGAGAATCACTGGAAAGGTTCCAGGGTGATAAGGATGACTGAATGTCAGTCACAGGCATTGTCTTTACCCTCAGTGAAAGGACAGTATGTTGGAAGAGTTCCAAGCTAGATACCGTGACATACTGGACAATTAAAGGCAAGATACATTGTTACCAAGGATGCCACCAAAGAGGAAGTTTGGATATATAAGTTCATGAGACGAACTTTGTTCCTACCATTGTGTGACAATAGAGTTGTGGCTTATGCCAAGGAACTCTCGTCCCATCAGAAATCCAGATATAATTCTTAGGCAGTATCACCTAATCATGGAGATGGTTGATCTCCAGGGAGATCGAGGTTAGGAGAGTAGACACAGAGGATAACAGCGTGGATCCACTCACAAAGGCCTTTTTCCCAGTAGAGACTTTTATGGGATGGTTGAGGATGAGATACTTCAACTGCAGCTAATTGTTGGGTATGTGATACCACAACAGATGGCCCTAGTGCAAGTGGGAGATTGTTAGTTATATGTATGCCTTAGAGGCCATTACTGTACATGCGTTGTATATTTGTAGTGGATGCTTGGACATATATAGGGAGGACTTTCTTGCTCGACATGATAGTATGCTATCTGATTACACTTTATCTTAACATGTACTCTGATTGTCTCTATGTTACATGTTGATAAAGCCCTTAGGATGAGTACTTGACTACAAGGACTATGATGCAGATCATACTAGTGGGGACAAAGTAGTCGCCAAGTATATCCTTCAAATGTTCCTAATCATGTGAGTACCGAGACAGGGCATCGATACTCCAGAGTAGACTAGCGTATACGCATCTTGACCCATATGATGGGCAATGGATGATCCCATATCCATCGGTGTTTGACATCAATGATGGTGTACGGGTGCTCAGTAGAGACTAGGTACACTGGACGGACTCGCCGAGAACTCCCAGATGGTATTATACTGTAACGTTTTAAAAATAATTAAATAAATAATTAAATAAATAAAATTGTCTAAGTGAATTTTATGATTTTCGGTAAAGTAAAATGTATTTTTCGTAAAACTAAACCGTAATTGTTTTTCACTATAATTTCAAAAATACCTATTATAATTATGTAATTACTAGTAAATAGTGTTTATTTAGCCACATATAAATTTTTAGTTCAATTAAATATTTTTCCTAAATTAAATATTTTAAATATTAACATAAGCTTTATTTTTACACTAAATTAGTGTAAATTACAAATTTGAATGGTTTTAATTTGTAAAAATGAACCTTGGCATATTAGAATTTAGTGTGTATCATGCAAAATTTATTTGCAAATTTTTCCTTGTTTCTAGATTTTTCTTGGGTTATTTTGGAAAAGAAATAAAAGAAAATGAATAAAGCATGAAAAGACATAAGTATATATCATCAAAGTGTGAACCTTCTACACAATTCTTCCCTCTTTCTTTCTCTCCCTCTCTTCCTTATTGTGGCCGGCTTCCCTACCATGGCAGCCCCCATTTCTCCACTTGATTTTTTGTTGCAAAATCCATCAAAAATTCATTAAAAATCCAAATAAAAACCCACAAATTCCTATATAAATTCCTACCCACCATTCTTGCTCATTTTAGTTTGGTTCTTGGAGCAAAATTAGCATCTTTGGGAGGCTAAGTTTTCATGTTGATCCACATCACTTGAGGTATAAAATCCTAAACCATAATCAAATTGTTGTTTGCTTTATTAATCTAGCTTAATTGCAAAATTAGTTGTGGTTTCTATTTAAATTTTCAAAATTCAAGTTAGGGTTGTTAAATCAAGTTATAATTTTTTACTAATTAATTAGGCTTATAATAACTAGTTTAACAATTTTAGAATGGGAAAATCTTGCATGGTTGTTGAATTGTAATTTGTTCATTCAAATTGTTAAATCAAGCAATTTTTGCAAACTAGATTTATGAATATTATATTTATTAGTGAGATAAAATTTCAATTAATGTTTATAACACTAGAGTGTGCTTTTAAAGTGAATTTTAATTTGTGAGTGGAATGAAAAACTCAATTTAGTTACTAGTTTTATTGATAAGGGATAAATTATGATAAAAATTGCTATTTTTGCTAACTAGTTTTGGAAATTCTTAAATAAATGAGAGTAAAAATTTATATTATAGTTTCGTTATATTATTATCATCATGAATTGTAGTTTAGTAAGTGAATTCATGTAAAATCATGTTTAGTTGTGTTATTATGAAATTTTTGATTGCAAAGTGTTGAAATTGATAAAATTGCAAACTAGGAATCTATTTTTCATACAAATTAGTGTGACAAAAATATGGTAATGGTTTCTATAATCTATTTAGGTTATTTAATGAGTATCATGACCATTAGTTTCATTTAAACATCAAGTTTGAAGTAAAACGGTAAATTGACATTTTCGGGTTTTCTAAATCGGACTGTTTGATCGATTTTAGGGTTTCGATGGATCTAATCATATTTTATAATATAAGTATTGAGTTTTAAAACTATGAGTTGTTTGTTGATGTTTATCTCGATCCATCGGAGTTTGTACGCCGATATCGAGCGATATTTGGTTCTTTTGCGTGAACGGGACATTGGTTTTAACCTATGCTTGTTCCTTGGGTCGTTTTGACTTTTGTATGTGATTCAGTTTACCATACTATATATATGTTTGCGTATAGGTACCCCTCATGTGGACTGCGGTCGATGAAGAAGATGATGGCGACACCGTCTTCGGCAGATAAGGACCAGGTGAGTAGATGTATATCTACGGGGGGAAGTCGAGTGGATGGCGTTTAGCACCCCTGCACGTAGAATAGGAACGGTACGTATTGACATTAAGAAACCAGATGTGACCCTATATTCTTAATGAGTAGGACCCTAGTAATGCCCCTAGGCTGGACTAGACTGATTTAGGAAGACCATACTAGAGGATGAATACCTTGGAAGAGATTCGTAGGCTTCAGGTAGATACACACACGCGCACACTGAAACACGACGTGGTGTATACGTGTATGTATATATATATAGGACTAGGTATAGGTATATATATATATACACAACACGTATATAGGATACAATGATGTGATATGATGCACGGGAATGAAACAGTATAGCTGGGCTTGGTGCCGTGATTCTTGACTATACGGTCGTATTATGATGTTAGCGGATCATTACAAAAATGATACAATGAATAGGTATACATAGATAATAAAGGGTGGTGATGATATAGAGGTACATGGGACTCTAAAATAGCACCCGAACCGTAACATGTGATTGATATTCTGATATGTTATATGTGTGACTTGATTACAACATCATATAGATGTAACTTGATTGCGATATCATAAAGGTGTAACTTGATTTCGATATCTTATATGCGACTTAATCACGACTTGACATATGTGACTTGATCAAGATATGATATACGTGACAATGATATATGATTGATGTATGCGATTACAGTATAGCACCTTGATCATGACATGTGTTGATAATGATATTATACGAATGATGAGACTCGTAGGTGATACTTGACCCGTACCCCGATATTGGGATGCCGTACGATGGATTTTACCGTACGGGGCATAGATGTGATGATTGATCCGCACTCTTGTTTCGAGGAAATCGTACTACGTACGTGACGCTATTGAGGCTGGATCGCCGACTATTAGAGATATGGACTCAGACTTTAGGTGTACTCTTATTTCTTATCGACTAGTTCTTAGGTTTAGTTCTTTTGGAGGTTAGATGGACACTAGTTAGGCTCGAGACATATAGTTGTAGTTATACCTGTATATCAAATGAGTGGTTATTGCACATCTGTCTTTACATTCATACTGTAATCATAATGTTGCTTGTTTATACATATGTTTCTATAATCACTATAAACTTTGCCTGTTAGGACACCAGCACCATTACCGATGATGCGCATATTCCACGCACACTTATTTGCCGGCTCACACACATCATCATCGGTAATTGCTATGTCACGTACACTTTAGATCATATTATCTTTTATTGATAGAATCAGCAAACAGCTAGATCGGTATAATATTATGATTACTCTCTGGTGTTAGTATAGACATGGCATTTATTACTTAGACATTTCATGCATTCATATTTCTATGTTATCATGAAGTATTATGGGCATATGCCGACACTTATCATATACTTACTCATGATTTTGGGATTCTGGTTTTCTATGAGATTTCTGGATTTTGGGGGAAAACCGCAAGAATATATAAATACTTCTCTCTCTCCTCCTCTCTTTTTAAAACATAAGATGCAGTTTTCTCGTGATGTATGTGTCGTCCACCATGAGATTTCATGTTTTCTGTTGGATTTCGAGACCCGATTCGAGGAGTGGATGAACCGTCTCGGGTACATGGTGGGCCCGATATGGTACCCCGGGGCAAGAAGATCGAGTTGTAGACGATGAGCCTGGCAGGGGAAGGCTACCTACCGGTGATGTCTGGCACGGCGGATATCCGGAGGATACCGACCGTTGTCGTGAGATTTGATGATATGGACCGATCCGGACTGACGGAGCCCGAGATATTGAGACTATGAGACATTGAGATTTTGAGGTATTGAGACTTGAGATTTACATGTTTTGTGTCGATGCTTGACACGAAGTTCCATGGATTTCATTGTTGCTATTTCAGATTTTTATACACATTTTACATGGTAAAAGCTAAAGATTTCTTATGCGAATATATCTAGATTTCAAGATTGGTTATGTTACATTCATGGGCATGCATACTCATTCTTATGATATAGTATTATATGAGGCACTTACACGAGCACGGAGTATTTGCATTTACACGTAGTATTACCCTGCCATTACTAGATGATTGGGACGTAGTAGTGTATCATTATGACTTAGGATAGCATCGTGCATTCGATTTCTTTTCGTAGATGTCTTCTGCTCACGAGTTGGTAACTCACCCCCGTTGTGCTAAATATTATTACAGGTTGATGTACAGGGTTCCTTGGCAGATTGCTGGCACATGATTTCTTTCTAGGTGATTTGCACGGTAGGTTGGTTCATTTGTATCTGGACCGCCGTTGTATTTTTATTATTTCATTTGTATCTAGAAAGCTCCATCAACCAAACTTGTATTATTTGATAGATTACTGGACCATTTATTTTTTTCGACCTTAGAGTCGCGTGTATTATTCTGATTTGGTGAATTTGTTTTCTTTTGGGTTTTGAGCCTCGCCCTTTGGCGTTGTATATTATTGTGCTTGTTGTGGTTGTTTCCGCCTGTTGGCGTTGAGCTAGCTCCCGTTTAGGGATGCTTTTTATTGTTTATGTATATTGTACTTGTTGTACCCGTTTGGGGCCAGTTTACAGAGGAGACTCTGCCGAAATTTTTGGGAAAATTTGCTGATAGTTTTAAACTCGTTTTTCTTCATGTTTTCTTTTACTTCTTCTTCTTTTATATGGTTTAGATTTCTGGGCTTCGGCTCACTTAGGTTACGTTGCGCCTCTAGACGTTTCGTAATCTAAGTGCTGGTCACGTTCCGTACTTTCGGGTCGTGACATATACCTCACGTCAGATGGCAGTTCTCTGGTGACACTGGTACATGTTAATCTGTAGACCCGAGATCGTTATAGAGTCTTGTGTGATTCCCACTGCGCTTTGATTTCCATCATACCACGTCCAAGAGGGCATGCAAAAAGGTGGCTTTCAGGTACAGTCCCGAATCACATGGAGGAAATTAGCGATAGGAGGGGATTCGTCTCTCCCGGTATAGGGAGTTGATGTTGTGCTGTGTTCGATTGGCTATAACTGGAAATCCCTAGCCAGGGTTGCTGAGATTTAATCATAAGTGTTATCAGTAGTTTCTCGAACTGTTATAGACCTCATATCGACACGACTTATCAAGCACTAGGGTCTGACGTTTACCACCCCTAGGCGAGATATGCGATATATCAGATGAACAGACCGGACTGTGCGGTAAGTGTTACTGATTGGATTCGCAGGAGTGTGAGCAGGCTTGCTCGTTGATCTTCTGATCGCTCAATACCCGGGTGGCCGTTACGTTTAGCAGACCGCTTGCGGCTTGTGGGTGATTGATATGATCACCACCTACTGCCGGCTATTGACGAGTCTTTAGAGTCCTACACAGAGGTTTCCTGGCTCAAGCGAAACGAAATAGGGGCGCATATGAGATATGTGCGGGACCGAGAATAATACCAGTATGTGACACTGTATTCTATTTTCGCGATTTGTATCATCGGTCGGTTATATGAGATATAGCCGGGTTACTGAATCAAGTGTTGATTCGATATATCGATACACTAGATATTAGTCGGTTATATGCGATATGACCGGATCATTAAATCAAGTGTTGATTTAATGATTTAATGTATAATTATATATTTGATATATTACTTTACATTAACTAGTATTGGTTCACTTAAGATTGATTTTCTCACTTGTTGTGCACAAGTTGTATATGTGATATATATTTGTGCACTAGTTTGTATCACGATTGATGATACATGCAAACTTGGGTGTATGTATGAATTACACCATATTTAAGATAATGGTTTGGGTTTTTATTTATTTTGGTAAAACAAAATGGTGGCTTTCTTTGTCTTGAAGCTTCATGAAGCTTTTAAGCATCTTTGACAAAGTCCACTCGTTTTGTTTTGCATAAGATTTTTATTAACCAAACCATTAGCTCAAACTATGGTTTAGTCTCTACAAAGGTTAACTCACCCATGGTTGCATTATGATAAACTTCACTTGATTATTTTTTAGATAATTCATTATTGATATTCTTTCTTCTTCTCCTCCTTCTTCATTCAAGAAGAAAAGCTTGCTAGAAATTTTCAAGTGAAGAAACTAATTAAGAAATCAAAATCCAAAGTGAACCCACTTCCTATTTCATCATCCTCTACTACTTGCCATTTAGTTTAGGGTGCTCTCTTCACAAAGTTCATGTCCTAGTGAAGATGGAGCTTGAGTTTGAGTCTCCTCGACATAGATCATCTTCGGCCTCGAAGTCAACGAGCTAGCCCGTTCATTTCTCCGAGGAAACCATCACAAGAGTCCGGGATCTCGATGATCGCAGCGAAGGGACGTCAACACGGAGCTTTAGAAGTGAAGGACCGGATCTACAAAGGTTGTAATCCCTAACTCTTAGAAGTAAAGTTGTTTACTTGCTATTTGGTTCGCCTAATCTCTAGTCTAAGATCTTGGTTAGGGTTGTTCGGCACGTCTAAATTTTGAATCGGGCATGGTTGATGCCTTGTAGACCCTTGTGACTGTGCCTAGTAACCCTACAGTTTTCATTGCACAGGCTATCCACATGACAGGGAACGTTGGGTCTCACTTGCGGCTCAAGTGAAACCCGAGGCTCCAGGAATATCCACCACTCTGTGTTGCTTGGCTAAGATTCTGTGTTGCTTCTGTGATGTTGCTTTATATCAAGCCTGGGAAGAATGTTATATATATTTATATATATATACTAGTAGAAGTTTTATATGTTTTGCACCCGTGCTAGTCCAGTCTCCGCTCTGCCGTTAGTTAAGTAACCTAACGGGTGATGACTATACATACATTTTATTTTCGTTCCTTTATCTGGTGTGATATGTTTAATTGATGGGACTGCGTTGATTCTGATCAATGCAAGGATAAAACAAACCTATTTGATGTTGTTAGAACCAAGTTTTAAAAAACAGACATTACAGACGTTTTCTTTTGCTTTGCACCATGGTATTCAGTTAGGAATATCCTGCACCTCATTTGACGAGGCAAGGGCCGAGATCCCTTCATCGGGAGTGACCCCTTGGACAGAAGTTTAAATCAACGTAAAAACTTCACTATAGTCGATTCTTTTGCTTTGCACCGTGGTATTCGATTGGGAATATCCTGCACCTCATTCGATGAGGAAAGAGCCGAGATCCCTTCACTGGGAGTGACCTCTTTAGCAAAAGTTTGTGCCACCATATTTTTGTAAAACCACTTGGGTTCCTTCAATGATATCAAGTTCATTATGTTAAAGGTTTTTCGCCAAAAAACAGTCGTAGCCCTCCGTCATTTCAGATTAGTATTGCATAGTATTCGTGCTACATTTGTCGTTGCTACTCGCCGAGACGTAGTGTGCGGTAGCTGTGTAATGTTTTTCTATCGCATGGACATGTGGATTGGTTAGGACAATCGTATGACTTTGTTGATTATTCATCAAAGGTCGTGCGGGTGGGTTTAACGCAATCAAGATAATGACGAGTTGAACTTGACTAGGACCTTATGATTTGTTGATTATTCGTCAAGGTTACTTGGGTCCTAGGGGTAAAAATCACATCGGGAGTTTCAAACATACAGGAAACTTTCCACGCATGAGCATAACTTCTGGAGCGTGGTGACTTGAGTGGATTCCATCAAGTTATCATGTGATGATAGTTGGATCCCGATTCCCTCTGATGAGTAGGTGTTACTCCTCGGGTGATTTTAGATCATCCTGACTAATTCTCCTTTTGGGTTTGATGGAGAATTCGAGGAAACAGTGGGAGACATCCTTATTAGATAAATAAATAACCAATCTAATCTAGGTTAGAGTGCACGCTGAGTGTTTCTTTTTTCTCTCTCTTTGGCTGCGACCATGGCCCGACTCTAAAACTAAAACTCATGAACCAAGTTAACCGGACCTTCTTAAAACACTTTGGTTTTTGGATTGTCATAGTCGCATATATCATTGCCGCTCCTATATTACCCTTTGTATTTCTCCGGAACATTCCGTATCACTACGAAAATCCATATTTATTGGATATGCCATCGTATAATTACATACGAACTCGAAGAAACTTTTTTCAGATTCGAGGATGGTTTCCGGTTCCGGAGAAATAGAATAGGACTATTCAGTTGTCTTTTCCCTTTACCTTTTCTCAGGTTGCGAGGGCTCATTGGATTAGGAGAAGTACACCTATTATGCTTATTGGATTGTCTTCTTCCAAACCATAAGCTGGTGCCGAAAGGTAGGGAAGGAAGAAAACCAATTAGCCTAAGTATGGTGTACAGGAGGTAATAAGTAAAGACATATAAAGGGATTAGAAAGTGGGCAAAGGAAATTGCGACGGCTTTCATTCACGACAAAGCCGTGTATATCATCGCCACTCCTGCTTTACCTTTGCATTTCTCCGGAACATTCTGTATCACTATGAAGAGCCACATTTATTGGATAAGCCATCGTATAGTTACATACGAACTCGAAGGAACTTGTTCCAGTTCGAGGATGGTTTTCGGTTCAAGAGAAATCGAATAGGATTATTCGGGCTGTCTTTTATCTTTACCTTCTCTCAGGTTGCGAGGGCTCCTAGTATTAGGAAGGTACACCTATTACGCTTATTGAATAGTCTTCTTCCAAACCTTAGGCTGGTGCCGAAAGGTATAGAAGGAAGAAAACCATTTATCCTAAGTGCGGTGTATAGAAGGTAATGAGTAAAGACATATAAAGGGATTGGAGAGATGGTAAGGAAATATACAGTTACAGTCATTAATCTGGATGGAAGAGGCATTACTAGGAATACCCGGATACCCCTTCAAAACATTTTCATGTTTCAGTTTCACTATGCAGTGTTAATTGAAAATTGATTTTCCATTTAGATTCTGACTCCATGGTATGTATTTACCAGTTTCGATTCTCACATCTGTATGGTGTTATAGATGATGGGTGGGAGTAGAATATTGGGAATTAGGTGATTATATCCTCATTATATCGGAATTCTTTGTAATTGGTGATATTTGAGGAAATCACCTGGGTTTTGCCTGACGACAAATATTTGGTTTTGAATATCCGATGTTATGCACCAATTTCAAACTGATATATCTATACGTTTATTTTATAAACTGAGATATAACTTTTTGAAATTATTTCTATGACATTTACCTATATTAGTTCATGATTAAGTAAGGAGCATTCAACAACAGTGTAATTCTTCTTAACCATAATACAGTTTAACCTACGATGCACAGGGTTTGAGTTATTGAACTCAAGAGACTTATACAAAAGTATTGTAGGTTTTCCAGTGTCCATTAGGACAAAGGGGATGGTACTCGTACTATATTCTATATACTTGTGACTTCTCTGTTTTTAGACAAGTATTTCGTTGAAATGCAAGGTCCAAGTTTTGGAAAGTTATAGGTATAAGAATAAAGTAGAGAACCATATATTGCAAAGTATCAGGATTCTTCAAGGTGATCGAAGATGTAGATACTTGTGCTAGATATTCCGTTGATAGTAATGGTTTTGAGAACTTGCTTCTCTTTCAGGTTACTCATATGCGGATGCACTCCTAGATGAGTAATGCCGAATGACCTCCTTCCATTTGATTGATATGCACTGGAGACAGCTGCATGATTTTGAATCTGGTTCCAATTAAATTAGTTCCCTTGTTTCTATAGTAGATATAGAATGGATCATATCTTAACCATGTTAAGGTATATGGCGTTGTTCGGCTTATGCTTAAAACCAGAATCCGGATAAACTCAAGGCACGTTTCAGTAATAGCAATTTGTGGGTTATCCCGGGCTTTGACGGGGGTTAACATTCTACCATCTACAAGATCAATAGTAATATTGTTCTTAACTCGCCACCAGTTTTAGTAAAATGGATTCTTTTCAGAAAACATTAGTGGGAGTATGCTAGAACTGGAAGTGATTCTAGAACCACAAACGATTACTGAAAATTTAGTAGGACCTAAAGATTCAATTGGATTCGACATTCCATTAGCCACTCCATAGATTTGGTGGGTAACCTTAGGCACCCGAGAGGTACTTCGGTCTTCTCAGAGACGGTGACAGGAGGTTCTTGTTTTCCCAAACTTGCCACTGCTGCTGTTCTAGACTACGAAATCCGGCAGGAGGATGAGTATAATGTCGTTCTAAACTATCTTAAGAAGTGCACGTGTATATGACTCTGCCAGAGGGTTGTTGTAGTCAGTGGGAGCAGCGGAAGCATTGTGGGCAAGTAGCTTATGTCTACCTATAGACTAAAGCAGGTATAGAGGATAAAAATCATCTATTTTTGATGTGATAGTCATAGAGTTTGACTTCATCAGAATAAGAGATGGATCTGATAAGAAGGTAGTAGGGAGTGATGTCCTGGTATTTGGATGACATGCACTTGATAGGAAGTGAAATTCTTATACTACGATCGGTTATATACTGTGGTTGTCATAAAGTTTTTCTCCATATTGGATCTGGATAAAATATCAGCATTCTAGTTACTAGATCTATATTTTTAGATCTAGATTCGGGAAGTGTCCCAATCTAGGTACTTTGACATTATTCTAAATGTGTTTTAGAATGGTTGACTCCTGGCGTAGAAGTGTAACTGCGGGTAATGGAGTCACCCTCTCTAAAGGATGTCTTACAGAATAATGGGGTGAGGGATTTGCATGATTAGCATATCACTTGCTTAGGCAATTGAGTTAATCATGTAATGTCAAGTACCATACCAGATATTGTTTTTGCACTAGATGCAATATGTATATATATTAATCCAATCCTGGAGAAACATTGGGAAGCAGTTATGAATATAAGTGAATGTTCTTGGTATATGGTAACGACAGCCTCCTTCGGGAGGCGGTTATCATTTCAGGCTTCCAGGTGACCTGGATGACAGAGAGACTGTCTGAGTTATAGTTTTCCATCATTTTAGGGGCAGTATGTTAGACAGGTAGTCCAAGTGGATACTGAGGAAGGCATGGCGTAGGATACTGATTAAATTCAGTTCACGATACAGTCTAAGAAGTTTGTTGGATTTAGAGTTCATTTATGAACTGGGTCCCATCAGATATCCAGACAAATTCTAAGACATGTATTGCTCATTTCGGGAGATATTGGTTCTCTGCGAAGTTGCGATATAGAGAGATATAGAAAGAAACATTGGAGCGGATCCACTCAATGATGCTATTTCTCGAACTCAATAGTTTCACAAACAGGCTTTGCGAAACTGATTAGTAGAGGAGTTGGGTGTTCGGTATCACACGGTCTGTGAGTATGCGACACCGCAATAATTATCCTTAAGTGCAAGTGGGAGATTGTTGGCTTTAGTGCCCTCAAGTCAATTATTGTAATCGCAGGCATGCGATTAGACGATTGATGATAGTATACTATCTGGTTTGTCTTTATCATCATGTACATGCTTTAGGTAACATTACAGTTCACTATTACATGTTGATAGAGCCCATAAGATTCTTGCTTGACTACCAGTATTATGATGGCGATCATATACGTGGAAGCTGGGTAGTCTATGAGCATATCTTTAAATGTCCCTAGTCATGGGAGTATCGAGACTGGGCATCGATTCTCCAGAGTAGACTAGTGTGTACTTATCGAGACCCTGACGAGGGGTGGTAGCCGGTCTCACAAGCCATTGGTGTTAGTTTGTTCACCTAAGATAGTATACAGGTGCTCAATGGGTTATGAGTACACTGGAAGGACTCTCCAGGAACCTGCTAGTTGGTATTATACCTATTGTCAGATAGCAGTTCCCAGGTGACATGTGTACAGATTAGTTAGACGACATGAGATCGTCATTTGTCTCGTGTGAGTTCCCACTATGCTTTGATTACTACCCTACTACGGCTCAAAGGAGTTGTGCAAACAGGTTTTAGTTGGGTACAGTCCCGAGCCACATGGAGGCAGTGAGCGGATCGTCGGGGATTCGTTTCTCCTGGTATTGGGGGTTGATGTCGCGCAGTGCACGGATGGCCTTCACCAGAAATCCTTGATCAAGATAGTCGAGAATTACTGATTTGGATCAGTAGTTTCTCAGTTTGTGATGGGCTTCATACTGACACGAAATGTCGCGTTTTTAGGAGTCTGACTTTATCCACCCCCCTAGACTCAATATGTGATACTCTTAGATGAACAGACCATACTGTACGGATATTGTCACAGACAGGCTCAGTAGGGGTCAGGATGAGTTTGCTCATCGGCCTTCCTTTCGCTGAATACCTGGATAGCCATTATGTACAGCTAGTGCCGCTGACGTGTTTGTGGTTAAACCCACTGCCGGCGTATTGATGAGTCTTTAGAGTCTCACACAGAGGGTTTCCTTGCTTCGGGCGAAACGATGTAGATGCCGTATGGTTTTACGGCAGAGTTCAATCATATACGTGCACTTGTGCACGTATCATGATTCAGACGGATAATACTAGTGGGTTTGGTTTAAGCCGGATCCTAGCATTATATTATTGGATTATTTTCGTCTCATTGTTTTCATATTTTTCGGAATACGGATACGGGTATGCATATACAGATGAGGGACATTCTTGTAATTTATTACAAGAATAGTTTCTAGAAGGATAACACCTCATTTTGCTTATTAACCATTTTAGTTTAAATGGTTAATTGAGGTGAGAGATGAGTGTGCTTAGCTTAATTCAAGCTTGCTCACTTGGTGACTCATGTGGTGACTCATGGGATGACTCATGGTGATGACTCATGGTGTGACTCTTGAAACACTATTGTGGCATGCTTGATGTTTTGTTTCTAGTGTGAGATATTTTGTGATCTTGAGAGATATTTTCTTGACTTGATATTTCCACTCTCACACACTCAAAAGAGCAAGCCATCTTCTTTCTTGAGTTGCTCTAAGCTTCACACTCTCACCTCTTGTGACTTCTTCTTCTTCCTCCACCTTAACCCTCTCATGTGTTGAGAAACTTAGGGTGTTTAGAGACAAATTAATCCCTTATTAGTCTCTACATCATCTTGGATATCTAGTTTAGCAAACTAGATACCCTAGTTACTTCGGTTATGAAATAGGAGCTCGATTCATAGACTCTCGGGTTGATCATCTTCGATGGAGGGAGACCGACGACCAAACTTGATCATGGTGGCCACTAGGAGCTTAGGAAGAGGTTAAAGACCGAAGGACACGTATCATTTGGTATAATATTCCAAACTCTTTTAGATAGCTTTGTAGATTTAGGGTTATTGGTCGATCCGTATTCGGAGGTTGTGGTAGCGCCGGTTTAGAAAAATTTTGTTCCGCATTCGGCCACGGTTTGATGACCAGGTACTGCCATAACCCAACACTAGTCGGGATCAGTTACACTTTACAAGTTCACTAACCGTTCAGCCAGGCCAGTGTTGGTACTCCGTGGGAGGTCTCCCGTGCTTTCACACGGACCCAATTAATAACCCCGTTTCCGCAGAGGCGTAATCTCGTTAACACTTTCTAGACACATAATAGGTCA
The DNA here is from genome assembly GCA_030015575.1 of Agapanthus africanus. Taxonomy (NCBI): domain Eukaryota; kingdom Viridiplantae; phylum Streptophyta; class Magnoliopsida; order Asparagales; family Amaryllidaceae; genus Agapanthus; species Agapanthus africanus. The sequence continues at coordinate 212,973,363 of JASDDO010000004.1, forward strand.
GCTAATTGTGAAGTGAAAAATCTCCCGAGGAGTAATACATACTCATCGGTGGGAGTCGGGACCCAACTATCATCATGTGATAACCTGACGGAATCCATTCAAGTCACCACACTCCAGAAGGTATGCGCATACCTAGCAAGTTTCTCATATGTTTGAAACTCCCGATATGGTTTTTGCCACTAGGACCCAAGTGATTTTGACTGAGCTAACATATTAAAGGTGTTGGGTTCCCTAGGGCGGTAGCAGGGTTTCGGGAGGCATTGTCCATGTCGTTTTCAAAAGTTTTCCGTTTTAAACAACCCTAACCTAGAATCTTAACTTGAGATTTAGACGAACTACAATGTAAACAACTTTACGTCTAAGTGAATGAGGAATACAAACTTTATAGACCGGTCCTTCACTTCTAAAGCTCCGTGTAGTAGTCCCTTCGCTCCATGTAGTGAACACCCGAACTCTAGTAAGGGTTCACATGAAGAAATGAACAAGCTTGCTCAAAGTCTTCGAGGCCGAAGATGATCTAGGTCGAGCAGACTCAAGCTAATGCTACCTCTTCACTAATGGTAGATTAGTGAAGCAAACAACCTAAACTAAATGGCTAATATAGTAGAGGATGATGAAGTAGGAAATGGGCTCACTTTAGATTAATTTTTCTCACAATATTTCATCACCTTTTCAGAAGCTAGAAAGCTTTTCCATGAGGATGAAGAAGATGAAGTGAAGATGATAATGAAAACTCATGATGTGAGAATAGAAACCATGGGTGAGTTAGTGTCATATACTAACTCATGTAGAGATTAAACCATGGCTAACAATAATGGTTAGGTTAATAAATATCTACAAGTAAAAAAAAATTAGTGGACTTGGTCAATGGTTCCACAAGCTTTTACAAGTTTCAACCATGTGACTTAATTCCATCTAATTTTGATTAACTTTAAATAAATAAAACCATTCATTATATCAAGCATGGTGTAAGTCTCATACACCCATGAAGTATGTGGCATCAAGCATGACAAAAATAAAATGTTCATTAATATATATCACATATATACTATATGCACACAAGTGAGAAAAAGAAACGTTTAAGTGAGCTAATATTAGTTAATGTAATTCAAATATCAAATATATAATTATACATTAAATTATTAAATCAACACTTGATTTAATAATCCGGCTATATCACATACAACCGGCTAATATCAAATGTAACAATCTATCGAATCAACACTTGATCCGATAACCCGGATATATCATATATAACCGACCGATATCACATATCGCGAGAGTAGAATGTGGTATCACATATGCGCATTAATCACGGTCCCGCACATATCATATATGTGCTCCTACTTTGTTTCGCATGAACCAGGAAACCTCTATGTAGGACTCTAAAGACTCGTCAATACGCCGGCAGTAGGTGATGATCATATCAAACACCTACAAGCCGCAAGCGGTTTGCTAAACGTAACGGCCGTCCGGGTATTGAGCGATCAGAAGATCATCAAGCAAGCCTGCTAATACTCCTGCGAATCCAATCAGTAACATTACCGTACAGTCCGGTCTCTTTGTCAGATATGTCGCATATCGCAGCCTCGTCAGACCCCAATAGCCTGATAAGTCATGCCGATGCAAGGTCCATAACGGTTCGAGAAACTACTGATAACACTTACCAGTAAATCTCAGCAACCCTGGCCAGGGATTTCCTGTTATGGCCAATCGAGCATAGCGCAACATCAACTCCCAATACCGAGAGAGACGAATCCCCTCCTATCGCTCGATGCCTCAATGTGACTCGGGAATGTACCCAAAAACCACCTTTTTACAAGATCTCTTGACCATGTTATGGTGGAAATCAAAGCACAGTGGGAATCACATAAGACTCTATGACGATCTCGGGTCAACAGACTAACCTGTACCAGTGTCACCAGAGAACTGCTATCTGACGATAGGTATAATACCATCTAGGAGTTCTCGGGGAGTCCGTTCAGTGTACACAGTCTCCACTGAGCACCCGTATACCTTCTCTGATATCAAACACCAATGGATATGGTATCATCCATCGCTCATCATATGGGTCAAGAAGTGTATATGCTAGTCTACTCTGGATTATCGATGCCCTGTCTCGATACTCCCGCGACTAGGAACATTTGAAGGATGTACTTGCCGACTACCTTTGCGCCACTAGTATGATCCACATCATAATCCTGGTAGTCAAGTACTCATCCTAAGAGCTTTATCAATATGTAATAGAGAGACAATAAGTCTACATGTTAAGATAATGTGCAACCAGATAGCATACTATCATGTCGAGCAAGAAAGTCCTCCCTATATATGTCCAAGCATCCACTACAATATACATCATATGTACAGTAATGGCCTCTAGGGTATACATATAACTAACAAAAGGGTCCTAGTCAAGTTCAACCCGTCATTATCTTGATTGCATTAAACCCACTCGTACGAGTCCTTGACTGAGCCAAAATGACCGTACGACTATCCTAACCGATCTGCATATCCTTGCGATAGAAAAATATTACAGAGCTACTGAACACTATGCCTCGGCTGAGCATGACATACGTAACACGAATACTAAGCAATACTAATTTGAAATGACGAAGGGCTACGACTGGTTTTTGGCGAAAAACCTTTAACGTAATAAACTTGATATCGTTGAAGGAACTCGAGTGACTTTGAAATGGAGTGGTTTAAGCTCTGCTTTTTAAAACTAGTAACATAAACTTTTGCTTAACAGCGAACTCCCAATGAAGGGATCAATGCTCTTCCCTCATAGAATGAGGTGCGAGATATTCCTAACCGAATACCTCTATGCAAAACAAAAGAATACGACCATGAGTTTTGAAGAAAACCGAGTAGTTTTAAAATTGGTTCCGACAACATCATTTAGGTTTTTTTTCCTTACATTATTCAGATAATGCGTTCCCATCATTTTAAGTTTCCAAGCCACAAAAGAAACAACCAAAATAACATGCTATTTATATGCTATCCGCATTCCCCACGGGGCCCCGTTATGCACCGTTAGGTTACTTAACGGTAGAGGGGGGGCAGGACTAGCACGGATGCAAAACATATAGAAGCATCTACTAAATATATATATATATATATATATATATATATATATCAATATCGCAGGCAGATAACAGTCATCACAGGCAGATAAAAATCATCACAAGCATGCGAACAACAATATGGAATAGCGGATAATTTAGGAGCCCGGCGTTTCATTTGAGCCATAAATAAGACGTGACGTTCCCCGGTCGTGTGGATAGCCAGTGCAATGAAGATCCTAGACCCCCACGAGTGTGGCAAGTTACCCTCCAATCCTCGAAATGAGGCAACCCCAATCAACAAAGTGAATGGGCCACCTAGCACTTCACGGAATCCGGTAACTTGAGCACCCCTCCGTGGGTCAACCTATATCCCCTATGAATGCGGTGAATAGCTCTCCAATTCTAGAGTAAGGCCCCCACGGTCTCAACACCATGCGATGCGGGCTCGTTTCCCTATAGAATCGGGCTATTCGAGCACTCATCCTGTTGGCTTATGCCAATGCCTTGTCCATCTAACGTGACCGTTTGCAGAACAAAAATTTTATAAACTAGCGCTAGAACAACCCAATAATCCGGATCTACCATAAACCTATAAGCTAGCAAAGTAAAGAAGAGTTAGAATGGTTATACCGAATGATCCGTGTCCTTCGGTCTTCTACCATCTTCATAAGCTCTTTGAGGCGTTATGGATCAAGTTTGTCCTCCGGTCTCCCTCCATCGAAGATGATACACCTGAGGATTTATAGTTTGAGCTCTAACCTCAATACTGAGGTAACTAGAGTACCTATTTTGCTAAACTAGATAACCTAGAGGATGTAGAGAGTGATGATGGATTGGTTTGTCTCATAATACCCTAGGTTTCTCAACACATGAGACATTAAGGGTTGTGGAAGAAGAAGGAAGCTTGAGGAGATGAGAGTGTTGTCATGAGCATTTCTTTCTATCCATTCAAAAATATCTCCAAGTCTTGTGAATTATTGAAGCATCCCTCAATAAATCAAGCATGTTTCAATAGTTCACCAAAGCAAGAGTCACCAAGTAGGCCATCCCTCAATAAATGCAAATAACACCTCATCCTAAATGGTTATAAACAAAATGAGGTGCCTTCTTCTAGAAGCACCCTTGTAATAAATTACAAGAATACCTCTCACCGTATATACATACCCGTATCCATATACGAATACAAAGAGACGAAAATAATCCAATAATATAATACTAGGATCCGGCTTAAACGAAAGCCCACTACTATTAACCGTCCGAATCATGATACGTGCACAAATGCACGTATATGATCGAACCCTGCCGTAATACCATACGGCCTCTACATCGTTTCCTCCGAAGTAGGGAAGGGATTGAGCTTGAAGGCTTTCACTAAGGGACTGGGATTGATGCCGAGACTAGATTCGAAACTAGAGATTGCTCCGAGAACAAAACCCGGCATTCACGACGTTTCCCGCCCCCCCCCCTTCGTCGAGTGGTGCTTGTTTGAATGGTCCCATCGCTCATGATAAGGATGAAAAGTAGGGCAGGTCTAGCCATACGGATAGTTGAAGTGGATTCTCCTAAGAGAGGATGGATTATGGGAGTGTGTGACTTGAAACATCAAACTCGGTTCAAGGAACAACACCCTTGCTACACCCGAGCAAACTAGCGCGAAAGCCGTTGCGCGGTAGACCAAGCAACGGAGTGAGCGCCTAGCGCGAAAGCCGTTGCGCGGTAGCGCATCCGTTTTCTTGCTGAAAGCTGAGACCCGTAAAGAGGCAACCTGATCCCAGGTCTCTAGTCTATCAAACTGTTCACTAGCTCGATACAGATCGGACGGAAATGGAACACCAGGTGTACAAGCAGTACTAGGCTTATTGGCCAAAGCACCTGAGGCAGTAGTCAAGGACCGCTCCTGGCAGCGGGAGAACTACTGCTAAGCTTGAAAGCCGGACTAAAAGCCTGTTTTTAATCATAAAACAGGGCTCTGAGGTCTTTTTAAAGACCGAAAGTAGCCCGATTTGAATCCGCTCATCTGAGGCAGAGGATTCATATCTATCTTCAGACTTGGGAAAAACTGGAGTCTATGTGGGACTCTAAAGACTCGTCAATACGCTGGCAGTGGGTTTTAACCATAAGAATGTCAGCGGCATAGTCACATAATTCGCGAATTATATGGCGAACTCGCAAATAATTCGCAAATTTTTGATCAGCTGATTAAATCTTCGATTTAATCACCGTTACCGAACGCGCCGAATAATTCGGGAATTATTCGCGAATAATTCCCGAATTATTCGCGAATAATTCCCGAATTATTCGAAAAAACAGCGAATAATTCACAAAATCAAAACCTAGCGTCTCATATATTAATTTCTTGCTCGAAATCCTCGAACATTTCCCGAACACCTGCTGATTTTTTCCCGAATACCTGCCGATTTTTTCCGTATAGTTCTCCGAATCCGAATTTTTGACCTCGCTGAATTAAACCCGAATCATGAATTTGTGACTATGGTCAGCGGCACTAGCTATACGTAACGGCTGTCCAGGAATTGAGCGAAAAGGATGCCGACAAGCAAACTCATCTGTGTAAGTCCACGTTACCAACCCCGGTGCTTATAGGGAGGCGGAATAGGTAAAAACGGTTTTTCTAACACAAGGTAACATGGACTAAAATGGAGGATCTTTGCTAAACAAAAACTAAAAAACAAGCTAAAAGATTTAGCTACTCGGTTAGAAGGTTATACCTAGGTCTTGAACTCCTTCTATTCTTGCTCCTTGGAGTGGTTTGAACGGCTCCACCTCGTCGCCTTCTCTTTGCCGAAGAAAGATCCACCCGAAGGCCTCTACCTTGAGCTCCTACCTCAACTTAGAGGTAACTAAAGTGCTTGGCTTGCTAAACCTAGAACCCTAGAATGAGTAGAGAGGAGTTTTGGTGGTTTTATCTCAAGAGCTAAAGGTTCTCAACACATGAGAGATGAGAGTTTTGAGAGAGAGGAAGAGGATGAGCTAAACATATGAGAGATAAAGCGCAAGAAAGAAAATGAGGATATTTTGCAACCATACTCTCATATAAGTGAATTATGAAAAATAATAATAATCAAAGAAATTGTGATGGTCCATTTGGAATGGTTATTATCATTTCACATTAAATGAATTTTGTAAGAATCAAAGAGCATCTTTCATGTGAAATGATGATGGTCAATATGTCAACATAGGTCAACAAGTCAACCAAAGTCAAATGGTCAACAACCCTAACCATGGCACAATTATCCTTAATTAATACCATTAATCATATTTCTCATTCTCATTAGGGTTTGGAAAAAGTCAACGGTCAACAACCCTAATGAGAATCCTCTGCCTCTATCAACTGTGCATACACACCCGTATCCGTGTTCCGAGGAACACGAATACACCGAGACAAAACCAATCCCAAAACAAATACTAGGATCTGGCTTAAACCAAAACCCGCAAGAAATAACTGCTCAGACACCAAACGTGCACAAGTGCGCGGATGTGAACGATTCCCGTCGCAAAACCATGCGACCTCTACTCTGTTTTACCCAAAGGCAAATAGCCCTCTGTGTGGGACTCTAAAGACTCGACATTACGTTGGCAGTGGGTTTAACCACAGGCCGCAAGCGGTACTAGCTGTACGTAACGGTCCCCAGGTAGATGCCGATAAGAAGACTGATGAGGTGAACCCATCCGAACTCCTACTGAGCCTCAATGTGACAATCTCCGTACAGTCCGGTCTGTTCGTCTAAGAGTATCACATGGCGGGCCTAGGGGGCGGTAAACGTCAGTCCCCTAATAGCGGTACAAGTCGTGTCGGAGTGTAGCCCAGAACACCCTTAGATAACACTGGAAACGCTACCAGTATATCTCGCTTGCCCTGGCCAAGGACTTTCTGTAATGGCTCTCCTGGACATAGCGCGATATCAACCCCCAATATCGGGAGAGACGAATCCTGTCTAACCGTCACTGCCTCCAAGTGCTTCGGGACTGCACCCAACTGCTACCTGTTTGCATGACTCATTTGAGCCGTGGTAGGGTAGCAATCTAAGAACAGTGGGAACACACTCGAGGCAAAATGACAGTGTTAAGTCAGCGGACTAAGCTGTACTCATGTCACCTGGGAACTGATAACTGACTATAGGTATAGTACCAACCAACAGTTCCCGACGAGTCCTGTCCAGTGTACTCGTAACCTAACGAGCACCCGCATACTATCTCAAGTACGACGTACTAATGGCTGTGGGACATACCATCTCCCCTGCTGGGATGAGAAGCGCATACGCTAGTCTATTCCGGAGTATCGATGCCCCGTCTCGATAATCCAACGACTAGGGACCTGTATAAGGATGTGCTTGTAGACTACCTAGCCCCCACTAGTGTGACTGCCATCACAACGTTGGTAATCAAGCAAAGATCTTAAGGGCTCCACTAATGTGTATAGGCGATATGCTAAAAGAAACACATGCACACATTAAAGTAGAAACAAACCAAGTAGCATACTACCATTTCGAGCAAGATTGTCTATACAACTGTGAATATCCCAAGCTACCATTAAGTAATATACAAACTAGTATGATACAGTAATGGCCTCTAGGGCATATACACTAACAATCTCCCACTTGCACTAAGGCCATGTACTGGCGTATCGAAGACCTATCATCTCGATCAGCCGCTCGAACTGAGTCTGGGGTATGGCCTTCATGAATAGATCTGCAGTGTTATCTTCTGTAGCAACCTTCCGAACCTCGATCTCCCAGTGATCCACGATCTCCCTGATCAGGTGATACTGCCTCAAGATGTGTCTGGACTTCTGATGGGACCTGGGTTCCTTCGCTAAAGTTATAGCCCCGTTGTTGTCACAATACAGAGGTATTGGATCAACAATGGACGGAACCACCTGATGTTCTGTCAAGAACTTCCTTATCCAGACGGCTTCTTTTGCGGCATCAGATGCAGCGATATATTCCGCTTCCATCGTCGAGTCAGCAACGGTTTCCTGTTTGGAACTCTTCCAACACACCGCCCCTCCATTGAGGGTAAAGATATAACCCGACATGGATTTGGAGTCATCCTTGTCACTCTGGAAGCTGGAGTCAGCAAAGGCCTACATCTGGAGGTCTTTTCCGCCGTAAACCAAAAACATGTCCTTAGTCCTTCTCAGGTACATCAGAATGTTCTTTACCGCTATCCAGTGCTTCCCCCCTGGGTTTGACTGATACCAGCTTACCAAACTCAGTGCATAAGCTACATCTGGTCTGGTACACAACATCGCATACATTATAGAGCCTACCGCAGATGCGTAGGGTATAATAGACATGCGATCCCTTTCCAAATCAGTCTTGGGAGACATCTCTTTGGAGAGGGTGATCCCGTGATAAGCCGGTAAATTACCGCGCTTGGAATCTTCCATACTGAATCTTTTCAGTATGGTGTCGATGTACCTGGACTGTGAAAGTCCAAATATCCTCTTGGACCTATCACGATGGATCCGGATCCCCAGAATGTAAGAGGCATCACCCAGGTCTTTCATGGAGAACCTGTGTGACAAGAACCCTTTGACAGATTGTAGCATAGGAATGTCATTTCCTATCAAGAGAATGTCATCCACGTATAAAACGAGGAATACAACAGTTCGTGCTACAATTTTACTATAATTGCATGGTTCATCTAGATTTTTGATAAAGCCAAATTCTTTGACCGTCTCATCAAAACAGATATTCCAACTCCGTGATGCCTGCTTCAGTCCATAAATGGACTTAAGCAACTTGCACACCTTCCCGCTGCTCCTACTCCGAATGAAACCCTCCGGCTGGTCTATATAGACACACTCCTCTAAATTTCCATTTAGAAAAGCGGTCTTTACGTCCATCTGCCAAATCTCATAATCGTGGAAGGCAGCAATAGCAAGAAGGATCCGAATGGATTTGAGCATAGCAACTGGAGAAAAGGTTTTGTCATAGTCCAAACCATGTCTTTGACGAAAACCCTTTGCAACAAGTCTAGCCTTATAGGTCTCAACCTGTCCATCTACACCAATCTTCCTTTTGAAGATCTATTTGCAGCCTACGGGTTTTACCCCTTCTGGAGCAACTTCCAATGTCCATACTTTGTTGGTGTACATGGACTCCATTTCGGTCCGCATTGCATCCAGCCATTTTTCCGAGTCAGTGCTCTGAATGGCCTGCTGGAAGCTAGTCGGCTCATCATTATCAATGATGCAATCCTCTCTATCCCCGTCTATGAGAAAACCGTAGTATCTCTCGGGTAGATGAGACTGCCTACTACTCCTGCGGAGCGGAGAAGGAATGTCCTGTTCTTTCGAACCTTCTGGTTCTACTAAGCTTTCAGTAATAGCTTGGGGTTCTGGAATTTCTTACAGTTCTATTGCGCTCCCACTTATCTGATTTTCCAAAAATTCAGTTTCCAAGAAGCAGGCATGACGAGAAACAAAAACCTTTTGTTCCTCTGCGCAATAGAAGAAATATCCCTTGGAGTTCTTTGGATATCCCACAAACTTGCACTGTACTGAGCGTGCCTCGAGTTTGTCCGCATGCTGCTTTTTGACAAAAGCTGGACATCCCCATGTCTTAATGTGCTTAAGATAGGGTTTCTTCCCACTCCACATCTGATATGGTGTGGTAGGCACTGTCTTAGTTGGAACTCGGTTCAAAAGATATGCAACTGATTCTAGTGCATATCCCCAGAATGATCGCGGCAACTCTGCGTTACTCATCATGGAACGTACCATATCCAATAGGGTTCGGTTCCGTCTCTCCGATACACCATTATGTTGTGGGGTGTATGGAGGAGTAACTTGAGAGAGAATTCCATTCTCTTTTAAGTAACCCAAGAACTTGGCACTCAAGTATTCACCACCTCGATCAGATCTCAGTGTCTTGAAACTTTTGCCTGTTTGTTTTTCTATTTCATTCATGTATTCCAGGAATTTTTCAAAGGCTTCTGATTTATGCTTCATTAAGAAGACATATCCGTACCTTGAAAAATCATCCGTAAAAGTAATGAAGTAAGAATAACTACTTCGCGCATGTGTAGACATTGGACCGCATACATTGCTATGTACGAGTCCCAAGAGCTCGCTCGCTCTTACTTCGTGTCCAGTGAACGGAGTCTTTGTCATCTTTCCTTTAAGACATGATTGGCAAGTTGCATATGATTGATATTCTAACGGATCCAAATATCCTTCTTTTTGCAACTTAGTTAACCTTGTCTCATTTATGTGACCCAGTCTACAATGCCATAAGAAAGCATGATTTATTTCTTGAGACTTTCTTTTGTGTATTCTGGACATTGAAAATCTGTGGTTGGTTCAGTACGTATATATCGTTGCTTAATGTACCCGACCCAATCAGAACATAATTAAGGTGAATGTTTACAACATTTTTTACAAATGCAAAATCATAACCTTCTTTAGACATTAAAGATACAGATATGATATTACAAGTCGAACTGAGTACAAAATAACAATCACGCAAAACCAAAACATGTCCATCTGACAATCTCAAGTGATAGTCCCCTACGGACTCAGCATCCATGCTAGCTCCGTTTGCAACTCTGAGGGTCATATCACCTGCCTTCAAAACCTTACGCTTTCTCAGTGCCTGCAAAGAATTACAGATATGAGATCCTGATCCGGTATCCAATACTCAGGAAGTAGAGTTTATTGATAGACAGTTTTCAATAACATACACACCTGAAGCCGGAGCCACAACTTGCTTCGGGTCCTGGTTCCTGGCCTTCCAAGCCCTGCAATCTTTCTTCCAGTGTCCATTCTTGTGACAATAAAAGCACTCTTCCTTTCCCACAAGCTTTCTCGCTACCTTTGCTACTTTTACCTTTCCTTTGGCTTCCACTTTACTAACACCGCCCCTTGGTTTGGCGGGGGCCTTCTTCTTCTTTCCTTTGGCTTTCGCCTTGGACCTAGAAGAGGAAGCTCCTCCAAAAAACAAATTGGATGTTTCCCTTACTTTCTGTAGGGTGCCCTCTGCACTCCTCAACATGTTTAGGAGTTCCGAAAGTTCAACTTCCTTTCCTTGCATGTTGAAGTTCAGGATAAACTGGGCATAAGTGGAAGGAAGGGACTGAGAATCAAGTCGGTGTAGAGCTCATTCTCTAACATGGTCCTGAGGTCCGCGAGCTCTTTAATGTAGCCAATCATCTTAAGCATGTGTTCCGCTACAGATGATCCGACAGCCAATCTCGCCGAAAACAACTTTTTCGAGACTTCGTATCTGGCGATACGGGATTGCTCTCCATACAGATCCTTAGTATGGAGAAATATGAATTCAAGGTCCATATTCTCGTGCCTCCTCTGATGTTCATTGTCCATAGAGGCAAGCACGAGGCACTTGGCCTTCGCGCAATCAATCTCCTATGTCTTACAGATTTCCTTATCCGCGACGCTAGATTGAGGACCTGGGACAGGGGGAGCTTTGGTGATAAGGAGATACCCCAACTTGTCATAAGTGATTGCCATTTTGACATTCCTGAGCCAATCTTTGTAGTTTGGCACTGTCAGTATATTTTTATCTAGTAGTAACTTAATGCCGGTCATGATGTTTGGTCGCTGCAATTAGGAGAGAGAGAAGAAACACTTTAGCATGATGCTCTTGCAAGTTTAGAGTGGTTTTTAGTTTGTCTAAACAGGATGGCTCCCACTGTTTCTCGAATCCTTCCTCAAACCAAAAAAGAAGAATTAGTCGGGATCAATCTTACCGTACAATACTTGCTTAACCGTTCAGCCAGGCCAGTGTTGGTACTTTGACGGAGGTTTTACGACGCTTTCGTGAAGTTCCTTAATTAAATAACCTCTTTTCCCTGTGGGCGTAGCCCCGCTAACACCTTTCTAGACACCTACTTGGTTTATAGCATTGATCGTTAAGTGAGAAAGTTCCTGAGGAGTAGCATATACTCACAGTAGGATCGGGATCCAAATATCATCGTGTGATAAAACTGAAGGAATCTTACCAGAATCATCACACTCCAAATGGTATGCAGCGCTAGCAAGTTTCAGCTTCTTTAGAAATTCCCGATGTGGATTTTTGCCCCATGCTCTTATGACCTTGACTTTGGCCAACAAATCATAAGTCACATGTCAAGTTCTACCCGTCATTTTCCAGGTTAATTTGAACCCACCCGTACCTACCCTTGACTTTGGCCAACAAGGCAGTACGACAATCCCAAACCAACGCATCTATCTATACTACATATGAATATCCAATAGCTACCAATCACCATGCCTTGACTTTGGCCAACAAACACAGCTTGAATACTATTGACTATCCATATGAAATGACGGAGGGCTACGAATGGTTTTGGCGAAACCGTGAACGTAGTGAACTTGATATAATCGAAGGAACGTGATAGCTTTTAAAGGGAGGGGTTCAGGCTCCGCGTTTTTAAAAGTTTTCTGTTTTGAAAAGAAACCGAGTGGTTTTGAAATTGTTCCAACGACTTAACTTTGGTTTATTTTCTTGCATTAATTTAATGCGTCCCATCAATTAATCCTACCATTGCAGAAAACAATGAAAATATGACGTACGCTTATGCCATCCGCATTCGCCATTAGGCCCCGTCATCACCCGTTAGGTTACTTAACTAACGACAGAGCGGGTGCTGGACTAGCGCGGATGTAAAATATAAGCAACGCCTACTAAATATCATATATAGATATATACATTCATCAGATGCAATGATAGCCATTCCAGATCACAGATGAACACATTGGATATGCTAGGAATCCGTGTTTCGTTCGAGCCTGCAACGAAAGACGGATTACACGGTCGCGATGAATAGCCAAACCCCATCCTAGACCCCTACGGGCGCGGCAAACTATCCGCCAAGTACCCGAAGTGAAGCAACCTCCCTCAACTACGTGAGTAGGCCACTCGGCACTTCAAAGTACCCGGTAGTTTGTGCACCCCACCTTGGGTCTATCCTAGGAGCAAAAACAGTAAAAGAAATAATATACAATGGCGGCTACAACCTCATCCCAGATGTGCGGCCATAAAAATAATATTACATCAATTTACATATTACATCAAATGAAAGAAAAAGAAACTCTCAACTCACAAAACCCCGACTATTCATCTGCGACAATCCAACGAGTTCATATACACAATCCAACAACATTACAGATCACAGATATGCACAACCCCCACTAATCGACGTATAGCGATTAGTCGACGTTCAGTGCATATATCACATCACAAATATAACCATTTAGAAAAAGTTTGTAGAACTTCGATCAAAATACCAATTTGTAACTACCCCAAACACAACATTGTTCTCTGGATAATCTGGGCAGAAACAAAATATTTTAAAAATCCCAAAACAGTACACTGAACAAACTGCAGGAAATCCGAGTCGCGGCCGAGTCAACTCGGCCGCGGATCCGCGGCGAAACGCGTGGTTTTGCTGCGCTTCCGCGGCGCGTTGACCGAGTCGTGGTCTCATTTTTCCTGCATGTTCTTAAAAAACCCTGCACCGATTTTTAAGGTATGTGGAATTATTTTTAGAGCAGTTTTAAAAACCTGCAGAAAGTTTAGTTTTTGGACATGTTTCGTGATTTTTTTTCGGATCGAAGTTCTAAACACTTTGCTAACATGCTAGTTGTTGTTTAGCTAGGCTCTGATACCACTGTAAGTCCACGTTACCCACCCCGGTGCTTACGGGGAGGCGGAATAGGTAAAAACGGTTTTTTTTAACACAAGGTAACATGGACTAGAAATGGAGGATCTTTGCCAAACAAAACCTAACAAACAAGCTAAAAGATTTAGCTACTCGGTTAGAAGGTTATACCTAGGTCTTGAACTCCTTCTATTCTTGCTCCTTGGAGTGGTTTGAACGGCTCCTCCTCGTCGCCTTCTCTTTGCCGAAGAAAGATCTGTTAGTGTATATGCCCTAGAGGGCATTACTGTATCATACTAGCTTGTATATTACTTGATGGAAGCTTGGGATATTCACAGTTGTATAGACAATCTTGCTCAAAATGGTAGTATGCTACTTGGTTTGTCTCTACTTCAATATGTGCATGTGTTTCTTTTAGCATATCGCTTATGTACATAATAGTAGAGCCCTTAGGATCTTTACTTGATTACCAGCGTTGTGATGGCGCTCACACTCGTGGGGGCTGGGTAATCCATAAGCACATCCTTAAATAGGTCCCTAGTCGTTGGACTATCGAGACAGGGCATCGATACTCCGGAGTAGACTAGCGTATGCGCTTCTCATCCCAGCGGGGGAGACGGTCTATCCCACAGCCGTAGTACGTCGTACTTGAGATAGTATGTGGGTGCTCGTTAGGTTACGAGTACACTGGACAGGACTCGTCGGGAACTGTTGGTTGGTATTATACCTATCGTCAGTTATCAGTTCCCAGGTGACATGAGTACAGCTTAGTCCACCGACTTGACATTTTCACTTCGCCTCGAGTGTGTTCCCACTGTACTTAGATTACTACCGTACCACGGCTCAAAGGAGTCGTGCAAACAGGTAGTAGTTGGGTGCAGTTCCGAAGCACTTGGAGGCAGTGACGGTTAGACAGGATTCGTCTCTCCCGATATTGGGGGTTGACATCGCGCTGTGTCTGGGAGAGCCATTACACAAGTAGTCCCTGGACAGGGCAAGCGAGATATACTGGTAGGTTTCCGGTGTTATCTCAGGGTGTTCTGGGCTACACTCCGACACGACTTGTACCGCTATTATAGGACTGACTTTCACCACCCCCTAGGCCCGCCATGCGATGTAACTGACGAACAGACCGGACTGTACGGAGATTGTCACATACAGGCTCAGTAGGAGTTTAGATGGGTTTATCTCATCGGCCTTCTTATCGACATTTACCTGGGGACCGTTACGTACAGCTAGTGCCGCTTGCGGTCTGTGGTTAAACCCACTGCGAGCGTAGTGTCGAGTCTTTAGAGTCCCACACAGAGAGTTTCCCTGCATTGAGCGAAACGTGTAGAGGCCGTATGGTTTTACGGCAGGGCTTCGATCACTTACGTGCACTTGTGTGCGTATGTTGTTCGGGCAGGCAATACTAGTGGGCTTTGGTTTAAGCCAGATCCTAGTATTGCACAGATGGATTTGATTTGTCTTCTGTGCATTCGCATTCTACGGAATGCGGATGCGGGTGTGTATGCACAGTTTTGAGGAGCGATGAAGGAGGAGGTGCCCCATTAGGGTTTTGGCAGTTGGTTCGGCCAAAACCGTAATGTGACACACTCATTAGGGTTTTGACAATTCGTTTGGTCAAAACCGTTATGAGCCGGAGACATTGTTTACTAATCCTTTTAGTGATAGATTAGTGATGGCTAATTGCATTGACCATTTGACCACTTAGATCTCTCTTGACTTTATTGACCCGTTGACCGTGTTGACCGTTGACCTTCAAGAGAGATCCACACTCTTCTTTCATTTTCTTTTTATTTTCTTGTATTATGATAATGGTCAATTCAATGTGCCGTCAACTCTTTCATGATAGGATTAGTAATGATGATTATTGTGTATTATTGCAACCATGGTTCATTTCATTTGGGCTTAATCTTTTCATTATTCTCTTCTCATTCTCTCTCATGAAGTGAGAAGAAAAAGAAAAGCTCCATGGTTGCAAACTTTCTCCTTCTTCTTCCTCTTCTTGATCTCTTCTTTTGATCTCATGTGTTGAGAGAAAAAGAATCCACATAGACAAACACATCCATCTTTCTCTTCTACACAACCTAAGGCATTTAGATTAGCAATCTCTTTGCCCTAGTTGCCTTGGCTTGAGGCGAAGCTTAGTATACAACTCTCGGGTGGATCGTCTTCGACTCAAGAAGGCCGCGGTGGTGCCCAAGGTCCGGATCGACGCTTGGAGCTGAGATGGACGAGTGGGACAGCGGGATGAAGACCCGAAGGACCGGTTCTGTGAGGTATACCTTCTACAGCATAGTAGCTAAAACCTCTAAGTGTTTACTAGTTTCATGTTTAGCCAAGATCCTTGCTTTTGAGTCCATGTTGCCTTGCACAAAATCATTGTTTTTCGCCATTTCCGCCTCCCCGTAAGAACCGGGGTGAGCAACGTGGACTTACAGTGGTATCAGAGCCTAACTAAACATAAACTAGTAAGTTAGTAAAGTGTTTAGAATATCGATTGAAAAAAAGTCGCAAAACACGGCCGGAAAAACCAAGTTTCTGTCGAATTTTTATACTGCTCTAAAAATTTTTTAACATACATGAAAATTCGACTCGGGGTTTTTTAAAACCACAGAAGAAAACCGGTCCACTGATCCGATCAAACCGCCGCGGTTCCGCGGCCGATTTGACTCGGTCGTGGACCGGGTTTCTTGCAGTGTTTTTATTTGGCAATTTTGGGATTTTTAGGACATGTTTTTTCTACCCAGATTTTCCAGAAAGCAAATTGACTTTTAGGGTGGTTAAAAATCCGTATTTTGATCGATATTCCGTACTCTTTGGCTAATGAATATTATCTGTGATTTGATATATGTATTGAACGTCCGCTAATCGCTATACGTCGATTAGTGGGGGTTTTACATATCTGTGATCTGTAATGTTGATGGTTTGTGTATATGAACTCGGTGGATTGTCGCGGATGAATAGCCGGGAATGGGTGTGAGATGAGAGTTTCTTTTTCTTTCATTCATTGTAAAATTTGTAAATTGATGTAATATTATTTGTTTGGCCGCACAACCGGGTCGGGGTTGTAGCCGTCATTATATAATTTCTTTTTACTGTTTTTGCTCCGAGGATAGACCCAAGGTGGGGTGCACAAACTACCGGGTATCTCGAAGTGCCGAGTGGCCTACTCACGATGTTGAGGGAGGTGTTAGTTATATGTATGCCCTAGAGGCCATTACTGTACATTGGATGTATATTGTAGTGGATGCTGGGACATATATAGGTAGGACTTTCTCGCTCGACATGATAGTACGCTATCTGGTTGCTCTTTATCTTAACATGTATACTTTTTGTCTCTCTGTTATATTTTGATAAAGCCCTTAGGATGTGTACTCGACTTCCAGGACTATGATGCAGATCATACTAGTGGGGCCTGGATAGTCCATGAGTACATCCTTCAATGTTCCTAGTCGTGGGAATATCGAGATGAGGCATCGATATTCCAGAGTAGACTAGCGTATATCTTCTTGACCCATGTGATGGGCAATGGATGATCCCATATCCATTGGTGTTTGACATCAGAGATGGTATGCGGGTGCTCAGTGGAGACTGGGTACACTGAACGGACTCACCGAGAACTCCCAGATGGTATTATACCTCACGTCAGATGGCAGTTCTCTGGTGACACTGGTACAGCTTAGTCTGTTGACCCGAGATCGTCATAGAGTCTTGTGTGTCTCCCACTGTGCTTTGATTTCCACCCTACCACGGCTCTACTGAGTCATGCAAACAGGTGGTTTTTGGGTACAGTCCCGATTCACATGGAGGCAATGAGCGATAAGAGGGGATTCGTCTCTCCCGGTATTTGGGGTTGTTGTTGTGCTATGCTCGACTGGCCATAACAGGAAATCCCTGGCCAGGGTTGCAGTGATATACCGGTAAGAGTTATTAGTAGTTTCATGATTGTTATGGACCCTACGTCGGCATGACTTATCAAGCTACTGGGGTCTGACGTTTACCACCCCTAGGCGAGATATGCGACATATCAGACGAACAGACCGGACTGTACGGTAAGTGTTACTGGTTGGATTCACAGGAGTGTGAGCGGGCTTGCTCGTCGATCTTCTGATCGCTCAATACCCGGGTGGCCGTTACGTTTAGCAGACCGCTTGCGGCTTTTGGGTGTTTGATATGATCATCACCTGCTGCCGGCGTATTGACGAGTCTTTAGAGTTCTACACAGAGGTTTCCTGGCTTAAGCGAAACGAAATAGGAGTGCATATGAGATATGTGCGGGACCGAGAATAATGCGTGTATGTGATACCGTATTCTATTCTCGCGATGAATGTATCGAATGGTTGCATGTGATATAACCTAGTTATCGAATCAAGGATTGATTCGATAAGTCGATACATTGGATACTAGTCGGTTATATGCGACATGACCGGATCATTGAATCAAGTGTTGATTTAATGATTTAATGTATATTTATATATTTGATATATTACTTTGCATTAACTAGTATTGGTTCACTTTAAAAAGGATTTTCTCACTTGATATGCATATTGTATATGTGATATATTTTTGTGCACTTGATTGTATCATGTTTGATGATACATGAATGTTTGTGTGTATGATTAAACCATGGTTAGGGTTTTCATTTTCTTATCTATTCATTTGTTTATATATTCTTTTTTGCAAAATAAGTCATAGTGGCTTTCTTTGTTTGCTTGTTGAAGCTTCATGAAGCTTTGAACAAGTCCACCATTTTTGTCTCATGCTTAACCCTAACCATTCAAACTAACCATGGTTTATTCTCTACACCTAACTATGGTTACCATTATGATAAGTATCATTTTATTTTCTATTTTAAATAATACTTATCATATTCTTTCTTCATCTTCTTCTTCTTCAACAAAGGAAGAAAGCTTGCCTCCATCAATGGCAACTTGAGAAAAAGAGTGAGAAATCCAATTCTAAAGTGAACCCACCTCCTATTTCTTCCTCCTCTACCTCTTGCCAAGTAGTATATGGTGTTTTCTTCACAAGTTTCATGACTTGGTGAAGTTGGAGCTTGATCTTGAGTTGCCTCGACGTAGATCATCTTCGGCATCGAACTCGACGACCTAGCCCGATCAATTCTTCGATGAAACCACCGCGAGAGTCCGAGATCCGATGGGTACAGAGGAGGGACTTCATCACGGAGCTATGGAGGTGGAGGACCGGATCTACAAAGGTTGTAGCCCTTTCCCTTTTAGTTAAAGTTGTTAACTTGCATTGCATCGTCTATACATCTAGTTAACGATCCGTATTAGGGTTTGTAGGCACTTGGAAAAATTAGAATTGGCCATGTTTGATCACTTGTGAGACCTCATTAGTGTGCCTAGGAATCCTTCAGTGGTATCAGAGCCTAGCTAGAGCCTTAGGCGATGCGTAGACGGAGTTAGAAGTCCGATCGAACCGAAACCCTAACTCCAAAATGCTCTCTGGACTTTTTTCAAAAACTGGGTTTTTTCCAGATTAAAAATATGCAGAAAAATCAGCAGCAGATTGTAAGAGTTATTGTGAAATTCGATCGCCTAATTCGATCGAACCGCCGCGGTTCCGCCGCTCGAGCGGCGGTTCCGCGGCACGAGCATGGCTCGTGCGGCGGTTCCGCGGCCGTACGGTCTCATTGTTCAATGAATTTTACACAGTAATTCCTATATTGTTGTGCTGTATTTTCTAGGAATTTTTAATATTTACTCAAGAGTTGAGTTTTCTGGGTTGTATTGGGGACTCGGTGTTTCGATCGTATTGTCTAATTTTGTCATTGTGTTTTTTCCGGGTAATTTTAGAATATGTTAAAAAGTTCGATCGGATATAAATACCCACTTTTTCCCCTGCTGGGAAATTTCCAATTGTTGGACTTTTCCGTAGTTTAATGACGTTCTAAGTAGTGCAAGTAATGCGATGGTCCCTCTAGAAGACAACAAACCTTAACTCGAATATGTGACCGTCTTGAACTGCCCTTTGAACCTTAGGGTTTAGGGCAGTACGGCATGCCACATGTGAGGCGTTGGCTTGACCCTTCTACGGCTGGACCGTTGGTACTGAGGCATGAACTGAATGTTGTTAGATTTATTTCATGTGTTAAGCTGTATCGGGAAAACTTGGGTGTTCGATTGTTCGATCGGAATGTTTAACATTTTTCTATTTATCCGGAATGTGATACAAGATTTGGAATTCACAAGTAGTTATGAGATAACTGAATGAATGTTATAAACATAGCGGTTTAGTCTCACTTGATCGGTTTCCACGGAATTTTGATGTGATCAAAAGTCCGTCGCAATCGGGTAGCGTACGCGGATACTCGCCGGGTAAACTTAATAGACAGCCTCACCCCATAGCCCCGACCTAGTGACTGTAGGAGAACCCCGTCGCCGAAAGCATCCGTTCAGGTGCTCGCGGCAGCGGTGTTCCGCCTTGGTGCACTTCGTCGTCGGCGTCGGGGGTGCGGCCGCCTGCTAAAGTTTGCGACGAGCATTCGATCAGGATGTCGGGAATCTTGCTGAATTGCCCGACTTGATATTGAAAAGTGTTTTCGATAATAAGACTAAAATGCGGGGTTTATAATTGTTAGGCATGCGATGTCTAAGGAATTCATTTGATTAGGCATGCAATGTCTAAAGAGGTTGCGGATTCTAATTGTTGTAGTTTTACACTTTCTTTTCTGTGACCGTAAGTGTAATATGTGATATCGTCGGTTTCGTTGCTATATGTCAACGACAATTGGGATGCGCATATTTACTTACGTTGATGACATGTGTTGTTATGTGTTGCTGGATATGTTATATTGGATCGTCGTGTTTGAATAGTCGGGGGGTTTTTATGTGAGATGAGTGTTTTTTCATTTTCATTCATGTAAAAACTTGTATGTAATATTCTTTTATTGGGGCACTTCCAGGTTGCGGATGATGTCACCATTTGTATATTATTTACTTTTCCGCATTAGGATAGACCCAAGGAGGGGAGCATAAGTAACCGGGTTCTGGGGTCCAGTGGGAGGCCATCTCGAGGAGTCGAGTCCGGGTCTCCTAACCCTAGAATTGGTAGGGTTGCTTTCCGCTCTCGTAGGGTCTAGGGGTATGGGATTGGCTATTCATCACGACCGTGGAATCCGTGTTTTGTACTGGCTCGTATCGAAAACACGGACGTCCTAGTATATCCAATATTTCATATGATACTTTCTGCTGCGTTATCTGTGATGTGATCATGTGATTTGTTCAGATAAATATATTATATAGTATATTTGATATATTATATAGACGTTGCTTATGTTTTACACCCGCGGTAGCCCTGCCTCGTTCTGGCGTTAGTTACCTAACCTAACGGTGCAGTCGGGACATCGAGGCGAATGCGGATGGCATAAGCGTACGTTATATTTATCTGTAATGTTTAGGTGGACTTAAATGATGGGATATTCATTAATGAGATTAATGAAAGAAAATAAACCTAATTGATGTTGTGGAATCGAATTTCAAAAATAAAACAGGTAGCTACAGTTCTTACTTTACATCGCGGTGTTCATTATAGAACATCCTGCACCTTATTAGATGTGGAAAGGACCGAGATCCCTTCACCGGGAGTGACTCCTTTAGCAATAACTGGCAGATGCTACAACCCTCGGTTTGTCTTTTGATCGCTTCTATAGTTCCCGCTTTGCACAGTGATATATATGATATATCCCGCACCTCATTCGACGAGGAAAGGGCCGACGATCCCTTCACTGGGAGTGATCCCTTTTGCAAAACTAGAAAAGCTTCAAAAACATTCCATTCAAAAACCATTTGATCCCGCAACGAGATCAAGTTCAAAGTGTTAAAGGTTTTCATAAAAACCATTCGCAACCCTCCGTCATTTTAGGAAGTAGAGTACTTAGTATTCGTGCTGTGTTTGTTGACCATAGTCAAGGCACAGTGTACGGTAGCTAAGTGATGTCTTCCTACACCGCATATGATGCGATTAGTTAGGACAGTCGCGTGACTTTGTTGACCTTAGTTAAGGGTCATGTGGGTAGGTATAATTAATCACGAAATGACGGGTAGAACTTGACTAGTGCTTATGATTTGTTGACCATAATTAAGGTCATAAGTGCTAGGGGTAAAAATCTTTATCGGGAGTTTCAAGTGTTGAAATTTGCAATGAGATTGCATACCTTCTATGTGATAGTTGGATCCCGATACCCACTGCGAGTAATTGTTACTCCTGGGAGAGTTTTGCACTTTGCAATTAGCCGATCAAGTAGGTGTCTAGAAAGGTGTCAATGAGGTTACGCCTTTGGGAAAGCGAGGTTTACTGTAATTAGGTCTGTGCGAAAGCACAGGGAACCTCCCTCAAAGTACCGACACTGGCTTGGCTGAAAGATTGGCGAAATTGTAGAGTGTAATTAATCCTGGCTAGTCTTTCCTTTTAAGGTTTGAAGGAAGATTTGATAAAAACAGTGGGAGCCATCCTGATTAGATAAAATAAATAACCAATCTAATCTTGCAAGAGCGCACGCAGAGTGTTTTCTTCTCTCTCTCTCCAGGTAGCGACCATATCACGCCTTAATCAAGATAATAATATGGATGTATTGACCGAACCAGCTTGTTATACTGAGCTGCGGAACGTTGGTCCCGCTCCAACTTATAATTGTTATAAGACAGAGCAGGAAATAGGGAAATACCAGAATTCCTATGCCGCCCAAACGAAGAAAGTGCATATGATGCATCTCCTTCGGGTGTGTTCATTATAAAGAACAGTTTCTCAGTATCCTCTGAATCCTGGGTATTTGATACCGGATCAGGATCCCAGATATGTAATCGGTTACATAGGGCTACAAAAAGGTAGAAAACTGAGAACAGGTGATAAGTTTCATGAGACAGAAAACGGGGCAAGTGTTGCAGCCAAGTCTGTTGGTCACTGTCACCCTGTATTACCGATATATTGATTCTGAACGAATGTTATTAGATACCGAACCTGATATACAAAATCATATCAATTTCTTTATTAGTAAAGAAATGATAAAATTTTGTATTGATGGATAATGTTTTGAACATTTCCTATATCAAAAGTTGATCGGTTCAGGCGCGTTATCTAAAAGCATTGACGTTCTAAATCAAACTACAGTTCCTAGTATACAGAACACACACAAGAGGAAGAGTTCAGAAATGAACGAATCATTCTTGAGGCATTGTAGACTAGGTCATATCAATGCGACCCGACTGGCTGAAGTTACATTTTAGATGCATATTTAAATCAGTTTGAATTTACATCTTGTGAAACTTGCCAGTCATGTCACAAAGATTAGATGACCATAGCTCTGTTTATTAGAAACAGAGAAAGAGTTAATGAACTCTTGGGACTGATACTTGATGATGTGTGTAAAGTCTCCTGTCTACATATGCCAGGATTGGTTCTTTGTACTTCATTATATTCTCTGATAATCTCTCAAGATTCAGTCATATGTTCCTGTTGAAACATAAGTCTAAGCTTTTGAGGTATTCACAGAATATAAGTTAGAAGTAGAGAACCAAAATACGGGTATAAGTATTATGTCCTATGATAAGATCAGGGAGGAGAATACTTGTGCATGGAATCCTTGGACTATTCTAAAGGAAAATGAGATTCTCTCTCAGTATTACTCCTCTGAATACACCACAGCACAACGGTGTATCGGGGCGGAGCAATCGCACAATATTAGATATGGTGTGCTCTATGATGAGTATTACTGAGTTACCTATTTCCTTTTAGGGGTTGTGCACTTGAGAAGCTGCATACCTATTGAATTAGGTTCGAATCAAATCAGTGCCTATCAACTCCATATAAGATATGGTATGGGAAGAGCCCATCTCTTAAGTAAGTAAAGATTTGGGATTGTCCGGCCTATGTCAAAAGCAAAATCCGGACAAGATCGGGGCAAGGTCAGTTCTGTAGAACTGGAAAGGTTCCAGCTATACAAAACTGCAGCTGATGATTTGACAGAACCAAAGGATTCAAAAGTCCCCAACGAACCTCAGCCTCTCCGCCGATCTAGCAGGGTTCCTCACCTGCCTGAGAGATACTTTGGTTTCTCGATGACAGTAGGAGCGAGGATTGCATCATGAGATGATGACCCAACTAGATTCGAGCAGGCCATCGAGAGTAGGGACTCTGTAAGAATGGCTGGATGCTTAGCGATTTGAGATGGAATCCATGTACACCAACAAAGTATGGACTTTGGTTGCTATATCTGAAGGGTTAAATCCCCATTAGGAGCAAGTATATCTAGAGAAGATTACTTGGTGTAGATGGAAAAGTTGAGACTTTCAAAGCTAGACTTGTTAAAGGTTTTCATCATCGACCAGGCGTGGATAATGATGAAACCTTTCCAGGGACTATGCTTAAGTTCATCCAGATCCTACATACCATTGCTGCATATCATGACTACGATATCTGGTGGTTGGGTGCCATGACTACTTTTCTAAATAGTGATTTAGAAGAGAACGTCTATAAGTACACAGCTAGAGGGCTTCGTAAATAGTGGGAGCAGCGGAAACGTGTGCAAGTTGCTTTACAGAATAAAGCAGGCATCGCGGAGTTGGAACATCTGTTTTGATGTGTTAGTCAAAAAGTTTGACTTCATCAAAATGGTAGATGAAGCTTGTATATACAAAACGGTAGTAGTGAGTAAGGTGGTCATCCTCGTATTGTACGTAGACAACATACTCTTGATAGGAAAAGAGTTTCCTATACTACGATCGGTCGATCTCCTCTTATCACATGGATTCTCCAATAGGATAAAGATGATACCTCCTAAATCCTGGATTTTGGATCTATGAGATAGATCTAAATGGATGTTAGGATTCTCACTAGTGGTAGTGAGATGGTATCAGTTGATCCTGGGGAGAATCACTGGAAGGGTTCCAGGGTGATAAGAACGACTGAATGTCAGTCACAGGCATTATCTTTACCCTCAGTAAAGGGACGGTATGTTGGAAGAGTTCCAAGCTAGATACCGTGACAAACTAGACGATAAAGGCTGGTAACACCGCTATTAAAGATACTACCAAAGAGGCAGTTTGGGTGTATATTGGTTCATAAGATGAACTAGGTTCCCACCATTGTGTGACAATGGAAGTGTGGCTTTGGCCCAGGAGCCTCGATCCCATCAGTGACCCAGACATATTCTGAGGCAGCATCACCTGATCATGGAGATAGTTGATCTCCAGGGTGATCGAGGTTAGGAGAGTACACTCAGAGGACAACACGGCGGATCCACTCACGAAGGCCTTTTCCCAAAGAAAGACTTTTAGGGGATGATTGAGTATTAGATACTACAACTACTGCTACAGATGGCCCCAGTGCAAGTGGGAGATTGTTAGTTATATGTATGCCCTAGAGGCCATTACTGTACATTGGATGTATACTGTAGTGGATGCTGGAACATATATAGGTAGGACTTTCTTGCTCGACATGATAGTACGCTATCTGGTTGCTCTTTATCTTAACATGTATACTTTCTGTCTCTCTGTTACATGTTAATAAAACCCTTAGGATGTGTACTCGACTTCTAGGACTATGATGCAGATCATACTAGTGGGGCCTGGATAGTCCATGAGTACATCCTTCAATATTCCTAGTCGTGGGAAAATCGAGATGGGGCATCGATATTCCAGAGTAGACTAGCGTATATCTTCTTGACCCATGTGATGGGCAATGGATGATCCCATATCCATTGGTGTTTGTCATCAGAGATGGTATGCGGGTGCTCAGTGGAGACTAGGTACACTGAACGGACTCACCGAGAACTCCCAGATGGTATTATACCTCACGTCAGATGGCAGTTCTCTGGTGACACTGGTACAACTTAGTCTGTTGACCCGAGATCGTCATAGAGTCTTGTGTGTCTCCCACTGTGCTTTGATTTCCACCCTACCACGGCTCTACTGAGTCATGCAAACAGGTGGTTTTTGGGTACATTCCCGATTCACATGGAGGCAATGAGCGATAGGAGGGGATTCGTCTCTCCCGGTATTGGGAGTTGATGTTGCGCTATGCTCGACTGGCCATAATAGGAAATACCTGGCCAGGGTTGCAGTGATATACTGGTAAGAGTTATCAGTAGTTTCATGATTGTTATGGACCCTACGTCGGCATGACTTATCAAGCTACTGGGGTCTGACGTTTACCACCCCTAGGCGAGATATGCGACATATCAGACGAACAGACCGGACTGTATGGTAAGTGTTACTGGTTGGATTCACAGGACTGTGAGCGGGCTTGCTCGTCGATCTTCTGATCGCTCAATACCCGGGTGGCCGTTACGTTTAGCAGACCGCTTGCGGCTTGTAGGTGTTTGATATGATCATCACCTGCTGCCGGCGTATTGACGAGTCTTTAGAGTCCTACACAGAGGTTTCCTGGCTCAAGCGAAACGAAATAGGAGAGCATATGAGATATGTGCGGGACCGAGAATAATGCGTGTATGTGATACCGTATTCTATTCTCGCGATGAATGTATCGAATGGTTGCATGTGATATAACCTAGTTATCGAATCAAGGATTGATTCGATAAGTCGATACATTGGATACTAGTCGGTTATATGCGACATGACCGGATCATTGAATCAAGTGTTGATTTAATAATTTAATGTATAATTATATATTTGATATATTACATTGCATTAACTAGTATTGGTTCACTTTAAAAAGGATTTTCTCACTTGATATGCACATTGTATATGTGATATATTTTTGTGCACTTGATTGTATCATGTTTGATGATACATGAATGTTTGTGTGTATGATTAAACCGTGGTTATGCAATGGTTAGGGTTTTCATTTTCTTATCTATTCATTTATTTATATATTCTTTTTTTCAAAATAACTCATGGTGGCTTTCTTTGTTTGCTTGTTGAAGCTTCATGAAGCTTTGAACAAGTCCACCATTTTTGTCTCATGCTTAACCCTAACCATTCAAAATAACCATGGTTTATTCTCTACACCTAACTATGGTTGCCATTATGATAAGTATCATTTTATTTTCTATTTTAAATAATACTTATCATATTCTTTCTTCATCTTCTTCTTCTTCAACAAAGGAAGAAAGCTTTCCTCCATCAATGGCAACTTGAGAAAAAGAGTGACAAATCCAATTCTAAAGTGAACCCGCCTCCTATTTCTTCATCCTCTACCTCTTGCCAAGTAGTATAGGGTGTTTTCTTCACAAGTTTCATGACATGGTGAAGTTGGAGCTTGATCTTGAGTTGCCTCGACGTAGATCATCTTCGGCATCGAAGTCGACGACCTAGCCCGATCAATTCTTCGATGAAACCACCGCGAGAGTCCGAGATTCGATGGGTACAGCGGAGGGACTTCATCACGGAGCTATGGAGGTGGAGGACCGGATCTACAAAGGTTGTAGCCCATTCCCTTTTAGTTAAAGTTGTTAACTTGCATTGCATCGCCTATACATCTAGTTAACGATCCGTATTAGGGTTTGTAGGCACTTGGAAAAATTAGAATTGGCCATGTTTGATCACTTGTGAGACCTCATTAGTGTGCCTAGGAACCCTTCAGGAGGTTGCTTCGCTTCGGGTACTTGGCGGGTAGTTTGCCGCACCCGTAGGGGTCTAGGGTGGGGTTTGGCTATTCATCGCGACCGTGTAATTCGTTTTTCGTTGCAGGCTCAAACGAATCGCGGATTCCTAGTATATCGAGAGTGTTCATCTGTGATCTGTAATGTCTATCATTGCTATATATTTATATATGATAACTATTTAGGCGTTGCTTATGTTTTACAGCCGCGCTAGCCCAGCCCCCGCTCTGTCATTAGTTAAGTAACCTAACGGGTGATGACGGGGCCCCGTGGCGAATGCGAATGGCATAAGCGTACGTCATATTTTGGTTGTTTTCTGCAATGGTTGGATTAAATGATGGGACGCATTAAAAGAACTAATGCAAGTAAATAAACCAAGTAAAATTCGTTGGAACACTTTCAAAACCACTCGGTTCTTTTCAAAAACCAGCATTTTAAACGCGGAGCTTGAACCACTCCTTTTAAAAGCTATCTCATTCCATCGACTATATCAAGTTCACTACGTTCACGGTTTCGCCAAAACCATTCGTAGCCCTCCGTCATCTCGGTTAAATATTCAGTAGTATCCAAGCTTTGTATTTTGACCTTCGCCAAGGCATAGTGATTGGTAGCTGCTGAATATTTATCTGTAGCATAGATAGATGCGTTGGTTTGGGACAGTCGTACTACTATTTTGTCTTTTGTCAAGGGTATGTACGGGTGGGTTCAAATTAACCTGGACGATGACGGGTAGAACTTGACATGTGACTTATGATATGTTGGCCTTCGTCAAGGTCATAAGAGCATGGGGCAAAAATCCACATCGGGAGTTTCATAAGCACTGAAACTTGCTAGCGCTGCATACCATTTGGAGTGTGATGATTCTGGTAGGATTCCTTCGGTTTTATCACGCGATGATATTTGGATCCCGATCCTACTGTGAGTATATGCTACTCCTCGGGAAATCTCTCACTTAACGATCAATGTTATAAACCAAGTAGGTGTCTAGAAAGGTGTTAGCGGGGCTACGCCCACAGGGAAAAGAGGTTACTTAATTAAGGAACTTCGCGAAAGCATTGGAAAACCTCCCTCGAAGTACCGACACTGGCTTGGCTGAACGGTTAAGCAAGTATTGTACGTTGAAATTGATCCTGAATAGTTCTTCCTTTATGGTTTGAGGAGGGATTCGAGAGACAGTGGGAGCCATCCTGTTTAGATAAATTATAAACCAATCTAAACTTGCAAGAGCATCATGATAAGTGTTTTCTTCTCTCTCTCTTAATTGCAGCGACCCAGTGACCGCACCTAGGTTACATCTAAATAATAAAATGACTGAATCTGACTGTTATGACTGGCAAAGGTCTGTCCAGATGTCCATTGCCCAGGACAAGCTGGAAAACCTCTTGACTGATCCAACCCCTGCCGTCTCAGGTCTAGTTTCCCCTGTCACGGATATTGATATCCGTAGGACATCGGAAGAAGACTGTGCGAAAGCCAAGTGCCTCGTGTTAGCCTCAGTTGATGGTATATACCAGAGGCAGCACGAGAAGATAGACTCAGCTTCTATCTTCCTCCATAACAAAGTTTTATATGGAGAGCAATCTCGTATCGCAAGATATGAGACCTCGAACGAATTGCTTCCAGCGAGGTTGGCTATCGGGTCATCTGTAGGGGGCAACGTCCTTACAGAGACCAGCTCTTTTGAGCTCTCGGACCTGAAGACCACGTTGAAGAACGGGTCAGATGCTAACTCAGTTCAACAGTCTCTACCTACTACCCTAAAGGAAACTAAGGAAGTAGAAAGAAAGGGAAGGGCAGAAGTTTCAGGAACAGATGTAGTAAAAGAGGGATGTTCCTATTGTTACGGGAATGAACATGGGCAGAAGGATTGCAGGGCTTGTAAAGCCAGTAGCCAGAATTCGAAGCATGTTGTGGCTTCGGCTTCGGGTGTGTTTGTAATAGAGAACTGTATGTCAG
Source organism: Agapanthus africanus (assembly GCA_030015575.1). NCBI lineage: Eukaryota > Viridiplantae > Streptophyta > Magnoliopsida > Asparagales > Amaryllidaceae > Agapanthus > Agapanthus africanus. The sequence goes on from JASDDO010000004.1 coordinate 213,002,616, forward strand.
TTAACCCTACTTCCTGGGTATTGGATACCGGATCAGGATCTCATATCTGTAATTCGTTACAGGCTTTGAGAAACTGTAGGGTTATCAGGAAAGGTGATATGACTCTCAGGGTTGCTAATGGAATGAGCATGTATGCTGAATCCGTAGGGGAATATCATCTAAGACCGACAACTGGGCAGATATTGATTCTGTGTGACTGTTTTTATGTACCAGGTGCGACTTGTAACATCATATCTGTATCCTTACTTTCTAAGGAAGGATATGATTTTACTTTTGTAAGCGATGTAGTAAACATCCACCTAAATTAAGTACTGATTGGGTCAGGTACATTGAAATACGGTATATACGTTTTGAATCAAGCTCAGGTCTTCAGTGTCCAGAACACACTTAAAAGAAAGTCTCCGGAATTAAATCAGGCTTTCTTATGGCATTGTAGACTGGGTCACATTAATGAGACACGGTTGACAAAGTTACATAAAGAAGGATACTTGGATCCGTTCGAGAACCAGTCTTATGCCACTTATGAATCTTTTCTCATGGGAAAGATGACAAAGACTCTGTTCACTGGACACGGAGAAAGAGCGAGCGAGCTTTTGGGACTCATACACAGTGATGTGTGTGGTCCAATGTCTACACATGCGCGAAGTGGTTATTCATACTTCATTACTTTCACAGATGATTTCTCTAGGTATGGGCATGTCTTCTTGATGAAGAACAAATCTGAGGCCTTTGAGAAATTTCAGGAATACAAGAATGAAGTTGAAAAACAAACAGGCAAAAGTATCAAGACACTGAGATCTGATCGAGGTGGTGAATACTTGAGTGCCGAGTTTCTGGGCTATTTAAAAGAGAATGGAATTCTCTCTCAGCTTACTCCTCCATACACACCACAACACAACGGTGTATCGGAAAGGCGGAATCGAACCCTATTTGATATGGTTCGATCCATGATGAGTAAGGCTGAGTTGCCGCGATCCTTCTAGGGTTATGCACTAGAATCAGCTGCATATCTTTTGAACAAGGTTCCCTCCAAGACTGTACCTACCACACCATATCAGATGTGGTGTGGGAAGAAACCCTGTCTTAAGTATCTGAAGATATGGGGATGCCCAGCTTTTGTAAAAAAGCAGCATGTGGACAAGCTCGAGGCACGCTCAGTACTGTGTAAGTTTGTGGGATACCCAAAGAACTCCACGGGGTATTTTTTCTATTACGCAGAGGAACAAAAGGTTTTTGTTTCTCGTCATGCCCACTTTCTGGAACATCAGTTTTTAGAAAAAGAAACAAGTGGGGACGTAGTAGAACTGGAAGAAATTCCAGAGCCACAAGCTATTACTGATAGCTTGGAAGAACCAGAGGTTTCAAGAGAACCGGACATCCCAGCGCCACTCCGCAGGAGTAGTAGGCAGTCTCATCCACTCGAGAGATACTACGGTTTTCTCATAGATGGGGATAGAGAAGATTGCACCATGGATTATGGTGAGCCTACTAGCTTCCAGCAAGCCATTCACAGCGGCGACTCGGTAAAATGGCTGGATGCAATGCGGGCCGAGATGGAGTCCATGTACACCAACAAAGTTTGGACTTTGGACTTTGCTCCAGAAGGGGTAAAACCCGTAGGCTGCAAATGGATCTTCAAAAAAAAGATTGGTGTAGATGGGCAGGTTGGGACCTATAAAGCTAGACTTGTTGCAAAGGGTTTTCGTCAAAGACCTGGTTTGGACTATGACGAGAACTTTTCTCCAGTGGCTATGCTGAAATCCATTCGGATCCTTCTTGCCATTGTTGCCTTCCACGATTATGAAATCTGGCAGATGGACGTAAAGACGGCTTTCCTAAATGGAAATTTGGAAGAGTGCGTCTATATGGATCAGCCGGAGGGATTCATTCAGAGTGGGAGCAGCGGTAGAGTGTGCAAGTTGCTCAAGTCCATTTATGGACTTAAGCAGGCATCGTGGAGTTGGAACATCTGCTTTGATGATACTGTCAAAGAATTCGACTTTATCAAAAACCCAGATGAACCATGCATTTACAGTAAGATTGTAGGGAGAACTGTGGTATTCCTCGTCTTGTACGTGGATGACATTCTCCTAATAGGAAATGATATTCCTATGCTACAGTCAGTCAAAGGATTCTTGTCGCAGAGGTTCTCCATGAAGGACCTGGGCGATGCCAACTACATTCTGAGGATCCAGATCTATCGTAATAGATCTAAGAGAATGTTGGGACTTTCACAGTCAAGGTACATCGACACCATACTGAAAAGGTTCAGTATGGAAGATTCCAAGCACGGTAATTTACCGGCTTGTCACGGGATCACCCTCTCCAAAGAGATGTCTCCCAAGACTGATTTGGAAAGGGATCGCATGTCTATTATACCCTACGCTTCTGCGGTAGGCTCTATAATGTATGCGATGTTGTGTTCCAGACCAGATGTAGCATACGCATTGAGCATTGTACGCCGGTATCAGTCGAACCCAGGGGAGAAACACTGGATAGCGGTAAAGAACATTCTCAAGTACCTGAGAAGGACTAAGGAGATGTTCTTGGTGTATGGCGGAAAAGACCTCCAGCTCGAGGCCTTTGCTGACTCCAGCTTCCAGAGTGACAATAATGACTCCAAGTCCATATCGGGTTATGTCTTTACCCTCAATGGAGGGGCGGTTTGCTGGAAGAGTTCCAAGCAGGAGACCGTTGCAGACTCAACTATGGAAGCGGAGTACATAGCTGCTTGCGATGCCGCAAAGGAAGCTGTCTGGATGAAGAAGTTCCTCACGGAGCTTCAGGTGGTTCCTACAATTGTTGATCCAATACCGCTGTATTGCGACAACAACAGAGCTATAGCTTTATCGAAGGAACCCAGGTCCCATCAGAAGTCCAGGCACATTTTGAGGCGGTACCACCTGATCAGGGAGATCGTAGATCACCGGGAGATCGAGGTGAAGAGAGTAAATACGGAGAACAACACTGCAGATCCACTCACGAAGGCCCTACCCCAGACTCAGTTCGAGCGGCTGATCGAGATGATAAGTCTTCGATATGCCAGTACATGGCCTTAGTGCAAGTGGGAGATTGTTAGTGTATATTCCCTGGAGGCCATTACTGTATCATACTAGCTTGTATATTACTTGATGGAAGCTTGGGATATTCACAGTTGTATAGACAATCTTGCTCAAAATGGTAGTATGCTACTTGGTTTGTCTCTACTTCAATATGTGCATGTGTTTCTTTTAGCATATCGCTTATATACATATTAGTAGAGCCCTTAGGATCTTTGCTTGATTACCAGCGTTGTGATGGCGCTCACACTCGTGGGGGCTGGGTAATCTATAAGCACATCCTTATACAGGTCCCTAGTCGTTGGACTATCGAGACAGGGCATCGATACTCCGGAGTAGACTAGCGTATGCGCTTCTCATCCCAGCGGGAGAGACGGTCTGTCCCACAGCCGTCAGTACGTCGTACTTGAGATAGTATACGGGTGCTCGTTAGGTTACGAGTACACTGGATAGGACTCGTCGGGAACTGTTGGTTGGTATTATACCTATCGTCAGTTATCAGTTCCCAGGTGACATGAGTACAGCTTAGTCCGCCGACTTGACACTGTCACTTTGCCTCGAGTGTGTTCCCACTGTACTTAGATTACTACCCTACCACGGCTCAAAGGAGTCATGCAAACAGGTAGTAGTTGGGTACAGTCCCGAAGCACTTGGAGGCAGTGACGGTTAGACAGGATTCGTCTCTCCCGGTATTGGGGGTTGACATCACGCTGTGTCTGGGAGAGCCATTACACAAGCAGTCCCTGGCCAGGGCAAGCAAGATATACTGGTAGGTTTCCAGTGTTATCACAGGGTGTTCTGGGCTACACTCCGACACGACTTGTACCGCTATTAGGGGACTGACGTTCACCGCCCCCCTAGGCCCGCCATGCGATGTATCAGATGAACAGACCGGACTGTACGGAGATTGTCACATACAGGCTCAGTAGGAGTTCGGATGGGTTTATCTCATTGGCCTTCTTATCGACATCTACCTGGGGACCGTTATGTACAGCTAGTGCCGCTTGCGGTCTGTGGTTAAACCCACTGCCAGCGTAGTGTCGAGTCTTTAGAGTCCCACACAGAGAGTTTTCCTGCATTGAGCGAAACGTGTAGAGGCCGTATGGTTTTACGACAGGGCTTCGATCACTTACGTGCACTTGTGTGCGTATGTTGTTCGGGCAGGCAATACTAGTGGGCTTTGGTTTAAGCCAGATCCTAGTATTGCACAGATGGATTTGATTTGTCTTCTGTGCATTCGCATTCTACGGAATGCGGATGCGGGTGTGTATGCACAGTTTTGAGGAGCGATGAAGGAGGAGGTGCCCCATTAGGGTTTTGGCAGTTGGTTCGGCCAAAACCGTAATGTGACACACTCATTAGGGTTTTGACAATTTGTTTGGTCAAAACCGTTATGAGCCGGAGACATTGTTTACTAATCCTTTTAGTGATAGATTAGTGATGGCTAATTGCATTGACCATTTGACCACTTAGATCTCTCTTGACTTTGTTGACCCGTTGACCGTGTTGACCGTTGACCTTCAAGAAAGATCCACACTCTTCTTTCATTTTCTTTTTATTTTCTTGTGTTATGATAATAGTCAATTCAATGTGCCATCAACTCTTTCATGATAGGATTAGTAATGATGATTATTGTGTATTATTGCAACCATGGTTCATTTCATTTGGGCTTAATCTTTTCATTATTCTCTTCTCATTCTCTCTCATGAAGTGAGAAGAAAAAGAAAAGCTCCATGGTTGCAAACTTTCTCCTTCTTCTTCCTCCTCTTGATCTCTTCTTTTGATCTCATGTGTTGAGAGAAAATGAATCCACATAGACAAACACATCCATCTTTCTCTTCTACACAACCTAAGGCTTTTAGATTAGAAATCTCTTTGCCCTAGTTGCCTTAGCTTGAGGCGAAGCTTAGTGTACAACTCTCGGGTGGATCGTCTTCGACTCAAGAAGGCCGCGGAGGTGCCCAAGGTCCGGATCGATGCTTGGAGCTGAGATGGACGAGTGGGACAGCGGGATGAAGACCCGAAGGACCGGTTCCGTGAGGTATACCTTCTACAACATAGTAGCTAAAACCTCTAAGTGTTTACTAGTTTCATGTTTAGCCAAGATCCTTGCTTTTGATTCCATGTTGCCTTGCACAAAATCATTGTTTTTCGCCGTTTCCGCCTCCCCGTAAGAACCGAGGTGAGCAACGTGGACTTACAAGATCCACCCGAAGGCCTCTACCTTGAGCTCCTACCTCAACCTAGAGGTAACTAAAGTGCTTGGCTTGCTAAACCTAGAACCCTAGAATGAGTAGAGAAGAGTTTTGGTGGTTTTATCTCAAGAGCTAAAGGTTCTCAACACATGAGAGATGAGAGCTTTGAGAGAGAGAGGAAGAGGATGAGCTAAACATATGAGAGAGAAAGAGCAAGAAAGAAAATGAGGATATTTTGCAACCATACTCTCATATAAGTGAATTATGAAAAATAATAATAATCAAAGAAATTGTGATGGTTCATTTGGAATGACCATTATCATTTCACATTAAATGAATTTTGCAAGAATCAAAGAGCATCTTTCATGTGAAATGATGATAGTCAATATGTCAACATATGTCAACAAGTCAACCAAAGTCAAATGGTCAACAACCCTAACCATGGCACAATTATCCTTAATTAATACCATTAATCATATTTCTCATTCTCATGGGGGTTTGGAAAAAGTCAACGGTCAACAACCCTAATGAGAATCCCCTGCCTCTGTCAACTGTGCATACACACCCGCATCCGTGTTCCGAGGAACACGAATACACTGAGACAAAACCAATCCCAAAACAAATACTAGGATCTGGCTTAAACCAAAGCCCGCTAGTAATAACTGCTCGGGCACTAAACGTGCACAAGTGCGTGGATGTGAACGATCCCCGTCGCAAAACCATGCGACCTCTACTCTGTTTTGCCCAAAGGCGAATAACCCTCTGTGTGGGACTCTAAAGACTCGACACTACGCTGGCAGTGGGTTTAACCACAGGCCGCAAGCGGTACTAGCTGTACGTAATGGTCCCCAGGTAGATGCCGATAAGAAGACTGATGAGGTGAACCCATCCGAACTCCTGCTGAGCCTGAATGTGACAATCTCCGTACAGTCCGGTCAGTTCGTCTAAGAGTATCGCATGGGGGCCTAGGGGGCGGTAAACGTCAGTCGCCTAATAGCGGAACAAGTCGTGTCGGAGTGTAGCCCAGAACACCCTGAGATAACACTGGAAACGCTACTAGTATATCTCGCTTGCCCTGGCCAGGGACTTTGTGTAATGGCTCTCCTAGACACAGTGCGATATCAACCCCCAATACCGGGAGAGACGAATCCTGTGTAACCATCACTGCCTCCAAGTGCTTCGGGACTGCACCCAACTGCTACCTGTTTGCACGACTCATTTGAGCCGTGGTAGGGTATCAATCTAAGAACAGTGGGAACACACTCAAGGCGAAGTGACAGTGTCAAGTCAGCGGACTAAGCTGTACTCATGTCACCTGGGAACTGATAACTGACGATAGGTATAGTACCAACCAACAGTTCCCGATGAGTCCTGTCCAGTGTACTCGTAACCTAACGAGCACCCGCATACTATCTCAAGTACGATGTACTAATGGCTGTGGGACAGACCATCTCCCCTGCTGGGATGAGAAGCGCATACGCTAGTCTACTCCGGAGTATTGATGCCCGGTCTCGATAATCCAACGACTAGGGACCTGTATAAGGATGTACGTGTAGATTACCCAGCCTCCACTAATGTGACTGCCATCACAACATGGGTATTCAAGCAAAGATCTTAAGGGCTCCACTAATGTGTATAGGCGATATGCTAAAAGAAACACATGCACACATTAAAGTAGAAACAAACCAAGTAGCATACTACCATTTCGAGCAATATTGTCTATACAACTGTGAATATCCCAAGCTTCCATTAAGTAATATACAAACTAGTATGATACAGTAATGGCCTCTATGTATGTCCGCGGCAGCGCCCCAGCCGTCTAACAGACGCCGATATGCGGAACAAAAACTTTTACGAATAGCGCTATCGCGTACTTTATCCCGGATTGTCCATTAAAGCTAAACTAACAAATTGTAAAGAGGGTACAATTATTATACCGAATGATCCGAGTCCTTCGGTCTTCAACCATCATCCCACGCTATGTTGCAACCGATCCGAACTAGCTTGATCTCTGTTCTCATCGTCCAGGTGGCACCACGTCGACGGATCTTTAAACGGGCTCCCGCCTCTGAACCGAGGCAACTCGATCGTCAAGTTTGCCAAAAGAGACGACCAAGATGAAGTAGAGAATGAGTAGAATACTTTGTCTCGTTACGTCCAAGGCTATGGACGAACGGTTAATAGTAGTTGCCAATTGAAATCGGGTGAATGCAAAATTGAACTAGGAAATTTCCATACACTAAACTATCATGATCTTTTTCTTTCAAGCAAATGAAAAACCATTACCAACCTCACAAGAGGGGCCGGCCACTTATAGAAGAGGGAGGGTGAGTGTAGGAGAGGGGAGGGTGAGCTTAAGAGAAAATATCTAGTGTGAACACAAAGTGTGAACACAAAGTGTGAACACATACTGTGAACACAAAGTGTGAACACAAAGTATGAACACAATAAATGCACCATTAATGAACAAGTGAGTCACAAGCCTAATCACCCTCTTTAGAACCTTCTAGAACGATGACTCACCTCATCAAGAAAAGATAAATCCGTATTTAACCGAATGTTATATACGGCTGATAGAAAACTGGAAACTGGCAACTTACAAAAGTGATCCTGAAATGAATTTCAGGATAACCCCGTAACAGTATAAACATACCCGCATTTATATTACGACCGAATATAAATGCAACTGAGACAAAGATATTATATCTACACAGTATAATACTGGGATCCGGCTTAAACCAAAGCCTACCAGTATTATCTGCCCGAAAAATGACACGTGCGAAAACGCACGTGCATTTTCCGAACCCTGCCATAAACCCATACGGCATCTACAACGTTTCGCCCGAACTTAGGAAAGTTTCTGTAGGGGACTCTAATGACTCATCAGTACACTGGCACTGGGTATAACCACTAGCACGTCAGAGGTACTAACTGTACGTAACGTTTTGCCTATGTATTGATTGGAAGGGAAACTGACGAGCGAACTCATCCAATAAACCCTACTGAGCCTGACAGTGACAATAACCGTACAGTCCGGAACATTCGTCTATGAGTATCGCATATACGGCCTAAGGGGCCGGTAAACGTCAGACCCCCAACAGCTGTATAAGTCGTGTCAGAGAGCATCCCAGAACACCCTGAGATTCTGCTGGTATACCTACCAGTATATCTCGATTACCCTGGCCAGGGATTTCGTGTAATGGCTCTCCTAAACACAGCGCGATCTCACTCCCAATACCGGGAGAGATGAATCCCCGATGATCCGCTCACTTGCCTCCAATGTTGCTCGGGACTGTACCTAAAATATGCCTGTTTGCACGACTCCTTTGACCCGTGGTAAGGTATAAATCAAAGCACAGTGGGAACTCACACGAGACAAATGACGACTTCAGGTCGATGAACTAACCTGTACACATGTCACCAGGGAACTGCTATCTGACGATATGTATAATACCAACTAGCATATTCCCGGCGAGTCCTGTCCGGTGTACTCATAACCCAATGAGCACCTGTATACATCTTAGGTGATCCAACTGACACCAGTGGCTTGTGAGACCGGCCACCGCCCCTCGTCGGGGTCTCGACTGTATACACTAGTCTACTCCGGAGTATCGATGCCCTGTCTCGAAACTCCCACGACTAGGGACACTTTAAGGATGTGCTTATAGACCCCAGCTCCCACATATATGATCGCCATCATACTGCTGGTAGTCAAGCAAGAATCCTATGGGCTTTATCAACATATACATGATGATAAAGACAAACAAGATAGCATACTATCATTTCAAGTAAGACTGTTCATCGGTATTGGTCCTCCCTAAATCATTGCAATGACGTACCTGCGATCCAATAATTGACTTAGAGGGCACTATATCCAACAATCTCCCACTTGCACTTAAGGCTAATTATTGCGATGTCGTGTACTCACAGCTCGTGTGCATCCAACTCCTCTACTAATCAGTTTCACAAAGCTCGTTTGTAAAACTCTTGTGTTCGAGAAATAGCGTCAGTGAGTGGATCTGCTTCGGTGTTTCTTTCTGTATCTCTCTATATCTCAACTTCTCGGAGAAAATCATCTCCCGAATTGAGTAATACCTGTCTTAGAATATGTCTGGATTTCTGATGGGACCTAGATCATAAATGAACTCCAAATCCAAACTTATTAGACTGTATCAATCACTGAAACTAATCAGTGCCCAGCACCATGCCTCCCACAGTACCCCCTTGGACCACCTGTCCATAATACTGTCCCTCATCTGAGGGAAAACTATAACTCTGACAATCACTCTGTCTTGCATGTCACCTTTGAAGCCTGGAATGATAACTGTCTCCCGAAGGAGGCAGCTGTCATCAAATCCGTAGAACAATCACTTATGTTCTAAAACTGCTTCCTAATATTTCTCCAGGATTGGATTAATATAAACTTATTGCATCTAGTGCAAAAATGACATCTGATGTGGTACTTGACATCTCATGATTGACTCAATTGCCCAAGCAAGTGATCTGTCAATCATGTACGTACCTCTCCCCTTTAGTCTGTAAGACAGCTTTAGAGAGGGTGACTCCATCACCTGCAGGTACACCACCATGCTAGGAGTCAACTATTCTAAAATACTATTAGAATACCATCAAAGTACCCACATTGGGAAACTACCCAAATCTAGATCTAAAACCATTAGATCTAGTAACCAGAATGTCTTATATTACATCCATATTCTTTGTGGAGAAACAACTGTGTGAAGACCATAGTACAACCGATCGTAGTATAGGAATTTTACTTCCTATTCTGTGTATATCATCCAAATACCAGGACATCACACCCTACTATTTTCTTAACATATCCATCCCCTATTCTGATGAAGTCAAACCCATGACTGTCACATCAAAAATCAGATGATCTTTCTCCGCTATTTCTGCTCAAGTCTATAAATAGACACTAGCTTCTTGTCCACTATGCTTCCGCTGCTCCCACTGACTATAACAACCCTCGGGCAGAATAATATATACGTATATTTCTAAAACTAGTTTAGAACGACGCTATACATGTCCTCCTGCCAGGTCTCATAGTCTGGAACAACAGCAGTGTCAAGTTTGGGTAAACAAGAACCTCCCTGTCACCGTCCTTGAGCTACCGGAGTACATCTCGGGTGTCTGAGGTTACCCACCATATCTGCGGAGTGGCTATTGGAATGTCAAACCTGATTGAATAAATAGGTCCTATTAAACTTTCCGTAATTGTTTGCGGTTCTGGAATCACTTCCAGTTCAACCATGCTCCCACTAGTGTTTTTTGAAAAAATCCATTTTAATAAAACTGTGGCGAGTCAAGAACAATATCACTATTGATCTTCCAGATGGTAGAAAATCAACCCTCGTCGAAGCTAGGGTCAACCCACAAACTGCCATTACAGAAACGTGCCTTGAGTTATCCAGTGTCTGGTTTTAAGCATAAGCTGGACAACTCCCCTTACCTTAACATCGTTAAGATATGAATCGTTCTATATCCAATATAGAAACTTTGGCACCTATTTAATTGGAACCGGATTCAAATTATGCAGCTGTCTCCAGTGCATAATAACTTAATAGAGAGAGGCTAATCAGTATAACTCAACTTAGGAATCCATCCAATTATGAGTAACCTGAAAGAGAAACAAGTTTCTCAAAAACCATTACTATCAACTGAATACCTATCACAAGAATCTACATCTTCGATTTCTTTGAAGAATCCCGATACTTGTGACACTTGGTTCTCTACTTTATTCCTATACCCACAACTTCTCAAAACTTAGACATTGTATTTCTACGAAACACTTGTCTAAAAACTAGAGAAGTTATAAGTAAACAGAACAGAGTACGAGGACCAACCCCTTTGTCCTGATGGACACTGGACAATATACAATACTCTGTATAAGTCCCCTAAGTTGAATAACTCAAAACCTGTGCATCGTAGGTTGAAAATTGTATCCAGGTGATTTCCTCAAATATCACCAATTACAACGAATTCCGATATAATGAGGATGATCACCTAATTCCCAATAACTTGCTCCCACTCAACATCTATAAAACCATACAGATGTGAGAATGAAACCTGGTAAATACATACCCTGGAGTAAGTATGCAATCGGGAAATCAGTTTTTCTATTAACAATGCACAGTGAATATGAAACATGAATATGTTTCGTAGGGGTATTCTGGTATTCTTAGTAATGCCTCTTCCATAATCCAAATCATGACTTTAACCGTATATTTCTTTGCCACCTATCCAAATCCCTTTATTTGTCTTTAGTCGTTATCTTCTGTACACCATCATTAGGCTAAATGGTTTTCTTCCTTCCCTACCGTTCGGCACCAGCCTATGGTTTGGAAGAATACTATCCAGTAAGCATAATAGGTGTACCCTCCTAATCCTAGGAGTACTCGCAACTTGAGAGAAGATGATGATAAAAGACAATTGAATAAACCTTATTCCTATTTCTCATGAACCGGAATCCATCCTCGAAAAAATATCCTTCGAGTTCATATATAACCATACGATGGATTTATCCAATGGAATTGGATGTTCGTAGTGATACGGGTTGTTCTGGAGAAATCAAAGGTGAAGTAGGAGTGGCGATGAAACACGTGGTTTAGTCGTGAATGTTAATAGTCGCAATTTACTTTGCTCTCTTTCTAATCCATTTATTTTGTCTTTACATATTACCTTCTGCACACCCTACTTAGGCTAATTGGTTTTCTTCATTCCCTACCTTTCGGCACCTGCCTATGGTTTGGAATAAGACTTTCCAATAAGCGTAATAGGTGTACTCTCCTAAACCAAGGAACCCTCGCAACCTGAGAGAAGGTGATAATAAAAGACATCTGAATAAACCAATTCTATTTCTCCTGAACCTGGATCCATCCTCGAAGAAATCCCTTCGAGTTCGTATATAACCATACGATGGATCTATCCAGTGGAAGTGGATGTCCATAGTGATACGGGGTGTTCTGAGAAATACAAAGGGTAAAAGAAGGAGCTGCAATGACTTATGCAATTATAGACAATCCAAAAGCCAGTATTTTAAGAAGGTTCGGTCAACTTTGATCACTGAGTTATAGTCTAGGGTCGGTCAAAAGTCGCTGCCAGAGAGAGAGAGAGAGAAAAGAAACACTCTGCGTGCACTCTAAGCTAGATCAGAATGGTTATCATTTTATCTAATTAGGAAACCTCCCATTGTTATCTCAAATTCTCCTCCAAACCTGAAAGAAGAATTAGTCGGGGTCACCCGAAGAGTAAACTAACTCATCAGTGGGAATCGGGATCCAACTCTCATCGCATGATAACGTGAAGGAAGCCACTCAAGTTATCACACTCCAGAAGGTATGCGCATGCCTGGCAAGTTTCCTGTATGTTTGAAACTCCCGATGTAATTTTTATCCCATACTCTTATGACCTTGACGTAGGCCAACAAATCATAGGCAACATGTCAAGTTCTACCCGTCGTTGTCCTGATCAACTTAAGTCATCGTACATGCCCTTGACGTAGGCCAACAAGGTGTACGTCTGACTTAAACTAATGCATCTATCTATGCAACAAATGAATACCCAGCAGCTACCAAACACTATGTCTTGACGTAGGCCAACAAATATAGCTTGAATACTACTGACCATCAATAAGAAACGACGGAGGATTACGGCTGGTTTTTGGCGAAAAACCTTTAACGTAATGAACCTGATCTTGTTTAAGGAACCTGATAGCTTTATAAAAAAATATAGTAGCGAAAACCTTTTGCTAAAGAAGTCACTCCCGGTGAAGGGATCTCGACACTTTCCTCGTAGAATGAGGTGCAGGATATTCCAACTGAATACCACTATGCAAAACAAAAGGAAACGTCTTTGTAATAATTTTAAAATTTATTCCAACAACATCAAATTTAGGTTTGTTTTATCCTTGCATTGAAAAGAATCAATGCAGTCCCATCAATCAATCACACCAGAAATGTAACACTTTGAATTTACGTTAGAATGTCTTTCGTGATAATTAGTGATCGTACGTGTTATTATATATATGTGTTTATAGGATTATAAGTTATAGCTAGTCGTGTTTAACAAATTGGGAATTTTCTTTTGTAGTGTGCACCTTGCACACTTAGAAATTTTTGAGACTTAGGGTTTTGGTAGCATGTAACCATTTTTCTTGTGTTGCATGTTTGTTATTTTTCCCCACCATTTTAACCTAAACAAAACCCCATTTTGTATAATTCAAATTCTATTAAACAATGAGGCATGGGGGGGGGGGTAGGTAAAAGCTTGACTTTTGACCCATTTTTCCCTCTCTTCTCTCTCTCTTTCCCCACTCCAGAATTCTGGAGAATTCCAGCAGCAAACCCTCCACCTTTCTTCATCTTTTCTTCTCCTCTTCATGTCTCTTTGATCTTTACACAAATCCTACACAAAAACCACACATTTCCTTCACAAAACCTTAGGAAAAGTGAGCTTTTTGAGGTGTTTGAAGCAAATCTGCACACTAGAAGGAGAAGCTGGAACTTTTGGTGTTCTACAAGATTCTTAGAAGGTATTAACTCATATTAGCACTCCGTTTCCTTAAACTTATAGTATTCTTTAGTAAAAATCTCATTTTTTGGTGCATTTTTGGTGATATTTAAGGATATTTATGAATCACATGTTAGATTAGGGTTTTGTTAGTTGTGTTAGCTCTATTAGGTGTTATTAGAGCTATCTTTGGCCAAGTTTTGTTTCAGTTTGCACAAAAATACCCTAAAGTTCTATTTTAGTGCAAAGTGTGGATTTTAACTAGAAATAAGGCCCTGTAGGATCTGCTGTTACCCGAGACATTTCAGAGTAAAACTAGATGTTACTGTAGCATGTATGGGGGGTATAGAGAGCACACACCAAACCTGGGAGCCCAATTCCCATTTGGGGCCGCCAAATTATGCATTCTGGCCACAAATTGCGGCCAGATGGGGGTGCTTTGGGTTGGGGTTTGGGGTGTGGGTGTCTGCTGCTATGTGGGTTGTTTTTCTATATATAGTTTTCCAATATCTTTCCTGTATCAAAATCTGGAGGTGATTACCTATTTTCCCGTATTTTCAATCTTTCGTGACACGCGTGATACGTGTGTGTGGGTTTGGGGTTTCTGCGTATCGCGGCGCGTCGAAGTGGTTTCAGGCGCGTAACCACAAGTTTTAGCGTATCGCGCACACGCGCGCTTGGTTCGTGACACGAGTTACTAGTTCGGCTTTAATGTCGCGTTTGTGTGACTTCAAGCTTACGTGTGATATATTGTGTAATTCTAGGTTCGCAGGCGAGTACGGCGGACGCCGCACAGAAGGGGAAACAAGTTGTTGGCTATACCTAGCGAGGGACTACGGTGAGTAGATTTCACATCTACGGGGATATCGCCCGCATGGCGTTCTACGTCAGGGCTGATAGGACCTTATAGTTTCCTTTGTATACATTGACTATTCATGGCTACTATTTAGTGCATACTGCATTCCCTGCTATTTGGATATAAACTAGAATTGATAGAACACCGAACCCTTACTAACGGTCCATGTTGCACGAGCACTATTCTGCATGTTACACACACACCGTTAGTAATTGCCATGACACTCACACTGTAGTAAATCACATCGGATCATTACATTGTAGCTCATCTATATGTGACTTGACATGCTATTTATACTTGATGCCTATATCACATCGGATCATCATATTGTAGCTTATCTATATGTGACTTGACATGCTATTTATACTTGATGCCTATATCACATTGGATCATCATATTGTAGCTTATCTATATGTGACTTGACATGCTATTTATACTTGATGCCTATATCACATCGGATCATCATATTGTAGCTCATGTATATGTGACTTGACATGCTATTTATACTTGATGCCTATATCACATCGGATCATCATATTGTAGCTTATCTATATGTGACTTGACATGCTATTTATACTTGATGCCTATATCACATCGGATCATCATATTGTAGCTCATCTATATGTGACTTGACATGCTATTCATACTTGATGCCTATATCACATCGGATCATCATATTGTAGCTCATCTATATGTGACTTGACATGCTATTCATACTTGATTCCTATATCACATTGGATCATTATATTGTAGCTTATCTATATGTGACTTGACATGAGATTTATATTTGACGCACATATCATATCGGATCATTAACTTGCATTTTGCTTTGGATTACATGTGATTTCTAGATTTGGGAACCGTGGCTATTGCAAATATGTAATCATTTAAAAACCCGATTCCCTTGATATGATATTTCGGTGCATCCACCATGTGTTTTCTCGGAGCTAGAGTGATATATGTGAACCCGAATCGAGGAGTTGGTTGAGACCGATTACGGGTACATGGTGGACCCGGTATGGTACGCCGGGGCGAGAACGGTTTCGCTGTGCAGTAGACGGTGAGCCTGGCAGAGGGACTACTACCTACCGGTGATTGGTTGGACCTGACAGTTATCCGAAAGGTACTGATCAGAGTCTATAGATTGATGCGGGGTGATCCGTACTGCTGGGGCCGAGGGCCGATACCGCAGACGGAGCCCGTGGGCTGACCCGGACTGACGGGGCCCGATGGATGAGGATTTGTGTGTCGATGCTGGACACGAGTATTTATGATATTTGGGTGCCGATGTTGGGCACTCGGGATTCTCAGAGATGTACAGGATTTGAGGGCCGATGAGAGTGCCGGCGCTTGAGCTATTTGGGGGATCTGGGTGCATTGATGGACACCGATTATATATTCCACGTTGACATTCCGTGTAGATATTATATTGCCCCTGCTCAGCATTTACTATTATACCTCATCCTGTAGTTACATTACCTGATAGAGTACTTGCATGATTATTGCACATACTGCTTATCACATATTGATATCATCTGTTGGCATATGATAGAGTAGCGCAGTACGTGCATGCTCGCGATTACCTTTATATGTTATCTCTATTCACGAGTTGGCAACTCACCCCCGTTGTGCCACAGTGTTTGCAGGTTGCCCTTCGGAGTAGTCGCGGCAGGCTGCGGTTGCATCTTTTGACACAGATACCCCCATATTTGGTGTACTAGCTCTTTTGCTGATAGGTGGGTTTTGTGCGGTATCTGTTTATCTTTCAGTATGTACATTGTTGTATCTAGTATTCTCCATCTACCATGTATGTATTTGACTTAGAGACAGTGTGAGGACGATGATGTATTATATTTGTATTCTGGTGTCGAGCTCGTTGTGAGCCGACTGTACTTGCAGTTTATCTTATCTATGATGTTCCCACTTGTGGATCTTGATCTTCGCTACGGCGTCGTATATTACTATCTTGGTGATTGTTTACTTAGATTTCTTATCATGTTAGTAAGTGCTTTCATTTAAAACTTATAACACTCTATACTTTCACTGGTTTGATTTCTGGGTTTTCGGTTCACTTAGTTGCGATACGCCTGTAGACGTTACGTGGTTAAGTGCCGGTCACGGGCCAAACTTCGGGTCGTGACAAGAAAAGAACGAAAATAAAATGTACGTATATGCCATTCGCATTCGTCACAGGGTCCCGTCATCACCCGTTAGGTTACTTAACTAACGACAGAGCAGGGACTGGACTAGCGCGGGTGTAAAACATATACAACATCTAATAGTATATATACTAATATACAATAATCGCTCCAGGCGTGATAAAATGCAATATTACAGAAAAGTAATAAGCATCACAGAACAATACAGATAATCTGGGATCCCCGGGTTTCACAGAGCCGCTACTGAAACCCGACGTTCCCGGGGTCGTATGGATAGCCTGTGCAATGAAACCTAGAGCCCTACGGGTGCGGAAAGTTACCCGCCAAAACCTGAAGCGAGGTGGTCCCCACAATATAGTGAATGGAACACCCGACACTTCACGGAATCCGGTAAATTGAGCACCCCTTCTTGGGTCAACCTGTACCCCCTACGAGTGCGGCGAATAGTCTGCTAATTCTTGAGTGAGACCCCTTTGCCTCTCAAAGCCATGAGATACGGACCCGTTGCCCTCCAGAACCCGGCTATTCGTGCACTCCACCGTGGGGTAAACCTAGTACAGAAATAAAAAATAGTATAACAGGTACATCGACCGAAATCTGGTCGTGCCCCAAAAGAATAATATACAAACAGGCAGTGACGGCAGTCCACAAGTCGGACGCTCGCCCCGCAATATCAAATGCACAAATAAATCCAAACAGCACTACCATTGCACACTGCTATCCACCACGACAAATCCGCAACATCACAGCACAACACAGAACATCAACGCGAATGTCACGTTCGCAAACCCGTCTAAAAGAACTATTGCAATTAGACGCGGTTTACCGATCAAATGACATTCCCGGTCGGAGATATAATGAAAGTACTGTAAACTAACAAGTTTAAAAATTCGATCGACTAAATTTCCTGAAGTGGGCCCCACAAGCATCTGCTGTACAGTAACAAAATCTGGGCCTAAAAGATATATACCAAAAACCCCAATTTCCACATAAGAAGTCACTGTGCAAATTTGGAGCACAGATCTCTCAGAATGGCCGCGGAAGCGCGGTCAAACCCTAGGTTTGACCGCGATTCCGCGGCGGTCTTGTGAGATCACGCGACCAAATTTGTACGGTGAGCTTAGAAAACCCTGCTGAATTTTCTGTGATGTGTAGAATTATTTTTAGACACTGTTTAAAATCAACAGAAACTCAGAACATGGAATTTTGCGGTTTTTGAAAATCCGTTCGATCGAAGTTTTAAACGCGTTAGCACAAGTTAGTATAGCTTAATGGTGAGGCTCTGATACCACTGTAAGTCCGCGGCAGCGCCCCGGCCGTCTAACAGACGCCGATATGCGGAACAAAAACTTTTACGAATGCGCTATCGCGTACTTTATCCCGGATCGTCCATTAAAGCTAAACTAACAAATTGTAAAGAGGGTAGAATTGTTATACCGAATGATCCGAATCCTTCGGTCTTCAACCATCATCCCACGCTATGTTGCAACTGATCCGAACTTGCTTGATCTCCGTTCTCATCGTCCAGGTGGCACCACATCGATGGATCTTTAAACGGGCTCCCGCCTCTGAACCAAGGCAACTCGATCGTCAAGTTTGCCAAAAGAGACGACCAAGATGAAGTAGAGAATGAGTAGAATACTTTGTCCCGTTACGTCCAAGGCTATGGGCGAACGGTTAATAGTAGTTGCCAATTGAAATCGGGTGAATGGAAATTGAACTAGGAAATTTCCATACACTAAACTATCATGATCTTTTTCTCTCAAGCAAATAAAAAAACCATTACCAACCTCACAAGAGGGGCCGGCCACTTATAGAAGAGGGAGGGTGAGTGTAGGAGAGGGGAGGGTGAGCTTAAGAGAAAATATCTAGTGTGAACACAAAGTGTGAACACAAAGTATGAACACAATAAATACACCATTAATGAACAAGTGAGTCACAAGCCTAATCACCCTCTCTAGAACCTTCTAGAATACAGACTCACCTCATCAAGAAAAGATAAATCCGTATTTAACCGAATGTTAAATACGGCTGTTAGAAAACTGAAAACTGGCAACTTCCAAAAGTGATCCTGAAACGAATTTCAGGATAACCCCGTAACAGTATAAACATACCCGCATTTATATTATGACCGAATATAAATGCAACTGAGACAAAGATATTATATCTACACAGTATAATACTGGGATCCGGCTTAAACCAAAGCCTACCAGTATTATCTGCCCGAAAAATGACACGTGCGAAAACGCACGTGCATTTTCCGAACCCTGCCATAAACCCATACGGCATCTACAACGTTTCGCCCGAACTTGGGAAAGTGTCTGTGGGGGACTCTAATGACTCATCAGTACACTGGCACTGGGTATAACCACTAGCACGTCAGAGGTACTAGCTGTACGTAACATTTTGCCTATGTATTGATTGGAAGGGAAACTGACAAGCGAACTCATCCAATAAACCCTACTGAGCCTGACAGTGACAATAACTGTACAGTCCGGAACATTCGTCTATGAGTATCGCATATATGGCCTAGGGGGCCGGTAAACGTCAGACCCCCAACAGCTGTATAAGTCGTGTCAGAGAGCAACCCAGAACACCCTGAGATTCTGCTGGTATACCTACCAGTATATCTCGATTACCCTGGCCAGGGATTTCGTGTAATGGCTCTCCTAAGCACAGCGCGATCTCACTCCCAATACCGGGAGAGACGAATCCCCGAAGATCCGCTCTCTTGCCTCCAATGTGGCTCGGGACTGTACCCAAAATATACCTGTTTGCACGACTCCTTTGACCCGTGGTAGGGTATAAATCAAAGCACAGTGGGAACTCACACGAGACAAATGACGACCTCAGGTCGATGAACTAACCTGTACACATGTCACCAGGGAACTGCTATCTGACGATATGTATAATACCAACTAGCATATTCCCGGCGAGTCCTGTCCGGTGTACTCATAACCCAATGAGCACCTGTATACATCTTAGGTGATCCAACTGACACCAGTGGCTTGTGAGACCGGCCACCGCCCCTCGTCGGGGTCTCGACTGTATACACTAGTCTACTCCGGAGTATCGATGCCCTGTCTCGAAACTCCCACGACTAGGGACACTTTAAGGATGTGCTTATAGACCCCAGCTCCCATATATATGATCTCCATCATACTGCTGGTAGTCAAGCAAGAATCCTATTGGCTTTATCAACATATACATGATGATAAAGACAAACAAGATAGCATACTATCATTTCAAGTAAGACTGTTCATCGGTATTGGTCCTTCCTCAATCATTGCAATCACGTACCTGCGATCCAATAATTGACTTAGAGGGCACTATATCCAACACTCTAGGGCATATACACTAACAATCTGAACCCCTACTGAGCCTGTCTGTGACAATCTCCGTACAGTCCGGTATGTTCGTCTGAGAGTATCGCATATCGAGTCTAGGGTGGTGGATAAAGTCAGACCCCTAATAACATGATATTTTGTGTCGGTTTGAAGCCCATCATCAACTGAGAAACTACTGATCCAAATTAGTAATTCTCATCTACCTTGGCCAAGGATTTCTGGTGATGGCCACCCTTGCACCTCGTGACATCAACCCCTAATACCAGGAGAGACGAATCCCCGACGATCCGCTGTTGGCTATAGTGCCCTCAAGTCAATTATTGATCGCAGGCACGTGATTGTGATGATTGAGGGAGGATATATACGGGGAGAACAGTCTTACTCGAGATGATAGTATGCTATCTGGTTTGTCTTTATCATCATGTACATGCATTAGGTGCTATTACAAATCACTATTACATGTTGATAGAGCCCATAAGATTCTTGCTTGACTACCAGCATTATGATGACGATTATATAAGTGGGAGCTGGGCGGTCTATAAGTACATCCTTAAATGTCCATAGTCGTGGGAGTATCAAGACTGGGCTTCGATACTCTGGAGTAGACTAGTGTGTACTTATCTAGACCCCGATGAAGGGTGGTGGCCGGTCTCACAAGCCATTGGTGTCAGTTAGTCACCTGAGATATTATACAGGTGCTCATAGGATTATGAGTACACTGGACGGACTCGCCGGGAACATGCTTGTTGGTATTATACCTATTGTCAGATAGCAGTTCCCAGGTGACATGAGTACAGGTTAGTCTATCGACCTTAGATCATCATTTTTCTCGTGTGAGTTCCCACTGTGCTTTGATTACTACCCTACCACGGCTCAAAGGAGTTGTGCAAACATGTTTTAGTTAGGTACAGTCCCGAGCCACATGGAGTCAGTGAGCGGATCGTTGGGGATTCGTCTCTCCCGGTATTGGGTGTTGATGTCGCAATGTGCACGGGTGGCCATCACCAAAAATTCTCAGCCGAGGTGGATGAGAATTACTGATTTGGATCAGTTGTTTCTCAGTGGGTGATGAGCTTCATACCAACACGAAATGTCGCGTTATTAGTGGTCTGAATTTATCCACCCTGTAGACTCGATATGCGATACTCTTAGACGAATAGACCGGACTGTATGGAGATTGTCACCGACAGGCTTAGTATGGGTTCGGATGAGTTTGCTCGTCGGCCTTTCTTTCGCTCAATATCAGGGTAGCCGTTATGTACAGCTAGTGTCGCTGACGTGCTTGTGGTATACCCACTGCCAGCGTATTGATGAGTCTTTAGAGTCCCACACAGAGGGTTTCGCTGGTTCTGGCGAAATGATGTAGTAGCCGTATTGGAACGTGCAGGGTTCCGATCGATTGATTGTACTATGTACCCGGACATTCGATCGGACAGTTGATAATACTTGCCGGCTCGGGTTTGATCTGGATTATCAAATCAGGTATTGATTTAATAATTTACATATATATATTTCGATATGTATATTCTAGTATTATGTTCTTTGTGTTATTCTATCTCTTCGGATATTCGTGTTTCGGTACGAATACAGGTATGTATATACAGTAGAATGTAATTCGTATTTTTCCGGAAAATATTCTAGAAGGTAGACACCTCATATTGGTTTGACCATTTATATTAAATGGATTATATGGTGGCAAAGACTTGATGGGAGTATGGCGAGGACCATACTTGCATAGTGTGTACAAATGAATTGTTAATTCATTTGTGCATACTATTCAAGTATGGGCACATTTTTAAAATGGAAAATATCTTTTGTAAAACCTATTCTTGTGTGAGTTTTTCTACACTTGATTGGCTTGCTCATTGTTGGAAAAATAGAAGAGAGATGGTTCATTCTTGAGAGCTCTCTTCTCCTCACCATTAGCATCACTCTCCTCTTGGTTCTCTTGAGTTTCCTCCACCTTCATCTTCCACCTCCTCTCAACCATCTCATGTGTTGAGAATCATGAGAGGATGTGAGATGAGATAGATACACTTAGAACACTCACTACATCCTAGGCTTTCTAGATTAGCAACCTAGAAACTCTACTTGCTTCACTTGCTTTGATGTGAAGATAGAGCCATGAGCTACATCTCTCGGGTGGATCATCTTCGACGGAGGAAGACTGGCGGCCAAGTTCGTTCGAGCACGCCTCAAGGAGCTTAGGAAGGTGTAGAAGACCGAAAGACTTGGTTCTTTTGGTATAATCACTTTAACCCTTTAGTTAGACTCTTTATTAATTGCTAGTATATGTTTATAGTTTTAATCTTAGGGCGGGTTTAGTTTGCGCAAAAAATTTTAAAAGCCAGTTTTTGTTCCGTATTGGCCACGGTGGTGACCAGGGCGCCGGCGAAACTCAACACGGTATCAGATTCACCCATAAACCAATACTAGCTAGTTTGCACAAGGTTAGAATATTGATCGACCAATTTTTCCGAATCAAAATTCCATTTTCTTATGCCCGCCGTCGATTTTCAAATGTGTTCAAACAATCTTTCAGAGGAAAGTAAAAATCTGTGCAGGCATTTGTAGGGGACCACAAGAAATTTGGGCAACTGAACCATTAAATTAGCCACGGAAGTGACGCAATAGATGACTATTTCCGGTGGTTCCACGGCCGTCTTGTGGAGAAATTGCACCAAATTTCTCGTGGCACTCTCTGACATGGAAATTTGATTTTTGGGATATTTAGTTTTGGCCCAAATTTGTTTGAGTGCTGGTTTTGCATTTTGGGCCAGTATGGGAAACTTTAGTCGATCGAAATTTTAAGTTCGTGTTTATCAGTACATGTGATGATATCTGCGACCGTGAATATTAATGAGCGGTACAATCCGACTAGTTGCTATATGTTCAATTAGACGGGTTTGCGATCGTGATATTCACGTTGATGTTCTGAGTTGTGCTGATATTATGGTTGGATTGTTGTGGTAGATAGCCTGTAGTGCAATGGTAGTAGTACGGTTCAGTTTTATTTGTATATTCAGTATTGCGAGGCGAGCGTCCGACATGTGGACTGTCGTCTCTGCCAGATTGTATATTCTTTTATTGGGGCATGACCGGGTTGATGTCGGTGTCGCCATTATAAATATTTTTCTTTTTTGTACTAGAATTACCCCACGATGGAGTGCACGAATAGCTGGGTTCTAGAGGGCAACAAGCCCGCATCTCATGGCGTTGAGACAGAGGGGCCTTACTCTAGAATTGGCGTGCTATTCGCCGCACTCGTAGGGGGTATAAGATGACCTACGGAGGGGTGCCTAAGTTACCAGTTCCATGAAGTGCTGGGTGGCCCATTCACTTTGTTGATTGAGGTTGCCTCACTTCTGGGATTGGCGGGTAACTTGCCGTGCTCGTAGGGGTCTAGGTTTTCATTGCATGGGCTATCCACACGACCGGACATGTCGGGTATCATTTGCGGATCAAATGAAACTCGAGGCTCCAAGATTATCCACCATTCTGTGTTGCTTGCTGAGATTATGTGATGTTGCTTATATTATGCCTGGAACGAATGTTATATATATTTATATATACTAGTAGATGTTGTATATGTTTTGCATCCATGCTAGTCCAGCCCCTGCTCTGTCGTTAGTTAAGTAACCCAACGGTGCATGACGGGGCCCAGTGGCGAATGCGGATGGTATATACGTACATTTTATTTTCATTCCTTTTATGTGGTGTGATATGGATTAATTGACGGGACTGCGTTAATTTTGATTAATGCAAGAAAAAATAAACCCAAATGATGTTGTTGGAACCAAATTTGCAAAAACTATTATTACAGGACGTTTCCTTTTGCTTTGCACAGTGGTATTCGGTTATGAATATCCAGCACCTCATTCGACAAGGCAAGAGCCGAGATCCCTTCATCGGGTGTGACCTCTTGAGCGAAAGTTTGCGTCATCGTAATAACTTCATTATAGTCGATTATTTTACTTTGCATCGTGGTATTTGATTGGGAATATCCCGCAACTCATTAGATTAGGAAATAGCCGAGATCCCTTCACTAGGAGTGACCACTTTAGCAAAAGTTTGCGCCACTATATATTTTCAAAACCACACGGTTCCTTCTACGATATCAAGTTTATTACGTTAAAGGTTTTTCGCCATAAACCAGTCACAGCCCTCCGTCATTTCAGATTAGCATTGCTTAGTATTCGTGCTACGTTTGTTGACCTTGTCAAGGCGTAGTGTGCGGTAGCTCTGTAATACTTTTCTGTCGCATGTATATGTGGATTGATTAGGACAGTCGTTCGACCTTGTTGACCTTGTCAAGGGTCTGTGCGGGTGGGTCTAATTCAATCAGGATAATGACGGGTTGAACTTGACTAGGACCCTTTGACTTGTTGACCTTGTCAAGGTCACTTGGATCCTAGGGGTAAAAATCACAACGGGAGTTTCAAACATACAGGAAACTTGCCAGGCATGTGCATACCTTTTGGAGTGTGGTGACTTGAGTGGCTTCCATCAAGTTATCATGCGATAATAGTTGGATCCCGATTCCCACTGATGAGTAGGTGCTACTCCTCGGGTGATTTTTGATGATCCCGACTAATTCTCCTTTTGGATTTGGAGAATTTTAAGAAACAGTGGGAGACATCCTGATTAGCTAAAGTGATTAACTATTCTAATCTAGATTAGAGTGCACGCTGAGTGTTTATTTTTTTCTCTCTTTGGCAGCGACCATGACCCGACCCTAAACTAAAACTCATGAACCTAGTTAACCGAACCTTTTTAAAACACTTTGGCTTTTTGGATTGTCATAGTCGCATAACTCATTGGAGCTCCTACTTTTCCTTTAGCATTTCTCCGGAACATTCCGTATCACTACGAAGATCCACATTTCTTGGATATTCCATCGTATAGTTACATACAAACTCGAAGGAACTTATTCCAGTTCGAGGATGGATTCTGGTTCATGAGAAATTGAACATGATTATTCAGTTGTCTTTTCCCTTTACCTTCTTTCAGGTTGCAAGAGCTCCTGGTATTAGGAGAGTACACCTATTGCGCTTATTGGATAGTCTTCTTCTAAACCATAGGCAGGTGCCGAAAGGTGAGGAAAAAAGAAAACCAATCAGCCTAAGTATAGTGTACAGAAGGTAGTAAGTAAAGACATATAAAGGGATTAAAGTAAGGGAAAAGGAAATTGCGACTACTATCATTCACGAAGAAACCGCGTATACCCCGGCCATTCCTACATCCCCTTTGCATTTCTCCAGAACACCCCATATCACTACGAAGATCTACATTTATTGGATATGCCATCGTATAGTTACGAACTCAAAGAAACTTGTTTCTGATCGAGGATGGATTCTGGTTCTGGAGAAATAGAATAAGGATTATTCAGTTATCTTTTCTTTTTACCTTCTCTCAGGTTGCGAGAGCTCATGGTATTAGGAGAGTACACCTATTACGCTTATTGGATAATCTTCTTCCAAATCTTAGGCTGGTGCCGAAAGATAGGGAAGGAAGAAAACCAATTAGCTTAAGTGAGGTATACAGAAAGTAATAAGTAAAGACATATAAAGGTATTGGAGTGAGGGTAAGGTAGTATACGGTTACTGTCATGAATCTGGATAGTGGAAGAAACATTACTAGGAATACCCCTTCGAAACATTTTCATGTTTCTGTTTTACTGTGGGATGTTAACTGAAAGCTGTTTTCCCAATTAGATTCTGACTCCAGGGTATGTATTTACCAGACTTGATTCTCACATTTGTATGGCGTTACAGATGCTGAGTGGGAGTAAGAAATTGGGAATTGGGTGATTGTATCCTCAACATATCGGAATTCTTTGTAATTGGTGATATTTGAGGAAATCATCTGGGTTTTGCCTGACGACAAATATTTGGTTTTGAATATTTGTTGTTATGCACCAATTTCAAACTGATATATCAGTACGTTTATTTTATAAAGTGAGATATGACTTTTTGAAATTATGTCTTCTTAACCATAGTACAGTTTTCAACCTACGACGCACATGATTTGAGTTATTCAACTCAATAGACTTATACAAAGTATTGTATGTTGTCCAGTGTCCATTATCCTCGTACTATATTCTGTTTACTTGTGACTTCTCCAGTTTTAGACAAGTATTTCGTAGAAATACAAGGTTCAAGTTTTGAGAAGTTATAGGAATAAAAATAAAGTAGAGAACCATGTGTTGCAAGTATCAAGATTCTTCAAGGTGATCGAAGATGTAGATACTTGTGCTAGGTATTCTATTGTAAGTAATAGATTTGAGAACTTGCTTCTCTTTTAGGTTACTCATACGTGGGTGCATTCTTTGATGAGTAATGCTGCTTGGCCTCCTTCCATTTTATTGATATGTATTGGAAACGGCTGCATGTATTTTGAATCTGGTTCCAATTAAATTAGTGCCTTTGTTTCTATATGGTATATAGAATGGTTTTATATCTTAACGATGTTAATGTATATGGAGTTGTCCGGCTTATGCTTAAAACTAGAATCTAGATAAACTCAAGGCACGTTTCAGTAATGGCAGTTTATAGGTTATCCCGGGCTTTGACGAGGGTTAACATTCTATCATCAGGAAGATCAATAGTTATTTTGTTCTTGACTCGCCACCAGTTTTAGTAAAATAGATTCTTTTCAGAAAACATTAGTAGGAGTATGGTAGAACTGGAAGACATTCCGGAACCACAAACGATTACTGAAAATTTAGTAGAACCTAAAGATTCAATTGGATTTGATAATCTATTGCCACTCCGCAGATTTAGTGGGTAACCTTAGCCACCCGAGAGGTACTTCGGTCTCATCAAAGACGTTGACAGAGAGGTTTTTGATTACCCAAACTTGCCACTACTGTTGTTCTAGACTATGAGATTTGGCAGGAGGATGAGTATAACGTTGTTCTTAATTAGCTTTAGAAGTGTACGTGTATATAACTCTGCCAGAGGGTTGTTGTAGTCAGTGGGTGTAGCGGAAGCATGGTGGCAAGTAGCTTATGTCTATTTATAGACTAAAGCAGATATAGTGGAGTTAGATCGTCAATTTTTGATATGACAGTCATAGAGTTTGACTTCATCAGAATAATAGATGGATGAAGGTAGTAGGGAGTGATGTCTTGGTATTTGGATGACACGCTCTTGATAGGAAGTGATATTCCTATACTGCGATCGGTTACACTATGGTTGTCACAAGGTGTTTCTCCACACAAGATCTGTTAGTGGATGTTGCACACCTTCACAACACTTGTGAGGAGGCGGAAGTGGCAAACGAAAATTTTCTTGCATGCAACACCCATATAAACCCTAGATCTTGTTCTTAAACCTTAACTAGCAAACCTATCTAGAGATCTTATCTACTATGATAGGGTTATACCTAAGGAACCGGTCCTTCGGGTCTTCTTTTGGATGCGACTCCTAGGCTCTTTGGATGCTTGAAAGGAACTCGGTCTCCGGTCACCTCTAGGTCGTAGATGATCCACCTGAGAGTTATAGAACAAGCTTCAAACTCTTCACAAGAGTTAACAAAGAAATCAAGTGTGCTAGAAATGATTACTTAGATGATGTAGAGATTAAGTAGAGGATTAAAGTGATCCCTAAGCTTTTGATTCACAACTCATGTGAAGGGTAAAGCTTGGAGGTAGGAGAAGGAGATAATTTGGAGAGAGAAGATGAATGTTAGAATGAGCAAGTCTCAAGCATGAACAAATGATATGGCTCAAAACAATAATTGAAACATGTGCATTATTTTTCTCAAAAAATAATGCACCATGCTTCAATAGTAAACCTAAATGAATAAAAAATGAAATAAGTCATTCCTTCATCCATGCTTTGACAATTCCAAATTCCACCTCATTGTTTTATTTTGACAAAAGAAAAACCCATTTATGAGGTGTCTCCTTCTGGAATGTATTCTTGTACAATTACAAGAATGTCACGACCCGAATCATTTCGACTCGTGACCGGCACTTAACCACACAACGTCTACCGGCGTAATGCGACTAAGTAAGCCGAACCCAGAAATAAAAACCATAAAAAGTAGTGAGTGAAGAAAACATTCAATTAAACAATTAGAAAAACCTTAAATAGTTCAATAAAGTTCCTTTTTAAAGTTAAGTTATCCTTATAATAATTTTGGCAGCATTTCTTTTGTAAAAGTAACCCCGAAATCGAATACAAAACAGGGTATAAGTAAAAAAAATGAGATCTAATGAAATAAAGCATCCCCAAACGGGAGCAATCACGCCCAACGGCGGAAACCAACACCATAAGAGTAATATACAACGCCGTAGCGAATAATGAGCAATAAGTTGTAAGTCGATGTACTACACCCCAATACTTGTGGGGAGGCGGAATTTTCAAAAACGAACTTGTTTAGTGAACAAACATCGACTAACCGCTTGAATCGAAGCTAAACGATAACTAACCAAACATATAGTTGTTCTAAACTACTATGCTTAGGGATTATACCTATCGAACCAAGTCCTTCGTCTTAACGATCGCCTCGTCCTCCTCGGCCTTCTCTTTGTAGTAGACGATCCACCCGAGAGCAAAACTCCAAGCTTAGCCTCTAAACTTGAGGCAACTAACCTTCTTGGATTGCTAATCAAAGAAGATAGATGAGATAGAGTGAAGGTTATGGATTGTTTAGTCTAGCTAATCCTAGTTCTCAACACATGAGAGGTGAGGATTAGGGTTTGAAGAGAGAGAGCTTGAGGAGAGAGAATGTGTAGATGATAATTGAATAAAGCTTATGAGTATCATAATAGATATGAAGCATTTTATTTTATGAAGAAAAGAATAAAGAGTGATGAATAATCATGCTTCACAAATATCAAGTGGTGATTCATTAGCATGAGTCATTAAGCATTTAATATGCATTAATGAGATGAATGAATCACCCTCATGACTCATATAACCCATTCAATGTATATGACACCTAAACCTCCTTAGTCACCATCTTCTAGAAGCTTCTCGCACAATTACGAGAACGCCCCTCCGATCCGTGAAAATACGGAAAAACTTTAGACTGTAAAAATCCAATAACCGGATACCAATAACTGGCTTAAACCAAAGCCGACTGGTAATAACTGTCCGAAAGTCGTACGCGCGTAAACGCACGTATGCGTCCGAACCCTTGTCGTAAAACCATACGACCTCTATATCGTTTCGCCTGGAGTAGGGAAACTCTCTGTGTGGGACTCTAGAGACTCGAATACCACGCTGGCAGTGGGTTTAACCACAAACCGCAAGCGGCACTAGCTGTACGTAACGGTCCCCAGGTAGTTGTCGATAAGAAGGCCGATGAGGAAACCCATCTGAACTCCTACTGAGTCTGATGTGACAATCTCCATACAGTCCGGTCCGTTCGTCCAAGACTATCGCATATCGGGCCTAGGGGGCGGCAAGCGTCAGTCCCCTAATAGCGGTATAAGTCGTGTCGGAGGGAAGCCCATTACACCGTGAGAAACTACTGGAACCTACCAGCAAATCTCGCTTGCCCTGGCCAGGGACTTTGCGTAATGGCTCTCTGACACAGCGCGATATCAACTCCCAA
Organism: Agapanthus africanus; assembly: GCA_030015575.1. Classification (NCBI taxonomy): domain Eukaryota; kingdom Viridiplantae; phylum Streptophyta; class Magnoliopsida; order Asparagales; family Amaryllidaceae; genus Agapanthus; species Agapanthus africanus. The sequence continues at coordinate 213,032,328 of JASDDO010000004.1, forward strand.
TACCGGGAGGGACGAATCCTGTCTAACCGCCACTACCTCCAAGTGCTCGGGACTGCACCCAACTACTACCTGTTTGCACGACTCCTTTGAGCCGTGGTAGGGTAGCAATCTAAGAACAGTGGGACACACTCGAGGCGAAGTAGCAGTGTCAAGTCTGCGGACTATGCTGTACTCATGTCACCTGGGAACTGTTCACTGACGACTGGTATAAAACCAACCAACAGTTCCCTGTGAGTCCTGTCCGGTGTACCCGTAACCTAACGAGCACATGTATACTATCTCCAGTACGACATACTAACGGCTGTGGGACAGTCCATCTCCCCAACTGGGATGAGAAGCGTACACACTAGTCTACTCCGGAGTATCGATGCTCTGTCTCGATAATCCAACGACTAGGGCCCTGAATAAGGATGTGCTTGTAGACTACCCATCCCCCACTAGTGTGACTGCCATCACAACGCTGGTAGTCAAGCAAGATCCTAAGAGCTCTATCAATACATACACTCACATATTAAGATAGAAAAACCAAGTAGCATACTACCATGTTTAGCAAGACTGTTATATACATGTGAATATCCCAAGCTTCCATTAAGTAATATACAAACTAGTATGATACAGTAATGGCCTTCTAGGGCATAAACCCTAACAATCTCCCACTTGCACTAGGGCCATGTACTGGCATATCGAAGACCAATGATCTCGAGTAGCCTCTCAAACTGCGTCTGAGGTAGGGCCTTCGTGAATGGATCTGCAATGTTCTCTTCTGAAGCAACTCTCCGAACCTCGATCTCCTGACGATCAATGATCTCCCTGATCAGGTGATACCGCCTCAAGATGTGTCTGGACTTCTGATGGGACCTTGGTTCCTTCGCTAGAGCTATAGCTCCGTTGTTGTCGCAATACAGAGGTATTGGATCAACTATGGTAGGAACCACCTGAAGTTCTGTTAGGAACTTCTTCATCCAGACTGCTTCTTTTGTGGCATCGCAAGCAGCTATATACTCCGCTTCCATCGTCGAGTCAGCAACGGTGTCCTGCTTGGAGCTCTTCCAGCACACCGCCCCTCCATTGAGGGTAAAGACATAACCTGACATGGACTTGGAATCGTCCTTATCACTCTGGAAGCCGGAATCAGCAAAGGCCTCCAACCTGAGGTCTTTTCCGCCGTAAACCAAGAACATTTCCTTAGTCCTTCTCAGGTACTTGCGAATGTTCTTTACTGCTATCCAGTGCTTCTCCCCTGGGTCTGACTGATACCGGCTTACCACGCTTAATGCGTAAGCTACATCTGGTCTGGTGCACAACATCGCATATATTATAGAGCCTACCGCAGAAGCGTAGGGTATAATAGACATGCGTTCCCTTTCCAAATCAGTCTTGGGAGACATCTCTTTGGAGAGGATGATTCCGTGATAAGCCGGTAGATTACCGCGCTTAGAATCTTCCATACTGAATCTTTTCAGTACAGTGTCGATATACCTGGACTGTGAAAGTCCCAACATCCTCTTGGATCTATCACGACAGATCCGGATCCCCAGAATGTAAGAGGCATCACCCAGGTCTTTCATGGAGAACCTGTGTGAAAAGAATCCTTTGACAGATTGTAGCATAGGAATGTCATTTTCTATTAATAGAATGTCATCCACGTACAAGACGAGGAATACAACACTTCTGGCTACAACTTTACTATATATGCACGGTTCATCTGGATTTTTGATAAAGTCATATTCTTTGACTGTCTCATCAAAACAGATGTTCCAACTCCGCGATGCCTGCTTTAGTCCATAAATGGACTTAAGCAGCTTGCATACTTTCCCGCTGCTCCCACTCTGATTGAAACCCTCTGGCTGATCCATATAGACGCTCTCTTCTAAATTTCCATTCAGAAAATCCGTCTTTACATCCATCTGCCAGATTTCATAATCATGGAAGGCAGCAATAGCAAGAAGGACCCGAATGGATTTGAGCATAGCCACTGGAGAAAAAGTTTCGTCATAGTCCAAACCAGGTCTTTGACGAAAACCCTTTGCAACAAGTCTAGCCTTATAGGTTTCCACCTGTCCATCTACACCAATCTTTTTCTTGAAGATCCATTTGCATCCTATGGGTTTTACCCCATCTGGAGCAAAGTCCAAAGTCCATACTTTGTTGGTGTACATGGACTCCATTTCGGTCCGCATTGCATCTAGCCATCGTACCGAGTCGCCGCTCTGGATGGCCTGCTGGAAGTCGGTAGGTTCATCATCATCTATGATGCAATCCTCTCTATCCCCATCTATGATAAAACCGTAGTATCTCTCAGGCGGATGAGACGGCATACTACTCCTGCGGAGGGGTGCGGGAATTTCCTGTTCTTCTTGAACTTCCGGTTCTAACAAACTTTCAGTAGCAGTTTGTGGTTCTGGAATTTCTTCCAGTTCTATTTCGCTCCCACTTATTTCCTTTTCTAAAAACAGATGTTCCAGAAAATGGGCATTACGAGAAACAAAGACCTTTTGTTCCTCTGCGTAATAGAAATAATATCCCTTGGAGTTCTTTGCATATCCCACAAACAAACATTTTACTGATCGTACCTCGAGCTTGTCCACATGCTGCTTTTTAACAAAAGCTGGACATCCCCAAATCTTCATATGCTGAAGATGGGGTTTCTTCCCAGTCCACATCTGATATGGAGTGGTAGGCACAGTCTTGGTAGGAGCCCTGTTCAGAAGATATGCCGCTGATTCTAGCGCATAACCCCAGAAAGATCGCGGTAACTCAGCATTACTCATCATGGATCGTACCATATCTAATAGGGTTCGATTCCGTCTCTCCGATACACCATTATGCTGTGGAGTGTATGGAGGAGTAAGCTGAGAGAGAATTCCTTTCTCTTTTAGGTAACCTAGGAACTCGGCACTCAAGTATTCACCACCTCAATCAGATCTAAGTGTCTTGATACTTTTGCCGGTTTGGTTTTCTACTTCATTCTTATACTCTTGGAATTTCTCAAAAGCCTCGGATTTATGTTTCATCAGATAAATGAATCCGTATCTTGAGTAATCATCCGTGAAAGTAATGAAATAGGAAAAACCACCTCTTGCATGTGTAGACATTGGACCGCATACATCGTTGTGTATAAGTCCTAAGAGCTCGCTCGCTCTTACTCCTTGTCCAGTAAATGGAGTCTTTGTCATCATTCCTTTGAGACAAGATTGACAAGTGTCATAGGTTTGATATTCGAACGAGTCCAAATATCCTTCTCTATGTAACTTAGTCAACCTTCTCTCATTGATGTGACCCAGTCTACAATGCCATAAGAAAGCTTTATTCAAATCTGGAGACTTTTTTTTTAATGTGTTCTGGACATTGAAAATTTGGAGTTGGTTTAAAACATATATACCGTTATTTAATGTACCGGACCCAATCAAACCATGATTAAGGTGGATGTTAACAACATCTCTTACAAACGTGAAATCATAACCTTTATTTGATAACAAGGAAACTGATATGATATTACACGTTAAGCTTGGTACAAAATAACAGTTATGTAAAACCAAAATGTGTCCACTCGTCAATCCTAGGTGATAATCCCCGACGGACGCAGCTCCCACGCTAGCTCCTTTAGCAACCTTTAGGGTCATATCACCTTCCTTCAGCACTCTACGGTTTTTCAGTGCCTGCAATGAATTGCAAATATGAGATCCTGATCCGGTATCCAATACCCAGGAAGTAGAGTTGATCGACAGACAATTCTCAATTACAAACACACCTGAAGTCGAAGCCACAGCTTGCTTCGGTTCCTGGTTCTTGGCGTTCCACGCCTTGCAATCCTTCTTCCAGTGCCCTTTCCTGTGACAATGGAAGCACTCATCCTGGCCAACTACCGGTACCGCAAACTTTTTCTTTCCCTTCCCTCCCACCTTACTGACACCTCCTCTAGGTTTGGGTGCGGCCTTCTTCTTCCTTCCTTTGGCTCTTGCCTTGGACCCGGAAGAAGATGCACCGCCAACAAACATAGCGGGTATTTCCCTTGTGTTCTTCAAGGTGCCCTCTGCACTCCTTAACATGTTTAGGAGTTCCGGAAGTTCAACTTCTTTTCTTTGAATGTTGAAGTTCAGGATAAACTGTGCGTAGGTGTGAGGAAGGGACTGGAGAATAAGGTCTGTATAGAGCTCATTATCCAAAGTCGTCCCAAGGTCTGCGAGCTCTTCTATATAGCCGATCATCTTTAGGACATGTTCTCCTACCGATGACCCGACAGCCAACCTCGCTCGAAACAAGTTCTTTGAGGTCTCGTATCTTGTTATACGAGATTGCTCTCCATAAAGTTCCTTTGTATGGAGAAATATGCCATCAAGGTCTATATCCTCGTGCCTCCTCTGATGTTCATTGTTCATCGAGGCAAGCACGATGCACTTGGCTTTCGCGCAATCTGAATCCCAGGTTTTGCGAATTTCCTTATCCGCATTACTGGATTTAGGACCAGGGACAGCAGGTGCCGTAGCGGTGAGGACGTGCCCCAATTTGTCATAGGTCAAAGCCATTTTGATATTCCGCAGCCAATCTTTATAGTTTGGCCCTGTCAGTATATTTTTCTCTAAAAGTAACTTAAGTCCAGTCATTTTCAGGGTCGCTGCAATTAGGAGAGAGAGAAGAAAACTCTTTAGCATGATGCTCTTGTAAGTTTAGAGTGGTTTTTAGTTTATCTAAACTGGATGGCTCCCACTGTTTCTCGAATCCTTCCTCAAACCATAAAAGAAGAATTAGCCAGGACTATTCTCACCGTACAATACTTGCTTAATCGTTCAGCCAGGCCAGTGTCGATACTTCGAGGGAGGTTTTCCAACGCTTTCGCGAAGTTCCTTAATTAAATAACTTCTTTTCTCTGGGGGCGTAACCCCGCTGACACCTTTCTGGACACCTACTAGGTTTATAGCATTGATCGTTAAGTGACGAATATCCTGATAAGTAGCTTATACTCACAGTAGGATCGGGATCCAAATATCATCGTCTGATAATGTTGTAGGAATGCTACCAACATTCATCAAACTCCAAATGGTATGCATCTCTTTGCAAATTTCAGTTTCTTTAGAAATTCCCGATATAAGTTTTTGCCCCATGCTCTTATGACCTTGGCTTTGGTCAAAGTGTCATAAGTCACATGTCAAGTTCTACCCGTCATTATCATGTCAATTTGAACCCATCCGTATATACCCCTGACTTTGGTCAAATGGTAATACGACTGTCCCAAACCAACTCATCTATCTTATGCAACAAATGAAAACCCAGCAGCTACCAAACACTATGCCTTGACTTTGGCCAAAATGCATAGCTTGAATACTACTGAATACCCAAATGAAATGACGGAGGGCTACGAATGGTTTTGGCGAAACCGTGAACGTAGTGAACTTGATATAACCGAAGGAACCTGATAGCTTTTAAAAGGAGTGGTTAAGGCTCCGCATTTAAAAATATCTGTTTTAAAATTAACCGAGTGGTTTCTTTTAAATTGTTCCAACGATTAAAACTTTGGTTTATTTTCTTTGCATTATAGATAATGCATCCCATCATTAACCTATCATTGCAGAAAACAACGAAAATACAACGTCCTCTTATGCCATACGCATTCGCCACGGGGTCCCGTCATTACCCGTTAGGTTACTTAACTAATGACAGAGCGGGGGCTGGGCTAGCGCGGGTGTAAAACATAAGTGACGTCTAAATAGCTATCATATATATAGATATTTTACATTCGTCTGACGCAATGATATTCATTCCAGATCACAGATGAACTTAATTGGATTTGCAAGCAATCCGTGTTTGTTTTGAGCCTGCAACAAAATACGGATTACACAGTTGTGATGAATAGCCATTACCCCACCCACGACCCCTACGGGTGCGGCAAACTACCCGCCCGGCAGTTTGTGCACCCCACCTTGGGTCTGTCCTAGGAGCAAAAACAGTAAAATGAAATAATACAACGGTGGCTACAACCGCAACCTGGATGTGCCCCGCAAAATAATATTACAACAAATTACATTTACATCAAATGAATTAAATGATAACCCATCACATAACCCCGGCTATACACCACAACAGTCCAACACAGTTCATATGCACAAACAGATAAAATCCATTTCAGAAATGTGCAACCCCCTGCCAACTGACATACTAGGAGTTAGGGGAGGTTTACGAACACATTATACAATCACAGATATAATCCAACAAGCAAATACTGTATAATTTCGATCGATTAAACACTTTTAATCTTGCTCCAATACTGCTCTGCAAATCTGAAACTTGAGCAAAAATTAGATATTCCAGAAAATCCCAAATATCACACAGAACCAACACAGGAAAATTGGGTTCATGACTCGGCAACTCGGCGGCGGAACCGCGGCGGAATAGGAGGGATCCGCCTCGTTTCCGCGGCGCTTTAGCCGAATCATGTGCCTAATTTTCTTAGGTGTTCTTCTACTGTCTTTTTAAGCTTTCTGAACATGCCTGAAAAATTTTTGGACTTCATTTAAAAATCGACAGAAACTGATATTTTCGGGCTTTTCCGGTTTCGTTTTTTCCGTTCGAAATTCATACAAATTTGCAAGTAAGTTATTTATTGTTTAGCGAGGCTCTGATACCACTGTAAGTCGATGTACTACACCCCAATACTTGTGGGGAGACGGAATTTTCAAAAACGAACTTGTTTAGTGAACAAACATCGACTAACCGCTTGAATCGAAGCTAAACGATAACTAACCAAACATATAGTTGTTCTAAACTACTATGCTTAGGGATTATACCTATCGAACCAAGTCCTTCGTCTTTACGATCACCTCGTCCTCCTCGGCCTTCTCTTTGTAGTAGACGATCCACCCGAGAGCAAAACTCCAAGCTTAGCCTCTAAACTTGAGGCAACTAACCTTCTTGGATTGCTAATCAAAGAAGATAGATGAGATAGAGTGAGGGTTATGGATTGTTTAGTCTAGCTAATCCTAGTTCTCAACACATGAGAGGTGAGGATTAGGGTTTGAAGAGAGAGAGCTTGAGGAGAGAGAATGTGTAGATGATAATTGAATAAAGCTTATGAGTATCATAATAGATATGAAGCATTTTCTTTTATGAAGAAAAGAATAAAGAGTGATGAATAATCATGCTTCACAAATATCAAGTGGTGATTCATTAGCATGAGTCATTAAGCATTTAATATGCATTAATGAGATGAATGAATCACCCTCATGACTCATATAACCCATTCAATGTATATGATACCTAAACCTCCTTAGTCACCATCTTCTAGAAGCTTCTCGCACAATTACGAGAACGCCCCTCCGATCCGTGAAAATACGGAAAAACTTTAGACTGTAAAAATCCAATAACCGGATACCAGTAACTGGCTTAAACCAAAGCCGACTGGTAAAAACTGTCCGAAAGTCGTACGCGCGTAAACGCACGTATGCGTCCGAACCCTTGTCGTAAAACCATACGACCTCTATATCGTTTCGCCTGGAGTAGGGAAACTCTCTGTGTGGGACTCTAGAGACTCGACTACCACGCTGGCGGTGGGTTTAACCACAGACCGCAAGTGGCACTAGCTGTACGTAACGGTCCCCAGGTAGTTGTCGATAAGAAGGCCGATGAGGAAACCCATCCGAACTCCTACTGAGTCTGATGTGATAATCTCCATACAGTCCGGTCCGTTCGTCCAAGACTATCGCATATCGGGCCTAGGAGGCGGCAAGCGTCAGTCCCCTAATAGCGGTATAAGTCGTGTCGGAGGGAATCCTATTACACCCTGAGAAACTACTGGAACCTACCAGCAAATCTCGCTTGCCCTGGCCAGGGACTTTGCGTAATGGCTCTCTGACACAGCGCGATATCAACTCCCAATACCGGGAGGGACGAATCCTGTCTAACCGCCACTGCCTCCAAGTGCTCGGGACTGCACCCAACTGCTACCTGTTTGCATGACTCCTTTGAGCCGTGGTAGGGTAGCAATCTAAGAACAGTGGGACACACTCGATGCGAAGTAGCAATGTCAAGTCTGCGGACTATGCTGTACTCATGTCACCTTGGAACTGTTCACTGACGACTGGTATAAAACCAACCAACAGTTCCCTGTGAGTCCTGTCCGGTGTACCCGTAACCTAACGAGCACCAGTATACTATCTCCAGTACGACGTACTGACGGTTGTGGGACAGACCATCTCCCCAACTAGGATGAGAAGCGTACACACTAGTCTACTCCGGAGTATCGATGCTCTGTCTCGATAATCCAACGACTAGGGACCTGAATAAGGATGTGCTTGTAGACTACCCAGCCCCCACTAGTGTGACTGCCATCACAACGCTGGTAGTCAAGCAAGATCCTAAGAGCTCTATCAATACGTACACTCACATATTAAGATAGAAAAACCAAGTAGCATACTACCATGTTTAGCAAGACTGTTATATACATGTGAATATCCTAAGCTTCCATTAAGTAATATACAAACTAGTATGATACAGTAATGGCCTTCTAGGGCATAAACACTAACATAAGTAAACATCACAGAAATAATAAACTGCATATATAAACAGTCGGCTCCTACGAGCTCGACACCAGAATACAAATAATATACATCATCGTCCTCACACTGTCTCTAAGTCAAGTACATATATGGTAGATGGAGATACTAGATACAAAAGAGTGTACAATAAAAGTAACCAGATACCACAACCTACCTAATAGCAAAATAGCTCTCGCACCAACCGTAGTGGTATCTGTAGCCAAAAGATGCAAAAAAAGACAGCCTGCCTTGACAACACCAATGGGCAACCTGCAAAAACTGTGGCACAACGGGGGTGAGTTGCCAACTCGTGAATAGAGATTACATATAGAGGTAATCGCGAGCATGCACGTACTGCGCTACTCTATCACATGCCAGCAGGTAAAAATCTATATGCGACAAGCAGTAGGTGCAATAATCATGCAAGTGCCATGTCAGGTAAAAAAACTACAGGATGAGATACATGATAATCAATGCTGAGCATGGGATAAACAACATCTACACGGAATATCAATCGTGGAAAAATGATCGGTGCCCAAAACTGCAACCAAATCCCAAATAAACTCAGGCGCCGGCACTCTCCTCGGCCCTCAAATCCTGTAAATCTTTGAGAATCACGAATGCCCAACATCGGCACTCAAAATATCATAAAATACTCGTGTCCAGTATCGACACGCAAATCCTCATATATCGGGCTCCGTAAGTCCGGGTCAGCCTACGGGCTCCGTCTGCGGTATCGGCCCTCGGCCCCAGCAGTACGGGTCATCCCACATCCATCTCTCGACTCTGGGCGGTATCCTCCGGATAACCGTCAGGTCCAACCAATCACCGGTAGGTACTCGCCCACCTCCAGGCTCAATCGGCAAAGTCCATCGATCATCTTACCCAGGGGAACCATACCGGGTCCACCACGAACCTGCAAACGGATCATCCAACACCTCGAATCTGGTTTCAAGCACACGTCTCAGCACCGAGAAAACGCATGGTGGACGCACCAAAATATCATATCACGAGGGACCGGGTTTTCAAATAGTGCATCTTTTCTCAAATAATCTCACGGTCCTCAAAACAGAAATCACTTGAAAATCCAACACCAATGAGTAAATCAAACGCGATGTGCTATGTACATCAAGCCATAATATAGGTACAAGGGAAAAACCGCTTTTTTTAAAATAGTTTTCAGTTTTCAAAGACATCGTGCGGCTCCCAATTCTATGAAAATCATGTTGTTAGTTATATGTATGCCCTAGAGGCCATTACTGTACATACGATGTATATTGTAGTGGATGCTAGGACATATATAGGGAGGACTTTCTTGCTCGACATGATAGTATGCTATCTGGTTGTACTTTATCTTAACATGTACTCTGATTGTCTCTATGTTACATGTTGATAAAGCCCTTAGGATATGTACTCGACTACTGGGACTATGATGAGATCATACTAGTGGGGCCACGGTAGTCGACGAGTACATCCTATAACTGTTCCTAGTCGAGGGTGTATCGAGACAGGGCATCGATGCACCAGAGTAGACTAGCGTATACGCATCTTGACCCATATGATGGGCGATGGATGATCCCATATCCATCGGTGTTTGACATCAAGGATGGTGTACGGGTGCTCAGTGGAGACTGGGTACACTGGACGGACTCGCCGAGAACTCCCAGATGGTATTATACCATACGTCAGATGGCAGTTCTCCGGTGACACTGGTACAGAGTAGTCTGTTGACCCGAGATCGTCATAGAGTCTTGTGTGGTTCCCACTGTGCTTTGATTTCCATCATACCACGTCCAAGAGGGCGTGCAAAAAGGTGGCTTTTGGGTACAGTCCCGAATCATATGGAGGCAATGAGCGATAGGAGGGGATTCGTCTCTCCCGGTATAGGGAGTTGATGTTGTGCTGTGTTCGATTGGCTATAACCGGAAATCCCTGGCCAGGGTTGCTGAGATTTACTGGTAAGTGTTATCAGTAGTTTCTCGAACTGTTATAGACCTCATATCGACACGACTTATCGAGCTACTGGGGTCTGACGTTTACCACCCCTAGGCGAGATATGCAACATATCAGACGACGATACCGGACTGTACGGAAGTGTTACTGTTTGGATCCACAGGAGAATGTACAGGCTTGCTTGTTGATCTTCTGAGCGCTCAATACCTGGGTAGCTGTTACGTTTAGCTGACCATTTGCAGCTTGTGGGTGTTTGATATGATCATCACCTACTGCCGGCGTATTGACGATTCTTTAGAGTCCTACACAGAGGTTTCTTGACTCAGGCAAAACGGAGTAGGAGCACATATGTGATATGTGCGGGACCGAGGATAATGCGATATGTGATACCGTATTCTATTCTCGCGATATTTGATATCAGCCGGGTCATCGGATCAAGTGTTGATTCGATGAATCGGTACGGATAAATATTAGCCGGTTATATGCGATATAGCCGGATTGTCGGATCAAGTGTTGATTCGATAATTTAATGTATAATAATATATGTGATATATTAAATTGCATTAACTAATATTTGCTCACTAAAAGATTCTTTTTCTCACTCGGGTAATACATTGATATATATGCGATATATGTTAATTGTATTATTTTATTTTGTTACGGTAAATATTATATATGTGATATATAATATTGTAACATGATATGATAACTAATGCAACTTGTTTTGTGGAGTTTAAACATGATTAGGGTTTGGATTAGGGTTAAGTCTTCTAGTTGATTCTAGAAGCTTTTCTTTTTTGTTTTGTGAAAGATATTTACTCATGACTCATCTTTAACTCAACCCAAACCCTAACCCTTGGTTTATTCTCTACAATGGTTTAGAAACCATGGTTGCTTTATTGATCATTATCATCTCTTTTCCTATTCATCACAAAAGGATAATTCATTATTCATCATCTTCTTCCTTCTTCTTCTTTGCTTGAAAATGTTTCTTGCTTTGATTTTGTGATGGATAAATGTGAGAAAAATATAAATAATGAGAGCAAAAATCCTACTTCATCATCCTCATCTTCCCTTGCCATTTAGATGAGGGTGTTCACATCATTTCATGAGTGTTAGCTTGTGTTAAAGAAACTTCGAGGTAGATCATCTTAGTATCGAAGATCGGAAGCAAAGGTTGCGTCTTTCTCTTCGTGGAACCTCTCGAGAGTCCGGATCCCGATGATCGCAGCGAAGGGACCACAACACGGAGCAAATGAAGTGAAGGACCGGATCTACAAAGGTTGTAATCCCTCTCACTTAGTGTTAAAGTGTTTAGCATGCATGTTATCGCCTAATCTCTAGTTTAAAGTTCCGTATTCGGGTAGTTCGGCACGGCTAAATTTTTATTCGGGCATGGTTGATGCCTCGTAGACCCTTGTGCGCGTGCCTAGCAACCCTACAATGGTATCAGAGCCAAGCTAGAGCTTTAGGCGAAGTCTGAACGAAGTTTAAAGTCCGATCGAAACCCGAAACCCCGATAAAACATGCTCTCTGGAAATTTCTAAAAATTGGGATTTTTCCACATTAAAAATATCCAAAAATTACAGCAGGTAATTATAAGAGTTACTGTGAAGCACGTGAGCGTAATTCGCTCAAAGCGCCGCGGAACCACCCCAGCTTATGCGGCGGTTCCGCGGTCACGTGATCGATTTAGCGCACGTGCTTTTCACAGTAACTCCTATTTTCTAATGCTGTATTTTCTGGAAATTTTTATTTTTTTTTATTCAACTGTTGAATTATCCAGGTTGTATTGGGGATTTAAAGTTTTGATCGGATATTATAACTTTGTTTAGTTTTGTCCGGATAACTTTTAGAAACTGTTAAGAAGTTCGAACGGATATCAATAACTCACTTTTTCCCCTGTCGGAAAATTTTTCAAAAGTTGGATTTTTTCTACTGTTTAAGAATGTTCTAAGTCATGCAAGTAACTCGGTGGACCCTCTAGAAGACAACAAATCTTAACTCGATTATGTGACCGTCTTGAACTGCTCTTCGAACCTTAGGGTTTGGGGCAGTACGGCGTGCCACATGTGAGGCGTTGGCTTGACCCTTCTACGGCTGGACCATTGGTACTGTGGCATGTAATGGACGTTTTAAACTAATTTCAAGAGTTGAGATATATTGGGGAAATCTTGGGTACTTGATGATTCGATCGGAAAGTTTATCTTTTTCTATTTATCTGGAATGTGATACAATAATTGGAATCCACAGGTAGTTATGAGATAACTGATTTGAATATTATAAACATAGCAGTTTAGTCTCAAATGATCGGTTGCCACGGAATTTTGATGTGATCAAAAGTCCGTCGCAATCACGTAGTGTACGCGGATACTCGCCGGGTAAACTTAATAGACAGCCTCACTCCATAGCCCCGACCAAGTGACTGTAGGAGAACCCCGTTGCCGAAAGCATCCGTTCGGGTGCTCGCGGTAGCGGTGTTCCGCCTTGGTGCACTTCGTCGACGGTATCAGGGGTGCGGCCGTCTACTAAAGTTTGCGACGAGCATTCGATCAGGACGTCGGGAATCTTGTTGAATTGCCCGGCTTGATATTGAAAAGAGTTTTCGATAATGAGACTAAAATGCGGGGTTTATAATTGTTAGGCATGTGATGTCTAAGGAATTCATTTGGTTAGGCATGCGATGTCTAAGGAGATTGCGGATTCCAACTGTTGTAGTTTTACACTTTCTTTTCTGTGACCGTAAGCGTAGTATGTGGAGTATCGCCGGCTTCGTTGCTATACATCAACGACAATCGGGATACGCATACTTGCTTACGTTGATGATATGAGATATTATGTGTTGCTGTGATATGTTGTATTGGATCGTCGCGTTTGAATAGCCGAGGGTTTTATGTGAGATGAGAGTTTTTTTTTCATTCATGTAAAATTCATTTGTATGTAATATTCTTTTATTGGGGCACTTCCAGGTAGCGGAAGCTGTCACCGTTGTATATTATTTACTTTTCCGCATTAGGTAGACCCAAGGCGGGGAGCACAAGTAACCGGGTTCTAGGGTCCAGTGGGAGACCATCTCGAGGAGTCGAGACCGGGTCTCCTAACCCTAGAATTGGCAGAGTTACTTGCCGCTCTCGTAGGGGTCTAGGGATGTGGGTTTGGCTATTCATCGCGACCGTGGAATCCGTGTTTTATACAGGCTCGTATTGAAAACATGGACGTCCTAGTATATCCAATATTTCATATATGTTCTTCTGCTGCAATGTTCTGTGATGAGATCATATTACTGTCTGAGACGAATGTTTATATTATATATATGAGATATATGTTATATTGCAGATTTCGTTTCAAAAGAGATGCTTGTGAAGCATAATAAAATGGAACTTCATTAATGAGATTAATGAATTAAAAGAAACCTAAAGATGTTGTAGAAACTTGTTTATATAAAACTGGTACCTCTAGTTCTTGCTTTGCATAGCGGTGTTCCTTGTAGAACATCCAGCACCTTATTCGATAAGGAAAGGACCGAGATCCCTTCACCGGGAGTGACTCCTTTAGCAATAACTGGTAGATGCTACAAACTCGGTTTGTCTTTTGATTGCTTCTATAGTTTCTGCTTTGCATAGTGGTATATATGATATATCCTACACCTTATTCGATGAGGAAAGGGCCGACGATCCCTTCACCGGGAGTGACCCCTTTAGCAAAACTAGAAAAGCCTAAAAAACACTCCATTTAAAATCACTCGATTCTACAACGATATCAAGTTCATTACGCAATAGGTTTTCTGAAAAACCTGTCGTAGCTCTCCGTCATTTCAGATAAGTTGTATATAGTATTCGTGCTGCATTTGTTGGCTTTCGTCAAGGTGCAGTGTGCGGTAGCTATATGCTCCTTATCTGCTAGCATACGATGCGATTGGATTAGGTTAGTCGTGCGGCTTTGTTGGCTTTCGTCAAGGGTCGTGCGGGTGGGTTTAATTCAATCAAGAAATGTACGGGTTGAACTTGACTAGCGGGCTATGGTTTGTTGGCTTTCGTCAAGGTCATAGCACGTTAGGGCAAAATATTATTGGGAATTTCAAGTGTTGAAATTTGCAATGAGATTGCATACCTTCTATGAGATAGTTGGATCCCGATACCCGCTGCGAGTAAGAGTTACTCCTAGGAGAGTTTTACACATTACAATTAGCCGATCAAGTAGGTGTCTAGAAAGGTGTTAACGGGGTTACGCCTCTGGGAAAACGAGGTTTACTGTAATTAGGTTCGTGCGAAAGCACGGGGGACCTCCCTCAAAGTACCGACACTGGCCTGGCTGAAAGATTGGCGAACTTGTAGCGTGTGATTAATCCCGGCTAGTCTTTCCTTTTAGGGTTTGAAGAAAGATTTGATTAAAACAGTGGGAGACATCCTGATTAGATATATTAGATAACCAATCTAATCTTGCAAGAGCATACGCTGAGTGTTTTCTTCTCTCTCTCTCCAGATAGCGACCATATCACGCCTTAATCAAGATAATAAAACGGATATATTGACCGAACCCGCTTGTTATACTGAGCTGGGGAACGTTGAACCCGCTCCAACTTATAATTGTTATAAGACAGAGCAGGAAATTGGGGAATACCAGATTTCCCGTGCCGCCCAAACGAAGAAAGTGCATGCTGATGCATCATCTTCGGGTGTGTTCATTACACAGAACTGTTTCTCAGTATCCTTTACGTCCTGAGTATGTGATACCGGATCAGGATCCCGTATATGTAATTTGTTACATGGGCTACAGATAGGTAGAGAACTGAGAACGGGTGATAAGTTTCATGAGACAGAAAACGGTGCAAGTGTTGCAGCCAAGTCTGTTGGTCACTGTCACCCTGTATTACCAGAATACATTGATTCTGAACAAATGTTATTAGATACCGAACCTGATATACAAAATCATATCAGTCTCTTTATTAGTAAAGAAAGGATATAATTTTGTACTGTTGGATAATGTTTTGAACATTTCCTATATCAAGAGTTAATCGGTTCAGGCACGTTATCTAAAAGCATTGACGTTCTAAATCAAACTACAGTTCTTAGTATACGGAACACACACAAGAGGAAGAGTTCAGAAATGAATGAATCCTTCTTGGGGTATTGTAGACTAGGTCATATCAATGCGACCCGACTGGCTGAAGTTACATAAAGATGCATATTTAAATTAGTTTGAATTTACATCTTGTGAAACTTGCCAGTCATGTCACAAAGATAAGATGACCACAGCTCTGTTTATTGGAAACAGAGAAAGAGTTAGTGAACTTTTGGGATTGATACATGCTGATGTATGAAAGTCCCCTGTCTACACATGCCAAGACCGGTTCTTTTTACTTCATTACATTCTTTGATAATCTCTCAAGATTCAGACATATGTTCCTGTTGAAACACAAGTCCGAACCTTTTGAGATATTCACAGAATATAAGTTAGAAGTAGAGAACCAAAATACGGGTAAAAGTATTATGTCCTTTGATGAGATCAAGGAGGAGAATACTTGAGCACGGAATTCCTGGACTATTCTAAAAGGAGAATGAGATTCTCTCTCAGAATTACTCCTCCGTATACACCATAGAACGATGGTATATCGGGGCGGAGCAAACACACCCTATGTGATATGGTGTGCTCTATGATGAGTACTACTGAGTTTCCTATTTCCTTTAGGGCGTTATGCACTTGTGAAGTCGCATACCTATTGAATAGGGTTCAAATCAAATCAGTTGCCTACCACTTCATATGTGATATGGAAGGGGAAGAGCCTATATCTTAAGTTTGTTAAGATTTGGGGTTGTCCGGCCTATGTCTGATAGTAAAATCCGGACAAGCTCGAGGCAAGGTCTGTTATGTAGAACTGGAAGGGTTCCAGCTATACAAAATACAACAGATGATTTGGTAGAACCAATGGATTCAATAGTTTCCAACGAACCTCAGCCTCTCCGCCAATCTAGTAGGATTCCTCACCCACCTGAGAGATACTTCGGTTTCTCTATGACAGTGGGAGCGAGGATTGCATCATGAGATGATGACCCAACTAGTTTCGAGCTGGCCATCAGGAGTGGGACTCTGTAAGAATAGCTGGATGCTTATCGATCTGAGATGGAATCCTTATACACCAACAAAGTATGGACTTTGGTTGCTTTATCTGAAGGGTTAAATTCCCATCAGGAGCGAGTATATCTTGAGAAGATTACTTGGTGTGCATGGAAAAGTTGAGACTTTCAAAGCTATGCTTAAGTCCATCCAGATCCTACTTGCCACGGCTACATACCATGACTACGATATCTGGTGGTTGGGTGTCATGACTGCTTTTCTAAATGATGTTTAGAAGAGAGCGTCTATAAGTACACAGCCGAGGGCTTCGTAGACAGTGGGAGCAGCGGAAACGTGTGCAAGATGTTTTATATGATAAAACAGGCATCGCGGAGTTGGAACATCTGTTTTGATGTGGTAGTCAAAGAGTTTGACTTCATCAAAATGGTAGATGAACCTTGTATATACAAAAAGGTAGTAGGGAGTATGGTGGTGATCCTCGTAGAGTACGTGGATGACATACTCTTGATAGGGAAGGAGTTTCCTATGCTACGCTCGGTCAATCTCCGCTTATCACAAGGATTCTCCATATAGGATCAAAGTGATACCTCCTAAATCCTGGGTTTTGGATCTATGAGATAGATCTAATTGGATGTTAGGATACTCACTAGTTGTAGTGAGACGGTATCAATCGATCCTGGGGAGAATCACTGGAAAGGTTCCAGAGTGATAAGGACGACTGAATGTCAGTCGCAGGCATTGTCTTTACCCTCAGTGGAGGGACGGTATGTTGGAAGAGTTCCAAGCTAAATATCGTGACATACTAGACGATTAAAGGCAAGATACATCGTTACCAAGGATGCTACCAAAGAGGCAGTCTGGATATTTATAAGTTCATAAGATGAACTTCGTTCCTACCATTGTGTGACAATGGAGTTGTGGCTTCAGCCAAGGAACTTCCGTCCCATCAGAAATCCAGATATAATTCTTAGGCAGTATCACCTGATCATGGAGATGGTTGATCTCCAGGGAGATCGAGGTTAGGAGAGTAGACACAGAGGACAACAGCGCGGATCCACTCACAAAGGCCTTTTTCCCAGTAGAGACTTTTATGGGATGGTTGAGTATGAGATACTTCAACCGCAGCTAATTATTGGGTATGCGATACCATAACAGATGGCCCTAGTGCAAGTGGGAGATTGTTAGTTATATGTATGCCCTAGAGGCCATTACTGTACATACGATGTATATTGTAGTGGATGCTAGGACATATATAGGGAGGACTTTCTTGCTCGACATGATAGTATGCTATCTGGTTGTACTTTATCTTAACATGTACTCTGATTGTCTCTATGTTACATGTTGATAAAGCCCTTAGGATATGTACTCGACTACTGGGACTATGATGAGATCATACTAGTGGGGCCACGGTAGTCGACGAGTATATCCTATAACTGTTCCTAGTCGAGGGTGTATCGAGACAGGGCATCGATGCACCAGAGTAGACTAGCGTATACGCATCTTGACCCATATGATGGGCGATGGATGATCCCATATCCATCAGTCTTTGACATCAAGGATGGTGTACGGGTGCTCAGTGGAGACTGGGTACACTGGACGGACTCGCCGAGAACTCCCAGATGGTATTATACCATACGTCAGATGGCAGTTCTCCGGTGACACTGGTACAGAGTAGTCTGTTGACCCGAGATCGTCATAGAGTCTTGTGTGGTTCCCACTGTGCTTTGATTTCCATCATACCACGTCCAAGAGGGCGTGCAAAAAGGTGGCTTTTGGGTACAGTCCCGAATCATATGGAGGCAATGAGCGATAGGAGGGGATTCGTCTCTCCCGGTATAGGGAGTTGATGTTGTGCTGTGTTCGATTGGCTATAACCGGAAATCCCTGGCCAGGGTTGCTGAGATTTACTGGTAAGTGTTATCAGTAGTTTCTCGAACTGTTATAGACCTCATATCGACACGACTTATCGAGCTACTGGGGTCTGACGTTTACCACCCCTAGGCGAGATATGCAACATATCAGACGACGAGACCGGACTGTACGGGAGTGTTACTGTTTGGATCCACAGGAGAATGTACAGGCTTGCTTGTTGATCTTCTGAGCGCTCAATACCTGGGTAGCTGTTACGTTTAGCTGACCGCTTGCAGCTTGTGGGTGTTTGATATGATCATCACCTACTGCCGGCGTATTGACGATTCTTTAGAGTCCTACACAGAGGTTTCTTGACTCAGGCAAAACGGAGTAGGAGCACATATGTGATATGTGCGGGACCGAGGATAATGCGATATGTGATACTGTAGTCTATTCTCGCGATATTTGATATCAGCCGGGTCATCGGATCAAGTGTTGATTCGATGAATCGGTACGGATAAATATTAGCTGGTTATATGCGATATAGCCGGATTGTCGGATGAAGTGTTGATTCGATAATTTAATGTATAATAATATATGTGATATATTAAATTGCATTAACTAATATTTGCTCACTAAAAGATTCTTTTTCTCACTCGGGTAATACATTGATATATATGCGATATATGTTAATTGTATTATTTTATTTTGTTACGGTAAATATTATATATGTGATATATAATATTGTAACATGATATGATAACTAATGCAACTTGTTTTGTGGAGTTTAAACATGATTAGGGTTTGGATTAGGGTTAAGTCTTCTAGTTGATTCTAGAAGCTTTTCTTTTTTGTTTTGTGAAAGATATTTACTCATGACTCATCTTTAACTCAACCCAAACCCTAACCCTTGGTTTATTCTCTACAATGGTTTAGAAACCATGGTTGCTTTATTGATCATTATCATCTCTTTTCCTATTCATCACAAAAGGATAATTCATTATTCATCATCTTCTTCCTTCTTCTTCTTTGCTTGAAAATGTTTCTTGCTTTGATTTTGTGATGGATAAATGTGAGAAAAATATAAATAAAGAGAGCAAAAATCCTACTTCATCATCCTCATCTTCCCTTGCCATTTAGATGAGGGTGTTCACATCATTTCATGAGTGTTAGCTTGTGTTAAAGAAACTTCGAGGTAGATCATCTTAGTATCGAAGATCGGAAGCAAAGGTTGCGTCTTTCTCTTCGTGGAACCTCTCGAGAGTCCGGATCCCGATGATCGCAGCGAAGGGACCACAACACGGAGCAAATGAAGTGAAGGACCGGATCTACAAAGGTTGTAATCCCTCTCACTTAGTGTTAAAGTGTTTAGCATGCATGTTATCGCCTAATCTCTAGTTTAAAGTTCCGTATTCGGGTAGTTCGGCACGGCTAAATTTTTATTCGAGCATGGTTGATGCCTCGTAGACCCTTGTGCGCGTGCCTAGCAACCCTACAGATGTCGAATCATATGTGAAATGAATTACAGCAATATAATCATGGCAATTCTACAGTGGGAGTGTGTCATGGCAATTACTAACGGTGTGTGTGTAACATGCAGATTAGTGCTCGTGCAACATGAACCATTAGTAATAGTGCGGTGTTCTATCAATTCTAAGTTTACATACAGATAGTAGGGAATGCAGTATGCAACAACAATATCCATGACAGTCAATGGGGTAAATGCAACATATAGCTATAAGGTCCTATCAGCCCTGACGTATAACGCCATGCGGGCGATATCCCCGTAGATGTTAAATCTACTCACCGAAGTCTCGCGCTAAGTGTAGCCGACGACTTGCTTCCCCTTCTTCGCAGCGTCCGTCTCACTCTCCTGCGAACCTATAATTACACAATATATATCACACATAAGCTCAAATCCTCAAAACGCGATATAAGGGTCAAACTAGAAACCCGCGTCGCAAACCAAGCGCGCGTGTGCGATACGCTAAAACGTGTGATTAAGCGTCTGAAACTACCTCGACGCGTCGCGATACGTAGAACACCCCAAACCCACACACGTATCACGTGTGTCGCGAAGATTTAAAATACGAGAAACAGGTAATTAGATCCAGATTTTGATACAGAAAGAGTTTTGCAAAACTAAACATACCATAAAACCCCACATAGCAGCAGACACCCCTCACCAAAACCTCAACCCCCAGGTCACCAATCTGGCCGCAATTTGCGGCCAGAAGTAATATTTCGGCGGCCCAGGTTGGGAGCCTACCTCCCGTGCTTCGTGTGTGTTTTCTACTCCTGGTGTACGTGCTCCAGTAATTACAATTTTATTCTGAAGCTACCAGAGTGCAAGCAGATTTCAACAGAGTCCAAAAACCAGTTAAAAACAACATTTAGCACTAAATAGATACTTTAGGGTATTTTTGTGTAATCTGAAATGAAAACTTGGTTTGAACAGCTCTAATAGCACTTAAATGAGTTAACCAAGCCATAAAATTCCCAACTTATCATATACTTAACAATATTCCTTTCAATATCACAAAAAGCACATAAAAACATGATTTTTAGCTAAAATACTACAAATTATGAGAAAGGGTGTTAAGTGTGAGTTTAATACCTCCCAAAAGCCTTAGAAAAACCCAAACTTCTAGCTCTTTCCTCAAATATGCAGACTTGCCTCCAAACTCCCCCCAAAAGCCATTTTTCTATGGTTTTGAGTGCAAGAATGAATGGTTCTTGTGTAGGTTTTAAACAAGAATCAAACGAGAAGTGAAAGATCAAGAACAAGGTGAAGAAAATGGGGTATTTTGCTGCTGGAGCTGCAGTTTCTGCTGTTGAATTTTCAGCAAGAAAAGAAAAGAGAAAAGAGAGGGAGAAAGAAAAGAGAGAGAGAGAGAAAAGCCACATTTATTGCCTCCATGCCTCATTAATGCTCACCATACCTCTCTCTTTTCTCTCAAAATCAATTTCTTTTGTTTTAAAAGGAAAAAGAAAAGGAAAATTTGAAAAGGGTGAGAAAGAATAAGTATGTGCCACTAAAATGCTAAGTGTGTGCATGCAAGCACACTAATCCTCATTAGGAAAGTAATTAAGGAAAATAATTCTAATTAAAAGAACACATTGCTAAATTAAAATTAATTAAAGATAATAAACCCCGTTTAAAATATATGAAACCCCCAATCATCTCAATTTGACTAGATTGAGACGGAAATAAAATTTACGGATTTTATAGAAACACACATCAATGCTAACTATCGTGAAATAAGACTAAACGAACTTTCAAAGTGTTACAATCTACCCCCTTAAAGAAATTCGGTCCCCGAATTTAAAAATCTAACTATACGTACCTTCAAAGAGATGGGGATATCTCTTCCTCATCTCGCTCTCTGTCTCCCAAGTGACCTCCTCGCTGTTCGGGCTACGCCAAAGTACCTTGACTGACGGTATATCCTTTGATCTCAATTTCTTCACTTGTCGATCCAAAATGATCACCGGCTGCTCTGCATAGGAAAGGTCATGCTCAAGATGGATCGTCGGGTGCTGAATCGCATGCGAATGATCATGAAGATATCTGCGGAGCATCGAAACGTGAAATACGGGGTGCACATCTGGGAAACTAGGCGGAAGGGCCAACCGATATGCAACTGCACCAACGCGCTCGAGGATCTCGAAGGGGCCCACATATCTGTGTCTAAGCTTCCCCTTCTTCCCAAATCTCATCACACCTTTCATTGGGGAGACCCTTAAGAAAACATGATCACCAACAGAAAACTCAAGTCTGCGCCAACGACGGTCCGCATAAGATCTCTGCCTACTCTGGGCTGCCCTCATCCTATCGCGAATCAACTGGATCTTCGCGGTCGTCTCCTCAACAATCTGTGGTCCTAAGATACTGCTCTCACCGAGCTCCGTCCAACAGGCGGGCGATCTGCATCTCCTCCCATAAAGAGCCTCAAACGGTGCCATCTGAATGGTCTCCTAGTAGCTGTTATTGTAGGAGAACTCTACTAAGGGCAAATGATGATCCCAGCTACCTCCGAAGTCTAATACGCACGCTCTGAGCATGTCCTCGAAAGTCTGAATAGTCCGCTCTGACTGTCCGTCGGTCTGCGGATAAAATGCTGTGCTGAAACTCAAGCGGGTGCCCAAAGCCTCCTGAAGCCTCTGCCATAGTCGGCTGGTAAACTGGGTGCCTCTGTCGGACACGATACACGTCGGAACTCCGTGCAGTCGTACGATCTCGTCGATGTATATCTGGGCATACTGAGCAAATCCGAAAGTCGTCTTCACAGGTAGAAAGTGAGCCGCTTTTGTCAAACGATCCACGATCACCCAGATAGAGTCGTACCCTCGACTAGTCCTGGGTAGACCTACAATGAAGTCCATAGAAATCTGTTTCCATTTCCACTCCGAAATGGGCAACGGCTGTAGCTCTCCCGCGGGCCTCTGATGCTCGGCCTTGACTTGCTGACAAGTCAGGCATCTCGACATGAAATCTGCGATGTCCCTCTTCATACCGTCCCACCAGTAAACATCTCTCATATCGTGGTACATCTTGGTGGAACCTGGATGAACACTGTACACCGAGCGATGTGCCTCCTCAAGAATCTCACGCCGCAGTCCCTCAGCATCTGGTACGCACATTCTAGTCCCAATCATAGTATCCTCTGATCATCGATCACGAACTCGAAAAATCTGCCATGTCCCATCTGTGTCCTGATCTCTGAACAACGGTCATCACCGTGCTGTGCCTCATGTATACGGTCAAGCAACTGTGGGCGTGCACGAACATGCGCAATCTGTCCTCCGATCGGCGTAAACTCGAACTGTACCCGGTTGTCGCATAAAATCTGCCAATCTGCCGACGACTGACTCTGCACTGCGCTCAAACAAGATAAACTACCCCTGGGCCTCCTGCTCAAAGCATCCGCCACAACATTAGCCTTGCCCGGGTGGTACAAGATCTCGCAATCGTAATCCTTCACTAACTCCATCCATCGGCGATGTCTAAGGTTCAGGTCTCTCTACTGGAATATATACTTTAAGCTCTTGTGATCAGTGAATATCTGGCACGACTCACCGTAAAGGTAATGTCGCAAGATCTTAAGTGCAAAGACCACTGCAGCCATCTCCAAATCGTGAGTGGGGTAGTTCTGTTCATGTTTCTTCAATTTCCGCGAAGCATACGCAATCACCCTATCATGCTGCATCAATACGCACCTTATCCCCACTAGAGAAGCATCACAATATACCACAAATCCGCCTGACCCTGAAAGCGATAATAATACTGGCGCCGTAGTCAGTAGAGCCCGTAACTGCTGAAAACTGTGCTCACACTCCTCCGTCCAAACGAAAGGAACTCCCTTCCGGGTCAACCCGGTCAACGGTGTAGCAATACGGGAGAAGTCCTGCGCGAATCGCCTGTAGTAGCCGGCCAGCCCTAGAAAGCTGCGAATCTCCGTAACTGGTGTGGGTCTGGGCCAACTCCGAACGGCCTCGATCTTCCTTGGGTCTACACATATACTGTCTCGTGAAATCACATGCCCCAAGAAGTCTACGCTGTCCAGCCAGAAAGCACACTTGGAGAATTTGGTGAAAAGCTGATGCTCCCTCAAGGTCTGCAGTGTAATCCGCAGGTGCTGCTCGTGCTCGTCTCTGCTCCGAGAATACACCAAGATATCGTCAATGAATACTATGATGAAAAGATCAAGATATGGCCGGAAAATACGGTTCATCAAGTCCATAAATGCTGCTGGCGCATTGGTGAGTCCGAACGACATCACCAAAAACTCGTAATGGCCGTAGCGTGTGCGGAAAGCTGTCCTAGGAATGTCCTCCTGTCGAACCCGCAGCTGATGGTAGCCTGAACACAAATCGATCCTCGAAAAGTATCCTGCCCCCTGAAGTTGGTCGAAAAAATCGTCGATGCGTGGCAAAGGATACCTGTTCCGCACTGTAACCTTGTTCAGCTGGCGGTAGTTGATACACAAACGCAAACTACCGTCCTTCTTCTTAACAAATAGGACCGGAGCACCCCAAGGAGAAACACTGGGTCGAATAAGTCCCTTATCCAGCAAATCTTGTAACTGACCCTTCAATTCTCTAAGTTTGGCCGGGGTTATCCGATAAGGCGGTATAGAAATAGTCCCCGCGCCAGGAACCAAATCGATACAGAAAGAAATGTCGCGCTCGGGCGGTAGCCCAGGAAGCTCATCAGGGAACACATCAGGGAACTCGCTAACAACCGGAACCTGATCCAACGGAACCTCTGTAGCTCTAGAATCGCAAACATAGGCGAGAAATCCCTCACATCCCCTCCTTAAGAACTGTCCAGCGCGAAAAGAAGAAATCAAACTGTGAGGGGTGGCACCACGGTCCCCCAACACAACAAAAACCGACTCGCCGGGAAAACAAAATCTAACTGTCTTCTCATGGCAGTCCACAGAAGCATAGCACGTGGCTAACCAATCCATGCCCAAAAGAACGTCGAAGTCCAACATCTCAAGAAGGATCAAGTCGACAGGTAACTCTATCTCGCCAATACAGACGGTACAGGATCGGAACACATGCCTAGCAACAAACGACTCTCCCACAGGAGTGGTCACAACAAGCGGCTGATCAAGTAAACTGGACTCTCTACCCAAACTCGGCACAAAGTGTGTGGATACGTACGAGTGCGTGGATCCGGGTCGAATAACACGTGTGCATCAACCGAACATACTGGAAGGATACCTGAGACCACCGCATTGGACGCCTGCGCGTCCTGATGCGTCAAAGCAAAAACTCGCGCCTGTCCTCCACCTGTGACTGACTGTCCTCTGCCTCGGTCGCCCCATCCTCTCTGAGCAAATCCTCCACGCCCACGACCTCTCTGTGTATGAGTCTGACGCGGAGTAACTGTAGGTACAATAGGCAACGCCCTCTGGGGTGGTGAAGGTGGTAAGGTGACGTGCGGTGCTGTTGTCTCCCTCCGGTGTATCTCAGGACAATCTCTGACGAGGTGAAGTAGACTGCCGCATCTATAGAAACCCCGCGACGACTGCTGACTCTCCCGTGGATACGAACTAAACATCTGGCCTCGTCCCGAATCTCTGCCACTCCCCGTACCGGAATGATACCTATCGCGGCGTCTGAATGTCTGTCTCCGTGCTGATATACCAGTACGAACTCTCTTCGGGTCTGGAACTACCGAAGTCTCAGCAAGGCGCTCCTCGACTAATAGGGCTGCGTCCACCGCTGCTGCATATGTCTCATAATGTTTTGCGCTGATCGCAAGGAACAGTGGTGTAAGCAAGCCTCGGACAAATCTCTTGACTCGCAACTCCTCGGTAGCCACTAGATACGGGGCATAGATAGATAGCTCTGTGAACAACACATCATACTCTGCCACTGACATCTCCGGAGTCTGGCGTAAGGACTCGAACCTGCGTGCTCTAGCAACTTTGACGCTCAGTGGAAGGAAGTGGGCAAGGAATAGCGCCACAAACTCTGTCCAGGTCATAGGAGGAAGACCTACTGCTCTGCCCTTCTCGACTGATTCGCACCATTTCTGCGCAAGACTTTCCAGGCGAAAACTCGCGAATTCGACCCATCTCGCATCTGCGCATCTGAGGGAACGACATATCCGAGCCATCCTATCAATGAAAGATTGTGGGTCCTCGGCTGCATCGGTGCCTGTGAAGACCGGAGGCTTCAGCCTCATAAACTCTGATAGTGATACGGAGATGACCTCTGTAGCTGTAGGGACAACTGCCTGTGCTGTGGGTATCACCGCGGTTTCTGCAACGGGTGGAACTACCTCTGGTCGCTGCGCTCGAAGTGTCTCAACTAGAGATCCCATCATCTGGCGCATCTCCTCCATACTGGATCCCACCGTCTGGCGCATCTCCTGCATACCAGCCCCTATCATGGCGATCTGATCCGTCATGGGAGGAATAGCCTGCTCGGGCACAACCGGTGTACTACCCGGATCTGTCCTCGTCTCAGACGAATCAACTCTAATCTCAGCCCTCGCGGCCGCTCTCTGCGCCCTCGTAGTCTTTGGCGGCATAATGGCTGAAAGGAAATTAGGATTCGATAAGAATACGGAAATCGAATCACAAGAATATATATACTCAAGAAGGAATTTAAATCAATAAGTCTTAAAGTCGCCTTGGCGGAGTACCGTGTCGTGAGTATGCCGCGGAACATACACACGCTACGCCACACTGCTTCAGCTACCTACTCCATCATACCAAGGTCATCCTACACTCCGAAAGGTAAAACCTACGCTCTGATACCAACTTTGTCACGATCCGAATCATTTTGACTTGTGACCGGCACTTAACCACGCAACGTCTACAGGCGTAACGCGACTAAGTAAGCCGAACCCAGAAATCAAAACCATAAAAAGTAGTGAGTGATGAAAACATTCAATTAAACATTTAGAAAAACCTTAAATAGTTCAATAAAGTTCCTTTTTATAGTTAAGTTATCCTTATAATAATTTTGGCAGCATAACCTTTGTAAAAGTAACCCCGAAATCGAATACAAAATAGGGTATAAATAAAAAAAATGAGATCTAATGAAATAAAGCATCCCCAAATGGGAGCAATCACGCCCAATGGCGGAAACCAACACCACAAGAGTAATATACGACGCCGTAGCGAAGAATGAGCAATAGGTAAACATCACAGAAATAATAAACTGCATATATAAACAGTCGGCTCCCACGAGCTCGACACCAGAATACAAATAATATACATCATCGTCCTCACACTGTCTCTAAGTCAAGTACATATATGGTAGATGGAGATACTATATACAAAAGAGTGTACAATAAAAGTAACCAGATACCACAACCTACCTAATAGCAAAATAGCTCTCGCACCAACCGTAGTGGTATCTGTAGCCAAAAGATGCAAAAAAAGACAGCCTGCCGCGACTACACCAATGGACAACCTGCAAAAACTGTGGCACAATGGGGGTGAGTTGCCAACTCGTGAATAGAGATAACATATAGAGGTAATCGTGAGCATGCACGTACCGCGCTACTCTATCACATGCCAGCAGGTAAAAATCTATATGCGACAAGCAGTAGGTGCAATAATCATGCAAGTGCCATATCAGGTAAAATAACTACAGGATGGGATACATGATAATCAATGCTGAGCATTGGATAAACAACATCTACACGGAATATCAATCGTGGAAAAATGATCGGTGCCCAAAACTGCAACCAAATCCCAAATAAACTCAGGCGCCGGCACTCTCCTCGGCCCTCAAATCCTGTAAATCTCTGAGAATCACGAGTGCCCAATATCCGCACTCAAAATATCATAAAAAAACTCGTATCCAGCATCGACACGCGAATCCTCATATATCGGGCTCCGTAAGTCCGGGTTAGCCCACGGGCTCCGTCTGCGGTATCGGCCCTCGGCCCCGGCAGTACGGATCATCCCGCATCCATCTCTCGACTCTGGTCGGTATCTTCCGGATAACCGCCAGGTCCAACCAATCACCGGTAGGTACTCGCCCACCTCCAGGCTCAATCGACAAAGTCCATCGATCATCTTGCTGAGGGGAACCATACCGGGTCCACCACAAAACCGCAAACGGATCATTCAACACCTCGAATCGGGTTTCAAGCACACGTCTCAGCACCGAGAAAACGCGTGGTGGACGCACCAAAATATCATATCACGAGGGACTAGGTTTTCAAATAGTGCATCTTTTCTCAAATAATCCCACGGTCCTCAAAACAGAAATCAAATGAAAATCCAAAACCAATGAGTAAATCAAACGCGATGTGCTATGTACATCAAGCCATAATATAGGTACAAGGGAGAAATCGCTTTTTTTAAAATAGTTTTCAGTTTTCAATGACATCGTGCGGCTCCCAATTCTATGAAAATCATATCGAATCATATGTGAAATGAACTACAGCAATATAATCATGGCAATTCTACAGTGGGAGTGTGTCATGGCAATTACTAACGGTGTGTGTGTGTAACATGCAGATTAGTGCTCGTGCAACATGAACCGTTAGTAATAGTGTGGTGTTCTATCAATTCTAAGTTTACATACAGATAGCAGGAAATGCAGTATGCAACAACAGTATCCATGACAGTCGGTGGGGTAAATGCAACATATAGTTATAAGGTCTTATCAGCCCTGACGTATAACGCTATGCGGGCAATATCCCCGTAGATGTTAAATCTACTCACCGAAGTCTCGCGCTAAGTGTAGCCGACGACTTGCTTCCCCTTCTTCGCAGCGTCCGTCTCACTCGCCTGCGAACCTATAATTACACAATATATATCATACATAAGCTCAAATCCTCAAAACGCGATATTAGGGTCAAACTAGAAACCCGCGTCGCAAACCAAGCGCGCGTGTGCGATACGCTAAAAACGTGTGATTAAGCGTCTGAAACTACCTCGACGCGTCGCGATACGTAGAACACCCCAAACCCACACACGTATCACGTGTGTCACGAAGATTTAAAATACGAGAAACAAGTAATTAGCTCCAGATTTTGATACAGAAAGAGTTTTGCAAAACTAAACATACCATAAAACCCCACATAGCAGCAGACACCCCTCACCAAAACCTCAACCCCCAGGTCACCAATCTGGCCGAAATTTGCGGCCAGAAGTAATATTTCGGCGGCCCAGGTTGGGAGCCTGCCTCCCGTGCTTCGTGTGTGTTTTCCACTCCTAGTGTACGTGCTCCAGTAATTACAATTTTATTCTGAAGCAACCAGAGTGCAAGCAGATTTCAACAGAGTCCAAAAACCAGTTAAAAACAACATTTAGCATTAAATAGATACTTTAGCGTATTTTTGTGTAATCTGAAATGAAAACTTGGTTTGAACAGCTCTAATAGCACTTAAATGAGTTAACCATGCCATAAAATTCCTAACTTATCATATACTTAACAATATTCCTTTCAATATCACAAAAAGCACATAAAAACATGATTTTTAGCTAAAATACTACAAATTATTAGAAAGGGTGTTAAGTTTGAGTTTAATACCTCCCAAAAGCCTTAGAAAAACCCAAACTTCCAGCTCTTTCCTCAAATATGCAGACTTGCCTCCAAACTCCCCCAAAAAGCCATTTTTCTATGGTTTTGAGTGCAAGAATGAATGGTTCTTGTGTAGGTTTTAAACAAGAATCAAAAGAGAAGTGAAAGATCAAGAACAAGGTGAAGAAAATGGGGTATTTTGCTGCTGGAGCTGCAGTTTCTGCTGCTGAATTTTCAGCAAGAAAAGAAAAGAGAAAAGAGAGGGAGAAAGAAAAGAAAGAGAGAGAGAGAGAAAAGCCACATTTATTGCCTCTATGCCTCATTAATGCTCACCAAACCTCTCTCTTTCCTCTCAAAATCAATTTCTTTTGTTTTAAAAGGAAAAAGAAAAGGAAAATTTGAAAAGGGTGAGAAGGAATAAGTATTTGCCACTAAAATGCTAAGTGTGTGCATGCAAGCACACTAATCCTCATTAGGAAAGTAATTAAGGAAAATAATTCTAATTAAAAGAACACATTGCTAAATTAAAATTAATTAAAGATAATAAACCCCGTTTAAAATATATGAAACCCCCAATCATCTCAATTTGACTAGATTGAAACGGAAATAAAATTTACGGATTTTATAGAAACACACATCAATGCTAACTATCGTGAAATAAGACTAAACGAACTTTCAAAGTTTTACAAAGAATACCCCTCACCGTATGTCATATAAGTATATCCGTATTCGCATTCCGAAAAATACGATTACAAATAATCCAACATTATAATACCGGTATCCGGCATAAACCAAAGCCTACTAGTATTATCCTTCCAATCATCTTTCCTGTAACTATTACACGAACATGATCGAAACCCTGCCGTAACAACTTACGGCCTCTACATCTTTTACCTGAACCAGGGAGCCCTCTGTGTGGGACTCTAAAGACTCGACAGTACGCTGGCAGTGAGTTTAACCACAAGCAGGTCAGCGGCACTAGCTGTGCGTAACTACTACCCAGGTACATGACGATAAGGTGGCCGATGAGCGAACTCATCACAACCCTAACGAGCCTGTAAACAACACTTACCGTACAGTCCGGTCTCTTCGTCTGATACGTCGCATATGAAGTCTAGGGGTGGTAAATGTCAGACCTTAGTAACTTTATAAGTCATACTGATGTATGGCTCATAATGGTTCGAGAAACTACTGATAACTCTTATCAGTAAATCTCGAAAACCTTAGCCAGGAATTTGCTGTTATGGCCGATCAAGCATAGCGTGACATCAACCCCTATACCGGGAGAGACGAAACCTCTCCTATCGCTCACCTCTTCCATGTGATTTGGGACTGTACCCAAAATCCACCTGTTTGCACGACTCAATAGAGCTGTGGTAGGGAGGAAATCAAAGCACAGAGGGAATCACACAAGGCACTATGACGATCTCGGGTCTACAGACTAACCTGTACAAGTGTCACCAGAGAACTGCTTTCTGACAATAGGTATATATAACATCTAGGAGTTCTCGGCGAGTCCTGTTCGATCTACCCATTCTCCAATACATGTGTACAATCTTTGATGTCAAACACCAATGGTTGTGGGATCAACCATCGCCCCCAGGGTCAAGAAACGTACACACTAGTCTACTCTGGTAATATCGATGCCCTGTCTCGATATACCCTCGACTAGGAACTATTTAAGGATATGCTTTTAGACTACCCAGGCCCCACTAGTATGATCTACATCATAATCCCGGTAGTCAAGCTTAATCCTAAGGGCTTCATAAACATGTATATAAGATATGAAATACAACACATCACACTTTAAGATGAATATAAACCAGATAGCATACTATCATTTTGAGCAAAGATTGTTTCTGTACATATACATGCCTAGCATTCTATACAATACAGGCCTCTAGGGCATACATATATAACAATCTCCCACTTGCACTAAGGCCTGTAGTTGGTGCAATAAGTACACACTGTTTATACTAGAACCAGTTGCCGGAGTACCGCATGCCCAACATCTTGAACAGTCTCTCAAACTGGACTTGAGGGATGGCCTTGGTGAATGGATCTGCCTTATTGTCTTTCGTGTCTACTCTCCGTACCTCGATGTCCTGGCGATCCACTATCTCCCGGATGAGGTGCTACCGCTTCAAGATATGTCTGAATTTCTGATGGGACTGTGGTTCCTTTGCTAAAGCCATGGCTCCATTGTTATCGCAATACAAAGGTATTGGATTAGCAATGGAAGGAACCACCTAAAGTTCAGAAATGAACTTCCTCATCCAGACTGCCTCTTTTGCGGCATCATTAGCAGCAATATACTCAGCTTCCATCATGGAGTCAGCGACGGTATCTTGCTTGGAACTCTTCCAAAATACCGCCCCTCCATTTAGGGTAAATATATACGTGAGATGGACTTCCTATCATCCTTGTCGCTCTGGAAGCTGGAGTAGATAAAGGCCTCCATTTGGAGATCTCCGTTACTATACACCAAGAATATTTCTTTAGTTCTTCTCAAGTACTTCAGAATGTTCTTTACAGCAGTCTAGTGTTTCTCCCCTGGATTGGATTGATACCTGCTTACTGCACTCAGTGCATAAGCTACATCTGGGCGAGTACACAATATCGCATACATTATAGATCCTACCGTCGAAGCGTAGAGTATAATGATCATGCGAGCCATCTCTTCATCAGTCTTTGGAGACATCTCTTTGGAGAGGGTGATCCCGTGACAAGCGGGTAAATTACCTCGTTTGGAATCTTCCATACTAAATCTCTTTAGTATGGTGTCAATGTATTCGATTGGGACAATCCCAACAATTTCTTAGATCTATCTTTATAGATCCTAATTCCCAGAATGTACGAGGCATCACCCAGGTCTTTCATGGAGAACCTCTATAATAAGAATCGTTTGACCGATTGTAGCATAGGAACATCATTTCCTATCAAGAGATTGTCGTCCACGTATAATACGAGCAATGTAACAGTACTCTCTACAATCCTTTTATAAATACATGGTTCATCAACATTTTTTATAAAACCAAACTCTTTGATTGTATCATCAAAGCAGATGTTCCAACGCTGTGATGCCTACTTTAATCCATAGATGGATTTAAGCAATCTGCATGCTTTTCTGCTTCTCCCACTGTCAATGAAGCTTTCTGGCTGATCCATAAAAACACATTCTTCTAAATCACCATTTAGAAATGCCGTTTTAACATCCATCTGCCAGATTCCGTAGTCATAGTGAGCAGCTATAGCAAGCAGGATCCGAATGGATTTAAGCATTGCGGCTGGTGAAAAGGTTTCATCATAGTCCAAGTCTGGTCTTTGACGAAATCCTTTTGCAACCAGCCGAGCTTTATAGGTCTCTACCTGACCATCCACACTAATCTCTCTCTTTAAGATCCACTTGCACCCTATGGGTTTTACTCTAGAAGGTGCAACCTCGAAAGTCTATACTTTGTTGGTGTGCATGGATTCCATTTCGGATCTCATGGCATACAACCACTTCACTGAGTCAACACTCGTGATAACTTGCTGAAAACTAGTAGGATCATCATCATCTATGATGCAATCTTCTCTATCACCATCAATTAGAAAACCGTAGTATTTATCAGGTGGGCAAAAAGTCCTACTAGATCTACGGAGTGGCTGAGGCTAGTCAGGTTGTATTGAAACCTCAGGTTCAACCAAATCATCGGTATTTGTTTGTGGTTATGGAATTTCTTCCAGTTCTACCGCATTGCCAATAGTGTCATTTGTAAAAATCTCATTTTCTAAAAAAGTGGCATACTGAGAAACAAACACCCTTTGTTCCTCCTTGTGGTAGAAAAGATATCCATACGAATTTTTTGGATATCTCACAAATCTGCACAAAACCGATCGTGTCTCGAGTTTGTCCGGATTTTGCTTTTTTACATAAGCCGGACAACCCCATATCCTAACTCGTTTAAGAGATCGCCTCTTCCCATACCATATCTCATATGGAGTGGTAGACACGGTTTTGGTCAGAACCCTATTCAATAGATATATCACAGTCTCCAATGCGTTCCCCCATAATGAAAGTGGTGTTGGGTTACGGCAGCGCCCCGGCCATCAAACTGTGGCCAAATGCGGAACAAAAATTTTCAAAACTGGCGCCACCATTACCCGATGCCCGGATCTACCCTAAACCTTTTACTAGAAAGCAATATAAAGAAGTTAGATTGGTTATACCGAGTTGATCAGTGTCCTTCGGTCTTCAACCATCTTCCCAAACTCCTAAAGGCTCATTGATCAAGCTTGGTCGCTGGTCTCCCTCCATCGAAGATGATCCACCCGAGAGATGCAGTTATAGCTCTAGCTTCACATAATAGATGCAAATGAAGTAACAAGGGTTTTTAGGATGCTACTCTAGAAATCCTATGATGTAATGAGTGTATAAGCTTAGTGTAAGTCTATCTCATCTCAACCTCCTTTCATGTTTCTCAACTTATGAGAGGGTTGAGAGGAGGTGGAGAATTAAGGTGGAGGCAACCATGGAAAATCAAGAGAGGAGTCAAGCACAAATGGTGATGATGAGCTCAAGAAAAAACTCATGCTAAAAAATAATGAAGCTAACCATTAA
This sequence comes from Agapanthus africanus, assembly GCA_030015575.1. Lineage (NCBI taxonomy): Eukaryota > Viridiplantae > Streptophyta > Magnoliopsida > Asparagales > Amaryllidaceae > Agapanthus > Agapanthus africanus. The sequence goes on from JASDDO010000004.1 coordinate 213,066,345, forward strand.
AAAGAAATTGAGCATGCTTGGTTTTGTAAACCCTTTTCTTTTCATTTTAAAATCCACCCATACTTAAATAGTATGCACAAATGAATTAATAATTCATTTGTGTACACTATGCAAGCATGGTCATCACCATACTACCCACTTTCCAATTTCCACCTCATTTACCATTTTCTAAAAAATGGTCAAATCCAAAAAATGAGGTGGCCACCTTCTAGTATGTTTTCCGGATAAAATACGGATTACATTCTACTGTATATACATACCTGCATTCGTACCGAAATACGAATACCCAAAGAGATAGAATAACACAAAAAACATAATACTAGAATATACGTATCGAAATACATATACGTAAATTATTAAATTAATACCTTATTTAATAATCCGGCTCAAACCCGAGCCGGCTAGTATTATCAACTGTCTGATCGAAAGTCCGGGTACAAAGTACATCAATCGATCGGAACCCTGCACGTATCCAATACGGCTACTACATAATTTCGCCAGAACCAGGGAAACCCTCTGTGTGGGACTCTAAAGACTCTTTAATACGCTGGCTGTTGGTTTAACTACAAGCACGTCAGCGACACTAGCTGTACGTAACGGCTACCCAGGTATTGAGCGAAAGGGAGGCCGACGAGCAAACTCATCCTGAACCTCTACTGAGCCTGACAGTAACAATATCCGTACAGTCCGGTCTGTTCATGTAAGAGTATCACATATCGAGTCTAGGAGGGTGGATAAAGTCAGACCCCTAACAACGCGATAATTCGTGTCGGTATGTAACCCATCACCACCTGAGAAACTATCGATCCTGGATCGGTAATTCTTGATTAACCCGGCCGAGGATTTTTGGTGATGGCCACCCGTGCACTGCGCGACATCAACCCCCAATACCGGGAAAGACGAATCCCCGACGATCCGCTCACTGCCTCCATGTGGCTCGGGACTGTACCCAACTAAAAACTGTTTGCACGACTCCTTTAATTCGTTGTAGGGTAGTAATCAAAGCACAGTGGGAACTCACACGAGATAAATGACGATGTCAGGTCGACAGACTAACCTGTACGCATGTCACCTGGGAACTGCTATATGAGAATAGGTATAATACCATCTAGCATGTTCCCGGTGAGTCCGTCCAGTGTACTCATAACTCAATGAGCATATGTATACTATCTTAGGTGAACAACTGACACCAATGAATTGTGAGACCGGCCACCGTCCCTCGTCAGGGTCTGGATATGTATACACTAGTCTACACTGGAGTATCGATGCCCAATCTCGATACTCCCACGACTAGGGAAATTTAAGGATCTGCTTATAGACCACCCAGCTCTCACGTATATGATCGCCATCATAATTCTGGTAGTCAAGCAAGAATACTATGGGCTCTATCAACATGTAATAGTGATGATAAAGACAAACCAAATAGCATACTATCATCTCGAGTAAGACTGTTCTACCGGTATAGGTCCTCCCTCAATCATCATAATCACCTGCCTGCGACTACGATAATTTCCTTGAGGGCACTATTGCCAACAATCTCCCACTTGCACTTAAGGCCAATTATTGCGGTGTCGCATACTCACAGCCCGTGTGATACCAAACACCCAAATTCTCTACTAATCATTTTCGCAAACCTCGTTTGTGAAACTATTGTGTTCGATAAATAGCCTCAGTGAGTAGATCCGCTCCAATGTTTCTTTCTATATCTCTCTATATCTTAACTTCGCGGAGAAAACTATCTCCCGAAATGAGCAATACCTGTCTTAGAATATGTTTGGATGTCTGATGGGACCCAGTTCACAAATGAACTCCAAATCCAACAAACTTCTTAGACTATATCATCCACTGAACTTAATCAGTATCATTCGCCATGCCTTCCACAGTATCCGCTTGGACTTCCCGTCCAACATATTTCCCCACAAAAGAGGAAAAAACTATAGCTCAGACAACCACTCTGTCATCCAGGTCACCTTGGAAGCCTGAAATGATAATCGTCTCCCGTTACCATATCCCAAGAACATCCACTTATGTTCATAAACTGTAAGTCCACATTGCCCACCCCGGTGCTTGCGGGGAGGCGGAAAATGGAATAAAAATCGGATTTTTATGAGCTTAGGCAACATGGACTATAGCTAGAAGGATCTTTGCTAAACAAAAACTTGCTAAAGCTAACTAGTAACTAGCTAAGTGCTAGAAAGGTTATACCTTGGGCTCTAAGTCCTTCTCTCCTTGCTCCTTGGAGTGGTGGAAGGAGGTCACCTTGCTCGTCTTCTCACGCCGAAGAAAGATCCACCCGAAAGCCTCAACCTTTGGCTTCAACTCCAAGCTAGAAGTAACTAGGGTTCAAGAAGTGCTAGTCCTTCAACCCTAGATGAGAGTAGAGAAGATCAAGAGAGGGTTTTTCTCAAGCTCAAGTGTTTCTCAACACATGAGAGGGAGAGAGCTTGAGGGAGAGGAAGAACAAGAGAGAGAAAAGATATGATAGAATGAGAATAATGTGAGCCATTCTCACTAATATGTGTATATTATTTTAATTAAATAATTAGCTAGATAATTGTCATGGTTAATCATGACATGACCATTATCATTTCAATTTGCAAGGATCAAAAAGCATCTTCCAAAAGAAATGATGATGGTCAAAATGTCAACCTAGGTCAACAAGTCAATAAGGTCAAATGGTCAACAACCATAACCATGCACAATTATTAAACTAATTATCAATTAACTATAATACACACATAATCATTAGGGTTAATAAAATGACAATAGTCATTAACCCTAATCAAAGTCCTCTCCCTCTGTCTCAAGCAACTGTGCATACGCACCCGTATTCGTTATCCAAGGAACACGATTACAATGAGAAAAACCAATCCCAAATCATATACTAGGATCCGGCTTAAACCAAAGCCCGCTAGTATAAACTGTCCGGACAGCAAACGTGCACAAGTGCGCGAATGTGAATGAACCCTGTCGCAAAACCATGCGACCTCTACTCATTTTGCCTAAAGGCGAATAGCTCTCTGTGTGGGACTCTAAAGACTCGACACTACGCTGGCAGTGGGTTTAACCACAGACCGCAAGCGGCACTAGCTGTACGTAACGGTCCCCAGATAGATGTCGATAAGAAGACTGATGAGGTGAACCCCATCTGAACTCCTACTGAGCCTGTATGTGACAATCTTCGTACAGTCCGGTCTGTTCGTCTGATACATCCCATGGCGGGCCTAGGGGGCGGTGAACGTCAGTCCCGTAATAGCGGTACAAGTCGTGTCAGAGTGTAGCCCAGAACACCCTGAGATAACACTGGAAACCTACCAGTATATCTCGCTTGCCCTGGCCAGGGACTACTCGTGTAATGGCTCTCCTGGACACAGCGCGATGTCAACCCCCAATATCGGGAGAGACGAATCCTGTCTAACCATCACTGCCTCCAAGTGCTTCGGGACTGCACCCAAAAACTACCTGTTTGCATGACTCCTTTGAGCCGTGGTAGGGTAGTAATCAAAATGCAGTGGGAACACACTCGAGGCGAAGTGACAGTGTCAAGTCAGCGGACTAAGCTGTATTCATGTCACCTGGGAACTGATAACTGACGATAGGTATAATACCAACCAACAGTCCCCGACGAGTCCTGTCCAGTGTACTCGTAACCTAACGAGCACCCGCATACTATCTCAAGTACGACGTACTGACGGCTGTGGGGCAGACCGTCTCCTACACTGGGATGAGAAGCGCAGACGCTAGTCTACTCCGGAGTATCGATGCCCTGTCTCGATAGTCCAACGACTAGGGACCTGTATAAGGATGTGCTTATAGATCACCCAGCTCCCACGAGTGTGAGCGCCATCACAACGCCGGTAATCAAGCAAAGATCCTAAGGGCTCTACTAATATGTATATCAGCAATATGCTAAAAGAAACACATGCACATATTAAAGCAGAGACAAACCAAGTAGCATACTACCATTTCGAGCAAGATTGTATATACAACTGTGAATATCCCAAGCTTCCTTTAAGTAATATACAAACTAGTATGATACAGTAATGGCCTCTAGGGCATATACACTAACAATCTCCCACTTGCACTAAGGCCATGTACTGGCGTATCGAAGACCTATCATCTCGATCAGCCGCTCGAACTGAGTCTGGGGCAAGGCCTTGGTGAATGGATCTGCTGTGTTATCCTCTGATGCAACTCTCCGGACCTCGATCTCCTGGCGATCCACGATCTCCCTGATCAGGTGATACCGCCTTAAGATGTGTCTGGATTTCTGATGGGAACTGGGTTCCTTCGCTAAAGCTATAGCCCCGTTGTTGTCGCAATACAGAGGTATTGGGTCAACAATGGACGGAACCACCTGAAGTTCTCTCAAGAACTTCCTCATCCAGACAACTTCTTTTGCCGCATCAGATGCAGCGATGTATTCCGCTTCCATCGTCGAGTCAGCAACGGTTTCCTGTTTGGAGCTCTTCCAACACACCGCCCCTCCATTGAGGGTAAAAACAAAACCCGACATGGACTTGGAATCATCCTTGTCACTCTGGAAGCTGGAGTCAGCAAAGGCCTCAATCTGGAGGTCTTTTCCGCCATACACCAAGAACATCTCCTTAGTCCTTCTCAGGTACTTGAGAATGTTCTTTACTGCTGTCCAATGTTTCTCCCCTGGGTTTGACTGATACCTGCTTACCACACTCAGTGCATAAGCCACATCCGGTCTGGTACACAACATCGCATACATTATAGAGCCTACCGCAGAAGTGTAGGGTATAATAGACATGCGATCCCTCTCCAAATCATTCTTGGGAGACATCTCTTTGGAGAGGGCGATCCCGTGACAAGCCGGTAAATTACCGCGCTTGGAATCTTCCATACTGAATCTCTTCAGTATGGCGTCTATGTACCTGGACTGCGAAAGTCCTAATATCCTCTTGGATCTGTCATGGTAGATCCGGATACCCAGAATGTATGAGGAATCACCCAGGTCTTTCATGGAGAACCTGTGTGACAAGAACCCCTTGACAGATTGTAGCATAGGAATGTCATTTCCTATTAAGAGAATGTCATCCACATATAAAACGAGGAATACTACAGTTCTCGCTACAAATCTACAATAGATGCATGGTTCATCTGGATTTTTTATAAAGCCAAATTCCTTGACCGTCTCATCAAAACAGATGTTCCAACTCCGCGATGCCTGCTTTAGTCCATAAATGGACTTAAGCAACTTGCACACCTTTCCGCTGCTCCCACTCTGAATGAAACCATCTGGCTGATCCATATAGACACACTCCTCTAAATGTCCATTTAGAAAAGCTGTCTTTACGTCCATCTGCCAAATCTCATAATCGTGGAAGGCAGCAATGGCAAGAAGGATCCGAATGGATTTCAACATAGCTACTGGAGAAAAGGTTTCGTCATAGTCCAAACCAGGTCGCAGACGAAAACCCTTTGCTACCAGTCTAGCTTTATAGGTCTCAACCTGTCCATCTACACCAATCTTCCTTTTGAAGATCCACCTACATCCTACGGGTTTCACCCCGTCTGGAGCAATGTCCAACGTCCATACATTGTTAGTGTACATGGACTCCATCTCGGTCCGCATTGCATCCAGCCATTTTACCGAGTCGACGCTCTTAATGGCTTGCTGGAAGCTAGTAGGCTCATCACTGTCTATGATGCAATCCTCTCTATCCCCGTCAATGAGAAAACCGTAGTATCTCTCGAGCGGATGAGACTGCCTACTACTCCTGCGGAGTGGCGTGGGAATGTCCTGATCCTTCGAACCCTCTGGTTCAACCAAGCTTTCAGTAATAGCTCGTGGTTCTGGAATTTCTTCCAGTTCTATTGTGCTCCCACTTAATTCTTTTTCTATGAACTGGTGTTCTAGAAAGTGGGCATGGCGAGAAACAAGGACTTTTTGTTCCTCTTCGCAATAGAAGTAATATCCCTTGGAGTTCTTTGGATATCCCACAAACTGGCACTGTACTGAGCGTGCCTCGAGCTTGTCCGCATGCTGCTTTTTTACAAAAGCTGGACATCCCCATGTCTTAATATGATTAAGATAGGGTTTCTTCCCACACCACATCTGATATGGTGTAGTAGGCACAGACATAGTTGGAACCCGGTTCAAAAGGTATGCAGCTGATTCTAGCGCATATCCCCAAAACGATCGCGGCAACTCAGCGTTACTCATCATGGACCGTACCATATCTAATAGGGTTCGGTTCCGTCTCTCCGATACACCGTTATGTTGCGGAGTGTATGGAAGAGTAAGCTGAGAGAGAATTCCATTCTCTTTTAAGTAACCCAGGAACTCGGCACTCAAGTATTCACCACCTCGATCAGATCTCAGTGTCTTTATACTTTTTCCTGTTTGTTTTTCTACTTCATTCTTATATTCCTGGAATTTTTCAAAAGCCTCGGATTTATGTTTCATTAAGAAGACATAACCGTACCTTGAAAAGTCATCCGTAAAAGTAATGAAGTAAGAATAACCGCTTCACGCATGTGTAGACATTGGACCGCACACGTCGCTGTGTACGAGTCCCAAGAGCTCGCTCGCCCTTTCTCTGTGTCCAGTAAACGGAGTCTTTGTTATCTTTCCTTTGAGACAGGATTGACAAGTTGCATACGATTGATATTCGAACGGATCCAAATATCCTTCTGCATGTAACTTAGTCAACCTTCTCTCATTGATGTGACCCAGTCTACAATGCCATAAGAAAGTTTTATTAATATCTGGAGACTTTCTTTTGTGTGTATTCTGGACATTGAAAATCTGTGGTTGGTTTAATACGTATATACCGTTGTTCAATGTACCTGACCCAATCAAAGCTTGATTAAGGTGAATGTTCACTACATTACTTACAAATGCAAATTCATAACATTCTTTAGATAATAAAGATACAGAAATGATATTACAGGTTGCATTTGGTACATAATAACAACTACGCAAAACCAAAAAATGTCCATCCGACAATCCCAGGTGATAGTCCCCCACGGCCTCAGCATCCATGCTAGCACCGTTCATAACTCTGAGGGTCATATCACCTGCCTTCAAAACTCTACGCTTTCTCAACTCCTGCAAAGAATTATAGATATGAGATCCTGATCCGGTATCCAATACCCAGGAAGTAGAGTTTATTGATAGACAGTTTTCAATAACATACACACCTGAAGCTGAAGCTGCAACTCGCTTCAAATCCCGTGTTCTGGCTTTCCAAGCCTTGCAATCCTGTTTCTAGTGACCACTTTTGTGACAATAGAAGCATTCTTCCTTCCCCACTAGCTTCCCCGCTATCTTTGTTGCTTTTCCTTTTCCCTTCGTATCCACTTTACCGACATCGCCTCTTGGTTTGGCGGGGGCTTTCTTCTTCTTACCCTTGGCTTTTGCCCTGGATCTAGAAGAGGAAGATCCTCCTACAAACAAAGTGGATGTCTCCCTACCTTTCTGTAGGGTGCCCTCAGCACTCCTCAACATGTTCAGAAGTTCGGAAAGTTCTACCTCCTTTCCTTGCATGTTGAAGTTCAGAATAAACTGGGCGTAAGTGGAAGGAAAGGACTGGAGAATCAAATCAGTATAGAGTTCATTCTCCAACGTGGTCCCAAGGTCCGCGAGCTCCTCTATGTAGCCAATCATCTTAAGCACGTGTTCCGCTACCGATGATCCGACGGCCAACCTTGCCGAAAATAACTTCTTCGACACTTCGTATCTTGCGATACGAGACTGCTCTCCATACAGTTCTTTTGTATGAAGAAATATGGACTCCAGGTCCATATTCTCGTGCCTCCTCTGATGTTCGTTGTCCATCGAGGCTAATACGAGGCATTTGGCCTTCGCGCAATCTATCTCCCATGTCTTACGGATTTCCTTATCCGCGACGCTGGAGGTGGGACCTGGGACAGGGAGGGCTTTGGTGGTAAGGACATACCCCAACTTGTCGTAAGTGATTGCCATCTTGACATTCCTGAGCCAATCTTTGTAGTTTGGCCCTGTCAATATGTTTTTATCCAGTAATAACTTAAGTCCGGTCATCTTGAATGGTCGCTGCAATTAGGAGAGAGAAAAGAAACACTTTAGCATAATGCTCTTGCAAGTTTAGAGTGGTTTTTAATTTGTCTAAACTGGATGGCTCCCACTATCTCTTGAATCCCTTCTTAAACCGTAAAGAAAAGGATTAGTCAGGATCACTCTCACCGTACAATACTTGCTTAACCGTTCAGCCAGACCAGTGTCGGTACTTCGAGGGAGGTTTTCCAACACTTTCGCGAAGTTCCTTAATTAAGTAACCTCTTTTCCCTGTGGGCGTAGCCCCGCTAACACCTTTCTAGACACCTACTAAGTTTATAGCATTGATCGTTAAGTGAGAGTTTTTCCGAGGAGTAGCATATACTCACAGTAGGATCGGGATCCAAATATCATCGCGTGATAAAACCGAAGGAATCCTACCAGAATTATCACACTCCAAATGGTATGCAGCGCTAGCAAGTTTCTGTACTTACGAAACTCCCGATGTGGATTTTTGCCCCATGCTCTTATGACCTTGACTTTGGCCAAAATATCATAAGTCACATGTCAAGTTCTACCCGTCTTTCTCCTGGTTAATTTGTACCCACCCGTACCTACCCTTGACTTTGGCCAAAATGGCAGCACGACTGTCCCAAACCAACGCATCTTTCTATGCTGCACATGAATACCCAATAGCTACCAATCACTATGCCTTGACTTTGGCCAAAATACATAGCTTGAATACTTTTTGACCATTCATGTGGAATGACGGAGGGCTACGAATGGTTTTGGCGGAACCGTGAACGTAGTGAACTTGATCTAATCGATGGAACGAGATAGCTTTTAAAAGGAGTCGTTCAAGCTCCGCGTTTAAAAGTTTAGTTTTGAAAAGAACCGAGTGGTTTTCAAAGTGTTCCAATCGACTTTTACTTGGTTTATTTTCTTGCATTAGTTCTTTTAATGCGTCCCATCAATTAATCCTACCATTGCAGAAAAAAACCAAAATTTGACGTACGCTTATGCCATTCGTATTCGCCACGGGGCCCCGTCATCACCCGTTAGGCTACTTAACTAACGACAGAGCGAGGGCTGGGCTAGTGCGGCTGTAAAACATAAGCAATGCCTAAATAGTTATCATATATAAATATATAGCAATGATAGACATTACAGATCACAGATGAATACATTGGATATACTAGGAATCCGCAATCCGTTCGAGCCTGCAACGAAAAGCGGATTACACGGTCGCGGTGAATAGCCAAATACCCCACCCAAGACCCCTACGGGTGCGGAAAACTACCCGCCAAGTACCCGAAGCGAAGCAACCTCACACACCACCGTGAGTAGGCCACTCGGCACTTCGAGATACCCGGTAGTTTGTGCACCCCTCCATGGGTCTATCCTAGGAGCAAAAACAGTAAAAAGAATTATACAATGACGGCTACAACCCCGACCCGGTTGTGCGGTCAAACAAATAATAATATTACATCAATTTACATATTACAAATGAATGAAAGAAAAGCAACACTCATCTCACATCCATCCCGGCTATTCACCCGCGACAATCCAACCCATTCATATACACAAACCAGTATCAAACACAGATATAACCGTTATAGTCAAAGTGTATTGAAGTTCGGAAAAAAATACGGATTTATAGGCCCCCAAAAGTAAATTTCTATTCTGGAAAATCTGGGCACAAATAAACCATCTGAAAAATCCTAAAACCAAGCCAGAAATACACTGCACCAAACTCGACCAAGTGAAGAGCCAAGACGGCCGCGGTTGCGCGGCAATAGCTTCCTATTGCCGCGGAACCGCGGCACTTTGGTTGATTCACTTGCTCGTTTTTGGTGGTTTTCTTTAAAAAAACCCTGAGACGATTTTAGGAGTATAACAAATTTTGTTTTGACCAGAAAAAAATTTAACAGAAACTTAGGGTTTTTGAAACTCGGTTTTTCGATTTTTCGGTTTCGAACTTCGACACACTCTACTACCTAGCTAGTTTATGTTTAGTTAGGCTCTGATACCACTGTAAGTCCATGTTTCCCACCCCGGTGCTTGCGGGGAGGCGGAAAATGGAATAAAAATCGGATTTTTATGAGCTTAGGCAACATGGACTATAGCTAGAAGGATCTTTGCTAAAAAAAAACTTGCTAAAGCTTACTAGTAACTAGCTAAGTGCTAGAAAGGTTATACCTTGGGCTCTAAGTCCTTCTCTCCTTGCTCCTTGGAGTGGTGGAAGGAGGTCACCTTGCTCGTCTTCTCACGCCGAAGAAAGATCCACCCGAAAGTCTCAACCTTTGGCTTCAACTCCAAGCTAGAAGTAACAAGGGTTCAAGAAGTGCTAGTCCTTCAACCCTAGATGAGAGTAGATAAGATCAAGAGAGGGTTTTTCTCAAGCTCAAGTGTTTCTCAACACATGAGAGGGAGAGAGCTTGAGGGAGAGGAAGAACAAGAGAGAGAAAAGATATGATAGAATGAGAATAATGTGAGCCATTCTCACTAATATGTGTATATTATTTTAATTAAATAATTAGCTAGATAATTGTCATGGTTAATCATGACATGACCATTATCATTTCAATTTGCAAGGATCAAAAAGCATCTTCCAAAAGAAATGATGATGGTCAAAGTGTCAACCTAGGTCAACAAGTCAATAAGGTCAAATGGTCAACAACCATAACCATGCACAATTATTAAACTAATTATCAATTAACTATAATACACACATAATCATTAGGGTTAATAAAATGACAATAGTCATTAACCCTAATCAAAGTCCTCTCCCTCTGTCTCAAGCAACTGTGCATACGCACCTGTATTCGTGATCCGAGGAACACGAATACAATGAGAAAAACCAATCCCAAATCATATACTAGGATCCGGATTAAACCAAAGCCCGCTAGTATAAACTGTCCGGACAGCAAACGTGCACAAGTGCGCGAATGTGAACGAACCCTGTCGCAAAACCATGCGACCTCTACTCATTTTTCCTAAAGGCGAATAGCTCTCTGTGTGGGACTCTAAAGACTCGACACTATGCTGGCAGTGGGTTTAACCACAGACCGCAAGCGGCACTAGCTGTACGTAATGGTCCCCAGGTAGATGTCGATAAGAAGACTGACGAGGTGAATCCCATCTGAACTCCTACTGAGCCTGTATGTGACAATCTCCGTACAGTCCGGTCTGTTCGTCTGATACATCGCATGGCGGGCCTAGGGGGGCGGTGAACGTCAGTCCCCTAATAGCGGTACAAGTCGTGTCGGAGTGTAGCCCAGAACACCCTGAGATAACACTGAAAACCTACCAGTATATCTCGCTTGCCCTGGCCAGGGACTACTCGTGTAATGGCTCTCCTGGACACAGCGCGATGTCAACCCCCAATACCGGGAGAGACGAATCCTATCTAACCGTCACTGCCTCCAAGTGCTTCGGGACTGCACCCAAAAACTACCTGTTTGCACGACTCCTTTGAGCCGTGGTAGGGTAGTAATCAAAATGCAGTGGGAACACAATCGAGGCGAAGTGACAGTGTCAAGTCAGCGGACTAAGCTGTACTCATGTCACCTGGGAACTGATAACTGACGATAGGTATAATACCAACCAACAGTCCCCGACGAGTCCTGTCCAGTGTACTCGTAACCTAACGAGCACCCGCATATTATCTCAAGTACGACGTACTGACGGCTCTGGGGCAGACCGTCTCCCACACTGGGATGAGAAGCGCATACGCTAGTCTACTCCGGAGTATCGATGCCCTATCTCGATAGTCCAACGACTAGGGACCTATATAAGGATGTGCTTATAGATCACCCAGCTCCCACGAGTGTGAGCGCCATCACAACGCCGGTAATCAAGCAAAGATCCTAAGGACTCTACTAATATGTATATCAGCAATATGCTAAAAGAAACACATGCACATATTAAAGCAGAGACAAACCAAGTAGCATACTACCATTTCGAGCAAGATTGTATATACAACTATGAATATCCCAAGCTTCCTTTAAGTAATATACAAACTAGTATGATACAGTAATGGCCTCTAGGGCATATACACTAACATAAACTGCTTCCTAACGTTTCTCCAGGATTGGATTAATATATGTTTCTTGCAACTAGTGCTAAAACAATATCTGGTGTTTTACTTGACATCACATGATTTATTCAATTGCCTACGTAAGTGATATGCCTACCATGCAAATCCTTCTCCCCTTTAGTCTGAAAGACATCCTTTAGAGAGGGTTACTCCATCACCTGCAGGTACACCACCATGCCAGTAGTCAACCACTCTAAATCACCTTTAGAATAATGTCAAAGTACCCTCATTTGGGACACTTCCCAAATCTAGATCTAAAATCATAGATCTAGTCACCAGAAACCCTGATATTATATCCATATCCTATATGGAGAAACCACCTTGTGACAACCACAATATAACCGATCGTAGTATAGGAATATCTCTTCCTATCAAGTGCATGTCATCCCAAATACCTGGACATCACTCTCTACTACCTTCTTACCCGATCCATCTCCTATTCTGATGAGGTTAAGACCTATGACTGTCACATCAAAAATAGATGGTCTATTTCCGGTATACTTGCTTTAGTCTGTAGATATACATAAGTTACTTGCCCACTATACTTCCACTGCTCCCACTGACTACAACAACCCTCTGGAAGAGTCATATACACGCACACTTCTAAAGCTAGTTTAGAACGACGCTATACTCATCCTCCTGCCGGGTCTCATAGTCTAGAACAACAGCAATGAAAAGTCTGGGTATACAAGAACCTCCCTGTCACCGTCTCTGAGAAGACCGAAGTACATCTTGGGTGCCTGAGGTTACCCACCAAATCTGCGGAGTGGCTAATGGAACATCAAATTCAATTGAATCCTTAGGTTCTATTAAATTTTCTGTAATCGTTTATAGTTCTGGAATCAATTCTAGTTCTACCATACTCCCACTTCTGTTTTCCGGAAAAAAATCCATTTTACTAAAACTGTGGCGAGTCAAGAACAATATCACTATTGATCTTTCTGATGGTAGAAAGTTAACCCTCGTCAAAGCCCGAGATAACCCACAAACTGCCATTGCTGAAACATGCCTCGAGTTTATCCGGGTTCTGGTTTTAAGCATCAGCCGGACAACTCCCTATACCTTAACATCGTTAAGATATAAATTGATTCTATATATATCCAATATAGAAACAAAAGCACTAATTTAATTAGAACCAGATTCAAAATCATGCAGCTGTCTCCAATGCATATCAACCAAATGGAAAGAGGCCAATCGACATTACTCATCTAGGAGCGCATCCATATATGAGTAACCTGAAAGAGAAGCAAGTTCTCAAAACCATTACCATCATCGGAATACCAAACACAAGTATCTACATCTTCGACTACCTCGAAGAATTCTGATACTTCCAACAAATGGTTCTCTACTTTATTCTTATTCTTATGCGTATAACTTCTCAATATCTGGACCTTGCATTTCAAAGAAATACTTGTCCAGAATTGGAGAAGTCACAAGTAAACAGAATATAGTACGTGTTGGATATATGTATGCCCTAGAGGCCATTATATGATAGTGTATGTACCGGTATGTGTGTGTGTGTGTGTATTCAGGGGACATTTTTGCTCGACATGATAGTATGCTATCTGGTTGTACTTTTTCTTGACATGTTCATTTGATCATGCTTCTTATTCATTTGGTACATGTTGATAAAGCCCTTAGGATATTTTCTTGACTACTGAGATTATGATGCGGATCATACTAGTGGGACATGTGTAGTTTATAAGCATATCCTTAAAATGTTCCTAGTCGTGGGTGTATCGAAACGGGGCATCGATACTTCCAGAGTTGACAAGCGTATACGTTACCTGTCCCATATGATGGGCGATGGATGATCCCATATCCATTGGTGTGGTGACACCAAAGACCATATACGGGTGCTCAGTGAGACTGGGTACACTGAACGGACTCGCTGAGAACTCCTATGTGGTATTATATCTATCGTCGGATAGAAGTTCTCAGGTGACACTGGTACAAGTTATTCTGTAGACCCGAGATCGTCATAGAGTCTTGTGTGTCCTCCCACTGTACTTTGATCTCCACCCTACCACGGCTCTACTGAGTCGTGCAAACAGGTGGATTTTGGGTACAGTCCCGAGGCACATGGATGCAATGAGCGATAGGAGGGGTTTTGTCTCTCCCGGTATTGGGAGTTATTGTTGCGCTACATACGATTGGCTATAACAGGAAGTCCCTGGCTAGGGATGATGAAATTTACTGATAAGTGTTATCAGTAGTTTCTCGATCTATTATGAGCCATATACCGGCATAACTTATTGGGTTAATGGGGTCGACGATACCATACCTAGACTTGATATGCAGCACTATTGACGAAGGGACCGGACTGTACAGCAAGTGTTGCCAATTGGCTCGACGGGAGTTTTGACAAGTTAGCTTGTGTTTCTTCTGATCGCTCAATACCTGGGAGCTGTTACGTAGAACTTGTGCCACTGACGGTTTGTGGGCATGTGATGTGATCACTACCTACTGCTAGCGTTTTGACGAGTCTTAGAGTCCCACAAAGGGGTCTCCTAGCTCAGGCGAAAAGATGTGGGGTGCATATGGGATATGCGCGGGAGCTCGATTAAATGCGTGTATTTGATACCGTATTTTAATCGGGCGTTTACTATTGGACGGGTAGTATGTGATATGACCGGGTTATTAAATCAAGTGTTGATTTAATATTAAGTCTATTACCTCATTTATTAAAACCTATTTCTTTATGATGCATGCATGAGTGTATGTATATGTTGATATGGATGCACACAAGCAAGCATACATGTGTCATGGTTGACATTGGTGGTGGCAATGCAAGACTCACATGGTAACATATATATATTTTGATTATTTGAGAAAAGCAAAATGGCAATAAAATCATGGTTGACTATTCAACTCTCTTCTCTTGAGTTGACCAAAGTCAATACCATGGTTTTGTAGCCCATGGTTTTGCTTAATCTCAAGTCTCAAAATATCTAGATATTTTGTAACCATAGTTTAGCATGGCATAATTCTAACTCACTTGGGATTATGTTGCATTATTCTCACTTGAGTCAAGTTTAGCCATCATCTTCTTCTTCCTCCTTCAAGCTCTCTACGGTTTAAAAAGTGAGAGAAGAAAATAAAAGAAGAGGTTTTTAAGCGAGATCCAAACCCACATCACCAATCTATACTAGTCTAGCCCATTAGTGTAGGTTGTTTGCTCCACTTGTTCATAGATCAAGTGATGCTAGGAGCTTGAGTAAAAGGACTTCGTGGTGGATCATCGTGGACTTGGAAGGATTCAAGCGAACCGGTTCAAACACTACTCGATCCAAGGAGTCACAAAAGGAGGTCTACAAAGGTTGTATTACTTACCTCTTAGTGTTAGACACTACTTAGTATGTGATACTATATGTTGTTACCCTAATTTTCTAGTTCGATTCATGGTTGGTATTGTTTAGCACCCCCTAATTTTTTAATATAGCATGTGTGATGCAACCCAAACCCTAGGTTGGTGCTAGAGAATCCCTACAGTGGTATCAGAGCCAAGCTAGAACTTTAGAGTAACCTAGACAACGTTAAAAACATCGAACGAACATCGATTGCTCCGAAAAATTGTTCTCTGGAAAATTTTCAAAATGTTGGAATTTTTCACATTAAAAATATTCAAAAAATCATGCAGGTAATTCTATGGACTCTCTAGAAGAACGATATCCTAACTCGATCAAATGACCATAGAACTGCGGCCAAAACGCGCTTTTGGCGGCGGTTCTGCGGTGCCATATATGAGGCACGGGTCGGCCCTTCTACGGTTGGCCCATAGGTACCAGGGCATGTTTCTGGGCATTTTTAATACTGCTCATGTGTTGAGATTCTCTGTGAATTTTTGGGTAATTGATTAATCAATCGAATGGTTTAACATCGTCTAGTATTTGTGAATGTGATACAATAATTGGAATCTACACTATTTAGTTTTGTGAAAAGTAATTAGTTGCGTGTAAATCTAACATTTTAGCCTCGGTAGAATCGGGAATCTTGTAGAATTACCCGACTTCTTTTGAAAAAGTGTTTTCATGGTTGAGACCCAAATATAAGATTTCCATCGTTAGGCATGAAATCCAGAATATGTGATATTCCGGGTTTATGATGTCTAAAGGCAGTGTTGATTCCAATTGTTGTAGTTTTTCATTTTCTTTTCTGCGACCGTAAGTGTAGTATGTGGTGTATCTCCGGTTTCGTTGCTATACATCAACGGCAATTGGGGTACGCATACTTACTTACGTTGATGATATGCCATATTATGTGTTTCTGAGATATGATGTACAGGATCGTCGTGAATGAATGGCCGGGGGTTTTATGTAAGATGAGAGTTTTTCTTTTCATTCATGTAAAATTAATTATATGTAATATTCTTTTATTGGGGAACTTCCGGATTGAGGATGATGTCACCATTGTTGTATATTATTTACTTTTCCGCATTTGGATAGACCTAAGGAGGGGTGCACAAGTGACCGGGTTCTAGGGTTCAGTGGGAGGCCATCTCGAGGAGTCGAGACCGGGTCTCCTAAACTCTAGAATTGGTAGGGTCACTTGCCGCTCTCATAGGGGTCTAGGGATGTGGGCTTGGCTATTCATCGCGACCGTGGAATCCGTATTTTCTATTGTTGGCTAAATACAAAATATGGACCTCCTAGTATATCCTGTATTTTCATATATGTGCTTCTGTTGTTGATATTCTGTGATGTGATCACTTTATATGATGAGACGAATGGTGTATTATATATATGATATATAATAAACATTGCTTATGTTTTGCATCCGTGCTAGTCCCGCCCCGCTATGCCGTTAGTTAAGTAACCTAACGGTACATAACGGGACATTGTGGCGAATGCGGATGGCATAAGCATACGTTATATTTTCGTTTTTTTTTTTTCTGTAATAGCTTAAGGACTTAAATGATGGGACTACATTAATGAGATTAATGTAAACAAAAAGTAACCTAAAAAGATATTGTAGAATCAGATTTGAAACCTACTCGGCTTTTTATGAAAAAGCAAGTTTTCAAATTGCGGAGCTTAAGCCACTCCTTTTAAAACTATTGGATTCTACAACGATATCAAGTTCAAAGCGATAAAGGTTTTCTTAAAAATTATTCGCAGCCCTCCATCATTTTAGGAAGTAGAGTACTTAGTATTCGTGCTGCGTATTTTGACTATAATTAAGGCGCAATGTACGGTAGCTAAGTGATGTCTTCCTACACCGCATATGATGCGATTAGTTAGGACATTCATATGATTATGTTGACTATAGTTAAAGGTTGTTCCCCGCCGAAGCACGGAGACGCGATAAACGTCTTGCTTGAATTTCGGTGCAGATGCTAATTTGTGCTATCCGTCCATCTCTCCGAAGATGACAAGTAGATTTATGGCACCACGTATCGAAGGTTTAAACGGATGCGGCCGATATAGCAGACTTCGTCAGATTCCCCTTCATTTGAGGGGTTTTTGATTGTGGGGACGCTCTTCCCTGCAGGCGCAAGCTCCTGCAGTTAATTACGCTACCGCATCGCGGTAACAACTTTCTCCTTCTCCAGATGGTCACTTCATGTCGTGTGTGTTTGTTTTATTTTTGGCTGCCCGTGGATTGTATACGGAGACTAATTTATGTTGTCGCCCGTAGGGCATGGATTAGTCCAAATCCGTATCTTCTTAGATTTGGGTTTGGGGGTTGGATTTAAGGATACGTTAGTCTTATTTGAGACTAAGATCAACTTAAACGTTTGTTAAGAATACGTTAGTCTCATTTGAGACTAAGATCAACTTAACGGGATCGTTTAGATCCAACAAGAGAGCATTTGGGCTCTGTTGTTTAGTTTAGGGACATTGCGGTCAATTGTTTGTTTAAGGACATTACTGTCCATTGTTAGTTTAAGGACATCTCGGTCTAGGGTTAAGGACATCATAGTCCGTGAGTTTAAAGACATCACAGTCAAGGTTAAGGACATCATAGTCCGTGAGTTTAAAGACCTCACAGTCAAGGTTAAGGACATCATAGTCCGTGAAATGTGTGGTTTTCGGGACCCGCCACCTCTCTGAAGACGTTGAAGGATTACAACGATAAATATCAAAGGAGTGAAGAGAAGTACCCTTGAACCCAAGTTGATTGGGAGATCTATAGTTCAATTTTGGAACTAAGATCAATTAATTAGATTATAAGCACATTGGCTCAGTTAAATCTGAATTGAGGACTTATGGCCAACTTGGCCTAAGTCCAATTAGATTAGAAATATTAGCCCTTTGTTGGACCATTAAACATTTGTTTGAGTTCAACCCCCCATTATTTGGCACTGCTAAACAGGGGTTCTGATAACATTTTATCTTTTGTTGAGTGCTGAGCACTCATATGCCATATAGGATGTTCAATTTTGGAAGGCAAGGATGTATTTGATGTAGGGTTACTAGGCACACTAAGGAGGCTCTACAAGGCATCAACCATGCCGGATTAAAATTTTAGCATGCCGAACAACCCTAAGCTAGATCGTTAACTAGAGCTTAGGCAAAATCTATGCAAGTAAATCACATTTACACTAAGTGAATACGAAGATACAACCTTTGTAGATCGGTCCTTTACTTCTAGAGCTCCTTGATGTAGTCCCTTCGCTGCGATCATCGGTTCCCGGACTCTCGGACGGCTCCATGAGAAAATTGCAACGGGATCGCTTGAAGTCTTCGATGCCGAAGATGATCTACATCGAGGGAATACGGACTCAAGCTTCTACCTCACTAACCAAAGAATT
This sequence comes from Agapanthus africanus, assembly GCA_030015575.1. Taxonomy (NCBI): domain Eukaryota; kingdom Viridiplantae; phylum Streptophyta; class Magnoliopsida; order Asparagales; family Amaryllidaceae; genus Agapanthus; species Agapanthus africanus. The sequence goes on from JASDDO010000004.1 coordinate 213,085,206, forward strand.
AGTGAAGCAAACACCCAAAACTAAAGTGCTAGTCTAGTAGAGGATGGTGAGATAGGAAATGGGTACACTTTAGATTTTCTTTTCTCACTTTGATTCTCTCTCTTTTTCAAACCCTAGCAAGAAATGAAGGAGGAAGAAGATGAGCTCAAGAATGAGGATGGAAAAAATGATCAAGAGAGAAAATGAGCTAACCATGGTGAGTTAGTATCATATACTTAACTCATTTAGAGACTTTACCATTGTTAATTATAGTGGTTAGGTTAGTCAATATATTAAGTAAAACAAAACAAGTGGAATAAGTCAAAGCATCCAAAAGCTTCATGAAGCTTCCTGTATGTTAGCTCATTATCCAATTGTTTTTGAATTACTTTAAATATAAAAACCTAAACCTATAATTAGTATGGTATAAGTCTTGTACACCCATGACATTTGTATCAACAACCATGATACAAAAAAGAGCACAAATAAATATATATCACATATATATTAACTTGTGCACAAGTGAGAAAAATAAATGCTTTGGTGAACCAATGTTATTTAATGTAAATTAGTATATCATATATACAATTATGCACTAAATTATTAAATCAATACTTGACTTAATAATCTGGTTATATCATTTATAGCCGACTAATATTCAATGTTTCGATTTATCGAATGAACCCTTGATTCGATAACTAGGTTATATCGCATACAACCGATCGATACAAACATCGCGAGAATGGAATACGGTATCGCATACTCGCATTATTCTCAGTCCCGTACATATCACATATGCGCTCCTATTTCGTTTTGCCTGAGCCAGTACAACCTCTATGTAGGACTCTAAAAACTCGTCAATACGCCGGTAGTAGGTGATGATCATATCAAGCACCCACAAGCCGTCAGCGGTACTAGCTGGACGTAACAGCTACCCAGGTATTGAGCGATCAGAAGATCAGCAAGCAAGCCCGCTCCAACTCCTGTAAAAAGCCTGACAGTGACACTACCGTACAGTCCGGTCTCCTCGTCTGATATGTTGCATATCAAGTCTAGGGGTGGTAAACGTCAGACCCTAATAACCGAAAAGTCATGCCGATGAGAGGCTCATAACGGGTCGAGAAACTACTAGTAACACTTATCAGTAAATCTCTAAACCAGCCCTGGCCAGGGACTTCCCTGTTATAGCCAATCGAGCATAGCGCAACATCAACCCCCAATACCGGGAGAGACGAAACCCCTCCTATCGCTCATTGCCTCCATGTGACTCGGGATTGTACCCAAAAACCACCGTTTTTCAAGCCCTCTTGGACATGGTAAGGTGGAAATCAAAGCACAGTGGGAATCACACAAGACACTATGACGATCTCGGGTCTACAGACTAACCTGTACCAGTGTCACCAGAGAACTGCCATCTGACGTAAGGTATAATACCATCTGGGAGTTCTCGGCGAGTCCGTCCAGTGTACCCAGTCTCTACTGAGCACCCGTATATCATCTCTGATGTCAAACACCAATGGATATGGGATCATCCATCGCCCATCTGTATAGGTCGAGAAGGTATACGCTAGTCTACACTGGTATATCGATGCCCCGTCTCGATACACGCACGACTAGGGACCTTGAAGGATGTACTTATGGACTACCATGTCCCCACTAGTATGATCCGCATCATAGTCCAGGTAGTCAAGTACACATCCTAAGGGCTTTACCAACATGTAACAGAGAGACAATCAGTATACAAGTTAAGGTAAAGAATAACCAGATAGCATACTATCATGTCGAGCAAGTAAGTCCTTCCTATATATGTCCAAGCATCCACTACAATATACATCTTATGTATAGTAATGGCCTCTAGGGCATACATATAACTAACAATCTCCCACTTGCACTAGGGCCATCTGAAAACAGTGGTTGTAGTATCTTATACTCAACCATCCCATGAAAGTCTCTCTCTGGGAAAAGGCCTTTGTGAGTGGATCCGCCGTGTTGTCCTCTGAGTCTGCTCTCTTGACCTTGATCCCCTGGAGATCAACCATCTCCATGATCAGGTGACACTGCCTTAGAATATGTCTGGATCACTGATGGGACGGGCGTTCCTTGGCATAAGCCACAACTCTATTGTCACACAATGGGAGGAACAAAGTTCATCTCATGAACTAATATACATCCAGACTGCCTCTTTGGTAGCATCTTACGTAGCGATGTATCCAGCCTTTATCATCTAGTATGCCACGGTATCTAGCTTGGAACTCTTCCAACATACCGTTCCTTTACTGAGGGTAAAGACAATGCCTGTGACTGACATTCAGTCGTCCTTATCACTCTGGAACCTTTCCAGTGATTCTCCCCAGGATCGATTGATACCATCTCACTATAGCTAGTGAGTTTCCTAACATCCAATTAGATCTATCTCATAGATCCAAAACCCAGGATTTTGTAGGTATCACTTTGATCCTATGTAGAGAATCATTATGATAAGTGGAGATTGACCGAGCGCAGCATAGGAAACTCCTTCCCCATCAAAAGCATGTCATCTACGTACTCTACAAGGATCACTACCATACTCCCTACTACCTTTTCGTTTATACAAGGTTCATCTACTATTTTGATGATGTCAAACTCTTTGACTAACACATCAAAACAGACGTTCCAACTCCGCGATGCCGGCTTTATCACATAAAACCTCTTGCACACGTTTCCGCTGCTCCCACTGTCTACGAGGCCCTCTGGCTGTGTACTTATAGACGCACTCTTCTAAAACATCATATAGAAAAGCAGTCATGGCACCCAACCACCAGATATCATAGTCATGGTATGTAGCCGTGGCAAGTAGGATCTGGATGGACTTAAGCATAGCTACTTAGAAAAGGTTTCATCATAATCCATACCTGGTCAATGATGCAAACTTCTAACAAGTCTAGCTTTGAAAGTCTCAACTTTTCCATGTACACCAAGTAATCTTCTCAAGATATACTTGCTCCTGATGGGGATTTAACCCTTCAGATCAAGCAACCAAAGTCCATACTTTGTTGGCGTATAAGGATTCCATCTCAGATCGATAAGCATCCAGCCATTCTTACAGAGTCCCACTCCTGATGGCCAGCTCGAAACTAGTTGGGTCATCATCTCATGATGCAATCCTCGCTCCCACTGTCATAGAGAAACAGAAGTATCTCTCAGGTGGGTGAGGAACCTTACTAGATTGGCGGAGAGGCTGAGGTTCGTTGGAAACTATTGAATCCTTCGGTTCTACCAAATGATCTGTTGTAGTTTGTATAGCTGGAACTCCTTCCAGTTCTACCTCATGTCTACTAACTTCTTCACAAGAAATTCCCTTTCACAAAGGTGGCATGTCGAGAAACAAAACATCTTTTGTTCCTCGGTTAGGTAGAAGATATTCCCTTGCGAACGCTTGGGATATCCTACAAACTTCTACAGAACTTACTTTGCCTCAAGCTTGTCCAGATTATGCATTTAGACATACGCTGGACAACCCCAAATCTTAACTGACTTAAGAGACGGGCTCTTCCCTTTCCATATCTCATATGAAGTGGTAGGCAACTGATTTGATCGGAACCCTATTCAATAGGTATGCAACTTCACAAGTGCATAACTCCCAAAAGGAAATAGGTAACTTAGTAGTATTCATCATAGAGCGCACCATATTAGATTGGGTGTGGTTGCTCCGCCCCGATACACCTACGTGCTGTGGTGTATACGGAGGAGTAATGCTGAGAGAGAATCTCATTCTCCTTTAGAATAATCCAGGAATTCCATGCTCAAGTATTCTCCTCCTTGATCTCATCAAAGGACATAATACTTATACCCATTTTGGTTCTCTACTTCTAACTTATATTCTGTGAATATCTCAAAAGGTTTGGACTTGTGTTTCAACAGGAATATATGTCTGAATCTTGAGAGATTATCAGAGAGTGTAATGAAGTACAAAGAACCGGTCTTGGTATGTATAGACAGGGGACCTTCATACATCACCATGTATCATCCCAAGAGTTCACTAACTTTTTCTCTGTTTCCAGTAAACGGAGCTATGGTCATCTTATCTCTGTGACATGACTGGCAAGTTTCACAAGATGTAAATTCAAACTGATTTAAATATGCATCTTAATGTAACTTAAGCTAGTCGGGTCGAATTGATATGACCCAGTCTACAATACCTCAAGAAGGATCCGTTCATTTCTGAACTTTTCCTCTTGTGTGTGTTCTGTATACTAAGAACTGTAGTTTGATTCAGAACGTCAATGCTTTTAGATAATGTGCCTGAACCGATCAACTTTTGATATAGGAAATGTTCAAAACATTATCCAACAATACAAAATTATATCCTTCTTTACTAATAAAGAGAATGATATGATGTTGTATCTCAGGTTCGGTATCTAACAACATTCGTTTAGAATCAATGTATTCTGGTAATACAGGGTGATAGTAACCAATAGACTTGGCTGCAACATTTGCACCATTTTCTATCTCATGAAACTTATCACCCGTTCTCAGTTCTCTACCTATCTGTAGCCCATGTAACAGATTACATATGAGGGATCCTGATCCGGTATCATATACCCAGACGTAAAGGATACTGAGAAACAGTTCTCTGTAATGAACACACCCGAAGATGATGCATCAGCATGCACTTTCTTCGTTTGGGCGGCACGGGAATTCTGGTAATTCCCAATTTCCTGCTCTGTCTTATAACAATTATAAGTTGGAGCGGGACCAACGTTCCCCAGCACAGTATAACAAGCGGGTTCGGTCAATATATCCGTTTTATTATCTTGATTAAGGCGTGATATGGTCGCTACCTGGAGAGAGAGATAAGAAAATACTCTGCGTGCGCTCTTGCAAGATCAGATTGGTTATTATTTTATCTAATCAGGATGGCTCCCACTGTTTTTTTTTATCAAATCTTCCTTCAAACCCTAAAAGGAAAGACTAGCCGGGATTAATTACACCCTACAACTTCGCCAATCTTTCAGCCAGGCCAGTGTCGGTACTTCGAGGGAGGTTCCCCGTACTTTCGCACGGACCTAATTAAAGTAAACCTCGTTTTTCCAGAGGCGTAACCCCGTTGACACCTTTCTAGACACCTACTTGATCGGCTAATTGTAATGTGTAAAACTCTCTCAGGAGTAACAATTACTCACAGTGGGTATCGGGATCCAACTATCTCATAGAAGGTATGCAATCTCATTGCAAATTTCAACACTTGAAATTCCCGATAATATTTTGCCCCCAGCATGCTATGACCTTGACGCATGCCAAACAACCAATAGTCCGCTAGTCAAGTTCAACCCGTGCATTTCCTGATTGAATTAAACCCACCCGCACGACCCTTGACGCATGCCAAACAACGCCGTACGAATACCCTAATCCAATCGCATCGTATGCTAGCAGATAAGCACTAGTTAGCTACCGTACACTACGCCTTGACGCATGCCAAACTACCGCAGCACGAATACTAAGTAGTACTTATCTGAAATGACGGAGGGCTACGACAGGTTTTTCTGAAAACCTATTGCGTAATGAACTTGATATCGTTGTAGAATCAAATGATTTTAAAATGGAGTGTTTTTAGGCTTTTCTAGTTTTGCTAAAAGGGTCACTCCCGGTGAAGGGATCGTCGGCCCTTTCCTCGTCGAATGAGGTGCAGGATATATCATATATACCGCTGTGCAAAGCAAAAACTATAGAAGCTATCAAAAGACAAACCGAAGGTTGTAGCATCTACCAGTTATTGCTAAAGTGGTCACTCACGGTGAAGGGATCTCGGCTCTTTTCTTTATCGAATAAGGTGTAGGATGTTCTATAAGGAACACCGCGATGCAAAGCAAGAACTGTAGCTACCTGTTTTTGAAAATTCGATTCCACAACATCTTTTAAGTTTCTTTTCTTTCATTAATCACATTAATGAAGTCCCATCATTTAAGTCACCTAAACATCACAGATAAATACGACGTACACTTATGACATCCGCATTCGCCTCGATGTCCCCTCGTGCACCGTTAGGTTAGGTAACTAACGATAGAGCGGGACAGGGCTAGCGCGGGTGTAAAACATAAGTAACGTCTATATAATATATCATATATACTATATACAGTATCCATCACAACATATCAAATGATCACATCACAGATATCGCAGCAGAAGAAACATATGAAACATTGGATATACTAGGACGTCCATGTTTTCAATACGAGCCAGTATAAAACACGGATTCCACGGTCGCGATGAATAGCCAAACCCACACCCCTAGACCCCTACGAGAGCGGCAAGCAACCCTACCAATTCTAGAGTTAGGAGACCCGGACTCGACTCCTCGAGTTGGTCTCCCACTGGACTCCAGAACCCGGTTATTTGTGCCCTCCTCCTTGGGTCTAACCTAGTGCGGAAAAGTAAATAATATACAATGGTGACATCTTCCGCAACCTGGAAGTGACCCAATAAAAGAATATTACATACAAATAATTTTACATGAATGAAAATAAAAACTCTCATCTCACATAAAACCCCCGGCTATTCAAAACGCGACGATCCAATATAACATATCCAGCAACACATAACATCACATGTCATCAACGTAAGTAAATATACGCATCCCAATTTTCGTTGACATATAACAACGAAAACCGGCAATACAACTACATACTACACTTACGGTCACAGAAAATAAAGTGTAAAACTACAACAGTTGGAATCCGCAACCACCTTAGACATCGCATGCCTAACAGTTATAAACCCCGCATTTTAGTCTCTGTATCGAAAACACTTTTCAATATTAAGTCGGGCAATTCAACAAGATTCCCGATATACTGATCGAATGCTCGTCGCAAACTTTAGTAGACGGCTGCACCCCCGGATGCCATCGACGAAGTGCACTAAGGCGGAACACCGCTACCGCGAGCACCCTGACGGATGCTCTTGGCGACGGGGTTCTCCTACAGTCACTTGGTCGGGGCTTTGGGGCGTGGCTGTCTATTAAGTTTACCCGGCGAGTATCCGCGTACGCTACGTGATTGCGACGGACTTTTGATCGCATCAAAATTCCGTGGCAACCGATCATTTGAGACTAAACTGCTAGATTTATGACAACCAAATTAGTTATCTCATAACTACTTGTGGATTCCAAATATTGTATCACATTCCAGATAAATAGAAAATGTTAAACTTTCCTATCAAACAATCAAACACCCAAGTTTTCCCGAAACAGCTCAACACATGAAATAAGTTTAAAAACATTCACTTCATGCCACAGTACCAACGGTCCAGCCGTAGAAGGGTCAATCCAACGCCTCACATGTGGCACGCCATATTGCCCCAAACCCTAAGGTTCAAAGGGCAGTTCAAGACGGTCACATAATCGAGTTAAGGTTTGTTGTCTTCTAGAGGGTCCATCGCGTTACTTGCACTACTTAGAACGTTCTTAAACCACGGAAAAATCCAACACTTGGAAATTTCCCGGCAGGGGAAAAAGTGGGTATTTATATCCAGTCAAACTTTTTAACATGTTCTAAAATACCCGGAAAAACATACAGACGAAGTTAAACTTCCCGATCGAAACACCGAGTCCCCAATACAACCCAGAAAACTCAACTCTTGAGTAAAGATTAAAATTACCCAGAAAACACAAGAGTCAAATAGAAACATTACTGTGCAAAGTGTGGTCAACGAAGCAACAGTATGGCCGCGGAACCGCCGCGCCACGTGGGGTACGGCCGCGGTTCCACGGATCATTGATGGAGTTAGGACCACGTTTTGCACAGTAATTCTTATAAAACCCTGCTGAATTTTTTGAGTATTTTTAATTCAGAAAAATCCCAGATTTCAAAAAATTTCCAGAGAGTGGGTTAATTTTGCGTGTCAGGGTTCGATCGGAGTTTTAACATCGTAAACACATCGCCTAATGCTCTAGCTAGGCTCTGATACCACTGTAGGGTTACTAGTGTTAGTGTATATGCCCTAGAGGCCATTACTGTATCATACTAGTATGTATATTACTTGATGGAAGCTTGGGATATTTACAGTTGTACAGACAATCTTGCTCAATATAGTAGTATGCTACTTGGTTTGTCTCTGCTTTAATGTGTACATGTGTGTTTATTTATTATATATCACCTATACGCATTAGTAGAGCCCTTAGGATCTTTGCTTGATTACCGGCGTTGTGATGGCGATCACACTCGTGGGGGCTGGGTAATCTATAAGCACGTCCTTATACAGGTCCCTGGTCATTGGACTATCGAGACAGGGCTTCGATACTCCGGAGTAGACTAGCGTATGCGCTTCTCATCCCAGTGTGGGAGACGGTCTGTCCCACAGCCGTTAGTACGTTGTACTTGGGATAGTATGCGGGTGCTCGTTAGGTTACGAGTACACTGGACAGGACTCGTCGGGAACTGTTGGTTGGTAATATACCTATCGTCAGTTATCAGTTCCCAGGTGACATGAGTACAGCTTAGTCCGCTGACTTGACACTATCACTTCGCCTCGAGTGTGTTCCCACTGTTCTTTGATTGCTACCCTACCACGGCTCTACTGAGTCGTGCAAACAGGTAGTAGTTGGGAGCAGTCCCGAAGCACTTGGAGGCAGTGACGGTTAGACAGGATTCGTCTCTCCCGGTATTGGGGGTTGACATCGCGCTGTGTCTAGGAGAGCCATTACACAAGTAGTCCCTGGCCAGGGCAAGCGAGATCTACTGGTAGGTTCCAGTGTTATCTCAGGGTGTATTGGGCTACACTCCGACACGACTTGTACCGCTATTAGGGGACTGACGTTCACCGCCCCCTAGGCCCGCCATGCGATATATCAGACGAACAGACCGGACTGTACGGAGACTGTCACATACAGGCTCAGTAGGAGTGCAGATGGGGTTCACCTCGTCAGTCTTCTTATCGACATCTACCTGGGGACCGTTACGTACAGCTAGTGCCGCTTGCGGTCTGTGGTTAAACCCACTGCCAGCGTAGTGTCGAGTCTTTAGAGTCCCACACAGAGAGCTATTCGCCTTTAGGCAAAATGAGTAGAGGTCGCATGGTTTTGCGACAGGGTTCGTTCGCATCCGCGCACTTGTGCACGTTTGCTGTCCGGACAGTTTATACTAGTGGGCTTTGGTTTAAGCCGGATCCTAGTATATGTTTTGAGATTGGTTTTTCTCAGTGCATTCGTGTTCCTCGGATCACGAATGCGGGTGCGTATGCACAGTTGCTTGAGATTGAGGGAGAGGACCTTGTTTAGGGTTAATGACTATTGTCATTTTATTAACCCTATTGTTTTTGTGTGTATTATTGTTAATTGATAATTAGCTTAATTATTGTGCATGGTTGTTGTTGTTGACCATTTGACTTCATTGACTTGTTGACCATGTTGACAACTTGACCATAATCATTTCAATTGGAAGATGCTCTTTGATCCTTGCAATTTGCATTAATATTGAAATGATAATGGTCACCTCTTGATTAAACCATGACAATTTTCTAGCTAATTATGGAATTAAAATATTACACACATATTAGTGAGAATGGCTCACTAATTATTCATTATCTTATATCATTTCTCTCTCTTGCTCATCCTCTCCCTCAAGCTCTCTCCCTCTCATGTGTTGAGAAACAAAAAGCTTGAGAAAAACCTTCACTTGATCTTCTCTACTCTCTTCTAGGGTTCAAGTCTTAGCATTTCTTGCACTCTAGTTACTCCTAGCTTGGAGTTGAAGCTAAAGGTCGAGGCTTTCGGGTGGATCCTTCTTTGACGGAAGAAGACAAGCATGGTGAGGCCTTTCTACCATTCCGACGAGCAAGGAGAGAAGGAGTTCGAGCTCAAGGTATAACCTTTCTACAACTTAGTTAGTTGTTAGTTTGTTTTAGCTAGTTTTTGTTTAGCAAAGATCCTCACAAGCTCGGTCCATGTTGCCTAAGTCGATAAAAATCCGTTTTTTATTATGTTTTCCGCCTCCCCGTAAGCACCGGGGTGGGCAACGTGGACCTAACAGTGGTATCAGAGCCTAACTAAACTCAAACTAGCTAGGTAGTGAAGTGTAACGAAGTTTCGAAACCGGAAAATCCAAAAACCAAACTTTTGCAAAACCCTAGTTTCTGTTAAATTTTTTTCTGCTCTAAATGAAAAACTTTATACTTGTAAATTCGGCTCAGGGTTTTGTATGAACACCCATGAAAAACGGTACAGTGATTCGTTCAAACCGCCGCCCTTCCGCGGCACGAGGTAGGCATGTGCCGCGGAAGCACCGCCGTTTGTCGTCTTCTCTGCATCGTTTTTCGTGCAGTGTGTGTCTGTGTTGGTTTTGGGATTTTTGAAATATATTATATGTGCTCAGATTTTCCAGAACTAAAATTTACTTTTGGGGGCCTATAAATCCGTATTTTTTCCGGAACTTCACTACACTTTGACTACATCGGTTATATCTGTGATGCTTGCATGTATTGAACGTCGGCTAATCGCTATAAGACGATTGGTCGGGGTTATACATGATCTGTGTTTGTTATTGGTTTGTGGATATGAATGGATTGGATTGTCGCGGGTGAATGGCCGGGGTGGATGTGAGATGAGCGTTATTCTTCTTTCATTCATTTGTACATGTAAATTGATGTAACAATATTATTTGTATGGCCGCACAACCGGGTCGGGGTTGTAGCCGTCATTGTATAATTCTTTTTACTGTTTTTGCTCCTAGGATAGACCCATGGAGGGGGTGCACAAACTACCGGGTATCTCGAAGTGCCGAGTGGCCTACTCACGGTGGTGAGGGAGGTTGCTTCGCTTCGGGTGCTTGGCGGGTAGTTTGCCGCACCCGTAGGGGTCTTGGGTAGGGTATTGGCTATTCACCGCGACCGTGTAATCCGCTTTACATTGCAGGCTCGAACGCATTGCGGATTCCTAGTATATCCAATGTATTCATCTATGATCTGTAATGTCTATCATTGCTATATATTTATATATAATAACTATTTAGGCGTTGCTTATGTTTTACAGCCGCGCTAGCCCAGCCCCCGCTCTGTCGTTAGTTAAGTAACCTAACGGGTGATGACGGGGCCCCGTGGCGAATGCGAATGGCATAAGCGTACGTCATATTTTGGTTGTTTTCTGCAATGGTAGGATTTAAATGATGGGACGCATTAAAAGAACTAATGCAAGAAAATAAACCTAAAAGACGTTGTTGGAACAATTTTTCAAAAAGCTGTTATTGCAAGGACGTTCGTTTTTGTTTTGCATCGCGGTATTCGGTTGTGAATGCCCAGCACCTCAGTCGACGAGGCAAGGGCCGAGATCCCTTCACCGGGAGTGACCCCTTGGACAAAAGTTTGCGTCAGGGTAATAACTTCATTATAGTCGATTATGCTTGCTTTGCATCGAGGTATTCAGTTTGGAATATCCTGCACCTCATTCGACGAGGAAAGAGCCGAGATCCCTTCATAGGGAGTGACCTCTTTAGCAAAAGTTTTCGCCACTATATTTTCAAATAGACTACCAGGTTCCTTCAACGATATCAAGTTCATTACGTTAACGGGTTTTTCGCCAAAAACCCAGCCGTAGCCCTCCGTCATTTCTTACAAGTAACACTTAGTATTCGTGCTGCGTTTGTTGACTCCGTCAAGGCGTAGTGTACGGTAGCTAAGTGCTGCTTGTTTGTATTGGTATATGGGATTGATTAGGACAGTCGTATAACCTTGTTGACTCCGTCAAGGGTTATGCGGGTGAGTTTAATGCAATCCAGATAATGACAGGTTGAACTTGACTAGGACTCTTTGATTTGTTGACTCCGTCAAGATCACTTGGGTCCTAGGGGCAAAAACTACATCGGGAGTTTCAAAAGAACTGAAACTTGCAGATTTAGCATACCTTCTGGAGTGTGGTGACTAGAGTGGATTCCATCTAGGTTATCACACAATGACAGTTGGATCCCGATCCCACTGATGAGTTGGTTTACTCTCGGGAGATTATTTCACATAACGATCAATGCTATAAACCTAGTAGGTGTCTAGAAAGGTGTTAGCGGGGTTACGCCCCCAGGGAAAAGAGGTTCTTTAATTAAGGAACTTCGCGAAAGCGTTGGAAAACCTCCCTCGAAGTACCGACACTAGCCTGGCTGAAAGGTTAAGCAAGTATTGTGACGTGAATTAAAACCCGGCTAGTTCTTCTTTTAAAAGGTTTTAAGAAGAATTTGAGGAAACAGTGGGAGACATCCTGGTTAGATAAATTAATAAACCAATCTAATCTTGCAAGAGCATACGCTGAGTGTTTCTTTTCTCTCTCTCCAGGCAGCAACCTTTTCACGCCCTAATCAAGATAATAAAATGTATTGCTTGACCGATCCGAATTCTTATTAGGGACTGAGAAAAAGTAGGAAAGTTGCACCGGGTGATATGTCGCTCAGAGTAGCGAACGGAGCACAAGTTTATGCGGCAGCCGTCGGTGAATATCACCTAGTATTGCCAAATGGCAAGACTATGATTTTGAACGATTGCTACTATGTACCCTCCATGGTTTGCAACATCATATCAGTGTCTTTACTCGATAAAGATGGATATAACTTTGTTCTTGAAAAGAATATCATGAACATTTACCTTCATAAGGTACTGGTTGCAGAGGGTGCACTGTGTAATGGTATCTACGTTCTAAATCAGAATACAGTTCTCAATATACAAAACACACGTAAGAGGAAGAATTCAGATACGAATGGATCCTACTTGTGGCATTGTAGACTTGGTCATATCGGAGAGAAAAGACTGAGTAAGTTGCATAAAGATGGACTCTTGAATGCGTTCGAGTTTTCATCTTATGAAACTTGTCAATCTTGTCTCAAAGGAAAGATGACCAAATCTCCGTTCACCGGACATGGAGAAAGAGCAAGAGAGCTCTTGGGACTCATACACAGTGATGTGTGTGGTCCGATGTCTATACATGCAAGGGGTGGGTTCTCTTACTTCATCACATTCACTGACGATCTCTCCAGGTTCGGATATGTGTATCTGATGAAACACAAATCTGAAGCTTTTGAGAAATTCAAGGAATTCAGAAACGAAGTAGAGAACCAGACAGGCAAAAGTATCAAGATCCTCCGGTCGGACAGGGGAGGGGAGTACTTAAGCACGGAATTCCTAGATTACTTAAAAGAGAATGGTATTCTCTCTCATCTTACTCCTCCTTATACACCACAGCACAACGGTGTTTCGGAGCGGAGGAATCGTACCCTACTGGATATGGTTCGCTCCATGATGAGTAATGCCGAGTTGCCTCTTTCATTTTGGGGACATGCGCTATTGACAGCAGCATACCTATTGAATGATGTTCCGTCTAAATCAGTGCCTAAGACTCCGTTCGAGATATGGAATGGAAAGAGGCCATATCTTAAAAGATCTAAGATATGGGGTTGTCCGGCTTATGTGAAAACGCATAAACCAGATAAACTAGAGGCACGGTCAGTTTTATGTAAGTTTGTGGGATATCCAAAGAATGGTTATGGATATCTATTCTACCACACCGAGGAACAGAAGGTGTTTGTTGCTCAGCATGCCGTTTTCTTAGAAACGGAGTTTCTTGCAAAAGAAATTAGTGGGAACACGGTAGAATTGGAAGAAATTCAGCGACCACAAACTGAAACTGAAAATTTGACAGAACCTCAGAATTCAATAACCCCAGAAGAACCTCAGCCACTCCGCAGATCTGGTAGGATTTCTCATCCGTCCGAGAGATACTACGGTTTTCTCATTGACGGGGATCGAGAGGATTGCATCTTGGAAGAAGATGACCCTACCAGTTTCAGGCAGGCCATTATCAGTAGGGACTCTGATAAGTGGCAGGAAGCAATGCAATCCGAAATGGAGTCCATGTACGCCAATAAAGTGTGGACCTTGGATATTGCTCCACCTGGGGTAAAACCCGTTGGATGCAAATGGATCTACAAAAGGAAACTTGGTGTAGATGGGCAGGTGGAAACCTATAAAGCTAGACTCGTTGCAAAAGGTTTTCGTCAAAGACCTGGTTTGGACTATGACGAGACTTTTTCTCCGGTGGCTATGCTCAAATCCATTCGGATCCTACTTGCCATTGCTGCCTTCCATGACTGTGAAATCTGGCAGATGGATGTTAAAACGGCTTTCCTAAACGGTTGTTTGGAAGAGTGCGTTTACATGGATCAACCAGAAGGTTTCGTAGACAGTGGGAGCAGCGGAAAGGTGTGCAAGTTGCTTAAATCCATTTATGGATTAAAGCAGGCATCGCGGAGCTGGAACATCTGTTTTGATGAGGCAATCAAGGAATTTGATTTCATCAAGAACGAAGATGAACCCTGTGTATATAAGAAGATTGTAGGACGAACTGTCGTATTCCTAGTCTTGTACGTGGACGACATTCTTTTGATAGGAAATGACATTCCTATGCTACAATCGGTCAAGCTGTTTTTGTCACAAAGGTTCTCCATGAAGGACCTGGGTGATGCCTCGTACATTCTGGGGATCAAGATCTATAGAGATAGATCCAAGAAACTATTGGGACTTTCACAGTCCAGGTACATAGAGACCGTACTAAAGAGATTTAGTATGGAGGGTTCCAAGCGCGGTAATATACCCGCATTGCACGGAATTACCCTCTCCAAGAAGATGTCTCCTAAGACTGACGAGGAGAGGGTTCGCATGAGCACTATACCCTACGCTTCGGCGGTAGGATCTATAATGTATGCGATGCTATGTACAAGACCAGATCTAGCTTACGCGTTGAGCGCGGTAAGCCGGTATCAGTCAGACCCAGGGGAGGACCACTGGACAGCAGTGAAGAACATTCTCAAGTACCTGAGAAGGACTAAGGAGATGTTCCTGGTTTACGGTAATGGAGACCTCAGGGTCGAGTCCTTTACCGATTCAAGCTTCCAGAGTGACAAAGATGACAGCAAGTCCGTCTCGGGTTTTGTGTTTACCCTCAACGGAGGGGCGGTATGTTGGAGGAGTTCCAAGCAGGATACCGTCGCAGACTCGACAATGGAAGGTGAATACATTGCTGCAAGCGATGCCGCAAAAGAGGCGGTCTGGATTAAGAAGTTCATTAGTGAACTTCAGGTGGTTCCGTCCATTGTTGACCCAATACCTTTGTATTGCGATAACAATGGGGCTATAGCTTTAGCGAAGGAACCAAGGTCCCATCAGAAATCCAGGCACATCTTAAGGCGGTATCACCTGATCAGGGAGATCATTGATCGACAGGAGATCGAGGTGCGGAGAGTGGACACAAAGGACAACACTGCGGACCCATTCACGAAGGCTTTACCCCAGACTCAGTTCGAGCGGCTGATCGAGATGATAGGTCTTCGATACGCCAGTACATGGCCTTAGTGCAAGTGGGAGATTGTTAGTGTATATGCCCTAGAGGCCATTACTGTATCATACTAGTATGTATATTACTTGATGGAAGCTTGGGATATTCACAGTTGTACAGACAATCTTGCTCAATATAGTAGTATGCTACTTGGTTTGTCTCTGCTTTAATGTGTACATGTGTGTTTATTTATTATATATCACCTATACGCATTAGTAGAGCCCTTAGGATCTTTGCTTGATTACCGGCGTTGTGATGGCGATCACACTCGTGGGGGCTGGGTAATCTATAAGCACATCCTTATACAGGTCCCTGGTCGTTGGACTATCGAGACAGGGCTTCGATACTCCGGAGTAGACTAGCGTATGCGCTTCTCATCCCAGTGTGGGAGACGGTCTGTCCCACAGCCGTTAGTACGTTGTACTTGGGATAGTATGCGGGTGCTCGTTAGGTTACGAGTACACTGGACAGGACTCGTCGGGAACTGTTGGTTGGTAATATACCTATCGTCAGTTATCAGTTCCCAGGTGACATGAGTACAGCTTAGTCCGCTGACTTGACACTATCACTTCGCCTCGAGTGTGTTCCCACTGTTCTTTGATTGCTACCCTACCACGGCTCTACTGAGTCGTGCAAACAGGTAGTAGTTGGGAGCAGTCCCGAAGCACTTGGAGGCAGTGACGGTTAGACAGGATTCGTCTCTCCCGGTATTGGGGGTTGACATCGCGCTGTGTCTAGGAGAGCCATTACACAAGTAGTCCCTGGCCAGGGCAAGCGAGATCTACTGGTAGGTTCCAGTGTTATCTCAGGGTGTATTGGGCTACACTCCGACACGACTTGTACCGCTATTAGGGGACTGACGTTCACCGCCCCCCTAGGCCCGCCATGCGATGTATCAGACGAACAGACCGGACTGTACGGAGACTGTCACATACAGGCTCAGTAGGAGTGCAGATGGGGTTCACCTCGTCAGTCTTCTTATCGACATCTACCTGGGGACCGTTACGTACAGCTAGTGCCGCTTGCGGTCCGTGGTTAAACCCACTGCCAGCGTAGTGTCGAGTCTTTAGAGTCCCACACAGAGAGCTATTCGCCTTTAGGCAAAATGAGTAGAGGTCGCATGGTTTTGCGACAGGGTTCGTTCGCATCCGCGCACTTGTGCACGTTTGCTGTCCGGACAGTTTATACTAGTGGGCTTTGGTTTAAGCCGGATCCTAGTATATGTTTTGAGATTGGTTTTTCTCAGTGCATTCGTGTTCCTCGGATCACGAATGCGGGTGCGTATGCATAGTTGCTTGAGATTGAGGGAGAGGACCTTGTTTAGGGTTAATGACTATTGTCATTTTATTAACCCTATTGTTTTTGTGTGTATTATTGTTAATTGATAATTAGCTTAATTATTGTGCATGGTTGTTGTTGTTGACCATTTGACTTCATTGACTTGTTGACCATGTTGACAACTTGACCATAATCATTTCAATTGGAAGATGCTCTTTGATCCTTGCAATTTGCATTAATATTGAAATGAAAATGGTCACCTCTTGATTAAACCATGACAATTTTCTAGCTAATTATGGAATTAAAATATTACACACATATTAGTGAGAATGGCTCACTAATTATTCATTATCTCATATCATTTCTCTCTCTTGCTCATCCTCTCTCTCAAGCTCTCTCCCTCTCATGTGT
Organism: Agapanthus africanus; assembly: GCA_030015575.1. Classification (NCBI taxonomy): domain Eukaryota; kingdom Viridiplantae; phylum Streptophyta; class Magnoliopsida; order Asparagales; family Amaryllidaceae; genus Agapanthus; species Agapanthus africanus. The sequence goes on from JASDDO010000004.1 coordinate 213,102,208, forward strand.
TGAGAAACAAAAAGCTTGAGAAAAACCTTCACTTGATCTTCTCTACTCTCTTCTAGGGTTCAAGTCTTAGCATTTCTTGCACTCTAGTTACTCCTAGCTTGGAGTTGAAGCTAAAGGTCGAGGCTTTCGGGTGGATCCTTCTTTGACGGAAGAAGACAAGCATGGTGAGGCCTTTCTACCATTCCGACGAGCAAGGAGAGAAGGAGTTCGAGCTCAAGGTATAACCTTTCTACAACTTAGTTAGTTGTTAGCTTGTTTTAGCTAGTTTTTGTTTAGCAAAGATCCTCACAAGCTCGGTCCATGTTGCCTAAGTCGATAAAAATCCGTTTTTTATTATGTTTTCCGCCTCCCCGTAAGCACCGGGGTGGGCAACATGGACCTAACAACTAGGCACACTAAGGAGGCACTACAAGGCATCAACCATGCCGGATTAAAATTTTAGCATGCCAAACAACCCTAAGCTAGATCGTTAACTAGAGTTTAGGCGAAATCTATGCAAGTAAATCACATTTACAGTAAGTGAATACGAAGATACAACCTTTGTAGATTGGTCCTTCACTTCTAGAGCTCCTTGATGTAGTCCCTTCGCTGCGATCATAGGCTCCCGGACTCTCGGACGGCTCCATGAGAAAATTGCAATGGGATCGCTTGAAGTCTTCGATGCCGAAGATGATCTACGTCGAGGGAATACAGACTCAAACTTCTACCTCACTAACCAAAGAATTAGTGAAGCAAACATCCAAAACTAAAGTGCTAGTCTAGTAGAGGATGTTGAGATAGTAAATGGGTACACTTTAGATTTTCTTTTCTCACTTTGATTCTCTCTCTTTTTCAAACCCTAGCAAGAAATGAAGGAGGAAGAAGATGAGCTCAAGAATGTGGATGGAAAAAATGATCAAGAGAGAGAATGATCTAACCATGGTGAGTTAGTATCATATACTTAACTCATGTAGAGACTTTACCATTGTTAATTATAGTGGTTAGGTTAGTCAATATATTAAGTAAAACAAAACAAGTGGAATAAGTCAAAGCATCCTAAAGCTTCATGTATGTTAGCCCATTATCCAATTGTTTTTGAATTACTTTAAATATAAAAACCTAAACCTATAATTAGTATGGTATAAGTCTTGTACACCCATGACATTTGTATCAACAACCATGATACAAAAAAGAGCACAAATAAATATATATCACATATATATAAACTTGTGCACAAGTGAGAAAAATAAATGCTTTAGTGAACCAATGTTAGTTAATATAAATTAGTATATCATATATACAATTATACACTAAATTATTAAATCAATACTTGACTTAAGAATCCGGTTATATCATATATAGCCGACTAACATTCAATGTATCGATTTATCGAATCAACCCTTGATTCGATAACTAGATTATATCGCATACAACCGATCGATACAAACATCGTCAGAATGGAATACGGTATCACATACACGCATTATTCTCGGTCCCGCACATATCATATATGCGCTCCTATTTCGTTTTGCCTGAGCCAGTACAAGCTCTATGTAGGACTCTAAAGACTCATCAATACGCCGGCAGTAGGTGATGATCATATCAAGCACCCACAAGCCGTCAGAGGTACTAGCTGGACGTAACGGCTACCCGGGTATTGAGCGATCAGAAGATCAGCAAGCAAGCCCGCTCCAACTCCTGCAAAAAGCCTGACAGTGACACTACCGTACAGTCCGATCTTCTCGTCTGATATGTTGCATATCAAGTCTAGGGGTGGTAAACGTCAGACCCCAATAACCGATAAGTCATGCCGATGAGAGGCTCATAACGGGTCGAGAAACTACTGGTAACAATTACCAGTAAATCTCTAAACCAGCCCTGGCCAGGGACTTCCCTGTTATGGCCAATCGAGCATAGCGCAACATCAACCCCCAATACCGGGAGAGACGAAACCCCTCCTATCGCTCATTGCCTCCATGTGACTCGGGACTGTACCCAAAAACCACCGTTTTGCATGCCCTCTTGGACGTGGTAAGGTGGAAATCAAAGCACAGTGGGAATCATACAAGACTCTATGACGATCTCGGGTCTACAGACTAACCTGTACAAGTGTCACCAGAGAACTGCCATCTGACGTAAGGTATAATACCATCTGGGAGTTCTCGGCGAGTCCGTCCAGTGTACCCAGTCTCTACTGAGCACCCGTATATCATCTCTGATGTCAAACACCAATGGATATGGGATCATCCATCACCCATCTGTATGGGTCGAGAAGGTATACGCTAGTCTACACTGGTATATCGATGCCCCGTCTCGATACACCCACGACTAGGGACCTTGAAGGATGTACTTATGGACTACCATGTCCCCATAAGTATGATCCGCATCATAGTCCAGGTAGTCAAGTACACATCCTAAGGGCTTTATCAACATGTAACAGAGGGACAATCAGTATACAAGTTAAGGTAAAGAATAACCAGATAGCATACTATCATGTCGAGCAAGAAAGTCCTTCCTATATATGTCCAAGCATCCACTACAATATACATCCTATGTATAGTAATGGCCTCTAGGGCATACATATAACTAACATTTGAGACTCAGTAAAAAGAGAAGTCCTGCCTCAGAAAGACTTAGCCAATTTAGGCTAGGATTGATTTGAATATAGTGTTAAACACTAACATATATTTTATAGTCACGCGTTCCCACGTGATGCGCTGAAAGATGGTGTTAAACACCAAGAACAAAATGCTCAAAAATAGTGTTAAACACTAGAATGGGATTGGTCGTGTGGGGCCGTGTGAGACCTCTGAAGGTGGGGACCAGTCTTCCTTTGTTTTATTCTTAAATCTGCAAATAAGTGTTAAACACTTTTAGTTTTCACGGCCATCACGTGTGGGCACATGATGGGCACTCTTGCACTGATTTATTAAGGTGTTTATTAGGCGTCACGTGAGGACACATGAGGGCGCCCAAATTAGAATCTGCCTTTGCCTTTATTCTCTTTGTTTTGGAGGTCACGTGGGAGCACGTGAGGCATTGCTTCTGGGCTAATTCCTTCTTATTTTTGGAGGATCTTTTTATGGGTCACGTGAGGGCACGTGACCTAGTTTTATTCTTTCTTTTCTGATCACTGAGGATTGGAGTCACGTGTCATCACGTGACCAAGTTCTTTACGTGCATGGAGATCTTTCAAGTCCCTTTATTTTAAGAATTAAATTCTTTGTAAGGTTAAACCCTAATTATGTTTTTAAGGGAATTAAATTCCTATTTATGTGGAAGAATTAAATTCTTATATAAGGTTAAACCCTAGTTCTGTCTTGGAGGAATTAATTTCCTATGAAATTGGGAGAATCAAATTCTCATATAGGGTTAAACCCTAGTTTTATCTTGGAGAAATTAAATTCCTGTGAATTTGGGAGAATTAAATCCTCATATAGGGTTAAACCCTAGTTTTATTTTGGTGGAATTAAATTCCAATGAATTTGGGAGAATTAAATTCTCTAAACTCAATTCTCCCTCTAAGTTTTGGATCTGCATGGCAGAATCTCCCCGATGAGAATTAAATTCTCAACTTGTGGGGAGATTTGCTTTTGCAGATCTTCAACCAGAGGAAGAACTAAGTTCTTTTGCAGAAGAGTTAAACTCTTAAATTGAGAATTAAATTCTCTTTTTGTTTTATGGAGCTTTGATCCCTTTCCTCTTTCTCACCTAGGGTTTCTTTTCTTGAGAATTAAATTCTCCTTTCTTTTCTCTCAGCTATTTTTCTTCAGAAAATTCCAAGATTCAAAAATTCCTTTTCCTTTCCTCTTCTACGCTCCTATTTATAGGAGAAGGAAAAGAATCAACTTGTTTAGTGAATCTTTCATTGAAAGATTTTGTTTGTTTTTGTAACTAACATGATCTTAGTGAATTTTATTCACCATTGGATTTTTAATCCAGAAGATATTCTGTTTGTTATTCTTGGTGAATTTTAGGGAAATCTTTCCTTGTATAAAATATTTCCATAAATTGGTGATTTTTAATCACCATTGGATTTTTAATCCAACGGTGCTCCACTTTACAGAGCATAATCCTTTTTTTTGTTTGGAAATATTTAAAGAAATACTTTCCCAGTTAGGTAATTTGATTTCCCTTAATTAGAATTTAATTCTATTAATTCAGAAGGCTTTTAAAGCCCATCACGTGTTGGCACGTGATCCCAATGTTTGATCATTGAAATAGAATTTAATTCTATCTGTTAAAGAGCTAAGGGACCTGTCACGTGTTGGCACGTGACCCTCTTTTATTCAGAATTTAATTCTGCCTTTTAACAGAGCTAAGGGACCATCACGTGTTCGCACGCGACCCTCTTTTATTCAGAATTTAATTCTGCCTTCTAACAAAGCTAAGGGACCATCACGTGTCAGCACGTGACCCTCTTTTATTCAGAATTTAATTCTGCTTTTTAACAGAGCTAAGGGACCATCACGTGTCAGCACGTGACCCTTGGTCACGTGTGAGCACGTGATGCCCCATTGGGGTCTTTCCTTAGCTGTTTTATTACATTTTTGTTTGATTAGAATTTAATTCTATAAAGTAGAGATCAGAGGAATCTATCACGTGTCAATACGTGACCCTTGGTCACGTGTGACCACGTGATACCTCATTGAGGCATTTCCTGATTTTTATCAGGGAACAAGGGTCATATGGGTGGGTTTACTTAATTACAAAATGACGGGAAGAACTTGACTAGTACTTATGATATGTTGACTATAATTAAGGTCATGAGTGCTAGGGGTAAAAACCATATCGGGAGTTTCAAGAGTTGAAATTTACAATGAGATTGCATACCTTCTATGTGATAGTAGGATCCTGATCCCACTTGTTCACACCATAATATTGTATTTTATATTCCCCATTCTTATGCATTTTACAATGAAAACAAGTGCTTTTGACCCATGTCTACTACATGTTACAGGTTACAGGTTCTTGGCGCGAAAACAGTGAAAAACACAAAAGACGACACAAAAGAAGGATTTTTGACCAACAAATAAGAAGATCTTAGTAAAGCCCGGCAGAAGAATGGTTCACCATCAACGAGGCGACTCAAGATCCAAATTTACAAGAAAAACGGTTAAAAGATCCATCGCAAAGTGTTCACTGAAGATCTGGAATCACTGCAGAAGCCCAAATGGAAAACGAAATAAAGAAATAAGAAGCCCAGAAGAACCAAACCAAGCCCAGAAAAGCCCACCAGATGAATCTATTAAAGGGCCGCGGAACCGCGGCCCAACCCCTACTCCCGCCGCGGTTCCGCGGCGTGAAGAAGCCCAAAGGAGAATAAAAAATTACCAAAATACAGTGGCTGCGTTGACTTTTCTTAGAGGGCAATTTTGTAAATACAGATGTGCGAATCATTGTAACCCTAGGGTTTCCTATGCTTTATAAATAGGGACTCTAATTCATTGTAAACTTTATGCCTCCCTTCATTAATAAAATTTAGAAATCTTTTGGAGAGCATCGGTGTTTCTTCTCCATTCAGAAATTCAGATCTGACAAACCTGCATGGAAGATTGGAGGGATGCATCTGTAAGTAGTTTTAATTTCTTGCCCTAGAGTAGATTTTAATTCCTTGCCCTAGGTAGATTTAATTTCATGCCCTAGGAACTTGTTTAGGGTTTAGCTTTTGGGAAGGATTTTGAGAGATGAGATCTCTCATCCCTTTCTTACCCATCAAATATTTACAATAGGACTCCATGCATACATGCACATACCGCTCCCTACGGCACTCTATCCCTCGAGGTAGCGGTGATACCGTAGTATAAAGGCCCGGGTGTGATGTTTTCCATGGAGGTTAGGGTAAGGATCTCTAAAGGAAGGACAAGAACCTAGAGGAAGTAACACCTTCCCGAACGGATCTAATCCACATTATTGATAATTACCATAACTCCTCACAGATCTTCATTCGGGTAAAGAAAGCGTTGAGATTTACTACCATTTCCAAATCATCCCTAAACCTAGCCATAGCAAGAATAGATTTAATTAATTGCACTAGAATAATTAGGCTTTTAGATTTAATAACTCCGAACACCCTACGGAATTAACTCGTAAGAACGAATCGGAAATTCACAACATCCCTGTGGACCGACCCGTACTCACCGGCTAGCTTCATGCGACGCCGTTCTTGATTGCGGTTACAAATATTTTTGATCTATCTTTTAGAAAGCGCAAGCACGCTAAAATCATCCAATCAAATGGCGCCGTTGCCGCGGATGGCGTAGAACTTTCCTTTCCGCAATTTCGGGTTAATCATAAAATTTAAAAATTCATAAAAATCTAAAAAATCAAAAAAAAAATATAAAAAATATATAATCTGTTATTTTTAGGAGGGATACTTTGTGGTTGAATTTTTGCAGGATTTACAAAGACGATCTGGAAATTTCCAGAGATCAAAACAGGAAATAAAAAATCCTAACAATAGAAGATTACAACAACAGAGGAGCACACAAAATCTGGAGAGCTGAAACCATAAGCCAACCGCGGATCCGCCGCGCCAAGCCGCTTCAGACCGCGGAACCGCCGCCGTCTGGTCAACTTAGAACGTCAGAAAAATTTTGGGGATCCGCACCGGTCACGTGACCGCCTTTCCGCGGTGGGATCTACGTTAAGACCGCGGAAACGCGGCTGCATAGTTTCTTCAGTTCGTAAAAATTGCACTGTAAGTTCCTCTTTTCTTGCTCTGGAAATCTAGATAAATATTTTCTGAAAAATTCCTGCAGGATTTTGTGCGCTATAAAAATATTTCCCGTTCCAAATAACAATCGTGTGCAGGATTTTTGGGCCCCGCTTGAACTAAATTGATTGCAAGAAATATCTTTTTGTTGCATATCTTTTCTCAAATATCTTTTTGCAACAATTCTTTCCAAATAAAGATTCTTGTGATATGCTTCAAATAATAACCAACTGCAAGTAATATTTTGTTGTTGCATATCTTTTCTATAAAGTATTTTGCTGTTGCATATCTTTTTGCTAAAATCTTTTTGCAACAAAAATTTTTTTCCTAATAAAAAAAAATGAATGAAAATAAAAAGGACAAATATTTTATAGAACTTGCAAAATTTTTTAGCCCCAAATAAATCCTTGCACCATCCAACTTTCCTTCTTGTCACCTTTCTTTTTCTAACATGGGTACCCCACATAAAAAATCATTAGCCGAACTTTGGTATCCCGAACCTAATTTTGCGTCATATGTCAAATGTGTTCGGTCAATTTAAAGACGATCCCTCCATGCCTAAAAAATCTCTGAAAGATCACATAGAGTAGTCTAGGAGAAACAGTTTGACTTTTCAACCCACTTTGTGTCAACCTAGTCAACCTTTACCACCTACATATGTTGGCACCACTTTTCCAAGTCCTGCTGTAACTCCTAGGCCAATGTCCATTGCTGAGCATATTGCTCAATCTCGCAGTCGATCTTTCACCCCTCTCCACTCATCTAGTTCTAGGGATCCGCACGATTATTCACCTTTTTATCCATATGTTGACCCTACCTCTATCCAACCACCCACTTCCTACCAGTCATACCCAACCTTCCCACCTTCACTAGATACTGTTTCGACACAGCCATTAGGGAGTTTCACATATCCAACCAATTTTGAATCTTTTACTGAAACCCCCTCACCACCAAAGTCTAGTTTGGAAGAGGCGTTGGAGGCATATATTGCTGCAACAAATAAAATGGTTAGGAATGTGGAAGCGTCCGTGGCCACCCTTATGCAGCCTAGTGAACCGGTAGCTAGTGTCCCGCTAGCTCCAAATTTTTCAATGTATGAGGCGGCAGTTGGACAGAGTGAGCATGAGAGAGGATTTTCAAATCAAACCTACCCTTACCCAATTGAAGCCCACAACTCCTGTTTTCCATCGATTGCCCTAAATAGTTCACCTGTTGAAAATAAAGATGAGTTGAGCAAATTTGTAGTGTTTGATTTGCCAAATTGTGAGGAACCCCTTTCGAGTGAAACCGCACCTAATCCTTTCGATCTTTACACTTCCACTCTAGAACCTACATTGATAAACATCCATGCTTTTGAGGAGGTGTCTAAAGAAATTGACTTTCACTTGATTGAGGATATAGACGCCGGGAATATTTCGGATGATGAACCTGTCGATTTAATTGAAATTTTATGTTCAAATCATCATCCCGAGTTATTAAATGTTTCTCCCGAATCTCATATGCGTCTTGATTTTGATGATACTGACATGGATGAGTTGAATACTGAGGAGAATTATGAGTTGAATATTGAGGAGAGTCTTGAGGATAATATTAAGGTTGAACCATTTCTGTTTGATGTGTCTGATTTTCCAATTCATCCTCTTGAACCTTTACCTAAATCACCCTCCCTCTTTTCCATCGTTCCGACCACACATCATTTCACGCTTGACGACTGTGAGCTTGAAAACTTTTCCTTTGAATCTGACACAGTTCCCACAGCCGATGACACTTACGAGTGTTTCACTTTTTCGGACGATGTTGAAGTCTCACCGCCCGAGTTTTAGTCCTTTGCATTTTCAGATGAGTTAGTTAATCCTTCAGACTCGGTTGCTTACATTCGTTTCGAACCATTGATGGAATCTTTCCAGTTCGACACAGTTTACTACGGTGAGAATGAGACTATCCCTAATTCACTCCCTTTCGTCTTTCCCATTGTTTCGACCGAACGAATGACCGTTACGCTTTCTTCTCCTATACCAAGTTCGGCATACCCATGTTTTCTTGCGAATCTTGAGGGATTTGACCCCATTTCCCGACGAGTTGGTAGGTTAGCGCAATCGCTTTTAACACATCGGTCATCACAAATTGCGCTAATTTATTCACTCAATTTACACCCTCAAGATCGCACTCCGTTTCCTTCTCCTTTCCGCCATTCTTCTCCCCCACCGAGACCATATTCTACCATTCTTCTTTCCACACGGTCTCGCGTGCTTCTCATTTTCTTGCACCAGCTATACCATTTCCACAATAAGATTTTTGAATGGTTGGTGTTAACCTTTGGCTTGTGTAAGGCCAAGCTTAAGTTTGGGGGAATCTTTGTATATATGTATATATATTTTTGTTTTCTTTTTCTATAAAAAAATAAAAAAAAAAATTTCAAAACATTAAAAATATAAAAAAAAATGTACATAAATAAACAGGGGAGTGCCGGTATTTTGACCCTCTTGGTTTAGCATGACAGTGAGGACACTGTCAAGTTCAAGTTTGGGGGCATGCTCGGTACGTCTTCTTCCTTCGCATTCATTTGTACATATTTTTGCATTTGCATGCTTATTAGAAAACCCATAAAAATTTGAAAAATTTCAAAATTATAAAAATTATTGTATTCAATTTTGGCTAATTGACTAGAGTTTGACAAATTGGTTAACTGGCTAGGAACAACTAGATCTTAGACTTAGTGAATTAAAAACCCTAAAAATAACCTTCCTTAAAGTTTAACGGTAGAAAGTATATGTCTTTGTAGGTTATTTAGAAATAGGCAAATTTTAGGTTCACTTCTTGAGCTAAGTCGAAACAAGGGAAGAGTATTGATGTTCTTATTAGAATATAAGTTTGAAAAATAGTTCCTAACTTAAGTCTAGATTCTGGAAACATGTACCCTACAAAATGCACAAACACGCACCTTGAAACTTGGATTAGTAGAAGAGACCTTGAAATTCTCTTGTCTAAAGTCCTTAGCACAATGAAAAAGAAAAAAAAGGGGGTAGATAAAGATAAAAATGGACACTGGTTTTTGTGATTACTTAAGGCTGTAAAAATAGAAAAATATTTAGCGAGGGTGCTTCATCACCTAGTGCCTTAAACCAACTGGTTTGGGAGCCACTGCTAAAAGCCTTGGGTGTTGCAAAACTAGGAAGTGCGCTTTAAAACGCTAACGCATCTTGTAATCGGTTGTTGGTACCTCAAGAAGTATTAACAGTCGCATGAAGGATGTGAAAGCAAAAATTCACAAGTGCTTTGGACAATGGATGGGAGTACGATTGCTTGATTTGAATTTCCAAGTGTAGGGGTGATATTTACACACACGTGGGGATATGTGATTAGAGTTTAGATAAGAGAAAGGAATGAAGAATAGAACTTGTGTCTTTAATAGAGTTGATAGAAATTCCTAAGTGGAGATGGAACTCTAGAAGGAAAACTTAAGAAATTCCGAAAGCTAGGTAATTCTACAGGATATATATAATCTTAAGTTAAATGATGAGGAAGCGTGAAGAATATGGGTGGATAATTTGCGGGACGACGATAATAGAATTCCTTGTTAGAAAACCTAATTGGAGAACAAAAGTCGAAAAGCCAAATTGATAGGATTTTGTGGGTGTAATCCGCTGAAAACCCTCAGGAGACAACACTCCTCCTACTAGGGACACCTAGAGGTTTAACGGCTTGTTGCACGAGCTCAGTGCAATCGCGTTTCCCTGCGAAAGTGCGGTTAGGATTTTTGTAGAGAATAAAACAATAAGTTTGCTCGAGGACGAGCAAAAGATAAGTTTGGGGGTATTTGTTCACACCATAATATTGTATTTTATATTCCCCATTCTTATGCATTTTACAATGAAAACAAGTGCTTTTGACCCATGTCTGCTACATGTTACAGGTTACAGGTTCTTGGCGCGAAAACAGTGAAAAACACAAAAGACGATACAAAAGAAGGATTTTTGACCAACAAATAGGAAGATCTTAGTAAAGCCCGGCAGAAGAATGGTTCACCATCAACGAGGCGACGCAAGATCCAAATTTACAAGAAAAACGGTTAAAAGATCCATCGCAAAGTGTTCACTGAAGATCAGGAATCACTGCAGAAGCCCAAATGGAAAACGAAATAAAGAAATAAGAAGCCCAGAAGAACCAAACCAAGCCCAGAAAAGCCCACCAGATGAATCCATTAAAGGGCCGCGGAACCGCGGCCCAACCCCTACTCCCGCCGCGGTTCCGCGGCCTGAAGAAGCCCAAAGGAGAATAAAAAATTACCAAAATACAGTGGCTGCGTTGACTTTTCTTAGAGGGCAATTTTGTAAATGCAGATGTGCGAATCATTGTAACCCTAGGGTTTCCTATGCTTTATAAATAGGGACTCTAATTCATTGTAAACTTTATGCCTCCCTTCATTAATAAAATTTAGAAATCTTTTGGAGAGCATCGGTGTTTCTTCTCCATTCATAAATTCAGATCTGACAAACCTGCATGGAAGATTGGAGGGATGCATCTGTAAGTAGTTTTAATTTCTTGCCCTAGAGTAGATTTTAATTCCTTGCCCTAGGTAGATTTAATTTCATGCCCTAGGAACTTGTTTAGGGTTTAGCTTTTGGGAAGGATTTTGAGAGATGAGATCTCTTATCCCTTTCTTACCCATCAAATATTTACAATAGGACTCCATGCATACTTGCACATACCGCTCCCTACGGCACTCTATCCCTCGAGGTAGCGGTGATACCGTAGTATAAAGGCCCGGGTGTGATGTTTTCCATAGAGGTTAGGGTAAGGATCTCTAAAGGAAGGACAAGAACCTAGAGGAAGGAACACCTTCCCGAACGGATCTAATCCACTTTATTGATAATTACCATAACTCCTCACAGATCTTCATTCGGGTAAAGAAAGCGTTGAGATTTACTACCATTTCCAAATCATCCCTAAACCTAGCCATAGCAAGAATAGATTTAATTAATTGCACTAGAATAATTAGGTTTTTAGATTTAATAACTCCGAACACCCTTCGGAATTAACTCGTAAGAACGAATCGGAAATTCACAACATCCCTGTGGACCGACCCGTACTCACCGGCTAGCTTCATGCGACGCCGTTCTTGATTGCGGTTACAAATATTTTTGATCTATCTTTTAGAAAGCGCAAGCACGCTAAAATCATCCAATCAAATGGCGCCGTTGCCGCGGACGAGCAAAAGTTGCTCCCGGGAAAGTTTTGTACGTTAAAATTAGCTAACTCATTAGGTGTCTAGAAATGTGTCAACGGGGCTACGCCTCTGGGAAAATGAGGTTTATTTTAATTAGGTCCGTGCGAAAGCAAGGGGAACCTCCCTCAGAAGTACTGGCACTGGCCTGGTTGAACGGTTAGTGAAGTTGTAGAATGTAATTAATCCTGGCTAAATTTTCTTTTTAAGGTTTGAAGGAAAATTTGATAATAGCAGTGGGAGACATCGATTAGATAGGATAAATAACCAATCTGATCTTTGCAAGAGCTTTCGCTGAGTGTATTCTTTTCTCTCTTCTAATGGCAGATAACTATGACTGGACTTAAGCTACTACTAGAGAAAAATAAGCTTACCGGACCTAACTATAAAGACTGGTTGAGGAACATAAACATTGCTCTCACATATGATAAAGTATCATATGTCCTCACTGCACCAGCCCCGCCCGCCCCAGGCCCTGAATCTTCTGTAGCGGATAGGGAGATCCGCAAAACGTGGGATATTGAATATGCTACTGCCAAATTGCCTCGCGCTTGCATCGATGGACAATGCACATCAAAAACAGCACAAGGAGATTGTAACGTTTTAGAAATCGTTTTGAGAATTTTCCATTTTTAGGTAAAATAAATTGTATTTTCCGTAAAAACCTAGAAGTGATCTTTTTGCAGTATAGAATTTACTGCACCTAGTTTAGCTAGAATATTGCAAGTTTGCGGGTTTTTGTAATCCACTGGTAATTTTTGTGCATTTTAATATTTTTCCCTAATTAAAATATTATTTTAATGCTTTATTTGTGCACTTTATTAGTGGTAATTACCTTTTGGTTTGAGTTAATTACTACTAATGTGGATCTATGCTAAGTTAATCACTAGATTATGTTTTTAACCATCTCACCTAAATATCAAGATATTTATGGTTTAAAAAGGAATTTTTAAAGAAAATAAATTATGAAGACATAAAGCTTTTTTGTTTTATTATGCAATTATTGTTTTTTTCTTCAAGAATTTTCTACAAAATTCCACAAAACCCTAGCTCTTCTTCCTTGGCCGGCCACTTCTTTGCTTGCTGCCCTCTCTCCTCATTTGCCTCATTTCTTCATTTCAAAACTTCACAAATTCATCAAAAATCCTAAATAATTCATACAAACTCAAATACCAGTCATATCCCTTCATTCTTCTTCATAAAACTTGCTTAGATCTTCAAGAAAGTCATGATTTTGGATGCTAAAATTTGGAGTTGTGTTTGCAAGTTTCAAAATCTAATTTGAGGTATAAATCCTAATTCTAAACTCTTTTTGTTGTTTCAACACATTAAGCTAGCATATAAGATGTTTAATTAAAGCTTTTATTTAGATATTTAGAATTTCTAGTAAGAATTTTGTTAATCAAGTTAGGGTTTTGTTAGTTGTTATGGTTATGTGTGAATGTTTTGACAAAGAAAACTTAACCTTGTAGCAAGATTGTTATTTGATATTTTCTTAATTGTCTAATTAGCCTAATTAGCAAACTAAACTTTTTCTAATCCTAATTAGGTAAGATTAAAATTCTAGTAAAGGTATGAATAGTTTAATCTTGCTATATTGTGATGTTTGTAAATTCTAGTTTTGGTAAAAACTTGTAGTTTTGGTGATATAAGTTGCTTACTAGATTTTAGGATAATTTAGGCGTGAGTTTCTTTGGACGTTGCGACGTTATTTATATTGATTCAACGCTATATCTTGTGTTGTGAATGCGCGATCGGTACGATCAGAGTCTAGGCTTGGTAGTTGTGTCACTTTGCGTTCCTAGTTAGGGTCGTGCCGATGTCGTTCGTGTCTTTGTGTAGCTTTTGCTCTTGAGTTGGGTTCGTAGTGTCGCTACGCGCGTTAGCCACTGGACGGACACTTGAGAGTATGTTTGGAGTTTGTGCGTCGGTCAAACGTAGTTTGTACGTGTTATTGATCGATTGATAATATACACTTGTTATATTATTATATGCTTTCAGGATCGCAGGCGGGGACTTCGGGCGCTGCGAAAAAGGAAAAGCGAGTTGTTGGCTTTACTTAGCCAGGATTGTTTTTGAGTAGATTTAACATCTACAGGGGAATCGCCTGCATGGCGTTATGCGTCTGGGCTAGATTAATGATATGACTATTAGTTAGAAGTATATGGACATTGTTTGTGCTTGTGTACCTTTGTTGCATATCTCATTACCTATTGTGTATGGACTTAGTATTAATGAGACACAACACCATTATTGACGGTTTATGTTTCACGAGCACTAATTGTATGCTACACACACACCGTCGATAATTGGTATAACACGCACAACACTTATACATATGTGATATTGTATTGTTTAGGGACATTGAGACATGATCCTTATTTCCTTTTGTGCATATGACATATAGCATACCTGTATACCTACATGCTTACACATATGCCCTGATATGCTTACATACTAGTTACCCATATACCTATATGGTTTTGTACCATTAGTGATAGGTATATACACATATGAGACATAGCTACATGTACATTTCGCATACATACTTACACTTAAACCTGGAGGGTATTACATCATTACTGATAGGTAGATACATATACCTTGCTATACCTACATGTTTACATATATATCTGGCTATAGCTACATGTTCATCTTTATTTTGATGTTATATGGACTTAGAGAAATTAGGAACCACATGATATATATTCTAACTTGTTGCAGTTAAATAGCGACTTTTCCTTTATATGCTCACATTATAGTTTTATATTGCATATATTATATTCATGGATTTTCGCATTGAGATATGGATTTTTCATGATGTTTTCTGGATTTGAGGACCATGGTAGTGTTGGATATAGTTCCCTCTAAGTCAATTATTGGATCGCAGGTACGTGATTGCAATGATTGAGGGAGGACCTATACCGATAAAACAGTCTTACTCGAGATGATAGTATGCTATCTGGTTTGTCTTTAACATCATGATAGAGCCTATAGTATTCTTGTTTGACTACCAGCAGTATGATGGCGATCATATATGTAGGAGCTGGGGTCTATAAACACATCTTTAAAGTGTCCCTAGTCGTGGGAGTTTCGAGACAGGGCATCGATACTCTGGAGTAGACTAGTGTATGCAGTCGAGACCCCGACGAGGGGCGGTGGCCGGTCTCACAAGCCACCGTGTCAGTTGGATCACCTAAGATGTATACAGGTGCTCATTAGGTTATGAGTACACCGGACAGGACTCGCCGAGAACATGCTAGTTGGTATTATACATATCGTCAGATAGCAGTTTCCTGGTGACATATGTACAGGTTAGTTCATTGACCTGAGGTCGTCATTTGTCTCATGTGAGTTCCTACTGTGCTTTGATTTATACCCTACCATGGGTCAAAGGAGTCGTGCAAACAGGTATATTTTGGGTACAGTCCCGAGCCACATTGGAGGCAAGTGAGCGGATCTTCGGGGATTCGTCTCTCCCGGTATTGGGGGTAAGATCGCGCTGTGTTTAGGAGAGCCATTACACGAAATCCCTGGCCAGGGTAATCGAGATATTCTGGTAGGTATACCAGTAGAATCTCAGGGTGTTCTGGGCTGCTCTCTGACACGACTTATATCGCTGTTGGGGGTCTGACGTTTACCGTCCCCCTAAGCCGTATATGCGATACTCATAGATGAATGTTCCGGACTGTACAGATATTGTCACTGTCAGGCTCAGTAGGGTTTATAGATGAGTTCGCTCGTCAGCTTCCCTTTCAATCAATACATAGGCAAAACGTTACGTACAGCTTGTACCTCTGACGTGCTAGTGGTTATACCCAGTGCTAGTGTACTGATGAGTCATTAGAGTCCCCCACAGGCACTTTCCCAAGTTCGGGCGAAACGTTGTAGAGGCCGTATGGGTTTTATGGCAAGGTTCGGAAAATGCACGTGCGTTTTCGCACGTGTCAGTTTTCGGGCAGATAATACTGGTAGGCTTTGGTTTAAGCCGGAACCCAGTATTATACTGTGTAGATATAATATCTTTGTCTCAGTTGCATTTGTATTCGGTCATAATACAAATGCGGGTATGTTTATACCGATACGGAGTTATCCTGAAATTCGTTTCGGGATGATTTTTGGAAGTTGCCAGTTTCCAGTTTTCTATCAGCCGTATTTTGACATTCAGTTGAATACGGATTTGTCTTTTCGTATTCAGAGTGAGTCATGCTTCTAGAAGGTTCTAGAAGTGGTGATTAGGTATATGACTCATTTGTGTCATTAATGGTTCATTAATGATGCAAGGTGACTAGGTTTGTTTTCATTGGTTTTCATTTAATGCTTAATGTGAGTCATTCTTTCATTTATTGTTATGATAAGTATCATTTGTTATGCTCACCCTCCCCTCTCCTACACTCACCTCCCTCCTCTTCATAAAGAATGGCCGGCCACTTCATTGTGAGAGATAGAGATTTGATTCATTCATTTTTTGCCAAAGATTTCATATAGTTTAGTGTATGGAAATTTCCTAGTTCAATTTCCATTCACCCGATTCCAAATGGCAACTTCTTTTGACCGTTCGTCCATAGTCTTGGACGTAACGAGACAAAGTATTCTTCTCGGTTTCTACTTCATCTTAGTCTTCTCTTTTAGCAAACTTGACGATCGAGTTGCCTCGGTTCAGAGGCGGGGGCCCGTTTAAAGATCCGTCGATGTGGTGCCACCTGGACGATGAGAACGGAGATCAAGCAAGTTCGGATCAGTTGCAACATTGCGTAGGATGATGGTTGAAGACCGAAGGACTCGGATCATTCGATATAACAATTCTACCCTCTTTACAATTTGTTAGTTTAGCTTTAATGGACGATCCGGGATAAAGTACGCGATAACGCCATTCGTAAAAATTTTGTTCCGCATATCGGCGTTTGTTAGACGGTCGGGGCGCTGCCGTGGACTAACAGTGGTATCAGAGCCTCACCTTTAAGCCATACTAACTTGTGCTAACGCGTTTAAGAGATCGATCGAACGGAATTTCCGAAATCACAATTTTCTGTACATGAAGTTTCTGTCGATTTTTAAACTGTTCTAAAATTCATTTTGAGCATTTCAGAAAATCATGCAGGGTTTTTAAAGCAAACTGTGCAAATTTGGACACGTGATCCCATTAAATCACCGTGGAACCGCGGTCAAACCTAGGGTTTGACCGCGCTTCCACGGCGGTTTAGTGGGATTGGTGCACCAAATTTTTCCAGGGGATTCTTCACAGGGAAATGTGGTTTCTGGTATTGTTATTTTGGGCCCATATTTTATT
Organism: Agapanthus africanus; assembly: GCA_030015575.1. NCBI lineage: Eukaryota > Viridiplantae > Streptophyta > Magnoliopsida > Asparagales > Amaryllidaceae > Agapanthus > Agapanthus africanus. The sequence continues at coordinate 213,119,416 of JASDDO010000004.1, forward strand.
ACTGTACACCAGATGCTTGTGGGGCCCACTTCGGGAAATTTAGTCGATCGAATTTTTAAACTTGTTAGTTTACAGTACTTTCATTATATCTCCGACCGGGAATGTCATTTGATCGGTAAACCGCGTCTAATTGCTATAGTTCTTTTAGACGGGTTTGCGAACGTGACATTCGCGTTGATGTTCTGTGTTGTGCTGTGATGTTGCGGATTTGTCGTGGTGGATAGCAGTGTGCAAAGGTAGTGCTGTTTGGATTTATTTGTACATTTGATATTGCGGGGCGAGCGTCCGACTTGTGGACTGCCGTCACTGCCTGTTTGTATAGTATTCTTTTGGGGCACGACCAGGTTGCGGTCGATGTACCTGTTGTACTATTTTTTTATTTCTGTACTAGGTTTATCCCGTGGTGGAGTGCACGGATAGCCGGGTTCTCGAGGGCAACGGGTCCGTATCTCATGGCTTTGAGAGGCAAAGGGGCCTCACTCAAGAATTGGAAGACTATTCGCCGCACTCGTAGGGGGTACAGGTTGACCCAAGGAGGGGTGCTCAATTTACCGGATTCCGTGAAATGCCGGGTGTTCCATTCACTATATTGTGGGGACCACCTCGCTTCAGGTTTTGGCGGGTAACTTGCCGCACCCGTAGTGGTCTAGGTTTCATTGCACAGGCTATCCACACGACCCGGGGAACGTCGGGTTTCAGTAGCGGCTCTGTGAAACCCGGGGATCCCAGATTATCTGTATTGTTCTGTGATGCTTATTACTTTTCTGTAATATTGCATTTTATCACGCCTGGAGCGATTATTGTATATTAGTATATATACTATTAGATGTTGTATATGTTTTACACCCGCGCTAGTCCAGTCCCCGCTCTGTCGTTAGTTAAGTAACCTAACGGGTGATGACGGGACCCAGTGACGAATGCGGATGGCATATACGTACATTTTATTTTCGTTCTTTTCTGGTGTGATTGATTGATGGGACTGCATTGATTCTTTTCAATGCAAGGATAAAACAAACCTAAATTTGATGTTGTTGGAATAAATTTTAAAATTATTACAAAGACGTTTCCTTTTGTTTTGCATAGCGGTATTCAGTTGGAATATCCTGCACCTTATTCCACGAGGAAAGAGTCGAGATCCCTTCACCGGGAGTGACTTCTTTAGCAAAAGGTTTTCGCTACTATATTTTTTTATAAAGCTATCAGGTTCCTTCAACAAGATCAGGTTCATTACGTTAAAGGTTTTTCGCCAAAAACCAGCAGTAATCCTCCGTCGTTTCTTATGGATGGTCAGTAGTATTCAAGCTATGTTTGGTGGCCTACGTCAAGACATAGTGTTTGGTAGCTGCTGGGTATTCATTTGTTGCATAGATAGATGCATTAGTTTAAGTCAGACGTACACCTTGTTAGCCTACGTCAAGGGCATGTACGATGACTTAAGTTGATCAGGACAATGACGGGTAGAACTTGACATGTTGCTTATGATTTGTTGGCCTACGTCAAGGTCATAAGAGCATGGAATAAAAAAAATTACATCGGGAGTTTCAAACATACAAGAAACTTGCCAGACTTGCTCATACCTTCTGGAGTGTGATGACTTGAGTGGCTTCCATCAAGTTATCATGCGATGATAGTTGGATCCCGATTCTCACTGATGAGTTGGTTTACTCTTCGGGTGACCCCGACTAATTCTTCTTTCAGGTTTGGAGGAGAATTTGAGATTACAGTGAGAGGTTTCCTTATTAGATAAAGTGATAACCATTCTGATTTAGGCTAGAGTGCACGCAGAGTGTTTCTTTTCTCTCTCTCTCTTTGGCAGCGACTTTTTGACCGACCCTAGACTATGACTCAGTGACCAAGTTGACCGAACCTTCTTAACATATTGGCTTTTGGATTGTTTATAGTTGCATAAGTCATTGCCACTCCTTCTTTTACCCTTTGTATTTCTCAGAACAACCCGTATTACTACGGACATCCACTTCCATTGGATAGATCCATCGTATGGTTATATACGAACTCGAAGGGAATTCTTCGAGGATGGATCGAATTGATTTATTCAGTTGTCTTTTATTATCACCTTCTCTCAGGTTGCGAGGGCTCCTTGGTTTAGGAGAGTACACACATTACGCTTATTGGATAGTCTTCTTCCAAACCATAGGCATGTGCCGAAAGGTAAGGAATGAAGAAAACCAATTAGCCTAAGAAGGGTATACAGAAGGTAATAACTAAAGACAAGATAAAGGGATTAGAAAGAGGGCAAAGTAAATTATGACTATTAGCATTCACAACCAAACCACGTATTTCATCGCCACTCCTACTTCACTTTTCATTTCTCTAGAACAACTCATATCACTACGAACATCCAATTCCATTGAATAAATCCATCGTATGGTTATATACGAACTCGAAGGATATTTTTCCGAGGATGGATTCTGGTGGTTCAGGAGAAATAGGAATAAGGTTTATTCAGTTGTCGTTTATCATCACCTTCTCTCAAGATGAGAGTACTCCTAGGATTAGGAGAGTACACCTATTATGCTTACTGGATAGTCTTCTTCCAAACCATAGGCTGGTGCCGAACGGTAGGGAAGGAAGAAAACCATTTAGCCTAATGTTGGTGTACAGAAGGTAACGACTTGTAACACCTTAGGATAAGGGTTAGTGTATAATTATAATTAAATAATGATTTTTAATAAAAAGTTTACCAAATTGTGTTTTAAATATTTTCCCTAATTTAATAATTATTTTTCCAAAATTTTCCTAGGCTTGCACATACATGTGCATGTAAACTAGGGTTTTTAAATCAAGTAAATACCATAATTAATAACCATGGTGGGTTAATTGTAGGATTAATTCTTTTGGGTTTTAAATTGGTTAATTAAAAGATTACTTTTATTTGAATTAGTTTCTTTTGTGTGTTGACTTGTGAGTGAGAGAGAGGGAGAGTGCATCATGGCAAGCCATGCTTGCAATTAATGAAGAGAGAGAGAGTGAGGGGTTGACATTAGGGTGATGATTTCCTCTCAATTGCTTTGTTTTCTTTCTCTCACACCTCACTCTCACACTCGCACACACACTTACCTCTACACCAGCAGCTGAAGCAAGCACCAGAGAAGCACAGCAGCAGCATCAGTAAGCAGCAGCAGCAGCAGCATCAGCAGCAGCAGCAACAGGGGACTTCACAGCAACAGCAGCAAGCATCAACTTCGACTGCAGCCTCTTCTCTTCTCTTCTTCACCTTCCTCCAGCTTCCTAGGGTTAAGTATAAGGTATACTTCCTATCTTGCTTCCCTAGTTAGCTTAGTTAGTGTAGATTTGCATCGGTTAGTGGATTTTAGTGCGTTTTAGTGTGTTATGGGGTGTTTAGTGTGAATTTTGAGCTAATGAGGTGTAGATTGGTTTCAGTGGGATGCTTGAGGTTTGTTATGACCATGTTAACTTAGTTGAACCCCTATTACACTAAAATACCACCAGTTTTCATATTTGATGCAAATGTCGTATTTGTGCAAAATGTGAGTTTTCTGGAACTGCTATTGACCCGGTGAGTTCAGAATGAAATTGAGAGGACTGTAGTGTAGTGGAGTAGAGCTGATACACCAGGTGAAACCCGACCCCCTGACTCCCAACTCCGGCCGCCGAAATCTTCATTCTGGCCGCAATTTGCGGCCAGATGGGTAGGGAATTGGGTTTTATTTGGTCCTTTGGGTGTCTGCTACTGTGTGTACTATTTTGGTATATATATTTTTGGGAGTTTGGTTCTGTAGAAAAATCTGGGACCAAATACCTATTTTGCCGTTTTCTAAACCTTCGCGACACGCGCGATACGTGAGTAGGTTTGGGTTTCTGCGTATCGCGGCGCGTCGGGGTAGTTTCGTGGCGCGTGATCACACGTTTTAGCGTATCGCGCACACGCGCGATTGGTTTGCGACACGGGTTTCTTGTTGGATAATAATGTCGCGTTTTGTGAATTAAGCTTATGTGTGATATGTGTATGTGATTCTAGGTCCGCAGGCCAGTGAGACGGACGCTGCGAAGAAGGGCAAGCAAGTGGTTGGATACGCTTAGCGCGAGACACGGTGAGTAGATTTCACATCTACGGGGATATTGCCCGCATGGCGTTATGCGTCAGGGCTGATAGGACTTTATATTATATGTTGCATGCACCCCATAGACTGTCATCGCATATTGCATTCTCTGCTGTGCTGATACATATATATTGCTTAGAACTAATAGAACACCGCACTATTACTAACGGTTTATGTTGCACGGGCACTATTTACATGCTACACACACACCGTTAGTAATTGCCATGCCACACTCACTGTAGAGCTGCCATGATTATATTGCTAGAGTTCGCTTCATATGTGATTTGATATGACTTTCATGTATATTGGGAGCCGCATGACATCTTTTAAAACCGGAAATGAAACTACTTTAAAAAGCGGTTTTCCCCTTATACCCATACCATGGATTGATGTACATTGTACCTCGCATTGGATTTACTATTGGTGTTGGATTTTCATGTGATTTCTGTTTTGAGGACCGTGGAATTATTTAAGGAAAGATGTGCTATTTTGAAAAACCCGGTACCTCGTGATATGATATTTTGGTGTGTCCACCACGCGTTTTCTCGGTGCTGAGACGTGCGCTTGAAACCCGATTCGAGGTGTGGATGTTCCGTTTGCGGGTTCGTGGTGGGCCCGGTATGGTTCCCCTCGGCGAGATGATCGATGGGATTTGCCGATTGAGCCTGGAGGCGGGCGAGTACCTACCGGTGATTGGTTGGACCTGGCAGTTGTCCGGAGGATACTGACCAGAGTCGAGTGATGGATGCGGGATGATCCGTACTGCCGGGGCCGAGGGCCGATACCGCAGGCGGACCCCGTGGGGCCGGTCCGGACTGACGGCGCCCGATGTTCGAGGATTTACGTGTCGATGCTGGACACGGGTATTTTATGATGTTTTGGGTGCCGATGTTGGGCACTCGTGATTCCTCCGAGATATACAGGATTTGAGGGCCGATGGGTGTGCCGGCGCCTGAGTATATGTGGGATTTGGGTGCAGTTTGAGGCACCGATCATTGTTTTCCATGTTGACATAGTCCATGTAGATATTATTTATTCCATACTTAGTGCTGATTACTATACATCTCATCCTGTGGCATTTACCTGTTAGAGTACATGCATTACTCTTGTATCCACTGTTGACATGCATTGATATCATCTGCTGGCATGAGTAGAGCCACGCTATATGTGCATGCTTGCGATCACCTTTATATGTTATCTCTATTCACGAGTTGGCAACTCACCCCCGTTGTGCCACAGTGTTTGCAGGTTGCCCTTGGGAGTAGTCACGGCTGGCTGTTACCGCATCTTTTGGCACAGATACCCTTTGAGCAGAGTTAGCCTTGCTGATAGGTGGGTTTTGTACGGTATCTGTTATCTTTCAGTTGTATATTGATGTATCTAGTACTCTCCATCTACCTTCTGTATTGACTTAGAGACAGTTGTGAGGACGATATGTATGATCTTATATTCTGGTGTCGAGCTCGCATGTGAGCCGACTTTACTTTATGCAGTCTCATCTTTTATGATATTGTCCTTGTTTTACTGTGTATTCTTCGCTACGGCGTCGTATATCATATTGTGATGCTTCATTCAGTTTACTTGTTATTTCTGCTACACCTTGCTTTTACCCGACTTTTCGGGGCTAATGCTTTAAAAGGGAAATGTTACCAAAATTATAAAACTTATAACTTTTGAACTTAAAAAGGATTGCTACTAAATAAATGGAAGTTTTTCGGACATGTACGATTGTTTTACAAAATGTTTTAAAATCACTCTATATTTATTGGTTTTGATTTCTGGGTTCGGCTTACTTAGCCGCGTTACGCCTGTAGACGTTGCGTGGTTAAGTGCCGGTCACGAGTCGAATTCTCGGGTCGTGACAAAGTTGGTATCAGAGCGTAGGTTTTACCTTCGGAGTGTAGGATGACCCTGGTATGATGGAGTAGGTAGCTGCAGCAGGGAAGCGTAGCGTGCGTATGTTCCGCGGCATACTCACGACACGGTACTCCGCTTACGCGACCTTAGGACTTATTGATTTGATCCCTCCTTATATTCTTGCGATTCGATTTCCGTGTTCTTATCGAATCCAAATTTTCTTTCAGCCATTATGCCGCCTAAGACTACGAGGGCACAGAGAGCGGCCGCAAGGGCCGAGATTCGAGTTGACTCGTCCGAGACGAGGACTGATCCGGGCAGTACGCCGATTGTACCTGAGCAGGCTGTTCCTGCCGTGACAGAGCAGATCGCCACGTTAGGGGCTGGTATGCAGGAGATGCGCCAGACGGTGGGATCTAGCATGCAGGAGATGCGCCAGATGATAGGATCGCTAGTTGAGACGCTTCGAGCGCAGCGACCAGAGGCAGCTCCACCTGTTCCAGAGACCGTGATGGTACCTACCACACAGCCAGTTGCCCCTGCAGTCACGGAGGTGATTACAGTATCGTTATCAGAGTTCATGAGGCTGAAGCCTCTGGTTTTCACAGGCACCGATACAGCCGAGGACCCACAGTCTTTCATAGACAGGATGGCCAGGATATGCCGTTCCCTCAGATGCGCAGATGCGAGATGGGTCGAGTTCGCGAGTTTTCGCCTAGAGGGTCTTGCGCAGAAGTGGTGTGATTCCGTTGAGAAGGGCAGAGCAGCAGGTCTTCCTCCTATGACCTGGACGGAGTTCGTGACCATATTTCTAGCCCGTTTCCTTCCCCGGAGTGTTAGAGATGCCTGAGCACACAGGTTTGAGTCTTTGCGCCAGACGCCAGGGATGACAGTGGCAGAGTATGACGTACTGTTTACAGAGCTAGCAGTCTACGCCCCACATTTAGTGGCCACCGAGGAGTTGCGAGTCCGGAGATTTGTTCGAGGCTTGCTTTCACCAGTGTTCCTCGCGATCAGCGCGCAGCACTACGAGACCTATGCAGCAGCTGTAGACGCAGCCCTAGTGATCGAGGAGCACCTTGTTGAGACTTCGGTACTTCCAGAGCCGAAGAGAGTTCGTACCAGTATTTCCGCACGGAGGCAGTCATTCAGACGCCGCGACAGGTATCGTTCCGGTACGAGGGGTAGCAGAGATTCGGGACGAGGTCAGATGTTTAGTTCGTATCCCCAGGAAGGTCAGCGGTCGCCGCGGGGTTGCTACAGATGTGGCAGCCTACTTCACCTCGTTCGAGATTGTCCAGAGACACACCGGAGGGAGGCGGCAGCACCGCATGTTACCTTACCACCTTCACCATCCCAGAGGGTGTTGCCCGTTGCGCCTACCGTTGCTCCGCGCCAGACTTATGCACCGAGAGGTCGTGGGCATGGAGGAGTTGCTCAGAGAGGACGTGATGACCGAGGCAGAGGTCAGTCAGTTACAGGTGGTGGACAGGCGAGGGTCTTTGCTTTGACACATCAGGACGCGCAGGCGTCCAATGCAGTGGTTTCAGGTATCCTTCCTGTATGTTCAGTTGATGCACATGTACTGTTCGATCCCGGATCCACACACTCGTACGTATCCACGCACTTCGTGCCGAGTTTGGGTAGAGAGTCCGGCTTACTTGATCAGCCGCTTGTGGTGACTACTCCTGTGGGAGAGTCGTTTGTTGCTAGGCACGTGTTCCGATCCTGTATCGTCTGTATTGGCGAGAGAGAGTTGCCTGTCGACTTGATCCTTCTGGAGATGTTGGACTTCGACGTTCTTTTGGGCATGGATTGGTTAGCCACGTGCTATGCTTCTGTGGACTGCCGTGAGAAGACAGTTAGATTCTGTTTCCCCGGCGAGTCGGTTTTTGTTGTGTTGGGGGACCGTGGTGCCGCCCCTCACAGTGTGATTTCTTCTTTTCGCGCTGGACAGCTTTTGAGGAAGGGATGTCAGGGATTTCTCGCCTATGTTTGCGATGCTCGCGCTACAGAGGTTCCATTGGATCAGGTTCCGGTTGTTAGCGAGTTTCCTGATGTGTTCCCTGACGAGCTTCCTGGGTTGCCGCCCGAGCGCGACATTTCTTTCTGTATTGATTTGGTTCCTGGTTCGGGGCCTATTTCTGTACCGCCTTATCGGATGGCCCCGGCGGAACTTCGTGAGTTGAAGGAGCAATTGCAAGATTTGCTGGACAAGGGACTTATTCGACCCAGTGTTTCTCCTTGGGGTGCTCCAGTCCTGTTCGTCAAGAAGAAGGACGGCAGTTTGCGTCTTTGTATCGACTACCGCCAGCTGAACAGGGTGACAGTGTGGAACATGTATTCTTTGCCGCGTATCGACGATTTGTTCGACCAGCTTCAGGGGGCAGGGTACTTTTCGAGGATCGATTTACGATTGGGCTATCATCAGCTGCGGGTTCGACATGAGGACATTCCCCGGACAGCCTTCCGTACGCGCTACGGCCATTACGAGTTTTTGGTGATGTCGTTCGGACTCACCAATGCGCCAGCAGCCTTCATGGATTTGATGGACCGTATTTTCCGGCCTTATTTGGATCTGTTCATCATAGTCTTCATTGACGATATCTTGGTGTATTCCCGGAGTAGTGATGAGCACGAGCAGCACCTGCGGATTACATTGCAGACATTGAGGGAGCACCAGCTTTATGCGAAGTTCTCCAAGTGTGCTTTTTGGCTAGACAGCGTGGACTTCTTGGGTCACGTGATTTCACGAGACGGTATATGTGTTGACCCGAGGAAGATCGAGGCCGTTCAGCGTTGGCCCAGACCCACATCACTGACGGAGATTCGCAGCTTTTTGGGATTGGCCGGTTATTACAGGCGTTTTGTGCAGGACTTCTCACGTATTGCTACACCGTTGACCGGGTTGACCCGGAAGGGAGTTCCTTTCGTTTGGACGGAGGAGTGCGAGCACAGCTTTCAGCAGTTACGGACACGGCTGACGACGGCACCGGTGTTATCTTTACCTTCCGGATCGGGCGGATTTGTGGTCTTTTGTGATGCTTCTCGAGTGGGATTGGGATGCGTTCTGATGCAGCATGATAGGGTGATCGCGTATGCCTCGCGACAATTGAAGAAGCATGAGCAGAACTATCCCACTCATGATTTGGAGATGGCAGCAGTGGTCTTCGCACTAAGGATCTGGCGACATTACCTATACGACGAGTCGTGCCAGATATTCATGGATCACAAGAGTTTGAAATATATATTCCAGCAGCGGGACCTGAACCTTCGACAGCGTCGATGGATGGAATTAGTGAAGGGTTACGACTGCGAGATCTTATATCACCCGGGCAAGGCAAATGTGGTGGCGGATGCTTTGAGCAGGAGGCCCGGGAGTAGTCTAGCTTGTTTGAGTGCAGCACAGGGACAGTCATCCGCAGATTGGCAGATATTATGCGACAGTCGAGTACAGTTCGAGTTCACGCCGATTGGAGGAAAGATAGCGCATGTCCGTGCACGCCCACAGTTGATTGATCGTATACGTGAGGCACAGCTCAGTGATGACCGATGTTCAGAGATCATGGCACAGATGGGACATGACAGATTTTCCGAGTTCGTGATCGATGATCAGGGGATACTACGGTTTGGAGTCAGACTGTGCGTACCTGATGCTGAGGGACTGAGGCGTGAGATTCTTAAGGAGGCACATCGATCGGTATATAGCGTCCATCCCGGTTCCACCAAGATGTATCATGATATGAGAGATGTTTACTGGTGGGACGGAATGAAGAGGGACATTGCAGATTTTGTATCGAGATGCCTGACTTGTCAGCAAGTCAAGGCTGAGCACCAGAGGCCCGCGGGAGAGCTACAGCCGTTACCCATTCCGGAGTGAAAATGGGAACAGATTTCGATGGATTTCGTGGTGGGTCTACCCAGAACTAGTCGGGGGTATGACTCCATCTGGGTGATCGTGGATCGTTTGACGAAAGCGGCTCACTTCCTACCGGTGAAGACGACTTTCGGGTTTACTCAGTATGCCCATATCTATATTGACGAGATAATGCGACTACACGGAGTCCCGACGTGCATTGTGTCCGACAGAGGCACCCAGTTTACCAGTAGACTATGGCAGAGGCTTCAGGAGGCTTTGGGCACTCGCTTGAGTTTCAGCACGGCATTTCATCCGCAGACCGACGGACAGTCAGAGCGGACCATTCAGACTCTCGAGGACATGCTCAGAGCTTGTGTATTAGATTTCGGAGGTAGCTGAGATCATCATTTGCCCTTAGTAGAGTTCTCCTACAATAACAGCTACCAGGAGACTATTCAGATAGCACCGTTTGAGGCTCTTTATGGGAGGAGATGTAGGTCGCCTACTTGTTGGACAGAGCTCAGTGAGAGCAGTATCTTAGGGCCACAGATCGTTGAGGAGACGACCGCGAAGATCCAGTTGATTCGCGATAGGATGAGAGCAGCGGAGAGTAGGCAGAGGGCTTATGCAGACCGTCGACGACGCAGACTTGAGTTTTCTGTTGGTGATCATGTTTTCTTGAGGGTCTCCCCAATGAAAGGTGTGATGAGGTTTGGGAAGAAGGGGAAACTCAGTCCCAGGTATGTGGGCCCCTTCGAGATCCTAGAGCGTGTCGGTGCAGTAGCTTACCGGTTAGCCCTTCCGCCCAGCTTTCCAGATGTGCACCCCGTATTCCATGTCTCGATGCTCCGCAGATATCTACATGATCCTTCGCATGCGATTCAGCACCCGACGATCCAGCTGGAGCGTGATCTTTCCTATGCAGAGCAGCTGGTGATGATCTTGGATCGACAAGTGAAGAAATTGAGATCGAAGGAGATTCCATCAGTTAAAGTGCTTTGGCATGGTCAGCACCGTGAAGAGGTCACTTGGGAGACCGAAAGCGAGATGATGAAGACGTATCCCCATCTTTTTGAAGGTAACCTTAGTTAGATTTTTGAAATTCGGGGACGAATTTCTTTAAGGGGGAAAGATTGTAACACCTTAGGATAAGGGTTAGTGTATAATTATAATTAAATAATGATTTTTAATAAAAAGTTTACCAAATTGTGTTTTAAATATTTTCCCTAATTTAATAATTATTTTTCCAAAATTTTCCTAGGCTTGCACACACATGTGCATGTAAACTAGGGTTTTTAAATCAAGTAAATACCATAATTAATAACCATGGTGGGTTAATTGTAGGATTAATTCTTTTGGGTTTTAAATTGGTTAATTAAAAGATTACTTTTATTTGAATTAGTTTCTTTTGTGTGTTGACTTGTGAGTGAGAGAGAGGGAGAGTGCATCATGGCAAGCCATGCTTGCAATTAATGAAGAGAGAGAGAGTGAGGGGTTGACATTAGGGTGATGATTTCCTCTCAATTGCTTTGTTTTCTTTCTCTCACACCTCACTCTCACACTCGCACACACACTTACCTCTACACCAGCAGCTGAAGCAAGCACCAGAGAAGCACAGCAGCAGCATCAGTGAGCAGCAGCAGCAGCATCAGCAGAGGGCAACAGCAGCAGCAGCAACAAGGGACTTCACAGCAACAGCAGCAAGCATCAACTTCGAATGCAGCCTCTTCTCTTCTCTTCTTCACCTTCCTCCAGCTTCCTAGGGTTAAGTATGAGGTATACTTCCTATCTTGCTTCCCTAGTTAGCTTAGTTAGTGTAGATTTGCATCGGTTAGTGGATTTTAGTGCGTTTTAGTGTGTTATGGGGTGTTTAGTGTGAATTTTGAGCTAATGAGGTGTAGATTGGTTTCAGTGGGATGCTTGAGGTTTGTTATGACCATGTTAACTTAGTTGAACCCCTATTACACTAAAATACCACCAGTTTTCATATTTGATGCAAATGTCGTATTTGTGCAAAATGTGAGTTTTCTGGAACTGCTATTGACCCGGTGAGTTCAGAATGAAATTGAGAGGACTGTAGTGTAGTGGAGTAGAGCTGATACACCAGGTGAAACCCGACCCCCTGACTCCCAACTCCGGCCGCCAAAATCTTCATTCTGGCCGCAATTTGCGGCCAGATGGGTAGGGAATTGGGTTTTATTTGGTCCTTTGGGTGTCTGCTACTGTGTGTACTATTTTGGTATATATATTTTTGGGAGTTTGGTTCTGTAGAAAAATCTGGGACCAAATACCTATTTTGCCGTTTTCTAAACCTTCGCGACACGCGCGATACGTGAGTAGGTTTGGGTTTCTGCGTATCGCGGCGTGTCAGGGTAGTTTCGTGGCGCGTGATCACACGTTTTAGCGTATCGCGCACACGCGCGATTGGTTTGCGACACGGGTTTCTTGTTGGATAATAATGTCGCGTTTTGTGAATTAAGCTTATGTGTGATATGTGTATGTGATTCTAGGTTCGCAGGCCAGTGAGACGGACGCTGCGAAGAAGGGCAAGCAAGTGGTTGGATACGCTTAGCGCGAGACACGGTGAGTAGATTTTACATCTACGGGGATATCGCCCGCATGGCGTTATGCGTCAGGGCTGATAGGACTTTATATTATATGTTGCATGCACCCTATAGACTGTCATCGCATATTGCATTCTCTGCTGTGCTGATACATATATATTGCTTAGAACTGATATAACACCGCACTATTACTAACGGTTTATGTTGCACGGGCACTATTTACATGCTACACACACACCGTTAGTAATTGCCATGCCACACTCACTGTAGAGCTGCCATGATTATACTGCTAGAGTTCGCTTCATATGTGATTTGATATGACTTTCATGTATATTGGGAGCCGCATGACATCTTTTAAAACCGGAAATGAAACTACTTTAAAAAGCGGTTTTCCCCTTATACCCATACCATGGATTGATGCACATTGTACCTCGCATTGGATTTACTATTGGTGTTGGATTTTCATGTGATTTCTGTTTTGAGGACCGTGGAATTATTTAAGGAAAGATGTGCTATTTTGAAAAACCCGGTACCTCGTGATATGATATTTTGGTGTGTCCAGCACGCATTTTCTCGGTGCTAAGTCATGTGCTTGAAACCCGATTCGAGGTGTGGATGTTCCGTTTGCGGGTTCGTGGTGGGCCCGGTATGGTTCCCCTCGGCGAGATGATCGATGGGATTTGCCGATTGAGCCTGGAGGCGGGCGAGTACCTACCGGTGATTGGTTGGACCTGGCAGTTGTCCGGAGGATACTGACCAGAGTCGAGTGATGGATGCGGGATGATCCGTACTGCCGGGGCCGAGGGCCGATACCGCAGGCGGACCCCGTGGGGCCGGTCCGGACTGACGGCGCCCGATGTTCGAGGATTTACGTGTCGATGCTGGACACGGGTATTTTATGATGTTTTGGGTGCCGATGTTGGGCACTCGTGATTCCTCCGAGATATACAGGATTTGAGGGCCGATGGGTGTGCCGGCGCCTGAGTATATGTGGGATTTGGGTGAAGTTTGAGGCACCGATCATTGTTTTCCATGTTGACATAGTCCATGTAGATATTATTTATTCCATACTCAGTACTGATTACTATACATCTCATCCTGTGGCATTTACCTGTTAGAGTACATGCATTACTCTTGTATCCACTGTTGACATGCATTGATATCATCTGCTGGCATGAGTAGAGCCACGCTATATGTGCATGCTTGCGATCACCTTTATATGTTATCTCTATTCACGAGTTGGCAACTCACCCCCGTTGTGCCATAGTGTTTGCAGGTTGCCCTTGGGAGTAGTCACGGCTGGCTGTTACCGCATCTTTTGGCACAGATACCCTTTGAGCAGAGTTAGCCTTGCTGATAGGTGGGTTTTGTACGGTATCTGTTATCTTTCAGTTGTATATTGATGTATCTAGTACTCTCCATCTACCTTCTGTATTGACTTAGAGACAGTTGTGAGGACGATATGTATGATCTTATATTCTGGTGTCGAGCTCGCATGTGAGCCGACTTTACTTTATGCAGTCTCATCTTTTATGATATTGTCCTTGTTTTACTGTGTATTCTTCGCTACGGCGTCGTATATCATATTGTGATGCTTCATTCAGTTTACTTGTTATTTCTGCTACACCTTGCTTTTACCCGACTTTTCGGGGCTAATGTTTTTAAAGGGAAATGTTACCAAAATTATAAAACTTATAACTTTTGAACTTAAAAAGGATTGCTACTAAATAAATGGAAGTTTTTCGGACATGTACGATTGTTTTACAAAATGTTTTAAAATCACTCTATATTTATTGGTTTTGATTTCTGGGTTCGGCTTACTTAGCCGCGTTACGCCTGTAGACGTTGCGTGGTTAAGTGCCGGTCACGAGTCGAATTCTCGGGTCGTGACACGACTAAAGACAAATTAAAGGGAATTGGAAAGAAGGCAGGGAAATATACGGTTAAAGTCATGATATGGATTATGGAAGAGGCATTACTAAAGAATACCAGGATACCCCTACGAAACATATTTATGTTTCATATTCACTGGGCATTGTTAATAGAAAACCGATTTCCCGATTGGATACTTACTCCAGGGTATGTATTTACCATATTTCATTCACATCTGTATAGTTTTACAGATAGTGAGTGGGAGTAAGTTATTGGGAATTAGGTGATCATCCTCATTATATCGGAATTCGTTGTAATTGGTGATATTTGAGAAAATCGCATGGGTACATTTTTCAACCTACGATGCACATGTTTTGAGTTATTCAACTCAGCGGACTTATATAGAGTATTGTATGTTGTCCAGTGTCCATCAGGACAAAGGGATTGGTCCTCGTACTATTTTCTCTTTACTTGTGACTTCTCTAGCTTTTAGACAAGTGATTCGTAGAAATACAATGTCTAAGTTTTGAGAAGTTGTGGGTATAGGAATAAAGTAGAGAACCAGGTGTCGCAGGTATCAGGATTCTTCAATAAGAATTCGAAGATGTAGATACTTGTGATAGGTATTCAGTTGATAGTAATGGTTTTGAGAAACTTGTTTCTCTTTCAGGTTACTCGTAATTGGATGGATTCCTAAGTTGAGTAATGCTGATTAGCCTCTCTCCATTAAAATGATATGCACTGGAGACAGCTGCATGTTTTGAATCTGGATCAAATTAAATAAGTGCCATAGTTTCTATATTGGATATAGAATGCTTTATATCTTAACGATGTTAAGGTAAGGGGAGTTGTCCAGCTTATGCTTAAAACCAGACACTGGATAACTCAAGGCACGTTTCTGTAATGGCAGTTTGTGGGTTGACCCTAGCTTCGTCGAGGGTTGATTTTCTACCATCTGGAAGATCAATAGTGATATTGTTCTTGACTCGCCACAGTTTTATTAAAATGGATTTTTTCAGAAAACAGTAGTGGGAGCATGGTAGAACTGGAAGTGATTCCAGAACCGCAAACGATTACGGAAAATTTAATAGGACCTATATATTCAATCAGGTTTGACATTCCAATAGCCACTCCGCAGATATGGTGGGTAACCTCAGACACCCGAGAGGTACTCCGGTAGCCTCAAGGACGGTGACAGGGAGGTTCTAGTTTACCCAGACTTGACACTACTGTTGTTCCAGACTATGAGACCCGGCAGGAGGAAATGTATAGCGTCATTCTAAACTAGTTTTAGAAGTACACTTATATATTATTCTGCCAGAGGGTTGTTGTAATCAGTGAGAGCAGCGGAAGCATGGTGGGCAAGTAGCTAGTGTCTATTTATAGACTTGAGCAAAAATAGCGGAGATAAATCATCTATTTTTGATGTGACAGTCATAGGTTTGACTTCATCAGAATAAGGGATGGATCTGTTAAGAAGGTAGTAGGGTGTGATGTCCTGGTATTTGGATGACATACACAGAGTAGGAAGTAAAATTCCTATACTACGATCGGTTGTACTGAGGTCGTCACACAGTTGTTTCTCCACAAAGGACATGGATGTAATATCTAACATTCTGGATGTGAGATCTATGGTTTTAGATCTAGATTTGGGTAGTTTCCCAATGTGGGTTCTTTGACAGTATTCTAATAATATTTTAGAATAAATGACTCCAGGTATGGTGGTGTACCTGCAGGTAATGGAGTCACCCTCTCTAAAGGTGTCTTACAGACTAAAGTGGAGAGGGATGTGCATGATTGGCAGATCACTTGCTTAGGCAATTGAGTCAATTGTGAGATGTCAAGTACCACACCAGATGTTATTATTGCACTAGATGCGATAAGTTTATATTAATCCAATCCTGGAAAAACATTACGAAGCAGTTTTAGAACATAAGTACATGTTCTACGGATTTAATGACGGCAGCCTCCTTCGGGAGACAGTTATTATTCCAGGCTTCAAAGGTGACATGGATGACAGAGTGATTGTCAGAGTTATAGTTTTCCCTCTGACGAGGGACAGTATTATGGACAGGTAGTCCAAGAGGATACTGTGGGAGGCATAGTGCTTGACACTGATTAGTTTCAGTGGTCGATACAGTCTGAGAAGTTTGGATTTAGAGTTCATATATGAACTAGATCCCATCAGATATCCAAACATATTCTAAGACAGGTATTACTCAATTCGGGAGATGGTTTTCTCCGCGAAGTTGAGATATAGAGAGATACAGAAAGAAACACCAAAGCGGATCCATTCACTGAGGCTATTTCTCAAATACAATAGTTTTGCAAACGAGCTTTGTGAAACTGATTAGTAGAGGAGTTGGATGCTCGGTATCACACAAGCTATGAGTACACGACATCGCAATAATAAGCCTTAAGTGCAAGTGGGAGATTGTTGGATATAGTGCCCTCTAAGTCAATTATTGGGTCGCAAGCACGTGATTGCAATGATTGAGTAAGGACCTATACCGATAAAACAGTCTTACTCGAGATGACAGTATGCTATCTGGTTTGTCTTTATCATCATGATAAAGCCTATAGGATTCTTGTTTGACTACCAGCAGTATGATGGCGATCATATATGTGGGAGCTGGGGTCTATAAGCACATCTTTAAAGTGTCCTTAGTCGTGGGAGTTTCGAGACAGGGCATCGATACTCCGGAGTAGACTAGGGTATGCAGTCGAGACCCCGACGAGGGGCGGTGGCCGGTCTCACAAGCCACCGGTGTCAGTTGGATCACCTAATATGTATACAGGTGCTCATTAGGTTATGAGTACACCGGACAGGACGCGCCGGGAACATGCTAGTTGGTATTATACATATTGTCAGATAGCAGTTCCCTGGTGACATGTGTACAGGTTAGTTCATTGACCTGAGGTCGTCATTTGTCTCGTGTGAGTTTCCACTGTGCTTTGATTTATACCCTACCATGGGTCAAAGGAGTCGTGCAAACAGGTATATTTTGGGTACAGTCCCGAGCCACATTGGAGGCAAGTGAGCGGATCTTCGGGGATTCGTCTCTCCCGGTATTGGGGGTAAGATCGCGCTGTGTTTAGGAGAGCCATTACACGAAATCCCTGGCCAGGGTAATCGAGATATACTGGTAGGTATACCAGTAGAATCTCAGGGTGTTCTGGGCTGCTCTCTGACACGACTTATATCGCTGTTGGGGGTCTGACGTTTACCGTCCCCCTAAGCCGTATATGCGATACTCATAGATGAATGTTCCGGACTGTACAGATATTGTCACTGTCAGGCTCAGTAGGGTTTATAGATGAGTTCGCTCGTCAGCTTCCCTTTCAATCAATACATAGGCAAAACGTTACGTACAGCTTGTACCTCTGACGTGCTAGTGGTTATACCCAGTGCCAGTGTACTGATGAGTCATTAGAGTCCCCCACAGACACTTTCCCAAGTTCGGGCGAAACGTTGTAGAGGCCGTATGGGTTTTATGGCAAGGTTCGGAAAATGCACGTGCGTTTTCGCACGTGTCAGTTTTCGGGCAGATAATACTGGTAGGCTTTGGTTTAAGCCGGAACCCAGTATTATACTGTGTAGATATAATATCTTTGTCTCAGTTGCATTTGTATTCGGTCATAATACAAATGCGGGTATGTTTATACCGATACGGAGTTATCCTGAAATTCGTTTCGGGATGATTTTTGGAAGTTGCCAGTTTCCAGTTTTCTATCAGCCGTATTTTGACATTCAGTTGAATACGGATTTGTCTTTGCTTGCTCTTCTTCCTTGGCCGGCCACTTCTTTGCTTGCTGCCCGCTCTCCTCATTTGCCTCATTTCTTCATTTCAAAACTTCACAAATTCATCAAAAATCCTAAATAATTCATACAAACTCAAATACCAGTCATATCCCTTCATTCTTCTTCATAAAACTTGCTTAGATCTTCAAGAAAGTCATGATTTTGGAGGCTAAAATTTGGAGTTGTGTTTGCAAGTTTCAAAATCTAATTTGAGGTATAAATCCTAATTCTAAACTCTTTTTGTTGTTTCAACACATTAAGCTAGCATATAAGATGTTTAATTAAAGATTTTATTTAGATATTTAGAATTTCTAGTAAGAATTTTGTTAATCAAGTTTGGGTTTTGTTAGTTGTTATGGTTATGTGTGAATGTTTAGAAAAAGAAAACTTAACCTTGTAGCAAGATTGTTATTTGATATTTTCTTAATTGTCTAATTAGCCTAATTAGCAAACTAAACTTTTTCTAATCCTAATTAGGTAAGATTAAAATTCTAGTAAAGGTATGAATAGTTTAATCTTGCTATATTGTGACGTTTGTAAATTCTAGTTTTAGTAAAAACTTGTAGTTTTGGTAAAAACTTGTAGTTTTGGTGATATAAGTTGCTTACTAGATTTTAGGATAATTTAGGCGTGAGTTTCTTTGGACGTTGCGACATTATTTATATTGATTCCACGCTATATCTTGTGTTGTGAATGCGCGATCGGTACGATCAGGGTCTAGGCTTGGTAGTTGTGTCACTTTGCGTTCCTAGTTAGGGTCGTGCCGATGTCGTTCGTGTCTTTGTGTAGCTTTTGCTCTTGAGTTGGGTTCATAGTGTCGCTACGCGCGTTAGCCACTGGACGGACACTTGAGAGTATGTTTGGAGTTTGTGCGTCGGTCAAACGTAGTTTGTACGTGTTATTGATCGATTGATAATATACACTTGTTATATTGTTATATGCTTTCAGGATCGCAGGCGGGGACTTCGGGCGCTGCGAAAAAAGAAAAGCGAGTTGTTGGCTTTACTTAGCCAGGATTGTTTTTGAGTAGATTTAACATCTACAGGGGAATCGCCTGCATGGCGTTATGCGTCTGGGCTAGATTAATGATATGACTATTAGTTAGAAGTATATGGACATTGTTTGTGCTTGTGTACTTTTGTTGCATATCTCATTACCTATTGTGTATGGACTTAGTATTAATGAGACACAACACCATTATTGACGGTTTATGTTTCACGAGCACTAATTGTATGCTACACACACACCGTCGATAATTGGTATAACACGCATAACACTTATACATATGTGATATTGTATTGTTTAGGGACATTGAGACATGATCCTTATTTCCTTTTGTGCATATGACATATAGCATACCTGTATACCTACATGCTTACACATATGCCCTGATATGCTTACATGCTAGTTACCCATATACCTATATGGTTTTGTACCATTAGTGATAGGTATATACACATATGAGACATAGCTACATGTACATTTCGCATACATACTTACACTTAAACCTGGAGGGTATTACATCATTACTGATAGGTAGATACATATACCTTGCTATACCTACATGTTTACATATATATCTGGCTATAGCTACATGTTCATCTTTATTTTGATGTTATATGGACTTAGAGAAATTAGGAACCACATGATATATATTCTAACTTGTTGCAGTTAAATAGCGACTTTTCCTTTATATGCTCACATTATAGTTTTATATTGCATATATTATATTCATGGATTTTCGCATTGAGATATGGATTTTTCATGATGTTTTCTGGATTTGAGGACCATGGTAGTGTTGGATATAGTTCCCTCTAAGTCAATTATTGGATCGCAGGTACGTGATTGCAATGATTGAGGGAGGACCTATACCGATAAAACAGTCTTACTCGAGATGATAGTATGCTATCTGGTTTGTCTTTAACATCATGATAGAGCCTATAGTATTCTTGTTTGACTACCAGCAGTATGATGGCGATCATATATGTGGGAGCTGGGGTCTATAAACACATCTTTAAAGTGTCCCTAGTCGTGGGAGTTTCGAGACAGGGCATCGATACTCTGGAGTAGACTAGTGTATGCAGTCGAGACCCCGACGAGGGGCGGTGGCCGGTCTCACAAGCCACCGGTGTCAGTTGGATCACCTAAGATGTATACAGGTGCTCATTAGGTTATGAGTACACCGGACAGGACTCGCCGAGAACATGCTAGTTGGTATTATACATATCGTCAGATAGCAGTTTCCTGGTGACATGTGTACAGGTTAGTTCATTGACCTGAGGTCGTCATTTGTCTCATGTGAGTTCCTACTGTGCTTTGATTTATACCCTACCATGGGTCAAAGGAGTCGTGCAAACAGGTATATTTTGGGTACAGTCCCGAGCCACATTGGAGGCAAGTGAGCGGATCTTCGGGGATTCGTCTCTCCCGGTATTGGGGGTAAGGTCGCGCTGTGTTTAGGAGAGCCATTACACGAAATCCCTGGCCAGGGTAATCGAGATATACTGGTAGGTATACCAGTAGAATCTCAGGGTGTTCTGGGCTGCTCTCTGACACGACTTATATCGTTGTTGGGGGTCTGACGTTTACCGTCCCCCTAAGCCGTATATGCGATACTCATAGATGAATGTTCCGGACTGTACAGATATTGTCACTGTCAGGCTCAGTAGGGTTTATAGATGAGTTCGCTCGTCAGCTTCCCTTTCAATCAATACATAGGCAAAACGTTACGTACAGCTTGTACCTCTGACGTGCTAATGGTTATACCCAGTGCCAGTGTACTGATGAGTCATTAGAGTCCCCCACAGACACTTTCCCAAGTTCGGGCGAAACGTTATAGAGGCCGTATGGGTTTTATGGCAAGGTTCGGAAAATGCACGTGCGTTTTCGCACGTGTCAGTTTTCGGGCAGATAATACTGGTAGGCTTTGGTTTAAGCCGGAACCCAGTATTATACTGTGTAGATATAATAATTTTGTCTCAGTTGCATTTGTATTCGGTCATAATACAAATGCGGGTATGTTTATACCGATACGGAGTTATCCTGAAATTCGTTTCGGGATGATTTTTGGAAGTTGCCAGTTTCCAGTTTTCTATCAGCCGTATTTTGACATTCAGTTGAATACGGATTTGTCTTTTCGTATTCAGAGTGAGTCATGCTTCTAGAAGGTTCTAGAAGTGGTGATTAGGTATATGACTCATTTGTGTCATTAATGGTTCATTAATGATGCAAGGTGACTAGGTTTGTTTTCATTGGTTTTCATTTAATGCTTAATGTGAGTCATTCTTTGATTTATTGTTATGATAAGTATCATTTGTTATGCTCACCCTCCCCTCTCCTACACTCACCTCCCTCCTCTTCATAAAGAATGGCCGGTCACTTCATTGTGAGAGAGAGAGATTTGATTCATTCATTTTTGGCCAAAGATTTCGTATAGTTTAGTGTATGGAAATTTCCTAGTTCAATTTCCATTCACCCGATTCCAAATGGCAACTTCTTTTAACCGTTCGTCCATAGTCTTGGACGTAACGAGACAAAGTATTCTACTCATTTTCTACTTCATCTTGGTCTTCTCTTTTAGCAAACTTGACGATCGAGTTGCCTCGGTTCAGAGGCGGGAGCCCGTTTAAAGATCCGTCGATGTGGTGCCACCTGGATGATGAGAACGGAGATCAAGCAAGTTCGGATTAGTTGCAACATAGCGTGGGATGATGGTTGAAGACCGAAGCACTCGGATCATTCGGTATAACAATTCTACCCTCTTTACAATCTGTTAGTTTAGCTTTAATGGACGATCCGGGATAAAGTACGCGATAGCGCCATTCGTAAAAGTTTTGTTCCGCATATCGGTGTCTGTCAGACGGCCAGAGCACTGCCGTGGACTAACAGGTAGTTTCATGAAATTATGCATTATTTGAAAAACCCGGTTTCTCTTGATTTGATATTTCAGCATCCACCATAAGATTTATCAGTTCTTATATATATATATACCCCATGCGAGGAACGGAGGGGGCCATGTGCGGATACATGGTGGGGCCCAGAGGTACCCCGGGGCAAGAATTTCGTGGAGTAGACGATGAGTTAGTGGGGGAACCATACCTACCGATGACAGTATAATGGCTCGGTGGTTATCGTGGGGATACCGACAGGAGTCATGTACATATGGATACGTCGAATTTCGAGTGTCAGAGCTAGGCACTCGAGTTTTCGGGATAGCGTATGATACGTACCTATCAGGAGGGTCAGTCGTGGTGACAACGCCTGATAGATCAGTATTTATGTGTCGATGTTAGACACTTGTTTTCATGATATTTTACTCCTAAGTATATGTAACAGTGGAATGGGACGCTGCTATATATATATATATATATATATATATATATATATATATATATATATTAGTGGAATGAGACGCTAATATTTATGTATACAAATCTAATTTATATACATCATCATAATGATCTTGCAATTATACTCACTCAGGATATATGAGATTCACTTGATATTGGATACAGGATATATGGGATTACTTGATATTAGACACTCAGGATATATGAGATTTACAGGATACGAGGGCCAATTTGGGGGTTGATTTGTGGAAATTTGGGATTTAGATTGTCTTGATAGACTTTGGTCCAGCCACGAGGTCAGGATTCCGTGGGAATGACATGTTTTTTCCCATACTCCGCATTTATTGTATTTACATTGCTTCATGTATTGGTAGTACCTGATAGAGTACATTTCATGACTGTTGCATTTACATAATGCTATTTTAGATGCATTTATTGTTCATATATTAGTAGTACCTGATAGAGTATCTTACATGACTGTTGCATACATATTGCCCTTTATTGCTTCATGTATTAGTAGGACCTGATAGAGTACCTTTGATATTGTTGCACATATATTAGCTTTTATTTTTATTAGCTTGCATTCATTAGATTCGCGCTATACGTGGATACTTGTGTAATGCCTTGAAAAGTCGTTTTGATATTTTCCCGAAAATCGGTGAAAATTTGGTATTTTTCCGTAAATCGTCTTTTTGTTATTTTGCAGTTTAGGCCTAATTATACCTAATTTGGATAGGTAATTGCTAGTTTTTAGTATCTAATGAGTTACTTATAAAATTCTGGTCGTTTAAAAATTTTCCCTAATTTTTCAATTTTTAATATTATTTTAAGCCGGTAAGAAAATATATTAAATTAGCGATAAATACAAATTTAAATGGGCTAAATTTAAGTTTTAAAATCATGTTAATTAAAATCTAGTTGTAACATAAATTTTTGGTATTTTATTTTAAGTTTTAACTAATTTTTATTATAGAAAACGAAATTTATTGAATTTAAGCTTAAACTTGCAATTTTGGACTTGTAGGGGGTCTTTTTGCATAAATTTTTTTTTGTAAAACCCCCATTCACTCTTCCCTCACCCCAGGCCGGCCCACTTCAGCAGCACAAGGAAAAAAATTCCTTCCCTCCTTTGACTTTTTATTATGTGTTGAAATGAGGTGTTTTTATAAGGTTTTTGATTTATTAATTGGGTATGGGTCTTTAGTTGATTGGTATGGTTGACCTTGACTTTTCCCCAACTCCCCCACACCTCTCCCCACTCCCTCCTCAGCCCAAATTCCTGCAGAAAACAGCCCCAAAAATTTTCCCCATTTCTCTTTCTAGTTTGCTTCATTTTCACCTCAAAAATCCATCAAAAATTCAAATTTCATTCATAAATCCAATGCAAACCCTTAATCCATCTCTTCTCACATCCCAATTGGTTTAAATCTTGGAGAAAGGAGGTGCCTTGGGAGGCTAGGGCAAGCTAAGTTTTGAACATGTGAGGTATAATTTCAATTTTTGGTTAATTGGTAGTTGTTATATGCTAAATTAGAACCTTGATGTGTTAATTTTTGTTGTTGATTTCTAATCTAGGTTTTAAAGTGAATGGTTTGAATTTTAATTATGGTTTTAGAAACCATTATTAGGTTAATTAAGTTATTTTGTTATCTTGTTATTATACAAACCAAATTTAAGAGGTTACTTTGCTTAGTGGGCTCAAATTAGTGTTAATTTAGTGTTTTCATGTATAGTTTGGATTGGAATTGCTCATTTTGAAAAATTCAAGAGAGTGGGTTGTGATCAAGATAGGGTTTGTAGTGTTTGATCATGGTTTTAATGGGTAGATTAGCATGTTAATTGAATGCAAAACCCAAATTGGTTATTAGTTGCTATTTGTTTGTCTAAAATTTTGCTAATTGTGTTAATTTGGTTAACTAGGTTTTGGGAATTTAATTAATCAATTGGGATAAAAATCTAATTAGGGTATCCATGGTATTATTAACATTTTAAATTGTATTTTAATATTTTAGATCATGCAAATCCAAACTAATTTGTTGTTTATACATTTTTGCTAAAATGGTTGAAATTTGGGTAAACTTGCAAACTAGTTTTTTTGAACGTATATAGTTTGATGAGATTAAATTATGGTTATGGGTTATATGACTTATTTAAGTTATTTAATAAGTATTATGGCCGCAAGAATTGTTTAAACGTCTAGTTTTGTACTAAAACGGGAAATTTTGCTTGCTAGTTTTTCGGAAAAACGGCTTTTAAAGTGAATTTGGGGTTTTTGTGAGTTTTAAACTATTTTATATTAAAATTAGTGTTCGTGAATATGCAAATGAGTGTATTTCGGTTTTTCTCGATGGTCTGGTGTTTGTACGCCGATGACGATGGTTTTTGGGTTGATTTGTGGAAGCAACCATAGGTTTTGACCTATGTGGGATTCGTGTGTCGTTTTGGTCATCAGTCGGATTTTAAAGCGATGCGGTGCGTTATGATATGTAGGTACCCCCATGTGGACTTCGAGACGGAAAGCAAGCGCATGGCGACGTCGGCACCGGCGAGCGAGGACCTGGTAAGTAGATTTATATCTACGGGAAGAAGTCGGGTGGATGGTGTATAGCACCCCCGCAGTCCGTGGTGGTGTATACCGATGCGTATACACACCAACAATTGTTATATGTTATTAGGGATTTATAACGATGTTTAGGATTGATATTGGTGTGTTGGATTACTTTAGTGTTGCGAACCCTAGGGTAGTGTTGCACTACACATACACACATACATACACACATACATACTTGCATACATTCCTATTTATATGTGCTCATGGGATTCTTTATTGTTATGTGTTCACATGGGTATGGGACTATGTGTTCACATACGGATATGAGGACGATACTAGGGATTGAGCTGTGTCGATGAGATTTGTTTTGTGGTTATGATATCGGTTTGTATGAGACTATCGATCAGTAGTCAGATCATGACTATATTGATGATATTAGTATTGTACTAGACATAGGTCAGTATCCTGGACTATGATCTTGGATAAAGAGGATACCATATGAATAGTGTGATGAATATGATATTAACCCGTACCCAGATTTGGGGATGCCGTACGACGGATTTACGTACGAGCTATATTTTGATGATTGATCCACACTCTTGACTTGGGATGTCTGATTATAGATATGGTATCGGATATGATATTATTGAGGCGGGATCACCGACTAATATATATACATGTATGTATATGTATCGACTGAGATGTTAGGCGGTTTCCTTACCTGTAGCCCAGCTGGTCAGCTTAGCCCTTTAGTTTAGTTTAGTTGTTAGATTAGATTCGATTCTTACCTATTTCAAAAACTAACGAATCGTGGGTATTTTAAAAGACAGCCCAAGGGATCCTACGGATATTTCAAAAGACGTATCTTTTCATAAAAACACCGTAGCCCCTATTTTCAAAACCCCATGATTCGTGTTATTTCAAAAGGCATCATTTGTAGGACTTATATTAGATTAATGCAGATTAGTTATAGTTGCGTCTAGTATTCAGCTCCCGCTCATTATTGTGGTTCGCTTCGCATCGCATGCTTATTTTATGTTTCATACTCCATTATTGATATCATGCTGTTAGGACACCAGCACCATTACCGATGATGCGTATGTACCACGTACACTTATTTGCCGGCTCACACACATCTTCATCGGTAATTGCCATGTCACGTACACCTTAGAAAATAATATTTGCTTGACATAGCCTGTTAGCTAATAGTTAGATATGATATTAGTGTATTTGCCTTATATGTTAGTTTAGACATTGTAGTTATTACCTGCTACTTCATGCATACTGTTATTCATTGTTATGTCGCATTCATGGATTCTCATGCATATATTCACTATTTTACGTGTTATTGAGATTTTGGATTCGGATTTCCATGAGATTTTCTGGATTTGGAGGAAAACCGCAAAAACATAAATAAACCTTTTCTCTCTTTTAAAATTAAAAGTGCGGTTTTCCCATGATGTATGAGTCGTCCACCATGAGTTTGCTGATGGATTTCGAGACCCGATTCGAGAAGACGGATGAACCGTTTCGGGTACATGGTGGACCCAGTAAGGTACCCCGGGGCAAGAAGCACGTGACGATGACGATGTGAGCCTAGCAGGGGAGCACTACCTACCGGTGATTTTACCCGACGCGTCGGATATCCGGAGGATACCGTCGTGGTCTTGAGATGGATGGTGTAAGTCCATGCTACCTCTCCCGGTACTTTCGGGCAAGCGGAATTTGATAAAAAAAACGATTTTCTTAGAGATGGTAACATGGACTTATAACCCGGATCTTTTTTAAACATCTAACTAACAACCTAACTAGGAGTCGTTAACTACTCGGTTAGGGGGTTAATACCTTGCTTGTCTTGAACTCCTTCGTCTTCAAGCTCCGATGATGGTCCGGATCGGCTTCTTCCTGTCGTCTCCTTACGCCGAAGATAGATCCACTTGAAAGCTCCAACCTTTGGCTCCTTCTTCGAACTTTGAAGAAACTAGTTCACTCGGTTTGCCAAACCTTATGAACTAGAGTGAGTAGAGAAGAGTTTGTATGGGATTTTATCTATGGTTCTTGGTTCTCAACTCATGAGACAAGTGAACCATAGAGTCAAGAGAGGGAGCAAGAGGAAGAGGGTGAGAGCAAGAGTATGAGAGCTCAAGAACAAGAGAGAGAATGGTCAAGTGAGAATGAGCCTCTCTTTTGTCTTTCACCCTCTCATAATCCATAACCATCATAACTCATCATACCAATCAAGTGTTATATGATGGTTGAAGCAACCATAACCATATCATTTCATGCACTCATTTTGCATAAAGGAGCAAGCAAGAAAAAGTCTTTGCCATGAAATGATAGCTATGGTTATCATGATGGTCAACTAGTCAAAACTAGTCAACCGGTCAACAAAGTCAACAAGTCAACAAAAGTCAACAAAGTCAACAAGTCAACAACCATGTCACCATAATACTTAATTAATATAATTATTAATCATATATCATATTCTCATTAGGGTTGAGCAAAAAGTCAATAGTCAACGGTCAACGGTCAACAGCTCTAATGAGAATCCTCTGCCTCTGTCTCTCCGTCAACTGTGCATACACACCCGCATCCGCGTTCCGAGGAACATGAATACAAACTGGATAAATCCAATCCCAATACGTACACTAGGATCTGGCTTAAACCAAAGCCCGCTAGTGTAAACTGTCCGGACACTGTACGTGCACAAGTGCACGGATGTGACCGAACCCTGTCGCAAAACCATGCGACATGTCGCAAAACCATGCGACCTCTACTCTTTTACCTAAAGGCGAAAAGCTTTTTGTGTGGGACTCTAAAGACTCGACACTACGCTGGCAGTGGGTTTAACCACAGACCGCAAGCGGCACTAGCTGTGCGTAACGGTCCCCAGGTAATGCCGACAAGAAGACTGACGAGGCGAAACCCCTCTGAACTCCTACTGATCCTGAATGTGACAATCTCGGTATAGTCCGGTCTGTTCGTCTGATACATCGCATGGCGGGCCTAGGGGGCGGTAAACGTCAGTCCCCCAATAGCGGTACAAGTCATGTCGGAGTGAAGCCCAAAACACCCTGAGATAACACTGGAAGCCTACCAGTATATCTCGTTTGCCCTGGCCAGGGACTACTCGTGTAATGGCTCTCCTAGACACAACGCGATGTCAACCCCCAATACTGGGAGAGACGAATCCTGTCTAACCGTCACTGCCTCCAAGTGCTTCGGGACTGCACCCAACTACCACCTGTTTGCACGACTCCTTTGAGCCGTGGTAGGGTAGTAATCAAAGTACAGTGGGAACACACTCAAGGCGAAGTGACAGTGTCAAGTTAGCGGACTAAGCTGTACTCATGTCACCTGGGAACTGATAACTGACGATAGGCATAATACGAACTAGTCAGTTCCCGACGAGTCCTGTCCAGTGTACTCGTAACCCAACGAGCACCCGCATACTCTCTCAAGTACGACGTACTGATGGCTGTGGGACAGACCATCTCCCACATTGGAATGAGAAGCGCACACGCTAGTCTACTCCGGAGTATCGATGCCCTGTCTCGATAGTCCTGCGACCAGGGATCTGCATAAGGATGTGCTTATAGATTACCCAGCCCCACTAGTGTGACTGCCATCACAACGCTGGTAATCAAGCAAAGATCCTAAGAGCTCCACTAATGTGTATAGGCGATATACTAAAATAAACACATGTACACATTGAAGTAGAAACAAACCAAGTAGCATACTACTATTTTGAGCAAGATTGTATATACAAGGTGAATATCCCAAGCTTCCATTAAGTAATATACAAACTAGTATGATACAGTAATGGCCTCTAGGGCATATACACTAACAATCTCCCACTTGCACTAAGGCCATGTACTGGCGTATCGAAGTCCTATCATCTCGATCAGCCGCTCGAACTGAGTCTGGGGCAAGGCCTTGGTGAATGGATCTGCAGTGTTATCTTCTGAAGCGACTCTCCGAACCTCGATCTCCTGGCGATCCACGATCTCCCTGATCAGGTGATACCGCCTCATGATGTGTCTGGATCTCTGATGGGACCTGGGTTCCTTCGCTAAAGCTATAGCCTCGTTGTTGTCGCAATACAGAGGTATTGGATCAACAATGGTCGGAACCACCTGAAGCTCTTTCAAGAACTTCCTTATCCAGACAGCTTCTTTTGCGGCATCAGATGCAGCGATGTATTCCGCTTCCATCGTCGAGTCTGCAACGGTTTCCTGTTTGGAACTCTTCCAACACACCGCCCCTCCATTGAGGGTAAAGACAAAACCCGACATGGACTTGGAATCATCCTTGTCACTCTGGAAGCTGGAGTCAGCAAAGGCCTCGATCTGGAGGTCTTTTCCGCCATACACCAAGAACATCTCCTTAGTCCTTCTCAGGTACTTGAGAATTTTCTTTACCGCTATCCAGTGTTTCTCCCCAGGGTTTGACTGATACCGGCTTACCACACTCAGTGCATAAGCTACATCCGGTCTGGTACACAACATCGCATACATTTTAGAGCCTACCGCAGAAGCGTAGGGTATAATAGACATGCGATCCCTCTCCAAATCAGTCTTGGGAGACATCTCTTTAGAGAGGGTGATCCCGTGACAAGCCGGTAGGTTACCGCGCTTGGAATCTTCCATACTGAATCTTTTTAGTATGGTGTCGATGTACATGGACTGTGAAAGTCCTAATATCCTCTTGGATCTGTCACGGTAGATCCGGATACCCAGAATGTATGAGGCATCACCCAGGTCTTTCATGGAGAACCTGTGTGACAAGAACCCCTTGACAGATTGTAGCATAGGAATGTCATTTCCTATTAAGAGAATGTCATCCACGTATAAAACGAAGAATACTACAGTTCTCGCTACAAATCTACTATTGATGCATGGTTCATCTGGATTTTTGATAAAGCCAAATTCCTTGACCGTCTCATCAAAACAGATGTTCCAACTCCGCGATGCCTGCTTTAGTCCGTAAATGGACTTAAGCAACTTGCACACCTTTCCGCTGCTCCCACTCTGAATGAAACCCTCTGGCTGGTCCATATAGACACACTCCTCTAAATTTCCATTTAGAAAAGCGGTCTTTACGTCTATTTGCCAGATCTCATAATCGTGGAAGGCAGCAATGGCAAGAAGGATCCGAATGGATTTCAGCATAGCCACTGGAGAAAAGGTTTCGTCATAGTCCAAACCAGGTCTTTGACGAAAACCCTTTGCTACAAGTCTAGCTTTATATGTCTCAACCTGTCCATCTACACCAATCTTCCTTTTGAAGATCCACTTGCATCCTACGGGTTTTACCCCGTCTGGAGCAATGTCCAACGTCCATACTTTGTTGGTGTACATGGACTCCATTTCGGTCCGCATTGCATCCAGCCATTTTACCGAGTCGACGCTCTGAACGGCTTGCTGGAAGCTAGTAGGCTCATCATAATCTATGATGCAATCCTCTCTATCCCCGTCTATGAGAAAACCGTAGTATCTCTCGGGCGGATGAGACTGCCTACTACTTCTGCGGAGCGGCGTAGGAATGTCCTGTTCTTTTGAACCCTCTGGTTCCACTAAGCTTTCAGTAATAGTCTGCGGTTCTGGAATTTCTTCCAGTTCTACTGTGCTCCCACTTATTTCCTTTTCTAAGAACTGGTGTTCTAGAAAGTGGGCATTACGAGAAACAAGGACTTTTTGTTCCTCTGCGTGGTAGAAAAGATACCCCCTGGTGTTCTTTGGGTATCCCACAAACTTGCACAGTACTGAGCGTGCCTCGAGCTTGTCTGCATGCTGCTTTTTGATAAAAGCCGGACATCCCCAGATCTTCAGATATTGAAGATAGGGTTTCTTCCCACTCCACATTTCATATGGTGTGGTAGGCACAGTCTTAGTCGGAACTCGGTTCAAAAGGTATGCAGCTGATTCTAGCGCATACTCCCAGAATGATCGTGGTAACTCAGTGTTACTCATCATGGACCGAACCATATCCAATAGGGTTCGGTTCCGTCTCTCCGATACACCGTTATGTTGCGGAGTGTATGGAGGAGTAAGCTGAGAGAGAATTCCGTTCTCTTTTAAATAATCCAGGAACTCGGCACTTAAGTATTCTCCACCTCGATCCGATCTTAGAATCTTGATACTTTTTCCGGTCTGGTTTTCTACTTCATTCTTATATTCCTGGAACTTTCCAAAGGCTTCGGACTTATGTTTCATTAAGAAGACATAACCGTACCTTGAAAAGTCATCCGTAAAAGTGATGAAGTAAGAATAACCGCTTCGTGCATGCATAGACATTGGACCGCACACGTCGCTGTGTACGAGTCCCAAGAGCTCGCTCGCTCTTACTCCGTGTCCAGTAAACGGAGTCTTTGTCATCTTTCCTTTGAGACAGGATTGACAAATGGCATACGATTGATATTCGAACGGATTCAAATATCCTTCTGTATGTAACTTCGTCAACCTTCTCTCATTGATGTGACCCAGTCTACAATGCCATAAGAAAGTCTGATTTATATCCGGAGACTTTCTTTTGTGTGTATTCTGGACGTTGAAAATCTGTGGTTGGTTTAATACGTATATACCATTACTCAATGTACCTGACCAAATCAAAACTTGATTAAGGTGAATGTTTACAACATTACTTACAAACGCAAATTCATAACCTTCTTTAGAAACTAAAGATACAGAAATGATATTACAAGTTGCGTTGGGTACAAAAAAACAATTACGCAAAACCAAAACATGTCCATCTTGTAAGTCTACGTTAGCGCCCCGGCAGTCTACAGACGCCATAATGCGGAACAAAAACTTTTAACAGGCGCTATCGTATACTTTAACCCGGATCTGCCATTATTGCTAAACTAACAAACTGTAAAGAGTGTAGAAAGATTGTACCGAACGATCCGAGTCCTTCGTTCTTCAACCATCATCCCACGCTCCGTTGCGGCTGCTCCGATCTCGTCGATCTCCGATCTCCTCGTCGAGGTGGCACCACATGATCGGTTCTTTAAACGGGCTCCCGCCTCTGACTCGAGGCAACTCGATCGTCAAGTTTGCTAAAAGAGACGACCAAGAATGATGTAGAGAATGTGTAGATGACTTTGTCTCACTTCGTCCAAATCCGTGGACGATCGGTTAATGAAGTTGCCGAAGGAATCGGGTGATGGAATGAAATGGACTGTGAAATTCCATACACCGATAAAACCTATCATAATCTTTTCTCTCTAAAATGAAATCAACAAGTGAAGTGAGGAGGAGAGAGAAGGCCGGCCTCTTTATATGATGGAGGGAGGTGACCGTAGGAGAGGGGGGTGACCACAAGAGAAACCTTCTCACTTTAAAAATATCTTAAGCAATCCAAGAATGCATTAATACAAAGCATGACTCACTAAACCTAGTCACCCTTTAATAAATGCAACCAATTAGAATACAACACCAATTAGCCTCATCATCACTTCTAGAAGCTTCTAGAATGATGACTCACCCCAACTGAAGAAAAGATAAATCCGTCTTTAACAGAATGTTAAAAGACGGCTGATAGAAAACTGGAAACTGGCAACTTCCAAAAGTGATCCTGAAACGAATTTCAGGACAACCCCGAAACTGTATAAATATACCCGCATTTGTATTACGACCGAATACAAATGCAACTGAGACAAAGATATTATACCTACTCAATATAATACTCGGATCCGGCTTAAACCAAAGCCGACCAGTATCATCTGTCCGAAAATCGACACGTGCGTAAACGCACGTGCATTTTCCGAACCCTGCCATAAAACCATACGGCCTCTACAACGTTTCGCCCGAACTTGGGAAACTGTCTGTGGGGGACTCTAATGACTCGTCAGCACCCTGGCAGTGGGTTTAACCACAAACCGTCAGCGGCACTAGCTATGCATAACGGCTGCCCATGGACTGACCTCAAGGGTGGCCGAGGAGCGAACTCAAGGGAGACCGATGAGCGAACTCCTCCGAAAACCCTACTGAGCCTAACAGTGACAATGTATATACAGTCCGGTCCGTTCGTCAATGAGTATCGCATATCCGCCTAGAGGGCTAGTAACGTCAGACCCCAATAGCAGTATAAGTCGTGTCGGAGTGTAGCCCAGAACGCCCTGAGATACTACTGGAATACCTACCAGTAAATCTCCTGCCTCGGCCGAGGGCTTTGCGTAATGGCTCTCCTAGACACAGCACGATCTCGCCCCCAATACCGGGAGAGACGAATCCCCTGCCGATCCGCTCACGTGCCTCCATATGGCTCGGGACTGTACCCAAAAGCTACCTGTTTGCACGACTCCTTTGAGCCGTGGTAGGGTAGAAATCAAAGCACAGTGGGAACTCACACGAGACAAATGACGACCTCAGGTCGATGAACTAACCTGTACACATGTCACCAGGGAACTGCTATCTGACGATAGGTATAGTACTAACTAGCAGATTCCCGGCGAGTCCTGTCCGGTGTACTCATAACCCAATGAGCACCTGTATACATCTTAGGTGAACCAACTGACACCAGTGGCTTGTGAGACCGGCCACCGCCCCTCGTCGGGGTCTCGACTGTACACACTAGTCTACTCCGGAGTATCGATGCCCTGTCTCGAAACTCCCACGACTAAGGACCACAATTAAGGATATGCATATAAACTACCCAACTCTCACGTATATGATCGCCATCATACAGTTGGTAGTAAAGCAAGATCCTAAGGGCTCTATCAAAGTGTAACATGCAATCAGTCACCTGAACATGTACACGACTGATAAAGGCAAGCCAGATAGCATACTATCATTTCGAGTAAGACTGTCCTACCGGGATAGGTCCTCCGCAATCATTGCAATCACGTACCTGCGATCCAATAATTGACTATGAGGGCACTATCTCCAACAATCTCCCACTTGCACTCAAGGCTAATATTGCGATGTCGACTACTCACAGCCCGTGTGAAACCGAACATCCAACTCCTCTACTAATCAGTTTCACAAAGCCCGTTTGTAAAACTATTGTGTTCGAGAAATAGCCTCAGTGAGTGGATCCGCCTAGAAGTTTCTTTCTGTATCTCTCTTAATCTCAAGTTCGTGGAGAAAGCCATCTCCCGAATTGAGTAGTACCTGTCTTAGAATATGTCTGGATATCTGATGGGACCTTTGTTCATAAATGAACTCCATATCCAAACTTATTAGACTGTATGGATCACTGAACCTAATCAGTATCCGGCACCATGCCACCCACAGTATCCTCTTGGACCACCTGTCCATAATACTGTCCTTCGTCAGAAGGAAAACTAAAACTCTGACAATCACTCTGTCATCCATGTCACCTTTGAAGCCTGGAATGATAACTGTCTCCCGAAAGAGGCTGCCGTTATCAAATCCGTAGAACATGTACCAATGTTCTAAAACTGCTTCCTTATGTTTCTCCAGGATTGGATTAATACAAACTTATTGCATCTAGTGCAAAAAACAACATCTGGTGTGGTACTTGACATCTCATGATTGACTCAATTGCCTAAGCAAGTGATCTGCCAATCATGCACATCCCTCTCCCCTTTAGTCTGTAAGACACCTTTAGAGAGGGTGACTCCATCACCTGCAGGTACACCACCATGCTAGGAGTCAACTATTCTAAAAACCATTAGAATATCTGTCAATGTACCCACATTGGGAAACCACCCAAATCTAGATCTAAAACCATAGATCCAGAAATCAGAATGTCTAATATTATATCCATGTCCTGTCTGGAGAAACAACTGTGTGACGACCATAGTACAACCGATCGTAGTACAGGAATTTTACTTCCCACTCTTTGTATGTCATCCAGATACCATGACATCACACCCTACTACCTTCTTAACTGATCCATCCCTTATTCTGATTGAAGTCAAACCCATGACTGTCACATCAAAATTAGATGATCTATCTCCGCTATAACTGCTCTAGTCTATAAATAGACATAAGCTACTTGCCCACCATGCTTCCGTTGCTCCCACTGACTACGACAACCCTCCTACCGGGTCTCATATCCTGGAACAACAGTAGTGTCAAGTCTGGGTAGATAAGAACCTCCCTGTCACCGTCCTTGAGCCTACCGAAGTACCTCTCGGGTGTCTGAGGTTACCTACCATACCTGCGGAGTGGCTATTGGAATGTCAAACCTGATTGAATATATAGGTCCTATTAAATTTTCCGTAATCGTTCGCGGTTCTGGAATCACTTCCAGTTCTACCATACTCCCACTACTGTTTTCTGAAAAAGATCCATTTTTACTAAAACTGTGGCGAGTCAAGAACAATATCACTATTGATCTTCCAAATGGTAGAATATCAACCCTCGTCATAGCCAGGGTCAACCCACAAACAGCCATTACAGAAACGTGCCCTGAGTTATCCAGAGTCTGGTTTTAAGCAAAAGCTGGACAACTCCCCGTACCTTAATTTCTTTTAAGGTACGAACTATTCTATATCCAATATAGAAACTTTGGCACTTATTTAATTGGAACCATATTCAAATCATGCAGCTGTCTCCAGTGCATATCAACTTAATGGAAAGAGGCTAATCAGTATTACTCAACTTAGGAATCCATCCAATTATGAGTAACCTAAAAGAGAAACACGTTTCTCAAAACTATCACTATCATCTGAATACCAATCACAAGAATCTACATCTTCGATCTCTTTGAAGAATCCCGATACTTGTGATACCTGGTTCTCTACTTTATTCTTATACCCACAACTTCTCAAAACTTAGACCTTGTATTTCTACGAAACACTCGTCTAAATACTAGAGAAGTTATAAGTAAACAGAACATAGTACGAGGACCTACCCCTTTGTCCTGATGGACACTTGGACAACATACAATACTCTGTATAAGTCTGCTGAGTTAAACAACTCAAAACCTGTGCGTTGTAGGTAGAAAACTGTACCCTGGCGATTTCCTCAAATATCACCAATTACAACGAATTCCGATATAATGAGGATGATCACCTAATTCCCAATATCTTACTCCCACTCATCATCTGTAAAACCATATAGATATGAGAATGAAACCTGGTAAATACATACCCTTGGAGTAAGTGTCTAATCGGGAAAACAGTTTTTCCTTTAACAATGCACTGAAACATGAAAATGTTTCGTAGGGGTATCCTGGTATTCATAGCAATGCCTCTTCCATAATCCAATTCATGACTTCAACCGTATACTTTATTGTCGTCTCTCCAAATCCCTTTATTTGTCTTTAGTCGTTACCTTCTGTACACCATCGTTAGGCTAACCGGTTTTCTTCCTTCCCTACCGTTCGGCACCAGCCTATGGTTTGGAAGAAGACTATCTAGTAAGCATAATAGGTGTACCCTCCTAAACCAAGGAGTACTCGCATCTCGAGAGAAGGTGATGATAAAAGACAACTGAATAATACCTTATTCTTTTAAAGGTGAAATAGGAGTGGCGATGAAGTACGCGGTTTTGGTCGTGAATGATATCAGTCGCAATTTACTTTGCCCTCCTTCTAATCCCTTTATTTTGTCTTTACATATTACCTTCTGCACACCCTACTTAGGCTAATTGGTTTTCTTCATTCCCTACCTTTCGGCACCAGCCTATGGTTTGGAATAAGACTATCCAATAAGCGTAATAGGTGTACTCTCCTAAACCAAGGAGCTCTCGCAACCTGAGAGAAGGTGATAATAAAAGACAACTGAATAAACCAATTCTATTTCTCCTGAACCTGGATCCATCCCTGAAGAAGTCCCTTCGAGTTCGTATATAACCATACGATGGATCTATCCAATGGAAGTGGATATCCGTAGTAATACGGGTGTTCTGAGAAATCCAAAGGGTAAAAGAAGGAGTGACAATGACTTATGCAACTCAGACAATCCAAAAGCCAGTATTTTAAGAAGGTTCGGTCAACCTGGTCACTTAGTCATAGTCTAGGGTCGGTCAAAGGTCGCTGCCAAAGAGAGAGAGAGAAAAGAAACACTCTCCGTGCACTCTAACCTAGATCAGAATGGTCATCATTTTATCTAATCCGGAAACCTCCCACTGTCCTGTCAAATTCTCCTCCAAACCTAAAGAAGAATCAATCGGGATCACCCGAAGAGTAAACCAACTCATCAGTGGGAATCGGGATCCAACTCTCATCGCATGATAACGTGATGGAATGCATCCACGTTACTCATACTCCAGATGGTATGCGCATACTTGGCAAGTTTCAGTTTCTTTAGAAACTCCCGATATTATTTTTGCCCCATGCTCTTATAACCTTGGCTTTGGTCAAAATGTCATAAGTCACATGCCAAGTTCTACCCGTCACTATCTTGTCAATTTGAACCCACCCGCACATGCCCCTGACTTTGGCCAATCGGCAGAACGACTGTCCCAAACTAACTCATCTATCTATGCAACAATTGAATACCCAGCAGCTACCAAACACTATGCCTTAACTTTGGCTAAAATGCATAGCTTGAATACTACTAAATACCCAAAAGAAGTGACGGAGGGCTACGGCTGGTTTTTGGCGAAAAACCTTTAGCGTAGTGAACTTGATATCGCTGAAGGAACCTGATAGCTTTTTTTAAAATATAGTGGCGAAAACGTTTTGCTAAAGAGGTCACTCCCGGTAAAGGGATCTCGGCTCTTTCCTCATGGAATGAGGTGCAGGATATTCCACTGAATACCGCTATGCAAAGCAACTTGTAATCGACTATAGTGAAGTTATTACTCTGACGCAAACTTCTGTCCAAGGGGTCTTTCCCGGTGAAGGGATATCGGCCCTTGCCCCGTCGAATGAGGTGCTGGATATTCCACTGAATACCTCTATGCATAACAAAAGAAAACGTCTTTGCAATAACACTTTTTAAATTGTTCCAACAACTCAAACAGGTTTGTTTTACTTTGCATTGATCAGAATTAACGCAGTCCCATCAATCAATCACACCAGAAAAGAACGAAAATAAAATGTACGTATATGCCATCCGCATTCGTCACTGGGTCCCGTCATCACCCGTTAGGTTACTTAACTAACGACAGAGCGGGGACTGGACTAGCGCGGGTGTAAAACATATACAACATCTAATAGTATATAAACCAATATACATAATCGCTCCAGGCGTGATAGTATGCAACATTACAGAAAAGTAATAAGCATCACAGAACAAAACAGATATCTGGGATCCCCGAGTTTCACAGAGCCGCTGCTGAAACTCGACGTTCCCATGTCGTGTGGATAGCCTGTGCAATGAAACCTAGACCCCTACGGGTGCGGCAAGTTACCCGCCAAAACCTGAAGCGAGGTAGTCCCAACAGCATAGTGAATGGAACACCCGGCACTTTACGGAATCCGGTAAATTGAGCACCCCTCCTTGGGTCAACCTGTACCCCCTACGAGTGCGGCGAATAGTCTGCCAATTCTGAAGTGGGGCCCCTCTGCCTCTCAAAGCCATGAGATGCGGACCCGTTGCTTATCCGAACCCGGCTATCCGTGCACTCCGTCGCGGGGTAAAACCTAGTACAGTAATGAAAAATAGTACAATAGGTACATCGACCGCAACCTGGTCGTGCCCCAAAAGAATATTATATAACAGGCAGTGACGGCAGTCCACAAGTTGGACGCTCGCCCCGCAATATCAAATGTACAAATAAACACAAACTGTACTACCATTGCACACTGCTATCCACCACGACAAATCCGCAACATCACAGCACAACACAGAACATCAACGCGAATGTCACGTTCGCAAACCCGTCTAAAAGAACTATAGCAGTTAAACGCGGTTTACCGATCAAATGACATTCCCGGTCGGAGATATAATGTAAGCACTGTAAACTAACGTGTTTAAATTACGATCGACCAAAGACCAATTATCAAAAAGTGGGCCCCACTGCTTACTGGTGAACAGTAATAAAACCTGGGCCAAAATGAAATATACCGAAAACCCCAAAATCCAACACAGAACATCCTGACAAAATTTGGGAGCACGTGCTCCCCACGTGGCCGCGGTTGCGCGGCCAAACCATGGGTTTGGCCGCCCTTCCGCGGCAGCTTGGAGGGATCACAACCCCAAATTTCGTCGTGGCTCTTAGAATTCCCTGCACAGATTTTTAAGACATCCAGAAATAAATTTTGAGACCGTTTAAAATTAACAGAAACTGTCAGGTAGGATTTTTGCAGTTTTGGTTTTTCGGTTCGATCGAAGTTTTGAACACGTTAGCACAAGTTAGTATAGCAAAATGGTTAGGCTCTGATACCACTGTAAGTCTACGTTAGCGCCCCGGCAGTCTACAGACGCCATAATGCGGAACAAAAACTTTTAACAGGCGCTATCGTATACTTTAACCCGGATCTGCCATTATTGCTAAACTAACAAACTGTAAAGAGTGTAGAAAGATTGTACCGAACGATCCGAGTCCTTCGTTCTTCAACCATCATCCCACGCTCCGTTGCGGCTGCTCCGATCTCGTCGATCTCCGATCTCCTCGTCGAGGTGGCACCACATGATCGGTTCTTTAAACGGGCTCCCGCCTCTGACTCGAGGCAACTCGATCGTCAAGTTTGCTAAAAGAGATGACCAAGAATGATGTAGAGAATGTGTAGATGACTTTGTCTCACTTCGTCCAAATCCGTGGACGATCGGTTAATGAAGTTGCCGAAGGAATCGGGTGATGGAATGAAATGGACTGTGAAATTCCATACACCGATAAAACCTATCATAATCTTTTCTCTCTAAAATGAAATCAACAAGTGAAGTGAGGAGGAGAGAGAAGGCCGGCCTCTTTATATGATGGAGGGAGGTGACCGTAGGAGAGGGGGGTGACCACAAGAGAAACCTTCTCACTTTAAAAATATCTTAAGCAATCCAAGAATGCATTAATACAAAGCATGACTCACTAAACCTAGTCACCCTTTAATAAATGCAACCAATTAGAATACAACACCAATTAGCCTCATCATCACTTCTAGAAGCTTCTAGAATGATGACTCACCCCAACTGAAGAAAAGATAAATCCGTCTTTAACAGAATGTTAAAAGACGGCTGATAGAAAACTGGAAACTGGCAACTTCCAAAAGTGATCCTGAAACGAATTTCAGGACAACCCCGAAACTGTATAAATATACCCGCATTTGTATTACGACCGAATACAAATGCAACTGAGACAAAGATATTATACCTACTCAATATAATACTCGGATCCGGCTTAAACCAAAGCCGACCAGTATCATCTGTCCGAAAATCGACACGTGCGTAAACGCACGTGCATTTTCCGAACCCTGCCATAAAACCATACGGCCTCTACAACGTTTCGCCCGAACTTGGGAAACTGTCTGTGGGGGACTCTAATGACTCGTCAGCACCCTGGCAGTGGGTTTAACCACAAACCGTCAGCGGCACTAGCTATGCGTAACGGCTGCCCATGGACTGACCTCAAGGGTGGCCGAGGAGCGAACTCAAGGGAGACCGATGAGCGAACTCCTCCGAAAACCCTACTGAGCCTAACAGTGACAATGTATATACAGTCCGGTCCGTTCGTCAATGAGTATCGCATATCCGCCTAGAGGGCTAGTAACGTCAGACCCCAATAGCAGTATAAGTCGTGTCGGAGTGTAGCCCAGAACGCCCTGAGATACTACTGGAATACCTACCAGTAAATCTCCTGCCTCGGCCGAGGGCTTTGCGTAATGGCTCTCCTAGACACAGCACGATCTCGCCCCCAATACCGGGAGAGACGAATCCCCTGCCGATCCGCTCACGTGCCTCCATATGGCTCGGGACTGTACCCAAAAGCTACCTGTTTGCACGACTCCTTTGAGCCGTGGTAGGGTAGAAATCAAAGCACAGTGGGAACTCACACGAGACAAATAACGACCTCAGGTCGATGAACTAACCTGTACACATGTCACCAGGGAACTGCTATCTGACGATAGGTATAGTACTAACTAGCAGATTCCCGGCGAGTCCTGTCCGGTGTACTCATAACCCAATGAGCACCTGTATACATCTTAGGTGAACCAACTGACACCAGTGGCTTGTGAGACCGGCCACCGCCCCTCGTCGGGGTCTCGACTGTACACACTAGTCTACTCCGGAGTATCGATGCCCTGTCTCGAAACTCCCACGACTAAGGACCACAATTAAGGATATGCATATAAACTACCCAACTCTCACGTATATGCTCGCCATCATACAGTTGGTAGTAAAGCAAGATCCTAAGGGCTCTATCAAAGTGTAACATGCAATCAGTCACCTGAACATGTACACGACTGATAAAGGCAAGCCAGATAGCATACTATCATTTCGAGTAAGACTATCCTACCGGGATAGGTCCTCCGCAATCATTGCAATCACGTACCTGCGATCCAATAATTGACTATGAGGGCACTATCTCCAACACATCTGACATTCCCAGGTGATAGTCCCCCACGGCCTTAGCATCCATGCTAGCTCCGTTTGCAACTCTGAGGGTCATGTCACCTGCTTTCAAAACCCTACGGTTTCTCAACGCCTGCAAAGAATTACAGATATGAGATCCTGATCCGGTATCCAATACCCAGGAAGTAGAGTTTATTGAAAGACAGTTTTCAATAACATACACACCTGAAGCTGAAGCTGCAACCTGCTTCAATTCCTGTGTCCTGGCTTTCCAAGCCCTGCAATCATTCTTCCAGTGTCCTTTCTTATGACAATAGAAGCATTCTTCCTTATCCACAAGCTTCCCCGCTATCTTTGTTGCTTTAGCTTTTTCCTTCGTATCCACTTTACTAACACCGCCCCTTGGTTTGGCGGGGGCTTTCTTCTTCTTTCCCTTGGCTTTCGCCTTGGATCTAGAAGAACATGATCCTCCTACAAACAAAGTGGATGTTTCCCTACCTTTCTGTAGGGTGCCCTCTGCGCTCCTCAGCATGTTGAGGAGCTCTGAAAGTTCAACCTCCTTTTCTTGTAGGTTGAAGTTCAGTATAAACTGGGCGTAAGTGGAAGGAAGGGACTGGAGAACTAAGTCTGTATAGAGCTCACTCTCCAATGTGGTCCTTAGGTCCGCGAGCTCCTCAATGTAGCCGATCATCTTAAGCGCGTGTTCTGCTACTGATGATCTGACGGCCATCCTTGCCGAAAATAACTTTTTTGACGCTTCGTATCTTGCGATACGAGATTGCTCTCCATACAGTTCTTTTGTATGGAGAAATATGGATTCAAGGTCTATATTCTCGTGCCCCTCTGATGTTCGTTGTCCATCGAGGCAAGTATGAGGCACTTGGCCTTCGCGCTATCAATCTCCCAAGTCTTACGGATTTCCTTATCCGCGACGCTGGAAGTGGGACCAGGGATAGGGGGAGCTTTGGTGGTAAGAAGATACCCCGGCTTGTCGTAAGTGATTGCCATCTTGACATTCCTGAGCCAATCTTTGTAGTTTGGCCCTGTCAGTATGTTTTTATCTAGAAGTAACTTAAGTCCAGTCATTTCGATTGGTCGCTGCAATTAGGAGAGAGAAGAAGAAACACTTAGTATGATGCTCTTGCAAGTTTAGAGTGGTTTTTAGTTTGTCTAAACAGGATGGCTCCCACTGTTTCTCGAATCCCTCCTTAAAACCAGAAAGGAAGAATTAGTCAGGATCAATCTCACCGTACAATACTTGCTTAACCGTTCGGCCAGGCTGGTGTCGGTACTTCGAGGGAGGTTTTCCAACGCTTTCGCGAAGTT
Source organism: Agapanthus africanus (assembly GCA_030015575.1). NCBI lineage: Eukaryota > Viridiplantae > Streptophyta > Magnoliopsida > Asparagales > Amaryllidaceae > Agapanthus > Agapanthus africanus. The sequence goes on from JASDDO010000004.1 coordinate 213,162,044, forward strand.
CCTTAATTTAAGAACCTCTTTTCCCTGGGGGCGTAGCCCCGCTAACACCTTTCTAGACACCTACTAGGTTTATAGAATTGATCGTTAAGTGAGAAATTTCCCGAGGAGTAGCATATACTCACAGTAGGATCGGGATCCAAATATCATCGCGTGACAAAACTGAAGGAATCCTACCAGAATCATCACACTCCAAATGGTATGCAACACTAGCAAGTTTCAGTTCTTTTGAAACTCCCGATGTGGATTTTTGCCCCATGCTCTTATGACCTTGGCGTGAGGTCAAAATGTCATAAGTCACATGTCATGTTCTTCCCATCATTATCCAGGTTAATTTGAATCCACCCGTACCTACCCTTGACGTAGGCCAAAATGGTAGTACGGTTGTCCCAAACCAACGCATTCTATCTATGCAACAGATAAATATCCGGCAGCTACCAATCACTATGACTTGGCGTGAGGTCAAAATACATAGCTTGAATACTACCGAATATTTAACTGAAATGATGGAGGGCTATGAATGGTTTTGGCAAAACCGTGAACGTAGTGAACCTGATTTAGTCGATGGAATGAGATAGCTTTTAAATGGAGTGGCTCAAACTCCGCATTTTAAAAGTTTGTTTTGAAAAGAACCGAGTGGTTTTTCGAAAGTGTTCCAACTACTTTTACTTGGTTTATTTTCTTGCATTAGTTCTTTTAATGCGTGATATTCTTGCATTAGTTCTTTTAATGTGTCCCATCATTTAATCCTACCATTGCAGAAAACAACCAAAATATGACGTACGCTTATGCCATTCGCATTCGCCACGGGGCCCCGTCATTACCCGTTAGGTTACTTAACTAACGACAGAGCGGGGGCTGGGCTAGCGCGGCTGTAAAGCATAAGCAACGCCTAAATAATATCATATATAGATATACTGCAATGATAAACATTTCAGATCACAGATGAACACATTAGATATACTAGGAACCTGCAATTCGTACAAGCCTGTAACGAAAGGCAGATTACACGGTCGCGGTGAATAGCCAATAACCCCCCAAAGACCCCTACGGGTGCGGCAAACTACCCGCCAAGTACCCGAAGCGAAGCAACCTCCCTCATCCCCGTGAGTAGGCCACTCGGCACTTCGGCATACCCGGTAGTTTGTGCACCCCTCCATGGGTCTATCCTAGGAGCAAAAACAGTAAAAAGAAATTATACAATGACGGCTACAACCCCGACCCGGTTGTGCGGCCATACAAATAATTATTACATCAATTTACAAATTTACATGAATTGAAAGAAAAGAAAACTTTCGTCTCACAACCCCCGGCTATTCACCCGCGACAATCTAATGAATTCATATACACAAACCAACAACATTACAGATCACAGATTTGTATAACCCCCACTAATCGATATATAGCGATTAGTAGACGTTCAATACAAATATCACATTACAGAAAAACCCGTCAGCAAAAGTCTTTTAGAAGTTCGATCAAAAATACGGATTTATAGGCCCCAAAAATAAAATTTTCGTTCTGGAAAATCTGGGCAGAAAATATATATTCCAAAAATCCCAAAACAACCCCAGAATAACACTGCACCAAACTTTGACCTCGGCCGAGTCAACTCGGCCGCGGATCCGCGGCGGGAGCGTGCTCCCGCCGCGTTTCCGCGGCGCTTTGACTCGATCGTTGGACCAAATTTGGTGGGTGATCACAAAAAAGCCTGAGCCGATTTTTGGTGTATTTCAAAAAAGTTTTCCAGCACCTTTAAAATCGACAGAAAGTTCGAATTTCGGGGTTCATTTCGGGACTTTTCTTTGATCGATCTTCTAGCTACTTTGCTAACATGTTAGATAGAGTTTAACCTGGCTTTGATACCACTGTATGTCCATGCTACCTCTCCCGGTACTTTCGGGCAAGCGGAATTTGATAAAAAAAATGATTTTCTTAGAGGTGGTAATATGGACTTATAACCCGGATCTTTGTTAAACATCTAACTAACAACCAAACTAGGAGTCGTTAACTACTCGGTTAGGGGGTTAATACCTTGCTTGTCTTGAACTCCTTCGTCTTCAAGCTCCGATGATGGTCCGGATCGGCTTCTTCCCGTCGTCTCCTTACGCCGAAGATAGATCCACCTGAAAGCTCCAACCTTTGGCTCCTTCTTCGAACTTTGAAGAAACTAGTTCACTCGGTTTGCTAAACCTTGTGAACTAGAGTGAGTAGAGAAGAGTTTGTATGGGATTTTATCTATGGTTCTTGGTTCTCAACTCATGAGACAAGTGAACCATAGAGTCAAGAGAGGGAGCAAGAGGAAGAGGGTGAGAGCAAGAGTATGAGAGCTCAAGAACAAGAGAGAGAATGGTCAAGTGAGAATGAGCCTCTCTTTTGTCTTTCACCCTCTCATAATCCATAACCATCATAACTCATCATACCAATCAAGTGTTATGTGATGGTTGAAGCAACCATAACCATATCATTTCATGCACTCATTTTGCACAAAGGAGCAAGCAAGCAAAAGTCTTTGCCATGAAATGATAGCTATGGTTATAATGATGGTCAACTAGTCAAAACTAGTCAAAACTAGTCAAAACTAGTCAACCGGTCAACAAAGTCAACAAGTCAACATATCAACAAAAGTCAACAAAGTCAACAAGTCAACAACCATGTCACCATAATACTTAATTAATATAATTGTTAAACATATATCATATTCTCATTAGGGTTGAGCAAAAAGTCAATAGTCAACGGTCAACGGTCAACAACCCTAATGAGAATCCTCTGCCTCTGTCTCTCCGTCAACTGTGCATACACACCCGCATCCGCGTTCCAAGGAACACGAATACAAACGGGATAAATCCAATCCCAATACGTACACTAGGATCTGGCTTAAACCAAAGCCCGCTAGTGTAAACTGTCTGGACACTGTACGTGCACAAGTGCACGGATGTGACCGAACCCTGTCGCAAAACCATGCGACCAGTCGCAAAACCATGCGACCTCTACTCTTTTGCCTAAAGGCGAAAAGCTTTCTGTTTGGGACTCTAAAGACTCGACACTACGCTGGCAGTGGGTTTAACCACAGACCGCAAGCGGCACTAGCTGTGCGTAACGGTCCCCAGGTAATGCCGACAAGAAGACTGACGAGGCGAAACCCATCCGAACTCCTACTGAGCCTGAATGTGACAATCTCGGTACAGTCCGGTCTGTTCGTCTGATACATCGCATGGCGGGCCTAGGGGGCGGTAAACGTCAGTCCCCCAATAGCGGTACAAGTCGTGTCGGAGTGAAGCCCAAAACACCCTGAGATAACACTGGAAGCCTACCAATATATCTCATTTGCCCTGGCCAGGGACTACTTTTGTAATGGCTCTCCTAGACACAGCGCGATGTCAACCCCCAATACCGGGAGAGACGAATCCTGTCTAACCGTCACTGCCGCCAAGTGCTTCGGGACTGCACCCAACTACCACATGTTTGCACGACTCCTTTGAGCCGTGGTAGGGTAGTAATCAAAGTACAGTGGGAACACACTCGAGGCGAAGTGACAGTGTCAAGTCAGCGGACTAAGCTGTACTCATGTCACCTGGGAACTGATAACTGACGATAGGCATAATACCAACTAGTCAGTTCCCGACGAGTCCTGTCCAGTGTACTCGTAACCCAACGAGCACCCGCATACTCTCTCAAGTACGACGTACTGATGGCTGTGGGATAGACCATTTCCCACACTGGGATGAGAAGCGCATACGCTAGTCTACTCCGGAGTATCGATGCCCTGTCTCGATAGTCCTGCGACCAGGGACATGCATAAGGATGTGCTTATAGATTACCCAGCCCCACTAGTGTGACTGCCATCACAACGCTGGTAATCAAGCAAAGATCCTAAGAGCTCCACTAATGTGTATAGGCGATATACTAAAATAAACACATGTACACATTGAAGTAGAAACAAACCAAGTAGCATACTACTATTTTGAGCAAGATTGTATATACAAGGTGAATATCCCAAGCTTCCATTAAGTAATATACAAACTAGTATGATACAGTAATGGCCTCTAGGGCATATACACTAACAGATGGTAGGGGCCGGTCTGGACTGACGGCGCCCTAGATATTGAGACTGTGATATTGAGATTTTGAGATATCGAGGTACAGAGACTGCGATACAGAGATATCGAGATATTGGGATTACGTTTTGTGCCGATGCTAGGCACTGTTTTATGCTGATTTCATTATGATACCTCATTTTAAAAATACAAAGGAAATCTCACTAAATTATGAAAACAGTTCTTCATTTACATGTATTCTGTTTTCATGCATTCATACCTCATTCATATGATATATTGCTACCTGGGGCACTGACACGGGCACATGAGATTACACTCGGGTTAGATATTTACCCTAGCCTTGTTATAGGTTGCATGTTATTCTTATATTTGAGGATATATTATGATCATTGACCTAGGATTGCGTTATTTATGCGATTTCTTTTCGTAGATGTTTTTCTATTCACGAGTTGGCAACTCACCCCCGTTGTGCCCCAGTTTCTTGCAGGTTTGCCGTACAGGTTTAATTACGGCTTTGCGGGCATAGTTTCCTTCGGGTGATTTGCTAGTAGGTGGGTTTACTTGTATCGTACCTCCATTATATATCTTGTATATCATTATTCTGTTGTATCTAGAAGTTCCATCAACCAAACAAGTATTTATTTGAGTTAGAGACCAGTGGTGTTTATTCTTTCGACCTTAGAGTCGCGCATTACATTTCTGTGGTTTTCTTGTGGTTTTGAGTTTCCTTTTGAATTTTGATCCTCGCCGTTGGCGTTGTATATTATATTGCTTGTGTGGTTGTGGTCGTCGATTGACGAAGAGCTAGCTCCCGCTTGGGGATGCCCTTTTTTTTGATTTCGTATACTATTCATATTGTATCCCGTTTGGGGGGCAGTATTTACAAAGGAGACTCTGCCGAAATTTTCAGAAAATACTTGATGTTTTTAAAAACCGCATAATTCGGCTTATGCTATTAAAACTACTTATTTTAAATTGGTTTTCCTTCACTCTACTACTTTTCTTGTTTTGGATTTCTGGGTTTTCGGCTTACTTAGATTACGTACGTCTCAAGACGTCTCGTAGTTTAAGTGTCGGTCATGTTCCGTACTTTCGGGACGTGACAAAGTTGGTATCAGAGGGTTAGGTTTTACCTTCGGAACGTAGGATGACCCTTGGTTGATGGAATAGGTGACTAAAGTAGAGTGACGTACCGTGGGTATGTTCCGCGGCATACTTACGACACGCCACTCCACTTAAGGAGCCTTAGGATGTACATTTCTTTGCTCAGTATTATATTCATTCCGATCTAGCCTCATCAGTACCAGTTATGGTTTTGCTGCCATGATTACGGGCAGGGAGAGCTACGGCTAGAGTTGCGGTCAGCACGAGCTCGTCACGAACGAGGACTGACCAGGGCGAAATTCCGGCGACACACGATTGCGGAGATGTGTCTTTTTACTGTGTTTCCGCGCCACGAGCGTTTGGCGGATCGCCTTTATGAGATTTCTCAGACGTGCCGATCAGTATCAGAGGATTGGGCCACTGATAGAGGCCAGCCAGATTTTGATGACCATTGAAGTATTGCTTACTCCTGATGATTGAGGCACCGTTCAGCGTGCGGACGAGCGAGCCAGTTATTGCTGCGAACGACGAGATATTGCCCCAGATGCTGGAGTTAGTGCAGAATGAGTTGTACTAAGAGATGATAGAAGGTCGCTATTCATCGAGGATGAATGACTAGGACAAGTGGATCGTTCGCCTACCCCGATGCGAGGTCATCAGATAGATTGATTCCAGCTAGAGACGACTTCACGCGGAGACGTTGGGAGTCGACAGAGACGATCGAATGTCAGAAACCTATTATTCCAAGTTTAAAGTAGTCGGAAAGACATGCAGGCAATTCTATGGTCCCTCTAGAAGAATGAAACCCTAACTCGACTTAATGACCGTGTGAAAGCCTTTGAACCTTCGGGTTTGCGGCAATTCTACGGCGCCATTAGTGAGGCTTGGGTTTGCCCTTCTACGGCTGGACCACCGATGCTGTGGTATGTACTTGATACTATTAAACTTTGCCCAAGATGTTGAGCTCTTGGGGGATTATGAGGTTTTGACGACTCGATCGGATGGCTCGACTTAATTGTGATGCTAGGTGGTGAGATGCATTTCTTGGGAGACTCCCGATACGAGGATAGCTGTTGGAGCTCAGTCCATGCAGCCACGACGAGAAGAGTCCGAAGCGGTCGACATTAGAGAAAGGTGAAGTAAGAGGTTCGTACCAGATTTAGATGAAACGACGTTCCACTCCGCCGACATCGGAGATGCGATACGTATGCCGAGGCATTGTACTTGGATATACCTTCCAGAAGGAGTCGCATTGAGTATGCAGCCGTTCCAGAATGAGAACAGATCTAGTAAGGGACGATGACTTCCGGACAGTTCGGCAGAGATGAGATTTGGGAGAGATCTCGATAGGACCTTTCTGGAATAAATTACGAGAAGACTTGGACCCAGTAGTGGTCATGTTATGCACACCGGCAGGCCAGAGTTCAGGATCGTCGACGAGACATGCTATGAGTGACCACGGCAGTTGGCCAGAGATTCTTGGAGGATGTGCTTGAGCGGGACTATTCCGCCATACTTGATTTGCGTATTTTGGGCGATTTATTCGCATGATTGATTTTGATGATTGAGTTTCATGATATTTGTCTTCATGGACCATGGTTGCACCTGCTTAGTATTTACGATTTTTGCACGGTTGTTGCACTTGATATCGTTTTCGTGCCTTGGTTCTCATGTTTGTGATTATATGGATTTCATACAGTTGAGTTGATTTGTGCGTATATACGCACACGATTTGGTTTTTGCACGCGGTATAGTTCATATATGCTTGCAGTGCAGTGTTACGTATGTTGTGCACTTGGATGCACTGGACTTCGATTTCGAGGGTGATGCTCGATATTTGTTTTGTGCATTTTATGCACCTGATTGGATTTTGCGCGTGCTCGACGCTTGATATTGGATTTCATGATTTCGTGCATGATGAATGCAACGGATTTGGATTTTTAGCGCATGTCGGGCGCATGTTATGAGATGCGATTTTGGTGCACACCAGATGCACTAAATCGAGATTTTTCGTGCACGTCAGATGCACCTGATTTTGCTGTCAGGCACACACGTTGCCTATGACCGATGTTGTGTGCACACCCGTTACACCTTGATGTTGTTTCTGTGCACAGGTATAGCACATTCATGGATTTTGATTCCCGTGTGCACCGGACGCACAGGGTTTTCATATGCACTTTTGGGATTGATTCCTATGGAGCAGTATATTTTCATGATATTGCGATTTGTTTCGTATTGAGCAGGACTAGTGAGAGGACAGTACCTGAGTGTGTTTTGCACGCATTTCCTTCAGATATTTACATGTATAGTTCTGAATTATAGCATATCGGTTTTGCTTTGGATTTGGCATTCGTGTCTTCACCTTGACTCCAATGATTGCAGGATACTTGACGGAGTTTTTATTTTGAGTTATATGCTCATTTTTCATGCGCATGCGCTGCGCTACGATTTGTATTATGTACTTATGATTTCGGAGCCCCGACGACAGGATGGTTTGCTTAGATGTTTTAGTATTTAGGGGGAGTTTTAATTTAAATTCGGGGACCGAATTTCTTTAAGGGGGGAAGATTGTAATGCCTCGAAAAGTCATTTTGGTATTTTCCCGAAAATCGGTGAAAATTTGGTATTTTTCCGTAAATCGTCTTTTTGTTATTTTGCAGTTTAGGCCTAATTATACCTAATTTGGATAGGTAATTGCTAGTTTTTAGTATCTAATGAGTTACTTATAAAATTCTGGTCGTTTAAAAATTTTCCCTAATTTTTCAATTTTTAATATTATTTTAAGCCGGTAAGAAAATACATTAAATTAGCGATAAATACAAATTTAAATGGGATAAATTTAAGCTTTAAAATCATGTTAATTAAAATCTAGTTGTAACATAAATTTTTGGTATTTTATTTTAAGTTTTAACTAATTTTTATTATAGAAAACGAAATTTATTGAATTTAAGCTTAAACTTGCAATTTTGGACTTGTAGGAGTCTTTTTGCATAAAATTTTTTTTGTAAAACCCCCATTCACTCTTCCCTCACCCCAGGCCGGCCAACTTCAGCAGCACAAGGAAAAAAATTCCTTGCCCTTTGACTTTTTATTATGTGTTGAAATGAGGTGTTTTTATAAGGTTTTTGATTTATTAATTGGGTATGGGTCTTTAGTTGATTGGTATGGTTGACCTTGACTTTTCCCCAACTCCCCCACACCTCTCCCCACTCCCTCCTCAGCCCAAATTCCTGCAGAAAACAGCCCAAAAATTTTCCCCATTTCTCCTTCTATTTTGCTTCATTTTCACCTCAAAAATCCATCAAAAATTCAAATTTCATTCACAAATCCAATGCAAACCCTTAATCCATCTCTTCTCACATCCCAATTGGTTTAAATCTTGGAGAAAGGAGGTGCCTTGGGAGGCTAGGGCAAGCTAAGGTTTGAACTTGTAAGGTATAATTTCAATCTTTGGTTAATTGGTAGTTGTTATATGCTAAATTAGAACCTTGATGTGTTAAATTTTGTTGTTGATTTCTAATCTAGGTTTTAAAGTGAATGGTTTGAATTTTAATTAGGGTTTTAGAAACCATTATTAGGTTAATTAAGTTATTTTGTTATCTAGTTTTTATACAAACCAAATTTAAGAGGTTACTTTGCTTAGTGGGCTCAAATTAGTGTTAATTTAGTGTTTTCATGTATAGTTTGGATTGGAATTGCTCATTTTGAAAAATTCAAGAGAGTGGGTTGTGATCATGATAGGGTTTGTATTGTTTGATCATGGTTTTAATGGGTAGATTAGCATGTTAATTGAATGCAAAACCCAAATTGGTTATTAGTTGCTATTTGTTAGCCTAAAATTTTGCTAATTGTGTTAATTTGGTTAACTAGGTTTTGGGAATTTAATTAATCAATTGGGATAAAAATATAAGTAGGGTATCCATGGTATTATTAACATTTTAAATTGTATTTTAATATTTTAGATCATGCAAATCCAAACTAAATTGTTGTTTATACATTTTTGCTAAAATGGTTGAAATTTGGGTAAAATTGCAAACTAGTTTTTTTGAACGTATATAGTTTGATGAGATTAAATTGTGGGTATGGGTTATATGACTTATTTAAGTTATTTAATAAGTATTATGGCCGCTAGATTTGTTTAAACGTCGAGTTTTGTACTAAAACGGGAAATTTTGCTTGCTAGTTTTTCGGAAAAACGGCTTTTAAAGTGAATTTGGGGTTTTTGTGAGTTTTAAACTATTTTATATTAAAATTAGTGTTCGTGAATGTGCAAATGAGTGTATTTGGGTTTTTCTCGATGGTCTGGCGTTTGTACGCCGATGTCGATGGTTTTTGGGTTGATTTGTGGAAGCAACCATAGGTTTTGACTTATGTGGGATTCATGTGTCGTTTTGGTCATGAGTCGGATTTTAATGCGATGCGGTGCGTTATGATATGTAGGTACGCCCATGTGGACTTCGAGACGGCAAGAAAGCGCATGGCGACGTCGGCACCGGCGAGCGAGGACCTGGTGAGTAGATTTATATCTACGGGAAGAAGTCGGGTGGATGGCGTATAGCACCCCCGCAGTCCGTGGTGGTGTATACGGATGCGTATACACACCAACAATTGTTATATGTTATTTGGGATTTATAACGATGTTTAGGATGTTTATTGGTGTGTTGGATTACTTTAGTGTTGCGAATCCTAGGGTAGTGTTGCAGTACACATACACACACACATACATACATATTTGCATACATTCCTATTTATATGTGCTCATGGGATTCTTTATTGTTATGTGTTCACATGGGTATGGGACTATGTGTTCACATACGGATATGAGGACGATACTAGGGATTGAGCTGAGTCGATGAGATTTGTTTTGTGGTTGTGATATCGGTTTGTACGAGACTGTCGATCAGTAGTCAGATCATGACTATATTGATGATATTAGTATTGTACTAGACATAGGTCAGTACCCTGGACTATGATCTTGGATAAAGAGGATACCAGATGAATAGTGTGATGAATATGATATTAACCCGTACCCAGATTTGGGGATGCCGTACGACGGATTTACGTACGAGCTATATTTTGATGATTGATCCACACTCTTGACTTGGGATGTCTGATTATAGATATGGTATCGGATATGAAATTATTGAGACGGGATCACCGACTAATATATATACATGTATGTATATGTATCGACTGAGATGTTAGGTGGTTTCCTTACCTGTAGCCCAGCTGGTCAGCTTAGCCCTTTAGTTTAGTTTAGTTGTTAGATTAGATTCGATTCTTACCTATTTCAAAAACTAACGAATCGTGGGTATTTTAAAAGACAGCCCAAGGGATCCTACGGATATTTCAAAAGACGTATCTTTTCATAAAAACACCGTAGCCCCTATTTTCAAAACCCCATGATTCGTGTTATTTCTAAAGGCATCATTTGTAGGACTTATATTAGATTAATGCAGATTAGTTATAGTTGCGTCTAGTATTCAGCTCCCGCTCATTATTGTGGTTCGCTTCGCATCGCATGCATATTTTATGTTTTATACTCCATTATTGATATCATGCTGTTAGGACACCAGCACCATTACCGATGATGCGTATGTACCACGTACACTTATTTGCCGGCTCACACACATCTTCATCGGTAATTGTCATGTCACGTACACCTTAGAAAATAATATTTGCTTGATATAGCCTGTTAGCTAATAGTTAGACATGATATTAATGTACTTGCCTTATATGTTAGTTTAGACATTGTAGTTATTACCAGCTACTTCATGCATATTGTTATTCATTGTTATGCCGCATTCATGGATTCTCATGCATATATTCACTATTTTACGTGTTATTGAGGTTTTGGATTCGGATTTCCATGAGATTTTTTGGATTTGGAGGAAAACCGCAAAAACATAAATAAACCTTTTCTCTCTTTTAAAATAAAAAGTGCGGTTTTCCCATGATGTATGAGTCGTCCACCATGAGTTTGCTGATGGATTTCGAGACCCGATTCGAGGAGACGGATGAACCATTTCGGGTACATGGTGGACCCGGTAAGGTACCCCGGGGCAAGAAGCGCGTGATGATGACGATGTGAGCCTGGCAGGGGAGCACTACCTACCGGTGATTTTATCCGACGCGTCGGATATCCTGAGGATACCGTCGTGGTCTTGAGATGGATGGTAGGGGCCGGTCTGGACTGACGGCGCCCTAGATATTGAGACTGTGATATTGAGATTTCGAGATATTGAGGTACAGAGACTGCGATACAGAGATATCGAGATATTGGGATTACGTTTTGTGCCGATGCTAGGCATTGTTTTATGCTGATTTCATTATGATACCTCATTTTAAAAATACAAAGGAAATCTCACTAAATTATGAAAACAGTTCTTCATTTACATGTATTCTGTTTTCATGCATTCATACCTCATTCATATGATATATTGCTACCTGCGGCACTGACACGGGCACATGAGATTACACTCGGGTTAGATATTTACCCTAACCTTGTTATAGGTTGCATGTTATTCTTATATTTGAGGATATATTATGATCATTGACCTAGGATTGCGTTATTTATGCGATTTCTTTTCGTAGATGTTTTTCTATTCACGAGTTGGCAACTCACCCCCGTTGTGCCCCAGTTTCTTGCAGGTTTGCCGTACAGGTTTCATTACGGCTTTGCGGGCATAGTTTCCTTCGGGTGATTTGCTAGTAGGTGGGTTTACTTGTATCGTACCTCCATTATATATCTTGTATATCATTATTCTGTTGTATCTAGAAGTTCCATCAACCAAACAAGTATTTATTTGAGTTAGAGACCAGTGATGTTTATTCTTTCGACCTTAGAGTCGCGCGTTACATTTCTGTGGTTTTCTTATGGTTTTGAGTTTCCTTTTGAATTTTGATCCTCGCCGTTGGCGTTGTATATTATATTGCTTGTGTGGTTGTGGCCGTCGATTGACGAAGAGCTAGCTCCCGCTTGGGGATGCCCTTTTTTTTGATTTCGTATACTATTCATATTGTATCCCGTTTGGAGGGCAGTATTTACAAAGGAGACTCTGCCGAAATTTTCAGAAAATACTTGATGTTTTTAAAAACCGCATAATTCGGATTATGCTATTAAAACTACTTGTTTTAAATTGGTTTTCCTTCACTCTACTACTTTTCTTGGTTTGGATTTCTGGGTTTTCGGCTTACTTAGATTACGTACGTCTCAAGACGTCTCGTAGTTTAAGTGCCGGTCATGTTCCGTACTTTCGGGACGTGACAACTTGCGATCACCTGCATATGTTATTTACTATTCACGAGTTGGAAACTCAACCCCGTTGTGCCACAGGGTTTGCAGGTTGTTCCTCAGAGTAGTCGAGGCAGGACTTCCACCTATCATATCATCTTTTACGGCGGATACCGCTTCGGCCGACTGCGTGCAGTTTTGCTATAGGTGGGTTTTGCGGTTATCCGATGTTGCTTATTGTATATTCATTATATGCTGTACTCTCCATCTACCACTTTCATGTATGACTTGATATGAGGACGATATTGTATATTATTTTGTGACTTGGAGGTCTTTTATGCAGTTTTGTTTATATCGTCTTTTATTTCTTCTCTATAGCGTCGTATATCTGTTGTGGTGGTTGTTTTCCGTCTTTGGGCGTGGATTTGCTCCCGGTTGTGGATGCTTTACTTATATTTATGTTGTACCCATTTTTGGGGTTAGTTTTTACAAAGGAGGTGCTGCCAAAATTTTTAAGAAAGTAAAGTTGGACTTTAAAGAATTTGGTTTGAGATTTCAAAAGTTTTGAAAATGCTATTATCACTTACTACTTTTTATGGTTTAGATTGCTGGGTTTTCGGCTTACTTAAATTGCGTTACGCCTGTAGACGTTTCGTAGTTTAAGGGTCGTCACATGCCAATTTCGGGTCGTGACAAAGTTAGTATCAGAGCGCAAGGTTTTACCTTTCGGAGTGTAGGATGACCTTGGTATGATGGAGTAGGTAGCTTAAGCAGAGTAACGTAGTGTGTGTGTGTCCGTGGCATACTCACGATCACGGTACTCCGCCTAAAGTGACCTAAGTACTAATTGCTTGAAATTCCTTCCTTGATGATATATATCCTTGTGATTCGATTTCCGTGTTCATATCGAATCCTATTTCTATTTATAGCCTTTGCTGCCGATGACCATGACGACTTAGAGTGATGCAACGAGAGCCGAGGTCAGAGTTGGCTCGTTTGGGACGAGGACTGACCATGATGGCACGCTCGTTGCACAGGAGAAGATGGATCTGCCTTCGATAGATCGTATCGCTAGGCTTGAGGCAGAGATGCAGGACTTGCGCCAGACGAAGAGGTCTTTGGTTGAGGCCAGTCGAGCGCAGCGACAGGAGGTTGCCACCCCTGTTGCCCAGTTGTTCCTTGCGGTTAGTACACAACATTTTGTCACTTACATACTACCGGTGGATGCAGCCCTAGTTGACGAGGCACGTCTTCCAGAGACTTTGGGAGTTCCAGAGCAGAGGAGGGCTCGTGCAGGTGTACCAGCCTAGAGATAGAGGTTCAGTCGTCGTGATAGGTTTCGTGCACGTCACGGGGGTAGCAGAGGTTTGGGACGAAGAGAGTCGGTTAGCTAGATCAGCCGTTGTTGTGTTAACTTCTGTCAGCGATTCTTTTGTTGCGCGACACGTATTTCATTCGTGTGCCAATTGGATAGGAGATAGAGATTCGTCCGTCATTTTGATCCTTCTTGAGATGTTGGATTTGACGTTCTCCTGGACACGGACTGGTTAGCTACGTGCTAGGTGTCTGTGGACTGCCGCGAGAAAACAGTTAGGTTTTGTTTTCCCGGCGAGTCAATTCTTGTTGTGCGGGAAGACAGTGGTGCCGCCCCTCACAGCTTGAATTCAGCCTTTTTCGCTAGTCGGCCTTTGAGGAGAGGATGTTGAGAATTCTTGGCTTTCATTCGGGATGCTGGATCCACAATGGGTTTGTTGGACAGGCTTTCCATCGTGCGAGAGTTTTCCGACGTTGTTCCAGATGAGCCGGCGGAGCTTAGGGAGCTTAAGGATCAGCTGCTGAGTTGGTTGTTGGGGGACTTGTACGTCCAAGTGTTTCACTTTGGGGAGCTCCTATTCTATTCAAGAAGAGAAGGACGACGGTTTGAGGTTGTGTATTGATAGATCGTCAATTGAACCGAGTTACGGTGCGGATGGGTATCCTTTACCCCGCATTGACGATTTGTTCGACTTGCTCCAGAGTGCGAGACCTTTTCTAAGTTTGTTTGGGATCAGGTCATCATTGGTTGCGGGTTCGGAGTAATGACATTCCGAAGACTGCTTTTGTGCGTGCTACGGGCAGTATGTGTTTTGGTGGTGTCGTTGGACTCACCAATGCCTTAGCAGCATTCGTGGATGTGATGAACCAGATTTCTTCAGGCCGTTCCTAGACCAGTTTATTGTTGTGTTAATGATGACATTCTGGTCTTTTCTAATGTGTCGTGAGGAACTTGAGCAGCACTTGAGGATTTTCTTGCAGACATTGGGAGAGTACCAGCTGTTTGCTAAATTCTCGGAGTGTTCCTACAGGCTTGATTGTGTTGAACTCCTAGGTCATGTGCTTATGGGAGAAGGTATTCGTATGGACTGTAAGTCCATGTTGCTCACCCCGGTTCTTACGGGGAGGCGGAAACGGCGAAAAACCATTTTTGGCACAAAGGCAACATGGACTAAAACACGGATCTTTGCTAAACTACAAACTAGCAAACTACAAGAGGTGTTATCTACTATGCCATAGAGATTATACCTCGCGATACCGGTCCTTCGGGTCTTCTCTCCGCTGTCCGGCTCATCCATCCACGCTCCGAGGGTTGATCCGGATCTTGGTTACCTCCGCGGCCTTCTTGAGTCGAAGACGATCCACCCGAGAGATGTACACCGGGCTCCACCTCGAGCCGAGGCAACTAGGGCAACAAGATCGCTAGTCTTGATGTCCTAGGTTGTGTAGAAGAGGTTGATGGAAGTATTTGTCTATGTGGATTCTTTTTCTCTCAACACATGAGATCAAAAGAATTTTTCAAGAGGAAGAAGATGAAGGAGAACAAGCAACCATGGAGCTCTTTCTTTCTTCTCACTTGCAAGAGAGAGAGTGAGAATAAGAATATGAATTATCAACCAAAGAAAAAAGGGCACCATGGTTGCAATAATACTAAACATCATCATTACAAATCCTATCATGATAAAGTTGATGGCTACTAATGACATGACCATTTTCATAATCCAAAAAGAAAAAGAAATCCAAAGAAAACTCTAGACCTCTCATGAAGGTCAAAGTCAACTTTAGTCAAACGGTCAACAATGTCAAGAGTGGTCAAGGTGGTCAAATGGTCAAAGCGATTAGCCATCACAAAATTATCACTAAAAG
Source organism: Agapanthus africanus (assembly GCA_030015575.1). Classification (NCBI taxonomy): domain Eukaryota; kingdom Viridiplantae; phylum Streptophyta; class Magnoliopsida; order Asparagales; family Amaryllidaceae; genus Agapanthus; species Agapanthus africanus. The sequence continues at coordinate 213,177,617 of JASDDO010000004.1, forward strand.
GATTAGTAAGTAATATCCGCGGCTCATAATGGTTTTGACCGAACGAATTGCCAAAACCATAATGAGTCCGCCTCAAAATGGTTTTGACCGAATCAACTGTCAAAACCCTAATGAGCCTGCCACACAACGGTTTTGGCCGAACCAACTGCCAAAACCCTAATGAGGCACCTCCCCTTTCTCCGCTCCTCAAAACTGTGCATACACACCCGCATCCGCATTCCGTAGAATGCGAATGCACAGAAGACAAAACAAATCCATCCGTGCAATACTAGGATCCGGATTAAACCAAAGCCCACTAGTATTTCCTGCCCGAACAACATACGCACACAAGTGCATGTAAGTGATCGCAGCCCTACCGTAAAACCATACGGCCTCTACACGTTTCGCTCAGTGCAGGGAAACTCTCTGTGTGGGACTCTAAAGACTCGACACTACGCTGGCAGTGGGTTTAACCACGGACCGCAAGCGGCACTAGCTGTACGTAACGGTCCCCAGGTAGATGTCGATAAGAAGGCCGATGAGGTAAACCCATCCGAACTCCTACTGAGCCTGTATATGACAATCTCCGTACAGTCCGGTCTGTTCGTCTGATACATCGCATGGCGGGCCTAGGGGGTGAACGTCAGTCCCCTAATAGCGGTACAAGTCGTGTCGGAGTGTTGCCCAGAACACCCTGAGATAACACAGGAAACCTACCAGTATATCTCGCTTGCCCTGGCCAGGGACTACTCGTGTAATGGCTCTCCTAGACACAACGCGATGTCAACCCCCAATACCGGGAGAGACGAATCCTGTCTAACCGTCACTGCCTCCAAGTGCTTCGGGACTGCATCCAACTACTACCTGTTTGCACGACTCCTTTGAGCCGTGGTAGGGTAGTAATCTAAGTACAGTGGGTACACACTCGAGGCGAAGTGACAGTATCAAGTCAGCAGACTAAGCTGTACTCATGTCACCTGGGAACTGATAACTGACGATAGGTATAATACCAACCATCAGTTCCCGACGAGTCCTGTCCAGTGTACTCGTAACGTAACGAGCACCAGCATACTATCTCCAGTACGACGTACTGATGGCTGTGGCACAGACCACCTCCCGTGCTGGGATGAGAAGCGTATACGCTAGTCTACTCCGGAGTATCGATGCCCCGTCTCGATAATCCTACGACTAGGGACCTGTATAAGGATGTGCTTGTAGATTACCCAGCCCCCACTAGTGTGATTGCCATCACAACGCTGGTAATCAAGCAAAGATCCTAAGGGCTCTACTAATATGTATAAGCGATATGCTAAAAGAAACACATGCACATATTGAAGTAGAAACAAACCAAGTAGCATACTACCATCTTGAGCAAGATTGTCTTTACAACTGTGACTATCCCAAGCTTCCATTAAGTAATATACAAGCTAGTATGATACAGTAATGGACTCTAGGGCATATACACTTACAATCTCCCACTTGCACTAAGGCCATGTACTGGCGTATCGAAGACCTATCATCTCGATCAACCGCTCGAACTGAGTCTGGGGTAGGGCCTTCGTGAGTGGATCTGCAGTGTTATTCTCCGAATTTACTCTCTTCACCTCGATCTCCCGGCGATCTATGATCTCCCTGATCAGGTGGTACCGCCTCAAAATGTGCCTGGACATCTGATGGGACCTGGGTTCCTTCGCTAAAGCTATAGCGCCGTTGTTGTCGCAATACAGCGGTATTGGATCAACAATGGTAGGAACCACCTGAAGCTCCGTGAGGAACTTCTTCATCCAGACAGCTTCCTTTACGGCATCGCAAGCAGCTATGTACTCCGCTTCCATAGCTGAGTCAGCAACGGTCTCCTGCTTGGAACTCTTCCAGCAAACCGCCCCTCCATTGAGGGTAAAGACATAACCCGACATGGACTTGGAGTCATCCTTGTCACTCTGGAAGCTGGAGTCAGCAAATGCCTCGATCTGGAGGTCTTTTCCGCCATACACCAAGAACATCTCCTTAGTCCTTCTCAGGTACTTGAGAATGTTCTTTACTGCTATCCAGTGTTTCTTCCCTGGGTCCGACTGATACCGGCTTACAACGCTCAATGCGTATGCTACATCTGGTCTGGTACATAACATCGCATATATTATAGAGCCCACCGCAGAAGCGTAGGGTATAATAGACATGCGATCCCTTTCCAAATCAGTCTTGGGAGACATCTTTTTGGAGAGGGCGATCCCGTGACAAGCCGATAAATTACCGCGCTTGGAATCTTCCATACTGAATCTTTTCAGTATGGTGTCGATATACCTGGACTATGAATGTACCAACATCCTCTTAGATCTATCACGATAGATCTGGATGCCCAGAATGTAGTTGGCATCGCCCAGGTCCTTCATGGAGAACCTCTGTGACAAGAATCCTTTGACTGACTGTAGCATAGGAATATCATTTCCTATTAAGAGAATGTCATCCACGTACAAGATGAGGAATACCAAAGTTCTCCCTACAATCTTACTGTAAATGCATGGTTCATCTGGGTTTTTGATAAAGTCGAATTCTTTGACAGTATCATCAAAGCAGATGTTCCAACTCCGTGACGCCTGCTTTAGTCTATAGATAGACTTGAGCAACTTGCACACTTTACCGCTGCTCCCACTCTGAATGAATCCCTCCGGCTGATCCATATAGTCGCACTCTTCCAAATTTCCATTTAGGAAAGCCGTCTTTACGTCTATCTGCCAGATTTCATAATCGTGGAAGGCAGCAATGGCAAGAAGGATCCGAATGGATTTCAGCATAGCCACTGGAGAAAAGGTCTCGTCATAGTCCAAACCAGGTCTTTGACGAAAACCTTTTGCAACAAGTCTAGCTTTATAGGTCTCAACCTGCCCATCTACACCAATCTTCTTTCTGAAGATCCATTTGCATCCTACGGGTTTTACCCCTTCTGGAGCAAGATCCAAAGTCCAAACTTTGTTGGTGTACATGGACTCCATCTCGGTCCGCATTGCATCCAGCCATTTTACCGAGTCACCGCTCTGAATGGCTTGCTGGAAGCTAGTAGGCTCACCATAATCCATAGTGCAATCATCTCTATCCCCGTCTATGAGAAAACTGTAGTATCTCTCGGGAAGATGAGACTGTCTACTACTCCTGCGGAGTGGCGCTGGGATGTCCGGTTCTCCTGAACCTTTTGGTTCTTCCAAGCTTTCAGTAATAGCTTGTGGTTCTGGAATTTCTTCCAGTTCTACTACGCTCCCACTTGTTTCTTTTTCTAAAAACTGATGTTCTAGAAAGTGGGCATGGCGTGAAACAAAAACCTTTGTTCCTCTGTATAATAAAAAAAATACCCCCTGGAGTTCTTTGGGTATCCCACAAACTTACACAGTACTGAGCGTGCCTCGAGCTTGTTCGCATGCTGCTTTTTAACAAAATCTGGACATCCCCATATCTTCAGATATTGAAGATGGGGTTTTTCCCACACCACATCTGATATGGTGTGGTAGGCACAGTCTTGGAAGGAACCTTGTTCAAAAGATATGCAGCTGATTCTAGTGCATAACCCCAGAAAGATCGCGGCAACTCAGCCTTACTCATCATGGAACGAACCATATCCAATAGGGTTCGATTCCTCCTTTCCGATACACCGTTGTGTTGTGGTGTGTATGGAGAAGTAAGCTGAGAGAGAATTCCATTCTCTTTTAAGTAGCCCAGAAACTCGGCACTCAAGTATTCACCACCTCGATCAGATCTCAGTGTCTTGATACTTTTGCCTGTTTGTTTTTCAACTTCATTCTTGTATTCCTGAAATTTCTCAAAGGCCTCGGATTTTTGCTTCATCAAGAAGACATGCCCATACCTAGAGAAATCATCTATGAAAGTAATGAAGTATGAATAACCGCTTCGCGCAAATGTAGACATTGGACCACACACATCACTGTGTATGAGTCCCAAGAGCTCGCTTACTCTTTCTCCATGTCCAGTGAATAGAGTCTTTGTCATCTTTCCCATGAGACAAGATTCACAAGTGGCATAAGACTGATACTCGAATGGATTCAAGTATCCCTCTTTATACAAATTTGTCAACCGTGTCTCATTAATGTGACCCAGTCTACAATGTCATAAGAAAGCCTGATTTAATTCCAGAGACTTTCTTTTAATTGTGTTCTAGACACTGAAAACCTGAGCTTGATTCAGTACGTATATTCCGTTTTTCAATGTACCTGACCCGATCAGAACTTTATTTAGGTGGATGTTTACTACATCGCTTACAAAAGTAAAATCATATCCTTCCTTAGAAAGTAAGGATACAGATATGATATTACAAGTCGCACCTGGTACATAAAAACAGTCACGCAGAATCAATATCTGCCCAGTTGTCAGTCCAAGATGATATTCCCCTACGGATTCAGCGTACATGCTCATTCCGTTAGCAACCCTGAGAGTCATATCACCTATCCTGATAACCCTACGGTTTCTCAGAGCCTGTAACGAATTACTGATGTGAGATCCTAATCCGGTATCCAATTCTCAGGAAGTAGGGTTAACTGACATACAGTTCTCTATTACAAACACACCCGAAGCCGAAGCCACAACATGCTTCGAATCCTTGCTACTGGCTTTGCAAGCCCTGCAATCCTTCTGCCAATGTTCATTCCTGTAACAATAGGAACATCCCTCTTTTACTACATCCAGTCCCGAAACTTCTGCCCTTCCCTTTCTTTCTACTTCCCTGGTTTCCTTCAGGGTAGTAGGTAGAGACTGTTGAACTAAGTCAGCATCTGACCCGTTCTTCAACGTGGTCTTCAGGTCCATGAGCTCAAAAGAGCCGGTCTCTGTAAGGATGTTGCCCCCTACAGATGACCCGATAGCTAACCTCGCTTGAAGCAATTCGTTCGAGGTCTCATATCTTGCGATACGAGATTGCTCCCCATATAAATCTTTGTTATGGAGGAAGATAGAAACTAAGTCCATCTTCTCGTACTGCCTCTGGTATGCACCATCAACTGAGGCTAACACGAGGCATTTGGCTTTCGCACAGTCCTTTTCTGATGTCTTGCGGATATGAATATCCGTGACAGGGGAAACTGGACATGAGACGGCAGGGGTTGGATCAGTTAAGAGGTATCCCAGCTTGTCATGGGCAATGGGCATCTGGACAGACCTTTGCCAGTCATAACAGTCAGATTCAGTCATTTTATTATCTAGATGTAACCTAGGTGTGGTCACTGGGTCGCTGCAATTAAGAGAGAGAGAAGAAAACACTTAGCATGATGCTCTTGCAAGTTTATATTGGTTTTTAATTTATCTAAACAGGATGGCTCCCACTGTCTCTCGAATCCCTCCTCAAACCAAAAAGGAAGATTAGTCAGGATCAATCTCATTGTACAATACTTGCTTAACCGTTCAGTCAGGCCAGTGTCGGTACTTCGATGGAGGTTTTCAAACGCTTTTGCGAAGTTCCTTAATTAAGTAACCTCTTTTCCCTGTGGGCGTAGCCCCGCTAACACCTTTCTAGACACCTACTTGGTTTATAGCATTGATCATTAAGTGAGAAAGTTCCCGAGGAGTAGCATATACTCACAGTAGGATTGGGATCCAAATATCATCGCATGACAAAACTGAAGGAATCTTACCAGAATCATCACACTCCAATAGGTATGCAGCGCTAGAAAGTTTAAGTTCTTTTGAAACTCCCGATGTGGATTTTTGCCCCATGCTCTTATGACGTTGACGAAGGCTAACATATCATAAGTCACATGTCAAGTTCTACCCGTCATTGTCCTGGTTAATTTGAACCCACCCGTACATACCCTTGAAGAAGGCCAAAATAGTAGTACGACTGTCCCAAACCAACGCATCTATCTATGCTACAGATAAATATTCAGCAGCTACCAATCACTATGCCTTGGCGAAGGTCAAAATACATAGCTTGAATACTACTGAATATTTAACTGAAATGAAGGAGGGCTACGAATGGTTTTGGCGAAACCGTGAACGTAGTGAACTTGATATAATCGATGGAACGAGATAGCTTTTAAAAGGAGTGGTTCAAGCTCCGCGTTTAAAAGTTGGTTTTTGAAAAGAACCGAGTGGTTTTGAAAGTGTTCCAATGACTTTTACTTGGTTTATTTTCTTTCATTAAATTTAATGCGTCCCATCATTTAATCCTACCATTGCAGAAAACAACCAAAATATGGCTTACGCTTATGCCATCCGCATTCGCCACGGGGCCCCTTCATCACCCGTTAGGTTACTTAACTAACGACAGAGCGGGGGCTGGACTAGAGCGGATGCAAAACATAAGCAACACCTAAATAGATATCATATATAGATATATAGCAATGATAGTCAATCCAGATCATGTTAGTGTATATGCCCTAGAGGCCATTACTGTATCATACTAGTATGTATATTACTTGATGGAAGCTTGGGATATTCACAGTTGTATATACAATCTTGCTCGAAATGGTAGTATGCTACTTGGTTTGTCTCTACTTCAATATGTGCATGTGTTTCTTTTAGCATATCGCTTATATAACATATTAGTAGAGCCCTTAGGATCTTTGCTTGATTACCAGCGTTGTGATGGCGCTCACACTCGTGGGGGCTGGGTAATCCATAAGCACATCCTTATACAGGTCCCTAGTCGATGGACTATCGAGACAGGGCATCGATACTCCGGAGTAGACTAGCGTATGCGCTTCTCATCCCAGCGTGGGAGACGGTCTGTCCCACAGCTGTCAGTACGTCGTACTTGAGATAGTATCCGGGTGCTCGTTAGGTTACGAGTACACTGGACAGGACTCGTCGGGAACTGTTGGTTGGTATTATACCTATCGTCAGTTATCAGTTCCCAGGTGACATGAGTACAGCTTAGTCCGCTGACTTGACACTGTCACTTCGCCTCGAGTGTGTTCTCACTGTACTTTGATTACTACCCTACCACGGCTCAAAGGAGTCGTGCAAACAGGTAGTAGTTGGGTGCAGTCCCGAAACACTTGGAGGCAGTGACGGTTAGACAGGATTCGTCTCTCCCAGTATTGGGGGTTGGCATCGCGCTGTGTCCAGGAGAGCCATTACACAAGTAGTCCCCGGCCAGGGCAAGCGAGATATACTGGTAGGTTTCCAGTGTTATCTCAGGGTGTTCTGGGCTACACTCCAACACGACTTGTACCGCTATTAGGGGACTGACATTCACCGCCCCCCTAGGCCCGCCATGCGATGTATCAGACGAACAGACCGGACTGTACGGAGACTGTCACATACAGGCTCAGTAGGAGTTCAAATGGGGTCACCTCGTCAGTCTTCTTATCGGCATCTACCTGGGGACCGTTACGTACAGCTAGTGCCGCTTGCGGTCTGTGGTTAAACCCACTGCCAGCGTAGTGTCGAGTCTTTAGAGTCCCACACAGAGAGCTATTCGCCTTTTGGAAAAATGAGTAGAGGTCGCATGGTTTTGCGACAGGGTTTGTTCACATCCGCGCACTTGTGCACGTTTGCTGTCCGGACAGCTTATACTAGCGGGCTTTGGTTTAAGCCAGATCCTAGTATATGATTTGGGATTGGTTTTATCTCATTGTATTTGTGTTCCTCGGATCACGAATACGGGTGCGTATGCACAGTTGACTGAGACAGAGGCAGAGGACTTTGATTAGGGTTAATGACCATTGTCATTTTGTTAACCCTAATGCTTATGTGTGTATTATGATTAATTGATATTAGTTATATATAATTGTGCATGGTTAGGGTTGTTGACATTTTGACCATACTTGACTTGTTGACCTTGGTTGACATGTTGACCATCATCATTCCATAAGAAAGATGCTCTTTGATCCTTGCAATTTTCATTTAATGTGAAATGATAATGGTCAAGTCTTGATTAAACCATGACAATTATCTTGCTAACTATCTATTTACATAATTCACACATATATGTGAGAATGGTTCTTTATTCTCTCATTCTATCATATAGATTCTCTCTCCTCCTCTTCCCCTCTCTCAAGCTCTCCCCTCTCATGTGTTGAGAAACACTTGAGCTTGAGATAAACCTCTCCAAAGTAATCTCTACTCTCATCTAAGGTTCTAGGATTAGCACTTCTAGCACCTTAGTTACTTCTAGCTTGAAGTTGAAGCCAAAGGTTGAGGCTCTCGGGTGGATCCTTCTTCGACTAGAGAAGGCGATAATGTGATCTCTTTCTTCCACTGCAAGGAGCAAGGAGAGAAGGACATAAAGCCCAAGGTATAACCTTTCTTCCATGTGGCTAACTCTCTTTAGCTTGTTAGTTAGTTTTGTTTAGAAAAGATCCCGCATTTAGTTAGTCCATGTTGCCTAGTATGATAAAAATCCGATTTTTATACCGTTTCCGCCTCCCCACAAACACCGGGGTGGGCAACGTGGACTTACAGTGGTATCAGAGCCTAACTAAACATAAACTAGCTAGTTAGTAAAGTGTATGGATGTTCGATCGGAAAAATCGCAAAACTAAAACATCAAAACCCTAAGTTTCTGTTGTTTTTTTCCTGCTCAAAAAATAAAAAATCATACTTCAAAAATCGGCTCAGGGTTTTGTCAAGAAGCACACCAAAAACGGTCCAGTGAACAGTTCAAAGCACTGCGGTTCCGCGGCAAAAGCATGCCTATTTCCGCAGAACCGCGGCCGTTTTGACTCCGTTCTGAACCGAGTTTGGTGCAGTATTCCTCTGTTAAGGTTTTAGGATTTTTAAGATGGTTTATTTCTGCCCAGATTTTCCAGAAAAGAAATTTGTATTTGGGGTGCCTATAAATCCGTATTTTTGATCGAACTTCACTACACTTTGATTAATGGGTTATATTTGTGATGTTTATATGTATTGAACGTCTGCTAATCGCTATACGTCGATCAGTGGGGGTTATACATATCTGTGATCTGTGTTTGTTGATGGTATGTGTATATGAATGCGTTAGATTGTCGCGGGTGAATTGCCGGGGTTTTTTGTGAGACGAGAGTTTTCTTTTCTTTCATTCATGTAACATGTAAATTGATGTAATATTATTTGTATGGCCGCACAACTGGGTCGGGGTTGTAGCCGTCATTGTATAATTCTTTTTACTGTTTTTGCTCCTAGGATAGACCCATGGAGGGGGTGCACAAACTACCGGGTATCTTGAAGTGCCGAGTGGCCTACTCACGGAGTTGAGGGAGGTTGCTTCGCTTCGGGTACTTGGCGGGTAGTTTGCCGCACCCGTAGGGGTCTTGGGTGGGGTATTGGCTATTCACCGCGACCATGTAATCCGTTTTTCGTTGCAGGCTCGAACGGATTGCAGATTCCTAGTATATCAAATGTATTCATCTGTGATCTGTAATGTCTATCATTGCTATATATTTATATATGATAACTATTTAGGTGTTTCTTATGTTTTGCATCCGCACTAGTCCAGCTCCCGCTCTGTCGTTAGTTAAGTAACCTAACGGGTGATGACGGGGCCCCGTGACAAATGCGGATGGCATAAGCGTACACCATATTTTGGTTGTTTTCTGCAATGGTAGGATTAAATGATGGGACGCATTAAAAGAACTAATGCAAGAAAATAAACCAAGTAAAAGTCGATTGGAACACTTTGAAAACCACTCGGTTCTTTTCAAAACTAAACTTTTAAATGCGGAGCTTGAACCACTCCTTTTAAAAGCTATCTCGTTCCATCGATTATATCAAGTTCACTACATTCACGGTTTCGCCAAAATCATTCGTAGCCCTCCATCATTTCAGTTAAATATTCGGTAGTATTCAAGCTATGTATTTTGACCTCACGCCAAGGCATAGTGATTGGTAGCTGCCGGATATTTATCTGTTGCATAGATAGAATGCGTTGGTTTGAGACAGTCGTACTGCCATTTTAGCCTACGTCAAGGGTAGGTACGGGTGGGTTCAAATTAACCGGGATAATGATGGGAAGAACTTGACATGTGACTTATGACATTTTGACCTCACGCCAAGGTCATAAGAGCATGGGGAAAAAATCCACATCGGGAGTTTCAGAAGTACTGAAACTTGCTAGCGCTGTATACCATTTAGAGTGTGATGATTCTGGTAGGATTCCTTCGGTTTTATCATGCGATGATATTTGGATCCCGATCCTACTGTGAGTATATGCTACTCCTCGGGAAAACTCTCACTTAACGATCAATGCTATAAACCTAGTAGGTGTCTAGAAAGGTGTTAGCGGGGCTACACCCATAGGGAAAAGAGGTTACTTAATTAAGGAACTTCGCGAAAGCGTTGGAAAACCTCCCTCGAAGTACTGACACTGGCCTGGCTGAACGGTTAAGCAAGTATTGTACGGTGAGATTGATCCCGACTAATTCTTTCTTTATGGTTTGAGAAGGGATTCGAGAGATAGTGGGAGCCATCCTGTTTAGACAAACTAAAAACCACTCTAAACTTGCAAGAGCATCATGCTAAAGTGTTTATTTTCTCTCTCCTAATTGCAGCGACCATTCAACATGACCGGACTTAAGTTATTACTAGATAAAAACATACTGACAGGGCCAAACTACAAAGATTGGCTCAGGAATGTCAAGATAGCAATCACTTACGACAAGTTGGGGTATGTCCTTACCACCAAAGCTTCCCCTGTCCCAGGTCCCACCTCCAGCGTCGCGGATATAGAAATCCGTAAGACATGGGAGATCGATTGCGCAAAGACCAAATGCCTCGTACTTGCCTCGATGGACAACGGACATCAGAGGAGGCACGAGAATATGGACCTAGAGTCCATATTTCTCCATACAAAAGAATTGTATGGAGAGCAATCTCGTATCGCAAGATACGAAGTGTCGAAGAAGCTATTTTCGGCAAGATTGGCCATCGGATCATCGGTAGCGGAACACGTGCTTAAGATGATTGGCTACATAGAGGAGCTCGCGGACCTTGGAACCACGTTGGAGAATGAACTCTACACTGATTTGATTCTCCAGTCCCTTCCTTCCACTTACGCCCAGTTTATCCTTAACTTCAACATGCAAGGAAAGGAGGTTGAACTTTCCGAACTTCTGAACATGTTGAGGAATGCTGAGGGCACCCTATAGAAAGGTAGGGAGACATCCACTTTGTTTGTAGGAGGATCTTCCTCTTCTAGGTCCAGGGCGAAAGCCAAGGGAAAGAAGAAGAAAGCCCCCGCTAAACCAAGGGGCGGTGTCAGTAAAGTGGATACGAAGGGAAAGGGAAAGGCAGCAAAGGTAGCGGGAAAGCTGGTGGGAAAGGAAGAATGCTTCTACTGTCACAAAAGTGGACACTGGAAACAGGATTGCAAGGCTTGGAAGGCCAGAACCCAGGATCTGAAGCGAGTTGCGGCTTCAGCTTCAGGGTGTATATTTTTGAAAACTGTCTATCAATAAACTCTACTTCCTGGATATTGGATACCGGATCAGGATCTCATATCTGTAATTCTTTGCAAGCGTTGAGAAAGCGTAGAGTTTTGAAGGCAGGTGACATGACCCTCAGAGTTGCAAACGGAGCTAGCATGGATGCTGAGACCGTGGGGGACTATCACCTGGGATTGTCAGATGGACACTTTTTGGTTTTGCGTAGTTGTTATTTTGTACCAAATGCAACCTGTAATATCATTTCTGTATCTTTATTATCTAAAGAAGGTTATGAATTTGCATTTGTAAGTAATGTAGTGAACATTCACCTTAATCAAGTTTTGATTGGGTCGGGTACATTAAACAACGGTATATACGTTTTAAACCAACCACAGATTTTCAATGTCCAGAATACACACAAAAGAAAGTCTCCAGAAATCAATAAAACTTTCTTATGGCATTGTAGACTGGGTCACATCAATGAGAGAAGGTTGGCTAAGTTACATACAGAAGGATATTTGGATCCGTTCGAATATCAATCGTATGCAACTTGTCAATCCTGTCTCAAAGGAAAGATGATAAAGACTCCGTTCACTGGACACGGGGTAAGTGCGAGCGAGCTCTTGGGACTCGTACACAGCGACGTGTGCGGTCCAATGTCTACACATGCACCAAGCGGTTATTCTTACTTCATTACTTTTACAGATGATTTTTCAAGGTTCGGACATGTCTTCTTAATGAAGCATAAATCTGAAGCTTTTGAAAAATTCTAGGAATACAAGAATGAAGTAGAAAAACAAACAGGCAAAAGTATCAAGACACTAAGATCTGATCGAGGTGGTGAATACTTGAGTGCCGAGTTCCTGGGTTACTTAAAAGAGAATGGAATTCTCTCTCAGCTTACTCCTCCATACACTCCGCAACATAACGGTGTATCGGAGAGACGGAACCGAACCCTATTGGATATGGTACGGTCCATGATGAGTAACGCTGAGTTACCGCGATCGTTCTGGGGATATGCGCTAGAATCAGCTGCATACCTTTTGAACCGAGTTCCCACTAAGACTGTGCCTACCACACCATATGAGTTATGGAGTGGGAAGAAACCCTATCTTCAATACCTGAAGATTTGGGGATGTCCAGCTTATGTCAAAAAGCAGCATGCGGAAAAACTAGAGGCACGCTCAGTACTGTGCAAGTTTGTGGTATACCTAAAGAACTCCAAGGGGTATCTTTTCAATTATGCAGAGGAACAAAAAGTCCTTGTTTCTCGTAATGCCCATTTTCTGGAACATAAGTTCTTAGAAAAGGAAATAAGTGGGAGCGCTACAGAACTGGAAGAAATTCCAGAACCACAAGTTATTACTGAAAGCTTAGTAGAACCAGAGGGTTCGAAAGATCAGGACATTCCCACGCCACTCCGCAGGAGTAGTAGGCAGTCTCATCCGCCCGAGAGATACTATGATTTTCTCATTGACGGGGATAGAGAGGATTGCATCATAGATTGTGATGAGCCTACTAGCTTCCAGCAAGCTATTCAGAGCGTCGACTCGGTAAAATGGCTGGATGCAATGCGGACCGAAATGGAGTCCATGTACACCAACAAAGTATGGACGTTGGACATGCTCTAGATGGGGTAAAACCCGTAGGATGCAAGTGGATCTTCAAAAGGAAGATTGGTGTAGATGAACAGGTTGAGACCTATAAAGCTAGACTGGTTGCAAAGGGTTTTCGTCAGCAACCTGGTTTGGACTATGACGAAACCTTTTCTCCAGTACCTATGCTGAAATCCATTCGAATCCTTCTTGCCATTGCTGCCTTCCACGATTATGAAATTTGGCAGATGGACGTAAAGACTGCTTTTCTAAATGGACATTTAGAGGAGTGTGTCTATATGGACCAGCCAGAGGGTTTCATTCAGAGTGGGAGCAGCGGAAAGGTGTGCAAGTTGCTTAAGTCTATTTATGGACTAAAGCAGGCATCGCAGAGTTGGAACATCTGTTTTGATGAGACGGTCAAGGAATTTGGCTTTATCAAAAATCCAGATGAACCATGCATCTATTGTAGATTTGTAGCGAGAACTGTAGTATTCCTCGTTTTATACGTGGATGACATTCTCTTAATAGGAAATGACATTCCTATGCTACAATATGTCAAGGGGTTCTTGTCACACAGGTTATCCATGAAAGACCTGGGTGATGCCTCATACATTCTGGGGATCCGGATCTACCGTGACAGATCCAAGAGGATTTTAGGACTCTCACAGTTCAGGTACATCGACACCATACTGAAAATATTCAGTATGGAAGATTCCAAGCGCGGTAATCTACCGGCTTGTCACGGGATCACCCTCTCCAAAGAGATGTCTCCCAAGACTGATTTGGAGAGAGATCGCATGTCTATTATACCCTACGCTTCTGCGGTAGGCTCTATAATGTATGCGATGTTGTGTACCAGACCAGATGTGGCTTATGCACTGAGTGTGGTAAGCAGATATCAGTCAAACCCTGGGGAGAAATATTGGATAGCGGTAAAGAACATTCTCAAGTACCTGAGAAGGACTAAGGAGATGTTCTTGGTGTATGGCGGAAAAGACCTCCAGATTGAGGCCTTTGCTGACTCCAGATTCCAGAGTGACAAGGATGATTCCAAGTCCATGTCGGGTTTTGTCATTACCCTCAATGGAGGGGCGGTGTGTTGGAAGAGCTCCAAACAGGAAACCGTTGCTGACTCGACTATGGAAGCGGAATACATCGCTGCATCTGATGCCGTAAAAGAAGCTGTCTGGATGAGGAAGTTCTTGAAAGAACTTCAGGTGGTTCCGTCCATTGTTGATCCAATACCTCTGTATTGCGACAACAATGGGGCTATAGCTTTAGCGAAGGAACCCAGGTCCCATCAGAAATCCAGACACATCTTGAGGCGGTATCACCAGATCAGTGAGATCGTGGATCGCCAGGAGATCGAGGTTCGGAGGGTTGCTTCAGAAGATAACACTGCAGATCCATTCACGAAGGCCTTACCCCAGACTCAGTTCGAGCGGCTGATCGAGATGATAGGTCTTCGAAACGCCAGTACATGGCTTTAGTGCAAGTGGGAGATTGTTAGTGTATATGCCCTAGAGGCCATTACTGTATCATACTAGTATGTATATTACTTGATGGAAGCTTGAGATATTCACAGTTGTATATACAATCTTGCTCGAAATGGTAGTATACTACTTGGTTTGTCTCTACTTCAATATGTGCATGTGTTTCTTTTAGGATATCACTTATATAACATATTAGTAGAGCCCTTAGGATCTTTGCTTGATTACCAGCGTTGTGATGGCGCTCACACTCGTGGGGGCTGGGTAATCCATAAGCACATCCTTATACAGGTCCCTAGTCGATGGACTATCGAGACAGGGCATCGATACTCCGGAGTAGACTAGCGTATGCGCTTCTCATCCCAGCGTGGGAGACAGTCTGTCCCATAGCCGTCAGTACGTCGTACTTGAGATAGTATGCGGGTGCTCGTTAGGTTACGAGTACACTGGACAGGACTCGTCGGGAACTGTTGGTTGGTATTATACCTATCGTCAGTTATCAGTTCCCAGGTGATATGAGTACAGCTTAGTCCGCTGACTTGACACTGTCACTTCGCCTCGAGTGGGTTCCCACTGTACTTTGATTTCTACCCTACCACGGCTCAAAGGAGTCGTGCAAACAGGTAGTAGTTGGGTGCAGTCCCGAAGCACTTGGAGGCAGTGACGGTTAGATAGGATTCGTCTCTCTCGGTATTGGGGGTTGACATCACGCTGTGTCCAGGAGAGCCATTACACAAATAGTCCCTGGCCAGGGCAAGCGAGATATACTGGTAGGTTTCCAGTGTTATCTCAGGGTGTTCTGGGAAACACTCCTACACGACTTGTACCGCTATTAGAGGACTGACGTTCACCGCCCCCCTAGGCCCGCCATGCGATGTATCAGACGAACAGACCGGACTGTATGGAGACTGTCACATACAGGCTCAGTAGGAGTTCAGATGGGGTCACCTCGTTAGTCTTCTTATCGGCATCTACCTGGGGACCGTTACGTACAGCTAGTGCCGCTTGCGGTCTGTGGTTAAATTCACTGCCAGCAAAGTGTCGAGTCTTTATAGTCCCATACAGAGAGTTTCCCTGCACTGAGCGAAACGTGTAGAGGCCGTATGGTTTTACGGCAGGGCTGCGATCACTTACGTGCACTTGTGTGCGTATGCTGTTCGGGCAGGCAATACTAGTGGGCTTTGGTTTAAGCCGGACCTTTTCTAAGTTTGTTTGGGATCAGGTCATCATTGGTTGCGGGTTCGGAGTGATGACATTCCGAAGACTGCTTTTGTGCGTGCTACGGGCAGTATGTGTTTTGGTGGTGTCGTTGGACTCACCAATGCCTTAGCAGCATTCGTGGATGTGATGAACCAGATTTCTTCAGGCCGTTCCTAGACCAGTTTATTGTTGTGTTAGTGATGACATTCTGGTCTTTTCCAATGTGTCGTGAGGAACTTGAGCAGCACTTGAGGATTTGCTTGCAGACATTGGGAGAGTACCAGCTGTTCGCTAAATTCTCAGAGTGTTCCTACAGGCTTGATTGTGTTGAACTCCTAGGTCATGTGCTTATGGGAGACGGTATTCGAATGGACTGTAAGTCCACGTTGCTCACCCCGGTTCTTACGGGGAGGCGGAAACGGCGAAAAACAATTTTTGGCGCAAAGGCAACATGGACTAAAACACGGATCTTTGCTAAACTACAAACTAGCAAACTACAAGAGGTGCTATCTACTATGCCATAGAGATTATACCTCGCGATACCGGTCCTTCGGGTCTTCTCTCCACTGTCCGGCTCATCCATCCACGCTCCGAGGGTTGATCCGGATCTTGGTTACCTCCGCGGCCTTCTTGAGTCGAAGACGATCCACCCGAGAGATGTACACCGGGCTCCACCTCGAGCCGAGGCAACTATGGCAACAAGATCGCTAGTCTTGATGTCCTAGGTTGTGTAGAAGAGGTTGATGGAAGTATTTGTCTATGTGGATTCTTTTTCTCTCAACACATGAGATCAAAAGAATTTTTCAAGAGGAGGAAGATGAAGGAGAACAAGCAACCATGGAGCTCTTTCTTTCTTCTCACTTGCAAGAGAGAGAGTGAGAATAAGAATATGAATTATCAACCAAAGAAAAAAGGGCACCATGGTTGCAATAATACTAAACATCATCATTACAAATCCTATCATGATAAAGTTGATGGCTACTAATGACTTGACCATTTTCATAATCCAAAAAGAAAAAGAAATCCAAAGAAAACTCTAGACCTCTCATGAAGGTCAAAGTCAACTTTGGTCAAACGGTCAACAAAGTCAAGAGTGGTCAAGGTGGTCAAATGGTCAAAGCAATTAGCCATCACAAAATTATCACTAAAAGGATCGGTAAGTAATGTCCGCGGTTCATAATGGTTTTGACCGAACGAATTGCCAAAACCCTAATGAGTCCGCCTCAAAATGGTTTTGACCGAATCAACTGTCAAAACCCTAATGAGCCTGCCACACAACGGTTTTGGCCGAACCAACTGCCAAAACCCTAATGAGGCACCTCCCCTTTCTCCGCTCCTCAAAACTGTGCATACACACCCGCATCCCCATTCCGTAGAATGTGAATGCACAGAAGAAAAAACAAATCCATCCGTGCAATACTAGGATCTGGTTTAAACCAAAGCCCATTAGTATTGCCTGCCCGAACAGCATACGCACACAAGTGCACGTAAGTGATCGCAGCCCTGCCGTAAAACCATACGGCCTTTACACGTTTCGCTCAGTGCAGGGAAACTCTCTATGTGGGACTCTAAAGACTCGACACTATGCCGGCAGTGGGTTTAACCACAGACCGCAAGCGGCACTAGCTGTACGTAACGGTCCCCAGGTAGATGTCGATAAGAAGGTCGATGAGGTAAACCCATCCGAACTCCTACTGAGCCTGTATGTGACAATCTTCGTACAGTCCGGTCTGTTCGTCTGGTACATCGCATGGCGGGCCTAGGGGGGTGGTGAACGTCAGTCCCCTAATAGCGGTACAAGTCATGTGGGAGTGTTGCCCAGAACACCCTGAGATAACACTGGAAACCTACCAGTATATCTCGCTTGCCCTGGCCAGGAACTACTCGTGTAATGGCTCTCCTAGACACAGCGCGATGTCAACCCCCAATACCGGGAGAGACGAATCCTGTCTAACCGTCACTGCCTCCAAGTGCTTCGAGACTGCACCCAACTACTACCTGTTTGCACGACTCCTTTGAGCCGTGGTAGGATAGTAATCTAAGTACAGTCAGAACACACTCGAGGCGAAGTGACAGTGTCAAGTCAGCGGACTAAGCTGTACTCATGTCACCTGGGAACTGATAACCGATGATAGGTATAATACCAACCATCAGTTCCCGATGAGTCCTGTCCAGTGTACTCGTAACCTAACGAGCACCCGCATACTATCTCCAGTACGACGTACTGATGGCTGTGGGACAGACCACTTCCCGTGCTGGGATGAGAAGCTTATACGCTAGTCTACTCCGGAGTATCGATGCCCCGTCTCGATAATCCTACGACTAGGGACCTGTATAAGGATGTGCTTGTAGATTACCCAGCCCCCACTAGTGTGACTGCCATCATAACACTGGTAATCAAGTAAAGATCCTAAGGGCTCTACTAATATGTATAAGCGATATGCTAAAAGAAACACATGCACATATTGAAGTAGAAACAAACCAAGTAGCATGCTACCATTTTGAGCAAGATTGTCTATACAACTGTGAATATCCCAAGCTTCTATTGAGTACTATACAAGCTTGTATGATACAGTAATGGCCTCTAGGGCATATACACTAACATGGACCCGAGGGAGATCGAGGTCGTACAGCTTTGGCCCAGACCTGTTCAGTGACTGAGGTCCGCAATTTTTGGGTTTAGCCGTTTTTACCGCCGTTTCGTGCTGGATTGCTTGCGTATCACTGCACCATTGACTGGACTGACAGGGAAGGAGCTTTCTTTTTCTTGGACTGTTGCATGCGAGTTGAGTTTGCAGTAGTTGGAGACTCGGTTGACAACTGCACCAGTTCTTTCCTTGTCCTGGATTGGGCGACTTTGTTGTTTACTGTGATGTTTCGCGAGTGGGGCTCGATTGTGTACTGATGTAGTATGATTGAGTTATCGCTTTTACTTCCCAACAGTTGGAGGAAGTTTGAGTAGGATTATCCCACTCCTGATCTGGAGATTTGCCGCGGTGGTCGTGCGTTGAAGATTTGGGACACTACTTGTGTGGAGAGTCGTGTCAGATTTTCACGGACCACCAGAGCTTAATGTACATCTTCCTGCAGCGGGTTTTGATTGTTAAGACAGCGTCGTTGGATGGAGCTTGTAAAGGATTGTGATTGTGAGATCCTTTATTACCCGTGGCAAGGCGATTGTGGTACCTGATGCTTGAGTCGTAGGCCAGGGGTTAGCTTGCCCCAGTTGTGCACAGTTCTTAGACAGTCTTCTGCAGATTTACAGTTCTTGTGCGATCGTTGAGTATAGCTTAAGTTCTCCTCTACTGAGGGGACAACTTGCTCATGTCCGCGCCCGTCCACTTTTACTTAATCATTTTCTCGTTGTCTGTGATACTTGAGCATGTTCGGCAGGGTAAAGATTCAGAGTCCTTGATTTAGGACTAGGGTGTGCTACGTTTAGGGACATGTTGTATGTACCTGATACTGATGGGTAGATACGCGAGATCCTAGAAAAAGCACACCAGTCAGCCTTCTGTGTTCGTCCAAGTTCCACCACGATGTGACGTGACTTGTGAGATGGTTACGGGCGGGCAGGGATGAAGAGTGAAGTTTCGGATTTCGTTTCGAGGTGTCTGTCTTGTTGCGAGCTAAGGTTGAGCATCTGAGACCGGCTGGAGAGTTGCAACCTTTAACCGTTCCGGAGTGAGAATAGGAGCAGATCTCCATGAATTTTGTTGTGGTGTCTACCCAGGTTTAGACAGGTTTGACTCCATTTGGGTGTTTGTTGTCCGGTTATGCTCAGTTTGCTCAGTTGTTCTTTGTTAAGTTTGTGAGTTCGCACGGAGTTCTATCATGCATTGTATCCAATAGAGACACCGCGTTCGCTAGCCATCTTTGGCAGAACCTTCAGGAAGCTTTGGGTACTGGTTGATCTTTAGCTCCGCTTTTCCATCTGTGGAACGATGGTCAGTTAGAGCGGACTATACAGACTCTGGAGGATATGCTTGTGCGTACGTACTAAGTGTTTGTTGGCAGTTGGGATCGTCACTTGCCATTGTCAGGGTTCTCCTTCGATAGCTGTTATCAGACGACGTTCCAATTGAAAACCTTTAGGTTTTGTTTGGTAGGTCGTGTCGATCGCCAGTCCGTTTTTCTGACTCAACGAGAGTAGGATTTTTGGACCCCAGCTAGTCATGAAACTACAGAGAAGATCCAGTTGATTCAGGTCAGGATGAGAGCAGCCTAGTGTAGACAGAAGTCATATGCCGACCGCGGTGGTCGCAGACTTGAGTTCGCGGTGGGAGATCATGTATTCCTATGAATTTTTCCGATGAATGGCGTGTTGAGTTTTGGGAAGCTTAGTCCCAGACTGTTGGTCCTTTGAGATCCTCGAGCGAGTTAGTTCCGTTGCCTATAATTAGGCACTTCCGCCCTGATTTTTGAGTATTCACCCCGTATTCCTTGTGTCGATACTTCGCAAATACCTTCATGACCTTTCTCACATGATTCAGCACCGGACCATTCTTTTGGACGCGATCTTTCGTTCACCAGCAGCCGATAGTTTTAGTGGATCGGCAGGTGGAGGGACTTTGGTAAAGGGTCTTGCTGTATGTGAAGGTTCTTTGGCGTTGCCGTATAGTGAGGTGATCACTTGGGAGGCTGCGAGCGGGATTTGGGAGTTTTGTACTCATCTATTTGAAGGTACGCTTAGTGAGAATTTTAAATTCGGGGACCGAATTTCTTTAAGAGGGGGAAGATTGTAACGTTTTAGATCGTTTTGCAAATTTTCCGTTTTTAGGTAAAATAAATTGTATTTTCCGTAAAAACCTAGAAGTGATCTTTTTGCAGTATAGAATTCACTGCACCTAGTTTAGCTAGAATATTGCTAGTTTGCGGGTTTTTGTAAGCCACTGGTAATTTTTTTGCATTTTAATATTTTTCCCTAATTAAAATATTATTTTAATGCTTTATTTGTGCACTTTATTAGTGGTAATTACTTTTTGGTTTGGGTTAATTACTAATAATATGGATCTATGCTAAGTTAATCACTAGATTATGTTTTTAACCTTCTCACCTAAATATCTAGAAATTTATGGTTTAAAAAGGAATTTTTAAAGAAAAGAAATTAAGAAGAAATAAAGCTTTTTTGTTTTATTATGCAATTATTGCTTTTTTCTTCTAGAATTTTCTACAAAATTACACAAAACCCTAGCTCTTCTTCCTTGGCCGGCCCCTTCTTTGCTTGCTGCCCACTCTCCTCATTTGCCTCATTTCTTCATTTCAAAGCTTTACAAATTCATCAAAAATCCTAAATAATTCATACAAACTCAAATATAAATCATTTCCCTTCATTCTTGTTCACAAAACTTACTTAGATCTTCAAGAAAGTCTTGATTTTGGAGGCTAAAATTTGGAGTTGTGTTTGCAAATTTCAAAATCTAATTTGAGGTATAAATCCTAATCATAAACTCTTTTTGTTGTTTCAATACATTAAGCTGACATTTAAGATGTTTAATTAAAGCTTTTATTTAGATGTTTAGAATTTCTAGTAAGAATTTTCTTAATCAAGTTAGGGGTTTGTTAGTTGTTATGGTTATGTGTGAATGTTTAGACAAAGAAAACTTAACCTTGTAGCAAGATTGTTATTTGATATTTTCCTAATTGTCTAATTAGCCTAATTAGCAAGCTAAACTTTTTCTAATCCTAATTAGGTAAGATTAAAATTCTAGTAAAGGTATGAATGGTTTAATTTTGCTATATTGTGATGTTTATAAATTCTAGTTTTGGTCAAAACTTGTAGTTTTGGTGATATAAGTTGCTTACTAGATTTTAGGATAATTTAGGCATGGGTTTTTTTGGACGTTGCGACATTATTTATATTGATTCCACACTATATCTTGTGTTGTGAATGCGCGATCGGTACGATCAGAGTCTAGGATTGGTAATTGTATCACTTTGCGTTCCTAGTTAGGGTCATGCCGATGTCGTTCGTGTCTTTGTGTAGCTTTTGCTCTTGAGTTGGGTTCGTAGTGTCGCTATGCGCGTTAGCCACTGGACGAACACTTGAGAGTATGTTTGGAGTTGGTGCGTCGGTTAAACATAGTTTGTACGTGTTATTGATCAATTGCTAATATACACTTGTTATATTGTTATATGCTTTCAGGATCGCAGGCGGGGACTTCGGGCTCTACGAGGAAGGAAAAGCGAGTTGTTGGCTTTACTTAGCCAGGATTGTTTGTGAGTAGATTTAACATCTACAAGGGAATCGCCCGCAAGGCGTTATGCATCTGGGCTAGATTAATGATATGACTATTAGTTAGAAGTATATGGACATTGTTTGTGCTTGTGTTCCTTTGTTGCATATCTCATTACCTATTGTGTATAGACTTAGTATTAATGAGACACAACACCATTATTGACGGTTTATGTTTCACGAGCACTAATTGTTTGCTACACACACACAGTCGATAATTGTTATGACACGCACAACACCTATACATATGTGATATTGTATTGTTTAGGGACATTGAGACATGATCCTTATTTCCTTTTGTGCATATGACATTTAGCATACCTGTATACCCACATGCTTACACATATGCCCTGACATGCTTACATGCTAGTTACCCATATACCTATATGGTATTGAACCATTAGTGATAGGTATATACACATATGAGACATAGCTACATGTACATCTCGTATACATACTTACACTTATACCTGGAGGGTATTACATCATTACTGATAGGTAGATACATATACCTTGCTATACCTATATGTTTACACATATATCTGGCTATATCTACATGTTCACCTTTATTTTGATGTTATATGGACTTGGAGAAATTTGGAACCGCATGATATATATTCTTGCTTGTTGCAGTTAAATAGCAGCTTTTCCTTTATATGCTCACATTATAGTTTTATTTTGCATATATTATATCCATGGATTTTCGCATTGAGATATGGATATTTCATGATGTTTTCTGGATTTGAGGACCGTGGTAGTTTCATGAAATTATGCATTATTTGAGAAACCCGGTTTCTCTTGATTTGATATTTCAGTATCCACCATGAGATTTATCGGTTCTGATATATATACCCAATGCGAAGAACGGAGGGGGCCGTGTGCGCGTACATGGTGGGGCCCGGAGGTACCCCAGGGCAAGAATTTCGTGGAGTAGACGATGAGTTAGTGGGGGAACCATACCTACCGGTGACAGTATAATGGATTGGCGGTTATCGTGGGGATACCGACAGGAGTCATGTACGTATGGATACGTCGAATTTCGAGTGTCAGAGCTAGGCACTCGAGTTTTCGAGATAGCGTATGATACGTACCTATCAGGAGGGCCAGTCGTGGTGACAGTGCCTGATAGATCAGTATTTATGTGTCGATATAAGACACTTGTTTTCATGATATTTTACTCCTAAGTATATATAACAATGGAATGGGACGATATTATATATGCATATATATATACACACACACATATATATATATATATTAGTGGAATGAGACGCTAATATATATGTATACATATCTAATTTATATACATCATCATAATGATCTTGTAATTATACTCACTCAGGATATATGAGATTCACTTGATATTGGATACATGATATATGAGATTACTTGATATTGGACACTCAGGATATATGAGATTTACAGGATATGAGGGCCAATTTGGGGCCTGGTTTGTGGAAATTTGGGATTTAGATTGTCTTGATGGACTTTGGTCCTGCCATGAGGTCAGGATTTTGTGGGAATGACATATTTTATCCTATACTCCGCATTTATTGTATTTGCATTGCTTCATTTATTGGTAGTACATGATAGAGTACATTTTATGACTGTTGCATTTACATACTGCTATTTTAGATGCATTTATTGTTCATGTATTAGTAGTACCTGATAGAGTACCTTACATGACTGTTGCATACATATTGGCCTTTATTGCTTCATGTATTAATAGGACCTGATAGAATACCTTTCATACCGTTGCATATATATTGGCATTTATTGTTATCAGTTTGCATGCATTAGATTCGCGCTGTATGTGTATACTTGCGATTACCTGCATATGTTATTTACTATTCACGAGTTGGCAACTCACCCCCGTTGTGCCACAGGGTTGCAGGTTGTTCCTCAGAGTAGTCGAGGCAGGGCTTCCACCTATCATATCATCTTTTGCGGCGGATACCACTTCGGCTGACTGCATGCAATTTTGTTATAGGTGGGTTTTGCGGTTTTCCGATGTTTCTTATTGTATATTCGTTGTATCATGTACTCTCCATCTACCACTTTCATGTATGACTTAGAGACTTGATGTGAGGACGATATTGTATATTATTTTTTTGACTTGGAGGTCTTTTATGCAGTTTTGTTTATATCGTCTTTTATTTCTTCGCTACGGCGTCGTATATCTGGTGGTTGTTTTTCGCCTTTGGGCATGGATTTGCTCCCGGTTGTGGATGCTTTACTTATATTTATGTTGTACCCATTTTTGGGGTTAGTTTTTACAAAGGAGGTGCTGCCAAAATTTTTAAGAATGTAAAGTTGGACTTTAAAAAATTTGGTTTGAGATTTCAAAAGTTTTGAAAATGCTATTATCACTTACTACTTTTGATGGTTTAGATTGCTGGGTTTCCGGCTTACTTAAATTGCATTACGCCTGTAGACGTTGCGTAGTTTAAGGGCCGTCACGTGCCAATTTCGGGTATCCATCTGTTTCCATACAAAAGTGTTGTATGGGGAGCAATCTCGTATCCTACGATATGAACCGTCTCGAAAGATGTTTTAGATGCGGATAGCTCCTGGAACACGAGTAGGTGACTACGTTTTGAAGATGATAGCTCTTATTGAAGAGCTTAAGGGCCTCGGATGGACAATGGATAACGAGCAATATACTGATATTGTTTTACAGTCTCTTCTCTCTGCCTTTGCTCCATTCATAGTGAACTTCAACATGCATAACATAGAGAAGTCACTACTCGAACTTCTCAATATATTGAGAAATGCGGAGAGCACGCTTAAAGCGAAGTCTCCCTCTCTACTTGTTGGACAATCTTCCTCTTCTGTCCAAAAGGCCAAGGCCAAGGGAAAGAATAAGAAGAAATCCACCAAACCGAGAGGTGGAATCAAGAAGGCACAAGGAAGAGACAAATCCAAGGTTGACAAGTCGGGAAAAGGAGAATGTTTCTTTTGCAAGAAGACGGGGCATTGGAAGCGGAATTGTGTCGCGTATATTGCTGATCTCAACAAGAAGAAGCATGTTGATGCTTCTGCTTCAGGTGTGTTTATGACTGAAAACTGTTTTTCTATAAACTCTGCTTCCTGGGATTGGATACCGGTTCGGGTTCTCACATCCACAATTCTGTGCAGGGCTTCAGAAATAGCAAAGTTTTGAAGACCGGTGATCATACTCTCCGCGTTGGAAATGGTTCCAATGTACATGCAGTTTCAGTAGGAAAGTATCACCTAGGGTTGCCATTGTTGGGGTTTGCCGGCGCCCGGCCATCTTTCCGTAGCCAAATGTGGAACAAAAACTTTCAAAACTTTGGCGCAAACAAAACCCGCACAAGATCGAACCAAAAACCCTATACTAGCAAACATGCAAAGAGGAGTTTAGAGATTATACCGATCGATCCGTGTTCTTCGGTCTTCAATCTCCGTCCCAAGCTCCTCGCGGCTGTCCCGACCAAGTTCGCTCTCCGGTCTCCCTTATCGAAGATGATCCATGTCGAGGATTCTTTATACGGGCTCCCACTTCTAAACCGAAGCAACTCAGACATCAAGTTTGCTAGCCTAGATGCCCAAGGTGAAGTAGAGAGAAAGCGTGATCATTTTGTCTCAATACATCCATGGATTCTCAACACATGAGATGGTATGGATGGAGGTTGAAGAAGAAGCTAAGTAGTGGAAGTTGTGAGCTCTAGTTTTAGCCTTAAAGAAAAAACAAGTTAGCAAGCCAAGCCCCAAGAAATGAGATGGCTGCCCCAATTTGTGTGTGTGTGTGTGTTGTGAGATATTTTGTTTAGCTAATGAAAAATCATAGCACAAAATATCTCACACCAAACCCAAGACCATGAGTCACCAAGTGAGCACATGCACAATCAATGCCACAAGCCAAGACTTGCACTCATAATTTCCATCACCACAATATTTAAACATTAAGCTAAATGTTTAAATCCAAACAAAAAGAAATGGCATCTTCAAAAGTAATCTCATAACGGATTACAAGAATACCCCTTATATGTATAAACATACCTGCATCCGTATTCCGACTGAACACGAATACAACGAGACGAAAATAATCTAACAATATAATACTAGGATCCAGCTTAAACCAAAGCCCACTAGTATTATCCGTCCGATCATGATCCGTGCACAAGTGCACGAATATGATCGAACCCTGCCATAAAACTATACGGCCTCTACAACATTTCTCCCGAACCTGGGAAACCCTTTGTGTGGGACTCTAAAGACTCGTCAATACGCTGGCAGTGGGTTTAACCACAAGCACGCCAGTGGCACTAGCTGTACGTAACGGCTGTATTGAGCGAAAGGGAGGCCGACGAGAGAACCCATCCTAAAACCCTACTGAGCCTGACAGTGATAATATTCGTACAGTGCGGTCCGTTCGTCTATGAGTATCGCATATCGGGTCTAGGGGGTGGATAAAGTCAGAGCCCTAATAACGCAATATTCAGTGTCGGTATGAAGCCCATCACCACCTGAGAAACTACATATCCGAATCAGTAATTCTCGACTACCTTGGCCAAGGATTTCTGGTGATGGCCACCCGTGCACACCGCGACATCAACCTCCAATACCGGGAGAGACGAATCCCCTGACGATCCGCTCACTGCCTCCATATGGCTCGGGACTGTACCCAACTAAAACCTGTTTGCACGACTCCTTTTAGCCGTGGTAGGGTAGTAATCAAAGCACAGTGGGAACTCACACGAGACAAATGACGATCTTAGGTCGATAGACTAACCTGTACACATGTCACCAGGGAACTGCTATCTGACAATAGGTATAATACCAACTAGCATGTTCCCGGTGAGTCCGTCCGGTGTACTCATAACCCAATGAGCACCTGTATACTATCTTAGGTGAACCAACTGACACCAATGGCTTGTGAGACCGACCATCTCCCCTCATCGGGGTCTCGATCCGTATATACTAGTCTACTCTCGGAGTATCGATGCCCAGTCTCGAAACTCCCACGACTAGGGACACTTTAAGGATATGCTTATAGACTACCCAACTCTATCGCCATCATACTGCTGGTAGTCAAGAAAGAATCCTATGGGCTAATAGTGATCTGTAGTGTCACCTAAAGCATGTACACGATGATAAAGAAAAACCAGATAGCATACTATCATCTCGAGTAAAACTGTTCTACCGATATAGGTCCTCCCTCAAGCATTGCAATCACGTGCCTGCGATCCAATAATTGACTTGAGGGCACTATAGCCAACAATCTCCCGTTTGCACTTAAGGATAATTATTGCGATGTCGCATACTCACAACCCGTGTGATACCGAACACCCAACTTCTCTACTAATCAGTTTCACAAAGCTCGTTTGCGAAACTATTGCGTTCGAGAAATAGCCTCAGTGAGTGGATCCGCTCTGATGTTTCTTTCTATATCTCTCTTTATCTCAAGTTCGCAGAGAAAGCCATCTCCCGAAATGAGCAATACCTATCTTAGAATATGTCTTGATATCTTATGGGACCCAGTTCACAAATGAACTCCAAATCCAGCAAACTTCTTAGACTGTATCGTCAACTGAATTTAATCAGTATCCTGCGTCATGCCTCCCTCAGTATCCGCTTGGACTACCTGTCCAAACTTGTCACGGCCTGAAAGAGCACGTGACTGGCCCTTGAACCATATGAAGTCTATAGGACTCCATCTGATCCAAGTAAGCCAAAAGCCCAAAAATCTAAAACCATTTTAAGGAGTAAATAAAGAAAACTAGTTTTAAGAAGTGAAGAAAACATGTTTTGAAGTCAAGGTTTTTAAATAACTAAGCCGAATAAGCATTTTTAAAATGTGTAGTCTTTTCTAAAAATTTCGGCAGAGTTTCCTTTATACATACTAGCCCCGAACGGGGTACAACAAGAACAATATATATGCAATGAAAAAGGCATCCCCAAGCGGGAGCTAGCTCTTCGTCAATCGACGGTCATAACCACGCAAGCAATATAATATACAACGCCGAATGGCCAGGATCAAAACTCAAAAGAATCTCACAATAACATGAAAACCGTAATACTACTACACGCGACTCTAAGGTCAAATAATACATCACTAGTGTCTAAGTCTGAAACAATATACAAGTTTTGGTTGATGGAATTTCTAGATACAATGAATAATATAAATACAATGGTGGTTCTGATACAAAGAACCCACCTACCAAGCAAATCACCCGCAAAGGAAAGCAGTGTGCCAGAAATGCCGCAATGGAACCTGTACAGCAAAACCTGCAAGAACTGTGGCACAACGGGGGTGAGTTGCCAACTCGTGAATAGAGAATATCTACAAGTAGAAATCGAATGCACGACATACTCCTAGGTCAAAACGATCAGATATATAAACCTCAAAGAATAAGCCTGAAGCATGATAAGGTGGCAATGTAACATCTAAACATGTAGGTAGTGCCAAATACTCCTCAACTGGCAATGCGCATTGACTCAGCGTCGGTTGAAGACAGTGCCAGTGCCTCAGGTAAAAACATGTCATAAACATAAGGTATGTCTGCATGAAGTAAATATGATGAAGTATCAAAATGAATATCAATACACATATATTAGCGTCCCATTCCACTAATATTGGTGTAAGAGTATATATAACAGCGCCCTCATACCCTGTTATATATACAAATGAAATATGATCAATGTAAATCCAGTCTGTATGTGATCAATGTCTGTAATATATGTGGATCCCGTCCACTTGTCACCCAATGACAACAAGCATCATGTATGCAAATATGAGGATATAATCAAAATCATGGAAATCGTCATGAAACCTGTGCCTAGCATCGGCACGTAAATCCTCATCTATCAGGCACTGTCACCAAGACTAGCCCTGATAGGTACGTATCATACGCTCCCTCGAAACCCAAGTGCCCATCTTCGACCCTCGAATTTCGACGTATCATACGCATATAGCTCCGGTCGGTATCCCCAAGATAACCGCCGAGTAAAAGGTAATATCACCGGACGGTATGGCTCTCCTGACGGGCTCATCGGCTCAAAGCACATCGACATCCCTTTCTTGCCCCGGGGTACCTCCGGGCCCCACCATGTACCCTCATGCGGCCTCGACGCCTCCTCGCATGGGGTATATATATGTATCAGAACCGATAAAACTCATGGTGGAAGCTGAAATATCATATCAAGAGTAACCGGGGTTTTAAAGCATTTACATAATCTTTTTGAAATACCCACGATTCCCAAATCCAGAAATATCATAGAAACAACAAATGTCTCAATGCGCATAATCATAAAGCATGATGTATGTGACATATAAATGGAATGCAAGTAAATCAGTATATCATGCAACATGGAATAATAGTATGCACGTACAAGGTCATATCCCGATGCAATAACACTACTGTGTAGTGACATGGCAATTATCGATGATGAAGTGTGTGAGCCGGCAAGCAAGTGTACGTGGAACATACGCATCATCGATAATGATGCTGGTGTCCTAATAACATGATAGTAATATAGCAATAAACACATGCAAAGCAATGTGAATAGCATGAATATGCGAAAATCGAATAATCAACGCAACAGTAAAGAATCTACATCAATATGTATAAGTCATGCAGTTATGCCATTTGAAATAAGACGAATCAGGATTTTTAGTAAAATAAGGGCTACGGTGTTTTTAAGAAAAGATACGCCTTTTTAAAGTATCCGTAGAATACCTTTTTCTTGTCTTTAAGATATTCCTGATTCGTAGTTTTTTTGAAATAGGTATGACTCGGGTCTAGTCTAACATCTACTAAGCCAAGTCATCAGGAGGGTATGGAAACCACCTAAATCTGAGTCGATATATATAAATAATATAATAGTTGGTGATCCCGCCTCAATAGTGTCGCGTACGATACAGTATATCATCTGACATCCTCGAGTCATGAGTGTGGATCTATCATCAATATAAAGCTCGTACGGTAAATCGTCGTCCGGCATCCCAATAGCTGGGTACGGGTCAGTATCACATTCATTTCATCAAATATCAGGTATCATTATCATCAAATCACCTAATCTGGGGTACTGATCTAAGTCTAGTACAAATCGATACCATCTATAAAATATGAATGCGGGGGTAAACACACATCCAAAGCCCGCAAGAATCACGTGTCGTATCCCAAATACGAATCATATCAAATCATCGATCTCACGGCACTATGCCCAAAATCATCAACTCATCTCCAATGTCATCCAATATCATCATCAACACAGTGTAAGTATAGTGAATATGCAAGGGTGTGTGTGTGGGTGTAAACCTATTCTAGGGTTCGCGACTAGGAGCTACACTAGTTTACTTCTAACCCTAACTATCCATAATATATCTAACACAAGAACCACGACACACTATAAACCAACATATATATAATATACATATATAGTATACTATCTACGGACTGTGGGGGTGCTATACGTCATCCACCCGACTTCCCCATGTAGATATAATCTACTCACCTTGCGTCTTCATTTGTCGACGTCGCCACGCGCTCGCTTGTCGTCCCGAAGACTTCATGAGTACCTACACGTCAAAGTATCGTAAATGCGTATTAAAATCAAATTAAAGCTAAAACGGCACACGAAAACCAAAACGATGCGATAAGGGGCCTATAGGCTAGAACCTATGGGCACGCCTTCAAAACCATCAATAATCCTCGATATCATCGTATAAACGCCAAGTAGCCGAGGGAAAACGAAATACGCAAATGCAGAATTAAAAATACGGAATACGGAAACACGAATCCAAAACAGCAACTAAGGAAATAGGCTCCAGATTTCACCCTAGGTCAAATTGGACAATTTTGCACATGCCAGTGGTCTAATCTACTGATAAGGGGGCACCAAAACAAAAACGAGACAATTTGGTGGGGTCCGGGCCGCAAATTGCGGCCAATTGGGTTAAATTTGCGGCCGGGAAAGGGAAGTAGGGGCTGTGGTCTTGGTGGTAGCTTCCTGGGTGCCTGCACATGTCTCTGTCCAACCAAATAATTTTTCAGAGTCTCGGGTTGATAGCAGATCCCAAATAACCTTCACAGATTCCAGAAATTTTCCGATATCGGTTTCTAAATCCGTATTCCGGGTCTTAAGTCTCAGGTTTGGGTCCCAATTCATGCACGAGGGTGTTTATATAACCTCAACTGAACTCAATTTCACATCACAACACAAAATTTCCTCAAACCCTAACTAGGTTTTCCTCAAGTCCACAAAATCAAACAATATCGGTTTAATCTAAACATGGGGTAAAGGTAATGCATAAACTAAGCTTAAGGTCCAGAAAATACCTCATTTGGCAACTCAAGAATTTTCTTGAGTTGCCCCTAGTGGCCAAAATCCTTGCTTCCTTAGTCCAATGTGTAGATCTTGAGCTTGTGCACACTTTTAATGAAATGAGAGTGGGGTTTTGGTGATGTTTGTGCGATGATTTGGGGCTTGAAGAGGGGCAGCAGCTGCAGCAGGAGATGGAGGAAGAGGGAGAGAGAAGATGAGAGGAAGAATGAAGAGATGGTTAAGTCCAAGGTCAAAGGAAACCATACCTCTCTCTCTCTCACCATACCTCATTTCTTTATTCTTTTCCTATTTCTTTTTCTCTAATTCCTTCTCACTCAAATAGTGAACCCAAATGAAGAAAGCATGGTAGAAAATGCACAAGTGTAAAGAAAAAAGATATGTGCATGTTTTGCACAAAAAAGCTAAAAAAAACGGATTAGCGATTTTTAATCGCGATTAACACTAAATTAGTATATAATTAATCATAAAAACTTTAAAATGGCATAATTCCATAAAATACCCTATTTTAGAATTTTCCATAATTTTTCCAAAATTTTTCCCATTTATTTGTATTTAATAATACCGAAATATTAAAATATTCAATAAAATAATATTAAATTATAAAAATTCCCAAAAATGATATTTTATTTTTTTTGAAATGTTACAAAACTACTGCCCCTCGTCAGAGGGAAAACTATAACTCTGACAGTCACTCTATCATTCAGGTCACCTTGGAAGCCTGGAATGATAACCGTCTCCCAAAGGAGGCTGTCGTTATCAAATCCTTAGAACATCCACTTATGTTCTAAAACCGCTTCCGAACGTTTCTCCAGGATTGGATTAATACATATCAACTTATTACATCTAGTGCAAAAACAATATATGGTGTGGTACTTGACATTTCATGATTGACTCAATTGTCTAAGCAAGTGATATACCAATCATGCACATCTCTCTCCCCTTTAGTTTGTAAGACACCTTTAGAGAAGGTGACTCTATCACCTGCAGTTACACCACCATGCCAGGAGTCGTCCATTCTAAAAAACCTTTAGAATACTGTCTAAGTACCCAGATTGGGAAACTACCCAAATCTAGATCTAAAACCATAGATCTAGAATCCAGAATGCCTAATATTATATCTGTATCATATGTGGAGAAACCACCGTGTGACAACCATAGTATAACCGATTTTAGTATAGGAAATTCACTTCCTACTATGTGTATGTCATACAAATACCAAGACATAACACCCTACTACCTTCTTAACATATCCATCTCCTATCTTGATGAAGTCAAAGCCCATGACTTTCACATCAAAAATAAATGATCTATCTCCGCTATACTTGCTGTAGTCTATAAATAGACATAAGCTACTTGTCCACTATACTTCCGCTGCTCCCACTGACTACTACAACCCTCTGGCAGAGTCATATACACGTGCACTTCTAAAGCTAGTTTAGAACAATGCTATACACATCCTCCTGCCAGGTCTCATAGTTTAGAACAACAGTAATGGTAAGTCTGGGTAAACAAGAACTTCCCAGTCACCGTCTTTGAGGATACCGAAATACCTCTCGGGCGCATGAGGTTACCCACTATATCTACGGAGTGGCTAATGGAATGTCAAACCCGATTGAATCTTTAGGTTCTTATTAAATTTTCAGTAATCGTTTGTGGTTCTGGAATTACTTCCAGTTCTACCATACTCCCACTACTGTTTTATGAAAAAAAATCCATTTTGTTAAAACTGTGGCGAGTCAAGAACAATATCACTATTGATCTCCCAGATGGAAGAAAGTTAACCCCCGTCATAGCCCGGGTTAAACCACAAACTGCCATTACAGAAACATGCCTTGAGTCATCCAGAGTCTGGTTTTAAGCATAATCCGGACAACTCCGTATGCCTTAACATCGTTAAGATATGAATCATTCTATATACAATATAGAAACAGAGGCACTGATTTAATTGGAACCATATTCAAATCATGCAGCTGTCTCCAGTGCATGTCAACTGAATGGACAGAGGCCGATTAATATTACTCAACTTAGGAGTGCATCCAGATATGAGTAACCTGAAAGAGAAGCAAGTTCTTAAAACCATTACTATCAACTGAATACCAAATACAAGTATCTACATCTTCGATTATCTTGAAGAATCCTGATAGTTGCAACACATGGTTCTCTACTTTAATATTATACCTACAACTTCTCAAAACTTGGACCTTGTATTTCTACGAAACACTTGTCTAAGAATGGAGAAGTCACAAGTAAACAGAAGACATGTTATGAGTGACCATGACAGTTGGACAGAGATCTTTAGAGGATGTGGTAGAGCGGGACTATTTCCTTCATCTTTGATTTTGATATTTTGGGCGATTTATTTGCATGATTGGGATTTTGTGCACCACAGTTGCACTTGACTTCGATTTGATGTCATTCGAGAGTTTGATTTTGATTTCATGCCTGACATTTTGGGTGAATTTTTTTTGCATGATTGATATTTTGTGCACCACAGTTGCACTTGACTTCGATTTGATGTCATTCGAGATGTTGATTTTGATTTCATGCCTATGATATGCATGTGATTTGAATTATGCTTTCGGCATAGTTTTCATACACTTTTAGTATTTTGATTTGATTTTGTGCACGCTGATGCACATGGTTGTGATATTATATACCACGGTATACCTGATTTGGATTTGGATTGAGATGTGTTGTATACCGTCAATTTCGATTGTGATATTCGGTATTTTTTTCGTGCACCTTGTGCACTTGATTTGGATTCTTGCGCATACTTGACGCGCTTGATGTGATTTTGGTGCACATCAGATGCACTAAATCGAGATTCTTCGTGCATATCGGATGCACCTGATATTGTTGTCAGGCACACCCGTTGCCTATGACAGGTGTTTCGTGCACACCCATTGCACTTAGATTTAGTTTATGTGCACATGTATGGCACATTCATGGATTTCGATTCCCGTGCGCACCAGACGCACACGGCATTCTTATTTACATTTTGGGATTGATTTCCCTTAAGCAGCATGTTTTATGATATTTACTATTTGATATAGTAGCTGAGCAGGACTAGTCCGAGGACAATACCTGAATATATTTTTGCATGCATTGATAGTTACCGAAGGGATTTCCAAAAAAAGGAGCTATAGTCTCAGTATTTACCTACGTGTCCGGGAGGACACGAAAAATGTTACAAAGGAAACCCTTCTGAATTATTATTTTCAAAACGGCGGGACGTGTATGTTAAACAAAGGATATATATATATATATATATATATATATATAGTTATTTTCTTACAATAGACGTCTGCCATTGTGCAGTGATACACGGATTGCACAGCGATTGGAAAAGAGTTTGGCATGCATTCCTTTCAGATGTTTTAATGATGTTTACATGCATAGTTGATGCATATCATGTTGATTTTCGTATTTGGGCTTCGACATTGGTGCCTTCACCTTAACTCCGATGATTATGGGATGCTTGGCGGAGTTTTAATTTTGGTTTATATGCTCATTTTTCATGCGCATACTGTTAGTTGTATGTATGCCCTAGAGGCCAGTATTGTACAGATGATGTATATTATATTGGATGCTTGGACATATATAGAGATGACTTTCTTGCTCGATATGATAGTATGCTATCTGGTTGCTCTTTATCTTAACATGTATACTTGTCTCTTTATACTGTCTAATAGTTACATGTTGGTAAAGCCCTTAGGATGTATACTTGACTACCTGGACTATGATGCGGATCATACTAGTGGGGACATGGTAGTCCATAAGTACATCCTTCAAGGTCCCTAGTCGTGGGTGTATCGAGACGGGGCATCGATATACCAGAGTAGACTAGCATATACGCTTCTCGACCCATGAGATGGGCGATGGATGATCCTATATCCATTTGTGTTTGACATCAGAGATGGTATACGGGTGCTCAGTGGAGACTGGGTACACTGGACGGACTCGCCGAGAACTCCCAGATGGTATTATACCTCACGTCAGATGGCAGTTCTCAGGTGACACTTGTGCAGGTTAGTCTGTAGACCCGAGATCGTCATAGAGTCTTGTGTGATTCCCACTGTGCTTTGATTTCCACCTTACCACGTCCATGAGGGCGTGCAAAACGGTGGTTTTTGGGTACGGTCTCGAGTCACATGAAGGCAATGAGCGACAGGAGGGGTTTCGTCTCTCCCGGTATTGGGGGTTGATGTTGCACTGTGCTCGATTGGCCGTAGCAGGGAAGTCCCTGGCCAGGGCTGATTCAAAGATTTGCTGGAAAGTGTTACCAGTAGTTTCTCGACCCGTTATGAGCCTCACATTGGCACGGCTTATCGGTTATTGGGGTCTGACGTTTACCACCCCTAGACTTGATATGCGACATATCAGACGAGAAGACCGGACTGTACGGGAAGTATTGCCGGTTGGCTCGACGGGAGTTGTAGCAGGTTCGCTTGTTCTCTTCTGATCGCTCAATACCCAGGTGGCCGTTACGTTTAGCTGACCACTTGCGGCTTGGGGGTGCTTGATATGATCATCACCCACTGCCGGCGTATTGACGAGTCTTAGAGTCCCACAATGGAGTTACCTAGTCCAGGCGAAATGTTATAGTGCGCGTATGCGATATGCGCATGGACCCGATTAAAATACGCGTATGGGATACTGTATATTGATCGGGCGGCTTGCTTTTGGTTAGGGTCATATGTGATATGGCCGGATTGATAAATCAAGTGTTGATTTATCATTTAACCATTAGATTCTCACTAGAAATCCTTTCTTGTTTCTATGGATGTATGGATGCATGTATGCATTCCTTATTGTTTCATGCACATATGGATGTGCATGCACACATGCATACATACATCATTCTATCATGGTTGCTTATACAAGGAAATGCTGGCAATATAAGACTCACACCATGGTTTTAAATATGAATTTTATTACATTTGATTTAAAACAAAAAGGAAAAAGAAAATGGTTATGATTGAATTGTTTCTACACTCTTCTCTTAACCTAACCATTCTCACCCACCTTTTAACCTTGGGTAAACTTTCCTTTTGTGTTTTAACTCAAGTTTAATAATATATTCATTGTTTAAACCATGGTTTGAGATGAGAACAAGAAAATATATATTGATATATTTTCATTTTTCTAGCACAAGAGTTATTCTTATCTTCTTCTAAAATAGCCATCATCTTCTTCCTCCTTCTTCACTTGCTCTCTAGACTTTTGTAGTGAGCAAATAACATAACAAGATTGGATTTTGAAGTGAGAATAAGAACCACAACATCATTCTACACAAGTTTAGCCCACTTGTTTAGAGTGTTATCTTCATTCGTTCTCTTGATCGGGTGAAGTTGCGAGCTTGGACTAGGAATTTCGGGTGGATCGTCGTGGACGCGAGAGGACTTCAAGTGGACCTTTCTCCAACACCCAAGAGGCCGAGGAGTCTAGCGTAGGGAGATACAAAGGTTGTACTCTCTAAACCCTAGCTTTTCTTTCATGAGATGCTGTGAAAATTTTGAAACCCTAATTTTTCTAGGAACGATTCTATGTTCGTTAACTTAGCACCCTAAAAATTCAATCTTTGGTTCATGTGATGCTTCCAAACCCTTCATGTGGTGCTAGTCTAACCTTTCACATACATTGCGCTACGATATGTTTTATGTATTTATGATTTCGGAGACTCGACGACTAGATCATTTTACTAAAATGTTTTAGTATTTGAAGGGTTTAAATTTAAATTCGGGGACCGAATTTCTATAAGGGGGGAAGACTGTAACATTTCAGAAAAATAAAATATTATTTTTGGGAATTTTTATAATTAAATAATAAATATTATGAATATTTTAATATGGCGGTATAATTAAATACCGATGAATTGAGAAATATTTGGAAAATTATAGGAATTACGGAAATGAAGGTGTTTTATGTGATTTAGGAAAATTATGAATTTTTATAATTAATTATATTCAATTTTAATGCTAATCACGATTAAATATCACTAATCGTGCATTAAGCTTGATTTGTGCACATGACATGCACCATGTATTTATACATTGTTACGTTTTTCCTACCATGTTCTTTTCTTCATTTTTCCATGCATTTCCTTGTTTTAAAAGAAAGTAAAAGAAAAGATAAAGAAAAGAAAAGGTTTTAGAATTTAAAATGTAGCATGGTGAGAGGTATGGGTAAGAGAGAGAAGGAGAGGGGTTTCCTTTGACCTTGGGCATTCTTCTTCACTTCATCACTCTCATCATCTCTCTCCCCTTCACCTCCATGGCTGCCTCCCTCCTCCATCACCTCTACCTTTTCACTTCACCCCTTTTTCTACATCAAAACCATTCACTCACTTCACAAAAAATGTGCACAAGCTCACTACAAACATGGGAGATCAAGCAAAATTCGATTTTGAAGACTCGGGGCAACTCAAGAAAATTCTTGTGTTGCCAAATGAGATAATTCTTTCACATTTAGTGTAGTAATCGGTTTCCCTTAGCTTCCATTCAAGTTTAAAATCATTTTGGTGTAGTTTAGAGAACTTTGAAAATTCCTATAAGAGAGTTGAGGGATTCTTGAGTTAAGGTTGTATAATTGAGGCCTAGTAGTGACCTTAAACCCCCATAGTGCTAAAACCTAGACCAAACCAGAGCTAGAACCCAAACACAGAACTTTAGATATCGAATGTCGGTTTGTGATTAAATAGAGGGTGCAGGGAATCTGGAGTGAACCGGGACTTTTACTAGAAAAGCAAACAATACCACTAACCTAGATGGACCTCCACGAGACCACTCTGTGAAAACGAACCCCATCCAAGATTCCAGAACCGAGCATGCCGGAAATAGGGGGTAGTGTCCGGCCACTCTGTAAGATTTGGTGCCCAGGTTTCTTTTGTAGATCATATATACCCTATACATCACCCCAGTATTGTTTGTGCACCTTGTTTTTGCCTGAAACAAAATCTGGGACCACTTTCTTGAGTTGCTGTTTTGATTTAGGGTTATGTTTTACGTATTTTGAATTCTTGATTTTAGTATTTTGTATTGTATTCGATCACTTGACGTTTGTACGTCTATATCGGGTGTTGTTTGGTTGATTTGCGTGAGTAGACCATAGGTTTCAACCTATGAGTGATTCGTGTGTCGTTTCGATTGTGAATTGGATTTTAATGCGATACGATGTGTTATGATATATAGGTACCCTCATGAGGACTTCGAGAAGACAAGAAAGTGCGTGGCAACATTGACTCCAGCAAGCGAGGATCGAGGTGAGTAGATATATATCTGCGGGGGAAGTCGGGTGGATGGCGTATAGCACCCCCGCAGTTCGAAGTGTTGTATACGAATACGTATACCTATTTATATAATTATGTGTATTGTGAGATTAATGACTATCTAGATAGGCTTATGTGTTCGTGGGATAGTTTAGTGTATTTAGAAATAACTTAGTTTAGCTTCTTAGTCGCGAAACCATAGAGTTAAGAATTTCATACACGCACACACAAACTCTTGCATACATTTTATTACTTGTGCGTATATGGGGATATGTATGTATATATAAATACAGATAGGTATGGGACTATGTATATATATATATACATATACATGGATGATGAGAATAGTACATGGTATTTGGAGATGAGTCGACGAGATTGGGCATGATGCCATGAGATCGGTTATGTGACATGGTTCGTATTTGAGATACAACATGATATTATAGCGGATCTTTGGAGCGATGTGTTTTCAGAAACACGCATATATATATATATATATATATATATATATATATATATATATATATATATAGCTAGTATCAGTATGTACTAGACATAGATCAGTACCATCATGAAATGATGATAAGGATACAAGTTGAATAATGAGATAACTGTGATATTGACCCGTACCCAGATTTGGGATGTCGTACGATGGATTTACCGTACGAGATATAATTATGATGATTGATCCGCACTCTTGACTCGAGAATGGCATATGATGTATTGTATCATACATGATAGTATTGAGGCGGGATCACCCATACATATATATATACATATATATATACATACATACATATATATATACATACATATATACATACATATACATATATATATATATATACATACATACATATATATATATACATAAAATAATATCTTTCCCGAAAACTGCCCGATTTGCGAAATTGGGGTTTTCGAAAAAGGGTATAAATATATGTAAGTCCACGTTGCCCACCCCGGTGCTTGCGGGGAGGCGGAAAACGGAATAAAAATCGAGTTTTTATGAGCTTAGGCAACATGGACTAGCCAAGGAAGGATCTTTGCTAAACAAAAACAAGCTAAAGCTAACTAAAAACTAGCTAAGTGCTAGAAAGGTTATACCTTGGGCTTTATGTCTTTCTCTCCTTGCTCCTTGGAGTAGTGGAAGGAGGTCACCTTAGTCGTCTTCTCCCGTCAAAGAAAGATCCATCCGAAAGCCTCAACCTTTGGCTTCAACTCCAAGCTAGAAGTAACTAGGGTACAAGAAGTGCTAATCCTTGAACCCTAGATGAGAGTAGAGATTATCAAGAAGGGGTTTTTCTCAAGCTCAAGTGTTTCTCAACACATGAGAGGGGAGAGCTTGAGGGAGAGGAAGAACAAGAGAGAGAAAGTAAATGATAGAATGAGAATAAAATAACCCATTCTCACATATATGTGTGAATTATTGTAATTAGATAATTGGTGAGATAATTGTCATGGCTTAATCAAGACATGACCATTATCATTTCATTTTTAATGCAAATTGCAAGGATCAAAGAGCATCTTCTAAATGAAATGATGATGGTCAAAGTGTCAACCAAGGTCCACAAGTCAAGAAGGTCAAATGGTCAACAACCATAACCATGCACAATTATTAAACTAATATCAATTAACCATAATTCACACATAAGCATTAGGGTTAATAAAAATGACAATGGTTATTAACCCTAATCAAAATCCTCTCCCTCCGTCTCAAGCAACTGTGCATAAGCACTCGTATTCGTGATCCGAGGAACACGAACACAAAGAGAAAAACCAATCCCAAATCATATACTAGGATCCGGATTAAACCAAAGCCCGCTAGTATAAGCTGTCCGGACAGCAAACGTGCACAAGTGCGCGGATGTGAACGAACCATGTCGCAAAACCATGCGACCTCTACTCATTTTGCCTAAAGGCGAATAGCTCTCTGTGTGGGACTCTAAAGACTCGACACTACGCTGGCAGTGGGTTTAACCACAGACTGCAAGCGGCACTAGCTGTACGTAACGGTCCCCAGGTAGATATCTATAAGAAGACAGACGAGGTGAACCCCATCTGAACTCCTACTGAGCCTGTATGTGACAGTCTCCGTACAGTCCGGTCTGTTCGTCTGATACATCGCATGGCGGGCCTAGGGGGCGGTGAAACGTCAGTCCCCTAATAGCGGTACAAGTCGTGTCGGAGTGTAGCCCAGAACACCCTGAGATAACACTGGAAACCTACTAGTATATCTCGCTTGCCCTGGCCAGGGACTACTCGTGTAATGGCTCTCCTAGACACAGCGCGATGCCAACCCCCAATACCGGGAGAGACGAATCCTGTCTAACCGTCACTGCCTCCAAGTGCTTTGGGACTGCACCCAAAAACTACCTGTTTGCACGACTCCTTTGAGCCGTGGTAGGGTAGTAATCAAAGTGCAGTGGGAACACACTCGAGGCGAAGTGACAGTGTCAAGTCAGCGGACTAAGCTGTACTCATGTCACCTGGGAACTGATAACTGACGATAGGTATAATACCAACCAACAGTCCCCGACGAGTCCTGTCCAGTGTACACGTAACCTAACGAGCACCCGCATACTATCTCAAGTACGACGTACTGACGGCTATGGGACAGACCGTCTCCCATACTGGGATGAGAAGCGCATACGCTAGTCTACTCCGGAGTATCGATGCCCTGTCTCGATAGTCCAACGACTAGGGACCTGTATAAGGATGTGCTTATAGATCACCCAGCTCCCACGAGTGTGAGCGCCATCACAACGCTGGTAATCAAGCAAAGATCCTAAGGGCTCTACTAATATGTATATCAGCAATATGCTAAAAGAAACACATGCACATATTAAAGCAGAGACAAACCAAGTAGCATACTACCATTTCGAGCAAGATTGTATATACAACTGTGAATATCCCAAGCTTCCATCAAGTAATATACAAACTAGTATGATACAGTAATGGCCTCTAGAGCATATACACTAACAATCTCCCACTTGCACTAAGGCCATGTACTGGCGTATCGAAGACCTATCATCTCGATCAGCCGCTCGAACTGAGTCTGGGGCAAGGCCTTGGTGAATGGATCTGCTGTGTTATCTTCTGAAGCAACCCTCCGAACCTCGATCTCCTGGCGATCCATGATCTCCCTGATCAGGTGATACCGCCTCAAGATGTGTCTGGATTTCTGATGGGACCTGGGTTCCTTCGCTAAAGCTATAGCCCCGTTGTTGTAGCAATACAGAGGTATTGGGTCAACAATGGACGGAACCACCTGAAGTTCTTTCAAGAACTTCCTCATCCAGACAGCTTCTTTTGCGGCATCAGATGCAGCGATGTATTCCACTTCCATAGTCGAGTCAGCAACGGTTTCCTGTTTGGAGCTCTTCCAACACACCGCCCCTCCATTGAGGGTGAAGACAAAACCCGACATGGACTTAGAATCATCCTAGTCACTCTGGAAGCTGGAGTCAGCAAAGGCCTCAAACTGGAGGTCTTTTCCGCCATACACCAAGAACATCTCCTTAGTCCTTCTTAGGTACTTGAGAATGTTCTTTACTGCTATCCAATGTTTCTCGCCAGGGTTTGACTGATACCTGCTT
The DNA here is from genome assembly GCA_030015575.1 of Agapanthus africanus. NCBI lineage: Eukaryota > Viridiplantae > Streptophyta > Magnoliopsida > Asparagales > Amaryllidaceae > Agapanthus > Agapanthus africanus. The sequence continues at coordinate 213,219,636 of JASDDO010000004.1, forward strand.
ACCACACTCAGTGCATAAGCTACATCCGGTCTGGTACACAACATCGCATACATTATAGAGCCTACCGCAGAAGTGTAGGGTATAATAGACATGCGATCCCTCTCCAAATCAGTCTTGGGAGACATCTCTTTGGAGAGGGTGATCCCGTGACAAGCCGGTAGATTAACGCGCTTGGAATCTTCCATACTGAATCTCTTCAGTATGGCGTCGATGTACCTGGACTGTGAAAGTCCTAATATCCTCTTGGATCTGTCACGGTAGATCCGGATACCCAGAATGTATGATGCATCACCCAGGTCTTTCATGGAGAACCTGTGTGACAAGAACCCCTTGACAGATTGTAGCATAGGAATGTCATTTCCTATTAAGAGAATGTCATCCACGTATAAATCGAGGAATACTACAGTTCTCGCTACAAATCTACAATAGATGCATAGTTCATCTGGATTTTTGATAAAGCCAAATTCCTTGACCGTCTCATCAAAACAGATGTTCCAACTCCGTGATGTCAGCTTTAGTCCATAAATGGACTTAAGCAACTTGCACACCTTTCCGCTTCTCCCACTCTGAATGAAACCCTCTGGCTGATCCATATAGACACACTCCTCTAAATATCCATTTAGAAAAGCTGTCTTTACGTCCATCTGCAAAATCTCATAATCGTGGAAGGCGGCAATGGCAAGAAGGATTCGAATGGATTTCAGCATAGCTACTGGAGAAAAAGTTTCGTCATAGTCCAAACCAGGTCGCTGACAAAAACCCTTTGCAACCAATCTAGCTTTATAGGTCTCAACCTGTCCATCTACACCAATCTTCCTTTTGAAGATCCACTTGCATCCTACGGGTTTTACCCCATCTGGAGCAATATCCAACGTCCATACTTTGTTGGTGTACATGGACTCCATTTCGGTCCGCATTGCATCCAGCCATTTTACCGAGTCGACGCTCTGAATGGCTTGCTGGAAGCTAGTAGGCTCATCACAATCTATGATGCAATCATCTCTATCCCCGTCAATGAGAAAACCGTAGTATCTCTCGGGCGGATGAGACTGCCTACTACTCCTGCGGAGTGGCGTGGGAATGTCCTGATCTTTTGAACCCTCTGGTTCTACTAAGCTTTCAGTAATAGCTCGTGGTTCTGGAATTTCTTCCAGTTCTATTGCGCTCCCACTTAATTCTTTTTCTATGAACTGGTGTTCTAGAAAGTGGGCATGGCGAGAAACAAAAACCTTTTGTTCCTCTTCGCAATAGAAGCAATATCCCTTGGAGTTCTTTGGATATCCCACAAACTTGCACTGTAATGAGCGTGCCTCGAGCTTGTCCGCATGCTGCTTTTTTACAAAAGCTGGACATCCCCATGTCTTAATGTGATTAAGATAGGGTCTCTTCCCACACCACATCTGATATGGTGTAGTAGGCACAATCTTAGTTGGAACTCGGTTCAAAAGGTATGCAGCTGATTCTAGCGTATATCCCCAGAACGATCGCGGCAACTCAGCGTTACTCATCATGGACCGTACCATATCCAATAGGGTTCGGTTCCGTCTCTTCGATACACCATTATGTTGCGGAGTGTATGGAGGAGTAAGCTGAGAGAGAATTCCATTCTCTTTTAAGTAACCCAGGAACTCGGCACTCAAGTATTCACCACCTCGATCAGATCTCAGTGCCTTGATACTTTTGCCTGTTTGTTTTTCTACTTCATTCTTATATTCCTGGAATTTTTCAAAAGCCTCGGATTTATGTTTCATTAAGAAGACATAACCGTACCTTGAAAAGTCATCCGTAAAAGTAATGAAGTAAGAATAACCGCTTCGTGCATGTGTAGACATTAGACCACACACGTCGCTGTGTACGAGTCCCAAGAGCTCGCTCTCTCTTACTCCGTGTCCAGTGAACAGAGTCTTTGTCATCTTTCCTTTGAGACATGATTGACAAGTTGCATACGACTGATATTCGAACGGATCCAAATATCCTTCTGTGTGTAACTTAGTCAACCTTCTCTCATTGATGTGACCCAGTCTACAATGCCATAAGAAAGTTTTATTGATTTCTGGAGACATTCTTTTGTGTGTATTCTGGACATTGAAAATCTGTGGTTGGTTTAATACGTATATACCGTTGTTCAATGTACCTGACCCAATCAAAGCTTGATTAAGGTGAATGTTCACTACATTACTTACAAATGCAAATTCATAACCTTCTTTAGATAATAAAGATACAGAAATGATATTACAGGTTGCATTTGGTACATAATAACAACTACGCAAAACCAAAAAATGTCCATCCGATAATCCCAGGTGATAGTCCCCCACGGCTTCAGCATCCATGCTAGCACCGTTTGCAACTCTGAGGGTCATGTCACCTGCTTTCAAAACTCTACGCTTTCTCAACGCCTGCAAAGAATTACAGATATGAGATCCTGATCTGGTATCCAATACCCAGGAAGTAGAGTTTATTAATAGACAGTTTTCAATAACATACACACCTGAAGCTGAAGCTGAAGCTGTAACTCGCTTCAAATCCTGTGTTCTGGCCTTCCAAGCCTTGCAATCCTGTTTCCAGTGACCACTTTTGAGACAATAGAAGCATTCTTCCTTCCCCACCAGCTTTCCCGCTATCTTTGTTGCTTTTCCTTTTCCCTTCGTATCCACTTTACCGACACCGCCTCTTGGTTTGGCGGGGGCTTTCTTCTTCCCTGGATCTAGAAGAGGAAGATCCTCCTACAAACAAAGTGGATGTCTCCCTACCTTTTTGTAGGGTGCCCTCAGCACTCCTCAACATGTTCAGAAGTTCGGAAAGTTCAACCTCCTTTCCTTGCATGTTGAAGTTAAGGATAAACTGGGCGTAAGTGGAAGGAAGGGACTGGAGAATCAAATCAGTATAGAGTTCATTCTCCAACGTGGTCCCAAGGTCCGCGAGCTCCTCAATGCAGCCAATCATCTTAAGCACGTGTTCCGCTACCGATGATCTGACGGCCAACCTTGCCGAAAACAACTTTTTCAACACTTCGTATCTTGCGATACGAGACTGTTCCCCATACAGTTCTTTTGTATGAAGAAATATGGACTCTAGGTCCATATTCTCGTGCCTCCTCTGATGTTCGTTGTCCATCGAGGCTAGTACGAGGCATTTGGCCTTCGCACAATCTATTTCCCAGGTCTTGTAGATTTCCCTATCTACGACACTGGTTTTGGGACCTGGGACAGGGGGAGCTTTGGTGGTAAGGACATACCCCAACTTGTCGTATGTGATTGCCATCTTGACATTCCTGAGCCAATCTTTGTAGTTTGGCCCTGTCAATATGTTTTTATCTAGTAATAACTTAAGTCCGGTCATGTTGAATGGTCGCTGCAATTAGGAGAGAGAAAAGAAACACTTTAGCATGATGCTCTTGCAAGTTTAGAGTGGTTTTTAATTTGTCTAAACTGGATGGCTCCCACTGTCTCTCGAATCCCTTCTCAAACCGTAAAGAAAGGATTAGTCAGGATCAATCCCACCGTACAATACTTGCTTAACCGTTCAGCCAGGCCAGTGTCGGTACTTCGAGGGAGGTTTTCCAATGCTTTCGCGAAGTTCCTTAATTAAGTAACCTCTTTTCCCTGTGGGCGTAGCCCCGCTAACACCTTTCTAGACACCTACTAGGTTTATAGCATTGATCGTTAAGTGAGAGTTTTCCCAAGGAGTAGCATATACTCACAGTAGGATCGGGATCCAAATATCATCGCGTGATAAAACTGAAGGAATCCTACCAGAATTATCACACTCCAAATGGTATGCAGCGCTAGCAAGTTTCAGTACTTATGAAACTCCCGATGTGGATTTTTTCCCCATGCTCTTATGACCTTGACTTTGGCCAAAATATCATAAGTCACATGTCAAGTTCTACCCGTCATTCTCCTGGTTAATTTGGACCCACCCGTACCTACCCTTGACTTTGGCCAAAATGGCAGCACGACTGTCCCAAACCAACGCATCTATCTATGCTGCACATGAATACCCAATAGCTACCAATCACTATGCCTTGACTTTGGCCAAAATACATAGCTTGAATACTTTTTGACCATTCATGTGGAATGACGGAGGGCTACGAATGGTTTTGGCGAAACCGTGAATGTAGTGAACTTGATCTAATCGATGGAACGAGATAGCTTTTAAAAGGAGTGGTTCAAGCTCCGCGTTTAAAAGTTTAGTTTTAAAAAGAACCGAGTGGTTTTCAAAGTATTCCAATCGACTTATACTTGGTTTATTTTCTTGCATTAGTTCTTTTAATGCGTCCCATCATTTAATCCTACCATTGCAGAAAACAACCAAAATATGACGTACGCTTATGCCATTCGCATTCGCCACGGGGCCCCGTCATCACCCGTTAGGTTACTTAACTAACGACAGAGCGGGGGCTGGGCTAGCACGGCTGTAAAACATAAGCAACGCCTAAATAGTTATCATATATAAATATATAGCAATGATAGACATTACAGATCACAGATGAATACATTGGATATACTAGGAATCCACAATCCGTTCGAGCCTGCAACGAAAAGCGGATTACACGGTCACGGTGAATAGCCAATACCCCATCCAAGACCCTTACGGGTGCGGCAAACTACCCGCCAAGTACCCGAAGCGAAGCAACCTCCCTCAACACGGTGAGTAGGCCACTCGGCACTTCGAGATACCCGGTAGTTTGTGCACGCCCTCCATGGGTCTATCCTAGGAGCAAAAACAGTAAAAAGAATTATACAATGACGACTACAACCCCGACTCGGTTGTGCGGCCATACAAATAATAATATTATATCAATTTACATATTACAATGAATGAAAGAAAAGCAACACTCATCTCACATCCACCCCGGCTATTCACCCACGACAATCCAACCCATTCATATACACATACCATCATCAAACACAGATCACAGATATGTATAACCCCGATTAATCGACATATAGCGATTAGCCGACATTCAATACATACAAACATCACAGATATAACCGTTATAGTCAAAGTGTATTGAAGTTCGAAAATAATACGGATTTATAGGCCCTTAAAAACAAATTTCTATTCTGGAAAATCTGGGCACATATAAACCATCTTAAAAATCCAAAAACCAAGCCAGAAATACACTGCACCAAACTCGACCCAGAGACGAGCCAAGATGGCCGCGGTTGCGCAGCAATAGCTTGCTATTGCCGCGGAACCGCGGCTCTTTGGTCGAGTTACTGGATCGTTTTTGGTGGCTTTCTTCACAAAACCCTGAGATGATTTTTGGAGTATAATTTATTTTGTTTTGAACAGAAAAAATTTTAACAGAAACTTAGGGTTTTGAAAGCTCGGTTTTTCGATTTTTCCGATTCGAACTTCGATACACTTTACTACTTAGCAAGTTTATGTTTAGTTAGGCTTTGATACCACTGTAAGTCCACGTTGCCCACCCCGGTGCTTACGGGGAGGCGGAAAAAGGAATAAAAATCGAGTTTTTATGAGCTTAGGCAACATGGACTAGCCAAGGAAGGATCTTTGCTAAACAAAAACAAGCTAAAGCTAACTAGAAACTAGCTAAGTGCTAGAAAGGTTATACCTTGGGCTTTATGTCCTTCTCTCCTTGCTCCTTGGAGTAGTGGAAGGAGGTCACCTTAGTCGTCTTCTTCCGTCAAAGAAAGATCCACCCGAAAGCCTCAACCTTTGGCTTCAACTCCAAGCTAGAAGTAACTAGGGTGCAAGAAGTGCTAATCCTTGAACCCTAGATGAGAGTAGAGATTATCAAGAAGGGTTTTTCTCAAGCTCAAGTGTTTCTCAACACATGAGAGGGGAGAGCTAGAGGGAGAGGAAGAACAAGAGAGAGAAAGTAAATGATAGAATGACAATAAAATAAACCATTCTCACATATATGTGTGAATTATTGTAATTAGATAATTAGTGAGATAATTCTCATGGCTTAATCAAGACATGACCATTATCATTTCATTTTTAATGCAAATTGCAAGGATCAAAGAGCATCTTCCAAATGAAATGATGATGGTCAAAGTTTCAACCAAGGTCAACAAGTCAAGAAGGTCAAATGGTCAACAACCATAACCATGCACAATTATTAAACTAATATCAATTAACCATAATTCACACATAAGCATTAGGGTTAATAAAAATGACAGTGGTTATTAACCCTAATCAAAATCGTCTCCCTCCGTCTCAAGCAACTGTGCATACGCACCCGTATTCGTGATCCGAGGAACACGAACACAAAGAGAAAAACCAATCCCAAATCATATACTAGGATCCGGCTTAAACCAAAGCCCGCTAGTATAAGCTGTCCGGACAGCAAACGTGTACAAGTGCGCGGATGTGAACGAACCCTGTCGCAAAACCATGCGACCTCTACTCATTTTTCCTAAAGGCGAATAGCTCTCTGTGTGGGACTCTAAAGACTCGACACTACGCTGGCAGTGGGTTTAACCACAGACCGCAAGCGGCACTAGCTGTACGTAACGGTCCCCAGGTAGATGTCGATAAGAAGACTGACGAGGTGAACCCCATCTGAACTCCTACTGAGCCTGTATGTGACAGTCTCCGTACAGTCCGGTCTGTTCGTCTGATACATCGCATGGCGGGCCTAGGGGGCGGTGAATCGTCAGTCCCCTAATAGCGGTACAAGTCGTGTCGGAGTGTAGCCCAGAACACCCTGAGATAACACTGGAAACCTACTAGTATATCTCGCTTGCCCTGGCCAGGGACTACTCGTGTAATGGCTCTCCTAGACACAGCGCGATCTCAACCCCCAATACCGGGAGAGACGAATCCTGTCTAACCGTCATTGCCTCCAAGTGCTTCGGGACTGTACCCGAAAACTACCTGTTTGCACGACTCCTTTGAGCCGTGGTAGGGTAGTAATCAAAGTGCAGTGGGAACACACTCGAGGCGAAGTGACAGTGTCAAGTCAGCGGACTAAGCTGTACTCATGTCACCTGGGAACTGATAACTGAAGATAGGTATAATACCAACCAACAGTCCCCGACGAGTCCTGTCCAGTGTACTCGTAACCTAACGAGCACCCGCATACTATCTCAAGTACGACGTACTGACGGCTGTGGGACAGACCGTATCCCATACTGGGATGAGAAGCGCATACGCTAGTCTACTCCGGAGTATCGATGCCCTGTCTCGATAGTCCAACGACTAGGGACGTGTATAAGGATGTGCTTATAGATCACCCAGCTCCCACGAGTGTGAGCGCCATCACAACGCTGGTAATCAAGCAAAGATCCTGAGGGCTCTACTAATATGTATATCAGCAATATGCTAAAAGAAACACATGCACATATTAAAGCAGAGACAAACCAAGTAGCATAATATCATTTCGAGCAAGATTGTATATAGAACTGTGAATATCCCAAGCTTCCATCAAGTAATACACAAACTAGTATGATACAGTAATGGCCTCTAGGGCATATACACTAACAATATATACCAATAATTGTGAAATAATTGGAAATTAAAATGATTTATTCAATTAATAATATATTTAAAGGATTTGGCATTTTAAAAATTTTATTTATGCAGTTTCGATAAAAACCCGATTAGTGCACTGCTAATCGCGATTAAGCCAAATCCGTGTTTCTACAGTTTTTCATGGTAAGTGCACCATGACATGTTACATGTTATTTTGTAGAGTTTTTTTTTGGGTTTATATGTTTTAGTGAGAAAATGAAAATAAAGGAAATGATGACTTGAGGTGAGAGGGGGACATAATGATTAGGGTAGGTATACTTTTTATGAGAGAGAGAAGTGAGAATAATTGAGTGGGAGAGAGAGGGTGTTGCCTCATTATCTCCTCCACCATTTTCTTCTTCTTCTTCTTCCTCATCTCCCTCCATCCTCTACCCTCATGACCCTTATATGAAATATCCACCAAAACCCCATACCCATTTCATTAAAAACTTGCATAAGCTCAAGGAAAGCACATTGGACCAAGAAAATTTAGATTTTGATGATCTTAGGGATTTATGGGTGCTATATGAAGTAATCCCTTCACCAATTGTGTAGTTTTCCATTCACTTTAGTATTCATATGTGTTTAGATGTGATTAAGTGAAGTTTAGTGAACTTTGGGAAACCTAGTGAGGGTTTGAGTGAAATTGTGGATTGGTGATGCTTGAGTGGCTGTTTAAGACTGGGGAATGAGTATGGGAAACAAAAATACGGATTTAGGATTTGATCCATGTCGGTTTTGTAAGAAATTAGGGTGTGCAGGGAAATCTGGAGCAAACCAGGGGATTTCTGAGTTTAGCAAACAATACCAAGGACCCATTTTTGACCATAGGAGACCACCATGACAAAACGAAGCCCATATGAGCCAGAGGGCCGAGGAGGCCGGATTTTAGGGGTAGGTGGCCGGCCACTTGGTGGGGTGGGGTGTCAGGGTTGGTCCAATAGCTCAAATACACAATATACATCACCCTAGACTTGTTGCTTAGCTTTATTTGACCTGAGTCAAAATCTGGGAGCAGTTTAGTATGATTTTAGCTATGTTTTCCGTATTTTGAAATGATAATTCTTGATATTTGGTTTTGTATTTGGTTGTTGAATGTTTGTACATCAACGACTAGGGGTAATTTGTGGTTTTGCATACGTGGGCTATAGGTTCTAACCTATAGGCGATCCGTGTGCCGTTTTGGTTTCCGGACTTGATGTTAATAGCGTTTGCGATTATTTATTATTATAGGTACCCTCGCATGGATTCTGAGGCGACAGAGCGTGGCGACATCGATATCGGCAAGCAAGATCAAGGTGAGTGGATCTATATCCACGGAGGAAGTCGGGAGTATGGCGTATAGCACCCCCGCAAAGTTTTGGTGGAAACCGATTTGTAGCTTATGGTTAAAAAAACCTAGATTTGGAAACTAGGGTTAGAGTTAGCTGATAGTTAGTGAAACCATATTAGTAACTAAGGATAGTTAGAAGTGATATAATATGGCTAATATGTGTTGACGGTATTTGAGGATGATGTTTGACGATATTGCCGTTTAGGATACCATAGGACTGGAGATTCGACGTAGATGTGTCATCCAAACCATACATATTTCTAAACTGAAGAGTCGTATGCATTTTTTAAACAGATACCTTTAGGGACGTTACGGAATTTCAAATGATATCTTTTCCTTAAAAACACCGTAACCCCTATTTTAAAAACTACGGCTCGCTCTTTAAAAATCTGATTGTATGGTTCGGGTGTGTATGTTAGATTAGATACTTATACTTTTAGTAGAGATAGAATATTATGTATACTCGACTTGATGTGAGATATTAATGCGATGACAAGAATATAAGACGGATATGATGATATGATGATGATTTGGTATACGGATGCGAGTCGATTGAGATGGTTGATACCTTGTCAGTCTCCTGATATGAGATCGTTATGGATGTGACATGGGACATAGGTATATAGTTACATTTATATATGTTGTGAACATGTGTGATATGCCATACGTGACGTTAGGTCCGTACCCCCCCTTGTCGTAAAGGTTGATAGGATCCCTAATGTTTTAAATGCCGCCGTACGATGATATTTTCCGTGTGTGATGAGTTTGAATTTATGATTGATCCATACCATTGACTAGAGGATGCCGTACGATGGATTATACCGTACGTGACATTGTGTGGATGGATGCCGATTGATTGATTCACCGACTCTGTCATGTTAGATACGTATACCCGTCAGCATTTGCATATGATTTACCTTATGCTGCATTCATATTATTCTCATTGCATTGCTTATACCTGTCCTAGTACACATGCACCATTATCGATGATACGTATGTTACACGCACACAAATTTGTAGGCTCACACACTTCATCATCGATAATTTCCATATCACTACACAGTAGGGTTGCTGCATCATGATATGCATATTGTACACTCATGCTTGTGTATATACTATTGTACACCCATATTGGCACACATACATATTGTACACTAATGCTTGCGTATATACCACTTGTATACCCATATTGGTGCACACATACATTGGTACATCCATACTTACGCATATACACATTTGTATATCCATATTGGTGCACACATACATTGGTACATCCATACTTATGCATATACACATTTGTATATCCATATTGGTGCACACATACATTGGTACATCCATACTTGCGCATATACATATTTGTATATCCATATTGGTGCACACATACATTGGTACATCCATACTTGCGCATATACACATTGCATACCCATATTGGCGTATATACACATTGGTACCTCTATACTTGCGCATATACATATTGTACCTACATAGATAACTGGTTTTATTGGGAAATTGGGAACCGCATGTTATATTTTAAAAACTGGAATCATTTAAAAGAGCGGTTTTCCCTTAATATATCATATCACTGTTCCATATTGCATGATATACGGATATGCTTATATTTCTATTATATGTCGTATGGATCATGCTCTATAATTTTACGCATTGAGATATGTTGTTTTCATGACATTTCTGGATTTGAGAACCGTGGACATTTTAAAAAAGATTATGTGTTGTTTTAAAAATCCGGTTTCTCTTGACATGATATTTCAGTGCGTCCACCATGCGTTTTCTCGGTTCTGAGATGTATGACATGTGAAACTCGATTCGAGGAGGCGGATGAGGCCGATTGCGGGTACATGGTGGACCCGGTATGGTACCCCAGGGCAAGAAAGGGATGATGTGTATACAGACGGTGAGCCTGGTAGAGTGACTATTACCTACAGGTGATAGTATTTGGGCTCGGCGGATATCTGGAGGATACCGACCGGAGTCGAGTGATGATATGGGCCGATCCGGACTGACGGAGCCCGTAGGCCGATCCGAATAGACGGTGCCCGATATATGAGGATTTACGTGCCGATGCTGGGCACGGTTATCATGATGTTTTCGAATGTCGATGCTAGGCACTCATGTTCCATGATTTTGATATGTCGTGAGGGACACCGTTGATTTATATCCTCATACTTTCATGCACACTCTTTTATGATATTTACGTGCACACAGACATTGATTATATGGGTGGACGAGATCCACATGCATGCATACATTGATTATATGGGTGGACGAGATCCACATGCATACATACCTTGATTATATTGTCGGATGATATCCGCATGCATATAGATATTGACTACCATGTTGGCACATATACAGACCCGGTCACCCTAGATATCATAGTATTACCTTTATGATATAGTTGACTTAGGAGTCGTTGTTTATTCGATTTCTATCTTTTGATATTTTTCTACTCACGAGTTGGCAACTCACCCCCGTTGTACCACAGTTTTTGCAGGTTGACCGCTTGGATCAGTAGCGGCTTCGCTGGCGCACAGTTGCATTCGGGTGTTTTGCATTGGTAGGTGGGACATTTGTATCGTACCCACTCTTGTATCTATATTTCATATTGTATCTAGTTAACTCCATCAATCAAAATTTGTAAATTGTATATGTAACGAGACTTAGTGAGATTGTGGTTGCGAGACTTAGAGCGAGGGGTTTTCCGCTACTATTTATGTCTTGTTTTTCTTTATCTTTGTAGAGAACTTCGCCGTTGGGCGTCGTATACTTATTTATACTGTCTTGCATGGTTATGATCCGCCGTATGGAGAAGAGCTAGCTCCCGCTTGGGGATACCTTTATCATTATCTTGTATATGTAGTTTTGGATCAAAATATACAAAGGAGGTGCTGCCCAAATTTTTAAAAGATGAAACACGTTTTCATACTAGTAAATTTCACTTGCATTCTTTTGTTCCTTTTTTTTATGCATTAAGAAAACTTGATTTCATTATACCTTTATTTCAAAACTTCACCTCCTTTATTTTCTTAAAAAGGTTTAGATTCTGGGTTTTCAGCTTACTTGAATTACGTACGCCTTTAGATGTTGCGTGATTTAAGTGCTGCTCATGAGCTAATATTTCGGGTCGTGACAAAGTTGGTATCAGAGTGCTAGGTTTAACATTGGTTTGAGTATATGTTTGACTATGCGGAGTCTAGGGCGGGAGTGTATTTCGGAACCTAGGCTTGACCTTATGGAACTTAGACTTGAACGGGGGGTATTAGACCCTAACTTTCGTTTCATAGGCTGACCCTGATTGATGGAGTAGGTAGCTTGAGTAGAGTGACGTACCGTACGTATGTTCCGCAACATATTTAAGATACGATACTCCACTTAAGAAACCTTAGGATGTACATATTTTGAGATCTATGATTCTCTTCGTACCCATGATTATACATCCATTTGAGATCCTTGATTTTATTTGTTTCCATGATCGTACTACCATTGATGATGTTCCTTCTTATGATCATGTATCCATTCTGGATCTGTCGTTTCCTCTCATGCCGTTGATCTGTTCTCATCGATACTCGATTGAGGTTCCTGTCACCATGGTTGAGCACAGATTGAGCTGCTGCTGGTGTTTCGGTCAGGGCGAGCTCGTCTGGTACGAGGGCTGACCATTGTGTTTTCTGGTGACACGAGAACGTCTAGATGTAGTATTATGTTGTGACCTCTTGTGGAGGTGAGTGCTTGGTTTTACACCGGATGGTCAAGCCATTGTTAGAGCTGCCAGTTGCGAGATGGCTGTTGATGTACAGCTTACCTCAGAGATTGTGATGTCATCTACCATGTGGACATATGACCCAGCTGTTGCTGAGATTGATGGGATGTCGCTTCCAGAGCTTACGAGCTAAGATCTCCGGATCTTCCAGGCAGAAATGCGACAGATGATAGCTAGTCTACCCCGAGTTGAGAGACGAAGGTGATTCGTCAGATTGATGCGCCGACGCAGGCCCAGTTGAATTGAAGATTTTTAGGGTGGAAAGTCTTACTCAGATCTAGAGCCGACCGATCCAGAGATGACCGTCGATGTATCGCATTTCATGGAGAATTGAGGTATTGCCTAGCATTCGGATGAAGGGTATTCACATGGTGTATAGGAAAAGCTAAAAAGTTCGGACGAGTGTCAGAAACCCATTTTTCCCAAGTTTAAAGTGTTCGGAGGAACATGCAGGTAATTCTGTGGACCCTCTAGAAGAATGAAACCCTAACTCGGCATGATGACCATGGAACCTCTTTTAAACCTTTAGGTTTGCAGCAGTTTAGCAGTGCCATCAGTGAGGCTTGGGTTTGCCCTTCTACGGCTGGTCCAGAGGTACTGTGGTATGTACCAGATATTTTTAGACCGCGGTCAGGTGTTGAGCCTTCGGGAAATTTTAGGACCTCGACGACTCGATCGAAAAGTTTAACGCCGTCCAGATACCATGTGATAGGAGACCAGTAAGCTGACCAGCTTCGGATAGAGGACCTCACCCAGTTGCGCTGTGAGTTGATCGAGAACGGACGAGTATTAAGTATTCCTCCGATGGTTGGAACGGGTTCCCGAGGACATGTTCGGCTAGAGATCTTCTACAGAGTGATGAAGATACCGAGTTCATGATTTCGAGTCAGTGTGAGAGACTTCGGATTGACCGTGGCCGAGGACAGTAGCAGTACGCAGACAGCAAGACGTGACGTCGAAGCGGACGATGATAAATACGAGTGGAACCAGAGGTTCATGCGAGACGCCGACGAGCTGTTGTTACTCCCCGTCGAGATTAGAGATCTGATGTGCATAAGAGGCGTTGGGATGCGGCCAGTTCCTGAGGAAATGTTGTGGTGAGGACGCTGATGTCCAGAGAATGAGAAAAGATTATGTAAGAGTAGCAGCCTCCGTACAGTTCGGCATAGGCGAGATCGAAAGAGACCTTGAGCAGGATTCCTTCCAGGACACTGCTGCAATGAGATTTGCACCAGGATCAGTTGTGTCACGTGTATTCAGAGGACCGGAGGCCGACGCCAGTAACGTGCTGCTTTATGAATGGTCGTGATGATTGGCCGAGAGATGACCAGAGAAGTGCTAGAGCGGAAATATCCCCGTTAGCACACCCGACATGGCCGATGAGCCGATGGATTACGAGATTAGTAAATCCACAGAGAAGATAAGGACCCAGTGACCGAGGATGCCAGACCATGAACAGGAGGCAAGCGAATGTTCTTGTTCTGCCGGTTTTTAGGCGCACCGATTTATTTTTCAACATTGTAGGAGGTGTACCTCGATGTCCTTTGTTGTGATTTGCGTTGTGATCCGATAATCATGATTATATCGCTTGGATTTGAGGATTGAGTTTCATGATATCGTTTTCGTGCACCATGGCTGCACCTGATGGGTATTTATATTTTTGGGCATAGTTATCGCACTGGATATATATTTTATACACCGTTGGGGTTATTTGTGATTTGTGCATATCCATTGCATTTGATGTCGATTTTGTACCTTCGTAGCATGTGTTTATGATTTCGTGGATTTCATACGGTTGATTTGATTTTGTGCGTGTGGTATGCACTCGATTTGATTTTTGCACTCGGTATAGCTTATATGTGCTTGTAGTGCATTGATATGCATTTTGTGCATGCAGTTGCACATGTTTATGATTTTTATACACCTTGGTACACTCGGTGTTGTTGTTTACGCATTTGAGTTATTGATCGGTATTTTATGCACAAGATGCACTGTATTAGTATTTCGTGCACTGGATGCACTGGATTTGTATTTTTGCATTGGATGCACCGTATTTGTATTTTGTGCACTGGATGCACTGTATTTGTATTTCGTACACTGGATGCACTGTATTCGTATTTCGTGCACTGGATGCACTGTATTTGTATTTTGTGCACTGGATGCACCAGATTGGCTCTTCGTGCATTTGTTACACTACATTTGCATTTCTTGCATTTGTTGCACCGGACGGGTATTTATGCGTTTGTCGCACTGGATTTATACTCCGTATCTTGGTTGCACCCGATTTATGTCCTTGAGCATTCGTTTTACCAGATTTGTATTTTCGTACGCATTGGCACTTGTCGTTCATTTTCGTAGATGCTACTGCACTATATGCTTTTATGGACCCGACGCGTTTTGGTGGGAATTTTGTGCATATTAGGCGCTTGATTTTTGGATTTTTGTGCGCATCGGATGCACTTGAGTGAGATTTTACTCGTGCATGTTGGATGCTCTTGATTTAGATTTCTTTCGTGCATGATGGATGCACTTGATTTGGATTTTTGTGCATTTTGAGCGCATGATATGAGATGTGGTTTTGTGCACACTGGATGCACTCAATTGGGATTTTCATTCGTGCATGTTAGTTGCACCGGATGCACTCTAGATGCACTTGATATTATTGTCGTGCACACCCCGTTGCACTGGACAGATGCTTTAATGCACACCCGTTGCACTTAGTTTTTGTTTTGTGCACATTCATAGCACTTGTATTTAGATTTAATTTCCGTGCGCACCAGACGCACGTGATTATTAGATACGTCTTTTGAGGCTGATTTTGCTTTTAAGCACTTTGTTTTCGTTTTGGCACCATATTATATAGTAGCCAAACATGACTGATCTGAGGACAATACCTGAGTACTTTGCATGCATTAAAAGTTTACCAAGAGGTGTTTGAAAAAGAGCTATAGTCTCGCTATTTCCTATGTGTCCGTGAGCGACAAGAACGTTTATAAAGGAAAACCTTTTAGGATATTTTGAAAACGACGGAACGTGTATTTAGGAAAATTTATATGGATATATATTATTATTTTACAAACGAGCGTCCGTCACTTATGCCGTGAGTTACGCATTCACGCGGCGATTTAAAAAAGATTTTTGCATGAGTTTATTCAGTTCTTGAAAGTTTTCCAAAGATGCGTACTATATACATATTATAGTATTTGACTAGTGTATATTGGATTTCGGTATTGGATTTCGAGATCTGTATCTCTATTTTAACTCAGAGGATATGCGTGCAATCCGACGATTTGCGTGATGCTTGACGGAGTTCGGTTTTTAAGTTTTGTACTCGTTTTCATGCGCACTTGACGCGCTGTGTTGTTTCTGTATTTTCCATGATTTCGGAGCCCCGTTGTTTTGAGCTGATTATTGAAATGTTTTAGATTTTGGGGGTTTAAATTTAAATTCAGGGACCGAATTTATTTATGAGGGGAAGATTGTAACATTTCAGAAAATATAAAATATTATTTTTGGAATTTAATATTAAAATAATATATTTCCCGAAAACTGCCCGATTTGCGAAATTGGAGTTTTCGAAAAAGGGTATAAATATATACCAATAATTGTGAAATAATTGGAAATTAAAATGATTTATTCATTTAATAATCTATTTAAAGGATTTGGCATTTTTAAAATTTTATTTATGCAGTTTCGATAAAAACCCGATTAGTGTATTACTAATCATGATTAAGCCAAATCCGTGTTTCTACAGTTTTTCATGGTAAGTGCACCATGACATGTTACATGTTATTTTATGGTGTTTTTTTTTGGGTTTATATGTTTTGGTGAGAAAATGAAAATAAAGGAAATGATGACTTGAGGTGAGAGGGGGACATAATGATTAGGGTAGGTATACTTTTTGTGAGAGAGAGAAGTGAGAATAATTGAGTGGGAGAGAGAGGGTGTTGCCTCATTATCTCCTCCACCATTTTATTCTTCTTCTTCTTCCTCATCTCCATCCATCCTCTACCCTTATGACCCCTATATGAAATATCCACCAAAACCCCATACCCATTTCATTAAAAACTTGCACAAGCTCAAGGGAAGCACATTGGACCAAGAAAATTAGATTTTGATGAGCTTAGGGATTCATGGGTGCTATATGAGGTATTCCCTTCACCAATTGTGTAGTTTTTCATTCATTTTAGTATTCATATGTGTTTAGATGTGATTAAGTGAAGTTTAGTGAACTTTAGGAAACCCTAGTGAGGGTTTGAGTGAAATTGTGGATTGGTGATGCTTGAGTGGCTGTTTAAGACTGGGGAATGAGTATGGGAAACAAAAATACGGATTTAGGATTTGATCCATGTCGGTTTTGTGAGAAATTAGGGTGTGCAGGGAAATATGGAGCAAACCGGGGGATTTCTGAGTTTAGAAAACAATACCAGGGATCCATTTTTGACCATAGGAGACCACCATGACAAAACGAATCCCATTGGAGCCAGGGGGATGAGGAGGCCGGATTTTAGGGGTAGGTGGCTGGCCACTTGGTGGGGTGTGGTGTCGGGGTTGGTTCAGTCGCTCAAATACACAATATACATCACCCTAGA
This sequence comes from Agapanthus africanus, assembly GCA_030015575.1. Classification (NCBI taxonomy): domain Eukaryota; kingdom Viridiplantae; phylum Streptophyta; class Magnoliopsida; order Asparagales; family Amaryllidaceae; genus Agapanthus; species Agapanthus africanus. Next base: position 213,236,824 of record JASDDO010000004.1, read on the forward strand.
CTTGTTTGCTTGGCTTTATTTGACCTGAGTCAAAATCTGGGAGCAGTTTAGTATGATTTTAGCTATGTTTTCCGTATTTTGAAATGATAATTCTTGATATTTGGTTTTGTATTTGGTTGTTGAATGTTTATACATCAACGACTAGGGGTAATTTGTGGTTTTGCATACGTGGGCTATAGGTTCTAACCTGTAGGCGATCCGTGTGCCGTTTTGGTTTCCGGACTTGATGTTAATAGAGATTGCGATTGTTTATTATTATAGGTACCCTCGCATAGATTCCGAGGCGACGGAGCGTGGCGACATCGATATCGGCAAGCAAGATCAAGGTGAGTGGATCTATATCCACGTGGGAAGTCGGGTGGATGGCGTATAGCACCCCCGCAAAGTTTTGGTGGATACCGATTTGTAGCTTATGGTTAAGAAAACCTAGATTTGGAAACTAGGGTTAGAGTTAGCTGATAGTTAGTGAAACCATATTAGAAACTAAGGATAGTTAGAAGTGATATAATATGGCTAATATGTGATGACGGTATTTGAGGATGATGTATGACGATATTGTCGTTTAGGATACTATAGGACTAGATATTCAACGTAGATGTGTCATCCAAACCATACATATTTCTAAACTGAAGAGTCGTATGCATTTTTTAAACAGATACCTTTAGGGACGTTACGAAATTTCAAATGATATCGTTTCCTTAAAAACACCGTAACCCCTATTTTAAAAACTACGGCTCGCTCTTTAAAAATTTGATTGTATGGTTCGGGTGTGTATGTTAGATTAGATACTTATACTTTTAGTAGAGATAGAATGTTATGTAAACTCGACTTGATGTGAGATATAAATGCGATTACAAGAATATAAGACGGATATGATGATATGACGATGTTTTGGCATACGGATGCGAGTCGGTTGAGATGGTTGATACCTTGTCAGTCCCCTGATATGAGATCATTATGGATGTGACCTGGGAGATAGGTATATAGTTACATTTATATATGTTGTGAACATGTGTGATATGCCATACGTGACGTTAGGTCCGTACCCCCTCATTGTCGTAAAGGTTGATAGGATCCCTAATGTTTTAAATGCCGCCGTACGATGATCTTTTCCGTGCGTGATGAGTTTGATTTTATGATTGATCCATACCCTTGAATAGAGGATGTCATACGATGGATTATACCGTACGTGACATTGTGTGGCTGGATGCCGATTGATTGATTCACCGACTCGGTCATGTTAGATACGTATACCCGTCAGCATTTGCATATGATTTACCTTATGCTGCATTCATATTATTCTCATTGCATTGTTTATACTTATGCTAGTACACCAGCACCATTATCGATGATGCGTATGTTACACGAACACAGATTTGTAGGCTCACACACTTCATCATCGATAATTTCCAAGTCACTACACAGTAGGGTTGCTGCATCATGATATGCATATTGTACACTCATGCTTGCGTATATACTATTGTACACCCATATTGCCGCACATACATATTGTACACTCATGCTTGGGTATATACCACTTGTATACCCATATTGGTGCACACATACATTGGTACATCCATACTTGCGCATATATACATTTGTATATCCATATTGGTGCACACATACATTGGTACATTCATACTTGCGCATATACACATTTGTATATCCATATTGGTGCACACATACATTGGTACATCCATACTTGCGCATATACACATTGCATACCCATATTGGCGCATATACACATTGGTACCTCTATACTTGCGCATATACATATTGTGCCTACATAGATAACTGGTTTTATTGGGAAATTGGGAACCGCATGTTATATTTTAAAAACTGGAATCATTTAAAAGAGCGGTTTTCCCTTAATATGTCATATCACTGTTCCATGTTGCATGATATACGGATATGCTTACATTTCTATTATATGTCGCATACATCATGCTCTATGATTTTACGCATTGAGATATGCTGTTTTCATAAGATTTCTGGATTTGGGAACCGTGGACATTTTAAAAGAGATTATGTGTTGTTTTAAAAACCCGGTTTCTCTTAACATGATATTTCAGTGCGTCCACCATGCGTTTTCTCGGTTCTGAGATATGTGACATGTGAAACCCGATTCGAGGAGGCGGATGAGGCCTATTGCGGGTACATGGTGGACCCGGTATGGTATCCTAGGGCAAGAAAAGGATGCTGTGTATACAGACGGTGAGCCTGGCAAAGGGACTACTACCACCGGTGATAGTATTTAGGATCGGCGGATATCCGGAGGATACCGACCGGAGTCGAAAGATGATATGGGCCGATCCGGACTGACGGAGCCCGTGGGCCGATCCGGACTGACGGAGCCCGTGGGCCGATCCGGACTGACGGAGCCCGATATATGAGGATTTACGTGCCGATGTTGGGCACGGTTTTCATGATATTTTAGAGTGTCGATGCTAGGCACTCATGTTCCATGATTTTGATGTGTCGTGAGGGACACCGTTGATTTATATCCTCATACTTTCATGCACACTCTTTTATGATATTTACGTGCAAACAGACATTGATTATATGGGTGGACGAGATCCACATGCATACAGACATTGATTATATGGGTGGACGAGATCCACATGCATACATACCTTGATTATATTGTCGGATGATATCCGCATGCATATAGATATTGACTACCTTGTTGGCACATATACAGACCACCCTAGATATCATACTATTACCTTTATGATATAGTTGACCTAGGAGTCGTTGTTTATTCGATTTCTATCTGTTGATATTTTTCTACTCACGAGTTGGCAACCCCGTTGTGCCACAGTTCTTGCAGGTTGACCGCTTGGATTAGTAGCGGTTTCGCTGGCGCACAGTTGCATTCGGGTGTTTTGCATTGGTAGGTGGGATATTTGTATCGTACCCACTCTTGTATCTATATTTCATATTGTATCTAGTTAACTCCATCAATCAAAATTTGTAAATTGTATAAGTAATGAGACTTAGTGAGATTGTGGTTGCGAGACTTAGAGCGAGCGGTTTTCCGCTACTGGTGGTTTTTATGTCTTGTTTTTCTTTATCTTTGTGGTGAACTTCGCCGTTGGGCGTCGTATACTTATTTATACTGTCTTGCATGGTTATGATCCGCCGTATGGCGAAGAGCTAGCTCCCGCTTGGGGATACCTTTATCATTATCTTGTATATCTGGTTTTGGATCAAAATATACAAAGGAGGTGCTGCCCAAATTTTTAAAAGATGAAACACGTTTTCAAACTAGTAAATTTCACTTGCATTCTTATGTTCCTTTTTTTATGCATTAAGAAAACTTGATTTCATTATACCTTTATTGCAAAACATCACCTCCTTTATTTTCTTAAAAAGGTTTAGATTTCTGGGTTTTTAGCTTACTTGAATTACGTACGCCTTTAGACGTTGCGTGATTTAAGTGCTGGTCACGAGCTAATATTTCGTGTCGTGACAAGTTTACTTATAGATGTTCGATTAGACCCGGGTCATACATATTTCAAAACTAATAAATCGTGAATATTTGAAAGACAGACCAAGGTATTCTACGGATATTTCAAAGGACGTACCTTTTCTTAAAAACACCATAGTCCTATTTTCTAAACACCACGATTCATGTTATTTCAAATGGAAAACTGTATGACCCGATTATATAATGGTTATTTCCTTATTGTTGTGTTTATTATTCAGCTCCCGCATATTCTTGCTGTTCGCATCGCATTGCATGCATATATTGTGTTTTCATATGCCATTATTGAAATCATGTTGTCAGGACACCAGCACCATTACCGTTGATGCGTATGTTCCACGTACACCTGCTTGCCGTCTCACTCACATCATCATCGGTAATTACTATGCCACGTACACTGTAGAGAATATTAATTCATTTATATCCCGTGTTAGCTGATAGTTCTGATATATTATTAGTGTGCTAGATTAGATATTGCATTTATTTACTGTGTTATTGTCACGACCCGAGAGTTCCGACTCGTGACCGGCACTTAACCACGCAACGTCTACAGGCGTAACGCAGCTAAGTAAGCCGAACCCAGAAATCAAAACCAATAAATAAAGAGTGATTAAAACATTTTTGTAAAAACAGTCATACATGTCTGAAAAACATCTTATTAGTTTAGTAGAAATCCTTTTAAGTTCAAGAGTTATAACTTTTATAATTTTGGCAACATTTCCTTTTTAAACATTTGCCCCGCAAGTCGGGTAAAAGCAAGGTGTAGCAGAAATGACAAGTAAATGAATGAAGCATCACAATATGATATACGACGCCGTAGCGAAGAATACCCAGTAAAGCAAGGACAATATCACAAAAGGTAAGACTGCATAAAATAAAGCCGGCTCACATGCGAGCTCGACACCAGAGTATAAAATCATACACATCGTCCTCACAACTGTCTCTAAGTCAATACAGAAAGGTAGATGGAGAGTACTAGATACATCAATGTACAACTGAAAGATAACAGATACCGTACAAAAACCCACCTAACAGCAAAAGGCTAACTCGCCTCAGCAATGGTATCTGTGCCAAAAGATGCGGTAGACAGCCAGCCGCGACTACTCCCAAGGGCAACCTGCAAATACTGTGGCACAACGGGGGTGAGTTGCCAACTCGTGAATAGAGATAACATATAAGGGTGATCGCGAGCATGCACATATAGCGTGGCTCTACTAATGCCATCAGGTGATATCAATGCATGCCAAACAGAGGATGCAATAGTAATGCAAGTACTCTAACAGGTAAATGCTACAGGATGAGATATATAGTAGTCACTACTGAGTATGGGATAAATAACATCTACATGGACTATGTCAACATGGAAAACAATAATCGGTGCCTCAGACTACACCCAAATCCCAAATACACTCAGGCGCCGGCACACCCATCGGCCCTCAAATCCTGTACATCTCTGAGAAATCACGAGTGCCCAACATCGGCACCCAAAATATCATAAAATACTTGTGTCCAGCATCGACACGCAAATCCTCGTATCTCGGGCTCCGTCAGTCCGGATCGGCCCACGGGGTCCGTCTGCGGTATCGGCCCTCGGCCCTGGCAGTACGGATCATCCCGCATCCATCTCTCGACTCTGGTCAGTATCCTCCGGACAACTGCCAGGTCCAACCAATCACCGGTAGGTACTTGCCCGCCTCCAGGCTCAATCGGCAAAACCCATCGATCATCTCGCCGAGGGGAACCATACCGGGCCCACCACGAACCCGCAAACGGAACATCCACTCCTTGAATCGGGTTTCAAGCACACGTCTCAGCACCGAGAAAACGCGTGGTGGACACACCAAAATATCATATCACGAGGTACCGGGTTTTTCAAAATAGTGCATCTTTTCTTAAATACTTCCACGGTCCTCAAAACAGAAATCACATGAAAATCCAACACCAATAGTAAATCCAAAGCGATGTACAATATAAATCAATCCATAATATGGGTATAAGGGGAAAATCGCTTTTAAAATAGTTTCCGTTTTTAAAGATGTCATGCGGCTCCCAATGTCCAGGAAATCTTCACCAATCATATGTAAGATAAACTATAACAATATAATCATGGCAGATCTACAGTGGGTGTGGCATGGCAATTACTAACGGTGTGTGTGTAGCATGCAGATAGTGCTCGTGCAACATAAACCGTTAGTAATAGTGCGGTATTCTATCAGTTCTAAGCATATATCTATAAACACATAGCAGGGAAATGCAATATGCAATGACAGTCCACGGGGTAAATGCAATATATAATACTAAGGTCCTATCAGCCCTGACGCATAACGCCATGCGGGCGATATCCCCGTAGATGTGAAATCTACTCACCGAGATCCCGCGCTAAGTGTATCCAACAACTTGCTTGCCCTTCTTCGCAGCGTCCGTCTCACTGGCCTGCGAACCTAGAATCACATAACACATATCACACATAAGCTCAATTTCACAGAAACGCGACATTACGGTCCAACTAGAAACTCGTGTCGCAAACCAATCGCGCGTGTGCGCGATACGCTAAAACGTGTGATCACGCACTTGAAACTACCCCGACGCGTCGCGATACGCAAAAACCCCAAACCTACTCACGTATCACGCGTGTTGCGAAGGTTTAGAAAAACGGCAAAATAAGTATTTGGTCCCAGATTTCTATACAGAACTAGATTTACAAAACTATATACATAACAACACCCTACACACTAGCAGACACCTACAGGACCAAACACCAACCCAAACCCTACCCATCTGGCCGCAAATTGCGGCCAGAAAGAAGAAATTGGCGGCCTACTGTAGCAATTAGGGGGTCGGGTTCAAGCTATGGTATCAGCACATCTCCACTACACTGCAGTCTTCCCAATTTCACTTAGATCTCATCGGGTCAAAAGCAGATCCAGAAAACCTCAAATTTGCTTAAAAACGACAATTTGCATCAAATAAGGAAACTGGTGGTATTTTAGTGTAATAGGGGTTAAGCTAAGCTAAAAGGGTCTCAACAAACCTCAATTATCCTACTGAAACCAAATCACACCACATTAGCACAAGATTCCCACTAAACACCTTAAATCGCACTAAAACGCACTAAAAACCACTAACCGATGCAAAACGACACTAACCAAGCAAACTAGGGAATAAGTTAGGAAGTATACCTCACACTTAACCCTAGGGAGCTGAAGGAAGCAGAAGAAATGAAGGGAAGAGGCTGATGCTACTGCTGACTGCTACTGGTGTTGCTGCTGCTGCTGAATTGCTTGTTGCTGCTGCTGCTGAATGCCTACTGCTGTTGCTGTTGCTGCTGCTATGCTTGCTGCTGTGCTGCTGGTTCTGGAGCTGAGGTAAGTGTGTGTGTTGTGTAAGTGTGTGGGTGTGTGAGACTTGAGAGAAAGGCAAAGAAATGAGAGGAAAACAACCATGACCCAATTGTCAACCCTCCTCTCTCTCTTCATTAATGGCAAGCATGGCTTGAGCCATGATGCCTACTCCCTCCCTCTCACAAGTCAACACCCCTACAAATTCAAATTAAAGTAACTTTTAATTAACTAATAAAACCCACTTAAAAACCCATAAGACTTAATCCTATGATTAACTCACCATGGTTAATAATTATGGTAATAACTTATTTTAAAAACCCTAGTTTACACGCACATGTGTGTGCAAGCCTAGGAAAATTTTGGAAAAATATTTATTAAATTAGGAAAAATATTTAAAACACAATTTGGTAAACTTTTTATTAAAACCCATTATTTAAATATAATTAGCCACTAAACAAATCCTAAGGTGTTACAGTTATCTCATGCATGTATATTCATATGTTCATTTGCCATGCGATAGTATGGGCCAGTCCGGATTGCCGGAGCCCAGTATTTCATTATTTATTTACATAGTGATTTATGACTTCGGATTTCTATGAGATTTCTGGATTTATAGAAACCGCAAAGATTTTATAAACTGATTATCATTTTAAATGAAAGTTGCGGTTTTCTCATGATATGATTTGAGATATGTCCACCATGAGTTTTCTCGGCTCTTGAGCGATGTCATACACCTGATTCGAGGAGGAGGAGGAACCGTCCGTGGGTGCATGGTGGACCCGGTGCGGTACCCCGGGACAAGATGGTCACAGATGATGGCGTTGAGCCTGGCAGGGGAGCACTACCGACCGATGATTGTATTGTGACTCGACGGATATCTGGAGGATACCGATCGAAGTATGGACTAGTCCGGATAGCCGAAGCCCTAGATTTTGAGATTTGATGATATGGGCCAGTCCGGATAGCTGGAGCCCCAGATATTGAGATTTAAGGATACAGGCCAGTCCGGATTGCCAGAGCCTGAAATATTGAGATATTGGAATTTATGTTTTGTGTCGATACTTGACATTGATTCTATGTTAATTTCATTGATAATACCTCGATTTAAATATACAGAAATCTCACTAAATTAAGAAAATAGTTTCACACGCAGGATGTATTCTGTTTTCATTATATTGCATTCATACCACATATTTACGATATGTTGCTATCAGAGGCACTGACACGAGCACATGGTATTACACCTATGTATAGATGTTTACCCTTGCCACCTTATCATGCTTCAGACCTTATCATTTTGAGGATATATATATTATGATCGTATTGACCTAGGTATTAGGGTAAAAATTTACACCCCGGTTGACCGAGTCAAAGTCAAGGTCAACCCCCAAGCTAGGTGGGCCCAAGCCCAGGTCAAGCGGGTTCATGCCCAAGTCGAGCCCGTGGTCAGCCTCCCCATGCCAACAAAAAAAATCATGTCACAAATAATTTTTATGTAATTTTTGTGCATGAATGTATGCAAAATGGGCATAAAGCCAAATTTTTGTAAGCCCATGGCTTATGTGCAAAATGAAAAGGCACATGAGCAATGGGATAGGCAAAATGCCACTTTGCAAAGCCCAAGGGGCTATATGTAAATATGTAAGCCTATATAAAGCAACCTGATGATGAATAAAAAAGAACACTTTTCATTCTCTCAAAAAAACCTAGGGTTTGTGCCTCTTTCCCCTTTCTGAAGGTTTCAAACCTTCTTCTTTTTTTAATTAAATCAAGAGTTTTACTCCCCCCTTTTCAAAACTAAATAGTTTTTCACCACAAAACCCACCAAGGGGAGCTTCGATCTGTCATTAGATCTCAAAAAGAAGAGATATTTAGATCTCACATCTCTTGATCTTCAAGATCCGGCCAAACAACAGGAAGAGGAAGAAGAACCCCCTTTATCATCTTCAAAACATCCTAGGAGTTTAACTCCATATATATACATATATATATATATATAATAAATATTTCCTTTCTGAAGCATAGCTTCTGGTTCTGGGACTAAAAGACCTCTTTTTCTCGTCGGCGCCCAAGCGCCCACGTACCGACACGTGGCGCGCTTGCACTCCAACGCGCTAGCGCTCCAGCGCAAGGCGCCCACGTGCCGACACGTGGCGCACTTGCACTCCAGCACTCTGCGCTTGAGCGCAAAACGCCCACGTGCCGACACGTGGCGTGCTTGCGCTCAAGCGCCCAGCGCTCGAGCACCCAGCGCTCGAGCGGTCGAGCGCAAAGCGCCTACGTGCCAACACATGGCGCGCTTGCGCTCCAGCACTCTGCGCTCGAGCGCAAAGCGCCCCCGTGCCGACACGTGGAGCGCTAGCGCCTAAGCGCACAGCGCTGGCCCCACGCATCCTTTGGATGGCTTTTCCCAAAACCCCCTTTCAAAACATATCACACGCACACTGCACATTGAGTTCGCATGACCAGTTTAACCCGTCAATCGGAGGTTCCCTCGCTTCAAAGGAGAGGGATAATTAACGGCAGCTTAGTCCGTGGCTGCAGGAGATTCGGATCCCCACAATCATTAAACCCCGGCCTACCCTAGGAGGAGGGAATATGTAGTACGCCTGACAAGCGTGCGTGCATTCACATCTCAATGGGGTAACGAAAAACACCCTACAGATTCTGGCACGTCCGGTGGGACCAATCTCTCCTCCCATATTTCGGGATAAACATTCATGCGAACTCAATCAAAATACATATCTATATTTATACTAAAATAATGCTTTTTCATGCAGGATTTTCAAGCAATCACCTTTCAACAATGTCTCCGAAGATGAACTCGGCTCCCATCTCATACACGATGAAGATGGACTCCAGAACCGTCCTTCCTGCCAGTCTCGGGCGACAATGGGAGGAGGAGACGCTACCATTTGGCTCTATTATGTTCGTGTCAGCTAACACCATCCCAGCTCCTCAAGCTCCGGTGATCGACAAACCGGCCTCGAAAGGCAAGAGGCCAAATGTGGTGGTCTCGAAGGCATCCCAACCCAAACGTAAATCGGTGTCTGGACGGCTTTCCATGGACCCAACTGGGGGCAAAGCCATCGGAACAAAAGAAGTTGCCAGACGTCGTGGGCAAGCCCAGGCGATACCTTCGACGGACACACGGGCAGATGTCTTCTCAAGCATCCCCATCACTCGGCCTATGGCGGCTTCCCGAAGAGCAGAAGCCTGCCAAGCGCTTAAGGCAGAGAAGCTGAGGCAGAAGCGGCTCAGATATAGAGCCAACAAAAGGGCTAGGGCTCTGGCCATGTTAAAATTTATGAATCTCCAAAGCCCGGACCGCTCCGCGAAACCAGCTGCCAGTGATGAAAGTGTAAGTCCATGCTACCTCTCCCGGTACTTTCGGGCATGCGGAATTTGACGAAAAACAATTTTCTAGAGGTGGTAATATGGACTCAAAACCGGATCTTTGTTAAACATCTAACTAACAACCTAACTAGGAGTTGTTAACTACTCGGTTAGGGGGTTATACCTTTCTTTCTTGATCTCCTTCGTCTTCAAGCCTCGATGGTTGTCCGGATCGGCTTCACTCCATCGTCTCCTTGCGCCGAAGATAGATCTACCTCGAAAGCTTCTACCTTTGGCTTCTTCTTTGATCTTTGAAGAAACTAGTTCATTTGGTTTGCCAAACCTTGTGAACTAGAGTGAGTAGAGAAGAGTGTGTTGGGATTTTCTCTATGGTTCTTGGTTCTCAACACATGAGACAAGTGAACCATAGACTAAGAGAGGGAGAGCAAGAGGAAGAAGATGAGAGCTCAAGAACACAAGAGAGAGAATGAAAATGATAGAATGAGAAAGACTTTTCTCTCTTGGCTCTCATAATCCAAAGCCATCATCACAAAAATAGTAATCAAGTATTGTGTAAATGGTTTAAGCTACAGTAGCCATATCATTTCATGCACTCATTTCTCACAAGAGAAACAAGCAAGTAAAAAGTCTTTGCCATGAAATGATAGCCATTGTCATCATGATGGTCAACTAGTCAAACCTAGTCAACCGGTCAACAAAGTCAACAAGTCAACAAAGTCAACCCCTCAACAACCATGTCACCATAATACTTAATTAATATTATTGTTAATCATATATCATATTCTCATTAGGGTTGAGCAAAAAGTCAATAGTCAACAGTCAATGGTCAACAACCCTAATGAGAATCCTCTGTCTCTGTCTCTCCGTCAACTGTGCATACACACCCGCATCCGCGTTCCGAGGAACACGAATACATACTGGATAAATCCAATCCCAAAACGTACACTAGGATCTGGCTTAAACCAAAGCCCGCTAGTGTTAACTGTCCGGACACTGTACGCGCATAAGTGCACGGATGTGACCGAACCCTGTCGCAAAACCATGCGACCTCTACTCTTTTGCCTAAAGGCGAATAGCTTTCTGTGTGGGACTCTAAAGACTCGACACTACGCTGGCAGTGGGTTTAACCACAGACCGCAAGCGGCACTAGCTGTGCGTAACGGTCCCCAGGTAGAAGCCGACAAGAAGACTGACGAGGTGAAACCCATCTGAACTCCTACTGAGCCTGAATGTGACAATCTCCGTACAGTCCGGTCTGTTCGTCTGATACATCGCATGGCGGGCATAAGGGGGCGGTAAACGTCAGTCCCCTAATAGCGGTACAAGTCGTGTCAGAGTGAAGCCCAAAACACCCTGAGATAACACTGGAAGCCTACCAGTATATCTCGATTGCCCTGGCCAGGGACTACTCGTGTAATGGCTCTCCTAGACACAGCGTGATGTCAACCCCCAATACCGGGAGATACGAATCCTGTCTAACCGTCACTGCCTCCAAGTGCTTCGGGACTGCACCCAACTACTACCTGTTTGCACGACTCTTTTGAGCCGTGGTAGGGTAGTAATCAAAGTACAGTGGGAACACAATCGAGGCGAAGTGACAGTGTCAAGTCAGCGGACTAAGCTGTACTCATGTCACCTGGGAACTGATAACTGACGATAGGTATAATACCAACCGGTCAGTTCCCGACGAGTCCTGTCCAGTGTACTCGTAACCTAACGAGCACCCGTATACTATCTCCAGTACGACGTACAGATGGCTGTGGGACAGACCATCTCCCACACTGGGATGAGAAGCGCATACGCTAGTCTACTCCGGAGTATTGATGCCCTGTCTCGATAGTCCTGCGACTAGGGACCTGTATAAGGATGTGCTTATAGATTACCCAGCCCCCACTAGTGTGACTGCCATCACAACGCTGGTAATCTAGCAAAGATCCTAAGGGCTCCACTAATGTGTATAGGTGATATACTAAAATAAACACATGTACACATTGAAGTAGAAACAAACCAAGTAGCATACTACAATATTGAGCAAGATTGTTTATACAAGGTGAATATCCCAAGCTTTCATTAAGTAATATACAAACTAGTATGATACAGTAATGGCCTCTAGGGCATATACACTAACAATCTCCCACTTGCACTAAGGCCATGTACTGGCGTATCGAAGACCTATCATCACGATCAGCCGCTCGAACTGAGTCTGGGGCAAGGCCTTGGTGAATGGATCTGCAGTGTTATCTTCTGAAGCGACCCTCCGAACCTCGATCTCCTGGCGATCCACGATCTCCCTGATCAGGTGATACCGCCTCAAGATGTGTCTGGATATCTGATGGGACCTGGGTTCCTTCGCTAAAGCTATAGCCCCGTTGTTGTCGCAATACAGAGGTATTGGATCAACAGTGGACGGAACCACCTGAAGTTCTTTCAAGAACTTCCTCATCCAGACAGCTTCTTTTGCGGCATCAGATGCAGCGATGTATTCCGCTTCCATCGTCGAGTCTGCAACGGTTTCCTGTTTGGAACTCTTCCAACACGCCGCCCCTCCATTGAGGGTAAAGACAATACCTGACATGGACTTGGAATCATCCTTGTCACTCTGGAAGCTGGAGTCAGCAAAGGCCTCGATCTGGAGGTCTTTTCCGCCATACACCAAGAACATCTCCTTAGTCCTTCTCAGGTACTTGAGAATGTTCTTTACCGCTATCCAATGTTTCTCCCCAGGATTTGACTGATACCGGCTTACAACACTCAGTGCATAAGCTACATCCGGTCTGGTACACAACATCGCATACATTATAGAGCCTACCGCCGAAGCGTAGGGTATAATAGACATGCGATCTCTCTCCAAATCAGTCTTGGGAGACATCTCTTTAGAGAGGGTGATCCCGTGACAAGCCGGTAGGTTACCGCGCTTGGAATCTTCCATACTGAATCTTTTCAGTATGGTGTCGATGTACCTGGACTGTGAAAGTTCTAATATCCTCTTGGATCTATCATGATGGATCCGGATCCCCAGGATGTATGAGGCATCACCCAGGTCTTTCATGGAGAACCTGTGTGACAAGAACCCCTTGACAGATTATAGCATAGGAATGTCATTTCCTATTAAGAGAATGTCATCCACGTATAAAACGAGGAATACTACAGTTCTCGCTACAAATCTACTATAGATGCATGGTTCATCTGGATTTTTGATAAAGCCAAATTCCTTGACCGTCTCATCAAAACAGATGTTCCAACTCCGCGATGCCTGCTTCAGTCCATAGATGGACTTAAGCAACTTGCACACGTTTCCGCAGCTCCCAATCTGAATGAAACCCTCTGGCTGGTCCATATAAACACACTCCTCTAAATTTCCATTTAGAAAAACGGTCTTTACGTCCATCTGCCAAATCTCATAATCGTGGAAGGCAGCAATGGCAAGAAGGATCCGAATCGATTTCAGCATAGCTACTGGAGAAAAGGTCTCGTCATAGTCCAAACCAGGTCTTTGACGAAAACCCTTTGCAACCAGTCTAGCTTTATAGGTCTCAACCTGTCCATGTACACCAATCTTCCTTTTGAAGATCCACTTGCATCCTACGGGTTTTACCGTATCTGGAGCAACATCCAACGTCCATACTTTGTTGGTGTAGATGGACTCCATTTCGGTCCGCATTGCATCCAGCCATTTTACCGAGTCAACGCTCTGAATGGCCTGCTGGAAGCTAGTTGGCTCATCATAATTTATGATGCAATCCTCTCTATCCCCGTCTATGAGAAAACCGTAGTATCTCTCGGGCGGATGAGACTGCCTACTACTCCTGCGGAGCGGCGCAGGAATGTCATTTTCTTTTGAACCCTCTGGTTCTACTAAGCTTTCAGTAATAGTATGTGGTTCTGGAATTTCTTCCAGTTCTATTTCGCTCCCACTTGTTTCCTTTTCTAAGAACTGGTGTTCCAGAAAATGGGCATTGCGAGAAACAATGATCTTTTGTTCCTCTGCGTAATGGAAGAGATACCCCCTGGAATTCTTTGGGTATCCCACAAACTTGCACAGTACTGAGCGTGCCTTGAGTTTATCCGCATGCTGCTTTTTGACAAAAGCCGGACATCCCCAGATCTTCAGATATTGAAGATAAGGTTTCTTCCAACTCCATATCTCATATGGTGTGGTAGGCACAGTCTTAGTTGGAACTCGGTTCAAAAGGTATGCAGCTGATTCTAGTGCATATCCCCAGAATGATCGCGGTAACTCAGCGTTACTCATCATGGACTGTACCATATCTAATAGGGTTCGGTTCCGTCTCTCCGATACACTGTTATGTTGCGGAGTGTATGGAGGAGTAAGCTGAGAGAGAATTCCATTCTCTTTTAAATAGTCCAGGAACTCGGCACTCAAGCATTCACCACCTCGATTCGATCTTAATGTCTTGATACTTTTGCCGGTTTGTTTTTCTACTTCATTCTTATATTCCTGGAATTTTCCAAAGGCTTCGAATTTATGTTTCATTAAGAAGACATAACCGTACCTTAAAAAGTCATCCGTAAAATTAATGAAGTAAGAATAACCGCTTCGCGCATGTGTAGACATTGGACCGCACACGTCGCTGTGTACGAGTCCCAAGAGCTCGCTCGCTCTTACTCCGTGTCCAGTGAACGGAGTCTTTGTCATCTTTCCTTTGAGACAGGATTGACAAGTGGCATACGATTGATATTCGAACGGATTCAAATATCCTTCTGTATGTAACTTCGTCAATCTTCTCTCATTGATGTGACCCAGTCTACAATGCCATAAGAAAGTCTGATTTATTTCTGGAGACTTTCTTTTGTGTGTATTCTGGACATTGAAAATCTGTGGTTGGTTTAGTACGTATATACCATTGCTTAATGTACCTGACCCAATCAGAACTTGATTAAGGTGAATGTTTACAACATTACTTACAAACGCAAATTCATAACCTTCTTTAGAAATCAAAGATACAGAAATGATATTACAAGTTGCGTTGGGTACAAAAAAGCAATTACGTAAAACCAAAACATGTCCATCTGACATTCCCAGGTGATAGTCCCCCACGGCCTTAGCATCCATGCTAGCTCCGTTTGCAACTTTGAGGGTCATGTCACCTGCCTTCAAAACCCTACGGTTTCTCAACGCCTGCAAAGAATTACAGATATGAGATCCTGATCCGGTATCCAATACCCAGGAAGTAGAGTTTATTGATAGACAGTTTTCAATAACATACACACCTGGAGCTGAAGCCGCAACTTGCTTAAGATCCTGTGTCCTGGCTTTCCAAGCCCAGCAATCTTTCTTCCAATGCCCACTCTTATGACAGAAAAAGCATTCTTCGTTCCCTATAAGCTTCCCCGCTATCTTTGTTGCTTTTTCTTTTCCCTTCGTATCCACTTTACTAACACCGCCCCTTGGTTTGGCGGAGGCTTTCTTCTTCATTCCCTTAGCTTTCGCCTTGGACCTAGAAGATGAAGATCCTCCTATAAACAATGTGGATGTTTCCCTACCTTTCTGTAGGGTGCCCTCTGCACTCCTCAGCATGTTGAGGAGCTCTGAAAGTTCAACTTCTTTTTCTTGTAAGTTGAAGTTCAGGATAAACTGGGCGTAAGTGGAAGGAAGGGACTGGAGAATCAAGTCCGTATAGAGCTCGTTCTCTAACGTGGTCCCAAGTTCCGCGAGCTCCTCAATGAAGCCAATCATCTTAAGCACGTGTTCCGCTACCGATGATCCGATGGCCAACCTTGCCGAAAATAACTTCTTCGACACTTCATATCTTGCGATACGAGATTGCTCTCCATACAGTTCTTTTGTAAGGAGAAATATGGATTCGGGGTCCATATTCTCGTGCCTCCTCTGATGTTCGTTGTCCATAGAGGCAAGCACGAGGCACTTGGCCTTCGCGCTATCGATCTCCCAAGTCTTACGGGTTTCCTTATCCGTGACGCTGGAGGTGGGACCTGGGACAGGGGGAGCTTTGGTGGTAAGGAGATACCCCAACTTGTCATAAGTGATTGCCATTTTGACATTCCTGAGCCAATCTTTATAGTTTGGCCCTGTCCGTATGTTTTTATCTAGTAATAACTTAGGTCCGGCCATGATGTTTGGTCGCTGCAATTAGGAGAGAGAGAAGAAACACTTTAGCTTGATGCTCTTGCAAGTTTAGAGTGGTTTTTAATTTGTCTAAACAGGATGGCTCCCACTGTCTCTCGAATCCCTCCTCAAACCAAAAAGGAAGAATTAGTCAGGATCAATCTCACCGTACAATACTTGCTTAACCGTTCGGTCAGGCTGGTGTCGGTACTTCGAGGGAAGTTTTCCAACGCTTTCGCGAAGTTCCTTAATTTAAGAACCTCTTTTCCCTGGGGGCGTAGCCCCGCTAACACCTTTCTAGACACCTACTAGGTTTATAGCATTGATCGTTTAGTGAGAAATTTCCCGAGGAGTAGCATATACTCACAGTAGGATCGGGATCCAAATATCATCGCGTGACAAAACTGAAAGAATCCTACCAGAATCATCACACTCCAAATAGTATGCAGTGCTAGCAAGTTTCTGTTCTTTCGAAACTCCCGATGTGGATTTATGCCCCATGCTCTTAAGACCTTGGCGTGAGGTCAAAATGTCATAAGTCACATGTCAAGTTCTTCCCATCATTATCCAGGTTAATTTGAACCCACCGGTACGTACCCTTGACGTAGGCCAAAATGGCAGTACGACTGTCTCAAACCAACGCATTCTATCTATGCAACAGATATATATCCGGCAGCTACCAATCACTATGCCTTGGCGTGAGGTCAAAATACATGGACTCCATTTCGGTCCGCATTGAATCCAGCCATTTTACCGAGTCGACGCTCTGAACGGCCTGCTGGAAGCTAGTAGGCTCATCATAATCTATGATGCAATCCTCTCTATCCCCGTCTATGAGAAAACCGTAGTATCTCTCGGGCGGATGAGACTGCCTACTACTTCTGCGGAGCGGCGTAGGAATGTCCTGTTCTTTTGAACCCTCTGGTTCCACTAAGCTTTCAGTAATAGTCTGTGGTTCTGGAATTACTTCCAGTTCTACTGCGCTCCCACTAATTCCTTTTTCTAAGAACTGGTGTTCTAGAAAGTGGGCATGACGAGAAACAAAAACCTTTTGTTCCTCTTCGCAGTAGAAAAAATATCCCTTGGAATTCTTTGGATATCCCACAAACTTGCACTGTACTGAGCGTGCCTCGAGGTTGTCCTCATGCTGCTTTTTGACAAAAGCTGGACTTCCCCATGTCTTAATGTGATTATGATAGGGTCTCTTCCCACACCACATCTCATATGGTGTAGTAGGCACAATATTAGTGGGAACTCGGTTCAAAAGGTATGCAGCTGATTCTAGCCATACCCCCAGAATGATCGCGGTAACTCAGCGTTACTCATCATGGACCGTTCCATATCCAATAGGGTTCGGTTCCGTCTCTCCGATACACCGTTATGTTGCGGAGTGTATGGAGGAGTAAGCTGAGAGAGAATTTCGTTCTCTTTTAAATAGTCCAGGAACTCGGCACTCAAGTATTCTCCATCTCGATCCGATCTTAGAATCTTAATACTTTTGCCGGTTTGTTTTTCTACTTCATTCTTATATTCCTGGAATTTTCCAAAGGCTTCGGACTTATGTTTCATTAAGAAGACATAACCGTACCTTGAAAAATCATCCGTAAAAGTAATGAAGTAAGAATAACCGCTTCGCGCATGTGTATACATTGGACCGCACACGTCGCTGTGTACGAGTCCCAAGAGCTCGCTCGCTCTTACTCCGTGTCCAGTGAATCGAGTCCTTGTCATCTTTCCTTTGAGACAGGATTGACAAGTGGCATACGATTGATATTCGAACGGATTCAAATATCCTTCTGTATGTAACTTCGTCAACCTTCTCTCATTGATGTGACCTAGTCTACAATGCCATAAGAAAGTCTGATTTATTTCCGGAGACTTTCTTTTGTGTGTATTCTGGACACTGAAAATCTGTGCTTGGTTTAATACGTATATACCATTGCTCAATGTACCTGACCCAATCAGAACTTGATTAAGGTGAATGTTTACAACATTGCTTACAAACGCAAATTCATAACCTTCTTTAGAAACCAAAGATACAGAAATGATATTACAAGTTGCGTAGGGTACAAAAAAGCAATTATGCAAAACCAAAACATGCCCATCTGACATTCCCAGGTGATAGTCCCCCACGGCCTTAGCATCCATGCTAACTCCGTTTGCAACTTTGAGGGTCATGTCACCTGCCTTCAAAACCCTACGGTTTCTCAACGCCTGCAAAGAATTACAGATATGAGATCCTGATCCGGTATCTAATACCCAGGAAGTAGAGTTTATTGAAAGACAGTTTTCAATAACATACACACCTGAAGCTGAAGCCGCAACCTGCTTCAATTCATGTGTCCTGGCTTTCCAAGCCCTATAATCATTCTTCCAGTGTCCTTTCTTATGACAATAGAAGCATTCTTCCTTATCCACAAGCTGCCCCGCTTTCTTTGTTGCTTTTGCTTTTCCCTTCGTATCCACTTTACCAACACCGCCCCTTGGTTTGGCGGGGGCTTTCTTCTTCTTTCCCTTGGCTTTCGCCTTGGACCTAGAAGAGGAAGATCCTCCTACAAACAAAGTGGATGTTTCCCTACCTTTCTGTAGGGTGCCCTCTGCACTCCTCAGCATGTTGAGGAGCTCTAAAAGTTCAACTTCTTTTTCTTGTAAGTTGAAATTCAGGATGAACTGGGCGTAAGTGGAAGGAAGGGACTGGAGAATCAAGTCCGTGTAGAGCTCGTTCTCTAACGTGGTCCTAAGTTCCGCGAGCTCCTCAATGAAGCCAATCATCTTAAGCACGTGTTCCGCTACCGATGATCCGATGGCCAACCTTGCCGAAAATAACTTCTTCGACACTTCGTATCTTGCGATACGAGATTGCTCTCCATACAGTTCTTTTGTATGGAGAAATATGGATTCAAGGTCCATATTCTCGTGCCTCCTCTGATGTTCGTTGTCCATAGAGGCAAGTACGAGGCACTTGGCCTTCGCGCTATCAATCTCCCAAGTCTTACGGATTTCCTTATCCATGACGCTGGAGGTGGGACTTGGGACATGGGGAGCTTTGATGGTAAGAAGATACCCTACCTTGTCGTAAGTGATTGCCATTTTGACATTCCTGAGCCAATCTTTGTAGTTTGGCCCTGTCAGTATGTTTTTATCTAGAAGTAACTTAAGTCCAGTCATGTCGATTGGTCGCTGCAATTAGGAGAGAGAAGAAGAAACACTCAGCATGATGCTCTTGCAAGTTTAGAGTGGTTTTTAGTTTGTCTAAACAGGATGGCTCCCACTGTTTCTCGAATCCCTCCTCAAACCAAAAAGGAAGAATTAGTCAGGATCAATCTCACCGTACAATACTTGCTTAACCGTTCGGCCAGGCTGGTGTCGGTACTTCGAGGGAGGTTTTCCAACGCTTTCGCGAAGTTCCTTAATTTAAGAACCTCTTTTCCCTGGGGGCGTAGCCCCGCTAACACCTTTCTAGACACCTAGTAGGTTTATAGCATTGATCGTTAAGTGAGAAATTTCCCGAGGAGTAGCATATACTCACAGTAGGATCGGGATCCAAATATCATCGCGTGACGAAACTGAAGGAATCCTACCAGAATCATCACACTCCAAATAGTATGCAACACTAGCAAGTTTCAGTTCTTTTGAAACTCCCGATGTGGATTTTTGCCCTATGCTCTTATGACCTTGACTTTGGCCAAAATATCATAAGTCACATATCAAGTTCTACCCGTCATTCTCCAGGTTAATTTGGATCCACCCGTACCTACCCTTGACTTTGGCCAAAATGGCAGTACGACTGTCCCAAACCAACCCATCTATCTATGCTACACATGAATACTCAATAGCTACCAATCACTATGCCTTGACTTTGGCCAACATACATAGCTTGAATACTATTGACTATTTATGTGAAACGAAGGAGGGCTACGAATGGTTTTGGCGAAACCGTGAACGTAGTGAACTTGATATAGTCGATGGAACGAGATAGCTTTTAAAAGGAGTGGCTCAAGCTCCGCATTTAAAAGTTAGTTTTGAAAAGAACCGAGTGGTTTTTCGAAAGTGTTCCAACGACTTTTACTTGGTTTATTTTCTTGCATTAGTTCTTTTAATGCGTGATATTCTTGCATTAGTTCTTTTAATGTGTCCCATCATTTAATCCTACCATTGCAGAAAACAACCAAAATATGACATACGCTTATGCCATTCGCATTCGCCACGGGGCCCCGTCATTACCCGTTAGGTTACTTAACTAACGACAGAGCGGGTGCTGGGCTAGCGCGGCTGTAAAACATAAGCAACGCCTAAATAATATCATATATAGATATATTACAATGATAGACATTTCAGATCACAGATGAACACATTGGATATACTAGGAACCCGCAATTCGTACGAGCCTGTAACGAAAAGAAGATTACACGGTCGCGGTGAATAGCCAATACCCCACCCAAGATCCCTACGGGTGCGGCAAACTACCCGCCAAGTACCCGAAGCGAAGTAACCTTCCTCAACCCCGTGAGTAGGCCACTCGGCACTTCGGCATACCTGGTAGTTTATGCACCCCCTCCATGGGTCTATCCTAGGAGCAAAAACAGTAAAACGAAATTATACAATGACGGCTACAACCCCGACCCGGTTGTGCGGCCATACAAATAATTATTACATCAATTTACAAATTTACATGAATTGAAAGAAAAGAAAACTCTCATCTCACAACCCCCCGGCTATTCACCCGCGACAATCCAATGAATTCATATACACATTCCAATGACATTACAGATCACAGATTTGTATAACTCCCATTAATCGACATATAGCGATTAGTAGACGTTCAATACAAATATCGCATCACAGAAAAACCCGTCAGCTTAAGTCTTTTAGAAGTTCGATCAAAAATACGGATTTATAGGCCCCAAACACAAAATTTTCGTTCTGGAAAATCTGGGCAGAAAATACATATTCCAAAAATCTTAAAACAACCCCAGAAATACACTGCACCAAATTTGGACCTCGGCCGAGTCAACTCGGCCGCGGAACCGCGGCGGGAGAGTGCTCCCGCCGCATTTCCGCGGCACTTTGAACGGTTCGTGGGACCAAATTTGGTGGTTATTCAAACAAAAGCCTGAGCCGATTTTTAAGATGAAAATTATCAACTTTTGAACAGAATAAAAATCGGCAGAAACTTGACAACTCGGGTTCGTTTTGTGACTTTTTCTTTGATCGATATTCTAGTTACTTTGCTAACATGTTAGATAGAGTTTAACTAGGCTCTGATACCACTGTAAGTCCATGCTACCTCTCCCGGTACTTTTGGGCATGCGGAATTTGACGAAAAACAATTTTCTAGAGGTGGTAACATGGACTCAAAACCGGATCTTTGTTAAACATCTAACTAACAACCTAACTAGGAGTTGTTAACTACTCGGTTAGGGGGTTATACCATTCTTTCTTGATCTCCTTCGTCTTCAAGCCTCGATAGTTGTCCGGATCGGCTTCACTCCGTCGTCTCCTTGCGCCGAAGATAGATCCACCTCGAAAGCTTCTACCTTTGGCTTCTTCTTCGATCTTTGAAGAAACTAGTTCACTTGGTTTGCCAAACCTTGTGAACTAGAGTGAGTAGAGAAGAGTGTGTTGGGATTTTCTCTATGGTTCTTGGTTCTCAACACATGAGACAAGTGAACCATAGACTAAGAGAGGGAGAGCAAGAGGAAGAAGATGAGAGCTCAAGAACACAAGAGAGAGAATGAAAATGATAGAATGAGAAAGACTTTTCTCACTTGGCTCTCATAATCCAAAGCCATCATCACAAAAATAGTAATCAAGTATTGTGTAAATGGTTTAAGCTACAATAGCCATATCATTTCATGCACTCATTTCTCACAAGAGAAACAAGCAAGTAAAAAGTCATTGCCATGAAATGATAGCCATTGTCATCATGATGGTCAACTAGTCAAACCTAGTCAACCGGTCAACAAAGTCAACAAGTCAACAAAGTCAACCCCTCAACAACCATGTCACCATAATACTTAATTAATATTATTGTTAATCATATATCATATTCTCATTAGGGTTGAGCAAAAATTTAATAGTCAACAGTCAACGGTCAACAACCCTAATGAGAATCCTCTGCCTCTGTCTCTCCGTCAACTGTGCATACACACCCGCATCCGCGTTCCGAGGAACATGAATACATACTGGATAAATCCAATCCCAAAACGTACACTAGGATCTGGCTTAAACCAAAGCCCGCTAGTGTTAACTGTCCGTACACTGTACGTGCATAAGTGCACGGATGTGACTGAACCCTGTCGTAAAACCATGCGACCTGTCGCAAAACCATACGACCTCTACTCTTTTGCCTAAAGGCGAATAGCTTTCTGTGTGGGACTCTAAAGACTCGACACTACGCTGGCAGTGGGTTTAACCACAGACCGCAAGCGGCACTAGCTGTGCGTAACGGTCTCCAGGTAGAAGCCGACAAGAAGACTGACGAGGTGAAGCCCATCTGAACTCCTACTGAGCCTGAATGTGACAATCTCCGTACAGTCCGGTCTGTTCGTCTGATACATCTCATGGCGGGCCTAGGGGGCGGTAAACTTCAGTCCCCTAATAGCGGTACAAGTCATGTCGGAGTGAAGCCCAAAACACCCTGAGATAACACTGGAAGCCTACCAGTATATCTCGATTGCCCTGGCCAGGGACTACTCGTGTAATGGCTCTCCTAGACACAGCGCGATGTCAACCCCCAATACCGGGAGAGACGAATCCTGTCTAACCGTCACTGCCTCCAAGTGCTTCGGGACTGCACCCAACTACTACCTGTTTGCACGACTCCTTTGAGCCGTGGTAGGGTAGTAATCAAAGTACAGTGGGAACACACTCGAGGCGAAGTGACAGTGTCAAGTCAGCGGACTAAGCTGTACTCATGTCACCTGGGAACTGATAACTGACGATAGGTATAATACCAACCGGTCAGTTCCCAACGAGTCATGTCCAGTGTACTCGTAACCTAACGAGCACCCGTATACTATCTCCAGTACGACGTACTGATGGCTGTGGGACAGACCATCTCCCACACTGGGATGAGAAGCGACGCTAGTCTACTCCGGAGTATCGATGCCCTGTCTCGATAGTCCTGCGACTAGGGACCTGTATAAGGATGTGCTTATAGATTACCCAGCCCCCACTAGTGTGACTGCCATCACAACGCTGGTAATCAAGCAAAGATCCTAAGGGCTCCACTAATGTGTATAGGTGATATACTAAAATAAACACATGTACATATTGAAGTAGAAACAAACCAAGTAGCATACTACTATATTGAGCAAGATTGTTTATACAAGGTGAATATCCCAAGCTTCCATTAAGTAATATACAAACTAGTATGATACAGTAATGGCCTCTAGGGCATATACACTAATAGAAAGAATGGCTGAATGTGTTATCCACACTGTCTACATGGCCGGACATGAAGAAACGAACCCTCCTCTTCTTCACAGCCATGGTGATGATATGGTTGACGCTACCCAGCATTGGCTCGATCTAAATGATGAAGAGCTCGCTCAGGCCGATAAGCCAGAGGAGCCCATGGTTCCTACGGAATTGAGCTCAGGAAATAAAGATTACCTGGTTGTCATAGCCGGAACTACAGAACAAGCATTACTCCAATGGCTTCAAAGGCAATTTCAGGACAGGGATGAGAAGATGGCCGAGGTCTATTCCAAAGTCGACGAGCTGGCAAACGTCGTGGCAGATCTCGTGACCCAAGTCGCCCGATTGCAATTACAACAGAATCAAATTTTGGCTCATGAGCCAAGGATTGATACCCGGGGGCAGCCAACTGATATCCCTTTCAACCTAAAAGCGGAGCGCCTTCGCGAAAAACAGCCGCAATCAGCCTCCAGTCCCTCCGATACATACGCCGGGGTGGAACCGCCTCTGAAAGAGAAGCTGGAAAAGGTTTATTCCTTCAAGAGGGAAAAGGTCCACAAGATATTCAGGGACGCCCTAAGAAACGGTCTACAACTGCCAGAATCAAAGAGACCGCAAGAAGAGAATATGACCGACGACCCAAAATATTGCCCCTATCACAGGGTGATAGGTCATGCCATTGAGGACTGCATCGTCTTCAAAGATTGGGTCGAAAGGCAATACAAGATGGGAGAGATAGAACTGTCTAAAGGCGCGTTGGCAAACAGTCAAACTACGACCGCCGATTTCATGCAAATGGAGACCGAAGCCTTTCGGGAACCTAATCCTCCTAGACATGTGTCATTATCTGAAAAGGGCGAACCAAAGACCGATCAGCCTCAAGGACCAGCATCAGTAAAGGCACCGACTCCAACGGAGAGAAAGAAGAAGGTATACTCCTTCAAGAGGGATGAAGTCCGCAAAATATTCATGCACGCCTTGAACAACGGTCTGCAACTGTCCGTTTCAAAGAGGCCACAGGAAATGAACATGACCGGCAATCCCATATACTGCCCATATCATAGAGTGGTGGGTCATACCATTGAAGACTGCTATATTTTCAAAGATTGGGCAGATGACCAATATAAGCTTGGAAAAACCTCATAATCCCCGGATGTATCGGCAAGCCACAGAGCTAGGTCATCAACACAGCTCCGCCAAGATCAAAGTTCAAGGAGCTGGGATAAGCAAAAAGGACCACCACGTCGTTAAACTGGGAATGACAGACCATGAAGTCTTTAAACTGGGAATAATCGACCACCACGTCATTAAACTGGGAACAGTTGACCACCATGTCACTAAACTAGGAATAATCGACCTCTAAGTCGTTAAACTGGGAATGTAAAAAAAATGTAAAAATGTAAATAAAAAAAATGTGTAAATAAAAGAAAAATAAAGAAAAGCCGAAATGATGGGGCAACTCGCAATAAAAATCAGCGAGTGAAAATAAAAATGGAAATAAAGCCGAAATGATGGGCAACCGCGAACAAATAGCCGAAATGATAGGGCAATCGCGATCTTCGCAATAAGAAAAGCTGAAATGATAGAGCAATCGCGGTAAAACAAAAAAAATAAACAAACAAAACAACGGCGAATGATGAGTCGCTCCTAGTTGAAAGGTTCCTAAGCACCCTAGTGGGTTCTCACAAGGCATCGGACATGCCAATTTTAAATTTTTTGGTGCCGAGAAACCCTAGACAACGGATCTTAGACTAGAAGTTTGGGCGAAATATAAAGCTAGTTAACACTTAACTACTAGGATACGGAAATTACAACCTTTGTAGATCCGGATATCCACCTCCACGGCTCCGCAACGAAGTCTTCTCGCTGTCCATCACGAACCCTCGACTCATTCGTCGGCTTCATCGGAATAATGTGCGGAATAGGTCGTCGGCTTTGTGTCAAAGACGATCTACGTCGAGGTTGCACAAACTCAAGCTCCGACTTCACAAACTTGTGAAACTTGTGAAGTAAACACCCAAAACAACTTGGCAAGAGGTAGAGGGTGAAGAAATAGGAGATGGGTTCACTTTAGATTTGGATTTCTCTCACTAAATCTCAAGTTGCCATTAGAGTAGCAAGCTTGAAGAAGAAGAAGAAGATGGAGCTCATGAAAAGAATATGATAAGTCTTGTGATAAAAATAAATTTAAATCAAAATACTTATCATAACTTGAACTAGGGTTAAGTGTAGAGAATTAACCATGGTCACTTGGATGGGTTAGGGTTAAGCATGAAGATAAGGATGGTTAGCAAAGTCAAAGCTTCATGAAGCTTCAATATAAAACAAACTTAGCCACCATTCTTATCATAACTCATTTCAAATAAATAAATAAACAAATAAATAAATAAATGAATATGCAAAACCCTAATTATCAAATTAACCATGGATTAATTCTATAAACTTAACTATATGATCAAGTATCATCAAACATGATACAAAGTAGTGCACTAAAGCATATCACATATACAATGTGCATCAAGTGAGAAAAATCCGTTTAAAGTGAACCAATACTAGTTAATGCAATGCAATATATCAAATATATAATTATGCATTAAATCATTAAATCAACATTTGATTCAATGATCCGGTCATGTCGCACATAACCGACTAGAATCCAATGTATCGATTTATCGAATCAATGATTCGATAACTAGGTCATATCGAATATAACCAATCGAACCATGTATCGCGAGAATGAAATGCGGTATCACATACACGCATTATTCTCGGTCCTGCACATATCTCATATGCGCTCCTATTTCGTTTCGCTTGAGCCAGGAAACCTCTGTGTAGGACTCTAAAGACTCGTCAATACGCCGTAGCAGATGATGATCAAATCAAGCATCCACAAGCCGCAAGCGGTCTGCTAAACGTAACGGCCACCCGGGTATTGAGCGATCAGAAGATCGACGAGCTAGCCCGCTCACACTCCTGCGAATCCGACCAGTAACACTTACCGCACAGTCCGGTCTCTTCGTCTGATATGTCGCATATCAAGTCTAGGGGTGGTAAACGTCAGACCCCAATAACCCGATAAGTCGTGCCGATGTGAGGCTCGTAACGGGTCGAGAAACTACTGGTAACACTTACCAGCAAATCTCTGATCAGCCCTGGCCAGGGACTTCTCTGTTACGGCCAATCGAGCACAGCGCAACATCAACCCCCAATACCGGGAGAGACGAAACCCCTCCTATCGCTCATTGCCTCCATGTGACTCGGGACTGTACCCAAAGACCACCGTTTTGCACGCCCTCATAGACGTGGTAAGGTGGAGATCAAAGCACAGTGGGAATCACACAAGACTCTATGACGATCTCGGGTCCACAGACTAACCTGTACAAGTGTCACCTGAGAACTGCCATCTGACGTGAGGTATAATACCATCTGGGAGTTCTCGGCGAGTCCGTCCAGTGTACCCAGTCTCCACTGAGCACCCGTACACCATCTCTGATGTCAAACACCAATGGATATGGGATCATCCTGTAAGTGCACGGCGGCGCCCCGGCCGTCAATCCGACGGCCAAACGCGGAAACGGTGATAAACTTAAATTTTGCGGACTTAGCAAACCGGCACCACCGCGCACTAAACACCCGGATCATGCCATTAAACTAGTCTAAGCTAACAAGAGAATGAGTTAGAGATATACCGACTGATCCGAGTCCTCCGGTCTTCATCTCCACTCCGATCTCCTCGCGGGATCTCCGGTCGTCGCCTCCTCGCCGGAAGGGCACCACGTCGCCTGCATCTTTTACGGGCTCCCGCCTCTATACCGAGGCAACTCGGGCGCGAAGCTGGCGAATCGACGCGTCCAAGATTTGCTGTAGGATGTGTAGTGTAGAATCATAGTCTCTTTTTGGGGTGGGGTTGCCATGATGGAGGAATCAAGATGATATGAACTTGGGGATTTTTGAGGCAATGAAAAATGATATGAATCAATAATTTCCCACACCCTTACCAAAAATGAAATGAACCCTCATCTCCATCTAAAGTGGCCGGCCAACATTTTGTATGAAATGGTGGGAGGAAAACAACTAAGGGAGGTGAGTGTAGGATCAATCAAGAGGTGACCATAACCAAACATACACCATGCTTCATTAAATCCAACCATACCCTTTCAATCTCATTTAATGAATAAGCATGGATGAAAGATATGAAGCTATCATAATCAATCTATATGCAAGAAAACCCCTCCACAAATGTAATTTGCAAAACTGCAAATTACCCCCTCAATCAGAAAAGTCCGGCCGGGAAAGAACAAAGGAAAACCGGCCGGAACGGAATGCAAACTGGCAACTCCAGAAAACTGGTCCCGTAATAAATTACAGGAAAACCCCATACTGTGCATACACACCCGCATCTGTATTCCGTCCGGATACAAATGTAATGAGACAAAATCTACACTGTACTAAACTAGGACCGGCTTAAGCCAAAGCCGGCTAGTAATATCCGTTCGATCCTGATCCGTGCAATACCGCACGTATCTGATTGAACCCTGCCATATAACCATACGGCCACTAGTACAATCTGTCCGATCCTGATCCGTGCAATACCGCACGTATCTGATCGGACCCTGCCATATCTCCATACGGCCTCTACAGCGTTTCGCCCGAAAGCTTGAGTAACTGCAAGTGTGGTGGACTCTAAAGACTCGTCAATACTATGGCTGTGGATTTAACCACTAGCACGTCAGAGGTATAAGCCAATACGTGACGGGCCACCAGCTATTGACTAAAAGGGACGTCGATGAGCGAACTCATCCTGACGCCCTACTGAGCCTGTCGGTGACAATATCCGTACAGTCCGGTCCGTTCGTCTATGAGCATCGCATGTCGGGCCTAGGGGGTTGGTAAAAGTCAGACTCCCAAAAGCGGTACAAATCGTGTCGGAGTGTAGCCCAGAACACCCTGAGATACTACTGGAATACCTACCAGTAAATCTCCTGCCTTGGCCAAGGTCTTCGTGTAATGGCTCTCCTAGACACAGCGCGACCTCACCCCCAATACCGGGAGAGACGAAACCCCCGAAGATCCGCTCACTGCCTCCATGTGGCTCGGGACTGTACCCAACTAAAACCTGTTTGCACGACTCCTTTGAGCCGTGGTAGGGTAGTAATCAAAGCACAGTGGGAACTCACACGAGACAAATGACGATCCCCAGGTCGATGAACTAACCTGTACACATGTCACCTGGGAACTGCTATCTGACGTCAGGTATAAGACCAACTAGCATGTTCCTGGCGAGTCCTGTCCGGTGTACTCATAACCCAATGAGCACCTGTATACATCTTAGGTGAACCAACTGACACCAGTGGCTTGTGAGACCGGCCACCGCCCCTCGTCGGGGTCTCGACTGTATACACTAGTCTACTCTGGACAATCGATGCCCTGTCTCGAAACTCCTACGACTAGGGACCTTTTAAGGATGCGCTTATAGACTCCAGCTCTCACTTATATGATCGCCCTCATACTGCTGGCAGTCAAGCAAGAATCCTAGGGGCTCTATCAACGTGCAATAGCGACATGTCAGGTCACCTAAAGCAGTACACGATGATAAAGGTAAACCAGATAGCATACTATCATCTCGAGTAAGACTGTCCTACCGGGATAGGTCCTCCCTCAATCATTGCAATCACGTGCCTGTGATCCAATAATTGACTCTGAGGGCACTATCTCCAACAATCTCCCACTTGCACTCAAGGCTAATTATTGCAATGTCGCATACTCACAACCCGTGTGATACCGAACACCCAACTCCTCTACTTGTCAGTCTCACAAAACTCGTTTGTGAAACTATTGCGTTCGAGGAATAGCCTCAGTGAGTGGATCCGCCTTGAAGTTTCTTTCTATGTCTCTCTATATCTCAAGTTCGCGGAGAAAGCTATCTCCCGAAATGAGCAATACCTGTCTTAGAATGTCTGGATGTCTGATCGGACCGAGCTCATAAATGAACTCCAAATCCAAACTTCTTAGACTGTATCGTCAACTGAACTTAATCAGTATCCTGCGCCATGCCTCCCTCAGTATTTCCTTGGACCACCTGTCCAAAATACTGCCCCTCGTCAGAAGGAAAACTAAAACTCTGACAATCACCCTGTCGTCCATGTCACCTTGGAAGCCTGGAGTGATAACCGTCTCCTAAAGGAGGCAGCCGTTATCATATCCCTAGAACATCCACTTATGTTCTAAAAATGTTTCCGACTGTTTCTCCAGGATTGGATCAATGTCAACTTAATTGCATCTAGTGCAAAAACAATATCTGGTGTGGTACTTGACATCTCATGATTGACTCAACTGCCTAAGCAAGTGATCTGCCAATCATGCACATCCCTCTCTACTTTAGTCTATAAGACACCTTTAGAGAGGGTGACTCCATTACCTGCAGGTACACTACCATGCCAGGAGTCGTCCATTCTAAATACTCTTAGAATGCTGTCAAAGTACCCTGATTGGGAAACCACCCAAATCTAGATCTAAAACCATAGATCTAGTAACCAGTATGTCTGATATAATGTCCAAGTCCTTTGTGGAGAAACCACTGTGTGACGACCAAAGTATAACCGATCGTAGTATAGGAATATCACTTCCTACTACCTTCTCAACAGATCCATCCCCTATTCTGATGACGTCAAACCTATGACTGTCACATCAGAAATAGATGATCTATCTCCGCTACATCTGCTTTAGTCTATAAATAGACATAAGCCTGATGTCCACCAATGCTTCCGCTGCTCCCACTGACTACGACAACCCTCTGGCAGAGTCATATAGACGTACACTTCTAAAGCTAGTTTAGAACGACGCTATACTCATCCTCCTGCCGGGTCTCGCAGCCTGGAACAACAACAATGGCAAGTGTGGGTAAACAAGAACTTCCCTGTCACCGTCCTTGAGGCTACCGGAGTACCTCTCGGGTGCCTGAAGTTACCCACCTTATCTGCGGAGTGGCCAATGGAATGTCAAATCAGATTGAATCTTCAGGTTCCTTATCAAATCTTCAGTAATCGTTTGCGGTTCTGGAATCACTTCCAGTTCTACCATACTCCCACTACTGTTTTTGAAAAAATCCATTTTTAATAAAACTGTGGCGAGTTTTGAACAATATCACTATTGATCTTCCAGATGGTAGAAAGTCAACCCTCGTCATAGCCTGGGTCAACCCACAAACAGCCATTACAGAAACGTGCCTTGAGTTGTCCAGTGTCTGGTTTTAATCATAAGCCGGACAACTCCCCGTACCTTAACAACGTTAAGATATGAACTGTTCTACATCCAATATAGAACCAGAGGCACTGATTTGATTTAACCAGATTCAAATCATGCAGCTGTCTCCAGTGCATGTCAACTAAATGGAGAGAGGCCGATCAGCGTTACTCAACTTAGGAATACTTCCAATTATGAGTAACCTGAAAGAGAAGCAATTTCTCTTAATCATTACTATCAACTGAATACCATTCACAAGTATCTACATCTTCGATCACTTTGAAGAATCCCGATACTTGCAATATCTGGTTCTCTACTTTATTCAAATACCTATTACTTCTCAAAATTCAGACGCTGTGTTTCCACGAAACACCTGTCTAAAAACTAGAGAAGTCATAAGTAAACTGAATATAGTACGAGGACCAACCCCTCTGTCCTAATGGACACTGGACAACATACAATACTCTATATAAGTCCGCTGAGTCTAACAACTCAATCACTGTGTATCGTAGGTTGAAAACTGTACTTATGGTTAAGAAGAATTACACCGCTGTTTAATGCTCCTTACCTAACCATCCACTGATATAGGTAAATGTCATCGACATAATATCAAAAGGTATATCTCACTCTACGAAAATAGACGTACAGATATATCAATTTGAAATTGGTGCACAACAGCGGATATTCAAAACCAAATATTTGCCGACCGGCAAACAGCCCAGATGATCTCCTCAAATATCACCGATTACAACGAATCCCTATATAATGAGGATGATCATCCAATTCCCAATAACTTACTCCCACTCATCATCTGTAAAACCATACAAATATGAGAATCAAACCTGGTAAATACATACCCTGGAGCAAGTATCTAATCGGGAAATCAGTTTTCTTTTAACAGTACACAGTTAAACTGAAACATTGAAATGTTTCGATGGGGTATCCTGGTATTCCTAGTAATGCCTCATCCATTATCCAAATTCACAACTGTAACCGTATAATTCTTTGCCACCTCTCCAAATCCCTTCATATGTCTTTAGTCATTACCTTCTGTACACCCCTTAGGCCAAATGGTTTTCTTCCTTCCCTACCGTTCGGCACCAGCCTATGGTTTGGAAGAAGACTATCCAATAAGCATAATGGGTGTACTGTCCTAGTCCTAGGAGCACTCACAAAGCGAGAGAAGGTGAAGATAAAAGACACCTGAATGTACTTTATTCCTATTTCTCCTGAACCAGAATCCATCCCCGAACTGGAACAAGTTCCTTTCGAGTTCGTATATAACCATACGATGGATTATCCAATAAAATGGGATCTTCGTAGTGATACGGAGTGTCCTGGAGAAATACAAAGGTGATTTAGGATAGGCGAAGAAATACTTGGTTTGGTCGTGAATAGCAGTCGCAATTTACTTTGCCCTCATACTAATCCCTTGCTTTGTCTTAATCTTAATACCTTCTGTACACCGTTTAGGCTAACTGGTTTTCTTCATTCCCTACCGGTCGGCACCAGCCTATGGTTTGGAAGAAGACTATCCAATTTGCGTAATAGGTGTACTACTCCTAAACCAAGGAGTACTCGCAACATGAGAGAGGGTGAAAAGAAAAAACAACTGAATAATCCTATCCGTTTTCTCCAGAACCGGAAACCATCCTCGAATTCCTTCGAGTTCGTATCTAACCATACGATGGTTTTGTCCAATGGAAGTGGACGTTCGCAGTAATACGGGGTGTCCTGGAGAAAAGGGTAAAAGTAGGAGTGGCAATGAGGTCTGCAACTCTGACAATCCAAAAGCCAGTGTTAAGAAGGTTCGGTCAACTTGGTCACTGAGTCAAAGTCTTAGGGTCGGGTCAATGGTCGCTGCCAAAGAGAGAGAGAGAAGAAACACTCAGCGTGCACTCTATCCTAGATCAGAATGGTTACCAATTTATCTAATCTGGAAACCTCCCACTGTACTTCAAATTCTCCTCCAAACCTGAAAGAAGAATTAGTCGGGGTCACCCGAGGAGTAAACCAACTCATCAGTGGGAATCGGGATCCAACTCTCATCGCATGATAACGTGACGGAATCCGCTCACGGTATCACACTCCAGAAGGTATGCGCATATCTGGCAAGTTTCAGTACTTTTGAAACTCCCGATGTGATTTCTGCCCCATGCTCTTATGACCTTGACTTTGGCCAACATATCATAAGTCACATGTCAAGTTCAACCCGTCATTCTCCAGGTTAATTTGAACCCACCCGTACATACCCTTGACTTTGGCCAAAATGGCAGTACGACTGTCCCAAACCAACGCATCTATCTATGCTGCATATGAATACCCCAATAGCTACCAATCACTGTGCCTTGACTTTGGCCAACATACACAGCTTGAATACTATTGACTACCCATATGAAACGACGGAGGGCTACGAATGGTTTCTGGCGAAAACCTTTAACGTAATGAACTTGATCTCGTTGAAGGAACGGATAGCTTTTAGAAAATATAGTGACGAAAACCTTTACTAAAGAGATCACTCCCGGTGAAGGGATCTCGGCTCTTTCCCCGTAGAATGGGGTGCAGGATATTCCAACTGAATACCACGGTGCAAAGCAAAAGTAATCGGCTATAGTGAAGTTAATGCCCTGACGCAAACTTCTGTCCAAGGGGTC
Organism: Agapanthus africanus; assembly: GCA_030015575.1. Lineage (NCBI taxonomy): Eukaryota > Viridiplantae > Streptophyta > Magnoliopsida > Asparagales > Amaryllidaceae > Agapanthus > Agapanthus africanus. Next base: position 213,270,415 of record JASDDO010000004.1, read on the forward strand.
ACTCCCGGTAAAGGGATCTCGGCCCTTGCCTCGTCGACTGAAGAGCAGGATATTCCAAATGAATACCACGATGCAAAACAAAAGTGAACGTCCTTGCAACAACAGCTTTTTGAAAAGTGTTCCAACAACATCAAAATAGGTTTGTTTAACTTGCATTGATCCGAATCAATGCAGTCCCATCAATTGATCACACCACAAAGAACGAAAATATACCGACGTACGTATATGCCATCCGCATTCGCCACTGGGTCCCGTCATCACTCGTTAGGTTAGCTTACTAACGACAGAGCGGGGACTGGACTAGCGCGGATGAAAAACATATACAACATCTACTAATATATATACCAATATATTATATTTCGCTCAAGGCGTGAAAAGAAATGCAACATCACAGAAATGTACAGCATCACAGAACAATACAGATATCTGGGATCCCCGGGTTTCACAGAGCCACTACTGAAACCCGACGTTCCCCTGGTCGTGTGGATAGCCTGTGCAATGAAATCCTAGACCCCTACGGGCGCGGCAAGTCACCCGCCAAAACCTGAAGCGAGGCAGCCCCTTTCAGCTCCGTGAATGGACCACCCAACACTCCACGGAATCCAGCAACTTGGGCACCCCTCCTGGGTCAACCTGTACCCCCTACGAGTGCAGCGAATAGCCCGCCAATCCCAGAGTGAAGCCCCCTCCGTCCCAATGCCATGAGATGCGGGCTTGTTGCCCTCCAGAACCCGGCTATCCGTGCACCCCTCTGCGGGGTAATCCTAGTACAGAAAGTAAAATATACATACACCAGGTACATCGACCGCAACCAGGTCGTGCCCCAAAAGAATAATACAGACAGGCAGTGACGGCAGTCCACATGTCGGACGCTCGCCCCGCAATATCAAATGCACATAATACAACAGCACAGTACTAGCATTGCATCCAGGCTATCCCCCACGACCGATCCGCAACATCACAGCAAATACATAGAACATCAACATGAAAGTCACGTTCGCAAATCCGTCTAACCGGGCTATAGCAGTTAGACCGGATTTACCGATCGAGTGACATTCACGGTCGCAGATATAATGTAAATACTGTGAAAAATGTGTTTAAAATTTTCCGATTGATCAAACTTAACAAGTGGGCCCCCAAACAAAACTGTAGCACTCACAGAAAACCTGGGCCCAATTTTAATATTCCAGAAACCACATTTTCAACTCAGGAACATTCTACAAAATTTTGGGGAAATGAACAGTTGTTACTGCGGCGGAAGCGCGGCCAAAGCAGGGGTTTGGCCGCCCTTCCGCGGTGGAACAGTGAGTTCATGGTACCAAATTTTTACAGTGTGTTTCTAATTCCCTGCACATCACTCTGAGACAACCTGAAAAATTTTTGGACTCAAAAAAAATTCGACAGAAACTGATGTGCTTGAAATACGCGGTTTCGGGATTTTGTTCGATCGGAAACGTAAAACACATTAAACCAAGCTAGACGAAGTTAATGGCGAGGCTTTGATACCACTGTAAGTGCACGGCGGCGCCCCGGCCGTCAATCCGACGGCCAAACGCGGAAACGGTGATAAACTTAAATTTTGCGGACTTAGCAAACCGGCACCACCGCGCACTAAACACCCGGATCATGCCATTAAACTAGTCTAAGCTAACAAGAGAATGAGTTAGAGATATACCGACTGATCCGAGTCCTCCGGTCTTCATCTCCACTCCGATCTCCTCGCGGGATCTCCGGTCGTCGCCTCCTCGCCGGAAGGGCACCACGTCGCCTGCATCTTTTACGGGCTCCCGCCTCTATACCGAGGCAACTCGGGCGCGAAGCTGGCGAATCGACGCGTCCAAGATTTGCTGTAGGATGTGTAGTGTAGAATCATAGTCTCTTTTTGGGGTGGGGTTGCCATGATGGAGGAATCAAGATGATATGAACTTGGGGATTTTTGAGGCAATGAAAAATGATATGAATCAATAATTTCCCACACCCTCACCAAAAATGAAATGAACCCTCATCTCCATCTAAAGTGGCCGGCCAACATTTTGTATGAAATGGTGGGAGGAAAACAACTAAGGGAGGTGAGTGTAGGATCAATCAAGAGGTGACCATAACCAAACATACACCATGCTTCATTAAATCCAACCATACCCTTTCAATCTCATTTAATGCATAAGCATGGATGAAAGATATGAAGCTATCATAATCAATCTATATGCAAGAAAACCCCTCCACAAATGTAATTTGCAAAACTGCAAATTACCCCCTCAATCAGAAAAGTCCGGCCGGGAAAGAACAAAGGAAAACCGGCCGGAACGGAATGCAAACTGGCAACTCCAGAAAACTGGTCCCGTAATAAATTACAGGAAAACCCCATACTGTGCATACACACCCGCATCTGTATTCCGTCCGGATACAAATGCAATGAGACAAAATCTACACTGTACTAAACTAGGACCGGCTTAAGCCAAAGCCGGCTAGTAATATCCGTTCGATCCTGATCCGTGCAATACCGCACGTATCTGATTGAACCCTGCCATATAACCATACGGCCACTAGTACAATCTGTCCGATCCTGATCCGTGCAATACCGCACGTATCTGATCGGACCCTGCCATATCTCCATACGGCCTCTACAGCGTTTCGCCCGAAAGCTTGAGTAACTGCAAGTGTGGTGGACTCTAAAGACTCGTCAATACTATGGCTGTGGATTTAACCACTAGCACGTCAGAGGTATAAGCCAATACGTGACGGGCCACCAGCTATTGACTAAAAGAGACGTCGATGAGCGAACTCATCCTGACGCCCTACTGAGCCTGTCGGTGACAATATCCGTACAGTCCGGTCCGTTCGTCTATGAGCATCGCATGTCGGGCCTAGGGGGTTGGTAAAAGTCAGACCCCCAAAAGCGGTACAAATCGTGTCGGAGTGTAGCCCAGAACACCCTGAGATACTACTGGAATACCTACCAGTAAATCTCCTGCCTTGGCCAAGGTCTTCGTGTAATGGCTCTCCTAGACACAGCGCGACCTTACCCCCAATACCGGGAGAGACGAAACTCCCGAAGATCCGCTCACTGCCTCCATGTGGCTCGGGACTGTACCCAACTAAAACCTGTTTGCACGACTCCTTTGAGCCGTGGTAGGGTAGTAATCAAAGCACAGTGGGAACTCACACGAGACAAATGACGATCCCCAGGTCGATGAACTAACCTGTACACATGTCACCTGGGAACTGCTATCTGACGTCAGGTATAAGACCAACTAGCATGTTCCCGGCGAGTCCTGTCCGGTGTACTCATAACCCAATGAGCACCTGTATACATCTTAGGTGAACCAACTGACACCAGTGGCTTGTGAGACCGGCCACCGCCCCTCGTCGGGGTCTCGACTGTATACACTAGTCTACTCTGGACAATCGATGCCCTGTCTCGAAACTCCTACGACTAGGGACCTTTTAAGGATGCGCTTATAGACTCCAGCTCTCACTTATATGATCGCCCTCATACTGCTGGCAGTCAAGCAAGAATCCTAGGGGCTCTATCAACGTGCAATAGTGACATGTCAGGTCACCTAAAGCAGTACACGATGATAAAGGTAAACCAGATAGCATACTATCATCTCGAGTAAGACTGTCCTACCGGGATAGGTCCTCCCTCAATCATTGCAATCACGTGCCTGTGATCCAATAATTGACTCTGAGGGCACTATCTCCAACACATCCATCGCCCATCACATGGGTCGAGAAGCGTATACGCTAGTCTACACTGGTATATCGATGCCCCGTCTCGATACACCCACGACTAGGGACCTTGAAGGATGTACTTATGGACTACCATGTCCCCACTAGTATGATCCGCATCATAGTCCAGGTAGTCAAGTACACATCCTAAGGGCTTTACCAACATGTAACTATAAGACAGTATAAAGAGACTAGTGTACATGTTAAGATAAAGAGTAACCAGATAGCATACTATCATATCGAGCAAGAAAGTCATCTCTATATATGTCCAAGCATCCAATATAATATACATCATCTGTACAATACTGGCCTCTAGGGCATACATACAACTAACAATCTCCCACTTGCACTAGGGCCAGCTGCTGTAGTATCGCATACCGAGCATCCCGAAGAGTCTCTCAAACTGTATCTGGGGAATGGCCTTCGTGAGTGGATCCGCCGTGTTGTTCTTCGTGTCAACTCTCCTGACCTCGATCTCCCGGCAATCAACTATCTCCCGGATCAGGTGATACCGCCTCAGAATATGCCTGGATCGCTGATGGGACCTGGGTTCCTTGGCTAAAGCCACCGCTCCATTGTTATCGCAATACAAAGGTATTGGATGCTCAATGGATGGAACCACTCCAAGTTCAGAAATGAACTTCTTGATCCAAACAGCTTCTTTAGCAGCATCGTTGGCAGCGATGTTTCAGCCTCCATCGTCGAGTCTGCCACGGTTTCCTGCTTGGAACTCTTCCAGCTAACCGCCCCTCCGTAAAGGGTAAAGACAAAGCCCGACTGCGACTTAGAGTCGTCCTTATCACTCTGGAAGCTTGAATCGGTAAAGGACTCCACTTGGAGTTCTCCGTTACCATACACCAAGAACATATCTCTAGTCCTTCGCAAGTACTTGAGAATGCTCTTCACAGCTGTCCAGTGACTCTCTCCAGGATCAGCTTGATACCTGCTCACTATACTTAGTGAGTATGCTACATCGGGTCTGGTACATAGCATCGCATACATGATAGAGCCTACTGCCGAAGCATAGGGTATACCTTGCATGCGAGCTCTCTCCAAATCAGTCTTGGGAGACATCTCTTTGGAGACAGTGACTCCAGAGATCGTGGGTAAGTTCCCACGCTTGGACTCTTCCATACTAAACCTCTTTAGTATGGTGTCAATGTACCTGGATTGGGACAATCCCAAAATCCGTTTAGATCTATCTCTATAGATCCTAATTCCCAATATGCAGGAGGCATCACCAAGATCTTTCATTGAGAATCTTTGTGATAAGAAGAGCTTGACCGATTGCAGCATAGGAATATCATTTCCTATCAAGAGTATGTCGTCTACGTACAATACGAGGAAGACAACCTTACTCTCTGCCACCTTCTTGTAGACACAAGGTTCATCTGGATTTTTGACGAAATCAAACTCTTTGATAACGACGTCAAAGCAGATGTTCCAACTCCGCGATGCTTGCTTTAATCCATAAATGGATTTAAGCAGCTTGCACACCTTCCCGCTGCTCCCACTGTCTACGAAGCCCTCTGGCTGAGTCATGTACACGCACTCTTCTAAATCACCATTTAGAAAGGCGGTCTTAACATCCATTTGCCAAATTTCGTAGTCATGAAAGGCAGCAATGGCAAGCATGATTCGGATGGATTTAAGCATAGCCACTGGAGAAAAGGTTTCGTCATAGTCCAGACCTGGTCTTTGACGAAAACCCTTTGCTACAAGTCTAGCTTTGAAAGTCTCCACTTTCCCATCTACACCAAGTTTCTTCTTAAAGATCCACTTGCTCCCAATGGGTTTTACCCCTTCAGGAGCAACTTCCAAAGTCCATACTTTGTTGGTGTACATGGAATCCATCTCAGACCGCATAGCATCCAACCATTTCACTGAGTCACCACTCGTGATGGCCTGCTCGAAGCTAGTTGGGTCATCATCCTCCATGATGCAATCCTCGCTCCCACCATCAATGAGAAAACCGTAGTATCTCTCAGGTTGGCGAGGAACCCTACTAGATCGGCGGAGTGGCTGGGGTTCATCGGGAACTACGGAATCCTCTGGTTCAACCAAATCTTCTGTTGTAGTCTGTGTCGCTGGAACCTTTTCCAGTTCTACCTCAATGCCACTTATTTGTTTCATAAGAAAACTTTTTTCTAAGAAAGTGGCATGTCGAGAAACAAACACTTTTTGTTCCTCGGGGTGGTAGAAGATATACCCTTGTGAATTTTTGGGATATCCTACAAACTTACATAAGACAGATCTTGCCTCGAGTTTGTCCGGATTTTGTCTTTTGACATAGGCTGGACAACCCCATATCTAAATATAATTAAGATGTGGTCTCTTCCCTTTCCATATCTCATATGGAGTGGTAGGCACTGATTTGGTAGGAACTCTATTCAATAGGTCCATGGCTGTCTCAAGCGCATGTCCCCAGAAGGAAATAGGTAACTCAGCTGTACTCATCATTGAGCGCACCATATCTAATAGGGTGCGGTTTCTCCGTTCAGATACACCGTTGTGCTGTGGTGTATATGGAGGAGTCAGCTGAGAGAGAATCCCATTCTCTTTTAGGAAGTCCAGGAATTCATTGCTCAAGTATTCCCCTCCTCGATCAGATCGAAGGATTTTAATACTTTTTCCGGTTTGGTTCTCAACTTCTTGTTTATATTCTCTAAATTTCTCAAAAGCTTCTGATTTGTGTTTCATCAGGAACACATACCCGAACCTAGAGAGATCGTCAGTGAATGTAATGAAGTACGAAGAACCATCCCTGGCATGTGTAGACATGGGACCACATACATCACTATGTATTAGTCCCAAGAGTTCAGTAACTCTTTCTCCGTGTCCCGTAAACGGAGTTTTGGTCATCTTGCCTTTGAGACATGACTGGCAAGTGTCATAAGATGAAAATTCGAAAGGTTTCAAATATCCATCCTTATGCAACTTAGCCAGTCGTGTCACATTGATGTGACCCAGTCTACAATGCCACAAGTAGGATTCGTTCAGTTCTGAACTCTTCCTCTTGTGTGTGTTTGTTATGCTCAGAACTGTTGATTGATTTAGAACATAAATGCCATTGCATAACGTGCCTGATCCAACCAACTTTTGGTCACGGAAAATGTTCATAACATTGTCCTATAATACAAAATTATATCCTTCTTTGCTTAATAAAGAAACCGATATAATGTTGCATATCAGGTTCGGCATGTAATAGCATTCGTTCAGAACCAATGTATTACCAGTTGGTAATACAAGGTGATATTCCCCGACAGTCTTAGCTGCAACAATTGCACCATTTCCAACTCTAATGTCTTTATCACCTTCTCCAAGCTCTCTACCTTTCCTAAGCCCATGTAACTGATTACATATATGGGATCCCGACCCGGTATCCAATACCCAGGACGTAGAGCAAATAGAGAAACAGTTCTCAGTAACGAACACACCCGAAGAAAATGCATCAACATGTACTTTCTTCATTCGGGTGGCATGGGAATCCTGGTATTCCCCTATATCCTGTTCATTCCTATAACTCTTATAAGAAAGAACGGAACCAACGTTCCCCAGCACAGTATAACATGCGGGTTCGGTCAATACATCCATATTATTATCTTGATTAAGGCATGAACTGGTCGCTACCTGGAGAGAGAGGGAAGAAAACACTTTAGCGTATGCTCGTGCAAGATCAGATTGGTTATTATCTTATCTAATCAGGATGGCTCCCACTGCTTTTTATCAAATCTTCCTCCAAAACCTAAAAGGAAAGACTAGCCGGGATTAATTACACACTACAGGTTCGCCAATCTTTCAGCCAGGCCAGTGTCGGTACTTTGAGGGAGGTCCCCCGTGCTTTCGCACGAACCTAATTAATGTAAACCTCGTTTTCCCAGAGGCGTAACCTCGTTAACACCTTTCTAGACACCTACTTGATCAGCTAATTGCAATGTGTAAAACTCTCCCAGGAGTAACTCTTACTCGCAGTGGGTATCGGGATCCAACTATCTCATAGAAGGTATGCAATCTCATTGCAAATTTCAACACTTGAAATTCCCGATAATCTTTTGCGCCTAGCGTGCTATGACCTTGACGCATGCCAAACAACCCATAGTCCGCTAGTCAAGTTCAACCCGTCATTTCCTGATTGAATTAAACCCACCCGCACGACCCTTGACGCATGCCAAACAACGCCGTGCGAATACCCTAATCCAATCTGCATCATATGCATAAGCAGATAAATACTAGTTAGCTACCGTACACTACGCCTTGACGCATGCCAAACAACCGCAGCACGAATACTAAATAGTAGTTATCTGAAATGACGGAGGGCTACGCCAGGTTTTTCTGAAAACCATGAGCGTAATGAACTTGATATCGTTGTAGAATCAAATGAAGTTTTGAAATGGAGTGATTTTGAGGCTTTTCTAGTTTTGCTAAAGGAGTCACTCCCGGTGAAGGGATCTCGGTCCTTTCCTCGTCGAATGAGGTGCGGGATATATCATATATATTGTTGTGCAAAGCAAAAACCCAAAAGCAATCAAAAGCAAACCGAGTCTGTAGCATCTACCAGTTATTGCTAAAGGAGTCACTCCCGGTGAAGGGATCTCGGTCCTTTCCTCATCGAATAAGGTGCGGGGTATATCATATATACCGCTGTGCAAAGCAAGAACTGTAGCTACCTGTTTTATTTTAAAAATTCGATTCCACAACATCTTAGGTTTCTTTTCTTTCATTAATCACATTAATGAAGTCCCATCATTTAAATACCTAAACATCACAGATAGATATGACGTACACTTATGCCATCCGCATTCGCCTCGATGTCCCCTCGTGCACCGTTAGGTTAGGTAACTAACGACAGAGCAGGGCAGGGCTAGCGCGGGTGTAAAACATAAGTAACGTCTATATAATATATCATATATACTATATACTATATCCATCACAGAAACAGAACACAGATATCGTAGCAGAATAAACATATGAAATATTGGATATATTAGGACGTCCGTGTTTTCAATACGAGCCAGTATAAAACACGGATTCCACGGTCGTAACGAATAGCCAATCCCACATCCCTAGACCCCTACGAGAGCGACAAGCAACCCTGCCAATTCTAGGGTTAGGAGACCCGGACTCGACTCCTCGAGTTGGTCTCCCACTGGACCCCAGAACCCGGTTACTTGTGCTCCCCTCCTTGGGTCTATCCTAATGCGGAAAAGTAAATAATATACAAAAGGTGACATCTCCCGCTACCTGGAAGTGCCCCAAATAAAAGAATATTACATACAAGTTTTTACATGAATGAAAATGAAAAACACTCATCTCACATAAAAAACCCCGGCTATTCGAATACGACGATCCAATATAACATATCCAGCAACACATAACATCACATGTCATCAACGTAAGTAAGTATGCATACCCCAATTGTCGTTGACGTATAGCAACGAAACCGGCGATATGAACATACTACACTTACGGTCACAGAAAAGAAAGTGTAAAACTACAACAATTGGAATCCGCAACCTCTTTAGACATCACATGCCTAATAGTTACAAACCCCGCATTTTAGTCTCATTATCGAAAACTCTTTTCAATATCGTATGGGACTAAACTGCTAGATTTGTAACATTCATCCAGTTATCTCATAACTGTTTGTGAATTCCAATTATTGTATCCAATTCCGGATAAATAGAATATATTAAACTTTCCGATCGAACATTCGAACACCCAAGTTTTCCCGACACCGATCAACATATGAAATAGGTTCAAAAACATTCACTTCATGCCTCAGTACCAACGGTCCAGCCGTAGAAGGGTCAAGCCAACGCCTCACATGTGGCACGCCGTACCGCCCCAAACCCGAAGGTTCAAAGGGCAGTTCAAGACGGTCACATAATCGAGTTAAGGTTTGTTGTCTTCTAGAGGGACCATCGCGTTACTTGCACTACTTCGAACGTCTTTTAACCACAGAAAAATCCAACACTTGGAATTTTTCGGCAAGGGAAAAGTTGGGTATTTGTATCCGGTCAAACATTTTAACATATTCCACAGTTATCTGGAAATCCACTTAGACAAAAATTTGATAACCCGATTGAAAAAAAAAACGAATCCCCAAAGCAACCCCAAAATACTCTTCTGTTAAGTCACAACAAAATATCCCAGAAAATATAGCATTATATTACAAGAGTTACTGTGCAGAAATAATTATGCAAGGGAACAGTACGGCCGCGGAAGGGCCGCACATGTCTAGCATGTGCCGCGCTTCCGCGGTGGAAAAGTGGAATTAGCCCCTCGTGTTTCATAGTAATTCTAATAACACCCTGCTTGATTTTCTACATATTTTTAATTGACAAAAATCCGAATTTTTAGAAAAAGTCCAGAGAGCATTTTTAGGTTTTGGATTTCGGTTCGATCGGGTTTCAAACGTCGTCGGGACTTCGCCTAAAGCTCTAGCTAGGCTCAGATACCAGTGAAAGGTTCCTAAGCACCCTAGTGGGTTCTCACAAGGCATCGGACATGCCAATTTTAAATTTTTTGGTGCCGAGAAACCCTAGACAACGGATCTTAGACTAGAAGTTTGGGCGAAATATAAAGCTAGTTAACACTTAACTACTAGGATACGGAAATTACAACCTTTGTAGATCCGGATATCCACCTCCACGGCTCCGCAACGAAGTCTTCTCGCTGTCCATCATGAACCCTCGACTCATTCGTCGGCTTCATCGGAATAATGTGCGGAATAGGTCGTCGGCTTTGTGTCAAAGACGATCTACGTCGAGGTTGCACAAACTCAAGCTCCGACTTCACAAACTTGTGAAACTTGTGAAGTAAACACCCAAAACAACTTGGCAAGAGGTAGAGGGTGAAGAAATAGGAGATGGGTTCACTTTAGATTTGGATTTCTCTCACTAAATCTCAAGTTGCCATTAGAGTAGCAAGCTTGAAGAAGAAGAAGAAGATGGAGCTCATGAAAAGAATATGATAAGTCTTGTGATAAAAATAAATTTAAATCAAAATACTTATCATAACTTGAACTAGGGTTAAGTGTAGAGAATTAACCATGGTCACTTGGATGGGTTAGGGTTAAGCATGAAGATAAGGATGGTTAGCAAAGTCAAAGCTTCATGAAGCTTCAATATAAAACAAACTTAGCCACCATTCTTATCATAACTCATTTCAAATAAATAAATAAACAAATAAATAAATAAATGAATATGCAAAACCCTAATTATCAAATTAACCATGGATTAATTCTATAAACTTAACTATATGATCAAGTTGTTAGTGTTTATGCCCTAGAAGGCCATTACTGTATCATACTAGCTTGTATATTACTTAATGGAAGCTTGGGATATTCACATGTATATAACAGTCTTGCTAAACATGGTAGTATGCTACTTGGTTTTTCTATCTTAATATGTGAGTGTACGTATTGATAGAGCTCTTAGGATCTTGCTTGTCTACCAGCGTTGTGATGGCAGTCACACTAGTGGGGGCTGGGTAGTCTACAAGCACATCCTCATTCAGGTCCCTGGTCGTTGGATTATCGAGACAGAGCATCGATACTCCGGAGTAGACTAGTGTGTACGCTTCTCATCCCAGTTGGGGAGATGGTCTGTCCCACAGCCGTCAGTACGTCGTACTAGAGATAGTATGCAGGTGCTCGTTAGGTTACGGGTACACCGGACATGACTCACAGGGAACTGTTGGTTGGTTTGATACCAGTCGTCAGTGAACAGTTCCCAGGTGACATGAGTACAGCGTAGTCCGCAGACTTGACACTGCTACTTCGCCTCGAGTGTGTCCCACTGTTCTTAGATTGCTACCCTACCATGGCTCAAAGGAGTCGTGCAAACAGGTAGCAGTTGGGTGCAGTCCCGAGCACTTGGAGGCAGTGGCGGTTAGACAGGATTCGTCCCTCCCGGTATTGGGAGTAGATATCGTGCTGTGTCAGAGAGCCATTACGCAAAGTCCCTGGCCAGGGCAAGCGAGATTTGCTGGTAGGTTCCAGTAGTTTCTCAGGGTGTAATGGGCTTCCCTCCGACACGACTTATACCGCTATTAGGGGACTGACGCTTGCCGCCCCCCTAGGCCCGATATGCGATAGTCTTGGACGAACGGACCGGACTGTATGGAGATTGTCACATCAGACTCAGTAGGAGTTCGGATGGGTTTTCTCATCGGCCTTCTTATCGACAACTACCTGGGGACCGTTACGTACAGCTAGTGCCGTTTGCGGTCTGTGGTTAAACCCACTGCCAGCGTAGTAGTCGAGTCTCTAGAGTCCCACACAGAGAGTTTCCTACTCCAGGCGAAACGATATAGAGGTTGCATGGTTTTGCGACAAAGGGTTCGGACGCATACGTGCGTTTACGCACGTATGACTTTCGGACAGTTTTTACCAGTCGGCTTTGGTTTAAGCCAGTTACTGGTATCCGGTTATTGGATTTTTACAGTCTAAAGTTTTTCCGTATTTTTGCGGATTGGAGGGGCGTTCTCGTAATTGTACGAGAAGCTTCTAGAAGATGTGACTAAGGAGGTTACTTTGGATGAGGTTGTGAGTCATGGTGGTGATTCATTCATTTCATTAATGCACATTTATTGCTTAATGACTCATGCTAATGAATCACCACTAGATATTTTATGAAGAGTGATTTATCATCACTCTTTATTCTTTTCTCATTATTAGAAAATGCTTCATAATATATTATGATACACTCTCTCTCATCTCATTATCTTATCTCATATTCTCTCTCCTCAAGCTCTCATCTTCAAACCCTAATCCTTACACCTCATGAGTTGAGATCAAAGAATTAGTTAGACTAAACAATCCATAACCTTCACTCTACATCATCCTTTCATCTTTGATTAGCAATCAAAGTTGATTAGTTACCTCAAGTTAGAGGTTTAGCTTGGAGTTTCGCTCTCGGGTGGATCGTCTACTACCTAGAGAAGGCCGAGGAGAACAAAGGAGGACACAAAGACGAAGGACTAGTTTCGATAGGTATAATCCCTAATCACAAGTGATAAGAAAATCTTTGTGTACGGTTATTTATAGTTTAGCTTCGATTTAAGCGGTTAGTCGATGTTCGTTCTTTAAACTTGATTGTTTTTGAAAATTCCGCCTCCCCATAAGTACTGGGGTGTACTACATCGACTTACAGTGGTATCAGAGCCTCGCTAAACACTAAATAACTTAATCGCAAATTTGTACGAATTTCGAACGGAAAAACGAAACCGGAAAACCCTAAAAAATGCTAGTTTCTGTCGAATTTAAAACGATGTCAGAAAATTTTTCAGGTGTGTTCAGAAAGCTAGAAAGGAGTCCAGGAGAACACCCAAGAAATTCGAGCCCATGAATCGGCAACTCGGCCGCGGAAGCGCGGCGGATCGGTGGGATCCGCCGCCCTTCCGCGGCGTTTTGGCCGAGTCATGGACTCATCTTTCTTGTGTGGGTCCCCTGTGATATTTGGGGTTTTCTGGAATATTTAATAATTGCTCAGGTTACTGTTTAACAGAGCAGATTTTGGAGCAATATTGATGTTGTTTAATCGATCGAAATTGTACAGTATTTGCGTAATGGTTATATCTGTTTGTGCATATAAACTGTATTGGACTGTTGTGGTGTATAGCCGGGGTTAGCAATGGGTTATTGTTTAATTCATTTGTTGTAAATGTAATTTGTTGTAATATTATTTTCGCGGGGCACTTCCAGGTTGCGGTCGTAGCCACCGTTGTATTATTTCATTTTACTGTTTTTGCTCCTAGGACTGACCCAAGGTGGGGTACACAGACTGCCGGGTGGGTAGTTTGCCGTACCCGTAGGGGTCGAGGGTGGGGTAACGGCTATTCATCACAACTGTGTAATCTGTCTTTTCTTGCAGGTTCAAAAGAAATACAGATTGCTTGCAAATCCAATATTGTTTATCTGTGTTCTGGAATGAATATCATTGCGTCAGACGAATGTAAAATATCTATATTTATGATAGCTATTTAGACGCCACTTATGTTTTACACCCGCGCTAGCCCAGCCCCCGCTCTGTCGTTAGTTAAGTAACCTAACGGGTGATGACGGGACCCCGTGGTGAATGCGGATGGCATAAGAGGACGTTGTATTTTCGTTGTTTTCTGCAATGATAGGTTAATGATGGGACGCATTATCTATAATGCAAAGAAAACAAACCAAAGTTTCAATCGTTGGAACAATTTAAAAGAAACCACTTGGTTATTTTAAAAACAGATATTTTTAAATGCGGAGATTTAACCACTCCTTTTAAAAGCTATCAGGTTCCTTCGGTTATATCAAGTTCACTACGTTCACGGTTTCGCCAAAACCAGTCGTAGCCCTCCGTCATTTCTTATGAATGGTCAGTAGTATTCAAGCTATGTTTGTTTGGCCCTTAGTCAAGACATAGTGATTGGTAGCTGCTGAGGTATTCATTTGTTGCATAGATAGATGAGTTGGTTTGGGACAGTCGTATTACTTTGTTGGCCCTTAGTCAAGAGTATACGGATGGGTTCAAATCAACAGGATAATGATGGGCAGAACTTGACATGTGACTTATGATTTGTTGGCCCTTAGTCAAGATCATAAGAGCATGGGGCAAAAATCCATATCGGGAATTTCTAAAGAAACTGAAATTTGCAAAGAGATGCATACCATTTTGAGTTTGATGAATGTTGGTAGCATTCCTACAGCATTATCAGACGATGATATTTGGATCCCGATCCTACTGTGAGTATATGCTACTTATCAGGATATTCGTCACTTAACGATCAATGCTATAAACCTAGTAGGTGTCCAGAAAAGTGTCAGCGGGGTTACGCCCCCAGAGAAAAGAGGTTATTTAATTAAGGAACTTCGCGAAAGCGTTGGAAAACCTCCCTCGAAGTATCGACACCGGCCTGGCTGAACGGTTAAGCAAGTATTGTACGGTGAGAATAATCTTGGCTAATTCTTCTTTTATGGTTTGAGGAAGGATTCGAGAAACAGTGGGAGCCATCCAGTTTAGATAAACTAAAAACCACTCTAAACTTGCAAGAGCATCATGCTAAAGAGTTTTCTTCTCTCTCTCCTAATTGCAGCGACCCTGAAAATGACTGGACTTAAGTTACTTTTAGAGAAAAATATACTGACGGGGCCAAACTATAAAGATTGGCTGCGGAATGTCAAGATGGCTTTGACCTATGACAAACTGGGGTACGTCCTCACCGCTACGGCACCTGCTGTCCCTGGTCCCAAATCCAGTAATGCGGATAAGGAAATCCGCAAAACCTGGGATTTAGATTGCGCAAGAGCCAAGTGCATCGTGCTTACCTCGATGAACAATGAACATCAGAGGAGGCACGAGGATATGTCCCTTGATGGCATATTTCTCCATACAAAGGAACTTTATGGAGAGCAATCTCGTATAGCAAGATACGAGACCTCTAAGAAATTGTTTCGAGCGAGGTTGGCTGTCGGATCATCGGTAGGTGAACATGTCCTACAGATGATTGGCTATATAGAAGAGCTCGCAGACCTTGGGACGACTTTGGATAATGAGCTCTATACAGACCTTGTTCTCCAGTCCCTTCCTCCCACCTACGCCCAGTTTATCCTCAACTTCAATCTTCAAGGAAAAGAAGTTGAACTTGCGGAACTCCTGAACATGTTAAGGAGTGCGGAGGGCACCTTGCAGAAGGCAAGGGAAACACCCGCTATGTTTGTTGGCGGTTCATCTTCTTCCGGGTCCAAGGCTAGGGCCAAAGAAAGGAAGAAGAAGGCCGCACCCAGACCTAGAGGAGGTGTTAGTAAGGTGGGGGGGAAGGGAAAGAAAAAGAAAGCAGTACCGATAGTTGGTCAGGATGAGTGCTTCCATTGTCACAGGAAAGGGCACTGGAAGAAGGATTGCAAGGCGTGGAACGCCAAGAACCAGGAACCGAAGCAAGCTGTGGCTTCGACTTCAGGTGTGTTTGTAATTGAGAATTGTCTGTCGATCAACTCTACTTCCTGGGTATTGGATACCGGATCAGGATCTCATATTTGCAATTCATTGCAGGCACTGAGAAACCGTAGAGTGCTGAAGGAAGGTGATATGATCTTCAGGGTTGCTAACGGAGCTAGCGTGGGAGCTGCGTCCATCGGGGATTATCACCTAGGATTGACGAGTGGACACATTTTGGTTTTACATAACTGTTATTTTGTACCCAGCTTAACGTGTAATATCATATCAGTTTCCTTGTTATCAAATAAAGGTTATGATTTCACGTTTGTAAGAGATGTTGTCAACATCCACCTTAATCATGGTTTTATTGGGTCCGGTACATTAAATAACGGCATATATGTTTTAAACCAACTCCAAATTTTCAATTTCCAGAACACACTAAAAAGAAAGTCTCCAGATTTAAATAAAGCTTTCTTATGGCATTGTAGACTGGGTCACATCAATGAGAGAAGGTTGACTAAGTTGCATAGAGAAGGATATTTGGACTCGTTCGAATATCAATCTTATGACACTTGTCAATCCTGTCTCAAAGGAAAGATGACAAAGACTCCATTTACTGGACAAGGAGTAAGAGCGAGCGAGCTCTTAGGACTCATACACAGCGATGTATGCGGTCCAATGTCTACACATACGAGAGGTGGTTATTCCTACTTCATTACTTTTACAGATGATTTCTCTAGGTATGGATATGTTTTCTTAATGAAGCATAAATCAGAGGCCTTTGAGAAATTCCTGGAATTCAAGAATGAAGCGGAAAACCAAACAGGCAAAAGTATTAAGACACTAAGATCTGATCGAGGTGGAGAATACTTAAGTGCCGAGTTCCTAGGTTACCTAAAAGAGAAAGGAATTCTCTCTCAGCTTACTCCTCCATACAGTCCACAGCACAACGGTGTATCGGAGAGACGGAATCGAACCCTATTGGATATGGTACGATCCATGATGAGTAATGCTGAGTTACCGCGATCTTTCTGGGGTTATGCGCTAGAATCAGCGGCATATCTTTTGAACCAGGTTCCAACCAAGACTGTGCCTACCACACCATATCAGATGTGGAGTGGGAAGAAACCCTGTCTAAAACATTTTAGGACATGGGGGTGTCCAGCTTTTGTAAAAAAGCAGCATGTGGACAAGCTCGAGGCACGTTCAGTACAGTGTAAGCTTGTGGGATATCCAAAGAACTCCAAGGGATATTATTTCTATTACGCAGAGGAACAAAAGGTATTTGTTTCTCGTCATGCCACCTTCTTAGAAACTGAATTTTTAGAAAATCAGAAGAGTGGGAGCGAAATAGAACTGGAAGAAATTCCAGAACCACAAGCTGCTACTGAAAGTTTGGTAGAACCAGAGGTTCAAGAAGAACAGAACATTCCCGCACCCATCCGCAGGAGTAGTAGGCCGTCTCATCCGCCTGAGAGATACTACGGTTTTCTCATTGACGGGGATAGAGAGGATTGCATCATAGATGATGATGAACCTACTGACTTCCAGCAGGCCATCCAGAGCGGCGACTCGGTACGATGGCTAGATGCAATGCGGACCGAAATGGAGTCCATGTACACCAACAAAGTATGGACTTTGGACTTTGCTCCAGATGGGGTAAAACCCATAGGATGCAAATGGATCTTCAAGAAAAAGATTGGTGTAGATGGACAGGTGGAAACCTATAAGGCTAGACTTGTTGCAAAGGGTTTTCGTCAAAGACCTGGTTTGGACTATGACGAAACTTTTTCTCCAGTGGCTATGCTCAAATCCATTCGGGTCCTTCTTGCTATTGCTGCCTTCCATGATTATGAAATCTGGCAGATGGACGTAAAGACGGCTTTTCTAAATGGAAATTTAGAAGAGAGCGTTTATATGGATCAGCCAGAGGGTTTCAATCAGAGTGGGAGCAGCGGGAAAGTATGCAAGCTGCTTAAGTCCATTTACGGACTAAAGCAGGCATCGCGGAGTTGGAACATCTGTTTTGATGAGACAGTCAAAGAATATGACTTTATCAAAAATCCAGATGAACCGTGCATATATAGTAAAGTTGTGGCCAGAAGTGTCGTATTCCTCGTCTTGTACGTGGATGACATTCTATTGATAGGAAATGACATTCCTATGCTACAATCTGTCAAAGGATTCTTGTCACACAGGTTCTCCATGAAAGACCTGGGTGATGCCTCTTACATTCTGGGGATCCGGATCTATCGTGATAGATCCAAGAGGATGTTGGGACTTTCGCAGTCCAGGTATATCGACACTGTACTGAAAAGATTCAGTATGGAAGATTCTAAGCGCGGTAATCTACCGGCTTGTCACGGAATCACCCTCTCCAAAGAGATGTCTCCCAAGACTGATTTGGAAAGGGAACGCATGTCTATTATACCCTACGCTTCTGCGGTAGGCTCTATAATGCATGCGATGTTGTGTACCAGATCAGATGTAGCTTACGTACTGAGCGTGGTAAGCCGGTATCAGGCAAACCCAGGGGAGAATCACTGGATAGCAGTAAAGAACATTCTCAAGTACCTGAGGAGGACTAAGGAGATGTTCTTGGTTTACGGCGGAAAAGACCTCAGGTTGGAGGCCTTTGCTGATTCCGGCTTCCAGAGTGATAAGGACGATTCCAAGTCCATGTCGGGTTATGTCTTTACCCTCAATGGAGGGGCGGTGTGCTGGAAGAGCTCCAAACAGAACACCGTTGCTGACTCGACAATGGAAGCGGAGTATATAGCTGCTTGCGATGCCGCAAAAGAAGCAGTCTGGATGAAGAAGTTCCTAACAGAACTTCAGGTGGTTCCTACCATAGTTGATCCAATACCTCTGTATTGCGACAACAACGGAGCTATAGCTTTAGCGAAGGAACCAAGGTCCCATCAGAAGTCCAGACACATCTTGAGGCGGTATCACCTGATTAGGGAGATCATTGATCGTCAGGAGATCGAGGTTCAGAGAGTTGCTTCAGAAGAGAACATTGCTGATCCATTCACGAAGGCCCTTCCTCAGATTCAGTTCGAGAGGCTGCTCGAGATCATTGGTCTACGATATGCCAGTACATGGCCCTAGTGCAAGTGGGAGATTGTTAGTGTTTATGCCCTAGAAGGCCATTACTGTATCATACTAGCTTGTATATTACTTAATGGAAGCTTGGGATATTCACATGTATATAACAATCTTGCTAAACATGGTAGTATGCTACTTGGTTTTTCTATCTTAATATGTGAGTGTACGTATTGATAGAGCTCTTAGGATCTTGCTTGTCTACCAGCGTTGTGATGGCAGTCACACTAGTGGAGGCTGGGTAGTCTACAAGCACATCCTCATTCAGGTCCCTGGTCGTTGGATTATCGAGACAGAGCATCGATACTCCGGAGTAGACTAGTGTGTACGCTTCTCATCCCAGTTGGGGAGATGGTCTGTCCCACAGCCGTCAGTACGTCGTACTGGAGATAGTATGCAGGTGCTCGTTAGGTTACGGGTACACCGGACAGGACTCACAGGGAACTGTTGGTTGGTTTGATACCAGTCGTCAGTGAACAGTTCCCAGGTGACATGAGTACAGCGTAGTCCGCGGACTTGACACTGCTACTTCGCCTCGAGTGTGTCCCACTGTTCTTAGATTGCTACCCTACCATGGCTCAAAGGAGTCGTGCAAACAGGTAGCAGTTGGGTGCAGTCCCGAGCACTTGGAGGCAGTGGCGGTTAGACAGGATTCGTCCCTCCCGGTATTGGGAGTAGATATCGTGCTGTGTCAGAGAGCCATTACGCAAAGTCCCTGGCCAGGGCAAGCGAGATTTGCTGGTAGGTTCCAGTAGTTTCTCAGGGTGTAATGGGCTTCCCTCCGACACGACTTATACCGCTATTAGGGGACTGACGCTTGCCGCCCCCCTAGGCCCGATATGCGATAGTCTTGGACGAACGGACCGGACTGTATGGAGATTGTCACATCAGACTCAGTAGGAGTTCGGATGGGTTTTCTCATCGGCCTTCTTATCGACAACTACCTGGGGACCGTTACGTACAGCTAGTGCCGTTTGCGGTCTGTGGTTAAACCCACTGCCAGCGTAGTAGTCGAGTCTCTAGAGTCCCACACAGAGAGTTTCCTACTCCAGGCGAAACGATATAGAGGTTGCATGGTTTTGCGACAAAGGGTTCGGACGCATACGTGCGTTTACGCACGTATGACTTTCGGACAGTTTTTACCAGTCGGCTTTGGTTTAAGCCAGTTACTGGTATCCGGTTATTGGATTTTTACAGTCTAAAGTTTTTCCGTATTTTTGCGGAGTGGAGGGGCGTTCTCGTAATTGTACGAGAAGCTTCTAGAAGATGTGACTAAGGAGGTTACTTTGGATGAGGTTGTGAGTCATGGTGGTGATTCATTCATTTCATTAATGCACATTTATTGCTTAATGACTCATGCTAATGAATCACCACTAGATATTTTATGAAGCGTGATTTATCATCACTCTTTATTCTTTTCTCATTATTAGAAAATGCTTCATAATATATTATGATACACTCTCTCTCATCTCATTATCTTATCTCATATTCTCTCTCCTCAAGCTCTCATCTTCAAACCCTAATCCTTACACCTCATGAGTTGAGATCAAAGAATTAGTTAGACTAAACAATCCATAACCTTCACTCTACATCATCCTTTCATCTTTGATTAGCAATCAAAGTTGATTAGTTACCTCAAGTTAGAGGTTTAGCTTGGAGTTTCGCTCTCGGGTGGATCGTCTACTACCTAGAGAAGGCCGAGGAGAACAAAGGAGGACACAAAGACGAAGGACTAGTTTCGATAGGTATAATCCCTAATCACAAGTGATAAGAAAATCTTTGTGTACGGTTATTTATAGTTTAGCTTCGATTTAAGCGGTTAGTCGATGTTCGTTCTTTAAACTTGATTGTTTTTGAAAATTCCGCCTCCCCATAAGTACTGGGGTGTACTACATCGACTTACACAAGTATCATCAAACATGATACAAAGTAGTGCACTAAAGCATATCACATATACATTGTGCATCAAGTGAGAAAAATCCGTTTAAAGTGAACCAATACTAGTTAATGCAATGCAATATATCAAATATATAATTATGCATTAAATCATTAAATCAACATTTGATTCAATGATCCGGTCATGTCGCACATAACCGACTAGAATCCAATGTATCGATTTATCGAATCAATGATTCGATAACTAGGTCATATCGAATATAACCAATCGAAACATGTATCGCGAGAATGAAATGCGGTATCACATACACGCATTATTCTCGGTCCTGCACATATCTCATATGCGCTCCTATTTCGTTTCGCTTGAGCCAGGAAACCTCTGTGTAGGACTCTAAAGACTCGTCAATACGGCG
The DNA here is from genome assembly GCA_030015575.1 of Agapanthus africanus. NCBI lineage: Eukaryota > Viridiplantae > Streptophyta > Magnoliopsida > Asparagales > Amaryllidaceae > Agapanthus > Agapanthus africanus. Next base: position 213,291,476 of record JASDDO010000004.1, read on the forward strand.
GTAGCAGATGATGATCAAATCAAGCATCCACAAGCCGCAAGCGGTCTGCTAAACGTAACGGCCACCCGGGTATTGAGCGATCAGAAGATCGACGAGCTAGCCCGCTCACACTCCTGCGAATCCGACCAGTAACACTTACCGCACAGTCCGGTCTCTTCGTCTGATATGTCGCATATCAAGTCTAGGGGTGGTAAACGTCAGACCCCAATAACCCGATAAGTCGTGCCGATGTGAGGCTCGTAACGGGTCGAGAAACTACTGGTAACACTTACCAGCAAATCTCTGATCAGCCCTGGCCAGGGACTTCCCTGTTACGGCCAATCGAGCACAGCGCAACATCAACCCCCAATACCGGGAGAGACGAAACCCCTCCTATCGCTCATTGCCTCTATGTGACTCGGGACTGTACCTAAAGACCACCGTTTTGCACGCCCTCATAGACGTGGTAAGGTGGAGATCAAAGCACAGTGGGAATCACACAAGACTCTATGACGATCTCGGGTCTACAGACTAACCTGTACAAGTGTCACCTGAGAACTGCCATCTGACGTGAGGTATAATACCATCTGGGAGTTCTCGGCGAGTCCGTCCAGTGTACCCAGTCTCCACTGAGCACCCGTACACCATCTCTGATGTCAAACACCAATGGATATGGGATCATCCATCGCCCATCACATGGGTCGAGAAGCGTATACGCTAGTCTACACTGGTATATCGATGCCCCGTCTCGATACACCCACGACTAGGGACCTTGAAGGATGTACTTATGGACTACCATGTCCCCACTAGTATGATCCGCATCATAGTCCAGGTAGTCAAGTACACATCCTAAGGGCTTTACCAACATGTAACTATAAGACAGTATAAAGAGACTAGTGTACATGTTAAGATAAAGAGTAACCAGATAGCATACTATCATATCGAGCAAGAAAGTCATCTCTATATATGTCCAAGCATCCAATATAATATACATCATCTGTACAATACTGGCCTCTAGAGCATACATACAACTAACACTAGTACCATATTCCAGTGCATCGATGCAGACGCCGGCAAAAATCCAAATTTTCAAAATTCCCGTGGCCCTACGGTTAGTCCCCAACTTGACTACCGTATACAATCCACGGGCTCAAATAATTCTCATCATACCCATATCCCACTGCAATCACCAGTCCCGCGGTTGGTCTCCGCCCTCGGAATTATGCTCCATTGGGAAGACCCACTTATGTGTCCTGGCACATGTGCTTCAGTGTTAGCAACGCTGATGCCGGCCCCTACCCTAAAATTCCAAGCTCGCCATCGATAGACCTCTAAGTCTCTAAACTGGAAACAGATGACCACCAAGTCGTTAAACTGGAAACAGACGACCTCTACGTTGTTAAACTGGAAACAGATGACCACCAAGTCGTTAAGCTGGAAACATACGACCTCTAAGTCGCTAAATTGGAAACAGTAGACCTCTACGTCTCTAAACTGGAAACAGATGACCACTGCGTCGTTAAACTGGAAACAGATGACCTCTATGTCGTTAAACTGGAATAAGTCGTTAAACTGGAAACAGATGACCACTACGTCGTTAAACTGGAAACAGACGACCACTACGTCGTTAAACTGGAAACAGATGACCTCTACGTCGTTAAACTGGAAACAGATGACCTCTAAGTCGTTAAACTGGAAACTGATGACCCCTAAGTCATTAAACTAGGGACGAAGGGAAATCCACTCATGTGTCCTCACGATGCATGAGGAGAACAAACCTTACGGGATCCTCATGACTCGTAAGAAAACACCTTCGTGGGATCCTTACGACTCACGAAGGAAAAACACACATAGGAGTCCTCACGACTCCTAAGGAGAAAGTACACCTACGAGATCCTTCCGACTCGTAGGGAGAAAATGCTTTTATGGGACCCTCACGGCCCATAAAATTGAAAAGCCTTAGACGATAGGGATCTGAACCTGTCTCCTAAGCCATCGCTCCCCAATTCCCAAGTGGCGAATGATGAGTCGCTCCTGGTACCATATCCCAGTGCAGCGATGCAAACGCCAGCCAAATTCTAAATCCCAACGGCGAATGATAAGTCGCTCCTGGTACCATATTCCAGTGCAGCGATGCAAACGCCGACAAAGGCCCGAATCTTTTTTCTGGCCCTACGGTCTGGATCATACATCCTGCAAAACCGTATACAATCCATGGGCGTAAAATGATCCCAACCTCTCCCAAGTCCTACTGGTGAGACCGCATTCAAAGTCTAAAAAAAATGATGAAAAAAATGAAAAAAAAATATAAATAAAATGGTATGTCCACAAGCAAAATGGGCACGGATGAAAACCCGAAAGGGGCTCCGTGAGTAAAAACAGCAGGACTGCCGGCGAGTTTGTGAAAACCCGAAAGGGCGCAAACTCATGAAAAAGAGATGAAATACACTCACAAAGTCCTCTCGACTTTGTGAGGAGAAAATCTCCGCGTGAGATCCTTACGACTCACAAAGGAGCAGCACACTTGGGAGTCCCCACGACTCCTAAGGAGAAAATACACCTACGAGATCCTTTTGACTCGTAGGGAGAAAATGCTTTTATGGGACCCTTACGGCCCATAAAATTGAGAAGCCTTAGGCGATAGGGAACTAAACCTGTCTCCTAAGCCACCAATTCCCAAATCCTCCCGGGGCAAATGATGAGTTGCTCTTGGCATTATTCCAGTGCAGCAATGCAGATACCAAACAAAAAAAACCAATTCCCAAATCCTCCCGGGGCAAATGATGAGATGCTCCTGGCATTATTCCAGTGCAGCAATGCAGATGCCAAACAAAAAAAACGAATTCCCAAATCCTCTCGGGGCAAATGATGAGTTGCTCCTGGCATTATTCCAGTGCAGCAATGCAGATGCCAAACAAAAAAACCAATTCCCAAATCCTCTCGGTGCAAATGATGAGTTGCTCCTGGCATTATTCCAGAGCAGCAATGCAGATGCCAAACAAAAACCCCAATTCCTAAATCCTCTCAAAGACGGATGATGATTCGCTCCTGGTACCATATTCCAGTGTAGCGATGCTAATGTCGACTCAAATCAAACAAACCAAACCAACCAATTCCAACATCGACCTCTGCGTCAACAAGCGACACTCCGCGCCGGGGAAAAGTCGATCAGCGACACTCCGTGCCGGGGAAAAGTCAACCCGACACTCCGCGCCGGGGAAAAGTCGATCAGCGACACTCCGCACCGGGAAAAAGTCGATCAACGACACTCCGTGCCGGGGGAAAGTCGATCAGCGACACTCCGTGCAGGGGAAAAGTCAACCAGCGACACTCCGCGCAGGGGAAAAGTCGATCAGTGACACTCCATGCCGGGGAAAAGTCAACCCGACACTCCGCGCCGGGGAAAAGTCGATCAGCGACAGTCCGTGCCGGGGAAAAGTCAACCAGCGACACTCCGCGCCGTGGAAAAGTCGATCAGCGACACTCCGTGCCGGGGAAAAGTCAACACGACACTCCGCGCCGGGGAAAAGTCGATCAGCGTCACTCCATGCCGGGGAAAAGTCAACCCGACACTCCGCGCCGGGGAAAAGTCGATCAGCGACACTCCATGCTGGGGAAAAGACAACCAGCAACACTGCGCGCAGGGGAAAAGTCGATCAGGGACACTCCGTGCCGTGGAAAAGTCAACCCGACACTCCGCGCCGGGGAAAAGTCGATCAGCGACACTCCGTGCTGGGGAAAAGTCAACACGACACTCCGCGCCGGGGAAAAGTCGATCAGCGACACTCCGTGCCGGGGAAAAGTCAACCCGACACTCCATGTCGGGGAAAAGTCGATCAGCGACACTCCGTGCTGGGGAAAAGTCAACCAGCAACACTCCGCGCCGGGGAAAAGTCGATCAGGGACACTCCGTGCCGTGGAAAAGTCAACCCGACACTCCGCGCCGGGGAAAAGTCGATCAGCGACACTCCGTGCCAGGGAAAAGTCCACCCGACACTCCACGCCGGGGAAAAGTCGATCAGCGACACTCCGTACCGGGGAAAAGTCAACCCGACACTCCGCGCCGGGGAAAAGTCAATCCGCGACACTCCGTGCTGGGGAAAAGTCAACCAGCGACACTCCGTGCCGGGGAAAAGTCAACCCGACACTCCGCGCCGGGGAAAAGTCGATCAGCGACACTCCGTGCCGGGGAAAAGTCAACCCGACACTCCGCGCCGGAGAAAAGTCGATCAGCGACACTCCGTGCCGGGGAAAAGTCAACCCGACACTCCACGCCGAGGAAAAGTCGATCGGCGACACTCCGTGCGGGGGAAAAGTCAACCCGACACTCCACGCCGGGGAAAAGTCGATCAGCGACACTCCGTGCTGGGGAAAAGTCAACCCGACACTCCGCGCCGGGGAAAAGTCAATCAGCGACACTCCGTGCCGGAGAAACGTCAAGCAGACACTCCGTGCCGGGGACACGTCAACAAGCGACACTCTGCATCGAGGAAACGTCCAACACAGACACTCCGCATCAGGGAAACGTCCAATACAGACACTCCGTAACGGGGATACGTCAACCAGCCGATACTCCGCCTCGGGGAAACGTCAAGCAGACACTCCGTGCCGGGGGCACATCGACAACAGACACTCCGTCTCGGGGACACGTCAACCAGCCGATACTCCGCCTCGGGGAATCGTCAAGCAGACACTCCGTGCCGGGGGCACATCGACAACAGACACTCCGCCTCGAGGAAACGTCGACCAGCGACACTCCGTGCCGGGGACACGTCTACCAAATCACTCCGGATCAGAGCGTCGACCGTCCATGTCGTAAAAAGGGTAGTGCATCCCAAAAAGTGGGAACCAAAGCAAGTCGCCTCCACGTGAAAGAAGATCCATCAATTTCATGCACACGACCCACATATGCTGTGTGCATTTATTGATGGGGGCAATTTGTTGAGGTAAAAATTTACACCCCGGTTGACCGAGTCAAAGTCAAGGTCAACCCCCAAGCTAGGTGGGCCCAAGCCCAGGTCAAGCGGGTCCATGCCCAAGTCGATCCCGCGGCCAGCCCCCACATGCCAACAACAAAAATCATGTAACAAATAATTTTTATGTAATTTTTGTGCATGAATGTATGCAAAATGGGCATAAAGCCAAATTTTTGTAAGCCCGTGGCTTATGTGCAAAATGAAAAGGCACATGAGCCATGGGATAGGCAAAATGCCATTTTGCAAAGCCCAAGGGGCTATATGTAAATATGTAAGCCTATATAAGGCAACATGATGATGAATAGAAAAGAACACTTTTCATTCTCTCAAAAAAACCTAGGGTTTGTGCCTCTTTTCCCTTTCTGAAGGATTCAAACCTTCTTTTTTTTTTTAATTAAATCAAGAGTTTTACTCCCCCTTTTCCAAAACTAAATAGTTCTTCACCACAAAACCCACCAAGGAGAGCTTGAATCTGTCATTAGATCTCAAAAAGAAGAGATTTTTAGATCTCACATCTCTTGATCTTCAAGATCCGGCCAAACAACAGGAGGAGGAAGAAGAACCCCCTTTATCATCTTTAAAACATCCTAGGAGTTTAACTCCATATATATACATATATATATATATATAATAAATATTTCCTTTCTGAAGCATAGCTTCTGGTTCTGGGACTAAAAGCCCTCTTTTTCTCGCCGGTGCCCAAGCGCTCAAGCGCCGAGCGCCCTCGTACCGACACGTGGCGCGCTTGCGCTCCAACGCGCTAGCGCTCCAACGCAAGGCGCCCACGTGCCGACACATGGCGCGCTTGCGCCCCGGCGCTCTGCGCTTGAGCGCACAGCGCCCACGTGACGACACATGGCGCACTTGCGCTCCAGCACTCTGCGCTTGAGCGAAAAGCGCCCACATACCGACAGGTGGCATGCTTACGCTCCAGCACTCTGCGCTCGAGCGCAAAGCACCCACGTACCGACACGTGGCGCACTTGCGCTCCAGCACTCTGCGCTTGAGCGCAAAACGCCCACGTGCCGACACGTGGTGCGCTAGCGCCTAAGTGCACAGCGCTGGCCCCATGCATCCTTTGGATGCCTTTTCCCCCTCTTTTTGTGTACATACATATATATATACATATGTATACATATTTACACACACACATACTCCACGACACTGTCCCTGTTAGAAAAAAATTTCTAACGGGGCGCTGCCCCGCACCCCGCAAGGGGGCTGCTAGCCCCCTTGACCCCCAGCCCACTATCCGGGTAGCGGGACCCCCGTAAAAACTCTGCGTGGCTCCCGATATACCCAAAACCCCCTTTCAAAACATATCACACTGCACATTGAGTTCGCATGACCAGTTTAACCCGTCAATCGGAGGTTCCCTCGCTCCAAAGGCGAGGGGTAATTAACGGCAGCTTAGTCCGCGGCTGCAGGAGATTCGGATCCCCACAATCATTAAACCCCGGCCTACCCTAGGAAGAGGGAATCTGTAGTACGCCTGACAAGCGTGCGCGCATTCCCATCTCAATGGGGTGACGAAAATGTAGGGTTGCTAGGCACGCACACAAGGGTCTACGAGGCATCAACCATGCCCGAATAAAAATTTAGCCGTGCCGAACAACCCGAATACGGAACTTTAAACTAGAGATTAGGCGATAACTTGCATGCTAAACACTTTAACACTAAGTGAGAGGGATTACAACCTTTGTAGATCCGGTCCTTCACTTCATATGCTCCGTGTTGTGGTCCCTTCGCTGCGATCATCGGGTTCCGGGCTCTCGAGAGGTTCCACGAAGAGAAAGACACAACCTTTGCTTCCGATCTTCGATACTACGATGATCTACCTCGAAGTTTCTTTAACACAAGCTAACACTCATGAAATGATGTGAACACCCTTATCTAAATGGCAAGGGAAGATGAGGATGATGAAGTAGGAATTTTGCTCTATTTATTTATCTTTTTCTCACTATTATTCATCACCTTTGAAAAACTAGCAAGCTTTTCCATGGAAGAATGAAGGAGGAAGAAGAAGATCAATCCATTTGTGATGAATAGGAAATAATAATATGATAGAATTATGCAACCATGGTTCACTTAACCTTTGTAGAGAATTGACTAGGGTTAGGGTTTGGGTTTGGTTAAAGCATGACTCATTTTAAAATATCTTTCAAATGACAAAAAGAAAACCTTCTAGAAACATCTAGAAAGTTTAACCCTAATCCAAACCCTAATCAAGTTTAAACTCCACTAAACATGTTGCATTATTTATCATATCATGTTACAATATTATATATCACATATATAATATTTTCCGTAACAAAATAAAATAATACAATTAACATATATCGCATATATATCAATGTATTACCCGAGTGAGAAAAAGAATCTTTTAGTGAGCAAATATTAGTTAATGTCATTTAATATATCACATATATTATTATACATTAAATTATCGAATCAACACTTGATCCGACAATCCAGCTATATCGCATATAACCGGCTAATATTTATCCGTACCGATTCATCGAATCAACACTTGATTCGATGACCCGGCTGATATCAAATATCGCGAGAATACAATACGATATCACATACCGCATTATCCTCGGTCCCGCACATATCACATATGTGCTCCTACTCCGTTTTGCCTGAGTCAAGAAACCTCTGTGTAGGACTCTAAAGAATCGTCAATACGCCGGCAGTAGGTGATGATCATATCAAACACCCACAAGCTGCAAGCGGTCAGCTAAACGTAACAGCTACCCAGGTATTGAGCGCTCAGAAGATCAACAAGCAGGCCTGTACATTCTCCTGTGGATCCAAACAGTAACACTCCCGTACAGTCCGGTCTCGTCGTCTGATATGTCGCATATCTCGCCTAGGGGTGGTAAACGTCAGACCCCAGTAGCTCGATAAGTCGTGTCGATTTGAGGTCTATAACAGTTCGAGAAACTACTGATAACACTTACCAGTAAATCTCAGCAACCCTGGCCAGGGATTTCCGGTTATAGCCAATCGAACACAGCACAACATCAACTCCCTATACCGGGAGAGACGAATCCCCTCCTATCACTCATTGCCTCCATATGATTCGGGACTGTACCCAAAATCCACCTTTTTGCACGCCCTCTTGGACGTGGTATGATGGAAATCAAAGCACAGTGGGAACCACACAAGACTCTATGACGATCTCGGGTCAACAGACCACTCTGTACCAGTGTCACCTGAGAACTGCCATCTGACGTATGGTATAATACCATCTGGGAGTTCTCGGCGAGTCCGTCCAGTGTACCCAGTCTCCACTGAGCACCCGTACACCATCCTTGATGTCAAACACCGATGGATATGGGATCATCCATCGCCCATCATATGGGTCAAGATGCGTATACGCTAGTCTACTCTGGTGCATCGATGCCCTGTCTCGATACACCCTCGACTAGGAACTGTTATAGGTTGTACTCGTCGACTACCGTGGCCCCACTAGTATGATCTCATCATAGTCCCAGTAGTCGAGTACATATCCTAAGGGCTTTATCAACATGTAATATAGAGACAATCAGAGTACATGTTAAGATAAAGTACAACCAGATAGCATACTATCATGTCGAGCAAGAAAGTCCTCCTTATATATGTCCTAGCATCCACTACAATATACATCGTATGTACAGTAATGGCCTCTAGGGCATACATATAACTAACAGAAAAACACCCTACACTAGGATTGAGTCATACATAAGATTTCTGCTCTGTGATGTTTTCTACTCACGAGTTGGCAACTCACCCCTGTTATGCCACAGTTTCTTGCAGGTTTTGCCGTACAGGTTCGTTGCGGCTTTGCTGGCACGCTGCTCCTTTCTGGATGATTGATTTGGTAAGTGGGTTCACTTGTATTGTGACCACCATTGTACCTTTATTATTTTCAGTTGTATCTAGAAACTCCATCAATCAGACTTGTATATTTTTTAGAATCAGAAGACCATTGTTTATTCTTTCGACCTTAGAGTCGCGCGTTATATTATTATGGTTTTCTTGATGCTTTTGAGTTTCCTTTTGAGCTTTGATCCTCGCCCTTCCGCGTTGTATATTATATTGTTTGCGTGGTTGTGACCGTCAATTGACAAAGAGCTAGCTCCCGCTTGGGGATGCCTTTATTCATATTATGCATGTTGTACCCTTTTGGGGCCAGTATTTACAAAGGAAACTCTGTAGAAATTTTCAGAAAAGACTTGAGATTTTAAAAATGCATACTTCAGCTTATGTTATTAAAACCACTTGCTTTTAAATAAGTTTTCTTCACTTCTTCCTTAAAATGGTTTAGATTTCTGGGATTTTTGGCTTACTTGAATTAGATGGGGTCCTATAGACTTCATATGATTCAAGTGCCAGTCTCGTGCCATTTCGGGTCGTGACGCATCTGACGTGAGGTATAATACCATCTAGGAGTTCTCGGGGAGTCCGTCCAGTGTACCCAGTCTCCACTGAGCACCCGTATACCATCTCTGATGTCAAACACCAATGGATATGGGATCATCCATCGCCCATCTACATGGGTCGAGAAGCTATACGCTATTCTACTCTGGTATATCGATGCCCTGTCTCGATACACCCACGACTTGGAACATTAAAGGATGTACTCACGAACTACATTTGTCCCGCTAGTATGATCTGTATCATAATTTAGGTAGTCAAGTACGCATCCTAAGGGCTTTACCAACACCTAACAGAGAGACAATTAGTATACATGTTAAGATAAAGAGTAACCAGATAGCATACTATCATGTCGAGCAAGAAAGTCATCCCTATGTATGTCCAAGCATCCACTATAATATGCATCTCATGTACAATAATGGCCTCCAGGGCATACATATAACTAACAGACTGTGCCTACCACACCATATCAGATGTGAAGTGGGAAGAAACCCTATCTTCAGTATATGAAGATATAGGGATGTCCAGCTTTTGCCAAAAAGCAGTATGTAGACAAGTTCGAGGCACGCTCGGTACTGTGTAGGTTTGTGGGATACCCAGAGAACTCCAAGGGGTATCTTTTCTATTATACAGAGGAACAAATGGTCTTTTGTTTCTTATCATGCCCACCTTTTAGAAAATCAATTTTTGAAAAAGAAACTAGTGGGAGCGCAATAGAACTGGAAGAAATTCCAGAACCACAAACTATTACTGAAAGTATGGTAGAACAAGATGTTTCAAAAGAACCGGACATCCCTGCGCCAATCCGCAGGACTATTAGTCAGTCTCATCCGCCTGAGAGATACTACGGTTTTTACATAGACGGGGATAGAGAGGATTGCATCATTGACAATGATGAACCAACTAGCTTCCAGTAAGCCATTTAGAGCGGTGACTCGGTAAAATGGCTGGATGCAATGAGGACCGAGATGGAGTCCATGTACACCAACAAAGTATGCACTTTGAATATTGCTCCAGAAGGGGTAAAACCCGTAAGCTGCAAATGGATCTTCAGAAAGAAAATTGGTGTAAATGGACAGGTTGAAACCTATAAGGCTAGACTTGTTGCAAAAGGTTTTTCGTCAAAGACCTGGTTTGGACTATGATGAAACCTTTTCTCCAGTGGCTATGCTCAAATCCATTCGGATCCTTCTTGCCACTGCTGCCTTCCAAAATTTTGAGATCCGGCAGATGGAGGTAGAGACCGCTTTTCTGAATGGTCATTTGGAAGAGTGCGTCTATATGGATCAGCTAGAGGGTTTCAATCAAAGTGGGAGCAGCGGGAAAGTGTGCAAGATTCTTAAGTTCATTTATGGACTAAAGCAGGCATCGCGGAGTTGGAACATCTGTTTTAATGAGACGGTCAAAGAATTCGACTTTATCAAAAATCCAGATGACCTATGCATTTATAGTAAGATTGAAGCGAGAACTGTGGTATTCCTCGTCTTGTACGTGGATGACATTCTCTTGTTAGGAAATGACATTCCTATACTACAATCGGTCAAAGGATTCTTGTCACTAATGTTCTCCATGAAAGACCTGGGTGATACTAACTACATTCTGGGGATCCAGATCTATCATGATAGATCAAAGAGGATAGTGGGACTTTCACAGTCAAGGTACATCAATACCATACTAAAAATATTTAGTATGGAAGATTCAAAGCGCGGTAGTCTACCAGCTTGTCACGGAATCACCCTCTCCAAAGAGATGTCTTCCAAAACTAATTTGGAAAGGGCTCGCATCACATCTATACCCTACGCTTCTGCAGTAGGCTCTATAATGTATGCGATGTTGTGTACCAGACCAGATGTTACTTACGTACTCAGCGTGGTAAGTCGGTATCAGTCAAACCCAGGGGAGAAGCACTGGATAGCAGTAAAGAACATTCTCAAATACCTGAGAAGGAATAAGGAGATGTTCTTGGTGTATGGCTGAAAAGACCTCCAAATCGAGGCCTTTGCTAACTCCAGCTTCCAGATGGAACCCTAGGAGAGTCGCCGACTCCAACAATCATCCATGTACGATCCATACTAGATCTGACCAACTGCCCATCCTACTTCCTCTACGTTCTTGACAGCCCATGATAAGGATGACTCCAAGCCCATGTCGGGTTATGTCTTTACCCTCAGTGGAGGGGCGGTCTGTTGGAAGAGCTCCAAACAGGACACCGTTACAAACTTGACGATTGAAACGGAGTAGTTCACTGCATGAGATGCCGCAAAAGAGGCAGTCTGGATGAGGAAGTTCTTAACTGAACTTCAGGTGGTTCTTTCCATTGTTGATCCAATACTATAGTATTATGACAGCAAATGGCGCTACAGCTTTAGGGAAGGAACCCAGGTCCCATCAGACATATCATGAGGCGGTACCACCTGATCAGGGAGATCGTTGATCCTTAGGAGATTGAGGTGAGGATAGTAGATACAGAGAACAACACTGCAGATCCACTTATAGGGGTCCGAGGCACACTAAGGAGGTCTCACAAGGCATCAACCATGCCAAATTCAAAAATTTCTGGTGCCGAGAAACCCTAATGTGATCGTTGACTAGAGATTAGGCGAAACTACAAGCTACTAAACTGCTTTAGCACTAAGTGAACGGAAAATACAACCTTTGTAGATCCGGTCCTCCACCTCCATAGCTCCGTGACGATGTCCCCTCACTGTGATCATCGGATCCCGGACTCTAGCGTCGGCTTCATCGGAGAAATGGTCGGGCTAGGCCGTCGACTTCGATGCCGAAGATGATCTACGTCGAGACAACTCAAGATCAAGCTCCAACTTCACCAAGTCATGAAACTTGTGAAGAAAACACCTTATACTACTTGGCAAGTGGTAGAGGATGAAGAAATAGAAAGTGGGTTCACTTTAGAATTGGATTTCTCACTCTTTTTCTCAAGTCACCATTGAAACTAGCAAGCTTCTTTCTTCTTGATGAAGAAGAAGAAGAAGAAAAAGATAATATGATAAGAATTCTTGGAAAAAAGAAAATAAGTAAATCAAAACCCTAACCATTAACATAACCATGGTTTAATCATACACACCCAAGTTTGCATATATCATCAAACATGATACAAACTAGTGCACAAAACTATATCATATATACAATGTGCACATCAAGTGAGAAAATCCATCTTAAGTGAACAAATACAAGTTAATGTAAAGTAATATATCAAATATATAATTATACATTAAATCATTAAATCAACACTTGATTTAACGATCCGGTCATATCGCATATAACCGACTAATATCAAGTGTATCAATGTATCGAATCAACACTTGATTCGGTAACCCGGCTATATCACATATAACCGACCAATGATACAAATCGTGAGAATAGAATACAATATCACATACTGGTATAATTCTTGGTCCCGCACATATCTCATATGCGCTCCTATTTCATTTCGCTTGAGCCAGGAAACCTCTGTGTAGGACACTAAAGACTCGTCAATACGCCGGAAGCAGGTGATGATAATATCAAACACCCACAAGCCGCAAGCGGTCTGCTAAACGTAATGGCCACCCGGGTTTTGAGCAATCAGAAGATCGACGAGCAAGCCCGCTCACACTCCTGTGAATCCAACCAGTAACACTTACCGTACAGTCCGGTCTGTTCGTCTGATATGTCGCATATCTCGCCTAGGGGTGGTAAACGTCAGACCCCAGTAGCTCGATAAGTCGTGTCGATATGAGGTCTATAACAGTTCGAGAAACTACTGGTAACACTTACCAGTAAATCTCAGCAACCCTGGCCAGGGATTTCCGGTTATAGCCAATCGAACACAGCGCAACATCAACTCCCTATACCGGGAGAGACGAATCCCCTCCTATCGCTCTTTGCCTCCATGTGATTCGGGACTGTATCCAAAAACCACCGTTTTGCACGCCCTCTTGGATGTTGTAAGGTGGAAATCAAAGAACAGTGGGAATCACACAAGACTCTATGGCGATCTCGGGTCTACAGACTAACCTGTACCAGTGTCACCAGAGAACTGCCATCTGACGTAAGGTATAATACCATCTGGGAGTTCTCGGCGAGTCCGTCCAGTGTACCCAGTCTCCACTGAGCACCCGTATATCATCTCCGGTGTCAAACACCAATGGATATGGGATCATCCATCGCCCATCTGTATGGGTCGAGAAGGTATACGCTAGTCTACTCTGGTATATCGATGCCCCGTCTCGATACACCCATGACTAGGGACCTTGAAGGATGTACTTATGGACTACCATGTCCCCACTAGTATGATCCGCATCATAGTCCAGGTAGTCAAGTACACATCCTAAGGGCTTTACCAACATGTAACAGAGAGACAATCAGTGTACACGTTAAGGTAAAGAGCAACCAGATAGCATACTATCATGTCGAGCAAGAAAGTCCTCCCTATATATGTCCCAGCATCCACTACAATAGACATCCTATGTACAGTAATGGCCTCTAGGGCATACATATAACTAACAATCTCCCACTTGCACTAGAGCCATCTGTAGCAGTGGTTGTAGTATCTCATACTCAACCATCCCATAAAAGTCTCTCTGTGGGAATAGGCCTTCGTGATTGGATCCGCCGTGTTATCCTCTGAGTCTGTTCTCCTAACCTTGATCACCCTGGAGATCAACTATCTCCATGATCAGGTGATGCTGCCTCAGAATACGTCTGGGTCACTGATGGGACCGGGGTTCTTGGGCTAAAACCACACTTCCATTGTCAAACAATGGTAGGAACCTAGTTCATCTCATGAACCAATATACACCCAAACTGCCTCTTTGGTAGCATCTTAAATAGCGATGTATCCAGCCTTTATCGTCTAGTATGCCACGGTATCTAGCTTGGAACTCTTCGAACATACCGTCCCTTTTCTGAGGGTAAAGACAATTCCTGTGACTGACATTCAGTCATCCTTATCACTCTGGAACCTTTCCAGTGATTCTCCCCAGGATCAATTGATACCATCTCACTATAACTAATGAGTATCCTAATATCCAATTAGATCTATCTCATAGATCCAAAACCCAGGATTTAGTAGGTATCACTTTGATCCTATATGGAGAATCATTGTGATAAGCGGAGATTGACCGAGCGTAGCATAGGAAACTCCTTCGTTATCATGAGTATGTCATCCACGTACTCTATGAGGATCACCACCATACTCCCTACTACCTTTTTGTATATACCAGGTTCATCTACCATTTTGATGATGTCAAACTCTTTGACTAACTCATCAAAACAGATGTTCCAACTCCGCGATGCCTGCTTCATCACATAAAACATCTTGCACACGTTTCCGCTGCTCCCACTATTTACGAAGCCCTCTGGGTCAAGCCAGAGCCCCATCCTTGTCCAGTAACCATTCGCTAGAGTAATATCAGCGTCTAAGGACGGCAAACTGGAGCTAGGAACGTAGCAGTGTGTACTTATAGACGTTCTCTTCTAAAACATCATTTAGAAAAGCAGTCATGGCACCCAACTGCCAGATATCGTAGTCATGGTATGTAGCCGTGGCAAGTAGGATCTGGATGGACTTAAGCATAAGCACTGGAAAAAGGTTTCATCATTATCCACGCCTGGTCGATGACGAAAACCTTTAACAAGTCTAGCTTTGAAAGTCTCAACTTTTCCATGTACACCAAGTAATCTTCTCAAGATATACTTTCTCCTGATGGGGATTTAACCCTTCAGATAAAGCAACCAAAGTCCATACTTTGTTGGTGTATAAGGATTCCATCTCATATCGCTAAGCATCCAGCCATTCTTACAGAGTCCCACTCCTGATGGCCAGCTCGAAACTAGTTGGGTCATCATTTCATGATGCAATCCTCGCTCCCACTGTCATAGAGAAACCGAAGTAACTCTCAGGTGGGTGAGGAACCCTACTAGATTGGCGGAGAGGCTGAGGTTCGTTGGTTATTATTGAATCCTTCGGTTCTACCAAATCATCAGCTGCAGTTTGTATAGCTCGAACATTTCCAGTCCTTCATAACAGACCTTGCCTCGATCTTGTCCGGATTTTGCTTTTAGACATAGGCCGGACAACCCCAAATCTTAACTAACTTAAGATATGGGCTCTTCCCTTTCCATATCACATATGAAACGGTAGGCAACTGATTTGATCGGTACCCTATTCAATAGGTATGCACCTTCTCATGCGCATAACTCCTAAAAGGAAATTGGAAACTCAGTAGTACTCATCATAGAGCACACCATATCACATAGGGTGCAATTGCTCCGCCCCGATATACCATCGTGCTATGGTGTATACGGAGGAGTAATGCTGAGGGAGAATCTCATTCTCCTTTAGAATAGTCCAGGAATTCCATGCACAAGTATTCTCCTCCTTGATCTCATCATAGGACATAATACTTATACCCGTATTGGTTCTCTACTTCTAAATTATATTCTATGAATATCTCAAAAGGTTTGGACTTGTGTTTCAGCAGGAACATATGTCTGAATCTTGAGAGATTATCAGAGAATTTAATGAAGTACAAAGAACCGGTCTTGGCATGTGTAGACAGGGGACCTACATACATCAACATGTATCATCCCAAGAGTTCACTAACTCTTTCTCTGTTTCCATTAAACCGAGCTATGGTCATCTTATCTTTGTGACATGACTGGCAAGTTTCACAAGATGTAAATTCAAACTAATTTAAATATGCATCTGAATGTAACTTCAGCCAGTCGGGTCGCACTGATATGACCTAGTCTACAATGCCTCAAGAAGGATTTGTTCATTTCTGAACTCGTCATCTTGTGTGTGTTCTATATACTAAGAACCGTAGTTTGATTTAGAACATCAATGCTTTTAGATAACGTGCCTGAACCGATCAACTTTTGATATAGGAAATGTTCAAAACAATATCCAACAATGCAAAATTATATCATTTCTTTACTTATAAAGAGATTGATATGATTTTGTATATCAGGTTCGGTATCTAATAGCATTTGTTCAGAATCAATGTATTTGAAAATACAGGGTGACAGTGACCAACAGACTTGGCTGCAACAATTGCCCCGTTTTCTGTCTCATGAAACTTATCACCCGTTCTCAGTTCTCTACCTATCTGTAGCCCTATGTAACAGATTACATATCTGGGATCCTGATTCGGTATCAAATACCCAGGACGTAGAGGATACAGAGAAACAGTTCTTTGTAATGAACACACCCGAAGATGATGCATCATATGCACTTTCTTCGTTTGGGCGGCACGGGAAATCTGGTATTCCCCAATTTCCTGCTCTGTCTTATAACATTTATAAGTTGGAGCGGGACCAACGTTCCCCAACTCAATATAACAAGCGGGTTCGGTTAATACATCCGTATTATTATCTTGATTAAGGCGTGACATGGTCGCTACCTGGAGAGAGAGAGAGAGAAGAAAACACTCAGCGTATGCTCTTGCAAGATCAGATTGGTTATTATTTTATCTAATCAGGATGGCTCCCACTGTTTTTATCAAATCTTCCTTCAAACCCTAAAAGGAAAGACTAGCCGGGATTAATTACACACTACAAGTTCGCCAATCTTTCAGCCAGGCCAGTGTCGGTACTTTGAGGGAGGTCCCCCGTGCTTTCGCACGAACCTAATTAATGTAAACCTCATTTTCCCAGAGGCGTAACCCCGTTGACACCTTTCTAGACACCTACTTGATCGGCTAATTGTAATGTGTAAAACTCTCCCAGGAGTAACAATTACTCGCAGTGGGTATCGGGATCCAACTATCTCATAGAAGGTATGCAACCTCATTGCAAATTTCAACACTTGAAATTCCCGATAATATTTTGCCCCTAGCAGCTATATGACCTTAACATAGTCAACAAATCATAAGTGCTAGTCAAGTTCAACCCGTCATTTCCTGATTGAAGTAAACCCACCCGCACGACCCTTAACATAGTCAACAAAGTCGCACGACTACCCTAATCCAATCGCATCATATGCTTATACAAATAAGCACTAATTAGCTACCGCACACTACGCCTTAACATAGTCAACAAACGTAGCACGAATACTAACTAGTACTTATCTGAAATGACGGAGGGCTACGACAGGTTTTTCTGAAAACCTATTGCGTAATGAACTTGATATCGTTGTAGAATCAAACGATTTTAAAATGGAGTGATTTTTAGGCTTTTCTAGTTTTGCTAAAGGGGTCACTCCCGGTGAAGGTATCGTCGGCCCTTTCCTCATCGAATAAGGTGCGGGATATATCATATATATCACTATGCAAAGCAGAAACTATAGAAGCAATCAAAAGACAAACCGAGAGTTGTAGCATCTGCCAGTTATTGCTAAAGGAGTCACTCCCGGTGAAGGGATCTCGGTCCTTTCCTTATCGAATAAGGTGCAGGATGTTCTACAAGGAACACCGCGATGCAAAGCAAGAACTGTAGCTACCTGGTTTTGTAAATTCGACTCCACAACATCTTAGGTTTCTTTTCTTTCATTAATCACATTAATGAAGTCCCATCATTTAATACACCTAAACATCACAGATAAATACGACGTACACTTATGCCATCCGCATTCGCCTCGATGTCCCCTCATGCACCGTTAGGTTAGGTAACTAACGACAGAGCGAGGCAGGGCTAGCGTGGGTGTAAAATATAAGTAACGTCTATA
Organism: Agapanthus africanus; assembly: GCA_030015575.1. Lineage (NCBI taxonomy): Eukaryota > Viridiplantae > Streptophyta > Magnoliopsida > Asparagales > Amaryllidaceae > Agapanthus > Agapanthus africanus. The sequence goes on from JASDDO010000004.1 coordinate 213,309,521, forward strand.
TAATATATCATATATACTATATACAGTATTTATCACAGAACATCATTTATCACAGAACATCAAATGATGACATCACATATAACGCAGCAGAAAATATCATATGAAATATTAGATATACTAGGACGTCCGTGTTTTTAATACAAGCCGGTATAAAACACGGATTCCACGGTGGTGATGAATAGCCAAACCCACACCCCTAGACCCCTTACGAGAGAGGCAAGCAACCCTACCAATTCTAGAGTTAGGAGACCCGCACTCGACTCCTCGAGTTGGTCTCCCACTGGACTCCAGAACACGGTTACTTGTGCCCTCCTCCTTGGGTCTATCCTAGTGCGGAAAAGTAAATAACATACAAAGGGTGACATCTTCCGCAACCTGGAAGTGCCCCAATAAAAGAATATTATATACAAATTTTTACATGAAGGAAAAAGAAAAACACTCATCTCACATAAAAACCCCCGGCTATTCAAACAGGACGATCCAATATAACATATCCAGCAACACATAACATCACATGTCATCAACGTAAGTAAATATGCGCATCCCAATTGTCGTTGACATATAGCAACGAAACCGGCGATATCACATATTACACTTACAGTCACAGAAAAGAATGTGTAAAACTACAACAGTTGGAATCCGCAATCTCTTCAGACATTGCATGCCTGACCAAATGAATTTCTTAGACATCGCATGCCTAACATTTATAAACCCCGTATTTTAGTCTCATTATCAAAAACACTTTTCAATATCAAGTCGGGCAATTCAATAAGATTCCCGACAATTTGATCGAATGCTCGTCGCAAACTTTAGTAGGCGGCCGCACCCCCGATACCGTCGACGAAGTGCACCAAGGCGGAACACCGCTACCGCGAGCACCCGAACGGATGCTTTCGGCGACGGGGTTCACCTACAGTCACTTGGTCGGGGCTATAGGGTGTAGCTGTCTATTAAGTTTATCTGGCGAGTATCCGCGTACGCTACGTGATTGCGACGGACTTTTGATCACATCAAAATTCCGTGGCAACCGATCAAGTGAGACTAAAGTGCTGTGTTTATAACATTCATATTAGTTATCTCATAACTACTTGTGAATTCCAATTATTGTATCACATTCCAGATAAATAGAAAATGTTAAACTTTCCGATCGAACATTCAAACACCCAAGTTTTCCCGAAACAGCTCAACACATGAAATAAGTTTAAAAACATTCACTTCATGCCTCAGTACCAACGGTCCAGCCGTAGAAGGGTCAAGCCAACGCCTCACATGTGGCACGCCGTACTGCCCCAAACCCGAAGGTTCAAAGGGCAGTTCAAGACGGTCACATAATCGAGTTAAGATTTGTTGTCTTCTAGAGGGTCCATCGCATTACTTGCACTACTTAGAACGTTATTAAACCACGGAAAGATCCAACACTTGGAAATTTCCCGACAGGGGAAAAAGTGGGTATTTATTTCCGGTCGAACTTTTCAACATTTTCTAAAATTATCCGGAAAAACACAGACGAAGTTAAACTTCACGATCGAAACACGGAATCCCCAATACAACCCAGAAAACTCAACTGTTGAGTATACATTAAAAATATGCAGAAAATTAAGCAGGGTTTTTTAAGAATTACTGTGCAAAACGGAGTCCTAACTCTGTCAAACCGCCGCGGAACCGCGGCCGTACCCCACGTGGCGAGGCGGTTCCGCGGCCATATTGTTGATTCTTTGACCACACTTTGCACAGTAATGTTTAATACCCGGAAAACCATAAACGAGGTTAGAAACCCGATCGAATCTGATACGTCCAAGATTACCCCCACTCTGATACCACTGTAGGGTTCCTAGGCACACTAAGGAGGTCTCACAAGGCATCAACCATGCCAAATTCAAAATTTCCGGTGCCGAGAAACCCTAATGCGATCGTTGACTAGAGATTAGGCGAAACTACAAGCTACTAAACTGCTTTAGCACTAAATGAACGGAAAATACAACCTTTGTAGATCCGGTCCTCCACCTCCATAGCTACGTGACGATGTCCCCTCGCTGCGATCATCGGATCCCGGACTCTAGCATCGGCTTCATCGGAGAAATGGTCGGGCTAGGTCGTTGACTAGAGATTAGGCGAAACTACAAGCTACTAAACTGCTTTAGCACTAAATGAACGGAAAATACAACCTTTGTAGATCCGGTCCTCCACCTCCATAGCTACGTGACGATGTCCCCTCGCTGCGATCATCGGATCCCGGACTCTAGCGTCGGCTTCATCGGAGAAATGGTCGGGCTAGGTCGTCGACTTCGATACCGAAGATGATCTACGTCGAGACAACTCAAGATCAAGCTCCAACTTCACCAAGTCATGAAACTTGTGAAGAAAACACCCTATACTACTTGGCAAGTGGTAGAGGATGAAGAAATAGGAAGTGGGTTCACTTTAGAATTGGATTTCTCACTCTTTTTCTCAAGTCACCATTGAAGCTAGCAAGCTTCTTTCTTCTTGAAGAAGAAGAAGAAGAAGAAGAAGAAGATAATATGATAAGAATTCTTGGAAAAAAGAAAATAAGTAAATCAAAACCCTAACCATTAACATAACCATGGTTTAATCATACACACTCAAGTTTGCATGTATCATCAAACATGATACAAACTAGACAAAACTATATCATATATACAATGTGCACATCAAGTGAGAAAATCCATCTTAAGTGAACAAATACTAGTTAATGTAAAGTAATATATCAAATATATAATTATATATTAAATCATTAAATCAACACTTGATTTAACGATCCGGTCATATCGCATATAACCGACTAATATCAAGTGTATCAATGTATCGAATCAACACTTAATTCGGTAACCCGGCTATATCACATATAACCGACCAATGATACAAATCGCAAGAATAGAATACAGTATCACATACTGGTATAATTCTCGGTCCCGCACATATCTCATATGCGCTCCTATTTCATTACGCTTGAGCCAGGAAACCTCTGTGTAGGACTCTAAAGACTCGTGAATACGCCGGCAGCAGGTAATGATCATATCAATCACCCACAAGCCGCAAGCGGTCTGCTAAACGTAACGGCCACCCGTGTATTGAGCGATCAGAAGATCGAAGAGCAAGCCCGCTCACACTCCTGTGAATCCAACCAGTAACACTTACCGTACAGTCCGGTCTGTTCGTCTGATATGTCACATATCTCGCCTAGGGGTGGTAAACGTCAGACCCCAGTAGCTCGATAAGTCGTGTCGATATGAGGTCTATAACAATTCGAGAAACTACTGGTAACACTTACCAGTAAATCTCAGCAACCCTGGCCAGGGATTTTCGGTTATAGCCAATCGAACACAGCGCAACATCAACTGCCTATACCGGGAGAGACGAATCCCCTCCTATCGCTCATTGCCTCCATGTGATTCGGGACTGTACCCAAAAACCACCATTTTGCACGCCCTCTTGGATGTGGTAAGGTGGAAATCAAAGTACAGTGGGAATCACACAAGACTCTATGGCGATCTCGGGTCTACAGACTAACCTGTACCAGTGTCACCAGAGAACTGCCATCTGACGTAAGGTATAATACCATCTGGGAGTTCTCGGCGAGTCCGTCCAGTGTACCCAGTCTCTACTGAGCACCCGTATATCATCTCCGGTGTTAAACACCAATGGATATAGGATCATCCATCGCCCATCTGTATGGATCGAGAAGGTATACGCTAGTTTACTCTGGTATATCGATGCCCCGTCTCGATACACCCACGACTAGGGACCTTGAAAGATGTACTTATGGACTACCATGTCCCCACTAGTATGATCCGCATCATAGTCCAGGTAGTCAAGTACACATCCTAAGGGCTTTACCAACATGTAACAGAGAGACAATCAGTGTACAGGTTAAGGTAAAGAGCAACCAGATAGCATACTATCATGTCGAGCAAGAAAGTCCTCCCTATATATGTCCCAGCATCCACTACAATATACATCCTATGTACAGTAATGGCCTCTAGGGCATACATATAACTAACACCACTCACAGAGGCCATCCCTCAGACAGTGTTCGAGTGTCTATTCGAGATCTTAGGTCTGCGATATGCCAGTATATGGCCTTAGTGCAAGTGGGAGATTGTTAGTGTTATATGCCCTAGAGGCCATTTTTGTATCATACTGGTTTGTATATTACTTAATGGAAGCTTGGGATGTACACGGATATAGTAACATTCTTGCTCGAAATGGTAGTATGCTACCTGGTTTGTTTCTACCCCAATATGTGCATGTATTTTCTTAGCATATTACTTATACATATTGGTAGAGCCCTTAGGATCTTTTGCTTGATTACCAGCGTTGTGATGGCAGTCACACTAGTGGAGGCTGGGTAGTCTATAAGCACATCCTATACAGGTCCCTAGTCATAAGATTATCGAGACGGAGCATCGATACTCCAGAGTAAACTAGTGTATATGCTTCTCTTCTCAGCAGGGGAGATGATCTATCCCACAGCCATTAGTACGTCGTACTAGAGATAGTATGCAGGTGCTCATTAGGTTATAAGTACACTGGACAGGACTCGTCGGGAACTGCTGGTGGGTATTATACCTATCATCGGGTAGCAGTTCCCAGGTGACATGAGTACAGCTTAGTCCGTCGACTTGACATTGCTCCTTCGCCTCGAGTGTGTTCCCACTGTACTTTGAAAACTACCGTACCACGGCTCAAAGGAGTCATGCAAACAAGTAGTAGTTGGGTGCAGTCCCGAGGCACTTGGAGGCAGTGGCGGTTAAATAGGATTCGTCTCTCCCGGTATTGGGGGTTGATATCGCGCTGTGTTTGGAGAGCAATTACACAAAGTCCTTGGCCAGGGCAAGCGATATTTACTGGTAGGTATTCCAGTAGTTTCTCAGGGTGTTTTGGGCTACACTCCGGCACGACTTATTGCGCTATTAGAGGTCTGACGATTACCGACCCCTAGGCCCGATATGCGATACTCTTAGATGAACGGACCGGACTGTAAAGAGATTGTCACATACATGCTCAGTAGGAGTACGGATGAGTTTGCTCATCGGCCTTCTCATCGACAGATACCTGGGTAGCCATTACGTGCATCTAGTACCGCTTGCGGCATGTGGTTAAACCCATTGCCAGCGTACTGTCGAGTCTTTAGTGTCCCACATAGAGAGTTTCCCTGCATCGGGCAAAAGATGTAGAGGCCGTATGGTTTTACGGCAGGGCTTCGATCATGTACGTGCACTTGTGTACGTATGATGATCAGGCGGGCAATACTAGTAGGTTTTGGTTTAAGCCGGATCCTAGTGTTATATTGATGAATTGTTTTCATCTCATTGTATTCATGTTCTTTGGAATACGAATGCGGATATGTATATACGGATTGGAGGCATTCTCGTAATTTCTCGAGAAAGTTTCTAGAAGGAGAAAACCTAATTTGGGTTTTGATTTTATTTTATGATTAAAACCTAATTTGGGTGGAGGAAAATCAAGTGAAGATATTTGTTGGATGAGCTATGACTCATCACTTGACAAAAGAGATATTTTGTGAATTATGGTTGATTGTTGTGAGATATTTATCTCATCAATAATTCACATGGTTCATTATTCATCACAAATGAGTTATTCTTATTCCAAGCTCATCTTCACTCTCATTTTCCTCAAGCTTCATCTTCTTCTTAAAACCCCTAAAAGTCTCATGAGTTGAGAAACCTAGGGTTCCAAGAGACAAATCAATCGATCTTCTTTCTCTACATCACCTAGGCCATCTAGTTTAGCAAGCTAGTTGCCCTAGTTACCTCGGATTTGAGGTTGGAGCTCGGACTATAGACTCTCGGGTGGATCGTCTTTGACTCGAGGAAGCCGACGAGGAAGCTACGATCCGTTACGATCCTTAAAGCCTGTGATGACGAGGAGGACAGCAAAGAAGAACCGAAAGACTTGTATCGTGAGGTAAAACTTTCATCCGAGTAGTTAATCCGCACACAGTTATTTGTTAGCTAGGGTTTAGCATAGATCCTGGAGTTCAAGTCGGTGTTGCGAGCTTTGAAAAATCGTTTTTTAAATATTCCGCCTTCCCGTGAACCCGTGGGGTGCGTGACATTGACTTACAACATACAACCTAACCGATAACAAATAGCCGCCAGATTCAATACGGTATCACATACTCGTATTTAATGATTCCCCCGCACATATCAACATATGTGCTCTACTTCGTTTCGCTTGAACTAGGAAACTTCTATGTGGGACACTAAAGACTCGTCAGTACGCCAGCAGTAGGTGATGATCACATCAGTCACCCACAAGCCGTCAGTGATACTAGCTAGACGTAACCTTTAGTCATATGTAAGCCTTAGAGGCCATTATTGTACATTATAGTGGATGCTTGGACATATATATATAGAGGACTTTCTTGCTCGACATGATAGTATGCTGTCTGGTTGCTCTTTATCTTAACATGTATACTAGTATTATTATACTATCTCTCTGACACATGTTGATAAAGCCCTAAGGATTTTAGCTTGACTATTAGGACTATGATGCGGATCATACTAATGGGGCTTGGGTAATCCGTAAGCACATCCTTTAATTGTTCCTAGTCGATAGAGTATCGAGAAAGAGCATCGATATTTCAGAGGAGACTAGTATGTATGTTTCTTGACCCTGTAGGGGGCGATAGATGATCCCACATCCATTGGTGTTTGACATCAAAGATTGTACACAGGTGCTCATTAGAGAATGGGTACACCGAACAGGACACGCCGAGAACTCCTAGTTGGTATTTACATATCGTCAGATAGCAGTTCTCTGGTGACACTGGTACAGGTTAGTCTGTAGACCCGAGATCGTCATAGAGTCTTGTTTGGTTCCCACCGTGCTTTGATTTTCTCCCTACTATGGCTCAAAGGAGTCATGCAAACAGGTGGATTTTTGGTACAGTCCCGAGTCACATGGAGGCAATGAGTGATAGGAGGGGTTTCGTCTCTCCCAGTATTGGTGGTTGATGTTGCCCTATGCTCGATTGGCTATAACAGCAAGTCCCTGGCCAGGGATGATGAGATATACTGGTAAATGTTATCAGTAGTTTCTCGAACCGTTATGACCCTCACATTGGCATGACTTATCAAGTTATTGGGGTCTGACGATTCCACCCCTAAACTTGGTATGCGACATATCAGATGAAGAGACCGGACTGTACGGTAAGTGTTGCTTATAGGCTTCATGGAAGTTTGGACAAGTTTGCTTGTTGATCTTCTATTCGCTCAATACCTGGGTAGCCGTTACGTCCAGCTAGTACTTCTGATGGCTTGTGGGTGACTGATATGATCATTACCTACTGCTAGCATATTGGCGAGTCTTTAGAGTCCCACACAGAGGTTTCCTAGCTCAAGCGAAACGAAGTATGGCACATATGTGATATGTGTGGTACCTTGATTAAATACGTGTATGTGATACCGTATTATAATCTCGCGATATATTATATCGGTCGGTTATATGTGATATGACCGGGTTATTGAATCAAGTGTTGATTCGATAATGTGATATACATATAAATGATATTAGTCGGTTATATGTGATATAACTGGATTATTAAATCAAGTGTTGATTTAATAATTTGATATATATTAATATATTTGATATATAAATATATATTAACTAATATAATGCTCACTAAATATTTTCTCCTCTTTCAAATGCATTTAATATATATATATATATATATATATATATATATCTGTGTGTGTGTGTGTGATATATATATTTATATGTATTTATATATTGTGTCATGGTGGATGATACATTGGACATGAGTGTATGAGACTCACACCAAACTAAAGATAATAAGGGGTTTTATTTATTAAGAGTTAATTCAAAATTAGGTGGAAATTGTCATGGCTTAATGCTTGTGGAAGCATGTAGAAGCCTTGACTAATTCCATTAATTTTGTTTTACTCTAGATATTTTATAACCCAACCATTATCTTTAGCCATGGTTAAGTATCTATATATATCTTTGAGATATTTTCCTCACTCAAGTTCAACACAAGTTCATCTTCTTCATCTCATTCTTGCTTTCAAGCTTTTCATGAGGTGAGAAAAGAAAAGGAGAAAGTGTTTTCTAAAGTGAGCAAAATTCCTACTTCATTACTCTACTCTCATCTAGCCTATAAGATTAGGTTGTTTGCTTCACTAATTCTTGCATTAGTGAAGAGGTAGCTTGAGTTAGCGTAACTTCGAGGTGGATCATCTTCGGCCTCGAAGATCTTTAAGCAAGCTTGTTCCTTTCACCAAGTGGAGCCAAAGAAGAGTTCGAGGGACCATTACTTGGAGTTAAGGGACTACTACTTGGAGCTTTATAAGTGAAGGGCCGGTCTACAAAGGTTGTATTCCTTTTTCACTTAGTGTAAAGTTTGTTTACATGCATTGAAACCCTAATTCTCTAGTTCGATTCTAGGTTAGTGTAGCTTAGCCCACTAGATTTTTTAAAATTGCATACTCAATGCCTCTGGAAACCTAGCAGTGGAGCTAAGAAACACTTGCATGGTATCAGAGCCAAGCTAGAGCATTAGGCATGCCCTGGACGAAGTTAAAGTATTCGATCGAACTTCAAAACCGTACAAATTCCTAGTTTCTGGAAATTTTTTCAAAAGTTGGAATTTTTAAGATTAAAAATATGCAGAAAATTATGCAGGTTATTTGATGGAGCCCTAAGAAAAATGAGACTCCATCTCCACTAAACCGCCGTGAAACCTCCACCCAAACCCATGTTTGGCCGCGGTTCCGCGGCAAGATTATGGAGTTGAGAGTTGTTGTTTCTTGTGCTGCTCCAGTTTATGATTTTCCACGGTATCTAGCTTGGAACTCTTCCAACATACCGTCCCTCCACAGAGGGTATAGACAATGCCTATGACTGACATTCAGTCGACCTTACCGCCCTGTAAGCTATCCAGTGATTCTCCCCGGGATCTATTGATACCATCTCACTACGCCTAGTAAGAATCCTAACATCCAATTAGATCTATCTCATAGATCCAAAACCCAGGATTTAGGAGGTATCACCTTGATCCTATATGGAGAATCATTGTGATAAGAGGAGATTGATCGAGCGTAGCATAGGAAACTCCTTCCCTATCTGTAGGGTTCCTAGGCACCCTAGTGAGGTCTCTCAAGGCATCGAACATGCCAAATTAAAATTTTAACGGTGCCGGAAACCCTAAACTACGGATCGATGGCTAGATGTCTAGGCGAAAAGTTAACTAGCTAACAACTTAGCAAATAGATACGGAAATACAACCTTTGTAGATCCGTTTGTCCACCTCCATAGCTCCGCGATGAAGTGCCTTCGCTGTCCAAAATCCATCCCGGGCTCTAGAGTCGGCTTCGTCGGAGAATGGGCAAGCTAGGTCGTCGATGTCCATGCCGAAGATGATCTACGTCGAGGCATCGCTAAATCAAGCTCCGACTTCACCAAGTCAAGAAACTTGTGAAGTAAACACACTCTACTACTTGGCAAGAGGTAGAGGATGAAGAAATAGGAAGTGGGTAGACTTTAGAATTGGATTTCTCACTCATTTGCATCAATCACCATTGATGACCTCAAGGTTTTCTTTTTGAGTTCAAGGAAGAAGAAGAAGAAAAGATATCATAAGATAATTCTAAAATGAAAAGAATAATACATTCTTATCATCTTAGAACCATGGTTTAGTGTAGAGAATTAATCATGGTTGAGTGGTATGGTTAGGGTTAAGGATGAGATAAGAATTGTGGACTAAGTCAAAGCTTCATGAAGCTTTAACTAAGCAACAAAAGAAGCCACCATTCTTTTCTCTTTCTTTTATTCATTTATCAAAAATAAATGGATAATTAAATAAGATAAATGAATAACAAATAATAAACCCTAACCATTTCATTAACCAAGGTTTAATACTTTACACTTAACCAAAAAGCATGCATCATCAAACATGATACAAGCAAGTGCACAAAATCATATCACATATATAATGCGCACAACCCGAGTGAGAAAATCCATTTTAAAGTGAACCGATACTAGTTAATGCAAAGTAATATATCAAATATATAATTATACAATAAATCATTAAATCAACACTTGATTTAACGATCCGGTCATATCGCATATAACCGACTAGTATTCAATGTATCGGCTTATCGAATCAACCTTTGATTCGATAACTAGGTTATATCGCATATAACCATTCGATACATTCATCGCGAGAATGGAATACGGTATCACATACACGCATTATTCTCGGTCCCGCACAAATTTCATATGCGCTCCTATTTCGTTTCGCTTGAGCCAGGAAACCTCTGTGTAGGACTCTAAAGACTCGTCAATACGCCGGCAGCAGATGATGATCATATCAAACACCCACAAGCCGCAAGCGGTCTGCTAAACGTAACGGCCACCCGGGTATTGAGCAATCTGAAGATCGACGAGCAAGCCCGCTCACACTCCAGTGAATCCGACCAGTAACACTACCCTACAGTCCGGTCTGATCGTCTGATATGTCGCATATCTTGCCTATGGGTGGTAAACGTCAGACCCCAATAGCTCGATAAGTCGTGTCGATATGAGGTCTATAACACTTCGAGAAACTACTGGTAACACTTACCAGCAAATCTCAGCAACCCTGGCCAGGGATTTCCTGTTATAGCCAATCGAACACAGCGCAACATCAACTCCCTATACCGGGAGAGACGAATCCCCTCCTATCGCTCATTGCCTCCATGTGACTCGGGACTGTACCCAAAAACCACCGTTTTGCACGCCCTCTTGGACGTGGTAAGATGGAAATCAAAGCACAGTGGGAACCACACAAGACCCTATGACGATCTCGGGTCAACAGACTACTCTGTACCAGTGTCACCAGAGAACTGCCATCTGACGTGAGGTATAATACCATCTGGGAGTTCTCGGCGAGTCCGTCCAGTGTACCCAGTCTCTACTGAGCACCCGTATATCATCTCCGATGTCAAACACCAATGGATATGGGATCATCCATCGCCCATCTGTATGGGTCGAGAAGGTACACGCTAGTCTACTCTGGTATATCGATGCCCCATCTCGATACACCCATGACTAGGGACTTTGAAGGATGTACTTATGGACTACCATGTCCCCACTAGTATGATCCGCATCATAGTCCAGGTAGTCAAGTACACATCCTAAGGGCTTTAACAACATGTAACAGAGAGACAATCAGTATACACGTTAAGGTAAAGATCAACCAGATAGCATACTATCATGTCGAGCAAGAAAGTCCTCCCTATATATGTCCCAGCATCCACTACAATGTACATCCTATGTACAGTAATGGCCTCTAGGGCATACATATAACTAACAATCTCCCACTTGCACTAGGGCCATCTGTAGCAGTGGTTGTAGTATCTCATACTCAACCATCCCATAAAAGTCTCTCTTTGGGAATAGGCCTTCATGAGTGGATCCGCTGCGTTATCCTCTAAGTCTGCTCTCCTTTCCTCGATCACCTTGGAGATCAACCATCTCCATGATCCGGTGATACTGCCTTAGAATATGTCTGGATCACTGATGGGACGGGGGTTCCTGGCATAAGCCACAACTCCATTGTCACACAATGGTAGGAACATAGTTCATCTCATGAACCATTATACATCCAAACATCCTCTTTGGTAGCACCTTAAGTAGCGATGTATTCTGCCTTTATCGTCTAGTATGTCACGGTATCTAGCTTGGAACTCTTCCAACATACCGTCCCTTTACTGAGGGTAAAGACAATGCCTGCGACTGACATTCAGTCGTCTTTATCACCCTGGAACACTTCCAGTGATTCTCCCCAGGATCGCTTGATACCATCTCACTACAACTAGTGAGAATCCCAACATCCATTTAAATCTATCTCATAGATCCAACACTCAGGATTAAGGAGGTATCACTTTGATCCTTCACGGAGAATCTTTGTGATAAACGGAGATTGATCGAGCGTAGCATAAGAAACTCCTTTCTTATCAAGAGTATGTCATCCATGTACTCTACGAGGATCACCACCATACTCTCTACTACCTTTTCGTTTATACAAGGTTCATCTACCATTTTGATGATGTCAAACTCTTTGACTAACTCATCAAAACAGATGTTCCAGCTCCGCGATGCCTGCTTTATCCTATAAAGCATCTTGCACACGTTTCCGCTGCTCCCACTGTTTACGAAGCCCTCTGGCTGTGTACTTATAGACACTCTCTTCCAAAACATCATTTTAGAAGAGCTGTCATGACACCCAACCACCAGATATCGTAGTCATGGTATGTAGCCGTGGCAAGTAGGATCTGGATGGACTTAAGCATAGCTACTTGAAGAGGTTTCACCACAATCCACGCCTGGTTGATGATGAGAACCTTTAACAAGTCTAGCTTTGAAAGTCTCAACCTTTCCATGTACACCAAGTAATCTTCTCAAGATATACTTGCTCCTGATAGGGATTTAACCCTTCAGATATAGCAACTAAAGTCCATACTTTGTTGGTGTATAAGGATTCCATCTCAGATCGCTAAACATCCAGCCATTCTTACAGAGTCTTTACTCTTGATGGCCAGCTCGAAACTAGTTGGGTCATCATCTCATGATGCAATCCTCGCTCCCACTGTCATAGAGAAACAAAAGTATCTCTCAGGTGGGTGAGGAACCCTACTAGATCGGCGGAGAGGCTGAGGTTCGTTGGAATCTACTGAATCCTTTGGTTCTGTCAAATCATCAGCTGCAGTTTGTATAGCTGGAACCTTTCCAGTTGTACATTACAGACCTTGCCTCGAGCTTTTCCGGATTTTGCTTTTAGACATAGGCCAGACAACCCCAAATCTTAACCAGCTTAAGACATGGGCTCTTCCCTTACCATATCAAATATGAAGTGGTAGGCAACAGATTTGATTTGAACCTAATTCAATAGGTATGCAACTTCTCAAGTGCATAACACCCAATAGGAAAAAGGTAACTCAGTAGTACTCATCATAGAGCACACCATATCAAATAGGGTGTATCTGCTCCGCCCCGATATACCATCGTGCTATGGTGTATACGGAGGAGTAATGCTGAGAGAGAATCTCATTCTCCTTTAAAATAGTCCAGGATTTCCGTGCTCAAGTATTCTCCTCCTTGATCACATCAAAGGACATAATACTTATACCCGTATTTTGGTTCTCTACTTCTAACTTATATTCTGTGAATATCTCAAAAGGTTCGGACTTGTGTTTCAACAGGAACATAGGTCTGAATCTAAAGAGATCATCAGAGAACGTAATGAAGTACTAAGAACCAGTCCTGGCATGTGTAGACAGGGGACCTACATACATCAACATGTATCATCCCAAGAGTTCACTAACTCTTTCTCTGTTTCCAGTAAACGGAGCTATGGTCATCTTATCTTTGTGACATGACTGGCGAGTTTCACAAGATGTAAATTCAAACTAATTTAAATATGCATCTTTATGTAACTCCCACTAGTCGGGTCGCATTGATATGACCTAGTCTACAATACCTCAAGAAGGATCCGTCCATTTCTGAACTCTTCTTCTTGTGTGTGTTCTATATACCAAGAACTGTAGTTTGATTTAGAACATCAATGCTTTTAGATAACGTGCCTGAACCGATCAACTTTTGATATAGCAAATGTTCAAAACATTATCCATCAATACAAAATATTATCGTTTCTTTACTAATAAAGAGACAGATATGATTTTGTATATCAGGTTCGGTATCTAATAACATTCGTTCAGAATCAATGTATCGGTAATACAGGGTGACAGTGACCGACAGACTTGGCTGCAACACTTGCCCCGTTTTCTGCCTCATGAAACTTATCACCCGTTCTCAGTTTTTCTACCCTTTTGTAGCCCTATGTAACATCTTACATATCTGGGATCGTGATCCGGTATCATATACCAGGATGCGGAGGATACTGAGAAACAGTTCTGTATAATGAACACACCCGAAGATGATGCATCAGCATGCACTCTCTTCGTTTGGGCGGCACGGGAAATCTGGTATTCCCCAAATTCCTGCTCTGTCTTATAACAATTATAAGTTGGAGCGGGACCAACGTTCCCCAGCTCAGTATAACAAGCGGGTTCGGTCAATAATCCTTATTATTATCTTGATTAAGGCGTGATATGGTCGCTACCAGGAGAGAGAGAGAAGAAAACACTCAGCGTGCGCTCTGTCAAGAATAGATTGGTTATTATTTTATCTAATCAGGATGGCTCCCACTGCTTTTTATCAAATCTTCCTTCAAACCCTAAAAGGAAAGACTAGCCGGGATTAATTACACACTACAAGTTTGCCAATCTTTCAGCCAGGCCAGTGTCGGTACTTTGAGGGAGGTCCCCCGTGCTTTCGCACGAACCTAATTAATGTAAACCTCGTTTTCCCAGAGGCGTAACCCCGTTGACACCTTTCTAGACACCTACTTGATCGGCTAATTGTAATGTATAAAACTCTCCCAGGAGTAACTCTTACTCGCAGCGGGTATCGGGATCCAACTATCTCATAGAAGGTATGCAATCTCATTGCAAATTTCAACACTTGAAATTCCCGATAATATTTTGCCCCTAGCAGCTATATGACCTTAGCAGAGGTCAACAAACCATAGGCTGCTAGTCAAGTTCAACCCGTCATTTCTTGATTGAAGTAAACCCACCCGCACGACCCTTGACAGAGGCCAACAAGGTCGCACGACTACCCTAAATCAATCACATCATATGCTTATGCAGATAAGCGCTAATCAGCTACCGCAAACTACACCTTGACAGAGGTCAACAAACGTAGCACGAATACTAACCAGTACATATCTGAAATGACGGAGGGCTACGACAGGTTTTTCTGAAAACCTATTGCGTAATGAACTTGATATCGTTGTAGAATCAAATGATTTTAAAATGGAGTGCTTTTGAAGCTTTACTAGTTTTGCTAAAGGAGTCACTCCCGGTGAAGGGATCGTCGGTCCTTTCCTCGTCAAATGAGGTGCGGGATATATCATATATATCACTGTGCAAAGCAAAAACTCTTAAAAGCTATCGAAAGACAAACCGAGTGTGTAGCATCTGCCAGTTATTGCTAAAGGAGTCACTCCCGGTGAAGGGATCTCGGTCCTTTCCTTATCGAATAAGGTGCTGGATATATCACATATACCGCTGTGCAAAGCAAGAACTGTAGCTACCTGTTTTATTTTGAAATTCGATTCTACAACATCTTAGGTTTCTTTTATTTCATTAATCACATTAATGAAGTCCCATCATTTAAGTACCTAAACATCACAGATAGATATGACGTACACTTATGCCATCCGCATTCGCCTCGATGTCCCCTCGTGCACCGTTAGGTTAGGTAACTAACGACAGAGCAGGGCAGGGCTAGCGCGGGTGTAAAACATAAGTAACGTCTATATAATATATCATATATACTATATACTGTATCTATCACAGAACATCACATGATCGCATCACAGATATCGCAGCAGAAGAATCATATGAAATATTGGATATATTAGGACGTCCGTGTTTTCAATACGAGCCAGTATAAAACACGGATTCCACGGTCGTGATGAATAGCCAAACCCACACCCCTAGACCCCTACGAGAGCGGCAAGCAACCCTACCAATTCTGGAGTTAGGAGACCCGGCCTCGACTCCTCGAGTTGGTCTCCCACTGGACTCCAGAACCCGGTTACTTGTGCTCCCCTCCTTGGGTCTATCCTAGTGCGGAAAAGTAAATAATATACAAACGGTGACCACTTCCGCAACCTGGAAGCGCCCCAATAAAAGAATATTACATACAAGTTTTTACATGAATGAAAATGAAAAACACTCACCTCACATAAAAACCCCCGGCTATTCAAACACGACGATCCAATATAACATATCCAGCAACACATAACATCACATGTCATCAACGTAAGTAAATATGCGCATCCCAATTGTCGTTGACATATAGCAACGAAAACGGCGATTTCACATATTACACTTACGGTCACAGAAAAGAAAGTGTAAAACTACAACAGTTGGAATCCGCAACCACCTCAGACATCACATGCCTGACCAAATGAATTCTTTAGACATCGCATGCCTAATAATTATAAACCCCGCATTTTAGTCTCAAAATCGAAAACTCTTTTCAATATCAAGTCGGGCAATTCAACAAGATTCCCGACATCCTGATCGAATACTCGTCGCAAACTTTAGTAGACGGCCGCACCCCCGATGCCGTCGACGAAGTGCACCAAGGCGGAACACCGCTACCGCGAGCACCCGAACGGATGCTTTCGGCGACGGGGTTCTCCTACAGTCACTTGGTCGGGGCTATGGAGTGAGGCTGTCTATTAAGTTTACCCGGCGAGTATCCGCGTACGCTACGTGATTGCGACGGACTTTTGATCACATCAAAATTCCGTGGCAACCGATCAGTTGAGACTAAACTGCTATGTTTATAACATTCATCCAGTTATCTTATAACTTTTGTGAATTCCAATTATTGTATCCCATTCCAGATAAACAGAAAATGTTAAACTTTTCGATCGAACAGTCAAACACCCAAGTTTT
Organism: Agapanthus africanus; assembly: GCA_030015575.1. NCBI lineage: Eukaryota > Viridiplantae > Streptophyta > Magnoliopsida > Asparagales > Amaryllidaceae > Agapanthus > Agapanthus africanus. The sequence goes on from JASDDO010000004.1 coordinate 213,326,098, forward strand.
CCCGATACAGATCAACACATGAAATAAGTCTAACAACATTCAGTTCGTGCCTCAGTACCAACGGTCCAGCCGTAGAAGGGTCAAGCCAACGCCTCACATGTGGCACGCCGTACTGCCCCAAACCCGAAGGTTCAAAGGGCAGTTCAAGACGGTCACATAATCGAGTTAAGGTTTGTTGTCTTCTAGAGGGTCCATCGCGTTACTTGCACTACTTAGAACGTCGTTAAACTACGGAAAAATCCAACACTTGGAAATTTCCCGACAGGGGAAAAATTGGGTATTTATATCCGGTCGAACTTTTTAACATATTCTAAAATTTATCCGGAAAGCCACACAGACAAAATTTGATATTCCGATCGAAACTCCGAAACCCCAAAACCACCTCTGAAAATTCAACTCTTGAAAAAATATTAAAAATACCCAAGAAACCCAGAACAGCATACTGTGAATTACTGTACAAATTTGGACGCCAGATAAAACAAAACGGCCGCGCTTCCGCCGCACGAGCCATGCTAGTGCCGCGGAAGGGCGGTGGGAAAATGGAATCAGGTCTACGAATTTTACAGTAATTCTTAGAAAACCCTGCTTGACTTTCTGGATATTTTTAATCTTGAAAAATCCACAATTTTAAAATCTGGACATAGAGCATGTTAGGTTTGGGTTTTCGGGTTCGTTCGGACTTCAATTTTCGTCTGGACTTCGCCTAAGGCTCTAGCTAGGCTTTAATACCACTGTAGGGTTCCTAGGCACCCTAGTGAGGTCTCTCAAGGCATCGAACATGCCAAATTAAAATTTTAACGGTGCCGGAAACCCTAAACTACGGATCGATGGCTAGATGTCTAGGCGAAAAGTTAACTAGCTAACAACTTAGCTAATAGATACGGAAATACAACCTTTGTAGATCCGTTTGTCCACCTCCATAGCTCCGCGACGAAGTGCCTTCGCTGTCCAAAATCCATCCCGGGCTCTAGAGTCGGCTTCGTCGGAGAATGGGCAAGCTAGGTCGTCGATGTCCATGCCGAAGATGATCTACGTCGAGGCATCGCTAAATCAAGCTCCGACTTCACCAAGTCAAGAAACTTGTGAAGTAAACACACTCTACTACTTGGCAAGAGGTAGAGGATGAAGAAATAGGAAGTGGGTAGACTTTAGAATTGGATTTCTCACTCATTTGCATCAATCACCATTGATGACCTCAAGGTTTTCTTTTTGAGTTCAAGGAAGAAGAAGAAGAAAAGATATCATAAGATAATTCTAAAATGAAAAGAATAATACATTCTTATCATCTTAGAACCATGGTTTAGTGTAGAGAATTAATCATGGTTGAGTGGTATGGTTAGGGTTAAGGATGAGATAAGAATTGTGGACTAAGTCAAAGCTTCATGAAGCTTTAACTAAGCAACAAAAGAAGCCACCATTCTTTTCTCTTTCTTTTATTCATTTATCAAAAATAAATGGATAATTAAATAAGATAAATGAATAACAAATAATAAACCCTAACCATTTCATTAACCAAGGTTTAATACTTTACACTTAACCAAAAAGCATGCATCATCAAACATGATACAAGCAAGTGCACAAAATCATATCACATATATAATGCGCACAACCCGAGTGAGAAAATCCATTTTAAAGTGAACCGATACTAGTTAATGCAAAGTAATATATCAAATATATAATTATACAATAAATCATTAAATCAACACTTGATTTAACGATCCGGTCATATCGCATATAACCGACTAGTATTCAATGTATCGGCTTATCGAATCAACCTTTGATTCGATAACTAGGTTATATCGCATATAACCATTCGATACATTCATCGCGAGAATGGAATACGGTATCACATACACGCATTATTCTCGGTCCCGCACATATCTCATATGCGCTCCTATTTCGTTTCGCTTGAGCCAGGAAACCTCTGTGTAGGAATCTAAAGACTCGTCAATACGCCGGCAGCAGATGATGATCATATCAAACACCCACAAGCCGCAAGCGGTCTGCTAAACGTAACGGCCACCCGGGTATTGAGCGATCTGAAGATCGACGAGCAAGCCCGCTCACACTCCAGTGAATCCGACCAGTAACACTACCGTACAGTCCGGTCTGATCGTCTGATATGTCGCATATCTTGCCTAGGGGTGGTAAACGTCAGACCCCAATAGCTCGATAAGTCGTGTCGATATGAGGTCTATAACACTTCGAGAAACTACTAGTAACACTTACCAGCAAATCTCAGCAACCCTGGCCAGGGATTTCCTGTTATAGCCAATCGAACACAGCGCAACATCAACTCCCTATACCGGGAGAGACGAATCCCCTCCTATCGCTCATTGCCTCCATGTGACTCGGGACTGTACCCAAAAACCACCGTTTTGCACGCCCTCTTGGACGTGGTAAGATGGAAATCAAAGCACAGTGGGAACCACACAAGACTCTATGACGATCGGGTCAACAGACTACTCTGTACCAGTGTCACCAGAGAACTGCTATCTGACGTGAGGTATAATACCATCTGGGAGTTCTCGGCGAGTCCGTCCAGTGTACCCAGTCTCTACTGAGCACCCGTATATCATCTCCGATGTCAAACACCAATGGATATGGGATCATCCATCGCCCATCTGTATGGGTCGAGAAGGTACACGCTAGTCTACTCTGGTATATCGATGCCCCATCTCGATACACCCACGACTAGGGACTTTGAAGGATGTACTTATGGACTACCATGTCCCCACTAGTATGATCCGCATCATAGTCCAGGTAGTCAAGTACACATCCTAAGGGCTTTACCAACATGTAACAGAGAGACAATCAGTATACACGTTAAGGTAAAGATCAACCAGATAGCATACTATCATGTCGAGCAAGAAAGTCCTCCCTATATATGTCCCAGCATCCACTACAATATACATCCTATGTACAGTAATGGCCTCTAGGGCATACATATAACTAACACTATCAAGAGTATGTCATCCACATACAATACGAGGAATACCACCATACTCTCTACTACCTTTTTGTATATTCAAGGTTCATCTAACATTTTGATGAAGTCAAACGCTTTGACTACCACATCAAAACAGACGTTCCAACTCCGCGATGCCTGCTTTAACCTGTAAAGCAACTTGCACACGTTTTCGCTGCTCCCACTGTTTACGAAGCCCTCTGACTGTGTACTTATAGACGCTCTCTTCTAAATCAGTATTTGGAAAAGCAGTCATGACACCCAACCGCCAGATATCGTAGTCATGGTATGTAGCAATGGCAAGTAGGATCCGGATGGACTTAAGCATAGCTATTGTAGAAAAGGTTTCATCATAAACCACACCTGGTCGATGACGAGAATCTTTTACAACAAGTCTAGCTTTGAAAGTCTCAACTTTTCCATCTACACCAAGTAATCTTCTCAAGATATACTTGCTCCTGATGGGGGTTTAATCCTTCAGATAAAGCAACCAAAGTCCATACTTTGTTGGTGTATATGGATTCCATCTCAGATCGCTTAGCATCCAGCCATTCTTATAGAGTCCCCACTCTTGATGGACAGCTCGAAACTAGTTAGGTCATCATCTCATGATGCAATCCTCGCTCCTACTTTCATTGAGAAAACTGAAGTATTTCTCAGGTGGATGAGGAACCCTACCAGATCGGTGGAGAGGCTGAGGTTCGTCGGGAACTATTGAATCCTCCGATTCTACCAAATCATCAGCTGTAGTTTTTATAGCTGGAACTCCTTCCAGTTCTACCTTATGACCACAAATTTCTTTCCAAAATAAATTACTTTTCTAAAAAGATGGCATGTCGAGAAATAAAACACTTTTTGTTCCTCGGTGCGGTAGAAGATATTCCCTGTGAATGCTTGGGATATCCAACAAACCTCCACAAAACTGACCTTGCATCATGCTTGTCCGGATTTTGCTTTTGACATAAGCCGGACAACCCCAAATCTTAACGTACTTAAGAGATGGGCTCTTCCCATACCATATCGTATATGGAGTGGTAGGCATCTGATTTGGTTGGAACCCAATTCAATAGGTATGCAGCTTCTCAAGTGCATAACTCTCAAAAGGAAATAGGCAACTCAGTAGTACTCATCATAGAGTGCACCATATATAATTAGGTGCTATTGCTCCGTCCCGATACACCGTTGTGCTGTGGTGTATTCGGAGGAGTAATGCTGAGAGAGAATCCCACTTTCCTTTAGAATAGTCCAGGATCTCCGTGCTCAAGTATTCTTCTCCCTGATCACATCAAAGGACATAATACTTATACCCATTTTGGTTATCTACTTCTGACTTATATTCTTTTAATATCTCAAAAGCTTTAGACTTGTGTTTCAATAGGAACACATGTCCGGATCTTAAGAGATAATCAATGAATGTAATGAAGTATAAAGAATCGGTCCTGGCATGTGTAGACAGGTGACCTACATATATCATCATATATCAATCCCAAGAGTTCACTAACTCTTTCTCTGTTTCCAACAAACGGAGCTATGGTCATCTTATCTTTTTGATATGGCAGGCAAGTTTCACAAGATGTAAATTCAAACTGATTTAAATATGCATCTTTATGTAAGTTAGCTAGTCGGGTCGCATTGATATGACCTAGTCTACAATGCCTCAAGAAGGATTCGTTCATTTCTGAATTCTTCCTCTTATGTGTGTTTTATACGTTAAGAACTGATGTTTGATTTAGAACGTATATGCTTTTAGATAACTTGCCTGATCCGATCAACTCTTGATATAGGAAATGTTCAAATCATTATCCAACAATACAAAATTATATCCTTCTTTACTAAATAAAGATACTGATATGATGTTGTATATCAGGTTCGGTATCTAATAACATTCGTTCAGAATCAATGTATTTGGTAATACAGGGTGATAACTGTAAGTCCATGTCACGCACCCCACGAACTTGCGGGGAGGCGGAATATATGAAAAACGATTATCAAAGCTTCGTAACACGGACATGAGCGCATGAATCGTATCTAAACAGTTACTAGCAAACTACGAGAGGTTTAACAACTCGGATTCGAAGTTATACCTCACGTTACTTGTCCTTCGGGTCTTCATCACTGTCCTCCACTCCTCGTAGGTTCCTTGGAACATCCTCACCTCAACGGCCTCATCAAGTCAAAGACGATCCACCCGAGATCTTCTTGTCCAAGCTTGATCTCTAACTTGAGATAACTAGGTTGCTCAAAGTGCTAATCTAAGCTACCTAGGGGATATAGAGTGAGGTTATGGATGTATTAGTCTAGCTAACCTTTGATCTCAACACATGAGAGGTTAGGGTTAGGGTTTCAAGAATGAGAGAGCTTAAGGGGAGAGAAGGTGATGATAAGAATGAATATGAATAATGATCTCATTAGAATATAACAACCATAACAATTTATCAAATAAATAATATAAATGATTAATCATCATGGTTGATGCATTCACCTTGTGTGATTCATCATATGACTCATTAACTAATTAATGCATCATTTAATACTAAGGATGAATCACACAAATGAGTCATTAATCAATTAATGCTTATGCCACCTTAACCCCCAAGTCACCATGCTTCTAGAAGCTTCCCGGAAAATTACGAGAACGCCCCTCCAATCCGTGAAAACACGGATAAACTTTAGACTGTATAAATCCAATAACCCGATACTAGAATCTGGCTTAAACCAAAGCCGGCTAGTAACTGTCCGAACGTCGTACGTGCGTAAACACACGTATGCGTCCGAACCCTTGTCGTAACCCCATACGACCTCTATATCGTTTCGCCTGGAGCAGGGAAACTCTCTGTGTGGGACTCTAAAGACTCGACACTACGCTGGCAGTGGGTTTAACCACAGACCGCAAGCGGCACTAGCTGTACGTAACGGTCCCCAGGTAGATGTCGATAAGAAGGCCGATGAGGAAACTCATCCGAACTCCTACTGAGCCTGTCCGTGACAATATCCGCGCAGTTCGGTCTGCTCGTCTAAGAGTATTGCATGTATGGTCTAGGGAGGTGGAGAACGTCAGACCCCTAATAACCGTACAAGTCATGCTGGTATGGCTCATGACCATTTGAGAATCTACTGATCAGTCCACCAGTAATTCTCCATCAGCCTTGGCCAGGGACTTATGGTAATGACCAACCAATCATAGTGCGATATCAACTACCTATACCAGGAGAGACGAGTCCCTAACAGTCGCTCAATGCCTCCATGTGGCTCGGGACTGTACCCAACTAAAACCTGTTTGCACGACTCCTTTGAGCCATGGTAGGGTAGTAATCAAAGCACAGTGGGAACTCACACGAGACAAATGACGACCCTAAGTCAACAGACTATCTGCATAAATGTCACCTGAGAACTGCTATCTGACGTTAGGTATAATACCATCCAGTCAGTTCTCCTGCGAGTCATGTCCGGTGTACCCGTAACCTAACGAGCACCTATATACTATCTCCAGTACGACGTACTGATGGCTGTGGGATAGACCATCTCCACAACTGGGATGAGAAGCGTACACACTAGTCTACTCTGGAGTATCGATGCCCAGTCTCGATAATCCTACGACTAGGGACAAGTTTAGGATGTTGCTTATAGACTACCCAGCCCCCACTAGTTTGACTGCCATCACAACGCTGGTAATCAAGCAAAGATCCTATGGGCTCTACTAATTTGTATAAGTGATACGTTATAAGAAACATATGCACATATTAAAGTAGACACAAACCAAGTAGCATACTACCATTTTTAGCAAGACTGTATATACAACTGTGAATATCCCAAGCTTCGATTAAGTAATATACATGCTAGTATGATACAATAATGGCCCCTAGGGCATATACACTAACAATCTCCCACTTGCACTAGGGCCATGAGCTGGCATATCGTAGACCTATCATCTCGAATAGCCTCTCGAACTGCGTCTGAGGAATGGCCTTTATGAATGGATCAGCAATGTTATTCTCCGTCCCTACTCTTTTCACCTCGATCTCCCGGCGATCTACGATCTCCCTGATCAGGTGATACTGCCTTAAGATGTGTCTGGACTTCTGATGGGACCTGGGTTCCTTCGCTAAACCTATAGCGCCGTTGTTGTCACAATACAGAGGTATTGGACCAACACTGATAGGAACCACCTGAAGTTCTATGAGGAACTTCTTAATCCAGACAGCTTCTTTTGCGACATCGCAAGCAGCTATGTACTCCGCTTCCATTGTTGAGTCAGCAACGGTCTCCTGCTTAGAACTCTTCCAACAGACCGTCCCTCCATTGAGGGTAAAGACATAACCCGACATGGATTTGGAGTCATCCTTGTCACTCTGGAAGCCGGAGTCAGCAAAGGCCTCCATTTGGAGGTCTTTTCCGCCATACACCAAGAACATATCCTTAGTCCTCCTCAGGTACTTTAGAATGTTCTTTACTGCTATCCAGTGCTTCTCCCCTGGGTTTGCATGATACCGGCTTACTACGCTTAATGCGTATGCTACATCTGGTCTGGTACATAACATCGCATACATTATAGAGCCTACTACTGAAGCGTAGGGTATAATCGACATGCGATCCCTTTCCAAATCAGTCTTGGGAGATATCTCTTTGGAGAGGGTGATTCCGTGACAAGCCGGTAGGTTACCGCGCTTGGAATCATCCATACTGAATCTTTTCAATATGGTGTCTATGTACCTGGACTGCGAAAGTCCCAACATCCTTTTTGATCTATCATGATAGATCTGAATCCCCAGAATGTAGGTGGCATCACCCAGGTCCTTCATGGAGAATTTCTGTGACAAGAATCTTTTGACTGACTGTAACATAAGAATATCATTTCCTATTAGGAGAATGTCATCCACGTACAAGACGAAGAATACTACAGCTCTCCCTACAATCTTTCTGTATATGCATGGTTCATCTGGATTTTTGATAAAGTCAAATTCTTTGACAGTATCATCAAAACAGATGTTCCAACTCCGAGATGCCTGCTTTAGTCCATAAATGGACTTAAGCAACTTGCATACTTTACAGCTGCTCCCACTCTGAATGAATCCTTCTGGCTGATCCATATAGACGCTCTCTTCCAAATTACCATTTAGAAAAACCGTCTTTACTTCCATCTGCCAGATCTCATAATCGTGGAAGGCAGCAATAGCAAGAAGGACCCGAATGGATTTAAGCATAGCCACTGGAGAAAAGGTTTCGTCATAGTCCAAACCAGGTCTTCGATGGAAACCTTTTGCAATAAGTCTAGCCTTAAAGGTTTCAACCTGTCCATCTACACCAATCTTCTTTCTGAAGATCCATTTGCATCCTATGGGTTTTACCCCATCCGGAGCAATGTCCAAAGTCCATACTTTGTTAGTGTTCATGGACTCCATTTCGGTCCACATTGCATCCAGCCATTTTACTAAGTCACCGCTCTGAATAGCTTGCTGGAAGCTAGTAGGCTCATCATAGTTAGTAGTGCAATCCTCTCTATCCCCGTCTATGAGAAAACCGTAGTATCTCTCTGGCGGATGAGATTTCCTACTACTCCTGCGGAGTGGCGTCGGGATGTCCTTTTCTTCTGAAACCTCTGGTTCTACCATACTTTCAGTAACAGTTTGTGGTTCTGGAATTTCTTCCTGTTCTACTGCGCTCCCATTCTTCTGATTTTCTAAAAATTCAGCTTCTAAGAAATGGGCATGACGAGATACAAAAACCTTTTGTTCCTCTGCGTAATAGAAATAATATCCTTTGGAGTTCTTTGGATATCCCACAAACTTACACTGCACTGAGCGTGCCTCGAGCTTGTCCGTATGCTGCCTTTTTACAAAAGCTGGACATCCCCATGTCTTAAAATGTTTTAGACAGGGTTTCTTCCCACTCCACATCTGATATGGTGTGGTAGGCACAGTTTTGGTAGGAACCTGGTTCAAAAGATATGCAGCTGATTCTAGTGCATATCCCCAGAATGATCGCGGTAACTTAGCCTTACTCATCATGGAACGAACCATATCCAATAGGGTTCGATTCCTCCTTTCTGATACACCGTTGTGTTGTGGTGTGTATGGAGGAGTAAGCTGAGAGAGAATTCCATTCTCTTTTAAGTAACCCAGGAACTCGGCACTTAAGCATTCACCACCTCGATCAGATCTCAGTGTCTTGATACTTTTGCCGGTTTGGTTTTCCACTTCATTCTTGTATTCTTGGAATTTCTCAAATGCCTCGGATTTGTGCTTCATTAAGAAGACATATCCATACCTAGAGAAATCATCTGTAAAAGTAATGAAGTGGGAATAACCTCCTCGCGCATGTGTAGACATTGGACCGCACACGTCACTGTGTACGAGTCCCAAGAGCTCGCTTGCTCTTACTCCGTGTCCAGTAAACAGAGTCTTTGTCATCTTTCCTATGAGACAAGATTCACAAGTAGCATAAGATTGATATTCGAACGGATTCAAATATCCCTCTCTATGTAACTTAGTCAACCTTCTCTCATTGATGTGACCCAGTCTACAATGCCATAAGAAAGCCTGATTTGTTTCCGGATACTTTCTTTTAAGTGTGTTCTGGACACTGAAAATATGAGCTTGATTTAATACGTATATTCTGTTTTGCAATGTACCTGACCCAATCAGAACTTGATTTAGCTGGATGTGAACCACATCGCTTATAAAAGTAAAATCATATCCTTCCTTAGAAAGTAAGGATACATATATGATATTATAAGTTGTACCTGGTACATAAAAACAGTTACGCAGAACCAACATCTGCCCAGTTGTCAGTCCAAGATGATATTACCCTACGGATTCAGCATTCATGCTCATTCCGTTAGCAACCGTGAGGGTCATATCACCTATCCCGATAACCCTACGGTTTCTCAGAGCCTGCAACGAATTACAGATGTGAGATCCTGACCCGGTATCCAATACCCAGGAAGTAGGGTTAACTGACATACAGTTCTCTATCACAAACACACCCAAAGCTGAAGCCACAACATGCTTCGAATCTTGGCTACTGGCTTTGCTAGCCCTGCAATCCTTCAGCCAATGCCCAATCCCATAACAATAAGAACGTCCCTCTTTTACTACATTCAGTCCTAAAACTTTTGCCCTTCTCTTTCCTTCTACTTCCCTAGTTCCCTTCAGGGTAGAAGGCAGAGACTGTAGAATCAAGTCAGTATCTGACCTGTTTCCCAACGTGGTCTTTAGGTCCTTGAGCTTATCAATATAGCTAGTCATTGTAAGGACATTGTACCCTACAGATGACCCGACAGCCATCCTCGCTTGAATTAATTCGTTCGAGGTTTCATATCTTGCGATATGAGATTGCTCTCTATATAAATCTTTTTTATGGAGAAAGATGGAATCTAAGTCCATCTTCTCATGCTGCTTCTGGTATACACCATCAACTGAAACTAACATGAGGCACTTGGCTTTCGCTTTATCTTTTTCCCTTGTCTGACGGATATCCATATCCGTGACAGTAGAAACTGGACCTGGGACGGCGGGATCTTGAGTAGTAATAGGGTGGTCCAGCTTGTCATAGGCAATGGACATCTGGACAGACCATTGCCAGTCATATAAGTCAGATTCAGTCAATTTGTTATCTAGATGTAACCTAGTCGTGGTCACAAGGTCGCTACAATTAAGAGAGAGAGAGAAGAAAACACTTTTAGCATGATGCTCTTGCAAGTTTAGAGTGTTTTTTAATTTATCTAAACAGGATGGCTCCCACTATTTCTCGAATCCCTCCTCAAACCAAAAAGGAAGAACTAGCCAGGACTATTCTCACTGTACAATACTTGCTTAACCGTTCAGCCAGGCTAGTGTCGATACTTCGAGGGAGGTTTTCCAACGCTTTCGCGAAGTTCCTTAATTGAAGAACCTATTTTCTCTGGGGGCGTAACCCCGCTGACACCTTTCTAGGCACCTACTTAGTTTATAGCATTGATCGTTAAGTGATGAATCTCCTGATAAGTAGCATGTACTCACAGTAGGATCGGGATCCAAAATATCATCGTATGATAATGTTGAAGGAATCCTACCAACATTCATCAAACTCCAAAATGGTTTGCTCTCTCTACAAATTTCAGTTTCTTTAGAAATTCCCGATATAAATTTTTGCCCCATGCTCTTATGACCTTGACTAAGGGCCAACAAATCATAAGTCACATGTCAAGTTCTACCCGTCATTATCCAGGTTAATTTGAACTCACCCGTACATACTCTTGACTAAGGGCCAACAAAGTAATACGACTGTCCCAAACCAACGCATCTATCTATGCAACAAATGAATACCCCAGCAGCTACCAAACACTATGTCTTGACTAAAGGCTAACAAACATAACTTGAATACTACTGACCATCCATAAGAAATGACGGAGGGCTAGCGAATGGTTTTGGCAAAACCGTGAACGTAGTGAACTTGATTTAATCGAAGAAACCTGATACTTTTAAAAGGAGTGGTTAAAGCTCCGCAATTAAAAATTCTGATCTTTTAAAATAACCGAGTGGTTTCTTTTAAATTTGTTCCAACGACTTAACTTTTGGTTTATTTTCTTTGCATTATAATAATGCGTCCCATCATTTATCCTATCATTGCAGAAAACAACGAAAATACCACGTCCTCTTATGCCATCCGCATTCGCCACGGGGTCCCGTCATCACCCGTTAGGTTACTTAACTAACGACAGAGCGAGGGCTGGGCTAGCGCGGGTGTAAAACATAAGTGACGTCTAATAGCTATCATATATAGATATTGTACATTCGTCAGACGCAATAATAAGCATTCCAGATCACAGATGAACTTTATTGGATATATAAGCAATCCGCGTTTGCTTTGAGCCTGCAACAAAAGACGGATTACACAGTTGTGATGAATAGCCATTACCCCATCATAGACCCCTACGGGTACGGCAAACTACCCGCCAAGTACCCAAAGTGAAGCGGTCTCCCTCAACAACGTGAGTAGGCCACTAAACACTTCGAAGTACCCGGTAGTTTGTGCACCCCACCTTGGGTCTATCCTAAGAGCAAAAACAGTAAAAAGAAATAATACAACGGTGGCTACAACAGCAACCTGGATGTGCCCCGCAAAAGAATATTACATCATATTACAATTACATTGATGAATGAATATAAACACATCTCAAACCCTGGCTAATCATCACAACATTCCAATCAAGTCCATATACACAAACAGTAAACATTTCAGAAATGTGCAACCCCCTGCCAACCGACATACTAGCAGTTAGGGGAGGTTTACGAACACATTAAACATTACAGATAAAAACCCAATTAGCAAATATCTTAGAACATCGATCGACCACCATTTTCCGTGTCTACCCCAAAAGCAAACCAGCACTAAAGTAATCTGGGCAGAAACAGAATATACAGGAAAACAAAAAAACCAAAAAATATGAATTTCTGTGAAAATCCGAGTCAACTCGGAGTTGACTCCGCCGAGGATCCGCGGCCAAAAGCACCATCTTGCCGCGGATCCGCGGCCATCTTGTCGAGTTAAGAGCTCGTATTTTCCCAGTATTCATATATTTCCCTGCTGTGAATTTTAAGGTATATCAAATATATTTTTCGACACTTTTAAAATTAACAGAAACATGGGATTTCCGGGGTTTCGTTTTCGCGTTTTCTGACGATCGAAGTTCTAATCAGTTGCTAACAAGCTAGTAATGGTTTAGTTGGCTCTGATACCACTGTAAGTCCATGTCACGCACCCCACGAACTTGCGGGGAGGTGGAATATATGAAAACGATTATCAAAGCTTCGTAATACGGACTTGAGCGCATGAATCGTTTCTAAACCGTTACAAGCAAACGAGAGGTTTAACAACTCGGATTCGAAGTTATACAACACGTTACTTGTCCTTCGGGTCTTCATCGCTGTCCTCCACTCCTCGTAGGATCCTTGGAACATCGGCACCTCAACGGCCTCCTCGAGTCAAAGACGATCCACCCAAGATCTCCTTGTCCAAGCTTGATCTCTAACTTGAGATAACTAGGTTTCTCAAAGTGCTAATCTAAGCTACCTAGGGGATATAGAGTGAGGTTATGGATGTATTAGTCTAGCTAACCCTTGATCTCAACACATGAGAGGTTAGGGTTAGGGTTTCAAGAATGAGAGAGCTTGAGAAGAGAGAAGGTGATGATAAGAATGAATATGAATAATGAGCTCATTAGAATATAACAACCATAACAATTTATCAAATAAATAATATAAATGATTAATCATCATGGTTGATGCATTCACCTTGTGTGATTCATCATATGACTCATTAAGTAATTAATGCATCATTTAATACTAAGGATGATTCACACAAATGAGTCATTAATCAATTAATGCTTATACCACCTTAACCCCCAAGTCACAATGCTTCTAGAAGCTTCCCGGAAAATTACGAGAACGCCCCTCCAATCCGTGAAAACACGGAAAAACTTTAGACTGTATAAATCCAATAACCCGATACTAGAATCTGGCTTAAACCAAAGCCGGCTAGTAAAAATTGTCCGAACGTCGTACGTGCGTAAACACACGTATGCGTCCGAACCCTTGTCGTAAAACCATACGACCTCTATATCGTTTCTCCTGGCGCAGGGAAACTCTCTGTGTGGGACTCTAAAGACTCGACACTACGCTGGCAGTGGGTTTAACTACAGACCGCAAGCGGCACTAGCTGTACGTAACGGTCCCCAGGTAGATGTCGATAAGAAGGCCGATGAGGAAACTCATCCGAACTCCTACTGAGCCTATCCGTGACAATATCCGCGCAGTCCGGTCTGTTCGTCTAAGAGTATCGCATGTATGGTCTAGGGAGGTGGAGAACGTCAAACTCCTAATAACCGTACAAGTCGTGCAGGTATGGCTCATGACCATTTGAGAATCTACTGATCGGTCCACCAATAATTCTCCATCAGCCCTGGCCAGGGACATATGGTAATGACCAACCAATCACAGTGCGATATCAACTCCCTATACCGGGAGAGACGAATCCCTAACAATCGCTCACTGCCTCCATGTGGCTCGGGACTGTACCCAACTAAAACCTGTTTGCACGACTCCTTTGAGCCGTGGTAGGGTAGTAATCAAAGCACGGTGGGAACTCACACGAGACAAATGACGACCCTAAGTCAACAGACTATCTGCACACATGTCACCTGAGAACTGGTATCTGACGTTAGGTATAATACCATCCAGTCAGTTCTCCTGCGAGACCTGTCCGGTGTACCCGTAACCTAACGAGCACCTGTATACTATCTCCAGTACGACGTACTGATGGCTGTGGGATAGACCATCTCCCCAATTGGGATGAGAAGCGTACACACTAGTCTACTCTGGAGTATCGATGCACAGTCTCAATAATCCTATGACTAGGGACAAGTTTAGGATGTTGCTTATAGACTACCCAGCCTCTACTAGTGTGACTGCCATCACAACGCTGGTAATCAAGCAAAGATCCTATGGGCTCTACTAATATGTATAAGTGATACGTTACAAGAAACATATGCACATATTAAAGTAGACACAAACCAAGTAGCATTCTACCATTTTTAGCAAGACTGCATATACAACTGTGAATATCCCAAGCTTCCATTAAGTAATATACATGCTAGTTTGATACAATAATGGCCCCCATGGCATATACACTAACAATAACTGCCAACATCTTGGATGCAACAATTGCACTGTTTCCAACTCTTGAAACTTATCATCCATTTTCAGTTCTCTACCTATTTGTAGCCCGTGTAACATATTACATATGTGGGATCCTGATCCGGTATCTCATACCCAGGACGTAAAGAAAACTGAGAACAGTTCTCGCTAATGAACATAGCCGAAGAAGATGCATCATCATGCACTTTCTTCGTTTGGGCGGCACGGGAATCCTAGTAATCCCCTATTTCCTGCTCGGTCTTATAACAATTATAAGTTGGAGCGGGCCAACGTTCCCCAGCTCAGTATAACAAGCGGGTTTGGTTAATACATCCATATTACTATCTTGATTAAGGCGTGACATGGTCGCTACTTGGAGAGAGAGAGAAGAAAACACTCAGCGTATGCTCTTTCAAGATTAGATTGGTTATAATTTTATCTAATCAGGATGGCTCCCACTGTTTTTATCAAATCTTCCTTCAAACCCTAAAAGGAAAGATTAGCCGGGATTAATTACACCCCACAAGTTCGCCAATCTTTCAGCCAGGCTAGTGCTGGTACTTTGAGAGAGGTTCCCCGTGCTTTCGCACTGACCTAATTAAAATAAACCTCGTTTTCCTAGGGGCGTAACCCCGTTGACACCTTTCTAGATACCTACTTGATTGGTGATTGATTAGAAAGATGAGTGTTTGTAGTAATTAACCGCAATCAATAACGGTGTCGCACGTAGCTAGACCGAGATGAGTACGGGTCGTCCTCTGGGAAACGTGGAACCTTTTACTTTTACTTTAGATGTGTTGAGAAAGAGAGGAGGGATAAAGAATTTTATAGAATGGTTTCTAGATCTACGTTAAACAAGAATGTAAAATATAGATCTAGATTATTTTAAAGATGTAGTTAATATAATAAGAGGGCTTGTAGGGCTCGTTAGGATTTAGTAGTTATGGACGATTAATTAAAAGTTACCCTTTTTATCCATTAATAGATTTAGAACTAGAACGACGGTGATGCGTGTAGATTAGGGTTTCTGGAGGGAAAAGGAATCCCACTCTTAACCCTTATCTTGACACGGCACTCCGTTCATATCTAGCCTTTACCAAAACAATCATTAATCTAATCTCTAATCGCGGTCGGAACTAGCAAAGAATTGCTAGCGCGCCCAATTAGGATGTTAATGATTCTTTTGATAAAGTTCCTAAACTTTATAGGACTTAAAAAGGGTTTAGTTATTTTCATCGTCCATTAGCCTACCCTAATCCTACGAACCCTAACAAGCGGAGAATTACTTGTGCATGTTGGGAAAAGAAGATGAAAAGACAGAGAGGGAAAACATAATGTAAAATGCAAAAGAATTAAATAAAACAGCTACCTTTGTTAATCAACTTGAACAATCTACACTTTGATTCCTTAGAAAATGATTACAAAGACCAGTTTGCTTCTCGATCTCTTCCAAGGAGGTAGTCGAACAGTCGATGATCAGCCTGGATGCGTGAGCGTCTGGAGCTTCGTGATCTCTTCGGCTTGATCACTTTTCCAAGAGGCTCTCGGTGCCCTTTTATAGTGAAAAGACAGAATCTTCTTGTTGAAAACTTGGTAAATTTCATCGTAGATTCATGCCCAGAAATCTTATGCTCTAACTCCCTAGAATTGCGGCGGATCAGCGGCCCAAGGGGGGGTTTGGCCGCGGATCCGCGCTCAAAGGTAAGGATCTCTTGACAGAATTTTTTGGGCTTGCATCTTGTGACATGTGGCAATCCTAGGCACCTTCATAATTCAGAAATCTTCTCTCGGTTGCTTCCATACTTGTTCTCCAAGATTTGCTTCTTAATTTGGCAAGATTTCTTCAACAACTTGATTTGCTTGATTCTAGCCTTGGAAAATTCTGCACAACTTGGAAATATTCTGCACAACAACTCAAATAAGATTTTAGTAGACTTTGTTCTACTGGGATTAGGTCAATAATATTATTTGCATACATTTTCCTACCAAATACTAATTAAAATATATTAACATATGGAAAATGGTGTTTTTACACATAAACCCTCATATGTATAATATATTATAATAAAGTCCTTTTATAATATGAGAATGGTAGGAAAAATGTAATACAAATGTGCAGTTTTATCAACTGAACAAATACCCCCAAACTTATCTTTGATCGTCCCGAGCAAACTAGTTTATTTAAGAGGAGAAAAAGAAAGGAGAAAACTAAGCACACTTTCGTAGGCAGACACGATTGCACCGAGCACGTGCAACAAGCCGTTAAATCTCTAGGTGTCCCTAGTAGGAGGAGTGTTGTCTCCTGAGGGTTTTCAGCGGATTACTCCCACAAAATCCTATAACAAAAGAGAGATGGTGAAATTTACATATAAAGATAAGAACCATAAAAGAAAGGCCTTGAAAAGAAGAGTTTCCAACTATACTAACTTTTCAGTTGTCATGAGCCCTATCTTAATAGTCATGAAAAAATGTTAGAAATCACATCATCCCTTAATAAAACATCGTCTTTATTCTTTATTCCTACCTTTCATCCAAACATTGATCATATAATCCCACGTGTGTGTAAAGAACATCCCTACACTCGGAGAATTCAATTCAAGCTATCATACTCTTGTCCATCAACCTCAGTACTTTTTAACTTGATGAATATTTAGATTTGCTCACACATTTTCATGCGACCGTTAATACTTCTTGAGGTACTAACCAACCGATTACTCCTGTGCTTGCTGATTAGGTGATAATATTTTCCTCGTCTTGCACCACCTAAGGCTTAGCAGTGACTCCCAGACCAGTTGGCCTTACGGCACTAGGTGAAGAGGCACCCTCGCTATATTTTTTTATTGCTGCCTTGGCGATACAAAACCAGTGTTCATTTTTTTCTTTTCACCATTTTTATATTTTCTTCATTTTTTTTCACTTTCTTCATACTTTGGCTTTTAGACGAGCATTTCAAGATATCCTCTACTATCCCGAGTTTCAAGACGTGTGTAAGTGCATATAGTAGGGTATCAACATTCAAATGTTTAGCTTCCAGAATAGAAACTATTTTTCAGACTTATTTTTATCCTCAGATTATTGACTTCCTTCATTTTACTAACCCTTGGGACAACAGCTCATAACTACTTATTACCAGTTCGTGTAAGAAAACTTCTAATTTTCTTGTTTTTCTTAAACTATTCCTATCTTTTGGATGTAATTTTTCACTTTCTACTCTTTTGTTATAAAAGAAAATTTTTGAAATTTTTTTGAAAATATTGTGCTTATGCAAAATATGATGCAAATTGATGTGTAAATAAGCACAAACCTCCCCCAAACCTGTTTACAGCAGTGTCCTCACTGATGTCATCCGTTAAGCTCAAAAACCTGTAGACTTGGGAGGAAATTATTAATGGGGCAAGAATATATGAAAGTGAAAATCCTCCCCTAAACTTATTTTAGGCTCACAAATTTGTAAAAATCATTTTCTTTTCAGGAGCCAAAATATACCCCCCAAAACTTGAGTTAAACAATTTTAATCTTTTAAAATCACATGAGGGGGTCAAGGTTATTGGTCAATGCCAAGCTTTGCAAAGACCGAAGGTCAACACCAACCATTCAAAAATTTTATCGATGAAGCACCAAGGATGGTGGAAGAACATGTCACCTATTGACGTGAAGAAGTGGGGAGGTGACAAGAGGTGTAATGGAAAAGGATTGCGTCTCAATTTGGAGAGACGACACAGTGATAGTGATGATGCCATTTGATTGGTACGAAAAAGTGTGTTTGTAGTTTAACCGCAATCAGAACGGTGTCGCGTGTAGCTAGACCGAGGTGAGTACGGGTCGTCCTCAGGGAAACGTTGAATATTTTACTCTTACTTTAGATGTGTTGAAAAGAGAGGAGGGATAAAGAATTTTGAAGAATGGTTTTGTTGGAGATAATGCCCTCAGAGTCAATTATTGGATCACAGGCACGTGATTGCGATGATTGAGGGAGGACCTATCCCAGTAGGACAGTCTTACTCGTGATGATAGTATGCTATCTGGTTTACCTTTATCATCGTGTACTGCTTTAAGTGACCTGACATGTCGCTATTGCACGTTGATAGAGCCCTTAGGATTCTTGCTTGACTGCCAGCAGTATGAGGGCGATCATATAAGTGAGAGCTGGAGTCTATAAGCACATCCTTAAAAGGTCCCTAGTCGTAGGAGTCTCGAGACAAGGCATCGATTCTCCAGAGTAGACTAGTGTATACAGTCGAGACCCCGACGAGGGGCGGTGGCTGGTCTCACAAGCCACGGGTGTCAGTTGGATCACCTAAGATGTATACAGGTGCTCATTGGGTTATGAGTACACCAGACAGGACTCGCCGGGAACATGCTAGTTGGTCTTATACCTGACGTCAGATAGCAGTTCCCTGGTGACATGTGTACAGGTTAGTTCATCGACCTGGGGATCGTCATTTGTCTCGTGTGAGTTCCCACTGTACTTTGATTACTACCCTACCACGGCTCAAAGGAGTCGTGCAAACAGGTTTTAGTTGGGTACAGTCCCGAGCCACATGGAGGCAGTGAGCGGATCTTCAGGGGTTCGTCTCTCCCGGTATTGGGGGTGAGGTCGCGCTGTGTCTAGGAGAGCCATTACACGAAGACCTTGGCCAAGGCAGGAGATTTACTGGTAGGTATTCCAGTAGTATCTCAGGGTGTTCTGGGCTACACTCCGACACGACTTGTACCGCTTTTGGGGGTCTGACTTTTACCAACCCCCTAGGCCCGACATGCGATGCTCATAGACGAACGGACCGGACTGTACGGATATGGTCACTGACAGGCTCAGTAGGGTGTCTGGATGAGTTCACTCATCGACGTCCCTTTTAGTCAATAGCTGGTGGCCCGTCACGTATTGGCTTATACCTCTGACGTGCTAGTGGTTAAATCCACAGCCATGGTATTGACGAGTCTTTAGAGTCCACCACACTTTCAGTTACTCAAGCTTTCGGGCGAAACGCTGTAGAGGCCGTATGGAGATATGGCAGGGTTCGATCAGATACGTGCGGTATTGCACGGATCGTGATCGGACGGTTTTTACTAGCCGACTTTGGCTTAAGCCGGATCTTAGTATTTGATTGTGTAGTTTTGTCTCTTTGCATTTGTATTTCGGTCGGAATACAAATGCGGGTGTGTATGCACAGTATCGGGGTTTTTTTCCTGTAATTCATTACGGGACCAGTTTTCTGGAGTTGCCAGTTTACATTCCGTTCCGGCCGGTTTTCTCTTTTTCCTTCCCGGTCGGACTTTTCGTTGGAGGGGGCAAATAACACATTGTGGAGGGGTTTATTGCAAAAGGATTGATTATGAAATCTTCTTTGCTATTCATGCATTAATGAGATTTGAGAGGGTATGGTTTGGATGTGCATTGATTTTGTGTTGGATTTTGGAAATGGGCCGGCCACTGTTTTGGGAATGGAGTGGGGTTTTAAATTTTGTGTGGATAATTCCTTCATGGTTTAATTTGTGTGGAAAATTCCTTGCTTGCTAATTTCGTGGGCCCCCCCCATTTGTGTGTGTGTGCACTGTTGTTTTGTGAAGGGAAATTTCCTTTTACATGGTTTAATTAATGCACACTTCATACTTGTTTTTCCTGTGAGATAAAATGAGTGCTTGCTTCATTTTCTTTTCACAGCAAGAGAGAGAGAGGTGCTTCAATTCCTTTTTCCAGTGAGCAAAACAGGGGATGGCCGAGCTCATCATAGCCTGCTCCCTTTTCCAGCAAGTTCTATGGAAAATTCTTTTACACAAATTCCTCCATCATGGCAACTCCTTCAACCCCAAGAGAGACAATACCTCACTACACATTCTACAGCACATCTTGGGCACGTCGACTAGCCAGCTTCGTGCCCGAGTTGCCTCGGCATTGAGGTGGGAGCCCGTAAAAGATGCAGACGATGTGGTGCCCTTCCGGCGAGGAGGCGACGACCGGAGTTTCCGCAGGAGATCGGGACGACGAGGAGAAGACCGGAGGACTCGGATCACTCGGTATATCTCTTCCCCATCTTGTAGTTAGCTAGATCTAGTTTAATGGCACAATCCGGGGTTTAGTGCGCGGTGGTGCCGGTTTGCTATGTCCGCAAAAATTAAAGTTTTTCACCGCTTCCGCATTTGGCCGTCGGGTTGTCGGCCGGGGCGCCGCCGTGCACTTACAGTGGTATCAGAGCCTCGCCATTAACTTCGTCTAGCTTCGTTTGATGTGTTTTTTCAGTTCCGATCGATCAAAATTCCAAAAAACCAATTTTAGTTCACATCAGTTTTCTGTTAAGATTTTTTGGTGTCCAAAAATTTTTCAGGTTGCATTAAACTGATGTAAAACAAATTCTAAGAATACTGGAAAAGTTCGACACAGTGAGTCGATACCTGGAGCGCGGAACCGCGGCCAAACCCCCCTTGGGCCGCGGTTCCGCCGCACATTTATATCCTCACTGTATCATATTTTTCCAGTGGGCTTCTGGGCTTATTTTGGGGGTTTTGGAATATTAAATTTGGGCCAAGAATTTCTGTGTTTGCTGAAGTATTGTTTTGGGGCACACTTGTTAATTTTTGATCAATCGGAAAATTTTAAACACATATTTCACAGTATTTACATTATATCTGCGACCGTGAATGTCACTTGATCGGTAAATCCGGTCTAACTGCTATAGCCCGGTTAGACGGATTTGCGAACGTGACTTTCACGTTGATGTTCTATGTTAATGCTGTGATGTTGCGGATCGGTCGTGGGGGATAGCCTGGATGCAATGCTAGTACTGTTCTGTTGTATTATGTACATTTGATATTGCGGGGCGAGCGTCCGACAAGTGGACTGCCGTCACTGCCTGTTTGTATTATTCTTTTGGGGCACGACCTGGTTGCGGTCGATGTACCCGATGTATGTATATTTTACTTTCTGTACTAGGATTACCCCGCGGAGGAGTGCACGGATAGCCGGGTTTCTAGAGGGCAACAAGCCCGCATCTCAGGGCATTGAGACAGAGGGGGCTTCAGTCTGGAATTGGCGGGCTATTCGCCGCACTCGTAGGGGGTACAGGTTGACCCAGGAGGGGTGCCCAAGTTACCGGATTCCGTGAAGTGTTGGGTGGTCCATTCACGGCACTGAAGGGGGCTGCCTCGCTTCAGGTTTTGGCGGGTAACTTGCCGCACCCGTAGGGGTCTAGGATTTCATTGCACAGGCTATCCACATGACCAGGGGAACGTCGAGTTTCAGTAGTGGCTCTGTGAAACCCGGGGATCCCAGATATCTGTATTGTTCTGTGATGCTGTACATTTCTGTGATGTTGCATTTTTTATCACGCCTTGAGCGAATATAATATATTGGTATATATATTAGTAGATGTTGTATATGTTTTTCATCCGCGCTAGTCCAGTCCCCGCTCTGCCGTTAGTTAGCTAACCTAACGGGTGATGACGGGACCCAGAGGCGAATGCGGATGGCATATACGTACGTCAGTATATTTTCGTTCTTTGTGGTGTGATCAATGATGGGACTGCGTTGATTCGGATCAATGCAAGTTAAACAAACCTATTCTGATGTTGTTGGAACACTTTTCAAAAAGCTGTTATTGCAAGGACGTTCTCTTTTGTTTTGCATCGTGGTATTCATTTGGAATATCCTGCTCCTCAGTCGACGAGGCAAGGGCCGAGATCCCTTCACCGGGAGTGACCCCTTGGACAGAAGTTTGCGTCAGGGCATTAACTTCACTATAGCCGATTACTTTTGCTTTGCACCGTGGTATTCAGTTGGAATATCCTGCACCCCATTCTATGGGGAAAGAGCCGAGATCCCTTCACCGGGAGTGACCTCTTTAGTAAAGGTTTTCGTCACTATATTTTCTAAAAAGCTATCCGTTCCTTCAACGATATCAAGTTCATTACGTTAAAGGTTTTCGCCAGAAACCATTCGTAGCCCTCCATCATTTCAGTTAAATATTCGGTAGTATTCAAGCTATGTATTTTGACCTCACGCCAAGGCATAGCGTTTGGTAGCTGCCGGGTATTTATCTGTTGCATAGATAGATGCGTTGGTTTGGGACAGTCGTACTACTATTTTGGCCTACGTCAAGGGTATGTACGGGTGGGTTCAAATTAACCTGGACAATGATGGGTAGAACTTGACATGTGACTTATGATATTTTGACCTCACGCCAAGGTCATAAGAGCATGAGGTAAAAATCACATCGGGAGTTTCAAAAGAACTGAAACTTGCCAGATATGCGCATACCTTCTGGAGTGTGGTGACTTGAGCGGATTCCGTCACGTTGTTATGCGATGATAGTTGGATCCCGATTCCCACTGATGAGTTAGTTTACTCCTCGGGTGACCCCGACTAATTCTTCTTTCAGGTTTGGAGGAGAATTTGAGGTACAGTGGGAGGTTTCCTGATTAGATAAATTGGTTACCATTCTGATCTAGGGTAGAGTGCACGCTGAGTGTTTCTTTTCTCTCTCTCTGGCAGCGACCATTGACCCGACCCTAGACTATGACTCAGTGACCAAGTTGACCGAACCTTCTTAACACTGGCTTTTGGATTGTCAGAGTTGCAGACCTCATTGCTACTCCTACTTTTACCCTTTTCTCCAGGACACCCCGTATTACTACGAACGTCCACTTCCATTGGACAAAACCATCGTATGGTTAGATACGAACTCGAAGGGATTCGAGGATGGTTTCCGGTTCTGGAGAAAACGGATAGGTTTATTCAGTTGTCTTTTCTTTTCACCTTCTCTCAGGTTGCGAGTACTCCTTGGTTTAGGAGTAGTACACCTATTACGCAAATTGGATAGTCTTCTTCCAAACCATAGGCTAGTGCCGACCGGTAGGGAATGAAGAAAACCAGTTAGCCTAAACGGTGTACAGAAGGTATTAAGATTAAGACAAAGCAAGGGATTAGTAAGAGGGCAAAGTAAATTGCGACTGATATTCACGACCAAACCAAGTATTTCTTCGCCAATCCTAAATCACCTTTGTATTTCTCCAGGACACTCCGTATCACTACGAAGATCCACAGTTTATTGGATACTCCATCGTATGGTTATATACGAACTCGAAAGGAACTTGTTCCAGTTCAGGGATGGATTCTGGTCCAGGAGAAATAGGAATAAAGTACATTCAGGTGTCTTTTATCTTCACCTTCTCTCGCGTTGCGAGTGCTCCTAGGATTAGGACAGTACACCCTTTATGCTTATTGGATAGTCTTCTTCCAAACCATAGGCTGGTGCCGAACGGTAGGGAAGGAAGAAAACCATTTGGCCTAAGGGGTGTGCAGAAGGTAATGACTAAAGACATATAAAGGGATTTGGAGAGGTGGCAAAGAATTATACAGTTATAGTTGTGAATCTGGATAATGGAAGAGGCGTTACTAAGAATACCGGGATACCCTACCGAAACACTTCAATGTTTCAGTTTCACTGTGTAATGTTAAAAGAAAACTGATTTCCCGATTAGATACTTACTCCAGGGTATGTATTTACCATGTATGATTCTCACATCTGTATGGTTTTACAGATGATGAGTGGGAGGAAGTCATTGGGAATTGGGTGATCATCCTCATTATATCGGGATTCGTTGTAATCGGTGATATTTGAGAAGATCACCTGGACTGTTTGCCGGTCGGCAAATATTTGGTTTTGAATATCCGCTGTTGTGCACCAATTTCAAATTGATATATCTGTACGTCTATTTTCATAGAGTGAGATATACCTTTTGATATTATGTCGATGACATTTACCTAAATCAGTAGATGGTTAGGTAAGGAGCATTAAACAGCGGTGTAATTCTTCTTAACCATAAGTACAGTTTTTCAACCTACGACACACAGTGAGAGAGTTGTTAGACTCAGCGGACTTATACAGAGTATTGTATGTTGTCCAGTGTCCATAAGGACAGAGGGGTTGGTCCTCATACTATATTCTGTTTACTTTTAACTTCTCTAGTTCTTAGACATGTGTTTCGTAGAAACACAGGGTCTAAGTTTTGAGGAGTTATAGGTATTTGAATAGAGTAGAGAACCAGGTGTAGCAAGTATCGGGATTCTTCAAAGTGATCGAAGATGTAGATACTTGTGTATGGTATTCAGTTGATAGTAATGATAAAGAGAAATTGCTTCTCTTTCAGGTTACTCATAATTGGAAGCATTCCTAAGTTGAGTAACGCTGATCGGCCTCTCTCCACTTAGTTGACATGCACTGGACACAGCTGCATGATTTGAATCTGGTTAAATTAAATCAGTGCCTCTGGTTCTATATTGGATATAGAACAGTTCATATGTTAACGATGTTAAGGTACGGGGAGTTGTCCGGCTTATGATTAAAACCAGACACTGGACAACTCAAGGCACGTTTCTGTAATGGCAGTTTGTGGGTTGACCCAGGCTATGACGAGGGTTGACTTTCTACCATCTGGCAGATCAGTAGAAATATTGTTCTAGACTCGCCACAGTTTTATTAAAAATGGATTTTTTCAAAAACAGTAGTGGGAGTATGGTAGAACTGGAAGTGAATCCAGAACCGCAAATGATTACTGAAGATTTGATAAGGAACCTAAAGATTCAATCTGATTTGACATTCCATTGGCCACTCCGCAGATAAGGTGGGTAACTTCAGGCACCCGAGAGGTACTCCGGTAGCCTCAAGGACGGTGACAGGGAAGTTCTTGTTTACCCACACTCGCCATTGTTGTTGTTCCAGGCTGCGAGACCCGGCAGGAGGATGAGTATAGCGTCGTTCTAAACTAGTTTTAGAAGTGCACGTCTATATGACTCTGGCAGAGGGTTGTCGTAGTCAGTGGGAGCAGCGGAAGCATTGGTGGACATCAGGCTTATGTCTATTTATAGACTAAAGCAGATGTAGCAGAGGTAGATCATCTATTTCTGATGTGACAGTCATAGGTTTGACGTCATCAGAATAGGGGATGGGTCTGTTGAGAAGGTAGTAGGAAGTGATATTCCTATACTACGATCGGTTATACTTTGGTCGTCACACAGTGGTTTCTCCACAAAGGACTTGGACATTATATCAGACATACTGGTTACTGGGTCTATGGTTTTAGATCTAGATTTGTGTGGTTTCCCAATCAGGGTACTTTGACAGCATTCTAAGAGTATTTAGAATGGACGACTCCTGGCACGGTAGTATACCTGCAGGTAATGGAGTCACCCTCTCTAAAGGTGTCTTATAGACTAAAGTAGAGAGGGATGTGCATGATTGACAGATCACTTGCTTAGGCAATTGAGTCAATCATGAAATGTCAAGTACCACACCAGATGTTGTTCTTGCACTAGATGCAATAAGTTAACATTGATCCAATCCTGGAGAAACAGTCGGGAGCAGTTTTAGAACATAAATGAATGTTCTAGGGATATGATAACGGCTGCCTCCTTTAGGAGACGGTTATCACTCCAGGCTTCCAAGGTGAAATGGACGACGGGATGATTGTCAGAGTTATATTTTTCCCTCTGACGAGGGGCAGTATTTTGGACAGGTGATCCAGGAAGATACTGAGGGAGGCATGGCGCAGGATACTGATTAAGTTCAGTTGACGATACAGTCTAAGAAGTTTGGATTTGGAGTTCATTTATGAGCTAGGTCCCATCAGACATCCAGACATACTAAGACAGGTATTGCTCATTTCGGGAGATGGCTTTCTCCGCGAACTTGAGATATAGAGAGACATAGAAAGAAACATCAGAGCGGATCCACTCACTAAGGCTATTCCTCGAACGCAATAGTTTCACAAACGAGTTTTATGAGACTGACTAGTAGAGGAGTTGGGTGTTCGGTATCACACGGGCTGTGAGTATGCGATATCGCAATAATTAGCCTTGAGTGCTAGTGGGAGATTGTTGGAGATAATGCCCTCAGAGTCAATTATTGGATCACAGGCACGTGATTGCGATGATTGAGGGAGGACCTATCCCAGTAGGACAGTCTTACTCGTGATGATAGTATGCTATCTGGTTTACCTTTATCATCGTGTACTGCTTTAAGTGACCTGACATGTCGCTATTGCACGTTGATAGAGCCCCTAGGATTCTTGCTTGACTGTCAGCAGTATGAGGGCGATCATATAAGTGAGAGCTGGAGTCTATAAGCACATCCTTAAAAGGTCCCTAGTCGTGGGAGTTTCGAGACAGGGCATCGATTCTCCAGAGTAGACTAGTGTATACAGTCGAGACCCCGACGAGGGGCGGTGGCCGGTCTCACAAGCCACGGGTGTCAGTTGGATCACCTAAGATGTATACAGGTGCTCATTGGGTTATGAGTACACCGGACAGGACTCGCCGGGAACATGCTAGTTGGTCTTATACCTGACGTCAGATAGCAGTTCCCTGGTGACATGTGTACAGGTTAGTTCATCGACCTGGGGATCGTCATTTGTCTCGTGTGAGTTCCCACTGTACTTTGATTACTACCCTACCACGGCTCAAAGGAGTCGTGCAAACAGGTTTTAGTTGGGTACAGTCCCGAGCCACATGGAGGCAGTGAGCGGATCTTCAGGGGTTCGTCTCTCCCGGTATTGGGGGTGAGGTCGCGCTGTGTCTAGGAGAGCCATTACACGAAGACCTTGGCCAAGGCAGGAGATTTACTGGTAGGTATTCCAGTAGTATCTCAGGGTGTTCTGGGCTACACTCCGACACGACTTGTACCGCTTTTGGGGGTCTGACTTTTACCAACCCCCTAGGCCCGACATGCGATGCTCATAGACGAACGGACCGGACTGTACGGATATGGTCACTGACAGGCTCAGTAGGGTGTCAGGATGAGTTCACTCATCGACGTCCCTTTTAGTCAATAGCTGGTGGCCCGTCACGTATTGGCTTATACCTCTGACGTGCTAGTGGTTAAATCCACAGCCATGGTATTGACGAGTCTTTAGAGTCCACCACACTTTCAGTTACTCAAGCTTTCGGGCGAAACGCTGTAGAGGCCGTATGGAGATATGGCAGGGTTCGATCAGATACTTGCGGTATTGCACGGATCGTGATCGGACGGTTTTTACTAGCCGACTTTGGCTTAAGCCGGATCTTAGTATTTGATTGTGTAGTTTTGTCTCTTTGCATTTGTATTTCGGTCGGAATACAAATGCTGGTGTGTATGCACAGTATCGGGGTTTTTTTCCTGTGATTCATTACGGGACCAGTTTTCTGGAGTTGCCAGTTTACATTCCGTTCCGGCCGGTTTTCTCTTTTTCCTTCCCGGTCGGACTTTTCGTTGGAGGGGGCAAATAACACATTGTGGAGGGGTTTATTGCAAAAGGATTGATTATGAAATCTTCTTTGCTATTCATGCATTAATGAGATTTGAGAGGGTATGGTTTGGATGTGCATTGATTTTGTGTTGGATTTTGGAAATGGGCCGGCCACTGTTTTGGGAATGGAGTGGGGTTTTAAATTTTGTGTGGATAATTCCTTCTTGGTTTAATTTGTGTGGAAAATTCCTTGCTTGCTAATTTCGTGGGCCCCCCCCATTTGTGTGTGTGTGCACTGTTGTTTTGTGAAGGGAAATTTCCTTTTACATGGTTTAATTAATGCACACTTCATACTTGTTTTTCCTGTGAGATAAAATGAGTGCTTGCTTCATTTTCTTTTCACAGCAAGAGAGAGAGAGGTGCTTCAATTCCTTTTTCCAGTGAGCAAAACAGGGGATGGCCGAGCTCATCATAGCTTGCTCCCTTTTCCAGCAAGTTCTATGGAAAATTCTTTTACACAAATTCCTCCATCATGGCAACTCCTTCAACCCCAAGAGAGACAATACCTCACTACACATTCTACAGCACATCTTGGGCACGTCGACTAGCCAGCTTCGTGCCCGAGTTGCCTCGGCATTGAGGTGGGAGCCCGTAAAAGATGCAGACGATGTGGTGCCCTTCCGGCGAGGAGGCGACGACCGGAGTTTCCGCAGGAGATCGGGACGACGAGGAGAAGACCGGAGGACTCGGATCACTCGGTATATCTCTTCCCCATCTTGTAGTTAGCTAGATCTAGTTTAATGGCACGATCCGGGGTTTAGTGCGCGGTGGTACCGGTTTGCTAAGTCCGCAAAAATTAAAGTTTTTCACCGCTTCCGCATTTGGCCGTCGGGTTGTCGGCCGGGGCGCCGCCGTGCACTTACAGGTTTCTAGATCTACGTTAAGCAAGAATGCAAAAATATAGATCTAGATTATTTTAGGGATGTAGTTAATATAATAAGGGGCTTGTAGGGTTCGTTAGGATTTAGTAGTCATGGACGATTAATTAAAAGTTACCCTTTTTATCGTTTAATAGATTTAAAACTAGAACGACGGTGATGCGTGTTGATTAGGGTTTCTGGAGGGAAAAGGAATCCCACTCTTAACCCTTATCTCGATACGGAACTCCGTTCATATCTAGCCTTTACCAAAACAATCATTAATCTAATCTCTAATCGCGGTCGGAACTAACAAAGAATTGTTAGCGCGCCCGATTAGGATGTTAATGATTCTTTTGATAAAGTTCATAAACTTTATAGGACTTAAAAAGGGTTTAGGGATATTCATCATCCATTAGCCTACCATAATCCTACGAACCCTAACAATCGGAGAATTACTCGCGCATGTTGGGAGAAGAAGAGGCGGTGGAGGTCCAATTTCTTCATCTTGGAGTTGATTCATCTCAACACCCGTGTCTTGTAAAAATGCGAGTTCATCAGCGAAAATTTGCTCAAAGCTTTCATCGATACCCCGAAAAATAATGTCATCAGAAAAAATGGGGTGATCGTCAGACTCTATAAAAGGTTTCTCATTAGATGTTAACCCGGACAACTCGGTGGAAGAGTAAATGGTTGGGTCAAAAAACAACATATGAAAAGAGTCTGTATCATGAGGTTGATCAAATTCGCTGCTGTCGACATCCATTAATTCGACAGAACACACATGAGCATAGGGTTCGGAGGGTTCACTTCCTAACTTGTAAATGTTAAGCTCAATTGACTTCTTTCCAAAGGATAGGGTCATAGAGCCGTTTCTACAATTAATTACTGCATTGGAAGTGGCCAAAAAGGGTCGACCGAGTATCACCGGGATTTGATTGCGTGGGTTTGCTACAGGTTGTGTATCTATAACGATAAAGTCCATAGGGAATATGAATTCCCCGACTTTGATTAACACATCCTCTAGCTCACCCCTTGGTTGGGTGATAGATCGATCGGCCATCTGAAGAGTGCAATGCGCAGGTTTTAACTCTCTGATCCCTAATTGCTCATACACAGAATACGGAAGCAAGTTAACACTATCACCAAGATCGAGTAGAACACGATTGATATTTTTACCCCCAATGGAAATAGAAATTGTAGGACTTCCGGGGTCCTTTCGTTTCTTGGGTAGTTGTTGTGTAAAAGCAGTGCTCACATTACTCGCAAGGAAAACTTTTTTAGGTACTTGAACTTTTCGCTTCCTAGTGCACAAATCCTTTAAGATTTTCGCATATGACGGAACTTGTTGAATAGCATCTAGGAGAGGAATGTTTATGTTAACTTGCTTAAAAATTTGCACAATTTTCTCCATTTGTGGACTTGGTCTGTTGCCCCTCAACCTGTTTGGATAAGGTGCTTGATCAATAAGTTTTGGGTCCAACATTTGTGGAGAAGACTGTGGGGATGGATTCGATCCCAAAACTGGAGTGGGAATCGACTTAGATATATTTGGCGAAATGGGCGAAGGGTTCGAGCCTTGGGGAAAACGGAGAATAGGCTCAGATGAAGGTGGGAGACTAGACGAATTAGGGGAAGAAGAAGAAGCTGGGGTATCATTGGTGTCACTATCATCACACTGCTCACCCACTCGGTCATTCAGCACTTTTCCCGATCTCAACGTGGTAACAACACTCACATTATAACTTTGGAAGTGGCCAGGATTAGGTATGGGTTGAGATGGGAGTTTCCCTTTCTCTCTCGCACTCATTGCGGCGTTTAACTGTGCGATTTGGTTTTCTATTGATTTGATACTCTCACCATGGGAGGAGGAGTTTTTCGTCAGGGCATCAATAGAAGACCTCATCTCAGCCGAAATTTGCATGGATTGTTTCATGAACATATCCAAAGTTTGTGCAAGTGAGTTGTCAGTACCGGCCACTTGTGGTGTAGAAATGTTGGCCGGATTTTGGAAATTCTATAACTGAAAGGGGGGCTGATTCTGTGGTTGTGGTTGCTGTGGAGGAGGTCTTTGATAATTGCTTTGTTGGTTTTGATTCCAAGCAAAGTTAGGATGATTCCTCCATCCTTGATTGTACGTGGAAGAATAAGGGTCGTTTCTAGGTCGCTGCTGAAAAGCAGCATTCGCTTGAAACGATGCATTCATAGGACATTCTTCCGTTAAGTGTGAAGGATCCGAACAGCAACCACAGACGGTCTTAGGAAGCGTAACCTGATTTAGGGAGAATGATGAGAATTTGTTCTCAATAGCGTCGAGTTTCTTCTGTATCGCTGCCATTTCGGCTTTCACTGCGATAGAAACATCGAGCTGGTGAATACCTCCCTTAGTTGAAGGTGGTCTTACGCTTTCCCACTGCAACGTGTGTTCAGCAAGGTCTTCCAGATATTTCCAAGCTTCACCGTTATCTTTAGACATGAAATTGCATTGACACATTGTTTCAAGCATCTGCTTTGTCGCTTGATTAATGCCCTCATATATAATCCGACATAAATCCCATCTTTGTATTCCGTGATGGGGGCATTGGACAAGCAGATCTTTGAAACGTTCAAAGCACTTCCAAAATGGTTCATTGGGAAGCTGGGTGAACTGGTTGATCTCGCACCTAATATGTGCAGTCTTATGATTTGGGTAAAACTTCTTAAGAAATGCTACGACGAATTCATCCCAATTAGTGATAGAGTGTGCGGCAGTATTATAAAGCCATTTTTCTGCCAAGTCGCACAGTGTGAATGGAAGAAGACGTAAGCGCATAGCATCTAAAGTTAATTGTGAAGTACCCATCATTGCGCATATGTTTTCGAATTTGGTGATGAAAACGTACGCGTCTTCCGACTCAAGCTCGTGAAATTTGGGCAGCAGATTGATGTAGTGGGGTTTAATTTCGAAATTATCCCCGTTAGGTGGTGGAAGAGATAGACAAGTGGGAAGAGGACCACGGATAGGATAGCATCTCTCTTGGAGAGAGATGCGCAGTGGGTTCTGCGCACCTTCGGGCGGTGGCAGCGTGGTGTTATAATTTGATGGAGTGCCATCCATCTCGGTCGTGGTGTGTGGTGGGGGAAAAGAAGATGAAGAAATACCGACTTCGGCGTCGATAGCAGGAACGCGGACAAGACGGGCACTAGGATCCCGTGTCCAGTCGAGCATGCACTAAGCGGGTTTAGTGCAAGTGGCAGCATGTGTGTGATTTAAAATTGGCATGTTTTGAAAAAGTGGGACTCAAGACAAATCTCCCTTAAGATGCACAAGCAACCCTAGAACTAAGGTCACCTAGGTTCAGTCTCTAGACCGCTCCTAGACTTCTAAAGGACAAGCCGTAGGATCAATCCTCTACCGCCTCCGTACTACCCTTGTAGCCAGATAAGTGCCAGGTAAGTGGGAAGGAACCACGGTAGTGGGCCTAATTAAAAACCACTAGCCTTTGACACACTTGCCTAGGCACTAAAAAAGTAATGCGGATAAACGATAGATTACCCACGACCTTCCTCTGTCCTTAATGAGCGCGACAGTCCTTAGAGTCTGGTCTAGATATTTTTTAAATTAATGAAGGATTGATCTATATGCTCGGTTTGTGATTTGTGGGGCTTAGGAAGGGTGATGAAATCCTCACCTAATCTTGATTTGGTCTTTACCCCTTAGAGTCCGTATTAAATATGCAAAACAAAACCAATCACAAAACTTTTGCAAAAAGATTTTTTTTTTGCGGCGCGATTTTGCAAAGAATCCTGCAGAAAATAGATTTTATTGGATTTAGAGGAGAGAGAAGGAGTTAAGAAATATACCAGAGAAGTTCGGAACCCTAGATCTCCTGTTTTCTCAAGTCCGTGACTCGAGATTCCCTCGCAAAATTCACACACAAATCGTTAAATATGCAATTTGCAGTTTTGTTTTAATAATAATATGACTCGTCTAAGAATTCAACACAAATAATAAGAATAAAAAATTACGCACGTATCCCCGGCAACGGCGCCATTTGATTGATTGGAAAGATGAGTGTTTGTAGTAATTAACTGCAATCAGTAACGGTGTCGCACGTAGCTAGACCGAGATGAGTACGGGTCGTCCATTGGGAAACGTGGAACCTTTTACTTTTACTTTAGATGTGTTGAGAAAGAGAGGAGGGATAAAGAATTTTATAGAATGGTTTCTAGATCTACGTTAAACAAGAATGTAAAATATAGATCTAGATTATTTTAAAGATGTAGTTAATATAATAAGAGGGCTTGTAGGGCTCGTTAGGATTTAGTAGTTATGGACGATTAATTAAAAGTTACCCTTTTTATCCATTAATAGATTTAGAACTAGAACGACGGTGATGCGTGTAGATTAGGGTTTCTGGAGGGAAAAGGAATCCCACTCTTAACCCTTATCTTGACACGGCACTACGTTCATATCTAGCCTTTACCAAAACAATCATTAATCTAATCTCTAATCGCGGTCGGAACTAGCAAAGAATTGCTAGCGCGCCCGATTAGGATGTTAATGATTCTTTTGATAAAGTTCCTAAACTTTATAGGACTTAAAAAGGGTTTAGTTATTTTCATCGTCCATTAGCCTACCCTAATCCTACGAACCCTAACAAGCGGAGAATTACTTGTGCATGTTGGGAAAAGAAGATGAAAAGACAGAGAGGGAAAACATAATGTAAAATGCAAAAGAATTAAATAAAACAACTACCTTTATTAATCAACTTGAACAATCTACACTTTGATTCCTTAGAAAATGATTACAAAGACTAGTTTGCTTCTCGATCTCTTCCAAGGAGGTAGTCGAACAGTCAATGATCAGCCTGGATGCGTGAGCGTCTGGAGCTTCGTGATCTCTTCGGCTTGATCACTTTTCCAAGAGGCTCTCGGTGCCCTTTTATAGTGAAAAGACAGAATCTTCTTGTTGAAAACTTGGTAAATTTCATCATAGATTCATGCCCAAAAATCTTATGCTCTAACTCCCTAGAATTGCGGCGGATCCGCGGCCCAAGGGGGGTTTGGCCGCGGATCCGCGCTCAAAGGTAAGGATCTCTTGACAGAATTTTTTGGGCTTGCATCTTGTGACATGTGGCAATCCTAGGCACCTTCATAAATCAGAAATCTTCTCTCGGTTGCTTCCAGACTTGGTCTCTAAGATTTGCTTCTTAATTTGGCAAGATTTCTTCAACAACTTGATTTACTTGATTCTAGCCTTGGAAAATTCTGCACAACTTGGAAATATTCTGCACAACAACTCAAATAAGATTTTAGTAGACTTTGTTCTACTAGGATTAGGTCAATAATATTATTTGCATACATTTTCCTACCAAATACTAATTAAAATATATTAACATATGGAAAATGGTGTTTTTACACATAAACCCTCATATGTATAATATATTATAATAAAGTCCTTTTATAATATGAGAATGGTAGGAAAAATGTAATACAAATGTGCAGTTTTATCAACTGAACAATTGGCTAATTGTAATGTGTAAAACTCTTCCAGGAGTAACTCTTACACCCAGTGGGTATCGGGATCCAACTATCTCATAGAAGGTATGCAATCTCGTTGCAAATTTCAACACTTGAAATTCCCGATAATATTTTGCCCCTAGCGTCCTATGACCTTGACGAAAGCCAACAAACCATAGGCTGCTAGTCAAGTTCAACCTGTACATTTTATGATTGAATTAAACCCACCCGCATGACCCTTGACGAAAGCCAACAAATTTGCACGACTATCCTAACTCAATCGCATCATATGCTTTTGCAGATAAGCATAAATAGCTACCGCACACTATGCCTTAACGAAAGCCAACAAACGTAGCACGAATACTATGAAGTACTTATCTGAAATGACGGAGGGCTACGACAGGTTTTTAAGAAAACCTTTTTCGTAATGAAGTTGATATCGTTGTAGAATCAAATGATTTAAAATGGCGTGTTTTTTAGGCTTTTGCTAGTTTCGCTAAAGAGGTCACTCCCGGTGAAGGGATCTCGGCTTTTTCCTCGTCGATTGAGGTGCAGGATATTCACAATACCACTATGCAAAGCAAGAACTAGAAAAGCAATCAAAAGACGAAACCGAGGGTTGTAGCATCTGCAGTTATTTCTAAAGAGGTCAGTCCCGGTGAAGGGATCTCGGCTCTTTCCTTATCGAATAAGGTGCGGGATGTTCTACAAGGAACACCGCTATGCAAAGCAAGAACTAGAGCTACCTGTTTTTGAAAATTCGATTCCACGACATCTTTGGGTTTATTTTCTTTCATCAATGTCATTAATGAAGTCCCATCATTTAAGTTACCTAAACATCACAGATAAATACAACGTACACTTATGCCATCCGCATTCGCCTCAATGTCCCGTCATGCACCGTTAGGTTAGGTAACTAACGGCAGAGCGGGGCAAGGCTAGCGCGGGTGTAAAACATAAGCAACGTCTATATAATATATCACATATAGTATATACAGTATCTATCTCATCATATAAAGTGATCACATCATAGAATATCGCAGCAGAAAACAACATATGAAATATTGGATATACTAGGATTTCCGGGTTTTATATTAATCCTGTATAAAACACGGATTCCACGGTCGTGATGAATAGCCAAACCCACATCCCTAGACCCCTACGAGAGCGGCAAGCAAACCTATCAGTTCTAGAGTTAGGAGACCCGGACTCGACTCCGCGAGATGGCCTCCCACTGGACTCTAGAATCCGGTCACTTATGCTCCCCTCCTTGGGTCTATCCTAATGTGAAAAAGAAAATAATATGCATCAACTGTGACATCTTCCTCAACCCGGAAGTGCCCCAATAAAAGAATATTACATACAAGTTTTTACATGAATGAAAATAAAAATCTCTCATCTCACATAAAAAAAACCCGGCTATTCAAAAACGACGATCCAATATAACATATCACAGTAACACATAACATCACATGTCATCAACGTAAGTAAATATGCGTATCCCAATTGTCGTTGACGTATAGCAACGAAACCGGCGATACACCACATATTACACTTACGGCCGCAGAAAAGAAAGTGAAAAACTACAACAATTGGAATTGTCACTACTCTTAGACATCATAAACCTAGAATATCACATATTCTGGATTTCATGCCTAACAATGCAAATCTTACATTTAGGTCTCAACAATGAAAACACTTTTCAAAAGAAGTCGGGTAATTCAATAAGATTCCCGATTTCACCCGAGACCGAAATGTTAAACTTGCACGCAACTAAATAGATTCCAATTATTGTATCACAATCACAGATAACTAGACGAAGTTAAACTTTTCGATCGAATAAGAAAGCACCCAAAATTTCCCAACAAGCTCAACACTTGAGCGGAGTTCAGAAAGTTTCCAGAAACTGCCATAGCTCCTATGAACCATCTGTAGAAGGGTCGACCCATGCCTCACTCATGTCGCCATGGAACTGTGGCAAACCCTAGGGTATCACCGCGGTTCCGCTATCCAAAAAAGTTGAGTTTGGATATCGTTCTTCTAGAGGGTCCACAGAATCGCTTGCATGATTTTCTGAAAATTTCAAACTCAGAAAAATCCAACTCTTGGAAAATTTCAGTGAGGGAAAATATAGGTTATTGATATCCGTTCAAACTTTTAAACATCGACTAAATAACCCGAATACATGTTAGAATTATGACTGTGAAACACTCCAAATTGCCTTTGCAGAAAGTTAACATCACATGAAAAATTAGCAAAAACAAACAACACCTGAAACCCTAAAACCCAGAGACTGAAACACCATCAAAATTTGAAGCCAAAATTCCAATTTTGACCTGAGCTCACCGGTTTTAGTGGTGATGTGGCCGGCCATATTGAGACTAAAATGCTTCAAATTTTGTCAGTGTTCATGTTATATCACATATAACATTCTGCAGTTGTTTAAAAAAAATTTAGAGCTCAAATGAAATTCGACAGAAACTAGCTATTAGGGTTTCAAGTTTCGGAGTAATTTTGGTTTCGTAATCTAACAAACATCGTCTATTTTTCTAGCATGGCTCTGATACCACTGCAGGGTTGCCTAGCACGGCAGCAAGGTTTCGGGAAGCATTGTCCATGCCAATTTCAAAAATTTGCCGTACTAGCTAACCCTAACCATAGAATCCTTACTAGAAAATGCGACGATACGATATGTAAACTACTTTACATCTAAGTGAATGAGGAATACAACCTTTGTAGACCGGTCCTTCACTTCTAATGCTCCGTGTAATAGTCCCTTCACTACAAGTCATGAACTACCGAACTCTAGAAAGGGCTCTCCCGGAGAAATGAACAAGCTTGCTCGAAGTCTTCGAGGCCGAAGATGATCTACGTCGAGGAGACTCAAGCTCATGCTACCTCTTCACTATTGGTAGATTAGTGAAGCAAACACCCTAAACTAAATGTCTAATAGTAGAGGATGATGAAGTAGGAAATGGGCTCACTTTAGATTTTATTTTCTCACAATATTTTCCCACCATTTGGAAAGCCAGTGAGCTTTTTTCTTGAGGAAGAAGAAGCTCAAGTGAAGAAATGAGAGAAATGAACTAATGAGGTGAGAATGGGAACCATGGGTGAGTTAGTGGCATACACTAATCCATGTAAAGATTAAACCATGGCTAAAAATAATGGTTAGGTTAATAAATATCTATAAGTAAAACAAAAGGAGTGGAATTAGTCAAAGATGCTACAAGCTTCTCCAAGCTTCCAAGCATGTGACTAATTAACACTAATTTTGATTTACATAAATAAATATAAACCCTCACATTATTATTAGTATGGTGTGAGTCCCATACACCCATGCAGCTGTAAGTCCACGTTGCCCACTCCGGTGCTTACGGGGAGGCGGAAAACGGAATAAAAATCGGATTTTTATCAAGCTAGGCAACATGGACTAGACAAAGGAGGATCTTTGCTAAACAAAAACAAGCTAAAGCTAACTAGAAACTAGCTAAAGGGTAGAATGGTTATACCTAGGGATTTATGTCCTTCTCTCCTTGCTCCTTGGAGTAGTAGAAAGGGATCACCTTTGTCGTCTTCTCACGTCGAAGAAGGATCCACCCGAAAGCCTCAACCTTTGGCTTCAACTTCAAGATAGAAGTAACTAGGGTGCTAGAAGTGCTAATCCTAGAACCCTAGATGAGAGTAAAGATTATCAAGAAGAGGTTTTTCTCAAGCTCAAGTGTTTCTCAACACATGAGAGGGGAGAGCTTGAGGAAGAGCAAGAGAGAGAAAGTATATGATAGAATGAGAGAATTATGAAGCATTCTCACATATATGTGTGAATTATTGTAAATAGATAATTAGTGAGATAATTTTCATGGCTTAATCAAGACATGACCATTATCATTTCATTTTTAATGCAAATTGCAAGGATCAAAGAGCATCTTCCAAATGAAATGATGATGGTCAAAGTGTCAACCTAGGTCAACAAGTCAAGAATATCAAATGGTCAACAACCATAACCATGCACAATTATATTAAACTAATATCAATTAACCATAATACACACATAAGCATTAGGGTTATTAAAATGACAATGGTCATTAAACCTAATCAAAGTCCTCTTCCTCTGTCTCAAGCAACTGTGCATACGCACCCGTATTCGTGATCCGAGGAA
This sequence comes from Agapanthus africanus, assembly GCA_030015575.1. Classification (NCBI taxonomy): domain Eukaryota; kingdom Viridiplantae; phylum Streptophyta; class Magnoliopsida; order Asparagales; family Amaryllidaceae; genus Agapanthus; species Agapanthus africanus. The sequence continues at coordinate 213,364,531 of JASDDO010000004.1, forward strand.
CACGAATACAAAGAGATAAAACCAATCCCAAATCATATACTAGGATCTGGCTTAAACCAAAGACCGCTAGTATAAGCTGTCCGGACAGCAAACGTGCACAAGTGCGCGGATGTGAACGAACCCTGTCGCAAAACCATGCGACCTCTACTCATTTTACCTAAAGGCGAATAGCTCTCTGTGTGGGACTCTAAAGACTCGACACTACGCTGGTAGTGGGTTTAACCACAGACCGTAAACGGCACTAGCTGTACATAACGGTCCCCAAGTAGATGCCGATAAGAAGACTGACGAGGTGACCCCATCTGAACTCCTACTGAGCCTGTATGTGACAATCTCCGTACAGTCCGGTCTGTTCGTCTGATACATCGCATGGCGGGCCTAGGGGGGCGGTGAACGTCAGTCCCCTAATAGCGGTACAAGTCATGTCGGAGTGTAGCCCAGAACACCCTGAGATAACACTGGAAACCTACCAGTATATCTCGCTTGCCCTGGCCAGGGACTACTTGTGTAATGGCTCTCCTGGACATAGCGCGATGTCAACCCCCAATACCGGGAGAGACGAATCCTGTCTAACCGTCACTGCCTCCAAGTGCTTCGGGACTGCACCCAAAAACTACCTGTTTGCACGACTCCTTTGAGCCGTGGTAGGGTAGTAATCAAAGTGCAGTGGAAACACACTCGAGGCGAAGTGAAAGTGTCAAGTCAGCGGACTAAGCTGTACTCATGTCACCTGGGAATTGATAACTGACGATAGGTATAATACCAACCATCAGTTCCCGACGAGTCCTGTCCAATGTACTCGTAACCTAACGAGCACCCGTATACTATCTCAAGTACGACGTACTGACGGCTGTGGGACAGACCGTCTCCCACACTGGGATGAGAAGCGCATACGCTAGTCTACTCCAGAGTATCGATGCCCTGTCTCGATAGTCCAACGACTAGGGACCTGTATAAGGATGTGCTTATGGATTACCCAGCCCCACGAGTGTGAGCGCCATCACAACGCTGGTAATCAAGCAATAATCCTAAGGGCTCTACTAATATGTATATCAACGATATGCTAAAAGAAACACATGCACATATTAAAGCAGAGACAAACCAAGTTGCATACTACCATTTCGAGCAAGATTGTATATACAACTGTGAATATCGCAAGCTTCCATCAAGTAATATACAAACTAGTATGATACAGTAATGGCCTCTAGGGCATATACACTAACAATCTCCCACTTGCACTAAGGCCATGTACTGGCGTATCGAAGACCTATCATCTCGATCAGCCGCTTGAACTGAATCTGGGGCAAGGCCTTGGTGAATGGATCTGCTGTGTTATCTTCTGAAGCAACCCTCCGAACCTCGATCTCCTGGCGATCCACGATCTCCTTGATCAGGTGATACCGCCTCAAGATGTGTCTGGATTTCTGATGGGACCTGGGTTCCTTCGGTAAAGCTATAGCCTCGTTGTTGTCTCAATACAGAGGTATTGGGTCAACAATGGACGGAACCACCTGAAGTTCTTTCAAGAACTTCCTCATCCAGACAGCTTCTTTTGCGGCATCAGATGCAGCGATGTATTCCGCTTCCATAGTCGAGTCAGCAACGGTTTCCTTTTTGGAGCTCTTCCAACACACCGCCCCTCCATTGAGGGTAAAGACAAAACCCGACATGGATTTGGAATCATCCTGTCACTCTGGAAGCTGGAGTCAGCAAAGGCCTCAATCTGGAGGTCTTTTCCGCCATACACCAAGAACATCTCCTTAGTCCTTCTCAGGTACTTGAGAATATTCTTTACCGCTATCCAATGTTTCTCCCCAGGGTTTGACTGATAGCTGCTTACCACACTCAGTGCATAAGCCACATCTGGTCTGGTACACAACATCGCATACATTATAGAGCCTACCGCAGAAGCGTAGGGTATTAAAGACATGCGATCCCTCTCCAAATCAGTCTTGGGAGACATCTCTTTGGAGAAGGTGATCCCGTGACAAGCCGGTAGATTACCACGCTTGGAATCTTCCATACTGAATCTCTTCAGTATGGTGTCGATGTACCTGGACTGTGAAAGTCCTAATATCCTCTTGGATCTGTCACGGTAGATCCGGATACCCAGAATGTCTGAGGCATCACCCAGGTCTTTCATGGAGAACCTGTGTGACAAGAACCCCTTGACAGATTGTAGCATAGGAATGTCATTTCCTATTAAGAGAATGTCATCCACGTATAAAACGAGGAATACTACAGTTCTCGCTACAAATCTACAATAGATGCATGGTTCATCTGGATTTTTGATAAAGCCAAATTCCTTGACCGTCTCATCAAAACAGATGTTCCAACTCCGCGATGCCTGCTTTAGTCCATAAATGGACTTAAGCAACTTGCACACCTTTCCGCTGCTCCCACTCTGAATGAAACCCTCTGGCTGGTCCATATAGACACACTCCTCTAAATGTCCATTTAGAAAAGCGGCCTTTACGTCCATCTGCCAAATCTCATAATCGTGGAAGGCAGCAATGGCAAGAAGGATCCGAATGGATTTCAACATAGCTACTGGAGAAAAGGTTTCGTCATAGTCCAAACCAGGTCGCTGACGAAAACCATTTGCAACCAGTCTAGCTTTATAGGTCTCAACCTGTCCATCTACACCAATCTTCCTTTCGAAGATCCACTTGCATCCTACGGGTTTTACCCCATCTGGAGCAATGTCCAACATCCATACTTTGTTGGTGTACATGGACTCCATTTCGGTCCACATTGCATCCAGCCATTTTACCGAGTCGACGCTCTGAATGGCTTGTTGGAAGCTAGTAGGCTCATCACAATCTATGATGCAATCCTCTCTATCCCCGTCAATGAGAAAACCGTAGTATCTCTCGGGCGGATGAGACTACCTACTACTCTTGCGGAGTGGCGTGGGAATGTCCTGATATTTCGAACCCTCTGGTTCTACTAAGCTTTCAGTAATAGCTCGTGGTTCTGGGATTTCTTCCAGTTCTATTGCGCTCCCACTTAGTTCTTTTTCTATGAACTGGAGTTCTAGAAAGTGGGCATGGCGAGAAACAAAAACCTTTTGTTCCTCTTCGCAATAGAAGAAATATCCCTTGGAGTTCTTTGGATATCCCACAAACTTGCACTGTACTGAGCGTGCCTCGAGCTTGTCCGCATGCTGCTTTTTTACAAAAGCTGGACATCCCCATGTCTTAATGTGATTAAGATAGGGTCTCTTCCCACACCACATCTGATATGGTGTAGTAGGCACAGTCTTAGTTGGAACTCGGTTCAAAAGGTATGCAGCTGATTCTAGCGCATATCCCCAGAACGATCGCGGCAACTCAGCGTTACTCATCATGGACCGTACCATATCCAATAGGGTTCGGTTCCTTCTCTACGATACACCGTTATGTTGCGGAGTGTATGGAGGAGTAAGCTGAGAGAGAATTCCATTCTCTTTTAAGTAACCCAGGAACTCGGCACTCAAGTATTCACCACCTCGTTCAGATCTCAGTGCCTTGATACTTTTGCCTGTTTGTTTTTCTACTTCATTCTTATATTCCTGGAATTTTTCAAAAGCCTCGGATTTATGTTTCATTAAGAAGACATAACCGTACCTTGAAAAGTCATCCGTAAAAGTAATAAAGTAAGAATAACCGCTTCGCGCATGTATAGACATTGGACCGCACACGTCGCTGTGTACGAGTCCCAAGAGCTCGCTCGCTCTTACTTCGTGTCCAGTGAACAGAGTCTTTGTCATCTTCCTTTGAGACAGGATTGACAAGTTGCATACGATTGATATTCGAACGGATCCAAATATCCTTCTGTATGTAACTTAGTCAACCTTCTCTCATTGATGTGACCCAGTCTACAATGCCATAAGAAAGTTTTATTGATTTCTGGAGACTTTCTTTTGTGTGTATTCTGGACATTGAATATCTGTGGTTGGTTTAATACGTATATACCGTTGTTCAATGTACCTGACCCAATCAAAACTTGATTAAGGTGAATGTTTACTACATTACTTACAAATGCAAATTCATAACCTTCTTTAGATTATAAAGATACAGAAATGATATTACAGGTTGCATTTGGTACATAATAACAACTACGCAAAACCAAAAAGTGTCCATCCGACAATCCCAGGTGATAGTCCCCCACGGCCTCAGCATCCATGCTAGCACCGTTTGGAACTCTGAGGGTCATGTCACCTGCCTTCAAAACTCTACGCTTTCTCAACGCCTGCAAAGAATTACAGATATGAGATCCTGATCCGGTATCCAATACCCAGGATGTAGAGTTTATTGATAGACAGTTTTCAATAACATACACACCTGAAGCTGAAGCCGCAACTCGCTTCAAATCCTGTGTTCTGGCCTTCCAAGCCTTGCAATCCTGTTTCCAGTGACCACTTTTGTGACAGTAGAAGCATTCTTCCTTCCCCACCAGCTTTCCCGCTACCTTTGTTGCCTTTCCCTTTCCCTTCGAATCCACTTTACTGACACCGCCTCTTGGTTTGGCGGGGGCTTTCTTCTTCCTACCCTTGGCTTTCGCCCTGGATCTAAAAGAGGAAGATCCTCCTACAAACAAAGTGGATGTCTCCTTACCTTTCTGTAGGGTGCCCTCAGCATTCCTCAACATGTTCAGAAGTTCGGAAAGTTCAACCTCCTTTCCTTGCTTGTTGAAGTTTAAGACAAACTGGGCGTAAGTGGAAGGAAGGGACTGGAGAATCAAATCAGTATGAAGTTCATTCTTCAACATGGTCCCAAGGTCCGCGAGCTCCTCTATGTAGCCAATCATCTTAAGCACGTGTTCCGATACCGATGATCCGACGGCCAATCTTGCCGAAAATAGCTTCTTCGACACTTCGTATCTTGCGATACGAGACTGCTCTCCATACAGTTCTTTTGTATGGAGAAATATGGACTCCAGGTCCATATTCTCATGCCTCCTCTGATGTTCGTTGTCCATCGAGGCAAGCACGAGGCATTTGGCCTTCGCGCAATCGATCTCCCATGTCTTACGGATTTCTTTATCCGCGACGCTGGAGGTGGGACCTGGGACATGGGGAGCTTTGGTGGTAAGGACATACCCCAACTTGTCGTAAGTGATTGCCATCTTGACATTCCTAAGCCAATCTTTGTAGTTTGGCCCTGTCAGTATGTTTTTATCTAGTAATAACTTAAGTCCGGTCATGCTGAATGGTTGCTGCAATTAGGAGAGAGAAAAGAAACACTTTAGCATGATGCTCTTGCAAGTTTAGAGTGGTTTTTAGTTTGTCTAAACTGGATGGCTCCCACTGTCTCTCAAATCCCTTCTCAAACCGTAAAGAAAGGATTAGTCGGGATCAATCTCACCGTACAATACTTACTTAACCGTTCAGCCAGGCCAGTGTCGGTACTTCGAGGGAGGTTTTCCAACGCTTTCGCGAAGTTCCTTAATTAAAGAACCTCTTTTCCCTGGGGGCGTAGCCCCGCTAACACCTTTCTAGACACCTACTAGGTTTATAGCATTGATCGTTAAGTGAGAGTTTTCCTGAGGAGTAGCATATACTCACAGTAGGATCGGGATCCAAATATCATCGCGTGATAAAACCGAAGGAATCCTACCAGAATCATCACACTCCAAATGGTACGCAGCGCTAGCAAGTTTCAGTACTTATGAAACTCCCGATGTGGATTTTTGCCCCATGCTCTTATGACCTTGACTTTGGCCAAAATATCATAAGTCACATGTCAAGTTCTACCCGTCATTCTCCTGGTTAATTTGGACCCACCCGTACCTACCCTTGACTTTGGCCAAAATGGCAGCACGACTGTCCCAAACCAACGCATCTATCTATGCTGCACATGAATACCCAATAGCTACCAATCACTATGCCTTGACTTTGGCCAAAATACATAGCTTGAATACTTTTTGACCATTCATGTGGAATGACGGAGGGCTATGAATGGTTTTGGCGAAACCGTGAACGTAGTGAACTTGATATAATCGATGGAACGAGATAGCTTTTAAAAGGAGTGGTTCAAGCTCCGCGTTTAAAAGTTTATTTTGAAAAGAACCGAGTGGTTTTCAAAGTGCTCCAATCGACTTTTACTTGGTCTATTTTCTTGCATTAGTTCTTTTAATGCGTCCCATCATTTAATCCTACCATTGCAGAAAACAACCAAAATATGACGTACGCTTATTCCATTCGCATTCGCCACGGGGCTCCGTCATCACCCGTTAGGTTACTTAACTAACGACGGAGCGGGGGCTGGGCTAGCGCGGCTGTAAAACATAAGCAACGCCTAAATAGTTATAATATATAAATATATAGCATTGATAGGCATTACAGATCACAGATGAATACATTGGATATACTAGGAATCCGCAATCCGTTCGAGCCTGCAACGAAAAGCGGATTACACGGTCGCGGTGAATAGACAAAACCCCACCCAAGACCCCTACGGGTGCGGCAAACTACCCGCCAAGTACCCGAAGCGAAGCAACCTCCCTCAACACCGTGAGTAGGCCACTCGGCACTTCGAGATACCCGGTAGTTTGTGCACCCCCTCCATGGGTCTATCCTAGGAGAAAAAATAGTAAAAAGAATTATACAATGACGGCTACAACCCCGACCCGGTTGTGCGGCCATACAAATAATAATACATCAATTTACATGTTACAATGAATGAAAGAAAAAGAAACACTCATCTCACATGCACCCCGGCTATTCACCCGCGACAATCCAACGCATTCATATACACATACCATCATCAAACACAGATCACAGATATGTATAACCCCCACTAATCGACTTATAGCGATTAGCAGACGTTCAATACATATAACCCATTAGTCAAAGTGTAGTGAAGTTCGATCAAAAATACGGATTTATAGGCCCCTAAAAACAAATTTCTTTTCTGGAAAATTCGGGCTGAAATAAACCATCTTAAAAAGCCCAAAACCACAACCTAAAAACACTGCACCAAACTCGGTCATGAACCGAGTCAAAACGGCGGCGGTTCCGCGGCAAAAGTATACCCATTGTCGCGGAACCGCGGCGCTTTGAAGGGATCACTCGACCGTTTTTGGTGGGCTTCTTCACAAAACCCTGAGATGATTTTTGATGTAAGATTTATTTTATTTTGAACAGAAAAAATTTCAACAGAAACTTAGGGTTTTGATGTTTTGGTTTTTCGATTTTTCCGATCAAACTTCCATACACTTTTACTACCTAGCTAGTTTATGTTTAGTTAGGCTCTGATACCACTGTAAATCCACGTTGCCCACCCCGGTGCTTACGGGGAGGCGGAAAACAGAATAAAAATCGGATTTTTATCAAGCTAGGCAACATGGACTAGACAAAGGAGGATCTTTGCTAAACAAAAACAAGCTAAAGCTAACTAGAAACTAGCTAAAGGGTAGAATGGTTATACCTAAGGCTTTATGTCCTTCTCTCCTTGCTTCTTAGAGTAGTAGAAAGGGATCACCTTTGTCGTCTTCTCACGTCGAAGAAGGATCCACCCGAAAGCCTCAACCTTTGGCTTCAACTTCAAGCTAGAAGTAACTAGGGTGATAGAAGTGCTAATCCGAGAACCCTAGATGAGAGTAAAGATTATCAAGAAGAGGTTTTTCTCAAGCTCAAGTATTTCTCAACACATGAGAGGGGAGAGCTTGAGGAAGAGGAAGAGCAAGAGAGAGAAAGTATATGATAGAATGAGAGAATTATGAAGCATTCTCACATATATGTGTGAATTATTGTAAATAGATAATTAGTGAGATAATTGTCATGGCTTAATCAAAACATGACCATTATCATTTCATTTTTAATGCAAATTGCAAGGATCAAAGAGCATCTTCCAAATGAAATGATGATGGTCAAAGTGTCAACCTAGGTCAACAAGTCAAGAATATCAAATGGTCAACAACCATAACCATGCACAATTATATTAAACTACTATCAATTAACCATAATACACACATAAGCATTAGGGTTAATAAAATGACAATGGTCATTAACCCTAATCAAAGTCCTCTTCCTCTGTCTCAAGCAACTGTGCATACGCACCCGTATTCGTGATCCGAGGAACACGAATACAAAGAGATAAAACCAATCCCAAATCATATACTAGGATCTGGCTTATATCAAAGCCCGCTAGTATAAGCTGTCCGGACAGCAAACGTGCACAAGTGCGCGGATGTGAACGAACCCTGTCGCAAAACCATGCGACCTCTACTCATTTTGCCTAAAGGCGAATAGCTCTCTGTGTGGGACTCTAAAGACTAGACACTACGCTGGCAGTGGGTTTAACCACAGACCGTAAACGGCACTAGCTGTATGTAACGGTCCTCAGGTAGATGCCGATAAGAAGACTGACGAGGTGACCCCATCTGAACTCCTACTGAGCCTGTATGTGACAGTCTCCGTACAGTCCGGTCTGTTCGTCTGATACATCGCATGGCGGGCCTAAGGGGGCGGTAAACGTCAGTTCCCTAATAGCGGTACAAGTCGTGTCGGAGTGTATCCCAGAACACCCTGAGATTATACTGGAAACCTACCAGTATATCTCGCTTGCCCTGGCCAGGGACTACTTGTGTAATGGCTCTCCTGGACACAGCGCGATGTAAACCCCCAATACCGGGAGAGACGAATCCTGTCTAACCGTCACTGCCTCCAAGTGCTTCGGGACTGCACCCAAAAACTACCTGTTTGCACGACTCCTTTGAGCCGTGGTAGGGTAGTAATCAAAGTGCAGTGGGAACACACTCGAGGCGAAGTGACAGTGTCAAGTCAGCGGACTAAGCTGTACTCATGTCACCTGGGAAACGATAACTGACGATAGGTATAATACCAACCATCAGTTCCCGACGAGTCCTGTCCAGTGTACTCGTAACCTAACGAGCACCCGTATACTATCTCAAGTACGACGTACTGACGACTGTGGGACAGACCGTCTCCCACACTGGGATGAGAAGCGCATGCGCTAGTCTACTCCGGAGTATCGATGCCCTGTCTCGATAGTCCAACGACTAGGGACCTGTATAAGGATGTGCTTATGGATTACCCAGCCCCACGAGTGTGAGCGCCATCACAACGCTGGTAATCAAGCAATAATCCTAAGGGCTCTACTAATATGTATATCAGCGATATGCTAAAAGAAACACATGCACATATTAAAGCAGAGACAAACCAAGTAGCATACTACCATTTCGAGCAACATTGTATATACAACTGTGAATATCCCAAGTTTCCATCAAGTAGTATACAAACTAGTATGATACAGTAATGGCCTCTAGGGCATATACACTAACAACAGCATGTGGCATCAAGTATGACACAATGAAATGTACACAAATATATATCTCATATATACTAATGCATACATGTGAGAAAAAGAAATGTTTAAGTGAGCTAATATTAGTTAATGTAATCTAGTATATTAAATATACAATTATACATTAAATTATTAAATCAACACTTGATTTAATAATCCGGTTATATCATATATAACCGACTAATATCAAATGCAACAACTTATCGAATCAACACTTGATATGATAACCCTGCTATATCACATATAACCGACCGATGTCACAAATCGCGAGAATAGAACGCGATATCTCATACGCGCATTAATCTCGGTCCCGCACATATCACATATGTGCTCCTATTTCGTTTCGCATGAACCAGAAAACCTCTGTGTAGGACTCTAAAGACTCGTCAATACGCCGGCAGTAGGTGATGATCATATCAAACACCCACAAGCCGCAAGCGGTCTGCCAAACGTAACGGCCACCCGGGTATTGAGAGATCAGAAGATCAACAAGCAAGCCTGCTCATACTCCTACGAATCCAATCAGTAACACTACCGTACAGTCCGGTCTCTTCGTCTGATATGTCGCATATCTCGTCTAGGGGTGGTAAATGTCAGACCCCAATAACTCGATATGTCGTGCCGATATGAGGCTCATAACGGGTCGAGAAACTACTAGTAACACTTACCAGTAAATCTCTGAATCATCCCTAGCCAGGAACTTCCTGTTATAACCAATCGTGCACAGCGTAACATCAACCCCCAATACCGGGAGAGACGAATCCTCTCCTATCGCTCATTATCTCCATGTGACTCGGGACTGTACCCAAACCACCGTTTTGCACGTTCTCTTGAACGTGGTAAGGTGGAAATCAAAGCACAATAAGAATCACACAAGACTCTATAATGATCTCGGGTCGACAGACTAACCTGTACCAGTGTCACCAAAGAACTGCCATCTGACATGATGTATAATACCATCTGGGAGTTCTCGGCGAGTCCGTCCAGTGTACCCAGTCTCCACTGAGCACCCTTATACCATCTCCGATGTCAAACACCAATTGATATGGGATCATCCATCGCCCATTTACATGGGTCGAGAAGCTATACGCTAGTCTACTCTGGTATATCAATGCCCCGTCTCGATACATCCACGACTAGGGAAATTAAAAGATGTACTCATGGACTACCTTTGTCCCACTAGTATGATCCGCATCATAATCCACGTAGTCAAGTACACATCCTAAAGGCTTTATCAACATGTAACAGAGAGACAATCAGTGTACATATTAAGATAAAGAGTAACCAGATAGCATACTATCATGTCGAGCAAGAAAGTCCTCCCTATATATGTCCAAGCATCCACTACAATATACATCTCATATACAGTAATGGCCTCTAGGGTATACATATAACTAACAATCTATATATATAGTATAAACTTGATTTCAGTGTACCTTATTTCAAAACTGCACCTTTACTATTTTTCCCTAAAAAGGTTTAGATTTCTGGGCTTTTGGCTTACTTGAATTAGGTGTGGTCCTATAGACTTCACATGATTCAAGTGCCAGTCACGTGCCTTTTCCGGGTCATGACAAAGTTGGTATCAGAGCGCTAGGTTTAACCTTGGTTCGAGTCTAGGTTTGACTATGCGGAGTCTAAGGCGTATATTTATATTCGGAACCTAGGCTTGACCTTACGGAACTTAGACTTAGCCGAGGGGGTATTAGACCCAAACTTTCGTCGTGTAGGTTGATCTTGGTTGATGGAGTAGGTGATTTAAGTAGAGTGACTGTTTACCGCCAGAAACCGGGAAGAAAAACGTCTTGCCTGAATCTGGGGGCAGATGCTATTTGGTGCTATCCGTCCACCTCTCCGAAGATGCCAAGTTGATTTATAGCACCATGCATCAAAGGTTTAAATGGATGCGGCCGATATAGCAGACTTCGTCAGATTCACCCTCTTTTGAGGGGGTTTTTGATTGTGGGGACGCTCTTCCCTGCAGGCGCAAGCCCCTGCAGTTAATTACGCTACCGCATCGCGGTAACAACTTTCTCCTTCTCCAGATGGTCACTTCGTGTCGTTGGTGTTTTTTTTTTGTTTGTGGTTGCCCGTAGATTGTATACTTAGACTAATTTATGTTGTCGCCCGTAGGGCGTGGATTAGTCCAAATCTGTATCTTCTTAGATTTGGGTTTGGGGTTGTGTTTAAGGATACGTTAGTCTCATTTGAGACTAAGATCAACTTAAACGTATGTTAAGGATACGTTAGTCTAATTTCTAGACTAAGATCAACTTAACAGGATCATTTAGATCCAACAAGAAAGCATTTGGCCTCTATCATTTAGTTTAGGGATATTGCGGTCGATTACCAGTTTAAGGACATGGTGGTCCAAGGTTAAGGACATCATAGTCCGTGGGTTTAAAGGGGCCCCACAGTCCAGGTTAAGGACATCGTAGTCCATGGGCTTAAGGACCCCACATTCCAGGTTAAGGACATTGTAGTCCATGGGCTTAAGGACCCCACATTCCAGGTTAAGGACATCGTGGTCCATGAGTTTAAGGACCCCACAGTCCAGTTTAAAGACGTCATAGTCAATGGAATGTATGGTTGTTGGGACCCGTCACCTCTCTGAAGACGTTGAAGGATTACAACAACAAATATCAGAGGAGTAAAGAGATGTACCCTCGAACCGGTGTGAGTTGGTTGAACAATCTGTAGTCCAATTTGGGACTAAGATCTGCTAAGTATTCATGAGCAGATAGGCTTGAGTAAATATAAGTTGAGGACTTATGGCCAAATATTTGGCTAAGTCCAATCAGGTAAAAATGTTTAACATTTATTCTGGCTATTGAGCATTTATTTGGGCTTGGCCCTTTTAATAATGTTGAGCATTAGATCTTGGCAAGAAATCTTTTTTTTTTGTCTTATGTTGAATGCAAAGCATTCATCAGAACAATGTGTGTTCTGACAGCGTGCCACGTGGCGCGCCAGTTGTTTTACGCCAATTAAAGAGCGCATTGCGTTTCTGCCAAGTAGCGCACACAAAAAGGACACGTGTCGCGCTTGGTGCTAAGCGCCAGATGATGGGCGCATTGTGCCAGTGTATGGGCGCATTGCGCTTTCAATTTATGAGTGCATTGCGCTAGTTTAGTGGCGCACAAGTGAGTGACACGTGGCGCGTTTAGCGCTGAGCGCCGGCCCATGAGCGCAGTGCGCTATTTCAGAAGCGCAAAGCGCAAGTTGCATACGTGGTTGACACGTGGCATGTTTTGGCGCTAAGCGCCGGTCCAGAGAGCGCAGAAGCGCAGTTCAAGAGTGCAAGGCACTTTTCAATAGCGCAAAGCGCATTCGATCAAATTTATGATCTGTGAACAAATTTATGTTCTTTTTAGAGGAGACTTTGCCTCAAGATTCAAGAATAACAGTTCTTATTTTTGAAAGGACTTTGCCTTTGTAGATCAATGATCTGTGAATGAAATAAATACTTCTTTTGTTTTTATGATGAGATCTTTTGATCTCTTTTTATAAAAGACCTTGGTCTTTTGTAGATCTATGATCTTTTAAGAAGATAATTCTTTTGTTTTAATGAGATGATTTAATCTCTTTGTTCAAGAATCATTGTTTTTACCTTGAAGAAATGATCTTCTTTCAAGTGCTTGCTCTCTTTCTTTTGAGTCTTCTGAAAGTTTGTTGGGGGGTTTCTCTCTCTCAGACTTGAAGTCTTGGGGCCTTTATATAGGGCAAATTGATTTGTTAAATCAGCTGAAGAGATCTTTCTCTGATTGATTTGGGGATGTTTTCCCACCATTGGATCTTTGATCCTAGGGTTTCTGTTTTACAGAAGACAATCTTCTTGTTTTTAATAAGATTGGAAAGATCTTTCCATAACAGAATTTTAATTCTGATTAATTAATGATTTATCATTATTAGATCTTTTGATCGAACGGTGGGGAATTTTTAATTCCAGCGCTGGCGCACCCGTGCTTTGCACGTGGTGCGCTGCTCAGAGCGCATCGCACTTTGCGCTAGCGCACCTACGTTCGACACGTGGAGCGCAGCGCAGCCTGCGCTAGCGCACCCGTGTTTGACACATGGCTCGCGGCGCGCCTAGCGCTAGTACACTCATGGTGCACTGCCTAGGGCGCAGCACACATGGCGCTAGCGCATCCGTGTTTGACACGTGGCGCGGAGCGCGTCTAGGGCTGGATCTGAAGCGTTGCTTTAATTTTTGATTTTTGAATTTTAAAACAGAGCTTTGCTCTGATTGGGGGGGCGCTGTCTAGGGCGCAGCGCACCTGGCACTAGCGCATCTGTGTTTGACACGTGGCGCGCAGTGCGCCTAGCGCTGAATCTGAAGCGTTGCTTCAATTTTTAAATTTTGAATTTTAAAACAGAGATTTGCTTTGATTGGGGGAAACAAATGCCCCCCCACCGTTGCGCTCACGTGGCGCACACGTGAGTGCAGCGGTGGCAGCATCTGAGCCCTTGGATCAACTCAGAAGTTGAAGAGGCGGTTCAATGCCTATAAATAGGACCTTTGGTCCCTTAGATGATTTTCATCTTCTTTCTTGAGAATTTTAATTCAGAGCATTGCTCTTCAGTTTAAGAACTTTTCAAGAGTCAGAACTCTATCAAAACTTAGGTAAAGTTTAAATTTTTTTAATAAATTAGGGTTTTACCCATTAACAGAGCCTTGCTCTTCATAGATCTTTGACCTAAAGAAAACCCATTTAGGGTTTCATTAACAGAGCTTTGCTCTCATGAACCCATAGATCTAAAGAGATCTTTTCTTGGGGTTTCTTAGCCCATGGATCAGAGCTCTGCTCTTTGATAACATGTAGATTCCTTAATCTTTGATAAAGAACTCTTAAGAGTTTTTTCATGGATCTTGAAGATCCCAGAATTTTTAATTCATAAAAATTAATTTTAATTAATTCTTTTCTAATGGATTTTTCCACCATCATTACAGAGCTAGGCTATTTAAGGAATTTTATTCTTTCATGATCAGAGTTTGACAAGTGTCACTCTGTCATAGAGCTTTGCTATCAAAGGGAGATTTTCTCCTTTTCCCGAGGGATCACTCATTCAATAAGAATTTTCTTGAGAATTTCCTCATTAATTAACAGTCTCATCCAATGATGAGGCTGTTTTATTAATTATTAATTGATGAATTGTCATCCAAATTTTGTGGGTCCCCTTTTGGTCCCCTTTCCACTGCATTGCAGTGTGGTACAACTTTTAAAGTACCGAGTGTCCGCAATTTAAAATTAAATTATAGCACTGACAGTTGATTTTTGTCCCACTTTTTTGCAGGCGACATGTCTTTCGATGCTTCTTTTTTGTTCGTCCATTCAGAGGGAGGATTCCCTGAGGCACCTGTGGACCGGGAGGTTCTCGCACTCATCAGAGACCATGACCCGGAACACAAAAAACTTCACTTGTGGGGTAGATGGTACGACCAGATTATCAGAGGTCGTCGAAGCTTCTCTTGTGCGACGCCGTCAAAGCCTATCTCGGCAATCCCGTATGCAGATGCACCCCCGGTGAACTATGCCGTGGAGGTTGTTAATTGGACTTCGGAGGGTCTTCTTCAACCTTCGATTGCCGCAATACCCATGCAGCCGCCGGCGGCTTTGGATACCCTGGGGCGACGCATATGCCAGGGCGAGTCGCGCCCTTGGGGACAACCCTACAACATCGAGCTAATTCCCTGTCATCCGGCCGGGTACTTGCAGTGGGCCCGGTACATCTTGTCGGCTAAGAAATCACAGCTGCTAAAGCTCGGCTTATACCTTGCCGTCTACGCTTCACTGTTATAGTATTCTGCACCTCCCACATGGTGGATTAAGGCGTTCTTGGAGCAGTGGAACATCCCGACCCATACCTTCCTTCTACTGGACAGAGAGGTCTCAATTTCCTTGGAAGAATTCGCCGAGGTTTCTGGTCTACCGGTCAGGGGGGAGCACTACGAGGAGCTCTTCCTCCGGATGAATACGTTTTTGCCACCAAGCCAGTGGTGATAGGCCTCATGCCAGAGAACGCCATTCAGCACCACTTCCCCAGCCTAATAAAGGTGTTGAACCTGTACGAGAGCCACTTCCTTGAATCCGAAGGCCGGGGGGTCAGTTTTGAGGACTTCATTGCCCAGTTTCTTCGCCCAGAGATTTTGTCGCGACGAGGCGAAAAGTTTGCTAAGCTCGATGATCCCTTCGGCTTTGGCTTGGACCGTCAGCCGGTACTGGAAGCTGATCAGAAGGGCTTCTTTCTTCCTGACGCCGCGATCATCCCTCTGTCAGAAATCGCCGCCCCGGGCATTGACTAGGATGCGTTCTTTCTTTGGTTTCTTGGGCTATGGTTAAGTTGGTTCGCACTCCCTATGCATCCTCGTTACATGAGGCCTTCCGTCTTCTACCCCGCGCATCGCATGGTTGCCGGAATACAAGTGGCCATCGGGATCGCCGGGTTAGCCCACTTATACCATGATCTTAGCATAGCGGCGGATACCACTGAACCGGGGGTGCATCCTGCCAACTTCCCGATGCATTACTTCACTTTATGGATAGAGATGCACGTGCTCGGGGTTTTTGGCATTCATAAGAGACCTCCTTTTTACGAGAGATGCAAGTTCCCTCGGATTATGCGGTTGGTTGACGATTCCATCATGAGTCCGTCACAGCGGGAAGCTAGGGGCTTGCTCCTTCGTCCGCGCACGGTCGGAGATGGTATGTCTTTCACAGACAAAGTCTTGACCATCGACCAGGAAACTTCAAAGGCGGTGCTGTCACTGCAAGACATTTTTAAGGACGGGGCCTCCGTGTTGAAAGCCTGGGAGATTCTCCATTTGTACTCCATCAGGCCGGGCTTTCTTGGATTCAGGCAAAATGATGCGGCTCTATTCATGAGATACAACCCCCATCATTTTGCCCAGCAGCTGAGTTATAATCAAGGAGTCCTGCTGGAGGCTTTCTTGGTAGAACCCGTTGCCACTGAAGAGGGAATGCGGGGCGTGCTGTATTATTTCATGTGCTTAAATACGGGATCTCACTTCTTTATTAGTGAACCGAGTTGCGTCCCGAGGGCCCTTAACGTACACGTGGCCTGGTATCAACATGCAATGGGTGCTGTTATCAGGAAGGAGAAGTGGCTGCTACTCGACCGCAAGGGTGCACCCCCTGCTAGTGACCGAAACTTCCCCTTGAAGCGACGGACAATTGTCCTTCCTCCACTCAGAAAAGCTGTCGTGATCGAAGTCCCGGGCGATAGGCCTGAGCTACCGGTGTCCCGTGCTCCTGTGGAGACGGTGGATGTACCACCGGTGCCCCGTGTTCCCGCAGAGATGGTAAATGTAGCTTCCCCCGAATCTGGCATGGGCTTAGATATCAGGACTCATCGCCCCAAAGTGCCCGCCAAGCGTAAGCTTGTGCTTGCTGCGACTGGAGCTCGCGTGCAGAAGAGGAAGAAGAAGTCGGTCCTCTCTCTAGATGTTGTACTCGGCCTGGAGCCTCAGGCTCCTTATAACGAGGGCCTGAGCGAATATGGGACCAACGAAGGTCTCTTCATAGCGCCGGAAGAAACTGATCTCGAGGCCTCTATTGCAGCTTCTGTGCGATCCGCAAGCCACCAAGCGGAAATGGCCACCCTCGTGAAATCAAGTAAACATCAGTCGCACCTTCTGTTATTGCATTATATTTTTATTTTTATTATCATGTCTTGACTGACATTTTTCCTTCTGTAACAGGCTTTACCACTGAAGAGGCTCTGGCGACTTCCCTTAGGACCTTTGAGGAGGAGGAGAGGAGTCGCGCTTTGTTGGGCATTGGCATGTCTCGGCTTATTGCATCTTCAATCTCCTTTCTTATGGACAATCTGACCCCTTCTTTATCTTATCGCAGGGACTACCTCTACTCATGTTCTTCCGAGTATGGAACCGACTTCGCAGGGCGGTGCGGAGACGCTCGCTGGGCCGGCTATCTCAGTCCCGCCGGTATTGTTGAAGGAAGCTTCACTTAAGCAACCGATGACGGATGCCATAACGGCTCCAGAGGTAACCCTTGGCGCGGATGACGACGTCCTATTGATGGAGGCATCTAGAAGATCCGCTTTAACGGCCCGAGCGGAGAGGAAGCGCCGAATGCGCGCGGCAAAGGAGCGTAGTGCTGCCTTGGCCGCGGGTGCGGGTTCGAGCACCGCTACCCCTGCCCCTACTCCTTCAGAGGAATCCCCGGCTGCCTTGTCCACTGCCTACAGACGGGCAGCACGTGCGGCTCGGGAAGCAATCGGAAGACTAACTCAAGGTAATGTGACACGGGGTTCCATTGTCAAAGTTTTAAATATCAGTTCTCATATATCTTATCTTACAGGGCCGAGTCTTACCGAAGAAGTGGCGGTGACCGCTGAGCCTGGGGTAGCAGTAGAGGAGGTAGCCGTGATTACCGAACCCGAGGCAGCGGTAGGCAAGATGGCTGCAATTGCCGGGCTCGAGGTAGCGACGGGTAAGATAGTCACAATCGCCGAGCCTGAGATGGCGGTAGGTGAGAAGGCTACCATTACCGAGCCCGGGGTGGCGATGGGTGAGAAGGCTACAGCCGCCGAGCCTGAGGTAATCACTCTTTCGCAAGAGTCGGGCACTGCCCCGATCGTCGCTCTTTCCGCCTGTGGCTCTTTGCCATCTCCTAGCGTCGCAAGCATTACGATGGCTCTCATAGAGTCAGGGGATGAGGCAACGGGAGGTGAGACCATCCCGATGGAGGAGGGTGAAGCAGTTGCTGTATCAAGTGACGCCCTCGTCGCGGTTCCGTCTGGCGACTCATCAGGTAGATTTTGGGTCATTGCTTTTCTTTTTATTCTGCAATCTTTTTCAATCTTTCCTGATAGTATTTATCTCGTTTCTAATGCAGGCGTGGAGAGCGCTGAGGTCGCGCTACCCGAGGCAACGCCATCAGTTATCGTTTTGACGGTGACCCCTCCTCTACCTTCTCTCGCACCGTCTCAGATGTTGGAAGGTACGGATTCGTGACCCATCAGTCTTACTTCTAGGCTGTATGATTTATGTACTGACATTGCATTACCGCGTCCTTGCAGGAGTTCTTTTTGATCACCTGTATCAGGTGCTACAGCCACACTTCTCCTTTCATTCAGAGATTAGCCCGCCTGCTGGTGTCGGTGAGTATTTATTTTTTTTTTCTGACCGACGTCTTTCCTTTTAACGGGCAGTCATGTTATTGCTAATTCTTCTTTGCATTGCTTGTAGCTTTACAAATTGAAGGAGGGGACGAGGGTATTGTTGCGTCACCGGAACTCCCAGCTCTGCCCCATGTTGCGGCCGGTATAATAGACTCTATTGTTCGTGTACTTTTCTTTATTTCTTGAGCCGACATCTGATTGTGATTTGTTTTGTAGCGGTCACATCGATTCCAGCCCCTTTCGAGTCTCTTATTATAATGCCGGCAGGGCCCTTTTCCAGACGTCCATCCTCAAAAGGTGATGTGACCAGTCTACGTATGCTGAGCGAATACGTCGAGGAGCTTGACGCGGAGGCTCCTACATCTGCAGCAGATTTCGCTGCCGAGGTCAATCCAATGCTGGCGACACTTGTGAACTTCCATAATGAAGGCATCGTCGAGTCTTGGGTTAATCATTGCAGGAAGATTGAGGCATGCCTGCATAAGCTTGAGCTTATGCGTCTTGCCCCTAAGATTCAGGCTTTGAACTCCCAGCGGGCCGCATGGGTCGAGCAGAGCGTGTCCTTCCTCTGCCATTTCGAACAAGAAGCGACATTGAGGCGGAAGGAACACGAGGAGGCTTCCGCTGAGTCTATCCAATTACATGCCCAGGTCGAAGTGAAAGCCGCACAACTGAGAGCCGTCTTTGACACCTTGCAGCAATGTATCTCGGACGGGCTTGTATTGAGACGGAAGCTCGACTCTATCGAGTGGGTTACGCAGAGTCGTGAAGCTGCCCAATGGGAAATCGATGAGAAGATTTCATCATGCTTGAGACAAAGGACTCGAATCAAAGCAGAGCTGGCCGTGGCGGCTGATCAAGAAGAGGGGCTGAGGGAAGTGCGCGAGCGGCTGATCAGACTATTGAAAGCGCTTCCATCTCAATAATTGTTTTTTGTACCATTTGTAATTTTGAATAAAATGTATTCATTCTTTTATTCATTCATATGATGTATTTTGTACCCAATTGAATTCATGAATAAAACATACATTTCTTTCGCATTGTCTTGTGTCATCTCTCTGCTTTCTTCTTTTCTTTGTTATCAGCATGTCACCTTAGTAAGAATGGCCGACAGATGATAGAGTGAGCATCTTGTTTTGGCTTCTTCGAGGGGTAGGGATAGCTTAGGAAGCAGGTTCAGATCTGCTACCTAAGACTTTTCAACTTCATGAGCCGTGAGGGTCTCATGAAGACTTTTCTCCCTACGAGTCGTGAGGATATCGTAGGTGTCTTTTCTCTTTAGGAATCATGAGGATTCCTAAGTGCGTTTTCTCTTAAGAGTCGTAAGGATCTCACAAGAGAATTTTCCCTCTTACAAGTCGAGAGGACTTGTAAGTGGTTGTTTCCCTCCTTACCGAGATTCGACTTTGGAGAGTGTGGCCCGTGAATAGTATGCAAGAGTCCATTTTGAACCGACTTGCTGGGCCCCTGTGCTTAGGAAACCGGTTCTTATCCCCATTGCCTAAGGCTTTTCCCTACGAGTCGAGACAAATCGAGAAGTTCTCGCAAAGACACTAATTTCCTCACGAGTCGAGACGAATCAAGCAGTTCTCACAAGAATATCCTAACGTCACAGTTAACCTCTGCTCTTTACGACAGGGGTCCGTTAGGGTCTGTGCTACTAGGGTTTTGTCCGTCGTACCGTCATGTTGGCTGATGTATTCCTCGATAGGTGATCTTGCTGTTCAAGTAGCCTTGCGACTGTCGTGTCTCTGATCCCTTCGGGGACTGGACAAGACGTCTTTAAGCAATCCTCCTAGGCAGTTTGACCGTCGGAAGAGCAAGCGTTAGGAATTTTTCCATGCCGCTTTTTACTTGAGGTTAGGCTCATTTTGGAGAGCCCCGATGAGTCATAACCACTCCGCGCTGGTGTGGGATGATCTCCGATAGTCTTTCAGGTTTTATATGAGTTGCCGTCAAGACCCTGAAGCTAGGAATTTGGCCTTCGCTTCGTTTGCTGGCATCGCGTCTGCTATATCGAGACGAATGTCGTGGTTGTCTCTAGCTTGCTGGTGAACAGTTGAGGTTTGGAGCTAGGGATTTTGCCGTGGCTCCGTTGTTTAATTGTTGCGTCTGAATCCTGCTGGAGGAAGAACGCTGTGGTGACATCTCGTCTGCTGTATCGAGACGAATGTCGAGGTGGTGACCACTCCGCGCTGGTGTGAGATGATCTCCGATGGTCTTTCAGGTTTTATATGAGTTGCCATCAAGACCCTGAAGCTAGGAATTTGGCCTTCGCTTCGTTTGCTTTGGCATGTCCCAATCCTGTTAGAAGAAGGACGCTGTAGTGACATCTCTTCTGCTGTATCGAGACGAACGTCGAGGTGGTGACCACTCTGCGCTGGTGTGGGATGCTCTCCGATGGTCTTTCTGGTTTTATATGAGTTGCCGTCAAGACCCTGAAGCTAGGAATTTGGCCTTTGCTTCGTTTGCTGGCATCGCGTCAGCTATACCGAGACGAATGTCACGGTTGTCTCTAGGTTGCTGGTGAACCGTCAAGGCTTGGAACTAAGGATTTTGTCGTGGCTCCGTTGTTTGATTGTCGCGTCTGAACCTGCTAGAGGAAGAACGCTGTTGTGGGTCTCCAGGCTGTAGATGTGGCCGTCGAGACTTGGAACTAGGTACTTTGTCATGGCTCCATTGTTTTGACCGTGAGGTCTTTCATTGACGTTGCATCTGCATCCTGCTGGACTGCGAAGGAACGATGTTGTTGTCATTGCGTCTGTTATAATGAGATGAATGCTGAGGTGGAGCTAGGATTTTGTCGTCACTCCGCTTTGTTGACGTTGTGTCTGCTGTAACGAAACGAATGTCGAGGTGGTCCCTAGGTTGTCTGGGAACCATCGAGATTTGGCTTCGTTTTCTGATGAAGCTTGGGGAGGGAAGGTATGATTCTTTTTTTGTTTGCGCCCCTGAATTGTATACAGGTTGATATGATATCACCTGTAGGGCAAAATTTATATATATATATATATATATATATATATATATATTTATTTATTTATTTATTTATTTCCGCGTTGCTCTATCATTTCAGCTTTTATATCGCGAAGGTCGCGATTGCCCAATCATTACGGCTATCTTTCGCGGCGCCCAATGATTTCGGCTATTTATTTTATTTTTACTCGCTGCTTTTTAATGCGAGTTGCCCAATCTTTTCGGCTATTTTTCATCCATACATTTTTACTTGCTGATTTTGTTTGCAAGTTGCCCCATCATTTCGGCTATTTCTTATGCATTTATGTAGCCCGCTAGCTTCTTTGCTGCAAACTTGGAGTTAGACACCGATTTCAGCAACAGCACCGCTACAACTGGAGTATTGCCAGGAGCGAATCATCATTTGCCTCTATCGATGTCGAACAAAGGTGACTTAGCGAACAGGGTTAGGATCCTGTCGACTAAGGCTTTTAACTTCATGAGCCGTAAGGGTCTCATAAAGGTATTTCTCCCTACGATTCGTAAGGATCTCGTAAGTGCGTTTTCTCCTTAGGGATCGTGAGGATTCTTAAGTGTGTGGCTTCTCGTAAGTCGTAAGGATCTTACAAGAGTATTTTCTCCTTATAAGTCGAGAGGACTTACAAGGGTTGTTCACCATGTAGACATATCCCTAGTCACGGATGGGACTTTGTTAGGGAAATGTTTATTCGCGCCCGTGGATTGTATACAAGGGTCAGCGTTGAGCCGCTTGTAGGGCAGTATCGGAGGTTGTGGTGGCCGCTTAAGAACAGGTTCAGATCCATGTAGCTTAAGACTTTTGAATCTTATGAGCCGTGAGGGTCCCATAAGAGGGTTCTCCTTACGAGTCGTGAGGATCTCGCAAGTGTAATTTCTCCTTAGGAGTCGTGGGGACCCCTATGTGTGTTGCTCCCTTATGAGTCGTAAGGATCTCACGTAGGTGATTTCTCCTCACAAGGTCGAGAGGACCTTGCAAGTGTCTTTTAATGAGATTGCGCCCTTTCTGGTTTTCACAAAACTCGCCGGTAGCCCTGCTGTTTTTACTCACGGAGCCCTCTCGGGTTTTCATCCGTGCCCTTTTTGCTTGTGGACACACCGTTTTTTTTTTACATCAGCCTGAGGATGCCGAGGGTTGGTAGTAGTTTAACGACGTTTCGGTCATTAGTCAACGTACGATTACGCAGCTAGATTTTGTCGCAAATCTTCGCATCTTTTGTGTCGGAGGTGGATTCCTTGAAGAGAGGCTGAGGGCAATTTCTTCGTCAGAGTCGCTTCCAAAGGTGATAACTTGCGATCCCTTAGTGTCGGCTATGTGATAGTTGCCAGCAGCTCTTTCGCGCTCATCTGTCGTGCTTTTCTGTTCCCGGCGAGCCTTGCGCTTCATTCGTTGAACGTGTCGTCGATGGGCAACATATCCCTGCCACCAGTTTTTAAAGGCTATACACTCCTCGGTAGGGTGTGCAATCCTCTGATGGTATAGGCAGAAGTTAGGATGTATGTCCACTTTATCAAGACGTATATTGCCAGGGGAATTTCCTTTGAAAGAGGAAAACTTCATTCCTATTGCCAAGGCCCTAGCGAATCGTTTCCTTACTCTAAGCTTGCTTTTGCTGGCGGTAGGGATGCTTTGCTCCAGTTGGGGTGTCTCAACCTTTTCCTCCAGACGTCGGCGTTGGCTTTTTCGAGTATAGCCAGTTCATGCTCTCGATTGGCTTTGCTTTTCTGACGGGCTTCGTTCAGTAGCAAGTCGATCATCTCGTCGGACGGTTCCAAGGGTTTTGGCTTCGATCCTGCCCCCAGCTCTTTTATGCTGTCTTCTATCGCCGAGTGTGTTTCTTTATTAGTTAATGCCGAATGAGAGATCATGTGGCAACTTGTCACAAAGTCCTCGGATTCTTTTAATGAGTCATCCTTGTCGTTATTATCGTTATCTCTGTTCTCAAGGATATCGTTGAGAAATTCTTGGAATGTGACCGGGGTCCACGCCTTCTGGTTACATTCTTCCAGAGCGTCAATCTGTTTTTGCAGGTCTGTGCGCTTGTTATCAAGCTTCACGGGCTTTTGGGTCTTCTTCTTCTTCTTCGAAGACTTTGACGGCTGGGTGCGAGCGCTTTGACTATCACCACCAATTTTTGTAGTTGGGCGCGGTTTCAGCATTCCCTCGACGATCTCGGGTTCCAGTGGATTTTTCTACCTGATTTCCGGGCACGTTTGGAGATCCTTCTGCATTCTTTTCATCTTTGCTAAAAGAACAACTTCCCATGGGGCCTCCCTTATGAATTGTTGGAGATAGTGCCCTCTGAGTCAATTATTGGATCACAGGCACGTGATTGCAATGATTGAGGGAGGACCTATCCCGGTAGGACAGTCTTACTCGAGATGATAGTATGCTATCTGGTTTACCTTTATCATCGTGTACTGCTTCAGGTGACCTTACAGGTCACTATTACACGCTGATAGAGCCCCTAGGATTCTTGCTTGACTGCCGGCAGTATGATGGCGATCATATACGTGAGAGCTGGTGGTCTATAAGCACATCCTTAAAAGGTCCCTAGTCGTGGGAGTTTCGAGACAGGGCATCGATTCTCCAGAGTAGACTAGTGTATACAGTCGAGACCCCGACGAGGGGCGGTGGCCGGTCTCACAAGCCACTGGTGTCAGTTGGTTCATCTAAGATCTATACAGGTGCTCATTGGGTTATGAGTACATCGGACAGGACTCGCCGGGAACATGCTAGTTGGTCTTATACCTGACGTCAGATAGCAGTTCCCTGGTGACATGTGTACAGGTTAGTTCATCGACCTGGGGATCGTCATTTATCTCGTGTGAGTTCCCACTGTACTTTGATTACTACCCTACCACGGCTCAAAGGAGTCGTGCAAACAGGTTTTAGTTGGGTACAGTCCCGAGCCACATGGAGGCAGTGAGCGGATTTTCAGGGGTTCGTCTCTGCCGGTATTGGGGGTAAGGTCGCGCTGTGTCTAGGAGAGCCATTACGCAAAGCCCTCGGCCGAGGCAGGAGATTTACTGGTAGGTATTCCAGTAGTATCTCAGGGCGTTCTAGGCTTCACTCCGACACGACTTGTACCACTTTTGGGGGTCTGACTTTTACCAACCCCCTAGGCCCGCCATGCGATGCTCATAGACGAACGGACCGGACTGTAAGGATATTGTCGCTGACAGGCTCAGTAGGGTGTCAGGATGAGTTCGCTCATCGACGTCCCTTTTGGTCAATAGCTGGTGGCCCGTCACGTATTGGCTAATACCTCTGACGTGCTAGTGGTTAAATCCATAGCCATAGTATTGACGAGTCTTTAGAGTCCACCACACTTACAGTTACTCAAGCTTTGGGGCGAAACGCTGTAGAGGCCGAATGGAGATATGGCAGGGTCCGATCAGATACATGCGGTATTGCACGGATCAGGATCGGACAGTTTTGTACTAGTGGCCGTATAGTTATATGGCAGGGTTCGATCTGATACGTGCGGTATTGCACGGATCAGGATCGGACGGATATTACTAGCCGGCTTTGGTTTAAGCCGGTCCTAGTTTAGTACAGTGTAGATTTTGTCTCATTGCATTTGTATCCGGACGGAATACAGATGCGGGTGTGTATGCACAGTATCGGGGTTTTCCTGTAATTTATTACGGGACCAATTTTCTGGAGTTGCCAGTTTGCATTCCGTTCCGGCCGGTTTTCCTTTGTTCTTTCCCGGCCGGACTTTTCTGATGGAGGGGGTTATTTGCAAGTTTGCAAATAACACATTGTGGAGGATTTTCTTGCAAATGTATTTATCATGAAAGCATCTTTTGATACCATTCTCATCACTTGCTTTTTGTTGATTAGAAGTGATTTGTAGTTGATGTGAGATTGTTATGATGAGGTTTGGATATGGTCACCATTCTCTTTATCCTACACTCACCTCCCTTCTTGTTATGGTTGGTATTCTCATTCCTCCACCATATTCTTCTCACTAGATGAAAAGAAAGCTTCACTTGAGAGAAAGAAAAGAATGAGAGAGTTCATCTTTGTTATGTGAGGAATTCATCATCTCCTTCTTCTTTTTGTTTTGGAAAAATGAAAGCAACATTTTTCCTAACCCCATTCCTCCATCAAGGCAACTACAAACCCCAAATGAGACTAGCATGATCTACAACACATTCTACAGCAAATCTTGGACGCGTCGACTCGCCCGCTTCGCGCCCGAGTTGCCTCGGTATTGAGGCGGGAGCCCGTTAAAGACGCAGGCGATGTGGTGCCCTTCCGGCGAGGAGGCGACGATATGGAGACTAGACTTTCCGCGAGAGATCGGGACGATGACGAGAAGACCGGAGGACTCGGATCACTCGGTATACTTCTCCTCCCATCTCTTGTTTGCTAGTATTCGGTTAATGGTTACGATCCGGGTATATTGTCCGCGGTAGCGCCAGTTTAAAAGATAAGAAAATTTTGATTCCGCAATTTGGCCTCGGATAGACGGCCGGGGCGCTGCCGTGGCGCAACATGGTATCAGAGCCATGCCATTAACCTTACCTAGCTTGTTCTAATGTGTTTTGCATTTCCGATCGACCAAAATTCCAAAAACCGCGTTTTTGCATGCATCAGTTTTCTGTTGAATTTTTCCTTGCTCAAAAAATTTTTCAGGTTGTAGAAAACTGATGTACAAGATATTCTAAGACTTCTGTGAAAATTCGACACAGTCAGTCGATTAGTGAAGCGCGGAACCGCGGCCAAACCCCCCATTGGTCCGCGGTTCCGCCGCACTTTAATGACGTCACTTTGTCCAATTTTTACAGTGGCCTTGTGGGCTGATCTTGGGGGTTTGGGGATATTAAATTTGGGCCCAGATCTTCTGTGACTGCTACAGTATTACTTGGGGGCCCACTTGTTAATTGTTTGATCGATCGGATATTTTTAAACACATTATTTCACAGTATTTACATTATATCTGCGACCGTGAATATCACTTGATCGGTAAATCCTGTCTAACTGCTATAGCCCGGTTAGACGGATTTGCGAACGTGACTTTCACGTTGATGTTCTATGTTTATGCTGTGTTGTTGCGGATCGGTCGTGGGGGATAGCCTGGATGCAATGCTAGTACAGTTTTGTTGTATTATGTACATTTGATATTGCGGGGCGTGCGTCCGACATGTGGACTGCCATCACTGCCTGTTTGTATTATTCTTTTGGGGCACGACCTGGTTGCGGTCGATGTACCCGTTGTATGTATATTTTACTTTCTGTACTAGGATTACCCCGCGGAGGGGTGCACGGATAGCCGGGTTCTAGAGGGCAACGGGCCCGCATCTCATGGCATTGAGACGGAGGGGGCTTCACTCTAGGATTGGCGGGCTATTCGCCGCACTCGTAGGGGGTACAGGTTGACCCAGGAGGGGTGCCCAAGTTACCGGATTCCATGAAGTGCTGGGTGGTCCATTCACGGAGCTGAAGGGGGCTGCCTCGCTTCAGGTTTTGGCGGGTGACTTGCCGCGCCCGTAGGGGTCTAGGATTTCATTGCACAGGCTATCCACACGACCAGGGGAACGTCGGGTTTCAGCAGCGGCTCTGTGAAACCCGGGGATCCCAGATATCTGTATTGTTCTGTGATGCTGTATATTTCTGTGATGTTGCATTCTTATCACGCCTTGAGCGAACATAATATATTGGTATATATATTAGTAGATGTTGTATATGTTTTGCATCCGCGCTAGTCCAGTACCCGCTCTGTCGTTAGTTAAGTAACCTAACGGGTGATGACGGGACCCAGTGGCGAATGCGGATGGCATATACGTATATCAGTATATTTTCGTTCTTTATGGTGTGATCAATTGATGGGACCGCGTTGATTCGGATCAATGCTAGATAAACAAACCTATTCTGATGTTGTTGGAACATTTTTCAAAAAGCTGTTATTGCAAGGACTTTCACTTTTGTTTTGCATCGTGGTATTCATTTGGAATATCCTGCTCCTCAGTCGACGAGGCAAGGGCCGAGATCCCTTCACCGGGAGTGACCCCTTGGACAGAAGTTTGCGTCAGGGCATTAACTTCACTATAGCCGATTACTTTTGCTTTGCATCGTGGTATTCAGTTGGAATATCCTGCACCTCATTCTACGGGGAAAGAGCCGAGATCCCTTCACCGGGAGTGACCTCTTTAGCAAAGGTTTTCGTCACTATATTTTTATAAAAGGCTATGCAGTTCCTTCAACGATATCAAGTTCTTTACGTTAAAGGTTTTTCGCCAAAAACCATTCGTAGCCCTCCGTCATTTCTTATGGGTATTATTTAGTATTCGTGCTGCGTATGTTGACTCCGTCAAGGCGTAGTGTACGGTAGCTAAGTGGTGCTTGTTTGTTGCATAAATGGGATTTGTTAGGACAGTTGTGCGGCGTTGTTGACTCCGTAAAGGGCACGTACGGGTGGGTTTAATACAATCCAGAAAATGACGGGTTGAACTTGACTAGGACTCTTTGATTTGTTGACTCCGTCAAGGTCACTTGAGTCCTATGGGTAAAAACACACATCGGGAGTTTCAAAAGAACTGAAACTTGCCAGGCATGCGCATACCTTCTGGAGTGTGGTGACTTGAGTGGATTCCGTCAAGTTATCATGCGATGATAGTTGGATCCCGATTCCCACTGATGAGTTAGTTTACTCCTCGGGTGATCCCGACTAATTCTTCTTTCAGGTTTGGAGGAGAATTTGAGGTACAGTGGGAGGTTTCCTGATTAGATAAAGTGATAACCATTCTGATCTAGGTTAGAGTGCACGCTGAGTGTTTCTTTTCTCTCTCTCTTTGGCAGCGACCATTGACCCGACCCTGGACTATGACTCAGTGACCAAGTTGACCGAACTTTCTTAACACTGGCTTTTGGATTGTCAGAGTTGCAGACCTCATTGCCACTCCTACTTTTACCCTTTTCTCCAGGACACCCTACATTACTGCGAACGTCCACTTCCATTGGACAAAACCATCGTATGGTTAGATACGAACTCGAAGGACTTCGAGGATGGTTTCTGGTTCTGGAGAAAACGAATAGGATTATTCAGTTGTCTTTTCTTTTCACCTTCTCTCAGATTGCGAGTACTCCTTGGCTTAGGAGATAGTACACCTATTACGCAAATTGGATAGTCTTCTTCCAAACCTTAGGCTGGTGCCGAACGGTGGGGAATGAAGAAAACCAATTAGCATAACGATGGTGTGCAGAAGGTATTAAGTTAAGACAAAGCAAAGGATTAGTAGGAGGGCAAAGTAAAATGCGACTGATATTCACGACCAAACCAAGTATTTCTTCGCCAATCCCAAATCACCTTTGTATTTCTCCAGGACACTCCGTATCACTACGAAGATCCACAGTTTATTGGATACTCCATCGTATGGTTATATACGAACTCGAAAGGAACTTGTTCCAGTTCGGGGATGGATTCTGGTCCGGGAGAAATAGGAATAAGGTTTATTCGGTTGTCTTTTATCTTCACCTTCTCTCGCATTGCGAGTGCTCCTAGGACTAGGACAGTACACCCATTATGCTTATTGGATAGTCTTCTTCCAAACCATAGGCTGGTGCCGAACGGTAGGGAAGGAAGAAAACCATTTGGCCTAAGGGGTGTGCAGAAGGTAATGACTAAAGACATATAAAGGGATTTGGAGAGGTGGCAAAGAATTATACGGTTACAGTTGTGAATCTGGATAATGGATGAGGCATTATTAGGAATACCAGGATACCCCAACGAAACATTTCGGTGTTTCAGTTTAACTGTGTACTGTTAAAAGAAAACTGATTTCCCGATTAGACACTTGCTCCAGGGTATGTATTTACCAGGTTGGATTCTCACATCTGTATGGTTTTACAGATGCTGAGTGGGAGTAAGTTATTGGGAATTAGGTGACCATCCTCATTATATCGGGATTCGTTGCAATTGGTGATATTTGAGGAAGCCACCTGGGTTGTTTGCCGGTCAGCAAATATTTGGTTTTGAATATCCGCTGTTGTGCACCAATTTCAAATTGATATATCTGTACGTCTATTTTCATAGAGTGAGATATACCTTTTGATATTATGTCGACGACATTTACCTATATCAGTGGATGGTTAGGTAAGGAGCATTAAACAGCGGTGTAATTCTTCTTCACCATAAGTACAGTTTTCAACCTACGACGCACAGTGTAAGAGTTGTTAGACTCAGCGGACTTATACAGAGTATTGTATGTTGTCCAGTGTCCATTAGGACAGAGGGGTTGGTCCTCATACTATATTCTGTTTACTTTTAACTTCTCTAGTTCTTAGACATGTGTTTCGTGGAAACACAGGGTCTAAGTTTTGAGGAGTTATAGGTATTTGAATACAGTAGAGAACCAGCTGTAGCAAGTATCGGGTTTCTTCAAAGTGATCGAAGATGTAGATACTTATGTATGGTGTTCAGTTGATAGTAGTGATTAAGAGAAATTGCTTCTCTTTCAGGTTACTCATAATTGGAAGCATTCCTAAGTTGAGTAACGCTGATCGGCCTCCTTCCATTTAGTTGACATGCATTGGAGACAGCTGCATGATTTGAATCTGGTTCAATTAAATCAGTGCCTCTGTTTCTATATTGGATATAGAACAGTTCATATCTTGACATTGTTAAGGTACGGGGAGTTGTCCGGCTTATGCTTAAAACCAGACACTGGACAACTCAAGGCACGTTTCTGTAATGGCTGTTTGTGGGTTGACCCAGGCTATGACGAGGGTTGACTTTCTACCATCTGGCAGATCAATAGAAATATTGTTCTAGACTCGCCACAGTTTTATTAAAAATGGATTTTTTTAAAAACAGTAGTGGGAGTATGGTAGAACTGGAAGTAATTCCAGAACCACAAACGATTACTGAAGATTTGATAAGGAACCTAAAGATTCAATCTGGCTTGACATTCCATTGGCCACTCCGCAGATACGGTGGGTAACTTCAAGCACCCGAGAGGTACTCCGGTAGCCTCAAGGACGGTGACAGGGAAGTTCTTGTTTACCCACACTTGCCATTGTTGTTCCAGGCTGCGAGACCCGGCAGGAGGATGAGTATAGCGTCGTTGTAAACTAGCTTTAGAAGTGCACGTCTATGTGACTCTGCCAGAGGGTTGTCGTAGTCAGTGGGAGCAGCGGAAGCATTGGTGGACATCAGGCTTATGTCTATTTATAGACTAAAGCAGATGTAGCGGAGATAGATCATCTATTTCTGACGTGACAGTCATAGGTTTGACTTCATCAGAATAGGGGATGGATCTGTTAAGAAGGTAGTAGGGTGTGATATCCTGGTACTTGGATGACATACACAGAGTAGGAAAAGAAACTCCTATACTACCATCGGTTATACTTTGGTTGTCACACAGTAGTTTCTCCACACAGGACTTGGATATTATATCAGACATTCTGGTTACTAGATCTATGGTTTTAGATCTAGATTTTGGTAGTTTCCCAATCTGGGTACCTTGACAGCATTCTATGAGTATTTAGAATGGACGACTCCTGGCACGGTAGTACACCTGCAGGTAATGGAGTCACCCTCTCTAAAGGTGTCTTACAGACTAAAGGGGAGAGGGATACGCACGATTGACAGATCACTTGCTTAGGCAATTGAGTCAATCATGAGATGTCAAGTACCACACCAGATGTTGTTCTTGCACTAGATGCAATAAGTTGACATTGATCCAATCCTGGAGAAACAGTCGGAAGCAGTTTTAGAACATAAGTGGATGTTCTAGGGATATGATAACGACAGCCTCATTTGGGAGACAGTTATCATTCCAGGCTTGCAAGGTGACATGGACGACAAGGAGGTTGTCAGAGTTATAGTTATCTTTCTGACGAGGGGCAGTATTTTGGACAGGTGGTCCAAGGCAATACTGAGGGTGGCATGGCGCAGGATACTGATTAAGTTCAGTTGACGATACAGTCTAAGAAGTTTGGATTTGGAGTTCATTTATGAGCTAGGTCCTATCAGACATCCAGACATTCTAAGACAGGTATTGCTCATTTCGGGAGATGGCTTTCTCCGCGAACTTGAGATATAGAGAGACATAGAAAGAAACATCACAGCGGATCCACTCACTGAGGCTATTCCTCGAACGCAATAGTTTCGCAAACGAGCTTTGTGAGACTGACTAGTAGAGGAGTTGGGTGTTCGGTATCACACGGGCTGTGAGTATGCGGCATCGCAATAATTAGCCTTGAGTGCAAGTGGGAGATTGTTGGAGATAGTGCCCTCAGAGTCAATTATTGGATCACAGGCACGTGATTGCAATGATTGAGGGAGGACCTACCCCGGTAGGACAGTCTTACTCGAGATGATAGTATGCTATCTGGTTTACCTTTATCATCGTGTACTGCTTCAGGTGACCTTACAGGTCACTATTACACGCTGATAGAGCCCCTAGGATTCTTGCTTGACTGCCGGCAGTATGATGGCGATCATATACGTGAGAGCTGGTGGTCTATAAGCACATCCTTAAAAGGTCCCTAGTCGTGGGAGTTTCGAGACAGGGCATCGATTCTCCAGAGTAGACTAGTGTATACAGTCGAGACCCCGACGAAGGGCGGTGGCCGGTCTCACAAGACACGGGTGTCAGTTGGATCACCTAAGATGTATACAGGTGCTCATTGGGTTATGAGTACACCGGACAGGACTCGCCGGGAACATGCTAGTTGGTCTTATACCTGACGTCAGATAGCAGTTTCCTGGTGACATGTGTACAGGTTAGTTCATCGACCTGGGGATCGTCATTTGTCTCGTGTGAGTTCCCACTGTACTTTGATTACTACCCTACCACGGCTCAAAGGAGTCGTGCAAACAGATTTCAGTTGGGTACAGTCCCGAGCCACATGGAGGCAGTGAGCGGATCTTCAGGGGTTCGTCTCTCCCGGTATTGGGAGTGAGGTCGCGCTGTGTCTAGGAGAGCCATTACGCAAAGCCCTCGGCCGAGGCAGGAGATTTACTGGTAGGTATTCCAGTAGTATCTCAGGGCGTTCTAGGCTTCACTCCGACACGACTTGTACCGCTTTTGGGGGTCTGACTTTTACCAACCCCCTAGGTCCGCCATGCGATGCTCATAGACGAACGGACCGGACTGTACGGATATTGTCGCTGACAGGCTCAGTAGGGTGTCAGGATGAGTTCGCTCATCGACGTCCCTTTTGGTCAATAGCTGGTGGCCCTTCACGTATTGGCTAATACCTCTGACGTGCTAGTGGTTAAATCCACAGCCATAGTATTGACGAGTCTTTAGAGTCCACCACACTTACAGTTACTCAAGCTTTGGGGCGAAACGCTGTAGAGGCCGTATGGAGATATGGCAGGGTCCGATCAGATACGTGCGGTATTGCACGGATCAGGATCGGACAGTTTTGTACTAGTGGCCATATAGTTATATGGCAGGGTTCGATCTGATACGTGCGGTATTGCACGGATCAGGATCGGACGGATATTACTAGCCGGCTTTGGTTTAAGCCGGTCCTAGTTTAGTACAGTGTAGATTTTGTCTCATTGCATTTATATCCGGACGGAATACAGATGCGGGTGTGTATGCACAGTATCGGGGTTTTCCTGTAATTTATTACGGGACCAGTTTTCTGGAGTTGCCAGTTTGCATTCCGTTCCGGCCGGTTTTCCTTTGTTCTTTCCCGGCCGGACTTTTCTGATGGAGGGGGTTATTTGCAAGTTTGCAAATAACACATTGTGGAGGATTTTCTTGCAAATGTATTTATCATGAAAGCATCTTTTGATACCATTCTCATCACTTGCTTTTTGTTGATTAGAAGTGATTTGTAGTTGATGTGAGATTGTTATGATGAGGTTTGGATATGGTCACCATTCTCTTTATCCTACACTCACCTCCCTTCTTGTTATGGTTGGTATTCTCATTCCTCCACCATATTCTTCTCACTAGATGAAAAGAAAGCTTCACTTGAGAGAAAGAAAAGAATGAGAGAGTTCATCTTTGTTATGTGAGGAATTCTTCATCTCCTTCTTCTTTTTGTTTTGGAAAAATGAAAGCAACATTTTTCCTAACCCCATTCCTCCATCAAGGCAACTACAAACCCCAAATAAGACTAGCATGATCTACAACACATTCTACAGCAAATCTTGGACGCGTCGACTCGCCCGCTTCGCGCCCGAGTTGCCTCGGTATTAAGGCGGGAGCCCGTAAAAGACGCAGGCGATGTGGTGCCCTTCCGGCGAGGAGGCGACGATATAGAGACTAGACTTTCCGCGAGAGATCGGGACGATGACGAGAAGACCGGAGGACTCGGATCACTCGGTATACTTCTCCTCCCATCTCTTGTTTGCTAGTATTAGGTTAATGGTTACGATCCGGGTATATTGTCCGCGGTAGCGCCAGTTTAAAAGATAAGAAAATTTTGATTCCGCAATTTGGCCTCGGATAGACGGCCGGGGCGCTGCCGTGGCGCAACATGAATGAGCATGATGCCCCCGGCACGTCCACTTTTTTAGGGGCGTGCGGTTGTGGTGGGTTCACCTTCCAGTTTTTGGATAATGCGAACTTGCCTTGTTGGTATTGGTCCTCAATCCAGCCTTTGAAGATGAAGCAATCTTCGATTGGATGGCTTACTGCTTGGTGGTAAGGGCGGTAATTAGGATTGTTGACATCGTCTGGCTGCAACAGACGTTTTGGATCTGGCCGATTGATGAGTCTGTTGCGCACTGCCAGCTCGAACAGTCTTCTCGTTTTATCTTAGGGAAACGAGTAAGGACGTCGTAATCTCTCCTCGAGGGATGGGCGTGGATGCATATTGTTTTGGCGAACAACCGGCTTTAAGTTGCTCGGCTGTTGTTGAGTGTTGGCGATGAATCGCTTTTCCTTTCCCCTTTTCATTCCGAGGATCCGTCTTTGAAGGAGATGGTCTATGACCCATCTGATCCATTTGGGCCAACTTGTCAATCAAGGCCTGGAACGTGGTCGGCTTGAAGAACGTCATGAATTGGGAAATGGTTGCATGAGGGTCCAGAGTGCCCACGAACATGCCTACCGCGGGTGCTTCTTTGATGCGCTGCTCGCATTTCGACCACAGATTCCGCCATCGTATTGCATATTGAACACACGTTTCACCTGGCTTCACCCTGGCATTGATCAATGCCGTTATTGGGGTGCGTTCACTAGCGCTCGCGAATCGATGGGTTAATAATAGCACCATTTCTGCGAAAGTCTTGACGGAGTCGTTCGGGAGTTCAGAGTACCATTCGAAGGCCGTTTCTGACAAGCTGCCGACGAATTGGCGAAGTAGAAATTTGTCGTCACCTCCGGTATTGCCACATAGAGCCCTGAACTGGGTGATATGCTGGTGGGGATTGCCCGTCCCCTTGTATACATGAAATTTGGAGATCGTATATCCCGGCGGGTAACTTATTTGGTCATACCAGCCTGGATATGGTCGCCCAGTTTTAACAACTTGGCCAGCCACTTCATTCGCCTGGTGAGCTCGTATTTGTTGAGCTATATAATCATCAAGCGTGGCTTTTGAGATGGTTTCCTCCTTGGCTGCTGACAGAGCCGGCAGAGGATTTGACGCTTCTCCTTTATCATCTTCAATAATGATCGGAGAGTCTTCAGCTGGAGGTTCTGGCTGTAACATCATCCCGACCATGTCTTGGAAGAGAAGTGCCATTCATTTTATGTTGGCAGCTTGTTCCGCTGCATCTTTGTCCTTCTTTTCGAGGACTCTGCGGAGGAAGTCAGCATTGGTTTCTTGTTTATGACGCTGCTCTGATGACGCCTCCGGTCTTTCTTTTGGCCCGATAAGTGCGACCATTTGTGTTAGCATTTCCTGAAGCTTCTGTTGCTGTTCCTGGGCTTTTGTCACGAATCGGGTGAGCGGTCGGTGACCCGTCGAAGCGCGGCTTTCCTCTTTTCCGGAAACCATATAAACAGTATGCACCATCATGCCCCCAGACTTGGGGCGTTTGGGCTCAACGTCTTTGTGGTCTGCCGTAGTCACAGGGGCTTTTTCTGGCCTCCTTCTCTTTTGAGCAGTTGAAGTTGAGGGGGTCGTTGCAGCGGGCGCCCAGGTAGTTGTCGTCCTTTGTGGCTTGACAGGACGGTTCTCTTCTTGCTGAACTTTCACCTTCTTCTGTCAGCAAGGGTAATCTTGATCAATTACTGAGTCCTGAACCCGTCGCCAGACTTTGTAAATTTTGGAGGACAGCCGCTGAGGGAGCTGCTACAGCTTCATTTCTGTAACATTCTCCATGGGCGGGGGAGATCTTTTCAGTACGGCGGTAGGAGAGTTCTTGCGCACCTTGTTCAGCAATTCAAAGCTGTTGTTAGTTGGAACAGCAGCATTGACTTCCACCGTTGGGGCTGGTGGAGTAAATCCAGACGGAGAGCTACCCCCAGCCTTCCGTACTCGGCGCCAGTGACGACGGCGAGCATATCGCGCAGATGGTGTTGGTTCGGCTATGGGGATGACTTTGTCATTCCCCATGTTTTGAGGAGAGGCTGTTATTGGCGCTAGCCGGTCGAAGACTGAAGTCCGTTGAGAGGGGATAGTCAGTCTTGCGAAGGCCGACTTTCGAACAGGGGAAGCAGCCTTCGTGACTTCGCATGGAATAGGAGCTGAAACGGACAGTCTTGTGAAGACCGACCCTTTAGCAGGGGAAGCTTCATTAACGACTTTAGGAGCAGAAATGGCTATCCGCTTTGGGGTGGCCGCTTCAGGTATCGCGGGCTTCTTCAAGGGCCCACTTGAGCTTTGGCCCAGTTTGCTGAAAACTGAGGCATTAGACTTGGGCGACCTGTTGAGAGGGGCCGCGGTAGTTGTAAGCCGATCAAAGACCGACTTCTTTGGAGCTTCTTGCGACGACATTGGGGCATTGAAGCTCATCCGTGGGAGCATAGTCCCGAAGAATAGCCCAGTGGTGGCCTGAGTCACCTGTTCTACCGGCATAGCAAAGATAGAGGCCGCTTGGGGCCCGTAAGTCACTCCTCCGGACGGGACGGAGTGAGAGTTACAGTTGCAGTTAGTGCATTTTGAAGACATTGATCTTCTGTTTTTTTCAAGGAGCAAGACACCAAATCTTAGTACCTCGAATCCACAGGCAACCATAGCAAACCGCGATTCGTTCGCGAACACGACACACGAAGTGTGGAGTGGAAAGAGGAAAATGTTCCACCGGGCTTGCCAGAATCTGTTTACCGCCGGAAACCGGGAAGACAAACGTCTTGCCTAAATCTAGGGGCAGATGCTATTTGGTGCTATCCGTCCACTTCTCCGAAGATGCCAAGTTGATTTATGACACAGTATATCGAAGGTTTAAACGGATGCGGCTGATGTAGCAGACTTCGTAAGATTCCCCCTCTTTTGAGGGGTTTTTTGATTGTGGGGACGCTCTTCCCTGCAGGCGCAATCCCCTGCAGTTAATTATGCTACCGCATCGCGGTAACAACTTTCTCCTTCTCCAGATGGTCACTTCATGTCTTGGGTGTTTGTTTTGTTTGTGGTTGCCCGTAGATTGTATACGGAGACTAATTTATGTTGTCGCCCGTAGGGCGTGGATTAGTCCAAATCCATATCTTCTTAGATTTGGGTTTGGGGTTGTGTTTATGGATACGTTAGTCTCATTTGAGACTAAGATCAACTTAAACGTTTGTTAAGGATACGTTAGTCTAATTTCTAGACTAAGATCAACTTAACAGGATCATTTAGATCCAACAAGAAAGCATTTGGCCTCTGTCGTTTAGTTTAAGGACATTGCGGTCGATTACCAGTTTAAAGACATGGTGGTCCAAGGTTAAGGACATCATAGTCCTTGGGTTTAAAGGGGCCCCACAGTCCAGGTTAAGGACATCGTAGTCCTTGGGCTTAAGGACCCCACAGTCCAGGTTAAGGACATCGTATTCCATGAGATTAAGGACCCCACAGTCCAGTTTAAAGACGTCAAAGTCTATGGAATGTATGGTTGTCGGGACCCGTCACCTCTCTGAAGACGTTGAAGGATTACAACAACAAATATCAGAGGAGTAAAGAGATGTACTCTCGAACCGGTGTGAGTTGGTTGAACGATCTGTAGTCCAATTTGGGACTAAGATCTGTTAAGTATTCATGAGCAAATAGGCTTGAGTAAATATAAGTTGAGGACTTATGGCCAAATATTGGGCTAAGTCCAACCAGGTTAAAATGTTTAACATTTTATTCTAGCTATTAAGCCTTTATTTGGGCTTGGCCCTTTTAATAATGCTGAGCATTAGATCTTGGCAAGAAATCTTTTTTTTTTTGTCTTATGTTTAATGCAAAGCATTCTTCAGAATAATGTGTGTTCTGACAGCGCGCCAGGCGCTTTGCGCCAATTAAAGAGCGCATTGCGCTTCTGCCAAGTAGCGCACACAAAAAGGACACGTGTCGCGCTTGGTGCTAAGCGCCAGATGATGGGCGCATTGCGCTAGTTTATGAGTGTATTGCGCTTTCAATTTATGAGCGCATTGCGCTAGTTTAGTGGCGCACAAGTGAGTGACACGTGGCGCGCTTGGCGCTGAGCGCCAGCCCATAAGCGCAGTACGCTGTTTCAGAAGCGCAAAGCGCAAGTTGCATACGTGGTTGACACGTGGCTGACACGTGGCATGTTTTGGCGCTAAGCGCCGGTACAGAGAGCGCATAAGCACAGTTCAAGAGTGCAAGGCACTTTTCAATAGCGCAAAGCGCATTCGATCAAATTTATGATCTGTGAACAAATTTATGTTCTTTTTAGAGGAGGCTTTGCCTCAAGATATAAGAACAACAGTTCTTATTTTTGAAAGGGCTTTGCCTATGTAAATTAATGATCTGTGAATGAAGTAAATACTTCTTTTGTTTTTATGATGAGATCTTTTGATCTCTTTTTATAAAAGACCTTGGTCTTTTGTAGATCTATGATCTTTTAAGAAGATAATTCTTCTATTTTAATGAGATGATTTCATCTCTTTGTTCAAGAATCATTCTTTTTACCTTGAAGAAATGATCTTCTTTCAAGAGATTGCTCTCTTTCTTTTGAGTCTTCTCAAAGTTTGTAGGGGGGTTTCTCTCTATCAGACTTGAAGTCTTGGGGCCTTTATATAGGGCAAATTGATTTGTTAAATCAGTTGAAAAGATCTTTCTCTGATTGATTTAGGGATGTTTCCCCACCGTTGGATCTTTGATCCTAGGGCTTCTGTTTTACAGAAGACAATCTTCTTGTTTTTAACAAGATTGGAAAGATCTTTCCATAACAGAATTTTAATTCTGATTAATTAATGATTTATCATTATTAGATCTTTTGATCCAACGGTGGGGAATTTTTAATTCCAGCGCCGGCGCACCCGTGCTTTGCACGTGGTGCGTTGCTCAGAGCGCAGCGCACTTTGCGCTAGCGCACCTACGTTTGACACGTGGCGCGCAGCGCAGCCTGCGCTAGCACACCCGTGTTTGACACGTGGCGCGCCAAGCGCTAGCGCACTCATGGTGCACTACCTAGGGCGCAGCGCACCTGGCGCTAGCGCATCCGTGTTTGACACGTGGCGCGCAGCGCGCCTAGCACTGAATCTGAAGCGTTGCTTCAATTTTTGAAATTTGAATTTTAAAACAGAGCTTTGCTCTGATTGGGGGTGCGCTGCCTAGGGCGCAGCGTATCTGTGTTTGATACGTGGCGCGCAGCGCACCTAGCGCTGAATCTGAAGCGTTGCTTCAATTTTTAAATTTTGAATTTTAAAACAGTGCTTTGCTCTGATTGGGGGAAACAGTGACGTACCGTGTGTATGTTCCGCGACATACTCACGATACGCTACTCCGCTTAAGAAGCCTTAGGATGTACATTTCTTATGCACCGTATTCTATTCGTTCCTATGATATATCATCATCGATGTCGGATTGTGGTTTCTGTTACCACGGTTACACAAGCAGAGAGAGAGTTACGGTTAGTGGTGCGGTCAGCATAAGTTCGTCATGAACGAGGACTGACCAGGGCGTAATTTCGGTGACATACGATTGCATAGATATATCATTTTATTATGTTTTTCATTGACGTGAGCGTTTCAATGCGTTGTTTTGCTAAGATTTCTTGTCGACGCAAGAGCAGATCCACACCAGATGATCAGGCCACCGCTAGCGGCCAACCAGAATGTGATGACTGTTAATGTACCATCTATTCTTGAGAATTGAGGTATTGTCTAGTGTGCGGATGGATGAGCTAGTTGTTGCTGCGACTGACAAGATATCGCCCCAGATGTATGAAGCTATTGCAGCACGAGTTTATACTTAGGGATATGATAGAAGATCGCTAGTCACCCATGGATTAATGATTAGGACATGTGGTTCGTTGGATACCCCAATGTGAGGTCATCAGATTGACTAGCTTCAGCTAGAAGAGGACCTCACACAGACACGTTGTGAGTAGATCAAGAAAGGACGAGCGTAAGCGCATCACTCCGATAATTTGAAAGAGTTCCCGAGATGGTAATTGGAAAGATACCTACTATAGGATATTTGAGATGCCGAGTACGTAGCTTCGGAAAGAAGACTCTGGATATGAGTGCATCCATTTGTAGCGTAGTCTACACAGCTACGAAGAGATGATTCCGAATTGGTCCACATTAAAGAAAAGTGGAGTAAGAGATTCGTACAAGATCTTGACGAGATGACGTTCTACTCTGTTGACATCAGAGATGTGATACGCATGCAGAGGCGTTGAATATGGATATATCTTCTAGAAAAAGTCATGAAAAGATTACAGTTGTTCTGGAACAAGAAATGGATTAAGTAAAGGGTGATAACTTCCAGGAACTTCGGCAGAGATGAGATTTAGGAGAGACCCCGACAATATCTTTCTGGAATACTACACAAGAAGACTTGGACCAAGGATCGGATTTATCACACACCCTTAGTGGGCAGAGGTTGCCATCATTGACGCGATACGTTACGAGCGACCATGTTAATTGGTCAAGAAATCTTCAAAGAAGCACCAGAATGGGACTGTTTCCTTCAGTACCCTGAATTGGGCTATCGAGCCGAAAGGGCGTATAACTGGTAACCCACAGAGAGAGAAAGACCTAAGGAAAGAAGGCGCCAGACCGTAAACAGGAGGCAAGTAGATACTTGCTCTGCTAGCTTTGGATGCACCGACACCCTTCGACATTGAAGGAGGAGCATATCGACGACAGTATTTATGATTTGCGATTTGGTGATTCGAATATCACGTTTCCATTGTTTTGGATTCTGGTATTTTTAGGATTTCATTTCATGGTTGATATTTCTTATGTTCACCGCAGTTGCACTTGATTTGTATTCTCATATATCAGTTATACCGATTTTCGTTTTTTGCCGACCCATTGCACCTGATTTTGATTTCATACCCTCCGATATATTCGATTTTGATTTCATGCATTGGGGTTGCACACGATTTTGACTTATGCATTCGGTGTAATTTATACGAGCTTTCAGTACCTTGATATGGTTTTGTGCCGCAGATGCACACGTTTATGAGTTTATATACCACGGTATACCTGATTTGGATTGATGTATGTTGTATACCGTCGATTTCGATTGTGATATTCGATATTTGTTTTCGTGCACCTTATGCACTTGATTTGGATTCTTGCGCATACTTGGCGCACTAGATGTGATTTTGTGCACACCAGATGTGGTTGTCAGGCAAAACCGTTGCACTTTATAGGTGTTTTGTGCACACCCGTTGCACTCAGTTTTGTTTCTGTGCACATTTGTGGCACCTGTATTTGGTTTTGATTTTCGTGCACACCAGATGCACATGGTATATTTATATGCTATATGGCTTAGTAACCAAGCAGGACTGTTCTGAGAACAGTACCTGAGTGTTTTTGCATGCATCGATATTTACCGAAGGGATTTCCAAAACTCAATATTTTCTTACGTGTCCATGATGACACGAAACCTTATAAAGGAAATCCTTCTAAATCGTTTTCCAAAGATGGAACGTATATGTTAAACAAAGGATATATATAGCTATTTTTCTTACACTGAGCGTCCGCTACTTGTGCCGTGATACGCGCATCGCACGGCGGATTGAAAAAGGTTTTGCATGCATTTCTATTGGGATGTTTGGGACGATTTTACAATGATGCGTACTATATACGTATTATCGTTTGAGTACATCATATTGGTTTTCGTATTGGATTTTGACACTGTATTTTCACCATAACTCCGATGATTGCATGATGCTTGATGGAGTTTTGATTTTGAGTTCTATACTCGTTTTTCATGCGCATGCATTGTGCTATGATGTGTTTTAAGTATTTATGATTTCGGAGCCCCGACGACTTGATTGTTTTGCTGAAATATTTTAGTACTTAGAGGAGTTTTAAATTTAAATTCGGGGACCGAATTTATTTAAGGGGGGAAGATTGTAACATTTCAGAAAATAAAATATTATTTTGGGAATTTTATGAACTATTATACAATTATTTGTAAATAGGTTATTTACTAAACTCGATTAGTATTTTACTAATTATACATTAATCCGGTTTATGTGCATGGAATGCAACAAAGCATGTTACAAATACTTGCTACATTTTTATTTATATGCACCATGGTTCTTTTTTTGAATGATTTGTTTTAAGTTTAAAATAAAAAGAAAAGGGAAAAGAAAAAGTAAATGAGAGAGAGAGAGAGTATGAGGTGACTTGTGTCATGTGAGGGTGATAGAGAGAGGGGGGTGAAGCTTCTACACAAACCCTTAGCCATTTCTTTACTCCCGGCATTCCTTCATCCTCATCTTCTTCA
Source organism: Agapanthus africanus (assembly GCA_030015575.1). Classification (NCBI taxonomy): domain Eukaryota; kingdom Viridiplantae; phylum Streptophyta; class Magnoliopsida; order Asparagales; family Amaryllidaceae; genus Agapanthus; species Agapanthus africanus. Next base: position 213,406,759 of record JASDDO010000004.1, read on the forward strand.
TTTCCTCTCCACATTCTCCACCTCCACTACCACCCATGGTCATGCCAAAATCCTCACTAAAACACCATGCATCTTTCACAAAAAATGACCACAACATCACTACAAACCCTATGGAGGCTTCAAGTTTGGACCTTGAAGACTTTGAGCAACTCAAGAAAATTCTTGAGTTGCCAAATGAGGTAAATCCTACACTTCTAGTTTAATTTTTAGATTTCTTAATGATCTAGTGTAGTTTAGAATCAAGTTGATGTAGTTGGTGATGTTTGAAAATTTCTAGATTAGGCTTAGGGCATATATGGAGTTGTGATGGTGTAGTTGAGCATTATTAGTGACTGCAACCCCTCTAGTGTAATTCTGGACCAACTGAATGTAGGGTTCCTAGGCACTCTCATGAGGTCTCAGAAGGCATCAACCATGCCAATTTCAAAAATTACGGTGCCGAGAAACCCTAGATTAGATCGTTGGCTAGAAGTTTAGGCGATAAAGCGAGCTAGTTTACAACTAAACTATAAGATAACGGAAATACAACCTTTGTAGATCCGGTGCTCTACCTCCATAGCTCCATAATGAAGTCTCCTCGCTGTCCAAGTCGAACCCCAGGCTCTAGCGTCGGCTTCATCGGAGAATGGACGGGCTAGGTCATCGACGACGTGCCGAAGATGATCTACGTCGAGGCATCACTAGGTCAAGCTCCACCTTCACCAAGCCATGAAAACTTGTGAAGGAAACACACTCTACTACTTGGAAAGAGGTAGAGGATGAAGAAATAGGAAGTGGGTAGACTTTAGAATTGGATTTCTCACTTGTTTTTATCAATCACCATTGATGGACTCAAGGTTCTTCATCTTAAAGAAGAAGAAGAAGAAGATGATCAAGTTATGATAAGTTTATTGTTATAATAAGAATAGAATATAAAAATCAATTCTTATCATAATCTAACTATGGTCATGTGTAGAGAGTTAACTAGAGTTAGGTGAATGGTTAGGGTTTGAGAAGAAGACAAGAATGGTTGCTTTGGTCAAAGTTGCATGAAGCTTGAGGAAGCTTCTAAGAAAGCAACCATTTGTTTTCTTTTCTCATTCTTTTCATCCAAAAATAAATAGATAAATGAATGAATAAATGAATAAATAAAACCCTAACCATTTACTTAACCTAGGTTTAATTCTTTACACAAACCCTAGCAATCTTGCATCATCAAACATGATACAAACTATTGTACAAAAGTATATCACATATACAATGTGCACAATCCAAGTGAGAAAATCCATTTAAAGTGAACCAATACTAGTTAATGCAAAGTAATATATCAAATATATAATTATACATTAAATCATTAAATCAACACTTGATTTAACGATCCGGTCATATCGCATATAACCGACTAGTATCCAATGTATCGGCTTATCGAATCAATCCTTGATTCGATAACTAGGTTATATCGCATACAACCATTCGATACATTCATCGCGAGAATATAATACGGTATCACATACACGCATTATTCTCGGTCCAGCACATATCTCATATGCGCTCCTATTTCGTTTCGCTTGAGCCAGGAAACCTCTGTGTAGGACTCTAAATACTCGTCAATACGCCGGCAGCAGGTGATAATCATATCAAACACCCACAAGCCGCAAGCGGTCTGCTAAACGTAACGGCCACCCGGGTATTGAGCGATCAGAAGATCGACGAGCAAGCCCGCTCACACTCCAGTGAATCCAACCAGTAACACTACCGTACAGTCCGGTCTGATCGTCTGATATGTCGCATATATTGCCTAGGGGTGGTAAACGTCAGACCCCAATAGCTCGATAAGTCATGTCGATATGAGGTCTATAACAATTCGAGAAATTACTGGTAACACTTACCAGTAAATCTCAGCAACCCTGGCCAGGGATTTCCTGTTATAGCCAATCGAACACAGCGCAACATCTACTCCTTATACCGGGAGAGACGAATCCCCTCCTATCGCTCATTGCCTCTATGTGACTCGGGACTGTACCCAAAAACCACCGTTTTGCACACCCTCTTGGATGTGGTAAGAAGGAAATCAAAGCACAGTGGGAACCACACAAGACTCTATGACGATCTCGGGTCAACAGACTACTCTGTACCAGTGTCACCAGAGAACTGCCATCTGACGTGAGGTATAATACCATCTGGGAGTTCTCAGCGAGTCCGTCCAGTGTACCCAGTCTCTACTGAGCACCCGTATATCATCTCTGATGTCAAACACCGATGGATATGGGATCATCCATCGCCCATCTATATGGGTCGAGAAGGTATACGCTAGTCTACTCTGGTATATCGATGCCCCGTCTCGATATACCCACGACTAGGGACTTTGAAGAATGTACTTATGGACTACCATGTCCCCACTAGTATGATCCGCATCATAGTCCAGGTAGTCAAGTACACATCCTAAGGGCTTTACCAATATGTAATAGAGAGACAATTTGTGTACACGTTAAGGTAAAGAGCAACCAGATAGCATACTATCATGTCGAGCAAGAAAGTCCTCCCTATATATGCCCCAGCATCCACTACAATATACATCCAATGTACAGTAATGGCCTCGAGGGCATACATATAACTAACAATCTCCCACTTGCACTAGGGCCATCTGTAGCAGTGGTTGTAGTATCTCATACTCAACCATCCCATAAAAGTCTCTCTCTGGGAATAGGCCTTCGTAAGTGGATCCGCCGTGTTGTCCTCTGAGTCTTCTCTCCTAACCTCGATCCCTTAGAGATCAACCATCTCCATGATCAGGTGATACTGCCTTAGAATGTGTCTGGATCACTGATAGGACGGACGTTCCTTGGCATAAGCCACAACTCCATTGTCTCACAATAATAGGAACATAGTTCATCTCATGAACCATTATACATCCAAACAGTCTCTTTGGTAGCATCTTAAGTAGCGATGTATCCTGCCTTTATCGTCTAGTATGTAACGGTATCTAGCTTGGAACTCTTCCAACATACCGTCCCTCGATTGAGGGTAAAGACAATGCCTGCGACTGACATTCAGTCGTCTTTATCACCCTGGAACCCTTCCAGTGATTTTCCCCAGGATCAATTGATACCATCTCACTACTACTAGTGAGATTCCTAACATCCATTTAGATCTATCTCATAGATCCAAAATCCAGGATTTAGTAGGTATCACTTTGGTCCTATATGGAGAATCAGAGTGATAAGCGGAGATTGATCGAGCGTAGCATAGGAAACTCCTTCCCTATCAAGAGTATGTCATCCACGTACTCTACGAGGATCACCACCATACTCCCTACTACCTTCTTGTATATACAAGGTTCATCAACCATTTTGATGATGTCAACTTCCTTGACAAATCCATCGAAACAGATGTTCCAACTCCGCGATGCCTGCTTTATCCTATAAAGCATCTTGCACACGTTTCCGCTGCTCCCATTGTCTACGAGGCCTTCTGGCTGTGTACTTATAGACGCACTTTTCTAAAACATCATTTAGAAAAGCAGTCATGACACCCAACCGCCAGATATCGTAGTCATGGTATGTAGCCGTGGCAAGTAGTATCTGGATGGACTTAAGCATAGGTACTGGAAAAGGCTTCATCATTATCCACGCCTGGTCGATGATGAAAACCTTTAACTAGTCTAGATTTGAAAGTCGCAACTTTTCCATCTACACCAAGAAATCTTCTCAAGATATACTTGCTCCTGATGGGGATTTAACCCTTCAGATATAGCAGCCAAAGTCCATACTTTGCTGGTGTACATGGATTCCATCTCAGATTTCTAAGCATCCAGCCATTCTTACAGAGTCTTACTCCTGATGGCCAGCTCGAACTTAGTTGGGTCATCATCTCATGATGCAATCCTCGCTCCCACTGTCATAAAGCAACCGAAGTATCTCTCAGGTGGGTGAGGAACCCTACTAGATCGGTGGAGAGGCTGAGGTTCGTTGGAATCTACTGAATCCTTTGGTTTTATCAAATCATCGGCTGCAAATTGTATAGCTGGAACCTTTCCAGTTGTACATTACAGACCTTGCCTCGAGCTTATCCGGATTTTTCTTTTAGACATAGGCCGGGCAACCCTAAATCTTAACTAGCTTAAGACATGGGCTCTTCCCATATCATATCAAATATGAAGTGGTAGGCAACTGATTTGATTTGAACCCTTTTCAATAGGTATGCAGCTTCTCAAGTGCATAACTCCCAAAAGGAAATAGGTAACTCAGTAGTACTCATCATAGAGCACACCATATCAAATAGGGTGTGATTGCTCCGCCCCGATATACCATCGTGCTATGGTGTATCCGGAGGAGTAATGCTGAGAGAGAATCTCATTCTCCTTTAGAATAGACTAGGATTTCCGTGCTCAAGTATTCTCCTCCTTGATCTCATCAAAGGACATAATACTTATACCCGTATTTAGGTTCTCTACTTCTAACTTATATTCTATGAATATCTCAAAAGGTTCGGACTCATGTTTCAACAGGAACATATGACTGAATCTTGAGAGATCATCAGAGAATGTAACGAAGTACAAAGGGCCGGTCTTGGTATGTGTAGACAGGAGACCTACATACATCAACATGTATCATCCCAAGAGTTCACTAACTCTTTCTCTGTTTCCAATAAACAGATCTATGGTCATCTTATCTTTGTGACATGACTGGCGAGTTTCACAAGATGTAAATTCAAACTGATTTAAATATGCATCTATATGTAACTCTAGCTAGTCGGGTCGCATTGATATGACCTAGTCTACAATACCATAAGAAGAATTCGTTCATTTCTGAACTCTTCCTCTTGTGTGTGTTCTGTATACTAAGAACTGTAGTTTGACTTAGAACATTAATGCTTTTAGATAACGTGCCTGAACTGATCAACTTTTGATATAGGAAATGTTCAAAACATTATCCAACATTACAGAATTTTATCATTTCTTTACTAAATAAAGAGACAGATATGATTTTGTATATCAGGTTCGGTATCTAATAACATTCGTTCAGAATCAATGTATTACAATACAGGGTGACAGTGACCAACAGACTTGGCTGCAACATTTACCCCGTTTTCTGCCTCATAAAACTTATCACCCGTTCTCAGTTTTTCTACCCTTTTGTAGCCCTATGTAACAAATTACATATCTGGGATCCCGATCCGGTATCATATACCCAGGATGCGGAGGATACTGAGAAACAGTTCTTTGTAATGAACACACCCGAAGATGATGCATCAGCATGCACTCTCTTCGTTTGGGCGGCACGGGAATTCTGGTATTTCCCAATTTCCTCCTCTGTCTTATAACAATTATAAGTAGGAGCGGGACCAACGTTCCCCAGCTCAGTATAACAAGCGAGTTCGGTCAATATTCCGTATTATTATCTTGATTAAAGCGTGATATGGTCGCTACCTGGAGAGAGAGAGAAGAAAACACTCAGCGTGCGCCCTTGCAAGAATAGATTGGTTATTATTTTATCTAATCAGGATGGCTCCCACTGCTTTTTATCAAATCTTCCTTCAAACCCTAAAAGGAAAGACTAGCCGGGATTAATTACACACTACAAGTTCGCCAATCTTTCAGCCAGGCCAGTGTCGGTACTTTGAGGGAGGTCCCCCGTGCTTTGGCACGAACCTAATTAATGTAAACCTCGTTTTCCCAGAGGCGTAACCCCGTTGACACCTTTCTAGACACCTACTTGATCGGTTAATTGTAATGTATAAAACTCTCCCAGGAGTAACTCTTACTCGCAGCGGGTATCGGGATCCAACTATCTCATAGAAGGTATGCAATCTCATTGCAAATTTCAACACTTGAAATTCCCGATAATATTTTGCCCATAACCTCCTATGACCTTGACAAAGGCCAACAAACCATAGGATGCTAGTCAAGTTCAATCCGTCATTTCCTGATTGAATTAAACCCACCCGCACGGCCCTTGACAAAGGCCAACAAGGTCGCACGACTACCCTAACTCAATCTGCATCATATGCATAAACAGATAAGCACCAGTCAGCTACCGCACACTACGCCTTGACAAAGGCCAACAAACGCAGCACGAATACTAATTACTACTTATCTGAAATGACGGAGGGCTACGACAGGTTTTTCTGAAAACCTATTGCGTAATGAACTTGATATCGTTGTAGAATCAAATGATTTTGAAATGGAGTGTTTTTTAGGCTTTTCTAGTTTTGCTAAAGGAGTCACTCCCGGTGAAGGGATCGTCGGTCCTTTCCTCGTCTAATGAGGTGCGGGATATATCATATATATCACTGTGCAAAGCAAAAATTCTTAAAAGCAATCAAAAGACAAACCGAGTGTGTAGCATCTGCCAGTTATTGCTAAAGGAGTCACTCCCGGTGAAGGGATCTCGGTCCTTTCCTTATCGAATAAGGTGCAGGATATATCATATATACCGCTATGCAAAGCAAGAACTGTAGCTACCTTTTTTATTTTGAAATTCGATTCTACAACATCTTTAGGTTTCTTTTATTTCATTAATCACATTAATGAAGTCCCATCATTTAAGTACCTAAACATCACAGATAAATACGATGTACACTTATGCCATCCGTATTCGCCTCGATGTCCCCTCGTGCACCGTTAGGTTAGGTAACTAACGGCAGAGCGGGGCAGGGCTAGCGCGGGTGTAAAACATAAGTAACGTCTATATAATATATCATATATACTATATACTGTATCTATCACAGAACATCACATGATCACATCACAGATATCGCAGCAGAAGAAACATATGAAATATTGGATATACTAGGACGTCCGTGTTTTCATTACGAGCCAGTATAAAACACGGATTCCACGGTCGTGATGAATAGCCAAACCCACACCCCTAGACCCCTACGAGAGCGGCAAGCAACCCTACCAATTCTAGAGTTAGGAGACCCGGCCTCGACTCCTCGAGTTGGTCTCCCACTGGACTCCAGAACCCGGTTACTTGTGCCCTCCTCCTTGGGTCTATCCTAGTGCGGAAAAGTAAATAATATACAAAGGGTGACATCTTCCGCAACCTGGAAGTGCCCCAAATAAAAGAATATTACATACAAGTTTTTACATGAATGAAAATGAAAAACACTCATCTCACATAAAAACCCCCGGCTATTCAAACACGACGATCCAATATAACATATCCAGCAACACATAACATCACATGTCATCAACGTAAGTAAATATGTGCATCCCAATTGTCGTTGGCATATAGCAACGAAACCGGTTATATCACATATTACACTTACGGTCACAGAAAAGAAAGTGTAAAACTACAACAGTTGGAATCCGCAACCACCTCAGACATCGCATGCCTGACCAAATGAATTACTTAGACATCGCATGCCTAACAATTATAAACCCCGCATTTTAGTCTCAAAATCGAAAACTCTTTTCAATATCAAGTCGGGAAATTCAACAAGATTCCCGACATCCTGATCGAATGCTCGTCGCAAACTTTAGTAGGCGGCCGCACCCCCAATACCGTCGACAAAGTGCACCAAGGCGGAACACCGCTGCCGCGAGCACCCGAACGGATGCTTTCGGCGACGGGGTTCTCCTACAGTAACTTGGTCGGGGCTATGGGGTGTAGCTGTCTATTAAGTTTACCCGGCGAGTATCCACGTACGCTACGTGATTGCGACGGACTTTTGATCACATCAAAATTCCGTGGCAACCGATCAAGTGAGACTAAACTGCTATGTTTATAACATTCATTCAGTTATCTCATAACTTATTGTGAATTCCAATTATTGTATCCCATTCTGGATAAATAGAAAATGTCAAACTTTCCGATCGAACAATCGAACACCCAAGTTTTCCCGATACAGATCAACACATGAAACAAGTCTAAAAACATTCAGTTCGTGCCTCAGTACCAACGGTCCAGCCGTAGAAGGGTCAAGCCAACGCCTCACATGTGGCACGCCGTACTGCCCCAAACCCGAAGGTTCAAAGGGCAGTTCAAGACGGTCACATAATCGAGTTAAGGTTTGTTGTCTTCTAGAGGGTCCATTGCGTTACTTGCACTACTTAGAACGTCTTTAAACCAAGGAAAAATCCAACACTTGGAAATTTCCCGATAGGGGAAAAATTGGGTATTTATATCCGGTCGAACTTTTTAACATATTCTAAAATTTATCCGGAAAGCCACACAGACAAAATTTGATAATCCGATCGAACATTCGAATCCCCAAAACAACCATGAAAATTAAAACTCTGGAAAAAAATATTAAAAATACCCAGGAAAACCAGAACTGATAACTAAGAATTAAGGTGCAAAATTCGATGCACAAAAAGAAAAATTGGCCGCGGAACCGCCGCATGAGAATGCTCATGCCGCGGATCCGCTCCGATATTATGGAATCAGGACCTCGAATTTTGCAGTAACCCTTATATCTTCCTGCTTATTTTTATGAATATTTTTAATCTGGAAAAAACCACGATTTTAGAAAATGTCCAGAGAGCTATTTTGGGGTTAGGTTTTCGGTTCGTCCGGCTTTCAAACTCCGTCTAGACTTCGCCTAAGGTTCTAGCTAGGCTTTGATACCACTGTAGGGTTCCTAGGCACTCTCTTGAGGTCTCACAAGGCATCAACCATGCCAATTTCAAAAATTACAGTGCCGAGAAACCCTAGATTAGATCGTTGGCTAGAAGTTTAGGCGATAAAGCGAGCTAGTTTACAACTAAACTATAAGATAACGGAAATACAACCTTTGTAGATCCGGTGCTCCACCTCCATAGCTCCGCAATGAAGTCTCCTCGCTGTCCAAGTCGAACCCCGGGCTCTAGCATCGGCTTCATCGGAGAATGGACGGGCTAGGTCATCGACGACGTGCCGAAGATGATCTACGTCGAGGCATCACTAGGTCAAGCTCCACCTTCACCAAGCCATGAAAACTTGTGAAGGAAACACACTCTACTACTTGGCAAGAGGTAGAGGATGAAGAAATAGGAAGTGGGTAGACTTTAGAATTGGATTTCTCACTTGTTTTTATCAATCACCATTGATGGACTCAAGGTTCTTCATCTTAAAGAAGAAGAAGAAGAAGAAGATGATCAAGTTATGATAAGTTTATTGTTATAATAAGAATAGAATATAAAAATCAATTCTTATCATAATCTAACTATGGTCATGTGTAGAGAGTTAACTAGAGTTAGGTGAATGGTTAGGGTTTGAGAAGAAGACAAGAATGGTTGCTTTGGTCAAAGTTGCATGAAGCTTGAAGAAGCTTCTAAGAAAGCAACCATTTGTTTTCTTTTCTCATTCTTTTCATCCAAAAATAAATATATAAATGAATGAATAAATGAATAAATAAAACCCTAACCATTTACTTAACCTAGGTTTAATTCTTTACACAAACCCTAGCAATCTTGCATCATCAAACATGATACAAACTATTGTACAAAAGTATATCACATATACAATGTGCACAATCCAAGTGAGAAAATCCAATTAAAGTGAACCAATACTAGTTAATGCAAAGTAATATATCAAATATATAATTATACATTAAATCATTAAATCAACACTTGATTTAACGATCCGGTCATATCGCATATAACCGACTAGTATCCAATGTATCGGCTTATCGAATCAATCCTTGATTCGATAACTAGGTTATATCGCATACAACCATTCGATACATTCATCGCGAGAATATAATACGGTATCACATACACGCATTATTCTCGGTCCCGCACATATCTCATATGCGCTCCTATTTCGTTTCACTTGAGCCAGGAAACCTCTGTGTAGGACTCTAAAGACTCGTCAATACGCCGACAGCAGGTGATGATCATATCAAACACCTACAAGCCGCAAGCGGTCTGCTAAACGTAACGGCCACCCGGGTATTGAGCGATCAGAAGATCGACGAGCAAGCCCGCTCACACTCCAGTGAATCCAACCAGTAACACTACCGTACAGTCCGGTCTGATCGTCTGATATGTCGCATATATTGCCTAGGGGTGGTAAACGTCAGACCCCAATAGCTAGATAAGTCATGTCGATATGAGGTCTATAACAATTCGAGAAACTACTGGTAACACTTACCAGTAAATCTCAGCAACCCTGGCCAGGGATTTCCTGTTATAGCCAATCGAACACAGCGCAACATCTACTCCCTATACCGGGAGAGACGAATCCCCTCCTATCGCTCATTGCCTCCATGTGACTCGGGACTGTACCCAAAAACCGCCGTTTTGCACGCCCTCTTGGACGTGGTAAGATGGAAATCAAAGCACAGTGGGAACCACACAAGACTCTATGACGATCTCGGGTCAACAGACTACTCTGTACCAGTGTCACCAGAGAACTGCCATCTGACGTGAGGTATAATACCATCTGGGAGTTCTCGGCGAGTCCGTCCAGTGTACCCAGTCTCTACTGAGCACCCGTATATCATCTCTGATGTCAAACACCCATGTATATGGGATCATCCATCGCCCATCTATATGGGTCGAGAAGGTATACGCTAATCTACTCTGGTATATCGATGCCCCGTCTCGATATACCCACGACTAGGGACTTTGAAGGATGTACTTATGGACTACCATGTCCCCACTAGTATGATCCGCATCATAGTCCAGGTAGTCAAGTACACATCCTAAGGGCTTTTCCAACATGTAATAGAGAGACAATTTGTGTACACGTTAAGGTAAAGAGCAACCAGATAGCATACTATCATGTCGAGCAAGAAAGTCCTCCCTATATATGTCCCAGCATCCACTACAATATACATCCAATGTACAGTAATGGCCTCTAGTGCATACATATAACTAACACTGAATGTAGTAAAATCCAAGACTTGAGCTTTGAATGTTCCGATGTCGGTTTTGTAGATATTTTGGGGACTACAGGGAATCTGGAGCAACATGAAGTGTTTGTAGAAAAATCAAACAAGTACATTAACCTAGTTAGACCAATAGGAGACCACCACGAGAAGACGAGACCCAAATTCCAAAATTGAGCCGGCGGCATCGGGAAAATGGGCATTCTCACCGGGCCATTTGTGGACATTGGAGTGGGGATTTGGAATGTAGCCCACTTACCTTATAACATAGCCTCCGTATTGTTTGTTTAATCCCTAATTTCCTGAGAATCTGGAGCTTGTTTTCTAACTTGCTGTTTTGAGTTTTGTGGATTTTAATAACTTGAGTTTTGATATTTGTGTTTTATCTCGATCGATTGGCGTTTGTACGTCGATGTCGAGAGTTTTTGGCTATTCTCGCATACGTAGACCATAGGTTCTAACCTATGTGCGTTTCGTGTGCCGTTTTAGTTTTCGTGTTGATCCGTGTTTACGATGCGGCGTATTTGAAATGTAGGTACCTTCTCATGGACTTCGGGATGACGAGGAGAGAGTGGCGTTATTGACTTCGGCAAGCGAGGATCGAGGTGAGTAGATGTATATCTACGGGGGAAGTCAGGTGGATGGCGTATAGCACCCCCGCAAACGTAGAATAGGGTTATTACTATATTATTATGAGTTTGGATGAGATATTGGATACTTAGCGAGTAGGGTATTTAGAAGACCTTATGGTAGATTAGGTTGATCTGGAAAGACCTATCCAAAGGATGATTACCTTGGAGGCGAATCGCGGGTTATACATAGTCACACGCGCGCGCACACGCACACACTTGATTTCTTTTGTGTGTGTGTATGTATGTGTATAAACACACACACACACACATATATACACGGGTGATGAGGATAGCATGTGATATGTGGAGATGAGTCGATATGATCGGGCATGATGCCGTGAGATTTCTGATATGTGATCGAGTCGTGATACTGTATATGATATGACATTATGATGGATCGTTGGGCGAAATGTATTCATAAATGCGATAATATGTGAATTGGTGATATTAGAATGTACGAGACTTTAAAACCGAACCCCTGATCATGATATTGTACGATGATGATACCGTACGAATGATGATATTATATATGATTTTGACCCGTACCTTTGACTTTGAGGATGCCGTATGATGGATATTACCGTACGAGACATATAAGATGATTGATCCGCACTCTTAATTCGAGAATGCCGTACTATGTATTATACAGTACGTGACGCTATGAGCCTGGATCGCCGACTACTAGGTATGTCGACATAGAATTTAGATAGATTTTCTTACCATTCTGACTAGGTTCTTAGTTTAGTCTCTTAGTTGTTTAGGTAGATGCTAGACCTGGCTTGAGTCATACCTATTTTCAAAACTAACGAATCGTGAGTATTTTCAAAAGACAACCCGAGGGATGCTACGGATTTTTTCAAAAGACAAATCTTTTCTCAAAAACACCGTAGCCCCTTTTTTCTAAAAACCTCGATTCGTGCTATTTTAAAACACTAAGACCATATGACTCGTACACCGACATATATATTTGTTTACTATTCGCTTTTCTGTTATATTTATGTCGTTCGCATCGCATTGCATATTTATTACATGTGTTTTCTTTAGCTATTATGAACCCCGTCTGTTAGGACACCAGCACCATTACCGATGATGCGTATGTTCCACGTACACTTGCTTGCCGGCTCACACACATCATCGTCGGTAATTGACATATCACGTACACTTAAGAAAACATTACTTCATTGGTATAACCTACTAGCTGGTAGTTTCAATATAGTACTAGTATGCTTACTCTCATATGCTAGTTTAGATAGTGCATTACTTACTTAGATACCCCATGTATTACATATTCATTCTACTATGCAATATTGTAGGGTTTTATGCCGGTATTCACTGCTTATTGACTCTAATTTTGGGATTTTGGATTTCCATGAGATTTCTGGATTTGGGGGAAAACCGCAAGGATTTTATAAACTCATTATCATTTTAAAAATGCGAGTTGCGGTTTTCTCGTGATATGGTGTATATGGCGTCCACCATGAGCTTTCCTGATTGAGTTGGTTTTCGAGACCCGATTCGAGGAGTAAGATGAACCGTTTCGGGTACATGGTGGACCCGGTAAGTTACCCCGGGGCAAGAAGCTCGAGTTGTAGATGATGAGCCTGGCAGGGGAAAGCTACCTACCGGTGATATTTGGCGCGGCGGAAATCCGGAGGATACCGACCGTAGTCGTGAGATTGGGTGATATGGGCCGATCCGGACTGACGGAGCCCGGGATATTGAGGATTTTGTGTCAATGTTTGACACGGATTTTTGTTGATTTCATGGATGATACTCAAGTTTTTACACTAAAATATTACTGAGATAAGAAAACAGCTTTCTCATACAGATATATTCTGATTTCATTCTTGATACATTCTTGTTAGTTATATGTATGCCCTAGAGGCCATTATTGTACATGAGATGTATATTGTAGTGGATGCTTGGACATATATAGGGAGGACTTTCTTGCTCGACATGATAGTATGCTATCTGGTTACTCTTTATCTTAACATGTACACTGATTGCCTCTCTGTTACATGTTGATAAAGCCCTTAGGATGTGTACTTGACTACCTGGATTATGATGCGGATCATACTAGTGGGACAAAGGTAGTCTGTGAGTACATCTTTTAATGTCCCTAGTCGTGGATGTATCGAGATGGGGCATCGATATACCAGAGTAGAGTAGCGTATAGCTTCTCGACCCATGTAGATGGGCGATGGATGATCCCATATCCATTGGTGTTTGACATCAGAGATGATATACGGGTGCTCAATGAAGACTGGATATACTGGACGGACTCACCGTGAACTCCTAGATGGTATTATACCTCACGTCAGATAGCAGTTCTCTTGTGACACTGGTACAGGTTAGTCTGTAGACCCGAGATCGTCATAGAGTCTTGTGTGATTCCCACTGTGCTTTGATTTCCACCTTACCACGTTAAAGAGGACGTGCAAAACGGTGGTTTTTGGGTACAGTCCCGAGTCACATGGAAGCAATGAGCGATAGGAGGGGTTTCGTCTCTCCCGGTATCGGGGTTGATGTTGCGCTATGCTCGATTGGCCATAACAGGGAAGTCCCTGGCCAGGGCTGATTTAGAGATTTACTGGTAAGTGTTATCAGTAGTTTCTCGACCCGTTATGAGCCTCGTATCTGCATGACTTATCGAGTTATTAGGGTCTGACGTTTACCACCCCTAGACTTGATATGCGACATATCAGACGAGGAGACCAGACTATACGGTAGTGTTACTGACAGGCTTTACAGGAGCTAGAGCGAGCTTGCTTGTTGATCTTCTGATCGTTCAATACCCGGGTAGACGTTACGTCCAGCTAGTACCGCTGACGGCTTGTGGGTGCTTGATATGATCATCACCTACTGCCGGTGTATTGACGAGTGTTTAGAGTCCTACATAGAGGTTTTACTGGCTCAGGCAAAACGAAGTAGGAGCACATATGTGATATGTGCGGGACCGAGAATAATACGAGTATGTGATACCGTGTTCTATTCTCACGATTTTTGTATCGGTCGGTTATATGTGATATAGCCGGGTTATCGAATCAAGTGTTGATTCGATAAGATGGTACATATTACATTAGTCGGTTATATGTGATATAGCTGGATTATTAAATCAAGTGTTGATTTGATAATTTAGTGTATAATTGTATATTTGATATACTAGTTTACATTAACTAATATTAGCTCACTTAAGCATTTATTTTCTCACATGTGCACACTTAATATATATGTGATATATATTAATTGTGTTTTATTTTGTCATGGTTGTTGATACACACTACATGGGTGTATGAGCCTTATACCATACTAATTATAATATAGGGTTTAAATATTTATAGTAAATCCAAATTAGTGGATAATTAGTCACATGCATGAAGCTTCATAAAGCTTTGAGATGCATTGACTTGGTCCACTAATTTTGTTTTACTAAAGATATTTATTAACCTAACCATTATAATTTAGCCATGGTTATGTCTCTACATGAGTTAGCTATATGATACAAACTCACCCATGGTTGATTCGCTCACCTCATTTTAGTTCATTCTCATCTCTTGATCATTTTCTTCATCCTTGAGAAAAAGCTTGCTACATTTTTCCAAAGTGAGAAAATATTGTGAGAAAAATAAAACTAAAGTGAGCCCGCTTCCTATTTCATCATCCTCTACTAGATTAGCACTTTAGTATAGGGTGTTAGCTTCACTAATCTCTCATTAGTGAAGTAGTAGCTTGAGTTAGTGTCTCCTCGACGTAGATCATCTTCGGCCTCGAAGACTTCAAGCAAGTTCATTCGTTTCACCTTGAGAAGCCATGCAAGAGTCCGGGAGTTCCATGATCCCACCGATGGGACCATTACAAGGAGCAATTGAAGTGAAGGACCGGTCTATAAAGATTGCATTCCGTTATCACTTAGATGTAAAGTTGTTTTCTTTCAAGTTTAGCTCCTAAAACTCTAGTTAGATCCTACGGTAGGGTTGTTTGGCACACTAAAATTTTAAATATAGCATGTTTGATGCCTTGTGAAACCTTTTGGTTGTGCCAAAGAAACCTACAGTGGTATCAGAGCCGTGCTAGAGCATTAGGAGTTGTCTAGGCGAAGCTAGAAGTTCGAACGAACTCCGAAAACCCAATATTCCCTACTTTCTGGAAATTTTTCAAAATATTGGAATTTTTCACATTAAAATCCTCAAAAAATCATGCAGGTAATTTTATGGACCCTCTTGAAGAACGAGTTCCTAACTCGCTTTAGTGACCACGGAACCGCGGCCAAAACCTGGTTTTGGCGGCGGTTCTAAGGCGCCACTAAGGAGGCAAGGGACGGCACTTCAACGGTTGGTCCATTGGTACTGGAGCATGCTTCTGGGAATTTTTTAATAATTCTTAAGTGTTGAGCTCTCTGAGAATTTTGGGAATTCGTTGATTCGATCGAAATTTTAACGTCATCTAGATTTCTATAATGTGATACAATATGTGGAATTCATATAGTTAGGCATGAAATCCGTAATATGTGATATTTCGGGTTTAAGATGTTTAAAAGTTATTATGAATTCCAAATGTTGTAGTTTGACATTTTCTTTTCTACGACCGTAAGTGTAATATGTGGTGTATCACCGGTTTCGTTGCTATATGTCAACGACAATTGGGATACGCATATTTACTTACGTTGATGATATGTGATGTTATGTGTTGCTGTGATATGTTATATTGGATCGTCGCGTTTTGAATAGCCGGGGGTTTTATGTGAAATGAGAGTTTTTATTTTCATTCATGTAAAATTCATTTTATGTAATATTCTTTTATTGGGGCACTTCCCGGTTGAGGATGATGTCACCATTGTTGTATATTATTTACTTTTCCGCATTAGGATAGACCCAAGGAGGGGAGCACAAGTAACCAGGTTCTAGAGTCCAGTGGGTGACCAACTCGAGGAGTCGAGTCCGGGTCTTCTAACTCTAGAATTGGTAGGGTTGCTTGCCTCTCTCGTAGGGGTCTAGAGATATGGGTTTTGCTATTCATCACGACCGTGGAATCCGTGTTTTATACAGGCTCAAAATAAAACACGGACCTCCTAGTATATCCAATATTTCATATGTTTCTTCTGCTGCTATGCGATGTGATCACTGTGGATTCTGAGACGAATGGATATACATTATATATGAGATATATAGCAGATGTTGCTTATGTTTTGCACCCGCGCTAGTCCCACCCCGCTATGCCGTTACTTAAGTAACCTAACGGTGCATAACGGGACACTATGGCGAATGCGGATGGCATAAGCGTACGTTGTATTTTCGTTTCTTCTGTGATACTTAGGAAGCATAAATGATGGGACTTCATTAATGTGATTAATGAAAGAAAAGAAACCTAAAAGATGTTGTAGGATCAAATTTTCAAAGAGGGCAGCTCTAGTTTTTGCTTTGCATAGCGGTATTCCTTGTAGAATATCCAGCACCTTATTCGATAAGGAAAGAGCCGAGATCCCTTCACCGGGAGTGACCTCTTCAGCAAAACTAGCAGATGCTACAAACACTCGATTTTGTTTTTGATTGCTTTTGTATTCTTTGCTTTGCATAGTGGTATTTGTGAAATATCCTGCACCTTGTTCGATAAGGAAAGAGCCGAGATCCCTTCACCGGGAGTGACCTCTTTAGCGAAACTAGTAAAAGCCTCAAAAACACTCCTTTTCAAAATCACTCGATTCTACAACGATATCAAGTTCATTACGCAAAAGGTTTTCATAAAAACCTATCGTAACCCTTTGTCATTTCAGATAAGTCCTATTTAGTATTCTTGCTACGTTTGTTGACCTCCGTCAAGGCATAGTGTGCGGTAGCTGACTAGTATTTATCTGCAGCATATGATGCGATTGTTTTAGGGTAGTCGTGCGACCTTGTTGACCTCCGTCAAGAGTCGTGCGGGTGGGTTTAATTCAATCAAGAAATGACGGGTGGAACTTGACTAGCAGCCTATGGTTTGTTGACCTCCGTCAAGTTCATAGGACGCTAGGGGCAAAATATTATCGGGAATTTCAAGTGTTGAAATTTGCAATGAGATTGCATACCTTCTATGAGATAGTTGGATCCCGATACCCACTGCAAGTAAGAGTTACTCCTGGGAGAGTTTTACACAAGACAATTAGCCGATCAAGTAGGTGTCTAGAAAGGTGTTTACAGGGTTATGCCTCTGGGAAAACGAGGTTTATTTTAATTAGGTCCGTGCGAAAACATGGGGAACCTCCCTCAAAGTCCAACACTGGCCTGGCTGAAAGATTGGCGAAATTGTAGGGTGTAATTAATCCCGGCTAGTCTTTCCTTTTAGGGTTTGAAGGAAGATTTGATAAAAACAGTGGGAGCCATCCTGATTAGATAAAATTATAACCAATCTAATCTTACAAGAGCATATGCTAAGTGTTTTCTTCTCTCTCTCTCTAGGTAGCGACCAGGTCACACCTTAATCAAGATAATAATATGGATGTATTGACCGAACCCTCTTGTTATACTGTGCTGGGGAACGTTGGTCCCGCTCCGACTCATAATTGTTATAAGACCGAGCAGGAAATAGGGGATTACCAGGATTCCCGTGCCACCCAAACGAAGAAAGTGCATGCTGATGCATTTTCTTCGGGTGTGTTCATTACAGAGAACTGTGTCTCAGTATCCTTTATGTCCTGGGTATGAGATACCGGATCAGGATCCAACACATATAATCTGTTACATGGGCTACTGATTGGTAGAGAACTGGGAATGGGTGATAAAGTTTCAAAAGTTAGAAACGGTGCAATTGTTGCAGCCAAGATGTTGGCAGTTATCACCCTGTATTACCAAATACATTGATTCTGAACGAATGTTATTAAATACCGAACTTGATATACAACATCATATCAGTCTCTTTATTTAGTAAAGAAGGATATAATTTTGTATTGTTGGATAATGTTTTGAACATTTCCTATATCAAGAGTTGATCAGTTCAGGCACGTTATCTAAAAGCATATACGTTCTAAATCAAACCACAGTTCTCAACGTACAGAACACACACAAAAGGAAGAGTTTAGAAATGAACGAATCCTTCTTGAGGCATTGTAGACTAGGTCATAGCAATGCGACCCGACTAGCTAAGTTACATTAAGATGCATATTTAAATCAGTTTGAATTTACATCTTGTGAAACTTGCCAGTCATGTCACAAAGATAAAATGGCCATAGCTCTGTTTACTGGAAACAGAGAAAGAGTTAGTGAACTCTTGGGATTGCTACATGATGATGTATGTAAGTCCCATGTCTACAAATGCCAGGACCGGTTCTTTGTATTTCATTACATTCACTGATGATCTTTCAAGATTCGGACATATGTTCCTGTTGAAACACAAGTCTGAAGCTTTTGAGAAATTCAAAGAATATAAGTCAGAAGTAGAGAACTAAAATGGGTATAAGTATTATGTTCTATGATAAGATCAGGGAGGAGAATACTTGAGCACGGAGATCCTGGACTATTCTAAAGGAGAATGAGATTCTCTCTCAGCATTACTCCTCCGAATACACCACAACACAACGGTGTATCGGGGTGGAGCAATCGCACCCTATTAGATATAGTGCGCTCTATGATGAGTACTACTGAGTTGCCTATTTCCTTTTGGGGGTTATGCACTTGTGAAGCTGCATACCTATTGAATAGGGTTCCAACCAAATCAGGTGCCTACCACTCCATATGCGATATGGTATGGGAAGAGCCCATGTCTTAAGAAGTTAAGATTTGGGGTTGTCCGGCCTATGTCTAAAAGCAAAATCTGTAGGGTTCCTGGGCACACTCATGAGGTTCTACAACTGATCAACCATGCCAAATTCAAAAATTTATGTGCCGAGAAACCCTATGCAAGATCGTTAACTAAAGGATAGGCGAAACTATAAGCTAGCAAACAACTTTACTAATAGTGAAAGGGACTACAACCTTTGTAGATCCGGTCCTCCACCTCTTTAGCTCCGTGATGACGTCCCTCCACTGCGATCATCGGTATCCTAGACTCTAGCGTTGGTTTCATCGGAGAAATGATCGGGCTAGGTCGTTGACTTCGATGCCGAAGATGATCTACGTCGAGGCGACTCAAACTCAAGCTCTATCTTCACTCGGTCGTGAAACTTGTGAAGAAAACACCCTATACAACATGGCAAGTGGTAGAGGATGATGAAATAGGATGTGGGTTCACTTTGGATTTGGATTTCTCACTTGATTTCATCACTTGGAAATTTTCAAGAATAGTTTTCTTCACTTGAAGAAGATGAAGAAGAAGAAGAAAGAAAAATGAATACTTGAAAATAATAAATCAGGTGATGCTTATCATAATGCAACCATGGGTAAAGATAACTCATGTAGGGAGCAAACCATAGTTTAGGTGATGGTTAGGTCAAAGCATAAAGACAAAATGGTTAAGACTTTGAAAAATGCTAAGAAGCTTCATGAAGCTTAAAGCAAAGAAAGAAAAAAGCCACCATTTTGTTTTTACAAAATAAATAAAGAAAATAAAACCCTAACCATTAACTAAACATGATTTAAAGCATACACACCCAAGTTTGCATGAATCATCAAACATGATACAAACTAGTGCACAAACATATATCATATATACAATGTGCACAATCTAGTGAGAAAAAACAATCTTAAGTGAACCAATACTAGTTAATGTAAAGTAATATACCAAATATATAATTATACATTAAATCATTAAATCAACACTTGATTTAATGATCCGGTCATACTGCATATAACCGACTAATATCAAGTGTATCAATGTATCGAATCAACATTTGATTTGGTAACCCGGCTATATCTTATATGACCGTCCAATGATACAAATCGCGAGAATAGAATTCAGTATCACATACTGGTATTATTCTCGGTCCCGCACATATCTCATATGCGCTCCTATTTCGTTTCGCTTGAGCCAAGAAACCTCTGTGTAGGACTCTAAAGACTCGTCAATACGCCGGCAGCAGGTGATGATCATATCAAACATCCACAAGCCGCAAGCGGTCTGCTAAACGTAACGGCCACCCGGGTATTGAGCGATCAGAAGATCAACGAGCAAGCCCGCTCACACTCCTGTGAATCCAACCAGCAACACTTACCGTACAGTCTGGTCTGTTCGTCTGATATATCGCATATCTCGCCTAGGGGTGGTAAACGTCAGACCCCAATAGCTTGATAAGTCATGCCGATGTAAGGTCCATAACAATCGTGAAACTACTGATAACTCTTACCAGTAAATCACTGCAACCCTGGCCAGGGATTTCCAGTTATGGCCAGTCGAGCATAGCGCAACATTAACCCCCAATACCGGGAGAGACGAATCCCCTCCTATCGCTCATTGCCTCCATGTGAATCGGGACTGTACCTAAAAACCACCTGTTTGCATGACTCAGTAGAGCCGTGGTAGGGTGGAAATCAAAGCACAGTGGGAGACACACAAGACTCTATGACGATCTCGGGTTAACAGACTAAGCTGTACCAGTGTCACCAGAGAACTGCCATCTAACGTGAGGTATAATACCATCTGGGAGTTCTCGGCGAGTCTATTCAGTGTACCCAGTCACCACTGAGCACCCGCATACCATCTCTGATGTCAAACACCAATGGATATGGGATCATCCATCGCCCATCACATGGGTCGAGAAGATATACACTAGTCTACTCTGGAATATCGATGCCCCGTCTTGATATTCCCACGACTAGGAACATTGAAGGATGTACCCAGGCCCCACTAGTATGATCCGCATCATAGTCCTAGAAGTCGAGTACATATCCTTGTAAGTCCACGTTACCTCTCCCGGTTCTTTCGGGCTTGCGGAAATGGTGAAAAACGATTTTTAAGACTTAGGTAACATGGACTACAAAAACGGATCTTTGCTAAACTACACACTAGCAACCTAACAAGAGATTTGTCTACTCGGTTAGGGGTTATACCTCACTTGAACTCCTTCTTCTTGAAATCTTTGTAGTGGTTGGATGGTGCTTTCCTCGTCGCCTTCTTTCGTCAAAGATGGATCCACCCGAGGGTTTCTTCCTTTGAGCTCCTTTCTCGAACTTTGAGAGAACTAGGGTATCCGGCTTGCTAAACCTTTTACCTTAGAGAGAGTAGAGAGTGTCTTAGGGTGTTTTATCTTCAAGGAGATGTTTCTCAACACATGAGATTTGTTCTCCTTGAACTAGAGGAGGAGGAAGATGAAGAGAAGAGAGAGAAATAATATGATAGAAATGAGATGGTATTTTACAACCATAACATATATGTGATTTATCTAATAATAATATTAATTGAAAATGAAAAAGGTGATGGAAAGTTTGAAGAGACCATTATCATATCACAATAAATGTATTTTGCAAAGATCAAAGAGCATCTTGAAAGGTAATGATGATGGTCAATGTTTCAAACCTAGTCAACTAGTCAACCTTGGTCAACAAGTCAACAAACCCAACCATGACACAATTTCATTTAATTAATAATATTAATTGATAAATCACAAGATCATTAGGGTTTGGAAAAAGACAACTGTCAGCAGTGCATATACACCCGTTCCAAAACCCTAATGAAAAACCTCTTCCTCCGCCTCAAACAACTGTGCATACACACCCGCATTCATGTTCCGAGGAACATCAACACAATGAGATAAAACTAACCCCAAAGCATATACTAGGATCTGGCTCAAACCAGAGCCCGCTAGTAATGACCGTCCGGACACTAAACGTGCACAAGTGCGCGGATGTGAACGGACCCTGTCGCAAAACCATGCGACCTCTACTCTGTTTTGCCCAAAAGAGAATAGCCCTCTGTGTGGGACTCTAAAGACTCGAAACTACGCTGGCAGTGGATTTAACCACAGACCGCAAGCGGCACTAGCTGTGCGTAACGGTCCCCAGGTAGATGCCGATAAGAAGACGGACGAGGTGAAACCCATCTGAACTCCTACTGAGTCTGAATGTGACAATCTATATACAGTCCGGTCTGTTCGTCTGATACATCGCATGGCAGGACTAGGGGGCGGTAAACGCCAGTCCCCTAATAGCGGTACAAGTCGTGTCGGAGTGAAGCCCAGAACACCCTGAGATTGTTAGTGTATATGCCCAAGGGGCCATTATTGTATCATACTAGTTTGTATATTACTTAATGGAAGCTTGGGATATTCACATGTATATAACAGTCTTGCTAAATATGGTAGTATGCTACTTGGTTTTTTCTATCTTAATATGTGAGTATACGTATTGATAGAGCTCTTAGGATCTTGCTTGACTACCCGCGTTGTGATGGCAGTCACACTAGTGGGGGCTGGGTAGTCTACAAGCACATCCTTATTCAGGTCCCTAGTCGTTGGATTATCGAGACAGAGCATCGATACTTCGGAGTAGACTAGTGTGTACGCTTCTCATCCCAGTTGGGGAAATGGTCTGTCCCACAGCCGTCAGTACGTCGTACTGGAGATAGTATGCAGGTGCTCGTTATGTTACGGGTACACCGGACAGGACTCACAGGGAACTGTTGGTTGGTTTTATACCAGTCGTCAGTGAACAGTTCCCAGGTGACATGAGTACAGCATAGTCCGCAGACTTAACACTGCTACTTCGCCTCGAGTGTGTCCTACTGTTCTTAGATTGCTACCCTACCACGGCTCAAAGGAGTCGTGCAAACAGGTAGCAGTTGGGTGCAGTCCCGAGCACTTGGAGGCAGTGGCGGTTAGACAGGATTCGTCTCTCCCAGTATTGGGGGTTGATATCGCGCTGTGTCAGAGAGCCATTACGCAAAGTCCCTGGCCAGGGCAAGCGAGATTTGCTGGTAGGTTCCAGTAGTTTCTCAGGGTGTAATGGGCTTCCCTCCGACACGACTTATACCGCTATTAGGGGACTGACGCTTGCCGCCTCCCTAGGCCCGATATGCGATAGTCTTGGACGAACAGACCAGACTGAATGGAGATTGTCACAGCAGGCTCAGTAGGAGTTCGGATGGGTTTCCTCATCGGCCTTCTTATCGATATCTACCTGGGAACCGTTACGTACAGCTAGTGCCGCTTGCGGTCTGTGGTTAAACCCACTGCCAGCATAGTAGTCGAGTCTCTAGAGTCCCACACAGAGAGTTTTCCTACTCCGGGCGAAACGATATAGAGGTCGTATGGTTTTACGACAAGGGTTCGGACGCATACGTGTGTTTACGCACGTATGACTTTCGGACAGTTTTTACCAGTCGACTTTGGTTTAAGCCAGTTACTGGTATCCGGTTATTGGATTTATACAGTCTAAAGTTTTTCCGTATTTTTGCGGAAAGGAGGGGCGTTCTCGTAATTGCGCGAGAAGCTTCTAGAAGGTGGTGACTAAGGAGGTTTAGGTGGCATATACAATGAATGTGATTAGTGAGTCATATGAATGATTCATCCATGTCATTAATGCATGATAAATGCTTAATGACTCATGGAGTGAATCATCACTAGATATTATCAAGCATGGTTGCTAAATTGTTTTATTTTCTTTTCTTGATAAAAAGAAATGCTTGATATATATTATCATAACTCATTATTCTCACTTCATTATTATTCTCATCTTCTCTCTCCTCAAGCTCTCCCTCTTTAAACCCTAATCCTCCCCTCTCATGTGTTGAGTACAAGAATTAGCTAGACTAATTAAACCATAACCCTTACTCTATATCACCTAGCTTCTTTGATTAGCACTTAAAGAAGGTTAGTTGCTTCAAGTTTAGAGGCTAAGCTTGGAGTAAAGCTCTCGGGTGGATCATCTACTGCTTCGAGAAGGTCGAGGAGGAGGAGGAGTTCGCAAAGACGAAGGACACGATTCGTTAGGTATAATCCCTAAACATAGTAGTATAGAACTTCAATGTTTCATGTTAGTTATCGTTTAGCTTCGATTCATGCGGTTAGTCGATGTTTAAGCAAAGAACAAGATCGTTTTTCAAATTTCCGCCTCCCCGCAAGATGTGGGGTGTTGTACATCGACTTACAGTGGTATCAAAGCCTCGCTAAACAATAAATAACTTACTTGCAAATTTGTATGAATTTCGAACGGAAAAAACTAAACCGGAAAAGCCCGAAATCACAAGTTTCTGTCGATTTTTAAATGAAGTCCAAAAATTTTTCAGGGAGGTTCAGAAAGCTTGAAATGACAGTAGAAGAACACCCAAGAAATTTGGGCCCTTGAATCGTCTAAAGCGCCGCGGAACCGCCGTGGATCCCACCGATCCGCCGCGCTTCCGCCGCCGAGTTGGCGATTCAGGAACCCAATTTTACTGAGTTGGTTCTATGGTTTATTTGGTATTTTCTGGAATTTTTTATTTTTGCTCAGGTTTCAAATTTACAGAGAAGTATTGGAGCAAAATTAAAAGTGTTTAATCGATCGAAATTATACAGTATTTGCTTGTTGGATTATATCTGTGTTTGTATAATGTGTTCGTAAACCTCCCCTAACTGCTAGTATGTCGGTTGGCAGGGGGTTGCACATTTCTGTAATGGATTTTATCTGTTTGTGCTTATGAACTGTGTTGGAGTGTTGTGATGTATAGCCGGGGTTATGTGATGGGTTATTATTTAATTCATTTGATGTAAATGTAATTTGTTGTAATATTATTTTGCGGGGCACATCCAGGCTGCGGTTGTAGCCACCGTTGTATTATTTCATTTTACTGTTTTTGCTCCTAGGACAGACCCAAGGTGGGGTGCACAAACTGCCGGGCGGGTAGTTTGCCGCACCCGTAGGGGTCTTGGGTGGGGTAATGGCTATTCATCACAACTGTGTAATCCGTCTTTTGTTGCAGGCTCAAAACAAACACGGATTGCTTGCAAATCCAATTAAGTTCATCTGTGATCTGGAATGAATATCATTGCGTCAGACGAATGTAAAATATCTATATTTATGATAGCTATTTTAGACGTCACTTATGTTTTACACCCGCGCTAGCCCAGTCCCCGCTCTGTCGTTAGTTAAGTAACCTAACGAGTAATGACGGGACCCAGTGGCGAATGCGGATGGCATAAGAGGACGTCATATTTTCGTTGTTCTCTGCAATGATAGGTTAATGATGGGACGCATTATCTATAATGCAAAGAAAATAAACCAAAGTTTTAATCGTTGGAACAATTTAAAAGAAACCACTCGGTTAATTTTAAAACAGATATTTTTAAATGTGGAGCTTTAACCACTCCTTTTAAAAGCTATCAGGTTCCTTCGGTTATATCAAGTTCACTACGTTCACGGTTTCGCCAAAACCATTCGTAGCCCTCCGTCATTTCATTTGGGTATTCAGTAGTATTCAAGCTATGCATTTTGGCCAAAGTCAAGGCATAGTGTTTGGTAGCTGCTGGGTTTTCATTTGTTGCATAAGATAGATGAGTTGGTTTGGGACAGTCGTATTATCATTTGACCAAAGTCAGGGGTATATACGGATGGGTTCAAATTGACAAGATAATGACGGGTAGAACTTGACATGTGACTTATGACATTTTGACCAAAGCCAAGGTCATAAGAGCATGGGGCAAAAACTTATATCGGGAATTTCTAAAGAAACTGAAATTTGCAAAGAGATGCATACCATTTGGAGTTTGATGAATGTTGGTAGCATTCCTTCAACATTATCATACGATGATATTTGGATCCCGATCCTACTGTGAGTATATGCTACTTATCAGGATATTCGTCACTTAACGATCAATGCTATAAACCAAGTAGGTGTCAAGAAAGGTGTCAGCGGGGTTACGCCCCCAGAGAAAAGAGGTTATTTAATTAAGGAACTTCGCGAAAGCGTTGGAAAACCTCCCTCAAAGTACCGACACCAGCCTGGCTGAACGGTTAAGCAAGTATTGTACAGTGAGAATAGTCCTGGCTAATTCTTCTTTTATGGTTTGAGGAAGGATTCGAGAAACAGTAGGAGCCATCCAGTTTAGATAAACTAAAAACCACTCTAATCTTGCAAGAGCATCATGCTAAAGAGTTTTCTTCTCTCTCTCCTAATTGCAGCGACCCTGAAAATGACTGGACTTAAGTTACTTTTAGAGAAAAATATACTGACAGGGCCAAACTATAAAGATTGGCTTCGGAATGTCAAAATAGCTTTGACCTATGACAAATTGGGGTACGTCCTCACCGCTACGGCACCTGCTGTCCCTGGTCCCAAATCCAGTAATGCGGATAAGGAAATCCGCAAAACCTGGGATTTAGATTGCGCGAAAGCCAAGTGCATCGTGCTTGCCTCGATGAACAATGAACATCAGAGGAGGCACGAGGATATAGAACTAGACGTCATATTTCTCCATACAAAGGAACTTTATGGAGAGCAATCTCGTATAGCAAGATACGAGACCTCAAAGAACTTGTTTCGAGCGAGGTTGGCTATCGGGTCATCGGTAAGAGAACATGTTCTAAAGATGATCGGCTATATAGAAAAGCTCGCAGACCTTGGGACGACTTTGGATAATGAGCTCTATACAGACCTTATTCTCCAGTCCCTTCCTTCCACCTACGCCCAGTTTATCCTGAACTTCAACATTCAAAGAAAAGAAGTTGAACTTCCGGAACTCCTGAACATGTTAAGGAGTGCAGAGGGCACCTTGCAGAAGGCAAGGGAAACACCCGCTATGTTTGTTGACGGTGCATCTTCTTCCGGGTCCAAGGCTAGGGCCAAAGGAAGGAAGAAGAAGGCCGTCCCCAGACCTAGAGGAGGTGTAAGTAAGGTGGGAGGGAAGGGAAAGAAAAAGTTTCCGGTACCGGTAGTTGACCAGGATGAGTGCTTCCATTGTCACAGGAAAGGGCACTGGAAGAAGGATTGCAAGGCATGGAACGCCAAGAACCAGGAACCGAAGCAAGCTGTGGCTTCAACTTCAGGTGTGTTTGTAATTGAGAATTGTCTGTCGATCAACTCTACTTCCTGGGTATTGGATACCGGATCAGGATCTCATATTTGCAATTCATTGCAGGCACTGAGAAACCGTAGAGTGCTGAAGGAAGGTGATATGACCCTAAAGGTTGCTAACGGAGCTAGCGTAGGAGCTGCGTCCGTCGGGGATTATCACCTAGGATTGACGAGTGGACACATTTTGGTTTTACATAACTGTTTTTTTGTACCAAGCTTAACGTGTAATATCATATCAGTTTCCTTGTTATCAAATAAAGGTTATGATTTCACGTTTGTAAGAGATGTTGTTAACATCCACCTTAATCATGGTTTGATTGGGTCAGGTACACTAAATAACGGTATATATGTTTTAAACCAACTCCAAATTTTCAATGTCCAGAACACACTAAAAAGAAAGTCTCCAGATTTAAATAAAGCTTTCTTATGGCATTGTAGACTGGGTCACATCAATGAGAGAAGGTTGACTAAGTTGCATAGAGAAGGATATTTGGACTCGTTCGAATATCAAACTTATGACACTTGTCAATCTTGTCTCAAAGAAAAGATGACAAAGACTCCATTTACTGGACAAGGGGTAAGAGCGAGCGAGCTCTTAGGACTCATACACAGCGATGTCTGTGGTCCAATGTCTATACATGCAAGAGGTGGTTTTTCCTATTTCATTACTTTCACGGATGATTACTCAAGATACGGATTCATTTATCTGATGAAACATAAATTCGAGGCTTTTGAGAAATTCCAAGAGTATAAGAATGAAGTAGAAAACCAAACCGGCAAAAGTATCAAGACACTTAGATCTGATCGAGGTGGTGAATACTTGAGTGCCGAGTTCCTAGGTTACCTAAAAGAGAAAGGAATTCTCTCTCAGCTTACTCCTCCATACACTCCACAGCATAACGGTGTATCGGAGAGACGGAATCGAACCCTATTGGATATGGTACGATCCATGATGAGTAATGCTGAGTTACCGCGATCTTTTTGGGGTTATGCGCTAGAATCAGCAGCATATCTTCTGAACAGGGCTCCTACCAAGACTGTGCCTACCACTCCATATCAGATGTGGACTGGGAAGAAACCCCATCTTCAGCATATGAAGATTTGGTGATGTCCAGTTTTTGTTAAAAAGCAGCATGTGGACAAGCTCGAGGCACGATCAGTAAAATGTATATTTGTGGGATATCCAAAGAACTCCAAGGGATATTATTTCTATTACGCAGAGGAACAAAAGGTCTTTGTTTCTCGTAATGCCCATTTTCTGGAACATCTGTTTTTAGAAAAGGAAATAAGTGGGAGCGAAATAGAACTGGAAGAAATTCCAGAACAACAAACTGCTACTGAAAGTTTGGTAGAACCGGAAGTTCAAGAAGTCCAGGACATTCCCGCACCCCTCCGCAGGAGTAGTAGGCCGTCTCATCCGCCTGAGAGATACTACGGTTTTCTCATAGATGGGGATAGAGAGGATTGCATCATAGATGATGATGAACCTACTGACTTCCAACAGGCCATCCAGAGCGGCGACTCGGTACGATGGCTAGATGCAATGCGGACCGAAATGGAGTCCATGTACACCAACAAAGTATGGACTTTGGACTTTGCTCCAGATGGGGTAAAACCCATAGGATGCAAATGGATCTTCAAGAAAAAGATTGGTGTAGATGGACAGGTGGAAACCTATAAGGCTAGACTTGTTGCAAAGGGTTTTCATCAAAGACCTGGTTTGGACTATGACGAAACTTTTTCTCCAGTGGCTATGCTCAAATCCATTCGGGTCCTTCTTGCTATTGCTGCCTTCCATGATTATGAAATCTGGCAGATGGACGTAAAGACGGCTTTTCTGAATGGAAATTTAGAAGAGTGCGTCTATATGGATCAGCCAGAGGGTTTCAATCAGAGTGGGAGCAGCGGGAAAGTATGCAAGCTGCTTAAGTCCATTTATGGACTAAAGCAGGCATCGCGGAGTTGGAACATCTGTTTTGATGAGACAGTCAAAGAATATGACTTTATCAAAAATCCAGATGAACCGTGCATATATAGTAAAGTTGTAGCCAGAAGTGTCGTATTCCTCGTCTTGTACGTGGATGACATTCTATTAATAGGAAATGACATTCCTATGCTACAATCTGTCAAAGGATTCTTGTCACACAGGTTCTCCATGAAAGACCTGGGTGATGCCTCTTACATTCTGGGGATCCTGATCTATCGTGATAGATCCAAGAGGATGTTGGGACTTTCGCAGTCCAGGTATATCGACACTGTACTGAAAAGATTCAGTATGGAAGATTCTAAGCGTGGTAATCTACCGGCTTGTCACGGAATCACCCTCTCCAAAGGGATGTCTCCCAAGACTGATTTGGAAAGGGAACGCATGTCTATTATACCCTACGCTTCTGCGGTAGGCTCTATAATGTATGCGATGTTGTGCACCAGACCAGATGTAGCTTACGCACTTAGCGTGGTAAGCCGGTATCAGTCAGACCCAGGGGAGAAACACTGGATAGCAGTAAAGAAAATTCTCAAGTACCTGAGAAGGACTAAGGAGATGTTCTTGGTTTACGGCGGAAAAGACCTCAGGTTGGAGGCCTTTGCTGATTCCGGCTTCCAGAGTGATAAGGACGATTCCAAGTCCATGACGGGTTATGTCTTTACCCTCAATGGAGGGGCGGTGTGCTGGAAGAGCTCCAAGCAGGACACCGTTGCTGACTCAACGATGGAAGCGGAGTATATAGCTGCTTGCGATGCCGCAAAAGAAGCAGTCTGGATAAAGAAGTTCCTAACAGAACTTCAGGTGGTTCCTACCATAGTTGATCCAATACCTCTGTATTGCGACAACAACGGAGCTATAGCTTTAGCGAAGGAACCAAGGTCCCATCAGAAGTCCAGACACATCTTAAGGCGGTATCACCTAATCAGGGAGATCATTGATCGTCAGGAGATCGAGGTTCGAAGAGTTGCTTCTGAAGAGAACATTGTTGATCCATTCACGAAGGCCCTACCTCAGATTCAGTTCGAGAGGCTACTCGAGATCATCGGTCTTCGATATGCCAGTACATGGCCCTAGTGCAAGTGGGAGATTGTTAGTGTATATGCCCTAGGGGCCATTATTGTATCATACTAGTTTGTATATTACTTAATGGAAGCTTGGGATATTCACATGTATATAACAGTCTTGCTAAATATGGTAGTATGCTACTTGGTTTTTTCTATCTTAATATGTGAGTATATGTATTGATAGAGCTCTTAGGATCTTGCTTGACTACCAGCGTTGTGATGGCAGTCACACTAGTGGGGGCTGGGTACTCTATAAGCACATCCTTATTCAGGTCCCTAGTCATTGGATTATCGAGACAGAGCATCGATACTCCGGAGTAGACTAGTGTGTACGCTTCTCATCCCAGTTGGGGAAATGGTCTGTCCCACAGCCGTCAGTACGTCGTACTGGAGATAGTATGCAGGTGCTCGTTAGGTTACGGGTACACCGGACAGGACTCACAGGGAACTGTTGGTTGGTTTTATACCAGTCGTCAGTGAACAGTTCCCAGGTGACATGAGTACAGCAAAGTCCGCAGACTTAACACTGCTACTTCGCCTCGAGTGTGTCCCACTGTTCTTAGATTGCTACCCTACCACGGCTCAAAGGAGTCGTGCAAACAGGTAGCAGTTGGGTGCAGTCCCGAGCACTTGGAGGCAGTGGCGGTTAGACAGGATTCGTCTCTCCCGGTATTGGGGGTTGATATCGCGCTGTGTCAGAGAGCCATTACGCAAAGTCCCTGGCCAGGGCAAGCGAGATTTGCTGGTAGGTTCCAGTAGTTTCTCAGGGTGTAATGGGCTTCCTTCCGACACGACTTATACCGCTATTAGGGGACTGACGCTTGCCGCCCCCTACGCCCGATATGCGATAGTCTTGGACGAACGGACCGGACTGTATGGAGATTGTCACAGCAGGCTCAGTAGGAGTTCGGATAGGTTTCCTCATCGGCCTTCTTATCGACATCTACCTGGGGAGCGTTACGTACAGCTAGTGCCGCTTGCGGTCTATGGTTAAACCCACTGCCAGCGTAGTAGTCGAGTCTCTAGAGTCCCACACAGAGAGTTTCCCTACTCCGGGCGAAACGATATAGAGGTCGTATGGTTTTACGACAAGGGTTCGGACGCATACGTGTGTTTACGCACGTACGACTTTCGGACAGTTTTTACCAGTCGGGTTTGGTTTAAGCCAGTTACTGGTATCCGGTTATTAGATTTATACAGTCTAAAGCTTTTCCGTATTTTTGCGGAAAGGAGGGGCGTTCTCGTAATTGCGCGAGAAGCTTCTAGAAGGTGGTGACTAAGGAGGTTTAGGTGGCATATACAATGAATGTGATTAGTGAGTCATATGGATGATTCATCCATGTCATTAATGCATGATAAATGCTTAATGATTCATGGAGTGAATCATCACTAGATATTATCAAGCATGGTTGCTAAATTGTTTTATTTTCTTTTCTTTATAAAAAGAAATGCTTGATATATATTATCATAACTCATTATTCTCACTTCATTATTATTCTCATCTTCTCTCTCCTCAAGCTCTCTCTCTTCAAACCCTAATCCTCCCCTCTCATGTGTTGAGTACAAGGATTAGCTAGACTAATTAAACCATAACCCTTACTCTATATCACCTAGCTTCTTTGATTAGCACTTAAAGAAGGTTAGTTGCCTCAAGTTTAGAGGCTAAGCTTGGAGTAAAGCTCTCGGGTGGATCATCTACTACTTCAAGAAGGCCGAGGAGGAGGAGGAGTTCGCAAAAACGAAGGACACGATTCGTTAGGTATAATCCCTAAACATAGTAGTATAGAACTTCTATGTTTCATGTTAGTTATCGTTTAGCTTCGATTCATGCGGTTAGTCGATGTTTAAGCAAAGAACAAGATCGTTTTTCAAATTTCCGCCTCCCCGCAAGATGTGGGGTGTTGTACATCGACTTACAGAGATAACACTAGAAACCTACCAGTATATCTCGCTTGCCCTGGCCAGGGACTGCTCGTGTAATGGTTATCCTAGACACAGCGTGATGTCAACCCCCAATACTGGGAGAGACGAATCCTGTCTAACCGTCACTGCCTCCAAGTGCTTCGGGACTGCACCCAACTACTACCTGTTTGCACGACTCCTTTGAGCCGTGGTAGGGTAGTAATCTAAGTACAGTGGGAACACACTCAAGGCGAAGTGACAGTGTCAAGTCAGCGGACTAAGCTGTACTCATCACCTAGGAACTGATAACTGACGATAGGTATAGTACCAACCAACAGTTCCCGACGAGTCCTGTCCAGTATACTCGTAACCCAACGAGCACCCGCATACTATCTCCAGTACGACGTACTGATGGCTGTGGGACAGACCATCTCCCACACTGGGATGAGAAGCGCATACGCTAGTCTACTCCGGAGTATCGATGCTCTCTCTCGATAGTCCTGCGACTAGGGACCTGCATAAGGATATGCTTATAGATTACCCAGCCCCCACTAGTGTGACTGCCATCACAACACTGGTAATCAAGTAAATATCCTAAGGGCTCCACTAATGTGTATAAGTGATATACTAAAATAAACACATGTACACATTGAAGTAGAAACAAACCAAGTAGCATACTACTATATTGAGCAAGATTGTTTATACAACTGTGAATATCCCAAGCTTCCATTAAATAATATACAAACTAGTATGATACAGTAATGGCCTCTAGGGCATATACACTAACAATCCTAAGGGCTTTATCAACATGTAACAGAGAGACAGAAAGTATACATGTTAAGATAAAGAGCAACAAGATAGCGTACTATCATGTCGAGCAAGAAAGTCCTACCTATATATGTCCCAGCATCCACTACAATATACATCCAATGTACAGTAATGGCCTCTAGGGCATACATATAACTAACAATCTCCCACTTGCACTAGGGCCATCTGTAGCAGTGGTTGCAGTATCTAATACTCAACCATCCCATAAAAGTCTCTCTTTGGGAAAAGGCCTTTGTGAGTGGATCCGCCGTGTTGTCCTCTGAGTCTACTCTCCTAACCTCGATCACCCTGGAGATCAACTGTCACGACCCGAAAGTACGGAACGTGACTGGCACTTAGATTACGAGACGTCTAAAGGCGTACCGTAACCTAAGTCAGCCAAAGCCCAGAAATCTAACCCAAAATCAAAAGAGAGTGAAGGAAAAACCTTTAATAAAGACGATTTTCAAATAAATTAAGTTGCAAAGAATCCCTTTTTAAAACATCAAAAATTTCTGAAAATTTCGGCAGAGCCTCCCCTGTATTTTCTATCCCCCAAAATGGGTACAACAAGATAATAAACATTTAATCATAAAAATGGCATCCCCAAGCGGGAGCTAGCTCTTCGCCCAAGGCGGATCACAACCACATGCAATATAATAGTAATATCAAGAAAAGAGCAAAAGGAAACGCAAAAATACCAGAAAACACACATCGGCTCAAGTGAGCTCGACCCAAAAGAACCACAAATATACAAGTCTCCCTGTCTCATCACTAAGTCGCATATACAATGTGAAATGGTAGATGGAGAATACTAGATACAATGATAAAGCAAAAGAAATAAAGTATACTCGCAACCCACCTACGGGCGATGTCGCGAGTCTGAGCAAAATGAGCTGATGATAAGATAGCCCGCCGCTACAAAGATGACGGGTCCGACCTGCAAGACACTGTGGCACAACGGGGGTGAGTTGCCAGCTCGTGAGTAAATATAACATCTAATAAGGCAATCGTAAGAATGCACGCAATGCGGAACAACATGTATGTCCATATGTGCTATAATATCTCTAGTATGCATGCACAGGTATGCAATGTCATTATTAAGTCTTTAAGTGTTTTAAATGCTAAGGTTATTGAATTCCTAACTTTAAAACATGAACATCTGTATAGTAGCTAAATATCATCAAGAAATCATCTGAAAACCTGTGTCAAGCATCGACACCAAAAAGGAATCATATCTGTCTCAATATCGGGCTCCGTCAGTCCGGATCGGCCCATATCATAAATCTCACGACAACGGTCGGTATCCTCCGGATATCCGCCGCGCCAGACATCACCGGTAGGTAGTCTTCCCCTGCCAGGCTCATCGTCTACAACTCGATCTTCTTGCCCCGGGGT
This sequence comes from Agapanthus africanus, assembly GCA_030015575.1. Classification (NCBI taxonomy): domain Eukaryota; kingdom Viridiplantae; phylum Streptophyta; class Magnoliopsida; order Asparagales; family Amaryllidaceae; genus Agapanthus; species Agapanthus africanus. The sequence continues at coordinate 213,441,234 of JASDDO010000004.1, forward strand.
ACCATACCGGGCCCACCATGTACCCGAGACGGTTCCTCCACTCCTCGAATCGGGTCTCGAAATCCAACAGAAAACATGAAAACTCATGGTGGACGACACATACATCACGAGAAAACCGCAACTTTGTTTTAAAAATGTTAAATATAAGCTTTTGTTAAATTCTTGCGGTTTTCCCCAAAAATCCAGAAATCACAGCAAAACTGAAATCCTCAAGAAAATCATAATGTCCACATGTTATATATATGACAAATGTCTATGATATCAATGTGTATGATGTAAATTTTGGCTCTAGTTCTATGTAAATATGATGATGCGAGATATGTGCATGCAATGCAGTTTTATATATCAAGTTTAAATGCAGGTGATGATATTAGGATAAACAGGTTCTATCGTGCACGTGACATGTCAATTACCAAAGGTGTGTGTGTCACCTGAATAGTGCGCGTGCAATGGATGCCAATGGTAAGGTATTCGTGTCCTACGAAATGATATCGCATATGTATATATGAATGTCATATGAATGTCCATGCAATCTAGTATAGGGTTAGCTGTAAGGGTATGCAATGTACATAATTGGATAAGCTAGTTAACAATATAATTATTGCATAAGGTAGAGTAATCCTAACTCAGGGGGGGGCGCCTCGCGCCATCCAGACGATTCCCCCGTAGATGAATATATCTACTCACCAGAAATCCCCGCTAATCTGATCCGGTCACCGCTTTGCCTTTACGCGCCGTATCCGATGTTTCTCCGACCGATCCTATATTTGCACAACACCAAGTATAAGATTGCATAACCCTAAACGATGCAAGTCACATTATATAAATATCGACGCTCACAAATTAATCACAACGTGCACTCGGTACGCGGAAAATACACGAAAATCGCTAAAACCTTAACTAAAATCGCCGTTTCGGGGCAATTGTCAAAACTAAAACCCGACTAAACAAAACTCCGCATTCACACACCCTAATAGTCGTTTAAGAAGCTAATTATATCGCTAATATAATGAAATTTGATCGCATTCTAGTTTACATAAAAATCTAGCAAGCAATTTTCTTACCGATTCGACGCAAATATCGCAATTTTATCGATTTAGCGAGCGTAACATCGCACAATTCACCACTCTAATTAATTAGATAACCAAACCCCAACTTTAATACATCAACCATGCTTCAAACCCTAATCCACAATCAAACCCCTTTCTTGAATTTCATGAACAAGCAATTTCTATTAAATTGATAATTCAAAATTCTATTTTAGCACCTTTAAACTACAATTTGACAAAGAGATTAGAATTTTCACCTCACAAGCTTGAACCCTAGCTTGCTCAAGTCTCCAAGAAGCCTCCTTTCATCAACTTTTTAAACTAATTTGGGTTGAAGAGAGGGTGGATTAGGGTTTTACTTTGAATTGGAGAAGAAAATAATGTATTTTTGTTGATTTTTTCATGATTTTAGAAGCAAGAAAAATGAGGAAAAAAATTGGGCTGAAGGAGGGAGGCTCGGCCTGAGCTAGAGGGTGAGGGAGAGTGAGGGAAAAATGTGGAAGGTTCCAAGAAAAAGTCACTCTCAATTGTATTTAATGCTTAACATAACAATTTTTACAAAAAAACCCCTTTTTTGTTCATTTTTTCATTAAATTTCCAACCCAAAAACTAAAAATGTGAAAGTCATGAAACAATTTTATTAACACCATATTTTATCTTATAAAGACTCCTAATTAAGAAATTTACCTAATTAAATTTGTATTTATCCCTAATTAAATATATTTAAAAAGGCTTAAAATAATAAAAAAATAATTAATTACGAAAAAAAAAAATTATTTGACTAGAAAATTATAAATGACATTTTAGTGACAAAATTATAGTAATATCTTATTTAAATTTTGTATAATTAGGTCTACAATGAAAATTATCAATTTTGACTTTTTACGGAAAAAGCCGAAAAATTGGCCGATTACCGAAAAACTGCCTAAACGATTTTCGAAGGGTTACAATCTTCCCCCCTTAAAGAAATTCGGTCCCCGAATTTAGAATTTAACTACGCGTACCTTCAAAAAGATGGGGATATCTCTTCCTAATCTCGACCTCGGTCTCCCAGGTGACCTCCTCGCTGTTCGGGCCACGCCAAAGGACTTTGACAGACGGTATGACCTTCGACCTCAATTTCTTCACCTGCCGATCCAAGATGACCACCGGCTGCTCGGTGAAAGAAATATCACGCTCTAACTGGATCGTCTGGTGCTGAATCACCTGGGAAGGATCATGAAGGTACTTGCGGAGCATCGAGACATGGAATACGGGATGAACATCGGGGAAGCTGGGCGGAAGAGCTAACCGATAAGCGACTGGACCAACACGCTCTAGGATCTCGAAAGGACCAACATATCTAGGACTCAGTTTCCCTTTCTGCCCAAATCTCATCACACCCTTCATCGGAGAGACCTTTAGGAAAACATGATCGCCAACAGCGAACTCGAGTCGGCGACGACGCCTGTCAGCATAAGATTTCTGCCTGCTCTGTGCCGCTCTCATCCTGTCCCGAATCAGCTGTATTTTCTCGGTCGTCTCCTGCACGATCTGCGGCCCCAAAATACTGCTCTCCCTGAGCTCTGTCCAACATACTGGCGATCGACATCTCCTCCCATATAAAGCCTCGAAAGGTGCCATCTGAATCGTCTCCTGGAAGCTATTATTGTAGGAAAACTCGATCAAAGGCAAATGACGATCCCAGCTACCACCGAAATCTAAAACACAAGCTCTGAGCATGTCCTCAAGAGTCTGAATCGTACGCTCCGACTGACCGTCAGTCTGAGGATGGAAGGCTGTGCTAAAACTCAATCGGGTGCCTAAAGCTTCCTGTAGTTTCTGCCACAATCGGCTGGTAAACTGGGTGCCACGGTCAGACACGATGCAAGTCGGAACGCCATGCAGTCGCACTATCTCATCAATATAAACCTGGGCGTACTGAGAAAATCCAAAAGTGGTCTTCACTGGCAGAAAGTGAGCCGCTTTCGTCAGTCGATCAACAATCACCCAAATAGAGTCGTACCCTCGACTGGTCCTGGGTAGACCCACAATGAAGTCCATGGAGACCTGCTCCCACTTCCACTCAGGGATGGGCAAAGGCTGTAACTCGCCGGCTGGCCTCTGGTGCTCGGCCTTGACTTGCTGACAAGTCAGGCATCTCGACACAAAATCTGTAATATCCTTCTTCATCCCCCCACCAGTAAACCTCTCTCAAATCACGGTACATCTTGGTGGAACCTGGGTGAACACTGTATACTGATCTATGTGCCTCCTCGAGAATGTCACGCCTCAGTCCCTCTGAATCTGGCACACACAGTCGAGTCCCAAATCGAAGTATCCCCTGATCATCAATCACGAACTCAGAAACTCTGTCCTGCCGAATCTGCTCAATAATCTCTAAGATACGGGCATCGCCGGACTGTGCCTCGTGGATACGGTCAAGTAACTGTGGGCGTGCTCTGAAATAGGCCAGCTGTCCTCCTATAGGAGTAAACTCGAACTGCACTCTGCTATCACATAAAACCTGCCAATCCGCCGTCGACTGCATCTGTACTGCGCTCAAACAAGATAAGCTACCTCCGGGCCTCCTACTCAAGGCATCAGCCACCACGTTCGCCTTGCCCGGATGGTATAAAATCTCGCAGTCATAATCCTTCACCAACTCCATCCAACGGCGCTGCCTCAGGTTCAAATCTCGCTGCTGGAAGATATATTTCAAACTTTTGTGGTCCGTGAATATCTGGCACGACTCACCGTATAGGTAATGTCTCCAGATCTTGAGTGCAAACACCACTGCAGCCATCTCTAAATCATGGGTGGGGTAGTTCTGCTCGTGTTTCCTCAGCTGCCGAGAAGCATACACGATAACTCTGTCGTGCTGCATCAACACACATCCCAGCCCCACTCTAGAAGCATCACAATATACCACGAACCCGCCTGATCCTGAAGGCAATGCTAACACTGGAGCAGTAGTCAGACGAGTCTTCAACTGCTGGAAGCTATCCTCACATGCCTGGGTCCAATCAAAAGGAACCCCCTTCCGGGTCAACCCGGTCAACGGTGCAGCAATGCGGGAGAAATCCTGGACAAAACGTCGATAATAGCCGGCCAGACCTAGAAAACTGCGAACCTCTGTGACTGATACCGGTCTAGGCCAACGCTGAACTGCCTCGATCTTCTTCGGGTCCACGCAAATACCATCTCTCGTCACCACATGACCCAAGAAGTCGACACTGTCTAGCCAGAATGCGCACTTGGAGAATTTGGCGAACAGCTGATGCTCCCTCAAAGTCTGCAATGTGATACGTAAGTGCTGCTCATGCTCCTCCCGGCTCCGAGAATAAACCAAGATGTCGTCAATGAACACAATGATGAACTGATCGAGATACGGCCTGAATACGCGGTTCATCAAATCCATAAAAGCTGCCGGGGCATTGGTGAGCCCAAACGACATCACCAAGAACTCATAATGACCATATCGAGTACGGAAAGCTGTCTTCGGAATATCCTCCTTCCGAACCCGCAACTGGTGATAACCTGACCGTAAATCAACCTTCGAGAAAAACCCTGCACCCTGAAGCTGATCAAATAAGTCATCAATGCGGGGTAGGGGATACCTGTTCCGCACAGTAACCCGGTTCAGCTGACGATAATCAATGCATAAACGCATACTTCCGTCCTTCTTCTTAACAAACAGGACGGGAGCACCCCAAGGTGACACACTCGGTCGGATAAGCCCTTTGTCCAGCAAGTCCTGTAACTGATCCTTTAGCTCTCTCAGCTCCGCCGGGGCCATCCGATAAGGAGGTATAGAGATAGGCCCCGTGCCAGGGATCAAGTCAATACAGAACTCAATCTCGCGCTCTGGTGGCAGACCAGGCAGCTCGTCAGGGAATACATCAGGAAACTCTCTCACAACAGGGACCTGGTCCAACGGAACCTCTGTGGAGCTAGTATCACAAACATAAGCTAAGAATCCCTGACACCCTTTCCTTAAGAGCTGACCAGCGCGAAGAGATGAAATCAAGCTGGGAAGGGTAGCGCTACGATCTCCCTGAATAATAAGAACCGGCTCACCAGGAAAACTGAATCTGACTGCTTTTTCACGGCAGTCCACAGATGCATAACAGGTGGCTAGCCAGTCCATACCAAGAAGAACGTCAAAGTCTAGCATATCGAGGAGAATCAAATCTACTGAAGAATCTCTCTCCCCGATACGAACGGAACAAGATCGGTATACAAAACGGGCAACAAAAGACTCGCCTACCGGGGTAATAACGACAAGCGGCTGATCTAACGGAGAAGACTCTCGGCCCAACCTCGGTGCAAAATACGTGGATACATAGGAATGTGTGGAGCCTGGATCAAATAATACCCGTGCATCAAAGGAACATACTGGCAGAGTACCTGTCACGACGGCATTGGATGCCTGTGCATCCTGAGGAGTCAATGCGAACACTCGGGCCTGTCCACCACTAATAGCTGGCTGTCCTCTGCCTCTACCTCGGCCTCTGCCTCTGCCTCTGTCGCCTCGTCCTCTCTGAACCGGACCGCCACGCCCACGGCCTCTAGAAGCATCTGGCTGGCGTGAAGCATCATCAGGAGTAGGAAGTAAAGCTCTCTGAGAAGGTGGTGAGGGTGGTAAGGTCACATGCGGGACTGTCACCGCGCCCGGACGCCCCATGGTACAGTTTCTGATACGGTGGTACTGACTCCCGCACCGAAAACATCCTGGAGACGACTGCTGGGTCTGTGGATATGAACCAAATAACTGACCTCGTCTCAATCCTCTTTATTCTCTTCTCTTCTGTGTCGACTAGGTACGGAGCATATCGAGACAACTGGGTAAACTGTATATCATACTCCGACACCGTCATCCCCGGAGTCTTGCGCAAAGACTCAAAACTATGGGCTCGAGCATCTCGGACACTCTCCGGAAGAAAACGGGCAAGAAATGCAGCTGTAAACTCATCCCAAGTCATAGAAGGCAGACCTGCAGCTCGGCCTCTCTCTACTGAGTCGTACCATGTCTGGGCAAGACCCTCCAGACGAAAACTCGCAAACTCCACCAATCTATCCTCAGAACACCTCAACGAACGGCCAATCCGTGCTATCCTATCGAGAAATGTCTGTGGGTCCTCAATCTCATGAACTCCTGTAGTGAAACAGGAATAGTCTCCGTAGTAGCAGCAGGAGTGACCATCTGTGCAGCAGGTACGATCGTGGTCTGTGGGGTGGAAGGAACGTCCTCGGATCTCTGTGCCCGGCTGGACTCAACTAAATATCCCATCATCTGTCGCAACTCTTGCATGCCGGCCTCTAATCTGGCAATATGGTCAGGATAAGGCGGATCAGTATGACCCTGAGGGGTAGGCGTATCCTCCCGCTCGATCCTTGCCACAGACGGGCCTGCCCGAATCTCATCCCTAGCGGCAGCCCGCTGAGCTCTCGTAGTCTTTGGCGGCATCGAAGCTGGAATAAGAAACATGACCGATAAGGACATTGCAATTGAATCAAGGAATGCAAGGAATCAAGAAAGGAAATACAAGCAATTATGTCCTAAGGTTACTTAGGCGGAGTACCGTATCGTAAGTATGCCGCGGATCATACCCACGCTACGCCACTCTGCTTAAGTCACCTACTCCATCTACCAAGGTCGTCCTACACTCAGAAAGGTAAAACCTACGCTCTGATACCAACTTTGTCACGACCCGAAAGTACGGAACGTGACTGGCACTTAGATTACGAGACGTCTAAAGGCGTACCGTAACCTAAGTCAGCCAAAGCCCAGAAATCTAACCCAAAATCAAAAGAGAGTGAAGGAAAAACCTTTAATAAAGACGATTTTCAAATAAATTAAGTTGCAAAGAATCCCTTTTTAAAACATCAAAAATTTCTGAAAATTTCGGCAGAGCCTCCCCTGTATTTTCTATCCCCCAAAATGGGTACAACAAGATAATAAACATTTAATCATAAAAATGGCATCCCCAAGCGGGAGCTAGCTCTTCGCCCAAGGCGGATCACAACCACATGCAATATAATAGTAATATCAAGAAAAGAGCAAAAGGAAACGCAAAAATACCAGAAAACACACATCGGCTCAAGTGAGCTCGACCCAAAAGAACCACAAATATACAAGTCTCCCTGTCTCATCACTAAGTCGCATATACAATGTGAAATGGTAGATGGAGAATACTAGATACAATGATAAAGCAAAAGAAATAAAGTATACTCGCAACCCACCTACGGGCGATGTCGCGAGTCTGAGCAAAATGAGCTGATGATAAGATAGCCCGCCGCTACAAAGATGACGGGTCCGACCTGCAAGACACTGTGGCACAACGGGGGTGAGTTGCCAGCTCGTGAGTAAATATAACATCTAATAAGGCAATCGTAAGAATGCACGCAATGCGGAACAACATGTATGTCCATATGTGCTATAATATCTCTAGTATGCATGCACAGGTATGCAATGTCATTATTAAGTCTTTAAGTGTTTTAAATGCTAAGGTTATTGAATTCCTAACTTTAAAACATGAACATCTGTATAGTAGCTAAATATCATCAAGAAATCATCTGAAAACCTGTGTCAAGCATCGACACCAAAAAGGAATCATATCTGTCTCAATATCGGGCTCCGTCAGTCCGGATCGGCCCATATCATAAATCTCACGACAACGGTCGGTATCCTCCGGATATCCGCCGCGCCAGACATCACCGGTAGGTAGTCTTCCCCTGCCAGGCTCATCGTCTACAACTCGATCTTCTTGCCCCGGGGTACCATACCGGGCCCACCATGTACCCGAGACGGTTCCTCCACTCCTCGAATCGGGTCTCGAAATCCAACAGAAAACATGAAAACTCATGGTGGACGACACATACATCACGAGAAAACCGCAACTTTGTTTTAAAAATGTTAAATATAAGCTTTTGTTAAATTCTTGCGGTTTTCCCCAAAAATCCAGAAATCACAGCAAAACTGAAATCCTCAAGAAAATCATAATGTCCACATGTTATATATATGACAAATGTCTATGATATCAATGTGTATGATGTAAATTTTGGCTCTAGTTCTATGTAAATATGATGATGCGAGATATGTGCATGCAATGCAGTTTTATATATCAAGTTTAAATGCAGGTGATGATATTAGGATAAACAGGTTCTATCGTGCACGTGACATGTCAATTACCAAAGGTGTGTGTGGCACCTGAATAGTGCGCGTGTAATAGATGCCAATGGTAAGGTATTCGTGTCCTACGAAATGATATCGCATATGTATATATGAATGTCATATGAATGTCCATGCAATCTAGTATAGGGTTAGCTGTAAGGGTATGCAATGTACATAATTGGATAAGCTAGTTAACAATATAATTATTGCATAAGGTAGAGTAATCCTAACTCAGGGGGGGGCGCCTCGCGCCATCCAGACGATTCCCCCGTAGATGAATATATCTACTCACCAGAAATCCCTGCTAATCTGATCCGGTCACCGCTTTGCCTTTACGCGCCGTATCCGATGTTTCTCCGACCGATCCTATATTTGCACAACACCAAGTATAAGATTGCATAACCCTAAACGATGCAAGTCACATTATATAAATATCGACGCTCACAAATTAATCACAACGTGCACTCGGTACGCGGAAAATACACGAAAATCGCTAAAACCTTAACTAAAATCGCCGTTTCGGGGCAATTGTCAAAACTAAAACCCGACTAAACAAAACTCCGCATTCACACACCCTAATAGTCGTTTAAGAAGCTAATTATATCGCTAATATAATGAAATTTGATCGCATTCTAGTTTACATAAAAATCTAGCAAGCAATTTTCTTACCGATTCGACGCAAATATCGCAATTTTATCGATTTAGCGAGCGTAACATCGCACAATTCACCACTCTAATTAATTAGATAACCAAACCCCAACTTTAATACATCAACCATGCTTCAAACCCTAATCCACAATCAAATCCCTTTCTTGAATTTCATGGACAAGCAATTTCTATTAAATTGATACTTCAAAATTCTATTTTAGCACCTTTAAACTACAATTTGACAAAGAGATTAGAATTTTCACCTCACAAGCTTGAACCCTAGCTTGCTCAAGTCTCCAAGAAGCCTCCTTTCATCAACTTTTTAAACTAATTTGGGTTGAAGAGAGGGTGGATTAGGGTTTTACTTTGAATTGGAGAAGAAAATAATGTATTTTTGTTGATTTTTTCATGATTTTAGAAGCAAGAAAAATGAGGAAAAAAATTGGGCTGAAGGAGGGAGGCTCGGCCTGAGCTAGAGGGTGAGGGAGAGTGAGGGAAAAATGTGGAAGGTTCCAAGAAAAAGTCACTCTCAATTGTATTTAATGCTTAACATAACAATTTTTACAAAAAAACCCCTTTTTTTGTTCATTTTTTCATTAAATTTCCAACCCAAAAACTAAAAATGTGAAAGTCATGAAACAATTTTATTAACACCATATTTTATCTTATAAAGACTCCTAATTAAGAAATTTACCTAATTAAATTTGTATTTATCCCTAATTAAATATATTTAAAAAGGCTTAAAATAATAAAAAAATAATTAATTACGAAAAAAAAATTTTATTTGACTAGAAAATTATAAATGACATTTTAGTGACAAAATTATAGTAATATCTTATTTAAATTTTGTATAATTAGGTCTACAATGAAAATTATCAATTTTGACTTTTTACGGAAAAAGCCGAAAAATTGGCCGATTACCGAAAAACTGCCTAAACGATTTTCGAAGGGTTACATCAACTATCTCCATGATCAAATAATGCTGCCTCAGAATATGTCTGGGTCACTGATGGGACCAGGGTTCCTGGGACAAAGCCACTCTTCCATTGTCACACAATGATAGGAACCTAGTTCATCTCATGAACCAATATACACCCAAACTGCCTCTTTGGTAGTATCTTTGATAGCGATGTTATCATTCTTTATCGTTTAGTCTGCCATGTTATCTAGCTTGGAACTCTTCCAACATACTGTCCCTTTACTGAGGGTAAAGACAATGCCTGCGACTGACATTCAGTCGTCCTTATCACCCTGGAACCTTTCCAGTGATTCTCACCAGGATCAATTAATACCAACTCACTAAACCTAGTGAGAACCCTAACATCCCTTTAGATCTATCTCATAGATCCAAATCCCAGGATTTAGGAGGTATCATCTTTATCCTATTTGGAGAATCTTTGTGATAAGAGGAGATTGACCGTGCGTAGCATGAGAAACTCTTTTCCTATCAAGAGTATGTTGTCCACGTACAATACGAGGATGACCACCTTACTCTCTACTACCTTTTTGTATATACAAGGTTCATCTACCATTTTGATGACGTCAAACTCTTTGACTATCACATCAAAAAAGACGTTCCAACTCCGCGATGCCTGCTTTGTTCTGTAAAGCAACTTGCACATGTTTCCGCTGCTCCCACTATTTACGAAGCCCTCTGGCTATGTTCTTATAGACGTTCTCTTCTAAATCATTATTTAGAAAAGTAGTCATGGCACCCAACCACCAGATATCGTAGTCATGGTATGTAGCAATGGCAAGTAGGATCCGAATGGACTTAAGCATAGCCACTGGAAAAGGTTTCATCATTATCCATGCCTGGTCGATGACGAAAACCTTTAACAAGTCTAGCTTTGAAAGTCTCAACTTTTCCATCTACACCAAGTTATCTTCTCAAGATATACTTGCTCCTGATGGGGATTTAACCCTTCAGATATAGCAACCAAAGTCCATACTTCGTTGGTGTACATGGATTCCATCTCAGATCGCTAAGCATCCAGCCATTCTTACAGAGTCCCTACTCTTGATGGCCTGCTCGAAACTAGTTGGGTCATCATCTCATGATGCATTCCTCGCTCTCACTGTCATCGAGAAACCGAAGTATCACTCAGGGGGATGAGGAACCCTACTAGATCGGCGGAGAGGCTGAGGTTTGTTGGGGACTATTGAATCCTTTTGTTCTATCAAATCATCAGCTGCAGTTTTGTATAGCTGGAAACTTTCCAGTTCTACAGAACTGACCTTGCCTCGATCTTGTCCGGATTTTGCTTTTGACATAGGCCGGACAATTCTAAATCTTAACTTACTTAAGAGATAGGTTCTTCCCATACCATATCTTATATGGAGTGGAAGGCACTGATTTGATTCGAACCCAATTCAATAGGTATGCAGCTTCTCAAGTGCACAACCCCTTAAAAGAAACAGGTAACTCAGTAATACTCATCATAGAGCACACCATATCTAATATGGTGCGATTGCTCCGCCCCGATATACCAACAAGCTATGGTGTATACGGAGGAGTAATGCTGAGAGAGAGAATCTCATTCTACTTTAGAATAGTCCAGGAATTCCGTGCACAGGTATTCTTCTCCTTGATCTTATCATAGGACATAATACTTATGCCCGGTTTTTGGTTCTCTACTTCTAACTTATATTCTGTGAATATCTCAAAAGCTTCGGACTTGTGTTTCAACAGGAACATATGACTGAATCTTGAGAGATTATCAGAGAACGTAATGAAGTACAAAGAACCGGTCCTGGCATGTGTAGACAGGGGACCTTACATACATCATCATGTATCAGTCCCAAGAGTTTACTAACTCTTTCTCTGTTTCCAATAAACAGATCTATGGTCATCTAATCTTTGTGACATGACTGGCAAGTTTTATAAGATGTAAATTCAAACTGATTTAAATATGCATCTAGAATGTAACTTAAGCTAGTCGGGTCGCATTGATATGACCTAGTCTACAATACCTCAAGAAGGAATCGTTCATATCTGAACTCTTCCTCTTGTGTGTGTTCTGTATACTATGAACTATAGTTTGATTTAGAACGTCAATGCTTTCAGATAACGTGCATGAACCGATCAACTTTTGAAATGTTCAAAACAGTATTCAACAATATAAAATTATATCCTTCTTTAATAAATAAAGAGATTGATATGATTTTGTATATCAGGTTCGGTATCTAATAGCATTTGTTCAGAATCAATGTATTTGGAAATACAGGGTGACAGTGACCAACAAACTTGGCTGCAACACTTGCACCGTTTTCTGTCTCATGAAACTTATCACCCGTTCTCAGTTCTCTACCTTTCTGTAGCCCTGTGTAACAAATTACATATCTGGGATCCTGATCCGGTATCAAAATACCCAGGACGTAGAGGATACTGAGAAACGGTTCTTTATAATGAACACACCCGAAGGATATGCATCTCATGCACTTTCTTCGTTTGGGCAGCATAGGAATTCTGGTATTCTCCTATTTCCTGCTCGGTCTTATAACAATTATAAGTTGGAGCGGGACCAACGTTCCCCAGCTCAGTATAACAAGTGGGTTCGGTTAATACATCCATATTATTATCTTGATTAAGGCGTGATATGGTCGCTACGTGGAGAGAGAGAGAGAGAAGAAAACACTCTGCGTGCGCTCTTGCAAGATTAGATTGGTTATATATTTTATCTAATCAGGATGGCTCCCACTGTTTTTATCAAATCTTCCTTCAAACCTTAAAAGGAAAGACTAGCCGGGATAAATTACACTCTATAAGTTCGCCAATCTTTCAGCCAGGCCAGTGTCGGTACTTTGAGGGAGGTTCCCCGTGCTTTCGCACGGACTAAATTAAAGTAAACCTCGTTTTCCCAGAGGCGTAACCCCGTTGACACCTTTCTAGACACCTACTTGATCGGCTAATTGCAAAGTGCAAAACTCTCCCAGGAGTAACAATTACTCGCAGTGGGTATCGCGATCCAACTATCTCCTAGAATGTATGCAATCTCATTGCAAATTTCAACACTTGAAACTCCCGATAATGGTTTTTACCCCTACCACTTATGACCTTAACTATGGTCAACAAATCATAAGCACTAGTCAAGTTCTACCCGTCATTTCGTGATTAATCAGACCCACCCACATGACCCTTAACTAAGGTCAACAAACTCACGCGACTGTCCTAACTAATCGCATCATATGCGGTATAGGAAGACATCACTTAGCTACCATACACTGTGCCTTGACTATGGTCAACAAACACAGCACGAATACTAAGTACTCTAGTTCCTAAAATGACGAAGGGTTGTGGATGGTTTTTAAGAAAACCTTTAACGCTTTGAACTTGATCTCGTTGCGGAATCAAATGGTTTTTAAATGGAGTGCTTTTGAGGCTTTTCTAGTTTTGCTAAAGGGGTCACTCCCGGTGAAGGGATCGTCGGCCCTTTCCTCATCGAATAAGTTGCATGATATATCATATATACCGCTGTGCAAAGCAAAAACTATAGAAGCAATCAAAAGATAAACCGAGGGTTGTAGCATCTGCCAGTTATTGCTAAAGGGGTCACTCCCGGTGAAGGGATCGTCGGCCCTTTCCTCATCGAATAAGGTGCAGGATGTTCTACAAGGAACACCGCGATGCAAAGCAAGAACTGTAGCTACCTGTTTTTAAGAAATTCGATTCCACAACATCTTTTAGGTTTATTTTCTTTCATTAATCTCATTAATGAATGTCCCATCATTTAAGTCCACCTAAATATCACAGATAAATATAACGTACGCTTATGCCATCCGCATTTGCCTCGATGTCCCGTCTGCACCGTTAGGTTAGGTAACTAACGCCAGAGCGAGGCAGGGCTAGTGCGGGTGTAAAACATAAGCAACGTCTATATAATATATTATATATACTATATATAATATCTATCTGAACATATCACATGATCACATCACAGATAACGCAGCAGAAAATATCATATGATATATTGGATATACTAGGACGTCCGTGTTTTATTTTTAGCCTGAATAAAACACGGATTCCATGGTCGTGATGAATAGTCAATTCCACACCCCTAGACCCCTACGATAGCGGCAAGCAACCCTACCAATTCTAGAGTTAGGAGACCCGGACTCGACTCCTCGAGATGGTCTCCCACTAGACCCTAGAACCCGGTTACTTGTGCTCCCCTCCTTGGGTTTATCCTAATGCGGAAAAGTAAATAATATACATCAACGGTGACATCTTCCGCAACCTGGAAGTGCCCCAATAAAAGAATATTACATACAAGTTTTTACATGAATGAAAATGAAAAACACTCATCTCACATAAAAAAAACCCGGCTATTCAAACGCGACGATCCAATATAACATATCCAGCAACACATAACATCACATGTCATCAACGTAAGTAAGTATGCATACACCGATTATCATCGACGTATAGCAACGAAAACCGGTGATACAACTACATACTACACTTACGGTCACAGAAAAGAAAGTGTAAAACTACAACAGTTGGAATCCGCAAACTCTTTAGACATCGCATGCCTAACCAATTATAAACCCCGCATTTTAGTCTCATTATCGAAAACTCTTTTCAATATCAAGTCGGGCAATTCAGCAAGATTCCCGATATCCTGAAAAAATGCTCGTCACAAACTTTAGTAGACGGCCGCACCCCCGATGCCCTCGACGAAGTGCACTAAGGCGGAACACCGCTACCGCGAGCACCCGAACGGATGCTTTCGGCGACGGGGTTCTCCTACAGTCACTTGGTCGGGGCTTTGGGGCGTGGCTATCTATTAAGTTTACCCGGCGAGTATCCGCGTACGCAACGTGATTGCGACGGAGTTTTGATCGCATCAAAATTCCGTGGCAACCGATCAAGTGAGACTAAACTGCTAGATTTATAACATTCAAATCAGTTATCTCATAACTACTTGTAGATTCCAAATATTGTATCACATTCCAGATAAATAGAAAATGTTAAACTTTCCGATCGAACAATCAAACACCCAAGTTTTCCCGAAACAGCTCAACACATGAAATAAGTTTAAAAACATTCACTTCATGCCACAGTACCAACGGTCCAGCCGTAGAAGGGTCAAGCCAACGCCTCACATGTGGCACGCCATCCTCCCCCAAACCCTAAGGTTCAAAGGGCAGTTCAAGATGGTCGCATAATCGAGTTAAGGTTTGTTGTCTTCTAGAGGGTCCATCGCGTTACTTGCACTACTTAGAACGTTATTAAACTACGGAAAAATTCAACAATTGGAAATTTCCCGTCAGGGGAAAAAGTGGGTACTTATATCCGGTCGAACCTTTTAACATGTTCTAAAATATCCAGAAAAACACATAGACAAAGTTAAACAATCCGATCAAATCATCGAGTCCCCAAAACAACCCAGAAAACTCAACTGTTGAGTGTAGATTAAAAATTTCTAGAGAACAGAGGAAACTACTACGGGTAATACTTTAGAAAATGGACACCTAATCAGTACATACGGCCGCGGAACCGTCACAAAAAGCAGGGTAAGGCCGCGGTTCCGCGGCGCTACAATTGAATTAGGGTTTCGTTTTCTGCAGTTATTCTTAGAATTTCCTGCTCTATTTTCTGAGAATTTTTAATTCATAAAAATCCACTGTTTTGAAAAATGTACAGAGAAGGGTTTAATCGGGGGATATCGGGTTCGATCGGACTTCTAGCTTCGTCTACACTTCACCTATACCACTGTAGGGTTCCTAGGCACACTCATGACGTTCTACAACTGATCAAACATGTCCAATTCAAAATTTTCTATGTGCCAAAGAACCCTAAACTAGATCGTTTCTAGAAGTAAGGCGAAAAACTAGGCAAGTTAACAACTTTAACTAAAAGTGAAAGAGACTACAACCTTTATAGATCCAGTCCTCCACTTCTCTAGCTCCGTGTTGACGTCCCTCCGCTGCGATCATCGGAATCCCGGACTCTAGCGTCGGTTTCATCGGAGAAATGGGCGGGTTAGGTCGTTGACTTCGATGCCGAAGATGATCTACGTCGAGGCGACTCTAACTCGAGCTCCATCTTCACTAGGTCATAAAACTTATGAAGAAAACACCCCATACGACATGGCAAGTGGTAGAGGATGAAGAAATAGGAAGTGGGTTGACTTTAGATTTGGATTTCTCACTTGGATTCATCACTTGGAATTTTTCAAGAGAGCTTTCTTCTCTTCATGAAGAAGAAGAAGAAGAAGAAGTAAAGAAAAAAAATAATGGATTATCTCCAAAAGAAAATCAAGTGATGTCAATCATTTAGCAACCATGGGTGAGTAAACTCATGTGGAGAGTAAACTAGGGTTTAGGCTAATGGTTGGGTTAAGGAAAGAAACAAAATGGTTAAGACTTTCAAAGCTTCATGAAGCTTCAAGAGTAAAACAAAACAAGCCACCATTTTATTTCTTGCCAAAAATAAATAAAGAAAATAAATAAAACAAATGAAACCCTAACCATTAACTAAATATGGTGTATAGCATACACACACCCAAGTTTGCATGTATCATCAAACATGATACAATCAAGTGCACAAAAATATATCACATATACTACTTGTGCACATCAAGTGAGAAAATCAATCTTAAGTGAACAAATACAAGTTAATGTAAAGTAATATAACATATATATAATTATACATTAAATCATTAAATCAACACTTGATTTAATGATCCGGTCATAACGCATAAAACCGACTAATATCAAGTGTATCAATATATCAAATCAACACTTGATTCGGTAACCCGGCTATATCTCATATAACCGTCCAATGATACAAATCGTGAGAATAGAATACAGTATCACATACTGGTATTATTCTCGGTCACTCACATATCTCATATGCGCTCTTATTTCGTTTCGCTTGAGCCAGGAAACCTCTGTGTTGGACTCTAAAGACTCGTCAATACGCCGGTAGTAGGTGATGATCATATCAAACACCCACAAGCCGCAAGCGGTCTGCTAAACGTAACGGCCACCCGGGTATTAAGCGAACAGAAGATCAACGAGCAAGTCCGCTCACACTCCTCTAAATACAACCAGTAACACTTACCGTACAGTCTGGTCTGTTCGTCTGATATGTCGCATATCTCACCTAGGGGTGGTAAATGTCAGACCCCAGTAGCTTGATAAGTCATGCCGATGTAAGGTCCATAACAAGCGTGAAACTACTGATAACTCTTACCAGTAAATCACAGCAACCCTAGCCAGGGATTTCCAGTTATGGCCAGTCGTGCATAGCGCAACATCAACCCCCAATACCGGGAGAGACGAATCCCCTCCTATCGCTCATTGCATCCATGTGAATCAGGACTGTACCCAAAAACCACCTGTTTGCACGACTCAGTAGAGCCGTGGTAGGGTGGAAATCAAAGCACAGTGGAAGACACACAAGACTCTATGACGATCTCAGGTCAACAGACTAAGCTGTACCAGTGTCACCAGAGAACTGCCATATGACGTGAGGTATAATACCATCTGGGAGTTCTCGGCGAGTCCGTTCAGTGTACCCAGTCACCACTGAGCACCCGCATACCATCTCTGATGTCAAACACCAATGGATATGGGATCATCCATCGCCCATCACATGGGTCGAGAAGATATACGCTAGTATACTCTGGAATATCGATGCCCCGTCTCCATATTCCCACGACTAGGAACATTGAAGGATGTACTCATGGACTACCCAGGCCCAACTAGTATGATCTGCATCATAGTCCTAGAAGTCGAGTACACATCCTAAGGGCTTTATCAACATGTAACAGAGAGACAGAAAGTATACATGTTAAGATAAAGAGCAACCAGATAGCGAACTATCATGTCGAGCAAAAAGTCCTACCTATATATGTCCCAGCATCCACTACAATATACATCCAATGTACAGTAATGGCCTCTAGGGCATACATATAACTAACAATCTCCCACTTGCACTAGGGCCATCTGTAGCAGTGGTTGCAGTATCTAACACTCAACCATCCCATAAAAGTCTCTCTTTGGGAAAAGGCCTTTGTGAGTGGATCCGCCGTGTTGTCCTCTGAGTCTACTCTCCTAACCTCGATCGCCCTGGAGATCAACTATCTCCATGATCAGGTGATGCTGCCTCAGAATATGTCTGGGTCACTGATGGGACCATGGTTCCTGGGCCAAAGCCACTCTTCCATTGTCACACAATGGTAGGAACCTAGTTCATCTCATGAACTAATATACACCCAAACTGCCTCTTTGGTAGTATCTTTAATAGCGATGTTACCAGCCTTTATCGTCTAGTTTGCCACGGTATCTAGCTTGGAACTCTTCCAACATACTGTCCCTTTACTGAGGGTAAAGACAATGCCTGCGACTGACATTCAGTCGTGCTTATCAGTCTAGAACTTTTCCAGTGATCCTCCCCAGGATCAATTGATACCATCTCACTAAACCTAGTGAGAACCCTAACATCTATTTAGATCTATCTCATAGATCCAAATCCCAGGATTTAGGAGGTATCACCTAGATCCTATATGGAGAATTCTTATGATAAGAGGAGATTGACCGTTGTAGTATAGCAAACTCTTTTCCTATCAAGAGTATGTTGTCCACGTACAATACGAGGATGACCACCTTACTCTCTACTACCGTTTTGTATATACAAGGTTCATCTACCATTTTGATGAAGTCAAACACTTCGACTATCACATCAAAACAGACGTTCCTACTCCGCGATGCCTGCTTTATTCTGTAAAGCAACTTGCACACGTTTCCACAGCTCCCACTGTTTACGAAGCCCTCTGGCTGTGTTCTTATAGACGTTCTCTTCTAAATCATCATTTTAGAAAAGCAGTCATAGCACCCAACCACCAGATATCGTAGTCATGGTATGTAGCAATGGCAAGTAGGATCTGGATGGACTTAAGCATAGTCCCTGGAAAAGGTTTCATCATTATCCATTCCTGGTTGATGACGAAAAACTTTAACAAGTCTAGCTTTGAAAGTCTCAACTTTTCCATCTACACCAAGTAATCTTCTCAAGATATACTTGCTCCTGATAGGGATTTAACCCTTCAGATATAGCAACCAAAGTCCATACTTTGTTGGTGTACATGGATTCCATCTCAGATCACTAAGCATCCAGCCATTCTTACAGAGTCCTTACTCTCGATGGCCTGCTCGAAACTGGTTGGGTCATCATCTCATGATGCAATCCTTGCTCCCACTGTCATCGAGAAACCGAAGTATCTCTCAGGCGGATGAGGAACCCTACCGATCGGCGGAGAGGCTGAGGTTCGTCGGAGACTATTGAATCCATTGGTTCTGTCAAATCATCAGCTGCAGTTTTGTATAGCTAGAACCTTTATATGGTATGGGAAGAGCCTATCTCTTAAGTAAGTTAAGATTTGGGATTGTCCGGCCTATGTCAAAAGCAAAATCCGGACAAGATCGAGGCAAGGTCAGTTCGAACTGACCTTGCCTCGATCTTGTCCGGATTTTGCTTTTGACATAGGCCGGACAATCCCAAATCTTAACTTACTTAAGAGATAGGCTCTTCCCATACCATATCTTATATGGAGTGGTAGGCACTGATTTGATTCGAACCCAATTCAATAGATATGCAGCTTCTCAAGTGCACAACCCCAAAAGGAAATAGGTAACTCAGTAGTACTCATCATAGAGCACACCATATCAAATATGGTGTGATCGCTCTGCTCGGATACACCGATGTGCTGTGGTATATTTAGAGGAGTAATACGGAGAGAGAATCTCATTCTCCTTTAGAATAGTCCAGGAACTCTATGCACAAGTATTCTCCTCCCTGATCTCATCATAGGACTAATACATATACCCGGTTTTTGGTTCTCTACTTCTAACTTATATTCTGTGAATATCTCAAAAGTTTCGGACTTGTGTTTCCATAGGAACATATGTCAGAATCTTGAGAGATCATCAGAGAATGTAATAAAGTACAAAGAACCGATCATGGCATGTGCAGACAGGGGACCTTACATATATCATCATGTATCAGTCCCAAAAGTTTACTAACTCTTTCTCTGTTTCCAATAAACAGAGCTATGGTCATCTTATCTTTGTGACATGACTGGCAAGTTTCATAAGATGTAAATTCAAACTGATTTAAATATGCATCTATAATGTAACTTAAGCTAGTCGGGTCAAATTGATATGACCTACTCTACAATACCTTAAGAAGGATTCGTTCATTTCTGAACTCTTCCTCTTGTGTGCGTTCTGTATACTTGGAACTGTAGTTTGATTTAGAACGTCAATGCTTTTAGATAACGTGTCTGAACCGATAAACTTTTGAAATGTTCAAAACAATATTCAACAATACAAAATTATATCCTTCTTTAATAAATAAAGAGATTGATATGATTTTGTATATCAAGTTCGGTATCTAATAGCATTTGTTCAGAATCAATGTATTTGGAAATACAGGATGACAGTGACCAACAGACTTGGCTGCAACACTTGCACCGTTTTTTGTCTCATGAAACTTATCACCCGTTCTCAGTTCTCTACCTTTCTGTAGCCCTGTGTAACAGATTACATATCTGGGATCCTGATCCGGTATCAAAATACCCAGGACGTAGAGGGTACTGAGAAACGGTTCTTTATAATGAACACACCCGAAGGATATGCATCTCATGCACTTTCTTCGTTTGGGCAGCATAGGAATTCTGGTATTCCCCTATTTCCTGCTCGGTCTTATAACAATTATAAGTTGGAGCGGGACCAACGTTCCCCAGCTCAGTAAAACAAGCGGGTTCGGTTAACACATCCATATTATTATCTTGATTAAGGCGTGATATGGTCGCTACCTGGAGAGAGAGAGAGAGAGAGAAGAAAACACTCTGCGTGCGCTCTTGCAAGATTAGATTGATTATATATTTTATCTAATCAGGATGGCTCCCACTGTTTTTATCAAATCTTCCTTCAAACCTTAAAAGGAAAGACTAGCCGGGATAAATTACACTCTATAAGTTCGCCAATCTTTCAGCCAGGCCAGTGTCGGTACTTTGAGGGAGGTTCCCCGTGCTTTCGTACGGACTAAATTAAAGTAAACCTCGTTTTCCCAGAGGCGTAACCCCGTTGACACCTTTCTAGACACCTACTTGATCGGCTAATTGCAAAGTGCAAAACTCTCCCAGGAGTAACAATTACTCGCAGTGGGTATCGCGATCCAACTATCTCCTAGAATGTATGCAATCTCATTGCAAATTTCAACACTTGAAACTCCCGATAATGGTTTTTACCCCTAGCACTTATGACCTTAACTATGGACAACAAATCATAAGCACTAGTCAAGTTCTACCCGTCATTTCGTGATTAATCAGACCCACCCACATGACCCTTAACTAAGGTCAACAAACTCACACGACTGTCCTAACTAATCGCATCATATGCGGTGTAGGAAGACATCACTTAGCTACCGTACACTGTGCCTTGACTATGGTCAACAAACACAGCACGAATACTAAGTACTCTAGTTCCTAAAATGACGGAGGGTTGCAGATGGTTTTTAAGAAAACCTTTAACGCTTTGAACTTGATCTCGTTGCGGAATCAAATGGTTTTTAAATGGAGTGTTTTTTTTTGAAGCTTTTCAAGTTTTGTTAAAGGGGTCACTCCCGGTGAAGGGATCGTCGGCCCTTTCCTCATCGAATAAGGTGAAGGATATATCATATATACCGCTGTGCAAAGCAAAAACTATAGAAGCAATCAAAAGATAAACCGAGGGTTGTAGCATCTGCCAGTTATTGCTAAAGGGGTCACTCCCGGTGAAGGGATCGTCGGCCCTTTCCTCATCGAATAAGGTGCAGGATGTTCTACAAGGAACACCGCGATGCAAAGCAAGAACTATAGCTATCTGGTTTTATTTTTGAAATTCGATTCCACAACATCTTTTAGGTTTATTTTCTTTCATTAATCTCATTAATGAAGTCCCATCATTTAAGTCCACCTAAACATCACAGATAAATATAACGTACGCTTATGCCATCCGCATTCGCCTCGATGTCACGTCTGCACCGTTAGGTTAGGTAACTAACGCCAGAGCGAGGCAGGGCTAGCGCGGGTGTCAAACATAAGCAACATCTATATAATATATCATATATACTATATATAATATCTATCTGAACATATCACATGATCACATCACAGATAACACAGCAGAAAATATCATATGAAATATTGGATATACTAGGACGTCCGTGTTTTATTTTTAGCCTGAATAAAACACGGATTCCACGGTCATGATGAATAGCCAATCCCACACCCCTAGACCCCTACGAGAGCGTCAAGCAACCCTACCAATTCTAGGGTTAGGAGACCCGGACTTGACTCCTCGAGATGGTCTCCCACTGGACCCTAGAACCCGGTTACTTGTGCTCCCCTCCTTGGGCCTATCCTAATGCGGAAAAGTAAATAATATACATCAACGGTGACATCTTCCGCAACCTGGAAGTGCCCCAATAAAAGAATATTACTTACAAGTTTTTACATGAATGAAAATGAAAAACACTCATCTCACATAAAAAAAAACCCGGCTACTCAAACACGACGATCCAATATAACATATCCAGCAACACATAACATCACATGTCATCAACGTAAGTAAGTATGTATACACCGATTGTCGTCGACGTATAGCAACGAAAACGGTGATACAACTACATACTACACTTACGGTCACAGAAAAGAAAGTGTAAAACTATAACAGTTGGAATCCGTAACCTCTTTAAACATCGCATGCCTAACCAATTATAAACCCCGCATTTCTGTCTCATTATCGAAAACTCCTTTCAATATCGAGTCGGGTAATTCAACAAGATTCCCGACACCCGGTACGAATGCTCGTCGCAAACTTTAGGAGACGGCTGCACCCCCGATACCGTCGATGAAGTGCACTAAGGCGGAACACCGCTACCGCGAGCACCCGAACGGATGCTTTCGGCGGTGGGGTTCTCCTACAGTCACTTGGTCGGGGCTTTGGGGTGTGGCTGTCTATTAAGTTTACCGACGAGTATCCGCATACGCAACGTGATTGCGATGGATTTTTGATCGCATCAAAATTCCGTGGCAACCGATCAAGTGAGACTAAAGTGCTATGTTTATAACATCCAAATCAGTTATCTCATAACTACTTGTGGATTCCAAATATTGTATCACATTCCAGATAAATAGAAAATGTTAAACTTTCCGATCGAACAATCAGACACCCAAGTTTTCCCGAAACAGCTCAACACATGAAATAAGTTTAAAAACATCCACTTCATGCCTCAGTACCAACAGTCCAGCTGTAGAAGGGTCAAGCCAACGCCTCACATGTAGCACGCCGTTCTGCCCCAAACCCTAAGGTTCAAAGGGCAGTTCAAGACGGTCACATAATCGAGTTAAGGTTTATTGTCTTCTAGAGGGTCCATCGCGTTACTTGCACTACTTAGAACGTTATTAAACTACGGAAAAATCCAACAATTGGAAATTTCCCGGCAGGAGAAAAAGTGGGTATTTATATCCGGTCGAACTTTTTAACATATTCTAAAATTACCCGGAAAAACACATAGACAAAGTTTGACAATCCGATCGAATCTACGAACTCCCAATACAACCCAGAATACTCAACTCATGAGTGCAATTTAAAAATTCCCAGAAAACTCAGCAATAACAGAAAGAAATTACTGTGCACAATTCACAAAATAATGTGATTGTATGGCCGCGGAACCGCCGCACGAGCCATGCTCGTGCCGCGGTTCCGCGGCGCTTTAGTCGACTCAGGCGCACGTGCTGCACAGTAATCCCTAAAAATCCTGCTGATTTTTCTGCATATTTTTAATCCACAAAAATCCCAGTTTTGAAAAAATGTACAGAGAAGGGTTTTCAATTAGGGTTTCGGGTTCAATCGGACTTCTAATATCGTCTACACATCGCCTAAAGCTCTAGCTAGACTCTGATACCACTGTAGGGTTCCTAGACACACTCATGAGGTTCTACAACTGATCAAACATGTCCAATTCAAAATTTTCTATGTGCCAAAGAACCCTAAACTAGATCGTTACTAGAGGTAAGGAGAAAAACTAGGAAAGTTAACAACTTTAACTAAAAGTGAAAGAGACTACAACCTTTGTAGATCCGGTCCTCTACTTCTATAGCTCCGTGTTGACGTCCCTCCGCTGCGATCATCGGAATCCCGGACTCTAGCGTCGGTTTCATCGGAGAAATGGGCGGGCTTGGTCGTTGACTTCGATGCCGAAGATGATCTACGTCGAGGCGAGTCTAACTCGAGCTCCATCTTCACTAGGTCATAAAACTTGTGAAGAAAACACCCCATACAACATGGAAAGTGGTAGAGGATGAAGAAATAGGAAGTGGGTTGACTTTAGATTTGGATTTCTCACTCGGATTCATCACTTGGAATTTTTCAAGAGAGCTTTCTTCTCTTCATGAAGAAGAAAAAGAAGAAAAGAATAAAAAATAATGGATTATCTCCAAAAGAAAATCAAGTGATGTCAATCATTTAGCAACCATGGGTGAGTAAACTCATGTAGAGAGTAAACTAGGGTTTAGGCTAATGGTTGGGTTAAGGAAAGAAACAAAATGGTTAAGACTTTCAAAGCTTCATGAAGCTTCAAGAGTAAAACAAAACAAGCCACCATTTTATTTCTTGCCAAAAATAAATAAATAAAATAAATAAAACAAATGAAACCCTAACCATTAACTAAACATGGTGTATAGCATACACACACCCAAGTTTGCATGTATCATCAAACATGATACAATCAAGTGTACAAAAATATATCGCATATACTACTTGTGCACATCAAGTGAGAAAATCAATGTTAAGTGAACAAATAATTGTTAATGTAAAGTAATATTGTAACATTTCAAAATAATAAAATATTATTTTGGGAATTTTTATAATTTAATATTATTTTATTGATTATTTTAATATTAAATTTATAATTAAATACCGATAAATGGGAAAAATTTTGGAAAAATTATGGAAAATTCTAAAATAGGGTATTTTATGGAATTATGACATTTTTAAGTTTTTATGATTAATTATATGCCAATTTAGTGCTAATCGCGATTAAAAATCGCTAATCGGGTTTTTAGCAATTTTGTGCAAAACATACACATATCTTTTCCTACACTTGTGTTACATTTTCTTACCATGGCTATTACTTTGGGTTTACAATTTGAATGAGAAGGTTTTGGAAAAGAAAAGAAAAGAAATAGATTTTGATTAAAGAAATAGGTATGGTGAGAGAGAGGGGGGGAGGTGAGAGTGTTTGACTTGGCCATTCTCTCTTGTTTTCTCCTCTCATTTCTCCCCCCTCTTCCATGAGCTGCTGCTGCTCCTGCTCTTCCTCCTCTTAAAACCCCCCACAACACCATGAAAACAAACACAAAACCTCATTCCCACTTCACTAAACTTGCTCACAAGCTCAAGATCTACGCTTTGGACCAAGAAAGTAGATGTTTTGGTGCTGTTGAGGATTCATGAGGATCTTATGAGGTAATTTCTTCAAAATTAGAGTGTTATTTCTTGTGCTTAAGTTTCAATTCAAGTTTCATATCGATATCGTGTAATTTGGTGTGTTTTGGACCAACTCAGAGAGGGTTAGGGGAAAGTTGAGATGTTGCTATGCAATTGGACTCTAATGGTGACCTTAGACCCCATATTGACCAAAACACTGGCCTAGCACAACCTGAAACCCAAAAATACGGAATTACGGAACTTTTCATATCGGTTTGTGTGATCCGTGAAGGTGTTCTGGAATCTGGAGCAACCCGGGGGCACCAAAAATAAAATTGAGCTGACAGTGAGTCGTGCAGGCACCTAGGAAGCTACCACCAAGACCCGAGCTCCTAACTCAAACCTAGGGCAGCAAATTTGAGCATTCTGGCCGCAATTTGCGGCCAGAGTAGGAGGGAATCGGTCCATTTTTGTTCCAGGGCTCATTTTGCACTAAATTAGACCCCTCCTATATGCAGTTTTGGCTAATTGTCATCTGGGGAAAATCTAGGAGCATTTTGGTGTGTTTTAGGCGATGTTTTCCGTATTTTTAAATGCACTTTCTTAATATTTGGATTTGTATTTGGTTGTCGGGTGTTCGTACATCGACAACAGGGGTTGTTTGTTGGATTTGCATGTTTGGGCCATAGGTTCCAACCTATGAGCACACTGTGCGCTGTATCGGTTTTCTGCCTTGATTTTCATACGCATTGCTATGGTTGACCATTGTAGGTACCTTCATGTGGATTCCGAGGAGACGGAGCATGGCGTTATCGACACCGACACGCAGGATACAGGTGAGTAGATTTATATCTACGGGGAGAAGTCGGGTGGATGGCGTATAGCACCCCCACAGTTCGTGGTGATGTATATGAATACGTATACACACATATATTGATTGTATGTTGTTGAGATTATTGATGATAAAGATGAATATTTGGTATTTTTGGATTGGTTTAGTGTAGTTGCGAAACCCTAGAGTAGTGATCGCACTCACACACGCACGCACACACATACTTGCATACATTCCTTCTTTCATATATGCGTATATGGGAAAATATTTATGTGTTCACATGGGTATGGGACTATGTGTTCATATACTGGATTTGAGGATAGTATTTGGGATTTGAGATGAGTCGATGAGATTGGGCTTGAGGCCAGGAGATCGGTGATGTGATTTGGTTCGTATTGAGATACGACATGATGTTTTCGCGGGTCTTTTGGCGTAGTGATTCTTACACCTGCATGCATACTTAGGCGGTATCAGTATTGTACTAGACGTAGATCAGTATCCCGATCATGATATTTGATAAAGAGGATACCAGATGAATAGTATGATGAATGTGATATTGACCCGTACCCAGATTTAGGATGCCGTACGACGGATTTACGTACGAGCTATATTTTGATGATTGATCCGCACTCTTGACTTGGGATGTCTGATTATAGATATGGTATCGGATATGATATTATTGAGGCGGGATCACCGACTAATATATATACAGGTATGTATAAGTATCGACTCAGATGTTAGGCGGTTTCCTTACCTGTAGTCCAGCTTGTTAGCTTAGCCCTTTAGTTTAGTTTAGTTGTTAGATTAGATTCGATTCTTACCTATTTCAAAAACTAACGAATCGTGGGTATTTTAAAAGACAGCCCAAGGGATCCTACGGATATTTCAAAGGACGTATATTTTCATAAAAACACCGTAGCCCCTATTTTCAAAACCCCATGATTTGTGTTATTTCAAAAGGCACCATTTGTAGGACTTATGTTAGATTAATGCAGATTAGTTATTGTTGCGTCTAGTATTCAGCTCCCGCTCATTATTACAGTTCGCTCCGCATCGCATACTTATATTATAATTTCTTATTGCATTGTTGATATCATACTGTTAGGACACCAGCACCATTACTGATGATGCGTATGTACCACGTACACTTGCTTGCCGGCTCACACACATTTTCATCGGTAGTTGCCATGTCACGCACACCTTAGAAATAATTATCGCCTAATATAGCTTGTTAACTAGTAGTTTTGACATGATAATTAGTTGCTTGCCTTATATGCTAGTTTAGACATTGTAGTTGTTACTTGTCACTTCATGCATACTGTTATTCATTATATGCCGCATTCATGGATGCTCATGCTTATATTCATGGTTTTACATGCTATTGATGATTCGGATTTCCATGATATTTTCTGGATTTGGAGGAAAACCGCAAAATATATATAAACTGTTATCTCTCTTTTTAAATAAAAATGCGGTTTTCCCATGATGTATGAGTCGTCCACCATGAGTTTGCTGATGGATTTCGACACCCGATTAGAGGAGATGGATGAACCGTTTCGGGTACATGGTGGGCCCGGTAAGGTACCCCGGGGCAAGAAGCGCGTGATGATGACGATGTGAGCCTGGCAGGGGAGCACTACCTACCGGTGATTTTACCCGACACGTCGGATATCCGGAGGATACCGTCGTGGTCTTGAGATGGATAGTAGGGGCCGGTCTGGACTGACGGCGCCCTAGATATTATGCTTGAGACATTGAGATTTCGAGATATTGAGGTACAGAGACTGTGATACAGAGATATCGAGATATTGGGATTACGTTTTGTGCCGATGCTAGGCACTGTTTTATGCTGATTTCATTATGATACCTCATTTTAAAAATACAAAGGAAATCTCACTAAATTATGAAAACAGTTCTTCATTTACATGTATTCTTTTTTCATGCATTCATACCTCATTCATATGATACATTGCTATCTGAGGCACTGACATGAGAACTTGGTATTACTGTCGTTTAGAGGTATACCCTAGCCATTGTTATAGGCTGCTGGTTATTTTTGAGGATGTATATTGATCGTATGACCTAGGATTGCGTCATACATGCGATTTCTGTTCATAGATGTTTTCTATTCACGAGTTGGCAACTCACCCCCGTTGTGCCACAGTTTCTTGCAGGTTTCGCCGTACAGGTTCCATTGCGGCATTTTTGGCACACTGCTTCCTTATGGGTGAATTGCAGGTGGGTTCTTTTGCATCAAGAACCACCATTGTACTTGTATTATTCATTATATCTAGAATTCCATCAACCAAAACTTGTATATTGTTTCAGACTTAGACATTAGTGATGTATTATTCGACCTTAGAGTCGCGCTTAGTAGTATTGCGGTTTTCATGCTTATTGGGTTTCTGTTGAGTTGATCCTCACCATTCGGCGTTGTATATTATATTGATTGCGTGGTTGTGACCGTCGATTGACGAAGAGCCAGCTCCCGCTTGGGGATGCCTTTTATTATTGCATATATATATTTTTCTTGTTGTACCCCGTTCGGGGACAGTATTTACAAAAGAAACACTGCCGAAATTTTTAGAAAAGACCGTACATTTTTAAAATGCATATTCGGCTTAGTTATTTAAAAACCTTGACTCAAAACATGTTTTCTTTACCTATTAAAAACCAGTTTTCTTTATTTATCCTTAAAATGGTTTTAGATTTCTGGGCTTTTGGCTTACTTGGATCAGATGGAGTCCTATAGACTTCATATGGTTCAAGGGCCGGTCACGTGCTCTTTCGGGCCGTGACAAAGTTGGTATCAGAGCCAGGTTTTACCTTCGGAGCATAGGATGACCCTTGGTTGATGGAATAGGTGACTAAAGTAGAGTGACGTACCGTGGGTATGTTCCGCGGCATATTTACGACACGCCACTCCACTTAAGGAGCCTTAGGATGTACATTTCTTTGCTCGGTATCATATTCATTCCTGATCTAGCTTCATCGGTACCAGTTAGGGTTTTGCCGCCACGATTACGGGCAAGGAGAGCTACGGCTAGAGTCGCGGTAAGCACGAGCTCGTCACGAACGAGGACTGACCAGGGCGTGATCCCGGCGACACACGATTGTAGAGATGTGTCTTTTGATTGTATTTTGCGCCACGAGCGTTGGATGGATCGCTGTATGAGATTACTCGGACGTGCGGATTAGCACCAGAGGTTGGAACCACTAAAGGAGGTCAGCCAGAATTCGATGATCGTCGATGTATTGCTCATTCATGATGATTGGGGCACAGTTCAACGTGCAGACGAGTGAGCCAGTTATTGCTGCGAACGACGAGATATCGCCCCAGATGTTGGAGCTATTGCAGTAAAAATGGTACTAAGAGATGATAGAGGTCGCTAGTCATCCGAGGATGAGAGACTAGGATATGTGGATCGTTCGCCACCCCGACGCGAGGTCATCAGATAGATTGATTCCAGCTGAGACGACTTCACGCAGAGACGTTGAGAGTCGACAGAGATGATCGAATGTCAGAAACCTATTATTCCAAGTTTAAAGTATTTGGAAAGACATGCAGGCAATTCTATGGTCCCTCTAGAAGAATGAAACCCTAACTCGACTTAATGACCGTGTGAAAGCCTTTGAACCTTAGGGTTTGCGGCAGTTCTGTGGCGCCATTAGTGAGGCTTGGGTTTGCCCTTCTACGGCTGGACCACCGATGCTGTGGTATGTACTCGATACTATTATATTATACCCAAGATGTTGAGCTCTTGGGGGACTATGAGGATTCGACGAATCGATCGGATGGCTCGACTTAATTCGGATGCTAATCGGTGAGATGCATTTATTGGGAGACTCCAGATACGAAGATAGCCGTTGGAGCTCAGTCCATGCAGCCACGACGAGACGAGTCCGAAGCAGTCGACAATAGAGAAAAGTAGAGTATGAGGTTCATACCAGGTCTGGATAAGACGACGTTCCACTCCGCCGACATCAGAGATGATATGCGCATGTCGAGGTATTGTACTTGGATATACCTTCCAGAAGGAGTCGCGATGAGTATGCAGCCGTTCCGGAGCAAGAAGCAGATATAGTAAAGGACGATGAATTCCGGACAGTTGGCAGAGATGAGACTTGGAAGAGACCTTGAGCAGGATTCCTTCCAGGACACTGCTGCAATGATATTTCCACCCAGGATCAGATGTGTCACGTGCATTCAGAGAGCCAGAGGCCGACGCCAGTGACATGCTGCTTTACGAGTGGTCGCGATGATTGACCGAGAGATGACCAGAGAAGTGCCAAAACGGAATCGTCCCCGTTAGCACACCTGACAGGGCCGATGAGCCGATGGATCATGAGATTGGTAATCCACAGAGAAGACTTGAACCAAGGAGCGGTCATGTTACGCACACCAGCAGGCCAGAGTTCAGGATCGTCGACGAGATATGCTATGAGTGACCACGACAGTTGGCCAGAGATTCTTGGAGGATGTGCTTGAGCGGAACTATTCCGCCATACTTGATTTCGCTATTTTGGGGCGATCTATTCGCATGAGTGATTTTGATGATTGAGTTTCATGATATTTGTTTTCATGCACCATGGTTGCACTTGCTGAGTATTTACGATTTTTGCACAGTTGTTGCACTTGACATCGTTTTTGAACCTTGGTTTCCCTATTTATGATTTCATGGGTTTCATACATTTGAGTTGATTTTGTGCGTATGCACGCACACGATTTGGTTTTTGCACTCTGTATAGTTTACATATGCTTGCAGTGCAGTAACATGTATTTTGTGCACCTAGTTGCACTGGACTTCGATTTCGATTGGGATGTTCGATGTTTGTTTGTGCACTTTATGCACCTGATTGGATTTTACACGTATTTCGGCGCTTGATATTGGATTTCATGATTTCGTGCATGATGGATGCACCGGATTTGGATTTTAGTGCATGTTGGGCACATGTTATGAGATACGATTTTGGTTGCACACCAGATGCACTAAATCGGGATTTTTCGTGCATGTCAGATGCACCTGTTTTGCTGTCAGGCACATACGTTGCCCTTGACAGATACTTCGTGGACACCCGTTGCACCTTGATGTTGTTCTTGTGCGCATATACGGCACATTCATGGATTTTGATTTCTGTGCGCACCAGACGCACGTAGTATTCCTATGCACATTTTGGGATTGATTTCTTATAGAACAGTACATTTTTATGATATGGCGTTTTGTTTTCGTACTGAGCAGGACTGGTCAGAGGACAGTACCTGAGTGTGTTTTGCATGTATAGATAGTTATTGAAGGGATTTCCAAAAGCGAGCTATAGCCTCAATATTTACCTACGTGTCCGATATGACACGAAACGTTTAAAACGAGGGAACCCTTCTAAATTGTTTTCAAAACGGCGGATTGTGCATACTAAACAAAAGATATATAAGTATATGGCTATTTTTTTATAAAGACGTCCGCCACTGTGCAGTGTTATGTGCATTGCACATTGACTTTAATGAGTTTTGGCATGCATTTCCTTCATATACTTACATGTATAGGTTTGATATCTACATATATAGTTCTGATTTATATCATATTGGTTTTGCTTTGGATTTGGCATTCGTGTCCTTACCATAACTCCGATGATTGCGGGATGCTTGACGGAGTTTTGCTTTTGAGTTATCTGCTCATTACTTTTACGCATGCATTGCGCTATGATGCGTTTATGTATTGATGATTTCGGAGCCCCGACGACTTGGATTTCTTATTGAAATGTTTTAGAAATTGGGGGTTTAAATTTAAATTCGGGGACCGAATTTCTTTAAGGGGGGAAGATTGTAACATTTCAAAATAATAAAATATTATTTGGGAATTTTTATAATTTAATATTATTTTATTGATTATTTTAATATTAAATTTATAATTAAATACCGATAAATAGGAAAAATTTTGGAAAAATTATGGAAAATTCTAAAATAGTGTATTTTATGGAATTATGACATTTTTAATTTTTTATGATTAATTATATGCTAATTTAGTGCTAATCGCGATTAAAAATCGCTAATCGGGCTTTTAGCAATTTTGTGCAAAACATACACATATCTTTTCCTACACTTGTGTTACATTTTCTTACCATGGCTATTACTTTGGGTTTACAATTTGAATGAGAAGGTTTTGAAAAAGAAAAGAAAAGGATTTTGATTAAAGAAATAGGTATGGTGAGAGAGAGGGGGGAGGTGAAGGTGTTTGACTTGGCCATTCTCTCTTGTTTTCTCCTCTCATTTCTCCCCCCTGCTCTTCCTCCTCTTAAAACCCCCCACAACACCATGAAAACAAACACAAAACCTCATTCCCACTTCGCTAAACTTGCTCACAAGCTCAAGATCTACGCTTTGGACCAAGAAAGTAGATGTTTTGGTGCTGTTGAGGATTCATGAGGATCTTATGAGGTAATTTCTTCAAAATTAGAGTGTTATTTCTTGTGCTTAAGTTTCAATTCAAGTTTCATATCGATATCGTGTAATTTGGTGTGTTTTGGACCAACTTAGAGAGGGTTAGGGGAAAGTTGAGATGTTGCTATGCAATTGGACTCTAATGGTGACCTTAGACCCCATATTGACCAAAACACTGGCCTAGCACAACCTGAAACCCAAAAATACGGAATTACGGAACTTTTCATGTCGGTTTGTGTGATCTGTGAAGGTGTTCTGGAATCTGGAGCAACCCGGGGGCACCAAAAATAAAATTGAGATGACAGTGAGTCGTGCAGGCACCTAGGAAGCTACCACCAAGACCCGAGCCCCTAACTCAAACCAAAGGCCGCAAATTTGAGCATTCTGGCCGCAATTTGCGGCCAGAGTAGGAGGGAATCGGTCCATTTTTGTTCCAGGGCTCATTTTGCACTAAATTAGACCCCTCCTATATGCAGTTTTGGCTAATTGTCATCTGGGGAAAATCTGAGAGCATTTTGGTGTGTTTTAGGCGATGTTTTCCGTATTTTTAAATGCACTTTCTTAATATTTGGATTTGTATTTGGTTGTCAGGTGTTCGTACATCGACAACAGGGGTTGTTTGTTGGATTTGCATGTTTGGGCCATAGGTTCCAACCTATGAGCACACTGTGCGCTGTATCGGTTTTCTGCCTTGATTTTCATACGCATTGCTATGGTTGACCATTGTAGGTACCTTTACGTGGATTCCGAGGCGACGGAACATGGCGTTATCGACACCGACACGCAGGATACAGGTGAGTAGATTTATATCTACGGGGAGAAGTCGGGTGGATGGCGTATAGCACCCCCGCAGTTCGTGGTGATGTATACGAATACGTATACACACATATATTGATTGTATGTTTTTGAGATTATTGATGATAAAGATGGATATTTTGTATTTTTGGATTGGTTTAGTGTAGTTGCGAAACCCTAGAGTAGTGGTCGCACTCACACACGCACGCACACACATACTTGCATACATTCCTTCTTTCATATGTGCGTATATGGGAAAATATTTATGTGTTCACATTGGTATGGGACTATGTGTTCATATACTGGATTTGAGGATAGTATTTGGGGTTTGAGATGAGTCGATGAGATTGGGCTTGAGGCCAGGAGATCGGTGATGTGATTTGGTTCGTATTGAGATACGACATGATGTTTTCGCGGGTCTTTTGGCGTAGTGATTCTTACACCTGCATGCATACTTAGGCGGTATCAGTATTGTACTAGACGTAGATCAGTACCCCGATCATGATATTTGATAAAGAGGATACCAGATGAATAGTATGATGAATGTGATATTGACCCGTACCCAGATTTAGGATGCCGTATGACGGATTTACGTACGAGCTATATTTTGATGATTGATCCGCACTCTTGACTTGGGATGTCTGATTATAGATATGGTATCGGATATGATATTATTGAGGCGGGATCACCGACTAATATATATACAGGTATGTATATGTATCGACTCAGATGTTAGGCGGTTTCCTTACCTGTAGTCCAGCTTGTTAGCTTAGCCCTTTAGTTTAGTTTAGTTGTTAGATTAGATTCGATTCTTACCTATTTCAAAAACTAACGAATCGTGGGTATTTTAAAAGACAGCCCAAGGGATCCTACGGATATTTCAAAGGACGTATCTTTTCATAAAAACACCGTAGCCCCTATTTTCAAAACCCCATGATTTGTGTTGTTTCAAAAGGCACCATTTGTTGGACTTATGTTAGATTAATGCAGATTAGATATTGTTGCGTCTAGTATTCAGCTCCCGCTCATTATTACAGTTCGCTCCGCATCGCATACTTATATTATAATTTCTTATTGCATTGTTGATATCATACTGTTAGGACACCAGCACCATTACTGATGATGCGTATGTACCACGTACACTTGCTTGCCGGCTCACACACATCTTCATCGGTAGTTGCCATGTCACGCACACCTTAGAAATAATTATCGCCTAATGTAGCTTGTTAACTAGTAGTTTTGACATGATAATTAGTTGCTTGCCTTATATGCTAGTTTAAACATTGTAGTTGTTACTTGTCACTTCATGCATACTGTTATTCATTATATGCCGCATTCATGGATGCTCATGCTTATATTCATGGTTTTACATGCTATTGATGATTCGGATTTCCATGATATTTTCTGGATTTGGAGGAAAACCGCAAAATATATATAAACCGTTTTCTCTCTTTTTAAATAAAAATGCGGTTTTCCCATGATGTATGAGTCGTCCACCATGAGTTTGCTGATGGATTTCGAGACCCGATTCGAGGAGATGGATGAACCGTTTTGGGTACATGGTGGGCCCGGTAAGGTACCCCGTGGCAAGAAGCGCATGATGATGACGATGTGAGCCTGGCAGGGGAGCACTACCTACCGGTGATTTTACCCGACGCGTCGGATATCCGGAGGATACCGTCGTGGTCTTGAGATGGATAGTAGGGGCCAGTCTGGACTGACGGCGTCCTAGATATTATGATTGAGACATTGAGATTTCGAGATATTGAGGTACAGAGACTGTGATACAGAGATATCGAGATATTGGGATTACGTTTTGTGCCGATGCTAGGCACTGTTTTATGCTGATTTCATTATGATACCTTATTTTAAAAATACAAAGGAAATCTCACTAAATTATGAAAACAGTTCTTCATTTACATGTATTCTTTTTTCATGCATTCATACCTCATTCATATGATACATTGCTATCTGAGGCACTGACATGAGAACTTGGTATTACTGTCGTTTAGAGGTATACCCTAGCCATTGTTATAGGCTGCTGGTTATTTTTGAGGATGTATATTGATCGTATGACCTAGGATTGCGTCATATATGCGATTTCTGTTCATAGATGTTTTCTATTCACGAGTTGGCAACTCACCCCCATTGTGCCACAGTTTCTTGCAGGTTTTGCCGTACAGGTTCCATTGCGGCATTTTTGGCACACTGCTTCCTTACGGGTGAATTGCATTTGGTAGGTGGGTTCTTTTGCATCAAGAACCACCATTGTACTTGTATTATTCATTATATCTAGAATTCCATCAACCAAAACTTGTATATTGTTTCAGACTTAGACACTAGTGATGTATTATTCGACCTTAGAGTCGCGCTTAGTAGTATTGCGGTTTTCATGCTTATTGGGTTTCTGTTGAGTTGATCATCGCCATTCGGCGTTGTATATTATATTGCTTCCGTGGTTTTGGCCGTCGATTGACGAAGAGCTAGCTCCCGCTTGGGGATTCCTTTTATCATTGCATATATATATTTTTCTTGTTGTACCGCGTTCGGGGCCAGTATTTACAAAGACACTCTGCCGAAATTTTTAGAAAAGACCGTACATTTTTAAAATGCATATTCGGCTTAGTTATTTAAAAACCTTGACTTCAAAACATGTTTTCTTTACCTATTAAAAACCTGTTTTCTTTATTTATCCTTAAAATGGTTTTAGATTTCTGGGTTTTTGGCTTACTTGGATCAGATGGAGTCCTATAGACTTCATATGGTTCAAGGGCCGGTCACGTGCTCTTTCGGGTCGTGACAAATATATCATATATATAATTATACATTAAATCATTAAATCAACACTTGATTTAATGATCCGGTCATAACGCATATAACCGACTAATATCAAGTGTATCAATATATCGAATCAACACTTGATTCGGTAACCCGGCTATATCTCATATAACCGTCTAATGATACAAATCGCGAGAATAGAATTCAGTATCACATACTGGTATTATTCTCGGTCCCGCACATATCTCATATGAGCTCATATTTCGTTTCACTTGAGCCAGGAAACCTCTGTGTAGGACTCTAAAGACTCGTCAATACGCCGGCAGTAGGTGATGATCATATCAAACACCCACAAGCCGCAAGCGGTCTGCTAAACGTAACGGCCACCCGGGTATTGAGCGAACAGAAGATCAACGAGCAAGCCCGCTCATACTCCTCTGAATCCAACCAGTAACACTTACCGTACAGTCCGGTCTGTTCGTCTGATATGTCGCATATCTCGCCTAGGGGTGGTAAACGTCATACGCCAATAGCTCGATAAGTCATGCTGATGTAAGGTCCATAATAAGCGTGAAACTACTGATAACTCTTACCAGTAAATCACAGCAACCCTGGCCAGGGATTTCCAGTTATGGCCAGTCGTGCATAGCGCAACATCAACCCCCAATACCGGGAAAGACGAATCCCCTCCTATCGCTCATTGCCTCCATGTGAATCGGGACTGTACCTAAAAACCACCTGTTTGCATGACTCAGTAGAGCCGTGATAGGGTGGAAATCAAAGCACGGTGGGAGACACACAAGACTCTATGATGATCTCGGGTCAACAGACTAAGCTGTACCAGTGTCACCAGAGAACTGCCATCTGACGTGAGGTATAATACCATCTGGGAGTTCTCGGCGAGTCCGTTCAGTGTACCCAGTCACCACTGAGCACCCGCATACCATCTCTGATGTCAAACACCAATGGATATGGGATCATCCATCGCCCATCACATGGGTCGAGAAGATATACGCTAGTATACTCTGGAATATCGATGCCCCGTCTCGATATTCCCACGACTAGGAACATTGAAGGATGTACTCATGGACTACCCAGGCCCCACTAGTATGATCTGCATCATAGTCCTGGAAGTCGAGTACACATCCTAAGGGCTTTATCAACATGTAACAGAGAGACAGAAAGTATACATGTTAAGATAAAGAGCAACCAGATAGCGTACTATCATGTCGAGCAAGAAAGTCCTACCTATATATGTCCCAGCATCCACTACAATATACATCCAATGTACAGTAATGGCCTCCAGGGCATACATATAACTAACAGGTTTCATCGGAGAAATGATCGGGCTAGGTCGTTGACTTCGATTCCGAAAATGATCTACGTCGAGGCGACTCAAACTCAAGCTCTATCTTCACTAGGTCATGAAACCTGTGAAGAAAACGCCCTATACAACATGGCAAGTGGTAGAGGATGAAGAAATAGGAAGTGGGTTCACTTTGGATTTGGATTTCTCACTTGATTTCATCAATTGGAAATTTTCAAGAATGGTTTTCTTCACTTGAAGAAGATGAAGAAGAAGAAGAAAGAAAAATGAATACTTGAAAATAATAAATCAAGTGATGCTTATCATAATGCAACCATGGGTGAAGATAACTCATGTAGAGAGCAAACCATAGTTTAGGTGATGGTTAGGTCAAAGCATAAAGACAAAATGGTTAAGACTTTGAAAAATGCTAAGAAGCTTCATGAAGCTTAAAGCAAAGAAAGAAAAAAACCACCATTTTGTTTTTACAAAATAAATAAAGAAAATAAAACCCTAACCATTAACTAAACATTGTTTAAAGCATACACACCCAAGTTTGCATGTATCATCAAACATGATACAAACTAGTGCACAAACATATATCATATATACAATGTGCACAATCTAGTGAGAAAAAACAATCTTAAGTGAACCAATACTAGTTAATATAAAGTAATATAACAAATATATAATTATACATTAAATCGTTAAATCAACACTTGATTTAATGATCCGGTCATACTGCATATAACCGACTAATATCAAGTGTATCAATGTATCGAATCAACATTTGATTCGGTAACCCAGCTATATCTTATATGACCGTCCAATGATACAAATCACGAGTATAAAATTCAGTATCACATACTGGTATTATTCTCGGTCCCGCACATATCTCATATGCGCTCCTATTTCGTTTCGCTTGAGCCAGGAAACCTCTGTGTAGGACTCTAAAGACTCGTCAATACGCCGGCAGCAGGTGATGATCATATCAAACACCCACAAGCCGCAAGCGGTCTGCTAAACGTAACGGCCACCCGAGTATTGAGCAATCAGATGATCAACGAGCAAGCCCGCTCACACTCCTGTGAATCCAACCAGCAACACTTACCGTACAGTCCGGTCTGTTCGTCTGATATGTCGCATATCTCGCCTAGGGGTGGTAAACGTCAGACCCCAATAGCTTGATAAGTCATGCCGATGTAAGGTCCATAACAAGCGTGAAACTACTGATAACTCTTACCAGTAAATCACTGCAACCCTGGCCAGGGATTTCCAGTTATGGCCAGTCGAGCATAGCGCAACATCAACCTCCAATACCGGGAGAGACGAATCCCCTCCTATCGCTCATTGCCTCCATGTGAATCGGGACTGTATCCAAAAACCACCTGTTTGCACGACTCAGTAGAGCCGTGGTAGGGTGGAAATTAAAGCACAGTAGGAGACACACAAGACTCTATGACGATCTCGGGTTATCAGACTAAGCTGTACTAGTGTCACCAGAGAACTGCCATCTGACGTGAGGTATAATACCATCTGGGAGTTCTCGGCGAGTCCGTTCACTGTACCGAGTCACCACTGAGCACCCGCATACCATCTCTGATGTCAAACACCAATGGATATGGGATCATCCATCGCCCATCACATGGGTCGAGAAGATATACGCTAGTCTACTATGGAATATCGATGCCCCGTCTCGATATTCCCACGACTAGGAACATTGAAGGATGTACCCAGGCCCCACTAGTATGATCTGCATCATAGTCCTGGAAGTCGAGTACACATCCTAAGGGCTTTATCAACATGTAACAGAGAGACAGAAAGTATACATGTTAAGATAAAGAGCAACCAGATAGCGTACTATCATGTCGAGCAAGAAAGTCCTACCTATATATGTCCCAGCATCCACTACAATATACATCCAATGTACAGTAATGGCCTCTAGGGCATACATATAACTAACAAAATCCGGACAACCTCAAGGCAAGGTCAGTTCTGTGGATATTTGTTGGATATCTCAAGCATTCGCAAGGGAATATATTCTACCGCACCGGGGAACAAAAGGTGTTTTATTTCTCGGCATGCCACCTTTTTAGAAAAGGAATTTATTTTGAAAGAAATTTGTGGTCATGAGGTAGAACTGGAAGGAGTTCCAGCTATACAAAGTACAGCTGACGATTTGGTAAAACCGTAGGATTCAATAGCTCCCAACAAACCTCAGCCTCTCCGCCGATCTAGTAGGGTTCCTCATCCGCCTAAGAGATACTTCGGTTTTCTCTATGACAGTAGGAGTGAGGATTGCATCATGAGATGATGATCCAACTAGTTTTGAACAGGCCATCAAGAGTGGAGAATCTGTAAGAATAGCTGGATGCTTTGTGATCTGAGATGGAATCTATGTACACCAACAAAGTATGGACTTTGGTTGCTATATCTGAAGGGTTAAATCCCCGAAAGGAGCAAGTATATATTGAGAAGATTACTTGGTGTACATGGAAAAGTTGAGACTTTCAAAGCTAAGACTTGTTGCTAAAGGTTCTCGTCATCAACCAGGTGTGGATAATGATGAAACCTTTTCTCCAGTGGCTATGCTTAAGTCCATCCGGATCCTACATGCCACTGCTACATACCATAACTACGATATCTGGCGGTTAGGTGTCATGACTGCATTTCTAGATAGTGATTTAGAAGAGAGCGTCTATAAGTACACAGCCAGAGGGCTTCGTAGACAGTGAGAGCAGCGGCAACGTGTGCAAGTTGCTTTACGAATTAAAGCAGACATCGCGAAGTTGGAACATCTGTTTTGATGTGGTAGTCAAAGAGTTTGACTTCATCAAAATGGTAGATGAACCTTGTATATACAAAAGGTTAGTAGAGAGTAAGGTGGTATTCCTCGTATTGTACGTAGATGACATACTCTTTATAGGAAAGGAGTTTCCTATGCTACACTCGGTCAATCTCCTCTTATCACATTGATTCTCCATATAGGATCAAGGTGATACCTCTTAAATCCTGGGTTTTGGATCTATGAGATAGATCTAAGTGGATTTTAGGATTCTCACTAGGTGTAGTGAGATGGTATCAATCGATCCGGGGAGAATCACTGGATAGCTTCCAGGGTGGTAAGGTCGACTGAACGTCAGTCACAGGCATTGTCTTTACCCTCAGTGGAGGTGTAAGTCGATGTACAACACCCCACGACTTGCGGGGAGGCAGAAAAAATGAAAAACGATCTTGTTCTTTGCATAAACATCGACTAACCGAGAATCTTTGCTAAACGATAACTAACAAACTACGAAAGGTTTAACTACTCGGATTCAAAGTTATACCTCACGTTACTTGTCCTTCGGGTCTTCATCGCGGTCCTCCACTCCTCGTAGGCTCCTTGGAACATCGGCACCTCAACGGCCTCCTCGAGTCAAAGACGATCCATCCGAGAGCTTTACTCCAAGCTTTGCCTCTAAACTTGAGGTAACTAGGTTTCTTTAGTTGCTAATCAAAGTACCTAGATGATATAGAGTAAGGGTTATGGATTAATTAGCCTATCTAATCCTTGATCTCAACACATGAGAGGGAAGGATTAGGGTTTGAAGAGAGAGAGCTTGAGGAGAGAGAAGGTGAGCAAGAGAATGATATGAGATAATGAATCTATCATGAATATATGAAACATAATGATTTATCAAAATATATAAAATAAAATGATTAATCATCATCTTTCATTTACTCATATGAGTGATTCATCTCCATGAGTCATTAAGCATTTATGATGCATTAATGACATGGATGAATCACACAAATGAGTCACTAATCTCATTTAATGCATATGCCACCTTAACCCCCAAGTCATCATCTTCTAGAAGCTTCTCGTGAAATTACGAGAACGCCCCTCCTATCCGTGAAAACACGGAAAAACTTTTGACTGTATAAATCCAATAACCCGATACTAGAATCTGGCTTAAACCAAAGCCTACTAGTAAAAACTGTCCGAATGTCGTACGTGCATTTAAACACGTATGCGTCTGAACCCTTATCGTAAAACCATACGACCTCTATACCGTTTCGCCTGGAGTAGGGAAACTCTCTGTGTGGGACTCTAAAGACTCGACACTACGCTGGCAGTGGGTTTAACCACAAACCGCAAGCGGCACTAGCTGTACGTAACGGTCCCCAGGTAGATGTCGATAAGAAGGCCGATGAGTAAACTCATCCAAACTCCCACTGAGCCTGTTGTGACAATCTCCGTACAGTCCGGTCTGTTCGTCTAAGACTATCGCATATTAAGCCTAGGGGCGGCTGTTGGTGCGTGGTGCATGCTCCCACAACTCTTGTGGCACGGCGGAAGCGGTGAACGAAAATTTTCTCGGCACACAGCACGCACTTGAGCCGGGATCTTGTCTAAACCACAA
This sequence comes from Agapanthus africanus, assembly GCA_030015575.1. Lineage (NCBI taxonomy): Eukaryota > Viridiplantae > Streptophyta > Magnoliopsida > Asparagales > Amaryllidaceae > Agapanthus > Agapanthus africanus. The sequence continues at coordinate 213,483,122 of JASDDO010000004.1, forward strand.
CTAGTAAACCCTAACTAGAGATCTTATCTACTATGTTAGGGATTATACCTTGATGATACAGTCCTTCGGGTCTTCTCTTGGATGCAACTCCTTTGCTCCTTTCTCCTCTTTTGGTGAACTCCTTGGCTCCTTTAGATGTTGCCGATGTTTTCGATCTCCGGCCACCGAAGACCTAGATGATCCACCCGAGAGTTTTTGTGCAAGCTAGAAACTCTTCTCAAGAGTTTAACCTAGAAACCAATTTTGCTAGAAGAGGTCACTAGGATGATGTAGAGATAAGTGTATTCGATTAACTTGAAATCCTAAGCTTTGGATTCACATCTCATGTGAGGGTTTAAGCTAGGAAGAATGATAACCAACATTTTCTTTCTTTCTTCTTATTCTTTTCTCATACACTTATTATGATACACTTATCATATTTTTGTGTAGGATTGGAATGCCTTGATTTCACATCTCATGTGAAGGTATTTATAAGAAGAAGGAGGAGGAGAGAATAAGTGCATTTCATAATTAAAAAGTTTAAGCATGATGAAAAAGAATATAGCACTAACTAAAGCATGTATTATGAAAGAAGTATCATGTTTTAATAGTACCTCCACTACAACAACCCCATTATCATGCTTATACCTCTTAATTTACACCTCACTAATTTATTTTCACAAAATAAATGATGTCATTATTATGTCATTATGAGGTGGCACCTTCTAGAAGGTATTCTTGTAACAATTACAAAAATACCCCTCCTCCGTATACCGTATACTGTATACACGCATCCGAATTCCGAAAAAATACGAATACCATTAATCCAATAATATAATATCGGTATCCGGCCAGTATTATTCTTCCGATTATTATTCCTGTAACAATTACACGAACATAATCGAAAACCTGCCGCAACACCTTACGGCTGCCGCAACACCTTATAGTTGCGAGTGGGAAGGAGTGGTTTAAGCTCCAGTTTTAAAAATCGAATGGTTTTGTAGTATCTTTCTAATTTTGCTAAAAAGGTCACTCCCGGTGAAGGGATCTCAGCTCTTTCCTTATCGAATAAGGTGCTGGATATGTAAATACCACGATGCAAAGCAAAGTTAGATCAACTATAAAATCAAATCGAGTTCTTTGTAACATTTTCCAGTTTCGCTAAAGGGATCACTCCCGGTGAAGGGATCTCGGCCCTTTCCTCATCGAATGAGGTGCAGGATATTCAAGAATACCACTATGCAAAACAAAAGCTAGAGTTACCTTTTTTTTTAAAAAAAATTGATTCTACAACATCTTTAGGTTTCTTTCTCTTAACATTAATCACATTAATGTTGTCCCATCATTTACGTTTCCTAAACATCACAGAAAAGAAACGCAAATAGAACGTACGCTTATGCCATCCGCATTTGCCACTGGGCCCCGTCATGCACCGTTAGGTTACTTAACTAACAGCAGAGCGGGGGCTGGACTAGTGCGGGTGCAAAACATAAGCAATGTTTATTATATATCTCATATATAATTATAACCATTTCAGATCACAGATGAATGCATTGGATATGCTAGGAATTCCGTATTTCATTCAAGCCCTTAATGAAAGACGGGTTCCACGGTCGTGATGAATAGCCAAAACCCCCCTAGACCCCTACGGGTGCGGCAAACCACCCGCCAAATTACCGAAGTGTAGTAACCTCCCTCAACACCTTGAGTAGGCCACTCGGCACTTGGAGAACCCGGTAGTTTATGCACCCCACTTTGGGTCTATCCTAGGAGCAAAAACAATAAAAAGAAATTATACAATATAACATTGCTTTTTACAAATTACATGGAATGAAAGAAAAGGAAAAAACGCTCTTCTCACACCCCCTGGCCATTCTTCACAACGATCCAACACATTCATATACACATACCATCTCATGATATTCATATGTGCAACCCCCACTAATCGTCATATAGCAATTAGCGGACGTTTCAAACACATATCACAAAAACTGAAAACCCGATTAGCCAAACACTATTAGAATTTCGATCGATAATTTTAAACCATGCTAACACTTGACATGTCCCTGTACAAACACCTTTGTAAAATTCTACATATCCCAAAAACCCTATTTCTTCAGTATAAGAGTACTGTAGAAAAATGAGTTGACGCGGCCCCAACTCGGCGGCGGATCCGCGGCCAAACCATGGGTTTGGCCGTGGTTCCTCGGCGCTTTAGGCGATTTAGAACTCCAGTTTTCTACAATGTTCTTAGAAAAACCCTACTTGTATTTTTAAGGCCTGTCAAATGATTTTTGGAACACTTTCAAAAACTGACAGCAGCAAGGGCAGAAAACGTGTTTTCGGGAGAAAAAACTGTCGATCGAGCTTCTAACTTTTGGCTAACAATCTAGTTACGGTTTAGTTTGTCTCTGATACCATGTTGGTGCATGGTGCATGCTCCCACAACTCTTGTGGCGCGGCGGAAGCGGTGAACGAAAATTTTCTCGGCACACAGCACGCACTTGAGCCAGGATCTTGTCTAAACCACAACTAGTAAACCCTAACTGGAGATCTTATCTACTATGTTAGGGATTATACCTTGATGATACGGTCCTTCGGGTCTTCTCTTGGATGCAACTCTTTTGCTCCTTTCTCCTCTTTTGGTGAACTCGTTGGCTCCTTTAGATGTTGCCGATGTTTTCGATCTCCGGCCACCGAAGACCTAGATGATCCACCCGAGAGTTTTCGTGTAAGCTAGAAACTCTTCTCAAGAGTTTAACCTAGAGACCAATTTTGCTAGAAGAGGTCACTAGGATGATGTAGAGATAAGTGTATTCGATTAACTTGAAATCCTAAGCTTTGGATTCACATCTCATGTGAGGGTTTAAGCTAGGAAGAATGATAACCATCATTTTCTTTCTTTCTTCTTATTCTTTTCTCATACACTTATTATGATACACTTATCATATTTTTGTGTAGGATTGGAATGCCTTGATTTCACATCTCATGTGAAGGTATTTATAAGAAGAAGGAGGAGGAGAGAATAAGTGCATTTCATAATTAAAAAGTTTAAGCATGATGAAAAAGAATATAGCACTAACTAAAGCATGTATTATGAAAGAAGTATCATGCTTTAATAGTACCTCCACTACAACAACCCCATTATCATGCTTATACCTTTTAATTTACACCTCACTAATTTATTTTCACAAAATAAATGATGTCATTATTATGTCATTATGAGGTGGCACCTTCTAGAAGGTATTCTTGTAACAATTACAAAAATACCCTTCCTCCGTATACCGTATACCGTATACTGTATACACGCATCCGAATTCCGAAAAATACGATTACCATTAATCCAATAATATAATACCGGTATCCGGCCAGTATTATTCTTCCGATTATTATTCCTGTAACAATTACACGAACATAATCGAAAACCTGCCGCGACACCTTACGGCTGCCGTAACAACTTACGGTCTCTACATCTTTCGCCTGAACGAGGGAACCCTCTGTGTGGGACTCTAAAGACTCGTCAGTACGCTGGCAATGGGTTTAACCACAAGCACGTCAACGGCACTAGCTGTGCGTAACGGCTACCCAGGTACATGAAGAAAAGGTGGCCGACGAGCGAACTCATCACAACCCTTACGAGCCTGTAAGCAACGCTTACCGTACAGTCCGGTCTCTTCGTCTGATACGTCGCATATGAAGTCTAAGGGTGGTAAATGTCAGACCCCAGTAACTTTATAAGTCATGTTGATTTACGGCTCATAACAGGTCGAGGAGCTACTGATAACACTTATCAGTAAATCTCGAGAACCCTGGCCAGGGATTTAGGTGTTATAGCCGATCAAACATAGCGCGACATCAACTGCCTATACCGGGAGAGACGAAACCCCTCCTATCGCTCACTGTCTCCATATGATTCGGGACTGTACCCAAAATCCACCTGTTTGCACGACTCAATAGAGCCGTGGTAGGGAGGAAATCAAAGTACAGTGGGAATCACACAAGACTCTATGACGATCTCGGGTCTACAGACTAACATGTACAAGTGTCACCAGAGAACTGCTATCTGACAATAGGTATACATACCATCTAGGAGTTCTCGGCGAGTCTGTCCAGTGTACCCAGTCTCTACTGAGTACCCGTACACCATCCTTGATGTCAAACACCGATGGATATGGGATCATCCATCGCCCATTATATGGGTCAAGATGCGTATACGCTAGTCTACTCTAGTGTATCGATGCCCTGTCTCGACACACCCTCGACTAGGAACAGTTATAGGATGTACTCATAGACTACCGTGGCCCCACTAGTATGATCTCATCATAGTCCCAGTAGTCGAGTACAAATCCTAAGGGCTTTATCAACATGTAGCAAAAGAGACAATCAGAGTACAAGCTAAGATAAAGTACAATCAGATAGCGTACTATCATGTCGAGCAAGAGAGTCCTCCCTATATATGTCCAAGCATCCACTACAATATACATCGTATGTACAGTAATGGCTTCTAGGGCACACATATAACTAACAGCGGCAAGCGTCAGTCCCCTAATAGCTGTATAAGTCATGTCGGAGCGAAACCCATTACACCCTGAGAAGCTACTGGAACGTACCAGTATATCTCGCTTGCCCTGGCCAGGGACTTTGCGTAATGGCTCTCTGACACAGCGCGATATCAACTCCCAATACCGGGAGAGACGAATCCTATCTAACCGCCACTGCCTCCAAGTGCTCGGGACTGTACCCAACTGCTACCTGTTTGCACGACTCCTTTGAGCCATGGTAGGGTAGCAATCTAAGAACAGTGGGACACACTCGAGGCGAAGTAGCAGTGTCAAGTCTGCGGACTATGCTGTACTCAAGTCACCTGGGAACTGTTAACTGACGATGGGTATAATACCAACCAATCAGTTCCCCTGCAAGTCATGTCCGGTGTACCCGTAACCTAATGAGCACCTGTATACTATCTCCAGTACGACGTACTGATGGCTGTGGGACAGACCATCTCCCCAACTGGGATGAGAAGCATACACACTTAGTCTACTTCGGAATATCGATGCCCTGTCTCGATAATCCTACGACTAGGGACAAGTATAGGATGTTGCTTATAGACTACCCAGCCCCCACTAGTGTGACTGCCATCACAACGCTGGTAATCAAGCAAAGATCCTATGGGCTCTACTAATATGTATAAGTGATACGTTTACAAGAAACATATGCACATATTAAAGTAGACATAAACCAAGTAGCATACTACCATTTTTAGCAAGACTGTATATACAACTGTGAATATCCCAAGCTTCCATTAAGTAATATACATACAAGTATGATACAATAATGGCCCCTAGGGCATATACACTAACAATCTCCCATTTGCACTAGGGCCATGAGCTGACATATCGTAGACCTATCATCTCGAATAGTCTCTCAAACTGCGTCTGAGGAATGGCCTTCGTGAATGGATCAGCAATGTTATTCTCCGTCCCTACTCTTTTCACCTCGATCTCCCGGCGATCTACGATCTCCCTGATCAGGTGATGCCGCCTTAAGATGTGTCAGGACTTCTGATGGGACCTGGGTTCTTCGCTAAAGCTATAGCGCCATTGTTGTCACAATACAGAGGTATTGGATCAGCACTGGTAGGAACCACCTGAAGTTCTGTGAGGAACTTCTTCATCCAGACAGCTTCTTTTGCAGCATCGCAAGCAGCTATGTACTCCGCTTCCATCGTTGAGTCAGCAACGGTCTCCTATTTGGAACTCTTCCAACATACCGCCCCTCCATTGAGGGTAAAGACATAACCCGACATGGATTTGGAGTCATCCTTGTCACTCTGGAAGCCGGAGTCGGCAAAGGCCTCAATCTGGAGGTCTTTTCCGCCATACAACAAGAACATCTCCTTAGTCCTCCTTAGGTATTTGAGACTGTTTTTTACGGCTATCCAGTGCTTCTCCCCTGGGTTTGCTGAAGGGTTTGTTTAGCACCCTATGAGGTGTTTTGAAGCATCACATGTCCAAAAGATATGATTTTTATTGTGCTAAACGAACACTCGTATGGATCGATCCTAGAAAATTAGGTTTATTAAACTTTGGCTAACAAAAATTAGGGTTAGAAGGCTACAACCTTTGTAGCTCCCGTTTTTGATTCGCTCCTTAGGCTCTTTGGTGTTGAGTCGAGGTCCTCTTGATGTCCTCTTGTATCCACGACGATCCACCACGGAGATATCCGTCCAAGCTCACAACTTCGACAATCCGAAGGAAACACTCTAAACGAAGCGGCTAAGCTAGTGTAGAATGATGTTGTGGTGTGGAATCTCACTTCAAAAACCTATCTTTGAGTGGTATTTGCTCACTAGGAAAATCAAGAGAGCAAGAGATGGAGGAGAATGAAGATGGTGGCTTTTCTTTGCAAGAGATAAAATGATAACCATAAGGTTAAGCTAACAAAAGAAATAAATATCACTATATATATTTATTCCTTCTTGACTCCAACCATGATTAAATGATAGATGATTAATTTAACTTGGGTTTAGAATGATAAAGGAAAAGATAACCATGGTTTAGTGGTAGGTGAGCAAGGTTAGGTTAAAAGAAGCATGTAGAAACTAGCATAATTATCCTTTCCTTTTCATTTTCTTTTTAAATCCATAATCAAATAATAATCCATTAAATAATTAATGGTGTGAGTCTTATATTGCCACCACTTCCATATATAATCAACCATGATGGTTTGATGTATGTATGTATACATGTATGCACATCTACATGTGCATGAAACTAGAAAAGAAGAAAGAAGCATATGCATGCATGCATACATCCATCAAACCCTAGAAAGGTTTTAAGTGAGAAAACTAATGGTTAAACGATAAATCAACACTTGAGTTATCAATCCGGTCATATCTCATATGACCCCACCAAAAGCAGTTCACCCGATCAATGTTTGGTATCATATACGCACATTTCAATCGGGTGCATGCGCATATCGCATATGCACACCACAACGTTTCGCCTGGACTGGGTAACTCCTCTGTGGGACTCTAAGACTCGTCAATACGCCGGCAGAGGGTAATGATCATATCAAGTACCCTCAAACCGCAAGCGGTCAGCTAAACGTAACGGCCACCCGGGTATTGAGCGATCAGAAGACAACAAGCGAACCTGCTACAACTCCCGTCGAGCCATCCGGCAACACTACCGTACAGTCCGGTCTCTTCGTCAGATATGCTGCATATCGAGCCTAGGGATGGTCACGTCGACCCCAATAACTCAATAAGTCGTGCCGGTGAATGGTCTATAACAGTTCGAGAAACTACTGATAACACTTATCAACAAATCTCAGCAGCCCTGGCCAGGGACTTGCTGCTATAACCAGTCGGGCACAGTACAGCATCAACTCCCAATATCGGGAGAGACGAAACCCCTCCCATCGCTCATTGCCTTCGTGTGTCTCGGGACTGTACCCAACGGCCACCTGCTTGCACGACTCAGTAGAGCCGTGGTAGGGTGGTAATCAAAGTACAGTGGGAGAACACACAAGGCTCTATGACGATCTCGGGTCTACAGACTAACCTGTACCAGTGTCACCTGAGAACTGTTATCCGACGATAGATATAATTCCATATAGGAGTTCTCGGCGAGTCCGTCCAGTGTACCCAGTCACCACTGAGCACCCGTATATGATCTTGATGTCAAACATCGATGAATATGGGAACATCCATCGCCCATCACATGGGTCTAGTATCACATACGCTAGTCTACTCTGGTATATCGATGCCCCGTCTCGATACACCTCCGACTAGGGACATTTCAGGATATGCTTATAGACTACAGATGTCCCACTAGTATGATCTCCATCATAATCAGAGTAGTCAAGCCGATATCCTTAGGGCTTTATCAGCATGTCTGAATGAATAGAAGCATGATCAAATAAACATGTCAGATAAAGAAAAACCAGATAGCATACTATCATGTCGAGCAAGAATGCAAACTGAATATATATACATGTATAAATACATCCACTATCACATAATGGCCTCTAGGGCATACATATATCCAACATTTGCTTGATACCGGCTTACTACTCTCAATGTGTATGCTACATCTGGTCTGGTACATAACATCGCATACATTATAGAGCCTGCCGCAGAAGCGTAGGGTATAATCGACATGCGATCCCTTTCCAAATCAGTCTTAGGAGACATCTCTTTGGAGAGGGTGATTCCGTGACTAGCCGGTAGGTTACTGTGCTTAGAATCATCCATACTGAATCTCTTTACTATGGTGTCTATGTACCTGGACTGTGAAAGTCCCAACATCCTCTTTGATCTATCACGATAAATCCGGATCCCCAGAATGTAGGTGGTATCACCCAGGTCTTTCATGGAGAATTTATGTGACAAGAATCTTTTGACTGACTGTAACATAGGAATATCATTTCCTATTAGGAGAATGCCATCCACGTACAAGACGAGGAATACTACAGCTCTCCCTACAATCTTACTGTATATGCAAGGTTCATCTGGATTTTTGATAAAGTCAAATTCTTTGACAGCATCATCAAAACAGATGTTCCAACTCCGCGATGCTTGATTTAGTCCATAAATGGACTTAAGCAACTTGCATACTTTACCGCTGCTCCCACTCTGAATGAATCCCTCTGGCTGATCCATATAGACGCTTTCTTCCAAATTACCATTTAGAAAGGCTGTCTTTACGTCCATCTGCCAGATCTCATAATCATGGAAGGCAGCAATAGTAAGAAGGACCCGAATGGATTTAACCATAGCCACTGGAGAAAAGGTTTCATCATAGTCCAAACCAGGTCTTTGACGGAAACCCTTTGCAACAAGTCTAGCTTTATAGGTTTCAACCTGTCCATTTACACCAATCTTCTTTTTGAAGATCCATTTGCATCCTACGGGTTTCACCCCATCTGGAGCAATGTCCAAAGTCCATACTTTGTTAGTGTACATGGACTCCATTTCGGTCCGTATTGCATCCAGCCATTTTACTGAGTCACCGCTCTGAATGGCTTGCTGGAAGCTGGTAGGCTCATCATAGTCAATAGTGCAATCCTCTCTATCCCCGTCTATAAGAAAACCGTAGTATGTCTCGGGTGGTTGAGATTGCCTACTACTTCTGTGGAGTGGCGTCGGGATGTCCCTTTCTTCTGAAACCTCTGGTTCAACCAAGCTTTCAGTAATAGCCTGTGGTTCTGGAATTTCTTCCAGTTCTATTGCGCTCCCACTTATCTGATTTTCTAAAAACTCAGTTTCCAAGAAGCGGGCATTATGAGAAACAAAAATCTTTTGTTCCTCTGCGTAATAGAAATAATATCCTTTGGAGTTCTTTGGATATCCCACAAACTTACACTGTACTGATCGTGCCTCGAGCTTGTCCGCATGCTGCTTCTTTACAAAAGCTGGACATCTCCATATCTTAATATGCTTAAGATAGGGTTTCTTTCCACACCACATCTGATATGGTGAAGCAGGCACAGTTTTAGTTGGAACTCGGTTCAAAAGGTATGCAGCTGATTCTAGTGCATATCCCCAGAATGACCGTGGTAACTCAGCCTTACTTATCATGGAACGAACCATATCCAATAGGGTTCGATTCCTTCTTTCCGATACACCGTTGTGTTGTGGTGTGTATGGAGGAGTAAGCTGAGAGAGAATTCCATTCTCTTTTAAGTAACTTAGGAACTCGGCACTTAAGTATTCACCACCTCGATCAGATCTCAGTGTCTTGATACTTTTACCTGTTTGGTTTTCCACTTCATTCTTGTATTTTTGGAATTTCTCAAAGGCCTCGGATTTATGTTTCATTAAGAAGACATATCCATACCTAGAGAAATCATCCGTAAAAGCAATGAAGTAGGAATAACCACCTCGCGCATGTGTAGACATTGGACCGCACACATCACTGTGTATGAGTCCCAATAGCTCGCTTGCTCTTACTCCGTGTCCAGTAAACGGAGTCTTTGTCATCTTTCCCATGAGACAAGATTCACAAGTAGCATAAGATTGATATTCGAACGGATTCAAATATCCTTCTCTATGTAACTTAGTTAATCGTGTTTCATTGATGTGACCTAGTCTACAATGCCATAAGAAAGCCTGATTCATTTCTGGAGACTTTTTTTCAGTGTGTTCTGGACATTGAAAACCTGAGCTTGACTTAATACGTATATACCGTTATCTAATGTACCTGACCCAATCAGAACTTGATTTAGGTGGATGTTAACTACATCGCTTACGAATGTAAAATCATATCCCTCTCTCGAAAGTAAGGACACTGATATGATATTACAAGTCATACTAGGTATATATAAACAGTTACGTAAAATCAATATATGCTCACTTGTCAAACCTAGGAGATATTCTCCCACGGATTCAGCGTTCACTGTCATTCCGTTTGCAACTTTGAGAGACCAATCACCTTCCTTTATAACTCTACGGTTTCTCAAAGCATGTAATGAATTACAAATATGAGATCCTGCTCCGGTATCTAGTACCCAGGAAGCAGAGTTAATTGACAAACAGTTCTCAATTACAAATACACTTGAGGCTGAAGCCACAACATGCTTCATATCCTGGCTACTGGCTTTAAAAGCCCTGCAATCTTTCTGCCAATGCCCAATCCCATAACAATAAGAACATTCCACTTTTACTACATTCAGTCCCGAAACTTTTGCCCTTCTCTTTCCTTCTACTTCCCTGGTTTCCTTTAGGGTAGAAGGCAGAGACTGTAGAATCAAGTCAGTATCTGACCTGTTTCCCAACGTGGTCTTCAGGTCCTTGAGCTTATCAATATAGCTAGCCATTGTAAGGATGTTGTCCCCTATAGATGACCCGTTATCCAACCTCGCTTGAATTAATTCGTTCGAGGTCTCATATCTTGCGATATGAGATTGCTCTCCATATAAATCTTTGTTATGGAGAAAGATGGAAACTGAGTCCATCTTCTCGTGCTGCTTTTGGTATACACCATCAACTGAAGTTAACACGAGGCACTTGGGTTTCGCTTTATCCTTTTTCCTTGTCTGACGGATATCCATATCCGCGACAGTGGAAACTGGACCTAGGACGGTGGGATCTTGAGTAGTAATAGGGTGGTCCAGTTTGTCATAGCCAATGGACATCGGGACAGACTTTTGCCAGTCATATAAGTCAGATTCAGTCAATTTATTATCTAGATGTAACCTATGTGTGGTCACAAGGTTGCTGTAATTTAAGAGAGAGGAGAAAATACTATTAGCATGATGCTCTTGCAAGTTTAGATTGGTTTTTAATTTATCTAAACAGGATGGCTCCCACTGTTTCTCGAATCCCTCCTCAAACCAAAAAGGAAGAACTAGCCAGGACTATTCTCACCGTACAATACTTGCTTAACCGTTCAGCCAGGCCAGTGTCGATACTTCGAGGGAGGTTTTCCAACGCTTTCGCAAAGTTCCTTAATTAAATAACCTCTTTTCTCTGGCGGCGTAGCCCCGCTGACACCTTTTTCGACACTTACTTGGTTTATAGCATTGATCGTTAAGTGACGAATCTCCTGATAAGTAGTATATACTCACAGTAGGATCGGGATCCAAAATATCATCGTATGATAATGTTGAAGGAATCCTACCAACATTCATCATACTCCAAAATGGTATGCATCTCTCTGCAAATTTCAGTTTCTTTAGAAATTCCCGATATTGATTTTTGCCCCATGCTCTTATGACCTTGACTTTGGCCAAAAAAATCATAAGTCACATGTCAAGTTCTACCCGTCATTGTCCAGGTTAATTTGAACCACCCATACATACCCTTGACTTTGGCCAAACAAGGTAGTACGACTGTCCCAAACCAACGCATCTATCTATGCTACATATGAATATCCAACGGCTACCAAACACTGTGCCTTGACTTTGGCCAAACAAACACAGCTTGAATACTATTGAATACCCAAATGAAATGACGGAGGGCTACGAATGGTTTTGGCAAAACCGTGAACGTAGTGAACTTGATATAATCGAAAGAACCTGATACTTTTGAAAAGGAGTGGTTAAAGCTCCGCAATTTAAAAATTCTGATCCTTTTAAAATAACCAAGTGGTTTCTTTTAAATTTGTTCCAACGATTAAACTTTGGTTTATTTTCTTTGCATTATAATAATGCGTCCCATCAATTATCCTATCATTGCAGAAAACAACGAAAATACCACGTCCTCTTATACCATCCGCATTCGCCACGGGGTCCCGTCATCACTCGTTAGGTTACTTAACTATCGACAGAGCGGGGGCTGGGCTAGCGCGGGTGTAAAACATAAGTGACGTCTAATAGCTATCATATATAGATATTGTACATTCGTCAGACGCAATAATAAGCATTCCAGATCACAGATGAACTTTATTGGATATACTAGCAATCCGCATTTGCTTTGAGCCTGCAATAAAAGACGGATTACACAGTTGTGATGAATAGCCATTACCCCACCCTAGACCCCTACGGGTACGGCAAACTACCCGCCAAATACCCGAAATGAAGCGGTCTCCCTCAACAAAGTGAGTAGGCCACTAAACACTTCAAAGTACCCGGTAGTTTGTGCACCCTGCCTTGGGTCTATCCTAGGAGCAAAAACAGTAAAAAGAAATAATACAACGGTGGCTACATCCGCAACCTGGATGCGCCCCGCAAAACAATATTACAACATATTACAATTACATCGAATGAATTAAATAATAACCCATCACTAAACCCCGGCTAAACATCACAACAGTCCAACACAGTTCATATACACAAACAGATAAAATACATTACAGAAATGAACAACCCCCTGCCAACCGTCATACTAGCAGTTAGGGGAGGTTTACGAACACATTATACAAACACAGATATAATCAAATTAGCAAACTTCGTACAATTTCGATCGAGCAAACACTTTAAATTCTACAGCAAAACTTCTCTGTGCACCTGAGATCTTAGCAGAAAATACACAAATATCACAGAAGAGACACTGGTGCAAACTGGGTTGAATCGGCCCCAACTCGGCCGCGGATCCACGGCGGATCGATGGGATCGGCCGCGGTTCCGCGGCTGTATGGCCGATTCATAAACCCATTTTTCACCAGTATTCTTATATTTCTATGCTTGTTACACTGCAGCAACCTGAAAAATTTTTAGAGCATGTTTTAAAATCGACAGAAACTTGTGATATCGATGTCGTTTTCTGGTTCGTTTTGCGTTCGAAATTCATACGACTTTGCTAATAAGTTAATTATTGTTTAGCGAGGCTCTGATACCACTGTAAGTCGGTGTACAATACCCCATGACTTGCGGGGAGGCGAAAAAAATGAAAAACGATCTTGTTCTTTGCATAAACATCGACTAACCGAGAATCTTTGCTAAAGGATAACTAACAAACTACGAAAGGTTTAACTACTCGGATTCGAAGTTATACCTCACGTTACTTGTCCTTCGGGTCTTCATCGCGGTCCTCCACTCCTCGTAGGCTCCTTAGAACATCGGCCCCTCAACGGCCTCCTCGAGTCAAAGACGATCCACCCGAGAGCTTTACTCCAAGCTTTGCCTTTAAACTTGAGGTAACTAGGTTTCTTTAGTTGCTAATCAAAGTACCTAGATGATATAGAGTAAGGGTTATGGATTAATTAGCCTATCTAATCCTTGATCTCAACACATGAGAGGGGAGGATTAGGGTTTGAAGAGAGAGAGCTTGAGGAAAGAGAAGGTGAGCAAGAGAATGATATGAGATAATGAATCTATCATGAATATATGAAACATAATGATTTATCAAAATATATAAAATAAAATGATTAATAATCATTTTTCATTTACTCATATGAGTGATTCATCTCCATGAGTCATTAAGCATTTATGATGCATTAATGACATGGATGAATCACACAAATGAGTCACTAATCTCATTTAATGCATATGCCACCTTAACCCCCAAGTCATCATCTTCTAGAAGCTTCTCGTGAAATTACGAGAACGCCCCTCCTATCCGTGAAAACACGGAAAAACTTTTGACTATATAAATCCAATAACCCGATACTAGAATCTGGCTTAAACCAAAGCCTACTAGTAAAAACTGTCCGAATGTCGTACGTGCATTTAAACACGTATGCGTCCGAACCCTTGTCGTAAAACCATACGACCTCTATACCGTTACGCCTGGAGTAGGGAAACTCTCTGTGTGGGACTCTAAAGACTCGACACTACGCTGGCAGTGGGTTTAACCACAGACCGCAAGCGGCACTAGCTGTACGTAACGGTCCCCAGGTAGATGTCGATAAGAAGGCCGATGAGTAAACTCATCCGAACTCCCACTGAGCCTGATGTGACAATCTCCATACAGTCCGGTCTGTTCGTCTAAGACTATCGCATATCAAGCCTAGGGGGCGGCAAGCGTCAGTCCCCTATTAGGCTGTATAAGTCATGTCGGAGCGAAGCCCATTACACCCTGAGAAGCTACTGGAACCTACCAGTATATCTCGCTTGCCCTGGCCAGGGACTTTGCGTAATGGCTCTCTGACACAGCGCGATATCAACTCCTAATACTGGGAGAGACGAATCTTATCTAACCGCCACTGCCTCCAAGTGCTCGGGACTGTACCCAACTGCTACCTGTTTGCACGACTCCTTTGAGCCATGGTAGGGTAGCAATCTAAGAACAGTGGGACACACTCGAGGCGAAGTAGCAGTGTCAAGTCTGCGGACTATGCTGTACTCAAGTCACCTGGGAACTGTTAACTGACGATGGGTATAATACCAACCAATCAGTTCCCCTGCGAGTCCTGTCCGGTATACCCGTAACCTAATGAGCACCTGTATACTATCTCCAGTACGACGTACTGATGGCTGTAGGACAGACCATCTCCCCAACTTGGATGAGAAGCGTACACACTTAGTCTACTCCAGAATATCGATGCCCTGTCTCGATAATCCTACGACTAGGGACAAGTATAGGATGTTGCTTATAGACTACCCAGCCCCCACTAGTGTGACTGCTATCACAACGCTGGTAATCAAGCAAAGATCCTATGGGCTCTACTAATATGTATAAGTGATACGTTTACAAGAAACATATGCACATATTAAAGTAGACATAAACCAAGTAGCATACTACCATTTTTAGCAAGACTGTATATACAGCTGTGAATATCCCAAGCTTCCATTAAGTAATATACATACAAGTATGATACAATAATGGCCCCTAGGGCATATACACTAACAGGAGGGACGGTATGTTGGAAGAGTTCCAAGCTAGATACCGTGGCAAACTAGACGATAAAGGCTGGATACATCGCTACCAATGATGCGACCAAAGAGGCAGTCTGGGTGTATATTAGTTCATGAGATGAACTTCGTTCCTACTATTGTGTGACAATGGTGTTGTGGCTTATGCCTAGGAACCCCCGTCCCATCAGTGACCCAGACATATTCTAAGGCAGTATCACCTGATCATGGAGATGGTTGATCTCCAGGGAGATCGAGGTTAGGAGAGTAGACTCAGAGGACAATGCGGTGGATCCACTCACAAAGGCCTTTTCCCAGAGAGAGACTTTTATGGGATGGTTGAGTATGGGATACTACATCCACTACTAAATGATGGCCCTAGTGAAAGTGGGAGATTGTTATTTATATGTATGCCCTAGAGGCCATTACTGTACATGAGATGTATATTATAGTGGATGCTTGGACATATATAAGAAGGACTTTCTTGCTCGACATGATAGCATGCTATCTGGTTACTCTTTATCTTAACATGTACATTGATCGTCTCTCTGTTACATGTTGATAAAGCCCTTAGGATGTGTACTTGACTACCTAAATTATGATGCGGATCATACTAGTGGGGAAAAGGTAGCCCATGAGTACATCCTTTAATGTCCCTAGTCATGGGTGTATCGAGACGAGGCATCGATATACCAGAGTAGACTAGCGTATAGCTTCTCGACCCATGTAGATGGGCAATGGATAATCCCATATCCATTGGTGTTTGACATCAGAGATGATATACGGGTGCTCAGTGGAGACTGGGTACACTGGACGGACTCGCCGTGAACTCCTAGATGGTATTATACCTCACGTCAGATAGCAGTTCTCTGGTGACACTGGTACAGGTTAGTCTGTAGACCCGAGATCGTCATAGAGTCTTGTGTGATTCCTACTGTGCTTTGATTTCCACCTTACCACGTTTAAGAGGACGTGCAAAACGGTGGTTTTTGGATACAGTCCCGAGTCACATGGAAGCAATGAGCAATAGGAGGGGTTTCGTCTCTCCCGGTATTGGGGGTTGATGTTGCGCTGTGCTCGATTGGCCATAACAGGGAAGTCCCTGGCCAGGGCTGATTTAGAGATTTACTGGTAAGTGTTATCGGTAGTTTCTCGACCCGTTATAAGCCTCGTATCGGCATGACTTATCGAGTTATTGGGGTCTGACGTTTACCATCCCTAGACTTGATATGCGACATATCATACGAGGAGACCGGACTGTACGGTAGTGTTACTGGCAGGCTTTACAGGAGCTAGAGCGGGCTTGCTTGTTGATCTTCTGATCGTTCAATACCCGGGTAGCCGTTACGTCCAGCTAGTACCGCTGAAGGCTTGTGGGTGCTTGATGTGATCATCACCTACTGCCGGCGTATTGACGAGTCTTTAGAGTCCTACATAGAGGTTTTACTGGCTCAGGCAAAACGAAGTAGGAGCACATATATGATATGTGCGGGACCGAGAATAATACGAGTATGTGATACCGTATTCTATTCTCGTGATTTTTGTATCGGTCGGTTATATGTGATATAGCCGGGTTATCGAATCAAGTGTTGATTCGATAAGATGGTACATATTACATTAGTCGGTTATATGTGATATAGCCGGATTATTAAATCAAGTGTTGATTTGATAATTTAGTGTATAATTGTATATTTGATATACTAGTTTACATTAACTAATATTAGCTCACTTAAGTATTTATTTTCTCACATGTGCACACTTAATATATATGTGATATATATTAATTGTGTTTTATTTTGTCATGGTTGTTGATACACACTACATGGGTGTATAAGACTTATACCATACTGATTATAATATAGTGTTTAAATATGTTGGATATAGTGCCCTCAAAGTCAATTATTGGATCGCAGGTACGTGATTACAATGATTCAGGGAGGACCTATACCGATAGGACAGTCTTGCTCGAGATGATAGTATGCTATCTGGTTTGTCTTTATCATAGTATACATGCTTTAATTCACTATTGCATGTTGATAGAGCCCATAGGATTCTTGCTTGACTGCCAGCAGTATGATGGCGATCATATACGTGGGAGCTAGCGTCTAGAAGCACATCCTTAAATGGTCCCTAGTCGAGGGAGTTTCGAAACAGGGCATCGATACTCCAGAGTAGACTAGTTGTCACGACCCGAAATAGCACGTGACTGGCCCTTGAATCATATGAAGTCTATAGGACCTCATCTAATTCAAGTAAGCCAAAAGCCCAGAAATCTAAAACCATTTTAAATAATAAATGAATGAAAACTAGTTTTAAAGAAGTGAAGAAAACATGTTTTAAAAACAAGGTTTTTAAATAAGTAAGCCGAATATGCATTTTTAAATCCTCAAGTCTTTTCTGAAAATTTCGGCAGAGTTTCCTTTGTAAAAACTGGCCCCAAAACAGGGTACAACAAGAATAATATATGCATACTGATAAAAGGCATCCCCAAACCGGAGCTAGCTCTTTGTCAATCGACGGTCACAACCACGCAAGCAATATAATATACAACGCCGAAGGGCGAGGATCAAAACTCAAAAGAAAACTCAAGAACATCATGAAAACCATAATACTACAATGCGCGACTCTAAGGTCGAAATAATACACAACTGGTTTTCTATGTCTGAAATAAATATACATGTTTGGTTGATGGAATTACTAGATACAACTGATTAAAATAAATGCAAGGGTGGTCACGATGCGAGTGAACCCACCTACCAAAGCAATCACCCAGAAAGGAAGCAGTGTGCCAGAAAAGCCGTAATGAAACCTGTACGGTAAAACCTGCAAGAACTGTGGCACAACGGGGGTGAGTTGCCAACTTGTGAATAGAAAACATCGCAGAGCAAAAATCATATGTATGACACAATCCTAGCTCAATACGATCAGTAAAAGTAATATCCTCAAAATAAATAAGTCTGAAGCATGAAAAGGTGGCCAGGGTAAACATATATACATAAATGTAATCCCATGTGCTCGTGTCAGTGCCTCAGGTAACAACCTATCATAAATATGAGTTATGATCAATGTAATCAACATGAATCAATGTCAACTATATCATGAAGTCTATAACTATGTGGATATCATCCAACTATGTAATCAATGTCTGTATGTATGTGGATCTCGTCCACGTGTCACCCAATGACAATAAGCATCATGCATGTAAATATCATAAAGCATATGCATGGAAGTATGAGGATGTAAATCAACGTGTGTCCCTCGCGACATATCAAAATCATGGAACCTGAGTGTCTAGCATCGACACTCGAAAACATCATGAAACCTGTCCCTTGCATCGGCACGTAAATCCTCATATATATATAGGGCTCCGTCAGTCCGAATCGGCCCGTATCATCTCTCAACTCCGGTCGGTATCCTCCGGATATCCGCCGAGCTCAAATACAATCACCGGTAGGTAGTACTCCCCTGCCAGGCTCACCGTCCAACATATACGAGTCTTCTTGCCCCGGGGTACCTCGTCGGGTCTACCATGTACCCGCAGACGGTGCCTACCGCTCCTCGAATCGGGTTTCACATGCCACTCTCAGAACCGAGAAAACACATGGTGGACTCACTGAAATATCATGTCAAGGGTAACCGGGTTTTTAAAACAATACATACTCTCTTTTGAAAAAACCACGGTTCCCAAATCCAGAAATATCATGGAAACAACATATCTCAATGCGTATAATCATAAAGCATGATGTATGCGACATATAAAAGAATGTAAGCATATCAGTATATCATGCAACACAAAACAGTAATATGCACATATCGAGGGAAGACCGCTCCTTTAAAATGAATCAGTTTTTAAAAGTATCTTGCGGTTCCCAAATCTCCAAATCAAGCCTGAATCATCTATGTATGTGCAAATACGTGTGTATGCAAGTATGGGTGTACAATATGTATGTACGCAAGTATGTCATGCAAAGGGTCATATCCAGATGCAACAATCCTACTGTGTAGTGACATGGCAATTATCGATGATGAAGTGTGTGAGCCGGCAAGCAGGTGTACGTGGAACATACGCATCATCGATAATGGTGCTGGTGTCCTGACAGCATGGGTATAATATAATGATAAACACATTTACACTTGCAATGCGATGTGAAAAGCAAGAATATGCGGAAATAGAATAATAAACGCAACAGTGAAGAATCTACATCAATATATAAATGTCATACAGTTTGCCATTTGAAATAAGACGAATCGGGGTTTTTTAGAAAAATAAGGGCTATGGTGTTTTTAAGAAAAGATACGTTTTTTGAAAATATCCGTAGAATCCCTTTGCCAGTCTTTAAAATACTCACGATTCGTTAGTTTTGAAATAGGTTTGACTCAAGTCTAGTCTAACATTTACTAAGTATACTACAGACCTAACTAACAAGTTAATCGAAAGGGTATGGAAACCACCTAAATCTGAGTCGATACATATATGTGTGTGTGTGTGTGTGTGTGTGTGTGTGTGTATGTATATATTAGTCGGTGATCCCGCCTCAATAGTATCACATACGATCCAATATACAATATGACGTCCTCGAGTCAGGAGTGCGGATCTATCATCAATATAAAGCTCGTACGTAAATCCGTCGTACGGCATCCCAAATCTGGGTACGGGTCAAATATCACATTCATCTCATCATTTATCTGGGATCCTTATCATCATATCTAAGGAACTGGGGTACTGATCTAAGTCTAGTACTACTGATACCATCTATATAAATGCGTGTGTAAAACACACGTCCAAAGGCCCGCTAAAATCTCATGTCGTATCCCGAATACGAACCACATCATATCACTGATCTCATGGCACTATGCCCAATATCATCGACTCGTCACCAAATATCATCCACTATCCTCATCATCCAGGTATAAGTATAACAAGTAAGCATGTGTGTGTGTGTGTGTGTGGGTGTAAATCTATTCTAGGGTTCGCAACTAGCAAACAATACTAGTTTACTTCTAAACCCTAATCTAACCATAGTACACCTAATCACATCTTGAATATCCATGTCACACATTACGCTATCATATATATATATATATATATATATATATATATATATATATATATATATATATATATATATATATATATATATATATATATAGTATACTAAACATCGAACTGCGGGGGTGCTATACGCCATCCACCCGATTTCCCCCGTAGATATAATGTACCCACCTTGCATCTTGCGTGTCGGTGTCGATGTCTCCATCATCGTATGAAATCCACGTGAAGGTACCTACATAGATAACACAATCGGAAATGCATATTAAAATCACATCGGAAAACCAAAACGACACGCTAAGGCCTATAGGTTAGAACCTATGGACTACGCTTCAAGACGACCAAATAACACTCGATTTCGACGTACAAACGTCAAGTGATCGAATACAACTCAAATATCAAAAATCCAGAATGCAAAATACGCAAAACGAAACTACAAATCAAAACAGCAACTCTTGTAAATGGTCCCAGATTTTACCCTAGGTCAAATTGGTCAATTTTGCATATGCCAGGGGTCTAGTTTACAGATGAAGGAACCACAGAACAAACACGAACCCATTTGGACCAGGTCTGGCCGCAATTTGCGGCCAGAAAGATTAAATCTGCGGCCGTAGTGTGGAGTCAGGGGCTGGGGTCTTGGGGTTAGCTTCTTGGGTGCCTGCATGTATCTCTGTGTATGCAAAATAATTTTCAGAGGCTCCGGGTGTTAGCAGATTCCATTTAACACATACAGAATCCACAATTTTCCGATATCGGCTTTTCTAAAACCGTATTCCGGGGTTCTAGTCTCTGGTTTAGATCTGAATTCTAGCACTAGGGGGTTTGTGTGGCCTTTACTGAGCTCAATTTCACATCACAGCTCTCAATTTCCATTAACCCTAACTAAAATTTTCAAGGTTCACCCAAACCACACAATATCAGTTCTAATCTAACATGGGGGTAAAAGTAATGGAAATACTAAGCTAAAGGTCCAGAAAATACCTCATTTGGCAACTCAAGAATTTTCTTGAGTTGCCCCAAGTGTCCAAAATCCTTGCTTTCTTGGTCCATAGTATAGCTTGTGGTCTTGTGCATCTTTTTTGTGAAGTGAACAAGAACTTTTGATGGATTTTTGATGGAGTTAAGAGGTGTTTTGTTGAAGGGGGAGATGAGGGCAGCAGCTGAACTTGAAGAGGGAGGGAAATAATGAAGAAGAGGAAGATGAAGACAATGGTCTATGGTCAAAGGAACCCCTCTCCTTCTCTCTCTTGCCCATATCTCTTTAGTTTAATGTTTTTTTTCTTTTCTTTTCTATTTTCTTATCCAATCTTCTCTCAAATTAAAACCCCTACCATGCATGAATCATGAAGAAATGACATGAAGAAAAATGTAACAAGGGTTAAAAATGACATGGTGCATGTTTCGCACAAAACACGCTTAAAGCCCGATTAGCGATTTTTAATCGCGATTAGCACTAAATTAGCATATAATTAATCACAAAAAACTTAAAATTTCATAATTCACATAAAACACCCTCTTTTAGAAATTTCCATAATTTTTCCAGATTTTTCCCAATTTATCGGTATTTAATTATACCGCCTTATTAAAATATTCAATATAATATTATTTAATTATAATAACTCCCAAAATAATTTTTTTTTTTTTGAAATGTTACAATCTTCGCCCCTTAAAGAAATTCGGTCCCCGAATTTAAATTTAAACCCCTCAAATACTAAAACATTTCAGTAAAAGTCCAAGTCGTCGAGGCTCCGAAATCATCAATAAATAAAACGCATCATAGCGCAATGCATGCGCATGAACAATGAGCAGATAACTCAAAATCAAAACTCCGTCAAGCATCTCGCAATCATCGGAGTCATGGTGAAGACACAAATGTCAAATCCAATACGAAAACCAATATGATATAAATCAGAACTATGCCTGTAAACATCTGAAGGAAATGCATGCCAAACCCTTCATGTTGCTGTGCAACGCGCGTATCGCAGCAAAGTGGCGGACATCTAATGTAAGAAAATAGCTATATAAATACTTATCCTTTGTTTAATATGTACGTCCCACCGTTTTGAAAACAATTTAGAAGGGTTTCCTTATTTTTAAACGTTTCGTGTCATATCGGACACGTAGGTAAATACTGAGACTATAGATCCCTTTTTGGAAATCCCTTCGATAACTATCAATGCATGCAAAATATATTCAGGTACTGTCCTCTGACTAGTCCTGCTCAATATGAAAACAAATAGCAAATATCTTAAAAACGTAATGCTCCATAAGAAATCAATCGCAAAAATGTGCATATGAATGATATGTGCGTCTGGTGCGCACGGAAATCAATATCCATATAGGTGTCATATATGTGCACAGAAACATCATCTGTGTGCATCGGGTGTGCACGAAACAAATATCATGAAACTCAGTCATCACGACTAAATCATGCGAATAGGTCGCCCAAAATACCGAAATCCAAGGTGATGGATATGTGATAATCGAATCACCAAATCACAAATCATAAATACTGCCGTCGATATATCCTCCCTTAAGGTCGAGAAGGTGTCGGTGCATCCAATGCTAGCAGAGCAAGATATTTACTTGCCTTCTGTTCAAGGTCTGGCGCCTGGTGCTTTTAGGCTCTTGTCTCTCACTGTGCATTGCTAGATATATAGTTCCTCGGCTCCACGGCCCAATACGGAGTGACGACGGAAACAGTCCCGCTTTGGCACATCCTCTATAGATCTCTGGCCAACTATCTCGTCGACGATGCCAAACTCTGGCCTGCTGGGTGTGCGTAATATGACCGCTCCTGGGTCCAGGTCTTCTCGTATAGTATTCCAGAAAGGTCCTGTCGAGGTCTCTCTCAAATCTCGTTTCTGCCGAACTCCCCGGAAGTTCTCACCCCTTTACTACATCACTTTCTGGTTTCGGAATGGCTGCATGCTCATCATGACTCCTTCTGGAAGATATATCCATATACAACGCCTCTGTATGCGTATCACATCTCTGATGTCAGTGGAGTGGAACATCATCTCATCAAGATCTCATACGAACTCTTTACTCCACTTTTATCTGTTGTCGACTGCTTCAGACTCGTCTCATCGTGGCTGCATGGACGGTGCTCCAATGGCTATACTCGTATCTGGAGTCTCCCAAGAAATGCACCCCACCACATAGCATCCGAATGAAGTCGAACCATCCGATCGACTCGTCAAAACCTCATGATCCCCCAAGAGATCAACATCTTAGGTACAGTTTAATAGTATCGAGTACATACCACAGCATCAGTGGACCAGCCGTAGAAGGGCAAACCCAAGCCTCACTAATGGAACCGCAGAACTGCCGCAAACCCTAAGGTTCAAAGGCTTTCATACGGTCATTATGTCGAGTTAGGGTTTCATTCTTCTAGAAGGTCCATAGAATCGCTTGCATGTCTTTCCAAATACTTTAAACTTGGAAAATGGGCTCCTGACATTCGATCGTCTCTATCGACTACCAACGAACCTGCGTGAAGTCGTCTCTAGCTGGAATCAATCAATCTGATGACCTCGCATCGGGGTAAGCGAACGAACCACATGTCCTAGTCATTCATCCTCGGGTGACTAACGACCTTCCATCATATCTCTAAGTATATACTCATGCTGCAGTAGCTCCAACATCTGGGCGATATCTCGTCATTTGCAGCAGCAACTGGTTCATTCGTCTGTACGCTGAACAACACCTCAATCATCATGAATAAGCGATATATCAATGGTCATCACATTCTGGCTGGCCTCTAGCAGTAGCCTGATCCTCTAGTGCTGATCTGCATGTCCGAGAAATCTCGCAAAAGCGATCCATCAACCGCTCATGGCGCGAAAACACAATAAAACGACGCCTCTCTATGCAATCGTATGTCCCTGGAATCACGCCCTGGTCAGTCCTCATCCATGACGAGCTCAAGATGACGCAACTCTAGCCGTAGCTTTCTCTGCCCGTGCAATCGTGGCAGCAAAATCATAACCAATATCGATGAGGATAGATCATAGGAATGAATATAATACTGTGCAAGGAAATGTACATCCTAAGGTTTCTTAAGCGGAGTAGCGTATCGTAAGTATGTCACGGAACATACGTACGGTTCGTCACTCTACTCAAGCTACCTACTCCATCAACCAAGGGTCATCCTACGCGACGAAAGTTCGGGTATAATACCCCCTCGGCTAAGTCTAAGTTCCGTAAGGTCAAGCCTAAGTTCCATATATATATAAACGCTCTAGGCTCCGCATAGTCAAACATAGAATCGAACCAAGGTTAACCAAGCGTTTTGATACCAACTTTGTCACGACCCGAAATAGCACGTGACTGGCCCTTGAATCATATGAAATTTATAGGATCTCATCTAATTCAAGTAAGCCAAAAGCCTAGAAATCTAAAACCATTTTAAATAATAAATGAATGAAAACTAGTTTTAAAGAAGTGAAGAAAATATGTATTAAAAACAAGGTTTTTAAATAAGTAAGCCGAATATGCATTTTTAAATCCTCAAGTCTTTTCTGAAAATTTCGGCAGAGTTTCCTTTGTAAAAACTGGCCCCAAAACGGGGTACAACAAGAATAATATATGCATACTGATAAAAGGCATCCCCAAACCGGAGCTAGCTCTTCGTCAATCGACGGTCACAACCATGCAAGCAATATAATATACAACGCCGAAGGGCGAGGATCAAAACTCAAAAGGAAACTCAAGAACATAATGAAAACCATAATACTACAACGCATGACTCTAAGGTCGAAATAATACACAACTGGTTTTCTAAGTTTGAGATAAATATACATGTTTGGTTGATGGAATTACTAGATACAACTGATTAAAATAAATGCAAGGGTGGTCACAATGCGAGTGAACCCACCTACCAAAACAATCACCCAGAAAGGAAGCAGTGTGCCAGAAAAGCCGCAATGAAACATGTACGGCAAAACCTGCAAGAACTGTGGCACAACGGGGATGAGTTGCCAACTCGTGAATAGAAAACATCGCAGAGCAAAAATCGTATGTATGACACAATCCTAGGTCAATACGATCAGTAATAGTAATATCCTCAAAATAAATAAGTCTGAAGCATGAAAAGGTGGCCAGGGTAAACATCTATACATAAGTGTAATCTCATGTGCTCGTGTCAGTGCCTAAGGTAACAACCTATCATAAATATGAGGTATGATCAATGTAATCAACATGAATCAATGTCAACTATATCATGAAGTCTATAACTATGTGGATATCATCCAACTATGTAATCAATGTCTGTATGTATGTGGATCTCGTCCACGTGTCACCCAATGACAATAAGCATCATGCATGTAAATATCATAAAGCATATGCATGGAAGTATGAGGATGTAAATCAACGTGTGTCCCTCGCGACATATCAAAATCATGGAACCTGAGTGTCTAGCATCGACACTCGAAAACATCATGAAACCTGTCCCTTGCATCGGCACGTAAATCCTCATATATATATAGGGCTCCGTCAGTCCGAATCGGCCCGTATCATCTCTCAACTCCGGTCGGTATCCTCAGGATATCCGCCGAGCTCAAATACAATCACCGGTAGTTAGTACTCCCCTGCCAGGCTCACCGTCCAACATATACGAGTCTTCTTGCCCCGGGGTACCTCGTCGGGTCTACCATGTACCC
Organism: Agapanthus africanus; assembly: GCA_030015575.1. Lineage (NCBI taxonomy): Eukaryota > Viridiplantae > Streptophyta > Magnoliopsida > Asparagales > Amaryllidaceae > Agapanthus > Agapanthus africanus. The sequence continues at coordinate 213,509,051 of JASDDO010000004.1, forward strand.
GCAGACGGTGCCTACCGCTCCTCGAATCGGGTTTCACATGCCACTCTCAGAACCGAGAAAACACATGGTGGACTCACTGAAATATCATGTCAAGGGTAACCGGGTTTTTAAAACAATACATACTCTCTTTTGAAAAAACCACGGTTCCCAAATCCAGAAATATCATGGAAACAACATATCTCAATGCGTATAATCATAAAGCATGATGTATGCGACATATAAAAGAATGTAAGCATATCAGTATATCATGCAACACAAAACAGTAATATGCACATATCAAGGGAAAACCGCTCCTTTAAAATGAATCAGTTTTTAAAAGTATCTTGCGGTTCCCAAATCTCCAAATCAAGCCAGAATCATCTATGTATGTGCAAATACGTGTGTATGCAAGTATGGGTGTACAATATGTATGTACGCAAGTATGTCATGCAAAGGGTCATATCTAGATGCAACAATCCTACTGTGTAGTGACATGGCAATTATCGATGATGAAGTGTGTGAGCCGGCAACCAGGTGTACGTGGAACATACGCATCATCGATAATGGTGCTGGTGTCCGGACAGCATGGGTTTAATATAACGATAAACACATTTACACATGCAATGCGATGCGAAAAGCAAGAATATGCGGAAATCGAATAATAAACGCAATAGTGAAGAATCTACATCAATATATAAATGTCATACAGTTTGCCATTTGAAATAAGACGAATCGGGGTTTTTTTAGAAAAATAAGGGCTACGATGTTTTTAAGAAAAGATGCGTCTTTTGAAAATATCCGTAGAATCCTTTTTCCTGCCTTTAAAATACTCACGATTCGTTAGTTTTGAAATAGGTATGACTCGGGTCTATTCTAACATTTACTAAGTATACTACAGACCTAACTAACAAGGTAATCGAAAGGGTATGGAAACCACCTAAATTTGAGTCGATATATATATATATATATATATATATATATATATATATATATATATATATATATATATATATATATATATATATATAGTCGGTGATCCCACCTCAATAGTATCACATACGATCCAATATACAATATGACGTCCTCGAGTCAGGAGTGCGGATCTATCATCAATATAAAGCTCGTACGTAAATCCGTCGTACGGCATCCCAAATCTGGGTACGGGTCAAATATCATATTCATCTCATCATTTATCTGGTATCCTTATCATCATATCTCATGAACTGGGGTACTGATCTAAGTCTAGTATTATTGATACCATCTATATAAATGCGTGCGTAAAACACACGTCCAAAGGCCCGCTAAAATCTCATGTCGTATCCCGAATACGAACCACATCATATCACCGATCTCATGGCACTATGCCTAATCTACCCCAATCTAACCATAGTACACCTAATCACTTCTTGAATATCCATGTCACACATAACGCTATCATATATATATATATATATATATATATATATATATATATATATATATATATAGTATACTAAACATCGAACTGCGGGGGTGCTATACGCCATCCACCCGATTTCCCCTAGATATAATCTACTCACCTTGCATCTTGCATGTCGGTGTCGATGTCGCCATCATCTTCTTCATCGTATGAAATCCACGTGAAGGTACCTACATAGATAACACAATCAGAAATGCGTATTAAAATCACATCGGAAAACCAAAACGACACGCTAAGGCCTATAGGTTAGAACCTATGGACTACGCTTCAAGACCACCAAATAACACTCGATTTCGACGTACAAACGTCAAGTGATCGAATACGACTCAAATATCAAAAATCCAGAATGCAAAATACGCAAAACGAAACTACAAATCAAAACAGCAACTCTTGTAAATGGTCCCAGATTTTACCCTAGGTCAAATTGGTCAATTTTGCATATGCCAGGGGTCTAGTTTACAGATGAAGGAACCACAGAACAAACACGAACCCATTTGGACCAGGTCTGGCCGCAATTTACGGCCAGAAAGATTAAATCTGCGGCCGTAGTGTGGAGTCAGGGGCTGGGGTCTTGGGGTTAGCTTCTTGGGTGCCTGCATGTATCTCTGTGTATGCAAAACAATTTTCAGAGGCTCCGGGTGTTAGCAGATTCCATTTAACACATACAGAATCCACAATTTTCCGATATCGGCTTCTCTAAAACCGTATTCCGGGGTTCTAGTCTCTGGTTTAGGTCTGAATTCTAGCACTAGGGGGTTTGTGTGGCCTTTACTGAGCTCAATTTCACATCACAACTCTCAATTTTCATTAACCCTAACTAGAATTTTCAAGGTTCACCCAAACCACACAATATCGGTTCTAATCTAACATGGGGGTAAAAGTAATGGAAATACTAAGCTAAAGGTCCAGAAAATACCTCATTTGGCAACTCAAGAATTTTCTTGAGTTGCCCCAAGTGTCCAAAATCCTTGCTTTCTTGGTCCATAGTATAGCTTGTGGTCTTGTGCATCTTTTTTGTGAAGTGAAGAAGAACTTTTGATGGATTTTTGATGGTGTTAAGAGGTGTTTTGTTGAAGGGGGAGATGAGGGCAGCAGCTGAACTTGAAGAGGGAGGGAAATAATGAAGAAGAGGAAGATGAAGACAATGGTCTATGGTCAAAGGAACCCCTCTCCTTCTCTCTCTTGCCCATACCTCTTTAGTTTAAAAATGACATGGTGCTTTGTTTTGCACAAAACACGCTTAAAACCCGATTAGCGATTTTTAATCGCGATTAGCACTAAATCAGCATATAATTAATCACAAAAAACTTAAAATTGCATAATTCACATAAAACACCCTCTTTTAGAAATTTCCATAATTTTTCCAGATTTTTCCCAATTTATCGGTATTTAATTATACCGCCTTATTAAAATATTCAATATAATATTATTTAATTATAAAAACTCCCAAAATAATATTTTATTTTATTTTTTGAAATGTTACACTAGTGTATACAGTCGAGACCCCGACGAGGGGCGGTGGCCGGTCTCACAAGCCATTGGTGTCAGTTGGTTCACCTAAGATGTATACAGGTGCTCATTGCGTTATGAGTACACCGGACAGGGCTCGCCGGGAATATGCTAGTTGGTATTATACATATCGTCAGATAGAAGTTCCCAGGTGACATGTGTACAAGTTAGTCTGTCGACCTGAGATCGTCATTTGTCTCGTGTGAGTTTCCACTGTGCTTTGATTACTACCCTACCACGGCTCAAAGAAGTCGTGCAAACAGGTTTTAGTTGGGTACAGTCCCGAGCCATATGGAGGCAGTGAGCGGATCGTCATGGATTTGTCTCTCCCGGTATTGGGGGTGAGATCGCGCTGTGTTTAGGAGATCCATTACACGAAATCCCTGGCCAGGGTAATCGAGATTTACTGGTAGGTATTCCAGTAGTATCTCAGGGTGTTCTGGGCTTTACTCCGACACGACTTATACCTCTATTAGGGGTCTGACGTTTACCAGCCCCCTAGGCACGATATGCGATACTCATAGACGAACGGACCGGACTGTACGGATATTGTCACTGTCAGGCTCAGTAGGGTTTCAGGATGAGTTCGCTCATCTGCTTCCCCTTCTTTCAATACATAGGCAACCGTTACGTACAGCTAGTACCTCTGATGTGCTAGTGGTTATACCCAGTGCCAGTGTATTGATGAGTCATTAGAGTCCCCCAAAGACAGTTTCCCAAGTTTGGGCGAAATGTTGTAGAGGCCATATGGTTTTATGGCAGAGTTCGATCATATTCGTCCACTTTTGCACGGATCAGGATCGGACGGATAATATTAGCGGGTTTTGGTTTAAGCCGGATCCTAGTATTGTATTGTAGGAATATTTTTGTCTCGTTGCATTTGAATTCGGTCGGAATACAAATGCAGGTATGTATTTACAGTTGAGGTGTAATCTTGTAATTCGTTACGGGATTATTTTCGGAGCTGCCTGTTTTCAGTTTCTTTTTCCATCCTTAAACATATCGATCTATTGTGAGCAATTTGCATTTAACTTTGACCTTGACTAGTTTGCACTGAAATCCCTGCCTGCACTATGCAGTGGCTTCCCATTTTGAGAGCCTGGCATGGGGATCATTGTTTGAGGCATGGGCAGCATGGTTTTCTGGGGCTAGTGGCTGATGGGGGGTCCCGTGCAAAACTGGCATGCCACAAAGTGCAGGGGATTTTCTGCGATCACGGGGGGGGTGCAAAAAGGATCAATTCATTTTTGTTGATGGCTGTTTTTTTTTTCACAACCCCATGGAAAAATCCACAGAACACTTTCTCCCCATGACCGAGCTCATTCTTCTAGGTGTCTCTGATTTTTTCTTTGCTAAAAAATAATCTTATGCTCGCATCTTCATCTCCTTGGCAACTCCAACTTATCTCCACCCAATCGTTTGGGTGCCTTGAGACAAAAGATTCTACACTCTCTCTACTTCATTCTTGGACATGTCGGCTAGCAAACTTCATGTCGGAGTTGCCTCGGTTCGAGGCGGGAGCCCGTATAAAGATTCGATAACGTGGTGCCACTTTAGTGAGCAAGATTGGGGAGCAGACTTCGTCGGGCAGCAGCAAGGAGTTTGGCGCGGAGATTAAAGACCGAAGGACACGGATCGATCGGTATAATCTCTTCTACCCTTTTTACAGTTTGCTAGTTTACGGTTAATGGAACGATCTGGGAATTTGGTCGCGGTGGCGCCGGTTTCGTAAAAAAAATTTTGTTCCGCATTTGGTGTCAGTTTGACGCCCGGGGCGCCGCCATGGCCCAACATGGTATCAGAGCCACCCATTAACCGTTAATTAGCTTGTTCTAACATGTTTAAAAGCCCGATCGAACAAAATTTCCGAAACCGAAATTTCAATACTAAAGTTTCTGTCGAAATTTTTTGTCATCAAAAAATTATTTTGTGCACGTTAGAAAATCAGGCAGGCTTTTGTAAGACCACTGTAGAAAATTGGGAAGTTGTTCCCTCAGGAACGCTGCGGAACCGCGGCCATACCCACGTATTGGCCGTGGTTCTGCCGCCGTTATAGGGATTCAATGCAACAAGTTTCTTCTGGGGGTCTTCATCTTGGAATTGGGGTCTCTGGAATTTTTATTTTTTTGGCCCAGATTATTTTGAATACTGGATTTGTACTTGGGGCCCACTTCGGGAATTTTTGTCGATCGAAATTTTAAATATGTTAGTTTATAGTACTTACTTTATATCTGCGACCGTGAATGTCATTTGAGCAGTAAATCTTGTCTAATTGTTATAGTCATAGTAGACGGATTTGCGAACGTGACATTCACGTAGATGTTCTGTGTTGTGCTGTGGTATTGCAGATTTGTCGTGGTGGATAGCTCCTGTGCAATGGTAGTGCTGTTTGGATTTATTTGTACATTTGATATTGCGGGGCGAGCGTCCGACATGTGGACTGCCGTCACTGCCTATTTGTATATTATTCTTTTGGGGGCACGACCGGGTTGAGGTCGATGTACCCGTTGTACATATTTTATTTTCTGTACTAGGATTACCCCGCGGTAGGGTGCACGGATAGCCGGGTTCTAGAGGGCAACGGGCCCGCATCTCATGACGTTGAGACGAAAGGGGCTTCACTCTAGAATTGGCGGGCTATTCGCCGCACTCGTAGGGGGTATAGGTTGACCCAAGGAGGGGTGCTCAAGTTACCGGATTCCGTGAAGTGCTTGGTGGTCTATTCACATTGCTGAAGGGGGCCGCCTCGCTTCTGGTTTTGGCGGGTAACTTGCCGCACTCGTAGGGGTCTAGGTTTTCATTGCACAGGCTATCCACACGACCAGGGGAACGTCAGGTTTCATTTGCGGCTCTATGAAACCCGGGGATCCTAGATTATCTATATTGTTCTGAGATGCTTATTACTTTTCTGTGATGTTGCATTTATCATATGTCACGTCCCGAAAGTACGGAACATGACCGGCACTTAGACTACGAACGTCCCTAAGTAAGCCGAACCCAGAAATCCAAACTAAGAAAAGTAGTAGAGTGTAGGAAAAACCATTTTAAATCAACCAGTTTGCAATATAATATACAACGCCTAAAGGCGAGGATCACAACAGAAAAGGAAACTCCAACCGCATGAAATCCACAGAAATATAACGCGCGACTCTAAGGTCGAAAGAATAAACATCACAGGTCTCTATCTCAAATAAATACATGTTTGGTTGATGGAAATTCTAGATACAACTGAAATATAATATACAATGTATAATGATGGGTACGATACAATAAACCCACCTACTAGCAAATCACATGAAAGAAGCAGTGCTCGCAAAGCCGTAATGAATTCCGTACGGCAAAACCTGCAAGAAACTGGGGCACAACAGGGGTGAGTTGCCAACTCTTGAGTAGAAAAAGATCTACGAACAGAAAATCGCATGTATGGCACAATCCTAGGTCATACGATCATAATATATAATTCTCAAATATATAACCAGCAGCCTATAATAATGACTAGGGTAAATATCTAACCCAAGTGTAATCCTATGTGCCGATGTCAGTGCCTCAGGTAGCAATATATCATATGAATGATGTATGAATGCATGAAACAGAATGCATGTACTAAAGAAAACTGCTTTCATAAATTAGTGAGATTTCTGTATTTTTAAAATGAGGTATCATATATGAAATCAGCATAAAACAGTGTCTAGCATCGACACAAAACAAGTATCCAACTATCTCGATATCTCTATGTCACAATCTCTGTATCTCAATACCTCAAAATCTCAATGTCTCAATCACAATATCTCGGGCGCCGTCAGTCCATACCGGCCCCTACCATCCATCTCAAGACCACGACGGTATCCTCCGGATATCCGACGCGTCTGGTAAAATCACCGGTCAGTAGTGCTCCCCTGCCAGGCTCAACGCCATCTCCTGCGATCTTCTTGCCCCGGGGTACCGCACCGGGCCCACCATGTACCCGAAACGGTTCATCCGCCTCCTCGAATCGGGTCTCGAAATCCATCAGCAAAACTCATGGTGGACGACTCATACGTCATGGGAAAACCGCACTATTATTTAAAAAGAGAGAAAGCGGTTTATATAAGTTTTGCGGTTTTCCCCTAAATCCGGAAAATATCATGGAAATCCGAATCTAAATCATCAATAGCATGTAAACCATGAATATAAGCATAAGAATCCATGAATGCGGCATATAATGAATAACAGTATACATGAAGTGACAAGTAATAACTACAATGTCAAGCTGGCATATAAGGCGAGTACACTAATATCATGTCACTATTAGCTAACAAGCTAAATCAAGCAATAATATTTTCTAAGTGTACGTGACATGGCAATTACCGATGAAGATGTATGTGCGCCGACAAATAAGTGTACGTGGTACATACGCATCATCGGTAATGGTGCTGGTGTCCTAACAGCATGATATCAACAAAAAAATTTGAATCACAGTAAGTGTGCAATGCGGAGCAACAATAATAATATGCGGGAGCTGAATACTAAACACAATGGTAGCTAAACTGCATCTAATGTCATAAGAGTCATACAGCTACTCCAACTATAGGGCTGAGCTAAAAGGCTAACTGCAGGTAAGGGAAACCGCCTAACCTCTGAGTCGATACATACATACATATATATATATATAGTCGGTGATCTCGCCTCGATAATATCACATCCGAAACCATATCTCTATAATCGGTTATTCCCGAGTCAAGAGTGCGGTTCAAACATCAAAATATAGCTCGTACGTAAATCCGTCGTACGGCATCCCCAAATCTGGGTACGGGTCAATATCATATTCAATATATTACTCATATGGTATTCTCTTTATCAAGATCATACTCCGGGTACTGACCTATGTCTAGTACAATGCTAATATCATCACTATAATCATGATCTGACTACTGATCGACAGCCTCGTATAAATCGATATCATCAGCACATATCATCACAAGAGTATACATTGCCCAATGCGGCCGATCATAAATATCTTGCCATATCATATCATATCATATCATATCTCATAACATAATCACATGTCGATCATTTTATATATATATATATATCACTATGCATATGGCATCGTCATCCAAGACCCGCTATCATATCAGGACGTATCTCAAGTACGAATCCTGCCCTATCACCGATATCATAATCTCATATCAAATATCATCGACTCATCTCAATCCCAAGTATCATCCTCAAATTCGTATATGAACACGTGGTCTCATACCCATGTGGACACATAACTATATAGAATCCCATATATGCACATATGAAATAAGGATGTATACAAGTATGTATGTGTGTGTATGTGTAGTGCACCCACTACTCTAGGGTTTCGTAATCTTTCACCAATCCAACACACCAATATCCATCCTAAACATTATTATAAATCCCAAACAACATATAATAATTGTTAGTGTGTATACGCATCCGTATACATCACCATGAACTGCGGGGGTGCTATACGCCATCCACCCGACTTCTCCCCGTAGATATAAATCTACTCACCTTGTTTTATGCGTGCCGATGCCGACGTCGCCATTTGAATCTCTAACACCTCGATGTCACGTGGGTACCTATAAGAATATCACAAACGCTAAAGCACATGAAAATCATGTCGAAAACCAAAACGGTACACGCTACGCTCATAGGTAAAAACCTGTAGCCTCGCGTGCAAACACAGCCAATAACCCTCTGTCGTTAGCGTTCAAACGCCACCCGACAGAAACGAATCATTGAATACCAAAATCCATGCTAAAACAAGTCGTAAATCATGCGCCAACTCAAGAAAATCAACCCAGATTTTACCCTAACTGGAATCAGTCAAAATTAGACATACCCAGGGTCAAGTCTACAGGGTATAAGGCTACAGAACCAAAACGAGCACCAAAACCCCTGCTCTGGCCGCAAATTGCGGCCAGGGGGATTAAATCTGCGGCCAGAGAAATGAGTTGGGGGCTAGGGTTTTGGATGTTGATTTCTATCTGCCTGCACATCTCACTGCCAACTCAAAATTATTTTAGGGGTTCCGGGGTGATAGCAGATCCTAGGAAGGTCAACAAGTCAACAAAAACGCTAAATTACGCCAAGTCGAACAAAATCTGGTATTTAACTGGAATGTGGGTTAGATCTAGGGTAAACTGGTCTCAACAGCACATAATTAGGCTATACTAACCATTACAACCATCACTTGGCCAAATCTCACTCAAATTTACCTAAACTAGCACTAATCTACTTAATAACACTAAATTTTCAGCTTCATGACCATAACCAAGCAAGAAGGGAGTTAGGTTGCAAGATTATACCTCAAGGGGTCCTAGAATGAAGGAGAAGGGAAGGAGGAAGGGCTGTCGCTGCTGTGGAGCTGCTCCATTTGCTCCAGATGTTGCTGTTGCAGCTGTTGCTGAAGCTGCTCAGGTTGCTGCTGCTGCTTGAAATTTGGTTTCTTTGGTTGCTGTTGCTGCTGCTACAGCAGTGGCTGTTTTATTTGTTGGGGTGTTGTGTTGGGCTGAAGTTGTGGTATGATGAGGGTGTGGTGTGGTTTTGAATGAAGTTGTTGCTGCTGTGGCTGTTTTCACAGCAGTTGCTGATGCTGCTAATGCTTTTGTTGCTGTTGATGGTGGCTGATGTTGAACAATTGGGGCTGATGTGTTACATCAGCTGCTGTTGCAGCAGTTGATGTGGTTTGATTTGTGTGTGTGTGAGAGGGAATTGAAAGATGTGAGAGGGGGGAGTGAAAGAACACAAGGGATTATGAAATGAGATGGATCATGGCACACCCTAGCCACCCCTCTCTCTCTCTCTCTTAAGTGCTAGCTTACACAAGCCATCATGGTTCACTCTCTCTCTCACCACAAGTCAACCCCACCCTAATCACCTTTAAAAACTAAACCCTTAATTAAACCCAATCACATAACCAAATGGTTCATTCCACTATGGTCATCTAAGCATGGTTCAGCCCTAGGCTACCATGAATCCAAAACATGAAATAAGTGTCACAAGTGTGGAAAATGTTATGTGCACATTTGTGCACAAAAAGCCAAAAATCCAATTAGCGATTTTTAATCGCGATTAACACTAAAATAGCATATACTTAACCATAAAAACTTTAAAATGGCATATTTACACAAAATGACCTATTTTAGAATTTCCATAATTTTCTCCAGAATTTTCCCCCTATATCGGTATTTAATTATACCGAAATATTAAAATATTCATTAAAAATTAATATTAAATTATGAAAATTCCAAAAAATAATATTTTATTTTTTTGAAATGTTACATCATACCTGGAGCGATTATTATATATTGATATATATACTAGTAGATGTTGTATATGTTTTACACCCGCGCTAGTCCAGTCCCCGCTCTGTCGTTAGTTAAGTAACCTAACGGGTGATGACGGGACCCAGTGGCGAATGCGGATGGCATATACGTACATTATATTTTCATTTTTTTTCTGGTGTGATTATTTGATAGGACTGCGTTGATTCTTATCAATGCAAGAAAAACAAACCTATATTTGATGTTGTTGGAACCAATTTTTCAAAAAGCTGTTATTATAAGGGCGTTCTCTTTTGTTTTGCACAGTGGTATTCGGTTATGAATATCCAGCACCCATTCGACGAGGCAAGGGCCGAGATCCCTTCATCGGGAGTGGCCCCTTGGACAGAGGTTTGCGTCAGGGTAATAACTTCACTATAGTCGATTACTTTTTGCTTTGCATCGTGGTATTCAGTTGGAATATCCTGCACCTCATTCGACGGGGAAAGAGCCGAGATCCCTTCACCGGGAATGACCTCTTTAGCAAAGGTTTTCGCTACTATATTTTTATAAAAGTTATCTAGTTCCTTCAACGATATCAAGTTCATTACGTTAATGGTTTTTCGCCAAAAACCAGTCGTAGCCCTCCGTCATTTCAGATTAGTATTGCTTAGTATTCGTGCTATGCATGTTGACTGTGTCAAGGCGTAGTGTGCGGTAGCTCTGTAATGCTTTTCTGTCGCATGGATATGTGGATTGGTTAGGACATTCGTACGGTCATGTTGACTGTGTCAAGGACTCATACGGGTGGGTTTAATGCAATCAAGATAATGACAGGTTGAACTTGACTAGGATCCTTTGATATGTTGACTGTGTCAAGGTCACTTGGGTCTTAGGGGTAAAAACACACATCGGGAGTTTCAAACATACAGGAAACTTTCCAGGCTTGCGCATACCTTCTGGAGTGTGATGACGTGAGTGGCTTCCATCACGTTATCATGCGATGATAGTTGGATCTCGATTCCCACTGATGAGTTGGTTTACTCATCGGGTGATCCCGACTAATTCTTCTTTCAGGTTTGGAGGAGAATTTGAGAAAACAGTGGGAGGTTTCCTGATTAGATAAAGTGATTAACCATTCTGATCTAGGTTAGAGTGCACGCAGAGTGTTTCTTTTCTCTCTCTCTCTTTGACTGCGACCATGACCCGACCCTAGACAATAACTCAGTAACCAAGTTAACCGAAATTTCTTAAAACACTGGCTTTTGGATTGTCTGAGTTGCATACATCATTGCCACTCCTTCTCTTACCCTTTGCATTTCTCCAGAACACCTCGTATCACTACGAACATCCACTTCCATTGGATAAATCCATCGTATGGTTATATACGAACTCGAAGGAATTTCTTCGAGGATGGATTCTGGTTCTGGAGAGATTGAATAGGATTATTCAGTTGTCTTTTCCTTTTACCTTCTCTCAGGTTATGAGGGCTTCTAGGATTAGGAGAGGGTACACCTATTACGCTTATTGGATAGTCTTCTTCAAAACCATAGGCAGGTGCCGAAAGGTAGGGAATGAAGAAAACCAATTAGCCTAAGTTGGGTGTACAGAAGGTAATAAGTAAAGACAAATAAAGGGATCAGAAAGAGGGTAAAGTAAATTGCGACTGTAATCATTCATGACCAAACCACGTATTTCATCGCCACTCCTACTTCACCTTTGTATTTCTCCAGAACACCCCGTATCACTACGAACATCCAATTCCATTGGATAAATCCATCGTATGGTTATATACGAACTCGAAGGAACTTTTTCGAGGATGGATTCTGGTTCAGGAGAAATAGGAATAAGATTTATTCAGTTGTCTTTTATCTTTACCTTCTCTCAGGTTGCGAGTACTCCTAGGATTAGGAGAGTACACCTATTATGCTTATTGGATAGTCTTCTTCCAAACCATAGGCTGGTGCCGAACGGTAGGGAAGGAAGAAAACCATTAAGCCTAACGATGGTGTACAGAAGGTAACGACTAAAGACAAATAAAGGGAATTGGAGAGATGGCAAAGAAATATACGGTTACAGTCATGAATCTGATAATGGAAGAGGCATTACTAGGAATACACGGATACCCTTTCAAAACATATTAATGTTTCAGTTTCACTGTGTATTTTTAATAAAAAACTGATTTCCCAATTAGACCCTTGCTCCAGAGTATGTATTTACCAGGTATGATTCTCACATCTGTATGGTTTTACAGATGATGAGTGGGAGTAAGTTATTGGGAATTAGGTGATCATCCTTATTATATCGGAATTCGTTGTAATTGGTGATATTTGAGGAAATCACCTGGGTACAGTTTTCAACCTACGACACATAGGATTTGAGTTATTCAACCCAGCGGACTTGTACAAAGTATTGTATGTTGTCCAGTGTCCATTAGAACAAAGGGGTTGGTCCTCGTACTATATTCTGTTTACTTGTGACTTCTTAAGTTTTTGGACAAGTGTTTCGTAGAAATACAAGGTCCAAATTTGAGAAGTTATAGGTTCAAGAATAAAGTAGAGAACCAGGTGTCGCAAGTATCGGGATTCTTCAAGGTGATCGAAGATGTAGATACTTGTATGAGGTATTCAGTTGATAGTAATGGTTTTGAGATACTTGTTTCTCTTTCAGGTTACTCATAATTGGATGCACTATTAAGTTGAGTAATGTTGATCGCCCTCTCTCCATTTAGTTGACATGCACTAGAGACAGCTGCATGATTTGAATCTGGTTCCAATTAAATTAGTGCCTTTATTTCTATATTAGATATATACATAATCAATTTATATCTTAACGATGTTAAGGTATAGGGAGTCTTCCGACTGATGCTTAAAACCAGAATCCGGATAAACTCAGGGCACGTTTCAGTAATGGTTGTTTGTGGGTTATCCCGGGCTTTGACGAGGGTTAACTTTCTACCATCAGGAAGATCAATATTTATATTGTTCTTGACTCGCCACAGTTTTAGTAAAATGGACTTTTTCAGAAAACAGCAGTGGGAGTATGGTAGAACTGGAATTGATTCCAGAACCACAAACGGATACGGAAAATTTAATAGGACCTAAAGATTCAATCAGGATTGACATTCCATTAGCCACTCCGCAGATATGGTGGGTAATCTCAGGCCCGAAAGGTACTCCGGTAACCTCAAGGACGATGACAGGGAGGTTCTTGTTTACCCAGACTTGACACTACTGTTGTTCCAGACTATGAGACCCGGCAGGAGGATGAGTATAGCATCATTCTAAACTAGCTTTAGAAGTGCACGTGTATATGATTCTGCTAGAGAGTTGTTGTGGTCAGTGGGAGCAGCGGAAGCATAGTGGACAAGTAGCTTATGTCTATTTATAGGCTAAAGCAGATATAGCGGAGATAGATCATCTATTTTTGATATGACAATCATAGGCTTTGACTTCATCAGAATAGGAGATAGATCTGTTAAGAAGGTAGTAGGGTGTGATGTCCTGGTTTTCTTGGATGACATACATATTGTAGGAAGTGAAATTGCTATACTATGATCGGTTATACTGTGGTAGTCATACAATAATTTCTCCACATAGGATATAGAAATAATATCAGGTATTCTGGTTACTGGATCTATGGTTTTAGATCTAGATTTGGGTAGTTTCCCAATCTGGGTAGTTTGACAGCATTCTAAAGGTATTTTAGAATGGACGACTCCTGGCATGGTGGTGTACCTGCAGATGATAGAGTCACCCTCTCTAAAGGTGTCTTACAGACTAAAAGGGAGAGGGGTGTGCATGATTGGCATATCACTTGCTTAGGCAATTGAGTCAATCATAAGATGTCAAGTACCACACCAGATGTTGTTTTTGCACTAGATGCAATAAGTTGATATTAATCCAATCTTGGAGAAACGTTCGGAAACAATTTTAGAACATAAGTGGTTGTTTTAGGGATTTGATAACGACAGGCTCCTTCGGGAGACAGTTATCATTCCAGGCTTCCAAGGTGATCCGGATGACAGAGTGACTGTCAGAGTTATAGTTTTCCCTCTGACGAGGGGCAGTAGTTTGGACAGGTAGTCCAAGCGGATACTGAGGGAGGCATAGTGCAGGATACTGATTAAATTCAGTTGACGATACAGTCTAAGAAGTTTGCTAGATTTGAAGTTCATTTATGAACTAGGTCCCATCAAATATCCAGACATATTCTAAGACAGGTATTGCTCATTTCGGGAGATGGCTTTCTCAGCGAACTTGAGACAAAGAGAGACATGTAAAGAAACATCTGGGCGGATCCACTCACTGAGGCTATTTCTCGAACACAATAGTTTTACATACGAGCTTTGTGAGACTGATTAGTAGAGAAGTTGGGTGTTCGGTATCACACGGGCTGCGAGTACGCGACATCGCAATAATTAGCCTTAAGTACAAGTAGGAGATTGTTGGATATAGTGCCCTCAAATTCAATTATTGGATCGCAGGTACGTGATTACAATGATTGAGGGAGGACCTATACCGATAGGACAGTCTTGCCAGAGATGATAGTACGCTATCTGGTTTGTCTTTATCATAGTATACATGCTTTAGTTCACTAGTGCATGTTGATAGATCCCATAGGATTCTTGCTTGACTGTCAGCGGTATGATGGCGATCATATACGTGGGAGCTGGCATTTATAAGCACATCCTTAAATGGTCCCTAGTCGAGGGAGTTTCGAGACAGGGCATCGATACTCCAGAGTAGACTAGTGTATACAGTCGAGACCCCGATGAGGGGCGGTAGCTGGTCTCACAATCCATTGGTGTCAGTTGGTTCACCTAAGATGTATACAGGTGCTCATTGCGTTATGAGTACACCGGACAGGACTCGCCGGGAATATGCTAGTTGGTATTATACATATCGTCAGATAGCAGTTCCCAGGTGACATGTGTACAGGTTAGTCTGTCGACCTGAGATCGTCATTTGTCTCGTGTGAGTTCCCACTGTGCTTTTATTACTACCCTACCACGGCTCAAAGGAGTCATGCAAACAGGTTTTAGTTGGGTACAGTCCCGAGCCACATGGAGGCAGTGAGCGGATCGTCAGGGATTCGTCTCTCCCGGTATTGGGGGTGAGATCGCGCTGTGTTTAGGAGAGCCATTACACAAAATCCCTGGTCGGGGTAATCGAGATTTACTGGTAGGTATTCCAGTAGTATCTCAGGGTGTTCTGGGCTTTACTCCGACATGACTTATACCGCTATTAGGGGTCTGACGTTTATGTAGGGTTACTAGGCACTCTAACAAGGTTCTACAAGGCATCAACCATGCCCGATTAAAATTTTTAGCCGTGCCTAACAACCCTAAACAAGATCTTTGCTAGACTATTAGGATAACACATGCAAGTAAACTACATTTACGACTAAGTGAATACGAAATACGACCTTTGTAGATCGGTCCTTCACTTCTAAAGCTGCTTGTTGTAGTCCCTCCGCTGCGATCATGGTCCTCCCGGGCTCTTGCATGGCTTCACGAGGCGAAAGAAGCGTCCTTGCTTGAAGTCTTCGAGGTCGAAGATGATCTACGTCGAGGGAATACCAACTAAGCTTCTACTTCACTAATTAGAGAATTAGTGAAGCAAACACCCTAAACTAAAGTGCTAGTCTAGTAGAGGATGGAGAAATAGGAAGTGGGTTCACTTTAGAATTTATTTTCTCACAATATTTCTCACTTTGGATCAAACCCTAGAGAGCTTTTTAGCTCATGGAAGAAGATGAAGAAATAAAGAGAGAAAGATAATGATCAAGTGAAGTGAGCTAACCATGGTGAGTGAGCATCATATACTAACTCATGTAGAGACACAACCATGGCTAAGTGTGATGGTTTGGTTAACAAATATCCAAAGTAAAAACAAACTTAGTGGGCTTAGTCAATGCATCCACAAGCTTCCACAAGCTTCATGCATTTTTCTAATCTTTCACTAATTTTGTAATTACTTTAATATTAAACCCAACATAACAAATAGCATGGTGTAAGTCTCATACACCCATGAATGTTGTATCAACAACCATGATATAATAAGAAAACACATTTTAATATATATCATATATATATTAAAGTTGTGCACATGTGAGAAAAATCCTTAAGTGAACAAATGTTAGTTAATGTAAATTAGTATATCAAATATACAATTATACACTAAATTATTAAATCAACACTTGACTTAATAATCCGATTATATCTCATATAACCGACTAACATCCAATGAATCGTCTTATCGAACAACACTTGATTCGATAACCCGGCTATATCACATATAACCAACCGATACAGAAAGTCGCGAGAATAGAATACAGTATCACATACACGCATTATTCTCGGTCCCGCACATATCACATACGTGCTCCTATTTCGTTTTGCTTGAGCCAGTAAAACCTCTATGTAGGACTCTAAAGACTCGTCAATACGCCGGCAGTAGGTGATGATCACATCAAGCACCCGCAAGCCGTCAGCGGTACTAGCTGGACGTAACGGCTACCCGGGTATTGAGCGATCAAAAGATCAGTAAGCAAGCCCGCTCCAACTCCTGTAAAAGCCTAACGGTAACATTTCCCGTACAGTCCGGTCTCCTCGTCTGATATGTCGCATATCTAGTCTAGGGGTGGTAAACATCAGACCCCAATAACCGATAAGTCGTGACGATGTGAGGCTTATAACGGGTCGAGAAACTACTGGTAACACTTACCAGTAAATCTCTAAATCAGCCCTGGCCAGGGACTTCCCTGTTATGGCCAATCGAGCACAGCACAACATCAACCCCCAATACCGGGAGAGACGAAACCCCTCCTATCGCTCATTGCCTCCATGTGACTCGGGACTGTACCCAAAAACCACCGTTTTGCATGCCCTCTTGGACGTGGTAAGGTGGAAATCAAAACACAGTAGGAATCACACAAGACTCTATGACGATCTCGGGTCTACAGACTAACCTGCACAAGTGTCACCAGAGAACTGCCATCTGACGTGAGGTATAATACCATCTGGGAGTTCTCGGCGAGTCCGTCCAGTGTACCCAGTCTCCACTGAGCACCCGTATACCATCTCTGATGTCAAACACCAATGGATATGGGATCATCCATCGCCCATCTCATGGGTCGAGAAGCGTATACGCTAGTCTACTCTGGTATATCGATGCCCTGTCTCGATACACCTACTACTAGGAACATTAAAGGATGTACTTATGGACTACTCTGTCCCCACTAGTATGATCGGCATCATAGTCCAGGTAGTCAAGTACACATCCTAAGGGCTTTACCAACATATAACTATAAAACAGCATCAAGAGACAAGTATACATGTTAAGATAAAGAGCAACCAGATAGCATATTATCATATCGAGCAAGAAAGTCCTCTCTATATATGTCCAAGCATCCAATATAATATACATCATCTGTACAATACTGGCCTCTAGGGCATACATACAACTAACAGTTTACCAGCCCCTAGGCCCGATATGCGATACTCATAGACGAACGGACCGGACTGTACGGATATTGTCGCTGTCAGGCTCAGTAGGGTTTCAGGATGAGTTCGCTCATCTGCTTCCCCTTCTTTCAATACATAGGCAACCGTTACGTACAGCTAGTACCTCTGACGTGCTAGTGGTTATACCCAGTTCCAGTGTATTGATGAGTCATTAGAGTCCCCCACAGACAGTTTCCTAAGTTCGGGCGAAATGTTGTAGAGGCCATATGGTTTTATGGCAGAGTTCGATCATATCCGTGCACTTGTGCATGAATCAGGATCGGACGGATAATATTAGCGGGTTTTGGTTTAAGCCGGATCCTAGTATTGTATTGTAGGAATATTTTTGTCTCGTTGCATTTGTATTCGGACGGAATACAAATGCGGGTATGTATTTACAGTTGAGGTGTAATCTCATAATTCGTTACGGGATTATTTTCGGAGTTGCCAGTTTTCAGTTTCTTTTTCCGTCCTTAAACCTATCGATCTATTGTGAGCAATTTGCATTTGACCTTGACCTTGACTATTTTGCACTGAAATCCCTGCCTGCACCGTGCAGTGGCTGCCCATTTCGAGAGCATGGCATGGGGATCATTGTTTGAGGCATGGGCAGCATGGTTTTCCGGGGCCAGCGGCTGATGGGGGGTCCCGTGCAAAACTGGCATGCCATAAAGTGCAGGGGTTTTTCTGTGGTCACGGGGGTGTATGTGAAAAGGATCAATTCATTTTGTTGATGGCTATTTTTTTTCACAACCCCATGGAAAAATCCACAGAGCCCTTTCTCCCCATGGCCGAGCTTATTCTTCTAGGGGTCTCTGATTTTTTCTTTGCTAAAAAAAATCTTATGCTCGCGTCTTCATCTCCTTGGCAACTCCAACTTACCTCCACCTAATCGTTTGGGTGTCTTGAGACAAAAGATTCTATACTCTCTCTACTTCATTCTTGGACATGTCGGCTAGCAAACTTCATGTCCGAGTTGCCTCGGTTCGAGGCGAGAGCCCGTATAAAGATTCGATGACGTGGTGCCACTTTGGCGAGCAAGATTGGGGAGCAGATTTCGTCGGCACAGCAGCGAAGAGTTTGGCGCGGAGATTAAATACCGAAGGACATGGGTATTGAGCGATCAAAAGATCAGCAAGCAAGCCCGCTCCAACTCCTGTAAAAGCCTAATGGTAACACTTCCCGTACAATCCGGTCTCCTCGTCTGATATGTCGCATATCTAGTCCAGGGGTGGTAAACGTCAGACCTCAATAACCGATAAGTCATGCCGATGCGAGGCTTATAACGGGTCGAGAAACTACTGGTAACACTTACCAGTAAATCTCTAAATCAGCCCTGGCCAGGGACTTCCCTGTTATGGCCAATCCAGCACAGCGCAACATCAACCCCCAATACCGAGAGAGATGAAACCCCTCCTATCGCTCATTGCCTCCATGTGACTCGGGACTGTACCCAAAAACCACAGTTTTGCACGCCCTCTTGGACGTGGTAAGGTGGAAATCAAAACTAGGAATCACACAAGACTCTATGACGATCTCGGGTTTACAGACTAACATGCACAAGTATCACCAGAGAACTGTCATCTGACGTGAGGTATAATACCATTTGGGAGTTCTCGGCGAGTCCGTCCAGTGTACCCAGTCTCCACTGAGCACCCGTATACCATCTCTGATGTCAAACACCAATGGATATGGGATCATCCATCGCCCATCTCATGGGTCGAGAAGCGTATACGCTAGTCTACTCTGGTATATCGATGCCCTGTCTCGATACACCTATGACTAGGAACATTAAAGGATGTACTTATAGACTACTCTGTCCCCACTAGTATGATCTGCATCATAGTCCAAGTAGTCAAGTACACATCCTAAGGGCTTTACCAACATGTAACTATAAGACAGCATCAAGAGACAAGTATACATGTTAAGATAAAGAGCAACCAGATAGCATACTATCATATCGAGCAAGAAAGTCCTCTCTATATATGTCCAAGCATCCAATATAATATACATCATCTGTACAATACTGGCCTCTAGGGCATACATACAACTAACAATCTCCTACTTGCACTGGGGCCAGCTGCTGTAGTATCTCATACCAAGCATCCTGAAGAGTCTCTCAAACAATATCTGTGGAATGGCCTTCGTGAGTGGATCCGCTGTGTTGTTCTTCGTGTCAACCCTCCTGACCTCGATCTCCCGGCGATCAACTATCTCCCGGATCAGGTGATACCGCCTCAGAATATGCCTGGATCGCTGATGGGACCTGGGTTCCTTGGCCAAAGCCACCGCTCCATTGTTATCACAATACAAAGGTATTGGATGCTCAATGGATGGAACCACTCCAAGTTCAGTAATGAACTTCTTGATCCAGACAGCCTCTTTGGCAGCATCGTTGGCAGCGATGTATTCAGCCTCCATCGTCGAGTCTGCCACGGTTTCCTGCTTGGAACTCTTCCAGCTAACCGCCCCTCCGTAAAGGGTAAAGACAAATCCCGAGTGCGACTTAGAGTCGTCCTTATCACTCTGGAAGCTTGAATCGGTAAAGGACTCCACTTGGAGTTCTCCATTACCATACACCAAGAGCATCTCTTTAGTCCTTCGTAAGTACTTGAGAATGCTCTTCACAGCTGTCCAGTGACTCTTTCCAGGATCGGCTTGATACCTACTCACTACACTTAGTGAGTGTGCTACATCGGGTCTGGTATATAGCATCTCATACATGATAGAGCCTACAGCCGAAGCATAGGGTATCCTTTGCATGCGAGCTCTCTCTAAATCAGTCTTGGGAGACATCTCTTTGGAGAGAGTGAGTCCAGAGATCGTGGGTAAGTTCCCACGCTTGGATTCTTCCATACTAAACCGCTTTAGTATGGTGTCAATGTACCTGGATTGGGACAATCCCAGTATCGTTTTTGATCTATCTCTATAGATCATAATTCCCAGTATGCAGGAGGCATCACCTAGATCTTTCATTGAGAATCTTTGTGATAAGAAGAGCTTGACCGATTGCAGCATAGGAATGTCATTTCCTATCAAGAGTATGTCATCCACGTACAATACGAGGAAGACAACCTTACTCTCTGCCACCTTCTTGTAGATACAAGGTTCATCTACGTTTTTGACGAAATCAAACTCTTTGATAACGACGTCAAAGCAGATGTTCCAACTCCGCGATGCTTGCTTTAATCCATAAATGGATTTAAGCAGCTTGCATACCTTC
Source organism: Agapanthus africanus (assembly GCA_030015575.1). Lineage (NCBI taxonomy): Eukaryota > Viridiplantae > Streptophyta > Magnoliopsida > Asparagales > Amaryllidaceae > Agapanthus > Agapanthus africanus. The sequence continues at coordinate 213,530,002 of JASDDO010000004.1, forward strand.
CCGCTGCTCCCACTAGCTACGAAGCCCTCTGGCTGAGTCGTGTACACGCTCTCTTCTAAATCACCGTTTAGAAAGGCGGTCTTAACATCTATTTGCCAGATTTCATAGTCATGATATGCAGCGATGGAAAGCATGATCTGGATGGATTTAAGCATACCCACTGGAGAAAAGGTTTCGTCATAGTCCATACCTGGTCTTTGAAGAAAACCCTTTGCAACAAGTCTAGCTTTGAAAGTCTCCACTTTCCCATCTACACCAAGTTTTTTCTTGAAGATCCACTTGCTCCCAATGGGTTTTACCCCTTCAGGAGCATCTTCCAAAGTCCATACTTTGTTGGTGTACATGGATTCCATCTCGGACCGCATTGCATCCAACCATTTCACTGAGTCTCCACTCGTGATGGCCTGCTCGAAGCTAGTTGGGTCATCATCCTCCATGATGCAATCCTCACTTCCACCATCCATAAGAAAACCGTAGTGTCACGACCCGCAATTCGGCCCGTAACCGGCACTTAAACTACGTAACGTCTACAGGCGTACGTAACTTAAGTAAGCCGAAAACCCAGAAATCTAAACCATCCAAAACTGGATCAACGGAGAAAACATAATTTAAAAGTATTAGAGTTGCCATTTAAAAATCTCTAACTCTAGTTTTCTTTCATAAAAATTTCGGCAGCACCTCCTTTGTAAAACTGGCCCCGTAAACGGGTACAACACAGATAAAATATATAAATCATCCCAAGTGGGAGAAAAATCACGCCCACCGGCGGAGACAATCACCACAACAAGTATACGACGCCAAAGCGAAGAAATATCAAAGAGAACGACTATATAAAGAAGTAAACATCTCCAAAATAACCTGCTTCTACGAGCACGGTTCCCAAAACCAATATAATACAACACTGATCTCTCACAAGTCGTCTCTAAGTCATACACAACAAGGGTAGATGGAGAATACTAGATCCAACCAAAATATACAATGTACAACGGATAACCGCAAACCCACCTATAATGCAACGGCCTCACTGCCCAAGGTAGCGGTATCCCCAAAAGTAGTGATGATAAGCTGCCCTGCCGCGACTACTCAGAGGGTAAGTCCTGCAAAACACTGTGGCACAACGGGGGTGAGTTGCCAACTCGTGAATAGTAATTAACATCATACAGTAATCGCAAGTATGCACTAACAGCAATGATCAATAACATGTGAACTGATAGCATGAGTATGACAACATGAATATGCAACTATCATGATATCCATATCAAGTGAATACTGAGTGCGGAATAGTAAATAATCTCATGCACATATCATAAGCATGGAAAATACGGTGTAACTCAACAACACCTAAATCCCAAAGTACTCAGATCGGCCCTCAGATCGGCCCCTCAAATCCTGTACGTCTCATGAAACCTGAGTGTCCAACATCGACACTCAAAAACATCATGAACACCGGTGCCTATCATCGACACCTAAATACTGATATCCATACGTTCCTCGAAACTCAAGTATCCCACCTCGACACTTGCATTTCCACGTATCGGTCTTCCTGATATCCATACGTTCCTCGAAATACAAGTATCCCATCTCGACACTTGTATTTCCACGTATCGGTCTGTCAAATCCCATATATCTCTCGGAAAGTAAGTGCCCAAGATCGACACTTTAATTTCCCATATCGCATCTCAAATGCATAAATCCATATAAAGTAGCATATGCAACATAAACATCAATATGAGCATATCACGGAACGATTCGCCAAATAATGAATCAAGTCATTAAATGTATCTCGCGGTTCCCAAAAATCCAAATCCAGAATACATATATATACAGCGTCCCATACCACCGATATATATGCAATACAAATCATGTAAATTCTAATCCAAAATACATATATATACAGCGTCTCATACCACCGATATATATATGCAATACAAACTGATCATATCACAATAGCAAGGTATATGTGCGAACGAGAAATATAACATGGCAAACACATGAGCATGTAGGTATACAGGTATGTTCTATGTAATATGCATTGTCGCACAAGTATAACAGTTTAATGTCGCTAACTAATAGCAAGGTATACAATAAGCATTTGTATTGTGCGTGTCATGGCAATTACCGACAGGGTGTGTGTAGCATATCATTGGTGCTCGTGCAACATGGACTGTCGATAATAGTGTAGTGTACAGCAGGTACAGTACTAAGCATAAGTAACTATATGCAACATGAACCATGCACTGTTTCTATATAAGCAAATAAGCATACGGCTAATATTATATCATATCTAGCCCCGACGCGTAGCGCCATACGGGCGATTCCCCGTAGATGTTAAATCTACTCACTCTGTGGTCTCCAGCTATGAAGATCCGACCACCTGCTTCCCTTTGTTCGCAGCGTCTGATGTCCCCGCTTGCGACGCTATAATATCACAAACACAAGAAATAAAGCGAACATCTCAGAAGCAATCACTATAACGTAAAACTACGTATTATAAAACGTATCAACGCACTAAACCAACTCACGAATACACGTCTAGTGCAAACACACGAAACGATACCTAAACCCAAACTGAGTACGTCGCAGCACGACACACGACTCGTGTCGCAACACGTATCACGCGAACTCAAAACACACGATTATAGGTAATCGATCCCAGATTTTGTATACTGCATCTACTAAGTAAATCAACAGTACCAAACAACCCCAAATAACAGCAGACAACTACCCACAGGAACCCCACCCCAACCCTCACCTACTCGGCCGGCGTCGCCGGCCCCCTCTTCGAAGCTCGCCGGCCCAAACCGGCGGGGTGGTCTCCGTCTCCTGGGTGGTGTCTCAGGTCAACCTGCACAACTCTCTAAAGTTGTTTCCTCAATCACTAAAACTCCCAGGTCACAGCAGATACCAATATCTCTAAAAAGTCACTAAAAACCCGATATCGTCTCGAACGATATAAACTACGTTCTACGCAGAAATTTACGATCAAAACCACACAAAAACTACCAATTAACAGTAGAGGAGTTATACCTAACCACTTTGCTCTCAAGTTCCAAGCTTTCCCCTCTCCAAGTGATCAAGATCAAGAAATTCCAAAGCTTTTGGTATTTTTGTGATAGGTTTCAGAAATTTGAGGATTTTTGTGATAGAATTGAGTTAAAATGATAAGGGACTTGGGCAAGGGCAGTAGAGGATGAAGGATTTTCGGCCAAGGGGTGAGGAGGTGGAGTTTTGATGAATTTCCTACCAATTTCCCTCACTTAATGCCCATTAATGCACTTGCACACATACACACACATGCATGCATCTCCTTTATCTCTTTTCTATTTCTTTTTCTTTTAATTCCCTAGCTTAAATCCTAGTCCACACAATAAAATCCCTAAGTGAGGTGAGAAGGATTCTTTAACTTAGAAGTTTTAAAGAAAAGGTCGCATAAGGAAATTTTCCCAAAATTTGAATACCGCATTAAAATAATATTAAAAATTGGGAAAAAAAACAAATTGAACCAAAACGTCCCATATACTCCCAAAGCTCGCGCACTAGCTTTATTTTAGCTAATCTAGGTGCTGGCAAGTCTATATGGGCGTTTGTTCACATTCGGGTAAAAACGGAAAATACCGACAAACTTACCCTAAAACGGACGAAATCGCATAACGATTTCCAAAACGTTACAATCTCCCCCCTTATAGAAATTCGGTCCCCGAATTACAATTTCATACTAAAACGTACCTTCAAAAAGATAAGGGAATTTCTTCCGCATCTCACTCTCGATCTCCCAAGTGATCTCCTCACCAGTCGGACTACGCCACAGAATCTTCACAGAAGGCAAGTCCCTAGACCGAAGTTTCTTCACCTGCCGATCCAAAATAACTATCGGCTGCTCGGTGAACGAAAGATCACGCTCAAGCTGAACGGTCTCGTGCTGAATCATATGAGAAGGATCATGAAGGTATCTACGAAGCATCGACACATGAAAAACGGGGTGAACATCTGGAAAACTAGGCGGGAGCGCTAAACGATAAGCAACCGAACCCACTCGCTCAAGAATCTCGAAAGGACCTACAAATCTGGGACTGAGCTTCCCTCTCTTCCCAAATCGCATAACGCCCTTCATCGGAGAAATCTTCAGGAATACATGATCTCCCACTGCGAACTCAAGTCTGCGACGACGACGGTCGGCATAAGACTTCTGCCTGCACTGGGCTGCTCTCATCCTGTCCTGAATCAGCTGGATCTTCTCCGTAGTCTCCTGAACAAGCTGGGGTCCCAACACCAAACTCTCACTAAGCTCGGTCCAACAGACTGGCGATCGACACTTCCTACCATATAAAGCCTCAAAAGGTGCCATCTGAATAGTCTCCTGAAAGCTGTTATTATAGGAGAACTCAATCAACGGCAAGTGACGATCCCAACTGCCCCCAAAATCAAGCACACATGCACGGAGCATATCCTCCAGAGTATGAATAGTCCGCTCCGTCTGATCATCTGTCTGCGGATGAAAAGCGGTGCTAAAACTCAATCTGGTACCCAAAGCTTCCTGAAGCTTCTGCCATAGACGGCTAGTAAACTGGGTATCTCTGTCGGATACTATGCATGTGGGAACACCGTGCAAACGCACAATCTCATCTATATAAAGCTGAGCGTACTGAGCATAGCCGAAAGTGGTCTTCACTGGAAGGAAGTGAGCCGCTTTCGTCAACCGGTCAACAACAACCCAAATGGAGTCATACCCTCTACTGGTCCTGGGTAGACCCACAATAAAGTCCATGGAAATCTGCTCCCATTTCCACTCCGGAATGGGTAAAGGCTGCAACTCTCCAGCCGGTCTCTGATGCTCAGCCTTGACTTGCTGGTCAGGCACCTCAAAACGAAGTCCGAAATATCACGTTTCATCCCTTCCCACCAGTAGTAGTCTCTCAAGTCTCGGTACATCTTGGTGGAACCTGGATGAACGCTAAAAGACGACTGATGTGCCTGCTCTAGGATCTCGCGTCTCAACCCATCAACATCCGGTACACACAAGCGAGTCCCGCATCGTAGCACACCCTGGTCATCAATCATGAACTCCGAAACTGTACCCTGTCGAACAAGCTCAAGAATCTCAGACAAACGAGCATCACTGGGTTGCGCCTCACGAATACGATCAACAAGTAGAGGACGGGCGCGGACATGAGCAAACTGTCCCCCAGTGGAGGTGAACTCGAACTGAATTCTACTATCACACAAGAGCTGCCAATCTGCAGGAGACTGACACCGAACGGCGCTCAGCTGGGACAAGCTACCCACGGGCCTACGACTCAAAGCATCGGCTACCACATTCGCCCTGCCCGGGTGATAAAGGATCTCCCAATCATAATCCTTCACTAGCTCCATCCATCGGCGCTGTCTCAGGTTCAGATCTCGCTGCTGGAAGATGTACTTCAGACTCTTGTGATCCGTGAAGATCTGACACGACTCTCCATACAAGTAGTGCCTCCAGATCTTCAATGCAAAGACTACCGCAGCCATCTCAAGATCGTGAGTGGGGTAATTCTGCTCGTGCTTCTTCAACTGCCTGGAAGCATATGCAATCACCCTATCATGCTGCATCAAAACACAGCCGAGCCCCACTCGAGAAGCATCACAATACACAACGTAGCCTCCCGATCCAGAAGGTAAAGAAAGAACTGGTGCTGTCGTCAACCGAGTCTTCAACTGCTGAAAACTCTGCTCGCACGCATCAGTCCAGAGAAAAGGAACCCCCTTCCGGGTCAGTCCAGTCAGCGGTGCAGCGATACTCGAAAAATCCTGCACAAAACGGCGATAATAACCAGCTAAGCCCAAAAAGCTGCGGACCTCAGTCACCGATCCAGGTCTGGGCCAAAGCTCTACAGCCTCGATCTTCCTCGGGTCCACAAGAATACCATCACTTGTCACCACATGACCCAGGAAGTCAACTCGATCAAGCCAAAATGCTCACTTTGAGAATTTAGCATACAGCTGGTGCTCTCTCAATATCTGCAAAGTAATCCCCAAGTGCTGCTCATGCTCCTCTCGACTCCTAGAGTAAACCAGTATGTCATCAATAAACACGATAATGAACTGGTCGAGGAACGGCCTGAAAATCCGGTTCATCAGATCCATGAACGCTGCTGGCGCATTGGTGAGTCCGAACGACATCACCAAAAACTCATAATGCCCATAGCGCGTACGAAAAGCAGTCTTCGGAATGTCATCATCCCGAACCCGCAACTGATGATAACCCGAACGCAAATCAATCTTCGAAAAATGTTTCGCACCCTGGAGCTGATCGAATAAATCGTCAATGCGGGGCAAAGGATACTTGTTCCGCACCGTAACACGGTTCAACTGACGATAATCCACACAAAGCCTCAAACTGCCGTCCTTCTTCTTGACGAACAGAACAGGAGCTCCCCACGGCGAAACACTCGGACGCACAAGTCCCAAATCAAGCAACTCTTGCAATTGATCTTTAAGCTCTCTAAGCTCTGCCGGAGCCATCCGATAAGGCGGTATAGAAATAGGCTCCGTGCCCGGAATCAGATCAATGCAAAACTCAATATCGCGCTCTGGCGGCAAACCAGGTAGCTCTTCGGGAAAAACATCGGGAAACTCTCGCACGGTAGAAACCTGGTCCAGCAACTCCACTGTGGCTCCAGTATCATGAATGAACGCCAAGAATCCCCGACATCCCCTCCTCAAAAGCCGACTAGCGCACAAAACAGAAATCAAGCTGTGAGGGGCGGCACTACGGTCCCCCTGCACAACCAACACTGACTCGCCGGGAAAACAAAATCTAACTGTCTTCTCGCGGCAGTCCACGGACGCATAGCAAGTAGCTAGCCAATCCATGCCCAACAAAACGTCGAAGTCCAATATCTCCAGAAGGATCAAGTCGACGGGCAGATCTCTGTCACCAATATGGACGACACAAGATCGAAACACATAACGCGCAACAAACGACTCTCCCACAGGAGTAGTCACGATCAGCGGCTGATCCAGTAAACACGACTCTCTGCCTAACCTCGGCACGAAGTGCGTAGAAACATACGAATGCGTGGATCCCGGATCAAAAAGAACATGCGCATCATAAGAACATACAGAAAGAGTACCTGAAACCACGGCATTGGACGCCTGAGCGTCCTGGTGAGTCAAGGCAAAAACCCTCGCCTGACTTCTACCGGCTACTGGCTGTCCTCTGCCTCTGCCACCTCGACTTCTCGGTACAAAACCCCCGCGACCACGACCTCGCTGAACAGGAGTCTGACGCGGCGCAACTACAGGAACAAGAGGCAACGCTCTCTGAGGTGGAGAAGGTGGTAAGGTAACCTGCGGTACAGCTGGCTCGTTCACACGCGGCTCTATACAATCTCGAACCCGATGACCCAAACTACCGCACCGGTAACATCCCGAAGCAAACTGCCGATCATCCTGAGGGTAAGAACCATAAAGCCTACCTCGTCCCGAACCGCCACTATCAGAACGAAAACTGTCTCGACGTCTAAATGCCTGCCTCGCTGCCAGATCACCTATACGAACTCTCGTCGGTCCCGGAACAACTGATAACTCAGCTAGACGCTCCTCTACCGAAAGAGCTGCATCCACCGCTGCTGCATACGTGTCACATTGCTGAATGTTGATGGCTAAGAATATCTGGGTAAGTAGGCCTCGAACAAACCTCTTCACCCTCATCTCCTCAGTCGCCACCAGGTATGGAGCATATATCGACAACTCAGTAAACAATACATCATAATCCGACACTGTCATCCCCGGCGTCTGACGTAAAGACTCAAATCTGCGCGCTCGCGCATCCCTGACGCTCGGTGGAAGAAAACGAACGAGAAAAGACGTCACAAACTCAGCCCAGGTCATAGGAGCAAGACCAGTGGCTCTGCCTCTCTCCAACGACTCACACCACTTCTGGGCCATACCCTCCAGACGAAAACTGGCAAACTCTACCCATCTCTCGTCGGAACATCGAAGTGAGCGACAAATCCTGGCCATCCGGTCGATAAACGACTGCGGATCCTCGGTAACATCTGTGCCCGTAAAAACCGGAGGTCTCAGCCTCATGAAATCCGTCAACGACACAGCAATAACCTCCGGAGCTGCAACTGAAACTACCGGAACCGTAGGTACCATCATAGCCTCCGCAGCGGGTGGAACAACTGCCTGCCCCTGCGCTCGGATGGTCTCTACCAAAGTCCCCACAATCTGGCGCAGATCCTGCATACCAGCTCCAATCATAGCAATATACTCCGGTACAACAGGCGTACCACCCTGGTCAGTCCTCGCCTCAGGCGAGTCAACTCTGACCTCGGCCCTCGCGGCCGCTCTCTGAGCCCTCGTAGTCTTTGGCGGCATATGGGCTATAATTGAAATAAGATTCGATAAGGAAACGGAAATCGAATCACAAGATGTATATCAATCACGGAAGGAATATCAATCAACAAGTCCTAAGGTCACTTAGGCGGAGTACCGTGTCGTAAGTATGCCGCGGAACATACGCACGCTACGTCACTCTGCTTAAGCCACCTACTCCATCATACCAAGGTCATCCTAGACTCCGAAAGGTAAAACCTAACGCTCTGATACCAACTTTGTCACGACCCGCAATTCGGCCCGTAACCGGCACTTAAACTACGTAACGTCTACAGGCGTACGTAACTTAAGTAAGCCGAAAACCCAGAAATCTAAACCATCCAAAACTGGATCAACGGAGAAAACATAATTTAAAAGTATTAGAGTTGCCATTTAAAAATCTCTAACTCTAGTTTTCTTTCATAAAAATTTCGGCAGCACCTCCTTTGTAAAACTGGCCCCGTAAACGGGTACAACACAGATAAAATATATAAATCATCCCAAGTGGGAGAAAAATCACGCCCACCGGCGGAGACAATCACCACAACAAGTATACGACGCCAAAGCGAAGAAATATCAAAGAGAACGACTATATAAAGAAGTAAACATCTCCAAAATAACCTGCTTCTACGAGCACGGTTCCCAAAACCAATATAATACAACACTGATCTCTCACAAGTCGTCTTTAAGTCATATACAACAAGGGTAGATGGAGAATACTAGATCCAACCAAAATATACAATGTACAACGGATAACCGCAAACCCACCTATAATGCAACGGCCTCACTACCCAAGGTAGCGGTATCCCCAAAAGTAGTGATGATAAGCTGCCCTGCCGCGACTACTCAGAGGGTAAGTCCTGCAAAACACTGTGGCACAACGGGGGTGAGTTGCCAACTCGTGAATAGTAACTAACATCATACAGTAATCGCAAGTATGCACTAACAGCAATGATCAATAACATGTTAACTGATAGCATGAGTATGACAACATGAATATGCAACTATCATGATATCCATATCAAGTGAATACTGAGTGCGGAATAGTAAATAATCTCATGCACATATCATAAGCATGGAAAATACGGTGTAACTCAACAACACCCAAATCCCAAAGTACTCAGATCGGCCCTCAGATCGGCCCCTCAAATCCTGTACGTCTCATGAAACCTGAGTGTCCAACATCGACACTCAAAAACATCATGAACACCGGTGCCTATCATCGACACCTAAATACTGATATCCATATGTTCCTCGAAACTCAAGTATCCCACCTCGACACTTGCATTTCCACTTATCGGTCTTCCTGATATCCATACGTTCCTCGAAATACAAGTATCCCATCTCGACACTTGTATTTCCACGTATCGGTCTGTCAAATCCCATATATCTCTCGGAAAGTAAGTGCCCAAGATCGACACTTTAATTTCCCATATCGCATCTCAAATGCATAAATCCATATAAAGTAGCATATGCAACATAAACATCAATATGAGCATATCACGGAACGATTCGCCAAATAATGAATCAAGTCATTAAATGTATCTCGCGGTTCCCAAAAATCCAAATCCAGAATACATATATATACAGCGTCCCATACCACCGATATATATGCAATACAAATCATGTAAATTCTAATCCAAAATACATATATATACAGCGTCCCATACCACCGATATATATATGCAATACAAACTGATCATATCACAATAGCAAGGTATATGTGCGAACGAGAAATATAACATGGCAAACACATGAGCATGTAGGTATACAGGTATGTTCTATGTAATATGCATTGTCGCACAAGTATAACAGTTTAATGTCGCTAACTAATAGCAAGGTATACAATAAGCATTTGTATTGTGCGTGTCATGGCAATTACCGACAGGGTGTGTGTAGCATATCATTGGTGCTCGTGCAACATGGACTGTCGATAATAGTGTAGTGTACAGCAGGTACAGTACTAAGCATAAGTAACTATATGCAACATGAACCATGCACTGTTTCTATATAAGCAAATAAGCATACGGCTAATATTATATCATATCTAGCCCCGACGCGTAGCGCCATACGGGCGATTCCCCGTAGATGTTAAATCTACTCACTCTGTGGTCTCCAGCTATGAAGATCCGACCACCTGCTTCCCTTTGTTCGCAGCGTCTGATGTTCCCGCTTGCGACGCTATAATATCACAAACACAAGAAATAAAGCGAACATCTCAGAAGCAATCACTATAACGTAAAACTACGTATTATAAAACGTATCAACGCACTAAACCAACTCACGAATACACGTCTAGTGCAAACACACGAAACGATACCTAAACCCAAACTGAGTACGTCGCAGCACGACACACGACTCGTGTCGCAACACGTATCACGCGAACTTAAAACACACGATTATAGGTAATCGATCCCAGATTTTGTATACTGCATCTACTAAGTAAATCAACAGTACCAAACAACCCCAAATAACAGCAGACAGCTACCCACAGGAACCCCACCCCAACCCTCACCTACTCGGCCGGCGTCGCCGGCCCCCTCTTCGAAGCTCGCCGGCCCAAACCGGCGGGGTGGTCTCCGTCTCCTGGGTGGTGTCTCAGGTCAACCTGCACAACTCTCTAAAGTTGTTTCCTCAATCACTAAAACTCCCAGGTCACAGCAGATACCAATATCTCTAAAAAGTCACTAAAAACCCGATATCGTCTCGAACGATATAAACTACGTTCTACGCAGAAATTTACGATCAAAACCACACAAAAACTACCAATTAACAGTAGAGGAGTTATACCTAACCACTTTGCTCTCAAGTTCCAAGCTTTCCCCTCTCCAAGTGATCAAGATCAAGAAATTCCAAAGCTTTTGGTATTTTTGTGATAGGTTTCAGAAATTTGAGGATTTTTGTGATAGAATTAAGTTAAAATGATAAGGGAATTGGGCAAGGGCAGTAGAGGATGAAGGATTTTCGGCCAAGGGGTGAGGAGGTGGAGTTTTGATGAATTTCCTAGCAATTTCCCTCACTTAATGCCCATTAATGCACTTGCACACATACACACACATGCATGCATCTCCTTTATCTCTTTTCTATTTCTTTTTCTTTTAATTCCCTAGCTTAAATCCTAGTCCACACAATAAAATCCCTAAGTGAGGTGAGAAGGATTCTTTAACTTAGAAGTTTTAAAGAAAAGGTCGCATAAGGAAATTTTCCCAAAATTTGAATACCGCATTAAAATAATATTAAAAATTGGGAAAAAAAACAAATTGAACCAAAACGTCCCATATACTCCCAAAGCTCGCGCACTAGCTTTATTTTAGCTAATCTAGGTGCTGGCAAGTCTATATGGGCGTTTGTTCACATTTGGGTAAAAACGGAAAATACCGACAAACTTACCCTAAAACGGACGAAATCGCATAACGATTTCCAAAACGTTACACGTAGTATCTCTCAGGTGGGTGAGGAACCCTACTAAATCTGCGGAGTGGCTGGGGTTCATCGGGAACTACCGAATTCTCTGGTTCCACCAAATCTTCTGTTGTAGTTTGTACAGCTGGAACCTCTTCCAGTTCTACCTCAGAGCCACTAATCTCTTTTGCAAGAAATTCCTTTTCTAAAAAGGTGGCGTGTTGAGCAACAAACACCCTTTGCTCCTCACTGTGGTAGAAGATATACCCTCGCGAATGCTTGGGATATCCAACAAACTTACACAAAACAGACCTTGCCTCAAGTTTGTCCGGTTTTTGTCTTTTAACATAGGCCGGGCAACCCCATATCTTAATAAAATTAAGATATGGTCTCTTCCCCTCCCATATCTCATATAGGGTGGTAGGCACAGATTTGGTAGGAACCCTATTCAGTAGGTATGCTGCTGTCTCCAGTGCATATCCCCAGAAGGAAATAGGTAACTCAGCTATACTCATCATAGAGCGCACCATATCTAATAGGGTACGGTTCCTCCGTTCAGATACACCATTGTGCTGTGGTGTATATGGAGGAGTTAGCTGAGAGAGAATCCCATTCTCTTTTAGGAAGTCCAGGAATTCATTGCTCAAATATTCACCTCCTCAATCAGATCGAAGGATTTTAATACTTTTTCCGGTTTGGTTCTCGACTTCTTGTTTATATTCTCTAAATTTCTCAAAAGCTTCTGATTTGTGTTTCATCAGGAACACATATCCAAATCTAGAGAGATCGTCAGAGAATGTAATGAAGTACGAAGAACCATCCCTGGCATGTGTAGACATGGGACTGCATACATCGCTATGTATCAGTCCCAAGAGTTCCGTAACTCTTTCTCCGTGTCCCGTAAACGGAGTTTTGGTCATCTTGCCTTTGAGACATGACTGGCAAGTGTCATAAGATGAAAATTCAAACGGATTCAAATATCCATCCTTATGCAACTTAGCTAGTCGTGTCGCATTGATGTGACCCAGTCTATAATGCCACAAGAAGGATTCGTTCATTTCTGAACTCTTCCTCTTGTGTGTTTGTTATGCTCAGAACTGTTGATTGATTTAGAACATAAATGCCATTGCACAACGTGCCTGATCCAACCAACTTTTGGTTCAGGAAAATGTTCATAACATTATCCTGTAATACAAAATTATATCCCTCTTTACTCAACAAAGAAACCGATATAATGTTGCATATCAGGTTCGGCATGTAATAGCATTCGTTCAGAATCAATGTATTACCAGTTGGCAATACAAGGTGATATTCCCCGACGGTTTTAGCTGCAACAATTGCACCATTTCCAACCCTTATGTCTTTATCACCTTCTCCAAGTTCTCTACCTTTCTTAAGCCCATGTAACTGATTACATATATGGGATCCTGACCCGGTATCTAATACCCAGGACGTAGAGCAAATGGAGAAACAATTCTCTGTAACGAACACACCCAAAGAAAATACATCAATATGTACTTTCTTCATTCGGGTGGCATGGGAATCCTGGTATTCCCCTATATCATGTTCAGTCCTATAACTCTTATAAGAAAGAACGGAACCAACGTTCCCCAGCATAGTATAACATGCGGGTTCGGTCAATACATCCATATTATTATCTTTATTAAGGCATGATATGGTCGCTACCTGGAGAGAGAGAGAGAAGAAAACACTTTAGCGTATGCTCTTGCAAGATCAGATTGGTTATTATTTATCTAATCAGGATGGCTCCCACTGTTTTTATCAAATCTTCCTTCAAACCCTAAAAGGAAAGACTAGCCGGGATTAATTACACCCTACAATTTCTCCAATCTTTCAGCCAGGCCAGTGTCGGTAATTTGAGGGAGGTTCCCTGTGCTTTCGCACGGACCTAATTAAAGTAAACCTCATTTTCCCAGAGGCGTAACCCCATTGACACCTTTCTAGACACCTACTTGATCGGCTAATTGTCCTGTGTAAAACTCTCCCAGGAGTAACAATTACTCGCAGTGGGTATCGGGATCCAACTATCTCATAGAAGGTATGCAATCTCATTGCAAATTTCAACACTTGAAATTCCCGATAATATTTTGCCCCAAGCATCCCATGACCTTGACGGAGGTCAACAAACCACAGGGTGCAAGTCAAGTTCAACCCGTCATTTCTTGATTGAATCAAACCCACCCGCACGACCCTTGACGGAGGTCAACAAGGTCGTACGACTACCCTAATCCAATATGCATCATATGCATAAGCAGATAAATACTAGTTAGCTACCGCACACTACGCCTTGATGGAGGTCAACAAACGTAGCACGAATACTAAGTAGGACTTATCTGAAATGATGGAGGGCTACGACAGGTTTTTCTGAAAACCTATTGCATAATGAACTTAATATCGTTGTAGAATCGAGTGAATTTTGAAATGGAGTGTTTTTTAGGCTTTTATTAGTTTTGCTAAAGAGGTCACTCCCGGTGAAGGGATCTCGGCTCTTTCCTTATGGAATAAGGTGCAGGATATATCATATATATCGCTATGCAAAGCAAAAACTCAAAAAGCAATCAAAAGACAAACCGAGTGTAGTAGCATCTGCCGGTTTTGCTAAAGAGGTCACTCCCGGTGAAGGGATCTCGTCTCTTTCCTCATCGAATAAGGTGCAGAATATATCATATATATCGCTATGCAAAGCAAAAATTGTAGCTACCCTTTTTGAAAAATTTGATTCTACAACATCTTTTAGGTTTCTTTTCTTTCATTAATCATATTAATGAAGTCCCATCATTTAAGTCACCTAAACATCACAGATAAATACGACGTACACTTATGCCATCCGCATTCGCCTCGATGTCCCCTCGTGCACCGTTAGGTTAGGTAATTAACGGCAGAACGGGGCAGGGCTAGCGTGAGTGTAAAACATAAGTAACGTCTATATAATATATCATATATACTATATACAGTATTTATCACAACATATCAAAAAATCATATCACAGATATCGCAGCAGAAGAACCATATGAAACATTGGATATACTAGGACGTCCGTGTTTTATTTTCAGCCTCTATAAAACATGGATTCTACGGTCGCGATGAATAGCCAAACCCACATCCCTAGACCCCTACGAGAGCGGCAAGCAACCCTACCAATTCTAGAGTTAGGAGACCCGGACTCGACTCCTCGAGTTGGTCACCCGTTGTACTCTAGAACCCGGTTACTTGTGCTCTCCTCCTTGGATCTACCTAATGCGGAAAAGTAAATAATATACAATGGTGACATCATCCTCATCCCGGAAGTGCCCCAATAAAAGAATATTACATACAATGAATTTTACATGAATGAAAATAAAAACCCTCATCTCACATAAAACCCCCGGCTATTCAAAACGCGACGATCCAATATAACATATCCAGCAACACATAACATCACATGTCATCAACGTAAGTAAATATGCGCATCCCAATTGTTGTTGACACATAGCAACGAAACCGGCGATATCACATATTACACTTACGGTCGCAGAAAAGAAAGTGTAAAACTACAACATTTGGAATCCACAATCTCTTTAGACAACGTAAATCTGAAATATCACATACTTCGCATTTCATGCCTAACTATATGAATTCCACATATTGTATCACATTCCAGATAAATAGACAGTATTAAACTTTTCAATTGAATAATCAAATACCCAAGATTTCCTAAATAGCTCAACACTTGAGCGGAGTTCAAAAATTCCAGAATACGTCACAGTAGCAATGGTCCAGCCGTAGAAGGGTCAAGCCAACGCCTCACATGTAACACGCCATACTGCCCCAAACCCTAAGGTTTAGAGGCGGTTCAGACGGTCACATAATCGAGTTAAGGTTTGTGTTCTTCTAGAGGGTCCATCGCGTTACTTGAACGTTTTTCCGAAAGATTTAAACTCAAGAAAAATTCAACACTTGAAAGTTTTTCGTGCCGGGGAAAAATGAGTTAATGATATCTGTTCGAACATTTTAATACTTTCTAAATTATCCGGAAAACATAACGAAATTAAATTTTCCGATCGAATCAACGTATACAAAATAATCCCCAGAACACTCAACACTTGAGGCAGATTAAAAATACCCAGAAAATAGCAATAACAGATACGGGTATTACTGTGCAAAACCCAAAGTAAAAACTCACTGTACGGCCGCGGATCCGCGGCACAAGCAGGATATTGCCGCGGTTCCGCGGCGGTCCGTACGACTTACTTTGTCGTTTTTCACAGTAATGCCTACAATTCCCTGCTGAATTTTTTAGATATTTTTAATACAGAAAAAACCACATTTTTAAAAAATGTCCAGAGAGGGGGTCATTTTGACGTTACGGGGTTCGTTCGGAGTTTTAACTTCGTATACACGTCGCCTAATGCTCTAGCTAGGCTCTGATACCACTGTAGGGTTACTAGGCACTCTAACAAGGTTCTACAAGGCATCAACCATGCCCGATTAAAATTTTTAGCCGTGCCTAACAACCCTAAACAAGATCTTTGCTAGACTATTAGGGTAACACATGCAAGTAAACTACATTTACGACTAAGTGAATACGAAATACGACCTTTGTAGATCGGTCCTTCACTTCTAAAGCTGCTTGTTGTAGTCCCTCCGCTGCGATCATGGTCCTCTCGGGCTCTTGCATGGCTTCACGAGGCGAAAGAAGCGTCCTTGCTTGAAGTCTTCGAGGTCGAAGATGATCTACGTCGAGGGAATACCAACTCAAGCTTCTACTTCACTAACTAGAGAATTAGTGAAGTAAACACCCTAAACTAAAGTGCTAGTCTAGTAGAGGATGGAGAAATAGGAAGTGGGTTCACTTTAGAATTTATTTTCTCACAATGTTTCTCACTTTGGATCAAACCCTAGAGAGCTTTTTAGCTCATGGAAGAAGATGAAGAAATAAAGAGAGAAAGATAATGATCAAGTGAAGTGAGCTAACCATGGTGAGTGAGTATCATATACTAACTCATGTAGAGACACAACCATGGCTAAGTGTGATGGTTTGGTTAACAAATATCCAAAGTAAAAACAAACTTAGTGGACTTAGTCAATGCATCCACAAGCTTCCACAAGCTTCATGCATTTTTCTAATCTTTCACTAATTTTGTAATTACTTTAAATATTAAACCCAACATAACAAATAGCATGGTGTAAGTCTCATACACCCATGAATGTTGTATCAACAACCATGATACAATAAGAAAACACATTTTAATATATATCACATATATATTAAAGTTGTGCACATGTGAGAAAAATCCTTAAGTGAACAAATGTTAGTTAATGTAAATTAGTATATCAAATATACAATTATACACTAAATTATTAAATCAACACTTGACTTAATAATCCGGTGTAAGTCGATGTACTTCACCCCAGTACTTATGGGGAGGCGGAATTTTCAAAAACAATCAAGTTTAAACAACGAACATCGACTAACCGCTTGAATCGAAGCTAAACTATAAATAACCGTATCTTATGAGTTTCTTTTCACAAGTGATTAGGGATTATACCTAATGAAACCGGTCCTTCTTCTTTACGTCCTCCTTTGTTCTCCTCGACCTTCTCTAGGTAGTAGACGATCCACCCGAGAGCAAAACACCAAGCTAAACCTCTAACTTGAGGTAACTAATCAACTTTGATTGCTAATCAAAGATGAAAGGATGATAAAGAGTGAAGGTTATGGATTGTTTAGTCTAACTAATCCTTTGATCTCAACACATGAGGATTAAGGATTAGGGTTTGAAGATGAGAGCTTGAGGAGAGAGAATGTGAGATAAGATAATGAGAGAAGAGAGAGAGTGTATCATAATATTATGAAGCATTCTTATTTTAGAATAATCAATAAAGGAAATGAATAAGCATGCTTCATAAAATATCTTGTGGTGATTCATTAGCATGAGTCATTAAGCAATAAATGTGCATTAATGAAGTGAATGAATCACCACCATGACTCACTCTCTTATCCAAAAGAAACCTCCTTAGTCACATCTTCTAGAAGCTTCTCGAGTAATTACGAGAACGCCCCTCCGATCCGTAAAAATAGGGAAAAACTTTAGACTGTATAAATCCAATAACCGGATACCAGTAACTGGCTTAAACCAAAGCCGACTGGTAAAAACTGTCCGAAAGTCGTACGCGCGTAAACGCACGTATGCGTCCGAACCCTTTGTCGCAAAACCATGCAACCTCTATATCGTTTCGCCTGGAGTAGGAAACTCTCTGTGTGGGACTCTAGAGACTCGACTACTACGCTGGCAGTGGGTTTAACCACAGACCGCAAGCGGCACTAGCTGTACGTAACGGTCCCCAGGTAGTTGTCGATAAGAAGGCCGATGAGTAAACCCATCCGAACTCCTACTGAGTCTGATGTGACAATCTCCATACAGTCCGGTCCGTTCGTCCAAGACTATCGCATATCGGGCCTAGGGGGGCGGCAAGCGTCAGTCCCCTAATAGCGGTATAAGTCGTGTCGGAGTGAAGCCCATTACACCCTGAGAAACTACTGGAACCTACCAGCAAATCTCGCTTGCCCTGGCCAGGGACTTTGTGTAATGGCTCTCTGACACAGCACGATATCTACTCCCAATACCGGGAGGGACGAATCCTGTCTAACCGCCACTGCCTCCAAGTGCTCGGGACTGCACCCAACCGCTACCTGTTTGCACGACTCCTTTGAGCCGTGGTAGGGTAGCAATCTAAGAACAGTGGGACACACTCGAGGCGAAGTAGCAGTGTCAAGTCTGCGGACTACGCTGTACTCATGTCACCTGGGAACTGTTCACTGACGACTGGTATCAAACCAACCAACAGTTCCCTGTGAGTCCTGTCCGGTGTACCCGTAACCTAACGAGCACCTGTATACTATCTCCAGTACGACGTACTGACGGCTGTGGGACAGACCATCTCCCCAACTGGGATGAGAAGCGTACACACCAGTCTACTCCGGAGTATCGATGCTCTGTCTCGATAATCCAACGACCAGGGACCTGTACAAGGATGTGCTTGTAGACTACCCAGCCCCCACTAGTGTGACTGCCATCACAACGCTGGTAGACAAGCAAGATCCTAAGAGCTCTATCAATACGTACACTCACATATTAAGATAGAAAAACCAAGTAGCATACTACCATGTTTAGCAAGACTGTTATATACATGTGAATATCCCAAGCTTCCATTAAGTAATATACAAGCTAGTATGATACAGTAATGGCCTTCTAGGGCATAAACACTAACAATCTCCCACTTGCACTAGGGCCATGTACTGGCATATCGCAGACCAATGATCTCGAGCAGCCTCTCGAACTGAATCTGAGGAAGGGCCTTCGTGAATGGATCAGCAATGTTCTCTTCTGAAGCAACTCTCCGAAACTCGATCTCCTGACGATCAATGATCTCCCTGATCAGGTGATACCGCCTCAAGATGTGTCTGGACTTCTGATGGGACCTTGGTTCCTTCGCAAAAGCTATAGCTCCGTTGTTGTCGCAATACAGAGGTATTGGATCAACTATGGTAGGAACCACCTGAAGTTCTGTTAGGAACTTCTTCATCCAGACTGCTTCTTTTGCGGCATCGCAAGCAGCTATATACTCCGCTTCCATCGTCGAGTCAGCAACGGTGTCCTGCTTGGAGCTCTTCCAGCACACCGCCCCTCCATTGAGGGTAAAGACATAACCCGACATGGACTTGGAATCGTCCTTATCACTCTGGAAGCCGGAATCAGCAAAGGCCTCTAACCTGAGGTCTTTTCCGCCGTAAACCAAGAACATCTCCTTAGTCCTCCTCAGGTACTTGAGAATGTTCTTTACTGCTATCCAGTGTTTCTCCCCTGGGTCTGACTGATACCGGCTTACCACGCTCAGTGCGTAAGCTACATCTGGTCTGGTACACAACATCGCATACATTATAGAGCCTACCGCAGAAGCGTAGGGTATAATAGACATGCGTTCCCTTTCCAAATCAGTCTTGGGAGACATCTCTTTGGAGAGGGTGATTCCGTGACAAGCCGGTAGATTACCGCGCTTAGAATCTTCCATACTGAATCTTTTCAGTACAGTGTCGATATACCTGGACTGCGAAAGTCCCAACATCCTCTTGGATCTATCACGATAGATCCGGATCCCCAGAATGTAAGAGGCATCACCCAGGTCTTTCATGGAGAACCTGTGTGACAAGAATCCTTTGACAGATTGTAGCATAGGAATGTCATTTCCTATCAATAGAATGTCATCCACGTACAAGACGAGGAATACGACACTCTTGGCCACAACTTTACTATATATGCACGGTTCATCTGGATTTTTGATAAAGTCATATTCTTTGACTGTCTCATCAAAACAGATGTTCCAACTCCGCGATGCCTGCTTTAGTCCGTAAATGGACTTAAGCAGCTTGCATACTTTCCCGCTGCTCCCACTCTGATTGAAACCCTCTGGCTGATCCATATAGACGCTCTCTTCTAAATTTCCATTCAGAAAAGCCGTCTTTACGTCCATCTGCCAGATTTCATAATCATGGAAGGCAGCAATAGCAAGAAGGACCCGAATGGATTTGAACATAGCCACTGGAGAAAAAGTTTCGTCATAGTCCAAACCAGGTCTTTGACGAAAACCCTTTGCAACAAGTCTAGCCTTATAGGTTTCCACCTGTCCATCTACACCAATCTTTTTCTTGAAGATCCATTTGCATCCTATGGGTTTTACCCCATCTGGAGCAAAGTCCAAAGTCCATACTTTGTTGGTGTACATGGACTCCATCTCGGTCCGCATTGCATCTAGCCATCGTACCGAGTCGCCGCTCTGGATGGCCTGCTGGAAGTCAGTAGGTTCATCATCATCTATGATGCAATCCTCTCTATCCCCGTCTATGAGAAAACCGTAGTATCTCTCAGGCGGACGAGACGGCCTACTACTCCTGCGGAGGGGTGCGGGAATGTTCTGTTCTTCTTGAACCTCTGGTTCTACCAAACTTTCAGTAACAGCTTGTGGTTCTGGAATTTCTTCCAGTTCTATTGCGCTCCCACTCTTCTGATTTTCTAAAAATTCAGTTTCTAAGAAGGTGGCATGACGAGAAACAAAGACCTTTTGTTCCTCTGCGTAATAGAAATAATATCCCTTGGAGTTCTTTGGATATCCCACAAGCTTACACAGTACTGATCGTGCCTCGAGCTTGTCCACATGCTGCTTTTTTACAAAAGCTGGACACCCCCATGTCTTAAAATGTTTTAGACAGGGTTTCTTCCCACTCCACATCTGATATGGTGTGGTAGGCACAGTCTTGGTTGGAACCTGGTTCAAAAGATATGCCGCTGATTCTAGCGCATAACCCCAGAAAGATCGCGGTAACTCAGCATTACTCATCATGGATCGTACCATATCCAATAGGGTTCGATTCCGTCTCTCCGATACACCGTTGTGCTGTGGAGTGTATGGAGGAGTAAGCTGAGAGAGAATTCCTTTCTCTTTTAGGTAACCTAGGAACTCGGCACTTAAGTATTCTCCACCTCGATCAGATCTTAGTGTCTTAATACTTTTGCCTGTTTGGTTTTCCGCTTCATTCTTGAATTCCAGGAATTTCTCAAAGGCCTCTGATTTATGCTTCATTAAGAAAACATATCCATACCTAGAGAAATCATCTGTAAAAGTAATGAAGTAGGAATAACCACCTCTCGCATGTGTAGACATTGGACCGCATACATCACTGTGTATGAGTCCTAAGAGCTCGCTCGCTCTTACTCCTTGTCCAGTGAATGGAGTCTTTGTCATCTTTCCTTTGAGACAAGATTGACAAGTGTCATAAGTTTGATATTCGAACGTGTCCAAATATCCTTCTCTATGCAACTTAGTCAACCTTCTCTCATTGATGTGACCCAGTCTACAATGCCATAAGAAAGCTTTATTTAAATCTGGAGACTTTCTTTTTAGTGTGTTCTGGACATTGAAAATTTGGAGTTGGTTTAACACATATATGCCGTTATTTAGAGTACCGGACCCAATCAAACCATGATTAAGGTGGATGTTGACAACATCTCTTACAAACGTGAAATCATAACCTTTATTTGATAACAAGGAAACTGATATGATATTACACGTTAAGCTGGGTACAAAATAACAGTTATGTAAAACCAAAATGTGTCCACTCGTCAATCCTAGGTGATAATCCCCGACGGACGCAGCTCCCACGCTAGCTCCGTTAGCAACCTTGAGGATCATATCACCTTCCTTCAGCACTCTACGGTTTCTCAGTGCCTGCAATGAATTGCAAATATGAGATCCTGACCCGGTATCCAATACCCAGGAAGTAGAGTTGATTGACAGACAATTCTCAATTACAAACACACCTGAAGTCGAAGCCACAGCCTGCTTCGGTTCCTGGTTCTTGGCGTTCCACGCCTTGCAATCCTTCTTCCAGTGCCCTTTCCTGTGACAATGGAAGCACTCATCCAGGCCAACTACCGGTGCTGCAATCTTTTTCTTTCCCTTCTTTCCCACCTTACTAACACCTCCTCTAGGTCTGGGTGCGGCCTTCTTCTTCCTTCCTTTGGCCCTAGCCTTGGACCCGGAAGAAGATGCTCCGCCAACAAACATAGCGGGTGTTTCCCTTGCCTTCTGCAAGGTGCCCTCCGCACTCCTTAACATGTTCAGGAGTTCCGCAAGTTCAACTTCTTTTCCTTGAAGATTGAAGTTGAGGATAAACTGGGCGTAGGTGGGAGGAAGGGACTGGAGAACAAGGTCTGTATAGAGCTCATTATCCAAAGTCGTCCCAAGGTCTGCGAGCTCTTCTATATAGCCAATCATCTGTAGGACATGTTCACCTACCGATGACCCGACAGCCAATCTCGCTCGAAACAATTTCTTTGAGGTCTCGTATCTTGCTATACGAGATTGCTCTCCATAAAGTTCCTTTGTATGGAGAAATATGCCATCTAGGGACATATCCTCGTGCCTCCTCTGATGTTCATTATTCATCGAGGCAAGCACGATGCACTTGGCTCTCGCGCAATCTAAATCCCAGGTTTTGCGGATTTCCTTATCCGCATTGCTGGATTTGGGACCAGGGACAGCAGGTGCCGTAGCGGTGAGGACGTACCCCAGTTTGTCATAGGTCAAAGCCATCTTGACATTCCGCAGCCAATCTTTATAGTTTGGCCCCGTCAGTATATTTTTCTCTAAAAGTAACTTAAGTCCAGTCATTTTCAGGGTCGCTGCAATTAGGAGAGAGAGAAGAAAACTCTTTAGCATGATGCTCTTGCAAGTTTAGAGTGGTTTTTAGTTTATCTAAACTGGATGGCTCCCACTGTTTCTCGAATCCTTCCTCAAACCATAAAAGAAGAATTAGCCAAGACTATTCTCACCGTACAATACTTGCTTAACCGTTCAGCCAGGCCGGTGTCGATACTTCGAGGGAGGTTTTCCAACGCTTTCGCGAAGTTCCTTAATTAAGTAACCTCTTTTCTCTGGGGGCGTAACCCCGCTGACACTTTTCTGGACACCTACTAGGTTTATAGCATTGATCGTTAAGTGACGAATATCCTGATAAGTATCAAGTACTCACAGTAGGATCGGGATCCAAATATCATCGTCTGATAATGTTGTAGGAATGCTACCAACATTCATCAAACTCAAAATGGTATGCATCTCTTTGCAAATTTCAGTTTCTTTAGAAATTCCCGATATTAGTTTTTGCCCCATGCTCTTATGACCTTGACTAAGGGCCAACAAATCATAAGTCACATGTCAAGTTCTGCCCATCATTATCCTGTTGATTTGAACCCATCCGTATACTCTTGACTAAGGGCCAACAAAGTAATACGACTGTCCCAAACCAACTCATCTATCTATGCAACAAATGAATACCCCAGCAGCTACCAATCACTATGTCTTGACTAAGGGCCAAACAAACATAGCTTGAATACTACTGACCATTCATAAGAAATGACGGAGGGCTACGACTGGTTTTGGCGAAACCGTGAACGTAGTGAACTTGATATAACCGAAGGAACCTGATAGCTTTTTAAAAGGAGTGGTTAAAGCTCCGCATTTAAAAATATCTGTTTAAAAATAACCGAGTGGTTTCTTTTAAATTGTTCCAACGGTTTAAACTTTGGTTTATTTTACTTTGCATTATAGATAATGCGTCCCATCATTAACCTATCATTGCAGAAAACAACGAAAATATAACGTCCTCTTATGCCATCCGCATTCGCCACGGGGTCCCGTCATCACCCGTTAGGTTACTTAACTAACGACAGAGCGGGGGCTGGGCTAGCGCGGGTGTAAAACATAAGTGACGTCTAAATAGCTATAATAAATATAGATATTTTACATTCGTCTGACGCAATGATATTCATTCCAGAACACAGATAAACAATATTGGATTTACAAGCAATCTGTATTTCTTTTGAGCCTGCAAGAAAAGACAGATTACACAGTTGTGATGAATAGCCGTTTACCCCACCCTCGACCCCTACGGGTACGGCAAACTACCCACCCGGCAGTCTGTGTACCCCACCTTGGGTCAGTCCTAGGAGCAAAAACAGTAAAATGAAATAATACAACGGTGGCTACAACCGCAACCTGGAAGTGCCCCGCGAAAATAATATTACAACAAATTACATTTACAACAAATGAATTAACCAATAACCCATTGCGAACCCCGGCTATACACCACAACAGTCCAATACAGTTTATATGCACAAACAGATATAACCATTTCAGAAATGTGCAACCCCCTGCCAACCGACATACTAGCAGTTAGGGGAGGTTTACGAACACATTAAACAATCACAGATATAATCCAATACGCAAATACTGTACAATTCGATCGAATAAACAATATCAATATTGCTCCAAAATCTGCTCTGTTAAACAGTAACCTGAGCAATAATTAAATATTCCAGAAAACCCCAAATGTCACAGGGGACCCACACAAGAAAGACGAGTCCATGACTCGGCCAAAGCGCCGCGGAAGGGCGGCGGATCCCACCGATCCGCCGTGCTTTCGCGGCCGAGTTGCCGATTCATGGGCTCGAATTTCTTGGGTGTTCTCCTGGACTCCTTTCTAGCTCTCTGAACACACCTGAAAAATTTTCTGACATCGTTTTAAATTCGACAGAAACTAGTATTTTTTAGGGTTTTCCGGTTTCGTTTTTCCGTTCGAAATTCGTACAAATTTGCGATTAAGTTATTTAGTGTTTAGCGAGGCTCTGATACCACTGTAAGTCAGTCAGCCACCCCATCCAATGGGGTCGCCGTGGCACCAACGGGTCCCTCAGCCGCTACTTTTTACGCATGCCCCCTCGCGAGGACTACAACCCACCGGAACACCTTCCGGTCTCGGGACACCCTGGGGGTAAGAGCCTATGCTTCGCTACACTGTCACACAGTGAGAACCCCCCATAGGTCGACATCCAATGCCTAGTAGCTCTGATACCACTGTAAGTCGATGTACTTCACCCCAGTACTTATGGGGAGGCGGAATTTTCAAAAACAATCAAGTTTAAACAACGAACATCGACTAACCGCTTGAATCGAAGCTAAACTATAAATAACCGTATCTTATGAGTTTCTTTTCACAAGTGATTAGGGATTATACCTAATGAAACCGGTCCTTCTTCTTTACGTCCTCCTTTGTTCTCCTCGACCTTCTCTAGGTAGTAGACGATCCACCCGAGAGCAAAACACCAAGCTAAACCTCTAACTTGAGGTAACTAATCAACTTTGATTGCTAATCAAAGATGAAAGGATGATAAAGAGTGAAGGTTATGGATTGTTTAGTCTAACTAATCCTTTGATCTCAACACATGAGGATTAAGGATTAGGGTTTGAAGATGAGAGCTTGAGGAGAGAGAATGTGAGATAAGATAATGAGAGAAGAGATAGAGTGTATCATAATATTATGAAGCATTCTTATTTTAGAATAATCAATAAAGGAAATGAATAAGCATGCTTCATAAAATATCTTGTGGTGATTCATTAGCATGAGTCATTAAGCAATAAATGTGCATTAATGAAGTGAATGAATCACCACCATGACTCACTCTCTTATCCAAAAGAAACCTCCTTAGTCACATCTTCTAGAAGCTTCTCGAGTAATTACGAGAACGCCCCTCCGATCCGTAAAAATAGGGAAAAACTTTAGACTGTATAAATCCAATAACCGGATACCAGTAACTGGCTTAAACCAAAGCCGACTGGTAAAAACTGTCCGAAAGTCGTACGCGCGTAAACGCACGTATGCGTCCGAACCCTTTGTCGCAAAACCATGCAACCTCTATATCGTTTCGCCTGGAGTAGGAAACTCTCTGTGTGGGACTCTAGAGACTCGACTACTACGCTGGCAGTGGGTTTAACCACAGACCGCAAGCGGCACTAGCTGTACGTAACGGTCCCCAGGTAGTTGTCGATAAGAAGGCCGATGAGTAAAC
Organism: Agapanthus africanus; assembly: GCA_030015575.1. Classification (NCBI taxonomy): domain Eukaryota; kingdom Viridiplantae; phylum Streptophyta; class Magnoliopsida; order Asparagales; family Amaryllidaceae; genus Agapanthus; species Agapanthus africanus. The sequence continues at coordinate 213,556,224 of JASDDO010000004.1, forward strand.
CCATCCGAACTCCTACTGAGTCTGATGTGACAATCTCCATACAGTCCGGTCCGTTCGTCCAAGACTATCGCATATCGGGCCTAGGGGGGCGGTAAGCGTCAGTCCCCTAATAGCGGTATAAGTCGTGTCGGAGTGAAGCCCATTACACCCTGAGAAACTACTGGAACCTACCAGCAAATCTCGCTTGCCCTGGCCAGGGACTTTGTGTAATGGCTCTCTGACACAGCACGATATCTACTCCCAATACCGGGAGGGACGAATCCTGTCTAACCGCCACTGCCTCCAAGTGCTCGGGACTGCACCCAACCGCTACCTGTTTGCACGACTCCTTTGAGCCGTGGTAGGGTAGCAATCTAAGAACAGTGGGACACACTCGAGGCGAAGTAGCAGTGTCAAGTCTGCGGACTACGCTGTACTCATGTCACCTGGGAACTGTTCACTGACGACTGGTATCAAACCAACCAACAGTTCCCTGTGAGTCCTGTCCGGTGTACCCGTAACCTAACGAGCACCTGTATACTATCTCCAGTACGACGTACTGACGGCTGTGGGACAGACCATCTCCCCAACTGGGATGAGAAGCGTACACACCAGTCTACTCCGGAGTATCGATGCTCTGTCTCGATAATCCAACGACCAGGGACCTGTACAAGGATGTGCTTGTAGACTACCCAGCCCCCACTAGTGTGACTGCCATCACAACGCTGGTAGACAAGCAAGATCCTAAGAGCTCTATCAATACGTACACTCACATATTAAGATAGAAAAACCAAGTAGCATACTACCATGTTTAGCAAGACTGTTATATACATGTGAATATCCCAAGCTTCCATTAAGTAATATACAAGCTAGTATGATACAGTAATGGCCTTCTAGGGCATAAACACTAACATCCGGTTATATCTCATATAACCGAATAACATCCAATGAATCATCTTATCGAACAACACTTGATTCGATAACCCAGCTATATCACATATAACCGACCGATACAGAAAGTCGCGAGAATAGAATACAGTATCACATACACGCATTATTCTCGGTCCCGCACATATCACATACGTGCTCCTATTTCGTTTTGCCTGAGCCAGTAAAACCTCTATGTAGGACTCTAAAGACTCGTCAATACGCCGGCAGTAGGTGATGATCACATCAAGCACCCACAAGCCGTCAGCGGTACTAGCTGGACGTAATGGCGACCCAGGTATTGAGCGATCAGAAGATCAGCAAGCAAGCCCGCTCCAACTCCTGTAAAAGCCCAAAGGTAACACTTCCCGTACAGTCCGGTCTCCTCGTCTGATATGTCGCATATCTAGTCTAGGGGTGGTAAACGTCAGACCCCAATAACCGATGAGTCGTGACGATGTGAGGCTTATAACGGGTCGAGAAACTACTGGTAAAACTTACCAGTAAATCTCTAAATCAGCCCTGGCCAGGGACTTCCCTGTTATGGCCAATCGAGCACAGTGCAACATCAACCCCCAATACCGGGAGAGACGAAACCCCTCCTATCGCTCATTGCCCCCATGTGACTCGGGACTGTACCCAAAAACCACCGTTTTGCACGCCCTCTTGGACGTGGTAAGGTGGAAATCAAAACACAGTAGGAATCACATAAGACTCTATGACGATCTCGGGTCTACAGACTAACCTGCACAAGTGTCACCAGATAACTGCCATCTGACGTGAGGTATAATACCATCTGGGAGTTCTCGGCGAGTCCGTCCAGTGTACCCAGTCTCCACTGAGCACCCGTATACCATCTCTGATGTCAAACACCAATGGATATGGGATCATCCATCGCCCATCTCATAGGTCGAGAAGCGTATACGCTAGTCTACTCTGGTATATCGATGCCCTGTCTCGATACACCTACTACTAGGAACATTAAAGGATGTACTTATGGACTACTCTGTCCCTACTAGTATGATCTGCATCATAGTCCAGGTAGTCAAGTACACATCCTAAGGGATTTACCAACATGTAACTATAAAACAGCATCAAGAGACAAGTATACATGTTAAGATAAAGAGCAACCAGATAGCATATTATCATATCGAGCAAGAAAATCCTCTCTATATATGTCCAAGCATCCAATATAATATACATCATCTGTACAATACTGGCCTCTAGGGCATACATACAACTAACAGTTTACCAGCCCCTAGGCCCGATATGCGATACTCATAGACGAACGGACCGGACTGTACGGATATTGTCGCTGTCAGGCTCAGTAGGGTTTCAGGATGAGTTCGCTCATCTGCTTCCCCTTCTTTCAATACATAGGCAACCGTTACGTACAGCAAGTACCTCTGACGTGCTAATGGTTATACCCAGTGCCAGTGTATTGATGAGTCATTAGAGTCCCCCACAGACAGTTTCCCAAGTTCGGACGAAATGTTGTAGATGCCATATGGTTTTATGGCAGAGTTCGATCATATCCGTGCACTTGTGCATGGATCAGGATCGGACGGATAATATTAGCGGGTTTTGGTTTAAGCCGGATCCTAGTATTGTATTGTAGGAATATTTTTGTCTCGTTGCATTTGTATTCGGACGGAATACAAATGCGGGTATGTATTTACAGTTGAGGTGTAATCTCATAATTCGTTACGGGATTATTTTCGGAGTTGCCAGTTTTCAGTTTCTTTTTCCGTCCTTAAACCTATCGATCTATTGTGAGCAATTTGCATTTGACCTTGACCTTGACTATTTTGCACTGAAATCCCTGCCTGCACTGTGCAGTGGCTGCCCAATTCGAGAGCATGGCATGGGGATCATTGTTTGAGGCATGGGCAGCATGGTTTTCCGGGGCCAGCGGCTGATGGGGGGTCCCGTGCAAAACTGGCATGCCATAAAGTGCAGGGGGTTTTCTGTGGTCACGGAGGGGTGTGTGAAAAGGATCAATTCATTTTGTTGATGGCTATTTTTTTTCACAACCCCATGGAAAAATCCACAGAGCACTTTCTCCCCATTGCCGAGCTTATTCTTCTAGGGGTCTCTGATTTTTTCTTTGCTAAAAAAAATCTTATGCTCGCGTCTTCATCTCCTTGGCAACTCCCACTTACCTCCACCCAATCATTTGGGTGTCTTGAGACAAAAGATTCTATACTCTCTCTACTTCATTCTTGGACATGTCGGCTAGCAAATTTCATGTCCGAGTTGCCTCGATTCGAGGCGAGAGCCCGTATAAAGATTCGATGACGTGGTGCCACTTTTGCGTGCAAGATTGGGGAGCAGATTTCGTCGGCACAGCACCGAAGAGTTTGGCGCGGAGATTAAAGACCGAAGGACACGGATCGATCGGTATAATCTCTTCTACCCCTTTTACAGTTTGCTAGTTTACGGTTAATGGAACGATCTGGGTATTTGGTCGCGGTGGCGCCGGTTTCGTAAAATGTTTTTTGTTCCGCATTTGGCGTCGGTTTGACGCCCGAGGCGTCGCCGTGGCCCAACAAAATATTTATAGTAAATCCAAATTAGTGGATGGTTAGTCATATGCATGAAGCTTCATGAAGCTTTGAGATGCATTGACTTAGTCCACTAATTTTGTTTTATTAAAGATATTTATTAACCTAACCATTATAATTTAGCCATGGTTATGTCTCTACATGAGTTAGCTATATGATACAAATTCACCCATGGTTGATTCTCTCTCCTCATTTTAGTTCATTCTCATCTCTTGATCATCTTCTTCATCCTTGAGAAAAAGCTTGCTACTTTTTTCCAAAGTGAGAAAATATTGTGAGAAAAATAAAACTAAAGTAAGCCCGCTTCCTACTTCATCATCCTCTACTAGATTAGCACTTTAGTGTAGGGTGTTAGCTTCACTAATCTCTCATTAGTGAAGTAGTAGCTTGAGTTAGTGTCTCATCGACGTTGATCATGTTCGGCCTCGAAGACTTCAAACAAGTTCGTTCCTTTCACCTTGAGAAGCCATACAAGAGTCCGGGAGTTCCATGATCGCAGCGAAGGGACCACTACAAGGAGAAATTGAAGTGAAGGACCGGTCTACAAAGGTTGTATTCCGTTATCACTTAGATGTAAAGTTGTTTTCTTTCTAGTTTAGCTCCTAAAACTCTAGTTAGATCCTAGGTTAGGGTTGTTTGGCACACTAAAATTTTAAATATAGCATGTTTGATGCCTTGTGAAATCTTGTGGTTCTGCCAAAGAAACCTACAATTCGCACATCATATATACGACATGTTGCTACTTGAGGCACTAACACAAGCACTTGATATTACACTTATGTTTAGATGATTACCCTTACCACTACTAGATGTTTCAGTGTATTTTATGAGTACATTATTGTATGATCTAGGAGATCGTCATACATGCGATTTCTACTCGGTGAAGTTTTCTACTCACGAGTTGGAAACTCACCCCCGTTGTGCCACAGTTTTCCTTGCAGGTTCGGCCGTACAAGTTCCGTTGCGGCTTGCTGGCACATCATTTCTTTCGGGTGATTGCTTGGTAGGTGGGTTCACTTGCATCGTGACCACCGTTGCACATGCACTTAATATTTTAGTTGTATCTAGTATGTTGGTGCGTGGTGCATGCGCCCACAACTCTTGTGGCGCGGCGGAAGCGGTGAACGAAAATTTTCTCGGCACACAGCACGCACTTGAGCCGGGATCTTGTCTAAACCACAACTAGTAAACCCTAACTAGAGATCTTATCTACTATGTTAGGGATTATACCTTGATGATTCGGTCCTTCGGGTCTTCTCTTGGATGCAACTCCTTTGCTCCTTTCTCCTCTTTTGGTGAACTCCTTGGCTCGTTAAGATGTTGCCGACGTTTTCGATCTCCGGCCACCGAAGACCTAGATGATCCACCCGAGAGTTTTCGTGCAAGCTAGAAACTCTTCTCAAGAGTTTAACCTAGAGACCAATTTTGCTAGAAGAGGTCACTAGGATGATATAGAGATAAGTGTATTGGATTAACTTGAAATCCTAAGCTTTGGATTCACATCTCACGTGAGGGTTTAAGCTAGGAAGAATGATAACCATCATTTTCTTTCTTTCTTCTTATTCTTTTCTCATACACTTGTTATGATACACTTATCATATTTTTGTGTAGGATTGGAATGCCTTCATTTCACATCTCATGTGAAGGTATTTATAAGAAGAAGGAGGAGGAAAGAATAAGTGCATTTCATAATTAAAAAATTTAAGCATGATGAAAAAGAATATAGCACTAACTAAACCATGTATTATGAAAGAAGTATCATGCTTTAATAGTACCTCCACTACAACAACCCCATTATCATGCTTATACCTTTTAATTTACACCTCACTAATTTATTTTCACAAAATAAATGATGTCATTATTATGTCATTATGAGGTGGCACCTTCTAGAAGGTATTCTTGTAACAATTACAAAAATACCCCTCCTCCGTATACCGTATACCGTATACTGTATACACGCATCCGAATTCCGAAAAATACGAATACCATTAATCCAATAATATAATACTGGTATACGGCCAGTATTATTCTTCCGATTATTATTCCTGTAATAATTACACGAACATAATCGAAAACCTGCCGCAACACCTTACGGCTGCCGTAACAACTTACGGTCTCTACATCTTTCGCCTGAACGAGGGAACCCTCTGTGTAGGACTCTAAAGACTCCTAAGTACACTGGCAATGGTTTTAACCACAAGCACGTCAGCGGCACTAGCTGTGCATAACGGCTACCCAGGTACATGACGAAAAGGTGGCCGACGAGCGAACTCATCACAACCCTTACGAGCCTGTAAGCAACACTTACCGTACAGTCCGGTCTCTTCGTCTGATACGTCGCATATGAAGTCTAGGGGTGGTAAATGTCAGACCCCAGTAACTTTATAAGTCATGTTGATTTACGGCTCATAACAGGTCGAGGAACTACTGATAACACTTATCAGTAAACCTCAAGAACCCTGGCCAGGGATTTAGGTGTTATAGCCGATCAAAAATAGCGCGACATCAACTGCCTATGCCGGGAGACACGAAACCCCTCCTATCGCTCACTGTCTCCATATGATTCGGGACTGTACCCAAAATCCACCTGTTTGCACGACTCAATAGAGCCGTGGTAGGGAGGAAATCAAAGTACAGTGGGAATCACACAAGACTCTATGACGATCTCGGGTCTACAGACTAACCTGTACAAGTGTCACCAGAGAACTGCTATCTGACAATAGGTATATATACCATCTAGGAGTTCTCGGCGAGTCCGTCCAGTGTACCCAGTCTCCACTGAGCACCCGTACACCATCCTTGATGTCAAACACCGATGGATATGGGATCATCCATCGCCCATCATATGGGTCAAGATGCGTATACGCTAGTCTACTCTGGTGTATCGATGCCCTGTCTCGACACACCCTCGACTAGGAACAGTTATAGGATGTACTCATAGACTACCGTGGCCCCACTAGTATGATCTCATCATAGTTCCAGTAGTCGAGTACAAATCCTAAGGGCTTTATCAACATGTAAGAAAAGAGACAATCAGAGTACATGTTAAGATAAAGTACAACCAGATAGCGTACTATCATGTCGAGCAAGAAATTCCTCCCTATATATGTCCAAGCATCCACTACAATATACATCGTATGTACAGTAATGGCCTCTAGGGCACACATATAACTAACAATCTCCCACTTGCACTAGGGCCATCTGTTGTAGTATCACATACCCAACAATTAGCTGTGGTTGAAGTATCTCATACTCAACCATCCCATAAAAGTCTCTACTGGGAAAAAGCCTTAGTGAGTGGATCCGCTCTGTTGTCCTCTGTATCTACTCTCCTAACCTCGATCTCCCTGGAGATCAACCATCTCTATGATCAGGTGATGCTACCTAAGAATTATATCTGGATTTCTGATGGGACGGTAGTTCCTTGGCTAAAACCACAACTCCATTGTCACACAATGGTAGGAACGAAGTTCATCTCATGAACTTATATATATATCCAGACTTTATCTTTGGTATCATCCTTAGTAATGACGTATCTTGCCTTTCTAGTATGTCATGGTATCTAGCTTGGAACTCTTCCAACATACCGTCCCTCTACTAAGGGTAAAGACAATGCCTGCGACTGACATTCAGTCGTCCTTATCATACTGGAACCTTTCCAGTGATTCTCCACAGGATCAATTGATACTTTCTCACTACAACTAGTGAGTATCCTAACATCCATTTAGATATATCTCATAGATCCAAAACCCAAGATTTAGGAGGTATCACCTTTGATCCTTATATGGAGAATCCTTGTGATAAGTGGAGATTGACCGAGTGTACCATAGGAAACTCCTTCCCTATCAAGAGTATGCCATCCACGTACTCTACGAGGATCACCACCATACTCCATACCACGAGGTTCATCTACCATTTTGATAAAGTCAAACTCTTTGACTACCACATCAAAACAAATGTTCCAACTTCGCTGTGATTCTCCCCAGGATCGATTGATACTATCTCACTACAATTAGTGAGTATCCTAACATCCATTTAGATCTATCTCATAGATCCAAAACCCAGGATTTAGGAGGTATCACCTTTGATCCTATATGGAGAATCTATGTGATAAGAGGAGATTGACTGAGCGTAGCATAGGAAACTCCTTCCCTATCAAGAGTATGTCATCCACGTACTCTACGAGGATCACCACCATACTCCCTACCATCCTTTTTGTATATACAAGGTTCATCTATTATTTTGATGAAGTCAAACTCTTTGACTACCACATCAAAACAGATGTTCCAACTCCGCGATGCCTGTTTTATCGCATAAAACATCTTGCACACTTTTCCGCTGCTCCCACTGTCTACGAAGCCCTCTGGCTGTGTACTTATAGATGCTCTCTTCTAAAACTTCATTAAGAAAAGCAGTCATGACACCCAACCACCAGATATCGTAGTCAAGGTATGTAGCAGTGGCAAGTAGGATCTGGATGGACTTAAGCATAGCTTTGAAAGTCACAACTTTTCCATGTACACCAAGTAATCTTCTCAAGATATACTTGCTCCTGATGGGGATTTAACCCTTCAGACAAAGTAACCAAAGTCCATACTTTGTTGGTGTATAAGGATTCCATCTCAGATCGCTAAGCATCCAGCCATTCTCACAGAGTCCCACTCCTGATGGCCTGCTCGAAACTAGATAGGTCATACCACTATAAGTCGGTTAGCCACCCCATCCCATGGGGTAACCGTGGCACAAACGGGTCCCTCAGCAGCTACTTTCTACGCAGTCCCCTTCGCGAGGACTACAACCCGCCGGAACACCTTCCGGTCTTGGGACACGCTGGGGGTAAGATGAAATCCTCGCTCCCACTATCATAGAGAAACCAAAGTATCTCTTAGGTGGGTGAGGAACCCTACTAGATCGGCGGAGAGGCTGAGGTTCGTTAGAGTCTATTGAATCCTTTGGTTCTACCAAATCATCTGCTGTAGCTGGAACTCCTTCCAGTTCTACCTCATGACCACTAATTTCTTCACAAGAAATTCTCTTTCACAAAGGTGACATGCTGAGAAACAAAAACAACTTTTGTTCCTCGGTTAGGTCATCTGTTGTAGTTTGTATAGCTGGAACTCCTTCCAGTTCTACCTTATGACCACTAATTTCTTCACAAGAAATTCCCTTTCACAAAGGTGGCATGCTGAGGAACAACTTTTGTTCCACGGTTAGGTAGAAGATATTCCCTTGCTAATGCTTGGGATATCCAACAAACTTCCACAGTTTTGACTTTGCCTCGAGCTTGTCCGGATTTTGGTTTTTAGACATAGGCCTGACAACCCTAAATCTTAACATCTTTAAGAGATGGGCTCTTCCCATACCATATCACATATGGAGTAGTAGGCACCTGATTTGATTGGAACCCTATTCAATAGGTATGCAGCTTCGCAAGTGCATAACTCCCAAAAGGAAAATAGGAAACTCAGTAGTACTCATCATGGAACACACCATATCACATAGGGTGCAATTGCTCCGCCCCGATATACCATCGTGCTATGGTGTATACGGAGGAGTAATGCTGAGAGAGAATCTCATTCTCCTTTAGAATAGTCCAGGATTTCCATGCTCAAGTATTCTCCTCCTTGATCTCATCAAAGGACATAATACTTATACCCGTTTTTGGTTCTCTACTTCTAACTTATATTCTGTGAATATCTCAAAAGCTTCGGACATGTGTTTCAACAGGAACATATGTCTGAATCTTGAGAGATCATCAGAGAAAGTAATGAAGTACAAAGAACCGGTCATGGCATATGTAGACAGGGGACCTTTCATACATCATCATGTATCAATCCCAAGAGTTCACTAACTCTTTCTCTGTTTCCAATAAACAGAGCTATGGTCATCTTATCTTTGTGATATGACCGGCAAGTTTCACAAGATGTAAATTTAAACTAATTTAAATATGCATCTAGATGTAACTTCAGCTAGTCGGGTCACATTGATATGACCTAGTCTACAATACCTCAAGAAGGATTCGTTCATTTCTGAACTTATCCTCTTGTGTGTGTTCTATATACTGAGAACTGTAGTTTGATTTAGAACGTCTATGCTTTTAGATAACGTGCCTGAACCGATCAACACTTGATATAGGAAATGTTCAAAACATTATCCATCAATACAAAATTATATCCTTCTTTACTAATAAAGAGACTGATATGATGTTGTATATCAGGTTCGGTATATAATAACATTCGTTCAGAATCAATATGTTTGTTAATACAGGGTGATAACTGCCAACTTCTTGGCTTGCAACAATTGCACCATTTCCAACTCTTGAAACTTATCACCCGTTCTCAGTCATTTACCTTTCTGTAGCCCATGTAACAGATTACATTTGTGGGATCCTGATCCGGTATCATTATACCCAGGACGTAAAAGATACTGAGAAACAGTTCTTTGTAATAGACACACCCGAAGATCATGCATCAACATGTACTATCTTCGTTTGGGTAGCATGGGATTCTGGTAATCCCCAATTTCCTGCTCTGTCTTATAACAATTATAGGTTGGAGCGGGACCAACGTTCCACAGCTCAGTATAACAAGCGGGTTCAATCAATATATCCGTATTTATTATCTTGATTAAGGCGTGATATGGTCGCTATCTGGAGAGAGAGAGAAGAAAATACTTTAGCGTATGCTCTTGCAAGATTAGATTGGTTATTATCTAATCCGGATGTCTCCCACTGTTTTTATCAAATCTTCCTTCAAACCCTAAAAGGAAAACTAGCCAGGATAAATTGCAATCTACAAGTTTGCTAACTGTAAAGTGCAAAATTCTCCCGGGAGTAACTTTTACTCACAGTGGGATCGAGATCCAACTATCATATAGAAGGTATGCAATCTCATTGCAAATTTCAACTCTTGAAATTCCCGATATGATTTTTACCCCTAGTGACTTATGACCTTAACTAAGGTCAACAAATCATAAGCACTAGTCAAGTTCAACCCACCATTTCGTGATTGATTTAGGCCCACCCACATGACCCTTAACTATGGTCAACAAAGTCATGAGAATGCCCTAATCGGTCGCATCAAATGCTTTATAGGAATTCACCACTTAGCTACCGTACACCACGCCTTAACTATGGTCAACAAACGTGGCACGAATACTAAGTACTCTGCTTCCTAAAATAGCGGAGGGCAACGGATGGTTTTTATGAAAACCTTTAACGTTTTGAACTTGATATCGTTGTAGAATCGAGTGGGAAGGAGTGGTTTAAGCTCCAGTTTTAAAAATCGAATGGTTTTGTAGTATCTTTCTAATTTTGCTAAAGAGATCACTCCCGGTGAAGAGATCTCGGCTCTTTCCTTATCGAATAAGGTGCTGGATATGTAAATACCACATTGCAAAGCAAAGTTAGATCAACTATAAAATCAAATCGAGTTCTTTGTAACATTTTCCAGTTTCGCTAAAGGGGTCACTCCCGGTGAAGGGATCTCGGCCCTTTCCTCATCGAATGAAGTGCAGGATATTCAAGAATACCACTATGCAAAACAAAATCTAGAGTTACCCTTTAAAAAGTTTGATTCTACAACATCTTTAGGTTTCTTTCTCTTAACATTAATCACATTAATGTTGTTCCATCATTTACGTTTCCTAAACATCACAGAAAAGAAACGCAAATAGAACGTACGCTTATGCCATCCGCTTTTGCCACTGGGCCCCGTCATGCACCGTTAGGTTACTTAACTAACGGCAGAGCGGGGGCTGGACTAGTGCGGGTGCAAAACATAAGCAACGTTTATTATATATCTCATATATAATTATAACCATTTCAGATCACAGATGAATGCATTGGATATACTAGGAATTCCGTATTTCATTCAAGCCCTTAACGAAAGACGGGTTCCACCGTCGTGATGAATAGCCAAAACCCCCTAGACCCCTACGGATGCGGCAAACCACCCGCCAAATTCCCGAAGTGTAGTAACCTCCCTCAACACCTTGAGTAGGCCACTCGGCACTTGGAGAACCCGGTAGTTTGTGCACCCCACCTTGGGTCTATCCTAGGAGCAAAAACAGTAAAAAGAAATTATACAATATAACATTGCTTTTTACAAATTACATGGAATGAAAGAAAAGGAAAAACACTCTTCTCACACACCCCCCGGCCATTCATCACAACGATCCAACACATTCATATACACATACCATCTCATGATATCCATATGTGCAACCTCCACTAATCGTCATATAGCAATTAGCGGACGTTTCAAACACATATAACAAAAAATGAAAACCCGATTGGCCAAACACTATTAGAATTTCGATCGATAATTTTAAAAACCATGCCAACACTTGACATGTTCCATTACAAACAACTTTGTACAATTCTATATATCCCAGAAACCATATTTCCCAAATATAAGAATACTGTAGCAAACCGAGTCAACTCCGCGTTGACTCGGCAGCGGATCCGTGGCCAAACCCTGGGTTTAGCCACGGATCCGCGGCAGTCTTGGCGAGTTGGGACTCTGGTTTTCTACAGTGATCTTATAAATCCCTGCTTGTACTTTTAAGGCATGTCAAATTATTTTTTGAACACTTTCAAAAACTGACAGCAGCAAGGGCAGAATACGAGTTTTCGGGAGAAAAAACTATCGATCGAGCTTCTAACTTTTGGCTAACATCTAATTGTGGTGTAGTTTGGCTCTGATACCATGTTGGTGCGTGGTGCATGCCCCCACAACTCTTATGGCACGGCGGAAGCGGTGAACGAAAATTTTCTCTGCACACAGTACGCACTTGAACCAAAAATCTTGTCTAAACCACAACTAGTAAACCCTAACTAGAGATCTTATCTACTATGTTAGGGATTATACCTTGATGATTCGGTCCTTCGGGTCTTCTCTTGGATGCAACTCCTTTGCTCCTTTTCTCCTCTTTTGATGAACTCCTTGGCTCGTTAAGATGTTGCCGACGTTTTCGATCTCCGGCCACCGAAGACTTAGATGATCCACCCGAGAGTTTTCGTGCAAGCTAGAAACTCTTCTCAAGAGTTTAACCTAGAGACCAATTTTGCTAGAAGAGATCACTAGGATGATATAGAGATAAGTGTATTGGATTAACTTGAAATCCTAAGCTTTGGATTCACATCTCATGTGAGGGTTTAAGCTAGGAAGAATGATAACCATCATTTTCTTTCTTTCTTCCTATTCTTTTCTCATACACTTGTTATGATACACTTATCATATTTTTGTGTAGGATTGGAATGCTTTCATTTCACATCTCATGTGAAGGTATTTATAAGAAGGAGGAGGAAAGAATAAGTGCATTTCATGATTAAAAAATTTAAGCATGATGAAAAAGAATATAGCACTAACTAAAGCATGTATTATGAAAGAAGTGTCATGCTTTAATAGTACCTCCACTACAACAACCCCATTATCATGCTTATACATTTTAATTTACACCTCACTAATTTATTTTCACAAAATAAATGATGTCATTATTATGTCATTATGAGGTGGCACCTTCTAGAAGGTATTCTTGTAACAATTACAAAAATACCCCTCCTCCATATACCGTATACCGTATACTGTATACACGCATCCGAATTCCGAAAAATACAAATACCATTAATCCAATAATATAATACCGATATCCGGCCAGTATTATTCTTCCGATTATTATTCCTGTAACAATTACACGAACATAATCGAAAACCTTCCGCAACACCTTACGACTGCCGTAACAACTTACGGTCTCTACATCTTTCGCCTGAACGAGAGAACCCTCTGTGTGGGACTCTAAAAACTCGTCAGTACGCTGGCAATGGGTTTAACCACAAGCACGTCAGCGGCACTAGCTGTGCGTAACGGCTACCCAGGTACATGACGAAAAGGTGGCCGACGAGCGAACTCATCACAACCCTTACGAGCCTGTAAGCAACACTTACCGTACAGTCCGGTCTCTTCATCTGATACGTCGCATATGAAGTCTAGGGGTGGTAAATGTCAGACCCCAGTAACTTTATAAGTCATGTTGATTTACGGCTCATAACAGGTCGAGGAACTACTGATAACACTTATCAGTAAACCCCGACAACCCTGGCCAGGGATTTAGGTGTTATAGCGGATCAAACATAGCGCGACATCAACTCCCTATACCGGGAGAAACGAAACCCCTCCTATCTCTCACTGTCTCCATATGATTCGGGACTGTACCCAAAATCCACCTGTTTGCACGACTCAATAGAGCCGTGGTAGGGAGGAAATCAAAGTACAGTGGGAATCACACAAGACTCTATGACGATCTCGGGTCTACAGACTAACCTGTACAAGTGTCACCAGAGAACTGCTATCTGACAATAGGTATATATACCATCTAGGAGTTCTCGGCGAGTCCGTCCAGTGTACCCAGTCTCTACTGAGCACCCGTACACCATCCTTGATGTTAAACACCGATGGATATGGGATCATCCATCGCCCATCATATGGGTCAAGATGCGTATACGCTAGTATACTCTGGTGTATCGATGCCCTGTCTCGACACACCCTCGACTAGGAACAGTTATAGGATGTACTTATAGACTACCGTGGCCCCACTAGTATGATCTCATCATAGTCCCAGTAGTCGAGTACAAATCCTAAGGGCTTTATCAACATGTAAGAAAAGAGACAATCAGAGTACATGTTAAGATAAAGTACAACCAGATAGCGTACTATCATGTCGAGCAAGAAAGTCCTCCCTATATATGTCCAAGCATCCACTACAATATACATCGTATGTACAGTAATGGCCTCTAAGGCACACATATAACTAACATAGTAAAAGGCTCCATCAACCAGACTATGTATATTTAGCAGACTTAGAAAATCACAGTTGTTTATTCATTCGGCCTTCGAGTCGCGCTTATGTTTTTGTTGTTGTTTCTGGTTTTCTTATGATGCTTAGTTTTCTCGCTTTCATTCTGAGTTTTGATACTCGCTCTTCGGCGTTGTATATTTATATTATCTTGCGTTGTTGTTCTACCATTTGGCGAAGAGCTAGCTCCCTCTTGGGGATGCATATTATATATTTTATGTATTCATTTTCGGGTTAAGAATTACGAAGGCGGTGTTGCCCAAAATTTTAAATGACAAAAGGTTTTCAAGTTAGATACAAATATAGTGTTTTATACATTACTACTTATCTATATATATTGTATAAACTTGATTTCAGTGTACCTTATTTCAAAACTGCACCTCTACTATTTTTTCCCTAAAAAAGGTTAGATTTCTGGGTTTTTGGCTTACTTGAATTAGGTGTGGTCCTATAGACTTCACATGATTCAAGTGCCAGTCACGTGCCTTTTCAGGGTCGTGACAATTATCCACCCGACTTTTCCTGTAGATATACATCTACTCACCTAATACCATTGCTCTAGCCGAAGTTGATGGACGCCTTACTCTTTTTCGTTGTCTCGGAAGTCCATGTGAATGTACCTACAATCGAAATCCATAACCAAAATCTAATGAAAACCCGAATCGAATTTCATAGAAATCCATATCCAAAACCGATACGACAAGCGAAATGCACATAGGTTAGAACCTATGATCAACGCATGCTAAAACAACAAAACAACCCCCAACGTCGACGTATGAACGTCAAACGACCGAGTAAAAACACAAATACCAAAAACCATGTTTTCAAATATCGCAAAATATTGGCAGAAACTTAGTGAAACAACTCCAGATTTTTCTTAAGGTGATTTTAGACTGTTTAGCATACAGGGTGGGTTTAGTTATGTAGTGAGTGAGCTACAGAACAAGATTCACAATCTAACTCCACAAACGACCCGCAATTTGCGGCAAAAACCATTAAATTGGTAGCCAAGACTTGAGAGTTTGGGCCCGGGCTTCTACGGTGGCTTCTTACAGGTCTGCACATCTTATAATATCCTCTATCAAATTTTCAGAGAACCTCGATAACTCGAGATTCCATTTGAACATCAAAAGTCAAAAAAATCTGATATCAGAAAATCTAAACTCAAGTTTGGAACTTCTATACTTATCTAGACTATGGATTCTATCACTAATAGGGTAGTAAACACTCACTGCACCCTCGACTACACTTCTACTACAAGTTTTCTCTCCCAAAACCCACCCAAGAATTTTCCAAGTTTACAAAATATAACTTTTGAGCTCTAAACTATTATATGAGGTTAGGAAACTTAAATACCTATCTAAAAGTGAAAGTATTACCTTAAAAAGCTGTAGGGTTCCTGGACACTCTCAAGGGGTCTCACAAGGCATCAACCATGCCCGTTTCAAAAATTACGGTGCCGAGAAACCCTAGACTACAGATCGTTAGCTAGATGTCTAGGCGAAAGAAGCAACTAGTAAACTACTTTACTAAGGGAACGGAAATACAACCTTTGTAGATCCGGTCGTCCACCTCCATAGCTCCACAATGAACTCTCCTCGCTGTCCATATCAAATCCCGGGCTCTAGCGTCGGCTTCATCGGAGAAAAAGCGGGCTAGGTCATCGACGACGTGCCGAAGATGATCTACGTCGAGGCATCACTAGATCAAGCTCCACCTTCACCAAGCCATGAAAACTTGTGAAGGAAACACCCTATACTACTTGGCAAGAGGTAGAGGATGAAGAAATAGGAAGTGGGTTCACTTTAGAATTGGATTTCTCACTCTTTTTCTCACTTTGCCATTAAAGCTTTCAAGCTTTTTCTTGAAGTGAAGAAGAAGAAGAAGATGAAGAATATGATAAGTTATTTTAAATGAGAAAGAAAATCAATCCTTATCATATTCAAAACCATGGTTAAGTGTAGAGAATGAATCATGGTTAAAAGGAATGGTTAGGATTAAGCATGAGACAAAAATAGTGACTTAATCAAACCTTCATGAAGATTCAACAAGCATACAAATCAAGCCACCATTTTCATTTCTTTTGCCAAAAAGAAATTAATAAACAAATGAATAAATGGATATGAAAATAAAAACCCTAACCATTTAAATAACCATGGTTTAATCTTTACACAAACCCTAGTGAGCATGTATCATCAAACATAATACAAACTTGTGTACAAAAGTATATCACATATACAATGTGCACAAACCAAGTGAGAAAATCCATTTAAAGTGAACCGATACTAGTTAATGCAAAGTAATATATCAAATATATAATTATACATTAAATCATTAAATCAACACTTGATTTAATGATCCGGTCATGTCGCACACAACCGACTAGTATACAATGTATCGGCTTATCGAATCAATCCTTGATTCGATAACTAGGTTATATCACATACAACCATTCGATACATTCATCGCGAGAATAGAATACGGTATCACATACACGCATTATTCTCGGTCCCGCACATATCTCATATGCGCTCCTATTTCGTTTCGCTTGAGCCAGGAAACCTCTGTGTAGGACTCTAAAGACTCGTCAATACGCCGGCAGCAGATGATGATCATATCAAACACCCACAAGCCGCAAGCGGTCTGCTAAACGTGACGGCCACCCGGGTATTGAGCGATCAGAAGATCGACGAGCAAGCTCGCTCACACTCCAGTGAATCCAACCAGTAACACTACCGTACAGTCCGGTCTCGTCGTCTGATATGTCGCATATCTTGCCTAGGGGTGGTAAACGTCAGACCCCAATAGCTCGATAAGTCGTGTCGATATGAGGTCTATAACAATTCGAGAAACTACTGGTAACACTTACCAGTAAATCTCAGCAACCCTGGCCAGGGATTTCCTGTTATAGCCAATCGTACACAGCGCAACATCAACTCCCTATACCGGGAGAGACGAATCCCCTCCTATCGCTCATTGCCTCCATGTGATTCGGGACTGTACCCAAAAACCACCGTTTTGCACGCCTCTTGGACGTGGTAAGATGGAAATCAAAGCACAGTGGGAACCACACAAGACTCTATGACGATCTCGGGTCAACAGACTACTCTGTACCAGTGTCACCAGAGAACTGCCATCTGACGTGAGGTATAATACCATCTGGGAGTTCTCGGCGAGTCCGTCCAGTGTACCCAGTCACTACTGAGCACCCGTATATCATCTCTGATGTCAAACACCAATGGATATGGGATCATCCATCGCCCATCTGTATGGGTCGAGAAGGTATACGCTAGTCTACTCTGGTATATCGATGCCCCGTCTCGATACACCCACGACTAGGGACTTTGAAGGATGTACTTATGGACTACCATGTCCCCACTTGTATGATCCGCATCATAGTCCAGGTAGTCAAGTACACATCCTAAGGGCTTTACCAACATGTAATAGAGAGGCAATCAGTATACACGTTAAGGTAAAGAGCAACCAGATAGCATACTATCATGTCGAGCAAGAAAGTCCTCCCTATATATGTCCCAGCATCCACTACAATATACATCCAATGTATAGTAATGGCCTCTAGGGCATACATATAACTAACAAAAGCAACTCAAGAAATTTCTAATATAGTCAAATGAGCTCAAAACTGAAACTTGATCACTCCATGAAGTGTAGGATGAGATAAGAAACAATTTTAGTGAAAGTTATGTGAACTTTTGAGTTGATTTTGGGGGTGTTGTCTATGGTGGTGGAGGAGGTTGGAGGTGGAGATGGAGGTGAAGAAGGAAAATGAGAAGATGATGAAGTGAGAAAATGAGATGAAGAAAGCAACTAAAGAATGGTTGCCATGCCCTCTCTCTCTCTCTCACTCTCTCGCTTACAATTCCTTAGTGTTTTCTTGTCCTCCCTCCCTCCTTTCATTTTATCTTTTCTGTTTCATTTTCTTTTCTTCTTTTGAAATAAATCAAAACCATAATTAAAATAAAAATGAAAGTGCTAACATGCACTCAACATGTCATGCACACAAAACATGGTTTAACAAAATGAAGATAGGTTTAGTGCGCAATTAGTAAAATACTAATCAAGTTTAACATAAACTTATATGTAAATAATTGTATATACATTTATAAAGGCCCAAATCAATTTAAATGCTTTCACAAACAATAATTTATTTTATTCTCAATTATTTTCCAAAATATAGGCATATAATCATACCAATCTATGAGAGCTCAAATCTATATTCGTATAATATCCGTGAAATTTATTACTTTATTATTTAAATTCCAAAAATATTACTTTCTATTTTCTGAAATGTTGCAACCATAATCTCAAGATTCCTCTTACCTCCATTAAATCTTTCATGAAATGGAGCCAAGGCCTTACAACAATGTAATCAAAATGTTTGACTTTTTGTCTCAACTTGCTCACAAAGTCATGGAGCTCTTCTCCATCATCGAAGACCATGGCATCATGACCGTCGTTGTCACTCATACCCTGTTATCGAGACAAAAGGCTAAGAAGGATTGATATTTTTGAAGAGAGGACAAATAAGAAATGAGAGGAGCCAGAGAGGCTAAGAGGATTAAAAAAACATGAGAAGCAGGTGGGAGAAGATGAAGTGAGAAATGAGAGGGCAGAGGATTAGAGAAACATGAGAGGAGCATGAGAAAGATGAAGTAAGTTTTGTGGATTTGAAAGGTTGAAAATATCGAATAATAAGTCTGGGGATTTTTAGTGAGATGAGAAAGAATGAAGGATTATTTATTTTCTAATTGATTGGATCCTACCCGCCATTAAATTAACTCATCTTAATAACACACCACATTAACTGCTTACCAACGGATGTGTATTTTAGATAACTTTAAAGAAGTTGAGTTGTTTTTAGAAATACCAAAGATGTGTTTCTTTGCAAATATCAAAGAATTTGTTGGCTTAAATCCAAAAATGCCAAGTTTTAATTTGCTGTAATTTTGTTTATGGTTACACATTCTATTGATTATGAATGATTTATTATTTTTATTATTAACATACATTCTCGAAAAGCCCCGGCCCTCTCGGGAGTTGCCTAGAAACCCATGATATTTTTGAAATTGTTGGAAAGGGCCTACTGTATAAAATCTTTGTGAAAAAACCCTTGGCTGCATTTCATTTCCCTTCAACTATTTAAATATTGCAGGCAACTACTTAGATTTTACAAGCAACATTTTGCATATTACAAGCAACTGGTATAAAGTTGTTTTAATCGGACCCAGGTTTTTAACAAGAGCAAAAGGCCCAAGGGTTCTTACACAAGTTAGAAGCAGGCCAAGGCCTTGTTGACAATTTACCCTTGTCATTATTATTGTTTGGTAAGTCTGCACAATCCATAGACATGAGATTGGATCATGCTGGTTATTAGAATACTCCAGAACCTCGCATTTTTCTTGTAGTTAACAATGAAGTGCTAAATGACGCATCGGTTTCAACACTTGTTTGAGGTTTTTTTATTATTATTGTAGTTGGTCCATAATAATTATAAATTGTGCATGCAAGAGTACTTGTTTATTTCTCGGACCTTGATTAGTGTTTTTGCACATTAAAAAAAGAAAATAGCATGTGATGCCTTCCATGCCAAATGCATTTGGCGTTGTACCTGTAGACAACAGAAAAAGGGTAAGTATAGACGGCAAGGAGCAGACATCTTAGACATCTTGGTGGCATTGTACCTTTTCTGTCATTACCTGAAACTTCAATAAAAGGTCCATGGATACTACCAAGAGCTGAAAATTTTGAAGGCCATCTACCTAGGAAAAAGAGTCCCTCTCGTCCCTTCAATTGGAAGTGGTGCTATGGGTAATCCTAGGCCATAGAACCTACATACTTTGTAGGTAGGATACACCAACCCCATATTATACACAAATCCCGACCACTGAATTCGATTTTGGATACCATTGAAGGTAATAGTATGGATGCTATTTTCCTTCAAATGGCAGGGACTCCTAATCCATCTTCCGAGGCACAAGTAATCTCTGCTGTGAGATGTTCCAGTTATGTTCATTCTTCTTCAAGATAGTATGAATGCTCATATTTAAACTTCAATTTAACATGACAATGCAAACTAGTGCATAAATTACATATATATAGCAATCATAATCTTACAAACGACCTTACAAGATTAAATCTGACCAGACATCAAATCGGACTATAATTTCACCACTAGGTAACTCCAGCTTCTCATGTCATATCAAAATACATGCAAGTGTTCCAGAATCTTGGCTCCGACACAGTGAATACATTCGTGTGCCAATTAAGGATTTTTCTTAACAGAGTCTCTGCAAATGTTGAGTTTCACGATCCACTGAATCTTGAATGCTTAATTCATATATGCAGAGTCTACAAACACATTTTTAATAGCTACGATATTTCTCTTCCAGTTCATTGTCAAGTGTCCCCATGCAAGATACACATAACTTTGATGAAAATCCTCTACAAAAAAAGACTAGTAGGAAAAAACATGTTAAATATCTTGTTAGGATATAATCAGATACCGAAGATGTGTGATCTTAGCAGCAATATAATACAGACTTTGGCTCGAACCATTTTCCTGCACAAATTTGAACAGCATATTCAGTAATGGCGATGCAAATAAAACATTAACAAAAACATTTAGCTTCATCACATTACCAACCTTCCTCTTCTGTAACAAATCATAAGCTCCTTCCAATAAATAGAAATATGTATTTTGATAATTCTTTAAGATCTTGAGCCTAGCCTGCGGAGTTCTTCAGTCGATGCAGCAAATAAGATGCTGACTTGTTCTTTTCCTCTCTTTTTTACCCTCTGGTAGCATGGAGATGAGAGGTTACAAAAATTTGTGTAAATATTCGGGAAGAAAGTACTAGTACTTCACGAGAGCGGGTAATGAAGCATAGAGGTCTGCTAAGCATTGGAAAATCCAGTTGAGGAGTTGCCCCCTAGGTAGCTCCAGTAGAAGCTCGACCTGTGAATTAGGGCAAAAGAAAACAGGTGATACTCTGGTTTCACATGAAACTTGTTGCAGTGAAGACTACACAATGACTAAGAGATGAGGTTTCCAAGTGGGAGTTGTAGAAACCATCATTGTCTAAACCATCGGATATGAAGCAAAGCTCCATTACAGATTTGAACAAGTCTGTCAACCTGGTGTCGACCCACTTAATGTCAAATTCATAGTCGAGGAAACTAAGACTAGACAGGTTTGTCATGAATCTAAATGACCAGTTGGCGTTCTCCATATTCTACTAGGTATGGTAGAAGAGAAAAGGCATAATTGTGATAAAGCCAATGACGAAATATAACATATTTCCGACAACTAATACATAGAGGGTTGACAAGTTGGTTCTTCCTACTTGAGGAAAGACCAAGAAAAATTTGATGAATTTGTGAGATTAAATGTAACTATAACTAAGGACTATTAAGAGAGAGTTGCCGTCTTGTCGAAAGCTGGCTGTAAAACTAGGTCGATTTTTCAGGTAGAAACCGGTCATAAGACTGTCAATATTTCAGACTAAAACCCGTCGTCAATTTTGTTTTCTCGTTTTTTTATAAATAATCCCCCCTCCCCACAACCCCGACCCCCCACCTCCCCAAAAAAAAAAAACAAGATAAAAAACAATTGTCCATTTTTTTTCTGAAATATCTTCCATTCCAACTCATAGACAGAGAAGTTCCGAAAGGACCATGGAAACAATATCCAATACGGCTAGCTCAAGCTAGAATATCTCTTTTCGTAGTCTTTCCACTAAATAAAATCTCTTTAATTTTATTATGACAGGATTAGAAAATTGAATAGAGGTGACCATGGTGACTGTTATGGTTATACTTAATGGCTTCTATAGATGGATCTTAGAGTATTGGAAATTTATGAAAAAGATGAAGACAACCAGCATATACTCTTGGTTAAATAGTTGTCTTAGAATTCTTGAATATTTTCTCAAAAACATGCACCCCCCAAAAGAGCTATTATAACAACCCAATAAACAGCGGCAGTAATTTTATCGTATGATTAATGCCTAAGCAATTTAATGAGAATCCTATATTCCATAAATAAAGCATCCATAGGATTCCTTCTCATAGGCAGACAAAATTTCTCATTATGGAGAAAAAAACAATCCCATTGGGTACCCCCTTATAGACCTTGGCTCTCCTCATTGACTTACAGTTTATCACTGCAGTTCATCTTAGTGAGATATGTAGCATGGAACTATCTAGAAGTCGTTTCCGTGTCAGGTGTCATAGTTCTCGAGAACATGGGGGATAATTTTCAAATTTGTCCATGATCTTGTATATAATTGTAATTTTGATTACTATTAATGCGCTGCTCAGGAACTTCCATTGATGTGCACAATAAGGTAAATTTTTAACAGGAAAAAAATGCAGTTAATCTTAGTGAGATATGTTTAATAAAAATAGATGTTTCGACTATAAGCATTACTACCTTAAGCGACCTAGAAGAAAAGGAAACTTAAGGTTTACTGCCAATGCACAGTAATACATAGGTGCAAGAAAGTTAATGATCAATATTAGAACCGTGCTCTTGTTATTGCGTATCACATGAATAAGATGATACTAAAATAAATAAATAAATAACGTTGATAAAATAAATTAAAGAACAAATAAATATACACGTTTTTTATTGGTGTCCAGTCCGTGTTTATTCTGTAGTTCTTCAGGATTTATCACATTGTCAAATCTATGACTCGATGTTGTCCATGACCCTCTAAGTATTGTGAACAGTTAATCTATGCCCGCGAATGTTGATCCATCTTTGATGCACTTCGGGCACATGTCGGTTCTCGGCTTTGTTTTTATCTTGTGACATTCTCTCATATATCTTTGACACTTAGATATTTATTTCACACAGTGGGATACAAATTTCTCATATTTTCAATGTTAGAAAATAATGCTCATCAAAAATTATATCAGCATGAGGTATTTTTTATTGGTTTCCTGGCCATGTTGTGTTCTACAGTTCTTCAGGATTTACCACATTGTCAAATCTATGACTCGATGTTGTTGTCCATGACCCTCTAAATATTTTGAATTGCCAATCCATGCCCGCGAATGTTGATCGATCTTTGACACTTTGATACTCATTTCACACAGTGGGATACAAATTTCTCTTATTTTCCATGTTAGACAATAATTCTTATAAAAAATTATCAAATATGCAAGAGTAAACATAATATAACTTTTAACTAATACAGCTCCAATATGGGAAAATCAAGATGACATGGCCTATAAACTATTATGCAGTCATTCATAATGTATAAAAAGCTAATGATTGTCATAGATAATATTTGTAGTGATCAAACCTTAGCTTTGGTATGCTTGATTAAACGTAAGCCGCAAGGGAAATAATTTACATTTGATTTTAAAATTTATCAAATTGGCATGCCCATGCTCATGCTTTGCACACACAAACACAATTTTTTACTATTATGTCCAAACCATATATTTATATATAACTTTCTGGAATTTGATACCACATTTTCATCTCATGTGGCAACATGCCCCATATGAATATTGTGCCATCTAGATTCTTATGAATGAATTTCTAAGAAATAGAAGTTTCAAACAACTTTGTGGAAAAAAGATCAGGTGTCACATATATGTTGCATAGAAAAAGCTATGCATCAAAGACAATGTTAAGCGTATACAAACCTTGATCTCCTTTCCCGTAAAAACCAGACAATTGCGGTGCATGACAGATGTCATCGATTCTGTCATAATCTTGAATACCTTCTTACTCATATCGGTTCTCATGCAAACTATCTTGCCAGATGTATATATTTTGTTAATACCAAGATCTGCTGCCATACGTCTCACATAGAGCTTTTTCAATAATACCTGCATGAAATTAGCAAGATTATTTCCGAATATTATAGTCGTGCTGTAAAATAGTTATATATAATATTATTTACCTCCATAGATCGAGGTTCTTTCCCATATTGTCTACGTAAATGCTCTGTAAATTGCATCAAATTCCACATGTCCTTTTCTGCAGCTTTCTCTGCTTCGTTAATTAATTCAATGGGATTCTCAAGATAATTTATGTAATCAGAAGACAGATGCGGGTTGATATTTATGTCAAGCTGTGGAAAGGAAAAAAATACTTTAATATGAAACTCTAAACTAAAAGTTTTGGTTCAATAATGCATATTAAATTTGAGAAATACACGTCAAATTTACCTGAACATTTTTGTAAGGAACTGGGATAAGGCGATGTTCTTCAACCTGAAAGACAATGACAAACAGCTTAAGCAAAAAGAAAAAAAAAAACTGAATCAATTCGTTGGAATCAACAACTTGAGCATTATCAAGTTTATTAGAGAACATAAGAATTCCTTAGAATATTCTCCGTTGTCTAGAATGCACAAGAATTTTCTAGAACGTTCTAAATTTGATCACATGATACATGAGTCGTCCAAGTACTTCTTGAGAACGGTTTTGAATAACTCTAGAATCATGGAAGTTTTAGCTTACGACAAGGTTGTAAAAAGTGTTGGGAGGAGTTGAACGGTTGGGGTACTGCTCAACTCCTTGCCACCTAGGTGCCGCTTAAGCTCTACTTAGGAGGGTTTTTTTTTAATTTTCATTAAAATTATATCATATATACATAAAATAGCAAAAATCACATGAAAATTCTAAGAACAATGTAATCAAAAAATATATTAAATCTATTATAACAATTTCACATTGATTTTTTTGACGAAAAACAACTTCACTTTGAATGGAGTGCATAGTATCAAAAAATTATAATACATGGCATTAGATGAAATATAATATAAACTATAAATTTCTAACTGAACTTTTCAGTTTGCAAATTACATACTTTATAAGGAAAATTTAAAAACAGAAGAGTGACATGAGAATATAAAATAATTTGGATTAAATTACTCAAGGTTTTTGCCGACAATTCTTTAGAGACTTGAAAGGAGAGTGACGAGAGGAAAGCACCGATAAGAATGCTTTCGGTTTTCTTTGTCTATGTAATTTGAAAATAGATTGAGATATGTATTGTTATTTAGAAAGAGGTCTGGGTTCGGGTTCGGGTTTATAGGAAAAAAAACCTTAAACCTAATCCATGAAGCTTGTATTATAGACCACTTAGTTACCCCCTTAACGAGAGAGCCCACTTGAGAACTTAAAACGTCTAAACTGTTTAATGCAACCGTTGGGTCAAAGAAGCCGTTTGGGACCGCTTCTGCTTAGGCGGCTGCTTAAGTGATCGTCTAGAACGCTTTTTTAAAACACTGGCTTACGATTATATCTAGAAGTTTATGCTTTATGCTTCATAAATAGAAACTCTAGAAAGATCTTAAGTCTAGGCAATTCCAATGTGTTGGAGTCAAAAATATTGACTCCTAAACATGTGAAGTACCACACATCGAGGGTACCCCTTTAAAACACAGTTGTCTCAAAAGTGACGGCGGATACCTTAAATAAGGTGCCTGACAATAGGTAATTAGCCTATCTAACTGGGTAGAGGGTTATTTTCTTTCCCCGCTTCCCTAAAAAATGAGTAGTTTTAATAATTACTCCCTACTACGCTACAAAGGAGTAGAGGTATATATACCTCTTGAAGAAACAAAATGAGGGATTCCATTAGATCGAAAATCTAATCTCTCTTAGCATTCTAAGGATATGTCCAAGAAGGAAGACGAAAAAGCAAAAAAGAAGGCACGAAAATTTGATGATCAAGCCTTCATCTTCTAGCCTTCTCTCCTTTTCCTTGGATTTTTTTTCTCTTTCCAAGGTTTTGAATATTTGAAGAACTCTAACAAGTTCTCACAACCAAATATTCTCTTCAGCCATCTTTCCTAACAATCAATTCAAAGAACATGGAGGAACCCCATGTTCTACAACAAACAAATTTGAAACATAGGAATAACTCTATGTTCTCTAAACATATTTGGACATAGAGAAATTTTATATCCTCTAACATGAAAATAGGAAACACCTTATTTTCTCAAAGAAAATGAAAATAGGGAAACACCCTAATTTTTTCAAAGAGCTTGAAAATAGGAGAAACCCCCATTTTCTTAAATGAACTTTGAACATAATGCATATATTTATGTTCTTGACAACTTTGGAAATAATACATTATTTCTAAATGATGCAATTTCGGGTACCTAAAAAAGAGGTTCCCGCAACTTAACTTTGCAAGTCGAGTACCTCAAAAATAAGGTTCCCGCAACTTAACTTTGCAAGACTCAAAAAGAGGTACCGCTTCTCAAAACAGTGTTGGGTCTTGTTAGAATATGAGAATAATAGTCCCACATCGGGAAAATTGTAAGCTTTCATATATGACTTAGTATGTATAAAAAGGGGAGGTGTTCTCTAAAGCCTCACCTCATTTTATTCTTCCTCAATTATTTCATGGTATCAGAGCAAGGGGAGAATAAAATTTTCAATTTAAAAAAAAACAAAAAAAACTAGGGTTTCGAACAAACCCTACTATAGCCCCCTCAACCCTAGCCGCCCCCCTTAACCCCTTCAAGTCACCGCCGCCATTGCAACAATACCGCACGATCCTGTTCACCCGGTACTGTTCATCCTCTGCACTTGATTTCATCGGTCGTTGCTCAATGTCGTGATGCCTCAAGTTTGATATGAGGAGATTCGTTCTTTTTCGTACCACATGATCCTGCGAGAAGAGTATCCATTGTTTGGTGAATATTATTGGATGCTTGTTGTGTTCTATTGCTCAGTGATCTATTATTTGTGGTAAGATAGATGATAAAGATACCAAAACTTTTGTTTCTGCGGAAATCCATCATGGGAAAATCGCGGAGTGAAAATTGAATGGTGATAATTTTCTTGAATGGCGTGATATGGTCGAGATGTATTTGATCTCTCGTAGGAAAGACAAGCACCTATCCTCGAAGGGACCCTATCCTATGACCGATGAATGCAGGACTAGGACTGACGACACTCAGAATTATCATCAGATGTTTCTGAGTATAAAGCATTCAGTTTATTCCTTGGTCGGACATAAGTGTACCGTGTACGGTGTGTGGGGGTACTTGAAGCATAGTTCTCTGGCAAGAATCAATTGACCCGAGCATTTGATCTGACGCATAGCATATATACGGAGCAACAAGGCTCTAAATCTCTCCAACAGTTCGTTGCGGAGTTCATGAGTCGATAGGAGAAACTCGATGAGGTGTTTCCAATCACCACCGATATTTGGGAGATGCTTTAGCGAGAGCAGATGGGGATTTTGGCCTTTCTTCATGCTCTAGTTTCTGAGTATGAAGGGGCCCGTCCACATATCTTAGGAGGGACATCCAGCGCCGTATGGATGACACATATCATATGCTGCAGTTAATATATTCTAGCTCATCTACAGAGGATGTGTTGGAGATAGTGCTCTCAGAGTCAATTATTGGATCACAGACACGTGATTGCAATGATTGAGGGAGAACCTGTCCCAGTAGGACAGTCTTACTCAAGATGATAGTATGATATCTGGTTTATCTTTATCATCGTGTACTGCTTTAGGTGACATTACTGATCACTATTGCACGTTGATAGAGCCCTTAGGATTCTTGCTTAACGACCAGCAGTATGATAGCGATCATATACGTGGGAGCTGGGGGTCTATAAGCACATCCTTAAAAGGTCCCTGGTCGTGGGAGTTTCGAGACTGGGCATCGATACTCCATTAGTAGACTAGTGTATACAGTCGAGACCCCGACGAAGGGCGGTGGCCGGTCTCACAAACCACTGGTGTAAGTTGGTTCACCTAAGATGTATACAGGTGCTCATTGGATTATGAGTACACCGGACAGGACTCGCCGGGAACCTGCTAGTTGGGATTATACCAGACGTCAGATGGCAGTTCCCTGGTGACATGTGTACAGGTTAGTTCATCGACCTGAAATCGTCATTTGTCTCGTGTGAGTTCCCACTGTGCTTTGATTACTACCCTACCACGGCTCAAAGGAGTCGTGCAAACAGGTTCTAGTTCGGTACAGTCCCGAGCCACATGGAGGCAGTGAGCAGATCTGCAGGGGTTCGTCTCTCCCGGTATTGGGGGTGAGGTCGCGCTGTGTCTAGGAGAGCAATTACACAAAGCCCTCGGCCGAGGCAGGAGATTTACTAGTAGGTACTCCAGTAGTATCTCAGGGTGTTCTGGGCTACACTCCGACACGACTTGTACCGCTTTTGGGGGTCTGACTTTTACCAACCCCCTAGGCCCGCCATGCGATACTCATAGACGAACGGACCGGACTGTACGGATATTGTCACTGGCAGGCTCAGTAGGGTGTCAGGATGAGTTCGATCATCGACGTCCCTTTTGGTCAATAGCTGGTGACCCGTCACGTATGGCTAATACCTCTGACGTGCTAGTGGTTAAATCCACAGCCATAGTATTGACGAGTCTTTAGAGTCCACCACACAGACAGTTACTCAGGTTTCGGGCGAAACGCTGTAGAGGCCGTATGGAGATATGGCAGGATTCGATCAGATACGTGCGGTATTGCACGGATCGTGATCGGACGGATTTTACTAGCCGGCTTTGGTTTAAGCCGGATCCTAGTATTAAACAGTGTAGATTTTGTCTCTTTGCATTTGTGTTCAGTGGGAATACAAATGCATGCATGTATATGCAGTAGCGGGGTTATCCTGTAATTTATTACGGGATCGGTTTTTGAAGTTGCCAGTTTGCATTCCGTTCCGGCCTGTTTTCATTTGTACCTTCCCGGCCGGACTTTTCCGATGGAGGGGGGTTATTTGCAAGTGTGCAAATAACATTTGTGGTGGGGGCCCTTTGTAAAATGGTAGCATCATGATGAGATTCTTTTTGAATCAATTATTTTGCATTATTTGAGATTAGAGTTGGATTTGATTTGGAAATGACATGGTTATCATTTCTTTTGGATGTGGTCACCTCTCTACTTTTTTACTACCATCACCTCCCTTCATGTTTTGTTTTTCCCTCCACCACTTTGGGTTTTGATGGGGGCCGGCCACATGAGTTGAGGGGGAGAGGTTCATTTTCATTTTTTGGTGTGGGAAATTTATCACTCATCTCAATTTTTAGCTTGCCACCAAAAATTCCCAAGTTCATATCTTGTTCATTCCTCCATCACCAATGGCAACTTCATAAACCCTAAGAGACCAGGTTCTACACTACAACCTACAGTACCCTTAGACGCGTCGGCTAGCCAACTTCGCGCCCGAGTTGCCTCGGTCCAGAGGTGGGAGCCCGTAAAAGTATCCGGCTACGTGGTGCCCTTTCCGACGAGGAGGAGATGAACGGAGATTCCGCGGGAGATCGGAGTGGAGACGAAGACCGAAGGACACGGATCGCTCAGTATATCTCTCACCCCATCTCTAGTTAGCTAGTATCCGTTAATGATTACGATCCGGGTATATTGTCCGCGGTAGCGCCAGTTTAAAGATAAGAAAAAAATTTGATTCCGCATTTTGGCCTCGGATAGACGACCGGGGCGCTGCCGTGGCGCAACATGGTATCAGAGCCACGCCATTAACCTAGTCTAGCTTGCTCTAACATGTTTACAAGTTTGATCGAACGGATTTTCCGAAAACCCATTTTCATTTGCACAGTTTTCTGTCGAAATTTTTTAGGCTCCAAAAATTTTTCAGTACATTGCAGTGACATGTGCAGGGAATTCTAAGCATTCTGTGAAAATTTGATCGCGTGATCTCACTATTCCACCGCGGAACCGCGGCCAAACCCACGTATTTGCCGCGGTTCCGCGGCTATTTTTACTATTCATTGGACCAAATTTTTGCAGTGAGCTCCTGGGTTGAAAATGGGGTTTTTGGAACATTCTTTTTGGGCCTAGACTCTCTTTAAGTGCTACAGTAATGCCTGGGGCCCACTTCGATAAATTTGATCGATCGAAAAGTTTAAACACATTAGTTCACAGTTTTTACATTATATCTGCGACTGTGAATGTCACTTGATCGGTAAATCATGTCTAACTGCTATAGCCCGGTTAGACGGATTTGCGAACGTGACATTCACGTTGATGTTCTGTGATTGTGCTGTGTTATTACAGATCGGTCGTGGGGATAGCCTGGTTGCAGTGGTAGTACAGTTTTGTTGTTTTATGTACATTTGATATTGCGGGGCGAGCGTCCGACATATGGACTGCCGTCACTGCCTGTTTGTATTATTATTTTGGGGCACGACCAGGTTGCGGTCGATATACCCGTTGTATGTATATTTTACTTTCTATACTAGGATTACCCCGCGGAGGGGTGCACGGATAGCCGGGTTCTAGAGGGCAACAAGCCCGCATCTCACGGCGTTGAGACGGAGGGGGCTTTACTCTAGAATTGGCGGGCTATTCGCCGCACTCGTAGGGGATATAGGTTGACCCAAGAAGGGGTGCCCAAGTTACCGGATTCCGTGAAGTGCTGGGTGGTCCTTCACGTTGCTGAAGGGGGCTGCCTCGCTTCAGGTTTTGGCGGGTAACTTGCCGTGCCCGTAGGGGTCTAGGTTTGCATTGCACAGGTTATCCACACGACCAGGGGAACGTCGGGTTTCAGTAGCGGCTCTATGAAACCCGGGGATCCCAGATATCTGTATTATTCTGTGATACTGTACATTTCTGTGATGTTGCATTTTATCACGCCTTGAGCGAAAATTATATATTATATATATACTAGTAGATGTTGTATATGTTTTGCATCCGCGCTAGTCCAGTCCCCGCTCTGTCGTTAGTTAACCTAACGGGTGATGACGGGACCCAGTGGCGAATGCGGATGGCATATACGTACATCATTATTTTCGTTCTTTATTGGTGTGATCATATGATGGGACTGCGTTGATTCGGATCAATGCAAGATTAACAAACCTATTCTGATGTTGTTGGAACAATTTTTCAAAAAGCTGTTATTGCAAAGACGTTCACTTTTGTTTTGCATCGTGGTATTCAGTTGGAATATCCTGCTTCTCAGTCGACGAGGCAAGGGCCGAGATCCCCTCACCGGGAGTGACCCCTTAGACAGAAGTTTGCATCAGGGCAATAACTTCACTATAGCCGATTGCCTTTTGCTTTGCATCGTTGTATTCAATTGGAATATCCTGCACCTTATTTTACGGGGAAAGAGCCGACATCCCTTCACCGGGAGTGACCTCTTTAGTAAAGGTTTTCGTCACTATATTTTTATAAAAAGTTATCCAGTTCCTTCAACGATATCAAGTTCATTACGGTAAAAGGTTTTTCGCCAAAAACCATTCGTAGCCCTCCGTCATTTCGGATTAGTATTGCATAGTATTCGCGCTACGTTTATCGTTGCTATTCGCCGAGGCGTAGTGTGCGGTAGCTCTGTAATGTTTTCTGTCGCCTGGATATGTGGATTGGTTAGGACAGTCGTACGACTTTGTTGATTATTCGTCAAGGGTCGTGCGGGTGGGTTTAATACAATCAAGATAATGACGGGTTTAACTTGACTAGGACCTTTTGATTTGTTGATTATTCGTAAAGGTCACTTGGGTCCTAGGGGTAAAAATCACATCGGGAGTTTCTAAAGAAACTGAAACTTGCCAGGCATGCGCATACCTTCTGGAGTGTGGTGACGTGAGTGAATTCCGTCACGTTATCATGCGATGATAGTTGGATCCCGATTCCCACTGATGAGTTGGTTTACTCCTCGGGTGATCCCGACTAATTCTTCTTTTAGGTTTGGAAAAGAATTTGAGGTGACAGTGGGAGGTTTCCAGATTAGATAAATTGGTAACCATTCTGATCTAGGTTAAAGTGCACGCTGAGTGTTTCTTTTCTCTCTATTTGACAGCGACCATTGACCCGACCCTAGACTATGACTCAGTGACCAAGTTGACCGAACCTTCTTAACACTGGCTTTTGGATTGTCGGAGTTGCAAACCTCATTGCCACTCCTACTTTTACCCTTTTCTCCAGGACACCCCGTATTATTACGACCGTCCATTTCCATTGGACAAAACCATCGTATGGTTATATACGAACTCGAAGGAATTCGAGGATGGTTTCTGGTTCTGGAGAAAACGAATAGGACTATTCAGTTGTCTTTTCCTTTTACCTCCTCTCAGGTTGCGAGTACTCCTTGGTTTAGGAGATAGTACACCTATTACGTAAATTGGATAGTCTTCTTCCAAACCTTAGGCTGGTGCCGAGCGGTGGGGAATGAAGAAAACCAATTAGCCTAAACGGTGTACAGAAGGTATTAAGTTAAGACAAAGAAAGGGATTAGTAAGAGGGCAAAGTAAATTGCGACTGCTATTCACGACCAAACCAAGTACTTCTTCGCCAATCCTAAATCACCTTTGTATTTCTCCAGGACACTCCGTATCACTACGAAGATCCACAGTTTAGTGGATACTCCATCGTATGGTTATATACGAACTCGAAAAGAACTTGTTCCAGTTCGGGGATGGATTCTGGTTCAGGAGAAATAGGAATAAGGTTTTATTCGGTTGTCTTTTATCTTCACCTTCTCTCGCATTGCGAGTGCTCCTAGGATTAGGACAGTGCACCCTTTATGCTTATTGGATAGTCTTCTTCCAAACCATAGGCTGGTGCCGAACGGTAGGGAAGGAAGAAAAACCATTTGGCCTAAAGGGGTGTGCAGAAAGTAATGACTAAAGACATATAAAGAGATTTGGAGAGATGGCAAAGAATTATACGGTTACAGTTGTGAATCTGGATAATGGAAGAGGCATTACTAGGAATACTAGGATACCCCATCGAAACATTTCAATGTTTCAGTTTCACTGTGTACTGTTAAAAGAAAACTGATTTCCCGATTAGACGCTTGCTCCAGGGTATGTATTTACCAGGTTTGATTCTCACATCTGTATGGTTTTACAGATGATGAGTGGGAGTAAGTTATTGGGAATTAGGTAATCATTCTCATTATATCGGAATTCATTGTAATTGGTGATATTTGAGGAAATCGCCTGGGCTGTTTGCCGGTCGGCAAATATTTGGTTTTGAATATCCGTTGTTATGCACCAATTTCAAATTGATATATCTGTACGTCTATTTTTATAGAGTGAGATATACCTTTTTGAAATTACGTCTATAACATTTACCTATATCAGTGGATGGTTAGGTAAGGAGCATTAAACGGCGGTGTAATTCTTCTTAACCATAAGTACAGTTTTCAACATACGACACACAGTGAATGAGTCACTAGACTCAGAGGACTTATACAGAGTATTGTATATTGTCCAGTGTCCATTAGAACAGAGGGGTTGGTTCTCATACTATATTCGGTTTACTTATGACTTCTCTAGTTCTTAGACAGGTGTTTCGTAGAAACACAGGGTCTAAGTTTTGAGAAGTTATAGGTGTATGAATAAAGTAGAGAACCAAGAGTTGCAAGTATCGGGATTTTTCAAGGTGATCGAAGATGTAGATACTTGTGAATGGAATTCAGTTGATAGTAATGATTAAGAGGACTTGCTTCTCTTTCAGGTTGCTCATAATTGGAAGTACTTCTAAGTTGAGTAATGTTGATCGGCCTCTTTCCATTTAGTTGACATGCACTGGAGACAGCTGCATGATTTGAATCTGGTTCAATTAAATCAGTGCATCTGTTTCTATATTGGATATAGAACAGTTCATATCTTGACATTGTTAAGATACGGGCAGTTGTCCGGCTTATGCTTAAAACCAGACACTGGACAACTCAAGGTACGTTTCTGTAATGGCTATTTGTGGGTCGACCCAGACTATGACGAGGGTTGACTTTCTACCATCTGGAAGATCAATAGTGATATTGTTCTTAACTCGCCACAGTTTTAATTTAAAATAGAATTTTTTTTCAGAAAACAGTAGTGGGAGTATGGTAGAACTGGAAGTGATTCCAGAACCGCAAACGATTACTGAAGATTTGATAAGAACCTTAAGATTCAATCTGGTTTGACATTCCATTGGCCACTCCGCAGATATGGTGGGAAACCTCAGGCACCCGAGAGGTACTTCGGTATGCTCAAGGACGGTGGCAGGGAGGTTCTTGTTTACCCAGACTTGCCATTGTTGTTGTTCCAGACTGTGTGACCCAGCAGGAGGATGAGTATAGCGTCGTTCTAAACTAGCTTTAGAAGTGTACGCCTATATGACTCTGCCAGAGGGTTGTCGTAGTTAGTGGGAGCAGCGGAAGCATTGGTGGACAATTGGCTTATGTCTATTTATAGACCAAAGCAAATATAGCGGAGATAGATCATCTATTTCTGACGTGACAGTCATAAATTTGACTTCATCAGAATAGGGGATGAATCTGTTAAGAAGATAGTAGGGTGTGATGTCCTGGTATTTGGATGACACACACAGAGTAGGAAGTGAAATTTCTATACTACGATCGGTTAAACTTTGGTTGTCACACAGTGGTTTCTCCACATAGGAATTGGATCTTATATCGTACATTCTGGTTACTAGATCTATGGTTAGATCTAGATTTGGGTGGTTTCCCAATCTGGGTACTTAGACAGCATTCTATGAGTATTTAGAATGGACGACTCCTGACACGGTAGTATACCTGCAGCTAATGGAGTCACCCTCTCTAAAGGTGTCTTACAGACTAAAGGGAAGAGGGATACGCATGATTGACAGATCACTTACTTAGGCAATTGAGTCATTCATGAGATGTCAAGTACCACACCAGATATTGTTCTTGCAGTAGGTGCAATAAGTTGATATTGATCCAATCGTGGAGAAACAGTCAGAAGCAGTTTTAGAACATAAGTTGATGTTCTAAGGATATGATAACGTCAGCCTCTTTTGGGAGACGGTTATCATTCCAGGCTTCCAAGGTGACCTGGATGGCAGAGTGGCTGTCAGAGTTATAGTTTTCCCTCTGACGAGGGGCAGTATTTTGTACAGGTGGTCCGGGTGGATACTGAAGAAAAGGCATGGCGCAGGATACTGATTAAGTTCAGTTGACGATACAGTCTAAAAAGTTTGGATTTGGAGTTCATTTATGAGCTAGGTCCCATCAAACATCCAGACACATTCCAAAACAGGTATTGCTCATTTCGGGAGATGGCTTTCTCCGCGAACTTGAGATATAGAAAGACGTAGAAAGAAACATCACAGCGGATCCACTCACTGAGGCTATTCCTCGAACGCAATAGTTTCACAAACGAGCTTTGTGAGACTGACTAATAGAGGAGTTGGGTGTTCGGTATCACACGGGCTGTGAGTATGCGACATCGCAATAATTAGCCTTGAGTGCAAGTGGGAGATTGTTGGAGATAGTGCCCTCAGAGTCAATTATTGGATCACAGGCACGTGGTTGCAATGATTGAGGGAGAACCTGTCCCAGTAGGACAGTCTTACTCAAGATGATAGTATGCTATCTGGTTTATCTTTATCATCGTGTACTGCTTTAGGTGACATTACTGATCACTATTGCACGTTGATAGAGCCCTTAGGATTCTTACTTGACGACCAGCAGTATGATGGCGATCATATACGTGGAAGCTGGGGTCTATAAGCACATCCTTAAAAGGTCCCTGGTCGTGGAAGTTTCGAGACTGGGCATCGATACTCCATTAGTAGACTAGTGTATACAGTCGAGACCCCGACGAGGTGCGGTGGCCGGTCTCACAAACCACTGGTGTAAGTTGGTTCACCTAAGATGTATACAGGTGCTCATTGGGTTATGAGTACACCGAACAGGACTCGCCGGGAACCTGCTAGTTGGGATTATACCAGACGTCAGATGGCAGTTCCCTGGTGACATGTGTACAGGTTAGTTCATCGACCTGAGATCGTCATTCGTCTCGTGTGAGTTCCCACTGTGCTTTGATTACTACCCTACCACGGCTCAAAGGAGTCGTGCAAACAGGTTTTAGTTCGGTACAGTCCCGAGCCACATGGAGGCAGTGAGCGGATCTGCAGGGGTTCGTCTCTCCCGGTATTGGGGGTGAGGTCGCGCTGTGTCTAGGAGAGCAATTACACAAAGCCCTCGGCCGAGGCAGGAGATTTACTAGTAGGTACTCCAGTAGTATCTCAGGGTGTTCTGGGCTACACTCCGACGCGACTTGTACCGCTTTTGGGGGTCTGACTTTTACCAACCCCCTAGGCCCGCCATGCGATACTCATAGACGAACGGACCGGACTGTACGGATATTGTCACTGGCAGGCTCAGTAGGGTGTCAGAATGAGTTCGATCATCGACGTCCCTTTTGGTCAATAGCTGGTGGCCCGTCACGTATGGCTAATACCTCTGACGTGCTAGTGGTTAAATCCACAGCCATAGTATTGACGAGTCTTTAGAGTCCACCACACAGACAGTTACTCAGGTTTCGGGCGAAATGCTGTAGAGGCCGTATGGAGATATGGCAGGGTTCGATCAGATACCTGCGATATTGCACGGATCGTGATCGGACGGATTTTACTAGCCGGCTTTGGCTTAAGCCGGATCCTAGTATCAGACAGTGTAGATTTTGTCTCTTTGCATTTGTGTTCAGTGGGAATACAAATGCATCCATGTATATGCAGTAGCAGGGTTTTCCTGTAATTTATTACGGGATCGTTTTTTGAAGTTGCCAGTTTGCATTCCGTTCCGGCCTGTTTTCATTTGTTCCTTCCCGGCCGGACTTTTCTAATGGATGGGGGTTATTTGCAAGTGTGCAAATAACATTTGTGGTGGGGGTCCTTTGTAAAATGGTAGCATCATGATGAGATTCTTTTTGAATCAATTCTTTTGCATTATTTGAGATTAGAGTTGGATTTGATTTGGAAATGACATGGTTATCATTTCTTTTGGATGTGGTCACCTCTCTACTTTTACTACCATCACCTCCCTTCATGTTTTGTTTTTCCCTCCACCACTTTGGGTTTTGATGGGGACCGGCCACATGAGTTGAGGGGGAGAGGTTCATTTTCATTTTTTGGTGTGGGAAATTTATCACTCATCAAAATTTTTAGCTTGCTACCAAAAATTCCCAAGTTCATATCTTGTTCATTCCTCCATCACCAAAGGCAACTTCATAAACCCCAAGAGACAAGGTTCTACACTACAACCTACAGTACCCTTGGACGCGTCGGCTAGCCAACTTCGCGCCCGAGTTGCCTCGGTCCAGAGGTGGGAGCCCGTAAAAGTATCCGGCTATGTGGTGCCCTTTCCGACGAGGAGGAGATGAACGGATATTCCGCGGAAGATCGGAGCGGAGACGAAGACCGAAGGACACGGATCGCTCGGTATATCTCTCACCCCATCTCTAGTTAGCTAGTATCGATTAATGGTTACGATCCGGGTATATTGTCCGCGGTAGCGCCAGTTTAAAGATAAGAAAAAATTTTGATTCCGCATTTTGGCCTCGGATAGACGGCCGGGACGCTGCCGTGGCGCAACAGGATGATCGAAAGGGATCTGCTCTTCTTACACCACCTCAGAGTTGCCAATCCGGAGATGATGTGGACTAAAGGTTGTGGAGGTCTCAGAGATAGAGGAGGTCGTGGACCCAGTAGAGGCAGGGGGAACCGGATCCCACCACGCGATAGACCTATTTGTGATTACTGTCATCGTCCGAGACATATGAAGTACATCTGTTTTCAGCTTCATCTTTATCTAACAGGTGTTGCGGCGTCTCTATATCCTTCACCAGCTCCCGCCGCGGTTCATGCCACCACTCCTATATCCTCACACCCTGACTTTGAGTAGAGATGACATGTCTCGCGATCATACATTCTTGAAGACTCAGACTCGATCTTTCTTCGGTGACATCGTCATTCTCTTCCAATTATCCTATTGCTACTTTAGTGAGAGGCAATCATACCGCTTTTCTAACCACTGCACCATCACCCATGACTTGGTTTATTGATTCGGGTGCATGTGATCATATAACTAGAAAGTCAGGTATATTCACATCCTTTTTGTAAGTGCACGGCGGCGCCCCGGCCGTCAATCCGAGACCAAAATACGGAAACGATAATTTACTTTAACTTTTGAACCGGAACCACCTCGCACTATAATCCCGGATCGGGGCATTAACATAATCCTAGCTAACTAGAGAAGGGGTAGAGAGATATACCGAGCGATCTGTGTCCTTCGGTCTTCTCGTCGTCGTCCCGATCTCCACGCGGAATCTCCGGTCTTCACCTCCTCGCCGGAAGGGCACCACGTCGCCGGCTTCTTTTACGGGCTCCCACCTCTGGACCGAGGCAACTCGGGCACGAAGTTGGCGAGTCGACGTGCCCAAGGATGCTGTAGGTTAACTGCAGAACTCTATGTCTCTTTGGGGTTACTAGAAGTTGCCTTTTGGTGGAGGTATGAGATATGAACTTTTGGAGGAGCTATATGATTTTACAAAGCCAAATGAGAGTAATTCCCCACCCAAAAATTGGGACAGCCCATGAAGAAGTGGCCGGCCTTGGCTTAGTCAAGAGAGTGAGAAATGAGGGGAAAAACCTCACAATAATGCAAAGGAAAGGAATGATATGTGATCATGAGAAGAAAATGATCAACAACAAATCAAACACTCCATCAACTAATCATCATACCCAAAATCAAGCAATCATGAAGTCATGGAGTCAATGTGGTGGTGGAACCATCATGACATAACAACATGCAAAGACAACCCTTCAAAATGCTCATTTGCACAAATGCAAATAAGCCCTCCTCCACCAAACTTCAGCCAATGAAAGATACAAAGAAAATGGCCGAAACGGAAAACAAACTGGCAACTTCAGAAAACTGATCCCGTAATAAATTACAGGAAAACCCCGCTACTGTATATACATACACGCATCTGTATTCCGACCGAATACAAATGCAAAGAGACAAATCTACACTGTACAATACTAGGATCGAGCTTAAACCAAAGCCCGCTAGTATTATCCGTCCGATCATGATCCGTGCAATACCGCGCGTATCTGATCGAACCCTGCCATATCTCCATACGGCCTCTACAGCGCTTCGCCCGAAACTTTCGAAACTGGTCTGTGGAGGGCTCTAAAGACTCGTCAATACTTTGGCTGTGGATTTAACCACTAGCACGTCAGAGGTATTAGCCATACGTGACGGGCTACCAAGTATTGACCAAAAGGGACATCGATGAGCGAACTCATCCTGACACCTTACTGAGCCTGTCAGTCACAATATGCGTACAGTCCGGTCCGTTAGTCTATGAGCATCGCATGGCGGGCCTAGGAGGTTAGTAAAAGTCAGACCCCCAAAAGCGGTACAAGTCGTGTCGGAGTGCAGCCCAGAACATCCTGAGATACTACTGAAATTCCTACCAGTAAATCTCATGCCTCGGCCGAGGGCTTTATGTAATGGCTCTCCTAGACACAGCGCGACCTCACCCCCAATACCTGGAGAGACGAACCCCTGCAGATCCGCCCACTGCCTCCATGTGGCTCGGGACTGTACCCAACTAAAACCTGTTTGCACGTCTCCTTTGAGCGCGGTAGGGTAGTAATCAAAGTACAGTGGGAACTCACACGAGACAAATGACGATCTCAGGTCGATGAACTAACCTGTACACATGTCATCAGGGAACTGCTATCTGACGTCAGGTATAAGACCAACTAGCATGTTCCCGGCGAGTCCTGTCCGGTGTACTCATAACCCAATGAGCACTTGTATACATCTTAGGTGAACCAACTGACACCAGTGGCTTGTGAGACCGGCCACCGCCCCTCGTCGAGGTCTCGACTGTATACACTAGTCTACTCTGGAGTATCGATGCCCTGTCTCGAAACTCCCTCGACTAGGAACCTTTCAAGAATATGCTTATAGACTACCAGCTCCCATGTATATGATCGCACTCATACTGCTGGCAGTCAAGCAAGAATCCTAGGGACTCTATCAACGTGCAATAGTGACCTGTAAGGTCACCTAAAACAGTACACGATGATAAAGGTAAACCAGATAGCATTCTATCATCTTGAGTAAGACTGTCCTACCGGAATAGTTCCTCCCTCAATCATTGCAATCACGTGCCTGTGATCCAATAATTGACTCTGAGGGCACTATCTCCAACAATCTCCCACTTGCACTCAAGGCTAATTATTGCGATGTCGCATACTCTGTAACACCCGAGCCCAATGCTACTATTTTCAGTTACTGTTTGAGCATAATGTGGTACTCATTTCATTTAATTTGCTTGTTTGTTGCTTACTGTAAAATTTACCCGGCAAAGTCATTTCTACATATAACAAATTTTAGCATCTAAAATAAAATTGAAAATATTCATCTTGGCCTACTTGACACCCCTAGCCTCGTGGTAGCGTCCGTGCATTGTGTTCTCGTCTCGTTCAGTAAAACGGGCAAGTTTGGATGGCTACGTGCACGCACGTGTGTCCGTTTTGAGAGTATGCTTTTTAATTATAAAACATTTCATTTTAAAATTTGGAACCCGCTTAAAATTCTATTATTTGAATTTCGAATTTTTGGACCCAACCCGGGCACAATTTGGAAATGTTTCATTTGGCGCCAAAATCCCAAATTTTTAATATAATTAAAAACCTTCGCATATATTTTTCTAACTAATCTGATATCTTACTGTTCATTACCTATCTTTTAAATCTTTAAGTTAACCATATAATATTTTTACAATCTTTTATATCCCTCTCAATTTATTCTCTCAGCCAATCGCAACCTCCCCTTTAACCCCGTGGGCCCCACTTTCTCTCTCTCCACTTTCTCTCTCTCTACCCCTTATATATTCTCTTGTACTTCTCTTTATCATTTTTCTCTTCTTGCTTCATGTCTCGTTTCTCATTTCTTTTAACTGTTCTTTTGTTACCGGAATTCCATCGTGCCGGTGACGTTTCTCGACGTTCCAGCGAGATACCCCGACCCGTGTGGTTCCTTTGTTCGTCGTTTGGGTTCATTCCGTGAACCGTGCGCCGTCGCGAGTTTTCCCCGCCGACGGTTAACGTTCCGTTTTCCCGATTCGCGACCCATCGAGGCAAGTTAATCTTGCTACATGCTATATACTTTTATAATCTTCATTTTATAATATTATACATTTGAAAATCTTATAGTTTACATATGAAATGTCGTTGAAAAATCGGATATGACAAATCTGAAATTTACTGTACACCTTATCTTATAAAATTCATTATAAATCATAGAAAAATCATTAGTATACGTTCTTTAGTTCGTTACGAAGCTAATTCAGAATACTATAACTCTATGAAATATTTACTTGCAAAATAAATTGTTTAATTAACGTAAAATGCAAATGAACACGTCTCTAAACTGCTGTCCAGGGAAATTCCAGCAGCAAACTTTCAACTTTGAATATTCATAACTTTTTGTAGGGATAAGCTGAGATGTTTATACTTATAAAACTGAAAATCTTATTGAATTATCTTTGTTTTGGTATAAGATAAGTCTCTTTTGGAGAACATTTGTTATTTTTAAGCTATTTTACAAATTAGGGTGACGCTAAATTTCTGAACGGAACCTTCTTGTGCATGGTTAATCAATACATCTTTTATAGTTACTAATCGCTTTGAATATGCTATCCATATTAATATTATTATATCAATATTTATATCACATATTGTTTAGTTGTACATCCCACATTACCATTTTATAGTTTTATAACTTTTCGGATACCCGTTTGCATCCATCGCATTTAAGATACATATAATTGCATCCATAGATCACATCACTACATAATAATGTGATATTAACACTCCATGTTTAATAAATTGTATCCTAATTAACATTGAAACTATAAATGTAACCCTAATCGATAACTGTGCATCCATATCCTTGAAATTATATCTATTGGCATATCATATTACATGTTCCAGTTATTGTTCTGATAGTACTCATGCTTGTTTATTTATACACATGTTTATGTTAGTTTGATTATGAGCACCCACATGACATCTTGTGCTTCCTGACATGACCTGTTACACTTCCTACTTGACATGACATGGTACCGTACACTCTTGACATGACATGACACCTTTATACATTACCTGGCTTGACCTGATGTACCATGGCTTTACCTGTTACCTGATCTCATGCCTAATGCCGACCAACCTGACCATTCCTGCTGTCTATCCAGACAGACCTACTCTTACCGGATTTTATGTTGGCATTGATCCTTGACTACCGAATACCTGACCTGACATACATAACTTGGGGGTATGGGGAAATCAAAGATGAACCTGACTTGTAACTCGACAGTTCACTACCGTTCGAGTGTACACATTCCTATTCTGTGCCCAGCGGCATGTCTCGGTTTCGGCCGAGAATATTGTGGTCGTGATCCCGGGTATGTACGGGGTAATACCGAGTGTACATTTCCTATTCTGTGCCTAACGGCATGTCTCGGCTGCAGCCGAGAATATTGTGGCCGTGGTCCCGGGTATGTACGGGATACTATTGAGTTACATCGACGATTCATCAATTGATTTCAAAGACTGTAGAGTAGAAACCCGATAGGACAGTCCAGTCACCAATGCACACTACCCTGCTCTGTTATTTCTTAGTGCTGTTTTATTCATGTTCATACCTGCATTGTTTATTACCATGTTTATACTATATATTTGATGTCATGACGCGCTGACGTCTGGGTTTTGCATGGCCCAGATTCTTTACCACTGTCGACGACTGAGCAAGAGTACTTCAGCCAACAGGCTGATTTGTGAGTTCTGTAGTGGTTAGTTCATTTATTGCATTTTATTTCCAGGTGTGATCCCGCATTACGGACGTACCTTTCTATTATTGCATTGGATCATTTGCTTCCGCACTTATTTATCATTGACTCTGGTTATTATGGATTTGGACATGTGTTAGATTAGTTCATTATCTTGTTCTTGATATCCTTACAACCGTAATGTGACTGTGGATGGATACTTCCTACTCACAGGTAGCATGGTTGGCTGTGTCACGTGCCCAATCCTGCGTACTCTGGGAAGCAGGGCGTGACATGGGTTTTTTGGTATCAGAGACAGGTTAATTGGGTTGATTCTTTGTAGTTGGGTATTGCACCCGATACACGAATCAGAATACCCATGATTAGGAAACATGTCCTGCCACCTTGACCGTTTTACCATTCTTGAATCACATTCTTCCGGATTATATCTTT
The DNA here is from genome assembly GCA_030015575.1 of Agapanthus africanus. Lineage (NCBI taxonomy): Eukaryota > Viridiplantae > Streptophyta > Magnoliopsida > Asparagales > Amaryllidaceae > Agapanthus > Agapanthus africanus. The sequence continues at coordinate 213,599,595 of JASDDO010000004.1, forward strand.
TACGACGTGCAAACTTACTTTGCATGTCGACTCGGAAACCTAATTTCTTGTTATCCCTAGGACTTAGGCGACTTGGGTGGAGTTAAGTAATTGCGGCTATGATACCGCGGCATAGCTACAATGCGGTACTCTATTTAAGTATCTTGGAGTTCTAGCCATGATCCATATTCAGAATCTATCATCATGCTAATATTGGGTGTTTTGAGTTCAGGATTATGACAGGTAAGAAGTTGAAGACGTACCAGAGGCGTGTGAACGAAGCCGCCATGCTTGGAGTGATAAGAGGAATGCTGGAAATCAAAGAAACAGCCCGAGCTGATCCAGCAGCAAGCGGACTCGTTTCAGGAAGGTTTGCAGATCGTTCAGCAGTCTGTGAACAAGATTGGAACTAGACCAGTTGACCAAGTAGGGACCGTGGCAGGGTTCAGACGTGTGGGTCCTACTACTTTCACTGGTTTGGAGGAGCCGTGCCAGCCGAGCAGCGGCTAGTCAGCACGGAGAATTCGCTGATTGCGGCACAGATTCCAGAGGACAAAGGAGTTGATGTGGTGCGCATTCAACTAGTGGATTACGCCGAGAGTGGTGGCTTGTGGAGGAGAACCGTTTGCCCAAGCCAAGCAGTTGGGCGGATTTCTCTAAGAGTTTCCTGGAGAAGTTCTTTCCGCGGACTGCACGGGAGGAAATGGAAGAGAAATTTATTGGGCTGAGGCAGAATGGAGCACCCGTGGACGTGCATGCAGCAGAGTGGACGAGACTCAGCAGTTTCGCTGGACCTTTAGTCGCCAACGATGCAGACAGGGCACGAAGGTCCATGCGCAGCTTGGATGTGGACATCCAAAGGCAAACCGTCTCCCTGGGTTTGACCACTTTCTCACAGGTTCTTACGGCAGCTCGAGAACAGCAGAGCATATCAGGAAAATTGGGAGTTCGCAGCAGACAGCAGTTGCGGTAAGGAAGCAGTTCTGTCGGGCCGGTCGAGTTTAGGGCTAGGCCGACAAACAATGTTCTTGCATCAATGGAAGTGATGAAAGTAAAGAGCCGGCTGTTGTTCGTGATTCTATGGACGTGTTTGAAGATATATCGGGCTTACCGCCGAAGCGAGACGTGGGGTTCACGATTGACCTTAGTCCTGGTGCAGCGCCAGTGTCTAAAGCTTACTATCCAATGGCACCAGTGGAATTGGAAGGAGTTAAGAAGCAAGTTGGTGAATTACTTGAGAAGGGTTGGATTCGAAGCAGCAACTCGCCTTGGGAGCTCCAGTTCTTTTAGTAAAGAAGAAGGATGGCACGAGAAGGATGTGCATTGATTATCGAGAAGTGAACCGGGCGACTATTAAGAACAAGTACCCGATCCCTCGCATTGGAGGACTTTTGAGCAGCTTAGTGGCGCGAGAGTATTCTCGAAACTGGATTTGCGATCCGGATATCATTAGGTCCTGCAGATATTGAGACAGGAGAAGCTTTATGCGAAGATGAGTAGTGTGAATTCTGGCTGGAAGAAGTGAAATTTCTGGGACATGTCGTGTCGGGTGAATGAATCGCCGTCCATCCCGAAAAGATTGCAGCAGTTCGAGATTGGCCTATTCCAAGGAATGTAGCTGAGATAAGAAGTTTCCTTGGATTAGCCGGATACTACAGGAGATTTGTGGAGAACTTTGCTCGTTTGGCAGAACCGCTGACCAAGCTTATGCGTAAGGAGGTACCTTTTGTATGGACGGATAAGTGTGCGTTGGCTTTGAGACGTTGAAGCAGAAGTTGATAACCGCCCCTATCCTGACCGTACCAGACAATTCCGGAGGACTGACGATTCATAGCGACGCATCTGGGAAAGAATTGGGATGTGTTTTGATGCAGCATGGGAAGGTCGTAGCATACGCATCAAGACAACTGAAGACCCATGAGAAGAATTATCCAACTCATGACTTGGAGCTTGCGGCTGTGATTTTCGCTTTGAAGATTTGGAGACACTACCTTTTGGGCGTAAGAGTCGAAGTTTTTTTACAGATCATAAGAGCTTGAAGTACGTGTTCACGCAGAAGGAGTTGAACATGAGGCAACGCAGATGGTTGGAGCTGACGGCCGACTACGACCTTGATCTTAAGTACCATCCGGGAAAAGTTAACGTCGTGCCAGATGCGCTAAGTCGGTTACCAGCAATTCAGGTATTGACCGCACAAAGGGAGATCATTGCGGATTTTCGGAGATTTTACTTGGAGGTTGTGCTACCACATGCTACGGGACAGTCGATGCAGTTGCAAGTACAGTCGTCCTTAGTTGAGAAGATTAAAACAGCACAATCGCAGGATCCTAGACTACAAAAGTTTCGAGAGCAGGTTGAAGCCGGACTACGACAGATTTATTGATCCACGAAGATGGTTCGTTGAGGTATGGTAGCCGTGTGTGTGCGCCAAAAGGGGATGTGCGTGAAGAGCTTATGAAGAAGGCACACAATTCAGTTTACTCTGTACATCCAGGAGGGACAAAGATGTACCAAGATATTCGACAGCATTTCTGGTGGGAAGGCATGAAACGGGAGATTGCTCGCTTCGTGGCTAAGTGCTTGGTATGTCAGCAAGTCAAGGCTGAACACCAAATGGTTGCTGGTTTATTGCAACCATTTCCGATTCCTCAGTGGAAGTGGGAACATATAACCATGGATTTCGTGACGGCTTTACCGCGGAGTCCAAAAGGCAACAATGCAGTATGGGTGATTGTTGATCGGTTGACCAAGGCAGCTCACTTTATTCCTTTTCGGGTTGGTCAATCAATAGAGACTTTGGCAGAGCGGTACATGCAGGAGATCATAAGATTGCATGGAGTACCGGTGAGCATCGTGTCCGATCGGGACACTCGGTCCTTATCACACTTCTGGAGGAGTTTACAGGAAAGTTTGGGGACTCGATTGAAGTTTAGCACAGCTTATCATCCTCAGACTGATGGACAATCGGAGAGAACAATCCAGACCCTTGAAGATATATTGAGAGCTTGCATGTTGGAGTTCAAAGGTTCTTGGGAGGATCATCTACACCTGATAGAGTTTTCGTACAACAATAGCTTCCAAGCGACCATTCAGATGGCTCCGTTTGAAGCACTCTATGGTCGTAAGTGCCGTTCACCTGTTTGTTGTGATGATGTTGGTGAACGAAGGTTATTAGGACCAGATTTGGTGGTACAGACAGTCGAGAAGGTGAATAGAATCAGGAAGCACATGAAGGCAGCTCAAGACAGACAGAAAAGTTGGGCCGACACGTCAAGAAGACCTCTAGAGTTCGCCGTGGGTGATTTGGTATTCTTGAAGATATCACCGACTAGAGGGGTGATTCGCTTTGGGAGTCGGGGAAAGCTTGGTTCTCGATTCGTTGGACCCTTCGAGATATTGGAGCGTGTTGGAGAGGTAGCGTACCGTTTGGCGTTACCACAGTCCTTGGCAGGTGTGCACGATGTGGTTCATGTATCTCAACTACGGAGGTATGTCCGAGATGAAACCCACGTATTGGATCATTCGGAGTTGACCGTACGGTAGGACCTAACTTTTGAAGAGCGACCAGTTGAAATCAAGGATCGAAGAGAAAAGGTTCTTAAGAACAAGGTTACCCCTCTTGTGCTAGTTTCTTGGGGTAATCGATCGCATGGAGAAACCACTTGGGAACGAGAAGATGAAATCCGGCAGAAGTTTCCTCACCTTTTCTTGTAGTTATCTATCTTTGTATTCTTGGAATTTCGAGGACGAAATTCTATTTGTAGTTGGGTATAATGTAACACCCGAGCCCAATGCTACTATTTTCAGTTACTGTTTGAGCATAATATGGTACTCATTTCATTTAATTTGCTTGTTTGTTGCTTACTGTAAAATTTACCCGGCAAAGTCATTTCTACATATAACAAATTTTAGTATCTAAAATAAAATTGAAAATATTCATCTTGGCCTACTTGACACCCCTAGCCTCGTGGTAGCGTCCGTGCATTGTGTTCTCGTCCCGTTCAGTAAAACGGGCAAGTTTGGATGGCTACGTGCACGCACGTGTGTCCGTTTTGAGAGTATGCTTTTTAATCATAAAACATTTCATTTTAAAATTTGGAACCCGCTTAAAATCCTATTATTTGAATTTCGAATTTTTGGACCCAACCCGGGCACAATTTGGAAATGTTTCATTTGGCGCCAAAATCCCAAATTTTTAATATTATTAAAACCTTCGCATATATTTTTCTAACTAATCTGATATCTTACTGTTCATTACCTATCTTTTAAATCTTTAAGTTAACCATATAATATTTTTACAATCTTTTATATCCCTCTCAATTTATTCTCTCAGCCAATCGCAACCTCCCCTTTAACCCCGTGGGCCCCACTTTCTCTCTCTCCACTTTCTCTCTCTCTACCCCTTATATATTCTCCCGTACTTCTCTTTATCATTTTTCTCTTCTTGTTTCATGTCTCGTTTCTCATTTCTTTTAACTGTTCTTTTGTTACCGGAATTCCGTCGTGCCGGTGACGTTTCTCGACGTTCCAGCGAGATACCCCGACCCGTGTGGTTCCTTTGTTCGTCGTTTGGGTTCATTCCGTGAACCGTGCGCCGTCGCGAGTTTTCCCCGCCGACGGTTAACGTTCCGTTTTCCCGATTCGCTACCCATCGAGGCAAGTTAATCTTGCTACATGCTATATACTTTTATAATCTTCATTTTATAATATTATACATTTGAAAATCTTATAGTTTACATATGAAATGTCGTTGAAAAATCGGATATGACAAATCTGAAATTTACTGTACACCTTATCTTATAAAATTCATTATAAATCATAGAAAAATCATTAGTATACGTTCTTTAGTTCGTTACGAAGCTAATTCAGAATACTATAACTCTATGAAATATTTACTTGCAAAATAAATTGTTTAATTAACGTAAAATGCAAATGAACACGTCTCTAAACTGCTGTCCAGGGAAATTCCAGCAGCAAACTTTCAACTTTGAATATTCATAACTTTTTGTAGGGATAACCTGAGATGCTTATACTTATAAAACTGAAAATCTTATTGAATTATCTTTGTTTTGGTATAAGATACGTCTCTTTTGGAGAACATTTGTTATTTTTAAGCTATTTTACAAATTAGGGTGATGCTAAATTTCTGAACGGAACCTTCTTGTGCATGGTTAATCAATACATCTTTTATAGTTACTAATCGCTTTGAATATGCTATCTATATTAATATTATTATATAAATATTTATATCACATATTGTTTAGTTGTACATCCCACATTACCATTTTATAGTTTTATAACTTTTCGGATACCCGTTTGCATCCATCGCATTTAAGATACATATAATTGCATCCATAGATCACATCACTACATAATAATGTGATATTAACACTCCATGTTTAATAAATTGTATCCTAATTAACATTGGAACTATAAATGTAACCCTAATCGATAACTTTGCATCCATATCCTTGAAATTATATCTATTGGCATATCATATTACATGTTCTAGTTATTGTTCTGATAGTACTCATGCTTGTTTATTTATACACATGTTTATGTTAGTTTGATTATGAGCACCCACATGACATCTTGTGCTTCCTGACATGACCTGTTATACTTCCTACTTGACATGACATGGTACCGTACACTCTTGACATGACATGACACCTTTATACATTACCTGGCTTGACCTGATGTACCATGGCTTTACCTGTTACCTGATCTCATGCCTAATGCCGACCAACCTGACCATTCCTGCTGTCTATCCAGACAGACCTACTCTTACCGGATTTTATGTTGGCATTGATCATTGACTACTGAATACCTGACCTGACATACATAACTTGGGGGTATGGAGAAATCAAAGATGAACCTGACTTGTAACTCGACAGTTCACTACCGTTCGAGTGTACACATTCCTATTCTGTGCCCAGCGGCATGTCTCGGTTTCGGCCGAGAATATTGTGGCCGTGATCCCGGGTATGTACGGGGTAATACCGAGTGTACATTTCCTATTCTGTGCCTAACGGCATGTCTCGGCTGCAGCCGAGAATATTGTGGCCGTGGTCCCGGGTATGTACGGGATACTATTGAGTTACATCGACGATTCATCAATTGATTTCAAAGACTGTAGAGTAGAAACCCGATAGGACAGTCCAGTCACCAATGCACACTACCCTGCTCTGTTATTTCTTAGTGCTGTTTTATTCATGTTCATACCTGCATTGTTTATTACCATGTTTATACTATATACTTGATGTCATGACGCGCTGACGTCTGGGTTTTGCATGGCCCAGATTCTTTACCACTGTCGACGACTGAGCAGGAGTACTTCAGCCAACAGGCTGATTTGTGAGTTCTGTAGTGGTTAGTTCATTTATTGCATTTTATTTCCAGGTGTGATCCCGCATTACGAACGTACCTTTCTATTATTGCATTGGATCATTTGCTTCCGCACTTATTTATCATTGACTCTGGTTATTATGGATTTGGACATGTGTTAGATTAGTTCATTATCTTGTTCTTGATATCCTTACAACCGTAATGTGACTGTGGATGGATACTTCCTACCCACAGGTAGCATGGTTGGCTGTGTCACGTGCCCAATCCTGCGTACTCTGGGAAGCGGGGCGTGACATACTCACAGCCCGTGTAATATCGAACACCCAACTCCTCTACTAGTCAGTCTCACGAATCCCGTTTGCGAAACTATTGCGTTCGAGGAATAGCCTCAGCGGGTGGATCCGCTTTGATGTTTCTTTCTATGTCTCTCTATATCTCAAGTTCGTGGAGAAATCCATCTCACGAAATGAGCAATACATGTCTTAGAGTATGTCTGGATATCTGATGGGACCTAGCTCATAAATGAACTCCAAATCCAAACTTCTTAGACTGTATCGTCAACTGAACTTAATCAGTATCCGGCGCCATGCCTCCCTCAGTATCCTCCTGGACCACCTGTCCAAAATACTGCCCCTCGTCAGAGGGAAAACTATAACTCTGACAACCAATCTGTCATCCAGGTCACCTTGGAAGCCTGGAATGATAACTGTCTCCCGAAGAAGGCTGTCGTTATCATATCCCTAGAACATCCACTTATGTTCTAAAACTGCTTCCGAATGTTTCTCCAGAATTGGATTAATATCAACTTTTTGCATCTATTGCAAAAACATCTGGTGTGGTACTTGACATCTCATGATTGACTCAATTGCCTAAGCAAGTGATTTGCCAATCATGCATATCCCTCTCCCCTTTAGTCTGTAAGACACATTTAGAGAGGGTGACTCCATCACCTGCAGGTACACCACCTTGCCAGGAGACGTCCATTCTAAATACCTTTAGAATGCTGTCTAAGTACCATGATTGGGAAACCACCCAAATCTAGATCTAAAACCATAGATCTAGTAACCAGAATGTCTGATATATTATCCAATTCCTATATGGAGAAACCACTGTGTGACAACCAAAGTATAACCGATCGTAGTATAGGAATATCCCTTCCTACTCTGTGTATGTCATCCAAATACCAGGACATCACACCCTACTACCTTCTCAACAGATCCATCCCCTATTCTGATGAAGTCAAACCTATGACTGTCACATCAGAAATAGATGATCTATCTCCGCTATGTCTGCTTTAGTCTATAAATAGACATAAGCCACTTGTCCACCAATGCTTCCGCTGCTCCCACTGACTACGACAACCCTCTGGCAGAGTCATATACTCGTACGCTTCTAAAGCCAGTTCAGAATGACGCTATACTCATCCTCCCGCCGGGTCTCGCAGCCTGGAACAACAGCAATGGCAAGTGTGGGTAAACAAGAACCTCCCTGCCACCGTCCTTGAGGCTACCGGAGTACCTCTCGGGTGCCTGAGGTTACCCACCTTATCTGCGAAGTGGCCAATGGAATGTCAAACCAGATTGAATCTTTAGGTTCTTATCAAATCTTCAGTAATCGTTTGTGGTTCTGGAATCACTTCCAGTTCTACCATACTCCCACTACTGTTTTCTGAAAAAATCCATATTTTATTAAAACTGTGGCGAGTCTAGAACAATATCACTATTGATCTTCCAGATGGTAGAAAGTCAACCCTCGTCATAGCCTGGGTCAACCCACAAACAGCCATTACAGAAACGTGCATTGAGTTATCCAGAGTCTGGTTTTAAGCATAAGCCGGACAACTTCCCGTACCTTAACAATGTCAAGATATGAACTGTTCTATATCCAATACAGAAACAGAGGCACTGATTTAATTGAACCAGATTCAAATCATGCAGCTGTCTCCAGTGCATGTCAACTAAATGGAAAGAGGCCGATCAGCGTTACTCAACTTAGGAATGCTTCCAATTATGAGTAACCTGAAAGAGAAGCAAGTTCTCTGAATCATTACTATCAACTGAATACCACACACAAGTATCTACATCTTCGATCACTTTGAAGAATCCCGATACTTGCAATACCTGGTTCTCTACTCTATTATTATACCTATAACTTCTCAAAATTCGGACCATGTGTTTCCACGAAACACCTGTCTAAAAACTAGAGACGTCATAAGTAAACCGAATATAGTACGAGGACCAACCCCTCTGTCCTAATGGACGCTGGACAACATACAATACTCTGTACAAGTCCTTTGAGTCTAATAACTCATTCCCTGTGTGTCGTAGGTTGAAAACTATACTTATGGTTAAGAAGAATTACACCGTTGTTTAATGCTCCTTACCTAACCATCCACTGATATAGGTAAATGTCATGGACATAATTTCAAAAAGGTATATCTCACTCTATAAAAATAGACGTACAGATATATCAATTTGAAATTGGTGCATAACAGCGGATATTCAAAACCAAATATTTGTGGTCCGGCAAACAACCCAGGTGACTTCCTCAAATATCACCGATTACAACGAATCCCGATATAATGAGGATGATCACCCAATTCCCAATAACTTACTCCCACTCATCATCTGTAAAACCATACAGATGTGAGAATCATACCTGGTAAATACATACCCTGAAGTAAGTATCTAATCGGGAAATCAGTTTTCCTTTAACAGTACACAGTGAAACTGAAACATTGAAATGTTTCGATGGGGTATTCCGGTATTCCTAGTAATGCATCTTCCATTATCCAGATTCACAACTGTAACCGTATATTTCTATGGCATCTCTCCAAATCCCTTCATATGTCTTTAGTCATTACCTTCTGTACACCCCTTTAGGCCAAATGGTTTTCTTTCTTCCCTACCGTTCGGCACCAGCCTATTGTTTAGAAAAAGACTATCCAATAAGCATAATGGGTGTACTGTCCTAATCCTAGGAGCACTCGCAATGCGAAAGAAGGTGAAGATAAAAGACAACCGAATAAATCTTATTCCTATTTCTCATGAACCAGAATCCATCCCCGAACTGGAACAAGTTCCTTTCGAGTTCGTATATAACCATACGATGGAGTGTCCAATAAACTGTGGATCTTCGTAGTGATACGGAGTGTCCTGGAGAAATTGTCACACCCCGCTTCCCAGAGTACGCTAAAATGGGCACGTGACATAGCCAACCATGCTACCTGTGGGTAGGAAGTATCCATCCACAGTCACATTACAGCTGTAGAGATATCAAGAACAAAATAAAACTATCTAAAACATGTCCATAATCCAAGATAACATGAGTCAAGAATAATAAAAATGCGGAAGCGAAAGATCCAATACAAAAATAACTGGAATGTATGTCCCATAATGCGGGCTCATATCAGGAATAAAATGCAGGAAAGAAAAACTAACTACTATTGACACTCACAGCTCAGCCTGTTGGCTGAAGTACTCCTGCTCAGACTGCAACAGCGGTACAGAATCTGGGCCATGCAAAGCCCAGACGTCAGCGTGTCATGTCATCAAGTAATAACATATAGACAGAGTAACAGGCAATGCAATATAAACATGAATGAAAAGCAGGTGTAACAGTAAGGTAGGTCAAGACAGTGTAGGGTAGTGTGCATTGAGTAAACTAAACTGTTCTATCAGGTTTTCTATTCTAAAGACTTTGAAACCAAATAGATGAATCATCGATGTAACTCAATAGTATCCCGTGCATACCCGGGACCACGGTCCAGATTCTCGGGCTGAAACCGAGACATGCCGCTAGGCACTAAAACAGGAATGTGTACAGATGAATGATGTCAGCAGCATCATTCCAAGGCTGGCCTAGCCTCTAAACTGTTCAGAACAAGTAGCGAAGTGTTGAGTTACAAGTCAGGTTTCACCTTTGATTTCCCCATACCCCCAATCCTTTCCCAGATGCGTCACTGTGAATCACCAATCCTCCGGAATTGTCTGGCACGGTCAGAATAGGGGCGGCTATCAATTTCTGCTTCAACGTCTCAAAAGTTAACGCACATTTATCCGTCCATACAAAAGGTACCTCCTTGCGCGTAAGCTTGGTCAACGGCTCCGCCAGACGAGCAAAGTTCTCCACAAATCTCCTGTAATATCCGGCGAGTCCAAGAAAGCTTCTTATCTCCGCAACATTCTTTGGAATTGGCCAATCACGAACTGCTGCAATCTTTTCGGGATCGACGGCGATTCCATCGCCATACACAACATGCCCCAAAAACTTTACTTCCTCCAGCCAAAACTCGCACTTACTCATCTTCACATATAACTTCTCCTGTCTCAACGTCTGCAGTGCGATCTTCAAATGTTCTGCATGCTCTTCAAAACTCTTCGAGTAAACCAGAATATCGTCAATGAATACCACAATAAACTGGTCCAAGAATGGTGAAAAGATTCGGTTCATCAAGTCCATGAATACTGTCGGCGCATTCGTTACTCCGAAGGGCATCACTAAGTATTCGTAATGTCCATACCGAGTTCGGAACACCGTCTTGCAAATATCTTCTTTCACTCGGACCTGATGATATTCGGATCGCAAATCCAGCTTCGAGAATACCCTCGCGCCACTAAGCTGCTCGAAAAGTTCGCCAATGCGAGGGATCGGGTACTTGTTCTTAATAGTCACCCGGTTTAATTCTCGATAGTCGATGCACATCCTTCTTGTGCCATCCTTCTTCTTTACTAGAAGAACTGGAGCTCCCCAAGGCGAGTTACTGCTTCGAATCCAACCCTTCTCAAGCAATTCAGCAACCTGTTTCTTGACTTCTTCCAACTCTACTGGTGCCATTGGATAATACGTTTTGGATACTGGCGCTGCACCGGGAATAAGATCAATTGCGAACTCCACGTCTCGCTTCGGCGGTAAACCCGATATATCTTCAAACACGTCCCTAAAATCACGAACAGCTGGCTCTTCACTTTCATCAACCTCCATTGATGCAAGAATATTATTTGTCGGCCTAGCCCTAAGCTTGACTGGCCCGACAGAACTGCTTCCTCCATTGAAGCTAAACTCGGGATGTCCGGGAATCTGGAAAATTACTTTCCTTGCCCTACAATCAATGTGAGCGTGGAAAGTGCCAAGAAAATCCAATCCCAAGACGACTTCGTAGTCGCCCGTATCAATTACCAAGAAATCTGCAAAAAGCTCCCGTCTGCAAACAACAACTGCACAATCTTTACATTCCCTGCTAGCTACGATTTTCCCATTCCCAGTGTATGTCCCAGAAACTAGACAGGGTCGTGCAGATGATCGAGTGTGTAGCTATAAACTTGGATGACATAAAACAATGGGATGCACCAGAATCAAATAACGCTAATGCGGAAAAACCATGAACGAGTAGAATACCTGAAACAACTTCTCCTGACGCCTTAGCTTCCTCAGTTGTCAAGGTAAAGCTCGAGCCTGATTAGGTCCTTGCGTCAGCTGCTTCTGTCCCTGGAACGGTCTATGCGGAGGCTTCTGAATATCATCCCTCGTACGAAGCTTCGACGGACAAGCGCTGACAGCGTGATCTGCCGCTCCACAAACTAAACAGAGTCTCAGCCTCCCTCGACAATCCTTTTGCACGTGGCCAGGTAAATTGCAGTAGTTACAAGTCACGCTCTTTCTCTGGTCAACTACAGCATGCTTCTTCATTGGTGCTACGCCACGACGGTCCACTGGAATACCTCTGCGACCATGAGCTCGGTTTGGTACAAATGCTGACTTCCTTACTGCAACTGTTGTCTGCTGCAAACTCCCCTTCATCCCAGATAGGCTCTGCTGTTCTCGAGCTGCCGTAAGAACCTGTGAGAAAGTGGTCAAACCCAGGGAGACAATCTGCCTCTGGATGTCCACGTCCAAGCTGCGCATGAACCTCCGTGCCCTCTCTGCATCGTTGGCAACTAAAGGTCCAGCGAATCTGCCGAGTCTTGTCCATTCTGCTGCATGCACATCCACGGGTGCCGCCTTAGCCCGATGAACTTCTCTTCCATTTCCTCCCGTGCAGTCCGCGGGAAGAACTTCTCTAGGAAACTCTTCGAAAAATCCGCCCACTTGATCGGCTTGGGCAAGCGGGTCTCCTCCACAAGCCACCATTCTCGGGCGTAGTCCACTAACTGAATGCGTACCACATCAACTCTTTTCTCATCTGGAGTTTGTGCCGCAATAAGCAAGTTCTCGGTGTCAACTAGCCACTGCTCTGCTGGCAATGGCTCCTCCAAACCAGTAAATGCAGACGGACCCAAACGCCTGAAATCTGCTACGGTCCCTACTCGATCAACTGGTTTAGCTTCAACCTTGTCTACGGACTGCTGAACGGTCCGCAAACCTTCCTGAAACAATTCCGCTTGCTGCTGGATCAGCTCGGTCTGTCTCTTTTGATTCTCCAGCATTCCCCTTATCACTCCAAGCATGGCGGCTTCGTCCACACGCCTTTGGTACGTCTTCAAATTCTTATCTGCCATATTCCTGAAATCAAAACAACCAACATTAGCATGATAACAGATTCAAAATATAGATCAAGGCTAGAACTCCAAGTTACTAAAATAGAGTACCGCATTGTAACTATTCCGCGGTATCATAGCCACAATTACATAACTCCACCCAAGTCGCCTAAGTCCTAGAGATAACAAGGAATCAGGTTTTCGAGTCGATATGCAAAGGAAGTTTGCACATCGTAAAAGATATAATCAGGAAGAATTGGATTCAAGAACGGTAAAACGGCAAAGTGGCAGGACATGTTTCCTAAACACGGGTTTCCTGATTCGTGTATTGGGTACAATACCCAACTACAAAAAGAATCAACCCGACTAACCTATGGCTCTGATACCAAAAGAACCATGTCACGCCCCGCTTCCCAGAGTACGCTAAAATGGGCACGTGACATAGCCAACCATGCGACCTGTGGGTAGGAAGTATCCATCCACAGTCACATTACGGCTGTAGAGATATCAAGAACAAAATAAAACTATCTAAAACATGTCCATAATCCAAGATAACATGAGTCAAGAATAATAAAAATGCGGAAGCGAAAGATCCAATACAAAAATAACTGGAATGTATGTCCCATAATGCGGGCTCACATCAGGAATAAAATGCAGGAAAGAAAAACTTACTGTTGACACTCACAGCTCAGCCTGTTGGCTGAAGTACTCCTGCTCGGACTGCAACAGCGGTACAGAATCTGGGCCATGCAAAGCCCAGACGTCAGCGCGTCATGTCATCAAGTAATAACATATAAACAGGGTAACAGGCAATGCAATATAAACATGAATGAAAAGCAGGTGTAACAGTAAGGTAGGTCAAGGCATTGTAGGGTAGTGTGCATTGAGTAAACTAAACTGTTCTATCAGGTTTTCTATTCTAAAGACTTTGAAACCAAATTGATGAATCATCGATGTAACTCAATAGTATCCCGTGCATACCCGAGACCACGGTCCAGATTCTCGGGCTGAAACCGAGACATGCCGCTAGGCACTAAAACAGGAATGTGTACAGATGAATGATGTCAGCAGCATCATTCCAAGGCTGGCCTAGCCTCTAAACTGATCAGAACAAGTAGCGAACTGTTGAGTTACAAGTCAGGTTTCACCTTTGATTTCCCCGTACCCCCAGGTTATATGTGTATGTCAAGTCAAGTATTCGGTAATCAAGAACTAATGCCAACACAGGATCAGGTAAGCAGGTTTGTCTGGATAGACAACAGGAACGGTCCATGAGGACTACATGTCAGGTTTGTTGGCATCAGACACAAGATCAGGTAACGGGTCAAGTCATGGTACATCAGGTCAGGTCAAGCAGTATACAGTACCATGTCGGGTCAATCAATATGTATGTAGCAAGTCAGGTCAAGATGTTAACGATATCATAGGTGTGCTCACAATCAGTTACATAATCAAGCATGGATATCAACAACATGATCTAAGCAATGAATTAAGCAATAGGCAGATTCACTCAATTAGCAGTACAGTTATCAGTTGTGTCACAGAGATGATTTCAACATTATAAGAATACAGTATGACAATTATGGCCGTTTAATCATGTTAACAAGTTTAAGAATTTTAGGGGTGCAATGATTTATATAAAGGTTCAATGGATGAAATCACAGCTATTACAGGTTAAATGCACACAAGTGTCCGAATAGAATAAAACTATAGAGAGAAATGCCATATGCTATGTCAATAATAAAAATGTGATTAAACAGGTAAATGTGGTTATTAGGTTTAATAAAGTAATTGTAAACGGTAGGTTTCTGTAAGTCCACGTTGCCCACCCCGGTGCTTACGGGGAGGCGGAAAACATAATAAAAAACGGATTTTTAATGACTTAGGCAACATGGACCTTGCTTGTGAGGATCTTTACTAAACGAAAACTAGCTAAAGCAAACTAACAACTAGCTAAGTTGTAGAAAGGTTATACCTTGAGCTCGAACTCCTTCTCTCCTTGCTCGTCGGAATGGTAGAAAGGCCTCACCTTGCTTGTCTTCTTCCGTCAAAGAAGGATCCACCCGAAAGCCTCGACCTTTAGCTTCAACTCCAAGCTAGGAGTAACTAGAGTGCAAGAAATGCTAAGACTTGAACCCTAGAAGAGAGTAGAGAAGATCAAGTGAAGGTTTTTCTCAAGCTTTTTGTTTCTCAACACATGAGAGGGAGAGAGCTTGAGGGAGAGGATGAGCAAGAGAGAGAAAAGATATGAGAGAATGAATTATTAGTGAGCCATTCTCACTAATATGTGTGTGATATTTTAATTAATTAATTAGCTAGAAAATTGTCATGGTTTAATCAAGAGGTGACCATTATCATTTCACTATTAATGCAAATTGCAAGGATCAAAGAGCATCTTCCAAATGATATGATCATGGTCAAATTGTCAACTTGGTCAACAAGTCAATGAAGTCAAAAGGTCAATAACAACAACCATGCACAATAATTAAGCTAATTATTAATTAACAATAATACACACAAAAGCAATGGGGTTAATAAAATGACAATAGTCATTAACCCTAAGCAAGGTCCTCTCCCTCAATCTCAAGCAACTGTGCATACGCACCCGCATTCGTGATCCGAGGAACACGAACACAATGAGAAAAACCAATCTCAAATCATATACTAGGATCCGGCTTAAACCAAAGCCCGCTAGTATAAACTGTCCGGACAGCAAACGTGCACAAATGCGCGGATGCGAACGAACCCTGTCGCAAAACCATGCGACCTCTACTCATTTTGCCTAAAGGCGAATAGCTCTCTGTGTGGGACTCTAAAGACTCGACACTACGCTGACAGTGGGTTTAACCACAGACCGCAAGCGGCACTAGCTATACGTAACGGTCCCCAGGTAGATGTCGATAAGAAGACTGACGAGGTGAACCCCATCTGCACTCCTACTGAGCCTGTATGTGACAGTCTCCGTACAGTCCGGTCTGTTCATCTGATACATCGCATGGCGGGCCTAGGGGGGCGGTGAACGTCAGTCCCCTAATAGCGGTACAAGTCGTGTCGGAGTGTAGCCCAGAACACCCTGAGATAACACTGGAAGCCTACCAGTATATCTCGCTTGCCCTGGCCAGGGACTACTCGTGTAATGGCTCTCCTGGACACAGCGCGATGTCAACCCCCAATACCGGGAGAGACGAATCCTGTCTAACCGTCACTGCCTCCAAGTGCTTCGGGACTGCACCCAAAAACTACCTGTTTGCACGACTCCTCTGAGTCGTGGTAGGGTAGTAATCAAAGTGCAGTGGGAACACACTCGAGGCGAAGTGACAGTGTCAAGTCAGCGGACTAAGCTGTACTCATGTCACCTGGGAACTGATAACTGACGATAGGTATATTACCAACCAACAGTTCCCGACGAGTCCTGTCCAGTGTACTCGTAACCTAACGAGCACCCGCATACTATCTCAAGTACGACGTACTAACGGCTGTGGGACAGACCGTCTCCCACATTGGGATGAGAAGCGCATACGCTAGTCTACTCCGGAGTATCGATGCCCTGTCTCGATAGTCCAACGACCAGGGACCTGTATAAGGATGTGCTTATAGATTACCCAGCTCCCACGAGTGCGAGCGCCATCACAACGCTGGTAATCAAGCAAAGATCCTAAGGGCTCTACTAATATGTATACCAGCAATATGCTAAAAGAAACACATGCACATATTAAAGCAGAGACAAACCAAGTAGCATACTACCATTTCGAGCAAGATTGTATATATAACTGTGGATATCCCAAGCTTCCATTAAGTAATATACAAACTAGTATGATACAGTAATGGCCTCTAGGGCATATACACTAACAATCTCCCACTTGCACTAAGGCCATGTACTGGCGTATCGAAGACCTATCATCTCGATCAGCCGCTCGAACTGAGTCTGGGGCAAGGCCTTGGTGAATGGATCTGCTGTGTTATCCTCTGATGCAACTCTCCGGACCTCGATCTCCTGGCGATCCACAATCTCCCTGATCAGGTGATACCGCCTTAAGATGTGTCTGGATTTCTGATGGGACCTGGGTTCCTTCGCTAAAGCTATAGCCCCGTTGTTGTCGCAATACAGAGGTATTGGGTCAACAATGGACGGAACCACCTGAAGTTCTTTCAGGAACTTCCTCATCCAGACAGCTTCTTTTGCGGCATCAGATGCAGCGATGTATTCCGCTTCCATAGTCGAGTCAGCAACGGTTTCCTGTTTGGAGCTCTTCCAACACACCGCCCCTCCATTGAGGGTAAAGACAAAACCCGACATGGACTTGGAATCATCCTTGTCACTCTGGAAGCTGGAGTCAGCAAAGGCCTCAATCTGCAGGTCTTTTCCGCCATACACCAAGAACATCTCCTTAGTCCTTCTCAGGTACTTGAGAATGTTCTTTACTGCTATCCAATGTTTCTCCCCAGGATTTGACTGATACCTGCTTACCACACTCAGTGCATAAGCCACATCCGGTCTGGTACACAATATCGCATACATTATAGAGCCTACCGCAGAAGCGTAGGGTATAATAGACATGCGATCCCTCTCCAAATCAGTCTTGGGAGACATCTCTTTGGAGAGGGTGATCCCGTGACAAGCCGGTAGATTACCGCGCTTGGAATCTTCCATACTGAATCTCTTCAGTATGGTGTCGATGTACCTGGACTGTGAGAGTCCTAATATCTTCTTGGATCTGTCACGGTAGATCCGGATACCCAGAATGTATGAGGCATCACCCAGGTCTTTCATGGCGAACCTGTGTGACAAGAACCCCTTGACAGATTGTAGCATAGGAATGTCATTTCCTATTAAGAGAATGTCATCCACGTATAAAACGAGGAATACTACAGTTCTCGCTACAAATCTACAATAGATGCATGGTTCATCTGGATTTTTGATAAAGCCAAATTCTTTGACCGTCTCATCAAAACAGATGTTCCAACTCCGCGATGCCTGCTTGAGTCCATAAATGGACTTGAGCAACTTGCACACCTTTCCGCTGCTCCCACCCTGAATGAAACCCTCTGGCTGGTCCATATAGACACACTCCTCTAAATGACCATTTAGAAAAGCTGTCTTTACGTCCATCTGCCAAATCTCATAATCGTGGAAAGCAGCGATGGCAAGAAGGATCCGAATGGATTTCAGCATAGCTACTGGAGAAAAGGTTTCATCATAGTCCAAACCAGGTCGCTGACGAAAACCCTTTGCTACCAGTCTAGCTTTATAGGTCTCAACCTGTCCATCTACACCAATCTTCCTTTTGAAGATCCACTTGCATCCTACGGGTTTTACCCCGTCTGGAGCAATGTCCAACGTCCATACTTTGTTGGTGTACATGGACTCCATCTCGGTCCGCATTGCATCCAGCCATTTTACCGAGTCGACGCTCTGAATGGCTTGCTGGAAGCTAGTAGGCTCATCACAATCTAGGATGCAGTCCTCTCTATCCCCGTCAATGAGAAAACCATAGTACCTCTCGGGCGGATGAGACTGCCTACTACTCCTGCGGAGTGGCGTAGGAATGTCGTGATCTTTCGAACCCTCTGGTTCTACCAAGCTTTCAGTAATAGCTTGCGGTTCTGGAATTTCTTCCAGTTCTATCGCGCTCCCACTTAATTCTTTTTCTATGAACTGATGTTCTAGAAAGTGGGCATGACGAGAAACAAGGACCTTTTGTTCCTCTTCGCAATAGAAGTAATATCCCTTGGAGTTCTTCGGATATCCCACAAACTTGCACTGTACTGAGCGTGCCTCGAGCTTGTCCGCATGCTGCTTTTTTACAAAAGCTGGACATCCCCATGTCTTAATGTGATTAAGATAGGGTCTCTTCCCACACCACATTTCATATGGTGTAGTAGGCACAGTCTTAGTTGGAACTCGGTTCAAAAGGTATGCTGCTGATTCTAGCGCATATCCCCAGAACGATCGCGGTAACTCAGCGTTACTCATCATGGACCGTACCATATCCAATAGGGTCCGGTTCCGTCTCTCCGATACACCGTTATGTTGCGGAGTGTATGGAGGAGTAAGCTGAGAGAGAATTCCATTCTCTTTTAAATAGTTCAGGAATTCGGCACTTAAGTATTCTCCACCTCGATCCGATCTTAGAATCTTGATACTTTTGCCGGTTTGTTTTTCTACTTCATTCTTATATTCCTGGAATTTTTCAAAAGCCTCGGATTTATGTATCATTAAGAAGACATAACCGTACCTTGAAAAATCATCCGTAAAGGTAATGAAGTAAGAAAAACCGCTTCGCGCATGTGTAGACATTGGACCGCACACGTCGCTGTGTACGAGTCCCAAGAGCTCGCTCGCTCTTTCTCCGTGTCCAGAAAACGGAGCCTTTGTCATCTTTCCTTTGAGACAGGATTGGCAAGTTGCATACGATTGATATTCGAACGGATCTAAATATCCTTCAGTATGTAACTTAGTCAATCTTCTCTCATTGATGTGACCCAGTCTACAATGCCATAAGAAAGTTTTATTAATTTCTGGAGACTTTCTTTTGTGTGTATTCTGGATATTGAAAACTTGTGGTTGGTTTAAAACGTATATACCGTTGTTCAATGTACCTGACCCAATCAAAACTTGATTAAGGTGAATGTTCACTACATTACTTACAAATGCAAATTCATAACCTTCTTTAGATAATAAAGATACAGATATGATATTACAGGTTGCATTTGGTACATAATAACAACTACGCAAAACCAAAAAGTGTCCATCTGATAATCCCAGGTGATAGTCCCCCACGGCCTCTGCATCCATGCTAGCACCGTTCGCAACTCTGAGGGTCATGTCACCTGCCTTCAAAACTCTACGCTTTCTCAACGCCTGCAAAGAATTACAGATATGAGATCCTGATCCGGTATCCAATACCCAGGATGTAGAGTTTATTGATAGACAGTTTTCAATAACATACACACCTGAAGCTGAAGCTGCAACTCGCTTCAAATCCTGTGTTCTGGCTTTCCAAGCCTTGCAATCCTGTTTCCAGTGACCACTTTTGTGACAATAGAAGCATTCTTCCTTCCCCACCATCTTCCCCGCTACTTTTGTTGCTTTACCCTTTCCCTTCGTATCCACTTTACCGACACCGCCTCTTGGTTTGGCGGGGGCTTTCTTCTTCTTGCCCTTGGCTTTCTCCCTGGACCTAGAAGAGGAAGATCCTCCTACAAACAAAGTGGATGTCTCCCTACCCTTCTGTAGGGTGCCCTCAGCAGTCCTCAACATGTTCAGAAGTTCGGCAAGTTCAACCTCCTTTCCTTGCATGTTGAAGTTAAGAACGAACTGGGCGTAAGTGGAAGGAAGGGACTGGAGAATCAAATCGGTATAGAGTTCATTCTCCAACGTGGTCCCAAGATCCGCGAGCTTCTCTATGTAGCCGATCATCTTAAGCACGTGGTCCGCTACCGATGATCCGACGGCCAACCTTGCCGAAAAAAGCTTCTTCGACACTTCGTATCTTGCGATACGAGACTGCTCTCCATACAGTTCTTTTGTATGGAGAAATATGGACTCTAGGTCCATATTCTCGTGCCTCCTCTGATGTTCGTTGTCCATCGAGGCTAGTACGAGGCATCTGGCCCTCGCGCAATCTATCTCCCATGTCTTACGGATTTCTACATCCGCGACGCTGGAGGTGGGACCTGGGACAGGGGGAGCTTTGGTGGTAAGTATATACCCCAGCTTGTCATAAGTGATAGCCATCTTGACATTCCTGAGCCAATCTTTGTAGTTTGGCCCTGTCAATATATTTTTATCTAACAGTAACTTAAGTCCGGTCATGTTGAATGGTCGCTGCAATTAGGAGAGAGAAAAGAAACACTTCAGCATGATGCTCTTGCAAGTTTAGAGTGGTTTTTAGTTTGTCTAAACTGGATGGCTCCCACTGTTTCTCGAATCCCTTCTCAAACCATAAAGAAAAGGATTAGCCGGGATCATTCTCACCGTACAATTCTTGCTTAACTGTTCAGCCAGGCCAGTGTCGGTACTTCGAGGGAGGTTTTCCAACGCTTTCGCGAAGTTCCTTAATTAAGTAACCTCTTTTCCCTGTGGGCGTAGCCCCGCTAACACCTTTCTATGCACCTACTAGGTTTATAGCATTGATCGTTAAGTGAGAGTTTTCCTGAGGAGTAGCATATACTCACAGTAGGATCGGGATCCAAATATCATCGCGTGATAAAACCGAAGGAATCCTACCAGAATCATCACACTCCATATGGTATGCAACGCTAGCAAGTTTCAGTACTTATGAAACTCCCGATGTGGATTTTTGCCCCATGCTCTTATGACCTTGACTTTGGCCAAAATATCATAAGTCACATGTCAAGTTCTACCCGTCATTCTCCTGGTTAATTTGGACCCACCCGTACCTACCCTTGACTTTGGCCAAAATGGCAGCACGACTGTCCCAAATCAACGCATCTATCTATGCTGCACATGAATGCCCAAACGCTACCAATCACTATGCCTTGACTTTGGCCAAAATACACAGCTTGAATACTTTTGACCATTCATGTGGAATGACGGAGGGCTACGAATGGTTTTGGCGAAACCGTGAACATAGTGAACTTGATATAATCGATGGAACGAGATAGCTTTTAAAAGGAGTGGTTCAAGCTTCGCGTTTAAAAGTTTAGTTTTGAAAAGAACCGAGTGGTTTTCAAAGTGTTCCAATCGACTTTTACTTGGTTTATTTCTTGCATTAGTTCTTTTAATGCGTCCCATCATTTAATCCTACCATTGCAGAAAACAACCAAAATATGACGTACGCTTATGCATTCGCATTCGCCACGGGGCCCCGTCATCACCCGTTAGGTTACTTAACTAACGACAGAGCGGGGGCTGGGCTAGCGCGGCTGTAAAACATAAGCAACGCCTAAATAGTTATTATATATAAATATATAGCAATGATAGACATTACAGATCACAGATGAATACATTGGATATACTAGGAATCCGCAATGCGTTCGAGCCTGCAACGCAAAGCGGATTACACGGTCACGGTGAATAGCCAATACCCCACCCAAGACCCCTACGGGTGCGGCAAACTACCCGCCAAGCACCCGAAGCGAAGCAACCTCCCTCACCACCGTGAGTAGGCCACTCGGCACTTCGAGATACCCGGTAGTTTGTGCATCCCCTCCATGGGTCTATCCTAGGAGCAAAAACAGTAAAAAGAATTATACAATGCCGGCTACAACCCCGACCCGGTTGTGCGGCCATACAAAGAATATTATTACATCAATTTACATGTTACAAATGAATGAAAGAAAAACAACGCTCATCTCACATCCACCCCGGCCATTCACCCGCGACAATCCAATCCATTCATATACACATTCCAATATCAAACACAGATCATGTATAACCCCGACCAATCGTCTTATAGCGATTAGCCGACGTTCAATACATGCAAGCATCACAGATATAACCGATGTAGTCAAAGTGTAGTGAAGTTCCGGAAAAAATACGGATTTATAGGCCCCCAAAAGTAAATTTTAGTTCTGGAAAATCTGGGCACATATAATATATTTCAAAAATCCCAAAACCAACACACACACACAGCACGAAAAACGATGCAGAGAAGACGACAAACGGCGGCGCTTCCGCGGCACATGCCTACCTCGTGCCGCGGAAGGGCGGCGGTTTGAACGAAACACTGTACCGTTTTTCATGGGTGTTCATACAAAACCCTGAGCCGAATTTACAAGTATAAAGTTTTTCATTTAGAGCAGAAAAAAATTTAACAGAAACTAGGGTTTTGCAAAAGTTTGGTTTTTGGATTTTCCGGTTTCGAAACTTCGTTACACTTCACTACCTAGCTAGTTTGAGTTTAGTTAGGCTCTGATACCACTGTAAGTCCACGTTGCCCACCCCGGTGCTTACGGGGAGGCGGAAAACATAATAAAAAACGGATTTTTAATGACTTAGGCAACATGGACCTTGCTTGTGAGGATCTTTACTAAACGAAAACTAGCTAAAGCAAACTAACAACTAGCTAAGTTGTAGAAAGGTTATACCTTGAGCTCGAACTCCTCCTCTCCTTGCTCGTCGGAATGGTAGAAAGGCCTCACCTTGCTTGTCTTCTTCCGTCAAAGAAGGATCCATCCGAAAGCCTCGACCTTTAGCTTCAACTCCAAGCTAGGAGTAACTAGAGTGCAAGAAATGCTAAGACTTGAACCCTAGAAGAGAGTAGAAAAGATCAAGTGAAGGTTTTTCTCAAGCTTTTTGTTTCTCAACACATGAGAGGGAGAGAGCTTGAGGGAGAGGATGAGCAAGAGAGAGAAAAGATATGAGAGAATGAATTATTAGTGAGCCATTCTCACTAATATGTGTGTGATATTTTAATTAATTAATTAGCTAGAAAATTGTCATGGTTTAATCAAGAGGTGACCATTATCATTTCACTATTAATGCAAATTGCAAGGATCAAAGAGCATCTTCCAAATGAAATGATCATGGTCAAATTGTCAACTTGGTCAACAAGTCAATGAAGTCAAAAGGTCAATAACAACAACCATGCACAATAATTAAGCTAATTATTAATTAACAATAATACACACAAAAGCAATGGGGTTAATAAAATGACAATAGTCATTAACCCTAAGCAAGGTCCTCTCCCTCAATCTCAAGCAACTGTGCATACGCACCCGCATTCGTGATCCGAGGAACACGAACACAATGAGAAAAACCAATCTCAAATCATATACTAGGATCCGGCTTAAACCAAAGCCCGCTAGTATAAACTGTCCGGACAGCAAACGTGCACAAGTGCGCGGATGCGAACGAACCCTGTCGCAAAACCATGCGACCTCTACTCATTTTGCCTAAAGGCGAATAGCTCTCTGTGTGGGACTCTAAAGACTCGACACTACGCTGGCAGTGGGTTTAACCACAGACCGCAAGCGGCACTAGCTGTACGTAACGGTCCCCAGGTAGATGTCGATAAGAAGACTGACGAGGTGAACCCCATCTGCACTCCTACTGAGCCTGTATGTGACAGTCTCCGTACAGTCCGGTCTGTTCGTCTGATACATCGCATGGCGGGCCTAGGGGGCGGTGAACGTCAGTCCCCTAATAGCGGTACAAGTCGTGTCGGAGTGTAGCCCAGAACACCCTGAGATAACACTGGAAGCCTACCAGTATATCTCGCTTGCCCTGGCCAGGGACTACTCGTGTAATGGCTCTCCTGGACACAGCGCGATGTCAACCCCCAATACCGGGAGAGACGAATCCTGTCTAACCGTCACTGCCTCCAAGTGCTTCGGGACTGCACCCAAAAACTACCTGTTTGCACGACTCCTCTGAGCCGTGGTAGGGTAGTAATCAAAGTGCAGTGGGAACACACTCGAGGCGAAGTGACAGTGTCAAGTCAGCGGACTAAGCTGTACTCATGTCACCTGGGAACTGATAACTGACGATAGGTATATTACCAACCAACAGTTCCCGACGAGTCCTGTCCAGTGTACTAGTAACCTAACGAGCACCCGCATACTATCTCAAGTACGACGTACTAACGGCTGTGGGACAGACCGTCTCCCACATTGGGATGAGAAGCGCATACGCTAGTCTACTCCGGAGTATCGATGCCCTGTCTCGATAGTCCAACGACCAGGGACCTGTATAAGGATGTGCTTATAGATTACCCAGCTCCCACGAGTGCGAGCGCCATCACAACGCTGGTAATCAAGCAAAGATCCTAAGGGCTCTACTAATATTTATACCAGCAATATGCTAAAAGAAACACATGCACATATTAAAGCAGAGACAAACCAAGTAGCATACTACCATTTCGAGCAAGATTGTATATACAACTGTGAATATCCCAAGCTTCCATTAAGTAATATACAAACTAGTATGATACAGTAATGGCCTCTAGGGCATATACACTAACAGTTTCAAGCTTGGAAGATAAAATGATATAACACGACATTGAACACGAAAATGGGAAATTATAGTACTAAAGTTAAACTGCAGGTTTAGGATGTTATCAATATATATGTAAATATTATTTAGCATGTAGCAAGGGGTACTTGCCTCGACGGGTCGCGAATCGGGAAGACGGAACGTTAAACGTCGGCGGGGAAATCTCGCGACGGGCGCACGGTTCACGGAATGAACCCAAACGACGAACAGTGGAACCACACAGGTCAGAGCACCTCGCTGGATCGTCGGGACACGTCGTCGGCATCACCGGATTCCGGCGAACAGATGAACAGTAAGCCACCAAAGATACATATATGCAAGAAAGAAGGAAAGAATAGGGGAAGGAGGATGGAGATGAGAGAATGATGCTTACTGTGGATTGTGAAGAGGTCGCGACGTTCGATGGCGTCGACAGATCTCCGGCCGACCACCTACAGGGCAGTGACAAAACCCATGAGAAAAGAGGACGGAGAGAAGGAGAAAGAAGAAGAGGAGAGGAAGCATCGCTCACGGAGGGGCGTGCGCGAGGGCCAGGGGCACGGAGACGGGTCGTCGGCAGCGATTCCCGGCGGCGCAGACGTGTGAAGGGGGCACAGCCTCACGTGCAGGGTGTTCGGGGAGATGAGGAAGAAGGAAGGAGATGCAGTGGAGATGTCGAGGGCGAGGAGGCCGGTGATGAGGGCGTCGGTGTTAGGGCGAAGACGAGTGAGGATGAGGCGGCTAGGTCTCGCGAGGGTGGGTTCTGGAGAAATAAGGAGGAAGTGACAATAATATATAGAGGGGAGAGAGAGAGACGGGGAGAGAGAGAGGGATTGCGATAGGAGAGAGATAGAGAGGGAAGAGAGATCGAGAGGAGAGATAAAATTGGATTTTTTGCAGAGAGAAGGAGAGAAGCGAAAGAAAGGGAAAGAGAAAAGGGGGAGAGAAGAGAAATGGTGGGGCCCACGGGGGTTAAACGGAAGGGGATTGGCTGGGAGAAAATTTTTATAAAGATTTTTAGGAAATGGAAAAATATTTCGGGGTTATATATATATTCGACGGTTAAAAAAATACTAGAAATTGGGATTTGGCGCAAATGTAAAATATTTTCAAATTGTGCCCGGGTAGGGTCAGAAAATTTGAAATTGAAATAAGAAAATTATAGGCGGGATCCAAAATTTAAAATGAAGTATTTTATGATCAAAAAGCATACCCCCAAAACGGACACACGTACGTGCGCGTAGCCGTCCAAACTCGCCCGTTTCACTGAACGGGACGAGAACACGATGCAAGGACGTTACAACAGGGTTAGGGATGTCAAGTGTTGGATATATGTATGCTCTAGAGGCCATTATATGATAGTGGATGTATCTATACATGTATATATATTCAGTGTACATTCTCGCTCGACATGATAGTATGCTATCTGGTTCTTCTTTATCTGACATTTTGATTTGATCATGCATTTATTCATTCATACATGCTGATAAAGCTCTGAGGATATCGGCTTGACTAGTGTGATTATGATGGAAATCATAATAGTGGGACATCTGTAGTTTATAAGCATATCCTGGAATGTCCCTAGTCGTAGGTATATCGAGACGGGGCATCGATATACTAGAGTAGACTAGTGTATATGATACTCGACCCATATGATGAGCGATGAATGTTCCCACATTCATCGATGTTTGACATCGAGATCGTATACGGGTGCTCAATGGTGACTGGGTACACTGGACGGACTCACCGAGAACTCCTATATGAAATTATATCTATCGTCGGATAGCAGTTCTCAGGTGACACTGGTACAGGTTAGTCTGTAGACCCGAGATCGTCATAGTCTTATGTGCTCTCCTACTGTACTTTGATTACCACCCTATCACGGCTCTACTGAGTCGTGCTAACAGGTGGCCTTGAGTACAGTCCCGAGACACACGAAGGCGATGAGCGATAGGAGGGGTTTCGTCTCTCCCGGTATTGGGAGTTGATGCTGTGTTGTGCTCGACTGGTTATATCAGTAAGTCCCTGGCCAGGGCTGCTGAGATTTACTGATAAGTGTTATCAGTATTTTCTCGATCTTTTATAGACCATTCACCGGCACGACCTATTGAGTTATTGGAGTCGACGTGACCATCCCTAGGCTCGATATGCAGCATATCTGACGAAGAGACCGGACTGTACGGTAGTGTTGCCGGTTGGCTCGACGGGAGTTGTAGCAGGTTCGCTTGTTTTCTTCTGATCGCTCAATACCCGGGTGGCCGTTACGTTTAGCTGACCGCTTGCGGCTTGGGGATGCTTGATATGATCATCGCCCACTGCCGGCGTATTGACGAGTCTTAGAGTCCCACAAAGGAGTTACCTAGTCCAGGCGAAACGTTGTGGTGCGCGTATGCGATATGCGTATGGACCCGGTTAAAATGCGCGTATGAGATACCGTATATTAATCGGGCGGCTGGCTTTTGGTCGGGTCGTATGTGATATGACCGGGTTGATAAATCAAGTGTTGATTTATCATTTAACTATTAGCTTCTCACTAGAAATCCTTTCTTGTCCTTTTTGGATGTATGCATGCATGTATGCATTCATTCTTATTCATGCACATATTGATGTGCATGCACACATGCATACATACATCATTCTATCATGGTTGTATATACATAGAAAATGGTGGCAATATAAGACTCACACCTTGGTTATTTATATGGATAATTATTTCTATTTGTTTTAAAACAAAATGAAAAAGGAAAGGATAATTCATGGTTTGTTTCTACACTCTTCTTTGACCTAACCATGCTCGACTACTTTTAACCATGGATTAAACTTTCCTTTTATGTTTTAACTCAAATTAAATAATATCTTTATCATTTAACCATGGTTTGAGATGAGAAGAGGAATATATATATACATAAATTTTCTATTTTCTTTCATGAGATTATCTTTTTCTCTTCTTCTTAAAAAGCCATCATCTTTTTCAACCTTGCTCTTTTGCTCTCTAGATCTTTCAAGTGAGCAAAATACTCAACAAGATAGGATTTTGAAGTGAGAAAAAGAACCACAACACCATTCTACACAAGTCTTGCCCACTTGTATAGAGTGCTAGCTTCATTCCTTTCTCTTGATAAAGTGAAATTGCAAGCTTGGACAAAGGAGCTTCGGGTGGATCGTCGTGGACGTTAGAAGACCTCAAGCTAACCGTTTTACAACCCTCAAGTGGCCAAGGAGTCTAGCATAGGGAGCTACAAAGGTTGTACTCTCAAAACCCTAGTCTTTGTTACTTGTTAAGTTATGAAACCCTAATTTTCTTCGATTGATTCTTTGTATGCTTACTTAGCACCCTAAAAATTTAATCTTTGAGACATGTGATGCTTCCAAACCCTTCATAGGGTGCTAGGTAACCTAACATTGGTATCAGAGCCGACTTAGAACATTAGGCGACACTTTAACGAAGTAAAAACTCCGATCGAACCAAAATACGGATTTTCGGGACCCTCTCTGGACATTTTTTCAAACCTGGTCATTTTCAGAATTAAAAATACTTAGAAAATACAGCAGGAAAATCTAAGAAATACTGTGAAATACGAAGCCATGAGCCGTTCAAGCCGCCGCGGAACCGCGGCCAATCCTTGCTTGGGCCGCGGCTCCGCGGCCGTACAGAGGCTTCATGGCTTATTATTTACACAGTAATTACTATACCTGCTTGTATATTGTTTTAGGTATGTTTAATCTGATTCTTGTGCTGAATATTCTGGGGATGGTTTTGAGTTCAATGATTCGATCAGAATTTTGATTTCGTGTCTTTTCCGGGTAAATTAGAAAGTATGGAATTGTTCGAACGAGTATCATTTGCTCACTTTTCACGGGGTTTAAATCTTTCGGAGATACGTGCAAGTTTTGTGGTGGACCCTCTAGAAGACAACAAACCTTAACTCGATTATGTGACCGTCTTGAACTGCCCTTTGAACCTTAGAGTTTGGAGCAGTACGGCGTGCCATATGTGAGGCGTTGGCTTGACCCTTCTACGGCTGGACCGCTACTACTGTGGCACACTCCGGGTTTTTGAACTCCGCTCAAGTGTTGAGCTTTAGGGAATCTTGGGTATTTGATCATTCGTTCGAAAACTTTAATACTGTCTGTTTATCTGCACTGTGATGCAATGTGTGGAATTCATATTACTAGACATGAAATACGAAGTATGTGATATTTCGCATTTACGATGTCTAAAGAGAATGTGGATTCCAGATATTGCAGTTTTACACTTTATTTTCTGTGACCGTAAGTGTAGTATGTAGTGGTATTGCCGATTGTCGTTGTTATACGTCGACGACAATCAGTGTATGCATACTTACTTACGTTGATGATATGAGATATTATGTGTTGCTGAGATATGATGTGCAGGATTGTCGCGATTGAATAGTCGGGGGGTTTATGTGAGATGAAAGTTTTATATTTTCATTCATGTAAATTCAAATGTAATGTAATATTCTTTTATTTAGGGCACTTCCTGTTAGTTGTATGTATGCCCTAGAGGCCAGTATTGTACAGATGATGTATATTATATTGGATGCTTGATATATATAGAGATGACTTTCTTGCTCGATATGATAGTATGCTATCTGGTTACTCTTTATCTTAACATGTACACTAGTCTCTTTAAACTGTCTTATGGTTACATGTTGGTAAAGCCTTTAGGATGTGTACTTGACTACCTGGACTATGATGCAGATCATACTAGTGGGGACATGGTAATCCATAAGTACATCCTTCAAGGTCCCTAGTCGTGGGTGTATCGAGACGGGGCATCGATATACCAGAGTAGACTAGCGTATACGCTTCTCAACCCATGAGATGGGCGATGGATGATCCCATATCCATTGGTGTTTGACATCAGAGATGGTGTACGGGTGCTCAGTGGAGACTGGGTACACTGGACGGACTCGCCGAGAACTCCCAGATGGTATTATACCTCACGTCAGACGGCAGTTCTCAGGTGACACTTGTATAGGTTAGTCTGTAGACCCGAGATCGTCATAGAGTCTTGTGTGATTCCCACTGTGCTTTAATCTCCACCTTACCACGTCCATGAGGGCGTGCAAAACGGTGGTCTTTGGGTACAGTCCCGAGTCACATGGAGGCAATGAGCGATAGGAGGGGTTTCGTCTCTCCCGGTATTGGGGGTTGATGTTGCGCTGTGCTCGATTGGCCGTAACAGGGAAGTCCCTGGCCAGGGCTGATCAGAGATTTGCTGGTAAGTGTTACCAGTAGTTTCTCGACCCGTTATGAGCCTCACATCGACACGACTTATCGGTTATTGGGGTCTGACGTTCACCACCCCTAGATCTGATATGCGACGTATCAGACGAACAGACCGGACTGTACGGTAAGTGTTACTGGTTGGATTCACAGGAGTGTGAGCGGGCTAGCTCGTCGTTCTTCTGATCGCTCAATACCCGGATGGCCGTTACGTTTAGCAGACTGCTTGCGGCTTGTGGGTGCTTGATATGATCATCATCTGCTACCGGCGTATTGACGAGTCTTTAGAGTCCTACACAGAGGTTTCCTGGCTCAAGCGAAACGAAATAGGAGCGCATATGAGATATGTGCGGGATCGAGAATAATGCGTGTATGTGATACCGTATTTCATTCTCGCGATAAATGTTTCGATTGGTTATATTCGATATGACCTAGTTATCGAATCATTGATTCGATAAATCGACACATTAGATACTAGTCGGTTATATGCGATATAACCGGATCGTTAAATCAAGTGTTGATTTAATGATTTAATGTATAATTATATATTTGATATATAATTTTGCATTAGCTAGTATTGGTTCACTTTATATGGATTTTCTCACTTGATGTGCAAGAAGTATATGTGATATACTTTTATGCACACATTTGTATCATGATTGATGATACTTGATCATTTAGTTAAGTGCAAAGAATTAAACCATGGTTAAGTGTTGATTAGGGTTTTGCAGTTTCATTTATTTATTTATTTATTTGAAAAGGATTAAGATGAGAATGGTGGCCTTTTTTGTTTTAAGTTGAAGCTTCATGAAGCTTTGACTTTTGTAACCATTCTTGTCATCATGCTTAACCCTAACCCATCCAAGTGACCAACTCTACACTTAACCTAGGTTAGAAGATGATAAGTATTGATTTTATTATTCTTTTTACACAACACTTATCATATTCTATCTACTTCTTCTTCTTCATCTTCAAGAGAAAAACCTTGATGCCATCAATGGCAACTTGAGTTCTAAAGTGAGAAATCAAATTCTAAAGTGAACTCACCTCCTATTTCTTCACTCTCTACCTCTTGCCAAGTTGTTTTGGGTGTTTTCTTCACAAGTTTCACCACTTGGTGAAGTTGGAGCTTGAACTTGTGCAACCTCGACGTAGATCATCTTCGGCACGAAGCCGACGACCTATTCCGCTCGTTTCTCCGATGAAGCCGTCGCGAGAGTCCATAATTCAAGATGGACAGCGAGAGGACGCCCACGTGGAGCTAAGGAAATGGATATTCGGATCTACAAAGGTTGTAGCATCTTAACTTTAGTTAAATTGTTAACTAGATTTATATTTCGCCTAGAATTCTAGTCTAAGATCCGTATTAGGGTTTCTCGGTATCCATAAAATTTTAAATTGGCATGTTCGATGCCTTGTGAGATCTCTATAGGGTGCCTAGGAACCTTTCACTGGTATCAGAGCCTAGCTAGAGCCTTAGGCGAAGTCCTGACGGAGTTTGAAGTCCGAACGAACCCGAAACCCTAAACCAAACATGCTCTCTGTCCTTTTTTGAAAATCGTGGATTTTTCGAAATTAAAAATATGCAGAAAACAAAGCAGGAATATCTAAGAATAACTGTGAAGTTCGACAAAATGATTCCATTATAGTGCGGCGGAACCGCGGCATTAGCATGCTAATGCGGCGGTTCCGCGGCTACTTTGACTTTTCTCCAGTTGACTTATGCACAGTAATTCTTAAATTCTTGTTTTGTATTTTCTGGGTATTTCTAATTTGAATTCAAGAGTTGAATTTTCTGGGGTTGTTTTGGGGATTCGATGTTTCGACCGGATTATCAAATTTCGTCTTTGTGTATTTCCGGATAATTTTTAGAATATGTTAAAAAGTTCGACCGGATATAAATACCCAATTTTTCCCCTGTCGGGAAATTTCCAAGTGTTGGATTTTTCCGTAGTTTAACGACGTTCTAAGTAGTGCAAGTAACGCGATGGACCCTCTAGAAGACAACAAATCTTAACTCGATTATGTGACCGTCTTGAACTGCCCTTTGAACCTTCGGGTTTGGGGCAGTACGGCGTGCCACATGTGAGGCGTTGGCTTGACCCTTCTACGGCTGGACCATTGGTACTGAGGCACGAACTGAATGTTGTTAGACTTATTTCATGTGTTGAGCTGTATCGGGAAAACTTGGGTATTCGACTGTTCGATCGGAAAGTTTAACATTATCTGTTTATCTGGAATGTGATACAATAATTGGAATTCACAAACAGTTATGAGATAACTGAATGAATGTTATAAATCTAGCGGTTTAGTTTCACCGGATATTGAAAAGAGTTTTCGATAATGAGACTAAAATGCGGGGTTTATAACTGTTAGGCATGTGATGTCTAAGTATTTCATTTGATTAGGCATGTGATGTCTAAAAAGGTTGCGGATTCCAACTGTTGTAGTTTTACACTTTCTTTTCTGTGACCGTAAGTGTAGTATGTTCATATCGCCGGTTTCGTTGCTATACGTCAACGACAATTGTGGTATGCATACTTACTTACGTTGATGACATGTGATGTTATGTGCTGCTGGATATATTATATTGGATCGTCGTGTTTGAATAGCCAGGGGTTTTTATGTGAGATGAGTGCTTTTCATTTTCATTCATGTAAAAACTTGTATGTAATATTCTTTTATTTGGGGCACTTCCAGGTAGCGGAAGTTGTCACCCTTTGTATATTATTTACTTTTCCGCATTAGGATAGACCCAAGGAGGGGAGCATAAGTAACCGGGTTCTGGGGTCCAGTGGGAGACCAACTCGAGGAGTCGAGTCCGGGTCTCCTAACCCTGGAATTGGCAGGGTTGCTTGCCGCTCTCGTAGGGGTCTAGAGGTGTGGGATTAGCTATTCATCACGACCGTGGAATCCGTGTTTTATACTGGCTCGTATTGAAAACACGGACGTCCTAGAATATCCAATATTTCATATGTTTCTTCTGCTGCGATATCTGTGCTGTGATTCTGTGATGGATATAGTATATAGTATATATGATATATTATATAGATGTTACTTATGTTTTACACCCGCGCTAGCCCTGCCCTGCTCTGTCGTTAGTTACCTAACCTAACGGTGCACGAGGGGACATCGAGGCGAATGCGGATGGCATAAGTGTACGTCATATCTATCTGTGATGTTTAGGTACTTAAATGATGGGACTTCATTAATGTGATTAATGAAAGAAAAGAAACCTAAGATGTTGTAGAATCAAATTTTAAATAAAACAGGTAGCTACAGTTCTTGCTTTGCATAGCGGTATATATGATATACCCTGCACCTTATTCGATGAGGAAAGGACCGAGATCCCTTCACCGGGAGTGACTCCTTTAGCAATAACTGGCAGATGCTACACACTCGGTTTGCTTTTGACTGCTTTTGGGTTTTTGATTTGCACAGCGATATATATGATATATCCCGCACCTCATTCGACAAGGAAAGGACCGAGATCTCTTCGCCGGGAGTAACTCCTTTAGCAAAACTAGAAAAGCCTCAAAATCACTCCATTTCAAAACTTCATTTGATTCTACAACGATATCAAGTTCATTACGCTCATGGTTTTCATAAAAACCTGCGTAGCCCTCCGTCATTTCAGATAAGTTACATATAGTATTCGTGCTACATTTGTTGGCTTTCGTCAAGGTGTAGTGTGCGGTAGCTATGTGCTGTTTATCTGCTGCATATGATGCGACTGGATTAGGGTAGTCGTACGGCTTTGTTGGCTTTCGTCAAGGGTCGTGCGGGTGGGTTTAATTCAGTCAAGAAATGTACGGGTTGAACTTGACTAGCGGGCTGTGGTTTGTTGGCTTTCGTCAAGGTCATAGCACGCTAGGTGCAAAAGTATTATCGAGAATTTCAAGTGTTGAAATTTGCAATGAGATTGCATACCTTCTATGAGATAGTTGGATCCCGATACCCGCTGCGAGTAAGAGTAACTCCTGGGAGAGTTTTACACATTGCAATTAGCTGATCAAGTAGGTGTCTAGAAAGGTGTCAACGGGGTTACGCCTCTGGGAAAACGAGGTTTACATTAATTAGGTTCGTGCGAAAGCACGGGGGACCTCCCTCAAAGTACCGACACTGGCCTGGCTGAAAGATTGGCGAACTTGTAGTGTGTAATTAATCCCGGCTAGTCTTTCCTTTTAGGATTTGAAGGAAGATTTGATAAAAAGCAGTGGGAGGCATCCTGATTAGATAAGATAATAACCAATCTGATCTTGCACGAGCATACGCTAAAGTGTTTTCTTCTCTTTCTCTCCAGGTAGCGACAATTTCATGCCCTAATGAAGATAATAATATGGATGTATTGACCGAACCCGCATGTTATACTGTGCTGGGGAACGTTGGTTCCGTTCTTTCCTATAAGAGTTATAGGAATGAACAGGATATAGGGGAATGCCAGGATTCCCATGCCACCCGAATGAAGAAAGTACATGTTGATGCATTTTCTTCGGGTGTGTTCGTTACTGAGAACTGTTTCTCCATTTGCTCTACGTCCTGGGTATTAGATACCGGGTCAGGATCCCATATATGTAATCAGTTATATGGGCTCAGGAAAGGTAGAGAACTTGGAGAAGGTGATAAAGACATTAGAGTCGGAAATGGCGCAATTGTTGCAGCTAAGACTGTCGGGGAATATCACCTTGTATTACCAACTGGTAATACATTGGTTCTGAACGAATGCTATTACATGCCGAACCTGATATGCAACATTATATCGGTTTCTTTATTAAGTAAAGAGGAATATAATTTTGTATTACAGGACAATGTTATGAACATTTTCCGTAACCAAAAGTTGGTTGGATCAGGCACGTTGTGCAATGGCATTTATGTTCTAAATCAATCAACAGTTCTGAGTATAACAAACACACACAAGAGGAAGAGTTCTGAACTCAACGAATCCTTCTTGTGGCATTGTAGACTGGGCCACATCAATGCGACACGACTACCTAAGTTGCATAAAGATGGATATTTAAATCCGTTTGAATTTTCATCTTATGACACTTGCCAGTCATGTCTCAAAGGTAAGATGACCAAAACTCCGTTTACGGGACACGGAGAAAGAGTTACCGAACTCTTGGGACTAATACATAGTGATGTATGTGGTCCCATGTCTACACATGCCAGAGATGGTTCTTCGTACTTCATTACATTCACTGACGATCTCTCAAGATATGGACATGTGTACTTAATAAGACACAAGTCTGAAGCTTTTGAGAAATTTAGAGAATATAAACAAGAAGTCGAAAACCAAACCAGAAAAAGTATTAAAATCCTTCGATCTGATCGAGGAGGTGAATACTTGAGCAATGAATTCCTGGACTTCCTAAAAGAGAATGGGATTCTCTCTCAGCTGACTCCTCCATATACACCACAGCACAATGGTGTATCAGAACGGAGGAACCGCACCTTATTAGATATGGTGCGCTCTATGATGAGCACAGCTGAGTTACCTATTTCCTTCTGGGGGTATGCGCTTGAGACAGCCATACATCTATTGAATATGGTCCCCACCAAATCTGTGCCTACCACTCCATATGAGATATGGAAAGGGAAGAGACCATGTCTTAACTATGTTAAGATATGGGGTTGTCCAGCCTATGTCAAACGACAAAATCCGGACAAACTCGAGGCACGGTCTGTTCTATGCAAATTTGTAGGATATCCCAAGAATTCTCAAGGGTATATCTTCTACCACCCTGAGGAACAAAGAGTGTTTGTTTCTCGGCATGCCACCTTTTTAGAAAAGGAATTTCTTGAAAAAGAGATTAGTGGTCATGAGGTAGAACTGGAAGAAGTTCCAGCTGCAGAAGCTACAACAGAAGATCTGGTGGAACCAGAGGATTCCGTAGTTCCCGATGAACCCCAGCCACTCCGCCGATCTAGTAGGGTTCCTCGCCAACCTGAGAGATACTACGGTTTTCTCATGGACGGTGGGAGCGAGGATTGCATCATGGAGGATGATGACCCAACTAGCTTCGAGCAGGCCATCACGAGTGGGGACTCAGTGAAATGGCTGGATGCTATGCGGTCCGAGATGGAATCTATGTACACCAACAAAGTATGGACTTTGGACGTTGCTCCTGAAGGGGTAAAACCCATTGGGAGCAAGTGGATCTTCAAAAAGAAACTTGGTGTAGATGGGAAAGTGGAGACTTTCAAAGCTAGACTTGTTGCGAAGGGTTTTCGTCAAAGACCAGGTGTGGACTATGACGAGACCTTTTCTCCAGTGGCTATGCTTAAATCCATCCGGATCATGCTTGCCATCGCTGCATATCATGATTACGAAATCTGGCAAATGGATGTTAAGACCGCCTTTCTAAACGGTGATTTAGAAGAGTGCGTGTACATCACTCAGCCAGAGGGCTTCGTAGACAGTGGGAGCAGCGGAAAGGTGTGCAAGCTGCTTAAATCCATTTATGGATTAAAGCAAGCATCGCGGAGTTGGAACATCTGTTTTGACGTCGTTATCAAAGAGTTTGATTTCGTCAAAAATCCAGATGAACCTTGTATCTACAAGAAGGTGGCAGAGAGTAAGGTTGTCTTCCTCGTATTGTACGTGGACGACATACTCTTGATAGGAAATGATATTCCTATGCTGCAATCGGTCAAGCTCTTCTTATCACAAAGATTCTCAATGAAAGATCTTGGTGATGCCTCCTGCATATTGGGAATAAGGATCTATAGAGATAGATCCAAACGGATTTTGGGATTGTCCCAATCCAGGTACATTGACACCATACTAAAGAGGTTTAGTATGGAAGAGTCCAAGCGTGGGAACTTGCCCACGATCTCTGGAGTCACTCTCTCCAAAGAGATGTCTCCCAAGACTGATTTGGAGAGAGCTTGCATGCAAGGGATACCCTATGCTTCGGCAGTAGGCTCTATCATGTATGCGATGCTATGTACGAGACCCGATGTAGCATACTCACTAAGTATAGTGAGCAGGTATCAAGCTGATCCTGGAGAGAGTCACTGGACAGCTGTGAAGAGCATTCTCAAGTACTTATGAAGGACTAGAGATATGTTCTTGGTGTATGGTAACGGAGAGCTCCAAGTGGAGTCCTTTACCGATTCGAGCTTCCAGAGTGATAAGGACGACTCTAAGTCGCAGTCGGGTTTTGTCTTTACCCTTTACGGAGGGGCGGTTAGCTGGAAGAGTTCCAAGCAGGAAACCGTGGCAGACTCGACGATGGAGGCTGAATACATCGCTGCCAACGATGCTGCCAAAGAGGCTGTCTGGATCAAGAAGTTCATTACTGAACTTGGAGTGGTTCCATCCATTGAGCATCCAATACCTTTGTATTGCGATAACAATGGAGCGCTGGCTTTGGCCAAGGAACCCAGGTCCCATCAGCGATCCAAGCATATTCTGAGGCGGTATCACCTGATCCGGGAGATAGTTGATCGCCGGGAGATCGAGGTCAGGAGGGTCGACACGAAGAACAACAGGGCGGATCCACTCACGAAGGTCATTCCCCAGATACAGTTTGAGAGACTCTTCGGGATGCTCAGTATGCGATATTACAGCAGTTGGCCCTAGTGCAAGTGGGAGATTGTTAGTTGTATGTATGCCCTAGAAGCCAGTATTATACAGATGATGTATATTATATTGGATGCTTGGACATATATAGAGATGACTTTCTTGCTCGATATGATAGTATGCTATCTGGTTACTCTTTATCTTAACATGTACACTAGTCTCTTTAAACTGTCTTATGGTTACATGTTGGTAAAGCCCTTAGGATGTGTACTTGACTACCTGGACTATGATGCAGATCATACTAGTGGGGACATGGTAGTCCATAAGTACATCCTTCAAGGTCCCTAGTCGTGGGTGTATCGAGACGGGGCATCGATATACCAGAGTAGACTAGCGTATACGCTTCTCGACCCATGAGATGGGCGATGGATGATCCCATATCCATTGGTGTTTGACATCAGAGATGGTGTACGAGTGCTCAGTGGAGACTGGGTACACTGGACGGACTCGCCGAGAACTCCCAGATGGTATTATACCTCACGTCAGACGGCAGTTCTCAGGTGACACTTGTATAGGTTAGTCTGTAGACCCGAGATCGTCATAGAGTCTTGTGTGATTCCCACTGTGCTTTGATCTCCACCTTACCACGTCCATGAGGGCGTGCAAAACGGTGGTCTTTGGGTACAGTCCCGAGTGACATGGAGGCAATGAGCGATAGGAGGGGTTTCGTCTCTCCCGGTATTGGGGGTTGATGTTGCGCTGTGCTCGATTGGCCGTAACAGGGAAGTCCCTGGCCAGGACTGATCAGAGATTTGCTGGTAAGTGTTACCAGTAGTTTCTCGACCCGTTATGAGCCTCACATCGGCACGACTTATCGGTTATTGGGGTCTGACGTTCACCACCCCTAGATCTGATATGCGACGTATCAGACGAACAGACCGGACTGTACGGTAAGTGTTACTGGTTGGATTCACAGGAGTGTGAGCGGGCTAGCTCGTCGTTCTTCTGATTGCTCAATACCCGGATGGCCGTTACGTTTAGCAGACCGCTTGCGGCTTGTGGGTGCTTGATATGATCATCATCTGCTACCGGCGTATTGACGAGTCTTTAGAGTCCTACACAGAGGTTTCCTGGCTCAAGCGAAACGAAATAGGAGCGCATATGAGATATGTGCGGGATCGAGAATAATGCGTGTATGTGATACCGTATTTCATTCTCGCGATAAATGTTTCGATTGGTTATATTCGATATGACCTAGTTATCGAATCATTGATTCGATAAATCGACACATTAGATACTAGTCGGTTATATGCGATATAACCGGATCGTTAAATCAAGTGTTGATTTAATGATTTAATGTATAATTATATATTTGATATATAATTTTGCATTAGCTAGTATTGGTTCACTTTATATGGATTTTCTCACTTGATGTGCAAGAAGTATATGTGATATACTTTTGTGCACACATTTGTATCATGATTGATGATACTTGATTATTTAGTTAAGTGCAAAGAATTAAACCATGGTTAAGTGTTGATTAGGGTTTTGCATTTTCATTTATTTATTTATTTATTTATTTGAAAAGGATTAAGATGAGAATGGTGGCCTTTTTTGTTTTAAGTTGAAGCTTCATGAAGCTTTGACTTTTGTAACCATTCTTGTCATCATGCTTAACCCTAACCCATCCAAGTGACCATGGTTTATTCTCTACACTTAACCTAGGTTAGAAGATGATAAGTATTGATTTTATTATTCTTTTTACACAACACTTATCATATTCTATCTACTTCTTCTTCTTCATCTTCAAGAGAAAAACCTTGATGCCATCAATGGCAACTTGAGTTCTAAAGTGAGAAATCAAATTCTAAAGTGAACCCACCTCCTATTTCTTCACCCTCTACCTCTTGCCAAGTTGTTTTGGGTGTTTTCTTCACAAGTTTCACCACTTGGTGAAGTTGGAGCTTGAACTTGTGCAACCTCGACGTAGATCATCTTCGGCACGAAGCCGACGACCTATTCCGCTCGTTTCTCCGATGAAGCCGTCGCGAGAGTCCAAGATTCAAGATGGACAGCGAGAGGACGCCCACGTGGAGCTAAGGAAGTGGATATCCGGATCTACAAAGGTTGTAGCATCTTAACTTTAGTTAAGTTGTTAACTAGATTTATATTTCGCCTAGAATTCTAGTCTAAGATCCGTATTAGGGTTTCTCGGTATCCATAAAATTTTAAATTCGCATGTTCGATGCCTTGTGAGACCTCTATAAGGTGCCTAGGAACCTTTCACTTCCGGGTTGAGGTTGATGCCACCAGTGTTGTATATTATTTACTTTTCCGCATTAGGATGGACCCAAGGAGGGGAGCACAGGTGACCGGGTTTTGGGGTTCAGTGGGAGACCATCTCGAGGAGTCGAGACCGGGTCTCCTAAACTCCAGAATTGGTAGGGTCGCTTGCCGCTCTCGTTGGGGTCCAGGGTGTGGGCTTGGCTATTCATCGCAACTGTGGAATCCGTATTTTCTATTATTGGCTAAATACTAAATACGGACGTCCTAGTATATCCCACATTATATCTATATTTCTGCTGCCTGTGTTCTGTGATATCTGCGAAGAATGACATATTATATATATGATATATAGTAGACGTTGCTTATGTTTTACACCCGTGCTAGTCACGTCTCGGTATGCTGTTAGTTAAGTAACCTAACGGTGCATAACGGAACATTGCGGCGAATGTGGATGGCATAAACGTACGTGTTATTTTCGTTTCTTTTCTGTGATTGGCTTAAGGACTTAAACGATGGGATTACATTAATGTGATTAATGTAAAGAAAATAAACCTAAAAAGATGTAGAATCGGATTTGAAAACCACTCGGCTATTTATGAAAAAGCTACATTTCAAAACTGCGGAGCTTAAGCCACTCCTTTTGAAAACCATTTGATTCTACAACGATATCAAGTTCAAAGCGTTAAAGATTTTCTTAAAAATCATCCGCAACCCTCCGTCATTTTAGGAAGTAGAGTACTTAGTAATCGTGCTACGTTTGTTGACCTTAGCCAAGGCGTAGTGTACGGTAGCTAAGTGATGTCTTCCTACAATGCATATGATGCAGATTAATTAGGACGGGCATATAACTTTATTGACCTTAGCCAAGGGTCATGTGAACGGGTCTGATTAATCAAGAAATGACGGGTTGAGCTTGACTAATACTCGTGATTTGTTGACCTTAGCCAAGGTCACGAGTGCTAGGGGTAAAAACCACATCAGGAATTTCAATAGTTGAAATTTACGATGAGATTGCATACCTTCCATGTGATGGTTGGATCCCAATACCACTGTGGGCAATAGTTGCTCCCAGGAGAGTTTTACAGTTTACAATTAGCTAACTCATTAGGTGTCTAGAAAGGTGATAACGGGGCTACGCCTCTGGGAAAACGAGATTTACTTTAATTAGGTCTGTACGAAAACACGGGGAACCTCCCTCAAGTACCGACACTGGCCTGGCTAAACGGTTAGCGAAGTTGTAGATTGTAATTAATCCTGGCTAGTTTTCTTTTTAAGGTTTGAAAGAAAAACTCGATTAAAGCAGTGGGAAAATCGATTAGACAAGATAATAACCAATCTGATCTTTGCAAGAGCTTTCGCTGAATATTCTTTTCTCTCTCTTAATGGCAGATACCAATGACTGGACTCAAGCTTCTACTAGATAAAAATAAACTGAATGGGACCAATTATAAAGACTGGCTGAGGAATTTGAAAATAGCCTTGACTTATGATAAAGTATCATATGTCCTCACGGCTTCAGCCCCGCCTGTCCCAGGTCCAAAATCCTCAGTTACGGACAAAGAAGTCCGCAAGACATGGGACGCTGACTGTGCCACGGCCAAATGCCTCGCGCTTGCATCGATGGACAACACATATCAAAAGCAGCACGAGAATATGGACATTCAAACCATATTGCTCCATACAAAGGAGTTGTATGGAGAACAATCCCGTGTATTACGATACGAGGCATCAAAGAAATTGTTTGAGATGCAAATGGCCCCTGGCACACCAGTAGGAGACCATGTTCTGAAGATGATAGCTCTTATAGAAGAGCTTGAGGACCTTGGATGGACGATGGACAATGAACAATATACGGATATTATTCTGCAGTCCCTCCCCTCCACCTTTGCTCAATTCACAGTGAACTTCAACATGCACAACATGGAGAAGGAACTCCCTGAACTCCTTAATATGTTAAGGAGTGCAGAGAGCACTATGAAATCAGTAAAAACTCCCGTTATGACTGTTGGACAGTCTTCCTCTTCTCACCCAAAAGCTAAGGCCAAGGGAAAGAAAAAGAAGAAGCCCACCAATTCTAAGGGTGGAGTTAAAAAGGTGAAGGGAAAGGAAAAGTCCAAAGCTGGAGACTCGGGGAAAGGGGAATGTTTTCATTGCCACAAGACAGGACATTGGAAGCGCAACTGCACGGAGTACTTAAATCTCAAGAAGAAGCATAGGGATGCTTCTGCTTCAGGTGCGTTTGTGACAGAAAACTGTTTTTCAATAAACTCTGCTTCCTGGGTATTGGATACCGGTTCAGGTTCTCACATTTGCAATTCTATGCAGGGGCTGAGAAATAGCAAGATTTTGAAGACAGGTGACCATACTCTCCGCGTTGGAAATGGTTCCAATGTACACACAGGCGCAGTGGGAGAGTATCACTTGGGGTTGCCATCTGGATGTATATTGGTTTTGAACCCATGTTATTTTGTACCAAGTATGCTTTGTAATATAATATCCGTTTCTTTGTTAGACAATGAAGAATATAATTTTGTATTACAGAACAATGTTATGAACATTCACCTGAATCAAATGTTGGTTGCGTATGGTACACTTAATAACGGGATATATGTCCTAAATCAACATACAGTTTTCAGTATACAACACACTAATAAAAGAAAACTTTCAGAATTAAATGAAGCTTTTCTTTGGCACTGTGGACTTGGTCATATTAAAGAAACAAGACTAAACAAGTTACACAAAGATGGATATTTAAACTCTTTTGAATATAAATCTTATACGACTTGCCAGTCTTGTATCAAG
Source organism: Agapanthus africanus (assembly GCA_030015575.1). Classification (NCBI taxonomy): domain Eukaryota; kingdom Viridiplantae; phylum Streptophyta; class Magnoliopsida; order Asparagales; family Amaryllidaceae; genus Agapanthus; species Agapanthus africanus. The sequence goes on from JASDDO010000004.1 coordinate 213,642,196, forward strand.
GGTAAAATGACCAAAACTCCGTTTACCGGACACGGAGAAAGAGCTACTGAGCTCCTAGGCCGCATACATAGTGATGTATGCGGGCCAATGTCTACACAGGCTAGAGGCGGTTTTTCATACTTCATTACGTTCACTGACGATTTCTCAAGGTTCGGTCATGTATTTTTATTAAAGCACAAGTCCGAAGCTTTCGAGAAATTCATTGAATATAAACAAGTAGAAAAACAAACCGACTTGAGTATCAAGATGCTTCGATCAGATCGAGGTGGTGAGTATCTCAGTACAGAATTTGCAAACTTCCTAAAAGAGAATGGGATTCTCTCTCAGCTCACTCCTCCTTACACACCACAGTACAACGGTGTGTCAGAACGACGGAATCGGACCCTATTAGATATGGTCCGTTCCATGATGAGTGATGCTGAGTTACCCGTCTCATTTTGGGGGCATGCATTGAAGACTGGAGCGTTTCAACTGAACAGGGTTCCAACCAAAGCCGTGTCTACCACGCCATATGAGATATGGCATGAGAAAAGACCATCTCTTAAGAGAATAAAGATTTGGGGTTGCCCGGCCTATGTTAAAAAGCAGAATCCGGACAAACTCGAGACACGGTCAGTCATGTGTAACTTTGTGGGATATCCAAGGAACTCTTATGGATATCTATTCTACCACAAGGAGGAACAAAAAATGTTTGTTTCTCAGCATGCCACATTCTTGGAAAAAGAGTTTTCACAGATAAAGATGATGGCAAGGTGGTGGATCTAGAAGAGGTTCTAGAGACACAAACTACAAATGACGATTTGGTTGAACCGGCTGTTGCAATAGAAACTGAGGAACCTCGGCCACTCCGTAGGTCTGGTAGGACTTCTCGCCCACTGGAGAGGTACTACGGTTTCCTCATTGATGGTGACGGAGAAGACTACATCATGGATGATGATGATCCTACCAGTTTTCAGCAAGCTATCACGAGTGGAGACTCTGTGAAGTGGCTGGATGCCATGAGATCCGAAATGGAGTCTATGTACACCAACAAAATATGGACTTTGGACGTTGTACCCCCTGGGGTAAAACCTGTGGGATGCAAATGGATCTTTAAAAGAAAGATTGGTGTAGATGGGCAGGTAGAGACCTATAAGGCAAGACTTGTGGCGAAGGGTTTTCATCAAAGACCAGGTTTGGACTATGACGAGACTTTTTCGCACGTAGCCATGCTTAAATCCATTCGGATCCTACTTGCTATTGCTGCTCACTACGACTATGAAATCTGGCAGATGGACGTTAAAACGGCATTTCTAAATGGAAATTTAGAAGAATGCGTTTATATGAATCAGCCAGAGGGCTTCATTGACAGTGGGAGCAGCGGGAAAGCATGTAAATTGCTTAAATCCATATATGGGTTAAAGCAGGCATCACGGAGTTGGAACATCTGTTTCGATGATGTCATCAAAGAGTTTGATTTCATCAAAAATCCAGATGAACCTTGTGTTTATAAGAAGGCTGTAGGGAGAGCTGTCACATTCCTCGTATTGTACGTGGACGACATTCTTCTGATAGGAAATGATATTCCTATGCTACAGTCGGTCAAATCTTTCTTATCACTGAGGTTCTCCATGAAGGACCTGGGTGATGCCACATACATTCTGGGCATAAGGATCTATAGGGATAGATCCAAAAGGTTATTGGGATTGTCCCAAACCAGGTACATCAACACCATCCTAAAAAGGTTTAGTATGGAAGACTCCAAGCGGGGTGCCTTACCCGCTTGCCATGGGGTCACTCTCTCCAAGGACTCTTGCCCAAAGACCGATGAAGAGAGAGCTTGTATGAGCGTTATACCCTATGCTTCGACAGTAGGATCTATAATGTATGCGATGTTATGTACACGCCCAGATGTAGCTTATGCACTTAATGTTGTAAGCAGGTATCAATCCAACCCAGGGGAGAATCACTGGACAGTAGTGAAGAACATTCTTAAGTACTTACGAAGGACTAAAGAATTGTTCTTGGTGTATGGTAATGGAGATCTCCAAATGGAGGCCTTTACCGATTCGAGCTTCCAGAGCGATAAGGACGACAACAAATCTATCTCTGGGTTTGTATTTACCCTCAATGGAGGGGCGGTAATTTGGAAGAGCTCCAAACAGGATACCGTTGCAGACTCTACGATGGAAGCTGAGTACATTGCTGCAAATGATGCCGCCAAGGAAGTCGTCAGGATGAAGAAGTTCGTCTCGGAGCTAGGAGTAGTTCCAACCATTATTGATCCAATACCATTGTATTGTGATAATAATGGGGCTATGGCGTTAGCCAAGAAGCCCAGGTCCCATCAGCGGTCCAGACACATCCTGAGGCGTTTTCATTTGATCCGGGAGATTGTAGATCGCCGCGAGATCGAGATTAGGAGAGTAGACACAAAGAATAACGCCGCGGATCCATTCACCAAGGCCCTCCCTCAGCCGCAGCATGAGCGACTTTTTGAGATGTTGGGTATGAGATACGCCAATAACTGGCCTTAGTGCAAGTGGGAGATTGTTGGATATATGTATGCCCTAGAGGCCATTATATGATAGTGGATGTATCTGTATATATATATATATATATATATATATATATATATATATATTCAGTATACATTCTCGCTCGACATGATAGTATGCTATCTGGTTCTTCTTTATCTGACATTTTGATTTGATCATGCATTTATTCATTCATACATGCTGATAAAGCCCTGAGGATATCGGCTTGACTAGTGTGATTATGATGGAGATCATAATAGTGGGACATCTGTAGTTTATAAGCATATCCCGGAATGTCCCTAGTCGTAGGTATATCGAGACGGGGCATCGATATAACAGAGTAGACTAGCGTATATGATACTCGACCCATATGATGAGCGATGAATGTTCCCACATTCATCGATGTTTGACATCGAGATCGTATACGGGTGCTCAGTGGTGACTGGGTACACTGGACGGACTCACCGAGAACTCCTATATGGAATTATATCTATCGTCGGATAGCAGTTCTCAGGTGACACTGGTACAGGTTAGTCTGTAGACCCGAGATCGTCATAGTCTTGTGTGCTCTCCCACTGTACTTTGATTACCACCCTACCACGGCTCTACTGAGTCGTGCTAACAGGTGGCCGTTGAGTACAGTCCCGAGACACACGAAGGCGATGAGCGATAGGAGGGGTTTCGTCTCTCCCGGTATTGGGAGTTGATGCTGTGTTGTGCTCGACTGGTTATATCAGTAAGTCCCTGGCCAGGGCTGCTGAGATTTACTGATAAGTGTTATCAGTATTTTCTCGATCTGTTATAGACCATTCACCGGCACGACCTATTGAGTTATTGGGGTCGACGTGACCATCCCTAGGCTCGATATGCAGCATATCTGACGAAAAGACCGGACTGTACGGTAGTGTTGCCGGTTGGCTCGACGGGAGTTGTAGCAGGTTCGCTTGTTTTCTTCTGATCGCTCAATACCCGGGTGGCCGTTACGTTTAGCTGACCGCTTGCGGCTTGGGGGTGCTTGATATGATCATCACCCACTGCCGGCGTATTGACGAGTCTTAGAGTCCCACAAAGGAGTTACCTAGTCCAGGCGAAACGTTGTGGTGCGCGTATGCGATATGCGCATGGACCCGGTTAAAATGCGCGTATGAGATACCGTATATTAATCGGGCGGCTGGCTTTTGGTCGGGTCGTATGTGATATGACCGGGTTGATAAATCAAGTGTTGATTTATCATTTAACTATTAGCTTCTCACTAGAAATCCTTTCTTGTCCTTTTTGGATGTATGCATGCATGTATGCATTCATTCTTATTCATGCACATATTGATGTGCATGCACACATGCATACATACATCATTCTATCATGGTTGTATATGCATAGAAAATGGTGGCAATATAAGACTCACACCTTGGTTATTTATATGGATAATTATTTCTATTTGTTTTAAAACAAAATGAAAAAGGAAAGGATAATTCATGGTTTGTTTCTACACTCTTCTTTGACCTAACCATGCTCGACTACTTTTAACCATGGATTAAACTTTCCTTTTATGTTTTAACTCAAATTAAATAATATCTTTATCATTTAACCATGGTTTGAGATGAGAAGAGGAATATATATATACATAAATTTTCTATTTTCTTTCATGAGATTATCTTTTTCTCTTCTTCTTAAAAAGCCATCATCTTTTTCAACCTTGCTCTTTTGCTCTCTAGATCTTTCAAGTGAGCAAAATACTCAACAAGATAGGATTTTGAAGTGAGAAAAAGAACCACAACACCATTCTACACAAGTCTTGCCCACTTGTATAGAGTGCTAGCTTCATTCCTTTCTCTTGATAAAGTGAAATTGCAAGCTTGGACAAAGGAGCTTCGGGTGGATCGTCGTGGACGTTAGAAGACCTCAAGCTAACCGTTTTACAACCCTCAAGTGGCCAAGGAGTCTAGCATAGGGAGCTACAAAGGTTGTACTCTCAAAACCCTAGTCTTTGTTACTTGTTAAGTTATGAAACCCTAATTTTCTTCGATTGATTCTTTGTATGCTTACTTAGCACCCTAAAAATAATCTTTGAGACATGTGATGCTTCCAAACCCTTCATAGGGTGCTAGGTAACCTAACATCAAGCATGCCCTGGCAAATATTTTTAATTTCAAATTTAGATGCCTTAAATTGTTATATGCAGAAATGGATTGTCGGGTAAAATTTATAACTAACAACAGTCAAGTAGGATCAATGAAATAATACCATACACCATTCATACGGTAACAGAAACTAGTAGCATTGGGCTCGGTTGTTACAGAAATACAAAGGTGAAATGGAAGTGGTAATGAAATACTTGGTTTGGTTGTGAATAGCAGTCGCAATTTACTTTGCCCTCTTACTAATCCCTTGATATGTCTTTACTTAATACCTTCTGTACACCATCGTTATGCTAATTGGTTTTCTTCATTCCCCACAGTTCGGCACCAGCCTAAGGTTTGGAAGAACACTATCCAATTTGCGTAATAGGTGTACTATCTCCTAAACCAAGGAGTACTCGCAACCTGAGAGAAGGTAAAAGGAAAAGCCAACTAAATAGTCCTATTCGTTTTCTCCAGAACCGGAAACCATTCTCGAATAAATTCCTTCGTGTTCGTATATAACCATACGATGGTTTTATCCAATTGAAGTGGACGTTCGTAATAATACGGGGTGTCCTGGAGAAAAGGGTAAAAGTAGGAGTGGCAAAGAGGTTTGCAATTCTGACAATCCAAAAGCCAGTGTTAAAGAAGGTTCGGTTAATTTTGGTCACTGAGTCATAGTCTAGGGTCGAGTCATGGTCGCTGCCAAAGAGAGAGAAAAGAAACACTCAGCGTGCACTCTAACCTAGATCAGAATGGTTACCAATTTATCTAATCTGGAAACCTCCCACTGTACCGTCAAATTCTCCTCCAAACCTGAAAGAAGAATTAGTCGGGATCACCCGAGGAGTAAACCAACTCATCGGTGGGAATCGGGATCCAACTATCATCGCATGATAACGTGACGGAATCCGCTCACGTTATCACACTCCAGAAGGTATGCGCATATCTGGCAAGTTTCAGTTTCTTTAGAAACTCCCGATGTGATTTTTACCCCATGCTCTTATGACCTTGACTTTGGCCAACATATCATAAGTCACATGTCAAGTTCTACCCGTCATTCTCCAGGTTAATTTGAACCCACCCGTACATACCCTTGACTTCGGCCAAAATAGTAGTACGACTGTCCCAAACCAACGCATCTATCTATGTTGCATATGAATACCCAATAGCTACCAATCATTGTGCCTTGACTTTGGCCAAAATACACAACTAAAATACTTATTGACTATCCATATGAAACGACAGAGGGCTACGAATGGTTTCTGGCGAAAACCTTTAACGTAATGAACTTGATATCGTTAAAGGAACCGGATAGCTTTTAAAAATATAGTGACGAAAACCTTTGCTAAAGAGGTCACTCCCGGTGAAGAGATCTCGGCTCTTTCCCCGTAGAATGAGGTGCAGGATATTCCAACTGAATACCACGATGCAAAGCAAAAGTAATCGGCTATAGTGAAGTCATTGCCCTGACGCAAACTTCTGTCCAAGGGGTCACTCCCGGTGAAGGAATCTCGGCCCTTGCCTCGTCGACTGAGGAGCAGGATATTCCAACTGAATACCACTGTGCAAAACAAAAGTGAACGTCCTTGCAATAACAGCTTTTTGAAAAGTGTTCCAACAACATCAGAATAGGTTTGTTTTTAACTTGCATTGATCCGAATCAATGCAGTCCCATCAATTGATCACACTAATAAAGAACGAAAATAATGACGTACGTATATGCCATCCGCATTCGCCACTGGGTCCCGTCATTACCCGTTAGGTTAGTTAACTAACGACAGAGCGGGGACTGGACTAGCGCGGATGCAAAACATATACAACATCTACTAGTATATATATCAATATATAATATTTTCGCTCAAGGCGTGATAAAATGCAACATCACAGAAATGTAATAAGCATCACAGAACAATACAGATATCTGGGATCCCCGGGTTTCACAGAGCCGCTACTGAAATCCGACGTTTCTCTGGTCGTGTGGATAGCCTGTGCAATGAAATCATAGACCCCTATGGGCGCGGCAAGTTACCCGCCAAAACCTGAAGCGAGGCAGCCCCCTTCAGCACCGTGAATGGACCACCCAGCACTTCACGGAATCCGGTAACTTGGGCACCCCTCCTGGGTCAACCTGTACCCCCTACGAGTGCGGCGAATAGCCCGCCAATTCTAGAGTGAAGCCCCCTCCGTCTCAACGCCATGAGATGCGAGCCCGTTGCCCTCTAGAACCCGGCTATCCATGCACCCCTCCGCTGGGTAATCCTAGTACAGAAAGTAAAATATACATACAACGGGTACATCGACCTCACCCCGGTCGTGCCCCAAAAGAATAATATACAAACGGGCAGTGACGGCAGTCCACATGTCGGACGCTCTTCCCGCAATATCAAATGTACATATACAACAAAACTGTACTACCATTGCATCCAGGCTATCCCCCACGACCAATCCGCAACATCACAGCACAACACAGAACATCAACGTGAATGTCACGTTCGCAAATCCGTCTAACCGGGCTATAGCAGTTAGACAGGATTTACCGATCAAGTGACATTCACGGTCGCAGATATAATGTAAATACTGTGAACTAATGTGTATAAAATTTTCGATCGATCAAATTTTCCTAAGTGGGCCCCCAAGCACTACTGTAGCACTTAAAAAAATTCTGGGCCCAAAAAGAATATTCCAAAACCCCAATTTCCCTGTACAAAGATCACTGTGGAAAAATGGTGCAGCGAAGACACTGTACTGCGGCGGAACCGCGGCGCCAAGGGGGTTTTGGCCGCGGTTCCGCGGTGGTTCTACAGCATCACGCTACCATTTTTTCACAGATGTCTTAGAATTTCCTGAACAGTATTCTGCAACAACCTGAAAAATTTTTGGAGCCAAAAAAATTTCGACAGAGAACTGATGCATTGAAATAGCGAGTTTTGGAATTTTGTTCGATCGAAGATGTAAACACATTAGACCAAGCTAGACTAGGTTAATGGCGTGGCTCTGATACCAGTTTGGCGCCCCGGCCGTCAATCCGAGGCCAAAATGCGAAAACGATAATTTACTTTAACTTTTGAGCCGGCACCACCGCACACTATAATCCCGGATCGGGCCATTAACATAATCCTAGCTAACTAGAGAAGGGGTAAAGAGATATACCGAGCGATCCGTGTCCTTCGGTCTTCTCGTCGTCGTCCCGATCTCCCCGCGGAATCTCCGGTCTTCACCTCCTCGCCGGAAGGGCACCACGTCGCTGGCTTCTTTTACGGGCTCCCACCTCTAGACCGAGGCAACTGTTGGAGATAGTGCCCTTAGAGTCAATTATTAGGTCACAGGTACGTGATTGCAATGATTGATGGAGGACCTATCCCAGTAGGACAGTCTTACTCGAGATGATAGTATGCTATCTGGTTTACCTTTATCATCGTGTACTGTTTCAGGTGACCTGACAAGTTGCTATTACACGTTGATACAGCCCCTAGGATTCTTGCTTGACCACCAGCAGTATGAGGGCGATCATATAAGTGGGAGCTGGAGTCTATAAGCATATCCTTAAATGGTCCCTAGTCGTGTGAGTTTCGAGACAAGGCATCGATACTCCAGAGTAGACTAGTGTATACAGTCGAGACCCCGACGAGGGGCGGTGGCCGGTCTCACAAGCCACTGGTGTCAGTTGGATCACCTAAGATGTATACAGGTGCTCATTGGGTTATGAGTACACCGGACAGGACTCGCCGGGAACATGCTAGTTGGTCATATGCCAGACGTCAGATGGCAGTTCCCTGGTGACATTTGTGCAGGTTAGTTCATCGACCTGGGGATCGTCATTTGTCTCGTGTGAGTTCCCACTGTACTTTGATTACTACCCTACCACGGCTCAAAGGAGTCGTGCAAACAGGTTTTAGTTGGGTACAGTCCCGAGCCACATGGAGGCAGTGAGCGTATCTTCAGGGGTTCGTCTCTCCCGGTATTGGGGGTGAGGTCGTGCTGTGTCTAGGAGAGCCATTACACGAAGTCCTTGGCCAAGGCAAGGAGATTTACTGGTAGGTATTCCAGTAGTATCTCAGGGTGTTCTGGGCTACACTCCGACACGACTTGTACCGCTTTTGGGGGTCTGACTTTTACCAACCCCCTAGGCCCGCCATACGATGCTCATAGACGAACGGACCGGACTGTACGGATATTGTCACTGACAGGCTCAGTAGGGTTGTCAGGCTGAGTTCGCTCACAGACGTCCCTTTTAGTCAATACCTGGTAGCCCGTTACGTATTGGCTTATACCTCTGACGTGCTAGTGGTTAAATCCACAACCAAGGTGTTGACGAGTCTTTAGAGTCCCCCACATTCTGTTACTCAGCTTTCGGGCGAAAGGTTATAGAGGCCGTATGGAGATATGGCAAGGTCCGATCAGATACGTGCGGTATTGCACGGATCAGAATCGGACAGTTTGTACTATAGGTCGTATGGTTATATGGCAGGGTTCGATCAGATACGTGCGGTATTGCACGGATCAGGATCGAACGGATATTACTGGCCGGCTTTGGTTTAAGCCGGATCCTAGTATAGTACAGTGTAGATTTTGTCTCATTGCATTTGTATTTCGGTCGGAATACAAATGCGGGTGTGTATGCACAGTATCGGGGTTTTCCTGTAATTTATTACGGGACCAGTTTTCTGGAGTTGCCAGTTTGCTTTCCGTTTCGGCCGATTTCCATTGTTCCGTTCATTGGCCGAAGATTGGTGGAGGAGGGCTTATTTGCATAGTTGCAAATAAGTGTTTGTGGAGGGGGTCTTTGCATATTGTTTTATCATGACATCTTTTCATTGACCTTGACTTCTTGAATTCTTCTTGTCATGATGGCATGACTTTTGGCTCATCATGGTTGTTGATGATGAGGTTGGTGGTAGGTGGTGGAGTATGGGTTTTGTTTTGGTATCATTGCTTTTCATGATAACCATTCATCTCTCTCTCTTGCATTATATGAGAATGGCTACCATTTTTGATACACTCTCTCCACTCTCTCATTTCTCTTCACCACCATTTCCATGGCCGGCCACTAGTGGGAGGGGGCTGTCCAAAATTCTTGGGGTGGGATTTTTGTCATTCTAGCTTTGTAAAATCCCACATGTTTCATCTCCACAAGCTCATATCATTTCCTCCACCAAAAGGCAATTCCTACAACCCCAAAATGAGACTAGTACACTACATTCTACAGCACATCTTGGACACGTCGACTAGCCAGCTTCGTGCCCGAGTTGCCTCGGCATTGAGGTGGGAGCCCGTAAAAGAAGTAGGCGATGTGGTGCACTTCCGGCGACGAGAAGGAGATGGGACATTCCGCAGGAGATTGGGACGACGACGAGAAGACCGGAGGACTCGGATCTGTCGGTATATCTCTCTTCCCTTTCTTGTAGATAGCTAGGACTAGTTAGTGGTTCGATCCGGGTATTAGTGCGCGGCGGTTTGCCAGTTCAAGTAAAATTTTAAAGTTTATCACCGCTTCCGTATTTGGCCGTCGGATTGACGGCCGGGGCGCCGCCGTGCACTTACAGTGGTATCAGAGCCTCGCCATTAACTTAGTCTAGCTTTGTGTAATGTGTTTGCATTTCCGATCGATCAAAAAGTTCCAAAACCGTGTTTTTCAAAGTGACAGTTTTCTGTTGAATTTTTTTAGTCTCCAAAAATTTTTCAGGTTGTATAAAATTGATGTACTGGAGATTACAAGGATACTGTAGAAATTCGACAGGGTCAGTCGACAGTGGAGGCGTGGAACCGCGGCCAAAACCCCCTTTGGGCCGCGGTTCCGCCGCGCACTGTGCAGATCCCTGCACCAAATTTCTACAGTGTCTTTGTGGGCTTAAAATATGGGTTTTGGAATATTAATTTTGGGCCCAGATTTTCTTGATGTGCTACAGTAGTACTTGAGGGCCCACTTGTTAAAGTTTGATTGATCGGATATTTTAAACACATTATTTCACAGTATTTACATTATATCTGCGACCGTGAATGTCACTTGATCGGTAAATCCGGTCTAACTGCTATAGCCCGGTTAGACGGATTTACGAACGTGACTTTCACGTTGATGTTCTGTTTTTGCTGTGATGTTGCGGATCGGTCGTGGGGGATAGCCTGGATGCAATGCTAGTGCAGTTGTGGTTGTATTATGTACATTTGATATTGCGGGACGAGCGTCCAACATGTAGACTGCCGTCACTGCCTGATTGTATTATTCTTTTGGGGCACGACCTGGTTGCGGTCGATGTACCCGTTGTATGTATATTTTACTTTCTGTACTAGGATTACCCCGCGGAGGGGTGCACGGATAGCCGGGTTCTAGAGGGCAACAAGCCCGCATCTCATGGCATTGAGACGGAGGGGGCTTCACTCTAGGATTGGCGGGCTATTCGCCGCACTCGTAGGGGGTACAGGTTGACCCAGGAGGGGTGCCCAAGTTACCGGATTCCGTGAAGTGCTGGGTGGTCCATTCACGGTGCTGAAGGGGGCTGCCTCGCTTCAGGTTTTGGCGGGTAACTTGCCGCGCTCGTAGGGGTCTAGGATTTCATTGCACAGGCTATCCACACGACCAGGGGAACGTCGGGTTTCAGTAGTGGCTCTGTGAAACCCGGGGATCCCAGATATATGTATTGTTTCTGTGATGCTGTTCATTTTCTGTGATGTTGCATTTCTTTCACGCCTTGAGCGAATATAATATATTGGTATATATATTAGTAGATGTTGTATATGTTTTACATCCGCGCTAGTCCAGTCCCCGCTCTGTCGTTAGTTAGCTAACCTAACGGGTAATGACGGGACCCAGTGGCGAATGCGGATGGCATATACGTACATCAGTATATTTTCGTTCTTTTTGGTGTGATCAATTGATGGGACTGCGTTGATTCGGATCAATGCAACTTAAAAACAAACCTAATCTGATGTTGTTGGAACACTTTTCAAAAAAGCTGTTATTGCAAGGACGTTCACTTTTGTTTTGCATCGTGATATTCAGTTGGAATATCCTGCTCCTCAGTCGACGAGGCAAGGGCCGAGATCCCTTCTCCGGGAGTGACCCCTTGGACAGAAGTTTGCGTCAGGACATTAACTTCACTATAGCCGATTACTTTTGCTTTGCACCGTGGTATTCAGTTGGAATATCCTGCACCCCATTCTATGGGGAAAGAGCCGAGATCCCTTCACCGGGAGTGAGCTCTTTAGCAACGGTTTTCGTCACTATATTTTTAAAAAGCTATCAGTTCCTTCGACGATATCAAGTTCTTTACGTTAAAGGTTTTTGCCAGAAACCATTCGTAGCCCTCCGTCGTTTCATATGGGTAGTCAATAGTATTCAAGCTGTGTTTGTTGGCCAAAGTCAAGGCACAGTGTTTGGTAGCTGTTGGTTATTCATATGCAGCATAGATAGATGCGTTGGTTTGGAACAGTCGTATAGCCTTGTTGGCCAAAGTCAAGGGCTTGTGCGGGTGGATTCGAATTAACCTGGAGAATGACGGGTAGAACTTGACATGTGACTTATGATTTGTTGGCCAAAGTCAAGGTCATAAGAGCATGGGGCAGAAATCACATCGGGAGTTTCAAAAGTACTGAAACTTGCCAGATATGCGCATACCTTCTGGAGTGTGATACCGTGAGCGGATTCCGTCACGTTGTCATGCGATGAGAGTTGGATCCCGATTCCCACTGATGAGTTAGTTCACTCCTCGGGTGTTCCCGACTAATTCTTCTTTCAGGTTTGGAGGAGAATTTGACGGTACAGTGGGAGGTTTCCAAATTAGATAAATTGGTAACCATTCTGATCTAGGTTAGAGTGCACGCTGAGTGTTTCTTTTCTCTCTCTCTTTGGCAGCGACCATTGACCCGACCCTAAGACTATGACTCAGTGACCAAGTTGACCGAACCTTCTTAAACACTGGTTTTTGGATTGTCAGAGTTGCGAACCTCATTACCACTCCTACTTTTACCCTTTTCTCCAGGACATCTCGTATTACTACGAACGTTCACTTCCATTGGACAAAACCATCGTATAGTTAGATACGAACTCGAAAGAATTTATTCGAGGATGGTTTCAGGTTCTGGAGAAAACGGATAGGATTATTCAGTTGTCTTTTCCTTTTACCCTCTCTCAGGTTACGAGTACTCCTTGGTTTAGAGGTAGTACACCTATTACGCAAATTGGATTGTCTTCTTCCAAACCTTAGGCTGGTGCCGACCGGTAGGGAATGAAGAAAACCAATTAGCCTAACGATGGTGTACAGAAGGTATTGAGTTAAGACAAAGCAAAGGATTAGTAAGAGGGCAAAGTAAATTGCGACTGCTATTCACGACCAAACCAAGGATTCCTTCGCCAATCCTACATCACCTTTGTATTTCTCCAGGACACTCCGTATCACTACGAAGATCCACAGTTTATTGGATACTCCATCGTATGGTTATATACGAACTCGAAAGGAACTTGTTCCAGTTCGGGGATGGATTCTGGTTCAGGAGAAATAGGAATAAGATTTATTCGGTTGTCTTTTATCTTCACCTTCTCTCGCTTTGCGAGTGTTCCTAGGATTGGGACAGCACACCCATTATGCTTATTGGATAGTCTACTTCCAAACCATAGGCTGGTGCCGAACGGTAAGGAAGGAAGAAAACCATTTGGCCTAAAGGGCTGTGCAGAAGGTAAAGACTAAAGACATATGAAGGGATTTGGAGAGGTGGCAAGGAACTATACGGTTACAGTCGTGAATCTGGAAGAGGCATTACTAGGAATACCGGGATACCCCATCGAAACATTTCAATGTTTCAGTTTCACTGTGTACTGTTAAAGGAAAACTGATTTCCCAGTTAGACACTTGCTCCAGGGTATGTATTTACCAAGTATGATTCTCACATCTGTATAGTTTTACAGATGTTGAGTGGGAGTAAGTTGTTGGGAATTGGGTGATCATCCTCATTATATCGGGATTCGTTGTAATCGGTGATATTTGAGGAAGTCACATGGGTTGTTTGCCGGTCGGCAAATATTTGGTTTTGAATATCCGCTGTTATGCACCAATTTCAAATCGATATATCTATACGTCTATTTTCATAGAGTGAGATATACTTTTTGAAATTATGTCGATGACATTTACCTATACCAGTGGATGGTTAGGTAAGGAGCATTAAACAGCGGTGTAATTCTTCTTAACCATAAGTACAGTTTTCAACCTACGACACACAGTGAATGAGTTATCAAACTCAAGGGACTCATACAGAGTATTGTATGTTGTCCAGGGTCCATCAGGACAAAGGGGTTGGTCCTCGTACTATATTCGGTTTACTTATGACTTCTCTAGTTTTTAGACAGGTGTTTCGTGGAAACACAGGGTCCGAATTTTGAGAAGTTGTAGGTATTTGAATAGAGTAGAGAACCAGGTGTAGCAAGTATCGGGATTCTTCAAAGAGATCGAAGATGTAGATACTTGTGTATGGTATTCAGTTGATAGTAATGATAAAGAGATCTTGTTTCTCTTTCAGGTTACTCATAATTGGAAGCATTCCTAAGTTGAGTAACGCTGATCGACCTTCTTCCATTTAGGGAATATGCACTGGGGACAGCTGCATGATTTGAATCTGGTTCAATTAAATCAGTGCCTCTGGTCCTATATGGGATATAGAACAGTTCGTATCTTAACGATGTTAAGGTACGGGGAGTTGTCCGGTTTATGCTTAAAACCAGACATTGGACAACTCAAGGCACGTTTCTGTAATGGTTGTTTATGGGTTGACCCAGGCTATGACGAGGGTTGATTTTCTACCATCTGGATGAACAATAGCAATATTGTTCTAGACTCGCCACAGTTTTATTAAAAATGGATTTTTTCAGAAAACAGTAGTGGGAGTATGGTAGAACTGGAAGTGATTCCAGAACCATAAACGATTACTGAAGATTTGATAAGGAACCTAAAGATTCAATCTGGATTGACATTCCATTGGCCACTCCGCAGATAAGGTGGGTAACTTCAGGCACCCGAGAGGTACTACGGTAGCCTCAAGGACGGTGACAGGGAAGTTCTTGTTTACCCACAATTACCATTGCTGTTGTTCCAGGCTGCGAGACCAGGCGGGAGGATGAGTATAGCGTCGTTCTAAAACTAGTTTTAGAAGTGTACGTCTATATGACTCTGCCAGAGGGTTGTCGTAGTCAGTGGGAGCAGCGGAAGCATTGGTGGAAAGGTAGCTTATGTCTATTTATAGACTAAAGCAGATGTAGCGGAGATAGATCATCTATTTCTTACGTGACAGTCATGGGTTTGACTTCATCAGAATAGGGAATGGATATGTTGAGAAGGTAGTAGGGTGTGATATCCTGGTATTAGGATGACATACACAGAATAGGAAAAGAAACTCCTATACTACAGTCGGTTATACTTTGGTCGTCACACAGTGGTTTCTCCACAAAGGAAATGGATTTTATATCAGACATACTGGTTACTGGATCTATGGTTTTAGATCTATATTTGGGTGGTTTCCCAATCAAGGTACTTTGACAGCATTCTAAGAGTATTTAGAATGGACGACTCCTGGCACGGTAGTGTACCTGCAGGTAATAGAGTCACCCTCTCTAAAGGTGTCTTACAGACTAAAGGGGAGAGGAACGTACATGATTGGCAGATCACTTGCTCAGGCAATTGAGTCAATCATGAAATGTCAAGTACCACACCAGATGTTGTTCTTGCACTAGATACAATAAGTTGATATTGATCCAATCCTAGAGAAACAGTCGGAAGCAGTTTTAGAACATAAGTGCATGTTCTAGGGATATGATAACGACAGCCTCATTCGGGAAACAATTATCATTCCAGGCTTCAAAGGTGACATGGACGATAAGGAAGTTGTCAGAGTTATAGTTTTTCCTTCTGATGAGGGGCAGTATTTTGGACAGGTGATCCAAGGCAATACTGAGGGAGGCATGGCGCAGGATACTGATTAAGTTCAGTTGACGATACAGTCTAAGAAGTTTGGATTTGGAGTTCATTTATGAGCTAGGTCCCATCAGACATCCAGACACATTCTAAGACAGGTATTGCTCATTTCGGGAGATGGCTTTCTCCGCGAACTTAAGATATAGAGAGACATAGAAAGAAACAACTAAGCGGATCCACTCACTAAGGCTGTTCCTCGAACGCAATAGTTTCGCAAACAGGCTTTGTGAGACTGACTAGTAGAGGAGTTGGGTGTTCGGTATCACACGGGCTGTGAGTATGCGACATCGCAATAATTAGCCTTGAGTGCAAGTGGGAGATTGTTGGAGATAGTGCCCTCAGAGTCAATTATTAGGTCACAGGTACGTGATTGCAATGATTGATGGAGGACCTATCCCGGTAGGACAGTCTTACTCGAGATGATAGTATGCTATCTGGTTTACCTTTATCATCGTGTACTGTTTCAGGTGACCTGACAAGTTGCTATTACACGTTGATAGAGCCCCTAGGATTCTTGCTTGACCACCAGCAGTATGAGGGCGATCATATAAGTGGGAGCTGGAGTCTATAAGCATATCCTTAAATGGTCCCTAGTCGTGTGAGTTTCGAGACAGGGCATCGATACTCCAAAGTAAACTAGTGTATACAGTCGAGACCCCGACGAGGGGCGGTGGCCGGTCTCACAAGCCACTGGTGTCAGTTGGATCACCTAAGATGTATACAGGTGCTCATTGGGTTATGAGTACACCGGACAGGACTCGCCGGGAACATGCTAGTTGGTCATATACCAGACGTCAGATGGCAGTTCCCTGGTGACATGTGTGCAGGTTAGTTCATCGACCTGGGGATCGTCATTTGTCTCGTGTGAGTTCCCACTGTACTTTGATTACTACCCTACCACGGCTCAAAGGAGTCGTGCAAACAGGTTTTAGTTGGGTACAGTCCCGAGCCACATGGAGGCAGTGAGCGTATCTTCAGGGGTTCGTCTCTCCCGGTATTGGGGGTGAGGTCGTGCTGTGTCTAGGAGAGCCATTACACGAAGTCCTTGGCCAAGGCAAGGAGATTTACTGGTAGGTATTCCAGTAGTATCTCAGGGTGTTCTGGGCTACACTCCGACACGACTTGTACCACTTTTGGGAGTCTGACTTTTACCAACCCCCTAGGCCCGCCATGCGATGCTCATAAACGAACGGACCGGACTGTACGGATATTTTCACTGACAGGCTCAGTAGGGTTGTCAGGCTGAGTTCGCTCACAGACGTCCCTTTTAGTCAATACCTGGTAGCCCGTTACGTATTGGCTTATACCTCTGACGTGCTAGTGGTTAAATCCACAACCAAGGTGTTGACGAGTCTTTAGAGTCCCCCACATTCTGTTACTCAGCTTTCGGGCGAAAGGTTGTAGAGGCCGTATGGAGATATGGCAAGGTCCGATCAGATACGTGCGGTATTGCACGGATCAGGATCGGACAGTTTGTACTATAGGCCGTATGGTTATATGGCAGGGTTCGATCAGATACGTGCGGTATTGCACGGATCAGGATCGAACGGATATTACTGGCCGGCTTTGGTTTAAGCCGGATCCTAGTATAGTACAGTGTAGATTTTGTCTCATTGCATTTGTATTTCGGTCGGAATACAAATGCGGGTGTGTATGCACAGTATCGGGGTTTTCCTGTAATTTATTACGGGACCAGTTTTCTGGAGTTGCCAGTTTGCTTTCCGTTTCGGCCGATTTCCATTGTTCCGTTCATTGGCCGAAGATTGATGGAGGAGGGCTTATTTGCATAGTTGCAAATAAGTGTTTGTGGAGGGGGTCTTTGCATATTGTTTTATCATGACATCTTTTCATTGACCTTGACTTCTTGAATTCTTCTTGTCATGATGGCATGACTTTTGGCTCATCATGGTTATTGATGATGAGGTTGGTGGTAGGTGGTGGAGTATGGGTTTTGTTTTGGTATCATTGCTTTTCATGATAACCATTCCTCTCTCTCTTGCATTATATGAGAATGGCTACCATTTTTGATACTCTCTCCACTCTCTCATTTCTCTTCACAACCATTTCCATGGCCGGCCACTAGTGGGAGGGGGCTGTCCAAAATTCTTGGGGTGGGATTTTTGTCATTCTAGCTTTGTAAAATCCCACATGTTTCATCTCCACAAGCTCATATCATTTCCTCCACCAAAAGGCAATTCCTACAACCCCAAAATGAGACTAGTACACTACATTCTACAGCACATCTTGGGCATGTCGACTAGCCAGCTTCGTGCCCGAGTTGCCTCGGCATTGAGGTGGGAGCCCATAAAAGAAGTAGGCGATGTGGTACACTTCCGGCGACGAGTAGGAGACGGGACATTCCGCAGGAGATTGGGACGACGACGAGAAGACCGGAGGACTCGGATCTGTCGGTATATCTCTCTTCCCTTTCTTGTAGATAGCTAGGACTAGTTAGTGGTTCGATCCGGGTATTAGTGCGCGGCGGTTTGCCAGTTCAAGTAAAATTTTAAAGTTTATCACCGCTTCCGCATTTGGCCGTCGGATTGACGGCCGGGGCGCCGCCGTGCACTTACAGCAACTCGGGCACGAAGTTGGCGAGTCGACGTGCCCAAGGATGCTGTAGGTTAACTGCAGAACTCTATGTCTCTTTGGGGTTACTAGAAGTTGCCTTTTGGTGGAGGTATGAGATATGAACTTTTGGAGGAGGAGCTATATGATTTTACAAAGCCAAATAAGAGTAATTCCCCACCCAAAAATTGGGACAGCCCATGAAGAAGTGGCCGGCCTTGGCTTAGTCAAGAGAGTGAGAAATGAGGGGAAAAACCTCACAATAATGCAAAGGAACGGAATGATATGTGATCATGAGAAGAAAATGATCAACAACAAATCCAACACTCCATCAACTAATCATCATACCCAAAGTCAAGCAATCATGAAGTCATGGAGTCAATGTGATGGTGGAACCATCATGACATAACAACATGCAAAGACAACCCTCCAAAATGCTCATTTGCACAAATGCAAATAAGCCCTCCTCCACCAAACTTCAGCCAATGAAAGACAGAAAAGTGGTCGAAACGGAAAACAAACTGGCAACTTCAAAAAACTGATCCCGTAATAAATTACAGGAAAACCCCGCTACTGTATATACATACCCGCATCTGTATTCCGACCGAATACAAATGCAAAGAGACAAATCTACACTGTACAATACTAGGATCGGGCTTAAACCAAAGCCCGCTAGTATTATCCGTCCGATCATGATCCGTGCAATACCGCACTTATCTGATCGAACCCTGCCATATCTCCATACGGCCTCTACAGCGTTTCGCCCGAAGCTTAAGAAACTGGTCTGTGAGGGACTCTAAAGACTCGTCAATACTTTGGCTGTGGATTTAACCACTAGCACGTCAGAGGTATTAGCCATACGTGACGGGCTACCAAGTATTGACCAAAAGGGACATCGATGAGCGAACTCATCCTGACACCCTACTGAGCCTGTCAGTGACAATATCCGTACAGTCCGGTCCGTTCGTCTATGAGCATCGCATGGCGGGCCTAGGGGGTTGGTAAAAGTCAGACCCCCAAAGGCGGTACAAGTCGTGTCGGAGTGCAGCCCAGAACACCCTGAGATACCACTGGAATACCTACCAGTAAATCTCCTGCCTCGGCCGAGGGCTTTATGTAATGGCTCTCCTAGACACAGCGCGGCCTCATCCCCAATACCTGGAGAGACGAACCCCTGCAGATCCGCTCACTGCCTCCATGTGGCTCGGGACTGTACCCAACTAAAACCTGTTTGCACATCTCCTTTGAGCGTGGTAGGGTAGTAATCAAAGTACAGTGGGAACTCACACGAGACAAATGACGATCTCAGGTCGATGAACTAACCTGTACACATGTCACCAGGGAACTGCTATCTGACGTCAGGTATAAGACCAACTAGCATGTTCTCGGCGAGTCCTGTCCGGTGTACTCATAACCTAATGAGCACCTGTATACATCTTAGGTGAACCAACTGACACCAGTGGCTTGTGAGACCGGCCACCGTCCCTCGTCGAAGTCTCGACTGTATACACTAATCTACTCTGGAGTATCGATGCCCTGTCTCGAAGCTCCCTCGACTAGGAACCTTTCAAGAATATGCTTATAGACTACCAGCTCCCACGTATATGATCGCCCTCATACTGCTGGCAGTCAAGCAAGAATCCTAGGGGCTCTATCAACGTGCAATAGTGACCTATAAGGTCACCTAAAGCAGTACGTGATGATAAAGGTAAACCAAATAGCATACTATTATCTTGAGTAAGACTGTCCTACCGGAATAGGTCCTCCCTCAATCATTGCAATCACGTGCCTGTGATCCAATAATTAACTCTGAGGGCATTATCTCCAACACTTTTCGCCTACTCCTCTATATGAATCCATCACTTTAGTATATAGATCCGCGTCGAGAGTAGAGAGTATTGGTACCGTCACTCCTACACCTTGATTATCATTGTCTTCTTTACAATACTTTCCGCGTTTTCTATTTAGTCTACTTTCTGTGAGCAAACTTACTCGTTCTATGAATTGCTCGATCTTGTTTTCTCCACATGGTTGTTATGCAGGATCTTGGAACGAAAAAGATGATTGGAACAGGGTATGAAGCCGATGGTCTCTATTATCTTGCTAAGTGTATTGATCCAGTAGTATGTTCGAGCAAAACTTTAGCCATTGATCTTCACTCCCAGTTTGGTCATCCATCACTAGAAGTTTTGAAGAAAATGGATTCTTCTATTAGTTCTGTTAGCTCTTTAGATTGTGAGTCATGTCAGTTGGGTAACCACTGTGTGTCTTATCCACCTAGAGCCATTAAACGTGTGGACCAACACTTTGAACTTGTCCATGGTGATGTTTGGGGTTCTTGTCCTATTGTGTCACAATTTGGGTACCGTTATTTTGTTATTTTTATTGATGATTACTCTCATGTGACATGGCTATATTTAATAAAATCTCGTACTGAAGTTTTGTCTGTTTTTCAAGAATTTTGTGCTGAAATTAAGAATCATTTTGAAAAAAATGTTGGTACCCTTCGAAATGATAATGTTAAAGATTACTTTACTCTTCCTTTCAAACATTTATGACATAAAATGGTATTACACACCAATTTTCTTGTCCATAGACACCACAACAAAATGGGATGTCATAACGAAAAAATAGACGTATTCTAGAGATAACTCGCACTTTATTGCTTCATATACGTGTTCCTAAGACTTTCTGGGAGACTACTTACTGCATGTTATCTAATAAATCGTACGCCATCATCTGTGTTAGAAGACCAAGTTCATATACTGTATTGTCTCCTAAATTTTTATTTCCTTTGCCACCTCGCATCTTTGGATATACATGTTTTGTTCATGATTTGTGTCCAGATAGTACCAAACTTGATGCTAAGTCCATTAAGTGTATCTTTCTTGGAATGAGAACTCAGAAGGGCTAAAGTGTTATAGTCCTGAATTAAAGCGCGGTTTTGTGTCGTCTGATATCACTTTCTTCGAGTCTACTTCATACTATACAGATAATCATTCTCAACATGAATTCAATAAAGATTTTCCTGTGGAGGATTCTCATGGCATTTTAACCATCAAAAAGCAGATACTTGATAAGGTTACGAAGACTTACACTCGTCAAAGAGATGAGACTACTCTTTCATATTTAATGCCAATCCTTTCTACCGTTACAGATCCAGCAAGCTCAGCTCCTTCCTCTTCTGCCCTTGATCTTCCCATTGCTTCGCAAAAAGGTACCCGATCATGCACTTCTCATCCTATTGCTCAATTGATTTCATATGATCATTTGTCACCCACTTATCGAACCTTTATTTCTACCGTTGAATCTCATACTCTCCCTAAGTCTTTATTAGATGAACTATCTCATGTAAGTTGGAAAGCAGTTATAATTGAGAAGTCAGCTTTAGAGACGAATGATACATGGGAGTTGGTTATTCTTCCCATTGGAAGAAAGCGGTAGGATGTCGATGGATGTATACTGTGAAGCTGAATCCAGACGTCCCTTTCTCTCCTTAAAGCCTAACTTGTGGCTAAAGGTTATTCTCATGTTTATAGCACAGATTTCAAGGAGACATTCTCTCCAGTTGCTAAGATGACTTCGGTCCGTCTTCTACAATCTCTTGCTGCATTTAATCATTGGCCACTCCATCAATTAGACGTTAAGAACGATTTTCTTCATGGTTATCTGTCGAAGGAAGTTTATATGGAGCAACCTCCGAGGTTTATTGCTCATAGGGAGTCTGGAAAAGTATGCAAGCTGAAGAGATCCTTGTATGGATTGAAGCAATTCTCTAAAGCATGGTTCGGAGATTTTCCGATATTATGAAGTCATTTGGACTTCCTCGGTATGATAGTGATCATTCTGTATTCTATCGTAATCATCAAGTTAAACACGTTCTTTTGGTTGTGTATGTGGATGACATCGTGATTATAGGAGATGATAGGAGTATTGCAGAGCCGAAGACGTATCTTCAGTCATTTTCAGACCAAGAATTTAGGGAGTCTGAAGTACTTCCTACGTATAGAGGTTGCAAGGTTCAGGACAGATATATATATTTCCCATTGAAAATATGTGCTTAATCTGTTGTCGGAATCTAGCATGTTGAATTGTAAACCTAGTGACTCGCCTATGGACCCAAATGCTAAGCTACTATCAGGGAAAGGTGATAGGCTAGAGATCCCAATGGATTTAGAAGACTGGTAGGTAAACTGAATTACTTAACAGTTCCTCGACTAGATATCTCATTTCCGGTGAGCGTCATTAGTTAGTTTATGGCAGATCCAAGGATGACTCATCGAGATGCATCAATTAGGATCTTGCAATATTTGAAGGATGAAAATGTGAGAGGTTTGGTCTACTCAAATCATGGATATTCTCGGATAGCTGGATTTAATGATGCTGATTGAACAAGAGCACTTATAGATAGGAGGCCCACTACTGGTTATTATGTGTTTGTTGAAGGAAATCGTGAAGTAAGAACCAGCACGTAGTAGCTCGATCTAACGCAGAATCAGAGTATCAAGCCATGGTTGTTACCTCATATAAGTTGATATGGATTAGTTATCTACTTGGTGAGCTTGGACTTGATCACATTCTTCATGTGCTCTTGTATTGTGATAATAAAGCGGCCATCTATATTGCATCCAATCCAGTCTTCCATGAGATGTCAAAGCACATTAAGGTGGATTGTCATTTTATTCGCGAGAAAGTAACCTAAAGTGTCAATGATACATATTATGTCTCCTGGTCAAATCAATAAACAGATTTACTCACTAAACCACTTGGAAGTACGTGAGTGAATTTTATTTGTAACAAGTTGGCATGTTTGATGTTTATGCCAACTTGAGGGGGAGTGTTAGAATGTGAGAATAATAGTCCTACATCAGGAAAATTGTAATCTTTTATATTTGGGTTATTATATATAAAAAGAGGAGGTGCTCTAAAACCTTTACCTCATTTTATTCTCCCTCAATTATTTCAGGTCTCACTTTGGGTGTTCGCCCATGCTCAAAGCAATATTAGGTTAGGCCCCACTTGGAAGTACCCGCATGTGCTTTAAATAATGTCAATTTGACATGAAAACCTCCACAAATTGGATCATTACTCAATATCACTTGCATTTTCAAACTTTTGAGTATTTGATTTCCATTTATAGAATTTGAGATGTAACATATACATTGTATCCAAGTTGTATCCAAAACCAATGAAACATAATCATTTTCAATGAAATAAATCTCATTTTTATCTCTATGTAAGTATATATATTATTTGTAATGTGATCATCTCTGTGATGTGACTAAGAACAATTTAACAAGGTATCCCGTCTAGGTATAAACCTGAGGAATTAGCGTGTAATTAACAATAAGTGCTTACGCTTTTGTAACTCACGAACCCAGGTCATTCTGGTCAATTGTTAAACCTAAATCTCTTGTTTTGTTTAAACTATACATATTTTAAATGTTACCTCGTTAAAGGTATTAAAGAGGGTAAAGACTATGAGGCCTAAAAATATAGGGTGAGCCTCTCAAGTTGGAAAGCAAGCAAGCAATCAAAGCTAAAAACCAAGGAGTCGGAGAAAAGTGCTCCAACATCAAGGAATGAGGTATTTGAACGCATCGGTTTCTTCTTGTTTTTCTTTATGTAAGATCAGTCCGAAACAGCTTGCATAAACTAGGTTTCAGGTGATATTTTTATGCCGAGACATGATGGTTTCAGCCATTTTGTTACGATTTGGGTGAGAATTGTCTCGAAACAACATATATCCACTCAGTTTTAGGTGATAGGAGCTTCATGTGGTAGTATTATGTCTCAACCAGCGGACTCTTGTTTGTATCAACCAAATTCGGGAATGAATGAATCCTCGATATGTTTCGACCGGTATTAGCTAATTTTACCAAGTTCGTTCGGCATATCAAAACTGAGGTAGAAATTAGGAAAAATAAGCAAAAAGCGAAAAAATTCAAATAAACTTTGCACAAAGACATGTATATATGAAAGCATGCTTAACGAACTGTAAGCATATATTTATGCATTAAGAAATGTATCCATCTTACAAATATGCACGCACATATGCCTATAGCCCTCCCCCAATATATATATATATATATATATATATATATATATAAGGGAGAGGGGAGACAGAGAGATGGACAATGGCCCTATGAGTGTGTGTGTGTGTGTATAGGGAGAGGGGAGAGAGAGAGATGGAAGACAATGGCCCTATGAGGGAATTCCTCCTATGGCGGTGGTAAAAAAAGTCAACCATCCAACGCATTCTCTATCTTTATCTCCATCATTTTTATCATCTAATGTTTTGGTATACCAAATTTCATATGATTCTACAACTTTTTCACCATTGAATTAGCATTGTAAAAAGTGTAATATTGTCGGTAAACCGTTAATTTTCCACCCACTAAATCAACGGTAAAAAAATGATAGAATCATATAAAATTTGGTGTATCCACGTCTCAGCTGATAATCGAAAAAAATCGTGGAGAGTATTTTTTTGACGTCATAGGAGGAAGTTCCCTCCTATGGGACATTTCCTCCATTATTCTCTCCCCCTCTATGTGTGTGTATAGGATAGTGTTTATGAGGTGGCATCTTATTCTTAAAAATGAGGTGTCGCCTTAAAATTTGACTATTCACTCATTTTGTGAATGATCAGCACTGTTCATCTTGTTCTTCATGGTGTAAAACATGTGCACACTAAGTGTCATGCGATATCGACAACATTTGAGTATTGATCTAGCTTCAAATTTTCTATTGTCGGTAAACTGTTAATTTTGCAACCACATGATACAAGGGTAAACATTATCAAAATATATGAAATTTGGTAATCCTATAATCTAGGTTATGGAGATCAAGTTGAACGGTGTCAATCAGCAGAAAATATGGTGTAAGGTCAAATTTTAAGGCGACGTCTCATTTTTTAGAATAAGGTACCACCTCATAAACACTAACCTCATATATATATATAGAGAGAGAAAAGAGGCCTTAAGAGGCTTCTTTGTTAGGTGGCGTTAAAAATCTATATTCTCGATTTTTTCGATGATCAGCACCCATGATCATCTTCTTTAGCATGTAAGATGTGGATACACCAAATTTCATGTAATTCCACCACTTTTTCACTGTTGAAATAGCAATGCAATAAGTTCTATTGTCGGTAAACTGTAAATTTTGCACCCACCAAATCAATGGTAAAAAAGTGATGAAATCATATGAAATTTGGTGTATCCACATTTTACATGATAAACATGATGAAGGATGCCAATCGTCGAAAAAAATCGTGTAGGGTGTATTTGTAGGGTGTTTTTCGTCACCCCATTGAGATGGGAATACGCGCGCGCTTGTCAGGCGTATACTACAGATTCCCCATGCCTAGGGTAGACGGGGGTTTAATGATTGTGGGGATCCGAATCTCCGGCAGCCGCGGACTAAGCTGCCGTTAATTACCCCTCGCCTTTGGAGCGAGAGAACCTCCGATTGACGGGTTAAACTGGTCATGCGAACTCAATGTGCAGTGTGAGTGTTGTGTTTTGAAAGAGGGGTTTTGGATATATCGGAAGCCACGCAGAGTTTTTACGGGGGTCCCGCTACCCGGATAGCGGGCTGGGGGTCAAGGGGACTAGCAGCCCCCTTACGGGGTGCGGGGCAGCGCCCCGTTAGAAATTTTTTTCTAACAGGGACAGTGTCGTGGAGTATGAGTGTAAATATGTATATATATACATATATGTATAAAAAAGGGGAAAAGACATCCAAAGGATGCGTGGGGCAGCACCTTGAGCGCTGTGCGCTCAGGAGCTAGAGTGCCACGTGTCGGCATGTGGGCGACCTGCGCTCGAGCGCTTGCGCTGGAGCGCAAGCGCGCCACGTGTCGGCACGGGGGCGACTTGCGCTCGAGCTCTTGCGCTTGAGCGCAAGCGCGCCACGTGTCGGCACGTGGGCGAGTTGCGCTGGAGCGCAAGCGCGCCACGTGTCGGCACTGGGGCGACTTGCGCTGGAGCCCAAGCGCGCCACGTGTCGGCACGGGGGCGACTTGCGCTCGAGCGCTTGCGCTGGAGCCGAAGCGCGCCACGTGTCGGCACAGGGGCGACTTGCGCCGGAGCGCAAGCACGCCACGTGTCGGCACGGGGGCGACTTGCGCTCGAGCGCAAGCGCGCCACGTGTCGGCACGTGGGCGACTTGCGCTCGAGCGCTGAGCTCGAGCGGCCACGTGTCGGCACCCGGGCGCTCTGCGCTTGAGCGCCGGCGAGAAAAAGAGGCTTTTAGCCTAAAAAAGATTTCTCGAAAGAGAAATCAGAGAGGAGTTGGACTCCTGAGTGTGTTTTTTGGGGTTAATGGAAGGGGTTCTTCTTCCTCCTCTGTTAGCTGGATCTTGAAGATCGAGAGATGTGAGATCTTAAAATCTCTCCTTTTTGAGATCTGATGACAGATCCAAGTTCCCCTTTGTGGGTTTGGTGGTGAAAAACTATTTTGTTTTTGAAAAGGAAGAGTAAAACTCTTGATTTAATTCAAAAGAAAGAAGAAGGTTTGAGACCTTCAGAAAAGGGAATTCAGAAAAGGGAAAGAGATACAAACCCTAGGTTTTTTTGTGAGAATAAAAAGTCTTACTTTTTTATTCATCATGTTGCCTTTTATAGGCTTACATATTTACATATAGCCCCTTGGGCTTTACAAAAATGGCATTTTAGCCATCTCATGGCTCATGTGCCATTTCATTTTTGCACATAAGCCATGGGCTTACAAAATATTGGCTTTATGCCCATTTTGTTTACATCATGCATAAACAATTACATAAAAATTATTTATTACATGATTTTGTTGTTGGCATGGGGAGGCTGGCCGCAAGCTCGACTTGGGCATGGGCCCGCTTGACCTGGGCTTGGGCCCACCTAGCTTGGGGGTTGACCTAGACTTTGACTCGGTCAACAGGGGTGTAAATTTTTACCCCAACAAATTGCCCCCCATCAGTGAATGCACACAGCATATGTGGGTCGTGTGCATGAAATTGATGGATCTTCTTTTGCATGGAGGCGACTTGCTTTGGTTCCCACTTTTTAGGATGCACTGCCCTTTTTACGACATGGACGGTCGGCGCTCTGTTACGAAGCGATTTGGATTCCCATTTTGCGGGAGCCTGCACTGCCCTTTTTGCGACATAGACGGTCGACGCTCTGATCCGGAGCGCTGCACTGCCCTTTTTGCGACATAGACGGTCGACGCTCTGATCCGGAGCGATTTGGGTTCCCAATTTGCGGGAGCCTGCACTGCCCTTTTTGCGACATAGACGGTCGACGCTCTGATCCGGAGCAATTTGGGTTCCCAATTTGCGGGAGCCCTGCAATGCCCTTTTTGCGACATAGACGGTCGACGCTCTATTACGAAGCGATTTGGGTTCCCAATTTGCGGGAGCCTGCACTGCCCTTTTTGCGACATAGTACGGTCGACGCTTGACGCGTCTCCGAGACGGAGTGTCCGTGGTAGACGTTTCCCTGGCCCGGAGCGATCTGGTTCCTTGTTTTTAGGAAGCCTGCACTGCCTTTTTGCGACATGGACGGTCGACGCTCTGATCCGGAGCGATTTGGTAGACGTGTCACGGAGTGTCGCTGGTCGACGTTTCCCCGAGACGGAGTGCGTGTTGTAGGACGTTTCCCCGAGACGGAGTGCCGCTGGTAGGACGTTTCCCCGAGACGGAGTGCCTGCTGTAGGACGTTTCCTCGAGACGGAGTGCCTGTGGTAGGACGTTTCCCCGAGACGGAGTGCCTGTTGATTTGACGCAGAGGTCGATGTTGGAATTGGTTGGTTTGATTTGTTTGATTTGAGTTGACATCAGCATCGCTATACTGGAATATGGTATCAGGAGCGAATCATCATCTGTCTTTGAGAGGATTTGGGAATCGGTTTTTTGTCGGCATCTGCATTGCTGTACTGGAATAATGCCAGGAGCAACTCATCATGTGCCCCGGGAGGATTTGGATTTGTTTGTTTTTTTGTTTGGCAGAGGATTTGGATTTGTTTTTTTGTTTGGCATCTGCATTGCTGCACTGGAATAATGCCAGGAGCAACTCATCATGTGCCCCGAGAGGATTTGGATTTGTTTTTTGTTTGGCATCTGCATTGCTGCACTGGAATAATGCCAGGAGCAACTCATCATTTGCCCCGGAAGGATTTGGATTTGTTTTTTTGTTTGGCATCTGCATTGCTGCACTGGAATAATACCAGGAGCAACTCATCATTTGCCCCCGGAGGATTTGGGAATTGTTTACGCCCGTGGATTGTATACGGTTTTGCAGGATGTATGATCCAGACCGTAGGGCCAAAAGCATTTTGGGTCTTTGGTTGGCGTCTGCATCGCTGCACTGGAATATGGTACCAGGAGCGACTCATCATTCGCCGTTGGGGTATGGGATTTGGAATTTGGTTGGCGTCTGCATCGCTACACTGGAATATGGTACCAGGAGCGACTCATCATTCGCCATTGGGGTGTGGGATTTGGAATTTGGTTGGCGTCTGCATCGCTACACTGGAATATGGTACCAGGAGCGACTCATCATTCGCTATTTTAGGGTTGGGGAGTGATGGCTTAAGAGACAGGTTTAGATCCCTGTCACCTAAGACTTTTCAATTTATGGGCCGTGAGGGTCCCATAAAAGCATTTTCTCCCCGCGAGTCGTAAGGATCCCGCAGGTGTATTTTCTCCTTAGGAGTCGTGAGGATTCCTAAGGATGTTTTTCCTTTGTGAGTCGTAAGGATCCCACAAAGGTTTGTTCTCCACATGTATCGTGAGGACACATGAGTGGATTTCCCTCGTTCCCAGTTTAATGACTTAGAGGTCGACTGTTTCCAGTTTAACGACTTAGAGGTCGACTGTTTTCCAGTTTAACGACTTAGTGGTCATCTGTTTCCAGTTTAACAACGTAGTGGTCTATTGGATTGATTTGGAATTTCGGGATAGGGGCCACCTCAGCGTTGTTAACACTGAAGCACATGCGCCAGGACACATGAATGGGTCTTCCCAATGGAGCATAATTCCAAAGGCGGAGACCAGCCGCGTAGCTGGTGGTTGCGGAAGGGCATGGACGTGATGAGAATTATTTGAGTCCGTGGATTGCATACGGCAGTCAATTTGGGGACTGGCCGTAGGGCTAGGAGAATTTTGAGAAATCGGATTTTGGTCGGCGTCTGCATCGCTGCACTGGAATATGGTACCATTAGCGACTCATCATCCGCCGTTTTTTTTGTTTTTGTTTTACCGCGATTGCTCTATCATTTCAGCTTTTCTTATCGCGAAGGTCGCGATTGCCCTATCATTTCGGCTATTTATTCGCGGTTGCCCCATCATTTCGACCTTATTTTCATTTTCATTTTTACTCGCTGATTTTTATTGCGAGTTGCCCTATCAATTCAGCTTTTCTTTATTTTTCTTTTATTTACATATATTTTTACGTTCCCAGTTTAACGACTTAGAGGTCGATTATTCCCAGTTTAAAGACTTGGTGGTCTGTTGTTCCCAGAGAAAGGCGGGTGTTTGAGAGAATCTGGTCCCTGAAGGACTTCGGTCCCCGTTTGTATGAAATTGGCGATCGCAGCTTGATTGTTTGTTAACACGCCAGGGGACAATGATATTTCTCCCACCTTGTATTGTTTCTCGACCCAATCCTTAAAGATGCAACAGTCTTCAATAGTGTGCCCCAACACTCGGTGGTATGGGCAAAAGTTGGGATGATCAGTCTTGTTCGCTTCACTTAGCCTTCTCGGTTCTGGTAGCCGCAGGCCATTCTTCAGAGCGTCTTTAAAAATTTTGTGGACCTTGTCCCTTCGGAATGAGTAGACCTTATTTCTCCTTTCCTCCAAAGTTGGCCCTCGAGACTGGTCAGTTTTTGGTCCGCCCGTTCTCTGCTTATTTGGAGAATCGGTGATGTTAGAACTTCCGCCTTTTCGGTTGTCGTCCCTCCAAGGTTTCGGTCTATTTGTGAACTGAAGATCCTGAGCGGACTCGGGCATTGAGCGTTCCAACGTTTGGACCTTTTTGGTCAGCTCTTGGAATGTTTTGAGACCCGCGGTACATAGAAACGGGGCCATCCATTGTTGAGATTTCCGACAAGGAGACTGACAGATTGGTCCTGCTCTATCGGCGGTTCGCATTTAACGGAGAGATTACGCCATCGGGTTATAAAATCCGTGCTGCTTTCGTCGCTCTTGGGCTTGGTCCTTACGAGCTCGGCAATGGTAATCTTATCGCTGACGCTCATGAACCTCTGCCGAAACAGAAACTCCATTTGGACAAAAGTTGTGACGGAGCCATCCGATATACTCGCGTACCAGTCGAAAGCAACATCGGTCAGGCTATTGACGAACTAGCGGAGGAGAAGCGCATCATTGCCCCCAGTATTCCCGCATGAGACTTTGAAGTGGGCGATATGCTGATTCGCGTTTCCCGTCCCATCGAATCTTCCGAATTTGGGGATGACATAGCCGCTAGGGAATTCCACCAGATCATACTGAGCAGGATATGGTCTCCCACTACTGCTGATATCTTTTTGCGCTTCGGCTTCGGCCACCAATGTTTTGACTTTGCTGGCAACCAAATCCATTATTTGATCTTGAGTTAGCGGGCTACTGTCATCGGTAGCCAAGACATTTCCCGAGATAGGATGCGACTGATTTTCATGTAGTTCGCCCACTTTTGGATTTGAGGGAATAGGCGTCGACTGCTTTGGGACACCACTTCCCGGTTCACGAGCAGAGCCCTCCGCTTGATTGGGCGGCTGAGAGGCAAGTTGGGCCGTGAGCTGTAGGACGACATTTGTCAAGTCGTCAATTTTTGAGTAGAGCTTAGCTATCTCCTTGTCTTTGTTTCTGAGCTGCTTTCGGAGCTCTTGAAGCCGCTCTTGCTCCGCGGTTCTGGGGCGAAAAGTCGGCTCTTCTTCGCTTTCCGAGCCCGACTCCTCATGGACCGAAGGGTCTTTCTGCCCATCATCCCCATCAAGAGGGTCTTCATCACCCGGCAGAGGCGGCTGTTCTTGGGAAGCGGCCACCACATTCAAGCCAGATTGGATTTGGGATGTAGTGGCCTCGTTCTTGCTCTTGCTGCACGTGCCCACCATGTAGACAGTGTGGACCTCATATCCAGTCGTCTTTTTCTCACTGGCGGGGAGCTTATAGAGAAGACACCCGATCGAGCAGTGGTCAAGGGCACCGCTAGAGCTTGCTCGGGGCGCGTTGTAGCTTTGTTGGTGTTGATGTCCTTGCCCCCAGCTGGGGCCAAGGAAAGTCGTTAAGACACCGACTTGCGTTTGGGTTGGGGCGCCCTTGAGATCACCACATTTGGTCACCTGCCTTTCGAGACCGGTTTGTCTACCACCGGGGCTTGAGGAGCTGGGATGGCGCCAACAGGCATGAACATAATAGAGCCGAATGGTAGCAGCGGCTCTTCCCATTGTCGCCCGAGACTGGCCGGGAGGACCGTTCTAGAGTCTATCCTCATCGTGTAGGAGACGGGAGCTGAGTTCATCATCGAAGACATCGTCGGAAGGTGATTGCTTGAAAATCTGCATGAAAAAGCATTATTTTTAGTATAAATACAGGTATGTATATTGATTGAGTTCGCATGAACGCTTAACCCGAAATATGGGAGGAAAGATTGGTCCCACCGGGCGTGCCAGAATCTGTAGGGTGTTTTTCGTCACCCCATTGAGATGGGAATACGCGCGCGCATTGTCAGGCGTATACTACAGATTCCCCCTGCCTAGGGTAGGCGGGGGTTTAATGATTGTGGGGATCCGAATCTCCGGCAGCCGCGGACTAAGCTGCCGTTAATTACCCCTCGCCTTTGGAGCGAGAGAACCTCCGATTGACGGGTTAAACTGGTCATGCGAACTCAATGTGCAGTGTGAGTGTGTTGTGTTTTGAAAGAGGGGTTTTGGATATATCGGGAGCCACGCAGAGTTTTTACGGGGGTCCCGCTACCCGGATAGCGGGCTGGGGTCAAGGGGGCTAGCAGCCCCCTTGCGGGGTGCGGGGCAGCACCCCGTTAGAAATTTTTTTCTAACAGGGACAGTGTCGTGGAGTATGTGTGTAAATATGTATATATATACATATATGTATAAAAAAAGGGGAAAAGACATCCAAAGGATGCGTGGGGGCAGCACCTTGGGCGCTGTGCGCTCAGGAGCTAGAGTGCCACATGTCGGCACTTGGGCGACTTGCGCTCGAGTGCTTGCGCTGGAGCGCAAGCGCGCCATGTGTCGGCACGGGGGCGACTTGCGCTCGAGCGCAGCGCAAGTGCACCACGTGTCGGCACGTGAGCGACTTGCGCTCGAGCGCTTGAGCGCAAGCGCGCCACGTGTCGGCACGCGGGCGCTCTGCGCTTAAGCGCCGGCGAGAAAAAGAGGCTTTTAGCCTAAAAAAGATTTCTCGAAAGAGAAATCAGAGAGGAGTTGGACTCCTGAGTGTGTTTTTTGGGTTAATGAAAGGGGTTCTTCTTCCTCCTCTGTTAGCTGGATCTTGAAGATCGAGAGATGTGAGATCTTAAAATCTCTCCTTTTTGAGATCTGATGACAGATCCAAGTTCCCCTTTATGGGTTTGATGGTGAAAAACTATTTTGTTTTTGAAAAGGAAGAGTAAAACTCTTGATTTAATTCAAAAGAAAGAAGAAGGTTTGAGACCTTCTGAAAAGGGAAAGAGATACAAACCCTAAGTTTTTTTGTGAGAATAAAAAGTCTTACTTTTTTATTCATCATGTTGCCTTTTATAGGCTTACATATTTACATATAGCCCCTTGGGCTTTACAAAAATGGCATTTTAGCCATCTCATGGCTCATGTGCCATTTCATTTTTGCACATAAGCCATGGGCTTACAAAATATTGGCTTTATGCCCATTTTGTTTACATTCATGCATAAACAATTACATAAAAATTATTTATTACATGATTTTGTTGTTGGCATGGGGAGGCTGGCCGCGAGCTCGACTTGGGCATGGGCCCGCTTGACCTGGGCTTGGGCCCACCTAGCTTGGGGGTTGACCTTGACTTTGACTCGGTCAACAGGGGTGTAAATTTTTACCCCAACAGTATTTTTTTCAAAAGACGTTCATTTTTGCACCTATCGATGCATATGTTAGAGGTCTTCAAATCCTTTGATTTTTCATACACGTATATTTGAGGGTAGGATGATCAACTTGAACGGATCGGATCGTTCAAATATGTAGTAGACTGAGAGTTCCCGTTTTTAAAAAACACGGACCGATTTGCAATGGATCACTCCCCTATATATATATATATATATATATACATATATAGCTCACTGAAAGAAAAATGGAAATAGTAAACGATACTTATTCATGAATCTATCATAGTCTTAAGGGTCTGACAAAGAAACCAAACTTGAGTTCTCAAACCATGAAAACACAAATGGTTATATATGGCTTTGTTACCAAAACAGTCCCAGATCTTAAAAGAATCAACAACTAAAAGAAACACAGTTCTATTGTTTAGCAACCACAACTACCAATTCCCTTTTATTCAAGTAGAAACATGCACAAGTGCATCAAAAGAAGAGATACCTTGGACAAGCTTTCAAAAAGCATCTCAAAGAAGAGATCAATGCCTACATTGCCAATATCACCGGTCTGTTGCTCACCAAAAATGTTTCCAAATCCTCTTATTCCCATGTCTCTCTCAGCAAGTTGGAAGCCTTGGCCTAGTTCCTGGTACTCCTCAATAGCTGCAAGTCTCTCCTAAAGCCAACAGAAGCAACCAAGGATAATCAGTCAGCAGAAAGGAAGTACTTATTTAAGAATTCAGAGAGTGATTGAATTTTATATCCAAATTCCTTAAAAAATATAACTTGAACAGATGTGGAATGAACATCAACTTATAATTTTGAACTGCATAAATCAGCAAGCCATAGGATATTCTGAATATCAATCAAGCACAGCCATTCTATGTATACAACTGTTATAAATTTCTGTTCAGAATAAAAACAAATGTGTCAGAACGTGACACTAAAGGAAAAGAAAATATCACTCACCAGTGCTTGTTCAGAAAGCAACGATTTGTCAGGGTAAAACAAGTATGCATAAGCTTCTTTATCTGCCCGTCCAAACCCTCCCTCGTAGCTGTTCAAGAGAATATTACGTCTACAGCATTATTGATATAAAAAAATGGTTTCTAGAAGAATAGAAGCTAATACCTTCATATTAGCATTAGTCATTATTGAGGACATGTATAAAGGATTAGAAGGTCTCCTGATTAGGTAGGACCTTATATTGTAGATGATTCCATGGCACTAATAGTTCGCCACATAGTTTACTTATTAAGTTTGTCTTATTATGTCAGCTCTCTATCTACATAATATCAAAACACCCCATTCTTTTTACCAGAGGAGAAAAGGATATTTTGATTTCAATCATTGCAATCTGATAAAAAAAGAGGATTGACCTATAAAATTTCAAATGGTCGTTAACCGAATAGGAAACATCTAAGTTAGAGCCACAGAAGCTAGCAGAAGAAGAGGGCCATGAGTCGAACCTAGAAATCAATTAATCGGTGAGCAGGGTTAGCTTATTGGTATGACAAAGTTCAAAGTTCTTGCAACTAGGACTTCCTAATATCTTCCAACTAGAGACGAGAATCCAAACATAGACTAAAAATGATAAGATCGTTTTTTGAGGAACTTCACCTTCTATAAGAAAAAAAGCCAAGCAGCCACATTCTTAAAAATTCCATTGTGCTGGATCATGTGTGACCTTCTAAGCCCTCAACCATCAACATAGAGTTGTCAATGGACCACAATTCTACATTAGGAAGGTATCCACGGTAAATTTAAGAAAAAAATTAACTTGCAGTCATCTTGATGTTCACGGTCAACCCCCAAGTTAATGTCAAACTTTTCCTGGCAGTAAAATCTATGGACAGAGGCGGCTGCATCTCTATATACGATAACTATGACACACGAGTACAAAGTTGTCAACATATGATTGGAAAAAAAAGGCTTCACACAATGATCTGGAGGGTATAATCAGATGACTTAAACTAAAATATCCACTGGTACATTCCCTTAACTTGTCAAGAGAGGCAATGGTCCATAATGTTACGGTAGATGCAGGGATCCAAACTCTATATGCATACAGTTCGCTTAATAAGTCAGCTCTTTTTACAGAACTAGCCAGATAGGAAAGGTGCATTGATTCTAAAAAAGAAATCAGAAAAATTAATCTTATTTAGTGATGGCATCATAATAGTATTATATTTGGGGTCTGTCTTGCTAAAAAATAGGTAAGTATAAGCAATATTGTTTCTCTGCTCACAGAAGAGCAAACTGGTATTTATTGTCTAACTTATATAGTTTGCATCCTTATGCCATTTAGCTCTTAGAACAAAGAAAATAGAATTGAGACTGATATGCCACCAGCTCATTCGGAAAAATGGACAACTGAAATTCAATTCAGCAAGTGAAGATTAACAAGTAGTTACAGATAAATGCATTTTATAAAATATTATCTAGGAAAGCCTTCAAAATCCTGTGAAAATTCCCTAAGAATTTTCTAAAAACATAGAAAGTGTAAATTAATTAATCTTACTTGATAAGCTTTAACGAAATATGTCATAATGGACTAGTGACTTGTCAATCGCAAAACATCAACCGAACAAAATATGTAAACAATTAAACATCCAAAGGTCACAATGCCCCTCCAACATCCATATAACGCGCGCAGCGCGCGGGGGGGGGGGGGGGGGGGGGGGGGGGGGGGGGAATTAACCCTTTAACTCATCATATAAGTTCAATGTTGTCTACTCTTAATAGCATGTGCCAATGCTATGCAATCCGAGCACAGTACAGCTTGAGCTCTGCTTCTTAAAAATAAGATTGGATGTCGTCTGGTATGTTAAATTAACAAGCATACTCAAGGGATGCAATAACAGCACTACTTTCGCACCACCCCTCTCAGTTTCATCCCTTCTTGTACGTCGTTTTCAAAAGTATCAGTAAAAGAAACCTTATTTTTCCTTTTGGTTGTTTGTTTTTATTTATTATTATTATTATTTTCTTTTTTGGAGGGAGACTCCGACATATCTAGTTTATGTACAGTTTATTCTCTACTATAAAAAATAAAAGTAAGGAGGACAGGGATTGACATGGCTAGAAGCCTAGAACAGTTACCTGATAGAGTTGTGCAAGCCCAAATTGTTGAACATCCTGAATTATTATGGTATTAGCATTTTGGATATCCAGCCCACTCTCCACTATATTTGTACAGATAAGAACTTTTATGTCTCCCAAAGCAAACTTTTCCATGGTTTCTTCCAGCTGCTTTGAATGTTGCTGCCAAAATTTCAGAAGTATATTTCCATTAGAAATAGGTAAAGAAACTTATGAATTCCCATAAGATTTCAGAATCGTCTATGCATCTGACAAATGTAGCATCAAATATATGTTCTTCCAAAATCCTGTCCTCCCCCCCCCCCCACCACCCCGGGCAACCCAAAAAAAAGGAAAGAAAAATAGAAAATAGAAACCAAACACAAAACTATCCAATCAATAATATGATATCTAAATATGAATAGTATCGTATAATTAAGAGAAATTCCACGGCACCACACTTAGGTTATATGCATATGATATGGGCTAAGCGCCGACGAGAAGACATAAAATATATAAAAGAAGCTAAAGCCATAAGCATGTCAAACAGAAGGGATGACTACTGTTTCACGGTGTTGATTCTTCTGACAAATACAAATGAGATGAAATTATGTTCACTAGTTCATGCACAAACTTAAATGGGTTGTAAGGTGCCATAAGATGAGAATTTTCCTCCTTTAGTGGCCAAAAGTCAGCACACACCATTTTTGAAGATAATCTCATCCCCTCATCTTGATCTCTATGGTCTAAAAATTATTTAAAAGAAAATCATGAGATTTTCATAGTCTTCCATCATTTGGGTAGAAAAATAAAACGGATATCCGATAATATAAAATTTCCCAATAGTAGATCAATGGGTGAAAAGTGGACACACGTAATTTGGTATATCTATGTTTTTGGACCGTGAAGAGTAAGATGGATGGAGCCTATCATTAAAAACATAGTGGAGAGTTGAATTATGACTGCCGTAGGAGGTAATTTCTCTCCTATGGCACCTTATGCATATGCCTATTATTCTCAAATAAGAAATACAAAGGAAATCTCCTAATGGTTATGGTTCAAGCAGCACATATTATGCAGTGGCATTCTGTCAAATAGCTATATTTGACTAAAAGCAAGCAATTCCAAAAAGAAAAAAAATCCAACTGGAGATTTATATTTATATGCTGATGATTGTCACACATTTGAAAAGCAATTATGACAGACAGCAGGAAAACGGATGTTTAACACTTTCAGGTAAAATAACTAATTTAATTGATCTAAGCCCAAGCTCGAGCTTTCAGGTTCAATTGTTAACTTACAACCTATAATAAGAAGTTGTGAGAGGTACTGGTTTGAAGCATCATTATTGATGCATCAAAATTAATAATATATTACCCTATTAATTCATTCTTTCCACGCTTAGCTTCCCAGGAGAGGCATTGCGGAGATTGCTCCATATATATTGTTAGCACAGAACAGAGCTTGATAGTTTCGATATAGTGGGTATATAACTCATGTAATTAAGGTTTAACTGAAGATTAAAAACACAAGACTTTTACGTGATTTAAAATAACTATTCCAGAGAAACCCGGTAAATAGAGAGTTAAAATGGCTGAATAACCTTTCCGTGAGCAATTGCAATTGCAGCATCGGGGAAAGATTGCTGAAGAAATTCCATGACTTCTTCCAGACCTGTTGTTCGAGAATCAGGCCAATAGTCAGGGAAATACAAATAATATAAGAATTACAGAATACATCTCACAACCGGATATCAACCAGCATAAAATGGGACCGTTGTGCTATCAAACTTCCATTTTCTTTGCCAGAAAACATAGACAAAAAATAGAGGCATCTTTCAAATCTAGATCTGTACCGCAGAAACATAAAGATGATTTTTTTGACCATTAACAATAAGATCCCCATCTTTGAGAATCACTGGCAACAAAGAGAACAATGACGGATATTATTACAAAATAGATGAGACTCTTGTTTTCCAGCATCTGTCCATCGGGAGAATAATGCTAGGGTTTTCATTATAGACTTTAATTTCAAAAAGTACCATTCAACAGAAATTCAACTTCATCCTTTCTAACCATATAAGTTTTCTCCTGACTCTGCTTTTCATGCAAACTATTCTAGTAAAAAACAGTGGCTAAATGGCCCTTTAAAGACTTTTCACAACCCTAATAACTTTAGACATCCTAAGGTGTCTAAAACACGAACAGTCATAATATGTGGAACAAAAATAGGACACGGTATGCTACTAGGTATAAAAGGAGGTTTGGTTGGCATATGTTTCAAGACGTCAAGGCAGGGAACTAAATGTGATTTGGGTAGTACAAGCATATTCACACATTCAAAAATATTAAAAAATTATTAATGCAGTGAGAATACATTAATGCTGACCTATTCTTGAATATGTTCATGATGTTTTAAGATACTTTAATTATATACATGTTATTTATCTAAGGCTTAATTCCCAAAAACTACCAAAAACTTAGGGGCCATTGAAAGTAACTACCAAATTCTTTGAAAATTACAGGAAACTACTAAGTGTACAGAAACTTGTAAAATTAATAAACAATAAACTACCGAACTTGTTTCGTAAATGTTCAATAAACTACCAAATTTTATTAAATGTTCAATAAACTACCAAATATGTTTACAAAGAATTCAATAAGCCACCAAACTAGTTTAAGGTTGTCTGTATACTTTGGTAATTTTCTTTATTTTTCAAAGAATTTGGTAGTTACTTGTCACAATCCCTAAGTTTTTGGTAGTTCTTAGGATTTAAGTCTTTATCTAATATGTAGTCATGTGCTTTCCAAAAGAATATGGGCATATTCAACAACCAGTAATTATTTATTTATAAGATTTATTTTTATATACCCCTTAAATCTTAGGTAATTTGATATCCCCTGCCCGGGCAAATCTTCATATTCATTAAAATCCCCCCTAAACTGCTATTAAATAGGGAAAATGGTAATACTTACAAAAATAATATGTTGGTATTCCCGAATTGCCCTTATCTTCTTCTTTCTCAATTAAACTATGTTCTAAACCCATTAAATGACCCCTCTTAAACCCATTAAAGGCCCCTCTATTTCTTTCTTCTATCTTATTTCTCTTCCATTATCAATTCTCCCAATTAAGTTCACTTATTTTCACTTCTAGCTGGACGCTTCTTCAGTATTTCGTCCTAAATCATACTAATATTTTCTTTGAATCTCTAAATGTGGTGAAATTGATTAAGATAGAGAAAAAAGATGATTTAATTAAAAATATTATTGAAGGAAGAAACTGGGAAAATTTTGAGTTTTGAAGGAATATACCCATGAAGAGAACAAAAGGATAAAAAGATTTTCGGCGATCTTTCCAAATGGCATGAAAATTGATAGACTTATATTTAAGGACATAAAGATCAACATGGCTAGAGCCGATTGCCGAAAATATCGACGGATGGTTAACTTTTAGAGATGTTTAGGTAATTTCCTACCGTGCCACGGTATACTCCGTTTCATATGTGTTATATAAAAAATTGCAAGTAGTAAAATCTATTAATGATTTACACAATAAGTATAATTTGGAGAAAATAAATAAAAATAAAAATCATTTGATACAAGCCCAACATTCATAAGCCCAAGTGATACAGAATTCCCAAAAATAACCCAACTACAAGCCAAATAATACAAAACCAAATACCTATTAAGTACAAATAAGTTAACTGAAATAAAACCCTAGTTTTCTCTCCAGAATTATTGTTGCCTCTCTAACTATCGTTTTCTCTCTTGATGCCTTCTCTCTGTAAAAAAATCACAAGTCTCTAATACTCACAAGTAAAATCTCTGTCAATTATCCGCCCTCATAAGTCATAGACATCCTCGAACTGAGTGCTTTGGCACAAAAAACCTTCGAAGTGAGGCTGACCAACCGATCCTTTTTCAAAAATTGGCCGATTCTAGCCAAATTAATTTGATCTTCAAGTAAACTCGCTCATTTCCACCTAA
Organism: Agapanthus africanus; assembly: GCA_030015575.1. Lineage (NCBI taxonomy): Eukaryota > Viridiplantae > Streptophyta > Magnoliopsida > Asparagales > Amaryllidaceae > Agapanthus > Agapanthus africanus. The sequence goes on from JASDDO010000004.1 coordinate 213,682,478, forward strand.
TATCCCTAAGCCCGCTCCTTGGAGGGTATATTGTATCATCCTATTAGAATTTAGATCTGATTCGTCCAAGTTGGATCAGGATCGGCCAATTTTTTAAACCTTGGTTTGAACTGTCTTAAAATATTGGTCATATCGACCATATTGGATGGGTACCCCTTCTGACATGATACAAGTACAACTGATATAGATTTGCCTACATTCGGTCGGTATTTTGATTATCGGTGATATTAGCCAATGTATTGGGGGTGTCTAACCAAAATATCGGGTGATATCGAACTCGGCTATGGTCATTAGCAAAAACATGAAAGTCATAGGTCTGGTTGTTGCTACTATATAATTTGGTAGTTGCAGCCATTTGAAGTTGACAAGCTGCTGAAGATGAAATTTATTAACAACTGCTTAGTTTAGTTCCTTGTTACTTTTTTCGTTTTTCTTTTATAAACCTTTGTGTTGTAGGAATGTGCTTGGGCAGGTGTTCTAGTAATTTGTTTTGTAATTTTACGTTTCTTGTTTGGGATTTTAAGAACTTTTAGCATTTTAAATGCATGAGACAGGCTCATTTTGGTTCGGCTCTTCAAAAGAAAATATCGAGCGTATCTGATATAGGACACATGCGATATGCTTTTGTCATCCGTCGATATTTGATGTTCAAAACTTTTTTGTTTGTGTCCATGCTTTATTGATCATTGGTCAAGATGGATAATTGGATATCTTATATCATCTTGACTAAAACTCCTTATGGTGAGTTATCTTTTCATCCCAACTGACGGAACCAAAGGTCTTCCCTTGTCGCGGGCTTTTACTTCTATATGGGCTTAAACTTGAGTTTTTTTTCTTATTTAATACAAGTTACTTGACAATACACTCCCATGCACCCCAGTACACGGAGGGAATCTTTTCTGAGTCGGATCCTGTCCAATTCCATGTCCATTTTTGTCTACATGACCAATTATCAACCATGATATCAACCCCGTTCTATGCTTGTATACTCGAACAAAAGCTTGACTCAAGGAATTATACTTAGCTACTAATAAAATAACCTTAGTACCTAATACAAGGATTACAGTTACCTCATGACCTCAAAAAGTCTAATTTTAGTCCGTCCACACATGCAAGCTACATGCATATATACATATTTGAAATATAAGTATAACGATCTACCTTTAAATCTTTAAGCTTTAGTACAAACCATTTAGACGTGTGGCAGCGATAAACAGCATCGATTGTTGGAGTGAGATTGTGCGCTATGGAGGGACCTTTTAATCTATTCTTCCCTGTTCTCTCCATCTGCTTATAACAGAATTAGTCACATAGATATAATTTTATTTTTATTATTCCGCATCTCTCCTACAGCTTCTCTGTTCTTTAACACATCCCCTTTACTTTCTACTTTACGATACAAATTTCTTTCTACCTGAATATTCTTCCCAGGCTTGATGCTTCTTTTTTTCCTCCTTGTTTAGGACACATTATTTTTTTATTACTCCCATTTGATCTTCATCCTCAGATTTACCTATTTGGCTCGAACTTGCAGCCTCCTTTTCCTCTCCAATATCTTAATTTGGCACAAAACAACACTCGCCACAGTCCAGGCCTAACTTGAAACAACCTTATTATTATAGAAGGTAGAGCTCGAGTTCTCAAAATAGCATTGGTCTCAGATTCGAGTATCAGGAATTGGAAATTCGGTTGAGCCTCAAGGATCCCCAAAACCCACTTACTTGCATTCTAAATGCTATGATGCAGTTATACAGGGTTCCAGTTAACTCCAGCACAAAGGGATATACATGAATTGAATTTTATTAAAGAGTGGTAAAAAAACTATTTATGTAGCTACCAAGACAATATGGGAAAATATGGCATAAATGAGATAAATGCCAAAAATTATTGTCAAACAAACTATCAATCAAAAGAAGCTAAAATAAAATGACCTTTAATCCTGGGAAGAACATAGAAAACTTGCCCGCCACGTTCCAGCTCAAACTTGATTGCTGACAAGACCTTGTCTTCACTGTATGACGAGAGGAGAGTCTTTATGGGAACCCTTTCTGGAGGTGGCGTTGAAATTAAACTGCAAGAGATAAGGATATAAACCGGTTGAAGTAAAATGTGACAAAATTATCGCTTATATCATTAAAGAAAACATGCTCATAAAAATAAGTAATAAAAAGGGTATTTTACTAAATGGTCTATCAAAACTTTGCTAATTACTGAAAACCTCCCTAATGCTTGATAATTACAATTTACTCTCTCAAAACCTTTAAGTTGCTACCTTTTACTCCCCCTCCAAAATTTCCCTACAAAGATAACGTCGATGTTTGAAATTTTTTAATACCTTCCCAATTACCTATAAGTCGATATCGCACACTCCACAGGATTTGTAGATAGGCGGAATTAACAAACAATAATTTTATAGCAAGCGATATCGACTAAACTTCCAAGATATAAGCCCTAACTAGCAATACTAACAAAGCTTCTAATCTACTATGAAATGATTTATACATTTGTGTTCAAGTCCTTCGGGTCTTCTTATCCATTTCTTAAGCTCCTCGTTTGTACGGATCGAGCCTGATTATCGGCCTCCTCGTGTCGAAGAAGATCAACCCGAAAGTCTATGGTTCATGCTCTAACCTCTAGAATGAGCTAACTAAAGTACCTAATTTACTAATCTAGGTAACTTAGAAAATATAGAGAATATTTATTGGATTAATTTGTCTCAATAACCCTAGGTTTCTCAACTCATGAGAGCGTTTAGAGTTTGAGGAAGAAAAAGAAAGCAAAGGAGGAAAGAGAGTGTCGTGTGTAGAATGAGATGAAGAATGGCCAAGTGTGATAATATCAAGCATATCATTTACATTAAAAATAATGTGACATGCTTCAATAGTTATCCGAGTGAGTCAGTCATCTAATGTAGCCATGCTTCAACCATACTTAAAAAACACCTCATACCTCCACCTCATTATCCATTTAAACATAATGTATTTATCACAAATGAGGTGTCTTCTTCTAGAAGCACTCTTGTGAAAATACAAGAATACCCCTCACCATATATACATACCCGTATTCGTACTACGAATACCAAGAGATGAAAATAATCCAATATTATAATACTAGAATGCGGCTTAATCCTAAGCCCGCAAGTATTTTCCGTCCGATCAAAAATACGTGTAGCTAGTACACGTATATGATCGGAACCCTGCACGTAAAACCATACGGCCTCTACATTGTTTCGCCGTAATCAGGAAAACCCTCTATGTGGAACTCTAAAGACTCGACAGTACGCTGGCAGTGGCTTTAACCACAAGCACGTCAATGGCACTAGCTATACGTAACGGCTACCCAGATATCTGTCGAAAAGAAGGCTGACAAGCAAACTCGTCCAAACTCCTACTGAACATGTCCGTGACAATCTCTGTACAGTCCGGTATGTTCGTCTGAGAATATCGCATGCCGGGTCTAGGAGGTGGAAAACGTCAGACCCCTAATAACATGACAAGTGCCGATGTGGCTCAAAACCATCCGAGAATCTACTGATCTAACTATCAGTAATTCTCAATCCGTCCTGACCAGGGACTTATGGTGTTGGCCAACCGAACACAGCGCGGCATCGACTACCTATACCGGGAGAGACGAATCCCCAACAATCGCTCACTGCCTCCATGGGGCTCGGGACTGTATCCAACTAAAACCTGTTTGCACGACTCAGTAGAGCCGTTGTAGGATAGTAATCAAAGCACAATGGAAACGCACACGAGACAAATGACGACCTTAGGTCGACAGACTATCTGTACTCATGTCATCTGAGAACTGCTATCTGACGATAGATATAATCCAATCTAGCCAGTTCTCGGCGAGTCCGTCCAGTGTACTCACCCACAGTGAGCACCTATGCAATCTTAAGTGCATCACACCAATGACTGCGGGACCAACCATCACCCCTCGTCAAGGTCTAGAAATGTATACACTAGTCTACTCTGGAGTATCGATGCCTAGTCTCGATATTCCCACGACTAGGGACATTTAATGATGCGCTTATTGACTACCCAGCTCTCACAAGTATGATTGCCATCATAACGCTGGTAGTCAAGCAAGGATCCTATGGGCTTTATCAACATATATAAACGATATGAAATAACAAGTAAAACATATCACATGTTAAGATAAAGACAAACCAAATAGCATACTATCATATTGAGCAAGATTGTCATGTACATAAATATTTCTAGCATCCTATACAATGAAGGCCTCTAGGGCATACATATCCAACAATCTCTCACTTACACTAAGACCTGTTATTGGCGTATTGTGTACCCAACGTCAGAACTAGAGACAGTTGTTGGCGTACCGCATACCCAACATCTCGAACAGTCTCTTGAACTGGACTTGAGGGATGGCCTTGGTGAATGGATCTGCCGTATTGTCCTTTGTATCTACTCTCCGCACCTCAATCTCCCGGTGATCCACGATCTCCATGATAAGGTGATACCGCCTCAAAATATGTCTGGAATTCTGATGGGACCGTGGTTTCTTTGCCAAAGCCATGGCTCCATTGTTATCGCAATACAAAGGTATTGGATCAGTAATGGATGGAACCACCTGAAGTTCAGAAACGAACTTCCTTATCCAAACTGCCTCTTTTGCGGCATCGTTAGCAGCGATGTACTCAGCCTCCATCGTCGAGTCTGCTAGCCTCCATCGTCGAGTCTGCTACAGTGTACTGTTTGGAGCTCTTCCAACAGACCGCCCCTCCATTGAGGATAAACACATAACCCGAGACGGATTTAGAGTCGTCCTTGTCACTTTGGAAGGAAGAGTCGGTAAAAGCCTCGATCTGTAGGTCCCCATTACCGCATACCAAGAACATCTTTTTAGTCCTTCTCAGGTGTTTAAGAATGTTCTTTACCGCTATCATATGTTTCTCACCTGGGTTGGACTGATACCTGCTTACGACACTGAGTGCGTAAGCTACATCTGGTCTGATACACAATATCGCATACATTATCGACCCCACCTCCGAAGCATATGGTGCAATGCTCATGCGAGCCCTCTGCTCATCAGTCTTGGGAGACATATCATTAGAGAGGGTGATTCCGTGACAAGCGGGTAAATTATCGCGCTTGGAATCTTCCATACTAAACCTCTTTAGTACGATGTCCATGTAACTTGACTGTGAAAATCCCAACATTCTTTTAGATCTGTCACGATAGATCTTAATCCCCAGAATGTACGAGGCATCAACCAGCTCTTTCATAGAGAACTTCTGTGACAAGATCAACTTGGCCGATTGTAGCATAGGAATATCATTTCCTATCAGGAGAATGTCATCTACGTATAAAACGAGGAATACCACAGTTCTTCCTGCAATCTTCTTATAAATATAAGGTTCATCTGCATTTTTGATAAAGTCAAATTCTTTGACCGTCTCATCAAAGCAGATGTTCCAACTCCGCGATGCCTACTTTAATCCATAAATAGATTTAAGCAACTTGTACACATTTACGTTCTCCCACTGTCTATGAAACCCTTTGGTTAATCCATATAAACATTCTTCTAAACTTCCATTTAGAAAAACGGTTTTAACATCCATCAGCCAGATGTCATAGTCATGGAAGGCAGCAATGGCAAGTAGGATCCGAATGGATTTAAGTATAGCCACTGGTGAAAAAGTTCCGTCATAGTCCAATCCTGGTCTTTGATGAAAACCTTTAGCAACAAGTCTAGCTTTGTAGGTTTCTACTTGTCCATCTACACCGATCTTCTTTTTGAAGATCCATTTACATCTAACGGATTTTACCCCAGGAGGAGCAGCATCCAAGGTCCATACTTTATTGGTGTATATGGATTCCATCTCGGATCTCATAGCATCTAGGCACTTCACCGAGTCTATACTCGTGAAGGCTTGCTGAAAACTAGTCGGCTTATCATTATCAATGATGCAATTCTCTCAATCCCCGTCTATGAGAAAACCGTAGTATCTCTCGGATGGATGAGACTGCCAACTAGATCTACGAAGTGGCGTAGGTACGTCTGGTTCCATTGAAATCTCAGGTTCTACTAAGTTTTCAGTAATAGTTTGTGGTTCTGGAATTTCTTCCAGCTCTATTACGCTCCCACTAATCTCTTTTTCGAGAAATTGGGTTTCCATAAAGCGGGTATGATGAGAAACAAAGACCTTTTGTTCCTCAGCGTAATAGAAATAATACCCCCTAGAGTTTTTAGGGTATCCCACAAACTTACACAATACTGAACGTGTATCTAGCTTGTCCAGATGAACCTTTTTGACAAAAGCAGAACAACCTCATATTTTAACATACTTAAGACAGGGTTTCCTCCCGCTCTACATTTTATATGGAGTGGTAGGCACGGACTTGGTTGGAACCTTATTCAATAGGTATGCAGAAGATTCTGGTGCATAACCCCAGAAGGATGGCGGCAACTCAGCATTACTCATCATGGAACGCGCCATATCAAGTAAGGTGTGATTCCGGCTTTCTGATATACCGACTCGCTGTCGACCCCGAAGAAGCTACTCTTTCTGATTATAATGCGGAGAAAAAATATATTTGAGCGGTGTGTATGGAGTAAGCTGAGAGAGAATTACATTCTCTTTTAGATATTCTAAGATCTACAAGGAGGTGTACGAGAAATTAGACACTAAAGAGGCTGCAAATGATATATACCGGATTGCTCGAATGCAGGAAAGGAAGACTAGAGACTTATGTGCGGTGAAGTGTGTTAAAAATGAAAATCAGAAGGTTTTAGTTCGAGATGAGGATATCAAGGAAAGATGGAGAGATTATTTTGACAAATTGTTCAATGAGAGCTTTACTAAGAATTTGGATGGACTTGTCATTCAATCTCAAGATATAAATCGTGATTTCATGCGTAAAATAAGACTTACTGAGGTTAAAGAAGCTTTGAACAGAATGGGTTTAAGAAAAGCGGTTGGTCCTGACGGGATTCCTATCGAGATTTGGAGATACTTAGGAGAAATAGGCGTTAAATGGCTGACAGATCTGTTTAATAAGATTTGGCAGACAAAAAAGATGCCAAATGAATGGAGGAAAAGTATCCTTGTACCTATCTACAAGAATAAGGGTGACATTCAAAGTTCCTCAAACTACCGTGGAATAAAACTAATGTGTCACACCATGAAACTTTGGGAGAGAGTGATTGAACACAGGCTAAGGAAGGATATTAAGATAACAGAGAACCAATTTGGGTTCATGCCTGGACGATCGACGACAGAGGCGATTCATTTGCTTCGTCAACTTGTCGAGTGCTTTCAAGAGAGGAGAAGAGATTTGCATATGATATTTATTGATTTAGAAAAAGCGTACGACAAGGTACCTAGAGAGGTATTATGGGGGACAATGATGAAAAAAGGGGTCCCCGTCAAGTATATTGACATAATCAAGGATATGTACGACGGAGTAGTGGCAAATGTCAGAACTTGCGGTGGCTTAACAAGTGATTTTCCGATTACTATTGGTTTACATCAAGGATCTGCATTAAGTCCTTTCCTGTTTACCATCGTGATGGATGAGCTTACTAGAACTATCCAAGATGAGGTCCCTTGGTGTATGCTATTCGCTGATGATATTATTCTAGTAAATGAGACGAAAGCAGGGGTTAATGCCAAATTGGAATTATGGAGACAAACATTGGAATCTCGGGGATTCAGATTGAGCAGGTCCAAGACAGCATATATGCACTGCAAATTTAGTAGCCAGAGAAGTCAAAACCATATTGGTATAACATTGGAAGGGCAAGAGATATCACCGAGCGACCAGTTTAGATATCTAGGTTCCATCATCCAAAGGAATGGGGAGATCGATAGTGATGTTAATCAAAGGATCCAAGCTGGTTGGTTGAAATGGAGGAGTGCAACAGGGATTTTGTGTGATCGTAACTTTCCGTTAAAATTGAAAGGGAAGTTTTATCGGAGCGCTATTCGGCCTGCCTTATTATATGGTACAGAATGCTGGGCTCCTAAGAAGCATCATACACAGAAGATGCACGTAGCGGAGATGCGCATGCTTCGTTGGATGTGCGGTAACACTAGAAAAGACAAGGTGCGAAATGAGGATATTCGTGCAAAAGTTGGTGTAGCACCCGTGGAGGAGAAGATGCGGGAAAACCGGCTTAGATGGTTTGGTCATGTGCGACGCAGACCTATGGAAGCACCGGTTCGACGAATAGATACTCTCGATATGGGTAATGGCAAAAGGGCAAAAGGGAGACCGAAGAAAACATGGATGGAGGTGATACGAAACGATATGGTTGCCAAAGAACTCAATGAAAGTATATTGTTCGATAGAAGTGAGTGGAGACAGAGGATTCATGTGCTGGACCCGGCGTGATTCTCATGTTGGTTCATGTAGCCTACCCCATATGCTTGGGATAAAAGGCTCAGTTGTTGTTTGTTTAGATATTCCAAGAACTCGGCACTTAAGTATTCACCACCCCGATCAGATCGGGACATCTTGATACTTTTGCCCGTTTGCTTTCCTCTTCATTCTTATACTCCTGGAATTTCTCAAAGGCCTCGGATTTATGCTTCATTAAGAATACATGTCCATACCTTGAGAAATCATCTGTAAAAGTAATGAAGTAGGAATAGCCACTTCTTGCATGCGTAGACATTGGCCCACATACGTCGCTGTGTATGAGTCCCAGGAGTTCAGTGGATTTCTCTTTGTCTGGTAAACGGAGTTTTGGTCATCTTTCCTCTAATACATGATTGATAAGTTGCATATGATCGATACTCAAACGGATCTAAATATCCATCCTTATGTAACTTAGTTAATCACGTTTCACTAATATGACCAAGTCTACAATGCAATAAAAAAGCTTGATTTGATTCTAGAGCTTTTCTTTTTAGCGTGTTTTGGACGTTGAAAACTTGATATTGATTAAGAACGTATATCCCGTTATTAAAAGAACCCGATCGAATCATTTCATGATTTAGATGAATGATTATGACATTGCTTTCATATGCAAAATTATATCCTTCATTAGATAACAAAGATATATATATAATATTACACATCATACTGGGTACACAAAAGCAGTTATGTAACAACAAAATATGTCCACTCATCAATCCAAGGTGATATTCTCCTACTGCAACAGCATCCACACTAGTTCCGTTGCCAACCCTGAGGGTCATTACATTTCCTCAAAACTCTACGGTTTCTCAGCGCCTGCAAAAAATTACAGATGTGAGATCCTAATCCGGTATCCAATACCCAGAAAGTAGAGTTGATAGAGAAACAGCTTTCAATCACGAACACACCTGAAACCGAATCCACAACTTGCTTCGTGTCCTGATTCTTGGCTTTTAAAGCCCGGCAATTCTTCTTTCAATATCCTTTTTTGACAGTAGAAACACTCTTCCTTTGTGACTGATCCCTCGATCTTTTCTTTTCCCTTACCCTGCACCTTTTGCACACCTCATCTCGGTTTGGTGGGGGCCTTCTTCTTCTTTCCCTTAGCCTTAGATTTAATGGAAGAAGATCCCCCAACAAACAGAGCGGGTGTTTCCTTGGATTTATTAAAGGTGTTTTCTGCAACCCTCAACATATTGAGAAACTCAGGAAGTGAAACTTCCAGCTTTTGCATATTGAAATTCAATATGAATTGGGCATAGATGGAGGGAAGAGACTGTAGAATTAAGTCGGGTATACAACTCATTCTCCAAGGTAGTTTCCAGGTCCGCGAGCTGTTCAATAATAGTAATCATCTTCAGGACGTGGTCCCAACAGATGATCTGACGGCTAAGCTCGCTTGAAACGGTTTCTTCGAGGTCTCGTATCTTGCGATACGAGATTGTTCTCCATATACATCTTTGGTATGGAGGAAGATGGAAGCAAGGTCCATCTTCTCGTACCGCCTCTGACATTCGTTATCCATGGAGACCAGTACGAGACACATGACTTTCGCGTAATCCAGATCCCAAGTCTTACGGACCTCAATGTCCGCGACCGAGGATGTCGGACCTGGAACAGGGGCTATAGCCGTGAGGAAGTATGCAACCTTATCATAAATAAAGGCCATTTAGACGTTTCTCAGCCAGTCTTTATAGTTTGGCCCAGTCGGTTTGTTTTTATCTAGTATAAGCTTAAGTCTCGTCATAGTCGCTGCAATTAGATGAGAGAAAAGAAACACTCAGCATATGCTCTGGCAAATTTAGATTGGTTATTAGTTTATCTTAACAGGATGGCTCCCACTATTTTCTCGAATTCTCCTTCAAACCCTAAAAGAAGAATTAGTCAGAATTAATCGCATCCTATAAGTTCGCTTATCTTTCGGCCAGGGCAGTGTTGGTACTTCGGAGGGAGGCCCCCGTGCTTTCGCACGGACCCAATTAAATAACCTCGTTTTCCCATAGGCGTAGCCCCGTTAACACCTTACTAGACATCTACTTGATTAGCTAATTGCAAAGTGAAAAATTCTCCCAAATAGTAGCGGATACTCACAGTAGGATCAGAACCCAACTATCATTGTGTGATAATTTTGAAGGAAGCCTACCAAAACTACCACTGCAGAAGGTATGCAACACTAGCAAGTTTCATGTATGTTTGAAACTCCCATTGTGGTTTTTGCCCCGAGCGCTCATAACCTTGACGAAGGTCAAAATATTATAAGTCGCAAGTCGAAGTTCAACCCGTCAATATCCAGATTAATCTAGACCCATTCGTACAGGCCCTTGACGAAGACTAAAACAGCTGCACGCCTGTCCTAGATTAATGCATCAATCTATACTACAGATAAGCACCGACTGGCTACCAAACGTTATGCCTTGGCGAATGTCAAAACACAGCATGAATACTAGTAGATACATATCTGAAATGACGGAAGGCTACGGCTGGTTTTGACGAAAACCGTTAACGTAATGAACTTGATATAGTCGAAGGAACCGAATATTTTGAAAAGGAGTGGTTTAAGCTCCGCTTTTAAAAGTTGTTTTTGAAGAAAACCGTGTGGTTTTCCAATTGTTCCAACGATGTTAGATATTAGATTTATTACTTTGCATTAAGTGAGATTAATACGGTCTCATCAATTAACCTTATCACATCACAAAAAAACGAAAATAGAATGTACGTATATGCCACCCGCATTCGCCACGGGGCCCCGTCACGCATCATTAGATTACTTAACTAACGGTAGAGCGGGGGCAGGACTAACGCGGATGCAAAACATGTACAACATTTATTTATACATAAATATATATATATATATATCCATCACATGCATGATAAGCAACACAAGCAGATATAAGCATCACAGAGAATGGAAAAATTGATCAACTAGGAACATTTGCATTTCAATGAGCCACCTTTGAAACACAGTCCTCCGCGGTCGTATGAATAGCCGAGTGTGAATCATCTTAGACCCCTACGAGTGCCGCAAGCTACCCGCCAATTCTAGAATTGGGTGGCCCGGGTCTCGACACCTCGAGATGATCACCCACTGAATCATAGAACCTAGTAGCTTGTGCACTCCTCCGTGGGTCAAACCTAGATGCGAAAATGAAAAGTAATATACAGCCGGTGACTACATCCTCAACCCGGATGCGTCCTAATAAAAGAATATGCATGAATTATTACATGAATTACAAAGAATCCACTCACATCTCACATCTAGATCACATCGGGCCATTAACACGACGATTCATGAAACCATTCATATCTGAATATCACAAGATATGTGCAACCCCTTCTAATCGACGTATAGCAATTAGAAGACGTTTAATAACACATATACACATCAATAAAGCAAGTACAGAAAATCACGACGTTAGAATTCAGCGCATAATTAGCGAACGAAACTAATTTTTCAAGACTCTAAAAATTGTCCATTAAAGTCACCAAAAATTTCGTTTTAACCCAATCCGGAAATCGAAACGAACTCGAAACCCGTCCGAATCTTCGCGGAGGCGAAGGGGCTAAAATTAACTTTCAATCCGGGGGCCCGGGGTACCCACCCCCGGGGGCTACCACGAGGTGGCCCCTGAAGGTAGGCAGACCCGAGAGCACCCTATTGTGGTGCTCTCGGGTCACCACCCCTAAAGCCGCCTTTTGGCGGTCTTGGGGGTGGGCCCCGCCTTTAGCCCCTCCCGGGTATCCCGGGATGCCCATGCTTCACCCCGCGGCTTCTCGATCAAGTCGTGAGCCCGCGGGATGTGCAAACATCTCAAAATTTCATTTTTAGGGACTGTTTTTGTCGGCAGTTCGTGCGCAACAAAAACGGCAGATTTCAAATATCGCTACGAGCCATCTAAGGCTTATGGAGTGGCTCTGATACCATGTAAGTCGATGTCGCACACTCCACGGGGTTTGTAGAGAAGCGGAATTAACAAACAATAATTTTATAGCAAGCAACATCGACTAAACTTCCAAGATCGACCATAAGCCCTAACTAGCAATACTAGCAAAGCTTCTAATCTACTATAAAGTGATTTATACATTTGTGTTCAAGTCCTTCGGGTCTTCTTATCCTCTTCTTAAACTCCTCGTTTGTACGGATTGAGCTTGATTATCGGCCTCCTCCTGTCGAAAAAGAGATCCATCCGAGAGTCTATGGTTCAAGCTCTAATCTCTAGAATGAGGTAACTAAAATACCTAGTTTGCTAATCTAGGTAGCTTAGGAGATATAAAGAATGTTTATTGGATTAATTTGTCTCAATAACCCTAGGTTTCTCAACTCATGAGAGTATTTAGGGTTTGAGGAAGAAAAATAGAGCAAAGGAGAAAAAGAGTGTTATGTGTAGAATGAGATGAAGAATGGCTAAGTGTGATAATTTCAAGTATATCATTTACATTAAAAATAATGTGATATGCTTCAATAGTTATCCAAATGAGTGAGTCATTTAATGTAGCCATGCTTCATCCATGCTTAAAAAACATCTCATTCATCCACCTCATTATTCATTTAAACATAATGGATTTATCACAAATAAAGTGTTTTCTTATAGAAGCACTCTTGTGAAAATCCAAGAATACCCCTTACCGTATATACATACCCGTATTCGTACTACAAATACCAAGAGATGAAAATAATCCAATATTATAATACTAAAATGCGGCTTAATCATAAACCCGCTAGTATTATCCGTTCGATCAAAAATACGTGTAGCTAGTACACGTATATGATCGAAACCCTGCACGTAAAACCATACGGCATCTATATTGTTTCGCCTGAATCAGGAAAATCCTCTGTGTGGGACTCTAAAGACTCGACAGTACGCTGACAATAGGTTTAACCACAAGCACGTCAGTGACACTAGCAGTACGTAACAGCTATCCAGGTATCTGTTGAAAAGAAAGCGGACGAGCAAACTCGTCTGAACTCCTACTGAGCATGTCCGTGACAATCTCTGTACAGTCTGGTCTATTCGTCTGAGAGTATCGCATGCCGAGTTTAGGGGGTGGAAAACGTCAGGCCCCTAATAACCTGATAAGTCATGCCGATGTGGCTCAAGACCATCCGAGAATCTACGGATCTAACTATCAGTAATTCTCAATCCGCTCTGACCAGGGACTTAAGGTGTTGGCCAACCGAACACAGCGCGACATCAACTACCTATACCGGGAGAGACGAATCCCCAACAATCGCTCACTGCCTTCATATAGTTCGGGACTGTACCCAACTAAAACCTGTTTGCACGACTCAGTAGAGCCGTGGTAGGGTAGTAATCAAAGCATAGTGGGAACTCATACGAGTTAAATGACGACATCAGGTCGACAGACTATCTGTACTCATGTCACCTAAGAACTGCTATCTGACGATATGTATAATACCATCTAACCAGTTTTCGGTGAATCCGTCCAGTGTACGCACCCCAGTGAGCACATGTATACAATCTTAGGTGCATCACACCAATGGATACGGGACCAACCATCGCCTCTTATCCGGGTCTAGAAATGTATACACTAGTCTACTCTGGAGTATCGATGCACAATCTCGATACTCCCACGACTAGGGACATTTAAGGATGTGCTTATTGACTATCCAGCTTCCACAAGTATGATTGCCATCATAACGCTGGTAGTCAAGCAAGGATCCTAAAGGCTTTATCAACATATATAAGCGATATAAAATAACAAGTAAAACATATCACATGTTAAGATAAAGGCAAACCAAATAGCATACTATCAAATTGAGCAAGATTATCATGTACATACATATCCCCAGCATCCTATAGAATGAAGGCCTATAGGGCATACATATCCAACATTATTCCCGACTAAATTCGAGAATCAATCTTTTTTTCCTATTTCAAAGCTTTCTTCCTAATTACCCTCGACTTTTCTACCTTCGATTTAGGTTTTCCACTTATCCTTGCCTTGCGAATCTGACCACATTCGCAATCTACTTATGCATGGGAAGAAAAGGTTGAGGAAGAAAATCCTGCTTCCATGGCGAACTAAGTTTTGATAGAGTAAATCCCTAACACTAATGTTGATTTGAGGCCGAATTTGGGAATTTTAGATGTATGAGAGGGGTTTTGGGGTCTTAAAACTCTTGTCCGAACATCCCTTTGTTAGATGCTTAACGGAGTGAGAAAAAGAATCTTTTTGGCATGTCGGAAGACCTTTTAGAAATCATTTAGAGTTTTGGGGGAGCAAATAGTAATTATCAAGTATTGGGGTGTTTTAGTTATTAGCCATGTTTTGAGGGACCATTAGTAAAAAAAACCCATAAAACTGTGGAAGTGGTTCAAATGAATGTGGTTCCTAGTCCGCAGTTGGTAACAGCTATAGATATTGCGAGTAAAACATAAGAACTATCGAAAAAGTTTTCCTTCTTCCAAAATCAGGGAACATGGTAGTAAAGAATCACTTCACCTAAAACGTTAAGCTGATGGTTAGTGGGCTAACAATGTAAACCAAGCTGACATCGGTGTTCTAAATGTCGGCCGACATCGCCGAAATGTCGATTTTGGAAAGAAAACGACATAAACATGCAAAAAAAAAAAAATTGAGTAACAATATTTAGTTAAATCAGCCCACATTTCGTGATTTTGGCCGAAATGTCGTGATGTCAGTGTTTAAACTGACATTTACCGTTATGAGGGGAAAATATTTTGAGGGTAATCTTCTTTTTTGGGGTTTAGGCTTTGTAAATAATCTGGTCCATTTGGACGAACTTAATTTACAAAGACCTCGTTTCATCTCTTGTACAATTCAAACCTACAACCGTTCACTTAATTGACGATCGCTCTCCCACTGAGCTACTGAAAAAGATTTAAATTTAATAAAACTAAAAATCTGAATAAGATAATTTTTTTTCAAAAAAATAAGTTATATAAATGACATTTACATTACAAAAATGTCCAACCCGATATTTGATAATACCACGCGATATTTCACAATATCTAATATCCGACATCAAAATTTTCGGACCGACACAACACCGACATCCGAAATTTAGAACATTGGCTGACATAGCACTTAACAATCCCTTTGCATGGACTTTCAGCCACGTGGAAAGGCCTTCTGCTGAAACACTAACCGGTAAAGGCAATTCTCATAAGGGCAAATAAACATTTTTTAAATCAGGTTTGAACCTGAGACCTCATTAAAGCTGGTGCTCCAATACCATGTCAAGTCCCACATTACTCATAAGCTCAAGCTGATGGGTTGTGTGTGGGCTAACAATATATAACAAAGCTAAAATAACACTTGGCAAAGGTGACCCTCAGCGGATCATGAAGCTTTGGAGCCTATATTTTAGGACTTTGTAATACCGAGCTAATAGCTTGCAAAATGATGCAAGGCTTGTAAGCAATGATTTAAATGTATATGTAAAATTGTTTCTAACATGAAAAACTGTGTCCGGTGATTTTAATATCTAAAAATTATGGATGGAGATCCATCAAATAAGAACATAGGCTACCCATAAAACTAAGATCTCAGTTCGACTAGGATTTCTATGTCCATCAAAGTAGTATCTAATAAGTACTCCAACAGACTAAGAAGGGTCATTAAAGCTCAATAGTTAACTACTTAACTTCGTTATCCAGTTATATAGTGATGCCTTCAAGTGCAGGTGCTCCAGCATAGTTTGTGTATGTTATCTTTAAATGTGTGTGAATATAGAGAAGTGTTAATGCCTCACCTAGCATCACGGAAACCAGTCAAGGCCAGGTATAGAGTACGTGGAATAGGCGTTGCTGAAAGAGTAAGAACATCAACTGAAGTCTTGAATGATGCTATCTTTTCCTTCTGTTTAACTCCAAACCTCTGTCATTAAAAAACTAGAAAACAGAAATTAATTACCCTCCTTGACGTTTGCTGATAACAAAAGATTTATGATCAAAGTCAAGGAATTAAGATTATTCTCCAACAAGAATGTGGTAGCAAATAGATTGTTACAATTTCATCTAACAGTAAAGCTAATTTTCTGGGTTCGTTGTTGATACATGGCAGGCCCATTAAGGACCATTTTCATATGCTACTTTACCCCAGTCAAATCAGCTTATGCAGGTCATTTTCAGGCTCGCAATATTTTCAACTTTCCTATCTTCCTCGTTACACTTCTCTCTTCCTCCATGACAACCTTCCTCTTCTATATTCTATCCAGAGCAGCTCATAATTCCTTACCTTTTCAAACTGAGGTCATTTTCCTTGTTTTGTTTTTCAAAAATTTTGTGAAGTGCTGAAGTATATATAGAAAGCTCGCAGCTTTAGAGAACTTATAAAGTCTTAAAGACAACAAGATTTAATCCAACGAATTTTAAAGAAGATATGGTGGAAATTTTTAACGTAATAAAGCGACAAACTAAATTAACAGTTTTGGCTATCATCCTCAAACCTTCAAACTAAAGTTGTAACCAAAGATACATTAGTAGAAATAAAATTATGAATTTCCAGCAATTTCCTTTTATAAAACTTTGCAGATGTGTGAAGCAATCTTAGATTACCAGCAACTGAATGTAGTTTCAAAAGCATAGCATTTTGTATGTGAAAATGAAAAATATAAATAGGAGTGGACCTGTTCCTCATCAACAACGAGCAGACCGAGATTATTATAGACAACCCTATTCCCAAGTAGAGCATGGGTACCAACAATGATGTCCAAATGCCCATGTTTAATCATTGAAAGGTATTCTTCCTTCTCAGACTTGGTCTGCAGCAGGGAAAAAAAGGAAAAGAGAAGAGAAGAAAAATTATTCTAAGGCGCAAAACAAGCACTAATCACAGCATCTTAGGGCCAGTTTGGTTGCATGGAAATAGAATTCATGCAACATCATCTGCAAAAGGGGGGGAACCCTCCATTTTTTATGTTTGGTTAGAAACTATGTGAGGTGGATTTGGAATTGGAGTTGCAACATGCAACAAATTCTTGCAAACTTTGGACAATGCGAGCATGATAATTATCAGGAGTGACACATTAACCACCTAAGCAAATTTGCAACAAATGTTGCGAATCTACTTGTTATTTCGCTTACCAAACACAATTAGAATTTTGCATTTGGAAATCCTAGTACAAAAGTTGGTATCACCCATACAGTGGATCTAAGCTTATTTACTTGCAATGGATGTTACATGCAACATTCAACAAATGCTGCATTTTCAATTATTGCAAACCAAACAGTTCGTAATAACTGTAGATCATTACATTTTACATTTATGGCAACCAAAACTAAACTGAAACTTTTAGCAAGACATCATGTGCCATGTGAGTCAAAAAAAAAACAGTAGATGTAACCTTGACATGAATCAGTCAGTTTGCGTGCAACATGGTCCACACACAGGTAACATTTGAAGAATAGAGAACGAACACAAGGATTGGTGTATTGTGGAGAGATTATGCTGAATGTAAGATTTAAAACTCCAGAACAAAGACCCAATTATGAAAGAGTGATCCATAAAGCTATAACATCAAGAGTAAGTATCTTGGTAGCCCGGGATTTGCATATGCGGCATTGCTACACAGTTTAAAAGAGACAATTCATGAACCTATTCTTACATGAGAGTTGAGTGCGGAAAATGTTTCAAATGTCCATGCTCTGAACACATAGCATGCACAAAACAATCATGTTGGCATGCATGCGAAGGAAAAGTTGCTATAAAGGGCTCGAGCATGCTTTACAGGCTACATGCACAAATGTGTGTTCATGCATGCTTGAATACTGTGACGAAGCTATTGGGGATATAAAAAACAAATCACTTTTAAACAGCATTCTAACATGAGTGTGTTCTTTTTGGAAATTTTATTTTTAAAGATTTTCAAAGGGTTTTCACAATTACAAAGATTACAGAGGGTATATCAGAATACAGAAGATTTTAGGGGCCTAGGGGGTATATAAAAAGTATGAGAAAATTTACTTGGCCAAGAATGCTAAACTGATAGTTTAGTTATGTAAGTTTTTAGTGTAGGGTCAAAAATGTCAACCTAAGGAATAGATTCCTTTAGATGGATTTTGAAACAGCCATTTTCAATTCTTGGGTCTTATCCCTAAGATTCTCCCTAACGCAATATAGGTTTATTAATGAGGGTTCGAATCTCCAGTGCCTGTGAACTAAGC
Organism: Agapanthus africanus; assembly: GCA_030015575.1. Lineage (NCBI taxonomy): Eukaryota > Viridiplantae > Streptophyta > Magnoliopsida > Asparagales > Amaryllidaceae > Agapanthus > Agapanthus africanus. The sequence continues at coordinate 213,701,016 of JASDDO010000004.1, forward strand.
TACTGGTAATTACCTTTCAGCTTGAACCAAGAGAACCTCCAAATTACGAGTTATGCGTATCAAATGAACTAACTCTACAAAGACAATAAATTAAAATATCAAGACAAGAGAGGAATGATATAATAGCATGTGTTGATAGTATGGCAGGAATATTCTGATACAAATTTTGATTTCTTTTAAATGACAAAGGGGTCAATTTTATGTGATAGTTCCTTTTTAACGACATGGAGATCGATTTATAATTTATTTTCCTTTTAGCGATGTGGAGGTCGATTTTATAATTTGGTTCTCTTTTAGCGGCGTAGAGGTCAATTTTATAATTTTTTAAAGTCTCTTTTGAGGGTGTTTTCCATAAAAATAGCCTTTTACAAGGTGTTTTCTGTAAAAATAGCCTTTTACAGCGTGTTTCCTACACGCAATTACAAGGGTGTTTCCTGCAATTTCAGCAAGTTATGCAGTGTTCTCAGAAATTTTAGAAATTACCAGGGGGTTTCCTTAATTTGAGCAATTCCGGAGGTTTCTGAAATTTTAAAACTTAATGAGGATACATTACGTAATTTCAGGATTTGTTGGGGTATTTTGGTATGACTTCGAAACCACTTGCAACCCACCACCACCTTTTTATCTTTTGCATGCATGGATTATTTTCCTTTTTTCTTTTGTTTGTTATTTTTGCAATTTTATTTTTGCATGGCTCCTTTACCATAGCATGGTTATTTTTGCATGGCTAAAGAAGATTCCGTAAAAAAAACATTGATTGATTTTTTTTATATCAACGTGGTACGTGATTGCAGAGAGATTTTTTTGTTTTGTTTTGTTTCGTTTCGTTATCCGAGAAATATTTTTTTACCGACAATATCATTCCACATATGTATTTGTTTTAAATGAATCTCATAAGAGTGTTTCTCTTTTTTCAACTAACCACCCGAGTATAAAAGAAGGGGGTTGATCTTATAGGATTAATTAAAAGTGAGGGTTTTCTATTATGGCGCTCTCGAATTTTTTTTTTGTGTGTGCTTTAGGATTTTAGAAGCAATAGAAGAGGTAAATCCTACTCCCGCTCCTATCTTTCTTTCTTTTTCATGTCCCGATTGTTTGTATACCTTTTTTATCATGTCCTTCAAGTAATGAGCACTGCAAATATATATTTTTTGCAAAGTGTAATTATTAAAAATATATATATTTCTTTTTGTTTCATCAGCCAATATCTAGGTTTTGTCGTCAAAACTTTGCAGGTGTTAATACTCGAATTTATAGATCGGCATTAACGTCATTTTTTGCAAGGGCGTTAATACCCGAATTCATAAAACGACATTAACGCCGGTTTTACAAGGGTGTTGATACCCGAATTTCTTAACAAGGATGTTAATACCCGAAATCACCAGTTAAAGAAATTACCTGAGTTCTTTTTTTTTAACTGAGAAGCAGAGAAATATCAGAATATGGTCTTGACTTTCTTGGAATTTTTTAGAGGAAGAAAAGTTGCGGAGAATTTTTTAGAGCATCCTCATCTTCTTGATCTATGCTTGGTTATTTTTAGAAGTAAGGTATGTATGAGTTAGTGAGGATATAGAGGAGATAATGAGATTAGAGATCATGGGGAAATGTGATATATTTGTCTCATCAACATATGACCCTATCAAAAAGAAACCAAAGAGAGGAAGAGTAGGAAGTGATTACTAGTGGATTTCAAAAAGAGAGACATTAGTACACATAAATAGATATTAATCATCAACTCCTAAATAAATAAATGGGTTCAATTTACACACCTGGGTGTGAAATCAAATCAAAAGAGATGTATGATTGGTTCTGGCTCAACTCATATCCATTTGTACTGTTAATATTTGAACCCAGTCAATCGATATTACATTTAGTTAGCATTTTAAGAACTACGCTTAACAAGAAAATTGTGGTTTTGATTTTTTTTGGGGTGTTTACTTCATTCCAGAAATATTCATCTAACAAATTTGTTAAATAAGTCGGACTGAGATTGGTTATCTTGACTCATTTGATTGGTTTGGTTGACACCAACTGATGTGACATGGAGCCCAGTTAATTCCATGGATATAATATTTGAAATTGCAAATCGGTACTCCCGTGAAAAGAAATGCCTTGGCTCATTATTGTTGCATCAAACTTTTTGCATCCTTTTTTCTGTTCATCGTCGAACAATAAAATTACTGTTTATTTATGATCATTCATGAATCATTTCTAACTAAATCTACTTGGATGATAAATTTAGACTATAGTATTAACAAAAAGAAATGAAGATTTATAAGTAAAGTGATGTTAAAATAAAAATATTCATGACATTCATTTTACAAATTTAAGTAAGTTCCAAGTCTGTTCTTTTTTCCTCCTTTTATAGCTAATGCAAATAAACAAGCAGATGAAATCTGTGTTGGAGAGTCAAATAACAACATCTCCCATGGAAAAGAGATAAAAGTTTAAATTTTTAGTGAACTCTAGAATGGCATTTTGGAATAAACAGAATTTATATAAAAGCACCATCTAAAAGACCTAGTAAGGAACCATGGCATACCTGAAACCTACTGAGGAGTCCAACCTTTATGTGAGGATATCGAGAAAACCGCTCAGAGATGACATCCAAATGCTGCTTGGCTAAAACTATGGTTGGTGCTAGAACCATCACTTGTTTTCCAGCAGAAACCACACAAGAGATGGCACGAAGGGCGACTTCAGTTTTCCCAAACCCAACATCTCCACAAATCAACCTGTCCATGGGAGTCTCCCTTTTGGTTAAATCCTTCTCGACATCAATAAAAGCCTGTGCAGCACAATAAAAACTATAATCCACTTCGCCAAAAGCCTTACAATAACTGTAATCACAATAACAAGCCCTTTCCCCTCATGTTGGGGCCGACTTTATAAGAGCTTCTCTAATACTTCCTACTAAAGGAAAGAGATACAATGCCATTTAGTTTGTATTTAGTTTGTGCGACAAGCTATCGTATAGGGGATAATGAAATTTTAATAAATGAAGGCGGTCATGGAGGAAAAGATTTAAGAAATGAACATGGCCATGAACAAACTGAAATGCAAGAGTAGCAAGATAAGAAAATCTCTCTAGAAAAATAAGATTGTATATCATATGTTTAGGAATACACAATAAAGTAAGACGAAATGCAGAACACAAATGGAAAATGAAAGGACACTTTGTTAGATACTGCACCTGCTTTTGGTCAGGGGTGGGCTCATAAGGAAATTGAGCAGCAAACTCAGCCATGGCTGGATTACTTGGATAAGGGGACCTTTTCTGTTTAAGCCTATGCAGGTACAGTTCCATCAAGTCAACAACCATTTTCTGGATGGCGATCTTTCCTTTTATCCTTCTCCTCTCCCATGCACTAGTGTCATTCAGTTTGCTCAATGTTCGAGGCTTTTTTGTTTCATTGGGGCTGCATTAAAGATCGAGTAAATAGTTACCTATCTCTCAAGAAACATATAAATTGATCAAGCGGAATGCATTAATTCTCATCTTAGTAATACCCCTTAGTTGAGAGATTCATGATGAAGCTAAATTGCAAATGCTAATGCAGAAGTGCATGCCACTGAGATCATAAATATTTATAAATTCAATATTTTAGTGTGTTGAGATGAAAGGATGAAATGCAGAAAAGGAGCATATCAATGAGATGGATGTTCTGTCTAATTAAATATTTACCTAGAAGGGGCTAGAATAGCACCAGATATCATAGACACTTATAACTAATTGAAACATTTAAGAAATTAGAACTGCATGCATGCAAACAGTTCCACAGAAAATTACCTTACTTGAATATTAAGGACACTCCCTACTCTTATACAGGAATCCCTTAGAGCTCATAGCTATTGAGAATTGGAACTAAGAAGCTTAGTTGGGGCAACTTCTCATTATATCAATGAGAAAATATCTATTCCGTATCTTATAGAATAGACCACTCTTTATTAAATTATAAACCTAGCAAATCGCACAGCTTAAATTCTAACGGGCAAAGCAAGCTTATAATACTTGGAAGGCTGATATCAAGGATATCTAACAAATAATCGTTGTAAATTGGTGCCAGATGCAACCTTCTTAACTTTGTAAAGGAATTATGATAGGATTTTAACTATTCCTTATCATATTGCAAGAGTATTAACAAGAAGAGTATTTGCAGGAGGAATTCTGGTAACTAGGTTCAAGCAAAGCTCTGAAATGTTTAAGAATTCATATGAAATCTAAAACAAAAACCAAAAAGTTAATAAAGTATTCAACATCCACATGCTGGTGCGTCCCTCCCTTTTTAACCAAACATAGCTTAAGATTTACACCGATCGTAGAGAAGGAAAAATGTAAACAACAGAATATACAAAAAGAAGACAGCTATAGTATGCCATCACCAAAATTCTCATAAGTACATGTATATACATGTAGTGGTGTCTGTTCATACAGAGAAATTATACAAACAGAAATTTTCCTTTCATCCTTGTCTCTCCAGCACCTGCGCGCACAGAGAGAGAGAGGAACAATCTATTCGCTGTTTTTGTAAATGCCTTCCACCTGATTACAATTAAAAATGTCTTATACAAATCAAATCTTTATTCATACTGTGAGTTTGCGAAGAATTTATTTACATTTAGATAAGTGATAATTAATGGCACTGCATGAAAGTTTACCTAACCAGTTATTCAGAATTCAAACTAGTTTTCTGCACATGTGATGCAGTGGAAAAATTAATATTTGATTCAATATTTTTTGGTGTGTGCATGAGGGAGTGGGTGGGAAATGGGGACTTGAAATTAAAAGGGCTAATTAAAAATTTTAAATAATAAGAATGGTGATGTTGGTAGCTTTGAAAAGTGAGAAGGAGAGAGGGAGATTTAAAATTTGAAAAGGTGAGGATATGGCTAGCTTGAAATGAAAGAATTCATTAGGGGATTTTTCTCATTTTTATGTCCACTTTTTAAAAAAGATATGCCATCAATGGATGCATGAGATACATCCTTGGAGTTTACATTATAAGAGTAGAGATCTTCACAATGATCTCTTTTATCTTTAGAAGAATCATGAAATATAAATTAGTTATGATCTCTATTACTATCCCTCACACATGACTTCAATTTGTGCTTGTTGATCTGCATTGGTTTACTAGTATCTTTCATTCGCTGATATGTTTCCCATCATTAAAGTCGACCCAAGCTCTTTCTGAACACGAACATCAACAATAGTGTCTTTATGTGGAACATTCCAGGTTTGCAACATCAATGTATTTCTCCAAGCTCTGTTAAGGGCTAACACTTCTATCTGATTAGAGTTTACAAATTCTTTTATAAACTACATCCTAGTCCTAGCCTCCCCAACTACAATCTAATATCTCCTCATTAATCTCCACATTCAAACAATATCAAACCATTCCCCTTTACCGTATCCTCAATCTAGTCTACCCCTCGAAGTCTAGATAAATGCACTCTTGGCTCATCTTTTAAAATATATATATAATGGAGGAAAGAGGCCAAAGGAGGGAATTTCCTCCTATGGCGTCGAAAAAATACCCCCTCCCTCATTTTTTCTGACGATCGGCACCAACCATCTTCATCATTATCATCTAAGATGTGGGCACACCAAATTTCATGTGATTCTACAACTTTTTCACCGTTGATTTAGTGGGTTCAAAATTAACGGTTTACCGATAATAGAACTTTTTACATTGCTAAATCAACGGTGAAAAAGTTGTAGAATCACATGAAATTTGGTGTACCCACATCTTAGATGATAACGATAAGGATGGTGAGTGCCGATCGTCGAAAAAAATAAGGGAGGGGATATTTTTTCGACACCATAGGAGCCTATGGCATCTTTCCTCCATTATTCTCTCTCTCTCTCTCTCTCTCTCTCTCTCTCTCTCTCTCTCTCTCTCTCTCTCTGTGTGTGTGTGTATCGCCATATTCATTCATTGTATTCTTTCATTTTCTCAATTAAACTAATAAAAGCAAGTGTTTGAGCTACAATCCCATAACCCTAAGTTGCAAACCCATCAGTATCTCTCTATCAAATAAAAAAAATTAGTATCTCCCCGATATGATATCGTACTCAACTGAAATTACCTCAAACTTATAAAATACACTCATTTCTTATCCTACATTTCCTAATTGTTCCCAGATGCCAAACTTATAAGTAACAATGCATCATTCTTCCATCAACATAAGTTTAATTAAACGAAAACAAAGTCTTGAAACTCACAGATTATACCGATAGAGCATCTTTGCCGCCTGCTTCACCGGCAGCTTCGCCATCCCATCCCCATACTCAATAAACACATACTCAACCGGCCCCGACGCCTCCCTCGACACGTCATACTTAATCGCCACAAACCTCCCAATACCCACCTTCTTATGCACCACATAATCCCCCGCCCTTAGCAAATACGGGTCCACCCTATACCCAAACCCGTTCCCTTTCCCTTCCACATCCCCCCTCAGCTTCTGCAGCCCCCTCTGCTGCTGCTGCTTCACCAATTTGATGTACTTCTCGGCCTCTTTAGAATCCATATCCTTCTCCACTTTCGCTCGATCTCGATCTCGCTTGCCGAGCTCTCTCCGGATCCGTTCGTTGAGGACGGAGATGTCGTCAGGGTCTGAGGGGTTGAGGTTTGATGGTTTCGGGGCCGGGATTGAGATGGGGGTTGGATCTGTGTAGAAGGCGTGGGATTGTGTGGAAACCCTAACCCTAACCCGAAATTTGATGGAAGGGGAAGGAGATTTGAAGGGGGAGAGGGGGAGAGAGGAAGTGAGGGGTTTGGGGAGGGAGAGAGGGAGTGGAGTGAGCTTGATTGAGGCCATGGATGGGATTTTGTTTGGTTGAAGGGATCAAGTTGAAGGAGAAGCAGAAATAGTCGCCATTAGACAGAGGGTTTTGTGAGGGTTTATGGATAATTGGAGAGTGAGTGGACGTTAGGACCTAAGACAGGAAAGGGGGGAAAGTCGCGGTTGAAAGGACGAGATTTTTCTTTCTAGAAACCTACCATCTTTATTTCTTTTCTTTTTTTTATTGTTTGCAACAGCATGGAGGCATTTGGATTTGGAGGAGCAGTGGAACACCCTAACCCGTTGAAAATTGCTTCATATATTTAATCAAAGATTTTCTCGAACCAAAGCAAGTTGGGAGATCAAATCCATGTAAGCATTTGGATTTTTGCCGCCCAACCCAAGGTTCTTTGGCTCCAAGAAACTAGCTCATCCTTCGCATGCACAACAGAACTTTGATATCTAGAAATTCAAAATGTATTATAAAATGATGCAAGCGGAAGTTGGTGATGGTAACTTCAATACCACTTGACGCCCGACAGAGATTGATAACGTATAGGTTGACACTTGTATATCCTTTTAATTCATTGTTCATATACGATCATGATACAAAGAAGGAAAAATTACTATTTTGCAGACAAGCTTGTATGTCTTTTTGCTACTGGTGAACCCATGCGTCAGGCACGGGTTTGTGATTAATCCAAGATTTTTCCAAGCCAAAAAATATAAATGAATATTGTATATGGGAGCCCAAAACATCTTATATTTTTTGGATTTCTGTTTGATATCACTTCATGCTATTCTTCCTTCCTATAGAAGAAGAGAGCTTTATAATGATGCATATGAACTATTAGTTGTTCATGGCATAATTCAGAGTTAAAAATGAAATTACTTGTCTTTAATTAATAATCTCATTTCACCAGAGTTCAACAATTAAGGAATAGTTCACATATTGGTAAACAACAGACAAAAAGAATGAAGTAACATTTTAATCTAAAAACAAGTCAGATATTTTCAAGGAGCTTCTTTTTATAAGCTCTTAAGCGTTTATTAGTTCTGAAAATAACGATAGGTTAAGTATTCAAAAAAGACAATAAACCTTAAAGTAAAATATGTAATATAATCAGAAAAGAAAAAGAGAAAATGACTATAAATTCATTTTTTCTATTTTCCCTTCGATTAAACATATAATAAAAAAAATAGATGTAAAATGTTCAAGCCAAATATAAAAAAAAGATAAAATGTAAAACAGATTTTTATGGTAGTAATTTATTGAAAAAGAGCACTCTAATAAGTATATTAATCTTCTCATAAAAATGGGGGGGAAATTCCATTAGCACAAAAATCCTTTTTACTGACCTTGTCTTTTTTCACAAAGAATTGAAAAGTTAGAATCTTCTCAGAAATCAAAAGAGAACAAATATCCTTTAAAATCTTGTTATCGATTTTGAACTTCTTGCCATTTTAGATCAATTTTTCATCCTTCAAGAGTTAAAAGGATGAATAAATTAAAAGGAAAATTTATTAATATTCTCTCAGCGAAATCAGAGGCTTAGGCCAATTATGAGCAAAGGAAACTATGCTCCTCATCCATTGATTTTTGCAACTCAAAGTTCAACCATGCACATGTTCACCCATAAAGAGCATGCTTCCCACACTATTCTAATCCGCGGGCGTAGAAAGAAGCCCAAAGCAACATAATTTAAATTGCAATCATTTTGAGCATTCAACGTAACAGTATTTTGCACGAGTGATGCACGGACATTTCATAAGTTGTATATGCAAGTAAAGTCTCAATCGATGCATATGTTAAAAAAGAAGTCCGACATGTTAAAATAGTAGAGATTAATTTTCTTGTTGAAGTATATATAAAAAATTGAAGCATATGTAAATTGTAAGAAGTTAGAGGGCAATCTAAAACTTCACATGGCTGCACCCTCAAGTTGCAAGTTGCGCAGGCAACATGTTGAAAAGTGTCCTAAGGGAGGTGTGAATAGGACAAATGACTAACAATTAAAACTTTATTGCTCAATACAATAAATGTTGCAGAATAATAATGTAAATAATAACAAACACGCAAACAATAGAATAAATGAGATTAGAAAATGCAAACTCGGTCGCAATACCAGCGATTGGTAATGAAGTTCGAAACTGCAGTATCTAGTCTCCGCTAGGTCTCCCCCTAAAACATCCACTATTCAACTTTTCTTAAGGTGAAGAAGCATTTACAAATGATGGAACACCTCCAGCGGGTAACCTTTTACACAAGCTCAGATCAAATCTTTATAACTCAACGCTGATAGACCATCTCCACCGGGTAATCTTTTATACAGGCTCAGATCAAACCTTCACAACTTGATGTACCACCTCCATCGGGTAATATTTTCAAGCTCAGATCAAAGCTTTACAACATAATGCTAATGCACAATCTCCACCGGGTTTACAATTTTGTAGACAATCTCTACCGGATTTTAATTACAACACAAGTAACGCAAACCAATTCTTAATCTCGTATATGAATCAATCACAATTTTAAAACCGGAGAATTAAGGTATTTGATAAAATCAAGTTGAAACCCTTTTTTTATCTTAAAAAGATTTATAAAGAGTTTAAAATAGAGATCAAGATCTTGCAAAGGAAATAGATTTAAAACCAGTTAAGAAATGCATTTGCAAGATTAAAAAGAAAAGTTTTCGAAAACCTAAGAAGAAAATGAACCTGGTGAAAATCCAAGGGTTTCGAAAACTTAGATGATGATGAAGAACTTGAGAGCAAAGAGATGATCATAATAATTTTTAAGTGCAAGAATTGATACTGATAAAATCATTTAAAACCATATTTAAAGAGTTGGGAAAGAATCCCACAAAACAGGAAAGAAATTGGTCAAGAAAGATTTCAGGAATTTCAAACGGTTAGAAATTGAGCCGACTCAAAAATGTATGAGTCGTCTCATACGAACAGTGAAAAAAATATCGTGTAGGAAACCAACATGAGACGGCTCAAGATATGGTAAGACGGCTCAAGGCAGAAATATTAAGAAGCAACAGCTTATATGAGACGGTTCAAGATAGGGGTTGTTGGATATGTATGCCCTAAAGGTCATTATTGTATATGTATACATGTGGATGCTTGAACATATATATGTACAGAACAGTCTTACTCGATATGATAGTATACTATCTGGTTTGTTTTTATCTTAACATGCGCATATGTTTTACTTGCTATTATGTATCATTCATACATGTTGATAAAGCCCGTAGGATCATTGCTAGACTACCTGCGTTGTGATGTCGATCATACTTGTGTGGGCTGGGTAGTCGGTACGCACATCCTTAAATAGTCCCTAGTCGTGGGAGTATCGAGACTGGGCATCGATATTCCGGAGTAGACTAATGTATATGTTTCTAGACTCCGACGAGGGGCGATGGTACTGCTAGTTGTATGTATGCCCTAGAGGCCATTACTATACATGATTGTATATTATAATGGATGCTTGGACATATATAGAGAGGACTTTCTTGCTCGACATGATAGTATGCTATTTGGTTGCTCTTTAGCTTAACATGTAGACTAGTATTGTGATACTGTCTTGCTCTCACATGTTGATAAAGCCCTTAGGATGTGTACTTGACTACCAGGATTATGATGCAGATCATACTAGTGGGGCCAGAGTAGTCCACAAGTTCATCCTTTAATTGTTCCTAGTCGTGGGTGCATCGAGACGGGGCATCGATATTCTAGAGTAGACTAGCGTATACGTTTCTTGACTCATTTGATGAGCGGTGGATGATCCTATATCCATTGGTGTTTGATATCAAAGATTGTATATGGATGCTGAGTGGAGACTGGGTACACTGAACAGGACTCGCCGAGAACTCCTAGATGGTATTATACCTAACGTCATATAGCAGTTCTCTGGTGACACTGGTACATATTAGTCTGTAGACCCGAGATCGTCATAGAGTCTTGTGTGATTCCCACCGTGCTTTGATTTTCACCCTACCACGTTCAAGAGAGCGTGCAAACAGGTGGTTTTTTTGTACAGTCCCGAGTCACATAGAGGCAATGAGCGATAGGAGGGGTTTCGTCTCTCCTGGTATTGGGGGTTGATGTTGCGCTGTGCTCGATTGGCTATAACAGGAAGTCCCTGGTCAGGGCTGGTACTGAGATTTACCGGTAAGTGTTATCAGTAGTTTCTCGACCCGTTATGAGCCTTACATCGGCATGACTTATCAAGTTATTAGGGTATGACGTTTACCACCCCCAGACTCGATATGCGACATATCAGACGAAGAGACCGGACTGTTCGATAGTGTTACTTACTTGATTCACGGGAGTATGAACAAGCTTGCTTGTTGATTTTCTGATCGCTCAATACCCAGGTAGTCGTTACGTCCAGCTAGTACCGTTGACGGCTTGTGGGTGACTGATATGATCATCACCTGCTGCTGGCGTATTGACGAGTCTTTAGAATCCTACACAGAGGTTTTCTGGCTCATGCGAAACGAAGTAGGGACATATGTGATATGTGCGGGACCGAAATTGATACTTGTATATGATACAGTATTCTAATCTCGCGATATAGGTTATATGTGATATAACCGGATTATTGAATCAAGTGTTGATTTAATAATTTATTAAATGAAATTAGTCGGTTGTATGCGATACAGCCGGGTTATTAAATCAAGTGTTGATTTAATAATTTAATGTATAATTATATATTTGATATATTAATATACATTAACTAATATTAGCTCACTTAAGAAAATGTTTTCTCAAAATACATACAAATATATATGTGATATATATTAATGTATTGATTTTGTGTCATGCTAGATGATACATTAGACTTGGGTGTATAAGACTGTTGCACCACGGCAGCGCCCCGGCCGTCTATCCGAGGCCAAAATGCGGAATCAAAAATTTTCCTTACTTGGAAACCGGCGCTACCGCGGAAAATGAAAACCCGGATCGTAACCATTAACCTAATGCTAGCTAACAAGAGATGGGAAGAGAAGTATACCAAGTGATCCGAGTCCTCCGGTCTTCTCTTCATCGTCCCGATCTCCCGCGGAAAGTCTTGTCTCTATATCGTCGCCTCCTCGCCGGAAAGGGCACCACATCGCCTGCGTCTTTTACGGGCTCCCACCTCAATACCGAGGCAACTCGGGCGCGAAGTTGGCTGGCCGACACGTCCAAGATTTGCTGTAGAATGTGTAGGGTTGAAGCTATGTCTCATTTGGGGTTTGTTGCCTTTGAAGATGATGGAGGAATCAAGATAAGAAAAATGATGCTTGCATTTTTCTTGACATGAAAAGAGATCAAAAACTACACTCTCAAAAATGAAGCTCTCTTCTTCTTCTCTCTCAAATGTCTTCAACCATATGATAATGAGAATGGTGGAGGAAAGAAAATACAAATGCAAGAGGGAGGTGAGTGTAGGATAAAGAGAATGGTGACCACATCCTAAACATCATCATAACAAACTCACATCATCTTTCATCTCATTTCTAATCTTAATAAAGCATGAAATGATGAAGGAAAAGAATGGTATCTAAAGATGCTATCACAATAAATACATATGCAAGAAACCCCCTCCTCAAATGTAATTTGCAAAACTGCAAATTACCCCCTCCATCAGAAAAGTCCGGCCGGGAAAGAACAAAGGAAAACCGGTCGGAACGGAATGCAAACTGGCAACTCCAGAAAACTGGTCCCGTAATAAATTACAGGAAAACCCCGATACTGTGCATACACACCCGCATCTGTATTCCGACCGGATACAAATGCAATGAGACAAAATCTATACTGTACTAAACTAGGACCGGCTTAAGCCAAAGCCGGCTAGTAATATCCGTTCGATCCTGATCCGTGCAATACCGCACGTATCAGATCGAACCCTGCCATATAACTATACGGCCACTAGTACAAACCGTCCGATCCTGATCCGTGCAATACCGCACGTATCTGATCGGACCCTGCCATATCTCCATACGGTCTCTACAGCGTTTCGCCCGAAAGCTTGAGTAACTGTAAGTGTGGTGGACTCTAAAGACTCGTCAATACTATGGCTGTGGATTTAACCACTAGCACGTCAGAGGTATTAGCCAATACGTGACGGGCCACCAGCTATTGACCAAAAGGGACGTCGATGAGCGAACTCATCCTGACACCCTACTGAGCCTGTCAGTGACAATATCCGTACAGTCCGGTCCGTTCGTCTATGAGCATCGCATGTCGGGCCTAGGGGGTTGGTAAAAGTCAGACCCCCAAAAGCGGTACAAGTCGTGTCGGAGTGTAGCCCAGAACGCCCTGAGATACTACTGGAATACCTACCAGTAAATCTCCTGCCTCGGCCGAGGGCTTTGCGTAATGGCTCTCCTAGACACAGCGCGACCTCACCCCCAATACCGGAAGAGACGAACCCCTGAAGATCCGCTCACTGCCTCCATGTGGCTCGGGACTGTACCCAACTAAAACCTGTTTGCACGACTCCTTTGAGCCGTGGTAGGGTAGTAATCAAAGTACAGTGGGAACTCACACGAGACAAATGACGATCCCCAGGTCGATGAACTAACCTGTACACATGTCACCAGGGAACTGCTATCTGACGTCAGGTATAAGACCAACTAGCATGTTCCCGGCGAGTCCTGTCCGATGTACTCATAACCCAATGAGCACCTGTATACATCTTAGGTGAACCAACTGACACCAGTGGCTTGTGAGACCGGCCACCGCCCCTCGTCGGGGTCTCGACTGTATACACTAGTCTACTCTGGAGAATCGATGCCCTGACTCGAAACTCCCACGACTAGGGACCTTTCAAGGATGTGCTTATAGACCACCAGCTCTCACGTATATGATCGCCATCATACTGCTGCCAGTCAAGCAAGAATCCTAGGGGCTCTATCAGCGTGTAATAGTGACCTGAAAGGTCACCTGAAGCAGTACACGATGATAAAGGTAAACCAGATAGCATACTATCATCTCGAGTAAGACTGTCCTACCGGGATAGGTCCTCCCTCAATCATTGCAATCACGTGCCTGTGATCCAATAATTGACTCTGAGGGCACTATCTCCAACAATCTCCCACTTGCACTCAAGGCTAATTATTGCGATGCCGCATACTCACAGCCCGTGTGATACCGAACACCCAACTCCTCTACTAGTCAGTCTCACAAAGCTCGTTTGCGAAACTATTGCGTTCGAGGAATAGCCTCAGTGAGTGGATCCGCTGTGATGTTTCTTTCTATGTCTCTCTATATCTCAAGTTCGCGGAGAAAGCCATCTCCCGAAATGAGCAATACCTGTCTTAGAGTATGTCTGGATATCTGATGGGACTTAGCTCATGAATGAACTCCAAATCCAAACTTCTTAGACTGTATCGATAACTGAAATTAATCAGTACCCAGCGCCATGCCTTCCTCAGTATTGCCTTGGACCACCTATCCAAAATACTGCCCCTCGTCAGAAGGAGAAACTATAACTCTGACAGCCACTCTGCCATCCATGTCACCTTGGAAGCCTGGAATGATAACCGTCTCCTAAAACAGGCTGTCGTTATCACATCCCTAGAACATCAACTTATGTTCTAAAACTGCTTCCAACTGTTTCTCCAAGATTGGATTAATATCAACTTATTGCATCTACTGCAAGAACAACATCTGGTGTGGTACTTGACATCTCATGATTGACTCAATTGCCAAAGCAAGTGATCTGCCAATCATGAGTATCCCTCTCCTCTTTAGTCTATAAGACACCTTTAGAGAGGGTGACTCCATCAACTGCAGGTGCACTACCGTGCCAGGAGTCGTCCATTCTAAACACTCATAGAATGCTGTCAAGGTACCCAGATTGGGAAACCACCCAAATCTAGATCTAAAACCATAGATCTAGTAACCAGAATGTCTGATATAATATCCAAGTCCTGTGTGGAGAAACCACTGTGTGACAACCAAAGTATAACCGATCGTAGTATAGGAGTTTCCTTTCCTACTCTGTGTATGTCATCCAAATACCATGACATCACACCCTACTACCTTCTCAACAGATCCATCCCCTATTCTGATGAAGTCAAACCTATGACTGTCACATCAAAAATAGATGATCTATCACCGCTGTATCTGCTTTAGTCTATAAATAGACATAAGCCTGATGACCACCAATGCTTCCGCTGCTCCCACTGACTACGACAACCCTCTGGCAGAGTCATATAGACGTGCACTTCTAAAGCTAGTTTAGAACGACGCTATACTCATCCTCCTGCCGGGTCTCGCAGCCTGGAACAACAGCAAAGGCAAGTGTGGGTAAACAAGAACTTCCCTGTCACCGTCCTTGAGGCTACCGGAGCACCTCTCGGGTGTCTGAAGTTACCCACCTTATCTGCGGAGTGGCCAATGGAATGTCAAATCAGATTGAATCTTTAGGTTCCTTATCAAATCTTCAGTAATCGTTTGTGGTTCTGGAATTACTTCCAGTTCTACCATACTCCCACTACTGTTTTCTGAAAAAATCCATTTTTATTAAAACTGTGGCGAGTCTAGAACAATATTACTATTGATCTCCCAAATGGTAGAAAATCAACCCTCGTCATAGCCTGGGTCAACCCACAAACAGCCATTACAGAAACGTGCCTTGAGTTGTCCAGTGTCTGGTTTTAAGCATAAGCCGGACAACTCCCCGTACCTTAACAATGTCAAGATATGAACTGTTCTATATCCAATATAGAAACAGAGGCACTGATTTAATTGAACCAGATTCAAATCATGCAGCTGTCTCCAGTGCATGTCAACTAAATGGAAGGAGGCCGATCAGCGTTACTCAACTTAGGAATGCTTCCAATTATGAGTAACCTGAAAGAGAAGCAATTTCTCTTTATCATTACTATCAACTGAATACCATACACAAGTATCTACATCTTCGATCACTTTGAAGAATCCCGATACTTGCTATACCTGGTTCTCTACTCTATTCAAATACCTATAACTCCTCAAAACTTAGACCCTGTGTTTCTACGAAACACATGTCTAAGAACTAGAGAAGTTAAAAGTAAACAGAATATAGTATGAGGACCAACCCCTCTGTCCTAATGGACACTGGACAACATACAATACTCTGTATAAGTCCGCTGAGTCTAACAACTCTTTCACTGTGTATCGTAGGTTGAAAACTGTACTTATGGTTAAGAAGAATTACACCGCTGTTTAATGCTCCTTACCTAACCATCCACTGATATAGGTAAATGTCATCGACATAATATCAAAAGGTATATCTCACTCTATGAAAATAGACGTACAGATATATCAATTTGAAATTGGTGCACAACAGCGGATATTCAAAACCAAATATTTGCCGACCGGCAAACAGCCCAGATGATCTCCTCAAATATCACCGATTACAACGAATCCCGATATAATGAGGATGATTACCCTATTCCCAATAACTTACTCCCACTCATCATTTGTAAAACCATACAGATGTGAGAATCAAACCTGGTAAATACATACCCTGGAGCAAGTGTCCAATCGGGAAATCAGTTTTCTTTTAACATTACACAGTGAAACTGAAACATTGAAATGTTTCGATGGGGTATCCTGGTATTCCTAGTAATGCCTCTTCCATTATCCAGATTCACAACTGTAACCGTATAATTCTTTGCCACCTCTCCAAATCCCTTTATATGTCTTTAGTCATTACCTTCTGCACACCCCTTAGGCCAAATGGTTTTCTTCCTTCCCTACGTTCGGCATCAGCCTATGGTTTGGAAGAAGACTATCCAATAAGCATAATGGGTGTACTGTCCTAGTCCTAGGAGCACTCGCAATGCGAGAGAAGGTGAAGATAAAAGACAACCGAATAAACCTTATTCCTATTTCTCCTGAACCAGAATCCATCCCCGAACTGGAACAAGTTTCTTTCGAGTTCGTATATAACCATACGATGGAGTATCCAAATAAACTGTGGATCTTCGTAGTGATACGGAGTGTCCTGGAGAAATACAAAGGTGATTTAGGATTGGCGAAGAAATACTTGGTTCGGTCGTGAATAGCAGTCACAATTTACTTTGCCCTCTTACTAATCCCTTGTTTTGTCTTAACTTAATACCTTCTGCACACCATCGTTATGCTAATTGGTTTTCTTCATTCCCTACCGTTCGGCACCAGCCCAAGGTTTGGAAGAAGACTATCCAATTTGCGTAATAGGTGTACTATCTCCTAAACCAAGGAGTACTCGCAATGAGAGAAGGTGAAAAGAAAAGACAACTGAATAATCCTATTCGTTTTCTCCAGAACCAGAAACCATCCTCGAAGTCCTTCGAGTTCGTATATAACCATACGATGGTTTTGTCCAATGGAAGTAGACGTTCGTAGTAATACGGGGTGTCCTGGAGAAAAGGGTAAAAGCAGGAGTGGCAATGAGGTTTGCAACTCTGACAATCCAAAAGCCAGTGTTAAGAAAGTTCGGTCAACTTGGCCACTGAGTCATAGTCCAGGGTCGGGTCAATGGTCGCTGCCAAAGAGAGAGAGAAAAGAAACACTCAGCGTGCACTCTAACCTAGATCAGAATGGTTATCACTTTGTCTAATCTGGAAACCTCCCACTGTAACCTCAAATTCTCCTCCAAACCTGAAAGAAGAATTAGTCGGGATCACCCGAGGAGTAAACCAACTCATCAGTGGGAATCGGGATCCAACTATCATCGTATGATAACTTGACGGAATCCACTCAAGTCAGCACACTCCAGAAGGTATGCGCATGCCTGGCAAGTTTCAGTTCTTTTGAAACTCCCGATGTGATTTTTACCCCAAGCGGTTTATGACCTTGACTAGGTCAACAAACCATAAACCGCCAGTCAAGTTCAACCCGTCATTATTCTGGATTGCATTAAACCCACCCGTACGTGCCCTTGACTAGGTCAACAAGGCCGCACGACTGTCTTAACCAATCCCACTTATGCAACAAACAAGTACCACTTAGCTACCGAACACTACGTCTTGACTAGGTCAACAAACGCAGCACGAATACCAAATAATATCTGTAGGAAATGACGGAGGGCTATGGCTGGTTTTTGGCGAAAAACCTTTAACGTAATGAACTTGATATCGTTGAAGGAACTGCATAGTTTTTATAAAAATATAGTGACGAAAGCCTTTGCTAAAGAGGTCACTCCCGGTGAAGGGATTTCGGCTCTTTCCCCGTAGAATGAGGTGCAGGATATTCCAACTGAATACCACGATGCAAAGCAAAAGTAATCGGCTATAGTGAAGTTAATGCCCTGACGCAAACTTCTGTCCAAGGGGTCACTCCCGGTGAAGGGATCTCGGCCCTTGCCTCGTCGACTGAGGAGCAGGATATTCCAAATGAATACCACGATGCAAAACAAAAGTGAACGTCCTTGCAGTAACAGCTTTTTGAAAAATTGTTCCAACAACATCAGAATAGGTTTGTTTATCTTGCATTGATCCGAATCAACGCAGTCCCATCAATTGATCACACCACAAAGAACGAAAATATACTGATGTACGTATATGCCATCCGCATTCGCCACTGGGTCCCATCATCACCCGTTAGGTTAGCTAACTAACGACAGAGCGGGGACTGGACTAGCGCGGATGCAAAACATATACAACATCTACTAATATATATACCAATATATTATATTCGCTCAAGGCGTGATAAGAATGCAACATCACAGAAATGTACAGCATCACAGAACAATACAGATATCTGGGATCCCCGGGTTTCACAGAGCCGCTGCTGAAACCCGACGTTCCTCTGGTCGTGTGGATAGCCTGTGCAATGAAATCCTAGACCCCTACGGGCGCGGCAAGTCACCTGCCAAAACCTGAAGCGAGGCAGCCCCCTTCAGCACCGTGAATGGACCACCCAGCACTTCATGGAATCCGGTAACTTGGGCACCCCTCCTGGGTCAACCTGTACCCCCTACGAGTGCGGCGAATAGCCCGCCAATCCTAGAGTGAAGCCCCCTCCGTCTCAATGCCATGAGATGCAGGCCCGTTGCCCTCTAGAACCCGGCTATCCGTGCACCCCTCCGCGGGGTAATCCTAGTACAGAAAGTAAAATATACATACAACGGGTACATCGACCGCAACCAGGTCGTGCCCCAAAAGAATAATACAAACAGGCAGTGACGGCAGTCCACATGTCGGACGCTCGCCTCGCAATATCAAATGTACATAAAACAACAAAACTGTACTAGCATTGCATCCAGGCTATCCCCCACGACCGATCCGCAACAACACAGCATAAACATAGAACATCAACGTGAAAGTCACGTTCGCAAATCCGTCTAACCGGGCTATAGCAGTTAGACAGGATTTACCGATCAAGTGACATTCACGGTCGCAGATATAATGTAAATACTGTGAAATAATGTGTTTAAAATATCCGATCGATCAAACAATTAACAAGTGGGCCCTCAAGCAATACTGTAGCAGTCACAGAAAATCTGGGCCCAAATTTAATATCCCAAAACCCCTAAAATTAGCCCACAAGCCCACTGGAAAAATTGGACACAGTGAAGACACCAATGTGCGGCGGAACCGCGGCCCAAGGGGGGGTTTGGCCGCGGTTCCGCGCTACAGTGATCGACTGAATGTGTCGAATTTTTACAGATGTCTTAGAATTTACAGTACATTAGTTTTTTACAACCTGAAAAATTTTTAGAGCTCGGAAAAAATCGACAGAAAACTGATGCACACGAAATGTGGTTTTTGGGATTTTGTTCGATCGGAAATGTAAAACACACTAGAACAAGCTAGGCAAGGTTAATGGCGTGGCTTTGATACCATGTTGCGCCACGGCAGCGCCCCGGCCGTCTATCCGAGGCCAAAATGCGGAATCAAAAATTTTCCTTACTTGGAAACCGGCGCTACCGCGGACAATGAAAACCCGGATCGTAACCATTAACCTAATGCTAGCTAACAAGAGATGGGAAGAGAAGTATACCAAGTGATCCGAGTCCTCCGGTCTTCTCTTCATCATCCCGATCTCCCGCGGAAATTCTTGTCTCCATATCGTCGCCTCCTCGCCGGAAAGGGCACCACATCGCCTGCGTCTTTTACGGGCTCCCACCTCAATACCGAGGCAACTCGGGCACGAAGTTGGCTGGCCGACGCGTCTAAGATTTGCTGTAGAATGTGTAGGGTTGAAGCTATGTCTCATTTGGGGTTTGTTGCCTTTAAAGATGATGGAGGAATCAAGATAAGAAAAATGGTGCTTGCATTTTTCTTGACATGAAAAGAGATCAAAAACTACACTCTCAAAAATGAAGCTCTCTTCTTATTCTCTCTCAAATGTCTTCAACCATATGATAATGAGAATGGTGGAGGAAAGAAAATCCAAATGCAAGAGGGAGGTGAGTGTAGGATAAAGAGAATGGTGACCACATCCTAAACATCATCATAACAAACTCACATCATCTTTCATCTCATTTCTAATCTTAATAAAGCATGAAATGATGAAGGAAAAGAATGGTATCTAAAGATGCTATCACAATAAATACATATGCAAGAAACCCCCTCCTCAAATGTAATTTGCAAAACTGCAAATTACCCCCTCCATCAGAAAAGTCCGGCCGGGAAAGAACAAAGGAAAACCGGTCGGAACGGAATGCAAACTGGCAACTCCAGAAAACTGGTCCCGTAATAAATTACAGGAAAACCCCGATACTGTGCATACACACCCGCATCTGTATTCCGACCGGATACAAATGCAATGAGACAAAATCTATACTGTACTAAACTAGGACCGGCTTAAGCCAAAGCCGGCTAGTAATATCCGTTCGATCCTGATCCGTGCAATACCGCACGTATCAGATCGAATCCTGCCATATAACTATACGGCCACTAGTACAAACCGTCCGATCCTGATCCGTGCAATACCGCACGTATCTGATCGGACCCTGCCATATCTCCATACGGTCTCTACAGCGTTTCGCCCGAAAGCTTGAGTAACTGTAAGTGTGGTGGACTCTAAAGACTCGTCAATACTATGGCTGTGGATTTAACCACTAGCACGTCAGAGGTATTAGCCAATACGTGACGGGCCACCAGCTATTGACCAAAAGGGACGTCGATGAGCGAACTCATCCTGACACCCTACTGAGCCTGTCAGTGACAATATCCGTACAGTCCGGTCCGTTTGTCTATGAGCATCGCATGTCGGGCCTAGGGGGTTGGTAAAAGTCAGACCCCCAAAAGCGGTACAAGTCGTGTCGGAGTGTAGCCCAGAACGCCCTGAGATACTACTGGAATACCTACCAGTAAATCTCCTGCCTCGGCCGAGGGCTTTGCGTAATGGCTCTCCTAGACACAGCGCGACCTCACCCCCAATACCGGGAGAGACGAACCCCTGAAGATCCACTCACTGCCTCCATGTGGCTCGGGACTGTACCCAACTAAAACCTGTTTGCACGACTCTTTTGAGCCGTGGTAGGGTAGTAATCAAAGTACAGTGGGAACTCACACGAGACAAATGACGATCCCCAGGTCAATGAACTAACCTGTACACATGTCACCAGGGAACTGCTATCTGACGTCAGGTATAAGACCAACTAGCATGTTCCCGGCGAATCCTGTCCGGTGTACTCATAACCCAATGAGCACCTGTATACATCTTAGGTGAACCAACTGATACCAGTGGCTTGTGAGACCGGCCACCGCCCCTCGTCGGGGTCTCAACTGTATACACTAGTCTACTCTGGAGAATCGATGCCCTGTCTCGAAACTCCCACGACTAGGGACCTTTCAAGGATGTGCTTATAGACCACCAGCTCTCACGTATATGATCGCCATCATACTGCCGCCAGTCAAGCAAGAATCCTAGGGGCTCTATCAGCGTGTAATAGTGACCTGTAAGGTCACCTGAAGCAGTACACGATGATAAAGGTAAACCAGATAGCATACTATCATCTCGAGTAAGACTGTCCTACCGGGATAGGTCCTCCCTCAATCATTGCAATCACGTGCCTGTGATCCAATAATTGACTCTGAAGGCACTATCTCCAACAAAGACTCATACCTAATTTAAGATAATTTGGGTGTTTAAATATTAAGGGAAAAATCAAAATTAGGTAGAAATTAGTATGGCTAAGATGCTTGTGGAAGCATGTAGAAGTCTTGACTTTATCCCACTAATTTTGTTTTACTCTATATATTTATTAACCTAACCATTATTTTTAGCCATGGTTTAGTCTCTACATGAGTAATATGAGATATTTTCTCACCCATGGTTTCCATAGTTGATCACTTCTTCTTCTTCTTCATCTCATTTTTGAGATCACTAGGTTTTCTTGAGTGAAGAAAAGAAAGAGAGAAAAATAATTCTAAAGTGAGCAAAATTCCCACTTCATCAATTTATACCAAACTAGCCATTTAGTATAGGTTGTTTACTTCACTAATTCTCAATTAGTGAATAGGTAGCTTGAGTTAGAGATTCTTCGACGTAGATCATGTTCGGCCTCGAAGATCTTTGAGTAAGGTCGTTCCTTTCGCCTAGTGGAGCCAAAGGAGAGTCCGGGACACCGCTACTTGGAGCAAAGAGACTACTACACGGAGTTTAAGAAGTGAAGGATCGGTCTACAAAGGTAGTATTCCTATTTCACTTAGAGTAAAGTTTGTTTATATGCTTTCAATACCCTAATTCTCTAGTTAGATCCTTGGTCGGGCTCGCTCGGCACCGTAAATTTTTAAAATAGCATACGTGATGCTTGCCGAAACCCGTCGGGGGTGCTAAGCGAACCCTTCAGTGGTATCAGAACCATGCTAGAGCATTATGAGTTGTCTAGGCAAAGTTAAAGTGTTCGATCGATTTTTGAAAACCCGGAAAATTCACTCTCTTGAAATTTTTTCAAAAGTTGGAATTTTTCTAATTAAAAATATTCAGAAAATTGTGCAAGGTTTTCTATAGACCCACAAGAAAAATGACGGCTCAACTCGACCAAACGACCGCGGAAGTGCGGCCAAAGCATGCCTTTGGTGGTGGTTCCGCGGCGCCGTTGGTGAGGCAGGGAGCGTGCCTTCTTATGTAGGTTCGTAGGTACTTGGGGCACTGTCTGGGTATTTTTAACTATGACTCAAGTGTTGAGGTCTCTGGGAATTTTGGGTATTTGATAAATCGATCGAAATGTTTAATATCGTCTAGATATCTGTGATTTGTAATACAATATTTGAAATCCACAATAATTGGTTTTGTGAAAACTAATTAGTGTTTTGTAAATCTAGCAATTTAGTCTCTTTTGATCGGTTGCCACGGGGTTTTGATTCGGATCAAAACTCCGTTGCAATCACGCAGTGTATGCGAACATTCGCCGGGTAACACTAATAGATAGCCACGCCCCATCGCCCCGACTAAGTGACTTTAGGAGAACCCCGTTGCCAAAAGCATTCGCTCGGGTGCTCGCGGCCACGGTATTCCGCCTAAGTGCACTTCGTCGACGGCATCGGGGGTGCGGTCGTCTAATAAAGTTTCCGACGAGTATTCAATCATATGTCAGGAATCTTGTTGAATTGCCCGACTGGTTATTGAAAAGTGTTTTCAATTTGAGACTAAAATGTCAGGTTTGTTAGTGTATATGCCCTATGGGCCATTATTGTATCATACTTGTATGTATATTACTTAATGGAAGCTTGGGATATTCACATTTGTATATACAGTCTTGCTAAACATGGTAGTATGCTACTTGGTTTTGTCTACTTTAATATGTGCATATGTTTCTTGTAACGTATCACTTATACATATTAGTAGAGCCCTCAGGATCTTTGCTTGATTACCAGCGTTGTGATGGCAGTCACACTAGTGGGGGCTGGGTAGTCTATAAGCAACATCCTATACTTGTCCCTAGTCATAGAATTATCGAGACTGGGCATCGATACTCCAGAGTAGACTAGTGTGTACGCTTCTCATCCCAGTTGGGGAGATGGTCTGTCCCACAGCCATCAGTACGTCGTACTGGAGATAGTATACAGGTGCTCGTTAGGTTACGGGTACACCGGACAGGACTCGCAGGGGAACTGTTGGTTGGTATTATACCCGTCGTCAGTTAACAATTCCCAGGTGACATGAGTACAGCATAGTCCGCAGACTTGACACTGCTACTTCGCCTCGAGTGTGTCCTACTGTTCTTAGATTGCTACCCTACCACGGCTCAAAGGAGTCGTGCAAACAGGTAGCAGTTGGGTGCAGTCCCGAGCACTTGGAGGCAGTGGCGGTTAGACAGGATTCGTCTCTCCCGGTATTGGGAGTTGATATCGCGCTGTGTCGAAAGCCATTACGCAAAGTCCCTGGCCAGGGCAAGCGAGATTTACTGGTAGGTTCCAGTAGTTTCTCAGGATGTAATGGGCTACGCTCCGACACGACTTATACCGCTATTAGGGGACTGACGCTTGCCGCCCCCTACGCTCGATATGCGATAGTCTTAGACGAACAGACCGGACTGTACGGAGATTGTCACATCAGGCTCAGTAGGAGTTCGGAAGGGTTTCCTCATCGGCCTTCTTATCGACATCTACCTTGGGACCGTTACGTACAGCTAGTGCCGCTTGCGGTCTGTAGTTAAACCCACTTCCAGCGTAGTGTCGAGTCTTTAGAGTCCCACACAGAGAGTTTCCCTGCTCCAGGCGAAACGATATAGAGGTCGTATGGTTTTACGACAAGGGTTCGGACGCATACGTGTTTAAACGCACGTACGACGTTCGGACAGTTTTTACTAGTCGGCTTTGGTTTAAGCCAGATTCTAGTATCAGGGTATTGGATTTATACAGTCTAAACATTTTCCGTGTTTTCACGGATTGGAGGGGCGTTCTCGTAATTTTCCGGGAAGCTTCTAGAAGCATGGTGATTTGGGGGTTAAGGTGGCATATGCATTAATTGGATTAATGAGTCATGTAGTGATTCATACATTGAGTTAATGATTCATTTAATGCGAAAAATGGTATCAGAGACAACTAAACTATTACTAGCTTGTTAGCAACTAATTAGAAGTTCGATCGACGGAAAAATGCGAAAAACGAAAAACCTTACCCTAACAGTTCTGTTGATTTTAAACATGTCTAAAAAATTATTTGATATGCCTTAAAATTCACAGCAGGGAAATATAAGAATTCTGAGAAAATACGAGACCCTAACTCGGCAAGATAGCCGCGGATCCGCGGCAAGATGGTGCTTTTGGCCGCGGATCCGCCGCCGAGTCAACTCCGAGTTGACTCGGATTTCCTCTGTAATTCATATTTTATGGTTTTCTGTTTTCCAGAATGTTCTGTTTCTACCTAGGTTACTTCAGTGCTGCTTTGCTTTTGGGGTAGACACGAGGAAGTCGATCGATGTTCTAAGATATTTGCTAATTGGGTTTTTATTTATAATGTTTAATGTGTTCGTAAACCTCCCCAACTGCTAGTATGTCGGTTGGCAGGGGGTTGCACATTTCTGTAATGTTTACTGTTTGTGTATATGGACTTGATTGGAGTGTTGTGATGATTAGCCGGGGTTTGAGATGGGTTTAATATTCATTCATTCGATGTAAATGTAATATGATGTAATATTCTTTTTCGGGGCACATCCAGGTTGCGGTTGTAGCCACCATTGTATTATTTCTTTTTACTGTTTTTGCTCCTAGGATAGACCCAAGGTGGGGTGCACAAACTACCGGGTACTTTGAAGTGTTTAGTGGCCTACTCACGTTGTTGAGGGAGACCGCTTCACTTCGGGCACTTGACGGGTAGTTTGCAGTACCCGTAGGGGTCTAGGATGGGGTAATGGCTATTCATCACAACTGTGTAATCCGTCTTTTATTGCAGGCTCAAAGCAAATGCGGATTGCTAGTATATCCAATAAAGTTCATCAGTGATCTGGAATGCTTATTATTGTGTCTGACGAATGTACAATATCTATATATGATAGCTATTAGACGTCACTTATGTTTTACACCCGCGCTAGCCCAGCCCCCGCTCTGTCGTTAGTTAAGTAACCTAACGGGTGATGACGGGACCCCGTGGCGAATGCGGATGGCATAAGAGGACGTGGTATTTTCGTTGTTTTCTGCAATGATAGGATAAATGATGGGACGCATTATTATAAAGCAAAGAAAATAAACCAAAGTTCAATCGTTGGAACAAATTTAAAAGAAACCACTCGGTTATTTTAAAAGAGCAGAATTTTTTAATTACGGAGCTTTAACCACTCCTTTTAAAAAGTATCAGGTTCTTTCGATTATATCAAGTTCACTATGTTCACGGTTTTGCCAAAACCATTTGTAACCCTCTGTCATTTCATTTGGGTATTCAGTAATATTCAAGCTATGCATTTTTGGCCCTTAGTCAAGACATAGTGTTTGGTGGCTGCTGGGGTATTCATTTGTTGCATAGATAGATGCGTTGGTTTGGGACAGCCGTATTACTTTTCTTGGCCCTTAGTCAAGAGTATATACGGGTGCGTTCAAATTAACCTGGATAATGACGGGTAGAACTTGACATGTGACTTATGACATTTTTGGCCCTTAGTCAAAGTCATAAGAGCATGGGGAAAAAATTTATATCGGGAATTTCTAAAGAAACTGAAATTTGCAGAGAGATGCATACCATTTTGGAGTTTGATGAATGTTGGTAGGATTCCTTCAACATTATCATACGATGATATTTTGGATCCCGATTCTACTGTGAGTATATACTACTTATCAGGAGATTCATCACTTAACGATCAATACATAAAACAAGTAGGTGTCTAGAAAGGTGTCAGCGGGGCTACGACCCCCAGAGAAAAGAGGTTATTTAATTAAGGAACTTCGCGAAAGCATTGGAAAACCTCCCTCGAAGTATCGACACTGACCTGGCTGAACAGTTAAGCAAGAATTGTACGGTGAGAATAGTCCTGGTTAATTCTTCTTTTATGGTTTGAGGAGGGATTCGAGAAACAGTGGGAGCCATCCTGTTTAGATAAATTAAAAACCACTCTAAACTTGCAAGAGCATCATGCTAAAAGTGTTTTCTTCTCTCTCTTAATTGCAGCGACCTTGTGACCACGACTAGGTTATATCTAGATAACAAATTGACTGAATCTGACTTATATGACTGGCAAAGGTCTGTCCAGATGTCCATTGCCTATGACAAGCTGGACCACCCATTACTACTCAAGATCCCGCCGTCCCAGGTCCAGTTTCCACCGTCACGGATATTGATATCCGTCAGACAAGGGAAAAGGATAAAGCGAAAGCCAAATGCCTCGTGTTAGCTTCAGTTGATGGTGTATACCAGAAGCAGCACAAGAAGATGGACTCAGTTTCCATCTTTCTCCATAACAAAGATTTATATGGAGAGCAATCTCATATCGAAAGATATGAGACCTCGAACGAATTAATTCAAGCGAGGTTGACTTTCGGGTCATCTGTAGGGGACAACGTCCTTACAATGACTAGCTGTATTGATGAGCTCCAGGACCTGGAAACCACGTTGGGAACCGAGTCAGATACTGACTTGATTCTACAGTCTCTGCCTTCTACCCTGAAGGAAACCAGGGAAGAAGAAAGAAAGAGAAGGGCAAAAGTTTCGGGACTGAATGTAGTAAAAGAGGAACGTTCCTATTGTTATGAGACTGGGCATTGGCAGAAAGATTGCAGGGCTTTAGAAGCCAGTAGCCAGGATACGAAACATGTTGTGGCTTCAGCCTCAAGTGTATTTGTTATTGAGAACTGTTTGTCAATTAACTCTACTTCCTGGGTACTAGATACCAGAGCAGGATCTCATATCTGTAATTCAATACATGCTTTGAGAAACCGTAGAGTTATAAAGGTACGTGATTGGTCTCTCAGAGTTGCAAACGGAATGAGCGTGGACGTTGAATCCGTGGGAGAATATCGCCTAGGTTTGACAAGTGGGCATATATTGATTCTACGTAACTGTTTGTATGTATCTAGTATGACTTGTAATATCATATCAGTGTCCTCACATTCGAGAGAGGGATATGATTTTACATTCATAAGCGATGTAGTTAACATCCACCTAAATCAGGTTATGATTGGGTCCGGTACATTAGATAACGGTATATACGTATTAAGTCAAGCTCAGGTTTTCAATGTCCAGAACACACTTAAAAGAAAGTCTCCAGAAATAAATCAGGCTTTCTTATGGTATTGTAGACTAGGTCACATCAATGAGAGAAGGTTGACTAAGTTATATAGAGAAGGATATTTGAATCCGTTCGAATATCAATCTTATGCTACTTGTGAATCTTGTCTCATAGGAAAGATGACAAAGACTCCGTTCACTGGACACGGAGTAAGAGCAAGCGAGCTCTTGGGACTCGTACATAGTGACGTGTGCGGTCCAATGTCTACACATGCGCGAGGTGGTTATTCCAACTTCATTACTTTTACGGATGATTTCTCTAGGTATGGATATGTCTTCTTAATGAAGCATAAATCCTAGGCCTTTGAGAAATTCCAAGAATACAAGAATGAAGTGGAAAAACAAACATGCAAGAGTATAAAGACACTGAGATCTGATCGAGGTGGTGAATACTTAAGTGCCGAGTTCCTGGGTTACTTAAAAGAGAATGGAATTCTCTCTCAGCTTACTCCTCCATACACACCACAACATAACGGTGTATCGGAAAGGAGGAATCGAACCCTATTGGATATGGTTCGTTCCATGATGAGTAACGCTGAGTTACCGCGATCATTCTGGGGATATGCACTAGAATCAGCTGCATATCTTTTGAACCAGGTTCCCACCAAGACTGTGCCTACCACACCATATCAGATGTGGAGTTGAAAGAAACCCTATTTTCAGTATCTGAAGATTTGGGGATGTCCGGCTTTTGTTAAAAAGCAGCATGCGGACAAACTCGAGGCACGATCAGTACTATGTAAGTTTGTGGGATATTCAAAGAACTCCAGGGGGTATCTATTCTATTACGCAGAGGAACAAAAGGTTTTTGTTTCTCGTAATACCCATTTTCTAGAATATCAGTTTTTAGAAAAAGAAATAAGTAGGAGCGAAATAGAACTGGAAGAAATTCCAGAACCACAAACTACTATTGAAAGTTTGGTAGAACCAGAAGTTCAAGAAGAACATGACATTCCCGCACCCCTCCGCAGGAGTAGTTGGCCGTCTCATCTGCCTGAAAGATACTACGGTTTTCTCATAGATGGGGATAGAGAGGATTGCACTATTGACTATGATGAGCCTACTAGCTTCCAGCAATCCATTCAGAGCGGTGATTCAGTAAAATGGCTGGATGCAATGCGGACCGAAATGGAGTCCATGTACACTAACAAAGTATGGACTTTGGACATTGCTCCAGATGGGGTAAAACCTGTAGGATGCAAATGGATCTTCAAAAAGAAGATTGGTGTAGATAGATAGGTTGAAACCTATAAGGCTGGACTTGTTGCAAAGGGTTTTCGTCAAAGACCTTGTTTGGACTATGACGAAACTTTTTCTCCAGTGGCTATGCTCAGATCCATTCGGGTCCTTCTTGCTATTGCTGCTTTCCACGATTATGAAATCTGGCAGATGGACGTAAAGACGGCCTTTCTAAATGGTAATTTGGAAGAGTGCGTCTATATGGATCAGCCAGAGGGATTCATTCAGAGTGGGAGCAGCGGTAAAGTATGCAAGCTGCTTAAGTCCATTTATGGACTAAAGCAGGCATCGCGGAGTTGGAACATCTGTTTTGATGATGATGTCAAAGAATTCGACTTTATCAAAAATCCAAATGAACCTTGCATATACAGTAAGATTGTAGGGAGAGCTGTAGTATTCCTCGTCTTATACGTGGATGCCATTCTCCTAATATGAAATGATATTCCAAATTTTGGGTATTTGATAAATCGATCGAAATGTTTAATATCGTCTAGATATCTGTGATTTGTAATACAATATTTGAAATCCACAATAATTGGTTTTGTGAAAACTAATTAGTGTTTTGTAAATCTAGCAATTTAGTCTCTTTTGATCGGTTGCCACGGGGTTTTGATTCGGATCAAAACTCCGTTGCAATCACGTAGTGTACGCGAACATTCGCCGGGTAACACTAATAGATAGCCACGCCCCATCGCCCCGAATAAGTGACTTTAGGAGAACCCCGTTGCCAAAAGCATTCGCTCGGGTGCTCGCGGCCACGGTATTCCGCCTAAGTGCACTTCGTCGACGGCATCGGGGGTGCGGTCGTCTAATAAAGTTTCCGACGAGTATTTAATCATATGTCAGGAATCTTGTTGAATTGCCCGACTGGTTATTGAAAAGTGTTTTCAATTTGAGACTAAAATGTCAGGTTTGTTAGTGTATATGCCCTATGGGCCATTATTGTATCATACTTGTATGTATATTACTTAATGGAAGCTTGGGATATTCACATTTGTATATACAGTCTTGCTAAACATGGTAGTATGCTACTTGGTTTTGTCTACTTTAATATGTGCATATGTTTCTTGTAACGTATCACTTATACATATTAGTAGAGCCCTCAGGATCTTTACTTGATTACCAGCGTTGTGATGGCAGTCACACTAGTGGGGGCTGGGTAGTCTATAAGCAACATCCTATACTTGTCCCTAGTCATAGAATTATCGAGACTGGGCATCGATACTCCAGAGTAGACTAGTGTGTACGCTTCTCATCCCAGTTGGGGAGATGGTCTGTCCCACAGCCATCAGTACGTCGTACTGGAGATAGTATACAGGTGCTCGTTAGGTTACGGGTACACCGGACAGGACTCGCAGGGGAACTGTTGGTTGGTATTATACCCGTCGTCAGTTAACAGTTCCCAGGTGACATGAGTGTAAGTCGATGTACAACACCCCACGACTTGCGGGGAGGCGGAATAATGAAAAACGATCTTGTTTTAGGCGTAAACATCGACTAACCGAGAATCTTTGCATAAACAATAACTAACAAGAAACCATAGAAGAGTTAACTACTATGATAAATGATTATACCTAAAGAACCGAGTCCTTCGTCTTGTCGTTCTCCACGTCCTCTCCGGCCTTCTCTATGTAGTAGAAAATCCAACCGAGAGCTTTACTACAAGCTTCACCTCTAACTTGAGGTAACTAGGTTTCTTAAATCGCTAATCTAAGTAACCCAGGTGATATAGAGAATGGTTAAGGATTAAGTAGTCTACTCTAATCCTTGGTCTCAACACATGAGAGGGGAGGATTAGGGTTTGAAGAGAGAGAGAGCTTGAGGAGAGAGAAAGTGAGCAAGAGAATGAGATGAGATAATGATCTATCATAATATATATCAAGCATTATCATTTATCCAATAAAAGAAAATAAAGGATTAATAATCATGCTTCATAAATACAAGAGGGTGATTCATCTCCATGAGTCATTAAGCATTTATGATGCATTAATGACATGGATGAATCACTCAAATGACTCACTAATCTCATTTAATGCATATGCCACCTTAATCCCCAAGTCACCATCTTCTAGAAGCTTCTCGCGTAAGTACGAGAATGCCCCTCCTATCCGTGAAAACACGGAAAAACTTTAGACTGTATAAATCCAATAACCGGATACTAGAAACTGGCTTAAACCAAAACCGGCTAGTAAAAACTGTCCGGATGTCGTACGTGCATAAACACACGTATGCGTCCGAACCCTTGTCGTAAAACCATACGACCTCTATATCGTTTCGCCTGGAGTAGGGAAACTCTCTGTGTGGGACTCTAGAGACTCGACTACTACGCTGGCAGTGGGTTTAACCACAGACCGCAAGCGGCATTAGCTGTACGTAACGGTCCCCAGGTAGATGTCGATAAGAAGGCCGATGAGGAAACCCATCCGAACTCCTACCGAGTCTGATGTGACAATCTCTATACAGTCCGGTCTGTTCGTCTAAGACTATCGCATATCGAGCCTTGGGGGTGGCAAGCGTCAGTCCCCTAATAGCGGTATAAGTCGTGTCGGAGTGAAGCCCATTACACCCTGAGAAACAACTGGAACCTACCAGCAAATCTCGCTTGCCCTGGCCAGGGACTTTGCGTAATGGCTCTCTGACACAGCGTGATATCAACTCCCAATACCGGGAGAGACGAATCCTGTCTAACCGCCACTGCCTCCAAGTGCTCGGGACTGCACCCAACTGCTACCTGTTTGCACGACTCCTTTGAGCCGTGGTAGGGTAGCAATCTAAGAATAGTGGGACACACTCGAGGCGAAGTAGCAGTGTCAAGTCTGCGGACTATGCTGTACTCATGTCACCTGGGAACTGTTCACTGATGACTGGTATAAAACCAACCAACAGTTCCCTGTGAGTCCTGTCCGGTGTACCTGTAACCTAACGAGCACCTGTATACTATCTCCAGTACGACGTACTGACGGCTGTGGGACATACCATCTCCCCAACTGGGATGAGAAGCGTACACACTAGTCTACTCCAGAGTATCGATGCCCTGTCTCGATAATCCTACGACTAGGACCTGAATAAGGATGTGCTTGTAGACTACCCAGCCCCCACTAGTGTGACTGCCATCACAACGCTGGTAGTCAAGCAAGATCCTAAGAGCTCTATCAATACGTATACTCACATATTAAGATAGAAAAACCAAGTAGCATACTACCATGTTTAGCAAGACTGTTATATACATGTGAATATCCCAAGTTTCCATTAAGTAATATACAAACTAGTATGATACAATAATGGCCCCTAGGGCATATACACTAACAATGAGTACAGCATAGTCCGCAGACTTGACACTGCTACTTCGCCTCGAGTGTGTCCCACTGTTCTTAGATTGCTACCCTACCACGGCTCAAAGGAGTCGTGCAAACAGGTAGCAGTTGGGTGCAGTCCCGAGCACTTGGAGGCAGTGGCGGTTAGACATGATTCATCTCTCCTGGTATTGGGAGTTGATATCGCGCTGTGTCAGAGAGCCATTACACAAAGTCCCTGGCCAGGGCAAGCGAGATTTACTGGTAGGTTCCAGTAGTTTCTCAGGGTGTAATGAGCTACGCTCCGACACGACTTATACCGCTATTTAGGGACTGACGCTTGCCGCCCCTAGGCTCGATATGCGATAGTCTTAGACGAACAAACCGGACTGTACGGAGATTGTCACATCAGGCTCAGTAGGAGTTCGGATGGGTTTCCTCATCGGCCTTCTTATCGACATCTACCTTGGGACCGTTACGTACAGCTAGTGCCGCTTGCGGTCTGTGGTTAAACCCACTGCCAGCGTAGTGTCGAGTCTTTAGAGTCCCACACAGAGAGTTTCCCTGCTCCAGGCGAAACGATATAGAGGTCGTATGGTTTTACGACAAGGGTTCGGACGCATACGTGTTTAAACGCACGTACGACGTTCGGACAGTTTTTACTAGTCGACTTTGTTTTAAGCCAGATTCTAGTATCAGGGTATTGGATTTATACAGTCTAAACTTTTTCCGTGTTTTTACGGATTGGAGGGGCGTTCTCGTAATTTTCCGGGAAGCTTCTAGAAGCATGGTGACTTGGGGGTTAAGGTGGCATATGCATTAATTGGATTAATGAGTCATGTAGTGATTCATACATTGAGTTAATGATTCATTTAATGTTTTATATGACTCATGTGATGATTCACTTAGTGTATTAATGAAACATGGTGATAATTCATTGTTTGTTATTTACTTAATATTATCATATGTTTCATATATACACAAATGACTTCATTCATCCAAAAGGATTCTTATCATCACCTTCTCTCTCCTCAAGCTCTCTCATTCTTGAAACCCTAACCCTAACCTCTTATGTGTTGAGATCAAGGGTTAGCTAGACTAATACATCCATAACCTCACTCTATATCCCCTAGGTAGCTTAGATTAGCACTTTGAGCAACCTAGTTATCTCAAGTTAGAGATCAAGCTTGGCGCAGGAGCTCTCGGGTGGATCGTCTTTGACTCGAGGAGGCCGTTGAGGTGCCGATATTCCAAGGAGCCTACGAGGAGTGGAGGACAGCGATGAAGACCCGAAGGACAAGTAATGTGAGGTATAACTTCGAATCCGAGTAGTTAAACCTCTCGTAGTTTGCTAGTAACGGTTTAGATACGATTCATGCGCTCAAGTTCGTGTTACGAAGCTTTGATAATCGTTTTTCATATATTCCGCCTCCCCGCAAGTTCGTGGGGTGCGTGACATGGACTTACAGGGTTTATGACGTTAGGCATGAAATTCGGAATATGTGATATTCCGGGTTTATGATGTCTAAGGAATTTATACGGTTAGGCATGAAATCCGAAGTATGTGATATTTCGGATTTTTGATGTCTAAGGATGTTGCAGATTCCAATTATTATAGGTTTCACTTTCTTTTCTGCGACCGTAAGTGTAATATGTGGTCTATCGCCAGTTTCGTTGCTATACATCAACGATAATTGGGATACGCATATTTACTTACGTTGATGACATGTGATGTTATGTGTTGCTGGGATATGTTATATTGGATCGTCGTGTTTGAATAGCCGAGGGTTTTTGCGTGAGATGAGAGTTTTTCATTTTCATTCTATAAAAACTTGTATGTAATATTCTTTTATTGGGACACTTCCGGGTTGAAGATGATGTCACCATTGATGTATATTATTTACTTTTCCGCATTAGGATTGACCCAAGGCGGGGAGCGCAAGTAAGCGGGTTCTAGAGTCCAGTGGGAGGCCATCTTGAGGAGTCGAGACTGGGTCTCCTAACTCTAGAATTGGTAGGGTTGCTTTCCGCTCTCGTAGGGGTCTAGGGATGTGGGTTTGGCTATTTATCGCGACTGTGAAATCTGTGTTTTTTATTGGCTTAATTTAAAACACGGGCCTCTTAGTATATTCAATATTTCATATGTTGACTTCTGCTGCAATGTTTTGTGATGAGATCATATAACTGCGTAAGACGAATGCTTTATATTATATATATGATATATAATAAACGTTGCTTATGTTTTGCATCCTCGCTAGTCCTGCCCCAGCTCTGCCGGTAGTTAAGTAACCTAACGGTGCATGACGGGACCCCGTGGAGAATGCGGATGGCATAAGCGTACGTTGTATTTTCGTTTCTTTATCTATGATGCGTAGGAAGTATAAATGATGGGACTTCATTAATGAGATTAATGAAAGGAAAGAAACCTAAAGATGTTGTAGAATCAAATTTTCAAAAAGGTAGCTCTAGTTCTTGCTTTGCATAGCGGTATTTTTTATGAATATCCAGCACCTCATTCGATGAGGAAAGAGCCGAGATCCCTTCACCGGGAATGACCTCTTTAGCAAAAAGCTAGCAAATGCTACAATCCACTCGGTTTGTTTTGAAAACTATTCGATTTTAAAAAGCGGAGCTTTAACCACTCCTTTTCAAAATCACTCGATTCTACAACGATATCAAGTTCATTACGCAAAAGGTTTTCTTAAAAACCTGTCGCGCCCTCCGTCATTTCAGATAAGTACTATTTAGTATTCGTGCTACGTTTGTTGGCCTACGTCAATGCGTAGTGTGCGGTAGCTAATTAGTGCTTATCTGCTGCATATGATGCGAATGGATTAGGGTAGTCGTGCGACTTTGTTGGCCTGCGTCAAGGGTCGTGCGGGTGGGTTTAATTCAATCACGAAATGTACGGGTTGAACTTGACTAGTGGACTATGGTTTGTTAGCCCGCGTCAAGGTCGTAGGACGTTAGGGGCAAAAATATTATTGAGAATTTCAAGTGTTGAAATTTGCAATAAGATTGCATACCTTCTATGAGATAGTTGGATCTCAATACCCACTGTGAGTAAGAGTTACTCCTGAGAGAGCTTTGCACTTTACAATTAGCCGATTAAGTAGGTGTCTAGAAAGATATCAACGGGGTTATGCCTATGGAAAAACGAGGTTTATTTTAATTAGGTCCGTGCGAAAGCACGGGAAACCTCCCTCAAAGTACCGACACTGGCCTGGCCAAACGATTGGCGAACTTGTAGGGTGTAATTAATCCTGGTTAGTCTTACCTTTTAGGGTTTGAAGGAAGATTTGATAAAAACAGTGAGAGTCATCCTGATTAGATAAGATAATAACCAATTTAATCTTGCAAGAGTATACGCTAAGTGTTTTCTCTCTCTCTCTCTACGTAGCGACCATGACATGCCTTAATCAAGATAATAATATGGATGTATTGACTGAACCCTCTTGTTATACTGTGCTGGGGAATGTTGGTTCCGCTCTACCTTATAATTGTTATAAGTCTGATTAGGAAATAGGGGAATATCCAGATTCCTACACGGCCCGAACGAGGAAAGAGCATGATGATGCATCTTCTTCGGGTGTGTTTGTTACCGAGAACTGTTTCTCAGTACACTCTACGTCCTGGGTATTAGATACCGGATCGGGATCCCACATATGTAATATGATACATGGGCTAAAGAAAGGTAGAGAACTGGAAAAATATGATCATTCTCTAAAAATAGGGAATGGTGCAAGTGTTGCAGGCAAAGCAGTTGGTGAATATCACCTTGTATTACCAAATGGGAATACATTGATCTTGAACGATTGTTATTATGTACCCTCTATGATATGCAATTTAATATCAATTTCTTTATTAGATAAAGAAGGATATAACTTTGTAGTAGTGAATAATATTATGAACATTTTTCTAAATCAAGCGTTGATTGGGTTTGGTACATTATGTAACAGTTTATACGTTCTGAATCAAAATACAGTTCTTAACGTACAGAACACACACAAGAGGAAAAGTTCAGAAATGAACGAATCTTTCTTGTGGCGTTGTAGACTAGGTCATATCAATGCGACACGATTAGCTAAGTTACATAAGGATGGATATTTGAAAATCCGTTCGAATTTACATCTTATGAAACTTTTCAGTCACGTCTCAAAGGTAAAATGACCAAAACTCCATTTACTAGACATGAAGAAAGAGCTACAGAACTCTTGGGATTGATACATAGTGATGCATGTGGTCCCATGTCTACACATGCTAGGAATGGTTCCTCGTACTTCATTACATTCACCGATGATCTTTCAAGATTCGGACATGTGTTCCTGTTGAAACACAAGTCTGAACCTTTTAAGAAATTCCAAGAATATAAGTGCGAAGTAGAGAACCAAACGGGTAAAAGTATTAAAATCCTTCGATCTGATTGGAGAGAAGGATACTTAAGCATATTTCCTGGATTATTTAAAAGAGAATGAGATTCTCTCTTAGCTTACTCCTCCGTATACACCACAGCACAATGGTGTATCGAAATGGAGAAATCGCACCCTATTAGATATGGTGCGCTCTATGATGAGTAATGCTGAGTTACCTATTTCCTTTTGGGGTTATGCGCTGGAGATAGCTGCAGACCTATTGAATATGGTTCCTAACAAATCTGTGCCTACCACTTCATATAAGATATGAAAAGGGAAGAGACCATGTCTTAATTATGTTAAGATGTGGGGTTGTCCGGCATATGTGAAAACACAAAATCCGGATAAGCTCGAGGTAAGGTCAGTTCTGTGTAAGTTTATTGGATATCCCAAACATTCGCGAGGGTATATCTTCTACCATACCGAGGAACAAAAGATGTTTATTCTCGGCATGCCACCTATTTAGAAAAGGAATTTCTTAAAAAAGAAATTAGTGGTAAAGAGGTAGAACGGGAAGAAGTTCCAGCTACACAAACTTCAATGGAAGATTTGGTGGAACCAGAGGATTCGATAGTCCCCGACGAACCTCAGCCTCTCCGCCGATCTAGTAGGGTTTCTCATCCACCTGAGAGATGCTACGGTTTTCTCATTGATGGTGGAAGCGAGGATTGCATCATGGAAGATGATGACCCAACTAGTTTCGAGCAAGCCATTACGAGTGGGGACTCTGTGAAATGGCTGGATGCAATGCGATCTGAGATGGAATCCATGTACATCAACAAAGTATGGACTTTGGAAGTTGCTCCTGAAGAGGTAAAACCCATTGGGAGCAAGTGGATCTTTAAGAAGAAACTTAGTGTAGATGGAAAAGTTGAAACTTTCAAAGCTAGACTTGTTGCAAAAGGTTTTCGTCAACGACCAGGTGTCGATTATGAAGAAACCTTTTCTCCAGTGGCTATGCTTAAGTCCATCCGGATCCTACTTTCCATTGCTGCATACCATGACTACGAAATCTGGCATATGGACGTAAAGACCGTTTTTCTAAATGGTGATTTAGAAGAGAGCGTGTATATGACTCAGCCAGAGGGCTTCGTAGATAGTAGGAGCAGCGGAAAGGTGTGCAAGCTGCTTAAATCAATCTACGGGTTAAAGCAGGCATCGCGGAGTTGGAACATTTGTTTTGATGTGGCAGTCAAAGAGTTTGACTTCATAAAAAAACGTAGATGAACCTTGTGTATACAAGAAGGTTGAAGAGAGTAAGGTCGTCTTCCTCGTATTGTACGTGGATGACATATTCTTGATAAGAAATGATGTTCCTATGCTGCACTCGGTCAAGCTCTTCTTATCACAAAGATTCTCTATGAAGGATCTGGGTGATGCTTCCTACATACTGGGGATTAAGATCTATAGAGATAGATCTAAACGGATGCTGGGACTGTCCCAATCTAGGTACATTGACACCATACTAAAGAGGTTTAGTATGGAAAATTCCAAGCATGGGAATTTACCCACGATCTCAGGAATCACTCTCTCCAAAGAGATATCCCCAAAGACTAATTTGGAGAGGGATCGCA
The DNA here is from genome assembly GCA_030015575.1 of Agapanthus africanus. Taxonomy (NCBI): domain Eukaryota; kingdom Viridiplantae; phylum Streptophyta; class Magnoliopsida; order Asparagales; family Amaryllidaceae; genus Agapanthus; species Agapanthus africanus. The sequence goes on from JASDDO010000004.1 coordinate 213,739,457, forward strand.
TGCAAGGGATACCCTATGATTCGGCAGTCGGGTTTAACATGTATGCGATGTTATGTACCCGACCGGATGTAGCGTACGCACCTAGTGTTGTAAGAAGGTATCAGTCGGATCCTGGGGAGAATCACCGGACAACTGTGAAGAACATTCTTAAGTACTTGTGAAAGACTAAAGATATGTTCTTGGTGTATGGTAACGGTGAACTCTAAATAGAGTCCTTTACCGGTTTGAGCTTCCAGAGTGATAAGGACAACTCTAAGTCGGTGTCGGGTTTTGTCTTCACCCTCAATGGAGGGGCGGTATGTTGGAAGAGTTCCAAGCAAGATACTGTAGTAGACTCGACGATGGAGGCTGAATACATCGCTGCCAACGATGCCGCCAAAGAGGCCGTCTAGATGAAGAAGTTCATAACTGAACTTTGAGTGGTTCTATCCATTGAGCATCCAATACCTTTGTATTGCGATAACAATAGAGCTGTGGCTTTAGCCAAGGAACCCAGATCCCATCAGCGATCCAGGCATATTCCGAGGCGGTATCACCTGATCCGGGAGATAGTTTATCATCGGGAGATCGAGGTTAGGAGAGTTGACATGAAGAATAACACGGCGGATCCACTCACGAAGGCCGTTCCCCAGATACAATTTGAGAGACTCTTCGGGATGTTGGGTATGAGATACTACAACAACTGGCCTTAGTGCAAGTGGGAGATTGTTACTTGTATGTTTGCCCTAGAGACCATTATTGTACATGATTGTATATTATAATGGATGCTTGGACATATATAGAGAGGACTTTCTTGCTCGACATGATAGTATGCTATCTGGTTGCTTTTTATCTTAACATTTAGACTGGTATTATGATACTGTCTTACTTTCACATGTTGGTAAAGCTCTTAGGAAGTGTACTTGACTACCAGGATTATGATGCAGATCATACTAATGGGGCTAGATGTTGGCTATAGTGCCCTCAAGTCAATTATTGGATCGCAAACACGTGATTGCAATGATTGAGGGTGGACCTATACCGGTAGAACAATCTTACTCAAGATGATAGAATACTACCTGGTTTGTCTTTATCATCGTGTACATGCTTCAGGTGACATTACAGATCACTATTACATGTTGATAGAGCCCATATGATTCTTGCTTGACTACCAGCAGTATGATGGCGATCATATACGTAAGAATTGGGTGGTCTATAAGCACATCCTTAAAGTGTCCCTAGTCGTAGGAGTTTCGAGACTGGGCATCGATACTCCACGAGTGGACTAGTGTATACGAATCGAGACCTCGACGAGGGGCGGTGGCCAGTCTCACAAGCCATTGGTGTAAATTGGTTCACCTAAGATGTATACAGGTGCTCATTGGGTTATGAGTATACCGGACGGACTCGCCGGGAACATGCTAGTTGGTACTATACCTATTGTCAGATAGCAGTTCCCAGGTGACATGTGTTGTAACATTTTCAAAAAGATAAAATATTAATTTTGGGAATTTTTATAATTTAATATTATTTTATTGAATATTTTAATATTTTGGAATTATTAAATACAAATAAATGGGAAAAATTTTGGAAAAATTATGAAGAAATTCTAAAATAGGGTAAATTAGAGAATTATGCCATTTCTAAGTTTAATTGATTAGTTATATGCTAAATTAGTGCTAATCGCGATTAAAAATCGCTAATCGGTTTTTTAGCATTTTTGTGCAAAACATGCACATATCATTTTCTACACTTGTGTTACATTTTATTGCCATGGTTTGTTTTGGGGTTACTATTTATGTGAGAAGGATTTTGAGAGAAAGAAAAGAAAAGGAAAAGAAATGGGAAAAAGATTAAAGAAATTGGTAGTAGGTGAGAGAGAGAGGTATGGGCACCATTGACTAAAGACTTAGCCATTCTCCTCCATTTCCAACACTCATTTCTCTCTCCCCCTTCCTTGCTTGCTGCTGCTCCTCCTCCTTCATCTCCCTCCCCTCTTCAACCCCTCACAACACCTTTAAAACTAACTCAAAACCCCAATCCCTTTTCACTAAAAAGATGCACACGCTCAAGACCTTCATGATGGACCAAGAAAGCTTGGATTTTGGCCACTAGGGGCAACTCAAGAAAATTCTTGAGTTGCCAAATGAGGTAATTACTGAACCATTAGCTTAGTTTTAGCATTACTTTTAACCCTATGTTAAGATTGAATCGATATCGGGTAATTTTGTGAACATGGGAAAAACCTAGTTAGGGTTTGAGGGGAACTTGGGTTGTATTGTGAAATTGAGTTCAATAGAGGCTGCACCAACACCCTAGTGTATGAATTGAGACCCTAACCTGAAGCTTAAACCCATAATATAGATTTTAGAAACCGATATCGGGGAATTTGTGAAATCTGTGCAGGGTATATTGAATCTGCTATCACCTGAGACACCCTAAATTAAAATTGATTGGAAAGTGACATGTGCAGGCACCCAGGAAGCTACCACCAGAACCCTAGCCCCTACTTCCACTTCCAGGCCGCAAATTCCTCCATTCTGGCCGCAAATTGCGGCCAGGCCATGATGGAATTGGCTCGTTTTGGTTTTGGTGTTCCCTTATCTGTAGTTTAGGCCTCTGGTATACATAGAATTGTCTAATTAGACCTAGGGTGAAATCTGGAACATATTTCCTAAGTTGCTGTTTTGGATTCGTGTTTCCGTATTCCGTATTTTTAAGTCTGAATTTGTTTCTTGTGTTTTACCTCGACTATTTGGCGTTTATACGACGATATAGAGGATTTATTGATGGTTTTGAAGGCGTGCCATAGGTTCTAACCTATAGGCCTCTTATCGTATCGTTTTGGGTTTCGTGTGCCATTTTAGCTTTGATTTGGTTTTAATGCGCATATACGATATTTTGATGTGTAGGTACCCCATGAAGGCTACGGGACGACAAGCAAACGCGTGATGACATCGAAAGATGGAGACACAAGGTGAGTAGATTATATATACTGGGGGAAGTCGGGTGGATGGCGTATAGCACCCCCGCAGTCCGTAGTTGTTATTATATATGATAGTTAGGTGTACTATGGATAGTGTAGGGTTAGAAGTGACTAGTGTTGTTCATAGTCGCGAACCCTAGAATAGAATTACACCTACACGCACACCCTTGCATATTACTTATACTGGCACTGTGTTGATGATATTGGATGACATTGGAGATGAGTCGATGATGTTGGGCCTTGTGCCGCGAGATCGGTGATTTGATGTGATTCGTATTTGGGATACGACATGTGATTCTTGCAGGCTTGGGATGTGTGTTTACCCCCGCATTCATACTTTGTAGATGGTATCAGTTGTACTAGCCTTAGATCAGTACCCCAGATTATGTGATACGATGATAGTGATACCTGAGACATGATGAGATAGTGTGATGTTGACCCGTACCCAGCTATTGGGATGCCGTACGACGATTTACCGTACGAGCCTATATTGATGATAGATCTGCGCTCATGACTTGAGGATGTTATATGATATACTGTATCGTACGCGATACTATTGAGGCGGGATCACCGACTATTATATCTATATATATATATTGACTCAGATTTAGGTGGTTTCCATACCTCTCCTGATTTACTTGATACTTAGATCTGTAGTTACATAGTAGATTCTTCACGGTGGTGTTGATTATTTGATTTCCGCATATTCATGCTATTCACATTGCTTTGCATATCATTGTTGCTATATTATTATCCTGCTATTAGGACACCAGCACTATTATTGATGATGCGTATGTTCCACGTACACTATTTGCCGGCTCACACACTTCATCATCGATAATTGCCATGTCACTACACTGTAGTACTGTTGCATTCAGGATTTGACCCTAGCATGACATATTGATATTCTTACCTTTCTGCTATATGTCGCATACATGTTGCTTTCTGATTATACGCATTGAGATATGCTGTTTCCATGATATTTCTGGTTTTTGGGAACCGTGGGTGTTTTCAAAGAGGATATGTATTTGTTTTGAAAACCCGGTTACCCTTGAGATGATATTTCAGTGCGTCCACCATGTGTTTTCTCGGTGCTGAGAGCGACATGTGTAACCCGAATCAAGGAGTGGACGAGCCGATTGCGGGTACATGGTGGACCCGGTATGGTTCCCCTCGGCAAGATGATCGATGAGCTTTGCCGATTGAGCCTGGAGGCGGGCGAGTACCTACCGGTGATTGGTTGGACCTGGCGGTTATCCGGAGGATACTGACCAGAGTCGATAGATGGATGTGGGTGTACTGCCGGGGCCGAGGGCCGATACCGCAGACAGAGCCCGTGGGCCGATCCGGACTGACGGAGCCCGATATATGAGGATTTACGTGCCGATGCTGGGCACAGTTTTCATGATGTTTTTCCATGATTTTGTTTATATCCTCATATTGCATACATGATGCTTATTGTCATTGGGTGACGGGTGGACGGGTTCCACATATATACAGATATGGATCATACAGACTGGATTTACACTGATCATACTTCATTTGTATATATAACAGGGTACGAGGGCGCTGTTATATATACCCTTACACCAACATTAGTGGTATGGGACGCTAATATATGTGTATTGATACTTCATCATATTTACTTCATGTAGACATACCTTATACTGATGACATGTTATTACCTGAGTACTTGGCACCACATACTTGTTTAGATGTTGCTTGCCACCTTATCATGTATCAGGCTTATTCCTTGAGGTTTATTACTGATTGTTGACCTAGGATTATGTCTTGCATTCAGTTTCTGCTTGTAGATATTCTCTATTCACGAGTTGGCAACTCACCCCCGTTGTGCCACAGTTCTTGCAGGTTTTGCCGTACAGGTTCCTTTGCGGCATTTCTGGCACATTGCTTCCTTGAGGGTGAATTGCATTTGGTAGGTGGTTTCTTTTGCATCAAGAACCACCATTGTACTTATATTATTCATTGTATCTAGAATTTCCATCAACCAAAATTGTATATTATTTCAGACTCAGACTTTAGTGATGTATTATTTGGCCTTAGAGTCGCGCTTAGTAGTATTGCGGTTTTCATGCTTACTGTGTTTCTTTGGATTTGATCCTCGCCTTTCGGCGTTGTATATTATTGCATGTGTGGCTGTGACCGTCAATTGACGAAGAGCTAGCTCCCGCTTGGGGATGCCTTTTATCATTGTATATATGTTGTGCTTGTTGTACCCCGTTCGGGGCCAATATTTACAAAAGGAACTCTGCCGAAATTTTTAGAAAGGACTTTATCTTTTAAAAATGCACATTCTTCTTAGTTATTTAAAAACCTTGACTTCAAACATGTTTTCCTTCACTTCTTTAAAAACCAGTTTTCTTTACTTACTCTTAAAATGGTTTCAGATTTCTGGGCTTTTGGCTTACTTGGATCAGATGGAGTCCTATAGACTTCATATGGTTCAAGGGCCAGTCACGTGCTCTTTCGGGTCGTGACATGTGTACAGGTTAGTCTATCGACCTGAGATCGCAATTTGTCTCATGTGAGTTCCCACTGTGCTTTGATTACTACCCTACCACGGCTCAAAGGAGTCGTGCAAATAGGTTTTAGTTGGTTACAGTCCCGAGCCACATAGAGGCGGTGAGGGGATCGTCAGGGGATTCATCTCTCCCGGTATTGGGGGTTGATGTCGCAGTGTGCACGGGTGGCCATCACCAGAAATCCTCGGCGGGGTAGACGAGAATTACTGATTCGAATCAGTAGTTTCTCAGTTGGTGATAGGCTTCATACCGACACTAAATGTCGCGTTATTAGGGGTCTAACTTTATCCACCCCCTAGACTTGATGTGCGATACTCATAGACGAACGAACCGGACTGTATAGATATTGTCACTGTCAGGCTCAGTAGGGTTTCAGGATGAGTTCGCTCGTCGGCCTCCCTTTCGCTCAATACCTGGGCATCCGTTACGTACAGCGAGTGCCACTGACGTGCTTGTGGTTATACCCACTGTCAGCGTATTGACGAGTCTTTAGAGTCCCATACAGAAGGTTTCCCTGGTTTGGGCGAAACGTTGTAGAGGCCGTATGGTTTTATGGCAGGGTTCGATCATATTTGTGCACGGATCATGATCGGACGGATAATACTAGTGGGCTTTGGTTTAAGCCGGATGTTAGTGTTTATGCCCTAGAAGGCCATTACTGTATCATACTAGTTTGTATATTACTTAATGGAAGCTTGGGATATTCACATGTATATAACAGTCTTGCTAAACATGGTAGTATGCTACTTGGTTTTTCTCTCTTAATATGTGAGTGTACGTATTGATAGAGCTCTTAGGATCTTGCTTGTCTACCAGCGTTGTGATGGCAGTCACACTAGTGGGGGCTGGGTAGTCTACAAGCACATCCTTATTCAGGTCCCTGGTCGTGGATTATCGAGACAGAGCATCGATACTCCGGAGTAGACTAGTGTGTACGCTTCTCATCCCAGTTGGGGAGATGGCCTGTCCTACAGCCGTCAGTACGTCGTACTGGAGATAGTATGCGGGTGCTCGTTAGGTTACGGGTACACCGGACAGGACTCACAGGGAACTGTTGGTTGGTTTGATACCAGTCGTCAGTGAGCAGTTCCCAGGTGACATGAGTACAGCATAGTCCACAGACTTGACACTGCTACTTCGCCTCGAGTGTGTCCCACTGTTCTTAGATTGCTACCCTACCACGGCTCAAAGGAGTCGTGCAAACAGGTAGCAGTTGGGTGCAGTCCCGAGCACTTGGAGGCAGTGGCGGTTAGACAGGATTCGTCCCTCCCGGTATTGGGAGTAGATATCATGCTGTGTCAGAGAGCCATTACGCAAAGTCCCTGGCCAGGGCAAGCGAGATTTGCTGGTAGGTTCCAGTAGTTTCTCAGGGTGTAATGGGCTTCGCTCCGACACGACTTATACCGCTATTAGGGGACTGACGCTTGCCGCCCCCTAGGCCCGATATGCGATAGTCTTGGACGAACGGACCGGACTGTATGGAGATTGTCACATCAGACTCAGTAGGAGTTCGGATGGGTTTTCTCATCGGCCTTCTTATCGACAACTACCTGGGGACCGTTACGTACAGCTAGTACCGCTTGCGGTCTGTGGTTAAACCCACTGCCAGCGTAGTAGTCGAGTCTCTAGAGTCCCACACAGAGAGTTTCTTACTCCAGGCGAAACGATATAGAGGTTGCATGGTTTTGCGACAAAGGGTTCGGACGCATACGTGCGTTTACGCGCGTACGACTTTCGGACAGTTTTTACCAGTCGGCTTTGGTTTAAGCCAGTTACTGGTATCCGGTTATTGGATTTTTTCAGTCTAAAGTTTTTTCCGTATTTTTGCGGATTGGAGGGGCGTTCTCGTAATTGTACGAGAAGCTTCTAGAAGATGTGACTAAGGAGGTTACTTTGGATAAGATTGTGAGTCATGAGAGTGATTCATCATTATCATTATTGCACCATAAATGATAATGACACATGCTTAATGAATCACCTCTTTTCATTTATGAAGCATGCTTATTCATTTCTATTATTCATTATTCTTTAAATGAGAATGCTTCATAATAAATTATGATACTCACAATTCTCATCTCACAATAATTATCATATTCTCTCTCCTCAAGCTCTCATCTTCAAGAGACTAATCCTTAATCCTCATGTGTTGAGATCAAAGGATTAGTTAGACTTAAACATCCATTACCTTCACTCTATATCATCCTTTCTTCTTTGATTAGCAATCAAAGTAGATTAGTTACCTCAAGTTAGAGGTGTAGCTTGGTGTTTTGCTCTCGGGTGGATCGTCTACTACCTAGAGAAGGTCGAGGAGAACAAAGGAGGACACAAAGACGAAGGACCGGTTTCATTAGGTATAATCCCTAAACACAATTGATAAGAAACTCTTTGTGTACGGTTATTTATAGTTTAGCTTCGATTCAAGCGGTTAGTCGATGTTCGTTCTTTAAACATGATCGTTTTTGAAAATTCCGCCTCCCCACAAGTACTGGGGTGTTCTACATCGACTCACAGTGGTATCAGAGCCTCGCTAAACAATAAATAACTTAATTGCAAATTTGTACGAATTTCGAACGGAAAAAACGAAACCGGAAAGTCCCGAAAAATTCAGTTTCTGTCGAATTTAAAATGATGTCCAATTTTTTTTCAGGTGAGTGCAGAAAGCTTGAAATGACCACAGTAGAACACCCAAGAAAAACAGTCGCCTGAATCGCCTAACTCGCCGCGGAACCGTGGCCTCAGCCTACTGAGTCGCCGCGCTTCCGCCGCCGAGTTGGCGAGTCAGGAACCCAGTTTTCTTCTGTTGCTTCTCTGTGAAATTTGGGATTTTCTGGAATTTTTTAATTTTGCTCAGGTCTCAAGTTTACAGAGCAGTTTTTGGAGCAATATTAAAGATGTTTAGTCGATCGAAATTGTACGGTATTTGCATGTTGGATTATATCTGTGATTGATAAATGTGTTCGTAAACCTCCCCCAACTGCTAGTATGTCGGTTGGCAGGGGGTTGCACATTTCTGAAATGGTTATATCTGTTTATGCATATAAACTGTATTGGACTGTTGTGGTGTATAGCCGGGGTTTTCAATGGGTTATTGTTTAATTCATTTGTTGTAAATGTAATTTGTTGTAATATTATTTTTGCGGGACACATCCAGGTTGCGGTTGTAGCCACCGTTGTATTATTTCATTTTACTGTTTTTGCTCCTAGGACTGACCCAAGGTGGGGTACACAGACTGCCGGGTGGGTAGTTTGCCGTACCCGTAGGGGTCGAGGGTGGGGTAACGGCTATTCATCACAACTGTGTAATCTGTCTTTTCTTGCAGGCTCAAAAGAAATACAGATTGCTTGCAAATCCAATATTGTTTATCTGTGTTCTGGAATGTATATCATTGCGTCAGACGAATGTAAAATATCTATATTTATGATAGCTATTTAGACGTCACTTATGTTTTACACCCGCGCTAGCCCAGCCCCCGCTCTGTCGTTAGTTAAGTAACCTAACGGGAGATGACGGGACCCCGTGGCGAATGCGGATGGCATAAGAGGACGTTGTATTTTCGTTGTTTTCTGCAATGATAGGTTATTGATGGGACGCATTATCTATAATGCAAAGAAAATAAACCAAGTTTAAATCGTTGGAACAATTTAAAAAGAAACCAATCGTTTATTTTTAAAACAGATATTTTTAAATGCGGAGCCTTAACCACTCCTTTTAAAAGCTATCAGGTTCCTTCGGTTATATCAAGTTCACTACGTTCACGGTTTCGCCAAAACCAGTCGTAGCCCTCCGTCATTTCATTTGGGTATTCAGTAGTATTCAAGCTATGCATTTTGGCCAAAGTCAAGGCATAGTGTTTGGTAGCTGCTGGGTTTTCATTTGTTGCATAAGATAGATGAGTTGGTTTGGGACAGTCGTATTACCATTTGACCAAAGTCAGGGGTATATACGGATGGGTTCAAATTGACAAGATAATGACGGGTAGAACTTGACATGTGACTTATGACACTTTGACCAAAGCCAAGGTTATAAGAGCATGGGGCAAAAACTTATATCGGGAATTTCTAAAGAAACTGAAATTTGCAAAGAGATGCATACCATTTTGAGTTTGATGAATGTTGGTAGCATTCCTACAACATTATCAGACGATGATATTTGGATCCCGATCCTACTATGAGTATTTGATACTTATCAGGATATTCGTCACTTAACGATCAATGCTATAAACCTAGTAGGTGTCCAGAAAAGTGTCAGCGGGGTTACGCCCCCAGAGAAAAGAGGTTATTTAATTAAGGAACTTCGCGAAAGCGTTGGAAAACCTCCCTCGAAGTATCGACACCGGCCTGGCTGAACGGTTAAGCAAGTATTGTACGGTGAGAATAGTCTTGGCTAATTCTTCTTTTATGGTTTGAGGAAGGATTCGAGAAACAGTGGGAGCCATCTAGTTTAGATAAACTAAAAACCACTCTAAACTTGCAAGAGCATCATGCTAAAGAGTTTTCTTCTCTCTCTCCTAATTGCAGCGACCCTGAAAATGACTGGACTTAAGTTACTTTTAGAGAAAAATATACTGACGGGGCCAAACTATAAAGATTGGCTGCGGAATGTCAAAATGGCTTTGACCTATGACAAACTGGGGTACGTCCTCACCGCTACGGCACCTGCTATCCCTGGTCCCAAATCCAGCAATGCGGATAAGGAAATCCGCAAAACCTGGGATTCAGATTGCGCGAGAGCCAAGTGCATCGTGCTTGCCTCGATGAACAATGAACATCAGAGGAGGCACGAGGATATGTCCCTAGATGGCATATTTCTCCATACAAAGGAACTTTATGTGGAGCAATCTCGTATAGCAAGATACGAGACCTCTAAGAACTTGTTTCGAGCGAGGTTTGCTGTCGGGTCATCAGTAGGAGAACATGTCCTAAAGATGATCGGCTATATAGAAGAGCTCGCAGACCTTGGGACGACTTTGGATAATGAGCTCTATACAGACCTTATTCTCCAGTCCCTTCCTCACACCTACGCCCAGTTTATCCTGAACTTCAACCTTCAAAGAAAAGAAGTTGAACTTCCGGAACTCCTGAACATGTTAAGGAGTGCAGAGGGCACCTTGAAGAATTCAAGGGAAACACCCGCTATGTTTGTTGGCGGTTCATCTTCTTCCGGGTCCAAGGCTAGGGCCAAAGGAAGGAAGAAGAAGGCCGCACCCAGACCTAGAGGAGGTGTTAGTAAGGTGGGAGGGAAGGGAAAGAAAAAGAAAGCAGTACCGATAGTTGGCCAGGATGAGTGCTTCCATTGTCACAGGAAAGGGCACTGGAAGAAGGATTGCAAGGCGTGGAACGCCAAGAACCAGGAACCGAAGCAAGCTGTGGCTTCGACTTCAGGTGTGTTTGTAATTGAGAATTGTCTGTCGATCAACTCTACTTCCTGGGTATTGGATACCGGATCAGGATCTCATATTTGCAATTCATTGCAGGCACTGAGAAACCGTAGAGTGCTGAAGGAAGGTGATATGATCCTCAGGGTTGCTAACGGAGCTAGCGTGGGAGCTGCGTCCGTCGGGGATTATCACCTAGGATTGACGAGTGGACACATTTTGGTTTTACATAACTGTTATTTTGTACCCAGCTTAACGTGTAATATCATATCAGTTTCCTTGTTATCAAATAAAGGTTATGATTTCACGTTTGTAAGAGATGTTGTCAACATCCACCTTAATCATGGTTTGATTGGGTCCGGTACATTAAATAACGGAATATATGTTTTAAACCAACTCCAAATTTTCAATGTCCAGAACACACTAAAAAGAAAGTCTCCAGATTTAAATAAAGCTTTCTTATGGCATTGTAGACTGGGTCACATCAATGAGAGAAGGTTGACTAAGTTGCATAGAGAAGGATATTTGGACTCGTTCGTATATCAATCTTATGACACTTGTCAATCTTGTCTCAAAGGAAAGATGACAAAGACTCCATTTACTGGACAAGGAGTAAGAGCGAGCGAGCTCTAAGGACTCATACACAGCGATGTATGTGGTCCAATGTCTACACATGCAAGAGGTGGTTATTCCTACTTCATTACTTTTACAGATGATTTTTCTAGGTTTGGACATGTCTTCTTAATGAAGCATAAATCCGAAGCCTTTGAGAAATTCCTGGAATACAAGAGTGAAGCGGAAAACCAAACCGGCAAAAGTATAAAGACACTTAGATCTGATCGAGGTGGTGAATACTTGAGTGCCGAGTTCCTAGGTTACCTAAAAGAGAAAGGAATTCTCTCTCAGCTTACTCCTCCATACACTCCACAGCACAACGGTGTATCGGAGAGACGGAATCGAACCCTATTGGATATGGTACGATCCATGATGAGTAATGCTGAGTTACCGCGATCTTTCTGGGGGTATGCGCTAGAATCAGCGATACATCTTTTGAACAGAGTTCCAACCAAAACTGTGCCTACCACACCATATCAGATGTGGAGTGGGAAGAAACCCTATCTTCAGTACCTGAAGACATGGGGATGTCCAGCTTTTGTAAAAAAGCAGCATCCGGACAAGCTCGAGGCACGCTCAGTAGAGTGTAAGTTTGTGGGATATCCAAAGAACTCTCATGGATATTGTTTCTATTACGCAGAGGAACAAAAGGTTTTTGTTTCTCGTCATGCCCGCTTCTTAGAAACTAAATTTTTGGAAAATCAGAAGAGTGGGAGCGCAGTAGAACTGGAAGAAATTCCAGAACCACAAGCTGCTACTGAAAGTTTGGTAGAACCAGAGGTTCAAGAAGAACAGGACATTCCCGCACCCCTCCGCAGGAGTAGTAGGCCGTCTCATCCGCCTGAGAGATACTACGGTTTTCTCATAGACGGGGATAGAGAGGATTGCATCATAGATGATGATGAACCTACTGACTTCCAGCAGGCCATCCAGAGCGGCGACTCGGTACGATGGCTAGATGCAATGCGGACCGAAATGGAGTCCATGTACACCAACAAAGTATGGACTTTGGACTTTGCTCCAGATGGGGTAAAACCCATAGGATGCAAATGGATCTTCAAGAAAAAGATTGGTGTAGATGGACAGGTGGAAACCTATAAGGCTAGACTTGTTGCAAAGGGTTTTCGTCAAAAACCTGGTTTGGACTATGACGAAACTTTTTCTCCAGTGGCTATGCTCAAATCCATTCGTATCCTTCTTGCAATTGCTGCCTTCCATGATTATGAAATCTGGCAGATGGACGTAAAGACGGCTTTTCTGAATGGAAATTTAGAAGAGAGCGTCTATATGGATCAGCCAGAGGGTTTCAATCAGAGTGGAAGCAGCGGGAAAGTATGCAAGCTGCTTAAGTCCATTTATGGACTAAAGCAGGCATCGCGGAGTTGGAACATCTGTTTTGATGAGACAGTCAAAGAATATGACTTAATCAAAAATCCAGATGAACCGTGCATATATAGTAAAGTTGTAGCCAGAAGTGTCGTATTCCTCGTCTTGTACGTGGATGCCATTCTATTGATAGGAAATGACATTCCTATGCTACAATCTGTCAAAGGATTCTTGTCACACAGGTTCTCCATGAAAGACCTGGGTGATGCCTCTTACATTCTGGGGATCCGGATCTATCGTGATAGATCCAAGAGGATGTTGGGACTTTCGCAGTCCAGGTATATCGACACTGTACTGAAAAGATTCAGTATGGAAGATTCTAAGCACGGTAATCTACCGGCTTGTCACGGAATCACCCTCTCCAAAGAGATGTCTCCCAAGACTGATTTGGAAAGGGAACGCATGTCTATTATACCCTACGCTTCTGCGGTAGGCTCTATAATGTATGCGATGTTGTGTACCAGACCAGATGTAGCTTACGCACTGAGCGTGGTAAGCCGGTATCAGTCAGACCCAGGGGAGAAACACTGGATAGCAGTAAAGAACATTCTCAAGTACCTGAGGAGGACTAAGGAGATGTTCTTGGTTTATGGCGGAAAAGACCTCAGGTTGGAGGCCTTTGCTGATTCCGGCTTCCAGAGTGATAAGGACGATTCCAAGTCCATGTCGGGTTATGTCTTTACCCTCAATGGAGGGGCGGTGTGCTGGAAGAGCTCCAAGCAGGACACCGTTGCTGACTCGACGATGGAAGCGGAGTATATAGCTGCTTGCGATGCCGCAAAAGAAGCAGTCTGGATGAAGAAGTTCCTAACAGAACTTCAGGTTGTTCCTACCATAGTTGATCCAATACCTCTGTATTGCGACAACAACGGAGCTATAGCTTTAGCGAAGGAACCAAGGTCCCATCAGAAGTCCAGACACATCTTGAGGCGGTATCACCTGATCAGGGAGATCATTGATCGTCAGGAGATCGAGGTTCAGAGAGTTGCTTCAGAAGAGAACATTGCTGATCCATTCACAAAGGCCCTTCCTCAGATTCAGTTCGAGAGGCTACTCGAGATCATTGGTCTACGATATGCCAGTACATGGCCCTAGTGCAAGTGGGAGATTGTTAGTGTTTATGCCCTAGAAGGCCATTACTGTATCATACTAGTTTGTATATTACTTAATGGAAGCTTGGGATATTCACATGTATATAACAGTCTTGCTAAACATGGTAGTATGCTACTTGGTTTTTCTATCTTAATATGTGAGTGTACGTATTGATAGAGCTCTTAGGATCTTGCTTGTCTACCAGCGTTGTGATGGCAGTCACACTAGTGGGGGCTGGGTAGTCTACAAGCACATCCTTATTCAGGTCCCTGGTCGTGGATTATCGAGACAGAGCATCGATACTCCGGAGTAGACTAGTGTGTACGCTTCTCATCCTAGTTGGGGAGATGGTCTGTCCCACAGCCGTCAGTACGTCGTACTGGAGATAGTATGCAGGTGCTCGTTAGGTTACGGGTACACCGGACAGGACTCATAGGGAACTGTTGGTTGGTTTGATACCAGTCGTTAGTGAGCAGTTCCCAGGTGATATGAGTACAGCATAGTCCGCAGACTTGACACTGCTACTTTGCCTCGAGTGTGTCCCACTGTTCTTAGATTGCTACCCTACCACGGCTCAAAGGAGTCGTGCAAACAGGTAGCAGTTGGGTGCAGTCCCGAGCACTTGGAGGCAGTGGCGGTTAGACAGGATTCGTCCCTCCCGGTATTGGGAGTAGATATCGTGCTGTGTCAGAGAGCCATTACGCAAAGTCCCTGGCCAGGGCAAGCGAGATTTGCTGGTAGGTTCCAGTAGTTTCTCAGGGTGTAATGGGCTTCGCTCCGACACGACTTATACCGCTATTAGGGGACTGACGCTTGCCGCCCCCCTAGGCCCGATATGCGATAGTCTTGGACGAACGGACCGGACTGTATGGAGATTGTCACATCAGACTCAGTAGGAGTTCGGATGGGTTTTCTCATCGGCCTTCTTATCGACAACTACCTGGGGACCGTTACGTACAGCTAGTGCCGCTTGCGGTCTGTGGTTAAACCCACTGCCAGCGTAGTAGTCGAGTCTCTAGAGTCCCACACAGAGAGTTTCCTACTCCAGGCGAAACGATATAGAGGTTGCATGGTTTTGCGACAAAGGGTTCGGACGCATACACGCGTTTACGCGCGTACGACTTTCGGACAGTTTTTACCAGTCGGCTTTGGTTTAAGCCAGTTATTGGTATCCGGTTATTGGATTTTTTCAGTCTAAAGTTTTTTCCGTATTTTTGCGGATTGGAGGGGCGTTCTCGTAATTGTACGAGAAGCTTCTAGAAGATGTGACTAAGGAGGTTACTTTGGATAAGATTGTGAGTCATGAGAGTGATTCATCATTATCATTATTGCACCATAAATGATAATGACACATGCTTAATGAATCACCTCTTTTCATTTATGAATCATGCTTATTCATTTCTATTATTCATTATTCTTTAAATGAGAATGCTTCATAATATATTATGATACTCACAATTCTCATCTCACAATAATTATCATATTCTCTCTCCTCAAGCTCTCATCTTCAAGAGACTAATCCTTAATCCTCATGTGTTGAGATCAAAGGATTAGTTAGACTTAAACATCCATTACCTTCACTCTATATCATCCTTTCTTCTTTGATTAGCAATCAAAGTAGATTAGTTACCTCAAGTCAGAGGTGTAGCTTGGTGTTTTGCTCTCGGGTGGATCGTCTACTACCTAGAGAAGGTCGAGGAGAACAAAGGAGGACACAAAGACGAAGGACCGGTTTCATTAGGTATAATCCCTAAACACAATTGATAAGAAACTCTTTGTGTACGGTTATTTATAGTTTAGCTTCGATTCAAGCGGTTAGTCGATGTTCGTTCTTTAAACATGATCGTTTTTGAAAATTCCGCCTCCCCACAAGTACTGGGGTGTACTACATCGACTCACACCGGATCCTAATATTATATTGTTGGATTATTTTCGTCTCATTGTATTCGTATTCATTTGGAATACGGATGCGGGTATGTATATACGGATGAGGGGTATTCTTGTAATTCGTTACGAGTTTACTTTTGAGGTTGCCATTTCTTGTTTTGGTTTTAAAAATTTATTTTAATGTTTAATGTGAAATGTGTGAGTCATAAATTTTTGGCAAAGCATTGGCTGGGAAATTTCGTGGGCTTTGGATGACTCATCTCATGCATTAATGGCTTTTATTTTGGTTTAGATATTTTGTGAGGGGAAATTGGTGGCTATGGTTTTTTTGTAGTGGAAAATTTCTTTAGTTGCTTAATTTAAGCCACAACAATTCCTCACCACTTCACACAACAACAGTGAACAATTTTTGAAAATGGCAGAGCCCAATTTTTCCAGCAAGCTCAATTTTCACTTGGCCATAATGAAATTCTTACCTTACATTTTTCACTTGGCAAGTTCATTCACCTCCACCCAAATCCTTGGGTGTTTTGAGACAAAGTATTCACACACTATCTCTACTTCACCTTGGGTATCTAGGCTAGCAAACTGGATGCCCAAGTTGCTACGGTTTTGAAGCGGGAGCCCGTATTACTAATTCTCGACGTGGATCGTCTTCGACGAGGGAGACCAGAGACCGAACTTGATCGAGGAAGCAGCGAGGAGCTTGGGACAGAGGTTGAAGACCGAAGGGCACGGATCGATCGGTATAACCTCTCTAAACTCCTTTTACAGTTAACTAGTATAGGGTTAATGGTTCGATCCGGGAATCGGGTTCCGTTAGCGCCGAGTTTTAAAAGTTTTTGTTCCGCGTTTGGCCACGGATTGATGGCCGGGGCGCTGGCGTAACCTTACATGGTATCAGAGCCAACCCATTAACCACATACTAGTTGTTTAGACAATGTTAAAATATCGAAATCGAAACAACCCGAATCAATACCAATTGATATTTTTGGTGATGGAATTAAGTGAGTGTTTTTTTTTGGGTGAGGAAAATTAGTGGGTAATGAAGTGGCTGTTGGTTTTTTGGTGCAGGGAATTTAGTGGGTGTTTTTTTTAGTGATGGAAAATTTTCTTTTGTTGCCTATTTTAAAACAACACTACTCCATTCAAAGAAAAAGAACAGCCACCTAAAAAAAAAAACCAAGAGCCACCTCAAAAATAACAACCATCACCACTTCTTTTCCACAGCCACTTCTTTTTCGTTTCAAGTCTTGGCCAAAATTCCTGTGCTCATTTTCTTCACCCCAATGGCATCTAGTCTTTGAAATATTAGTTCGGTGGTATTGCTAGTTTAGCCCAGTTTGGATATGGTTTTATCTAATAGTTTGGGGCTATTCGGGGTTATTTCGAAGTCGATATTTCTAACATTGTTTAAAGTTTACAGTACATACATTTCTATCTGCGACTGCGAATGTCATTCGAGCGGTACAACTTGTCTAATTGCTATAGTTCTTTTAGACGGGTTTGCGAACGTGACATTCACGTTGATGTTCTGTATTGTGCTGTGTTTGTTGCGGATTCGTCGTGGTGGATAGCTTGGGTACAATGTTAGTACAGTTTAGTTTTATTTGTACATTTGATATCACGGGGCAAGCGTCCGAAATGTGGACAGCCGTTACTGCATGTTTGTATATTATTCTTTTGGGGTACGACCGGGTTGAGGTCGATGTCACCGTTGTACATATTTTCTTTTCTGTATTAGGATTAACCCGCGGTGGAGTGCACGGATAGCCGAGTTCTGGAAGGCAACGGGTCCGCATCTCAGGACGTTGAGAAGGAGGGGGCCTCACTCTAGAATTGGCGGGCTATTCGCCGTACTTGTAGGGGGTACAGGTTGACCCAAGAAGGGGTGCTCAAGTTACCGGATTCCGTGAAGTGTTGGGTGACCCATTCACTTTGATGAAGATGGCTGCCCCGCTTCTGGTTTTGTCGGGTAACTTGCCGCGCTCGTAGGGGTCTAGGTTTTCATTGCACAGGCTATCCACATGACCAGGGGAACGTTGGGTTTCACTTGCGGCTCAATGGAAACCCGGGGCTTCCAGTTTATCTGTATTGTTCTGTGATGCTTATTAATTTTCTGTGATGTTGCATTTATCACGCCTGGAGCGATTGTTATATATTGATATATATACCAGTAGATGTTGTATATATTTTACACCCGCGCTAGTCGAATCCCCGCTCTGTCGTTAGTTAAGTAACCTAACGGGTGATGACGGGACCCAGTGGCGAATGCGGATGGCATATACGTACATCATTTTTTCGTTCTTTTATGGTGTGATTAATTGATGGGACTATATTGATTCAGATCAATGCAAAGAAAACATACCTATTTGATGTTGTTGGAACAAATTTTCAAAATCTGTTATTACAAGGACATTTTCTTTTGTTTTGCATAGCGGTATTCGGTTATGAATATCCAGCATCTCATTCAACGAGGCAAGGGCCGAGATCCCTTCATCGGGAGTGACTCCTTGGGCAGAAGTTTGCGTTAGGGTAATAACTTCACTATAGTCGATTATCTTTTGCTTTGCATCACGGTATTCAGTGAGAATATCCTGCACCTCATTCTACGAGGAAAGAGCCGAGATCCCTTCACCGGGAGTGACCTCTTTAGCAAAGGTTTTCGCCACTATATATTTGTAAAAAGCTATCCGGTTCCTTCAACGATATCAAGTTCATTACGTTAATGGTTTTTCACCGAAAACCATTCGTAGCCCTGCGTCATTTCAGACGGATAGCACTTAGTATTCATGCTATGTATGTTGGCCTTCGTCAAGGCATAGTATATGGTAGTTATTTGTTACTTTTCTGTTGCATAGATAGATGCGTTAGTTTGGGACAGTCGTACTACTATTTTGGCCTTCGTCAAGGGTATGTATGGGTGGGTTCAAATTAACCTGGACAATGACGGGTAGAACTTGACATGTGACTTATGATATGTTGGTCTTCGTCAAGGTCATAAGAGCATGGGGTAGAAATCACATCTGGAGTTTTAAACATACAAGAAATTTGCCAGGCATGCGCATACCTTCTGGAGTGTGATAACGTGAGTGGATTCCATCATGTTATCATACGATGATAGTTGGATCCCGATACCCACTGATGAGTTGGTTTACTCCTCGGGTGATTTTAGATGATCCCGACTAATTCTTCTTTCAGGTTTGGAGGAGAATTTGAGGATACAGTGGGAGACATCCAGATTAGATAAAGTGATTGACCATTCTGATCTAGGTTAGAGTGCACGCTGAATGTTTCTTTTCTCTCTCTCTTTGGCAGCGACCATGGCCCAACCTTAGACTATAACTCAGTAACCAAGATAATCGGACCTTCTTAAAACATATTGACTTTTGGATTGTCTGAGTTGCATACCTCATTGCCACTCCTACTTTTACCCTTTGCATTTCTCCGGAACATTCCGTATCACTACGAAGATCCACATTTATTGGATATGACCATCGTATAGTTACATACGAACTCGAAGAAACTTGTTTCAGATTCGAGGATTGTTTCCGGTTCTGGAGAAATTGAATAGAACTATTCAGTTGTCTTTTCCTTTTACCTTCTCTCAGGTTATGAGGGCTCCTAGGATAAAGAAAGAGTACACCTATTGCGCTATTGGTTAGTCTTCTTCCAAACCATAGGCATGTACCGAAAGGTGGGGAATGAAGAAAACCAATTGGCCTAAGTGTGGTGTACAGAAGGCAATAAGTAAAGACAAATAAAGGGATTAGAAAGAGGGCAAAGTAAATTGCGACTGCTATTATTCACGACCAAACCGCGTATTTCATCACCACTCCTACTTCACCTTTGCATTTCTCCGGTTCAGGAGAAATTGAATAGGATTATTCAGGTTGTCTTTTATCTTTACATTCTCTCTGGTTGAGAGTACTCCTAAGATTAGGAGAGTACACCAATTACGCTTATTGGATAGTCTTCTTCCAAACCATAGGCTGGTGCCAAGAGGTAAGGAAGGAAGAAAACCATTTAGCCTAAGGGTGGTATACAGAAGGTTGGAAAGATGGCAAAGAAATATACCGTTACAGTCATGAATCTGGATAGTGAAAGAGGCATTACTAGGAATACCCAGCTACCCCTTCGAAACATTTTCATGTTTCTGTTTCACTTTGCATTGTTAATAGAAAACTGATTTCCCAATTAGACCCTTACTCCAGGGTATGTATTTACCAGGTCTGATTCTCACATCTGTATGGTTTTACAGATGATGGGTGGGAGTAAGTTATTGGGTATTAGGTGATTACATCCTCCTTATATCGGAATTCGTTGTAATTGGTGATATTTGAGGAAATCACCTGGGGTTTTGCCTGACGGCAAATTTTTGGTTTAGAATATCCGTTGTTATACACCAATTTCAAACTGATATATCTGTACGTTTATTTTATAAAGTGACATATAACTTTTTGAAATTATGTCCATGACATTTATCTATATCAGTTGATGGTTAGGTAAGGAGCATTAAACATCGGTGTAATTCTTCTTAACCATAGTACAATTTTCAACCTACGACGCACAGGGTTTGAGTTATTCAACTCAGGGGACTTATACAAAGTATTGTATGTTGTCCAGTGTCCATAAGGACAAAGGGGTTGGTCCTCGTACTATATTCTATTTACTTGTGACTTCTCCAGCTTTAGACAAGTGTTTCGTAGAAATACAAGGTCCAAGTTTCGAGAAGTTATAGGTACAAAAATAAAGTAGAGAACCACGTATTGCAAGTATCAGGATTCTTCAAGGTGATCGAAGATGTCGATACTTGTGTTTTGGTATTCAGTTGATAGTAAAGATTTTGAGAACTTACTTCTCTTTCAGGCTGCTCATATTTGTATTCGCTCCTAAGTTGAGTAATGTTGATCGGCCTCTCTCCATTTAGTTGACATGCACTAGAGACAGCTGCATGATTTGAATCTGGTTCCAATTAAATCAGTGCCTCTGTTTCTATATTGTATATAGAATGGTTCATATCTTAACGATGCTAAGCTATATGGAGTTGTCCGGCTTATGCTTAAAACCAGACTCTGGATAACTCAAGGCATGTTTTTGTAATGGCAGTTTATGGGTTACCCCGGGCTATGACGAGGGGTAGCTTTCTACCATTTGGAAGATCAATAGTGATATTGCTCTTGACTCGCCACATTTTTAGTAAAATAGACTTTTTCAGAAAGCAGTAGTGGGAGTATGGTAGAACTGGAAGTGATTCCAGAATTACAAATGATTACTGAAAATTTAATAGGACCTAAAGATTCAATCGGGTTTGACATTCCATTAGCCACTCCGTAGATATGGTGGGTAACCTCAGGCACCCGAGAGGTACTTCGGTATCCTCAAAGACGGTGACAGAGAGGTTCTTGTTTACCCAGACTTGCCATTATTGCTATTCTAGACTATGAGACCTGGTAGGAGGATGAGTATAGCGTCGTTCTAAACTAGCTTTAGAAGTACACGTATATATGACTCTGCCAGATGGTTGTTGTAGTCAGTGGGAGCAGCGGAAGCGTAGTGGACAAGTAGCTTGTGTCTATTTATAGACTAAAGCGGATATAGAGGAGATAGATCATCTATTTTTGATGTGACAGTCATAGACTTTGACTTTATCAGAATAGGAGATGGATCTGTTAAGAAGATAGTAGGGTGCGATGTCCTGGTATTTGGATGACATGCACATTGTAGGAAGTGAAATTCCTATACTACAATCGGTTATACTGTGGTTGTCATACAGTGGTTTCTCCACATAGGATTTGGATATTAAATCAGGCATTCTGGTTACTAGATTTATGGTTTTAGATCTAGATTTGGGTAGTTTCCCAATCTGGGCACTTAGACAGTATTCTAAAGGTGTTTTAGAATGGACGATTCCTGGCATGGTAGTGTACCTGTAGATGATGGAGTCACCCTCTCTAAAGGTGTCTTACAGACTAAAGGGGGGAGAGATGTGCATGATTGGCATACCACTTGCTTAGGCAATTGAGTCTATTATGAGATGTCAAGTACCACACCAGATGTTGTTTTTGCACTAGCTGCAATAAGTTTATATATTAATCCAATCCTGGAGAAACGTTCGGAAGCAGTTTATGAACATAAGTAGATGTTCTAGGGATATGATAACGACATCCTCTTTCGGGAGACGGTTATCATTCCAGGCTTTCAAGGTGACCTGGTTGATTGAGTGACCGTCAGAGTTATAGTTTTCCCTCTTTTAAGGGGCAGTTGTTTAGACAGGTGGTCCAAGCGGATATTGAGGGAGGCATGGCGCAGGATACTGATTAAATTCAGATGACGATACAGTTTAAGAAGTTAACTGGATTTGGAGTTCATTTGTGAATTGGGTCCCATCAGATATCCAGACATATTCTAAGT
This sequence comes from Agapanthus africanus, assembly GCA_030015575.1. Taxonomy (NCBI): domain Eukaryota; kingdom Viridiplantae; phylum Streptophyta; class Magnoliopsida; order Asparagales; family Amaryllidaceae; genus Agapanthus; species Agapanthus africanus. The sequence goes on from JASDDO010000004.1 coordinate 213,761,734, forward strand.
CAGGTATTGCTCATTTCGGGAGATGGCTTTCTCCGCGAATTTGAGATAAAGATAGACATAGAAAGAAACATTGGAGCGGATCCACTCACTGAGGCTATTTCTCGAACGCAATAGTTTCACAAACGGGCTTTGTGAAACTGATTAGTAGAAAAGTTGGGTGTTCGGTATCACACGGGCTGTGAGTATGCGACACCGCAATATTTGGCCTTAAGTGCAAGTTGGAGATTGTTGGCTATAGTGCCCTCAAGTCAATTATTGGATCGCAGGCACGTGATTGCAATGATTGAGGGAGGACCTATACCGGTAGAACAGTCTTACTCAAGATGATAGTATGCTATCTGGTTTGTCTTTATCATCATGTACATGCTTCAGGTGACATTACAGATCACTATTACATGTTGCTAGAGCCCATAGGATTCTTGCTTGACTACCGGCAGTATGATGGCGATCATATACGTGAGAGTCGGGTGGTCTATAAGCACATCCTTAAAGTGTCCCTAGTCATAGGAGTTTCGAGACTGGGCATCGATACTCCAAGAGTAGACTAGTGTATATGGATCGAGACCCCGACGAGGGGTGGTGGCCGGTCTCACAAGCCATTGGTGTAAGTTGGTTCACCTAAGATGTATACAAGTGCTCATTGGGTTATGAGTATACCAGACGGACTCATTGGGAACATGCTAGTTGGTACCATACCTATTGCCTAAGATGTATACAAGTGCTCATTGGGTTATGAGTATACCAGACGGACTCATTGGGAACATGCTAGTTGGTACCATACCTATTGTCAGATAGCAGTTCCCAGGTGACATGTGTACAGGTTAGTCTATTGACCTGAGATCGTCATTTGTCTCGTGTGAGTTCCCACTGTGCTTTGATTACTACCCTACCACGGCTCAAAGGAGTCGTGCAAACAGGTTTTAGTTGGGTACAGTCCCGAGCCACATGGAGGCAGTGAGCGGATCGTCATGGGATTCGTTTCTCCCGGTATTGGGGGTTGATGTCGTAGTGTGCACGGGTGGCCATCACCAGAAATCCTCGGCCGGGGTAGACGAGAATTACTGATTCGGATCGGTAGTTTCTCAGTTGGTGATAGTCTTCATACCGACACTAAATGTCGCGTTATTAGGGGTCTGACTTTATATACCCCCTAGACTCGATGTGCGATACTCATAGACGAACGGACCGGACTGTACGGATATTGTCACTTTCAGGCTCAGTAGGGTTTCAGGATGAGTTCGCTCGTCGGCCTCCCTTTCGCTCAATACCCGGGCAGCCGTTACGTACAGTTAGTGCCACTGACATGCTTGTGGTTATACCCACTGCCAGCGTATTGATGAGTCTTTAGAGTCTCACACAGAGGGTTTCTCTGGTTCGTGCGAAACGTTGCAGAGGCCGTATGGTTTTATGGCAGGGTTCGATCATATTCGTGCACTTGTGCCCGGATCATGATCGGACGGATAATACTAGTGGGCTTTGGTTTAAGCCGGATCCTAGTATTATATTGTTGGATTATTTTCGTCTTGTTGTATTCGTATTCATTCGGAATACGGATGCGGGTATGTATTTACGGATGAGGGGTATTGTTGTAATTCGTTACGAGTTTACTTTTGAGGTTGCCATTTCTTGTTTTGGTTTTAAACATTTATTTTAATGTTTAATGTGAAATGTGTGAGTCATAAATTTTTGGCAAAGCATTGGCTGGGAAATTTCGTGGGCTTTGGATGACTCATCTTATGCATTAATGGCTTTTATTTTGGTTTAGATATTTTGTGAGGGGAAATTGGTGGCTGTGTTTTTTTGTTGTGGAAAATTTCTTTAAATGCTTAATTTAAGCCACAACAATTCCTCACCACTTCACACAACAACAGTGAACAATTTTCGAAAATGGCAGAGCCTAATTTTTCCAGCCAGCTCAATTTTCACTTGGCCAAAATGAAATTCTTAGCTCACATTTTTCACTTGGCAACTTCATTCACCTCCACCCAAATCCTTGGGTGTTTTGAGACAAAGTATTCACACACTATCTCTACTTCACCTTGGGTATCTAGGCTAGCAAACTGGATGCACAAGTTGCTATGGTTTTGAAGCGGGAGCCCGTATTACTAATCCTCGACGTGGATCATCTTCGACGAGGGAGACCGGAGACCGAACTTGATCAAGGAAGCAGGGAGGAGCTTGGGACAGAGGTTGAAGACCGAAGGACACAGATCGATCGGTATAGCCTCTCTAAACTCCTTTTACAGTTAACTAGTATAGGGTTAATGGTTCGATCCGGGAATCGGGTTTCGTTAGCGCCGGGTTTTAAAAGTTTTTGTTCTGTGTTTGGCCACGGATTGATGGCCGGGGCGCTGGCGTAACCTTATACCAGGATAGTCCACAAGTTCATCCTTTAATTGTTCCTAGTCGTGGGTGTATCGAGACGAGGAATCGATAATCCAGAGTAGACTAGCGTATACCTAATTGATGGGCGATGGATGATCACATATCCATTGGTGTTTGACATCAAAGATTGTATACGGGTGCTCAGTGGAGACTGGGTACACTGAACAGGACTCGCCGAGAACTCCTAGATGGTATTATACCTAACGTCAGATAGCAGTTCTCTGATGACACTGGTACAGGTTAGTTTGTAGACCCGAGATCGTCATAGAGTCTTGTGTGATTCCCACCGTGCTTTGATTTCCACCCTACCACGTTCAAGAGAGCGTGCAAACAGGTGGTTTTTGGGTACAGTTCCGAGTCACATGGAGGCAATGAGCGATAGGAGGGGTTTCGTCTCTCCCAGTATTGGGGGTTGATGTTGCGCTGTGCTCGATTGGCCATAACAGGAAGTCCCTGGCCAGGGCTGATACAGAGATTTACTGGTAAGTGTTATCAGTAGTTTCTCGACCCGTTATGAACCTTACATAGGCATGACTTATCAAGTTATTAGGGTCTGACGTTTACCACCCCTAGACTCGATATGCGACATATCTGTAACGTCTTCAAAATAATAAAATATGATTTTTGGGAAATTTTATAATTTAATATTATTTTAATGAATATTTTAATATTCTGGTATAATTAAATACAGATAAATGGGGAAAAATTATGGAAAATTCTAAAATAAGTTATTTTAAGGAATTGCTTCGTTTTCTGTGCATGCCCCCATTTCCTCTAATTTTGACCCTGAGTATGTATAGTTTTGACTGATTCCATTTAGGGTGAAATCTGGGTTGATTTTCCTATGTTGGTGTATAATTTGGGACTTGTTTTAGCATGGATTTTGGTATTTGGTGATTCATTCCTGTCGGGTGGCGTTTGGACGTCAACGACAAGTGGATTTTGATTGTGTTTACATGCGAGTCGATAGGTTTTTACCTATGCGGGTAGCGTGTGCTATTTTGGTTTCCGATGTGATTTTCATGTGCTTTAGCATTGTGATATACTTGTAGGTACCCCGCGTGATGTTGAGGCAAAGGAGGTGAAGATAGCGACATCGGCTTTGACACACGAGAAGCAATGTGAGTAGATTTATATCTGTGGGGAGAAGTCGGGTGGATGGCGTATAGCACCCCCGCAGTCCGTGGTGATGTATACGAATACGTATACACACGAATATTTATTATGTGTTGTTTAGGGTTATTGATGGTAATAATGATATTTTGATGATAAGAATATATTGGTTTAGTTTAGTGCGAACCCTAGAGTAGTGGTTGCACTCACACATACATTTACACACATACTTGCATTCATTCTTTCATTTATTAGAGTGCATATGATGGTGCGTATATCTACACATGGGTATGGGACTATGTGTTTATATACTGGATTTGAGGATAGTATTTGGGATTTGAGATGAGTCGATGAGATTGGGCTTGAGGCCAGGAGATCGGTGATGTGATTTGGTTCGTATTGAGATACGACACGATGTTTTAGCGGGTCTTTTGACGTAGTGATTCTTACACCTGCATGCATACATAGAGGGTATCAATATTGTACTAGACGTAGATCAGTACCCCGATCATGACATTTGATAAAGAGGATACCAGATAAATAGTATGATGAATGTGATATTGACCCGTACCCAGATTTGGGATGCCGTACGACGGATTTACGTACAAGCTATATTTTGATGATTGATCCACACTCTTGACTTGGGATGTCTGATTATAGATAGGGTATCGGATATGATATTATTGAGGCGGGATTACCGACTAATATATATACATGTATGTATATGTATCGACTCAGATGTTAGGCGGTTTCCTCACCCGTAGCTCTACTTGTTAGTTCAGCCGTATAGTTTAGGATGGTTGTTAGATTAGATTAGACTCCTACCTATTTCAAAAACTAACGAATCGTGGGTATTTTAAAAGACAGCCCAAGGGATCCTACGGATATTTCAAAAGACGTATCTTTTCATAAAAACACCGTAGCCCCTATTTTCAAAACCCCATGATTCGTGTTATTTCAAAAGGCACCAATTGTAGAGGTTATTTTAGATTAATGCAGATTAGTTATAGTTGCGTCTAGTATTCAGCTTCCGCTCATTATTGTGGTTCGCATCGCATCGCATGCTTATATTATGTTTCATACTCCATTATTGATGTTATGCTGTTAGGACACCAGCACCATTACCGATGATGCGTATGTACCACGTACACTTACTTGCCGGCTCACACACATCTCCATCGGTAATTGCCATGTCACGTACACCTTAGAAAATATTATTGCATCGACATAGGTTGTTAGCTAATAATTTAGACATGATATTAGTGTACTTGCCTTATATGCTAGATTAGACATTGTAATTATTAGTTGTTACATCATGCATGTTATTATTCATGGATTTTTATGCCTGTATGCACTGTTTACATGCTATTGAGGATTGGATTCGGATTTCCATGAGATTTTCTGGATTTGGGGGAAAACCGCAAAACTTATATAAACTTCTTTTCTCTCTTTAAAATAAAAAGTGCGGTTTTCCCATGATGTATGAGTCGTCCACCATGAGTTTGCTGATGGATTTGGAAACCCGATTCGAGGAGACGGATGAACCGTTTCGGGTACATGGTGGACCCGGTAAGGTACCCCGGGGCAAGAAGCGCGTGGTGATGACGATGTGAGCCTAGCAGGGGAGCACTACCTACCGGTGATTTTACCCGACGCGTCGGATATCCGGAGGATACCGTCGTGGTCTTGAGATGGATGGTAGGGGCCGGTCTGGACTGACGGCGCCCTAGATATTATGATTGAGACATTGGGATTTCGAGATTTCGAGGTACAGAGACTGTGATACAGAGATATCGAGATATTGGGATTACGTTTTGTGCCGATGCTAGGCACTGTTTTATGCTGATTTCATTATGATACCTCAACTAAAAATACAAGGGAAATCTCACTAAATTATGAAAACAGTTTCTTCATTTACATGTATTCTGCTTTCATGCATTCATACCTCATATTCATGACATACTATTACCTGAGGCACTAGCACGAGCACTTGGCACTACATTCACGTATAGAGATTACATTGCCAGTTTAGCATGCTTCAGCTTTATTCATATTGAGGTTTCTTTATATCTGATCGTATTGACCTAGGTTGGGTCATGCATTCGATCTCTGCTTGTAGATATCTTTCTATTCACGAGTTGGCAACTCACCCCCGTTGTGCCCCAGTTCTTGCAGGTTTGCCGTACAGTTCTATAGCGGCATTTCTGGCACACTGCTTCCTTTTGGGTGATTTGCTTGGATAGGTGGGTTCTTTTGTATCAGAACCGCCGTTGTATTTATATTATTCATTGTATCTAGAATATCCATCAACCAAAACTCGTTTATTGTTTCAGACCTAGACTAGTGATGTATTATTCGACCATAGAGTCGCGCTTAGTAGTGTTGCGGTTTTCTTGTTGCTTTTGAGCTTTCTTTTGGATTTGATCCTCGCCACTTGGCGTTGTATATTATTGTTGCATGTGTGGTGGTGACCGTCGTTTGACGAAGAGCTAGCTCCCGCTTGGGGATGCCTTTATCATTGCATATATTGTTATCCTTGTTATACCCCATTCGGGGCCAGTTTTACAAAAGAAACTCTGCCGAAATTTTTAGAAAAGACTGTACTGTTTTTAAAAATGCATATTCGGCTTAGTTATTTAAAAACCTTGATTTCAAACATGTTTTTCTTCACTTCTTTAAACCAGTTTCTTTACTTATTCTTAAAAATGGTTTTAGATTTCTGGGCTTTTGGCTTACTTGGATCAGATGGAGTCCTATAGACTTCATATGGTTCAAGGGCCAGTCACGTGCTCTTTCGGGTCGTGACAAAGTTGGTATCAGAGCGCTAGGTTGACCTTGGTTCGAGTCTAAGTTTGACTATGTGGAGCCTAGGGCGTTTATATATATACGGAACTTAGGCTTGACCTTACGGAACTTAGACTTGGTCGAGGGGGTATTAGACCCGAACTTTCGTCGTGTAGGATGACCCTTGGTTGATGGAATAGGTAACTAAAGTAGAGTGACGTACCGTTGGTATGTTCCGCGGCATACTTACGACACGCCATTCCGCTTAAGGAACCTTAGGATGTACATATTTTCGAGATCAGTGATCCTCTTTATATCCAGGATTATACATCCATTTGAGATCCCCGATTCTATTAGTTTCATGATCATACCTTTATTGATGCTGTTCCTTCCCATGATCATGTATCCACTTTGGATCTGTTGTTTCCTTTCTTGCCATTGATGTGCTCTCCTTGATACTCGATTGAGGTTCCTGTCACCATGTTTGAGGGCAGTTTGGGCTGCTGCTAGGGTTACGGCCGGTGTGAGCTCGTTTGGTACGAGGGCCAACCATTGTGTTTTCTGGTGACATGGGAACGTCTCGAGTTAGTGTTGGTGATTGTGACCTCTAGTGGAGGCGAGTGCTTGGTCTTGCACCGGATGATCGGGCCATTGTTAGAGCTGCCAGTTGAGAGAGGACTGTTGATGTACAGCATACCTCAGAGATTGTGATGTCGCCTACCGTGCAGACAGATGGACCAGCTGTTGCTGAGATTGACAGGATGTCGCTTCCGAAGCTTACGAGCTGAGATTGCCGTAGCTTTCAGGCAGATATGAGACAGATGATAGCTAGTCTACCCGATTTGAGAGACGAAGGTGATTCGTCCGATTTTGCGCCGGAGCGGGCCCTGATGAGTTGAAGATTTCCAGTGTGGAGAGTCTTACTCAGATCTAGAGCAGACCGACTCAGAGATGACCGCCTATGTATTGCCTTTCCTGGAGGATTGAGGCGCTGTTCGGCGTACAGGCGAATAAGCCAGTTGCTGCTGCAAATGACGAGATGTCGCCCAGATGGTTAGAGCTACTGCAGCGTGAGCATATACTTAGAGAGATGATAGCGAGTCGCTAGTCATCTGAGGATGAATGACTTGGACAGGTGGTTCGTTTGTTTACCGATGCGAGGTCATCAGATAGATTGTTTCCAGCTAGAGACGACTTCACGCAGGTTCGTTGAGAGTCGATAGAGACGATCGAATGTCAGGAGCCCATTTTCCAAGTTTAAAGTATACAGAAAGACATGCAGGTGATTCTATGGACTCTCTAGAAGAATGAAACCCTAACTCGACTTAATGACCGTGTGAAAGCCTTTGAACCTTCGGGTTTGCGGTGGTTCCTCAGCGCCATTAGTGAGGCTTGGGTTTGCCCTTCTACGGCTGGACCACCGACGCTGTGGCATGTACTCGATACTATTAAACTGTACCCATGATGTGATCTCTTGGGGGATTATGAGGATCTGACGAGTCGATCGGATGGTTCGACATCTTTCGGATATCGTGATGGGACACTGCTTGGGAGACTCCAGATGCGAGCGTAGCCGTCGGAGCGCAGTTCGTGTAGCCACGATGAGTTAAGTCCGAATCAGTCGACATTGAGCAAGGTGGAGTAAAGAGTTCGTACGAGATTTCGACGAGATGACGTCCCACTCCGCTGACATTAGAGATGTGATATGCACCTCGAGGCGTGGTATATGGATGTATCTTCCAGAGAGAAGCGCGATAGGTATGCAGCCGTTCCGGAATAAGCTTTAGCTTCAGCATTGGATGATGACTTCCGGGCATTTCGGCAGGATTGAGATTTGAGAAAGGAACCTCGACAGGACCTTTCTGGAGTACGTTACGAGAAGACCTAGACCAGGAGTGGTCGTATTGCGCACACCCAGCAGGACAGAGTTCGGTATTGTCGACGAGGTAGTTGACCATGTTCGGATAAAGGAACTTACCCAGATGCGTTGCAGATCGATCAGGGACAGACGAGTGATGAGTATTCCTCCGATGGTTGGGACGTGTTCCCGAGGACCTGTTCGGTCTGACATCCTCTACAGAATGATGAAGCTACAGAATATGCGATTTCGAGTCCGTGCGAGAGACTTCAGATTGACCGTGGCCGAGAACAGTGCAGTGCGTAGTAGCTTGGCGTGACGTCATAGTGGACGACGATAGAGACAGTTGGAACAAGAGGTTCGTGTGAGACACTGATGAGCTGTCATTGCTTCCCGTCGAGACTAGAGACCTGATATGCTTACAGAGACGTTGGAATGTGACCAGTTTCCGAGAAAATATTGTGCTGAGGACACAGGTGTTTTTGAGCGAGAAGAGGTTGTGCAGGAAGCCAGCCTCTGTACAGATCGGCATAGGCATGATCGGAAGAGACCTTGAGCAGGATTCCTTCCAGGACATTGCTGCAATGATGTTTGCACCCAGGATCAGATGTGTGACGTGCTTTCAGAGAGCCAGAGGCCGACGCCAGTGATACGCTGCCTTACGAGCGGTCGTAAGGATTGACCGAAAGGTGACCAGGAAAGTGCCAGAACGGAATCGTTCCTGTCAGTACTCCTGACCGGGCCGATGAGCCGATGGATTGCGAGATTGGTAATCTACAGGAAAGATCAGGAACCAGAGGCAGAGGACGCCAGCCGCGAGCAAGAGGCAAGTAGATATCTTGCGCAGCTAGCATCGGATGTTCCGGTACCTTCTTGACCCTGAAGGATGGTATATCGACGACGGTAATTATGATTTGTGATTTTGTGATTTGATTATCACGTATCCGTTGCTTTGGATTTCGGTATTTTGGGCGATCTATTCACATGATTTAGTCTTGATAACTGAGTTTCATGATATTTGATTTTGTGCACCATGGTTGCACCTACTGGGTATTTATACCTTGTACATAGTTATTACTCTTGAGCTGTTGATTGCGATTTCATGCCTATTTTATGCTGGTGATTTGATTTACGCTTCCAGCAGAGTTTCATGTAATTTTAGTGTTTTGATTTTGCACTCGGTATAGCTTATATGTGCTTGTAGTGTATCGATATGTGTTTTGTGCCCGCAGCTGCACACGTTTATGATTTTCTTCATATCTGGATACACTTGGTGTTGCTGCTTACGTATTTGAGTTATTGCTTGGTATTTGTGCATGGGATGCACCAGTTCTATACTTCGTGCATTTGTCGCACCAGTTTTATGTTTCTTGCGTTTATCGCATCAGATTTATATTTCGTGCCTTTGTTGCACCGGATTTATATTTTGTGCATTACGATTGCACCTGACTTCGATTTGATGCCTTTCGGTATGTCGATTTTGATTGTGATATTGATGTGGATTCTTGCACTCCGTGCTTTTGACTGGACTTACGCATATTCGACGTTGCTATTGGATTTTGTGATTCCGTGCATATTGAGTGCGCAGGGTCTAGATTTTCATTCGTGCATGATGGATGCACCGATTTGGATTTTCGCGCATGTTGGGCGCATGTTTTGAGATACGATTTTGGGGCACACCAGATGCACTAAATCGAGATTCTTCGTGCATGTCAGATGCACCTGTTTTGGCTGCCAGGCACACGTTGCCTATGACAGATGCTTCGTGCACACCCGTTGCATCTAGATGTTGTTTTGTGCACATGTTTAGCACATATATGGATTTTGATTTCCGTGCGCACCAGACGCACAGGGTGGTGTTATGTGATTTTTGGGATTTATTCCTTTTGGACCAGTACATTTTTATGATGTTGGATATTTGCTTTCATACTGAGCAGGACTAGTCAGTGGGCAGTACCTGGATATATTTTGCATGCATCGATAGTTATCGAAGGGATTTCCGAAAAGCGAGCTATAGTCTCAGTATATACCTACGTGTCCGATATGACACGAAACGTTTTAAAAACAAGGAAACCCTTCTAAACTGTTTTCAAAACGGCGGAACGTACCTATTAAACAAAGGATATATATACACATATATAGTTATTTTCTTATGAGAAACGTCCGCCACTGTGCAGTGTTACGCGCATCGCACAGCGACTTAAAAAGATTTGGCATACATTTGCATCAGCTATTTACATGTATAGATTGGATGTCTACATGTATAGTCTTGGTCCATATCATATTGATTTTGTATTGGATTTGACATTGTGTCGTTATCATGACTCCGATGATTGCGGATGCTTGATGGAGTGTTGCTTTTGAGTTATCTGCTCAGTACTCATGCGCATGCATTGCGCTATGATGTTTTATGTATAGATGATTTCGGAGCCCCGATGACTTGGAATTTGTATTGAAATATTTTAGTATTTGGGGGTTTAAATTTAAATTCGGGGACCGAATTTCTTTAAGGGGGGTAGATTGTAACGTCTTCAAAATAATAAAATATGATTTTTGGGAAATTTTATAATTTAATATTATTTTAATGAATATTTTAATATTCTGGTATAATTAAATACAGATAAATGGGGAAAAATTATGGAAAATTCTAAAATAAGTTATTTTAAGGAATTGCTTCGTTTTCTGTGCATGCCCCCATTTCCTCTAATTTTGACCCTGAGTATGTATAGTTTTGACTGATTCCATCTAGGGTGAAATCTGGGTTGATTTTCCTATGTTGGTGTATAATTTGGGACTTGTTTTAGCATGGATTTTGGTATTTGGTGATTCATTCCTGTCGGGTGGCGTTTGGACGTCAACGACAAGTGGATTTTGATTGTGTTTACATGCGAGTCGATAGGTTTTTACCTATGCGGGTAGCGTGTGCTATTTTGGTTTCCGATGTGATTTTCATGTGCTTTAGCATTGTGATATACTTGTAGGTACCCCGCGTGATGTTGAGGCAAAGGAGGTGAAGATAGCGACATCGGCTTTGACACACGAGAAGCAATGTGAGTAGATTTATATCTGTGGGGAGAAGTCGGGTGGATGGCGTATAGCACCCCCGCAGTCCGTGGTGATGTATACGAATACGTATACACACGAATATTTATTATGTGTTGTTTAGGGTTATTGATGGTAATAATGATATTTTGATGATAAGAATATATTGGTTTAGTTTAGTGCGAACCCTAGAGTAGTGGTTGCACTCACACATACATTTACACACATACTTGCATTCATTCTTTCATTTATTAGAGTGCATATGATGGTGCGTATATCTACACATGGGTATGGGACTATGTGTTTATATACTGGATTTGAGGATAGTATTTGGGATTTGAGATGAGTCGATGAGATTGGGCTTGAGGCCAGGAGATCGGTGATGTGATTTGGTTCGTATTGAGATACGACACGATGTTTTAGCGGGTCTTTTGACGTAGTGATTCTTACACCTGCATGCATACATAGAGGGTATCAATATTGTACTAGACGTAGATCAGTACCCCGATCATGACATTTGATAAAGAGGATACCAGATAAATAGTATGATGAATGTGATATTGACCCGTACCCAGATTTGGGATGCCGTACGACGGATTTACGTACAAGCTATATTTTGATGATTGATCCGCACTCTTGACTTGGGATGTCTGATTATAGATAGGGTATCAGATATGATATTATTGAGGCGGGATCACCGACTAATATATATACATGTATGTATATGTATCGACTCAGATGTTAGGCGGTTTCCTCACCCGTAGCTCTACTTGTTAGTTCAGCCGTATAGTTTAGGATGGTTGTTAGATTAGATTAGACTCCTACCTATTTCAAAAACTAACGAATCGTGGGTATTTTAAAAGACAGCCCAAGGGATCCTACGGATATTTCAAAAGACGTATCTTTTCATAAAAACACCGTAGCCCCTATTTTCAAAACCCCATGATTCGTGTTATTTCAAAAGGCACCAATTGTAGAGGTTATTTTAGATTAATGCAGATTAGTTATAGTTGCGTCTAGTATTCAGCTTCCGCTCATTATTGTGGTTCGCATCGCATCGCATGCTTATATTATGTTTCATACTCCATTATTGATGTTATGCTGTTAGGACACCAGCACCATTACCGATGATGCGTATGTACCACGTACACTTACTTGCCGGCTCACACACATCTCCATCGGTAATTGCCATGTCACGTACACCTTAGAAAATATTATTGCATCGACATAGGTTGTTAGCTAATAATTTAGACATGATATTAGTGTACTTGCCTTATATGCTAGATTAGACATTGTAATTATTAGTTGTTACATCATGCATGTTATTATTCATGGATTTTTATGCCTGTATGCACTGTTTACATGCTATTGAGGATTGGATTCGGATTTCCATGAGATTTTCTGGATTTGGGGGAAAACCGCAAAACTTATATAAACTTCTTTTCTCTCTTTAAAATAAAAAGTGCGGTTTTCCCATGATGTATGAGTCGTCCACCATGAGTTTGCTGATGGATTTGGAAACCCGATTCGAGGAGACGGATGAACCGTTTCGGGTACATGGTGGACCCGGTAAGGTACCCCGGGGCAAGAAGCGCGTGGTGATGACGATGTGAGCCTAGCAGGGGAGCACTACCTACCGGTGATTTTACCCGACGCGTCGGATATCCGGAGGATACCGTCGTGGTCTTGAGATGGATGGTAGGGGCCGGTCTGGACTGACGGCGCCCTAGATATTATGATTGAGACATTGGGATTTCGAGATTTCGAGGTACAGAGACTGTGATACAGAGATATCGAGATATTGGGATTACGTTTTGTGCCGATGCTAGGCACTGTTTTATGCTGATTTCATTATGATACCTCAACTAAAAATACAAGGGAAATCTCACTAAATTATGAAAACAGTTTCTTCATTTACATGTATTCTGCTTTCATGCATTCATACCTCATATTCATGACATACTATTACCTGAGGCACTAGCACGAGCACTTGGCACTACATTCACGTATAGAGATTACATTGCCAGTTTAGCATGCTTCAGCTTTATTCATATTGAGGTTTCTTTATATCTGATCGTATTGACCTAGGTTGGGTCATGCATTCGATCTCTGCTTGTAGATATCTTTCTATTCACGAGTTGGCAACTCACCCCCGTTGTGCCCCAGTTCTTGCAGGTTTGCCGTACAGTTCTATAGCGGCATTTCTGGCACACTGCTTCCTTTTGGGTGATTTGCTTGGATAGGTGGGTTCTTTTGTATCAGAACCGCCGTTGTATTTATATTATTCATTGTATCTAGAATATCCATCAACCAAAACTCGTTTATTGTTTCAGACCTAGACTAGTGATGTATTATTCGACCATAGAGTCGCGCTTAGTAGTGTTGCGGTTTTCTTGTTGCTTTTGAGCTTTCTTTTGGATTTGATCCTCGCCACTTGGCGTTGTATATTATTGTTGCATGTGTGGTGGTGACCGTCGTTTGACGAAGAGCTAGCTCCCGCTTGGGGATGCCTTTATCATTGCATATATTGTTATCCTTGTTATACCCCATTCGGGGCCAGTTTTACAAAAGAAACTCTGCCGAAATTTTTAGAAAAGACTGTACTGTTTTTAAAAATGCATATTCGGCTTAGTTATTTAAAAACCTTGATTTCAAACATGTTTTTCTTCACTTCTTTAAACCAGTTTCTTTACTTATTCTTAAAAATGGTTTTAGATTTCTGGGCTTTTGGCTTACTTGGATCAGATGGAGTCCTATAGACTTCATATGGTTCAAGGGCCAGTCACGTGCTCTTTCGGGTCGTGACAATATCAGACGAAGAGACCGGAATGTACGGTAGTGTTACTTACTTGATTCACGGGAGTATGAACAATCTTGCTTGTTGATCTTCTGATCGCTCAATACCCGGCTAGCCGTTACGTCCAGCTAGTACCGCTGACGGATTGTGGGTGGCTGATATGATCATCACCTACTGCTGGCGTATTGATAAGTCTTTAGAGTCCTACACAGAGGTTTCCTAGCTTATGCGAAACGAAGTAGGGACATATGTGATATGTGCGGGACCGAGATTGATACTTGTAAGTGATACAGTATTCTAATCTCGCGATATAGGTTATATGTGATATAACTGGATTATTGAATCAAGTGTTGATTCAATAATTTATTAAATGATATTAGTCGGTTGTATGCGATACAACCGGGTTATTAAATCAAGTGTTGATTTAATAATTTAATGTATAATTATATATTTGATATATTAATATACATTAACTAATATTAGCTCACTTAAGAAAATGTTTTCTCAAAATACATACAAATATATATGTGATATATATTAATTTATTTATTTTGTGTCATGCAAGATGATACATTGGACTTGGGTGTATGAGACTCATACCTAACTTAAGATAATTTGGGTGTTTAAATATTAAGGAAAAAATCAAAATTAGGTGGAAATTAGCATGGCTAAGATGCTTGTGGAAGCATGTAAAAACCTTGACTTTAGTCCACTAATTTTGTTTTACTCTAGATATTTATCAACCTAACCATTATCTTTAGCCATGGTTTAGTCTCTACATGAGTTATATGAGATATTTTCTCACCCATGGTTTCCATAGTTGATCACTTCTTCTTCTTCTTCATCTCATTTATGAGATCACTAGGTTTTCTTGAGTGAAGAAAAGAAAGAGAGAAAAATAATTCTAAAGTGAGCAAAATTCATACTTCATCAATTTATACCAAACTAGCCATTTAGTATAAGTTGTTTATGTTAGTAATATGTATGCCCTATAGGCCATTACTATACATACGATGTATATTGTAGTGGATGCTTAAACATATATAGGGAGGACTTTCTTGCTCGACATGATAGCATGCTATCTGGTTGCACTTTATCTTAACATGTACACTTATTGTCTCTCTATTACATGTTGATAAAGCCCTTAGGATGAGTACTTGACTACCAGAATTATGATGCAGATCATACTAGTGGGGCAAGGGTAGTCGGTAAGTATATCCTTCAAATGTTCCTAGTCGTCGGAGTATCGAGACGGGGCATCAATATTCCAGAGTAGACTAGCATATACGCTTCTTGACCCATATGATGGGCGATGGATGATCCCACATCCATTGGTGTTTGACATCAGAGAAGGTATATGGGTGCTCAGTGGAGACTGGGTACACTGAACGGACTCGCCGAGAACTCCTAGATGGTATTATACCTATCGTTAGATAGCAGCTCTCTGGTGACACTGATACAGGTTAGTCTGTAGATCCGAAATCGTCATAGAGTCTTGTGTGATTCTTACCATGCTTTGATTTCCACCTTACCACGTTCTAGAGATCGTGCAAAACGGTGGTTTTTGGGTACAGTCCCGAGTCACATGGAGGCAATGAGCGATAGGAGGGGATTCTTCTTTCCCGGTATTGGGGGTTGATATTGCGCTATGCTCAATTGGCCATAACAGGAAATCCCTGGCAAGGCTTGCTGAGATTTACTGGTAAGTGTTATCGGAAGTTTCTCGAACCGTTATGAGCCTCACATCGGCATGACTTATCAGGCTATTGGGGTCTGACGTTTACCACCCCCAGGCTGTGATATGCGACATATCTGACGAAGAGATCGGACTGTACGGTAGTGTTACTGATTGGATTCGCAGGAGTATGAGAAGGCTTGCTTGTTGATCTTCTAATCGCTCAATACCCGGGTGGCCGTTACGTTTAGCAGACCGCTTGCTGCTTGTGGGTGACTGATATGATCACCACATACTGCCGGCGTATTGACGAGCCTTTAGAGTCCTACACAGAGGTTTCCTGGCTCAATCGAAATGAAGTAGGAGCACATATGTGATATGTGCGGGACCGAGATTAATACATGTATGTGATACCGTATTCTATTCTCGCGATATGTGATATCGGTCGGTTATATGTGATATAACCGGGCTGTCGAATCAAGTGTTGATTCGACAAGTTGATACATTTGATATTAGTTGGTTGCATGTGATATAGCGGATTATTAAATCAAGTGTTGATTTAATAATTTAATGTATAATTATATATTTGATATATTATCTTACATTAACTAATATTAGCTCACTTAAGTATTCTTTTTCTCACTAGTGTACACTTAGTATATATGTGATATATATATTAATGTACATATTTTGTGCCATGCTTGATGCCACATGCTACATGGGTGTATGAGACTCACACCATGCTTATAATAATGTAAGGTTTTGTTTATTTAAAGTAAATCAAATTAGTTGGAAATTGTCACATGGTTGAAGCTTGTGGAACCATTGACCAAGTCCACTTATTTTGTTTTACTTGAAAATATTTATTAACCCAACCATTATTGTTTAGCCATGGTTTAGTCTTTACATGAGTTAGTATATGATATTAACTCACCCATGGTTGCTACTCTCACCCACTTGATTCATTCTTCACTTGCTTCATTCCATGGTTGCTTTCTTCATCCCCTTTCTCAAGCTTTCTAGCTTCATGAAAGGTGAAGAAAAATAGTGAGAAAATAATTTCTAAAGTGAGTAAAATTCCTACTTCATCAACCTCTTCTTTACTAGACATTTAGATTGGGTTGTTTCTTCATTAGTTCATCACTTAGCGAAGAGATAGCTTGTGTTAGTGTCTCCTCAACGTAGATCATCTTCGGCCTCGAAGACTTCAAGCAAGCTTGTTCATTTCACCTTGTGGAGCCTCACTAGGGTCCGGAAGATCACTACATGGAGCGAAGGGACTACTATACGGAGCTATTGAAGTGAATGACCGGTCTACAAAGGTTTATTCCCTGTTCACTAAGATGTAAAGATGTTTACATTCTTGTTCGTCTAATTCTCTAGTTTAGATTCTGGCGTTAAGGTTCTTTAGCGCTCCAATTTTTAGAAAACGGTATGGTCGATGCCTCCTGAAACCCAGCGGTGGCCTAGGGAACCCGGCAGTGGTATCAGAGCCATGCTAAAGAATAAGACGATGTTTGTAGGATTACGAAACCGAAACAACTCCGAAACACTCGAAACTAAAACCAAGTTTCTGTCGAAATTTTCCGAGTGTATAAATTTTTTTTAAGCAATTGCAGAATGTTATATGAGATGTAACTTGAACACCACAAAAATTTGACCCCCCTCGCCGGATTTTGTCCGGCGACATCACCTTAAAATCCGGCCTGGCCGGCCCTGTTCATGTTTCTGGGCTTCGAATTTTTCTGGTGTTCCAGTCTCTGGGTTTTGGTGTTTCAAGTGTTGCTTGTTTTTACTGATATTGCATGTGATGTTATATTTTTGTAAAGGCAATTCGGAGTGTTTCGTAGTCGTAATTCTAACATCATTTTGGGTTATTTTAGACGATGTTAAAAAGTTCGAACAGATATCAATAACCCATTTTCTCCCCCGCTGGAAATTTTCCATGAGTTGGATTTTTCCATTTTTAAAATCTTCAGAAAATCATGCAGGTGTTTTCTATGGACCCTCTAGAAGAACGAAACCCTAACTCGATTCCGTGACCATTGGAGCCGCCACTAAACCCTAGGGTTTGTGGTAGTTTCGCGGCGTCGTAGGTGAGGCAAGGGTTGACCCTTCTACGGTTGGTCCATAGGTGCTGTGGCATGTTCTGGGTATTTTTAAACTCCGCTCAAGTGTTGAGCTCTTTGGGAAATATTGGGTGTTTGTTGATTTGATCGAAAAGTTTAACATCGTCTAGCTATATGTGATTGTGATACATTATTTGGAATCCACAAAATTTAGTTTTATGAAAACTAATTTGAATTTTATAAATCTAGTAATTTAGTCTCATTTGATCGGTTGCCACGGGTTTTTGATGTTGATCAAAACTTCGTCACAATTACGTAGTGTACGCGGATACTTGCCGAGTAACCTTACCAGATAGCTATGGCCCATAACCCCGACCAAGTGACTGTAGGAGAACCCCGTCGCTAAACAGCATCCGTTCGGGTGCTCGCGGCCGCGGTGTTCTGCCTAAGTGCACTTCGTTGACGGCAATCGGGGGTGCGGCCGTCTACTAAAGTTTCCGACGAGCATTCGATCAGGTTAATCGGGAATCTTATTGAATTACCCGACTGGTTTTTGAAAAGTGTTTTCAATATCAAGACTAAAATGCGGGGTTTATAATTGTTAGGCATGTGATGACTAAGGAATTCATATTGTTAGGCATGAAATCCAAAGTATGTGATACATTGGGTTTATGATGTCTAAGGTGGTTGCGGATTCCAATTGTTGTAGTTTTTCACTTTCTTTTCTGCGACCGTAAGTGTAATATGTGGTGTATCTCCGGTTTCGTTGCTATATGTCAACGATAATTGGGATACTCATATTTACTTACGTTGATGACATGTGATGTTATGTGTTGCTGTGATATGTTATATTAGATCGTCGTGTTTTGAATAGCCGGGTTTTTTTTATGTGAGATGAGAGTTTTTCATTTTCATTCATATAAAAGTTTGTATGTAATATTCTTTTATTGGGACACTTCCGGATTGAGGATGATGTCACCATTGATGTATATTATTTACTTTTCCACATTAGGATTGACCCAAGGTGGGGAGCACAAGTAACCGGGTTCTAGGGTCTAGTGGGAGACCATCTCGAGGAGTTGAGTCCGGGTCTCCTAACTCTAGAATTGGGATGGTTGCTTACTGCTCTCGTAGAGGTCTAGGGATGTGGGTTTGGCTATTCATCGCGATCGTGGAATCCGCGTATTTTACCGGCTTAATTTAAAACACGGAATTCCTATTATATCCAATATTTCATATGTGTTCTTCTGCTGCTGATATTCTGTGATGTGATCACTTGATATTCTGAAACGAATGCTTATATTATATATATGATATATAATAACCATTGCTGCTTTCGTTTCTTCTGTGATGCTTAGGAAGCATAATTTATGGGACTTCATTAATGAGATTAATGAAATAAAAGAAACTTAATGATATTGTAGAATCTTGTTTCAAAACTGGTAGCTCTAGTTCTTTCTTTGCATAGCGGTATTCTTTATAGAATATCCAGCACCTTATTCGATAAGGAAAGAGCGGAGATTCCTTCACCGGGAGTGACCTCTTTAGCAAAACTGGCAGATGCTACAACCCACTCGGTTTTGTTTTTGATTGCTTTTTTAGTTCATGCTTTGCATAGTGGTATTTGTGAAATATCCAGCACCTCATTCGATGTGGAAAGAGCCGAGATCCCTTCACCGGGAGTAACCTCTTTAGAAAAACTGGTAAAAGCCTTAAAAACACTCATTTTCAAAATCACTCGATTCTATAATGATATCAAGTTCATTACGCAAAAAGGTTTTCTTAAAAACCTGTCGTAGCTTTCCGTCATTTTAGATAAGGACTATTTAGTATTCGTGCTGCGTTTGTTGGCCTTGTCAAGGCGTAGTGTGCGGTAGCTGATTAGTGCTTATCTGCAAAGCATATGATGCGATTGGATTAGGGTAGTCGTGCAGCCTTGTTGAGCTTGTCAAGGGTCGTGCGGGTGGGTTTAATTCAATTATGAAATGTACGGGTTGAACTTGATTTGCGATTTATGGTTTGTTGACCTTGTCAAGGTCATAGATCACTTGGGGAAAAATATTATCGGGAATTTCAAGTATTGAAATTTGTAATGAGATTGATACCTTCTATGAGATAGTTGGATCCCGATACCCACTAGCGAGTAAGAGTTACTCCTGGGACAGTTTTGCACATTACAATTAGCCGATCAAGTAGGCGTCTAGAAAGGTGTTAACGGGGTTATGCCCTTGGGAAATTGAGATTTTTTTTAATTAGGTCTGTGCGAAAGCACGGGGAACCTCCCTCAAAGTACCGACACTGGCCTGGCCGAAAGATTGGTGAACTTGTAGGGTGTAATTAATCCCGTCTAGTCTTACCTTTTAGGGTTTGAAAGAAGATTTAACAAAAACAGTGGGAGCCATCCTGATTAGATAAAATAATGACCAATCTGATCTTGCAAGAGCATACGCAGAGTGTTTTCTTCTCTCTCTCTCTCTCCTGGTAACGACCATGTCACGCCTTAATCAAGATAATAATATGGATGTTTTGATCGAACCTGCTTATTATACTGTGCTGGGGAACGTTGGTTCCGCTCCAATTTATAATTGTTATAAGTCCGAGCAGGAAATAGGGGAATATCCGGATTCCTACACGACCCAATCGAGGAAAAAGCATGTTGATACATATTCTTCGGGTGTGTTCGTTACCAAGAACTGTTTCTCAGTATGCTCTACGTCCTAGGTATGAGATACCGGATCAGGATCCCATATATGTAATCTGTTACATGGGCTACAGAAAGGTAGAGGACTGGGATTGGGTGATATGTCTCTAAGTGTTAGTGAATGGTGCAATTGTTGCAGCCAAATCAGTTGGCAAATATCACCTTGTATTAATACATTGATTCTGAACAAATGTTATTACATGCTGAACCTGATATACAACATTACATCATATTCTTTATTAAGTTAAAGAAGGATATAATTTTGTATTACTGGATAATGTTGTGAACATTTTCCTTAATCAAGAGTTGATTGGATCAGGCACGTTATGAAATGACATATACGTTCTAAATCAAACCACAGTTCAAAGTATATAGAACACACACAAGAGGAGTAGTTCGGAAATGAACGAATCCTTCTTGTGGCATTATAGACTAGGTCATATCTATGCGACATGATCTACTAAGTTACATAAGGATGAATATGAGAATCTGTTCGAATTTTCATCTTATGATACTTTCCAGTCTTGTCACAAAGGTAAAGTGACCAATACCCCGTTTACTGGAAACAGAGAAAGAGTTACTGACCTCTTGGGACGGATATATGATGATGTATATGGTCCTATGTCTACAAATGCCAAGGTTGGTTCTTCGTACTTCATTATATTCACTGACCATCTCTCAAGGTTCGGACATATGTTCCTGTTGAAACACATATCTGAAATTTTTAAGAAATTCAATGAATATAAGCTTAAAGTTGAGAACCAGACGGGTAAAAGTATTAAAGTCTTACGATGTGATCGAGGAAGCGAATACTTGGGCATGGAGTTCCTAGATTTTCTAAAACAGAGAATGGGATTCTCTCTTAGCTTACTTCTTCGAATACATCACAGCACAACGGTGTATCGGGACGGAGGATCGCACCCTATGAGATATGGCGCGCTCTATGATGAAGACTGCTGAGTTACCTATTTTCTTTTGGAGTTATGCACTTGAGAAGCTGCATACCTATTGAATGGGGTTCCAACCAAATCAGTGCCTACCACTCCATATGAGATATGGTATGGGAAGAGACCATGTCTTAAACGAGTTAAGATATGGGGTTGTCCGGCCAATGTTGAAATGCAAAATTCGGACAAGCTCGAGGCAAGGTCAGTTCTGTATAAGTTTGTTGGATATCCCAAACATTTGCGAGGGAATATCTTCTACCACACTGAGGAGCAAAAGGTGTTTTGTTTCTCAGCATGCCACCTTTTTAGAAATGGAATTTCTTATGAAGAAATTAGTGGTTATGAGGTAGAACTGGAAGGAGTTCCAGCTGGACAAACTAACAGCTGATGATTTGGTAAAACCAAAGGATTCATTAGTCTCCAACGAGCCTCAGCCTCTCCTTGAATCTGGTAGGTTCTTCATCCACCTGAGAGATACTTCGGTTTCCTCGGTGACGGTGGGAGCGAGGATTGCATCATAGTAGATGATGACCCAACCAGGTTCAGGCAGGCCATCACGAGTGGGGACTCTGTGAAATAGCTGGATGCTATGCAATCAGAGATGGAATCCATGTACACCAACGAAGTATGACTTTGAATGTTGCACCTGAAGGGGTAAAATCCATTGGGAGCAAATGGATCTTGAGAAGATTCTTGGTGTAGATGGAAATGTTGAAACTTTCAAAGCTAGAATTGTGGTAAAAGTCTATCATCAATAACCGGGTGTGGTTTATGATGAAACCTTTTCTCTAGTGCCAATGCTTAAGTCCATCAGGATTAAAGCACCCATCGCGGAGTTGGAACATTTGTTTTGATGTGGCAGTCAAAGTGTTTGACTTCATCAAAAAGGTAGATGAACCTTGTATATACAAGAAAGTTGTAGAGAGTAAGGTTGTCTTCTACGTTTTGTACGTAGATGACATACCCTTGATAGGAAATGGTTTCCTATGCTACACTCGGTCAAGCTCCACTTATCACGAGGATTCTCCATGGAAGATCTGGATGATACCTACTACATCTTGTGGATTTTGATCTATGGTGATAGATCTAAGTGGATGTTGGGAGTGTCCCAAATCCAGGTACAGTAACACCGTACTAAAGGGGTTTAGTATAGAAGATTCTAAGCGTGGTGGTTCGCCCACTTACTCAGGAATCAATCTCTCCAAAAAGATGTCTTCCAAGACTGATTTGGAGAGAGCTCATATGCAAGGGATACCTTATGCTTCGGCAGTAGGCTCTATCATGTATGCGATGTTATGTACCACACCAGATGTAACTAACTCACTAGGTGCAGTGATTTAGAATCAATCGGATCTTGGGAGAATCACTAGACAGCTGTGAATGACATTCTTAAGTACTTGAGAAGCACTGAAAAAATGTTCTTGGGGTTTTGGTAAAGGTGAACTCCAGTGGGAGTCCTTTACCAATTCTAGCTCCCAGAGTGATAAGGTCGACTGAAAGTCAGTCTCGGGCTTTGTCTTTACCCTCAGTGGAGGGACGGTATGTTGGAAGAGTTCCAAGCTTGATACCGTGACAAACTAGACGATAAAGGCTGAACACATTGCTACCAACGATGCTGCCAAAGTGGCTGTCTGGACATTTCTTGTTCATGAGATGAACATGGTTCCTACCATTGAGCATCCAATAAGTGTTATTGTGACAACAATGGAATTGTGGCTTTGGCCTAGGAACGCCGGTCCCATCAGCGATCCAGACATATTTTGAGGACAGTATCACCTGATCAGAAAGATGGTTGATCTCCAAGGGATCGAGATAAGGAGAGTTGACGCGAAGGATAACACGGCGGATCCACTCACAAAGGCCTTTCCCTAGAGAGACTTCTATAGGACGTTGAGTATGAGATACTACAACAAATGGCCTTAGTGAAAGTGAGAGATTGTTAGTAATATGTATGCCCTAGAGGCCATTACTATACATACGATGTATATTGTAGTGGATGTTTGGACATATATAGGGAGGAATTTCTTGCTCGACATGATAGTATGATATCTTGTTGCACTTTATCTTAATATGTACACTTATTGTCTCTCTATTACATGTTGATAAAGCCCTTAGGATGAGTGCTTGACTACCGGGATTATGATGCAGATCATACTAGTGGGGCAAGGGTAGTCGGTAAGTACATCATTCAAATGTTCTTAGTCGTGGGAGTATCGAGACGGGGCAATGATATTCTAGAGTAGACTAGCATATACGCTTCTTGACCCATATGATGGGCGATGGATGATCCCATATCCATTGGTGTTTGACATCAGAGAAGGTATACGGGTGCTCAGTGGAGACTTGGTACACTGAACGGACTCGTCGAGAACTCCTAGATGGTATTATACATATCGTCAGATAGCAGCTCTCTGGTGACACTAGTACAGGTTAGTCTATAGACCCGAGATCGTCATAGAGTCTTGTGTGATTCCCACCGTGCTTTGATTTTCCATCTTACCACGTTCAAGAGATCGTGCAAAACGGTGGTTTTTGGGTACAGCCCTGAGTCACATGGAGGCAATGAGCAATAGGAGGGGATTCGTCTCTCCCGGTATTGGGGGTTGATGTTGCGCTATGCTCGATTGGCCATAACAGGAAATCACTGGCAAGAGTTGCTGAGATTTATTGGTAAGTGTTATCAGTAGTTTCTCGAACCGTTATGGGCCTCACATCGGCATGACTTATCAGGCTATTGGGGTCTGACGTTTACCACGCCTAGGCTGCGATATGCGACATATCTGACGAAGAGACCGGACTGTACGGTAGTGTTACTGATTGGATTCGTAGGAGTATGAGCAGGCTTGCTTGTTGATCTTCTGATCGCTCAATACCCGGATGGCCGTTATGTTTAGAGACCGCTTGCGGCTTGTGGGTGACTGATATAATCACTACATACTACCGGCGTATTGATGAGTCTTTAGAGTCCTACACAGAGGTTTCCTGGCTCAAGCAAAATGAAGTAGGAGCACATATGTGATATGTACGGGACCGAGATTAATACTCGTATGTGATACCGTATTCTATTCTCGCGATATGTGATATCGGTCGGTTATATGTGATATAACCGGGCTGTCGAATCAAGTGTTGATTCGACAAGTTGATACATTTGATATTAGTCGGTTGTATGTGATATAGCCGGATTATTAAATCAAGTGTTGATTTAATAATTTAATGTATAATTATATATTTGATATATTATCTTACATTAACTAATATTAGCTCACTTAAGTATTCTTTTTCTCACTAGTGTACACTTAGTATATATGTGATATATAGTAATGTACATCTTTTGTGTCATGCTTGATGCCACATGCTACATGGGTGTATGAGACTCACACCATGCTTATAATAATGTAAGGTTTTGTTTATTTAAAGTAAATCAAATTAGTTGGAAATTGTCACATAGTTGAAACTTATGGAACCATTGACCAAGTCCGCTAATTTTATTTTACTTAAAGATATTTATTAACCCAACAATTATTGTTTAACCATGGTTTAGTCTCTACATGAGTTAGTATATGATATTAACTCACCCATGGTTGCTACTCTCACCCACTTGATTCATTCTTCACTTGCTTCATTCCATGGTTGCTTTCTTCATCTCCTTCCTTAATCTTTCTAGCTTCATGAAAGGTGAAGAAAAATAGTGAGAAAATAATTTCTAAAGTGAGCAAAATTCCTACTTCATCAACCTCTTCTCTACTAGCCATTTAGATTGGGTTGTTTCTTCACTAGTTCATCACTTAGTGAAGAGATAGCTTGTGTTAGTGTCTCCTCGACGTAGATCATCTTCGGCCTCGAAGACTTCAAGCAAGCTTGTTCATTTCACCTTGTGGAGCCTAGATCACTACTTGGAGCGAAGGGACTACTACACGGAGCTATTGAAGTGAAGGACCGGTCTACAAAGGTTGTATTCTTTGTTCACTTAGATGTAAAGATGTTTACATGCTTGTTCGTCTAATTCTCTAGTTTAGATTCTAGAGTTAAGGTTTTTTAGCGCGCCAATTTTTAGAAAACGGCATGGTCGATGCCTCCCGAAACCCAGCGGCGACCTAGGGAACCCAGCAATTTACTTCACTAATTCTCAATTAGTGAAGAGATTGCTTGAGTTAGAGATTCTTCGACGTAGATCGTCTTCGGCCTTGAAGATTCTTGAGCAAGCTCGTTCCTTTCGCCTAGTGGAGCCAAAGGAGAGTCCGGGACACCACTACTTGGAGAAAAGGGACTACTACATGGAGCTTAAGAAGTGAAAGACCGGTCTACAAAGGTTGTATTCCTATTTCACTTAGTGTAAAGTTTGTTTACATGCTTTCAGTATCCTAATTCTCTAGTTAGATCCTTGGTTGGGCTCGCTCGGCACCCTAAATTTTTAAAATAGCATACGTGATGCTTACCGAAACCCGTCTGGGGTGCTAAGCGAACCCTTCATGTACGGTCCCGCAACCATTAGTCTTTCACACCTAAGATTGTATATAGGTGCTCACTGGGTGTGAGTACACCGGACGGACTCGCCGAGAACTTCCAGATGATACTATACCTATCGTCAGGTGGAAGTTCTCAGGTGACATGAGTACAGGTTAGTCTTTAGACCTGAGATCGTCATTTTTCTCGTATGAGTTCCTACTGTGCTTTGATCACCACCCTACCACGGCTCTACTGAGTCGTGCAAACTGGTTTTGGTTGGGTACAGCCCCGAGCTACATAGAGGCAATGAGCGATTGTCGGGGATTCGTCTCTCCCGGTATTGGGAGTTGATATTGCACTGTGTTCGATTGGTCAGGACCATAAGACCTTGGCCAAGGCAGTTGGGATTTACTGATAGGCTGATCAGTAGTTTCCCGGATTGGTCCTGAGCCGCATCGGCACGAATTATCGGGTTATTAGGGTCTGACGTTTACCACCCTCTAGACCCGGTATGCGATACTCTCAGACGAAGAAACCGAACTGTATGGAGATTATCACAGATAGGCTCAGTAGGGATCCGGATGAGTTTGCTCATCGTCCATCCTTTTCGACAGGTACCCGGGTAGCTGTTACGTACAGCTAGTGCCGCTGACGTGCTTGTAGTTATGGATTTATCCAGTAACTCACTGCCGGCGTACTGTCGAGTCTTTAGAGTCCCACACAGAGGGTTTCCTTGGTTCAGGCGAAATGATGTAATAGCCGTATTGGATACGTGCAGAGTTCTGATCGATTGATGTACTTTTTACCTGGACTTTCGATCGGACAGTTGGTAATACTAGCCGGCTCGGGTGTAAGTTTACGGTAGCGCCCCGGCCGTCTGTCCGAGGCCAAAATGCGGAAACGAAAAGTTTTTCAAAACTTGAAACCGGCGCTATCGCAGACTTTAATCCCGGATCGAACCATTAACCTATAACTAGCAATCTAGAGGAAGTTAGGAAGGCTATACCGATCGAACCATGTCCTTCGGTCTTTGGCCATCGTCTCTAGCTCCTCGTGGAGTCTCCGATCTCCGGTCTCCTCGTCGGAAGGGCACCACATCAAGAAGTCTTTTTACGGGCTCCCACCTCAGAACCGAGGCAACTCGGACACGAAGTTTGCTAGCCGACATGTCCAAGATTGCTGTAGGCTAAGTGTAGAACGCTTTGTCCCGAGGGTTAATCGAAGTTGCCTTTTGGAGTGAAGATGAAATGAGCAAGAGGAATGAGCTTGAGGATTTTTCTTTGCAATGAGAATGAATCAATTTTTCTCTACCTCACAAAATTTTTTGGGGCTGCCTCTTGTAGTGGCCGGCCATGTAGGATTGAGGAGGAAAAGGGGTGAGCAAAAGAAAAAGAAAATGGGTGATAACAAGGAAAATAAGTCACACCAATATCTTTTCCCAATCCTATCACAATAAATGCACAAAAAAAGAATTAATGATGCTAGAAACATCAAGAAGCATGTAGCAACAGGCCTGGAGCCCCAGCGCCACAAAAAAAATCCTGCATTTTATAAAACCCCACTTTTGCAAAGAACCCCCTCCAAGGAAAATTCAGCCAAAGAACGATAGAAAATGAATTTGGCCAAATCAAGAAAACAAACTGGCAACTTCAAAAAGCGATCCCGTAATAAATTACAGGATAACCCCGCAACTGTATCTACATACCTGCATTTGTATTTCAACCGAATACAAATGCATTGAGACAAAATCTACACAGTATAATACTAGGATCCGGCTTAAACCAAAGCCCGCTAGTATTATCCGTTCGAATCATGACACGTGCACAAGTGCACGCATATGTTCGAACCCTGCCATAAATCCATACGGCCTCTACAACGTTTCGCCCGGAACTTGAGAAACTGTCTGTGGGGGACTCTAAAGACTCGTCAATACTTTGGCTGTGGATTTAACCACTAGCACGTCAGTGGTACTGGCCGTACGTAATGGGCTACAGGTATTTACCAAAAGGGAGGTCGATGAGCGAACTCATCCTGACACCCTACTGAGCCTGTCAGTGACAATATCCGTAAAGTCCGGTCCGTTCGTCTATGAGCATCGCATGACGGGCCTAGGGGGTTGGTAAAAGTCAGACCCCCAAAAGCGGTACAAGTCGTGTCGGAGTGTAGCCCAGAACACCCTGAGATACTACTGGAATACCTACCAGTATATCTTCTTCCTTGGCTAAGGACTTCGTGTAATGGCTGTCTTAGACACAACGCGATCTCACCCCCAATACCGGGAGAGACGAAACCCCTGCCGATCCGCTCACTGCCTCCATGTGGCTTGGGACTGTACCCAACTAAAACCTGTTTGCACGACTCCTTTGAGCCGTGGTAGGGTAGTAATCAAAGCACAGTGAGAACTCACACGATACAAATGACGATCTCTGGTCGATGAACTAACCTGTACACATGTCACCAGGGAACTGCTATCTGACGTCAGGTATAATACCAACTAGCATGTTCCCGGCGAGTCCTGTCCGGTGTACTCATAACCCAATGAGCACCTGTATACATCTTAGGTGAACCAACAGACACCAATGGCTTGTGAGACCGGCCACCTCCCCTCATCGGGGGTCTCGATTGTATACACTAGTCTACTCCGGAGTATCGATGCCCTGTCTCGAAAACTCCTATGACTAGGGACCTGTTAAGGATGCGCTTATAGACCCCAGCTCCCACATATATGATCGCCATCATACTGCTGGCAGTCAAGCAAGAATCCTAAGGGCTCTATCAACGTGCAATAGTGACCTGTAATGTCACCTAAAGCATGTACACGATGATAAAGATAAACCAGATAACATACTATCATCTTGAGTAAGACTGTCCTACCGGCATAGGTCCTCCCTCAATCATTGCAATCACGTGCCTGCGATCCAATAATTGACTTTGAGGGCACTATATCCAACAATCTCCCACTTGCACTCAAGGCTAATTATTGTGATGTCGCATACTCACAGCCCATGTGATACCGAACACCCAACTCCTCTACTGATCAGTCTCACAAAGCCCGTTTGCGAATCTATTGCGTTCGAGGAATAGCCTCAGTGAGTGGATCCGCCCTGATGTTTCTTTCTATGTCTCTCTTTATCTCAAGTTCCCGGAGAAAGCCATCTCCCGAAATGAGCAATACCTGTCTTAGAATATGTTTGGATATCTGATGGGACCTAGTTCATAAATGAACTCCAAATCCAAACTTCTTAGACTGTATCGTCAACTGAACTTAATCAGTATCCTGCACCACGCCTCCCTCAGTATCCGCTTGGACCACCTGTCCAAACTACTGCCCCTCGTCAGAGGGAAAACTATAACTTTGACAGTCATTCTGTCCTCCAGGTCACCTTGGAAGCCTGGAATGATAACCGTCTCCTAAAAGAGGCTGTTGTTATCATATCCCTAGAACATCCACTTATGTTCTAAAACTGCTTCCGAACGTTTCTCCAGGATAGGATTAATATCAGCTTATTGCATCTAGTGCAAAAACAACATCTGGTGCGGTACTTGACATCTCATGATTGACTCAATTGCCTAAGCAAGTGATGTGCCAATCATGCACATCCCTCTCCTCTTTAGTCTGTAAGACACCTTTATAGAGGGTAACTCCATCACCTGCAGGTACACTACCGTGCCAGGAGTCGTCCATTGTAAAACACCTGTAGAATGCTGTCTAAGTACCCAAATTGGGAAACTACCCAAATCTAGATTTAAAACCATAGATACAGTAACCAGAATGTCTGATATTATTTCTATATCCTATGTGGAGAAACCACTGTGTGACAACCAAAGTATAACCGATCGTAGTATAGGATTTTCACTTCGTACTATGTGTATGTCATCTATGTACCAGGACATCACACTCTACTACCTTCTTAACAGATCTATCTCCTATTCTGATGAAGTCAAACCTATGACTGTCACATCAGAAATAGATGATCTATCTCCGCTATATCTGCTTTAGTCCAAAAATAGACATAAGATACTTGTCCACTATGCTTCCGCTGCTCCCACTGACTACGATAACCCTCTGGAAGAGTCATATACACGTACACTTCTAAAGCTAGTTTAGAACGACGCTGTACTCATCCTCCTGCCGGGTCTCAAAGTCTGGAACAACAGCAATGACAAGTCTGGGTAAACAAGAACCTCCCAGTCACCGTCCTTGAGCATACCGAAGTACCTCTCGAGTGCCTGAGGTTACCCACCATATTTGCGGAGTGGCCAATGGAATGTCAACCCAGATTGAATCTTTAGTTCCTATTAAATTTTCAGTAATCGTTTGCGGTTCTGGAATTACTTCCAGTTCTACCATACCCCCACTACTGTTTTCTGAAAAAAAATTCCATTTTACTAAAACTGTGGCGAGTCAAGAACAATATCACTATTGATCTTCCAGATGGTAGAAAGTCAACCCTCGTCATAGCCCGGGTCAAGCCACAAACAGCCATTATAGAAACGTGCCTTGAGTTATCCAGAGTCTGGTTTTAAGCATAAGCCGGACAACTCCCCGTACCTTAACATTGTTAAGATATGAACTATTCTATATCCAATATAAAAACGGAGGCACTGATTTAATTAGAACCAGATTCAAATCATGCAGCTGTCTCCAGTGCATGTCAACTAAATGGAGAGATGCCGATCAACATTACTCAACTTAGGAATACATCTAGATATGAGTAACCTGAAAGAGAAGCAAGTTCTCATAATCATTACTATCAACTGAATATCATACACAAGTATCTACATCTTCGATCACCTTGAAGAATCTTGATACTTGCAATACCTATTCATATACCTATAACTTCTCAAAACTTGGATCTTGTATTTCTACGAAACACATGTCTAAGAACTAGAGAAGTTATAAGACAGAATATAGTACAAGTACCAACCCCTCTGTCCTAATGGACACTGGACAACATACAATACTCTGTATAAGTCCCCTGAGTCTAATAACTCATTCCCCGTGTGTCGTAGGTTTGAAATTGTACTTATGGTTAAGAAGAATTACACCGCTGTTTAATGCTCCTTACCTAACCATCCACTGATATAGGTAAATATCATGGACATAATTTCAAAAAGTTATATCTCACTTTATAAAAATAAACGTACAGATATATCAATTTGAAATTTGTGCATAACAACGGATATTCAAAACCAAATATTTACCGTCCGGCAAACAACCCAGGCGATTTTCTCAAATATCACCAATTACAACGAATCCCGATATAATGAGGATGATCACCCAATTCCAAATAACTTACTCCCACTCATCATCTGTAAAAACCATACAGATGTGAGAATCAAACTTGGTAAATACATACCCTGGAGCAAGGGTTAATTAGGAAATCGGTTTTCTTTTAACAATACACAGTGAAATTGAAACATATAAATGTTTCGAAGGGGTATCCGGGTATTCCTAGTAATGCCTCTTCCATTATCCAGATTCACGACTGTAACCGTACATTTCTTTGCCATCTCTCCAAATCCCTTTATTTTTCTTTAGTCGCTACCTTCTGCACACCATCGTTAGGCTAAATGGTTTTCTTCCTTCCCTATCATTCGACACCAGCCTATGGTTTGGAAGAAGACTATCCATTAAACGTAATAGGTGTATTATCCGAATCCTAGGAGCACTCGCAACCCGAGAGAAGGTAAAGATAAAAGACAACTGAATTAAACCTTTTTCCTATTTCTCCTGAACTAGAATCCATCCTCGAACTGGAATAAGTTCCTTCGAGTTCGTATATAACGATACGATGGAGTATCCAAATAACTATGGATCTTCGTAGTGATACGGAGTGTCCTGGAGAAATACAAAGGTGAAGTAGGAGTGGCGATGAAATACTTGGTTTGGTCGTGAATGATAGCAGTCGCAATTTACTTTGCCCTCTTACTAATCCCTTTATTTGTCTTTACTTAATACCTTCTGTACGCCTTTTAGGCTAAATGGTTTTCTTCATTCCCTACCGTTCGGCACCTGCTTATGGTTTGGATGAAGACTATCCAATTAGCGTAACAGGTGTACCGTCCTAATCCAAGGAGCACTCGCAACCTGAGAGAAGGTAAAAGGAAAAGACAACTGAATAGTCCTATTCATTTTCTCTAGAACCGGAAACCATTCTCGAATATGGAACAAGTTCTTTTGAGTTCGTATATAACCATACGATGGTTTTATCCAATAGAAGTGGATGTTCGTAGTAATACGGGATGTTCTGGAGAAAAGGGTAAAAGTAGGAGTGGCAATGAGGTATGCAACTCAGACAATCCAAAAGCCAGTGTTTTAAGAAGGTTCGGTTAACTTGGTCACTGAGTCATAGTCAAGGGTCGGGTCATGGTCGCTGCCAAAGAGAGAGAGAAAAGAAACACTCTGCGTGCACTCTAACCTAGATCAGAATGGTTATCAATTTATCTAATCAGGAAACCTCCCACTGTAACCTCAAATTCTCCTCCAAACTTGAAAGAAGAATTAGTCGGGATCACCCGAGGAGTAAACTAACTCATCAGTGGGAATCGGGATCCAACTATCATCGCATGATAATATGATGGAATCCACTCACGTTATCACACTCCAGAAGGTATGCGCATGCCTGGCAAGTTTCAGTTTCTTTAGAAACTCCCGATGTGATTTTTACCCCAAGCTCTTATGACCTTGACTTTGGCCAACAAATCATAAGTCACATGTCAATTTCTACCCGTCATTATCCAGGTTAATTTGAACCCACCCGTACCTACCCTTGACTTTGGCCAACAAAACAGTACGACTGTCCCAAACTAACGTATCTATCTATGCAACAGAAAGGTAACAAATAGCTACCATACACTATGCCTCGACTTTGGCCAACAAACATAGCATGAATACTAAGTGCTACCCGTCTGAAATGACGGAGGGCTACGAATGGTTTTTGTCGAAAAACCTTTAACGTAATGAACTTGATATCGTTGAAGGAACCGGATAGCTTTTTATAAAAATATAGTGGCGAAAACCTTTGCTAAAGAGGCCACTCCCGGTGAAGGGATCTCGGCTCTTTCCCCATAGAATGAGGTGCAGGATATTCCAACCGAATACCGCGATGCAAAGCAAAAAGTAATCGACTATGGTGAAGTTATTACCCTGACGCAATCTTCTGTCCAAAGGGTCACTCCCGGTGAAGGGATCTCGGCCCTTGCCTCGTCGACTGAGGTGCTGGATATTCATAACCGAATACCACTGTGCAAACAAAAGAGAACGTCCTTGCAATAACAACTTTTTTGAAAAATGTTCCAACAACATCAGAATAGGTTTGTTTAGCTTGCATTGATCCGAATCAATGCAGTCCCATCAATTAATCACACCATAAAAGAACGAAAATATGATGTACGTATATGCCATCCGCATTCGCCACTGGGTCCCGCCATCACCCGTTAGGTTACTTAACTAATGACAGAGCAGGGACTGGACTAGCGCGGGTGTAAAACATATACAACATCTACTAGTATATATATCAATATATAATAATCGCTCATGGCGTGATAAAATGCAACATCACAGAAATGTAATAAGCATCACAGAACAATACAGATAATCTGGGATCCCCGGGTTTCATAGAGCCGCTACTGAAACCCGACGTTCCCCTGATCGTGTGGATAGCCTGTGCAATGAAATCTTAGACCCCTACAGGCGCGGCAAGTTACCCGCCAAAACCTGAAGCGAGGCAGCCCCCTTCAACAAAGTGAATGGACCATCCAACACTTCACGGAATCCGGTAACTCGAGCACACCTCCTTGGGTCAACCTATACCCCCTATGAGTGCGGTGAATAGCCCACCAATTCTAGAGTGAAGCCCCCTCCGTCTCAAAGCCATGAGATGCGGGCCCATTGCCATCTAGAACCCGGCTACCCGTGCAACCCTCCGCGGGGTAATCCTAGTACAGAAAGTAAAATATATATACAATGGGTACATCGACCTCAGCCCGGTCGTGCCCCAAAAGAATAATATACAAACAGGCAGTGACGGCAGTCCACATGTCGGACGCTCGCCCCGCAATATCAAATGTACAAATATAACCAAACTGTAGTACCATTGCATCCAGGCTATCCACCACGACAAATCCGCAACATCACAGCACAACACAGAACATCAACATGAATGTCACGTTCGCAAATCCGTCTAAAAGGGCTATAGCAATTAGGCAAGATTTACCGATCAAATGACATTCACGGTCACAGATATAATGTAAGTACTGTAAACTAATATATTTAAATTTTCGATCGACAAAATTTCCTGAAGTGGGCCCCAAGTACAATTCCCAGTACTCAAAATAATCTGGGCCAAAACAAAATATTCCAGAAACCCCAATTCCAAGTTAGAGACCACTGTAGAAAATTTGGTGCAGTGAAGCCACAAAATTGCGGCGGAACCGCGACCAAAACAAGGGTATGGCCGTGTTCCGCGGCTCTACTGTAGAATCATGCTACCAAATTTTCTCAGATGTCTTATAAAAGCCTGCCTGATTTTCTGAAATACCCAAAATAATTTTTAGACGACAAAATAAATTCGACAGAAACTTTAGTATTGGAAATGCGGTTTCGGAAATTTTGTTCGATCGACGTTTTAAATGTAAGTCCATGTCACGCACCCCACGAACTTGCGGGGAGGCGGAATATATGAAAAACAATTATCAAAGCTTCGTAACACGGACTTGAGAGCATGAATCGTATCTAAACCGTTACTAGCAAACTACGAGAGGTTTAACTACTCGGATTCGAAGTTATACCTCACGTTACTTATCCTTCGGGTCTTCATCGCTGTCCTCCACTCCTCGTAGGCTCCTTGGAACATCGGCACCTCAACGGCCTCCTCGAGTCAGAGACGATCCACCCAAGAGCTCCTACGCCAAGCTTGATCTCCAACTTGAGATAACTAGGTTGCTCAAAGTGCCAATCTAAGCTACCTAGGGGATATAGAGTGAGGTTATGGATGTATTAGTCTAGCTAACCCTTGATCTCAACACAAGAGAGGTTAGGGTTAGGGTTTCAAGAATGAGAGAGCTTGAGGAGAGAGAAGGTGATGATAAGAATGAATATGAATAATGAGCTCATTAGAATATAACAACCATAACAATATATCAAATAAATAATATAAGTGATTAATCATCATGGTTGATGCATTCACCTTGTGTGATTCATCTCATGAGTCATTAGCTCAATAAATGAAGCATTAACTCCATGGATGAATCACACAAATGAGTCATTAAGCAATAAATGCTTATGCCACCTTAACCCTCAAGTCACCATGCATCTAGAAGCTTCCCGGAAAATTACGAGAACGCCCCTTCAATCCATGAAAACACGGAAAAACTTTAGACTGTATAAATCCAATAACCTGATACTAGAATCTGGCTTAAACCAAAGCCGTCTAGTAAAAACTGTCCGAACGCCGTACGTGCGTAAACGCACGTATGCGTCCGAACCCTTGTCGTAAAACCATACGACCTCTATATCGTTTCGCCTGGAGCAGGGAAACTCTCTGTGTGGGACTCTAAAGACTCGACACTACACTGACAGTGGGTTTAACCATAGACCGCAAGCGGCACTAGCTGTACGTAACGGTCCCCAGATAGATGTCGATAAGAAGGCCGATGAGGAAACCCATCCGAACTCCTACTGAGCCTGATGTGACAATCTTCGTACAGTCCGGTCTGTTCGTCTAAGACTATCGTATATCTAGCCTAGAGGGCGGCAAGCGTCAGTCCCCTAATAGCGGTATAAGTCGTGTCGGAGCGTAGCCCATTACACCCTGAGAAACTACTAGAACCTACCAGTAAATCTCGCTTGCCCTGGCCAGGGACTTTGCGTAATGGCTCTCTGATACAACGCGATATCAACTCCCAATACCGGGAGAGACGAATCCTTTCTAACCGCCACTGCCTCCAAGTGCTCGGGACTGCACCCAACTGCTACCTGTTTGCACGACTCCTTTGAACCGTGGTAGGGTAGCAATCTAAGAGCAGTGGGACACACTCGAGGCGAAGTAGCAGTGTCAAGTCTGCGGACTATGCTGTACTCATGTCATCTGGGAACTATTAACTGACGACGGGTATAATACCAACCAACAGTTCCCCTGTGAGTCCTGTCCGGTGTACCCGTAACCTAACGAGCACCTGTATACTATCTCTAGTACGACGTACTGATGGCTGTGGGACAGACCATCTCCCCAACTGGGATGAGAAGCGTACACACTTAGTCTACTGCGGAATATCGTTGCCCTATCTCGATAATCCAACGACCAGGGACCTGTATAGGATGTTGGTTACAGACTACCCAGCCCCCACTAGTGTGACTACCATCACAACGCTGGTAATCAAGCAAAGATCCTATGGGCTCTACTAATATGTATAAGTGATACGTTACAAGAAACATATGCACATATTAAGTAGACACAAACCAAGTAGCATACTACCATTTTTAGCAAGACTGTATATACAACTGTGAATATCCCAAGCTTCCATTAAGTAATATACATACAAGTATGATACAATAATGGCCCCTAGGGCATATACACTAACAATCTCCCAATTGCACTAGGGCCATGAGCTAGCATATTGTAGACCTATCAGCTCGAATAGCCTCTCGAACTGCGTCTGAGGAATGGCCTTTGTGAATGGATCAGCAATGTTATTCTCCGTCTCTATCTCTTTATCTCGATCTCCCGGCGATCTACAATCTCCCTGATCAGGTGATACCGCCTTAAGATGTGTCTGGATTTCTGATGGGACCTGGGTTCCTTCGCTAAAGCTATAGCGCCGTTGTTGTCACAATACAGAGGTATTGGATACACACTGGTAGGAACCACCTGAAGTTCTATGAGGAACTTCTTCATCCAGACAGCTTCTTTTGTGGCATCGCAAGCAGCTATGTACTCCGCTTCCATTGTTGAGTAAGCAACGGTCTCCTGTTTGGAACTCTTCCAACAGACCACCCCTCCATTGAGGGTAAAGACATAACCCGACATGGACCTGGAGTCATCCTTGTCACTCTGGAAGCCGGAGTCGGCAAAGGCCTTCATCTGGAGGTCTTTTCCGCCATACACCAAGAACATTTCCTTAGTCCTCCTCAGCTACTTGAGAATGTTCTTTACTGCTATCCAGTGCTTCTCCCCTGGGTTTGCCTGATACCAGCTGTCAACGCTCAATGCGTATGCTACATCTGGTCTGGTACATAACATCACATACATTATAGAGCCTACCGCAGATGCGTAGGGTATGATCGACATGCGATCCCTTTCCAAATCAGTCTTGGGAGACATCTCTTTGGAGAGGGTGATTCCGAGACAAGCCGGTAGGTTACCGCGCTTAGAATCATCCATACCGAATCTCTTCAATATGGTGTCTATGTACCTGGACTGCGAAAGTCCCAACATCCTCTTTGATCTATCACGATAGATCCGGATCCCCAGAATGTAGGTGGCATCACCCAGGTCTTTCATGGAGAATTTATGTGACAAGAATCTTTTGACTGACTGTAACATAGGAATATCATTTCCTATTAGGAGAATGTCATCCACGTACAAGACGAGGAATACTACAGCTCTCCCTACAATCTTACTGTATATGCAAGGTTCATCTGCATTTGTGTTAAAGTCGCATTCTTTGACAGCATCATCAAAACAGATGTTCCAACTCCGCGATGCCTGCTTTAGTCCATAAATGGATTTAAGCAACTTGCATACTTTACCGCTGCTCCCACTCTGAATGAATCCCTTGTTGCGCCACGGCAGCGCCCCGGCCGTCTTACCGAGGCCAAAATGCGGAATCAAAAATTTTGCTTACTCGGAAACTGGCGCTACCGCGGACAATGAAAACCCGGATCGTAAACCATTAACCTATACTAGCTAACTAGAGATGGGGTGAGAGATATACCAAGCGATCCGTGTCCTTCGGTCTTCGTCTTCACTCCGATCTCCCGCGGAATCTCCGTCACCTCCTCGCTCGTCGGAAAAGGGCACCACGTAGCCGGAATCTTTTACGAGCTCCCGCCTCTTGACCGAGGCAACTCGGGCGCGAAGTTGGCTAGCCGACGCGTCCAAGGCTTGCTATAGAATAGTGTAGTGAACTATGTCTCTTTGGGGTTTCATGAAGTTGCCATGGATGGATGGAAGGAAAGAATGAACTTTGAACCCTTTTGTGATGTGTGGAATTTTGTAGCATGAATAATGAGATGAAAAATTTCCTCATACAAAATGAAACCCTCATTCTCCCCCTCTCCCAAGTGGCCGGCCTCTTATCTCAAGGATGAGATTGGAGAGAGAAAAAATGAAATGGCAAAATAAATATAGAAAAGGGCCACTCTCATTTCTCATCTAAATCAAGTCACCAACCATCAAATGAAAAGCAAGTGATGAGATTAAAAAGGAATCTCATCATGACAAAGGCACATAAGCAACAAGACCCTCCACAAAAGAGTTATTTGCAAACTGCAAATAACCCCCTTCCAACAAGAAAGTCCGACCGAGAAGGAATGAAGGAAAACCGGCCGGAACGGAATGCAAACTGGCAACTTCAGAAAACCGATCCCGTAATAAAATACGGGAAAGCCCCACTGCTGCAAATACATGCCCGCATTTGTATTCCCACTGAACACAAATGCAAAGAGACAAAACTACACTATCAAATACTAGAATCCGGCTTAAGCCAAAGCCGGCTAGTAAAAACCGTCCGATCTCGATCCGTGCAATACCGCACGTATCTGATCGAACCCTGCCATATCTCCATACGGCCTCTACAGCGTTTCGCCCGAATCTTGAGTAGCTGAAAGTGTGGTGGACTCTAAAGACTCGTCAATACTATGGCTGTGGATTTAACCACTAGCACGTCAGAGGTATAAGCCAATACGTGACGGGCCACCAGCTATTGACCAAAAGGGACGTCGATGAGGAAGCTCACCCCGACACCCAACTGAGCCTGTCAGTGACAATATCCGTACAGTCCGGTCCGTTCGTCTATGAGTATCGCATGGCGGGCCTAGGGGGTTGGTAAAAGTCAGACCCCCAAAAGCGGTACAAGTCGTGTCGGAGCGTAGCCCAGAACACCCTGAGATACTACTGGAATACCTACCAGTAAATCTCCTGCCTCGGCCGAGGGCTTTGTGTAATGGCTCTCCTAGACACAGCGCGACCTCACCCCCAATACCAGGAGAGACGAACCCCTGCAGATCCGCTCACTGCCTCCATGTGGCTCGGGACCGTACCCAACTAAAACCTGTTTGCACGACTCCTTTGAGCCGTGGTAGGGTAGTAATCAAAGCACAGTGGGAACTCACACGAGACAAATGACAATCTCAGGTCGATGAACTAACCTGTACACATGTCACCAGGGAACTGCTATCTGACATCTGGTATAAGACCAACTAGCAGGTTCCCGGCGAGTCCTGTCCGGTGTACTCATAACCCAATGAGCACCTGTATACATCTTACGTGAACCAACTGACACCAGTGGCTTGTGAGACCGGCCACCGCCCCTCGTCGGGGTCTCGACTGTATACACTAGACTACTAATGGAGTATCGATGCCCTGTCTCGAAACTCCTACGACTAGGGACCTTTTAAGGATGTGCTTATAGACTACCAGCTCCCACGTATATGATCGCCATCATACTGCTGGTAGTCAAGCAAGAATCCTAGGGGCTCTATCAACGTGTAATAGCGACATGTCAGGTCACCTAAAGCAGTACACGATGATAAAGATAAACCAGATAGCATACTATCATCTCGAGTAAGACTGTCCTACCGGGATAGGTCCTCCCTCAATCATTGCAATCACGTGCCTGTGATCCAATAATTGACTCTGAGGGCACTATCTCCAACAATCTCCCACTTGCACTCAAGGCTAATTTTTGCGATGCCGCATACTCACAGCCCGTGTGATACCGAACACCCAACTCCTCTACTAGTCAGTCTCACAAAGCTCGTTTGCGAAACTATTGCGTTCGAGGAATAGCCTCAGTGAGTGGATCCGCTGTGATGTTTCTTTCTATGTCTCTCTATATCTCAAATTCGCGGAGAAAACCATTTCCCGAAATGAGCAATACCTGTCTTAGAATGTCTGGATGTCTGATGGGACCTAGCTCATAAATGAACTCCAAATCCAAACTTCTTAGACTGTATCGTCAACTGAACTTAATCAGTATCCTGCGCCATGCCACCCTCAGTATTGCCTTAGACCACCTGTCCAAAATACTGCCCCTCGTCAGAAGGAAAACTATAACTCTGATAGCCACTCTGCCATCCAGGTCACCTTGGAAGCCTGGAATGATAACCGTCTCCTAAAGGAGGCTGCCGTTATCATATCCCTAGAACATCAACCTATGTTCTAAAACTGCTTCCGACTGTTTCTCCAGGATTGGATCAATATCAACTTATTGCATCTACTGCAAGAACAACATCTGGTGTGGTACTTGACATCTCATGATTGACTCAATTGCCTAAGCAAGTGATCTGTCAATCATGCGAATCCCTCTCCCCTTTAGTCTGTAAGACACCTTTAGAGAGGGTGACTCCATCACCTGCAGGTACACCACCGTGCCAGGAGTCGTCCATTCTAAATACTCATAGAATGCTGTCAAGGTACCCAGATTGGGAAACCACCCAAATCTAGATCTAAAACCATAGATCTAGTAACCAGAATGTACGATATAATATCCAAGTCCTTTGTGGAGAAACCACTGTGTGACGACCAAAGTATAACCGATCGTAGTATAGGAATATCACTTCCTACTACCTTCTCAACAGATCCACCCTCTATTCTGATGACGTCAAACCTATGACTGTCACATCAGAAATAGATGATCTATCTCCGCTATATCTGCTTTAGTCTATAAATAGACATAAGCTACCTGTCCACCAATGCTTCCGCTGCTCCCACTGACTACGACAACCCTCTGGCAGAGTCATATAGACGTACACTTCTAAAACTAGTTTAGAACGACGCTATACTCATCCTCCCACCGGGTCTCGCAGCCTGGAATAACAGCAATGGTAATTGTGGGTAAACA
Source organism: Agapanthus africanus (assembly GCA_030015575.1). Classification (NCBI taxonomy): domain Eukaryota; kingdom Viridiplantae; phylum Streptophyta; class Magnoliopsida; order Asparagales; family Amaryllidaceae; genus Agapanthus; species Agapanthus africanus. The sequence goes on from JASDDO010000004.1 coordinate 213,802,617, forward strand.
AGAATTTCCCTGTCACCGTCCTTGAGGCTACCGGAGTACCTCTCGGGTGCCTGAAGTTACCCACCTTATCTGCGGAGTGGCCAATGGAATGTCAAAACAGATTGAATCTTTAGGTTCCTTATCAAATCTTCAGTAATCGTTTGCGGTTCTGGAATCACTTCCAGTTCTACCATACTCCCACTACTGTTTTTGAAAAAAATCCATTTTTAATAAGACTGTGGCGAGTCTAGAACAATATTGCTATTGTTCATCCAGATGGTAGAAAGTCAACTCTCGTCATAGCCTGGGTCAACCCGCAAACAGCCATTACAGAAACGTGCCTTGAGTTGTCCAGTGTCTGGTTTTAAGCATAAGCCGGACAACTCCCCGTACCTTAACATCGTTAAGATATGAACTGTTCTATATCCAATATAGAAACAGAGGCACTGATTTAATTGAACCAGATTCAAATCATGCAGCTATCTCCAGTGCATGTAAACTAAATGGAATGAGGCCGATCAGCGTCACTCAACTTAGGAATGCTTCCAGTTATGAGTAACCTGAAAGAGAAGCTAGTTCTCTTTATCATTACAATCAACTGAATACCATACACAAGTATCTACATCTTCGATCACTTTGAAGAATCCCGATACTTGCTACACCTGGTTCTCTACTCTATTCAAATACCTATAACTCCTCAAAACTTAGACCCTGTGTTTCCATGAAACACATGTCTAAGAACTAAAGAAGTTAAAAGTAAACAGAATATAGTACGAGGACCTACCCCTCCGTCCTAATGGACCTTGGACAACATACAATACTCTGTATAAGTCCCTTGAGTCTGATAACTCATTCACTGTGTGTCGTAGGTTGAAAACTGTACTTATGGTTAAGAAGAATTACACCGCTGTTTAATGCTCCTTACCTAACCATCCACTGATATAGGTAAATGTCATCGACATAATATCAAAAGGTATATCTCACTCTATAAAAATAGACGTACAGATATATCAATTTGAAATTGGTGCATAACCGCGGATATTCAAAACCAAATATTTGCCGACCAGCAAACAGCCCAGATGATCTCCTCAAATATCACCGATTACAACGAATCCCGATATAATGAGGATGATCACCCAATTCCCAATAACTTACTCCCACTCATCATCTATAAAAACCATACAGATGTGAGAATCATACCTGGTAAATACATACCCTGGAGTAAGTGTCTAATCGGGAAATCAGTTTTCCTTTAACAGTACACGGTGAGACTGAAACATTGAAATGTTTCGTTGGGGTATCCTGGTATTCTCAGTAATGCCTCTTCCATTATCCAGATTCACAACTGTAACCGTATAATTCTTTGCCACCTCTCCAAATCCCTTTGTATGTCTTTAGTCATTACCTTCTGCACACCCCTTTAAGCCAAATGGTTTTCTTCCTTCCCTACCGTTCGGCACCAGCCTATGGTTTGGAAGAAGACTATCCAAAAAGCATAAAGGGTGTACTGTCCTAATCCTAGGAGCACTCGCAACGCGAGAGAAGGTGAAGCTAAAAGACACCTGAATGTACTTTATTCCTATTTCTCCTGAACCAGAATCCATCCCCGAACTGGAACAAGTTCCTTTCGAGTTCGTATATAACCATACGATGGATTATCCAATAAACTGGGATCTTCGTAGTAATACGGAGTGTCCTGGAGAAATACAAAGGTGATTTAGGATTGGCGAAGAAGTACTTGGTTTGGTCGTGAATATCAGTCGCAATTTACTTTGCCCTCCTACTAATCCCTTGCTTTGTCTTAACTTAATACCTTCTGTACACCGTTTAGGCTAACTGGTTTTCTTCATTCTCCACCGTTCGGCACCAGCCTAAGGTTTGGAAGAAGACTATCCAATTTGCGTAATAGGTGTACTATCTTCTAAACCAAGGAGTACTCGCAATGAGAGAAGGTGAAAAGAAAAGACAACTGAATAATCCTATTCGTTTTCTCCAGAACCAGAAACCATCCTCGAAGTCCTTCGAGTTCGTATTTAACCATACGATGGTTTTGTCCAATGGAAGTGGACGTTCGCAGTAATGCGGGGTGTCCTGGAGAAAAGGGTAAAAGTAGGAGTGGCAATGAGGTCTGCAATTTTGACAATCCAAAAGCCAGTGTTAAGAAGGTTCGGTCAACTAGGTCACTGAGTCATAGTCCAGGGTCGGGTCAATGGTCGCTGCCAGAGAGAGAGAGAAAAGAAACACTCAGCGTGCACTCTAACCTAGATCAGAATGGTTATCACTTTATCTAATCTAGAAACCTCCCACTGTACCTCAAATTCTCCTCCAAACCTGAAAGAAGAATTAGTCGGGGTCACCCGAGGAGTAAACTAACTCATCAGTGGGAATCGGGATCCAACTATCATCGCATGATAACTTGACGGAATCCACTCAAGTCACCACACTCCAGAAGGTATGCGCATGCCTGGCAAATTTTAGTTCTTTTGAAACTCCCGATGTGATTTTTACCCCTAGGACCCAAGTGACCTTGACGAATAATCAACAAATCAAAAGGTCCTAGTCAAGTTCAACCCGTCATTATCTTGATTGCGTTAAACCCACCCGCACGACCCTTGACGAATAATCAACAAAGTCGTACGACTGTCCTAACCAATCCACATATCCATGCAACAGAATAGCACAACAAAGCTACCGCACACTACGCCTCGGCGAATAGCAACGACAAACGTAGCACGAATACTAAGCAATACTAATCTGAAATGACGGAGGGCTACGACTGGTTTTTGGCAAAAAAACTTTAACGTAATGAACTTGATATCGTTGAAGGAACCGGATAACTTTTTATAAAAATATAGTGACGAAAACCTTTGCTAAAGAGGTCACTCCCGGTGAAGGGATCTCGGCTCTTTTCCCGTAGAATGAGGTGCAGGATATTCCAACTGAATATCACGATGCAAAGCAAAAGTAATCGGCTATAGTGAAGTTATTGCCCTGACGCAAACTTCTGTCCAAGGGGTCACTCCCGGTGAGGGGATCTCGGCCCTTGCCTCGTCGACTGAGGAGCAGGATATTCCAAATGAATACCACGATGCAAAACAAAAGTGAACGTCCTTGCAATAACAGCTTTTTGAAAAATGTTCCAACAACATCAGAATAGGTTTGTTTATCTTGCATTGATCCGAATCAACGCAGTCCCATCATATGATCACACCACAAAGAACGAAAATATACTGATGTACGTATATGCCATCCGCATTCGCCACTGGGTCCCGTCATCACCCGTTAGGTTAGCTAACTAACGGCAGAGCGGGGACTGGACTAGCACGGATGTAAAACATATACAACATCTACTAATATATATACCAATATATTATATTTCGCTCAAGGCGTGAAAAAAATGCAACATCACAGAAATGTACAGCATCACAGAACAATACAGATATCTGGAAGCCTCGGGTTTCACAGAGCCGCTGCTGAAACCCGACGTTCCCCTGGTCGTGTGGATAGCCTGTGCAATGAAATCCTAGACCCCTACGGGCGCGGCAAGTCACCCGCCAAAACCTGAAGCGAGGCAGCCCCCTTCAGCACCGTGAATGGACCACCCAGCACTTCACGGAATCCGGTAACTTGGGCACCCCTCCTGGGTCAACCTGTACCCCCTACGAGTGCGGCGAATAGCCCGCCAATCCTAGAGTGAAGCCCCCTCCGTCTCAATGCCATGAGATGCGGGCCCGTTGCCCTCTAGAACCCGGCTATCCGTGCACCCCTCCGCGGGGTAATCCTAGTACAGAAAGTAAAATATACATACACCGGGTACATCGACCGCAACCAGGTCGTGCCCCAAAAGAATAATACAAACAGGCAGTGACGGCAGTCCACATGTCGGACGCTCGCCCCGCAATATCAAATGTACATAATACAACAAAACAGTACTAGCATTGCATCCAGGCTATCCCCCACGACCGATCCGCAACAACACAGCATAAACATAGAACATCAACGTGAAAATCACGTTCGCAAATCCGTCTAACCGGGCTATAGCAGTTAGACAGGATTTACCGATCAAGTGACATTCACGGTCGCAGATATAATGTAAATACTGTGAAATAATGTGTTTAAAATATTCCGATTGACCAAAAATTAACAAGTGGGCCACCAATCAAAACTGTAGCAATAACAGAAAACCTGGGCCCAATTTTAATATTCCAAAACCCCTAAAATAAGCCCAGAAGCCCACTGAAAAATACGAAGCATTGACCCCACCAACTTGCGGCGGAAGAGCGGCAGAAAGGGGGGTATTGCCGCGCTTCCGCGCTCGAGGTAAGGGTTCACTGTCTCGTTTTTTCTCAGAGTTCTTAGAACTCCCTGCACATCTTTCTGAGACCACCTGAAAAATTTTTAGACTTCAAAAAATTTCAACAGAAACTGATGTGAAGGAAAAATACGGTTTTTGGAAATTTTGGTCGATCGGAAACGCAAACACATCAAACGAAGCTAGGTAAGGTTAATGGCGTGGCTCTGATACCATGTTGCGCCACGGCAGCGCCCCGGCCGTCTTACCGAGGCCAAAATGCGGAATCAAAAATTTTCCTTACTCGGAAACTGGCGCTACCGCGGACAATGAAAACCCGGATCGTAAACCATTAACCTATACTAGCTAACTAGAGATGGGGTGAGAGATATACCAAGCGATCCGTGTCCTTCGGTCTTCGTCTCCACTCCGATCTCCCGCGGAATCTCCGTCACCTCCTCGCTCGTCGGAAAAGGGCACCACGTAGCCGGAATCTTTTACGGGCTCCCGCCTCTTGACCGAGGCAACTCGGGCGTGAAGTTGGCTAGCCGACACGTCCAAGGCTTGCTATAGAATAGTGTAGTGAACTATGTCTCTTTAGGGTTTCATGAAGTTGCCATGGATGGATGGAAGGAAAGAATGAACTTTGAACCCTTTTGTGATGTGTGGAATTTTGTAGCATGAATAATGAGATGAAAAATTTCCTCATACAAAATGAAACCCTCATTCTCCCCCTCTCCCAAGTGGCCGGCCTCTTATCTCAAGGATGAGATTGGAGAGAGAAAAAATGAAATGGCAAAATAAATATAGAAAAGGGTCACTCTCATTTCTCATCTAAATCAAGTCACCAACCATCAAATGAAAAGCAAGTGATGAGATTAAAAAGGAATCTCATCATGACAAAGGCACATAAGCAACAAGACCCTCCACAAAAGAGTTATTTGCAAACTGCAAATAACCCCCTTCCAACAAGAAAGTCCGACCGAGAAGGAATGAAGGAAAACCGGCCGGAACGAAATGCAAACTGGCAACTTCAGAAAACCGATCCCGTAATAAAATACGGGAAAGCCCCACTGCTGCAAATACATGCCCGCATTTGTATTCCCACTAAACACAAATGCAAAGAGACAAAACTACACTATCAAATACTAGAATCCGGCTTAAGCCAAAGCCGGCTAGTAAAAACCGTCCGATCTCGATCCGTGCAATACCGCACGTATCTGATCGAACCCTGCCATATCTCCATACGGCCTCTACAGCGTTTCGCCCGAATCTTGAGTAGCTGAAAGTGTGGTGGACTCTAAAGACTCGTCAATACTATGGCTGTGGATTTAACCACTAGCACGTCAGAGGTATAAGCCAATACGTGACGGGCCACCAGCTATTGACCAAAAGGGACGTCGATGAGGAAGCTCACCCCGACACCCAACTGAGCCTGTCAGTGACAATATCCGTACAGTCCGGTCCGTTCGTCTATGAGTATCGCATGGCGGGCCTAGGGGGTTGGTAAAAGTCAGACCCCCAAAAGCAGTACAAGTCGTGTCGGAGCGTAGCCCAGAACACCCTGAGATACTACTGGAATACCTACCAGTAAATCTCCTGCCTCGGCCGAGGGCTTTGTGTAATGGCTCTCCTAGACACAGCGCGACCTCACCCCCAATACCGGGAGAGACGAACCCCTGCAGATCCGCTCACTGCCTCTATGTGGCTCGGGACTGTACCCAACTAAAACCTGTTTGCACGACTCCTTTGAGCCGTGGTAGGGTAGTAATCAAAGCACAGTGGGAACTCACACGAGACAAATGACGATCTCAGGTCGATGAACTAACCTGTACACATGTCACCAGGGAACTGCTATCTGACATCTGGTATAAGACCAACTAGCAGGTTCCCGGCGAGTCCTGTCCGGTGTACTCATAACCCAATGAGCACCTGTATACATCTTAGGTGAACCAACTGACACCAGTGGCTTGTGAGACCGGCCACCGCCCCTCGTCGGGGACTGTATACACTAGTCTACTAATGGAGTATCGATGCCCTGTCTCGAAACTCCTACGACTAGGGACCTTTTAAGGATGTGCTTATAGACTACCAGCTCCCACGTATATGATCGCCATCATACTGCTGGTAGTCAAGCAAGAATCCTAGGGGCTCTATCAACGTGTAATAGCGACATGTCAGGTCACCTAAAGCAGTACACGATGATAAAGATAAACCAGATAGCATACTATCATCTCGAGTAAGACTGTCCTACCGGGATAGGTCCTCCCTCAATCATTGCAATCACGTGCCTGTGATCCAATAATTGACTCTGAGGGCACTATCTCCAACATCCCTCTGGCTGATCCATATAGACGCACACTTCTAAATTACCATTTAGAAAGGCCGTCTTTACGTCCATCTGCCAGATTTCATAATCGTGGAATGCAGCAATAGCAAGAAGGACCCGAATGGATTTGAGCATAGCCACTGGAGAAAAGGTTTCGTCATAGTCCAAACCAGGTCTTTGACGGAAACCCTTTGCAACAAGTCTAGCCTTATAGGTTTCAACCTGTCTATCTCCACCAATCTTCTTTTTGAAGATCCATTTGCATCCTACGGGTTTTACCCCATCTGGAGCAATGTCCAAAGTCTATACTTTGTTAGTGTACATGGACTCCATTTCGGTCCGCATTGCATCCAGCCATTTTACTGAGTCACCGCTCTGAATGGATTGCTGGAAGTCAGTAGGCTCATCATAGTCAATAGTGCAATCCTCTCTATTCCTGTCTATGAGAAAACCGTAGTATCTCTCGGGCGGATGAGATTGCCTACTACTTCTGCAGAGTGGCGTCGGGATGTCCCTTTCTTCTGAAGCCTCAGGTTCTACCATACTTTTAGTAGTAGTTTGTGGTTCTGGAATTTCTTCCATTTCTATTTCGCTCCCACTTGTTTCCTTTTCTAAAAATTGATGTTCTAGAAAATGGGCATTATGAGAAACAAAAACCTTTTGTTCCTCTGCGTAATAGAAAAAATACCCCCTGGATTTCTTTGGGTATCCCACAAACTTACATAGCACTGAGCGTGCCTCGAGCTTGTCCACATGCTGCTTTTTAACAAAAGCTGGACATCCCTATGCCTTCAGGTACTAAAAACAGGGTTTCTTCCCACTCCACGTCTGATATGGTGTGGTAGGCACAGTTTTGGTTGGAACCTTGTTCAAAAGATATGCAGCTGATTCTAGCGCATAACCCCAGAAAGATCGCGGTAACTCAGCCTTACTCATCATGGAACGAACCATATCCAATAGGGTTCGATTCCTCCTTTCTGATACACCGTTATGTTGTGGCGTGTATGGAGGAGTAAGCTGAGAAAGAATTCCATTCTCTTTTAAGTAACCCTGGTACTCGACACTTAAGTATTCACCACCTCGATCAGATCTCAGTATTTTTATACTCTTGCCTGTTTGTTTTTCCACTTCATTCTTGTATTCTTGGAATTTTTCAAAGGCCTCGGATTTATGCTTCATTAAGAAGACATATCCATACCTAGAGAAATCATCCGTAAAAGTAATGAAGTAGGAATAACCACCTCGCGTATATGTAGACATTGGACCGTACACGTCACTGTGTACGAGTCCCAAGAGCTCGCTTGCTCTTACTCCGTGTCCAGTGAACGGAGTCTTTGTCATCTTTCCTATGAGACAAGATTCACAAGTAGCATAAGATTGATATTCGAACGGATTCAAATATCCTTCTCTATGTAACTTAGTCAACCTTCTCTCATTGATGTGACCTAGTCTACAATGCCATAAGAAAGCCTGATTTATTTCTGGAGACTTTATTTTAAGTGTGTTCTGGACATTGAAAACCTGAGCTTGACATAATACGTATATACCGTTATCTAATGTACCGGACCCAATCAAATCTTGATTTAGGTGGATGTTAACTACATCGCTTACGAATATAAAATCATATCCCTCTCTCGAAAGTGAGGACACTGATATGATATTACAAGTCATACTAGGTACATACAAACAGTTACGTAGAATCAATATATGCCCACTTGTCAAACCTAGGCGATATTCTCCCACGGATTCAGCGTCCACGCTCATTCCGTTTGCAACTCTGAGAGACCAATCACCTACCTTTATAACTCTACGGTTTCTCAAAGCATGTAATGAATTACAGATATAAGATCCTGCTCCGGTGTCTAGTACCCAGGAAGTAGAGTTTATTGACAAACAGTTCTCAATTACAAACACACTTAAAGTTGAAGCCACAACATGCTTCGTATCCTGGCTACTGGCTTCTAAAGCCTTGCAATCTTTCTGCCAATGCCCAATCCCATAACAATAGGAACGTCCCTCTTTTACTATATCCAGTCCCGAAACTTTTGCCCTTCTCTTTCCTTCTACTTCCGTGATTTCCTTCAGGGTAGAAGGCAGAGACTGTAGAATCAAGTCAGTATCTGACTCGTTCTCCAACGTGGTCTCCACGTCCTTGAGCTGATCAATACAGCTAGTCATTGTAAGGACGTTGTCCCCTACAGACGACCCGACGGCCAACCTCGCTTGAATTAATTCGGTCGAGGTCTCATATCTTGTGATATGAGATTGCTCTCCATATAAATCTTTGTTATGGAGAAAGATGGAAACTGAGTCCATCTTCTCGTGCTGCTTCGGGTATACACCATCAACTGAAGCTAACACGAGGCACTTGGCTTTTGCTATATCTTTTTTCCCTTGTCTGGCGGATATCCATTTCCGTGACGGTGGAAACTGGACCTGGGACGGCGGGATCTTGAGTAGTAATAGGGTGGTCCAGCTTGTCATAGGCAATGGACATCTAGACAGACCTTTGCCAGTCATATAAGTCAGATTCAGTCAATTTGTTATCTAGATGTAACCTATGTGTGGTCACAAGGTCGCTGCAATGAGAGAGAGAGAGAGAAGAAAACATTTTAGCATGATGCTCTTGCAAGTTTAGAGTGGTTTTTAATTTATCTAAACAGGATGGCTCCCACTGTTTCTCGAATCCCTCCTCAAACCATAAAAGAAGAATTAACCAGGACTATTCTCACCGTACAACCGTTCAGCCAGGTCAGTGTCGATACTTCGAGGGAGGTTTTCCAACGCTTTCGCGAAGTTCCTTAATTAAATAACCTCTTTTCTCTGGGGGCTTAGCCCCGCTGACACCTTTCTTGATACCTACTTGGTTTATAGCATTGATCGTTAAGTGACGAATCTCCTGATAAGTAGTATATACTCACAGTAGGATCGGGATCCAAAATATCATCGTATGATAATGTTGAAGGAATCCTATAAACATTCATCAAACTCCAAAATGGTATGCTCTCTCTGCAAATTTCAGTTTCTTTAGAAATTCCCGATATAGATTTTTGCCCCATGCTCTTATGACCTTGACGAAGGCCAACATATCATAAGTCACATGTCAAGTTCTACCCATCATTGTCCAGCTTAATTTGAACCCACCCGTACATACCCTTGACGAAGGCCAAAATAGTAGTACGACTGTCCCAAACCAACGCATCTATCTATGCTACAGATAAATATACAGCAGCTACCAATCACTATGCCTTGGCGAATGTCAAAATACATAGCTTGAATACTACTGAATATTTAACTGAAATAATGGAGGGCTACGACTGGTTTTGGAAAAAACGAGAACGTAGTGAACTTGATATAATCGAAGGAACCTGATACTTTTTAAAAGGAGTGGTTAAAGCTCCGTAATTAAAAATTTCTGCTCTTTTAAAATAACCGAGTGGTTTCTTTTAAATTTGTTCCAACGATTAAACTTTGGTTTATTTTCTTTGCATTATAATAATGCGTCCCATCATTTATCCTATCATTGCAGAAAACAACGAAAATACCACGTCCTCTTATGCCATCCGCATTCGCCATGGGGTCCCGTCATCACCCGTTAGGTTACTTAACTAACGACAGAGCGGGGGCTGGGCTAGCGCGGGTGTAAAACATAAGTGACGTCTAATAGCTATCATATATAGATATTGTACATTCGTCAGACGCAATAATAAGCATTCCAGATCACAGATGAACTTTATTGGATAAACTAGCAATCCGCATTTGCTTTGAGCCTGCAATAAAAGACGGATTACACAGTTGTGATGAATAGCCATTACCCCAACCCTAGACCCCTACGGGTACGGCAAACTACCCGCCAAGTACCCGAAGTGAAGCGGTCTCCCTCAACAACGTGAGTAGGCCACTAAACACTTCAACGTACCCGGTAGTTTGTGTACCCCGCCTTGGGTCTATCATAGGAGCAAAAACAGTAAAAAGAAATAATACAACGGTGGCTACAACTGCAACCTGGATGTGCCCCGCAAAAGAATATTACATCATATTACATTTACATCGAATGAATGAATATTAAACCCATCTCAAACACCGGTTAATCATCACAACACTCCAATCAAGTCCATATACACAAACAGTAAACATTACAGAAATGTGCAACCCCCTGCCAACCGACATACTAGCAGTTAGGGGAGGTTTACGAACACATTAAACATTACAGATAAAAACCCAATTAGCAAATAACTTAGAACATCGATCGACAACCTTTATCCGTGTCTACCCCAAAAGTAAACCTGCACTGAAGTAACCTGGGCAGAAACAGAACATACTGGAAAACAAAACACCAAAATATATGAATAACAGAGCAAATCCGAGTCAACTCGGCGTTGACTCGGCGACGGATCCGCGGCCAAAAGCACCTTCTTTCCACGGATCCGCGGCCGTCTTGCCGAGTTACGGGCTCGTATTTTCCCAGTATTCTTATAATACCCTGCTGTGAATTTTAAGGCATATCAAATAATTTTTGCGATACTTTTAAAATCAATAGAAACTGTTAGGGTGTTCGGGGTGTTGTTTTCGTGTTTTCCGTCGATCGAACTTCTAATTAATTGCTAACAAGCTAGTAATGGTTTAGTTGGCTCTGATACCACTGTAAGTCCATGTCACGCACCCCACGAACTTGCGGGGAGGTGGAATATATGAAAAACAATTATCAAAGCTTCGTAACACGGACTTGAGCGCACGAATCGTATCTAAACCGTTACTAGCAAACTACGAGAGGTTTAACTACTCGGATTCGAAGTTATACCTCACGTTAGTTGTCCTTCGGGTCTTCATCGCTGTCCTCCACTACTCGTAGGCTCCTTGGAACATCGGCACCTCAACGGCCTCCTCGAGTCAAAGACGATCCACCCGAGAGCTCCTACGCCAAGCTTGATCTCTAACTTGAGATAACTAGGTTGCTCAAAGTGCCAATCTAAGCTACCTAGGGGATATAGAGTGAGGTTATGGATGTATTAGTCTAGCTAACCCTTGATCTCAACACATGAGAGGTTAGGGTTAGGGTTTCAAGAATGAGAGAGCTTGAGGAGAGAAGGTGATGATAAGAATGAATATGAATAATGAGCTCATTAGAATATAACAACCATAACAATTTATCAAATAAATAATATAAGTGATTAATCATCATGGTTGATGCATTCACCTTGTGTGATTCATCTCATGAGTCATTAGCTCAATAAATGAAGCATTAATTCCATGGATGAATCACACAAATGAGTCATTAAGCAATAAATGCTTATGCCACCTTAACCCCCAAGTCACCATGCATCTAGAAGCTTCCCGAAAAATTACGAGAACGCCTCTTCAATCCGTGAAAACACGGAAAAACTTTAGACTGTATAAATCCAATAACCTGATACTAGAATCTGGCTTAAACCAAAGCCGGCTAGTAAAAACTGTCCTAACGCCGTACGTGCGTAAACACACATATGCGTCCGAACCCTTGTAGTAAAACCATACGACCTCTATATCGTTTCGCCTAGAGCAGGGAAACTCTCTGTGTGGGACTCTAAAAACTCGACACTACACTGGCAGTGGGTTTAACCACAGACCGCAAGCGGCACTAGCTGTACGTAACGGTCCCCAGGTAGATGTCGATAAGAAGGCCGATGAGGAAACCAATCCGAACTCCTACTGAGCCTGATGTGATAATCTCCGTACAGTCCGGTCTGTTCGTCTAAAACTATCACATATCTAGCCTAGGGGGCGGCAAGCGTCAGTCCCCTAATAGCGGTATAAGTCGTGTCGGAGCGTAGCCCATTACACCCTGAGAAACTACTGGAACCTACCAGTAAATCTCGCTTGCCCTGGCCAGGGACTTTGCGTAATGGCTCTCTGACACAGCGCGATATCAACTCCCAATACCAGGAGAGACGAATCCTTTCTAACCGCCACTGCCTCCAAGTGCTCGGGACTGCACCCAACTGCTACCTATTTGCATGACTCCTTTGAGCCGTGGTAGGGTAGCAATCTAAGAACAGTGGAACACAATCGAGGCGAAGTAGCAGTGTCAAGTCTGCGGACTATGCTGTACTCATGTCACCTGGGAACTATTAACTGACGATTGGTATAATACCAACCAACAGTTCCCCTGCGAGTCCTGTCCGGTGTACCCGTAACCTAACGAGCACCTGTATACTATCTCCAGTACGACGTACTGATGGCTGTGGGACACATCATCTCCCCAACTGGGATGAGAAGCGTACACACTTAGTCTACTCCAGAATATCGATGCCTTATCTCGATAATCCAACGACTAGGGACCTGTATAGGATGTTGCTTACAGACTACCCAACCCCCACTAGTGTGACTGCCATCACAACGCTGGTAATCAAGCAAAGATCCTATGGGCTCTACTAATATGTATAAGTGATACGTTACAAGAAACATATGCACATATTAAAGTAGACACAAACCAAGTAGCATACTACTATTTTTAGCAAGACTGTATATACAACTGTGAATATCCCAAGCTTCCATTAAGTAATATACATACAAGTATGATACAATAATGGCCCCTAGGGCATATACACTAACATTAAATACGTTAGAACAAGCTAGTAAAGGTTAATGGCGTGGCTCTGACACCATGTAAGTTTACGGTAGCGCCCCGGCCGTCTGTTCGAGGCCAAAATGCGGAAACGAAAACTTTTTCAAAACTTGAAACCGGCGCTATCACAGACTTTAATCCCGGATCGAACCATTAACCTATAACTAGCAATCTAGACGAAGTTAGGAAGGCTTTACCGATCGATCCATGTCCTTCGGTCTTTGGCCATCGTCTCTAGCTCCTCGCGGCGTCTCCGATCTCCGGTCTCCTCGTCAGAAGGGCACCACATCAAGAAGTCTTTTTACAGGCTCCCACCTCAGAACCGAGGCAACTCGGACACGAAGTTTTTTAGCCGACGTGTCCAAGATTGCTGTAGACTAAGTGTAGAACGCTTTGTCTCGAGGGTTAATCGAAGTTGCCTTTTGGAGTGAAGATGAAATGAGCAAGAGGAATGAGCTTGAGGATTTTTCTTTTCAATGAGAATGAATCAATTTTTCTCTACCTCACAAAATTTTTTGGGGCTGCCTCTTGTAATGGCCGACCATGTAGGATTGAGGAGGAAAAGGGGTGAGCAAAAGCAAAAGAAAATGGGTGATAACAAAGAAAATAAGTCACACCAATATCTTTTCCCAATCCTATCACAATAAATGCACAAAAAAAGAATCAATGATGCTAGAAACATCAAGAAGCATGCAGCAGCAGGCCTGGAGCCCCGGCGCCACAAAAAAACCCCTGCATTTTATAAAACCCCACTTTTGCAAAGAACCCCCACCAAGGAAAATTCAGCCAAAGAACAATAGAAAAAGGAATTTGGACAAATCAAGAAAACAAACTGGCAACTTCAAAAAGCGATCCCGTAATAAATTACAGGATAACCCCGCAACTGTATCTACATACCTGCATTTGTATTTCAACCGAATACAAATGCATTGAGACAAAATCTACATAGTATAATTCTAGGATCCGGCTTAAACCAAAGCCCGCTAGTAATATCCGTCCGGACCATAACACGTGCACAAGTGCATGCGTATGTTCGAACCCTGCCATAAATCCATACGGACTCTACAACGTTTCGCCCGAAACTTGAGAAACTGTCTATGGGGGGCTTTAAAGACTCGTCAATACTTTGGCTGTTGATTTAACCACTAGCACGTCAGTGGTACTAGCCGTACGTAACGGGCTACCGGGTATTGACCAAATGGGAGGTCGATGAACGAACTCATCTTGACACCCTACTAAGCCTGTCAGTGACAATATCCGTACAATCTGGTCCGTTCGTCTATGAGCATCGCATGTCGGGCCTAGGGGGTTGGTAAAAGTCAGACCCCCAAAAGCGGTACAAGTCGTGTCGGAGTGTAGCCCAGAACACCCTGAGATACTACTGGAATACCTACCGGTAAATCTCCTGCCTTGTCCAAGAACTTCGTGTAATGGCTCTCTTAGACACAGCGCGATCTCACCCTAATGCCGGGAGAGACGAAACCCCTGCCGATCCGCTCACTGCCTCCATGTGGCTCGGGACTGTACCCAACTAAAACCTGTTTGCACGACTCCTTTGAGCCGTGGTAGGGTAGTAATCAAAGCACAGTGGGAACTCACACGAGACAAATGACGATCTCAGGTCGATGAACTAACCTATACACATGTCACCAAGGAGCTGCTATCTGACGTCAGGTATAATACAAACTAGCATGTTCCCGGCGAGTCCTGTCCGGTGTACTCATAACTCAATGAGCACCTGTATACATCTTAGGTGAACCAACTGACACCAATGGCTTGTGAGACCGGCCACCACCCCTCGTCGGGGTCTCGACTGTATACACTAGTCTACTCCGGAGTATCGATGCCCTGTCTCGAAAACTCCCACGACTAGGGACCTGTTAAGGATGTGCTTATAGACCCCAGCTCCCACGTATATGATCGCCATCATACTGCTGGCAGTCAAGCAAGAATCCTAAGGGCTCTATCAACATGCAATAGTGACCTGTAATGTCACCTAAAACATGTACACGATGATAAAGATAAACCAGTTAGCATACTATCATCTTGAGTAAGACTGTCCTACCGGCATAGGTCCTCCCTCAATCATTGCAATCACGTGCCTGCGATCCAATAATTGACTTTGAGGGCACTATATCCAACATCGGGTTTGAGCTAGATTATTAAATCAGGTATTGATTTGATAATTTACATATATGTATTTCGATATGTATATTATAGTATTATGTTTTTCGCGTTATTCTATCTCTTTGGGCATTCGTGTTTTTATCCGAATGCAGGTATGTATATACAATAGATTGTAATCTGTGTTTTATTATGGATAACATTCTGAAAGGTGGACACCCCATCATGGATTTTTCCATTTATTCATAAATGGAAATGAGGTGTAAATTGAAGGAGAGGGAGGTATGGTGAGAGCCATGGCTTCAATAGTTGACAAATGAATTATTAATTCATTTGTGGTAACTATTGAAGCATGGTTGATAGTTTTTTATTATTGATATTGTTATACAAAACCAATGTGAGCTATTTTCTCTCACATGCTTGCTCATTATTTTTGCATCTCACCATTTTGCTTCACCTCCTTCTCCTCCTCCTGCGTTCCTCCACCTTTATCATCTTTCTCCTCTCTACATTCTCATGTGTTAAGAAAGAAGAGATGAGGCAAGATAGAGGTAGTAGAACACTTAGAACTTCACACTGTTGGAGATAGTGCCCTCAGAGTCAATTATTGGATCACAGGCACGTGATTGCAATGATTGAGGGAGGACCTATCCCAGTAGGACAGTCTTACTCAAGATAACAGTATGCTATCTGGTTTATCTTTATCATCGTGTACTGCTTTAGGTGACCTTACAGGTCACTATTGCACGTTGATAGAGCCCATAGGATTCTTGCTTGACTGCCAGCAGTATGAGGGCGATCATATACGTGGGAGCTGGGGTCTATAAGCACATCCTTAAAAGGTCCCTAGTCATGGGAGTTTCGAGACTGGGCATCGATACTCCATTAGTAGACTAGTATATACAGTCGAGACCCCGACGAGGGGCGGTGGCCGGTCTCACAAGCCACTGGTGTCAGTTGGTTCACCTAAGATGTATACAGGTGCTCATTGGGTTATGAGTACACCGGACAGGACTCGCCGGGAACCTGCTAGTTGGGATTATACCAGACGTCAGATAGAAGTTCCTTGGTGACATGTGTACAGGTTAGTTCATCAACCTGAGATCGTCATTTGTCTCGTGTGAGTTCCCACTGTACTTTGATTACTACCCTACCACGGCTCAAAGGATTCGTGCAAACAGGTTTTAGTTGAGTACAGTCCCGAGCCACATGGAGGCAGTGAGCGGATCTGCAGGGGTTCGTCTCTCCCGATATTGGGGGTGAGGTCGCGCTGTGTCTAGGAGAGCCATTACACAAAGCCCTCGTCCGAGACAGGAGATTTACTGGTAGGTATTCCAGTAGTATCTCAGGATGTTCTGGGCTACACTCTGACACGACTTGTACCGCTTTTGGGGGTCTGACTTTTACCAACCCCTAGGCTCGCCATGCGATACTCATAGATGAACGGACCGGACTGTACGGATATTGTCACTGACAGGCTCAGCAGGGTGTCTGGATGAGTTCGCTCATTGACGTCCCTTTTGGACAATAGCTGGTAGCCCGTCACGTATGGCTAATACCTCTGACGTGCTTGTAGTTAAATCCACAGCCATTGTATTGACGAGTCTTTAGAGTCCACCACACTCAGTTACTCAAGTTTCGGGCGAAACGCTGTAGAGGCCGTATGGAGATATGGCAGGGTTCGATCAGATACGTGCGGTATTGCACGGATCGTGATCGGACGGATTTTATTAGCGGGCTTTGGTTTAAGCCGGATCCTAGTATTAGACAGTGTAGTTTTGTCTCTTTGCATTTGTATTCAGTGGGAATACAAATACGGGCATGTATATGCAGTAGTGGGGGTTTTCCTGTAATTTATTACGGGATCAGTTTTCTGAAGTTGCCAAATTGTATTCCGTTCTGGCCGGTTTTCCTTTGTTCCTTCACGGCCGGACTTTTGTGTTGGAAGGGGGTTATTTGCAAGTTTGCAAATAACTTATAGTGGAAGGGGTTTCTTACATTTGGAGAGATTATGATATGACCATCATCATTATATTCTCTTTACATCACTCACTTGCATTAATTGAGATTAGAATTGGATTTGGTTTAGTGTGACAATGTTATCATTGCTTTTGGGGTGTGGTCACTTTTATTCCTCTCCTACACTCACCTCCCTTCATGGATTCACTCCCTCATATTTGCCCGGCCACATTTGAGAGGAGGAGAGAGAGGTTCATTTTGATGTGGCATTTTTCTCATCTCATTTTCTTGCTAGGAAAAATGAAAGCACCATTTTTCATATCTTCATTCCTCCACATCATCCATGGCAACTTCACTACCCCAAAGAGACAAGTTTTTACACTACACCTACAGTACCCTTGGACGCGTCGGCTAGCCAACTTCGCGCCCGAGTTTCCTCGGTCCAGAGGTGGGAGCCCGTAAAAGAAATCGGCTGCGTGGTGCCCTTTCCGACGAGGAGGTGACGGACGGAGATTCCGCGGGAGATCGGAGTGGAGACGAAGACCGAAGGACACGGATCGCTTGGTATATCTCTCCCCCCATTCTCTTGATAGCTAGCATTAGGTTAATGGTCACGATCTGGGTTTATTGTCCGCGGTAGCGCCGGTTTAAAGTTAAGAAAATTTTTGATTCCGCATTTTGGCCTCGAGTAGAAGGCCGGGGCGCTGCCGTGGCACAACATGGTATCAGAGACATGCCATTAACCTAGTCTAGCTTGCTCTAACGTGTTTACAACTTCGATCGAACGGATTTTCCGAAAACCCGATTTCCATTGCATCTGGTTTCTGTCGAAATTTTTTGGGCTCTAAAAATTTTTCAGTACATTGCAGAGGAACATGCAGGGAATTACAAGCAATCTGTGAAAATTTGGTCGAGTGAAGTCATCATACCACCGCGGAACCGCGGCCAAACCCACGCATTGGCCGCGGTTCCGCCGCGCATTTAACTGTTCATTTGACCAAATTTGTACAGTGGGCTTCTGAGTTGAAAATGGGGTTTTTGGAATATTCTTTTTGGGCCCAGATTTTATCTGAGTGCTACAGTAGTGCTTGGGGCCCACTTCGGTAAATTTGATCGATCGAAAATTTTAAACATGTTAGTTCATAGTATTTACATTATATCTGCGACCGTGAATGTCATTTGATCGGTAAATCCTGTCTAACTGCTATAGCCCTTTTAGACGGATTTGCGAACGTGACATTCACGTTGATGTTCTGTGTTGTGCTGTGATGTTGCGGATTGGTCGTGGGGGATAGCCTGGTTGCAGTGGTAGTACAGATTTGTTTTATATGTACATTTGATATTGCGGGGCGAGCATCCGACATGTGGACTGCCGTCACTGCCTGTTTGTATTATTCTTTTGGGGCACGACCGGGTCGAGGTCGATGTACCCATTGTATGTATATTTTATTTTCTGTACTAGGATTACCTCGCGGAGGGGTGCACGGATAGCCGGGTTCTAGAGGGCAACGGGCCCGCATCTCATGGCGTTGAGACGGAGGGGGCTTTACTCTAGAATTGGCAGGCTATTTGCCGCACTCGTATGGGGTACAGGTTGACCCAGGAGGGGTGCCCAAGTTACGGGATTCCGTGAAGTGCTGGGTGGTCCATTCATGTTGCTGAAGGGGGCTGCCTCGCTTCAGGTTTGGCGGGTGACTTGCCGCGCCCGTAGAGGGTCTAGGATTTTCATTGCATAGGCTATCCACACGACCAGGGGAACGTCGGGTTCAGTAGCGGCTCTATGAAACCCGGGGATCACAGATATCTGTATTGTTCTGTGATGTTGTACATTTCTGTGATGTTGCATTTTATCACGCCTTGAGCGAATATTATATATTGATATATATACTAGTAGATGTTGTATATGTTTTGCATCCGCGCTAGTACAGTCCCCGCTCTGTCGTTAGTTAAGTAACCTAACGGGTGATGACGGGACCCAGTGGCGAATGAGGATAGCATATACGTACATCGTATTTTCGTTCTTTATTGGTGTGATCAATTGATGGGACTGCGTTGATTCGGATCAATGCAAGCTAAACAAATCTATTCAGATGTTGTTGGAACAATTTTTCAAAATGCTGTTATTGCAAGGACGTTCTCTTTTGTTTTGCACAGCGGTATTCAGTTGGAATATCCCGCACCTCTGTCGACGAGGCAAGGGCCGAGATCCCTTCACCGGGAGTGACCCCTTGGACAGAAGTTTGCGTCAGGGTAATAACTTCACTATAGCTGATTGCCTTTTGCTTTGCATCGTGGTATTCATTTGGAATATCCTGCACCTCATTCTACGGGGAAAGAGCCGAGATCCCTTCACCGGGAGTGACCTCTTTAGCAAAGGTTTTCGCCACTATATTTTTATAAAAAGGCTATGCAGTTCCTTCAACGATATCAAGTTCATTACGTTAAAAGTTTTTCGCTAAAAACTAGACGTAGCCCTCCGTCATTTCTTACAAGCATTACTTAGTATTCGTGCTGCGTTTGTTGACTGTGTCAAGGCGTAGTGTACGGTAGCTAAGTAGTGTTCGTTTGTGGCATATTAATGGGATTGGTTGGGACAGTCGTGCGGCCTTGTTGACTGTGTCAAGGGCTCGTACGGGTGAGTTTAATGCAATCCAGAATAATTACGGGTTGAACTTGACTAGGACTCTTTGATTTGTTGACTGTGTCAAGGTCACTTGGGTCCTAGGGGTAAAAATCACATCGGGAGTTTCTAAATAAACTGAAACTTGCCAGGCATGCGCATACCTTCTGGAGTGTGATAGCGTGAGTGGATTCCGTCACGTTGTCATGCGATGATAGTTGGATCCTGATTCCCACTAATGAGTTTGTTTACTCCTCGGGTGATCCCGACTAATTCTTCTTTCAGGTTTGGAGGAGAATTTGACGGTACAGTGGAAGGTTTCCTGATTAGATAAATTGGTAGCCATTCTGATCTAGGTTAGAGTGCACGCTGAGTGTTTCTTTTCTCTCTCTCTTTGGCAGCGACCATGACCCGACCCTTGACTATGACTCAGAGACCAAGTTGACCGAACCTTCTTATAAGACTGGCTTTTTGGATTGTCAGTGTTGCAAACCTCATTGCCACTCCTACTTTTAACCTTTTCTCCAGGACACCCCGTATTACTACGAACGTCCACTTCCATTGGATAAAACCATCGTATGGTTATATACGAACTCGAAGGAATTTATTCGAGGATGGTTTCCGGTTCTGGAGAAAACGAATAGGACTATTCAGTTGTCTTTTCCTTTTATCTTCTCTCAGGTTGCGAGTGTTCCTTGGATTAGGACAGTACACCTATTACGCTAATTGGATAGTCTTCTTCCAAACCATAGGCAGGTGCCGAACGGTGGGGAATGAAGAAAACCAATTAGCCTAACGATGGTGTGCAGAAGGTATTAAGTTAAGACAAATAAAGGGATTAGAAGGAGGGCAAAGTAAATTGCGACTGCTATTCACGACCAAACCAAGTATTTCATTACCACTCCCACCTCACCTTTGTATTTCTCCATAACACTCCGTATCACTACGAAGATCCACAATTATTTGGATACTCCATCGTATGGTTATATACGAACTCGAAAGGAACTTGTTCCAGTTCGGGGATGGATTCTGGTTCAGGAGAAATAGGAATAAGGTTTTATTCAGTTGTCTTTTATCTTCACCTTCTCTCGCATTGCGAGTGCTCCTAGGATTAGGACAGTACACCCATTATGCTTATTGGATAGCCTTCTTCCAAACCATAGGCTGGTGCCGAACGGTAGGGAAGGAAGAAAACCATTTGGCCTAAAGGGGTGTACAGAAGGAAATGACTAAAGACATATAAAGGGATTTGGAGAGATGGCAAAGAAATATACGGTTACAGTTGTGAATTTGGATAATGGAAGAGGCATTACTAGGAATACCGGGATACCCCATCGAAACATTTCAATGTTTCAGTTTCACTGTGTACTGTTAAAAGAAAACTGATTTCCCGATTGTCCTTACTCCAGGGTATGTATTTACCAGGTATGATTCTCACATCTGTATGGTTTTACAGATGATGAGTGGGAGTAAGTTATTGGGAATTAGGTGATTATCCTCATTATATCGGAATTCGTTGTAATTGGTGATATTTGAGGAACTCACCTGGGTTGTTTGCCGGACGGCAAATATTTGGTTTTGAATATCCGTTGTTATGCACCAATTTCAAATTGATATATCTGTACGTCTATTTTTATAGAGTGAGATATACCTTTTTGAAATTATGTCTATGCCATTTACCTATATCAGTGGATGGTTAGGTAAGGAGCATTGAACAGCAGTGTAATTCTTCATAACCATAGTACAGTTTTCAACCTACGACACACAGTGAATGAGTTATTACACTCACGGGA
This sequence comes from Agapanthus africanus, assembly GCA_030015575.1. NCBI lineage: Eukaryota > Viridiplantae > Streptophyta > Magnoliopsida > Asparagales > Amaryllidaceae > Agapanthus > Agapanthus africanus. The sequence goes on from JASDDO010000004.1 coordinate 213,824,316, forward strand.
CTTATACAGAGTATTGTATGTTGTCCAGTGTCTATTAGGACAGAGGGGTTGGTCCTCGTACTATATTCTGTTTACTTATGACTTCTCTAGTTCTTAGACAAGTGTTTCGTAGAAACACAGGGTCTAAGTTTTGAGAAGTTATAGGTATAAGAGTAGAGTAGAGAACCAGGTGTTGCAAGTATCGAGATTCTTCAAGATGATCGAAGATACAGATACTTGTATATGGTATTCAGTTGATAGTAATGGTTAAGAGAACTTGCTTCTCTTTCAGGTTACTCATAATTGGAAGTACTCCTAAGTTGAGTAACGCTGATCGGCCTCCTTCCATTTAGTTGACATGCACTGGAGACAACTGCATGATTTGAATCTGGTTCAATTAAATCAGTGCCTTTGTTTCTGTATTGGATATAGAACAGTTCATATCTTGACATTGTTAAGATACGGGGAGTTGTCTGGCTTATGCTTAAAACCAGACTCCGGATAACTCAAGGCACGTTTCTGTAATGGCTGTTTGTGGGTTGACCCAGGCTATGACAAGGGTTGATATTCTACCATCTGGAAGATCAATAGTGATATTGTTCTTGACTCGCCACAGTATTAATAAAAATGGATTTTTTCAGAAAACAGTAGTGGGAGTATGGTAGAACTGGAAGTGATTCCATAACCGCAAATGATTACCGAAGATTTGATAAGAACCTAAAAGATTCAATCTGGTTTTACATTCTATTGGCCACTCCGCAGATAAAGTGGGTAACCTCAGGCACCCGAGTGTTGCGCCACGGCAGCGCCCCGGCCTCGTACTCGAGGCCAAAATGCGGAATCAAAATTTTTTCCTTACTCGGAAACCGGCGCTACCGCGGACAATGAAAACCCGGATCGTAACCATTAACCTAATGCTAGCAATCAAGAGATAGGGTGAGAAGTATACCAAGTGATCCGAGTCCTCCGGTCTTCTCATCATCGCCCCGATCTCCCGCGGAAAGTCTTGTCTCCACATCGTCGCCTCCTCGCCGGAAAGGGCACCACATCGCCTGCGTCTTTTACGGGCTCCCGCCTCAATACCGAGGCAACTCGGGCATGAAGCCGGCAACTCGACATGCTCAAGATATGCTGTAGAATGTGTAGTAGATCATGCTAGTCTCATTTGGGGTTTGTAGTTGCCTTGATGGAGGAATGGGGTTAGGAAAAATGGTGCTTTCATTTTTCCAAAACAAGAAGAAGAAGGAGATGAAGAATTCCTCACATAACAAAGATGAACTCTCTCATTCTTTTCTTTCTCTCAAGAGAAGCTTTTTTGATGGTGGAGGAAAAGAATATGAAACCATAACCTTAGAAGGAAGGTGAGTGTAGGAAAAGGTGGAGGGTGACCATATCCTAACACCATCATCACAAACTCACATCAACTCCAAATCAATCTTAATCCTATCTCATCAACAAAAAGCAAATGATAATGATGGATAAGAAAGGTATCAAAAAGATGCTTTCATAATAAATCATCTTGCAAATAAATCCTCCACAAAATGTAATTTGCAAAACTGCAAATTACCCCCTCCATCAGAAATGTCCGGCCGGGAAAGAACAAAGAAAAACCGGCCGGAACGGAATGCAAACTGGCAACTCCAGAAAACTGGTCCCGTAATAAATTACAAGAAAACCCCGATACTGTGCATACACACCCGCATCTGTATTCCGACCGGATACAAATGCAATGAGACAAAATCTACACTGTACTAAACTAGGACCGGCTTAAGCCAAAGCCGGCTAGTAATATCCGTTCGATCCTGATCCGTGCAATACCGCACGTATCTGATCGAACCCTGCCATATATCCATACGGCCACTAGTACAAAACTGTCCGATCCTGATCCGTGCAATACTGCACGTATCTGATCGGACCCTGCCATATCTCCATACGGCCTCTACAGCGTTTCGCCCGAAAGCTTGAGTAACTGAAAGTGTGGTGGACTCTAAAGACTCGTCAATACTATGGCTGTGGATTTAACCACTAGCACGTCAGAGGTATAAACCAATACGTGACGGGCCACCAGCTATTGACCAAAAGGGACGTCGATGAGGAAGCTCACCCCGACGCCCAACTGAGCCTGTCAGTGACAATATCCGTACAGTCCGGTCCGTTCGTCTATGAGCATCGCATGTCGGGCCTAGGGGGTTGGTAAAAGTCAGACCCCCAAAAGCGGTACAAGTCGTGTCGGAGTGTAGCCCAGAACACCCTGAGATACTACTGGAATACCTACCAGTAAATCTTCTGCCTCGGCCGAGGGCTTTGTGTAATGGCTCTCCTAGACACAGCGCGACCTCACCCCTAATACCGGGAGAGACGAACCCCTGCAGATCCGCTCACTGCCTCCATGTGGCTCGGGACTGTACCCAACTAAAATCTGTTTGCACGACTCCTTTGAGCCGTGGTAGGGTAGTAATCAAAGCACAGAGGGAACTCACATGAGACAAATGACGATCCTCAGGTCGATGAACTAACCTGTACACATGTCACCAGGGAACTGCTATCTGACGTCTGGTATAATCCCAACTAGCATGTTCCCGGCGAGTCCTGTCCGGTGTACTCATAACCCAATGAGCACCTGTATACATCTTAGGTGAACCAACTGACACCAGTGGCTTGTGAGACCGGCCACCACCCCTCGTCGGGGTCTCGACTGTATACACTAGTCTACTCTGGAGAATCGATGCCCTGTCTCGAAACTCCCACGACTAGGGACCTTTTAAGGATGTGCTTATAGACTACCAGCTCCCACGTATATGATCGCCATCATACTGCCGGCAGTCAAGCAAGAATCCTAGGGGCTCTATCAACGTGTAATAGCGACATGCCAGGTCACCTAAAGAAGTACACGATGATAAAGATAAACCAGATAGCATACTATCATCTCGAGTAAGACTGTCCTACCGGGATAGGTCCTCCCTCAATCATTGCAATCACGTGCCTGTGATCCAATAATTGACTCTGAGGGCACTATCTCCAACAATCTCCCACTTGCACTCAAGGCTAATTATTGCGATGCCGCATACTCACAGCCCGTGTGATACCGAACACCCAACTCCTCTACTAGTCAGTCTCACAAAGCTCGTTTGCGAAACTATTGCGTTCGAGGAATAGCCTCAGTGAGTGGATCCATGTGATGTTTCTTTCTATGTCTCTCTATACCTCAAGTTCGCGGAGAAAGCCATCTCCCGAAATAAGCAATACCTGTCTTAGAATGTCTGGATGTCTGATGGGACCTAGCTCATAAATGAACTCCAAATCCAAACTTCTTAGACTGTATCGTCAACTGAACTTAATCAGTATCCTGCGCCATGCCACCCTCAGTATTTCCTTGGACCACCTGTCCAAAATACTGCCCCTCGTCAGAAGGAAAACTATAACTCTGACAACCTCCTTGTCGTCCATGTCACCTTGGAAGCCTGGAATGATAACTGTCTCCCAAATGAGGCTGTCGTTATCATATGCCTAGAACATCCACTTATGTTCTAAGACTGCTTCCGACTGTTTCTCCAGGATTGGATCAATATCAACTTATTGCATCTAGTGCAAGAACAACATCTGGCGTGGTACTTGACATCTCATGATTGACTCAATTGCCTAAGCAAGTGATCTGCCAATCATGAGTATCCCTCTCCTCTTTAGTCTATAAGACACCTTTAGAGAGGGTGACTCCATCAACTGCAGGTACACTACCGTGTCAGGAGTCGTCCATTCTAAATACTCATAGAATGCTGTCAAGGTACCCAGATTGGGAAACCACCCAAATCTAGATCTAAAAACATAGATCTAGCAACCAGTATGTCTGATATAATATCCAAGTCCTATGTGGAGAAAACACTGTGTGACGACCAAAGTATAACCGATCGTAGTATAGGAATATCACTTCCTACTACCTTCTCAACAGATTCATCCCCTATTCTGATGACGTCAAACCTATGACTGTCACATCAGAAATAGATGATCAATCTCCGCTACATCTGCTTTGGTCTATAAATAGACATAAGCCTGATGTCCACCAATGCTTCCGCTGCTCCCACTGACTACGACAACCCTCTGGCAGAGTCATATAGACGTGCATTTCTAAAGCTAGTTTAGAACGACGCTATACTCATCCTCCTGCCGGGTCTCGCAGCCTGGAACAACAATAATGGCAAGTGTGGGTAAACAAGAACTTCCCTGTCACCGTCCTTGAGGCTACCGGAGTACCTCTCGGGTGCCTGAAGTTACCCACCTTATCTGCGGAGTGGCCAATGGAATGTCAAATCAGATTGAATCTTTAGGTTCCTTATCAAATCTTCAGTAATCGTTTGCGGTTCTGGAATCACTTCCAGTTCTACCATACTCCCACTTCTGTTTTTTGAAAAATCCATTTCTTTTAAAAAAATATGGCGAGTCAAGAACAATATCTCTATTGATCTTCCAGATGGTAGAAAATCAACCCTCGTCATAGCCTGGGTCAACCCGCAAACAGCCATTACAGAAACGTGCCTTGAGTTGTCCAGTGTCTGGTTTTAATCATAAGCCGGACAACTCCCCGTACCTTAACAACGTTAAGATATGAACTGTTCTATATCCAATATAGAACCAGAGGCACTGTTTCAATTGAACTAGATTCAAATCATGCAGCTATCTCCAGTGCATGTCAACTAAATGGAAGGAGACCGATCAGCGTTACTCAACTTAGGAATGCTTCCAATTATGAGTAACCTGAAAGAGAAGCGATTTCTCTTTATCATTACTATCAACCGAATACCATACACAAGTATCTACATCTTCGATCACTTTGAAGAATCCCGATACGTGCTATACCTGGTTCTCTACTCTATTCAAATACCTATAACTCCTCAAAACTCAGACCCTGTGTTTCCACGAAACACATGTCTAAGAACTGGAGAAGTTAAAAGTAAACAGAATATAGTATGAGGACCAACCCCTCTGTCCTAATGGACACTGGACAACATACAATACTCTGTATAAGTCCGCTGAGTCTAACAACTCTTTCACTGTGTGTCGTAGGTTGAAAACTGTACTTATGGTTAAGAAGAATTACACCTCTGTTTAATGCTCCTTACCTAACCATCCACTGATATAGGTAAATGTCATCGACATAATATCAAAAGGTATATCTCACTCTATGAAAATAGACGTACAGATATATCAATTTGAAATTGGTGCACAACAGCGGATATTCAAAACCAAATATTTGCCGACCGGCAAACAGCCCAGATGATCTCCTCAAATATCACCGATTACAACGAATCCCGATATAATGAGGATGATCACCCTATTCCCAATAACTTACTCCCACTCATCATCTGTAAAACCATACAGATGTGAGAATCATACCTGGTAAATACATACCCTGGAGTAAGTGTCTAATCGGGAAATCAGTTTTTTATTAACAGTACACAGTGAAACTGAAACATTGAAATGTTTCGTTGGGGTATCCTGGTATTCCTAGTAATGCCTCTTCCATTATCCAGATTCACAACTGTAACCGTATAATTCTTTGCCACTTCTCCAAATCCCTTTATATGTCTTTAGTCATTACCTTCTGTACACCCCATTAGGCCAAATGGTTTTCTTCCTTCCCTACCGTTCGGCACCAGCCTATGGTTTGGAAGAAGACTATCCAATAAGCATAATGGGTGTACTGTCCCAATCCTAGGAACACTCGCAATGTGAGAGAAGGTGAAGATAAAAGACACCTGAATGTACTTTATTCCTATTTCTCCTGAACCAGAATCCATCCCCGAACTGGAACAAGTTCCTTTCGAGTTCGTATATAATCATACGATGGAGTATCCAATAAACTGTGGATCTTCGTAGTGATACGGAGTGTCCTGGAGAAATACAAAGGTGATTTAGGATTGGCGAAGAAATACTTGGTTTGGTCGTGAATAGCAGTCGCAATTTACTTTGCCCTCTTACTAATCCCTTGCTTTGTCTTAATCTTAATACCTTCTGCACACCGTTTAGGCTAATTGGTTTTCTTCATTACCTACCGGTCGGCACCAGCATAAGGTTTGGAAGAAGACTATCCAATTTGCGTAATAGGTGTGCTATCTCCTAAACCAAGGAGTACTCGCAATGAGAGAAGGTGAAAAGAAAAGACAACTGAATAATCCTATTCGTTTTCTCCAAAACCGGAAACCATCCTCGAAGTCCTTCGAGTTCGTATATAACCATACGATGGTTTTGTCCAATGGAAGTGGACGTTCGTAGTAATACGGGGTGTCCTGGAGAAATGGGTAAAAGTAGGAGTGGCAATGAGGTCTGCAACTCTGACAATCCAAAAGCCTGTGTTTAAGAAGGTTCGGTCAACTTGGTCACTGAGTCATAGTCCAGGGTCGGGTCAATGGTCGGTGCCAAAGAGAGAGAGAAAAGAAACACTCAGCGTGCACTCTAACCTAGATCAGAATGGTTATCACTTTGTCTAATCTGGAAGCCTCCCACTGTACCTCAAATTCTCCTCCAAACCTGAAAGAAGAATTAGTCGGGGTCACCCGAGGAGTAAACCAACTCATCAGTGGGAATCGGGATCCAACTATCATCGCATGATAACGTGACGGAATCCATTCACGTCACCACACTCCAAAAGGTATGCGCATGCCTGGCAAGTTTCAGTTCTTTTGAAACTCCCGATGTGATTTTTACCCCTAGGACCCAAGTGACCTTGACTGAGCCAACATATCAAAGGATCCTAGTCAAGTTCAACCCGTCATTATCTTGATTGCATTAGACCCACCCGCACGAGTCCTTGACTGAGCCAAAATGACCGTACGACTGTCCTAACCAATCACAAATCCATGCAACAGAAAAGCACTACATAGCTACCGAACACTACGCCTCGGCTAAGCACGACATACGTAGCACGAATACTAAGTAATACTAATCTGAAATGACGGAGGGCTACGACTGGTTTTTGGCGAAAAACCTTTAACGTAATGAACTTGATATCGTTGAAGGAACTGCACAACTTTTTATAAAATATAGTGACGAAAACCTTTACTAAAGAGGTCACTCCCGGTGAAGGGATCTCGGCTCTTTCCCCGTAGAATGAGGTGCAGGATATTCCAAATGAATACCACGATGCAAAGCAAAAGTAATCGGCTATAGTGAAGTTAATGCCCTGACGCAAACTTTTTGTCCAAGGGGTCACTCCCGGTGAAGGGATCTCGGCCCTTGCCTCGTCGACTGAGGAGCAGGATATTCCAAATGAATACCACGATGCAAAACAAAAGAGAACGTCGTTGCAATAACAGCTTTTTGAAAAATGTTCCAACAACATCAGAATAGGTTTGTTTATCTTGCATTGATCCGAATCAACGCAGTCCCATCAATTAATCACACCACAAAGAACGAAAATATACTGACGTACGTATATGCCATCCGCATTCGCCACTGGGTCCCGTCATCACCCGTTAGGTTAGCTAACTAACGGCAGAGCGGGGACTGGACTAGCGCGGATGTAAAACATATACAACATCTACTAATATATATACCAATATATTATATTCGCTCAAGGCGTGATAAAAATGCAACATCACAGAAATGTACAGCATCACAGAACAATACAGATATCTGGAAGCCCCGGGTTTCACAGAGCCGCTGCTGAAACCCGACGTTCCCCTGGTCGTGTGGATAGCCTGTGCAATGAAATCCTAGACCCCTACGGGCGCGGCAAGTCACCCGCCAAAACCTGAAGCGAGGCAGCCCCCTCCAGCACCGTGAATGGACCACCCAGCACTTCATGGAATCCGGTAACTTGGGCACCCCTCCTGGGTCAACCTGTACCCCCTACGAGTGCGGCGAATAGCCCGCCAATCCTAGAGAGAAGCCCCCTCCGTCTCAATGCCATGAGATACGGGCCCGTTGCCCTCTAGAACCCGGCTATCCGTGCACCCCTCCGCGGGGTAATCCTAGTACAGAAAGTAAAATATACATACACCGGGTACATCGACCGCAACCAGGTCGTGCCCCAAAAGAATAATACAAACAGGCAGTGACGGCGGTCCACATGTCGGACGCTCGCCCCGCAAAATCAAATGTACATAATACAACAAAACTGTACTAGCATTGCATCCAGGCTATCCCCCACGACCAATCCGCAACAACACAGCATAAACATAGAACATCAACGTGAAAGTCACGTTCGCAAATCCGTCTAACCGGGCTATAGCAGTTAGACGGGATTTACCGATCAAGTGACATTCACGGTCGCAGATATAATGTAAATACTGTGAAATAATGTGTTTAAAATATCCGATTGATCAAACAATTAACAAGTGGGCCCCTAACCAATACTGTAGCAGTCACAGAAAACCTGGGCCCAAATTTAATATTCCAAAACCCACAAAATTAGCCCAAAAGCCCACTGTAAAATTTTGACCCAGTGAAGACTACAGAGTGCGGCGGAACCGCGGCCCAAGGGGGGGTTTGGCCGCGGTTCCGCGCTAAAGCAGTCGACTGAAATTGTCGAATTTTTACAGTGGTCTTATAATGTCTTGTACAGCAGTTTTCTACAATCTGAAAAATTTTTAGACACCAAAAAATTCCAACAGAAAACTGATGTGAAGGAAAATGTGGTTTTTGGGATTTTGGTCGATCGGATAAGCAAAACGCATTAGAACAAGCTAGGAAAGGTTAATGGCGTGGCTCTGATACCATGTTGCGCCACGGCAGCGCCCCGGCCTCGTACTCGAGGCCAAAATGCGGAATCAAAATTTTTTCCTTACTCGGAAACCGGCGCTACCGCGGACAATGAAAACCCGGATCGTAACCATTAACCTAATGCTAGCAATCAAGAGATAGGGTGAGAAGTATACCAAGTGATCCGAGTCCTCCGGTCTTCTCATCATCGCCCCGATCTCCCGCGGAAAGTCTTGTCTCCACATCGTCGCCTCCTCGCCGGAAAGGGCACCACATCGCCTGCGTCTTTTACGGGCTCCCGCCTCAATACCGAGGCAACTCGGGCATGAAGCCGGCAACTCGACATGCTCAAGATATGCTGTAGAATGTGTAGTAGATCATGCTAGTCTCATTTGGGGTTTGTAGTTGCCTTGATGGAGGAATGGGGTTAGGAAAAATGGTGCTTTCATTTTTCCAAAACAAGAAGAAGAAGGAGATGAAGAATTCCTCACATAACAAAGATGAACTCTCTCATTCTTTTCTTTCTCTCAAGAGAAGCTTTTTTTTTCATCAAGTTGGAAGAAGATGGTGGAGGAAAAGAATATGAAACCATAACCTTAGAAGGAAGGTGAGTGTAGGAAAAGGTGGAGGGTGACCATATCCTAACACCATCATCACAAACTCACATCAACTCCAAATCAATCTTAATCCTATCTCATCAACAAAAAGCAAATGATAATGATGGATAAGAAAGGTATCAAAAAGATGCTTTCATAATAAATCATCTTGCAAATAAATCCTCCACAAAATGTAATTTGCAAAACTGCAAATTACCCCCTCCATCAGAAATGTCCGGCCGGGAAAGAACAAAGAAAAACCGGCCGGAACGGAATGCAAACTGGCAACTCCAGAAAACTGGTCCCGTAATAAATTACAGGAAAACCCCGATACTGTGCATACACACCCGCATCTGTATTCCGACCGGATACAAATGCAATGAGACAAAATCTACACTGTACTAAACTAGGACCGGCTTAAGCCAAAGCCGGCTAGTAATATCCGTTCGATCCTGATCCGTGCAATACCGCACGTATCTGATCGAACCCTGCCATATATCCATACGGCCACTAGTACAAAACTGTCCGATCCTGATCCGTGCAATACCGCACGTATCTGATCGGACCCTGCCATATCTCCATACGGCCTCTACAGCGTTTCGCCCGAAATCTTGAGTAACTGAAAGTGTGGTGGACTCTAAAGACTCGTCAATACTATGGCTGTGGATTTAACCACTAGCACGTCAGAGGTATAAGCCAATACGTGACGGGCCACCAGCTATTGACCAAAAGGGACGTCGATGAGGAAGCTCACCCCGACGCCCAACTGAGCCTGTCAGTGACAATATCCGTACAGTCCGGTCCGTTCGTCTATGAGCATCGCATGTCGGGCCTAGGGGGTTGGTAAAAGTCAGACCCCCAAAAGCGGTACAAGTCGTGTCGGAGTGTAGCCCAGAACACCCTGAGATACTACTGGAATACCTACCAGTAAATCTCCTGCCTCGGCCGAGGGCTTTGTGTAATGGCTCTCCTAGACACAGCGCGACCTCACCCCCAATACCGGGAGAGACGAACCCCTGCAGATCCGCTCACTGCCTCCATGTGGCTCGGGACTGTACCCAACTAAAACCTGTTTGCACGACTCCTTTGAGCCGTGGTAGGGTAGTAATCAAAGCACAGTGGGAACTCACATGAGACAAATGACGATCCTCAGGTCGATGAACTAACCTGTACACATGTCACCAGGGAACTGCTATCTGACGTCTGGTATAATCCCAACTAGCATGTTCCCGGCGAGTCCTGTCCGGTGTACTCATAACCCAATGAGCACCTGTATACATCTTAGGTGAACCAACTGACACCAGTGGCTTGTGAGACCGGCCACCGGCCCTCGTCGGGGTCTCGACTGTATACACTAGTCTACTCTGGAGAATCGATACCCTGTCTCGAAACTCCCACGACTAGGGACCTTTTAAGGATGTGCTTATAGACTACCAGCTCCCACGTATATGATCGCTATCATACTGCCGGCAGTCAAGCAAGAATCCTTGGGGCTCTATCAACGTGTAATAGCGACATGCCAGGTCACCTAAAGCAGTACACGATGATAAAGATAAACCAGATAGCATACTATCATCTCGAGTAAGACTGTCCTACCGGGATAGGTCCTCCCTCAATCATTGCAATCACGTGCCTGTGATCCAATAATTGACTCTGAGGGCACTATCTCCCACAAGAGGTACTCCGGTAGCCTCAATGACGGTGGCTGGGAGGTTCTTATTTATCCAGACTTGCCATTGCTGTTGTTCCAGACTATGAGACCCGGCAGGAGGATGAGTATAACGTCGTTCTAAAATAGCTTTAGAAGTGTACGTCTATATGACTCTGCCAGAGGGTTGTCGTAGTCAGTGGGAGCAGCGGAAGCATTGGTGGACTTCATCAGAATAGGGGATGGATCTGTTGAGAAGGTAGTAGGGTGTGATGTCCTGGTATTTGGATGACATACACAGAGCAGGAAGTGAAATTCCTCTACTACGATCGGTTATATTTTGGTTGTCGCACAGTAGTTTCTCCACATGGGACTTGGATATTATATCAGACATTCTGGTTACTAGATCTATGGTTTTAGATCTAGATTTGGGTGGTTTCCCAATCTGGGTACTTAGACAGCATTCTATGAGTATTTAGAATGGACGACTCCTGGCACGGTAGTGTACCTGCAGGTGATGGAGTCACCCTCTCTAAAGGTGTCTTACAGACTAAAGGGGAGAGGGATGTGAATGATTGGCAGATCTCTTGCTTAGGCAATTGAGTCAATCATGAGATGTCAAGCACCACACCAGATGTTGTTTTTGCAGGAGATGCAATAAGTTGATATTAATCCAATCCTGGAGAAACATTCGGAAGCAGTTTTAGAACATAAGTGAATGTTCTAGGGATATGATAACGGCAGCCTCTTTTGGGAGACGGTTATCATTCCAGGCTTCCAAGGTGACCTGGATGGCAGAGTGGCTGTTAGAGTTATAGTTTTCCCTCTGACGAGGGGCAGTATTTTGGACAGGTGGTCCAGGTGGATACTGAGGGAAGGGTAGCGCAGGATACTGATTAAGTTCAGTTGACGATACAGTCTAAGAAGTTTGGATTTGGAGTTCATTTATGAGCTAGATCCCATCAGATATCCAGACATATTCTAAGACAGGTATTGCTCATTTCGGGAGATGGCTTTCTCCGCGAACTTGAGATATAAAGAGACAGAGAAAGAAACATCACAGCGGATCCACTCACTGAGGCTAATCCTCGAACGCAATAGTTTCGCAAACGAGCTTTGTGAGACTGACTAGTAGAGGAGTTGGGTGTTCGGTATCACATGGACTGTGAGTATGCGACATCGCAATAATTAGCCTTGAGTGCAAGTGGGAGATTGTTGGAGACAGTGCCCTCAGAGTCAATTATTGGATCACAGGCACGTGATTGCAATGATTGAGGGAGGACCTATCCCAGTAGGACAGTCTTACTCAAGATGATAGTATGCTATCTGGTTTATCTTTATCATCATGTACTGCTTTAGGTGACCTTACAGGTCACTATTGCACGTTGATAGAGCCCATAGGATTCTTGCTTGACTGCCAGCAGTATGAGGGCGATCATATACGTGGGAGCTGGGGTCTATAAGCACATCCTTAAAAGGTCCCTAGTCATGGGAGTTTCGAGACTGGGCATCGATACTCCATTAGTAGACTAGTATATACAGTCGAGACCCCGACGAGGGGCGGTGGCCGGTCTCACAAGCCACTGGTGTCAGTTGGTTCACCTAAGATGTATACAGGTGCTCATTGGGTTATGAGTACACCTGACAGGACTCGCCGGGAACCTGCTAGTTGGGATTATACCAGACGTCAGATAGCAGTTCTCTGGTGACATGTGTACAGGTTAGTTCATCAACCTGAGATCGTCATTTGTCTCGTGTGAGTTCCCACTGCACTTTGATTACTACCCTACCACGGCTCAAAGGAGTCATGCAAACAGGTTTTAGTTGGGTACAGTCCCGAGCCACATGGAGGCAGTGAGCGGATCTGCAGGGGTTCGTCTCTCCCGGTATTGGGGGTGAGGTCGCGCTGTGTCTAGGAGAGCCATTACACAAAGCCCTCGGCCGAGGCAGGAGATTTACTGGTAGGTATTCCAGTAGTATCTCAGGGTGTTCTGGGCTACACTCCGACATGACTTGTACCGCTTTTGGGGGTCTGACTTTTACCAACCCCCTAGGCCCGCCATGCGATACTCATAGACGAACGGACCTGACTGTACGGATATTGTCACTGACAGGCTCAGCAGGGTGTCAGGATGAGTTCGCTCATCGACGTCCCTTTTGGTCAATAGCTGGTAGCCCGTCACGTATGGCTAATACCTCTGACGTGCTTGTGATTAAATCCACAGCCATTGTATTGACGAGTCTTTAGAGTCCACCACACTCAGTTACTCAAGTTTTGGGCGAAACGCTGTAGAGGCCGTATGGAGATATGGCAGGGTTCGATCAGATACGTGTGGTATTGCACGGATCGTGATCGGACGGATTTTACTAGCGGGCTTTGGTTTAAGCCGGATCCTAGTATTAGACAGTGTAGTTTTGTCTCTTTACATTTGTATTCAGTGGGAATACAAATGCGGTCATGTATATGCAGTAGTGGGGTTTTCCTGTAATTTATTACGGGATCAGTTTTCTGAAGTTGCCAAATTGCATTCCGTTCCGGCCGGTTTTCCTTTGTTCCTTCACGGACGGATTTTTGTGTTGGAAGGGGGTTATTTGCAAGTTTGCAAATAACTTATAGTGGAAGGGGTTACTTTCATTTGGAGAGATTATGATATGACCATCATCATTATATTCTCTTTACATCACTCACTTGCATTAATTGAGATTAGAATTGGATTTGATTTAGTGTGACAATGTTATCATTGCTTTTGGGGTGTGGTCACCTTTATTCCTCTCCTACACTCACCTCCCTTCATGGATTCACTCCCTCATATTTGGCCGGCCACATTTGAGAGGAGGAGAGAGAGGTTCATTTTGATGTGGCATTTTTCTCATCTCATTTTCTTGCTAGGAAAAATGAAAGCACCATTTTTCATATCTTCATTCCTCCACATCATCCATGGCAACTTCATTACCCCAAAGAGACAAGTTTTTACACTACACCTACAGTACCTTTGGACGCGTCAGCTAGCCAACTTCGCGCCCGAGTTGCCTCGGTCCAGAGGTGGGAGCCCGTAACAGAAATCGGCTACGTGGTGCCCTTTCCGACGAGGAGGTGACGGACGGAGATTCCGCGGGAGATCGGAGTGGAGACGAAGACCGAAGGACACGGATCGCTTGGTATATCTCTCCCCCCATTCTCTTGATAGCTAACATTAAGTTAATGGTCACGATCCGGGTTTATTGTCCGCGGTAGCGCCGGTTTAAAGTTAAGAAAATTTTTGATTCCGCATTTTGGCCTCGAGTAGAAGGCCGGGGCGCTGCCGTGGCACAACACACACTACATCCTAGAGATATTGGATTAGAATCCCAAGTTCTCCAATTGCTCCTTTTGTTACTTAGCAAGGAGCTAGAGCCATGGATCACATCCCTCGGGTGGATCATCTACGAAAAAGGAGGACCGGAGAATAAGCTCGATCCTGGAGAACCAATGGAGCGGGAAAAGAAGTTCAAGCATGTTCAAGGTGGCCACTAGGAGCACATGATGAAGAAAGAAGACCAAAGGACACGGATCATTTGGTGAGGCTTTCTTATCATAGTAGATAACACTCCTAGTTTAGCTAGTTAGGTTTATGGAAAGATCCGTTTTAATTGGGTTATTCTAGCGCCGTTTTGAAACTCCTAGAAAAATTTTGTTCCGCAAACCGCTACGTTTGATGGCTTGGGCGTTAGGGTAACCCAACATGGTATCAGAGCCATCCCATAAACCTATACTAGCTACTTCTAACGTGTTTGAAATATCGATCGACCGAAATTTTCGAAACCGCAATTCCAAAAATGTAGTTTCTGTCGAATTTTTAAAGTGGTCGAAAAATCATTTTCAGTGTATCAAAAATTCGTGCAGGGTTTTTTAGAGCAATCCAAGAAATTTGAAAGCATGAACCCTCAACTCCACCGCAGAAGCGCCGCCAAACATGCTTGTTTGCGGCGGTTCCGTGGCCAAAGTTTGGTTTCTATGCTCAAAATTTCTACAGTTGCTCTATTTGTTGGAATTATGGTTTCTGGGATATTTAGTTCTTGGGCCCAGAATTGTTTGAGTACTGGTTTAGCACTTGGGGTCTATTCGGAAATGTTTAGTCGATTGAAATTTTAAAATATGTGTGATTATCAGTACTTAGATTAGCATCTGCGACCGTGAATGTCATTCGCTCGGTATAACCTGTCTAACTGCTATATGTTCTTTTAGACGAGTTTGCGAACGTGACATTCACGTTGATGTTCTGTGATTGTGATGATATTGTGTTTGGATTGTCGTGGTGGATAGCCGGTGGTGCAATGATTTAGTCAGTTTATATTCATTTGTGAAGGGATTCCTTAGCACCACTACTAGGGTTTGATAGCATCACACATGCCATATTTAAATTTTTAGAGGGTGCTAACGAATTAGTCCTAGGAATCAAACTAGAAAAGCTAGGGTAACAAAAAGATAGTAAGCTTTTTACCACTAAGTGAACTAGAAATACTATAAGTCAATGTTACACACCCCACAATGCGGGGAGGCGGAATAGGTAAAACAATCATTTTGTTCAAAGTAACATCGACTATCAAACGGATCTTTGCTAAACCCTAACTAACAAACTATTTAGAAGTAGTTAACTACTATGATAGAAGATTATAGATACTAGTCCTTCTTGTTCTTTTTGTTCACCTCCTCGTCGGCCTCCTCGATGTGATAGAAGATCCACCCGAGAGTTCCTTCTCCAAGCTTTAACCTCTAACTTGAGGTAACTAAGTAGCTAGGATTGCTAATCCAAGTGACCTAGAGGATATAGAGATAGATTAAAGATCTATTAGTCTTGCTAACCCTAGGGTTCTCAACACATGAGAGGATTAGGGTTCGGATGAAGAAGATGAGAGCTTGAGGAGAGAGAATGTGTATGTGATAATGAATTGAATCTTAAGTCATTTGGATAAATAATGAAGCATGAAAATATCTAAGCAATAATATATTAAATCAACAACCATGCTTCATTAATTACTTTGAGATGAATCACCTCATGACCCATGGTGCAATTAATGAAAATTACACATCACCTCTCCACCTCATTAAGTTTAATTCATAAATGAATTAAAACTAAATGAGTCACCTTTCTTATAGAAGCTTCTCGACTAATTACGAGAATACCCCTCCCATCCGTATTTACGAAAAACACGGATATACTGAGACCGCATAAATCCAATAATCCAATACTAGAATCTGGCTTAAACCAAAGCCTGCTAGTATAATCTGTCCGAACATCATACTGCACAAGTACACGTATATGTCCAAACCCTGTCGTAAAAACCATACGACCTCTATATCGTTTCGCTTGAAGCAGGGAAGCCCTTTGTGTGAGACTCTAAAGACTCGTACGCTGGCAGTGGGTTTAACCACAGGCCGCAAGCGGTACTAGCTGTACGTAACGGTCCCCAGGTAGATGTCGATAAGAAGGCCGATGAGGAAACCCATCCGAACTCCTACTGAGCCTGATGTGACAATCTCCGTACAGTTCAGTCTGTTCGTCTAAGACTACCGCATATCGAGCCTAGGGGGCGGCAAGCGTCAGTCCCCTAATAGCGGTATAAGTCGTGTCGGAGTGAAGCCCATTACACCTTGAGAAACTACTGGAATACCTACCAGTAAATCTCGCTTGCCCTGGCCAGGGACCTTGCGTAATGGCTCTCCAAACACAGCGCGATATCAACCCCAATACCGGGAGAGACGAATCCTATCTAACTGCCACTGCCTCCAAGTGCTTTGGGACTGCACCCAACTGCTACCTGTTTGTACGGCTCCTTTGAGCCGTGGTAGGGTAGCAATCTAAGAACAGTGGGAACACACTCGAGACGAAGCAGCAGTGTCAAGTCAATGGACTATGCTGTACTCATGTCACCTGGGAATTGTTAACTGACGACGGGTATAATATCAACCAACAGTTCCCTTCAAGTCCTGTCCGGTGTATCCGTAACCCAACGATCACCTGCATACTATCTCCAGTACAATGTACTAATGGCTGTGGGAAAGACCATTTCCCCTGCTGGGAAGAGAAGCGTATACACTAATCTACTCCGGAGTATCGATGCCCTGTCTTGATAATCCTACGACTAGGGACCTGAAAAAGGATGTGCTTGTAGACTACCCAGCCCCCACTAGTGTGACTGCCATCGCAACGCTGGTAGTCAAGCAAGATCCTAAGGACTCTATCAATATGTATTCGCGATATGCTAAAAGAAACATATACACATATTAAGATAGATATAAACCAAGTAGCATACTATTATGTTGAGCAAGATTATTAATATAACTGTGAATATCCCAAGTTTCCATTAAATTATATACAAGCTAGTATGATACAATAATGGCCCCTAGGGCATATACACTAACAATCTCCCACTTGCACTAGGGCCATGTACTGGCGTATCGAAGACCTATCATCTCGAATAGCCTCTCGAACTGTGTCTGAGGTATGACCTTTATGAATGGATCTGCAGTGTTCTCCTCTGTAGCAACTCTCCGGACCTCGATCTCCCGGCGATCAATGATCTCCCTGATCAGTTGATACCGCCTCAAGATGTGTCTGGACTTTTGATGGGACCTGGGTTCCATCGCTAAAGCTATAGCCCCGTTGTTGTCATAATACAGAGGTATTGGATCAACAATGGATGGAACCACCTGAAGTTCTGTTAAGAACTTCTTTACCCAGACTGCTTCTTTTGTGGCATCAGAAGCTGCGATATACTCCGCTTCCATCGTCGAGTCAGCAACGATGTCTTGCTTGGAACTCTTCCAGCATACCGTCCCTCCATTGAGGGTAAAGACATAACCTGACATAGACTTGGAGTCATCCTTGTCACTCTGGAAGCTGGAGTCAGCAAAATCCTCGATCTGGAGGTCCTTTCCACCGTAAACTAAGAATGTTCTTTACTGCTATCCAGTGCTTCTCCCCTGGGTCCGACTGATACCGGCTTACCACGCTAAGTGTGTAAGCTACATCTGGTCTGGTACATAACATCGCATACATTATAGAGCCTACCGCAGAAGCGTAGGGTATAATTAACATGTGATCCCTTTCCAAATCAGTCCTTGGAGACATCTCTTTGGAGAGGGTGATTCCGTGACAAGCCGGTAAATTACCGTGCTTAGAATCTTCCATACTGAATCTTTTCAGTAAAGTGTTGATATACCTGGACTTCGAAAGTCCCAAAATCCTCTTAGATCTATCACGATAGATCTGGATCCCCAGAATGTAAGAGGCATCACCCAGGTCTTTCATGGGGAACCTGTGTGACAAGAATCCTTTGACAGATTGTAGCATAGGAATGTCATTTCCTATCAAGAGAATGTCATCCACGTACAAGACGAGGAATACGACAGTTCGTGCTACAATCTTACTATATATGCATGGCTCATCTGGATTTTTGATAAAGTCATATTCTTTGACCGTTTCATCAAAACAGATGTTCCAACTCTGTGATGCCTGCTTTAGTCCATAAATGAACTTAAGCAACTTGCACACTTTTCCGCTGCTCCCACTCTGATTGAAACCTTCTGGCTGATCCATATAGACGCACTCGTCTAAATTTCCATTTAGAAAAGCCGTCTTTACGTCCATCTGCCAGATCTCATAATCGTGGAAGGCATCAATGGCAAGAAGGATCCGAATGGATTTGAGCATAGCCACTGGAGAAAAGGTTTCGTCATAGTCCAAACCAGGCCTTTGACGAAAACCCTTTGCAACAAGTCTAGCTTTATAGGTTTCCACCTGTCTATCTACACCAATCATCCTTCTGAAGATCCACTTGCATCCTATGGGTTTTACCCCATCTGGAGCAAAGTCCAAAGTCCATACTTTGTTGGTGTACATGGACTCCATTTCGGTCCGCATTGCATCCAGCCATCTTACCGAGTCGCCACTCTGAATGGCCTGCTGGAAGCTAGTAGGTTAATCATTATCAATGATGCAATCCTCTCTATCCCCGTCTATGAGAAAACCGTAGTATCACTCAGGCGGATGAGACGGCCTACTACTCCTGCGGAGGGGTGAGAGAATGTCCTGTTCTTCTAGAACTTCTGGTTCTACCAAGATTTCAGTAGTAGCTTGTGGTTCTGGAATTTCTTCCTGTTCTATTGTGCTCCCACTTATTTCCTTTTCTAAAAACTGTTGTTCTAGAAAATGGGCATTACGAGAAACAAAAACCTTTTGTTCCTCTGCGTACTAGAAAAAATACCCCTTGGAGTTCTTTGGATATCCCACAAACTTACACTGTACTGAGCGTGCTTCGAGTTTGTCCGCATGCTGCTTTTTAACAAAAGTTGGACATTCCCCTATCTTCAGATACTAAAAATAGGGTTTCTTCCCACTCCACATCTGATATGTTGTGGTAGGCACAGTCTTGGTAGGAACCCTGTTCAAAAGATATGCATCTGATTCTAGTGCATAGCCCCAGAAAGATCGCGGTAACTCAGCATTACTCATCATGGAACGTACCATATCCAATAGGGTTCGGTTCCGTCTCTCCGATACACCGTTGTGTTGTGGAGTGTATGGAGGAGTAAGCTGAGAGAGAATTCCATTCTCTTTTAGGTAATCCAGGAACTCGCCACTTAAGTATTCACCACCTCGATCAAATCTCAGTGTCTTGATACTTTTGCCGGTTTGGTTTTCTACTTCATTCTTATATTCTTGGAATTTCTCAAAGGCCTCGGATTTATGTTTCATCAAGAAAATGAATCCATACCTAGAGAAATCATCCGTAAAAGCAATGAAATATGAAAAATCGCTTCTTGCATGTATAGACATTGGACCACATACATCGCTGTGTATGAATCCTAAGAGCTCGCTCGCTCTTACTCCATGTCCAGTGAATGGAGTCTTTGTCAACTTTCCTTTGAGACATGATTGACAAGTGGCATAAGATTGATATTCGAACGGATCCAAGTATCCTTCTTTATGTAACTTAGTTACCTTGTCTCATTGATGTGACCTAATCTACAATGCCATAAGAAAGCCTGATTTATATCTGGAGACTTTCTTTATAGTGTGTTCTGGACATTGAAAATCTGCAATTGGTTTAACACATATATACCGTTATCTAGTGTACCGGACCCAATCAAACCATGATTAAGGTGGATGTTAACAACATCGCTTACAAACGTGAAATCATAACCTTCTTTTGATACCAACGATACTGATATGATATTACACGTTAAACTAGGTACACAAAAACAGTTGCGCAAAACCAAAATATGTCCACTCGTCAATCCAAGGTGATAATCCCCTACGGACACAGCATCCACGCTCGCACCGTTAGCAACCTGGAGGGTCATATCACCAACCTTTAGTACTCTACGGCTTCTCAGTGCCTGCAATGAATTGCATATATGAGATCCTGATCCGGTATCCAATAACCAGGAAGTAGAGTTGATTGATAGAAAATTTTCAATTACAAACACACCTGAAGCCGAAGCCACAACTTGCCTCGGGTCCTGGTTCTTAGCATTCCAAGCTTTGCAATCCTTCTTCTAATGGCCCTTTCTATGACAGTGGAAGCACTCGTCCTTTGCCACTATCGGCACTGCAACCTTTTCCTTTCCCCCGGCTTCCACCTTACCAACACCTCCTCTTGGTTTGGTAGGGGTCTTCATCTTCCTTCCTTTGGCTTTCTCCTTGGACATGGAAGAGGAAGCACCATGAACAAACAGAGCGGATGTTTCCCTTGCTTTCTGCAAGGTGCCGTCTGCACTCCTTAACATGTTGAGGAGTTCTGGAAGTTCAACTTCTTTACCTTGAATGTTGAAATTCAAGATAAACTGGACGTAGGTGGAAGGAAAGGACTGGAGAATCAAGTCTGTATACAGCTCGTTCTCTATTATTGTCCCGAGGTCCACGAGCTCCTCTATGTAGCCAATCATCTTGAGGACATGTTCCCCAACAGATGATCCGACGGCCAGCCTCGACTGAAACAAGTTCTTTGAGGTCTCGTATCTAGCTATACGAGATTGCTCTCCATACAATTCCTTGGTGTGGAGAAATATGGATTCAAGATCCATATTCTCGTGCCTTCTCTGATGTTCATTATTTATAGAGGCAAGCACGATGCATTTGGCTTTTGCGCAGTCAATCTCCCAGGTCTTGCAGATTTCCTTATCCGCGACTCTGGATTCTGGACCTGGGACGACATGGGCTTTTGTAGTAAGGACATACCCCAATTTGTCATAAGCTATTTCCATCTTGACATTCCGGAACCAATCTTTATAGTTTGGCCATGCCAAAATATTTTTATCTAATAATAACTTAAGGCCCGTCATGTTCTTGGTCGCTGCAATTAGGAGAGAGAGAGAAGAAAACACTTTAGCATGATGCTCTTGCAAGTTTAGAGTGGTTTTTAGTTTATCTAAACAGGATGGCTCCTACTGTTTCTCGAATCCTTCCTTAAACCATAAAAGAAGAACCAGTCAGGGCTATTCTCACCGTACAATACTTGCTTAACCGTTCAGCCAGGCCAGTGTCGGTACTTCGAGGGAGGTTTTACGACGCTTTTGCGAAGTTCCTTAATTAAATAACCTCTTTTCCCTGGGGCATAGCCCTGCTGACACCTTTCTCGACACCTACTTGGTTTATAGCATTGATCGTTAAGTGAAAGATTCTCTCGATGAGTAGAATATACTCACAGTAGGATCGGGATCCAAATATCATCGTGTGATAAAGCTGAAGGAATCTTACCAAAATTATCACACTCCAAATGGTATGCAACTCTAGCAAGTTTCAGTTTCTTTAGAAACTCCCGATATTGATTTTTGCCCCACGCTCTTATGACCTTGACGTTGACCAAAATATCATAAGTCACATGTCAAGTTCTACCCATCATTATCTTATTAATTTGAACCCACCCATACATACCCCTGACGTTGGCCAAATAGCAGTACGACTGTCCCAAACCAACTCACCTATCCATGCAACAGATGAATACCCAACAGCTACCAAACACTATGCCTTAGCGTTGGTCAAAATACATAGCTTGAATACTACTGAATCCCAAATGAAATGACAGAGGGATACAAATGGTTTTCGCAAAACCGTGAACGTAGTGAACTTGATATAATCGAAGGAACCTGATAGATTTTAAAAGGAGTGGTTTAAGCTCCACAATTAAAAAAATCTGCTGTTTTAAAATAACCAAGTGGTTTCTTTTAAATTGTTCCAACGATTCAACTTTGGTTTATTTTCTTTGCATTAATAAAATGCGTCCCATCAATTAACCTATCATTGCATAAAACAACGAAAATACAACGTCCGCTTATGCCATCCGCATTCACCACTGGGCCCCGTCATTCACCCGTTAGGTTACTTAACTAACGACAGAGCGGGGGCTGGGCTAGCGCGGATGCAAAACATAAGCAACGCCTACTAGATATCATACATAAATATTGTACATTCGTCAGACGCAATAATAGGCATTCTAGATCACAGATGAACATATTGTATATTCTAGGAATCCGCATTTCTTTTGAGCCTGCAATGAAAAACGGATTATATAGTTGTGATGAATAGCCAACCCCACCCTAGACCCCTACGGGTACGACAAACTACCCGTCAAGTACCCAAAGTGAAGCGGTCTCCCTCAACGACGTGAGTAGGCCACTAAGCACTTCAAAGTACCCGGTAGTTTATGCACCCCACCTTGGGTCTATCCTAGGAGAAGAAAACAGTAAATGAAATAATACAACGGTGGCTACAACCTCAACCCGTATGTGCCCCGCAAAAGAATATTACAACAAATTACAATTTACATTTGAATGAAAGAAACACTCGTCTCACATCCCCGGCTATCCATTCACGATAATCCAACAAGTTCATATCCACAAACACAAAGTAACCATTACAGAAATGTGCAACCCCCTGCTAACCGACATATAGCAATTAGGGGAGGTTTACGAACACATTAATCACAACACAGATATAATCCAGTTAGCCAAAGTTTTTAGAATTTCGATTAATCACAACATTTGAATCTACCCCAAATACATTTCTGTGCACATAAAACCTGAGCGGAAACAAAATATCCCAGAAAACCCAACATCAACACAGAAGAATAACTGAGCAAATTTGGGTTGACTCGGTGTCAACTCGGCCGTGGATCCGCAGCGGATCGCTTGTATCGGGCGCGGTTCCGCGGCGGTTTGGACGAGTCACGATCCCAAATTTCTTCGCAATTCTTAAAAAACCCTGCTTGTATTTTTTAAGGTCCCTGAAAAATTTTTAGACCCCAATTTAAAATCGGCAGAAACTTGGTGAAAATGTCGTTTTTTCGGGATTAAATCGCGATCGAATTTCTAAAGACTTTTCTAACATGTTAGTTATGGTTTAGCTAGGCTCTGATACCACTGTAAGTAAACGTTACACACCCCACAAGATGTGGGGAGGCGGAATAGGTAAAACAATCATTTTGTTCAAAGTAACATCGACTATCAAATGAATTTTTGCTAAACCCTAACTAACAAACTATCTAAAAGTAGTTAACTACTATGATAGAAGATTATACCTCAAGATACTAGTCCTTCTTATTCACCTCCTCGTCGGCCTCCTCGATGTAATAGAAGATCCACCCGAGAGTTCCTTCTCCAAGCTTTAACCTCTAACTTGAGGTAACTAAGTGGCTGGGATTGCTAATCCAAGTGACCTAGATGATATAGAGATAGATTAAGGATCTATTAGTCTTGCTAACCCTAGGGTTCTCAACACATGAGAGGATTAGGGTTAGGATGAAGAAGATGAGAGCTTGAGGAGAGAGAATGTGTATGTGATAATGAATTGAATCTTAAGTCATTTGGATAAATAATGAAGCATGAAAATATCTAAGCAATAATATATTAAATCAACAACCATGCTTCATTAATTACTTTGAGATGAATCACCTCATGACTCATGGTGCAAATAATGAAAATTACACATCACCTCTCCACCTCATTAAGTTTAATTCACAAATGAATTAAAACTAAATGAGTCACCTTTCTTCTAGAAGCTTCTCCACTAATTACGAGAATGCCCCTCCCATCCGTATTTACGAAAAACACGGATATACTGAGACTGCATAAATCCAATAATCCAATACTAGAATCTGGCTTAAACCAAAGCCTGCTAGTATAATATGTCCGAACATCATACGTGCACAAGTACACGTATATGTCCGAACCCTGTCGTAAAAACCATACGACCTCTATATCGTTTCGCCTGAAGCAGGGAAACCCTCTGTGTGGGACTCTAAAGACTCGACTCGTACGCTGGCAGTGGGTTTAACCACAGGCCGCAAGCGGTACTAGCTGTACGTAACGGTCCCCAGGTAGATGTCGATAAGAAGGCCGATGAGGAAACCCATCCGAACTCTTACTGAGCCTGATGTGACAATCTCCGTACAGTCCGGTCTGTTCGTCTAAGACTATCGCATATCGGGCCTAAGGGGCGGCAAGCGTCAGTCCCCTAATAGTGGTATAAGTCGTGTCGGAGTGAAGCCCATTACACCTTGAGAAACTACTGGAACACCTACCAGTAAATCTCGCTTGCCCTGACCAGGGACCTTGCGTAATGGCTCTTCAAACACAGTGCGATATCAACCCCAATACCGGGAGAGACGAATCCTATCTAACCCCACTGCTTCCAAGTGCTTCGGGACTGCACCCAACTGCTACCTGTTTGCACGACTCCTTTGAGCCGTGGTAGGGTAGCAATCTAAGAACAGTAGGAACACACTCGAGACGAAGCAGCAGTGTCAAGTCAACGGACTATTCTATACTCATGTCACATGGGGACTGTTAACTGACGACGGGTATAACACCAACCAACAATTCCCTGCGAGTCCTGTCCGGTGCATCCGTAACCCAACGATCACCTGCATACTATCTCCAGTACAATGTACTAATGGTTGTGGGACAGACCATTTCCCCTGCTGGGAAGAGAAGCGTATACACTAGTCTACTTCGGAGTATCGATGCCCTGTCTTGATAATCCTATGACTAGAGACCTGAAAAAGAATGTGCTTGTAGACTACCCAGCCCTCACTAGTGTGACTGCCATCACAACGCTGGTTGTCAAGCAAGATCCTAAGGGCTCTATCAATATGTATTCGCGATATGCTAAAAGAAACATATACACATATTAAGATAGATATAAACCAATAAGCGTACTACTATGTTGAGCAAGACTGTTAATACAACTGTGAATAACCCAAGCTTCCATTAAGTAATATACAAGCTAGTATGATACAATAATGGCCCCTAGGGCATATACACTAACAAATACAACCTTTGTAGACCGGTCCTTCACTTCATAAGCTCCTTGTAGTAGTCCTTTCGCTGCGTTGATGGAACTCCTGGACCCTTGCATGGCTTCACAAGGCGAATAGAACGTTCTTGCTTGAAGTCTTCGAGGCCGAAGATGATCTACGTCGAAGGAATACTAACCCAAGCTACTACTTCACTAATGAAGGATTAGTGAAGCAAACACCCAATACTAAAGTGCTAATCTAGTAGAGGATGATGAAATATGAAGTGGGTTCACTTTAGAATTCTTTTTCTCACAATACTTTCTCACTTTTTCCAAACCCTAGAGAGATTTTTCTTTTAGAGGAAGAAGATGAAGAAAGAATAAGAGAATGAAAATGATCAAGTGAGTGAGTAAACCATGGTGAATGTGTATCATATACTAACTCATGTAGAGACATAACCATGGATAATTCAAATGGTTGGGTTAATAAATATCTAAAGTAAAATAAACCTAGTGGACTTAGTCAATGCATCCACAAGCTTCTACAAGCTTCATGCACTTAACAATAATCCATTAATTTTGGATTTACTTTAAACATTAAAAAAAACCCATCACTAGAATTAGTATGGTGTATGTCTCATACACCCATGTAGTGAGTATCAACAACCATGACACACAAAACACAATTTAATATATATCACATATATATTAAGTTGTGCACATGTGAGAAAAACAAATGCTTAAGTGAACCAATGTTAGTTAATGTAAATTAGTATATCAAATATACAATTATACACTAAATTATCAAATCAACACTTGATTCAATAACCCGGCTATATCACATATAACCGACCGATACAAAAGTCGCGAGAATAGAATACGGTATCACATACGCGCATTATTCTCGGTCCAGCACATATCACATGCGTGCTCCTATTTTGTTTTGCCTGAGCCAGTAAAACCTCTATGTAGGACTCTAAAGACTAGTCAATACGCCGATAGTAGGAGATGATGTCACGACCCGAAAAGTACGGAACATGACCGGCACTTAAACTACGAAACGTCTCGAGGCGTACGTAATTTAAGTAAGCCAAAACCTAGAAATCCAAACCAAGTAAAGCAGTAGAGTAAAGGAAAAACCAATTTTAAAGTAAGAAGTTTAACAACATTAGCCGAAATATGCATTTTTAAAATCTCAAGTCTTTTCTGAAAATTTCAGCAGAGTTTCCTTTGTAAAAACCGACCCCAAACGGATACAAACCTGATAAAGCATATAAAATAAATAAAGGCATCCCCAAGCGGGAGCTAGCTCTTCGTCAATTGACGGTCACAACCATGCAAGCAATATAATATACAACGCCGAAGGGAGAGGATCAAAACTCAAAAGAAAGCCCATATCCACCAGAAAACCATAATAATACAAGCGCGACTCTATGGTCGAAAGAATAAACACGGGTCTTCTAGTTCTATCAAATAAACAAGTCTGGTTGATGGAGTTTACTAGATACAATTGAAATAATAAATGTACAATGGTGGTCACGATGCAAGTGAACCCACCTACCAAAGCAATCATCCGAAATGAAAGCAGTGTGCCAGCAAGCCGTCAAGAAACCTGTATGGCAAAACCTGCAAGAAACTGTGGTACAATGGGGGTGAGTTGCCAACTCGTGAGTAGAAAATATCACAGAGCAGAAATCGCATGTATGACGCTATCCTAGGTCATATCAAGTAATATCCTCAAATAATATCTCGATCCATCTACATATAAGTGCAATACTACGTGCTCGTGTCAGTGCCTCAGATAGAAACATATCAGATATATGATGTATGAATGCATTACGAATGGAAATAGAATACATCATGAGCGAGACAACTGTTTTCTTTATTTAATGAGATTCATGTATGTATATAAATCGAATATCATCAATGAATCAACAGAGAAATCAGTGTCAAGCATTGACACAAAACATGAATCTCAATATCTCAGGCTCCGGCTATCCGGACTGGCCTGCATCATCAAATCTCAATATCTCAGTGTCTCAAATCTCAATATCTTAATATCCCAATACTTCGGGCTCCGTCAGTCCGGATCGGCCCATATCATCAATCACACGACCACGAACGGTATCCTCCGGATATCCACCGCGCCAAACAATCACCGGTAGGCAGTCTGCCCCTGCCGGGCTCATCGTCTACAACTCGAGCTTCTTGCCCCGGGGTACCGTACCGGGTCCACCATGTACCCGCAGACGGTTCATCCAACTCCTCGAATCGGGTCTCGAAAACCATCTCAGAATCGAGAAAACATCATGGTGGACAAGACTCATCATATCAAGGAAAACCGCATCTATCTCTTTAAAACAAATCATCAGTTTATAAAACTTTCACATGCGGTTTCCAAATCCAGAAATCTCAAGAAGGATCCGAAATCATAAAAATCATGATATCAATAAACAGTGAATACCGGCATAAATCTCCATAATACTGCATGACCAATGAATATATGAATACATCTGATATCATGCAATAAATGCAATAGTTAAACTAGCATATGAAAGCTATAACATATTGCAACTATCAACTAGCAAGTTATGTCAATGAATAGTATTCTTTAAAGTGTACGTGACATGGCAATTACCGATGATGATGTGTGTGAGCCGGCAAGCAGGTGTACGTGGAACATACGCATCATCTGTAATGGTGCTGGTGTCCTGACAGCAGGGTTTCATAATAATTGCAGATAACATATGTACAAGCATGCAATGCGATGAAACATCATGAATATACATAAAGTGATGTAGTAACAGCAACACTGAAAAATATATCAACCCAATATACGAGTCATACAGTTTGGTATTTAAATTACTCACAATTCTCCACTTTTGAAAAATGAGTATGACTCGAGCCCAGTCAAAAGGGTAAGGGAATCCACCTAAGTCTGAGTCGATCTGTATATATATCTAGTAGTCGGTGATCTCGCCTCAATAGTATCACGTATGATACAATAAATATATATGACATCCTCGAGTTAAGTGTGCGGATATAACATCATAATTATATCTCGTACGGTAAATCTATCGTACGGCATCCCACATCTGGGTACGGGTCAAATATCATATTTATCTTATTACTCATCCGGTATCCTTATCATCATATGTCATGAACTGGGGTTCAGATCTAAGTCTAGTACAAACTGATACCATCAACAAATATATGTGCGTGGGTCTGAAACACATCACCTAAAGATCCGCTATAATCTCCTATCGTATCTCATAGTACGAACCAAATCACATCACCGATCTCACGGCATCATGGCCAATCACATCGACTCATCTCCAAGTACCATATACTATCCTCAACCTCCGTGTGTGTGTGTGTGTGTGTGTGTGTGTGTAAGCACCAACACATCCACCTATACATATATATATATATTCACATATATGACGTATACACCCAAAACCATATCTCGTACGTGTATGTGTATATGTAACAACCTCACTCTAGGGTTCGCGACTAAGAAACCTACTAAACCACTTTCCTCAAATCTCACTAACATTAACCCATGATCTCCTAATGCCTTTCTTGCTAAGTGTTCATATCTCTCAATAACACATAAATGTACATCTATATCACATCACATCATTTCTTACAACTTTGCGGGGATGCTATACGCCATCCACCCGACTTCCCCGTAGATATAAATCTACCTATCTTGCTCTTCGCTTTCCGTTGCCGACGTCGCCACGTGCTTGCTTTTCATCTCGAAGTCCTCATGGGGGTACCTACACATCATAACGTATCGTATCACATTAAAAACCAAAACGACACGCTAAAAGCCTATAGGTTATAACCTACGGACTAGGCATTTCATACCACCAAACAACCCTCGATATCGTCGTACAAACGTCAAGTGATTGTGGTAAAACGCAAATACAAAAATCCAGAATCCAAAATACGAAAAATATAAACCCGAATCAAAACAACAACTCATGAATTTAGTCCCAGATTTTACCCTAGGCAAAACTAGCCAATTTTGCATACAGGAGGGGTCTAGATTATAGATACCGGAGCCATGACACAAACACGCGACAAAATGCCCCAGGTCTGGCCGCAATTTGCGTCCAGAAGGAATTTTTCTGCGGCCTGGGTAGAGGGTTAGGGGCTCGGGTCTTGGTTAATGCTTCCTAGGTGCCTGCTGGTCTCTCTGTGTTTGCTAAATAAATTTTAGAGTCCCCGGATGTTAGCATATTACCAAAAAGCATCACAATTCCCACATTTTCCGTATCTGCAGAATTTCAAAGTTCGTATTTGGGGGTTAAGTCTCAGGTTTTAGTCCAATATAATATCATTACAGGGGTTTAAGTTCACTATATGCTTCAATTACACATCACAATTCAAGAATTCCTTAAACTCTAACTAGAAATTTCTAAACCTCACTGAACGATACTAAATCGGTTCTAAGTTAACATGGATGCAAAGAAAATGGGAAAAATACTCTAATGATGGATAAATTACCTCCTTTGGCAACTCAAGAATTTTCTTGAGTTGCCCCAAGTATCCAAAATCCTTGCTTTCTAGGTCCAAAGTGATGCTTGTGAGCTTGTGCACACTTTTAAAGAAGTGGGGATGATGTTTTGATGAATGAATGAGGGTGTTTGTGAGGGCTTGATGAAGAGGGGGATGAGGGCAGCAGCCATGGCAAGGGTGAGGAGAGAAAATGAGTGAATGAGTGAAGAGAGAATGGCTCAAGACAAAGATTTGACCCCTTACCCTCTCTCTCTCTCTCTCTCTCGCCTATACTTCTTTGTTTACTATTATCCTTTTTTATTTCTTTTCCTTTCCTTTTCTCTTCTCACATAAAACCAAAACCATGAATGAAAATGAAGAGAAAGCCATGTAGAAAAATGTAACACAAGTGTAAAAATGATATGGTGCATGTTTTGCACAAAACAAGCTTAATGCGCGATTAGCGATATTTAACCGCGATTAGCATTAAAATAGTATATAATAAATCATAAAATTTCATATTTTGCTTAAATTACACAAAGCACCCTCTTTTTAGTAATTTCTATATTTTTCCAAAATTTTTCCCAATTTATCGGTATTTAATTATCCCGCCTTATTAAAATATTCAATATAATATTATTTAATTATAAAAATTCCCAAAAATAATAGTTTATTTTTCTGAAATGTTACAATCTTCCCCCCTTAAAGAAATTCGGTCCCCGAATTTAAATTTAAACCCCTCAAATACTAAAACATTTCAGTAAAAAGATCAAGTCGTCGGGGCTCCGAAATCATAAATACATAAAGCATATCGTAGCGCAATGCACTCGCATGAAACGAGTACATAAACAAAAATCAAAACTCCGTCAAGCATCCCGCAATCATCGGAGTTAAGGTGAAGACATCAACGTCTAAATCCAATACGAAAACCAACATGATATATATCAACACTATACATGTAAACATTAAAACTATACATGTAAACATCTGAAGGAAATGCATGCCAAACCTTTTAAGTCGTTGTGCGATGCACATATCACTGCACAGTGGCGGACGTCTATTGTAAGAAATAACTATATATATATATATATATATATATATATATATATATATATATATATATTGTTTAATATGTACGTCCCACCGTTTTTGAAAATAATTTAGAAGGGTTTCCTTGTTTTTAAACGTTTTGTGTTATATCAGACACGTAGGTAAATACTGAGACTATAGCTTCCTTTTTGGAAATCCCTTCGATAACTATCGATGCATGCAAAATATATACAGGTGCTGTTCTCTGACTAGTCCTGCCCAGTACGAAAATAAATAGCAATTATCATTAAAACGTACTGCTCCATACGAAATCAATCCCAAAATGTGCATAATAATGTCGCGTGCGTCTGGTGCGCATGGAAATTAGAATCCATGAATGTGCCATACATGTGTATAGAAACAACATCTAAGTGCAACGGGTGTGCACGAAACACCTGTCAGAGGCAATGGTGTGCCTGACAGCAATATCAGGTGCATCTGATATGCACAAAGAATCCCGATTTAGTGTATCTGGTGTGCACCAAAATCGCATATAAAAACATGCGCCCAACATACGTGAAAATCCAAATCAGGTGTATCCATCATGCACGAATAAAATCTAAATCATGTGCATCCAACATACATGAAATCACGAAATCCAATATCAAGCGCCGAACATGCGCAAAATCCAATCCAAGCGCGTCAAATATGCGCAAGAATCCAATCAGGTGCACAAGGTGCACAAAACAAATATCGAGTATCACAATCGAAATCGACGGTATACAACACATTTCAATCCAAATCCAAATCAGGTATACTGTGGTATATAATCTCACAACCATGTGCATCAGCATGCACAAAGCCAATCAAAATACTAAAAGCGCATGAAGACTATGCCGAAGCATAAGTTAAATCATATGCATAACATAGGCATGAAATCAAAATCAATGTCTCGAATGACATCAAAACGAAGTCAGGTGCAACTGTGGTGCACAAAATACGTATCAGTGCACTGCAAGCATATATGAACCATACCGAGTGCAAAAAAACCAAATCGGGTGCGTACCATATGCACAAAATCAACCCAACTGTCTGAAATCCATGAAATCATAAACATGTGCAGCCAAGGCACAAAACGATATCAAGTGCAATAATTGTGTACAAATCATAAATCAACACAACGGTGTATAAAGCATATCTTAAGTGCAATAACTATGCACAAAATATGAATACCCAGTAGGTGCAACCATGGTGCACGAAAACAAATATCATGAAACTCAGTCATCAAAACTCAGTCATGCGAATAGATCGCCCAAAATATCGAAATCAAGTATGGAGGAATAGTCCCGCTCAAACACGTCCTCTAAGAATCTCTGGCCAACTGTCGTGGTCACTCATAACATATTTCGTTGATGATGCCGAACTCTGGCCTGCTGGTGTGCGTAATATGACCGCTCCTAGGTCCAAGTCTTCTCGTAAATTATTCCAGAAAGGTCCTGTCGAGGTCTCTCCCAAATCTCGTTTCTGCCGCACTGTCCGGAGGTTATCACATTTTACTATATCTGTTTCCTGTTCCGAAACGGCTGCATCCTCATCGCGACTCCTTCTAGAAAATATATCCATATATAACGTCTCTGTATGCGTGTCACATCTCTGATGTCGGCGGAGTGGAACGTCCCCTCATCAAGATCTCGTACGAACGTCTTACTCCACTTTTCTCTAATGTCGACTGCTTCGGACTCGTCTCATCGTGGCTGCATGGACCGTGCTCCAATGGCTATACTCATATCTGGAGTCTCCCAAGAATTGCATCCCATCACAAAATATCCGAATGAAGTCGAACTTTTCGATCGATTCGTCAAAACCTTATAATCCCCCAAGAGCTCAACATCTTGGGTACAGTTTAATAGTATCGAGTATATACCACAGCATCGGTGGACCAGCCGTAGAAGGGCAAACCCAAGCCTCACTAATGGCACCGCGGAACTGCCGCAAACCCTAAGGTTCAAAGGCTTTCACATGGTCATTATGTCGAGTTAGGGTTTTCATTCTTCTAGAGGGTCCATAGAATTGCTTGCATGTCTTTCCGAATACTTTAAACTTGGAATATGGGTTTCTGACATTCGATCGCCTCTATCGACACTCAACGTACCTGCGTGAAGTCGTCTCTAGCTGGAATCAATCAATCTGATGACCTCATATCGGGGTAAGCGAACGAACCACATATCCTAGTCATTCATCCTCGAGTGACTAGCGATCTTCTGTCATATCTCTAAGTACAACTCGTACTGCAATAGCTCTAACATTTGGGGTGATATCTCATCGTTCACAGCAACTACTGGCTCATTCTTCTGCACGCTGAACATTGCCTCAATCATCATGAATAGACGATACATCAATGGTCATCATATTCTGGCTGGCCTCTATCAGTGGCTCAATCCTCTGGTGCTGATCTGCACGTCCGAGTAATCTCGTACAAGCGACCCATCAAATGCTCATGGCGCGAAAACACAATAAAACGATGCATCTATGCAATCGTATGTCCCTGAAATCACGCCCTGGTCAGTCCTCGTCCGTGACGAGCTCGTGCTGACCACAACTCTAGCCGTAGCTCTCCACGCCCATACAACCATGATAACAAAACCATAAACTGGTACCAATGAGGATAGATCATAGGAATGAATATAATATTGTGCAAGGAAATGTACATCCTAAGACTTCTTAAGCGGAGTATCGTATCGTAAGTATGCCGTGGAACATACACACGGTACGTCACTCTACTTGAGTCACCTACTCCATCAACCAAAGGTTATCCTACACTCAGAAGGTAAAACCTAACGCTCTGATACCAACTTTGTCATGACCTGAAAAGTACGGAACATGACCGCACTTAAACTACGAAACGTCTCGAGGCGTACGTAATTTAAGTAAGCCAAAACCTAGAAATCCAAACCAAGTAAAGCAGTAGAGTGAAGGAAAAACCAATTTTAAAGCAAGAAGTTTAACAACATTAGCTGAAATATGCATTTTTAGAATCTCAAGTCTTTTCTGAAAATTTCGGCAGAGTTTCCTTTGTAAAAACCGACCCCAAACGGGTACAAACCTGATAAAGCATATAAAATGAATAAAGGCATCCCCAAGCGGGAGCTAGCTCTTCGTCAATTGACGGTCACAACCACGCAAGCAATATAATATACAACGCCGAAGGGAGAGGATCAAAACTCAAAAGAAAGCCCATATCCACCAGAAAACCATAATAATACAAGCGCGACTCTAAGGTCGAAAGAATAAACACGGGTCTTCTAGTTCTATCAAATAAACAAGTCTGGTTGATGGAGTTTACTAGATACAACTGAAATAATAAATGCACAATGGTGGTCACGATGCAAGTGAACCCACCTACCAAAACAATCACCCGAAATGAAAGCAGTGTGCCAGCAAGCCGTCAAGAAACCTGTACGGCAAAACCTGCAAGAAACTGTGGCACAACGGGGGTGAGTTGCCAACTCGTGAGTAGAAAATATCACAGAGCAGAAATCGCATGTATGACCCTATCCTAGGTCATATCAAGTAATATTCTCAAATAATATCCCGATCCATCTACATATAAGTGCAATACTACGTGCTTGTGTCAATGCCTCAGATAGCAACATATCAGATATATGATGTATGAATGCATTACGAATGGAAATAGAATACATCATGAGCGAGACAACTGTTTTCTTTATTTAATGAGATTCCTGTATGTATATAAATCGAATATCATCAATGAAATCAACAGATAAATCAGTGTCAAGCATCGACACAAAACATGAATCTCAATATCTCAGGCTCCGGCTATCCGGACTGGCCTGCATCATCAAATCTCAATATCTCAGTGTCTCAAATCTCAATATCTCAATATCCCAATACTTCGGGCTCCGTCAGTTTGGATCGGCCCATATCATCAATCACACGACCACAAACGGTATCCTCCGGATATCCGCCGCGCCAAACAATCACCGGTAGGTAGTCTGCCCCTGCCGGGCTCATCGTCTACAACTCGAGCTTCTTGCCCTGGGATACCGTACCGGGTCTACCATGTACCCGCAGACAGTTCATCCAACTCCTCGAATCGGGTCTCAAAAACCATCTCAGAATCGAGAAAACATCATGGTGGACAAGACTCATCATATCAAGGAAAACCGCATCTATCTATTTAAAACAAATCATCAGTTTATAATCATAAGATATCACAAAAGGAAAAAGAAAGCTTCTTCTTCCTCCTCCTCTAGCTCAAAATCTCCATTAATGGCATCATCTCTAACCTCCATCAAAATCAATGGATGCAAGAGACAAACCGATAACAAACATTCTCTACATCACCTTGGACACGTCGGCTAGCACACTTCGTGCCCGAGTTTCTTCGGATGAAGCAGGAGCCCGTAAAAAGACTCGTAGATGTGGTGCCCTTTCCGACGAGGAGATCGAGACCGGAGTTGCCGCGAGGAGCTTGGGATGGTGGCCAAAGACCGAAGGACACGGATCGATCGGTATAGCCTTTCCAACCCTCTCTCAAGATAGCTAGTTGTAGGTTAATGGTTCGATCCGGGTTTTAAGCATTCGATAGCGCCAGTTTCTAGTTTTGTAAAAGTTTTCGTTTCCGTATTTTGGCCTCGGAAAGACGGCCGGGGCACTACCGTAGACTTACATATATATCGTAAACCGAATCGTGGATAAAACCAAAACGGCACACGAAACGCGCATAGGTTAAAACCTATGACCCGCTCATGCAAAAGAACCGAATAACCCTCGACATCGGCGTAAAAACGCCAATTGATCGAGATAAAACACAAACGTACAAATCGTAGTTCCAAAACTCACTAATTATAATATAAAATAAGGTTTAAATCATCAAAACCTTAAAATAAATCAAATCGATTTATTTCCGAAAACGTAGAAAGCACTTAATTTTCGTTTTAATTCGAAACTTGATGTTTTAACCAAACTAATGGCCATAATATTCACTAAATATCATAACTAGGTCATATAAACCATCACCATAATTTAATCTCATCAATTTTTATTAAACCCAAAATTCTAGTTTGCAAAAATATCAAATTTTAACACTTTTTAAAGCAAAATTCACAATTCAACAAGTAATCTTGGTTTTTCATGAACTAAAGTATTAAACTACAATTTAAAATGTTAATAATGTCATACAAACCCTAATTAGATTTTAATCTCAATTATTTTATCAATTTCCAAAAACCTAGTTTGCAAAATAGCATAATTATCATAATTTTAAGGTAAAAATTAGCGAACTAGTAACTAGATTAGGTTTTGCATTCCATTAACATGTTAATGTACTCACAAAAACCATAATCTAATGATAAAAACTCTCACTAGAATTTTATGTCACCTACTTATATGATTTATAAAAATCTAGTTTGTATAAATATATGATTTAGATAATTTAAAAGTATCAATTTGCAAGCTAGCAACTGTAGGGTTCCTAGGCACACTCATGAGGTTCCACAAGGCATCAACCATGTCCAATTCAAATTTTTTATGTGCCGAGAAACCCTAAACTAGATCGTTAACTAGAGGTAAGGCGAAAATCATACAACTAAACAACTTTACTAGAAAGTGAAAGTGACTACAACCTTTGTAGATCCGGTCCTCCACTTCTCTAGCTCCGTGTTGACGTCCCTCCGCTGTGATCATCGGAATCCCGGACTCTATTGTCGGTTTCATCGGAGAAATGGGCGGGCTAGGTCGATGACTTCGATGCCGAAGATGATCTACATCGAGGCAACTCTAACTCAAGCTCCATCTTCACTTGGTAATGAACCTTGTGAAGAAAACACCCTATACAACATGGAAAGTGGTAGAGGATGAAGAAATAGGAAGTGGGTTCACTTTGGATTTGGATTTCTCACTTGATTTCATCACTTGAAATTTTTTCAAGAAAGCTTTCTTCTTTTCTTCATGAAGAAGAAGAAGAAGAAAAGAATAAATCAATTATTTTTTTAAAAAAGAAATTCAAGTGAAGTCTATCATTTAGCAGCCATGGATGAGTTAACTTGTGTAGAGAATAAACTAGGGTTTAGGTGTAATGGTTAGGTTAAGCAAAAAACAAAATGGTTGAAGCTTCATGAAACTTCAAGAATAAAACAAAGAAAGCCACCATATTTGTTTTTGCCAAAAATAAAATAAATGAATATGCTAAAACCCTAACCATTAACCTAAACATGGTTTAAAACAAACACACACCCAAGTTTGCATGTATCATCAATCATGATACAAACTAGTGCACAAAAATATATCATATATACAATGTGCACAATCAAGTGAGAAAATCAATCTTAAGTGAACAAATACTAGTTAATGTAAAGTAATATATCAAATATATAATTATACATTAAATCAACACTTGATTTAATGATCCGGTCATGTCGCAAATAACCGACTAGTATCAAGTGTATCAATGTATCGAATCAACACTTGATGCGGTAACCCGGCTATATCACATATAACCGTCCGATGATACAAATCGTGAGAATAGAATTCAGTATCACATGCTGGTATTATTCTCGGTCCCGTACATATCACATATGCGCTCCTATTTCGTTTCGCTTGAGCCAGGAAACCTCTGTGTAGGACTCTAAAGACTCGTCAATACGCCGGCAGCAGGTGATGATCATATCAAACACCCACAAGCCGCAAGCGGTCTGCTAAACGTGACGGCCACCCGGATATTGAGCGATCAGAAGATCAATGAGAAAGCCCGCTCACACTCCTGTGAATCCAACCAGTAACAATTATCGTACAGTCCGGTCTCTTCGTCTGATATGTCGCATATCTTGCCTAGGGGTGGTAAACGTCAGACCCCAGTAGCTTGATAAGTCATACTGATGTAAGGTCCATAACAAGCGTGAAACTACTGATAACTCTTACCAACAAATCACTGCAACCCTGGCCAGGGATTTCCAGTTATGGCCAATCGAGCATAGCGCAACATCAACCCCCAATACCGGGAGAGACGAAGCCCCTCCTATCGCTCATTGCCTCCATGTGAATCAGGACTGTACCCAAAAATCACCTGTTTGCACGCCTCAATAGAGCCGTGGTAGGGTAGAAATCAAAGCACAGTGGGAGACACACAAGACTCTATGACGATATTGGGTCAACAGACTAAGCTGTACCAGTGTCACCAGAGAACTGCCATCTGACGTGAGGTATAATACCATCTGGGAGTTCTCAGCGAGTCCGTTCAGTGTACCCAGTCTCCACTGAGCACCCGCATACCATCTCCGATGTCAAACACCAATGGATGTGGGATCATCCATCGCCCATCACATGGATCAAGAAGATATACGCTAGTCTACTCTGGAATATCGATGCCCCGTCTCGATATTCCCACGACTAGGAATATTGAAGGATGTACTCATTGACTACCCAGGCCCCACTAGTATAATCTGCATCATAATCCAGGAAGACGAGTACACATCCTAAGGGCTTTATCAACATGTAACAGAGAGACTGCAAGTATACATGTTAAGATAAAGAGCAGCCAGATAGCGTACTATCATGTCGAGCAAGAAAGTCCTACCTATATATGTCCTAGCATCCACTACAATATACATCTCATGTACAGTAATGGCCTCTGGGGCATACATATAACTAACAATCTCCCACTTGCACTAGGGCCATCTGTAGCAGTGGTTGCAGTATCACATACTCAACCATCCCATAAAAGTCTCTCTTTGGGAAAAGGCCTTTGTGAGTGGATCCGCCGTGTTGTCCTTTGAGTCTACTCTCCTAACCTCGATCACCCTGGAGATCAACTATCTCCATGATCAGGTGATGCTGCCTCAGAATATGTCTGGGTCACTGATGGGACCAGGGTTCCTGGGCTAAAGCCTCACCTCCATTGTCACACAATGGTTGGAACCTAGTTCATATCATGAACCAATATACACCCAAACTGCCTTTTTGGTAGTATCTTTAATAGCGATGTTACCAGCCTTAATCGTCTAGTTTGCCACGGTATCCAACTTGGAACTCTTCCAACATACCGTCCCTCCACTGAGGGTAAAGACAATGCCTGCGACTGACATTCAGTCATCCTTATCACCCCGGAACCTTTCCAGTGATTCTCCCCAGGATGTATTGATACCATCTCACTAAACCTAGTGAGAAGCCTAACATCCATTTAGATCTATCTCATAGATCCAAATCCCAGGATTTAGGAGGTATCACCATTATCCTATTTGGAGAATCCTTGCGATAAGAGGAGATTGACCATGTGTAGTATAGGAAACTCTTTTCCTATCAAGAGTATGTCGTCTACGTACTCTACGAGGATCACCACCATACTCCCTACTCCCTTTTTGTATATACAAGGTTCATCTACCATTTTGATGAAGTCAAAACTATCTGACTACCACATCAAAACAGGCGTTCCAACTCCGCGATGCCTGCTTTATTCTGTAAAGCATCTTGCACATGTTTCCGCTGCTCCCACTGTTTACGAAGCCCTCTGGCTGTGTTCTTATAGACGTTCTCTTCTAAATCATTATTTAGAAAAGCAGTCATGGCACCCAACCACCAGATATCGTAGTCATGGTATGTAGCAATGGCAAGTAGGATCCGGATGGACTTAAACATAGCTACTGGAAAAGGTTTCATCATTTTCCACGCCTGGTCGATGACGAAAACCTTTAACAAGTCTAGATTTGAAAGTCTCAACTTTTCTATCTACACCAAGTAATCTTCTCAAGATATACTTGCTCCTGATGGGGATTTAACCCTTCAGATACAGCAACCAAAGTCCATACTTTGTTGGTGTTCATGGATTCCATCTCAGATCTCTAAGCATCCAGCCATTCTTACAGAGTCCCTACTCTCGATGGCCTGCTCGAAACTAGTTAGGTCATCATCTCATGATGCATTCCTCGCTCCCACTGTCATCGAGAAACCGAAGTATCTCTCAGGTGGGTGAGGAACCCTACTAGATCGGCGGAGAGGCTGAGGTTCGTTGGAAACTATTGAATCCTTTGATTCTACCAAATCATCAACTGTAGTTTGTATAGCTGGAACCTTTCCAGTTCTACAAAACTGACCTTGCCTCGATCTTGTCCGGATTTTGCTTTTGACATAGGCCGGACAATCCCAAATCTTAACTTACTTAAGAGATAGGCTCTTCCCATACCATATCTTATATGTAGTGGTAGGCACTGATTTTATTCGAACCTAATTCAATAGGTATGCAGCTTCTCAAGTGCATAACCCCCTAAAAGAAACAGGTAACTCAGTAATACTCATCATAGAGCACACCATATCTAATATGGTGCGATTGCTCCGCCCCGATACACCGTTGTGCTGTGGTGTATTCAGAGGAGTAATACTGAGAGAGAATCTCATTCTCCTTTAGAATAGTCCATAAATTCTATGCACAAGTATTCTCTTCCTTGATCTCATCATAGGACATAATACTTATACCCGGTTTTTGGTTCTCTACTTCTAACTTATATTCTGTGAATATCTCAAAAGGTTCGGACTTATGTTTCAGCAGGAACATGTGACTGAATCTTGAGAGATCATCAGAGAATGTGATGAAGTACAAAGAACCGGTCTTGGCATGTGTAGACAGGGGACCTTACATACCTCATCATGTATCAGTCCCAAGAGTTTACTTATTCTTTCTCTGTTTCCAGTAAACGGAGCTATGGTCATCTAATCTTTGTGACATGACTGGCAAGTTTCATAATATGTAAATTCAAACTAATTTAAATATGCATCTAAATGTAACTTCAGCCAGTCGGGTCGCATTGATATGACCTAGTCTACAATGCCTCAAGAAGGATTTGTTCATTTCTGAACTCTTACTCTTGTGTGTGTTCCGTATATTAGGAACTGTAGTTTAATTTAGAACGTCAATGCTTTTAGATAACGTGCCTGAACCGATCAACTTTTGAAATAGGAAATGTTCAAAACATTATCCAACAATACAAAATTTTATCATTTCTTTTCTAATAAAGAGACTGATATGATTTTGTATATCAGGTTCGGTATCTAATAGCATTTGTTCAGAATCAATGTACTGGTAATACAGGGTGACAGTGACCAACAGACTTGGCTGCAACACTTGCACCGTTTTCTGTCTCATGAAACTTATCACCCGTTCTCAGTTCTCTACCTTTCTGTAGCCCTATGTAACAGATTACATATCTGGGGATCCTGATCTGGTATCAGATACCCAGGACGCATAGGATACTGAGAAACAGTTCTGTGTAACGAACACACCCGAAGAAGATGCATCATATGCACTTTCTTCGTTTGGGCGGCATGGGAATCTTGGTATTCCCCTATTTCCTGCTCTGTCTTATAACAATTATAAGTTGGAGCTGAACCAACGTTCCCCAGCTCAGTATAACAAGCGGGTTCGGTCAATACATCCATATTATTATCTTGATTTAAAGCGTGATATGGTCGCTACCTAGAGAGAGAGAGAAGAAAACACTCTACGTGCGCTCTTGCAAGATTAGATTAGTTATTTATTTTATCTAATCAGGATGACTCCCACTGTTTTTATCAAATCTTCCTTCAAATCCTAAAAGGAAAGACTAGCCGGGATTAATTACACTCTACAAGTTCGCCAATCTTTCGGCCAGGCCAGTGTCGGTACTTTGAGGGAGGTTCCCCGTGCTTTCGCACGGACCTAATTACAATAAACCTCATTTTCCCAGAGGCGTAACCCCGTCGACACCTTTCTAGACACCTACTTGATCGGCTAATTGCAAAGTGCAAAACTCTCCCATGAGTAACAATTACTCGCAGTGGGTATCAGGATCCAACTATCATATAGAAGGTATGCAATCTCATTGCAAATTTCAACACTTAAAACTCACGATAAAGGTTTTTACCCCTAGCACCTATGACCTTAACTATGGTCAACAAATCATAAGTACTAGTCAAGTTCTACCCGTCATTTCGTGATTAATTAAACCCACCCACATGACCCTTAACTAAGGTCAACAAAGTCACGCGACTATTCTAATTAATCGCATCATATGCGGTGTAGGAAGACATCACTTAGCTACCGTACACTGTGCCTTGATATGGTCAACAAACACAGCACGAATACTAAGTACTCTACTTCCTAAAATGACGGAGGGTTGCGGATGGTTTTTAAGAAAACCTTTAACGCTTTGAACTTGATCTCGTTGCGGAATCAAATGGTTTTTAAATGGAATGTTTTTTAGGCTTTTCTAGTTTTGCTAAAGGGGTCACTCCCGGTGAAGGGATCGTCGGCCCTTTCCTCATGGAATAAGGTGCAGGATATATCATATATACCGCTGTGCAAAGCAAAAACTATAGAAGCAATCAAAAGACAAACCGAGAGTTGTAGCATCTGCCAGTTATTGCTAAAGGTGTCACTCCCGGTGAAGGGATCTCGGCCCTTTCCTTATCGAATAAGGTGCAGGATGTTCTACAAGGAACACCGCGATGCAAAGCAAGAACTGTAGCTACCTGATTTTATTTTTGAAATTCGATTCCACAATATCTTTTAGGTTTATTTTCTTTCATTAATCTCATTAATGAAAGTCCCATCATTTAAGTCCACCTAAACATCACAGATAAATATAACGTACGCTTATGCCATCCGCATTCGCCTCGATGTCCCGTCTGCACCGTTAGGTTAGGTAACTAACGCCAGATCGAGGCAGGGCTAGCGCGGGTGTAAAACATAAGCAACGTCTATATAATATATCATATATACTATATACAATATCTATCTGAACATATCACATGATCACATCACAGATAACGCATCAGAAAATATCATATGAAATATTGGATATATTAGGACGTCCGTGTTTTTAATACGAGCCAGTATAAAACACGGATTCCACGGTCGTGATGAATAGCCAATCCCACACCCGTAGACCCCTACGAGAGCGGCAAGCAACCCTACCAATTCTAGGGTTAGGAGACCCGGACTCGACTCCTCGAGATGGTCTCCTACTGGACCCTAGAACCCGGTTACTTGTGCTCCCCTCCTTGGGTCTATCCTAATGCGAAAAAGTAAATAATATACATCAACGGTGACATCTTCCGCAACCTGGAAGTGCCCCAATAAAAGAATATTACATACAAGTTTTTACATGAATGAAAATGAAAAAACACTCATCTCACATAAAAAAAACCCCGGCTATTCAAACACGACGATCCAATATAACATATCCAGCAACACATAACAACACATGTCATCAACGTAAGTAAATATGCGCATCCCAATTGTCGTTGACATATAGCAACGAAACCGGCGATATCACATATTACACTTACGGTCGCAGAAAAGAAAGTGTAAAACTACAACAGTTGGAATCCGCAACCTGCATAGACATCACATGCCTAACCAAATGAATTCCTTAGACATCGCATGCCTAACAATTATAAACCCCGCATTTTAGTCTCATTATCGAAAACACTTTTCAATAGCAAGTCGGGCAATTCAGAAAGATTCCCGACATCCTGAACGAATGCTCGTCGCAAACTTTAGTAGACGGCCGCACCCCCGATACCGTCGACGAAGTGCACTAAGGCGGAACACCGCTGCCGCGAGCACCCGAACGGATGCTTTCGGTGACGGGGTTCTCCTACAGTCACTTGGTCGGGTCTATAGGGTGTGGCTGTCTATTAAGTTTACCCGGCGAGTATCCGCGTACGCAACGTGATTGCGACGGACTTTTAATCACATCAAAATTCCGTGGAAACCGATCAAGTGAGACTAAAGTGCTATGTTTATAACATTCATTCAGTTATCTCATAACTACTTGTGGATTCCAAATATTGTATCACTTTCCAGATAAATAAAAAATGTTAAACTTTCCGATCGAACAATCAAACACCCAAGTTTTCCCGAAACAGCTCAACACATGAAATAAGTTTAAAAAACATTCACTTCATGCCACAGTACCAACGGTCCAGCCGTAGAAGGGTCAAGCGAACGCCTCACATGTGGCACGCCGTACTGCCCCAAACCCTAAGGTTCAAAGGGCAGTTCAAGACGGTCACATAATCGAGTTAAGGTTTGTTGTCTTCTAGAGGGTCCATCGCGTTACTTGCACTACTCAGAACGTTCTTAAACCACGGAAAAATCCAACACTTGGAAATTTCCCGGAAGGGGAAAAAATGGGTATTTATATCCGGTCGAACTTTTTAACAGTTTCTAAAATATCCGGAAAAACATAAACGAAGTTAAATTATCCGATCGAATTAACGAGTCCCCAATAAAACCCTAGAAAACTCAACACTTTAGTGGAATAAAAAAATTCCCAG
Source organism: Agapanthus africanus (assembly GCA_030015575.1). NCBI lineage: Eukaryota > Viridiplantae > Streptophyta > Magnoliopsida > Asparagales > Amaryllidaceae > Agapanthus > Agapanthus africanus. The sequence continues at coordinate 213,868,376 of JASDDO010000004.1, forward strand.
AAAAAATGACACGAAAGGACCTAAGAATAAATATGTGAAGTTTGAGGGACTAATTCACAATTTTGGCAGCGGAACCGCCGCCAAACCCTTGGTTTGGCCGCGGTTCCGCGGTCAAATTTTTGAGTTAGGGGTCCGTACTTCAAAGTAATTCTTAGATTTTCCTGCTTAATTTTCTGAGCATTTTTAATTCACAAAAATCCACAGTTTGAAAAAATATACAGAGAAGGGTTTTGATCGGGGTTTCGTGGTTTGATCAGATCTCTAACTTCGTCTACACTTCACCTAAAGCTCTAGCTAGGCTCTGATACCACTGTAGGGTTCCTAGGCACACTCATGAGGTTCCACAAGGCATCAACCATATCCAATTCAAATTTTTTATGTGCCGAAAAACCCTAAACTAGATCGTTAACTAGAGGTAAGGCGAAAATCATACAAGTAAACAACTTTACTAGAAAGTGAAAGTGACTATAACCTTTGTAGATCCGGTCCTCCACTTCTCTAGCTCCGTGTTGACGTCCCTCCGCTGCAATCATCGGAATCCCGGACTCTATTGTCGGTTTCATCGGAGAAATGGGCGGGCTAGGTCGATGACTTGTGGAACCTCATGAGTGTGCCTAGGAACCCTACAGTTTAAAAAGAAATTCAAGTGAAGTCTATCATTTTGCAACCATGGGTGAGTTAACTTGTGTAGAGAATAAACTAGGGTTTAGGTGTAATGGTTAGGTTAAGGAAAAAATAAAATAAATGAATAAGCTAAAACCATATACATTAACCTAAACATGGTTTAAAACAAACACACACCCAAGTTTGCATGTATCATCAATCATGATACAAACTAGTACACAAAAATATATCATATATACAAGTGCACAATCAAGTGAGAAAATCAATCTTAAGTGAACAAATACTAGTTAATGTAAAGTAATATATCAAATATATAATTATACATTAAATCATTAAATTAACACTTGATTTAATGATCCGGTCATGTTGCAAATAACCGACTAGTATCAAGCGTATCAATGTATCGAATCAACACTTGATTCGGTAACCCGGCTATATCACATATAACCGTCCGATGATACAAATCGCGAGAGTAGAATTCAGTATCACATACCGGTATTATTCTCGGTCCCGCACATATCTCATATGCGCTCCTATTTCTTTTCGCTTGAGCCAGGAAACCTCTGTGCAGGACTCTAAAGACTCGTCAATACGCCGGCAGCAGGTGATGATCATATCAAACACCCACAAGCCGCAAGCGGTCTGCTAAACGTAACGGCCACCCGGGTATTGAGCGATCAGAAGATCAACGAGCAATCCCGCTCAAACTCCTGTGAATCCAACCAGTAACACTTACCGTACAGTCCGGTCTGTTCGTATGATATGTCGTATATCTCGCCTACGGGTGGTAAACGTCAGACCCCAGTAGCTTGATAAGTCATGCCGATGTAAGGTCCATAACAAGCGTGAAACTACTGATAACTCTTACCAACAAATCACTGCAACCCTGGCCAGGGATTTCCAGTTATGGCCAATCGAGCATAGCGCAACATCAACCCCTAATACCGGGAGAGACGAATCCCCTCCTATCGCTCATTGCCTCCATGTGAATCAGGACTGTACCCAAAAACCACCTGTTTGCACGCCTCAATAGAGCCGTGGTAGGGTGGAAATCAAAGCACAGTGGGAGACACACAAGACTCTATGACGATCTCGAGTCAACAGACTAAGCTGTACCAGTGTCACCAGAGAACTGCCATCTGACGTGAGGTATAATACCATCTGGGAGTTCTCGGCGAGTCCGTTCAGTGTACCCAGTCTCCACTGAGCACCCGCATACCATCTCTGATGTCAAACACCAATGGATGTGGGATCATCCATCGCCCATCACATGGATCGAGAAGATATACGCTAGTCTACTCTGGAATATCGATGCCCCGTCTCGGTATTCCCACGACTAGGAACATTGAAGGATGTACTCATTGACTACCCAGGCCCCACTAGTATGATCTGCATCATAGTCCAGGAAGTCGAGTACACATCCTAAGGGCTTTATCAACATGTAACAGAGAGACTGCAAGTATACATGTTAAGATAAAGAGCAACCAGATAGCGTACTATCATGTCGAGCAAGAAAGTCCTACCTATATATGTCCTAGCATCCACTACAATATACATCTCATGTACAGTAATGGCCTCTAGGGCATACATATAACTAACAGCAACTAGTTTAGATTTTTCATTTCCTTAAGATGATAATCTACACCTTGTAACCATGATTACATGATAAGAACCCTAATTTGCATTTAAAACCCTTTCTTGAAATTTTAAATCTTGAAATTAAAATCACAATTAATTTTCCAATTAAGCTAGATTAAAGAAACAATCAACAATTTAACTATGGGTTAGGGTTTTATACCTCAAGGATTGTGGATCAACATGAGAACTTAGCTTACCAAATTGCTAACTTTGCTTCAAGATCCATGCTAGATAGGCCAAAGAATAATGGATAGAGATTGGATTTGGAATTTGAGGTTTTATTTTGGATTTTTGATGAATTTTTGGAGATTTTTGTGATGGAAATGAGGTGGGAAAAATTTTGGGCAGCATAAGGGAGGGCTCGGCCAAGGGAAGGTGAGGAAAAAGAGTGAAGTGAGAGTGTGTAGAAATGTGTAGAAGACTTCTTTAATTAATGACTCTTTTAAGTCTTTTCTTTAATTATTTTTGTTTTATTTATTTTCCAATCTAGAACACTCTAGAATTTTGGAAAAAAATTAAGAAGAGAGAAGCATGTTACACACTAAATTCTAAGATGTCATGGTTCACTTTTGTAAAATTAACCCATTGCAATTTGTAATTTTCACCAATGAATGTATAATTAAAAGCTTATATTAATATTAGAAATAATTAATTAAGGAAAAATATTTAAGCAAACTAATAATTTATAAGTGACTAAATAAATACCAAATACTAGCAATTATATAGTTAAAATAGGCGTATTTAAATCTATATTGAAAAATAATTATAGTTAAGTTTTACGGAAAATACGGTTTATTTTACCGATTATCAGAAAATTCACCTAAAGGATTTTATTTATCTAATTATTTATTTATTTATTTATTTTTAAAATGTTACACTCTACGTCCTGGGCATTAGATACCGGATCAGTATCCCAGATATGCAATATGTTGCATGGGCTAAGGAAAGGAAGAGAACTGGGAATATGTGATCATTCCGTAGAAGTAGAGATTGGTGCAAATGTTGCAGCCAAAGCAGTTGGCGAATATCACCTTGTATTACCAAAAGATAATACATTGATTCTGAACGAATGTTATTACATACCGAACCTGATATGCAATCTTATATCAGTTTCTTTATTAAGTAAAGAAGGATATAATTTTGTAATACAGGATGATGTTATGAACATCTTCCTAAATCAAAAGTTGATTGGATCATGCTCGTTAAATAATGGCATATATATTCTAAATCAAACCACAGTTCTTAATGTACAAAACACATACAAGAGGAAGAGTTCAGAAATGAACGAATCCTTCTTATGGCATTGTAGACTAGGTCATATCAATGCGACACGACTAGCTAAGTTGCATAAGGATGGATATTTGAATCCGTTCGAATTTTCATCTTATGACACTTGCCAGTCATGTCTCAAAGGAAAAATGACCAAAACTCTGTTTAGTGGACACGGAGAAAGAGTTACGGAACTCTTGGGACTGATACATAGTGATGTATGTGGTCCCATGTCTACACATGCCAGGAATGGTTCCTCGTACTTCATTACATTCACTGACGATCTCTCAAGATACGGACATGTGTTCCTGTTGAAACACAAGTCTGAAACTTTTGAGAAACTCAAAGAATATAAGCACGAAGTCGAGAACCAAACGGGTAAAAGTATTAAGATCTTTCGATCTGATCGAGGAGGAGAATACTTAAGCAATGAGTTCTTGGACTATCTAAAAGAGAATGAGATTCTCTCTCAGCTTACTCCTCCTTATACACCACAACACAACGGTGTATCGGAGCGGAGGAATCGCACCCTATTAGATATAGTGCGCTCTATGATGAGCACTGCCGAGTTGCCTATTTTCTTTTGCGGTTATGCGCTTGAGACAGCCATACACCTATTGAATATGGTTCCTACCAAATCAGTGGGAAAAGACCATCTCTTAATTATGTTAAAATATGGGGTTGTCCGACCTATGTCAAAAGGCACAATCCGGACAAACTCAAGGCAAGGTCTGTCCTGTGCAAGTTTGTAGGATATCCCAAGAACTCGCAAGGGTATATCTTCTACCCCTCCGAGGAACAAAAAGTGTTTGTTTCTCGACATGCCACTTTCTTAGAAAAGGGTTTTCTTATAAAAACAAATTAGTAGAAATTAGGTAGAACTGGAAGTAGTTCCAGCTACACAAACTGCAACAGAAGATTTGGTGGAACCAGAGGATTCAGTAGCTCCCGACAAACCCCAGCCTCTCCACCGATCTAGTAGGGTTCCTCATCCACCTGAGAGATACTACGGTTTTCTTATAGACGGTGGGAGCGAGGATTGCATCATGGAAGATGATGACCCGACTAGCTTCGAGCAGGCCATCACGAGTGGGGACTCTGTGAAGTGTCTGGATGCAATGCGATCTGAGATGGAATCCATGTACACCAACAAAGTATGGACTTTGGAAGTTGCTCCTGAAGGGGTAAAACCCATTGGGAGCAAATGGATCTTTAAGAAGAAACTTGGAGTAGATGGAAAAGTTGAGACTTTCAAAGCTAGACTTGTTGCAAAGGGTTTTCGTCAACGACCAGGTATGGATTATGATGAAACCTTTTCTCCAGTGGCTATGCTTAAGTCCATCCGGATCCTACTTTCCATTGCTGCATACCATGATTACGAAATCTGGAAAATGGATGTTAAGACCGCCTTTCTAAATGGTGATTTAGAAGAGTGCGTGTACATGACTCATCCAGAGAGCTTTGGAGACAGTGGGAGCAGCGGAAAGGTGTGCAAGCTGCTTAAATCCATCTACGGGTTAAAACAGGCATCGCGGAGTTGGAACATCTGTTTTGATGTTGTAGTCAAAGAGTTTGACTTCATCAAGAACGTAGATGAACCTTGTATTTACAAGAAGGTGGCAGAGGGTAAGGTTGTCTTCCTCATATTGTACGTGGATGACATACTCTTGATAGGAAATAATGTTCCTATGCTGCACTCAGTCAAGCTCTACTTATCACAAAGATTCTCAATGAAAGATCTAGGTGATGCCTCCTGCATTTTGGGGATAATGATCTATAGAGATAAAAAGATACTAGGATTGTCCCAATCCAGGTACATTGACACCATACTAAAGAGGTTTAGTATGGAAGAATCCAAGCGTGGGAATTTACCCACGATCTCTGGACTCACTCTCTCCAAAGAGATGCCTCCCAAGAGTGATTTGGAGAGAGCTCGCATGCAAGGGATACCCTATGCTTCGGCAGTAGGCTCTATCATGTACGCGATGCTATATACCAGAACCGATGTAGCATACTCACTAAGTGTAGTAAGTAGGTATCAGGCAGATCCAGGAGAGAGTCACTGAATAGCTGTGAAGAAAATTCTCAAGTACTTGAGAAGGACTAAAGAGATGTTCTTGGTGTATGGTAACGGAGAACTCCGGGTGGAGTCCTTTACCGATTCGAGCTTCCAAAGTGATAAGGACGACTCTAAGTCGCACTCGGGATTTGTCTTTACCTTAAATGGAGGGGTGATGTGTTGGAAGAGTTCCAAACAGAAAACCGCTGCAGACTCGACGATGGACACTGAATACATCGCTGCCAACGATGTTGCCAAAGAGGCGTCTGGATGAAGAAGTTCAAAACTGAACTTGGAGTGGTTCCGTCCATTGAGCATCCAATACCTTTGTATTATGATAACAATGGAGCTATGGCTTTGGCCAAGGAACCCAGGTCCCATCAGAGATCCAGACATATTCTGAGGCGGTATCACCTGATCTGGGAAATAGTTGATCGCCGTGAGATCGAGGTCAGAAGAGTTGACACGAAGGAAACACTGCGGATCCATTCACGAAGGTCATTCCCAAGATACAGTTTGAGAGACTCTTCGGGATGTTGGGTATGAGCTACTACAACAGCTGGCCTTAGTTATGTATATGCCCTAGAGGCCATTATTGTACATATGATGTATATTATAGTGGATGCTTGGATATATATAGAGAGGACTTTCTTGCTCGACATGATAGTATGCTATCTGGTTGCACTTTATCTTAAAATGTTAACAAATACTGTTTTGTGATCACATGTTGATAAAGCCCTTAGGATGAGTACAAGACTACCAGGACTATGATGCAGATCATACTAGTGGGGCCAGGGTATTCCACGAGTACATCCTATAATTGTTCCTAGTCGAGGGTGTATCGAGACTGGGCATCGATACTCCAGAGTAGACTAGCGTATACGCTTCTTGACCAATATGATGGGTGATGGATGATCCCACATCCATTGGTGTTTGACATCAAAGATGGTATACGGGTGCTCAGTCGAGACTGGGTACACCGAACGGACTTGCCGAGAACTCCTAGATGGTATTATACCTATCGTCAGGTAGCAGTTCTCTGGTGACACGGGTACAGGTAAGTCTGTAGACCCGAGATCGTCATAGAGTCTTGTGTGATTCCCACTGTGCTTTGATTTCCACCTTACCACGTTCATGAGAACGTGAAAAACGGTGGCTTTTGGGTACAGTACCTAATCACATGAAGGCAATGAGCGATAGGAGGGGTTTCTTCTCTCCCGGTATTTGGGGTTGATGTTGCGCTGTGTTCGATTGGCTATAACTGGAAGTCCCTAGCCAGGGCTGATATGGAGATCTACTGGTAAGTGTTATCAGTAGTTTCTTGACCCGTTATGAGCCTCACATCGGCACGACTTATTGGTTTCTGGGGTCTGACGTTTACCACCCCTAGACTGGATATGCAACATATCAGATAAAGAGACCGGACTGTACGGGAGTGTTACTGATTGGATTTGCAGGAGTGTGAATAGGCTTGCTTGTTGATCTTCTGATCGTTCAATACCTGGGTGGTTGTTACGTTTAGCTGACCGCTTGCAACTTATGGGTGTTTGATATGATCATCACCTACCGCCGGCGTATTAACGAGTCTTTAGAGTCCTACACAGAGGTTTTCAGGCTCAGGCGAAACGGAGTAGGAGCACATATGTGATATGTGGAGGACCGAGATTAATACGATATGTGATACCGTATTCTATTCTCGCGATATGTGATATCAGCCGGTTGTATAAGATAAAAACGAGTTATCGGATCATGTGTTTATTCAATAAAAAGATACATGTTATATTGGTCGGTTATATATGATATAGCCGGATTATCGGATCAAGTATTGATTCGATAATTTAATATATAATTATATATGTGATATATTATATTACATTAACTAATATAAGCTCACTTAAGTAATTCTTTTTCTCATTTTGGATACATTGTGTGATATATGTTAAATGTATTCTTTTCTTTTGTTACTAAATTATATATATGAGATATATATAATTGTAACATGCTAGGTTATAAATGTAACTAGGGTTTATAAGAGTTAAACCATGCTAGGGTTAATATTTATCATTAAGTAATTCAAACATTGTGGATATTTGTCATGGTTGAAGCTTGTAGAAGCTTGTAGTCTTCTTTGACTTTGTCCACTCTTTTGTCTAACTTAAGATATTTATCAACCATACCTTTAACCATAGCTCATGGTTAAGTCTTTACAAGGGTTAAGGATGATATACTTGACCCATGGTTGCATTTCTAACCACATAACAATTATTCTCATCACTTCATCTTCTTCTTCCTTAAAAGCTTTCTAGCTTTTTCTTTTATGATGAAATAAATTGAGAAAAAGAAAAATAAAGTGAACAAAACTCCTACTTTATCATCCTCTTCTATACTAGCCATATAGATTAGTGTGTTAGCTTCACTAATTCTTTATTAGTGAAGAGTTAGCTTGAGTTTGTGTTTCCTTAAGGTAGATCGTCTTAGATTTCGAAGACTTCAAGTAAGATGCATCATTCACCTTATGGAGCCTCTCTAGAGTCCGGAAGGTTGATGATCGCAGCGAAGGGACTACAACTCGGAGCTTATGAAGCGAAGGAACGGACTATAAAGATTGTAATCCCTCTCACTTAGATGTAAAGTTGTTTACATGTAAAGTTAACCCTAATTCTCTAGTTAAGATCTTGGTTAGGGTTTCATAGCACCCCAAAAATTTATAAAATGGCATGTGTGATGCCTTCCAAAACCTTATAGTCGTGCTATACAACCCTACACTTTTATTATTTCAGTTTTATCTAGTTACTCCATCAACCAAACTTGTATATTGATAGACCAAGAAACCCGTTGTTTATTCTTTCGACCTTAGAGGCGCGCTTGTATTATTATGGTTTTCTTGAGGATATTGGTTTTCTTTCTAAGTTTTGATCCTCGCCCTTCGGCGTTGTATATTATATTGCATTGCGTAGTTATGTCCGCCAATTGGCGAAGAGCTAGTTCCCGGTTGGGGATGCCTTTATTTATTATGCATATTATTCATGTTTGTACCCGTTTGGGGCCAGTTTTAATAAAGGAGACTCTGCCGAAATTTTCGGTAAAATATGATATTGCTTTAAAATGTTTAATGCCACTTATTTTATTAAAACCACTTACTTTAAAACAGGTTCTCCTTCACTTTCTCTTTAAAAAGATTTCTGGGCTTTTGGCTTACTTGAATTAGGTGTGGTCCTATAGACTTCACATGATTCAAGTGCCAGTCATGTGCCATTTCGGGTCGTGACATAATATTCAATATTAGTTTATATATATATATATATATAAAATCATTGAATCAACACTTGATTCAATAATCCGGTTATATCGCATATAACCCGGCTGATATCAAATATCGCTAGATTAGAATATGGTATCATATACTCGTATTTAATCAAGCTCCCACACATATCTCCATACGTGCCTTACTTCGTTTCGCTTGAGCTAAGAAACCTCTATGTGGGACTCTAAAGACTCGTCAATACGCCAGCGGTAGGTAATGATCACATCAGATACCCACAAACCGTCAGCAGTACTAGCTAGACGTAATGGCTACTCAGGTATTGAATGAATAGAAGATCAACAAGCAAACTTGTCCAAAATCCCGTAGAGCCTATAAGTAACACTTACCGTACAGTCCGGTCTCTTCGTCCGTTATGTCGCATATCGAGTCTGGGGGGTGGAATCGTTAGACCCCACTAACTCGATAAGTCATGTCGATGTGTAGCCAATAAGCTTTCGAGAAACTACTGATAACACTTATCAGTAAATCTCATCAGCACTGGACAAGGACTTACTGTTATAGCCAATCGAGTATAGAGCAACATCAACTCCCAATACCGGGAGAGACAAAACCCCTCTTATCGCTCACTGCCTCTATGTGACTCGGGATTGTACCCAAAAACCACCTGTTTGCACAACTCCTTTGAGCCATGGTAGGAAGGAAATCAAAGCACGGTATGAACCACACAAGACACTATGACGATCTCGGGTCTACAGACTAACATGTACAAGTGTCACCAGAGAACTACTATCTGACGATAAGTATGGTACCATATAGAAGTTCTCAGCGAGTCCTGATCGGTGTACTCATTCTCCAATGAGCACCTGTGTACAATCTTTGATGTCAAATACCAATGGTTATGGGATCAACCATCGTCCCATACAGGATCAAGAAACATACACACTAGTCTACTCTGGAATATCGATGTGCTGTCTCGATACTCTCTCGACTCGGAACTGTTAAAGGATGTGCTTGTGGACTACACAAGCCCCACTAGTATGATCTGCATGATAGTCCTGATAGTTAAGCCAACATTCTAAGGGATTTATCAACATGTATCAAAAGGACAGTAAACTAAAATAAGTGTACATAATAAGATAAAGAGTAACCGAATAGCATACCTTCATGTCGAGCAAGAAATTCCTCTATAAATATTTCCAAGTATCCACTATAATATACAATAATGGCCTCTAGGGTATACATATTCCTAACACACCCGGCCTCAGGGCACCCGGCCTAGAACAGCAGGTATACTGACACCTGGTTCGGGGAATCCTAGGCTGGGGTGCCAGGCTAGTGGAACTACATGGAGCACCAGGCCAAGGGGAATCCTCAGCCGCAAGTTCACACACACATTCAAGAGTGAGTTCACATGATATATTTAACCTAGTAATCGGAGGTTCTCTCATGTCGAATCGAGAGGTAATTAACAACAGTTTTGTCCGTGGCCGCTAGAGATTAGAATCTCATGATCAATAAACTCATGTCTGTCATGGGAAGGAGGAATCTGTACACAGCGCATCTCCATAGGATGACAAAAAATACTCTATACATGTAAGACAATCAGTAAAAAGGAACCCTTTCTTTTTTGTCCCAACGATGCATTAAATAATCTATGTGTCATTCTCTTTTTTTCCAAAGAACATAAAATAATTAAATATTTCCTTCCCTTATCAAGTAATTGTTGGGACTTTACCCGCGCGCACAAAAGCGTATGTTTTGAAAATGGAATCGTTTTAAGGAAATGGATGTGCACGCGAGCTCGGTCTCATTTTAAAATTTATAAACCGCAAGTGCATGGCGCATTGTAGCAAGCCGGAAAGTACGGGTCGATCCGCAGGGAATTTTGTATTAGGTTTTATTATTTAAGGTTCAACAAATAATGAATTGATTGGTTTGTCACAAAAATAAAAAATACGAAAACAAAGAAAACAAGTTAAGAAAGAAATGGTCGTGGCTTTGGCTCGGATGGTCGAATCGCGACGATTCCTTCAACGCTCCCTTATGCATGAGTTGTCCATCCTTGTGTCGATCCCGGTGTGAATCATGACTTGTCAAGACGGTTGTGGAGCACAAATCATCAAAATACCGATATTTGACGCAAAACACGAAACAAGTTCGTATTGTTTACTTACCGTTTGTATGTCCAAGCTTGAGCTATCAACACTAAGCACAAGGGTTAGCAAGCATACGTCAACATCAAAAACACAAAGTAGCGAGTGAGAGCAATTAGTTTTAGTGTTAACTTTGCTAAGTGTTTGTGTTAGTATAGGGTATATGAAAACCGAGGGTTTGTCAAGCACTTAGTCACAAAATACCGTGTCCAAACTTTAGCAAATTTAACACCAATTTGATTTTAACTTGAACATTGTGAAATGGGGAAAGGGAGTGAATATGGTATATGAAGAGATTACAAAGTAACCATGGTTTCAAAATACCATATCACATCAATACATGAAACAATCCTTAAGTTAGAATCATGTTAAGCAAATTAAACATTAACAAAAGGAGGAGGAAGATAAAGCCTTTTATCTCATTTTCTCACCATCACCACAACCAAAGAGATTAGTTACACATAATGAAAAGAAAGTAAGAAACAAAAAGAAGCAAGTAAACAAAACAATAACAATATTATTAACACTTGAAGAAGTTTAGGTACAAGATATTGATAACTTGTTCAACCTCCATAATGAAGCACTCAAAAGAAAACTTCAAGAGGGAAGAAGAAGAAGAAACCAAGTTGAAGCCCAGTCAACTCTCAAGCTAAACCAAAACTAAACAAAAAAATGAAAATGGTATATTATATGGCATCCCCCTATCTATATATCTATTCTGGTATTTATAGGCATCAAAATAGAATAAACAAACAATATAAAATGGATGATGTGATGCCTATAAAGCGCCAGAAGAAAAATGGGGGAAAAAGGAGCTGGGGGGTTCTCGCCGGTCCAAATCCGAGCATTGAGGCTCGTTTTGGTATGGTGGTCTTATGTGCTCTCCACTATTCTTCTGGTGTTGATTGATTTCTTTAAATAACCCTGGTTTGCACTCAGTAGAATTGGAGGGAAATTTGATGCTTTATTCTGTAGGGATTCTCTAGCACCATCCTAGGTTTAGGGTTGCATCACACATGCTATAACAAAAATTTAGAGGGTGCTAAACAATTCCAAACATGAATCGAACTAGAAAAATAGAGTAACAAACTATAGTATCACATATTATTAAGTGTCCAACACTAAGTGGGGAGAAAATACAACCTTTGTAGACCTCCTTTTAGACTCCTTGGATCGATTATGGTTTGAACCGGTTGTCTTATATCCTTCCAAGTCCACGATGATCCACCACGAAGTCCTTTTGTACCTGTTGGATATATATGCCCTAGAGGCCTTCATTGTATAGGATACTGGGATATGTATGTACATAACAGTCTTGCTTAATATGATAGTACGCTATTTTGTTTGTCTTTATCTTAACGTATGATATATTGTGCGTAGTATTCATATATTTATACATGTTGATAAAGCCCTTAGGATGTTTGCCTGACTTCCGGCGTTATGATGGCAGTCATACTAGTGGGAGCTGGATAGTCAATAGGCACATCCTTAGATGTTCCTGGTCGCAGGAGTATCGAGACTGGACATTGATACTCCAGAGTAGACTGGTGTATACATATCTAGACCCTGAGGAGGGGCGATGGATTGGTCCCGCAGCCATTGGTGGAGTGCACCTAAGATTGTATACAGATGCTCACTGGGTGTGAGTACACCGGACAGGACTCGCCGAGAACTGACTGGATGGTATTTATACCTAACGTCAGATAGCAGTTTTCAGGTGACATGTGTGCAGATAGTCCGTTGACTTAAAGTCGTCATTTGTCTCGTGTGAGTTCCCACTGTGCTTTGATTACTACCCTACCACGGTTCAAAGGAGTCGTGCAAACAGGTTTTAGTTGGGCACAGTCCCGAACCACGTGGAGGCAGTGAGTGACTGTTAGGGATTCGTCTCTCCCGGTATAGGGATTTGATATCGCATAATGATCGGTTGGTCATTACCATAAGTCCCTAGCCAGGGCTGATTGAGAATTACTGATAGATTGATCAGTAAATTCTCGGATGGTGATAGAGCCATACCGACATGACTTGTACGGTTATTAGGGGTCTGACGTTCACCACCTCCCTAGACCATACATGCGATACTCTTAGATGAACAGACCGGACTGCACGGATATTGTCACGCATAGGCTCAGTAGGAGTTCGAATGGGTATCCTCACCGGCCTTCTTATCGACATCTACCTAGGGACCGTTACGTATAGCTAGTGCCGCTTACGGTCTGTGGTTAAACCCACTGCCAGCGTAGTAGTCGAGTCTTTAGAGTCCCACACAGAGTTTTCCCAACTCCAGGTGAAATGATATAGAGGTCGTACGGTTTTACGACAAGGGTTCGGACGAATACGTGTTTAAAAGCACGTACGACATTCGGACAGTTTTTACTAGACGGCTTTGGTTTAAGCCAGATTCTAGTATCAGGTTATTGGATTTATACAGTCTTTAGTTTTTCCGTGTTTTCACGGATGCGAAGGGCATTCTCGTAATTATCCGAGAAGCTTCTAGAAGGAGGGTGACTAAGGAGGTTAAGGTGGCATTTTCATTAATTGCTTTTGTGACTCATTTATATGATTCATCATATCATTAATGCTTCATTAATGATCTAATGACTCACATAATGAATCACTCTCTTTGAATAAATGAAGCATGGTGAATAATCATTTAATTGATATTATTTGATAATTCATTATGTATCATATATTCAAGTGAGAAGGATTTTATTCTCATTATTCTCTCCACCTTCTCTCTCCTCAAGCTCTCTCTCCTTCTCCAAACCCTAATCCTACCACTCATGAGTTGAGTACAAGGATTAGTTTAGACTAAACACTCCATAACCTAACTCTACATCATCTTAGTTACTTTGGTTAGCAACTAGAGAAACAAAGTTACCTCAAGTCTTAAGGTGTAGCTTGGATTAGGGTACTCGGGTGGATCATCTATCATGGATAGAAGGCCAAGGAGGACATAGAGATCACAAAGACGAAGGACTAGAATCGTTTGGTATAATCTCTTCACATAGTAGCTTAGAACTCTATGCTTATTGTTAAGTATTGTTTAGAAAAGATCTTCGGTTAGTCGATGTATGCTACCAAACAAGATTGTTTTTCATATTTCAGCCTCCCCGCAACTCGTGGGGTGTTGCACTTCGACTTACAGTACCAAGCTCCAAGCTTCACTTGATCAAGGATGAAGATGAAGCAAACACTCCACACTGGTGGGCTAGACTAAAGTGGAATGGTGATGTGGGTTTGTATCTCTCTAAAAAACCTTTTCTTTTTAATTCTTTCTCTTTCTTTTAAAACCCTAGAGAGCTTTGAGGAGAGAGAGGAAGAAGGAGATGGCTCAAACTAAACTCAAGAGAATAATGCGATAACTCTTCCTAAACTCAAGAGAGTAAGTGAAGTCATCCATGCTAAACTATGGTTACAAAAAATCTAGATATTTTGTAACTTGAGATTAAGCAAAACCATGGGCTAAAAAACCATTGACTATTGTCAACTCAAAAGAGTTGAATAGTCAACCATGATTATGTTGCCATTTTGCTTTTCTCAAATAAACAAAATATCTAAAAACGTTACCATGTGAGTCTTGCATTGCCACCACCAATGTATCATCAACCATGACACATGTATGCTTGCATGTGTGCATCCATATCAACATATACATATACTCATGCATGCATCATAAAGAAATAAGTTTTAATAAATGAGATAATGACTTAATATTAAATCAACACTTGATTTTAATGACCCGGTCATATCACATACGACCCGTCCAATAGAAAACGCCTGATTAAAATACGGTATCCAATACACGCATTTAATCGAGCTCCCGCGCATATCTCATATGCACCCCCACATATTTTCGCCTGAGCTAGGAGACCCCTTTGTGGGACTCTAAGACTCGTAAATACGCTAGCAGTAGGCAGTGATCACATCACATGCCCACAAACCGTCAGTGGCACAAGCTGTATGTAACGGCTCCCAAGTATTGAGCGATCAGAAGAAACACAAGCAAGCCTGGTAAAACTCCCATCGAGCTAACTGGTAACACTTACCATACAGTCCGGTATCTTCGTCAAATATGTTGCATATGTTAGTCTAGGGATGGTATCGTCGACCCCAAAAACCCAATAAGTCATGCCGGTATATGGCTCATAACAGATCGAGAAACTACTGATAACACTTATCAGTAAATCTTAGCATCCCTGGCCAGGGACTTCCTGTTATAGCCAATCGTACATGGTGCAACATCAACCCCTAATATCGGGAGAGACGAAATCCCTCCTATCACTCATTACCTCCATGTGCCTCGGGACTGTACCTAAAATCCACCTGTTTGCACGACTCAGTAGAGCCGTGGTAGGGCGGAGATCAAAGTACAGTGGGAGGCATACAAGACTCTATGACGATCTCGAGTCTACAGACTAACATGTACCAGTGTCACCTGAGAACGGCTATCCGACGATAGATATAATTCCACATAGGAGTTCTCGGCGAGTCCGTTCAGTGTACCCAGTCTCACTGAGCACCCGTACATGGTCTTTGGTGTCACCACACCAATGGATATGGGATCATCCATCGCCCATCATATGGGACAAGCAACGTATATGCTAGTCTACTCTGGTAATATCGATGCCCCGTCTCGATACACCAACGACTAGGAACATTTCAAGGATATGCTCATAGACTACACATGTCCCACAAGTATGATCCTCATCATAATCTCAGTAGTCCTGCATATCCTAAGGGCTATATCAACATGTACCAAATGAATAAAAGTATGATCAAATGAACATGTCAAGATAAAAGGTGCAACCAGATAGCATACTATCATGCTGAGCAAGAATGTCCCCTGAACACACACACACACATACTGGTACATACACTATCATATAATGGCTTCTAGGGCATACATATATCGAACATATTTCACATCACACCTTTTTGCATTTAACACACATCAACTCACATGTGCCCATTAGTGTCATGGGCAGCCCCACCATAGTCCAAGTCATCAAATAGCTTTGTGCACACTTGTGTTGTGTTGGGCCAAAATTATGTGCACATATGTTTATTACAAAAAAGCTCTTTGAATATCGGTCGGTTCTTTATTCTGATTGCAGTGTCGGGTCCCGAATGCTATATCCGTGATATTGAGTGTGTTTCCAGTATTTTATCACGAGTACCTGTAATTTGTAATTACTGAGCAGACACCGATTAATAGTACCGATATATCAAAAAAATAGATAATGAATGAGCGGTATTAAAATGCAGTTTTCTGAGATGAACAAATACCATCAAACTTATCTTTTGCTCGTCCTGAGCAAAACAAAAAATCATAGCCTCACTTTCACAGGGAACGCGATTGCACTGAACACGTGCAACAAGCCGTTAAATCTCTAGGTGTCCCTAGTAGGAGGAGTGTTGTCTCCTAAGGGTTTTCAGCGGATTACACCCACAAAATCCAGTTAAGTTAGCGTCGTGGTGAAACTGTTGATTCTAATCATAAGTTAGAGATCAAAGTTAGAAGTTCTATCACCCAAGTCAAAAACGTTAAACCCTATTTTTCACTCCTCACAATTTGTTTAACATAAGCTTATACGCGTCTTTACGTGATTATGAAGATAGTGTCCATAAGTTTTTAAGAACTTGATTAGGGTCATTATGTCATAAATACGGACCAGGATAAACTTCTAAAGGATCACACGAGTTTGAGAGGAGTTAAGATTTTCTCAAGTTTTTGTTCTTAAGTTCCGTTTCAAGTCAGAATTTTTATAATTTTTAACAGAGAACTTAAGTCTTATTCTTCACTCCCACCTTTCACATGTTTTCTTTCATACACACCCTTCGTTGTCGTGCAAAACATCTTTATAAATATACCTTCATATCTCCGCGAAAAAACTATTTTAATAGAAAACTCGTCATAGCCAAGATTATTCTTCCACTAAGAACCATGAGGACTTGTAACTCGGAGAGAATACTTGGTTAGCTTGTTTTATTTGACGATTGGAAACTTAGCGAGCTTTGGGTCAATCACTCCCAAACCAGGTGGTTTGGGAGCATTAGGTGTAGAGCGCCCCAAGGATTAATTACCCAAGTTACCAAGGCCACAAAACAAAAGGACTCATTTTATTTAAAATATTCTGAAAGCAGTGAAAGGGGAGATATAGCCAGCATTTCTTTTAAATCCAAAGACGTTACAAGTGGATAAGGTGTGTAATTACTCCAATAAGGTTCCAGATGGGTTATTTTTCAGACTTATAGCTTCTATTAAGACGTCAATAATATCCTTCATATCTACTTCACTTTATGAATTATTCTTAATATCACATAATTTAGAACAAACCTGTTTGATCCTAATGATATTTATCAATTTATAAAAGTTTTTCAGACATGTCAGACTTTCATCAAATTCTCAAACACATACGACACGTGTAAAGTGTTATAAAAGACGTATATCAGCTATGGTTAAACACAAGGGAGGGTTATTTTTCGGGTCGTCGGTCTCACAAAAAGGATTTAGTTATTTCTAACTTATCAACCGAACCGTTAGACTTCGAATCTAAGTTCCCCCGCTAGCTAACATGACAATCAAGTTTTTATGTTTTTTGAATTTTTATAAATTTTTCAATACAATGCAATACAAAAGCAGATATGAAATGCGACTATATGCAAAGAAAAGAAAAATACATAATCTAAAGTGCTGAAATGCAGGAAATATGCACATGCAAATTATATGCTGATACAAAATGCATCCAAAACAGATCCACTCCCAAACTGAAGATGAAGATGTCCTCATCGCCGCTTGGCCTTGCCCTTGGTCCTGCTGCTCCCGCTTGCTTCATCCTGATTCGCTAAGATCTGGCTTAGTTGTTCCTTTATCCCCATGTTCTGCCTGATCAAAGTTTTGATGCCACGGACCTCCATCCTGTGTGGTTCATATGGATCAGTCGGAACGTCCTCTCCCAAGTAAATCTATGAGGAAGTCTGTGGTGCCGCATGCTCGCTAGGGTCAGTGGGTGACCAGATCTGCTGCTCACTCCTGCCGTCAGTATAACCCGGTGAGATCCTCTCAATCTCGACTGGGACGGTGTCGTACATAGTGATGCAGGCCGTGAAATCATCGTCCTCCATGTAGTAGCGACAAATTTGGGTGATGAGGATGGGAAGTAATTTTTTGTGCGTCGTGAAACTCTCCTTGATTATGGCAAATAGCATGCTCACCATGCAAAATTGATAATCCTTGGTCATCAAACAATGAACGATATGCCCCACAAACGCTGGAAACGAGAAAACTTGAATGATCCCCCTGACATTACGGTATGCCCAGCGGCAAGCCGTATAGACGTTTCAGTAGATTGCTGGGCATTTAGCCCAGCATCTCGTAACTCGCATCGTGCCCCCATGATCATCCTATACTGGGCAAGTTCTAACAGTTTCTGGAAACCAGGTCGGGTAGGGATGTTGGTGACATTTGAAATCATATCTGCTGAGAATACCCTCCATCTACCCTTAAAGTGAAATCTAATATGGTCCTGAAGTATTTCACCTTCTCTTAGAGCGTCGAAGAACTCATCTACCAATTGCTCACAAGCACAAAACCCCTCATCCCCATACAGCAAAAACTCCCAACCCAACTGTCGGATGGCGTCATGAAAATAGCTCCCAAACACCTCATGGGTGAACACATCGATAAAATTTCTCTCTAATTCAAAGAGGGCCATGATCTTTGGGTTTTCTCAATTTTCAGGAAATTTAAACAATGCTGAAGGGGGAAGAAGAATTCTTACAGAGCTGACGAAGGCAAACATTGATTGGAGGCGACAAGACCGGCGGCGCCGGATTTCCTGGGAGTTTCGCCGGTCGGAAAAGAGGCGATGGATCAAGGGTTTTGGAGGAAAGTTTGGGGAGAGCAGAGAAGGGAGATGGTTTTGTTTGAGTAATGAGAATAAAGGGTCGGGTCAGCGATCTGGTGACTTATAATGGAATTTTTACAAAAAAAAAACCCCATCAAAAAACAGAAACCCCACTCTTTACATATTTACTCAAACCAGAAGTTATATTAGTGTGTTATTCCGAAAAATTCAGCACTCACCCCCTAGCGGGTGAGATCTTATTAAAAACTAAGATTAATTACAGTATTAACAAGTTAAAGACTGTGTTAGTTCAAAAATTAATACCAGCCATTCAAATTTTTTATCGATATAATGCAAGGGCTGGTAAAAGAATACGTATATAAAAAAGATAAATAAAAAGAATGTGTTATTTATTAGTGAAGGGCATGGGTGTGCGTAAGTAGGGATCGGAAGACGTTGAAGGTGAAGATGAAGTTTTGAAGAGGTAAAAGAATTGTTGCCTGAATGAATTGAATTTTCAAGAAGCTCGTTTTGAGTTTCGGAGTCAAGTTCGTTTAAAAACTGGAGCTCATCCGCAAAAAAATTGGAAAAGGAAAGGTTCATGGGATGTTCCCTAATTGATCCTGACTCAAACTCACCTAAAATATCAAGTTCATCCGCAAATAATTCCTCAAAACTTTGTATGAAAGACCGTTTTTCCAGGCTGTCTTCCTCCCTATAATCCTGCACAATTCTACACTCATTGCTATAGCTCACTATTCCTAAAACTAGTTCTCCCTCATCACATTCACAAATAGGTAGGTACATGTCACGACTCGAAATAGCACGTGACTGGCCCTTGAATCATGAAGTCTATAGGACCTCATCTAATTCAAGTAAGTCAAAAGCCCAGAAATCTAAAACCATTTTAAATAAAGAAGTGAAGAAAACATGTTTTAAAACAAGGGGTTTTTAAATAATATAAGCCGAAAGTGCGTTTTAAAATCTCAAGTCTTTTCTGAAAATTTCAGCAGAGTTTCCTTTGTAAAAACTGGCCCCAAACGGGGTACAACATGAATAATATATGCACAATGATAAAAGGGCATCCCCAAGCGAAAGCTAGCTCTTCGTCAATCGACGGTCACAACCACGCAAGCAATATAATATACAACGCCGAAGGGCGAGGATCAAAACTCAAAAGGAAACTCAAAATCATCAAGAAAACCATAATACTACAACGCGCGACTCTAAGGTCGAAATAATACACAACTGGTTTTCTAAGCCTGAAACAATATACAAGTCTGGTTGATGAAATTACTAGATACAACTGATTAAAATAAATACAAGGGTGGTCACGATGCGAGTGAACCCACCTACCAAAGCAATCACCCAGAAAGGAAGCAGTGTGCCAGAAAAGTCGCAATGAAACCTGTACGGCAAAACCTGCAAGAACTGTGGCACAACGGGGGTGAGTTGCCAACTCGTGAGTAGAAAACATCACAGAGCAGAAATCGTATGTATGACTCATCCTAGGTCAATATGATCAAATATATATATATATATATATATATATATATATATATATCTCAAATGATAAAGTCTGAAGCATGAAAAAGTGGCAAGGGTAAACATCTATACATAAGTGTAATACCAAGTGCTCGTGTCAGTGCCTCAGATAGCAACATATCATAAATATGAGGTATGATCAATGTAATCGGTGTCAACTATATCATGAAGTCTATGAGTATGTGGATATAATCCAACTATGTAATCAATGTTTGTATGCATGTGGATCCCGTCCACGTGTCAACCAATGACATAACAACATCATGCATGTAAAAGTCATAAAAGCATATGCATGAAAGTATGAGAATATAAATCAACAGGTGTCCCTCGCAACACATCAAAATCATGGAACCTGAGTGTCTAGCATCGACACTCGAAAACATCATGAAACCCGTGCCCAGCATCGGCACGTAAATCCTCATATATATAGGGCTCCGTCAGTCCGGATCGGCCCGTATCATCTCTCGGGTCCGGTCGGTATCCTCCGGGCCCAAATACAATCACCGGTAGGTAGTAGTCCCTTTGCCAGGCTCACCGTCTGTATACAAAGCATCCCTTTCTTGTCCCGAGGTACCATACCGGGTCCACCATGTACCCGCAATCAGCCTCATCCAGCTCCTCGAATCGGGTTTCACATGTCACACGTCTCAGAACTGAGAAAACGCATGGTGGACGCACTGAAATATCATATCAAGAGAAACCGGGTTTTTAAACAATGCATACTTTCTTTTAAAATGACCACGGTTCTCAAATGCAGAAATCTCATGAAAACGGCATATCTCAATGCGTAAAATCATAAAGCATGATGTATGCGACATATGATAGAAATGTAAGCATATCCGTATATCATGCAACATAAAACAGTAGTATGCACACATCGAGGGGAAAACCGCTCTTTTAAATGAATCCAGTTTAAAATATATCTTGCGGTTCCCCAAATCTCCAAAATAAAGCCAGAGTCATCTATGTATGTGAAAATACGTATGTATGCAAGTATGGGTGTACAATATGTTTGTACGCAAGTATGAGTATACAATATGTGTGTGCGCCAATATAGATGTACAAGTATGTATATACGCAAGTATAAGTGTACAATATGTATGTGTGCCAGTAGGGATGTACAATTAGTCATATCCTGATGTAACAATCCTACTATGTAGTGACATGGTAATTATCGATGATGAAGTGTGTGAGCCGGCAAGCAGGTGTACGTGGAACATACGCATCATCGATAATGGTGCTGGTGTCCTGACAGCATGGGTTTAATATAACAATAAACACATTTACACATGCAATGCGATGCGAATAGCAAGAATATGTGGAGATCGAATAATAAACGCAACAGTGAAGAATCTACATCAATATGTAAATGTCATACAGTTTTGCCATTTGAAATAAGACGAATCGTGGTGTTTAGAAAAATAAGGGCTACGGTGTTTTAAATAAAAGATGCGTCTTTTGAAAATATCCATAGAATCCCTTGGCCTGTCTTTAAAATACTTACGATTCTTTAGTTTTGAAATAGGCATGACTCGGGTCTAGTCTAACATCTACTAAGTAAACTACAGATCTAACTAACAAGCTAATCGAAAGGGTACGAAAACCACCTAAATCTGAGTCGATATATATATATATATATATATATATATATATATATATATATATAATAGTCAGTGATCTCGCCTCAATAGTACCGCGTATGATACAATATATCATTTGACATTCTCGAGTCAAGAGTGCGGATCTATCATCAATATAAAGCTCGTACGGTAAATCCATCGTACGGCATCCCAAATCTGGATACGGGTCAAATATCACATTCATTTCATCATTTATCTGGTATCCTTATCATCATATCTCATGAACTGGGGTACTGATCCTATCTAGTGCAAACCGATAGCATCTATATAAATATAAACGCGTGTGTAAAACACACGTCCAAAGGCCCACTAAAATCTTATGTCGTATCTCATGATACGAACCACATCATATCACCGATCTCATGGCACCATGCCCAAATTCATCGACTCATCTCCAAATATCATCCACTATCCTCATCATCCAAGTGTAGGTGTACGTGTATATATATACGTCGTCCCGTACCTGTGTGTGTGTGTGTATATATGTATCCCCATATACGCACAAGTATACTAAAGTAAGCATGTGCGTGCGTGTGGGTGTAAACCTATTCTAGGGTTCGCAACTAAGAAACTATACTAGTTCACTTCTAAAAACCCTAATCTAACCATTGAGCACCTAATCATATCTTGAATATCCATGTCACACATAAAAGATATCATATATATATAGTATATATAGCCTACTAAATATCGAACTGCGGGGGTGCTATACGCCATCCACCCGACTTCCCCCGTAGATATAATCTGCTCACCTTGCTTCTTGTGTGCCGATGTCGCCATCTTCATCTTCAACGTCTCGACATCACGTGGGGTACCTATACATATACATAATTGCACATGCGCATTAAAATCATATCGGAAAACCAAAAACGGCACACGCTACGCTCATAGGTAAAAACCTATAGCCTCGCATGCAAACACGACCAATAACCCTAGTCGTTGACGTCCAAACGCCACACGACGGAAATGAAATATCAAATACCAAAATCCATGTTAAAACAAGTCGTAAAACAATGCGCCGATACAAGGAAATGATCCCAGATTTTACCCTAGGTAAAATCAGACAATTTTGCATATGCCAAAGGTCTAGTTTACTGGAGATAAAGCTACAGAACCAACACGGGTCCCAGAACCCCTGCTCTGGCCGCAAATTGAGGCCAGAAAGATTAAATCTGCGGCCGGGTTGAATAATTAGGGGATAGGGTTCTTAGGGTATGCTCTAAATCACCTGCACATCTCTCTGTGTTTGCTAATTAATTTTCAGGTCACCCGGGTGTTAGCAGATTTCATAATATACTCACAGAATCCAAAATTCTTCCGATATCAGGTTTGGTTTCTAAGTCCGCTAAAATGGGTTCTATTCTCTGGTTTAGGTCTCCAATCAATCACCATAGGGGTTATGTATCCTCTACTAGCCTTAATTTCACCTTTGGGTTCAACTAAAACCCTAATTCTCAACTCAAGTTTTCAAACTTCCCAAAACCACACAATATCGGTTCTAATTTAACATGAATGTAATAACAATGGAAATACTAGGCTAATGGTTAAGAGAATACCTCATTTGGCAACTCAAGAATTTTCTTGAGTTGCCCCCAAGTGTCCAAAATGCAAGCTTCTTGGTCCAAAGTATAGCTTGTGAACTTGTGCACAAAATTCATGAAAGTGGGATGGGGTTTTAATGGGTTTATTGTGATGATTTGAGGAGGTAGAGAGGCAAGGGGAGAGAGGAGGCAGCAGCAGCAAGTGAGTGAGGAGAGGAGAGAAAATGGGGAAGAGTGAAGTGGGAATGGAAGCTTGGTCCTAGGTTTGACCCCTTACCCTCTCACTCTCTCTCATGCCCATCCCTCCATTCTTTATTCCTTTTTTCTTTTCTTTTCTTTTCCTTTTCTTCTCTTCTCTTTAATTTTATAACCATGCATGATAAATAAAAAGAAAGCATGAAAGAACAATGTAACAAGTGCTAAAAATGACATGTGCATGTCATGCGTACAAAACAAGCTTAATGCGCGATTAGCACTAAATAGTGTATAATAAATCATAAAAACTTATAATTTGCATAATTCACATAAAAAACCCTCTATTTAGTAATTTCCATAGTTTTCCAAATTTTTCCCAATTTATTGGTATTTAATTATACCGCCTCATTAAAATATTCAATATTTTATTATTTAATTACAAAAATTCCCAAAAATAATATTTTATTTTTTTGAAATGTTACAGTACATGTCATCTAAAAAAGTAAGTTCCCATACTAATATTTCTTCCGAAAAAATATCAACTGGTGATACAAAAATTGTGGGTTCCTGAGCATTGATTTTTAATAATTTATCCCAACCATACCCGTCAAAATCACAAGCTTCCTCCTCCAAAATCGGAATGCAAAAATCAGTCGGTTCATGGATTTCTTCTTTAAGTAATGTTTCAGTTAAATCAACCTCAAAATCATAAGTGGCAGGAGGTTCAATGGGTACCTAAAGGTTAGTGGTGGACTGACTTAGAGGAATTTTCTGTGTGTCCTGATAACACTTAGTCAATTCATTCGTATCATCATCTATGAAATCAGCAAAATTCATTTGATCGTTTATCTTACTCGGGTGACTTCCTAGATGACAGATATTGACACCATGTGGTTTTAATTGACTATGTTCACTTTCTAGAATCCCTACAGCTACATGCTCTTCAATTCTAGCCAAAAATTGTGCCTAAGCGTGAAATAATTGCTCAGACTGCTGTATAAACAGGGCTAGCATCGCAGCTGTCTGATTCTCGACCGCAATCATCACTTCAATACCCTTCTCTAAAGCGGTCAACCTAGCATCTATCTCAGTATCCTCTCCTAATGATGGCTCAATTGTTTCAAGTAGGGAGGGTTGTGACGGTGATGCTAAAGCCGTTACCCTGTCGACCTCTTTCTCTAAATCTTCAATCATTAGGTCTATAATTGAAGTAGGACTGGGTTGAAGAGTGTTAGGTGGGTGACCGTTGGAAAAACTCTGGGACGGTTGGTCACCCCTAGAAAGGAACAGTTTTCATGAATACAGGAAGAATTGTGGCAAATTGAACAAAAGAATTAGGACTGAGTATAAATAAAGGAATAAGAATCGTGAAAAATTGAATTGAATCGTGTATCACCCATATCAACAAGAATTCACAAAAATAACAAAAACCAAGAATATCACACCCCTAGATGACAGATATTGACACTATGAAATCAGCAAAATTCATTTGATCGTTTATCTTACTCGGGTGACTTCCTAGATGACAGATATTGACACTATGTGGTTTTAATTGACTATATTCACTTTCTAGAATCCCTACAGCTACATGCTCTTCAATTCTAGCCAAAAATTGTGCCTAAGCGTGAAATAATTGCTCAGACTGCTGTATAAACAGGGCTAGCATCGCAGCTGTCTGATTCTCGACCGCAATCATCACTTCAATACCCTTCTCTAAAGCGGTCAACCTAGCATCTATCTCAGTATCATCTCCTAATGATGGCTCAATTGTTTCAAGTAGGGAGGGTTGTGACGGTGATGCTAAAGCCGTTACCCTGTCGACCTCTTTCTCTAAATCTTCAATCATTAGGTCTATAATTGAAGTAGGACTGGGTTGAAGAGTGTTAGGTGGGTGACCGTTGGAAAAACTCTGGGACGGTTGGTCACCCCTAGAAAGGAACAGTTTTCAAGAATACAGGAAGAATTGTGGCAAATTGAACAAAAGAATTAGGACTGAGTATAAATAAAGGAATAAGAATCGTGAAAAATTGAATTGAATCGTGTATCACCCATTATCAACAAGAATTCACAAAAATAACAAAAACCAAGAATATCACACCCCTAGCAGTCTATGTTATACTAAGTCAACTAGACCTACTCAAGAACCTGATTGTCGAAGTAAAACTGTGTCGAGAAACGAGCTCAAGATATACAGATCACGAAGCCAGGTAAGTGCAGAGATAAGGAGAGGTTTTCCAATGCTTTCGCGAAATTCCTTAATTAGAATAACCCTTTCTCATGAATACATGTCTAGACACCCCATGAACGATATACCGTTAAGCGGTGTTCTAAACATAGTTAATTTCTCCTAATGAGCGCGAAATCCTTAAAGTCAAAGTTCTAGTTGACTTTAAATTGCTGTGGGTATGCAAGAATGCATTTTTGTGATTTGTAGGCTACGGAAAAAGGTGATGAAATCCTTTACCGTATCTTGTTTGGTTTCGTGCCCTTATTATCCGTATTAAGATGCAAATGCGCAATTCAATAAGAGAATTCAAGAATTCAATTAATAAAGCAATTCATTTTCCATTTAGGCTTAAGCGCTGCAACAAATACGGGTTAGTTCTCTGTGCAATTGGTGGTAAGTTTATGCGAAGAATCCTGCAGAAGATAGAATATTGGGATGCATCGGATTTAAGAGAAGGTGTTAGAAAATTAGGTACCAATGAGATTAGGGTTAAGAAACCCCCTTTGAAGTGATTACATGTATTTGAATGTTCGCTTGTGCGGGTCAAACTACCCGGATCTTTGGCACTGCACTTTACTAACGTTTTTGGAATTGAATTTGATCATTGCTCCGCACGATCGCTGGTCGTAATTCCTTAAAAACCTGAAATGTCGGAAAATGCGATATTTAGTGTCAAAAAGCGATATATATGCCCCAATTCCTGCACACTAAAAATTATAAAAATCAAACAATACCACTTAAATACCAACACTGCACTGAAGATCACAAAAAAAGAAAAAAACAAAAATCCTACCATAGACTCGACGGCGCCGGATTTTACAATGATGTCGCCGGCCTATTTTAGGAGTTGGGTGCTTGAATTTTGTGTGTACTCTCTAGGCTATATTAGTATTCTACTAGTAAACTTTGATTTTTTAATTTGATTACAGAGTGATAGCAGGCCCGAAGGACAGAGAACAAAGTAAAAAGAATGTTTGTTGTGTTAGTTTTTAAAAAAATTGAGTTAAAAAGTTAGTGAGTTAGTACAAACCAGAAATAACAATACCTAATAACTACCAACTCCCCGGCAACGACGCCAAAAACTTGTTGGGACTTTACCCGCGCACGAAAAAGCATATGTTTTGAAAATGGAATCGTTTTAAGGAAATGGATGTGCACGTGAGCTTGGTCTCGTTTTAAAATTTATAAACCACAAGTGCATGACGCGTTGTAGTAAGCCAGAAAGTACGGGTCGATCCGCAGAGCATTGTGTATTAGGTTTTGTCGTTTAAGATTCAACAAATAATGAATTGATTGGTTTGTCACAAAAATATAAAATACGAAAACAAAGAAAATAAGTTAAGAAAAAAATGGCCGTGGCTTTGCTTGGATGGTCGAATCGCGACGATTCCTTCGACGCTCCCTTATGCATGAGTTGTCCGTCCTTGTGTCAATCCCGGTGTGAAGCATGACTTGTCAAGACGGTTGTGGAGCAAAAATCATCAAAATACCGATATTTGACACAAAACACAAAACGAGTTCGTATTATTCACTTACCGTTTGTATGTCCACGTTTGAGGTATGAACACTAAGCACAAGGGTTAGCAAGTATATGTCAACATCAAAAACACAAAGTAGCGAGTGAGAACAATTAGTTTTAGTGTTAACTTTGCTAAGTGTTTGTGTTAGTATAGGGTATATGAAAACCGAAGGTTTGCCAAGCACTTGGTCACAAAATACCGTATCCAAACTTTAGCAAATTTAACACCAATTTGATTTTAACTTAAACATTATGAAATGGGGAAAGGGAGTGAATATGGTATATGAAGGGATTATGTGACACCTTAGGTTTTCGATTAGTGTTAATTAAGCAATAATACGGGTTTTCTGTAAAAAGTTTACCAAATCGGTTTCCTCATATTTTATAACATTTAATTAATAATTTATTATTATTTGTTATGGCTGCACACACTTGTGCATGTTAATGTGAGGGTTTGTTTGTATTAATCTAGTTTAGCAATCATGACAACTTAACCTAATTCTAATCCTATCCTTGCTTAACCCTAACCCTAGATATTGTTTGTGAAAGAAGATATTTCCTTTGCTTGTTTTGGATTTGGGAGGAGGTGGCATGGTGAGTCATGAGAGGCATGGCTTGCATTAATGTGAGAGTCAATGCAATGGTGTACTCACCCTTATTCTCACCTCACTCTCTCTCTTTATCATTTCACTTTCATTCTATCTCACTTGATCTCATTCTCATTTCTCTTCATTTCCCTCAACCCTCAACTGAACACTTACCTTCCCATCACAAAACCTTCACTAAACTTCACAAAATCTTCACCAAATCACTTCTTAAGCCTTGTTTTGCCTCTTAGATGCCTTGGAGTTTGGAAAGTTAGGATCTTTGAGCTTTTGTGGTTAGGTAATGATCTCTAACTGTTAAATAGGATGTTATAGTGTTGTGTATCTTGTTAGTTTTAGTTTAGAACACGTAAAGTTTCGTTTCGTGCACATATCGTATTTTTAGTGTCATATTGTGATATCTGAGATCTGCTGTGATCCAGAGTGTGTATTAGAAAATCTAGCGGTGTAGATGTGTTGTACTAAAGACCCTAAGCCTACACCTGAAGTACAAACCCCTTCTGCTCGGTTTTGGCCGGCGACACACTAAGGAATTCCGGCGACCTCGGCCTCCTTGAGGAGTTTGGGTTTGGGTTTTTCAGGGTATCTGTCTGTTGTGGTTTTTGTGTGTTTGGTACTGTTTGATTTTTGAGTTTTGACAGTATACAAAATCTGGGATCACTTTGCTTGTTTCTTGTGTTACGAATACGCGCGTTACGTTATCCGACACGGTACGTGTACTTTGTGTAGTTTTGCTCTGGGGTTGGTTTCGTAGTGTCGCTACGCATGTTAGCCACTAGACGAACACTTGAGAGTATTTTTGGAGTTGGTGCGTCGGTCAACCATAGTGGTTATGTGTTATTGGTCAATTTCTAATATGAACTTGTCATATTATTGTTTTTGATCTTAGGGACACAGGCGAGGACTTCGGACGTTGTGAAGAAGGGAAAGCGAGTGGTTGGCTTTACTTAGCCCAAGATCATCTGTGAGTAGATTTAACATCTACAGGGGAATCTACCTCATGGCGTTATGCGTCTAGGCTATATTAAATGATATGATTCTTAATATTAAGTATATGGAAATTGATTGTGCATGTGTACCTTTGTTGCGTACCTCATATTCCTATTTGCATATGGACATAGTATTGATGAGACACAACACCATTATTGACGGTTCATGTTACACGAGCACTAATTGTATGCTACACACACTCCGTCGATAATTGCCATGATACGCACAACCCATATACATACGAGATATAGTTTACACCTATACACATGTGATATTGTATCGGATAGAGACATTTAGACATTGATTCATATTCCTTTGTGCATATGACATATAGCATACCTGTATACCTACATGCTTACACATATGCCTTGCCATGACTATATGCTAGCTACCCATATACCTATATGGTATTGTACCATTAGTGACAGGTATATACACATATGAGACATGGCTACATGTACATCATGCACACATACTTACTTGTACACCTATTTACTTGACTAGAGCTACATATACCTATGTGGTATTGTATTGTCACCGACATGGAAGCCTTGATTCTTTTGCTATTACGCATATGAGATGCATCATACATACATGTTTACATATAGATACACATATCTTGCTATACCGACATGGTTACGCATACCTGGCTATAGCTACATGTTCACCTTTATATGATGTTGTATGGATTTCAGAGAAATTAGGAAACGCATGATATATTTAATAACTTGTTGCAGTTAAATAGCGGTTTTTCCTTTATATGCTCATATTACTGTTTCATGTTGCATATATTACATTCATGGATTTTCGCATTTAAATATGGTTTTCATATGATGTTTTACTCCTAAGTATATATATATCAGTGGTATGGGACGCTGTCATATATATATATATATATATATATCAGTGGTATGGGACGCTGTTGTATACATATATAATATATATCATCATAATGATCTAGGCAAATATTCTTATTCATTACTTGATATTTTTTGGATTTGAGGACCGTGGTAGTTTCATGAAATTATGCATTATTTGAAAAACCCTGTTTCTTTTGATATGATATTTCGATGCGTCCACCATGAGATTTCTCGGTTCTGAGATTTGTGATATATACCCGATGCGAGGAGTGGAATGGGCCGTGTGCGGGTACCTGGTGGAGCCCGGTATGGTTCCCCGGGGCAAGAAAGATATGTAGATAGTTTAGCCGATGAGCCTGGCAGGCGGGAAAGTACCTACCGGTGATAGTATTTTAAACTCGGTGGTTATCGTGGTGATACCGACCGGAGTTATGTACATATAGATACAGGGAATTTCGAGTGTCGAAGCTGGGCACTCGGGTTTCGAGATAGCGTATGATACGTACCTATCAGGGCTAGTCGTGGTGACGGCACCTGATAGATGAGTATTTATGTGTCGATACTAGACACTAGTTTTCATGATGTTTTCGGGTGTCGTTGTTAGACACTCAGGTTCCATGAGACTTACGGGATGTGTTTTATTCCGTACTCCGCATTTATTTGATATACATTGCTTCATGTATTAGTAGTACCTGATCGAGTATCTTTCATGACTGTTACATTTATATATTTCCATTTATTGCTATCAGCTCGCATGTGTTAGACCATTGCAGTACGTGCATACTTGCAATTACCTGCATATGTTATTTACTATTCACGAGTTGGCAACCCATCCCCGTTGTGCCACAGTGTTTTGCAGGTGTCCCTCAGAGTGGTAGCGGCAGGGCTTCTTCTTCCTATTGTATCATCTTTTGCAGTGGATACCGCTACGGCTGACTGTGTCCAGTTTTGATATAGGTGGGTTTTGCGGTTATCCGATGTTGCTCATTGTATATTCGTTGTATCCAGTACTCTCCATCTACTACTTCATGTATTGACTTAGAGACGAGTTGTGAGGACGATATTGTATATTATTTTTGTGACTTCGGAGGTCTTTTAAGATGTTTCACTTTATATCGTCTTTTTCTTCGCTACGGCGTCGTATATCTGCTTGTGGTGGCTGTTTTCCGCCTTTGGGCGTGGATTTGCTTCCGTTGGGGATGCTTTTACTTATATTTATGTTGTACCATTTTTGGGGGCTTGTTTTACAAAGGAGGTGCTTCCAAATTTTAAAGGAAGTAAATTTGGATTTTAATGATTTTTACTTGAGATTTCAAAAGTTTTAATAATGTTCTTATCACTTACTACTTTTGATGGTTTAGATTACTGAGTTTTCGGCTTACTTAAATTGCGTTACGCCTGTAGACGTTGCGTAGTTTAAGGGCCGTCACGTGCCAAATTACGGGTCGTGACAAAGTTGGTATCAGAGCGCTATGTTTTACCTTTCGGAGTGTAGGATGACCTTGGTATGATGGAGTGGGTAGCTTAAGCAGAGTGATGTAGCGTGTGTATGTCCACGGCATACTTACGACACGGTACTCCGCCTAAGTGACCTAAGTACTAATTTCTTGAAATTCCTTCCATGATTTTATATATCTTTGTGATTCGATTTTCGTGTTCTTATCGAATCCTATTTCCATTAATAGACTTTTGCCGCCGATGACTTTGAGGACTCAGAGAGAGGCAGTGAGGGCCGAGGTCAGAGTTGACTCGTTTAGGACGAGGACTGACCAGGACGGTACGCTCGTTGTACAGGAGCAGTTTGATCCGCCTTCGATAGATCGTATCGCTAGGCTTGAGGCAAATATGCAGGACTTATGCCAAATGATGAGGTCGTTAGTTGAGGCAAGTCGAGCGCAGTGACAGGAGGTTGCCACCCCTGTTACCCAGTTATTCCTTTCTATCAGAATACAGCATTGTGTCACGTATACAACAGCAGTGGATGCAGCCCTACTAGATGAGGCGCGTCTTTCCGAGACTTTGGGAGTTCGAGGACAGAGGAGGGCTCGTGCAGGTGTACCAGCCCAAAGACAGAGGTTCAGTCGCCGTGACGGGTTTCGTGCAGTCGGGGGAGTAGCAGAGGCTTGGGACGAGGACAGTTGTTTAGCTCTTATCCCCAGGAGGGTCAGCAGCCATCGTATGGATGTTTTCGATACGGGAGCCTTCAACACTTCGTCAGACATTGTTCCTTGGCACCGCGTCAGACTTATGTTCAGAGAGGTCGTGGTCGCGGAAGGTTCGTTCAGAGGGGACAGGATGGTAGAGGAGGAATTCAGCCAGTTGCGGGTAGAGGGCAGACACGAGCGTTTGCTTCTACTCATCGGGACGCACGGGCGTCCAATGCAGAGTTTTAAGGTATTCATTTTCGTATGTGTTCTTATTGCACTTGTTTGTTTATTTCGGGATCTATGCACTCGTTTGTTCTACACACTTCGTGCCGTGGTGGGGCCGAGAGTTGTGTTTGCTAGATCAGTCGTTTGTTGTGTTTACTCCTATTAGCGATTTTTTTGTTGCGCAACACGTGTTTCGGTCGTGTGCCAATTGGTTAGGAGATAGAGATTCGTCCGTCGATTTGATCCTTCTAGAGATATTGGACTTTGACGTTCTCCTGGGCACGGACTGGTTAGCTACGTGCTATGCGTCTGTGGGCTGCCGTGAGAAGACAGTCAGGTTTTGTCTTCCCGACGAGTCAGTTCTTGTTGTGCAGGGGGACAGTGGTGCCACCCCTCACAGCTTGATTTTATCCTTTTCGCTAGTCGGCTTTTGAGGAGAAGATGTCGAGAATTCTTGGCATTCATTAGTGATACCGGAGCCACAGTGGATTCGTTGGACCGCGTTCCTATCATGCTAGAGTTTTCCGACGTTGTTCCAGGTGAGCCGGCGGAGCTTAGGGAGCTTAAGGATCAGCTGCAGAGTTGCTAGATAGGGGGATTTGTACGTCCAAGTGTTTCGCTTTGGGGAGCTCCTATTCTGTTCGTTAAAAAGAAAGACGGCAGTTTGAGGCTGTGCATTGGTTGATCGTCAATTGAACCGAGTTACGGTGCGGATATGTATCCTTTACCCCGCATTGACGATTTCTTTGCTTAGCTCCAGGGTGCGAGGCATTTTTCTAAGTTTGTTTTGGGATCAGGTCATCATTAGTTGCGAGTTCGAAGTGATGATATTCCGAAGACTGCTTTTGTTCGCGCTACGGGCCTTATGAGTTTTGGTGGTGTCGTTGGACTCACCAATGCCCTAGCAGCCTTCATGGATGTGATAAACCAGATTCTTCAGGCCGTTCCTTGACCAGTTTATTGTTGTGTTATTGATGACATTCTGGTCTATTCCAAGAGTAGTGAGGAACATGAGTAGCACTTGAGAATTTCCTTGCAGACGTTGAGAGTGTACTAGCTGTTTGTTAAATTCTTGAAGTGTTCCTTCAGGCTTGATAGTGTTGCCTTCCTAGGTCATGTGGTTACGGGAAACGTTATTCGTATGGACCCGAGGAAGATCGAGGCCGTACAGCTTTGGCCCAGACCTGATCAGGGATAGAGGTCTGCAGATTTTTGGGCTTAGCCGGTTTTTACCGACGTTTCGTGCAGGATTTCTTGAGTATCGCTGCACCGTTGACCGTACTGACAAGGAAGGGGGTTCCTTTTTCTTTAGACTGAGGCAGGCGTGCTGGGTTTTCAGCAGTTGAAGACTCGGTTGACGACTGCACCAGTTCTATCTTTGCTTTCTGGATCGGGCGACTTTATTGTTTACTGTGATGTTTCGCGGGTGGGGCTCGATTGTGTACTAATGTAGCATGATAGAGTTATCGCTTATGCTTCCTGACAGTTGGAGGAAGTACGAGAAGGATTTATCCCACTCATGATCTGGAGATGGCCGCGGTGGTCTTGTGCTGGAGATTTGGGGACACTACTTGTACGGAGAGTCGTGTCAGATTTTCACGGACCACCAGAGCTTAATGTTCATCTTTCCTACAGCGGGATCTGAAGTTGAGACGGCGCCGTTAGTGTCACGACCCGCAGGGTACGGAACGTGACTGGCACTTAAGTTTACGAAACGTCTAAAGACGTCCGTAAAATAAGTAAGCCAAAGCCCAGAAAACAAAACCAATTAAGCAAAAGAGTGAAGAAAACCCAAACATTTGAAAGCAAGTTATCAAATAAGTCATGTAAAACCCTTTTTTTTAAAAACAATACCAATTTTTCCGAAAATTTCGGCAGAGTCTCCTTTGTAAATACTGCCCCCCCCAAAATGGGTACAACAAAAAATATACATGAATCCAACAAAATAGGGCATCCCCAAGCGGGAGCTAGCTCTTCGCCACAAGGCGGTCACAAATCCCACGCAATGTAAAATGACAACAAGCATAATAATCATAAGGCAGCATGAGAAAAGTAGCATGTCGGCTCAAGTGAGCTCGACCCCAAAATACAGCATAAAGTCCACAAACCTCACAGTTTCATCTCTAGGTCAATATACAATAAATCTGGTAGAAACAGTAGATGGAGTACACTAGATACAAAGAAAAATACAAGGTGGTACCAAAAATAATAACATAACCCACCTATGAGCAAATCTCGAGCTCAGGCAAAAGAGGCAAAAGAACAAGTGCGCCCGCCGCTGCTGAACTGACGGAGCGGACCTGCAAAAGACTGTGGCACAACGGGGGTGAGTTGCCAACTCGTGAGTAATAAATAACATCTACAAAGGCTATCGTATGCATGCACACAAGCATCCTAGCGTCTATAATACAGGTATGACTGGATGCACTAGCAGGTGTGTATACAACATCAGTGTACGAATATGTATGCAACATGAATATCTGAGGTCTCAATAGGTATATATAAGAAATATTTTATCTCTTTTTGTTTTTGAAACTCTTTTAGAATGCCAGCATAATGTCAATGAATCGACGAAAATCGGTGTCCAGCAACGACACCCAAAAGCTGTCTCAAATCTCATAAATCCATGTCATAGTGTCTCTGGCCTCAGCCATCCGGCTGACCCATCTCAGTATCAATATCTCATCCTCTCGCGGCCCCGGTCGGTATCCTCTGGATATCCGCCGTGCCCAATGAAGTCACCGGTAGGTAATCCGTCCCCTGCCAGGCTCATCGTCAGCACTACGAGCTTCTTGCCCCGGGGTACCCTACCGGGCCCACCATGTACCCGAAACGGTTCATCCAACTCCTCGAAACGGGTCTCCAAAAACCACATCAAACTCATGGTGGACGACACTTACATCACTAGAAAACCGCAATTTACATGTTTTAAAAAAAATATAATAAGTTTAGAAATTTTGCGGCTTTCCCCCGAAATCCAGAAATATCATAAAATCTCAAGAAGTCCTCATAAGTGCATATATCAATGATAATGAATGCATATGGTGTCAATAATCAAGTTGCGATGTGTAAATTAATGGATTAGGCATGAGCAATTAATATGATGAAGTACATGCACATGAATAGCAATTCTACGGTTTCATTTTAAGGAATTAAAAGCAATAGCACAAGTTTAAATTTAAAGGTTATCTAGTGTGGTGGCATGGCAATTACCAGGGTGTGTGTGTAAGCATGAATAGTGCTCGTGCTGCATATAAAAACCCTGGCAATGGTGCAGGTGTCCTATAAAATGGTTTCGTATAGGTATGTCGATATAATGCATGGATGCAGCAAATAGTCAATTACGCATTTCACCCCTAATTACTAACATTACTAAGGATCTTGTAAGTTACTAAAACTATCGGGCGGCTTGCGCCATCCAACGATAGTCCCCCGTAGATGTTACATCTACTCACCGGAATCCCTGGCTAGCTGTGTCCAATCACCGCCTTTCCCTTTCGCGCCGCGTCTGACGTCTCCGCGACCGAACCTGGAATTTACATCAATACCAAACATAAGGTTACGTATCAAGAACGACGCAAAACCCCAACGAAACTACTAAAGTTCGCTAACTAGGTACAACGTGCACAAAGTGCGCGGAACACACGCGAAAATCGCAAAAACTGCCAAAAAACGCCGAATTGGTCGCCCGGCAAAACTAAAACCCGACTACCCAAAAATCCGCACTCACGCATCCTAAAAGTCGTAGGACAAGCCATTACAATCATCAAGATATCAAAATTAATTCATCACATAATTTATAACAAAACTAGTAAGCATTTGCATTCCAAAATCGGTGCAAAAATCGCCGATTGGCTACAAAAGACTACTATCAAGCTTGAACACCCAACCACACTACTAGAAATCTACAAACACTAATTACAACACAATAACAATGATTCCAATCCTATTTTCCATAAACAACCATTTCTTGAATTTATAACCTAGCAAATTCCAAATCAATTTCCACACTTGAAAACTTAAATTAACACAACAAAAGCCCATATAAGAAAATTAATCTCTTAGATTAGGTTAGCAAAATAACTAGATAACAATTTAGGTTTAATCAACTAAATAATGTTTTCTAAACCCTAATCAACTCATATTATCAAGCTTCAAATACCATTTTCCATACATAAACCCCTTTCTAGATTTTCCTAAAACAACAATTACAACTAAAATCACACTTTTAAAAGTAACAAAATTAACACAATTTAAAGGCCACATCAACAAGGTAACTTCTTTGATTTGTGTAGGAACTAGCAAGCAAAATAAATTTAATTAACCACATAATGGTATGCTAACAAACTTTAGTTTAAAACAACTACTCTTTATAAACTAGATTAGAATTTAGCTAACTTTTAACACTAAACCATACAATTAAAGGAATTTAGCAAAAAAGAAAGTAACTTGAAGAAATTTATACCTCAAGATCTATGGATCAAGCAAGTGATTTGCCTCTAAGAATGGCTTCCTAGCTCCAAGATTCAAGCAAGAATGGCTAAGGATAATGATAGCATAAGGATTTTGTTTGGATTTTTGAATTAATTATGGATTTTGATGTGGTTTTTTTAAGAAAATTGAAGAAAAATGAAAAGAAAAGAGATGAAGAAAAGAGGGTTCAGGTTTCGGCCAGAGGAGGTAAGGGGGAGGGTGTGGGCAAGTGGGGAAAAGTCATGGGTCAAGTCTCCAAAGTCAAAGCACCATACTTTATCAATTATATTTAAAATAAAGCCATAAATTAACAATTCAACACAAGAAAGCAACCAAAGAAAGAGAGGCCAGAAATTTCTGGACTTGGACAAGGTGGGGCTGTTCTAGGGCTGAGGGAAAAGAGAGAGGGGTTTTACAAAAGAAATTTTATGCAAAAAGGCCCCCTACAAGTCAAAAATTGCAAGTTTTAGCTCAAAATTCAATAAATTCGTTTCATATCAAAAAAATTTGTAAAAAATCAAAATAAATTACTAAAAATTTATGTTACCACTAGATTTTAATTATCATAATTTTAGATATTAAAATTAGCCCGGAAAAATTTGTATTTATCGCTAATTTAATGTATTTTCTTACCGGCTTAAAATAATATTAAAAAAATGAAAAATTAGGGAAAATTTTTAAACGACCAGAATTTCATAATTAACTCATTAGCTACTAAAAATAAGCAATTACCTATCCATTTTAGGTATAATTAGCCCTAAACTGCAAAATAACAAGAAAGACGGTTTTCGGAAAAATACCGAATTTTCACCGAATTTCAGGAAAACACCAAAACGACTTTTCAAGTCGCTACAGTTAGATAAAGCTTGTGAAGGATTATGATTGTGAGATCCTTTATTACCCATGGCAAGACGATTGTGGTAGCTGATGCTTTGAGTCGTAGGCCCGGGGGTAGCTTGTTCCAGTTGTGCGCAGTTCAGAGACAGTCTTATGCAGATTTACAGTTCTTTTGCGACCGTTGAGTACAGCTTAAGTTCGCCTCTACTGAGGGAACAACTTGCTCATGTCCGCGCCCGTCCACTTTTACTTAATCGTTTTTCGTGAGGCACAGCCCGCCGATGCTCGTTTGTTTGAGATTCTGAGCATATTTGGCAGGGTAAAGATTCAGAGTTCTTGATTTATGACCAGGGTGTGCTACATTTAGGGACGCGTTTGTGTGTACCTGATACTGATGGGTAGAGACGCGAGGTCCTAGAGCAGGCACATCAGTCAGCTTTTTGTGTT
Organism: Agapanthus africanus; assembly: GCA_030015575.1. Classification (NCBI taxonomy): domain Eukaryota; kingdom Viridiplantae; phylum Streptophyta; class Magnoliopsida; order Asparagales; family Amaryllidaceae; genus Agapanthus; species Agapanthus africanus. The sequence goes on from JASDDO010000004.1 coordinate 213,906,485, forward strand.
CACCCAAGTGCCACCGAGATGTAACGTGACTTGAAAGTTGGTTACTGGTGGGCAGGGGTGAAGAGTGAAGTTTCGGATTTCATTTTGAGGTGCTTGGCTTGTTAGCGAGCAAAGGTTGAGCATTTGAGGCCGGTTGGAGAGTTGCAACCTTTTTACCGTTCCAGAGTGGGAATGGGAGTAGATCTCCATGAATTTCGTTGTGGTGTCTACCCAGGTCTAGATAGGGTGTGACTCCATTTGGATGATTGTTGTCCGGTTATGCTCAATTTGCTCAGTTGTTCTTCGGTAAGTTGGTGCGTTTTCACGGAGTTCCTTCATGCGTTGTATCCAATAGAGACACCCAGTTCGCTAGCTATCTTTGGCAGAAGCTTCGGGAAGCCGTGGGTACTGGTTGAGCTTTAGCTCCGCTTTTCCATCTGTAGGCCGATGCTCAGACAGAGCGGACTATACAGACTCTGGAGGATATGCTTGTGCGTACGTACTAATTGTTTGTTGGCAGTTGGGATCGTCACTTGCCATTGATGGAGCTCTCCTATGATGATGGTTATCAGGAGACGTTTCAGATGGCAACTTTTAGGCCTTATGTGTAGGTTTTGTCGATCGCTAGTCTGTTTTACTGACTCCGCGAGAGCAGGATTTTTGGACCCCAGCTAGTCCAGAGACTTCGGAGAAGATCCAGTTGATTCGGGTCAAGATGAGAGCAGCCCAGTGCGGACAAAAGTTCTTATGCCGACCGTAGTTGTCGCAGACTTGAGTTCGCAGTGGGAGATCATGTATTCCTACAGATTTTTCCGATGAATGGCATGTTGAGTTTTGGGAAGTTTAGTCCCAGAATTGTAGGTCCTTTTGAGATCCTTGAAGCGAATTAGTATCGTTGCCTATAATTTGGCACTTTCGCCCAGATTTTTGAGTATTCACACCGTTTTCCTTGTGTCGATACTTCGCAATTACCTTCATGACCTTTTCATATGATTTAGCATCAGACCATTCATCTTGGACGCGATATTTTCGCTCACCGGTAGCCGATAGTGTTAGTGGATCAGCAGGTGGAGAAACTTCGGTCATGTGTCTTGCCATCTGTGGAGGTTTTCTTTGGCGTAGCCCGTCTAGTGAGGGGATCACTTGGGATGCTACGAGCGAGATGTGGATGATTTGCACACATCTCTTTAAACGTATGCATAGTAAGAATTTTAAATTCGGGGACGAATTTTCTATAAGGGGGGAGATTGTAAAACCTTAGGTTTTCGATTAGTGTTAATTAAGCGATAATACGGGTTTTCTGTAAAAAGTTTACTAAATCGATTTCCTCACATTTTATAACATTTAATTAATAATTTATTATTATTTGTTATGGCGTGCATACACTTGTACATGTTAATGTGAGGGTTTGTTTGTGTTAATCTAGTTTAGTAACCATGACAACTTAACCTAATCCTAATCTTATCCTTGCTTAACCCTAACCCTAGATATTGTTTGTGAGAGTAGATATTTCCTTTGCTTGTTTTGGATTTGGGAGGAGGTGGCATGGTGAGTCATAAGAGGCATGGCTTGCATTAATGTGAGAGTTAATGCAATGGTGCACTCACCCTTATTCTCACCTCACTCTCTCTCTTTATCATTTTACTTTCATTCTCTCTCACTTGATCTCATTCTCATTTCTCTTCATTTCCCTCAACTCTCAACTGAACACTTACCTTCCCATCACAAAATCTTCACTAAACTTCACAAAATCTTCACCAAATTACTTCTTAAGCCTTGTTTTGTCTCTTAGATGCCTTGGAGCTTGGAAAGCTAGGATCTTTGAGCTTTTGTGGTTAGGTAATGATCTCTAACTGTTAAATAGGATATTATAGTGCTGTGTATATTGTTAGTATTAGCTTAGAACACGTAAAGTTTCGTTTCGTGCACGTATCGTATTTTGAGTGTCATATTGTGATATCTGTGATCTGCTGTGACCCAGAACGTGTACTAGAAAATCTAGCAGTGTATGTGTTGTACTAGAGACCTTAAGCCTACACCTGAAGTACGAACCCCTTCTGCTCAGTTTTGGCCGGCGACACACTAGGGAATTCCGGTGACCTCGGCCTCCTTGAGGAGTTTGGGTTTGGGTTTTTCAGGGTATCTGTCTGTTGTGGTTTTTGTGTGTTTGGTACTGTTTGATTTTTGAGTTTTGACAGTATACAAAATCTGGGATCACTTTGCGTTTCTAGTGTTACGAATACACGCGTTACGTTATCCGACACGGTACATGTAGTTTGTGTAGCTTTGCTCTTGGGTTGGTTTCGTAGTGTCGCGACGCATGTTAGCCACTAGACGAACACTTGAGAGTATATTTAGAGTTGGTGCGTCGGTCAAACGTAGTGGTTACGTGTTATTGGTCGATTTCTAATATGAACTTGTTATATTGTTGTTTTTGATCTTAGGGATGCAGGCGAGGACTTCAGACGCTGCGAAGAAGGGAAAGCAAGTGGTTGGCTTTACTTAGCCCAAGATTATCTGTGAGTAGATTTAACATCTACAAGGGAATCACCCGCATGGCGTTATGCGTCTGGGCTAGATTAAATGATATGATTCTTGATATTAAGTATATGGAAATTGATTGTGCATGTGTACCTTTGTTGCGTACCTCATTTGCCTATTTGCATATGGACATAGTATTGATGAGACACAACACCATTATTGATGGTTCATGTTACACGAGCACTAATTGTATGCTACACACACTCCGTCGATAATTGCCATGACACGCACAACTCATATACATACGAGATATAGTTTACACCTATACACATGTGATATTGTATTGGTTAGAGACATTTAGACATTGATTCATATTCCTTTGTGCATATGACATATAGCATACCTGTATACCTACATGCTTACACATATACCTTGCCATGACTACATGCTAGCTACTCATATACCTATATGGTATTGTACCATTAGTGACAGGTATATACACATATGAGACATACCTACATATACATCATGCACACATACTTACTTGTACACCCATTTACCTGACTAGAGATACATATACCTATGTGGTATTGTATTGTCACCGACATGGAGGCCTTGATTCTTATGCTATTGTGCATATGAGATGCATCATACATACATGCTTACATATAGATACACATATCTTGCTATACCGACATGGTTATGCATACCTGACTATAGCTACATGTTCACCTTTATATGATGCTGTATGGATTTCGTAGAAATTAGGAACCGCATGATATATTTAATAACTTGTTGCAGTTAAATAGAGGTTTTTCCTTTATATGCTCATATTACTGTTTCATGTTGCATATATTACATTCATGGATTTTCGCATTTAGATATGATTTTCATATGATGTTTTACTCCTAAGTATATATATATCATTGGTATGGGACGCTGATATATATATCAGTGGTATGGACGTTGTTGTATACATATATAATATATATCATCATAATGATCTAGGCAAATATTCTTATTCATTACTTGATGTTTTCTGGATTTGAGGACCGTGATAGTTTCATGAAATTATGCATTATTTGAAAAACCCGGTTTCTCTTGATATGATATTTCGATGCGTCCACTATGAGATTTCTCGGTTCTGAGATTTGTGATATATACCCGATGCGAGGAGTGGAGTGGGCCGTGTGCGGGTACATAGTGGAGCCCGGTATGGTTCCCCGGGGCAAGAAAGGTATGTCGATGGTTTAGCCGATGAGCCTAGCAGGCGGGCAAGTACCTACCGGTGATAGTATTTTAGACTCGGCGGTTATCGTGGTGATACCGACCAGAGTTATGTACGTATGGATAAGGAGAATTTCGAGTGTCGAAGCCGGGCACTCGGGTTTCGAGATAGCGTATAATACGTACCTATCAGAGCCAGTCATGGTGACGACACCTGATATATGAGTATTTATGGGTCGATGCTAGACACTAATTTTCATGATGTTTTCGGGTGTCGATGTTAGACACTCAGTTTCCATGAGACTTACATGATATGTTTTATTCCGTACTCCGCATTTATTTGATATGCATTGCTTCATGTATTAGTGGTACCTGATAGAGTACCTTTCATGACTGTTGCATTTATATATTGTCATTTATTGCTATCAGCTCACATGTGTTAGACCATCGTAGTACGTGCATAATTGCGATTACCTGCATATGTTATTTACTATTCACGAGTTGGCAACCCACCCCCGTTATGACACGGTGTTTTGCAGGTGTCCCTCAGAGTGGTAGTGGCAGGGCTTCTTCTTCCTATTGTATCATCTTTTACAGCGAATACCGCTAAGGCTGACTGTGTGCAGTTTTGCTATAGGTGGGCTTTGCGGTTATCCGATGTTGCTAATTGTATATTCGTTATATCCAGTACTCTCCATCTACTACTTCATGTATTGTCTTAGAGACGAGTTGTGAGGACGATATTGTATATTATTTTTGTGACTTTGGAGGTCTTTTATGATGTTTCACTTTATATCGTCTTTTTCTTCGCTACGGCGTCGTATATCTGCTTGTGGTGGCTGTTTTCCGCCTTTGGGCGTGGATTTGCTCCCGTTGGGGATACTTTTACTTATATTTATGTTGTACCCTTTTTGGGGGCTTATTTTACAAAGGAGGTGCTGCCAAATTTTAAAGAAAGTAAATTTGGATTTTAAAGATTTTTACTTGAGATTTCAAAAGTTTTAATAATGTTCTTATCACTTACTACTTTTGATGGTTTAGATTGCTGGGTTTTCGGCTTACTTAATTGCGTTACGCCTGTAGACGTTGTGTAGTTTAAGGGACGTCACGAGCCAAATTTCGGGTCGTGACACATTACAAAGTAACCATGGTTTCAAAATACCATATCACATTAATACATGAAACTATTTTTAAGTTAGAATCATGTTAAACAAATTAAACATAAACAAAAGGAGGAGGAAGACAAAACCTTTCATCTCATTTCCTCACCATCACCACAACCAAAGAGATTAGTTACACATAATGAAAAGAAAGTAAGAAACAAAAAGAAGCAAGTAAACAAAACAATAACAATATTATTAACACTTGAAGAAGTTTAGGTAAAAGATATTGATAACTTGTTTAACCTCCATAATAAAACTCTCAAAAGAAAGCTTCATGAGAGAAGAAGAAGAAGAAACAAAGTTGAAGCCCATTCAACTCTCAAGCTAAACCAAAACTAAACAAAAAAATGAAAATGGTATATTATATGGCATCCCCCTATCTATATATCTATTCTGGTATTTATAGGCATCAAAATAGAATAAACAAACAATATAAAATGGATGATGTGATGCCTCTAAAGTTCTAGAAGAAAAATAGGGGGAAAGGAGCTAGGGGGACCGGTGTCAGTTTTTGTGGGGTTCTCGCCGGTTCAAATCCGAGCATTGAGGCTCGTCTTGGCATGGTGGTCTTGTGTGCTCTCCATTATTCTTCTGGTGTTGTTTGATTTCTCTAAATAACCCTGGTTTGCACTCAGTAGAATTGGAGGGAAATTTGATGCTTTATTTCACATCACACCTTTTTGCATTTAATACACATCAACTCACATGTGCCCATTAGTGTCATGGGCAGCCCCACCATAGTCCAAGTTATCAGAGAGCTATGTACACACTTGTGTTGTGTGCACATATGTTTATAGCAAAAGAGCTCTTTGAATATCGGTCGGTTCTTTGTTCTGATTGCAGTGTCGGATCCCGAATGCTATATTCGTGATATTGAGTGTAATTCCAGTATTTTATCACGAATATCTATAATTACTGAACAGACACTGATTAATAGTATTGATATATCAAAAAAATAGATAATGAATGAGTGGTATTAACATGCAGTTTTCTGATATGAACAGTAATCTACATCATCATCAAAGTTGTCTCTTCTCTTCTCTCTTCTCACCATGTCTCTGCACATCTCTTCTTCAAAAGAACAAATATAAAAATATTATAAAACCAAGAAAATTATACAATACCTCTCGGTAAGATCTTTTGGTACTTTAAATTGGCATTTTGCCATACATAATGTTCACATCTAAGTTTGCAACTTATTATTATGCACATCTATATCCCTTGACAATTTTGACAATTTAAATTAACATTTCGTGTTTGCGTAACTGTAACAAATTTGAGCTTATTACATATGCACGACTTCCAATATATCTTCGGCATTATAAACCAAACCCAAACTCAAAAGGGTTCACACGTTCTCATCTACCTTTCTCCAAAAACTTTAAATATATTTACCCTATCTTTATTCCCAAATGTTCACCTTGCCCCCTAACTTCTCTCCCTCTAAACCCACTTTCAAAAGACCCCCAAATCTAATCTCGATAGCATAAACCCCCACCCTCAAAATTAAATTTAAAAAAGACATCCAAAGCCATAAACTGGTCACTTGCGACTCGACTTGATAACATAAAGCATGGATTAAACTTTATTTTATTACATTCCAAACTTCCATTGCAAAAAGAAGTCAACACACATAAACCAACCACAAAGCAAAAACATAGGAAAATATGCCTCTCGCTCTCTCTACAAATACGACTAGTCACCCTCTCAAATCCCGCGCACATTCACTCCAACACTCTTAAGCGTCTCGGCGCGGCGAGCGTGGTTAAACGGGTCGCTGGGCTGGGTTGGGTCTGAGATCCCTGACCGGACAGCATCAAAGTCCTGTATATGTGCAACCTTGCGGAAAAGGGACTTGTTAATATATTTATCCGCTTCATTAAGGACCCGGTCTGGATCCTCGACCTCTGGGATGACCTCACGACGCTTCTTGTTGACACGGACACTGGGGTTGTGCGCGATCTGCTGCTTCGCAGTGTGGGCACCAAAGGATAGGGAGAGGACAATCAGGCCAAGGGCAACATAGACCGGAATGAATTCGCCCTTGCTATTATCATCATACAACAAAATAAATTAATTAGCCATCGCACAAAATAGATCAATTAACGAATAGTTCGAATATACCCCTTAATTTAATTTCTACTTCTAACGACAGATGGATTCCATATAGACCACCGGGTTGATGTCTACATAAAAGGGTGACATAGGAATGCACGGCTTTGAGACTTGCTCTTTCTGTCCACCTTGTAGCGCATATATGTGGGCTGGTAGGCAAGCATTTGTCATATCTATTTCGCTTGCGGTTTTGTACCCACATATATACTTAAGAAAGAATATAATTTCTGTTACATAGGATTTATGATATAAATGTTAAAACCAAAATACAATTTATAGTACCAGTAAAATTCTTCCTCTCGTTAAAACTCGAATATGCAGAACCAAAAACAATTTACCTACTATTGATTCTTAGACATTCTTCTCGATTACTAAAATGAATATGCAGAACCAAAAAGAAAAAAAAAATAGGACAGTAACTTTGACTCTCAGGGAAAAGGATATTGTAAGCTGATTATAATTTTATTTTCAACTGTTTCACCTTCGGTTTCAACCAGTACTCAATCTAGTATGAAAAATGAAGTGACAATTTTCTCTTGGTCAAAAATCATTAAAAATTACTTTCTTGAATAATCATCCTAGTATATAGGAGCCTACTACATACTGATCTACTGGTCTAAAATAAATATTATAAAATGTTACATTGATTTTAAAGGTTTTGTTTAATAAGGTCCGACTATTGATGGATCAGGGTTTAGATCCATCTCATATAGCCCTTGATCCATCTCCTATAGCCAGAATGTCTAATAGCCAATATCTCAACTGTTATAATGCAAATTATTCTGTCAAAAAATAATGCAAGTTATTTAAGAGGTTCAAATTGAATTTTATCCTTTCGTGTAGACGTAATGGGATTTTATAGGAATAATGGGATTTTATAGGAATAGCCATTAAAAAAAATCATCTCCGAAGTCTCCGCGTCCTTAGCTACCCCCCATGTCATCAATTTCTATTGAAATATTTAAATGATCAATAAAAGCAATCTCTCCCCTATAAAAAAAATATTTACTATCATTTTGCTACAATTGTACCATCGTGACCTAATATATTTAAGGAGAATTTTATCATACCTAAATTTAGATATCATTCATTATTATCCCTTTATAATGATTGATATCTAAACTTTTGTATGCATGCTCTATAAAACTAACCTAGTTTTTATTTTCAAACTTCTTTCATTTTTTTTAATTATTACAAAATGTATTCCTCAAAATTACTGTTTGCAAAAAAAATAAATTAATGAAATCAATAACGAGCGGGCACCAGTTCCACTAAATTGACTCTTACATCAAATGTCTCTTCTCTGCTCTGGTATCTATTTCCTACTTTTTAAGATATGATAAAAACTCCATTTCTTACTCCAAGTTGAGGAAGTCAAGGTAGAATCTATCATTCACAATTGATGCCCAATATAAGAAAGCAAAATTCAGTATGGTAATCGTATGAAGATTGTGCAAAAATGTCTCAACCACCACTAGAATTTAACGATAAGAGAGAATTGAAATCTTACAAGCAAAATTGAACGTTTGTTTTTTTAATATTTCCCTTTAAAAGAAGGGACAAAATGCTATATGGGCTCCCCAGGGTTCTAATTAATTATTATAGGAGAGATGGTAAAAGCAAAGGAATTTAGATAAATTGATTACTTAGTCTTGCTAGCATGGTGATCGCCGTGACGCATAAAATCGGCGGTGGGTGCAAGGGGCTTCATCCTCGGTTGCGTCGCCGTCGCAAACCCACGGCTCGAAATCGATCTCCATAAGTTCTATGCAAGCATTCAACCATATCATTTAGCCCATCAAAAACAGACAGCAATTTGAAAATTACAACTATTATTACTCAAACTAAGAAATCATAAATTCTTGCATCGATTGATACTCACCACAGCTCTAGAAGCCATATATCAAAGTGTTGCAGTATTTATAAAAAAAAACCACCAACCAGAAATGTGATTATGTTGTTTTGGATTGGATATGTCCCTGAATGAGAGAATTTATAGGCATTACACTAGTGTGTGTGTATGTGTGAGAGAGAGAGGAGAATGGATACAGTGACGTGGCAAGGAGTGAGAGGTTGAGGGACACGTGGCGGAACAAGGTAGCCACGCGTAGGGCGAAGAAGGCGCTGGAAGCGGTACGTAATCTAGAAGGGTGTAGGGCGTGGAGGAAGTTGGGGGAATTAGTGATGGGCATGACGTGAGAACCGGCAAATGGATCGATACGAGCCCATGGATCTGATCCGAAAAGTTTGGACCTTGTTACGACTTGCTCCAGCAGAATGATTGGATCCACAAAATTTTTGGTAAGCACGGGTCTACTGAAGCGCGTAACACTGTTAACATAAATTATGTCGGATGATTATGAATTCATATTCAATTTTTATCACATACCGATAGTAATTTTCATGCCTTAAGACTATCCATATTTACATCCGTCAACAGCCACTGAATAGAATAGGGCAGCACGTATATCCATTGTGTATCCACATCAAAATTTTGAATGCGGGTCTGTTAGAATAATATGTAATATCTAACTCTTGGAGATATAGTATTATTATTGGTTTCATATTCGATATCCGGCTATATTTCCACATACAAATAGTTTGATAACCATCTATATCCGTATTTGCATCTACCAAATATTACTTGACCCGAATATGGTAACACATAAATCCATATTGTATTCGATTCGTTTATATCGACGCCGTTTGAAAAGAGAAAATTATATATAAGCTATGAAAATCCTGTTAATGAATAACTCTTTTTTATTTTTTATTGAACAAAAAGAATTTACAAATTATTATAATCAATTGATAAAATAGTTTAGATTATTATAAGCAATCCATAGATATTTCTTGATTGCATGACATAATAATCCGAAATAATAAAAAAAACATTAAATATATCAATATAGTATAGAAATCCTTCTACAAGAAAACCATTGACCTACACTACATACACCAGGGATGGGGTACCAGCAGGGATATACATCTACAAAAAATCCAAGCTGACTCCATATTCCCGAGCTTGGTTTTTTTATAACTATCTATATTGGTACACATCCGCATCAACCAATATCCGCCAAAGATACGTACGTGTTAACTCCTATATCTGTTCCGTATCATCTGTCAAAAATAGTAATGTATGAGTCTATCGGGTATCTTTTTCAATATTCATTTTATATTTGTATTGAATATTGATATTAAACTATAGTAATTTTCATTTCTTGCATCTTATTATTTGAATCCATCTACAACTACTACAACTACTAGACACCGATACATTAAAACATATATCAACTCTTTTTCCAAACTGTTGGGTTATGCTAGCGCCCTGGCCATCAAACCGTGGCCGATTGCGGAACAAAAATTTTCTAAACTGGCTCTAGAACAACCCAATAATTTCGGATCTGCCGTAAGCCCGAGATAACAATACTTGCTAAGGTACTAATCTACCATAAAGTGATTATACTTATATGAACCAAGTCCTTCGGGTTTTCAACCATCATCCTTAGCTCCTTGTGGTGTCTTGGAACAAGCTTGATCGCCGGTCTTCCCCATCTATGATGATCCACCCGAGAGTGCCAACTTTGAGCTCCTACCTCTAAATCAAGGTAACTAGGTTACTTAGTATGATAATCCAAGTAGCCTAGATAATGTAGAGTCTAATGATGGATTAATTAGTCTCATTACACCGTAGATTTCTCAACACATGAGACATTTAGGATGGAGGTAGAAGAAGAAATGAGGATAAGAGTGAAAAATCAAGTGAAGAAATGGCTAAGTGTTGTGCGAAGAATAATGAAGCCATCAACTAAAGAAAAATCTCACAAAAAAACTAAATATCAAGCATATCTCAATAGTGTCACATGAGTCACCAAGTGAGTCATAGCATGAGTCACCACAAAAGCCATGCTAGATATAAATGCCAAACACACCTTATCCTCTATCTCATTTAACCATTTAACAAAGATGATTAAAACTAAAATGAGATGTTATCTTCTAGAAACAACTTGTAATGAATTACAAGAATACCCCACATCCGTATATACATACCCGTATCCGTATTTCGACAAAATACGAATACAATGAGACGAAAATAATTCAACAATATAATACTAGAATCCGGCTTAAACCAAATCCCACTAGTATTATCCGTCCGAATCATAATAGATAGACAAGTGCACGTATATGATCGAACCCTGCTGTAAAACCATACGGCCTCTACATCGTTTCGCCCAAAGCTGTAACATTTCGAAAATCGTTTAGGTGAAATTTTCAATAATCGGTAAAATAACTGGTGTTTTCCGTAAAAACCAAGATATAATTATTTTTCAACATAAACTTAAATATATCTATTTTAGATATGTAATGGCTAGTATTGATATTTAATTAGTCGCTTATAAACTTTTAGTTTTTTTAAATAGTTTTCCTTAATTAATTATTTTAAATATTATTATAAGCTTTCATTTATACATTTAATTGGTGTTAATTACAAATGAGAATGGGTTAATTATACAAATGTGAACCATGACAACCTTAAACCAAGTTTATAATATGTTTTCTTTTTCTCTTTTGGTTGCAAGGTTCTGGTTAATTCTAGGCTAATAGGAATTAGAATAAAATAAAATAAATATAGAATTATGAAGTGTGATGTATTATTGAGGTAAGGGGGCTTATTTTGACTTGGAAACTTCTACACAACCCACACACACCACCCATTCCTCCTGCAGCCGACCCCAATCAACGACCATCCCTATTCCCCACTTCATTTTTCCACTTCAAGAAATTAAATAAAAAGAAAATAATAAAGAAAGAGGTATGGTGTTGACTTGAGGTATAGGGTTTCTTGACATAGATTTTTTTTCCACACACACACACATCTCACACTCTTTCTCTCCCTCCTAAAAATTCTGGCCGAGCCCCCTTTCATGTTGCCCCAAATTTCCCCAACCCATTTCACCTCCAAAATCATCAAGAAATGCATCAAAAATCCACACAAATTTCTACTAAATCCTAATTAAACCTTCACCCATTATTCCTTAGCCTAATCGAGCATGGATCTTGGAGCAAAATGGTTTTTTGGAGGCTAGGTTGCAAGTTTGATCTCTTGATTTGTGAGATATAAATCTTAACCTATGCTTTAATTGTTGGATAATTACTTCAATCTAAGCTAATTAGTTGTTAAATTATGGTTTTAATTTTAAGTTTGAAATTCAAGAGAAGGGTTAAATTAAGGTTAGGATTTTATTACTTAATCATGATTACAATGGGTAATTTAAAATCTTAAGGAATGCAAAATGTAATTTAGTTGTTAAATTACTAATTGTTACTTCTAAATTGTTCTAATTAAGCTATTTTGCAAACTGGGTTTTTAGGATTAATATAAATTGGTGAGATAAAATTTTAGTAAAGATTTGTGTGGTTTAATTAAGATATTTAAGTGAATATTATGGCCACTAGATTTGTTGAAACATTTAGATTTGAACTAAAATGGTAAGTTGTGCTTACTAGGTTTTTGGAATAATTAGATTTTGGTTCAATTTGACGTTGCGATGATTTACATGCTATATCCTATAATATTTAGTATGTTGTGAACGCGCGATCGGTACGATTGGGTTTTTGGCTTGGTCATGGTCACGTATTAGTGACCCTAGTTGTAGTTTGTGGCGTTGTCGCGGCGCGTTTCGTGTACCAAGTGTGTGCGCGTCTAGTTAGTGCGCGTGGTTATCTTGTATCGTTGTGTCCGCGACCATTGATATATACATCCTCTTATTTACTTATGTGTGATTGTAGGATCGGGTGCAAAGGCGTCGGATGTGGTGCTGAAATCGGATCAGATTAGCCGAGGTGTCCCAATAAGTAGATTTAACATCTACGGAGAAATCGCCCGTATGGAGTTAAGCGTCAGGGCTAGATATGATATTATAGTCACATGTTATATGCATATGAGTTGATTGTGCATGAGTATCATTGCATACCATTACTTGTTATGCCTTGACTTTGTACCCATTGGACACTGCACCATTACTGACGGTTCATGTTGCACGAGCACTAAATTGTATGCCACACCGTTGGTAATTGCCATGACACGCACAACCTATACACATATGCGGTATTGTATTGTTATTGACATTGAGACGTTGATCCTTGTTCTATTGCGCATATGAAATGCATCATGCATACATAGTTACATGTATATACACATAACTTGATATAGCTACATATACACCTTTATATGATGTTGCATTTGACTTTGGAGAAATTGGGAACCACGTGATATATTTAAAAACTGGATTCATTTAAAAGAGCGGTTTTCCCTTGATATGTGCATATTACTGTTCTATATTGCATACATTATATTTCATGGATTTACGCATTGAGATACGGATTTCATGTGATTTATGGATTTGAGAACCGTGGGGATATTTTAAGAAAGTATGCATTGTTTTGAAAATCTGGTTTCTCTCGATATGATATTTCGGTGCGTCCACCATGAGTTTTCTCGGTTCTGACACTTGTGTTGAAACCCGATTCGAGGAGCAGTAGGCACCGTCTGCGGGTACATGGTGGATCCGGTATGGTACCCGGGGCAAGAAATGATTATTGTGGTGTATACAATGAGTGTGGAAGAGGGAGCACTACCTACCGGTGATTGGTTGGACCTGGCGGTTATCCGGAGGATACCGACCGGAGTCGTGAGATGGATATGGGCCAATCCGGACTGACTGAGCCCATAGGCCGATCCTGACCGACGGAGCCCGAGTTATGTGGATTTACGTGTCGATGTTGGACACGGGTTTTCATGATGTTTCGAGTGTCGATATTGGGCACTCGGGTTCCATGAGATTTACGGATATGAGGGCCGATCAGACTGACGGTGCCTGAGGTATTGGGATTTGGGCTGTCGTTGATGGACACCGGGTTTTTCCATGATGATTATTCATTGATGATGATATGTTTTATCCCATACTCAGTATTTATTAGATATGCATTGTTTTATGTAGTAGTAGTACCTGATGGTGTACCTTGATCATGATTGTTGTATATCCATATTGCCATACTTATGTTACTAGATTGCATGTGATAGATTATCGCTTTACGTGCATACCTGCGATTATCTGTATGATGTTACTTACTATTCACGAGTTGGAAACTCACCCCCGCTGTGCCACAGTGTTTTGCAGGCTTGACCGTCAGAGTAGTCGAGACAGGGCTTCTTATTGTATCTTTTTCAGCGGATACCGCCACGGTTGGCTGTGAGGCTTTTTGCTATAGGTGGGTTTGCGGTTATCCGATTATATTCATTGTATATTTCATTTATCTAGTACTTTCCATCTACCACTTTCATATATTGGCTTAGAGACAAGTTGTGAGAATCGATATTGTATATTTTGTGACTCTCAGTGTCGTGCTCGTGGGAGCCAGCCTTTTATTATGTAGTTTTACCTCTTTATGTTGTTTTTCATTTATATTGTCTATTTCTTCGCTACGGCGTTGTATATATGCTTGTGTGGTTGTTTCCGCCTTTGGGCTTGATTTGTTCCCATTTGGGGTTGCTTTATTTATATTCTATGTTTGTACCCGTTTCGAGGCTAGTTTTTACAAAGGTGGTGCTGCCGAAATTTTTAAGAAAATAAACTTAAGTTTAAAGATTTTTACTTGAGATTTCCAAATGTTTTTAACAATGTTTTTATCTCTTACTTCTTTTGATGGTTTAGATTTCTGGGTTTTCGTCTTACTTAAATTGCGTTACGCCTGTTGACGTTACGTGGTTTAAGTGTCGGTCACGTGCCTAAATTTGGGTCGTGACAAAGTTGGTATTGGAGCGTAAGATTTTACCTTTCTGAGTGCAGGATGACCCTTGGTAGATGGAGTAGGTGACTTAAGCAGAGTGACGTAGCGTGTGTATGTTCTGCGGCATACTTACGATACGGTACTCCGCCTAAGTAACCTTAGGATATATATTTGCTTGTATTTCCTTCCTTGATTCCGAAAATCCTTTGATTTGATCGCAATGTTCCTTTCAATCTTGTTTCTTGTTCCAGCCACTATGCCGCCGGAGACTACAAGGGCCAGAGGGCTGCCGCTGACGATGAGATTAGAGTAGACTCGTTTGAGATGAGGACCGATCGGGGCGGTACGCCTACCCCTCAGGGACAAAGTGATCCGCCTTCTTCAAGACGGATAGCTAAGCTGGAGTCGAGTATTCAGGACTTGCGACAGATGGTTGGTTTGTTAGTTGAGGTTAGCCGAGCTCCGAGAGCCGATGATGTCCCTCCTACTGCGGGAACTGTGATTGTACCTGCTGCTCAGGCAGCTGTTTCTGTTGTTACCAAGATTATCTATGTATCCTTACTGGAGTTTTTGAGGCCGAGGCCTCCAGTTTTTACCAGAACAGATGCAGCGGAGGGTACATAGACAATCCTCGATAGGATGGCTAGGATTTGTCATTCTCAGAGATGTTCTGATTAGATATGGATTGAGCTTGCAAGTTTTCGTCTAGAGTGGTCTTGTTCAGACGTGGTGCGAGTCAATTGAGAAAGGCCGAGCTGCAGACCTACTTCCTATGACTTGGGAGGAGTTCACAGCTGTAGTTCTTGCTCGGAGAGCGTTCGAGATCCCGAGCTCGTAGTTTCGAGCCTCTGCGTAAGACTTCAGGGATGACGGTGTCCGAGTATGACATTTAGTTTACTTAGTGGTCCGATATGCTCCTTACCTGGTGGACACTGAAGAGAAACGGATAAAGAGGTTCGTGTGGCGATTGGACATGCAGTTATTTCTTGACATCGGCACCCAGCATTTTGACACTTTTGCAGCCGCGATGGATGCAGCCTTACTGCTAGAGGAGTGCATTTATGAGACTTCGGTCGTTTCTAGGATCGGAGCGAATTTTACTGGTATGCCGGCTCAGGGGCGATTAGATAGACGCAGTTGTGACAAGTGTTCTTTCAATGTTTTCTTTCGATGTGCGTATTTCTTTTGTTGTTTGAACTTGTATCTACGCACTTTGTACCAAGATTGGACCGAGAGTCGTCCTTGTTTGATCTTCCGCTGGTTGTTATTATTCCAGTAGGCGAATCTTTTGTCGCTCGAAATGTTTTTCGTTCGTGTTTGTTTTTTTCGCATCGGAGATAGGGATTCTTCTGTCAATTTGATTTTCTCGGTATGTTAGACCTTGACGTTATTCTGAGCATGGATTGGTTAGCCACGTGTTATGCGTCCGTGGACTGCCGTGAGGGGGCAGTCAGATTTAGTTTTCTGGGTAAACCAGTTCTTGTTTGTTTTTCGGGAAGACCGTAGCGTCGTCTTTCCCAGTTTGGGTTCTTCTTATCGCGCTAGTCAACTTTTGAGGAAAGGATGTCAGGAATTCTTGGCGTATGTTTGTGTTGTTAGAGCCGCAGAGGTCCCGTTGGACCAGGTCCCGATTGTGAGAGAGTTTCCAGATGTTTTCCTGACGAGTTGCTTGGTTTGTCGCCAGAGCGCAATATTGAGTTCTGCTTTGACTTGATTCCTGGCATGGAGTCTTTTTCTATACCGCCATATCGGATGGACCCGGTGGAGCTTAAAGAACTGAAGGATCAGTTGCAAGATTTGATGAATAAAAAGGCTTGTTCGTCCGAGTGCGTCACTTTTGGGAGCTCATGTCCTGTTCGTCAAGAAGAAAGACGAAAGTTTGTGTTGATGCATCGATTATTGTCAGCTGAGTCGGGTTACTGTGCGGAATAGATGTCCCCTACCTCGCATCGACGATTTATTTGATTAGCTCCAGGGTGCAGGACATTTCTCGAAGATTGACTTGCGGGTCAGGCTATCACCAGTTGTGGGTTCGAGAAGATGATATTCCGATGACTGCTTTTCGCACACGTTACGGGCGTTATGAGTTTTGGTGATATCGTTCAGACTCACCAATGCCCCAGCAGCGTTTATGGATTGGATGAACCGTATATTCAGACCGTTTCTTGATCAGTCTATCATCGTGTTCATTGAGAACATCCTAGTATACTTTTGGAGTCGAGTGGAGCCTAGGCGGTAATTGAGGATTTCGTTGCAGATTTGAGGGTGCACCAGCTATTCGCTAAATTATCCAAGTGTGTTTTCTGGTTGGATGATGTTGACTTCTTGGGTTACGTAGTTACGAGAGATGATAAATATGGAACCGAAAAAGATCGAGGCCGTTCAGCACTGGCCCAGACCTGTACCAGTGATCGAGATTCACAGCATTTTGGGTTTGGACGGATATTATTGATAATTCGTATAGGATTTCTCGCATATAGCTGCAACGTTGACTGGGTTGACCCGGAAGGGCGTTCTTTTCGTTGGACTAAGGTATGCGAGCAGAACTATTCCACATATGACTTAGAGATGGCTGCGGTGGTTTTTACACTTAAGATTTGGAGACACTACTTATACGACGAGTCGAGCTAGATATTTACGGACTACAAGAAGCTTAAAGTATATCTTTCAGCAGCGAGATCTAAATTTGGGACATCACAGATGGATGGAGCTAGTGAAAGACTATGACTGCGAGATTCTTTATCGTCCGGGCAAGGCGAATGTTCTGGCAGATGCTTCGAGTCGGAGGCCCGGAGGTAGCTTTTCTTGTTTGAGAACAGTTCAGAGACAGTCGACGGCAAATTAGCAGATTCTTGTGACAGCCGAGTACAGTTCGAGTTTACGTCGACCGGGGGACAACTTGTCCGTGTCCGTGCACATCCACAGTTATTTGATCATATCCGTGAGTCACAGTCTAATGATGTTCGTTTGTCAGAGATCATGGAGCAGGTGCGACAGGGCAGAGATTCAGAGTTCGTGATTGATGATCAGGGAGTACTATGATTTGGGACTCGACTATGTGTGCCAGATTCCAAGGGACTGAGACACGAGATATTAGAGGAGGCACATCAGTCAACATACAGTGTTCATCCGGTTTCCACCATGATGTATTGTGATTTGAGAGAAGTCTACTAGTGTGAAGGGATGAAGAGAGATGTTACAGATTTTGTTTTGGGATGCTGACTTGTCAGCAAAGTCAAGGCTGAGCATCAGAGGCTAGCTGGAGAGTTACAACCTTTACCCATTCCGGAGTAGAAATAAGAGCATATTTCTATGGAATTTATTGTGGGTCTACCTAGGACCAGTCGAGAGTATGACTCTTTTTGGGTAATCGCAGACCGATTGACGAAAGCATCTCACTTTCTTCCAGTCAAGACCACTTTCGGATTCGTTCCGTATACTCAGATATATGTTGATGGGATTGTGCGACTATATGGAGTTCTGACTTATATTGTGTCCGACAGAGGCACTCAGTTCACCAGCCGACTATTGTAGAAACATTAAGAGACCTTGGACACAGATTGAGTTTCAGTGCAGTTTTCTATCCGCAGACCGACGGTCAATCAGAGCGGACCATTTAGACTCTTGAGAAAATGCTTCGAGCTTGCGTTCTAGATTTCGGTGGCAGTTGCGATCGCCACTTGCCCTTGATAGAGTTTTCTTATAATAACAGCTTCTAGGAGAACGATTCAGATGGCACCCTTCGAGATATTATATGGGAGGAGATGTCGATCGCCCATTTGTTGGACAGAGCTCAGTGGGAGCAGTATTTTAGGGCCACAGATTGTGCAGGAGATGGCCGAAAAGATTCAGTTGATTTGGGATAGGATGAGAGCGGCATAGAGCACGCAGAAATCTTATGCAGACCGACGTCGGTGCAGACTTGAGTTCGTTGTTGTAGATTATGTTTTCTTGAAGATTTCTCCGATGAAGGGCGTGTCGAGATTCGGAAAGAAAATGAAGGCTTAGTTCCAGATATGTGGGTTCTTTGAGATTCTTGAGCGTGTCGGCGTAGTTGCTTATCGTTTGGCTCTTCCACCCATCTTTCTAGATATTCACCCCGTGTTTCATGTATCAATACTCCGCAAGTACCTTCATGACCCCTCTCACGCGATACAGCGTTAGACGTTCCAGCTGGAGTGCAATCTTTCTTTCACCAGGCTACCGATAGTCATTCTAGATCGGCAGGTGAAGAAACTGAGGTCCGAGGTCATACCGTCCGTAGGTTCTTTGATGTGGCCCAAGCGGCGAAAAAGGTCACGTGGGAAGCCGAGGACGAGATGTGGAAGAAATATTCCCATCTCTTCGAGGGTTCGCGTAGTTAAATTTTAAATTCGGGGATCGAATTTCTTTAAGGGGGGAAGATTGTAACGTTTCGAAAATCGTTTAGGTGAAATTTCCGATAATCGGTAAAATAACTGGTGTTTTCCGTAAAAACCAAGATATAATTATTTTTCAACATAGACTTAAATATACCTATTTTAGATATGTAATGGCTAGTATTGATATTTAATTAGTCGCTTATAAATTTTTAGTTTACTTAAATATTTTTCCTTAATTAATTATTTTAAATATTATTATAAGCTTTCATTTATACATTTAATTGGTGTTAATTACAAATGAGAATGGGTTAATTATACAAATGTGAATAATGACAACCTTAAACCAAGTTTGTAACATGTTTTCTTTTTCTCTTTTGGTTGCAAGGTTCTAGTTAATTCTAGGCTAATAGGAATTAGAATAAAATAAAATAAAATAAATATAGAATTGTGAAGTGTGATGTATTATTGAGGTAAGGGGGGTTATTTTGACTTGGAAACTTCTACACAACCCACACACACCACCCATTCCTCCTGCAGCCGACCCCAATCAGCAGCCATTCCCATTCCCCACTTCATTTTTCCACTTCAAGAAATTACATGAAAAGAAAACAATAAAGAAAGAGGTATGGTGTTGACTTGAGGTATGGGGTTTCTTGACATGGATTTTTTTTCCACACACACACACACATCTCACACACTCTCTCTCCCTCCTAAAAATTCTGGCCAAGCCCATTTCATGCCGCCCCAAATTTCCCCACCCCATTTCACCTCCAAAATCATCAAAAATCCACACAAATTCCTACTAAATCCTAATTAAACCTTCACCCATTATTTATTAGCCTAATATAGCATGAATCTTGGAGCAAAATGGTTTTTTGGAGGCTGGGTTGCAAGTTTGATCTCTTGATTTGTGAGGTATAAATCTTAACCCATGGTTTAATTGTTGGATAATTACTTCAATCTAAGCTAATTAGGTGTTAAATTATGGTTTTAATTTCAAGTTTGAAATTCAAGAGAAGTGTTAAATTAAGGTTAGGGTTTTATCACTTAATCATGATTACAATGGGTAATTTAACATCTTCAGCAATGCAAAATATAATCTAGTTGTTAAATTACTAATTGTTACTTGTAAATTGTTCTAATTAAGCTATTTTGAAAACTAGGTTTTTAGGATTAATATAAATTGATGAGATAAAATTTTAGTAAAGATTTGTATGGCTTAATTAAGATATTTAAGTGAATATTGTGGCCACTAGATTTGTTAAAACATTTAGATTTGAACTAAAATGGTAAGTTGTGCTTACTAGGTTTTTGGAATAATTAGATTTTGGTTCAATTTGACGTTGCGATAATTTACATGCTATATCCTATAATATTTAGTGTGTTGTGAACGCGCGATCGGTGCGATTGGGTTTTTGGCTTGGTCGTGGTCACGTATTAGTGACCCTAGTTGTATTTTGTGGCGTTGTCGCGGCACGTTTCGTGCACCAAGTGTGTGCGCGTTTAGTTAGTACGCATGGTCATCTTGTATCGTTGTGTCCACGACCATTGATATATACATCCTCTTATTTACTTATGTGTGATTCTAGGATCGGGTGCAGAGGCGTCGGATGTGGCGTAGAAATGCCAGAGCTAAAATCGGATCAGATTAGCCGAGGCGTCCCAGTGAGTAGATTTAACATCTACGGGGAAATCGCACGTATGGCGTTAAGCGTCAGGGCTAGATATGATATTATAGTCACATGTTATATGCATATGAGTTGATTGTGCATGAGCATCATTGCATACCATTACTTGTTGTGCCTTGACTTAGTACCCATTGGACACTGCACCATTACTAACGGTTCATGTTGCACGAGCACTAAATTGTATGCTACACACACACCTTTGGTAATTGCCATGACACGCACAACCTATACACATATGCGGTATTGTATTGTTATTGACATTGAGACGTTGATTCTTGTTCTATTGCGTATATGAAATGCATCATGCATATATACACATACCTAGCTATAGCTACATATACACATTTTTATGATGTTGCATTTGACTTTGGAGAAATTGGGAACCGCATGATATATTTAGAAACTTGATTCATTTGAAAGAGCGGTTTTCTCTTGATATGTGCATATTACCGTTCTATGTTGCATACATCATATTTCATGGATTTACGCATTGAGATACGGATTTCATGTGATTTATGGATTTGAGAACCGTGGGGATATTTCAAGAAAGTATGCATTATTTTGAAAACCCGGTTTCTCTTGATATGATATTTCGGTATGTCCACCATAAGTTTTCTCGGTTCTGAGACTTGTGTTGAAACCCGATTCGAGGAGCGGTAGACACTGTCTGCGGGTACATAGTGGACCCGGTATGGTACCCCGGGGAAAGAAATGATTTTTGTGGTGTAGACAATGAGCGTGGCAGAGGGAGCACTATCTAACGGTGATTGGTTGGACCTGGCGGTTGTCCGGAGGATACCGACCGGAGTTATGAGATGGATATGGGCCGATCCGGACTGACGGAGCCCGAGTTATGTGGATTTACGTGTCGATAATGGACACAAGTTTTCATGATGTTTCGAGTGTCGATGTTGGGCACTCAGGTTCTATGAGATTTACGGATATGAGGGCCGATCAGAGTGACGGCGCCTGAGGTATTGGGATTTGGGGTGTCATTGATGGACACCGGGTTTTTCCACGATGATGATTCATTGATGATGATATGTTTTATCCTATACTCAGTATTTATTAGATATGCATTGTTTCATGTAGTAGTAGTAGTACCTGATGGTGTACCTTGATCATGATTGTTGCATATCCATATTGCCATACTTATGCTACTAGATTGCATGTGATAGATTATCGCTGTACGTGCATACCTGCGATTATCTGTATGATGTTATTTACTATTTACGAGTTGGTAACTCACCCCCGTTGTGCCACAGTGTTTTGCAAGCTTGACCCTCAGAGTAGTCGCGACAGGGCTTCTTATTGGATCTTTTTCAGCGGATACCGCTACGGTTGGCTGTGAGGCTTTTTGCTATAGGTGGGTTTGCGGTTATCCGATTATATCCATTGTATATTTCATTATATCAAGTACTCTCCATCTACCACTTTCATGTATTGACTTAGAGACGAGTTGTGAGGATCGATATTGTATATTTTATGACTCTGGGTGCGTGCTCGTGAGAGCCGGCCTTTTATTATGCAGTTTTACCTCTTTATGTTGTTTTTCATTTATATTGTCTATTTCTTCGCTACGGCGTCGTATATATGCTTGTGTGGTTGTTTCCGCATTTGTGCGTGATTTGCTCTCATTTGGGGATGCTTTATTTATATTCTATGTTTGTATCCGTTTCGGGGCTAGTTTTTACAAAGGAGGTGCTGCCGAAATTTTTAAGAAAATAAACTTAAGTTTAAAGATTTTTATTTGAGATTTCCAAATATTTTTAATAATGTTTTTATAACTTACTTCTTTTGATGGTTTAGATTTCTGGGTTTTCGGCTTACTTAAATTGCATTACGCCTATTGACGTCACGTGGTTTAAGTGCCGGTCACGTGCCTAAATTTGGGTCGTGACAGAAGCAGGGAAACCCTCTGTGTTGGACTCTGAATACTCGTCAATACGCTAGCAGTAGGTTTAACCACAAGCATGTCAGCGGCACTAGCTGTTGTTGGCTATATTGCCCTCAAGTCAATTATTGGATCGCAGGCACGTGATTGCAATGATTGAGGGAGGACCTATACTGGTAGAACAGTCTTACTCGAGATGATAGTATGCTATCTGGTTTGTCTTTATCATCGTGTACATGCTTCAGGTGACATTACAGATCAATATTACATGTTGATAGAGCCCATAGGATTCTTGCTTGACTACCAGCAGTATGATGGCGATCATATACGTGAGAGTTGGGTGGTCTATAAGCACATCCTTAAAGTGTCTCTAGTCATAGGAGTTTCGAGACTGGGCATCGATACTCTAAGAGTAGACTAGTGTATATGGATCGAGACCCCGACTAGGGACGGTGGCCGGTTTCACAAGCCATTGGTGTCAGTTGGTTCACCTAAGATGTATACAGGTGCTCATTGGGTTATAAGTAGACCAGACGGACTCGCCGGGAACATGCCAGTTGGTATTATACCTATTGTTAGGTAGCAGTTCCCAGGTGACATATGTACATGTTAGTCTATTGACTTAAGATCATCATTTGTCTCCTGTGAGTTCCCACTGTGCTTTGATTACTACCTTACCACGGCTCAAAGGAGTCGTGCAAACAGGTTTTAGTTGGGTACAGTCCCGAGCCACATGGAGGCAGTGAGCGGATCGTCAGGGGATTCGTCTCTCCCGGTATATTAGGGGTTGATGTCGCGGGGTGCACGGGTGGCCATCACCAGAAATCCTCGGCCGGGGTGGACAAGAATTACTAATTCGGATCAGTATTTTCTCAGTTGGTGATAGGCTTCATACCGACACTAAATGTCGCATTATTAACGGTCTGACTTTATCCACCGCCCTAGACTCGATATGTGATACCTATAGACGAACGGACCGGACTGTACGGATATTGTCACTGTTAGGCTCAGTAGGGTTTCAGGATGAGTTCACTTGTCGGCCTTCCTTTCGCTCAATACCTGGGCAGCCGTTACGTACAGCTAGTGCCATTGATGTGCTTGTGGTTAAACCCACTACCAGCGTATTGACGAGTCTTTAGAGTCCCACACAGAGGGTTTCCCTCGTTCGGGCGAAACGTTGTAGAGGCCGTATGGTTTTATGGAAGGGTTCGATCATATACGTGCACTTGTGCACGGATCATGATCGGACGGATAATACTGGTGGGCTTTGGTTTAAGCCGGATCATAGTATTATATTGTTGGATTACTTTCGTCTCGTAGTATTTATATTCAGTCAGAATACGGATGCAGGTATGTATACGGATGAGGGGTATTCTTGTAACTCGTTACAAGATTTCTTTAGTTGATGCCATTTCTTTTTGTTGGACATTTAGTTTAAATGTTTAATTGGAGGAAAATGTGAGTGCAAGTTTTGGCCTTGTGCATTTATTTGATGGTGCATGCACATGGTGACTCATGGTGTTGGTTCTTGTGATCATTTATTGTGACAAAGATTGTTTTTGAGGCCATGATTATTGTGTGGGAAATTTATGGAGAGAGAGGGCAGTTCTTTTAAGGCTTGGGGATTTTTCTTTGGTTGTTTTTCATATGCTCAAAAATATCTCACACAATAACTCAAGCAATTTTCTTCACTAGCTTCTCACTTGAGCTCACACTTTCCTCCATGGGAATCTTCTTCAACCTCCACACATCCCTCTCATGAGTTGAGAATCCATGGGTGTATTGAGACAAAGTATTCACACACACTCTCTACTTCATCTTGGGCATTTAGGCTAGCAAACTAGATATTCGAGTTACTTCGGTTTTGAGGCAGGAGCCCGTATTAAGAATCTGTAAGTCGATGTACAACACCCCACGACTTGTGGGAAGGCGGAAATATGAAAAACGATCTTGTTCTATGCTCAAACATCGACTAACCGCATGAATCGAAGCTAAACGATAATTAACAACAAACATAGAAGTTCTAAACTACTATGTGAAGGGATTATACCTAAAGAACCGTGTCCTTCTTCTTTACGAACTCCACCTCCTCCTCGGCCTTCTCCAAGTAGTAGACGATCCACCACGAGAGCTAAACTCCAAGCTTTGCCTCTAAACTTGAGGCAACTAGGTATCTTTAAGTGCTAATCAAAGTACCTAGATGAAATAGAGAGAGGGTTATGGATTAAGTAGTCTCACTAATCCTTGTACTCAACACATGAGAGGGGAGGATTAGGGTTTGAAGAGGGAGAGCTTGAGGAGAGAGAAGATGAGAATAATAATGAAATGAGAAAAAGAGTTATCATAATATATATCAAGCATTTTATTTTATCAAGAAAAGAAAAGATAATGATTTACAACCATGCTTGATAAATATCTAATGGTGATTCATCTCCATTAGTCATTAAGCAATTATGAAGCATTAATGACATGGATGAATCATCCATATGACTCACTAATCTCATTTAATGTATATGCCACCTTAACCTCCTTAGTCACTATCTTCTGGAAGCTTCTCGCGCAATTACGAGAACGCCCCTCCTATCCGTGAAAACACGGAAAAACTTTAGACTGTATAAATCCAATAACCGGATACTAGTAACTGGCTTAAACCAAAGCCGACTAGTAAAAACCGTCCGAAAGTCGTACGTACGTAAACGCACGTATGCGTCCGAACCCTTGTCGTAAAACCATACGACCTCTATATCGTTTCGCCTGGAGTAGGGAAACTCTCTGCGTGGGACTCTAGAGACTCGACTACTACGCTGGCAGTGGGTTTAACCACAGACCGCAAGCGGCACTAGCTGTACGTAACAGTCCCCAGGTAGATGTCGATAAGAAGGCCGATGAGGAAACCCATCCGAACTCCTACTAAGTCTGATGTGACAATCTCCGTACAGTCCGGTCTGTTCATCTAAGACTATCGCATATCGGGCCTAGGGGGGCGGCAAGCGTCAGTCCCCTAATAGCGGTATAAGTCGTGTAGCGAAGCCCATTACACCCTGAGAAACTACTGGAACCTACCAGCAAATCTCGCTTGCCCTGACCAGGGACTTTGCGTAATGGCTCTCTGACACAGCGCGATATCAACCCCCAATACCGGGAGAGACGAATCCTGTCTAACCGCCACTGCCTCCAAGTGCTCGGGACTGCACCCAACTGCTACCTGTTTGCACGACTCCTTTGAGCCGTGGTAGGGTAGCAATCTAAGACCAGTGGGACACACTCGAGGCGAAGTAGCAGTGTCAAGTCTGCGGACTATGCTGTACTCATGTCACCTGGGAACTGTTCACTGACGACTGGTATAAAACCAACCAACAGTTCCCTGTGAGTCCTGTCCGGTGTACCCGTAACCTAACGAGCACCTGCATACTATCTCCAGTATGACGTACTGATGGCTGTGGGACAGACCGTTTCCCCAACTGGGATGAGAAGCGTACACACTAGTCTACTCCGGAGTATCGATGCCCTGTCTCGATAATCCAACGACTAGGGACCTGAATAAGGATGTGCTTGTAGACTACCCAGCCCCTACTAGTGTGACTGCCATCACAACGCTGGTAGTCAAGCAAGATCCTAAGAGCTCTATCAATACGTATACTCACATATTAAGATAGAAAAACCAAGTAGCATACTACCATGTTTAGCAAGACTGTTATATACATGTGAATATCCCAAGCTTCCATTAAGTAATATACAAACTAGTATGATACAATAATGGCCCCTAGGGCATATACACTAACAATCTCCCACTTGCACTAGGGCCATGTACTGGCATATCGAAGACCGATGATCTCGAGTATCCTCTCGAACTGAATCTGAGGTAGGGCCTTCGTGAATGGATCAGCAATGTTCTCTTCAGAAGCAACTCTCCGAACCTCGATCTCCTGACGATCATGGATCTCCCTGATCAGGTGATACCGCCTTAAGATGTGTCTGCACTTCTGATGGGGCCTTGGTTCCTTCGCTAAAGCTAAAGCTCCGTTGTTGTCGCAATACAGAGGTATTGGATCAACTATGGTAGGAACCACCTGAAGTTCTGTTAGGAACTTCTTCATCCAGACTGCTTCTTTTGCGGCATCGCAAGCAGCTATATACTCCGCTTCCATCGTCGAGTCAGCAACGGTGTCCTGCTTGGAGCTCTTCCAGCACACCGCCCCTCCATTGAGGGTAAAGAAATAACCCGACATGGACTTGGAATCGTCCTTATCACTCTGGAAGCCGGAATCAGCAAAGGCCTCCAACCTGAGGTCTTTCCCGCCGTAAACCAAGAACATCTCCTTAGTCCTTCTCAGGTACTTGAGAATGTTCTTTACTGCTATCCAGTGCTTCTCCCCTGGGTCTGACTGATACCGGCTTACCACGCTCAGTGCGTAAGCTACATCTGGTCTGGTGCACAACATCGCATACATTATAGAGCCTACCGCAGAAGCGTAGGGTATAATAGACATGCGTTCCCTTTCCAAATCAGTCTTGCGAGACATCTCTTTGGAGAGGTTGATTCCGTGACAAGCCGGTAGATTACCGCGCTTAGAATCTTCCATACTGAATCATTTCAGTATAGTGTCGATATACCTGGACTGCGAAAGTCCCAACATCCTCTTGGATCTATCACGATAGATCCGAATCCCCAGAATGTAAGAGGCATCACCCAGGTCTTTCATGGAGAACCTGTGTGGCAAGAATCCTTTGACAGATTGTAGCATAGGAATGTCATTTCCTATTAATAGAATGTCATCCACGTACAAGACGAGGAATACGACACTTCTGGCTACAACTTTACTATATATGCACGGTTCATCTGGATTTTTGATAAAGTCATATTCTTTGACTGTCTCATCAAAACAGATGTTCCAACTCCGCGATGCCTGCTTTAGTCCATAAATGGACTTAAGCAGCTTGCATACTTTCCCGCTGCTCCCACTCTGATTGAAACCCTCTGGCTGATCCATATAGACGCACTCTTCTAAATTTCCATTCAGAAAAGCCGTCTTTACGTCCATCTGCCAGATTTCATAATCATGGAAGGTAGCAATAGCAAGAAGGACCCGAATGGATTTGAGCATAGCCACTGGAGAAAAAGTTTCCTCATAGTCCAAACCAGGTCTTTGACGAAATCCCTTTGCAACAAGTCTAGCCTTATAGGTTTCCACCTGTCTATCTACACCAATCTTTTTCTTGAAGATCCATTTGCATCCTATGAGTTTTACCCTATTTGGAGCAAAGTCCAAAGTCCATACTTTGTTGATGTACATGGACACCATTTCGGTCCGCATTGCATCTAGCCATCGTACCGAGTCCCCGCTCTGGATGGCCTGTTTGAAGTCAGTAGGTTCATCATCATCTATGATGCAATTCTCTCTATCCCCATCTATGAGAAAACCGTAGTATCTCTCAGGCGGATGAGACGGCCTACTACTCCTGCGGAAGGGTGCGGGAATGTTCTGTTCTTCTTGAACTTCCGGTTCTACCAAACTTTCAGTAGCAACTTGTGGTTCTGGAATTTCTTCCAGTTCTATTTCGCTCCCATTTATTTCCTTTTCTAAAAACTGCTGTTCCAGAAAATGGGCATTACGAGAAACAAAAACCTTTTGTTCCTCTGCGTAATAGAAATAATATCCCTTGGAGTTCTTTGGATATCCCACAAATTTACATTTTACTGATCGTGCCACGAGCTTGTCCACATGCTGCTTTTTAACAAAAGCTGGACATCCCCAAATCTTCATATGGTGAAGATGGGGTTTCTTCCCACTCCACATCTGATATGGGGTGGTAGGCACAGTCTTGGTAGGAGCCCTGTTCAGAAGATATGCCGCTGAATCTAGCGCATAACCCCAAAAAGATCGCGGTAACTCAGCATTACTCATCATGGATCGTACCATATCTAATAGGGTTCGATTCCGTCTCTCCGATACACCGTTATGCTGTGGAGTGTATGGAAGAGTAAGCTGAGAGAGAATTCCTTTCTCTTTTAGGTAACATAGGAACTCGGCACTCAAGTATTCACCACCTCGATCAGATCTTAGTGTCTTGATACTTTTGCCGGTTTGGTTTTCTACTTCATTCTTATACTCTTGGAATTTCTCAAAAGCCTCGGATTTATGTTTCATCAGATAAATGAATCCGTACCTTGAGTAATCATCCGTGAAAGTAATGAAATAGGAAAAACCACCTCTTGCATGTGTAGACATTGGACCACATACATCGCTGTGTATGAGTCCTAAGAGCTCGCTCGCTCTTACTCCTTGTCCAGTAAATGGAGTCTTTGTCATCTTTCCTTTGAGACAAGATTGACAAGTGTCATAAGTTTGATATTCGAACGAGTCCAAATATCCTTCTCTATGCAACTTAGTCAACCTTCTCTCATTGATGTGACCCAGTCTACAATGCCATAAGAAAGCTTTATTTAAATCTGAAGACTTTCTTTTTAGTGTGTTCTGGACATTGAAAATTTGGAGTTGGTTTAACACATATATACCGTTTTCCAGTGTACCGGACCCAATCAAACTATGATTAAGGTGGATGTTAACAACACCACTTCCAAACGTGAAATCATAACCTTTATTTGATAACAAGGAAACAGATATGATATTACACGTTAAGCTGGGTACACAAAAACAGTTATGTAAAACCAAAATGTGTCTACTCGTCAATCCCAGGTGATAATCCCCTACGGACACAGCTCCCACGCTAGCTCCGTTAGCAACCATCAGGGTCATATCACCTTCCTTCAGCACTCTACGGTTTATCAGTGCCTGCAATGAATTGCAAATATGAGATCCTGATCCGGTATCCAATACCCATGAAGTAGAGTTGATTGACAGACAATTCTCAATTACAAACACACCTGAAGTCGAAGCCACAGCTTGCTTCGGTTCCTGGTTCTTGGCGTTCCACGCCTTGCAATCCTTCTTCCAGTGCCCTTTCCTGTGACAATGGAAGCACTCATCCTGGCCCACTACCGGTACCGCAAACTTTTTCTTTCCCTTCCCTCCCACCTTACTAACACCTCCTCTAGGTTTGGTGGCGGCCTTCTTCTTCCTTCCTTTGGCCCTAGCCTTGGACCCGGAAGAAGATGCTGTTAGTGTATATGCCCTAGAGGCCATTACTGTATCATACTAGTATGTATATTACTTGATGGAAGCTTGGGATATTCACAGTTGTACAGACAATCTTGCTCAATATAGTAGTATGCTACTTGGTTTATCTCTGCTTTAATGTGTACATGTGTGTTTATTTATTATATCACCTATACGCATTAGTAGAGCCCTTAGGATCTTTGCTTGATTACCGGCGTTGTGATGGCGATCACACTCGTGGGGGCTGGGTAATCTACAAGCACATCCTTATACACGTCCCTAGTCGTGGGAGTACCGAGATAGGGCATCGATACTCCGGAGTAGACTAGCGTATGCGCTTCTCATCCCAGCACGGGAGACGGTCTGTCCCACAGCCGTCGGTACGTCGTACTTGAGATAGTATATGGGTGCTCGTTGGGTTACGAGTACACTGGACAGGACTCGTCGGGAACTGATGGTTGGTATTATACCTATCGTCAGTTATCAGTTCCCAGGTGACATGAGTACAGCTTAGTCCGCTGACTTGACACTGTCACTTCGCCTCGAGTGTGTTCCCACTGATCTTTGATTACTACCCTACCACGGCTCTGCTGAGTCGTGCAAACAGGTAGTAGTTGGGAGCAGTCCCGAAGCACTTGGAGGCAGTGACAGTTAGACAGGATTCGTCTCTCCCGGTATTGGGGGTTGACATCGCGCTGTGTCTAGGAGAGCCATTACACGAGTAGTCCCTGGCCAGGGCAAGCGAGATATACTGGTAGGTTCCAGTGTTATCTCAGGGTGTTCTGGGCTTCACTCCGACACGACTTGTACCGCTATTAGGGGTCTGACGCTTGCCGCCCCCCTAGGCCCGACATGCGATGTATCAGACGAACAGACCGGACCGTACGGAGAATGTCACATACAGACTCAGTAGGAGTTCGATGGGTTCACCTCATCAGTCTTCTTATCGGCATCTACCTGGGGACCGTTACGTACAGCTAGTGCCGCTTGCGGTCTGTGGTTAACCCCACTGCCAGCGTAGTGTCGAGTCTTTAGAGTCCCACACAGAGGGTTACTCGCCTTTGGGCAAAACTGAGTAGAGGTCGCATGGTTTTGCGACAGGGTTCGTTCTCATCCGTGCACTTGTGCACGTTTGGAGTCCGGACGGATATTACTAGTAGGCTCTGGTTTGAGCCAGATACTGGTATATGTTTTGGGGTTGCTTTTATCTCTCAGTATTCATGTTCATCGGAACAAGAATGCAGGTGTGTATGCACAGTTGTTTGAGGCGGAAGAAGAGGTTTTTCATTAGGGTTTCGGAACGGGTGCGTATGCACAGTTGACAGCCTTTTTTTTCCAAACCCTAATGAATTTGTGAGATATCAATTAATAATAGTAATTAAATGAAATATTGTTATGGTTGTTTTTGTTGACTTGTTGACCATGGTTGACTTGTTGACCATGGTTGAATGTTGACCACCATCATGCTTTGAAAGGATTCTCCTTGATTCATGCTTACACTCATTTATTGAAAGTTATGATAGTGGTCATTCCAAATACAACCATCAACTATTTTATTTTGATTTATTATTATTAATTAGATAAATCATTTTCCTTTTGTCATGGTTGCAAGAGGAAAATAGCTCATTCTATCATTTGGTTTCTCTCTCTTCACTTCATCTTCTTCCTCCTCTTGTTCAAGGAGAGCAAATCTCATGTGTTGAGAATCATCTCCTTGAAGATAAAACACCCCAAAGTATACTCTACTCACTCTAAGGTAGAAGGTCTGGCAAGCCGAATACCTTAGTTCTCTCAAGATCGAGAAAGGAGCCCAAGGATGAAGCCCTCAGGTGGATCTATCTTCGGCAAAGAGGAGACGATGAGGGGAAGCCGTTCAAGCTACTACAAAGAGCAAGAAAGAAGAAGGACAACAAGAAGAGAAGGAGTTCAAGTTGAGGTATAACCACTTTGCCGAGTAGTTAACTCTTCTTTGCAAGTATGCTAGTTTAGTTTAGCAAAGATCCGGCTTTTACGGTCCATGTTACAAAGTTTAGAAAAATTTTGATTTACCGTTTCCGCAACCCCGAAAGTACCGGGAGAGGTAACGTGGACCTAACAGATGCACCGCTAACAAACATAGCGGGTGTTTCCCTTGCTTTCTGCAAGGTGCCCTCTGCACTCCTTAACATGTTCAGGAGTTCCGGAAGTTCAACTTCTTTTCTTTGAATGTTGAAGTTCAGGATAAACTGGGCGTAGGTGGAAGGAAGGGACTGGAGAATAAGGTCTGTATAGAGCTCATTATCCAAAGTCGTCCCAAGGTCTGCGAGCTGTTCTATATAGCCGATCATCTTTAGGACATGTTCTCCTACCGATGACCCGACAGCCAACCTCACTCGAAACAAGTTCTTAGAGGTCTCGTATCTTGCTATACGAGATTGCTCTCCATAAAGTTCCTTTGTATGGAGAAATATGGCATCCAGTTCCATATCCTCGTGCCTCCTCTGATGTTCATTGTTCATCGATGCAAGCACGATACATTTGGCTTTCGCGCATACGAAATCCTAGGTTTTGCGGATTTCCTTATCCGCATTACTGGATTTGGGACCAGGGACAGCAGGTGCCGTAGCGGTGAGGACGTACCCCAATTTCTCATAGGTCAAAGCCATTTTGACATTCCGCAGCCAATCTTTATAGTTTGGCCCTATCAATATATTTTTCTCTAAAAGTAACTTAAGTCCAATCATTTTCAGGGTCGCTGCAATTAGGAGAGAGAGAAGAAAACTCTTTAGCATGATGCTCTTGCAAGTTTAGAGTGGTTTTTAGTTTATCTAAACTGGATGGCTCCCACTGTTTCTCGAATCCTTCCTCAAACCATAAAAGAAGAATTAGCCAGGACTATTCTCACTGTACAATACTTGCTTAACCGTTCAGCCAGGCTGGTGTCGGTACTTCGAGGGAGGTTTTCCAACGCTTTCGTGAAATTCCTTAATTAAATAACCTCTTTTCTCTGGGGGCGTAACCCCGCTGACACCTTTCTTGACACCTACTTGGTTTATAGCATTGATCGTTAAGTGACGAATATCCTGATGAGTAGCATATACTCACAGTAGGATCGGGATCCAAATATCATCGTATGATAATGTTGAAGGAATGCTACCAACATTCATCAAACTCCAAATGGTATGCATCTCTTTGCAAATTTCAGTTTCTTTAGAAATTCCCGATATAAGTTTTTGCCCCATGCTCTTATGACCTTGGCTTTGGTCAAAATGTCATAAGTCACATGTCAAGTTCTACCCGTCATTATCTTGTCAATTTGAACCCATCCGTATATACCCCTGACTTTGGTCAAATGATAATACGACTGTCCCAAACCAACTCATCTATCTTATGCAACAAATGAAAACCCAGCAGCTATCAAACACTATGCCTTGACTTTGGCCAAAATGCATAGCTTGAATACTACTGAATACCCAAATGAAATGACGGAGGGCTACGAATGGTTTTGGCGAAACCGTGAACGTAGTGAACTTGATATAACCGAAGGAACCTGATAGCTTTTAAAAGGAGTGGTTAAAGCTCCGCATTTAAAAATATCTGTTTTTAAAATTAACCGAGTGGTTTCTTTTAAATTGTTCCAACGATTAAACTTTTGGTTTATTTTCTTTGCATTATAAATAATGCGTCCCATCATTAACCTATCATTGCAGAAAACAACGAAAATACAATGTCCTCTTATGCCATCCGCATTCGCCACGGGGTCCCGTCATTACCCGTTAGGTTACTTAACTAACGACAGAGCGGGGGCTGGGCTAGCGCGGGTGTAAAACATAAGTGACGTCTAAATAGATATAATATATAGATATTGTACATTCGTCAGACGCAATAATAGGCATTCCAGATCACAGATGAACTTAATTGGATTTATTAGCAATCCGTGTTTGTTTTGAGCCTGCAACAAAAGACGGATTACACAGTTGTGATGAATAGCCATTACCCCACCCAAGACCCCAACGGGTACGGCAAAATACCCACCCGGCAGTTTGTGCACCCCACCTTTGGTCTGTCCTAGGAGCAAAAACAGTAAAATGAAATAATACAACGGTGGCTACAACCGCAACCTGGATGTGCCCCGCAAAATTATATTACAACAAATTACATTTACATCAAATGAATTAAATAATAACCCATCACATAACCCCGGCTAATCATCACAACAGTCCAACACAGTTCATAAACACAAACAGTAAAAACCATTACAGAAATGTGCAACCTCCTGCCAACCGACATACTAGCAGTTAGGGGAGGTTTACGAACACATTATACAAACACAGATATAATCCAACAAGCAAATACCGTATAATTTCGATCGATTAAACACATTTAATTTTGCTCCAATACTTCTCTGTAAATCTGAAACCTGAGAAAAAATTAAAAATTCCAGAAAATACCAAATATCACAGAGAACCAGCACAGGAAATTTGGGCTGGTGAATCGGCAACTCGGCGGCGGAATCGCGGCGGATCGGGGGGATTCGCCGCGGTTCCGCGGCGCTTTAGCCGATTCATGAGCCTAATTTTCTTGGGTGTTCTTCTACTATCATTTAAGGTTTTCTTAAGGTCCCTGAAAAATTTTTGGACCTCATTTAAAAATCGACAGAAACTATGATATCGGGGTTTTCCGTTTTTGGTTTTTTCCGTTCGAAATTCATACAATTTTGCAAGTGAGTTAATTATTGTTTAGCGAGGCTCTGATACCACTGTAAGTCGGTGTACAACACCCCACGACTTGTGGGGATGCGGAAATATGAAAAACGATCTTGTTCTATGCTCAAACATCGACTAACCGCATGAATCGAAGCTAAACGATAACTAACAACAAACATAGAAGTTCTAAACTACTATGTGAAGGGATTATACCTAAAGAACCGTGTCCTTCTTCTTTACGAACTCCACCTCCTCCTCGGCCTTCTCCAAATAGTAGACGATCCACCACGAGAGCTAAACTCCAAGCTTTGCCTCTAAACTTGAGGCAACTAGGTATCTTTAAGTGCTAATCAAAGTACCTAGATGAAATAGAGAGAGGGTTATGGATTAAGTAGTCTAACTAATCATTGTACTCAACACATGAGAGGGGAAGATTAGGGTTTGAAGAGGGAGAGCTTGAGGAGAGAGAAGGTGAGAATAATAATGAAATGAGAAAAAGAGTTATCATAATATATATCAAGCATTTTATTTTATCAAGAAAAGAAAAGATAATGATTTACAACCATGCTTGATAAATATCTAATGGTGATTCATCTCCATGAGTCATTAAGCAATTATGAAGCATTAATGACATGGATGAATCATCCATATGACTCACTAATCTCATTTAATGTATATGCCACCTTAACCTCCTTAGTCACTATCTTCTAGAAGCTTCTCGCGCAATTACGAGAACGCCCCTCCTATCCGTGAAAACACGGAAAAACTTTAGACTGTATAAATCCAATAACCGGATACTAGTAACTGGCTTAAACCAAAGCCGACTAGTAAAAACTGTCCGAAAGTCGTACGTGCGTAAACGCACGTATGCGTCCGAACCCTTGTCGTAAAACCATACGACCTCTATATCGTTTCGCCTGGAGTAGGGAAACTCTCTGCGTGGGACTCTAGAGACTCGACTACTACGCTGGCAGTGGGTTTAACCACAGACCGCAAGCGGCACTAGCTGTACGCAACGGTCCCCAGGTAGATGTCGATAAGAAGGCCGATGAGGAAACCCATCCGAACTCCTACTGAGTCTGATGTGACAATCTCCGTACAGTCCGGTCTGTTCGTCTAAGACTATCGCATATCGGGCCTAGGGGGCAGCAAGCGTCAGTCCCCTAATAGCGGTATAAGTCGTGTCGGAGCGAAGCCCATTACACCCTGAGAAACTACTGGAACCTACCAGCAAATCTCGCTTGCCCTGGCCAGGGACTTTGCGTAATGGCTCTCTGACACAGCGCGATATCAACCCCCAATACCGGGAGAGACGAATCCTGTCTAACCGCCACTGCCTCCAAGTGCTCGGGACTGCACCCAACTGCTACCTGTTTGCACGACTCCTTTGAGCCGTGGTAGGGTAGCAATCTAAGAACAGTGGGACACACTCGAGGCGAAGTAGCAGTGTCAAGTCTGCGGACTATGCTGTACTCATGTCACCTTGGAACTGTTCACTGACGACTGGTATAAAACCAACCAACAGTTCCCTGTGAGTCCTGTCCGGTGTACCCGTAACCTAACGAGCACCTGCATACTATCTCCAGTACGACGTACTGATGGCTGTGGGACAGACCGTTTCCCCAACTGGGATGAGAAGCGTACACACTAGTCTACTCCGGAGTATCGATGCCCTGTCTCGATAATCCAACGACTAGGGACCTGAATAAGGATGTGCTTGTAGACTACCCAGCCCCCACTAGTGTGACTGCCATCACAACGCTGGTAGTCAAGCAAGATCCTAAGAGCTCTATCAATACGTATACTCACATATTAAGATAGAAAAACCAAGTAGCATACTACCATGTTTAGCAAGACTGTTATATACATGTGAATATCCCAAGCTTCCATTAAGTAATATACAAACTAGTATGATACAATAATGGCCCCTAGGGCATATATACTAACAATCTCCCACTTGCACTAGGGCCATGTACTGGCATATCGAAGACCGATGATCTCGAGTAGCCTCTCGAACTGAATCTGAGGTAGGGCCTTCGTGAATGGATCAGCAATGTTCTCTTCAGAAGCAACTCTCCGAACCTCGATCTCCTGACGATCAATGATCTCCCTGATCAGGTGATACCGTCTTAAGATGGGTCTGGACTTCTGATGGGACCTTGGTTCCTTCGCTAAAGCTATAGCTCCGTTGTTGTCGCAATACAGAGGTATTGGATCAACTATGGTAGGAACCACCTGAAGTTCTGTTAGGAACTTCTTCATCCAGACTGCTTCTTTTGCGGCATCGCAAGCGGCTATATACTCCGCTTCCATCGTCGAGTCAGCAACGGTGTCCTGCTTGGAGCTCTTCCAGCACACCGCCCCTCCATTGAGGGTAAAGACATAACCCGACATGGACTTGGAATCGTCCTTATCACTCTGGAAGCCGGAATCAGCAAATGCCTCCAACCTGAGGTCTTTCCCGCCGTAAACCAAGAACATCTCTTTAGTCCTTCTCAGGTACTTGAGAATGTTCTTTACTGCTATCCAGTGCTTCTCCCCTGGGTCTGACTGATACCGGCTTACCACGCTCAGTGCGTAAGCTACATCTGGTCTGGTGCACAACATCGCATACATTATAGAGCCTACCGCAGAAGCGTAGGGTATAATAGACATGCGTTCCCTTTCCAAATCAGTCTTGCGAGACATCTCTTTGGAGAGGTTGATTCCCTGACAAGCCGGTAGATTACCGCGCTTAGAATCTTCCATACTGAATCTTTTCAGTATAGTGTCGATATACCTGGACTGCAAAAGTCCCAACATCCTCTTGGATCTATCACGATAGATCCGGATCCCCAGAATGTAAGAGGAATCACCCAGGTCTTTCATGGAGAACCTGTGTGACAAGAATCCTTTGACAGATTGTAGCATAGAAATGTCATTTCCTATTAATAGAATGTCATCCACGTATAAGACGAGGAATACGACACTTCTGGCTACAACTTTACTATATATGCACGGTTCATCTGGATTTTTGATAAAGTCATATTCTTTGACTGTCTCATCAAAACAGATGTTCCAACTCCGCGATGCCTGCTTTAGTCCATAAATGGACTTAAGCAGCTTGCATACTTTCCCGCTGCTCCCACTCTGATTGAAACCCTCTGGCTGATCCATATAGACGCACTCTTCTAAATTTCCATTCAGAAAAGCCGTCTTTACGTCCATCTGCCAGATTTCATAATCATGGAAGGCATCAATAGCAAGAAGGACCCGAATGGATTTGAGCATAGCCACTGGAGAAAAAGTTTCGTCATAGTCCAAACCAGGTCTTTGACGAAATCCCTTTGCAACAAGTCTAGCCTTATAGGTTTCCACCTGTCCATCTACACCAATCTTTTTTCTTGAAGATCCATTTGCATCCTATGGGTTTTACCCTATCTGGAGAAAAGTCCAAAGTCCATACTTTGTTGGTGTACATGGACTCCATTTCGGTCCGCATTGCATCTAGCCATCGTACCGAGTCGTCGCTCTGGATGGCCTGTTGGAAGTCAGTAGGTTCATCATCATCTATGATGCAATCCTCTCTATCCCCATCTATGAGAAAACCATAGTATCTCTCAGGCGGATGAGACGGCCTACTACTCCTGCTGAGGAGTGTGGGAATGTTCTGTTCTTCTTGAACTTCCGGTTCTACCAAACTTTCAGTAGCAACTTGTGGTTCTGGAATTTCTTCCAGTTCTATTTCGCTCCCATTTATTTCCTTTTCTAAAAACCGCTGTTCCAGAAAATGGGCATTACGAGAAACAAAAACCTTTTGTTCCTCTGCGTAATAGAAATAATATCCCTTGGAGTTCTTTAGATATCCCACAAATTTACATTTTACTGATCGTGCCTCGAGCTTGTCCACATGCTGCTTTTTAACAAAAGCTTGACATCCCCAAATCTTCATATGGTGAAGATGGGGTTTCTTCCCACTCCACATCTGATATGGGATGGTAGGCACAGTCTTGGTAGGAGCCCTGTTCAGAAGATATGCCGCTGAATCTAGCGCATAACCCCAAAAAGATCGCGGTAACTCAGCATTACTCATCATGGATCGTACCATATCTAATAGGGTTCGATTCCGTCTCTCCGATACATCGTTATGCTGTGAAGTGTATGGAGGAGTAAGCTGAGAGAGAATTCCTTTCTCTTTTAGGTAACCTAGGAACTCGGCACTCAAGTATTCACCACCTCGATCAGATCTTAGTGTCTTGATACTTTTGCCGGTTTGGTTTTCTACTTCATTCTTATACTCTTGGAATATCTCAAAAGCCTCGGATTTATGTTTCATCAGATAAATGAATCCGTACCTTGAGTAATCATCCGTGAAAGTAATGAAATAGGAAAAACCTCCTCTTGCATGTGTAGACATTGGACCACATACATCGCTGTGTATGAGTCCTAAGAGATCGCTCGCTCTTACTCCTTGTCCAGTAAATGGAGTCTTTGTCATCTTTCCTTTGAGACAAGATTGACAAGTGTCATAAGTTTGATATTCGCACGAGTCCAAATATCCTTCTCTATGCAACTTAGTCAACCTTCTCTCATTGATGTGACTCAGTCTACAATGCCATAAGAAAGCTTTATTTAAATCTGGAGACTTTCTTTTTAGTGTGTTCTGGACATTGAAAATTTGGAGTTGGTTTAACACATATATACTGTTTTCCAGTGTACCGGACCCAATCAAACTATGATTAAGGTGGATGTTAACAACACCACTTCCAAACGTGAAATCATAACCTTTATTTGATAACAAGGAAACAGATATGATATTACACGTTAAGCTGGGTACACAAAAACAGTTATGTAAAACCAAAATGTGTCCACTCGTCAATCCCAGGTGATAATCCCCTACGGACACAGCTCCCACGCTAGCTCCGTTAGCAACCATCAGGGTCATATCACCTTCCTTCAGCACTCTACGGTTTATCAGTGCCTGCAATGAATTGCAAATATGAGATCCTGATCCGGTATCCAATACCCAGGAAGTAGAGTTGATTGACAGACAATTCTCAATTACAAACACACCTGAAGTCGAAGCCACAGCTTGCTTCGGTTCCTGGTTCTTGGCGTTCCACGCCTTGCAATCCTTCTTCCAGTGCCCTTTCCTGTGACAATGGAAGCACTCATCCTGGCCCACTACCGGTACCGCAAACTTTTTATTTCCCTTCCCTCCCACCTTACTAACACCTCCTCTAGGTTTGGTGGCGGCCTTCTTCTTCCTTCCTTTGGCCCTAGCCTTGGACCCGGAAGAAGATGCACCGCTAACAAACATAGCGGGTGTTTCCCTTGCTTTCTGGAAGGTGCCCTCTGCACTCCTTAACATGTTCAGGAGTTCCGGAAGTTCAACTTCTTTTCTTTGAAAGTTGAAGTTCAGGATAAACTGGGCGTAGGTGGAAGGAAGGGATTGGAGAATAAGGTCTGTATAGAGCTCATTATCCAAAGTCATCCCAAGGTCTGCGAGCTCTTCTATATAGCCGATCATCTTTAGGACATGTTCTCCTACCGATGACCCGACAGCCAACCTCGCTCGAAACAAGTTCTTAGAGGTCTCGTATCTTGCTATACGAGATTGCTCTCCATAAAGTTCCTTTGTATGGAGAAATATGGCATCCAGTTCCATATCCTCGTGCCTCCTCTGATGTTCATTGTTCATCGAGGCAAGCACGATGCACTTGGCTTTCGCGCAATCGAAATCCCAGGTTTTGCGGATTTCCTTATCCGCATTACTGGATTTGGGACCAGGGACAGCAGGTGCCGTAGCGGTGAGGACGCACCCCAATTTGTCATAGGTCAAAGCCATTTTGACATTCCGCAGCCAATCTTTATAGTTTGGCCCTGTCAGTATATTTTTCTCTAAAAGTAACTTAAGTCCAGTCATTTTCAGGGTCGCTGCAATTAGGAGAGAGAGAATAAAACTCTTTAGCATGATGCTCTTGCAAGTTTAGAGTGGTTTTTAGTTTATCTAAACTGGATGGCTCCCACTGTTTCTCGAATCCTTCCTCAAACCATAAAAGAAGAATTAGCCAGGACTATTCTCACTGTACAATACTTGCTTAACCGTTCAGCCAGGCTGGTGTCGGTACTTCGAGGGAGGTTTTCCAACGCTTTCGCGAAGTTCCTTAATTAAATAACCTCTTTTCTCTGGGGGCGTAACCCCGTTGACACCTTTCTTGACACCTACTTGGTTTATAGCATTGATCGTTAAGTGACGAATATCCTGATGAGTAGCATATACTCACAGTAGGATCGGGATCCAAATATCATCGTATGATAATGTTGAAGGAATGCTACCAACATTCATCAAACTCCAAATGGTATGCATCTCTTTGCAAATTTCAGTTTCTTTAGAAATTCCCGATATAAGTTTTTGCCCCATGCTCTTATGACCTTGGCTTTGGTCAAAATGTCATAAGTCACATGTCAAGTTCTACCCGTCATTATCTTGTCAATTTGAACCCATCCGTATATACTCCTGACTTTGGTCAAATGATAATACGACTGTCCCAAACCAACTCATCTATCTTATGCAACAAATGAAAACCCAGCAGCTACCAAACACTATGCCTTGACTTTGGCCAAAATGCATAGCTTGAATACTACTGAATACCCAAATGAAATGACGGAGGGCTACGAATGGTTTTGGCGAAACCGTGAACGTAGTGAACTTGATATAACCGAAGGAACCTGATAGCTTTTAAAAGGAGTGGTTAAAGCTCCGCATTTAAAAATATCTGTTTTTAAAATTAACCGAGTGGTTTCTTTTAAACTGTTCAAACGATTAAACTTTTGGTTTATTTTCTTTGCATTATAAATAATGCGTCCCATCATTAACCTATCATTGCAGAAAACAACGAAAATACAATGTCCTCTTATGCTCAAACAACGAAAATACGACTTGTGGGGAGGCGGAAATATGAAAAACGATCTTGTTCTATGCTCAAACATCGACTAACCGCATGAATCGAAGCTAAACGATAACTAACAACAAACATAGAAGTTCTCAACTACTATGTGAAGGGATTATATCTAAAGAACCGTGTCCTTCTTCTTTACGAACTCCACCTCCTCCTCGGCCTTCTCCAAGTAGTAGACGATCCACCACGAGAGCTAAACTCCAAGCTTTGCCTCTAAACTTGAGGCAACTAGGTATCTTTAAGTGCTAATCAAAGTACCTAGATGAAATAGAGAGAGGGTTATGGATTAAGTAGTCTAACTAATCCTTGTACTCAACACATGAGAGGGGAGGATTAGGGTTTGAAGAGGGAGAGCTTGAGGAGAGAGAAGGTGAGAATAATAATGAAATGAGAAAAAGAGTTATCATAATATATATCAAGCATTTTATTTTATCAAGAAAAGAAAAGATAATGATTTACAACCATGCTTGATAAATATCTAATGGTGATTCATCTCCATGAGTCATTAAGCAATTATGAAGCATTAATGACATGGATGAATCATCCATATGACTCACTAATCTCATTTAATGTATATGCCACCTTAACCTCCTTAGTCACCATCTTCTAGAAGCTTCTCGCGCAATTACGAGAACGCCCCTCCTATCCGTGAAAACATGAAAAAACTTTAGACTGTATAAATCCAATAACCGGATACTAGTAACTGGCTTAAACCAAAGCCGACTAGTAAAAACTGTCCG
Source organism: Agapanthus africanus (assembly GCA_030015575.1). Lineage (NCBI taxonomy): Eukaryota > Viridiplantae > Streptophyta > Magnoliopsida > Asparagales > Amaryllidaceae > Agapanthus > Agapanthus africanus. Next base: position 213,948,671 of record JASDDO010000004.1, read on the forward strand.
AAAGTCGTACGTGCGTAAACGCACGTATGCGTCCGAACCCTTGTCGTAAAACCATACGATCTCTATATCGTTTCGCCTGGAGTAGGGAAACTCTCTGCGTGGGACTCTAGAGACTCGACTACTACGCTGGCAGTGGGTTTAACCACAGACCGCAAGTGGCACTAGCTGTACGTAACGGTCCCCAGGTAGATGTCGATAAGAAGGCCGATGAGGAAACCCATCCGAACTCCTACTGAGTCGGATGTGACAATCTCCGTACAGTCCGGTCTGTTCGTCTAAGACTATCGCATATCGGGCCTAGGGGGCGGCAAGCGTCAGTCCCCTAATAGCGGTATAAGTCGTGTCGGAGCGAAGCCCATTACACCCTGAGAAACTACTGGAACCTACCAGCAAATCTCGCTTGCCCTGGCCAGGGACTTTGCGTAATGGCTCTCTGACACAGCGCGATATCAACCCCCAATACCGGGAGAGACGAATCCTGTCTAACCGCCACTGCCTCCAAGTGCTCGGGACTGCACCCAACTGCTACCTGTTTACACGACTCCTTTGAGTCGTGGTAGGGTAGCAATCTAAGAACAGTGGGACACACTCGAGGCGAAGTAGCAGTATCAAGTCTGCGGACTATGCTGTACTCATGTCACCTGGGAACTGTTCACTGACGACTGGTATAAAACCAACCAACAGTTCCCTGTGAGTCCTGTCCGGTGTACCCGTAACCTAACGAGCACCTGCATACTATCTCCAGTACGACGTACTGATGGCTGTGGGACAGACCATCTCCCCAACTGGGATGAGAAGCGTACACACTAGTCTACTCCGGAGTATCGATGCCCTGTCTCGATAATCCAACGACTAGGGACCTGAATAAGGATGTGCTTGTAGACTACCCAGCCCCCACTAGTGTGACTGCCATCACAACGCTGGTAGTCAAGCAAGATCCTAAGAGCTCTATCAATACGTATACTCACATATTAAGATAGAAAAACCAAGTAGCATACTACCATGTTTAGCAAGACTGTTATATACATGTGAATATCCCAAGCTTCCATTAAGTAATATACAAACTAGTATGATACAATAATGGCCCCTACGGCATATACACTAACAGAATCCTCTACGTAGATCGTCTTCGACGAGAGAGACCAGAGAGCGAACTTGTTCGAGGCAGCCGCGAGGAGCTTAGGAAGAGGTTGAAGACTGAAGGACACGGATCGATCGGTATAATCTCTTAAACTCCTTTTACAGTTAACTAGTATAGGGTTAATGGTTCAATCCGGGAATCGGGTTCTGTTAGCGCCAGGTTTTAAAAAGTTTTTGTTTCGCGTTTAGCCACGGATTGATGGCCGGGGCGCTGGCGTAACCTTACATGGTATAAAGCCAACCCATTAACCCTACTAACTAGTTTGCACAAGGTTAAAATCTCGATTGACCAATTTTTCTGAATCACGAATCTATGTTCATGTGCTTGTTGTCGATATTCAAAGTTGTTCTAAAAAATTTTTTGGGTATCTTAGAATTATGTGCAGGCAAAACTTGAGCAACAGAAAAAATTTGGAGACCTAACTGCAAAATTTCACCATGGAACTGGAGTAAAATGTCACATTTGGCGGCGCTTTTTGGGCTACAGTACCCCAAAGTTTTTCTGGGGCTCTAGTTCATGGATATATGATTTTTGTGATATATGGTTTTGGCCTAGATTTGTTTGAGTGCTGGATTTGCATTTGGGGCCTATTTGGAAAAATTTAGTCGATCGAAATTTTAAATGTGTATTTTTCAGTACTTGCATTACTATCTGCGACCGTGAATTTCATTAGAGCGGTATAACTTGTCTAATTTCTATAGTTCTTTTAGACGGGTTTGCGAACGTGACATTCACGTTGATGTTCTGTGTTGTGCTATGTTGTGGCAGATTCGTCGTGGTGGATACCTTGCGTGCAATGTTAGTACAATTTAGTTTTATTTGTACATTTGATATTGCGGGGCGAGCGTCCGGCATGTGGACTGCCGTCACTATCTGTTTGTATATTATTTGTTTGGGGCAAGACCGGGTTGAGGTCGATGTCACCGTTGTACATATTTTTCTTTTCTGTACTAGAATTACCCCACGGTGGAGTGCACGGATAGCAGGGTTCTGGAAGGAAACATGCCCGCATCTCATGGTGTTGAGAAGGAGGGGGTCTCACTCTAGAATTGGCGGGATATTCGCCACACTCGTAGGAGGTATAGGTTGACCTAAGGAGGGGTGCTCAAGTTACCGGATTCTGTGAAGTGTTGGGTGGCCCATTCACTTTGATGAAGGGGGCTGCCTCTGCTTCTGGTTTTGGCGGGTAACTTGCCGCGCTTGTAGGGGTCTAGGTTTTCATTGCACAGGCTATCCACACGACCAGAGGAACATCGGGTTTCACTTGTGGCTCAAAGGAAACCCGGGGCTCCCAAATTATCTGTATTATTCTGTGATACTTATTGCTTATTTGTGATGTTGCATTTATCATACCTGGAGCGATTATTATATATTGTTATATATACTAGTAGATGTAGTATATGTTTTGCACCCATGCTAGCCCAGTCCCCGCTCTGTCGTTAGTTAAGTAACCTAACGGGTGATGACGGGACCCAGTGGCGAATGCGGATGGCATAAACGTACATCATATTTTCGTTCTTTTATGGTGTGATTAATTGATAGGACTGCGTTGATTCAGATCAATGCAAGGAAAACATACCTATTCGATGTTGTTGGAACAATTTTAAAAAAGCTGTTATTACAAGGACGTTCTCTTTTGTTTTGCACAGTGGTATTCGGTTATGAATATCCAGCACCTCATTTGATGAGGCAAGGGCCGAGATCCCTTCATCGGGAATGACCCCTTGGGCAGAAGTTTGCGTCAGGGTAATAACTTCACTATAGTCGATTACTTTTTGCTTTGCATCGAGGTATTCAGTTTGGAATATCCTGCACCTCATTTGACGAGGAAAGAGCCGAGATCCCTTCAGCGGGAGTAGCCTCTTTAGCAAAGATTTTCGCCACTATATATTTATAAAAATCTATTCGGTTCCTTCAACGATATCAAGTTCATTATGTTAAAGGTTTTTCGCCAAAAACCATTCGTAGCCCTCTATCATTTCAGACGGGTAACACTTAGTATTCATGCTATGTTTGTTGGCCTTCGTCATGGCATAGTGTATGGTAGCTATTTTTTACTTTTCTGCTGCATAGATAGATGCGTTGGTTTGGGACAGTGGTACTACTATTTTGGCCTTCGTCAAGGGTATGTACGGATGGGTTCAAATTAACCAGGACAATGACGGGTAGAACTTGACATGCGACTGTTCCCCGCCGAAACACGGAGAAGCGACCGCGCGGGTCCGTCTTGTAGGGTTCCTAGGCACTCTTGTGAGGGTTCATAAGGCATCAACCATGCCCGAATAAAATTTTAGACGTGCCGAACAACCCAAAGCCGGGATCTTTGCTAGATTATTAGGGTTTAACATGCAAGTAAATATCTTTACAACTAAGTGTGAGGGATTACAACCTTTGTAGTCCGCTCCTTCTCTTCATAAGCTCCAAGTAGAAGTCCCTTCGCCGCGATCCATGATCTCCCAGACTCAAGAGAGGCTCCACGACTCGAACGATCCATGCTAGCTTGTAGTGTTCCTTTTCTCTGATGATCTACGTCGAAGTTGCTATAACTCAAGCTCTCTCACTCTAATGAGGTGAACACCCTAATCTAATTGGCTAGATTAGATGAGGATGATGGAGTAGTATTTATGCTTTCTTTTTATATCAAATTCTCACATGAAAACATCACAAAAGGAAAACCTAGTGAGCTTTCTCAAAGCTTGAGGTTGAAGAAGAAGAAGAAAATAATGCATAATCCTTTTGTGATGAATAATGAAAATGAATATATGATTAATCATGGAACCATGGTCAAGGATGACAAGGATAACCTTTGTAAAGAATTAACTAGGGCTAGGGTTTGGTTGGGTTAAAGAATGAGTCATGAGAAAATATCAACAATAATATCTTAACCATGACAAAAGAAATTCCTTCTAGAAGGTGCAAGAAGAAACTAACCCAAATCAAACCCTAACCTTGTTTAATCTCCACTAAACATGTTTCATCATTAATCATATCATGTTACAATAATATATATCACATATATATTATATATTTGTAACAAAAGAAAATAATACAATTAACATTTATCGCATATATATCAATGTATTACCCGGTGAGAAAATGAAATAATAAAGCGAGCCAATATTAGATAATGTAATACAATATATCATATATATTATTATACATTAAATCATCGAATCAACACTTGATCCGACAATCCGGCTATATCGTATATAACCGACTAATATATCATGTACCGATTCATCGAATCAACACTTGATCCGATGACCCGGTTCATATCTAAATATCGCGAGAATATAATACGGTATCTCATATCGCATTATCCTCGTTCGTGCACATATCACATATGTGCCCCTACTCCGTTTTGCCTGAGTCAAGAAACCTCTGTGTAGGACTCTAAAGAATCGTCAATACGCCGGTAGCAGGTGATGATCATATCAAACACCCACAAGCTGCAAGCGGTCAGCTAAACGTAACAGCCACCCAGGTATTGAGCGATCAGAAGATCAACAAGCTAGCCTGTACATTCTCCTGTGAATCCAATCAGTAACACTCCCGTACAGTCCGGTCTCTTCGTCTGATACGTTGCATATCTAGTCTAGGGGTGGTATACGTCAGACCCCAGTAACCGATAAGTCGTGTCGATGTGAGGCTCATAACGGGTCGAGAAACTACTGGTAACACTTACCAGTAAATCTCTATATCAGCCCTGGCCAGGGACTTCCAGTTATAGCCAATCGAACACAGCACAACATCAACTCCCTATACCGGGAGAGACGAATCCCCTCCTATCGCTCATTGCCTCCATGTGATTCGGGACTGCACCCAAAAGCCACCGTTTTGCACACCCTCTTGGACGTGGTAAGGTGCAAATCAAAGCACAGTAGGAATCACACAAGACTCTATGACGATCTTGGGTCTACAGACTACCCTGTACCAGTGTCACCGGAGAACTGCCATCTGACGTGTGGTATATCACCATCTGGAAGTTCTCGGCGAGTCAGTCCAGTGTACCCAGTCTCCACTGAGCACCCGTACACCATCTCTGATGTCATAACACCGATGGATATGGGATCATCCATCGCCCATCATATGGGTCAAGATGCGTATACGCTAGTCTACTTTGGTGTATCGATGCCATGTCTCGATATACCCTCGACTAGGAACAGTTATAGGATGTACTCATCGACTACCATGGCCCCACTAGTATGATCTCATCATAGTCGCAGTAGTCGAGTATAGATCATTAGGGCTTTATCAACATGTGAGAGTAAGACAGTAAACAATTTATAAGTCAACATGTTAAGATAAAGTGAAACCAAATAGCATACTATCATGTCGAGCAAGAAAGTCCTCTCTATATATATCCAAGCGTCCATTATAATATACATCATATGTACAACAATGGCCTCTAGGGCATATACATAACTAACACGTCTCGCCTGAATTTCGGGACAGATGCTAATTGGTGCTATTCGTCCACCTCTCCGAAGATGCCAAGTTGATTTATGGCACCATGTATCGAAGGTTTAAAAGGATGCGGCCGATGTAGTAGACTTCGTCAGATTCCCCCTCATTTGAGGGGTTTTTGATTGTGCGGACGCTCTTCCCTGCAGGCGCAAGCCCCTGCAGTTAATTACAGTACCTCATCACGGTAACCACTTTCTCCTTCTTCAGATGGTCACTTCGTGTCGTGGGTGTCTGTTTTGTTTTCTGGTTGCCCGTGGATTGTATACGGGGACTAATTTATGTTGTCGCCCGTAGAGCGTGGATTAGTCCAAATCCGTATTTTCTTAGATTTGGGTTTTGGGTTGGGTTTAAGGATACATTAGTCTCATTTGGGACTAAGATCAACTTAAACGTTCGTTGAGGATACGTTAGTTTAATTTTAGACTAAGATCAACTCAATGGGATCGTTTAGATCCAACAAAAGAGCATTTGGGCTCTATTTTTTAGTTTAGGGACATTGCGGTCCATTACCAGTTTAAGGACATGGTGGTCCAATGTTAGTTTAAGGACATCTCGGTCCATGGGTTTAAGGACCCCACGGTCCGAGGTTAAGGACATCATAGTCCGTGGGTTTTAAAGGACCCCACAGTCCAGTTTAAAGACGTCATAGTCTATGAAATGTATGGTTGTCGGGACCCGTCGCCTCTCTGAAGACGTTGAAGGATTACAACGATATATATCAGAGGGGTTCAGAGATGTACCCTTGAACCAATTTTGGTTGGTGGATCTATAGTCTAATTTGGAACTAAGACCTGTTAAAAGATTTATGAGCATGCGGGCTCAATTAATCTGCATTTGAGGACTTATGGCCAATCTTGGGCTAAGTCCAATCAAGTCAAAATGTCTTAACATTTATTTTGGGCTGTTGAGCTTTTATTTGGGCTTAGCCCTTTTAACAATGCTGAGCATTGATTTGTATCTTGACAATGTTTTTGTCTTTTATTGAATGATGAGCATTCGGCCATAGTTCTGGGCTTATTAAAGAACAATTTATGTTCTATCATCGCAGCACATGGTGCGCTTGGCGTTTTGCGCCAGTCAAAGAACGCCGTGCGCTTCTGCAACGTGGCGCATATGTAAAGGACACGTGTTGCGCTTGGCGCTAGCGCTAGATGATGGGCGCATGATGCCGGCTTATGAGCGCAGAGCGCTAGTTCATGAGCGCATTGCGCTTCTAGTTTAGTGGCGCACACGTGAGTGACACGTGGTGCGCTTGGCGCTGAGCGCCAGCTCATGAGCGCAGTGCGCTATTTCAAGAGTGCAAAGCGCTAGTTGTTAAGTGGCGGACACGTGTCGCACTTGGCGCTGAGCGCCAGTCTAAGAGCGCAGAAGCGCAGTTCAAGAGCGCAAAGCGCATCTGATCAATTTTATGATCTGAGAAACAATTTTTGTTCTTTTTTTTTAAAAGATACTTTGTCTCAAGATCTAAGAACAACCGTTCTTATTTTTTAGGATATGTTTCAATCTCTTATATTGATGAAAGGCTTTGCCTTTATGGATCTATGATCCTTAAGAGAATTGAATTATTCTCCCCCCTTTTTATAATGAGATGTTCATGATCTCTTTGAGAAAGACTTTTGTCTTAGATCTGTGAGAAAGAAGTAAATTCTTCTTTTATTTTATGATGAGATCTTTTGATCTCTCTGTGAAAGACTTTTTGTCTTATAGATCTATGATCCTTAAAGAAGTGGATTCTTCTTTTTTTTTAGTCATGAGATGATTTCATCTCTGTGTTCATCATCATCATTCATTTTTTTTTACCTTGAAGAAAATCTTCTTGCGAGAGCTTGCTCTTTGAATTTCTCTAAGTTTTTTGGGGAGGTTTCTCTCTCTATTTTCGTCTCTCAGACTTGAAGTATAGGGTCCTTTATATTGGGCAAGCTGATCAGTTCAATCAGTTAAGGAGATCTTTTCTCCAATTGATTTGGGGAATTTCCCATAGTTGGATCTTTGATCTAAGGGCTCCTGATTTACAGAAGGCAATCTTTTTGTTTTTAACAAGATTGATAAATCTTTCCATATAGAATTTATTCTGTCTTTTGGTAATTTTTAATCATCATTGGATCATTGATCCAACGGTGTTCTGATTTACGGAGCACAATCTTGTTATTTGGAAAGATTTTGAGAAATCTTTCCTTAACAGAATTTAATTCTGATTAATTAATGATTTATCGTTTTTATTAGATCTTTGATCTGACGGTGGGGAGCTTTTAGTTCCAGCGCTAGCGCACCTGTGCTTTGCACGTGGTGCGCTGCTTAAAGGGCAGCGCACTTAGCGCTAGCGCACCTGTGCTTGACACGTAGTGCGCTGCTTGGAGCGCAGCGCATCTGGCGCTAGCGCACACGTGGTGTGCTGCTTAGAGCGTAGCGCACCTAGCTCTAGCGCCCACGTGCTTTGCACGTGGTGCGCTGCTTAGGGCGTAGCGTACTTGGTGCTGCATCTGAAGCGTTGCTTCATTTCAAAATTTAAATTTTGAACAGAGCTTTGCTCTGATTGGGGGGAAACAAATGCCCCCCACCATTGCGCTCACGTGGCCCATATGTGAGTGCAGCGGTGGCAGCATTTGCGCCCTTGGATCAACTTAGAAGTTGATACGGTACTCAGTGCCTATAAATAGGACCTTTGGCCCTTAGGATGATTTTTGTTCATCTTCCTCGTTCTCTGAGAATTTTTATTCTCCCACAGAGCATAGCTCTTCATTTTAAGAAATTTCAAGAGTCAAAACTCTGCCAAACTTAGGTAAAGATTAAATCATTTTAAAAGACTTTTTAATAATCCAGGGTTTTACCCATTAACAGAGCCTTGCTCTTCATAGATCTTTGATCTAAAGAAAAACCTTTTAGGGTTCCATCAACAGAGCTTTGCTCTCCATAGATTTTTGATCTAAAGAAGACCTTTTTAGGGTTTCATTAACAGATCTTTGCTCTCTCGAACCCATAGTTCTAAAGAGATCTTTTCTTTGGGTTTTTCAACCCATGAACAGAGCTTTGCTCATAAAGAACTCTTAGAGTTTGTTCATAGATTTTGAAGATATCAGAATTTTTCATTCATGTATAAAAAATTGATTTCAATTTTTCTGATGGATTATTCCATCATTTTTTCCAGAGCAAGGCTCTTGAGGAATTTTTATTCCTTCATCATTAGAGTTTGATAGGTGTCACTCTGTCATAGAGCACTGCTCTCAAGGGGAGATTTACTCCTTAGCCCGAGGGGTTTTCTCTTTAAATGAGAATCACTTGAGGATTTCCTCATTTAATTAACAGTCTCATCAAATGATGAGGCTGTTTTATTAATGATGAACTGTCATCTAGATTTTGTAGGCCCCCTTTGGTCCTTCTCTACCGCATTGTAGTGCCGTACAAATTTTAAAGTACCAAGTGTCAGAATTTAAATTATAGCACTGACAGTTGACTTTTGTCCTCTTTCGCGCAGGTGACATGTCTTCCGATCGTTTTTTCCCATTCGTTCGTTCAGAGGGAGGATTCCCTGGAGCGCCTGTGGACCGGGAAGTCTTAGCATTGATCAGAGATCATGACCCGGAGCATAAGAATCTTCATCTCTGGGGGAAATGGTACAATCAAATTATTAAGGGTCGGCAGAGCTTTTCGTGCGTGGTACCCTCAGAGCCCATCATGGAGATCCATTACGCCGACCCACCCCCAGTGAACTATACCGTGGAAGAAGTCAACTGGACTTCGGGAGGTCTTCTTCAGCCTGCTATGGCTTCGATACCCGTTCAGCCTCCAATGGCTTTGGATACCCTGGGGCAATGTATTTGTCAAGGCGAGACGCGCCCGTGGGGACAACCATATATGATTGGCTTAATTCCTCATCATCCAGCTGGCTATCTGCAATGGGCTCTCTATATTCTGTCATCAAAGAAGTCACAGTTGCTTAGGCTTGGGTTGTATCATGCAATTTATGCTTCTCTCTTCCAGTATTCTACGCTTCCCGCCTGGGGGGTTAAGGCCTTTCTGGGGCAGTGGAATATTCCTACTCACGCCTTCTTTTTGCCGGACCGAGAAGTATCAATCTCCTTAGAGGAATTTGCAGAAGTTTCTGGCTTACCGGTTATGGGGGAGCATTATGAGGAACTGCTTCCTACGGATGAATACGTTTTTGGTGCCAAGTCAGTGATGACAGGCCTTACCCCGGAGAACGCCATTCAACACCAATTCCCTAGTTTGATCAAAGTGTTGAATATTTATGAGGGCCTTTTCCTCGAATCTGGGAGCCGCGGGGTTAATTTTGAGGATTTCATCGCTCGTTTTCTCCACCCGGAAGTCCTTTCTAAGAAGGCTGCTAAATTCGCCAAACTTGACGACCCTTTCGGCTTAGGTTTAAACAACCTGCCAACGGCGGAGGCAGATCAAAAGAGTTTCTTCCTTCCCAACACCCCAGTCGTTTCTTTTGCGGAGGTTGCAGTCCCTGGGATTGATGAGGAAACGTTCTTTTTGGGGTTTCTTAGGCTATGGCTGAGCTGGTTTGCGCTTCCGATGCACCCTCGTCGTATGTGGCCGTCTGTCTTCTACCCAGCTTACCGAATGGTCATTGGGGTGAAAGTGGCTGTCGGGGTTGCCGGGTTAGCTCATTTGTATTACGGCCTCAGCCAAGCGGCGGATACTACTGAACCAGGAGTGCATCATGTGAACTTCTCGATGCATTACTTCATGTCATGGCTTGAGCTATATGCACTTGGCGTTTTCGGTATCCATAAAAGGCCTTCTTCTACGACAGGTGCGGCTTCTCCCGGATTATGCGATTAGTCGACGCATCTATTGTAAATCCGTCACCGCGGGAAGCTAGGGGTTTGCTCCTTCGTCCTCACACGGTTGGAGATGGCATGACCTTTACCGACAAGATTCTGAATATCGGCAAAGAGTCCGCAATAACGGTGCAGCCATTGCGGGACATTTTTAAAGATGGAGCCTCTGTTTTGAAAGCTCGGGAAATCCTTCATTTATATTCCATCAGACCGGGTTTTCTAGTGTTGAGGCAAAATGATGCGGCGTTATTCATGAGATACAATCCGCATCGTTTCACCCAGCAGCTGAGCTATAATCAGGGAGTCCCGCTTGAGGCTTTCTTGTTAGAACCTGCTGCCACCGAAGAGGGAATGCGAAATGCGCTACATCATTTTATGCACGTGAACACAGGGTCCAACTTCTTTATCAGCGAACCGAGCTGTGTCCCGAAGGCCCTTAATGTGTACGTGGCCTGGTATCAGCATTCAATGGGCGCCGTCATCAGGGAGGAGAAGCGACTGCTGCTCGATCGCAAGGGTGCACCCCCTGCCGGTGATCCAAACATCCCTCTGAAGCGACGGGACATTGTCCGTCCTCCCTTAAGAGAAGTTGCCGCGATCGAAGTCCCACGTGACAGGCCCGAGCTACCGATACCCCGGGCCCCCACGGAAATGGTGATTGTAGCTTCCCCCGAGTCTGGCGTGGGTTCAGATATCGGGACTCGCCGCCCCAAGGTGCCCACTAAACGTAAACTTGTGCTTGCAGCGACTGGAGCTCGCTCGCAGAAGAGGAAGAAGAAGTCGATCCTCTCTGTCGACGTTGTATTTGGTCAGTAGCATCATGCTCCTTATAGTGAGGGCTTGGGCGAATATGGGACCAACGAGGATCTATTCATAGCGCCGGACGATACCGACCTCGAGGCTTCTATTGCAGCTTCCGAGCGACTAGCAAGCTACAAAGAGGGATTGGCCATCCTCGCGCGATCGAGTAAACATCAGCCGTACCTTTTGTCATTGCATCATATTTTATCATCATGTTTTGACTGACACTTTTCCTTCTTTAACAGGCATTTCCATCGAAGAAGCTCTCGCAGCTTCTTTCAAGACCTTTGAGGAAGAGGAAAGACTTCGAGCATTCTTAGGCATCGGTACATTTCGGTTCACCGCGTCTTCACTCCCGTTTCTTATGGGTAATCTGACCACTCCTTTTCATATTATTACAGGAACTACCTCTACCCAGGTTATTCCAGGTGTGGTACCGACTTCGCAGGGTGGTGCGGAGACGCTTCCCGGGTCGGCTATCGAAGTATCAGTTCCGCCGGTATTGCCGAAAGAAGCTTCACTTAAGCAACCGATGACGGATGCCATAACGGCTCCAGAGGTAATCCTTGGCGCGGACGATGACGTCCCATTGACGGAGGTTTTTAGAAGATCCGCTCTCACGGCCCGAGTGGATAGGAAGCGTAGAATGCGCGCATCAAGGGAGCGTAACGCTGCCTTGGCCGCGGGTGCAGGTTCGAGCGCTGCTACCCCTGCCCCTACTCCTTCAGAGGATGCTTTGGCTGCCTTGTCTACCGCCCACAGACAGGAAACACGTGCGGCTCGGGAAGCAATCGAAAGACCGACCCAAGGTAACGTGACATTGGGTTCTTTTTGTCAAAGTTTTAATTTTCATATTCTCATATATCCTGTCCTGCAGGGCTGAGTCTTGATGAGGTAGCTGTAGGTGAGATGGCTGCAATCGCCGAGCCTGAGGTAGCGGCAGGTGAGATGGCTGCAATCGCCGAGCCTGAGGTAGCGGCAGGTGAGATGGCTACAATCGCCGAGCCTAAGGTAGCCACTCTTTCTCAAGAGTCTGGCACTGCTCCAATCGTCACTCTTTCCCCTTGCGGCTCCTTGCCGTTGCCGGGCGCTGCGAGTGTTGCGACAATTCTCATGGAGTTAGGGAATGAGGCTACGGGTGGCGAGACCGTTTCGATGGAGGAGGGTGAAGCATTCGCTGCATCCAGTGACGCCTTTGTCGCGGTTTCGACCGGCGACCCACTAGGTAGATTTTGGGTCATTACTCTCTCCTTTATTCTGCAATCCCCTTTCAATCTCTTTTGACAGCATTTCTCTTATTTCTAATGCAGGTGTGATGAGCGTTGAGGTTGTGCCACCCGAGGAAGCATCTCTAGTTGCTGCTTTGACGGTGACCGCCCCTTTGCCTTCTCTCGTACCCTCTCAAATGCTGGAAGGTGCGGATTTGTGACCCATCGGTTTCATTGTAGGCAGTGTACTTTATGTACTAATATTGCATTATTACATCCTTGCAGGAGTCCTTTTTGATTACCTGTATCAGGTGCTGCACCCACATTTATCCTTCCAGTCAGAGATTGCCTCTTCTAGCGGAGCCGGTGAGTACAGCCCTTAGCTAACGTCTCTTCTTTTCTTTTACGGACAGTCAAATCATTTCTAATTCTTCTTTGTTTTAATTGCAGCCCTACAGATCGAAGGAGAAGAGGAAAGAACAGTTGCACCACCGGTACTCCCGGTCTTCCCACCTGCTACAGTCGGTATAGTAAACTCCGTTATTCATGAACCTCCTTTATTTCTTGAACCGTTATTTGACTGTGATTTGCTTTGTAGCTGTGACACCGACTTCAGCTCCATTCGAGTCTCAAGTCATAATGCCAGCAGGCCCCTTCTTTCGACGTCCCTCTTCCAAAGGTGCTGTGAATAGTTTGCGCATGTTGATCGATCACCTCGAGGAGCTTGACGCGGAGACTCCTTCCCTTCCTGCAGATTTCGCTGCTGAGGTTAATCCCATGCTGGCGATGATCATGCACTTTCATAATGAAGGCGTCGTGGAGTCCTGGGTTAATCACTGCAGAAAAATCGAGGCCTGTCTGCATGAGCTCAAGTTTAGACGTCCTGCCCCCGAGGTCTTAGCTGTGAACTCCCAGTGGGCTGCATGGGTCGAGGAGAGCACTCCCTACTTTCGCCATCTTGAACATGAAGCGGCCTTAAAGCGTAAGGAGTGTGAAGAGACTTTAAGTGAATCTGCTCGATTGCATGCTCAAGTTGATGCAAACGCTGCACAGCTGAAAGTTATCTTCGAAAGCCTTCTATGATGTATTTTTGACGGGATCACGCTGAGGCAAAAGCTTGACCTCATCGAGCGAGATGCACATAATCGTGGGGCAGCTCAGCGGGTCGTCGAAGAGCAACTTTCATCCTATTTGCAGCAACGAGCTCAGGTTGAAGCAGAGTTGGCCGCGGCAGCTGACCATGAAAAGGGGCTGAGGGAAGTGCGCGAGCGGCTGATTGGTCTATTAAAAACGCTTCCCTCTTAATAATTGTTTTTGCACCATTTGTAATTTTGAATAATATGTATCCATTTTTTTATTCTTTCATATGATGTATTTTGTACCCAATTGAATTTATGAATAAAAGATACATTTCTTTCGTAATATCTTGTGTCATCTCTTGCTTCCTTCTTTTCTTTGTTATCGGCATGTCACTTTAGTAAGCGTAGCTTGCAGATGATAGAGAGAGCATTCCATTTTGAATTCTTCGAGGGGTAGCGATGGCTTAGGAAAGCGGGTTCAGATCTTTTGCCTAAGGATTTTCAACTTCATGAGCCATGAGGGTCTCATAAAGACTTTTCACCCTACGAGTCGAGAGGATCTCGTAAGTGTATTTTCTCCTTAGGAATCATGAGGATTCCTAAGTGCGTTTTCTCTTATAAGTCGTAAGGATCTTACAAGAGAGTTTTCTTCCTTACGGGTCGAGAGGACCCGTAAGTGATTGATGGTGTTGCCATTATCCACATTTCACGAAGTCAAGAGTTACTCTGGGCATTTTCCACAGGGTCAAGATTGAATTTAGCCGTGTTCCACGGGACCAGGGTTTGTTCTGGACGCTTTCCACGGGGTCAGGATTGACATGAGCCGTGTTCCGCAAGGACCAGGTTCCGCTCTGGATGTTTCCCACGGGGTCAGAATTGACATAGGTCGTGTTCCACGTGACCAGAATTTGCTATGGATGCTTCCCACGGGGTCAAGATTGACATAGCCGTGTTCTGCGACGACCAGGCTCCACTCTGGATGCTTCCCACGGGGTCAGGATTGACATAGACCGTGTTCTGCGAGGACCAGGATCCGCTCTGGACGTTTCCCACGGGGTCAGGATTGACATAAGCCGCGTTCCACGAAACCAGGATTTGCTCTGGATGCTTCCCACGGGGTCAGGATTGACATAGGCCGTGTTCTGCGAGGACCAGGCTCCACTCTGGATGCTTCCTACGGGGTCAGGATTGACATAAGACGGGGTCCGCAAGGACCAAGTTCTGCTCTGGACATTTCCCACGGGGTAAGAATTGACATAAGCCACATTCCACGAAACCAGGATTTGCTCTGGATGCTTCCCACGGGGTCAGGATTGACATAGGCCGTGTTCTGCGAGGACCAAGCTCCGCTCTGGACGTTTCCCACGGGGTCAGGATTGACATAATCCGCGTTCCACGAAACCAGGATTTGCTCTAGATGCTTCCCACGGGGTCAGGATGTAAGTCCATGTCACGCACCCCATGAACTTGCGGGGAGGCGGAATATATGAAAAACGATTATCAAAGCTTCGTAACACGGACTTGAGCGCATGAATCGTATCTAAACCGTTACTAGAAAACTACGAGAGGTTTAACTACTCGGATTCGAAGTTATACCTCACGTTACTTGTCCTTCGGGTCTTCATCGCTGTCCTCCACTCCTCGTAGGCTCCTTGGAACATCGGCACCTCAACGGCCTCCTCGAGTCAAAGACGATCCACCCGAGAGCTCCTACGCCAAGCTTGATCTCTAACTTGAGATAACTAGGTTGCTCAAAGTGCTAATCTAAGCTACCTAGGGGATATAGAGTGAGGTTATGGATGTATTAGTCTAGCTAACCCTTGATCTCAACACATGAGAGGTTAGGGTTAGGGTTTCAAGAATGAGAGAGCTTGAGGAGAGAGAAGGTGATGATGAGAATGATATTGAAAAATGAACTCATTTGAATATATCAACCATAACAATTTATCAAATAAATAATATACATGATTAATCATCATGGTTGATGCATTCACCTTGTATGATTCATCTCATGAGTCATTAGCTCAATAAATGAAGCATTAACTCAATGGATGAATCACACAAATGAGTCATTAAGCAATAAATGCTTATGCCACCTTAACCCCCAAGTCACCATGCATCTAGAAGCTTCCCGAAAAATTACGAGAACGCCCCTCTAATCCGTGAAAACACGGAAAAACTTTAGACTGTATAAATCCAATAACCCTATACTAGAATCTGGCTTAAACCAAAGCCGGCTAGTAAAAACTGTATGAACGCCGTACGTGCGTAAACACACGTATGCGTCCGAACCCTTGTCGTAAAACCATACGACCTCTATATCGTTTTGCATGGAGCAGGGAAACTCTCTGTGTGGGACTCTAAAGACTCGACACTACGCTGGCAGTGGGTTTAACCACAGACCGCAAGCGACACTAGCTGTACGTAACGGTCCCCAGGTAGATGTCGATAAGAAGGCCGATGAGAAAACCCATCCGAACTCCTACTGAGCCTGATGTGACAATCTCCGTACAGTCCGGTCTGTTTGTCTAAGACTATCGCATATCGAGCCTAGGGGCAGCAAGCGTCAGTCCCCTAATAGCGGTATAAGTCGTGTCGGAGCGTAGCCCATTACACCCTGAGAAACTACTGGAACCTACCAATAAATCTCGCTTGCCCTGGCCAGGGACTTTGCGTAATGGTTCTCTGATACAGCGCGATATCATCTCCCAATACCGGGAGAGACGAATCCTATCTAACCTCCACTGCCTCCAAGTGCTCGGGACTGCACCCAACTGCTACCTGTTTGCACGACTCCTTTGAGCCGTGGTAGGTAGCAATCTAAGAACAGTGGGACACACTCGAGGTGAAGTAGCAGTGTCAAGTCTGCGGACTATGCTGTACTCATGTCACCTGGGAACTGTTAACTGACGATTGGTATAATACCAACCAACAGTTCCCCTGCGAGTCCTGTCCGGTGTACCCGTAACCTAACGAGCACCTGTAAACTATCTCCAGTACGACGTACTGATGGCTGTGGGATAGACCATCTCCCCAACTGGGATGAGAAGCGTACACACTTAGTCTACTTCGGAATATCGATGCCCTATCTCGATAATCCAATGACCAGGGACCTGTATAGGATGTTGCTTACAGACTACCCAGACCCAACTAGTGTGACTGCCATCACGACGCTGGTAATCAAGCAAAGATCCTATGGGCTCTACTAATATGTATAAGTGATACGTTACAAGAAACATATGCACACATTAAAATAGACACAAACCAAGTAGCATACTACCATTTTTAGCAAGACTGTATATACAGCTGTGAATATCCTAAGCTTCCATTAAGTAATATACATACAAGTATGATACAATAATGGCCCCTAGGGCATATACACTAACAATCTCCCACTTGCACTTGGGCCATGAGCTGGCATATCGTAGACCTATCATCTCGAATAGCCTCTCGAACTGCGTCTGAGGAATGGCCTTTGTGAATGGATCGGCAATGTTATTCTCTGTCTCTACTCTCTTTATCTCGATCTCCCGACGATCTACAATCTCCCTGATCAGGTGATACCGCCTTAAGATGTGTCTAGACTTCTGATGGGACCTGGGTTCCTTCGCTAAAGCTATAGCGCCGTTGTTGTCACAATACAAAGGTATTGGATCAAAACTGGTAGGAACCACCTGAAGTTCTGTGAGGAACTTCTTCATCCAGACAGCTTCTTTTGCGGCATCGCAAGCAGCTATGTACTCCGCTTCCATTGTTGAGTCAGCAACGGTCTCCTGCTTGGAACTCTTCCAACAGACCGCCCCTCCATTGAGGGTAAAGACATAACCCGACATAGACTTGGAGTCATCCTTGTCACTCTGGAAGCCGGAGTCGGCAAAGGCCTCCATCTGGAGGTCTTTTCCGCCATACACCAAGAACATCTCCTTAATCCTCCTTAGGTACTTGAGAATGTTCTTTACTGCTATCCAGTGCTTCTCCCCTGGGTTTGCCTGATACCGGCTTACTACGCTCAATGCGTATGCTAATCTGGTCTGGTACATAACATCGCATACATTATAGAACCTACCGCAGAAGCGTAGGGTATAATTGACATGCGATCTCTTTCTAAATCAGTCTTGGGAGAAATCTCTTTGGAGAGGGTGATTCCGTGACAAGCTGGTAGGTTACCGCGCTTAGAATCATCCATACTAAATCTCTTCACTATGGTGTCTATGTACCTGGACTGCGAAAGTCCCAACATCCTTTTTGATCTATCACGATAGATCCGGATTCCCAGAATGTAGGTGGCATCACCCAGGTCTTTCATGGAGAATTTCTGTGATAAGAATCTTTTGACTGACTGTAACATAGGAATATCATTTCCTATTAGGAGAATGTCATCTACGTATAAGACGAGGAATACTACAGCTCTCCCTACAATCTTACTGTATATGCATGGTTCATCTGGATTTTTGATAAAGTCAAATTCTTTGACAGCATCATCAAAACAGATGTTCCAACTCCGCGATACCTGCTTTAGTCCATAAATGGACTTAAGCAGCTTGCATATTTTACCGCTGCTCCCACTCTGAATGAATCCCTCTGGCTGATCCATATAGACGCTTTCTTCCAAATTACCATTTAGAAAGGACGTCTTTACGTCCATCTGCCAGATCTCATAATCGTGGAAGGCAGCAATAGCAAGAAGGACATGAATGGATTTGAGCATAGCCACTGGAGAAAAGGTTTCGTCATAGTCCAAACCAGGTCTTTGACGGAAACCCTTTGCAACAAGTCTAGCTTTATAGGTTTCAACCTGTCTATCTACACCAATCTTCTTTTTGAAGATCCATTTGCATCCTACGGGTTTTACCCCATCTGGAGCAATGTCCAAAGTCCATACTTTGTTAGTGTACATGGACTCCATTTCGGTCCGCATTGCATCCAGCCATTTTACTGAGTCACCGCTCTGAATGGCTTGCTGGAAGCTTGTAGGCTCATCATAGTCAATAGTGCAATCCTCTCTATCCCCATCTATGAGAAAACCGTAGTATCTCTCGGGCGGATGAGATTGCCTACTACTCCTGCGGAGTGGCGTCGGGATGTCCCTTTCTTCGGAAGCCTCAGGTTCTACCATACATTCAGTAGTAGTTTGTGGTTCTGGAATTTCTTCCAGTTCTATTTCGCTCCCACTTGTTTCCTTTTCTAAAAACTGATGTTCTAGAAAATGGGCATTACGAGAAACAAAAACCTTTTGTTCCTCTGCGTAATAGAAAAAATACCCCCTTGATTTCTTTGGGTATCCCACAAACTTACATAGTACTGAGCGTGCCTCGAGCTTGTCTATATGCTGCTTTTTAACAAAAGCTGGACATCCCCATGCTTTCAGGTACTGAAGACAGGGTTTCTTCCCACTCCACATCTGATATGGTGTGGTAGGCATAATTTTGGTTGGAACCTTGTTCAAAAGATATGCAGCTAATTCTAGCGCATAACCCCAGAAAGATCGCGGTAACTCAGCCTTACTCATCATGGAACGAACCATATCCAATAGGGTTCGATTCCTCTTTTATGATACACCGTTATGTTGTGGCGTGTATGGAGGAGTAAGCTGAGAGAGAATTCCATTCTCTTTTAAGTAACCCAGGAACTCGGCACTTAAGTATTCACCACCTCGATCAGATCTCAGTGTCTTTATACTCTTGCCTGTTTGTTTTTCCACTTCATTCCTGTATTCTTAGATTTTCTCAAAGGCCTCGGATTTATGCTTCATTAAGAAAAAATATCCATACCTAGAGAAATCATCCGTAAAAGTAATGAAGTAGGAACAACCACCTCGCGCATATGTAGACATTGGACCGCACACGTCACTGTGTACAAGTCCCAAGAGCTCGCTTGCTCTTACTCCGTGTCCAGTGAACGGAGTCTTTGTCATCTTTCCTATGAGTCAAGATTCACAAGTAGCATAAGATTGATATTCGAACGGATTCAAATATCCTTCTCTATGTAACTTAGTCAACCTTCTCTCATTGATGTGACCTAGTCTACAATTCCATAAGAAAGCCTGATTTATTTCTGGAGACTTTCTTTTAAGTGTGTTCTGTACATTGAAAACCTGAGCTTGACATAATACGAATATACCGTTATCTAATGTACCGGACCCAATCAAAACTTGATTTATGTGGATGTTAACTACATCGCTTACGAATGTAAAATCATATCCCTCTCTCGAAAGTGAGGACACTGATATGATATTACAAGTCATACTGGGTACATACAAACAGTTACGTAGAATCAATATATGCCCACTTGTCAAACCTAGGCGATATTCTCCCACGGATTCAGCGTCCACGCTCATTCCGTTTGCAACTCTGATAGACCAATCACCTACCTTTATAACTCTACGGTTTCTCAAAGCATGTAATGAATTACAGATATGAGATCCTGCTCCGGTATCTAGTACCCAGGAAGTAGAGTTTATTGACAAACAGTTCTCAATTACAAACACATTTAAGGATGAAGCCACAACATGCTTCGTATCCTGGCTCCTGGCTTCTAAAGCCCTGCAATCTTTCTGCCAATGCCCAATCCCATAACAATAGGAACGTCCCTCTTTTACTATATCCAGTCCCGAAACTTTTGCCATTTTCTTTCCTTCTACTTCCCTGGTTTTCTTCAGGGTAGAAGGTAGAGACTGTAGAATCAAGTCAGTATCTGATTCGTTCTCCAACGTGGTCTTCAGGTCCTTGAGCTGATCAATACAGCTAGTCATTGTAAGGACGTTGTCCCCTACAGATGACCCGACGGCCAACCTCGCTTGAATTAATTCAGTCGAGATCTCATATCTTGTGATATGAGATTGCTCTCCATATAAATCTTTGTTATGGAGAAAGATGGAAACTGAGTCCATCTTCTCGTGTTTCTTCTGGTATACACCATAACCTGAAGCTAACACGAGGCATTTGGCTTTTGCTATATCTTGTTCTCTTGTCTGGCGGATATCCATATCCGTGACGGTGGAAACTGGACCTGGAACGGCGGGATCTTGAGTAGTAATAGGGTGGTCTAGCTTGTCATAGGCAATGGACATCTGGACAAACCTTTGCCAGTTATATAAGTCAGATTCAGTCAATTTGTTATCTAGATGTAACCTATGTGTGGTCACAAGGTCGCTGCAATGAGAGAGAGAAGAAAACATTTTAGCATGATGCTCTTGCAAGTTTAGAGTGGTTTTTAATTTATCTAAACAGGATGGCTCCCACTGTTTCTCGAATCCCTCCTCAAACCATAAAAGAAGAATTAGCCAGGACAATTCTCACCGTACAATTCTTGCTTAACCGTTCAGCCAGGTCAGTATCGATACTTCGAGGGAGGTGTTCCCCTCCGAATGGCGGCGCGGACTCGGCTTCCGTCTTGAGATTCGGGGCAGATGCTATTTGGTTTTATCCGTCTACCTCTCCGAAGATGCCAAGTTGATTTATGGCACCGTGTATCGGAAGTTTAGACGGATGCGGCCGATGTAGCAGACTTCGTCAGATTCCCCCTCAAGGTGAGGGGTTTTTTATTGTGGGGACGCTCTTCCCTGCAGGCGCAAGCCCCTGCAGTTAATTACGCTACCGCATCGCGGTAACAACTTTCTCCTTCTCCAGAATTTCACTTCGTGTCGTGTGTGTTTGTTTTGTTTGTGGTTGCCCGTGGATTGTATACGGAGACTGAGTAATGCCGTCGCCCGTAGGACGTGGATTAGTCCAAATCCGTATTTACTTAGATTTGGGTTTGGTGTTTTTAGTTTAAGGATACATTAGTCGCGTTGCGGCTAAGATCAACTTAAACGTTCGTTAAGGATATGTTAGTCCTGTTTTAGACTAAGATCAACTTAACGTAGTGATACATTTAATATATGGCCGTCAGGACTCTTCACCTCTCTGACGTCGTTGAAGGATTACAACGACAGGTGTCAGAGGAGTTCAGAGATGTACCTTTAAACCAAAGTTGATTTGGAGTTTTATCATTCATTTAAATGTCTAAGGATACGTTAGCCGTATTTGGGGTAAGATCAACTTAAACGGGACCGTTTAGATCCGGCAAAAGAGCATTTGGAGGCTCTATTGTTCCAGTTTAGGGACGTAGTGGTCCATTTTCCAGTTTAGGGACGTGGTGGTCCATCGCCAGTTTAGGGACGTGGTGGTCCGTATTCCAGTTTAGGGACGTGGTGGTCCGTATTCCAGTTTAGGGACGTGATGGTCCGATATTAGTTTAAGGACGTTTCGGTCCGATATTAGTTTAGGGACGTCTCGGTCCGATATTAGTTTAGGGACGTCTCGGTCCGATATTAGTTTAGGGACGTCTCGGTCCGATATTAGTTTAAGGACGTCTCGGTCCAATATTAGTTTAAGGACGTTTCGGTCCACGAGTTTAAGGACCCCGCAGTCCATATTGACGTATGTGGTCATCGGGACCCGTCACCTCTCTGACATCGATGAATGATTACAACGACATGTGTCAGAGGAGCTCGGAGATGTACCCTCGAACCGGATATAAATTGATTTGAGAGAGAGAGAGAGCAATTGTGCTCAGTCAATTTAATTTGAGGACTTACGACCACGATTGGGCTAAGTCCAGTTCAGAATATTCAACACTTTTATTTGTTTTTTTTGGCCTATTAGGCCTGTGCTAGGGCTTGGCCCATTTTTAATAATGCATAGCATTAAATCTTGGTCTCTGTTGGACCTTTATTTAGGCTCTGCCCTTTTTAAGATAATGCATTGCATTATTTATTATTTTGTTTGGGCTCTGCCCATTTATAAATGATGCAGAGCATCAATTTTGTCTGGGCTCTGCCCTCTATAAAATGATGCAGAGCATCAATTTCATTTGGGCCCTCCCTTTTATTGCTCTGCAATTTAATTTGGGCCTGGCCCTTCAAGCAATGCATTGCATTGAGAATCTTCAAGAAACAGAAGTGTAGAGCACTTTTTAATCCTTTGATCTAAAGAAAAACAAGTTTTTTTTCTTCTTTTCTTGTTTTTCCTTATTTCAGAGAACCAAGGGTTCATAACAAGTGCAAGGCACTACTTCTTTTTTATTTTATTTACTTATTTATTTATTTATTGAAGATCCATGATCTTGTTCTTAGATCAATGATCTGTTCCCAAGAGAATTTTCTCTTTTAAAGGTTTTACCTTTTTTTTTTGTTCTTCCAGAATTCTCAAGAGTTCTCTTTCTCTCCTTTTTCTTTTTAGCAAGATCTTGATGCCTTTTGAAATGAGGTCTGGGATCCTTTTTATAGTGCTCACAAATTAGTTAAATTTGGTAAAGAGATCTTTCTCTGAGTGATTTGGGGAATTTTCCCCACCGTTGGATCTTTGATCCAAAGGCCCCTGCCTTATACAAGAAAATCTTCTTGTTTCAACAAGATTTATTCTGTTTTGCGCAACTCCCCCAGTGAGTGACACGTGTCGCACAATGAAGCGCTTGCGCAACTGCTCTTGCGCAACTGCGCAGACACGTGTCGCGCAGCGCAGTGCTTGCGCAACAGTGCTTGCGCAACTGCGCAGACGCGTGGCGCGCAGCGGTGTGCTTGCGCAGTTGTGTTTGCGCAACTGCGCAGACGCGTGGCGCACAGCGCAGCGCCTGCGCAGTTGTGCTTGCGCAACTACGCAGACGCGTGTCGCGCAGCGGTGCGCTTGCGCAGTTGTGCTTGCGCAACTGCGCAGACGCGTGTCCCGCAGCGCAGCGCTTGCGCAACTGAGCATTGCTTTTGTTTTTTAAAGAGCCTTGCTCTGATTGGACGCACTACCTTAGGCGTTGTGCTGGCGTGTCAACTTCTGACACGTGGCGCGTTGCGCGCAGCGCACGGGATCTGAAGCGTTGCTTCAAAAATTTGAATTTTCAAAATTCAAACAGAGCCTTGCTCTGATTGGGAAAACAAATGCCCCCCCACCGTTGCGCTCACGTGGCGCGCACGTGAGTGCAGCGGTGGCAAGATCCTCGTCGTTGGATCAAGGGGGTCAGTCGAAGGGGCGCAGGCGCCTATAAATAGGACCCTTGGTCCTTAGAAAATTCTTTACTACTTCAAGAATTTTGACTCAGAGCCTTGCTCTTGCTTAAGAATTTTCAGAGCCTTGCTCTTGATTTTTTCCAAGAACTCCAGAGTTCATAACCATCTTAGGTATTTAATAAAATTAAATTAAATTAAATTAAAGCTGATTAATAGAGCCTTACTCTCATAGATCTTTGATCTAAAACCCTTTTGGGGTTTCCTTAACAGAGCCTTGCTCTCAAAAATTTACAGAGATCTTGTTCCTGGGTTTTAACCCATGAACAGAGCCTTGCTCATAGATCAAATGTAGATCTTCCCTTTTTTCTTATATATAAAAATGGAGAACTCCTAAAAGTTTTCATGGATCTTTAAGACCCCAAAATTTTTTAATCCTTAGGAGTTATAGTTTTCATTACTATTACAGAGCTATGCTTTTTTTTAGGAAGTTTTATTCCCTCGAAACCAGAGTTTGACAAATGTCACTCTGTGACAGAGCTTTGCTCTAAAATAGAAGATTTCCTCCTTGTCTCTAGGGATTTCCCCCCAATGAGGATATTCTCTTGGGGGTCTTTTTCATTAACTGACAGTCTCATCCAATGATGGGACTGTCTTATCAAATGATGCGCCGTCATCCAGATTTTGTGGGTCCCCCTTTTTGTCCTCTACCCATTACATCACAGTGTGGAGTAAGATTTCAAAATGCCAAGTGTCAGAACGCTAACGGTTATTTTTGTCTTGCTACAGGAAACATGTCCGGCGACTTGTCTTTCCCCTTTGTTCGCTCGGAAGGAGGGTTCCCCCATTCTCCGGTAGACCGGGTGGCGTTCGCTCTCATTAAAGATCATGACCCTGAGTGCAAAAAGCTCCACCTGTGGGGAAGGTGGTACAGCCAGATCATCCAAGGCCGTCGCAGCTTCAGTTCCGCCTCGCCGTCTGAGCCTACAGTCCCGATCCCCTATGCAGACGAACCCCCGGTGAAGTATGCCGTGGAGGTTAAAAACTGGAATTCTGATGACCTCCTCCAGCCTGCGATCGGTGCCATCCCCGTGCAGCCGCCGCCGGCAATAGATATTCTGGGGAGGCGAATCTGTCAGGGTGAAGCACGCCCTTGGGGACAGGCTTACAATATTGGACTGATCCCGCGACCCCCGGCCGGATATTTGCAATGGGCCTGGTACATCTTATCGGCGAAAAGGACTCATCTAACGAGGATTGGTTTATATTCAGCCATCTACGTTTCGCTTTTCGAGTATCCCTCTCCTCCAACGTGGTGGATCAAGGCTTTTATTGAACAATGGAATATCCCCACTCACACTTTCCTGATGACGGATAGGGAAGTCTCCATCTCCTTGGAGGAATTCGCTGAGATTTCGGGTCTACCAATGAGGGGAGAGCACTACGAGGAGCTGCTTCCTCCTGACGAGTACGTCTTTGCCACCAAGCAGTTGGTGTTTGACTTAACTCCGGAAAATGCCATTCAGCATCAGTATCCGAGCTTGGTGAAGGTGTTGGAGATCTATGAGGAACTCCATTTGGGATCGGGCGAGCGGGGCGTCGGTTTCGCAGATTTTATTGCTCGCTTTATTCGCCCAGAGTTCCTATCAGAGGAGAGCGAGAAGTTCGCTCAGCTTGGTGACCCTTTTGGTCTCGGCTTGGACCGCCGACCCGTATCGAAAAATGATCAGAAGGATTTCTATCTCCCCAACGCTGCCATTGCTGCTTTCTCGGAAATTGCCGTCCCAGGCATGGATGAGGAAACCTTTTTTATTGGATTCTTGGGCTTGTGGCTATGCAACTTTGCACTCCCCATGCACCCCTGCCTCATGCGGCCCTCTGTCTTTTACCCAGCGCATCGGATGGTGGCTAGTTTGCAGTTATCGGTAGGAATCGCCGGGCTGGCTTACCTTTATCATGGACTTAGCGTAGCGGCGGACGCCAGTGAGCCTGGGGTACAGCCTGCTAACTTCCCGACGCATTACTTCACTTCTTGGATGGAGATGCACGTGCGAGGGGTGTTTGGTACCCACAAGACTCCTCCGTTCTTCGAGAAATACAGATTCCCAAGAGTCATACGGTTGGTTGGGGCTTCAATTGTGGTTCCAGCCCCACGGGAGTCTAGAGGGCTGCTCCTTCGTCCATATCTGGTCGGAGCGAAGGTTTCCTTTGTGGATAAGGTCATAACCATAGGCTCAGAGACCACCAAGTCAGTGGTGCCCCGGCGTGATGACTTCAAAGATGGGGCTTCTGTATTGAAAGCTCGGGAAATCCTCCATCTCTACTCCATCCGGCCGGGCTATCTAGTGTTCAGGCCGAATGAAACAGCTTTGTTTATGAGATATAACCCATACCGATTTGCCCGGCAGTCAAGCTACAACCGAGGGATCCTGCTGGAAGCTTTCTTGGAAACGCCCGTGGTCGGCCCAGAGGGGATAAAGAATGCGATGCATCATTTTACACGGCTTAACACGGGTTCCTATTTCTTCATTAGTGAACCCAGCTGTGCCCCTAAGATACTCCATTCATATGTAGCCTGGTATGCGCATGCTATGGGTCCAATCATCTTAACGGAGAAGCGTATGCTGGTTGACCGTAGGGGTGCGCCTCCCGGTGGTGATCGCAAGGCTCCCTTGCAGCCAAGGCTCCAGGTCGTCCCTCCGCTAAAAGATGCTGGAGTCGATCGACCATGCGTGTTGAGCCCTCCGTGGGGACTGCCGCTGCCCGCTACGGTGGATGCATCATCGGCGCCCCGTGCTCCCACGAAGGCGGCTAATGTAGTATCGCCAGATCTAGGCGTAGGAGCAGATATTGGGACCCGCCGCCTTAAAGTAACTGCCAAGCGCAAATCTATTCCGGGTGGATCTAAAGCTGGCGGACAGAAGAAGAAAAAATCCGCCCTTTCCCTTGATGCGATCCTTAGCCTAGAGCCTGCGGCTCTTACCAACGAAGGCATAAGTGAATATGGCAGCAACGAGGGCTTCTTGGTAGACCCTGCAGACACTAATTTGGCTGCCGCCATTGCAGCTTCGGAGCGATCGGCGAGGCTCGAAGCGATGTTAAGTAAACTCGCTGAGTCAGGTAATCATCAGCCACTTTCTTCGTCATTTTATTGCACTTTTTATTATTGTCTTTAACTAATATTCGCCCGATTTTCAACAGGTGTCTCTTCCGAAGAGGCTATTGCTGCCTCTTTGAAAACCTTCCAAGAGGAGGAGAAGAAGCGCGCTCTAGCAGGCGTTGGTATGTCCCATCCCTTTCTCTTTTATAAGGAAAGTTTGTCATCTTTTCTGATGGTCAACCTAACCTTCTTTTGTTTCTTTGCAGGGGTTATATCAGTTGATGCGGGGATCCTTCCTGAGCCTGTTACTGAAGTCCCGGTCTCGTCGAAGCTGCTAGAGGGGCCTCGACTTGACAAGACGACGAAGGATGCCCTGAAAAATCTGGAGGCATCCCTATTCACGGACGAGGACGCCTCAATTAGAGAAGCCCTAGTGGCATCCGTCTCAACGGCTCGGGAGAAGCGGAAGCTGCTGAGACGCGAAGCAAAGGCGCGCCGAGCTGCTTTGGCCACGGGAGCGGGCCCTAGCACTATTCCTCGCGCTGACACTCCTTCTGAAGAGGCCCCTGTCGCCCTATCTACTGCTTATAGGCAAGTGGCGCGCGCGGCCCGAAGTGCAAACGATAAATCCTCTTCAGGTAGCATTTCTTTCAGAGCCTTGTTGTAAGAATTATAAAGCCATTGGCTCATATGCATTCCATCTTGCAGGGCCTAGTCCGACTGAGGGGGAGGCGGAGACCGTTGAACCCAGGGAAACGGCGGAAGCGGTGCCTGCCGAACCCGAGCCGACGGTGAGGCGCGTCGTTGGGGCCACGGGACCCGAAGCAGAGGTTAGGGGATCTGCAGCCGAGAGTGTCATGGATGTCACCCCTGAAGTGGCGGCAGATGAAATGATCGTCATAAGCGAGCCGAGGGTAATGATAGGTGAGGCGTTTGAGGCTGGAGACCTCGCGGCGACGGTGGACGAGACAACCGTGACCGCAGGACCCGAAGGAGTAGCGGGTGAGGTGGCCACGATTCCTGAGGACGAGCCAGCCGCTCCTTCTCTGGAATCTGGCAATACTCCAATCATAGCCCTCCCCGCTTATGGTTCCTTGCCATCTCCAGGGATTGCGAGCACAACAACGGTTCCCATCGAGTCGGGTGATGAGGCTACGGGCGGTGGTCTCATGTCAATGGAGGAGGGGATTGCTTCAGTTTCGGCTGGCAGCTCGTTGGGTAAATTTTGAGTTACCAGCGTTCTTCTTTTTATATATCTCGCGATCTCTTCTAACAAGTTTTTCTTTGCATGTGCGGCCAGTGCCGACGCTCCATTGCTCGAAGGAGCACCGTCAACTACTGCTTTGGCGGTGGTCACCTCCCCGCCTTCCCTTGTACCATCGCGGATGTTGGAAGGTATGGATTTACGACTCATTCGTTAATCTTTTAAACATGTAGCTTTTGTACTAACGTTATACCATTGTGCTCTTTCAGGAGTGCTCTTTGATCATTTATATCAAGTGTTGCTCCCACACTTCTCCTTCCCATCCGAACTCACCTCTCCCTCTAGTGGCGCCGGTGAGTATACGTTCACTACAATGTCTTATTTACCCCCCTTTTTAGCAATGGGATGATTTCTGACTTTTCCTTTTCCTTATTGCAGTGCCACAAATCGAAGGAGGGGATGCAAGACCTGCCACGCCACCGGCCCTTCCGGCTTTGCCGTCCGTTGCAGCTGGTATAGTAAATTTCTTTTTTGGTAACCCTTCAACATCTCTTGAATCATTGTTTGACCATGTTTTGTTTTGCAGCTATTGTTCCGGCTCCGGTCCCTCTTGAGTCTCGCGTCCTTTCACCGGCAGGCCCTTTCTTGAAACGTCCATCTTCAAAGGGTGCTGTGATGAGTTTGGGCATGCTGAGCGGGTACATTGAAGAGCTTAACATGGACGCTCTCCCTTCTGCCGTAGATTTCGCTGTGGAGGTTACCCCGATGTTGGCGGCGCTCGTAAATTTTCATAACGAAGGCGTCGTCGAATCTTGGGTTAATCACTGCAGGGAAATCGAGGCCTGTCTACATCGGCTAGAGTCGACGCGTCCTTCTCCCGAAGTTTTAGCCCTAAGCACCCAACGAACAGCTTGGCTCGAGCAAAGCACTTCTCACTTCCGCCATTTGGAGTAAGAAGCAGCTTTAAAACTAAGGGAATGCCAAAAGACCTCGAACGAAACGGCCCATCTGCGCGCTGAGGTTGAAGCAAATGCTGCCCAAGTGAAGACTATCTTTGAGGGTCTCTTGGAGCGCATCTCCCATGGGCTAAACTTGAAGCGGAAGCTTGACGTAGCTGAGCGCAATACCCCAGGTCGGGAAGCTGCTTATCAAGTCGTCAGGGAGCAGCTTGCGTCTGTCTTGCAGCAGCGAGCCCAAGTGGAGGCGGAGCTGGCGGTGGTAGCCGATCAAGAGAAGGCGTGGAAGGAAGTATGCGAGCAATTGCTAAATCTATGCAAGACGCTTCCTTCTCAGTAATTCTCCTTGTATCATTTGTACTTGTAAAATATATGTATATTTTTTATTCTTTAGTACAATGTATCCTGTACTCGATCAATATTTATGAATAAAAGATACACATTTTTGTAATGTCCTGTGTCATTTCTCCGCCCTTTTCTTTCTTTTGTTGTCAGTGTGCCATCTTAGTAACCATGGTTGACGGATAATAGGGCATGCATCTTGACTTTCTTAAGAAATAGCGATGGTTTAGGCCGCAGGTTCAAATCTGCTGCCTAAGACTTTTCAACTCCATGAGCCGTGAGGGTCTTAGAGAGACTTTTCTCCCTACGGATCGAGAGGATCTCGTAGGTGGGTTTTTCTCCTTAGGAATCGTGAGGATTCCTAAGTGTGTTTTCTCTTACAAGTCGTAGGGATTCTCTAAGAGAATTTTTCCCTCTTACGAGTCGAGAGGACCCGTAAGCGGTTATTTCCCTCCTTGTTGAAAATCGACTTCGGAGAGTGAGACCCGTGAATAGTATGCAAGAGACCATTTTGGATTGACTTGCAGGGCCCCATTTTTCAGGCAGCAAGTTTTTCAATCTTTGCTGCCCGAGACTTCATCTTGCAAGGTGGGAAGAACCGGGAATTCTCCTGCGGAGACAGTGGTGGCTCTGCGAGTTGACGCGGGTCGGGAGGCTCTCGTCACGGAGTGTTTGTATCCGTGAGTCGAGGAATTTGCTAGGGATTATTTGTTTCCCAAGCGCCAAGGATTATTTGTTTGCTTGGGGTTCGAAACGAGTCGAGGGTTCCCCCGGAGGCACTGGTGGCTCCGCGAGTCGACGCGAATCAGAAGGCTCTCGTCAAGGAGTGTTTGTATCCGTGAGTCGAGGAGTTTGCTAGGGATTATTTGTTTCCCAAGCGCCAAGGATTATTTGTTTCCTTGGGGTTTGAAACGAGTCGAGGGTTCCCATAGAGGCTCTGGTGGCTCTGCGAGTCGACGCGAATCAGAAGGCTCTCGTCAAGGAGTGTTTGTATTCGTGAGTCGAGGAGTTTGCTAGGGATTATTTGTTTCCCAAGCGCCAAGGATTATTTGTTTCCTTGGGGTTTGAAATGAGTCGAGGGTTCCCATAGAGGCTTTGATGGCTCTGCGAGTCGACGCGAATCAAAAGGCTCTCATCAAGGAGTGTTTGTATCTGTGAGTCGAGGAGTTTGCTAGGGATTATTTGTTTCCCAAGCGCCAAGGATTATTTGTTTCCTTGGGGTTTGAAACGAGTCGAGGGTTCCCATAGAGGCTCTGATGGCTCTGCGAGTCGACGCGAATCAGAAGGCTCTCGTCAAGGAGTGTTTGTATCCGTGAGTCGAGGAGTTTTGCTGAAGTCACTGGCTTCTTCGGTTGAAATGAACCGTTGAGGTTTGGCTTCATTGTCTGACGGAGTCCTCTGGGAAAGTATGGTTCCTTCTTTGTTTACGCCCTTGGATTGTATACAGGGATCGATGTGATTTTAACTGTAGGGCCAAAGTTTTATCATTTCTTCTTTTTATTTTATTTTATTTCCGCGATGCTCTATCATTTCAGCTTTTATATCGCGAAGGTCGCGACTGCCCAATCATTTCGGCTATTTTTCGCGGTGCCCAATCATTTCGGCTATTTATTTTATTTTTACTCGCTGCTTTTTATTGCGAGCTGCCCTATCATTTCGGCTATTTCGCATGCATACATTTTTACTTGCTGCTTTTTATTGCAAGTTGCCCTATCATTTCGGCCATTTCGTATGCATGTGCGGCCTATCGGATTTTCGCCGTAAACCTGAAATTAGACACTGATTTCGGCATCAGCACCGCTACAACTGGGATATCGCCAGGAGCGAATCATCATTTGCCTCTGTCATTATCGAACAAAGGAGGCTTAGCGACCAGGGTTAGGGTCCTGTCGGCTAAGGCGTTTGACCTTATGAGCCGTAAGGGTCTCACAAAGCTATTTCTCCCTACAAGTCGTGAGGATCTTATAGGTGTATTTTCTCCCTAGGAATCATGAGGGTTCCTAGGTGTATTGTTCCGCTGTAAGTCGTAAGGATCCTACAGGAGGGTTTTCTCCTTGTAAGTCGAGAGGATTTACAAGGGTTGTTTGCCATGCAAACATATCCCTAGTCTCGGATGAGACTTAGTTAGGGAAATGTTTATTCGCGCCCGTGGATTGTATACAAGGGTTAGTATTGAGCCACTTGTAGGGCAGTATCGGAAGTTGTGGGGGTTGCTTAAGCACAGGTTTAGGTCTCTGTGACTTAAGACTTTCAAATCTTATGAGCCGTGAGGGTCCCATAAGAGAGTTCTCCTCACGAGTCGTGAGGATCTCGCGAGTGTATTTTCTCCCTAGGAATCGTGAGGATCCCTAAGTGTGTTGCTCCCTTGTGAGTCGTAAGGATCTCACGCGGGTGGTTTCTCCTTACAAGGTTGAGGGGACCTTGTAAGTGTCTTTTGACGAGGTTGCGCCCTTTCGAGTTTTCACAAACACTCGCCGGTAGTCCTGCTGTTTTCACTCACGGAGCCCTTTCGGGTTTTCATCCATGCCCTTTTTGCTTATGGACATACCGTTTTTTTTATTCTTTTTATTTTTATATATTTTTTTTATATCTTGTCAGCCTAAAGATGCTGCGGTAGTAGTTTAAAGACGTTTCGGTCTGGTATTAGTTTAAGGACATTTCGGTCCGACTTTGAGAAGGCAGGTTACTGCTGATAGAGTTTGAGCTTAGGAAGATAGCGAGCGGACATAGTCGTCGTCATCTATCATTGACCTAGGTTGTGGCTCATTAAGCGTAGTATCTCTTTAGGAAGCGACCGTTTATCGGCCTGAAAGGCCTTTCACCGTGCATATCCATGAGTAGATAGGCTCCACCTTGGTAGACTTTGTCTATGATGTACGGGCCTTCATAGTTTGGCTCGAACTTTCCCCGCTTGGCACGATTGGGGATCATAGGCCTTTTGACCACTAACACAAGTTCGCCTTGGCGGAATGTCCTCGGCCGGATCAATCTTTCATATGAGCGCGTCATCTTTGCTTTATAAGCTTCCAGATTTTGCTGTGCTATGAGCCGGGTTTCATCAAGGGCGTCAAGCTCCTCAAGCCGAAGGTGAGCATTTTCTTCGTCTGTCAGCTCGTAGTGGACTGCCACTCGTAGAGAGGGTAACTCTATCTCGAGGGGGAGTACTGCTTCTGTACCGAACACCAACGCGTACGGCGTTGTGTTCGTGGCCGTCTTGAATGTAGTTCGATATGCCCAAAGAGCTTCTTGCAGTCTTTCGTGCCAGTCTTTCTTATTACGGGACACCGTTTTCTTTATGATCTTTGTTAAGGTCTTGTTGAA
The DNA here is from genome assembly GCA_030015575.1 of Agapanthus africanus. Lineage (NCBI taxonomy): Eukaryota > Viridiplantae > Streptophyta > Magnoliopsida > Asparagales > Amaryllidaceae > Agapanthus > Agapanthus africanus. The sequence goes on from JASDDO010000004.1 coordinate 213,981,071, forward strand.
GGCTTCAGCTAGTCCGTTGGCTCGCGGATTGTAAACCGAGGAATATCTCCAGTCTATATTATGCTGTTGCGCGAAGCGACTGATCTTGTGGCTTCTGTAAGCTGGCCCGTTATCGGAGATGATCCGTCGCGGAGTTCCAAATCGATATATGACATGTGTCTTGAAGAAGTGGAGGATATTTTCCGTCTTCACCTCTCTTAACGGTACTGCTTCTGCCCATTTAGAGAAGTAGTCAGTCGTCGCCAAGATGAAACGATGTCCCCTAGACGATGCTGGTTCGATAGGGCCAACTATGTCAGTCCTCCACATTTCGAATGGCCAGCTAGCCACCGTTGGATGTAGTGGATTTGGGTGCTGGTGGATGAAGTCCCCATGAATTTGGCATGAGTGGCATTGCTTCGTATATTCGATGCAGTCCTGAATCATCGTGGGCCAGTAGTAGCCCATCCGTTTTATCTTCAACTTCATCTTAGGGCCTGCTTGATGAGAACCGCAGAGTCCGTCGTGAACTTCCTGGACGACTCTTTTCGCTTCGTCAGGTCCTAAGCATCTCAGCCACAAAGAATCAAATGACCTCTTGTATAGAGTATCGTTGACGAAGGCGAAAGACAGGGCTCGTTTCACGAGCTGATGTCTTGTAGACGCTTCTTCAGGCATTCGATGGGACTTGAAGTAATCTATGAAGATTTCTCTCCAATCCTTGGTATTTTCCCAATCATTTACTCGCAGGGTTGTCTGCTCGTTCGCTCCTTTTTCTTCGGATGATTCCAGAGATATTTCTGCTGGGGCAAGTACTCGACGGCTTTGTACCACGATTCTAACGTCATCGAGGTTCTCGTCAGCCAATTCTTTAGCAAGTTTGGCCAGTGCGTCCGCTTTGCTGTTTTCCGCGCGCGGTATGCTCTCCAAAGTGTAGGAGGGAATCTGGGTTAGCAGTTGTTGCACCTTTTCACCGTATTTTACCAATTCCGGTTTGCATGTTTGGTAATCGCCGTTCACTTGACTGACGACTAGCTGGGAGTCCCCATATATGAGGAGGCTTTCAATTCCCATGTCAATGGCGATCTCGAGGCCTGCTATCAAAGCTTCATATTCAGCTTCATTATTCGTTCTCGGCTCGGTTAAGGAGAAGGCGAAGCGCATTATTCCTCCTTGTGGGGTCACGAAGATAAGGCCTACTCCCGATTTGATCATTGACGTACTTTGTTTGTGCTTTTTCATGGACGATGCTCCATCGAAATAAAGTTCCCAACGGGTATCACCACCGTCGATTGCGTCAAACACATGCTTTTCTGGCAAATCGCAATTCAGGGGAGAATCGTCAGGTATCGGGTGCTCAGCAAGGAAGTCGGCTATGGCCTGACCCTTCACTGCTTTGAGGGGTCGATATGTTATCGAGAACTCCATTAAGAGCAGGGCCCATTTAGCTAGTCGTCCCGTCAATATGGCCTTTGACATTAGATATTTGAGAGGGTCCACCTTTGAAATGAGATGGACTTCATGCGCTAATGCGTAATGTCTAAGCTTTGTTATTGCGAAGATCAACGCCAGGCAGTGTTTTTCAATGGGGGAGTAATTGCTTTCTGCCCCCAGCAGAACCCGACTTAAGTAGTAGAGTGCTCTTTCTTTCCCCTGGTCATTCTCTTGTGCCCATAATGCGCCTAAAGAACCTTCAAAGGCGGCCGTGTAAAGAATGAGAGGCTTTCCCTTAACTGGAGCAGCCAACACTGGAGGGTTTTGCAGATACTGCTTGATCTCGTCCAGTGCGCCTTGGCATTTGTGATCCCAAACGAATGGGGTTCCCTTCTTCATCAGGTGACTGTAAGGACGACACTTTCCTGAAAGATTAGCGATAAACCGTCGAATGTATGCGAGCTTTCCTTGTAGAGATCGCAACTGTTTAAGAGTTCTCGGCGGAGGCATTTCCATGATCGCCTTGATTTTAGACGGATCTATCTCAATACCTCGGTGTCGGACGATGAATCCCAGGAATTTGCCCGAGGAAACCCCGAACGCACATTTAAGAGGATTCATCTTCAAATTGTATTGCCGAAGGCGTTGAAATACGGTCTTCAAATGCTTGAGATGTTCTTCGTATGATTTGCTTTTAACCACGAGATCGTCGATATAGCATTCGACGATTTCGTGTATAAGGTCATCGAAGATCTTTGTCATGGCCCTTTGATAAGTGGCACCGGCATTCTTTAAACCGAAGGGCATCACTTTATAACAGAATATACCTAGAGGGGTCCTGAAGGCGGTGTGTTTCTGGTCTTCGGGATGCATCTTTATCTGATTATACCCTGATGAGTCATCCATGAAGGAGAAAACCTCATGAGTGGATGTATTGTCTATCATCAGTTCGGTGACTGGAACTGGGAAATCATCCTTCGGGCAAGCTTTATTAAGATCCCGGAAGTCTACGCATATGAGCACTGTCCCATTTTTCTTCATCACTGGGACGATGTTGGCGATCCATTCAGGGTATTGAACTTCCTGGATGAAGCCAGAGTCGATTAACTTTTTGACCTCGGTATTGATGCTCATCTCAAGCTCGAGTCGCATTCTTCTCGGCGCCTGTTTGACTGGCTTGATGTTCGGGGATATTGCTAGTCTATGTACAGCAACTTCTGGATCTAGTCCCGGCATCTCGGAATAGTTCCATGCGAAGCAATCTTTATGCTGCATAAGGACGTCCTTTAACGCAGCCGCCCTCTCTTCAGACAGCAGCTCGCTGACGAATGTCGGTCGCGGATCGTTTACCGTCCCCAACTCGATTTCCTTGAGGTTATCTGCAGTGGTATGTATTCCATCCTCCAGTTCTCTCGGAGCTGGGGGAAATTCCGAGATTACCTCATCATTGCTGTTTTCGAGGCACCAAGGAAGGCTGTCCATGTTCTCGGGTTCTCCTTTTAGTATTGTTATCATGTGACAGGTACGAATTCGCTTCCAGTCCCAATGTGGAACTGGTTTTTCTTTCGTGGCCTTGGGTTTGTGCTTTTGTGGTGGTGCTACCCTCCAGTTGTCGGACAGAGCGAATTTACCAAGCTGGTATTGATCTTCGACCCAATTCTTGAAGGTGAAGCATGTTGGAGATAGTGCCCTCAGAGTCAATTATTAGGTCACAGGTACGTGATTGCAATGATTGATGGAGGACCTATCCCGGTAGGACAGTCTTGCTCGAGATGATAGTATGCTATCTGGTTTACCTTTATCATCGTGTACTGCTTTAGGTGACCTGACAAGTCGCTATTACACGTTGATAGAGCCCCTAGCATTCTTGCTTGACCACCAGCAGTATGAGGGCGATCATATAAGTGGGAGCTGGGGTCTATAAGCATATCCTTAAATGGTCCCTAGTCGTGTGAGTTTCGAGACAGGGCATCGATACTCCATAGTAGACTAGTGTATACAGTCGAGACCCCGACGAGGGGCGGTGGCCGGTCTCACAAGCCACTGGTGTCAGTTGGATCACCTAAGATGTATACAGGTGCTCATTGGGTTATGAGTACACCGGACAGGACTCGCCGGGAACATGCCAGTTGGTCATATACCAGACGTCAGATGGCAGTTCCCTGGTGACATGTGTGCAGGTTAGTTCATCGACCTGGGGATCGTCATTTGTCTTGTGTGAGTTCCCACTGTACTTTGATTACTACCCTACCACGGCTCAAAGGAGTCGTGCAAACAGGTTTTAGTTGGGTACAGTCCCAAGCCACATGGAGGCAGTGAGCGTATCTTCAGGGGTTCGTCTCTCCCGGTATTGGGGGTGAGGTCATGCTGTGTCTAGGAGAGCCATTACACGAAGCCCTCGGCCGAGGCAAGGAGATTTACTGGTAGGTATTCCAGTAGTATCTCAGGGTGTTCTGGGCTACACTCCGACACGACTTGTACCGCTTTTGGGGGTCTGACTTTTACCAACCCCCTAGGCCCGCCATGCGATGCTCATAGACGAACGGACCGGACTGTACGGATATTGTCACTGACAGGCTCAGTAGGGTTGTCAGGCTGAGTTCGCTCACAGACGTCCCTTTTAGTCAATACCTGGTAGCCCGTTACGTATTGGCTTATACCTCTGACGTGCTAGTGGTTAAATCCACAACCAAGGTGTTGACGAGTCTTTAGAGTCCCCCACATTCAGTTACTCAGCTTTCGGGCGAAAGGTTGTAGAGGCCGTATGGAGATATGGCAAGGTCCGATCATATACGTGCGGTATTGCACGGATCAGGATCGGACAGTTTGTACTATAGGCCGTATGGTTATATGGCAGGGTTCGATCAGATACGTGCGGTATTGCACGGATCAGGACCGAACAGATATTACTAGCCGGTTTTGGTATAAGCCGGATTCTAGTATAGTACAGTGGAGATTTTGTCTCATTGCATTTGTATTTCGGTCGAAATACAGATGCGGGTGTGTATGCACAGTATCGGGGTTTTCCTGTAATTTATTACGGGACCAGTTTTTTGGATTTGCCAGTTTGCTTTCCGTTTCGGCCAATTTCCATTGTTCCGTTCATTGGCCGAAGATTGGTGGAGGAGGGTTTATTTGCGTTGTTGCAAATAAGCATTTGTGGAGGGGGTCTTTGCTATTATCATGTCATGATACTTGTCCCATCATTTGACTTCATATACTCATGATTGCTTGACTTTGTAAATCATCATGGTTGTTGATGATGAGGTTGGTGGTAGGTGGTTGAGTGTGGGTTTTGATTTGGTGATCATTTCCTTTTGCATGATAACTCCACACTCTTTTTCTAGCATGATGTTCCACCCACCCCCTTGACTTTTTCTTTTTCTCTCTCCAATCACACTTGAGAATGGGGGGGGCGGGGCGGCCATTCCTATGGAAGGGAATGGAATGAGATTCTTTTGATGTGTGGTATTTTTGCTTCTCATGTTTGCTAGAAAAGTCCTCTAGCTCATTTCCTAAAGTTGCTCTCTTTTCCTCCACCAATGGCAATTCCACAATCCCCAAAGTAAGACATGGTTCTTCATACATTCTACAGCAAATCTTGGGCACGTCGAGTAGCCGGCTTCGTGCCCGAGTTGCCTCGGCATTGAGGTGGGAGCCCGTAAAAGAAGTAGGCGATGTGGTGCACTTCCGGCGACGAGGAGGAGACGGGACATTCCGCAGGAGATCGGGACGACGACGAGAAGACCAGAGGACTCGGATCTGTCGGTATATCTCTCTTCCCTTTCTTGTAGATAGCTAGGACTAATTAATGGTTCGATCCGGGTATTAGTGCGCGGCGGTTTGCCAGTTCAGTAAAAATTAAAGTTTGTCACCGCTTCCGCATTCCGGCGTCGGATTGACGGCCGGGGCGCCGCCGTGCACTTACAGTGGTATCAGAGCCTCGCCATTAACATAGTCTAGCTTGGTGTAATGTGTTTTTCAGTTCCGATCGATCAAAATTCTAAAAACCCAATTTTTGTACACATCAGTTTTCTGTTGGAAATTTTTGGTGTCGAAAAATTTTTCAGGTTGTATAAAATTGATGTGCAAGAAATTATAAGGTTACTGGAAAAGTTCGACACAATGACTCAATACCTGGAGCGCGGAACCGCGGCCAAACCCCCCTTGGGCCGCGGTTCCGCCGCACAATTGTATCCTCACTGTATCATATTTTTCTAGTGGGCTTCTGGGCTTATTTTGGGGGTTTTGGAATATTAAATTTGGGCCAAGTATTTCTGTGTGTGCTGCGGTATTGTTTTGGGGCCCACTTGTTAATTTTTGATCAATCGGAAAATTTTAAACACATTTTTCACAATATTTACATTATATCTGCGACCTTGAATGTCACTCGATCGGTAAATCCGGTCTAACTGCTATAGCCCGGTTAGACGGATTTGCGAACGTGATTTTCACGTTGATGTTCTGTTTTTGCTGTGATGTTGCGGATCGGTCGTGGGGATAGCCTGGATGCAATGCTAGTACAGTTGTGGATGTATTATGTACATTTGATATTGCGGGGCGAGCGTCCGACATGTGGACTGCCGTCACTGCCTGATTGTATTATTATTTTGGGGCACGACCAGGTTGCGGTCGATGTACCCGTTGTATGTATATTTTACTTTCTGTACTAGGATTACCCCGCGGAGGGGTGTACGGATAGCCGGGTTCTGGAGGGCAACAAGCCCGCATCTCATGGCATTGAGACGGAGGGGGCTTCACTCTAGGATTGGCGGGCTATTCGCCGCACTCGTAGGGGGTACAGGTTGACCCAGGAGGGGTGCCCAAGTTGCCGGATTCCGTGAAGTGCTGGGTGGTCCATTCACGGTACTGAAGGGGGCTGCCTCGCTTCAGGTTTTAGCGGGTGACTTGCCGCGCCCGTAGGGGTCTAGGTTTTCATTGCACAGGCTATCCACACGACCAGGGGAACGTCGGGTTTCAGTAGTGGCTCTGTGAAACCCGGGGATCCCAGATATCTGTATTGTTTCTGTGATGCTGTTCATTCTCTGTGATGTTGCATTTCTTTCACGCCTTGAGCGAAATATAATATATTGGTATATATATTAGTAGATGTTGTATATGTTTTGCATCCGCGCTAGTCCAGTCCCCGCTCTGTCGTTAGTTAGCTAACCTAACGGGTAATGACGGGACCCAGTGGCGAATGCGGATGGCATATACGTACATCAGTATATTTTCGATCTTTTTGGTGTGATCAATTGATGGGACTGCGTTGATTCGGATCAATGCAAGTTAAAAACAAACCTAATCTGATGTTGTTGGAACACTTTTCAAAAAGCTGTTATTGCAAGGACGTTCACTTTTGTTTTGCATCGTGGTATTCAGTTGGAATATCCTGCTCCTCAGTCGACGAGGCAAGGGCCGAGATCCCTTCACCGGGAGTGACCCCTTGGACAGAAGTTTGCGTCAGGGCATTAACTTCACTATAGCCGATCACTTTTGCTTTGCATCGCGGTATTCATTTGGAATATCCTGCACCCTATTCTATGGGGAAAGTGTCGAGATCCCTTCACCGGGAGTCACCTCTTTAGCAACGGTTTTCGTCACTATATTTTTAAAAAGCTATCCGTTCCTTCAACGATATCAAGTTCATTACGTTAAAGGTTTTCGCCAGAAACCATCCGTAGCCCTCCGTCGTTTCAGACGGGTAGCACGTAGTATTCATGCTATGTTTGTTGACCTTCGTCAAGGCATAGTGTATGGTAGCTGCTTGTTACTTTTCTGCTGCATAGGTAGATGCGTTGGTTTGGGACAGTCGTATAGCCTTGTTGACCTTCGTCAAGGGCTTGTACGGGTGGATTCAAATTAACCTGGATAATGACGGGTAGAACTTGACATGTGACTTATGATTTGTTGACCTTCGCCAAGGTCATAAGAGCATGGGGCAGAAATCACATCGGGAGTTTCAAAAGAACTGAAACTTGCCAGATATGCGTATACCTTCTGGAGTGTGATACCGTGAGCGGATTCTGTCACGTTATCATGCGATGAGAGTTGGATCTCGATTCCTATTGATGAGTTAGTTTACTCCTCGGGTAATCCCGACTAATTCTTCATTCAGGTTTGGAGGAGAGTTTGAGGTACAGTGGGAGGATTCCAGATTAGATAAATTGGTAACCATTCTGATCTAGGTTAGAGTGCACGCTGAGTGTTTCTTTTCTCTCTCTCTTTCGCAGCGACCATTGACCCGACCCTAAGACTATGACTCAGTGACCAAGTTGACCGAACCTTAACACTGGCTTTTGGATTGTCAGAGTTGCAAACCTCATTGCCACTCCTACTTTTACCCTTTTCTCCAGGACACCCCGTTTTACTACGAACGTCCACTTCCATTGGACAAAACCATCGTATGGTTAGATACGAACTCGAAAGAATTTATTCGAGGATGGTTTCAGGTTCTGGAGAAAACGGATAGGATTATTCAGTTGTCTTTTCCTTTTACCCTCTCTCAGGTTACGAGTACTCCTTGGTTTAGGGGTAGTACACCTATTACGCAAATTGGATTGTCTTCTTCCAAACCTTAGGCTGGTGCCGACCGGTAGGGAATGAAGAAAACCAATTAGCATAACGATGGTGTGCAGAAGGTATTAAGTTGAGACAAAGCAAGGGATTAGTAAGAGGGCAAAGTAAATTGCAACAGATATTCACGACCAAACCAAATATTTCGTTACCACTCCCACATCACCTTTGTATTTCTCCAGGACACTCCGTATCACTACGAAGATCCACAGTTTATTGGATATTCCATCGTATGGTTATATACGAACTCGAAAGGAACTTGTTCCAGTTCGGGGATGGATTCTGGTCCAGGGGAAATAGGAATAAGAGTTATTCAGGTGTCTTTTATCTTCACCTTCTCTCGCATTGCGAGTGTTCCTAGGATTGGGACAGTACACCCATTATGCTTATTGGACAGTCTTCTTCCAAACCATAGGCTGGTGCCGAACGGTAGGGAAGGAAGAAAACCATTTGGCCTAAATGGGTGTGCAGAAGGTAATGACTAAAGACATATGAAGGGATTTGGAGAGGTGGCAAAGAATTATACGGTTACAGTCGTGAATCTGGAAGAGGCATTACTAGGAATACCGGGATACCCCATCGAGACATTTCAATGTTTCAGTCTCACTGTGTACTGTTAAAAGAAAACTGATTTCCCGATTAGATACTTACTCCAGGGTATGTATTTACCAGGTTTGATTCTCACATCTGTATGGTTTTACAGATGATGAGTGGGAGTAAGTTATTGGGAATTGGGTGATCATCCTCATTATATCGGGATTCGTTGTAATCGGTGATATTTGAGGAAGTCACCTGGGTTGTTTGCCGGACGGCAAATATTTGGTTTTGAATATCCGCTGTTATGCACCAATTTCAAATTGATATATCTGTACGTCTATTTTCATAGAGTGAGATATACCTTTCTGAAATTATGTCTACGACATTTACCTATATCAGTGGATGGTTAGGTAAGGAGCATTAAACAGCGGTGTAATTCTTCTTGACCATAAGTACAGTTTTCAACCTACGACACACAGTGAATGAGTTATCAGACTCAAGGGACTTATACAGAGTATTGTATGTTGTCCAGGGTCCATTAGGACAGAGGGGTTGGTCCTCGTACTATATTCGGTTTACTTATGACTTCTCTAGTTTTTAGACAAGTGTTTCGCGGAAACACAGGGTCCGAATTTTGAGAAGTTATGGGTATTTGAATAGAGTAGAGAACCAGGTGTAGCAAGTATCGGGATTCTTCAAAGCAATCGAAGATGTAGATACTTGTGTATGGTATTCAGTTGATAGTAATGATAAAGAGAACTTGCTTCTCTTTCAGGTTGCTCATAATTGGAAGTGTTCCTAAGTTGAGTAACGCTGATCGGCCTCCTTCCATTTTAGCTGACATGCACTGGGGACAGCTGCATGATTTGAATCTGGTTCAATTAAATCAGTGCCTCTGGTTCTATATTGGATATAGTACAGTTCATATCTTAACATTGTTAAGGTACGGGGAGTTGTCCGGTTTATGCTTAAAACCAGACATTGGACAACTCAAGGCACGTTTCTGTAATGGCTGTTTGTGGGTTGACCTAGGCTGTGACGAGGGTTGACTTTCTACCATCTGGATGAACAATAGCGATATTGTTCTATACTCGCCACAGTTTTATCAAAAATGGATTTTTTCAGAAAACAGTAGTGGGAGTATGGTAGAACTGGAAGTGATTCCAGAACCACAAACAATTACTGAAGATTTGATAAGGAACCTAAAGATTCAATCTGGATTGACATTCCATTGGCCACTCCGCAGATAAGGTGGGTAACTTCAGGCACCCGAGAGGTACTCCGGTAGCCTCAAGGACGGTGACAGGGAAGTTCTTGTTTACCCACAATTACCATTGCTGTTGTTCCAGGTTACGAGACCCGGCAGGAGGATGAGTATAGCGTCGTTCTGAACTCGCTTCAGAAGTGTACGTGTATATGACTCTGCCAGAGGGTTGTCGTAGTCAGTGGGAGCAGCGGAAGCATTGGTGGACAGGTAGCTTATGTCTATTTATAGACTAAAGCAGATGTAGCGAAGATAGATCATCTATTTCTGATGTGACAGTCATGGGTTTTGACTTCATCAGAATAGGGGATGGATCTGTTGAGAAGGTAGTAGGGTGTGATATCCTGGTATTTGGATGACATACACAGAATAGGAAAAGAAACTCCTATACTACAGTCGGTTATACTTTGGTCGTCACACAGTAGTTTCTCCACAAAGGAAATGGATTTTATATCAGACATACTGGTTACTAGATCTATGGTTTTAGATCTAGATTTGGGTAGTCTCCCAATCTGGGTACTTAGACAGCATTCTAAGAGTATTTAGAATGGACGACTCCTGGCACGGTAGTGTACCTGCAGGTGATGGAGTCACCCTCTCTAAAGGTGTCTTACAGACTAAAGTAGAGAGGGATGTGCATGATTGACAGATCACTTTGCTTAGGCAATTGAGTCAATCATGAGATGTCAAGTACCACACCAGATGTTATTCTTGCACCAGATGCAATAAGTTGACATTGATCCAATCCTGGAGAAACAGTCGGAAGCAGTTATAGAACATAAGTGGATGTTCTAGGGATATGATAACGACAGCCTCATTCGGGAGACAGTTATCATTCCAGGCTTCCAAGGTAACATGGACGACAAGGAGGTTGTCAGAGTTATAGTTTTCCCTCTGACGAGGGGCAGTATTTTGGACAGGTGGTCCAAGGCAATACTGAGGGAGGCATGGCGCAGAATACTGATTAAGTTCAGTTGACGATACAGTCTAAGAAGTTTGGATTTGGAGTTCATTTATGAGCTATGTCCCATCAGACATCCAGACACATTTTAAGACAGGTATTGCTCATTTCGGGAGATGGGTTTCTCCGCGAACTTGAGATATAGAGAGACATAGAAAGGAACAACAAAGCGGATCCACTCACTAAGGCTATTCCTCGAACGCAATAGTTTCGCAAACGAGCTTTGTGAGACTGACTAGTAGAGGAGTTGGGTGTTCGGTATCACACGGGCTGTGAGTATGCGACATCGCAATAATTAGCCTTGAGTGCAAGTGGGAGATTGTTGGAGATAGTGCCCTCAGAGTCAATTATTAGGTCACAGGTACGTGATTGCAATGATTGATGGAGGACCTATCCCGGTAGGACAGTCTTGCTCGAGATGATAGTATGCTATCTGGTTTACCTTTATCATCGTGTACTGCTTTAGGTGACGTGACAAGTCGCTATTACACGTTGATAGAGCCCCTAGGATTCTTGCTTGACCACCAGCAGTATGAGGGCGATCATATAAGTGGGAGCTGGGGTCTATAAGCATATCCTTAAATGGTCCCTAGTCGTGTGAGTTTCGAGACAGGGCATCGATACTCCATAGTAGACTAGTGTATACAGTCGAGACCCCGACGAGGGGCGGTGGCCGGTCTCACAAGCCACTGGTGTCAGTTGGATCACCTAAGATGTATACAGGTGTTCATTGGGTTATGAGTACACCGGACAGGACTCGCCGGGAACATGCCAGTTGGTCATATACCAGACGTCAGATGGCAGTTTCCTGGTGACATGTTTGCAGGTTAGTTCATCGACCTGGGGATCGTCATTTGTCTTGTGTGAGTTCCCACTGTACTTTAATTACTACCCTACCACGGCTCAAAGGAGTCGTGCAAACAGGTTTTAGTTGGGTACAGTCCCAAGCCACATGGAGGCAGTGAGCGTATCTTCAGGGGTTCGTCTCTCCCGGTATTGGGGGTGAGGTCGTGCTGTGTCTAGGAGAGCCATTACATGAAGCCCTCGGCCGAGGCAAGGAGATTTACTGGTAGGTATTCCAGTAGTATCTCAGGGTGTTCTGGGCTACACTCCGACACGACTTGTACCGCTTTTGGGGGTCTGACTTTTACCAACCCCCTAGGCCCGCCATGCGATGCTCATAGACGAACGGACCGGACTGTACGGATATTGTCACTGACAGGCTCAGTAGGGTTGTCAGGCTGAGTTCGCTCACAGACGTCCCTTTTAGTCAATACCTGGTAGCCCGTTACGTATTGGCTTATACCTCTGACGTGCTAGTGGTTAAATCCACAACCAAGGTGTTGACGAGTCTTTAGAGTCCCCCACATTCAGTTACTCAGCTTTCGGGCGAAAGGTTGTAGAGGCCGTATGGAGATATGGCAAGGTCCGATCATATACGTGCGGTATTGCACGGATCAGGATCGGACAGTTTGTACTATAGGCCGTATGGTTATATGGCAGGGTTCGATCAGATACGTGCGGTATTGCACGGATCAGGACCGAACAGATATTACTAGACGGTTTTGGTATAAGCCGGATTCTAGTATAGTACAGTGGAGATTTTGTCTCATTGCATTTGTATTTCGGTCGAAATACAGATGCGGGTGTGTATGCACAGTATCGGGGTTTTCCTGTAATTTATTACGGGACCAGTTTTTTGGATTTGCCGGTTTGCTTTCCGTTTCGGCCAATTTCCATTGTTCCGTTCATTGGCCGAAGATTGGTGGAGGAGGGTTTATTTGCGTTGTTGCAAATAAGCATTTGTGGAGGGGGTCTTTGCTATTATCATGTCATGATACTTGTCCCATCATTTGACTTCATATACTCATGATTGCTTGACTTTGTAAATCATCATGGTTGTTGATGATGAGGTTGGTGGTAGGTGGTTGAGTGTGGGTTTTGATTTGGTGATCATTTCCTTTTGCATGATAACTCCACACTCTTTTTCTAGCATGATGTTCCACCCACCCCCTTGACTTTTTCTTTTTCTCTCTCCAATCACACTTGAGAATGGGGGGGCGGGGCGGCCATTCCTATGGAAGGGAATGGAATGGGATTCTTTTGATGTGTGGTATTTTTGCTTCTCATGTTTGCTAGAAAAGCCCTCTAGCTCATTTCCTAAAGTTGCTCTCTTTTCCTCCACCAATGGCAATTCCACAATCCCCAAAGTGAGACATGGTTCTTCATACATTCTACAGCAAATCTTGGGCACGTCGAGTAGCCGGCTTCGTGCCCGAGTTGCCTCGGCATTGAGGTGGGAGCCCGTAAAAGAAGTAGGCGATGTGGTGCACTTCCGGCGACGAGGAGGAGACGGGACATTCCGCAGGAGATCGGGACGACGACGAGAAGACCGGAGGACTCGGATCTGTCGGTATATCTCTCTTCCCTTTCTTGTAGATAGCTAGGACTAATTAATGGTTCGATCCGGGTATTAGTGCGCGGCGGTTTGCCAGTTCAGTAAAAATTAAAGTTTGTCACCGCTTCCGCATTCCGGCGTCGGATTGACGGCCGGGGCGCCGCCGTGCACTTACAAAGCAATCTTCAAGAGAATGACCTATCACTCGATGGTAAGAGCAATAGTCCGGGTGTGAGGCTTCGCCCGTTTGTTCGGGGTGTCTAGACTCCGGCAATGTAAGCATTTGATGCTTTAGGGCAAGATCGAGTATCTTCTTCGTCTTTTCCTGAGGAAACGAGCATGCTCGACCCATTTTCTTCATGAGGGATAGGTCAATAACGCTCGATTCCCGTTTGCGTGGCTTCTTAGCCCTGCTTTGTTGCTGTTGAGCGCTTCTTTGGCCTTTCGACTTGTTTCTGCCTCCACGTCGAGCCCTTTTTGTATCAGGTTGACATGGGGCAGCATCTTCGTCTTTTACTGCCTGTTGAAGGAGGCGCTGCGTTTTGGCTTTCTCATAGATTGCCATTTCACGATTGTGATCATCTCGGACTTTTTGACCCGCTTCCCTTATGAGTTTGCCCATTTGTTCCTCGAACGACGGACTGTGCTCCTTTGCATCTGGAACTTTCACTGGCTTAGGATTAACGTCCTCCCATTGAGCATCCGCTTCTTCGTCAAAGTCATATACGACGTAACAGCCAGGTAGTAACTCTCGCTTCTTCGACCGGATGTATCCAAGCCCTTTTGTTTCCATTCTCCCGTTAGGCAGCTTGCGTTGAGTCCCGGGAACATTCCAGACCCTGTCATAGAATTTGGCCTTTCGAACGGTCTGCTTGAAGGATATCCCCTGGCGTTTCAGCAGCTTTTTCAAACCTTCCGTATAATATCTGGGGAGGCGGATAGGCTGAAGCCTGTCGAGCGTAGAATCCGCGCCATGCCAGATTTCTTTTTCTACCTTGGTTTCTTCGGAACGGTAGAATAGGATTGCCCTCTCGCCTTTTCGTCCGGGAGGGATATAAAATGTCTGCAATTCTTCCACGCTGTCGGTGTCGAGTGCATCCAGTTCTTTATAATGTTCAAGCGTCACCATGGCTATCTGCAGACTTCGCTCTTCATCAGCAGAAGCTCGTATTGAAAGCCGAGCAAGGAATACAGCATGGACTTCGTCCTCTGAATCACTACCAAAGACCAGTGAAGGGGCGGATGGTCCCGGCTCGGTGTATTGGGGCGGACCCGAATAAACTATATCCTCCTCCTCCTCGGTATCGCTGCCGAAGACAGGGATGGTTGCGTTAGTTTTGTTCTCCGGCTTATGACACTTCTCCGTGTCTTCGAAATCCGGTAAGAAGTATTTGGCGCCTTCGTATTTGCGGACCTCGTTCACAGAGAACGGGTTCAGTTCTCCCGTCACGGTATACTCGAAACCATCCTTAAAATACTTCATACACTGATGTTGTGTAGAAGGGATGGTGTTGTACTCGTGTAACCATGGTCGGCCGAGCAGAGCATTGTAACATGTCTTGGCGTCTATGACATGGAATTTAATATCTGTGACGAGCAACCCGAAGCGTAACGTCAATATCACAGATCCAAGAGTCTTTGACGATTGGGAGTCGAACCTGGAGATGGTGATCTTGTCCCGCGCAAGGTGCTGGACGCTCATGCAGATTTCCTTCAACACCCGTACGTTGAGGAGATTAACAGACGACCCATTATCGATTAGGATTTTGCCTATCTTTATATCATGGCAATATCCTGAGATATAGAGAGGGCGATTGTGTTCGCGCGTCCCAAGGAGAAGGTCTTCATCGCCAAAAGCAACGTCGGCCGTGTGCACCTCTTCCAACTCATCCTTCATCTTTTCTTCGGCCAGGAAGGCTTGGAACTGGTCCGGATCTTGTAGCGCTTTAATCAAAGAATCCCTCGCCTCTTTTGATAGTAATAGGGCATCAAGAACGCTGAGTTGTGAGGGCAGCTTCCTCAGATGCGCCAAGACATTGTAATCCACCTTATTTCTTTTCGGCGGATTCTTGGCGGTTAGCTCTTCCGCAACTTGGTCATCTAGAGTAATATCCTCAGAAACCTTTTCTTTCCCTTTATTTTTCTTGTTTAAGGGTCCGAGATTCTTTTCAGGTAACGTCCGATTGTGTAGCTGGATATTTTCGCAAACCTTTGGCTCTTCTTCTCTTCCCGAAGTTGACTCTTTAAAGAGAGGGGCGAGTTCCAGCTCTTCATCAGAATCGCTCCTGAATGTAAGCACTTGTGACCCGGCAGTGTTAACCACGCGATAATCGCCGGTAGTTCTTTTAAGCTCTTCGGTCGTATCTCTTTGCTCTCGACGAGTTTTACGCTTCTCCCGCTTGAAGCATTGTTGACGAGCAACATATCCTTGCCACCATTTATCGAAAGCTTTGCATTCTTGAGTGGGGTGCGAAATCTTCTGATGATATAAGCAGAAGGAGGGGTGCATTTCTATTTCACCAGTAACTTTTCCTTCCGAGGATGGTAGTATCATGCCCATTGATGTGGCCTTAGCAAACCTTTTCTTTATCTTGAATTGGCTTTTGTCAACGGCGGAGGCGTTTTGTTTCAGCGGGATCGCCTCAGCTCTTTCATCAAGTCGCTGGCGCTTGGCCCTTTCAAATATAGCCATTTCGCGTTCTCGATCAGCTTTACTTTTCAGTCGAGCTTCGTTAAGGAACGCGTCAATCATTTCGACTGATAGCTCCGGAATTTTTGATTCAGTACTTGCCCCCAGCGTTTTAGTGCCAGAAGTCTCTTCATCGTTCGTGATCGAATGGGAGATCATATGACAGCTCGCTGCATATTCCTCGGATTCATCTGATGAACTCTCTCCCTCATCTTCTTCTTGAAAGACGTGATCGAGGAACTCTTAGAGCGTAATGGGAGTCCGCGCCTTTTGGTTGTATTCATCCAGCGCGTCAATTTGCTTTTGTAAGTCCGTGCGCTTGTCGCCAGGCTTCACGGGCTTCGTAGATTTCTTCTTCTTTTTTTTTGAAGATTTTGACGGCTGGCTGCGAGTGTTCGAGCCACCACCATCGGTCTTTGGAGTTGTACGCAGTTTCAACATCCCTTCAATGACCTGCGGTTCCAACGGGTTCTTCCACTTGATCGCTGGACATGTTTGAAGATCGTTTAGCATCTTCTTCGTATTGGCTGATAATACAACCTCCCAGGGAGCTTCTTCAATGACGGAGCATGTTGCCCCCGGCGTATTCGTCCCCTTAGAGGTGTGGGGTTGCGGGGGATTCACCTTCCATTTGTCAGATAACGCGAACTTGCCCTGTCGGTACTGGTTCTCAAGCCAATTCTTGAAAACGTAGCAATCTTCGATCAGATGGCCTAGTACTCGATGATAAGGACAGTAGTTGGGTTCGTTGACGTCACTTGGTTGCAACGGACGTTTTGGATCCGGCAGATCTATGAGTCTGTTGCGCAACGCCAGCTCGAATAACCTCTTCGTTTTATCGCGGGGAAAGGAATAAGGACGTCTCATCCTATCCTCAAGGGGTACGTATGGGCGCATATTATTTTGACGAGCCACTGGCTTCGGGTCGCTTGGTTGTTGTTGAGCATTAGCGACGACGATCGCTTTTCCCTTCCCTTTGTCATTTCGGGAGTCCGGCCTTGGAAGACGAGGTTTATGGCCCATCTGATCCATTTGCGCTAGTTTGTCAATCAACGCCTGGAAGGTAGTTGGCTTGAAACACATCATAAATTGTGAGATGGTTGCTTGTGGATCGAGGGTTCCCACAAACATACCCACTGCGGGAGCTTCTTCAATGCGCTGCTCACACTTTGACCATAAATTCCGCCATCGTATAGCGTACTGAACCCACGTCTCGCCGGGTTTTACCCTGGCGTTAATCAGTGCCGTCATCGGGGTACGCTCACTGGCACTTGCAAAACGCTGAGTGAACAGCAGCTCCATCTCCGCGAAGGTTTTAATAGAGTCATTTGGGAGTTCAGAATACCATTCAAACGCCGTATCTGATAAACTTCCAACAAACTGGTGAAGCAATAGCTTGTCGTCACCGCCGGTGTTGCCGCAGAGCGCCCTGAACTGGGCAACATGCTGATGAGGATTGCCCGTCCCCTTGTAGACATGGAACTTAGGAATTGTATAACCTGGCGGGTACTTAATCTGATCGTACCAACCCGGATATGGCCGCCCCGTCTTTACGACCTGACCGGCTGCTTCAGTCGCCTGATGCACCCGTATTTGCTGGGCGATGTATTCATCCAAATCAGCTTTTGATATGGTATCCTCTTTAGCTGCGGATAGAGCCGGTGGAGGATTCGATGTCTCTCCCCTATCGTCTTCAAGAATGATCGGGGGATCTCCAGCAGGTGGATCTTGTTGAATCATCACACCCACCATATCCTGGAACAGGAGGGCCATTTTCTTTATGTTGGCTGCCTGCTCCGCAGCTTCTTTATCTTTCTTTTCTAGCACGCGCCGAAGGAATTCGGCGTCCGTTTCTTGTTCTTGACGTTCTTCTGAGGATGTTTCCGGGGTTTCTTTCGGCCCTGTAAGTGCGGCCATAGCGTTCATCATTTTCTGGAGCTTCTGCTGCTGCTCCCGAGCCTTGGTCACTGACCGTGTAAGCGGTCTATGACCCGTGGATGTACGGCTGTCTTCTTTTCCCAATGCCATGTAAACCGTATGAACTGTTATGCCCCCTGACTTGGGGCGTTTAGGTTCACCATTTTCAACTTTTGCCGCTGACGCGGGGGTTTTCTCTGGCCTCCTTCTTTTATGGGCCGTTGAGGTTGAAGGAACCACTGAAGGGGGCACCCTAGCAGCTGCTGTCCCCTGCTGTTTAATGGGACAATCCTTGTCTTTATCCACCTTCGCCTTTTTCTGGCGACGAGAATGACCTGGGTCAATCACAGAGTCTTGAACCCTTCGCCAAACTTTATAAATTCTTGAAGACAGCCGTTGAGGGGGCTGTTCTTGTTTCGTTTCTGGAACCCTCTCCGCAGGCGGAGGAGATCTCTTCAATGTAGCGATTGGAGAGTTCTTCCGTACCCTCCTCAGCAATTCAAAGCTGTTCCCAGTTGGAACAGCAGTGTTGACTTCCACCACTGGAGCCGGTAGAGTTAGCCCTGAGGGGGAGTTGCCCCCTGCCTTCCTCACTCGTTGCCAATGGCGACGTCGAGCACGACGAGCCGTTGGGATTGGCTCAGAGATAGAGAAAACTTCTTTTTGCCCCCTGTCTGAATGAGGCACCGCCGGTGTTAACCTTTTATGGACTGAGGTTGTCCCTTGCGGGGTAATATCCAATCTGTCAAAGACAGATCTTCGCGCAGGGGCAGGAGCAGGAATCATCAGTCTTGAAAAGACTGACTCTTTGGCGGGAGAAGCCGCCTTAACGACTTCCGGAACAGCAGTCGTTGCCCTCTTTGGGACAGCCAATTTAGAGTTCTGATTTAGCCTGGTGAAAACAGAGGCTGTCGGTTTGGTAGCGGGCGACCCGTTGACAGGGGCCGTCGTGGCAGTGAGCCGGTCGAAGACCGACTTCTTGTTCACATCCGGTGCAAGTATTGGCATAGAGCAGCCTGTCGGTGGGATCATGGTCCCGAAGAATAAGCCAGTGGTGGCTTGGGTCACCTGGTCTACTGGCAGAGTGAGGAAGGAAGCCGCTTGGGGCCCATATGCTACACCTCCGGGGGAGGTGGAACGTCCGTTGCAGTGGCACTTCGAGCAGTTGGTGCAGTTGAAGGCCATTGAATCTTGAGTTCTGCGCCAGACAAAAGACCAAATCTTAGTAACTTGAAATCCGAAGGCAACCATTTAACAAACCGCGATTGGTTCGCGAGGACGACACACGAAGTGTGGAGTGGAAAGAGGAAGAGGTCCCACCGGGCGTGCCAGAATCTGTTCCCCTCCGAATGGCGGCGCGGACTCGGCGTCCGTCTTGAGATTCGGGGCAGATGCTATTTGGTTTTATCCGTCTACCTCTCCGAAGATGCCAAGTTGATTTATGGCACCGTGTATCGGAAGTTTAGACGAATGCGGCCGATGTAGCAGACTTCGTCAGATTCCCCCTCAAGGTGAGGGGTTTTTGATTGTGGGGACGCTCTTCCCTGCAGGAGCAAGCCCCTGCAGTTAATTACGCTACCGCATCGCGGTAACAACTTTCTCCTTCTCCAGAATTTCACTTCGTGTCGTGTGTGTTTGTTTTGTTTGTGGTTGCCCGTGGATTGTATACGGAGACTGAGTAATGCCGTCGCCCGTAGGACGTTGATTAGTCCAAATCCGTATTTACTTAGATTTGGGTTTGGTGTTTTTAGTTTAAGGATACATTAGTCGCGTTGCGGCTAAGATCAACTTAAACGTTCGTTAAGGATACGTTAGTCCTGTTTTAGACTAAGATCAACTTAACGTAGTGATTCATTTAATATATGGCCGTCAGGACTCGTCACCTCTCTGACGTCGTTGAAGGATTACAACGACAGGTGTCAGAGGAGTTCAGAGTGTTGGAGATAGTGCCCTCATAGTCAATTATTGGATCGCAGGTACGTGATTGCAATGATTGCGGAGGACCTATCCCGGTAGGACAGTCTTACTCGAAATGATAGTATGCTATCTGACTTGCCTTTATCAGTCGTGTACATGTTCAGGTGACTGATTACATGTTACACTTTGATAGAGCCCTTAGGATCTTGCTTTACTACCAACTGTATGATGGCGATCATATACGTGAGAGTTGGGTAGTTTATATGCATATCCTTAATTGTGGTCCCTAGTCGTGGGAGTTTCGAGACAGGGCATCGATACTCCGGAGTAGACTAGTGTGTACAGTCGAGACCCCGACGAGGGGCGGTGGCCGGTCTCACAAGCCACTGGTGTCAGTTGGATCACCTAAGATGTATACAGGTGCTCATTGGGTTATGAGTACACCGGACAGGACTCGCCGGGAATCTGCTAGTTAGTATTATATCTATCGTCAGATAGCAGTTCCCTGGTGACATGTGTACAGGTTAGTTCATCGACCTGAGGTCGTCATTTGTCTCGTGTGAGTTCCCACTGTGCTTTGATTTCTACCCTACCACGGCTCAAAGGAGTCGTGCAAACAGGTAGCTTTTGGGTACAGTCCTGAGCCATATGGAGGCACGTGAGCGGATCGGCAGGGGTTTCGTCTCTCCCGGTATTGGGGGCGAGATCGTGCTGTGTCTAGGAGAGCCATTACGCAAAGCCCTCGGCCGAGGCAGGAGATTTACTGGTAGGTATTCCAGTAGTATCTCAGGGCGTTCTGGGCTACACTCCGACACGACTTATACTGCTAATGGGGGTCTGACGTTACTAGCCCCCTAGGCGGATATGCGATACTCATTAACGAACGGACCGGACTGTATATACATTGTCACTGTTAGGCTCAGTAGGGTTTTCGGAGGAGTTCGCTCATCGGTCTCCCTTGAGTTCGCTCCTCGGCCACCCTTGAGGTCAGTCCATGGACAGCCGTTACGCATAGCTAGTGCCGCTGACGGTTTGTGGTTAAACCCACTGCCAGGGTGCTGACGAGTCATTAGAGTCCCCCACAGACAGTTTCCCAAGTTCGGGCGAAACGTTGTAGAGGCCGTATGGTTTTATGGCAGGGTTCGGAAAATGCACGTGCGTTTACGCACGTGTCGATTTTCGGACAGATGATACTGGTCGGCTTTGGTTTAAGCCGGATCCGAGTATTATATTGAGTAGGTATAATATCTTTGTCTCAGTTGCATTTGTATTCGGTCGTAATACAAATGCGGGTATATTTATACAGTTTCGGGGTTGTCCTGAAATTCGTTTCAGGATCACTTTTGGAAGTTGCCAGTTTCCCGTTTTCTATCAGCCGTCTTTTAACATTTGGTTAAAGACGGGTTTATCTTTTCTTGAGATGAGTATGGATTCTTCTAGAAGATTCTAGATGAGATGACTAGGCTAATTGGTGTTGTGTTCTAATTGGTTGCATTTATTAGATGATGACTAGCCTAATGACTCATGCTTTGTGTTTAATTCCTTTTGGATTGCTTAAGATATTTTGTAGTGAGAAGGTTTTAGCTTAAGGTTACCCCCTTCTCCTACGGTTACCTCCCTCTTGCTATATATGGCTTGCCCTCTCTCTCTCCTGATTCTCACTCTCACTTGATGTTTTCATTTCGGTTAGAAAAGATTATGATAGCATTCGGGGTGTATGGAATTTTACAGTTCATTTCATTCCATCACCCGATTTCCACGGCAACTTCATTAACCGATCGTCCACGGATTTGGACGAAGTGAGACAAAGTCATCTACTCATTCTCTACATCAATCTTGGTCGTCTCTTTTAGCAAACTTGACGATCGAGTTGCCTCGAGTCAGAGGCGGGAGCCCGTTTAAAGAACCGATCATGTGGTGCCACCTCGACGAGGAGATCGGAGATCGACGAGATCGGAGCAGCCGCAACGGAGCGTGGGATGATGGTTGAAGAACGAAGGACTCGGATCGTTCGGTATAACATTCCTACACTCTTTACAGTTTGTTAGTTTAGCAATAATGGCAGATCCGGGTTAAAGTATACGATAGCGCCAGTTTAAAAGTTTTTGTTCCGCATTTGGCGTCTGTAGACGGCCGGGGCGCTAACGTAGACTTACAGTGGTATCAGAGCCTCACCATTTTGCTATACTAACTTGTGCTAACGCGTTTAAAACATCGATCCGACCGAAAATCGAAAAACACAAAAATCCTAGCCGACAGTTTCTGTTAATTTTAAACGGTGTCAAAATTGATTTCTGTATATCTTAAAAATCAGTGCATGGTTTTCTAAGACATCTGAGAAAAGACGGTCACGTGATCCCACTAAAGCGCCGCGCTTCCGCGGTCAAACCTAGGGTTTGACCGCGGAACCGCCGCGCTTCAGAGGGAACAGTGCACCAGTTTTTCTCAGTTGGCTTTATTTGGGATTTTGTGATTTTTGGTATATATCATTTACGCCCAGGTTTTGTTACTGTTCACCAGTAAGCCGTGGGGCCCACTTTTTGATATTTGGTCTTTGGTCGATCGTAATTTAAACACGTTAGTTTACAGTGCTTACATTATATCTCCGACCGGGA
This sequence comes from Agapanthus africanus, assembly GCA_030015575.1. NCBI lineage: Eukaryota > Viridiplantae > Streptophyta > Magnoliopsida > Asparagales > Amaryllidaceae > Agapanthus > Agapanthus africanus. The sequence goes on from JASDDO010000004.1 coordinate 214,003,358, forward strand.
ATGTCATTTGATCGGTAAACCGCGTTTAACTGCTATAGTTCTTTTAGACGGGTTTGCGAACGTGACATTCGCGTTGATGTTCTGTGTTGTGCTGTATTGTTGCGGTTTTGTCGTGGTGGATAGCAGTGTGCAATGATAGTACAGTTTGAGTTTATTTGTACATTTGATATTGCGGGGCGAGCGTCCAACTTGTGGACTGCCGTCACTGCCTGTTGTATAATATTCTTTTTGGGGCACGACCAGGTTGCGGTCGATGTACCTATTGTACATTTTTTCATTATTGTACTAGGTTTTGCCCCGAGACGGAGTGCACGGATAGCCGGGTTCGGGAAAGCAACGGGTCCGCATCTCATGGCTTTGAGAGGCAGAGGGGCCCCACTTCAGAATTGGCAGACTATTCGCCGCACTCGTAGGGGGTACAGGTTGACCCAAGGAGGGGTGCTCAGATTACCGGATTCCGTGAAGTGCCGGGTGTTCCATTCACTATGCTGTGGGGACTACCTCGCTTCAGGTTTTGGCGGGTAACTTGCCGCACCCGTAGGGGTCTAGGTTTCATTGCACAGGCTATCCACACGACAGGGGAACGTCGAGTTTCAGCAGCGGCTCTGTGAAACTCGGGGATCCCAGATATCTGTATTGTTCTGTGATGCTTATTACTTTTTCTGTAATGTTGCATATTATCACGCCTGGAGCGATTATGTATATTGGTTTATATACTATTAGATGTTGTATATGTTTTACACCCGCGCTAGTCCAGTCCCCGCTCTGTCGTTAGTTAAGTAACCTAACGGGTGATGACGGGACCCAGTGACGAATGCGGATGGCATATACGTACATTTTATTTTCGTTCTTTTCTGGTGTGATTGATTGATGGGACTGCGTTGATTCTGATCAATGCAAAGTAAAACAAACCTGTTTGAGTTGTTGGAACAATTTAAAAAGTGTTGTTTCAAAGATGTTTCCTTTTGTTATGCATAGCGGTATTCAGTGGAATATCCTGCACCTCATTCGACGGGGCAAGGGCTGATATCCCTTCACCGGGACTGACCCCTTGGGCAGAAGTTTGCGTCAGCGTAATAACTGCACTATAGTCGATTACAAGTTGCTTTGCATAGCGGTATTCAGTGGAATATCCTGCACCTCATTCCACGAGGAAAGAGCCGAGATCCCTTTACCGGGAGTGACCTCTTTAGCAAAAGGTTTTCGCCACTATATTTTAAAAAGCTATCAGGTTCCTTCAGCGATATCAAGTTCACTACGCTAAAGGTTTTTCGCCAAAAACTAGCCGTAGCCCTCCGTCACTTCTTTTGGGTATTTAGTAGTATTCAAGCTATGCATTTTAGCCAAAGTTAAGGCATAGTGTTTGGTAGCTGCTGGGTATTCAATTGTTGCATAGATAGATGAGTTAGTTTGGGACAGTCGTTCTGCCGATTGGCCAAAGTCAGGGGCATGTGCGGGTGGGTTCAAATTGACAAGATAGTGACGGGTAGAACTTGGCATGTGACTTATAACACTTTGACCAAAGCCAAGGTTATAAGAGCATGGGGCAAAAATCATATCAGGAGTTTCTAAAGAAACTGAAACTTGCCGAGTATGCGCATACCTTCTGGAGTATGAGTAACGTGGATGCATTCCATCACGTTATCATGCGATGAGAGTTGGATCCTGATTCCCACTGATGAGTTGGTTTACTCTTCGGGCGATCCCGATTGATTCTTCTTTAGGTTTGGAGGAGAATTTGACAGGACAGTGGGAGGTTTCCGGATTAGATAAAGTGATGACCATTCTGATCTAGGTTAGAGTGCACGCAGAGTGTTTCTTTTCTCTCTCTCTCTTTGGCAGCGACCTTTGACCGACCTTAGACTATGACTCAGTGACCAGGTTGACCGAACCTTCTTAAAATACTGGCTTTTGGATTGTCTGAGTTGCATAAGTCATTGCCACTCCTTCTTTTACCCTTTGTATTTCTCAGAACACCCGTATTACTACGGATATCCACTTCCATTGGATAGAGCCATCGTATGGTTATATACGAACTCGAAGGGAATTCTTCGGGGATGGATCCAGGTTCAGGAGAAATAGAATTGGTTTATTCAGTTGTCTTTTATTATCACCTTCTCTCAGGTTACGAGAGCTCCTTGGTTTAGGAGAGTACACCTATTACGCCTATTGGATAGTCTTATTCCAAACCATAGGCTGGTGCCGAAAGGTAGGGAATGAAGAAAACCAATTAGCCTAAGTAGGGTGTGCAGAAGGTAATATGTAAAGACAAAATAAAGGGATTAGAAAGAGGGCAAAGTAAATTGCGACTGATATCATTCACGACCCAAACCGCGTACTTCATCGCCGCTCCCATCTCACCTTTAAAAAGAATAAGGTATTATTCAGTTGTCTTTTATCATCACCTTCTCTCAGTTGCGAGTACTCCTTGGTTTAGGAGGGTACACCTATTATGCTTACTGGATAGTCTTCTTCCAAACCATAGGCTGGTGCCGAACGGTAGGGAAGGAAGAAAACCAGTTAGCCTAACGATGGTGTACAGAAGGTAACGACTAAAGACAAATAAAGGGATTTGGAGAGATGGCAATAAAATATACGGTTGAAGTCATGAATTGGATTATGGAAGAGGCATTACTATGAATACCAGGATACCCCTACGAAACATTTTCATGTTTCAGTGCATTGTTAAAGGAAAAACTGTTTTCCCGATTAGACACTTACTCCAAGGGTATGTATTTACCAGGTTTCATTCTCATATCTGTATGGTTTTACAGATGATGAGTGGGAGTAAGATATTGGAAATTAGGTGATCATCCTCATTATATCGGAATTCGTTGTAATTGGTGATATTTGAGGAAATCGCCAGGGTACAGTTTTCTACCTACGACGCACAGGTTTTGAGTTATTTAACTCAGCGGACTTATACAGAGTATTGTATGTTGTCCAAGTGTCCATCAGGACAAAGGGGTAGGTCCTCGTACTATGTTCTGTTTACTTATAACTTCTCTAGATTTAGACAAGTGTTTCGTAGAAATACAAGGTCTAAGTTTTGAGAAGTTGTGGGTATAAGAATAAAGTGGAGAACCAGGTGTCACAAGTATCGGGATTCTTCAAAGAGATCGAAGATGTAGATTCTTGTGATTGGTATTCAGATGATAGTGATGGTTTTGAGAAACTTGTTTCTCTTTCAGGTTACTCATAATTGGATGGATTCCTAAGTAGAGTAATGCTGGTTAGCCTCTTTCCATTAAATTGATATGCACTGGAGACAGCTGCATGGATTGAATCTTGGTTCCAATTAAATAAGTGCCAAAGTTTCTGTATTGGATATAGAATGGATCGTACCTTAAAAGAAATTAAGGTACGGGGAGTTGTCCAGCTTATGATTAAAACCAGACTCTGGATAACTCAGGGCACGTTTCTGTAATGGCTGTTTGTGGGTTGACCCTGGCTATGACGAGGGTTGATATTCTACCATTTGGAAGATCAATAGTGATATTGTTCTTGACTCGCCACAGTTTTAGTAAAAATGGATCTTTTTCAGAAAACAGTAGTGGGAGTATGGTAGAACTGGAAGTGATTCCAGAACCGCGAACGATTACGGAAAAATTTAATAGGACCTATACATTCAATCAGGTTTGACATTCCAATAGCCACTCCCCAGGTATGGTAGGTAACCTCAGACACTCGAGAGGTACTTCGGTAAGCCTCAAGGACGGTGACAGGGAGGTTCTTATCTACCCAGACTTGACACTACTGTTGTTCCAGGATATGAGACCCGGTAGGAGGGTTGTCGTAGTCAGTAGGAGCAACGGAAGCATGGTGGGCAAGTAGCTTATGTCTATTTATAGACTTGAGCAGTTATAGCGGAGATAGATCATCTAATTTTGATGTGACAGTCATGGGTTTGACTTCAATCAGAATAGGGGATGGATCAGTTAAGAAGGTAGTAGGGTGTGATGTCATGGTATCTGGATGACATACACAGAGTGGGAAGTAAAATTCCTATACTACGTTCGGTTGTACTGTGGTCGTCACACAGTTGTTTCTCCAGACAGGATATGGATATAATATTTGACATTCTGGTTTCTAGATCTATGGTTTTAGATCTGGATTTGGGTAGTTTCCCAATGCGGGTACTTTGACAGATATTCTAATGGTTTTTGGAATAGTTGACTCCTAGCATGGTGGTGTACCTGCAGATGATGGAGTCACCCTCTCTAAAGGTGTCTTACAGACTAAAGAGGAGAGGGATGCGCATGATTGGCAGATCACTTGCTTAGGCAATTGAGTCAATCATGAGATGTCAAGTACCACACCAAATGTTGGTTTTGCACTAGATGCAATAAGTTTGTATTAATCCAATCCTGGAGAAACATAAGGAAGCAGTTTTAGAACATTAGTACATGTTCTATGGATTTGATAACGGCAGCCTCTTTCGGGAGACGGTTATCATTCCAGGCTTCAAAGGTGACATGGATGACAGAGTGATTGTCAGAGTTATAGTTTTCCCTCTGACGAAGATGGACAGTATTATGGACAGGTGGTTCAAGAGGATACTGTGGGTGGCATGGTGCCGGATACTGATTAGGTTCAGTGATCCATACAGTCTAAGAAGTTTGGATATGGAGTTCATTTATGAACTAAGCTCCCATCAGATATCCAGACATATTCTAAGACAGGTACTACTCAATTCGGGAGATGGCTTTCTCCGCGAACTTGAGATTAAGAGAGATACAGAAAGAAACTTCTAGGCGGATCCACTCACCGAGGCTATTTCTCGAACACAATAGTTTTACAAACGGGCTTTGTGAAACTGATTAGTAGAGGAGTTGGATGTTCGGTTTCACACGGGCTGTGAGTAGTCGACATCGCAATATTAGCCTTGAGTGCAAGTGGGAGATTGTTGGAGATAGTGCCCTCATAGTCAATTATTGGATCGCAGGTACGTGATTGCAATGATTGCGGAGGACCTATCCCGGTAGGACAGTCTTACTCGAAATGATAGTATGCTATCTGGCTTGCCTTTATCAGTCGTGTACATGTTCAGGTGACTGATTACATGTTACACTTTGATAGAGCCCTTAGGATCTTGCTTTACTACCAACTGTATGATGGCGATCATATACGTGAGAGTTGGGTAGTTTATATGCATATCCTTAATTGTGGTCCCTAGTCGTGGGAGTTTCGAGACAGGGCATCGATACTCCGGAGTAGACTAGTGTGTACAGTCGAGACCCCGACGAGGGGCGGTGGCCGGTCTCACAAGCCACTGGTGTCAGTTGGATCACCTAAGATGTATATAGGTGCTCATTGGGTTATGAGTACACCGGACAGGACTCGCCGGGAATCTGCTAGTTAGTATTATATCTATCGTCAGATAGCAGTTCCCTGGTGACATGTGTACAGGTTAGTTCATCGACCTGAGGTCGTCATTTGTCTCGTGTGAGTTCCCATTGTGCTTTGATTTCTACCCTACCACGGCTCAAAGGAGTCGTGCAAACAGGTAGCTTTTGGGTACAGTCCCGAGCCATATGGAGGCACGTGAGCGGATCGGCAGGGGTTTCGTCTCTCCCGGTATTGGGGGCGAGATCGTGCTGTGTCTAGGAGAGCCATTACGCAAAGCCCTCGGCCGAGGCAGGAGATTTACTGGTAGGTATTCCAGTAGTATCTCAGGGCGTTCTGGGCTACACTCCGACACGACTTATACTGCTAATGGGGGTCTGACGTTACTAGCCCCCTAGGCGGATATGCGATACTCATTGACGAACGGACCGGACTGTATATACATTGTCACTGTTAGGCTCAGTAGGGTTTTCGGAGGAGTTCGCTCATCGGTCTCCCTTGAGTTCGCTCCTCGGCCACCCTTGAGGTCAGTCCATGGGCAGCCGTTACGCATAGCTAGTGCCGCTGACGGTTTGTGGTTAAACCCACTGCCAGGGTGCTGACGAGTCATTAGAGTCCCCCACAGACAGTTTCCCAAGTTCGGGCGAAACGTTGTAGAGGCCGTATGGTTTTATGGCAGGGTTCGGAAAATGCACGTGCGTTTACGCACGTGTCGATTTTCGGACAGATGATACTGGTCGGCTTTGGTTTAAGCCGGATCCGAGTATTATATTGAGTAGGTATAATATCTTTGTCTCAGTTGCATTTGTATTCGGTCGTAATACAAATGCGGGTATATTTATACAGTTTCGGGGTTGTCCTGAAATTCGTTTCAGGATCACTTTTGGAAGTTGCCAGTTTCCCGTTTTCTATCAGCCGTCTTTTAACATTTGGTTAAAGACGGGTTTATCTTTTCTTGAGATGAGTGTGGATTCTTCTAGAAGATTCTAGATGAGGTGACTAGGCTAATTGGTGTTGTGTTCTAATTGGTTGCATTTATTAGATGATGACTAGCCTAATGACTCATGCTTTGTGTTTAATTCCTTTTGGATTGCTTAAGATATTTTGTAGTGAGAAGGTTTTAGCTTAAGGTTACCCCCTTCTCCTACGGTCACCTCCCTCTTGCTATATATGGCTTGCCCTCTCTCTCTCCTGATTCTCACTCTCACTTGATGTTTTCATTTCGGTTAGAAAAGATTATGATAGCATTCGGGGTGTATGGAATTTTACAGTTCATTTCATTCCATCACCCGATTTCCACGGCAACTTCATTAACCGATCGTCCACGGATTTGGACGAAGTGAGACAAAGTCATCTACTCATTCTCTACATCAATCTTGGTCGTCTCTTTTAGCAAACTTGACGATCGAGTTGCCTCGAGTCAGAGGCGGGAGCCCGTTTAAAGAACCGATCATGTGGTGCCACCTCGACGAGGAGATCGGAGATCGACGAGATCGGAGCAGCCGCAACGGAGCGTGGGATGATGGTTGAAGAACGAAGGACTCGGATCGTTCGGTATAACATTCCTACACTCTTTACAGTTTGTTAGTTTAGCAATAATGGCAGATCCGGGTTAAAGTATACGATAGCGCCAGTTTAAAAGTTTTTGTTCCGCATTTGGCGTCTGTAGACGGCCGGGGCGCTAACGTAGACTTACACAGAGATGTACCTTTAAACCAAAGTTGATTTGGAGTTTTATCATTCATTTAAATGTCTAAGGATACGTTAGCCGTATTTAGGGCTAAGATCAACTTAAACGGGACCGTTTAGATCCGGCAAAAGAGCATTTGGAGGCTCTATTGTTCCAGTTTAGGGACGTAGTGGTCCATTTTCCAGTTTAGGGACGTGGTGGTCCATCGCCAGTTTAGGGACGTGGTGGTCCGTATTCCAGTTTAGGGACGTGATGGTCCGATATTAGTTTAGGGACGTCTCGGTCCGATATTAGTTTAGGGACGTTTCAGTCCGATATTAGTTTAAGGACGTTTCGGTCCACGAGTTTAAGGACCCCGCAGTCCATATTGACGTATGTGGTCTTCGGGACCCGTCACCTCTCTGACATCGATGAATGATTACAACGACATGTGTTAGAGGAGCTCGGAGATGTACCCTCGAACCGGATATAAATTGATTTGAGAGAAAGAGAGAGAGAAATTGTGCTCAGTCAATTTAATTTGAGGACTTACGGCCACGATTGGGCTAAGTCCAGTTCAGAATATTCAACACTTTTATTTGTTTTTTTTTGGCCTATTAGGCCTGTGCTAGGGCTTGGCCCATTTTTAATAATGCATAGCATTAAATCTTGGTCTCTGTTGGACCTTTATTTAGGCTCTGCCCCTTTTAAGATAATGCATTGCATTATTTATTATTTTGTTTGGGCTCTGCCCATTTATAAATGATGCAGAGCATCAATTTTGTTTGGGCTCTGCCCTCTATAAAATGATGCAGAGCATCAATTTCATTTGGGCCCTCCCTTTTATTGCTCTGCAATTTAATTTGGGCCTGGCCCTTCAAGCAATGCATTGCATTGAGAATCTTCAAGAAACAGAAGTGCAGAGCACTTTTTAATCCTTTGATCTAAAGAAAAACAAGTTTTTTTTCTTATTTTCTTGTTTTTCCTTATTTCAGGGAACCAAGAGTTCATAAAAAGTGCAAGGCACTACTTCTTTTTTATTTTATTTACTTATTTATTTATTTATTGAAGATCCATGATCTTGTTCTTAGATCAATGATCTGTTCCCAAGAGAATTTTCTCTTTTAAAAGTTTTACCTTTTTTTTTCCTTCCAGAATTCTCAAGAGTTCTCTTTCTCTCCTTTTTCTTTTTAGCAAGATCTTGATGCCTTTTGAAATGAGGTCTGGGATCCTTTTTATAGTGCTCACAAATTAGTTAAATTTGTTAAAGAGATCTTTCTCTGAGTGATTTGGGGAATTTTCCCCACCGTTGGATCTTTGATCCAAAGGCCCCTGCATATACAAGAAAATCTTCTTGTTTCAACAAGATTTATTCTGTTTTGCGCAACTCCCCCAGTGAGTGACACGTGTCGCACAATGAAGCGCTTGCGTAACTGCTCTTGCGCAACTGCGCAGACACGTGTCGCGCAGCGGTGTGCTTGCGCAACAGTGTTAGCTTGCGCAACTGCGCAGACACGTGTCGCGCAGCGCAGCGCTTGCGCAACAGTGCTTGCGCAACTGCGCAGACGCGTGGCGCGCAGCGGTGTGCTTGCGCAGCAGTGTTTGCGCAACTGCGCAGACGCGTGTCGCGCAGCGCAGCGCTTGCGCAGCAGTGCTTGCGCAACTGCGCAGACGCGTGGCGCGCAGCGGTGTGCTTGCGCAGCAGTGCTTGCGCAACTGCGCAGACGCGTGTCGCGCAGCGGTGCGCTTGCGCAGTTGTGCTTTGCTTTTGTTTTTTAAAGAGCCTTGCTCTGATTGGACGCACTACCTTGGGCGTTGTGTTGGCGTGTCAACTTCTGACACGTGGCGCGTTGCGCGCAGCGCACGGGATCTGAAGCGTTGCTTCAAAAATTTGAATTTTCAAAATTCAAACAGAGCCTTGCTCTGATTGGGGAAACAGGAGGTTTTCTAACGCTTTCACGAAGTTCCTTAATTAAATAACCTCTTTTCTCTGGGGGCGTAGCCCCGCTGACACCTTTCTTGACACCTACTTGGTTTATAGCATTGATCGTTAAGTGACGAATCTCCTGATAAGTAGTATATACTCACAGTAGGATCGGGATCCAAAATATCATCGTATGATAATGTTGAAGGAATCCTACCAACATTCATCAAACTCCAAAATGGTATGCTCTTTCTGCAAATTTCAGTTTCTTTAGAAATTCCCGATATTAATTTTTGCCCCATGCTCTTATGACCTTGACGAAGGCCAACATATCATAAATCACATGTCAAGTTCTACCCGTCATTATCCAGGTTAATTTGAACCCACCCATACATACCCTTGACGAAGGCCAAAATAGTAGTACGACTGTCCCAAACCAACGCATCTATCTATGCTACAGATAAATATTCAGCAGCTACCAATCACTATGCCTTGGCGAAGGTCAAAATACATAGCTTGAATACTACTGAATATTTAAATGAAATGACGGAGGGCTACGATGGTTTTTGGCAAAACCGTGAACGTAGTGAACTTGATATAATCGAAGGAACCTGATACTTTTTAAAAGGAGTGGTTAAAGCTCCGCAATTAAAAAAATCTGATCTTTTTAAAATAACCGAGTGGTTTCTTTTAAATTTGTTCCAACGATTAAACTTTGGTTTATTTTCTTTGCATTATAATAATGCGTCACATCATTTATCCTATCATTGCAGAAAACAACGAAAATACCACGTCTTCTTATGCCATCCGCATTCACGACGGGGTCCCGTCATCACCCGTTAGGTTACTTAACTAACGACAGAGCGGGGGCTGGGCTAGCGCGGGTGTAAAACATAAGTGACCTCTAATAGCTATCATATATAGATATTGTACATTCGTCAGACGCAATAATAAGCATTCCAGATCACTGATGAACTTTATTGGATATACTAGCAATCCGCATTTGCTTTGAGCCTGCAATAAAAGATGGATTACACAGTTGTGATGAATAGCCATTACCCCACCCTAGACCCCTACGGGTACGGCAAACTACCCTCCAAGTACCCGAAGTGAAGCGGTCTCCCTCAACAAAGTGAGTAGGCCACTAAACACTTCAAAGTACCCGGTAGTTTGTGCACCCCACCTTGGGTCTATCCTAGGAGAAAAAACAGTAAAAAGAATTAATACAACGGTGGCTATAACCGCAACCTGGATGCGCCCCGCAAAAGAATATTACATGATATTACATTTACACCGAATGAATGAATATTAAACCCATCTCAAAACCCCGGCTAATCATCACAACACTCCAATCAAGTCCATATACACAAAAAGTAAACATTACAGAAATGTGCAACCCCCTGCCAACCGACATACTAGCAGTTAGGGGAGGTTTACGAACACATAAAACAATATAGATAAAAACACAATTAGCAAATAACTTAGAACATCGATCGACAACCTTTATCCGTGTCTACCCCAAAAGCAAACCTGCACTGAAGTAACCTGGGTAGAAACAGAACATACAGGAAACCAAACTACCAAAAAAATATGAATTACTGAGCAAATCCGAGTCAACTCGGAGTTGACTCGGCGGCGGATCCGCGGCCAAAAGCACCTTTTTTCCGCGGATCCGCGTCCGTCTTGCCGAGTTAGGGGCTCGTATTTTCCCAGTATTCTTATATTTCCCTGCTGTGAATTTTAAGGCATATCATATAATTTTTTAGACATGTTTAAAATTAACAGAAACTGTTAGGGTTCCGGGGTGTTGTTTTCGTATTTTCCGTCGATCGAATTTCTAATTAGTTGCTAACAAGCTAGTAATGGTTTAGTTGGCTCTGATACCACTGTAAGTCCATGTCACGCACCCCACGAACTTGCGGGGAGGCGGAATATATGAAAAACGATTATCAAAGCTTCGTAACACGGACTTGAGCGCATGAATCGTATCTAAACCGTTACTAGCAAACTACGAGAGGTTTAACTACTCGGATTCGAAGTTATACCTCACGTTACTTGTCCTTTGGGTCTTCATCGTTTTCCTCCACTCCTCGTAGGCTCCTTGGAACATCGGCACCACAACAGCCTCCTCGAGTCAAAGACGATCCACCCGAGAGCTCCTACGCCAAGCTTGATCTCTAACTTGAGATAACTAGGATGCTCAAAGTGCTAATCTAAGCTACCTAGAGGATATAGAGTAAGGTTATGGATGTATTAGTCTATCTAACCCTTGATCTCAACACATGAGAGGTTAGGGTTAGGGTTTCAAGAATGAGAGAGCTTGAGGATCGAGAAGGTGATGATGAGAATGATATTGAAAAATGAACTCATTTGAATAAATCAACCATAACAATTTATCAAATAAATAATATACATGATTAATCATCATGGTTGATGCATTCACCTTGTGTGATTCATCTCATGAGTCATTAGCTCAATAAATGAAGCATTAACTCCATGGATGAATCACACAAATGAGTCATTAAGCAATAAATACTTATGCCACCTTATCCCCCAAGTCACCATGCATCTAGAAGCTTCCCGGAAAATTATGAGAACGCCCCTCCAATCCGTGAAAACACGGAAAAAATTTAGACTGTATAAATCCAATAACCTTATACTAGAATCTGGCTTAAACCAAAGCCGGCTAGTAAAAACTGTCCAAACGTCGTACGTGCGTAAACATACGTATGCGTCCGAACCCTTGTCGTAAAACCATACGACCTCTATATCGTTTCGCCTGGAGTAGGGAAACTCTCTGTGTGGGACTCTAAAGACTCGACACTACGCTGGCAGTGGGTTTAACCACATACCGCAACCGGTACTAGCTGTACGTAATGGTCCCCAGGTAGATGTCGATAAGAAGGCCGATGAGGAAACCCATCCGAACTCCTACTGAGCCTGATGTGACAATCTCCGTACAGTCCGGTCTGTTTGTCTAAGACTATCGCAAATCGAGCCTAGGGGGCGGCAAGCGTCAGTCCCCTAATAGCGGTATAAGTCGTGTCGGAGCGTAGCCCATTACACTCTGAGAAACTACTGGAACCTACCAGTAAATCTCGCTTGCCCTGGCCAGGGACTTTGCGTAATGGCTCTCTGACACAGCGCGATATCAACTCCCAATACCGGGAGAGACGAATCCTATCTAACCGCCACTGCCTCCAAGTGCTCGGGACTGCACCCAACTGCTACCTGTTTGCACGACTCCTTTGAGCCGTGGTAGGGTAGCAATCTAAGAACAGTGGGACACACTCGAGGCGAAGTAGCAGTGTCAAGTCTGCGGACTATGCTGTACTCATGTCACCTGGGAACTGTTAACTGACGATTGGTATAATACCAACCAACAGTTCCCCTGCGAGTCATGTCCGGTGTACCCGTAACCTAACGAGCACCTGTATACTATCTCCAGTACGACGTAATGATGGCTGTGGGACAGACCATCTCCCCAACTGGGATGAGAAGCGTACACACTTAGTCTACTCCGGAATATCGATGCTCTATCTCGATAATCCAACGACCAGGGACCTATATAGGATGTTGCTTACAGACTACCCAGCCCCCACTAGTGTGACTGCCATCACGACACTGGTAATCAAGCAAAGATCCTATGGGCTCTACTAATATGTATAAGTGATACGTTACAAGAAACATATGCACACATTAAAGTAGACACAAACCAAGTAGCATACTACCATTTTTAGCAAGGCTGTATATACAACTGTGAATATCCCAAGCTTCCATTAAGTAATATACATACAAGTATGATACAATAATGGCCCATAGGGCATATACACTAACACATGATTGATATAGCCGTGTTCTGCGAGGACCAGGCTCCGCTCTGAACGTTTCCCACGGGGTCAAGATTGACATAAGCCGCGTTCCACGAAACCAGGATTTACTCTGGATGCTTCCCACGGGGTCAGGATTGACATAGCCGTGTTCTGCGAGGACCAGGATCCGCTCTGGACGTTTCCCACGGGGTCAGGATTGACATAGGCCGTGTTCCACGAAACCAGGATTTGCTCTGGATGCTTCCCACGGGGTCAGGATTGACATAGGCCGTGTTCTGCGAGGACCAGGCGCCGCTCTGGATGCTTCCCACGGGGTCAGGATTGACATAAGCTGTGTTCCGCAAGGACCAAGTTCCGCTTTAGACGTTTCCCACAGGGTCAGGATTGACATAGGTCGTGTTCCACGAAACCAGGATTTGCTCTGGATGCTTCCCATGGGGTCAGGATTGACATAGGCCGTGTTTTGCGAGGACCAGGCTCCGCTCTGGACGTTTCCCACGGGGTCAGGATTGACATAAGCCGCGTTCCACGAAACCAGGATTTGCTCTGGATGCTTCCCACGGGGTCAGGATTGACATAGCCGTGTTTTGCGAGGACCAGGATCCGCTCTGGACGTTTCCCACGGGGTCAGGATTGACATAGGTTGTGTTCCACGTAACCAGGAAGGGTTGACTTTATCCGCATTTCACGGAGTCGGGGTTTGACTCTCGGTTGTCTGTGCACCGCCGAGTCATGGAACTGGGAATTGCCGCGGTTCCACTTTGCTTGATGTTGCGTCCGTTGTAATGAGATGAATGTTGAGATGATCTCCAGACTTTCTGTGAACCGTCGAGACTTGGCTCTCTTTCGGATGGAGCCTAGGGGGAAGGTATGGTTCCCTCTTTGTTTGTGCCCCTGGATTGTATACAGAGATCGATGTGATCTCACCTGTAGGGCAAAAGGCTTTATTTTATTTATTTTTCTTTCCGCGATGCTCTATCATTTCAGCTTTTATATCGCGAAAGTCGCGATTGCCCAATCGTTTCGGCTATTTTTCGTGGTGCCCAATCATTTCGGCTATTTGTTTTATTTACTCGCTTCTTTTTATTGCGAGTTGTCCAATCATTTCGGCTATTTTTGTATGCATACATTTTTACTTGTTGATTTTGTTTGCAAGTTGCCCCATCATTTCGACTATTTCATATGCATTTTTTGCTCGTTGACTTTTTGCCACGAGTATGGAACTTGAAATCTGGTGCCAATCTTAGCATCAGCATTGCTGCAACTGGAATATTGCCAGGAGCGAATCATCATTTGTCATGAAACGACTTGGAATTTGATATTGATTTAGGCATCAGCATCGCTACAACTGGGATATTGCCAGGAGCGAATCATCATTTGCCTCTGTCGATGTCGAACAAAGGTGGCTTAGCAAACAGGGTTAAGATCCTGTCGACTAAGGCTTTTGACTTCATGAGCCGTAAGGGTCTCATAAAGATATTTCTTCCTACGAGTCGTGAGACTCCTTAGGAATCGTGAGGATTCCCAAGTGTATGGTCTCTTATAAGTCGTAAGGATCTTACAAGAGTGCTTTCTCCTTATAAGTCGAGAGGACTTACAAGAGCTGTTCACTGTGCAAACATATCCCTAGTCACGGATGGGACTTTGTTAGGGAAATGTTTATTCGCATCCGTGGATTGTACACAAGGGTCGAGACACTTGTAGGGCAGAAATGGAGGTTGTGATGGCTTAAGAACAGGTTCAGATCCCTGTAGCATAAGACTTTTGAATCCTATGAGCCGTGAGGGTCTCATAAGAGGGTTCTCCTTACGAGTCGTGAGGATCTCGCAAGTGCAATTTCTCCTTAGGTATCGTGGGGATCCCTAATTGTGTTGCACCCTTGTGAGTCGTAAGGATCTCACGCAGGTGGTTTCTCCCTACAGGGTCGAGAGGACCTTGCAAGTGTCTTTTTTAACGAGATTGCGCCCTTTCGGGATTTCACAAAACTCGCCGGTAGCCCTGTTGTTTTTACTCACGGAGCCCTTTCGGGTTTTCATCCATGCCCATTTTGCTTATGGACATACCGTTTTTTTTTGTCTGTCTTGGGATGCTGCAGTCCACAGTAGTTTATCGACGTCTCGGTCAACAGCCAGTTTTAGGACATAGTGGTCCATTGTTAGTTTAAGGACGTTTCGGTCCGTCGCCAGTTTTAGGACACAGTGGTCCATCATTAGTTTAAGGATGTTTCGGTCCATCGTTAGTTTTAGGACATTTCGGTCCGTTTGCCGGCTACTACTTATAGAGTTTGGCTTAGGAAGATAGTGAGCAGACATAGACATCATCATCTATCGCTAACCTAGGTCGTGACTCGTCAGGCGTAGTATTTTTTCAAGAAGCGACCGTTTATTGGCCTAAAAGGTCTTTCACCATGCATGTTCATGAGTAGGTAGGCTCCACCCTGGTAAACTTTGTCTATGATATACGTGCCTTCATAGTTCGGCTCGAATTTCCCCTGTTTGGCACGATTAGGGATCATAGGTCTTTTGACTACTAGCACGAGTTCGCCTTGGCAGAATGTTCTCGGCCTAGTCAATCTCTCATATGAGCGCGTCATCTTTGCCTTATAAGCCTTCAGATTTCGCTGCGCTATGAGCCGAGTTTCGTCGAGGGCGCCGAGGGCGTCAAGCTCCTCAAGCCGAAGGTGAGCATTTTCTTCGTCTGTTAGCTCGTAGTGAACTGCAACTCGTAGAGAGGGTAACTCTATCTCGAGAGGGAGTACCGCTTCTGTGCCGAATACTAATGCATACGGCGTTCTGTTCGTGGCTGTTTTGAACGTAGTTCGATACGCCCAGAGAGCTTCATGCAGTCTCTCGTACTAGTCCTTCTTATTTCGAGACACCGTCTTTTTCACGATCTTCATCAAGGTCTTATTGAAAGCCTCAGCTAGACCGTTAGCTCGAGGATTATAGACTGAAGAGTATCTCCAGTCTATGTTATGCTGTTGTGCGAAGCGGCTGTTCTTGTGGCTTCTGTAGGCCGGCCCGTTATCGGAGATGATCCGTCGCGGAGTTCCAAACCGATAAATGATGTGCGTCTTGAAGAAATGGAGGATATTCTCTGTCACGACCCGCAAGGTACGGAACGTGACCGGCACTTAAGTTACGAAACGTCTCAAGGCGTCCGTAAAATAAGTAAGCCGAAGCCCAGAATACAAAACCCAATTAAGAATTAGAGTGAAGGAAACCAATTTATTTAAAGCATTTTACTCCATTAAACCACATCAAGTTTCCTTTTTAAAACAACTTTCCCTTCTTCCAAAAATTCCGGCAGAACCTCCTTTGTAAAAACAAGCCCCAAACGGGTACAAAACAGGAATATAAATGAATAATATGAATATGGCATCCCCAAGCGGGAGCTAGCTCTTCGCCTCAAGGCGGTCACAAATCCCACGCAATGTAAGATAACAATGTGCATAAATAAGCATGAAGCACAAGTAAAATAACATGTCGACTCAAGTGAGCTCGACCCCAAATAACATAAATCCACAAGTCTCACAACCTCATCTCTAGGTCAATATACAGTAATCCAAATAAACTGGTACAGCTGAAATAGTAGTAGATGGAGTACTCTAGATACAATGAACATATAAAAGTGGTACAAAATGATAACAACCCACCTATGAGCAAAAGCCTCGAGTCCAGGCAAAGAGAGCAAAAGAGGCAAAAGTGTCCGCCGCTATAGTGCTGACGGAACGGACCTGCAGAAAAGCTGTTGCACAACGGGGATGAGTTGCCAACTCGTGAGTAATAAATAACATCTACAAAGGCTATCACATGTATACACACAAGTATCCTAGCATCTCTAAACAGGTATGGTTATAGGCACTAGCAGGTATATATGCATCATCAGTGTGCTAACAAGTATGAATGTCACATGGATGTACTAACAGGTATGTATGCCACATGTATGTATGCTATATGAGTCAACTCAAGATCTCAACATGTAAGTACAAGAACTATTCTTTCTTTGTTTTTGAAACTCTTTTCAATATCAGCATAATATCCATGAAATCAACAAAATCCGTGTCTAGCAACGACACCTCAAAACTGTCTCAATCTCATATATCCATGTCAAGTATCTCTGGTCTCAGCCATCCTGCTGATCCATCCCAAATATCCATATCTCAATCTAGCGGCCACGGTCGGTATCCTCTGGATATCCGCCGTGCCAAATGATGTCACCGGTAGGTAGTCCGTCCCCTGCCAGGCTCAACGCCATCTCCTGCGATCTTCTTGCCCCGGGGTACCTTACCGGGCCCACCATGTACCCGAGACGGTTCATCCACCTCCTCGAAACGGGTCTCGAGAACACAACAAACTCATGGTGGACGACACTTTACATCACTAGAAAACCGCAACTTTTATATTTTTAAAAGATCATAAGTTTCAAATCTTGCGGCTTTTCCCCGAAATCCAGAAATATCATAAATCTCATGAAATCATCATGGGTGCATATGTCAATGATAATGAATACAAATGGTATCAATGTTCAAGTTGCAATGTATGATTTATACTAGGCATGAGCAAGTGATGTAATGATATATATGCACGAGAATAGCAATTCTTATGATTTCATTTTAAATATTTATTGCAATAGCACAGGTATAAGCAATTAACATGTTCAGATTTATAGTTATCTAGTGTCGTGACATGGCAATTACCAGGGTGTGGGTGTACACATGAATAGTGCTCGTGCTGCATATAAAAACCTGGTAATGATGCATGTGTCCTACAGAATGAGTTTGTGCATATGGGTACAACATATAGATCCTATCTGCAGCAACTATCATGCAAGTATTATTATTTCTAATGTCATAAGAAAATGTTAAAGTTTACTATTTTCAAGTTTACTAAATCTATCGGGCGACTTGCGCCATCCAAACGATCGTCCCCCGTAGATGTGAAATCTACTCACCCGTGATCCCGTGCTAGGTGTGTCCGACCACCTGCTTCCCTTTCTCTGCTGCGCTCGAAGTCCCCGCCGGCGAACCTAGAATTTACAAAAGTCACATATATCAGGAAAATCCTGCAAAAACACGATATATCGATAAAAAGGATACACGTGTGTGAAACTAAACGCGCGTGCACACGACACGTCGCGACGCGCACAAACCCACCAGAACCTATTCTGACACGCTGTGTCGCGCAGCTCGCCACAGAACCACGCGTATCACGCACGTGTCGTACAAGTTTAAAACATCGAAAACACATTTATAGCTCCAGATTTTGCCTCTGGGCCTAACTTAAAAAGTTACATATACCAACAGACTAAGCTACCCAGCAGAGCCCCACACCCAAAAACCCAACACCCCACCCCTTACTCTGGCCTTAATTTGCGGCCAGAATGAATAAACCGGCGGCCTCACAGGTGAGGTGGGTCCCCGTGCTTTGTGTGTGTGTCCCTGCTAGTCTCACCATGCTACAGTTTTCCCAATTTTATCCTGAAGGGCTCGGGTCAACAGCAGATCTAACATAGGCTAAAAAGTCACTAAAACTTACGCCAAGTCGGATAAATCGGGTATATGTGTGAAATCTGGGGCAAATCTCTGGTTAACTAGTCTCAACAGCACCTAATTAGGCTACTCTAACCATCGCAACCAATACTTTGCCAAAACTCACCTAAATTACCCAAGATTACCACTAAAACAAATAATAAACACTAAATTAAGCTAGATAACCATATTTTAGCAATTAGGAGTCGGGTTAAGGGGTTATACCTCTAGAGATACTAGATGAAGGAGAAGAGAGGAAGGAGAAAGTGTGTGTGCTGCTGGAGTGCTGCTCCTACTGCCCCAAGAGCTGTAATTCCATGGCTGAAAAGTGCTAATCCGCTTCACTGTTTATTGCTGAAGCTGTTGTTGTTGTTTTGTGATGGTGTAGTTGTGTATGGGTTGCTGTTACAGCTGCTACTGCTGTTGTATTTGTTGTGGTGTGGTGTTGTGTGGGTGTGGTTTTGAAGTTGGGGCTGTTGTAGCAGCTGTTGTTGCTGGTTTGGTGCTGAAATGATGATATATGGCTGATGTTTTTGGGCTAATGGTGCTGCTGCTGATGTATTGGGCTGCTGATGTTGTTTTGGTGGCTATGTGCTGATGTTTTGGGGCTGATGTGTGTGTGTGAGTGAGAGGAAGAGATGAGAGTGAAATGAGAGTATGAAAGATAGTGTGAGAGAGACATGCAAAAGTTTTGAAATGAAATGGGGTGTGACATAACCATAGCCACCATTCTCTCTTCCCTCATTAAATGCTTTCATGACACCCATCACAATCTCTCCTTCTCATCACAAGTCAACCCTAAACCCTAATCACCCTTAACCAAATCTAAAACTCATAATTATCCCAATTAGCTTAACCAAGTGTGTTAGACCACCATGGTTGGCTAAACATGGTTAACCCACCATGCACACCCAAACTTGGTAACCCTAGGCTTAACCGTAGTTATCATGCACAAGTGCGTGTGGTCGGCAAAAAATTCTACAAAAATAACCATAAAACCAGATAAATTATTAGAAACCCTTTTTGGTAAAATTTTTACCAAAAACCCCAAATTAACACACAATTACCACTAAACCTAAGCTCTGGTGTTACAGTCTTCCCCCTTAAGAAAATTCGTCTCCGAATTTAAAATATGTAACTACGCGTATCTTCAAAAAGATGAGGGAATTTCTTCCGTATCTCTCCCTCGGCCTCCCAAGTGATCTCCTCACCAGTCGGGCTGTGCCATAGAACCTTCACAGACGGCAGGAACTTTGATCGAAGTTTCTTCACCTGCCGATCTAATATCTCAACTGGCTGCACGGTGAACGAAAGGTCGGGCTCAAGCTGAACTGTCTGATGCTGAATCGTGTGGGAAGGATCATGAAGATATCTGCGTAGCATCAACACGTGGAAGACAGGGTGAACATCTGAAAAGCCGGGTGGAAGAGCCAAACGATATGCAACAGCGCCGACACACTCGAGGATCTCGAAGGGACCCACGAATCTAGGGATAAGCTTTCCCTTTCGCCCAAATCGCATCACGCCCTTCATCGGAGAGACCCTCAGAAAAACATGATCGCCAACTGCGAACTCTAATCTGCGACGGCGCCTGTCTGCATATGATTTCTGCCTACTCTGAGCTGGTCTCATCCGGTCTCGAATCAACTGCACTTTCTCGGTCGTCTCCTGCACGACCTGCGGCCCAAAAATACTGCTCTCGCTCAGCTCAGTCCAACAGACGGGCGATCTGCATCTCCTTCCATACAAGACCTCGAAAGGTGCCATCTGAATAGTATCCTGAAAGCTGTTATTGTAGGAGAACTCCACTAAAGGTAAATGACGATCCCAGCTACCGCCAAAGTCCAAAACGCACGCTCTGAGCATGTCCTCGAGAGTCTGAATAGTCCGCTCTGACTGTCCGTCGGTCTGCGGATGAAATGCTGTGCTGAAGCTTAAACGGGTGCCCAATGCCTCCTGAAGTCTCTGCCATAGTCGGCTGGTAAACTGGGTGTCTCGATCTGACACAATACAATTCGGTACGCCATGCAACCGCACGATCTCGTCGATGTAAATCTGGACATACTGAGCAAAACTGAAAGTGGTCTTCTGTTCAGTTGATAAAACTGCACATTTGTATTACATTTTTCCTACCATTTTTATATTAAAAAAAGGACTTTATTATAATATATTATACATATGAGGGTTTATGTGTAAAAAAACATTATTTTCAATGTGTTAATATATTTAACTATCATTTGGTAGGAAAATGTATGCAAATAAATTCATTGACCAACTCCTAGTAGAAATAAGCCTACTAAATATTATTTGAGATTATTGTGCAGAATTTTCCAAGTTGTTATGAAGAATTTATCAAGCAAATCAAGTTGTTGAAGAAAACTTGCAAAATTAAGAAGCAAAACTTGGAGACCAAGTCTGGAAGCAACCGAGAAAAGATTTTCAGATTCTGAAGGTGCCTAGGATTGCCACATGTCAAAAGATGCAAGCCCAAAAATTTCAGTCACGAGATCTCGACCATAAAGCGCGGATCCGCGGTCAAACCCCCCTTGGGCCGCGGATCCGCCGCACTTCTATGGAATTAGGAGCAAATATTTTTTGGCGTAAATCTCTGCTGAATTTTACCAAGTTTCCAACTAAAAGATTCTGGCTTTGCACTATAAAAGAGCACCGAGAGCCTCTTGGAAAAGTTATCAAGCCGACGAGATCACGAAGCTCCAGACGCTCACGCATCCAGGCTGATCATCAACTGTTCGTCTACCTCCTTGGAAGAGATCGAGAAGCAAACTAGTCTTTGTAATCATTTTCTAAGGAATAAAGTGTAGATTGTTCAAGTTGATTAATAAAGGTAGTTGTTTTATTTAATTCTTTTTGCATTTTACATTATGTTTTCCCTCTCTTTCTTTTCATCTTCTTCTCCCAACATGCGCGAGTAATTCTCTGCTTGTTAGGGTTCGTAGGATTAGGGTAGGCTAATGGACGATGAAAATAATTAAACCCTTTTTAAGTCCTATAAAGTTTAGGAACTTTATCAAAAGAATCATTAACATCCTAATCGGGCGCGCTAGCAATTCTTTGCTAGTTCCGACCGCGATTAGAGATTAGATTAATGATTGTTTTGGTAAAGGCTAGATATGAACAGAGTTCCGTGTCGAGATAAGGGTTAAGAGTGGGATTCCTTTTCCCTCCAGAAACCCTAATCTACACGCATCACCATCGTTCTAGTTCTAAATCTATTAATGGATAAAAAGGGTAACTTTTAATTAATCGTCCATAACTACTAAATCCTAACGAACCCTACAAGCCTTCTTATTATATTTACTACATCTTTAAAATAATCTAGATCTACATTTTACATTCTTGTTCAATATAGATCTAGAAACCATTCTATAAAATTCTTTATCCCTCCTCTCTTTCTCAACACATCTAAAGTAAAAGTAAAAGGTTCCACGTTTCCCAGAGGACGACCCGTACTCATCTCGGTCTAGCTACACGCGACACCGTTATTGATTGCGGTTAAAATACAAACACACCTTTTCGTATCAATCAAATGGCGCCGTTGCCGGGGATACGTGCGTAATTTTTTATTCTTACTGTTTGTGTTGAATTCTTATACGATCAATATCATAAGTAACACAAAACTGCAAATTGCATATTTAACGATTTGTGTGTGAATTTTGCGAGGGAATCTGGAGTCACGGACTTGAGAAAACAGGAGATCTAGGGTTCCAAACTTCTCTGGTATCTTTCTCAACTCTTTCTCTCTCCTCTAAAATCCAATAAAATCTATTTTCTGCAGGATTCTTTGCAAAATATCGCCGCTCAAAAATCTTTTTGCAAAGTTTTGTTTTGCGGTTTGTTTTTGCATATTTTAATACGGATTTTTAAGGGGCAAAAACCAAATCAAGATTAGGTGGGGATTTCATCACCCTTCCTAAGCCCCACAAATCACAAACCGAGCATCTGCATCAACCCTACATTAATTTAAAAAATATCTAGACCAGACTCTAAGGACTGTCGCGCTCAATAAGGACAGAGGAAGGTCGTGGGTAATCTATCGCTTATCCGCATTACTTTTGTAGTGTCTAGGCAAGTGTGTCAAAGGCTAGTGGTTTTTAATTAGGCCCACTACTGTGGTTCCTTCCCACTTACCTGGCACTTACCTGGCTACAAGGGTAGTACAGAGACGGTAGAGGATTGATCCTGCGGCTTGTCCTTTGGAAGTCTAGGAGCGGTCTAGAGACTGGACCTAGGTAACCATAGTTCTAGGGTTGTGCATTTTTGTGTGATTTGTCTAAATCCGTCATTTTTCAAAACAAACCAATTAATTTCTCTCCTTTTTACCCCTTCCCCCTTCTTCTCTTCTTATAATGGGTGACCTAAACAGAAAAACACTTGCCGAGCTTTGCTGTCCACAACCAGATATCTCTTGTTTTCGTAATCCCTTCGGTATACCGTCCGGCTCTTCCATGTCCTTAAGAGATCATATAGAACAAGCAGGAAGAAACAGTTGGCCACCTCAGTCTAGGTCTTATCAACCGTATCCTAATCCTACACCTGTTTCAGTTGATACCCAGAGTGAGGAAGCTCCTAGACGAATGTCCATTGCTGAGCACATAGCTAGGTCTAGAGGCCAAAGTTTCAACCCGGACCAATATCAACCATCACCACCACTGTCCAGAGAAGAGTTTGATATGCGGTTTGTGGAATATAAGATGTCTGTTGAAAATAGGCAACCAACCAACCCATATCAATATTCTTCTTATCATAATATTGATCCTACTCCTACCCAAGTTCCGCAACCATTCTATTCCTATCAATCCAATCCGACTTTTCCACCTACTCTAGACAGTTTTTCTAATCAGTCATTTGGGAGTTTTAATTATCCGCAGGAATTTCAATCTTATACTGAAACCCCTTATCAACCCAAGACTAGTCTGGAGCAGACATTAGAAAAATTTATGGAACTGTCGAACCAAATTATGAAGTATTTGGGTAGTAAGACAGAACTGTACACCCTTCCTAATCAAACCTCCCCATTCCAAACTGAAATCCACAACTCCAGTTTCATAGATTCATCAAGTACAATGTCTGATAAGTTGTGTGACTTTGTAGTGTTTGATTTAACCAACTGTGAAGGGTCCATTTCAAGTGAAACCATACCCAACCCTTGTGATCTCCACACCTCCACTCTTGAACCAAAACTGATTGAAAACCATACTTTTGATGAGGAGTTTGAGAATTTTAACCTTCACTTGAATGAGGTGATTGATGTTGGGGATATTTTGATTGATGAACCCGAAATTTTGGATGATTTTGGCCCACCAATTCATCAAATCCTTTCACTTCCTTGTGGTCATCATCTTGAGCCTTTAATTCTTCCCGAATCCCAAATATGTCTTGAAGTTGATGATAATGGTATACCCGAAGATCAGACCGAAATACAGCCTCCATCTTCCACATCTGATTCAGCAACACTCGACATACCAATTTGTTTACCCATTTCACCTTCTACTTTCTCCAGTTCTTCTTCGGTTCCTATAGTTTCTGTGAGTTTTGATAAATCACAATCCGTTAATTCAAGTTCAATAATACCAGAAATTCAACTTGATTTGGATATTTTTGAAAATGAGGTAGATGAGTTTTTCGAATCCTCTACCTCAATAATTTTTGAATCAAGTATGATAAATTCTGGCACAAAACTCTTTGACAGCAAAATGTTCAATCACACCATTGACAAAAGTTTTGAAGAACTTTTTGCTGACGAACTTGAATTTTTAAACAATACGGATTTTGTGATTGATCAATCTCCACTTATAGAGGTTGAACCGTCACCATTCCTTCTTCCTAATCATTCACATTTATCCTCATTCTTTCTTTTCTCTAATTTCAAACCCTTTCCAGATCACCTCTTATCCCTTTCCCATTTTTTCTTGACTCGATACAACGCATTCTTCCACCAACCTATACGCTATACTGATAAAATCTTTGAATGGTTGGTATTAACTTTTGGTCTTTGTAAAGTCTTACTTTGACCAAATAACTCACCCCCTCTTAAAATGCTTCATATTGTCTAACTCATGTTTGAGGAGGGTATATTTTTGGCTCTTGAACATAACTTTTGTCCTCAAATTTGTGAGCCAAAAATAAGTTTGGGGGAGGATTTTCACTTTCATATATTCTTGCCCCCATTAATAATTTCCTCCCAAGCTTACAGGTTTTGTGATCCAGCAGATAGAAACAGTGAGGACACTGTTGAAAACAAGTTTGGGGGAGGTTTATGCTTATTTACACATCAATTTGCATCATATTTTGCATAAGCACAACATTTTCAAAAAAAAAAATTATAAATTTTTTTTCTTTTATAACAAAAGTGTAGAAAGTGAAAAATTACATCCAAAAGATAGGAATAGTTTAAGAAAACCAAGAAAATTAGAAGTTTTCTTAAACGAACTAGTAATAAGTAGTTATGAGCTGTTGTCCCAAGGGTTAGTAAGATGAAGGAAGTCACTAATCTGAGGATAAAAATAAGTCTGAAAAATAGTTTCTATTCTGGAAGCCAAACATTTGAATGTTGATACCCTACTATATGCACTTACTCACGTCTTGAAACTCGGGATAGTAGAGGATACCTTAAAATGCTCTTGTCTAAAAGCCAAAGTATGAAGGAAGTGAAAAAATGAAGAAAATGTAAAAATGGTGAAAAGAAAAAAATGAACACTGGTTTTGCATCGCCAAGGCAGCAATAAAAAAATATAGCGAGGGCGCCTCTTCACCTAGTGCCCTAAGGCCAACTGGTCTGGGAGTCACTGCTAAGCCTTAGGTGGTGCAAGACGAGGAAAATATTATCACCTAATCAGCAAGCACAGGAGTAATCGGTTGGTTAGTACCTCAAGAAGTATTAACGGTCGCATGAAAATGTGTGAGCGAATCTTAATATTCATCAAATTAAAAAGTACTAAGGTAGATGGACAAGAGTATGATAGCTTGAATTGAATTCTCCGAGTGTAGGGATGTCCATTTCACACACGTGGGGTTATATGATCAATGTTTGGATGAAAGGTAGGAATGAAGAATAAAGACGATGTTTTATTGAGAGATGATGTGATTTCTAACATTTTTTCATGAAGATAGGGCTCATGACAACTGAAAAGCTAGTATAGTTGGAAACTCTTCTTTTCAAGGCCTTTCTTTTATGGTTCTTATCTTTATATGTAAATTTCACCATCTTTCTTTTGTTATTGGATTTTGTGGGTGTAATCCGCTGAAAACCCTCAGGAGACAACACTCCTCCTACTAGGGACACCTAGAGGTTTAACGGCTTGTTGCACGTGCTCAGTGCAATCGTGTCTGCCTAAGAAAGTGTGCTTAGTTTTCTCCCTTCTTTTTCTCCCCTTAAATAAACTAGTTTGCTCGGGACGATCAAAGATAAGTTTGGGGGTATTTGTTCAGTTGATAAAACTGCATATTTGTATTACATTTTTCCTACCATTTTTATATTAAAAAAAGGACTTTATTAGAATATATTATACATATGAGGGTTTATGTGTAAAAAACATTATTTTCCATGTGTTAATATATTTAACTATCATTTGGTAGGAAAATGTATGCAAATAAATTCATTGACCAACTCCCAGTAGAAATAAGCCTACTAAATATTATTTGAGATTATTGTGCAGAATTTTCCAAGTTGTTATGCAGAATTTATCAAGCAAATCAAGTTGTTGAAGAAAACTTGCCAAATTAAGAAGCAAAACTTGGAGACCAAGTCTGGAAGCAACCGAGAAAAGATTTTCAGATTCTGAAGGTGCCTAGGATTGCCACATGTCAAAAGATGCAAGCCCAAAAATTTCAGTCACGAGATCTCGACCATAAAGCGCGGATCCGCGGCCAAACCCCCCTTGGGCCGCGGATCCGCCGCACTTCTATGGAATTAGGAGCAAATATTTTTTGGCGTAAATCTCTGCTGAATTTTACCAAGTTTCCAACTAAAAGATTCTGGCTTTGCACTATAAAAGAGCACCGAGAGCCTCTTGGAAAAGTTATCAAGCCGACAAGATCACGAAGCCCCAGACGCTCACGCATCCAGGCTGATCATCAACTGTTCATATACCTCCTTGGAAGAGATCGAGAAGCAAACTAGTCTTTGTAATCATTTTCTAAGGAATAAAGTGTAGATTGTTCAAGTTGATTAATAAAGGTAGTTGTTTTATTTAATTCTTTTTGCATTTTACATTATGTTTTCCCTCTCTTTCTTTTCATCTTCTTCTCCCAACATGCGCGAGTAATTCTCTGCTTGTTAGGGTTCGTAGGATTAGGGTAGGCTAATTGACGATGAAAATAATTAAACCCTTTTTAAGTCCTATAAAGTTTAGGAACTTTATCAAAAGAATTATTAACATCCTAATCGGGCGCGCTAGCAATTCTTTGCTAGTTCCTTGCTAGTTCCGACCGCGATTAGAGATTAGATTAATGATTGTTTTGGTAAAGGCTAGATATGAACGGTGTTCCGTGTCGAGATAAGGGTTAAGAGTGGGATTCCTTTTCCCTCCAGAAACCCTAATCTACACGCATCACCGTCGTTCTAGTTCTAAATCTATTAATGGATAAAAAGGGTAACTTTTAATTAATCGTCCATAACTACTAAATCCTAACGAACCGTACAAGCCTTCTTATTATATTTACTACATCTTTAAAATAATCTAGATCTACATTTTACATTCTTGTTTAATATAGATCTAGAAACCATTCTATAAAATTCTTTATCCCTCCTCTCTTTCTCAACACATCTAAAGTAAAAGTAAAAGGTTCCACGTTTCCCAGAGGACGACCCGTACTCATCTCGGTCTAGCTACACGCGACACCGTTATTGATTGCGGTTAAACTACAAACACACCTTTTCGTATCAATCATCTTCACTGGCAGGAAGTGAGCCACTTTCGTCAATCGATCCACGATCACCCAAATGTAGTCGTACCCTCGACTGGTCCTGGGTAGACCCACTATGAAGTCCATCGAAATATGCTCCCATTTCCACTCCGGAATGGGCAAGGGCTGCAACTCTCCTGCTGGCCTCTGGTGCTTGGCCTTGACTTGCTGACAAGTCAGGTATCTCGATACGAAGTCTGTGACATCCCTCTTCATCTCGTCCCTTCAATAGACATCTCTCAAGTCACGGTACATCTTGATGGACCTGGATGAACGCTGTACATAGATCTATGCACCTCCTCAAGAATCTCACGTCGCAATCCCTCCGAATCTAGTACGCACAATCGAGTCCCAAATCGTAGTACTCCCTGATCGTCGATCATGAACTCGGAATCTCTGTTATGCCTAATCTGCTCCATGATCTCTGAAAGTCGGTCATCACTGGGCTGCGCCTCTCGAATGCGGTCAAGTAACTGCGGACGTGCACGAACATGCGCAAGCTGTCCCCCTGTCAGAGTGAACTTGAACTCAACTCGGTTGTCGCATAAAATCTGCCAATCTGCTAACGACTGCCTCTGCACTGCGCGCAAACAAGATAGACTACCCCCGGGCCTCCGCTCAAAGCATCCGCCACTACATTCGCCTTGCCCGGGTGGTACAAGATCTCACAGTCGTAGTCTTTCACCAGCTCCATCCAACGACGCTGTCTCAGATTCAGGTCTCGCTGCTGAAATATATACTTTAAGCTCTTGTGGTCAGTGAATATTTGGCACGACTCACCGTATAGGTAATGTCGCCATATCTTAAGTGCAAAGACCACTGCACCCATCTCCAAATCATGAGTGGGGTAGTTCTGTTCATGTTTCTTTAATTGCCGCGAAGCATACGCGATTACCCTGTCATGCTGCATCAATACGCATCCTAGCCCCACCCATGAAGCGTCACAATAAACCACGAATCCTCCTGATCCTGAAGGCAATGATAATACCGGCGCCGTAGTCAAACAAGTCCGTAGCTGCTGAAAACTGTGCTCGCACTCCTCCGTCCAAACGAAAGGAACTCCCTTCCGGGTCAAACCGGTCAAAGGTGCAGCAATACGGGAGAAATCCTGAACGAATCGCCTGTAGTAGCCCGCCAGGCCTAGAAAACTACAGATCTCCGTAACCGATGTCGGTCTGGGCCACTGCTGAACGGCCTCAATCTTCTTCGGGTCCACACATATGCCATCTCTCGTAATCACGTGACCCAAGAAACCAACGCTGTCCAACCAGAATGCACATTTGGAAAATTTTGCGAAGAGCTGGTGCTCCCTCAGAGTCTGCATCGTAATCCGCAAGTGCTGCTCGTGCTCCTCTCGGCTCCGGGAATACACAAAAATATCATCAATGAACACTATGATGAACAAGTCGAGATATGGCCTGAAGGTATGGTTCATCAAATCCATGAATGCAGCTGGGGCATTTGTGAGTCCGAACGACATCACCAGAAACTCATAGTGGCCATAGCGTGTACGGAAAGCTGTCTTCGGTATATCCTCCTGTCAGACTCGCAGCTGATGGTATCCTGATCGCAAGTCGATCCTCGAAAAATAACCCGCACCCTGAAGCTGGTCGAACAAATCATCAATGCGCGGCAACGGATATCTGTTTCGCATGGTAACCTTGTTCAGCTGGTGGTAGTCGATACATAAGCGCAAGCTTCCGTCCTTCTTCTTGACAAACAGGACCGGAGCACCCAGTGGAGAAACACTGGGTCGAATAAGTCCCTTATCTAACAGATCTTGCAGCTGAACCTTCAATTCTCTAAGCTCCGACGGGGCCATCCGATAAGGCGGTATAGAAATAGGCCCCGAGCCGGGAATCAAATCAATACAGAACTCGACATCGCGCTCAGGCGGCAGTCCTGGCAGCTCATCAGGGAAAACATCGGGGAACTCGCATACAATCGGAACCTGGTCTAATGGAATATCTGTAGCTCTAGTATCGCAAACATAGGCTAGAAGTCCCCGACATCCCTTTCTCAACAGTTGATCAACGCGAAGAGAAGAAATCGATATGTGAGGGGCGGCACCACGGTCCCCCTGCACAACAAAAGCCGACTCGCCGGGAAAACAAAATCTAACTGTCTTCTCACGGCAGTCCACAGACGCATAGCACATGGCTAACCAATCCATGCCCAAAAGAACGTCGAAGTCCAACATCTAAAGAAGGATCAAGTCGACAGGCAGCTCTCGCTCGCCAATACGGACGGTACAGGATCGGAACACGTGCCTAGCAACAAATGACTTTCCTACAGGAGTGGTCACAACAAGCGGCTGATCAAGCAAACCGGATTCTCTACCCAAACTCGGCACGAAGTGTGTGGAAACGTATGAGTGCGTGGATCCGGGATCAAACAACACGTGTGCATCAACATAACATACTGATAGGGTACCTGTCACGACGGCATTGGAAGCCTGCGCATCCTGGGGTGTCAACGCAAAAACTCGGGCCTGACCTCCACCAATAGCGGGCTGACCTCGGCCTCGGCCTCGGCCTCCTCGTCCTCTCTGGATAGGTTCGCCGCGTCCACGGCCTCTGGGTGCACCTAACTGGCATGGAGCATCGCCTGTGGCCGGAAGTAGAGCTCTCTGAGGAGGGGGGTGATGGTGGTAGGGTCACATGTGGAGCCGTCGCCACTCCATGTCGTCTCGCTGGACAATCTCTAACACGATGGTGCAGACTCCCGCACCCAAAGCATCCTAGCGATGTGATTGAACTATTTTCTGACGTGTATATGTAAAAAGTAACGACAATCAAAAAATTATATTGACCGCAATCAAACTACGGTGTCAGCTGTAGTTAATGAATGAGTGCGGATCGTCCACAGGGATTGCACGATTCGTTTGTATTATGATACGTTTGAATGAAAAGTTAAGCAACAATAAAAGAAAACATAATTCAAGAATGATTTGTATTCGAGTGTCACTATTCTCTATTCAAGAATCAAGAAACAATAAACAATCAAGAATCAGTGTTTTGATAATATTTCCAATCAACAATCAAGAATCTAAAAGAAACTCGTAGGAATCGATCGGGTCGATAGACGTGATGTAATCTAAAGATATCGTGTTCTTGTCCTTCGAAGGATTGATACTAGATCGATGATCATCGACAAGAGTTAGGGTTTTCTCGTGAAACTAGGGTTTCATCTTATCCCTTGTTCTATTGTCGATATCATTCACATTCTAGCCTCTACCAATTTCAAGAAGCGATCCTAACTCCCCAATTTCGACCGATGTCATTCAAGAAAGCATCGTAACGAAATGGGTTGCCGGTTCTTGAACTTGCTAGGGTTTACAAAACTTGTAGGAATCAAGAATCGATTAAAGCTTTGTTACATCATCTTTCTATTGACCGTCTCGACTCCTCGACGAGCGGAGTTTTATTCACACATCACCACACATAAAAGATTGACAAATTGTAAAGATATCATGATGCGGAAATTAAAGAAAACAAGATAGAAGAATATCACCTTTATTTATCTCAACAATTTTGATTACATTTGCTTCAAGAACTACAAGAAAAAGAATCTAGATTGTTGATCGGGCGTCGCTCGGCTTCATGAGTCGTGGATCGGCTCGGATCGCTTGCTCCGTTGAAGATCGGCTCCGCTCCTAAAGGTTGTCGGGCTTCTTGCTTAATGGGTACTCGGGATTCTTGATTTCAATTGGAATTAGGGTTAGGGTTTCCTACAAGCTCTCTCACTAAACTTGAGGAAGAGGGAGATGAAGAAGGAGATTGGCTAAAACTATAAAATGGGATTTTTCCAGGATTTCCAAAAGATTCCCCAAGATTGAATAATTTGATCCTTGAGTTTAGGGTCTATTTATAGAACTCCCAAACCCTAGGTTTAGGTTTGAATTGGAACTTTCCCTCCCAAAGCTTGTTGAAAGAGTTTGTTAGGAACTAGCTTAGGGTTTAAGCTAGGGTTTAGGGAAAGTTCTAGAATGATTAGGCTAGTTTAGTGAAACTCAAGGTGTTTGCTGATCTGGTAGAAGTATCTGGAGTCTTCTGGAAAATATCATGCATTTTTGAGCAGTAGGCCCTGATGTAGGAGTTGTGCACTGAAATTTAGGAGATGAAGTCACCAATGAACCGCGCTTCCGCGGCATAAGAAGGCTATGGCCGCGGATGCGCGGCTCCTTAATGGGCTTGGGCTTTAATTCTTCTGTTGTGGGCTTGTACTGTAGTGTGGGTCTTCATTTGATATGCTGAATTGTGATTACTCCTTTGTATTGGTACCAGATCTGAATTTAGTGAGTTTACGTATCTTTCGAGCGGTGTAATGTTCGAGCAAGCTTCTCTTTTCCTCCACAGACTTCGAAACACGAGTTGCGACATATAGAAATATTGCGATGCTATGCAATGCAGTCAATTTCCCTAGAAATGCCGGTTTTAAGGTCGAATACATGTAATCTGATATTTTGCAACCGATTTGCTAATATGTAGAATATGAATGTCGAACACTTCTAAATGTATGCAGATGATATGGAAATTGCCGATTAAAATATGCAATATTTTCGACTGATCAAATACCCCCAAACTTAATTTCGATCGTCTCGAGCGAATGTTTTATTAAAAAGAGAAGGAGAAAATAAAGAAAGAGAAAAACTAACTAGCACACTTTCGTAGGCAACACGATTGCACTGAGCACGTGCAACAAGCCTTTAAACCTCTAGGTGTCCCTTGTAGGAGGAGTGTTGTCTCCTGAGGGTTTTCAGCGGATTGCACCCACAAAATCCAATAATAAAAGAAATATCATGAATATTACATTTAAAGACAAGAATTGTAAAAGAAAAGCCTTGAAACTTAGGGTTTCCAACTAAGCTAGCTTTTCGGTTGTCATGAGCCCTATCTTAATGGTCATGAAAAGATGTTAGAAATCACGTCCTCCCTCAATAAAACATCGTCTTATTCTTCATTCCTATCTTTCTTCCAAACATCGATCATATAACCCTGCGTGTGTGTAAATACATCCCTTCACCCGGAGAATTCAATTCAAGCTATCATACTCTTGCCCATCAGCCTCAGTACTTTTTGATAAACGAGATTGCTCACACACTTTTATGCGACCGTTAATACTTCTTGAGGTACTAACCGACCGATTACTAATGTGCTTGCATGCTTGGTGTATTTTCCTTGTCTTGCACCACCTCAGGCATAGCAGTGACTCCCAGACCAGTTGGCCTTAGGGCACTAGGTGAAGAAGCACCCTTTGCTATATATTTTTTATTGCCCTTGGTGATAACAAAACCAGTGTCCATTTTTATCACCATTTTTTTCAAAATATTTTTTTTTGCATACATTGGCTTTAAGACAAGAGCATTTCAAGGTATCCTCTACTATCCCAGGCTTTAAGACGTGTGTAAGTGCGAATAGCAGGGTAGCAACGTTCAAAATGTTTGGCTTCCAGAATAGAAACTATTTTTCAGACTTAGTTTTATCCTCAGATTAGTGACGTCCTTCATCCTACTAACCCTTGGAACAACGGCTCATAACTACTTATTACTAGTTCGTATAAGAAAACTACTAATTTTCTTGGTTTTCTTAAATTTTTCTAATCTCATGGATGTAAATGTTCACAATCTAAACTTTTATTATCTTATTTATGTACAAAAAATATTTTTATCTTTTTGAAAATTTTTAAATTTTTATGGTTTTTTTTTCGAAAAAAGTGTTTTGTGCTTATGCAAAGTGATATGCAAATGATGCTAAAATAAGCACAAACCTCCCCCAAACTTGTTTTCAACAGTGTCCTCACTGTTACCTTCTGCTAAATCTCGAAAAACCTGTAAGCTTGGGAGGAATTTATTAGTGGGGGCGAAATATTTAAGTGAAGATCCTCCCCCAAACTTATTTTTGGCTCAAGATTTTATAAAATTTTCTTTTTAGGAGCCAGAAAAAATTATACGCCCCCCAAACTTGAGTTATGCAATGTTAATCTTTTAAAATCATATGAGGGGGTCAAAAATCAGTGGTCGATGCCAAGCTTTGCAAAGACCGAATGTCAACACCAACCATTCAAAAATTTTATCAATGCAGTGCTCGGGTTGGTGGAAGAAAAAGTGGGGAAAAGGTAAGTGGTGGAAGAGAATGTGTGTGCGTCTCATATTGGAGAGACGATGCAGTGAAAGTGATGGATTACTCGCATTCTTTTTACAGTTCAGAAGAATGGGTGGAGGTTCAATTTTAGTGAGTGGAACCTGATTCATCTCAACACCCGTGCTTTTTAGAAATGCGAGTTCATCAGCGAAGATCTCCTCAAAAGTTTCATCTATACCCCGAAGAATAATGTCATCACAAGGTGCGGGGTGATCTTCAGACTCTAAAAGCAGTTCATAATCAGTGTTAGTTGTTGACCCGGACATCTCGGTGGAAGAGTCCATATGTGTATGATACATAGTTGGGTCAAACAATAACGTATGAAAAGAGTCAAGATCAGTATCAGGAGGATTATCTAATTCGCTGCTGTCGACATCCATTAAGTCGACAGAACAGACCTGAGCAGTAGGTTCGGAGGGTACACTTCCTAACTTGTAAATGTTCATCTCAATTGTCCTGTTCCCGAAGGATAAGGTCATAGAACCATTACGACAATTGATGATAGCATTGGAAGTGGCCAAAAAGGGGCGACCTAAAATCACCGGAATTTGATTCCGTGAGTTCGCTACAGGCTGTGTATCAATTACAATAAAGTCTACAGGGAAGATAAATTCCCCGATTTTTATTAACACATCCTCTAGTTCACCCCTAGGTCTGGTGATTGATCGGTCAGCCATCTGTAGAGTGCAAGGAGATGGTTTCAACTCTCCGATTCCTAACTGTTCATAAACTGAGAAAGGAAGCAGGTTAACACTTGCCCCAAGATCTAGTAGAGCACGGTTAATGTGTTTCTCCCCAATAGAGATGGAAATAGTAGGATATCCAGGATCCTTACGTTTCCTCGGTAATTGCTGGGGGAAGGCCGTTTCTACTGTTTTTGCCATGAAAATTTTCTTGGGCATTTGTTTCTTCCTCTTTCTAGTGAAAAAATCTTTAAGAACTGTTGCGTATGCAGGTACTTGTTGGATAGCATCTAGAAGAGGGATATTGATGTTAACCTGTTTAAACATCTCAGTGATCTTCTCCATATGTGGACTTGGTGTGTTAGCCCTTAACCGATTAGGATAAGGTGCTTTAGCAATAAGCGCTGGGTCCATCATAGGAGAAGGAAGTGTGTGTGGAACCGATCCCAGAATAGAAGTGGGGATCGTCCGTGGAGGGGTAAAAGAGGTGGGCTGTAGTGGCGAGCCTTTTGGGAAATGGAGAATAGGCTCGGAAGAGGGTGGTTGGGTAGAAGAACTGGGATCAGAAGTGTGTGTGTGGAAAGGTCTCAGCCGGGGTGTTGATATGATTTTCAGTATCATCAACTTCTTCCACAACATGATTGTCAAGCACTCTTCCAGATCTCAACGTGGTGATTGCATTCACATGATGTGAATAACCAGGATTTGGTAAAGATTGAGCTGGAAGTTTCCCTTTCTCTCTTGCACTCATTTCGGCTTTTAATCGTGCAATTTGTTCTTCCATTGATTTAATACTCTCGTTTTGGGACGCGGAGTTTTTCTCAATTTTATCGACGGAAGATTTCATTTCAGCCGAAACTTGCATGATATTTGTTAAGATCAAATTCATGTATTGTGCAAAAGAAGAGGATTCATCAGTTCCGGTCAACTGTAAAGGACTAGATAGTGCAGGTGTGTTGACCTGATTTTGAAAATTATGTGCTTGAAAGGGGTGCTGACTTAATTGAAGTTGTGGCTGCTGTTGTGGCGGAGGGACCCTTTGAAAATTGTTTTGGTTTGAAACCGTGTTTTGTGATTGGTTTTGGTTCCAAGAGAAATTCGGGTGGTTCCTCCAACCCTGATTATATGTGGAAGAAAAAGGATCGTTTCTCGGTCTTTGAAATGTGGCATTGGTATGCTCACGACCTTGAAACGGACATTCTTCCGTCAAGTGAGACGGATCAGAACAGCAGCCACATACAGTTTTGGAAAGTGACATTTGATTAAGGGAGGCGGCTAAAAGTTTGTTTTCCATAGTCTCGAGTTTCTTTTGTAGAGATGAAATGTCAGCTCTAACTCCTATGGAAACATCTGATTGGTTATTGCCACTCCTAAATGATGGACTTTCCCACTGTAAAGACTTTTTGGCGAACTCTTCTAAATATCGCCAAGCTTCCCCATCATCCTTAGACATGAAGGTACCTTGACACATGTTTTCAAGGCTCTGTTTAGTGTTAGGGTTACTGCCCTCATATATGATTCGGCAAAGCTCCCATCTCGGGATGCCGTGATGAGGACATTGAACCAATAGATCCTTGAAACGTTCAAAGCATTTAGAGAATGGTTCAGCGGGGAGCTGGGCAAATTGATTTAGTTCGCTACGGATTCGAGCTGTTTTTTGTATTGGGTAAAATTTCTTAAGGAATGCAGCGACGAATTCTCCCCAATTCATAATAGAATGTGCGGTAGTGTTATATAGCCACTTCTCGGCTATATCGCACAAGGTAAATGGGAGAAGTCGTAGACGCATCGCATCCACTGAAAGTTGTGACGTACTCATCATTGCGCATACGTTTTCAAATTTGGTAATGAAAACGTAAGCGTCCTCAGTCTCGAGTCCGTGGAATTTGGGTAAAAGATTGATATACTGGGGCTTAATCTCAAAGTTATCCCCATTGGCTGGTGGTGTGGATAAACAGGTCGAAAGAGGACCTCGAATAGGGTAGCATCTTTCCTGGAGAGAAATGTGGGGTGAATTCTGCGCACCAACGGACGGCGGCAGATTAGGGTTAAAGAAGTTTGATGGATTTGGGTCCATCGGTGTGGGTGTGGTAGTAGTGAAAGAGAAGGTAAATGGAGAATTATCGACTTCGGAGTCGATAAAGGGTACGCGGACTAAACGGGCACTAGAATCCCGTGTCCAGCCTATCTTGTACTAAAAAGGGTTAGTACAAGTGGCAGCGTTGGCTTTATAATTAGGGGAATGATATGAATGTGGTGTTTGCTTTGAAAAAGGGACGGATTTTGAAAAAAATGATGCGACACAACAAATGCAGCACACAACCCTAGAATCTAATGGTCACCTAGGTCCGGCTCTAGACCGCTCCTAACTGCCAAAAGACAAGTCGCAGGATAAATCCTCCACTGCCTCTTTGTCCCCCTGTGGCCGGATAAGTGCCAGGTAAGTGGGAAGGTACTCCACTACGTAAGTAGTGGGCCTAATTAAAAACCACTAGCCTTAGACACACTCGCCTTAGGCACCACAAGAAAACGCGGATAAGCAATGAATTACCCACGGCCTTCTCTTGTCCTAAATGAGCACGACAGTCCTTAGAGTCATCTCTAGATTTCTTTTAGTTAACGAGGGTCAATGCGGATGCAAGTTTTGCGATTTTCGGGGCCTAGGAAGGGTAATGAAATCCCCACCTAATTTGGATTTGGCCGTGCCCCTTAATTTTTCGTATTTATAATGCAAACAACCAAGAAATTAAAATCACGCACAAATTTTATTTGCAATTTGCAAGCTGCTGTTATTTGCAAAGAATCCTGCAGCAAAGTGTTAGTTGGAGCTAAAAAGGGAGAGGGGAGAGAGCAAGAAATTACCTGCAGAAAAAATTTTCCAGAGAACCCCCAAGTCCACCGCGGATCTGCCGCAGATAGTGGGTTCTGGCCGCTCTTCCGCGGTCTTATGTGCAGATCACTGTACCAATTTTCTTCAGAAGGCTTCTGTGGCCTTCCTCTACTCTCTGGTATATCCCAAATAATTTTTCCACAGCACAGAATGCTCCAGATCTCCTTGCAATGAAACACGACAAATTGTTTAGGGTTTGCACGAATTTTGATCTCAAAAAGTAAAATGTAATAATTCTTTCACTTCAAACTAAAAATGCAAATGAATTAGCGCGTAATCCCCGGCAACGGCGCCATTTTGATTGAACTATTTTCTGACGTGTATATGTAAAAAGTAACGACAATCAAAAAATTATATTGACCGCAATCAAACTACGGTGTCAGCTGTAGTTAATGAATGAGTGCGGATCGTCCACAGGGATTGCACGATTCGTTTGTATTATGATACGTTTGAATGAAAAGTTAAGCAACAATAAAAGAAAACATGATTCAAGAATGATTTGTATTCGAGTGTCACTATTCTCTATTCAAGAATCAAGAAACTATAAACAATCAAGAATCGGTGTTTTGATAATATTTCCAATCAACAATCAAGAATCTAAAAGAAACTCGTAGGAATCGATCGGGTCGATAGACGTGATGTAATCTAAAGATATCGTGTTCTTGTCCTTCGAAGGATTGATACTAGATCGATGATCATCGACAAGAGTTAGGGTTTTCTCGTGAAACTAGGGTTTCATCTTATCCCTTGTTCTGTTGTCGATATCATTCACATTCTAGCCTCTACCAATTTCAAGAAGCGATCCTAACTCCCCAATTTCGACCAATGTCATTCAAGAAAGCATCGTAACGAAATGGGTTGCCGGTTCTTGAACTTGCTAGGGTTTACAAAACTTATAGGAATCAAGAATCGATTAAAGCTTTGTTACATCATCTTTCTATTGACCGTCTCGACTCCTCGACGAGCGGAGTTTTATTCACACATCACCACACATAAAAGATTGACAAATTGTAAAGATATCATGATGCGGAAATTAAAGAAAACAAGATAGAAGAATATCACCTTTATTTATCTCAACAATTTTGATTACATTTGCTTCAAGAACTACAAGAAGAAGAATCTGGATTGTTGATCGGGCGTCGCTCGGCTTCATGAGTCGTGGATCGGCTCGGATCGCTTGCTCCGTTGAAGATCGGCTCCGCTCCTAAAGGTTGTCGGGCTTCTTGCTTAATGGGTACTCGGGATTCTTGATTTCAATTGGAATTAGGGTTAGGGTTTCCTACAAGCTCTCTCACTAAACTTGAGGAAGAGGGAGATGAAGAAGGAGATTGGCTAAAACTATAAAATGGGATTTTTCCAAGATTTCCAAAAGATTCCCCAAGATTGAATAATTTGATCCTTGAGTTTAGGGTCTATTTATAGAACTCCCAAACCCTAGGTTTAGGTTTGAATTGGAACTTTCCCTCCCAAAGTTTGTTGAAAGAGTTTGTTAGGAACTAGCTTAGGGTTTAAGCTAGGGTTTAGGGAAAGTTCTAGAATGATTAGGCTAGTTTAGTGAAACTCAAGGTGTTTGCTGATCTGGTAGAAGTATCTGGAGTCTTCTGGAAAATATCATGCATTTTTTAGCAGTGGGCCCTGATGTAGGAGTTATGCACTGAAATTTAGGAGATGAAGTCACCAATGAGCCGCGCTTCCGCGGCATAAGAAGGCTATGGCCGCGGATGCGCGGCTCCTTAATGGGCTTGGGCTTTAATTCTTCTGTTGTGGGCTTGTACTGTAGTGTGGGTCTTCATTTGATATGCTGAATTGTGATTACTCCTTTGTATTGGTACCAGATCTGAATTTAGTGAGTTTAAGTATCTTTCGAGCGG
The DNA here is from genome assembly GCA_030015575.1 of Agapanthus africanus. Taxonomy (NCBI): domain Eukaryota; kingdom Viridiplantae; phylum Streptophyta; class Magnoliopsida; order Asparagales; family Amaryllidaceae; genus Agapanthus; species Agapanthus africanus. The sequence goes on from JASDDO010000004.1 coordinate 214,042,172, forward strand.
TGTAATGTTCGAGCAAGCTTCTCTTTTCCTGCACAGACTTCGAAACACGGGTTGCGACATATAGAAATATTGCGATGCTATGCAATGCAGTCAATTTCCCTAAAAATGCCGGTTTTAAGGTCGAATACATGTAATCTGATATTTTGCGACCGATTTGCTAATATGTAGAATATGAATGTCGAACACTTCTAAATGTATGCAGATGATATGGAAATTGCCGGTTAAAATATGCAATATTTTCGACTGATCACGACGCCTGTTGTCCCTGTGGATACGAACCATACAGCTGACCTCGTCCAAACCCTCTGCCGGCCCTATCTCTCAGAAAGAATCTGGCCTGCTGCCCCTGATCTGGCGTGCCGGTACGAATCCTCTTCGGCGTAGGAATGGCCGAAGTCGCTGAAATACGTGCCTCCATCCGCAACGCTGTATCCATAGCCGCTGAATAGGTATCGAAGTGCTGGGCGCCAATGGCAAGAAATAGCTGGGCATCCAGTCCCTGTATGAACCTCTTCACCCTCTTCGCTTCGGTATCCACCAGATACGGAGCATATCGGGACAACTGTGTAAATTGGACATCATACTCAGACACCGTCATCCCTGGGGTCTTGATCAAGGCCTCAAAACTATGAGCTCTGGCGTCACGAATGCTCTCCGGAAGGAAACGAGCTAGAAAGACTGCTGTAAACTCGGTCCAGGTCATGGGCGGTAGACCTGCAGCTCGACCTCTCAGAACTGACTCCCACCATATCTGTGCGAGGCCCTCTAGTCGGAAACTCGCCAGCTCTACCCATCGGTCATCAGAACACCTCAGCGAGCGGCAGATCCTGGCCAAACTGTCAAGGAACGTCTGCGGGTCCTCTGCTGCATCGGTACCCATGAAGACTGGAGGTCTCAGCCTCATGAACTCCAGTAGCGAAACCAGGATGGCCATGGTGGTAGTAGTAGGAGCAGGTATCATAGTAGTCTGGGATGTAGTGGGTACGTCCTCCGGCCTCGGTGCACGACTGGCCGCAACTAAGGATCCCACCATCTGACGTAGCTCCTGCATACTCCCCATCATCTGTCGCGGCTCCTCCATACCAGTCTCAAGCCTATCCACACGGCCTGGGGAAGGCGGATCAGTCTGTCCCTGCGGTGTAGGAATATCAGCCTACTCAGTCCTAGTCTCGGACGAGCCAGCTCGAATCTCGTCTCGGGCGGCAGCCCTCTGCGCTCTGGTAACCCTCTGCGGCATAGTGACCGGTACAGGAAACAGGACAATAAGAACGGTGCAATAGAATCGTAGGATACACGGAATTGAAGAAGGAATTTCACGCAAGTATATCCTAAAGTCACTTAGGCGGAGTACCGTATCGCAAGTATGCCGCGGACATACGTACGCTACGTCACTCTGCTTAAGTCACTTACTCCATCTACTAAGGGTTATACTACACTCAGAAAGGTGAAACCTATCGCTCTGATACCAACTTTGTCACGACCCGCAAGGTACGGAACGCGACCGGCACTTAAGTTACGAAACGTCTCAAGGCGTCCGTAAAATAAGTAAGCCGAAGCCCAGAATACAAAACCCAATTAAGAATTAGAGTGAAGGAAACCAATTTATTTAAAGCATTTTACTCCATTAAACCACATCAAGTTTCCTTTTTAAAACAACTTTCCCTTCTTCCAAAAATTCCGGCAGAACCTCCTTTGTAAAAGCAAGCCCCAAACGGGTACAAAACAGGAATATAAATGAATAACATGAATATGTCATCCCCAACCGGGAGCTAGCTCTTCGCCTCAAGGCGGTCACAAATCCCACGCAATGTAAGATAACAATGTGCATAAATAAGCATGAAGCACAAGTAAAATAACATGTCGACTCAAGTGAGCTCGACCCCAAATAACATAAATCCACAAGTCTCACAACCACATCTCTAGGTCAATATACAGTAATCCAAATAAACTGGTACAGCTGAAATAGTAGTAGATGGAGTACTCTAGATACAATGAACATATAAAAGTGGTACGAAATGATAACAACCCACCTATGAGCAAAAGCCTCGAGTCCAGGCAAAGAAAGCAAAAGAGGCAAAAGTGTCCGCCGCTATAGTGCTGACGGAACGGACCTGCAGAAAAGCTGTGGCACAACGGGGGTGAGTTACCAACTCGTGAGTAATAAATAACATCTATAAATGCTATCGCATGTATGCACACAAGTATCCTAGCATCTCTAAACAGGTATGGCTATAGGCACTAGCAGGTATATATGCATCATCAGTGTGCTAACAAGTATGAATGTCACATGAATGTACTAACAGGTATGTATGCCACATGTATGTATGCTATATGAGTCAACTCAAGATCTCAACATGTAAGTACAAGAACTATTCTTTCTTTGTTTTTGAAACTCTTTTCAATATCAGCATAATATCCATGAAATCAACAAAATCCGTGTCTAGCAACGACACCTCAAAACTGTCTCAATCTCATATATCCATGTCAAGTATCTCTGGTCTCAGCCATCCGGCTGATCCATCCCAAATATCCATATCTCAATCTAGCGGCCACGGTCGGTATCCTCTGGATATCCGCCGTGCCAAATGATGTCACCGGTAGGTAGTCCGTCCCCTGCCAGGCTCAACGCCATCTCCTGCGATCTTCTTGCCCCGGGGTACCTTACCGGGCCCACCATGTACCCGAGACGGTTCATCCACCTCCTCGAAACGGGTCTCGAGAACACAGCAAACTCATGGTGGACGACACTTTACATCACTAGAAAACCACAACTTTTATATTTTTAAAAGATCATAAGTTTCAAATCTTGCGGCTTTTCCCCGAAATCCAGAAATATCATAAATCTCATGAAATCATCATGGGTGCATATGTCAATGATAATGAATGCAAATGGTATCAATGTTCAAGTTGCAATGTATGATTTATACTAGGCATGAGCAAGTGATGTAATGATATATATGCACGAGAATAGCAATTCTTATGATTTCATTTTAAATATTTATTGTAATAGCACAGGTCTAAGCAATTAACATGTTCAGATTTATAGTTATCTAGTGTCGTGACATGGCAATTACCAGGGTGTGGGTGTACACATGAATAGTGCTCGTGCTGCATATAAAAATCTGGTAATGGTGCATGTGTCCTACGGAATGAGTTTGCGCATATGGGTACAACATATAGATCCTATCTGCAGCAACTATCATGCAAGTATTATTATTTCTAATGTCACAAGCAAATGTTAAAGTTTACTAAATCTATCGGGCGACTTGCGCCATCCAAACGATTGTCCCCCGTAGATGTGAAATCTACTCACCCGTGATCCCGTGCTAGGTGTGTCCGACCACCTCCTTCCCTTTCTCTGCTGCGCTCGAAGTCCTCGCCGGCGAACCTAGAATTTACAAAAATCGCATATATCAGGAAAATCCTGCAAAAACACGATATATCGATAAAAAGGATACGCGTGCGTGAAACTAAACGCGCGTGCACACGACACGTCGCGACGCGCTTAAACCCACCAGAACCTATTCTGACACGCTGTGTCGCGCAGCTCGCCACAGAACCATGCGTATCACGCACGTGTCGCACAAGTTTAAAACATCGAAAACACGTTTATAGCTCCAGATTTTGCCTCTGGGCCTAACTTAAAAAGTTACAGATACCAACAGACTAAGCTACCCAACAGAGCCCCACACCCAAAAACCCAACACCCCACCCCCTACTCTGGCCGCAATTTGCGGCCAGAATGAATAAACCGGCGGCCTCAAAGATGAGGTGGGTCCCCGTGCTTTGTGTGCGTATCCCTGTTAGTCTCACCATGCTACAGTTTTCCCAATTTTATCCTGAAGGGCTCGGATCAACAGCAGATCTAACTGAGGCTAAAAAGTCACTAAAACTGCTAATTACGCCAAGTCAGATAAATCGGGTATATTTGTGAAATCTGGGGCAAATCTCTTGTTAACTGGTCTCAACAGCACCTAATTAGGCTACTCTAACCATCACAACCAATACTTTGCCAAAACTCACCTAAATTACCCAAGATTACCACTAAAATAAATAATAAACACTAAATTAAGCTAGATAACCATATTTTAGCAATTAGGAGTCGGGTTAAAGGGTTATACCTCTAGAGATCCTAGATGAAGGAGAAGAGAGGAAGGAGAAAGTGTGTGTGATGCTGGAGTGCTGCTCCTACTGCCCCAAGAGCTTTAATTCCATGGCTGAAAAGTGCTGATATGCTTCACTGTTTATTACTGAAGCTGTTGCTGTTGTTTTGTGATGGTGTAGTTGTGTATGGGTTGCTGTTGCAGCTGCTACTGCTATTGTATTTGTTGTGGTGTGGTGTTGTGTGAGTGTGGTTTTGAAGTTGGGGCTGTTGTAGCAGCTGTTGTTGCTGGTTTGGTGCTGAAATGATGATATATGGCTGATTTTTTGGGCTGATGGTGTTGCTGCTGATGTATTGGGCTGCTGATGTTGTTTTGGTGGCTATGTGCTGATGTTTTGGGGCTGATGTGTGTGTGTGAGTGAGAGGGAGAGATGAGAGTGAAATGAGAGTGTGAAAGATAGTGTGAGAGAGACATGCAAAAGTTTTGAAATGAAATGGGGTGTGACATAACCATAGCCACCATTCTCTCTTCCCTCATTAAATGCTTGCATGACACCCATCACAATCTCTCCTTCTCATCACAAGTCAACCCTAAACCCTAATCACCCTTAACCAAATCTAAAACTCATAATTATCCCAATTAGCTTAACCAAGTGTGTTAGACCACCATGGTTGGCTAAACATGGTTAACCCACCATGCACACCCAAACTTGGTAACCCTAGGCTTAACCCTAGTTATCATGCACAAGTGCGTGTGGTCGGCATAAAATTCTACAAAAATAACCATAAAATCAGATAAATTATTAGAAACCCTTTTTGGTAAACTTTTTACAAAAAACCCCACATTAACACACAATTACCACTAAACCTAAGCTCAGGTGTTACATTCTCCGTCTTCACTTCCCTTAGCGGTACTGCTTCTGCCCATTTGGAGAAGTAATCAGTTGTCGCCAAAATGAATCGATGTCCTCTGGACGATGTCGTTCGATGGAGCCGATTATGTCAGTCCCCCACATTTCGAACGGCCAGCTAGCTACTGTCGGATGTAGCGGATTTGGATGTTGATGGATAAAGTCCCCGTGAATATGGCACGAGTGTCATTGCTTTGCGTATTCTAAGCAGTCTTGGATCATCGTGGGCCAGTAATACCCCATCTGTTTGAGCTTCAATTTCATCTTCGGCCCGGCTTGGTGGGAACCGCAGAGTCCGTCGTGAGTTTCTTGTACGACCAGCTTTGCCTCCTCAAGCCCTAAGCATCTTAGCCACAGAGAATCAAATGATCTCTTATACAGAGTACCAGTGACGAAGGCAAAAGATAAAGCTCGCTTCATAAGCTGATGTTTTGATGACACGTCTTCAGGCGTTCGACGGGATTTGAAGTAGTCTATAAAGACTTCTCTCCAATCCTTATCCTTTTCCTGGTCTTTTATTTGTAGGGCCGTTTGCTCGGTCGCTCCCTTTTCTTCGAACGACTCCGGAGATATTTCTACCGGTGTAAGAACCCGACGACTTTGCACAACGATCATCACGTCATCGAGGTTCTCGTCGGCCAATTCTTTAGCGAGCTTGGCTAGTGCATCCACCTTGCTATTTTCCGCGCGCGGTATACTTTCCAGCATGTAGGAGGGAATTTGAGTCAGCAGTCGCTGTACTCTCTCGCTGTACTTCACCAGTTCCGGCTTGCACGTTTGATAGTCGCCGTTTACTTGACTAACGACCAGTTGGGAATCTCCGTATATGAGGAGGTTTTCAATTCCCATGTCTATAGCGATCTCAAGACCTGCTATCAAAGCTTCATATTCGGCTTCATTATTCTTCATCGGCTCTGTTAAGGAGAAGGCAAAGCGCATTATCCCTCCTTGTGGAGTCACGAAGATGAGGCCTACCCCTGATTTGATTATGGGAGTGCTTTGTTTGCGCTTCTTCATGGAAGATGCTCCATCGAAGTAGAGTTCCCACCGAGTATCATTCTTTCTTCTCTCACCGTCGATCGTGTCAAACGCGTGCTCGTCGGGCAATTCGCAGTTCAAAGGAGAATCGGCGGGTATCGGATGTTCAGCGAGGAAGTCAGCGATGGCTTGGCCTTTCACTGCCCTGAGAGGACGATAAGTTATCGAGAACTCCATCAAGAGCAGGGCCCATTTAGCAAGACGTCCCGTTAATATGGCCATTAACATCAAATACTTGAGAGGATCCACCTTCGATATGAGATGGATTTCATGTGCCAACGCGTAGTGTCTGAGCTTCGTTATCGCGAAGATCAACGCCGGGCAGTGTTTTTCGATGGGAGAGTAATTATTTTCTGCCCCCAGGAGAACTCGACTCAAAGAGTAGAGTGCTCTCTCCTTCCCTTGGTCGTTCTCTTGTGCCCACAGCGTGCCTAAGGAACCTTCGAGGGCAGTCGTATACAAGACGAGAGGTTTTCCTTTGACCGGAGCAGTCAGCACCGGCGGATTCTACAGGTATTGCTTGATTTCGTCCAGTGCACTTTGGCATTTGCGATCCCAGACGAAAAGGGTTCCCTTCTTCATCAGGTGATTGTAGGGGCGACACTTGCCCAAAAGATTAGCTATAAATCGCCGGATATACACGAGCTTCCCTTGGAGCGACCGTAGTTGCTTGAGAGTCCTTAGCGGTCGAATTCCATAATCGCCTTGATCTTCGACGGGTCTATCTCGATGCTTCGGTGTCGGACGATGAATCCCAGGAACTTTCCTGAGGACACTCCGAACGCGCATTTGAGAGGGTTCATCTTCAAGTTGTATTTCCGAAGGTGCTGATACACGATCTTCAGATGCTCTAAATGTTCCTCGTATGATTTTATTTTAACTACGAGGTCGTCGATATAGCATTCGACGATTTCATGTATGCGGTCATCGAAAATCTTCGTCATGGCTCTCTGATAGGTGGCACCGGCGTTCTTTAGACCGAAAAGCATCACCTTGTAGCAGAATATGCCCAAAGGGGTTCAGAAAGCGGTATGCTTCTGATCCTTGGGATGCATCTTTATCTGATTGTATCCCGATGAGCCGTCCATGAAGGAGAAAACTTCATGAGTGGACGTGTTATCTATCATCAGCTCGGTGACCGGTACTGGAAAGTCATCCTTAGGACAAGTTCTATTGAGATCTCGGAAGTCTACGCATATGCGCACCGTCCCATTTTTCTTCATTACTGGGACGATGTTGGCAATCCAGTCGGGGTACTGAACCTCTTGGATGAAGCCGGATTCGATCATCTTCTTTACCTCGGCATTGATGCTCATCTCAAGCTCGAGCCGCATTCTTCTCGGTGCTTGTTTGATCGGCTTGACGTCCGGGTAAATCGCCAATTTGTGGACAGCAATCTCTGGATCGAGTCCCAGCATCTCTGAATAGTTCCATGTAAAGAAATTTTTATACTGCATGAGCACGTCCTTTAGCGTAGCCACCCTTTCTTCAGACAACAACTCACTGAAGAATGTCGATCGCGGGTCACTTGCCGTCCCCAAATCAATTTTCTTGAGGTTATCTGCAGTAGTATGTATCCCATCTTCCAGCTCTTTTAGCGTCGGTGGAAACTCTGAGATCACTTCGTCATTATCGTTTTCGAAGCACCAGGGGAGGTCATCCATATTCTCGGGCTCTTCTTCTGACAGCCTTATCACGTGACAAGTGCGAGATCGCTTCCAAGCCCAACGTTGATCCGGCTTCACTCTCGTGGTTTTAGGTTCATGCTTCTACGGCGGGGTTACTTTCCATCTACTGGATAGAGCGAACATGCCTTGCTTATACTGGTCTTCTACCCAGTCTTTGAAGGTGAAGCAGTCTTCGAGAGGATGTCCTATTGCTCGGTGATATGAGCAATAATCTGGATGATTAACTTCATCTGCTTGCTCGGGGTGCTTGGACTCCGGGAGTGTCATCATCTGATGTTTTATGACAAGATCGAATATCTTACTTGTCTTGTCTTAGGGAAAAGAATATGCTCGACCCATCTTCTTTATAAGAGACGAATCCGGATTGCTCAATTCCTGATCGCGTGGCTTCTTGGTCCCACTTTGTCGCTGTCGAACGCTTTTTTCGTTCTTGGGTTTGTTTCTGCCTCTGCGTCGGGCCTTTTGTGTGACGGGTTGACGACGAAGAGCATTTTCATTTTTCGCAGCCTGCTGAAGGAGGCGCTGCGTTCTGGCTTTCTCGTAAACGGCCATTTCGCGATTATGGTCATCCCGGACCTTTTGACCCGCTTCCCTTATTAGCTTGTCCATCCGTTCTTCAAACGACGGACTCGGCATTTTGATGGCGGCACCTTGTTTTGGTTCTGGGTCAGCGTCTTTTAACAGAACGTCTCCTTCTTCATCGAAGTCATGTATGACGTAGCTGCCATGGACTCGCTCCCATTTCTTGGATTGAACATATCCAAGCCCGATCATTTCCATCCTTCCGTTGGGCAACTTTCGCTGAGTTCTGGGGACATCCCAGATCCTGTTGTAGAACCGAGCTTATCGAGTAGTCTGTTTGAAGGGCACACCTCGGCGTTTCAATATCCTTTTCAAGCCTTCTGTGTAATATCTAGGCAGACGGATGGGCTGGAGCCTGTCAAGTGTAGAATCGGCACCATGCCAAATTTCTCTCTCCACTTTGGTTTCCGTGGATTGATAAAAGAGGATCGCCTTTTCATCTCTTCGCCTGGGAGGGACGTAGAATGTCTGCAGCTCCTGCACATTATAGGTATCAAGTGTGTCGAGCTCCTTGTAATGCTCTTGCGGAACCATGGCAATTTGCAAACTCTGATCATCGTCAGCGAAGGCTTGTATTGGTGGTCGAACAGAAAATACGGCATTGACCTCATCTTCCGAGTCGCTGCCGAAGATCAACATAGGGGTGGACGGTCCCAGCTTGTTGCATTGGGGCGGTCCTGAATAAACTATTTCCTCTTCCTCCTCAGTGTCAATCCCGAAGACCGGAATAGTAGTGATAGCTTTGTTCTTCGGTTTGTGACATCTTTCTGTGTTCTCGAAATTTGGTAAGAAGTATTTTGCATCTTCATGCTTTCGGACTTCATTCACGGAGAATAGGTTCAACTCCCCTGTCACAGTATACTCGAGACCATCCTTGAAATACTTCATACACTGATGTTGTGTAGAAGGGATGATGTTGTACTCGTGTAACCAAGGCCTGCCGAGCAAAGCATTGTAACAAGTCTCGGCGTCAATGACATGAAACTTGATGTCCGTGACAAGCAGCCCAAGGTGTAGTGTCAATATTACGGACCCAAGCGTCCGTGATGACTGGAAGTCAAATCCGGAGATAGTGATTTTATCACGAGCGAAGTGTTGAATGCTCATGCAGATTTCCTTCAGCACTCTCACGTTGAGGAGATTGACAGACGACCCATTATCCACCAGGATTTTGCCTATCTTAATTGTTAGGTTTACCTAGCACCCTATGTAGAGTTTGGAAGCATCACATGTCACAAAGTTCAAGTTTTTATAGTGCTAAGCAATCATACTTAGGATCGATCCTAGAAAATTAGGGTTTCAAAATGTTAAAGGCAATAAAGACTAGGGTTTCGAGACTACAACCTTTGTATCTCCCTTCGCTAGACTCTTTGGCCTCTTGGGTGTTGGAGGAAGGTCCTCTTGATGTCTTCTTGTGTCCACGACGATCCACCCGAAGCTCCTAGTCCAAGCTTGCAACTTCACTTTTCAAGAGGAGAAATGAAGATAACACTCTACACAAGTGGGCTAAACTTGTGTAGGATGATGTTGTGGTTCTAATTCTCACTTCAAAAACCTTTCTTGATGTGTGCTTTACTCACTATAAGAAACTAGAGAGCAAAGGAAGAAGGAGGAGGAAGATGATGGCTTTTCTTTTTCAAGAAGAGAAAAGATTAACCTTAGAAAAGAAATGAAAATATATCTATATATATTTATTTCTTCTCATCTCAAACCATGGTTAAGATATGAAGATATTATTGTATCATAGTTTAAAACACCTAAGGAAAAATAACCAAGGGTTAAAGAGTGGGTGAGCATGGTAAGATGAAGAAGAGTGTAGAAACAATCCAATAATTAACCCTTTTTCTTACCTTTTTGTTTTAGTATAAATACAATAATAATCCATATTAAAAACCATGGTGTGAGTCTTATATTGCCATCATATTCCATGTATAAGCAACCATGAAGGATGATGCATGTATGTATGTGTGTATGTACATCCATATGTGCATGAAACTAAAAGAAAGAAAGCATACATGCATGCATACATCCATCATGTACAAGAAAAGGTTTCAAGTGAGAAAACTAATGGTTAAATGATAAATCAACACTTGATTTATCAATCCGGCCATATCACATATGACCCCACCAGAAGCAAGCCGCCCGATCAATATACAGTATCCTATACACCCATTTTAATCGGGTCCATGCGCATATCGCATACGCGCACCACAACGTTTCGCCTGGACTAGGTAACTCCTTTGTGGGACTCTAAGACTCGTCAATACGCCGGCAGTGGGTGATGATCATATCAAGCACCCTCAAGCCGCAAGCGGTCAGCTAAACGTAATGGCCACCCGGGTATTGAGCGATCAGAAGAAAACAAGCGAACCTGCTACAACTCCCGTCGAGCCAACCGGCAACACTACCGTACAGTCCAGTCTCTTCGTCAGATATGCTGCATATCGAGCCTAGGGATGGTCACGTCGACCCCAATAACTCAATAAGTCGTGCCGGTGAATGGTCTATAACAGATCGAGAAACTACTGATAACACTTATCAGCAAATCTCAGCAGCCCTGGCCAGGGACTTACTGATATAACCAGTCGGGCACTGCACAGCATCAACTCCCAATACCGGGAGAGACGAAACCCCTCCTATCGCTCATTGCCTTCGTGTGTCTCGGGACTGTACCCAACGGCCACCTGTTTGCACGACTCAGTAGAGCCGTGGTAGGGTGGCAATCAAAGTACAGTGGGAGAACACACAAGAATCTATGACGATCTCGGGTATACAGACTAACCTGTACCATTGTCACCTGAGAACTGCTATCCGACGATAGATATAATTCCATATAGGAGTTCTCGGTGAGTCCGTCCAGTGTACCCAGTCACCACTGAGCACCCGTATATGATCTTGATGTCAAACATCGATGAATGTGGGAACATTCATCGCCCATCGTATGGGTCTAGTATCATATACGCTAGTCTACTCTGGTATATCAATGCCCCGTCTCGATATACCTACGACTAGGGACTTTCCAGGATATGCTTATAGACTACAGATGTCCCACTAGTATGATCTCCATCATAATCAGAGTAGTCAAGCCAATATCCTCAGGGCTTTATCAGCATGTATGAATGAATAAAAGCATGATCAAATCAACATGTCAGATAAAGAAGAACCAGATAGCATACTATCATGTCGAGCAAGAATGCATACTGAATATATATATACATGTATAGATACATCCACTATCATATAATGGCCTCTAGGGCATACATATATCAAACAATCTCCCACTTGCACTAAGGCCAGTTATTGGCGTATCTCATACCCAACATCTCAAAAAGTCGCTCATGCTGCGGCTGAGGGAGGGCCTTGGTGAATGGATCCGCGGCGTTATTCTTTGTGTCTACTCTCCTAATCTCGATCTCGCGGCGATCTACAATCACCCGGATCAAATGAAAACTCCTCAGGATGTGTCTGGACCGCTGATGGGATCTGGGCTCCTTGGCTAACGCCATAGCCCCATTATTATCACAATACAATGGTATTGGATCAATAATGGTTGGAACTACTCCTAGCTCCGAGACGAACTTCTTCATCCAGACGGCTTCCTTGGCGGCATCATTCGCAGCAATGTACTCAGCTTCCATCGTAGAGTCTGCAACGGTATCTTGTTTGGAACTCTTCCAACTCACCGCCCCTCCATTGAGGGTAAATACAAACCCAGAGATAGATTTGCTGTCGTCCTTATCGCTCTGGAAGCTCGAATCGGTAAAGGCCTCCATTTGGAGATCTCCATTACCATACACCAAGAACAATTCTTTAGTCCTTCGTAAGTACTTAAGAATGTTCTTCACAGCTGTCCGGTGATTCTCTCCTGGGTTGGATTGATACATGCTTACAACACTAAGTGCATAAGCTACATCTGGGCGTGTACATAACATCGCATACATTATAGATCCTACTGCCGAAGCATAGGGTATAACACTCTTGCGAGCTCTCTCTTTATCTGTCTTTGGGCAAGAATCCTTGGATAGAGTGACCCCATGGCAAGCGGGTAAGGCACCCCGCTTGGAGTCTTCCATACTAAACCTTTTTAGGATGGTGTCAATGTACCTGGTTTGGGAAAATCCCAATAACCTTTTGGATCTATCCCTATAGATCCTAATGCCCAGAATGTATGTGGCATCACCCAGGTCCTTCATGGAGAACCTCAGTGACAAGAAAGATTTGACCGACTGTAGTATAGGAATATCATTTCCTATCAGAAGAATGTCGTCCACGTACAATACGAGGAATGTGACAGCTCTCCCTACAGCCTTCTTATAAACACAAGGTTCATCTGGATTCTTGATGAAATCAAACTCTTTGATGACATCATCGAAACAGATGTTCCAACTCCGTGATGCCTGCTTTAACCCATATATGGATTTAAGCAATTTACATGCTTTCCTGCTGCTCTCACTGTCAATGAAGCCCTCTGGCTGATCCATATAAACGCATTCTTCTAAATTTCCATTTAGAAATGCGGTTTTAACGTCCATCTGCCAGATTTCATAGTCGTAGTGAGCAGCAATAGCAAGTAGGATCCGAATGGATTTAAGCATGGCTACGGAAGAAAAAGTCTCGTCATAGTCCAAACCTGGTCTTTGACGAAAACCCTTCGCCACAAGTCTTGCCTTATAGGTCTCCACCTGCCCATCTACACCAATCTTTCTTTTAAAGATCCATTTGCACCCCACAGGTTTTACCCCAAGGGGTACAACGTCCAAAGTCCATACTTTGTTGGTGTACATAGACTCCATTTCGGATCTCATGGCATCCAGCCACTTCACAGAGTCTCTACTCGTGATAGCTTGCTGAAAACTGGTAGGATCATCATCATCCATGATGCAGTCTTCTCCGTCACCATCAATGAGGAAACCGTAGTACCTCTCCGGTGGGCGAGAAGTCCTACCAGACCTACGGAGTGGCCGAGGTTCCTCAGTTTCTGTTGCAACAGCTGGTTCAATCAAATCGTCATTTGTAGTTTGTGTCTCTAGAACCTCTTCTAGATCCACCACCTTGCCATCATCTTTATCTGTGAAAAACTCTTTTTCCAAGAATGTGGCATGTTGAGAAACAAACACCTTTTGTTCCTCTTTGTGGTAGAATAGATATCCATAAGAATTCTTTGGATATCCTACAAAGTTACACATGACTGACCGTGTCTCGAGTTTGTCCGGATTCTGCTTTTTAATATAGGCCGGGCAACCCCAAATCTTAATTCTCTTAAGAGATGGTCTCTTCCCATGCCATATCTCATATGGCGTGGTAGACACGGTTTTGGTTGGAACCCTGTTTAGCAGAAACGCTGCAGTCTCCAATGCATGCCCCCAAAACGAGACTGGTAACTCAGCATCACTCATCATGGACCGGACCATATCTAATAGGGTCCTATTCCGTCGTTCTGACACACCGTTGTGCTGTGGTGTGTAAGGAGGAGTGAGCTGAGAGAGAATCCCATTCACTTTTAGGAAGTTTGCAAATTCTGTACTGAGATACACACCACCTCGATCTGATCGAAGCATCTTGATACTCAAGCCGGTTTGTTTTTCTACTTCTTGTTTATATTCAATGAATTTCTCGAAAGCTTCGGACTTATGCTTTAATAAAAATACATGACCAAATCTTGAGAAATCGTCAGTGAATGTAATGAAGTATGAAAAACCGCCTCTAGCCTGTGTAGACATTGGCCCACATACATCACTATGTATGAGGCCCAGGAGCTGAGTAGCTCTTTCTCCATGTCCGGTAAACGGAGTTTTGGTCATTTTACCTTTGATACAAGACTGGCAAGTCACATAAGATTTATATTCAAAAGAGTTTAAATATCCATCTTTGTGTAACTTGTTTAGTCTTGTTTCGTTAATATGACCAAGTCTACAATGCCAAAGAAAAGCTTCATTTAATTCTGAAAGTTTTCTTTTATTAGTGTGTTGTATACTGAAAACTGTGTGTTGATTTAGGACATATATCCCGTTATTAAGCGTAACATACCCAACCAACATTTGATTCAGGTGAATGTTCATAACATTGTTCTGCAATACAAAATTATATCCTTCATTGTCTAACAGAGAAACGGATATTATATTACAAAGCATACTTGGTACAAAATAACATGGATTCAAAACCAAAATACATCCAGATGGAAACCCCAAGTGATACTCTCCCACTGCGACTGTATGTACATTGGAACCATTTCCAACGCGGAGAGTATGGTCACCTGTCTTCAAAACTTTGTTATTTCTCAGCACCTGCATAGAATTGCAAATGTGAGAACCTGAACCGGTATCCAATACCCAGGAAGCAGAGTTTATTGAAAAACAGTTTTCTGTCACAAACGCACCTGAAGCAGAAGCATCCCCATGCTTCTTCTTGAGACTTAAGTACTCTGTGCAGTTGCGCTTCCAATGTCATGTCTTGTGGCAATGAAAACATTCGCCTTTCCCCGAGTCTCCAGCTTTGGACTTTTCCTTTCCCTTCACCTTTTTAACTCCACCCTTAGGATTGGTGGGCTTCTTCTTTTTCTTTCCCTTGGCCTTAGCTTTCGGGCGATAAGAGGAAGACTGTCCAACAGTCATAACGGGAGTTTTTGCTGACTTCATAGTGCTCTCTGCACTCCTTAACATGTTAAGGAGTTCAGGGAGTTCCTTCTCCATGCCGTGCATGTTGAAGTTCACTATGAATTGAGCAAAGACGGAGGGGAGAGACTGCAGAATAATATCTATATATTGTTCATTGTCCATCGTCCATCCAAGGTCCTCAAGCTCTTCTATAAGATCTATCATCTGCAGAACATGGTCTCCTACTGGTGTGCCAGGGGCCATTCGCATCTGAAACAATTTCTTTGATGCTTCGTATCTTAATACGCGGGATTGCTCTCCATACAACTCCTTTGTATGGAGCAATATACCGTGAATGTCCATATCCTCGTGCTGCTTTTGATGTGTGTTATCCATCGATGCAAGCGCGAGGCATTTTGCCGTAGCATAGTCAGCATCCCATGTCTTGCGGACTTCAATGTCCGTAACTGAGGATTTTGGACATGGGACGGGCGGAGCTGAAGCCATGAGGACATATGATACTTTATCATAAGTCAAGGCAATTTTCAGATTCCTTAGCCAGTCTTTATAATTGGTCCCATTCAGTTTGTTTTTATCTAGTAGAAGCTTGAGTCCAGTCATGGGTATCTGCCATTAAGAGAGAGAAAAGAATACACTCAGCGAAAGCTCTTGCATAGATCAGATTGGTTATTATCTTGTCTAATCGATGTTTCCTACTGCTTTAATCGAGTTTTTCTTTCAAACCTTAAAAAGAAAAACTAGCCAGGATTAATTACAGTCTACAACTTCGCTAACCGTTCAGCCAGGCCAGTGTCGGTACTTGAGGGAGGTTCCCCGTGCTTTCGCACGGACCTAATTAGAGTAAACCTCATTTTCCCATAGGCGGAGCCCCGTTAACACCTTTCTAGACACCTAATGAGTTAGCTAATTGTAAACTGTAAAAATCTCCTAGGAGCAACTATTGCCCACAGTGGGATCGGGATCCAACCATCACATGGAAGGTATGCAATCTCATTGCAAATTTCAACTATTGAAATTCCCGATGTGGTTTTTACCCCTAGCACTCGTGACCTTGGCTAAGGTCAATAAATCACGAGTACTAGTCAAGCTCAACCCGTCATTTCTTGATTAATTAGACCCGTTCACATGACCCTTGGCTAAGGTCAACAAAGTCATATGCTCGTCCTAATTAATCTGCATCATATGCATTTGTAGGAAGACATCACTTAGCTACCGTACACTACGCCTTGGCTAAGGTCAACAAACGTAGCACAAAATACTAAGTACTCTACTTCCTAAAATGACGGAGGGTTGCGGATGATTTTTAAGAAAATCTTTAACGCTTTGAACTTGATATCGTTGTAGAATCAAATGGTTTTCAAAAGGAGTGGCTTAAGTTCCGCAGTTTTGAAATATAGCTTTTTCATAAATAGCCGAGTGGTTTTTAAATCCGATTCTACAACATCTTTTTAGGTTTATTTTCTTTACATTAATCACATTAATGTAATCCCATCATTTAAGTCCTTAAGCCAATCACAGAAAAGAAACGAAAATAACACGTACGCTTATGCCATCCGCATTCGCCGCAATGTTCCGTTATGCACCGTTAGGTTACTTAACTAACGACATACCGGGACGGGACTAGCACGGGTGTAAAACATAAGCAACGTCTACTATATATCATATATATAATATGTCATTCGTCTCAGATATCACAGAACACAGGCAGCAGAAACATAGATATAATGTGGGATATACTAGGACGTCCGTATTTAGTATTTAGCCAGAATAGAAAATACGGATTCCACAGTCGCGATGAATAGCCAAGCCCACACCCTGGACCCCTACGAGAGCGGCAAGCGACCCTACCAATTCTGGAGTTTAGGAGACCCGGTCTCGACTCCTCGAGATGGCCTCCCACTGAACCCCAGAACCCGGTCACCTGTGCTCCCCTCCTTGGGTCTATCCTAATACAGAAAAGTAAATAATATACAACACTGGTGGCAGCAACCTCAACCCGGAAGTGCCCCAAATAAAAGAATATTACATTACATTTGAATTTACATGAATGAAAATATAAAAAACTCTCATCTCACATAAAAAAAACCCGGCTATTCGATCGCGACAATCCTGCACATCATATCTCAGCAACACATAATATCACATATCATCAACGTAAGTAAGTATGCGTATCCCAATTGTCGTTGATGTATAGCAACGAAACCGGCGATATCGAACATACTACACTTACGGTCACAGAAAAGAAAGTGTAAAACTACAATATTTGGAATCCATACTCTTTAGACATCATAAATGTGAAATATCACATACTTCGTATTTCATGCCTAAACTATATGAATTCCACATATTGTATCACATTCCAGATAAACAGATAGTATTAAAGTTTTCGAACGAATAATCAAACACTCAAGATTCCCTAAAGCTCAACACTTGAGCGGAGTTCAAAAATCCGGGGTGTGACACAGTAGTAGCGGTCCAGCCGTAGAAGGGTCAAGCCAACGCCTCACATGTGGCACGCCGTACTGCCCCAAACCCTAAGGTTCAAAAGGCAGTTCAAGACGGTCACATAATCGAGTTACGGTTTTTTGTCTTCTAGAGGGTCCACCACAAAAAAAAACTTGCACGTATCTCCAGATTATTTAAACCCCGTGAATAGTGAGAAAATGATACTCGTTCGAACACTTCAATACTTTCTAATTTACCCGGAAAAGAAAAGAAATGAAAATTCCGATCGAACCGTCGAATCCAAAACCATCTCCAGAATTTACAGTACTATATTCAGATTAAACATACCTAAAACAATATAAAAGCAGTTTTAAGAATTACTGTGTAAATAGGAGGCAATGAAGCCTCTGTACGGCCGCGGAGCCGCGGCATAAGCAAAGATTTGCCGCGGTTCCGCGGCAGTTTGTAGGAATCATGGCTTCGTATTTCACAGACTTTCTTAGTTTTACCTCCTGTATTTTTTAAGTATTTTTAATTCTGAAAAATGTCAGATTTTAAAATTTGTCCAGAGAGGGTCTCGAAAAATCGTATTTTGATCCGATCGGGATTTTTACTTCGTAAAGTGTCGCCTAATATTATAGGTCGGCTCTGATACCAATGTTAGGTTTACCTAGCACCCTATGTAGAGTTTGGAAGCATCACATGTCACAAAGTTCAAGTTTTTATGGTGCTAAGCAAGCATACATAGGATCGATCCTAGAAAATTAGGGTTTCAAAATGTTCAAGGAAATAAAGACTAGGGTTTCGAGACTACAACCTTTGTAGCTCCCTTCGCTAGACTCTTTGGCCTCTTGGGTGTTGGAGGAAGGTCCTCTTGATGTCTTCTTGTGTCCACGACGATCCACCCGAAGCTCCTAGTCCAAGCTTGCAACTTCACTTTTCAAGAGGAGAAATGAAGATAACACTCTACACAAGTGGGTTAAACTTGTGTAGGATGATGTTGTGGTTCTAATTTTCACTTCAAAAACCTTTCTTGATGTGTGCTTTACTCACTATAAGAAACTAGAGAGCAAAGAAAGAAGGAGGAGGAAGATGATGGCTTTTCTTTTTCAAGAAGAGAAAAGATTAACCTTAGAAAAGAAATGAAAATATATCTATATATAATTATTTCTTCTCATCTCAAACCATGGTTAGGATATGAAGATATTATTGTATCATAGTTTAAAACACCTAAGGAAAAATAACCAAGGGTTAAAGAGTGGGTGAGCATGGTAAGATGAAGAAGAGTGTAGAAACAATCCAATAATTAACCCTTTTTCTTTCCTTTTTGTTTTAGTATAAATACAATAATAATCCATATTAAAAACCATGGTGTGAGTCTTATATTGCCATCATATTCCATGTATAAGCAACCATGAAGGATGATGCATGTATGTATGTGTGTATGCACATCCATATGTGCATGAAACTAAAGAAAGAAAGCATACATGCATGCATACATCCATCATGTACAAGAAAAGGTTTCAAGTGAGAAAACTAATGGTTAAATGATAAATCAACACTTGATTTATCAATCCGGCCATATCACATATGACCCCACCAAAAGCAAGCCGCCCGATCAATATACAGTATCCTATACGCGCATTTTAATCGGGTCCATGCGCATATCACATACACGCACCACAACGTTTCGCCTGGACTAGGTAACTCCTTTGTGGGACTCTAAGACTCGTCAATACGCCGGCAGTGGGTGATGATCATATCAAGCACCCTCAAGCCGCAAGCGGTCAGCTAAACGTAACGGCCACCCGGGTATTGAGCGATCAGAAGAAAACAAGCAAACCTGCTACAACTCCCGTCGAGCCAACCGGCAACACTACCGTACAATCCAGTTTCTTCGTCAGATATGCTGCATATCGAGCCTAGGGATGGTCACGTCGACCCCAATAACTCAATAAGTCGTGCCGGTGAATGGTCTATAACAGATCGAGAAACTACTGATAACACTTATCAGCAAATCTCAGCAGCCCTGGCCAGGGACTTACTGATATAACCAGTCGGGCACTGCACAGCATCAACTCCCAATACCGGGAGAGACGAAACCCCTCCTATCGCTCATTGCCTTCGTGTGTCTCGGGACTGTACCCAACGGCCACCTGTTTGCACGACTCAGTAGAGCCGTGGTAGGGTGGCAATCAAAGTACAGTGGGAGAACACACAAGAATCTATGACGATCTCGGGTCTACAGACTAACCTGTACCAGTGTCACCTGAGAACTGCTATCCGACGATAGATATAATTCTATATAGGAGTTCTCGGTGAGTCCGTCCAGTGTACCCAGTCACCGCTGAGCACCCGTATATGATCTTGATGTCAAACATCGATGAATGTGGGAACATTCATCGCCCATCGTATGGGTCTAGTATCATATACGCTAGTCTACTCTGGTATATCAATGCCCCGTCTCGATATACCTACGACTAGGGACTTTCCAGGATATGCTTATAGACTACAGATGTCCCACTAGTATGATCTCCATCATAATCAGAGTAGTCAAGCCAATATCCTCAGGGCTTTATCAGCATGTATGAATGAATAAAAGCATGATCAAATCAATATGTCAGATAAAGAAGAACCAGGTAGCATACTATCATGTCGAGAAAGAATGCATACTGAATATATATATACATGTATAGATACATCCACTATCATATAATGGCCTCTAGGGCATACATATATCCAACATTAATATCATGACAGTATTCAGAGACATAAAGGGGGCGGTTATGCTCGCAAGTCCCGAGGAGGAGATCTTCATTGCCGAAAGTGATATCGATCGTGTGCACTTCTTCCAGCTCATCCTTCATATTTTCTTCGGCGAGGAAAGCTTGAAATTGGTCGGGCTCTTGTAATGCCCTGATCAGAGAATCTCTCGCCTCTTTGGATAGCAGAAGGGCGTCGAGAATGCTGAGCTGCGAGGGTATCTTCCTCATGTGTGCAAGAACGTTGTAATCCGCCTTACTTTTCTTTGGCGGGTCCTTGGCTGTCATCTCTTTAACGACTTGGTCATCTAGGGAGATATTCTCAGGGACTTTTTCTTTCCCCTTATCTTTTCTATTCGACCCACTGGTCGCGGGCCCGAGATTCTTTTCGGGCAGCGTACGATTGCGCAGCTGAATGTTCTCACAACTCTTCGGTTCTTCCTCTTTTACTGAGGTGGATTCTTTAAAGAAAGGGCCAAAAGTCATTTATTCGTCAGAGTCTCTCCCGAAGGTAAGAACTTGCGAGCCCCCATCGTCGACCATATGACTGTTGCCGATAGTTCTTTTACGCTCCTCGGTCGTATTTCTTTGCTCCCGAAGAGTTTTACGTTTCATCCGCTTGAAATGTTGCCGGTGAGCAACATATCCCTGCCACCATCTTTTAAAAGCGTTGCACACTTCGGTGGGGTGCACAATATTTCGATGATATAAGCAGTAGCTAGGATGTATTTCCGCTTCACCGGGAGTGTTTCCTTCGGAGGGTGGCAGCTTCATTCCCATCGATATGGCTTTGGCGAACCTCTTCCTCGTATTAAACCTGCTTTTATTTGCGGCGGATGTACTTTGATCTGGTGGGAGTGTTTCAACCCTTTCGTCCAGTCGCCGGCGTTTGGCTTTTTCAAATATGTCCATCTCACGCTCTCGAGCAGCTTTGCTTTTAAGAAGAGCTTCGTTCAGGAATGCATCGATCATTTCGTCTGATGGCCCTTGAAGTTCCGGCTCGGGATCTGCCCCCGGTTTCTCTGCATAAGGAGCTTCTTCATTATTTATCGATGAGTGAGAGATCACATGGCAACTTGCCACATAATCTTCAGATTCATCCGACGAGTCTTCTCCATTGTCGTCATCTCCATCCTCAAGGACGTGGTTAAGAAATTCTTAGAGTGTGACCGGAGTTCGCGCCTTCTGGTTATACTCTTCCAGCGCGTCAATCTGCTTTTGTAGGTCCGTACGCTTGTCACCAGGCTTCACGGGCTTTTTGGTCTTTTTCTTTCTCTTCGAAGACTTTGACGGCTGGGTGTGGGCGCTTTGACTATCACCACCAATTTTTGGAGTTGGGCACGGTTTCAGCATTCCCTCGATGATCTCGGGTTCCAATGGATTTTTCCATCTGATTGCCGGGCATGTCTGGAGATCCTTCAGCATTCTTTTCGTCTTGGCTGAAAGAACGACCTCTCATGGAGCTTCTTCTACAAAAGAGCATGATGCCCCCAGAGTGTCCGTCTTTTTGAGAGCGTGCGGCTGGGGCGGGCTTACTTTCCACTTCTCAGATAGTGCGGATTTGTCCTGTTGATACTGGTCTTCAATCTAGCCCTTGAAGACGAAGCAATCTTCAATTGGATGGCCTATCGCTTCGTGATAGGGGCAATAATTGGGATTATTAGCCTCACCGGGTTACAATGGGCGTTTTGGATTCGGCAAATTGATGATCCTGTTGCGCATTGCCAGCTCGAACAATCTCTTCGTTTTGTCCCGGGAAAACGAGTAGGGGCGCTTTATTTTCTCATTATAGAATTGCCGTCTCTCGTCCAGGCGATCAGTTAGTTTTGGGCCGTCGGGCTGCTGTTGAGAATTTGCAACGAAGGTCACTTTCCCTTTGCCCTTTTCGTTCCATGGCTCCGGCTTTGAAGGAGACGGTCTATGACCCATCTGGTCCATTTGGGCCAGTTTGTCAATCAGGGCCTGGAACGTGGTCGTCTTGAAGAACATCATGAATTGGGAAATGGTCGCTTGAGGGTCAAGAGTGCTCACAAACATGCCTACCGCAGGCACTTCTTCGATGCGCTGCTCGCATTTCGACCATAAATTTCTCCACCGTATTGCATACTGGACCTAAGTCTCGCCTGGCTTCACCCTGGCGTTAATTAATGCGGTAATCGGAGTACGCTCGCTAGCGCTCGCGAATCTCTGCATAAACAGCAGCTCCATCTCCGCAAATGTCTTGACAGAATCATTCGGGAGTTCAGAGTACCATTCGAACGCTGTCTCCGACAAGCTCCAACGAACTGGTGAAGTAGCATTTTATCGTCGCCTCCGGTGTTGCCGCACAAGGCTCTGAATTGAGAGACATGCTGATGCAGATTTCCCGTCCCCTTATATATGTGGAATTTAGGGATGGTGTATCCCGGCGGGTACCTTATTTGGTCATACCAGCCCGGATAGGGTCGTCCAGTCTTAACGACCTTCCCAGCCGCTTCATTCGCCTGGTGAGATCATATTTGCCGAGCAATGTAACATCCAGAGCGGCCTTGGAGATGGTCTCCTCCTTGGCTACTGAAAGAGCCTGAGGAGGATTCGATGTCTCCCCTCTGTCGTCTTCGATGATAATCGGGGGGTCTTCAGCTGGAGGTTCCGGCTGTAACATCATCCCGGCCATGTCTTGGAACAAAAGGGCCATTCGTTTTATGTTGGCCTCCAGTTCCGTGGCCTCTTTTTCTTTCCTCTCGAGCATTCTTCGGAGGAAATCAGCATCAGTTTCTTGTTCCTGACGCTGCTCTGAGGTCTCCGGATTGTCTTTCGGCCCAGTGAGTGCGGCCATGGCAGTCAGCATCTCCTGAAGTTTTTGCTGCTGTTGTTCCTGAGCCTTTGTTATCGATCGGGTAAGCGGTCGATGACCCGTAGAAGCACGGCTTTCCTCTTTTCCGAAAGCCATATAAACGGTATGTGTTACCATGCCCCCAGACTTGGGGCGTTTAGATTCAGCGTCCTTGCGGTTCGCCGCGGTCACAGGGGCTTTCTCTGGCCTCCTTCTCTTGTGAGAGGTTGACGTTGAGGGAGCCATTGCAGCGGGCACTCAGACGGATGACATCTTCTGTGGTACCATGGGATGGATCTTTTCTCGTCGAGCTTTAAGATTCTTTGGCCGGCGAGAGTTGTCCTGGTCAATCACCGATTTCTGGACCTGTCGCCAGACTTTGTAAATTTTGGAGGACAGCCGCTGAAGGGGCTGCTCCGGCTTATTTTCCGTAGCATTCTCCACAGGTGGAGGAGATCTCTTCAGCACGGAAGTTGGAGAGTTTTTGCGCACCCTCCTTAGCGGTTCAAAGTTGTTCCCCGTTGGAACAGCAACATCGATTTCGACCATGGGAGCTGGCGGAGTCAGTCCAGAAGGGGAGCTGCCCCCAGCCTTCCTTACTCGGCGCCAGTGGCGACGTCGAGCGTGTCGTGTGGATGGGATTGTCTTAACTATAGGGGTGACTTCCTCATGCCCCATGTGTTGGTCGGAAGTTGTCGTTGTCAACCTCTTGAAGACCGATGTCCGTTGAGAAGCAATATTCAATCTGTCAAAGACAGACCTCTGGGCAGGGGAAACGGCTTTGAGGACTTCGCCTAGAGCGGGAGCCAGAATGGCCAGCCTTGTGAAGACTGACTTCTTGGTGGAAGAAGCCGCTTTGACGATTTCGTCCGCATGAGCCGGGATGGTTATCCGCTTTGGGATGGCTGCTTCAGGTATCACGGGCTTGTTGGCGTTCTGGCCCAGTCTGTTGAACACTGAAGCAGTGGAGTTGGGAAACCCGTTGAGAGGGGCCGCGGCAATGGTAAGTGATTGGTAGAGTTTTTGCGTGCTAAGTTTATTACCGCAATCAATACGGTTTCTCTTGTAGCTAGCCGGTTGAGTACGGGTCGTCCGCAGGGAGATGGGAATCTTTTTCTATGTGCTTTAACGAGTTAGATCCAATTTTCCAGGTTTGTTTTTAGATTACTTAAGTGCTAAAATGATATATATAGAGAGCTTGTTAGGGTTAGGATTAGGTTAGTTTGAGTTAGGAGTCGCTCACTTCTTTCGTTGCCACTCTTAATATCGGTGTTACGGTAATCGGCAACAACGGGGATTAGCACGACTAGGAAGGAACTTGCGAGTATAAGCTAGGATTTCCAACGCATAAGTTCTTCCTTTTGGTGCTTGTCCGTCCGTTCTTGGCTCTTAGCCTTAACCTCCGGTTAATTCAACCACAACTGGTCTCACTACGGAATCACCGCTATCATGTAGGATAGGGTGCCGTAGGGAGCGGATTGTGGTTCAATTAACGGGAGTTTGATTTAAGATGTTGGGCAAGGAAAGAGTGTGAGAGATTTCCTTCTCTCAAACTTCCCTTATCCTACCCTAACAAGTATGGAAACTACTCACCCATTACAAGAAAAAATGAAAATAAAACAAAGGAGGAGGATAGAAAGAAAGAGGTTAGAAGATTACAACTAGCTATTTGAGACCTCACCTTGGCAAGGATCAAGCGTAAGCATCATGGTTGTTTAAGGATAAAGGAAAATAGAACAAGAAAGAAACAAACACAAATAACAACAACTAAGTTAACAAATGAAAATTACAAGCAATAATAGTTAACAAAATAAAAAGACAAGCATGGTAAGAACAAGAACTCCTTTATTCATTCTTCACTCACAAAATCTCACTACAAGTTTCTTAATGGAGAAGAGATGAGAGGAGGAAGAAAAACAACAACATATAACCTAAAATCTAAATACAAGATTATAGACCCTTGGCTTTGGCAAGTTCTGGACTATTTATAGGCAGGCAACAGAAATTCTAGGGCAACATTCTGGACCCATGTGAAAAGACCCAAATACCCATGAAGTTTGATCTTCTGCGGAGGCCGTACGGCCGCGGTTCCGCGGCCTAAGCATGTTTAGGCCGCGGTTCCGCGGCCCTATTGGAGACTTAGGTCACCAAAAAAGGTGAGTTGCCCTGGTTTGTAGTGCCCTTCAATCTGGTATATGTTTTTTCTCATATTTTCTTCACGATTTTTCCAGAATTTCTGTTGATCAAAAGGTGATTTGATGTGGATCTTTTTGTCATGATTTCCTCGAGCTCTGCGTAGATTTCTTGGATCTTGTGTTGCCATTGAGCCTTGTGCATGAAAATGACATTGATTTGCCATTTTGTCTCTTAAACTGGTGTGTGGCAACATACGGATAGAGAGCGGAGACCCGTGTTTTATCTGTGGTTGGCAGTAATCCGGATTTTGACGTGTTTTTCTATGAATTTCACCGTTTAGAGCCGAGAACCTGTATCCTGCAATTGACTAGCAAACATGGCTCAAGAGTACCTACCGATAAGCAAAATGATAAAAATTGGACGGTATAAAAATGCAAAAATCTGATATGAACAGTTAGTCAATCAAAGACCGACTTCTTTAGGGCTTCTTGTGACAGCTGCGGGGTACTGAAGCACATTGGTGGGAGCATGGTCCCAAAGAACAGCCCGGTGGTAGCCTGAGTTACTTGCTCCACCGGTATCTTGAACAAGGAGGCCGCTTGAGGCCCGTAGGTTACACC
This sequence comes from Agapanthus africanus, assembly GCA_030015575.1. NCBI lineage: Eukaryota > Viridiplantae > Streptophyta > Magnoliopsida > Asparagales > Amaryllidaceae > Agapanthus > Agapanthus africanus. Next base: position 214,067,885 of record JASDDO010000004.1, read on the forward strand.
TCCGGATGAGGTGGAATGGGAGTTGCAGTTGCAGCTGGAACAGTTAGAGGCCATTGATGTTATGTTTTCTGCACGGGAGCAAAACCAAATCTTAGTACCTCGAACCCAAGGGCAACCATATCAAACCGCGATTCGTTCGCAAACACGACACACGAAGTGTGCAGTGGAAAGAGGAAGAGGTCCCACCGGGCGTGCCAGAATCTGTTCCCCACCGAAACACGGAGACGCGGCCGCGTGGGTCCGTCTCGCCTGAATTTCGGGGCAGATGCTAATTGGTGCTATCCGTACACCTCTCCGAAGATGCCAAGTTGATTTATGGCACCATGTATCGAACGTTTAAACGGATGCGGCCGATGTAGCAGACTTCGTCAGATTCCCCCTCATTTGAGGGTTTTTTTTATTGTGGGGACGCTCTTCCCTGCAGGCGCAAGCCCCTGCAGTTAATTACGCTACCGCATCGCGGTAACCACTTTCTCCTTCTCCAGATGGTCACTTCGTGTCGTGGGTGTCTGTTTGTTTTTTGGTTGCCCGTGGATTGTATACGGAGACTAATTTATGTTGTGGCCCGTAGGGTGTGGATTAGTCCAAATCTGTATTTTCTTATATTTGGGTTTTGGGTTGGGTTTAAGGATACGTTAGTCTCACTTGGGACTAAGATCAACTTAAACGTTTGTTGAGGATACGTTAGTCTAATTTTAGACTGAGATCAACTCAACGGGATCATTTAGATCCAACAAAAGAGAATTTGGGCTCTATTGTTTAGTTTAGGGACATTGCGGTCCATTACCAGTTTAAGGACATGGTGATCCAATGTTAGTTTAAGGACCCCACAGTCCGAGGTTAAGGACATCATAGTCCATGGGTTTTAAAGGACCCCATAGTCCGAGGTTAAGGACATCATAGTCCGTGGGTTTTAAAGGACCCCACAGTCCAGTTTAAAGACGTCATAGTCTATGAAATGTATGGTTGTCAGGACCCGTCGCCTCTCTGAAGACGTTGAAGGATTACAACGACATATATCAGAGGGGTTCAGAGATGTTCCCTTGAACCAATTTTGGTTGGTGGATCTATAGTCTAATTTGGAACTAAGATCTGTTAAAAGATTTATGAGCATGCGGGCTCAATTAATCTGCATTTGAGGACTTATGGCCAATCTTGGGCTAAGTCCAATCAAGTCAAAATGTCTTAACATTTATTTTGGGCTGTTGAGATTTTATTTAGGCTTAGCCCTTTTAACAATGTTGAGCATTGATTTGTATCTTGACAATATTTTTTGTCTTTTATTGAATGCTGAGCATTCAGCCATAGCTCTGGGCTTATTAAAGAACAATTTATGTTCTATCAGCACAGCACATGGTGCGCTTGGCGCTTTGCGCCATTCAAAGAACGCCGTTCGCTTCTGCCACGTGGCACATACGTAAAGGACACGTGTTGCGCTTGGCGCTAGCGCCGGATGATGGGCGCATGATGCCAGCTTATGAGCGCAGAGCGCTAGTTCATGAGCGCATTGCGCTTCTAGTTTAGTGGCGCACACGTGAGTGACACGTGGTGCGCTTGGTGCTGAGCGCCGGCCCATGAGCGCAGTGTGCTATTTCAAGAGCACAAAGCGCTGGTTGTTAAGTGGTGGACACGTGTCGCACTTGGCGCTGAGTGCCAGTCTAAGAGCGCAGAAGCGCGGTTCAAGAGCGCAAAGCGCATCTGATCAATTTTATGATCTGAGAAACAATTTATGTTCTTTTTTTTATAAAAGAGATTTTGTCTCAAGATCTAAGAACAACCGTTCTTGTTTTGTAGGAGATGTTTCAATCTCTTATATTGATGAAAGGCTTTGCCTTTATGGATCTATGATCCTTAAGAGAATTGAATTATTCTCCCCCCTTTTTATAATGAGATGTTCATGATCTCTTTGAGAAAGACTTTAGTCTTAGAGATCTGTGATCTGTGAGAAAGAAGTAAATTCTTCTTTTATTTTATGATGAGATCTTTTGAAGACTTTTTATCTTATGGATCTATGATCCTTAAAGAAGTGGATTCTTCTTTTTTTTTTTAATCATGAGATGATTTCATCTCTGTGTTCATCATCATCATTCATTTTTTTTACCTTGAAGAAAATCTTCTTGCGAGAGCTTTCTCTTTGAATTTCTCTAAGTTTTTTGGGGAGGTTTCTCTCTCTATTTCTGGCTCTCAGACTTGAAGTCTAGGGGTCTTTATATAGGGGCAAGCTGATGAGTTCAATCAGTTAAGGAGATCTTTTCTCCAATTGATTTGGGGAATTTCCCATCGTTGGATCTTTGATCTAAGGGCTCCTGATTTACAGATGGCAATCTTCTTGTTTTTAACAAGATTGATAAATCTTTCCATATAGAATTTATTCTGTCTTTTGGTAATTTTTAATCACCATTGGATCATTGATCCAACGGTGCTCTGATTTACAGAGCACAATCTTGTTATTTGGAAATATTTTGAGAAATCTTTCCTTAACAGAATTTAATTTTGATTAATTAATGATTTATCGTTTTTATTAGATCTTTGATCTGACGGTGGGAAACTTTTAGTTCCAGCGCTAGCACACCTGTGCTTTGCACGTGGTGCGCTGCTTAAAGGGCAGCGCACTTAGCGCAGCGCACCTGTGCTTGACACGTAGTGCGCTGCTTGGAGCGCAGCGTACCTGGCGCTAGCGCACACGTAGTGTGCTGCTTAGAGCGTAGCGCACCCAGCGCTAGCGCCCACGTGCTTTGCACGTGGTGCGCTGCTTAGGGCGCAGCGCACTTGGCGCTACATCTGAAGTGTTGCTTCATTTCAAAATTTAAATTTTGAACAGAGCTTTGCTCTGATTGGGGGGAAACAGTGACTTATGATATGTTGGTCTTCGTCAAGGTCATAAGAGCATGGGGTAAAAATCATATCAGGAGTTTCAAACATACAGGAAACTTGCCAGGCATGCGCATACCATCTGGAGTGTGATAACTTGAGTAGGTTCCATCAGATTCATGCGATGATAGTTGGATCCCGATTCCCACTGATGAGTTAGTTTACTCCTCGGGTGATCCCGACTAATTCTTCTTTCAGGTTTGGAGGAGAATTTGAGGAAACTGTGGGAGACATCCTGATTAGATAAAGTGATTAACCATTCTGATCTAGGTTAGAGTGCACGCTGAGTGTTTCTTTTCTCTCTCTCTCTCTTTGGCAGCGACTATGGCCCGACCCTAGACCAGAACTTATTAACCAAGTTAACCGGACCTTTTTAAAACATATTGACTTTTGGATTGTCTGAGTTGCATACCTCATTGCCACTCCTACTTTTACCATTTGATTTTCTCTGGAACATTCCGTATCACTACGAAGATCCACATTTGTTGGATATAACCATCGTATAGTTACATACGAACTTGAAGAAAATTGTTTCAGATTCGAGGATGGTTTCCGGTTCTGGAGAAATTGAATAGGACTATTCAGTTGTCTTTTCCTTTTATCTTCTCTCAGGTTATGATGGCTTCAAGGATTAGGAGAGGGTACACCTATTGCGTTTATTGGATAAGTGTGGTGTACAGAAGGCAATAAGTAAAGACAAATAAAGGGATTGGAAAGAGAGAAAAGTAAATTGCGACTGCTATCATTCACGACCAAACCGCGTAGCTCATAGCCACTCCTACTTCACCTTTGCATTTCTCTGGTTCAGGAGAAATAGAATAGGATTATTCAGGTTGTCTTTTATCTTTACTTTCTCTCATGTTACGAGTACTCCTAGGATTAGGAGAGTATACCTATTATGCTAATTGGATAGTCTTCTTCCAAACCATAGGCTGGTGCCGAATGGTAGGGAAGGAAGAAAACCATTTAGCCTAAAGAAGGTGTACAGAAGGTAATGAGTAAATACAAATAAAGGGATTTGAAGAGATGGCAAAGAAATATACGGTTACAGTCAGGAATATGGATAATGGAAGAAGCATTACTAAGAATACCCGGCTACCTGTTCATACCAGAATATTGCATTTTATACCGCACATTCTTACGCTCGTTTGGTTATAGGCAGGTGCTTTTAATCAGTGTTTGCTACATATTTACAGGATACTGGTTCTCAGCTCTAGACAGTGAAATTCATAGAAAAGTACGTCAAATTCCGGATTACTGCCAACAACAGATAAAACGCGGGTCTCCGCTCTCTATCCGTATGTTGCCACACACCAGTTTAAGGGACAAAATGGCAAATCGGTGTCATTTTCGTGCACAAAGCTCAATGTCAACACAAGATCCAACATATCTACGCGGAGCTCGAGGAAATCTTGGCAAAAGATCCACATCACATCACCTTTTGATCTACTGAAATTCTGGAAGAAATGGGAAAAGTTTCTGAGAAAAAGTCATATACCACACTGAAGAGTACTAAAAACTAGGGAAAACCACAAAATTTCATGGCCTAACTCCTCTAAACGGCCGCGGTTCCTCGGCATAAGCGCGCTTAGGCCGCGGAACCGCGGCCATTTAGTCTCCTCTCGTTGTCGTTTTTCAGGGGCATGTTGTTCTTTTCTTGTAGGGGCAGATTCTTGCCCTAGGTTTCCAGTTCCCTTCCTATAAATACCCCAGAACTTGCCAAGCTTTTGGTGTTAACTTCTTATGCCTCTTTTGTAGGATTTAGTGTAGTTTAGTCTTCTTCTTCTTCTTCTTCATTCTTTTCTCCATGAAAATTGTAGTGAGAGCTTTTTGAGTGGAAGATCAATGAAGATGAGGGTTTTTGTATCATTCTCTTTTGTTTAACTTCCCCTTGAGATCCTTACTTTCTCTTGATCTTTCAACCTCTTCATTGAGCTTGAAAGTTTAAGGGTTTGTTATTGATTTCAAGGGTTGTATCTTCTTATGGAATTAGTGCTTCATTTCACATGAGTTCTTTACCCTTCTCTTGATCTTGCAACCTCTTGATTGAGCTTGCAAGTTTAAGGGTTGGCTATTGATCCAATGCTTGTCTTGAGTTCTAGTGTTCTTGTAATTATTTTCTTGCTTATTTCTTTCTTGCTTTTTATTACTTGCTTTACATTCATGCTTTACTTTCTTGCACTTTAAATTCCATGCCCTTACTTACTTGTAATCTTTTCTTTTCTTTGTTCTTTTTGTTCTCTCTTTTTGGTTCGTTTTTGTGAATGATTGTAATTATCGTTGTTAAGAACAAATAAGGTATTGTAAGTTAATGTTTCTTTGCTCATTTCCTTTTCCCGTTATTTTCCATTGAACTCCGCCCAAACGTTACGCAAGCGCTCCGTTAGGCACCCTACCCTACCAAGGTAACGGTGATTCCTAGCCGCGACCGGTTGCGTTCGGTTTGGCCGGAGGCGAAAGCAAGAGACAAGAACGGAAGGACAAGGGTAAATAAGCCGGATTCCACGAATACCGTGCTTAAATCCCCTAATCCACGTTGTTGCCGATTGCTCTAGCTTCAATTGGTCAAGACTCGGCTCAAAGGTTTTGAGTACGGATTTCTTTAGCTTACAATTTCGTATCTTTTTCTTAACAACTTCATACTTGCATATAAAACACATAGGTTAGTTTGAACAAACACATACAAATTCTTTATTGACTCGTCTAAAACTCGAATGGACATACAACCATCTCCCTGTGGATCGACCCGTGCTCAACCGGCTAGCTGCATAGCGACACCGTCCTGATCGCGGTTATACTTTAGAACTTTGAACATCCGACACGCCAAAAGCGTGCGACCACTACCCCTTCGAAATATTTTCATATTTCAGTTTCACTATGCGTTGTTAATTGAAAACTGCTTTCCCAATTAGATCCTTACTCCAGGGTATGTATTTACCAGGTTTGATTCTCACATCTGTATGGTTTTACAGATGATGAGGGGAGTAAGTTATTAGGAACTAGGTGATTATATCCTCATTATATCGGAATTCATTGTAATTGGCGATATTTGAGGAAATCCCTTGGGTTTTGTCCGACGACAAATATTTGGTTTTGAATATCCGTTGTTATGCACCAATTTCAAACTGATATATCTGTATGTTTATTATATAAAGTGAGATATAACTTTTTGAAATTATTTCCATGACATTCACCTATATCATTTGATGGTTAAGTAAGGAACATTAAACAGCGGTGTAATTCTTCTTAACCATAGTGCAGTTTTCAACCTACGACGCACAAGGTTCGAGTTATTCAACTCAGGGGACTTATACAAAGTATTGTATGTTGTCCAGTGTCCATTAGGAAAAAGGGGTTGGTACTCGTACTATATTCTGTTTACTTGTGACTTCTCCAGTTTTAGAAAAGTATTTCGTAGAAATACAAGGTCCAAGTTTTGAGAAGTTATAGGTACAAGAATAAAGTAGAGAACCACATAATGCAAGTATCAGGATTCTTCAAGGTGATCGAAGATGTAGATACTTGTGTTTGGTATTCAGTTGATAGTAATGGTTTTGAGAACTTGCTTCTCTTTCAGGTTACTCATATTTGGATTCACTCCTAAGTTGAGTAATGCTGATCGGCCTATCTCCATTTAGTTTACATGCACTGGAGACAGCTGCATGATTTGAATATGGTTCCAATTAAATCAGTGTCTCTGTTTCTATATTTTATATAGAATGGATCATATCTTAACGATGTTAAGGTATATGGAGTTGTCCGGCTTATGCTTAAAACCAGACTCTGGATAACTCAAGGCACGTTTCTCTGATGGCAGTTTGTGGGTTATCCCGGGCGATGACGAGGGTTAACTTTCTACCATCTGGAAAATCAATAGTGATATTGTTCTTGACTCGCCACAGTTTTAGTAAAATGGATTTTTCAGAAAACAGTAGTGGGAGTATGGTAGAACTGGAAGTGATTCCAGAACTACAAACGATTACTGAAAGTTTAATAGAACATAAAGATTCAATTAGGTTTGACATTCCATTCGCCACTCCACAGATATGGTGGGTAACCTCAGGCGCCCGAGGTACTTCGGTATCCTCAAAGACGGTGACAAGGAGGTTCTTGTTTACCCAGACTTCCATTACTGCAGTTCTAGACTATGAGACCCGGCAAGAGGATGAATATAGCTTCTGGGATGAGGGATGTTTTGAATGACATCTATCTTAGCTCTGTCAACCTCAATTCCTTTCTGTGAAATCACATGTCCAAGTACAATTCCTTCTTGGACCATGAAATGGCATTTTTCCCAGTTCAAAGTTAAGTTCTTCTCTTTGCAACGAGTAAGAACAGCGTCAAGATTCGATAGGCAATCAGAAAAAGAGTCTTCAAAAATCGAGAAATCGTCCATAAAGATCTCTAGAAAATTCTCTACCATGTCAGAGAATATCCCCATCATACACCGCTGAAAGGTAGCGGGAGCATTGCATAACCCAAAGGGCATGCGACTGTAAGCAAAGGTACCAAAAGGACAAGTAAAAGTGGTTTTATCTTGATCCTTTTTAGCTATGGGGACCTGATTATAGCCTGAGTATCCATCCATAAAACAATAATACTCTCGTCCGGCTAAGCGTTCCAGCATTTGATCAATGAATGGTAGAGGAAAGTGGTCTTTCCTCTTGGCAGCATTGAGTTTTCTATAATCAATACATACACGCCATCCAGTTTGGGCGCGTGTCTGAATCAACTCATTTGCCTCATTGGTTATAACAGTAATGCCGGACTTCTTAGGAACGACATGTATAGGACTCACCCATTGGCTATCGGAGATTGGGTATATAATACCACTATCAAGGCATTTGACGATCTCTTTCATCACTGCTTCCTTCATGACGGGATTTAACCGTCTCTGTGGTTCTCGGGTTAGTCTGGCATCATCCATCACATGTATATGATGTTCAACAATCAAGGGGCTAATCCCTTTGATGTCCGCCATAGTCCAACCAAACGCCTCTTTGTTAGATCTCAATACCGATAAAAGTGCATTCTCTTGCTCTGATACTAGAGAAGCGGATATGATAACCGGTAAAGACTTCTTCTCACCTAAATAAGCATACTTAAGATGAGAAGGTAAAATTTTGAGATCTAATTCGGGCGGAGAAATGATAGAAGGTGGGATCATTGAGTGATTTTTGGAATTACAAAGAAGCTCAGAGCCTGTGAAAGATACAGACTCGGGTGGAGAAAAGTCAGGAGTGTAGGACTCAAGTGTGGGAAAAGTGTCCTCACTCAGATCATGTGTAAGATCAAACAGAGATGTGGTAGTGTCGTCGAGATCTGTAAAGCAAAGTTCCTCAACTCCGCAACTATCGGGAGCGATCTCGTGGACAGAGCACACATCAAGAATATGAGCAGAGGGTTCTGATGGCTGACTTCCAACTTTGTAGATGTTTAGTTCAATGGTCATATTTCCAAATGATAAGTTCATTGAACCATTTCTACAGTTAATAACAGCGTTGGAAGTGGCAAGGAAAGGACGGCCCAGAATCACTGGAATTTGGCCCCGAGGGTTTGCTACAGGCTGTGTATCGAGTACAATGAAGTCTACAGGGAATACAAATTCCCCGACCTTTATCAACACATCCTCTAGTTCACCCCATGGTTTGGTGATTGAACGGTCTTCCATTTAGAGAGTGCAGTGAGCAGGTTTCAGCTCTCCAATCCCTAATTGCTCATATTCAGAATATGAAAGTAGGTTAACACTTGCGCCAAGGTCTAAAAGAGCACGATTTATGTTTTTACCCCCAATAGAAATCGATATTGTAGGACATCCTGGGTCCTTACGTTTCTTTGGTAGCCGGGGGATAAAAGCAGTGCTAATATTATTAGACATGAAGACCTTCTTTGGCAGTCCTTAAGAATTTTCGCATAAGCGGGGACTTGTTGAATCGCATCTAGGAGAGGGATGTTGATATTAACCTGTTTGAACATTTCCATAATTTTCTCCATATGAGGACTCGATCTGTTACCCCTTAACCGATTCGGGTAAGGAGCTTTCGCAATAAGCGCCGGGTCCATCATAGGAGAAGGAAGATGGGGTAGACGAGATCCCAAAAAAGGAGTGGGGATCGTCTGTGGAGAACTAGAAGGGCTATACTGAGGTGTCGAGCCTAGTGGGAAATGGAGAATAGGCTCGCGAGAAGGCGGTGGGGGTAGAAGAACAAGGATCAGAAGTAGAAGTGTGTGTGTGAGGAAAGGTCTCAGCCGGGGTGTTAATGATAGGATTTTCAATATCATCAATTCCTTCCCCGACATGGTTGTTCAGCACTCTTCCCGATCTCAACGTTGTGACGGCATTTACATTGTAATGCCCAGGATTTGGTAGGGGTTAAGAAGGAACTTTCCCTTTTTCTCTCGCACTCATCTCGGCTTTAAGTCGTGCGATTTCAGCTTCCATCGATCTGATACTCTCAGCTTGGGATGCTGAGTTTTTCTTTATCTCACTGACGGAAGTTCTAACCTCAGCCGAAACCTCTATGAAATTTGACAAAAGTGATTTAATGGTTTGAGTGAATTGAGAGAGTTCGTCGGAACCGTTCAACTGCATAGGATTAGACTGTGCAGGAGTGTTGACCTGGTTGTGGAAATTTTGTGACTGGTAGGGGTGCTGAGTGAGTAGAAGTGGTTGCTATTGTGGTGGAAGAGCCCTTTGGAAATTATTTTGGCTTGGAACCGTGTTTTGATGAGATTGTTGTTGGTTCCAAGCAAAATTCGGGTGATTCCTCCAACCCTGATTGTACGTGGAAGAATATGGATCGTTTCTAGGTCTTTGAAATGCGGCATTAGTATGCTCGTGACCTTGAAACGCAGAGTTTAATGGACATTCTTCCGTTAAATGAGACGGATCAGAACAGCAGCCACATACAGTTTTGGGGAGCGACATTGGGTTTAGGGAGGCTGCAGAAAATTTGTGTTCCATAGCGTCGAGCTTCTTTTGCATTGCTGCCATCTCAGCTCGAACACCTATAGACATATCTATTTGGTGTACGCCACCCCTATTCAATGATTGGGTTCCACTCTCCCACTGTAGTGATTTTTCAGCGAACTCTTCTAAAAATTTCCAAGCTTCCCCATCATCCTTGGTCATAAAAGTACCTTGACACATGTTTTCAAGGTTTTGTTTAGTGTTTGGGTTAATGCCTTCATAAATGATTCGGCAAAGATCCTATCTCGGGATGCCGTGATGAGGACATTGAACCAATAGATCCTTGAAACATTCAAAGCATTTAGAGAATGGTTCAGTAGGGAGCTGGGTAAATTGATTCAGTTCGCTACGGATTCGAGCTGTCTTTTGCATTGGGTAAAATTTCTTAAGGAATGCCGCGACGAATTCTTCCCAATTCGTGATAGAGTGTGCGGTAGTGTTATATAGCCACTTCTCGGCTATATCGCACAAAGTAAATGGAAGAAGTCGTAGACGCATAGCATCCACTGAAAGTTGTGACGTACCCATCATTGCGCATACGTTTTCAAATTTGGTAATGAAAACGTAAGCGTCCTCAGTCTCGAGTGCGTGGAATTTAGGTAAAAGGTTGATGTATTGGGGTTTAATTTCAAAATTATCCCCGTTGGCTGGTGGAATGGATAAGCAGGTCGAAAGAGGACCTCGCAATGGATAACACCTATCTTAGAGAGAGATGCGGGGTGGATTCTGCGCACCAACGGACGGCGGCAGATTAGTGTTAAAGAAATTCGATGGAGGTGGATCCATCGATGTGGGTGTGGTGGTGGGTAAAGAATAAGTAAATGGAGAAATACCGACTTCGGAGTCGATAAAGGGTACGCGGACTAAACGGGCACAAGAATCCCGTGTCCAGCCTATCTTGTACTAAAAAGGGTTGGTACAAGTGGCAGCGTGGCTTATAATTAGGGGTAATGAATGAATGAATGCGGTGTTTGTTTTGAAAAGTGGACGGATTTTTTGAAAATATGATGCAACACAACAAATGCAACATACAAAACCCTAATTCTAGGGGTCGCCTAGGTCAAATCTCTAGACCGCTCCTAACTTCCAAAAGACAAGACGCAGGATAAATCCTCCACTGCCTCTTTGTCTCTCCTGTGGCCAGGTAAGTATCAGGTAAGTGGGAGGTTCTCCACTACGTAAGTAGTGGGCCTAATTAAGTAACCACTAGCCTTCGACACACTTGCCTTAGACACCACAAGAGAAACGCGGATAAGTAATGAATTACCCACGGCCTTCTTCTGTCCTAAGTGAGCACGACGGTCCTTAGAGTCATCTCTAGATCTTTTTTAGTTAATTGGGGTAAATGCGGATGCAAATTTTGCGATTTTCGGGGCTTAGGAAGGGTAATGAACTCCCCACCTAATCTGGATTTGATCTTTGCCCCTTAATGTCCGTATTAATTATGCAAACAACCACAAAAATCAAAACAAGCACAATTTAATTTTGCTTTTTGCGCGGCGCTGCGATTTTTGCAAAGAAACCTGCACAAAATGTTATTTTGAGCAGATTTGAGAAGGAGATAAGAAAGATAGAGCTCACTGTGAAAATTTTGCACTGAGAACCCTTCACCTACGCGCGGAACCGCGGCAATAAGGCGCTTAGACCACGGGTGCGCGGCCGTTGGTACTGTTCCCTGTACCAAAATTCAACAGCAGCTTGCTGTTGATTCCTCCAGCTCTCTAGAAATTTCCAAAAAAAAATTTTGAATTGCACAGCAGCTCCAGATTTTCCTTGCAAAACATCACAACAAATCGTTTAGATTTTGCGCGAATTTTGATCATAAAATTACAATGGAATAAATCTTTCAATTCAAATTTCAATATAGAACGAATTAGCGCGCGATCCCCGGCAACGGCGCCATTTGATTGATACGTATTTCTTTGTGTGTTTAAGAAAATGAATAGAATTCACAATCAAAGAATTATTTGACCGCAATCAACTACGGTGTCGGATGTAGATCGTTAGCGAGTGCGAATCGTCCACAGGGATTGTGCGATTCGTTCGTATTTTGATTTGTTTGAATTGAAAAGTTAATAGAAAAGAAAAGAAAACATGATTCAAGATTTTTATCAATGAGTTTCAAGTATCACTATTCTAATCAAGAATCAAGAAAATGATAAACATCAAGAATCAAGTATCGATAGAATTCCAATCACTTTAGGGTTTCAAGATTTGAAGTAAAGCTCGTAGGATTCGAGTAAATTGTAGATGTGATGAAGATTCAAGATTACGAGTTCTTATCTAGTAACAAATTGATGCTAAATCGATGTCGAATTCATCGAGGATCAAGGATCTTGCGAAGAATTAGGGTTCCTCATCCTATCCTTTGTCCTTTCGATGAATAACATTCACTAGATAGCTTCTTGAAAGTCGAATGATCAATTGTTGATCTCTAGATCGTGCGAAAGGAATCAAGAACACAATCGCATCGATCTAGATCATCGATCAATCGATTTTCAAGAATTTAAAATTGTTTTAAGACTTAAGAAAACGTTTAACAATTCATCAACATCATCATTTTACAATTGTTTCGATTCCTCCACGAGCGGAGTTTTATTCAAGCATCATCACAAAGTACATATTCAAGAATCGAAATGAATCATAATGCTTGAATTGAAAATAAGCAAGTTAAAGAATCTTCACCTTTATTACAACAACAAGTACTTACAACTCTCAAGATTTACAAGAGGTAGGAACTTCGCTCGTCGAATCTCGCATCGCTCGGCTTCTTGAGTCTTGGATCGCTTCGATCTCGTACTCCGTTGAAATCCGGTTCCTATTCTAAAGGATCTTGAAGACTTGCTTGGCTTGCACTCAAAGAATCTTGAAGTTTCTTGATTTTGGATTGGATTAGGGTTAGGGTTTTGACACAAGCCTTGTCACTAGACTTGTGGGTGGAAATTGGGGAAGATGAAGAATGGGGAAAATTAGAGATTGATCAACTAAGGATTCAACCACTAATGATTGATTAAAGATTAGCCTTCAACAAGTGAGCTTAGGGGTCTATTTATAGGTTTTCCAAACCCTAGGTCTACGAATTCAAATTTGAGTTTTCCCTCCAAAAGTTAGTTAGAGGAAGAGACTTCTAGAAGTAGTTAGTTAGGGGATTAGCTTCTACCCTAAGCTAGGAGGTTAGGGGGAAGGTTCTAGATCATTAATAGAGTTTAAATGAAGCTTGTTGAAGAAGCTTGGGTGTTTAGTTAGGAACCTAATGGCTTGCTGATCTGGCAGAAGCTTCTGGAGCTTTCAGGTATTTGCAGTGGTTTTCTGAAGTGTGGAAGCTGACATAGGAGTTCTGAGCTGAAGCTGAGGAGATGACTTGGACAAGCCGCCGCGGAACCGCGGCGCAAGGCGGCTCCGGCCGCGGTTCCGCGGCCACTTTGATGGCTTGGGGCTTCATATTTTCAGTGTTGCTTCCTGATGTCTTAAATGGTACTTTCTGATATGTTAAATCTCTGAATGCTTCTTAGATCAATACCAGATTCCAAATTCATGAGTTTGCGTCTTTTTAACAGTCTTCGTTTGTAAATTTGATCGATCTTCTGTAATGTCCTGCACAGACTTCGAAACACAAGTTGCGATATATAGGAATGATGTCATGCTGTGAAATGCAGTCAATTTCCCTTATAGTGCCGGTTTTAGAGTCTAACACATGCAATCTGATATTTATCGACTGATTTGCTAATATGTGCTATATGAATGCCGAACACTTCTAGATGAGTGCAAATGATAGGGAAATTGCCGGTCTAAAGATGCAGTATTTTCGACTGATCACCTCGTCGACTGAGGTGCTGGGCATTCATAACCGAATACCTCTATGCAAAACAAAAGAGAGCGTCCTTGCAATAACAGCTTTTTGAAAATTGTTCCAACAACGTTCTTTTTAGGTTTGTTTTCTTGCATTAATTTAATGTGTCCCATCAATTAATCCTACCATTGCAGAAAACAATGAAAATATGACGTACGCTTATGCCATCCGCATTCGCCACGGGGCCCCCTCATTACCCGTTAGGTTACTTAACTAACGACAGAGCGGGGGCTGGACTAGCGTGGATGCAAAACATAAGCAACGCCTAAATAGATATCATATAGATATATATACACATTCGTCAGATGCAATGATAGCCATTCCAGATCACAGATGAATACATTGGATATACTAGGAATCCGTATTCCGTACGAGCCTGTAATGAAAAGCGGATTACACGGTCGCGATGAATAGCCAAAACCCCACCCTAGACCCCTACGGGTGCGGCAAACTACCCGCCAAGTACCCGAAGCGAAGCAACCTCCCTCAATACCGTGAGTAGGCCACTCGGCACTTCGAGGTACCCGGTAGTTTGTGCACCCCACCTTGGGTCTATCCTAGGAGCAAAAATAGTAAAAGAAATTATACAATGACGGCTACAACCCCATCCCGGTTGTGCGGCCATATAAATAATATTACATCAATTACAAATGACATGAATTGAAAGATAAAGAAAACTCCCATCTCACAACCCCCCTGCTATTCATCCGCGACAATCCAATGAATTCATATACACATACCATCAACATTACAGATCACAGATATGTATAACCCCCACTAATCGACGTATAGCGATTAGCAGACGTTCAATACATATATCACATCACAGATATAACCCATTAGCTAAAGTCTTTAGAAGTTCGATCAAAATACGGATTTTAAACCACCCCAAAATCAAGTTTTGCTTTCTGTAAAATCTGGGCAGAAAAAACATATTGTAAGAATCCCAAAACACCCTACTGAAAATTCTGCAGGAAAAATTTCCCACGACCGAATCAACTCGGCCGCGGATCCGCGGCAGGAGCACGCTCCCGCCGCGGTTCCGCGGCGCTTTGACCGAGTCAGTGGACCATTTTTCTTGCTTGTTCTTAAAAAACCCTGAACCTATTTTTAGTACATGATTTATTATTTTTTGAACAGAAAATAAAATCGGCAGAAAGCTGATATCTCGGGCATGTTTTGTGATTTTTTTCTCCGATCGAACTTCTAGTTACTTTGCCAATATGTTAGATAGTGTTTAGCTTGGCTCTGATACTACTGTTAGGTCCACGTCACCCACCCCGGTCCTTTCGGGGAGGCGGAATAAGTAAAACGAAAATTTTCCCTAGCTAGGTAACATGGACCGTTTCATGAAGGATCGTTGCTAAACAAAAAACTAACAAATATTCTACAAGTTCTAACTATTATGTAGAATGGCTATACCTTGGTCTTGAACTCCTTCTCTTCTTGTTGGGGTTCTTCCTCTTTCTTGCTCCTCGTAGTTGCTTGAACGGATCCTCCTTGTCGTCTCATCTTTGCCATAGATGGATCCACCCGAGGGTCTCGGAATTGAGCTCCTATCTCAACCTAGAGATGACTAAGGTGTTTGGTTTGCTAAACCTAATACCTTAGATTGAGTAGAGAAGAGTGATGGTGGTTTTGTCTCAAGGGTTCATGATTTCCAACTCATGGAACACTTGAACCTTGAGAGAGGAAGAGGAAGAGGGAGAGCTTTTTTTTCTAGGAGAGAGAAAGAGAATGATACAATGAGCTCTCATAATCCAACCCTTCTCACAAAAATGAGAATAATGATAATAATAATAATAATTGAGTATATGGTGATGGTTAGTTTCAATGACCATTATCATTTCATGCTATCATGGCTTTTGCAAACAACAAGCAAGCAAAAGTCATACCCATGAAAAGATAGCCATGAAATGATGATGGTCAATAAGTCCAAAATGGTCAACCGGTCAACAAACTCAACAAGTCAACAAAAGTCAAACTTTCAACTCAACCATGGCACAATAATACTTAATTAATATTATTAATCATATATCATATTCTCATTAGGGTTTAAAGAAAAGTCAACGGTCAACAAGTCAACCAAAGCCAAATGGTCAACAACCCTAATAAGAATCCTCTGCCTCTGCCTCTGTCAACTGTGCATACACACCCGCATCCGTGCTCCAAGGAACACAAATACACCGAGACAAAACCAATCCCAAAAACAGTTACTAGGATCCGGCTTAAACCAAAGCCCGCTAGTAACTACTGTCCGGACACCAAACGTGCACAAGTGCGCGGATGTGAACGAACCCCGTCGCAAAACCATGCAACCTCTACTCTGTTTTGCCGAAAGGCGAGTAACCCTCTGTGTGGGACTTTAAAGGCTCGACACTACGCTGGCAGTGGGTTTAACCACAGGCTGCAAGCAGTACTAGCTGTACGTAACGGTCCCCAGGTAGATGCCGATAAGAAGACTGATGAGGTGAACCCATCGAACTCCTACTGAGCCTCAATGTGACAATCTCCGTACAATCCGGTCTGTTCTTCTGAGAATATCGCATGGCGGGCCTAGGGGGCGGTAAACGTCAGTCCCCTAATAGCGGTACAAGTCGTGTCGGAGTGTAGCCCAAAACACCCTGAGAATCTACTGGAAACCTACCAGCAATTCTCGCTTGCCCTGGCCAGGAACTTTGTGTAATGGCTCTCCTAGACACAGCGCGATATCAACCCCCAATACCGGGAGAGACGAATCCTGTCTAACCGTCACTGCCTCCAAGTGCTTCGGGACTGCACCCAACTACTACCTGTTTGCACGACTCAGTAGAGCCGTGGTAGGGTAGTAATCTAAGAACAGTGGGAACACACTCGAGGCGAAATGACAGTGTCAAGTCAGCGGACTAAGCTGTACTCATGTCACCTGGGAACTGTTAACTGACGATAGGTATAATACCAACCAACAGTTCCCGATGAGTCCTGTCCAGTGTACTCGTAACCTAACGAGCAACTGCATACTATCTCCAGTACGACGTACTGATGGCTGTGGGACAGACCATCTCCCCTGCTAGGAAGAGAAGCGTATGCACCAGTCTACTCTGGAGTATCGATGCCCTATCTCGATAATCCTACGACTGGGGACCAAAATAAGGATGTGCTTATAGACTACCCAGCCCCCACTAGTGTGATCGCCATCACAACGCCTGTAGTCAAGCAAAATCCTAAGGGCTCTACCAATATGTTTTTAGCGATATGTTAAAAGAAACATATACACATATTAAGATAGAAACAAACCAAGTAGCATACTACTATATCGAGCAAGACTGTCGTAAAACCATATATATATATCCCAAGCCTCCAAAATATATTATACATACTAGTACTATACAATAATGGCCTCTAGGGCATACATATCTAACAAAAACAATATCTGTGGTACTTGACTTCTCATGATTGACTCAATTGCCTAAGCAAGTGATATGCCAATCATGCAAATCCCTCTCCCCTTTAGTCTGTAAAACATCCTTTAGAGAGGGTGACTCCATCACCTGCGGGTACACTACCATGCCAGGAGTCGTCCATTCTAAAACACCTTTAGAATAGTGTCAAAGTGCCTAAATTGGGAAACTTTCCAACTCTAGATCTAAAACCATAGATCTATTAACCAGAATGCCTGATATTTTATCCAGATCCTATATGGAGAAACACTTTGTGACAACCACAAAATAACAATCGTAGTATAGGAATATCACTTCCTATTAAGAGCATGCCATCCAAATAGCAGGACATCTTTCCCTACTACCTTCTCAAATCTATATCCATCTGTTGTTCTGATGAAATCAAACTCTATGACTGTCACATCAAAACTGGACGATCTATTTCCGCTATACCTGCTTTAGTCTATAAATAGACATAAGCTACTTGCCCACTATGCTTCCGCTGACTATAACAACCCTCTGGCAGAGTCATATACACGTGCACTTCTAAAGCTAGTTTAGAACGACGTTATACTCATCCTATGGCTATGTCTCATAGTCTAGAACGGCAGTAGTGTCAAGTTTGGGTAAACAAGAACCTCCCTGTCACCGTCTATGAGAATACCGAAGTACCTCTCAGGTGCCTGAGGTTACCCACCAAATCTGCGGAGTGGCTAATGGATCGTCGAAACCAATTGAATCCTTAGGTTCTATTAAATTTTCAGTAATCGTTTGTAGTTCTGGAATCACTTCCAGTTCTACCATACTCCCACTAATATTTTCTGAAAAGAATCCATTTTACTAAAACTGTGGCGAGTCAAGAACAATATAACTATTGATCTTCCTGATGGTAGAAAGTTAACCCTCGTCGAAATCTGGGATAATCCACAAACTGCCATTACTGAAACGTGACTAGAGTTTGTCCAGATTCTGGTTTTAAGCATCAGCCGGACAACTCCATATACCATAACATCATTAAGATATGAATACATTCTATATACCATATAGAAACAAAGGCACTAATTTAATTTGAACCAGATTCAAAATCATGCAGCTGTCTCCAGTGCATGTCAACCAAATAGAGGAGGCCGATCAGCATTACACAACTAGGAGTGCATCCAAATATGAGTAACCTGAAAGAGAAGAAAGTTCTCAAAACCATTACTATCAACGGAATACTAAACACAAGTATCTACATCTTCGATCACCTTAAAGAATCCTGATACTTGCAACATATGGTTCTCTACTTTATTCATATACATATAACTTCTCAAAATTTAGACCTTGTATTTCAACGAAATATTTGTCTAAGAACTAGCGAAGTCACAAATAAACAGAATATAGTACGAGCACCAAACCCTTTGTCCTAATGGACACTGGACAACATACAATACTTTGTATAAGTCCCCTGAGTTTAATAACTCAAATCCTGTGCGTCGTATTTTGAAAAACTGTACTATGGTTAAGAAGAATTACACCGTTGTTGAATGCACCTTACCTAACCACCATCTGGTATAGGTAAATGTACATAATTTCAAAAAGTTATATCTGACTTTATAAAATAAATGTACAAATATATCAGTTTGAAATTGGTGCATAACAATGGATATTCAAAACCAAATATTTGTCATCGGACAAAACCCAGGTGATTTCCTCAAATATCACTAATTATAACGAATTACGATATATAGAGGATCTAATCACCCAATTCCCAATATCTTACTCCCACTCAATATCTGTAACTTCATATAGATGTGAGAATCATGCCTGGTAAATACATACCCTGGAGTTGGAATCTAATTGGGAAAACAATTTTCAATTAATACCGCACAGTAAACTGAAACATGAAAATCTTTCGAAGGGGTGGCTGGGTATTCCTAGTAATGCCTCTTCCACTATCCTGATTCATGATAGTAACCGTATACTTCCATGCCCTCACTTCAATCCCTTTATATGTCTTTACTTATCACCTTCTGTACACCACCTTTAGGCTAATTGGTTTTCTTCTTTCCATACCCTTCGGCACCAGCCTAAGGTTTGGAAGAAGACTATCCAATAAGTGTAATAGGTGTACTCTCCTAATACCAGAAGCCCTCGCAACCTGAGAGAAAGTAAAGGGAAAAGGCAATTGAATAATCCTATTATATTTCTCCTGAACCGAAAACCATCCTCGAACTGGAACAAGTTCCTTCGAGTTCATATGTAATTATACGATGGCTTATCCAAGAAATATGGATATTCGTAGTGATACAAAGTATTCTGGAGAAATGCAAAGTGGATGTAGGAGTGGCAGGGGTATACATGGTTTTGTCGTGAATGATAGCAGTCACAATTTCCTTTTGCCCTCAATCTAATCCCTTTATATGTCTTTACTTATTACCTTCTATACACCACACTCAGGCTAATTGGTTTTCCTCCTTCCTTACCTTTCGGCACCTGCCTATGGTTTGGAAGAAGACTATCCAATAAGCGCAATAAGTATACCCTCTCCTAATCGTAGGAGCCCTCACAACCTGAGAGAAGGTAAAGAGAAAAGACAACCGAATAATCTTATTCAAGTTTTTCAGAACCAGAATCCATCCTCAAATTGGAACAAGTTCTTTCGAGTTCGTATGTAACTATACGATGGAATATACAAGAAATGTGGACCTTCGTAGTGATACAGAATGTTCTGGAGAAATGCAAAAGAGAAAGAAGGAGCGGTAATGATATATGCGACTAACTGACAATCCAAAAGCCAAAGTGTTTTAAGAAGG
The DNA here is from genome assembly GCA_030015575.1 of Agapanthus africanus. NCBI lineage: Eukaryota > Viridiplantae > Streptophyta > Magnoliopsida > Asparagales > Amaryllidaceae > Agapanthus > Agapanthus africanus. The sequence continues at coordinate 214,087,790 of JASDDO010000004.1, forward strand.
TTCGGTTAACTTGGTTCATGAGTTTTAGTTTAGGTCAGGTCATGGTCGCTGCCAAAGAGAGAGAGAAAAGAAACACTCAACGTGCACTCTAACCTAGATCAGAATGGTTAATCATTTTATCTAATCAGGATGGCCCCAACTGTTTCCTCGAATTCTCCTCCAAAACCAAAGGAGAATTAGTCAGGATCATCTAAAATCACCCGAGGAGTAATACCTACCCATCAGTGGGAATCGGGATCCAACTATCGTCGCATGATAACTTGATGGAAGCCACTCAAGTGACCACACTCCATAAGGTATGCACATGCCGGGCAAGTTTCCTGTATGTTTGAAACTCCCGATATAGTTTTTACCCCTAACGACTTATGACCTTCACTAGGTCAACATATCATAAGTCACAAGTCAAGTTCAACCCGTCATTATCCTGTATTATTTATGTTAGGTCCACGTTACCTCTCCCGGTACTTTCGGGGTTGCGGAAACGGTAAAACAAAAAAATTTCTAAACATGGACCGTAAAAGCCGGATCTTTGCTAAACAACACACTAGCATCCTAACTAGAGATTTATCTACTCGGTTAGGGGTTATACCTTAACTTGAACTCCTTCTCTTCTTGTTGTTCTTCTCTTTGCTTGCTCCGAGGGTTGATCCGGACTTTGGTCACCTCCGCGGCCTCCTTGAGTCGAAGACGATCCACCCGAGAGAGGTACACCGAGCTCCACCTCGAGCCGAGGTAACTAGGGCAAAGAGATTGCTAATCTAGAAGCCTTAGGTTGTGCAGAAGTGGTAAAGGGATGGTTTTGTCTTTGTGGGATCTTTATCTCTCAACACATGAGATCAAAAGATTAATCAAGAGGAGGAAGAAGGAGGAGCTAGCAACCATGGTGCATTTCTTTTCTTCTCATCAAAAAACAAGAGAGAGAGTGAGAAAAGAATTATGAGCATAAGAAAATGAACCATGGTTCAATAATGCAAAAACAATATCATTACTAATCCCATCAAGATAAAGTTTGATGGCTACATTGAAATGACCATTATCATAATCAAAATAGAAAAAGAAAAAGAAAAGAAGAGTGTAGATCCCTCTTGAAAGTCAATGGTCAACACGGTCAACCGGTCAACAAAGTCAAGAGAGGTCATGGTGGTCAAATGGTCAATGCGATTAGCCATCATAAAATTATCACTAAAAGGATTAGTAAATGATGCTCGCGGCTCATAATGGTTTTGACCAAACGAACTGCCAAAACCCTAATGAGTCCGAATCAACTGTCAAAACCCTAATGAGCCTGCCACATAACGGTTTTGGCCGAACCAACTGCCAAAATCCTGATGAGGCAACTCCTCCTTCATCGCTCCGGAAAACTGTGCATACACACCTGCATCCGCATTCCGTGGAATGCGGATGCGCAGAAGACAAAACAAATACATCCGTGCAATACTAGGATCCGGCTTAAACCAAAGCCCACTAGTACTGCCTGCCCGAACACCACACGCACACAAGTGTACGTAAGTGATCGCAGCCCTGCCGTAAAACCATACGGCCTCTACACATTTCGCTCAGTGCAGGGAAACTCTCTGTGTGAGACTCTAAAGACTCGACACTACGCAGGCAGTGGGTTTAACCACAGACCGCAAGCGGCACTAGCTGTACGTAACGGTCCCCAGGTAGATGTCGATAAGAAGGCCGATGAGGTAAACCCATCCGAACTCCTACTGAGCCTGTATGTGACAATCTCCATACAGTCCGGTCTGTTCGTCTGATACATCGCATGGCGGGCCTAGGGGGCAGTAAACGTCAGTCCCCTAATAGCGGTACAAGTCGTGTCGGAGTAAAGCCCAGAACACCCTGAGATAACACTGGAAACCTACCAGTATATCTCGCTTGCCCTGGCCAGGGACTACTCGTGTAATGGCTCTCCTAGACACAGCGCGATGTCAACCCCTAATACCGGGAGAGACGAATCCTGTCTAACCGTCACTGCCTCCAAGTGCTTCGGGACTGCACCCAACTACTACCTGTTTGCACGACTCAGTAGAGCCGTGGTAGGGTAGTAATCAAAGAACAGTGGGAACACACTCGAGGCGAAGTGACAGTGTCAAGTCAGCGGACTAAGCAGTACTCATGTCACCTGGGAACTGATAACTGACGATAGGTATAATACCAACCATCAGTTCCCGACGAGTCATGTCCAGTGTACTCGTAACCTAACGAGCACCCGCATACTATCTCAAGTACGGCGTACTGACGGCTGTGGGACAGACCGTCTCCCATACTGGGATGAGAAGCGCATACGCTAGTCTACTCCGGAGTATCGATGCCCTATCTCGATAATCCCACGACTAGGGACGTGTATAAGGATGTGCTTGTAGATTACCCAGCCCCCACGAGTGTGATCGCCATCACAACGCCGGTAATCAAGAAAAGATCCTAAGGGCTCTACTAATGCGTATAGGTGATATAATAAAGAAACACACATGTACACATTAAAGCAGAGACAAACCAAGTAGCATACTATTATATCGAGCAAGATTGTCTGTACAACTGTGAATATCCCAAGCTTCCATCAAGTAATATACATACTAGTATGATACAGTAATGGCCTCTAGGGCATATACACTAACAATCTCCCACTTGCGCTAAGGCCATGTACTGGCGTATCGAAGACCTATCATCTCGATCAGCCGCTCGAACTGAGTCTGGGGTAAGGCCTTCGTGAATGGGTCCGCTGTGTTGTCCTTTGTGTCCACTCTCCGCACCTCGATCTCCTGGCGATCAATGATCTCCCTGATCAGGTGATGCCGCCTTAAGATGTGCCTGGATTTCTGATGGGACCTTGGTTCCTTCGCTAAAGCTATAGCCCCATTGTTATCGCAATACAAAGGTATTGGGTCAACAATGGACGGAACCACCTGAAGTTCACTAATGAACTTCTTCATCCAGACCGCCTCTTTTGCGGCATCGCTTGCAGCAATGTATTCAGCCTCCATCGTCGAGTCTGCGATGGTATCCTGTTTGGAAATCCTCCAACATACCGCCCCTCCGTTGAGGGTAAACACAAAACCCGAGACAGACTTGCTGTCATCTTTATCACTCTGGAAGCTTGAATCGGTAAAGGACTCGACCCTGAGGTCTCCATTACCGTAAACCAGGAACATCTCCTTAGTCCTTCTCAGGTACTTGAGAATGTTCTTCACTGCTGTCCAGTGGTCCTCCCCTGGGTCTGACTGATACCGGCTTACCGCGCTCAGCGCGTAAGCTACATCTGGTCTTGTACATAGCATCGCATAAATTATAGATCCTACCGCCGAGGCGTAGGGTATAGTGCTCATGCGAACCCTCTCCTCGTCAGTCTTAGGAGACATCTTCTTGGAGAGGGTAATTCCGTGCAATGCGGGTATGTTACCGCGCTTGGAATCCTCCATACTAAATCTCTTTAGTACGGTCTCTATGTACCTGGACTGCGAAAGTCCCAATAGTCTCTTGGATCTATCTCTATAGATCTTAATCCCCAGAATGTACGAGGCATCACCCAGGTCCTTCATGGAGAACCGTTGTGACAAAAATAGCTTGACCGATTGTAGCATAGGAATGTCATTTCCTATCAAAAGAATGTCGTCCACGTACAAGACTAGGAATACGACAGTTCGTCCTACAATCTTCTTATAGACACAGGGTTCATCTTCGTTCTTGATGAAATCAAATTCCTTGATTGCCTCATCAAAACAGATGTTCCAGCTCCGCGATGCCTGCTTTAATCCATAAATGGATTTAAGCAACTTGCACACCTTCCCGCTGCTCCCACTGTCTACGAAACCTTCTGGCTGATCCATGTAAACGCACTCTTCCAAACAACCGTTTAGGAAAGCCGTTTTAACATCCATCTGCCAGATTTCATAGTCATGGAAGGCAGCAATGGCAAGTAGGATCCGAATGGATTTGAGCATAGCCACCGGAGAAAAAGTTTCGTCATAGTCCAAACCAGGTCTTTGACGAAAACCTTTTGCAACGAGTCTAGCCTTATAGGTTTCCACCTGCCCATCTACACCAAGTTTCCTTTTGTAGATCCATTTGCATCCAACGGGTTTTACCCTAGGTGGAGCAATATCCAAGGTCCACACTTTATTGGCGTACATGGACTCCATTTCGGATTGCATTGCTTCCTGCCACTTATCAGAGTCCCTACTGATAATGGCCTGCCTGAAACTGGTAGGGTCATCTTCTTCCAAGATGCAATCCTCTCGATCCCCGTCTATGAGAAAACTGTAGTATCTCTCGGGCGGATGAGAAATCCTACCAGATCTGCGGAGTGGCTGAGGTTCGTTAGTTGTAACTGAATCTAGCGGTTCCACCAAATCTTTTGTTAAAGCTTGTGTTTCTGGAATTTCATCCAGTTCTACCGTGCTGCCACTAATATTTTTAACAAGAAATTCTTTTTCTAAAAATGTGGCATTTCTTGAAACAATTATCTTCTGTTCCTCTGCATGGTAGAATAGATACCCACTTGAATCTTTTGGGTATCCCACAAACTTACACAAAACTGCCCGTGCCTCAAGTTTGTCTGGGTTCTGCTTTTTGACATAAGCCGGGCAACCCCAAATCTTAATACGTTTAAGATACAAACTCTTACCACTCCATATTTCATACGGAGTCTTAGGCATGGATTTGGATGGAACTTGATTCAATAGATGCGCTGCAGTTTGAAGTGCATAACCCCAGAATGAAAGAGGCAACTCAGCACTACTCATCATGGAGCGAACCATATCCAACAGGGTACGATTCCTCCTCTCCGATACACCGTTGTGCTGTGGTGTATAAGGAGGAGTAAGCTGAGAGAGAATATCATTCTCTTTTAAGTAATCTAGGAATTCCGTGCTTAAGTACTCCCCTCCCCTGTCAGACCGGAGGATCTTGATACTTTTGCCAGTCTGGTTCTCTACTTCGTTTCTAAATTCCTTGAATTTCTCAAAAGCTTCAGATTTGTGTTTCATCAGATACACATATCCGAACCTAGAGAGATCGTCAGTGAATGTGATGAAGTACGAGAACCCACCCCTTGCATGTATAGACATCGGACCACATACATCACTATGTACGAGTCCCAAGAGCTCTGCTGCTCTTTCTCCATGTCCGGTGAACGGAGATTTGGTCATCTTCCCTTTGAGACAAGACTGACAAGTTTCATAAGATGAAAACTCGAACGCATCCAAGAGTCCATCTTTATGCAACTTATTCAGTCTTTTCTCTCCGATATGACCAAGTCTACAATGCCACAAGTAGGATTCATTTGTATCTGAATTCTTCCTCTTGCGTGTGTTTTGTATATTGAGAACTGTATTCTGATTTAGAACGTAGATACCATTACACAGTGTACCCTCTGCAACCAGTACCTTATGAAGGTAAATGTTCATGATATTTCTATCAAGAACAAAGTTATATCCATCTTTATCGAGTAAAGAAACTGATATGATGTTGCAAACCATGGACGGTACATAGTAGCAATCGTTCAAAATCATAGTCTTGCCATTTGGCAATACTAGGTGATATTCACCGACGGCTGCCGCATTAACTTGTGCTCTGTTCGCTACTCTGAGCGACATATCACCCGGTGCAACTTTCCTACTTTTTCTCAGTCCCTGCAATAAATTACAGATATGAGATCCTGATCCGGTATCAAGTACCCAGGAGGTAGGGCTGACCGTAAAACAGTTCTCAATTACAAGAACACCTGAAGTAGATGCAAAACCATACTTCTTCTTCAACTGGGTATCCTGGGAATCCATACAATCCCCTTTCCCTTGCTCATACTTATGACTGTTGTCACAAGTTAGAGCTGAACCAACGTTCCCCAGCCCCGAATAAGAATTCGGATCGGTCAAGCGATACATTTTATTATCTTGATTAGGGCGTGAAATGGTTGCTACCTGGAGAGAGAGAAAAGAAACACTCAGCGTGCGCTCTTGCAAGATTAGATTGGTTTATTAGTTTATCTAACCAGGATGTCTCCCACTATTTCCTCAAATTCTTTCTTAAAACCTTTTAAAAGAAGAACTAGCCGGGATTTAATTCACGTCACAATACTTGCTTAACCTTTCAGCCAGGCTAGTGTCGGTACTTCGAGGGAGGTTTTCCAACGCTTTCGCGAAGTTCCTTAATTTAAGAACCTCTTTTCCCTGGGGGCGTAGCCCCGCTAACACCTTTCTAGACACCTGCTTGGTTTATAGCATTGATCGTTAAGCGAGAAAGTTCCCGAGGAGTAGCATATACTCACAGTAGGATCGGGATCCAAATATCATCGCGTGACAAAACTGAAGGAATCCTACCAGAATCATCACACTCCAAATGGTATGCAACACTAGCAAGTTTCAGTACTTTTGAAACTCCCGATGTGGTTTTTGCCCCTAGGACCCAAGTGACCTTGACACAGTCAACAAATCAAAGGGTCCTACTCAAGTTCAACCCGTCATTATCTTGATTGCATTAAACCCACCCGCATAACCCTTGACACAGTCAACAAGGTTACACGACTGTCCTAACCAATCACATTGTATCCAGCAGATAAGCAATACTCAGCTACCGTTCACTGCGTCTTGACACAGTCAACAAACGCAGCACGAATACTAAGTATAACTTATAAGAAATGACGGAGGGCTACGGCTGGGTTTTGGCGAAAACCCGTTAACGTAATGAACTTGATATCGTTGAAGGAACGTGATACACTTTTTGAAAATATAGTGGCGAAAAAACTTTTGCTAAAGAGGTCACTCCCTGTGAAGGGATCTCGGCTCTTTCCTCGTCGAATGAGGTGTAGGATATTCCAAACTGAATACCTCGATGCAAAGCAAGAATTAATCGACTATAGTGAAGTTATTACACTGACGCAAACTTTTGTCCAAGGGGTCACTCCCGATGAAGGGATCTCGGCCCTTGCCTCGTCGAATGAGGTGCTGGGCATTCATAACCGAATACCTCGATGCAAAACAAAAATGAACGTCCTTGTAATAACAGTTTTTTGAAAAATTGTTCCAACAACGTCTTTTAGGTTTATTTCCTTGCATTAGTTCTTTTAATGCGTCCCATCATTTAAATCCTACCATTGCAGAAAACAGCCAAAATATGACGTACGCTCATGCCATTCGCATTCGCCACGGGGCCCCGTCATCACCCGTTAGGTTACTTAACTAACGACAGAGCGGGGGCTGGGCTAGCGCGGCTATAAAACATAAGCAACGCCTAAATAGTTATTATATATAGATATATAGCAATGATAGCCAATCCAGATCACAGATGAACACTTTGGATATACTAGGAACCCGCGATTCGTTCGAGCCTGCAACGAAAAGCAGATTACACGGTCGCGATGAATAGCCAATACCCCACCCAAGACCCCTACGGGTGCGGCAAACTACCCTCAAAGTACCCGAAGCGAAGCAACCTCCCTCAACACCGTGAGTAGGCCACTCGGCACTTCGAGATACCCGGTAGTTTGTGCACCCCCTCCATGGGTCTGTCCTAGGAGCAAAAACAGTAAAAAGAATTATACAATGACGGCTACAACCCCGACCCGGTTGTGCGGCCATACAAATAATATTACATCAATTTACAAATTTATTACATGAATGAAAGAAAAAGAAACTCTCATCTCACATCCATCCCGGCTATTCATCCGCGACAATCCAACGAGTTCATATACACATACCATCAACAACACAGATCACAGATATGTATAACCCCACTAATCGACGTATAGCGATTAGTAGACGTTCAATACACATATAACATTACAGATATAACCATTAGCCAAAGTCTACAGAACATCGACCAAAAATACGGATTTTTGAGCCCCAAAAACAAATTTTGCTTTCTGGAAAATCTGGGCAGAAAAGTCATATATCAAAAATCCCAAAATACCCATATAAGAATACTGCAGAAAAGAAAATCGCCAACCGAGTTAACTCGGCCGCGGTTCCGCGGCATAAGCAAGCTTATGCCGCGGTTCCGCGGCGCTTTAACCGAGTTAGGTGACCATTTTTCTTCAGTATTCTATAAAAAGCCTGAGCCGATTTTTAGTGTATGATTTATTGATTTTGGAACAGATCTGAAAATCGGCAGAAACTGAATTTTTCGGGATGATTTTGCGGTTTTTCGTCCGGTCGATATTCTAAATACTTTGCTAACATGCTAGGGTGTGTTTAGTTAGGCTTTGATACCACTGTTAGGTCTACGTTACCTCTCCCGGTACTTTCGGGGTTGCGGAAACGGTAAAACAAAAAATTTTCTAAACATGGTAACATGGACCGTAAAAGCCGGATCTTTGCTAAACAACACACTAGCATCCTAACTAGAGATTTATCTACTCGGTTAGGGGTTATACCTTAACTTGAACTCCTTCTCTTCTTGTTGTTCTTCTCTTTGCTTGCTCCGAGGGTTGATCCGGACTTTGATCACCTCCGCGGCCTCCTTGAGTCGAAGACGATCCACCCGAGAGATGTACACCGAGCTCCACCTCGAGCCGAGGTAACTAGGGCAAAGAGATTGCTAATCTAGAAGCCTTAGGTTGTGTAGAAGTGGTAGAGGGATGGTTTTGTCTTTGTGGGATCTTTATCTCTCAACACATGAAATCAAAAGATGAATCAAGAGGAGGAAGAAGGAGGAGCTAGCAACCATGGTGCATTTCTTTTCTTCTCATCAAAAAACAAGAGAGAGAGTGAGAAAAGAATTATGAGCATAAGAAAATGAACCATGGTTCAATAATGCAAAAACAATATCATTACTAATCCCATCAAGATAAAGTTTGATGGCTACATTGAAATGACCATTATCATAATCAAAATAGAAAAAGAAAAAGAAAAGAAGAGTGTAGATCCCTCTTGAAAGTCAATGGTCAACACGGTCAACCGGTCAACAAAGTCAAGAGAGGTCATGGTGGTCAAATGGTCAATGCAATTAGCCATCATAAAATTATCACTAAAAGGATTAGTAAATGATGTCCGCGGCTCATAATGGTTTTGACCAAACGAACTGCCAAAACCCTAATGAGTCCGAATCAACTGTCAAAACCCTAATGAGCCTGCCACATAACGATTTTGGCCGAACCAACTGCCAAAACCCTGATGAGGCACCTCCTCCTTCATCGCTCCGGAAAACTGTGCATACACACCTGCATCGGCATTCCGTGGAATGCGGATGCGCAGAAGACAAAAAAAATCCATCCGTGCAATACTAGGATCCGGCTTAAACCAAAGCCCACTAGTACTGCCTGCCCGAACACCACACGCACACAAGTGTACGTAAGTGATCGCAGCCCTGCCGTAAAACCATACGGCCTCTACACGTTTCGCTCAGTGCAGGGAAACTCTCTGTGTGGGACTCTAAAGACTCGACACTACGCAGGCAATGGGTTTAACCACAGACCGCAAGCGGCACTAGCTGTACGTAACGGTCCCCAGGTAGATGTCGATAAGAAAGCCGATGAGGTAAACCCATCCGAACTCCTACTGAGCCTGTATGTGACAATCTCCGTACAGTCCGGTCTGTTCGTCTGATACATCGCATGGCGGGCCTAGGGGGGCGGTAAACGTCAGTCCCCTAATAGCGGTACAAGTCGTGTCGGAGTAAAGCCCAGAACACCCTGAGATAACACTGGAAACCTACCAGTATATCTCGCTTGCCCTGGCCAGGGACTACTCGTGTAATGGCTCTCCTAGACACAGCGCGATGTCAACCCCCAATACCGGGAGAGACGAATCCTGTCTAACCGTCACTGCCTCCAAGTGCTTCGGGACTGCACCCAACTACTACCTGTCTGCACGACTCAGTAGAGCCGTGGTAGGGTAGTAATCAAAGAACAGTGGGAACACACTCGAGGCGAAGTGACAGTGTCAAGTCAGCGGACTAAGCTGTACTCATGTCACCTGGGAACTGATAACTGACGATAGGTATAATACCAACCATCAGTTCCCGACGAGTCCTGTCCAGTGTACTCGTAACCTAACGAGCACCCGCATACTATCTCAAGTACGGCGTACTGACGGCTGTGGGACAGACCGTCTCCCATACTGGGATGAGAAGCGCATACGCTAGTCTACTCCGGAGTATCGATGCCCTATCTCGATAATCCCACTACTAGGGACGTGTATAAGGATGTGCTTGTAGATTACCCAGCCCCCACGAGTGTGATCGCCATCACAACGCCGGTAATCAAGCAAAGATCCTAAGGGCTCACTAATGCGTATAGGTGATATAATAAAGAAACACACATGTACACATTAAAGCAGAGACAAACCAAGTAGCATACTACTATATCGAGCAAGATTGTCTGTACAACTGTGAATATCCCAAGCTTCCATCAAGTAATATACATACTAGTATGATACAGTAATGTCCTCTAGGGCATATACACTAACAATTTAAACCCACCCGTACGAGATCTTGACTAGGTCAATAGGACCGTACGACTATCCTAACCAATCGCATATCCATGCAGCAGAAAAGTACTACAGAGCTACCGAACACTACGCCTTGACTAGGTCAACATACGTAGCACGAATACTAAGCAATACTCGTCTGAAATGACGGAGTGCTACGGCTGGTTTTTAGCGAAAAACCTTTAACGTAATGAACTCGATATCATTGAAGGAATCCAAGTGGTTTTACAAATATATAGTGGCGAAAACTTTTGCTAAAGAGGCCACTCCTGGTGAAGGGATCTCGGCTCTTTTCTTATCGAATGAGGTGCATGATATTCCTAACTGAATACCACTATGCAAAGCAAAAGAATCGACTATTGTGAAGTTATTACCCTGACACAAACTTTTGCCCAAGGGGTTACTCCCGATGAAGGGATCTCGGCCCTTGCCTCGTCGAATGAGGTGCTGGATATTTATAACCGAATACCATTGTGCAAAGCAAAAGGAAACTCCTGTAATGTCAGTTTTTAAAAAACTTGGTTCCAACAACATCATATAGGTTTGTTTTATCCTTGCATTAATCAGAATCAACGCAGTCCCATCAATTAAACATATCACACCACAGAAATGAACGAAAATATAATGTACGTATATGCTATCTGCATTCGCCACCGGGCCCTGTCATCACCCGTTAGGTTACTTAACTAGCGACAGAGCGGGGGTTGGACTAGTGCGGGTGCAAAACAAAACATATACAATATCTACTAGTATATACATATATATATATAACATTCATCCCAAGCATGATATAAGCAACATCACAGAATAGCGATAAGCATCACAGAACAAACGGATAATCTGGGAGCCCCGGGTTTCCTTTGAGCCGCAAGTGAAACCCGACGTTCCCCTGTTGTGTGGATAGCCTGTTCAATGTAAAACCTAGACCCCTACGAGCACAGCAAGTTACCCACCAAAACCAGAAGTGAGGCAACCCCAATCAATAAAGTGAATGGGCCACCCAACATTTCACAGAATCCAGTAACTTGAGCACCCCTCTGTGGGCCAACCTGTATCCCCTACGAGTGTGGAAAATAGCCCACCAATTCTAGAGTGAGGCCCCCTCTGTCTCAATGCCATGAGATGCGGGCCCGTTTCCCTATAGAATTCGGTTATTCGAGCACTCCATCGCGAGATAATCTTAGTATAGAAAAGAAAAAAATATATACAGTGGTGACATCAACCTCAACCCGGCCGTGCCCCAATAAATGAATATACAACAAGGCAGAAATGGCAGTCCACATGTCGGACGCTCGCCCCGCAATAATGAATATACAAATGAATCAAAACTGTACTACCAACATTGCACAATATGCTATCCAACACGACAATCCGACAATATCATCTCAAAGATATCACATCCAAAACCACAGATAAACTAGATGCGTGCAACCCCATCTAATCGACGTATAGCGATTAGAAGACATTAACAACACATGTACACATCACAGAAGAAAGTAAAGAAAACCACGACGTTAAAATTTCGGGCACAATTAGCAAACGAAACCAATTTCCAAAACCATGAAAAATCAGTGACCTAAAGTTCCAAAAATCACCGTTTTAAGCCAATTCGGAAGTCCGAATCAAAACGAAACGTGCCCGAACCTTCGCGGGGGGTTAGAGCATGAAATTAACTTCGATTCGGGGGGCCTAGAGGGGGTATCCCATGTTAGTTATATGTATACCCTAGAGGCCATTACTGTACATGAGATGTATATTGTATTGGATGCTGGGACATATATAGGTAGGACTTTCTTGCTCGACATGATAGTATGCTATCTGGTTGCTCTTTATCTTAACATGTATACTTGCAGTCTCTCTATTACATGTTGATAAAGCCCTTAGGATGTGTGCTCGACTTCCAGGACTATGATGCAGATCATACTAGTGGGGCCTGGGTAGTCAATGAGTACATCCTTCAATATTCCTAGTCGTGAGAATATCGAGACGGGGCATCGATATTCCAGAGTAGACTAGCGTATATCTTCTCGATCCATGTGATGGGCGATGGATGATCCCATATCCATTGGTGTTTGACATCAGAGATGGTATGGGGGTGCTCAGTGGTGACTGGGTACACTGAACGGACTCGCCGAGAACTCCCAGATGGTATTATACCTTACGTCAGATGGCAGTTCTCTGGTGACACTGGTACAACTTAGTCTGTTGAGCCGAGATCGTCATAGAGTCTTGTGTGTCTCCCACTTTGCTTTGATTTCCACCCTACCATGGCTCTACCGAGTCGTGCAAACAGGTGGTTTTTGGGTACAGTCCCGATTCACATGGAGGCAATGAGCGATAGGAGGGGATTCGTCTCTCCCGGTATTGGGGGTTGATGTTGTGCTATGCTCGACTGGCCATAACTGGAAATCCCTGGCCACGGTTGCACTGATTTACTGGTAAGTGTTATCAGTAGTTTCATGCTTGTTATGGACCTTACATCGGCATGACTTATCAAGCTACTGGGGTCTGACGTTTACCACCCCTAGGCGAGATATGCGACATATCAGACGAACAGACCGGACTGTGCGGTAAGTGTTACTGGTTGGATTCACAGGAGTGTGAGCAGGCTTGCTCGTTGATCTTCTGATCGCTCAGTACCCGGGTGGCCGTTACGTTTAGCAGACCGCTTGCGGCTTGTGGGTGTTTGATATGATCATCACCTACTGCCGGCGTATTGACGAGTCTTTAGAGTCCTACACAGGGGTTTCCTGGCTCAAGCGAAACGAAATAGGAGCGCATATGAGATATGTGCGGGACCGAGAATAATACCAGTATGTGATACTGTATTTTATTCTCGCGATTTGTATCATCGGACGGTTATATGTGATATAGCCGGGTTACCGAATCAAGTGTTGATTCGATATATTGATACACTACATATTAGTCGGTTATATGCGATATGACCGGATCATTAAATCAAGTATTGATTTAATGATTTAATGTATAATTATATATTTGATATATTACTTTACATTAACTAGTATTTGTTCACTTAAGATTGATTTTCTCACTTGATGTGCACAAGTTGTATATATGATATATGTTTGTGCACTAGTTTGTATCATGATTGATGATACATGCAAACTTGGGTGTGTGTATGACTTACACCATGTTTAGGTTAATGGTTGGGTTTTATTTGTCTATTTTATTTATTTTGATTAAACTAAATGGTGGCTTTTTCTTTTGGCTTCAAGCTTCATGAAGCTTCTTAGCATATTTGAAAAAGTCTAACCATTTTGTTTTGTTCTTTGACCTAACCATCAACCTAAACTCTAGTTTATTCTCTACAAAAGTTAACTCACCCATGGTTGCAAGATGATAGACTTCACTTGATTATTCATTCTTTTCTTTCTTCTTCATCTTCTTCATGAAGTGAAGAAACCTTTCTTGAAAAATTTCAAGTGATGAAATCAAGTGAGAAATCCAAATCCAAAGTGAACCCACTTCCTATTTCTTCATCCTCTACCACTTGCCATGTTGTATAGGGTGTTTTTTTCACAAGGTTTGTGACCAAGTGAAGATGGAGCTTGAGTTTGAGTCTCCCCGACGTAGATCATCTTCGGCCTCGAAGTCAACGACCTAGCCCGCTGTTTTCTCCGATGAAACCAACGCTAGGGTTCGAGATCTCGATGATCGTAGCGAAGGGACGTCAACACGGAGCTTTAGAAGTGAAGGACCGGATCTACAAAGGTTGTAATCCCTTTCACTTATTAGTAAAGTTGTTTGCTTGCTTATAGTTTGCTTGCTTATAGTTTCGCCTTACCTCTAGTTAACGATCTTGCATAGAGTTGTTAGGCACACAAAAATTTGATTTTGGCATGGTTGATGCCTTGTGGAACCTCATGAGTGTGCCTAGGAACCCTACAGTGGTATCAGAGCCTAGCTAGAGCTTTAGGCGAAGTGTAGACGAAGTTAGAAAGCCGATCGAACCCCGAAACCCTAATCGATACCCTTCTCTGTACATTTTTTGAAACTGTGAATTTTTGTGAATTAAAAATATCCAAAAAATTCAGCACGGTTTTATAGGAATTACTGTGGAGCACGTGACCCTAAGTTGAGCAATGCGCTGCGGAACCGCGGCCCCACCCTGGATTGCGCGGCGGTTCCGCGGCCATAAAGGTGACTCTTGGCACGTGCTTTGCACAGTAATGCCCGTATGTAATTCCTCTGTTTTTTGGGAATTTTTGATTTATACTCAACAGTTGAGTTTTCTGGGGTGTATTGGGGCCTCGTTGGTTTGATCGGATATTTTAACTTTGTTTTTGTGTTTTTCCGGGTAATTTAGAAAGTGTTAAAAAGTTCGACCGGATATCAATATCTCATTTTTCCGACTGCCGGAAAATTTCCAAGTGTTGGATTTTTCCGTAGTTTAAGAACGTCTAAGTAGTGCAAGTAACGCGATGGACCCTCTAGAAGACAACAAACCTCAACTCGATTATGTGACCGTCTTGAACTGCCCTTTGAACCTTAGGGTTTGGGGCAGTACGGCGTGCCACATGTGAGGCGTTGGCTTGACCCTTCTATGGCTGGACCGTTGGTACTGTGGCATGAAATGGATGTTTTTAAACTCCCCTCAAGTGTTGAGCTATTGGGATAACTTGGGTGTTTGATTATTCGATCGGAAAGTTTAACATTGTCTATTTATCTGGAATGTGATACAATAATTGGAATCAACAACATTTGAATGTTATAAATCTAACACTTTAGTCTCATTTGATCGGTTGCCACGGAATTTTGATGTGATCAAAAGTCCGTCGCAATCACGTAGCGTACGCGGATACTCGCGGGGTAAACTTAATAGACAGCTACACCCCATAGCCCCGACCAAGTGACTGTAGGAGAACCCCCGTCGCCAAAAGCATCCGTTCGGGTGCTCGCGGCAGCGGTGTTCCGCCTTAGTGCACTTCGTCGACGGTATAAGGGGTGCGGCCTTCTACTAAAGTTTGCGACGAGCATTCGTTCAGGATGTCGGGAATCTTGTTGAATTGCCCGACTTTATATTGAAAAGTGTTTTCGATAATGAGACTAAAATGCGGGGTTTATAATTGTTAGGCATGCGATGTCTAAGGAATTCATTTAATTAGGCATGCGATGTCTAAAGAGGTTGCGGATTCCAACTGTTGTAGTTTTACACTTTCTTTTCTGCAACCGTAAGTGTAATATGTGATATCGCCGGTTTCGTTGTTATATGTCAACGACAATTGGGATACGCATATTTACTTACGTTGATGATATGTGATGTTATGTGTTGCTGGATATGTTATATTGGATCGTCGTGTTTGAATAGCCGGGTTTTTTTTATGTGAGACGAGTGTTTTTCATTTTCATTCATGTAAAAAACTTGTATGTAATATTCTTTTATTGGGGCACTTCCGGGTTGAGGATGATGTCACCATTGTATATTATTTACTTTTCCGCATTAGGATAGACCTAAGGAGGGGAGCACAAGTAACCGGGTTCTAGGGTCCAGTGGGAGACCATCTCGAGGAGTCGAGTCCGGGTCTCCTAACTCTAGAATTGGTAGGGTTGCTTGCCGCTCTCGTAGGGGTCTAGGGTGTGGGATTGGCTATTCATCACGACCGTGGAATCCGTGTTTTATACAGGCTCAAAATAAAACACGTACGTCCTAGTATATCCAATATTTCATATGATATTTTCTGCTGCGTTATCTGTGATGTGATCATGTGATTTGTTCAGATAGATATTGTATATAGTATATATGATATATTATATAGACGTTGCTTATGTTTTACACCCGCGCTAGCCCTGCCCCGCTCTGCCGTTAGTTACCTAACCTAACGGTGCAGACGGGACATCAAGGCGAATGCGGATGGCATAAGTGTACGTTATATTTATCTGTGATGTTTAGGTGGACTTAAATGATGGGACATTCATTAATGAGATTAATGAAAGAAAATAAACCTAAAAGATGTTGTGGAATCGAATTTCAAAAATAAAACAGGTAGCTATAGTTCTTGCTTTGCATCGCGGTGTTCCTTGTAGAACATCCTGCACCTTATTCGATAAGGAAAGGGCCGAGATCCCTTCACCGGGAGTGACCCCTTTAACAATAACTGGCAGATGCTACAACCCTCAGTTTGTCTTTTGATTGCTTCTATAGTTTTTGCTTTGCACAGCGGTATATATGATATATCCTGCACCTTATACGATGAGGAAAGGGCCGACGATCCCTTCACCGGGAGTGACCCCTTTAGCAAAACTAGAAAGGCCTAAAAAACACTCCATTTAAAAACCATTTGATTCTGCAGCGAGATCAAGTTCAAAGCGTTAAAGGTTTTCATAAAAACCATTCGCAACCCTCCGTCATTTTAGGAAGTAGAGTACTTAGTATTCGTGCTGTGTTTGTTGACCATAGTCAAGGCACGGTGTACGGTAGCTAAGTAATGTCTTCCTACACCGCATATGATGCGATTAGTTAGGACAGTCGCGTGACTTTGTTGACCTTAGTTAAGGGTCATGTGGATAGGTCTAATTAATCACGAAATGACGGGTAGAACTTGACTAGTGCTTATGATTTGTTGACCATAGTTAAGGTCATAAGTGCTGGGGGTAAAAACCTTTATCGGGAGTTTCAAGTGTTAAAATTTTCAATGAGATTGCATACCTTCTATATGATAGTTGGATCCTGATACCCACTACGAGTAATTGTTACTCCTGGGAGAGTTCTGCACTTTACAATTAGCCGATCAAATAGGTGTCTAGAAAGGTGTCAACGGGGTTACGCCCCTGGAAAAACGAGGTTTACTTTAATTAGGTCCGTGCGAGAGCACGGGGAACCTCCCTCAAAGTACCGGCACTGGCCTGGCTGAAAGATTGGCGAACTTGTAGAGTGTAATTAATCCCGAGTAGTCTTTCCTTTTAGGGTTTGAAGGAAAATTTGATAAAAAAAACAGTGGGAGCCATCCTGATTAGATAAAATAAATAACCAATCTAGTCTTACAAGAGCGCACGCAGAGTGTTTTCTTCTCTCTCTCTCCAGGTAGCAACCATGTCACGCCTTAATCAAGATAATAATATGGATGTATTGACCGAACCCGCTTGTTATACTGAGCTGGGGAACGTTGGTCCCGCTCCAACTTATAATTGTTATAAGACCGAGCAGGAATTAGGGGAATACCAGGATTCCCATGCCGCCCAAACGAAGAAAGTGCATGAGATGCATCTCCTTCGGGTGCGTTCATTACAAAGAACTGCATCTCAGTATCCTCTGTGTCCTGGGTATTTGATACCGGATCAGGATCCCAGATATGTAATCTGTTACATAGGGCTAAAGAAAGGTAGAGAACTGAGAACGGATGATAAGTTTCATGAGACAGAAAACGGTGCAAGTGTTGCAGCCAAGTTTGTTGGTCACTATCACCCTGTGTTTCCAAATACATTGATTATGAACGAATGTTATTAGATATCGAACCTGATATACAACATCATATCAGTCTCTTTATTTACTAAAGAAAGGATATAATTTTGTATTGTTGGATAATCTTTTGAACATATCCTATATCAAAAGTTGATCGATTCAGGCACGTTATCTAAAAGCATTGACGTTCTAAATCAAACTACAGTTCTTAGTATACAGAACACACACGAGAGGAAGAGTTCAGAAATGAACGAATTTTTCATGAGGCATTGTAGACTAGGTCATATCAATGCGACCCGACTAGCCAAGTTACATTTAGATGTATATTTAAATCAGTTTAAATTTACATCTTATGAAACTTGCCAGTCATGTCACAAAGATAAGATGACCATAGCTCCGTTTACTGGAAACAGAGAAAGAGTTAGTGAACTCTTGGGACTGATACATAATGATGTATAGAGGTCCCCAGTCTACATATGCCAAGACTGGTTCTTTATACTTCCTTACATTCACTGATGATCTCTCAAGATTCGGACACATGTTCCTGTTGAAACACATATCTGAAGCTTTTGAGAAATTCAATGAATATAAGTTAGAAGTAGAGAACCAAATACAGGTATAAGTATTATGTCCTATGATGAGATCAGGGAGGAGAATACTTGTGCATGGAATTCTTGGACTATTCTAAAGGAGAATGAGATTCTCTCTCAGCATTACTCCTCCGTATACACCACAGCACGTCGGTGTATCGGGGCGGAGCAATCACACCCTATATGATATGGTGCGCTCTATGATGAGTACTACTGAGTTACCTGTTTCCTTTTGGGGGTTATGCACTTAAGAAGCTGCATACCTATTGAATTAAGTTCGAATCAGATCACTTCCTACCACTCCATATGGGATATGGTATGGGAAGAGCCCATCTCTTAAGCAAGTTAAGATTTGGGGTTGTCCGGCCTATGTCAAAAGCAAAATCCGGACAAGCTCGAGGCAAGGTCAGTTCTGTAGAACTGGAAAGATTTCCAGCTATACAAACTACAGCCAATGATTTGATAGAACCAAAGGATTCAATAGTCTCCGACGAACCTCAGCCTCTCCGCCGATCTAGCAGGGTTCCTCATCCGCCTGAGAGATACTTCGGTTTCTCGATGACAGTGGGAGCGAGGATTGCATCATGAGATGATGACCCAACTAGTTTCGAGCAGGCCATCAAGAGTGAGGACTCTGTAGGAATGGCTAGGTGCTTAGCAATCTGAGATGGAATCCATGTACACCAACAAAGTATGGACTTTGGATGCTATATCTGAAGGGTTAAATCCCCATCAGGAGCAAGTATATCTTGAGAAGATTACCTGGTGTAGATGGAAAAGTTAAGACTTTCAAAGCTGGACTTGTTAAAGGTTTTCGTCATCAACCAGGCGTGGATAATGATGAAACCTTTTCCAGTGCCTGTGCTTAAGTCCATCCAGATCCTACTTGCCACAGCTACATACCATGATTACGATATCTGGCGGTTGGGTGTCATGACTGCTTTTCTAAATACTGATTTAGAAGAGAGCGTCTATAAGTACACAGCCAAAGGGCTTCGTAAGTAGTGGGAGCAGCGGAAACATGTGCAAGTTGCTTTACAGATTAAAGCAGGCATCGCGGAGTTGGAACATCTGTTTTGATGCGATAGTCAAAGAGTTTGACTTCATCAAAATGGTAGATGAACCTTGTGTATACAAAAAGGTAGTAGAGAGTAAGGTGGTCATCCTCGTATTGTACGTGGACAACTTACTCTTGATAGGAAAAGAGTTTCCTATGCTACGCACGGTCAATCTCCTCTTATCACAAGGATTCTCCATATAGGATCAAAGTGATACCTCCTAAATCCTAGGTTTTGGATCTATGAGATAGATCTAAATGGATATTAGGATTCTCACTAGGTGTAGTGAGATGGTATCAATCGATCCTGGGGAGAATCACTGGAAAAGTTCCAGGGTGATAAGGACGACTGAATGTCAGTAGAGGGACGGTATGTTGGAAGAGTTCCAACCGAGATACCGTCGCAAACTAGACGATAAAGGCCGGAGACATCACTATCAAAGATACTACCAAAGAGGCAGTTTGGGTGTATATTAGTTCATGAGATGAACTAGGTTCCTACCATTGTGTGACAATGGAAGTGTGGCTTTGGCCCAGGAACCCCGATCCCATCAGTGACCCAGACATATTCTGAGGCAGCATCACCTGATCATGGAGATAGTTGATCTCCAGGGTGATCGAGGTTAGGAGAGTAGACTCAGAGGACAACACGGCGGATCCACTCACAAAGGCCCTTTCCCAGAGAGAGACTATTATGGGATGGTTGAGTATGAGATACTACAACCACTGCTACAGATGGCCCTAGTGCAAGTGGGAGATTGTTAGTTATATGTATGCCCTAGAGGCCATTACTGTACATAAGATGTATATTGTATTGGATGCTGGGACATATATAGGTAGGACTTTCTTGCTCGACGTGATAGTACGCTATCTGGTTGCTCTTTATCTTAACATGTATATTTGCAGTCTCTTTATTACATGTTGATAAAGCCCTTAGGATGTGTGCTCGACTTCCAGGACTATGATGCAGATCATACTAGTGAGGCCTGGGTAGTCAATGAGTACATCCTTCAATGTTCTTAGTCGTGAGAATATCGAGACGGGGCATCGATATTCCAGAGTAGACTAGCGTATATCTTCTCGATCCATGTGATGGGCGATGGATGATCCCATATCCATTGGTGTTTGACATCAAAGATGGTATGCGGGTGCTCAGTGGTGACTGGGTACACTGAACGGACTCGCCGAGAACTCCCAGATGGTATTATACCTTACGTCAGATGGCAGTTCTCTGGTGACACTGGTACAGCTTAGTCTGTTGACCCGAGATCGTCATAGAGTCTTGTGTGTCTCCCACTGTGCTTTGATTTCCACCCTACCACGGCTCTACTGAGTCATGCAAACAGGTGGTTTTTGGGTACAGTCCCGATTCACATGGAGGCAATGAGCGATAGGAGGGGATTCGTCTCTCCCGGTATTGGGGGTTGATGTTGCGCTATGCTCGACTGGCCATAACTGGAAATCCCTGGCCACGGTTGCACTGATTTACTGGTAAGTGTTATCAGTAGTTTCATGCTTGTTATGGACCTTACATCGGCATGACTTATCAAGCTACTGGGGTCTGACGTTTACCACCCCTAGGCGAGATATGCAACATATCAGACGAACAGACCGGACTGTGCGGTAAGTGTTACTGGTTGGATTCACAGGAGTGTGAGCAGGCTTGCTCGTTGATCTTCTGATCGCTCAATACCCAGGTGGCCGTTACGTTTAGCAGACCGCTTGCGGCTTGTGGGTGTTTGATATGATCATCACCTACTGCCGGCGTATTGACGAGTCTTTAGAGTCCTACATAGGGGTTTCCTGGCTCAAGAGAAACGAAATAGGAGCGCATATGAGATATGTGCGGGACCGAGAATAATACCAGTATGTGATACTGTATTCTATTCTCGCGATTTGTATCATCGGACGGTTATATGTGATATAGCCGGGTTACCGAATCAAGTGTTGATTCGATATATTGATACACTACATATTAGTCGGTTATATGCGATATGACCGGATAATTAAATCAAGTATTGATTTAATGATTTAATGTATAATTATATATTTGATATATTACTTTACATTAACTAGTATTTGTTCACTTAAGATTGATTTTCTCACTTGATGTGCACAAGTTGTATATATGATATATGTTTATGCACTAGTTTGTATCATGATTGATGATACATGCAAACTTGGGTGTGTGTATGACTTACACCATGTTTAGGTTAATGGTTGGGTTTTATTTGTCTATTTTATTTATTTTGATTAAACTAAATGGTGGCTTTTTCTTTTGGCTTCAAGCTTCATGAAGCTTCTTAGCATCTTTGAAAAAGTCTAACCATTTTGTTTTGTTCTTTGACCTAACCATCAACCTAAACTCTAGTTTATTCTCTACAAAAGTTAACTCACCCATGGTTGCAAGATGATAGACTTCACTTGATTATTCATTTTCTATTTATTGATTATTCATTCTTTTCTTTCTTCATCATCTTCTTCATAAAGTGAAGAAACCTTTCTTGAGAAATTTCAAGTGATGAAATCAAGTGAGAAATCCAAATCCAAAGTGAACCCACTTTCTATTTCTTCATCCTCTACCACTTGCCATGTTGTATAGGGTGTTTTCTTCACAAGGTTTGTGACCAAGTGAAGATGGAGCTTGAGTTTGAGTCTTCCCGACGTAGATCATCTTCGGCCTCGAAGTCAACGACCTAGCCCGCTCTTTTCTCCGATGAAACCAATGCTAGGGTTCGGGATCTCGATGATCGCAGCGAAGGGACGTCAACACGGAGCTTTAGAAGTGAAGGATCGGATCTACAAAGGTTGTAATCCCTTTCACTTATTAGTAAAGTTGTTTGCTTGCTTATAGTTTCGCCTTACCTCTAGTTAACGATCATGCATAGAGTTGTTAGGCACACAAAAATTTGATTTTGGCATGGTTGATGCCTTGTGGAACCTCATGAGTGTGCCTAGGAACCCTACATCCCACCCTCGAGACTACCACTAGGTGGCCAGGGGATGAGGCAGACCCGAAACTGCCCAAGGTGGGACGGTTTCAGGTCCCCACCGCCAAGACCGTCTTGTGGTGGTCTTGGGGAGTGGGCCCAGCCGTTCGGTCCACCCCGAGGTCTCTCCGGGGTGCCCATGCTTGTGACAACCCGAAGGTACAAAACGTGACCGGCACTTAAATTACGAAACGTTTAAAGGCATAACGTAATCTAAGTAAGCCGAAGCCCAGAAATCTAAACCATTTAAAAGAAGAAGTGTAGGAAAACAAGTTAAAAAAAAAAGCAACATCAAATTTTCTCAAAAATTTCGGCTGTCTCCTTTGTAAAAACTGGCCCCAAACGGGTACAAGCAAGAATATATACATAAGCAATAATAAAAAGGCATCCCCAAGCGGGAGCTAGATCTTCGCCAATTGGCGGTCACAACCACGCAAGCAATATAATATACAACGCCGAAGGGCGAGGAACAAAACTCAAAGAAAACCATCAAAACCACCAGAAAACCATAATAGTACAAGCGCAACTCTAAGGTCAAAAGAATAAACAACTGGTCTTCTAATTCTATCAAATTATACAAGTCTAGTTGATGGAGCTTACTAGATACAAATGAAATAATAAAAGTACAACGGCGGTCCCGATACAAGTGAACCAACCTACCAAGCAATCACCCTGAATGAAATGATGTGCCAGCAAGCCGCCAAGGAAACCTGTACATCTAAACCTGTAAGAAAAATTTGGCACAACGGGGGTGAGTTGCCAACTCGTGAGTAGAAGACATCTGTGAGTAGAAATCGCATGCATGACGATCTCCTAGGTCATAATATATATATATATAACACTAGATATCTAGTAGTGACAGGGTAATAATCTATGCATAAGTGCAATACTCAGTGTATCGTGTCAGTGTCACTAAACAGTAATGAGCCACATATCTGATGTATGAATGCATCATGAATGAGAAAATCAACCACGAAATCTGAATAATCTGATATAAAAAAAACATCAATGAATCTTGAATAATAAGACTGAAATCTCATCAGTGAAATCAACAGAAAACTGTGTCAAGCATCGACACAAAATATATATATGTCAAAATCTCAATATCTCATATCTCTTTATCTCAAATCTCAATATCTCTGTATCTCAAATCTCAATATCTCTGTATCTCCGGCTCCAGCAATCCGGATCGGCCCCTATCATCCAATCTCACGACTACGGTCGGTATCCTCCGGATATCCGCCGCGTCCAAAAACAACAACAATAACCGGTGGGTAGTGCTCCCCTGCCGGGCTCAACGCCATCATCTGCGATCTTCTTGTCCCGGGGTACCGCACCGGGTCCACCATGTACCCGCAGACGGTGCATCCCCCTCCTCGAATCGGGTATATATATAGTTCAAGAACCGAGAAAACTCATGGTTGATGCCACACACATCATATCACAAGAAAACCGCAAATTTCTATTTTTAAATAATGATAAAAGTTTTATAAAATTCTTGCGATTTTCCCCAATATCCAGAAATCTCATGGAAATCCGAAATCCAAGAATCCAGAGTAAATAAATAGTGGATATCGACATAAAGCACCAGAATAGTACATGAATGAATACATGAATGCATGAAGTATCTATGAAAAGAATGCAATCTCTAAGTTAACACATGAGAGCAATCACACAAATATTATGCAGTAACTAGCATTTAGCTGATTATATCAATGAGAAAATATGTTCTAAAGTGTACGTGACATGGCAATTACCGATGATGATGTGTGTGAGCCGGCAAACAAGTGTATGTGAAACATGCGCATCATCGGTAATGGTGCTGGTGTCCTAACAAGCAGGGTTCATAATTATTAAAGAAAACACGTGCATAAGCATATAATGCGATGAGAGCAACATGAATATACGAAGAATGATGAAGTAACAATAACATTGAAGAATATACATTATCCAACTACGGGTCATACAGTTTGGCGTTTGAAATAGCACGAATCGTGGTTTCCAGAAAAGTAGGGGCTACGGGGTTTTATCGAAAAGATGTGTCCTTTGAAAAATCCGAAGTATCCCCCAGGCTGTCTTTAAAAATGCACACGATTCGTTAGCTTTGAAAAATAGGTATGACTCGAGCCTTAACCAGTATTTATCTAACCAACTAAGGGACTGAACTAAAGAAGCTAGTCGATAGGTAAGATGAGTCCACCTAAAATCTGAGTCGATATCTCTAGCAGTCGGCGATCCAGCATCAATAGCGTCATGTACAAAGTACGACTTTCTCAAGTCAAGAGTGCAGATCAATCATCACATCTATACCTCGTACGGTAAAACCCATCGTACGGAATCCCAGAATCGGGGTACGGGTCAACTATCATATTTATATCATTATTTATCTGGGTATCGTCATCAATCAATATCACAATCTAGGTACTGTTCTAAAGTCTCGTATATTCCGATATCATCAACACATATCATTATATATGACTACACATCACCCAAACGATCCGTTATAAATTTCATACCATATCTCATATCACATCTTAATCATATGTCAATTATCATATATATATATATATATATATATATATATGTATGTATATATATATCATCATTCACATGGTATCATCGTCAAACAATATCATGATCTGGTTACTAATCTAAGGTCTCATACATTCCAATGTCCTCACATATTTTATCGTATACATAAATATATTTCTCATTGCCCAGCGATCCGCTAGTATCATAACATATCTCATATCATAACTCGATCACATATCAAATATCTCACGGCATCATGCCCGATCATATCCACTCATCCCCAAGTATCACATAACATCCTCATATCACGTGTATATGTTGTAGACCTAGAAAACAAGTGTGGGTGTGTGTGCGTATATGCGTGCGCTAACCTATACTCTAGGGTCTCGCGACTAAGGACTAGAATAAGAGAACTGTCATCCAAAATACCCAAAATTCCGATCCATGGTCATCCTAGAACTTTTCTTGTTCAGTATTCATATCACGCCATAACATAACAATATATAACTATCTCAAGGCCACATCATATCCTACAGTTGCGGGGGTGCTATACGCCATCCACCCGACTTCCCCCGTAGATATACATCTACTCACCTGGTCCTTGTCTGCCGAAGTCGATGCCGCCATCCTCTTCTTCATCGTCCAAATTCCACGTGAGGGATACCTATACGCAAACATATATATAATATTGTAAACCGAAATCGCGGACAAAACCAAAACGGCACACGAAACGCGCATTGGTTAAAACCTATGACCCGCTCATACAAAAGAACCAAATAACCCTCGATATCGGCGTACAAACGCCGATTGATCGAGATAAAACACAAACGTACAAATCGTAATTCCAAAACTCACTAATTATAATATAAATAGGGTTTAAATCATCAAAATCTTAAAATTAATTAAATCGTTTTATTTCGTAAAAACCTAGAAAGCACTTAATTACCGTTTTAATTCGAAACTTGATGTCTTAACAAAACTAATGGCCATAATATTCACTAAATATCATAACTAGGTCATATAAACCATTTCTATAATTTAATCTCATCAATTTGTATTAAATCCAAAATTCTAGTTTGCAAAAATATCAAATTTTAACACTTTTTAAAGCAAAATTCACAATTCAACAACTAAGCTTGGTTTTGCATGAGCTAAAGTATTAAACTAGAATTTAAAATGTTAATAATGTCATGAAACCCTAATTAGATTTTAATCCCAATTATTTAATCAATTTCTAAAAACCTAGTTTGCAAAATAGCATAATTATCAAAATTTTAAAGTAAAAATTAGCAAACTAGTAACTAGATTAGATTTTGCATTCCATTAGCATATTAATCTACTCGCTAAAACCATAATATAATAATAAAAACCCTCACTAGAATTTTATCTCACATACATATATATTTAACAAAAATCTAGTTTGCAACAATTAAGCAATTTGCATATTAGTTGTAACAATTAGTGACTTAACAATCTAGATTAGATTTTACATGTCTTTATGTGTTAAGCTACATATTAAAACTATGAACAATTTATAAAAACCCTATCTTGATCACAAACCCTTTCTTGAATTTTTTATTTAGCAACTAGAACCCTAATTAAACACCGAAATCCATTCAATTTAAGTAATTAACCTTCAATTAACACTAGGATTAGGATTATACCTCACTAAATATGAGATTAAACATGCACCCAAGCCTCCCAAATATGCTATCTTTGCTCCAAGATCCAAGCTAGATAGGCCAAAGAATAATGAGCAGAGATTGGATTAGGAATTTGTGGTTTTATTTTGGATTTTTTTTTAATTTTTTGATGATTTTTGAAGCAAGTAAAGTGGGGAAAATTTTTTGGGCAGCCAAGGTTGGTTTCGGCCATGGTGTGGAGGAAAGAAAGAGAGAGAGAAAATGTGTGGTATTGTGTAGAAAGTTCACTAATAAATGTATTTTTTCACTTAAACCCTTAACTATTTAATTTTTCAATTTAAACATTTTCCTAGAAATCTCTAGAACCATGGAGATTTTAAGAATTTTGCATGAAACACACTTATTTTAAATTGTCATGGTTCATTTTTGTCAAATTAACCCCTTCCAATTTGTATTTATCACTAATTAAATGTTTAATTAAAAACTTATATTAATATTTGAATTAATTAATTAAGTAAAAATATTTAAGTAAACTAATAATTTATAAGTGACCAAAAAAATATCAATTACTAGCAATTACTTAGTTAAAATAGGCGTATTTAAATCAATATTGAAAAATAATTGTAGTTGAGTTCTACGGAAAATACGGTTTATTTTACCGATTATCAGAAAATTCACCTAAAGGGTTTTATTTATTTAATTATTTATTTATTTTTTAAAATCTTACAATCTTCCCCCCTTAAAGAAATTCGGTCCCCGAATTTAAATCAAAACTCCTCCAAATACTAAAACATTTAGCAAAACACTCAAAGCGTTGGGGCTCCGAAATCATCAATATTTAAAACACATTGTAGTGAAATGCATGCGCATGAAAAACAGGTACATAACTCAAAATAAAAACTCCATCAAGCATAATGCAATTATCGGAGTTATGGTGAAAATACAATGTCAAAGTCCAATATGAACTCAACATGATATACTCAAAACTTAAACATATATATGATACGCATTGTTATAAAACCGTCCAAACATCTGACAAAAAAACATGCAAAACCTTTTCCTAAATCACCGTGCGATGCGCGAATCACGGCACAAGTAGCGGACGTTTATTTTTTTAAAAAATAGCTATACATATATATCTTTTATTTAACATACACGCCCCGCCTGGTTACTAAACCAAATAGTAATTATTATAAAAACATACTGCTCAAAATGAAATCAATCCCAATTACAGCATAAAAAAATATCATGTGCGTCCGGTGCGCACTGAAATCGAAACCAAATACAGAAGCCACGAATATGCACAGAAACAAAACTGAGTGCAACGGGTGTGCACCAAAACATCTGTCAAGTGCAACGGGCGTGCACGACAACAATATCAGGTGCATCTAATCTGCACAAATCCCGATTTAGTGCATCTGGTGTGCACAAAATCGCATCAAGTGCGCCAAGTGTGCGCAAGAATCTCAATCAAGTGCACATGGTGCACGAAAACATATACCGAATATCAAAATCGAAATCACAGTACGAAAAGTGCATGAAAACTATGCCGAAGCATACGTCAAACCATGTGCAACCCATATGCAAGAAATCAAATCAATATCTCAAAATGTATAAAACCAAATCGAGTGCACTGGGTATGCATAAAACAATATCAATACAACTGATATATGGAACACGAATAGAGTGTAATGAATGTACACATAGGAAATACCAATTATAAAACGAAATCATCAAAATACAAGAATCCAAACAACGGAAATGTGATATTCGAATCACCAAATCGTAAATCGTAACACCGACGTCAATGTGCTCCTCTTCCCTCTGGTGTCGACTGATTCGAACTCGTCTCTTCGTAGCTGTATGAACTGTGCTACAAACGGATATACTCATATCTAGAGTCTCCCGAGTAATGTATCCCATCACATGATATCCGGACTACGTTAAACTTTTCGATCGATTTATCAAAGTCCCAAAATCCCCCGAGAGCTCAACACTCGAGTATAGTTTAAAAATATCCAGCACATTCCCCAGCATTTGCGGACCAGCCGTAGAAGGGCAAACCCAAGCCTCACTAATGGTACCGCGGAACTGCCGCAAACCCTAAGGTTCACCAGCGTTCTCATGGTCATTATGTCGAGTTAGGATTTCATTCGTCTAGAGGGTCCATAGAAATACCTGCATGTTCTTCTGAATACCTTAAACTTGGGAAAATGGGTTTCTGACATTCGTTCGAACCTTTTAACTTCGTCTGGACGACATGTGAATACCCTTCGTCCGCACGCTAAACAATACTTCAATCCTCAAGAATAGACGATACCCTAACGGTCATCGCATTCGAGCCGCAGCTCGCTCTGCCCGTGCGACCGTGATAACAGAAACCACCATCCGATATTGACGAAGATAGACCAAAGGAACGAATAGAATACAGTGCAAAGAAATGTACATCCTAAGGCTTCTTAAGCAGAGTAGCGTAGTGTAAGTATGTCGCGGATCATACCCACGGTACGTCACTCTACCTAAGTCACCTACTCCATCAACCAAGGTCAACCTAGACTCGGACAAAGGTTAAACCTAGCGCTCTGATACCAACTTTGTCACGACCCGAAAGTACGAAACGTGACCGGCACTTAAATTACGAAACATCTAAAGGCGTAACGTAATCTAAGTAAGCCGAAGCCCAGAAATCTAAACCATTTAAAAGAAGAAGTGTAGGAAAACAAGTTTTAAAAAAAGCAACATCAAATTTTCTCAAAAATTTCGGCAGAGTCTCCTTTGTAAAAACTGGCCCCAAACGGGTACAAGCAAGAATATATACATAAGCAATAATAAAAAGGCATCCCCAAGAAGGAGCTAGCTCTTCGCCAATTGGCGCTCACAACCACGCAAGCAATATAATATACAACGCCGAAGGGCGATGAACAAAACTCAAAGAAAACCATCAAAACCACCATAAAACCATAATAGTACAAGCGTGACTCTAAGGTCGAAAGAATAAACAACTGGTCTTTTAATTCTATCAAATAATACAAGTCTGATTGATGGAGCTTACTAGATACAAATGAAATAATAAAAGTACAACGACGGTCCCGATACAAGTGAACCAACCTACCAAGCAATCAGCCTGAATGAAATGATGTGCCAGCAAGCCGCCAAGGAAACCTGTACATCTAAACCTGTAAGAAAAATTTGGCACAACGGGGGTGAGTTGCCAACTCGTGAGTAAAAGACATCTACGAGTAGAAATCGCATGCACGACGATCTCCTAGGTCATAATATATATATATATATATATATATATATATATATATATATATATAACACTAGACATCTAGTAGTGACAGGGTAATAATATATGCATAAGTGCAATACTCAGTGTATCGTGTCAGTGTCACTAAACAGTAATGAGCCACATATCTGATGTATGAATGCATCATGAATGAAAAAATCAACCACGAAATCTGAATAATCTGATATAAAAAAAACATCAATGAATCTTGAATAATAAGACTGAAATCTCATCAGTGAAATCAACAGAAAACCGTGTCAAGCATCGACACAAAATATATATATGTCAAAATCTCAATATCTCATATCTCTTTATCTCAAATCTCAATATTTCTGTATCTCAAATCTCAATATCTCTGTATCTCCGGCTCCAGCAGTCCGGATCGGCCCCTATCATCCAATCTCACGACTACGGTCGGTATCCTCCGGATATCTGCCGCGTCCAAAAACAACAACAATAACCGGTGGGTAGTGCTCCCCTGCCGGGCTCAACGCCATCATCTGCGATCTTCTTGCCCCGGGGTACCGCACTGGGTCCACCATGTACCCGCAGACGGTGCATCCCCCTCCTCGAATCGGGTATATATATAGCTTAAGAACCGAGAAAACTCATGGTGGACTCCACACACATCATATCACGAGAAAACCGCAAATTTCTATTTTTAAATAATGATAAAAATTTTATAAAATTCTTGCGGTTTTCCCCAAAATCCAGAAATCTCATGGAAATCCGAAATCCAAGAATCCAGAGTAAATAAATAGTGGATATCGACATAAAGCACCAGAATATTACATGAATGAATACATGAAGTATCTATGTAAAGAATGCAATCTCTAAGTTAACACATGAGAGAAATCACGCAAATATTATGAAGTAACCAGCATTTAGCTGATTATATCAATGAGATAAAAAGTTCTAAAGTGTACGTGACATGGCAATTACCGATGATGATGTGTGTGAGCCGGCAAACAAGTGTATGTGAAACATGCGCATCATAGGTAATGGTGCTGGTGTCCTAACAAGAAGGGTTCATAATTATTAAAGAAAACACGTGCATAAGCATAAAATGCGATGAGAGCAGCATGAACATACGGAGAATGATGAAGTAACCATAACATTGAAGAATATACATTATCCAACTACGGGTCATACAGTTTGGCGTTTGAAATAGCACGAATCGTGGTTTCCAGAAAAGTAGGGGCTACGGGGTTTTATAGAAAAGATGCGTCCTTTGAAAAATCTGTAGTATCCCCCAGGCTGTCTTTAAAAATGGACACGATTCGTTAGCTTTGAAAAATAGGTATGACTCGAGCCTTAACCAGTATTTATCTAACCAACTAAGGGACTGAACTAAAGAAGCTAGTCGATAGGTAAGATGAGTCCACCTAAAGTCTGAGTAGATATCTCTAGAAGTCGGCGATCCAGCCTCAATAGTGT
Organism: Agapanthus africanus; assembly: GCA_030015575.1. Classification (NCBI taxonomy): domain Eukaryota; kingdom Viridiplantae; phylum Streptophyta; class Magnoliopsida; order Asparagales; family Amaryllidaceae; genus Agapanthus; species Agapanthus africanus. The sequence goes on from JASDDO010000004.1 coordinate 214,119,172, forward strand.
CACGTACAAAGTACGACTTCCTCAAGTCAAGAGTGCGGATCAATCATCACATATATATCTCGTACGGTAAAACCCATCGTACGGAATCCCAGAATCGGGGTACGGGTCAACTATTATATTTACATCATCATTTATCTGGGTATCGTCATCAATCAATATCACAATCTAGGTACTGTTCTAAAGTCTCGTATATTCCAATATCATCAACACATATCATCATATATGACTACACATCGCCCAAACGATCCGTTATAAATATCATACCATATCTCATATCACATCTTGATCATATGTCGACCATCATACACACACACACACACACACACACACACACACACACACACACATCATCATCATCATTCATATGGTATCATCGTCAAACAATATCATGATCTGGTTACTAATCTAAGGTCTCATACATTCCAATGTCATCACACATTTTATCGTATACATAAATATATTTCTCATCGCCCAGCGATCCGCTAGTATCATAACATATCTCATATCATAACTCGATCACATATCAAATATCTCACGGCATCATGCCCGATCATATCCACTCATCCCCAAGTATCACATAACATCCTCATATCACGTGTATATGTTGTAGACCTAGAAAACAAGTGTGGGTGTGTGTGCGTGTGTGCGTGCGCTAACCTATACTCTAGGGTCTCGCGAGTAAGGACTAGAATAAGAGAACTGTCATCCAAAATACCCAAAATTCCGATCCGTGGTCATCCTAGAAATTTTCTTGTTCAGTATTCATATCTCACCATAACATAACAATATATAACTATCTCAAGGCCACATCATATCCTACGAAGTTGCGGGGGTGATATACGCCATCCACCCGACTTTCCCCGTAGATATACATCTACTCACCGGTCCTTGTCTGCCGAAGTCGATGCCGCCATCCTCTTCTTCATCGTCCGAATTCCACGTGAGGGGTACCTATATGCAAACACATATATAATATTGTAAACCGAAATCGTGGACAAAACCAAAACGGCGCACGAAACGCGCATAGGTTAAAACCTATGACCCGCTCATGCAAAAGAACCAAATAACTCTCGGCATCGGCGTACAAACTCCGATTGATCGAGATAAAACACAAACGTACAAATCGGAGTTCCAAAACTCACTAATTATAGTATAAATAGGGTTTAAATTATCAAAATCTTAAAATTAATCAAATCGTTTTATTTCGCAAAAACCTAGAAAGCACTTAATTACCGTTTTAATTCGAAACTTGATGTTTTAACAAAACTAATGGCTATAATATTCACTAAATATCATAAGTAGGTCATATAAACCATTTCTATAATTTAATCTCATCAATTTGTATTAAATCCAAAATTCTAGTTTGCAAAAATATCAAATTTTAACATTTTTTAAAGCAAAATTCACAATTCAACAACTAAGCTTGGTTTTGCATGAGCTAAAGTATTAAACTAGAATTTAAAATGTTAATAATGTCATGAAACCCTAATTAGATTTTAATCACAATTATTTAATCAATTTCTAAAAACCTAGTTTGCAAAATAGCATAATTATCAAAATTTTAAAGTAAAAATTAGCAAACTAGTAACTAGATTAGGTTTTACATTCCATTAGCATGTTAATCAACTCACTAAAACCATAATATAATAATAAAAACCCTCATTAGAATTTTATCTCACATACATATATATTTTACAAAAACCTAGTTTGCAACAATTAAGTAATTTGGACATATTAGTTGTAACAATTAGTAACTTAACAATCTAGATTAGATTTTGCATGTCTTTAAGTGTTAAGCTACATATTAAAACCATGAACAATTTATAAATACCCTATCATGATCACAAACCCTTTCTTGAATTTTTTATTTAGCAACTAAAACCCTAATTAAACACCGAAATCCATTCAATTTAAGTAATTAACCTACAATTAACAATAGGGTTAGGATTATACCTCACTAAACATGAGATTAAACATGTACCCAAGCCTCCCAAATATGCTATCTTTGCTCCAAGATCCAAGCTAGATAGGCCAAAGAATAATGAGTAGAGATTGGATTAGGAATTTGTGGTTTTATTTTGGATTTTTTTTTTGAATTTTTTGATGATTTTTGAAGCAAGTGAAGTGGGGGAAATTTTTTGGGCAGCCAAGGTTGGTTTCAGCCATGGCATGGAGGAAAGAAAGAGAGGGAGAAAAATGTGTGGTATTGTGTAGAAACTTCACTAATAAATGCATTTTTTCACTTAAACCCTTAGCTATTTAATTTTTCAATTTAAACCTATTTCTAGAAATCTCTAGAACCATGGAGATTTTGAGAAAGAATTTTTCATGAAACACACTTATTTTAAATTGTCATGGTTAATTTTTGTCAAATTAACCCATTTCAATTTGTATTTATCACTAATTAAATGTTTAAATAAAAGCTTATATTAATATTTGAATTAATTAATTAAGTAAAAATATTTAAGTAAACTAATAATTTATAAGTGACCAAAAAATATCAATTACTAGCAATTACTTAATTAAAATAGACGTATTTAAATCAATATTGAAAAATAATTGTAGTTGAGTTTTACGGAAAATACGGTTTATTTTACCGATTATCAGAAAATTCACCTAAAGGGTTTTATTTATTTAATTAATTAATTATTTATTTTTTTAAAATCTTACAATGCTCCACCCCGCGGCTTCTTAGTTCAAACCGTGAGCCCGCGGGGTGTGCAAACTTCTGAAAACTTCGGTTTTTGGAACTGTTTTTATCGGCATTTCGTCCGCGATGAAAACGACGGATTTCTAACGTCGCAACGAGTTATCCAAGGCTTATGGAGTGGCTCTGATACCATGTTGGGTTATGCAAGTGCCCTGGCCATCAAACCGTAGCCGATTGCGGAACAATTTTTTTCTAAACTGGCGCTAGAACAACCCGATAATTTCGGATCTGCCGTAAGCCCTAGATAACAATACTTGCTAAGATACTAATTTACCATGAAGTGATTATACCTATATAAACCAAGTCCTTCGGGTCTTCAACCATTATCCTTAGCTCCTTGTGGTGTCTTGGAACAAGCTTGATCGTCGGTCTCCCCCATCTATGATGATCCACCCGAGAGTGCCAACTTTGAGCTCCTACCTCTAAACCGAGGTAACTAGGTTACTTAGCATGCTAATCCAAGTAGCCTAGATAATGTAGAGTCTAATGATGGATTAATTAGTCCCATTACACTCTAGGTTTCTCAACACATGAGACATTTAGGGTGGAGGTAGAAGTAGAAATGAGGATGAGAGTGAAAAATCAAGTGAAGAAATGGCTAAGTGTTGTGAGAAGAATAATGAAGCCATCAACTAAAGAAAAATCTCACAAAAAAACTAAATATCAAGCATACCTTAATAGTGTCACATGAGTCACCACAAAGCCATGCTTGATATAAATGCCAAACACATCTCATCCTCCACCTCATTTAACTATTTAACAAAAATGATTAAAACTAAAATGAGGTGTTATCTTCTAGAAGCAACTTGTAATGAATTACAAGAATACCCATCATCCGTATATACATACCCGTATCCGTATTCCGACAAAATACGAATACAATGAGACAAAAATAATCCAACAATATAATACTGGAATCCGGCTTAAATCAAAGACCACTAGTATTATCCGTCCGAATTATAATACGTGCACAAGTCCACGTATATGATCGAACCCTGCTGTAAAACCATACGGCATCTACATCTTTTCGCCCGAAGCAGGGAAACCCTCTATGTGGGACTCTGAAGACTCGTCAATACGCTGACAGTAGATTTAACCACAAACACGTCAGCGGCACTAGCTGTACATAACGGCTACCCATGTATTGAGCGAAAGGGAGGCCGACGAGCAAATTCACCCTGACCCTTATTAAGTCTGTCGGTGACAATATCCGTACAGTCCGGTCCGTTCGTGTATGAGTATCGCATATCAAGTCTAGGGAGTGGATAAAATCAGACCTATAATAACGCGACATTTAGCGTCGGTATGAAGCTCATCTCCAGCTGAGAAACTACTGATCCAAATCAGTAATTCTTGACTATCTTGTCCAAGGATTTCAGGTGATGGCCAACTGTGCACAGCGCGACATCAATCCCCATACCGGGAGAAACAAATCCCCGACGATGCGCTCACTGCCTCCATGTTGTTCGAGACTGTACCCAACTTAAACCTGTTTGCACGACTCCTTTGAACCGTGGTAGGGTAGTAATCAAAGCACAGTGGGAACTCACATGAGACAAATGACGATCTCATGTCGACAGACTAACCTGTACACATGTCACCTGTGAACTGTTATCTGACAATAGGTATAATACCAACTAGCATTTCCCGGCGAGTCCGTCCGGTGTACTCATAATCCAATGAGCATCTGTATACTATCTTAGGTGACTGGAAGACACCAATGGCTTGTGAGACCGGCCACCGCCCCTCGTCGGGGTCTCGATCAGTATACACTAGTGTACTCTGGAGTACCGATGCCCAGTCTCGAAACTCCCACGACTAGGGACATTTAAGGATGTGCTTATAGACCACCCAGCTCTCACGTATATGAGCGTCATCATAATGCTGGTAGTCAAGCATAAATCCTATGGGCTCTATCAACATGTAATAGTAATCTGTAATACCACATAAAGTATGCACATGATGATAAAGACAAAACAAATAGCATACTATCATCTCAAGTAGGACTATTTTATCCATATAGATCCTCTCTCAATCATCATAATCACCTGCCCGTGATTACGATAATTGCCTTGAGGGCACTATACCCGACACAAACCGTTTACATCCCTGCATACCAACTTAAAACATTAAAGAGCCTCCACTTTGCATAAGTACGGTTAGTGTCAATAGAAGAGTCTGGATAAAATTTAATAGCGCAAAAACGGTGGAGAAAAAATAACGGGCACAATATAATTAAATATACCTTCAAGAATTTTAAAGCAATCTTCCCTACATTATCAATCAATAAACAGCCAGAGGCAGGCAAGCGCATATAGTTTGCTCCAACTTATCACAGCAACTACTACTACAAGTATTCATCTCAAATCAACACACATTTTACAACTAAAATGCAACACATTGATATGTTCAGTATTATTCCCCATAAACAGTGTAACACTTGAGAAAAAATTGCTCAAAAACTAAGACATTGTAGAAATGCTTATTTTTTAGTGCTTTCCTCGATGTTTTCACCACCATAGCGACGCCTGAACTTTGCAATCTGGCCAAGGCTCTGAGCCATCTGACGCTTGGCCCTGAAATGGTAAACTTTTCCAACATGGTGAAGCTTAGTCATTAGCACTTGCATCAGCTTCCCGCTCGGAGTCACGTATGAAGCATACTGCAGTTGTGGATGCAGCCCTTTCTTCATTTTTCCCCTACATAAAGAACCAAGAGAACATTACGGTCTGTAGTAACATTATTTGTTCAAGTAACAGAGTATTGCTGGAATCATATATCATATGATTCGATTCCAATATGAAATTACACATAATTTAATTCACAAATCACCCTTGTAGTTTACACATGTACATTATCGACCAGAACCTCAAAAAGCATTTCTCAGCGCAAACACCTCTTCTGCTTATTGACCAGAACCCTTAAAGCCAATCAAATTCAACTCTGAACAACCCTAAAGATCATCTGATTTAACTCTTAGAACTTTTTCTTTCTGTTGTTGTTTAAAGTAGAATTTGAGTGCCTTTGGAGGGTTTACATTGATGAACAAAGGAGGTTTTGAGCTAATAAATGATTCCGCGTGGGGTGGGGGGTGGGTGGGGGGGGGAAACTACAGTCGAGTTTTTTGCAATTAACCGTAATTTAAATTCCTCAAAGATTCAAGTGGCCCTTGTAAATGAATTGTCGTCTCTAAGGCATTTATAAAGCCAACAAAGTAACACATTTACAGCTTAAAAGTAACATAATCTCACAACTCGAATCGTTAACCAATCTTAAGCTCGTCTATCCAAGAGAAAGCACTCTAAAAGTGCCCCAAGGACAGGAAGAATATATAGACGTGGCAAGAAAAATAACATTTACACAGAAAATAGCAACCATGTCAAAGCTAAGGAACTCAACCCTAAATATATATAGTCTTCAGACAATCATGCAATCAACTACCTACGCAACAGTGTAGGTTAACCTCAGTGGAAATAAATCAAAAGATTTGCTTGGACATCTACTACAAAAACCTATTTCAGTGAGAATCCTGATGATGTTTACCATGTTATATAGCAAGTATAGGTTTTTGGAACAGAAGTGACTAAAATGATATTGACCATTTAAAATAGCATTTTTCATATGATTACTCGAGCATCCTAACTTTAACAAGTTTTAGATGTTTGATCAGCAATATGTCAAGCCCTTGCTCTTGTAACAAAAGAAAATTTAGATGCACTATGGGAAGAAATGCAATACAAATGCAGTCACTCCACAAAATAGATGGGTAAATCTTCAACCTACAGAATATAAACAATACTCGATTGAAGGAGGGAGTACATACTAATTGAGAAGTACAAATGTAAAGTGCTCGAACTCCGAAAGTGTGACAAAAGCAACATGGATTACCCCTCCTCGAACTTACCCAAATAAAATGTTTGACGAATTTGTTGATTGGGAGACATTGCTGAAAGAAATCATAAAGTATCTCTAGAGTTGGGAGGTATGAAAATGTTGGTGTGTTAATTGATGGCATCACCAAAGACCTGTTCAACGTGTCTTAAGATATTTTACTCATCTTTGTAGAGCATGATAGGATCCCTAATGTAGCTACATAGCATGCTTAATCCTTATGCATACATCGCTGATCCAATCTGTTGAGCATAATTATGTTGTGAGTCATGATCTCCTAAATTCTTATAAAATAAAGGCACAAGGAGTTTAACAGGTTTCTAGTCTTAATAAGTTACACTTTCTAAACATCTTCTCAATAGAGTGTTGCAGGGCCAAAGATATCCCCTTAACATTATAGCAAATTTTAACCCCCAAATCATATGAGCTTCTCTTATATACTTCATATCAAATTTGTATTCTAAGTATGTCTTCAAATCACTATTATAGATGTTCTAAAGAATGAGATATCAATGTTAGCTCTCCTATTATAATGCAAACTCCTTTGGCTATCCAAATGTATTTTGTCTTTTTCAGTAGATGTAGATATCCTCTAATTTTGTAGGAAATTTTTTATAGAAACACACACAAATATTTCCATCTTAGCCGATCCATCTTATCAAATTACCAAGTAAATGTGCAATGGTCATTTCAAAACTCTTCCCCCGCCCTTCTTTTATATTATGTATTTTCTCTCTTCATTCATATTATATATTTTATGTTTTAAATTTCAAAAGGTCCATAAACCATTATAAATCATTCAAAAAGCACCACGTGCATCGCACGTGCAGAATACTAGTATACATTTTTTTTGGAGATAACAATACTAGTATACATAAATAGAAGACCACATAAACATCAATTAAAACCTAATAATATACACATTTATCCAATTCATTAATTGGAAATCAATACCTCTATATTACTTTATAAAACTTCTCATGGGATCATATTACAATCTTTAATACATGAGCTCATTTTCATTCATAGATTTGATAGGCCACACACTCCCTTTTTCTTCTTCTTAATAGACTATGTTGCAGAGGTTCGGATATGATCGGTTAAATTTATTGCACATTTTTACGGTCATTTTCCATATTATTATTAATTACTAAATAATATTATTTGTAATTTAAGAACATATGTGGGTTTATTTGTAAAAATATTTTGTCATATGTTTCTTAATATATAATTAATATAATTAGGGGAATATATGCATACCATATTTAAATAAAATATCCATGCGATTATTAAATATTAAAATATGCATATCATGTCATATCAAATATTCTTAACCAATATTATTAAGATATCATATCATTTAATTGGTTGGAATATTATCTCAAGTAAAACAAATGCTACTAACAATTTGATTTGAGATATTGTGCAGGTATTATAATAAATCAGTTTAGATCTAAAATATAAGAGATCCACATCAAATCAACTTACCAAACCAAATTTGCCAAATGTTAAGAGCAAATTGAAAAATCTCGCAACTGCAGAGAAAAAGAGATATTTTCAGAATATTTTTATCAAAAAAATCTCCAAATATCGAGAGAGGAAGGCATGAGAATTCTGGAGACGCAACTCCATCATAAGGCGGAGGATCCACGGCTGTTAGGGGCATTGGGCGGCGGAAGCATGGTTTATTGGTAGCCGTTGGATATGAAAATTTGAAGGTTGGGTCGTCTTTACACACTTTAAGATGACGCGTATGGTTTCAAGTTTCAGAGCCTATAAAAAGGACCGAGAGCAATTAGGGTTATCTATCTATCCACCGATCGAGCAATTTAGATCTCTCAAGAAAACTAGGGTTTGTAATTTAGTTTTTCAGCAGTCAAAGTTTGTAATGCAATTGTTTATTCAATAAAAGGTAGTTTTTTTTATCTTGTCTCATTACTTTCCGCATTTTAATTTCTGCATTTACTTTTCGCAATTTTAAATTTTGTTATTTCTTATGGGTTCATTAATTTTTAATCTTTCATCGTTTACTTCGTTTATCCCAATGAGCGAGTAAATTCTCGCTTGTTAGTGTTTGCAGGATAGGTTAGTCTAATGAATGAACAAAATCTCTTAATTTCTTTTTAAGTTTTAATTTTTATAAACTTCAGCAAAATGAGTCTTAACCCTCTTATCGGACGTGCTATCAATTCATGATAGTCATGACCACGATTTGAGATTCGTTAATACTCGCTTTGTTGAGGACTTGAGATCAATAAGGATCAATGGAAGGACAAGAGTCAGCAAAGAGAAACCATAATCCTTCCAAGTACCCTAATCCACATTCAACGCTATTTCTCTAGAATTAAATAATAAAAAAATAAAAAGAATTATTTTTAAAACTCCATCCATTAACTACTAAATCCTATAAACCCTACAAGCCTTTCTCTTATAAAATTTTCAAATCTTCCAAATATAAAACAATAAAAATCCCACATTTCTTTGTTAACTCATCTAAAACAAAATAAGTAATTCACCATTTCCCTATGGATGACCCATACTCACTATCGGCTAGCTATTGCGACACCTTTATTGATTGCGTTAATTAGAGCACATAAAAACTCGGTTTTTCAAACCAATCAAATGGCGCCGTTGCCGGGGATTCGGTAGTGTTATTTTTCTTGTTATTCGGATTGATTTCTAATAAAAACCAGAAAAAATAAAAATACAAAAAGAACCAAAAAACCGTATTTTGTGTTTGACTATTCTTATGCGAGTTTTGCAAGAAATCTGAAGCAATTGGAGCGAACCAACAGAGATTCAGAGACTATCAAACAGGACCAGAGAAGCATTGGAGTGCAGAAGCATTGAAGTGCTGTGAAAAATTTTGGAGAAGAGACTCCGCGGCCAAAAGGTGTGTTTTGCGGCTGAACCGCGGCCATCTCGGGGAGTTAAGCCCCCAAATCATTCTGGTATTATCTTATCGTCTTTCTCTCTCGTCTGAAGCTCTAATAAACTGTTTCTGGCTGCAGAATTCTTTGCAAACAATGCCGCTAAAATTCTTTTTGCGTGTTTTAGATTTTGGTTTGTTTTGCATATTTAAAACGGGCATTAAGGGGCAAGAAACCCAAATTCAGATTAGGTGGGGAATTTCATCACCCTTCCTAGGCCATACAAATCACAAACAAGCATACGCATCACTCTATATTAATAAAAAAAATATGTAGACCAAGCCTCTAAAGATTATCGCGCTCAATAAAGATAAAGAAGGGTCCTAGGTAATCTATTGCTTATCCGCATTTCTCTTGTGGTGTCTTAAGACAAGTGTGGCTAAGGAAAATGGTTTACTTAATTAGGCCCGCTATTTCGGTGATTTGTATAGCGGATACCTCCCACTTACCTGGCTGCAAGATTGATAAGGAGATGATAAATGATTTATTCTACGTCTTATACTTTGGAAGTCTAGGAGCGGTCTAGTGATTTGACCTAGATGACCCTAGCTCTAGGGACTGTTTGTGCATTTTGTGATTGGCTGAGTCAAGTCTTGTGTCTGTCACTCTTGTCAAAGCAAAGCCTTCTTAAAATCGTTCTCACACGTTATCATACGCTGCCACGTGCACTAAACCCGCTTAGTGCATGATCGGCTGGACACAGGATTCTAACGCTCATCTAGTCCGCGTTTTCGCTGTCGACTCTGAGATCAATACTTTATCTTCTTTTTCTCCTACACCTACCATATCTTCCGAGATAGACGGACCTCCACCCACCATCCTAGATGTGCAAACAAAATCCACCACGCATCGCTCTCCAAGACCGATGCTTACCTCCACACGCGGACCCTTTCCTATGTGTCTGTCTTTTCCACCAACCAATAGGGAAAACTTCGAAATTAAACCCTACTTCATCAACTTGTTGCTCAAATTTCACAGGCTTGAATCTGAGAATGCCTACGTTTTTATAACCAAATTCCAAAATGTATGTGCAATGATGAGCAATACCCAACTTTCAGAGAATGCTATGCGATTATGTATTCTCCCTTTTACCTTTTGCGGTCTCGCAGAGAAGTGGCTTTATAGCACCTCCTCACATTCCATCACCAATTGGGATGAATTTGTTAAAGCATTCCTTAAGAAATTTTATCTTAATCATAAGGTTGCCCGCATTAGGAGCGAGATTAACCAGTTTGCTCAACATCCCAACAAACCCTTTTGGAAATGCTTTGAAAGGTTTAAAGATCTCCTTGTCCAATGCCCTCATCACGGATTCGAAAAATTGCAACTTTGCCAAATTATGTATAAGGGTGTTAATCCAGCGACAAAACAAATGCTAAAAACCATTTGTCAATGTCATTTCATATCAAAATTCGACGAGGAAGCATAGCAATTTCTTGAAGATCTCGCCAAACAAACACTACAGTGAGAGAGCACAAGACCAATAACATCATCTTCGTTTTCATCTAGGGCAGGTATCCATCAGCTCGACGCTTCCATCGCAATGAAAACCAAAATGGTTACGATGCAAAAGAAGCTCGAAACTATTGAAAGAATGTCCTTTGAATCCGTGTGTGGTTGCTATTTTGACTTGTCACATTTAACTGAAAAATGTCTTTTGAATCCTCCGTCTCAAGGTTAAGAACAAGCTAATACTGCTTTTCAGCAACGACCTAGAAACGATCCTTATTCATCCACATATAACAAGGGATAGAGAAATCACCCTAATCTTGCTTTGAACCAAAACCAAACTCAAAACCAAATCAAAATCAGTTCCAAAGTCAAAATAACTACCAAAAACTTCCTCCACAGCAACAACCACCACCACAAAAAATTCAGCAGCCCTTTCAACCGCAATCATTCCAAAATCCGGCCAACAACTTTGCCTCTTATAACAATTCTTTCCAACCACAAAATAGTGTTCCTCCTGCCGGTACCGACAAAATCTCTGTACTTGAAAGAAGCTTAGAAGTGTTTATTAAACAATCCACGCAAACGTCGGCTAATTTAACTTCTATTCAAACGTTAGTACAACACACTGCTTCCCACGGTGAAAGCATCAAATCTATCGAAGCACAAATTGCACGGTTAAACGCCGCAATGAATGAAAGAGAGAAAGGGAAACTTCCATCTCAAGCTCTACCAAATCCCGGCCACTCACAAAACGCTAACATTGTTCTTAACCAACAAAATCACAATATGAGTGCCATAACTACGTTGTGATCGGGAAGAATGCTGAACAATCATGTTGGAAAACAAGTTAATGACTTCGATGACACCCCGGCTGCTACTTCTAATCAAACATCTTCCGAGCCCTTTCTTCGTTCTCCACTGAGCTCGAACTCTCAGTCCACTTCCTTGAATGAATCACCCTCTCTGACCACCCCAATCCAATTTTGGGATCCATTCCATCTCCACAAACTTCTCCCCAAGTGTTGGACCCAACCCCTGTTAATAAAGCTCCTTTTCCAAATCGGTTGAGGCCCAACAAACCAAGTCCACAGATGGAGAAGATTATGGAAATGTTTAAGCAAGTTAATTAATATTCCTCTCTTAGATGCTATCCAACAAGTTCCATCCTATACAAGAATTCTTAAAGACTTGTGCACTAAGAAAAGAAAAACTCAAGTGCCTAAAAAAGTTTTCTTAGCGAGCAATGTGAGTGACGCTCTTACCCAAAATTTGCCCAAGAAACATAGGACCACGGTTGTCCTACAATATCTATAACTATTGGGGGTAAAAATATCGACCGCGCTCTACTCGATCTTGGTGCTAGTGTTAACTTGCTCCCGTATTTTGTTTATGAGCAATTAAACATAGAAGAGTTGAAACCCGCGTACTGCACTCTTCAGATGGCCGATCGATCTATCACCCACCCTAGGGGTGAGCTAAAGGACGTGTTGATCAAAGTCGTGGAATTTATATTCCCTGTGGACTTTATATTCCTTGTGGACTTTATAGTTTTAGATACACAGCCTGTGGCGAACCTACAGAACCAAATCCCGTGATTCTTGATCGACCATTTCTCGCAACCTTAAATGCGATAATCAATTGTCGTAACGGTTCCATGAACCTATCCTTTGGGAAGATAACAATTGAACTTAACATTTTCAGAATAGGAAGTCAACCCTCCGAGCCTTCTGCTCATATGATAGATATATGTTCCGTCCACGAGATAGCTTCCGACAGTTGCGAATTTGAGGAGTTTTTGCCCTACTAGAATGATCTCGACGCCACTAGTGCGTTATTGTTTGATCCAGTTACTCCTTACACGAATAGGGAATACGAAAGGTTCACTTTCCTTGATGATCTTGATTCACGAGATCCTTCTGTCGACAAGTCAACCCCCGAGTTCGAATTATTTGACTTTTCGAATAAATTAGTTGAGCTATCCGAGTCAATCTTTTACGCTAGTTATGAACCTCCCATGGAGTCCGAGTATCACATTCCCTTACCCTACCTTCTATCATCTCTCCGTTGATACTTGATCTTAAGCCGCTGCCGTCTCATCTTAAGTATGCATATTTATGTGAGAATGAGTCTTTACCCGTCATCTATCAGCTTCTCTAGCCTTAGAGCAAAAGAGAGCTCTTCTGTCTGTCTTGAGATCGAACCGGCAAGCTCTCGGTTAGACAATGGCGGACATCAAAGGGATTGGCTCCTTGATTGTTGAACTTCATATACATATGATAGATGAGGCCAAACCAGCCCGTGACCCACAAAGACGGTTAAATCCCGTAATGAAAGAGACGGTGAAGAAGGAAATCGTCAAATACTTAGATAATGGTATAATTTACCCGATAGCCGGTGGGTAAGTCCTATTCATGTTGTCCCTAAAAATTCTGGCATCACGGTCATAACTAATGAGGCAAATGAGTTGATTCAAACTCGCACCCAAATCGGATGGCGGGTATGTATTAATTATAGAAAACTCAATACCCCGACAAGGAAAAATCACTTCCCTCTACCCTTCATTGACTGGATATTAGAACGCTTAGCTGGGCATGAGTTCTACTGTTTCTTGGACGGTTACTCAGGCTACAACCAGATTCCCATCGCCGAAAAGGATCAAGATAAGACAACTTTTACTTATCCTTTCGGCACTTTCGCTTATAGACGCATGCTCTTTGGATTATGCAATACTCCCGCTACATTTCAGCGGTGTATAATGGGGATATTCTCTGACATGGTCGAGAATTTTCTGGAAATATTCATTTAGACGATTTCTCCATATTTGGGGATTCCTTTGAGGAATGCTTATGTCATCTTGACGATGTTCTTACCCGTTGTAAGGACAAGACTAACTTTGAATTGGAAAAAATGTCATTTCATGGTTCAAAAAGGTATTGTCTTAAGGCATATCATTTCACGAAATGGCATTGAGGTAGAAAAAGCTAAAATAGATGTCATTTCCAATCTTCCTCCTCCCAAATGCGTCAAAAATATACGATCCTTTCTTAGTCATGCGGTTTTTATAGACGACTCATTAAGAACTTTAGCAAGATTGCTAGACCCTTAACTTTTCTCTTGGCCAAGGATACAACATTTCATTTCGACTCGGATTGCCTGGCTGCTTTTGAATCGCTTAAACGTTCCATCACTACCGCTCCCGTTCTATCATCTCCATACTTGAATCACCCTTTTGTTATGTGTGATGCATCCGACTTTGCTATTGGTGCAGTATTAGGACAGCACATCGATAAGACGCCACATATGATTTATTATGCGAGTAAGACCTTAAACGATACCCAAATGAACTATACAACCACCGAAAAAGAACTCATGACAGTTGTCTTTGCATTAGAAAAATTCAGGCCCTACCTAATTGGCTCTCCAGTCGTAATTCACACCGATCATTCAGCCTTAAGACATCTCTTATCGAAGAAGGATGCTAAATCCAGGCTAATACGTTGGATTCTTTTGTTGCAAGAATTTGACCTTGTTATAAGAAACAACAGTGGATGTGAAAACGTCATAACCGACCATCTTTCACGATTTTCTTCTTCACCAACGTTGACCTTGTCTATAAACGACTCTTTTCCGGACGAACATCTCTTGAACCTATCTTGCGAACCTTGGTTCGCTGATATCGTGAATTATTTAGCAATGAGACTTCTACCCAGCGAATGGTCAAATCAAGACAATCACAGAATTTTATCATAGGTGAAACACTTTTACTGGGACGAACCTTATTTGTTCAAGTATTGTCCCGATCAGATCATTCGCCGATGTGTCCCTAATAATGAGTTCAGGAGTGCGTTGTCCTTCTGCCATGATCAAGCATGTGACGGTCACTTTGGTCCAAGAAAAACAACGGAAAAAGTTTTGCGATATGGCTTTTATTGGCCAACGTTATTCAAAGATACATATGATTATTGCAAAACTTGTTCACGGTGTCAACACATGGGTCAGATTTCACGGAGAAAAGAGATATCGCTCCAACCAATCATGGTTGTTGAGATATTTGATGTGTGGGGAATTGATTTCATGGGCCCGTTTCCCAACTCTTTTGAGAACTTATATATTCTCTTAGCGGTTGATTATGTCTCTAAATAGGTTGAAGCAATACCGAGACGTACTAATGAAAACAAGATTGTCGTTGAGTTCTTTAAAGAAAGTATCTTTTCTCGGTTCGGGCACTCTCGTGCTATCATTAGCGACAATGGGACGCATTTCTGCAATCGGTCTTTCGAGATTTTGATGCGGAAATATTGAATCAACCACAAGTTTTCTACGCCCTATCATCTCCAAACAAACGGGCAAGCTAAAGTCGCTAATAAACAGATCAAGCAAATTTTGGAGAAAACGGTTTCTGAAAACCGTAAAGATTTGTCCTCTAAATTGACCGATACTCTTTGGGCATTTCGTACTACATATAAGACCGATCTTGGCATGTCTCCTTATCGGCTGGTGTTTGGAAAGGCTTGCCACTTTCCATGTCGAGATCGAACATAGGATAATGTGGGCAATTAAAGAGCTTAACTTCGATTTTGACCAAGCAGGCAGCTATCGAAAGCTGCGATTAAATGAGCTGAGCGAGCTTCATGATAAAGCCTATGATAACGCGGTTATAGTAAAGAACCGGACAAAGGTGTTCCACGACAAACACCTTTTGCGAAAAACATTCACCCCGGGACAACAAGTCCTTTACGATTCTCGTCTCCATTTTCATCCGGGTAAGCTGAGATCTCGTTGGAAATGACATTTTGTAGTGCGGTATGAATACCCGCACGGTACAGTGGATGTAGAAAATGCTAAAAACGGTTCTATTTTCAAAGTAAATGCGCATAGATTAAAACCGTATTTTTCCGCTGACCCATCAGAAGAGCTCATATTCTTGCAAAAGCCGCTTTATCACGACTAACTTTCCTCCGCCTCACCTCCATGCTTCGGTTTTCCCGCTATAAACAGTGACGACACTGTTTCATCTAAAAATGGAGGTGTGTATATTAGTATATCCAATAATATATATGTGTGCGCGCGCGTGCTAAAGAGCAAGTTTGGAGGAGGCTTTCTATTTGACTATCTTTTGACCCTATTATTCTCCACCCAAGTCTACAGGTTTTTGCGCTCGAACAATAGCATCAGTGAGGACACTGCTGCAAACAGATTTGGAGAAGGTTTGTGTTTATTCACGTATCATTTTGCACTATTAAAAAAATTGAAAATAAAAGTTAGAAAGAGAAAAATACATATGAAAGAAAGTAAGAGATTTAAAAAATACAAAAAAATTAGATGTTTTAAAACGAAGATAATAATACATAGTCATGAGCTGTTGTCTCAGGGGTTAGTAAGATGAAAAAATTACTAGTTTGCGGATAGAAATAAGTCTGAAAAATAGTACATATTCTTGAGTCCAAACTTCTGAACGTTGATACTCTACCATACGCACTTGCACACATCTTGAAACTTAGGATAGTAGAGGATACCTTGAAATACTCTTGCCTGAAAACTGTAGTATGAAAAAAATCAACAAAATATAAATGATACAAAATAAAATTTAAAAGAAAAATAAACACTGGTTTTGTAATTACTTAAGGCAGCATAAAAAATATAGCGAGTGTCTTATCACCTAGTGCCTTAGACAAACTGGTTTGGCAGTCACTCTAAGCATTAGGTATTGCAAGATTAGGATATTGCCAAGTACGCCTTAATAAGTTACCACATTCGGTAATCGGTTGGTTAATGCCTAAAAAGTATTAACGGTCGCATGAAGAATGTATGAGCAAATCCATATAAAACATCACCGACTAAAAATATACTAAGGAATATGGACATTAGGTACAATAGCTTGAATTGAATTCTCCAAGTGTAGGGATAACTTTTACACACACGTATGGGGGTATATCATCGATGTTTGGAAGAAAGGGAGGAAGACTAAAAACGATCTTTTATTGAATGAGGATGTGATTTCTAACATCTTTTCAAGACCATTAAGATAGGGCTCATGGCAACTAAAAAGCTAGTGTAGTTTGAAACTCTTCTTTTCAAGTTTTTCATTTATATGTTCTTATTTTTGCATGTAATTTTTGTTTTCTTTCTTTTATTTTCGGATTTTGTTGGTGTAAACCGCTGAAAACCCTCAGGAGATGACGCTCCTCCTATTAGGGACACGTAGAGCTTTAACGGCTTGTTGCACGAGCTAAGTGCAATCGTGTTGTCTACGAAAGTGTGATAGTTTTTTTTTTCTTTTTCTTTTGAAAATAAAATAGTTTGATCGGGCCGGTCAAAAAATAAGTTTGGGGTATTTGATCAGTCAAATTTATTGCACATTTTTACGGTCATTTTCCATATTATTATTAATTATTAAAATGTGTTATTTGTAATTTAAGAACATATGTGGGTTTATTTATAAAAAGATTGTCATATGTTTCTTAATATATAATTTATATAATTAGGGGAATATATACATATCATATTTAAATAAAATATCTATGAGATTATTAATTATTAAAATATGCATATCATGTCATATCAAATATTCTTAACCAATATTATTAAGATATCATTTCATTTAATTGGTTGGAATATTATCTCAAGTAAAACAAATGCTATTAATAATTTGATTTGAGATATTGTGCAGGTATTATAATAAATCAGTTCAGGTCTGAAATATAAATAGAAGATCCATATCAAATCGACTTACCAAACCAAATCTACCAAATGTTAAGAGCAAATTGAAAAATCTCGTAACAGCAGAGAAAAATAAATATTTTCAGAATATTTTTATCAGAAAGATCTCCAAATATCGAAAGAGGAAGGCATGAGAATTCTGGAGACGCAACTCCATCATAAGGCGGCGGATCCGCGGCTGTTAGGGGCATTGGGCGGCAGAAGCGCGGTTCATTGGTGGCCGTTGGATATGAAAATTCAAGGACTTGATCGTTTTTACACACACTTCAAGATGACGTCTAGGGTTTCAAGTTCCAGAGCCTATAAAAAGAACCAAGAGTAATTAGGGTTATCTATCTATCCACCGATCATCTATCGATCGAGCAATTTAGATCTCTCAAAAAAACTAGGGTTTGTAGTTTAGTTTTTCAGCAGTCAGAGTCTATAATGCAATTGTTTATTCAATTGAGAATTTTTTATTTTGTCTCATTACTTTCCGCGTTTTAATTTCTGCATTTACTTTCCGCAATTTTAAATTTTGTTATTTCTTATGGGGCTCATTAATTTTTAATCTTCCATCGTTTACTTTGTTTATCCCAATGAGCGAGTAAATTCTCGCTTGTTAGGATTTGTAGGATATGGTAGTATAATAGATGAACAAAATCTCGTAATTTATTTTTAGGTTTTAATTTTTATAAACTTTAGCAAAATGAGTCTTAATCTTCTTATCGGGCGTGCTATCAATTCATGATAGTCACGACCACAATTTGAGATTCGTTAATACTCGCTTTGTTGAAGGCTTAAGATCAACAGGAATCAATGGAAGGACAAGGATCAGTAGAGGAACCCTAATCACTCCAAGTAACCTAATCTACATTCTTCGCTATTTCTCTAGTATTAAATAAGTAAAAGATAAAAAGAATTATTTTTAAAACTCCATCCATTAACTGCTAAATCCTATAAACTCTACAAACCCTTCTCTTATAAAATTTTCAAATTTTCCTAGTATAAAACAATAAATATCCCACCTTTCTTTGTTAACTCGTTTAAAACAAGATAAGTAATTCACCATTTCCCTGTGGACGACTCGTACTCATTATCGGCTAGATATTGCGATACAGTTATTGATTGTAGTAATTAGAACACGTAAAGACTCAGTTTTTCAAACCAATCAAGATATGTAAACGAGATACGATACGGATTCATAGATTCACAATTTTCCAAAAACCTATAATACGGAATACGTTTTTATATCGATTTTTAATTAGACAAATATAAATATATATTAAGATATACATATAAATAAATAATAATATAAATAAATAATGTCATTATTTAGATATTCAATGCGCTTTCAAATTTTTGAGAGCCTTAATTTTAGAGAGAAAAAAAGAGGCGTCAATTTGAGAGAGGTCGGTAAAACATTTATAAGTCCGTGCGAATCCGAAATAATCCGAGAGATTCCGAGAATTTCAGGCTCCGAGACGCAATCAAGGACAATTCGTAAGGCATATACAAGTATTTGTGCTTCATAATTAATAGATTTATCAGGTTGATCTATATACATATCTTCTAACTCAATATTCCTATAAAATTTGAGAATGCGTATTGAAGCTAATGCTAGAAGGGTTCTCATAGTAGTGGTACTACTTATAAAGGTGTATGTTACATCAGCACCAATGTTAAAAATAGCGAAAGCGTAAGCATAGCGCTCCGCCTCCAAATAGCAAATAGCGAAGCGTATAGCGTAAGCTATATTGTTTTTTAATATTTTAATTAAAAATATAAATATAGTTATACTAAATATAAACAAAAATAGTCTAAATAATTTTTTAATAAATAAGAAAAATTACTAGCATACAAACAATTTTCCTAAACTTTAATCCAAGAGCTCACAATTCGCAACTATCATCAATAGTTCACAAGAATGTCATATACACGTTCTTAATATATAGATTATAAATAAACCGTTGGAGTAGGAGAGAAGAATGAACGATAATTTTAAAAAATTTACCGCAAGGATCAATCGCTAAATCAAGCAAGAATTGATGTGTGTTCACGAACGTGGAGCTTAAAGCAGATTTGGCCTACTCCGATGCAAGTATCCTAAAACCGATATACCCAAGAACAACTTGAGGTCTGGTGTGCACCAACCAGCAACTCGAATCTGGCCGCGATGGACAAACATTGCACAGGCAAAGCTCTCTTCTGGTTTTTAGGCTAATGAATTTGATGAGTATTTTGCAATATTCTCTAAAATTTTGATGGAGATCGACAAGAATATTTTACAATATTCTTTGTGTTCTCAAATCAGTAATATGAGTAGGAACAAAACTATTTTGCAACAGTCTCTAATGTTGACATTCAGTATTGGATATAATCAATGCAGTGTGTTGTGCGCTCATTACACCTCAGCCCGATCCCTGTCCATGTCCACGGCCCAGCCCGAGCCCGAGCCACTAGTATCACTTATGAGTAATTAATTAATTAATCTTGCCTACGGCAAGATTCAAACCATTCACCTTCTTGATGGCAAAACATTTATCAAACCAACTGGGCTACTAGAGTCATCCGTTAATAATAAAAATAAATAACATATAGCTATTAGTTTGAAACTTCACCCTATGCTTTTTACGAAAAACACCAATAAGATCCAACATAAACATCCAACTTAAATATCTAGGAAACAAATAAAATAAGCAAATAGCTATTAGGACACCACCAAGCAAGGCAACTGATAAATCATAAAGAGTTTTTTTCTCAAACGTTAGTAAGGGAACCTATCTCTTCTTCAATTCGAACCCAAAAAGGTCAAAACAAATGAAAAAAGTGAGAATAAAAATAATTGAATTCAACCCTATCCACGATATCGCAGACGATGAAAACTAGCCTCGGATTGGATCTGATTTCTTCAGCGGCTTCAAGATTGGCTGCAACAACAAGGGGGAATGGTCGGCGACGTCAGGATGGGCGGGAATGGCAAACGAGGGACACAGTTGAGGAGATCGGAGAGAGATATTGGGGGGAGAGAAAGAGGCGTTGATGCTGCTGCCATAGCTTTTGAAAATGTTTTATCTTTGGGTTTATGGATCTAGGTCGGGTTTTCTAGCAAAATAGCCGCTAGCACCCTTTTGCTATGTAGCTTAAAATAGCTTTTTAAGCTACTAAGCATGTTAGATAGCGTATGCCATTTTTGAAAATAGCGTACGCCAATTTGCATATACGCTATGTTGGCTCGCTATGCAGCAAAATGGCCACGCTATGCTACGTAGCACGCCAATTTTGCTACGGTGCGTACTATTTTCAACATTGGTCAGCACCTTTCATTGAGTATAGCTCTTAGCATATAGTTTAGCCACAGTTCCATTACATTTCAGCTTCTTAAATATCCACTTGCATTAACCGGCGCCCCCCCCCCCCCAAAAAAAAGTTGAGGAGGTAAATTAAATAAAATTAAATGTCTATTTTCAAACTTTCTAATTTCATATCAACGCCCATCACATTCCAGAAAGGAGCATTAGCTGAAAGACGCATCCAATTAGATTATGTTTAATTATTTGGTCTGTGGCAACATGAAACAGAGAATGAAATTTTACATGTGCTAGCGCATGCATATTTAATTCTCTTTGCAATACCTTTTATTCATTTTCATAATACTTATTTCTACTCTCCAATTATAAAGGAGCTCCGACAAACCAAGGCATCTAAAAGCATATACTTGATTTTGGTTGCTGGCTACAATGATGTCAGTTGTGACGCGCATCACACTCACTACCTAGTTCAAAACGTCTCAGTGGAAAAATCAGTCATGTACATCCTATTCAGCAGAAGAAACATAAAATTTATTTAACTTTATTTGAACTTCATCTGCTCTCGCATGAACGCTATCTTCAGATTTGAACTCATTACAGTCATGAGCAATTTTAAAACCCAACCTGATCAGATTTTCAAATCAAACATATCCGATTCTGGCATATGATTCAATACTGAAATCCAACCAACAATCATACCAAAAGTTTTTGGGCAATCAATTTAAAATAATATACCAGGATTTAAAACATAACTAAAATATAAGAAAAATAAGTAACATGTTAGAAGTAACTACTTGAAGTAGCTAGATTACTATAAATATCAGCCATATTCTAAACATTATTTTACATACATAATATGATTAAAATTAGGAAATATAAGTACAAACAGTATAATAGTGGCATACTGTAAATACACATACACAGTGAGGGTAAATTTTATAAAACACCATCGACTTTTCTTGGTTTTTGAGATAACACCATTGTACTTTAAAAATGCTATATTACACCCTGAACTAACAATGTTGTCTGAAATCGTTAGTTTGATTAGCTCGTGCAAGCCGTAATTGAACTGAATAACCACCAAATGTCTTGAATATAGATTGAATGGCCTCAAAATGAACGAAATATGGTATTATTTGACAAAAATACCTTTCATTTTTTCTATGAAAATGTACTTCAGGAGGCTTTATGGCATTTTTAAAATTTAATGGTGTTATCTCAAAATTCCTAAAAAGTCGATGTTGTTTTCTAAAATTTATCCTACAAAGGGAACCGGCTATCAATACAGCAAAATAAAGTTATCCAAGATTTTAATTAATAGTTAACACTCTGACAACATGGAAATTCATACAAATTGTCGGGTTTTAAAATGGTATGTGAAATGAAAATCAGCCTTCGCAGTATAAAGCTTGGATGCCAATCAACGAGATAAATAGAGTTCAATAATAAAATATAAATGCGCATCATTAGCAATTATCCTAATTTAGTCATGGCACAAAATGTTAATGTGATATCATCATTGGAGCTAAGGATTTGAAGAAAGATATGTGTAATAAGATTATGGCTACCAAGTTGATACTTGCATATAAGAACAAATAGTTAGATAATATCAACTTTTATGCAGGTTAGGAGAAAGGACAGAAGAATTGGTCAGGACAAAGATGCATACACTACTGTTGAAGTTCAAGCAGAGTAAGAAAAGATATTAAAAAAAATTATTTCTGATGGGTTAGATGTTGTCTAAAAAGCTGAAGGATTGCGATGCCATGATCCTACTCTAGAAAATATAAACTGTGGATTAATTTCTTACACAAATCTCACTCCATTTAAAGGAATACTTTTATTTAAAAAATCCAAGATATGTCCATAACCTATAACTTGCATACTGAGAGCACTAATTAAAATGCAAAAAAGTCCATGTTTTCCTTAGACAAAACAATTTACTGTAGGCACAATGAAACAATATAAAAGTCATAACAAAGGATAGATCTTGAATTTTCTGATAAAATTTGCACAATTTAAACTGCACCAAAGAAAAATTGGATAAAAAATGACAACATAATTCACAGCAATAATAGCTCAAATGTTGATTGTCTATATTTCCCGTGACACAGCAATTAATAAAACAATCACTAAATCAAAATGTCATTTTTTGATGTTGTATGATACTCCTGAGCTACAATTAAATGGTCCTTGGTACACAAAACCCCAAATTCTAAGCCATCAGCATAATATTAAGTACAGATAACATCACTTACATACTTCTAAGTTACTATATGTTTTAAGCATGAGGAAGCTGTTCACAGCGTGGATATTAGAGCAAGACAATATCCATATCTAATCTATGTATGTTGCAATGTTGAAAATAGTGATAGTGCAACGCGTAGCACTCCGACATCAAATAGCAAATAGTGTGGCATTCAGTGTAAGATACGCAGTTTATTAATATTTTAATTTTAAATACACACACACTGAATAGAAAAAATAGTTAAAATTCCCTAAAATTTAAGGGATAATTTTTCAATAATCTAATAAATTACTAACATACCAACAATTTTCCTAAAGTTTAATCTATGAGTTCACACTTCTCGTCCATCGAAAAAATAGTCTTTAGCTCTTTCTTTAACCTTTATAACAATTTAAAGAAAGGAGAGCCACAAAACCTCACACAAACATAAACTTAAACAGCAATAAGGCAACACCTTCCTCATCGATTTAGACTCGAAAAACAAACCCATTAAATCAAAGAGAGAACTTTACTCATACACTAACAAGAAATTCATTTCTTCTTCAATTCAAAACCAAAACAAATAGAAGAAGGGGCGAAGAATAAAAATATTTGCATTAAACACTCACTATGTAATCATAGATGACGAAAACCAGCCTCAGATGCCTCGGAAGCGGCTGCAACAGCCTCAAAATTTGGCCTGCGAAGGGCAGGAATGGGGAGATCGACTTGCAGGGAGAAGCCGGGACGAGGAGAAAGGGTCGCTCTTATGCCCTAGATCTTCGAATAGCCCTTGGTCTTGGAATAGGGTTTCTAAATGTTTTTGATATTGGGTTTAATGGCCTGGGTCGGGTCTTTTATTAAATACCCGTTAAAATGCTTCTGTTGCGCGGCATAAATAAATTAAGTTGCATAGTTTAATGTAGAGAAAAATTGCCTACGCTGCGATGTAAATGCGTTAGGTTAGCTCACTATGTAGCAAAATGGTCATACGGAGCATACTATTTATTGCTATGTAGCGTATTGGTCAGTTATTAGTGTGCCATGTTGAGAGTTACATGTCCTCTTGTCACACGGCTTTCCTTCATAAATTTATTTCCAATAAAATCATCATCTTTCTAAACATCCATGCACCGCCAACAAAATTTATTGCCAACAAAATTATTCCATGTACCATCTACCATCTCTTTCCTAAAGCATGCTTTTGACAAAACTTT
Source organism: Agapanthus africanus (assembly GCA_030015575.1). Taxonomy (NCBI): domain Eukaryota; kingdom Viridiplantae; phylum Streptophyta; class Magnoliopsida; order Asparagales; family Amaryllidaceae; genus Agapanthus; species Agapanthus africanus. The sequence continues at coordinate 214,143,609 of JASDDO010000004.1, forward strand.
AACAAGTAGGACCCTTCATAGTCTACACTTAACACATTCGTCACCTTTTCTTTGCATTTCCCGGTCTATCAAGATTTTTACTTCAGCTTAATCCATGCTTTAAATTAGATTTAGAGAACCTACAATCATTTCATTTCTTTTTCATTCCTTCTATTATTTTGCTTTTTTTGTCGCGAACGTCCACAAGATTGGATGGATCCATAAGGGACCTGTTCCTCCATTAATATATAAGGTTGGTCTCGTCTTTTTTTTAGTCAAGTCAGCGGAACTCTATTTCTTTGGCAATAATAAAATATCAAAGATCTCCCAATTTAGGCTAAATAAACGAGACTAGCTTCATACCTTATGTCTACCATAATTTCTACAAGTGTACCAAGATAAGATGGAAAACCAAAAAATTAGCATCTATTGTGGTAGACTTGTTAGTCTTTAGTGTCAACAATCGCATCATAAAGCCAATTTGGGTAGGGAAAGTGTCGCGTCCCGCTTCCCAAAATGCGGAATACGAGGGGTTGACAAGACAGCCATGCTCCTACGGTCAAGGAAATATCCTGCGGTAGTCACACTTCGGTTTCTAATATTACGTGGTAATCAGTAATCAATGCACAGGTAATGAGAAAAGCAATCACTACTCTATCAACAGATATAAAACTAATCAGATAGAGATCAAAAGGAAGATAGTGCTGGCGTCGCTGATCTAGATGTCCGCAATATTCTCGAGGTACGTCAGGTCCTGATCCAAGCTAAGTCCACTTCTCACTCTGAGCATGCATACTCAGGTCGTCAGAGCGATACAATAGCAATAAATATAAATACATATGTAAACACGTGCAATAATGATGAATATGAAACAGTAAGCATGAAGTGATGACATGAGCATGAAGTAACCGGTACAGGTAAACAATAAAGCAGGTATATCGAATTAGTAAACAATGCATGACCATGTCACTAAACCTATCAGTCTCTAAGTCTCACTGTCCAGGTCGCTAAATCTATCGTTAGTCCGAGTGTGAGAGTCAACCACGCAGGAGTATCCCCAACCCAAGGATAGGGCCCCAGGGACAAGGGAACACTGGCCTGAATCACGCACGATAATAATCAGTAAAACCATCCATACAACTCCCAAAATCACTGTATATGCCGGCAATGGGACTCCCGAGATTCCGTTGAACTCACACTCAAACTACCCCACACCCACGGTCTGCATCAAATACCGACCATAAACCCAAATACTAGTCGGTCCATGACAAGTCTACGCGAGAATTGGAGACCGGATCTCCATCAAGCATGTCTCGACTGGTACCCAGGATAAATGGACAGTGTTTGACGCCTTACCTATGACACTAATATAAGTGCTCCATAACCGTCTCATTTCAGTTATAGTTACACTTATATATGTCCTATAGACGTTGACAATGCAATAAATTAACTTGGTCCGCTGATTGTGTACAAGTACGTGTCACTTTCACTATTCAAGCATGCTTATACACTTACGTACTTGCCACAATCCAATCACTAATATCTATCACTGGGTAATGTACACGATCACTAGATTATCAATACTTCATGACCATTATTCAATGCGGATATAACCGCTACATGATATGATGAGAATGCAATTAATTATAATACGAATAAAACATAGTAGCCAGTGTCATACCACTTGAAAATTTTACTATAAAACATACGTGCAGAATTTAGCAAAACAATATAAAAGGGGTAAGTAGTATATTTAATTATCTATCCAACAAAATTGGTTTCGCGTCAATCGGGTTTCAGGTTCGCTAGTTTTGGCCATTTCATTTTAAGTGTTTACTGCTGGAAATCCAATTTCTGAACCGGAAGTCCGTTCCGTAACACGTTTTACTCCCAGTTGGGAGCATAATTAGGCGACGCTACAGTTAAATAGTATGTATATTTTTCTGTTATGTTTCCAACGCATCAAACGTATTATCAATAGCAGTTCTGTATTAAAAGTTATGTCATATCTAGTGTAGCTATGCAAGAGGAGTCACTGCAGAACACCCAGGTACGTTAAAATGCAAATTAGATATCAAATGACGGTGAAACAACACGGGAACAGATTCAGGTCTTAGCTAACTAAATTATCTACGTGACCATATGGGGCTCCGCACATTTTCAGTTTAAAGAAGGGGTATACATGTGTTCCAAAGTCTAGTATCCAAAACGAAACGCTGCCCCGGACTGCAATTCAGGGCCGCAAATTGCCTCAGTATTCGCCGTTATAGCTTAATAAAATACAAGGATGAACTCTGGGGTGCTGTAGGTTTATCTATTGGCTTCAATAAAAGCCATTGAACATTAAGTTGCAGGTTGTATTAATATGGATTGTAGAACATATAGGGTTGCTAGGCACGCGCACAAGGGTCTACGAGGCATCAACCATGCCCGATTAAAATTTTAGCCGTGCCGAACAACCCAAAGCCGGATCTTTAAACTAGAGTTTAGGCGAAACAAGCATGTTAAACACTTTAACACTAAGTGAGAGAGATTACAACCTTTGTAGATCCGGTCCTTCACTTCAATAGCTTCGTGTAGATGTCCCCTTCGCTCCGATCGTGAACTCCGGACTCTAGAGAAGCTCCACAAGAAGAACGAACGTGCTTGCTTCGATGACTTCGAGGCCGAAGATGATCTACGTCGGGGAGACACTAACTCAAGCTATTCCTTCACTAGGTCATGAACTTTGTGAAGAGAACACACTCTACTACATGGCAAGTGGTAGAGGATGAAGAAGTAAGAGGTGGGCTCACTTTAGAATTGATTTTCTCATATTTTTCCTCATAGCACCATTAGAGCTTGAAAGCTTTTCCAAGGAGCTTGATGAAGAAGAAGAAGAAAGAATAATATCATCATATGAATTAATTCCTCCTCAATAATGTAACCCTGGGTGAGTTAAGCTATCATGCTTAACTCATGTAGAGAATTGACCAAGGTATATGGTTAAGGGTTGGGTTAACTAAATATCCTAAAGAATGACAAAAGAGTTGACTTTGTCAATGTTTCCACAAGCTTCATGAAAGCTTGAGAACTTTGACAAAGTCTTTCTCTTTTGTTATTCTTAAGATATAAACAAAACCCTAATCTTTACCCTAATCTTGGTATAAGTCTCATACACCCATCTTTGACGTATCATCAAGCATGACACAATCATATGTACACAAATATATATCACATATACACTTATGCACAATCAAGTGAGAAAATAAATCTTAAGTAAGCTAATACTAGTTAATGTAATGTAATATATCAAATATATAATTATACATTAAATTATTAAATCAACTCTTGATTTAATAATCCGGCTATAACCGACTAATGTCATGTGTAACAACTTATCGAATCAACACTTGATCCGATAACCCGGCTATATCGCATACAACCGATCAATGTCACGAATCGCGAGAATAGAATACAGTATCTCATATCGTATTAATCTCGGTCCCGCACATATCACATATGTTCTCCTACTCCATTTCGCTTGAGCCAGGAAACCCCTGTATAGGACTCTAAAGACTCGTCAATACGCCGGCAGTAGGTGATGATCATATCAAACATCCACAAGCCGCAAGCGGTCTGCTAAACGTAACGGCCACCCGGGTATTGAGCGATCAGAAGATCAACAAGCAAGGCTGTACATTCTCCTGTGAATCCAATCAGTAACACTCCCGTACAGTCCGGTCTCGTCGTCTGATATGTCGCATATCTCGCCTAGGGGTGGTAAACGTCAGACCCCAGTAGCTCGATAAGTCGTATCGATATGAGGTCTATAACAGTTTGAGAAACTACTGATAACACTTACCAGTAAATCTCAGCAACCCTGGCCAGGGATTTCCAGTCATAGCCAATCGAACACAGCGCAACATCAACTCCCTATACCGGGAGAGACGAACCCCCTCCTATCGCTCATTGCCTCCATGTGATTCGGGACTGTACCCAAAAGCCACCTTTTTGCACGCCCTCTTGGACGTGGTATGATGGAAATCAAAGCACAGTGGGAATCACACAAGACTCTATGACGATCTCGGGTCAACAGACTACTCTGTACCAGTGTCACCGGAGAACTGCCATCTGACGTGAGGTATAATACCATCTGGGAGTTCTTGGCGAGTCCGTCCAGTGTACCCAGTCTCCACTGAGCACCCGTACACCATCCTTGATGTCAAACACCGATGGATATGGGATCATCCATCGCCCATCATATAGGTCAAGATGCGTATACGCTAGTCTACTCTGGTGTATCGATGCCCTGTCTCAATACACCCTCGACTAGGAACAATTATAGGATGTACTCACCGACTACCGTGACCCCACTAGTATGATCTCATCATAGTCCTAATAGTCGAGTACATATCCTAAGGGCTTTATCAACATGTAATATAGAGACAATCAGAGTACATGTTAAGATAAAGTATAACCAGATAGCATACTATCATGTCGAGCAAGAAAGTCCTCCCTATATATGTCCAAGAATCCATTACAATATACATCGTATGTACAGTAATGGCCTCTAGGGCATACATATAACTAACAATCTCCCACTTGCACTAGGGCCATCTGTTGTGGTATCACATACCCAACAATTAGCTGCGGTTGAAGTATCTCATACTCAACCATCCCATAAATGTCTCTACTGGGGAAAAAGGCCTTTGTGAGTGGATCCGCGTTGTTGTCCTCTGTGTCTACTCTCCCAACCTCGATTTCCCTGGAGATCAACCATCTCCATGATTAGGTGATACTGCCTAAGAATTATATCTGGATTTCAGATGGGACGGGGGGTTCCTTGGCAAAAGCCACAACTCCATTGTCACACAATGGTAGGAACGAAGTTCATCTCATAAACTTATATATATCCAGACTGCCTCTTTGGTAGCATCCTTGGTAACGATGTATCTTGTCTTTAATCGTCTAGTATGTCACGGTATCTAACTTGGAACTTTTCCAACATACCGTCCCTCCACTGAGGGTAAAGACAATGCCTGTGACTGACATTCAGTCGTCCTTATCACCCTGGAACCTTTCCAGTGATTCTCCCCAGGATCGATTGATACCATCTCACTACAACTAGTGAGTATCCTAACATCCAATTAGATCTATCTCATAGATCCAAAACCCAGAATTTAGGAGGTATCATTTTGATCCTGTATGGAGAATCCTTGTGATAAGCGGAGATTAACCGAGCGTAGCATAGGAAACTCCTTTCCTATCAAGAGTATGTCATCCACGTACTCTACGAGGATCAGCACCATACTCTCTACTACCTTTTTGTATATACAAGGTTCATCTACCATTTTGATGAAGTCAAACTCTTTGACTACCACATCAAAACAGACGTTCCAACTCCGCGATGCCTGCTTTATCACATAAAACATCTTGCACACGTTTCCGCTGCTCCCGCTGTCTACGAAGCCCTCTGACTGTGTACTTATAGACGCTCTCTTCCAAATCAACATTTAGAAAAGCAGTCATGACACCCAACCGCCAGATATCGTAGTCATGGTATGTAGCCGTGGCAAGTAGGATCTGGATGGACTTGAGCATAGCTTTGAAAGTCTCAACTTTTCCATGTACACCTAGTAATCTTCTCAAGATATACTTGCTCCTGATGGGGATTTAACCTTTCAGATAGAGCAACCAAAGTCCATACTTTGTTGGTGTATAAGGATTCCATCTCAGATCGATAAGCATCCAGCCATTCTTACAGAGTCTCACTCCTGATGGCCAGCTCGAAACTAGTTGGGTCATCATCTCATGATGCAATACTCGCTCCCACTGTCATAGAGAAACCGAAGTATCTCTCAGGTGGGTGAGGAACCCTACTAGATCGACGGAGAGGCTGAGGTTCGTTGGAAACTATTGAATCCTTTGGTTCTACCAAATCATCTGCTGTAGTTTGTATAGCTGGAACTCCTTCCAGTTCTACCTCATGACCACTAATTTCTTCACAAGAAATTCCCTTTCACAAAGGTGGCATGCTGAGAAACAAAACATCTTTTGTTCCTCGGTTAGGCAGAAGATATTCCCTTGCGTATGCTTAGGATATCCAACAAACTTCAACAGAACTGAATTTGCCTCGAACTTGTCCGGATTATGCTTTTAGACATAGGCTGGACAACCCCAAATCTTAACAAACTTAAGATATGGGCTCTTCCCATTTCATATCACATATGAAGTGGTAGGTAACTGATTTGATTGGAACCCTATTCAATAGGTATGCAGCTTCTCAAGTGCAAAACTCCCAAAAAGGAAAATAGGAAACTCAATAGTACTCATCATAGAGTGCACCATATCACATAGGGTGCAATTGCTCCTCCCCGATACACCGACGTGCTGTGGTGTATACGGAGAAGTAATGCTGAGAGAGAATCTCATTCTCCTTTAGAATAGTCCAGGAATCCCGTGCTCAAGTATTCTCCTCCATGATCTCATCAAAGGACATAATACTTATACCCGTTTTTGGTTATCTACTTCTAACTTATATTCTGTGAATATCTCAAAAGCTTCGGACTTGTGTTTTAATAGGAACATATGTCTGAATCTTGAGTGATCATCAGAGAATGTAATGAAGTACAAAGAACCGGTCTTGGCATGTGTAGACAGGGGACCTTCATACATCAGCATGTATCAATCCCAAGAGTTCACTAACTATTTCTCTGTTTCCAATAAACAGAGCTATGGTCATTTTATCTTTGTGACATGACCGGCAAGTTTCACAAGATGTAAATTCAAACAAATTTAAATATGCATCTTAATGTAACTTCAGCTAGTCGGGTCGCATTGATATGACCTAGTCTACAATGCCTCAAGAAGGATTCGTTCATTTCTGAACTCTTCCTCTTGTGTGTGTTCCGTATACTAAGAACTGTAGTTTGATTTAGAACGTCAATACTTTTAGATAACGTGCCTGAACCGATCAACTCTTGATATAGGAAATGTTCAAAACATTATCCAACAATACAAAATTATATCCTTTCTTTACTAATAAAGAAACTGATATGATGTTGTACATCAGGTTCGGTATCTAATAATATTCGTTCAGAATCAATGTATTCTGGTAATACAGGGTGATAGTGACCAACAGACTTGGTTTCAACACTTGCACCGTTTCTATATCATGAGACTTATCACCCGTTCTCAGTTCTCTACCTATCTGTAGCCCATGTAACAAATTACATATGTAGGATCCTGATCCGGTATCAAATACCAAGGACGTAAAGGATACTGAGAAACAGTTCTCTGTAATGAACACACCCGAAGAAGATGCATCAGCATGCACTTTTCTTCGTTTGGGCGGCACGGGAATTCTGGTAATCCCTTATTTCCTGCTCTGTCTTATAACAATTATAAGTTGGAGCGGGGCCAACATTCCCCATCTCAGTATAACAAGCGGGTTCGGTCAATATATCCGTATTATTATCTTGATTAAGGCGTGATATGGTCGCTACCTGGAGAGAGAGAAGAAAACACTCAGCGTATGCTCTTGCAAGATTAGATTGGTTATCTAATATATCTAATCAGGATGTCTCCCACTGTTTTAATCAAATCTTCCTTCAAACCCTAAAAGGAAAGACTAGCCGGGATTAATTACACGCTACAAGTTCGCCAATCTTTCAGCCAGGCCAGTGCCGGTACTTTGAGGGAGGTCCCCCGTGCTTTCGCACGAACCTAATTAAAGTAAACCTCGTTTTCCCAGGGGCGTAACCCCGTTAACACCTTTCTTGACACCTACTTGATCGACTAATTCTAATGTGTAAAACTCTCTCAGGAGTAACTCTTACTCGCAGCGGGTATCGGGATCCAACTATCTCATAGAAGGTATGCAATCTCATTGCAAATTTCAACACTTGAAATTCCCAATAATATTTTGCCCCTAGTATCCTATGACCTTGACGAAAGCCAACAAACCATAGGCTACTAGTCAAGTCCAACCCGTCATTTCGCGATTGAAGTAAACCCACCCGCACGGCCCTTGACGAAAGCCAACAAAGTCGCACGACTACCCTAACTCAATCCGTATCATATGCATAAGCAGATAAGCATAAATAGCTACCGCACACTACGCCTTGACGAAAGCCAACAAACGTAGCACGAATACTATGAAGTACTTATCTGAAATGACGGAGGGCTACGACAGGTTTTTAAGAAAACCTTTTGCGTAATGAACTTGATATCGTTGTAGAATCGAGTGATTTTTAAATGGAGTGTTTTTGAGGCTTTTCTAGTTTTGCTAAAGGGGTCACTTCCGGTGAAGGGATCGTCGGCCCTTTCCTCATCGAATAAGGTGCGGGATATTTCACAAATATCACTATGCAAAGCAAGAACTATAGAAACAATCAAAAGACAAACCGAGTTTGTAGCAACTGCTAGTTTCACTAAAGAGGTCACTCCCGGTGAAGGGATCTCGGCTCTTTCCTTATCGAATAAGGTGCTGGATGTTCTACAAGGAACACCGCTATGCAAAGCAAGAACTAGAGCTACCAGTTTTTAAAAAAGCTTCTACAACATCTTTAGGTTTCTTTTATTTTCATTAATCTCATTAATGAAGTCCCATTTTATTATGCTTCACAAGCATCTCTTTTGAAACGAAATCTGCAATATAACATATATCTCATATATATAATATAAACATTCGTCTCAGGCAGTAATATGATCTCATCACAGAACATTGCAGCAGAAGAACATATATGAAATATTGGATATACTAGGACATCCGTGTTTTAGTACGAGCCTGTATAAAACACGGATTCCACGGTCGCGATGAATAGCCAAACCCACATCCCTAGACCCCTACGAGAGCGGCAAGCAACACTGCCAATTCTAGGGTTAGGAGACCCGGTCTCGACTCCTCGAGATGGTCTCCACTGGACCCTAGAACCCGGTTACTTGTGCTCCCCGCCTTGGGTCTACCTAATGCGGAAAAGTAAATAATATACAATGGCGACATCATCCTCAGCCCGGAAGTGCCCCAATAAAAGAATATTACATACAAATGAATTTTACATGAATGAAAAAGAAAAACTCTCATCTCACATAAAACCCCCGGCTATTCAAAACGTGACGATCCAATATAACATATCACAACAACACATAATATCACATATCATTAACGTAAGCAAGTATGCGTATCCCGATTGTCGTTGATGTATAGCAACGAAGCCGGTGATACACCACATACTACGCTTACGGTCACAGAAAAGAAAGTGTAAAACTACAACAGTTGGAATCCGCAACCTCCTTAGACATCGCATGCCTAACCAAATGAATTCCTTAGACATCGCATGCCTAACAATTATAAACCCCGCATTTTAGTCTCATTATCGAAAACTCTTTTCAATACCAAGTCGGGCAATTCAACAAGATTCCTGACATCCTGATCGCATGCTCGTCGCAAACTTTAGTAGACGGTCGCACCCCTGATGTCGTCGACGAAGTGCACTAAGGCGGAACACCGCTGCCACGAGCACCCGAACGAATGCTTTTGGCGACGGGGTTCTCCTACAGTCACTTGGTCGGGGCTATGGGGCGTGGCTGTCTGTAATGTTTACTCGGCGAGTATCCGCGTACGCTACGTGATTGCAACGGACTTTTGATCACATCAAAATTCCGTGGCAACCGATCAACTAAGACTGAACCGCTAGATTTATAATATTCAAATTAGTTATCACATAACTTCTTGTGGATTCCAAATATTGTATCACATTCCAGATAAATAGACAGTGTTAAACTTTCCGATCGAATAATCAAACACCAAAGATTTCCCAAATAGTTCTCAACACTTGAAATTAGTTTAAAAACATCCATCACATGCCACAGTACCAATGGTCCAGCCGTAGGAGGGTCAAGCCAACGCCTCACATGTGGCACGCCGTACTGCCACAAACCCTAAGGTTCAGAGGCAGTTCAAGACGGTCACATAATCGAGTTAAGGTTTGTTGTCTTCTAGAGGGTCCACCACGTTACTTGCACGACTTAGAACGTTCTTAAACTACGGAAAAATCCAACGCTTGGAAATTTTCCGGGTCGGGAAAAAGTGAGTTATTGATATCCGTTCGAACATTTTAACACGTTCTAAAAATTACCCGGACAAAACTAAACAAAGTTAAATTATCTGATCGAATCAACGAGTCCCCAATACAACCCTAGAAAACTCAACACTTGAGTGAAATTAAAAAATTCCTAGAAATAAATAACAAGAAAGGACCTAAGAATAAATATATGAAATACGAGAGACCAAATCATAATTTTGGCCGCGGAACCGCCGCCAAACCCTTGGTTTGGCCGCGGTTCCACGGTCATTTGAGCGCATTAATGGTCCGTACTTCACAGTAATTCTTAGTTTTTCTTGCTTTATTTTCTGAGTATTTTTAATCCATAAAAAAATCACATTTTTAGAAAATGTCTAGAGAGGGGTATACTCGGGTGTGTCGGAGTTCGATCGAACTTTAAACTTCGTCTAGAGAGGGGTATACTCTAGCTTGGCTCTGGTACCACTGTAGGGTTGCTAGGCACGCGCACAGGGGTCTACGAGGCATCAACCATGCCCGATTAAAATTTTAGCCGTGCCGAACAACCCAAAGCCGGATCTTTAAACTAGAGTTTAGGCGAAACAAGCATGTTAAACACTTTAACACTAAGTGAGAGAGATTACAACCTTTGTAGATCCGGTCCTTCACTTCAATAGCTCCATGTAGATGTCCCCTTCGCTCCGATCGTGAACTCCGGACTCTAGAGAAGCTTTACAAGAAGAACGAACGTGCTTGCTTCGATGACTTCGAGGCCGAAGATGATCTACGTCGGGGAGACACTAACTCAAGCTATTCCTTCACTAGGTCATGAACTTTGTGAAGAGAACACATTCTACTACATGGCAAGTGGAAGAGGATGAAGAAGTAGGAGGTGGGCTCACTTTAGAATTGATTTTCTCACATTTTTCCTCATAGCACCATTAGAGCTTGAAAGCTTTTCCAAGGAGCTTGATGAAGAAGAAGAAGAAAGAATAATATCATCATATGAATTAATTCCTCCTCAATAATGTAACCATGGGTGAGTTAAGCTATCATGCTTAACTCATGTAGAGAATTGACCAAGGTATATGGTTAAGGGTTGGGTTAACTAAATATCCTAAAGAATGACAAAAGAGTTGACTTTGTCAATGTTTCCACAAGCTTCATGAAAGCTTGAGAACTTTGACAAAGTCTTTCTCTTTTGTTATTCTTAAGATATAAACAAAACCCTAATCTTGGTATAAGTCTCATACACCCATCTTTGACGTATCATCAAGCATGACACAATCATATGTACACAAATATATATCACATATACGCTTATGCACAATCAAGTGAGAAAATAAATCTTAAGTGAGCTAATACTAGTTAATATAATGTAATATATCAAATATATAATTATACATTAAATTATTAAATCAACTCTTGATTTAATAATCCGGCTATAACCGACTAATATCATGTGTAACAACTTATCGAATCAACACTTGATCCGATAACCCGGCTATATCGCATACAACCGATCAATGTCACGAATCGCGAGAATAGAATACGGTATCTCTTATCATATTAATCTCGGTCCTGCACATATCACATATATGCTACTACTCCGTTTCGCTTGAGCCAGGAAACCCTTGTGCAGGACTCTAAAGACTCGTCAATACGCCGACAGTAGGTGATGATCATATCAAACACCCACAAGCCGCAAGCGGTCTGCTAAACGTAACGGCCACCCGGGTATTGAGCGATCAGAAGATCAACAAGCAAGCATGTACATTCTCCTGTGAATCAAATCAGTAACACTCCCGTACAGTTCGGTCTCGTCGTCTGATATGTCGCATATCTCGCCTAGGGGTGGTAAACGTCAGACCCCAGTAGCTCGATAAGTCGTGTCGATATGAGGTCTATAACAGTTCGAGAATCTACTGATAACACTTACCAGTAAATCTCAGCAACCCTGGCCAGGGATTTCCAGTCATAGCCAATCTAACACAGCGCAACATCAACTCTCTATACCAGGAGAGACGAATCCCCTCCTATCGCTCATTGCCTCCATGTGATTCGGGACTGTACCCAAAAGCCACCTTTTTGCACGCCCTCTTGGACGTGGTATGATGGAAATCAAAGCACAGTGGGAATCACACAAGACTCTATGACGATCTCGGGTCAACAGACTACTCTGTACCAGTGTCACTGGAGAACTGCCATCTGACGTGAGGTATAATACCATCTGGGAGTTCTTGGCGAGTCCGTCCAGTGTACCCAGTCTCCACTGAGCACCCGTACACCATCCTTGATGTCAAACACCGATGGATATGGGATCATCCATCGCCCATCATATGGGTCAAGATGCGTATACGCTAGTCTACTCTGGTGTATCGATGCCCTGTCTCGATACACCCTCGACTAGGAACAGTTATAGGATGTACTCACCGACTACCGTGGCCCCACTAGTATGATCTCATCATAGTCCTAGTAGTCGAGTACATATCCTAAGGGCTTTATCAACATGTAATATAGAGACACTCAGAGTACATGTTAAGATAAAGTATAACCAGATAGCATACTATCATGTCGAGCAAGAAAGTCCTCCCTATATATGTCCAAGCATCCATTACAATATATATCGTATGTACAGTAATGGCCTCAAGGGCATACATATAACTAACAGAACATGGTCTGTGTTCATATCAGAAAATTGCATTCTAATACCGCTCATTCATTATCTAATTGTTGTTTTTATCGGTATTATTGACCAGTATCTGCTCAGCATTACAGATTACAGGTATCCATGACAAAATACTGGAAATGCATCCAACAGCACGGATATATCACTCGAGGGAAGACACTGCGACCAGAAACGCTAACCGACCGATACTTCAGGAGTTCCTTTACGCAACAAGTTATGTACACATTTTTTTTCTAAATGGTCCAACACAACAAGTGTGTACACAAGACTTTTAAGCACATGTGGATATGATTTTATATGCAATCAAGGATATGATTCTGTATGCAATCAAGGATATGATTTTATATGCAATCAAGGATATGATTCTATATGCAATCAAGGATATGATTTTATATGCAATCATCAAGGATACGATTTTATATGCAATCAAGGATATGATTTTATATGCATATGATATTATATGCATTCAAGACTAAAAAGCATGTGTTCAAATCAAAGGCAATCAAACAAATCAGCATGAGCCATAATGGGACAGATATGAATATTTCTTTCTGAGCCTATAAATAGAGACCAGAGGCAAGAGGAAAGAGTAGCTTTTTCTTTAGTTTTATCTTAGAATTCTTGTAATTTTTCTTTTCATTCTTGAGCTCTTGCCCCTTTGTCTTGACCTTGCAACTTCTCATTTAGAACTTGCAAGCTTAAGGCTTAGGTTCTTGACTTCAAGATCTCTTGTAACAAGTTTGTTCTTCAATAAAAGTTCGTATTTTTATTACATGTCTTGTTCCACTTTACATGATTTCAATTGTGAAATTCATGCTTTGCTTTGATCTTGCAACCTCTTAAGTGAGCTTGCAACCTTAAAGCTTGGTATTTGGATCTCACACGTTGCTGGGGATTGAACACTGGGAGATAAAACGCTTGAACTCATCGGTTCTCTTTTCCTCTTTATTTCATTGCATGTTTTTATGTATCTTCTCTTTTCTTTCTTGTTAATTTGTAAATATGTGTGAGTAATCTTTTCACTTGTTAAGGGTGTAATATGTTAGATCGTATTCGAAGATTTTCTTTGTCCAAACTTTAAAACCTAAAACTTGCCTATTGAAACTTCGTGCAAATCACCCGCAACTCCGCTCACTGGGCATCCTATCCTACCCCGATAGTGATGATTCCTAATCATGACCGGATTGCCCGTGGTTTGCCGAAGGCTAAAATCAAGAGATAACAACGGAAGGACAAGGGACAAGGAAAACGGATTTAGCGAAATACCGCAAATACCGTATTTCAAGTTCCCTAATCCGCGTTGTTACCTATTGCTTTAGTATCAATACCAAGTCGGGGCTATAAAGAATTGGCAAACATCACCTTCATACAATCTAACTTATTACTACCCTTAACAAGTCCTTTTTATTCATATCTTTGTTACGACAATTAGTTAACCAACAAATCAAAACACGGTATTAACTCGTTAAAACAAGCAATAAGAAACTTACCATCTCCATGCGGACGACCCGTATTCATCGCGGCTCGCTACAAGCGATACCGTTTTGATTGCGGTAATTTCAGAATTCTTTTTAAACACGACACAGTTAGATCGTGACAATCAAATGGCGCCGTTGCCGGGGACATACCCTAAAAAACCGAGCTCGCCGGCCTTGGTGTGGCCTTTTCACTTTTGTTTTTCTGTGTTGCTTCCAGTGTTTTGATATAAATTCCATTTTTATTATTTGATTTTCTTAATTATTTGTGTTCAGAATTGTGGTTGTTAATATTGCTTTTTGGCTCAAATATCTGTATTTTTCCAATATATGCAGATTTGACGGATTTTGAGCAGCGATCATACGGAACAAAGGGGCATTTTCAAGTGCAAAGGAGGGTGAACACTCAGTGCCAAAGATCCGGATAGTTAGACCCGCGCAAGCGAACCATTCGACCACTCGGAGGCAATATCGACACGAGTTTCTGAAACTCGATACTTTTTTGTACGTATTTTTCTAAACTTCTCCTCTCAAACCCGACGCTCCAATATTCTTGTCTTTGCAGGATTCTTAGCAAAAATCGCCGCAAAAAGCCAAAAAAAAAACTAACCGTATTTGTTGCAGCGCCGCATTAAAAGTAAAAAACGATAACTGATTGCTTGAAAATAAAACTTGGTTGAATTTTGCGCATTGCATCATTTAATACGGACTTAAGGGGCTCTAACACCAATCCAGATTGGGTGGGGATTTCATCACCCTTCCTAAGACCCCGGAAATCACTAATTGCATAAGTGTCACCTCAAGTTTAATAAAAAATATTTAGACTCAGCCCACTAAGGACTTGTCGCGCTCAATAGGACAAAGGAAGATTGTGGGCATTCAATCGTTTATCTAAATATGACTCTTGTGGTGCCTAGGCAAGACAAGTGAGGAGGTAACTTTAAAAGGCCCGTCTCACGGTGATTCGTGAGCGGATCCCTCCATACCTCACTTGTGCTTACCTGGCCACAACTGGCTGTGAAGAGGCGATCTGAGGGTTATCTCACAATTTGTCGCTTTGGAACAGTTAGGAGCAGGTCTAGTAGACTTAGAGGACCCTAGTCTAGGTATTGATTGTACATTTGTGACTGTGCATTTGTGATTGTGTTTGTTGAACAATCGTTTCATTTTCCCATTCTTTTGAAACAAACACAAAAAAAATTGTCATTTTTACCACCATCACCCAATTTTTCTCCACTTTCGTTTTCTTACCCTCACATTCTACGCTTTGACTACACTAAACTCGTTTAGTGTATGTCCGCTTGGACTAGGGACCCTAGTTCCCATTTAGTCCGCGTTTCGTTAGTCCCTACGGACTACGCGATCGACTCCAACGCCGAAAATCCCTTCACCCTTTTATCACCTTTACCTTTGCCGGTCAACTCCGACGTTGACCGAGATTCTGTTCATACATCTTCACCTTCTTTATCACCAAATTCTTCTTTTGAGATGTAAGTATTTAATCCTAACATCCCTCCACCTGCCCAGGGACTGACTCCACCTAATCTGGGTGCGAATAACCCGAATCAACCGCCTGTTGAAGCGCCCACACGAGTCGCGCTCCAGGATCTCTTCTACCCTGTCCGCACCTCTTTACCTACCTGTCTTTCACCCCCACAGGCAAATGGGGACAATTTTGAAATAAAACCCCACTTCATCAATATGCTGCCAAAATTTCATGGATTGGAATCAGAAGATGCGTATATTTTTATCAATAAATTCCAAAACGTTTGCGCTATGATAAAAACAACCCAATTAAGTGATGACACTATAAGGCTAAGGGTCATTCCTTTCACCTTATGTGACCTAGCCGAGAAGTGGCTATACAGCACCGCATCACATTCAATTAGAAATTGGGACGAGTTTGTGAAAGCTTTTCTTAAAAAGTTCTATCCTCATCACAAAACTGCTAGAATCCGTAATGAGATTATACAATTTTCACAGCTTCCTTCCGAACCATTTTGGAAGTGTTTTGAAAGATTCAAAGACCTACTCGTTCAATGCCCTCACCATGGGATCGAAAGTTGGCAACTTTGCCAAACATTATACGAGGGATTGAACCCGGCAACGAAGCAGTTGCTAGAAACCATTTGTCAAGGTCACTTTCTATCCAAATCTAGTGAGGAAGCGTGGCAGTTCCTTGAGGACCTTAGTGAACAAACAATTCAGTGGGAGAGCACCAAGACCACATCATCTTCTTCTAGTGGTCAGTCTAGGGCAGGCATACATCAATTAGAGATGTCGATTGCTATGAAGGCCGAGATGGCCGCTCTTACGAAAAAGCTAGAAGCGATTGAGACCAAAATCTCATCGCCTTCTCCTGCCCCTGTTGTGCTTCCACGAACTGTTTGTGCTTGCTGTTCGGATCCATCACATCTCACCGAAGAGTGTCCTTACAATGCATCTACTCAAGGACAGGATCAAGTCAATGCTGCCTTTCAGCAACGACAAAGAAACGATCCATACTCTTCTACATACAATCCGGGTTGGAGGAGTCACCCAAATTTCGCCTGGAACCAAAATCAACAATTCCAAGGAAATAACAATTTTCAAAGGCCTCCTCCTCCACAACAACAAGCACCTCCACAAACTCAATTTCAACAACCTTTCCAACAGCAACCTTACCCTAATCAAGTGAACAATTTTGTGCCTAACACTGCTTACCCGCCAAACAATTTTGTTCAACCTAATAATGACAAGGTTAGCTCGCTCGAAAGAAGTCTAGATGCGTTCCTAAAGCAATCTACACAATCTACAGCAAGATTAGAGACTTCTATTCAATCTTTGGTGCAAAATAGTGCCTCACACGATCAAAGCATCAAATCTATTGAGGCACAAATTGCACAACTCAATGCAGCATTGAGCGAGCGAGAAAAAGGAAAGCTCCCATCTCAACCACTGCCAAATCCCGGTCACGCACATGCTGCATATCAACAGCAAAATCATAACGTAAATGCCGTGACCACGTTGAGATCAGGAAAAGTGTTGCAAAACAAGGTGGGTATTAACAATGACACACCTGCTGGTGGCCCTTCTTCATCTTCTTCACCTTCTTCTTCTTCTTCGTTAGAGCCTATTCTTCATCCTTTACACGGCTCTACCTCTTCTAGCTCGAACGGACCCACTTCTCACAACATGAACACATCTACACGGGGTTCCGTTCCAACTCAACAATCTGATCCGCAAAAATTGGACTCAACAACTTTTCAAAACATTCCTTTTCCAAACCGGTTGAGATCCAATAAACCAACTCCACAAATGGAGAAGATTGTCGAGTTGTTTAAACAGGTTAGCTTAAATATCCCTCTTTTGGATGCAATCCAACAAGTTTCTTCATATGCAAAAATCTTAAAGGACTTATGCACCAAAAAGAGGAAGTCACAAGTACCAAAGAAAGTTTTTGTGGCTAGTGCTATTAGCGATGCTCTTGTCAATTATTTACCCCAAAAGCAAAAGGACCCCGGTTGTCCTACTATTTCGATAACAATTGGGGACAAGAACATCAATAGAGCACTACTAGATCTTGGTGCTAGTGTCAATTTGCTACCTTATTCTGTGTACGAGCAATTAGGCATTGGAGAGCTTAAGCCCACTCACTGTACTCTCCAAATGGCTGATCGATCAATCACCCATCCAAGGGGTGAGCTAGAGGATGTGTTGATCAAAGTTGGGGAGTTCATATTCCCAGTTGATTTTATTGTTATGGACACACAACCTGTTGCTAACTCACGGAACCAAATTCCGGTGATCCTCGGTCGACCATTTTTGGCCACTTCCAATGCCGTAATAAACTGTCGCAATGGCTCCATGACTCTATCCTTCGGGAAGACGTCTAGTGAGTTCAATATTTACAAGTTAGGAAGTCTGCCCCCCGTGCCTAATACTAGTACACGAGAAGTTTGCTCTATTCACGAAATCACGCAGGAGGACTGCGAGTTTGAAAGATTCTTGTTTGATGAGAACAGTTTTGACGCCACTAGTGCGTCCCTCCTTGAGCCTACCACCGTTGACACAACCGATATGGATTATGAATGTTTCACTTTTTCGGATGATGACGACTCACAACCCGAATATGAGTCTTTTGAATTTTTGGATGACTTAGTTGAACCATCCGAATCGGTTGTTTGCAGTGATTTCGAACCTGTGTTGGAGTCCTTTGAGTTCGAGGTAGATTCCCCAATTTTGCCTATGATTCTTTTGCCTCCGAAACTCGAACTCATGCCCTTGCCGTCTCACATTAAATATGCTTACATAGGTGAGAATGAGACCTTTCCCGTTATCATATCGGCCTCTCTAGCCCTCGAGCAAGAGAACGCCCTTTTAATGCTCTTACAAGATAGGCGGCAAGCTCTCGGCTGGAATATGGCGGACATCGAGGAGATTAGTTCCCTCATAATTGAATATCATATGCATATGATGGATGATGCCAAGTCGATGAAGGATCCACAGAGATATCTTGGGGATAGTGTGGTTAGTCAACCTTCTCTTTTGGAAGTTGAACCACCCCCATTTCTTTTAATAAGTTACGAGAATGCCAATACTCCACTGATTGCTGATCATTCGCATTCTCGTTTTGATTCATCACCACCTCCTGTCTATTCACTTCCACACTTTCCATACCACCTCTTCTATCTTCCCCAATTCTTTTTGGATTGGTACAACATATTCTTCCACCAACCGATACTCTTTACAGATAAATTTTTCAACTGGTTGATGTTGACATTTGGTCTATGCAAAGTTTGGCAGTAATGCCTAACATTGTTTAAATGAAGTTTGGGGGGGGGGCTTTCTGTATATATTTTTGTTTTAACAATAAAATAAAATAAAAATTAAATAAACAGGGAAGTGCCGGCATTTTAACCTTCTTGGTATAGCATGACAGTGAGGACACTGTCAAGTTTAAGTTTGGGGGTATGCTCGGTACGTCTTCTTCATTCGCATTCATTTGTACATATTTTTGCATTTGCATACTTATTTTAAAAACTCATAAAAATTGAAAATTTTCAAAAATTATAAAAATTATTGTATTCAATTTTGGTCATATTTAACTTGAGTTTGACAAATAGGTTAACTGGCCACGAACAACTAGATCTTAGACTTAGTAAATTAAAAACCCTAAAAATAACTTTCCTTAAAGTTTATCGGTAGAAAGTATATGTCTTTGTAGTTTATTTAGAAATAGGCAAATTTTTGGTTCACTTCTTGGGCTAAGTTGAAATAAAGGAAAAAGTATTGATTATTATTAGAGTATAAGTTTGAAAAATAATTCCTGGCTTAAGTATAGATTCTGAAAATGTATACCCTACAAAATTGCACAATCACGCACCTTGAAGCTTGGAATAGTAGAGGAGACCTTGAAATGCTCTTGTCTAAAAGTCCTCAGTACGAAGAAAATGAAAAATAAAAAGTGAATAAAAAAAAAATGAACACTGGTTTTGTGATTACTTAAGGCTAAAAATAGAAAAATATTTAGCGAGGGTGCTTCATCACCTAGTGCTTTAGACCAACTGGTTTGGGAGACACTGCTAAAAGCCTTGGGTGTTACAAGACTAGGAAGTACGCTTTAAAAGTGCAAACGCATCTTGTAATCGGTCGTTGGTACCTCAAGAAGTATTAACGGTCGCATGAAGGATGTGTAAGCAAAACTCACCAATTAATAAGTGCTTTGGACAACGGACAAGGGTATGATTGCTTGATTTGAATTTCCAAGTGTAGGGGTGATTTATACACACACGTAGGGATATGTGATTAGAGTTTAGATAAGAGAAAGGAATGAAGAATAGAACTTGTATCTTTAGTAGAGTTGATAAAAATTCCTAAGTGGAGATGGAACCTTTGAAGGAAAACTTAAGAAATGCCAAAAGAGCTAAGTAAGTCTATAGAACATATATAATCTTAAGTTAAATGATGAGGAAGCGTGAAGAATGTGGGTGGATAATTTACAAGTAAAAGATAATAGAGTTCCTTGTTAGAAAACCTAATTGGAGAATAAAAGTCGATAAGCCAAATTGACGAGATTTTATGGGTAGTATCCGCTGAAAACCATCAGGAGACAACACTCCTCCTACTAGGGACACCTAGAGGTTAAACGGCTTGTTGCACATGCTCAGTGCAATCGCGTTCCCTGCGAAAGTGCGGTTAGGATTTTCGTTTGTGAATAAATGGTTTTGCTCGGGACGAGCAATAGATAAGTTTGGGGGTATTTGTTCATATCAGAAAATTGCATTCTAATACCGCTCATTCATTATCTAATTGTTGTATTTATCGGTATTATTGACCAGTTTCTGCTCAGCATTACAGATTACAGGTATCCATGACAAAATACTGGAAATGCATCCAACAGCACGGATATATCACTCGAGGGAAGACACTGCGACCAGAAACGCTAACCGACCGAAACGCTAACCGACCGATACTTCAGGAGTTCCTTTACGCAACAAGTTGTGTACACATTTTTTTTCTAAATGGTCCAACACAACAAGTGTGTACACAAGACTTTTAAGCACATGTAGATATGATTCTATATGCAATCATCAAGGATATGATTCTATATGCAATCAAGGATATGATTCTATATGCAATCATCAAGGATATGATTCTATATGCAATCAAGGATATGATTCTATATGCAATCAAGGATATGATTCTATATGCAATCATCAAGGATACGATTTTATATGCAATCAAGGATATGATTTTATATGCATATGATATTATATGCATTCAAGACTAAAAATCATGTGTTCAAATCAAAGGCAATCAAACAAATCAGCATGAGCCATAATGGGACAGATATGAATATTTCTTTCTGAGCCTATAAATAGAGACCAGAGGCAAGAGGAAAGAGTAGCTTTTTCTTTAGTTCTATCTTAGAATTCTTGTAATTTTTCTTTTCATTCTTGAGCTCTTGCCCCTTTGTCTTGACCTTGCAACTTCTCATTTAGAACTTGCAAGCTTAAGGCTTAGGTTCTTGACTTCAAGATCTCTTGTAACAAGTTTGTTCTTCAATAAAAGTTCGTATTTTTATTACATGTCTTGTTCCACTTTACATGATTTCAATTGTGAAATTCATGCTTTGTTTTGATCTTGCAACCTCTTAAGTGAGCTTGCAACCTTAAAGCTTAGTATTTGGATCTCACACGTTGCTGGGGATTGAACACTGGGAGATAAAACGCTTGAACTCATCGGTTCTCTTTTCCTCTTTATTTCATTGCATGTTTTTATGTATCTTCTCTTTTCTTTCTTGTTAATTTGTAAATATGTGTGAGTAATCTTTTCACTTGTTAAGGGTGTAATATGTTAGATCGTATTCGAAGATTTTCTTTGTCCAAACTTTAAAACCTAAGACTTGCCTATTGAAACTTCGTGCAAATCACCCGCAACTCCGCTCACTAGGCATCCTATCCTACCCCGATAGTGATGATTCCTAATCATGACCGGATTGCCCGTGGTTTGCCGAAGGCTAAAATCAAGAGATAACAACCGAAGGACAAGGGACAAGGAAAACGGATTTAGCGAAATACCGCAAATACCGTATTTCAAGTTCCCTAATCCGCGTTGTTACCTATTGCTTTAGTATCAATACCAAGTCGGGGCTATAAGGAATTGGCAAACATCACCTTCATACAATCTAACTTATTACTATCCTTAACAAGTCCTTTTTATTCATATCTTTGTTACGACAATTAGTTAACCAACAAATCAAAACACGGTATTAACTCGTTAAAACAAGCAATAAGAAACTTACCATCTCCCTGCGGACGACCCGTATTCATCACGGCTCGCTACAAGCGACACCGTTTTGATTGCGGTAATTTCAGAATTCTTTTTAAACATGACACAGTTAGATCGTGACAATCAGTCTGTCCGGTGAATTTCAGATTCAACGTTGCCTTTTGGGGGCGTCGTTTCTTGTGCGAAACAACATTATTTTTCCTTCAAAATGTTACACGATAATTATAAACAGAAAAAGGATTTATCGATCATAAGTTTCGCTATTTTCATTTAGGTTTTGGTTTAGAATTCGTATCGAACACTTTTGCATTATATACATGTCGCGATTTGACAATTAATAATTATAGCATGTAAAGCAAGTGAGGGGTTCACTTGCCTTTGGTCGCTTGATATAGAAGCGACGCTGCTGCAGAGTTTGTCTCGACACACGAGACAGCGCGATGCTAGACACGGGCGTGTGGCGCGAGCGCGATGCGCAGTGATCCGGCAGTGGACGCGGCGGCGACGCGGGCGTGATACGGTAATGGGAGTGGTCCTGGCTCGTTGCGTGGCGCGGGAGCGGCACGGCGCATGCACTAGATCAGGCATGATGTGGCACAGGGGCTAGCACGACGTGGCACGGAGAGTGGGTATGGGACGCGACACGTCTAGGTACGCGGTGACACGGAGGCGGGCACTGGACCGGGCACAGTAGTGGGCACGATGTGGCACGGTGCCGGGTACGGAGTGGGTGCTTTCGTGGCACACAGGTGGGCACGGCGTGATGCGGGATTGGGTCCGCAACGAGGTGGCTTGGGCAGAAGCGGCAACGGTTCAGGAGACGGCTAGGAGTTCAGCGATGGCTCGGCAGTGGGGAGCTCGGCTTGGGTCTGGAGGCAAGGTCGAGGTGGAGGTGTTGTAGGGCTCGGGTCAGAGGAGCTTGTCGTCGTCGATAGTGCTGGCAAGATGGCGATGGCAATTGGGTTCGATGGTGGCAGCATTGCGGTGCTCGTGCCTGGTGTAGGGGGTCATGGGGATGAGCGGAGGAGGCAATAACGAGGTCGTCAGCGGTGAGGTCGGGTGAAGCGACAAGTCGTGGGTTCGTCGGTTGCAGGTGGCTGCGAGGGTTCCGATGAGGTGGGAAGCTCGGCGAGGGAGTATGCAGGCGAGGGTGCTTTGGGAAAGTCGAGTTCGCCGGAGATAGGTGTGCAGGGAAGAAAGGTGAGGGGAGGAGAGAAAAGAGGTGGGGATGGTTGCTGCAGCGATGTGGTGAGGCTGTTGGGCTCGCCGTAGGCGCGGTTGCGGTCGGCGTTAGTGGAGTCGAGGTTGAGCTCAGTGGTGTTGCTCGGGTTATGGAGAAGATGAGAGGAGAGAGGAGGAGAATGGGAGTGAGGGAATGAGAATGAGAGGGGGGTCGGTGGGTTGAGGCATGGTCGTCGCGGCGGTTGGCGAAGGAGGAGGGGTCATGGGCGAGCGCGGGTCGTGAGGAAAGAGGGCGCGAGGAGCGGGGATGTCATGACCCAGAGTTTGGCCCGTGACCGGCACCCAACCACGCAACGTCTACAGGCGTAACGCGACTAAGTGAACCGAAAACCCAGAAATCAAACCAGTAACAGTATAGAGTGCTTTAAGTTTTAAAAGAACACATTTATTACATGTTAAAAGATCCAAGTAAACAATATACGACGCCGTAGCGAAGATCAAGAGCAACAAGTGAGAAAATCACAGACAAAATAGAACTGCATAAGAAAAGTCGGCTCATAATGAGCTCGACACCAGAATACCAATAATATACATCATCGTCCTCACACTGTCTCTAAGTCAATACATACATGGTAGATGGAGAATACTAGATACAACAATATACATAACTGAAAGATAAACAGATACCGCACAAAACCCACCTATCAACAAGAGAGCCGGTACACCAACTATAGGGGTATCTATGTCAAAAGATGCAAAACGCAGCCTGCCGCGACTACTCCGAAGGCTACCTGCAACCACTGTGGCACAACGGGGGTGAGTTGCCAACTCGTGAATAGAAATAACATATAAAGGTAATCGCGAGCATGCACATACTGCGCTACTCTAACATATGCCAGCAGATGATATCAATGCGAGGTAAGCAGTATGTATGATAATCATGCATGTCCTCTATCAGGTGATATAACTACAGGATGAGATGCAGTGATGAATGCTGAGCATGGGAATATAACATCTACACGAAATGTCGAGGTGGACTAAATATATATGTATGCCCCGTGAATCCCAACAACCCAGACGTCGGTACTCCATCGGCCCTCAAATCCTGTACATCCCTGAGAATCACGAGTGCGCAACATCGGCAGCCAAATAACATAAATACTCGTGTCTAGCATCGACACGCAAATCCTCCTCTATCGGGCATCCGTCAGTCCGGGTCAGCCCTCTCTCAATATATCGGGAATCCGTCAGTCCGGGTCATCCCTCTCTCAATATATCGGGCATCCGTCAGTCCGGGTCAACCCTCTCTCAATATATCGGGAATCCGTCAGTCCGGATCATCCCTCTCTCAATATATCGGGAATCCGTCAGTCCGGGTCATCCCTCTCTCAATATATCGGGAATCCGTCAGTCCGGGTCATCCCTCTCTCAACATAAGCCACTCTAGCACCGAGAAAACATAGGGTGGCGCCCCAAAATATCATATCAAGGGAACCGGGTTTTTAAATGATTACATATTTGAAAAGGCCACGGTTCCCAAATCCGGAAATCACATGTAATCCCAACCAATATGCAAGTAAATGTGATGTGATATGTGCATCAAGTATGAATATCATGTCAAGTCACATAAATGATGAGCAATAGCATAATGATCCGATGTGATGTATGCATCAAGTATGAATATCATGTCAAGTCACATAAAAGATGAGCAATAGCATAATGATCCGATGTGATGTATGCATCAAGTATGAATATCATGTCAGGGTAGTGCTCGTGCAACATGAACTGTCAGTAAGGGTGCGGTGTTCCATCAATTCTAGTTTATATACATATAACAGAGAATGCAGTATGCACTAAATAGTAGCCATGAGCAGTCAATGTATGTAAATGTAGCTATAAGGTCCTATCAGCCCTGACGTAGAACGCCATGCGGGCGATATCCCCGTAGATGTTAAATCCACTCACCGTAATCTCTCGCTAGGTATAGCCAACAACTTGTTTCCCCTTCTGCGCGGCGTCCGCCGTACTCGCCTGCGAACCTAGAATTTCACAATACATCATACATAAGCTTGAAGTCACACAAACACGACATTAAGGCCGAACTAGTAACTCGTGTCGTGAACCAAGCGCGCGTGTGAGCGATACGCTAAAACGTGTGATTACATGCCTGAAGTCACTCCGACGCGTCGCGGTACACAGAAACCCAAAACCCATAGACACGTATCACGCGTGTCGCGAAGGATTAAAAATACGGGAAAATAGGTAATCACCTCCAGATTTTGATACAGAAATGATACTGTAAAACTATATATACCAAAATAACCCTCATAGCAGCAGACACCAACACCCCAAACCCCAACCCAAAACACCCCCATCTGGCCGCAAATTGCGGCCAGAATGAATATTCCGGCGGCCTCACTTGGGAATTGGGCTCTCAGGTTTGGTGTGTGCATTCAATATCCCCTGAGTGTGCTACAGTAACCTCTAGTTTCACTCTGAAATATCTCGGGTAGTAGCAGATCCTACAGAGCCTTATTTCTAGTTAAAATCCACACTTTTGCACTAAAATCAAACTTTAGGGTATTTTTCTGAAATCTGAAACAAACCTAAGTCTAAACCCACACTAATAACTCATTAACAAGCTAATCAAGCCACAACAACATAAACTTTAACATATTACCACTAAATCCCTTCAATAGCACTAAAATTGCACAAAAAGGTGATATTTTGAAACTAAACATGCAAGTTATGGAAAAAGAGGTTAAGACATGAATTTATACCTTCAAATGACCTTATCAAACACCAAAAGTCCAGCTCCTCTCTCAGGTGTGCAGATTAGCCTTCAAACACCCCAAAAAGCCCCCTTTCCCATGGTTTTGTGATGATAAATGTGTTGATTTGTGTAAGTTTTGTTTGGAAATCAAAGGGAATGAAGAGAAGAAGAAGAGGTGAAGAAAATGAGAGGGTTTTTCTGCTGGAGCTGCAGAAATTCTGAAGTGGGGAGAGGAGAGAGAGAGAAGGGAAGAAAATGGTCTCAAGGTCAACTTTCACCTAACCACCATGCCTCATTGTTTAATAGGATTTGAAATTATAAAAAGGGTTTTTGTTTTGATTAAAGGGTGGGGAAAAAGTTAGCAACCATGCAACACAAGAATAGTTAACATGCTACCAAAACCCTAAGTCCCCAAAACTAAGTGTGCAAGTGTACACTACACTACAAAGGAAAATCTTCCAATTTGCTAACACGACTAAATAACTAATTATCGTGAAAAATATTCTAACGGAAATTCAAAGTGTTACAATCTACCCCCCTTAAAGAAATTCGGTCCCCGAATTTAAAAATTTAATCATACGCACCTTCAAAAAGATGGGGATACCTCTTCCTCATCTCGCTCTCGGTCTCCCAAGTGACCTCTTCGCCGCTCTGGCCACGCCAAAGTGCCTTGACGGACGGTATCTCTTTCGATCTCAATTTCTTTACTTGTTGATCCAAGATCATCACCGGCTGCTCTGCATAGGAAAGGTCACGCTCAAGCTGGATCGTCGGGTGCTGAATCGCATACGACGGATCATGAAGATATCTGCGGAGCATCGAAACGTGAAATACGGGGTGCACGTCTGGAAAACTGGGTGGAAGGGCTAATCGATACGCAACCGCACCAACACGCTCGAGGATCTCGAAGGGGCCCACATATCTGGGACTAAGCTTTCCCCTCTTCCCAAATCTCATCACGCCTTTCATTGGGGAGACCCTCAAGAAAACATGATCACCAACAGAAAACTCAAGTCTGCGCCGACGACGATCCGCATAAGATCCCTGCCTACTCTGGGCTGCTCTCATCCTATCGCGAATCAACTGGATCTTCGCGGTCGTCTCCTCCACAATCTGCGGCCCTAAGATACTGCTCTCACTGAGCTCCGTCCAACAGGTGGGCGATCTGCATCTCCTCCCATAAAGAGCCTCAAACGGTGCCATCTGAATGGTCTCCTGGTAGCTGTTGTTGTAGGAGAACTCTACTAAGGGCAAATGATGATCCCAGCTACCTCCGAAGTCTAATACGCAGGCTCTGAGTATGTCCTCGAGAGTCTGAATAGTCCGCTCTAACTGTCAGATTGAGTGTTTCTTTGTGTGTCGTTTTAGAAAATGAATACAATCACAATCAAAGAATTATTTGACCGCAATCAACTACGGTGTCGGATGTAGTTTGTAAGTGAGTGCGGATCGTCCACAGGGATTGTGCGATTCGTTTTTATATTTGCTTCGTTTGAATTGAAAAGTTAATTGAACAGAAAAGAAAACATGATTCGAGAGTTTAATTGATTCAAGTGTCACGAGTTTAATCAAGAATCAATAAACTGATAAACAATCAAGAATTGGGTTTCGATAATATTTCCAAACAAAAAGTCAAGAATCTAAATGAGGCTCGTAGGAATCGATCGGATCTATAGATGTGATGTAACCTCAAGATTTCGTGTTCTTGTCCTTCGAAGGATTGATACTAGATCGATGATGATCGACGAGAGTTAGGGCTTTCTTGATGAAACTAGGGTTTCATCTTATAACCCTTGTTCTTTCGTTGATTTCATTCGCATTCTAGCCTCTAGCAATTTCAAGAAACGATCGTAACTCCCCAATCGCGAGCGATATCAATCAAGAAAGCATCGCAACGAAATGGGTCGTCGGTTCTTGAATTTGCTAGGGTTTACAAAACTCGTAGGAATCAAGAATCGATTTAAGATATATATTACATCATCATTCTATTGACCGTCTCGACTCCTCGACGAGCGGAGTATTACTCAAGCATCACAACAAGAATTATAACTAGAAATTTAGAGTGACTCATGATGCAAGAATTTAAAGAAAACAAGATAAAAGAATTTCACCTTTTATTTATATCAACAATTTGATTACAGTCGCTCAAGAACTACAAGAGGAAGAATTAAATTGTCGACTTGGCTTCGCTCGGCTCCGTGAGTCGCGAATCGGCTTGGACCACTTGCTCCGTTGAAGACCGGCTCGGCTCCTAAAAGGTTGCAAGGCTTCTTGCTTGAATGGGTACTCGGGATCTTGGCTCTTGAATGGAATTAGGGTTAGGGTTTCACACAAATCCTCTCACTAGATTTGTGGAAGAAGAAGATGAAGAGAGAGAGAGATAGAATGGCTCTCAAAATGAACTAGAATAGGGTTGATTCTAAGATGAATCAAGATTGAATAATCCTTGAATAATTGAGCCTAGGGTCTTATTTATAGAACACCCAAACCCTAAGCCTTTGAGTTCCCTCCAAAAGTTTGTTGAAAGACTTCTAGAAAGAGTTTGTTAGGCTTAGCTTAGGGTTTAAGCTAGGGTTTAGGGAGAAGGTTCTAGAATGATAGGCTAGTTTAGTGTAGGAACAATGGTTTTCTGATCTGGCAGAAGTCTCTGGAGTCTTCTGGAAGTTGTTGTGTCTTGCTGAAGTGTAGGCCCTGAGAGAAACATTTTGCACAAAATTTGGGAGGCTAAATCCTTGGAACCACCGCGGATCCGCGGCGCAAGCAGGCTCCTGCCGCGGATCCGCGGCTGTCTGTAGAGCTTGGGCCTTGGGCTTTTTGGTGTAGTCTTGTGCTGCTATTTGGGGCTTTATCTGATATGTTGATTTTTATTTTTCCTTTTAGATTGATGCCAGAACTGAAATCATTGAGTTGGCGTAACGTTTTATCGGTACCCTGTAAATTTTGGCCTTTCTGCTGGATTTTCCTGCACAGATCTCAAAACAAGTGTTGCGCAAATGTAGCGAAGATGCGATGCCATGAAATGCAGTCAATTTCCTGTATAGTGTTGGTTTTAGAGTCTAATACATGTAATCTGATATTTTGCGACAGTTTTGCTAATATGTAGAATATGAATGCCGAACACTTCTATATGAATGCAATTGATGAGGAAATTGCCGGTTAAAATATGCAATATTTACGACTAATCAAATTCCCCCAAACTTAATTTCGATCGTCTCGAGCGAACTGTTTTATTAAAAAGAGAAGGAGAAAATAAAGAAAGAGAAAAACTAACTAGCACACTTTCGTAGGCAACACGATTGCACTGAGCACGTGCAACAAGCCTTTAAACCTCTAGGTGTCCCTAGTAGGAGGAGTGTTGTCTCCTGAGGGTTTTCAGCGGAATGCACCCACAAAATCCAATAATAAAAGGAAGATCATGAATATTACATTTAAAGAAAAGAATTGTAAAAGAAAAGCCTTGAAAATTAGGGTTTCCAACTAAGCTAGCTTTTCGGTTGTCATGAGCCCTATCTTAATGGTCATGAAAAGATGTTAGAAATCACGTCCTCCCTCAATAAAACATCGTCTTATTTTTCATTCCTATCATTCTTCCAAACATCGATCATATCACCCTGCGTGTGTGTAAAGGACATCCCTACACCCGGAGAATTCAATTCAAGCTATCATACTCTTGCCCATCAGCCTCAGTACTTTTTGATTAATGAATATTTAAACGAGATTGCTCACACACTTTCATGCGACCGTTAATACTTCTTGAGGTACTAACCGACCGATTACTCCTGTGCTTGCTTACTTGGTGTATTTTCCTCGTCTTGCACCACCCCAGGCATAGCAGTGACTCCCAGACCAGTTGGCCTTAGGGCACTAGGTGAAGAAGCACCATCGCTATATATTTTTTATTGCCCTTATTGATAACAAAACCAGTGTCCATTTTTCTCACCACTTTATATTTTCTTTATTCACTTTTTTTTTATTTCCTTCATACTTTTGGCTTTAAGACAAGAGCATTTCAAGGTATCCTCTACTATCCCAGGCTTTAAGACGTGTGTAAGTGCGAATAGCAGGGTATCAACGTTCAAAATGTTTGGCTTCCAGAATAGAAACTATTTTTCAGACTTATTTTTATCCTCAGATTAATGACGTCCTTCATCTTACTAACCCTTGGGACAACGGCTCATAACTACTTATTACTAGTTCGTATAAGAAAACTTCTAATTTTCTTAGTTTTCTAAAATTTTTCTAATCTCATGGATGTAATTGTTCACTATCTAAACTTTCATTATCTTATTTATATACAAAAAAATGTAAATATTAAAATTATTTTTATACTTGAAAATTTTTAAATTTTTATGGGTTTTGAAAATTTTTCAATTTTTAAAAGAAATGTTTTGTGCTTATGCAGATGATATGCAAATGATGCGAAAATAAGCACAAACCTCCCCCAAACTTGTTTTCAACAGTGTCCTCACTGTTGCCGACAGTTATATCTACAAAAAAAACCTGTAAATCTGGGAGGAATTTATTAGTGGGGGCAAAATATATAAGTGAAGAACTTCCCCCAAACTTATTCTTTTCACTCACCTTCATTCAAAAAAATGATGCAATGATATACTGGACATGAAGGTGACACGGAGGAATTTTAATCCAAATAAACTGGCTCTTGTAAGAACAAGAGCTCCTCCGTGGGGTCAGTGGAAAAATACGGCTTTAGTCTATGTCCATTTACTTTGAAAACGGTGCCGTTTTTAACATTTTCTACTTCTACTGCCCCGTGCGGATATACAGACCGCACAACAAAAGGTCCCTTCCAACGAGATCGGAGCTTACCCGCGTGAAGGTGTAATCGTGAATCATAAAGAAGGACTTGTTGACCAGGTGAAAATGTTTTCCTCAAAATGTTTTTATCGTGAAAAACCTTAGTCCTATTCTTAGTGATTACAGCGTTATCATAAGCTTCATCGCGGAGTTCGCTTAGCTCGTTAAGTTGCAGCTTCCGAAAGTTGCAAGCAAGGTTTATATCAAAATTTATTTCTTTAATAGCCCACAATGCTTTATGTTCTATCTCGACGGGTAAATGACATGCTTTTCCAAATACTATCCTATATGGAGACATCCCTAGGTCGGTCTTATATGCAGTTCGGAATGCCCAAAGAGCATCCGTCAGTTTGGTCGACCAGTCTTTTCTATTTTTAGCAACAGTTTTCTCCAGAATAAGTTTGATTTGTCTGTTTGAGATTTCAGCCTGCCCGCTTGTTTGGGGGTGATAGGGTGTAGAAAGTCGGTGGTTGATTGAATATTTCCGCATCAGAGTCTCGAAAGACCTGTTGCAGAAGTGTGTCCCATTATCGCTAATAATAGCGCGTGGGTGTCCAAATCGCGAAAAGATATTCTCTTTTAAGAACTTAATGACAACTTTCTTGTCATTAGTGCGATATGGAATGGCTTCTACCCACTTTGAGACATAATCAACCGCCAGCAGTATGTACAAATTCCCAAAGGAGTTGGGAAAAGGACCCATAAAATCTATGCCCCAAACATCGAATATTTCAACAATCAAGATGGGTTGCTGAGGCATTTCATTCCTCTGGGATATTCTATCCGTATACTGACATTGTGTACAGGTTTTGCAATGCTCAAATGCGTCCTTGAATAAGGTCGGCCAATAAAATCCACATTGCAAAACCTTTTCCGCTGTCTTTCTAGGACCAAAGTGACCCCGACAGGCCTTATCATGACAAAAAGAAAGAGCACTCTTGAACTCTTCATTCGGGACACACCGGCGAATGATCTGATCAGGACAATATTTAAACAAATAGGGCTCGTCCCAGTAAAAGTGTTTTACTTGGGATAGAAAACGGTATTTGTCCTGTTTTGACCAATCGCTGGGTATCAGTCCCGTGGCATGATAGTTCACAATATCCCTGAACCATGGTTCAGCGGATATGCTCAAGAGTTGCTCGTCAGGAAACGAGTCATTGATCGGCAGGGTCACAGGGGAAGAAATGATGCGTGAAAGATGGTCAGCTACTACGTTTTCACATCCTTTCTTATCTTTGATAACAAGATCAAATTCTTGTAACAGTAGGATCCAACGTATTAGTCGACCTTTTGCATCTTTCTTCGCCAGAAGATGTTTTAAAGCGGAATGGTCAGTATACACAACTATAGGTGAGCCAATTAAGTAAGGCCTGAATTTTTCTAATGCAAATACAACCGCTAAGAGTTCCTTTTCGGTGGTTGTATAATTGATTTGCGCATCATTCAGGGTCTTACTAGCATAGTAAATCACGTGTGGCATCTTTTCGATGTGCTGTCCTAAGACTGCACCTACTGCAAAATCAGATGCGTCATATCAGCTCAAAGGGGTAATCCCAGTTTGGTGATGATAAAACGGGGGCTGAAGTGAGTGAGTGTTTAAGTGAGTCGAAAGCTGTCTCGCAATCCGAGTCAAAATGGAAGGTCGTATCCTTGGCCAGGAGAAGAGTTAAAGGTCTAGCAATTTTGCTAAAGTCCTTAATGAATCTCCTATAAAAGCCCGCATGGCCAAGGAAAGAGCGAATATCTTTGACGCTTTTGGGATGAGGGAGGTTTTGAATGACATCTATCTTAGCTCTGTCAACCTCAATGCCTTTCTGTGAAATAACATGTCCAAGAACAATTCCTTCTTGGACCATAAAATGGCATTTTTCCCAGTTCAAAGTCAAGTTCTTCTCTTTGCAACGAGTAAGAACAGCGTCAAGATTCGCTAGGCAATCGGAAAAAGAGTCTCCAAAAATCGAGAAGTCGTCCATAAAGATCTCCAGGAAATTCTCTACCATATCAGAGAATATCCCCATCATACACCGCTGAAAGGTAGCGGGAGCATTGCATAACCCAAAGGGCATGCGACTGTAAGCAAAGGTACCAAAAGGACAAGTAAAAGTGGTTTTATCTTGATCCTTTTTGGCGATGGGGACCTGATTATAGCCTGAGTATCCGTCCATAAAACAATAATACTCTCGTCCCGCTAAGCGTTCCAGCATCTGATCAATGAATGGTAGAGGAAAATGGTCTTTCCTCGTTGCAGCGTTGAGTTTTCTATAATCGATACATACACGCCACCCAGTTTGGGTGCGTGTCTGAATCAACTCATTCGCCTCATTGGTTATAACTGTGATGCCGGATTTCTTAGGAACGACATGTATAGGACTCACCCATTGGCTATCGGAGATGGGGTATATAATACCATTATCTAAGCATTTGACGATCTCTTTCATGACCGCTTCCTTCATGATGGGATTCAACCGTCTCTGTGGTTCTCGGGTTGGTCTGGCATCATCCATCACATGTATATGATGTTCAACTATCAAGGGACTAATCCCTTTGATGTCCGCCATACTCCAACCAAACGCCTCTTTGTTAGATCTCAATACCGATAAAAGTGCATTCTCTTGCTCTAATGCTAGAGAAGCGGAAATTATAACCGGTAAAGACTCTTTCTCACCTAAATAAGCATATTTCAGATGAGAGGGTAAAATTTTGAGATCTAATTCAGGCGGAGAAATGATAGAAGGAGGTATCATTGAATGATTTTTGGATTTACAAAGAAGCTCAGAGCCTGTGAAAGATACAGACTCGGGTGGAGAAAAGTCAGAAGTGCAGGACTCAAGTGTAGGTAAAGTGTCCTCACTAAGATCTTGTGTGAAATCAAACAGAGATGTGGTAATGTCATCGAGATCAGTAAAGCAAAGTTCCTCAGCTCCACAACTATCGGGAGCGATCTCATGGACAGAGCACACATCTAAAATATGAGCAGAGGGTTCTGATGGCTGACTTCCAACTTTGTAGATATTTAGTTCAATGGTCATGTTTCCAAATGATAAGTTCATTGAACCGTTTCTACAGTTTATAACAGCGTTGGAAGTGGCAAGGAAAGGACGACCCAGAATCACCGGAATTTGGCCCCGGGGGTTTGCTACAGGATGTGTGTCGAGCACAATGAAGTCTACAGGGAAAACAAATTCCCCGACCTTTATCAACACATCCTCTAATTCACCCCTTGGTTTGGTGATAGATCGGTCTGCCATCTGCAGAGTGCAGTGAGCAGGTTTCAGCTCTCCAATCCCTAGTTGCTCATAGACAGAATAAGGGAGCAGGTTAACACTTGCGCCAAGGTCTAAAAGAGCACGATTTATGTTTTTACCCCCAATAGAAATCGATATTGTAGGAGATCCTGGGTCCTTTCGTTTCTTTGGTAGCTGGGGAATAAAAGCAGTGATGATATTATTAGACATAAAGACCTTTTTCGGCACTTGAGTCTTCCTCTTCCTAGTGCACAAGTCCTTAAGAATTTTCGCATAAGCGGGGACTTGTTGAATTGCATTGTCACGTCCCGAAAGTACGGAATATGACCGGCACTTAAACTACGAACGTCTCAAGGCATACGTATTCTAAGTAAGCCGAAAACCCAGAAATCCAAACCAAGAAAAGTAGTAGAGTGAAGGAAAACCAATTTAAATCAAGTAGTTTTTAATAGCATAAGCCGAATTATGTGTTTTATAAAAACATCAAAATTTCCTGAAAATTTCGGCAGAGTCTCCTTTGTAAATACTGGCCCCCAAACGGGATACAACATGAATAGTATACGAAATCAATAAAAAGGCATCCCCAAGCGGGAGCTAGCTCTTCGTCAATCGACGGTCACAACCACACAAGCAATATAATATACAACGCCAACGGCGAGGATCAAAACTCAAAAGAAAACTCAAAACCACCAGAAACATAACGAGCGACTCTAAGGTCGAAAGAATAAACAACACTGGTCTCTATCTCAAAATACATGTTTGGTTGATGGAACTTCTAGATACAACAGAGTAATAATATACAAGTTATATAATGGGGGTACGATACAAGTAAACCCACCTACTAGCAAATCACCCGAAGGAAACTATGCCCACAAGCCGTAATGAAACCTGTACGGCAAACCTGCAAGAAACTGGGGCACAACGGGGGTGAGTTGCCAACTCGTGAATAGAAAAACACCTACGAAAAGAAATCGCATAAATAACGCAACCTAGGTCAATGATCATAATATATCCTCAAATATAAGAATAACATGTAGCCTATAACAAGGCTAGGGTATATATCTAACCCGAGTGTAATCTCATGTGCCCGTGTCAGTGCTTCAGGTAGCAATATATCATATGAATGAGATATGAATGCATGAAAACAGAATACATGTAAATGAAGAAACTGTTTTCATAATTTAGTGAGATTTCCTTTGTATTTTTAAAATGAGGTATCATAAATGAAATCAGCATCAACAGTGTCTAGCATCGACACAAAACATAAATCTCAATGTCTCAAAACCTCAGGCCTCGGCTATCCGGACTGGCCTGTATCATCAAATCTCAGTACCTCAATATCTCGAAATCTCAATGTCTCAATCTCAATATCTAGGGCGCCGTCAGTCCAGACCGGCCCCTACCATCCATCTAAAGACCACGACGGTATTCTCCGGATATCCGACGCGTCGGGTAAAATCACCGGTAGGTAGTGCTCCCCTGCCAGGCTCACATCGTCATCATCACGCGCTTCTTGCCCCGGGGTACCTTACCGGGTCCACCATGTACCGAAACGGTTCATCCGTCTCCTCGAATCGGGTCTCGAAATCCATCAGCAAACTCATGGTGGACGACTCATACATCATGGGAAAACCGCACCTTTTATTTTAAAAGAGGAAAAAGGTTTATTTATGTTTTTGCGGTTTTCCTCCAAATCCAGAAAATATCATGGAAATCCGAATCATCAATAGGATGTAAAACCATGAATATAAGCATGAGAATCCATGAATACGGCATAACAATGAATAACAGTATGCATGAAGCGACAAGCAATAACTACAATGTCTAATATGGCATATAAGGGAAGTACACTAATATCATGTCAAAACTACTAGCTAACAAGCTAAGTGAAGCAAATATATCATCTAAAGTGTACGTGACATGGCAATTACCGATGAAGATGTGTGTGAGCCGGCAAGTAGGTGTACGTGGTACATACGCATCATCGGTAATGGTGCTGGTGTCCTAACAGCATGATATCAATAATGGAATATGCAGCAAAATAAGCATGCGATGCGAAGCGGACCACAAAAATGAGCGGGAGCTGAAAACTAGAGCAACTATAACTAATCTGCATTAATCTAATATCAGTCCTACAAATGGTGCCTTTTGAAATAACACGAATCATGGGGTTTTGAAAATAAGGGCTACGGTGTTTTTATGAAAAGATAAGTCTTTTGAAATATCCGTAGGATCCCTTGACTTGTCTTTTAAAATACGCACGATTCGTAAGCTTTGAAATAGGTAGGAACCGAATATAATCTAACAACTAACTAAACTAAAGGGCTAAGCTACAAGCTAGACTACAGGTAAGGAAACCGCCTAACATCTGAGTCGATACATATACATACCTGTATATATATTAGTCGGTGATCCCGCCTCAATAATATCATATCCGATACCATATCTATAATCAGACATCCCAAGTCAAGAGTGCGGATCAATCATCAAGATA
This sequence comes from Agapanthus africanus, assembly GCA_030015575.1. NCBI lineage: Eukaryota > Viridiplantae > Streptophyta > Magnoliopsida > Asparagales > Amaryllidaceae > Agapanthus > Agapanthus africanus. Next base: position 214,180,083 of record JASDDO010000004.1, read on the forward strand.
TAGCTCGTACGTAAATCCGTCGTACGGCATCCCCAAATCTGGGTACGGGTCAAAATCATATTCCTCACACTATTCCTCTGGTATCCTCTTTATCCAAGATCATAGTCTAGGGTACAGACCTATGTCTAGTACAATACTAATATCCTCAATATACTCATGATCTGACTACTGATCGACAATCTCGTACAAAACGATATCGTCAGCACATGTCATCATCAAGGGGGTATACATCGCCCGATACGGCCTAATATCAATATCCTAGCATATCATGCCTCATATCACGATCACATGTCGATCATTTTATTTATAACACTATTCACCCGTATCGCCGCCCCAAGATCCGCTATAACACCAGGACGTACCTCAAGTACGAATCCTACCATATCACCGATATCACAACCTCAACACAAATCTCATCGACTCATCTCAATCCCAAGTATCATCCTCAAATCCGTATGTGAACACATAGTCCCATACCCATGTGAACACATAACTATAAAGAATCGCATGAGCACATATCAATAGGAATGTATGCAAGTATGTATGTGTGTATGTGTAGTGCAACACTACCCTAGGGTTCGCAACACTAAAGTAATCCAACACACCAATATCCATCCTAAGCATCGTTATTAAACCCAAATAACATATAATAATTGTTGGTGTGTATACGCATCCGTATACACCACCACGGACTGCGGGGGTGCTATACGCCATCCACCCGACTTCTCCCCGTAGATATAAATCTACTCACCTGGTCCTCGCTCGCCGGTGCCGACGTCGCCACGCGCGTGCTTGTCGTCTCGAAGTCTACATGGGGTACCGATTGATCCGTGTCCTTCGGTCTTCAATCTCTGTGCCAAACTCCCCATTGTTGTGCCAACGAAGTTCGCTCCCCGATCATGCTCGTCAAGATGGCTCCACGTCGATGAATCTGTATACGGGCTCCCGCCTCAAGATCGAAGCAACTCGGACATGAAGTTTGCTAGCCGACATGTCCAAGAATGATGTAGAGATGATGTGGAATATATTGTCTCAAGACACCCAATCGTTTGGGTAGAGGTAAATTGGAGTTGCCATATTGAGTGAGGTGTGAGCATGAGAATTTGGCAAAGTGGAGAAAACTAGTGGGGCTCGGCCATGAAGCTCTCTGGGAAATTTGCTTTCAAAGCTCACTGGAAAATTTCTCTGTGGATTGTGAGGGATTGATAAAATAACCTCAAGCAACTATATAAAACCCCTCATATTAATTAATCAACCCAATCCTACCACAAAAACAATTCCTTGTCCCCACCAAACTCGCAGAGAACCCCCAGCCCCAATCAGCCACCCAATTGAAAACAAAAACCATGTTTTTAAAACAAAGAAGCAAAAGCCACCATGTTATTAAAATGGCCATGCCTCATTAAAGCAATCACTACACCCATGCCTCATTAAATGAGGCACACCCTTCACTGTGCAGCCTACTCACAAGCAGGAAATGGTGGGAAAAAGAAAGGTCCAGGAAAAGGGTCAATGATCAATGCTCACATGTATTAAACATAGAGGGTGAAAATAAGACGGAAAAAGAAAACTGGCAACTCCCAAAATAATCTCGTAACGAATTACGATATTACACCTCAACTGTAAATACATACCCGCATTTGTATTCCGACCGAATACAAATACAATGAGACAAAAATATTCCTACAATACAATACTAGGATCCGGCTTAAAATAATATTAAAATAATTAATTTCGGAAAATTTTTCAGAAAATTTAAAATTTCACCAGTGGTTCAATAAACACCAAATACTAGCAATTACATAGCTAGAATATGTATATTTAATTTTTATAATAAGATATTTGTATTTTGACTTTTTACAGAAAACCCCCTTATTTTACCGATTTTTCGAAATTTCACCGAAACGATTTTCAAAACGTTACAATCTAGGAGAGGGATATTGATGTTAACCTGTTTGAACATTTCTATAATTTTCTTCATATGAGGACTCGTTCTGTTACCCCTTAACCGGTTCGGGTAAGGAGCTTTCGCAATAAGCGCAGGGTCCATCATAGGAGAAGGAAGAGGGGGTAGACGAGGTCCCAAAAGAGGTGTGGGGACCGTCTGTGGAGAACTATAAGGGTTGGGTTCAGGTGTTGAGCCTAGTGGGAAATGGAGAATAGGCTCGCGAGAAGGTGGTATGGTAGAAGAAGAAGGATCAGAAGGAGAATTGTGTGTGTGTGGAAAGGTCTTAGCCGGGGTGTTGATATGATTTTCTGTATCATCAATACCTTCCCTGACATGATTGTTCAGCACTTTTCCCGATCTCAACGTTGTGATGGCATTTACATTGTAATGCCCAGGATTCTGTAGGGGTTGAGAGGGAAGTTTCCCTTTTTCTCTCGCACTCATTTCGGCTTTTAGGCGTGCGATTTCATTTTCCATCGATCTGATACTCTCAGCTTGGGACGCTGAGTTTTTCTTTATCTCACTGACGGAAGATCTAACCTCAGTCGAAACCTCTATGAAATTTGATAAAAGTGATTTCATGGTTTGAGTGAATTGAGAGAATTCATCAGAACATGACAACTGCATAGGATTAGACTGTGCAGGATTGTTGCCCTGGTTTTGGAAATTTTGTGACTGGTAGGGGTGCTGAGTGAGTTGAAGGGGTTGCTGTTGTGGTGGAGGAAGAGCCCTTTGAAAATTATTCGTGTTTGGAACCGTGTTTTGAGATTGGTTTTGGTTCCAAGCGAAATTAGGGTGATTCCTCCAACCCTGATTGTACGTGGAAGAATATGGATCGTTTCGAGGTCTTTGAAATGCGGCATTAGAATGCTCGTGACCTTGAAACGCAGAGTTTAATGGACATTCTTCCGTTAAATGTGACGGATCAGAACAGCACCCACAAACAGTTTTGGGGAGCGACATTGGGTTTAGGGAGGCTGCAGAAAATTTGTGTTCCATAGCGTCGAGCTTCTTTTGCATTGCTGCCATCTCAGCTCGAACACCTATGGACACATCTATTTGGTGTACGCCACCCCTATTCAATGGTTGGGTTCCACTCTCCCACTGTAGTGATTTTTCAGCGAACTCTTCTAAGTACTTCCAAGCTTCCCCATCATCCTTGGTCATAAAAGTACCTTGACACATGTTTTCAAGGCTATGTTTAGTGTTTGAGTTAATGCCCTCATAAATGATTCGGCAAAGCTCCCATCTCGGGATGCCGTGATGAGGACACTGAACCAAAAGATCCTTGAAACGTTCAAAGCATTTTGAAAATGGTTCGGTAGGGAGCTGGGCAAATTGATTCAGTTCGCTACGGATTCGAGCTGTCTTTTGGATTGGGTAAAATTTCTTAAGGAATGCAGCGACGAATTCTTCCCAATTCGTAATAGAGTGTGCGGTAGTGTTATATAGCCACTTCTCGGCTATATCGCACAAAGTAAATGGAAGAAGTCGTAGACACATCGCATCCACTGAAAGTTGTGACGTACCCATCATTGCGCACACGTTTTCAAATTTGGTAATGAAAACGTAAGCGTCCTCAGTCTCGAGTCCGTGGAATTTGGGTAAAAGATTGATATACTGGGGCTTAATCTCAAAGTTATCCCCATTGGCTGGTGGTGTGGATAAGCAGGTCGAAAGAGGACCTCTAAGTGGATAGCATCTCTCCTGGAGAGAGATGCGGGGTGGATTCTGCACACCAACGGACGACGACAGATTAGGGTTAAAGAAGTTTGATGGATTCGGATCCATCGGTGTGGGTGTGGTAGTAGGTAAAGGAAAGGTAAATGGAGAAATATCGACTTCGGGGTCGATAAAAGGTACGCGGACTAAACAGGCACTAGAATCCCGTGTCCAGCCTATCTTGTACTAAAAAGGGTTAGTACAAGTGGCAGCGTTGGCTTATAATTAGGGGTAAATGAATGCGGTGTTTGCTTTTGAAAAAGGGACGGATTTTTGAAAACTATGATGCGACACAACAAATGCAGCACACAAACCCTAGAATCTAGTGGTCACCTAGGTCCGGCTCTAGACCGCTCCTAACTGCCAAAAGACAAGTCGCAGGATAGAATCCTCCACTGCCTCTTTGTTTCCCTGTGGCCGGATAAGTGCCAGGTAAGTGGGAAGGTACTCCACTACGTAAGTAGTGGGCCTAATTAATAACCACTAGCCTTAGACACACTCGCCTTAGGCACCACAGGAAAACGCGGATAAGCAATGAATTACCCACGGCCTTCTTCTGTCCTAATTGAGCGCGACAGTCCTTAGAGTCATCTCTAGATTTCATTTAGTTAATGTTTGTCAATGCGGATGCAAGTTTGGTGGTTTTCGGGGCCTAGGAAGGGTAATGAAATCCCCACCTAATTTGGATTTGGCCGTGCCCCTTAATATCCATATTTATAATGCAAAACAAGCAAGAAACAAAATACGCACAAATTTACTTTTGCAATTTGCGAGCTGCGATTATTTGCAAAGAATCCTGCAGAAAAGTATTAGTTGGAGCTAAAAAGAGGAGAGAGGAGAAGTAAAGAAGTCACCTGAGGCAAAAATTTTGCAGAGAACCCACCAAGGGGCCGCGGTTCCGCCGCAATATGAGGCTTAGGCCGCCCTTCCGCGGTCTGATGGTTTGATCACTTGAAAATAAAAATTGCAGAATGCACCTGATCACTTCCCTAGTCCTCTGGAATTTTCCAAAAAATTTCTTCAATTTCCAAACAGCTCCAGATTTCCTTGCAATGAAACACAACAAATTGTTTTAGGGTTTGCACGAATTTTGATCTCAAAATAACAATGGAATAATTCTTTCAATTCAAACTATAATATGAAACGAATTAGCGCGCGATCCCCGGCAACGACGCCATTTGATTGAGTGTTTCTTTGTGTGTCGTTTTAGAAAATGAATAGAATCACAATCAAAGAATTATTTGACCGCAATCAACTACGGTGTCGGATGTAGTTTGTAAGTGAGTGCGGATCGTCCACAGGGATTGTGCGATTCGTTTTTATATTTGCTTCGTTTGAATTGAAAAGTTAATTGAACAGAAAAGAAAACATGATTCGAGAGTTTAATTGATTCAAGTGTCACGAGTTTAATCAAGAATCAATAAACTGATAAACAATCAAGAATTGGGTTTCGATAATATTTCCAAACAAAAAGTCAAGAATCTAAATGAGGCTCGTAGGAATCGATCGGATCTATAGATGTGATGTAACCTCAAGATTTCGTGTTCTTGTTCTTCGAAGGATTGATACTAGATCGATGATGATCGACGAGAGTTAGGGCTTTCTTGATGAAACTAGGGTTTCATCTTATAACCCTTGTTCTTTCGTTGATTTCATTCGCATTCTAGCCTCTAGCAATTTCAAGAAACGATCGTAACTCCCCAATCGCGAGCGATATCAATCAAGAAAGCATCATAACGAAATGGGTCGTCGGTTCTTGAATTTGCTAGGGTTTACAAAACTCGTAGGAATCAAGAATCGATTTAAGATATATATTACATCATCATTCTATTGACCGTCTCGACTCCTCGATGAGCGGAGTATTACTCAAGCATCACAACAAGAATTATAACTAGAAATTTAGATTGACTCATGATGCAAGAATTTAAAGAAAACAAGATAAAAGAATTTCACCTTTTATTTATATCAAAAATTTGATTACAGTCGCTCAAGAACTACAAGAGGAAGAATTAAATTGTCGACTTGGCTTCGCTCGGCTCCGTGAGTCGCGAATCGGCTTGGACCACTTGCTCCGTTGAAGACCGGCTCGGCTCCTAAAAGGTTGCAAGGCTTCTTGCTTGAATGGGTACTCGGGATCTTGGCTCTTGAATGGAATTAGGGTTAGGGTTTCACACAAATCCTCTCACTAGATTTGTGGAAGAAGAAGATGAAGAGAGAGAGATAGAATGGCTCTCAAAATGAACTAGAATAGGGTTGATTCTAAGATGAATCAAGATTGAATAATCCTTGAATAATTGAGCCTAGGGTCTTATTTATAGAACACCTAAACCCTAAGCCTTTGAGTTCCCTCCAAAAGTTTGTTGAAAGACTTCTAGAAAGAGTTTGTTAGGCTTATCTTAGGGTTTAAGCTAGGGTTTAGGGAGAAGGTTCTAGAATGATAGGCTAGTTTAGTGTAGGAACAATGGTTTTCTGATCTGGCAGAAGTCTCTGGAGTCTTCTGGAAGTTGTTGTGTCTTGCTGAAGTGTAGGCCCTGAGAGAAACATTTTGCACAAAATTTGGGAGGCTAAATCCTTGGAACCACCGCGGATCCGCGGCGCAAGCAGGCTCCTGCCGCGGATCCGCGGCTGTCTGTAGAGCTTGGGCCTTGGGCTTTTTGGTGTAGTCTTGTGCTGCTATTTGGGGCTTTATCTGATATGTTGATTTTTATTTTCCCTTTTAGATTGATGCCAGAACTGAAATCATTGAGTTGGCGTAACGTTTTATCGGTACCCTGTAAATTTTGGCCTTTCTGCTGGATTTTCCTGCACAGATCTCAAAACAAGTGTTGCGCAAATGTAGCGAAGATGCGATGCCATGAAATGCAGTCAATTTCTTGTATAGTGTTGGTTTTAGAGTCTAATACATGTAATCTGATATTTTGCGACAGTTTTGCTAATATGTAGAATATGAATGCCGAACACTTCTATATGAATGCAATTGATGAGGAAATTGCCGGTTAAAATATGCAATATTTACGACTAATCACTGTCCGTCGGTCTGCGGATGGAATACTGTGCTGAAACTCAAGCGAGTGCCCAAAGCCTCTTGAAGCCTCTGCCATAGTCGGCTGGTAAACTGGGTGCCTCTATCGGACACGATACATGTCGGAACTCCGTGCAGTCGTACAATCTCATCAATGTAAATCTGGGCATACTGAGCAAATCCGAAAGTCGTCTTCACCGGCAGGAAGTGAGCCGCTTTCGTCAAACGATCCACGATCACCCAGATGGAGTCATACCCTCGACTAGTCCTGGGTAGACCCACAATGAAATCCATAGAGATCTGTTCCCATTTCCACTCCGGAATAGGTAACGGCTGTAGCTCTCCCGCGGGCCTCTGGTGCTCAGCCTTGACTTGCTGACAAGTCAGGCATCTCGACACGAAATCTGCGATGTCTCTCTTCATTCCGTCCCACCAGTAAACACCACTCAAGTCATGGTACATCATGGTGGAACCGGGATGAACACTATATACCGACCGATGTGCCTCCTCAAGAATCTCGCGCCGCAATCTCTCAGCATCTGGTACGCACAGTCTAGCTCCAAATCGTAGTATCCCCTGATCATCGACCACGAACTCGGAAAATCTGCCATGTCCCATCTGTGTCCTGATCTCTGAACAGTGGTCATCACTGTGCTGTGCCTCATGTATATGGTCAAGCAACTGTGGGCGTGCACGAACATGCGCAATCTGTCCTCCGATCGGCGTAAACTCGAACTGTACCCGACTGTCGCATAAGATCTGCCAATCTGCCGCCAACTGCCTCTGCACTGCGCTCAAACAAGATAGACTACCCCCGGGCCTCCTGCTCAAAGCATCCGCCACAACATTCGCCCTGCCCGGGTGATACAAGATCTCACAATCGTAGTCCTTCACTAACTCCATCCATCGGCGCTGTCTAAGGTTCAGATCTCGCTGCTGAAATATATACTTTAAGCTCTTGTGGTCAGTGAATATCTGGCACGACTCTCTATACAAATAATGTCGCCAGATCTTGAGTGCAAAGACCACCGCAGCCATCTCCAGATCATGAGTGGGGTAATTCTGTTCATGTTTCTTTAATTGCCGCGAAGCATACGCGATCACCCTGTCATGCTGCATCAAAACGCACCCCAGCCCCACTCGTGAAGCATCACAGTAGACCACAAATCCGCCTGATCCTGAAGGCAATGATAGCACTGGTGTCGTAGTCAGTAGAGGCCGTAGCTGCTGGAAACTGTGCTCACACTCCTCCGTCCAATCGAAGCGAACTCCCTTCCGGGTCAACCCGGTCAAAGGTGTAGCAATGCGAGAGAAGTCCTGCACAAATCGCCTGTAATAGCCTGCCAGCCCTAGAAAGCTGCGAACCTCCGTCACTGACGTGGGTCTAGGCCAACTCCGAACTGCCTCGATCTTCCTCGGGTCTACACATATACCATCTCATGTAATCACGTGCCCCAAGAAGTCTACGCTGTCTAGCCAGAAAGCACACTTGGAGAATATGGCGAAAAGCTGATGCTCCCTCAAGGTCTGCAGTGTAATCCGCAGGTGCTGCTCGTGCTCTTCTCTACTCCGAGAATACACCAAGATGTCATCAATAAACACTATGATGAACAGATCAAGATACGGCCGGAAAATACGGTTCATCAAGTCCATAAATGCTGCTGGCGCGTTGGTGAGTCTGAACGACATCACCAAAAACTCATAATGGCCGTAGCGCGTGCGGAAGGCTGTCCTAGGAATGTCCTCCTGTCGAACCCGCAGCTGATGGTAGCCTGACCGCAAATCGATCCTCGAAAAGTATCCTGCCCCCTGAAGCTGGTCGAACAAATCGTCGATGCGTGGCAAAGGATACCTGTTCCGCACTGTCACCCTGTTCAGCTGGCGGTAGTCAATACACAGACGTAAACTGCCGTCCTTCTTCTTGACGAACAGGACTGGAGCACCCCAAGGAGAAACACTGGGTCGAACAAGTCCCCTATCCAGCAAATCTTGCAACTGACCCTTCAATTCTCTAAGTTCCGCCGGGGCCATCCGATAAGGCGGTACAGAAATAGGCCCCGCGCCGGGAACCAAATCAATACAGAAAGAAATATCACGCTCGGGCGGTAGCCCAGGAAACTCGTCAGGGAACACATCAGGGAACTCGCTAACAACCGGAACCTGATCCAACGGAACCTCTGTAGCTCTAGTATCACATACATAGGCGAGAAATCCCTGACATCCCTTCCTCAAAAGCTGTCCAGCGCGAAAAGAAGAAATCACACTGTGAGGGGTAACACCACGGTCCCCCAACACAACAACAACCGACTCGCCGGGAAAACAAAATCGAACTGTCTTCTCGCGGCAGTCAACAGAAGCATAGCACGTGGCTAACCAATTCATGCCCAAAAGAACGTCGAAGTCCAACATCTCAAGAAGGATCAAATCGACCGGCAACTCTCTCTCGCCAATACGGACGGTACAGGATCGGAACACGTGCCTAGCAACAAACGACTCTCCCACAGGAGTAGTCACAACAAGCGGCTGGTCAAGCAAACCAGACTCTCTACCCAAACTTGGCACAAAGTGTATGGATACGTACGAGTGCGTGGATCTGGGATCGAATAACACGTGTGCATCAACCGAACATACAGGAAGGATACCTGAGACCACCGCATTGGACGCCTGCGCGTCCTGATGCGTCAAAGCAAAAACTCGCGCCTGTCCTCCACCTGCAACTAACTGTCCCCTGCCGGCCACTGGCTGTCCTCTGCCTCGGTCACCTCGCCCCCTATGAACAAATCCTCCGCGACCACGACCTCTCTGTGCATGCGTCTGACGCGGAGTAACAGTAGGTACTATCGGCAATGCCGTCTGGGGTGGTGAAGGTGGTAATGTGACGTGCGGTGCTGTCGCCTCCCTCCGGGGTAACTCAGGACAATCTCGTACACGATGATAAGAACTCCCACAGCGAAAACACCCCGACGATGACCGCTGACCATCCCGGGAATAGGAACCGAATAACCGGCCCCGCCCTGAATCTCTGCTGCCTGCAATACGTCTATCACGGTGCCGAAAAGGCTGTCTCTGCGCTGATGTATCCGCACGAACTCTCTTCGGCTCTGGAACTGCCGAAGTCTCAGCAAGGCACTCCTCAACTAATAATGCTGCATCTACTGCTGCTGCGTATGTCTCGTAATGCTGCGCGCTGATAGCAAAGAATAGCGGGGTAAGCAAGCCTCGGACGAATCTCTTGACTCGCAACTCCTCGGTAGCCACTAAGTACGGAGCATAAACTGATAGCTCGGTGAACAGCACGTCATACTCTGCCACTGACATCTCTGGCGTCTGGCGTAAGGACTCAAATCTGCGTGCTCGGGCATCCCTAACACTCTGGGGAAGAAAACGGGCAAGGAATAGCGCCACAAACTCGGTCCAGGTCATAGAAGGAAGACCTGCTGCTCTACCCTTCTCGACTGATTCACACCATTTCTGCGCAAGACCTTCCAGGCGAAAGCTCGCGAACTCAACCCACCTCGCATCTGCGCATCTAAGTGAACGACATATCCGTGCCATCCTATCAATGAAAGACTGTGGGTCCTCGGCCACATCGGTGCCTGTGAAAACTGGAGGCTTCAGCCTCATAAACTCCGACAGCGATACCGTAATAACTTCTGTAGTCGCAGGTGCAACTGCCTGCACTGTGGTTACCACCGCGGTCTCTGCAACGGGTGGAACTACCTCTGGTCGCTGCGCTCGAAGTGTCTCAACTAGAGATCCCATCATCTGGCGCATCTCCTGCATACTGGATCCCATCGTCTGGCGTATCTCCTGCACACCAGCCCCTAACATAGCAATCTGATCTGTCACGGCAGGAACAGCCTGCTCGGGCACAGCCGGTGTACTACCCGGATCAGTCCTCGTCTCCGACGAGTCAACTCGAATCTCGGCCCTCGCGGCCGCTCTCTGCGCCCTCGTAGTCTTTGGCGGCATAATGGCTGAAAGGAACAATAGGATTCGATAAGGATACGGACATCGAATCTCAAGAATGTATATACTCAAGAAGGAATTTAAATCAACAAGTCCTAAGGTCGCGTAGGCGGAGTACCGTGTCGTGAGTATGCCGTGGAACATACACACGCTACGCTACCCTGCTGCAGCTACCTACTCCATCATACCAGGGTCATCCTACACTCCGAAAGGTAAATCCTACGCTCTGATACCAACTTTGTCATGACCCAGAGTTTGGCCCGTGACCGGCACCCAACCACGCAACGTCTACAGGCATAACGCGACTAAGTGAACCGAAAACCCAGAAATCAAACCAGTAACAGTATAGAGTGCTTTAAGTTTTAAAAGAACACATTTATTACATGTTAAAAGATCCAAGTAAACAATATACGACGCCGTAGCGAAGATCAAGAGCAACAAGTGAGAACATCACAGACAAAATAGAACTGCATAAGAAAAGTCGGCTCATAATGAGCTCGACACCAGAATACCAATAATATACATCATCGTCCTCACACTGTCTATAAGTCAATACATACATGGTAGATGGAGAATACTAGATACAACAATATATATAACTGAAAGATAAACAGATACCGCACAAAACCGACCTATCAGCAAGAGAGCCGGTACACCAACTATAGGGGTATCTGTGTCAAAAGATGCAAAACGCAGCCTGCCGCGACTACTCCGAAGGCTACCTGCAACCACTGTGGCACAACGGGGGTGAGTTGCCAACTCGTGAATAGAAATAACATATAAAGGTAATCGCGAGTATGCACATACTGCGCTACTCTAACATATGCCAGCAGATGATATCAATGCGAGGTAAGCAGTATGTATGATAATCATGCAAGTCCTCTATCAGGTGATATAACTACAGGATGAGATGCAGTGATGAATGATGAGCATGGGAATATAACATCTACACGAAATGTCGAGGTGGACTAAATATATATGTATGCCCCGCGAATCCCAACAACCCAGACGCCGGTACTCCATCGGCCCTCAAATCCTGTACATCCCTGAGAATCACGAGTGCGCAACATCGGCACCCAAATAACATAAATACTCGTGTCTAGCATCGACACGCAAATCCTCCTCTATCGGGCATCCGTCAGTCCGGGTCAGCCCTCTCTCAATATATCGGGAATCCGTCAGTCCGGGTCATCCCTCTCTCAATATATCGGGCATCCGTCAGTCCGGGTCAGCCCTCTCTCAATATATCGGGAATCCGTCAGTCCGGGTCATCCCTCTCTCAATATATCGGGAATCCGTCAGTCCGGGTCATCCCTCTCTCAATATATCGGGAATCCGTCAGTCCGAGTCATCCCTCTCTCAACATAAGCCACTCTACCACCGAGAAAATACAGGGCGGCGCCCCAAAATATCATATCAAGGGAACCGGGTTTTTAAATGATTACATATTTGAAAAGGACACGGTTCCCAAATCCGGAAATCACATATAATCCCAACCAATATGCAAGTAAATGTGATGTGATATATGCATCAAGTATGAATATCATGTCAAGTCACATAAAAGATGAACAATAGCATAATGATCCGATGTGATGTATGCATCAAGTATGAATATCATGTCAAGTCACATAAAAGATGAGCAATAGCATAATGATCCGATGTGATGTATGCATCAAGTATGAATATCATGTCAGGGTAGTGCTCGTGCAACATGAACTGTCAGTAAGGGTGCAGTGTTCCATCAATTCTAGTTTATATACATATAACAGAGAATGCAGTATGCACTAAATAGTAGCCATGAGCAGTCAATGTATGTAAATGTAGCTATAAGGTCCTATCAGCCCTGACGTAGAACGCCATGCGGGCGATATCCCCGTAGATGTTAAATCCACTCACCGTAATCTCTCGCTAGGTATAGCCAACAACTTGTTTTCCCTTCTGCGCGGCGTCCGCCGTACTCGCCTGCGAACCTAGAATTTCACAATACATCACACATAAGCTTGAAGTCACACAAACACGACATTAAGGCCGAACTAGTAACTCGTGTCGTGAACCAAGCGCGCGTGTGCGCGATACGCTAAAACGTGTGATTATGTGCCTGAAGTCACTCCGACGCGTCGCGATACGCAGAAACCCAAAACCCATACACACGTATCACGCGTGTCGCGGAGGATTAAAAATACGGGAAAATAGGTAATCACCTCCAGATTTTGATACAGAAATGATACTGTAAAACTATATATACCAAAATAACCCTCATAGCAGCAGACACCAACACCCTAAACCCCAACCCAAAACACCCCCATCTGGCCGCAAATTGCGGCCAGAATGAATATTCCGGCGGCCTCACTTGGGAATTGGGCTCTCAGGTTTGGTGTGTGCATTCAATATCCCCTGAGTGTGCTACAGTAACCTCTAGTTTCACTCTGAAATATCTCGGGTAGTAGCAGATCCTACAGAGCCTTATTTCTAGTTAAAATCCACACTTTTGCACTAAAATCAAACTTTAGGGTATTTTTCTGAAATCTGAAACAAACCTAAGTCTAAACCCACACTAATAACTCATTAACAAGCTAATCAAGCCACAACAACATAAACTTTAACATATTACCACTAAATCCCTTCAATAGCACTAAAATTGCACAAAAAGGTGATATTTTGAAACTAAACATGCAAGTTATGGAAAAAGAGGTTAAGACATGAATTTATACCTTCAAATGACCTTATCAAACACCAAAAGTCCAGCTCCTCTCTTAGGTGTGCAGATTAGCCTTCAAACACCCCAAAAAGCCCCATTTTCCATGGTTTTGTGATGATAAATGTGTTGATTTGTGTAGGTTTTGTTTGGAAATCAAAGGGAATGAAGAGAAGAAGAAGAGGTGAAGAAAATGAGAGGGTTTTTCTGCTGGAGCTGCAGAAATTCTGAAGTGGGGAGAGGAGAGAGAGAGAAGGGAAGAAAATGGTCTCAAGGTCAACTTTCACCTAACCACCATGCCTCATTGTTTAATAGGATTTGAAATTATAAAAATGGTTTTTGTTTTGATTAAAGGGTAGGGAAAAAGTTAGCAACCATGCAACACAAGAATGGTTAACATGCTACCAAAACCCTAAGTCCCAAAAACTAAGTGTGCAAGTGTACACTACACTACAAAGGAAAATCTTCCAATTTGCTAACACGACTAAATAACTAATTATCGTGAAAAACATTCTAACGGAAATTCAAAGTGTTACAAGGGAGTTGGCGAGAGAAGCACGCGGGGTAGTGGAGGAAGTGGGCGTGGTCGTCGTAGCCGTTGTGGAGCGGGTCTCGCGGGCGTGGGGCTCGCTGTGTGGAGGCGTGGGAACGAACGGGAAAGGGAAGCGAAGGGGAGATGAAGAAGAAGGGAGTGCGGGTCTGGTCGGGTTCGGGAGTTCGGGTCGGGTCTGGGGGAAAGGGTGAGGGAGATGGTCCTGGACTTGACAAGAATTAGAAAAATAAAGGTTAGGGTTAGGAACGGGCTGGGCTTTGTGCTGGGGTTAGGCAAAATTTTTAGAAAATAATAAAGGGTAGGGTTTTAAGATTTAGGTTAGGAAATTAAAATTTGAAATTAAACTTAGGAAATTTTGGAAAAATAATAATTGTAAAAATTTTAAATAGAAATTTTGGGGAAATTATTTATTTAAAATATGGAAGATATTTATAATGGAACTGGGTATTACAGAAAGTGGGATGGAGTTCATAGTTTGATAATGTCATGTTACCATCTACAAACCAATGTTTAAAATAGCTCGCTAGGTAGCTTACTATTTTGCGTTATGTAGCGTAGTTTAGTCTATTCGCTACATAGTTTTGGAAAAAAATTTAAATACAAAGTTGCTTACGTTTTTTTTCAAATAGCTTACGCTTTTAACAAACAGTATACGTGTCACGACCCAAATGTGGAACGTGACCGGCACTTAAATGATGCAACATCTAAAGGCGTGACGTAATTCAAGTAAGCCGAAAACCCAGAACCTAAACCGTAATTAAAGGTAGAGTGGTAAAATCTTTGTTTAAAATGTTAATTTAAGGTGCAAAGAGTTATATCAAAACCTTTTCGAAGGTCTAGTTATTGTTAAAATTTCGGCAGCACCTCCTTCGTAAAAACTGATCCAAATCAATACATAAGCAAAATATAAATATGAATATCCCCACTTGGGAGCAATCTCAATGCCATCCGGCAAAACACAATCACAAAACAAGATATACGACGCCATAGGCAAAGAAATGAGGAAATAAGAAAGAAAACAATATCCACAATAAAAACATAAGTCGGCTCACATGAGCACGACATCCAGAGTCAAATATAAAACAATATCTCTCAGTCTCGTCTCTAAGTAAAATATACATGTGGTAAATGGAGTATACTTGATACAATGAAAAAGTGTGTACAAGATAGAACACAAAAGAATACTCACAACTCACCTACAAAATATCACGTCAAAAAAATAGTAGCAAGAGTGGTAGTAGTAGAGTGCCCCGCCGCGACTACACTGACGGATTGGCCCTGCAAGACACTGTGGCACAACGGGGGTGAGTTGCCAGTTCGTGAATAGTAAGTAACATCATAAATGGAAATCGCAAGCATGTACGTGCCAGGGACAGATCCTAAGTATGAATTTAAGATGCGGTGTATTAGTATAGATGCAATATGAATAAGTGAGCGAAGTATGAAATCTGGGGTATAACAGCTATAAGAAACTGAGTATGTCTTAATTAATTTCAATATGGTTGAACCAAAAGTATCATCAATAAAAACAACATAAATCCTGTGTCTAGCATCGATACTAAAAAATCTCAATATCTTATGTGTCGTCTCTCATATCGGCCCTTAAATCCACCCGATCACACGACTCCGGTCGGTATCCTCCGGATATCCGCCGAGTCCAAACTATCACCGGTAGGTATTGTTCCCCTTCCAGGCTCAACGTATCTCTATATGATCTTCTTGCCCCGGGGTACCGTACCGGGTCCACCATATACCCGCAGACGGTGCTTCCTCTCTCCTCGAATTGGGTATACATATAACCCAGAACCGAGAAAATGCATGGTGGACACCAAATATCATATCAAAAGAAACCGCGTTTTTAAAACAATCATAAGTTTTCAAAATGTACATGTGGTTTCTCAAATCCAGAAATCTCATGAAAACAGAAATCTCACAAAATATCATAATATATGAATATGGCGATGATGACAAATGTACATGATATTGATATGATGCAAGTTAGATGAATTACTTGAAGATCTATCTATCAATAAGATGCAATGCAATGCAAGATACCATGCGAGTTCTATAGTGTACGTGACATGGCAATTACCAATGGTGTGTGTGTGTGTGTGTGTGTGTATAGGTTAGTGCATGTGTGACATGAACCATTTGTTGGGTTATGCCAGCGCCCTGGTCATCAAACCGTGGCCGATCGCGGAACAAAAATTTTACAAACCGGCGCTAACACAACCCCCGAATACGGATCGAGCATAAATCCTAAATATAGCAAGCTATAAAAAAAGTTGAGATAGTTATACCGAATGATCCGTGTCTTTCGGTATTTAACCTCCTTCCCAAGCTCCTAACGGCCACCATGATCAAGTTTGGTCACCGGCTCCCTCCATCGAAGATGATCCACCTGAGAGTCTATGAATTGAGCTCCAACCTCATAGCCGAGGTAACTAGGGTACCTAGTTTGCTAAACTAGATAGCCTAAAAGATGTAGAGTGTAGTGATGGATCAATTTGTCTCAAAATACCCTAGGTTTCTCAACACATGAGAGGATCAGGGTGAAGGTAGAAGAAGAAGCCATGAGAGATGAGAGTGTGAAGCTTGAAGCAACTAAAGAAAATGGCTAAGTGTTGTGAGCATGAGAAAAGAATGAAGCAACTCAAGAAATATCTCAAGTCTCCACTAAATATCTCACAATCACAACAAATATCAAGCATGCCTCAATAGTGTTTCACGAGTCACACCTATGAGTCACTACATGAGTCATGCTTGAATTAAATGCAAAACACACTCATCCCTCACCTCAATTAACCATTTAATCAAATGGTTTAAACATAATGAGGTGGAAATTTCTAGAAACAGTCTTGTAATAAATTATAAGAATGCCCCTCATCCGTATATACATACCCGTATCCGTATTCCGAAAAATACGAATACAATAAGACGAAAATAATCCAATAATATAATACTAGGATCCGGATTAAACCAAAGCCCGCCAGTATTATCCGTCCAAATTATGATACGTGCACAAGTGCACGTATATAATCGAACCCTGCCGTAAAACCATACGGCCTCTACATCGTTTCGCCCAAAGTAGGGAAACCCTCTGTGTGGGACTCTAAAGACTCGTCAATATACTGGCAGTGGGTTTAACCACAAGCACGTCAGCGACACTAGCTGTAAGTAACGGCTACCCAGGTATTGAACGAAAGGAAGGCCGACGGGCAAACTCATCCTGGCCCTTACCGAGTCTGTCCATGACAATATCCGCACAGTACGGTCTTTTCGTCTAAGAGTATCGCATATCGAGTCTATGGGTAGATAAAGTCAGACCCCTAATAACGCGACATTTAGTGTCGGTATGAAGCCCATCACTACGTGAGAAACTACTGATCCAAATCAGTAATTCTCGACTGCCTTTATCAAGGATTTCTGGTAATGGCCACCCGTGCACAACACGACATCAACCCCCAATATCGGGAGAGACGAATCCCCAACGATCCGCTCACTGCCTCCATGTGGCTCGGGACTGTACCCAACTAAAACCTGTTTGCACGACTCCTTTGAGCCATGGTAGGGTAGTAATCAAAGCACAATGGGAACTCACACGAGACAAATGACGATCTCAGGTCGGCAGATTAATCTGTGTAAGTCCACGTTGCGACCCCCGGTTCTTGCGGGGAGGCGGAAACGGTATAAAAATCAAATTTTTAGCGCAAGGAGTAACATGGACTAACAAAGTCGGGATCTTTTCTAAACTAAACTAGCTATCATGCTAAATGGAGTTAGCTACTCGGATAAAAGGTTATACCTAACTTGAACTCCTTCTTCTTGAAACCTTTGTAGGGTTTGATGGTGCTATCCTCGTCGCCTTCTTCCGTCAAAGATGGATCCACCTGAGGGTTCAACCTTCGGGCTCTTTCTCGAACTTTGAGAGAACTAGGATCTTCGGCTTGCTAAACCTCTAACCCTAGAGTGAGTAGAGAGTGGCTTTGGGGTGCTTTTATCTCAAGGAGAGGGATTCTCAACACATGAGAAGGATTCTCCTTTTACTAGAGGAGGAGGAAGAAGAAGAGAGGAGAGAGAAGAGATATGATAGAATGAATATTATTCTTCTCATTTTGCAACCATAACCAAAATGAAAAGAATTATCAAATTAACAATAATAATAAAAATGAAATAGTTGATGGATGGTTTGGAATGACCACTATCATCACATTCATTAAATGAATTTTGCTAGAATCAAAGAGCATCTTTGATATGTAATGATAATGGTCAAACTTTCAACCATGGTCAACAAGTCAACCTTGGTCAGCAAGTCAACAAACCCAACCATAACAAAATTTCATTTAATTAATATTATTAATTGATATATCACAAATTCATTAGGGTTTGGAAAAAGACGACTGTCAACTGTGCATACACACCCGTTCCGAAACCCTAATGAAAATCCTCTTCCTCCGCCTCAAACAACTGTGCATACACACCCGCATTCTTGTTCCGAGGAACATGAACACAATGAGATAAAACTAACCCCAAAACATATACTAGTATCTGGCTCAAACCAGAGCCGGCTAGTAATATCCGTCCGGACTCCAAACGTGCACAAGTGCGCGGATGAGAACGAACCCTGTCGCAAAACCATGCGACCTCTACTCTGTTTTGCCCAAAAGCGAATAGCCCTCTGTGTGGGACTCTAAAGACTCGACACTACGCTGGCAGTGGGTTTAACCACAGACCGCAAGCGGCACTAGCTGTGCGTAACGGTCCCCAGGTAGATGCCGACAAGAAGACTGACAAGGTGAACCCCATCTGAACTCCTACCGAGTCTGAATGTGACAATCTCCGTACAGTCCGGTCTGTTCGTCTGATACATCGCATGGCTGGCCTAGGGGGCGGTAAACGTCAGTCCCCTAATAGCGGTACAAGTCGTGTCGGAGTGAAGCCCAAAACACCCTGAGATAACACTGGAAACCTACCAGTATATCTCGATTGCCCTGGCCAGGGACTACTCGTGTAATGGCTCTCCTAGACACAGCGCGATGTCAACCCCCAATACCGGGAGAGACGAATCCTGTCTAACCGTCACTGCCTCCAAGTGCTTCGGGACTGTACCCAACTACTACCTGTTTGCACGACTCCTTTGAGCCGTGGTAGGGTAGTAATCAAAGTACAGTGGGAACACACTCGAGGCGAAGTGACAGTGTCAAGTCAGCGGACTAAGCTGTACTCATGTCACCTGGAACTGATAACTGACGATAGGTATAATACCAACCGTCAGTTCCCGACGAGTCCTGTCCAGTGTACTCGTAACCCAACGAGCACCCGTATACTATCTCCAGTACGACGTACTGATGGCTGTAGGACAGACCATCTCCCACACTGGGATGAGAAGCGCATACGCTAGTCTACTCCGGAGTATCGATGCCCTGTCTCGATAGTCCTGCGACAAGGGACCTGTATAAGGATGTGCTTATAGATTACCCAGCCCCCACTAGTGTGACTGCCATCACAACGCTGGTAATCAAGCAAAGATCCTAAGGGCTCCACTAATGTGTATAGGTGATATACTAAAATAAACACAAGTACACATTGAAGTAGAAACAAACCAAGTAGCATACTACTATATTGAGCAAGATTGTTTATACAAGGTGAATATCCCAAGCTTCCATTAAGTAATATACAAACTAGTATGATACAGTAATGGCCTCTTGGGCATATACACTAACATTCTCCCACTTGCACTAAGGCCATGTACTGGCGTATCGAAGACCTATCATCTCGATCAGCCGCTCGAACTGAGTCTGGGGCAAGGCCTTGGTGAATGGATCTGCAATGTTTTCTTCTGAAGCAACCCTCTGAACCTCGATCTCCTGGCGATCCACGATCTCCCTGATCAGGTGATACCGCCTCAAGATGTGTCTGGATTTCTGATGGGACCTGGGTTCCTTCGCTAAAGCTATAGCCCCGTTGTTGTCGCAATACAGAGGTATTGGATCAACAATGGACGGAACCACCTGAAGTTCTTTCAAGAACTTCCTTATCCAGACAGCTTCTTTTGCGGCATCAGATGCAGCGATGTATTCCGCTTCCATCGTCGAGTCTGCAACGGTTTCCTGTTTGGAACTCTTCCAACACACCGCCCCTCCATTGAGGGTAAAGACAAAACCCGACATGGACTTGGAATCATCCTTGTCACTCTGGAAGCTGGAGTCAGCAAAGGCCTCGATCTGGAGGTCTTTTCCGCCATACACCAAGAACATCTCCTTAGTCCTTCTCAGGTACTTGAGAATGTTCTTTACCGCTATCCAGTGTTTCTCCCCAGGGTTTGACTGATACCGGCTTACCACACTCAGTGCATAAGCTACATCCGGTCTGGTACACAACATCGCATACATTATAGAGCCTACCGCAGAAGCGTAGGGTATAATAGACATGCGATCCCTCTCCAAATCAGTCTTGGGAGACATCTCTTTAGAGAGGGTGATCCCGTGACAAGCCGGTAGGTTACCGCGCTTGGAATCTTCCATACTGAATCTTTTCACTATGGTGTCGATGTACCTGGACTGTGAAAGTCCTAATATCCTCTTGGATCTATCACGATGGATCCGGATCCCCAGGATGTATGAGGCATCACCCAGGTCTTTCATGGAGAACCTGTACGACAAGAACCCCTTGACAGATTGTAGCATAGGAATGTCATTTCCTATTAAGAGGATTTCATCCACGTATAAAACGAGGAATACTACAGTTCTCGCTACAAATCTACTATAGATGCATGGTTCATCTGGATTTTTGATAAAGCCAAATTCCTTGACCGTCTCATCAAAACAGATGTTCCAACTCCGCGATGCCTGCTTTAGTCCATAGATGGACTTAAGCAACTTGCACACCTTTCCGCTGCTCCCACTCTGAATGAAACCCTCTGGCTGATCCATATAGACACACTCCTCTAAATTTCCATTTAGAAAAGCGGTCTTTACGTCCATCTGCCAAATCTCATAATCGTGGAAGGCAGCAATGGCAAGAAGGATCCGAATGGATTTCAGCATAGCCACTGGAGAAAAGGTTTCGTCATAGTCCAAACCAGGTCTTTGACGAAAACCCTTTGCAACAAGTCTAGCTTTATAGGTCTCAACCTGTCCATCTACACCAATCTTCCTTTTGAAGATCCACTTGCATCCTACGGGTTTTACCCCGTCTGGAGCAATGTCCAACGTCCATACTTTGTTGGTGTACATGGACTCCATTTCGGTCCGCATTGCATCCAGCCATTTTACCGAGTCAACGCTCTGAACGGCCTGCTGGAAGCTAGTAGGCTCATCATAATCTATGATGCAATCCTCTCTATCCCCGTTTATGAGAAAACCGTAGTATCTCTCGGGCGGATGAGACTGCCTACTACTCCTGCGGAGCGGCGTAGGAATGTCCTGTTCTTTTGAACCCTCTGGTTCCACTAAGCTTTCAGTAATAGCTCGTGGTTCTGGAATTTCTTCCAGTTCTATTGCGCTCCCATTTATTTCCTTTTCTAAGAACTGGTGTTCTAGAAAATGGGCATGACGAGAAACAAGAACTTTTTGTTCCTCTTCGCAGTAGAAGAAATATCCCTTGGAATTCTTTGGATATCCCACAAACTTACACTGTACTGAACGTGCCTCGAGCTTATCCGCATGCTGCTTTTTTACAAAAGCTGGACTTCCTCAAGTCTTAATGTGACTGAGATGGGGCCTCTTCCCACACCACATTTCATATGGTGTGGTAGGCACAGTCTTAGTAGGAACTCGGTTCAAAAGGTATGCAGCTGATTCTAGCGCATACCCCCAGAATGATCGCGGTAACTCAGTGTTACTCATCATGGACCGTACCATATCCAATAGGGTCCGGTTCCGTCTCTCCGATACACCGTTATGTTGCGGAGTGTATGGAGGAGTAAGCTGAGAGAGAATTCCATTCTCTTTTAAGTAATTCAGGAACTCGGCACTTAAGTATTCTCCACCTCGATCCGATCGTAGAATCTTGATACTTTTGCCGGTTTGTTTTTCTACTTCATTCTTATATTCCTGGAACTTTTCAAAGGCTTCGGACTTATGTTTCATTAAGAAGACATAACCGTACCTTAAAAAATCATCCGTAAAGGTAATGAAGTAAGAATAACCGCTTCGCGCATGTGTAGACATTGGACCGCACACGTCGCTGTGTACGAGTCCCAAGAGCTCGCTCGCTCTTACTCCGTGTCCAGTGAACGGAGTCTTTGTCATCTTTCCTTTGAGACAGGATTGACAAGTGGCATACGATTGATATTCGAACGGATCCAAATATCCTTCTGTATGTAACTTAGTCAACCTTCTCTCATTGATGTGACCCAGTCTACAATGCCATAAGAAAGTCTGATTGATTTCCTGAGACTTTCTTTTGTGTTTATTCTGGACATTGAAAATCTGTGGTTGGTTTAATACGTATATACCATTGCTCAATGTACCTGACCCAATCAGAACTTGATTAAGGTGAATGTTTACAACATTACTTACAAACGCAAATTCATAACCTTCTTTAGAAACCAAAGATACAGAAATGATATTACAAGTTGCGTTGGGTACAAAAAAGCAATTACGCAAAACCAAAACATGCCCATCTGACATTCCCAGGTGATAGTCCCCCACGGCTTTAGCATCCATGCTAGCTCCGTTCGCAACTCTGAGGGTCATGTCACCTGCCTTCAAAACCCTACGGTTTCTCAACGCCTGCAAAGAATTACAGATATGAGATCCTGATCCGGTATCCAATACCCAGGAAGTAGAGTTTATTGAAAGACAGTTTTCAATAACATACACACCTGAAGCTGAAGCCGCAACCTGCTTCAGTTCCTGTGTCCTGGCCTTCCAAGCCCTGCAATCTTTCTTCCAGTGTCCACTCTTATGATAATAGAAGCATTCTTCTTTTCCTACAAGCTTCCCCGCTATCATTGTTGCCTTTGCCTTTCCCTTCATATCCACTTTACTAACACCGCCCCTTGGTTTGGCGGGGGCTTTCCTCTTCTTTCCCTTGGCTTTCGCCTTGGACCTAGAAGAAGAAGATCCTCCTACAAACAAAGTGGATGTTTCCCTACTTTTCTGTAGGGTGCCCTCTGCGCTCCTCAGCATGTTGAGGAGTTCTGAAAGTTCAACCTCTTTTTCTTGTAAGTTGAAGTTCAGTATAAACTGGGCGTAAGTGGAAGGAAGGGACTGGAGAATCAAGTCCGTATAGAGCTCATTCTCCAACGTGGTTCCAAGTTCCGCGAGCTCCTCAATGAAGCCAATCATCTTAAGCACGTGTTCCGCTACCGATGATCCGATGGCCAACTTTGCCGAAAATAACTTATTCGACACTTCGTATCTTGCGATACGAGATTGCTCTCCATACAGTTCTTTTGTATGGAGAAATATGGATTCAAGGTCCATATTCTCGTGCCTCCTCTGATGTTCGTTGTCTATCGAGGCAAGTACGAGGCACTTGGCCTTCGCGCTATCAATCTCCCAGGTCTTACGGATTTCCTTATCCGCGACGCTGGAGGTGGGACTTGGGACAGGGGGAGCTTTGGTGGTAAGAAGATACCCCAGCTTGTCGTAAGTGATTGCCATCTTGACATTCCTGAGCCAATCTTTGTAGTTTGGCCCTGTCAGTATGTTTTTATCTAGAAGTAACTTAAGTCCAGTCATGTCGATTGGTCGCTGCAATTAGGAGAGAGAGAAGAAACACTTAGCACGATGCTCTTGCAAGTTTAGAATGGTTTTTAGTTTTTCTAAACAGGATGGCTCCCACTGTCTCTCGAATCCCTCCTCAAACCATAAAGGAAGAATTAGTCGGGATCAATCCCACCGCACAATACTTGCTTAACCGTTCAGCCAGGCCAGTGTTGGTCCTTCGAGGGAGGTTTTCCAACGCTTTCGCGAAGTTCTTTAATTAAATAACCTCTTTTTCCTGGGGGCGTAGCCCCGCTAACACCTTTCTAGGCACCTACTAGGTTTATAGCATTGATCGTTTAGTGAGAAATTTCCCGAGGAGTAGCATATACTCACAGTAGGATCGGGATCCAAATATCATTGCGTGACGAAACTGAAGGAATCCTACCAGAATCACCACACTCCAAATGGTATGCAAATCTAGAAGTTTCAGTACTTATGAAACTTCCGATGTGGATTTTTGCCCCATGCTCTTATGACCTTGACTTTGGCCAAAATATCATAAGTCACATGTCAAGTTCTACCCATCACTATCCAGGTTAATTTGGATCCATCCGTACCTACCCTTGACTTTGGACAAAATGGCAGTACGACTGTCCCAAACCAACGCATCTATCTATGCTACACATGAACACCCAATAGCTACCAATCACTATGCCTTGACTTTGGCCAACATACATAGCTTGAATACTATTGCCTATTCATGCGAAACGACGGAGGGCTACGAATGGTTTTGGTAAAACCGTGAACGTAGTGAACTTGATATAATCGATGGAACGAGATAGCTTTTAGAAGGAGTGGCTCAAGCTCCGCATTTAAAAGTTATTTTTGAAAAGAACCGAGTGGTTTTTCGAAAGTGTTCCAACGACTTTTGCTTGGCTTATTATCTTGCATTAGTTCTTTTAATGCGTGATATTCTTGCATTAGTTCTTTTAATGCGTCCCATCAATTAATCCTACCATTGCAGAAAACAACCAAAATATGACGTACGCTTATGCCATTCGCATTCGCCACGGGGCCCCGTCATCACCCGTTAGGTTACTTAACTAACGACAGAGCGGGGGCTGGGCTAGCGCGGCTGTAAAACATAAGCAACGCCTAAATAGTTATCAATGTAAAGCAATGATAGACATTACAGATCACAGATGAATACATTGGATATACTAGGAATCCGCAATCCGTTCGAGCCTGCAACGAAAAGCGGATTACACGATCGCGGTGAATAGCCAAAACCCCACCCAAGAACCCTACGGGTGCGGCAAACTACCCGCCAAGTATCCGAAGAGAAGCAACCTCCCTCACCACCGTGAGTAGGCCACTCGGCACTTCGAGATACCCGGTAGTTTGTGCACCCCCTCCATGGGTCTATCCTAGGAGCAAAAACAGTAAAAAGAATTATACAATGACGGCTACAACCCCGACCCGGTTGTGCGGCCAAACAAATAATAATATTACATCAATTTACATATTACATGAATGAAAGAAAAAGAAAAGCTCATCTCACATCCACCCCGGCTATTCACCCGCGACAGTCCAACGCATTCATATACACATACCATCATCAATCACAGATCACAGATATGTATAACCCCGACTAATCGACATATAGCGATTAGCCTACGTTCAATACATATAAACATCACAGATATAACCAATATAGTCAAAGTGTAGTGAAGTTCGATAAAAATACGGATTTATAGGCCCCCAAAAACAAATTTCTTTTCTGGAAAACCTGGGCACAAATAAACCATCTAAAAAATCCCAAAACCCTACCAGAAGAACACTGCACAAAACTCGATCACGAGAGGAGCCTAAACGGCGGCGGTTCCGCGGCAAATGCATACCTATTGCCGCGGAACCGCGGCGGTTTGAGGGAATCAGGGGATCGTTTTTGGTGGGTGTTCTCACAAAACCCTGAGCCGATTTTAGGAGTAAAACTTTTTCACTTTAGAGCACAAAAAATTTCAACAGAAAGTTAGGGTTTTGTTTCTCCGGTTTTTTGCGATTTTTCCGTTCGAACTTCCATACACTTTACTACTAAGCTAGTTTAAGTTTAGTTAGGCTCTGATACCACTGTAAGTCCACGTTGCGACCCCCGGTTCTTGCGGGGAGGCGGAAACGGTATAAAAATCAAATTTTTACCGCAAGGAGCAACATGGACTAACAAAGTCGGGATCTTTTCTAAACTAAAATAGCTATCATGCTAAATGGAGGATAAAAGGTTATACCTAACTTGAACTCCTTCTTCTTGAAACCTTTGTAGGGTTTGATGGTGCTATCCTCGTCGCCTTCTTCCGTCAAAGATGGATCCACCTGAGGGTTCAACCTTCGGGCTCTTTCTCGAACTTTGAGAGAACTAGGATCTTCGGCTTGCTAAACCTCTAACCCTAGAGTGAGTAGAGAGTGGCTTTGGGGTGCTTTTATCTCAAGGAGAGGGATTCTCAACACATGAGAAGGATTCTCCTTTTACTAGAGGAGGAGGAAGAAGAAGAGAGGAGAGAGAAGAGATATGATAGAATGAATATTATTCTTCTCATTTTGCAACCATAACCAAAATGAAAAGAATTATCAAATTAACAATAATAATAAAAATGAAATAGTTGATGGATGGTTTGGAATGACCACTATCATCACATTCATTAAATGAATTTTGCTAGAATCAAAGAGCATCTTTGATATGTAATGATAATGGTCAAACTTTCAACCATGGTCAACAAGTCAACCTTGGTCAACAAGTCAACAAACCCAACCATAACACAATTTCATTTAATTAATATTATTAATTGATATATCACAAATTCATTAGGGTTTGGAAAAAGACGACTGTCAACTGTGCATACACACCCGTTCCGAAACCCTAATGAAAATCCTCTTCCTCCGCCTCAAACAACTGTGCATACACACCCGCATGCTTGTTCCGAGGAACATGAACACAATGAGATAAAATTAACCCCAAAACATATATTAGTATCTGGCTCAAACCAGAGCCGGCTAGTAATATCTGTCCGGACTCCAAACGTGCACAAGTGTGCGGATGAGAACGAACCCTGTCGCAAAACCATGCGACCTCTACTCTGTTTTGCCCAAAAGCGAATAGCCCTCTGTGTGGGACTCTAAAGACTCGACACTACGCTGGCAGTGGGTTTAACCACAGACCGCAAGCGGCACTAGCTGTGCGTAACGGTCCCCAGGTAGATGCCGACAAGAAGACTGATAAGGTGAACCCCATCTGAACTCCTACTGAGTCTGAATGTGACAATCTCCGTACAGTCCGGTCTGTTCGTCTGATACATCGCATGGCGGGCCTAGGGGGCGGTAAACGTCAGTCCCCTAATAGCGGTACAAGTCGTGTCGGAGTGAAACCCAAAACACCCTGAGATAACACTGGAAACCTACCAGTATATCTTGATTGCCCTGGCCAGGGACTACTCGTGTAATGGCTCTCCTAGACACAGCGCGATGTCAACCCCCAATACCGGGAGAGACGAATCCTGTCTAACCGTCACTGCCTCCAAGTGCTTCGGGACTGTACCCAACTACTACCTGTTTGCACGACTCCTTTGAGCCGTGGTAGGGTAGTAATCAAAGTACAGTGGGAACACACTCGAGGCGAAGTGACAGTGTCAAGTCAGCGGACTAAGCTGTACTCATGTCACCTGGGAACTGATAACTGACGATAGGTATAATACCAACCTGTCAGTTCCCGACGAGTCCTGTCCAGTGTACTCGTAACCCAACGAGCACCCGTATACTATCTCCAGTACGACGTACTGATGGCTGTGGGACAGACCATCTCCCATACTGGGATGAGAAGCGCATACGCTAGTCTACTCCGGAGTATCGATGCCCTGTCTCGATAGTCCTGCGACTAGGGACCTGTATAAGGATGTGCTTATAGATTACCCAGCCCCCACTAGTGTGACTGCCATCACAACGCTGGTAATCAAGCAAAGATCCTAAGGGCTCCACTAATGTGTATAGGTGATATACTAAAATAAACACAAGTACACATTGAAGTAGAAACAAACCAAGTAGCATACTACTATATTGAGCAAGATTGTTTATACAAGGTGAATATCCCAAGCTTCCATTAAGTAATATACAAACTAGTATGATACAGTAATGGCCTCTAGGGCATATACACTAACAATCTGTACACATGTCACCTAGGAACTGCTATCTGAAATATGTATAATACCAACTAGCATGTTCCCGGCGAGTCCGTCCAGTGTACTCATAACCCAATAAGCACCTTCATACTATCTTAGGTGAACAAAGTAACACCAATGGCTTGTGAGACCGGCCACCGTCCCTCGTCGGGATCTCGATCAGTATACACTAGTCTATTCTGGAGTATCGATGCCCAGTCTCGATACTCTACGACTAGGGACATTTAAGGATGTGCTTATAGACCACCCAGCTCCCACATATATGATCGCCATTATAATGCTGGTAGTCAAGCAAAAATCATATGGGCTCTATCAACATGTAATAGTGATCTGTAATACCACCTGAAGCATGTACATGATGGTAAAGATAAACCAGATAGCATACTATCATTTTGAGCAAGATTGTTCTATCCGTACTGCGATTCAATAATTGACTTGAGAGCACTATAGCCAACAATCTCCCAATTGCAGTTAAGGTTAATTATTGCGGTGTTGCATACTCACAGCCCGTGTGATACCGAACACCCAACTTCTCTTCTAATCAGTTTTACAAAGCTTGTTTGTGAAACTATTGCGTTCGAGAAAT
The DNA here is from genome assembly GCA_030015575.1 of Agapanthus africanus. NCBI lineage: Eukaryota > Viridiplantae > Streptophyta > Magnoliopsida > Asparagales > Amaryllidaceae > Agapanthus > Agapanthus africanus. Next base: position 214,208,460 of record JASDDO010000004.1, read on the forward strand.
AGCCTCAGTGAATGCATCCGCTCCAATATTTCTTTCTATATCTCTCTATATTTCAACTTCGCGGAGAAAAACTATCTCCCGAAATGAGCAATACCCGTCTTAGAATTTGTCTGGATATCTGATAGGACCCAGTTCATAAATGAACTCCAAATCCAACAAACTTCTTAGACTGTATCACCAACTGAATTTAATCAGTATCCTGGGCCATGCCTTCCTCAGTATCCTCATGGACCACCTGTCCAACATACTGCCCGTCAAAAGAGGGAAAACTATAACTCAGACAGTCTCTCTGTCATCCAGGTCATCTTGGAAGCGTGAAATGATAACCGCCTCCCGAAGGAGGCTGCCGTTACCATTTACCTAGAACATCCACTTATGTTCAAAGCTGCTTCCCACCGTTTCTCCAGGATTGGATTAATATATATACTTATTGCAATTAGTGCAAAAAACAATATCTGGTGTGGTACTTGATATTTCATGATTAACTCGATTGACTAAGCAAGTGATATGCTAATCATGCAAATCCCTCTCCCCTTTATTCTGTAAGACATCTTTTAGAGAGGGTGACTCCATCATCTGCAGGTACACCACCATGACAGGAGTCAACCATTCTAAAACACCTTTAGAATAATGTCAAAGTACACAAATTGGGACACTTCCCAAATCTAGATCTAAAACCATAGATCTAGTAATCAGAATCTTGATATTTTATCCAGATCCTATGTGGAGAAACACTTTGTGACAACCACAGTATATGACCGATCGTAGTGTAGGAATTTCACTTCCTATTTAGTGCATGTCATCTAAATACCAGGACATCACACCCTACTGCCTTCTTACCAGATCCAGCTCTTATTCTGATGAAGTCAAACTCTATGACTGTCACATCGAAAGTAGATGATCTATCTCCGCTATACCTGCTTTAGTCCATAAATAGACATAAGCTACTTTCCTATTATGCTTCCGTTGCTCCCACTGACTACAACAACCTTTTGGCAGAGTCATATACATGTGCACTTCTAAAGAAAATTTAGAATGATGCCATACTCATCCTCCTGCCAGATCTTATAGTCTAGAACAACAGTAGTGGAAAGTTTGGGTAAACAAGAACCTCCCTATCACCGTCTTTGAGAAGACTGAAGTACCTCTCTGGTGTCTGAGGTTACCCACTAAATCTGCGGAGTGGCTAATGAAATGTCGAATCCAATTGAATCTTTAAGTCCCACTAAATTTTCAGTAATCATTTGTGGTTCTGGAATCACTTTTAGTTCTACCATACTCCCACTAATGTTTTCTGAAAAGAATCCATTTTACTAAAACTGGTGGCGAGTTAAGAACAATATAACTATTGATCTTCCAGATGGTAGAAAGTTAACCCTCGTCAATTCCCGGGATAACCCACAAACTGCCATTACTGAAACGTGCCTTGAGTTTGTCCAGATTCTGGTTTTAAGCATCAGCCGAACAATTCCATATACCTTAACATCATTAAGATATGAATCCTTTCTATATCTACTATAGAAACAAATACACTAATTTAATTGGAACCAGATTCAAAAATCATGCAGTTATTTCCAGTGCATATCAACCAAATGGAAGGAGGCCAATCAGCATTACTCAACAAGGAATGCATCCATATATGAGTAACCTAAAAGAGAAGCAAGTTCTCAAAACCATTACTATCAACGGAATACCAAACACAAGTATCTACATCTTCGATCGCCTTGAAAAATCCTGATACTTGCAATATATGGTTCTCCACTTTATTCTTATACCTATAACTTCTCAAAATCCGGACCTTGTATTTCAATGAAATACTTGTCTAAAACTGGAGAAGTCACAAATAAACAGAATATAGTACGAGTACCATCCCATTTGTTCTAATGGACACCGGACAACATATAATACTTTGTATAAGTCCCCTGAGTTTAATAACCACCCTGTGCGTCGTAGATTGAAAACTGTACTATGATTAAGAAGAATTACACCGCTGTTGAATGCTCCTTACCTAATCACCAACCGATATAGGTAAATGTCATAGACATAATTTCAAAAAGTTATATCTCACTTTATAAAATAAATGTACAGATATATCAGTTTGAAATTGGTGCATAACAACAGATATTCAGAACTAAATATTTGCCGTCAGGCAAAACCCAGATGATTTTCTCAAATATCACCAATTACAAAGAATTCCGATATAATGAGGATATAATCACATAATTCCCAATATCTTACTCCCACTCACCATCTGTAACGCCATACAGATATAAGAATCAAATCTGGTAAATACATACCCTGGAGTTAGAATCTAATCGGGAAAATAGTTTTCAATTAATACTGCACAGTGAAACTGAAACATGAATATGTTTCAAAAGAGGTATCCGGGTATTCCTAGTAATGCCTCTTCCACTATCCAGATTTATGACTATAACCGTATATTTCGTTGCCCTCACTCCAATCCCTTTATATGTCATTACTTATTACCTTCTGTACACCGCACTTAGGCTAAATGGTTTTCTTCATTCCATACCTTTCGGCACCAGCCTATGGTTTGAAAGAAGACTATCTAATAAGCATAATAGGTGTACTCTCCTAATCCTAGGAGCCCTCACAACCTGAGAGAAGGTAAAGATAAAAGATAACCTGAATAATCATATTCGATTTCTCCTTAACCGGAAACCATCCTCGAACTGAAACAAGTTCCTTTGTGTTCGTATGTAACTATACGATGGCGTATCCAATAAATATGGATCTTCGCAGTGATACGGAATGTTTCGGAGAAATGCAAAGGTGAAGTAGGACCGGCGATGATATACGCGGCTTCGTCGTGAATGATAACAGTCGTAATTTCCCTTTTCCCTCTTTCAAATCCCTTTATATGTCTTTACTTATTACCTTCTGTACACCACACTTAGGCTAATTGGTTTTCTTCCTTCCCTACCTTTCGACACCTGCCTATGGTTTGGAAGAAGACTATCCAATAAGCATAATAGGTTTACTCTCATAATACTAGGAGCTCTCGCAACCTGAGAGAAGATAAAGGGAAAAGTCAACCGAATAATCCTATTCAATTTCTCCAGAACCAGAATCCATCCTCGAACTGGAACAAGTTCCTTCGAGTTCGTATGTAACTATACGATGGATTATCTAATAAATGTGGATTTTCGTAGTGATATGGGGTGTTCTGGAGAAATGCAAAGGGTAAAAATAGGAGCGACAATGATATATGCGACTATGACAATCCAAAAGCCAAAGTGTTTTAAGAAGGTTCGGTTAACTTGGTTCATGAGTTTTAGTCTAGGGTTAGGCCATGGTCGCTACCACACAGAGAGAGAGAAAAGAAACACTCAGCGTGCACTTTAACATAGATTAGAATGGTTAATCATTTTATTTAATCAGGATGGCTCCCACTGTTTCCTTGAATTCTCCTTCAAACCCTAAAAGGAGAATTAGTTGGGATCATCTAAAATCACCCGAGGAGTAATCCTACTCATTAGTGGGAATCGGAATCTAACTATCATCGCATGATAACTTGATGGAAGCCACTCAAGTCACCACACTCCAGAAGATATGATGTTTATCACTAAAAACTGCATTTTAATATCGCTCATTCATTATCTATTTTGTTATATATCGGTACTATTAACCAGTGTCTGCTCAGTAATACAGATTACAGGTGTTCGTGATAACATACTGGAAACTCACTCAAGAATCACGAATATAACGTTTGGAAGCTGACACTGCAAACAGAATAATAAAACGACCGATATCCAAAGAGCTTTTGCAAAATGAATGTGTGCACACAATTTTGGTCCAACACAATGCAAGTGTACACATTCTCTTTTGGCATGGACCATGGGATGAGGCTGCCATGATGCAAGGCAAGTGGGCATGAGAAGTGATATGCATTAAATGTGCATTGAATGCTAAAGTTATGATATGATTTGAAGCATCTAGATTCCCTCCAAAACCCTGAGTGCATCCAAGGCCTTTACTGAGAAATCTAGCAGCACCAGTGAACTGGAGGAGACAACACCAGACCACACCACAAGCACGAGACCAAGTGCTTGGAATTTGGCCGAGCACATGCTCACCAAAACCGGCCTGGCCGCCCCCTGCTCCAGTGGGCCCCAGTTTTCTACAGACCCTTCCCTGCTGCCACATCATCCTATTTTTGTTGTTTGTTTAATTTTCTTTTGTGCCTATAAATACCAGGTCAAGGGGCAAGGGAAAGGATACTTTTTTTTGCTCTAGTTTTGTGTTAGAACTCTTGTAATTTGTAACTTGTTTCTCTTTGAACTCTTGAGCTCTTGCCCCTTTGTCTTGACCTTGCAACTTCTCATTTGAACTTGCAATCTTAAGGCTTAGCTTCTTGACTTCAAGAAGACTTGTAACTTGTTTGAAATTCAATAATAAAGTTCTCATTTCATTACCATGTCTTGCTCTTTACATACTTGAACTTGTGAAATTCTTGCATTACTTTGATCTTCCAACCTCTTAAGTGAGCTTGCAATTTTAAAGTTTGGTATTTGGATTTCACATTGATACGGGATCAAAGAACGCACCGAAGGTTTTGCACGTTGATTTATCGGTTCTCTCTCTTTGTCTTTCTTTTCTTGCTATTTTTGTTAATGTTGCCTTACTCTTTTCTTTTTCATTTTTGTGTTGTGAATATGTGCGAGTAACCGATTCACTTGTTAAAGGTAGAATATGGTTAGTTTGTGTTTGAAGATGTGTTTTTGCTAAAACCTTAAAAACCCTAACTTTGTAATTGAAACTCCGAGCAAACCATGTTTCCCCAATCAGAGCAAAGCTCTGTTCAAATTTTGAAATTTGAAATGAAGCAGCGCTTCATAGCAGCGCCAGCGCTGAGAGTCACAGACTCTGAGGCAGCGCTCACGTGCAAAGCACATGAGTGCTGCGCTCTAAGCAGCGCACCACATGCAAAACACGTGAGCGCTAGCGCTAAGAGCGCTGCACTCTAAGCAGCGCACCACGTGCAAAGCACGTGAGCGCTAGCGATAGAACAAAATGTTCTCGGCCCTTGGATCAAAGATCCAACGAAAATGATTAAAAATTATCAATTGACTAGAATAAAATTCTGTTAAGGAAACATTCCTCAGAATCTTCCCAAACAGGAAAGATTATGTTCTGAAAATCAGAGCATCGTTGGATCAATGATCCAATGGTGATTAAAAATCACCAAAATACAGAATAAATTCTGTATGGGAAAAATTTCCCAATCTTGTTAAAAACAAGAAAATTGCCTTCTGTAAATCAGAAGCCCTTGGATCAAAGATCCAACGGGGGAAACATCCCCAAATCAATTGGAGAAAAGATCTCCTTAACTGATTCAACAAATCAGCCTTCACTATATAAAGGACCCAAGACTTCAAGTCTTGCATAGAGAAACCTCCCCATAAGCTTTCAAATCGAAAGAAGAAAAGAGAGAGGAACCCTCCCATAAACTTTGAGAAATTTCAGAGAGAAGAGCAAGCTCTCAGCAGAAGAAGAATTTCTTCAAGGTAAAATAAAGAGATCAAAGTATCTCATCAGAAAAAGAACTTAGTTCTTACGCTAGATTATAGATCTTTAAGACAAAAGAGATCATAACATCTCATTATAAAAGGGGGGAGAATAATTCAATTCTCTTAGGATCACAGATCCATAAAGGTAAAGCCTTTCACAAAAAACATAAGAGATTGAAACATCTCCTATAAAATAAGAAATTTGTTCTTAGATCCACGAGACAAAGTCTCTTATAAAAGTGAATTTAATTCTCAGAGAATAGAGTTGCCTAAAAAGAGCCCTAGCACTCCAATTAAAAGAAGCACTTTAGCGCTTCAAAATTTAACGCACAGCGCTGCAGAGCCCCAGCGATTTAATTAAAAGAAGCGCTTCAGCGCTCCAAATCTAGTGCATAGCGCTGCAGAGCCTTAGCACTCCAAACTTAAAGAAGCACCTCAGCGCTCCAAGTCTGGCGCACAGCGCCAAGCGCGCCACGTGCTCCTCATGTGTGCGCTACATCATAAGAAATGCTCTGCGCTCATTGACTGGCGTTCAGAGCCAAGCGCACCACGTGCTCCTCACGTGTGCGCTACTTCACCAGAAGCGCTCTGCGCTCATTGACTGGCGCTCAGTGCCAAGCGTGCCCCTTGCTCCTTACGTGTGCGCTACATCACAAGAAGCGCTCTGCGCTCATTGACTGGCGCTCAGAGCCAAGCGTGCCACATGCTCATTGTTAGTGTATATGCCCTAGAGGCCATTACTGTATCATACTAGTTTGTATATTACTTAATAGAAGCTTGGGATATTCACCTTGTATAGACAATCTTGCTCAATATAGTAGTATGCTACTTGGTTTGTTTCTACTTCAATGTGTACATGTGTTTATTTTAGTATATCACCTATACACATTAGTGGAGCCCTTAGGATCTTTTCTTGATTACCAGCGTTGTGATGGCAGTCACACTAATGGGGGCTGGGTAATCTATAAGCACATCCTTATACAGGTCCCTAGTCGCAGGACTATCGAGACAGGGCATCGATACTCCGGAGTAGACTAGCGTATGCGCTTCTCATCCCAGTGTGGGAGATGGTCTGTCCCACAGCCATCAGTACGTCGTACTGGAGATAGTATACAGGTGCTCATTAGGTTACGAATACACTGGACAGGACTCGTCGGGAACTGACCGGTTGGTATTATACCTATCGTCAGTTGTTAGTTCCTAGGTGACATGAGTACAACTTAGTTCGCTGACTTGACACTGTCACTTCGCCTCGAGTGTGTTCCCACTGTACTTTGATTACTACCCTACCACGGCTCAAAGGAGTCGTGCAAACAGGTAGTGGTTGGGTACAGTCCCGAAGCACTTGGAGGCAGTGACGGTTAGACAGGATTCGTCTCTCCCGGTATTGGGGGTTGACATCGCACTGTGTCTAGGAGAGCCATTACACGAGTAGTCCCTGGCCAGGGCAATCGAGATATACTGGTAGGCTTCCAGTGTTATCTCAGGGTGTTTTGGGCTTCACTCCGACACGACTTGTACCGCTATTAGGGGACTGACGTTTACCGCCCCCTAGGCCCGCCATGCGATGTATCAGACGAACAGACCGGACTGTACGGAGAATGTCACATTCAGGCTCAGTAGGAGTTCAGATGGGTTTCACCTCGTCAGTCTTCTTGTCGGCATCTACCTGGGGACCGTTACGCACAGCTAGTGCCGCTTGCGGTCTGTGGTTAAACCCACTGCCAGCGTAGTGTCGAGTCTTTAGAGTCCCACACAGAAAGCTATTCGCCTTTAGGCAAAAGAGTAGAGGTCGCATGGTTTTGCGGCAGGTCGCATGGTTTTGCGACAGGATTCGGTCACATCCGTGCACTTATGCACGTACAGTGTCCGGACAGTTTACACTAGCGGGCTTTGGTTTAAGCCAGATCCTAGTGTACGTATTGGGATTGGATTTATCCGGTATGTATTCGTGTTCCTCGGAACACGGATGCGGGTGTGTATGCACAGTTGACGGAGAGACAGAGGCAGAGGATTCTCATTAGGGTTGTTGACCGTTGACTGTTGACCATTGACTTTTTGCTCAACCCTAATGAGAATATGATATATGATTAACAATAATATTAATTAAGTATTGTGGTGACATGGTTGTTGAGGGGTTGACTTTGTTGACTTGTTGACTTTGTTGACCGGTTGACTAGGTTGGACTAGTTGACCATCATGATGACAATGGCTATCATTTCATGGCAAAGACTTTTTACTTGCTTGTTTCTCTTGTGAGAAATGAGTGCAAGAAATGATATGGCTATTGTAGCTTAAACCATTTACACAATACTTGATTACTATTTTGTGATGATGGTTATGGATTATGAGAGCCAAGAGAGAAAAGTCTTCTCTCATTCTATCATTCTCATTCTCTCTCTTGAGTTCTTGAGCTCTCATCTCCTTCCTCTCCCTCTCCCTCTCTTAGTCTATGGTTCACTTGTCTCATGTTTTGAGAACCAAGAACCATAGAGAAAATCCCAACACACTCTTCTCTACTCACTCTAGTTCACAAGGTTTAGCAAACCAAGTGAACTAGTTTCTTCAAAGACCGAAGAAGAAGCCAAAGATGGAAGCTTTCGAGGTGGATCTATCTTCGGCGCAAGAAGACGACGGAGTGAAGCCGATCCGGACAACCATCGAGAGTCAAAGAAGAAGGAGTTCAAGAAAGAAAGGTATAACCCCCTAACCGAGTAGTTAACAACTCCTAATTAGGTTGTTAGTTAGATGTTTAACAAAGATCCGGTTTTGAGTCCATGTTACCACCTTTAGAAAAAAAATTGTTTTTTCACCAAATTCCGCATGCCCGAAAGTACCGGGAGAGGTAGCATGGACTTACAGTGGTATCAGATCCTAGTTAAACTCTATCTAACATGTTAGCAAAGTAGCTAGAAGATCGATCAAAGAAAAGTCGCAAAACGAACCCAAAACTGTCAAGTTTCTGCCGAAATTTTTTCTGTTCAAAAATTGATAAATTTTATCTTAAAAATTGGCTCAGGCTTTTGTGTGAACACCCTAGAAATTTCATCCCCTGAATCGTTCAATGTGCCGCGGAAACGCGGCGGGAGCGTGCTCCCGCCGCGGTTCCGCGGCCGAGTTAACTCGTTTGGGGAAAATTCTTCTTGCAGAGTGCTTATGGGGTTGTTTTGGGATTTTTTGAATATGTATTTTCTGCCCAGATTTTCCAGAACGAAAATTTTGTATTGGGGGCCTATAAATCCGTATTTTTGATCGAACTTCTAAAAGGCTTGAGCTGACGGGTTTTTCTGTGATGTGATATTTGTATTGAACGTCTGCTAATCGCTATATGTCGATTAGTGGGGGTTATACAAATCTGTGATCTGTAATGTTATTGGAATGTGTATATGAATTCATTGGATTGTCGCGGGTGAATAGCCGGGGGTTGTGAAACGAGAGTTTTCTTTTCTTTCAATTCATGTAAATTTGTAAATTGATGTAATAATTATTTGTATGGCCGCACAATCGGGTCGGGGTTGTAGCCGTTATTGTATAATTTCTTTTTACTGTTTTTGCTCCTAGGATAGACCCATGGAGGGGGTGCACAAACTATCGGGTATGCCGAAGTGCCGAGTGGCCTACTCACGTGGATGAGGGAGGTTGCTTCGCTTCAGGTACTTGGCGGGTAGTTTGCCGCACCCGTAGGGGTCTTGGGTGGGGTATTGGCTATTCACCGCGACCGTGTAATCTGCTTTTCGTTACAGGCTCGTACGAATTGCAGGTTCCTAGTATATCCAATGTGTTCATATGTGATCTGAAATGTCTATCATTGCAATATATCTATATATGATATTATTTAGGCGTTGCTTATGTTTTACAGCCGCGCTAGCCCAGCCCCCGCTCTGTCGTTAGTTAAGTAACCAACGGGTAATGACGGGGCCCCGTGGCGAATGCGAATGGCATAAGCGTACGTCATATTTTGGTTGTTTTCTGCAATGGTAGGATTAAATGATGGGATGCATTAAAAGAACTAATGCAAGAATATCACGCATTAAAAGAACTAATGCAAGAAAATAAACCAAGTAAAAGTCGTTGGAACACTTTCGAAAAACCACTCGGTTCTTTTCAAAACCAACTTTTAAATGCGGAGTTTGAGCCACTCCTTTTAAAAGCTATCTCGTTCCATCGACCATATCAAGTTCACTACGTTCACGGTTTCGCTAAAACCATTCGTAGCCCTCCGTCGTTTCATATAAATAGTCAATAGTATTCAAGCTATGTATGTTGGCCAAAGTCAAGGCATAGTGATTGGTAGCTATTGGGTATTCATGTGTAGCATAGATAGATGCGTTGGTTTGGGACAGTCGTACTGCCATTTTGGCCAAAGTCAAGGGTAGGTACGGGTGGATCCAAATTAACCTGGAGAATGACGGGTAGAACTTGACATGTGACTTATGATATTTTGGCCAAAGTCAAGGTCATAAGAGCATGGGGCAAAAATCCACATCGGGAGTTTCAAAAGAACTGAAACTTGCTAGTGTTGCATACCATTTGGAGTGTGATGATTCTGGTAGGATTCCTTCAGTTTCGTCACGCGATGATTTTGGATCCCGATCCTACTGTGAGTATATGCTACTCCTCGGGAAATTTCTCACTTAACGATCAATGCTATAAACCAAGTAGGTGTCTAGAAAGGTGTTAGCGGGGCTACGCCCCCAGGGAAAAGAGGTTCTTAAATTAAGGAACTTCGCGAAAGCGTTGGAAAACCTCCCTCGAAGTACCGACACCAACCTGGCCGAACGGTTAAGCAAGTATTGTACGGTGAGATTGATCATGACTAATTCTTCCTTTTTGGTTTGAGGAGGGATTCGAGAAACAGTGGGAGCCATCCTGTTTAGACAAACTTAAAACCACTCTAAACTTGCAAGAGCATCATGCTGAGTGTTTCTTCTTCTCTCTCCTAATTGCAGCGACCAATCGACATGACTGGACTTAAGTTACTTCTAGATAAAAACATACTGACAGGGCCAAACTACAAAGATTGGCTCAGGAATGTCAAAATGGCAATCACTTACGACAAGCTGGGGTATCTTCTTACCACCAAAGCTCCCCCTGTCCCAAGTCCCACCTCCAGCGTCGCGGATAAGGAAATCCGTAAGACTTGGGAGATTGATAGCGCGAAGGCCAAGTGCCTCGTACTTGCCTCGATGGACAACGAACATCAGAGGAGGCACGAGAATATGGACCTTGAATCCATATTTCTCCATACAAAAGAACTGTATGAAGAGCAATCTCGTATCGCAAGATACGAAGTGTCGAAGAAGTTATTTTTGGCAAGGTTGGCCATCGGATCATTGGTAGCGGAACACGTGCTTAAGATGATTGGCTTCATTGAGGAGCTCGCGGAACTTGGAACCACGTTGGAGAATGAGCTCTATACTGACTTGATTCTCCAGTCCCTTCCTTCCACTTACGCCCAGTTTATACTGAACTTCAACTTACAAGAAAAAGAAGTTGAACTTTCAGAACTCCTCAACATGCTGAGGAGTGCAGAGGGCACCCTACAGAAAGGTAGGGAAACATCCACTTTGTTTGTAGGAGGATCTTCCTCTTCTAGGTCCAAGGCGAAAGCCAAGGGAAAGAAGAAGAAAGCCTTCGCCAAACCAAGGGGCGGTGTTAGTAAAGTGGATACGAAGGGAAAAGCAAAGGCAACAAAGAAAGCGGGGCAGCTTGTGGATAATGAAGAATGCTTCTATTGTCATAAGAAAGGTCACTGGAAGAATGATTGCAGGGCTTGGAAAGCCAGGACACAGGAATTGAAGCAGGTTGCGGCTTCAGCTTCAGGTGTGTATGTTATTGAAAACTGTCTTTCAATAAACTCTACTTCCTTGGTATTGGATACCGGATCAGGATCTCATATCTGTAATTCTTTGCAGGCGTTGAGAAACCGTAGGGTTTTGAAGGCAGGTGACATGACCCTCAGAGTTGCAAACGGAGCTAGCATGGATGCTAAGGCCGTGGGGGACTATCACCTGGGAATGTCAGATGGACATGTTTTGGTTTTGCGTAATTGCTTTTTTGTACCCAACGCAACTTGTAATATCATTTCTGTATCTTTAGTTTCTAAAGAAGGTTATGAATTTGCGTTTGTAAGTAATGTTGTAAACATTCACCTTAATCAAGTTTTGATTGGGTCAGGTACATTGAGCAATGGGATATACGTATTAAACCAACCACAGATTTTCAATGTCCAGAATACACACAAAAGAAAGTCTCCGGAAATAAATCAGATTTTCTTATGGCATTGTAGACTAGGTCACATCAATGAGAGAAGGTTGACGAAGTTGCATACAGAAGGATATTTGAATCCGTTCGAATATCAATCGTATACCACTTGTCAATCCTGTCTCAAAGGAAAGATGACAAAGACCCCGTTCACTGGACACGGAGTAAGAGCGAGCGAGCTCTTGGGACTCGTACACAGCGACGTGTGCGGTCCAATGTCTACACATGCGCGAAGCGGTTATTCTTACTTCATTACTTTTACGGATGACTTTTCAAGGTACGGTTATGTCTTCTTCATGAAACATAAGTCCGAAGCCTTTGGAAAGTTCCAGGAATATAAGAATGAAGTAGAAAAACAAACCGGCAAAAGTATCAAGATTCTAAGATCGGATCGAGGTGGAGAATACTTAAGTGCCGAGTTCCTGGATTATTTAAAAGAGAACGGAATTCTCTCTCAGCTTACTCCTCCATACACTCCGCAACATAACGGTGTATCGGAGAGACGGAACCGAACCCTATTGGATATGGTACGGTCCTTGATGAGTAACGCTGAGTTACCGCGATCATTCTGGGGGTATGCGCTAGAATCAGCTGCATACCTTTTGAACCGAGTTCCAACTAAGACTGTGCCTACTACACCATATGAAATGTGGTGTGGGAAGAGACCCTATCTTAAGCACATTAAGACATGGGGAAGTCCAGCTTTTGTTAAAAAGCAGCATGCGGACAAGCTCGAGGCACGCTCAGTACAGTGCAAGTTTGTGGGATATCCAAAGAATTCCAAGGGATATTTCTTCTACTTCGAAGAGGAACAAAAAGTTCTTGTTTCTCGTCATGCCCACTTTCTAGAACACCAGTTCTTAGAAAAGGAAATAAGTGGGAGCGCAGTAGAACAGGAAGAAATTCCAGAACCACAGACTATTACTGAAAGCTTAGTGGAACCAGAGGGTTCAAAAGAACAGGACATTCCTACGCCGCTCCGCAGAAGTAGTAGGCAGTCTCATCCGCCCGAGAGATACTACGGTTTTCTCATAGACGGGGATAGAGAGGATTGCATCATAGATTATGATGAGCCTACTAGCTTCCAGCAAGCCGTTCAGAGCGTCGACTCGGTAAAATGGCTGGATGCAATGCGGACCGAAATGGAGTCCATGTACACCAACAAAGTATGGACGTTGGACATTGCTCCAGATGGGGTAAAACCCGTAGGATGCAAGTGGATCTTCAAAAGGAAGATTGGTGTAGATGGACAGGTTGAGACCTATAAAGCTAGACTGGTAGCAAAGGGTTTTCGTCAAAGACCTGGTTTGGACTATGACGAGACCTTTTCTCCAGTAGCTATGCTGAAATCTATTCGGATCCTTCTTGCCATTGCTGCCTTCCACGATTATGAGATTTGGCAGATGGACGTAAAGACAGCTTTTCTAAATGGAAATTTAGAGGAGTGTGTCTATATGGACCAGCCAGAGGGTTTCATTCAGAGTGGGAGCAGCGGAAAGGTGTGCAAGTTGCTTAAGTCCATTTACGGACTAAAGCAGGCATCGCGGAGTTGGAACATCTGTTTTGATGAGACGGTCAAGGAATTTGGCTTTATCAAAAATCCAGATGAACCATGCATCTATAGTAGATTTGTAGCGAGAACTGTAGTATTCCTCGTTTTATACGTGGATGACATTCTCTTAATAGGAAATGACATTCCTATTCTACAATCTGTCAAAGGGTTCTTGTCATACAGGTTCTCCATGAAAGACCTGGGTGATGCCTCATACATCCTGGGGATCCGGATCCATCGTGATAGATCCAAGAGGATATTAGGACTTTCACAGTCTAGGTACATCGACACCATACTGAAAAGATTCAGTATGGAAGATTCCAAGCGCGGTAACCTACCGGCTTGTCACGGGATCACCCTCTCTAAAGAGATGTCTCCCAAGACTGATTTGGAGAGGGATCGCATGTCTATTATACCCTACGCTTCTGCGGTAGGCTCTATAATGTATGCGATGTTGTGTACCAGACCGGATGTAGCTTATTCACTGAGTGTGGTAAGCCGGTATCAGTCAAACCCTGGGGAGAAACACTGGATAGCGGTAAAGAACATTCTCAAGTACCTGAGAAGGACTAAGGAGATGTTCTTGGTGTATGGCGGAAAAGACCTCCAGATCGAGGCCTTTGCTGACTCCAGCTTCCAAAGTGACAAGGATGATTCCAAGTCCATGTCGGGTTTTGTCTTTACCCTCAATGGAGGGGCGGTGTGTTGGAAGAGTTCCAAACAGGAAACCGTTGCATACTCGACGATGGAAGCTGAATACATCGCTGCATCTGATGCCGTAAAAGAAGCTGTCTGGATAAGGAAGTTCTTGAAAGAACTTCAGGTGGTTCCGTCCATTGTTGATCCAATACCTCTGTATTGCGACAACAACGGGGCTATAGCTTTAGCGAAGGAACCCAGGTCCCATCAAAGATCCAACCACATCTTGAGGCGGTATCACCTGATCAGGGAGATCGTGGATCGCCAGGAGATCGAGGTTCGGAGGGTCGCTTCAGAAGATAACACTGCAGATCCATTCACCAAGGCCTTGCCCCAGACTCAGTTCGAGCGGCTGATCGAGATGATAGGTCTTCGATACGCTAGTACATGGCCTTAGTGCAAGTGGGAGATTGTTAGTGTATATGCCCTAGAGGCAATTACTGTATCATACTAGTTTGTATATTACTTAATGGAAGCTTGGGATATTCACCTTGTATAGACAATCTTGCTCAATATAGTAGTATGCTACTTGGTTTGTTTCTACTTCAATGTGTACATGTGTTTATTTTAGTATATCACCTATACACATTAGTGGAGCCCTTAGGATCTTTGCTTGATTACCAGCGTTGTGATGGCAGTCACACTAGTGGGGGCTGGGTAATCTATAAGCACATCCTTATAAGGTCCCTAGTCGCAGGACTATCGAGACAGGGCATCGATACTCCGGAGTAGACTAGCGTATGCGCTTCTCATACCAGTGTGGGAGATGGTCTGTCCCACAGCCATCAGTACGTCGTACTGGAGATAGTATACGGGTGCTCGTTAGGTTACGAGTACACTAGACATGACTCGTCGGGAACTGACCGGTTGGTATTATACCTATCGTCAGTTGTCAGTTCCCAGGTGACATGAGTATAGCTTAGTCCGCTGACTTGACACTGTCACTTCGCCTCGAGTGTGTTCCCACTGTACTTTGATTACTACCCTACTCAAAGGAGTCGTGCAAACAGGTAGTGGTTGGGTACAGTCCCGAAGCACTTGGAGGCAGTGACGGTTAGACAGGATTCGTCTCTCCCGGTATTGGGGGTTGACATCGCGCTGTGTCTAGGAGTGCCATTACACGAGTAGTCCCTGGCCAGGGCAATCGAGATATACTGGTAGGCTTCCAGTATTATCTCAGGGTGTTTTGGGCTTCACTCCGACACGACTTGTACCGCTATTAGGGGACTGACGTTTACCGCCCCCTAGGCCCGCCATGCGATGTATCAGACGAACAGACCGGACTGTACGGAGAATGTCACATTCAGGCTCAGTAGGAGTTCAGATGGGTTTCACCTCGTCAGTCTTCTTGTCGGCATCTACCTGGGGACCGTTAGGCACAGCTAGTGCCGCTTGCGGTCTGTGGTTAAACCCACTGCCAGCGTAGTGTCGAGTCTTTAGAGTCCCACACAGAAAGCTATTCGCCTTTAGGCAAAAGAGTAGAGGTCGCATGGTTTTGCGGCAGGTCGCATGGTTTTGCGACAGGATTCGGTCACATCCGTGCACTTATGCACGTACAGTGTCCGGACAGTTTACACTAGCGGGCTTTGGTTTAAGCCAGATCCTAGTGTACGTATTGGGATTGGATTTATCCGGTATGTATTCGTGTTCCTCAGAACACGGATGCGGGTGTGTATGCACAGTTGACGGAGAGACAGAGGCAGAGGATTCTCATTAGGGTTGTTGACCGTTGACTGTTGACCATTGACTTTTTGCTCAACCCTAATGAGAATATGATATATGATTAGCAATAATATTAATTAAGTATTGTTGTGACATGGTTGTTGAGGGGTTGACTTTGTTGACTTTGTTGACCGGTTGACTAGGTTGGACTAGTTGACCATCATGATGACAATGGCTATCATTTCATGGCAAAGACTTTTTACTTGCTTGTTTCTCTTGTGAGAAATGAGTGCATGAAATGATATGGCTATTGTAGCTTAAACCATTTACACAATACTTGATTACTATTTTGTGATGATGGTTATGGATTATGAGAGCCAAGAGAGAAAAGTCTTCTCTCATTCTATCATTCTCATTCTCTCTCTTGAGTTCTTGAGCTCTCATCTCCTTCCTCTTGCTCTCCCTCTCTTAGTCTATGGTTCACTTGTCTCATGTGTTGAGAACCAAGAACCATAGAGAAAATCCCAACACACTCTTCTCTACTCACTCTAGTTCACAAGGTTTAGCAAACCAAGTGAACTAGTTTCTTCAAAGACCGAAGAAGAAGCCAAAGGTGGAAGTTTTCGAGGTGGATCTATCTTCGGCGCAAGGAGACGACGGAGTGAAGCCGATCCTGACAACCATCGAGAGTCAAAGAAGAAGGAGTTCAAGAAAGAAAGGTATAACTCCCTAACCGAGTAGTTAACAACTCCTAGTTAGGTTGTTAGTTAGATGTTTAACAAAGATCCGGTTTTGAGTCCATGTTACCACCTCTAGAAAAAAAAATTGTTTTTTCACCAAATTCCGCATGCCCGAAAGTACCGGGAGAGGTAGCATGGACTTACACTCCTCACGTGTGCGCTACATCACAAGAAGCGCTCTGCCCTCATTGACTGGCGCTCAGCGCCAAGCGAGCCACATGCTCCTCACGTGTGCGCTGAGGGAATATAAATTGTTTTTTAAATGATAAAGCCCAGAGCCATAATGAGTGCTCAACATTCAATAAAAGACAAAAAGTTGTCAGGACCAACGCTCAGCATTGTTAAATGAAAAAGGACTGATCCTAATTAAATGTCTAACATTTTAAATGAATGGGCCGAGCCCAAATTGGCCACAAATCTCTAATTCAGATTATTTGAGTCCATATGCTCATAAATCTTTGATCTTAGTCCCAAATTAGACTACAAATCTCCCAACCAATATTGGTTCAAGGGTACATCTCTTCGCTCCTCTGATATTTGTCGTTGTAATCCTTCAATATCTTCAGAGAGGTGATGGGTCCCGACAACCAGACATTTCACGGACTGTGGGGTCCTTAAACTCATGGACTATGATGTCCTTAAACTTTACAGACTATGATGTCTTTAAACTGGACCGCAAAGTCCCGAAACTAAAACAATAGAGCCCAAATGCTCTTTTGTTAGATCTAAATGATCCTGTTAAGTTGATCTTTGTCTAAAATTAGACTAATGTATCCTTAACTAATTGTTAAGTTGATCTTAGTCTAAAATTAGACTAACGTATCCTTAACAAACGTTTAAGTTGATCTTAGTCTCAAATGAGATTAACGATCCTTAAACCCAAACCAAAACCCAAATCTAAGAAAATACGGATTTGGACTAATCCACGCCCTACGTGAGACAACATAAATTAGTCTCCGTATACAATCCACGGGCAACCAAAAAATAAAACAAACACACACGACACGAAGTGACCATCTGGAGAAGGAGAAAGTTGTTACCGCGATGCGGTAGCGTAATTAACTGCAGGGGATTGCGCCTGCAGGGAAGAGCGTCCCCATAATCAAAAACCCCTCAAATAAGGGGGAATCTGACGAAGTCTGCTACAACGGCTGCATCCGTCTAAACCTCCGATACACGGTGCCATAAATCAACTTGGCATCTTCGGAGAGGTGGACGGATAAAACCAAATAGCATCTGCCCCCAAATTCAGGCAAGGCGGACCTACGCGGTTCCGTCTCCCGTATTCGGCGGAGAACAGATTCTGGCACGCCCGGTGGGACCTTTTCCTCTTTCCACTCCACACTTCGTGTGTCGTGTTTTGCGAACAAGTCGTGGTTTGACATGGTTGCCCCTGGATTCGAGGTACTAAGATTTGGTGTCTTGCTCCATGCAGAAAAACAGAAGATCAATGGCTTCCAGCTACACTAACTGCAACAATTGCAACAACTCCCGCCCCGTCCTCGCCGGAGGAGTGACCTACGGGCCTCAAGCGGCCCCCCTTTTTACGATGTGTAAGTCGATGTACTTCACCCCAGTACTTGTGGGGAGGCGGAATTTTCAAAAACGATCAAGTTTAAACATCGAACATCGACTAACCGCTTGAATCGAAGCTAAACAAATAATAACCAAACACATAGCTATACTAAACTATAGTGTTAAGGGATTATACCTAACGAAACTTGTCCTTCGTCTTTACGTCCTCTTTTGTTCTCCTCGACCTTCTCTAGGTAGTAGACGATCCACCCGAGAGCGAAACTCCAAGCTAAACCTCTCACTTGAGGTAACTAATCAACTTTGATTGCTAATCAAAGATGAAAGGATGATGTAGAGTGAAGGTTATGGATTGTTTAGTCTAACTAATCCTTTGATCTCAACACATGAGGATTAAGGATTAGGGTTTGAAGATGAGAGCTTGAGGAGAGAGAATGTGAGATTAGATAATGAGAAGAGAGAGAGTGTATCATAATATATTATGAAGCATTCTTTTTTAAGAATAATGAATAAAGGAAATGAATAAGCATGCTTCATAAAATATCTAGTGGTGATTCATTAGCATGAGTCATTAAGCAATAAATGTGCATTAATGAAATGAATGAATCACCACCATGACTCACTTTCTTTCCAAAAGAAACCTCCTTAGTCACATCTTCTAGAAGCTTCTCGTACAATTACGAGAACGCCCCTCCAATCCGCAAAAATACGGAAAAACTTTAGACTGTAAAAATCCAATAACCGGATACCAGTAACTGGCTTAAACCAAAGCCGACTGGTAAAAACTGTCCGAAAGTCGTACGCGCGTAAACGCACGTATGCGTCCGAACCCTTTGTCGCAAAACCATGCAACCTCTATATCGTTTCTCCTGGAGTAGGAAACTCTCTGTGTGGGACTCTAGAGACTCGACTACTACGCTGGCAGTGGGTTTAACCACAGACCGCAAGCGGCACTAGCTGTACGTAACGGTCCCCAGGTAGTTGTCGATAAGAAGGCCGATGAGAAAACCCATCCGAACTCCTACTGAGTCTGATGTGACAATCTCCATACAGTCCGGTCCGTTCGTCCAAGACTATCGCATATCGGGCCTAGGGGGGCGGCAAGCGTCAGTCCCCTAATAGCGGTATAAGTCGTGTCGGAGTAAAGCCCATTACACCCTGAGAAACTACTGGAACCTACCAGCAAATCTCGCTTGCCCTGGCCAGGGACTTTGCGTAATGGCTCTCTGACACAGCACGATATCTACTCCCAATACCGGGAGGGACGAATCCTGTCTAACCGCCACTGCCTCCAAGTGCTCGGGACTGCACCCAACTGCTACCGGTTTGCACGACTCCTTTGAGCCGCGGTAGGGTAGCAATCTAAGAACAGTGGGACACACTCGAGGCGAAGTAGCAGTGTCAAGTCTGCGGACTACGCTGTACTCATGTCACCTGGGAACTGTTCACTGACGACTGGTATCAAACCAACCAACAGTTCCCTGTGAGTCCTGTCCGGTGTACCCGTAACCTAACGAGCACCTGTATACTATCTCCAGTACGACGTACTGACGGCTGTGGGACAGACCATCTCCCCAACTGGGATGAGAAGCGTACACACCAGTCTACTCCAGAGTATCGATGCTCTGTCTCGATAATCCAACGACCAGGGACCTGAATAAGGATGTGCTTGTAGACTACCCAGCCCCCACTAGTGTGACTGCCATCACAACGCTGGTAGATAAGCAAGATCCTAAGAGCTCTATCAATACGTACACTCACATATTAAGATAGAAAAACCAAGTAGCATACTACCATGTTTAGCAAGACTGTTATATACATGTGAATATCCCAAGCTTCCATTAAGTAATATACAAGCTAGTATGATACAGTAATGGCCTTCTAGGGCATAAACACTAACAATCTCCCACTTGCACTAGGGCCATGTACTGGCATATCGTAGACCAATGATCTCGAGCAGCCTCTCGAACTGAATCTGAGGAAAGGCCTTCGTGAATGGATCAGCAATGTTCTCTCCTGAAGCAACTCTCCGAACCTCGATCTCCTGACGATCAATGATCTCCCTGATCAGGTGATACCGCCTCAAGATGTGTCTGGACTTCTGATGGGACCTTGGTTCCTTCGCTAAAGCTATAGCTCCGTTGTTGTCGCAATACAGAGGTATTGGATCAACTATGGTAGGAACCACCTGAAGTTCTGTTAGGAACTTCTTCATCCAGACTGCTTCTTTTGCGGCATCGCAAGCAGCTATATACTCCGCTTCCATCGTCGAGTCAGCAACGGTGTCCTGCTTGGAGCTCTTCCAGCACACCGCCCCTCCATTGAGGGTAAAGACATAACCCGACATGGACTTGGAATCGTCCTTATCACTCTGAAAGCCGGAATCAGCAAAGGCCTCCAACCTGAGGTCTTTTCCGCCGTAAACCAAGAACATCTCCTTAGTCCTCCTCAGGTACTTGAGAATGTTCTTTACTGCTATCCAGTGTTTCTCCCCTGGGTCTGACTGATACCGGCTTACCACGCTTAGTGCGTAAGCTACATCTGGTCTGGTACACAACATCGCATACATTATAGAGCCTACCGCAGAAGCGTAGGGTATAATAGACATGCGTTCCCTTTCCAAATCAGTCTTGGGAGACATCTCTTTGGAGAGGGTGATTCCGTGACAAGCCGGTAGATTACCGCGCTTAGAATCTTCCATACTGAATCTTTTCAGTACAGTGTCGATATACCTGGACTGCGAAAGTCCCAACATCCTCTTGGATCTATCACGATAGATCCGGATCCCCAGAATGTAAGAGGCATCACCCAGGTCTTTCATGGAGAACCTGTGTGACAAGAATCCTTTGACAGATTGTAGCATAGGAATGTCATTTCCTATCAATAGAATGTCATCCACGTACAAGACGAGGAATACGACACTTCTGGCCACAACTTTACTATATATGCACGGTTCATCTGGATTTTTGATAAAGTCATATTCTTTGACTGTCTCATCAAAACAGATGTTCCAACTCCGCGATGCCTGCTTTAGTCCGTAAATGGACTTAAGCAGCTTGCATACTTTCCCGCTGCTCCCACTCTGATTGAAACCCTCTGGCTGATCCATATAGACGCTCTCTTCTAAATTTCCATTCAGAAAAGCCGTCTTTACGTCCATCTGCCAGATTTCATAATCATGGAAGGCAGCAATAGCAAGAAGGACCCGAATGGATTTGAGCATAGCCACTGGAGAAAAAGTTTCGTCATAGTCCAAACCAGGTCTTTGACGAAAACCCTTTGCAACAAGTCTAGCCTTATAGGTTTCCACCTGTCCATCTACACCAATCTTTTTCTTGAAGATCCATTTGCATCCTATGGGTTTTACCCCATCTGAAGCAAAGTCCAAAGTCCATACTTTGTTGGTGTACATGGACTCCATTTCGGTCCGCATTGCATCTAGCCATCGTACCGAGTCGCCGCTCTGGATGGCTTGCTGGAAGTCAGTAGGTTCATCATCATCTATGATGCAATCCTCTCTATCCCCGTCTATGAGAAAACCGTAGTATCTCTCAGGCGGACGAGACGGCCTACTACTCCTGCGGAGGGGTGCGGGAATGTTCTGTTCTTCTTGAACCTCTGGTTCTACCAAACTTTCAGTAGCAGTTTGTGGTTCTGGAATTTCTTCCAGTTCTATTTCGCTCCCACTTGATTCCTTTTCTAAAAACTGATGTTCTAGAAAATGGGCATTACGAGAAACAAATACCTTCTGTTCCTCTGCGTAATAGAATAGATATCCCCTGGAGTGCTTTGGATATCCCACAAACAAACACTTTACTGATCGTGCCTCGAGCTTGTCCACATGCTGCTTTTTAACAAAAGCTGGACATCCCCAAATCTTTATATACTGTAGATGGGGTTTCTTCCCACTCCACATCTGATATGGAGTGGTAGGCACAGTCTTGGTAGGTACCATGTTCAAAAGATATGCCGCTGATTCTAGCGCATGTCCCCAGAAAGATCGCGGTAACTCAGCATTACTCATCATGGATCGTACCATATCCAATAGGGTTCGATTCCGTCTCTCCGATACACCATTATGCTGTGGAGTGTACGGAGGAGTAAGCTGAGAGAGAATTCCTTTCTCTTTTAGGTAACCTAGGAACTCGGCACTCAAGTATTCTCCACCTCGATCAGATCTAAGTGTCTTTATACTTTTGCCGGTTTGGTTTTCTACTTCATTCTTATACTCTTGGAATTTCTCAAAAGCCTCGGATTTATGTTTCATCAGATAAATGAATCCGTATCTTGAGTAATCATCCGTGAAAGTAATGAAATAGGAAAAACCACCTCTCGCATGTGTAGACATTGGACCGCATACATCACTGTGTATGAGTCCTAAGAGCTCGCTCGCTCTTACTCCTTGTCCAGTGAATGGAGTCTTTGTCATCTTTCCTTTGAGACAAGATTGACAAGTGTCATAAGTTTGATATTCGAACGTGTCCAAATATTCTTCTCTATGCAACTTAGTCAACCTTCTCTTATTGATGTGACCCAGTCTACAATGCCATAAGAAAGCTTTATTTAAATCTGGAGACTTTCTTTTTAGTGTGTTCTGGACATTGAAAATTTGGAGTTGGTTTAACACATATATGCCGTTATTTAGAGTACCGGACCCAATCAAACCATGATTAAGGTGGATGTTGACAACATCTCTTACAAACGTGAAATCATAACCTTTATTTGATAACAAGGAAACTGATATGATATTACACGTTAAGCTGGGTACAAAATAACAGTTATGTAAAACCAAAATGTGTCCACTCGTCAATCCTAGGTGATAATCCCCGACGGACGCAGCTCCCACGCTAGCTCCGTTAGCAACCCTGAGGATCATATCACCTTCCTTCAGCACTCTACGGTTTCTCAGTGCCTGCAATGAATTGCAAATATGAGATCCTGATCCGGTATCCAATACCCAGGAAGTAGAGTTGATCGACAGACAATTCTCAATTACAAACACACCTGAAGTCGAAGCCACAGCTTGCTTCGGTTCCTGGTTCTTGGCGTTCCACGCCTTGCAATCCTTCTTCCAGTGCCCTTTCCTGTGACAATGGAAGCACTCATCCTGACCAACTATCGGTACTGCTTTCTTTTTCTTTCCCTTCCCTCCCACCTTACTAACACCTCCTCTAGGTCTGGGTGCGGCCTTCTTCTTCCTTCCTTTGGCCCTAGCCTTGGACCCGGAAGAAGATGAACCGCCAACAAACATAGCGGGTGTTTCCCTTGCCTTCTGCAAGGTGCCCTCCGCACTCCTTAACATGTTCAGGAGTTCCGCAAGTTCAACTTCTTTTCCTTGAAGATTGAAGTTGAGGATAAACTGGGCGTAGGTGGGAGGAAGGGACTGGAGAACAAGGTCTGTATAGAGCTCATTATCCAAAGTCGTCCCAAGGTCTGCGAGCTCTTCTATATAGCCAATCATCTGTAGGACATGTTCACCTACTGATGACCCGACAGCCAACCTCGCTCGAAACAATTTCTTAGAGGTCTCGTATCTTGCTATACGAGATTGCTCTCCATAAAGTTCCTTTGTATGGAGAAATATGCCATCTAGAGACATATCCTCGTGCCTCCTCTGATGTTCATTGTTCATCGAGGCAAGCACGATGCACTTGGCTCTCGCGCAATCTAAATCCCAGGTTTTGCGGATTTCCTTATCCGCATTGCTGGATTTGGGACCAAGGACAGCAGGTGCTGTAGCGGTGAGGACGTACCCCAGTTTGTCATAGGTCAAAGCCATCTTGACATTCCGCAGCCAATCTTTATAGTTTGGCCCCGTCAGTATATTTTTCTCTAAAAGTAACTTAAGTCCAGTCATTTTCAGGGTCGCTGCAATTAGGAGAGAGAGAAGAAAACTCTTTAGCTTGATGCTCTTGCAAGTTTAGAATGGTTTTTAATTTATCTAAACTGGATGGCTCCCACTGTTTCTCGAATCCTTCCTCAAACCATAAAAGAAGAATTAGCCAAGACTATTCTCACCGTACAATACTTGCTTAACCGTTCAGCCAGGCCGGTGTCGATACTTCGAGGGAGGTTTTCCAACGCTTTCGCGAAGTTCCTTAATTAAATAACCTCTTTTCTCTGGGGGCGTAACCCCGCTGACACTTTTCTGGACACCTACTAGGTTTATAGCATTGATCGTTAAGTGACGAATATCCTGATAAGTAGCATATACTCACAGTAGGATCGGGATCCAAATATCATCGTATGATAATGTTGAAGGAATCCTACCAACATTCATCAAACTCCAAATGGTATGCATCTCTTTGCAAATTTCAGTTTCTTTAGAAATTCCCGATATAAGTTTTTGCCCCATGCTCTTATGACCTTGGCGTTAGGTCAAAATGTCATAAGTCACATGTTAAGTTCTACCCATCATTATCTTGTCAATTTGAACCCATCCGTATATATCCTTGACGTTCGGCCAAAATGATAACACGACTGTCCCAAACTAACTCATCTATCTATGCAACAAATGAATATCCAGCAGCTACCAAACACTATGCCTTGGCGTTAGGTCAAAATACATAGCTTGAATACTACTGAATACCCAGATGAAATGACGGAGGGCTACGAATGGTTTTGGCGAAACCGTGAACGTAGTGAACTTGATATAACCGAAGGAACCTGATAGCTTTTAAAAGGAGTGGTTAAGACTCCGCATTTAAAAATATCTGTTTTAAAAATAACCGAGTGGTTTCTTTTAAATTGTTCCAACGATTAAAACTTTGGTTTGTTTTACTTTGCATTACAGATAATGCGTCCCATCATTAACCTATCATTGCAGAAAACAACGAAAATACAACGTCCTCTTATGCCATCCGCATTCGCCACGGGGTCCCGTCATCACCCGTTAGGTTACTTAACTAACGACAGAGCGGGGGCTGGGCTAGCGCGGGTGTAAAACATAAGTGGCGTCTAAATAGCTATCATAAATATAGATATTTTACATTCGTCTGACGCAATGATATTCATTCCAGAACACAGATAAACAATATTGGATTTGCAAGCAATCTGTATTTCTTTTGAGCCTGGAAGAAAAGACAGATTACACAGTTGTGATGAATAGCCGTTACCCCACCCTCGACCCCTACGGGTACGGCAAACTACCCACCCGGCAGTCTGTGTACCCCACCTTGGGTCAGTCCTAGGAGCAAAAACAGTAAAATGAAATAATACAACGGTGGCTACGACCGCAACCTGGAAGTGCCCCGCGAAAATAATATTACAACAAATTACATTTACAACAAATGAATTAAACGATAACCCATTGCAAACCCCGGCTATATACCACAACAGTCCAATACAGTTTATATGCACAAACAGATATAACCATTTCAGAAATGTGCAACCCCCTGCCAACCGACATACTAGCAGTTAGGGGAGGTTTACGAACACATTAAACAATCACAGATATAATCCAATACGCAAATACTGTACAATTCGATCGAATAAACAACATCAATATTGCTCCAAAATCTGCTCTGTTAAACAGTAACCTGAGCAATAATTAAATATTCCAGAAAACCCAAAACACCACAGGGGACCCACCCAAAAAAAACGAGTTCCTGACTCGTCAACTCGGCCGCGGTTGCGCGGCGGATCGGTGGGATCCGCCGCCCTTCCGCGGCACTGTAGACGAATCAGAAGCCCAAATTTTTTGGGTGTTCTCCTGTGGTCATGTCAAGCTCTCTGAACACACCTGAAAAATTTTCTGACTTGATTTTAACTTCGACAGAAACTTGACAGAATTAGGGTTTTGCGGCTTTGTTTATCCGTTCGAAATTCGTACAAATTTGCAATTAAGTTATTTATTGTTTAGCGAGGCTCTGATACCACTGTAAGTCGATGTACTTCACCCCAGTACTTGTGGGGAGGCGGAATTTTCAAAAACGATCAAGTTTAAACATCGAACATCGACTAACCGCTTGAATCGAAGCTAAACAAATAATAACCAAACACATAGCTATACTAAACTATAGTGTTAAGGGATTATACCTAACGAAACTTGTCCTTCGTCTTTACGTCCTCCTTTGTTCTCCTCGACCTTCTCTAGGTAGTAGACGATCCACCCGAGAGCGAAACTCCAAGCTAAACCTCTCACTTGAGGTAACTAATCAACTTTGATTGCTAATCAAAGATGAAAGGATGATGTAGAGTGAAGGTTATGGATTGTTTAGTCTAACTAATCCTTTGATCTCAACACATGAGGATTAAGGATTAGGGTTTGAAGATGAGAGCTTGAGGAGAGAGAATGTGAGATTAGATAATGAGAAGAGAGAGAGTGTATCATAATATATTATGAAGCATTCTTTTTTAAGAATAATGAATAAAGGAAATGAATAAGCATGCTTCATAAAATATCTAGTGGTGATTCATTAGCATGAGTCATTAAGCAATAAATGTGCATTAATGAAATGAATGAATCACCACCATGACTCACTTTCTTTCCAAAAGAAACCTCCTTAGTCACATCTTCTAGAAGCTTCTCGTACAATTACGAGAACGCCCCTCCAATCCGCAAAAATACGGAAAAACTTTAGACTGTAAAAATCCAATAACCGGATACCAGTAACTGGCTTAAACCAAAGCCGACTGGTAAAAACTGTCCGAAAGTCGTACGCGCGTAAACGCACGTATGCGTCCGAACCCTTTGTCGCAAAACCATGCAACCTCTATATCGTTTCGCCTGGAGTAGGAAACTCTCTGTGTGGGACTCTAGAGACTCGACTACTACGCTGGCAGTGGGTTTAACCACAGACCGCAAGCGGCACTAGCTGTACGTAACGGTCCCCAGGTAGTTGTCGATAAGAAGGCCGATGAGAAAACCCATCCGAACTCCTACTGAGTCTGATGTGACAATCTCCATACAGTCCGGTCCGTTCGTCCAAGACTATCGCATATCGGGCCTAGGGGGCGGCAAGCGTCAGTCCCCTAATAGCGGTATAAGTCGTGTCGGAGTAAAGCCCATTACACCCTGAGAAACTACTGGAACCTACCAGCAAATCTCGCTTGCCCTGGCCAGGGACTTTGCGTAATGGCTCTCTGACACAGCACGATATCTACTCCCAATACCGGGAGGGACGAATCCTGTCTAACCGCCACTGCCTCCAAGTGCTCGGGACTGCACCCAACTGCTACCTGTTTGCACGACTCCTTTGAGCCGCGGTAGGGTAGCAATCTAAGAACAGTGGGACACACTCGAGGCGAAGTAGCAGTGTCAAGTCTGCGGACTACGCTGTACTCATGTCACCTGGGAACTGTTCACTGACGACTGGTATCAAACCAACCAACAGTTCCCTGTGAGTCCTGTCCGGTGTACCCGTAACCTAACGAGCACCTGTATACTATCTCCAGTACGACGTACTGACGGCTGTGGGACAGACCATCTCCCCAACTGGGATGAGAAGCGTACACACCAGTCTACTCCGGAGTATCGATGCTCTGTCTCGATAATCCAACGACCAGGGACCTGAATAAGGATGTGCTTGTAGACTACCCAGCCCCCACTAGTGTGACTGCCATCACAACGCTGGTAGATAAGCAAGATCCTAAGAGCTCTATCAATACGTACACTCACATATTAAGATAGAAAAACCAAGTAGCATACTACCATGTTTAGCAAGACTGTTATATACATGTGAATATCCCAAGCTTCCATTAAGTAATATACAAGCTAGTATGATACAGTAATGGCCTTCTAGGGCATAAACACTAACACGATGCCGGTGGACCAGGTGATGCAAGACACCACAGGGCTATTCTTTGGGACCATGATCCTACCCATGAGCTTCAATGCCCTAATGTCGTTACAAGAAACTCCGAAGAAGTCGGTCTTTGATCGGCTTACGACTACCGCGGCCCCTCTCAACGGGTCGCCCAAATCCAGCACCTCGATTTTCAACAGATTGGGCCAAAGCTCAGGTGGGCCCGTGAAAAAGCCTATAATACCTGAAGGAGTTATCCTGAAGCGGATAGCTATTCCTGGTCTAATAAATGAAATCCTCAGAGAGGCTTCTCCTGCGAAGGGACCGGTGTACTTTAGACTGTCCACTCTAACTCCTGCTTCGGGCGAGATCACCAAGGCTGCTTTCCCTGCTCAAAAATCAGTTTTCGATAGGTTGGACATTTCTTCTCAGCGGACATCAGTCTTCAAGAGGCTGACACCGGCAGCAACCCTCCACCAGAGCAGGGGGCATGATGAAGCCACCCCCATAGCTGAACCAATACCGTCTGTAAGGCATGCTCGACGTCGTCACTGGCGTCGATTAAAGAAAGCTGGGGGCAGTTCCCCTTCCGGACTTACCCCACCAGCTCCAACGGTGGAAATTGACGCTGCTGTTCCAACTGGGAACAACTTTGAACCACTTAGGAGGGTGCGCAAAAATTCTCCGACTGCCGTGCTGAAAAGATCTCCTCCACCTATGGAGAACGCTACAAAGGTGAAGCCAGAGCAGCCCCCTCAGCGGCTTTCCTCCAAAATTTACAAAGTCTGGCGACAGGTCCAAGACTCGGTGATCAACCAAGATTACTCCCGCCGACCAAAGAAGATGAGGGCTTGGCAAGAGGATGACCATTCTTCTACCATACCACAAAAGGTGTCACCTACTTGGGTTCCCGCTGCAACAGCCCCCTCAACTTCGACCACCCACAAAAGGAGAAGGCCGGAGAAAATCCCTGTGTCTGCGACGAATCTCAAGGGCAGTGAACTTAAACGCCCCAAATTTGGGGGAATGGTGGCGCATACTGTCTATATGGCATCCGGGAAAGAGGATAGCCGTATCTCTACGGGTCATCGACCACTCACCAGATTCGTAACAAAGGCCCAGGAGCAACTGCAAAAACTCCAGGAGATGCTAACACAGATGGCCGCACTCACTGGGCCAAAAGAAAGCCCGAAAACGTCGTCAGAGCAGCGCTATGAACAGGAAACTGATGCTGAGTTCCTCCGCAGAATTCTCGAGAAGAAGGACAAAGAGGCAGCGGAACAAGCTGCCAACATAAAACGAATGACGCTTTTATTCCAAGACATGGTCGGGTAGATGTTACAGCCGGATCCTCCAGCTGAAAACCTTCCGATTATCTTTGAAGACGATAGAGGGGAGACATCGAACCCTCTTCTGGATTGTTCAGCAGCCAAGGAAGAGACCATTTCCAAAGCTGCCCTGGATGACTATATCGCTCAGCAGATACGAGCTCATCAGGCGAGCGAAGCGGCCGGACAAATTGTTAAGACTGGACGACCTTATCCGGGTTGGTACGACCAAATAAAGTACCCGGCGGGATATATGATCCCTAAATTCCATGTATATAAGGAGACGAGGAATCCACACCAGCACGTTGCTCAATTTAGAGCCTTGTGCGGTAATACTGGGGGTGACGACAAACTGCTGCTTCGCCAGTTTGTTGGCAGCTTGTCGGAGACAGCATTCGAGTGGTATTCTGAGCTCCCGAATGACTCTGTCAAGACATTTGCAGAAATGGAGCTACTGTTTACACAGCGTTTCGCGAGCGCTAGCGAGCGCACCCTAATCACGGCGTTGATCAATGCCAGGGTGAAGCCAGGAGAGACATGGGTGCAATATGCAATCCGATGGCGGAACCTATGGTCAAAATGCGAACAGCGCATAGAAGAGGCTCCTGCAGTAGGCATGTTTGTGGGAACCCTCGATCCGCAGGCGACCATATCTCAATTCATGACGTTCTTCAAGCCGACCACCTTCCAGGCCTTAATTGACAAGCTGGCCTAAATGGACCAGATGGGTCATAGGCCTTCCTCTTCAAAGATGGAGTTTCGAAATGTAAAGGGTAAATGGAAAGCAACTTTTGTCTCCAACGCTCAACAACAACCGAGTAGCCCGAGACTGGTTGTTCGCCAAAGTAACAAGCGGCAATCCCTTAATGAGAAGTTGAGCCGCCCTTACTCATTCCCTCGGGATAAAACAAGGAGACTGTTTGAACTGGTGGTGCGCAACGGGCTCATTACCCTGCCGGAGCCGAAACGCCTACTGCTTCCCGGTGACGTTAACAGTCCTAATTATTGCCCTTACCACCGAACATTGGGTCATTTAATCGAAGATTGCTATGTCTTCAAAAACTGGGTTGAAGACCAATACCAGCAAGGAAAATTTGCGTTGTCTGAAAACTGGAAGGTGAACCCGCCACAACCACATGCTCCGTAAAAGATGGACATGCCGGGGGCATCGTGTTCATTCATAGAGGAAGCTCAATGGGAAGTCATTCTTTCGGCAAAATCTAAAAGAATGCTGAAAGATCTTCAAACATGTCCGGCGATCAGGTGGAAAAGCCCGCTAGAGCCGGAGATCATCGAAGGGATGCTGAAACCACGCCCAACATTGGGAGTTAATAGCGATGGGCAAAACACCCAGGCCTAGCCGTCAAACTCTTTGAAGAAAAAGAAGAAGACCAAAAAGCCCGCACGGTTTGATGACAAGCGCACAGATTTGCAGAAGCATATTGACACGCTGGAGGAATACAACCAGAAGGCGCGGACCCCAGTCACACTCCAGGAATTTCTCAACCATATCCTTGAGAACAGAGGCGATGACAATGAAGAGGGAGATGACGCGTCAAAAGAACCCAGAGATTACGTGGCAGGTTGTCACATGATCTTTCACTCGTCAATAGATGATAAAGAAGCTCCTGGGGTAGAGAAACTGGTGGCAGATCCAGAACCGGAATCAAAATCCTAGGAGCCATCGGATGAATTGATTGACAGACTGCTGAGCGAAGCTCTTCAGAAAAGAAAAGCTGACAGAGAGCGGGAAACAGCCATATACGAAAGGGCCAAATGTCAGCATCAAGTTTAAGAAGCTCCGGTAACGGGAAGCCATAGAATACCCCAACCGGATCGAAGCATCCCTATCGCCAGCAAAAGCAAGCTTAAAGCAAGGAAACGATTCGCTAGGGCCCTGTCAATGGGAATGAAGTTGCCCTCTTTGAGAGGAAATTCTCCTGGCGATATATATCTTGATGAAGCGGACGTACATCCTAACTTATGTTTATACCATCAGAGGATTGCACACCCTACCGAAGAGTGCATGGCCTTTAAAAACTGGTGGTAGGGGTATGTTGCCCACCGACAACACGTTCAGCGAGTGAAGCGCAAGGCTCGTCGGGAACAAAGAAGCACGATAGATGAGCGCAAAAGAAATGTCGGCAACTGTCGCATGGTTAACACCAAGGGATCGCAAGTTATCACCTTTAGAAGTGACTCTGACGAAGAAATAGCTCTCATCCCTCTCTTCAAAGAATCCACCTCCGACACAAAAGATGCGAAGATTTGCGAAAACAGCCATCTGCGTCATCGTACGTTGCCCGAAAAAAATCCCGGACCTACGAACAACTGACCGAGACGTCTATAAACTACTACGGACCGCAGCATCCCAAGGCTCACGCAAAAAAAATAAAATAAAACGGTACGTCCATAAGCAAGATGGGCACAGATGAAAACCTGAAAGGGCTCCGTGAGTAAAAACAGTAGGGCTACCGGCGAGTTTGTGAAAACCCGAGAGGGCGCAATCTCGTTAAAAGATACTTGCAAGGTCCTCTCGACCTTGTAAGGAGAAAACTACCTGCGTGAGATCCTTACGACTCACAAAGGAGCGACACACTTATGAATTCTCACGATTCCTAAGGAGAAAATACACTTACGAGATCCTCACGACTCGTAAGGAGAATCCTCTTATGAGACCCTCATGGCTCATAAGATTCAAAAGCCTTAAGCTACAGGGATCTGAACCTTTTTGCCCTACAAGCGGTTTAATACTGACCCTTATATACAATCCACGGGCGCAAATAATCGTTTCCTTGCCGAGTCCCACCAACGATGAGGAATGCCTTCATTTGATTAATAAACACTTGTAAGTCCTCTCGACTTATAAGGAAAAAAACTCTTGTAAGATCCTTACGACTTATAAGAGAACACACACTTAGGAATTCTCGCGATTCCTAAGGTGAAATTATGCCTATGAGATCCTTACGACTCGTAGGGAGAAACATCTTTATGAGACTCTTATAGCTCATGAAGTCAAAAGCCTTAGTCGACAGGATTCTAACCCTTTTTGCTATGCCATCTTTGTTTAAATCGACAAAGGCAAATGATGATTCGCTCCTGGCAATGTCCCAGTTGAAGCGATGCTGATGCCTACGTCGGTATCAAGTTCTAAGTCCTTTCATGGCAAATGATGATTCGCTCCTGGCAATATTCCAATTGCAGCGATGCTGATGCTAATACTGGTATCAGAACTTGAGTTCCGTACTCGGGAAAAAAATGCATGTAAAATAGCCGAAATGATGGGGAAACTTGCAACAAAATCAATCAAGTAAAATATATGCATACAAAAATAGCCGAAATGATTGGGCAACTCGCAATAAAAAGCAGCGAGTAAAAAAAACAGCCGAAATGATTGGGCACCGCGACTTTCGCGATACAAAAAGCTGAAATGATAAAGCATCGCGGAAAGAAAACAAAAAAAAATATATGAAATGAAACTTTTGCCCTATAGGTGAGTCCATACTAACCACTGTATACAATCCATGTGCAAAAACAAAAAGGGGACCATATTTCCCCACCAGACCTTGTCAAAGGGAGAGTCAGATCTCGACGGCAACATCTACATCCCAGAAGAACAACAACGGCGTTCCTCCTCATTCCAGCAGGATTCGGACGCAACGTCAACAAAGCGGAGCCACGACAAAGTCCCTAGTTCCAAGACTCTACGGTCCACAGACAACCTAGAGTCAAACAATGACCTTCCCGCCGGATCAACGCTCCGTCTCGGAAACAAGTCAACTAACTCCAGGGAAATCAGTGTCCTTAGCAAAAACCTCGATTCAGGGAAATCAGCGTCCTTGATGAGAGTATCTCGATTCGCGTCGACCCGCAAGGAAATCAGTGTCTTTGCAGGAATACCTCGATTCGTCTCAATCCCAGGGAAATTAGTGTCCTTGGAAAAAACCTCGATTCAGGGAAATCAGCATCCTTGACGAGAGCATCTCGATTCGCGTCGACCCGCAAGGAAATTAGTGTCTTTGCAGGAATCTCTCGATTCATCTCAACTCCGAGGAAATCAGTGTCCTTGTCAAAAACCTCGATTCACGAAAATCAACGTCCTTGACGAGAGCATCTCGATTTGCGTCGACCCGCAAGGAAATCAGTGTCTTTACAGGAATCTCTCGATTCGTCTCAACTCCAAGGAAATCAGTGTCCTTGGCAAAAACCTCGATTCAGGGAAATCAGCGTCCTTGACGAGAGCATCTCGATTCGCATCGACCCGTAGAGAAATCCGTGTCTTTGCAGGAATATCTCGATTCGTCTCAACTCCGAGGAAATCAGTGTCCTTGGCAAAAACCTCGATTCAGGGAAATCAGCGTCCTTGACGAGAGCATCTCGATTCGCATCGACCCGCAAGGAAATTAGTGTCTTTGCAGGAATATCTCGATTCGTCTCAACTCCGAGGAAATCAGTGTCCTTGGCAAAAACCTCGATCAGGGAAATCAGCGTCCTTGACGAGAGCATCTCGATTCGCGTCGACCCGCAAGGAAATCAGTGTCTTTGCAGGAATCTCTCGATTCGTCTCAACTCCGAGGAAATCAGTGTCCTTGGCAAAAACCTTGATTCAGGGAAATCAGCATCCTTGACGAGAGCATCTCGATTCGCGTCGACCCGCAGAGAAATCAGTGTCTCTGCAGGAATATACGACGTCAGCAAAATGGAGACATGGTAGAGTCCCTAGTTCCAAGTCTCGACGACAGTATCTACAGCCTGGAGACCCACAACAACGTTCCTCCTCATTCCAGCAGGATTCGGACGCGACAATCAAGCGGAGCCATGGCAAAGTCCCTAGT
Source organism: Agapanthus africanus (assembly GCA_030015575.1). NCBI lineage: Eukaryota > Viridiplantae > Streptophyta > Magnoliopsida > Asparagales > Amaryllidaceae > Agapanthus > Agapanthus africanus. The sequence goes on from JASDDO010000004.1 coordinate 214,242,350, forward strand.
TCCAAATCTCGACGGTTCACAAACAACCTAGAGACTACCTCGATATTCATCTCGTTACAGCAGACGCAACGTCAGCAAAATAGAGCCATGGCAAAGTCCCTAGTTCCAAATCTCGACGGTTCACAGACAATCTAGAGACCACCTCGACATTCGTCTCGTTACAGTAGACGCAACGTCAGCAAAGCGGAGCCGCAACAAAGTTCCCAGTTCCAAAACTTGGCGATGCACAGGCAACTGAGAGTCAACCCCTGACCCCATATGGCTAAAGTCAATCCCGACCCCATATGGCTAAAGTCAATCCCGACCCCGTATGGCTAAAGTCAATCCTGACCCCGTATGGCTAAAGTCAACCCCTGACCCCGTAGAACACGGCTAAAGTCAATCCTGACCCCATGGAAAACGGCCAAAGTCAGCCCTCGACCTCCCCCATCGAAGCAATGCTTTGATTCGGGAGCAGGTCAGCTCATCAATCACTTATGAGTCCTCTCGACTTGTAAGGAAGAAAATTCTCTTGGAAGATCCTAATGACTTTCAAGAGAAAAACACACTTAGGAATCCTCACGATTCCTAAGAAGAAAATATGCCTACGAGATCCTCTCGACTCGTAGGGAGAAAAATCTTTATGAAACCCTCATGGCTCATAAAGTTGAAAAGTCTTAGGCGGCAGATCTGAACTACCTGTTTCCTAAGCCATCGCTACCCTACAAAGAGTCCAAGATGGACAACTACCTACTCTCTACAGGCCACATTTGCTAAAATCACATGGCGACAACACAGCAAGGAGAAGAAAGCAACAGTAGGAGATAAAAAAATGTGTATCTTTTATTCATGAATTCAATTAAGTACAGGACGAATCATATAAAAGAATAAAAAATGGATACATGTTATTCAAGGATTACAAATATTTAATTGATACAAAGGCAGTTACTGAGAAGGAGGCATTTTCAATAGGGCAGCCAGTTGCTCGCGCACTCCTTTTAACTCCTTTTCACGATCAGTCACCGCGGCCAGTTCTGCTTCGACTTGGGCCCGTTGCTGCAGACAGGATGAAAGTTTCTCATCAATTTCCTGCTGTGCAGCCTCCTGACTCTGCGCAACCTGCTCACTAAGATCAAGCTTCTTCCTCAGCACCATCCCGTCAGAAATACATCGTTGAAGGTTTTCAAAGATGGAGTTCAGCTGTGCAGCATTCGCCGCGATTTCAGCACGCAGTTGGACAGATTCAGCGGAAGTCGCCTCTCGTTCAAAATGGCGAATGAACGGAACGCTCTGCTCAACCCATACAGCTTGCTGGGAGTTCGAAGCCAACACCTCCAGAGCAGGACGCCTAAGCTCAAGCTCATGCAGGCAGGCCTCAATCTTCCTGCAGTGATTAACCCAAGACTCAACTACCCCTTCGCTAAGGAAGTTCACGAGTGTCGCCAGCATGGGATTAACCTCGGCAGCAAAATCTGCAGCAAATACAAGGACCTCCGCGTTAAGCTCCTCGATGTACTCACTTAACATGCTCAGGCTGGTCACAGCGCCCTTAGAAGATGGACGTTTGGAAAAGGGCCCTGCCGGCATTAAGATGCGAGACTCGAAGGGAGCTAGAGTCGGCACGATTGTTGCAAAACAAATCATAGTCAGATATTGGCTTAAGAGACAAAGAAGATGCAAGAGCGATGAAGGCTACTATACCGGCTACGGCAGGTGGAAAAGCTGGGAGTACTGGTGGCACGGCAATTCTCTTGTCCCTTCCTTCAATTTGTAGCGATGTAATCAATTTAAAGTTAACAACGGCAGGGTCACCCATTAAAGAAAAGAAAAGACGTAGGTTAGAAAAGATTCTCACCGGCACCAGCAGGAGGACTAACTTCCGACTGGAAGGAGAAGTGCGGGTTCAACACTTGATACAGATGATCGAAGAGAACTCCTACAAGGTTGCGATGGTGCATGGTCAGTACAAGGAAGATGACATCCACAATTTAAATTAGAAAAATCGCAAACCCATACCTTCCAGCATTTGAGAAGACATGAGAGAAGGCGAAGGGTCAGCGACCGTCAGAGCATCAATCGATAACGCTTCTTCGGGTGCCACGACCTCAACGCTCACTACACCTGCATAAGAAACAAAAGAAATGCCGTTAGAAGGGATTGAAAGGGATTGCGGAATAAAAAGGAAAACAATGACCCAAGATCTACCTGATGAATTGCCAATCGAGACCGCGACAAAAGCATCACCAGGTGCAGCGACTGCTTCGCTCTCCTCCATTGGAATGGTTTCGCCGCCCGTGGCTTTATCCTCCGATTCTACGAGAGTCGTATTGACACTCGCAATGCCAGGAGATGGCAGGTAACCGCAAGGGGAAAAAGTGGCAGTTGGGGCAGTCCCGGACTCCTGAGAAAGAGTGGCTACTTCAGGCTCAGTGATTGCCGTCATCTCACCTGCCACCTCCTCACCAGGACTTGGCCCTGCAGGGTATGATATATGAGAATTTGAAGATCAAGCTCTAATAAAAGGACCCAGTGTTACATTACCTTGGGACGGCCTTTCTTGCCTCCCGAGCCGCGCGTACCTTCTATCTGTGAGCGGTAAACAGGGCGGCCGGAGCACCCTTTGGAGAAATAGGGACAGGGGAAGCAGTGCTCGAGCTTGCACCTACAGCCAGGATGGCATTGCGTTCTTTCGCTGCACGCCTCTTGCGCTTCCTTTCAGCCTAAGCCGCGAGAGCTGACCTCCTCAGGACTTCCGATAAAGGAAGACCATCATCCAAACCAAGTTCTGCCTCTGGCGCCGTTACGATGTCCATCATCGGCTGCTTCTACGAGACCCCTGGTGGCGACTTAGGGATAGCCGTGGCTGCAGTGGCCGGCGCTAACGATGCTGCTGCGTCACCACTCGCGATTGGCACTGCACTTGGGATAACCTGAGTCGAGGTAGTCCCTGCAATAAGATGAAAAAGAAGAGTTGGTTTACCCATAAAAAAGAAGAATGAAGGCACAGTGAGCCGAAATATACCGAGGCCCAAGGAAGCGCGAAGCCTTTCCTCCTCTTCGAAACTCTTGAGGGAAGCTGCGAGAGCCTCTTCAGTGGAGATACCCGTTGAAGAAGAAAACGTCAGTCAAAGGATGATAATTAAAACAACCGTGAAAAAATACGACTGAGGTCTACCTGACTGTGCGAGGGCGATCATTTTTGCTTTGTTGCGAGCTAATTGCTTGGAAGCTGCGAGGGCAGCCTCCAGATCGGTGTCATCTGGCGCCATAAATAAGCCCTCGTTAATCCCGTACTCACTTAGGCCCTCACTGTAAGGAGCATGAGGCTCCTGGCTAAATACAATGTCTGCAGAAAGTATCGATTTCTTTTTCTTCTGCGACTTAACTCCGGCGGCAGATAACACGAGCTTGCGCTTGGTGGGCAACTTTGGACGACGAGTTCCAATCTCCGCACCCACACTAGACTCGGGAGACACCGCGACTACCGCTTTTTCGGGCACACGGGGTAGCGGCAGCTCACGTATAGCATGTGGTACTACAGCCACAGCGGCTTCACTCAAAGGAGGATGGACGATGGTCTTTCTCTTCAGAGGAACGTTTGGATTACCTGCTGGGACGGTGCCCTTGCGATCAAGCAATAATCGTTTTTCTTCTCTAATAACGGCGCCCATCGAATGCTGGTACCACACTACATATATGTTCAGGGTTTTTGGAACGCAACTCGTTTCACTAATAAAGAAATTGGAGCCGTTGTTCAGCCACATAAAATGGTGCAATGCGCTTGATTGAATTATTTTCTGACGTGTATATGTAAAAAGTATCGACAATCAAAAAATTATAATGACCGCAATCAAACTACGGTGTCGGATGTAGTTTGTAGTGAGTGCGGATCGTCCACAGGGATTGCACGATTCGTTTGTATTATGATACGTTTGAAATGAAAAGTTAAGCAACAATAAAAGAAAACATGATTCAAGAGTTTTGATTTTCAAGTGTCACTATTCTATTCAAGAATCAAGAAAAAAGATAAACAGTCAAGAATCGATGTATCGATGATATTTCCAATCAACAATCAAGAATCTAAAAGAGGCTCGTAGGAATCGATCGAGTCTATAGACGCGATGTAATCTAAAGATATCGTGTTCTTGTCCTTCGAAGGATTGATACTAGATCGATGATCATCGACAAGAGTTAGGGTTTTCTCGTGAAACTAGGGTTTCATCTTATCCCTTGTTCTGTTGTCGATATCATTCACATTCTAGCCTCTAGCAATTTCAAGAAACGATCCTAACTCCCCCATTTTGAACGATGTTAATCAAGAAAGCATCGAAACAAAATGGGTTGTCGGTTCTTGAACTTGCTAGGGTTTACAAAACTTGTAGGAATCAAGAATCGATTAAGCTATGTTATATCATCTTTCTATTGACCGTCTCGACTCCTCGACGAGCGGAGTTTTATTCACACATCACCACACATAAAAGATTGACAAATTGTAAAGATATCATGATGCGGAAATTAAAGAAAACAAGATAAAAGAATATCACCTTTATTTATCTCAACAATTTTGATTACATTTGCTTCAAGAACTACAAGAAGAAGAATCTAGATTGTTGATCGGGCGTCGCTCAGCTTCATGAGTCATGGATCGGCTCGGATCGCTTGCTCAGTTGAAGATCGGCTCCGCTCCTAAAGGTTGTCGGGCTTCTTGCTTAATGGGTACTCGGGATTCTTGATTTCAATTGGAATTAGGGTTAGGGTTTCCTACAAGCCCTGTCACTAGACTTGAGGAGGAAGAAGAAGAAGAAAGAGATAGATTGGGGATAGATTCACTAATTGGATGAATAATTCCCAAGGTTGAATAATGTTTGATGGATCCTTTTTACAATGAGCCTAGGGTCTTATTTATAGAACTCCCAAACCCTAGGTCTAGGTTTGAATTGGAGTTTCCCTCCCAAAGTTTGTTGAGAGAGTTTGTTAGGAGCTAGCTTAGGGTTTAAGCTAGGGTTTAGGAGGAAAGTTCTAGAATGATAGGCTAGAATGTAGATCAAAGTGTTTGCTGATCTGGTAGAAATCCCTGGAGTCTTCTGGAAGTTGTCATGCTTTTCTGAACTGTAGACACTGATCTAGGAGTTGTGCACTGAAATTGGGGAATTAATTCCCTGGGACCACCGCGGATCCGCGGCCTTAGCAAGACCATGCCGCGGATCCGCGGCCATGTTGGATCCTTGGGCTTGGTGCCTTCTGGTGTAGCTTTATACTGTATTTTAGGGCTTCCTTTGATATGTTGATTTGCAGTTTCTCCTTTGTAATGATACCAGATCTGAATTTAATGAGTTGACATATCTTTTGAGCGGTATAATGTTCGAGCAAGCTTTCCTTTTCCTGCACAGACTTCGAAACACGGGTTGCGACATATAGAAATATTGCGATGCCATGTAATGCAGTCAATTTCCCTAGAAATGCCGGTTTTAAGGTCTAATACATGTAATCTGATATTTTGCGACAGTTTTGCTAATATGTAGAATATGAATGCCGAACACTTCTAAATGTATGCAGATGATAGGGAAATTGCCGGTTAAAATATGCAATATTTTCGATTGATCAAATACCCCCAAACTTAATTTCGATCGTCTCGAGCGAATGTTTTATTAAAGAAAAAAGAGAAGGAGAAAATAAAGAAAGAGAAAAACTAACTAGCACACTTTCGTAGGCAATACGATTGCACTGAGCACGTGCAACAAGCCTTTAAACCTCTAGGTGTCCCTAGTAGGAGGAGTGTTGTCTCCTGAGGGTTTTCAGCGGATTGCACCCACAAAATCCAATAATAAAAGCAAGATCATGAATATTACATTTAAAGACAAGAATTGTAAAAGAAAAGCCTTGAAAATTAGGGTTTCCAACAACGCTAGCTTTTTGGTTGTCATGAGCCCTATCTTAATGGTCATGAAAAGATGTTAGAAATCCCGTCCTCCCTCAATAAAACATCGTCTTATTCTTCATTCCTATCTGTTTTCCAAACATCGATCATATAACCCTGCGTGTGTGTAAAGACATCCCTACACCCGGAGAATTCAATTCAAGCTATCATACTCTTGCCCATCAGCCTCAGTACTTTTTGATAAACGAGATTGCTTACACACTTTCATGCGACCGTTAATATTTCTTGAGGTACTAACCGACCGATTACTCCTGTGCTTGCATGCTTGGTGTATTTTCCTTGTCTTGCACCACCTCAGGCATAACAGTGACTCCCAGACCAGTTGGCTTTAAGACAAGAGCATTTCAAGGTGAAGAAGCACCCTTGCTATATATTTTTTTTATTGCCCTTGGTGATAACAAAACCAGTGTCCATTTTTCTCACCACTTTCTTCATATTTTTTTTATACTTTTGGCTTTAAGACAAGAGCATTTCAAGGTATCCTCTACTATCCCAGGCTTTAAGACGTGTGTAAGTGCGAATAGCAGGGTAGCAACGTTCAAAATGTTTGGCTTCCAGAATAGAAACTATTTTTCAGACTTATTTTTATCCTCAGATTAGTGACGTCCTTCATCTTACTAACCCTTGGGACAACGGCTCATAACTACTTATTACTAGTTCGTATAAGAAAACTTCTAATTTTCTTAGTTTTCTTAAATTTTTCTAATCTCATGGATGTAATTTTTCACTATCTAATCTTTTATTATCTTATTTATGTACAAAAAATATTTTTATAATTTTGAAAATTTTTAAATTTTTATAGGTTTTTGAAAATGTTTTGTGCTTATGCAAATGATATGCAAATGATGCGAAAATAAGCACAAACCTCCCCCAAACTTGTTTTCAACAATGTCCTCACTGTTGCCTTCCGCTAAATCTCGAAAAACCTGTAAGCTTGGGAGGAATTTATTAGTGGGGGCAAAATATTTAAGTGAAGACCCTCCCTCAAACTTATTTTTGGCTCACAATTTTGTAAAAATTTTCTTTTCAAGAGCCCGATTATACCCCCCCAAACTTATGCAATGTTAATCTTTTAAAATCATATTAGGGGGTCAAAAATCAGTGGTCGATGCCAAGCTTTGCAAAGACCAAATGTTAACACCAACCATTCAAAAATTTTATCAATGCAGTGCTCTGGTTGGTGGAAGAAGAAGTGGGGAAAGGTTAACTGGTGGAATAGAATGTGTGTGCGTCTCATATTGGAGAGACGATGCAGTGTTTGTGATGGATTACTCGCATTTTTATTACAGTTCAAAAGAAGGGGTGGAGGTTCAATTTTAGTGATTGGATGTGGATTCATCTCAACACCCGTGTCATTCAAAAATGCGAGTTCATCAGCGAAGATCTCCTCAAAAGTTTCATCTATACCCCGAAGAATAATGTCATCACAAGGTGCGGGGTGATCTTCAGACTCTAAAAGCAGTTCATAATCAGTGTTAGTTGTTGACCCGGACATCTTGGTGGAAGAGTCCGTATGTGTATGATACATAGTTGGGTCAAACAATAACGTATGAAAAGAGTCAAGATCAGTATCAGGAGGATCATTAAATTCGCTGCTGTCGACATCCATTAAGTCGACAGAACAGACCTGAGCAGTAGGTTCGGAGGGTACACTTCCTAACTTGTAAATGTTCATCTCAATTGTCCTGTTCCCGAAGGATAAGGTCATAGAACCGTTACGACAATTGATGATAGCATTGGAAGTGGCCAAAAAGGGGCGACCTAAAATCACCGGAATTTGATTCCGTGAGTTCGCTACAGGCTGTGTATCAATTACAATAAAGTCTACAGGGAAGATAAATTCCCCGATTTTTATTAACACATCCTCTAGTTCACCCCTAGGTCTGGTGATTGATCGGTCAGCCATCTGTAGAGTGCATGGAGATGGTTTCAACTCTCCGATCCCTAACTGCTCATAAACTGAGAAAGGAAGCAGGTTAACACTTGCCCCAAGATCTAGTAGAGCACGGTTAATGTGTTTCTCCCCAATAGAGATGGAAATCGTAGGATATCCAGGATCCTTACGTTTCCTCGGTAATTGCTGGGGGAAAGCTGCGTCTACTGTTTTTGCCATGAATATCTTCTTGGGCATTTGTTTCTTCCTCTTTCTAGTGCAAAAATCTTTAAGAACTTTTGCGTATGCAGGGACTTGTTGGATAGCATCTAGAAGAGGGATATTGATGTTAACCTGTTTAAACATCTCAGTGATCTTCTCCATCTGTGGACTTAGTGTATTAGCCCTTAACCGATTAGGGTAAGGTGCTTTAGCAATAAGCGCTGGGTCCATCATAGGAGAAGGAAGTGTGTGTGGAACGGATCCCAGAATAGAAGTGGGAATCGTCCGAGGAGGGGTAAAAGAGGTGGGCTGTAGTGGCGAGCCTTTTGGGAAATGGAGAATCGGCTCGGAAGAAGATGGTAGGGTAGAAGAATTGGGGTCAGAAGTGTGTGTGTGTGGAAAGGTCTCAGCCGGGGTGTTGATATGATTTTCAGTATCATCAACTTCTTCCCCAACATGATTGTCAAGCACTCTTCCAGATCTCAACGTGGTGATTGCATTCACATGATGTGAATAACCAGGATTTGGTAAGGATTGAGCTGGAAGTTTCCCTTTCTCCCTTGCACTTATTTCGGCTTTTAATCGTGCAATTTCTTCTTCCATTGAGTTAATACTCTCGTTTTGGGACACAGAGTTTTTCTCAATTTTATCGACAGAAGATTTCATTTCAGCCGAAACTTGCATGATATTTGTTTAGATCAAATTCATGTATTGTGCAAAAGAAGAGGATTCATCAGTTCCGGTCAACTGTAAAGGACTAGACAGTGCAGGTGTGTTGACCTGATTTTGAAAATTATGTGCTTGAAAGGGGTGCTGACTTAATTGAAGTTGTGGCTGCTGTTGTGGTGGAGGGACCCTTTGGAAATTGTTTTGGTTTGGAACTGTGTTTTGTGATTGTGATTGGTTCCAAGCAAAATTAGGGTGATTCCTCCAACCCTGATTATATGTGGAAGAAAAAGGATCGTTCCTAGGTCTTTGAAATGCGGCATTGGTATGCTCACGACCTTGAAACGGACATTCTTCCGTCAAGTGAGACGGATCAGAACAGCAGCCACATACAGTTTTGGAAAGTGACATTTGATTAAGGGAGGCAGCTAAAAGTTTGTTTTCCATAGTCTCGAGTTTCTTTTGTATAGCTGAAATGTCAGCTCTAACTCCTATGGAAACATCTGATTGGTTATTGCCACTCCTAAATGATGGACTTTCCCACTGTAAAGACTTTTCAGCGAACTCTTCTAAATATCGCCAAGCTTCCCCATCATCCTTAGACATGAAGGTACCTTGACACATGTTTTCAAGGCTCTGTTTAGTGTTAGGGTTACTGCCCTCATATATGATTCGGCAAAGCTCCTATCTCGGGATGCCGTGATGAGGACATTGAACCAATAGATCCTTGAAACGTTCAAAGCATTTAGAAAATGGTTCAGCAGGGAGCTGGGCAAATTGATTTAGTTCGCTACAGATTCGAGCTGTCTTTTGTATTGGGTAAAATTTCTTAAGGAATGCAGCGACGAATTCTCCCCAATTCGTAATAGAATGTGCGGTAGTGTTATATAGCCACTTTTCGGCTATATCGCACAAGGTAAATGGGAGAAGTCGTAGACGCATCGCATTCACAGAAAGTTATGACGTACCCATCATTGCGCATACGTTTTCAAATTTGGTAATGAAAACGTAAGCGTCCTCAGTCTCGAGTCCGTGGTATTTGGGTAAAAGATTGATATACTGGGGCTTAATCTGAAAGTTATCCCCATTGGCTGGTGGTGTGGATAAGCAGGTCGAAAGAGGACCTCTAAGTGGATAGCATCTTTCCTGGAGAGAAATGTGGGGTGGATTCTACGCACCAACAGACGGCGGCAGATTAGGGTTAAAGAAGTTTGATGGATTCGGGTCCATCGGTGTGGGTGTGGTAATAGGTAAAGGAAAGGTAAATGGAGAAATATCGACTTCGGAGTCGATAAAGGGTACGCGGACTAAACGGGCACTAGAATCCCGTGTCCAGCCTATCTTGTACTAAAAAGGGTTAGTACAAGTGGCAGCGTTGACTTATAATTAGAGGTAAAATGAATGCTGTGTTTGCTTTTGAAAAGGGACGGATTTTGAAAAAATGATGCGACAAACCAAATGCAGCACACCAACCCTAGAATCTAATAGTCACCTAGGTCCGGCTCTAGACCGCTCCTAACTTCCAAAAGACAAGTCGCAGGATCAATCCTCCACTGCCTCTTTGTCCCCCTGTGGCCGGATAAGTGCCAGGTAAGTGGGAAGGTACTCCACTACGTAAGTAGTGGGCCTAATTAAAAACCACTAGCCTTAGACACACTCGCCTTAGGCACCACAAGAAAACGCGGATAAGCAATGAATTACCCACGGCCCTGTCTTGTCCTAATTGAGCGCGACAGTCCTTAGAGTCATCTCTAGATTTCTTTTAGTTAATGTGGGTCAATGCGGATGCAAGTTTGGTGGTTTTCGGGGCCTAGGAAGGGTAATGAAATCCCCACCTAATTTGGATTTGGCCGTGCCCCTTAAATTCCGTATTTATAATGCAAAACAACCAAGAAAAACAAAATTACGCACAATTTTAATTTGCTTTTGCGGCGCAGCTATTATTTGCAAAGAATCCTGCAGCAAAGTGTTAGTTGGAGCTAAAAAGGGCGAGGGGAGAGAGCACGAAAGTACCTGCACTGAAAATTTTTCAGAGATCCCTCAATGATGCCGCGTTTCCGCCGCAATAATACCCTATTTGCCGCGCTTCCGCGGTTGAGTATTGGAATCAGTGCACCATTTTTCAAAAGATGCTTTCTGTTGCTTCCCTCAACTCTCTGGTATATCCCAAATAATTTTTCCACAGCACAGAATGCTCCAGATCTCCTTGCAATCAAATCACAACACACGTATAAGAGTTTGTACGAATTTTGATTTCAAGAAATAAATGTAATAATTCTTTCACTTCAAACTAAAAATGCAAATGAATTAGCGCGATCCCCGGCAACGGCGCCATTTTGATTGAATTATTTTCTGACGTGTATATGTAAAAAGTATCGACAATCAAAAAATTATAATGACCGCAATCAAACTACGGTGTCGGATGTAGTTTGTAGTGAGTGCGGATCGTCCACAGGGATTGCACGATTCGTTTGTATTATGATACGTTTGAAATGAATTAACGCGATCCCCGGCAACGGCGCCATTTTGATTGAATTATTTTCTGACGTGTATATGTAAAAAGTAACGACAATCAAAAAATTATAATGACCGCAATCAAACTACGGTGTCGGATGTAGTTTGTAGTGAGTGCGGATCGTCCACAGGGATTGCACGATTCGTTTGTATTATGATACGTTTGAAATGAAAAGTTAAGCAACAATAAAAGAAAACATGATTCAAGAGTTTTGATTTTCAAGTGTCACTATTCTATTCAAGAATCAAGAAAAAAGATAAACAGTCAAGAATCGGTGTATCGATGATATTTCCAATCAACAATCAAGAATCTAAAAGAGGCTCGTAGGAATCGATCGAGTCTATAGACGTGATGTAATCTAAAGATATCGTGTTCTTGTCCTTCGAAGGATTGATACTAGATCGATGATCATCGACAAGAGTTAGGGTTTTCTCGTGAAACTAGGGTTTCATCTTATCCCTTGTTCTGTTGTCGATATCATTCACATTCTAGCCTCTAGCAATTTCAAGAAACGATCCTAACTCCCCCATTTTGAACGATGTTAATCAAGAAAGCATCGAAACAAAATGGGTTGTCGGTTCTTGAACTTGCTAGGGTTTACAAAACTTGTAGGAATCAAGAATCGATTAAGCTATGTTACATCATCTTTCTATTGACCGTCTCGACTCCTCGACGAGCGGAGTTTTATTCACACATCACCACACATAAAAGATTGACAAATTGTAAAGATATCATGATGCGGAAATTAAAGAAAACAAGATAAAAGAATATCACCTTTATTTATCTCAACAATTTTGATTACATTTGCTTCAAGAACTACAAGAAGAAGAATCTAGATTGTTGATCGGGCGTCGCTCAGCTTCATGAGTCGTGGATCGGCTCGGATCGCTTGCTCAGTTGAAGATCGGCTCCGCTCCTAAAGGTTGTCGGGCTTCTTGCTTAATGGGTACTCGGGATTCTTGATTTCAATTGGAATTAGGGTTAGGGTTTCCTACAAGCCCTGTCACTAGACTTGAGGAGGAAGAAGAAGAAGAAAGAGATAGATTGGGGATAGATTCACTAATTGGATGAATAATTCCCAAGGTTGAATAATGTTTGATGGATCCTTTTTACAATGAGCCTAGGGTCTTATTTATAGAACTCCCAAACCCTAGGAAAAGGTTTGAATTGGAGTTTCCCTCCCAAAGTTTGTTGAGAGAGTTTGTTAGGAGCTAGCTTAGGGTTTAAGCTAGGGTTTAGGAGGAAAGTTCTAGAATGATAGGCTAGTTTAATGTAGATCAAAGTGTTTGCTGATCTGGTAGAAATCCCTGGAGTCTTCTGGAAGTTGTCATGCTTTTCTGAACTGTAGACACTGATCTAGGAGTTGTGCACTGAAATTGGGGAATTAATTCCCTGGGACCACCGCGGATCCGCGGCCTTAGCAAGACCATGCCGCGGATCCGCGGCCATGTTGGATCCTTGGGCTTGGTGCCTTCTGGTGTAGCTTTATACTGTATTTTAGGGCTTCCTTTGATATGTTGATTTGCAGTTTCTCCTTTGTAATGATACCAGATCTGAATTTAATGAGTTGACATATCTTTTGAGCGGTATAATGTTCGAGCAAGCTTTCCTTTTCCTGCACAGACTTCGAAACACGGGTTGCGACATATAGAAATATTGCGATGCCATGCAATGCAGTCAATTTCCCTAGAAATGCCGGTTTTAAGGTCTAATACATGTAATCTGATATTTTGCGACTGTTTTGCTAATATGTAGAATATGAATGCCGAACACTTCTAAATGTATGCAGATGATAGGGAAATTGCCGGTTAAAATATGCAATATTTTCGACTGATCAGCGCTCCGGATACCCTCTTCAGTAGCAACCGGTTCTGGCAAGAAGGCCTCAAGCGGGACACCCTGATTATAGCTTAATTGTTGGGCGAAACGATGCGGGTTGTACCTCATGAACAACGCCGAATCATTCTGCCTAAACACAAGAAAGCCCGGTCTGATGGAGTATAAATGAAGAATCTCCCGAGCTTTCAAGATAGAGGCCCCATCTTTAAAAATGTCCCGCAATGGCTGCACCGTTTTTGCGGATTCCTTGCCGAGGGTTAGAATCTTATCGGTAAAGGTCATACCATCTCCAACCGTGCGCGGACGAAGGAGTAAAACCCCCTAGCTACCCGCTGTGTCAGATTTACAATAGATGCGTCAACTAGCCGCATGATCCGAGGGAAGTTATACTTGTCATAGAAGCAAGGCCTTTTGTGGACACCGAAAACGCCAAGCACATGTAGCTCGATCCATGATATAAAATAATGCATCGAGAAGTTCACGTGCTGCACCCCTGGTTCAGTAGTGTCTGCCGCCAAGCTGAGGCTGTGATACAAATGGGCTAACCCAGCGACCCTGACGGCCACTTGCATCCCAATAACCATTCGGTGAGCTGGATAAAAAACGGACGGCCTCATATGGCGAGGGTGCATTGGAAGCACAAACCAGCTTAGCCATAGCCCGAGGAACCCCAAAAAGAACGCTTCTTCGTCGATCCCAGGAGCTGCAAGCTCTGCGAAAGAGACGACCGGGGTGTTGGGGAGAAAGAAACTCCTCTGATCTGCCTCCGCTGCCGGCCGGTTGTCCAAACCAAAACCAAAAGGATCATCGAGTTTGGCAAATTTTGTGGTTTCCTTCGACAGGACTTCTGAACAAAGAAAACGGGCGATGAAATTTGTGAAATTAACCCCACGGCCTCCGGATTCGAGAAAAAGGCACTCGTAGATATTCAACACCTTAATCAAACTGGGGAATTGATGTTGAATGGCGTTCTCAGGGGTAAGGCCTGTCATCATTGACTTGGCAACAAAGACGTACTCGTCCGGAGGAAGCAGCTCCTCGTAGCGTTCTCCTCTAACCGGTAAGCCAGAAACCTCTGCTAACTCCTCTAAAGAGATTGAGACTTCTCGATCCAACAAAAGGAAGGTGTGGGTCGGAATATTCCATTGCTCCAGAAAAGCCTTGACCCACCACGCAGGAGGCATATAATATTGAAAAAGAGAAGCGTAAATGGCGGGATACAACCCGAGCTTCAGCAGCTGTGACTTCTTGGATGACAAAATATAGCGAGCCCATTGCAAATACCCTGTTGGATGACGAGGAGTTAGGCCTATCATATATGGTTGTCCCCAAGGGTGTGACTCGCCTTGGCAGATATGTCACCCCAAGGTATCCAAAGCCATTGGAGGCTGTACGGGTATTGCAGCCATAGAAGGCTGAAAGAGACCCTCTAAAGTCCAGTCGACCTCCTCCACGGTATATTTCACCGGGGGTGGGTCGGCGTAGTGGATTTCCGAAATAGGCTCCGAAGGTGTTGCACAAGAGAAGCTACGCTGCCCCCTGATGATCTGATTGTACCACGTTCCCCATAAATGAAGGTTCTTTAGTTCTGGATCATGATCTTTGATCAGTGCAAACACTTCCCGATCAACAGGTGCTTTAGGGAATCCACTTTCCGAACGGACCAACGGGAAAGAAATGTCGAAAGACATAGTACTTGCGCAAAAAAGAGCAAAAATTAGCTGTCAATGCTACAACTCAAGTTCTGGCACTTGGTACTTTAATTTCGTACCACATTGCAATGCAGTGAAAAGGGACCAAAGGGGACCCACACAATCTAGATGATGGATCATCATTAATAAAACAGCCTCATCATTTGATGAGACAGTCATTAAATGAGGAAATCCTAAAAGGATTCTCATTTAATGAAGGCCCCTCGAGCCAAGGAGTAAATCTCCCTTGAGAGCAGCGCTCTACAACAGAGTGACATCTGTCAGCTCTGATGATGAAAGGAATAAAAATTCCTCAAGAAAAATTCTGAAGAGCCATGCTCTGTAAAAATGATGGAATAACCCATCAGAAACTTAAAGTAAAGTTTTTAATGAATTAAAAATTCCGAGATCTTCAAGATCTGTGAACTCTAAGAGTTCTTCATGAACAATGTTCTAGTTCATAGGTTAAAATCACCCTAAAAAAGATTATCTCTTGAAGATCTCCGATCTAAAAGATGAGCATGGCTCTGGATAAAAAAACCCTAAAGTTTATAGATCTATGATCTAAACATGAGCATGGCTCTGTTAATGGGTAAAACCCTAAAAATATTTTTTTAGATCTATGATCTGAGGAGAGCAAAGCTCTGTTAAAAAGTTCAATTCTTACATAAGTTGGGTAGACTTTTGACTCTTAAGAAATTTCTTAAAGGAAAGAGCTTGGCTTTGAGGGAGAATTAATTCTCAGAAAATAAGAAAGAAGATGAACAGAGATCATCTTAAGGGCTAAATGCCCTATTTATAAGCACTGAGAGCCATTTCAACTTCTGAGTTGATCCAATGGCATAAATACTGCCACCGCCGCACTCACGTGTAGGCCACGTGAGCGCAACGGTGGGGGGCATTTGTTTCACCAATCAGAGCAAACCTCTGTTCAAATTTTGAAATTTGAAATGAAGCAGCGCTAGCGCTGAGAGTCAAAGACTCTGAGGCAGCGCTCCCGTGCAAAGCACATGAGCGCTAGCACTAAGAACGCTGCACTCTAAGCAGCGCACCACGTGCAAAACACGTGAGCGCTAGCGCTAAGAGCGCTGCACGCTAAGCAGCGCACCACGTGCAAAGCACGTGAGCGCTAGCGATAGAACAAAATGTTCTCGGCCCTTGGATCAAAGATCCAACGAACATGATTAAAAATCATCAATTGACCAGAATAAAATTCTGTTAAGGAAACATTCCTCAGAATCTTCCCAAACAGGAAAGATTATGTTCTGAAAATCAGAGTATCGTTGGATCAATGATCCAATGGTGATTAAAAATCACCAAAATACAGAATAAAATCTGTATGGGAAAAATTTCCCAATCTTGTTAAAAATAAGAAGATTGCTGTAACACCTTAGAATGTGTTTTGTGGCTAATTATATTTTAATGTATGGATTTTAATAAAAAGTTTACCAATTTGGTGTTTAATTATTTTATCCTATTTATTGAATATTTTATTAGATTTTTCTTAGGCTTGCACACACTTGTGCATGTTAACTAGGGTGTTAATTTGGGGTTTAACCATGATTAGCAACATGGTGAACTAACCATTCCCTAATCTAGTCTTAATAATTATATTAAGTGTTTTGGGTTTTAACCTTATATTGTTCTTTAAAAGAAAATTGAATTTAAAAGGGGTTTGAATTTTGGGTTGAAATGTTGACTTGAGAGAGAGAAAGCATGGTGCTACATGGCCCAAGCCATGCTTCTTTAAATGAAGAAAGAGAAAGAGAATGGGAGGGATTTTTGTGTGTTCTATCATTTCTCACTCATTCTCTCATACTCTCACACACACACACACAACAACAGAGTAACAGCAGCAGCAGCCCCAGGAGCAAGCAGCAGCAACACCAGAAGCATCAGCAGAGAAGCAGCAGCATCAGCACATAACAACAACAGCAGCTTCTGCAACAGCAACAGCAGGAGCCCAGCAACTTGCAGCAGCTCTTCTTCCTCCATACACTTCTTCTCCTGCTCCCTAGGGTCCTTTATGGTATATTTTCTGAGCCCAATTCCTCTTATTGCTTAACTTGTGTGTTAATTACACCGGTTTACGTTTAAAGTTAATTTTGTGCTAATTGTGGTGATTTATGTGGAATTTTGGTTAGGATGTGATTGTGTTTTTAACCCTACTTATTTTAGTGTTGTTAGGTCACCTCAACTGAGATTTAACCCAGATTTCACTAAAATACCATAGGGTTTGTGTTTTGTGCAAAATCGGTGTTTTTAAGCGATATTTTAGCAATTTGTGATCTGTTTTTGACCTGGGGCCTTCAGGACAAAATTGAGGAAACTGGGGCATGCACACTAGGTCTAGAACACACCACAAGAATACGAGCCACCCATTCCCAATTCAGGCCGCAAATTTATTAGGATTGGCCGCAAATTACGACCAAGTAGGGGGCTGGGGTGTTGGGGTCTTGGCTAGGGTTCTCTGCTGTGTGTTATAGTATTTGGGCATGTATATTTTTGTAATATTTGACCTGTAGGAATATCTGGGATCAAATACCGTTTTTCATGTCCGTTGTGTTTGCGCGATACGCGCGATACGTGAGTGGGTTCTGCGATCCAGCGTGCCGCGGCGTGTCGCGGTAGTTTTAGACGCGTATACACACGTTTTAGCGTATCGTGCACACGCGCGTTTAGTTCGCGACGCGAGTTTCTCGTTTGGGTTCGATATCGCGTTTTGCGGAATATTTGGCTTATATATGATTTCCATGTCTAAATTGCAGGTTTGCAGGCGGGGACTACGGACACTGCTACAGGGGGGAGCAGATGGTAGGATTCACCTAGCGTGGAGCATAGGTGAGTAGATTTAACATATACAGCGCATGGCGTTATGCGTCTGGGCTAGGATTCTAATACTTGTCGCATATTCTATGTCATTGCTAGAATTGCGCTTTTACCCTATTTCTTAGATGTAGTTGTACTGTGACTAGCAGACGTAGGACACTGCACATATTATTGACGGTTCATGTTGCACGAGCACGGATTCTATGCTACACACACCGTCAATAATTGCCATGTCACGCACCAACCCCTTATAGATACTATATTGCTTGTCACACATGACATCTAGCTTGTCGGTATACCTACAGTGTATCATACCATTAGTGATAGGTACATATACACCTTGCAATACAGCTACAGGTATACCTTGCACATATTTTGCTTATACCCAGTGGGTATCCTACATATTCTACTTTTACCCAGGGGGGTATACGACATCTTTTACTTATAGGTAGACACCTATACTTAGCTGTACCTTATTGATTTCGCATACATCTGGTTTCAGCTACATATTCTCATTTATATGCTCGCATTTCAGATATATCGCATATATTTATTCCTGGATTTGCGCATTGTTTATTTGGATTTTACATGATGTTTCTGGATTTGGAAACCGCGGGAGTTCATGAAATTATGCATACATTGAAAAACCCGGTTTCCTTGATATGATATTTGCGCAGCCACCATGATATTTATCGGTTCTGATTATATACTCCATACGAGATGTGGTTGCCGTATGAGGGTACATGGTGGGGCCCGGTATGGTTCCCCTCGGCAAGAAGATCGATGGATTTTGCCGATTGAGCCTGGAGGCGGGCGAGTACCTACCGGTGACAGTACTAATGACTCGGCGGGGATCATGGAGATACCGTTGGGAGTCATGCACGTATGCATACGTCGAAAGGCGAGGGGTCAGAGCTAGGCACTCGTGCTTTCGGGATAGCGTATGATACGTACCTATCAGGATTTCTGTGTCGTTGCTTGGCACATTGTTTTCATGATATTTCTTCTAACACCTTTGTATATATAACAGGGGATTTAGCCGTTGTTATATATACCCTTACACCAATATTAGTGGAATAGGACGCTAATATATGTGTATTGACCCCATCATATTTATTTCTGCAAATATATATACCTTTAGGATATTAGAATTCTACTTGAAATTTGATTTGGGATATTAGGTGATTCATTGAGATTGGATATTGGACATACATATGGGATTGCTGATTTGTACATTCGGGATATAGGAGATTACTCGATATCGTACATTGAGGAGATGTGAGACTTATATGATGTGAGAGCCCAACTTGAGGGCTGATTTGAGGAATTGGGATTTGAGTGTCTTGATGGATTGTGATCCTACCACGATGACAGGATTCCGTGGGATGACATATTTCACTCCATACCTCATACCTTTTCACTTATGCACTGTTCCCTGTATTAGGAGTACCTGTTAGTGTACCCTTCATGATTGCTGCATATCTACATTCTCATATCCCTATTGCATGGTTAGTGCATACTATTGTCATGTTACTATTGCTTCACATATTGATTGTACCTGCTAGTGTACTTTCCTTTATTCTGCATTTCACATGACCTGTTATTACTGCAATTGTATATCTTAGATTCATGCTGTACGTACATTCCTGCGATTACCTGCATATGTTATTTACTATTCACGAGTTGGCAACTCACCCCCGTTGTGCTACAGGTGTTGCAGGGTGTTCCCCAGAGTAGTCGAGACAGGCTATTCAGCTATTCATCTATCATCTTTTGCTATAGATACCGCATCGGCTCACAGTATATTATTTTGCTTAGGTAGGTTTTGGTGGTTATCTGTATTTTGTATTGTACATTCGTTGTATCTTGTACTCTCCATCTACTATTATGTTGTTGACTTAGAGACTTGGTGAGGATGATATTGTATATTATTTGTGGATTTGTTGTCTTTATTTCTTTGCTACGGCGTCGTATATTTGTGTTGTATTCATCTTGGGCTAATTTTTACAAAAGGTGGTGTTGACAAAATTTTAAAGAAAGAAAGTAGGACTTTTAAAGAATTTGGGTTGTGATTTCTAATGTTTCAAAAACTTTTATTATCTTTTCCGTATTCTTATGGTTTAGATTTCTGGGTTTTGGCTTTCTTTTTCTGCGTTACGTCTTTAGGCGTTGCGTAGTATTAGGGCCGTCACGTGCCAATTTCGGGTCGTGAAAAAGTTGGTATCAGAACGCTAGGTTTTACCTTTCGGAGTGTAGGATGACCTTAGTATGATGGAGTAGGTAGCTTAAGCAGAGTAACGTAGTGTGTGTATGTCTGCAGCATACCCACGATGCGGTACTTCGCCTAAATTGACCTAAGTACAATTACTTGAATTTCCTTCCTTGATGATTCATATCCTTGAGATTCGATTCCTTATTCTCATCGAATCTTATATCTATTTATAGCCTTGCCGCCGATGACTATGGGGACTCAGAGTGATGCAGCGAGGGCCGATGTCAGAGTTGGCTCGGGTGAGACGGGTACTGACCAGGATGGCACTCTAGTTGCACAGGTGCAGACGGATCAGCCTACGACATATACTATTGATAGGCTTTTGGCAGAGATGCAGGACTTCCGCCAGACTATGAGTTCATTGGTTGATGTCGTTCGAGAGCTACGACAGGAGGTTGCCACCCCTGTTACTCAGTTGTCACTTACGATCAGCATGCAGCAGTCCGTCACCTACATAGCACCAGTGGTTACAGCTCCAGTTGACGAGGCGCATATTCCAGAGGCTCAAAGAGTTCCAGGATAGTGGAGGACTCGTACCAGTGTACCAGCCCAGAGACAGAGGTTTAGTCATCGAGACAGATTCCGTGGCCGTCGTGGGAGTAGCAGAGGCTTAGGACGAGGACAGTCGTTCAGCTCTCATTCTCAGGAGGGTCAGCAGTCAGCGCGTGGATGTTTTCGATGCGGGAGCCTTCAGCACTTCGTCAAGGATTGTTCCTTAGCACCTCGTCAGGATCGTTTTCAGAGAGGCCGTAGACATGGAAGGTTCGCTCAGAGGGCTCAGTCTACCAGAGGAGTTCAGCCAGTTGTGGGTAGAGAGCAGACACAGGAGTTTGCTTCTACTCATCAGGACGCGCAGGCGTCTAATGTGGAGTTTTCAGGTATCCTTAATTTATATGTTCTTTTGGTGTACTCGTTTGCTTTTCACACTTGTACCGTGGTTGGGTAGATTAGTCGTAGTTTGTTGTTTTAACTTCTGTCAGCGATTCATTTGTTGCGCGACACGTATTTCAGTTGTGTGCCAATCGGATAGGAGATAGAGATTCATATATCGTTTTGATCCTTCTAGAGATGTTGGATTTGACGTTCTCCTAGGCATGGACTGTTTAGATACGTGTTAGGCGTCTGTGGACTACCGTGAGGAAAACAGTTAGGTTTTATTTTCCCCGGCAGGTCAGTTCTTGTTGTGCAGGTGGATAGTTGTGCCGCCTCTCACAGCTTGAATTCAGCCTTTTTCGCTAGTCAGCTACTGAGGAGCTGTCGTGGATTCTTGGCGTTCATTCATGATACCGTAGCCACAGTTGGTTTGTTGGACCGGGTTCCTTTCGTGCGAGAGTTTTCCGACGTTGTTCCAGGTGAGCCGACGAAGCTTGGGAGCTTAAGGATCAGCTGCAGAGTTGTTATTGGGGAGTTTTGTGCGTCTGAGTGTTTCGCTTTAGGAAGCTCCTATTTCTGTTCGTCAAGGAGAAAGACGGCAGTTGGGGGTTGTGTATCGACGGATCGTTAATTGAACCGGCTTACGGTACGGATAGATATCCTTTACCTCGCCGTGACGATTTCTTCGATCAGCTCCACAGTGCGAGACATTTTCCAAGTTTATTTGGGATCAGGTCATCATTATTGCGGGTTCGGAGTGATGGCATTCCGAAGACTGCCTTATGCGTGCTACGGGCTTTGTGTGTATTAGTGAGTCATTGGATTCACTGATGCCCTGGCAACATTCGTAGATATGATGAACCGGATTTCTTCAGGCCGTTCCTCGACCAGTTATTGTTGTGTTATTTACGACATTCTGGTCTATTTAATGTGTCTCGAGGGACAGGAGTAACACTTGAGGATTTATTATGCAGATACTGGGAGCGTCTCAGCGGTTACTAGATTCTCGGAGTGTTTCTTCAGGCTTGTTTGTGTTGACTCTTAGGTCTTGTTGTGATGGGAGACGGTTTCGTATGGTTCCGAGGAAGATCGTGGCCGTACAGCTTAGGCCCAGAATTATGTGCAGGATGGAGGTCCGTAGATTTTTGGGCTTAGCAGGTTCTTACCGCCGTTTCGTGCAGGATTGCTTGAGTAGGGCGGCACCGTCGACTGAATTGACCGCAATGGAGGTTTCTTTTCTTTGGACTGAGGCATGTGTGTGGAGTTTTCGGCAGTTGGAGATTCGGTTAACAACTGCATCAGTTTTTCTTTGCTTTCTGGTTCGGGCGACCTTGTTGTTTAACTGAAATGTTTCTTGAGTGGGCTCGAGTGTGTACTGAGGTGACACTATAGAGTTATCGCTTTTTCTTCCCTACATTTGGAGGAAGTACGAGAAAGATATTCCACTCATGATCTGGAGATGGCCGCGGCGGTTTTGCGTTGAAGATTTGGAGACACTACTTGTTCGAGAGTCGTGTCAGATTTTCACGGACCACCAGAGCTTAATGTACATCTTCCTGCAGCGGATTTTGATTGTTGTGATAGTCTTCTGCAGATTTACAGTCTTGTGTGATCGTCGAGTACAGTTTAAGTTCGTCTCTACGGAGGGGACAACTTGCTCATGTCCGCGCCCGACCACTTTTCTTTAATCGCTTTCGCGAGACACTGCCCGCTGATGCTCGTTCGTCAGAGATACTTGAGCATACTCGGCCGGGTAATGATTCGGAGACCTTGATTTGTGACATGGGTGTGCTAAGTTAGGGACGCGTTTGTGTACCTGATATTATCAGGTAGAGACGTAAAATCCTAGAGCAGGCACATCTGTCAACTCTCTATATTCATTCAAGTTCCACCAACATTGACGTGACTGGTGAGATAGTTACGGGTGGGCAAGGGTGTAAAGAGAAGTTTCATGGTTCGTTTCAAGGTGTCTGTCTTTTGTGTGCTTGGGTCGAGTATCTGAGGCCGGCTGGAGAGTTGCAACCTTTTTCCGTTCCGAAGTAGGAGTGGGAGCAGATCTCCATGAATTTCGTTATGGTGTCTACCCAGGGTTAGTCAGGGTGTGACTCCTTTCGGATTCTTGTCGTCCGATTTTACTCAGTTCGCTCAGTTGTTCTTTGTTAAGTTGTGTGTTTGTGTTAGTTGTTGGCAGCAGTTGGGGATCGTCACTCGCCATTGTTAGGATTCTTCTTCGATAGCTGTTATCAGGAGACACTCCAATTGGCAACCTTTAGGTTTAGGGGTTAGGTCGTGTCGATCACCAGTCTGTTGTTTTCTGACTCTGCGTAAGTAGGATTTTGGACCCCAGCTATGTCTAGAGACTTCGGAGATGATCCAATTGATTCAGGTCAGGATGAGAATTGTAGCCAGTGCAATAGAGGTCTTATGCCGACCGTGTTGGTCATAGACTTAAGTGCGCAGTGGAAAACCATGTATTCCTGCGGATTTTTCCGATAAAAGACGTGTTGGATTTTGGGAAGCTTATCCCAGGATTTAGGTCCTTCTGAGATCCTATAAGCGGTTAGTTTCGTTGCCTTTAATTTGGCACTTCCGCCCAGATTATTGAGTTTTCACCCCGTATTCCTTGTGATGATACTTTACAATTACCTTCATGACCTTTCTCACAAGATGTGGCACCAGACCATTTAGCTTGGACGCGATCTTTCGTTCACCAGCTGCCACTTGTGTTAATGGCTCGGCAGGTGGAGAAACGTCGGTCAAGGGTCTTGCCATCTGTGAAGGGCTTTCTTGGACGTAGCCGTATAGTGAGGTAATCACTTGGGAGGCTGCGAGAGAGATTTGAGAGTTGTAATCTTCTCTTTGAAGGTACGCGTAGTAGTATATTTTTAAATTCGGGGACAAATTTCTTTTAAGGGGGGAGATTGTAACACCTTAGAATGTGTTTTGTGGCTAATTATATTTTAATGTATGGATTTTAATAAAAAGTTTACCAATTTGGTTTTTAATTATTTTATCCTATTTATTGAATATTTTATTAGATTTTTCCTAGGCTTGCACACACTTGTGCATGTTAACTAGGGTGTTAATTTGGGGTTTAACCATGATTAGCAATATGGTGAACTAACCATTCCCTAATCTAGTCTTAATAATTATATTAAGTGTTTTGGGTTTTAACCTTATATTGTTCTTTAAAAGAAAAATGAATTTAAAAGGGGTTTGAATTTTGGGTTGAAATGTTGACTTGAGAGAGAGAAAGCATGGTGCTACATGGCCCAAGCCATGCTTCTTTAAATGAAGAAAGAGAAAGGGAGGGATTTTTGTGTGTTCTCTCATTTCTCACTCATTCTCTCATACTCTCTCTCTCACACACACACAACAGCAGAGCAACAGCAGCAGCAGCCCCAGGAGCAAGCAGCAGCAACACCAGAAGCATCAGCAGCAGCAGAGAAGCAACAGCATCAGCACACAACAGCAACAGCAGCTTCTGCAACAGCAACAGCAGGAGCCCAGCAACTTGCAGCAGCTCTTCTTCCTCCATACACTTCTTCTCCTGCTCCCTAGGGTCCTTTAGGGTATATTTTCTGAGCCCAATTCTCCTTATTGCTTAACTTGTGTGTTAATTAGCATCGGTTTACGTTTAAAGTTAATTTTGTGCTAATTGTGGTGATTTATGTGAAATTTTGGTTAGGATGTGATTGTGTTGGTTAACCCTACTTATTTTAGTGTTGTTAGGTCACCTCAACTGAGATTTAATCCAGATTTCACTAAAATACCATATGGTTTGTGTTTTGTGCAAAATCGGTGTTTTTAAGCGACATTTTGGCAACTTGTGATCTGCTTTTGACCCGGGGCCTTCAGGACAAAATTGAGGAAACTGGGGCATGCACACTAGGTCTAGAATACACCACAAGAATACGAGCCACCCATTCCCAATTCAGGCCGCAAATTTATTAGGATTGGCCGCAAATTGCAGCCAAGTAGGGGGCTGGGGTGTTGGGGTCTTGGCTAGGATTCTCTGCTGTGTGTTATAGTATTTTGGCATGTATAGTTTTGTAATATTTGACCTATAGGAAAATCCGGGATCAAATACCGTTTTTCATGTCCGTTTTGTTTGCGCAATACGCGCGATACGTGAGTGGGTTCTGCGATCCAGCGTGTCGCGGTAGTTTTAGACGCGTATACACACGTTTTAGCGTATCGTGCAGACGCGCGTTTAGTTCGCGACGCGAGTTTCTCGTTTGGGTTAGATATCGCGTTTTGCGGAATATTTGGCTTATATATGATTTCCATGTCTAAATTGCAGGTTTGCAGGCGGGGACTACGGACACTACTACAGGGAGGAGCAGATGGTAGGATTCACCTAGCGTGGAGCATAGGTGAGTAGATTTAACATCTACAGGGGAATCGCCCGCATGGCGTTATGCGTCTGGACTAGGATTCTAATACTTGTCGCATATCCTACGTCATTGCTAGAATTGCGCTTTTACCCTATTTCTTAGATGTAGTTGTACTGTGACTAGCAACCGTAGGACACTGCACATATTATTGACGGTTCATGTTGCACGAGCACGGATTGTATGCTACACACACACCGTCAATAATTGTCATGTCACGCACCAACCCCTTATAGATACTATATTGCTTGTCATACATGACATCTAGCTTGTCGGTATACCTATAGTGTATCATACCATTAGTGATAGGTACATATACACCTTGCAATACAGCTACAGGTATACCTTGCACATATTTTGCTTATACCCAGGGGGGTATACGACATCTTTTACTTATAGGTAGACACCTATACTTAGCTGTACCTTATTGATTTCGCATACATCTGGTTTCAGCTACATATTCTCATTTATATGCTCGCATTTCAGATATATCGCATATATTTATTCCTGGATTTGCGCATTGTTTATTTGGATTTTACATGATGTTTCTGGATTTGGAAACCGCGGGAGTTCATGAAATTATGCATACATTGAAAAACCCGGTTTCCTTGATATGATATTTGCGCAGCCACCATGAGATTTATCGGTTCTGATTATATACTCCATACGAGATGTGGTTGCCGTATGAGGGTACATGGTGGGGCCCGGTATGGTTCCCCTCGGCAAGAAGATCGATGGATTTTGCCGATTGAGCCTGGAGGCGGGCGAGTACCTACCGGTGACAGTACTAATGACTCGGCGGGGATCATGGAGATACCGTTGGGAGTCATGCACGTATGCATACGTCGAAAGGCGAGGGGTCAGAGCTAGGCACTCGTGCTTTCAGGATAGCGTATGATACGTACCTATCAGGATTTCTGTGTCGATGCTTGGCACATTGTTTTCATGATATTTCTTCTAACACCTTTGTATATATAACAGGGGATTTAGCCGTTGTTATATATACCCTTACACCAATATTAGTGGAATAGGACGCTAATATATGTGTATTGACCCCATCATATTTATTTCTGCAAATATATATACCTTTAGGATGTTAGAATTCTACTTGAAATTTGATTTGGGATATTAGGTGATTCATTGAGATTGGATATTGGACATACATATGGGATTGCTGATTTGTACATTCGGGATATAGGAGATTACTCGATATCGTACATTGAGGAGATGTGAGACTTATATGATGTGAGAGCCCAACTTGGGGGCTGATTTGAGGAATTGGGATTTGAGTGTCTTGATGGATTGTGATCCTACCACGATGACAGGATTCCGTGGGATGACATATTTCACTCCATACCTCATACCTTTTCACTTATGCACTGTTCCCTGTATTAGGAGTACCTGTTAGTGTACCCTTCATGATTGCTGCATATCTACATTCTCATATCCCTATTGCATGGTTAGTGCATACTATTGTCATGTTACTATTGCTTCACATATTGATTGTACCTGCTAGTGTACTTTCCTTTATTCTGCATTTCACATGACCTGTTATTACTGCAATTGTATATCTTAGATTCATGCTGTACGTACATTCCTGCGATTACCTGCATATGTTATTTACTATTCACGAGTTGGCAACTCACCTCCGTTGTGCCACAGGTGTTGCAGGGTGTTCCCCAGAGTAGTCGAGGCAGGCTATTCAGCTATTCATCTATCATCTTTTGCTACAGATACCGCATCGGCTCACAGTATACTATTTTGCTTAGGTGGGTTTTGGTGGTTATTTGTATTTTGTATTGTACATTCGTTGTATCTTGTACTCTCCATCTACTATTATGTTGTTGACTTAGAGACTTGGTGAGGACGATATTGTATATTATTTGTGGATTTGTTGTCTTTATTTCTTCGCTACGGCGTCGTATATTTGTGTTGTATTCATCTTGGGCTAGTTTTTACAAAAGTGGGTGTTGCCAAAAATTTAAAGAAAGAAAGTAGGACTTTTAAAGAATTTGGGTTGTGATTTCTAATGTTTCAAAAACTTTTATTATCTTTTCCGTATTCTTATGGTTTAGATTTCTGGGTTTTGGCTTTCTTTTATAGCGTTACGTCTTTAGGCGTTGCGTAGTATTAGGGCCGTCACGTGCCAATTTCGGGTCGTGACAATTGCCTTCTGTAAATCAGAAGCCCTTGGATCAAAGATCCAACGGGGGAACATCCCTAAATCAATTAGAGAAAAGATCTCCTTAATTGATTCAACAAATCAGCCTTCACTATATAAAGGACCCAAGACTTCAAGTCTTGCATAGAGAGACCTCCCCATAAGCTTTCAAATCGAAAGAAGAAAAGAGAGAGGAACCCTCCCATAAACTTTGAGAAATTTCAAAGAGAAGAGCAAGCTCTCAGCAGAAGAAGAATTTCTTCAAGGTAAAATAAAGAGATCAAAACATCTCATCAGAAAAAGAACTTAGTTCTTACGCTAGATCATAGATCTTTAAGACAAATTGTCTTTCACAAAAGAGATCATAACATCTCATTATAAAAGGGGGGAGAATAATTCAATTCTCTTAGGATCACAGATCCATAAAGGTAAAGCCTTTCACCAAAAACATAAGAGATTGAAATATCTCTTATAAAATAAGAACTTTGTTCTTAGATCCATGAGACAGAGTCTCTTGTAAAAGAGAATTTAATTGTCAGAGAACAGAGTTGCCTAAAAAGAGCCCTAGCGCTCCAATTAAAAGAAGCATTTTAGCGCTTCAAAATTTAGCACACAACGCTGCAAAGCCCTAGCGATTCAATTAAAAGAAGCGCTTCAGCGCTCCAAATCTAGCGTATAGCGTTGCAGAGCTTTAGCGCTCCAAACTTAAAGATGCACCTCAGCGCTCCAAGTCTGGCGCACAGTGCCAAGCGCGCCACGTGCTCCTCACGTGTGTGCTACATCATAAGAAACGCTCTGCGCTAATTGACTGGCGCTCAGAGCCAAGCGCGCCACGTACTCCTCAGGTATGCGCTACTTCACCAGAAGCGCTCTGCGCTCAATGACTGGCGCTCAGCGCTAAGCGCACCCCGTGCTCCTCACGTATGCGCTACATCACAAGAAGCGCTCTGCGCCCATTGACTGGCGCTCAGAGCCAAGCGCGCCACGTGCTCCTCACGTGTGCGCTACATTACAAGAAGCGCTCTGCGCTCATTGACTGGCGCTCAGCGCGAAGCGCGCCACGTGCTCCTCACGTGTGCGCTGAAAGAATATAAATTGTTCTTTAAATGATAAAGCCCGGAGCCATAATGAGTGCTCAGCATTCAATAAAAGACAAAAAGTTACCAGAACCAATGCTCAACATTGTTAAATGAAAAAGGACTGAGCCTAATTAAATGTCTAACATTTTAAATGAATGGGCCGAGCCGAAGTTGGCTACACATCTCTAATTCAGATTAATTGAGCCCATATGCTCATAAATCTTTGATCTTAGTCCTAAATTGGACTACAGATCTCCCAACCAATATTGGTTCAAGGTTATATCTCTTCACTCCTCTGATATTTGTCGTTGTAATCCTTCAACGTCTTCAGAGAGGTGACAGGTCCCGACAACCAGACATTTCACGGACTGTGGTGTCCTTAAACTCATGGACTATGATGTCCTTAAACTTTACAGACTATGATGTCTTTAAACTGGACTGCAAAGTCCCTAAACTAAAACAATAGAGCCCAAATGCTCTTTTGTTGGATCTAAATGATCCTGTTAAGTTAATCTTAGTCTAAAATTAGACTAACGTATCCTTAACAAATTGTTAAGTTGATCTTAGTCTACAATTAGACTAACGTATCCTTAACAAACATTTACGTTGATCTTAGTCTCAAATGAGATTAACGATCCTTAAACCCAAACCAAAACCCAAATCTAAGAAAATACGGATTTGGAGTAATCCACGCCCTACGGGCGACAACATAAATTAATCTCCGTATACAATCCACGGGCAATCAAAAAATAAAACAAACACACACGACACGAAGTGACCATCTGGAGAAGGAGAAAGTTGTTACCACGATGCGGTAGCGTAATTAACTGCATGGGCTTGCGCCTACAGGGAAGAGCGTCCCCACAATAAAAAACCCCCTCAAATGAAGGGGAATCTGACGAAGTCTGCTACAACGGCTGCATCCATCTAAACCTCCGATATACGGTGCCATAAATCAACTTGGCATCTTCGGAGAGGTGGACGGATAAAACCAAATAGCATCTTCCCCTAAATTCAGGCAAGGCGAACCTACGCGGTTCCGTCTCCTGTATTCGGCGGAGAACAAACCACTCGCAATTCCACTCCGTTAGACATCCTATCCTACCACGATAGCAGCGAATCCTAATCGTGACCGGATTGCTAGTGGTTTGCCGAAGATTAAGATCAAAAGACATCAACGGAAGGACAAGGGATAAGGAATACGGATTTAGCTCAAAACCACAAATACCGTATTTCAAGTTCCCTAATCCACGTTGTTGCCTATTACCATAGTGTCAATACCAAAGTTGGGTCTATAAGGAAGCGGCAAACACCATCCTCGCACAAACTAACCTAAAACTACCCTTAACAAGTCCTTTAATTGAACATATCCTTATTTCAACACTTAGTATAAACAACAAACTAAACACACGTTGTTAACTCGTTAAAACAAGCCTAAAAACCTACCATCTCTCTATGGAATACCCGTACTCATCACGGCTAGCTACACGCGACACCGTTTTTGATTGCGGTAATTTCAAAATTCTTTCTAAATACGACACGACAAAAACGTAACAATCAAATGGCGCCGTTGCCGTGGAGACGGTAACGCTTTTACACTTGTAGTCTTGGGTTAATTTGATCATATTTTGTATAAAAATAACAATCTAACACATTCAAACGAATAAAACCATTCTTTTTAAAACCAACACGAAAATAAAAAGCAGAATGTTCTCTGGATTTGTGTTTTGCTGACACACTGAATTTTAAAATGGAAATCAAGTTATAAAAATGGAATTCTATTAGTGCATAGAGGAAACACAAAAAAGTTGAGAACCAAACTTGCAAATTTGGCCGGCGACTTATAGCTAAAATCCGATCTCGCCGGCTTTATAGGGATTTTTTGACATTTGGTTTTTTGTGTTGCTTCCAGTGTTCTGTTAGTATCCCATTTTCATTGTTTGATTTTCTTAATTATTTTTGTTCAGAACTTTGGCAATCTATATCGCTTTCTAGCTCAAATATCAGTATTTTTCCGACATTTGCAGATTTTCACGGATTTGCGAGTAGCGATCGTGCGGAACAATGGGGCGTTTTCAAGTACAAAGGAAGTGAACACTTAGTGCCACAGACCCGAGTAGTTGGACCTACGCAAGCGAATCATTCAACCACTCGGAGACAATATCGACACGAGTTTCTTAAACTCAACACTTTTTGGTACGTATTTCTTTAACATCTTCCTCTTCTTAAACCCGACGCTCCAATATCCTTGTCTTTGCAGGATTCTTAGCAACTTTGCAGCAAAAAACCAAATAAAAACTAACCGTATTTATTGCAGCGCCATATTTAAAAGTAAAAATATAATAATTGATTGTTTGAAAACAAAACTTTATTGATTTGCGCATTGCATCATTAATACAGACTTAAGGGGATCTAACACCAGTCCAGATTGGGTGGGGATTTCATCACCCTTCCTAAGACCCCGGAAATCACTAATTGCATAAGTGTCACCTTAAGCTAAATAAAAAATATTTAGACCCAGCCAATTAAGGACTTGTTGCGCTCGATAGGACAAAGGAAGATTGTGGGCATTCGGTCGTTTATCTAAACATGACTTTTATGGTGCCTAGGCTAGACAAGTGAGGAGGTAACTGTAAAAGACCCATCTCACGGGAGATTGTTGGATATAGTGCCCTCAAAGTCAATTATTGGATCGCAGGCATGTGATTGCAATGATTGAGGAGGACCTATGCCGGTAGGACAGTCTTACTCGAGATGATAGTATGCTATCTGGTTTGCCTTTATCAGTCGTGTACATGTTCAGGTGACTGATTACATGTTACACGTTGATAGAGCCCTTAGGATCTTTCTTGACTACCAACAGTATGAGGGCGATCATATACGTGAGAGTTGGGTAGTCCATAAGCACATCCTTAATTGTAGTCCCTAGTCGTGGGAGTTTCGAGGCAGGGCATCGATACTCCGGAGTAGACTAGTGTATGCAGTCGAGACCCCGACGAGGGGCGGTGGCCGGTCTCACAAGCCACTGGTGTCAGTTGGATCACCTAAGTTGTATACAGGTGCTCATTGGGTTATGAGTACACCGGACAGGACTCGCCGGGAACCTGCTAGTTGGTATTATACATATCGTCAGATAGCAGTTCCCTGGTGACATGTGTACAGGTTAGTTCATCGACCTGAGGTTATCATTTTTCTCGTGTGAGTTCCCACTGTGCTTTGATTTCTACCCCACCATGGCTCAAAGGAGTCGTGCAAACAGGTAGTTTTTGGGTACAGTCCCGAGCCATATGGAGGCACGTGAGCGGATCGGCAGGGGATTCGTCTCTCCCGGTATTGGGGGTGGAGGTCGCGCTGTGTCTAGGAAAGCCATTACACCAAGTCCTTGGCCAAGGCAGGTGAGAATTACTGGTAGGTACTCCGGTAGTTTCTCAGGGTGTTCAGGGCTTCTCTCTGACACGACTTATACCGCTATTGGGGGTCTGACGTTACTAGCCCCCTAGGCCGGATATGCGATACTCATAGACGAACGGACCAGACTGTATATACATTGTCACTGTTAGGCTCAGTAGGGTTTCGGGATGAGTTCGCTCATCGGCTTCCCTTGAGGTCAGTACATGGGCAGCCGTTACGCACAGCTAGTGCCACTGACGGCTTGTGGTTAAACCCGCTACCAGGGTACTGATGAGTCATTAGAGTCCCCCAAAGATAGTTTCCCAAGTTCGGGCGAAACGTTGTAGAGGCCGTATGGTTTTATGGCAGGGTTCGGAAAATGCACGTGCGTTTACGCACGTGTCATTTTCGGGCAGATAATACTGGTGGGCTTTGGTTTAAGCCGGATCCATGTATTATACTTTGTAGATATAATATCTTTATCTCAGTTGCATTTGTATTCGGTCGTAATACAAATGCGGGTATATTTATACAGTTACGGGGTTATCCTGAAATTCGTTTCGGGATCGCTTTTGGAAGTTGCCAGTTTCCAGTTTTCTATCAGTCGTATTTAACATTCAGTTAAATACGGATTTATCTTTTATTATTTTGGATGAGTCATGAGGTGAGGCATGAGAGGAAGCTTCTTGGAAGGTGACTAGGTTAGTGATTCATAGTTAGCATTAAATGAGAGATGAGGTGTATTAGTGACTCATTCTTTTGCATTAATGTTTCTTGTTCTTACTAAGATCTTTTGTGAGACGCTTTGCTTGTGGTCACCCCCCTTGCTCCTACACTCAACCCCCACCTCTATATGGCCGACCACTCCCCTCTTGGATGCCCACTTGATCAATTCACTCTCACTTGGTAGAAAAAGATGATAGTTTTCGGTGTATGGAAATTTCATAGCTCATTTCATTCCATCACCCGACTCAAATGGCAACTTCATTAACCGTTCGTCCATGGCTTTGGACGAAGCGAGACAAAGTGTTCTACTCATTCTCTACATCAATCTCGGTTATCTCTTCTAGCAAACTTGATGACCGAGTTGCCTCGTGTCAGAGGCGGGAGCCCGTTTAAAGATCCGATGACGTGGTGCCACCTGGACGAGGAGATCGGAGATCGACGAGATCGGAGCAGCCGCAACGGAGCGTGGGATGATGGTTAAAGAACGAAGGACTCGGATCGTTCGGTATAACCTTTCTACCCTCTTTGTAGTTTGTTAGTTTAGCGTTAATGGCAGATCCGGGTTATAGTATGCGATAGCGCCAGTTATAAAAGTTTTTATTCCGTATTTGGCGTCAGTTTGACGGCCGGGGCGCTACCGTAGACTTACATGGTATCAGAGCCTCGCCATTAAGCTTTACTAACTTGTGCTAACGCGTTTAAAATATCGATCGAACGGATTTTCGAAAATCGCAATTTTCAAGTCTAAAGTTTCTGTTAATTTTCAAACTGGTCTAAAAATCATTTTGACCATCCCAGAAAATCAAGCAGGGTTTTTTAGGAAAACCGGAGAAATTCGACCATGTGATGTCACTGTTCCACCGCGGATCCGCGGCCCAAGCTAGGGTTTGGCCGCGGATCCGCCGCAGGAAAGTGAGTTCAATTTGTCAAACTTCTACAGTATCTTCTACTTGGGAAATTGTGGTTTCTGGAACTGTTCTTTTGGGCCCAGGTTTTGTTACTGTACAGCAGATATACGTGGGGCCCACTTCGGGAAATTTTTTCGATCGAAATTTAAATGTGTTAGTTTACAGTACTTACATTATATCTCCGACCGGGAATGTCATTTGAGCGGTAAACCGCGTCTAATTGCTATAGTTCTTTTAGACGGGTTTGCGAACGTGACATTCGCGTTGATGTTCTGTGTTGTGCTGTGATGTTGCGGATTTGTCGTGGTGGATAGCAGTGTGCAATGGTAGTGCAGTTTGAGTTTATTTGTACATTTGATATTGCGGGGCGAGCGTCCAACATGTGGATTGCCGTCACTGCCTGTTGTATAATATTCTTTTGGGGCACGACCGGGTTGAGGTCGATGTACCTGTTGTACATATTTTTCATTTCTGTACTAGGTTTTACCCCGCGACGGAGTGCACGGATAGCCGGGTTCTGAAAGGCAATGGGTCCGCATCTCATGGCTTTGAGAGGCAGAGGGGCCTCACTCTAGAATTGGCAGACTATTCGCCGCACTCGTAGGCGGTACAGGTTGACCCAAGGACTGGTGCTCAAGTTACCGGATTCCGTGAAGTGCAGGGTGGTCCATTCACTTTGTTGTAGGGGGCTTCCTCGCTTCAGGTTTTGGCGGGTAACTTGCCGCACCCATAGGGGTCTAGGTTTCATTGCACAGGCTATCCACACGACCAGGGGAACGTCGGGTTTCAGCAGCGGCTCTGTGAAACCCGGGGATCCCAGATTATCTGTATTGTTCTGTGATGCTTATTACTTTTCTGTAATGTTGCATATTATCACGCCTGGAGCGATTATTGTATATTGGTATATATACTATTAGATGTTGTATATGTTTTACACCCGCCCTAGTTCAGTCCCCGCTCTGTCGTTAGTTAAGTAACCTAACGGGTGATGACGGGACCCAGAGACGAATGCAGATGGCATATACGTACATTTTATTTTCGTTCTTTTCTGGTGTGATTAATTGATGGGACTGCGTTGATTCTGATCAATGCAAAGGAAAACAAACCTGTTTGGATGTTGTTGCAACAAATTTAAAAAGTGTTATTACAAAAGATGTTTCCTTTTGTTATGCATAGTGGTATTCGGTTGGAATATCATGCACCTCATTCGACGGGGCAAGGGCCGATATCCCTTCACCGGGACTGAACCCTTGGGCAGAAGTTTGCGTCAGGGTAATAACTTCACTATAGTCGATTACATGTTGCTTTGCATCGCGGTATTTAGTGGAATATCCTGCACCCCATTCCACGAGGAAAGAGCCGAGCTCCCTTCACAGGGAGTGACCTCTTTAGCAAAGGTCTCATAGTCTGGAACAACAATAGTGTCAAGTCTGGAACAACAGTAGTGTCAAGTCTGGGTAAACAAGAACCTCCCTGTCACCGTCCTTGAGGCTACCGAAATACCTCTCGGGTGCCTGAGGTAACCCACCATATCTGCGGAGTGGCTAATGGAATGTCAAACCTGATTGAATCTTTAGGTTCTTTATTAAATTTTCAGTAATCGTTTGTGGTTCTGGAATCACTTCCAGTTCTACCATACTCCCACTACTCTATTTTTAAAAAGTTCATTTTACTAAAAATGTGGTGAGTCAAGGACAATATCACTATTGATCTTCAAGATGGTAGAAAATTAACCCTCGTCAAAGCCCGGGTTAACCCACAAACTGCCATTACAGAAACGTACCTTGAGTTAATCCGGATTTTGGTTTTAAGCATCAGCCGGACGACTCCCTATACCTTAACATCGTTAAGATATAAATTGATTCTATATATATCTAATATAGAAACAAAGGCACTAATTTTATTGGAACCAGATTCAAATCATGCAGCTGTCTCCAGTGCATGTCAACTAAATAGATAGAGGACGATCAACATTACTCAACTTAGGAGTGCATCCAATTATGAGTAACCTGAAAAAGAAACAAGTTTCTCAAAACTATTACTATTAACTGAATACCATACACAAGTATCTACATCTTCGATCACCTTGAAGAATCCCGATACTTGTAACACCTGGTTCTCTACTTTATTCTTTTACCTATAACTTATCAAAACTTAGACTTTGTATTTCTACGAAACATGTGTCTAAAAATAGAGAAGTCACAAGTAAACAAAATATAGTTCGAGTACCAACCTCTCTGTCCTAATGGACACTGGACAACATACAATACTTTGTATATGTCCACTGAGTTGAAAAACTCAAACCCTGTGCGTCGTAGGTCGAAAACTGTACTATGGTTATGAAGACTTACACCGCTGTTGAATGCTCCTTACCTAACCATCAACTGATATAGGTAAATATCATTGATATAATTTCAAAAAGTTATATCCCACTTTATAAAAATAAACGCACGGATATATCAGTTTGAAATTGGTGCATAACAACAGATATTCAAAACCAAATACTTGCTGTCCGGCAAACAACCCAGGAGATTTCCTCAAATATCACCAATTACAACGAATTCCGATATAATGAGGATGATCACCTAATTCCCAATAACTTACTCCCACTCATCATCTGTAAAACCATACATATGTGAGAATCAAACCTGGTAAATACATACCCTGGAGTAAAGATCTAATTGGGAAATCAGTTTTCAATTAACAACGCATAGTGAAACTGAAACATTTAAAATGTTTTGTATGGGTATCCTGGTATTCTTAGTAATGCCTCTTCCATTATCCAGATTCATGACTGAAACCACATATTTCCTTGCCATCTCTCCAAATCCCTTTATTTGTCTTTAGTCGTTACCTTCTGTACACCATTACAACAACAACAACTGAGCCTTTTATCCCAAGCATATGGGGTAGGCTACATGAACCAACATGAGAATCACGCCGGGTCCAGCACATGAATCCTCTGTCTCCACTCACTTCTATCGAACAATATCCTTTCATTGAGTCCTTTGTCAACCATATCGTTTCGTATCACCTCCATCCATTTTTTCTTCGGTCTCCCTTTTGCCCTTTTGCCATTGCCCATATCGAGAGTATCTATTCGTCGAACCGGTGGTTCCATAGGCCTGCGTCGCACATGACCAAACCATCTTAGCCGGTTTTCCCGCATCTTCTCCTCCACGGGTGGTACACCAACTTTTGCACGAATATCCCCATTTCGCACCTTATCTTTTCTAGTGTTACCGCACATCCAACGAAGCATGCGCATCTCCGCTACGTGCATCTTCTGTGTATGATGCTTCTTAGGAGCCCAGCATTCTGTACCATATAATAAGGCAGGCCGAATAGCGCTCCGATAAAACTTCTCTTTCAATTTTAACGGAAAGTTACGATCACACAAAATCCCTGTTGCACTCCTCCATTTCAACCAACCAGCTTGGATCCTTTGATTAACATCACTATCGATCTCCCCATTCCTTTGGATAATGGAACCTAGATATCTAAACTGGTCGCTCGGTGATATCTCTTGCCCTTCCAATGTTATACCAATATGGTTTTGACTTCTCTGGCTACTAAATTTGCAGTGCATATATGCTGTCTTGGACCTGCTCAATCTGAATCCCCGAGACTCCAATGTTTGCCTCCATAATTCCAATTTGGCATTAACCCCTGCTTTCTTCTCATTTACTAGAACAATATCATCAGCGAATAGCATACACCAAGGGACCTCATCTTGGATAGTTCTAGTAAGCTCATCCATCACGATGGTAAACAGGAATGGACTTAATGCAGATCCTTGATGTAAACCAATAGTAATCGGAAAATCACTTGTTAAGCCGCCGCAAGTTCTGACATTTGCCACTACTCCGTCATACATATCCTTGATTATGTCAATATACTTGACGGGGACCCCCTTCTTCATCATTGTCCCCCATAATACCTCTCTAGGTACCTTGTCGTACACTTTTTCAAAATCAATAAATATCATATGCAAATCTCTTCTCCTCTCTCGAAAGCGCTCGACAAGTTGACGAAGCAAATGAATCGCCTCTGTCGTCGATCGTCCAGGCATGAACCCAAATTGGTTCTCTGTTATCTTAATATCCTTCCTTAGCCTGTGTTCAATCACTCTCTCCCAAAGTTTCATGGTGTGACACATCAGTTTTATTCCACGGTAGTTTGAGCAACTTTGAATGTCACCCTTATTCTTGTAGATAGGTACAAGGATACTTTTCCTCCATTCATTTGGCATCTTTTTCGTCTGCCAAATCTTATTAAACAGATCTGTCAGCCATTTAACGCCTATTTCTCCTAAGCATCTCCAAATCTCGATAGGAATCCCGTCAGGACCAACCGCTTTTCTTAAACCCATTCTGTTCAAAGCTTCTTTAACCTCAGGAAGTCTTATTTTACTCATGAAATCACGATTTATATCTTGAGATTGAATGACAAGTCCATCCAAATTCTTAGTAAAGCTCTCATTGAACAATTTGTCAAAATAATCTCTCCATCTTTCCTTGATATCCTCATCTCGAACTAAAACCTTCTGATCTTCATTTTTGACACACTTGACCGCACATAAGTCTCTAGTCTTCCTTTCCCGCATTCGAGCAATCCGGTATATATCATTTGCAGCCTCTTTAGTGTCTAATTTCTCGTACACCTCCTTGTAGACCTTAGATTTAGCTTCCCGAACAGCTTTCTTAACTTCCTTTTTAGCCATTTTGTACTTCTCAAATCTCACCACATCTCTACTTTTCTTCAAATCTTTATAAGAATCCCTTTTAATTTTAATAGCAGCCTTTACATCTTCATTCCACCATGATATGTCCTTAGATGGTGGAGCACCACCTCTCGACTCACCAAGTAGATCTCTAGCTACTTTCTTGATACAACTAGCCATTTTGTTCCATGTTTTGTCTGGATCATCTTCCGACTGCCAATCCGCTTCTTGTACTACACGATCTATAAAAACCTTTTGGTTACCTTCTTTCAATCGCCACCATTTAATTTTAGGCTCTACCTTACGTCTAATCTTCCTAGGTTCTCTTCTAAATCGAAAATCTAGAACTAAAAGTCTATGTTGAGTGGTTACACTCTCACCTGGCACTACCTTACAGTCGATGCAACAACCTCTATCTATTCTTCTCTTCAGAAAAAAGTCTATTTGACTACCACTTGATCCGCTCCTAAAAGTGATAAGGTGGGACTCTCTTTTCCTAAACCAGGTGTTTGCTAAGATCAAGTCATAAGATAAAGCAAAATCTAGAATCGAGTCACCTACTTCATTCCTTTGTCCGAAACCAAAACCTCCATGGATAGTATCAAACCCACTACGACTAGTACCTACATGTCCATTAAGATCACCACCAATAAATAACTTCTCTCCACTAGGTATACTTTGCACTACCTCGTCTAAATCCTCCCAGAATAGACGCTTACTAGCGTCATCAAGACCTATCTGTGGTGCATAAGCACTAATAACATTAAGGATCTCTCCACCCAGAATAAGCTTAACCAGTAAAATTCTATCACCTTTTCTCCTAATCTCAACTACATCCTCAAGCAACCGTCTATCTATGATTATGCCTACCCCATTACGATTTTTATCTCTACCCGTATACCAAAGCTTATAACCCCAAGGCTCTATGACTTTACTCTTTTCACCTACCCACTTAGTTTCTTGCAAACACATAATACAAACTCTCCTCCTAATCATCACCTCCACTAATTCTATTAGTCTACCCGTAAGGGAACCTATGTTCCAGGAAGCTAGACGGATCCTATGAAACCCTTGCTTATTTGTCACTACACCCGGGGTCCGATGTAGCGCGCCGTCTCTGGACGACGACCCTTGCTTATTTGTCACTACACCCGGGGTCCGATGTAGCGCGCCATCTGTAGACGACGACCCTTGCTTATTTGTCACTACACCCGGGGTCCGATGTAGCGCGCCGCATCTGGACGACGACCGAGAAGCCCTTGCATATTTAACACTACACCCGGGATCCAATGTAGCGCGTCGCTGAGTAGGGGACGCCCCAACGATATTCTTATTATGGTTCATGTCATAGAATGTGACAAAGTTCTACGTTGGCTGTCACAAGCCTACCACAACCCTCACCCTTTCTCATCCGGACTTGGGACCGGCAACGGTGGGTTTACCTTCTGTACACCATTGTTAGGCTTAAATGGTTTTCTTTCTTCCCTACCGTTCGGCACCAGCCTATGGTTTGGAAGAAGACTATCCAATAAGCGTAATAGGTGTACTCTCCTAATCCTAGGAGTACTCGCAACCTGAGAGAAGGTGATGATAAAAGACAATTAAATAAACCTTATTCCTATTTCTCCTGAACCAGAATCCATCCTCCAAAAAGTTCCTTCGAGTTCGTATATAACCATACGATGGATTTATCCAATGGAATTGGATGTTCGTAGTGATACGGAGTGTTATGGAGAAATACAAAGGTGAAGTAGGAGTGGCGATGAAAGACTTGGTTTGGTCGTGAATAGCAGTCGCATTTTGCTTTGCCCTCTTTCTAATCCATTTATTTGTCTTTACTCATTACCTTCTGTACACCACACTTAGGCTAATTGGTTTTCTTCATTCCCTACCTTTCGGCACCTGCTTATGGTTTGGAAGAAGACTATCCAATAAGCGTAATAAGTGTACCGTCTCCTAATCCTAGGATCCCTCACAACCTGAGAGAAGGTAAAAAGAAAAGACAACTGAATAATCCTATTCATTTTCTCCAGAACCGGAAACCATCCTCGAAAAAGTTCCTTCGAGTTCGTATATAACCATACGATGGTTTTATCCAATGGAAGTGGATACACGTAGTGATACGGGGTGTTCTTGGAGAAAAGCAAAGGGTAAAAGAAGGAGTGGCAATGATGTATGCAACTTGGACAATCCAAAAGCCAGTGTTAATAAGAAAGTTCGGTTTAACTTGGTCACTGAGTTATAGTCTAGGATCGGGTCATGGTCGCTGTCGGAGAGAGAGAGAAAAGAAACACTCAGCGTGCACTCTAACCTAGATCAGAATGGATAATCATTTTATCCAATCTGGATGGTTCCCACTATTTCCTCGAATTCTCCTCCAAACCTAAAAGGAGAATTAATCGGAATCACCCGAAGAGTAATCCTACTCATCAGTGGGAATCAGGATCCAACTATCATTGCATGATAACTTGATGGAAGCCGCTCAAGTCACCGCACTCCATAAGGTATGCGCAAGCCTGACAAGTTTCCTGTATGTTTGAAACTCCTGATATGATTTTTATCCCAAGCAGCTTATGACCTTGACGGATGCCAACAAATCATAAGTTGCATGTCAAGTTCTACCCGTCATTATCATGATTAATCTAGACCCACCCGTACTCGCCCTTGACGGATGCCAACAAGGCTGCACGACTGTCCTAGATTAATGCATATCCATGCTACAGAAAAGTAACACATAGCTACCGCACACTATGCCTTGACGGAAGCCAACAAACATAGCACGAATACTAGGCGCTGCTTTTCTGAAATGACGGATGGCCACGGCTGGTTTTTGGCGAAAAACCTTTAACGTAATGAACTTGATATCGTTGAAGGAATCCAAGTGGTTTTATAAAAGTATAGTGGCGAAAACTTTTGCTAAAGAGGTCACTCCCGGTGAAGGGATCTCGTTTTTTTCCCCGTTGAATAAGGTGCAGGATATTCCAAACTGAATACCACGATGCAAAGCAAAAAGTAATCGACTATAGTGAAGTTATTACATTGACGCAAACTTCTGCCCAAGGGGTCACTCCCGATGAAGGGATCTCGGCCCTTGCCTCGTCGAATGAGGTGTTGGATATTCATAACCGAATACCACCGTGCAAAGCAAAAGCGTACGTCTGTAATGTCAGTTTTTTTTAAAAACTTGGTTCCAACAACATCATATATATATAAGTTTGTTTTCCTGCATTGATAAGAATCAACACAGTCCCATCAATTAATCACACCAGAAAAGAACGAAAATAAAATGTACGTATATGCCATCCGCATTCGCCACTGGGTCCCGTCATCACCCGTTAGGTTACTTAACTAACGACAGAGCGGGGACTGGGCTAGCGCGGGTGCAAAACATATACAACATCTACTACTATATATAAATATATATAACAATCGTCCCAGGCATGATAAATGCAACATCACAGAAAAGCAATAAGCATCACAGAACAATACAGATAATCTGGGAGCCCCGGGTTTCCTTTGAGCCACAACTGAAAACGCGACGTTCCCCTGGTCATGTGGATAGCCTGTGCAATGAACTCCTAGACCCCTACGAGCGCGGCAAGTTACCCACCAAAACCTGAAGCGAGGTAGCCCCTTCAACAAAGTGAATGGACCACCCAGCACTTCACGGAATCCGGTAACTAGAGCACCCCTCCTTGGGTCAACCTATACCCCCTATGAGTGCGGCGAATAGCCCGCCAATTTGTCACGACCCGAGAATTCGACTCGTGACCGGCACTTAACCACGCAACGTCTACAGGCGTAACGCGGCTAAGTAAGCCGAACCCAGAAATCAAAACCAATAAATAAGAGTGATTAAAACATTTTTCGTAAAAACCGTCATACATGTCTGAAAAGCTTCCATTTATTTAGTAGAAATCCTTTTAAGTTCAAGAGTTATAACTTTTGTAATTTTGGTAACATTTCCTTTTTAAAACATTAGCCCCGCGAGTCGGGTAAAAGCAAGGTGTAACAGAAATAACAAGTGATATGAATAAAGCATCACAATATGATATACGACGCCGTAGCGAAGAGTACCCAGTAAAGCAAGGACAAAATCATAAAAGATGAGACTGCATAAAGCAAAGTCGGCTCACATGCGAGCTCGACACCAGAATATAAAATCATACATATCGTCCTCTCAACTGTCTCTAAGTCAATACAGAAAAATAGATGGAGAATACTAGATACATCAATATACAACTGAAATGATAACAGATACCGTACAAAACCCACCTAAACAGCAAAAAGGCTAACTCGCCTCAGAAAGGGTATCTGTGCCAAAAGATGCGGTAACAGCCAGCCGTGACTACTCCCAAGGGCAACCTGCAAACACTGTGGCACAACGGGGGTGAGTTGCCAACTCGTGAATAGAGATAACATATAAAGGTGATCGCGAGCATGCACATATAGCGTGGCTCTACTAATGCCAACAGATGATATCAATGCATGTCAAATAGAGGATGCAATAGTAATGCAAATACTCTAACAGGTAAATGCTACAGGATGAGATATATAGTAGTCAATACTGAGTATGGGATAAATAACATCTACATGGACTATGTCAACATGGAAAACCATAATCGGTGCCTCAGGCTGCACTCAAATCCCAAATACACTCAGGCGCCGGCACACCCATCGGCCCTCAAATCCTGTACATCTCTGAGAAATCACGAGTGCCCAACATCGGCACCCAAAATATCATAAAATACTCGTGTCCAGGATCGACACGCAAATCCTCGTATATCGGGCTCCGTCAGTCCGGATCGGCCCACGGGGTCCGTCTGTGGTATCGGCCCTCGGCCCCGGCAGTACGGGTCATCCCGCATCCATCTCTCGACTCTGGTCAGTATCCTCCGGACAACTGCCAGGTCCAACCAATCACCGGTAGGTACTCGCCCGCCTTCAGGCTCAATCGGCAAACCCATCGATCATCTCGCCGAGGGGAACCATACCGGGCCCACCACGAACCCGCAAACGGATCATCACTCCTCGAATCGGGTTTCAAGCACACGTCTCAGCACCGAGAAAAACGCGTGGTGGACACACCAAAATATCATATCACGAGGTACCGGGTTTTTCAAAATAGTGCATTTTGTCTTAAATACTTCCACGGTCCTCAAAACAGAAATCACATGAAAATCCAACACCAATAGTAAATCCAATGCGAGGTACAATATACATCAATCCATAGTATGGGTATAAGGGGAAAACCGCTTTTTAAAGTAGTTTCATTTCCGGTTTTAAAAGATGTCATGCGGCTCCCAATATACACGAAAGTCATATCAAATCACATATGAAGCGAACTATAGCAATGTAATCATGGCAGCTCTACAGTGAGTGTGGCATGGCAATTACTAACGGTGTGTGTGTAGCATGCAAACAGTGCCCGTGCAACATAAACCGTTAGTAATAGTGCGGTGTTCTATCAGTTCTAAGCATATATCTATAAACACATAGCAGGGAATGCGATATGCAATGACAGTCTATCGGGGTAAATGCAATATGTAATACTAAGGTCCTATCAGCCCTGACGCATAACGCCATGCGGGCGATATCCCCGTAGATGTGAAATCTACTCACTGTGTCTCGCGCTAAGTGTAGCCGACGATTTGCTTGCCCTTCTTCGCAGCGTCTGTCTCACTGGCCTGCGAACCTAGAATCACATACACATATCACACATATAAGCTC
Organism: Agapanthus africanus; assembly: GCA_030015575.1. Taxonomy (NCBI): domain Eukaryota; kingdom Viridiplantae; phylum Streptophyta; class Magnoliopsida; order Asparagales; family Amaryllidaceae; genus Agapanthus; species Agapanthus africanus. The sequence goes on from JASDDO010000004.1 coordinate 214,286,158, forward strand.
AATTTCACCAAAAACGCGACATTACGGTCAAACTAGAAACTCGTGTCGCAAACTAATCGCGCGTGTGCGCGATACGCTAAAACGTGTAATCACGCGCCTGAAACTACCCCGACGCGCCGCGATACGCAGAAACCCAAACCTACTCACGTATCGCGCGTGTCGCGAAGGTTTAGAAAAACGGTAAAATAGGTATTTGGTCCCAGATTTTTCTACAGAACTAGATTTACAAAACTATAAATATCACAGCACTCTACACACTAGCAGACGCCTATAGGACCAAACCCCAACCCAAACCCTACCCATCTGGCCGCAAATTGCGGCCAGAATGAAGATTTCGGCGGCCCACTGTAGCAGTATGGGGGTCGGGTTAAAACCATGGTATCAGCACCTCACTACCATACTACAGTCTTCTCAATTTCATTCTGAACTCACCGGGTCAAGAGCAGTTCCAGAAAGACTCATTTTTGCACAAATACGACATTTGCATCAAATAGTGAAACTGATGGTATTTAGTGTAATAGGGGTTAAACTTAGTTAACATGGTCTCATCAAACCTCAAGCATCCTACTGAAACCAATCTACACCTCTTTAGCACAAAGTTCCCACTAAACACCCCATAACACACTAAAACGCACTAAAATCCATTAACCGATGCAAATCTACACTAACTAAGCTAACTAGGGAAGCAAGATAGGAAGTATACCTCATACTAAACCCTAGGGAGATGGAGGAGGAAGAAGAAGTGAAGAGAATGGGCTGCACTTGCTGTTGTGGCTGTTGGTGCTCACTGCTGCTGCTGCTGAACCTTGCTGCTGCTGCTGCTTCTTCTTACTGCCACTGCTGCTGCTATTGCTGTTGCTGTAGCTTCAGTTGCTGCTGCTGGGGAGTTAAGAGGTAAGTGTGTGTGTGAGTGTGAGAGTTTTGAGAGAAAAGCAAAGGAAATGAGAGGAAACAATTAGCTTCCAATTGTCAACCCTCCTCTTTCTCTCTCATCATTTAATGCAAGCATGGCTTGAGCCATGATGCCCTCTCTCTCTCTCTCTCACAAGTCAACACCCACCTCAAATTCAAATTAAAGTAATTTTAACTAACTAATCAAACCCACTTAAAACCCAAAAGGCTTAATCTACAAAATTAACCCACCATGGTTAATAATTAGTATTTACTAAATTTAAAAACCCTAGTTTACATGCACATGTTTGTGCAAGCCTAATAAAATTTTGGAAAAATATTTATTAAACTAGGAAAAATATTTAAAACACAATTTGGTAAACTTTTTATTAAAAACCATTATTTAAATATTGTTATTCACTAACCCTTATCCTAAGGTGTTACACAATTCTAGAGTGAAGACCCCTCCGTCTCAACGCCATGAGATGCGGGCCCGTCCCACCGTGGGGTAATCCTAGTACAGAAAAGAAAATATATACAACGGGTACATCGACCTCAACCCGGTCGTGCCCCAAAAGAATAATATACAAACAGGCAGTGACGACAGTCCACATGTCGGACGCTCGCCCCGCAATATCAAATGTATAAATAAATCCAACTGCACTACCATTGCACGCAAGCTATCCACCATGACAAATCCGCAACATCACAGCACAACACAGAACATCAACGTGAATGTCACGTTCGCAAACCCGTCTAAAAGGACTATAGCGATTAGACAAGATTTACCGATCAAATGACATTCACGGTCGCAGATAGAAATGTAATGTACTGAAAACACACAATTAAAATTTCGATCGACTAAACTTTCCCAAAATGGCCCCATGTGCTAAACCAGTACTCAAATGAATCTGGGCTAAAACTATATATCTCAAAAATCATTTTTCCACCAACTAGAGCTCCAGAAAAAATTTTGGTCACTGTAGCCCAAAAAGGGCCGCGGAAGCGCTGCCAAATGTGACATTTCGTGGCGGTTCCGCGGTGGGATTTTGGAGTTAGGTCACCAAAATTTTTCTGTAGCTTTAGTTTTGCCTGCTCGGATTTTTAAGCTTTACATAAACATTTTTAGAACACTTTCAGAAATCGACAGAAAATAGGCAAATTGGAAAATTGATTTGGAAATTTTGATCGATCGAGATTTTAAGCTTGTGCAAACTAGCTAGTAGGGTTTAATGGATGGCTCTGATACCATGCTGGGTTATGGGAGCGCCTCGGCCATCGAACCGTGGACAAATGCGGAACAAATTTTTTCTAAAATCCGGCGCTACCATTACCTGATTTCCAAGATCGAAACCATTAACCCTAAAACGAGCAAACTAACAAAAGGAGATAGAACGGTTATACCTAATGAACCAAGTCCTTCGGGTCTTCAACCATTTCCAAGCTCCTAGTGATGCGGATCGACTTTGGTTGCCGATCTTCCTTCATCTCCGATGATCCACCCGAGGGAAACGGCACAAGCTCCAGGTTCGCCAAGCGGACCAACCGACTCTCCAGGATTGCTAGTAGTGGAAAGTGGGAGTGTAGGATAGTGTCACTGAAATTCTTTCTCTCAACCATAAGCTCAAATGAGCATCTCAAGAAGAAGATGAAGAAGGTGGTGATGGCAAGGCCTTGAAAAATGGCTAAGTATTTTTTGTGTGAGCATGAGAGTGAGAGAGCACCATGTGAAAAAAAATGAGCAAGCCAATTACCCTAAAAAAGTGGCCGGCCCCTTCCTCTCATGCCCCCACAAAAATGGCATTCCCAATTTTAATTAAACAAATACACCATACCAATCTCTACATGAGAAAAAGCCATGCTTTGACCGAAACCTATACCCTTGCCATGTCATCATTTCCACCTCATTATGAACAAATGATTTTCTAAAGAAAATCAATAATGAAGTGGCATCTTCTAGAAGCCATTCCGTATAAATACGGAATGCTTCCCGGTACATGTATCGAAATACACATACGCGTATTCGTACGAAAATACGAATAGCCAAAGAGAGAAAATAAATAGTGAGCAATAATACTAGAATACATATATATAAATACATATGTAAATTATTAAATCAAAACTTGATTTAACAATCTGGCTTAATCCTAAGCCACTAGTATTATCAATCATCCGATTAAAGTCTGTGCAGCCTGTGCACATATTCAATCGGACACCTGTATGTATCAACATACGTCAACTACACCATATCGCTTGAACCGTGAAAACCCTCTGTGTGGGAGTCTAAAGACTCGTCAATACGCTGGCAGTGGGTTTAACCACAAGCACGTCAACGGCACTAGCTGTACGTAACGGCTACCCAGGTATTGAGCGAAGGGAAGGTCGTCGAGCAAACTCATCCGAACCCCTACTGAGCCTGCCAGTGACAATATCCGTACAGTCCGGTCTGTCCGTCTAAGAGTATCGCATATCGAGTCTAGGGGGGTGGATAAAGTCAGACCCCTAACAACGCGATAATTCGTGTCGGTATGAAACCCATCACAACCCGAGAAACTATCGATCCTAGATCGGTAATTCTCACATACCCCGGCCGAGGATTTCTAGTGATGGCCACCCGTGCACTGCGCGACATCAACCCCCAATACCTGGAGAGACGAATCCCCGACGATCCGCTCACTGCCTCCATGTGGCTCGGGACTGTACCCAACTAAAACCTGTTTGCACGACTCTTTTGAGCCGTGGTAGGGTAGTAATCAAAGCACAGTGGGAACTCACACGAGACAAATGACGATCTCAGGTCGACATACTAACCTGTACACATGTCACCAGGGAACTGCTATCTGACTATAGGTATAATACCAACTAGCATGTTCCCGGCGAGTCCGTCCAGTGTACTCATAACCCAATGAGCACTTATATACTATCTTAGGTGAACAACTAACACCAATGGCTTGTGAGACCGGCCACCGCCCCTCATCAGGGTCTAGATAAGTATACATCAGTCTACACTGGAGTATCGATGCCCAGTCTCGATACTCCCATGACCAGGGACATTTAAGGATGTGCTTATAGACCCGCAGTTCCCACGTATGTGATCGTCATCACAATGCTGGTAGTCAAGCAAGAATCCTATGGACTTTATCAACACATACATGATGATAAAGACAAACCAGATAGCATACTATCATCTCGAGTGAGACTGTTTTATCGGTATAGGTCCTCCCTCAATCATCATGATCACCTGCTTGCGACTATGATAATTTCCTTGAGGGCACTATAGCCAACATAATTGTCATGTGTAAAACTCTCCCAGGAGTAACTCTTACTCGCAGTGGGTATCAGGATCCAACTATCTCATAGTAGGTATGCAATCTCATTGCAAATTTCAACACTTGAAAATCCTGATAAAATTTTGCCCCTAGCGATATGACCCTGATAAGGTCAACAAACCATAAATCGCAAGTCAAGTTCAACCCGTCATTTCCCGATTGAATTAAACCCATCCGTATGACCCTTGACAAGGTCAACAAGGTCATACGACTACCCTAATCCAATCACATCTCATGTTTTAGCAGATAAATACTAATTAGCTACCATACACTGCGCCTTGACAAGGTCAACAAACGCAGCACGAATACCAAGTAGGACTTATCTGAAATGACGGAGGGCTACGACAGCTTTTTCAGAAAACCTATTGCGTAATGAACTTGATATCGTTGTAGAAACAAGTGATTTTGAAAAGGTGTGTTTTTGAAGCTTTTCTAGTTTCGCTAATGAGGTCACTCCCGGTGAAGGGATCTCGGCTCTTTCCTTATCGAATAAGGTGCAAGGTATTTCATAAATACCGCTGTGCAAAGCAAGAACTATAGAAGCCATCAAAAACTAAACCGTGAGTTTGTAGCATCTGCCAGTTTTGCTAAAGAGGTCACTCCTGGTGTAGGGATCTCGGCTCTTTCCTCATCGAAAAAGGTGCATGGTATATCACATATACCACTATGCAAAGCAAAAACTGTAGCTACCCTTTTTGAAAATTTTATTCTATAACATCTTTTAAGTTTCTTTTCTTTTATTAATATCATTAATAAATCCCATCATTTGTGCTTCCTAAGCATCACAGAAGAAACGAAAATACAACGTACGCTTATGCCATCCGCATTCGGCATAATGTTCCGTTATGCACCGTTAGGTTACTTAACTAACAGCATACCGGGACGGGACTAGCGCGGGTGTAAAACATAAGCAACGTTTATTATATATCATATATACAATAATAAAGCATTCTTCTCACGCATATAATATGATCACATCACAGTATATCAGCAGCAGAGGAAACATATGAAATATTGGATATACTAGGAGGTTCGTGTTTTATTTCGAGCCTATATAAAACACGGATTCCACGGTCGCGATGAATAGCCAAACCCACATCCCTAGACCCCTACGAGAGCGGCAAGTAACTCTGCCAATTCTAGGGTTAGGAGACCCGGTCTCGACTCCTCGAGATGGTCTCCCACTGGACCCTAGAACCCGGTTACTTGTGCTCCCCTCCTTGGGTCTATCCTAATGCGGAAAAGTAAATAATATACAATGGTGACATCAACCTCATCACGGAAGTGCCCCAATAAAAGAATATTACATACAATTGAATTTTACATGAATAAAAATAAAAACCCTCATCTCACATAAAACCCCCGGCTATTCAGAATACGACAATCCAATATAAAATATCACAACAACACATAATATCTCATATCATCAACGTAAGCAAGTATGCGTATCCCGATTGTCGTTGATGTATAGCAACGAAGCCAGCAATATCCCACATACTACACTTACGGTCGCAGAAAAGAAAAATGAAAAACTACAACATTTGGAATCCAAAATCATCTTAGACATAGTAAACCCGAAATATCACATATTGCGGATTTCATGCCTAACTTTATGAATTCTACATATTGTATCACATTCACATTAATACAAGATGATGTTTAATGTTTCGATTGAATCAACATACACTCACAAATTACCCCCGTGAGCTCAACACTTGAGAAAAGTCAAAACACTCAAAAACCGTGCCACAGTGTCTATGGACCAGCCGAAGAAGGAGTTAACCAATGCCTCACCTATAACACCACGGAACTACGACAAACCCTAGGGTTCGATCGCGGTTCCGTGGGCATAGAATCGAGTTAAGGTTAGTATATTCTTCTAGAGGGTCCATAGGAATACTTGCACGATTTTACGAATACAATCAACTTCGGAAAATTACAACACTTGGAAATTTCAGCGGGGTACAAAATGTGGTGTTCGAAGTTCGTTCGAATTGCTAAATATAGTCAAGGTTACCAATACAGTGTTAAATAATACGACTACGAAACACTACGAATTAGCTCCGAGTAAAAATAATCATCACATGAAAATTGGGCTAAGCAAATAATACTAGAAACCCCAAAATGAAGACACCGGAGCACAGGAGGAATACGGGGAGCAAAGGAGGCAGGGGGGCCAGCTAGGCCGGATTCCAAGGCTTGGTGCTCGGCCAAAATCCGAGCACCCTCCCCCGTATTTCACCCATGTTCATAAGATGGCCCATATATCATTCTGCACCTGTTTGAAAAATTTTCAAAGGAATTTTTACAAAATTTACAGAGAGCAAAATATGGGTTTCATAATACCGTATTTCGGAGTCGATTTCGTTTTCGTAATTGTTTTAACACAGTGTCTAAAATTCTAGCTTGGCTCTGATACCACTGTTGGGTTTCCCTTGCACCTAGTCTAGGGTTTGGTAGCATCACTCATGCCACTTTAAAATTTAGAGAGGTGCAAAGCAAACAAACCATGAATCTTTACTAGAATTATTAGGGTAACAAAGTTTGTATCACATACAAAGAACTATCTATCACATAGAGTTTAGGATTACAACCTTTGTAGTCCATTCCTTCGCTTCATAAGCTCCGTGTTGAGGTCCCTTCGCTGTGATCATCATGAACCCGGACTCTAGAGAGGCTCCATGAGGTGAATGAGGCATCTTGCTTGAAGTTTTCCTTTTCAAAGATGATCTACCTTGAAGAATCTCAAAACCAAGCTTACACTTCTCTAATGAAGTATTAGTGAAGTGAACACCCTAATCTATGTGGCTAGAATAGATGAGGATGATGAAGTAGGAATTTTTCTCTCTTTTGTTTTCTTGATCTCACTTTTAAATCACCACAAACAAAAATCCAGAAAGCTTTTTCAAGAGGAAGAAAAAGAAGAAATCCTTTTGTGATGAATAATGAATTGTTGTGAGGTTAGAATTGCAACCATGGGTTAAGAATAAGATCCTTAACCCTTGTAGAGACTTAACCATTTGTTATGGTTAGAGTTAGGTCAACAAATATCTTAAGGAAGACAAAATTGGTGGACAAAGTCAAAGAAGCCTATAAGCTTCCATCAAAATATCAACCATTGATAATTCCACCATTATTTGTATTTCCTTAATAATAATTATAAACCCTAATCTAACCCTAGCATGGTTCAAGTCTCATAAACCCTAGTTGCAATTTTAACCTAGCATGTTACAATATTATATATCACATATATAATATATTATGTAACAAAAGAAAATAATACAATTAACATATATCACATATACATCAATGTATTATCCAAGTGAGAAAAAGAATCAATAAAGAAAACCTATATTAGTTAATGTAACGTAATATATCTTATATATAATTATACATTAAATTATCGAATCAACACTTGATCCGATAACCCGGCTATATTACATATAACTGACTAATATAACAAGTACCATTTCATCGAATCAACACTTGATCCGATGACCCGGCTATATCACATATACCCGGCCGATATCACATATCGTGAGAATAGAATACGGTATCTCATATCGTATTAGTCTCGGTCGTGCATATATCACATATGTGCTCCTACTCCGTTTTGCCTGAGCCAGGAAACCTCTGTGTAGGACTCTAAAGAATCGTCAATACGCTGGCAGTAGGTAATGATCATATCAAACACCCACAAGCTGCAAGCGGTCAGCTAAACGTAACAGCCACCCAGTTATTGAGCAATCAGAAGATCAACAATCAAGCCTGTACATTCTCCTATGAATCCAATCAGTAACACTACCGTACAGTCCGATCTCTTCGTCTGATATATCACATATCTAGTCTAGGGGTGGTAAACGCCAGACCCCAGTAACCGATAAGTCGTGTCGATATGTGGCTCATAACGTGTCGAGAAACTACTTATAACACTTACCAGTAGCACTCATGATCGCACGCTTTTGGCGTGTCGAGTTTTAAAGTTCTAAAGTTTAACCGCGATCAGGACGGTGTCGCTTTGCAGCTAGCCGGTTGAGCACGGGTCGATCCACAGGGAGACGGAGCATTTTAAGTTCTTGTCGTAATAAGTTAATGCACGTGGGCGGAAAGTTCTTTATCTACCCTATGTGTTATATGCAAGTATAAAGTTGTTAGGAAATTGTAACATTTCAGAAAATATAAAATATTATTTTTGGAATTTAATATTAAAATAATGTATTTCCCGAAAACTGCCCGATTTGCGAAATTGGGGTTTTCGAAAAAGGGTATAAATATATACCAATAATTGTGAAATAAATGGAAATTAAAATGATTTATTCATTTAATAGTATATTTAAAGGATTTGGTATTTTAAAAATTTTTATACGCAGTTTCGATAAAAACCCGATTAGTGCACTGCTTATCGCGATTAAGCCAAATCCGTGTTTCTACAGTTTTACATGGCTAGTGCACCATGTCATATTGCATTTTGGTTACATGTTTTCTTGTGTTGTTTTGGGTATTTTATGGTTTTGTTTTAAAAATAAATGAGAAAAGAAATGAGAAAAGGGTAAAAGGGTAAATAGATGAAAGAGTGGGTGAGAATAAGAGAGGAGAGAGCGAGGGGCTGCCTCATTTTCACCTCCCCCATAATTTTCTTCTCATTCTTCTTCCTAACTTCCTTCTACCTTCACCCCATGATATCATCTCAAAATATCCATCAAAACTCTAAACCCCTTTCATTAAAATCGATCACCTCCTTTTCATCTACACATTGGATCAAGAAAAGTTAGATTTTGACAACCTTGAGGAGCTAGGGTTTTTCTTGGGTTGCCCAAATGAGGTATGAATTCTTCCATCTAGTTTAATTTGAAGTCTAATAACACCCCATAGTAGTTTAGAGTTAAATGGGTATTGATTAGTGATGTTAGAAATTTCTAGTGAAGGGTTTGAGTGTTGTGTGAATTGGGTGCTGCCTAGTGGCTGTTAACAAGGCATGAGTGGTGTTTTACTGACCTAGAACAGAGGATGGAACCCTAAACACGGATTTAGAAACCCTGACATTAGATAAATGTGTAATTTGTGAGGGTATATGGAAATCTGGAGTAACCCGGGGGCACTAAAAATTATTTAGCGAACACAGTGACACATGCAGGCACCCAGGAAGATATCACAAAGACCCGAGACCCCAACTCCACCAAATGGTCGCAGATTTAATCATTCTGGATGCAATTTGCGGCCAGAGTAGGGTTTAATTGATCCATGTTGGTTCCAGGGTTTTATCTGTAAGTCGATGTAGTACACCCCAGTACTTGTGGGGAGGCGGAATTTTCGAAAACGATCATGTTTAAAGAACGAACATCGACTAACCGCTTGAATCGAAGCTAAACTATAAATAACCGTACACAAAGAGTTTCTTATCAATTATGTTTAGGGATTATACCTAATGAAACCAGTTCTTCGTCTTTGTGTCCCCCTTTGTCTCCTCGACCTTCTCTAGGTAGTAGACGATCCACCCGAGAGCAAAACACCAAGCTACACCTCTAACTTGAGGTAACTAATCTACTTTGATTGCTAATCAAAGAAGAAAAGATGATATAGAGTGAAGGTAATGGATGTTTAAGTCTAACTAATCCTTTGATCTCAACACATGAGGATTAAGGATTAGGGTTTGAAGATGAGAGCTTGAGGAGAGAGAATGTGAGATGAGTGAATGAGATGAGATTGAGTGTATCATAATATATTATGAAGCATTCTTATTTTAGAATAATGAATAATAGAAATGAATAAGCATGCTTCATAAATGAAAAGAGGTGATTCATTAACATGAGTCATTAAGCATTTATGGTGCATTAATGACCATGATGAATCACCCTCATGACTCACTAATCTTATCCAAAGCTTATGTCACCTTAACCTCCTTAGTCACATCTTCTAGAAGCTTCTCGTACAATTACGAGAACGCCCCTCCAATCCGCAAAAATACGGAAAAACTTTTAGACTGTAAAATCCAATAACCGGATACCAGTAACTTGCTTAAACCAAAGCCGACTGGTAAAAACTGTCCGAAAGTCGTACGTGCGTAAACGCACGTATGCGTCCGAACCCTTTGTCGCAAAACCATGCAACCTCTATATCGTTTCGCCTGGAGTAGGAAACTCTCTGTGTGGGACTCTAGAGACTCGACTACTACGCTGGCAGTGGGTTTAACCACAGACCGCAAGCGGCACTAGCTGTACGTAACGGTCCCCAGGTAGTTGTCGATAAGAAGGCCGATGAGGAAACCCATCCGAACTCCTACTGAGTCTGATGTGACAATCTCCATACAGTCCGGTCCGTTCGTCCAAGACTATCGTATATCGGGCCTAGGGGGGCGGCAAGCGTCAGTCCCCTAATAGCGGTATAAGTCGTGTCGGAGGGAAGCCCATTACACCCTGAGAAACTACTGGAACCTACCAGCAAATCTCGCTTGCCCTGGCCAGGGACTTTGCGTAATGGCTCTCTGACACAGCACGATATCTACTCCCAATACCGGGAGGGACGAATCCTTTCTAACCGCCACTGCCTCCAAGTGCTCGGGACTGCACCCAACTGCTACCTGTTTGCACGACTCCTTTGAGCCGTGGTAGGGTAGCAATCTAAGAACAGTGGGACACACTCGAGGCGAAGTAGCAGTGTCAAGTCTGCGGACTACGCTGTACTCATGTCACCTGGGAACTGTTCACTGACGACTGGTATCAAACCAACCAACAGTTCCCTGTGAGTCCTGTCCGGTGTACCCGTAACCTAACGAGCACCTGCATACTATCTCCAGTACGACGTACTGACGGCTGTGGGACAGACCATCTCCCCAACTGGGATGAGAAGCGTACACACCAGTCTACTCCGGAGTATCGATGCTCTGTCTCGATAATCCAACGACCAGGGACCTGAATAAGGATGTGCTTGTAGACTACCCAGCCCCCACTAGTGTGACTGCCATCACAACGCTGGTAGACAAGCAAGATCCTAAGAGCTCTATCAATACGTACACTCACATATTAAGATAGAAAAACCAAGTAGCATACTACCATGTTTAGCAAGACTGTTATATACATGTGAATATCCCAAGCTTCCATTAAGTAATATACAAGCTAGTATGATACAGTAATGGCCTTCTAGGGCATAAACACTAACAATCTCCCACTTGCACTAGGGCCATGTACTGGCATATCGTAGACCAATGATCTCGAGTAGCCTCTCGAACTGAATCTGAGGAAGGGCCTTCGTGAATGGATCAGCAATGTTCTCTTCTGAAGCAACTCTCCGAACCTCGATCTCCTGACGATCAATGATCTCCCTGATCAGGTGATACCGCCTCAAGATGTGTCTGGACTTCTGATGGGACCTTGGTTCCTTCGCTAAAGCTATAGCTCCGTTGTTGTCGCAATATAGAGGTATTGGATCAACTATGGTAGGAACCACCTGAAGTTCTGTTAGGAACTTCTTCATCCAGACTGCTTCTTTTGCGGCATCGCAAGCAGCTATATACTCCGCTTCCATCGTTGAGTCAGCAACAGTGACCTGCTTGGAGCTCTTCCAGCACACCGCCCCTCCATTGAGGGTAAAGACATAACCCGACATGGACTTGGAATCGTCCTTATCACTCTGGAAGCCGGAATCAGCAAAGGCCTCCAACCTGAGGTCTTTTCCGCCGTAAACCAAGAACATCTCCTTAGTCCTCCTCAGGTACTTGAGAATGTTCTTTACTGCTATCCAGTGTTTTTCCCCTGGGTCTGACTGATACCGGCTTACCACGCTCAGTGCGTAAGCTACATCTGGTCTGGTACACAACATCGCATACATTATAGAGCCTACCGCAGAAGCGTAGGGTATAATAGACATGCGTTCCCTTTCCAAATCAGTCTTGGGAGACATCTCTTTGGAGAGGGTGATTCCGTGACAAGCCGGCAGATTACCGCGCTTAGAATCTTCCATACTGAATCTTTTCAGTACAGTGTCGATATACCTGGACTGCGAAAGTCCCAACATCCTCTTGGATCTATCACGATAGATCCGGATCCCCAGAATGTAAGAGGCATCACCCAGGTCTTTCATGGAGAACCTGTGTGACAAGAATCCTTTGACAGATTGTAGCATAGGAATGTCATTTCCTATCAATAGAATGTCATCCACGTACAAGACGAGGAATACGACACTTCTGGCTACAACTTTACTATATATGCACGGCTCATCTGGATTTTTGATAAAGTAATATTCTTTGACTGTCTCATCAAAACAGATGTTCCAACTCCGCGATGCCTGCTTTAGTCCATAAATAGACTTAAGCAGCTTGCATACTTTCCCGCTGCTCCCACTCTGATTGAAACCCTCTGGCTGATCCATATAGACGCTCTCTTCTAAATTTCCATTCAGAAAAGCCGTCTTTACGTCCATCTGCCAGATTTCATAATCATGGAAGGCAGCAATAGCAAGAAGGACCCGAATGGATTTGAGCATAGCCACTGGAGAAAAAGTTTCGTCATAGTCCAAACCAGGTCTTTGACGAAAACCCTTTGCAACAAGTCTAGCCTTATAGGTTTCCACCTGTCCATCTACACCAATCTTTTTCTTGAAGATCCATTTGCATCCTATGGGTTTTACCCCATCTGGAGCAAAGTCCAAAGTCCATACTTTGTTGGTGTACATGGACTCCATTTCGGTCCGCATTGCATCTAGCCATCGTACCGAGTCGCCGCTCTGGATGGCCTGCTGGAAGTCAGTAGGTTCATCATCATCTATGATGCAATCCTCTCTATCCCCGTCTATGAGAAAACCGTAGTATCTCTCAGGCGGATGAGACGGCCTACTACTCCTGCGGAGGGGTGCGGGAATGTTCTGTTCTTCTTGAACTTCTGGTTCTACCAAACTTTCAGTAGCAGCTTGTGGTTCTGGAATTTCTTCCAGTTCTATTTCGCTCCCATTAGTATCCTTTTCTAAAACTTGTTGTTCTAGAAAATGGGCATTACGAGAAACAAAAACCTTTTGTTCCTCTGCGTAATAGAAACAATATCCCTTGGAGTTCTTTGGATATCCTACAAGCATACATTTTACTGATCGTGCCTCGAGCTTGTCCACAAACTGCTTTTTGACAAAAGCTGGACATCCCCAAATCCTTATATACTGAAGATAGGGTTTCTTCCCACTCCACATCTGATATGGTGTGGTAGGCACAGTTTTGGTTGGAACTCTGTATAAAATATATGCCGCTGATTCTAGCGCATATCCCCAGAAAGATCGCGGTAACTCAGCATTACTCATCATGGATCGTACCATATCCAATAGGGTTCGATTCTGTCTCTCCGATACACCGTTGTGCTGTGGAGTGTATGGAGGAGTAAGCTGAGAGAGAATTCCTTTCTCTTTTAGGTAACCCAGGAACTCGGCACTTAAGTATTCTCCACCTCGATCAGATCTCAGTGTCTTAATACTTTTGCCTGTTTGGTTTTCCGCTTCACTCTTGTATTCCAGGAATTTCTCAAAGGCCTCTGATTTATGTTTCATTAAGAAAACATATCCATACCTAGAGAAATCATCTGTAAAAGTAATGAAGTAGGAATAACCACCTCTCGCATGTGTAGACATTAGACCACATACATCACTGTGTATGAGTCCTAAGAGCTCGCTCGCTCTTACTCCTTGTCCAGTAAATGGAGTCTTTGTCATCTTTCCTTTGAGACAAGATTGACAAGTGTCATAAGTTTGATATTCGAACGTGTCCAAATATCCTTCTCTATGCAACTTAGTCAACCTTCTCTCATTGATGTGACCCAGTCTACAATGCCATAAGAAAGCTTTATTTAAATCTGGAGACATTCTTTTTAGTGTGTTCTGGACATTGAAAATTTGGAGTTGGTTTAAAACATATATTCCGTTATTTAGTGTACCTGACCCAATCAAACCATGATTAAGGTGGATGTTGACAACATCTCTTACAAACGTGAAATCATAACCTTTATTTGATAACAAGGAAACTGATATGATATTACACGTTAAGCTTGGTACAAAATAACAGTTATGTAAAACCAAAATGTGTCCACTCGTCAATCCTAGGTGATAGTCCCCGACGGACGCAGCTCCCACGCTAGCTCCGTTAGCAACCTTTAGGGTCATATCACCTTCCTTCAGCACTCTACGGTTTCTCAGTGCCTGCAATGAATTGCAAATATGAGATCCTGATCCGGTATCCAATACCCAGGAAGTAGAGTTGATCGACAGACAATTCTCAATTACAAACACACCTGAAGTCGAAGCCACAACTTGCTTCGGTTCCTGGTTCTTGGCGTTCCACGCCTTGCAATCCTTCTTCCAGTGCCCTTTCCTGTGACAATGGAAGCACTCATCCTGGCCAACTATCGGTACTGCAGTCTTTTTCTTTCCCTTCCCTCCCACCTTACTAACACCTCCTCTAGGTCTGGGTGCGGCCTTCTTCTTCCTTCCTTTGGCCCTAGCCTTGGACCCGGAAGAAGATGTACCGCCAACAAACATAGCGAGTGTTTCCCTTGAATTCTTCAAGGTGCCCTCTGCACTCCTTAACATGTTCAGGAGTTCCGGAAGTTCAACTTCTTTTCTTTGAAGGTTGAAGTTCAGGATAAACTGGGCGTAGGTGTGAGGAAGGGACTGGAGAATAAGGTCTGTATAGAGCTCATTATCCAAAGTCGTCCCAAGGTCTGCGAGCTCTTCTATGTAGCCGATCATCTTTAGGACATGTTCTCCTACCGATGACCCGACAGCCAACCTCGCTCGAAACAAGTTCTTTGAGGTCTCGTATCTTGCTATACGAGATTGCTCTCCATAAAGTTCCTTTGTATGGAGAAATATGCCATCAAGGTCCATATCCTCGTGCCTCCTCTGATGTTCATTGTTCATCGAGGCAAGCACGATGCACTTGGCTTTCGCGCAATCTAAATCCCAGGTTTTGCGGATTTCCTTATCCGCATTACTGGATTTGGGACCAGGGACAGCAGGTGCCGTAGCGGTGAGGACGTACCCCAGTTTGTCATAGGTCAAAGCCATTTTGACATTCCGCAGCCAATCTTTATAGTTTGGCCCCGTCAGTATATTTTTCTCTAAAAGTAACTTAATTCCAGTCATTTTCAGGGTCGCTGCAATTAGGAGAGAGAGAAGAAAAACTCTTTAGCATGATGCTCTTGCAAGTTTAGAGTGGTTTTTAGTTTATCTAAATTTGATGGCTCCCACTGTTTCTCGAATCCTTCCTCAAACCATAAAAGAAGAATTAGCCAGGACTATTCTCACCGTACAATACTTGCTTAACCGTTCAGCCAGGCTGGTGTCGATACTTCGAGGGAGGTTTTCCAACGCTTTCGCGAAGTTCCTTAATTAAATAACCTCTTTTCTCTGGGGGCGTAACCCCGCTGACACTTTTCTGGACACCTACTAGGTTTATAGCATTGATCGTTAAGTGACGAATATCCTGATAAGTAGCATATACTCACAGTAGGATCGGGATCCAAATATCATCGTCTGATAATGTTGTAGGAATGCTACCAACATTCATCAAACTCAAAATGGTATGCATCTCTTTGCAAATTTCAGTTTCTTTAGAAATTCCCGATATGGATTTTTGCCCCATGCTCTTATGACCTTGGCGTTGGTCAAAATGTCATAAGTCACATGTCAAGTTCTACCCATCATTATCTTGTTAATTTGAACCCATCCGTATATATCCCTGACGTTGGCCAAATGATAATACGACTGTCCCAAATCAACTCATCTATCTATGCAACAAATGAATACCCAGCAGCTACCAAACACTATGCCATGACGTTGGCCAAAACTGCATAGCTTGAATACTACTGAATACCCAAATGAAATGACGGAGGGCTACGACTGGTTTTGGCGAAACCGTGAACGTAGTGAACTTGATATAACCGAAGGAACCTGATAGCTTTTAAAAGGAGTGGTTAAATCTCTGCATTTAAAAATATCTGTTTTTAAAAATAACCGAGTGGTTTCTTTTAAATTGATCCAACGATTAAAACTTTGGTTTATTTTCTTTGCATTATAGATAATGCGTCCCATCATTAACCTATCATTGCAGAAAACAACGAAAATACAACGTCCTCTTATGCCATCCGCATTCGCCACGGGGTCCCGTCATCACCCGTTAGGTTACTTAACTAACGACAGAGCGGGGGCTGGGCTAGCGCGGGTGTAAAACATAAGTGACGTCTAAATAGCTACAATATATATAGATATTTTACATTCGTCTGACGCAATGATATTCATTCCAGAACACAGATAAACAATATTGGATTTGCAAGCAATCTGTATTTCTTTTGAGCCTGCAAGAAAAGACAGATTACACAGTTGTGATGAATAGCCGTTACCCCACCCTCGACCCCTACGGGTACGGCAAACTACCCGCCCGGCAGTTTGTGTACCCCACCTTGGGTCAGTCCTAGGAGCAAAAACAGTAAAATGAAATAATACAACGCTGGCTACAACCGCAACCTGGATGTGCCCCGCAAAATAATATTACAACAAATTATATTTACAACAAATGAATCAAACAATAACCCATTGCTAAACCCCGGCTAAACACCACAACAGTCCAATACAGTTTATATGCACAAACAGATATAACCATTTCAGAAATGTGCAACCCTCTGCCAACCGACATACTAGCAGTTAGGGGAGGTTTACGAACACATTAAACAATCACAGATATAATCCAATATGCAAATACTGTACAATTTCGATCGATTAAACATCTTTAATATTGCTCCAAAATCTGCTCTGTATACTGGAAACCTGAGCAAAATTAAAATATTCCAGAAAACCCCTAATCACACAGAGAAGCAACAGAAGAAAATTGGGTTCCTGACTCGCCAACTCGGCGGCGGAAGCGCGGCGACTCAGTAGGCTGAGGCCGCGGTTCCGCGGCGAGTTAGGCGATTCAGGGGCCTATTTTTCTTGGGTGTTCTACTGGTGTCTTTTCAAGCTCTCTGAACACACCTGAAAAATTTTTGGACTTCATTTTAAGTTCGACAGAAACTGAACAGATTTAGGGTTTTCCGGCTTCGTTTTTCCGTTCGAAATTCGTACAAATTTGCAATTAAGTTATTTATTGTTTAGCGAGGCTCTGATACCACTGTAAGTCGATGTAGTACACCCCAGTACTTGTGGGGAGGCGGAATTTTCGAAAACGATCATGTTTAAAGAA
This sequence comes from Agapanthus africanus, assembly GCA_030015575.1. NCBI lineage: Eukaryota > Viridiplantae > Streptophyta > Magnoliopsida > Asparagales > Amaryllidaceae > Agapanthus > Agapanthus africanus. The sequence goes on from JASDDO010000004.1 coordinate 214,303,582, forward strand.
CGAACATCGACTAACCGCTTGAATCGAAGCTAAACTATAAATAACCGTACACAAAGAGTTTCTTATCAATTGTGTTTAGGGATTATACCTAATGAAACCGTTCCTTTGTCTTTGTGTCCTCCTTTGTTCTCCTCGACCTTCTCTAGGTAGTAGACGATCCACCCGAGAGCAAAACACCAAGCTACACCTCTAACTTGAGGTAACTAATCTACTTTGATTGCTAATCAAAGAAGAAAGGATGATATAGAGTGAAGGTAATGGATATTTAAGTCTAACTAATCCTTTGATCTGAACACATGAGGATTAAGGATTAGGGTTTGAAGATGAGAGCTTGAGGAGAGAGAATGTGAGATGAGTGGATGAGATGAGATTGAGTGTATCATAATATATTATGAAGCATTCTTATTTTAGAATAATGAATAATAGAAATGAATAAGCATGCTTCATAAATGAAAAGAGGTGATTCATTAACATGAGTCATTAAGCATTTATGGTGCATTAATGACCATGATGAATCACTCTCATGACTCACTAATCTTATCCAAAGCTTATGTCACCTTAACCTCCTTAGTCACATCTTCTAGAAGCTTCTCGTACAATTACGAGAACGCCCCTCCAATCCGCAAAAATACGGAAAAACTTTTAGACTGTAAAATCCAATAACCGGATACCAGTAACTGGCTTAAACCAAAGCCGACTGGTAAAAACTGTCCGAAAGTCGTACGCGCGTAAACGCACGTATGAGTCCGAACCCTTTGTCGCAAAACCATGCAACCTCTATATCGTTTCGCCTGGAGTAGGAAACTCTCTGTGTGGGACTCTAGAGACTCGACTACTACGCTGGCAGTGGGTTTAACCACAGACCGCAAGCGGCACTAGCTGTACGTAACGGTCCCCAGGTAGTTGTCGATAAAAAGGCCGATGAGGAAACCCATCCGAACTCCTACTGAGTCTGATGTGACAATCTCCATACAGTCCGGTCCGTTCGTCCAAGACTATCGCATATCGGGCCTAGGGGGGCGGCAAGCGTCAGTCCCCTAATAGCGGTATAAGTCGTGTCGGAGGGAAGCCCATTACACCCTGAGAAACTACTGGAACCTACCAGCAAATCTCGCTTGCCCTGGCCAGGGACTTTGCGTAATGGCTCTCTGACACAGCACGATATCTACTCCCAATACCGGGAGGGACGAATCCTTTCTAACCGCCACTACCTCCAAGTGCTCGGGACTGCACCCAACTGCTACCTGTTTGCACGACTCCTTTGAGCCGTGGTAGGGTAGCAATCTAAGAACAGTGGGACACACTCGAGGCGAAGTAGCAGTGTCAAGTCTGCGGACTACGCTGTACTCATGTCACCTGGGAACTGTTCACTGACGACTGGTATCAAACCAACCAACAGTTCCCTGTGAGTCCTGTCCGGTGTACCCGTAACCTAACGAGCACCTGCATACTATCTCCAGTACGACGTACTGACGGCTGTGGGACAGACCATCTCCCCAACTGGGATGAGAAGCGTACACACCAGTCTACTCCGGAGTATCGATGCTCTGTCTCGATAATCCAACGACCAGGGACCTGAATAAGGATGTGCTTGTAGACTACCCAGCCCCCACTAGTGTGACTGCCATCACAACGCTGGTAGACAAGCAAGATCCTAAGAGCTCTATCAATATGTACACTCACATATTAAGATAGAAAAACCAAGTAGCATACTACCTTGTTTAGCAAGACTGTTATATACATGTGAATATCCCAAGCTTCCATTAAGTAATATACAAGCTAGTATGATACAGTAATGGCCTTCTAGGGCATAAACACTAACATTATCTTCGGTAATTTAGACCCTCCAGATGTGCAGAATTGACCAATTTGGCCTAGGGTAAAATCTGGGAGCACATTGGGGTGTTTTGGCTATGTTTTCCATATTTTGAATGATGAGTTTTGATATTTGGATTTTTATTTGGTTGTTGAATGTTTGTACATCAACGACTAGGGGTAATTTGTCGTGTTTTGCACACGAAACTATAGGTTTTAACCTATGAGCGAAACGTGTGCCGTTTTGGTTTTCCGCCTTGATTTTAACACGCATTGCGATTGTTTATTATTGTAGGTACCTTCACATGGATTAAAAGACGACGGAGCATGGCGTCATCGACTTCGGCAAGCGAAGACCAAGGTGAGTGGATCTATATCCACGGGGGAAGTCGGGTGGATGGCGTATAGCACCCCCGCAAAGTTTTGATGGAAACTGATTTATAGAATATGGTTAAGAAAACCTAGATTTGGAAACTAGGGTTATAGTTAAATGATAGTTAGTGAAACCATATTAGAAACTAAGGATAGTTAGAAGTGATATAATACGGCTAATATGTGATGACGGGATTTGAGGATGATGTTTGACGATATTGTCGTTTAGGATACTATAGAACTAGATAGTCGACGTAGATGTGTCATCCGAACCATACATATTTCTAAACTGAAGAATTGTATGCATCTTTTAGACAGATACCTTGAGGGACATTACGGAATTTCAAATGATATCTTTTCCGTAAAAACACCGTAACCCCTATTGTCAAAACTACGATTCGCTTCTTTAAAAATCTGATTGTATGGTTCGAGTGTGTATGTTAGATTAGATACTTATACTTATAGTAGAGATAGAATGTTTATGTAAACTCGACTTGATGTGAGATATAAATGCGATGAAAAGAATATAAGACGAATATGATGATCTGCTGTTATGTTGGTATACGGATGCGAGTCGATTGAGATGATTGATACCTTGTCGGTCCCCTGATATGAGATCGTTATGGATGTGACCTGAGACATAGGTGTATATATATATATATATATATATATATATATATATATATATATATATATATATATATAGAAGGTTGTGAATCATGGATGATAGGCCGTACATGACGTTAGGTCCGTACCCTCCTCGTCTTATAGGATGATAGGATCCTTAATAGCTTAATGCCGCCGTACGATGATTTTCCGTGCGTGATGAGTTTGACTTGATGATTGATCCTTACCCTTGACTAGAGCTTACCTTACGATGGATTATACCATACGTGATGTTGTGAGGATGGATGCCGATCGATAGATTCACCGACTCAGACATATGATAGTTACGTATACCTTATAGCTTTTAGCTGATGATTTACCTTATGCTGCATTCATGATATTATCATTGCATTGCATATACCTGTGTTAGTACACTTACACCATTATCGATGATGCGTATGTTACACGTACACAGATTTGCCGGCTCACACACTTCATCATCGATAATTGCCATGTCACTACACAGTAGGGTTGCTGCATCATGATATACATATTGTACCTACATAGATAACTGGTTTTATTTGGAAATTGGGAACCGCATGTTATATTTTAAAAACTGGAATCATTTAAAAGAGAGGTTTTCCCTTAATATGTCATATCACCGTTCCATGTTGCATGATATACAGATATGCTTACATTTCTATTATATGTCGCATACATCACGCTCTATGATTTTACGCATTGAGATATGCTGTTTTCATGAGATTTCTGGATTTGAGAACCGTGGCTATTTCAAAAGATAGTATGTACTGTTTTAAAAACCCGATTTCTCTTGATATGATATTTCAGTGCGTCCACCATGCGTTTTCTCGGTTCTGAGACGTTTGATATGTGAAACCCGATACGAGGAGGCGGATGATTCCGTTTGCGGGTACATGATGGACCCGGTATGGTACCCGGGGCAAGAAAGGGATACCGTGTATACAGACGGTGAGCCTGGCAGAGGGACTACTACCTACCGGTGATTGGTTGGGCCTGGCGGATATCCGGAGGATACCGACTGGAGTCGAGAGATGATATGGGCCGATCCGGACTGACGGAGCCCGAGATATAAGGATTTACGTGTCGATGCTGGACACGGGTTTCATGATGTTTTCTGGTGTCGATGTTGGACACCCAAGTTCCATGATTTTGATGTGTCGCGAGGGACACCGTTGATTTATATCCTCATACTTTCATGCACACTCTTTTATGATATTTACGTGCATGCATACATTGATCATATGGTTGGACGAGATCCACATGCATACCTACATTGATTATATTGTTGGATTATATTCGCATACATATAGGTATTGATTACATTGTTGGCACATATGATGGCCCGATCACCCTAGATATCATAGTATTACCTTTATGATATAGTTGACCTAGGAGTCGTTGTTTATTCGATTTCTATCTATTGATATTTTTCTACTCACGAGTTGGCAACTCACCCCCGTTGTGCCACGGTTCTTGCAGGTTGACCACTTGGATCAGTAGCGGCTTCGCTGGCACACAGTTGCATTCGGGTGTTTTGCATTGATAGGTGGGACATTTGTATTGTACCCGCTCTTGTATCTATATATCATATTGTATCTAGTCAACTCCATCAATCAAAATTAGTAAATTGTATAAGTAATGAGACTTAGTGGGATTGTGGTTGCGAGACTTAGAGCGAGGGGTTTTCCGCTACTTGTGGTTTTTATGTCTTGCTTTTCTTTATCTTTTGTGGTGAACTTCGCCGTTGGGTATCGTATACTTATTTATACTGTATTGCGTGGTTGTGATCCTCCGTTTGGCGAAGAGCTAGCTCCCACTTGGGGATGCCTTTATCATTATCTTGTATATTTGGTTTTGGATCAAAATATACAAAGGAGGTGCTGCCCAAATTTTCAAAAAGACGAAACATGTTTTTTTTAAACTTGCATAATCCACTTGCATTTTTATGTTCCATTCTATGCATTAAGAAAACTTGATTTCATTATACCTTTATTTCAAAACTTCACGTCCTTTATTTTCTAAAAAAGGTTTAGATTTCTGGGTTTCAGCTTACTTGAGTTACGTTACGCCTTTAGATGTTGCGTGATTTAAGTGCTGGTCACGAGCTAATATTTCGGGTCGTGACAGAAAATATACAATAGTGTAAGCTAAGGAATCTGCACTAAAACCTTTGAGCCGAACTTAACGATTGAAGCTAGAACAATCGGAAACAATGTGGATTAGGGTGCTTAAGCACGGTATTCGTGGAATCCGGCTTATTGACCCCTGTCCTTCCGTTCTTGTCTTTTGCTTTCGCCTTCGGCCAAACCGAACGCAACCGGTCGCGGCTAGGAATCACCGTTACCTTGGTAGGGTAGGGTGCCTAACGGAGCGCTTGCGTAACGTTTGGATGGAGTTCAATGGAAAATACGGGAAAAGGAAATGAGAAACGGAACGTTAACTTACAATATCGTATTCTTTGCCTAACAACACCATATTAACAACCATTCACAGCAGAAACCAAAAAGAGCAAAAGAAAAGAACAAAGAAAAGAAAAGAGCATTATAAGTGCAAGGAATTTAAAGAGCAAGTAAGTAAAGGGCATGAATTAAAGTTGCAAGAAAGTAAAGCATGAATATAAAAGAGAAAGGTAAGAAGAACTAGGAACCAAATAGCACATTACACACCATGGATTAAAATACCTAAACTTAAACTTGCAAGCTCAATTAAGAGGTTGCAAGATCAAGTAAAGATAAAGAACCCAAGGAAAAATGAAGCACAGAAGAGAGAACTTTATTAATCTTCAAGAAGATACAACCCTTGAGATCAAATACCAACCCTTAAACCTTCAAGCTCAATGAAGAGCTTGAAAGATCAAGAGAAGGCAAGGATCTCAAGGGGAAGCTAAGCTATTTACAAGAGAGAGAAAACAAAATGAAAAGAATGATACAATGTATGTCAAAATTGGACAAAGTGAGACCCTTGAACCCTTGCTCACTGCCTGCTATATATAGGCACAAAAGAAAAGAAAATAAACAATAAAAATAGGGCTACGTGGCAGCAAGGAGGGCCCCACAGAAAGATGGAAGCAGTTGGAGCACATGGGGCCGACAACCTCAGTTTTAGAAGGAAAGTGCTCGGCTGAAATCCGAGCACTGGTGCTCGTACTTGTAGTGTGGGTTGGTGTGCACTCCAATATGACTCTGGTGTTGTTTATTTTCTCAAATTAGGCTTGGTCTGCACCCAGGTTTTGGAGGGAAACAAGTAGATATGAATCACATCAATACTTCATGCCATGGCTGCCCCTTGGTCCATGGTCCATGTTCCAAGAGTTGTGTGCACACACATGTAATGTGTTGGACCAAAATGTGTACACTTTATTTGTTTGCAAAATAACTCTTGGATATCGGTCAGTTTGCGGTTCTGGTTGCAGTGTCGGCTCACAAATGATATATCCGTGATATTAAGTGTATTTCCAGTATTTTGTCACGGATACCTGTAATCTGTAATACTGAGCAGACACTGGTTAATAGTACCGATATATAACAAAAAAGATAACGAATGGGCGATATTGAAATGAAATATTCTGATCTGAACAAATACCCCCAAACTTATCTTTTGCTCGTCCCGAGCAAAACAAAATCCTAGCCTCACTTTCGCAGGGAACGCGATTGCACTGAGCGCGTGCCGTTAAACTTCTTTGTGTCCCCAGTAGGAGGAGTGTTGTCTCCTGAGGGTTTTCAGCGGATACTACCCACAAAATCCCGTCAAGCTAGTTTCATAAGTTAACATCGATTCAGCTCCTATAGTTTAGCATCTAGGTTAGAAATTCTATAATCCTAAGTTAGAAATATCCAACCCTTATGTTTCATGCCTCTAATCTATTTAACCCCAGATCCTATATGTTCCAAAAAAGTTTAGAAAGATGTTGGTATCTCCTGAGTTTCCCTTCTAAAAGTGTGGTCTTAAATCAGAGATTTTTTATCAACTTTACAGAAAACATAAGTCTTATTCTTCATTTTTATCTTTCCTCCAAATATCGATCGTATACCCCTACGTGTGTGTAAATTTTCACCCCTACACTCAAGAATTCAATTCAAGCTATAGTACCCTTGTCCTAATACCTAATACTACTTCTTTTCATTAAGTGATGGTCGGTGTTGCTCACACACCTTTCATGCGACTATTAATGCTTCTTGAGGCACTAACGGCCGATTACTGAATGAGTGGGCTAAAAGCGTAATTAGCAGTTTTCAGGTCTTGACTTTATTTATTTTTCTTTTTCTTTATTTTTCTTTTTCAAGACCGGATATATTTTTCAATGATGCTCTTTTGGTAGTTAGCTTTAAATACTGTTTTTTCTTTCATACTAGGTTTTCAGGCAAGAGTATTTCTAGGTATCCTCTACTATCCCAAGTTTCAAGGTGCGTGTATGTGCAGTTTATAGGGTATATACTTTCTAAGTTGAACTCAAGAATAGAAACTATTTTTCAGACTTATCTTTCATTAAAGCTTCAATACTTTCCCTTCATTTCGACTTAACTCAAGAACTGAACTCAAGATTACCTATTTCTCAAAAAAAAAACCGTAAGGACGTATAATTGCCAAGTTTAAATAGAATGAGGGTTATTTTTAGGGTTTTCAGTTCCTAAGCCTAGAATTTAGTTATTTCTAACGTATCAACTAAGCTTTCGGAATAAAAATCTAAGTTACCCTATTAGCTATCTTGACGACAAATTTTTTATATTTTTTGGATTTTTTTTTTATTTTTGTGGGTTTTTAATAAGGTTTGCAAATGCAGAATATACAAATGAATGCGAAGGAAGAAAGCTTACCGAGCACACCCCCAAATCTAAACTTGACAGTGCCCTCACTGTCAGGCTATACCAAGAGGGTCAAGACTGTCGGCGCTTCCTAAAAGAAATATATACAAAGCAAAAAGAAAACCAAAAATATATACACAAAAAGGTTCCCCCCAAACTTAAGTGAAACAGTGTTTCCACTGTTAAGCGTTGAAGTTCAGAGTTAGGGGAAAGAAAACAGTATCAAGCTATACAAAGCCTTACATAGGCCAAAAGTGAGCACCAACCATTCAAAAATTCTATCTCTGTAGTGTGCTGGTTGGTGAAAGAATACGATGAGGAAAGAAATGGAGAATACATGAGATCGTATGGAGATAGAAGTGGTATACGGTCTCGGTATATGAGAAGAAGAATGGCGGAAGGGAAAAAGAAACGGAGTACGAACTTGAGGGTGAAAATGGAGTGAATTGATTAGCACAATTTGTGATGACCGATATGTAAGAAGCGTTTGTGCTAACCTATTAACCCGTTGAGAAATGGGGTCAAATCCCTCAAGATTCGTGAGAAACCATGGGTAAGTCGAACTTGGTAAACCAGACACCGAAAATGAAAGTGATATGGTTTCTTTCAAGGTCGGAACGATGGAAAGGATGGAGGGGAGTGATTGAGGAAGGTCATCGGTTAAAGGTTCAGGAGGGTGTACACAGTCAATGAAAGGGATAGGATGAATTGGAAAATCCGAATCATCAATTAAAACTGGTTCATCCTCAAAACTATCCTCAAAAGTCTCCTAAAAACTTATTTCATCCATGCAAATTTCATTAAAATCGAGATGCATATGGAGTTCGGGAAAAACAGTCAATGACTCGGGATGATGAATTGGAGAGAAAAACTCATCCAAAGCAGTGGGTTCATCATCCAAAATATTCCCAGCGTCAATATCCTCAATCAAGTGAAAATAAATTTTCTCAGACACCTCATCAAAAGCATGGATTTTAATCGATTCTGGTTCTAAGATGGAGGTGTAGAGGTCAAAAGGTTGGGAATTGGTTTCATTTGGAAGGGTCCCTTCAAAATCGGGTAAATCAAACACTACAAAGTCGCACAACTCATTCATCATTTTATCTTCAATTGATAAACCATGTGGGACACTCGATAGACTTTCAAAACAGGAGTTGTGGGATTCAATTTGGAATGGGTAGGTTTGATTTGGAAGGGTTTACATCTCACTCTCTCTACTCAAATTCTCAGCATGTCCTACCGCCTCTTCATACATTTGAAAATTTGGAGCTAGTTGAAAACTAGCTACCGGGTCACTAGGTTGTATGAGGGCGGCCATGGACGCATTCAAATCCATCATCTGTTGGCATGATGCTACCCTAAAGTCTTCCAAAGACTGTTCCAGACTAGACATAGGTTGTGAAGGGGTTTCAGTAAAAGATTCAAAGTTGTTTTGATACTGGAAACTCCTAAATGACGGTTCAGAAGCAATGTCTAGGGAAGGTGAAAAAGTTGGGTAGGATGGATATGAATTGAATGGTTGGACAGGAGTAGGATCAACATTCGGATATGAAGGTGATTGGAATTGTTGATCAAAAGAATTGGCAGTGGTGAAAGGAGTGAAAGATCGGCTACGGGATTGTTCGATACGTTCAGCAATAGACATGGGTCTTGGAGTTGCAACAGGACTTGAAAAAGGGGTATCAACGTAAGAAGGTGGTGAATGTTGAAATGGTTGATACAATGTGGATTGCGGAGTTCAATTGGTAGTCCTAGACGCGTCTATCTGATCTTTCAAAGAAATTTTTGGCATGAAGGGATCGTTCGAATTTCGGCCAAAGCAAGAACCGTAAGAAGAAATGTCTGGTTGTGGGTACCAAAGTTCGGCAAGAGTTTTGCGAGGTGGGGTACCCATGATATGATGGGATGAAAGGAGAAGAAAAATGTGATTTTTTATATAATTTTTTTATAAAGTTAGTTATTAACAAAAGAATGAAATGTACAAAAATGAATCTGGACAAAAACAATCACGACACAAAAATACCACACACCTAATCGGTCTAGGGTTCACCTAGTCAACTAGACCTGCTCAAGAACTTGATTGTCGAGGTAAAACCGTGTCGAGAAACGGGCTCAAGATATACTGATCACGAGGCCAGGTAAGTGCAGAGATAAGGGGAGGTTTTCCGACGCTTTCGTGAAGGTCCTTAATTAAATAACCCTTTCTCTTTTAGCGGTTTCGCCGTTAACACTTTCCTAGACACCCCGTAAACAATATACCGTTAAGCAGTGTTCTAAACACAATTAAGCTCTCCTAGTGAGCGTGAAGTCTTTAAGGCTTAAAGTCTAGTTTCTTTTAAAATTTTGTGTGGGTAAACATTATGCTTATTTTCGTGATTTGTGGGCCACGGAAAAGGGGATCAAATCCTTTACCGTATGTTGTGGGGTTCGGTTGCCCTTAAGTCCGTATTAATGTATGCAATGCGCAATTCAATGAAAAAAATTTGTTCAAAATTTCAAACAATCTTTTTTTGTTTAAGCTCGGCACTGCAACAAATACGGGTTAGTTAATTTGAGTGTTTGGAAGCGAACTTGTAAAGAATCCTGCAAAGAATAGTATATTGGATGCGTCAGATTTGAGAAGAAGGTGTTTAAGAAATACGTACCAATAAGTTTTCGGGTTAAGAAACCCCCGTTGAAGTTAAATCCGAATAGCTTGAAATGTTCGCTTGCGCGGGTCAAACTACCCGGATCATTGGCACTGTACTTCGCAATCACCTTAGCCTTGAATATACACTTTGCTCCCCGTAATCGCCGTTCGCAATTCCGCAAAATCTACAAATGTCGGAAAAAATGGATATTAGTGCGGAAAAGAGATACGAATGCCCAAATACCTGCACACTAAAAATTATAAAAAAAAAACAATAAAAGTGGGACAAAAACAGAACAATAGAGCATAAAGGAAAAATTGGAGGCAAATAGAGGAGGTACGGCCGGCGAGCTCGGATCTTAGGCTAATGTCGCCGGTTTGTTTGCGGAGTTTGGGCTCCAAACTTCTTCTGTGATCTCACTGTTCTACTATCATCTCACTGATATTGTTTATTTCTTCAGTTTAGTTATAGAGTGCAAACAGGTCCAATTTCCAGAGAACAAAATGGTTAATTTAGTTAGTTTTTTTGTTTTGGTTTTGAAATTTTTGATTTTTATGTTTGTTTTTGAAAAATAGTGTTAGAAGTATAAATGAGATGTACAATGATTAACCCGAAATAACAAGAATAAAAACGTTACCGTCTCTCTGGCAACGACGCCATTTGATCGCACGCTTTTGGCGTGTCGAGTTTTAAAGTTCTAAAGTTTAACCGCGATCAGGACGGTGTCGCTTTGCAGCTAGCCGGTTGAGCACGGGTCGATCCACAGGGAGACAGAGCGTTTTAAGTTCTTGTCGTAACGAGTTAATGCGCGTGGGCGGAAAGTTCTTTATCTAGCCTATGTGTTATATGCAAGTATAAAGTTGTTAGGAAAATATACAATAGTGTAAGCTAAGGAATCTGCACTAAAACCTTTGAGCCGAACTTAACGATTGAAGTTAGAACAATCGGCAACAACGTGGATTAGGGTGCTTAAGCACGGTATTCGTGGAATCCGGCTTATTGACCCTTGTCCTTCCGTTCTTGTCTCTTGCTTTCGCCTCCGGCCAAATCGAGCGCAACCGGTCGCGGTTAGGAATCACCGTTAACTTGGTAGGGTAAGGTGCCTAACGGAGCGCTTGCGTAACGTTTGGATGGAGTTCAATGGAAAATACGGGAAAAGGAAATGAGAAACGGAACGTTAACTTACAATATCGTATTCTTTGCCTAACGACACCATAATAACAACCATTCATAACACAAACCAAAAAGAGCAAAAGAAAAGAACAAAGAAAAAGAACAAAGAAAAGAAAAGAGAATTATAAGTAAGTGCAAGGAATTTAAAGAGAAAGTAAGTAAATGGCATGAATTAAAGTTGCAAGAAAGTAAAGCATGAATATAAAAGAGCAAGGTAAGAAGAACTAGGAACAAAATAGCACATTACACACCATGGATTCAAATACCTAAACTTAAACTTGCAAGCTCAATTAAGAGGTTGCAAGATCAAGTGAAGATAAAGAACCTAAGGGAAAATGAAGCACAAAAGAGAGAACTTTATTAATCTTCAAGAAGATACAACTCTTGAGATCAAATACCAACCCTTAAACCTTCAAGCTCAATGAAGAGGTTGAAAGATCAAGGGAAGGCAAGGATCTCAAGGGGAAGCTATGATATTTACAAGAGAGAGAAAACAAAATGAAAAGAATGATACAATATATGGAAAAATTGGACAAAGTGAGACCCTTGAACCCTTGCCCACTGCCTGCTATATATAGGCACAAAAGAAAAGAAAATAAACAATAAAAATAGGGCTACGTGGCAGCAAGGAGGGCCCCATAGAAAGATGAAAACAGTTGGAGCACATGGGGCCGGCGACCTCGGTTTTAGAAGGAAAGTGCTCGGCTGAAATCCGAGCACTGGTGCTCGTGCTTGTAGTGTGGGTTGGTGTGCACTCCAATATGACTCTAGTGTTGTTTATTTTCTCAAATTAGGCTTGGTCTGCACCCAGGTTTTGGAGGGAAACAAGTAGATATGAATCACATCAATACTTTATGCAATAAATGCACCATTAATGCACATCACACCATGCCACTTGCACTATCCATCATGCCATGGCTGCCCCTAGGTCCATGGTCCATGTTCCAAGAGTTGTGTGTACACACATGTAATGTGTTGGACCAAAATGTGTACACTTTATTTGTTTGCAAAATAAGTCTTGGATATCGGTCGATTTGCGGTTCTGGTTGCAGTGTCGGCTCACAAATGATATATCCGTGATATTAAGTGTATTTCCAGTATTTTGCCACGGATACCTGTAATCTGTAATACTGAGCAGACACTGGTTAATAGTACCGATATATAACAAAGCAGATAACAAATGAGCGGTATTGAAATGCAATATTCTGATCTGAACAACTCCATATTAGCCCTAGCCAGGGACTTCTAGTTATAGCCAATCGAACACAGCGCAACATCAACTCCCAATACCGGGAGAGACGAAATCTCTCCTATCGCTCATTGCCTCCATGTGATTCGGGACTGTACCCAAACGCCACCGTTTTGCACGCTCTCGTGAACGTGGTAAGGTGGAAATCAAAGCACAGTAGGAATCACACAAGACTCTATGACGATCTCGGGTCTACAGACTAACCTGTACCAGTGTCACCAGAGAACTGCTTTCTGATGATAGGTATAATACCGTCTAGGAGTTTTCGGCGAGTCCGTTCAGTGTATCCAGTCTCTACTGAGCACCCGTACACCATCTTTGATGTCAAACACCAATGGATATGGGATCATCCATCGCCCATCATATGGGTCAAGATGCGTATACGCTAGTCTACTCTGGAGTATCGATGGCCTGTCTCGATACTCCCTCGACCAGGAACAGTTATAGGATGTACTCTTTGACTACCCTTGCCCCACTAGTATGATCTGCATCATAGTCCTAGTAGTCGAGTACATATCCTAAGGGCTTTATCAACATGTGAGAGTAAGACAGTAAACCAATACAAGTCAACACGTTAAGATAAAGTGAAACCAAATAGCATACTATCAGTCGAGCAAGAAAGTCCTCTCTATATATATCCAAGCATCCACTATAATATACATCATATGTACAACAATGGCCTCTAGGGCATATATACAACTAACATTAGATACACAACTTGTAGCTAACCCCCGGAATCAAATTCCGGTGATACTCGGTCGCCCATTCCTTGCAACTTCAAATGCTGTGATCAATTGTTGAAATGGTTCGATGAACCTATCTTTTGGCAACATGACAATTGAACTCAACATTTTTAGGTTAGGGAATCAACCGTCCGAACCAAGTGCTCATATGCTCAATGTTTGTTCTATCCAGGAGATCACCTCAGAGGACTGTGAATTTGAGGAATTCTTGTTTGATCACAGTGATCTTGACGCCACTAGTGCGTTCCCTTTGAACCTTCTGCTACTTCCACTTCTGCGAACGATTACGAGTGTTTCAATTTTTCAATTGATCTTGGCTTGTCGCCGCCCGAGTTAGAATCTTTCGAATTTTCGGATGCGTTAGTTGAACCATCCGACTCGGTCGCATACACTCACTTTGAGCCTCTATTGGAATCTTTCAAATTCGAGACATTTTCTCCGATCCAGCCATCTATCGTTTCACCTCTGACGCTCAAGCCTCTGCCGTCTCACCTCAAGTATGCTTACTTAGGTGACAACGAGACCCTCCTTGTCATCATCTTGTCTTCTCTATCTCTAGAGCAAGAAAAAGCCCTTCTTACGGTCTTGCAATCCAATCGGCACGCTTTTGGATGGACGATGGCGGACATCAAGGGGATTCGTCCCCTGATCTTTGAACATCACATTCACTTGATGGATGATGCCAAACAGCTAGGGATCCACAGAGGCGATTAAATCCAGTCATGAAAGAGGCTGTGAAGAAGGAATCGTCAAATGTCTGGATAGTGGTATCATTTACCCTATCTCAGACAGCCTGTGGGTCAGTCCTATACACGTTGTCCCTAAGAAGTCAGGCATTACAGTCATCACAAACAAGGCGAATGAGTTGATCCCTACTCGCACCCAGACTGGGTGGCGAGTATGCATTTATTATCGAAAACTCAACACCGCAACGCGAAAGGATCACTTTTCGCTACCATTCATTGACCAAATGCTCGAAAGATTATCTGGACATGAGTACTACTGTTTTCTGTACGGCTACTCAGGCTACAACCAGATTCCTATCGCCGAGAAAGACCAGGACAAAACCACGTTCACCTATCCTTTCGGCACGTTCACATATCGCCGCATGCACTTTGGGCTATGCAATGCTCCCGCTACCTTCAGCGGTGTATGATGGGAATTTTCTCTGACATGGTTGAGAAATTTTTGGAGATATTCATAGATGATTTCTCCATCTTTGGCGATTCTTTCGACGAGTGTCTGCAACATCTTGACGCTGTCCTTACCCGATGTAAGGATAAAAACCTCACTTTAAACTGGGAAAAATGCCACTTCATAGTACGTGAAAGTATTGTCCTAGGACATATCATTTCGCAAAATGGCATTGAGGTTGACAAAGCATAGATTGAAGTCATTTCCAATCTACCTCCTCCCAAATGCGTCAGATATATCCGAGCTTTCCTTGGCCACGCCGGTTTTTACAGACGCTTTATCAAGGACTTTAGCAAGATTTCTAGACCCTTACTCTCCTTCTGGCCAAGGATACCATATTCGACTTCGACTCGAGCTGTTTGACTGCTTTCGAATCACTGAAAAGCTCACTCACCTCTGCTCCCGTTCTTTCTTCACCTGACTGGACATATCCTTTTGAGATTATGTGCGATGCATCCGACTTTGCTATCGATGCGGTCCTAGGACAGCGCATTGATAAAATGCCGCATGCAATCTACTACGCAAGACGGACCCTGAATGATGCCCAAATGAATTACACAACAACCGAGAAAGAGTTCTTGGCTGTTGTGTTTGCTTTAGAAAAATTCAGGCCTTATTTGATCGGCTCTCCAGTCATTGTCTACATCGATCATTCAGCTCTGCAACATCTTTTTGCGAAAAAGGATGCAAAGTCTCGGTTAATACGTTGGATCCTCTTACTTCAAGAATTTGACCTTGTCATTAAGGACAAAAGAGGATGTGAAAACGTAGTGGCCGACCATCTTTCACGACTTCCTTCTTCGTCGACGTTGCCTCTCCTAATTAACGATGTTTTTCCTGATGAACAACTCTTGACAGTACCCTGCGAACCCTGGTTCGCAGTTATTATGAACTATTTGGCAACATGACTACTACCGAATGAATGGTCAAGTCAGGACAGACTTAGATTTTTATCCCAAGTAAAACACTTTTACTGGGACGAAGCCCACCTGTTCAAGTATTGTCCCGACAAAATTATTCGTCGGTGTGTTCCTGATAATGAGTTCAAGAGTGTGCTGTCGTTTTTCCACGATCAAGCTTGTGGCGGGCATTTTGGCTCAAGAAAGACAGCTGAGAAAGTCTTGCAATGCGGCTTTTACTGGCCACAACTCTTCAAAGATGCCCATGATTATTGCAAAACTTGCTCCCGGTGCCAACATTTGGGCTGGATTTCCAGGCGAAATGAGATGCCGCTCCAACCAATCTTGGTTGTTGAGATGTTCGATGTTTGGGGAATCGACTTCATGGGCCCGTTTCCCAACTCTTTTGGGAACCTGTACATTCTTTTGGTTGTTGATTATGTCTCCAAATGGGTCGAGGCAGTTTCGAGCCGGACTAATGACAACAAGGTTGTCATTAAATTCCTTAAAGAAAACATCTTTTCCCGGTTCAGGCACCCTCGCACTATCATTAGCGACAATGGGACGCATTTCTGCAATAGGTCTTTCGAGGCCTTAATGCGGAAATACTCAATCAATCATAAGCTATCCACGCCCTACCACCCCCAAACGAGTGGGCAAGCCGAGGTTTCAAATCGGCAGATCAAGCAGATTCTGGAGAAAACTGTTTCTAAGAACCGTAAAGATTGGTCTTTGAAATTAACTGATTCCCTTTGGGCATTTCGAACTGCTTATAAGACTAATCTTGGCATGTCTCCTTATCGGCTTGTTTACAGAAAGGCTTGCCACCTCCCTGTAGAAATCGAACATTGTGCTATTTGGGCGATCAAAGAGCTAAATCTCAATCTTGAAGACGCGGGCAGCTATCGGAAGCTGCAACTAATTGAACTGAACAAGCTTCGGGATGAGGCTTACGACAACGCGGTTGTTATAAAGAACCGAACGAAGGTGTTTCATGATAAACACCTTACGCTCAAAACCTTCACGTCTGGACAACAGGTACTTCTTTATGACACCCGACTCTATTTCCATCCCGGTAAGCTTCGATCTCGCTGGAAAGGACCTTTTCTTGTGCGGTGTGTGTACCCGCACGGCGCGCTGGATTTGGAGAATCCAAAGGACAGTTCGTGTTTCAAAGTAAACGGACACAGACTGAAACCGTACCTTAGCACCGAACCATCAGAGGAGCTCCTGATCTTGCAGGAGCCGGTTTACCTTGCATAATCTTCCTCTGTTTACCACCAAACTTTGGTTATCCAGCCAAAAATAGTGGAGACACTGTCTCAAATATGTTTGGGGGTATGTATATACTATTTTTTGTATATATACGTGGATATTCTTATCCGGTGCATATACATTTTTGACGAGCACTCAGTTTTTGTTCATAAATAAATATATATATATATATATATATATATATATAAAGACCGACGATTTTGACCCTTCAATAAATGTACAATGAAAGTGGGGGCACTGTCCAGTTTAAGTTTAGGGGTATGCTCGGTACGCATTTCTAACCTTTACATTCATGTGTATATTCTGCATTTGCATACATATTCAAAAACCCATAAAAATCAGAAAATTTTCTAAAAACATAAAAACTTTGTCGTCAAGTAAGCTAGTAGGAGAACTTAGATTTGATATTTCGACGGTTTTTATTTAAAGAAAGGAACAACTAGATCCTATCATTAGATTTTGAAAGCCTGAAAGATAACCCTCCTTTGAATTTAACTGTAGCTATTATACGTCTTTACATCACACTACACGTGTCGTGAGTTTTGAAAATTATATGACAAGTCTAAAATGTCTGAAAACTTTTAAATTGATAAACTATTTTTAGAGGATCAAATAGGTTTGTGCTGAAATAAGTACTATCAAGAATAGTTTCGGAAGTAAAGTGTATATGAAGGGATATTATAGATGCCTTAATAAAAACTAATTTTGAAAAATAACCCATCAGGAATTTGATTGGAGTGATTACGCACCTAACCTACTAAACACTTCTTTTATCCTAAAAAGAATTGAACAACCGGTTATGTCTCCATTCGCATTAAATCATTATGATTTTCACGCAAAAATTGGTCTTTTGTTTTAGGGCCTAGGTAACTTGAGTAATTAAGTCCGCCGGGGTGTCTCTACACCTAATGCCCTAAAACCAACTGGTTTGGGTGCATTAGCCCAAAGCTCGCTAAGAAACCTAGAAAGTCCAAATTAAAACAAAGTCAAGCAAGTGTTCTCTCCGAGTTAAAATTCCTAACGGTTCTTTGTGTGAGAATAATCTTGACAAAAGACAAGTTTTTTATAAAAATATTTTTAACAGAGATATGAAGGTTCTATCCTATGATGAAGACTATTGCACGTTCACGAAGGTGTGTATGAAACAAAAACAAGTAAAAGGTGGAGTGAAAAAAAAGACATAGTTTCCTATTAAGGAAAATAGAAATTCTGAATTTGAAACCTAACTGGAAAACGAAACTTGAGAAGTACTTATCTCTTTATAAAACTTGTGTGATCCTTTTTAAGTTTTTATCTGGACTTTATTTTGTGACATGACAAACTTTAATCGATCCTTTTGAAACTTAACAACACTATTTGCACTACACGTAAAGACATATAGAATCTTAAGTTAAATAAAGAAGCGAGGTGTGAAAAATATAGGTTCGATATTTCTAACTTTAGGATAATAGAATTGCTAGCTTTAAAACAAAACCTTAGGGTTAGAATCTTAGTTATTTCGCAAAACTAGCTTGATGGGATTTTGTGGGCAAAATCCGCTGAAAACCCTCAGGAGACAACACTCCCCTACTAGGGACTCCTAGAGGTTTAACGGCTTATTGCACTAGCTTAGTGCAACCGCGTTCCCTGCGAAAATGAGGACAGGATTCTTTTTTGTTTTGCTCGGGATGAGCAAATGATAAGTTTGGGGGTATTTGTTCATCATTAAAAACTGCATTTTAATACCGCTCATTCATTATCTATTTTGTTATATATCGGTACTATTAACCAGTGTCTGCTCAGTAATACAGATTATATGTGTTCATGATAAAATACTGGAAACTCACTCAAGAATCACGAATATAACGTTTGGAAGCTGACACTGCAAACAGAACAATAAAATGACCGATATCCAAAGAGCTTTTGCAAAATGAATGTGTGCACACAATTTTGGTCCAACACAATGCAAATGTACACATGCTCTTTTGGATGGACCATGTGATAGGGCTGCCATGATGCAAGGCAAGTAGGCGTGAGAAGTGATGTGCATTAAATGTGCATTGAATGCTAAAGATTATGATATGATTTGAAGCATCTAGTTGCCCTCCAAAACCCTGAGTGCATCCAAGGCCTTTACTGAGAAATCTAGCAGCACCAGTGAACTGGAGGAGACAACACCAGACCACACCACAAGCACGAGACCAAGTGCTCGGAATTTGGCCGAGCACATGCTCACCAAAACAGGCCTGGCCGACCCCCTTGCTCCAGTGGGCCCCAGTTTTCTACAGACCCTCCCTTGTTGCCATGTCACCCTATTTTTGTTGTTTGTTTAATTTTCTTTTGTACCTATAAATACCAGGCCAAGGGGCAAGGGAAAGGATACTTTTTTTGCTCTAGTTTTGTGTTAGAACTCTTGTAATTTGTAACTTGTTTTTCTTTGAACTCTTGCCCCTTTTTCTTGACCTTGCAGCTTCTCATTTGAACTTGCAAGCTTAAGGCTTAGGTTCTTGACTTCAAGAAGACTTGTAACTTGTTTGAAATTCAATAATAAAGTTCTCATTTCATTACCATGTCTTGCTCTTTATATACTTGAACTTGTGAAATCCTTGCTTTACTTTGATCTTCCAGCCTCTTTAGTGAGCTTGCAATCTTAAAGTTTGGTATTTGGATTTCACATTGATACGGGATCAAAGAACACACCGAAGGTTTTGCACGTTGATTTATCTGTTCTCTCTCTTTGTCTTTCTTTTCATGCTATTTTTGTTAATGTTGCCTTGCTCTTTTCTTTTTCATTTTGTTTTTTGAATATGTGCGAGTAATCGATTCACTTGTTAAAGGTAGAATATGGTTAGTTTGTGTTTGAAGATGTGTTTTTACTAAAACCTTAAAAACCCTAACTTTGCAATTGAAACTCCGAGCAAACCACTCACAATTCCGCTCCATTAGGCATCCTATCCTACCACGATAGCTGTCAATCCTAATTGTGACCGGATTGCTAGTGGTTTACCGAAGACTAAGATCAAAAGACATCAACGGAAGGACAAGTGATAAGGAATACGGATTTACCTCAAAACCGCAAATACCGTATTTCAAGTTCCCTAATCCACGTTGTTGCCTATTACCTTAGTGTCAATACCAAAGTTGGGTCTATAAGGAAACGACAAACACCATCCTCGCACAAACTAACCTAAAACTACCCTTAACAAGTCCTTTAATTGAACATATCCTTATTTCAACACTTAATATAAACAACAAACTAAAAACACGTTGTTAACTCGTTAAAACAAGCCTAAAAACCTACCATCTCCCTGCGGACGACCCGTACTCATCACGGCTAGCTACACGTGACACCGTTTTTGATTGCGGTAATTTTAAAATTCTTTCTAAATACGACACGACAAAAACATAACAATCATATGCGCATGCCTGGAAAGTTTCCTGTATGTTTGAAACTCCCGATGTGATTTTTTACCCCAAGCGGTTTATGACCTTGACAGAGGTCAACATATCATAAGTCGCAAGTCAAGTTCAACTCGTCATTATCCTGGATTAACTTAGACCCACCCGCACGAGCCCTTAACAGAGGTCAACATGATCGTGTGACTGTCCTAATAATAGCATATCTATGCAACAAACAAGCATTACTCGCTACCAATCACTGTAGGAATGCCTAGCACGGCAGCAAGGTTTCGGAAGGCATCGTCCATGCCCATTTCAAAAATTTGCCATGCTAAACAACCCTAACCCTAGAATCTTAACTAGTGAATTAGACAATACAACATATAAACATCTTTACATCTAATTGAATATGGAATACAACCTTTGTAGACCGGTCCTTTACTTCAATAGCTCCATGTAGTAGTCCCTTCGCTCCAAGTAGTGATCTTCCGGACTTTAGAATGGCTCCACAAGATGAAAGGAACAAGCTTGCACGAAGTCTTCGAGGCCGAAGATGATCCACGTCGAGGAGACACTAACCTAAGCTACCTCTTCACTAATTAGGGATTAGTGAAGCTAACACCCTAAATTAAATGGCTAATCTAGTAGAGGATGATGAAGTAGGATTTTTGCTCACTTTAGAAATCTTTTTCTCACTAATTTTCCTCACCTCTCCAAAACATAGAGAGCTCTCTCTTGTTGATGAAGACCAATAATGTTATGGCAACCATGGGTGAGAAAATATCTCATATAACTCATGTAGAGACTTTACCATGGGTTTAGATAATGGTTAGGTTAATAAATATCTAAGATAAGACAAAACTAGTGGACTAAGTCAATGGGTCTACAAGCTTCCACAAGCT
This sequence comes from Agapanthus africanus, assembly GCA_030015575.1. Taxonomy (NCBI): domain Eukaryota; kingdom Viridiplantae; phylum Streptophyta; class Magnoliopsida; order Asparagales; family Amaryllidaceae; genus Agapanthus; species Agapanthus africanus. The sequence continues at coordinate 214,324,662 of JASDDO010000004.1, forward strand.
TCACCCATGTGACTAATTTCCAACTAATTTGGATTTACTTTAAATAAATAAACCTTACATTAACATGAGCATGGTGTTAGTCTCATACACCCATGTAGCATGTATCATCAAGCATGCCACAAAAAGAAATACAATTAATATATATCACATATATATTAAATGCATAAGTGAGAAAAGAAATGCTTAAGTGAGCTAATATTAGTTAATGTAAATTAATATATCCATATTATAATTATACATTAAATCATTAAATCAACACTTGATTTAATAATCCGTCTATATCTCATATGACCGACTAATATTATTTGTATCAACTTATCGAATCAACACTTGATTCGATAACCCGGCTATATCTCATATAACTGACCGATATTATAAATCGCGAGAATAGAATATGGTATCACATACTGGTATTAATCTCAGTCCACGCCCATATCACATATATTCTCCTACTTTGTTTTGTCTGAGCCAGTAAACCTCTGTGTAGGACTGCAAAGACTCGTCAATACGCCGACAGTAGGTGATGATCATATCAGGCACTCACAAGCCGTCAGCGGAACTAGCTGGACGTAATGACTACCCGGGTATTGAGCGATCATAATATCAATAAGCAAGCCTGCTCATACTCCTGTAAAGCCTGTCAGTAACACTACCGTACAATCCGGTCTTTTCGTCTGATATGTCGCATATCTAGTCTAGGGGTGGTAAACGTCAGACCCCAGTAACCGATAAGTCGTGCCGATATGAGGCTCATATCGGGTCGAGAAACTACTGATAACACTTACCAGTAAATCTCAGTATCAGCCCTGGTCAGGGACTTCCTGTTATAGCCAATCGAGCATAGCGCAACATCAACCCCCAATACCAGGAGAGACGAATCCCCTCCTATCACTCATTGCCTCCATGTGATTCGGGACTGTACCCAAAAGACACCATTTTACACGTTCTCTTGAACGTGGTAAGGTGGAAATCAAAGCACAGTGGGAATCACACAAGCCTCTATGACGATCTCGGGTCTATAGACTAACCTGACTAGTGTCACCAGAGAACTGCTATCTAACGATAGGTATAATACCATCTAGGAAATCTCGGTGAGTCCGTTCAGTGTACCCAGTCTCCACTGAGCACCCGTATACCATCTTTGATGTCAAACACCAATGGATGTGGGATCATCCATCGCACATCATACGGGTCAAGAAGCGTATATGCTAGTCTACTCTGGAATATCGATGCCTTGTCTCGATACACCCTCGACTAGGAACAATTAAAGGATGTACTTGTGGACTACCCTGGCCCTACTAGTATGATCTCTATCATAGTCCTGGTAGTCAAGTACACATCTTAAGGGCTTTATCAACATATGAGAGTAAGATAGTATCACAATACAAGTCTACATGTTAAGAAAAAGAGCAACCAGATAGCATACTATCATGTCGAGCAAGAAAGTCCTCTCAATATATGTCCAAGCATCCACTATAATATACATCATATGTACAATAATGGCCTCTAGGGTATACACATAACTAACAATCTCCCACTTGCACTAAGGCCAGTTGTTGTAGTATCTCATACTAACATCCCGAAGAGTCTCTCAAATTGTATCTGGGGTATGGCCTTTGTGAATGGATCCGCTATGTTGTTCTTCGTGTCAATTCTCCTGACCTCGATCTTCCGGCGATCAACTATCTCCCGGATCAGCTGATACCGCCTCAGAATATGCCTGGATCGTTGATGGGACCTGGGTTCCTTGGCCAAAGCCACTGCTCTATTGTTATCACAATACAAAGGTATTCGATGCTCGATGGACGGAACTACTCTAAGTTCGTTTATGAACTTCTTCATACAGACGACCTCTTTGGCAGCATCGTTGGCAGTGATGTATTTAGCCTCCATCGTCGAGTCTGCCATGGTTTCTTGCTTGGAACTCTTCCAACAACCCACCCCTCCATTAAGGGTAAAGACAAATCCCGAGATCGACTTAGAGTCGTGCTTATCACTCTGGAAGCACGAATCGGTAAAGGACTCCACTTGGAGTTCACCGTTACCATACACCAAGAACATCTCTTTAGTCCTTCTCAAGTACTTGAGAATGTTCTTCACAGCTTCCAGTGATTCTCTCTTAGATCTGCATGATACCTACTCACTACACTTAGTGAGTATGCTACATCGGGTCTGGTACATAAAATCGCATACATGAGAGAGCCTACTACCGAAGCATAGGGTATCCCTTGCATGCGAGCTCTCTCCAAATCAGTCTTGGGAGACATCTCTTTGGAGAGAGTGAGTCTTATGATAGTGGGTAAATTCCTACGCTTGGAATCTTCCATACTAAACCTCTTTAGTATGGTGTCTATGTATCTGGATTGGGACAATCCCAGTATCAGTTTAGATCTATCTCTATAGATCTTAATCCTCAAAATGTAGGAGGCATCACCTAGATCTTTCATTGAGAATCTTTGTGATAAGAAGAGCTTGACCGAGTGCAGCATAAGAACATCATTTCCTATCAAGAGTATGTCATCCACGTACAATACGAGGAAGACTACCTTACTCTCTGCCACCTTATTGTATATACAAGGTTCATCTACGTTTTTGATGAAGTCAAACTCTTTGACTACCACATCAAAACAGTTGTTCCAACTCCGTGATGCCTGTTTCAACCCGTAGATTGATTTAAGCAGCTTGCACACCTTCCCGCTGCTCCCACTGTCCACGAAGCCCTCTGGCTGAGTCATGTACACGCTCTCTTCTAAATCACCATTTAGAAAGGCGGTCTTAACATCCATTTTCCATATTTCGAAGTCTTGGTATGCAGCGATGGCAAGTAGGATCCGGATGGACTTAAGCATAGCTACTGGAGAAAAGGTTTCATCATAATCCACACCTGGTCGTTGACGAACACCTTTTGCAACAAGTCTAGCTTTGAAAGTCTCAACTTTTCCATCTACACCAAGTTTCTTCTTAAAAATCCATTTGCTCCTTATAGGTTTTACCCCTTCGGGAGCAACTTCCAAAGTCCATACTTTGTTGGTGTACATGGATTCCATCTCAGATCGCATTGCATCCAGCCATTTCACAGAGTCCCCACTCGTGATGGCTTGCTCGAAGCTAGTTGGGTCATCATCTTCCATGATGCAATCCTCTCTCCCACCATCAATGAGAAAACCGTAGTATCTCTCAGGTGTATGAGGAATCCTACTAGATCGACGGAGACGCTGAGGTTCGTTAGGAACTATCGAATCCTTTGGTTCCACTAAATCTTCAGTTGTAGTCTGTGTAGCTGGAACTTCTTCCAGTTCTACCTCTTTGTCACTAATTTCTTTTACAAGAAATTCCTTTTCTAAAAAGGTGGCATGTTGAGCAACAAACACCTTTTGTTCCTCACTGTGGTAGAAAAAATATCCATATGAATTCTTTGGATATCCTACAAACTTGCGAAGAACTGATTGTGCCTCGAGTTTGTCCGGATTTTGCCTTTTGACATAGGCCGGACTACCCCATATCTTAACTCGTTTAAGATATGCTTTCTTCCCACTCCATATCTCATATGGTGTGGTAGGTACAGATTTAGATGGAACTTGATTCCATACGTATGCAGCCGTCTCAAGCGCATAACTCTAAAAGGAAATAGGTAACTCAGCGGTGCTTATTATAGAGCGCACCATATCTAATAGGGTGCGATTCCTCCTTTCCGATACACCGTTGTGCTATGGTGTATACGGAGGAGTAAGCTGAGAGAGAATCCCATTCTCTTTTAGATAGTCCAGGAACTCATTTCTCAAGTATTCTCCTCCCCGATCATTTCGTAGGATTTTAATACTTTTACCCGTCTGGTTCTCGACTTCATGCTTATATTCTTTGAATTTCTCAAAAGCTTCAGACTTTTGTTTCAATAGGAACACATGTCCGTATTTTGAGAGATCGTCAGTGAATGTAATGAAGTACGAGGAACCATTCTTGGCATGTGTAGACATGTGACCGCATACATCACTATGTATCAGTCCCAAGAGTTCCGTAACTCTTTCTCTGTGTCCAGTAAACGGAGTTTTGGTCATCTTTCCTTTGAGACATGAATGGCAAGTTTCATAAGATGATAATTCGAACGGATTCAAATATCCATTCTCATATAACTTAGCTAGTCGTTTCGCATTGATATGACCTAGTCTACAATGCCATAAGAAGGATTCGTTTATTTCTGAACTCTTCCTCTTGTGTGTGTTATGTACGTTAAGAACTGTGTTTTGATTCAGAGCGTATAACCCGTTACATAACACACCAAACCCAATCAACACTTGATTTAGGTAAATGTTATAACATTATTCTCTACTACAAAGTTATATCCTTCTTTATCTAATAAAGAAATTGATATTAAATTGCATATCATAGAGGGCACGTAATAAAATTCGTTCAAGATCAAAGTATTCCCATTTGGTAATATAAGGTGATATTCACCAACTGCTTTGGCTGCAACACTTGCACCATTCCCTACTTTTAGAGAATGATCACCTATTCCCAGTTCTCTACCTTTCCTTAGCCCAAGTAACATATTATATATGTGGGATCCCGATCCGGTATCTAATACCCAGGACGTAGAGTGTACTGAGAAATAGTTCTCGGTAACTAACACACCCGAAGAAGATGCATCAACATGCATATTTTTCGTTTGGGTAGCATGGGAACCCGGATGTTCCCCTAAATCCTGCTCGGACTTATAACAATTATAAGTTGGAGCGGAACCAACGTTCCCCAGCTCAGCATAACAAGCGGGTTCAGTCAATACATCCATATTATTAACTTGATTAAGGCCTGATATGGTCGCTACCTGGAGAGAGAGAGAGAAGAAGAAGACACTTAGCGTATGCTCTTTCAAGATTAGATTGGTTATTATCTTATCTAATTAGGATGGTTCCTACTGTTTTTATTAAATCTTCCTTCAAACCCTAAAAGGTAAGACTAGCCGGGATTAATTACACCGTATAAGTTCGCCAATCTTTCAGCCAGGTCAGTGTCGGTACTTTGAGGGAGGTTCCCCGTGCTTTCGAATGGACCTAATTAAAATAAACCTCGTTTTCCTAGGGGCGTAACCCCGTTAACACCTTTCTAGACACCTACTTGATCGACTAATTGTGATGTGTAAAACTCTCCCAGGAGTAACTTATTATGCGCAGTGGGTATCGGGATCCAACTATCTCATAGAAGGTATGCAATCTCATTGCAAATTTCAACACTTGAAATTCCCGATAATGGTTTTTACCCCTAGCCACTTATGACCTTGACAAGGTCAACAAATCAAAAGCGCTAGTCAAGTTCTACCCGTCATTTCTTGATTGGATTAAACCCACCCGCACGACCCTTGACAAGGTCAACAAGGCGTACGACTACCTTAATCCAATCGCATCTCATGCTTTAGCAGATAAGCATTAATCAGCTACCGTACACTACGCCTTGACAAGGTCAACAAACGTAGTACGAATACTGAATAGTCCTTATCTGAAATGACGGAGGGCTACGCCAAGTTTATAAGAAAACCTTTTGCGTAATGAACTTGATATCATTATAGAAACAAGTGATTTTTGAAAAGGAGTGTTTTTAGGCATTTACTAGTTTTGCTAAAGAGGTCACTCCCGGTGAAGGGATCTCGGCTCTTTCCTTATCGAATAAGGTGCAGGATATTTCATAAATACCACTATGCAAAGCAAGAACTAAAGAAGCAATAAAAAGGCAAAACCGAGTGGGTTGTATAATCTGCTAGATTTTGCTAAAGAGGTTACTCCCGGTGAAGGGATCTCGGCTCTTTCCTTATCGAATGAGGTGCTGGATATTCTACAAGGAATACGACTATGCAAAGCAAAAAACTAGAGCTACCATTTTTAGAAAATTTGATTCCACAACATCTTATACGTTTCTTTCTTTTTCATTAATCTCATTAATGAAGTCCCATCATTTATGCTTTCTAAGCATCACAGAAGAAACGAAAATACAATGTACGCTTATGCCATCCGCATTCGCCACAGTGTCCCGTTATGCACCGTTAGGTTACTTAACTAACGGCATTGCGGGACGGGACTAGCGCGGGTGCAAAACATAAGCAACGTTTATTATATATCATATATATAATAATAAAGCATTCGTCTCACGCATATAAAGTGATCACATCACAGAATATCAGCAGCAGAAGATAACATATGAAATATTGGATATACTAGGAATTCTGTGTTTTAAATTAAGCCAGTATAAAACACGGATTCCACGGTCGCGATGAATAGTCAAACCCACATCCCTAGACCCCTACGAGAGCGGTAAGCAACCCTACCAATTCTAGAGTTAGGAGACCCAGACTCAACTTCTCGAGATGGTTTCCCACTGGACCCTAGAACCTAGTTACTTGTGCTCCCCTCCTTGGGTCTATCCTAATGCGGAAAAGTAAATAATATACATCGATGGTGACATCATTCTCATCCTGGAAGTGCCCCAATAAAAGAATATTACATACAAGTTTTTACATGAATGAAAATGAAAAACTCTCATCTCACATAAAACCCTCGGCTATTCAAAACATGACAATTCAATATAACATATCACAGCAACACATAACATCATATGTCATCAACGTAAATAAATATGCGTATCCCAATTGTCTTTGACATATAGCAACGAAACCGGCGATACACTGTTGGGATTCCTTAGCACCCTACTGGGTTTTCACAACAACTACCATGCCAAATTTAAAAAATCTAAGGTGCTAATCAATCCTAAGCCAGGATCAAGCGAGAGTAACTAGACAATATAACATGTAATCTACCATTACACTAAGTGAAAGAGAAATACAACCTTTGTAAACCGGTTCTTCACTTCTAAAGCTCCGTGTAGTAGTCTCTTCGCTGTGAGTATCAATCTCCCAAACTCTAGTATGGGTTCTCCCGGAGAAATGAACAAGCTTGCTCGAAGTCTTCGAGGCCGAAGATGATCTACGTCGAGGAGACTCAAGCTCATGCTACCTCTTCACTAATTGTAAAATTAGTGAAGCAAACACCCTAAACTACCCAAGCAAGTGTGTAGGATGATAAAGTAGGAAGTGGGCCCGCTTTAGATTTCTTTTTCTCATATTATTTTCTCACCATAGAAAAAGCTAGTAAGCTTTTTCTCTCATGAAGAGGAAGAAGAAGAAGTGAGGAGAGAATGAACTCATGAGGTGAGAATGTGAACCATGGGTGAGTTAGTGTCATACACTAACCCTTGTAGAGAATAAACCATGGCTAGTTAATAATGGTTAGGTTAATAAATATCTACAAGTAAAACAATCTTAGTGGACTTGGTCAACAGTTCCACAAGCTTCAACCATGTGACTTAATCCCACTAATTTTGATTAACTTAGATAAATATAAACCCATCATATTATTAAGCATGGTGCATGTCTCATACACCCATGTTACATGTGGCATCTAGCATGACACAAAAGTTGTACATTAATATATATCACATATACACTAATGCAAACAAGTGAGAAAAGAAATCATAAGTGAGCTAATATTAGTTAATGTAATCTAGTATATCTAATATACAATTATACATTAAATTATTAAATCAACATTTGATTTAATAATCCGGCTATATCACATATAACCGACTAATATCAAATGCAACAACTTATCGAATCAACACTTGATCCGATTATCCGGCTATATCTCATATAACCGACCGATGCCACAAATCGCGAGAATAGAATGCGGTATCATATACGCACATTAATCTCGGTCCCGCATATATCTCATATGTTCTCCTACTCCGTTTCGCTTGAACCAGGAAACCACTGTATAGGACTCTAAAGACTCGTCAATACGCCGGCAGTAGATGATGATCATATCAAACACCCACAAGCTGCAAGCGGTCTGCTAAACGTAATGGCCACCCGGGTATTGAGCGATCAGAACATCAACAAGCAATCCTGCTCATACTCCCGCGAATCCAATCAGTAACACTACCGTACGGTCCGGTCTCTTCGTCTGATATGTCGCATATCTCGTCTAGGGGTGGTAAACGTCAGACCCCAGTAACTCGATAAGTCGTGCCGATATGAGGCTCATAATGGGTTGAGAAACTACTGGTAACACTTACCAGTAAATCTCTGAATCAGCCCTAGCTAGGGACTTTATGTTATAGCCAATCGAGAACAGCGCAACATCAACTCCCAATACCGGGAGAGACGAATCCCCTCCTATCGCTCATTTCCTCCATGTGACTCGGGACTGTACCAAAAAACCACCGTTTTTCACGTTCTCATGAACGTGGTAAGGTGGAAATCAAAGCACAACAGGAATCACACAAGACTCTATGACGATCTCGGGTCGACAGACTAACCTGTACCAGTGTCACTAGAGAACTGCCATCTGACGTGAGGTATAATACCATCTGGGAGTTCTCGGCTAGTCCGTCCAGTGTACCCAGTCTCCACTGAGCACCCATATATCATCTCTGTGTAAGTCCACGTTACCTCTCCCGGTTCTTTCGGGCTTGCGGAAATGATGAAAAACGATTTTTCTTTTGGTGGTAACATGGACTCAAAATACGGATCTTTGTTAAACAACTATCTAACAACCTAACTAGGAGTTTTACCTACTCGGTTAGGGGTTATACCTTAACTTGAACTCCTTCTCTTGGACTCCTTGTGGTGGTTGGATAGTTCTCTCCTCGTCGTCTCTTTGTGCCGAAGATGGATCCACCTGAAAGCTTCTACCTTTGGCTTCAACCTCAATCTTGAGGAAACTAGAACACTTGGTTTGCTAAACCTTGTTTACTAGGATGAGTAGAGAAGTGTGTTGGGCTTTTTCTCTATGGTTCTTGCTTCTCAACACAAGAGACAAATAGAACCATGAACTAGAGAGAGAGCAAGAGGAAGAGGGAGAGCTTGAGGATGAGAGAGAATGAGAATGATAGAATTGAGCAAGACTTTTCTCACCCTTGCTCTCATAATCCAAAATAATCATAACCAATAATAGTAATTGAGTATTATATGATGGTTCAAGTCAAAATGGCAATATCATTTCATGCACTCATTTTGTGAAGAATAACAGGCAAGCAAAATTCTTTGCCATGAAATGATAGCCATTGCAATGATAATGGTCAACTAGTCCAACCTAGTCAACCGGTCAACAAAGTCAACAAGTCATCCTTTCAACCCAACCATGGCACAATAATACTTAATTAATATTATCATTAATCATATTTCTTATTCTCATTAGGGTTTAGCAAAAGTCAACAGTCAACAACCCTAATGAGAATCCTCTGCCTCTGTCTCTATCAACCGTGCATACACACCCGCATCCGCGTTCCGAGGAACACGAATACAAACGAGATAAAACCAATCCCAAAACGTATACTAGGATCTGGCTTAAACCAAAGCCCGCTAGTGATAACTGCCCGGACAATAAATGTGCACAAGTGTACGGATGTGACCGAACCCTGTCGCAAAACCATGCGACCTCTACTCTTTTACCAAAAGGCGAATAGCTCTCTGTGTGGGACTCTAAAGACTCGACACTACACTGGCAGTGGGTTTAACCACAGACCGCAAGCGGCACTAGCTGTGCGTAACGGCCCCCAGGTAGACGCTGATAAGAAGACGGACGAGGTGAAACCCATCTGAACTCCTACTGAGCCTGAATGTGACAATCTGCGTACAGTCCGGTCTGTTCGTCTGAGAATATCGCATAGCGGGCCTAGGGGGGCGGTAAACGTCAGTCCCCTAATAGCGGTACGAGTCGTGTCGGAGTGTAGCCCAGAACACCCTGAGATAACACTGGAAACCTACCAGTATATCTCGCTTGCCCTGCCAGGGACTTTGTGTAATGGCTCTCCTAGACACAGCACTATATCAACCCCCAATACCGGGAGAGACGAATCCTGTCTAACCGTCACTGCCTCCGAGTGCTTCGGGACTACACCCAACTACTACCTGTTTGCACGACTCCTTTGAGTCGTGGTAGGGTAGTAATCTAAGTACAGTGGGAACACACTCGAGGCGAAGTGACAGTGTCAAGTAAGCGGACTAAGCTGTACTCATGTCACCTGAGAACTGATAACTGATGATAGGTATAGTACCAACCAACAGTTCCCGACGAGTCCTGTCCAGTGTACTCGTAACCTAACGAGCACCCACATACTATCTCAAGTACAACGTACTGACGGCTGTGGGACAGACCGTCTCCCCTGCTGGGATGAGAAGCGCATACGCTAGTCTACTACGGAGTATCGATGCCCTGTCTCGATAGTCCTAGGACTAGGGACCTGCATAAGGATGTGCTTGTCGATTACCCAGCCCCCACGAGTGTGACTGCCATCACAACGCTGGTAATCAAGCAATGATCCTAAGGGATCCACTAATGTGTATAGGTGATGTACTAAAAGAAATACATGTACACATTGAAGTGGAAACAAACCAAGTAGCATACTACTATTTTGAGCAAGATTGTCAATACAAGGTGAATATCCCAAGCTTCCATTAAGTAATATACAAACTAGTATGATACAGTAATGGCCTCTAGGGCATATACATTAACAATCTCCTACTTGCACTAAGGCCATGTACTGGCGTATCGAAGACCTATCATCTCGATCAGCCGTTCGAACTGAGTCTGGGGTAAGGCCTTCGTGAGTGGATAAGCAGTGTTATCTTCCGTAGTAACTCTCCGAACCTTGATCTCCTGGCGACCCACGATCTCCCTGATCAGGTGATACCGCCTCAAGATGTGTCTGCACTTCTGATGGGACCTGGGTTCCTTCGCTAAAGCTATAGCCCCGTTGTTGTCGCAATACAGAGGTATTGGATCAACAATGGACGGAACCACCTGAAGTTCTGTCAAGAACTTCCTTATCCAGACGGCTTCTTTTGCGGCATCTGTAGCAGCAATATATTCCGCTTCCATCGTCGAGTCAGCAACGGTTTCCTGTTTGGAACTCTTCCAACACACCGCCCCTCCATTGAGGGTAAAAACATAACCCGACATGGACTTGGAATCATCCTTGTCACTCTGGAAGTTGGAGTCAGCAAAGGCCTCGATCTGGAGGTCTTTTTCGCCATACACCAAGAACATCTCCTTAGTCCTTCTCAGGTACTTGAGAATGTTTTTACCGCTATCCAGTGCTTCTCCCCAGGGTTTGACTGATACCGGCTTACCACACTCAGTGCATAAGGTACATCTAGTCTGGTACACAACATCGCATACATTATAGATCCTACCGCAGAAGCGTAGGGTATAATAGACATGCGATCCCTTTCCAAATCAGTCTTGGGAGATATCTCCTTGGAGAGGGTGATCCCGTGACAAGCCGGTAGATTACCGCGCTTGGAATCTTCCATACTGAATCTTCTCAGTATGGTGTCGATGTACCTGGACTGTGAAAGTCCTAATATCCTCTTGGATCTCTTACGATAGATCCGGATTCCCAGAATGTAAGAGGCATCACCCAGGTCTTTCATGGAGAACCTGTGTGACAAGAACCCTTTGACAGATTGTAGCATAGGAATTTCATTTCCTATTAGACAATGTCATCCACGTATAAAACGAGGAATACGACAGTTCTTGTTACAAATCTACTATAGATGCATGGTTCATCTGGATTTTTGATAAAGCCAAATTCTTTGACCGTTTCATCAAAAACAGATGTTCCAACTCCGCGATGCCTGCTTTAGTCCATAGATGGACTTAAGCAACTTGCACACCTTTTCGCTGCTCCCACTCTGAATGAAACCCTCTGGCTGGTCCATATAGACACACTCCTCTAAATTTCCATTTAGAAAAGCGGTCTTTACGTCCATCTGCCAAATCTCATAATCGTGGAAGGCAGCAATGGCAAGAAGGATCCGAATGGATTTCAGCATAACCACTGGAGAAAAGGTTTCGTCATAGTCCAAACCAGGTCTTTGACGAAAACCCTTTGCAACAAGTCTAGCCATATAGGTCTCAACCTGTCCATCTACACCAATCTTCCTTTTGAAGATCCACTTGCATCCTATGGGTTTTACCCCATCTGGAGCAACGTTCAACGTCCATACTTTGTTGGTGTACATGGACTCCATTTCGGTCCGCATTGCATCCAGCCATTTTACTGAGTCAATGCTCTGAATGGACTGCTGGAAGCTAATCGGCTCATCACTATCAATGATGCAATCCTCTCTATCCCCGTCTATGAGAAAACCGTAGTATCTCTCGGACGGATGAAACTTCTTACTACTCCTGCGGAGTGGCGCAGGAATGTCCTGATCTTTCGAACCCTCTGGTTCTACTAAGCTTTCAGTAATAGCTCATGGTTCTGGAATTTCATCCAGTTCTATTGCGCTCCCACTTATCTGATTTTCCAAAAACTCAGTTTCTAAGAAGTGGGCATGACGAGAAACAAAAACCTTTTGTTCCTCTTCGCAATAGAAGAAATATCCCTTGGAGTTCTTCGGATATCCCATAAACTTGCACTGTACTGAGCGTGCCTCGAGTTTGTCCGCATGCTGCTTTTTGACAAATGCTGGACATCCCAATGTCTTAATGTGCTTAAGATAGGGTTTCTTCCCACACCACATCTGATATGGTGTGGTAGGCACAGTCTTAGTTGGAAATCAGTTCAAAAGGTATGCAGCTGATTCTAGTGCATATCCCAAGAATGATCGCGGTAACTCAGCGTTACTCATCATGGAACGTACCATATCCAATAGGGTCCGGTTCCGTCTCTCCGATACACCGTTATGTTGCGGAGTGTACGGAAGAGTAAGCTGAGAGAGAATTCCATTCTCTTTTAAGTTATCCAGGAACTCGGCACTTAAGTATTCACCACCTCGATCATATCTCAGAGTCTTGATACTTTTGCCTGTTTGTTTTTCTACTTCATTCTTATATTCTTGGAATTTTCCAAAGGCTTCGGATTTATGTTTCATTAAGAAGACATATTCGTACCTTGAAAAGTCATCCGTAAAAGTAATGAAGTAAGAATAACCGCTCCGCGCATGCGTAGACATTAGACCGCACACGTCGCTGTGTACGAGTCCCAAGAGCTCGCTCGCTCTTACTCCGTGTCCAGTGAACGGAGTCTTTGTCATCTTTCCTTTGAGACAGGATTGACAAGTTGCATATGATTGATATTCGAACGGATCCAAATATCCTTCTGTATGTAACTTTGTCAACCTTCTCTCATTGATGTGACCCAGTCTACAATGCCATAAGAAAGCCTGATTTGTTTCCGGAGACTTTCTTTTGTGTGTATTCTGGACATTGAAAATCTGTGGTTGGTTTAATACGTATATACCATTGCTTAATGTACCTGACCCAATCAAAACTTGATTAAGGTGAATGTTTACAACATTGCTTACAAATGCAAATTCATAACCTTCTTTAGATAATAAAGATACAGATATGATATTACAGGTTGCATTGGGTACAAAATAAAAATCACGCAAAACCAAAACATGTCCATCTGACATTCCCAGGTTATAGTCCCCCACGAACTCTGCATCCATGCCAGCTCCGTTTGCAACTCTGAGGGTCATATCACCTGCCTTCAAAACCCTACGCCTTCTCAGTGCCTGTAAAGAATTACAGATATGAGATCCTGATCCGGTATTCAATACCCAGGATGTAGACTTTATTGATAGACAATTTTCAATAACATACACACCTGAAGCTGAAGCCGCAACTTGCTTCAGATCCTGGTTTCTGGCCTTCCAAGCCCTGCAATCCTTTTTCCAGTGTCCTCTCTTGTGACAGTAAAAGCACTCTTCCTTCCCCACAAGCTTTCCCGCTACCTTTGCTGCCTTTGCCTTTCCCTTCGTATCCACTTTACTAACACCGCCCCTTGGTTTGGTGGGGGTTTTCTTCTTCTTTCCCTTGGCTTTCTCCTTGGACCTAGAAGAGGAAGATCCTTCTACAAACAAAGTGGATGTTTCCCTACCTTTCTGTAGGGTGCCCTCTGCACTCCTCAGCATGTTGAGGAGTTCTGAAAGTTCGACTTCTTTTTCTTGCAAGTTGAATTTCAGGATAAACTGGGCATAAGTGGAAGGAAGGGACTGGAGAATCAAGTCCGTGTAGAGCTCGTTCTGTAACGTGGTCCCAAGGTCCGCGAGCTCCTCAATAAAGCAAATCATCTTAAGCACGTGTTCCGCTACCGATGATCCGACGGCCAATCTCGCCGAAAACAGCTTTTTCGAGACTTCGTATCTGGAGATACGGGATTGCTCTCAATACAGTTTTTTTGTATGGAGAAATATGGATTCAAGGTCCATATTCTCGTGCCTCCTTTGATGTTCATTGTCCATAGAGGCAAGCACGAGGCACTTGGCCTTCGCGCAGTCGATTTCCCAGGTCTTACGGATTTCCCTATCCGCGACGCTGGTTTTGGGACCTGGGACAGGGGGAGCTTTGGTGGTGAGGAGATACCCCAACTTGTCATAAGTGATTGCCATTTTGACATTCTTGAGCCAATCTTTGTAGTTTGGCCCTGTCAGTATGTTTTTATCTAGTAGTAACTTAAGTCCAGTCATGATGTTTGGTCGCTGTAATTAGGAGAGAGAGAAGAAACACTTTAGCATGATTCTCTTGCAAGTTTAGAGTGGTTTTTAATTTGTCTAAACATGATGGCTCCCACTTTCTCTCGAATCCCTCCTCAAATCAAAAAGGAAGAATTAGTCGGGATCAATCTCACCGTACAATACTTGCTTAACCGTTCAGCCAGGCCAGTGTTGGTACTTTGAGGGAGGTTTTCCAACACTTTCGCGATGTTCCTTAATTAAATAACCTCTTTTCCCTGTGGGCGTAGCCCCGCTAACACCTTTCTAGACACCTACTTGGTTTATAGCATTGATCATTAGTTGAGAAATTTCCCGAGGAGTAGCATATACTCACAGTAGGATCGGGATCCAAATATTATCGCGTGACAAAACTAAAGGAATCCTACCAGAATCATCACACTCCAAATGGTATGCAGCGCTAGCAAGTTTCAGTTTCTTTTGAAACTTCCGATGTGGATTTTTTACCCATGCTCTTATGACCTTGACTTTGGCCAACAAATCATAAGTCACATGTCAAGTTCTACCCGTCAATCTCCAGGTTAATTTGAACCTACCTATACCTACCCTTGACTTTGGCCAACAAGGCAGTACGACTGTCCCAAACCAACACATCTATCTATGCTGCACATGAATACCCAATAGCTACCAATCACTATGCCTTGACTTGGCCAACAAACATAGCTTGAATACTATTGACTATCCATGTGAAACGACGGAGGGCTACGAATAGTTTTGGCGAAACCGTGAACGTAGTGAACATGATATAATCGATGGAACGAGATAGCTTTTAAAAGGAGTGGCTTAAGCTCCGCGTTTAAAAGTTGTTTTTGAAAAGAAACCGAGTTGTTTTGAAAGTGTTCCAACGACTCAACTTTGGTTTATTTTCTTGCATTAATTTAATGCGTCCCATCATTTAATCCTACCATTGCAGAAAACAATGAAAATATGACGTACGCTTATGCCATCCGCATTCGCCATGGGGCCCCGTCATTACCCGTTAGGTTACTTAACTAACGACAGAGCGGGGGCTGGACTAGCGCGGATGCAAAGCATAAGCAACGCCTAAATAGATATCATATATAGATATACACATTCGTCACATGCAATGATAGCCATTCCAGATAACAGATGAAAATATTGGATATACTAGGAATCTGCATTCCGTACGAGCCTGTAACGAAGAGCGGATTACACGGTCGCGATGAATAGCCAAGACCCCACCCTAGACCCCTACGGGTGCGGCAAACTACCCGCTAAGTTCCCGAATCGAAGCAACCTCTCTCAACACCGTGAGTAGGCCACTCGGCACTTCGAGATACCCGGTAGTTTGTGCACCCTACCTTGGGTCCATCCTAGGAGCAAAAACAGTAAAAGAAATTATACAATGACGGCTACAACCCCATCCCGGTTGTGCGGCCATATAAATAATATTACATCAATTACAAATTACATGAATTGAAAGAAAAAGAAAACTCTCATCTCACAACCCCCCGGCTATTCATCCGCGACAATCCAATGAATTCATATACACATACCATCAACATTACAGATCACAGATATGTATAACCCCCTACTAATCGACGTATAGCGATTAGCAGACGTTCAATACATATATCACATCACAGATATAACCCGTTAGCATAAGTCTTTAGAAGTTCGATCAAAATACGGATTTTTAAACCCCAAAAACAAATTTTGCTTTCTGTAAAATCTGGGCAGAAAAAACATATTGTAAAAACCCCAAAACACCCCCAGAAAAATACTGCAGGAAAATTGTGCCACGACCGAGTCAACACGGCCGCGGATCCGCGGCGGGAGCATGCTCCCGCCGTGGTTCCGCGGCGCCTTGACCGAGTTAGTGGACCATTTTTCTTGCTTGTTCTTTAAAAACCCTGAGCTAATTTTTAGTACATGATTTATTATTTTTTGAACAGGAAAAAAAATGGCAGAAAGTATACATTTCGGGCGTGTTTCGTGACTTTTTCTCCGATCGAACTTCTAGTTACTTTGCTAACATGTTAGATAGTGTTTAACTAGGCTCTGATACCACTGTAAGTCCACGTTACCTCTCCCGGTTCTTTCGGGCTTGCGGAAATGATGAAAAACGATTTTTCTTTTGGTGGTAACATGGACTCAAAATACGGATCTTTGTTAAACAACTATCTAACAAGCTAACTAGGAGTTTTACCTACTCGGTTAGGGGTTATACCTTAACTTGAACTCCTTCTCTTGGACTCCTTGTGGTGGTTGGATGGTTCTCTCATCGTCGTCTCTTTGTGCCGAAGATGGATCCACCTGAAAACTTCTACCTTTGGCTTCAACCTCAATCTTGAGGAAACTAGAACACTTGGTTTGCTAAACCTTGTATACTAGGATGAGTAGAGAAGTGTGTTGGGCTTTATCTCTATGGTTTTTGCTTCTCAACACAAGAGACAAATAGAACCATGAACTAGAGAAAGAGGAAGATGGAGAGCTTGAGGATGAGAGAGAATGAGAATGATAGAATTGAGCAAGACTTTTCTCACCCTTGCTCTCATAATCCAAAATAATCATAACCAATAATAGTAGTTGAGTATTATGTTATGGTTCAAGTCAAAATGGCAATATCATTTCATGCACTCATTTTGTGAAGAATAACAAGCAAGCAAAAGTCTTTGCCATGAAATGATAGCCATTGTAATGATGATGGTCAACTAGTCTAACCTAGTCAACCGGTCAACAAAGTCAACAAGTCAACAAAGTCAACCTTTCAACCCAACCATGGCACAATAATACATAATTAATATTATCATTAATCATATTTCTTATTCTCATTAGGGTTTAGCAAAAGTCAACAGTCAACAACCCTAATGAGAATCCTCTGCCTCTGTCTCTGTCTCTGTCAACCGTGCATACACACCCGCATCCGCGTTCCTAGGAACACGAATACAAACGAGATAAAACCAATCCCAAAACGTACACTAGGATCTGGCTTAAACCAAAGCCCGCTAGTGATAACTGCCCGGATACTAAACGTGCACAAGTGCACGGATGTGACTGAACCCTGTCGCAAAACCATTCGACCTCTACTCTTTTGCCTAAAGGCGAATAGCTCTCTGTGTGGGACTCTAAAGACTCGACGCTACGCTGGCACTGGGTTTAACCACAGACCGCAAGCCGCACAAGCTGTGCGTAACGGCCCCCAGGTAGACGTCGATAAGAAGACGGACGAGGTGAAACCCATCTGAATTCCTACTGAGCCTGAATGTGACAATCTGCATACAGTCCGGTCTGTTCGTCTGAGAATATCGCATGGCGGGCCTAGGGGGGCGGTAAACGTCAGTCCCCTAATAGCGGTAAAAGTCGTGTCGGAGTGTAGCCCAGAACACCCTGAGATAACACTGGAAACCTACCAGTATATCTCGCTTGCCCTCGCCAGGGACTTTGTGTAATGGCTCTCCTAGACACAGCACGATATCAACCCCAATACCGGGAGAGAAGAATCCTGTCTAACCGTCACTGCCTCCAAGTGCTTCGGGACTGCACCCAACTATTACCTGTTTGCACGAGTCTTTTGAGCCTTGGTAGGGTAGTAATCTAAGTACAGTGGGAACACACTCGAGGCGAAGTGACAGTGTCATGTCAGCGGACTAAGCTGTACTCATGTCACCTGGTAACTGATAACTGACGATAGGTATAGTACCAACCAACAGTTCCCGACGAGTCCTGTCCAGTGTACTCGTAACCTAACGAGCACCCGCATACTATCTCAAGTACGACGTACTGACGGCTGTGGGACAGACCGTCTCCCCTGCTGGGATGAGAAGCGCATACGCTAGTCTACTCCGGAGTATCGATGCCCTATCTTGATAGTCCTATGACTAGGGACCTGCATAAGGATGTGCTTGTGGATCACCCAGCCCCCACGAGTGTGACTGCCATCACAACGCTGGTAATCAAGCAAAGATCCTAAGGGCTCCACTAATGTGTATAGGTGATGTACTAAAAGAAACACATGTACACATTGAAGTAGAAACAAACCAAGTAGCATACTACTATTTTAAGCAAGATTGTCTATACAAGGTGAATATCCTAAGCTTCCATTATGTAATATACAAACTAGTATGATACAGTAATGGCCTCTAGGGCATATACACTAACAATCTCTTACTTGCACAAAGGCCATGTACTGGCGTATCGAAGACCTATCATCTCGATCAGCCGCTCGAACTGAGTCTGGGGTAAGGCCTTAGTGAGTGGATCAGCAGTGTTATCTTCCATAGTAACTCTCCGAACCTCGATCTCCTGGCGACCCACGATCTCCCTGATCAGGTGATACCGCCTCAAGATGTGTCTGGACTTCTGATGGGACCTGGGTTCCTTCGCTAAAGCTATAGCTCCGTTGTTGTCGCAATACAGAGGTATTGGATCAACAATGGAAGGAACAACCTGAAGTTCTGTCAAGAACTTCCTTATCCAGACGGCTTCTTATGCGGCATCTGCAGCAGCGATATATTCCGCTTCCATCGTCGAGTCAGCAACGGTTTCCTGTTTGGAACTCTTCCAACACACCGCCCCTCCATTGAGGGTAAAGACATAACCCGACATGGACTTAGAATCATCCTTGTCACTCTGGAAGCTAGAGTCAGCAAAGGCCTCGATCTGGAGGTCTTTTCCACCATACACCAAGAACATCTCCTTAGTCCTTCTCAGGTTCTTGAGAATGTTCTTTACCGCTATCCAGTGCTTCTCCCTAGGGTTTGACTGATACCGGCTTACCACACTCAGTGCATAAGCTACATCTGGTCTGGTACACAACATCGCATACATTATAGAGCCTACCGCAGAAGCGTAGGGTATAATAGACATGCGATCCCTTTCCAAATCAGTCTTGGGAGACATCTCTTTGGAGATGATGATCCCGTGACAAGCCGGTAGATTACCGCGCTTGGAATCTTCCATACTGAATCTTCTCAGTATGGTGTCGATGTACCTGGACTGTGAAAGTCCTAATATCCTTTTGGACCTGTCATGATAGATCCGGATCCCCAGAATGTAAGAGGCATCACCCAGGTCTTTCATGGAGAACCTGTGTGACAAGAACCCTTTGACAGATTGTAGCATAGGAATGTCATTTCCTATTAAGAGAATGTCATCCATGTATAAAACGAGGAATACGACAGTTCTTGCTACAAATCTACTATAGATGCATGGTTCATCTGGATTTTTGATAAAGCCAAATTCTTTGACTGTTTCATCAAAAACAGATGTTCCAACTCCGTGATGCCTGCTTTAGTCCATAGATGGACTTAAGCAACTTGCACACCTTTCCGCTGCTCCCACTCTGAATGAAACCTTCAGGCTGGTCCATATAGACACACTCCTCAAAATTTCCATTTAGAAAAGCGGTCTTTACGTCCATCTGCCAAACCTCATAATCTTGGAAGGTAGCAATGGCAAGAAGGATCCGAATGGATTTCAGCATAGCCACTGGAGAAAAGGCTTCGTCATAGTCCAAACCAGGTCTTTGACGAAAACCCTTTGCAACAAGTCTAGCCTTATAGGTCTCAACCTGTCCATCTACACCAATCTTCCTTTTGAAGATCCACTTGCATCCTACGGGTTTTACCCCATCTGGAGCAACGTCCAACGTCCATACTTTGTTGGTGTACATGGACTCCATTTCGGTCCGCATTGCATCCAGCCATTTTACCGAGTCAATGCTCTGAATGGCCTGCTGGAAGCTAGTCGGCTCATCACTATCAATGATGCAATCCTCTCTATCTCCGTCTATGAGAAAACCGTAGTATCTCTCGGGCGGATGAGACTGCCTACTACTCCTGCGGAGCGGCGCAGGAATGTCCTGATCTTTCGAACTCTCTGGTTCTACTAAGCTTTCAGTAATAGCTCGTGGTTCTGGAATTTCTTCCAGTTCTATTGCGCTCCCACTTATCTGATTTTCCAAAAACTCAGTTTCCAAGAAGTGGGCATGACGAGAAACAAAAACCTTTTGTTCCTCTTCGCAATAGAAGAAATATCCCTTGGAGTTCTTCGGATATCCCACAAACTTGCACTGTACTGAGCGTGCCTTGAGTTTGTCCGCATGCTGCTTTTTGACAAAAGCTGGACATCCCCATGTCTTAATGTGCTTAAGATAGGGTTTCTTCCCACACCACATCTGATATGGTGTGGTAGGCATAGTCTTAGTTGGAACTCGGTTCAAAAGGTATGCAGCTGATTCTAGTGCATATCCCCAGAATGATCGTGGTAACTCAGCATAACTCATCATGGAACGTACCATATCCAATAGGGTCCGGTTCCGTCTCTCCAACACACCGTTTTGATGCGGAGTGTACGGAGGAGTAAGCTGAGAGAGAATTCCATTCTCTTTTACGTAATCCTGGAACTCGGCACTTAAGTATTCACCACCTCGATCAGATCTCAGTGTCTTGATACTTTTGCCTGTTTGTTTTTATACTTCATTCTTATATTCCTGGAATTTTCCAATGGCTTCGGATTTATGTTTCATTAAGAAGACATATCCATACCTTGAAAAGTCATCCGTAAAAGTAATGAAGTAAGAATAACCGCTCCGCGCATGCGTAGACATTGGACCGCATACGTCGCTGTGTACGAGTCCCAAGAGCTCGCTCGCTCTTACTCCGTGTCCAGTGAACGGAGTCTTTGTCATCTTTCCTTTGAGACAGGATTGACAAGTTGCATATGATTGATATTCGAACGGATCCAAATATCCTTCTGTATGTAATTTCGTCAACCTTCTCTCATTGATGTGACCCAGTCTACAATACCATAAGAAAGCCTGATTTGTTTCCGGAGACTTTCTTTTCTGTGTATTCTGGACATTGAAAATATGTGGTTGGTTTAATACGTATATACCATTGCTTAATGTACCTTACCCAATCAAAACTTGATTAAGGTGAATGTTTGCAACATTTTTACAAATGCAAATTCATAACCTTCTTTAGATAATAAAGATACAGATATGATATTACAGGTTGCATTGGGTACAAAATAACAATCACGCAAAACCAAAACATGTCCATCTGACATTCCCAGGTGATAGTCCCCCACGGACTCTGCATCCATGCCAGCTCCGTTTGCAACTCTGAGGGTCATATCACCTGCCTTCAAAACCCTACGCCTTCTCAGTGCCTGTAAAGAATTACAGATATGAGATCCTGATCCGGTATCCAATACCCAGGATGTAGAGTTTATTGATAGACAGTTTTCTATAACATACACACCTGAAGCTGAAGCCGCAACTTGCTTCAGATCCTAGTTTCTGGCCTTCCAAGCCCTGCAATCATTTTTTCAGTGTCCACTCTTGTGACAGTAAAAGCACTCTTCCTTCCCCACAAGCTTTCCCGCTACCTTTGTTGCCTTTGCCTTTCCCTTCGTATCCACTTTACTAACACCGCCCCTTGGTTTGGTGGGGGTTTTCTTCTTCTTTACCTTGGCTTTCGGCTTGGACCTGAAGAGGAAGATCCTCCTACAAACAAAGTGGATGTTTAGGGTGCCCTCTGCACTCCTCAGCATGTTGAGGAGTTCTGAAAGTTCAACTTCTTTTTCTTGCAAGTTGAAGTTCAGGATAAACTGGGCGTAAGTGGAAGGAAGGGCCTGGAGAATCAACTCCGTGCAGAGCTCGTTCTCTAACGTGGTCCCAAGGTCCGCCAGCTCCTCAATGAAGCCAATCATCTTAAGCACGTGTTCCGCTACCGATGATCCGACGGCCAATCTCGCCGAAAACAGCTTTTTCGAGACTTCGTATCTGGCGATACGGGATTGCTCTCCATACAGTTCTTTTGTATGGAGAAATATGGATTCAAGGTCCATATTCTCGTGCCTCCTCTGATGTTCATTGTCCATAGAGGCAAGCACGAGGCACTTGGCCTTCGCGCAGTTGATTTCCCAGGTCTTACGGATTTCCCTATCCGCGACGCTGGTTTTGGGACCTGGGACAGGGGGAGCTTTGGTGGTGAGGAGATACCCCAACTTGTCATAAGTGATTGCCATTTTGACATTCCTGAGCCAATCTTTGTAGTTTGGCCATGTCAGTATGTTTTTATCTAGCAGTAACTTAAGTCCAGTCATGATGTTTGGTCGCTGCAATTAGGAGAGGGAGAAGAAACACTTTAGCATGATGCTCTTGCAAGTTTAGAATGGTTTTTAATTTGTCTAAACAGGATGGCTCCCACTGTCTCTCGAATCCCTCCTCAAACCAAAAAGGAAGAATTCGTCAGGATCAATCTCACCGTACAATACTTGCTTAACCGTTCAGCTAGGCCAGTGTTGGTACTTCGAGGGAGGTTTTCCAATGCTTTCGCGAAGTTCCTTAATTAGATAACCTCTTTTCCCTGTGGGCGTAGCCCCGCTAACACCTTTCTAGACACCTACTTGGTTTATAGCATTGATCGTTAAGTGAGAAATTTCCCGAGGAGTAGCATATACTCACAGTAGGATCGGGATCCAAATATCATCGCGTGACAAAACTGAAGGAATCCTACCAGAATCATCACACTCCAAATGGTATGCAGCGCTAGCAAGTTTCAGTTTCTTTTGAAACTCCCGATGTGGATTTTTTACCCATGCTCTGATGACCTTGACTTTGGCCAACAAATCATAAGTCACATGTCAAGTTCTACCCGTCATTCTCCAGGTTAATTTGAACCCACCCGTACCTACCCTTGACTTTGGCCAACAAGGCAGTACGACTGTCCCAAACCAAAACATCTATCTATGCTGCACATGAATACCCAATATCCACCAATCACTATGCCTTGACTTTGGCCAACAAACATAGCTTGAATACTATTGACTATCCATGTGAAACGACGGAGGGCTACGAATAGTTTTGGAGAAACCGTGAACGTAGTGAACTTGATATAATCGATGGAACGAGATAGCTTTTAAAAGGAGTGGCTTAAGCTCCGCGTTTAAAAGTTGTTTTTGAAAAGAAACCGAGTGGTTTTGAAAGTGTTCCAACAACTCAACTTTGGTTTATTTTCTTGCATTAATTTAATGCGTCCCATCATTTAATCCTACCATTGCAGAAAACAACGAAAATATGATGTACGCTTATGTAAGTCCACGTTGCTCACCCCGGTTCTTACTGGGAGACGGAAACGGCGAAAAACGATTATTTGGCGCAAGGCAACATGGACTAAAAGCCGTATCTTTGCTAAACTAGAAACTAGCAAACAACTAGAGGCTTTAACTACTATGCCGTAGAAAATATACCTCACGAAACCGGTCCTTCGGGTCTTCTCTCCGCTGTCCGGCTCATCCATCCACGCTCCGAGGTTCGATCCAGATCTTGGTCACCTCCGCGGCCTTCTTGAGTCGAAGACGATCCAACCGAGAGATATATACCGAGCTCCACCTCGATCCGAGGCAACTAAGGCAACAAGATCGCTAGTCTTGAAGTCCTAGGTTATGTAGAGGAGGTTGATGGAAGTATTTGTCTAAGTGGATTCTTTTTCTCTCAACACATGAGATCAAAAGAATATTTCAAGAGGACGATGAAGGATATCAAGCAACCATGGAGCTCTTTTTCTCTCTTCTCACTTGCAAGAGAGAGAATGAGAAAAGAATAATGAACAAAGAAAATGAACCATAGTTCAATAATACTCAAAATCATCATTACTAATTCTATCATGATAAAATTGATGGCTATATTGACATGACCATTTTCATAATCCAAAAAGAAAAAGAAAACCAAAGAAGAGTGTAGACCTTTCTGTTGGAGATAGTGCCCTCATAGTCAATTATTGGATCGCAGGTACGTGATTGCAATTATTGCGGAGGACCTATCCTGGTAGCACAGTCTTACTCGAGATGATAGTATGCTATCTGGTTTGCTTTTATCAGTCGTGTACATGTTCAGGTGACTGATTGCATGTTACACTTTGATAGAGCCCTTAGGATCTTGCTTTACTACCAACAGTATGATGGCGATCATATACGTGAGAGTTGGGTAGTTTATATGAATATCCTTAATGTGGTCCTTAGTCGTGGGAGTTTCGAGACAGGGCATCGATACTCCGGAGTAGACTAGTGTGTACAGTCGAGACCCCGACGAGGGGCGGTGGCCGGTCTCACAAGCCACTGGTGTCAGTTGGATCACCTAAGATGTATACAGGTGCTCATTGGGTTATGAGTACACCGGACAGGACTCACCGGGAATCTGCTAGTTAGTATTATATCTATCGTCAGATAGCAGTTCCCTGGTGACATGTGTACAGGTTAGTTCATCGACCTGAGGTCGTCATTTGTCTCGTGTGAGTTCCCACTGTGCTTTGATTTCTACCCTACCACGGCTCAAAGGAGTCGTGCAAACAGGTAGTTTTTGGGTACAGTCCCGAGCCATATGGAGGCACGTGAGCGGATCGGCAGGGGATTCGTCTCTCCTGGTATTGGGGGCGAGATCGTACTGTGTCTAGGAGAGCCATTACACAAATCCATGGCCATGGTAGGAGATTTACTGGTAGGTACTCCAGTAGTATCTCAGGGTGTTATTGGGCTTCACTCCGACACGACTTATACTGCTATTGGGGTCTGACGTTACTAGCCCCCTAGGCAGATATGCGATACTCATAGACGAACGGACCGGACTGTATATACATTGTCACTGTTAGGCTCAGTAGGGTTTCTGGATGAGTTCACTCATCGGCCTCCCTTGAGTTTGCTCATCAGCCTCCCTTGAGGTCAGTCAATGGGCAGCCGTTACGCATTGCTAGTGCCGCTGACGGTTTGTGGTTAAACCCACTGCCATGGTGCTGACGAGTCATTAGAGTCCCCCATAGACAGTTTCCCAAGTTCGGGCGAAACGTTGTAGAGGCCGTATGGTTTTATGGCAGGGTTCGGAAAATGCACGTGCGTT
Source organism: Agapanthus africanus (assembly GCA_030015575.1). NCBI lineage: Eukaryota > Viridiplantae > Streptophyta > Magnoliopsida > Asparagales > Amaryllidaceae > Agapanthus > Agapanthus africanus. The sequence goes on from JASDDO010000004.1 coordinate 214,350,089, forward strand.
TACGCACGTGTTATTTTTCGGGCAGATAATACTGGTCGGCTTTGGTTTAAGCCGGATCCGAGTATTATATTGAGTAGGTATAATATCTTTGTCTCAGTTGCATTTGTATTCGGTCGTAATACAAATGCGGGTATATTTATACAGTTTCGGGGTTTTCCTGAAAGTCGTTTCAGGATCACTTTTGGAAGTTGCCAGTTTCCAGTTTTCTATCTGCCGTCTTTTAACATTTGGTTAAAGACGGATTTATCTTTTCTTGGATGAGAGTGAGTCGTGCTTCTAGAAGGTTCTAGAAGGTTCTAGAATTTGTGACAAGGCTAAGTGACTCATGCTTTGGTTTCATTACATTCTTGTTTTGGTTAAGATCTTTATGTTGATATTTTCATGTGTTCATATTGTGATAAGGATGGTGGTTTATGGTCACCTCCTTATCTCCTCCTACACTCACCCTCCTCCTTCATATATGAATGAAAGGCCTCCTCTCTCATTCACTCTCTCACTTGAGTTTTCATTTGCTAGAAAAGATTATGATAGGTTTTATCGGTGTATGGAATTTCACAGTCCATTTCATTCCATCACCCGATTCCTTCGGCAACTTCATTAACCGATCGTCCACGGATTTGGACGAAGTGAGACAAAGTCATCTACTCATTCTCTACATCATTCTTGGTCGTCTCTTTTAGCAAACTTGACGATCGAGTTGCCTCGAGTCAGAGGCGGGAGCCCGTTTAAAGAATCGATCATGTGGTGCCACCTCGACGAGGAGATCGGAGATCGACGAGATCGGAGCAGCCACAACGGAGCGTGGGATGATGGTTGAAGAACGAAGGACTCGGATCGTTCGGTATACCTTTTCTACACTCTTTACAGTTTGTTAGTTTAGCAATAATGGCAGATCCGGGTTAAAGTATACGATAGCGCCAGTTAAAAGTTTTTTGTTCCGCATTTGGCGTCTGTAGACTGCCGGGGTGCTAGCGTAGACTTACAGTGGTATCAGAGCCTCACCATTTTGCTATGCTAACTTGTGCTAACGCGTTTAAAACGTCGATCGAATCAAAAATCGAAAAACACAATTTTCTTGCCCGACAGTTTCTGTTGTTTTTAAACGGTGTCAAAAATGAATTCTACATGTCTTAAAAATCTGTGCAGCGTTTTTTAGGAATACTGGAGAAATTCGTCGAAGTGAATCGACTGTTCAGCCGCGGATCCGCGGCCCAAGCGTGGGTTTGGCCGCGGATCCGCCGCAGTAAAGTCGAATCAGTTGGTCAAAATTCTACAGTAGTTTCTCTGTTGGAAATTGGGCTTTTTGGTAAATATCGTTTTGGCCCAGGTTTTGTTACTGTTCACCAGTAAGTCGTGGGGCCCATTTTTTTGATATTTGGTCGATCGAAATTTAAACACGTTAGTTTACAGTGCTTACATTATATCTCCGACCGGGAATGTCATTTGATCGGTAAACCGCGTCCGATTGCTATAGTTCTTTTAGACGGGTTTGCGAACGTGACATTCGCGTTGATGTTCTGTGTTGTGCTGTGATGTTGCGGATTTGTCGTGGTGGATAGCAGTGAGCAATGGTAGTACAGTTTGAGTTTATTTGTACATTTGATATTGCGGGGCGAGCGTCCAACTTGTGGACAGCCGTCACTTCCTGTTGTATAATATTCTTTTGGGGCACGACCAGGTTGCGGTCGATGTACCTATTGTACTATTTTTCATTACTGTACTAGGTTTTGCCCCGAGACGGAGTGCACGGATAGCCGGGTTCTGGAGGGCAACGGGTCCGCATCTCATGGCTTTGGGAGGCAGAGGGGCCCCACTCTAAAATTGGCAGACTATTCGCCGCACTCGTAGGGGGTACAGGTTGACCCAAGGAGGGGTGCTCAATTTACCGGATTCCGTGAAGTGCCGGGTGTTCCATTCACTATGCTGTGGGGGACTGCCTCGCTTCACGTTTTGGCGGGTAACTTGCCGCACCCGTAGGGGTCTAGGTTTCATTGCACAGGCTATCCACACGATAGGGGAACGTCGAGTTTCAGCAGCGGCTCTGTGAAACTCGAGGATCCCAGATTATCTGTATTGTTCTGTGATGCTTATTACTTTTCTGTAATGTTGCATATTATCACGCCTGGAGCGATTATTGTATATTGGTTTATATACTATTAGATGTTGTATATGTTTTACACCCGCGCTAGTCCAGTCCCCGCTCTGTCGTTAGTTAAGTAACCTAATGGGTGATGACGGGACCCAGTGACGAATGCGGATGGCATATACGTACATTTTATTTTCGTTCTTTTCTGGTGTGATTAATGATGGGACTGCGTTGATTCTGATCAATGCAAAGTAAAACAAACCTGTTTGAGTTGTTGGAACAATTTTTAAAAGCTGTTATTACAAAGACGTTTCTTTTTGTTATGCATAGCGGTATTCGGTGTGAATATCCAGCACCTCATTCGACGAGGCAAGGGCTGATATCCCTTCACCGGGAAAGACCCCTTGGACAGAAGTTTGCGTCTGGGTAATAACTTTACTATAGTCGATTACATGTTGCTTTGCATAGCGGTATTCAGTGGAATATCCTGCACCTCATTCCATGAGGAAAGAGCCGAGATCCCTTCACCGGGAATGACCTCTTTAGCAAAAGGTTTTCGCCACTATATTTTTATAAAAACCTATCAGGTCCCTTCAGCGATATCAAGTTCACTACGTTAAAGGTTTTTCGCCAAAAACCAGTCGTAGCCCTCCGTCGTTTCTTATGGATGGTCAGTAGTATTCAAGCTATGTTTGTTGGCTTTCGTCAAGGCATAGTGTTTGGTAGCTGCTGGGTATTCATTTGTTGCATAGATAGATGAGTTGGTTTGGGACAGTCGTATTACCTTGTTGTCTTTCGTCAAGGGTATGTACGGGTGGATTCAAATTAACAAGATAATGACGGGCAGAACTTGACATGTGACTTATGATTTGTTGACTTTCGCCAAGATCATAAGAGCATGGGGCAAGAAAATGATATCGGGAGTTTCTAAAGAAACTGAAACTTGCCAAGTATGCGCATACCTTCTGGAGTATGAATAACGTGGATGCATTCCATCACATTAACATGCGATGAGAGTTGGATCCCGATTCCCACTGATGAGTTGGTTTACTCTTCGGGTGATCCCGATTGATTCTTCTTTAGGTTTGGAGGAGAATTTGACAGGACAGTGGGAGGTTTCCGGATTAGATAAAGTGATGACCATTCTGATCTAGGATAGAGTGCACGCAGAGTGTTTCTTTTCTCTCTCTCTTTGGCAGCGACCTTTGACCGACCCTAGACTATGACTCAGTGACCAGGTTGACCGAACCTTCTTAAAATACTGGCTTTTGGATTGTCTGAGTTGCATAAGTCATTGCCACTCCTTCTTTTACCCTTTGCATTTCTCAGAACACCCGTATTACTACGGATATCCACTTCCATTGGATAGATCCATCGTATGGTTATATACGAACTCGAAGAGACTTCTTCGAGGATGGATCCAGGTTCAGGAGGAAAAGAATTGGTTTATTCAGTTGTCTTTTATGATCACCTTCTCTCAGGTTGCGAGAGCTCCTTGGTTTAGGAGAGTACACCTATTACGCTTATTGGATAGTCTTATTCCAAACCATAGGCTGGTGCCGAAAGGTAGGGAATGAAGAAAACCAATTAGCCTAAGTAGGGTGTGCAGAAGGTAATATGTAAAGACAAAATAAAGGGATTAGAAAGAGGGCAAAGTAAATTGCGACAGATATCATTCACGACTAAAACCGCGTACTTCATCGCCACTCCTATTTCACCTTTAAAAGAATAAGGTATTATTCAGTTGTCTTTTATCATCACCTTCTCTCGAGATGCGAGTACTCCTTGGTTTAGGAGGGTACACCTATTATGCTTACTGGATAGTCTTCTTCCAAACCATAGGCTGGTGCCGAACGGTAGGGAAGGAAGAAAACCATTTAGCATAACGATGGTGTACAGAAGGTAACGACTAAAGACAAATAAAGGGATTTGGAGTGACGGCAATAAAATATACGGTTGAAGTCATGAATTGGATTATGGAAGAGGCATTGCTATGAATACCAGGATACCCCTACGAAACATTTTCATGTTTTAGTGCATTGTTAAAGAAAACCTGTTTTCCCGATTAGACACTTACTCCAAGGGTATGTATTTGCCAGGTTTCATTCTCATATCTGTATGGTTTACAGATGATGAGTGGGAGTAAGATATTGGGAATTAGGTGATCATCCTCATTATATCGGAATTCGTTGTAATTGGTGATATTTGAGGAAATCTCCAGGGTACAGTTTTCTACCTACGACGCACAGGTTTTGAGTTGTTTAACTCAGCGGACTTATACAGAGTATTGTATGTTGTCCAAGTGTCCATCAGGACAAAGGGGTAGGTCCTCGTACTATGTTCTGTTTACTTATAACTTCTCTAGTATTTAGACGAGTGTTTCGTAGAAATACAAGGTCTAAGTTTTGAGAAGTTGTGGGTATAAGAATAAAGTAGAGAACCAGGTGTCACAAGTATCGGGATTCTTCAAAGAGATCGAAGATGTAGATTCTTGTGATTGGTATTCAGATGATAGTGATGGTTTTGAGAAACGAGTTTTCTCTTTCAGGTTGCTCATAATTGGATGGATTCCTAAGTTGAGTAATGCTGATTAGCCTCTTTCCATTAAAGTTGATATGCACTGGAGACAGTTGCATGATTTGAATATGGTTCCAATTAAATAAGTGCCAAAGTTTCTGTATTGGATATAGAATGGATCGTACCTTAAAAGAAATTAAGGTATGGGGAGTTGTCCAGCTTATGCTTAAAACCAGACTCTGGATAACTCAGGGCACGTTTCTGTAATGGCTGTTTGTGGGTTGACCCTGGCTATGACGAGGGTTGATATTCTACCATTTGGAAGATCAATAGTGTTATTGTTCTTGACTCGCCACAGTCTTAGTAAAATGGATCTTTTTCAGAAAACAGTAGTGGGAGTATGGTAGAACTGGAAGTGATTCCAGAACCGCGAACGATTACGGAAAATTTAATAGGACCTATACATTTAATCAGGTTTGACATTCCAATAGCCACTCCGCAGATTTGGTGGGTAACCTCAGACACCCGAGAGGTACTCCGGTAGCCTCAAGGACGGTGACAGGGAGGTTCTTATCTACCCAGACTTGACATTACTGTTGTTCCAGGCTATGAGACCCGGTAGGAGGGTTGTCATAGTCAGTGGGAGCAGCGGAAGCATAGTGGGCAAGATGCTTATATCTATTTATAGACTTGAGCAGTTTTAGCGGAGATAGATCATCTAATTTTGATGTGACAGTCATGGGTTTGACTTCAATCAGAATAGGGGATGGATCAGTTAAGAAGGTAGTAGGGTGTGATGTCATGGTATCAGGATGACATACACAGAGTAGGAAGTAAAATTCCTATACTACGATCGGTTGTACTGTGATCGTCACACAGTTGTTTCTCCAGACAGGATATGGATATAATATTTGACATTATGGTTTCTGGATCTATGGTTTTAGATCTAGATTTGGGTGGTTTCCCAATGTGGGTACTTTGACAGATATTCTAATGGTTTTTAGAATAGTTGACTCCTAGCATGGTAGTGTACCTGCAGGTGATGGAGTCACCCTCTCTAAAGGTGTCGTATAGACTAAAGGGGAGAGGGATGTGCATGATTGGCAGATCACTTGCTTAGGCAATTGAGTCAATCATGAGATGTCAAGTACCGCACCAAATGTTGTTTTTGCACTAGATGCAATAAGTTTGTATTAATCCAATCCTGGAGAAACATAAGGAAGCAGTTTTAGAACATTGGTACATGTTCTACGGATTTGATAACGGCAGCCTCTTTCGGGAGACGGTTATCATTCCAGGCTTCAAAGGTGACATGGATGACAGAGTGATTGTCAGAGTTTTTAGTTTTCCCTCTGACGAGGGACAGTATTATGGACAGGTGGTTCCAGAGGATACTGTGGGTGGCATGGTGCCGGATACTGATTAGGTTCAGTGATCCATACAGTCTAAGAAGTTTGGATATGGAGTTCATTTATGAACTAAGGTCCCATCAGATATCCAGACATATTCTAAGACAGGTACTACTCAATTCGGGAGATGGTTTTCTCCGCGAACTTGAGATTAAGAGAGATATAGAAAGATACTTCTAGGTGGATCCACTCACTGAGGCTATTTCTCTAACACAATAGTTTTACAAACGGGCTTTGTGAACTGATTAGTAGAGGAGTTGGATGTTCGGTTTCACACGGGCTGTGAGTAGTCGACATCGCAATATTAGCCTTGAGTGCAAGTGGGAGATTGTTGGAGATAGTGCCCTCATAGTCAATTATTGGATCGCAGGTACGTGATTGCAATGATTGCGGAGGACCTATCCTGGTAGCACAGTCTTACTCGAGATGATAGTATGCTATCTGGTTTGCCTTTATCAGTCGTGTACATGTTCAGGTGACTGATTGCATGCTACGCTTTGATAGAGCCCTTAGGATCTTGCTTTACTACCAACAGTATGATGGCGATCATATACGTGAGAGTTGGGTAGTTTATATGCATATCCTTAATTGTGGTCCCTAGTCGTGGGAGTTTCGAGACAGGGCATCGATACTCCGGAGTAGACTAGTGTGTACAGTCGAGACCCCGACGAGGGGCGGTGGCCAGTCTCACAAGCCACTGGTGTCAGTTGGATCACCTAAGATGTATACAGGTGCTCATTGGGTTATGAGTACACCGGACAGGACTCACCGGGAATCTGCTAGTTAGTATTATATCTATCGTCAGATAGCAGTTCCCTGGTGACATGTGTACAGGTTAGTTCATCGACCTGAGGTCGTCATTTGTCTCGTGTGAGTTCCCACTGTGCTTTGATTTCTACCCTACCACGGCTCAAAGGAGTCGTGCAAACAGGTAGTTTTTGGGTACAGTCCCGAGCCATATGGAGGCACGTGAGCGGATCGGCAGGGGATTCGTCTCTCCCGGTATTGGGGGCGAGATCGTACTGTGTCTAGGAGAGCCATTACACAAATCCATGGTCATGGTAGGAGATTTACTGGTAGGTACTCCAGTAGTATCTCAGGGTGTTATTGGGCTTCACTCCGACACGACTTATACTGCTATTGGGGGTCTGACGTTACTAGCCCCTTAGGCAGATATGCGATACTCATAGACGAACGGACCGGACTGTATATACATTGTCACTGTTAGGCTCAGTAGGGTTTCTGGATGAGTTCACTCATTGGCCTCCCTTGAGTTTGCTCATCAGCCTCCCTTGAGGTCAGTCCATGGGCAGCCGTTACGCATTGCTAGTGCCGCTGACGGTTTGTGGTTAAACCCATTGCCATGGTGCTGACGAGTCATTAGAGTCCCCCACAGACAGTTTCCCAAGTTCGGGCGAAACGTTGTAGAGGCCGTATGGTTTTATGGCAGGGTTCAGAAAATGCACGTGCGTTTACGCACGTGTTATTTTTCGGGCAGATAATACTGGTCGGCTTTGGTTTAAGCCGGATCCGAGTATTATATTGAGTAGGTATAATATCTTTGTCTCAGTTGCATTTGTATTCGGTCGTAATACAAATGCGGGTATATTTATACAGTTTCGGGGTTTTCCTGAAAGTCGTTTCAGGATCACTTTTGGAAGTTGCCAGTTTCCAGTTTTCTATCTGCCGTCTTTTAACATTTAGTTAAAGGTGGATTTATCTTTTCTTGGATGAGAGTGAGTCGTGCTTCTAGAAGGTTCTAGAATTTGTGACAAGGCTAAGTGACTCATGCTTTGGTTTCATTACATTCTTGTTTTGGTTAAGATCTTTATGTTGATATTTTCATGTGTTCATATTGTGATAAGGATGGTGGTTTATGGTCACCTCCTTATCTCCTCCTACACTCACCCTCCTCCTTCAATATGAATGAAAGGCCTCCTCTCTCATTCACTCTCTCACTTGAGTTTTCATTTGCTAGAAAAGATTATGATAGGTTTTATCGGTGTATGGAATTTCACAGTCCATTTCATTCCATCACCCGATTCCTTCGGCAACTTCATTAACCGATCGTCCACGGATTTGGACGAAGTGAGACAAAGTCATCTACTCATTCTCTACATCATTCTTGGTCGTCTCTTTTAGCAAACTTGACGATCGAGTTGCCTCGAGTCAGAGGCGGGAGCCTGTTTAAAGAATCGATCATGTGGTGCCACCTCGACGAGGAGATCGGAGATCGACGAGATCGGAGCAGCCGCAACGGAGCGTGGGATGATGGTTGAAGAACGAAGGACTCGGATCGTTCGGTATACCTTTTCTACACTCTTTACAGTTTGTTAGTTTAGCAATAATGGCAGATCCGGGTTAAAGTATACGATAGCGCCAGTTAAAAGTTTTTTGTTCCACATTTGGCGTCTGTAGACTGCCGGGGCGCTAGCGTAGACTTACACTTTCATGAAGGTCAAGGTCAACTTTGGTCAACGGGTCAACAAAGTCAAGAGTGGTCAAGGTGGTCAAATGGTCAAAGAAATTAGCCATCACAAAATTATCACTGAAATGATTAGTAAGTAATGTCTGCGGCTCATAATGGTTTTGACCGAACGAATTGCCAAAACCCTAATGAGCCTGCCACATAACGGTTTTGGCCGAACCAACTGCCAAAACCCTAATATGGCACCTCCTCCTTCTTCGCTCCTCACAACTGTGCATACACACCCGCATCCGCATTCCGTAGAATGCGAATGCACGGAAGACAAAACAAATCCATCCGTGCAATACTAGGATCCGGCTTAAACCAAAGCCCACTAGTATTGCCTGCCCGAACAACATACGCACACATGTGTACGTAAGTGATCGCAGCCCTGCCGTAAAACCATACGGCCTCTACACGTTTCGCTCAGTGCAGGGAAACTCTCTGTGTGGGACTCTAAAGACTCGACACTACGCTGGCAGTGGGTTTAACCACAGACCGCAAGCGGCACTAGCTGTACGTAACGGTCCCCAGGTATATGTCGATAAGAAGGCCGATGAGATAAACCCATCCGAACTCCTACTGAGCCTGTATGTGACAATCTCCGTACAGTCCGGTCTGTTCGTCTGATATATCGCATGGCGGGCCTAGGGGGCGGTAAACGTCAGTCCCCTACTAGCGGTACAAGTCGTGTCGGAGTGTAGCCCAGAACACCTGAGATAACACTGGAAACCTACCAGTCTATCTCGCTTGCCCTGGCCAGGGACTTTGTGTAATGGCTCTCCTAGACACAGCGCGATATCAATCCCCAATACCGGGAGAGACGAATCATGTCTAACCGTCACTGCCTCCAAGTGCTTCGGGACTGCACCCAACTACTACCTGTTTGCACGACTCCTTTGAGCCATGGTAGGGTAGTAATCAAAGTACATTGGGAACACACTTGAGGCGAAGTGACAGTGTCAAGTCAACGGACTAAGCTGTACTCATGTCACCTGGGAACTGATAACTGACGATAGGTATAATACCAACCAATAGTTCCCGATGAGTCCTGTCCAGTGTACTCGTAACCTAACGAGCACCCGCATACTATCTCCAGTACGACGTACTGATGGCTGTGGGAAAGACCACCTCCCGTGCTGGGATGAGAAGCGTATACGCTAGTCTACTCCGGAGTATCGATGCCCCATCTCGATAGTCCTACGACTAGGGACCTGTATAAGGATGTGCTTGTAGATTACCCAGCCCCCACTAGTGTGACTGCCATCACAACGCTGATAATCAAGCAAAGATCCTAAGGGCTCTACTAATATGTATAAGCGATATGCTAAAAGATACACATGTACATATTGAAGTAGAAACAAACCAAGTAGCATACTACCAATTTGAGAAAGATTGTCTATACAACTGTGAATATACCATGCTTCCATTAAATAATATACAAGCTAGTATGATACAGTAATGGCCTCTAGGGCATATACACTAACAATCTCCCATTTGCACTAAGGCCATGTACTGGCGTATCGAAGACCTATAATCTCGATCAGCCGCTCGAACTGAGTCTGGGGTAGGGCCTTCGTGAGTGGATCTGCAGTGTTATCTTCCATATTTACTCTCTTCACCTCGATCTCCCGGCGATCTACGATCTCCCTGATCAGGTGGTACCCGCCTCAAAATGTGCCTGGACTTCTGATGGGACCTGGGTTCCTTCGCTAAAGCTATAGCGCCGTTGTTGTCACAATACAGCGGTATTGGATCAACACTGGTAGGAACCACCTGAAGCTCCATGAGGAACTTCTTCATCCAGACAGCTTCTTTTGCGGCATCGCAAGCAGCTATGTACTCTGCTTCCATAGTTGAGTCAGCAACGGTTTCCTGCTTGGAGCTCTTCCAGCAAACCGCCCCTCCATTGAGGGTAAAGACATAACCCGACATGGACTTGGAGTCATCCTTGTCACTCTGGAAGCTGGAGTCAGCAAAGGCCTCGATCTGGAGGTCTTTTCCGCCATACACCAAGAGCATCTCCTTAGTCCTTCTCAGGTACTTGAGAATGTTCTTTACTGCTATCCAGTGTTTCTCCCCTGGGTTCGACTGATACCGGCTTACAACGCTTAATGCGTATGCTACATCCGGTATGGTGCATAACATCTCATGCATTATAGAGCTTACCGCAGATGCGTAGGGTATAGATGACATGCGAGCCCTTTCCAAATCAGTCTTGGGAGACATCTCTTTGGAGAGGGTGATTCCGTGACAAGCCGGAAGATTACTGCGCTTGGAATCTTCCATACTAAATCATTTTAGTATGGTGTCTATGTACCTCGACCGTGAAAGTCCCAACGTCCTTTTAGATCTATCACGATAGATCTGGATCCCCAGAATGTAGTTGGCATCGCCCAGGTCCTTCATGGAGAACCTCTATGACAAGAATCCTTTGACTGACTTTAGCATAGGAATATCATTTCCTATTAGGAGAATGTCATCCACGTACAAGACGAGGAATACCACAGTTCTCCCTACAATCTTACTGTAAATGCATGGTTCATCTGGGTTTTTGATAAAGTCGAATTCCTTGACAGTATCATCAAAGCAGATGTTCCAACTCCGCGATGCCTGCTTCAGTCCATAGATGGACTTGAGAAACGTGCACACTTTACCGCTGCTCCCACTCTGAATGAATCCCTCCGGCTGATCCATAAAGACACACTCTTCCAAATTTCCATTTAGGAAAGCCGTCTTTACGTCCATCTGCCAGATCTCATAATCGTGGAAGGCTGCAATGGCAAGGAGGATCCGAATGGATTTGAGCATAGCCACTAGAGAAAAGGTCTCGTCATAGTCCAAACCAGGTCTTTGACGAAAACCCTTTGCTACAAGTCTAGCTTTATAGGTTTCAACCTGCCCATCTACACCAATCTTCTTTCTGAAGATCCATTTGCAGCCTACGGGTTTTACCCCTTCTGGAGCAAAGTCCAAAGTCCAAACTTTGTTGGTGTACATGGACTCCATCTCGGTCCATATTGCATCCAGCCATTTTACCGAGTCACCGCTCTGAATGGCTTGCTGGAAGCTAGTAGGCTCACCATAATCCATAGTGCAATCCTCTCTATCCCCATCTATGAGAAAACCGTAGTATCTCTCGGGCGGATGAGACTGCCTACTACTCCTGCGGAGTGGCGCTGGGATGTCCGGTTCTCTTGAAACTTCTGGTTCTTCCAAGCTTTCAGTAATAGCTTATGGTTCTGGAATTTCTTCCAGTTCTATTGCGCACCCACTTATCTGATTTTCTAAAAATTCAGTTTCCAAGAAGTGGGCATGCTGAGAAATAAAAACCTTTTGTTCCTCCACGGAAAAGAAAAAATACCCCCTGGAGTTCCTTGGGTATCCCACAAACTTACACAGTACTGAGCGTGCCTCGAGCTTGTCCGCATGCTGCTTTTTTACAAAAGCTGGACATCCCCATGTCTTAAGATACTTAAGACAGGGTTTCTTCCCACTCCACATCTGATATGGGGTGGTAGGCACAGTCTTGGTTGGAGCCTTGTTTAAGAGATATGCAGCTGTTTCTAGTGCATAACCCCAGAAAGATTGCGGCAACTCAGCCTTACTCATCATGGAACGAACCATATTCAATAGGGTTCGATTCCGCCTTTCCGATACACCGTTGTGTTGTGGTGTGTATGGAGGAGTACGCTGAGAGAGAATTCCATTCTCTTTTAAGTAGTCCAGAAACTCGGCACTCAAGTATTCACCACCTCGATCAGATCTCAGTGTCTTGATACTTTTGCCTATTTGTTTTTCAACTTTATTCTTGTATTCCTGAAATTTCTCAAAGGCCTCGGATTTGTGCTTCATCAAGAAGACATGCCCATACCTAGAGAAATCATCTGTGAAAGTAATGAAGTATGAATAACCACTTCACGCATGTGTAGACATTGGACCACACACATCACTGTGTATGAGTCCCAAGAGCTCGCTCGCTCTTTCTCCGTTTCCAGTGAACGGAGTCTTTGTCATCTTTCCCATGAGACAAGATTCACAAGTGGCATAAGACTGATACTCGAACGGATTCAAGTATCCCTCTTTATGTAACTTTGTTAACCGTGTCTCATTAATGTGACCCAGTCTACAATGCCATAAGAAAGCCTGATTTGTTTCCGGAGACTTTCTTTTAAGTGTTTTCCGGACACTGAAAATCTGAGCTTGATTTAATACGTATATACCGTTTTCTAATGTACCTGACCCAATCAGAACTTGATTTAGGTGGATGTTTACTACATCGCTTACAAAAGTAAAATCATATCCTTCCCTAGAAATTAAGGATACAGATATGATATTACAAGTCGCACCTGGTACATAAAAACAGTTACGCAGAATCAATATCTGCCCAGTTGTCAGTCCAAGATGATATTCCCATACGGATTCAGCGTACATGCTCATTCCGTTAGCAACCCTGAGAGTCATATCACCTTTCCTGATAACCCTACGGTTTCTCAGATCCTGTAACGAATTACAGATATGAGATCCTGATCCGGTATCCAATACCCAGGAAGTAGGGTTAACTGACATACAGTTCTCTATCACAAACACACCCGAAGCCGAAGCCACAACATGCTTCGAATTCTGGCTACTGGCTATACAAGCCCTGCAATCCTTCTGCCAATGTTCATTCTTGTAACAATAGGAACATCCCTCTTTTACTACATCCAGTCCCGAAAATTCTGCCCTTCCCTTTCTTTCTACTTCCTTGGTTTCCTTCAGGGTAGTAGGTAGAGACTGTTGAACTAAGTCAGCGTCTGACCCATTCTTCAACGTGGTCTTCAGGTCTGTGAGCTCAAAAGAGCTGGTCTCTGTAAGGACGTTGCCCCTTACAGATGACCCGATAGCCAACCTCGCTGGAAGAAATTCGTTCGAGGTCTCATATCTTGCGATACGAGATTGCTCTCCATATAAATCTTTGTTATGGAGGAAGATAGAAACTTAGTCCATCTTCTCGTGCTGCCTCTGGTATGAACCATCAACTGAGGCTAACACGAGGCACTTGGCTTTCGCACAGTTCTTTTCCGATGCCTGGCGGATATGAATATCCGTGACAGGGGAAACTGGACCTGAGACGGCAGAGGTTGGATCACTCAAGAGGTGTCCCAGCTTGTCATGGGCAATGGACATCTGGACAGACCTTTGCCAGTCAAAACAGTCAGATTCAGTCATTTTATTATCTAGATGTAACCTATGTCTGGTCACCGGGTCACTGCAATTAAGAGAGAGAGAAGAAAATACTTTAGCATGATGCTCTTGCAAGTTTAGATTGGTTTTTAATTTATCTAAACAGGATGGCTCCCACTGTCTCTCGAATCCCTCCTCAAACCATAAAGGAAGAATTAGTCGGGATCAATCTCACCGTACAATACTTGCTTAACCGTTCAGCCAGGCCGATGTCGGTACTTTGAGGGAGGTTTTCCAACGCTTTCGCGAAGTTCCTTAATTAAGTAACCTCTTTTCCCTGTGAGCGTAGCCCCGCTAACACCTTTCTAGACACCTACTTGGTTTATAGCATTGATCGTTAAGTGAGAAAGTTCCGGAAGAGTAGCATATACTCACAGTAGGATCGGGATCCAAATATCATTGCGTGACAAAACTGAAGGAATCCTACCAGAATCATCACACTCCAAATGGTATGCAGCGCTAGCAAGTTTCAGTTCTTTTGAAACTCCCGATGTGGATTTTTGCCCCATGCTCTTATGACCTTAACGAAGGTCAACAAATCATAAGTCACATGTCAAGTTCTACTCGTCATTGTCCAGGTTAATTTGAACCCACCCGTATATACCCTTGACGAAGGTCAACAAGGTAATACGACTGTCCCAAACCAACTCTTCTATCTATGCTACATATGAACACCCAACAGCTACCAATCACTATGCCTTGACGAAGGTCAACAAACATAGCTTGAATACTATTGAATATTCATACGAAATGACGGAGGGCTACGAATGGTATTGGTGAAACCGTGAACGTAGTGAATTTGATATAATCGATGGAACGAGATAGCTTTTAAAAAGGAGTGGTTCAAGCTCCGCATTTAAAAAACTGGTTTTGAAAAGAACCGAGTGGTTTTCAAAGTGTTCCAATGACTTTTACTTGGTTTATTTTCTTGCATTAATTCCAATGCGTCCCATCATTTAATCCTACCATTGCAGAAAACAACGAAAATATGACGTACGCTTATGCCATCCGCATTCGCCACGGGGTCCCGTCATCACCCGTTAAGTTACTTAACTAACGACAGAGCGGGGGCTGGACTAGCGCGGATGCAAAACATAAGCAACGCCTAAATAGATATCATATAGATATATATAAACATTCGTCACATGCAATGATAGCCATTCCAGATCACAGATGAATACATTGGATATACTAGGAATCCACAATTCGTACGAGCCTGTAACGAAGAACGGATTACACGGTCGCGATGAATAGCCAAACCCCACCCTAGACCCCTAGGGGTGCGGCAAACTACCCGCCAAGTACCCGAAGCGAAGCAACCTCCCTCAACACCGTGAGTAGGCCACTCGGCACTTCGAGATACCCGGTAGTTTGTGCACCCCACCTTGGGTCTATCCTAGGAGCAAAAACAGTAAAAAGAAATTATATAATGACGGCTACAACCCCAACCCGGTTGTGCGGCCAAACAAATAATATTACATCAATTTACATATTACAAGAATTGAAAGAATAAGAAAACTCTCATCTCACAACCCCCGGCTATTCATCCGCGACAATCCAACGAATTCATATACACAAACCATCAACATTACAGATCACAGATATGTATAACCCCCACTAATCGACGTATAGCGATTAGAAGACGTTCAATACATATATCACATCACAGATAATATCCATTAGCCAAAGTCTACGGAATATCGATCAAAATACGGATTTGTAACCACCCCAAAAATCAATTTATTCTCTGGAAAATCTGGGTAGAAACAACATGTACTAAAATTCCTAAAACAGCCAACTGAGCACACTGCACCAAACTCGGTCCGCGGCCGAGTCAACTCGGCCGCGGATCCGCGGTAAGAAGCATGTTCTTGCCGCAGAACCGCGGCGCTTTGATCGGTTCAGTGGACCGTTTTTGGTCTGTGTCTTTAGAAAACCCTGAGCCGATTTTTCATATATATTAAATTACTTTTTGAACAGTATAAAAAATCGGCAGAAAGTTAAATTTTCCGGACTTGTTTTGTGAATTTTTTCCGATCGATATTCTAAATACTTTGCTAACTTGCTAGTTTATGTTTAGCTAGGCTCTGATACCACTGTAAGTCCACGTTGCTCACCCCGGTTCTTACGGGGAGGCTGAAACGGCGAAAAACAATTATTTAGCGCAAAGGCAACATGGACTAAAAGCCGGATCATTGCTAAACTAGAAACTAGCAAACAACTAGAGGTGTTAACTACTATGCCGTAAAAATTATACCTCACGAAACCGGTCCTTCGGGTCTTCTCTCCGCTGTCCGGCTCATCCATCCACGCTCCGTGGGTCGATCCGGATCTTGGTCACCTCCGCGGCCTTCTTGAGTCAAAAACGATCCACCCGAAAGATATACACCGAGCTCCACCTCGATCCGAGGCAACTAGGGCAACAAGATCGCTAGTCTTGAAGTCCTAGGTTATGTAGAAGAGGTTGATGGAAGTATTTGTCTATGTGGATTCTTTTCCTCCCAACACATGCGATCAAAAGAATATTTCAAGAAGAGGAAGATGAAGGAGATCAAGAAACCATGGAGCTCTTTTTCTCTCTTCTCACTTGCAAGAGAGAGAATGAGAAAAGAATAATGAACAAAGAAAATGAACCATGGTTCAATAATACTCAAAATCATCATTACTAATCCTATCATGATAAAGTTTATGGCTACATTGACATGACCATTTTCATAATCCAAAAAGAAAAAGAAAACCAAAGAAGAGTGTAGACCTCTCATGAAGGTCAAGGTCAACTTTGGTCAACGGGTCAACAAAGTCAAGAGTGGTCAAGGTGGTCAAATGGTCAAAGCAATTAGCCATCACAAAATTATCACTGAAATGATTAGTAAGTAATGTCCGCGGCTCATAATGGTTTTGACCGAACGAATTGCCAAAACCCTAATGAGCCTGCCACATAACGGTTTTGGCCGAACCAACTGCCAAAACCCTAATGTGGCACCTCCTCCTTCTCGCTCCTCACAACTGTGCATACACACCCGCATCCGCATTCCGTAGAATGCGAATGCACTGAAGACAAAACAAATCCATCCGTGCAATACTAGGATCCGGCTTAAACCAAAGCCCACTAGTATTGCCTGCCCGAACAACATACGCACACAAGTGTACGTAAGTGATCGCAGCCCTGCCGTAAAACCATACGGCCTCTACACGTTTCGCTCAGTGCAGGGAAACTCTCTATGTATGAATCTAAAGACTCGACACTACGCTGGCAGTGGGTTTAACCACAGACCGCAAGCGGCACTAGCTGTACGTAACGGTCCCCAGGTAGATGTCGATAAGAAGGCCGATGAGATAAACCCATCCGAACTCCTACTGAGCCTGTATGTGACAATCTCCGTACAGTCCGGTCTGTTCGTCTGATATATCGCATGGCGGGCCTAGGGGGGCGGTAAATGTCAGTCCCCTAATAGCGGTACAAGTCGGGTCGGAGTGTAGCCCAGAACACCTGAGATAACACTGGAAACCTACCCGTCTATCTCGCTTGCCCTGGCCAGGGACTTTATGTAATGCCTCTCCTAGACACAGCGCGATATCAACCCCCAATACCGGGAGAGACGAATCCTGTCTAACCGTCACTGCCTCCAAGTGCTTCGGGACTGCACCCAACTACTACCTGTTTGCACGACTCCTTTGAGCCGTGGTAGGGTAGTAATCAAAGTACAGTGGGAACACACTTGAGGCGAAGTGACAGTGTCAAGTCAGTGGACTAAGTTGTACTCATGTCACCTGGGAACTGATAACTGACGATAGGTATACTACCAACCAATAGTTCCCGACGAGTCCTGTCTAGTGTACTCGTAACCTAACGAGCACCCGCATACTATCTCCAGTACGACGTACTGATGGCTATGGGACAGACCACCTCCCGTGCTGGGATGAGAAGCGTATACGCTAGTCTACTCCGGAGTATTGATGCCCCGTCTCGATAGTCCTACGACTAGGGACCTGTATAAGGATGTGCTTATAGATTACCCAGCCCCCACTAGTGTGACTGCCATCACAACGCTGGTAATCAAGCAAAGATCCTAAGGGCTCTACTAATATGTATAAGCAATATGCTAAAAGAAACACATGCACATATTGAAGTAGAAACAAACCAAGTAGCATACTACCATTTTGAGCAAGATTGTCTTTACAACTGTGAATATCCCAAGCTTCCATTAAGTAATATACAAGCTAGTATGATACAGTAATGGCCTCTAGGGCATATAACACTAACACTGTCAAGAACTTCCTTATCCAGACGGCTTCTTTTTCGGCATCTGCAGCAGCGATATATTCCGCTTCCATCGTCGAGTCAGCAACGGTTTCCTGTTTGGAACTCTTCCAACACACCGCCCCTCAATTGAGGGTAAAGACATAACCCGACATGGACTTGGAATCATCCTTGTCACTTTGGAAGCTGGTGTCAGCAAAGGCATCGATCTGGAGGTCTTTTCCGCCATACACCAAGAACATCTCCTTAGTCCTTCTCAGGTACTTAAGAATGTTCTTTACCGTTATCCAGTGCTTCTCTCCAGGGTTTGACTGATACCGGCTTACCACACTCAGTGCATAAGCTACATCTGGTCTGGTACACAACATCGCATACATTATAGAGCCTACCGCAGAAGCGTAGGGTATAATAGACATGCGATCCCTTTCCAAATCAGTCTTGGGAGGCATCTCTTTAGAGAGGGTGATCCCGTGACAAGCCGGTAGATTACTGCGCTTGGAATCTTCCATACTGAATCTTTTCAGTATGGTGTCTATGTACCTGGACAGTGAAAGTCCTAATATGCTCTTGGATCTGTCACGATAGATCCGGATCCCCAGAATGTAAGAGGCATCACCCAGGTCTTTCATGGAGAACCTGTGCGACAAGAACCCCTTGACAGATTGTAGCATAGGAATGTCATTTCCTATCAAAAGAATGTCATCCACGTATAAAACGAGGAATACGACAGTTCTTGCTACAAATCTATTATAGATGCATGGTTCATCTGGATTTTTGATAAAGCCAAATTATTTGACCGTCTCATCAAAACAGATGTTCCAACTCCGCGATGCCTGCTTTAGTCCATAGATGGACTTAAGCAACTTGCACACCTTTCCGCTGCTCCCACTCTGAATGAAACCCTCTGGCTGGTCCATATAGACACACTCCTCTAAATTTCCATTTAAAAAAGCGGTCTTTACGTCCATCTGCCAAATCTCATAATCGTGGAAGGCAGCAATGGCAAGAAGGATCCGAATGGATTTCAGCATAGCAACTGGAGAAAAGGTTTCTTCATAGTCCAAACCAGGTCTTTGACGAAAACCTTTTGCAACAAGTCTAGCTTTATAGGTCTCGACTTGTTCGTCTACACCAATCTTCCTTTTGAAGATCCACTTGCATCCTACGGGTTTTACCCCATCTGGAGCAACGTCCAACGTCCAACGTCCATATTTTGTTGGTGTACATGGACTCCATTTCGGTCCGCATTGCATCCAGCCATTTTACCGAGTCAACGCTCTGAATGGCCTGCTAGAAGCTAGTCTGCTCATCACTATCAATGATGCAATCCTCTCTATCCCCGTCTATGAGAAAACCATAGTATCTCTCGGGCGGATGAGACTGCCTACTACTCCTGTGGAGCGGAGCAGGAATGTCGTGATCTTTCGAACCCTCTGGTTCTACTAAGCTTTCAGTAATAGCCCGTGGTTCTGAAATTTCTTCCAGTTCTATTGCGCTCTCACTTATCTGATTTTCCAAAAACTTAGTTTCCAAGAAGTGGGCATGACGAGAAACAAAAACCTTTTGTTCCTCTTCGCAATAGAAGAAATATCCCTTGGAGTTCCTTGGATATCCCACAAACTTGCACTGTACTGAGCGTGCCTCGAGTTTTTCCGCATGCTGCTTTTTGACAAAAGCTGGACATCCCCATGTCTTGATGTGCTTAAGATAGGGTTTCTTCCCACACCACATCTGATATGGTGTGGTAGGCACAGTCTTAGTTGGAACTCGGTTCAAAAAGGTATGCAGCTGATTCTAGTGCATATCCCCAGAATGATCGCGGTAACTCAGCGTTACTCATCATGGAACGTACTATATCCAATAGGGTCCGGTTCCGTCTCTCCGATACACCGTTATGCTGCAGAGTGTATGGAGGAGTAAGCTGAGAGAGAATTCCATTCTCTTTTTGGTAATCCAGGAACTCAGCACTCAAGTATTCACCATCTCGATCAGATCTTAGTGTCTTGATACTTTTGCATGTTTGTTTTTCTACTTCATTCTTATATTCCTGGAATTTTCCAAAGGCCTCGGATTTATGTTTCATTAAGAAGACATATCCGTACCTTGAAAAGTCATCCGTAAAAGTAATGAAGTAAGAATAACCGCTTTGTGCATGCGTAGACATTGGACCGCACACGTCGCTGTGTACGAGTCCCAAGAGCTCGCTCGCTCTTACTCCGTGTCCAGTGAACGGAGTCTTTGTCATCTTTCCTTTGAGACAGGATTGACAAGTTGCATATGATTGATATTCGAACGGATCCAAATATCCTTCTGTATGTAACTTTGTCAATCTTCTCTCATTGATGTGACCCAGTCTACAATGCCATAAGAAAGCCTGATTTGTTTCCGGAGACTTTCTTTTGTGTGTATTCTGGACATTGAAAATCTGTGGTTGGTTTAATACGTATATACCATTGCTTAATGTACCTGACCCAATCAAAACTTGATTAAGGTGAATGTTCACAACATTACTTACAAATGCAAATTCATAACCTTCTTTAGATAATAAAGATACAGATATGATATTACAGGTTGCATTGGGTACAAAATAACAATCACGCAAAACCAAAACGTGTCCATCTGACAACCCCAGGTGATAGTCCCCCACGGACTCAGCATCCATGCCAGCTCCGTTTGCAACTCTGAGGGTCATATCACCTGCCTTCAAAACCCTACGCCTTCTCAGTGCCTGTAAAGAATTACAGATATGAGATCTTGATCCGGTATCCAATACCCAGGATGTAGAGTTTATTGATAGACCGTTTTCAATAACATACACACCTGAAGCTGAAGCCACAACTTGCTTCAGATCCTGGGTTCTGGCCTTCCAAGCCCTGTAATCCTTTTTCCAGTGTCCACTCTTATGACAGTAAAAACATTCTTCCTTTCCCACAAGTTTTCCCGCTACCTTTGTTGCCTTTGTCTTTCTCTTCGTATCCACTTTACTAACACCGCCCCTTGGTTTGGCGGGGGCTTTCTTCTTCTTTCCCTTGGCTCTCGCCTTGGACCTAGAAGAGGAATATCCTCCTACAAACAAAGTGGATGTTTCCCTACCTTTCTGTAGGGTGCCCTCTGCACTCCTCAGCATGTTGAGGAGTTCTGAAAGTTCAACTTCTTTTTCTTGCAAGTTGAAGTTCAGGATAAACTGGGCGTAAGTGGAAGGAAGGGACTGGAGAATCAAGTCCGTGTAGAGCTCGTTCTCTAACGTGGTCCCAAGGTCCGCGAGCTTCTCAATGAAGCCAATCATCTTAAGCACGTGTTCCGCTACCGATGATCCGACGACCAATCTCGCCGAAAACAGCTTTTTCGAGACTTCGTATCTGGCGATACGGGATTGCTCTCCATACAGTTCTTTTGTATGGAGAAATATGGATTCAAGGTCCATATTCTCGTGCCTCCTCTGATGTTCATTGTCCATAGAGGCAAGCACGAGGCACTTGGCCTTCGTGCAATCGATTTCCCAAGTCTTACGGATTTCCTTATTCGCGACGCTGATTTTGGGACCTGGGACAGGGGGAGCTTTGGTGGTAAGGAGATACCCCAACTTGTCATAAGTGATTGCCATTTTGACATTCCTGAGCCAATCTTTGTAGTTTGGCCCTGTCAGTATGTTTTTATCTAGTAGTAACTTAAGTCCAGTCATGATGTTTGGTCGCTGCAATTAGGAGAGAGAGAAGAAACACTTTAGCATGATGCTCTTGGAAGTTTAGAGTGGTTTTTAATTTGTCTAAAAAGGATGGCTCCCACTGTCTCTCGAATCCCTCCTCAACCCAAAAAGGAAGAATTAGTCAGGATCAATCTCACCGTACAATTCTTGCTTAACCGTTCAGCCAGGCTAGTGTCGGTACTTCGAGGGAGGTTTTCCAACGCTTTCGTGTAGTTCCTTAATTAAATAACCTCTTTTCCCTGTGGGCGTAGCCCCGCTAACACCTTTCTAGACACCTACTTGGTTTATAGCATTGATCGTTAAGTGAGAAATTTCCCGAGGAGTAGCATATACTCACAGTAGGATCGGGATCCAAATATCATTGCGTGACAAAATTGAAGGAATCCTACCAGAATCATCACACTCCAAATGGTATGCAGCGCTAGCAAGTTTCAGTTCTTTTGAAACTCCCGATATGGATTTTTGCCCCATGCTCTTATGACCTTGACTTTGGCCAACAAATCATAAGTCACATGTCAAGTTCTACCCGTCATTCTCCCGGTTAATTTGAACCCACCCGTACCTCCCCTTGACTTTGGCCAACAAGGCAGTACGACTGTCCCAAACCAACACATCTATCTATGCTGAACATGAATACCCAATAGCTACCAATCACTATGCCTTGACGTTGGCCAAAAACATAGCTTGAATACTATTGACTATCCATGTGAAACGACGGAGGGCTACGAATAGTTTGGCGAAATCGTGAACGTAGTGAACTTGATATAATCGATGGAACGAGATAGATTTTAAAAGGAGTGGCTTAAGCTCCGCATTTAAAAGTTGTTTTTGAAAAAAAACTGAGTGGTTTTGAAAGTGTTCCAACGACTCATCTTTGGTTTATTTTCTTGCATTAATTTAATGCGTCCCATCATTTAATCCTACCATTGCAGAAAACAACGAAAATATGACGTACGCTTATGCCATCCGCATTCGCCACGGGGCCCCGTCATTACCTGTTAGGTTACTTAACTAACGACAGAGCTGGGGCTGGACTAGCGCGGATGCAAAGCATAAGCAACGCCTAAATATATATCATATATAGATATACACATTCGTCACATGCAATGATAGCCATTCCAGATCATAGATGAACACATTGGATATACTAGGAATCCGCAATCCGTACGAGCCTGTAACGAAGAGAGGATTACACGGTCGCGATGAATAGCCAAGACCCTACCCTAGACCCCTACGGGCGTGGCAAACTACCCGCCAAGTACCCGAAGCGAAGCAACCTCCCTCAACACCGTGAGTAGGCCACTCGGCACTTCGAGATACCCGGTAGTTTGTGCACCCCACCTTGGGTCTATCCTAGGAGCAAAAAAAGTAAAAGAAATTATACAATGACGGCTATAACCCCATCCCGGTTGTGCGGTCATATAAATAATATTACATCAATTACAAATTACATGAATTGAAAGAAAAAGAAAACTCTCATCTCACAACCCCCCGGCTATTCATCCACGACAATCCAATGAATTCATATACACATACCATCAGCATTACAGATCACAAATATGTATAACCCCCACTAATCGACGTATAGCGATTAGCAGACGTTCAATACATATATCACATCACAGATATAACCCGTTAGCTTAAGTCTTTAGAAGTTCAATCAAAATACGGATTTTCAAACCCCAAAAACAAATTTTGCTTTCTGTAAAATCTGGGCAGAAAAAACATATTCCAAAAATCCCGAAATAGCCCCAGAAAAACACTACAGGAAAATTGTGCCACGACCGAGTCAACTCGGCCGCGGAACCGCGGCGCTTTGACCGAGTCGGTGGACCAATTTTCTTGTGTGGGTTTTAAAAAGCCTGAGCCGATTTTTAGTGTCAGATTAATTATTTTTTGAACAGAAAACAAAATCGGCAGAAACTTGAAATTACGGGCATGTTTCGCGACTTTTTCTCCGATCGAACTTCTAATTACTTTGCTAACATGTTAGATAGTATTTAACTAGGCTCTGATACCACTGTAAGTCCACGTTACCTCTCCTGGTTCTTTCGGGCTTGCGGAAATGATGAAAAACAATTTTTCTTTTGGTGGTAACATGGACTCAAAATACAGATCTTTGTTAAACAACTATCTAACAACCTAACAAGAGTTTTACCTAATCGGTTAGGGGTTATACCTTAACTTGAACTCCTTCTCTTGGTTTCCTTGTGGTGGTCGGATGGTTCTCTCCTCGTCGTCTCGTTGTGCCGAAGATGGATCCACCTGAAAGCTTCTACCTTTGGCTTCAACCTCAAACTAGAGGAAACTAGAACACTTGGCTTGCTAGGCTTTGTGTACTAAGATGAGTAGAGAAGTGTTTTGGGTTTTTATCTCCAAGGCAAATGATTCTCAACACATGAGAGGTTTTTGCCTTGAACTAGGGAGAGAGCAAGAGGAAGAGGGAGAGCTTGAGGATGAGAGAGCTTTTATGAGAGAGAAAGCAAATGAAAGAATGAGCAAGACTTTTGTCACCCTTGCTCTCATAATAAAAAATCATCATAACACATAATAATAATTGAGTATTATGTGATGGTTGTTATCATATCAAGTGGCCATATCATTTCTTGCATTAAATGCAATGTGTGAACAAATAAGCAAGCCAAGATCAATGCCAAGAAATGATAGCCATTGTCATGATGATGGTCAACAAGTCTAACCTAGTCAACCGGTCAACTAAGTCAACAAGTCAACAAAGTCAACCATCAACAACCATGTCAAAATAATACTTAATTAATATTATTGTTAATCATATTTCTTATTCTCATTAGGGTTTAGCAAAAGTCAACAGTCAACAACCCTAATGAGAATCTTCTGCCTCTGTCTCTCTGTCAACTGTGCATACACACCCGCATCCGCGTTCCGAGGAACACGAATACAAACGAGATAAAACCAATCCCATAACGTACACTGGGATCTGGCTTAAACCAAAGCCCACTAGTGATAACTTCCCGGACACCAAACGTGCACAAGTGCGCGGATGTGACTGAACCCTGTCGCAAAACCATGCGACCTCTACTCTTTTGCCTAAAGGCGAATAACTCTCTGTGTGGGACTCTAAAGACTCGATACTACGCTGGCAATGGGTTTAACCACATACCGCAAGCGGCACTAGCTGTGCGTAACGGCCCCCAGGTAGATGCCGATAAGAAGACGGACGAGGTGAAACCCATCTGAACCCCTACTGAGCCTGAATGTGACAATCTGCGTACAGCCCGGTCTGTTCGTCTAAGAATATCGCATGGCGGGCCTAGGGGGGCGGTAAACGTCAGTCCCCTAATAGCGGTACAAGTCGTGTCGGAGTGTAGCCCAGAACACCCTGAGATAACACTGGAAACCTACCAGTATATCTCTCTTGCTCTGGCCAGGGACTTTGTGTAATGGCTCTCCTAGACACAGCGCGATATCAACCCCCAATACCGGGAGAGACGAATCCTGTCTAACCGTCACTGCCTCCAAGTGCTTCGGGACTGCACCCAACTACTACCTGTTTGCATGACTCTTTTGAGCCGTAGTAGGGTAGTAATCTAAGTACAATGGGAACACACTCGAGGCGAAGTGACAGTGTCAAGTCAGCGGACTAAGCTGTACTCATGTCACCTGGGAATTGATAACTGACGATAGGTATAGTACCAACCAACAGTTCCCGAGGAGTCCTGTCCAGTGTACTCATAACCTAACGAGCACCCGCATACTATCTCAAGTACGACGTACTGACGGCTGTGGGACAGACCGTCTCCCCTGCTGGGATGAGAAGCGCATACGCTAGTCTACTACGGAGTATCGATGCCCTGTCTCGATAGTCCTACGACTAAGGACCTGCATAAGGATGTGCTTGTGGATTACCCAGCCCCCACGAGTGTGACTGCCATCACAACGCTGGTAATCAAGCAAAGATCCTAAGGGCTCCACTAATGTGTATAGGTGATATACTAAAATAAACACATGTACACATTAAAGTAGAAACAAACCAAGTAGCATACTACTATTTTGAGCAAGATTGTCTATACAAGGTGAATATCCCAAGCTTCCATTAAGTAATATACAAACTAGTATGATACAGTAATGGCCTCTAGGGCATATACACTAACAACTTCAAGTGGTGATCTGTAGGTATTAAATTATGCTTCTGGGAATTTTTAATATTACTCAAGTGTTGAGTTTTCTGGAGATCTTTAGAATTCGTTGATTCGATCGGAAAGTTTAAGATCGTTTAGTTTTTCGGGTAATTTAGAACGTGTTAAAAGGTTCGAACGGATATCAATGACTCACTTTTTCCCATGATGGAAAACTTTCAAGTGTTGGATTTTTCCTGAGTTTAAAACTATCAGAAAATCATGCAAGCGAATCTGCGGACCCTCTAAAAGAACGTAACCTTAACTCGATTATGTGACCGTCAAAACCGCCACTGAACTATATGGTTTGTGGTAGTTTAGCGTTGCCACATGTGAGGCGTTGGTTTGACCCTTCTACGACTGGTTCATAGCGGCTGCGACATGTTTTGGGACTTTTTGAACTCCTCTTAAGTGTTGAGCTATTTGGGAAATCTTGGGTGTTTGTTTATTCGATCGGAAAGTTTAACATTGTTTATTTATCTGGAATGTGATACAATATGTGGAATTCATATAGTTGGGCATGAAATCCGTAATATGTGATATTTCGGGTTTACGATGTCTAAGGTGATGGATTCCAAATGTTGTAGTTTTTCACTTTCTTTTCTGTGACCGTAAGTGTAGTATGTGGTGTATCGCCGGTTTCGTTGCTATACATCAACGACAATCGGGATACGCATACTTGCTTATGTTGATGATATGAGATATTATGTGTTGCTGTGATATATTATATTGGATTGTCATGTTTTGAATAGCCGGGGGTTTTAAGTGAGATGAGGGTTTTTATTTTCATTCATGTAAAATTCAAATGTAATATTCTTTTATTGGGGCACTTCCGGGTTGAGGATGATATCATCATTGTATATTATTTACGTTTCCGCATTAGGATAGACCCAAGGAGGGGAGCACAAGTAACCGGGTTCTAGGGTCCAGTGGGAGGCCATCTCGAGGAGTCGAGACCGGGTCTCCTAACCCTAGAATTGGCAGTGTTACTTGCCGCTCTCGTAGGGGTCTAGGGATGTGGGTTTGGCTATTCATCGCGACCGTGGAATCCGTGTTTTATACAGGCTCGCAATAAAATACGGACTTTTTAGTATATCCAATATTTCATATGTTTCTTCTGGTGCTGATGTTCTGTGATGAGATCATATAACCGCCTGAGATAAATGCTTATACTATATATATATATGATGATATATAAATATTACTGCTTTCGTTTCTTCTGTGATGCTTAAGAAGCATAATTGATGGGATTTATTAATGAGATTAATAAAAGAAAAGAAACCTAAAAGATGTTGTAGAACCAAATTTTCAAAAAGGATAGCTACAGTTTATGCTTTGCATAGTGGTATATATGATATACCCTGCACCTTATTCAATGAGGAAAGAGCCGAGATCCTTTCACCTGGAGTGACCTCTTTAGCAAAACTGGCAGATGCTACAAACTCACGGTTTAGTTTTTGATTGCTTCTATAGTTCTTGCTTTGCACCGCGGTATTTGTGAAATATCCTGCACTTTATTCGATAAGGAAAGAGCCGAGATCCCTTCACCGGGAGTGACCTCTTTAGCGAAACTAGAAAAGCCTAAAAAACACGCCTTTTCAAAATCACTTATTTCTACAACGATATCAAGTTCATTATGCAATAGGTTTTCAGAAAAACCTGTCGTAGCCCTCCGTCATTTCAGATAAGTCCTACTTAGTATTCGTGCTACGTTTGTTGACCTCCTTCAAGGCGTAGTGTGCGGTAGCTAACTAGTATTTATCTGTTTATGCATATGATGCAGATTGGATTAGGGTAGTCGTACGGCCTTGTTGACCTCCGTCAAGGGTCATGCGGGTAGGTTTGATTCAATCAAGAAATGATGGGTTGAACTTGACTAGCACCCTATGATTTGTTAACCTCCGTCAAAGTCATGGGATGCTTGGGGCAAAATATTATCGGGAATTTCAAGTGTTGAAATTTGCAATGAGATTGCATACTTTCTATGAGATAGGTGGATCCGGATACCCACTGCGAGTAAAAGTTACTCATGGGAGAATTTTACACAGGACAATTAGCTGATCAAGTAGGTGTCTAAAAAGGTGTTAACGGGGTTATGCCTCTGGGAAAACGAGGTTTATTTTAATTAGGTCCATGCGAAAGCACGGGAAAACTCCCTCAAAGTACCAACACTGACCTGGCTGAAATATTGGCGAACTTGTAAGGTGTAATTAATCCCGACTAGTCTTCCTTTTAGGGTTTGAAGGAAGATTTGATGAAAACAGTAGGAGCCATCCTGATTAGATAAGATAATAACCAATCTAATCTTGCAAGAGCATATTCTAAAGTGTTTTCTTTTCTCTCTCTCCAGGTAGCGACCATGTCAGGCCTTAATCAAGATAATAATATGGATGTATTGACTGAACCCGCTTATTATACTGAGCATGGGAACGTTGATCCCGTTCTTTCTTATAAGTGTTATAAGACTGAGCAGGGAATAGGAGAATATCTGGATTCTCATGCCGCCCAAATGAAGAACAAGCATGCTGATGCATCTTCTCAGGTGTGTTTGTTATAGAGAACTGTTTCTCAGTTCACTCTGTAGGGTTACTAGGCACTGTCACAAGGGTCTAAAAGACATCAATCATGCCCAATTTAAAATTTAGACGTGCCGAACAATCTAAAGCGAGGATCTTTGCTAGATAATTAGGGTTAAACAAGAAAGTAAACACCTTTACAATTAAGAGAGAGGGATTACAACCTTTTTAGTCCGCTCCTTCGCTTCAAAAGCTCCGAGTAGTAGTCCCTTCGCCGCGATCCATGATCTCCTGGACTCAAGAGAAGCTCCACAACCCGAATGATCCATGCTTGCTTGAAGTTTTCCTTTTCGAAGATGATCTACCTTGAAGTTTCTATAACTCAAGCTCTCACTCACTAATCAAGTATTAATGAAGTGAACACCCTAATCTAATAGGCTAGATTAGATGAGGATGATGAGGTAGGAATTTGTCTCTCATTTGTTTTCATAATCTCACACTAAATCATCATAAAAGAAAAACCTAGAAAGCTTTTCAAGAGCTCAAGGAAGAAGAAGAATAATAATAATGATCCTTTTGTGATGAACAATGAATAAAACCTATGGTTACAAATACAACCCTTGAGTTTCTTTAACTCATGTAGAGATTTAACCTAGGGTGAAGGGTTTGGGTTGGGTTAGAAAATATCAAGCAAAATATCAACACATAATATCTTTGCAAGAAACAAAATAAAAGCTTCTAGAAGCTTCTAGAAAAGTTTAACCCAAATCAAACCCTAACCATGTTTAATCTCCACTAATCATGTTGCAATTGTAATCATAACATGTTACAATATTATATATCACATATATAATATATTTTTGTAACAAAAGAAAATAATACAATTAACATATATCGCATATATATCAATGTATTATCCGGTGAGAAAATGAAATAATAAAGCGAGCCAATATTAGATAATGTAATGTAATATATCACATATATAATTATACATTAAATTATCGAATCAACACTTGATCCGACAATCCGGCTATATCGTATATAACCGACTAATATATCATGTACCAATACATCGAATCAACACTTGATCCGATGACCCGGCTGATATCAAATATCGCGAGAATAGAATACGGTATCTCATATCGTATTATTCTCGGTACCGCACATATCACATATGTGCTCCTACTCCGTTTTGCCTGAGTCAAGAAACCTCTGTGTAGGACTCTAAAGAATCGTCAATACGCCGGTAGCAGGTGATGATCATATCAAACACCCACAAGATGCAAGCGGTCAGCTAAACGTAACAGCCACCTAGGTATTGAGCGATCAGAAGATCAACAAGCAAGCCTGTACATTCTCTTGTGAAACCAATCAGTAACACTCCCGTACAGTCCGGTCGCTTCGTCTGATATGTCGCATATCTGGTTTAGGGGTGGTGTACGTCAGACCCCAGTAACCGATAAGTCGTGTCGATGTCAGGCTCATAACTAGTTGAGAACCTACTGATAATACTTACCAGTAGTTCTCAATATCCGCCCTGGCCAGGGACTTCCAGTTATAGCCAATCGAACACAACACAACATTAACTCCCTATACCGGGAGAGACGAAACCCCTCCTATCACTCATTGCCTCCATGTGATTCGGGACTGTACCCAAAACCCACCGTTTTGCACGCCCTCTTGGACGTGGTATGATGGAAATCAAAGCACAGTAGGAATCACACAAGACTCTTTGATGATCTCGGGTCTACAGACTAACCTGTGCTAGTGTCACCAGAGAACTGCCATCTGACGTGAGGTATAATACCATCTGGCAGTTCTCGGCGAGTCCGTCCAGTGTACCCAGTCTCCACTGAGCACCCGTACACTATCTTTGATGTCAAACACCGATGTATATGGGATGATCCATCGCCCATCATATGGGTCAAGATACGTATACGCTAGTCTACTCTGGTGTATCGATGCCTTGTCTTGATACACCCTCGACTAGGAACATTTATAGGATGTACTTTCTGACTACCCTGGCCCCACTAGTATGATCACATCATAGTCCCAGTAGTCGAGTACATATCCTAAGGGCTTTATCAACATGTGAGAACAAGACAGTAAACTAATATAAGTCAACATGTTAAGATAAAGAGAAACCAAATAGCATACTATCATGACGAGCAAGAAAGTCCTCTCTATATATATCCAAGCATCCATTATAATATACATCATATGTACAACAATGGCCTCTACGGCATATATATAACTAACAATCTCCCACTTGCACTAAGGCCAGCTGTTGTAGTATCTCATACCTAGCATCCCGAATAATCTCTCAAACTGTATCTGGGGAATGGCCTTCATGAGTGGATCCGTAGTGTTGTCCTTCATATCAACTCTCCTGAACTCGATCTCCCTGCGATCAACAATCTCCCGGATCAGGTGATACCGCCTCAGAATATGTATGGACTTCTGATGGGACCTGGGTTCCTTGGCCAAAGCCACAGCTCCATTGTTATCGCAATACAAATGTATTGGATGCTCAATGGACGGAACCACACCAAGTTCAGTAATGAACTTCTTTATCCAGACAGCCTCTTTGGCAGCATCGTTGGCAGCGATGTATTCTGCCTCCATCGTCGAGTCTGCAACGGTATCCTGTTTGGAACTCTTCCAACCCACCACCCCTCTATTGAGGGTAAAGACAAACCCCGAGTGTGATTTAGAGTCGTCCTTATCACTTTGGAAGCTTGAATCGGTAAAGGACTCCACCTGGAGTTCTCCGTTACCATACACCAAGA
Organism: Agapanthus africanus; assembly: GCA_030015575.1. Taxonomy (NCBI): domain Eukaryota; kingdom Viridiplantae; phylum Streptophyta; class Magnoliopsida; order Asparagales; family Amaryllidaceae; genus Agapanthus; species Agapanthus africanus. The sequence goes on from JASDDO010000004.1 coordinate 214,381,220, forward strand.
ACATCTCTTTAGTTCTTCTCAAGTACTTGAGAATGTTCTTCATAGCTATCCAGTGACTCTCTCCAGGATCTGCTTGATACCTACTCACTACACTTAGTGAGTATGCTACATCGGGTCTGGTACATAGCATCGCATATATGATAGAGCCTACTGCCGAAGCATAGGTATCCCTTGCATGCTAGCTTTCTCCAAATCAGTTTTAGGAGACATCTCTTTGGAGAGAGTGAGTCCAGAGATCGTGGGTTGGTTCCCACGCTTGGATTCTTCCATACTAAACCTCTTTAGTATGGTTTCAATGTACCTGGATTGGGACAATCCCAGTATCCGTTTAGATCTATCTCTATAGATCATAATTCCCAATATGCAGGAGGAATCACCTAGATCTTTCATTGAGAATCTTTGTGATAAGAAGAGCTTGACTGATTGCAGCATAGGAACATCATTTCCTATCAAGAGTATGTCATCGACTTACAATACGAGGAAGACAACCTTACTCTCTGCAACGTTCTTATAAATACAAGGTTCATCTACATTTTTGATGAAGTCAAACTCTTTGACTACAACATCAAAGCAGATGTTCTAACTCCGCGATGCTTGCTTTAACCCGTAAATGGATTTAAGCAGCTTGCACACCTTTCCGCTGCTCCCACTATCTACGAAGCCCTCTGGCTGAGTCATGTACACGCACTCTTCTAAATCACCATTTAGGAAGGCGGTCTTAACATCCATCTGCCAGATTTCGTAATCATGGTATGCAGCAATGGAAAGTAAGATCCGGATGGACTTAAGCATAGCCACTGGAGAAAAGGTTTCGTCATAATCCACACCTGTTCGTTGACGAAAACCCTTTGCAACAAGTCTAGCTTTGAAAGTCTCAACTGTTCCATCTACACCAAGTTTCTTCTTAAAGATTCACTTGCTCCCAATGGGTTTTAACCCTTCAGGAGCAACTTCTAAAGTCCATACTTTGTTAGTGTACATGGATTCCATCTCAGATCGCATTGCATCCAGCCATTTCACAGAGTCACCACTCGTGATGGCCTGCTCGAAACTAGTCGGGTCATCATCTTCCATGATGCAATCCTCGCTCCCACCATCAATGAGAAAACCGTAGTATCTCTCAGGTGGATGAGAAACCCTGCTAGATCGGCGGAGAGGCTGGGGTTCGTCGGGAACTACTGAATCCTCTAGTTCTACCAAATCTTCTGTTGCAGTTTGTGTTGCTGGAACTTCTTCCAGTTCTACCTCATTGCCACTAATTTCTTTCATTAGAAAACCCTTTTCTAAGAAAGTGGCATGACGAGAAACAAACACCTTTTGTTCCTCGGAGTGGTAGAAGATATGCCTTCGCGAATGTTTGGGATATCCAATAAACTTGCACTGAATAGACCTTGCCTCGAGCTTGTCCGGATTTTATGTTTTTTCATAAGCCGGACAACCCCATATCTGAATAAAATTAAGACATGGTCTCTTCCCATTCCATATCTCATATGGAGTGGTAGGCATTGATTTGGTTGGAACTCTATTCAATAGGTATGCAGCTGTTTCCAGTGCATGTCCCCAAAAGGAAACAGGCAACTCAGCATTGCTCATCATAGAGCGCACCATATCTAATAGGGTGCAATTCCTTCGCTCCGATACACCATTGTGCTGTGGTGTATAAGGAGGAGTAAGCTGAGAGAGAATCCCATTCTCTTTTAGATAGTCCAGGAACTCATTGCTTAAGTATTCTCCTCCTCGATCAGATCGAAGGATCTTAATACTTTTGCCCGTTTGGTTCTCTACTTCGTTCTTATATTCTCTAAATTTCTCATAAGCTTCAGACTTGTGTTTCATCAGGAACACATGTCTGTATCTAGAGAGATCGTCAGTGAATGTAATAAAGTAGGAAGAACCGTTCCTGGCATGTGTTGACATAGGATCGCATACATCACTATTTACCAGCCCTAAGAGTTCCTCAACTCTTTCTCCGTTTCCACTAAACGGAGTTTTGGTCATTTTACCTTTGAGACAGGAATGGAAAGTATCATAAGATGATAATTCGAACGGATTCAAATATCCATTCTTATGTAACTTAGCTAGCCGTGTCGCAATGATATGACCAAGTCTACAATGCCACAAGAAGGATTCGTTCATTTCTGAACTCTTCCTCTTGTGTGTGTTTTGTATAATAAGGACTGTATTTTGAATGAGAATGAATATGCCATTATGTAACGAGCCTGATCCAATCAACTTTTGATTTAGGAAGTTGTTCATAACATTATCCTGTATTACAAAATTATACCCTTCTTTACTTAATAAAGAAACTGATATAATGTTGCACATCATGTTCGGTATATAATAGCACTCATTCAGAATTAATGTATTACTACTTGGTAATACAATGTGATATTCGCCAACCGCTTTAGCTGCTATATTTGTACCATTCCCTACTTATACGGAATGATCACCCTTTCCCAGTTCTCTACCTTTACGTAGCCCACGTAACAATTTACATATGTCGGATACCAATCCGGTATCCAATACCCAGGACGTAGGGTGAACTGAGAATCAGTTCTCAATAACTAACACACCTGAAGAAAATGCATCAACATGCTTGTTCTTCGTTTGGACGGCGTGAGAATCCAGATATTGTCCTATTCCCTGCTCAGTCTCATAACACTTATAAGAAAGAATGGGACCAACGTTCCCCTGCTGAGTATAATAAGCGGTTTCAGTCAATACATCCATATTATTATCTTGATTAAGTCCTGACATGGTCGCTACCTGGAGAGAGAGAGAAGGAAACACTTTAGCATATGCTCTTGCAAGATTAGATTGGTTATTATCTTATCTAATCAGGATGTCTCCCATTGTTTTTATCAAATCTTCCTTCAAACCCTAAAAGGTAAGATTAGCCGGGATTAATTACACCCTACAATTTCGTCAATCTTTCAGCCAGATCAGTGTTGGTACTTTGATGGAGGTTCCCCGTGCTTTCGCATGGACCTAATTAAAATAAACCTCGTTTTCCCAGAGGCATAACCCCATTAACACCTTTCTAGACACCTACTTGACGGCTAATTGTCCTGTGTAAAATTCTCCCATGAGTAACTCTTACTCGTAGTGGGTATCGGGATCCAACTATCTCATAGGAGGTATGCAATCTCATTGCAAATTTCAACACTTGAAATTCCCAATAATACTTTTACCCCTAGCGTCCCATGACCTTGACGGAGGCCAAACTACCTATAGGGCGCTAGTCAAGTTCAACCCGTTCATTTCTTGATTGAATTAAACCCACCCTATGACCCTTGACGAAAGCCAAACTACACCGTACGAATACCCTAATCCAATCGCATCGTATGCTAGCAGATAAGCACTAGTTAGCTACCGTACACTACGCCTTGACGGATGCTAAACTACCGCAGCACGAATACTAAGTAGTACATATCTGAAATGACGGAGGGCTACACAGGTTTTTAAGAAAACCATGAGCGTAATGAACTTGATATCGTCGTAGAATCGAGTGATTTTGAAAAGGAGTGTTTTTGAGGCTTTCACTAGTTTTGCTGAGGTCACTCCCGGTGAAGGGATCTCGGCTATTTCCCCATCGAATAAGGTGCAGGGTATATCATATATACCGCTGTGCAAAGCAAGAACTATATAAGCTGTCAAAAACTAAACCGTGAGTTTGTAGCATCTGCCTGTTTTGCTAAAGAGGTCACTCCCGGTGAAGGGATCTCGGCTCTTTCCCCATCGAATAAGGTGCAGGGTATATCATATATACCGCGGTGCAAAGCAAAACTGTAGCTACCCTTTTTATAATGTTTTGATTCTACAACATCTTTTAGGTTTCTTTTCTTTTTATTAATCTCATTAATAAATCCCATCAGCTTATGCTTCCTAAGCATCACAGAAGAAACGAAAGCAATAATATTTATATATCAGCATATATATATAGTATAAGCATTCGTCTCAGGCAGTAATATGATCTCATCACAGAACATTGCAGCAGAAGAAAACATATGAAATTTTGGATATACTAGGACGTCCGTGTTTTATATCGAGCCTGTATAAAACACGGATTCCACGGTCGCGATGAATAGCCAAACCCACATCCCTAGACCCCTACGAGAGCGGCAAGCAACACTGCCAATTCTAGGGTTAGGAGATCCGGTCTCGACTCCTCGAGATGGCCTCCCACTGGACCGTAGAACCCGGTTACTTGTGCTCCCCTCCTTGGGTCTACCTAATACGGAAAAGTAAATAATATACAATGGTGACATCAACCTCATCCCGGAAGTGCCCCAATAAAAGAATATTACATACAAATGAATTTTACATGAATGAAAATAAAAACCCTCATCTCACATAAAACCCCCGTCTATTCAGAACACGACGATCCAATATAACATATCACAGCAACACATAATATCTCATATCATCAACGCAAGCAAGTATGCATATCCCGACTGTCGTTGTTGTATAGCAACGAAGCCGGCGATACACTACATACTACGCTTACGGTCATAGAAAAGAAAGTGTAAAACTACAACATTTGGAATCCACAATTACTTTAGACATCATAAATCAACGATTTAATACTTTCTAAATTATCCGGAAAACAGAACGAAGTTAAACTTTCCGATCGAATCAACGATTACAAAATATCCCCAGAGAACTCAACACTTGAGTAAGATTAAAAATACCCAGAAGCATGTACAAATACCTACGGATGTTACTGTGCAACAACTAACCCTAATCCCACTGTACGGCCGCGGAACCGCCGCGCAAGGCAGGTCATTGCCGCGGTTCCACGGCGGTTTGTACGGATTACTGGCTCGTGTTTCACAGTAACCCTAGGAATTCTCTGCTTAATTTTTTTGAGTATTTTTAATGCAGAAAAAATCACATTTTAAAAAAATTTATAGAGAGGGGGTCAAAACCGACGTTTCGGGGTTCGATCAGACTTTTAACATCGTATACACGTCTCCTAATGCTCTATCTTGGTTCTGATACCACTGTAGGGTTACTAGGCACTGTCATAAGGGTCTAAAAGACATCAATCATGCCCGATTTAAAATTTAGACGTGACGAACAACCTAAAGCGAGGATCTTTGCTAGATAATTAGGGTTAAACAAGAAAGTAAACACCTTTACAATTAAGAGAGAGGGATTACAACCTTTTTAGTCCGCTCCTTCGCTTCAAAAGCTCCGAGTAGTAGTCCCTTCGCCGCGATCCATGATCTCCTGGACTCAAGAGAAGCTCCACAACCCGAATGATCCATGCTTGCTTGAAGTTTTCCTTTTCGAAGATGATCTACCTTGAAGTTTCTATAACTTAAGCTCTCACTCACAAATCAAGTATTAATGAAGTGAACACCCTAATCTAATAGGCTAGATTAGATGAGGATGATGAGGTAGGAATTTGGCTCTCATTTGTTTTCATAATCTCACACTAAATCATCACAAAAGAAAAACCTAGAAAGCTTTTCAAGAGCTCAAGGAAGAAGAAGAAGAAAAATGATCCTTTTGTGATGAACAATGAATAAAACCTTGTAGGGTTCCTAGGCACACAAATGAGGTCTCACAAGGCATCAACCATGCCAAATTCAAAAAAAAAATCCGGTGCCGAGAAACCCTAATGCGATCGTTGACTAGAGTTTAAGCGAAACATGCAACTAGTTAACAACTTAACTAAGAGTGAACGGAAAATACAACCTTTGTAGATCCGGTCCTCTACCACCATAGCTCCTTGTTGACGTCCCTCCGCTGCGATCATCGAATCCCGGACTCTGGCTGTCACGACCCGCAGGGTACGGAACGTGACTGGCACTTAAGTTTACGAAACGTCTAAAGACGTCCGTAAAATAAGTAAGCCAAAGCCCAGAAAACAAAACCAATTAAGCAAAAGAGTGAAGAAAACCCAATCAATAGAAAGCGAATTTATCAAATAAGTCTTGTAAAACCCTTTTTAAAAACAATACCAATTTTTCCGAAAATTTCGGCAGAGTCTCCTTTGTAAATACTGGCCCCCAAACTGGATACAACAAAAATATATATGAATCCAACAAAATAGGGCATCCCCAAGCGGGAGCTAGCTCTTCGCCACAAGGCGGTCACAAATCCCACGCAATATAAAACGACAGCATGCAAAATAATCATAATGAAGCATAAGAAAAACAGCATGTCAACTCAAGTGAGCTCGACCCCAAAATGCAGCATAAAAGTCCACAAACCTCACAGTCTCATCTCTAGGTCAATATACAACAATACTGGTAGATACAGTAGATGGAGTGCACTAGATACAAAGAATATACAAGGTGGTACAAAAATAGTAACATAACCCACCTAAGAGCAAAACCTCGAGTCCAGGCAAAGGAGGCAAAAGAAGCAAGCGCACCCGCCGCTACTGTACTGACGGAGCGGACCTGCAAATGGCTATGGCACAACGGGGGTGAGTTGCCAACTCGTGAGTAATAAATAACACCTACAAAGGCTATCGTATGCATGCATACAAGCATCCTAGCATCTAAAATACAGGTATGAATGGGTGCACTAGCAGGTGTGTATACAACATCAGTGTACGAATATGTATGCAACATGAATATCTGAGGTCTCAATAGGTATATATAAGAAACATTTATCTCTTTTTGTTTTTGAAACTCTTTTAGAATGCCAGCATAATACTCAAAGAATCGACGAGAACCGGTGTCCAGCAACGACACCCAAAAGCTGTCTCAAATCTCATAAATCCATGTCATAGTGTCTCTGGTCTCAGCCATCCGGCTGACCCATCTCAAATATCAATATCTCATCATCTAGCGGCCACGGTCGGTATCCTCTGGATATCCGCCGTCCCAAACAGTCACCGGTAGGTAATCCGTCCCCTGCCAGGCTCAACGTCAACACCACATTCCTCTTGCCCCGGGGTACCTTACCGGGCCCACCATGTACCCGTGACGGTTCCTCCACTCCTCGACACGGATCTCCAAAACCACAACAAACTCATGGTGGAAGACACTTACATCACTAGAAAACCGCAATTTACATATTTTAAAAATATAATAAGTTTAGAAATTTTGCGGCTTTCCCCCGAAATCCAGAAATATCATAAAATCTCAAGAAATCCTCATAAGTGCATATATCAATGATAATGAATGCATATGGTATCAATAATCAAGTTGCGATGTGTGATTAATAGATTAAGCATGAACAATTAATATGATGAAGTACATGCACATGAATAGCAATCCTACGGTTTCATTTTAAGGAATTAAAGGCAATAGCACAAGTTTAAGTATCAATTAGTAAAAGGTTTAAATTTAAAGGTTATCTAGTGTGGTGGCATGGCAATTACCAGGGTGTGTGTGTAAGCATGAATAGTGCTCGTGCTGCATATAAAAACCCTGGCAATGGTGCAGGTGTCCTATAAAATGGTTTCGTATAGGTATGTCAATATAATGCATGGATGCAGCAAATAGTCAAATAAGTATTTCACCCCTAATTACTAACATCACTAAGAATCTTGTAAGTTACTAAAACTATCGGACGGCTTGCGCCATCCAACGATAGTCCCCCGTAGATGTTACATCTACTCACCGGAATCCCTGGCTAGCTGTGTCCAATCACCGCTTTCCCCTTTCGCGCCGCGTCTGACGTCTCCGCGACCGAACCTGGAATTTACATCAATACCAAACATAAGGTTACGTATCAAGAACGACGCAAAACCCAAACGAAACTACTAATGTTCACTAGCTAGGTACAACGTGCACAGGGTGCGCGGAACATACGCGAAAATCGCAAAAACTGCCAAAAATCGCCGATTTGGTCGCCCGGCAAAACTAAAACCCGACTACTCAAAACTCCGCACTCACGCATCCTAAACGTCATTGGAGATGCTAAAAACATCCCCAAGGTATCACAAATAATTCACCAGTTAATTTTAGTAAAAACCTAGTAAGCAAAAAACTTGAAATTTTGGTGCAAATATCGAAAATTAGCGATACGGTTATCACAATCCAACACAATATCCAACCACACAACAAGCAATCTACAAACACTATAATTACAACACATTAGCAAAGATTCAAAACCTATTTTCCATAAACAACCATCACTTGAATTTATAACCTAGCAAATCTTAATCCAAACTATATATGAAAAACCTTAAATTAACACTAATTTCAAACCCAATAGCAAGTTAACCTCCTAGATTAGGTTAGCAAAACAACTAGATAACAAATTAGATTTAATTAACCTAATAATGGATTTCTAAACCCTAATTCAATTCAAACCATTCACTTTAAAAAAACAAGATTAGCAATTAGCAATGAAATTTAACACTAAAACAATTTCATTCAAGGAATCAAACCATAAGTATTTAAATGGGTCAAAATTATACCTCAATTAGAGATCTAGCAAGAATAAATTTGCTCCAAATGATGGCCTCAAGCATCAAGATCCAAGCTAGGGAGGTGAAGGAAAAGAAAGATGAAGGATGGGTTTAATTTGTAAGCTTTAAATTGCAATTTTGTTGAATTAAACATGAAGAATTTTGAAGAACATGAAAAGAAAAGAGATGAAATGGAGGGAGAGCAGGTTTCGGCCAGAGGAGAGGTAAGGGGAGGGTGTGGGTGTGTGGGAAAAGTCATGAGTCAACTCTCCCAAAAGTCAATGCACCATACTTCATCAAACTATATTTAAAATAAATTCATAAACCAACTAATTCAACACATGAAACAAACACAAGGTGAGGCCAGAAATTTCTGGACCTGAACAAGGTGGGGCTGTCCTAGGGTTGAGGGAAGAGAGAGAGGGGTTTTACAAAAGAAATTTTATGCAAAAAGACCCCCTACAAGTCAAAAATTGCAAGTTTAACTTAAAATTCAACAAATTCGTTTCCTATCATAAAAATTTGTTAAAAATCAAAGTAAAATACTAAAAATTCATGTTACAACTAGATTTTAATTAACATAATTTTAAATATTAAAATTAGCCCGGAAAAATTTGTATTTATCGCTAAATTAATGTATTTTCTTACCGGCTTAAAATAATATTAAAAAATTGAAAAATAGGGAAAATTTTTTAAATGACCAAAATTTCATAAGTAACTCATTAGCTACTAAAAACAAGCAATTACCTATCCATTTTAGGTATAATTAGCCCTAAACTGCAAAATAACGAGAAAGACGGTTTTCGGAAAAATACCGAATTTTCACCGATTTTCAGGAAAACACCAAAATGACTTTTCAAGACGCTACAATCTTCCTCCCTTAAAGAAATTCGGTCCCCGAATTTAAAAATATAGCTACGCGTACCTTCAAAGAGATGGGGATATTTCTTCCTCATCTCGCCCTCAGTCTCCCAGGTAACCTCCTCGCTGCTCGGGCTACGCCAAAGGACCTTGACGGTTGGTATAATCTTCGATCTCAACTTCTTCACCTGCCGATCCAGGATGGCCACCGGCTTCTCTGCAAAAGAAAGGTCACGCTCTAGCTGGACTGTCGGGTGCTGAATCGCATGCGAAGGGTCGTGAAGGTACTTGCGGAGCATCGAAACATGGAAGACGGGGTGAACATCGGGAAAGCTGGGTAGAAGGGCCAAACGATATGCAACTGCGCCGACACGCTCGAGGATCTCGAAGGGACCTACGAATCTAGGGCTAAGCTTCCCCTTTCGCCCAAAACGCATCACGCCCTTCATCGGAGAGACTTTCAGAAAAACATGGTCGCCAACTGCGAACTCTAATCTGCGACGGCGCCTGTCTGCATAGGATTTCTGTCTGCTCTGAGCTGCCCTCATCCGGTCTCGAATCAACTGTATCTTTGCTGTCGTCTTCTCAACAAGCTGCGGCCCCAAAATGCTGCTATCGCTGAGCTCTGTCCAACAGACGGGCGATCTGCATCTCCTCCCATACAAAGCCTCGAAAGGTGCCATCTGAATAGTATCCTGGAAGCTGTTGTTGTAGGAGAACTCCACTAGAGGTAAATGATGATCCCAGCTACCACCAAAGTCTAAAACGCACGCTCTGAGCATGTCCTCGAGAGTCTGAATGGTCCGCTCTGACTGTCCATCTGTCTGCGGATGAAACGCTGTGCTGAAGCTCAAACGAGTGCCCAAATCCTCCTGAAGTCTCTGCCAAAGTCGGCTGGTGAACTGAGTGCCTCGATCTGACACGATACAAGTCGGTACGCCATGTAGTCGCACGATCTCGTCAATATAGAGCTGAGCATACTGAGCGAAGCTGAAAGTGGTCTTAAATGGTAAGAAGTGAGCCGCTTTCGTCAATCTATCCACGATCATCCAGATGGAGTCGTACCCTCAACTGGTCCTGGGTAGACCCACAACGAAATCCATCGAAATCTGCTCCCATTTCCACTCTGGAATAGGTAACGGATGTATCTCTCCTGCGGGCCTCTGGTGCTCGGCCTTGACTTGCTGACAAGTCAGGCATCTCGAAACGAACTTCGCAATGTCCCTCTTCATCCCGTCCCATCAGTAGGTCTCTCTCATATCATGGTACATCTTGGTGGAACCGGGGTGGACACTATACACTGATCGGTGTGCCTCCTCAAGAATGTCGCGCCGCAATCCATCAGCATCTGGTACGCACAGTCTAGATCCATATCGAAAAATCCCCTGATCGTCAATCACGAACTCGAAAAATCTGCCCTGTCCCATCTGTGCCACGATCTCTGAGCAACGGTCGTCACTGCGCTGTGCCTCATATATACGGTCAAGCAACTGTGGGCGTGCACGAACATGCGCGAGCTGTCCCCCTGTCTGAGTGAACTCGAACTCAACTCGGCTGTCGCATAACATCTGCCAATCTGCTGACGACTGCCTCTACACTGCGCGCAAAAAGGATAGACTACCCCCGGGCCTCCTACTCAACGCATCTGCCACCACATTCGCCTTGCCGGGGTGATATAAGATCTCGCAGTCGTAGTCTTTCACCAACTCCATCCAACGACGCTGTCTGAGGTTCAGGTCTCGCTGCTGAAATATGTACTTTAAGCTCTTGTGATCAGTGAATATCTGACACGACTCGCCGTACAGGTAATGTCGCCAAATCTTCAGTGCAAAAACCACTGCAGCCATCTCCAAATCATGAGTGGGGTAGTTCTGTTCATGCTTCTTCAACTGCCGAGAAGCATAAGCGATCACCCGGCCATGCTGCATCAATACGCATCCTAATCCCACTCGCGAAGCATCACAGTAGACAACAAATCCGCCTGATCCCGAAGGCAAAGATAATACCGGCGCCGTAGTCAAACAAGTCCGTAGCTGCTGAAAATTGCGCTCGCACTCCTCTGTCCAGACGAAAGGAACTCCCTTCCGGGTCAAACCGGTCAACGGTGCAGCTATACGGGAGAAGTCCTGAACAAAACGCCTGTAGTAGCCCGCTAGGCCTAGAAAACTACGGATCTCAGTAACCGATGTAGGTCGGGGCCACTGCTGAACAGCCTCAATCTTCTTCGGGTCCACACAAATGCCGTCTCTCGTAACCACGTGACCCAAGAATCCGACGCTGTCCAGCCAGAATGCACACTTGGAGAACTTCGCGAACAGCTGGTGCTCCCTCAGAGTCTGTAACGTAATCCGCAAGTGCAGCTCGTGCTCCTCTCTACTCCGGGAGTACACCAAGATATCGTCGATAAACACGATGATGAACAAGTCAAGATACGGCCTGAATGTACGGTTCATCAAATCCATGAATGCTGCTGGGGCGTTGGTGAGTCCGAACGACATCACCAAAAACTCGTAGTGGCCATAGCGCGTGCGGAAAGCTGTCCTCGGTATATCCTCCTGTCGAACTCGCAGCTGATGGTATCCTGATCGCAAGTCGATCCTCGAAAAATACCCCGCACCCTGAAGCTGGTCGAACAAATCATCAATGCGCGGCAACGGATATCTGTTCCGAACGGTAACTTTGTTCAGCTGGCGGTAGTCGATACATAAGCGCAAACTTCCATCCTTCTTCTTGACAAACAGGAGCGGAGCACCCCACGGAGAAACACTAGGTCGAATAAGCCCCTTATCTAACAAATCCTGCAACTGATCCTTCAGCTCTCGAAGCTCTGCCGGGGCCATCCGATAAGGCGGTATGGAAATAGGCCCTGAGCCGGGAATCAAATCGATGCAGAACTCAACATCGCGCTCAGGTGGTAGCCCAGGTAGCTCATCAGGGAAAACATCAGGGAACTCACAAACAACCGGGACCCGGTCCAATGGCACCTCTGCAGCTCGAGTATCACAAATAAACCCTAAGAATCCCTGACATCCCTTCCGCAAGAGCTGACCAGCGCGAAGAGACGAAATTAAGCTGGGAAGGGTGACACTGCGGTCTCCCTGAATAACAAGGACTGGCTCTCCCGGAAAGCTAAATATGACTGCCTTCTCACGGCAGTCAACCGAAGCATAACAAGTGGCTAACCAATCCATGCCCAGAAGCACATCAAAGTCCAACATATCGAGGAGAATCAAATCAACCGATGAATCCCTCTCCCCGATACGAACGGAACACAATCGAAAAGCAAAACGAGCGACAAACGACTCGCCTACCGGAGTAACAACAACAAGCGGATGATCTAACGACGACGACTCACGGCCCAACATCGGTGCAAAGTGTGTAGAGACGTACGAATGTGTGGAACCTGGGTCGAATAATACCCGGGCGTCGAAAGAACAAACTGGCAAGGTACCTATCACAACGGCATTGGATGCCTGCGCATCCTGCGGTGTCAAAGCAAAAACTCGGGCCTGTCCTCCACCGATAGCGGGCTGACCTCGACCTCGGCCTCTGCCTCCTCGTCCTCTCTGAACAGGACCGCCGCGTCCACGGCCTCTGGGTGCACCTAACTGGCGTGGAGCATCGCCGGTGGTAGGAAGTAGGGCTCTCTGAGGAGGGGGTGGTGATGGTGGTAGGGTCACATGCGGAACTGTCGCGGCTCCCTGTCGTCTCGCCGGATAGTCTCTGACAAGATGGTGCAAACTCCCGCACCCAAAACACCCTGGCGACGGCTGCTGCCCCTGGGGATAAGAACCATATAACTGTCCCCGCCCAAATCCTCTGCCAGGCCTATCTCTCGGAAAGAATCTGGCGCGCTGCCTCTGAGACGGTACATCGGTGCGAATCCTCTTCGGCCCAGAAACGGCCGAAGTCCGTGATATGCGTGCCTCCATCCGCAATGCCGTATCCATAGCAGCTGAATAAGTGTCGTAGTGCTGGGCGCCAATGGAAAGATATAGCTGGGCATCCAGTCCCTGTACGAACCTCTTCACCATCTTCTCCTCGGTATCCACCAAATACTGAGCAGATCGGGATAACTGCGTAAACTGGACGTCATACTCAGACACCGTCATCTCAGGTGTCTTGACTAAGGCCTCGAAGCTGTGAGCTCTGGCGTCACGAACGCTCTCTGGGAGGAAACGAGCTAGAAAGACCGCTGTAAACTCGGCCCAAGTCATAGGCGGCAGACCTGCAGCTCGACCTCTCAAGACTGACTCCCACCATGTCTGCGCGAGACCTTCTAGTCGGAAACTCGCAAGCTCTACCCATCGATCATCCGAACATCTCAGCGAACGGAAGATCCTGGCTAAACTGTCAAGGAACGTCTGTGGGTCCTCCGCTGCCTCGGTGCCGGTGAATACTGGAGGTCTCAGCCTCATGAAATCCTGTAGTGAAATCGGAATGGCCACGGTGGTAGTAGTAGGAGCAGGTATCATGGTCGTCTGTGATGTAGTAGGTACGTCATCCGGCCTCGGTGTACGACTGGCTGCAACTAGGGATCCTACCATCTGACGTAGCTCCTGCATGCCTCCCATCATCTGTCGCAACTCCTCCATACCGGTCTCGAGCCTATCCATACAGCCTGGGGAAGGTGGATCGGTCTGTCCCTGCGGCGTAGGCATACCACCCTGCTCAGTCCTAGTCTCGGACGAGCCAGCTCGAATCTCGTCTCTGGCGGCAGCCCTCTGTGCCCTCGTAGCCTTCGGCGGCATAGTGGCTGTTACAGGAAAACGGACAGTAAGAACAGTGAAATAGGATCATAGGATACACGGAATTGAAGAAGGAATTTTCAAGCAAGTATATCCTAAAGTCACTTAGGCGGAGTACCGTATCGTAAGTATGCCGCGGACATACGCACGCTACGTTACCCTGCTTAAGTCACTTACTCCATCTACCAAGGGTCATCCTACACTCAAAAAGGTAAAACCTATCGCTCTGATGCCAACTTTGTCACGAGCCGCAGGGTACGGAACATGACTGGCACTTAAGTTTACGAAACGTCTAAAGACGTCCGTAAAATAAGTAAGCCAAAGCCCAGAAAACAAAACCAATTAAGCAAAAGAGTGATGAAAACCCAATCAATTGAAAGCGAGTTTATCAAATAAGTCATGTAAAACCCTTTTTAAAAACAATACCAATTTTTCCGAAAATTTCGGCAGAGTCTCCTTTGTAAATACTGGCCCCCAAACTGGGTACAATAAAAATATATATGAATCCAACAAAATAGGGCATCCCCAAGCGGGAGCTAGCTCTTCGCCACAAGGCGGTCACAAATCCCACGCAATATAAAACGACAGCATGCAAAATAATCATAATGAAGCATAAGAAAAACAGCATGTCGACTAAAGTGAGCTCGACCCCAAAATGCAGCATAAAAGTCCACAAACCTCACAGTCTCATCTCTAGGTCAATATACAACAATACTGGTAGATACAGTAGATGGAGTGCACTAGATACAAAGAATATACAAGGTGGTACAAAAATAGTAACATAACCCACCTAAGAGCAAAACCTCGAGTCCAGGCAAAGGAGGCAAAAGAAGCAAGCGCACCCGCCGCTACTGTACTGACGGAGCGGACCTGCAAAAGGCTATGGCACAACGGGGGTGAGTTGCCAACTCGTGAGTAATAAATAACACCTACAAAGGCTATCGTATGCAAGCACACAAGCATCCTAGCATCTAAAATACAGGTATGAATGGGTGCACTAGCAGGTGTGTATACAACATCAGTGTACGAATATGTATGCAACATGAATATCTGAGGTCTCAATAGGTATATATAAGAAACATTTATCTCTTTTTGTTTTTGAAACTCTTTTAGAATTCCAGCATAATACTCAAAGAATCGACGAGAACCGATGTCCAGCAACGACACCCAAAAGCTGTCTCAAATCTCATAAATCCATGTCATAGTGTCTCTGGCCTCAGCCATCCGGCTGACCCATCTCAAATATCAATATCTCATCATCTAGCGGCCACGGTCGGTATCCTCTGGATATCCGCCGTCCCAAACAGTCACCGGTAGGTAATCCGTCCCCTGCCAGGCTCAACGTCAACACCACATTCCTCTTGCCCCGGGGTACCTTACCGGGCCCACGATGTACCCGTGACGGTTCCTCCACTCCTCGACACGGATCTCCAAAACCACAGCAAACTCATGGTGGACGACACTTACATCACTAGAAAACCGCAATTTACATATTTTAAAAATATAATAAGTTTAGAAATTTTGCGGCTTTCCCCCGAAATCCAGAAATATCATAAAATCTCAAGAAATCCTCATAAGTGAATATATCAATGATAATGAATGCATATGGTATCAATAATCAAGTTGCGATGTGTGATTAATAGATTAAGCATGAACAATTAATATGATGAAGTACATGCACATGAATAGCAATCCTACGGTTTCATTTTAAGGAATTAAAGGCAATAGCACAAGTTTAAGTATCAATTAGTAAAAGGTTTAAATTTAAAGGTTATCTAGTGTGGTGGCATGGCAATTAGCAGGGGGTGTGTGTAAGCATGAATAGTGCTCGTGCTGTATATAAAAACCCTGGCAATGGTGCAGGTGTCCTATAAAATGGTTTCGTATAGGTATGTCAATATAATGCATGGATGCAGCAAATAGTCAAATAAGTATTTCACCCCTAATTACTAACATCACTAAGAATCTTGTAAGTTACTAAAACTATCGGACGGCTTGCGCCATCCAACGATAGTCCCCCGTAGATGTTACATCTACTCACCGGAATCCCTGGCTAGCTGTGTCCAATCACCGCTTTCCCCTTTCGCGCCGCGTCTGACGTCTCCGCGACCGAACCTGGAATTTACATCAATACCAAACATAAGGTTACGTATCAAGAACGACACAAAACCCAAACGAAACTACTAATGTTCACTAGCTAGGTACAACGTGCGCGGAACATACGCGAAAATCGCAAAAAACTGCCAAAAATCGCCGATTTGGTCGCCCGGCAAAACTAAAACCCGACTACTCAAAACTCCGCACTCACGCATCCTAAACGTCATAGGAGATGCTAAAAACATCCCCAAGGTATCACAAATAATTCACCAGTTAATTTTAATAAAAACCTAGTAAGCACAAAACTTGAAATTTTGGTGCAAATATCGAAAATTAGCGATACGGTTATCACAATCCAACACAATATCCAACCACACAACAAGCAATCTACAAACACTATAATTACAACACATTAGCAAAGATTCAAAACCTATTTTCCATAAACAACCATCACTTGAATTTATAACCTAGCAAATCTTAATCCAAACTATATATGAAAAACCTTAAATTAACACTAATTTTGAACCCAATAGCAAGTTAACCTCCTAGATTAGGTTAGCAAAACAACTAGATAACAAATTAGATTTAATTAACCTAATAATGGATTTCTAAACCCTAATTCAATTCAAACCATTCACTTTAAAAAACAAGATTAGCAATTAGCAATGAAATTTAACACTAAAACAATTTCATTCAAGGAATCAAACCATAAGTATTTAAATGGGTCAAAATTATACCTCAATTAGAGATCTAGCAAGAATAAATTTGCTCCAAATGATGGCCTCAAGCATCAAGATCCAAGCTAGGGAGGTGAAGGAAAAGAAAGATGAAGGATGGGTTTAATTTGTAAGCTTTAAATTGCAATTTTGTTGAATTAAACATGAAGAATTTTGAAGAACATGAAAAGAAAAGAGATGAAATGGAGGGAGAGCAGGTTTCGGCCAGAGGAGAGGTAAGGGGAGGGTGTGGGTGTGTGGGAAAAGTCATGAGTCAACTCTCCCAAAAGTCAATGCACCATACTTCATCAAACTATATTTAAAATAAATTCAAAAACCAACTAATTCAACACATGAAACAAACACAAGGTGAGGCCAGAAATTTCTGGACCTGAACAAGGTGGAGCTGTCCTAGGGCTGAGGGAAGAGAGAGAGGGGTTTTACAAAAGAAATTTTATGCAAAAAGACCCCCTACAAGTCAAAAATTGCAAGTTTTAGCTTAAAATTCAACAAATTCGTTTCCTATCATAAAAATTTGTTAAAAATCAAAGTAAAATACTAAAAATTCATGTTACAACTAGATTTTAATTAACATAATTTTAAATATTAAAATTAGCCCGGAAAAATTTGTATTTATCTCTAAATTAATGTATTTTCTTACCGGCTTAAAATAATATTAAAAAATTGAAAAATAGGGAAAAAATTTTAAATGACCAAAATTTCATAAGTAACTCATTAGCTACTAAAAACAAGCAATTACCTATCCATTTTAGGTATAATTAGCCCTAAACTGCAAAATAACGAGAAAGACGGTTTTCGGAAAAATACCGAATTTTCACCGATTTTCAGGAAAACACCAAAACGACTTTTCAAGACGCTACACTGGCGATGGTATCGTCGGAGAAATGGGCGGGCTAGGTCGATGACTTCGATGCCGAAGATGATCTACGTCGAGACGACTCTAACTCGAGCTCCAACTTCACCAAGTCAAGAAACTTGTGAAGAAAACACCCTATACTACTTGGCAAGTGGTAGAGGATGAAGAAATAGGAAGTGGGTTCACTTTAGAATTGGATTTCTCACTCTTTTTCTCAAGTCACCATTGAAGCTAGCAAGCTTCTTTCTTCTTGAAGAAGAAGAAGAAGAAGATAATATGATAAGAATTTGAATAATAGAAAATAAAATGATTCTTATCATATTAGCAACCATGGTTAAGTGTAGAGAAAGAACTAGGGTTTAGTTAAAGGGTTAGGGTTTAGGAAAGAAACAAAATGGCTTTGACTTTCAAAGCTTCATGAAGCTTCAAGTGAAATCCAAATAAAGTCACCATTTTATTTCTCACCAAAAAGAATAAATAAATAAAGCAAATGAAAATGAAACCCTAACCATTTACTAAACATGGTTTAATTCAAACATACACCCAAGTTTGCATGTATTATCAAACATGATACAATCTTGTGCACAAAAATATATCACATATACAATGTGCACAAACAAGTGAGAAAAACATCTTAAGTGAACCAATATTAGTTAATGTAAAGTGATATATCAAATATATAATTATACATTAAAATCATTAAATCAACACTTGATTTAACGATCCGGTCATACTGCATATAACCGACTAATATAAATAGTAACAGCTTATCGAATCAACACATGATCCGATAACCCGGCTATATCGCATATAACCGATCAATGTCACAAATCGTGAGAATCGAATACAGTATCACATACTAGTATTATTCTCGGTCCCGCACATATCTCATATGTGCTCCTATTTCGTTTCGCTTGAGCCAGGAAACCTCTGTGTAGGACTCTAAAAACTCGTCAATACGCCGGCAGCAGATGATGATCATATCAAACACCCACAAGCCGCAAGCGGTCTGCTAAACGTAACGGCCACCCGGGTATTGAGCGATCAGAAGATCAACGAGCAAGCCCGCTCACACTCCTGTGAATCCAACCAGTAACACTTACCGTACAGTCCGGTCTGTTCGTCTGATATGTCGCATATCTTGCCTAGGGGTGGTAAACGTCAGACCCCAGTAGCTCGATAAGTCGTGTCGATATGAGGTCTATAACAGTTCGAGAAACTACTGGTAACACTTACCAGTAATCTCAGCAACCCTGGCCAGGGATTTCGGGTTATAGCCAATCGAACACAGCGCAACATCAACTCCCTATACCGGGAGAGACGAATCCCCTCCTATCGCTCATTGCCTCCATGTGATTCGGGACTGTACCCAAAAAACCACCGTTTTGCACGCCCTCTTGGACGTGGTAAGGTGGAAATCAAAGCACAATGGGAATCATACAAGACTCTATGACGATCTCGGGTCTACAGACTAACCTGTACCAGTGTCACCAGAGAACTGCCATCTGACGTAAGGTATAATACCATCTGGGAGTTCTCGGCGAGTCCGTCTAGTGTACCCAGTCTCCACTGAGCACCCGTATATCATCTCTGATGTCAAACACCAATGGATATGGGATCATCCATCGCCCATCTGTATGGGTCGAGAAGGTATACGCTAGTCTACTCTGGCATATCGATGCCCCGTCTCGATACACCCACGACTAGGGACCTTGAAGGATGTACTTGTGGACTACCATGTCCCCACTAGTATGATCCGCATCATAGTCCAGGTAGTCAAGTACACATCCTAAGGGCTTTACCAACATGTAACAGAGAGACGATCAGTATACACGTTAAGGCAAAGAGCAACCAGATAGCATACTATTATGTCGAGCAAGAAAGTCCTCCCTATATATGTCCCAGCATCCACTACAATATACATTCTATGTACAGTAATGGCCTTTAGGGCATACATATAACTAACAATCTCCCACTTGCACTAGGGCCATCTGTAGCAGTGGTTGTAGAATCTCAGACTCAACCATTCCATAAAACACTCTCTCTGGGAAAAGTCCTTTGTGAGTGGATCCGCCGTGTTGTCCTCTGAGTCTTCTCTCCTAACCTCGATCACCCTGGAGATCAACTATCTCCATGATCAGGTGATGCTTCCTCAGAATACGTCTGGGTCACTGATGGCATCGGGGTTCCTTGGCCAAAGCCACTGTCACGACCCAAAGTTTGGCCCGTGACCGGCACTTAACCACGTAACGTCTACAGGCGTAACGCGACCAAGTGAACCGAAAACCCAGAAATCAAACCAGTGAAAGTATAGAGTGTTATAAGTTTTTAAATGAAAGCACTTACTAACAAAATAAGAAATCTAAGTAATCAATCACCAAGATAGCAATATACGACGCCGTAGCGAAGATCAAGATCCATAAGTAGGAACATCACAGATAGGATAAACTGCAATTACAGTCGGCTCACAACGAGCTCGACACCAGAATACAAATAAAATACATCATCGTCCTCACACTGTCTCTAAGTCAAATACATACATGGTAGATGGAGAATACTAGATACAACAATGTACATAACTGAAAGAAAAACAGATACCGCACAAAACCCACCTATCAGCAAAAGAGCTAGTACACCAACTATGGGGGTATATGTGTCAAAAGATGCAAACGCAGCCTGCCGCGACTACTCCGAAGGGCAACCTGCAAACACTGTGGCACAACGGTGGTGAGTTGCCAACTCGTGAATAGAGATAACATATAAAGGTAATCGCGAGCATGCACGTACTGCGCTACTCTGTCATATGCCAGCAGATGATATCAATATGTGATAAGCAGTATGTGCAATAATCATGCAAGTGCTCTATCAGGTAATGTAACTGCAGGATGAGGTACAATAGTAAATGCTGAGCAGGGGCAATATAATATCTACACGGAATGTCAACGTGGAATATATAATCGATGTCCATCAATGCACCCAGATCCCCCAAATAGCTCAGGCGCCGGCACTCTCATCGGCCCTCAAATCCTGTACATCTCTGAGAATCCCGAGTGCCCAACATCGGCACCCAAATATCATAAATGCTCGTGTCCAGCATCGACACGCAAATCCTTATCCATCGGGCCCCGTCAGTCCGGGTCAGCCCACGGGCTCCGTCTGCGGTATCGGCCCTAGGCCCCGGCAGTACGGATCACCCCGCATCCATCTATCGACTCTGATCAGTACCCTCCGGATAACTGTCAGGTCCAACCAATCACCGGTAGGTAGTAGTCCCTCTGCCAGGCTCACCGTCTACTACACAGCGAAACCGTTCTCGCCCCGGGGTACCATACCGGGTCCACCATATACCCGTAATCGGCCTCAACCAGCTCCTCGATTCGGGTTCACATATATCACTCTAGCACCGAGGAAACACATGGTGGACGCACTGAAATATCATATCAAGGGAACCGGGTTTTTAAATGATTACATATTTGAAATAGCCACGGTTCCCAAATACAGAAATCACATGTAATACAAACCAATATGCAAGTCAATGATCCGATATGATATGTGCATCAAATATGAATATCATGCCAAGTCACATATAGATGAGCTACAATATAATGATCCGATGTGATATATGCATCAAGTATGAATAGCATGTCAAGTCACATATAGATGAGCTACAATATAGTGATCCGATGTAATATATGCATCAAGTATGAATAGCATGTCAAGTCACATATAGATGAGCTACAATATAGTGATCCGATGTAATATCTACAGTGTGAGTGTCATGGCAATTACTAACGGTGTGTGTGTAACATGCAGGATAGTGCTCGTGCAACATGGACCGTTAGTAATGGTGCGGTGTTCTATCAATTCTAGTTTATATCCATATAGCAGGGAATGCAGCATGCACTAAATAGTGGCCATGAATAGTCAATGTATACAAATGAAACTATAAGGTCCTATCAGCCCTGATGTAGAACGCCATGCTGGCGATATCCCCGTAGATATGAAATCTACTCACCGTAGTCTCTCGCTAGGTATAGCCAACAACCAGCTTCCCCTTTTGCGCGGCGTCCACCGTACTCGCCTGCGAACCTAGAATTTCACAATACATCATACATAAGCTTGACATCACACAAACACGACATTAAAGCCGAACTAATAACTCGTGTCGTGAACCAAGCGCGCGTGTGCACGATACGCTAAAACGTGTGATTACGCGCCTGAAACCACTCCGACGCGTCACGATACGCAGAAACCCCAAACCCACAAACACGTATCACGCGTGTCGCGAAGACTAAAAATACGGGAAAATAGGTAATCACCTCCAGATTTTGATACAGAAAAGATATTGTAAAACTATATATACCAAAATAACCCACATAGCTGCAGACACCCACACCCCAAACCCTAACCCAGAACGCCCCCATCTGGCAGCAATTTGCGGCCAGAATGCATATTTCGGCGGCCTGGGTAGGGAATTGGGCTCCCAGGTTTTGTGTGTGCACTTTATACCCCCCATACATGCTACAGTAACATCTAGTTTCACTTTGAAATATCTCGGGTAGCAGCAGATCCTACAGGGCCTTATTTCAAGTTAAAATCCACACTTTTGCACTAAAATCAACTTTAGGGTATTTTTGTGCAAACCTGAAGTACAACCTAGTTAAAATAGCTCTAATAGCACTTAAAGGAGTTAACTAAACTATGAGAACACCAATCTAACATATACTTCACAAATATCCTTTTATATCACTAAAAATGCACAAAAATGAGATTTTTACTAAAGAATACAACAAGTTTAAGGAAAAGGAGTGCTAATATGAGTTAATACCTTCTAAGAACCTTGTAAAACCCCAAAAGTCTCAGCTTTTCCCTCTAGTGTGCAGATTTGCTTCGAACACCTCAAAAAGCTCACTTTTCCTAAGGTTTTGTGAAGGAAAGGTGTGGTTTTTGTGTAGGATTTGTGTAGAGATCAAAGAGACATGAAGAGGAGAAGAAAAGATGAAGAAAATGGGAGGGTTTGCTGCTGGAATTCTCCAGAATTCTGGAGTGGGGAAAGAGAGAGAGAGAGAAGGGAAGAAAATGGGTCTAAAGGTCAAACTTTCACCTAACTACCATGCCTCATTGTTTAATTGGATTTTGAATTAACAAATGGGGTTTTGTTTTGGATAAAAGGGTGGGGAAAAATATAACAACCATGCAACACAAGAATTTGGCTAACACTTAAACCTATGTCTCAAAAATGGCTAAGTGTGCAAGTGTGCACTAACATAAGAAAATTCCCAATATGCAAACACTACTAAATATAACTAATAATCCTAGGAACTCATATATATAATAACACGTACGATCACTAATTATCATGAAAGACACTCAATGGAAAATCAAAGTGTTATAATCTACCCCCTTTAAAGAAATTCGGTCCCCGAATTTAAAAATCTAACTACACGCACCATCAAAAAGATAGGGATACCTCTTCCTCATCTCGCTCTCGGTCTCCCAAGTGACTTCCTCGCCGCTCTGGCCACGCCAAAGCACTTTGACGGACGGTATCTCTTTCGACCTCAATTTCTTCACTTGCCAATCCAAGATCATCACCGGCTGCTCTGCATAGGAAAGGTCGCGCTCAAGCTGGATCGTCGGGTGCTGAATCGCATGCGATGGATCATGAAGATATCTGCGGAGCATCGAAACGTGAAATACAGGGTGCACGTCTGGAAAACTGGGCGGAAGGGCTAATCGATACGCAACCGCACCAATACGCTCAAGGATCTCGAAGGGGCCCACGTATCTGGGACTAAGCTTCCCCTTCTTCCCAAATCTCATCACGCCTTTCATTGTGGAGACCCTCAAGAAAACATGATCACCAACAGAAAACTCAAGTCTGCGCCGACGACGGTCCGCATAAGACCTCTGCCTACTCTGGGCTGCTCTCATCCTATCGCGAATCAACCGGATCTTCGCGGTCGTCTCCTCCACAATCTGCGGTCCTAAGATACTGCTCTCACTGAGCTCCGTCCAACAGGTGGGCGATCTGCATCTCCTCCCATAAAGAGCCTCAAACGGTGCCATCTGAATGGTCTCTTGGTAGCTGTTGTTGTAGGAGAACTCTACTAAGGGCAAATGATGATCCCAGCTACCTCCAAAGTCTAATACGCATGCCCTGAGCATGTCCTCAAGAGTCTGAATAGTCCGCTCTGACTGCCTGTCGGTCTGCGGATGGAATGCTGTGCTGAAACTCAAGCGAGTGCCCAAAGCCTCCTGAAGCCTCTTCCATAGCCGGCTGGTAAACTGGGTGCCTCTATCGGAAATGATACAAGTCGGAACTCCGTGTAGTCGTACAATCTCATCAATGTAAATCTGGGCATACTGAGCAAATCCGAAAGTCGTCTTCACCGGTAGGAAGTGAGCCACTTTCGTCAAACGATCCACTATCACCCAGATGGAGTCATACCCTCGACTAGTCCTGGGTAGACCCACAATGAAATCCATAGATATCTATTCCCATTTCCACTCCGGAATGGGTAACGGCTGTAGCTCTCCCGCGGGCCTCTAGTTCTCAGCCTTGACTTGCTGACAAGTCAGGCATCTCGACACAAAATCTGCAATGTCCCTCTTCAAACCGTCCCACCAGTAAACATCTCTCATATCGTGGTACATCTTGGTGGAACCGGGATGAACACTATATACCGACCGATGTGCCTCCTCAAGAATCTCGCGCCGCAATCCCTCAGCATCTGGTACGCACAGTCTAGCTCCAAATCGTAGTATCCCCTAATCATCGATCACGAACTCGGAAAATCTGCCCTGTCCCATCTGTGTCCTGATCTCTGAACAGCGGTCATCACTGTGATGTGCCTCATGTATACGGTCAAGCAACTGTGGGCGTGCACGAACATGCGCAATCTGTCCTCCGATCGGCGTAAACTCGAACTGTACCCGGCTGTCGCATAAGATCTGCCAATCCGCCGACGACTGCCTCTGCACTGCGCTCAAACAGGATAGACTACCCCCGGGCCTCCTGCTCAAAGCATCCGCCACTACATTCGCCCTGCCCAGGTGATACAAGATCTCACAATCGTAGTCCTTCACTAACTCCATCCATCGGCGCTGTCTAAGGTTCAGGTCTCGCTGCTGAAATATGTACTTTAAGCTCTTGTGGTCAGTGAATATCTGGCACGACTCTCCATACAGATAATGTCGCCAGATCTTGAGTGCAAAGACCACTGCTGCCATCTCTAGATCATGAGTGGGGTAATTCTATTCATGTTTCTTTAATTGCCGCGAAGCATACGCGATCACCCTGTCATGCTGCATCAAAACGCACCCTAGCCCCACTTGTGAAGCATCGTAGTAGACCACAAATCCGCCTGATCCTGAAGGCAATGATAGCACTGGTGTCGTAGTCAGTAGAGCCCGTAGCCGCTGGAAACTGTGCTCACACTCCTCCGTCCAATCGAAGCGAACTCCCTTCCGGGTCAGCCCGGTCAAAGGTGTAGCAATGCGAGAGAAGTCCTGCACAAATCGCCTGTAATAGCCTGCCAGCCCTAGAAAGCTGCGAACCTCCGTCACTGACGTGGGTCTAGGCCAACTACGAACTGCCTCGATCTTCCTCGGGTTGACACATATACCATCTCGTGTAATCACATGCCCCAAGAAGTCTACGCTGTCTAGCCAGAAAGCACACTTAGAGAATTTGGCGAAAAGCCGATGCTCCCTTAAGGTCTGCAGTGAAATCCGCAGGTGCTGCTCGCGCTCTTCTCTACTCCGAGAATACACCAAAATATCGTCAATGAACACTATGATGAACAGATCAAGATACGGCCGGAAAATGCGGTTCATCAAGTCCATGAATGCTGCTGGCGTGTTGGTGAGTCCGAACGACATCACCAAAAACTCATAATGGCCGTAACGTGTGCGGAAGGCCGTCCTAGGAATGTCCTCCTGTCGAACCCGCAGCTGATGATAGCCTGATCGCAAATCAATCCTCGAAAAGTATCCTGCCCCCTGAAGCTGGTCGAACAAATCGTCGATGCGTGGCAAAGGATATCTGTTCCGCACTGTCACCCTGTTCAGCTGGCAGTAGTCGATACACAAACGCATACTGCCGTCCTTCTTCTTGACAAACAGGACTGGAGCACCCCAAGGAGAAACACTGGGTCGAATAAGTCCCTTATCCAGCAAGTCCTGCAACTGGCCCTTCAATTCTCGAAGTTCCGCCGGGGCCATCCGATAAGGCGGTACAGAAATAGGCCCCGTGCCAGGAACCAAGTCAATACAGAAAGAAATATCACGCTCGGGCGGTAGCCCAGGAAGCTCGTCAGGGAACACATCAGGGAACTCGCTAACAACCGGAACCTGATCTAGAGGAACCTTTGTAGCTCTAGTATCGCAAACATAGGCGAGAAATCCCTGACATCCCTTCCGCAAAAGCTATCCAGCGCGAAAAGAAGAAATCACACTGTGAGGGGTGGCACCACGGTCCCCCAACACAACAACAACCGACTCGCCGGGAAAACAAAATCGAACTGTCTTCTCGCGGCAGTCAACAGAAGCATAGCACGTGGCTAACCAATCCATGCCCAAAAGAACGTCGAAGTCCAACATCTCAAGAAGGATCAAATCGACCGGAAACTCTCTCTCGCCAATACGGACGGTACAGGATCGGAACACGTGCCTAGCAACAAACGACTCCCCCACAGGAGTAGTCACAACAAGCGGCTGGTCAAGTAAACCGGACTCTCTACCCAAACTCGGCACAAAGTGTGTGGATACGTACGAGTGCGTGGATCCGGGATCGAATAACACGTGTGCATCAACCGAACATACAGGAAGGATACCTGAGACCACCGCATTGGACGCCTGCGCGTCCTGATGCGTCAAAGCAAAAACTCGCGCCTGTCCTCCACCTGCAACTATCTGTCCTCTGCCGGCCGCTGGCTGCCCCCTACCTCGGTCGCCTCATCCTCTATGAACAAATCCTCCGCGACCACGACCTCTCTGTGCATGTGTCTGACGCAGAGTAACAGTAGGTACTATCGGCAATGCCATCTGGGGTGGTGAAGGTGGTAATGTAACATGCGGTGCTGCCGCCTCACTCCGAGGTACCTCAGGACAATCTCGCACACGATGATAAGAACTCCCGCAACGGTAACATCCCGATGACGGTCGCTGACCCTCCTGGGGATAGGAGCTAAACAATCGGCCTCATCTCGAATCTCTGCCACCTGCAAGGTGCCTGTCACGACGCCGGAAAGTCCGTCTCCGCACTGACGTATCTGCACGAACTCTCTTCGGCTCTGGGACTGCCAAAGTCTCAGCAAGGCGCTCCTCAACTAATAATGCTGCATCTACCGCTGCTGCGTATGTCTCGTAATGCTGCGCGCTGATAGCAAGGAATAGTGGTGTAAGCAAGCCTCGGACAAATCTCTTGACTCGCAACTCCTCAGTAGCCACTAGATACGGAGCATAAACTGATAGCTCGGTAAACAGCACATCGTACTCTGCCACTGACATCTCTGGCGTTTGGCGTAAGGACTCGAACCTGCGTGCTCTAGCATCTCTGACACTCAGGGGAAGAAAGCGGGCAAGGAATAGCGCCACGAACTCTGTCCAGGTCATAGGAGGAAGACCTGCTGCTCTACCCTTCTCGACTGATTCGCACCATTTCTGCGCAAGACCTTCCAGGCGAAAGCTCGCGAACTCAACCCATCTCGCATCTGCGCATCTAAGTGAACGACATATCCGCGCCATCCTATCAATGAAAGACTGTGGGTCCTCGGCCACATCGGTGCCTGTGAAGACCGGAGGCTTCAGCCTCATAAACTCTGACAGCGATACTGTAATAACCTCTGTAGTCGTAGGTGCAACTGCCTGAACTGTGGGTACCACCGCGGTCTCTGCAACGGGTGGAACTACCTCTGGTCGCTGCGCTCGAAGTGTCTCAACTAGAGATCCCATTATCTGGCGCATCTCCTGCATACTGGATCCCATTGTCTGGCGTATCTCCTGCACACCAGCCCCTAACATAGCAATCTGATCTGTCACGGTAGGAACAGCCTGCTCGGGCACAACCGGTATACTACCCCGGATCAGTCCTCGTCTCGGACGAGTCAACTCGAATCTCAGCCCTCGCGGCCGCTCTCTGCGCCCTCATAGTCTTTGGCGGCATATTGGCTGAAAGGAACAATAGGATTCGATAAGGATACGGAAATCGAATCGCAAGAATGCATAGACTCAAGAAGGAATTTAAATCAATAAGTCCTAAGGTCGCGTAGGCGGAGTACCGTGTCGTGAGTATGCCACGGAACATACACACGCTACGCTACCCTGCTGCAGCTACCTACTCCATCATACCAGGGTCATCCTACACTCGAAAGGTAAAACCTACGCTCTGATACCAACTTTTTCACGACCCAAAGTTTGGCCCGTGACCGGCACTTAACCACGTAACGTCTACAGGCGTAACGCGACCAAGTGAACCGAAAACCCAGAAATCAAACCAGTGAAAGTATAGAGTGTTATAAGTTTTTAAATGAAAGCACTTACTAACAAGATAAGAAATCTAAGTAATCAATCACCAAGATAGCAATATACGACGCCGTAGCGAAGATCAAGATCCATAAGTGGGAACATCACAGATAGGATAAACTGCAAGTACAATCGGCTCACAACGAGCTCGACACCAGAATACAAATAAAATACATCATCGTCCTCACACTATCTCTAAGTCAAATACATACATGGTAGATGGAGAATACTAGATACAACAATGTACATAACTGAAAGAAAAACAGATACCGCACAAAACCCACCTATCAGCAAAGAGCTAGTACACCAACTATGGGGGTATCTGTGTCAAAAGATGCAAACGCAGCCTGTCGCGACTACTCGAAGGGCAACCTGCAAACACTGTGGCACAACGGGGGTGAGTTGCCAACTCGTGAATAGAGATAACATATAAAGGTAATCGCGAGCATGCACGTACTGCGCTACTCTATCATATGCCAGCAGATGATATCAATATGTGATAAGCAGTATGTGCAATAATCATGCAAGTGCTCTATCAGGTAATGTAACTGCAGGATGAGGTACAATAGTAAATGCTGAGCAGGGGCAATATAATATCTACACGGAATGTCAACGTGGAATATATAATCGGTGTCCATCAATGCACCCAGATCCCCCAAATAGCTCAGGCGCCGGCACTCTCATCGGCCCTCAAATCCTGTACATCTCTGAGAATCCCGAGTGCCCAACATCGGCACCCAAATATCATAAATGCTCGTGTCCAGTATCGACACGCAAATCCTTATCCATCGGGCCCCGTCAGTCCGGGTCAGCCCACGGGCTCCGTCTGCGGTATCGGCCCTAGGCCTCGGCAGTACGGATCACCCCGCATCCATCTATCGACTCTGATCAGTACCCTCCGGATAACTGTCAGGTCCAACCAATCACCGGTAGGTAGTAGTCCCTCTGCCAGGCTCACCGTCTACTACACAGCGAAACCGTTCTCGCCCCGGGGTACCATACCGGGTCCACCATATACCCGTAATCGGCCTCAACCAGCTCCTCGATTCGGGTTCACATATATCACTCTAGCACCGAGGAAACACATGGTGGACGCACTGAAATATCATATCAAGGGAACCGGGTTTTTAAATGATTTCATATTTGAAATAGCCACGGTTCCCAAATACAGAAATCACATGTAATACAAACCAATATGCAAGTCAATGATCCGATATGATATGTGCATCAAATATGAATATCATGCCAAGTCACATATAGATGAGCTACAATATAATGATCCGATGTGATATATGCATCAAGTATGAATAGCATGTCAAGTCACATATAGATGAGCTACAATATAGTGATCCGATGTAATATATGCATCAAGTATGAATAGCATGTCAAGTCACATATAGATGAGCTACAATATAGTGATCCGATGTAATATCTACAGTGTGAGTGTCATGGCAATTACTAACGGTGTGTGTGTAACATGCAGGATAGTGCTCGTGCAACATGGACCGTTAGTAATGGTGCGGTGTTCTATCAATTCTAGTTTATATCCATATAGCAGGGAATGCAGCATGCACTAAATAGTGGCCATGAATAGTCAATGTATACAAATAAAACTATAAGGTCCTATCAGCCCTGACGTAGAACGCCATGCTGGCGATATCCCCGTAGATGTGAAATCTACTCACCGTAGTCTCTCGCTAGGTATAGCCAACAACCTGCTTCCCCTTCTGCGCGGCGTCCACCGTACTCGCCTGCGAACCTAGAATTTCACAATACATCATACATAAGCTTGACATCACACAAACACGACATTAAAGCCGAACTAATAACTCGTGTCGCGAACCAAGCGCGCGTTGTGCGCGATACGCTAAAACGTGTGATTACGCGCCTGAAACCACTCCGACGCGTCACGATACGCAGAAACCCCAAACCCACAAACAGGTATCACGCGTGTCGCGAAGACTAAAAATACGGGAAAATAGGTAATCACCTCCAGATTTTGATACCGAAAAGATATTGTAAAACTATATATACCAAAATAACCCATATAGCCGCAGACACCCACACCCCAAACCCCAACCCAAAACGCCCCCATCTGGCCGCAATTTGCGGCCAGAATGCATATTTCGGCGGCCTGGGTAGGGAATTGGGCTCCCAGGTTTTGTGTGTGCACTCTATACCCCCCATACATGCTACAGTAACATCTAGTTTCACTCTGAAATATCTCGGGTAGCAGCAGATCCTACAGGGCCTTATTTCTAGTTAAAATCCACACTTTTGCACTAAAATCAACTTTAGGGTATTTTTGTGCAAACCTGAAGTACAACCTGGTTAAAATAGCTCTAATAGCACTTAAAGGAGTTAACTAAACTATGAGAACACCAACCTAACATATACTTCACAAATATCCTTTTATATCACTAAAAATGCACAAAAATGAGATTTTTACTAAAGAATACCACAAGTTTAAGGAAAAGGAGTGCTAATATGAGTTAATACCTTCTAAGAACCTTGTAAAACCCCAAAAGTCTCAGCTTTTCCCCCTAGTCTGCAGATTTGCTTCAAACACCTCAAAAAGCTCACTTTTCCTAAGGTTTTGTGAAGGAAAGGTGCGGTTTTTGTGTAGAGATCAAAGAGACATGAAGAGGAGAAGAAAAGATGAAGAAAATGGGAGGGTTTGCTGCTGGAATTCTCCAGAATTCTGGAGTGGGGAAAGAGAGAGAGAGAGAAGGGAAGAAAATGGGTCTAAAGGTCAAACTTTCACCTAACCACCATGCCTCTTTGTTTAATTGGATTTTGAATTAACAAATGGGGTTTTGTTTTGGATAAAAGGGTGGGGAAAAATATAACAACCATGCAACACAAGAATTTGGCTAACACTTAAACCTATGTCTCAAAAATGGCTAAGTGTGCAAGTGTGCACTAACACAAGAAAATTCCCAATATGCAAACACTACTAAATATAACTAATAATCCTAGGAACTCATATATATAATAACACGTACGATCACTAATTATCACGAAAGACACTCAACGGAAAATCAAAGTGTTACAGCCACACTTCCATTGTCACACAATGGTAGGAACCTAGTTCATCTCATGAACCAATATACACCCAGACTGCCTCTTTGGTAGCATCATAAGTAGCGATGTATCCAGCCTTTATCATCTAGTATGTCACGGTATCTAGCTTGGAACTCTTCCAACATACCGTCCCTTTACTGTGGGTATAGACAATGCCTGTGACTGACTTTCAGTCGTCCTTATCACCCTGGAACCTTTCCAGTGATTCTCCCCAGGATCAATTGATACCATCTCACTACAACTAGTGAGTGTCCTAATATCCAATTAGATCTATCTCATAGATCCAAAACCCAGGATTTAGTAGGTATCACTTTGATCCTGTATGGAGAATTATTGTGATAAGCGGAGATTGACCGAGCGTAGCAAAGGAAACTCTTTCCCTATCAAGAGTATGTCATCCACGTACTCTACGAGGATCACCACCATACTCCCTACTACCTTTTTGTATATACAAGGTTCATCTACCATTTTGATGATGTCAAACTGTTTGACTAACTCATCAAAACAGATGTTCCAACTCCGCGATGCCTGCTTCATCACATAAAACATCTTGCACACGTTTCCGCTGCTCCCACTGTCTACGAAGCCCTCTGGCTGTGTACTTATAGACACTCTCTTCTAAATCAATATTTAGAAAAGCAGTCATGACACCCAACCGCCAGATATTGTAGTCATGGTATGTAGCCGTGGCAAGTAGGATCTGGATAGACTTAAGCATAGCTACTTGAAAAGGTTTCATCATTATCCACACCTGGTCAATGATGCAAACTTTTAACAAGTCTAGCTTTGAAAGTCTCAACTTTTCCATGTACACCAAGTAATCTTCTCAAGATATACTTGCTCCTGATGGGGATGTAACCCTTCAGATAAAGCAACCAAAGTCCATACTTTGTTGGTGTATAAGGATTCCATCTCAGATCGCTAAGCATCCAGCCATTCTTACAGAGTCTCACTCCTGATGGCCAGCTCGAAACTAGTTGGGTCATCATCTCATGATGCATTCCTCGCTCCCACTGTCATAGAGAAACCAAAGTATCTCTCAGGCGGGTGAGAAACCCTACTAGATCGGCGGAGAGGCTGGGGTTCGTTGGTTGCTATTGAATCCTTTGGTTCTGCCAAATCATCCGCTTCAGTTTGTATAGCTGGAACCTTTCCAGTTCTACAGAACTGACCTTGCCTCGATCTTGTCCGGATTTTGCTTTTGACATTGGCCGGACAATCCCAAATCTTAACTTACTTAAGAGATAGGCTCTTCCCGTACCATATCTTATATGGAGTGGTAGGCACTGATTTGATTCGAACCCAATTCAATAGGTATGCAGCTTATCAAGTGCATAACTCCCTAAAAGAAACAGGTAACTCAGTGATACTCATCATAGAGCACACCATATCATATAGGGTGCTATTGCTCCGCCCTTATACACCGTGGTGCTATAGTGTATTCAGAGGAGTAATACTGAGAGAGAATCTCATTCTCCTTTAGAATAATCCAGGAATTCCGTGCACAAGTATTCTCCTTCTTGATCTTATCATACGACATAATACTTATACCCGTATTTTAGTTCTCTACTTCCAACTTATATTCTGTGAATATCTCAAAAGGTTCGGACTTGTGTTTCAACAGGAACATATGTCTAAATCTTGAGAGATTATCAGAGAATGTAATGAAGTAAAAAGGAACCGGTCTTGGCATGTGTAGAATGGAGACTTTCATACATCAACATGTAACAATCCCAAGAGTTCACTAACTCTTTCTCTGTTTCCAGTAAACAGAGCTATGGTCATCTTATCTCTGTGACATGACTGGCAAGTTTCACAAGATGTAAATTCAAACCGATTTAAATATGCATCTACAATGTAACTTAAGCTAGTCGGGTCACATTGATATGACCTAGTCTACAATACCTCAAGAAGGAATCGTTCATTTCTGAACTCTTCCTCTTGTGTGTGTTCTGTATACTAAGAACTGTAGTTTGATTTAGAACATCAATGCTTTTAGATAACGTGCCTGAACCGATCAACTTTTGATATAGGAAATGTTCAAAACATTATCCAACAATACAAAATTTTATCATTTCTTTAATAATAAAGAGACTGATATGATTTTGTATATCAGGTTCGGTATCTAATAACATTCGTTCAGAATCAATGTATTGGTAATACAGGGTGACAGTGACCAACAGACTTGGCTGCAACACTTGCCCCGTTTTCTGCCTCATGAAACTTATCACCCGTTCTCAGTTCTCTACCTTTCTGTAGCCCTATGTAACAGATTACATATCTC
Organism: Agapanthus africanus; assembly: GCA_030015575.1. NCBI lineage: Eukaryota > Viridiplantae > Streptophyta > Magnoliopsida > Asparagales > Amaryllidaceae > Agapanthus > Agapanthus africanus. The sequence continues at coordinate 214,414,791 of JASDDO010000004.1, forward strand.
GGATCCTGATCCGGTATCAAATACCTAGGACGTAGAGGATACTGAGAAACAGTTCTTTATAATGAACACACCCGAAGATGATGCATCAGCATGCACTCTCTTCGTTTGGGCGGCACGGGAAATCTGGTATTCCCCAATTTCCTGCTCTGTCTTATAACAATTATAAGTTGGAGCGGGGACCAACATTCCCCATCTCAGTATAACAAGCGGGTTCGGTCAATATCCGTATTATTATCTTGATTAAGGCGTGACATGGTCGCTACCTGGAGAGAGAGAGTAGAAAACACTCAGCGTGCGCTCTTGCAAGAATAGATTGGTTATTATTTTATCTAATCAGGATGGCTCCCACTAGTTTTTATCAAATCCTCCTTCAAACCCTAAAAGGAAAGACTAGCCGGGATTAATTACACGCTACAAGTTCGCCAATCTTTCAGCCAGGCCAGTGTCGGTACTTTGAGGGAGGTTCCCCGTGCTTTCGCACGGACCTAATTACAGTAAACCTCGTTTTACCAGAGGCGTAACCCCATTGACACCTTTCTAGACACCTACTTGATCGGCTAATTGTAATGTGTAAAACTCTCCCAGGAGTAACTCTTACTCGCAGCGGGTATCGGGATCCAACTATCTCATAGAAGGTATGCAATCTCATTGCAAATTTCAACACTTGAAATTCCCAATAATATTTTTCCCCTAGCAGCTATATGACCTTAACATAGTCAACAAATCATAAGTGCTAGTCAAGTTCAACCCGTCATTTCCTGATTGAATTAAACCCACCCGCACGACCCTTAACATAGTCAACAAAGTCGCACGACTACCCTAATCCAATCGCATCATATGCTTATACAGATAAGCACTAATTAGCTACCGCACACTACGCCTTAACATAGTCAACAAACGTAGCACGAATACTAACTAGTACTTATCTGAAATGACGGAGGGCTACGACAGGTTTTTCTGAAAACCTATTGCGTAATGAACTTGATATCGTTGTAGAATCAAATGATTTTAAAATGGAGTGTTTTTGAGGCTTTTCTAGTTTTGCTAAAGGGGTCACTCCCGGTGAAGGGATCGTCGGCCCTTTCCTCATCGAATAAGGTGCTGGATATATTATATATATCACTGTGCAAAGCAGAAACTATAGAAGCAATCAAAAGACAAACCGAGAGTTGTAGCATTTGCCAGTTATTGCTAAAGGGGTCACTCCCGGTGAAAGGATCTCGGCCCTTTCCTTATCGAATAAGGTGCAGGATGTTCTACAAGGAACACCGCGATGCAAAGCAAGAACTATAGCTACCCGTTTTTGAAAATTCGATTCCACAACATCTTTTAGGTTTCTTTTCTTTCATTAATCATATTAATGAAGTCGCATCATTTAAATTTACCTAAACATCACAGATAAATATGACGTACACTTATGCCATCCGCATTCGCCTCGATGTCCCCTCGTGCACCGTTAGGTTAGGTAACTAACGGCAGAGCGGGGCAGGGCTAGCGCGGGTGTAAAACATAAGTAACGCCTATATAATATATCATATATACTATATACTGTATCTATCACAGAACATCACATGATCACATCACAGATATCGCAGCAGAAGAAACATATGAAATATTGGATATACTAGGACATCCGTGTTTTCAATACGAGCCAGTATAAAATACGGATTCCACGGTCGCGATGAATAGCCAAACCCACACCCCTAGACCCCTACGAGAGCGGCAAGCAACCCTACCAATTCTAGAGTTAGGAGACCCGGACTCGACTCCTCGAGTTGGTCTCCTACTGGACTCCAGAACCCGGTTACTTGTGCCCTCCTCCTTGGGTCTATCCTAGTGCGGAAAAGTAAATAATATACTACAACGGTGACAACTTCCGCAACCTGGAAGTGCCCCAATAAAAGAATATTACATACAAGGTTTTACATGAATGAAAATGAAAAACACTCATCTCACATAAAACCCCCCCGGCTATTCAAACACGACGATCCAATATAACATATCCAGCAACACATAACATCACATGTCATCAACGTAAGTAAACATGCGTATCCCAATTGTCGTTGACATATAGCAATGAAACCGGCGATATCATATATTACACTTACGGTCACAGAAAAGAAAGTGTAAAACTACAACAGTTGGAATCCGCAACCTGCATAGACATCGCATGCCTAATCAAATGAATTCCTTAGACATCGCATGCCTAACAATTATAAACCCCGCATTTTTGTCTCATTATCGAAAACTCTTTTCAATATCAAGTCGGGCAATTCAACAAGATTCCCGAAATCCTGATCGAATGCTCGTCGCAAACTTCAGTAGACGGCCGCACCCCCGATGCCGTCGACGAAGTGTACCAAGGCAGAACACCGCTACCGCGAGCACCCGAACGGATGCTTTCGGCGACGGGGTTCTCCTACAGTCACTTGGTCGGGGCTATGGGGCGTGGCTATCTATTAAGTTTTACCGGCGAGTATCCGCGTACGCTACGAGATTGCGACGGACTTTTGATCGCATCAAAATTCCGTGGCAACCGATCAAGTGAGACTAAAGTGCTATGTTTATAACATCCATTCAGTTATCTCATAACTACTTATGAATTCCAATTATTGTATCACATTCCAGATAAATAGAAAATGTTAAACTTTCCGATCGAACAATCAAACACCCAAGTTTTCCGGAAACAGCTCAACACATGAAATAAGTTTTAAAAACATTCACTTCATGCCACAGTACCAACGGTCCAGCCGTAGAAGGGTCAAGCCAACGCCTCACATGTGGCACGCCGTACTGCCCCAAACCCTAAGGTTCAAAGGGTAGTTCAAGACGGTCACATAATCGAGTTAAGGTTTGTTGTCTTCTAGAGGGTCCATCGTGTTACTTGCACTACTTAGAACGTCTTTAAACTACGGAAAGATCCAACACTTGGAAATTTTCCGGCAGGGGAAAAATTGGGTATTTATATCCAGTCGAACTTTTTAACATATTCTAAATTATCCGGAAAAACATAAACGAAGTTAAATTATCCGATCGAATTAACGAGTCCCCAATAAAACCCTAGAAAACTCAACACTTGAGTGGAATTAAAAAATTCCCATAAACAATTGCCAAGAAAGGACCTAAGAATAAATATATGAAATTTCAGGGACTAAGTCCAAATTTTGGCCGCGGAACCACCGCAAAACCCCTGGTTTCGCCGCGGTTCCGCGGTCAAATTATTGATTTAGTGCACCGTACTTCACAGTAATTCTTATTTTTTCCTGGTTGTTTTTCTGAGAATTTTTAATTCACAAAAATCCACTGTTTTGAAAAATGTACAGAGAAGGGTTTTGTCGGGGTTTACGGGTTCGATCGGACTTCTAACTTCGTCTACACTTCGCCTAAAGCTCTAGCTAGGATCTGATACCACTGTAGGATTCCTAGGCACACAAATGAGGTCTCACAATGCATCAACCATGCCAAATTCAAAAAAAAATTCCGGTGCCGAGAAACCCTAATGCGATCGTTGACTAGAGTTTAAGCGAAACATGCAACTAGTTAACAACTTAACTAAGAGTGAACGGAAAATACAACCTTTGTAGATCCGGTCCTCCACCTCCATAGCTCCTTGTTGACGTCCCTCCGCTGCGATCATCGAATCCCGGACTCTGGCGATGGTATCGTCGGAGAAATGGGCGGGCTAGGTCGATGACTTCGATGCCGAAGATGATCTACGTCGAGGCGACTCTAACTCGAGCTCCATCTTCACCAAGTCAAGAAACTTGTAAAGAAAACACCCTATACTACTTGGAAAGTGGTAGAGGATGAAGAAATAGGAAGTGGGTTCACTTTAGAATTGGATTTCTCACTCTTTTTCTCAAGTCACCATTGAAGCTAGCAAGCTTCTTTCTTCTTGAAGAAGAAGAAGAAGAAGAAGAAGATAATATGATAAGAATTTGAATAATAGAAAATAAAATGATTCTTATCATATTAGCAACCATGGTTAAGTGTAGAGAATGAATTAGGGTTTAGTTAAAGGGTTAGGGTTTAGGAAAGAAACAAAATGGCTTTGACTTTCAAAGCTTCATGAAGCTTCAAGTGAAATCCAAATAAAGTCACCATTTTATTTCTCATCAAAAAGAATAAATAAATAAAGCAAATGAAAATGAAACCCTAACCATTTACTAAACATGGTTTAATTCAAACATACACCCAAGTTTGCATGTATCATCAAACATGATACAATCTTGTGCACAAAAATATATCACATATACAATGTGCACAAACAAGTGAGAAAAACATCTTAAGTGAACCAATATTAGTTAATGTATAGTGATATATCAAATATATAATTATACATTAAATCATTAAATCAACACTTGATTTAACGATCCGGTCATACTGCATATAACCGACTAATATCAATAGTAACAACTTATCGAATCAACACATGATCCGATAACCCGGCTATATCGCATATAACCGATCAATGTCACAAATCGCGAGAATCGAATACAATATCACATACTAGTATTATTCTCGGTCCCGCACATATCTCATATGCGCTCCTATTTCGTTTCGCTTGAGCCAGGAAATCTCTGTGTAGGACTCTAAAGACTCGTCAATACGCCAGCAGCAGATGATGATCATATCAAACACCCACAAGCCGCAAGCAGTCTGCTAAACGTAACGGACACCCGGGTATTGAGCGATCAGAAGATCAACGAGCAAGACCGCTCACACTCCTGTGAATCCAACCAGTAACACTTACCGTACAGTCCGGTCTGTTCGTCAGATATGTCGCATATCTTGCCTAGGGGTGGTAAACGTCAGACCCCAGTAGCTTGATAAGTAGTGTCGATATGAGGTATATAACAGTTCGAGAAACTACTGGTAACACTTACCAGTAAATCTCAGCAACCCTGGCCAGGGATTTCCGGTTATAGCCAATCGAACACAGCGCAACATCAACTCCCTATACAGGGAGAGACGAATCCCCTCCTATCGCTCATTGCCTCCATGTGATTCGGGACTGTACCGAAAAAACCACCGTTTTGCACACCCTCTTGGACGTGGTAAGGTGGAAATCAAAGCACAGTGGGAATCATACAAGACTCTATGACGATCTCGGGTCTACAGACTAACCTGTACCAGTGTCACCAGAGAACTGTCATCTGACGTAAGGTATAATACCATCTGGGAGTTCTCGGCGAGTCCGTCCAGTGTACCCAGTCTCCACTGAGCACCCGTATATCATCTCTGATGTCAAACACCAATGGATATGGGATCATCCATCGCCCATCTGTATGGGTCGAGAAGGTATACGCTAGTCTACTCTGGTATATCGATGCCCCCTCTCGATACACCCACGACTAGGGACCTTGAAGGATGTACTTGTGGACTACCATGTCCCCACTAGTATGATTCGCATCATAGTCCAGGTAGTCAAGTACACATCCTAAGGGCTTTACCAACATGTAACAGAGAGACAATCAGTATACACGTTAAGGCAAAGAGCAACCAGATAGCATACTATTATGTCGAGCAAGAAAGTCCTCCCTATATATGTCCCAGCATCCACTACAATATACATTCTATGTACAGTAATGGCCTCTAGGGCATACATATAACTAACAAACCTATGGTTACAAATACAACCCTTGAGTTACTTTAACTCATGTAGAGATTTAACCTAGGTGAAGGGTTTGGGTTGGGTTAGAAAATATCAAGCAAAATATCAACACATAATATCTTTGCAAGAAACAAAATAAAAGCTTCTAGAAGCTTCTAGAAAAGTTTAACCCAAATCAAACCCTAACCATGTTTAATCTCCACTAATCATGTTGCATTTGTAATCATAACATGTTATAATATTATATATCACATATATAATATATTTTTGTAACAAAAGAAAATAATGTAATTAACATATATCGCATATATATCAATGTATTTTCCGGTGAGAAAATGAAATAATAAAGCGAGCCAATATTAGATAATGTAATGTAATATATCTCATATATAATTATACATTAAATTATCGAATCAACACTTGATCCGACAATCCGGCTATATCGTATATAACCGAGTAATATATCATGTACCGATACATCGAATCAACACTTGATCCGATGACCCGGCCGATATCAAATATCGCGAGAATAGAATACGGTATCTTATATCGTATTATTCTCGGTCCCGCACATATCACATATGTGCTCCTACTCCGTTTTGCCTGAGTCAAGAAACCTCTGTGTAGGACTCTAAAGAATCGTCAATACGCCGGTAGCAGGTGATGATCATATCAAACACCCACAAGCTGCAAGCGGTCAGCTAAACGTAACAGCCACCCAGGTATTGAGCGATCATAAGATCAACAAGCAAGCCTGTACATTCTCCTGTGAATCCAATCAGTAACACTCCTGTACAGTCCGGTCGCTTCGTCTGATTTGTCGCATATCTGGTCTAGGGGTGGCAGACCCCAGTAACCGATAAGTCGTGTCGATGTGAGGCTCATAACTGGTCGAGAACCTACTGATAACACTTACCAGTAGTTCTCAATATCCTCCCTTGCTAGGGACTTCCAGTTGTAGCCAATCGAACACAGCACAACATCAACTCCCTATACCGGGAGAGACGAAACCCCTCCTATCGCTCATTGCCTCCATGTGATTCGGGACTGTACCCAAAACCCACCATTTTGCACGCCCTCTTGGACGTGGAATGATGGAAATCAAAGCACAGTGGGAATCACACACAAGACTCTATGACGATCTCGGGTCTACAGACCAACCTGTACCAGTGTCACCAGAGAACTGCCATCTGACGTGAGGTATAATACCATCTGGGAGTTCTCGGCGAGTCCGTCCAGTGTACCCAGTCTCCGCTGAGCACCCGTACACTATCTTTGATGTCAAACACCGATGGATATGGGATCATCCATCGCCCATCATATGGGTCAAGATACGTATACGCTAGTCTACTCTGGTGTATCGATGCCCTGTCTCGATACACCCTCGACTAGGAACATTTATAGGATGTACTCGCTGACTACCCTGGCCCCACTAGTATGATCTCATCATAGTCCCAGTAGTCGAGTACATATTCTAAGGGCTTTATCAACATTTAAGAATAAGACAATAAACTAATATAAGTCAACATGTTAAGATAAAGAGAAACCAAATAGCATACTATCATGACGAGCAAGAAAGTCCTCTGTATATATATCCAAGCATCCATTATAATATACATCATATGTACAACAATGGCCTCTAGGGCATATATATAACTAACACACTCTACATCCTGGGTATTAGATACCGGATCTAGATCCTATATATGTAATATGTTACATGGGCTACAAAAAGATAGGGAACTGGGAGAGGGTGATCATTCCGTAAGAGTAGGGAATGGTGCAAATGTTGCAGCCAAAGCAGTTGGCGAATATCACCTTGTGTTACCAAATGGTAATACATTGGTTCTGAACGAATGCTATTACATTCCGACCCTGATATGCAATCTTATATCAGTTTCTTTATTGAGTAAAGAAGGATATAATTTTGTAGTACAGGATAATGTTATGAACATATTCCTAAATCAAAAGTTGATTGGATCAGGATCGTTAAATAATGTCATATACGTTCTCAACCAAACTACAGTACTTAATGTACAAAACACACACAAGAGGAAGAGTTCAGAAATGAACGAATCCTTCTTGTGGCATTGTAGACTAGGTCATATCAATGCGACACGGCTAGCTAAGTTACATAAGTATGGATATTTGAATCCGTTCGAATTTTCATGTTATGATACTTGCCAGCCATCTCTCAAAGGAAAGATGACCAAAACTCCGTTTAGTGGACACAGAGAAAGAGTTACAGAACTCTTAGGGCTGATACATAGTGATGTATGTGGTCCCATGTCTACATATGCCAGGAATGGTTCTTCGTACTTCATTACGTTCACTGACAATCTCTCAAGATTCGGATATGTGTTCCTGATGAAACACAAGTCTGAAGCTTTTGAGAAATTCAGAGAATATAAGCACGAAGTAGAGAACCAAACGGGCAAAAGTATTAAAATCCTTCGATCTGATCGAGGAGGAGATTACTTGAGCACTGAGTTCCAAGACTATCTAAAAGAGAATGAGATTCTCTCCCAGCTTACTCCTCCCTATACACCACAACACAACGGTGTATCGGAGCGGAGGAATCGCACCCTATTAGATATGGTGCGCTCTATGATGAGCAATGCTGAGTTACCTATTTCCTTCTGGGGATATGCGCTTGAGACATCGGCATACCTACTGAATAAAGTCCCTACCAAATCTGTGCCTACCACCCTATATGAGATATGGGAAGGGAAGAGACCATATCTTAATTTTGTTAAAATATGGGGTTGCCCGGCCTATGTCAAAAGACAAAAACCGGACAAACTCGAGGCAAGGTCTGTTTTGTGTAAGTTTGTTGGATATCCCAAGCATTCGCGAGGGTATATATTCTACCACAGTGAGGAACAAAGGGTGTTTGTTGCTCAACACGCCACTTTTTTAGAAAAGGAATTTCTTACAAAAGAGATTAGTGGCTCTGAGGTAGAACTGGAAGAAGTTCCAGCAAAACAAACTACAACAGAAGATTTGATGGAACCAGAGGATTCAGTAGCTCTTGACGAACCCCGGCCTCTCCACCGATCTAGTAGGGTTCCTCATCCACCTGAGAGATACTACGGTTTTCTCCTAGATGGTGGAAGCGAGGATTGCATCATGGAAGATGATGACCCGACTAGCTTCGAGTAGGCCATCACGAGTGGTGACTCTGTGAAGTGGCTCAATGCAATGAGATCTGAGATGGAATCCATGTACAGTAACAAAGTATGGACTTTGGAAGTTGCTCCTGAAGGGGTAAAACCCATTGGGAGCTGATCAGTCGAAAATACTGTATATTTTAGCAGGCAATTTCCTTAACATCTGCATACATATAGGAGAGTACGGTATTCATAATTCACATATTAGCTAATTGGTCGCAAAATATCAAATTACATGTATTCGACCTTTAAACCGGAAATTCTAGGGAAATTAACTGCATTGCATTACATAGCATATTTTCTATATCTTGCAACCCCTATTTTAAAGTCTATGCAGGAAAAGAGATACTTGCTCGATCAATACATTGCTCGACCATTACAATTGCTCGTAAACTCATTGAAAGCAAATCTGGTATCAACAAAGAAGGGCAACTGCAATTCTAAACATCAAAGGATAACTCATACAGCAGTACCAAGCTACTGAAGAAAGCACAGATCCCAAGGCCACCAATGTGCGGCGGAAGGGCGGCCAAAGCCTACCTCACGCGGCGGTTGCGCGGTGGATCCAGTGAGTCAGCTCCTCGAATTTCACCACAACTCCTGTGTTAGTACCTGCAGCTCAAAAATGCATACAAAAGTCCAGAAGAGTCCAGACACTTCCACCAGATCATCAAGCTCCTAAACTAGCCTAAAACTTCTAGAACTTTCCCAAACCCTTGCTTAAACCCTAAGCTAAACCCCAACAAACTTGGCCAACAAACTTTGGGAGGGAAAGTCTAATTCAAACCTAAACCTAGGTCTATAAATAAGACCCTAGGCTCACTCATTTCTCATCTTGGAAAATCTTGATTCAATCTTGGAGATTGATAGATTCAACCCATTTTTAGTTTAGCCATTCTCTTTCTCCATCTTCTTCTTCCTCAAGATTAGTGAGAAATCTTGTAGGAAACCCTAACCCTAGATCCAACCACAATTCAAGATCTTGAGTGCAAGCCAAGCAAGATTCCTTCAACCCTTTTATGAGCCGAGCCGATCTTCCATCGGGCAAGAGATCCAAAGTAGATCCACGATCCACGGAGTCGAGCGAAGCCGAGTCAACGATCGATTTTCTTTCTTCTTGTAGATCTTGAAAGATTGTATTGAAATTGTTGATGAAATAAAAGGTGATATTTTCTTCTATCTTGTTTCTTTTAAATTCCGCATCATGTTATCTTTACTGTTCTTGAATATTGTCTATGTGGTGATGCGTGAGTAAAACTCCGCTCGTTAAGGAGTCGAAACGATCTTTAGTATGATGATGTAGCAAATTTATAATAAATTCTTGAATCCCACGAGTGTGTAAACCCTAGCAAAGTTCAAGAATCGACAACCCAATTTGATGCGATGCTTTCTTGATCAACATCGCTCGAGATTGGGGTGACCCGATCGCTTCTTGAAATTGCTAGAGGCTAGAATATAAATGGTATCCTCGAAAGAGCAAGGGTTAAGAGATGAAACCCTAATTTCATCAAGAAAACCCTAACTCGCGTCGATAACCATTGATCTAGTATAAACTCTTCGAAGGAAAAGAATACGAAATATTGTAGACTACAACACATCTAAAGATCCTATCGATTCCTACGAGCTTCTTTATCATTCTTGATTGTCGTTTGGAAAATACCATTGAAACCCGATTCTTGTTGTTTATAGTTCTTGATTCTTTAGTAAAGATTAGTGACACACGAATACCATTCAATCTTGAATCGAGTTTTCTCTTATTGTTGCTTAACATTTCATTTCGAACAAATAAAATAAAAACGAATCTCGAGATCCCTGAGGACGATCCGCACTCATTCATTAACTTCAACTGACACCGTTGTTTGATTGCGGTCAAATATTTTTGGTTGTGATTTCTTTACTATTTGATACGACACATCCGAAATTTCTACGATCAAAATGGCGCCGTTGCCGGGGATCGCGCGCTAATTCGTTTACATTTTATAGTTTGAAGTGAAAGAATTATTACGTTTCATTTCTTGAAATCAAAATTCGTACAAACTCTTATACGTGTGTTGTGAATTGATTGCAAGGTGATCTGGAGCATTCTGTGCTGTGGAAAAATTATTTGGGATATACCAGAGAGCTGGAGATAGCAACAGCAAGCAGCTGAAGAAAAATTGTACACTGTTCCCAACACTTGACCGCGGAAGGGCGGCAGATACATGCATATTGCGGCGGAAGAGCCGCAGTCTTGGGTGATCTCTGTACCATCTTTCTTCAGGTGATTTCTTGCTCTCTCCCCTCGCCCTTTTTAGCTCCAACTAATCCTTTCTGCAGAATTCTTTGCAAATAAATCGCAGCGCCGCAAAGCAAAATAAAATTTGTGCGTGATTTTGCTTTTCTTGGTTGTTTTGCATATTAAATACGGAATTTAAGGGGCACGGCCAAATCCAAATTAGGTGGGGATTTCATTACCCTTCCTAGGCCCCGAAAACCACCGAACTTGCATCCACATTTACCCCCATTAACTAAAAGAAATCTAGAGATGACTCTAAGGACTGTCGCGCTCATTTAGGACAAGAGAGGGCCGTGGGTAATTCATTGCTTATCCGCGTTTTCTTGTGGTGCCTAAGGCGAGTGTGTCTAAGGCTAGTGGTTCTTAATTAGGTCCACTGTAGTGGTGGTTCCTTCCCACTTACCTGGCACTTATCCGGCCACAGGGGGACAAAGAGGCAGTGGAGGATTGATCCTGTGACTTGTCTTTTGGCAGTTAGGAGCGGTCTAGAGCCGGACCTAGGTGACCATTAGATTCTAGGGTTTGTGTGCTGCATTTGGTTGTCGCATCATTTTTTCAAAAATCCGTCCCTTTTCAAAAGCAAACACCGCATTCATTTTACCCCTAATTATAAGCCAACGCTGCCACTTGTACTAACCCTTTTTTAGTACAAGATAGGCTGGACACGGGATTCTAGTGCCCGTTTAGTCCGCGTACCTTTTATCGACTCCGAAGTCGATAATTCTCCATTTACCTTTTCTTTACCTACTACCACACCCACACCGATGGATCCGAATCCATCAAACTTCTTTAACCCCAATCTGCCACCGTCCGTTGGTGCGCAGAATCCACCACACATTTCTCTTCAGGAAAGATGCTATCCACTTAGAGGTCCTCTTTCGACCTGCTTATCCACACCACCAGCCAACGGGGATAATTTTGAAATCAAGCCCCAGTATATCAACCTTCTACCTAAGTATCACGGACTCGAGACCGAGGACGCTTACGTTTTCATTACCAAATTTGAAAACGTATGTGCTATGATGGGTACGTCTCAACTTTCTGTGGATGCAATGCGTCTACGACTTCTTCCTTTTACCTTGTGCGATATAGCCGAGAAGTGGCTATATAACACCACCGCACACTCCATCACAAATTGGGAAGAATTCGTCGCTGCATTCCTAAAGAAATTTTACCCAGTCCAAAGAACGGCTCGAATTCGGAGCGAATTGAACCAATTTGCCCAGCTCCCTACCGAACCATTTTCAAAGTACTTTGAACGTTTCAAGGATCTAATGGTTCAATGTCCTCATCACGGCATCCCGAGATGGGAGCTTTGCCGAATCATCTATGAGGGCAGTAACCCTAGCACGAAACAAAGCCTTGAGAATATGTGTCAGGGTACATTTATGACTAAAGACGATGGGGAAGCCTGGCGATACTTAGAAGAGTTCGCTGAAAAATCACTAATTTGGGAGAGTGGAACCCAACCATTGAATAGGGGTGGCGTACACCAAGTAGATGTGTCCATAGGTGTTAGAGCAGAAATGGCAGCAATGCAAAAGAAGCTCGACGCTATGGAACACAAATTTGCAGCAGCCTCCCTAAACCCGGTATCACTCCCCAAAACTATTTGTGGGTGCTGTTCTGATCCGTCACACTTAACGGAAGAATGTCCTTTAAACTCGGCGTTTCAAGGTCAAGAGCATTCTAATGCCGCATTTCAACGACCTCGAAACGATCCATATTCTTCCACGTACAATCAGGGTTGGAGGAACCACCCGAATTTTGCTTGGAACCAAAATCAATCTCAAAACACGGTTCCAAACACAAATAACTTTCAAAGGGCTCTTCCTCCACCACAACAGCAACCCCTTCAACTCACTCAGCACCCCTACCAGTCACAAAATTTCCAAAACCAGGGCAACACTCATGCACAGTCTAATCCTATGCAGTCCTGTTCTGACGATTTCTCTCAATTTACTCAAACCATGAAATCACTTTTATCAAATTTCATGGAGGTTTCGACTGAGGTTAGATCTTCCGTCAATGAGATAAAGAAAAACTCAGCGTCACAAGCTGAGAGTATCAGATCGATGGAAGCTGAAATCGCACGCCTCAAAGCTGAAATGAGTGCGAGAGAAAAAGGGAAACTTCCCTCTCAACCCCTACAGAATCCTGGGCATTACAATGTAAATGCCATTACCACGTTGAGATCGGGAAGAGTGCTGAATAATAATGTCGGGGAAGATATTGATAATACTGAAAATCATGTCAAAACCCCGGCTGAGACCTTTCCACATACACACACTTCTCCTTCTGATCCTTCTTCTTCTACCAAACCACCTTTGCACGAGCCTATTCTCCAGTTCCCTTTAGGCTCAACACCTTCACCCAACCCTTATAGTTCTCCACAGACGGTCCCCACACCTCTTTTGGGATCTCGTCTACCCCCCTTTCCTTCTCCTATGATGGACCCCGCGCTTATTGCGAAAGCACCTTACCCGAACCGGTTAAGGGTTAACAGAACGAGTCCTCATATGGAGAAAATTTTAGAAATGTTCAAACAGGTTAACATCAATATCCCTCTCCTAAATGCAATTCAACAAGTCCCCGCTTATGCGAAGATTCTAAAGGACTTGTGCACTAGGAAGAGGAAGACTCAAGTGCCGAAGAAGGTCTTTATGGCTAATAATATCAGCACTGCTTTTATTCCCCAGCTGCCAAAGAAACGAAAGGACCCAGGATGTCCTACAATATCGATTTCGATTGGGGGTAAAAACATAAATCGTGCTCTTTTAGACCTTGGCGCGAGTGTTAACCTGTTACCTTATTCTGTCTATGAGCAACTAGGAATTGGAGAGCTGAAACCTGCTCATTGTATTCTCCAGATGGCGGACCGATCTATCACCAAACCAAGGGGTGAATTAGAGGATGTGTTAATAAAGGTCGGGGAATTTGTTTTCCCTGTAGACTTCATTGTGCTTGACACACATCCTGTAGCAAACCCCCGGGGCCAAATTCCGGTGATTTTAGGTCGTCCTTTCCTTGCCACTTCCAACGCTGTTATAAATTGTAGAAATGGTTCAATGAATTTATCATTTGGAAATATGACCATTGAACTAAATATCTACAGAGTTGGGAGTCAGCCATCAGAACCTAGTGCTCATATTTTAGATGTGTGTTCTGTCCATGAGATCGCTCCCGAAAGTTGTGGAGCCGAGGAACTTTGCTTTACTGATCTCGATGACATTAGCACATCTTTGCTTGATCTTACACTTAGTGAGGACACTACACTTACACTTGAGTCCTGCACTTCTGACTTTTCTCCACCCGAGTCTGTATCTTTCACAGGCTCTGAGCTTCTTTGTAAATCCAAAAATCATTCTATGATCCTTCCTTCGATTATTTCTCCGCCTGAATTAGATCTCAAGGTTTTACCCTCTCACCTTAAATATGCATATCTTGGTGAGAACGAAACTTTACCGGTTATAATTTCCGCTTCCCTTGCATCAGAGCAAGAGAATGCACTTCTATCGGTATTAAGATCTAATAAAGAGGCGTTTGGTTGGAGTATGGCGGACATCAAAGGGATTAGTCCCTTGATAGTCGAACATCATATACATGTGATGGATGATGCCAGACCGACCCGAGAACCACAGAGACGGTTAAATCCCGTCATGAAGGAAGCTGTCATGAAAGAGATCGTCAAATGCTTAGATAGTGGTATTATATACCCGATCTCCGATAGCCAGTGGGTAAGTCCTATACACGTCGTTCCTAAGAAATCTGGCATCACTGTGATCACAAATGAAGCGAATGAGTTGATTCAGACACGCACCCAAACTGGGTGGCGTGTATGCATCGATTATAGAAAACTCAACGCTGCTACGAGGAAAGATCATTTTCCTCTACCATTTATTGATCAAATGCTGGAACGCTTAGCGGGACGACAATACTATTGTTTCATGGACGGTTACTCAGGCTACAATCAGGTCCCCATCGCCAAAAAGGATCAAGATAAAACCACTTTTACTTGTCCTTTTGGTACCTTTGCTTACAGTCGCATGCCCTTCGGGCTATGCAATGCTCCCGCTACCTTTCAGCGGTGTATGATGGGGATATTCTCTGATATGGTAGAGAATTTCCTGGAGATCTTTATGGACGACTTTTCGATTTTTGGAGACTCTTTTTCTGAATGCCTAGCGAATCTGGACGCTGTTCTTACTCGATGCAAAGAGAAGAACTTGACTTTGAACTGGGAAAAATGCCACTTTATGGTCCAAGAAGGAATAGTCCTTGGACATGTCATTTCACAAAAGGGCATTGAGGTTGACAGAGCTAAAGTAGATGTCATTCAAAACCTCCCTCATCCCAAAAGCGTCAAAGATATTCGCTCTTTCCTTGGCCATGCTGGATTTTATAGGAGATTCATAAAGGACTTTAGCAAAATTGCTAGACCTTTAACACTACTCCTGGCCAAGGATACAACCTTCCACTTTGACTCGGATTGCGAGACAGCTTTCGACTCACTTAAACACTCACTCACTTCAGCCCCCGTTTTATCATCACCAAACTGGGACTACCCTTTTGAGCTGATGTGTGACGCATCTGATTTTGCAGTAGGTGCTGTCCTTGGACAACACATTGAAAAGATGCCACACGTGATTTACTATGCTAGTAAGACCCTGAATGATGCGCAAATCAACTATACAACCACAGAGAAAGAACTATTAGCGGTTGTATTCGCATTAGAGAAATTCAGGCCTTACTTAATCGGCTCACCTATAGTTGTATATACTGACCATTCCGCTTTAAAACATTTGTTGGCGAAGAAAGATGCCAAGGGTCGACTAATACGTTGGATCCTTCTTTTACAAGAATTCGATCTTGTTATCAAAGATAAGAAAGGATGTGAAAACGTAGTAGCTGACCACCTTTCACGCATCGTTTCTTCCCCCGTGACCCTGCCGATCAATGACTCATTCCCTGACGAACAACTCTTGAGCGTATCCTCTGAACCATGGTTCAGGGATATTGTGAACTATCATGCCACGGGACTTATACCGAGCGATTGGTCAAAACAGGACAAATATCGTTTTCTTTCCCAAGTAAAACACTATTACTGGGACGAACCTTATTTGTTTAAATATTGTCCTGATCAGATCATTCGCCGGTGCGTCCCGAATGAAGAGTTCAAGAGTATTCTTTCATTTTGTCATGATCAGGCTTGTGGGGGTCACTTTGGTCCAAGAAAAACAGCGGAAAAGGTTTTGCAATCTGGATTTTATTGGCCGACCTTATTCAAGGACGCATTTGAACATTGCAAAACCTGTACACAATGTCAGTATACGGGTAGAATATCCCAAAGGAATGAAATGCCTCAGCAACCCATTCTGGTTGTTGAAATGTTTGATGTTTGGGGCATAGATTTCATGGGTCCTTTTCCCAACTCCTTTGGGAATCTGTACATATTGCTGGCGGTTGATTATGTCTCCAAGTGGGTAGAAGCCATTCCAAGTCGCACTAATGACAAGAAAGTTGTCATTAAGTTCTTAAAAGAGAATATCTTCTCGCGATTTGGACACCCACGCGCTATTATTAGCGATAATGGGACACACTTCTGCAACAGATCTTTCGAGACTCTGATGCGGAAATATTCAATCAACCACCGTCTTTCTACACCCTATCACCCCCAAACAAGCGGGCAGGCTGAGATCTCAAACAGACAAATCAAACTTATCCTGGAGAAAACTGTTGCCAAAAATAGAAAAGACTGGTCGACCAAATTGACGGATGCTCTTTGGGCATTCAGGACTGCATATAAGACCGACCTAGGAATGTCTCCATATAGGATAGTTTTTGGTAAAGCATGTCATCTACCTGTTGAGATAGAACATAAAGCATTGTGGGCTATAAAGGAAATTAATTTTGATCTAAACCTTGCTTGCAACTTTCGGAAGCTGCAACTAAACGAGCTAAGCGAACTCCGCGATGAAGCTTATGATAATGCTATAATCACAAAGAATAGGACTAAGGTTTTTCACGATAAAAACATTGTAAGGAAAACATTTTTACCTGGTCAACAAGTCCTTCTTTATGATTCACGATTACACCTTCATGCGGGTAAGCTCCGATCTCGTTGGAAGGGACCTTTTGTTGTGCGGTCTGTATACCCGCACGGGGCAGTAGATATTGAAAATGTTAAAAACGGCACTGTTTTCAAAATAAATGGACATAGATTAAAGCCGTATTTTTCCACTGACCCCACGGAGGAGCTCTTGTTCTTACAAGAGCCAGTTTATTTTGATTAAAATTCCTCCGTCTCACTTTCATGTCCAGTATATCATTGTATCATATTTTGAATGAAGGTGAGTAAATAAAACAAGTTTGGGGGAAGTTCTTCACTTATATATTTTGCCCCCACTAATAATTCCTCCCAGATTTACAGATTTTTGTAGGTATAACTGTCGGCAACAGTGAGGACACTGTTGAAAACAAGTTTGGGGGAGGTTTGTGCTTATTTTTGCATCATTTGCATATCATCTGCATAAGCACAAAAACATTTTTTTTAAAAAAAATCTATAAAAATTGAAAAATTTCAAAACCCATAAAAATTTAAAAAATTTTCAAATATAAAAATAATTTTAATATTTACACTTTTTTGTATATAAATAAGATAATGAAAGTTTAGACAGTGAACAATTACATCCATGAGATTGGAAAAATTTTAGAAAACTAAGAAAATTAGAAGTTTTCTTATACGAACTAGTAATAAGTAGTTATGAGCCGTTGTCCCAAGGGTTAGTAAGATGAAGGACGTCACTAATCTGAGGATAAAAATAAGTCTGAAAAATAGTTTCTATTCTGGAAGCCAAACATTTTGAACGTTGCTACCCTGCTATTCGCACTTACACACGTCTTGAAACCTGGGATAGTAGAGGATACCTTGAAATGCTCTTGTCTTAAAGCCAAAAGTATGAAAAGAAAAGTGTGTTTTAAAGTGGTGAGAAAAATGGATACTGGTTTTGTTATCACCAAGGGTAAGAAAAATATATAGCAAAAGGGTGCTTCTTCACCTAGTGCCCCAAGGTCAACTGGTCTGGGTGTCACTGCTATGCCTGAGGTGGTGCAAGACTAGAAAAATACACCAAGTTAGCAAGCACATCAGTAATCGGTCGGTTAGTACCTCAAGAAGTATTAACGGTCGCATGAAAGTGTGTAAGCAATCTCGTTTGCCAAGAAGTACTGAGGTCGAAGGGCAAGAGTATGATAGCTTGAATTGAATTCTCCGGGTGTAGGGATGTCTTTACACACACGCAGGGTGATATGATCGATGTTTGGAATAAAGATAGAAATGAAGAATAAGACGATGTTTTATTGAGGGAGGACGTGATTTCTGACATCTTTTCATGACCATTAAGATAGGGCTCATGACAACCGAAAAGCTAGCTTAGTTGGAAACCCTAATTTTCAAGGCTTTTCTTTTACAATTCTTTTCTTTAAATGTAATATTCATGATCTTGCTTTTATTTTTGGATTTTGTGGGTGCAATCCGCTGAAAACCCTCAGGAGACAACACTCCTCCTACTAGGGACACCTAGAGGTTTTAAGGCTTGTTGCACGTGCTCAGTGCAATCGTGTTGCCTACGAAAGTGTGCTAGTTAGTTTTCTCTTTCTTTGTTTTCTCCTTCTCTTTTTAATAAAACATTCTCTCGAGACGATCGAAATTAAGTTTGGGGGTATTTGATCAGTCGAAAATACTGTATATTTTAGCAGGCAATTTCCTTAACATCTGCATACATATAGGAGAGTACGGTATTCATAATTCACATATTAGCTAATTGGTCGCAAAATATCAAATTACATGTATTCGACCTTTAAACCGGAAATTCTAGGGAAATTAACTGCATTGCATTACATAGCATATTTTCTATATCTTGCAACCCCTATTTTAAAGTCTATGCAGGAAAAGAGATACTTGCTCGATCAATACATTGCTCGACCATTACAATTGCTCGTAAACTCATTGAAAGCAAATCTGGTATCAACAAAGAAGGGCAACTGCAATTCTAAACATCAAAGGATAACTCATACAGCAGTACCAAGCTACTGAAGAAAGCACAGATCCCAAGGCCACCAATGTGCGGCGGAAGGGCGGCCAAAGCCTACCTCACGCGGCGGTTGCGCGGTGGATCCAGTGAGTCAGCTCCTCGAATTTCACCACAACTCCTGTGTTAGTACCTGCAGCTCAAAAATGCATACAAAAGTCCAGAAGAGTCCAGACACTTCCACCAGATCATCAAGCTCCTAAACTAGCCTAAAACTTCTAGAACTTTCCCAAACCCTTGCTTAAACCCTAAGCTAAACCCCAACAAACTTGGCCAACAAACTTTGGGAGGGAAAGTCTAATTCAAACCTAAACCTAGGTCTATAAATAAGACCCTAGGCTCACTCATTTCTCATCTTGGAAAATCTTGATTCAATCTTGGAGATTGATAGATTCAACCCATTTTTAGTTTAGCCATTCTCTTTCTCCATCTTCTTCTTCCTCAAGATTAGTGAGAAATCTTGTAGGAAACCCTAACCCTAGATCCAACCACAATTCAAGATCTTGAGTGCAAGCCAAGCAAGATTCCTTCAACCCTTTTATGAGCCGAGCCGATCTTCCATCGGGCAAGAGATCCAAAGTAGATCCACGATCCACGGAGTCGAGCGAAGCCGAGTCAACGATCGATTTTCTTTCTTCTTGTAGATCTTGAAAGATTGTATTGAAATTGTTGATGAAATAAAAGGTGATATTTTCTTCTATCTTGTTTCTTTTAAATTCCGCATCATGTTATCTTTACTGTTCTTGAATATTGTCTATGTGGTGATGCGTGAGTAAAACTCCGCTCGTTAAGGAGTCGAAACGATCTTTAGTATGATGATGTAGCAAATTTATAATAAATTCTTGAATCCCACGAGTGTGTAAACCCTAGCAAAGTTCAAGAATCGACAACCCAATTTGATGCGATGCTTTCTTGATCAACATCGCTCGAGATTGGGGTGACCCGATCGCTTCTTGAAATTGCTAGAGGCTAGAATATAAATGGTATCCTCGAAAGAGCAAGGGTTAAGAGATGAAACCCTAATTTCATCAAGAAAACCCTAACTCGCGTCGATAACCATTGATCTAGTATAAACTCTTCGAAGGACAAGAATACGAAATATTGTAGACTACAACACATCTAAAGATCCTATCGATTCCTACGAGCTTCTTTATCATTCTTGATTGTCGTTTGGAAAATACCATTGAAACCCGATTCTTGTTGTTTATAGTTCTTGATTCTTTAGTAAAGATTAGTGACACACGAATACCATTCAATCTTGAATCGAGTTTTCTCTTATTGTTGCTTAACATTTCATTTCGAACAAATAAAATAAAAACGAATCTCGAGATCCCTGAGGACGATCCGCACTCATTCATTAACTTCAACTGACACCGTTGTTTGATTGCGGTCAAATATTTTTGGTTGTGATTTCTTTACTATTTGATACGACACATCCGAAATTTCTACGATCAGGAGCAAATGGATATTTAAGAAGAAACTTGGTGTAGATGGAAAAGTTGAGACTTTCAAAGCTAGACTTGTTGCAAAGGGTTTTCGTCAACGACCAGGTGTGGATTATGACGAAACCTTTTCTCTAGTGGCTATGCTTAAGTCCATCCGGATCCTACTTGCCATTGCTGCATACCATGACTACGAAATCTGGCAGATGGATCTTAAGACCGCCTTTCTAAATGGTGATTTAGAAGAGTGCGTGTACATGACTCAGCCAGAGGGCTTCGTAGACAGTGGGAGCAACGGAAAGGTGTGCAAGCTGATTAAATCCATCTACGGGTTAAAGCAGGTATCACGGTGTTGGAACATCTGCTTTGATGTTGTATTCAAAGAGTTTGACTTCATCAAAAACGTAGATGAACCTTGTATATACAAGAAGGTTGCAGAGAGTAAGGTTGTCTTCCTCGTATTGTACGTGGATGACATACTCTTGATAGGAAATGATGTTCCTATGCTGCACTCGGTCAAGCTCTTCTTATCACAAAGATTCTCAATGAAAGATCTAGTTGATGCCTCCTGCATACTGAGAATTAAGATCTATAGAGATAGATCTAAACGGATACTGGGATTGTCCTAATCCAGGTACATTGACACCATACTAAAAAGGTTTAGTATGGAAGAATCCAAGCATGGAAACCAACCCACGATCTCTGGACTCACTCACTCCAAAGAGATGTCTCCCAAGACTGATTTGGAGAGAGCTCGCATGCAAGGGATACCCTATGCTTCGGCAGTAAGCTCTATTATGTACGCGATGCTATGTACCAGACCCGATGTAGCATACTCACTAAGTGTAGTGAGTATGTATCAAGCAGATCCTGGAGAGAGTCACTGGATAGCTGTGAAGAACATTCTTAAGTACCTGAGAAGGACTAAGGAGATGTTCTTGGTGTATGGTAACGGTGAACTCCAGGTGGAGTCCTTTACCGATTCGAGCTTCCAAAGTGATAAGGACGACTCTAAGTCGCACTCGGGATTTGTCTTTACCCTCAATAGAGGAGCGGTGTGTTGGAAGAGTTCCAAACAGAAAACCGTTGCAGACTCGACGATGGAGGCTGAATACATCGTTGCCAACGATGCTGCCAAAGAGGCTGTCTCGATGAAGAAGTTCATCACTGAACTTGGAGTGGTTCCGTCCATTGAGCATCCAATACCTTTGTATTATGATAACAATGGAGCCGTGGCTTTGTCCAAGGAACCCAGGTCCCATCAGAAGTCCAGACAAATTCTGAGGCGGTATCACCTGATCCGGGAGATAGTTCATCGCCGGGAGATTGAGGTCAGGAGAGTTGATACGAAGGACAATACTACGGATCCACTCACGAAGGCAATTTCCCAGACACAGTTTGAGAGACTCTTCCGGTTGTTGGGTATGAGATACTACAACAGCCGGCCTTAGTGCAAGTGGGAGATTGTTAGTTATATATATGCCCTAGAGGCCATTGTTGTACATATGATGTATATTATAGTGGATGCTTGGATATATATAGAGGAGACTTTCTTGCTCGACATGATAGTATGCTATTTGGTTTCACTTTGTCTTAACATGTTGACTTGTTTTAGTTTACTGTCTTGCTCTAACATGTTGATAAAGCCCTTAGGATATGTACTCGACTACTGGGACTATGATGAGATCATACTAGTGGGGACAGGTTAGTCAACGAGTACATCCTATAACTGTTCCTAGTCGAGGGTGTATCGAGACAGGGCATAGATACACCAGAGTAGACTAGCGTATACGTATCTTGACCCATATGATGGGTGATCCCATATCCATCGGTGTTTGACATCAAAGATGGTGTACGGGTGCTCAGTGGAGACTGGGTACACAGAACGGACTCGCCGAGAACTCCTAGATGGTATTATACCTATCGTCAGATAGCAGTTCTCCGGTGACACTGGTACAGGTTAGTCTGTTGACCCGGGATCGTCATAGAGTATTGTGTGATTCCCACTGTGCTTTGATTTCCACCTTACCACGTCCAAGAGGGCGTGCAAAACGGTGGCTTTTGGGTACAGTCCCGAATCACATGGAGGCAATGAGCGATAGGAGGGGTTTCGTCTCTCCCGGTATAGGGAGTTGATGTTGTGCTGTGTTTGATTGGCTATAACTGGAAGTCCCTGGCCAAGGCTGATATGGAGTGCTACTGGTAAGTGTTATCAGTATTTTCTCGACCTGTTATGAGCCTCACATCAACACGACTTATCAGTTACTGGGGTATGACGTTTACCACCCCTAGACTGGATATGCGACATATCAGACGAAGAGACCGGACTGTACGGTAGTGTTACTGATTGGATTCACAGGAGAATGTACATGCTTTCTTGTTGATCTTCTGATCGCTCAATACCTGGGTGGCTGTTACGTTTAGCTGACCGCTTGCAGCTTGTGGGTGTTTGATATGATCATCACCCACTGCCGGCGTATTGACGATTCTTTAGAGTCCTACACAGAGGTTTCCTGGCTCAGGCAAAACGGAGTAGGAGCGCATATGTGATATGTTTAGGACCGAGAATATTAATAAATGAGATACCGTATTCTATTCTCACGATATATGATATCGGCCGGGTATATGTGATATAGCCGGGTCATCGGATCAAGTGTTGATTCGATGAATTGGTACATGTTATATTAGTCGGTTATATGCTATATAGCCGGATTGTCGGATCAAGTGTTGATTCGATAATTTAATGTATAATTATATATGTGATATATTACATTACATTAACTAATATAAGCTCACTTTATTGATTCGTTTTCTTACCGAATAATACATTGATATATATGCGATATATGTTAATTGTATTATTTTATTTTGTTGCAAAATATATTATATATGTTATATATAATATTGCAACAAGTTAGGGTTATAAATGCAACATGTTTTGTGGAGTTTAAACAAGTTAGGGTTTGGATTTGGGTTAGCTTTTTCATGAAGCTTCATGAAGCTTTCTTTTGTTTTTAGCTTAGATATTTTGTGTTAATATTTATTAACCCAACCCAAACCTTTACCTATGGTTTATTCTCTACATGAGTTAATCCCTTCATTCTTAACTCATGGTTGCAATTGTAACCACAACAATAATTTCATTATTCATCACAAAAGCTTTCTTCTTCTTCTTCCTCCTTGAAAAAGGTTGCTAGCTTTTTGCATGTGATGAATTAGTGTGAGAAATTGAAAACAAAAGAGAGCTAAATTCCTACTTCATCATCCTCATCTATTCTAGCCACTTAGATTAGGGTGTTCATTTCTCTAATAAGTTGTTTAGTGAAGTGTAAGCTTGGGTTAGAGATTCTTCAAGGTAGATCATCTTAGATCATGAAGACTACAAGCAAGGTGTCTCATTTACCTCATGGAGCCACTCGAGAGTCGGAGTTCATGTTGATCGCAGCGGAGGGACCTCAACACGGAGATTATGAAGTGAAGGAACAGACTACAAAGGTTGTAATCCCTTTCTATTAGATGTAAAGTTGTTTACATGCTTGTTTACCCTAATTCTCTAATTAAGATCTTGGTTAGGGTTTGTTTAGCACCCTAAAAATTTTAAAGTAGCATGATTGATGCTTGCCAATACCTTCACATGGTGCTAAGCTAACCCTACATCAAGTACACATCCTAAGGGCTTTACCAACATGTAACTGAGAGACCATCAGTGTTTATGTTAAGATAAAGAGTAACCTGATAGCATACTATCATGTCGAGCAAGAAAGTCCTCCCTATATATGTCCAATCATCCACTACAATATACATCTCATATACAGTAATGGCCTCTAGGGCATACATATAACTAACAATCTCCCACTTGCAATAGGGCCATCATATAGCAGTGGTTGTAGTATCTCATACTCAACCATCCCATAAAAGTCTCTAACTGGGAAAAGGCCTTTGTGAGTGGATCCGCCGTATTTTCCTCTGAGTCTGCTCTCCTAACCTCGATCCCCTGGAGATCAACAATCTCCATGATCAGGTGATACTGCCTTAGAATACGTCTGGGTCACTGATGGGACGGGGGTTCCTAGGCATGAGCCATAACTCCATTGTCACACAATGGTAGGAACGAAGTTCATCTCATGAACTAATATACACCCAGACTGCCTCTTCGGTAGCTTCTTTGGTAGCGATGTATCTAGCCTTTATCGTTTAGTTTGCTACGGTATCTAGCTTGGAACTCTTCCAACATACCGTCCCTCCACTGAGGGTAAAGACAATGCCTGTGACTGACATTCAGTCGACCTTACCACCGTGGAAGCTATCCAGTGATTCTCCCCAGGATCGATTGTTACCATCTCACTACACCTAGTGAGAATTCTAACATCCACTTAGATCTATCTCATAGATCCAAAACCCAGGATTTAGGAGGTATCACCTTGATCCTATATGGAGAATCCTTGTGATAAGAGGAGATTGACCGAGCGTAGCATAAGAAACTCCTTTCCTATCAAGAGTATGTCATCCATGTACAATACGAGGATGGCCACCTTACTCTCAACTACCTTTTTGTATATACAAGGTTCATTTACCATTTTGATGAAGATAAATGCTTTGACTACCACATCAAAACAGATGTTCCAACTCCGCGATGCCTGCTTTAACCTGTAAAGCAATTTGCACATGTTTCCGCTGCTCCCACTGTCTACGAAGCCTTCTGGCTGTGTACTTATAGACGCTCTCTTCTAAATCAATATTTAGAAAAGCAGTCATGACACCCAACTACCAGATATCGTAGTCATGGCATGTAGCAATAGCAAGTAGGATCCGGATGGACTTAAGCATAGGCTACTGTAGAAAAGGTTTCATCATAAACCACACCTGGTCGATGATGAGAATCTTTTACAACAAGTCTAGATTTGAAAGTCTCAACTTTTCCATCTACACCAAGTAATCTTCTCAAGATATACTTGCTTCTGATGGGGATTTAACCCTTCAGATATAGCAACCAAAGTCCATACATTGTTGGTGTATATGGATTCCATCTCAGATCGCTTAGCATCTAGCCATTCTTACAGAGTCCCCACTCTTGATGGCCTGCTCGAAACTAGTCCGGTCAT
The DNA here is from genome assembly GCA_030015575.1 of Agapanthus africanus. Taxonomy (NCBI): domain Eukaryota; kingdom Viridiplantae; phylum Streptophyta; class Magnoliopsida; order Asparagales; family Amaryllidaceae; genus Agapanthus; species Agapanthus africanus. Next base: position 214,440,484 of record JASDDO010000004.1, read on the forward strand.
CATCTCATGATGCAATCCTCGCTCCCATTGTCATCGAGAAATAGAAGTATCTCTCAGACGGATGAGGAACCCTACCAAATCGGCGGAGAGGCTAAAGTTCTTCGGGAGCTATTGAATCCTCCGGTTCTACCAAATCATCAGCTGTAGTTTGTATAGCTGGAACTCCTTCCAGTTCTACCTCATGACCACAAATTTGTTTCCAAAATAAATTCCTTTTCTAAAAAAAAGATGGCATGTCGAGAAATAAAACACCTTTTGTTCCTCGGAGTGGTAGAAGATATTCCCTTGCGAATGCTTGGGATATCCAACAAACTTCCACAGATCTGACCTTTCCTCAATCTTGTCCGAATTTTGCTTTTAGACATAGGCCGGACAACCCCAAATCTTAACTTACTTAAGAGATGGGCTCTTCCTTTACCATATCACATATGGAGTAGTAGGCACCTGATTTGGCTGGAACCCTATTCAATAGGTATGCAACTTCTCAAGTGCATAACCCCCAACGAAAATAGGCAACTCAGTAGTACTCATCATAGAGCGCACCATATCTAATAGGGTGCGATTGCTCCGCTCCGATACATCGATGTGCTGTGGTGTACACGGAGGAGTAATGCTGAGAGAGAATCTTATTCTCCTTTAGAATTGTCCAAGAATTCCGTGCTCAAGTATTCTCCTCCCTGATCACATCAAAGGACATAATACTTATACCCGTTTTGGTTCTCTACTTCTAACTTATATTCATTAAATCTCTCAAAAGATTCAGACTTGTGTTTCAACAGAACATATGTCCGAATCTTGAGAGTTCATCAGTGAATGTAATGAAGTATAAAGAACCAATCCTGGCATGTGTAGACAGGGGACCTACATACATCATTATGTATCAATCCTAAGAGTTCACTAACTCTTTCTCTGTTTCCAGTAAACGGAGCTATGGTCATTTTATCTTTGTGACATGACTGACAAGTTTCACAAGATGTAAATTCAAACTGATTTAAATATGCAGCTTAATGTAATTTAGCTAGTCGGGTCGCATTGATATGACCTAGTCTACAATGCCTCAAGAAGGATTCGTTCATTTCTGAACTCTTCCCCTTGTGTGTGTTCTGTACGTTAAGAACTGTGGTTTGATTTAGAACGTATATGCTTTTAGATAACGTGCCTGAACCGATCAACTCTTGATATAGGATATGTTCAAAACATTATCCAACAATACAAAATTATATCCTTCTTTACTAAATAAAGAGATTGATATGATGTTGTATATCAGGTTCGGTATCTAATAACATTCGTTTAGAATCAATGTACTTGGTAATACAGGGTGATGACTGCCAACATCTTGGCTGCAACAATTGCACCATTTCTAACTCTTGAAACTTTATCACCCATTCTCAGTTCTCTACCTATCTGTAGCCCATGTAACAGATTACATATGCGGGATCTTGATCCGGTATCACATACCCAGGACGTAGAGGATACTGAATTACAGTTCTCGGTAATGAACACACCCGAAGAAGATGCATCATCATGCACTTTCTTCGTTCGGGCGGCACGGGAATTCTGGTAATCCCCTATTACCTGCTCGGTCTTATAATAATTATAAGTTGGAGCGGGACCAACGTTCCCCAGCTCAGTATAACAAGCGGGTTCGGTCAATACATCCATATTATTATCTTTATTAAGGCGTGATATGGTCGCTACCTGGAGATAGAGAAGAAAACACTCTGCATGCTCTCTTGCAAGATCAGATTGGTTATTATTTTAGCTAATCAGGATGGCTCCCGCAGTTTTTATCAAATCTTCCTTCAAACCCTAAAAGGAAAGACTAGCCGGTATTAATTACACCATACAATTTCGCCAATCTTTCAGCCAGGCCAGTGCCGGTACTTTGAGGGAGGTTCCCCGTGCTTTCAAACGGACCTTATTAAAGTAAACTTTGTTTTCCAAGGGGTATAACCCCGTTGACACCTTTCTAGACACATACTTGATCGGCTAATTGTAATGTGTAAAACTCTCCCAGGAGTAACAATTACTCGCAGTGGGTATCGGGATCCAACTATCTCATAGAAGGTATGCAATCTCATTGCAAATTTCAACTCTTGAAATTCCCAATAATGTTTTGCCCCTAGCATCCTATGACCTTGACGAAAGCCAACAAACCATAGGCTGCTAGTCAAGTTCAGCCTGTACATTTCTTGATTGAATTAAACCCACCCGCACGACCCTTGATGAAAGCCAACAAAGTCTCACGACTACCCTAACTCAATCGCATCATATGCTTTTGCAAATAAGCATAAATAGCTACTGCACACTACGCCTTGACGAAAGCCAAAAACGTAGCACGAATACTATGAAGTACTTATCTGAAATGATGGAGGGCTATGATAGGTTTTTAAGAAAATCTTTTGCGCAATGAACTTGATATCGTTATAGAATCTAGTGATTTTGAAAAGGAGTGTTTTTGAGGCTTTTACTAGTTTCGCTAAAGAGGTCACTCCCGGTGAAGGGATCTCGGCTCTTTCCTTATCGAATAAGGTGCAGGATATTTCACAAATACCACTATGCAAAGCAAAAACTATAAAAGCAATCAAAAGACAAACCGAGTTTATAGCATTTTCTAGTTTCACTAAAGAGGCCACTCCCGGTGAAGGGATCTCGGCTCTTTCCTTATCGAATAAGGTGCTGGATATTCTATAAGGAATACCGCAATGCAAAGCAAGAACTAGAGTTACCAATTTTTAAAACAAGTTTCTACAACATCTTTAGGTTTTTTTTATTTCATTAATCTTATTAATGAAGTCCCATCACTTAAGTTACCTAAACATCACAGATAAATACAACATACGCTTATGCCATCCGCATTCGCCTCAATGTCCCATCATGCACCGTTAGGTTAGGTAACTAATGGCAGAGCGGGGCAGGGCTAGCGCGGGTGTAAAACATAAGCAACGTCTATATAATATATCATATATACTATATACAGTATTTATCTCAATATATGAAATGGTCACATCACAGATATCACAGCAGAATAACAACATATAAAATATTGGATATACTAGGATTTTCAGGTTTTATATTAAGCCTGTATAAAACACGGATTCCACGGTCGTGATGAATAGCCAAACCCACATCCCTAGACCCCTACGAGAGCGGCAAGCAACCCTACTAGTTCTAAAGTTAGGAGACCCGGACTCGACTCCTCGAGATGGTCTCCCACTGGAATCTAGAACCCGGTTACTTGTGCTCCCCTCCTTAGGTCTATCCTAATGTGGAAAAGTAAATAATATACAATGTGTAAGTCGACATTACACACCCCATAAGATGCGGGGAGGCGGAATAGGTAAAACAATCATTTTGTTCAAAGTAATATCGACTATCAAACGAATCTTTGCTAAACCCTGACTAACAAACTATCTAGAAGTAGTTAACTACTATGATAGATGATTATACCTCAAGATACTAGTCATTCTTGTTCTTGTTTTTCACCTCCTCGTCGGCCTTCTCGATGTAATAGAAGATCCACCCGAGAGTTCCTTCTTCAAGATTTAACCTCTAACTTGAGGTAACTAAGTGGCTAGGATTGCTAATCCAAGTGACCTAGAGGATATAAAGATTGATTAAGGATCTATTAGTCTTGCTAACCCTATGGTTCTCAACTCATGAGAGGATTAGGGTTAGGATGAAGAATATGAGAGCTTGAGGAGAGAGAATGTATTTGTGATAATGAATTGAACTTGAGTCATTTGGATAATATCATGAAGCATGAAAATATCTAAGCAATAATATATTAAATCATCAACCATGCTTCATTAATTAGCTAGAGATGAATCACCTTATGACTCATGGTGCGATTAATGAAAATAACACATCATCTCTCTACCTCATTAAGTTTAATTCACAAATGAATTAAGACTAAACGAGTCACCTTTCTTCTAGAAGCTTCCCGACTAATTACGAGAATGCCCTTCCCATCCGTATTCACGAAAAACACGGATATACTGAAACTGCATAAATCCAATAATCCAATACCAGAATCTGGCTTAAACCAAAGCCTGCTAGTATAATCTGTCCGAACATCATACGTGCACAAGTACACGTATATGTCCGAACCCTGTCGTAAAACCATACGACCTCTATATCGTTTCGCTTGAAGCAGGGAAACCCTCTAAGTGGGACTCTAAAGACTCGACACTACGCTGGCAGTGGGTTTAACCACAGGCCGCAAGCGGTACTAGCTGTACGTAACGGTCCCCAGGTAGATGTCGATAAGAAGGTCGATGAGGAAACCCATCCGAACTCCTACTGATCCTGATGTGACAATCTCCATACAGTCCGGTCTGTTCGTCTAAGACTATCGCATATCGGGCCTAGGGGGCGGCAAGCGTCAGTCCCCTAAAAGCGGTATAAGTCGTGTCGGAGTGAAGCCCATTACATCTTTAGAAACTACTGGAACACCTACCAGTAAATCTCGCTTGCCCTGGCCAGGGACCTTGCGTAATGGCTCTCCAAACACAACGCGATATCAACTCCCAATACCGGGAGAGACGAATCCTATCTAACCGCCACTGCCTCCAAGTGCTTTGGGACTGCATCCCACTGCTACCTGTTTGCACTACTCAGTCGAGCCGTGGTAAGGTAGCAATCTAAGAACAGTGGGAACACACTTGAGGCGAAGCAGCAGTTTCAAGTCTATGGACTATGCTGTACTCATGTCACCTGGGAACTGTTAACTGACGACGAGTATAATACCAACCAACAGTTCCCTGCGAGTCCTGTCCGGTGTACCTGTAACCCAACGAGCACCTGCATACTATACCAGTACAACGTACTAATGGCTATGGGTCAGACCATTTCCCCTTGTTAGGTTTACCTAGCACCTCATGAAGGGTTTGCAAGCATCATATGTCTCAAAATTAAAATTTTAAGGTGCTAAGTTAACATGCAAAGAATCATCACTAGAAATTTAGGGTTTCTTAAACATACCAACAACACAAGTAGAAAAGGTTAGGGTTTTGAGAGTACAACCTTTGTAGCTCCCTACGCTAGACTCCTCGGCTACTTGGGGTTTGAAAAAGGTCCGCTTGAACTCCTCTAGGTCCACGATGATCCACCCGGAGTCTGCTTTGTCCAAGCTTGTAACTTCGCAAGATCAAGAAAAGAAAATGGAAGCTAACACTCTTCACAAGTGGGCAAGACTTATGTAGAATGGTGTTGTGATTGGTTTTCTCACTTTAAAATCCTAAATTGGTGAATGTTTTGCTCACTTGAGAAATCTAGAGAGCAAGAGATCAAGGAGGAAGAAGATGATGGCTTTTGAAATATCAAGAGAATGATAATTGTGTTGTGAAAAATAGAAAATATAAGTATCTATATTTTCTATCTCTCATCTCAAACCATAGTTACAATATACGGATATTATTGTACTTGAGTTAAAACCCAAAAGGAAGATTAACACAAGGTTAAAAGGTAGGCGAGCATGGTTAGTTCAAAGAAGAGTGTAGAAGATAATCATGTATTAATCTTTTTCTTTTCTTTTGTTTTAAAAAAATACAATATATATCCATATATGTAATTATAAGGTGTGAGTCTTATATTGCCACCATCTCCTATATATACAACCATGATAACCTTTATGTATGCATGTATGTGTGCATGCACATCCTATGTGCATGAATGAGAATGAGTGCATACATGCATACATAAAGACTAGAAAGGATTTTAAGTGAGAAGCTAATGGTTAAATGATAAATAACACTTGATTTATCAACCCGGTCATATCACATACGACCCGACCAAAAGCAAGCCTCCCGATTAATATATTGCATCTCATATGCGCATTTTAACCGGGCCCACGCACATATCGCATATGCGTACCACAACGTTTCGCCTGGACTAGGTAACTTCTTTGTGGGACTCTAAGACTCGTCAATACGTCGGCAGTGGGTGATGATCATATCAAGCACCCCCAAGCCGCAAGCAGTCAGCTAAACGTAACGGCCACCCGGGTATTGAGCGATCAGAAGAAAACAAGCGAACCTGTTACAACTCCCGTCGAGCCAACCGGCAACACTACCGTACAGTCCGGTCTCTTCGTCAGATATGCTGCATATCGAGTCTAGGGATGTTAACGTCGACCCCAATAACTCAATAAGTCGTGCCGATGAAAGGTCTATAACAGATCGAGAAACTACTGATAACACTTATCAGCAAATATCAACAGCCCTGGCCAGGGACTTACTGATATAGCCAGTCGAGCACAGCACAACATCAACTCCCAATACCGGGAGAGACGAAACCCCTCCTATCGCTCATCGCCTTCTTGTGTCTCGAGACTGTACCCAACGGCCACCTGTTTGCACGACTCAGTAGAGCCGTGGTAGGGTGGTAATCAAAGTACAGTGGGAGAACACACAAGACTCTATGACGATCTCGGGTCTACAGACTAACCTGCACCAGTGTCACCTGAGAACTGCTATCCGACGATAGATATAATTCCATATAGGAGTTCTCGGCGAGTCCGTCCAGTGTACCCAGTCACCACTGAGCACCCGTATACGATCTCGATGTCAAACATCGATGAATGTGTGATCCATCGCCCATCATATGGGTCTACTATCATATACGCTAGTCTACTCTGGTATATCGATGCCCCGTCTCGATACACCTACGACTAAGGACATTCCAGGATATGCTTATAAACTACTGATGTCCCACTAGTATGATCTCTATTATAATCACAGTAGTCAAGTCAATATCCTCAGGGCTTTATCAACATGTATGAATGAATAAAAGCATGGTCAAAACAACATGTCAGATAAAGAATAACCAGATAGCATACTATCATGTCGAGCAAGAATGTACACTGAATATATATATATATATATATATACATGTATAAATACATCCACTATCACATAATGGCCTCTAGGGCATACATATATCCAACAATCTCCCACTTGCACTAAGGCCAGTTATTTGCGTATCTCATACCCAACATCTCAAAAGTCGCTCATGCTGCGGCTGAGGGAGGGCCTTGGTGAGTGGATCCGCAGCGTTATTCTTTGTGTCTACTCTCTTAATCTCGATCTCGCGGCGATCAACAATCTCCCGGATCAAATGAAAGTGCCTCAGGATGTGTCTGGACCGCTGATGGGACCTGGGCTCCTTGGCTAATGCCATAGCCCCATTATTATCACAATACAATGGTATTGGATCAATAATGGTTGGAACTACTCATATCTCCGAGACGAACTTCCTCATCCAGACGACTTCCTTGGCAGCATCATTTGCAGCAATGTACTCAGCCTCCATCGTAGAGTCTGCAACGGTATCCTGTTTGGATCTTTTCCAACTTACCGCCCCTCCATTGAGGGTAAATACAAACCCTGAGATAGATTTGTTGTCGTCCTTATCGCTCTGGAAGCTCGAATCGGTAAAGGCCTCCATTTGGAGATCTCCATTACCATACACCAAGAACAATTCTTTAGTCCTTCGCAAGTACTTAAGAATGTTCTGCACAGCTATCCAGTGATTCTCCCCTGGGTTGGATTGATACCTGCTTACAATACTAAATGCATAAGCTACATCTGGGCGTGTACATAACATCACATACATTATAGATCCTAATGGCGAAGCATAGGGTATAATGCTCATGCGAACTCTCTCTTCATCGGTCTTTGGACAAGAATCCTTGGAGAGAGTGACCCCATGGCAAGCGGGTAAGGCACCCCGCTTGGAGTCTTCCATACTAAACCATTTTAGAATGGTGTTGATGTACTGCCGAAGCATAGGGTATCCCTTGCATGCGAGCTCTCTCCAAATCAGTTTTAGGAGACATCTCTTTGGAGAGAGTGAGTCCAGAGATCGTGGGTTGGTTCCCACGCTTGGATTCTTCCATACTAAACCTCTTTAGTATGGTTTCAATGTACCTGGATTGGGACAATCCCAGTATCCGTTTAGATCTATCTCTATAGATCATAATTCCCAATATGCAGGAAGAATCACCTAGATCTTTCATTGAGAATCTTTGTGATAAGAAGAGCTTGACTGATTGCAGCATAGGAACATCATTTCCTATCAAGAGTATGTCATCGACTTACAATACGAGGAAGACAACCTTACTCTCTGCAACTTTCTTATGAATACAAGGTTCATCTACATTTTTGATGAAGTCAAACTCTTTGACTACAACATCAAAGCAGATGTTCCAACTCCGCGATGCTTGCTTTAACCCGTAAATGGATTTAAGCAGCTTGCACACCTTTCCGCTGCTCCCACTATCTACGAAGCCCTCTGGCTGAGTCATGTACACGCACTCTTCTAAATCACCATTTAGAAAGGCAGTCTTAACATCCATCTGCCAGATTTCGTAATCATGGTATGCAGCAATGGAAAGTAAGATCCGGATGGACTTAAACATAGCCACTGGAGAAAAGGTTTAGTCATAATCCACACCTGGTCGTTGACGAAAACCCTTTGCAACAAGTCTAGCTTTGATAGTCTCAACTTTTCCATCTACACCAAGTTTCTTCTTAAAGATTCACTTGCTCCCAATGGGTTTTAACCCTTCAGGAGCAACTTCCAAAGTCCATACTTTGTTGGTGTACATGGATTCCATCTCAGATCGCATTGCATCCAGCCATTTCACAGAGTCACCACTCGTGATGGCCTGCTCGAAACTAGTCGGGTCATCATCTTCCATGATGCAATCCTCGCTCCCACCATCAATGAGAAAACCGTAGTATCTCTCAGGTGGATGAGAAACCCTGCTAGATCGGCGGAGAGGCTGGGGTTCGTCGGGAACTACTGAATCCTCTGGTTCTACCAAATCTTCTGTTGCAGTTTGTGTTGCTGGAACTTCTTCCAGTTCTACCTCATTGCCACTAATTTCTTTCATTAGAAAACCCTTTTCTAAGAAAGTGGCATGACGAGAAACAAACATCTTTTGTTCCTCGGAGTGGTAGAAGATATGCCCTCGCGAATGTTTGGGATATCTAATAAACTTGCATAGAATAGACCTTGCCTCGAGCTTGTCCGGATTTTATGTTTTTGCATAGGCCGGACAACCCCATATCTGAATAAAATTAAGACATGGTCTCTTCCCATTCCATATCTCATATGGAGTGGTAGGCATTGATTTGGTTGGAACTCTATTCAATAGGTATGCAGCTGTTTCCAGTGCATGTCCCCAAAAGGAAACAGGCAACTCAGCATTGCTCATCATAGAGCGCACCATATCTAATAGGGTGCGATTCCTTCGCTCCGATACACCATTGTGCTGTGGTGTATAAGGAGGAGTAAGCTGAGAGAGAATCCCATTCTCTTTTAGATAGTCCAGGAACTCATTGCTTAAGTATTCTCCTCCTCGATCAGATCGAAGGATCTTAATACTTTTGCCCGTTTGGTTCTCTACTTCGTTTTTATATTCTCTGAATTTCTCATAAGCTTCAGACTTGTGTTTCATCAGGAACACATGTCTGTATCTAGAGAGATCGTCAGTGAATGTAATAAAGTAGGAAGAACCGTTCCTTGCATGTGTAGACATAGGACCGCATACATCAATATGTACCAGCCCTAAGAGTTCCTCTACTCTTTCTCCGTTTCCACTAAACGGAGTTTTGGTCATTTTACCTTTGAGACAGGAATGGAAAGTATCATAAGATGATAATTCGAACGGATTCAAATATCCATCCTTATGTAACTTAGCTAGCCGTGTCGCATTGATATGACCAAGTCTACAATGCCACAAGAAGGATTCGTTCATTTCTGAACTCTTCCTCTTGTGTGTGTTTTGTATAATAAGGACTGTATTTTGAATGAGAATGAATATGCCATTATGTAACGAGCCTGATCCAATCAACTTTTGATTTAGGAAGATGTTCATAACATTTTCATGTATTACAAAATTATACCCTTCTTTACTTAATAAAGAAACGGATATAATGTTGCACATCATGTTCGGTATATAATAGCACTCATTCAGAATCAATGTATTACTACTTGGTAATACAATGTGATATTCGCCAACCGCTTGGGCTGCAATATTTGTACCATTCCCTACTTGTACGGAATGATCACCCTTTCCCAGTTCTCTACCATTACGTAGCCCACGTAACAATTTACATATGTCGGATCTCGATCCGGTATCCAATACCCAGGACGTAGGGTGAACTGAGAACCAGTTCTCAATAACTAACACTGTAGGGTTCCTAGGCACACACAAGAGGTCTCACAAGGCATCAACCATGCCAATTTCAAAAATTACGGTGCCGAGAAACCCTAGACTACGGATCGTTGGCTAGAAGTTTAGGCGATAAAATGAAACTAGTTTACAACTAAACTAAAAGAACGGAAATACAACCTTTGTAGATCCGGTCCTCCTCCTCCATAGCTCCGCAATGAAGTCTCCTCGCTGTCCAAATCGAAATCCGGGCTCTTGCGTCGGCTTCATCGGAGAAATGGGCGGGCAAGGTCGTCGGCTTCATGCCGAAGATGATCTACGTCGAGGCATCACTAGATCAAGCTCCGACTTCACCAAGTCATGAAACTTGTGAAGAAAACACCCTATACTACTTGGCAAGAGGTAGAGGATGAAGAAATAGAAGGTGGGTTCACTTTAGAATTGGATTTCTCACTCATTTTCATCAATCACCATTGATGAAGCAAGCTTTTCTTCTTTGAAGATGATGAAGAAGAAGAAGATAATAATATGATAAGTATATAGAAAAAGGATAAATGATATGAATACTTATCATAACCTAACCCTAGTTAAGTGTAGAGAATATACTATGGTTTGTTTAAATGGTTAGGGTTAAGTATGAAGACAAGAATGGTGACTAAGTCAAAGCTTCATGAATCTTCAACAAACAAACAAACAAAGCCACCATTCTTTCTTTATCTTTTCCAAAACAAATGAATAAATAAATAAATAAGATAATCAAAACCCTAATCATTAACTTAACCATGGTTTAATCTTTACACTTAACCAAGTTAACATGTATCATCAAACATGATACAATCAAGTGCACAAAAGTATATCACATATACAACTTGTGAACTTCAAGTGAGAAAATCCATTTAAGTGAACCTATGTTAGTTAATGTAAAAGGATATATCAAATATATAATTATACATTAAATCACTAAATCAACACTTAATTTAACGACCCGGTCATATCGCATATAACCGACTAATATCAATAGTAACAACTTATCGAATCAACACTTGATCCGATAACCCGGCTATAACGCATATAACCGATCAATGTTACAAATCGCGAGAATCGAATACAGTATCACATACTGGTATTATTCTCGGTCCCGCACATATCTCATATGCGCTCCTATTTCGTTTTGCTAGAGCCAGGAAACCTCTGTGTAGGACTCTAAAGACTCGTCAATACGCCGGCAGCAGGTGATGATCATATCAAACACCCACAAGCCGCAAGCGGTCTGCTAAACGTAACGGCCACCCGGGTATTGAGCGATCAGAAGATCGACGAGCAAGCCCGCTCACACTCCAGTGAATCCAACCAGTAACATTTACCGTACAGTCCGGTCTCGTCGTCTGATATGTCGCATATCTCACCTAGGGGTGGTAAACGTCAGACCCCAATAGCTCGATAAGTCGTGTTGATATGAGGTCTATAACAGTTCGAGAAACTACTGGTAACACTTACCAGTAAATCTCAGCAACCCTGGCCAGGGATTTCCGGTTATAGCCAATCGAACACAGCGCAACATCAACTCCCTATACCGGGAGAGACGAATCCCCTCCTATCGCTCATTGCCTCTATGTGACTCGGGACTGTACCCAAAACCCACCGTTTTGCATGCCCTCTTGGACGTGGTAAGGTGGAAATCAAAGCACAGTGGGAACCATACAAGACTCTATGACGATCTCGGGTCAACAGACTACTCTGTACCAGTGTCACCAGAGAACTGCCATCTGACGTAAGGTATAATACCATCTGGGAGTTCTCGGCGAGTCCATCCAGTGTACCCAGTCTCCACTGAGCATCCGTACACCATCTCTGATGTCAAACACCAATGGATATGGGATCATCCATCGCCTATCTGTATGGGTCGAGAAGGTATACGCTAGTCTACTCTGGTATATCGATGCCCCGTCTCGATACACCCACGACTAGGGACCTTGAAGGATGTACTTATAGACTACCATGTCCCCACTAGTATGATCTGCATCATAGTCCAGGTAGTCAAGTACACATCCTAAGGGCTTTACCAACATGTAGCAGAGAGACAATCAATGTACACGTTAAGGTAAAGAGTAACCAGATAGCATACTATCATGTCGAGCAAGAAAGTCCTCCCTATATATGTCCCAGCATCCACTACAATATACATCCAATGTACAGTAATGGCCTCTAGGGCATACATATAACTAACAATCTCCCACTTGCACTAGGGCCATATGATATCAGTGGTTGTTATATCTCATACACAACCATCCCATAAAAGTCTCTCTCTGGGAAAAGGCCTTTCGTGAGTGGATCCGCCGTGTTGTCCTCTGAGTCTTCTCTCCTTACCTCGATCCCCTGGAGATCAATCATCTCCATGATCAGGTGATACTGCCTTAGAATACGTCTGGGTCACTGATGGGACCAGGGTTCCTTGGCTAAAGCCACAACTCCATTGTCACACAATGGGAGGAACTAAGTTCATCTCATGAACTAATATACACCCAGACTTCCTCTTTGGTAGCATCTTGAGTAGCGATGTATCCAGCCTTTATCATCTAGTATGCCACGGTATCTAGCTTGGAACTCTTCCAACATACCGTCCCTTTACTGAGGGTAAAGACAATGCCTGCGACTGACATTCAGTCGTCTTTATCACCCTGGAACACTTCCAGTGTTTTTCCCCAGGATCAATTGATACCGTCTCACTACATCTAGTGAGTATCCTAATATCCAATTACATCTATCTCATAGATGAAAACTCAGAATTTAGGCGGTATCACATTGATCCTTTATGGAGAATCCTTGTGATAAGCGGAGATTGACCGAGCGTAGCATAGGAAACTCCTTCCCTATCAAGAGTATGTCATCCACGTACTCTACGAGGATCACCACCATACTCTCTACTACCTTTTTGTATATACAAGGTTCATCTACCATTTTGATGAAGTCAAACTCTTTGACTACCACATCAAAACAGATGTTCCAACTCCGCGATGCCTGTTTTATCCTATAAATCATCTTGCACACGTTTCCGCTGTTCCCACTGTCTACGAAGTCCTCTGGCTGTGTACTTATAGACGCTCTTTTCCAAAACATCATTTAGAAAAGCAGTCATGACACCCAACCACCAGATATCGTAGTCATGGTATGTAGCCGTGGCAAGTAGGATCTGGATGGACTTAAGCATAGATCATTAGAAAAGGTTTCAACATAATCCATACCTGGTTAATGATGCAAACCTTTAATAAGTCTAGCTTTGAAAGTCTCAACTTTTCCATGTACACCAAGTAATCTTCTCAAGATATACTTGCTCCTGATGGGGATTTAACCCTTCAGATATAGCAGCCAAAGTCCATACTTTGTTGGTGTATAAGGATTCCATCTCAGATCACTAAGCATCCAGCCATTCTTACAGAGTCCCACTCCTGATGGCCAGCTCGAAATTAGTTGGGTCATCATCTCATGATGCATTCCTCGCTCCCACTGTCATAGAGAAACTGAAGTAACTCTCAGGTGGGTGAGGAACCCTACTAGATCGGCGGAGAGGCTGAGGTTCGTTGGTTACTATTGAATCTTTCGGTTCTACCAAATCATCAGCTGAAGTTTGTATAGCCGGAACATTTCCAGTTCTACATAACAGACCTTGCCTCGAGCTTGTCCGGATTTTGCTTTTTAGACATAGGCCGGACAACCCCAAATCTAAACCAACTTAAGATATGGGCTCTTCCCGTTCCATATCACATATGAAGCGGTAGGCAACTGATTTGATTGGAACACTATTCAATAGGTATGCAGCTTCTCAAGCGCATAACTCCCAAAAGGAAACAGGTAACTCAGTAGTACTCATCATAGAGCACACCTTATCATATAGGGTGTGATTGCTCCGCCCCGATACAACGTTGTGCTGTGTTGTTTTCGGAGGAGTAATGCTGAGAGAGAATCTCATTCTCCTTTAGAATAGTCCAGGATTTCCGTGCTCAAGTATTCTCCTCCTCGATCACATCAAAGGACATAATACTTATACCCGTATTTTGGTTCTCTACTTCTAACTTATATTCTGTGAATATCTCAAAAGGTTCGGACTTATGTTTCAACAGGAACATATGTCTCAATCTTGAGAGATCATCAGAGAATGTAACGAAGTACAAAGAACCGGTCCTGGCATATGTAGACAGGGGACCTTACATACATCAACATGTATCATCCCAAAAGTTCACTAACTCTTTCTCTGTTACCAATAAACAGAGTTGTGGTCATCATATCTCTGTGACATGACTGGCAAGTTTTCATAAGATGTAAATTCAAACTGATTTAAATATGCATCTAAATGTAACTTAGCTAGTCGGGTCGCATTGATACGACCTAGTCTACAAAGCCTCAAGAAGGATTCGTTCATTTCTGAACTCTTCTTCTTGTGTGTGTTCCGTATACTAAAAAACTGTAGTTTGATTTAGAACATCAATGCTTTTAGATAACGTGCCTGAACCGATCAACTTTTGATATAGGAAATGTTCAAAACATTATCCAACAATACAAAATTTTATCATTTCTTTACTGATAAAGAAACTGATATGATTTTGTATATCAGGTTCGGTATCTAATAACATTCGTTCAGAATCAATGTATTCTGGTAATACAGGGTGACAGTGACCAACAGACTTGGCTGCAACACTTGCCCCGTTTTCTGTCTCATGAAACTTATCACCCGTTCTCAGTTTTTCTACCTTTTTGTAGCCCTATGTAACAGATTACATATCTAGGATCCTAATCCGGTATCATATACCCAGGATGGGGAGGATACTGAGAAACAGTTCTTTGTAATGAACACACCCGAAGATGATGCATCAGCATGCACTCTCTTCGTTTGGGCGGCACGGGAATTCTGGTAATCCCCAATTTCCTGCTCTGTCTTATAACATTTATAAGTTGGAGCGGGACCAACGTTCCCCAGCTCAGTATAACAAGCGGGTTCGGTCAATAATCCGTATTATTATCTTGATTAAGGCTTGATATGGTCGCTACCAGGAGAGAGAGAGAAGAAAACACTCAGCGTGCGCTCTTGCAAGATCAGATTGGTTATTATTTTATCTAATCAGGATGGCTCCCACTGCTTTTTATCAAATCTTCCTTCAAACCCTAAAAGGAAAGACTAGCCGGGATTAATTACACACTACAAGTTCGCCAATCTTTCAGCCAGGCCAGTGTCGGTACTTTGAGGGAGGTCCCCCGTGCTTTCGCACGAACCTAATTAATGTAAACCTCGTTTTCCCAGAGGCGTAACCTCGTTGACACCTTTCTAGACACCTACTTGATCGGCTAATTGTAATGTGTAAAACTCTCCCAGGAGTAACTCTTACTCGCAGCGGGTATCGGGATCCAACTATCTCATAGAAGGTATGCAATCTCATTGCAAATTTCAACACTTGAAATTCCCGATAATATTTTGCCCCTAACGTGCTATGACCTTGACGAAAGCCAACAAACCATAGCGCGCTAGTCAAGTTCAACCCGTCATTTCGTGATTGAATTAAACCCACCCGCACGACCCTTGACGAAAGCCAACAAAGCCGCACGACTACCCTAATCCAATCGCATCGTATGCTGCAGATAAGCAGCATATAGCTACCGCACACTGCACCTTGACGAAAGCCAACAAATGCAGCACGAATACTATATACAACTTATCTGAAATGACGGAGGGCTACGACAGGTTTTTATGAAAACTTATTGCGTAATGAACTTGATATCGTTGTAGGATCGAATGAATTTTGAAATGGAGTGTTTTTGAGGCTTTTCTAGTTTTGCTAAAGGAGTCACTCCCGGTGAAGGGATCGTCGGTCCTTTCCTCGTTGAATGAGGTGCGGGATATATCATATATATCACTGTGCAAAGCAAAAACACTTAAAAGCAATCAAAAGACAAACCGAGTTTGTAGCATCTGCCAGTTATTGCTAAAGGAGTCACTCCCGGTGAAGGGATCTCGGTCCTTTCCTTATCGAATAAGGTGCAGGATATATCATAAACACCGCTGTGCAAAGCAAGAACTGTAGCTACCTGTTTTATTTTGAAATTCAATTCTACAACATCTTAGGTTTCTTTTATTTCATTAATCTCATTAATGAAGTCCCATCATTTAAGTACCTAAACATCACAGATAAATATGACGTACACTTATGCCATCCGCATTTGCCTCGATGTCCCCTCGTGCACCGTTAGGTTAGGTAACTAACGGCAGAGCGGGGCAGGGCTAGCGCGGGTGTAAAACATAAGTAACGTCTATATAATATATCATATATACTATATACTGTATCTATCACAGAACATCACATGATCACATCACAGATATCGCAGCAGAAGAATCATATGAAATATTGGATATACTAGGACGTCCGTGTTTTCAATACGAGCCAGTATAAAACACGGATTCCACGGTCGTGATGAATAGCCAAACCCACACCCCTAGACCCCTACGAGAGCGGCAAGCAACCCTACCAATTCTAGAGTTAGGAGACCCGGCCTCGACTCCTCGAGTTGGTCTCCCACTGGACTCCAGAACCCGGTTACTTGTGCCCTCCTCCTTGGGTCTATCCTAGTGCGGAAAAGTAAATAATATACAAACGGTGACAACTTCCGCAACCTGGAAGTGTCCCAATAAAAGAATATTACATACAAGTTTTTACATGAATGAAAATGAAAAACACCCATCTCACATAAAAAACCCCGGCTATTCAAACACGACGATCCAATATAACATATCCAGCAACACATAACATCACATGTCATCAACGTAAGTAAATATGTCCATCCCAATTGTCGTTGACATATAGCAACGAAACCGGCGATATCACATATTACACTTACGGTCACAGAAAAGAAAGTGTAAAACTACAACAGTTGGAATCCGCAATCTCTTTAGACATCGCATGCCTAATCAAATGAATTACTTAGACATCGCATGCCTAACAATTATAAACCCCGCATTTTAGTCTCATTATCGAAAACTCTTTTCAATGTCAAGTCGGGCAATTCAACAAGATTCCCGACATCCTGATCGAATACTCGTCGCAAACTTTAGTAGACGGTCGCAACCCCGATACCGTCGACGAAGTGCACCAAGGCGGAACACCGCTGCCGCGAGCACTCGAACGGATGCTTTCGGCGACGGGGTTCTCCTACAGTCACTTGGTCGGGGCTATGGGGCGAGGCTGTCTATTAAGTTTACCCGGCGAGTATCCGCGTACGCTACGTGATTGCGACGGGCTTTTGATCACATCAAAACTCCGTGGCAACCGATCAAGTGAGACTAAACTGCTACGTTTATAATATTCATTCCGTTATCTCATAACAATTTTGTGAATTCCAATTATTGTATCACATTACGGATAAATAGAAAATGCTAAACTTTTCGATCGAACAATCGAACACCCAAGTTTTCCCGATACCGATCAACACATGAAACAAGTCTAAAAACATTCAGTTCGTGCCTCAGTACCAACGGTCCAGCCGTAGAAGGGTCAAGCCAACGCCTCACATGTGGCACGCCGTACTGCCCCAAACCCGAAGGTTCAAAGGGTAGTTCAAGACGGTCACATAATCGAGTTAAGGTTTGTTATCTTCTAGAGGGACCATCGCGTTACTTGCACTACTTAGAACGTCTTTAAACCACGGAAAAATCCAATACTTGGAAATTTTCCGGCAGGGGAAAAGTTGGGTATTTATATCCGGTCGAACTTTTTAACATATTCTAAAATTATCCGGAAAAACACATAGACAAAGTTTGACAATCCGATCGAATGTACGAACTCCCAATACAACCCAAAATACTCAACTCTTTAATTCAGATTAAAAATTCCCAGGAAAACCAGCACTGCCAAATAGGAATTACTATGCAAAATTCAATGGGAGATAAGACAAAAGGGCCGCGGAACAGCCGCATTAGCACGCTAATGTCGCGGTTCCGCCGCACTTTAGAAAGATCATTAGGTAATTTTTGCATCATAATTCTTAGAATTTTCTGCTGAATTTTCTGCATATTTTTAATATGGAAAAAACCCAATTTTTGGAAAAAGTCCAGAGAGCAAATTAGGGTTTGGGTTTCGGTTCGATCGGACTTCCAATTCCGTCTACGCATCGCCTAAGGCTCTAGCTAGGCTCTGATACCACTGTAGGGTTCCTAGGCACATACAAGAGGTCTCACAAGGTATCAACCATGCCAATTTCAAAAATTACGGTGCCGAGAAACTCTAGACTACGGATCGTTGGCTGGAAGTTTAGGCGATAAAATGAAACTAGTTTACAACTAAACTAAAAGAACGAAAATACAACCATTGTAGATCCGGTCCTCGTCTTCCATAGCTCCGTAATGAAGTCTCCTCGCTGTCCAAATCGAAATCCGGGCTCTTGCGTCGGCTTCATCGGAGAAATGGGCGGGCAAGGTCGTCGGCTTCATGCCGAAGATGATCTACGTCGAGGCATCACTAGATCAAGCTCCGACTTCACCAAGTCATGAAACTTGTGAAGAAAACACCCTATACTACTTGGAAAGAGGTAGAGGATGATGAAATAGAAGGTGGGTTCACTTTAGAATTGGATTTCTCACTCATTTTCATCAATCACCATTGATGAAGCAAGCTTTTCTTCTTTGAAGATGAAGAAGAAGAAGAAGATAATAATATGATAAGTATATAGAAAAAGGATAAATGATATGAATACTTATCATAACCTAACCCTAGTTAAGTGTAGAGAATAGACCATGGTTTGTTTAAATGGTTAGGGTTAAGTATGAAGACAAGAATGGTGACTAAGTCAAAGCTTCATGAATCTTCAACAAACAAACAAACAAAGCCACCATTCTTTCTTTATCTTTTCCAAAACAAATGAATAAATAAATAAATAAATAAATAAGATAATCAAAACCCTAATCATTAACTTAGCCATGGTTTAATCTTTACACTTAACCAAGTTTACATGTATCATCAAACATGATACAATCAAGTGCACAAAAGTATATCACATATACAACTTGTGAACTTCAAGTGAGAAAATCCATTTAAGTGAACCTATATTAGTTAATGTAAAAGGATATATCAAATATATAATTATACATTAAATCACTAAATCAACACTTGATTTAACGACCCGGTCATATCGCATATAACCGACTAATATCAATAGTAACAACTTATCGAATCAACACTTGATCCGATAACCCGGCTATAACGCATATAACCGATCAATGTTACAAATCGCGAGAATCGAATACAGTATCACATACTGGTATTATTCTCGGTCCCGCACATATCTCATATGCGCTCCTATTTCGTTTTGCTTGAGCCAGGAAACCTCTGTGTAGGACTCTAAAGACTCGTCAATACGCCGGCAGCAGGTGATGATCATATCAAACACACACAAGCCGCAAGCGGTCTGCTAAACGTAATGGCCACCCGGGTATTGAGCGATCAGAAGATCGACGAGCAAGCCCGCTCACACTCCAGTGAATCCAACCAGTAACACTTACCGTACAGTCCGGTCTCGTCGTCTGATATGTCGCATATCTCACCTAGGGGTGGTAAACGTCAGACCACAATAGCTCGATAAGTCGTGTCGATATGAGGTCTATAACAGTTCGAGAAACTACTGGTAACACTTACCAGTAAATCTCAGCAACCCTGGCCAGGGATTTCCGGTTATAGCCAATCGAACACAGTGCAACATCAACTCCCTATACCGGGAGAGACGAATCCCCTCCTATCGCTCATTGCCTCTATGTGACTCGGGACTGTACCCAAAAACCACCGTTTTGCACGCCCTCTTGGACGTGGTAAGGTGGAAATCAAAGCACAGTGGGAACCACACAAGACTCTATGACGATCTCGGGTCAACAGACTACTCTGTACCAGTGTCACCAGAGAACTGCCATCTGACGTAAGGTATAATACCATCTGGGAGTTCTCGGCGAGTCCATCCAGTGTACCCAGTCTCTACTGAGCACCCGTACACCATCTCTGATGTCAAACACCAATGGATATGGGATCATCCATCGCCTATCTGTATGGGTCGAGAAGGTATACCCTAGTCTACTCTGGTATATCGATGCCCCGTCTCGATACACCCACGACTAGGGACCTTGAAGGATGTACTTATAGACTACCATGTCCCCACTAGTATGATCTGCATCATAGTCCAGGTAGTCAAGTACACATCCTAAGGGCTTTACCA
The DNA here is from genome assembly GCA_030015575.1 of Agapanthus africanus. NCBI lineage: Eukaryota > Viridiplantae > Streptophyta > Magnoliopsida > Asparagales > Amaryllidaceae > Agapanthus > Agapanthus africanus. Next base: position 214,460,903 of record JASDDO010000004.1, read on the forward strand.
ACATGTAGCAGAGAGACAATCAATGTACACGTTAAGGTAAAGAGTAACCAGATAGCATACTATCATGTCGAGCAAGAAAGTCCTCCCTATATATGTCCCAGCATCCACTACAATATACATCCAATGTACAGTAATGGCCTCTAGGGCATACATATAACTAACAAACACACCTGAAGAAGATGCATCAACATGCTTGTTCTTCGTTTGGACGGCGTGAGAATCCAGATATTGTCCTATTCCCTGCTCAGTCTCATAACACTTGTAAGAAAGAACGGGACCAACGTTCCCCTGCTGAGTATAATAAGCGGTTTCAGTCAATACATCCATATTATTATCTTGATTAAGTCCTGACATGGTCGCTACCTGGAGAGAGAGAGAAGGAAACACTTTAGCGTATGCTCTTGCAAGATTAGATTGGTTATTATCTTATCTAATCAGGATGTCTCCCATTGTTTTTATCAAATCTTCCTTCAAATCCTAAAAGGTAAGATTAGCCGGGATTAATTACACCCTATAATTTCGTCAATCTTTCAGCCAGATCAGTGTTGGTACTTTGATGGAGGTTCCCCGTGCTTTCGCACGGACCTAATTAAAATAAACCTCGTTTTCCCAGAGGCATAACCCCGTTAACACCTTTCTAGACACCTACTTGATCGGCTAATTGTCTTGTGTAAAATTCTCCCATGAGTAACTCTTACTCGCAGTGGGTATCGGGATCCAACTATCTCATAGGAGGTATGCAATCTCATTGCAAATTTCAACACTTGAAATTCCCAATAATACTTTTACCCCTAGCGTCCCATGACCTTGACGGAGGCCAAACTACCCATAGGGCGCTAGTAAAGTTCAACCCGTTCATTTCTTGATTGAATTAAACCCACCCTACGACCCTTGACGAAAGCCAAACTACACCGTACGAATACCCTAATCCAACGCATCGTATGCTAGCAGATAAGCACTAGTTAGCTACCGTACACTACGCCTTGACGGAGGCCAAACTACTGCAGCACGAATACTAAGTAGTACATATCTGAAATGACGGAGGCTACACAGGTTTTTAAGAAAACCATGAGCGTAATGAACTTGATATCGTCGTAGAATCCAGTGATTTTGAAAAGGAGTGTTTTTGAGGCTTTCACTAGTTTTGCTGAGGTCACTCCCGGTGAAGGGATCTCGGCTATTTCCCCATCGAATAAGGTACAGGGTATATCATATATACCGCTGTGCAAAGCAAGAACTATATAAGCTGTCAAAAACTAAACCTTGAGTTTGTAGCATCTGCCTGTTTTGCTAAAGAGGTCACTCCCGGTGAAGGGATCTCGGCTCTTTCCCCATCGAATAAGGTGCAGGGTATATCATATATACCGCGGTGCAAAGCAAAACTGTAGCTACCCTTTTTATAAAGTTTTGATTCTACAACATCTTTTAGGTTTCTTTTCTTTTTATTAATCTCATTAATAAATCCCATCATCTTATGCTTCCTAAGCATCACAGAAGAAACGAAAGCAATAATATTTATATATCAGCATATATATATAGTATAAGCATTCGTCTCAGGCAGTAATATGATCTCATCACAGAACATTGCAGCAGAAGATAACATATGAAATTTTGGATATACTAGGACGTCCGTGTTTTATATCGAGCCTGTATAAAACACGGATTCCACGGTCACGATGAATAGCCAAACCCACATCCCTAGACCCCTACGAGAGCGGCAAGCAACACTGCTAATTCTAGGGTTAGGAGACCCGGTCTCGACTCCTCGAGATGGCCTCCTACTGGACCCTAGAACCCGGTTACTTGTGCTCCCCTCCTTGGGTCTACCTAATGCGGAAAAGTAAATAATATACAATGGTGACATCAACCTCATCCCGGAAGTGCCCCAATAAAAGAATATTACATACAAATGAATTTTACACGAATGAAAATAAAAACCCTCATCTCACATAAAACCCCCGTCTATTCAGAACACGACGATCCAATATAACATATCACAGCTACACATAATATCTCATATCATCAACGTAAGCAAGTATGCGTATCCTGACTGTCGTTGATGTATAGCAACGAAGCCGGCGATACACTACATACTACGCTTACGGCCATAGAAAAGAAAGTGTAAAACTACAACATTTGGAATCCACAATTACTTTAGACATCATAAATCCGAAATATCACATACTTCGCATTTCATGCCTAACTATATGAATTCCACATATTGTATCACATTCCAGATAAATAGACAATATTAAACTTTCCGATTGAATAATGAAATACCCAAGATTTCCCAAATAGCTCAACACTTGAGCGGAGTTCAAAAATCCCAGAACATGTCACCGCCCCAGTGAACCAGCCGTAGAAGGGTCAAACCAACGCCTCACATGTGGCAACGCCAAACTACCATAAACCCTAGGGTTCAGTGGAAGTTTTGACGGTCACATAATCGAGTTAAGGTTACGTTCTTCTAGAGGGTCCACAGATATGCTTGCATGTTTTTCCGAAAGTTTTAAACTCAAGAAATATTCAACACTTGAAAATTTTTCGTGTCGGGAAAAAGTGAATTATTGATATCCGTTCGAACATTTTAATACTTTCTAAATTATCCGGAAAACAGAACGAAGTTAAACTTTCCGATCGAATCAACGATTACAAAATATCCCCAGAGAACTCAACACTTGAGTAAGATTAAAAATACCCAGAAGCGTGTACAAATACCTACGGATGTTACTGTGCAACAACTAACCCTAATCCCACTGTACGGCCGCGGAACTGCCGCGCAAGGCAGGTCATTGCCGCGGTTCCGCGGCGGTTTGTACGGATTACTGGCTCGTGTTTCACAGTAACCCTAGGAATTCTCTGCTTAATTTTTTTGAGTATTTTTAATGCAGAAAAAATCACATTTTAAAAAAATTTCCAGAAAGGGGGTCAAAACCGACGTTTCGGGGTTCGATCAGACTTTTAATTTCGTATACACGTCTCCTAATGCTCTAGCTTGGCTCTGATACCACTGTAGGGTTACTAGGCACTGTCACAAGGGTCTAAAAGACATCAATCATGTCCGATTTAAAATTTAGACGTGCCGAACAACCTAAAGCGAGGATCTTTGCTAGATAATTAGGGTTAAACAAGAAAGTAAACACCTTTACAATTAAGAGAGAGGGATTACAACCTTTTTAGTCCGCTCCTTCGCTTCAAAAGCTCCGAGTAGTAGTCCCTTCGCCGCGATCCATGATCTCCTGGACTCAAGAGAAGCTCCACAACCCGAATGATCCATGCTTGCTTGAAGTTTTCCTTTTCGAAGATGATCTACCTTGAAGTTTCTATAACTCAAGCTCTCACTCACTAATCAAGTATTAATGAAGTGAACACCCTAATCTAATAGGCTAGATTAGATGAGGATGATGAGGTAGGAATTTGGCTCTCATTTGTTTTCATAATCTCACACTAAATCATCACAAAAGAAAAACCTAGAAAGCTTTTCAAGAGCTCAAGGAAGAAGAAGAAGAAGAATAATGATCCTTTTGTGATGAACAATGAATAAAACCTATGGTTACAAATACAACCCTTGAGTTACTTTAACTCATGTAGAGATTTAACCTAGGGTGAAGGGTTTGGGTTGGGTTAGAAAATATCAAGCAAAATATCAACACATAATATCTTTGCAAGAAACAAAATAAAAGCTTCTAGAAGCTTCTAGAAAAGTTTAACCCAAATCAAACCCTAACCATGTTTAATCTCCACTAATCATGTTGCATTTGTAATCATAACATGTTACAATATTATATATCACATATATAATATATTTTTGTAACAAAAGAAAATAATACAATTAACATATATCGCATACATATCAATGTATTATCCGGTGAGAAAATGAAATAATAAAGCGAGCCAATATTCGATAATGTAATGTAATATATCACATATATAATTATACATTAAATTATCGAATCAACACTTGATCCGACAATCCGGCTATATCGTATATAACCGAGTAATATATCATGTACCGATACATCGAATCAACACTTGATCCGATGACCCGGCTGATATCAAATATCGCGAGAATAAAATACGGTATCTCATATCGTATTATTCTCGGTCCCGCACATATCACATATGTGCTCCTACTCCGTTTTGCCTGAGTCAAGAAACCTCTGTGTAGGACTCAAAAGAATCGTCAATACGCCGGTAGCAGGTGATGATCATATCAAACACCCACAAGCTGCAAGCGGTCAGCTAAACGTAATAGCCACCCAGGTATTGAGCGATCAGAAGATCAACAAGCAAGCCTTTACATTCTCCTGTGAATCCAATCAGTAACACTCCTATACAGTCCGGCCGCTTCGTCTGATATGTTGCATATCTGGTCTAGGGGTGGTGTACGTCATACCCCAGTAACTGATAAGTCGTGTTGATGTGAGGCTCATAACAGGTCGAGAAAATACTGATAACACTTACCAGTAGCACTCCATATCATCCCTGGCCAGGGACTTCCAGTTATAGCCAATCAAACACAGCACAACATCAACTCCCTATACCGGGAGAGACGAAACCCCTCCTATCGCTCATTGCCTCCATGTGATTCGGGACTGTACCCAAAACCCACCATTTTGCACGCCCTCTTGGACGTGGAATGATGGAAATTAAAGCACAGTGGGAATCACACACAAGAATCTATGACGATCTCGGGTCTACAGACTAACCTGTACCAGTGTCACCAGAGAACTGCCATCTGACGTGAGGTATAATACCATCTGGGAGTTCTCGGCGAGTCAATCCAGTGTACCCAGTCTCCGCTGAGCACCCGTACACTATCTTTGATGTCAAACACCGATGGATATGGGATCATCCATCGCCCATCATATGGGTCAAGATTCGTATACGCTAGTCTACTCTGGTGTATCGATGCCCTGTCTCGATACACCCTCGACTAGGAACATTTATAGGATGTACTCACTGACTACCCTGGCCCCACTAGTATGATCTCATCATAGTCCCAGTAGTCGAGTACATATTCTAAGGTCTTTATCAACATGTGAGAACAAGACAATAAACTAATATAAGTCAACATGTTAAGATAAAGAGAAACCAAATAGCATACTATCATGACGAGCAAGAAAGTCCTCTCTATATATATCCAAGCATCCATTATAATATACATCATATGTACAACAATGGCCTCTAGGGCATGTATATAACTAACACACTCTACGTCCTGGGTATTAGATACCGGATCTAGATCCCATATATGTAATATGTTACATGGGCTACGAAAAGGTAGGGAACTGGGAGAGGGTGATCATTCCGTAAGAGAAGGGAATGGTGCAAATGTTGCAGCCAAAGCAGTTGGAGAATATCACCTTGTGTTACCAAATGGTAATACATTGGTTCTGAACGAATGCTATTACATTCCGACCCTGATATGCAATTTTATATCAGTTTCTTTATTGAGTAAAGAAGGATATAATTTTGTAGTACAGGATAATGTTATGAACATATTCCTAAATCAAAAGTTGATTGGATAAGGATCGTTAAATAATGTCATATACGTTCTCAACCAAACTACAGTACTTAATGTACAAAACACACACAAGAGGAAGAGTTCAGAAATGAACGAATCCTTCTTGTGGCATTGTAGACTAGGTCATATCAATGCGACACGGCTAGCTAAGTTACATAGGGATGGATATTTGAATCCGTTCGAATTTTCATGTTATGATACTTGCCAGCCATCTCTCAAAGGAAAGATGACCAAAACTCCGTTTAGTGGACACAGAGAAAGAGTTACGGAACTCTTAGGGCTGATACATAGTGATGTATGTGGTCCCATGTCTACATATGCCAGGGATGGTTCTTCGTACTTCATTACGTTCACTGACAATCTCTCAAGATTCGGATATGTGTTCCTGATGAAACACAAGTCTGAAACTTTTGAGAAATTCAGAGAATATAAGCACGAAGTAGAGAACCAAACAGGAAAAAGTATTAAAATCCTTCGATCTGATCGAGGAGGAGATTACTTGAGCACTGAGTTCCTAGACTATCTAAAAGAGAATGAGATTCTCTCCCAGCTTACTCCTCCCTATACACCACAACACAACGGTGTATCGGAGCGGAGGAATCGCACCCTATTAGATATGGTGCGCTTTATGATGAGCAATGCTGAGTTACCTATTTCCTTCTGGGGATATGCGCTTGAGACAACGGCATACCTACTGAATAAAGTCCCTACCAAATCTGTGCCTACCACCCTATATGAGATATGGGAAGGGAAGAGACCATATCTTAATTTTGTTAAAATATGGGGTTGCCTGGCCTATGTCAAAAGACAAAAACCGGACAAACTCAAGGCAAGGTCTGTTTTGTGTATGTTTGTTGGATATCCCAAGCATTCGCGAGGGTATATATTCTACCACAGTGAGGAACAAAGGGTGTTTGTTGCTCAACACGCCACCTTTTTAGAAAAGGAATTTCTTACAAAAGAGATTAGTGGCTTTGAGGTAGAACTGGAAGAAGTTCCAGCAAAACAAACTACAACAGAAGTTTTGATGGAACCAGAGGATTCAGTAGCTCCTGACGAACCCCGGCCTCTCTGCCGATCTAGTAGGGTTCCTCATCCACCTGAGAGATACTACGGTTTTCTCCTAGATGGTGGAAGCGAGGATTGCATCATGGAAGATGATGACCTGACTAGCTTCGAGTAGGCCATCATGAGTGGTGACTCTGTGAAGTGGCTCAATGCAATGAGTTCTGAGATGGAATCCATGTACACTAACAAAGTATGGACTTTGGAAGTTGCTCCTGAAGGGGTAAAACCCATTGGGAGCAAATGGATATTTAAGAAGAAGCTTGGTGTAGATGGAAAAGTTGAGACTTTCAAAGCTAGACTTGTTGCAAAGGGTTTTCGTCAACGACCAGGTGTGGATTATGACGAAACCTTTTCTCTAGTGGCTATGCTTAAGTCCATCCGGATCCTACTTGCCATTGCTGCATACCATGACTACGAAATCTGGCAGATGGATGTTAAGAACGCCTTTCTAAATGGTGATTTAGAAGAGTGCGTGTACATGACTCAACCAGAGGGTTTCGTAGACAGTGGGAGCAACGGAAATGTGTGCAAGCTGCTTAAATCCATCTACGGGTTAAAGCAGGTATCACGGAGTTGGAACATCTGCTTTGATGTTGTATTCAAAGAGTTTGACTTCATCAAAAACGTAGATGAACCTTGTATATACAAGAAGGTTGCAGAGTGTAAGGTTGTCTTCCTCGTATTGTACGTGGATGACATACTCTTGATAGGAAATGATGTTCCTATGCTGCACTCGGTCAAGCTCTTCTTATCACAAAGATTCTCAATGAAAGATCTAGTTGATGCCTCCTGCATACTGAGAATTAAGATCTATAGAGATAGATCTAAACGGATACTGGGATTGTCCTAATCCAGGTATATTGACACCATACTAAAAAGGTTTAGTATGGAAGAATCCAAGCATGGAAACCAACCCACGATCTCTGGACTCACTCACTCCAAAGAGATGTCTCCCAAGACTGATTTGGAGAGAGCTCGCATGCAAGGGATACCCTATGCTTCGGCAGTAGGCTCTATCATGTACGCGATGCTCTGTACCAGACCTGATGTAGCATACTCACTAAGTTTATTGAGTAGGTATCAAGCAGATCCTGGAGAGAGTCACTGGACAGCTGTGAAGAACATTCTCAAGTACTTGAGAAGAACTAAGGAGATGTTCTTGGTGTATGGTAACTGTTCCCCTCCGAAAGACGGCGCGACATGACGCCTTGCCTGAAATTCGGGGCAGATGCTAATTGGTGCTATCCGTCCACCTCTCCGAAGATGCCAAGTTGATTTATGGCACCATGTATCGAAGGTTTAAACGGATGCGGCCGATGCAGCAGACTTCGTCAGATTCCCCCTCGTTTGAGGGGTTTTTGATTGTGGGGACGCTCTTCCCTGCAGGCGCAAGCCCCTGCAGTTAATTACGCTACCGCATCGCGGTAACAACTTTCTCCTTCTCCAGATGGTCACTTCGTGTCGTGTGTGTTTATTTTATGTTTTTTTGCCCGTGGATTGTTTACGGAGACCGAGTTATGTCGTCGCCCGTAGGGCGTGGACTAGTCCAAATCCGTGTTATCTTAGATTTCGGTTTGGGGGTTTGGTTTGAGGATACGTTAGCCATACTTGAGGCTAAGATCAACTCAAACGTTTGTTAAGGATACGTTAGTCTAACTTGAGACTAAGATCGGCTTAACAGGATCGTTTAGATCCGACAAAAGAGCATTTGGGCTCCATTGTTCCAGTTTAGGGACATAGTGGTCCATCGTATGTATGGCCGTCGGGACCCGTCACCTCTCTGACGACGTTGAAGGATTACAATGACAGATGTCAGTGGAGTTCAGAGATGTACCCTCGAACCAGAGTTAATTGGGGGAGATTCATAGTCCAGTCTGTTTGAAGGTTTAAGGATACGTTAGCCATCTTTGAGGCAAAGATCAACTTAAACGGGATCGTTTAGATCCGGCAAAAGAGCATGCGTGACTCTATTGTTCCAGTTTAGGGACATGGTGGTCCATTGCTAGTTTAAAGACATTGCGGTCCATGGGTAGTTTAAGGACATTGCGGTCCATTGTTAGTTTTAAGACATCTCGGTCAAGGTTAAGGACGTCGTAGTCCATGGGTTTAAGGACCCCACAGTCCATTGTTAGTTTTAAGACATCTCGGTCAAGGTTAAGGACGTCGTAGTCCATGGGTTTAAGGACCCTACAGTCCATTGTTAGTTTTAAGACATCTCGGTCAAGGTTAAGGACGTCGTAGTCCGTGGGTTTAAGGACCCCACAGTCCATATAAATGCGTGGTCATCGGGACCCGTCACCTCTTTGAAGACGTTGAGGGATTACAACGCCGAGTATCAAAGGAGTGAAGAGATGTACCCTGGAACCGGAGTGGATTAAATAGTCTTTGGCCCAATTTGGGATCAAGACCAATTAATTATATTATGAGCCCATTAGCCCAGTTAATTACGAATTGAGGACTTATGGCCGTCTTGGGCTAAGTCCAATCAGGTCTGGAATATTGGCTTCCTGTTGGTCCCTTGAAGGAGAGGCTTTGCCTCTGGCCATTTAGCCAATTGGACCAATGCCTAGTGTTAAACACTAAAGACCAATCAGTGTTGAACACTGGGAATGAGATTGATAAGTTAGTGTTTTAACACTAAAAGATAGCTGGTGTTAAACACCAGAAACAAGGCTTTCAGATTAGTGTTGAACACTAAAACAGACCAGTGTTAAACACTGGCAACAGAAGTCCCAAACTAGTGTTGAACACTAAGGTAATCAGTGTTAAACACTGCAAATATAGTTCTTTGCTTAGTGTTGAACACTAAGGCCAAACAATGTTTTATCACTAAATTCAGGGGTTCCATTTTAGTGTTAAACACTAAGGCAAGAGGGGTCACGTGGCAACACGTGAGAGCGCCCTCCCTTCATTTGTTCTTCTGAGACTATTGCATCTTTTAGAGAATCACGTGTCATCACGTGACGGGTGTTCAAACGCTTGTGTGTTAAAGCTTCTGTCAAGGGTCACGTGGGTCACGTGAGGCACTGCCTCAAAGGGTCTTTCTGTAGATCTTTTGGGGGGGTCACGTGGTGACACGTTACCCTGCCTCTATGTATGTTGTTTAGAAGATCTGTTAATTTTTTTCAGGAATTAAATTCCTCGTAGGGTCGAACCCTGACAATAATTTCAGATGAATTAAATTCCTACTTCCTTTTGAAGATTTATACTCTGAATTTTCTGTAGGAATTAAATTCCTCATATATGTGAAGAACTGAATAGGGTTAAACCCTAATAAAAGCTTTAAGGAATTAAACTCCCACTCTCTGTTAAAGAATTATGATTAAGGGAATTAAATTCCCGTTGTTTCAACAGAACTAAGTTCTTAATTAGGGTTAAACCCTGTTTCTTTTTGTTCTGAAGGAATTAAATTCCCATAACACAGGGTCAAGCCCTAATTTTATTTTAAAGGAATTAAATTCCTATAGTTCTGTGAGAATTAAATTCTCGTGCTTCCATTCCCTCTCTATGCTTTGGATCTGCATGGCAGGATCTCAACCCATTGAGAATTAAATTCTCAACTTTAAGGGGAGATGTGCACTTTACAGATCCTCTATCAAAGAGAGAAGAAATATGTCCTTCTATTTTATATCAGAGTTAAACTCTGTTGAGAATTAAATTCTCTTTTCTTTCAAAAAGCCTTCCCTTTCTTACCTAGGGTTTTCTTTTGCAGAAGATCCAAATTCCTCAAAGTATCCAGGCTCTCTCCCTTTTCTTCCCTCTGCGTATATATTTTTGTGTGTCTCTTGGCTCCTATTTATAGGAGAAGCAGCCGAGTCAATTCGTTTTTGATGAATCTTTCATTGAGAGATTTGATTTGCATCCATCATTCGTTTTGGACCTTTGGATTATTAGGTGAATTTTATTCACCATTGGATTTCAAATCCAGAGATTCTCCTTTGTTATTTCGGTTAGATTTAAAGGGGAAATCTTTCCAAATTCGAGATTTTCCCATAGATAGATGATATTTAATCACCTCTAAATCTTTAATTTAATCGGTTGCTTATAATCTTTTTCCTTTGGAAAGATTTAAGCGATCTCTCCTCAGAATTTGATTCTGTTAAAAGATAGGCTTTGAAAACCGGTCACGTGTGGCCACGTGACCCTTGGTCACGTGTGGGCACGTGACCCCCTTGGAACGAGCTTTCTTCTTTCTTTCTGCGCCCTGCTTTCTGGTCGTTGCTTAGCTGTCACGTACCATCACGTGACCCCTGGTCACGTGTGAGCACGCGACCCTCGGCTGGACTCTTTTTCTTGATTTAAACGGAGAACAAGTCTGCTGCTTTTGAGTATCACGTGGCAACACGTGACCCTGGTCACGTGGGAGCACGTGACCTCTTCTGAAGCCTTTTTCTTAATTTGATCAGGGAACCGGTTTGCCTTTGAAGCTGCTTTTAATTGTCACGTGGCAACACGTGACCCAGGTCACGTGGAGGCACGTGACCCTTTCTGAAGCCCTTTTCTTTGATGTATTCAGGAAGCTGAATTTGCCATGCTGATGCTTTTAGGTGTCACGTGCCAACACGTGACTGCTGGTCACGTGTAAGCACGTGACCCTTTTCTGAAGCCTTTTCCGTAGGCTTTCCTGATTTTAAATCAGGAAACAAATGCCCCCACAGCGTTGTTCTCACGTGTCCGCACGTGAGTGCAACGCTGTCACCTTTTGTGACCGTTGGATTCCTCTATGGATTTGGGGAGATGAAACGTTTCCATCACCTCCTATAAATGTTCATGTCCCTTCCGAAGAGCCTTCAATTTGCTCATCTCCTTCCTTTGAGAACTTTTTCTGAGAATTTAATTCTCTTCTTCCAGAGCTTAGTTCTCTGCCTTGAAACATTTTCAGAGTTTAACTCTGTTTAAAAGGACTCTTCCTCCTCAGGTAATGGTGATCGAAGCACCTTCATTTTAACAAAACTCTCTGGATTTTAAATCCGTATCAAGGGTTTCACAAAGAACCCATTTTTCTTCAGGTTCTTTAACCAAAATATGAGACCACTTAACCTCCAACAGTAGATCTCTCAGGGTTTAGATGATCCTTAGGGAGATGATGATGACGGTTTAAATCCATGGAATTTAATTCCATCCAAAAATATTTCCGGGAATTTAATTCCCTTTTCTTAATAAGGAATTTAATTCCAATGAAGAACTCAGTTTCTTCACACGGAGGCTTCTTGGGGGCTCTCGACTCGAGGTTGTCCTTCTGCAATCAATGCAATAGGAGCTTTGTAATGATGTCTTCTGTGGGAATTTAATTCCTTTGATCTTGTTGGATCCATTGTAGTGCCCGAGGCAGATCCTGTTGGGGGAATGTGTAGGGTTACCATTCTTTATTAAATGAGGATATTCCCTTTGTTTTATTGTAACCATTTGGTCTCATTATTAATCAGCCGTCATCCTGATTCTGTGGGGCCCATGTGTTTTGTAGCCAATGGTCCCAGAAAACTCTGTTGTTGCTTTCTTTAACTAGTCTTCATGTTCATGCATGGATTTATATCGCTGACTTTGCTTTTAACGGTCTCCTTTTATTGGATTTCAGGTGCGATGGCTTCTGTCCCGTGCTTTCCCTTCTCTCGCTCGGAGGCTGCTTTTCCTCAGTCGCCATCTGATGAGGAAGCGATGGCGATGATCCGGGCCCATGACCCGAACTGTACCAACCTTCTTCAGTGGGGATCTTGGTATAGTCAGATTATTCAGGGTCACCGGAGTTTTCTTTGCGCGGTACCGACGGAGCCCACTTTCCCATTCTTACCGATGGATCCTCCGAGGGCGATTTTTGCTGTGGAAATGCCCAACTGGACTCCAACGGGGAGGCTCGAGCCTTCGACGACCGGTATTCCGAACCATCCGATCCCGGCCATAGACATCTTGGGGCGGCGTATCTGCCAGGGTGAGGCCCTCCCGTGGGGGCAAATTTATAAGATCGGGCTTACTCCTCGGCACCCTACGGGCTACCTTCTCTGGGCTCGCTACATCCTTTCTGCCCATCGTGCGCGGTTGCAGAAAGTCGGGCTTTATCAGGCAATATACGCGTCACTCTTCCATTATAAGTCTCCGCATGTCTGGTGGGTCAATGCGTTTTTGAACTAATGGAATCTTCCCACCAACACTTTCATTCTAGGAGATCGCGAGGTCTCGATCTCTCTGGCCGAATTTTATGACATCTCGGGGTTGCCAATCAGGGGTAGTCTATACGAGGAGTTGCTGCCTTCTGACGAGTATATTTTTGAACCCGAGCCCGCCCCAGTTGACGGCCTGTCTGCTGAGAATGTCGTCCGCCACAAGCGTCCCAGTTTAATCAAGGCGCTAGGTATCTTCGACCGATTATTCACCGAATCCGAAGAGCAGGTTGTTACTTTCAAGAGCTTCATTGCTTGTTTCCTTCGCGAGGACGCCCTATCGAAGACGGCTCCGAAGTTTGCCAACATTGGAGACCCCTTTGGGTTCGGTCTGAAGAAGCTGCCGACCACTGAATCGGACTTACCTCAGTACTACATCCCTATTATGTTACCGACCTCTTTTGAATCCATCGCTGTTCCCGGCATGGACGAGGAGACGTTCTTCGTGGGGTTTGTTAGTGTCTGGCTCAGTTGGTTCGTTATCCCCATGCATCGCCGCTTCATGAGAGCCTCAGTCATCTACCCGGCTCATCGTATTGCTGAGGGGACGCGGTTGGCCATCGGCATCACGGCCCTGGCGCACCTTTATCATGGGTTAGGCACCGCAGCTAATACTTCTACACCTGGCGTGGATGTAGTGAACTTTTCGCTTCATTATTTCACGTCCTGGGTCGAAATGCATGTGCTGGGGGCTTTCGCTATGCATCAGAGGCCCGCATTTTACGATGCCTATCCCTTCCCGCGACTTATGCGACTGGTGGGTGCTTCTGCTGCTGACCCGACTCAATTCGGGGCTATTCGGATGCTGATTTCTCCTCATGCCGCCGCTGGCGGGTTGGTTTTTAATGATCGGGTCTTGTCTTCTCCTTCGGGTCCCGTTCAACAACTCTGGGACCAGTCGAAAGACAACGCACCTTCTTTGAAGCCCCGGGAGGCCGCGCATTTGTATACAATTAGACCGGGCTACTTGGTGTTTCGCCAGGACAGTGCAGCTCTTTTTATGCGGTACAATCCGCATCGATTCGCCCGGCAGCTTGGATACGACCAGGGTGTTCCTTTCGAGGCTTTTATAGTCGCCCCGATCCCTTCGCTCGATGCTGTTCGCGATGCCGCTCATCATTTCATGAGGCTGAACACCGGCTCCCGTTTCATAGTCCCTGAAGCTGAGTACATGCCCCGGTGTGTGGGTGCATTTACGGGCTGGTACCTTCATCGGATCAGCCTAATTATTCTTGAAGAAAGAAGGGTGCTTCTTGGTCACGACGCCCCTCCTTACGTTTCGGGGGATAAGCTATGACCGAGGGTTCCGGTCCGCTTCCCTTTGAGGGAGATTGGCACCGCGCTCATTCCAGGGGAGTCAGGGGTAGACCTTACTCCAACAGCTGGTATGCCATTGGGTTCCCGATCGCGGGGTAAACGGGCCCCAGTAGTAGCACCCCTGCCGGTGGCGGCACCGTCCCCTGTGGCGTCGACAATGGCGATGTCATCCTCGGTTGTGGCACCGAGCGAGAGTAACAGGGATGAGGGCGCTGAGGGCGATGTGGGCCAGCGCCGCCCTAAGGCTTCGCGAGGGAGGAAGCGGTCATCCTCAGCAACCGGCTCTGGGTCTAAACGGCGGAAGAAAGCGGCCACCACCCCGCTTGATTCTGTGGCGGAGTCTGAGCCTATCCTTGAAGACGAACCATTGGCCACGCAAGAGTCAGACGCTGGACTTCTCTTCCCGAGTTCGGCTGATGAGGAGGCCGCACAGTTGGCTGAGGCCATACGGCGTTCAAAAGACGCGTCTCATAACGCCAAGGTTCCGAAGAAGTCTTATCCTGCTGTAATTTTTTACGAAGACCCTTCGTGGATTCGGCGGCGATTTATCAGTCCTTTGGAGGAATGGGGGGAAAGGGCTTTGAAGCAGGCCGCTTCAGAAGACGCAGCTGATGCACTTTCTTTATGGACCGGTGGTCATGAGTCTACCCTTGAACCCCGGCGAGCCCACCTCCTTGAGAAGGAGCAGCGGCTTGAAGAAGCCATATTGAGGGCTTCTTTGCGTATAGGTACGTTGTGCTTCTTTTGTAGTCTTTCCGATTATTTATGCCCGTGCATATGTATCATTATTCTTGTTTGAATCGTGCAGAATCTTCGACGCTGGGGGAGCTCCCTACGGGCCCATTAAAGCTAAAGCCCACCAAAATTCTCAATGAATCCTTGCTTGATGTGGAGGGGGCTGATGAGGCTGCTCCTCTCATGGTAGAACCTTCAGCGGCGGTTCTTGATCAGGGAGCGCTTGCCCCTTTGGCGGAGGCTCCTTTGGAGGTCGCCGCCCCAATGACTCTTACTGAGGGCGGCCCAGAGGCTGGAAGAGAGGTAGTCGGGACTACTCTTCCTTTGTTGGAGCCTGAGGTCACGGCGGAGACCGTTGAAGCTGCTATCCCCCCGGCTCAGAATGGGAGGAGTGTTGAAGGTATCCCTCTGCGTTTTAATTTAGCAACCCCTTCAAAGTCTGAACTCTTTTATCTTTCCCAGAATTGCGCGGTTTGGCGGTCACTATCGCGGATCTGTCTCCTCGACAGTCATTTCAGCGTTTAATGGAGATGGCAGCTCCGCAGACGATCTCCCCTCAGCGTATTGTCCTTTCCTCTGGGCAAGGTTAGTGTCATTCGCCATTTTTTACCATAGCATTGTTACTATTTCGCGAAATGACGTTGATGTCTCTTATAGTTTTGGAAGCTGACGATGAGGTCGAGGTCGTGGAAGGGCCTGGGGAACCTTCAGCTCCTACTTGCATGACTGTCGGTGAGTGACATTTTATTATAGTCCCGTTCATTATGCGTTTAAAAGTTTTACTAACATTTCCCAAATTTGAACAGCCCTGCCAGTCTCCATGGCTTTGGAATCGCGTATCGTGATACCGCCCGGCCCTTATGCTTTGCGGGCTTCAGAACGCTTCGCCCAATTGAGCCTTGTCTCCCTATCATCTTTCGTCGAGGAGCTCCGTGCTGGTAGCGCGACCACAGCCGAAGCGTTTGCTGCTGAAGCTAACGTCTCTCTTCCTTTTCTCGCCACCTATCATAGCGAGGAGGTGGTGCGGGTCTGGGTGGAGTTCTGTAGGAACGTGGAGGCTTGTTTGTACGCTCTCGAATGTTCTCGCCTTTCCTCGGAAGCCGTGGCTGTAAAAGCAGAGTTGCGGGGTCTGATAGCACGATGTGCGGCCAACATGACGTCATGCGAGAAGAGGCTTGGCCGCAAGTTCTCGGAGAGGGAGCTGGCTTCTAAGGCGCTGGGCGAGCTTCATGCCAGCCTCACAGCCAAGGCCAACAAAGCATACGAACTCTGGCGGGTGCTTCAGGAGTCCATAAAAGAGGTGGTGGCTCTCGATAAAGCTGCCACGTTTACTCGTGAGAGGGTCGAGGCTCATAAAGCCACCGAGAAAGAGCTCGAAGCTCGGCTTGCTTCGTATCAGGCTCAGCAAGCTCAGGCGGAGGCTCGTCTTCTGGAGATCTTGCGTCATGAAGCCGTGGCTCAGCAACTGAACGATGAGCTGGTAAAATTACTACACCGCCCGCCGGCTTGAGGACTTGTATCTTTTCTCCCCTTTTTGTACATACTCATGAATGAGAGTATCTCTTTTTTTTGTTTCTTTCATAAATTGTACTTTGTATCTATTTTGGTTTATGAATAAAAGATACATTTTTCCTCTCAATGATGTATCCCCTTTTTATTGAATGTATTCTGCGGATATTCTATCTTGATCTCCTTGCTGGACAGCGATGGCTTAGGATTCAGGGTTAGGATCTGCTTCCTAAGGCTTTTGCATTTTATGAGCCACGAGGGTCTCATAAAGAGTTTTTCTCCCTACAGGTCGAGAGGATCCCATAGGTGTAAGTTCTTCTTAAGAATCGTGAGGATTCTTAAGAGGGTTTTCTTTTGAGAGTCGTAAGGATCCCACAAGAGAGTTTTTCTCCCTTACAGGTCGTGAGGATTTGTAAGTGCTAGATGCGGTCACCCTTGTCCGTGTTTTACGGAGTCAGGGGTTTCTCCAGGTATTGTAGTTTAAAGACGTCGCGGTCAAGGTTAAGGACCTCATATTCCGTGGATTTAAGGACTCCACAGTCCGATGTTAGTTTTAAGACATCACGGTCAAGGTTAAGGACCTCTTAGTCCGTGGATTTAGGGACTCCACAGTCCGATGTTAGTTTTAAGACATCACGGTCAAGGTTAAGGACCTCATAGTCCGTGGATTTAAGGACTCCACAGTCCGATGTTAGCTTTAAGACATCACGGTCAAGGTTAAGGACCTCATAGTCCGTGGATTTAGGGACTCCACAGTCCGATGTTTGGTTGCAGGGACCCGTCACCTCTTTGAAGACGTTGAGAAATTACAACGCCAGGTATCAAAGGAGTGAAGAGATGTACCCTTAAACCAAGGCAGAATCTGTAGGGAATCGGGGTGGTTGATCGTTAGTTTTAAGACATCACGGTCGAGGTTAAGGACATCATAGTCCGTGGATTTTAAGGAATCCACAGTCCGATATTTGCTCTGGATGCTTCACACGGGTTCACTGCCGTGCTTGGCGAGGACCAGGCTCCGCTCTGGGCGTTTTCCGCGGGGTCAAAGAGTGACGTTATCCGCGTTCCACGTAACCAGGAATTTTGCACTAGATGCTTCACACGGGTTCACTGCCGTGCTCGGCGAGGACAAGGCTCCGCTCTGGATGCTTTACACGGGTTCACTGCCGTGCTCTGCAAGGACCAGGATCTGCTCTAGACGTTTTCCACGGGGTCAAAGAGTGACGTTATCCGCGTTCCACGTAACCAGGAATTTTGCACTAGATGCTTCACACGGGTTCACTGCCGTGCTCGGCGAGGACTAGGCTCCGCTCTGGATGCTTCACACGGGTTCACTGTCGTGCTCTGCGAGGACCAGGATCCGCTCTGGACGTTTTCCACGGGGTCAAAGAGTGACGTTATCCGTGTTCCACGTAACCAGGAATTTTGCACTAGATGCTTCACACGGGTTCACTGCCGTGCTCGGCGAGGACTAGGCTCCGCTCTGGATGCTTCACACGGGTTCACTGCCGTGCTCTGCGAGGACCAGGATCCGCTCTGGACGTTTTCCACGGGGTCAAAGAGTGACGTTATCCGCGTTCCACGTAACCAGGAATTTTGCACTAGATGCTTCACACGGGTTCACTGCCGTGCTCGGCGAGGACTAGGCTCCGCTCTGGATGCTTCACACGGGTTCACTGCCGTGCTCTGCGAGGACCAGGATCCGCTCTGGACGTTTTCCACGGGGTCAAAGAATGGCGTTATCCGCGTTCCACGTAACTAGGAATTTTGCTGATTGTATCCGCATTTCACGGGATGGAGGTTTGACTGTTGGCGATATGTATACCACCGAGCCATGGAACTGGGAGTTGTCGCTGTTCCGCTTAGCTTGAAGTTGTGTCCGTCGTTACGAGACGAATGTTGGGCTGATCTCTAGGTCGCTTGTGGCCCGTCGAGATTTAGCTTCTTTCTTTGGTGAAACCTGGGGGGAAGTATGTTCCCTTTTTGTTTACGCCCTTGGATTGTGTACAGGGTGTGATGGAACATCACCTGTAGGGCATAAATTTTATTTTTATTTTATTTCTTTTTCCCCGATGCTCTATCGTTTCAGCTTTTATATCGCGAAGGTCGCGATTGCCCCATCATTTCGGCTATTTTTCGCGGTGCCCAATCATTTCGGCTATTTATTTTCTACTCGCTGCTTTTTATTGCGAGTTTCCCCATCATTTCGGCTATTTTTTTATGCCTTCATTTTTACTTGCCGTTTTTTTTATTGCAAGTTGCCCCATTATTTCGGCTATTTCGTAGGCATGTGTGGCTTGCTAGCTTTTTCGTCGCAAGCTTGGATTTTAGGCACCGATTTCGGCATCAGCACCGCTACAACTGGAATATTGCCAGGAGCGAATCATCATTTGCCTCTGTCGATGTTGAACAAAGGTGGCTTGGCAAACAGGGTTAAGGGTCCTGTCGACCAAGGCTTTTGACTTCATGAGCCGTAAGGGTCTCACAAAAGTATTTCTCCCCACAAGTCGTGAGGACCTTGTAGGTGTCTTTTCTCCTTAAGAATCGTGAGGATTCCTAAGTGTATGTTCCCCTACAAGTCGTAAGGATCTTACAAGAGGGCTTTCTCCTTATGGGTCGAGAGGACCTACAAGGGTTGCTCATCATATGGACATATCCCTAGTCACGGGTGGGACTTTGCTGGGGAAATGTTTATTCGCGCCCGTGGATTGTATACAAGGGTCAGTATTGAGCCTCTTGTAGGGCAATATCGAAGGTTGTGGGGGATTTGCTTAAGAACAGGTTTAGGTTTCTGTAACTTAAGACTTTCAGGTCTCATGAGCCGTGAGGGTCCCATAAGAGAATTCTCCTTACGAGTCGTAAGGATCTCGCAAGTGCGTTTTCTCCATAGGAATCGTGAAGATCCCTAAGTGTGTTGCTCCTTTGTGAGTCGTAAGGATCTCACGCAAGTGGTTTCTCCTTACAAGGTCGAGAGGACCCTATAAGTGTCTTTTAACGAGGTTGCGCCCTTTTGGGTTTTCACAAACACTCGAAGGTAGTCCTGCTGTTTTTACTCACGGAGCCCTTTCGGGTTTTCATCCGTACCCATTTTGCTTGTGGACATACCGTTTTTTTTATTTTATATATATATATATTTTTTTATTTTTTATTTATCTCGTCAGCCTAAAGATGCCGCGGCAGTAGTTTTAGGGACGTTTCGGTCCATCGTTAGTTTAAGGACGTTTCGGTCCGTCGTTAGTTTAAGGACGTTTCGTTTCATTGTTCAGGGGAAGGCCGGCTGCTGCTTGTAAAGTCCGAGCTTAGGAAGATATCGAGCGGACATAGTCGTCATCTATCATTGACCCAGGTCGTGGCTCATTAAGCATAGTATTTCTTTAAGAAACGGCCGTTTATTGGCCTGAAAGGCCTTTCACCGTGCATGTCCATGAGTAGATAGGCTCCACCCTGGTAGACCTTGTCTATGATGTACGGGCCTTCATAGTTTGGCTCAAATTTTCCCCGCTTGGCACGATTGGGGATCATAGGTCTTTTGACCACTAGTACGAGTTCGCCTTGGCGGAATGTCCTCGGCCTGGTCAATCTTTCATACGAGCGCGTCATCTTTGCTTTGTAGGCCTCTAGATTTTGTTGCGCTATGAGCGTTTCATCGAGGGCATCAAGCTCCTCAAGCCGAAGGTGAGCATTTTCTTCGTCCGTCAGCTCGTAGTGGACTGCCACTCGTAGAGAGGGTAACTCTATCTCGAGGGGGAGCACTTCTTCCGTCCCAAATACCAACGCGTACGGCATGTGTTCATGGCCGTCTTGAATGTAGTTCGATAGGCCCAAAGGGCCTCTTGCAGCCTCTCGTGCCAGTCTCTCTTATTCCGGGAAACGGTCTTTTTTATGATCTTCGTCAAGGTCTTATTGAAGGCCTCGGCCAGACCGTTAGCTCGTGGGTTGTAAACTGAAGAATATCTCCAGTCTATATTGTGCTGCTGCGCGAAGCGGCTAATCTTATGGCTTCTGTAGGCTGGCCCATTATCGGAGATAATCCGCCGTGGGATTCCAAACCGATAGATGACGTGCGTCTTGAAGAAGTGGAGGATATTCTCCATTTTCACTTCCCTCAGTGCTACTGCTTCTGCCCATTTGGAGAAGTAATCGGTTGTCGTATGGATGAAACGATGTCCCCGGGACGATGCTGGTTCGATGGGGCCGACTATGTCAGTCCCCCACATTTCGAATGGCCAGCTAGCCACCGTCGGATGTAGTGGATTCGGATGCCGGTGGATGAAATCCCCGTGGATTTGGCATGAGTGGCATTTCTTCGCATATTCGAGGCAGTCCTGGATCATCGTGGGCCAGTAGTAACCCATCCGTTTAATTTTTAACTTCATCTTTGTGTTGGAGATAGTGCCCTCAGAGTCAATTATTAGGTCACAGGTACGTGATTGCAATGATTGATGGAGGACCTATCCCGGTAGGACAGTCTTACTCGAGATGATAGTATGCTATCTGGTTTACCTTTATCATCGTGTACTGTTTTAGGTGACCTGACAAGTCGCTATTACATATTGATAGAGCCCCTAGGATTCTTGCTTGACCACCAGCAGTATGAGGGCGATCATATAAGTGGGAGCTGGGGTCTATAAGCATATCCTTAAATGGTCCCTAGTCGTGTGAGTTTCGAGACAGGGCATCGATACTCCATAGTAGACTAGTGTATACAGTCGAGACCCCGACGAGGGGCGGTGGCCGGTCTCACAAGCCACTGGTGTCAGTTGGATCACCTAAGATGTATACAGGTGCTCATTGGGTTATGAGTACACCGGACAGGACTCGCCGGGAACATGCTAGTTGGTCATATACCAGACGTCAGATGGCAGTTCCCTGGTGACATGTGTGCAGGTTAGTTCATCGACCTGGGGATCGTCATTTGTCTTGTGTGAGTTCCCACTGTACTTTGATTACTACCCTACCACGGCTCAAAGGAGTCGTGCAAACAGGTTTTAGTTGGGTACAGTCCCGAGCCATATGGAGGCAGTGAGCGTATCCTCAGGGGTTCGTCTCTCCCGGTATTGGGGGTGAGGTCGTGCTGTGTCTAGGAGAGCCATTACACGAAGCCCTCGGCCGAGGCAAGGAGATTTACTGGTAGGTATTCCAGTAGTATCTCAGGGTGTTCTGGGCTACACCCCGACACGACTTGTACCGCTTTTGGGGGTCTGACTTTTACCAACCCCCTAGTCCCGCCATGCGATGCTCATAGACGAACGGACCGGACTGTACGGATATTGTCACTGACAGGCTCAGTAGGGTTGTCTGGCTGAGTTCACTCACAGACGTCCCTTTTAGTCAATACCTGGTAGCCCGATACGTATTGGCTTATACCTCTGACGTGCTAGTGGTTAAATCCACAACCAAGGTGTTGACGAGTCTTTAGAGTCCCCCACATTCAGTTACTCAGCTTTCGGGCGAAAGGTTGTAGAGGCCGTATGTAGATATGGCAAGGTCCGATCAGATACGTGCGGTATTGCACGGATCAGGATCGTACAGTTTGTACTATAGGCCGTATGGATATATGGCAGGGTTCGATCAGATACGTGCGGTATTGCACGGATCAGGATCGAACAGATATTACTAGCCGGTTTTGGTATAAGCCGGATCCTAGTATAGTACAGTGTAGATTTTGTCTCATTGCATTTGTATTTCAGTCGAAATACAGATGCGGGTGTGTATGCACAGTATCGGGGTTTTCCTGTAATTTATTATGGGACCAGTTTTCTGGAGTTGCCAGTTTGCTTTTCGTTTCGGCCGATTTCCATTGTTCCGTTCATTGGCCGAAGATTGGTGGAGGAGGGCTTATTTGCATTGTTGCAAATAAGCATTTGTGGAGGGGGTCTTTGCTTATATTTGTATCATGATGGTTTTCATGATAAGCACCATCACTTGACTTCTTCTTCTCATGATGGCTTGACTTTTTGAAGCCATCATGCATGAGATGATGGTTGCCTTTGAGTGTTGAGTTTTTGTGGTGATCATCACTTTTCATCATTGCATTCCACCCACCCCCTTGGCTTTTCTCTCTCTCTCCAATCACACATGGGAATGGGGGGGGGCGGCCACTTGATAGATGCATGAGGGAAATGCTTCTCTTGTGTGTGGAGAAAATATGATACTCTCATTTTCTTCTTGGTCTATCACATTTTTTCCTTCACCTCTCTCCAAGTTCTTCTTCCTCCACCAAACGGCAAAGCTCCAAAAACCCCAAATGAGACTTCTTCTCTAGATATTCTACAGCATATCTTGGGCACGTCGAGTAGCCGGCTTCGTGCCCGAGTTGCCTCGACATTGAGGTGGGAGCCCGTAAAAGAAGTAGGCGATGTGGTGCACTTCCGGCGACGAGGAGGAGACGGCACATTCCGCAGGAGATCGGGACGACGACGAGAAGACCGGAGGACTCGGATCTGTCGGTATACTTCTCTTCCCCATCTTGTAGTTAGCTTAGACTTGTTAATGGTTACGATCCGGATGTTTAGTGCGCGGTGGTTTGCCAGTTCAAGAAAATTAATGTTTATCACCGCTTCCGCATTCCGGCGTCGGATTGACGGCCGGGGCGCCGCCGTGCACTTACAGTGGTATCAGAGCCTCGCCATTAACTTAGTCTAGCTTGGTTTAATGTGTTTTGCATTTCCGATCGACCAAAACTCCAAAATCTACATTTTTGTTAGCATCAGTTTCTGTTGAAATTTTTTGGTGTCGAAAAATTTTTCAGGTTGTATAAAATTGATGTACTGGAGATTACAAGGATACTGTAAAAATTCGACATGTTCAGTCGACAGTGCAGGCGCGGAACCGCAGCCAAAACCCCCTTTGGGCCGCGTTTCCGCCGCGCACTGTTGAGATCTCTGCGCCCAATTTTTACAGTGTCTTTGTGGGCTTAAAATATAGGTTTTGGAATATTAAATTTGGGCCCATATTTTCTGTGAGTGCTACAGTATTGTTTGGGGGCCCACTTGTTAAAATTTGATTGATCGGATATTTTAAACACATTATTTCACAGTATTTACATTATATCTGCGACCGTGAATGTCACTCGATCGGTAAATCCGGTCTAACTACTATAGCTCGGTTAGACGGATTTGCAAACGTGACTTTCACGTTGATGTTCTGTTTTTGCTGTGATGTTGCGGATCGGTCGTGGGGGATAGCCTGGATGCAATGCTAGTACAGTTGTGGTTGTATTATGTACATTTGATATTGCGGGGCGAGCGTCCGACATGTGGACTGCCGTCACTGCCTGATTGTATTATTTTTTGGGGGCACGGCCAGGTTGCGGTCGATGCACCCGTTGTATGTATATTTTACTTTCTGTACTAGGATTACCCCGCGGCGGGGTGCACGGATAGCCGGGTTCCAGAGGGCAACAAGCCCGCATCTCATGGCATTGAGACGGAGGGGGCTTCACTCTAGGATTGGCGGGCTATTCGCCGCACTCGTAGGGGGTACAGGTTGACCCAGGAGGGGTGCCCAAGTTGCCGGATTCCGTGAAGTGCAGGGTGGTCCATTCACGGTACTGAAGGGGGCTGCCTCGCTTCAGGTTTTGGCGGGTGACTTGCCGCGCCCGTAGGGGTCTAGGATTTCATTGCACAGGCTATCCACACGACCAGGGGAACGTCGGGTTTCAGCAGTGGCTCTGTGAAACCCGGGGATCCCAGATATCTGTATTGTTTCTGTGATGCTGTACATTTTCTGTGATGTTGCATTTCTTTTCACTCCTTGAGCGAAATATAATATATTGGTATATATATTAGTAGATGTTGTATATGTTTTACATCCGCACTAGTCCAGTCCCCGCTCTGTCGTTAGTTAGCTAACCTAACGGGTAATGACGAGACCCAGTGGCGAATGCGGATGCCATATACGTACATCAGTATATTTTCGTTCTTTTTGGTGTGATCAATTGATGGGACTGCATTGATTCGGATCAATGCAAGTTAAAAACAAACCTAATCTGATGTTGTTGGAACACTTTTCAAAAGGCTGTTATTGCAAGGACGTTCACTTTTGTTTTGCATCGTGATATTCAGTTGGAATATCCTGCTCCTCAGTCGACGAGGCAAGGGCCGAGATCCCTTCACCGGGAGTGACCCCTTGGACAGAAGTTTGCGTCAGGGCATTAACTTCACTATAGCCGATTACTTTTGCTTTGCATCGCGATATTCATTTGGAATATCCTGCACCCCATTCTACGGGGAAAGAGCCGAGATCCCTTCACCGGGAGTGACCTCTTTAGCAACGGTTTTCGTCACTATATTTTTAAAAGCTATCAGTTCCTTCGATGATATCAAGTTCTTTACGTTAAAGGTTTTCGCCAGAAACCATTCGTAGCCCTCCGTCGTTTCATATGGGTAGTCAATAGTATTCAAGCTGTGTTTGTTGGCCAAAGTCAAGGCACAGTGTTTGGTAGCTGTTGGTTATTCATATGCAGCATAGATAGATGCGTTGGTTTGGGACAGTCGTATAGCCTTGTTGGCCAAAGTCAAGGGCTTGTGCGGGTGGATTCGAATCAACCTGGAGAATGACGGGTAGAACTTGACATGTGACTTATGATTTGTTGGCCAAAGTCAAGGTCATAAGAGCATGGGGCAGAAATCACATCGGGGTTTTCAAAAGAACTGAAACTTGCCAGATATGCGCATACCTTCTGGAGTGTGACACCGTGAGCGGATTCCGTCACGTTATCATGCGATGATAGTTGGATCCCGATTCCCACTGATGAGTTAGTTTACTCCTCGGGTGATCCCGACTAATTCTTCTTTCAGGTTTGGAGGAGAATTTGACGGTACAGTGAGAGGTTTCCAGATTAGATAAATTGGTAACCATTCTGATCTGGGTTAGAGTGCACGCTGAGTGTTTCTTTTCTCTCTCTCTTTGGCAACGACCATTGACCCGACCCTAAGATTTTGACTCAGAGACCAAGTTGACCGAACCTTCTTAAACACTGGCTTTTGGATTGTCAGAGTTGCAAACCTCATTGCCGCTCCTACTTTTATCCTTTTCTCCAGGACACCCCGTATTGCTACGAACGTCCACTTCCATTGGACAAAACCATCGTATGGTTAGATACGAACTCGAAAGAATTTATTCGAGGATGGTTTCAGGTTCTGGAGAAAACGGATAGGATTATTCAGTTGTCTTTTCCTTTTACCCTCTCTCAGGTTACGAGTACTCCTTGGTTTAGGGGTAGTACACCTATTACGCAAATTGGATTGTCTTCTTCCAAACCTTAGGCTGGTGCCGACCGGTAGGGAATGAAGAAAACCAATCAGCATAACGATGGTGTGCAGAAGGTATTAAGTTAAGACAAAGCAAGGGATTAGTAAGAGGGCAAAGTAAATTGCAACAGATATTCATGACCAAACCAGGTATTTCTTCGCCAATCCTAAAATCACCTTTGAATTTCTCCAGGACACTCCGTATCACTACGAAGATCCACAGTTTATTAGATACTCCATCGTATGGTTATATACGAACTCGAAAGGAACTTGTTCCAGTTCGGGGATGGATTCTGGTTCAGGAGAAATACGAATAAGATTTATTCAGGTGTCTTTTATCTTCACCTTCTCTCGCATTGCGAGTGTTCCTAGGATTGGGACAGTACACCCATTATGCTTATTGGATAGTCTTCTTCCAAACCATAGGCTGGTGCCGAACGGTAGGGAAGGAAGAAAACCATTTGGCCTAAAGGGGTGTGCAGAAGGTAATGACTAAAGACATATGAAGGGATTTGGAGAGGTGGCAAAGAATTATACGGTTACAGTCGTGAATATGGAAAAGGCATTACTAGGAATACCAGGATACCCCTACGAAACATTTCAATGTTTCAGTCTCACTGTGTACTGTTAAAGGAAAGCTGATTTCCCGACTAGATACTTACTCCAGGGTATGTATTTACCAGGTATGATTCTCACATCTGTATGGTTTTACAGATGATGAGTGGGAGTAAGTTGTTGGGAATTGGGTGACTATCCTCATTATATCGGGATTCATTGCAATCGGTGATATTTGAGGAAATCACCTGGGTTGTTTGCCGGTCGGCAAATATTTGGTTTTGAATATCCGCTGTTATGCACCAATTTCAAATCGATATATCTGTACGTCTATTTTCATAGAGTGAGATATACTTTTTGAAATTATGTCGATGACATTTACCTATACCAGTGGATGGTTAGGTAAGGAGCATTAAACAGCGGTGTAATTCTTCTTAACCATAAGTACAGTTTTCAACCTACGACACACAGTGAATGAGTTATCAAACTCAAGGGACTTATACAGAGTATTGTATGTTGTCCAGGGTCCATCAGGACAGAGGGGTTGGTCCTCGTACTATATTCGGTTTACTTATGACTTCTCTAGTTTTTAGACAGGTGTTTCATGGAAACACATGGTCCGAATTTTGAGAAGTTATAGGTATTTGAATAGAGTAGAGAACCAGGTGTAGCAAGTATCGGGATTCTTCAAAGAGATCGAAGATGTAGATACTTGTGTATGGTATTCGGTTGGTAGTAGTGACTAAGAGAACTTGCTTCTCTTTCAGGTTACTCATAATTGGAAGCATTCCTAAGTTGAGTAACGCTGATCGGCCTCCTTCCATTTAGTTGACATGCACTGGAGACAGTTGCATGATTTGGATCTGGTTCAGTTAAATCAGTGCCTCTGGTCCTATATGGGATATAGAACAGTTCGTATCTTAACGATGTTAAGGTACGGGGAGTTGTCCGGCTTATGATTAAAACCAGACTCGGGATAACTCAAGGCACGTTTCTGTAATGGCTGTTTGTGGGTTGACCCAGGCTATGACGAGGGTTGATTTTCTACCATCTGGATGAACAATAGCAACATTGTTCTAGACTCGCCACAGTTTTATTAAAAATGGATTTTTTCAGAAAACAGTAGTGGGAGTATGGTAGAACTGGAAGTGATTCCAGAACCACAAACGATTACTGAAGATTTGATAAGGAACCTAAAGATTCAATCCGGATTGACATTCCATTTGGCCACTCCGCAGATAAGGTGGGTAACTTCAGGCACCCGAGAGGTACTACGGTAGCCTCAAGGACGGTGACAGGGAAGTTCTTGTTTACCCACAATTACCATTGCTGTTGTTCCAGGCTGCGAGACCCGGCGGGAGGATGAGTATAGCGTCGTTCTGAACTCGCTTCAGAAGTGTACGTGTATATGACTCTGCCAGAGGGTTGTCGTAGTCAGTGGGAGCAACGGAAGCATTGGTGGATAGGTAGCTTATGTCTATTTATAGACTAAAGCAGATGTAGCGGAGATAGATCATCTATTTCTGATGTGACAGTCATGGGTTTGACTTCATCAGAATAGGGGATGGATCTGTTGAGAAGGTAGTAGGGTGTGATGTCCTGGTATCTGGATGACATACACAGAGTAGGAAGTGAAACTCCTATACTACAATCGGTTATACTTTGGTCGTCACACAGTAGTTTCTCCATAAAGGAAATGGATTTTGTATCAGACATATTGGTTACTAGATCTATGGCTTTAGATCTAGATTTGGGTGGTTTCCCAATCAGGGTACTTTGACAGCATTCTAAGAGTATTTAGAATGGACGACTCCTGGCACGGTAGTGTACCTGCAGGTAATGGAGTCACCCTCTCTAAAGGTGTCTTACAGACTAAAGGGGAGAGGGACGTGCATGATTGGCAGATCACTTGCTGAGGCAATTGAGTCAATCATGAGATGTCAAGTACCACACCAGATGTTGTTCTTGCACTAGATGCAATAAGTTGACATTGATCCAATCCTGGAGAAACAGTCGGAAGCAGTTTTAGAACATAAGTGAATGTTCTAGGGATATGATAACGACAGCCTCATTCGGGAGACAGTTATCATTCCAGGCTTCCAAGGTGACTTGGACGACAAGGAGGTTGTCAGAGTTATAGTTTTTCCTTCTTTTGAGGGGAAGTATTTTGGACAGGTGGTCCAAGGTAATACTGAGGGTGGCATGGCGCAGGATACTGATTAAGTTCAGTTGACGATACAGTCTAAGAAGTTTGGATTTGGAGTTCATTTATGAGCTATGTCCCATCAGACATCCAGACACATTCTAAGATAGGTATTGCTCGTTTCGGGAGATGGGTTTCTCCGCGAACTTGAGACATAGAGAGACATAGAAATAGACTACAAAGCGGATCCACTCACTAAGGCTATTCCTCGAACGCAATAGTTTCACAAACGAGCTTTGTGAGACTGACAAGTAGAGGAGTTGGGTGTTCGGTATCACACGGGCTGTGAGTATGCGACATCGCAATAATTAGCCTTGAGTGCAAGTGGGAGATTGTTGGAGATAGTGCCCTCAGAGTCAATTATTAGGTCACAGGTACGTGATTGCAATGATTGATGGAGGACCTATCCCGGTAGGACAGTCTTACTCGAGATGATAGTATGCTATCTGGTTTACCTTTATCATCGTGTACTGTTTTAGGTGACCTGACAAGTCGCTATTACACGTTGATAGAGCCCCTAGGATTCTTGCTTGACCACCAGCAGTATGAGGGCGATCATATAAGTGGGAGCTGGGGTCTATAAGCATATCCTTAAATGGTCCCTAGTCGTGTGAGTTTCGAGACAGGGCATCGATACTCCATAGTAGACTAGTGTATACAGTCGAGACCCCGACGAGGGACGGTGGCCGGTCTCACAAGCCACTGGTGTCAGTTGGATCACCTAAGATGTATACAGGTGCTCATTGGGTTATGAGTACACCGGACAGGACTCGCCGGGAACATGCTAGTTGGTCATATACCAGACGTCAGATGGCAGTTCCCTGGTGACATGTGTGCAGGTTAGTTCATCGACCTGGGGATCGTCATTTGTCTTGTGTGAGTTCCCACTGTACTTTGATTACTACCCTACCACGGCTCAAAGGAGTCGTGCAAACAGGTTTTAGTTGGGTACAGTCCCGAGCCACATGGAGGCAGTGAGCGTATCCTCAGGGGTTCGTCTCTCCCGGTATTGGGGGTGAGGTCGTGCTGTGTCTAGGAGAGCCATTACACGAAGCCCTCGGCCGAGGCAAGGAGATTTACTAGTAGGTATTCCAGTAGTATCTCAGGGTGTTCTGGGCTACACTCCGACACGACTTGTACCGCTTTTGGGGGTCTGACTTTTACCAACCCACTAGGCCCGCCATGCGATGCTCATAGACGAACGGACCGGACTGTACGGATATTGTCACTGACAGGCTCAGTAGGGTTTTCTGGCTGAGTTCACTCACAGACGTCCCTTTTAGTCAATACCTGGTAGCCCGTTACGTATTGGCTTATACCTCTGACGTGCTAGTGGTTAAATCCACAACCAAGGTGTTGACGAGTCTTTAGAGTCCCCCACATTCAGTTACTCAGCTTTCGGGCGAAAGGTTGTAGAGGCCGTATGGAGATATGGCAAGGTCCGATCAGATACGTGCGGTATTGCACGGATCAGGATCGGACAGTTTGTACTATAGGCCGTATGGATATATGGTAGGGTTCGATCAGATACGTGCGGTATTGCACGGATCAGGATCGAACAGATATTACTAGCCGGTTTTGGTATAAGCCGGATCCTAGTATAGTACAGTGTAGATTTTGTCTCATTGCATTTGTATTTCAGTCGAAATACAGATGCGGGTGTGTATGCACAGTATCGGGGTTTTCCTGTAATTTATTACGGGACCAGTTTTCTGGAGTTGCCAGTTTGCTTTTCGTTTCGGCCGATTTCCATTGTTCCGTTCATTGGCCGAAGATTGGTGGAGGAGGGCTTATTTGCATTGTTGCAAATAAGCATTTGTGGAGGGGGTCTTTGCTTATATTTGTATCATGATGGTTTTCATGATAAGCACCATCACTTGACTTCTTCTTCTCATGATGGCTTGACTTTTTGAAGCCATCATGCATGAGATGATGGTTGCCTTTGAGTGTTGAGTTTTTGTGGTGATCATCACTTTTCATCATTGCATTCCACCCACCCCCTTGGCTTTTCTCTCTCTCTCCAATCACACATGGGAATGGGGGGGCCGGCCACTTGATAGATGCATGAGGGAAATGCTTCTCTTGTGTGTGGAGAAAATATGATACTCTCATTTTCTTCTTGGTCTATCACATTTTTTCCTTCACCTCTCTCCAAGTTCTTCTACCTCCACCAAATGGCAAAGCTCCAAAAACCCCAAATGAGACTTCTTCTCTAGATATTCTACAGCATATCTTGGGCACGTCGAGTAGCCGGCTTCGTGCCCGAGTTGCCTCGGCATTGAGGTGGGAGCCCGTAAAAGAAGTAGGCGATGTGGTGCACTTCCGGCGGCGAGGAGGAGACGACACATTCCGCAGGAGATCGGGACGACGACGAGAAGACCGGAGGACTCGGATCAATCGGTATACTTCTCTTCCCTATCTTGTAGTTAGCTAGGACTAGTTAGTGGTTCGATCCGGGTATTCGTGCGCGGCGGTTTGCCAGTTCAAGAAAATTAAAGTTTATCACCGCTTCCGCATTTGGCCGTCGGATTGACGGCCGGGGCGCCGCCGTGCACTTACACTTTGGGCCTGCTTGGTGAGAACCGCAGAGTCCGTCGTGAACTTCCTGAACGACTCTTTCTGCTTTGTCAGGTCCTAAGCATCTCAGCCACAGAGAATCAAAGTATCGTTGACGAAAGCGAAAGATAGAGCTCGTTTCATGAGCTGATGTCTTGAGGACGCTTCTTCGGGCATTCGGTGGGACTTAAAGTAGTCTATGAAGACTTCCCTCCAGTCCTCGGCCTTCTCACGGTCTTTTATTTGTAGAGTCGTCTGCTCAGTCGCTCCCTTTTCTTCGTATGATTCCGGAGGTATTTCTGTTGGGGCGAGCACCCGACGGCTTTGTACCACGATTCTTACATCATCGAGGTTTTCGTCAGCCAGCTCTTTAGCAAGTTTGGCCAACGCGTCAGCTTTGCTGTTTTCCGCACGCGGTATGTTCTCCAAAGTATAGGAGGGAATTTGGGTCAATAGTTGTTGCACATTTTTGCCGTACTTCACCAACTCCGGTTTGCACATTTGGTAGTCACCATTTACTTGACTAACGACCAGTTGAGAATCCCCGTATACAAGGAGATTTTCAATTCCCATGTCGATTGCGATCTCGAGGCCTGCTATCAGAGCTTCGTATTCAGCTTCATTGTTTGTCCTCGGCTCTGTTAAGGAGAAGGCGAAGCGCATTATCCCTCCTTGTGGAGTTACGAAGATGAGGCCTATCCCCGATTTGATCATTGGGATACCTTGTTTCCGTTTCTTTACGGAGGACGCTCCATCGAAATAGAGTTCCCATCGGGTACTACCGCCGCCAATCGCATCAAATGCATGCTCGTCCGGCAAATCGCAGTTCAGAGGAGAACCGCTAGGTACTGGATGCTCAGCGAGGAAGTCGGCAATGGCCTGGCCTTTCACTGCCTTAAGAGGTCGATACGTTATTGGGAACTCCATCAGGAGTAGAGCCCATTTAGCGAGTCGACCCGTCAATATAGCCTTTGACATCAGATATTTAAGAGGGTCCACCTTCGAGATGAGACGGACTTCATGTGCCAACGCATAGTGCCTGAGCTTTGTTATCGCGAAGATTAACGCCAAGCAATGTTTTTCAATGGGAGAGTAGTTGCTTTCTGCCCCCAGTAGAACTCGACTTAAGTACTAGAGTGCTCTCTCTTTCCCCTGATCGTTCTCTTGTGCCCATAATGCGCCTAAGGAACCTTCGAGGGCGGTTGTATAAAGAATGAGGGGTTTTCCCTTGACCGGCGCAGCCAACACCGGAGGGCTCTGCAGGTACTGCTTGATCTCGTCTAGTGCACCTTGGCATTTGTGATCCCAAACGAATGGAGTTCCCTTTTTCATCAGGTGGCTGTAAGGACGGCATTTGCCTGAAAGATTAACGATAAACCGCCGGATGTATGCGAGCTTCCCTTGGAGAGACCGCAACTGTTTGAGGGTTCTTGGCGGAGGCATTTCCATGATCGCCTTGATCTTAGATGGATCTATTTCGATACCTCGATGCCGGATGATGAATCCCAGGAATTTACCCGAGGAGACTCCAAACGCACATTTGAGGGGATTCATCTTCAAATTATATTGCCGAAGGCGTTGAAATACAGTCTCCAGATGCTTTAAATGCTTTTCGTATGACATGCTCTTTACTACGAGGTCATCGATATAGCACTCGACGATATCATGTATGAGGTCGTCGAAGATCTTTGTCATGGCCCTTTGATAGGTAGCGCCGGCGTTCTTTAGACCAAAGGGCATAACCCTGTAGCAGAATATACCCAAAGGGGTCCGGAAAGCGGTGTGCTTCTGATCTTCGGGATGCATCTTTATCTGATTGTTTCCTGACGAACCGTCCATAAAGGAGAAAACCTCGTGAGTAGACGTGTTATCTATCATTAGCTCGGTTATTGGTACTGGGAAATCGTCCTTTGGAAAGGCTTTATTGAGATCCCTGAAATCCACGCATATACGTACCGTCCCATTCTTCTTCATTACCGGGACGATATTGGCGATCCAGTCGGGATATTGGAATTCTTGGATAAATCCAGAATCGATCAGCTTCTTGACTTCGGCGTTGATGCTCATTTCAAGCTCGAGTCGCATCCTTCTTGGCGCCTGCTTGACTGGCTTGATATCTGGGGATATTGCTAATTTATGCACAGCAATCTCCGGATCTAATCCTGGCATCTCGGAGTAGTTGCACGCGAAGCAGTCTTTATGCCGTAGAAGCACGTTCTTTAACGCAGCCACCCTTTCTTCAGATAGTAGCTCGCTGACAAATGTCGGTCGCGGGTCATCTGCCGATCCCAACTCAATCTTCTTGAGGTTATCTGCAGTAGTATGTATACCATCTTCCAGTTCTTTTGGAGCTGGCGGCAATTCTGAGACCACCTCATCATCGATGTTCTCAAAGCACCAGGGAAGGTCATCCATGTTCTCGGGCTCTTCTTTTAATATCGTAATCATATAACAGGTGCGAATCCGCTCCCAGGACTGAGGTGGATCTGGTTCTGCTTTTGCGGCTTTGGGTTCGTGCTTTTGTGGCGGCGTTACCCTCCATCCGTTGGATAAAGCGAATCTGCCCTATTGGTACTGGTCCTCGACCCAGTTCTTGAAGGTGAAGCAGTCTTCAGTAGGATGTCTTATGGCTCGGTGATAAGAGCAATAGCTCAGATGAGAAGCCTTGTTAGCTTGCTCAGGGTGTCTAGACCCTGGAAGCGCGATCATTTGATGTTTTAAAGCGAGCTTGAGTAACCTCTCCATCTTGTCTCGGGGGAAGGAGTACGCTCGACTCATCTTCTTCATGAGGGACAAATCCGAGCCGCGCAATACCTGATCACGTAATTCTCTAATCCTGCGTCGTTGTTGTCGGCTCCTCTTTCCGCTTCTTGATTTATTTCCGTCTCTGCGTCGGGCCTTCCGTACAACGGGTTGACAAGGATGAGCATCTTTGTCTTTTGCAGCTTGTTGAAATAGACGTTGCGTCCTGGCCTTCTCGTAGATGGCCATCTCGCGGTTGTGGTCTTCCTGATCTTTCTGACCCACTTTCCTGATAGGCTTGTCCATTCGTTCTTCAAACGACGGACTCGGCACTTCAATCGCGGGGTCTAGTTTTGATGAGGGGTTGGCATCTCCTGACAGGGCGTCCTCTTCTTCATCAAAGGTATATATAGCGTAGCTACTGTGGGCCCGTTCCCGTTTTCCGGTTCTCGCGTATCCAAGCCCAAGTGTTTCCATTTTCCCGTTGGGCAATTTGCGTTGAGTACCAGGGACATCCCAAATCCTGTTGTAGAACCGAGCCTGTCGAATAGTCTGTTTTAAGGGTACTCCTTGGCGCTTCAATAGCCTCTTTAATCCATTTGTATAGTATCTGGGCAAACGGATGGGTTGGAGCCTGTCGAGTGTAGCATCCGCGCCATGCCAGATCTCTTTCTTTACTTTCGACTCTGAGGATCGGTAGAATAGGATCACCTTCTCACCCCTTTGCCTGGGAGGGACGTAAAATGTTTGCAGGTCTTGCACATTGTGAGCTTGAAGTGTGTCGAGATCCTTGTAGTGTTCTCGCGGTACCATGGTGATTTGCAAACTATGGTCATCGCTAGGGGGTGCTTGCATTGACAGCCGATTGGAGAACACGGCATTAACCTCATCTTCTGAATCACTTCCGAAGACCAACATGGGGGCGGACGTCCCCAGGTTGTTGCGTTGAGATGGCCCGGCATAAACTATCTCTTCCTCTTCTTCGGTATCGCTCCCAAAAACAGGGATGGCGGCGGCGGCTTTGTTCTCCGGGTTGCGACACCTTTCTGTATCCTCGAAATCTGGCAAAAAGTACTTCGCATCTTCGTATTTGCGGACTTCATTCACGGAAAATGGGTTCAACTCACCTGTTACGGTATACTCGAAACCATCCTTAAAGTACTTCATACACTGATGTTGTGTAGAAGGGATGATGTTGTACTCGTGTAGCCAAGGACGACCGAGCAAGGCGTTGTAGCAGGTCTTGGCGTCAATGACATGGAATTTGATGTCTGTGACGAGGAGTCCAAAGCGTAATGTTAGTATCACGGATCCGAGAGTCCGTGACGATTGTGAATCGAAGCCGGAGATAGTAATTTTGTCACGAGCGAGGTGTTGCACACTCATGTAGATTTCCTTCAATACCCGAACATTAAGGAGATTGACGGAGGATCCATTATTTATCAGGATCTTTCCTATCTTGATATCATGGCAGTATCCAGAGACATATAGGGGACGGTTGTGGTCGCACGTCCCGAGAAGGAGGTCTTCGTCACCAAAAGTGATGTCGGCCGTATGCACTTCCTCCAGTTCATCCTTCATCCTTTCAGTGGCGAGGAAGGCTTGGAACTGCTCAGGTTCTTATAACGCCTTAATTAGTGAGTCTCGCGCTTCTTTTGATAATAGGAGGGCATCGAAAATGCTAAGCTGAGAAGGTAGCTTCCTTAGGTGCGCTAGGATATTGTAGTCCACCTTACCCTTCCTGGGAGAGTCTTTGGTAGTCAGTTCTTTCATGACCTGGTCATCTAAAGCGATATCCTAGGTGACCTTTTCCTTTCCCTTATCTTTTCTACTCGCAGGCCCAAGATTCTTTTCCGGGAGCGTACGATTGCGCAGCTGAATGTTCTCGCAGGCCTCCGATCTCTTCTCTTTCCCTAAAACGGATTCTTTAAAGAGAGGGCCCAGAGCCATTTCTTCATCAGAGTCGCTCCCAAAGGTGAGAATTTGTAACCCTCCGGCGTTAACCATGTAACAGTTTCCAGTAGTTCTGCTGTGCCCATCGACAGTACTTCTTCGTTCCCGACGGATCTTGCGTTTCATGCGCTTAAAATGTTGCCGATGAGCAACATATCCTTGCCACCATATCTTAAAGGCGTCGCACTCCTCCATGGGGTGTGAAATTTTCCGATGATATGCGCAATAATCAGGGTGCCTGTCACGACCCGCAGGGTACGGAACGTGACTGGCACTTAAGTTTACGAAACGTCTAAAGGCGTCCGTAAAATAAGTAAGCCAAAGTCCAGAAAACAAAACCAATGAAGCAAAAGAGTGAAGAAACCCAATCATTTGAAAGCAAGTTTATCAAATAAGTCATGTAAAACCCCCTTTTTAAAACAATACTAATTTTTCCGAAAATTTCGGCAGAGTCTCCTTTGTAAATACTGGCCCCCAAAAATGGGTAAAACAAAATATATACATGAATCCAACAAAATAGGGCATCCCCAAGCGGGAGCTAGCTCTTCGCCATAAGGCGGTCACAAATCCCACGCAATGTAAATGACAGCAAGCATAATAATCATAAGGAAGCATGAAAAAAAGTAGCATGTCGGCTCAAGTGAGCTCGACCCCAAAATACAGCATAAAATCCACAAACCTCACAGTCTCATCTCTAGGTCAATATACAATAAATCTGGTAGAAACAGTAGATGGAGTACACTAGATACAAAGAATATACAAGGTGGTACAAAATAATAACATAACCCACCTATGAGCAAATCTCGAGCTCAGGCAAAAGAGGCAAAAGGACAAGTGCGCCCGCCGCCACTGAACTGACGGAGCGGACCTGCAAAAGACTGTGGCACAACGGGGGTGAGTTGCCAACTCGTGAGTAATAAATAACATCTACAAAGGCTATCGTATGCATGCACACAAGCATCCTAGCATCTATAATCCGGGTATGACTGGATGCACTAGCAGGTGTGTATATAACATCAGTGTACTAATATGTATGCAACATGAATATCTGAGGTCTCAATAGGTACATATAGGAAATATTTTATCTCTTTTTGTTTTTGAAACTCTTTTAGAATGCCAGCATAATGTCAATGAATCGACGAAAATCGGTGTCCAGCAACGACACCCAAAAGCTGTCTCAAATCTCATAAATCCAGGTCATAGTGTCTCTGGCCTCAGCCATCCGGCTGACCCATCTCAATATCAATATCTCATCCTCTCGCGGCCCCGGTCGGTATCCTCTGGATATCCGCCGTGCCCAATGAAGTCACCGGTAGGTAATCCGTCCCCTGCCAGGCTCATCGTCAACACCACGAGCTTCTTGCCCCGGGGTACCCTACCGGGCCCACCATGTACCCGAAACGGTTCATCCAACTCCTCGAAACGGGTCTCCAAAAACCACAGCAAACTCATGGTGGACGACACTTACACCACTAGAAAACCGCAATTTACATGTCTTAAAAATATCATAAGTTTGGAAATTTTGCGGCTTTCCCCCGAAATCCAGCAATATCATAAAATCTCAAGAAATCCTCATAAGTGCATATATCAATGATAATGAATGCGTATGATATCAATAATCAAGTTGCGATGTGTGATTAATGTATTAAGCATGAACACTGAATATGATGAAGTACATGCACATGAATAGAAATCCTACGGTTTCATTTTAAGGAAATAGCACAATTTAAGTATCAATTAGTAAAAGGTTTAAATTAAAAGTTATCTAGTGTGGTGGCATGGCAATTACCAGGGTATGTGTGTAAACATGAATAGTGCTCATGCTGCATATAAAAACCTGGTAATGTGCATGTGTCCTACAATTGAGTTTGCGTATATGGATATAACATATTGATCTAATTGCAGCAATTATCATGCCAGTATTATTATTCTAATGTCACAAGTGATTATCCAATTTACTATTTTCCATTTTACTAAATCTATCGGGCGACTTGCGCCATCCAAACGATCGTCCCCCGTAGATGTTAAATCTACTCACCGGAATCCCTGGCTAGCTGTGTCCAATCACCGCCTTTCCCTTTCGCGCCGCGTCTGACGTTTCCGCGACCGAACCTGGAATTTACATCAGTACCAAATATAAGGTTACATATAAAGAACGACGCAAAACCCCAACGAAACTACTAAGGTTCGCTAGCTAGGTACAACGTGCACAAAGTGCGCGGACACACGCGAAAATCGCAAAAACTGCCGAAAAACGCCGATTTGGTCGCCCGGCAAAACTAAAACCCGACTACCCAAAAACCGCACTCACGCATCCTAAAAGTCGTGGGACAAGCCATTACAATCATCAAGATATCAAAAATAATTCATCACATAACTTTTATAAAAAAATCTAGTAAGCATTTGCATTCCAATTTGATGCAAACATCGACAATTTAGCGACAAAGTCAACACCACCCAACACCAACATCCAAACTAACCAAATAGCTAGCCAATACACTAATTTTAAACCATCAACTATGCTTAAAAAACTTAATTTCCATAAACAAAACCTTCTCTTGATTTTTGTAATTAGCAACCATAAACCAAACTATATATGAAAAACCTTAATTTAACACTAGATTTTAGCCTAATAAGCAAGTTAACCACTTAGATTAAGGTTAGCAAAACACTAGATAGTAAATTAGGTTTAATCAATTAAATAATGTTTTCTAAAACTTAATCCACTCACTAATCATGTTTCACAAACCACTACTAAACATAAACCCTCTCTTGAAAATTTCAAAACAACAATTTCACCCTTCTAAAGTTAACTAATTTAGCAAAGTGAAAACTACATCAACAAGATAACTATATGGATTAGTTAATTAACCACTAGATTAACTATAAAACAATCTAATTAAGTATTATGGCTTTCAAACCCTAGTTAGATTTTTCAAGCAAAAACCTAAGAAAACTAGATTAAACTACACTAAATTAACACTAAACCATACAACATAAGAAACTTAAACAAAAGAATTCAATTAGCAAGGGATTATACCTCAATTTGGGATCTAGCAAGAATGGATTTTGCTTCAATTGATGGCCTCAAACACCAAGATCCAAGCAAAATGGCTAAGGATAATGATAGCATAAGGATTTTGTTTGGATTTTTGAATTAAATCATGGATTTTGATGTATTTTCTTGAAGAAATGAAGGAAAATGAAAAGAAAAGAGAGGAGGAAGAGGGTGTGCAGGAATTTTGGCCACAGGAGGAATGGGGGAGGGTGTGGGCAAGTGGGGAAAGTCATGGTCAAGTCCACAAAAGTCAATGTATCATACTTTATCAATTATAATTAAAAATAAATCCATAAACCAACAATTTAACTCAAGAAAGAAACCAAGAAGAGAGAGACCAGAAATTTCTGTTCTCACACAAGGTGGGGCTGTCCTAGGGCTGAGGAAAAAGAGAGAGGGGTTTTACAAAAGAAATTTTATGCAAAAAGGCCCCCTACAACTCAAAAATTGCAAGTTTTAGCTCAAAATTCAATAAATTCGTTTCATAACATAAAAATTTGTTAAAAATCAAAATAAATTACTAAAAATTCATGTTATCACTAGATTATAATTATCATAATTTTAGAGATTAAAATTAGCCCGGAAAAATTTGTATTTATCGCTTATTTAATGTATTTTCTTACCGGCTTAAAATAATATTAAAAAATTGAAAAATAGGGAAAAATTTTTAAATGACCAAAATTTCATAATTAACTCATTAGCTACTAAAAACAAGTAATTACCTACCCATTTAAGGTATAATTAGCCCTAAACTGCAAAATATCGAGAAAGACGGTTTTCGGAAAAATACCGAATTTTCACCGAATTTCAGGAAAACACCAAAACGACTTTTTAAGACGCTACAATCTTCCCCCCTTAAAGAAATTCGGTCCCCGAATTTAAAAATATAGCTACGCGTACCTTCGAAGAGATGGGGATATTTCTTCCTCATCTCGCCCTCGGTCTCCCAGGTAACCTCCTCGCTGCTCGGGCTACGCCAAAGGACCTTGACGGTTGGTGTAATCTTCGACCTCAACTTCTTCACCTGCCGATCCAGGATGGCCACCGGCTGCTCTGCAAAAGAAAGGTCGCGCTCTAGCTGGACTGTCGGGTGCTGAATCGCATGCGAAGGGTCGTGAAGGTACTTGCGGAGCATCGAAACATGGAAGACGGGGTGAACATCGGGAAAGCTGGGAGGAAGAGCCAAACGATAAGCAACAGCGCCAACACGCTCGAGGATCTCGAAGGGACCTACGAATCTAGGGCTAAGCTTTCCCTTTCGCCCAAAACGCATCACGCCCTTCATCGGAGAGACTTTCAGAAAAACATGGTCGCCAACTGCGAACTCTAATCTGCGACGGCGCCTGTCTGCATAGGATTTCTGTCTGCTCTGAGCCGCTCTCATCCGGTCTCGGGTCAACTGTATCTTCGCTGTCGTCTCCTCAACAAGCTGCGGCCCCAAAATGCTGCTCT
Source organism: Agapanthus africanus (assembly GCA_030015575.1). Lineage (NCBI taxonomy): Eukaryota > Viridiplantae > Streptophyta > Magnoliopsida > Asparagales > Amaryllidaceae > Agapanthus > Agapanthus africanus. The sequence continues at coordinate 214,500,984 of JASDDO010000004.1, forward strand.
CGCTGAGCTCTGTCCAACAAACGGGCGATCTGCATCTCCTCCCATACAATGCCTCGAAAGGTGTCATCTGAACAGTATCCTGGAAGCTGTTGTTGTAGGAGAACTCCACTAGAGGTAAATGACGATCCCAGCTACCACCAAAGTCTAAAACGCACGCTCTGAGCATGTCCTCGAGAGTCTGAATGGTCCGCTCTGACTGTCCGTCTGTCTGCGGATGAAACGCTGTGCTGAAGCTCAAACGAGTGCCCAAAGCCTCCTGAAGTCTCTGCCAAAGTCGGCTGGTGAACTGAGTGCCTCGATCTGACACGATACAAGTCGGTACGCCATGTAGTCGCACGATCTCGTCAATATAGAGCTGAGCATACTGAGCGAAGCTGAAAGTCGTCTTCACTGGAAGGAAGTGAGCCGCTTTTGTCAATCTATCCACGATCACCCAGATGGAGTCGTACCCTCGACTGGTCCTGGGTAGACCCACAACGAAATCCATCGAAATCTGCTCCCATTTCCACTCTGGAATGGGTAACGACTGTAGCTCTCCTGCGGGCCTCTGGTGCTCGGCCTTGACTTGCTGACAAGTCAGGCATCTCGAAACGAACTCCGCAATGTCCCTCTTCATCCCGTCCCACCAGTAGGTTTCTCTCATATCATGGTACATCTTGGTGGAACCGGGGTGGACACTATACACTGATCGGTGTGCCTCCTCAAGAATGTCGCGCCGCAATCCATCAGCATCTGGTACGCACAGTCTAGATCCATATCGTAAAATCCCCTGATCGTCAACCATGAACTCGGAAAATCTGCCCTGTCCCATCTGTGCCTTGATCTCTGAGCAACGGTCGTCACTGCGCTGTGCCTCATATATACGGTCAAGCAACTGTGGGCGTGCACGAACATGCGCGAGCTGTCCCCCTGTCTGAGTGAACTCGAACTCAACTCGGCTGTCGCATAACATCTGCCAATCTGCTGACGACTGCCTCTGCACTGCGCGCAAAAAGGATAGACTACCCCCGGGCCTCCTACTCAACGCATCTGCCACCACATTTGCCTTGCCGGGGTGATATAAGATCTCGCAGTCGTAGTCTTTCACCAACTCCATCCAACGACGCTGTCTGAGGTTCAGGTCTCGCTGCTGAAATATGTACTTTAAGCTCTTGTGATCGGTGAATATCTGACACGACTCGCCGTACAGGTAATGTCGCCAAATCTTCAGTGCAAAGACCACTGCAGCCATCTCCAAATCATGAGTGGGGTAGTTCTGTTCATGCTTCTTCAACTGCCGAGAAGCATAAGCGATCACCCGGCCATGCTGCATCAAAACGCATCCTAATCCCACTCGCGAAGCATCACAGTAGACAACAAACCCGCCTGATCCCGAAGGCAAAGATAATACCGGCGCCGTAGTCAAACAAGTCCGTAGCTGCTGAAAACTGCGCTCGCACTCCTCTGTCCAAACGAAAGGAACTCCCTTCCGGGTCAAACCGGTCAACGGTGCAGCTATATGGGAGAAGTCCTGAACAAAACGCCTGTAGTAGCCCGCCAAGCCTAGAAAACTACGGATCTCAGTAACCGATGTAGGTCGGGGCCACTGCTGAACAGCCTCAATCTTCATCGGGTCCACACAAATGCCGTCTCTCGTAACCACGTGACCCAAGAATCCGACGCTGTCTAGCCAGAACGCACACTTGGAGAACTTCGCGAACAGCTGATGCTCCCTCAGAGTCTGTAACGTAATCCGCAAGTGCTGCTCGTGCTCCTCTCTGCTCCGGGAGTACACCAAGATATCGTCGATAAACACGATGATGAACGAGTCAAGATACGGCCTGAATGTACGGTTCATCAAATCCATAAATGCTGCTGGGGCGTTGGTGAGTCCGAACGACATCACCAAAAACTCGTAGTGGCCATAGCGTGTACGGAAAGCTGTCCTCGGTATATCCTCCTGTCGAACTCGCAGCTGATGGTATCCTGATCGCAAGTCGATCCTCGAAAAATACCCCGCACCCTGAAGCTGGTCGAACAAATCATCAATGCGCGGCAACGGATATCTGTTCCGAACAGTAACTTTGTTCAGCTGGCGGTAGTCGATACATAAGCGCAAACTTCCATCCTTCTTCTTGACAAATAGGACTGGAGCACCCCACGGAGACACACTCGGTCGAATAAGCCCCTTATCCAACAAATCCTGCAACTGATCCTTCAGCTCTCGAAGCTCTGCCGGGGCCATCCGATAAGGCGGTATAGAAATAAGCCCCGAGCCGGGAATCAAATCAATGCAGAACTCAACATCGCGCTCAGGCGGTAGCCCAGGCAGCTCATCAGGGAAAACATCAGGGAACTCACAAACTACCAGGACCCGGTCCAACGGAACATCTGCAGCTCGAGTATCACAAATAGACGCTAAGAATCCCTGACATCCCTTCCGCAAGAGCTGACCAGCGCGAAGAGACGAAATTAAGCTGGGAAGGGCGACACTGCGGTCTCCCTGAATAACAAGGACTGGCTCTCCCGGAAAGCTAAATCTGACTGCCTTCTCACGGCAGTCCACCGAAGCATAACAAGTGGCTAGCCAATCCATGCCCAGAAGCACATCAAAGTCCAACATATCGAGGAGTATCAAATCAACTGATGAATCCCTCTCCCCGATACGAACGGAACACAAACGAAAAACAAACCGAGCGACAAACGACTCGCCTACCGGAGTAACAAAAACAAGCGGCTGATCTAACGACGACGACTCACGGCCCAACATCGGTGCAAAGTGTGTAGATACGTACGAATGTGTGGAACCTGGGTCGAATAATACCCGTGCTTCGAAAGAACAAACTGGCAAGGTACCTGTCACAACGGCATTGGATGCCTGCGCATCCTGCGGTGTCAAAGAAAATACTCGGGCCTGTCCTCCACCGATAGCGGGCTGACCTCGACCTCGGCCTCTGCCTCCTCGTCCTCTCTGAACAGGACCGCCACGTCCACGGCCTCTGGGTGCACCTAACTGGCGTGGAGCATTGCCTGGGGTGGGAAGTAGGGCTCTCTGAGGAGGGGGTGGTGATGGTGGTAGGGTCACATGCGGAACTGTCGCTGCTCCCTGTCGTCTCACCGGACAGTCTCTGACAAGATGGTGCAGACTCCCGCACCCAAAACATCCTGGCGACGGCTGCTGCCCCTGGGGATAAGAACCATATAACTGTCCCCGCCCAAATCCTCTGCCAGGCCTATCTCTCGGAAAGAATCTGGCGCGCTGCCTCTGAGACGGTACATCGGTGCGCATCCTTTTCGGCCCAGAAACGGCCGAAGTCTGTGATATGCGTGCCTCCATCCGCAATGCCGTATCCCTAGCCGCTGAATAAATGTCGTAGTGCTGGGCGCCAATGGCAAGATATAGCTGGGCATCAAGTCCCTGTACGAACATCTTCACCATCTTCTCCTCGGTATCCACCAAATACTGAGCATATCGGGATAACTTTGTAAACTGGATGTCATACTCAGACACTGTCATCCCAGGTGTCTTGACTAAGGCCTCGAAGCTACGAGCTCTGGCGTCACGAACGCTCTCTGGAAGGAAACGGGCTAGAAAGACCGCTGTAAACTCGGCCCAAGTCATAGGCGGCAGACCTGCAGCTCGACCTCTCAAGACTGACTCCTACCATGTCTGCGCGAGACCCTCTAGTCGGAAACTCGCAAGCTCTACCCATCGATCATCCGAACATCTCAGCGAACGGCAGATCCTGGCTAAACTGTCAAGGAACGTCTGTGGGTCCTCCGCTGCCTCAGTGCCGGTGAATACTGGAGGTCTCAGCCTCATGAAATCCTGTAGTGAAACCGGAATGGCCACGGTGGTAGTAGTAGGAGCAGGTATCATGGTCGTCTGTGATGTACTAGGTACGTCATCCAGCCTCGGTGTACGACTGGCTGCAACTAAGGATCCTACCATCTGACGCAGCTCCTGCATGCCTCCCATCATCTGTCGCAACTCCTCCATACCGGTCTCGAGCCTATCCATACGGCCTGGGGAAGGTGGATCGGTCTGTCCCTGCGGCGTAGGCATACCACCCTGCTCAGTCCTAGTCTCGGACGAGCCAGCTCGAATCTCGTCTCTGGCGGCAGCCCTCTGTGCCCTCGTAGCCTTCGGCGGCATAGTGGCTGTTACAGGAAAACGGAGAGTAAGGACAGTGCAATAGGATCATAGGATACACGGAATTGAAGAAGGAAATTTTCAAGCAAGTATACCCTAAAGTCACTTAGGCGGAGTACCGTATCGTAAGTATGCCGCGGACATACGCACGCTACGTTACCCTGCTTAAGTCACTTACTCCATCTACTAAGGGTTATCCTACACTCACAAAGGTAAAACCTATCGCTCTGATACCAACTTTGTCACGACCCGCAGGGTACGGAACGTGACTGGCACTTAAGTTTACGAAACGTCTAAAGGCGTCCGTAAAATAAGTAAGCCAAAGCCCAGAAAACAAAACCAATGAAGCAAAAGAGTGAAGAAACCCAATCATTTGATAGCAAGTTTATCAAATAAGTCATGTAAAACCCCCTTTTTAAAACAATACTAATTTTTCCGAAAATATCGGCAGAGTCTCCTTTGTAAATACTGGCCCCCAAAAATGGGTACAACAAAATATATACATGAATCCAACAAAATAGGGCATCCCCAAGCGGGAGCTAGCTCTTCGCCATAAGGCGGTCACAAATCCCACGCAATGTAAATGACAGCAAGCATAATAATCATAAGGAAGCATGAAAAAAAAGTAGCATGTCGGCTCAAGTGAGCTCGACCCCAAAATACAGCATAAAATCCACAAACCTCACAGTCTCATCTCTAGGTCAATATACAATAAATCTGGTAGAAACAGTAGATGGAGTACACTAGATACAAAGAATATACAAGGTGGTACAAAATAATAACATAACCCACCTATGAGCAAATCTCGAGCTCAGGCAAAAGAGGCAAAAGGACAAGTGCGCCCGCCGCTACTGAACTGACGGAGCGGACCTGCAAAAGACTGTGGCACAACGGGGGTGAGTTGCCAACTCGTGAGTAATAAATAACATCTACAAAGGCTATCGTATGCATGCACACAAGCATCCTAGCATCTATAATCCGGGTATGACTGGATGCACTAGCAGGTGTGTATATAACATCAGTTTACTAATATGTATGCAACATGAATATCTGAGGTCTCAATAGGTACATATAGGAAATATTTTATCTCTTTTTGTTTTTGAAACTCTTTTAGAATGCCAGCATAATGTCAATGAATCGACGAAAATCGGTGTCCAGCAACGACACCCAAAAGCTGTCTCAAATCTCATAAATCCTGGTCATAGTGTCTCTGGCCTCAGCCATCCGGCTGACCCATCTCAATATCAATATCTCATCCTCTCGCGGCCCCGGTCGGTATCCTCTGGATATCCGCCGTGCCCAATGAAGTCACCGGTAGGTAATCCGTCCCCTGCCAGGCTCATCGTCAACACCACGAGCTTCTTGCCCCGGGGTACCCTACCGGGCCCACCATGTACCCGAAACGGTTCATCCAACTCCTCGAAACGGGTCTCCAAAAACCACAGCAAACTCATGGTGGACGACACTTACACCACTAGAAAACCGCAATTTACATGTTTTAAAAATATCATAAGTTTGGAAATTTTGCGGCTTTCCCCCGAAATCCAGCAATATCATAAAATCTCAAGAAATCCTCATAAGTGCATATATCAATGATAATGAATGCGTATGATATCAATAATCAAGTTGCGATGTGTGATTAATGTATTAAGCATGAACAATGAATATGATGAAGTACATGCACATGAATAGAAATCCTACGGTTTCATTTTAAGGAAATAACACAATTTAAGTATCAATTAGTAAAAGGTTTAAATTAAAGGTTATCTAGTGTGGTGGCATGGCAATTACCAGGGTGTGTGTGTAAACATGAATAGTGCTCGTGCTGCATATAAAAACCTGGTAATGGTGCATGTGTCCTACAATTGAGTTTGCGTATATGGATATAACATATTGATCTAATTGCAGCAATTATCATGCCAGTATTATTATTCTAATGTCACAAGTGATTATCCAATTTACTAATTTCCATTTTACTAAATCTATCGGGCGACTTGCGCTATCCAAACGATCGTCCCCCGTAGATGTTAAATCTACTCACCGGAATCCCTGGCTAGCTGTGTCCAATCACCGTCTTTCCCTTTCGCGCCGCGTCTGACGTTTCCGCGACCGAACCTGGAATTTACATCAGTACCAATTATAAGGTTACATATCATGAACGACGCAAAACCCCAACGAAACTACTAAGGTTCTCTAGCTAGGTACAACGTACACAAAGTGCGCGGACACACGCGAAAATCGCAAAAACTGCCGAAAAACGCCGATTTGGTCGCCCGGCAAAACTAAAACCTGACTACCCAAAAACCGCACTCACGCATCCTAAAAGTCGTGGGACAAGCCATTACAATCATCAAGATATCAAAAATAATTCATCACATAACTTTTATAAAAAAATCTAGTAAGCATTTGTATTCCAATTTGATGCAAACATCGACAATTTAGCGACAAAGTCAACACCACCCAACACCAACATCCAAACTAACCAAATAGCTAGCCAATACACTAATTTTAAACCATCAACTATGCTTAAAAAACCTAATTTCCATAAACAAAACCTTCTCTTGATTTTTGTAATTAGCAACCATAAACCAAACTATATATGAAAAACCTTAATTTAACACTAGATTTTAGCCTAATAAGCAAGTTAACCACTTAGATTAAGGTTAGCAAAACACTAGATAGTAAATTAGGTTTAATCAATTAAATAATGTTTTCTAAAACTTAATCCACTCACTAATCATGTTTCACAAACCACTACTAAACATAAACCCTCTCTTGAAAATTTCAAAACAACAATTTCACCCTTCTAAAGTTAACTAATTTAGCAAAGTGAAAACTACATCAACAAGATAACTATATGGATTAGTTAATTAACCACTAGATTAACTATAAAACAATCTAATTAAGTATTATGGCTTTCAAACCCTAGTTAGATTTTTCAAGCAAAAACCTAAGAAAACTAGATTAAACTACACTAAATTAATACTAAACCATACAACATAAGAAACTTAAACAAAAGAATTCAATTAGCAAGGGATTATACCTCAATTTGGGATCTAGCAAGAATGGATTTTGCTTCAATTGATGGCCTCAAACACCAAGATCCAAGCAAGAATGGCTAAGGATAATGATAGCATAAGGATTTTGTTTGGATTTTTGAATTAAATCATGGATTTTGATGTATTTTCTTGAAGAAATGAAGGAAAATGAAAAGAAAAGAGAGGAGGAAGAGGGTGTGCAGGAATTTCGCCAGAGGAGGAATGGGGGAGGGTGTGGGCAAGTGGGGAAAGTCATGGTCAAGTCCACAAAAGTCAATGTATCATACTTTATCAATTATAATTAAAAATAAATCCATAAACCAACAATTTAACTCAAGAAAGAAACCAAGAAGAGAGAGACCAGAAATTTCTGGTCTCACACAAGGTGGGGCTGTCCTAGGGCTGAGGAAAAAGAGAGAGGGGTTTTACAAAAGAAATTTTATGCAAAAAGGCCCCCTACAACTCAAAAATTGCAAGTTTTAGCTCAAAATTCAATAAATTCGTTTCATAACATAAAAATTTGTTAAAAATAAAAATAAATTACTAAAAATTCATGTTATCACTAGATTATAATTATCATAATTTTAGAGATTAAAATTAGCCCGGAAAAATTTGTATTTATCGCTTATTTAATGTATTTTCTTACCGGCTTAAAATAATATTAAAAAATTGAAAAATAGGGAAATTTTTTTAAATGACCAAAATTTCATAATTAACTCATTAGCTACTAAAAACAAGTAATTACCTACCCATTTAAGGTATAATTAGCCCTAAACTGCAAAATATCGAGAAAGACGGTTTTCGGAAAAATACCGAATTTTCACCGAATTTCAGGAAAACACCAAAACGACTTTTCAAGACGCTACAGTGCCTCTCCGCCCCATCGAGCGTGTTTCCTTCCGAGGGTGGTAGCTTCATTCCCATTGACATGGCTTTGGCGAACCTTTTCCTCGTCTTGAATATCTTCTTGTCTACTTCGGATGCCTTTCGCTCTGGCAGGGGTAGTTCAACTCTTTCGTTCAGTCGCCTGCATTTGGCTCCTTTCGACGCGGCCATCTCACGCTCCTGATCCGCTTTACTCTTTAGACGAATCTCGTCTAAAAAGGCATTGATCATTTCATCTGTTGGCCACGCACGCTCTGGTTCAGGCTCTGTCTCCAGCTTCTTAGTGCCAGGTGTTTTTTCATCATCGGTAAACGAGTGGGAGATTACGTTACAACTCGCCACATATCCTTCGGATTCATCCGACGAGCTCTCTCCATCATCTCCCTCTTGAAAGATGTGGTTGAGGAACTCTTGCAGTGTGACAGGAGTTCGCGCCTTTTGATTGTACTCTTCCAGCGCGTCGATTTGCTTCTGCAAGTTCGTGTGTTCGTCTCCAAGCTTCACGGGCTTCTTGGATTTCTTCTTCTTTTTCTTCGAAGATTTTGACGGTTGGGCGTGAGTATTTGGGCCCTTATCGCGAGTCTTCGTAGTTGGGCGGGGCTTCAACATCCCTTCGATAATTCGAGGTTCAAGAGGGTCCTTCCATTCGATCGCAGGGCACGCATGAAGGTCTCTCAGCATTCTTTTGGTTTTAGTTGATAGCACGACCTCCCATGGAGCTTCTTCAATAAAGGAGCAGGTTGCCCCCGGTGTATCTGCTTTCTTAGGAGTATGCGGTTGTGGTGGGTTCACCTTCTACTTTTCGGACAGTACAAACTTTCCCTGGAGGTATTGATCTTCAATCCATCCTTTGAAGACGAAGCAATCTTCAATCGGATGACTTACCGTTTGATGGTAAGGGCAATAGTTAGGGTTATTCACCTCAGTGGGTTGCGGCGGTCGCCTTGGATTTGGTAGGTTTATAAGTCTGTTGCGTACTGCCAGCTCGAATAACCATTTCGTCTTGTCTCGTGGGAACGAGTAGGGACGCTTCATCTTCTCATTATAATACCGGCGTCTCTCTTCCAATTGATCTGCCGGCTTCGGGGCGTTAGGTTGCTGCTGGGCATTCGCGACGAAGGTTGCCCTTCCTTTACCTTTGTCATTCCGAGGTTCTGACTTCGGGGGAGGTGGTCTATGACCCATCTGGTCCATCTGAGCCAACTTGTCGATTAAAGCCTGGAATGTGGTTGTCTTAAAGAACATCATAAACTGGGAGATAGTTGCGTGAGGGTCTAGGGTTCCCACGAACATGCCCACTGCGGGTGCTTCCTCAATGCGTTGTTCGCATCTCGACCACAAATTCCGCCAGCGTATAGCATACTGGACCTAGGTTTCGCCTGGTTTTACCTTGGCGTTAATCAGTGCTGTTATTGGAGTGCGTTCGCTGGCGCTTGCGAATCGCTGAGTGAATAGCAGCTCCATTTCAACGAACGTCTTGATAGAATCGTTCGGGAGTTCTGAATACCATTCGAACGCTGTTTCTGATAAGCTACCCACGAACTGACGAAGCAACAGTTTATCATCACCGCCGGTGTTACCGCAAAGGGCCCGGAACTGGGCAACATGTTGAGGGGGATTGCCGGTCCCCTTATACACGTGGAATTTTGGTATTGTATAGCCCGACGGGTATTTGATTTGGTCGTACCAGCTTGGATATGGCCGGCCCGTCTTTACGATTTGACCAGCTGCCTCGGTCGCATGATGAACCCGGATTTGCTGGGCTATATAGTCGACCAAATCAGCCTTAGAGATTGTCTCCTCTTTGGCCGTTGAGAGGGCCGGTGGTGGATTTGACGTTTCTCCTCGGTCGTCTTCGAGAACGATTGGGGGATCCTCGGCGGGTAGGTCCTGCTGGATCATCATTCCTATCATATCTTGGAAGAGAAGGCCCATACGCTGTATGTTGGCTGCTTGTTCAGCAGCCTCTTTATCCTTCTTCTCCAGTATCCGGCGAAGGAATTCAGCATCGGTTTCTTCCTCCTGGCGTGCGTTTGAGGACGTTTCTGGGTTTTCTTTTGGCCCGGTAAGTGCGGCCATAGCATTCATCATTTCCTGGAGCTTTTGTTGTTGCTCCTGGGCTTTCGTCACGGATCGGGTGAGCGGTCTATGACCTGTGGACGCACGGCTGTCTTCTTTTCCTGACGCCATGTATACGGTGTGGACCATCATGCCCCCAGACTTAGGACGTCTGGGCTCAGTGCTTTTAGCTGTCGTTGCAGGCTGGGGGATCTTCTATGGCTTCCTCCTTTTATGAGCAGTGGAGGTGGAGGGGGCCGTTGAGGTGGGCGTCCCGACAGCCTTTCGTGGTTTAGCCTGGTGACCGGCTTCCGGTTGGATTTTCAGCTTCTTGTGCTGGCGGGAGAAGTTTGGATCGATCATCGAGTCTCGGGCCTGCCACCAAACCTTATAGATTTTGGAAGACAGCCGTTGAGGGGATCGGGGCTGTTCTGATTTTATTTCCACAACCTTTTTTAGTGGGGGAGGAGACCTCTTTAGCACTGCAGTAAGAGAATTCCTTCGCACCTTATTTAGCATCTCAAAGCTGTTCCCAGTTGGAACAGCGGCATTAACTTCTGCCATCGGGGCTGATGGAGTTAGCCCGGAGGGGGAGTTTCCCCCAGCCTTCCTTACTCGGCACCAATGGCGACGTCGAGCGTGTCGAGCGGACGGCGTTGGTTCAGCGATGAGAATGGCTTCGTCTTGCCCCCTGTGTAGGTGGGGGGTCGTTGCTGGTGTTAGCCTGTCAAAGACCGACGTCCTTTGGATAGCAGGAGCGGGAGCTGAAGCCGTCAATCTTGTAAAGACCGACTTTTTGGCCGGAGAAGCCGCCTTGGCGATTTCGGGAGCAGGAGCGGCCACTTTCTTAGAAGCAGCCTTCTCTGAGATTGTAGGCCCCATGATGAGTCTACAGGATTTCTGGCCCAATCTAGAGAAGACCAAGGCGCTGATGTTGGGCGACTCGTTGAGAGGAGCCGCGGCAGGGGTAAGACAATCAAAGACTAACTTCTTGAGAGCTTCCTTTGTCAGCACCGGCACCGCGAAGCTTGTTGGTGGGAGTATAGTCCCAAAGAACAATCCGGTAGTGGCCTGAGTCACCTGGTCCACCGGCATTGTGAATAACGAAGCAGCTTGGGGTCCGTAGGCTATACCTCCTGGCGAGGCAAAGCGTTGGTCGCAATTGCAGTCTGAGCAGTTGGAGGATTTCGCAGAAGTAGAAGCCATCGATCCTTTGCTTTCTGCAATAAGCAAGACGCCAATTCTTAGTATCTTGAAACCCAAGGGCAACCATTAGCGAACCGCGATTGGTCCACGAATCACGACACACGAAGTGTGGAGTGGAAAGAGGAAAAGGTCCCATCGGGCGTGCCAGAATCTGTTCCTCTCCGAAAGACGGCGCGACATGACGACTTGCCTGAAATTCGGGGCAGATGCTAATTGGTGCTATCCGTCCACCTCTCCGAAGATGCCAAGTTGATTTATGGCACCATGTATCGAAGGTTTAAACGGATGCGGCCGATGTAGCAGACTTCGTCAGATTCCCCCTCGTTTAAGGGGTTTTTGATTGTGGGGACGCTCTTCCCTGCAGGCGCAAGCCCCTGCAGTTAATTACGCTACCGCATCGCGGTAACAACTTTCTCCTTCTCCAGATGGTCACTTCGTGTCGTGTGTGTTTATTTTATGTTTTGTTGCCCGTGGATTGTTTACGGAGACCGAGTTATGTCATCGCCCGTAGGGCGTGGACTAGTCCAAATCCGTGTTATCTTAGATTTGGGTTTGGGGGTTTGGTTTGAGGATACGTTAGCCATACTTGAGGCTAAGATCAACTCAAACGTTTGTTAAGGATACGTTAGTCTAACTTGAGACTAAGATTGGCTTAACAGGATCGTTTAGATCCGACAAAAGAGCATTTGGGCTCCATTGTTCCAGTTTAGGGACATAGTGGTCCATCGTATGTATGGCCGTCGGGACCCGTCACCTCTCTGACGACGTTGAAGGATTACAATGACAGATGTCAGTGGAGTTCAGAGATGTACCCTCGAACCAGAGTTAATTGGGGGAGATTCATAGTCCAGTTTGTTTGAAGGTTTAAGGATACGTTAGCCATCTTTGAGGCTAAGATCAACTTAAACGGGATCGTTTAGATCCGGCAAAAGAGCATGCGTGGCTCTATTGTTCCAGTTTAGGGACATGGTGGTCCATTGCTAGTTTAAAGACATTGCGGTCCATGGGTAGTTTAAGGACATTGCGGTCCATTGTTAGTTTTAAGACATCTCGGTCAAGGTTAAGGACGTCGTAGTCCATGGGTTTAAGGACCCCACAGTCCATTGTTAGTTTTAAGACATCTCGGTCAAGGTTAAGGACGTCGTAGTCCATGGGTTTAAGGACCCTACAGTCCATTGTTAGTTTTAAGACATCTCGGTCAAGGTTAAGGACGTCGTAGTCCGTGGGTTTAAGGACCCCACAGTCCATATCAATGCGTGGTCATCGGGACCCGTCACCTCTTTGAAGACGTTGAGGGATTACAACGCCGAGTATCAAAGGAGTGAAGAGATGTACCCTGGAACCGGAGTGGATTAAATAGTCTTTGGCCCAATTTGGGATCAAGACCAATTAATTATATTATGAGCCCATTAGCCCAGTTAATTACGAATTGAGGACTTATGGCCGTCTTGGGCTAAGTCTAATCTGGTCTGGAATATTGGCTTCCTGTTGGTCCCTTGAAGGAGAGGCTTTGCCTCTGGCCATTTAGCCAATTGGACCAATGCCTAGTGTTAAACACTAAAGACCAATCAGTGTTGAACACTGGGAATGAGATTGATAAGTTAGTGTTTTAACACTAAAAGATAGCTGGTGTTAAACACCAGCAACAAGGCTTTCAGATTAGTGTTGAACACTAAAACAGACCAGTGTTAAACACTGGCAACAGAAGTCCCAAACTAGTGTTGAACACTAAGGTAATCAGTGTTAAACACTGCAAATATAGTTCTTTGCTTAGTGTTGAACACTAAGGCCAAACAATGTTTTATCACTGAATTCAGGGGTTCCATTTTAGTGTTAAACACTAAGGCAAGAGGGGTCACGTGGCAACACGTGAGAGCGCCCTCCCTTCATTTGTTCTTCTGAGACTATTGCATCTTTTAGAGAATCACGTGTCATCACGTGACGGGTGTTCAAACGCTTGTGTGTTAAAGCTTCTGTCAAGGGTCACGTGGGTCACGTGAGGTACTGCCTCAAAGGGTCTTTCTGTAGATCTTTTGGGGGGGTCACGTGGTGACACGTGACCCTGCCTCTATGTATGTTGTTTAGAAGATCTGTTAATTTTTTTCAGGAATTAAATTCCTCGTAGGGTTGAACCCTGACAATAATTTCAGATGAATTAAATTCCTACTTCCTTTTGAAGATTTATACTCTGAATTTTCTGTAGGAATTAAATTCCTCATATATGTGAAGAACTGAATAGGGTTAAACCCTAATAAAAGCTTTAAGGAATTAAACTCCCACTCTCTGTTAAAGAATTATGATTAAGGGAATTAAATTCCCGTTGTTTCAACAGAACTAAGTTCTTAATTAGGGTTAAACCCTGTTTCTTTTTGTTCTGAAGGAATTAAATTCCCATAACACAGGGTCAAGCCCTAATTTTATTTTAAAGGAATTAAATTCCTATAGTTCTGTGAGAATTAAATTCTCGTGCTTCCATTCCCTATCTATGCTTTGGATCTGCATGGCAGGATCTCAACCCATTGAGAATTAAATTCTCAACTTTAAGGGGAGATGTGCACTTTACAGATCCTCTATCAAAGAGAGAAGAAATATGTCCTTCTATTTTATATCAGAGTTAAACTCTGTTGAGAATTAAATTCTCTTTCCTTTCAAAAAGCCTTCCCTTTCTTACCTAGGGTTTTCTTTTGCAGAAGATCCAAATTCCTCAAAGTATCCAGGCTCTCTCCCTTTTCTTCCCTCTGCGTATATATTTTTGTGTCTCTTGGCTCCTATTTATAGAAGAAGCAGCCGAGTCAATTCGTTTTTGATGAATCTTTCATTGAGAGATTTGATTTGCATCCATCATTCGTTTTGGACCTTTGGATTATTAGGTGAATTTTATTCACCATTGGATTTCAAATCCAGAGATTCTCCTTTGTTATTTCGGTTAGATTTAAAGGGGAAATATTTCCAAATTCGAGATTTTCCCATAGATAGATGATATTTAATCACCTCTAAATCTTTAATTTAATCGGTTGCTTATAATCTTTTTCCTTTGGAAAGATTTAAGCGATCTCTCCTCAGAATTTGATTCTGTTAAAAGATAGGCTTTGAAAACCGGTCACGTGTGGCCACGTGACCCTTGGTCACGTGTGGGCACGTGACCCCCTTGGAACGAGCTTTCTTCTTTCTTTCTGCGCCCTGCTTTCTGGTCATTGCTTAGCTATCACGTGCCATCACGTGACCCCTGGTCACGTGTGAGCACGCGACCCTCGGCTGGACTCTTTTTCTTGATTTAAACGGAGAACAAGTCTGCTGCTTTTGAGTATCACGTGGCAACACGTGACCTCACCGGTTTGCCTTTGAAGCTGCTTTTAATTGTCACGTGCCAACACATGACCCAGGTCACGTGGAGGCACGTGACCCTTTCTGAAGCCCTTTTCTTTGATGTAATCGGGAAGCTGAATTTGCCTGCTGATGCTTTTAGGTGTCACGTGCCAACACGTGACTGCTGGTCACGTGTAAGCACGTGACCCTTTTCTGAAGCCTTTTCCGTAGGCTTTCCTGATTTTAAATCAGGAAACAGTAACGGTGAACTCCAGGTGGAGTCCTTTACCGATTCGAGTTTCCAAAGTGATAAGGACGACTCTAAGCCGCACTCGGGATTTGTCTTTACCCTCAATGGAGGGGCGGTGTGTTGGAAGAGTTCCAAACAGGAAACCGTTGCAGACTCGACGATGGAGGCTGAATACATCGTTGCCAACGATGCTGCCAAAGAGGCTGTCTGGATGAAGAAGTTCATCACTGAAGTTGGTGTGGTTCCGTCCATTGAGCATCCAATACCTTTGTATTATGATAACAATGGAGCCGTGGCTTTGGCTAAGGAACCCAGGTCCCATCAGAAGTCCAGACATATTCTGAGGCGGTATCGCCTGATCCGGGAGATAGTTGATCGCCGGGAGATTGAGGTCAGAAGAGTTGATACGAAGGACAATACTGCGGATCCACTCACGAAGGCAATTCCCCAGACACAGTTTGAGAGACTCTTCCGGTTGTTGGGTATGAGATACTACAACAGCTGGCCTTAGTGCAAGTGGGAGATTGTTAGTTATATATATGCTCTAGAGGCCATTGTTGTACATATGATGTATATTATAGTGGATGCTTGGATATATATAGATGAGACTTTCTTGATCGACATGATAGTATGCTATTTGGTTTCACTTTGTCTTAACATGTTGACTTGTATTAGTTTACTGTCTTGTTCTCACATGCTGATAAAGCCCTTAGGATATGTACTCGACTACTGGGACTATGATGAGATCATACTAGTGGGGACAGGGTAGTCAACGAGTACATCCTATAATTGTTCCTAGTCGAGGGTGTATCGAGACAGGGCATAGATACACCAGAGTAGACTAGCGTATACGCATCTTGACCCATATGATGGGTGATGAATGATCCCATATCCATCAGTGTTTGACATCAAAGATGGTGTACGGGTGCTCAGTGGAGACTGGGTACACAGAACGGACTCGCCGAGAACTCCTAGATGGTAGTATACCTATCGTCAGATAGCAGTTCTCCGGTGACACTGGTACAGGTTAGTCTGTAGACCCGAGATCGTCATAGAGTATTGTGTGATTCCCACTGTGCTTTGATTTCCACCTTACCACGTCCAAGAGGGTGTGCAAAACGGTGGCTTTTGGGTACAGTCCCGAATCACATTGAGGCAATGAGCGATAGGAGGGGTTTCGTCTCTCCCGGTATAGGGAGTTGATGTTGTGCTGTGTTTGATTGGCTATAACTGGAAGTCTCTGGCCAGGGCTGATATGGAGTGCTACTGGTAAGTGTTATCAGTATTTTCTCGACCTGTTATGAGCCTCACATCAACACGACTTATCAGTTACTGGGGTATGACGTTTACCACCCCTAGACTGGATATGCGACATATCAGAGGAAGAGACCGGACTGTACGGTAGTGTTACTGATTGGATTCACAGGAGAATGTACAGGCTTTCTTGTTGATCTTCTGATCGCTCAATACCTGGGTGGCTGTTACCTTTAGCTGACCGCTTGCAGCTTGTGGGTGTTTGATATGATCATCACCCACTGCCGGCGTATTGACGATTCTTTAGAGTCCTACACAGAGGTTTCCTGGCTCAGGCAAAATGGAGTAGGAGCGCATATGTGATATGTTCAGGACCGAGAATATTAATATATGAGATACCGTATTCTATTCTCACGATATATGATATCGGCCGGGTATATGTGATATAGCCGGGTCATCGGATCGAGTGTTGATTTGATGAATTGGTACATGTTATATTAGTCGGTTATATGCTATATAGCCGGATTGTCTGATCAAGTGTTGATTCGATAATTTAATGTATAATTATATATGTGATATATTACATTACATTAACTAATATAAGCTCGCTTTATTGATTCGTTTTCTTACCGGATAATACATTGATATATATGCGATATATGTTAATTGTATTATTTTATTTTGTTGCAAAATATATTATATATGTTATATATAATATTGTAACAAGTTAGGGTTATAAATGCAACATGTTTTGTGGAGTTTAAACAAGTTAGGGTTTGGATTTGGGTTAGCTTTTGGGTTAGCTTTTTCATGAAGCTTCATGAAGCTTTCTTTTGTTTTTAGCTTAGATATTTTGTGTTGATATTTATTAACCAAACTCAAACCTTTACCTATGGTTTATGCTCTACATGAGTTAAGCCCTTCATTCTTAACTCATGGTTGCAATTGTAACCACAACAATAATTTCATTATTCATCACAAAAGCTTTCTTCTTCTTCCTCCTTGAAAAAGCTTGCTAGTTTTTTGCATGTGATGAATTAGTGTGAGAAATTGAAAACAAAATAGAGCTAAATTCCTACTTCATCATCCTCATCTATTCTAGCCACTTAGATTAGGGTGTTCACTTCTCTAATAAGTTGTTTAGTGAAGTGTAAGCTTGGGTTAGAGATTCTTCAAGGTAGATCATCTTAGATCATGAAGACTACAAGCAAGGTGTCTCATTTACCTCATGGAGCCACTCGAGAGTCGGAGTTCATGTTGATCGCAGCAGAGGGACCTCTACACGGAGCTTATGAAGTGAAGGAACGGACTACAAAGGTTGTAATCCCTTTCTATTAGATGTAAAGTTGTTTACATGCTTGTTTACCCTAATTCTCTAATTAAGATCTTGGTTAGGGTTTGTTTAGCACCCCAAAAATTTTAATGTAGCATGATTGATGCTTGCCAAAACCTTCACAAGGTGCTAAGCTAACCCTACATCAAGTACACATCCTAAGGGCTTTACCAACATGTAACTGAGAGACAATCAGTGTTTATGTTAAGATAAAGAGTAACCTGATAGCATACTATCATGTCGAGCAAGAAAGTCCTCCCTATATATGTCCAATCATCCACTACAATATACATCTCATATACAGTAATGGCCTCTAGGGCATACATATAACTAACAATCTCCCACTTGCAATAGGGCCATCATATAGCAGTTGTTGTAGTATCTCATACTCAACCATCCCATAAAAGTCTCTAACTGGGAAAAGGCCTTTGTGAGTGGATCCGCCGTATTTTTCTCTGAGTCTGCTCTCCTAACCTCGATCCTCTGGAGATCAACCATCTCATCAGGTGATACTGCCTTAGAATATGTCTGGGTCACTGATGGGACGGGGGTTCCTAGGCATGAGCCATAACTCCATTGTCACACAATGGTAGGAACGAAGTTCATCTCATGAACTAATATACACCCAGACTGCCTCTTCGGTAGCTTCTTTGGTAGCGATGTATCTAGCCTTTATCGTTTAGTTTGCTACGGTATCTAGCTTGGAACTCTTCCAACATACCGTCCCTCCACTGAGTGTAAAGACAATGCCTGTGACTAACATTCAGTCGACCTTACCACCGTGGAAGCTATCCAGTGATTCTCCCCAGGATCGATTGATACCATCTCACTACACCTAGTGAGAATTCTAACATCCACTTAGATCTATCTCATAGATCCAAAACCCAGGATTTAGGAGGTATCACCTTGATCCTATATGGAGAATCCTTGTGATAAGAGGAGATTGACCGAGCGTAACATAAGAAACTCCTTTCCTATCAAGAGTATGTCATCCACGTACAATACGAGGATGGCCACCTTACTCTCAACTACCTTTTTGTATATACAAGGTTCATTTACCATTTTGATGAAGATAAATACTTTGACTACCATATCAAAACAGATGTTCCAACTCCGCGATGCCTGCTTTAACCTGTAAAGCAATTTGCACATGTTTCCGCTGCTCCCACTGTCTATGAAGCCTTCTGGCTGTGTACTTATAGACGCTCTCTTCTAAATCAATATTTAGAAAAGCAGTCATGACACCCAACTACCAGATATCGTAGTCATGGCATGTAGCAATAGCAAGTTGGATCCGGATGGACTTAAGCATAGGCTACTGTAGAAAAGGTTTCATCATAAACCACACCTGGTCGATGATGAGAATCTTTTACAAAAAGTCTAGATTTGAAAGTCTCAACTTTTCCATCTACACCAAGTAATCTTCTCAAGATATACTTGCCTCTGATGGGGATTTAACCATTCATATATAGCAACCAAAGTCCATACTTTGTTGGTGTATATGGATTCCATCTCAGATCACTTAGCATCTAGCCATTCTTATAGAGTCCCCACTCTTGATGGCCTGCTCGAAACTAGTTCGGTCATCATCTCATGATGCAATCTTCGCTCCCATTGTCATCGAGAAACCGAAGTATCTCTCAGACGGAAGAGGAACCCTACCAGATCGGCGGAGAGGCTAAAGTTCGTCGGGAGCTATTGAATCCTCCGGTTCTACCAAATCATCAGCTGTAGTTTGTATAGTTGGAACTCCTTCCATTTCTACCTCATGACCACAAATTTTTTTCCAAAATAAATTCCTTTTCTAAAAAAAGGTGGCATGCCGAGAAATAAAACACCTTTTGTTCCTCGGAGTGGTAGAAGATATTCCCTTGCGAATGCCTGGGATATCCAGCAAACTTCCACAGATCTGACCTTTCCTCAAGCTTGTCCGAATTTTGCTTTTAGACATAGGCCGGACAACCCCAAATCTTAACTTACTTAAGAGATGGGCTCTTCCTTTACCATATCACATATGGAGTGGTAGGCACCTGATTTGGCTGGAACCCTATTCAATAGGTATGCAACTTCTCAAGTGCATAACCCCCAACGAAAATAGGAAACTCAGTAGTACTCATCATAGAGCGCACCATATCTAATAGGGTGCGATTGCTCCGCCCCGATACATCGATGTGCTGTGGTGTACACGGAGGAGTAATGCTGAGAGAGAATCTTATTCTCCTTTAGAATAGTCCAAGAATTCCGTGCTCAAGTATTCTCCTCCCTGATCACATCAAAGGACATAATACTTATACCCGTTTTGGTTCTCTACTTCTAACTTATATTCATTAAATCTCTCAAAAGCTTCAGACTTGTGTTTCAACAGGAACATATGTCCGAATCTTGAGAGTTCATCAGTGAATGTAATGAAGTATAAAGAACCAATCCTGGCATGTGTAGACAGGGGACCTACATACATCATTATGTATAAATCCCAAGAGTTCATTAACTCTTTCTCTGTTTCCAGTAAACGGAGCTATGGTCATTTTATCTTTGTGACATGACTGACAAGTTTCACAAGATGTAAATTCAAACTGATTTAAATATGCAGCTTAATGTAATTTAGCTAGTCGGGTCGCATTGATATGACCTAGTCTACAATGCCTCAAGAAGGATTCGTTCATTTCTGAACTCTTCCCCTTGTGTGTGTTCTGTACGTTAAGAACTGTGGTTTGATTTAGAGACTTCCCGGGCTCAGAAGGCTCCATGAATCTTGAAGTCCCGAACGTTTATGCTTTTAGATAACGTGCCTGAACCGATCAACTCTTGATATAGGATATGTTCAAAACATTATCCAACAATACAAAATTATATCCTTCTTTACTAAATAAAGAGATTGATATGATGTATATCAGGTTCGGTATCTAATAACATTCGTTTAGAATCAATGTACTTGGTAATACAGGGTGATGACTGCCAACATCTTGGCTGCAACAATTGCACCGTTTCTAACTCTTGAAACTTTATCACCCATTCTCAGTTCTCTACCTATCTGTAGCCCATGTAACAGATTACATATGCGGGATCTTGATCCGGTATCACATACCCAGGACGTACAGGATACTGAAAAATAGTTCTCGGTAATGAACACACCCGAAGAAGATGCATCATCATGCACTTTCTTCGTTTGGGCGGCATGGGAATTCTGGTAATCCCCTATTTCCTGCTCGGTCTTATAATAATTATAAGTTGGAGCGGGACCAACATTCCCCAGCTCAGTATAACAAGCGGGTTCGGTCAATACATCCATATTATTATCTTTATTAAGGCGTGATATGGTCGCTACCTGGAGAGAGAGAAGAAAACACTCTGCATGTGCTCTTGCAAGATCAGATTGGTTATTATTTTATCTAATCAGGATGGCTCCCACTGTTTTTATCAAATCTTCCTTCAAACCCTAAAAGGAAAGACTAGCCGGGATTAATTACACCATACAATTTCGCCAATCTTTCAGCCAGGCCAGTGCCGGTACTTTGAGGGAGGTTCCCCGTGCTTTCGCACGGACCTTATTAAAGTAACTTCGTTTTCCAAGGGGCATAACCCCGTTGACACCTTTCTAGACACATACTTGATCGGTTAATTGTAATGTGTAAAACTCTCCCAGGAGTAACAATTACTCGCAGTGGGTATCGTGATCCAACTATCTCATAGAAGGTATGCAATCTCATTGCAAATTTCAACTCTTGAAATTCCCAATAATATTTTGCCCCTAGCATCCTATGACCTTGACGAAAGCCAACAAACCATAGGCTGCTAGTCAAGTTCAGCCCGTACATTTCTTGATTGAATTAAACCCACCCGCACGACCCTTGATGAAAGCCAACAAAGTCTCACGACTACCCTAACTCAATCGCATCATATGCTTTTGCAAATAAGCATAAATAGCTACCGCACACTACGCCTTGACGAAAGCCAACAAACGTAGCACGAATACTATGAAGTACTTATCTGAAATGATGGAGGGCTATGACAGGTTTATAAGAAAACCTTTTGCGCAATGAACTTGATATCGTTACAGAATCGAGTGATTTTGAAAAGGAGTGTTTTTGAGGCTTTTACTAGTTTCGCTAAAGAGGTCACTCCCGGTGAAGGGATCTCGGCTCTTTCCTTATCGAATAAGGTGCAGGATATTTCACAAATACCACTATGCAAAGAAAAAACTATAAAAGCAATCAAAAGACAAACCGAGTTTGTAGCATCTGCTAGTTTCGCTAAAGAGGCCACTCCCGGTGAAGGGATCTCGGCTCTTTCCTTATCGAATAAGGTGCTGGATATTCTATAAGGAATACCGCAATGCAAAGCAAGAACTAGAGCTACCAATTTTCAAAACAAGTTTCTACAACATCTTTAGGTTTTTTTCTTTCATTAATCTTATTAATGAAGTCCCATCATTTAAGTTACCTAAACATCACAGATAAATACAACATAAGCTTATGCCATCCGCATTCGCCTCAATGTCCCATCATGCACCGTTAAGTTAGGTAACTAACGGCAGAGCGGGACAGGGCTAGCGCGGGTGTAAAACATAAGCAACGTCTATATAATATATCATATATACTATATACAGTATTTATCTCAACATATGAAATGATCACATCACAGATATCACAGCAGAATAACAACATATAAAATATTGGATATACTAGGATTTTCGGGTTTTATATTAAGCCTGTATAAAACACAGATTCCACGGTCGTGATGAATAGCCAAACCCACATCCCTAGACCCCTACGAGAGCGGCAAGCAACCCTACTAGTTCTAGAGTTAGGAGACCCGGACTCGACTCCTCGAGATGGTCTCCCACTGGACTCTAGAACCCGGTTACTTGTGCTCCCCTCCTTAGGTCTGTCCTAATGCGGAAAGTAATAATATACAATGTGTAAGTCGACGTTATACACCCCACAAGATGCGGGGAGGCGGAATAGGTAAAACAATCATTTTGTTCAAAGTAATATCGACTATCAAACGGATCTTTGCTAAACCCTAACTAACAAACTATCTAGAAATAGTTAACTACTATGATAGATGATTATACCTCAAGATACTAGTCCTTCTTGTTCTTGTTTTTCACCTCCTCGTCGGCCTCCTTGATGTAATAAAAGATCCACCCGAGAGTTCCTTCTTCATGATTTAACCTCTAACTTGAGGTAACTAAGTGGCTAGGATTGCTAATCCAAGTGACCTAGAGGATATAGAAATTGATTAAGGATCTATTAGTCTTGCTAACCCTATGGTTCTCAACTCATGAGAGGATTAAGGTTAGGATGAAGAAGATGAGAGCTTGAGGAGAGAGAATGTATTTGTGATAATGAATTGAACTTGAGTCATTTGGATAATATCATGAAGCATGAAAATATCTAAGCAATAATATATTAAATCATCAACCATGCTTCATTAATTACCTAGAGATGAATCACCTTATGACTCATGGTGCAATTAATGAAAATAACACATCATCTCTCTACCTCATTAAGTTTAATTCACAAATGAATTAAGACTAAACGAGTCACCTTTCTTCTAGAAGCTTCCCGACTAATTACGAGAATGCCCCCCCATCCGTATTCACGAAAAACACGGATATACTGAGACTGCATAAATCCAATAATCCAATACTAGAATCTGGCTTAAACCAAAGCCTGCTAGTATAATCTGTCCGAACATTATACGTGCACAAGTACACGTATATGTCCGAACCCTGTCGTAAAACCATACGACCTCTATATCGTTTCGCTTGAAGCAGGGAAACCCTCTAAGTGGGACTCTAAAGACTCGACACTACGCTGGCAGTGAGTTTAACCACAGGCCGCAAGCGGTACTAGCTGTACGTAACGGTCCACAGGTAGATGTCGATAAGAAGGACGATGAGGAAACCCATCCGAACTCCTACTGATCCTGATGTGACAATCTCCATACAGTCCGGTTTGTTCGTCTAAGACTATCGCATATCGGGCCTAGGGTGCGGTAAGCGTCAGCCCCCTAAAAGCGGTATAAGTCGTGTCGGAGTGAAGCCCATTACATCTTTAGAAACTACTGGAACACCTACCAGTAAATCTCGTTTTCCCTGGCCAGGGACCTTGCGTAATGGCTCTCCAAACACAACGCGATATCAACTCCCAATACCGGGAGAGACGAATCCTATCTAACCGCCACTGCCTCCAAGTGCTTTGGGACTGCATCCAACTGCTACCTGTTTGCACTACTCAGTCGAGCCGTGGTAAGGTAGCAATCTAAGAACAGTAGGAACACACTTAAGGCGAAGCAGCAGTTTCAAGTCTATGGACTATGCTGTACTCATGTCACCTGGGAACTGTTAACTGACGACGAGTATAATACCAACCAACAGTTCCCTGCGAGTCATGTCCGGTGTACCTGTAACCCAACGAGCACCTGCATACTATCCCAGTACAACGTACTAATGGCTATGGGTCAGACCATTTCCCCTTGTTAGGTTTACCTAGCACCTCATGAAGGGTTTGCAAGCATCACATGTCTCAAAATTAAATTTTTAAGGTGCTAAGTGAACATGCAAAGAATCATCACTAGAAATTTAGGGTTTCTTAAACATACCAACAACACAAGTAGAAAAGGTTAGGGTTTTGAGAGTACAACCTTTGTAGCTCCCTACGCTATACTCCTCGGCTACTTGGGGTTTGAAAAAGGTCCGCTTGAACTCCTCTAGGTCCACGATGATCCACCCGGAGTCCGCTTTGTCCAAGCTTGTAACTTCGCAAGATCAAGAAAAGAAAATGGAAGCGAACACTCTTCACAAGTGGGCAAGACTTGCGTAGAATGGTGTTGTGGTTGGTTTTCTCACTTCAAAATCCTAACTTGGTGAATGTTTTGCTCACTTGAGAAATCTAGAGAGCAAGAGAGCAAGGAGGAAGAAGATGATGGCTTTTGAAATATCAAGAGAATGATAATTGTGTTGTTAAAAATAGAAAATATAAGTATATATATTTTCTATCTCTCATCTCAAACCATAGTTACAATATATGGATATTATTGTACTTGAGTTAAAACCCAAAAGGAAGATTAACACATGGTTAAAAGGTAGGTGAGCATGGTTAGTTCAAAGAAGAGTGTAGAAGATAATCATGTATTAATCTTTTTCTTTTCTTTTGTTTTAAAACAAATACAATATATATCCATATATGTAATTATAAGGTGTGAGTCTTATATTGCCACCATCTCCTATATATACAACCATGATAACCTTTATGTATGCATGTATGTGTGCATGCACATCCTATGTGCATGAATGAGAATGAGTGCATACATGCATGCATAAAGACAAGAAAGGATTTTAAGTGAGAAGCTAATGGTTAAATGATAAATCAACACTTGATTTATCAACCCGGTCATATCACATACGACCCGACCAAAAGCAAGCCGCCCGATTAATATACTGCATCTCATATGCGCATTTTAACCGGGCCTACGCACATATCGCATATGCGCACCACAACGTTTCGCCTGGACTAGGTAACTCCTTTGTGGGACTCTGCGACTCGTCAATACGCCGGCAGTGGGTGATGATCATATCAAGCACCCCCAAGCCGCAAGCGGTCGGCTAAACGTAACGACCACCCGGGTATTGAGCGATCAGAAGAAAACAAGCGAACCTGTTACAACTCCCGTCGAGCCAACCGGCAACACTACCGTACAGTCCGGCCTCTTCGTCAGATATGCTGCATATCGAGTCTAGGGTTGTTAACGTCGACCCCAATAACTCAATAAGTCGTGCCGATGAATGGTCTATAACAGATCGAGAAACTACTGATAACACTTATCAGCAAATATCAACAGCCCTGGCCAGGGACTTACTGATATAGCCAGTCGAGCACAGCACAGCATCAACTCCCAATACCGGGAGAGACGAATCCCCTCCTATCGCTTATCACCTTCGTGTGTCTCGGGACTGTACCCAACGGCCACCTGTTTGCACGACTCAATAGAGCCGTGGTAGGGTGGTAATCAAAGTACAGCGGGAGAACACACAAGACTCTATGACGATCTCGGGTCTACAGACTAACCTACACCAGTGTCACCTGAGAACTGCTATCCGACGATAGATATAATTTCATATAGGAGTTCTCGGCGAGTCCGTCCAGTGTACCCAGTCACCACTGAGCACCCATATACGATCTCGATGTCAAACATCGATGAATGTGGGATCCATCGCCCATCATATGGGTCTAGTATCATATACGCTAGTCTACTCTGGTATATCGATGCCCTGTCTCGATACACCTACGACTAGGGACATTCTAGGATATGCTTATAAACTACTGATGTCCCACTAGTATGATCTCTATCATAATCACAGTAGTCAAGTTAATATCCTCAGGGCTTTATCAACATGTATGAATGAATAAAAGCATGGTCAAAACAACATGTCAGATAAAGAATAACCAGATAGCATACTATCATGTCGAGCAAGAATTTACACTGAATATATATATATACATGTGTAAATACATCCACTATCACATAATGGCCTCCAGGGCATACATATATCCAACAATCTCCCACTTCCACTAAGGCCAGTTATTTGCGTATCTCATACCCAACATCTCAAAAAGTCGCTCATGCTGCGGCTGACGGAGAGCCTTGGTGAGTGGATCCGCGGCGTTATTCTTTGTGTCTACTCTCTTAATCTCGATCTCGCGGCGATCAACAATCTCCCGGATCAAATGAAAGCGCCTCAGGATGTGTCTGGACCGCTGATGGGACCTGGGCTCCTTGGCTAATGCCATCGCCCCATTATTATCACAATACAATGGTATTGGATCAATAATGGTTGGAACTACTCCTATCTCCGAGACGAACTTCCTCATCCAGACGACTTCCTTGGCGGCATCATTTGCAGCAATGTACTCAGCCTCCATCGTAGAGTCTGCAACGGTATCCTGTTTGGAACTTTTCCAACTTACCGCCCCTCCATTGAGGGTAAATACAAACCCTGAGATAGATTTTCTGTCGTCCTTATCGCTCTGGAAGCTCGAATCGGTAAAGGCCTCCATTTGGAGATCTCCATTACCATACACCAAGAACAATTCTTTAGTCCTTCGCAAGTACTTAAGAATGTTCTTCACAGCTATCCAGTGATTCTCCCTTGGGTTGGATTGATACCTGCTTACAATACTAAGTGCATAAGCTATATCTGGGCGTGTACATAACATCGCATACATTATAGATCCTACTGCCGAAGCATAGGGTATAATGCTCATGCGAACTCTCTCTTCATCGGTCTTTGGACAAGAATCCTTGGAGAGAGTGGCCCCATGGCAAGCGGGTAAGGCACCCCGCTTGGAGTCTTCCATACTAAACCTTTTTAGGATGGTGTTGATGTACTTGGTTTGGGACAATCCCAATAACCTCTTGGATCTATCCCTATAGATCCTTATGCCCAGAATGTATGTGGCATCTCCCAGGTCCTTCATGGAGAACCTTAGTGATAAGAAAGATTTGACCGACTGTAGCATAGGAATATCATTTCCTATCAGAAGAATGTCATCCACGTACAATACGAGGAATGTGACAGCTCTCCCTACAGCCTTCTTATAAACACAAGGTTCATTTGGATTTTTTATGAAATCAAACTCTTTGATAACATCATCGAAATTGATGTTCCAACTCCGTGATGCCTGCTTTAACCCATATATGGATTTAAACAATCTACATGCTTTCCCGCTGCTCCCACTGTCAATGAAGCCCTCCGGCTGATCCATATAAACGCATTCTTCTAAATCCCCATTTAGAAATGCCGTTTTAACGTCCATCTGCCAGATTTCATAGTCATAATGAGCAGCAATAGCAAGTAGGATCCGAATGGATTTAAGCATGGCTACGGGCGAAAAAGTCTCGTCATAGTCCAAACCTGGTCTTTGACGAAAACCCTTTGCCACAAGTCTTGCCTTGTAGGTCTCTACCTGCCCATCTATAGCATTCTTTCTTTTAAAGATCCATTTGCATCCCACAAGTTTTACCCCAGGGGGTACAACGTCCAAAGTCCAAACTTTGTTGGTGTACATAGACTCCATTTCGGATCTCATGGCATCTAGCCACTTCACAGAGTCACCACTCGTGATAACTTGCTGAAAACTGGTAGGATCATCATCCTCTATGATGCAGTCTTCTCTGTCACCATCAATGAGGAAACCGTAGTACCTCTCCGGTGGGCGAGAAGTCCTACCAGACCTACGGAGTGGCTGAGGTTCCTCAGTTTCTATTGCAACAGCTGGTTCAACCAAGTCGTCATTTATAGTTTATGTCTCTAGAACCTCTTCTAGATCCACCACATTGCCATCATCTTTACCTGTGAAAAACACTTTTTCTAAGAATGTGGCATGCTGAGAAACAAACACCTTTTGTTCTTCCTTGTGGTAGAATAGATATCCATAAGAGTTCCTTGGATATCCCACAAAGTTACACATGACTGACCGTGTCTCGAATTTGTCCGGATTCTGCTTTTTAACATAGGCCGGGCAACCCCAAATCTTAATTCTCTTAAGAGATGGTCTCTTCCCATGCCATATCTCATATGGCGTGGTAGACACGGTTTTAGTTGGAACCCTGTTCAGAAGAAACGCTGTAGTTTCCAATGCATGCCCCCAAAATGAGACAGGTAACTCAGCATCACTCATCATGGATCGGACCATATCTAATAGGGTCCTATTCCGTCGTTCAGACAGACCGTTGTGCTGTGGTGTGTAAGGAGGAGTAAGTTGAGAGAGAATCCCATTCTCTTTTCGGAAGTTTGCAAATTCTGTACTGAGGTACTCCCCACCTCGATCTGATCGAAGCATCTTGATACTCAAGACAGTTTGTTTTTCTACTTCTTGTTTATATTCAGTGAATTTCTCGAAAGCTTCGGATTTGTGCTTTAATAAAAATACATGACCGAATCTTGAGAAATCGTCAGTGAAAGTAATGAAGTAAGAAAAACCGCCTCTAGCTTGTGTAGACATTGGCCCACATACATCACTATGTATGAGTCCTAGGAGCTCGGTAGCTCTTTCTCCGTGTCCGGTAAACGGAGTTTTGGTCATTTTACCCTTGATACAAGACTGGAAAGTCGCAAAAGATTTATATTCTGTCACGACCCGAAATTGGTACGTGATGGCCCTAATACTACGCAACACCTCCAGACGTAACGCAGTAAAAGAAAGCCAATACCCAGAAATCTAAACCATAAAAATACGGAAAAGATAATAAAAGTTTTGGAAACATTTGAAATCACAACCCAAATTCTTTTAAAAGAGTCCATTTTTTTTTCTTTAAAATTTTGGCAGCACCTCCTTTGTAAAACAAGCCCCCAAAAAGGTACAACATAATATAAAGTAAAGCATACCAAACGGGAGCAAAATCCACGCCCAACGGCGGAAAACAACACCGCAACAGATATACGACGCCGTAGCGAAGAAATAAGAGACAAAAGAAAGGAAACTGTATAAAAGCAACAAATCCACAATATATACAAAATCGTCCTCACCAAGTCTCTAAGTCACAAAATACTGGTAGTAGATGGAGAGTACAAGATACAACGAATATACAGTACAATCTCAGATAACCACAAAACCCACCTGGGCAAAACTGCACACTAACAGGCGAAGTGGTATCCGCAGCCAAAAGATGATAGATAGGTGAATAGCTGAATAGCTTGCCTCGACTACTCTGGGGAAACACCTGCAATACCTGTGGCACAACGGGGGTGAGTTGCCAACTCGTGAATAGTAAATAACATATGCAGGTAATCGCAAGAATGTACGTACAACATGAATCTAAGATATGTCAATTTCAGTAATAACAGGTCATATGAGTACGAAATAATGGAAAGTACACTAACAAGTGCCACCAATATATAAAGCAATAATGATATGACAACAGTATGCAATAATCATGCACTGGGGATATGAGAAAGTAAATGTGCAGCACTCATGAAGGTACACTCACAGGTACTCCTAATACATGGAACAGTGCACAAGTATATAAAGATGAGGTATGGAGTGAAATATGTCATTTCCACGGAATCCTGACATCGTGGTAGGATCACAATCCAGCAAGACAAATCAAAATCCCAATCCCTCAAATCAGCCCCCAAATTGGCTCTCATATCATCTAAGTGTCACATCTCCTCAACTGCACAATATCAAGTATATCTCGCATATGTATCGAATGTACAACATCAAGTAGATCTCACATATCTAATATGTACAATAACAGTATATCTCACATATATCAAATGTACAACATCAAGTGGATCTCACATCTCTCGTATGTACAATATCAGGTATATCTCACATATATCAAATGTACAAAAGCAAGTGGATCTCACATCTCTCGTATGTACAATATCCGGTATATCTCACATATATCAAATGTACAACATCAAGTGGATCTCACATCTCTAGTATGTACAATATCAGGTATATCTCACATATATCAAATGTACAACCTCAAGAGGGTCTCACATCTCTAGTATGTACAATATCAGGTATCCAATCCCAATGAATCTCTTATATCCCAAAACAAATCTCCAGCACAGTTCTAACATCCTAATATAATGTCATAATAAATATGATGAGGGAAATACACATATATTAGCGTCCCATTCCACTAATATTGGTGTAAGGGTATATATAACAGCTGCTCAATCCCCTGTTATATATACAAATGAGTAATTAGAAATATCATGAAACCAATGTGCCAAGCATCGACACAGAAATACTGATCCATCAGGTGCTGTCTCCATGACTGGCCCCCTGATAAGTACGTATCATACGCTATCCCGAGAGCTCGAGTGCCTAGCTCTGACCCTCGCCTCTCGACGTATCCATACGCACATGACTCCCGTCGGTATCCACTCGATAGCCGATGAGTCAATGGTCCTGTCACCGGAAAGTATGGTTCCCCTAAGCCTCATCGCCTAGCACCGCGATGTCGACTCACACAGCGACACGTTCTTGCTTCAGGGTACCTCCGGGCCCCACCATGTACCCATACACGGATCCCTCCTTTCCTCGCGTAGGGTATACATCAGAACCGATAAATCTCATGGTGGATGCTATAATATCATATCAAGGAAACCGGGTTTTTCAATGTATGCATAATTTCATGAACTACCACGGTTCCCAAATCCAGAAAACATCATGAAAAATCCATGTAACAATGCGATAATCCATGAATAAAGTATACGCAACATAAAACTGTAATGAAAGCGTATAAAAGAAAAGCATAGCATTCACCAGATATAAATGAACACATGAATGGTATAGCAGAAATATAGGTATCTACCTACATGATGATGTGATATACCTATCAGGTATAAGTAAAGTATGAAATGCAAGTACACCTGTAGCTATGTCCTTAGGTGTGTATGTACCTAACACTAATGGTACAAGATCCTATAGGTAAACAGGAACCAGCATATCAAAGTCTAAGTTATAAACGATAATAAATATGTATCAAAGTCACAATGTCCCTAACCAGACATTATCATTTCTAATTATAGGTTGTGTATGACATGGCAATTATTGACGGTGTGTGTGGCATACAATCAGTGCTCTCGCAATCTGAGCCGTCAATAATAGTGCAGTGTCCTAAGGATACTAGTCCAAGCACAACTATCACTAAGCAGAAAGGTAATTGCGCAATTCTAAACATGACATAGAATATGCGACGAATGTAAATATTTCTATCCCAGACGCATAACGCCATGCGGGCGATTCCCCTGTAGATGTTAAATCTACTCACCCACACTCCAAGCTAGAAGAAGTCTACCACCTGTATCCCCCTGTGGCAGTGTCCGTAGTCTCCGCCTGCGAACCTGCAACAAATAAACAACAACAAATACATATATTAATAATAACTCTAAAACACAAACAAGCTACACCTAACCGACACAACAACACACAACCACCTCTTAAGTGTTCGTATCGTGGCTAACGAGAGTAGCAACACGACGAAAACAACTTAAGAGCGAAACCACGAAAATTGCACGACCCGTGTCGTAACACGTATCGCGCGGACACAAAACACTAGAAACTACATAATTGATCCCAGATTTTTCCTACTGTGAAAACTAAACAAACAAACAAGACCAGAAGAACCCTAACCATAGCAGATACCTACAGACAAAATCCCAAACCCTAACTCCTCAGCATGGCCGGCGTCGCCGGCCCCTCCTTTAGCCGTCGCCGGCCCTGGACGGTGGCCTGGGGTCCATCTCGAAGGTGGTGCTCCAGGTCCCCTAGTACAACACTACCACTATGTTTAATTTTCCAGTACAGTACCCGGGTCAAAGCAGATCCTAGAAACCACAAACCGACACTAAAATACGATATTTCGCATCAAAACCTAATTTAACATTCTAAACTGAAACTATTAAACAACAAAGCACAAAAACTAACTAAAGAAGAGATAAGGATCATTACCTAACTGAAAGAAGCCAAAGAACCAAGCTTTGTGCACTCCAAGTCAAGAAAATGAAAAGTCTTGAAGAAAAATGGGATTTTTGATGAAAAGAGAAGGATTTATGAGGGTTTTGTGAAGAAATTGTGATGAAAAGAGATAGAGAAAAGCACAAGGCAGGAGAGGGGAGAGGAAGCTCGGCCAAGTGAGAGGGAGGAGAGAGAGGGGGAAGTTTCTATGCAGTTGCCTAACAAAACAAAGCAATAAATGCTTTCACACACACCTACACACATTCATGCATCTTCTTTTCTTTTCTTTTCTATTCTTTTCTTTTCTTTTTCCCCTTTAAACCTTGTCCACACAATCATTAAGCTATATGGTTTAGTTTAAGTTAAGGAAAATTTAAGAAAAGATGAAAAGAGAAGATTTCCAAAAATGTGCAAACCGGATTAAAATAACATTAAAATTGGGAAAAATTCAAATTGGACCAAAACGTCACATATACTCCCAAAGTGTGCGCACTAGCTTTATTTTATCAAAACTAGGTGCTGGCAAGTCGATATGGCCGTTTGATCACAATCGGTATAAAACTGAAAATACCGACGAATTTCACCCAAAAACAGAAACATACACAAAACGATTTCTAGAACGTTACATATTCAAAAGGGTTTAAATATCCATCTTTGTGTAACTTGTTTAGTCTTGTTTCGTTAATATGACTAAGTCTACAGTGCCAAAGAAAAGCTTCATTTATTTCTGAAAGTTTTCTTTTATTAGTGTGTTGTATGCTGAAAACTGTGTGTTGATTTAGGACGTATATCCCGTTATTAAGTGTACCATACCCAACCAACATTTGATTTAGGTGAATGTTCATAACATTGTTCTATAATACAAAATTATATCCTTCATTGTCTAACAAAGAAACAGATATTATATTACAAAGCGTACTTGGTACAAAATAACATGGGTTCAAAACCAATATACACCCAGATGGCAACCCCAAGTGATACTCTCCTACTGCGACTGTATGTACATTGGAACCATTTCCAACGCGGAGAGTATGGTCACCTGTCTTCAAAACTTTGCTATTTCTCAGCCCCTGCATAGAATTGCAAATGTGAGAACCTGAACCGGTATCTAATACCCAGGAAGCAGAGTTTATTGAAAAACAGTTTTCTGTCACAAACACACCTGAAGCGGAAGCATCCCCATGCTTCTTCTTGAGATTTAAGTACTCCGTACAGTTGCGCTTCCAATGTCCTACTTTGTGGCAATGAAAACATTCACCTTTCCTCGAGTCTCCAGCTTTGGACTTTTCCTTTCCCTTCACCTTTTTAACTCCACCCTTAGGATTGGTGGGCCTCTTCTTTTTCTTTCCTTTGGCCTTAGCCTTTGGGCGAGAAAAGGAAGATTGTCCAACAGTCATAACGGGAGTTTTCACTGATTTTAGTGTGCTCTCTGCACTCCTTAACATATTAAGGACTTCAGGTAGTTCCCTCTCCATATTGTGCATTTTGAAGTTAACTATGAACTGAGCAAATGTGGAGGGGAGAGACTGCAGAATATTATCCGTATATTGTTCATTGTCCATCGTCCATCCAAGGTCCTCAAGCTCTTCTATAAGAGCTATCATCTTCAGAACATGGTCTCCTACTGATGTGCCAGGGGCCATTCGCATCTGAAACAATTTCTTTGATGCTTCGTATCGTAATCCGCGGGATTGCTCTCCATACAACTCCTTTGTATGGAGGAATATGGTTTGAATGTCCATATTCTCGTGCTGCTTTTGATGTGTATTGTCCATCGATGCAAGCGCGAGGCATTTGGCCGTGGCACAGTCAGCGTCCCATATCTTGCGGACTTCAATGTCCGCAACTGAGGATTTTGGACCTGGGGTGGGCGGGGCTGAAGCCGTGAGGACATATGATACTTTATCATAAGTCAAGGCTATTTTCAGATTCCTCGGCCAATCTTTATAATTGGTCCCATTCAATTTGTTTTTATCTAGTAGAAGCTTGAGTCCAGTCATTGGTATCTGCCATTAAGAGAGAGAAAAGAATACACTCAGCGAAAGCTCTTGCAAAGATTAGATTGGTTATTATCTTGTCTAATCGATGTCTCCCACTGCTTTAATCAAGTTTTTCTTTCAAACCTTAAAAAGAAAACTAGCCAGGATTAATTACAGTCTACAACTTCGCTAACCGTTCAGCCAGGCCAGTGTCGGTACTTGAAGGAGGTTCCCCGTGCTTTCGCACGGAACTAATTAAAGTAAACCTCGTTTTCCCATAGGCGTAGCCCCGTTAACACCTTTCTAGACACCTAATGAGTTAGCTAATTGTAAACTGCAAAACTCTTCTAGGAGAAACTATTGCCCACAGTGGGATCGGGATCCAACCATCATATGGAAGGTATGCAATCTCATTGCAAATCTCAACACTTGAAATTCCCGATATGATTTTTACCCCTAGTATCTATGACCTTGGCTATGGTCAACAAATCATAAGTACTAGTCAAGTTCAGCACGTCATTTCTTGATTAATCAGACCCGTTTACATGACCCTTGGCTAAGGTCAACAAAGTCATATGCCCGTCCTAATTAATCTGCATCATATGCATTGTAGGAAGACATCACTTCGCTACCGTACACTACGCCTTGGCTAAGGTCAACAAACGTAGCACGAATACTAAGTACTCTACTTCCTAAAATGACGGAGGGTTGCGGATGATTTTTAAGAAAATATTTAACGCTTTGAACTTGATATCGTCGTAGAATCAAATGGTTTTCAAAAGGAGTGGCTTGTGCTCCGCAGTTTTTGAAATATAGCTTTTTCATAAAGAGCCGAGTGGTTTTCAAATCCGATTCTACAACATCTTTTTTGGTTTATTTTCTTTACATTAATCATATTAATGTAATCCCATCATTTAAGTCCTTAAGCCAATCACAGAAAAGAAACGAAAATACAACGTACGCTTATGCCATCCGCATTCGCCGCAATGTTCCGTTATGCACTGTTAGGTTACTTAACTAACGGCATACCGGGACGGGACTAGCGCGGGTGTAAAACATAAGCAACGTCTACTATATATCTCATATATAATATATCATTCGTCTCAGATATCACAGAACACAGGCAGCAGAAACATATATATAATGTGGGATATACTAGGACGTCCGTATTTAGTATTTAGCCAACAATAGAAAATACGGATTCCACAGTCGCGATGAATAGCCAAGCCCACACCCCTAGACCCCTACAAGAGCGGCAAGCGACCCTACCAATCCTGGAGTTTAGGAGACCCGGTCTCGACTCCTCGAGATGGCCTCCCACTGAACCCCAGAACCCGGTCACTTGTGCTCCCCTCCTTGGGTCTATCCTAATGCGGAAAGTAAATAATATACAACACTGGTGACATCAACCTCAACCCGAAAGTGCCCCAAATAAAAGAATATTACATTACATTTGAATTTTACATGAATGAAAAATAAAACTCTCATCTCACATAAAACCCCCCGGCTATTCAATCGCGACAATCCTGCACATCATATCTCAACAACACATAATATCATATATCATCAACGTAAGTAAGTATGCGTACCCCGATTGTCGTTGATGTATAGCAATGAAACCGGCGATATCGACATACTACACTTACGGTCACATAAAAGAAAGTGTAAAACTACAATATTTGGAATCCGCATTCTCTTTAGACATCGTAAATCCGAGATATCTCATACCTCGCATTTCATGCCTAACTATATGAATTCCACATATTGTATCACATTCCAGATAAATAGACAGTATTAAACTTTTCGATCGAATGATCAAATACCCAAAATTTCCTAAAGCTCAACACTTGAGCGGAGTTCAAAAAACCCGGAATGTGTCACAGTAGTAGCGGTCCAGCCGTAGAAGGGTCAAGCCAACGCCTCACATGTGGCACGTCGTACTGCCTCAAACCCTAAGGTTCAAAAGGAAGTTCAAGACGGTCACATAATCGAGTTAAGGTTTGTTGTCTTCTAGAGGGTCCACCACAAAACTTGCACGTATTTCCGAAAGATTTAAACCCCGTGAAAAAGTGAGTTAATGATACTCGTTCGAACTTTATAATACTTTCTAAGTTACCCGGAAAAAACACGAAATTGAAATTCCGATCGAATCATAGAATCCAAAACAATCTCCAGAACATTTATCACTGAAACCAGATTAAAAATACCTAAAAACATCTATAAGCAGGAAATAAGAACACGGTACAAAAACGAGGGCTTAATTCATCCTTACGGCCGCGGAGCCATGGCCCAAGCAAGCTTTGGCCGCGGTTCCGCGGTGGGAGTTTGGAATTAGGGCTTCGTTTTTTACAGGGTTTCTTAGAATACCCTGCTGAATTTTTTACATATTTTTAATTATGAAAAATAACAGTTTTGAAAAAATGTCCAGAGAGTGCTAAAAAAACCGTATTTTTCGGTTCGATCGGAGTTTTAACTTCGTTAAAATGTCGCCTAAAGTTCTAGGTTGGCTCTGATACCAATGTTAGGTTTACCTACCACCTCATGAAGGGTTTGCAAGCATCACATGTCTCAAAATTAAATTTTTAAGGTGCTAAGTGAACATGCAAAGAATCATCACTAGAAATTTAGGGTTTCTTAAACATACCAACAACACAAGTAGAAAAGGTTAGGGTTTTGAGAGTACAACCTTTGTAGCTCCCTACGGTATACTCCTCGGCTACTTGGGGTTTGAAAAAGGTCCGCTTGAACTCCTCTAGGTCCACGATGATCCACCCGGAGTCCTCTTTGTCCAAGCTTGTAACTTCGCAAGATCAATTAAAGAAAATGGAAGCTAACACTCTTCACAAGTGGGCAAGACTTGTGTAGAATGGTGTTGTGGTTGGTTTTCTCACTTCAAAATCCTAACTTGGTGAATGTTTTGCTCACTTGAGAAATCTAGAGAGCAAGAGAGCAAGGAGGAAGAAGATGATGGCTTTTGAAATATCAAGAGAATGATAATTGTGTTGTGAAAAATAGAAAATATAAGTATATATATTTTCTATCTCTCATCTCAAACCATAGTTACAATATATGGATATTATTGTACTTGAGTTAAAACCCAAAAGGAAGATTAACACATGGTTAAAAGGTAGGTGAGCATGGTTA
Source organism: Agapanthus africanus (assembly GCA_030015575.1). Classification (NCBI taxonomy): domain Eukaryota; kingdom Viridiplantae; phylum Streptophyta; class Magnoliopsida; order Asparagales; family Amaryllidaceae; genus Agapanthus; species Agapanthus africanus. Next base: position 214,538,049 of record JASDDO010000004.1, read on the forward strand.
GTTCAAAGAAGAGTGTAGAAGATAATCATGTATTAATCTTTTTCTTTTCTTTTGTTCTAAAACAAATACAATATATATCCATATAAGTAATTATAAGGTGTGAGTCTTATATTGCCACCATCTCCTATATATACAACCATGATAACCTTTATGTATGCATGTATGTGTGCATGCACATCCTATGTGCATGAATGAGAATGAGTGCATACATGCATGCATAAAGACAAGAAAGGATTTAAGTGAGAAGCTAATGGTTAAATGATAAATAAACACTTGATTTATCAACCCGGTCATATCACATACGACCCGACCAAAAGCAAGCCACCCGATTAATATACTGCATCTCATATGCGCATTTTAACCGGGCCCACGCACATATCGCATATGCGCACCACAACGTTTCGCCTGGACTAGGTAACTCCTTTGTGGGACTCTAAGACTCGTCAATACGCCGGCAGTGGGTGATGATCATATCAAGCACCCCCAAGCCGCAAGCGGTCAGCTAAACGTAACGGCCATCCGGGTATTGAGCGATCAGAAGAAAACAAGCGAGCCTGTTACAACTCCCGTCGAGCCAACCGGCAACACTACCGTACAGTCCGGTCTCTTCGTCAGATATGCTGCATATCGAGTCTAGGATGGTAACGTTGACCCCAATAACTCAATAAGTCGTGCCGATGAAAGGTATATAACAGATCGAGAAACTACTGATAACACTTATCAGCAAATCTCAACAGCCCTGGCCAGGGACTTACTGATATAGCCAGTCGAGCACAGCACAGCATCAACTCCCAATACCGGGAGAGACGAAACCCCTCCTATCGCTCATCGCCTTCGTGTGTCTCGGGACTGTACCCAACGGCCACCTGTTTGAACGACTCAGTAGAGCCGTGGTAGGATGATAATCAAAGTACAGTGGGAGAACATACAAGACTCTATGACGATCTCGGGTCTACAGACTAACCTGCACCAGTGTCACCTGAGAACTGCTATCCGACGATAGATATAATTCCATATAGGAGTTCTCGGCGAGTCCGTCCAGTGTACCCAGTCACCACTGAGCACCCGTAAACGATCTCGATGTCAAACATCGATGAATGTGGCAACATCCATCGCCCATCATATGGGTCTAGTATCATATACGCTAGTCTACTCTGGTATATCGATGCCCCGTCTCGATACACCTACGACTAGGGACATTCCAGGATATGCTTATAAACTACTGATGTCCCAATAGTATGATCTCTATCATAATCACAGTAGTCAAGTCAATATCCTCAGGGCTTTATCAACATGTATGAATGAATAAAAGCATGGTCAAAACAACATGTCAGATAAAGAATAACCAGATAGCATACTATCATGTCGAGCAAGAATGTACACTGAATATATATATATATATATACATGTATAAATACATCCACTATCACATAATGGCCTCTAGGGCATACATATATCCAACACCCCTGCTGGGACGAGAAGCGTATACACTAGTCTACTCCGGAGTATTGGTGCCCTGTCTCGATAATCCTACGACTAGGGACCTGAAAAAGGATGTGCTTGTAGATTACCCAGCCCCTACTAGTGTGACTGCCATCACAACGCTGGTAGTCAAGCAAGATCCTAAGGGCTCTATCAATATATATTCGCGATATGCTAAAAGAAATATATACACATATTAAGATAGATATAAACCAAGTAGCATACTACTATATTGAGCAAGACTGATAATACTACAATGAATATCCCAAGCTTCCATTAAGTAATATACAAACTAGTATGATACAATAATGGCCTCTAGGGCATATACACTAACAATCTCCCACTTGCACTAGGGCCATGACTGGCGTATCGCAGACCTATCATATCGAATAGCCTCTCGAAATGTGTCTATGGTAAGGCCTTTGTGAATGGATCTGCAGTGTTCTCCTCTGTAGCAACTCTCCGGACCTCGATCTCCCGGCGATCTATGATCTTCCTGATCAGGTGATACCGCCTTAAGGTGTGTCTGGACTTTTGATGGGACCTGGGTTCCTTCGCTAAAGCTATAGCCCCGTTGTTGTCACAATACAGAGGTATTGGATCAACAATGGATGGAACCACCAGAAGTTCTGTTAAGAACTTCTTTACCCAGACTGCTTCTTTTGCGGCATCAGAAGCTGCGATATACTCCGCTCCTGCTTGGAACTCTTCCAGCACACCGCCCCTCCATTGAGGGTAAAGACATAACCTAACATGGACTTGGAGTCATCCTTGTCACTGTGGAAGCTGGAGTTAGCAAAAGCCTCGATCTGGAGGTCTTTTCCACTGTAAACCAAGAACATATCCTTAGTCCTTCTCAGGTACTTGAGAATGTTCTTTACTGCTATCCAGTGCTTCTCCCCTGGGTCTGACTGATACGGGCTTACCACGCTTAGTACGTAAGCTACATCTGGTCTGGTACACAACATCACATACATTATAGAGGCTTCCGCAGAAGCGTAGGGTATAATCGACATGCGATTCCTTTCCAAATCAGTCTTGGGTGACATCTCTTTGGAGCAGGTGATTCAGTGACAAGCCGGTAAATTACCACGCTTAGAATCTTCCATACTGAATCTTTTCAGTATAGTGTTGATATACCTTGACTGCGAAAGTCCCAACATCCTTTTAGATCTATCACGATAGATCTGGATCCACAGAATGTAAGAGGCATCACCCAGGTCTTTTATGGAGAACCTGTGTGATAAGAATACTTTGATAGATTGTAGCATAGGAATGTCATTTCCTATCAAGAGAATGTCATCCACATACAAGACGAGGAATACGACAGTTCATGCTACAATCTTACTATAAAAACATGGCTCATCTGGATTTTTGATAAAGTTATATTCTTTGACCGTTTCATCAAAACAAATGTTCCAACTCCGCGATGCCTGCTTTAGTCCATAAATGGACTTAAGCAACTTGGACACTTTCCCTCTGTTCCCACTCTGATTGAAACCTTCTGGCTGATCCATATAGACGCACTCGTCCAAATTTCCATTTAGAAAAGCCGTCTTTACGTCCATCTGCCAGATCTCATAATCATGGAAGGCAGCAATGGCAAGAAGGATCCGAATGGATTTGAGCATAGCCACTGGAGAAAAAGTTTCGTCATAGTCCAAACCAGGCCTTTGACGAAAACCTTTTGCAACAAGTCTAGCCTTATAGGTTTCCACCTGTCCATCTACACCAATCTTCTTTCTGAAGATCCACTTGCATCCTATGGGTTTTACCCCATCTGGAGCAAAGTCCAAAGTCTATACTTTGTTGGTGTACATAGACTCCATCTCGGTCCGCATTGCATCCAGCCATCTTACCGAGTCGCCGCTCTGAATAGCTTAATGGAAGCTAGTAGGTTCATCATTATCAATAACGCAATCCTCTCTATCCCTGTCTATGAGAAAACCGTAATATCTTTCAGGCGGATGAGATGGCCTACTACTCCTTCGGAGGGGTGCGGGAATGTCCTATTCTTCTGGAACTTCTGGTTCTACCAAGCTTTCAGTAGTAGCTTGTGGTTCTGGAATTTCTTCCAGTTCTATTTCGCTCCCACTTGTTTCCTTTTCTAAAAATTGTTGTTCTAGAAAATGGGCATTACGAGAAACAAAAACCTTTTATTCCTCTGCGTAATAGAAAAAAATACCCCTTGGAGTTCTTTGGATATCCCACAAACTTACACTGTACTGAGTGTGCCTCGAGTTTGTCCGCATGCTGCTTTTTATCAAAAGCTGGACATCCCCATATCTTGAGATACTGAAGATAGGGTTTCTTCCCACTCCACATCTGATATGGTGTGGTAGGCACAGTCTTGGTAGGAACTCTGTTCAAAAGATATGCAGCTGATTCTAGTGTATAACCCCAGAAAGATCGTGGTAACTCAGCATTATTCATCATGGAACGTACCATATCCAATAGGGTTCGGTTTCATCTCTCCGATACACCGTTGTGTTGTGGAGTGTATGGAGGAGTAAGCTGAGAGAGAATTCCTTTCTCTTTTAGGTAACCCAGGAACTCGACACTTAAGTATTCACCACCTCGATCAGATCTCAGTGTCTTGATACATTTGCCGGTTTGGTTTTCTACTTCATTCTTATATTCTCAGAATTTCTCAAATGCCTCGGATTTATGTTTCATCAAGAAAATGAATCCATACCTAGAGAAATCATCCGTAAACGTAATGAAATATGAAAAAACGCTTCTTGCATGTGTAGACATTGGACCACATACATCGCTGTGTATGAGTCCTAAGAGCTCGCTCTCTCTTACTCCATGTCCAGTGAATGGAGTCTTTGTCGTCTTTCCTTTGAGACATGATTGACAAGTGGCATAAGATTGATATTCGAACGGATCCAAGTATCCTTCTTTATGTAACTTGGTTAACCTTGTCTCATTGATATGACTAAGTCTACAATGCCATAAGAAAGCCTGATTTATATCTGGAGACTTCCTTTTTAGTGTGTTCTGGACATTGAAAATCTGCAATTGGTTTAACACGTATATACCGTTATCTAGTGTACTGGACCCAATCAAACCATGATTAAGGTGGATATTAACAACATCGCTTACAAACGTGAAATCATAACCTTCTTTTGATAAGAACGATACTGATATGATCTTACACGTTAAACTAGGTACACAAAAACAGTTGCACAAAACCAAAATATGTCCACTCGTCAATCCAAGGTGATAATCCCCTACGGACGCAGCATCCACGCCCGCTCCGTTCGCAACTCTCAGGGTCATATCACCAGTCTTCAGTACTCTACGGCTTCTCAGTGCCTGCAATGAATTGCATATATGAGATCTTGATCCGGTATCCAATACTCAGGAAGTAGAGTTGATTGACATACAATTTTCAATTACAAACACACCTGAAGCCGAAGCCACAACTTGCCTCGGGTCCTGGTTCTTGGCATTCCAAGCTTTGTAATCCTTCTTCCAATGGCCTTTCCTATGACTGTGGAAGCACTCTTCCTTTGCTACTACCAGCACCGCAACCTTTTCCTTTCCCTTGACTCCCACCTTACCAACACCACCTCTTGTTTTGGTAGCGGCCTTCTTCTTCCTTCCTTTGGCCCTTGCCTTGGATCTGGAAGAGGAAGCACCACGAACAAACATAGCAGGTGTTTCCCTTGCTTTCTGCAAGGTGCCCTCTGCACTCCTCAACATGTTAAGGAGTTCTGGAAGTTCAACTTCTTTACTTTGAATATTGAAATTCAAGATAAACTGGGCGTAGGTAGAAGGAAGGGACTGGAGAACCAAGTCTGTATACAGCTCGTTCTTTAATATTGTCCCGAGGTCCGCGAGCTCCTCAATGTAGCCAATCATCTTAAGGACATGATCCCCTACAGATGATCCGACGGCCAGTCTCGACTGAAACAAGTTCGTCGAGGTCTCGTATCTAGCTATACGAGATTGCTCTCCATACAGTTCCTTGGTGTGGAGAAATATGGATTCAAGATCCATATTCTCGTGCCTCCTCCGATGTTCATTATCCATAGAGGCAAGCACGATGCGTTTGGCCTTCGCGCAGTCTATCTCCCAGTTCTTGCGGATTTTCTTATCCACGACATTGGATTATGGACCTGGGACGGCAGAGGCTTTAGTAGTAAGGATATACCATAATTTGTCATAGGTGAATGCCATCTTGACATTCCTGAACCAATCTTTATAGTTTGGCCTTGTCAAAATATTTTTATCTAATAATAATTTAAGGCCAGCCATGTTCTTGGTCGCTGCAATTAGGAGAGAGAGAAGAAAACACTTTAGCATGATGCTCTTGCAAGTTGAGAGTCGTTTTTAGTTTATCTAAACAGGACGGCTCCCACTGTTTTCCGAATCCTTCCTCAAACCATAAAAGAAGAACTAGTCAGGACTATTCTCACCGTACAATACTTGCTTAACAGTTCATCCAGGCCAGTGTCGGTACTTCGAGGGAGGTTTTACGACGCTTTCGCGAAGTTCCTTAATTAAATAACCTCTTTTCCCTGGGGCGTAGCCCCGCCGACACCTTTCTCGACACCTACTTGGTTTATAGCATTGATCGTTAAGTGAAAGAATCTCCCGATGAGTAGCATATACTCACAGTATGATCGGGATCCAAATATCATGATGTAATAAAACTGAAGGAATCCTACCAAAATTATCACACTCCAAATGGTATGCAACTCTAGCAAGTTTCAGTTTCTTTAGAAATTCCCGATATAGAGTTTTGCCCCATGCTTTTATGACCTTGACGTTGGCCAAAATATCATACGTCACATGTCAAGTTCTACCCATCATTATCTTATTAATTTGAACCCACCCGTACAAACCCGTGACGTTGGCCAAATGGCAGTATGACTGTCCCAAACCAACTCATCTATCTATGCAACAGATGAATACCCAACAGCTACCAAACACTATGCCTTGGCGTTGGTCAAAATACATAGCTTGAATACTACTGAATACCCAAATGAAATGACAGAGGGCTACGAATGGTTTTAGCGAAACCGTGAACGTAGTGAACTTAATATGATCGAAGGAACCTGATAGCTTTTAAAAGGAGTGGTTTAAGCTCCACAATTAAAAATCTGCTGTTTCTAAAATAACCGAGTGGTTTCTTTTAAATTGTTCCAACGATTCCACTTTGGTTTATTTTCTTTGCATTAATATAACGCGTCCCATCAATTAACCTATCATTGCAGAAAACAACGAAAATACGGCGTCCGCTTATGCCATCCGCATTCGCCACTGGGCCCCGTCATTCACCCGTTAGGTTACTTAACTAATGACAGAGCGGGGGCTGGGCTAGCGCGGAGGAAAAGCATAAGCAACGCCTACTAGATATCATATATAGATATTGTACATTCGTCAGACGCAATAATAGGCATTCCAGATCACTGATTAACATATTGGATATTCTAGGAATCCGCATTTCTTTTGAGCCTGCAATGAAAGACGGATTACATAGTCGTGATGAATAGCCAACCCCACCCTAGACCCCTATGGGTATGGCAAACTACCCATCAAGTACCCGAAGTGAAGCGGTCTCCCTCAACGACGTGAGTAGGCCACTAAGCACTTCAAAGTACCCGGTAGTTTGTGCACCCCACCTTGGGTCTATCCTACGAGCAGAAAACAGTAAATGAAATAATACAACGGTGGCTACAACCTCAACCCGGATGTGCCCCGCAAAAGAATATTACAATAATTTATAATTTATAAATGAATGAAAGAAACACTCGTCTCACATCCCCGGCTATCCATTCATGACAATCCAACACGTTCATATTCACAAACATAAAGTTACCATTACAAAAATGTACAACCCCCTGCTAACCGACATATAGCAATTAGGGGAGGTTTACGAACCCATTAATCAAAACACAGATATAATCCAGTTAGCCAAAGTTCTTAGAATTTCGATCAATCACTACATTTGAATCTACTCCAAATACTTCTCTGTGCACAAAATTCCTGAGCAGAAAAAAAATATCCTAGAAAACCCAACATAAACACAGAAGAATACCTGAGCAAATTTGGGTTGACTCGGTGTCAACTCGGCCATGGATCCACGACAGATAGCTTGTATCGGACGCGGTTCCGCGACAGTTTGGCCGAGTCACAACCCCAAATTTCTTCACAATTCTTAAAAAACCCTGCTTGTATTTTTAAGGTCCCTGAAAAAAAATTTAGACCTCAATTTAAAATCGGCAGAAACTTCGTGAAAATATTGTTTTTTTCGGGATTAAATCACGATCGAATTTCTAAATACTTTGCTAACATGTTAGTTATGGTTTATCCGGGCTCTGATACCACTGTAAGTCGACGTTACACACCCTACAAGATGCGGGGAGGCGGAATAGGTAAAACAATCATTTTTTTCAAAGTAACATCGACTATCAAACGGATCTTTGCTAAACCCTAACTAACAAACTATCTAGAAGTAGTTAACTACTATGATAGATGATTATACCTCAAGATACTAGTCCTTCTTGTTCTTGTTGTTCACCTCCTCGTCGGCCTCCTCGATGTAATAGAAGATCCACCCGAGAGTTCCTTCTTCAAGCTTTAACCTCTAACTTGAGGTAATTAAGTGGCTAGGATTGCTAATCCAAGTGACCTAGAGGATATAGAGATTGATTAAGGATCTATTAGTCTTGCTAACCCTATGGTTCTCAACTCATGAGAGGATTAGGGTTAGGATGAAGAAGATGAGAGCTTGAGGAGAGAGAATGCATTTGTGATAATGAATTGAACTTGAGTCATTTGGATAATATCATGAAGCATGAAAATATCTAAGCAATAATATATTAAATCATCAACCATGCTTCATTAATTACCTAGAGATGAATCACCTCATGACTCATGGTGCAATTAATGAAAATAACACATCATCTCTCCACCTCATTAAGTTTAATTCACAAATGAATTAAAACTAAATGAGTCTCCTTTCTTCTAGAAGCTTCCCGACTAATTATGAGAATGCCCCTCCCATCCTGATGGTGCTCAATATTGGCGATATGAGATCAGGACACGTGGCGGATGACATGTCCTAAGACCCGAAAGAAAGGGCCCACAGAGGCCGACCAGGCCACCCTTATACCCGACCTGCAAGTACAAGCTGGCCCTCCTCGGCCCCCCCTGCAAATTTGCCTCCTCGGCCCCTCAGCTCGCCGCGAGATGCCACAGGACCAAGACTCCTCGACCCTTTTGCTCGGTTTCGAGCTCCCCAGCCGAGGCCGTCCTCCTCGGCACCTCCGACCGAACAACTCCACCACTTGCAGGCGTAACCGCCGCTCCGCAAATCTCGCCACGCGCAGATTATCCACCAGCAACGTCCCACATTCCATGCCATCACGATTCCCATTAATGGGTGATCCGCTCTTCACGCGGGCGTGACGTCGGGAGCGTAACAGCCGGCGAGACTCTCGCGCTTACCGCTGCGTGCTGCAGCCTCTATATAAACCCCCATCACAGAGGGGTCAAGTAAGGCATTTTTTACTCCATTTAGCCGTTACTCTGCTCGGATCTAGTACTAACTTGATCGTCGGAGGGTCCTCGGTGGTACCAAACCACCCCGGGACTTCTTTGCAGGTACCCGGCGCTAAACTCCTCAAATCACCAATCGCACCAAAACCCATTGAGATCCACACGCAACAGAAGATCACCATCAAAATCCACCGGGAGATCAACGGAAGACAACACCTGATGGAGACCCGAAAAGGACCTCCATCAGTTGGCGCCGTCTGTGGGAAAGAAACTCCACAAAAACAAAGTTGGCCTTCCGATCTTCGTCCGCATGGAGAGCAACCATCTTGAAGATCCCGGTACCAGCCGCCGCATTCCACTCACCGAAGGCGTGGATGAGCCTCCTCCAGCGACCATCATAAACGCCCTCGCTAGCCGGATAGATCGGCTACAGTCCCCTGTAGAGGCGCTCGTCCGCGTCCAAGCGGCCGGGCCTGGGCCCCAGATCGCCGCTCCACCGCCTCCAGAAGCCTCTGCTCCCATCGGGACGGCTGACCACCAGCAGGCTACGACTCCTGGCCACAGGTCACTCGCGCCGGTACTCCCTGAGGCCCGCTGGACGCCCCACGGCTCTACACCAAGGTCCGCCGCCAGAACGCCTCGCCTCAAGCCTCCTCACGACCCTTATCCCCATGAGGAGATATCAGTCACCTCGCCTGTCCACAGGCATGGTCGATACCATCCCCCTCGGCGGGGCCGCACAGAAGGGGTCCACATCGGCGGCTCGAGAGCCACCTCACCCAGGGAACTGAGGCGCCTCATCGAGGGGAACCGGGGACGCTCCCAGACGCAGGTCACCCGCAGCAGAGGCCAGGGATCCTAAGGTGCCGATTACTCGGGATAACACGGCCGACTCGACGCCCTTGAGAAGAAGATCGAGGGCATGCGCCGGGATGCTCACCTCTCGAGCGACGGGGCTAAGTACGCTTCCGATTCACTCACAAAGCCGTTCACCGAGGGATGCTCGCCGTCCACGTCTCCTCGCGCAACAAGCCTCCAAAGGTCTCTCTGTTCAATGGGAAAACCGACCCGAAGGACCATTTGGATACTTTCACCATAGGGATGAGCTTCCAGGACCACTCCGACGCCGCCCAGTGCAGGGCCTTCCCGGCCACCCTCATCCGCGCAGGTCGGGATTAGTTCCGGGGGCTTGAGCCCCGCTCGATCTCGACCTTCGACGAGCTGGCTACTCAGTTCCTCGGCCACTTCGTTGGGAACCGTTGGCAGAAGCGCACGGTCGACTACCTTTTCACAGTTAAGAGTGGGGACAAGGAGACGTTCAAGGCCTACATCACCCGCTTCTACAACGCCCTTCTCGAGGTCCCCGAGCACCGGGACGAGACCGTCATCACGGCGCTCAGATCTGGCCTGAGGCACAAGGAGTGGTTATGCTCCTTCGCGTTGGCACAACCCAAGACCATGGCCGAGGTCAAAGCGTGGACCGAGCGCGAGGTTCAGCTGGAATCCGAGGTGAACGGAAACCTCCCCCGAGCAGAACGATCCGACCAGAAGAAAAGGGCTCGGGAGGAGAGGCCGGAGAGTCAGCAGCCCTATCACTCGAAGTTCCAGGAGTATACCCCCCTCAATGTCTCCCTCGCAGTATTGCTAAAGTAGGCCCAGAACGAGGGGTTCTTCAAGTTCCCTCCGATCCCGCGATAGGCCGCGAAGCGAACCCGGGGCCCTTACTGCGCTTTCCATCGGATGCTGGGCTATGCCATGGAGGATTGCAAGCAACTCAGGGACTACATCGAAGAGCTCATCCGATCGGGACACCTCGCCGCATACTTGAGGGACAAACGGCAGGCCGACCGCGAGCAGGAGCAGCATCGCCCTCCCGCTGACCTGACCATCGGTTAGATCATGCTCGTTTCGGTCGACGGCCAGCACGGAACTCAGGGAGCCCCGTACCCTGTGCCAAGCACGGATGCCAACAGTTCTCCAGGGAGCTCGGGCCGAGCCAATAAAATCATCTACTAGCCTGTACTTTTCTTTTAGGACAATGTAAACTCTTCCTAGGGTCTGTTGTTAATTTAATAAAGATCAATGGAACATTGCGAAAAAAAGAGAAAAACCTTGTTTATTCAAAAGGTATTATGAGCTCCTCAGCCATACATACAAAAAGAAAAAGAAAATTACAACAGCAGGGGAAGGGGGTGCAGAGAGCACTGCTCATGATACTCGGCAAAGATCTCCACCAGCCGAGGCCTCGCGAGATCCAACCTCTCCCCTCGGTTCCCCCGCACGTGTTGACTCCGAGCCTCAACTCGTAGCACTCGCAGACAAGCGCCTCTGAGCGAGCCATCCGGTTCACGGAGAACAGGCCGAAGCGTCTCAGGGACCGCAGCTTGCCCACGGCCTCGTCATAGAGCTGCTCGGACAGAGGGTTGTAAAGCCCCAGTGATGCCCTCCAGATAGAGTACATTAGCAGCTGCAGCAGGGAGGAGCGTCGGGGGGGGGGGCAGCCGACCGAAATGGTCCTTGATGCTCCCATAGACCAACTGCACCGTGTCCTTGGTGCAGTTCTGGTCGTAAAGGTACACGTCTTCGAAGTGGATAATGTCGGGGATGGTAAACGGGAAGTCTTGCATTTTCGACTACCTGTTTATGAAGGATGGAAGGACCGGTACTCCTTCAGCCTTATATAGCCCACTGCGCCCCAACGGAGCTCAACAGTCGCCCGCTTTCACCCAAAAGTTTGCTGCCACGCGGCGGTCACCAATCCTTCTCTGGTGGAATCGAAATGACGCGCCCCTGACGCTTCGCCTCCCCCCACATTCAATGCACATGCTACGCGCACAGTCACCGCGACTGTTCCTGTTCTCCATGCTTACAGCTAGATGGCCGGGCTACACTTGACGAAGAATTAGCCAAAGCAGCTACCCTGCTCGGCTATACCTGGCCGGTAGCTTCCCTACTCGCAACGCCAGGATTCAAAGCCCTCACCAAGAAGCAACCCAGCAGCTACCCTGCTCGGTCATCCCTGACGGGTAGCTTCCCTACCGCAATGCCAGGGATCAGAAGAAGTCAAGCCCAACCTTCGCTCGGCTATCCCTGGAGGGTAGCTTCCCTGCCGCAACGCCGGGGATCAGAAAGTCCTCCCAGAGGTAGTCGAGCTCAACCGTCGCTCGGCTATCCCTAGCGGGTAACTTCCCTACCGCAGCGCCATGGATCAGAAAGCCCTCCCAGAGGCAGTCGAGCCCGAGGATCTCTCGCTCGGCTATCCTTCAAGACAAAAGCTCTCGCCAAGAGGCACCGGGAAGTAACCCTACCCGGCCAAGGGTCCTTGGTAGGCTTCTACAGCCCCTCCCATGCCAAGGACCGAAGTCCTCCCAGAGGCAGTCGAGTCCTTGCTCGGCTATCCCCGGCTGGTAGCTTCCTACCACAACCGACAGGGATCAAAGTCCTCGTCAAGAGGTACTGGGCAGTAACCCTGCTTGGTCCCCGTCCTGAATGATCAAAGTCCTCGCAAGAGGAAACCGAGCAGCTGTCCTGCTCGGTCAACTCCGGCTGGTAGCCCCCTACCCGCGAACTTACAAGAGGCACCCGAGCGGCTGCCCCGCTCGCTCATCCCAGGCTGGTAGTTTCCTACCCATGACGCCAGGGGTCAAAGCCCTCGCCAAGAGGCAACCGTGTAGCTTCACTGCCCGGTCATCCTTAGTGGGCTTCTTACAGCCCCTCCAACACTAAGGATCAAAGCCCTCGCAAGAGGCAACCGAGAAGCTACCCTGCTCGGTCGTCCCTGGCGGGTAGCTTCCCTACCGCAACGCCAGGGATCAGAAAGCCCTCCCAGAGGCAGTCGAGCCTGAGGATCCTTCGCTCGGCTATCCGTCAGGACCAAAGCCCTCGCCAAGAGGCACCGAGCAGAAAACTTGCCCGGCCAAGGGTCCTTGGTAGGCTTCCTACAGCCCCTCCCGCGCTAAGGACCGAAGTCCTCGCCAAGAGGCGCCGGGCGGTAGCCCCGCTCGATTTCGTCCTGAAGGATCAAAGCCCTCCCAAGAGTCAACCAAGCAGCTACCCTGCTCGGTCATCCCCGGCTGGTGGTCGATGCCCGTGTTGCTAGAAGTTAAAAGATGGCACCCCCATGGGGCCACCGGGCAGCCTCCCACTCACGCTCGGCACAAATACGGCGACCAACGCTCTGCCCGTTACCCGCAGAGGATGCGAGACCCCAGTGAGGGGCATCAAGTCTATCCAGGTCTAAACGATCTCCCCTCAACTTCGGGGCCTATGGGGATACCTCCTCGGCAGCGCTTGGCATGCTCGTCGGCAAGTGATCGAAATCAACTCGACGGACGATCGCTAGACAGATGGCCAACCTGACATGAAAACACAATGGTGCAAGCAGAGATATCTTACGAGAATTCTTCATAAACAGATGGTAGAGCGCGATTTGATGAAACCAAAGAAATTTTTTATTACTACCAAAGACAAAGGCTTTACAAAGGGTATTTTTTGGGGCTCCCCAGCCTTGCAAAATTCTAAAAACAAAGAAATAAAAGAAGGAAGACGGGGGCTCTAGACCTCGGGGCCAGGTGCGACCTCGAGGTCCTCGACATCCACCACATGACGCGCGGTTCCTCGGCGGTTTCTTCGCCAGGAACCTCTTCCCCCTGCTCATCGGCGTCCACTAGGGGGAACTCGGCCCGGAGATCTCCGTCGTCAAACTCCGGCATCCGGGCATTAATGGCATCGAGGGCGTTGTGCCAGATGCGGGTCGTAGCCATGGACAGGTCATCATAGAAGTCCTTCAACTTTTTATAGCTCTCCACCGCCTTCAGTTCGGCCGACTTGGCCGCGTCGGCCGCCGCCCCAAGCTCCTTCCGGAGGGACTTCACCGTCCTCTTTAGGTTGCCGGCAAGCACCTGGACATCCCCGAGCTTGGCCTCGGCAATCACGGAAGCCTCGCGGTGCCGAGCTACCTCCCGTTTCCCGGCCTCCACCTCGCCTTCCAAGGCGGCAACCCTCACCGTCACCGCCTCCAGCTCCTACCTGGAGCTCTCTTCCAGCGAGGCGAGCCGACCCGCAGCCTCCAGCGCCGGGGCTACCACCTCGGCTTCCATACGCAAGGCGAGGGCAACGTGCTGAAGGACCTAGGAGATATGAAAGAGATCAGGAAGACGAAGGAGGCACCGAATCTCACAATGAACAAAACACTTACCTGCATGGACTCCTGGGCGATGGACGCCAGCCGAGCCCTGAAGGTCCCCCCGGGAACTCTACCCCCGACCGAGGCCTCTATCTCATGCAGAAGGTTATCCGCAATGGATATCCCCGATGGCACCGCGAACCGGAGGCCCCCTTCCTCCACCAAGATCGGCGAGGACCGGCCTCGGGATGGTCTCTGAGAGCTCCTCTTGAGCGGCTCCGAGGGAGAGCCGATCTCCTCCTCCGAGTCCGGGTCCTCCAGAACCAGGGCACGCTTCTGGCCTGACACTCTGCTGGGACCCGGGGCAGGATCCGCCCCCGAACGCTCACAGAACGCCACCACCGGAGCAGTAGGAGCCGGGGCGGGCTTCGCGCAAGAAGAGCTGGCGCCCCCAGCCTTCGTAACCTTCCTCGGCTGGCGCATGGAGGCTTTAAGCGAGTCGAAGTCCATGGATCCTGCACAAAGAAAATACCCAAAAATTTAGCAACACGTGCAAAACACAAGCCAAAATGCTATCCTAACTTATCGACGAACTCAACGGGGCTGAGCTCGGCCAAGCTCAGGACCCTCTCAGACAGCAGCACGTCAAGTCGGGGGATGGGCTCCCACGACGCCACCCTCACCGCGGCGGGGTCATTGGACTGGTTCCCCGGCAAACACTTCTCCCTCGACCATCTGGTAGGCACGGGCCAGTCCTCGCCCTCGGGAAGGGAAACGAAGAAAAATTTCTTCTTCCAATCATGGATAGAAGAGGGCAAGGACACGACCCCGGTCCCGGCAGCGCCCCCTGGCCACTTTCTGAAAGAGAGATAGACCCATCTCGGGTCGCCCGCTCGACCACCAGGGTGACTTTTGAAGACGAGAAAAGAATCAAGAAGGGATAGGCTGAAGGGAACCGCCTGTAACTTCAAGCGGATCAAGAACCCGAGAAGGATCCTCCACGAGTTCGGCACTAACTGGCCGGGGGCCAGACCGAAAAAATTCAGCGTGGCGACGACCTCGGGATAGAAGGGCAGGCGCATTCTGCCCCAAAAAGCTTCCAAATACAGGACGATTTCCCTGCCCCGTACTTGATCCGCCCTCTCTCCCTCCTTGGCCAGTCGGAGCGTGTAACACGAGGGGATGTAGAAGCGAGCCCGAGCATTGGAGAGCTTATCCTCATGCCTCACCCAACACGAGGGGCCGTGGGCCGCATCTACCGCCTCCTCCCTGGGGGCTTCCCCCGCCGCACGATCCCGGGAAAAGGATTCGACCCCCACTCCCCAGGGGGACTCGGACACAACTAAAGGGTCCCTAGAACCTACTTCTACAATATCTACTGACTCTACAAAGGAAGACATCTAACCTTGAAAAAGGGAATCTTCGGGAGCCGAAAGCGGGAGAAATAAGACGAGCGACGAGCAACTGGGACTTAGAAGAGGGAAATATGAAGGAGTAGGGGCACAAGGATGGGCCCCACCCTTTTTTTATTGCTACAAACGGCCTCATCTAACGACGCCCGACATCTCCCGCCGAAACGACTCCTCGCGTCCAGTGGCTCAGATCACTCCACATGTCGATCCTGCGCTGGACCGCATCCCATCAGACGTCGCAGGCCTGCATACGTCGCGTCGGACAATCGACGCTTGACGCGTGGACCGTCGCTTCAGTGGCAGAGTGCACAAACCGGCGCACCTTCTTTAAATGCTGAGATCTCGCCCTGATTCGCTAGCAGAGAAGACAACTGACAGCCCGAGGACTCGTCCTAATAAAGCCTTAGGAAGGAGCTCACCTCGGGAGGCCAGGCAGTCCACTCCTGACCCGACCCGCTAGCTGGACGGGACAAGAGTGGGGGGATAATGATAATGCTCAATATTGGTGATATGAGATCAGGACATGTGGCGGATGACATGTCCCAAGACCTGGAAGAAAGGGCCCACAGAGGCCGACCATGCCACCCTTATACCCGACCTGCAGGCACAAGCTGGCCCTCTTCGGCCCCCCTGCAAATTTGCCTCCTCGGCCCCTCAGCTCGCCCCGGCCTGCTACGGGACCAAGACTCCTCGATCCTCTTGCTCAGTTCCGAGCTCCCCAGCCGAGGCCGTCCTCCTCGGCCCCTCCGAACGACCAACTCCACCGCTCACAGGCGTAACCGCTACTCCGCAAATCTCGCCACGCGCAGATTCTCCGCCAGCAACGTCCCATGTTCCACGCCATCACGATTCCCATTAATGGGCGATCCGCTCTTCACGCGGGCGTGACTTCGGGAGAGTAACGGCCGGCGAGACTCTCGCGCCTACCGCTGTGTGCTGCCGCCGCTATATAAACCCCCATCACAGAGGGGTCAAGTAATCCATTTTTCACTCCATTTATCCGTTACTCTGCTAGGATCTAGTACTAAATTGATCGTCGGAGGGTCCTCGGTGGTACCAAACTACCCCGAGACTTCTTTGCAGGTTCCCGGCGCTAAACTTCTCAAATCACCAATCGCACCAAAACCCATTGAGATCCACACGCAACAGAAGATCACCATCAAAATCCACCAGGAGATCAACAGAAGACAACATCTGACGGAGACCCGAAAAGGACCTCCATCACATCCGTATTCATGAAAAACACGGATATACCGAGACTGCATAAATCCAATAATCCAATACTAGAATCTGGCTTAAACCAAAGCCTGCTAGTATAATCTGTCCGAACATCATATGTGCACAAGTACATGTATATGTCCGAACCCTGTCGTAAAACCATACGACCTCTATATCGTTTCTCCTGAAGTAGGGAAACCCTCTGTGTGGGACTTTAAAGACTCGACACTACGCTGCCAGTAGGTTTAACCACAGGCCGCAAGCGGTACTAGCTGTATGTAACGGTCCCCAGGTAGATGTCGATAAGAAGGTCGATGAGGAAACCCATCCGAACTTCTACTGAGCCTGATGTGACAATCTCCGTACAGTCCGGTCTATTCATCTAAGACTATCGCATATCGGGACTAGGGGGCAACAAGCGTCAGTCCCCTAAAAGCGGTATAAGTCGTGTCGGAGTGAAGCCCATTACATCTTGAGAAACTACTGGAACACCTACCAGTAAATCTCGCTTTCCCTGGCCAGGGACCTTGCGTAATGGTTCTCCAAACACAACGCGATATCAACTCCCAATACTGGGAGAGACGAATCCTATCTAACCGTCACTGCCTCCAAGTGCTTCGGGAATGCACCCAACTGCTACCTGTTTGCACGACTCAGTCGAGCCGTGGTAGGGTAGCAATCTAAGAACAGTGGGAACACACTCGAGGCGAAGCAGCGGTGTCAAGTCTACGGACTATGTTGTAATCATGTCACCTGGGAACTGTTAACTAACGACGGGTAAAATACCAACCAACAGTTCCCTGCGAATCCTGTCCGGTGTACCCGTAACCTAACGAGCACCTGCATACTATCTCCAGTACAACGTACTAATGGCTGGGGGTCAGACCATTTCTCCTGCTGGGACGAGAAGCGTATACAGTAGTCTACTCTGGAGTATCGATGCCCTGTCTCGATAATCCTACGACTAGGGACCTGAAAAAGGATGTGCTTTTAGACTACCCAGCCCCCACTAGTGTGACTGCCATCACAACGCTGGTAGTCAAGCAAGATCCTAAGGGCTCTATCAATATGTGTTCGCGATATGCTAAAAGAAACATATACACATATTAAGATAGATATAAACCAAGTAGCATACTACTATGTTGAGCAAGGCTGTTAAGACTACTGTGAATATCCCAAGCTTCCATTAAGTAATATACAAGCTAGTATGATATAATAATGGCCCCTAGGGCATATACACTAACACAATGGTGACATCATCCTCAACCCGGAAGTGCCCCAATAAAAGAATATTACATACATTGAATTTTACATGAATGAAAATGAAAAACTCTCATCTCACATAAAAACCCTCGGCTATTCAAACACGATGATCCAATATAACATATCCCAGCAACACATAACATCACATGTCATCAACGTAAGTAAATATCCGTATCCCAATTGTCGTTGACATATAGCAACAGAACCGGCGATACACCACATATTACACTTACGGTCGCAGAAAAGAAAGTGAAAAACTACAACAATTGGAATCTACATTGCCCTTAGACATCATAAACCCGGAATATCACATATTCTGGATTTCATACCTAACAATGCAAATTTTACATTTAGCTCTCAACCATGAAAATACTTTTTAAAGGAAGTCGGGTAATTCAACAATATTCCCGATTCCGTCTGAGGCCGAAATGATAAACTTGCATGCAACTAGATAAATTACAATTATTGTATCCCATCACATGATATCCGGACGACGTTAAACTTTTTGATCTATTCATCAAAGTCCCACAATTTCCCGACAGCTCAACACTTGAGCACAATTTTAATAATACCCGGAACATGCCGCAGTACCTATGGACCAACTGTAGAAGGGCAAACCCAAGCTTCACTCATGTCGCCACGGAACTGCGGCAAACCCTAGAGTATGACCGCGGTTCCGCGATCCAAAAAAATCGAGTTAGGGTTTCATTCTTCTAGAGGGTCCACAGAATTACTTGCATATTTTTCCGAATACGTTAAACTTGGAAAAATGAGTTTTTGACATTCGATCGAACTTTTTAACTTCGCCTAGATAACTTGTGAAAACCCAAATACAATGTTAAACTACGAATATGAAACACTCCAAATTGTTTATAGTGTAAGATTACATCTCATGCAAAATTAGCAAAAACAAACACCTGAAACACCAAAACCCATGCAATAGAACACTGGAAAAATTTGGAGGGGGGCTCGGATTTGGCCGAGATGGGGGGTGGTCTCTCCGGACAAAAAATTCTCAAATGCCTCCAAATTTCATCGGTGTTCATGTTATCACACATATATGATTCTGCACTTGTTTGAAAAATTTTTAGAGCTCGTATAAAAATCGATAGAAACATGGATTTTAGGGTTTCAAGTTACGGAGTTCGTTTCGGTTTCGTAATCTAACACAATCCGTCTAATTCTCTAGCTAGGCTCTGATACCACTATTGGGATTCCTTAGCACCCTACTGGGTTTTCACAGCAACTACCATGCCAAATTTAAAAAATCTAAGGTGCTAATCAATCCTAAGCCAGGATCAAGCTAGAGTAACTAGACAATATAACATGTAATCTTCCACTACACTAATTGAATGAGGAATGGAACCTTTGTAGACCAGTCCTTCACTTCTAAATCTCCGTGTAGTAGTCCCTTTGCTGCGAGTATCGATCTTCCGAACTCTTGTATGGGTTCTCCCAGAGAAATGAACAAGCTTGCTCGAAGTCTTCGAGGCCGAAGATGATCTACGTCGAGGAGACTCAAGCTCATGCTACCTCTTCACTAATTGTGAAATTAGTAAAGCAAACACCCTAAACTACCCAAGAAAGTATGTATGATGATGAAGTAGGAAGTGGGCTCTCTTTAGATTTCTTTTTCTCATATTATTTTCTCACCATAGAAAAAGCTAGTAAGCTTTTTCTCTCATGAAGAGGAAGAAGAAGAAGTGAGGCAAGAATGAACTCATGAGGTGAGAATGTGAACCATGGGTGAGTTAGTGTCATACACCAACCCTTGTAGAGAATAAACCATGGCTAGTTAATAATGGTTAAGTTAATAAATATCTACATGTAAAACATGTTAGTTATATGTATGCCCTAGAGGCCATTACTGTACATACGATGTATATTATAGTGGATGCTGGGATATATATAGGGAGGACTTTCTTGCTCTACATGATAGTATGCTATCTGGTTGTACTATATCTTAACATGTACTCAGATTGTCTCTATGTTACATGTTGATAAAGCCCTTAGGATATGTACTCGACTACTGGGACTATGATGAGATCATACTAGTGGGGCCACGGTAGTCGACGAGTACATCCTATAACTGGTCCTAGTCGAGGGTGTATCGATACAGGGCATCGATACACCAGAGTAGATTAGCGTATACGCATCTTGACCCATATGATGGGCGATGGATGATCCCATATCCATCGGTGTTTGACATCAAGGATGGTGTACGGGTGCTCAGTGGAGACTGGGTACACTGGACGGACTCGCCGAGAACTCCCAGATGGTATTATACCTCACGTCAGATGGCAGTTCTCCGGTGACACTGGTACAGAGTAGTCTGTTGACCCGAGATCGTCATAGAGTCTTGTGTGATTCCCACTGTGCTTTGATTTCCATCATACCACGTCCAAGAGGGCGTGCAAAAAGGTGGCTTTTGGGTACAGTCCCGAATCACATGGAGGCAATGAGCGATAGGAGGGGATTCGTCTCTCCCGGTATAGGGAGTTGATGTTGTGCTGTGTTCGATTGGCTATAACCGGAAATCCCTTGCCAGGGTTGCTGAGATTTACTGGTAAGTGTTATCAGTAGTTTCTCGAACTGTTATAGACCACATATCGACACGACTTATCGAGCTACTGGGGTCTGACGTTTACCACCCCTAGGCGAGATATGCAACATATCAGACGACGAGACCGGACTGTACAGGAGTGTTACTGTTTGGATTCACAGGAGAATGTACAGGCTTGCTTGTTGATCTTCTGAGCGCTCAATACCTGGGTAGCTGTTACGTTTAGCTGACCGCTTGCAGCTTGTGGGTGTTTGATATGATCATCACCTACTGCCGGCGTATTGACGATTCTTTAGAGTCCTACACAGAGGTTTCTTGGCTCAGGCAAAACGGAGTAGGAGCACATATGTGATATGTGCGGGACCGAGGATAATGCGGTATATGATATCGTATTGGATTCTCGCGATATGAGATATCGGCCGGGTATATGTGATATAGCCGGGTCATAGTATTAGTCGGTTATATGCGATATAGCCGGATTGTCGGATCAAGTGTTGATTCGATAATTTAATGTATAATAATATATATGATATATTAAATTACATTAACTAATATTAGCTCACTAAAAGATTCATTTTCTCACGGGATAATACATTGATATATATGCGATATATGTTAATTGTATTATTTTCTATTGTTATAAAATATATTGTATATGTGATATATAATATTGTAACATCTTAGGGTTACAAATTTAACATTGGATTAGGGTTTAATCTTGGTTAGGGTTTGGATTAGGGTTAGCTTTTGCATGAAGCTTCCATGAAACTTCATGAAGCTTTGACTTTGTGGTTGCTTGATATTTTTGTGAGATATTATGTTAACCCAATCCAAACCATTAACCCTAGTTAACTCTCTACAAGGGTTAACTCTCTCATGTTTAACCCTTGGTTAGATTTGTAACCACTACAATAATTCATTGTTCATCACAAAAGGATTAAGATTATCTTCTTCATTCTTCTTCTTCATGCTTGAGTTCTTTGATGAAAAAGCTTTCTTTTGTGATGAAAGTGAGTGAGAAAAAGATGATAAATGAGAGCAAAAATCCTACTTCATCATCCTCATCTATCCTTTCCATTTAGATGAGGGTGTTCACTTCATATTATGAGTGTTAGCTTGTGTTATCGAAACTTCAAGGTAGATCATCTTGGTATCGAAGATCGGAAGCAAAGGTTGCATCATTCTCTTCGTGAACCCTCTCGAGAGTCCACAACACGATGATCGCAGCGAAGGGACCTCAACAAGGAGCTTAAGAAGTGAAGGACCGGATCTACAAAGGTTGTAATCCCTCTCACTTAGTGTTAAAGCGTTTAACATGTTCGTTTTCGCCTAAACCCTAGTTTAAAGATCCGTATTCGTGTTGTTCGGCACGGCTAAAATTTTAATCGGGCATGGTTGATGCCTCGTAGACCCATGTGCGCGTGCATAGCAACCCTACAGTGGTATCAGAGCCAAGCTAGAGCTTTAGGCGAAGTCTAGACGAAGTTTAAAGTCCGATCGAACCCGGAAAACCCGATAAAACCCATTCTCTAGAAATTTTTCTGAATTGTGATTTTTTCCATATTAAAAATACCTAAAAAATTCAGCAGGGAATTGTAAGAAATACTGTGAAGCACGTGCGCCTGATTCCACCAAAGCGCGGCGGAATCGCGGCACAAGCATAGCTTGTGCGGCGGTTCCGCGGCCAGTTAGTCACTTCAGCATTTGAAATTTGCACAGTAATTCTTATCTTTTAGTGCTGTATTTTATGGGAATTTTTAATATTTATTCAACTGTTGAATTTTCTGGGTTGTATTGGGGATTCGATGATTCGATCGGGAACTTTAACTGCGTCTTTGTGTTTTGTCCGGATAACTTTTAGAAACTGTTAAAAAGTTCGAACGGATATCAATAACTCATTTTTCCCCTGTCGGAAATTTTTTCAAAAGTTGGATTTTTCCTCGTATTTAAGAACGTTCTAAGTCATGCAAGAAACGCGGTGGACCCTCTAGAAGACAACAAACCTTAACTCGATTATGTGACCCTCCTGAACTGCCTTTTGAACCTTAGGGTTTGGGGCAGTACGGCGTGCCACATGTGAGGCGTTGGCTTGACCCTTCTACGGCTGGACCATTGGTACTGTGGCATGTGATGGATGTTTTTAAACTGATTTCAAGTGTTGAGATATATTGGGGAAATCTTGGGTGCTTGATGATTCGATCGGAAAGTTTAACTTTGTCTATTTATCTGGAATGTGATACAATATTTGGAATCCACAGGTAGTTATGAGATAACTAATATGAATGTTATAAATACAGCACTTTAGTCTCACTTGATCGGTTGCCACGGAATTTTGATGCGATCAAAAGTCCGTCGCAATCACGTAGTGTACGCGGATACTCGCCGGGTAAACTTAATAGACAGCCACGCCCCATAGCCCCGACCAAGTGACTGTAGGAGACCCCCGTCGCCGAAAGCATCCGTTCGGGTGCTCGCGGCAGCGGTGTTCCGCCTTAGTGCACTTCGTCGACGGCATCTGGGGGTGCGGCCGTCTACTAAAGTTTGCAACGAGCATTCGATAAGGACGTCGGGAATCTTGTTGAATTGCCCGACTTTATATTGAAAAGAGTTTTCGATAATGAGACTAAAATGCGGGGTTTATAATTGTTAGGCATGTGATTTCTAAGGAATTCATTTGGTTGGGCATGAGATGTCTAAGGAGGTTGCGGATTCCAACTGTTGTAGTTTTACACTTTCTTTTCTGTGACCGTAAGCGTAGTATGTGGTATATCGCCGGCTTCGTTGCTATACATCAACGACAATCGGGATACGCATACTTGCTTACGTTGATGATATGAGATATTATGTGTTGCTGTGATATGTTATATTGGATCGTCGCGTTTTGAATAGCCGGGGGTTTTATGTGAGATGAGAGTTTTTTTCTTTTTCATTCATGTAAAATTCATTTGTATGTAATATTCTTTTATTAGGGCACTTCCAGGTAGCGGAAGATGTCACCGTTGTATATTATTTACTTTTCCGCATTAGGTAGACCCAAGGCGGGGAGCACAAGTAACCGGGTTCTAGGTTCCAGTGGGAGACTATCTCGAGGAGTCGGGACCGGGTCTCCTAACCCTAGAATTGGCTGTGTTGCTTGCCGCTCTCGTAGGGGTCTAAGGATGTGGGTTTGGCTATTCATCGCGACCGTGGAATCCGTGTTTTATACTGGCTCGTATTGAAAACACGGACGTCCTAGTATATCCAATATTTCATATATGTTCTTCTGCTGCAATGTTCTGTGATGAGATCATATTACTGCCTGAGACGAATGTTTATATTATATATATGAGATATATGTTATATTGCAGATTTCGTTTCAAAAGAGATGCTTGTGAAGCATAATAAAATGGGACTTCATTAATGTGATTAATGAAATAAAAGAAACCTAAGATGTTGTAGAAACTTGTTTAAAAACTGGTAGCTCTAGTTCTTGCTTTGCATAGCGGTGTTCCTTGTAGAACATCAAGCACCTTATTCGATAAGGAAAGGACCGAGATCCCTTCACCGGGAGTGACTCCTTTAGCGATAACTGGCAGATGCTACAAACTCGGTTTGTCTTTTGATTGCTTCTATAGTTTCTGCTTTGCACAGTGATATATATGATATATCCCGCACCTCATTCAATGAGGAAAGGGCCGACGATCCCTTCACCGGGAGTGACCCCTTTAGCAAAACTAGAAAAGCCTCAAAAACACTCCATTTAAAAAATCACTCGATTCTACAACGATATCAAGTTCATTACGCAAAGGGTTTTCCTAAAAACCTGTCGTAGCCCTCCGTCATTTCAGATAAGTACTGGTTAGTATTCGTGCTACGTTTGTTGACCTTAGCCAAGGCGTAGTGTGCGGTAGCTGATTAGTGCTTATCTGTATATGCATATGATGCGATTGAGTTAGGGTAGTCGTGCGACTTTGTTGACCTTAGCCAAGAGTCGTGCGGGTGGGTTTAATTCAATCGGGAAATGACGAGTTGAACTTGGCTAGCACTTATGATTTGTTGACCTTAGCCAAGGTCATAAGTTGCTAGGGGCAAAATTATCGGAAATTTCAAGTGTTGAAATTTGCAATGAGATTGCATACCTTCTATGAGATAGTTGGATCCCGATACCCGCTGCGAGTAAGAGTTACTCCTGGGAGAGTTTTATACATTACAATTAGCTGATCAAGTAGGTGTCTAGAAAGGTGTTAACGGGGTTACGCCTCTGGGAAAACGAGGTTTACTATAATTAGGTTCGTGCGAAAGCACGGGGGACCTCCCTCAAAGTACCGACACTGGCCTGGCTGAAAGATTGGCGAACTTGTAGCGTGTAATTAATCCCGGCTAGTCTTTCCTTTTAGGGTTTGAAGGAAGATTTGATTAAAACAGTGGGAGACATCCTGATTAGATATATTAGATAACCAATCTAATCTTGCAAGAGCATACGCTGAGTGTTTTCTTCTCTCTCTCTCTCCAGGTAGCGACCATATCACGCCTTAATCAAGATAATAATACAGATATATTGACCGAACCCGCTTGTTATACTGAGCTGGGGAACGTTGGTCCCGCTCCAACTTATAATTGTTATAAGACAGAGAAGGAAATTGGGGAATACCAGATTTCCCGTACCGCCCAAACGAAGAAAGTGCATGTTGATGCATCATCTTCGGGTGTGTTCATTACAAAGAACCGTTTCTCAGTTTCCTTTACGTCCTGGGTATGTGATACCAGATCAGGATCCCGCATATGTAATCTGTTACATGGGCTACAGATATGTAGAGAACTGAGAACGGGTGATAAGTTTCATGAGACAGAAAACGGTGCAAGTGTTGCAGCCAAGTCTGTTGGTCACTATCACCCTGTATTACCAGAATACATTGATTCTGAACAAATGTTATTAGATACCGAACCTGATATACAAAATCATATCAGTCTCTTTATTAGTAAAGAAAGGATATAATTTTGTATTGTTGGATAATGTTTTGAACATTTCCTATATCAAGAGTTGATCGGTTCAGGCACGTTATCTAAAAGCATTGACGTTCTAAATCAAACTACAGTTCTTAGTATACAGAACACACACAAGAGGAAGAGTTCAGAAATGAACAAATCCTTCTTGAGGTATTGTAGACTAGGTCATATCAATACGACCCGACTAGCTAAGTTACATATAGATGCATATTTAAATTAGTTTGAATTTACATCTTGTGAAACTTGCCGGTCATGTCACAAAGATAAGATGACCACAGCTCTGTTTATTGGAAACAGAGAAAGAGTTAGTGAACTCTTGGGATTGATACATGCTGATGTATGAAAGTCCCCTGTCTACATATGCCAGGACCGGTTCTTTGTACTTCATTCTATTCTCTGATAATCTCTCAAGATTCAGACATATGTTCCTGTTGAAACACAAGTCCGAACCATTTGAGATATTCACAGAATATAAGTTAGAAGTAGAGAACCAAAAATACGGGTAAAAGTATTATGTCCTTTGATGTGATCAAGGAGGAGAATACTTGAGCACGGAATTCCTGGACTATTCTAAAGGAGAATGAGATTCTCTCTCAGCATTACTCCTCCGTATACACCACAGCACGTCGGTGTATCGGGGCGGAGCAATAGCACCCTATGTGATATGGTGTGCTCTATGATGAGTACTACTGAGTTTCCTATTTCCTTTAGGGAGTTATGCACTTGTAAAGTTGCATACCTATTGAATAGGGTTCAAATCAAATCAGTTGCCTACCACTTCATATGTGATATAGAAAGGGAAGAGCCCATATCTTAAGTTTGTTAAGATTTGGAGTTGTCCGGCCTATGTCTAAAAGCAAAATCTGGACAAGCTCGAGGCAAGGTCTGTTATGTACAACTGGAATGGTTCCAGCTATACAAACTGCAGATGATGATTTGGTAGAACCAAAGAATTCAATAGTTTCCAACGAACCTCAGCCTCTCCGCCGATCTAGTAGGGTTCCTCACCCACCTGAGAGATACTTCGGTTTCTCTATGACAGTGGGAGCGAGGATTGCATCATGAGATGATGACCCAACTAGTTTCGAGCTGGCCATCAGGAGTGAGACTCTGTAAGAATGACTGGATGCTTAGCGATCTGAGATGGAATCCTTATACACCAACAAAGTATGGACTTTAGTTGCTTTATCTGAAGGGTTAAATACCCATCAGGAGCAAGTATATCTTGAGAAGATTACTTGGTGTACATGGAAAAGTTAAGACTTTCAAAGCTATGCTTAAGTCCATCCAGATCCTACTTGCCACGGCTACATACCATGACTACGATATCTGGTGGTTGGGTGTCATGAATGCTTTTCAAAATGATGTTTTAGAAGAGAACGTCTATAAGTACACAGCCAGAGGGCTTCGTACACAGTGGGTGCAGCGGAAACGTGCACAAGATGTTTTATATGATAAAACAGGCATCGCGGAGTTGGAACATCTGTTTTGATGTGGTAGTCAAAGAGTTTGACTTCATCAAAATGGTAGATGAACCTTGTATATACAAAAAGGTAGTAGAGAGTATGGTGGAGATCCTCGTAGAGTACGTGGATAACATACTCTTGATAGGGAAGGAGTTTCCTATGCTACGCATGGTCAATCTCCGCTTATCACAAGGATTCTCCATATAGGATCAAAGTGATACCTCCTAAATCCTGGGTTTTGGATCTATGAGATGGATTTAATTGGATGTTAGGATTCTCACTAGTTGTAGTGAGATGGTATCAATCGATCCTGGGGAGAATCACTGGAAAGGTTCCAGGGTGATAAGAACGACTGAATGTCAGTCGCAGGCATTGTCTTTACCCTCAGTGGAGGGACGGTATGTTGGAAGAGTTCCAAGCTAGATACCGTGACATACTAGACGATTAAAGGCAAGATACATCGTTACCAAGGATACTACCAAAGAGGCAGTCTGGATATATATAAGTTCATAAGATGAACTTTGTTCCTACCATTGTGTGACAATGGGGTTGTGGCTTTAGCCAAGGAACTACCGTCCCATCAGAAATACAGATATAATTCTTAGGCAGTATCACCTGATCATGGAGATGGTTGATCTCCAGCGAGATCGAGGTTAGGAGAGTAGACACAGAGGACAACAGCGCGGATCCACTCACAAAGGCATTTTTCCCAGTAGAGACTCTTATAGGATGGTTGAGTATGAGATACTACAACCGCAGCTAATTGTTGGGTATGCGATACGATAACAGATGGCCCTAGTGCAAGTAGGAGATTGTTAGTTATATGTATGCCCTAGAGGCCATTACTGTACATACGATGTATATTGTAGTGGATGCTGGGACATATATAGAGAAGACTTTCTTGCTCAACATGATAGTATGCTATCTGGTTGTACTTTATCTTAACATGTACTCAGATTGTCTCTATGTTACATGTTGATAAAGCCCTTAGGATATGTACTCGACTACTGGGACTATGATGAGATCATACTAGTGGGGCCACGGTTGTCGACGAGTACATCCTATAACTGTTCCTAGTCGAGGGTGTATCGAGACAGGGCATCGATACACCAGAGTAGACTAGCGTATACGCATCTTGACCCATATGATGGGTGATGGATGATCCCATATCCCACGGTGTTTGACATCAAGGATGGTGTACGGGTGCTCAGTGGAGACTGGGTACACTGGACGGACTCGCCGAGAACTCCCAGATGGTATTATACCTCACGTCAGATGGCAGTTCTCCGGTGACACTGGTACAGAGTAGTCTGTTGACCCGAGATCGTCATAGAGTCTTGTGTGATTCCCACTGTGCTTTGATTTACATCATACCACGTCCAAGAGGGCGTGCAAAAAGGTGGCTTTTGGGTACAGTCCCGAATCACATGGAGGCAATGAGCGATAGGAGGGGATTCGTCTCTCCCGGTATAGGGAGTTGATGTTGTGCTGTGTTCGATTGGCTATAACCGGAAATCCCTGGCCAGGGTTGCTGAGATTTACTGGTAAGTGTTATCAGTAGTTTCTCGAACTGTTATAGACCTCATATCGACACGACTTATCGAGCTACTGGGGTCTGACGTTTACCACCCCTAGGCGAGATATGCAACATATCAGACGACGAGACCGGACTGTATGGGAGTGTTACTGTTTGGATTCACAGGAGAATGTACAGGCTTGCTTGTTGATCTTCTGAGCGCTCAATACCTGGGTAGCTGTTACGTTTAGCTGACCGCTTGCAGCTTGTGGGTGTTTGATATGATCATTACCTACTGCCGGCGTATTGACGATTCTTTAGAGTCCTACACAGAGGTTTCTTGGCTCAGGCAAAACGGAGTAGGAGCACATATGTTATATGTGCGGGACCGAGGATAATGCGGTATATGATACCGTATTGGATTCTCGTGATATGAGATATCGGCCGGGTATATGTGATATAGTCGGGTCATAGTATTAGTCGGTTATATGCGATATAGCCGGATTGTCGGATCAAGTGTTGATTCGATAATTTAATGTATAATAATATATATGATATATTAAATTACATTAACTAATATTAGCTCACTAAAAGATTCTTTTTCTCACGGGATAATACATTGATATATATGCGATATATGTTAATTGTATTATTTTCTATTGTTACAAAATATATTGTATATGTGATATATAATATTGTAACATGTTAGGGTTACAAATTTAACATTGGATTAGGGTTTAATCTTGGTTAGGGTTTGGATTAGGGTTAGCTTTTTCATGAAGCTTCCATGAAGCTTCATGAAGCTTTGACTTTGTGGTTGCTTGATATTTTTGTGAGATATTATGTTAACCCAATCCAAACCATTAACCCTAGTTAACTCTCTACAAGGGTTAACTCTCTCATGTTTAACCCTTGGTTAGATTTGTAACCACTACAATAATTCATTGTTCATCACAAAAGGATTAAGATTATCTTCTTCATTCTTCTTCTTCATGCTTGAGTTCTTTGATGAAAAAGCTTTCTTTTGTGATGAAAGTGAGTGAGAAAAAGATGATAAATGAGAGCAAAAATCCTACTTCATCATCCTCATCTATCTTTGCCATTTAGATGAGGGTGTTCACTTCATATTATGAGTGTTAGCTTGTGTTATCGAAAGTTCAAGGTAGATCATCTTGGTATCGAAGATCGGAAGCAAAGGTTGCATCATTCTCTTCGTGAACCCTCTCGAGAGTCCACAACACGATGATCGCAGTGAAGGGACCTCAACACGGAGCTTAAGAAGTGAAGGACCGGATCTACAAAGGTTGTAATCCCTCTCACTTAGTGTTAAAGCGTTTAACATGTTCGTTTTCGCCTAAACCCTAGTTTAAAGATCCGTATTCGGGTTGTTCGGCATGGCTAAAATTTTAATCGGGCATGGTTGATGCCTCGTAGACCCTTGTGCGCGTGCATAGCAACCCTACAAAACAAACTTAGTGGACTTGGTCAATGGTTCCACAATCTTCTACAAGCTTTAACCATGTGACTTAATCCCACTAATTTTGATTAACTTAGATAAATATAAACCCATCACATTATTAAGCATGGTGCATGTCTCATACACCCATGTCACATGTGGCATCTAGCATGACACAAAAGTTGTACATTAATATATATCACATATACACTAATGCACACAAGTGAGAAAAGAAATCATAAGTGAGCTAATATTAGTTAATATAATCTCGTATATCTAATATACAATTATACATTAAATTATTAAATCAACATTTGATTTAAAAATCCGGCTATATCACATATAACCGACTAATATCAAATGCAACAATTTATCGAGTCAACACATGATCCGATAATCCGGCTATATCTCATATAACCGATCGATATCACAAATCGCGAGAATAGAATGCGGTATCACATACGCGCATTAATCTCGGTCCCGCACATATCTCATATGTGCTCCTACACAAACCTCTGTGTAGGACTCTAAAGACTCGTCAATACGCCGGCAGTAGGTGATGATCATATCAAACACCCACAAGCTGCAAGCGGTCTGCTAAACGTAACGGCCACTCGGGTATTGAGCGATCAGAAGATCAACAAGCAAGACTGCTCATACTCGTCCGAATCCAATCAGTAACACTACCGTACAGTCCGGTCTCTTCTTCTGATATGTCGCATATCTCGTCTAGGGGTGGTAAATGTCAGACCCCAGTAACTCGATAAGTCGTGCCGATATGAGGCTCATAACGGGTCGAGAAACTACTGGTAAAACTTACCAGTAAATCTCTGAATCAGCCCTGGCCAGGGACTTCATGTTATAGCCAATCGAGCACAGCGCAACATCAACTCCCAATACCGGGAGAGACGAATCCCCTCCTATCGCTCATTGCCTCCATGTGACTCGGGACTATACCCAAAAACCACTATTTTGCATGTTCTCATGAATGTGGTAAGGTGGAAATAAAAGCAAAGTGGGAATCACATAAGACTCTATGACGATCTCGGGTCGACAGACTAACCTGTACCAGTGTCACCAGTGAACTGCCATCTGACGTGAGGTATAATACCATCTGGGAGTTCTCGGCGAGTCCGTCCAGTGTACCCAGTCTCCACTGAGCACCCGTATATCATCTCTGATGTCAAACACCAATAGATATAGGATCATCCATCGCCCATCTAAATGAGTCGAGAAGCTACACGCTAGTCTACTCTAGTATATCGATGCCCCGTCTCGATACACCCACGACTTGGGACATTAAAGGATGTACTTACCTACTACCTTTTTCCCACTAGTATGATCCGCATCATAATCTTGGTGGTCAAGTACACATCCTAAGGGCTTTACCAATATGTAACCGAGAGACAATCAGTGTACATGTTAAGATAAAGAGTAACCAGATAGCACACTATCATGTCGAGCAAAAAAGTCCTCCCTATATATGTCCAAGCATCCACTACAATATACATCTCATGTACAGTAATGGCCTATAGGGCATACATATAACTAACATACACCACATATTACACTTACGGTCGCGGAAAAGAAAATGTCAAACTACAACATTTGGAATCCACAATCACCTTAGGCATCATAAACCCGAAATATCACATACTTCGGATTTCATGCCTAACAATATGAATTCCAAATATTGTATCACATTCCACAAAAAGCTAGACGATGTTAAACATTCCGATCGAATCAACAAACACCTAAAATTTCCCAAAGAGCTCAATACTTGAGCACAGTTTAAAAATACTCAGAACATGCCACAGTACCTATGGACCAACCGTAGAAGGGTCAACCCTTGCCTCACCTATGGCGCCGCGGAACTACCGCAAACCCTAAGGTTTGGCAGCGGTTCTTACGGTTATAGAATCGAGTTAGGGTTTCGTTCTTCTAGAGGGTCCATCGCATTACTTGCATGATTTTTGAATGTTCTTTAACTTGGAAAAATCCAACTTTTGGAAAATTTCCAACGAGGGTGAAAATTGTGTATTCGATATTCGTTCAAACTTTTTAATGCCTTCTAAATAACCCGAAACAATGTTAGAATTACGACTACGAAACACTCCGAATTACCTTTACAGAAAGTTAAAATCACATGCAATTTCAGAAAAAACAAGCAACACCTGAAATACCAAAACCCAGAGCCTGAAGCACCAAAACAAAACGAATCCGAGATGGCATGAATGGGCCGTCCAGGACGGTTTTCTTAATCATCTCGCCGGGTTAAATCTGGCGGATGGGGTTCGTATTCGTTTGGTGCTCATATTACATCTCATGTAACATTTTGCAGTTGCTTAAAATTTTTTTCGAGGCTTTAAAAAAATTGACAGGAACTAGGTTATGGTTTCGAGTGTTTCGGAGTTGTTTCGGTTTTGTAATTCTACAAATATCGTCTAATTCTTTAGCTTGGCTCTGATACTACTGTAGTAATTCCTAGCACAGTAGCAAGGTTTCGGGAGGCAACGTCCATGCCCATTTCAAAATTTTGCCATGCTAAACAAGCATAACCCTAGAATCTTAACTAGAGAATTAGACAATACAACATGTAAATATCTTTACATCTAAGTGAATATGAAATACAACCTTTGTAGACCGGTCCTTCACTTCAATAGCTCCGTGTAGTAGTGCCTTCGCTCCAAGTAGCGATCTTCCGGACTCTAGAATGTCTCCACAAGAAGAAAGGAACAAACTTGCACGAAGTCTTCGAGGCCGAAATGATCTACGTCGAGGAGACACTAACCCAAGCTACCTCTTCGCTAATTAGGGATTAGTGAAGCTAATACCTTAAACTAAATGACTAATCTAGTAGAGGATGATGAAGTAGGATCTAATGA
This sequence comes from Agapanthus africanus, assembly GCA_030015575.1. Taxonomy (NCBI): domain Eukaryota; kingdom Viridiplantae; phylum Streptophyta; class Magnoliopsida; order Asparagales; family Amaryllidaceae; genus Agapanthus; species Agapanthus africanus. The sequence goes on from JASDDO010000004.1 coordinate 214,570,936, forward strand.
GGTCGCCGTGGCACCTACAGGTCCCTCAGCAGCTACTTTTTACGCATGCCCCCTCTTGTATGATCGCTATCATAGTCCTGGTAGTCAAGTACACATCCTATGGGCTTTATCAACATATGAGAGCAAGACAGTATCACAATACAAGTCTACATGTTAAGACAAAGAGTAACCAGATAGCATACTATCATGTCGAGCAAGAAATTCCTCTCAATATATGTACAATAATGGTCTCTAGGGCATACACATAACTAACAATCACTATGCCTTGAAAGAGGTTAAAATACACAACATGAATACTAAGTAATACTTGTAAGTGTTAGTTATATGTATGCCCTAGAGGCCATTACTGTACATTGGATGTATAATGTAGTGGATGCTGGGACATATATAGGGAGGACTTTCTTGCTCGACATGATAGTATGCTATCTGGTTGCTCTTTACCTTAACGTGTATACTGATTGTCTCTCTGTTACATGTTGGTAAAGCCCTTAGGATGTGTACTTGACTACCTGGACTATGATGCGGATCATACTAGTGGGGACATGGTAGTCCATAAGTACATCCTTCAAAGTCCCTAGTCGTGGGTTTATCGAGACGGGGCATCGATATACCAGAGTAGACTAGCGTATACCTTCTCGACCCATACAGATGGGCGATGGACGATCCCATATCCATTGGTGTTTGACTTCAGAGATGATATACGGGTGCTCAGTAGAGACTGGGTACACTGGACGGACTCGCCGAGAACTCCCAGATGGTATTATACCTTACGTCAGATGGCAGTTCTCTGGTGACACTGGTACAGAGTAGTCTGTTGACCCGAGATCGTCATAGAGTCTTGTGTGGTTCCCACTGTGCTTTGATTTCCATCTTACCACGTCCAAGAGGGCGTGCAAAACGGTGGTTTTTGGGTACAGTCCTGTAAGTCTACGTTAGCGCCCCGGCCGTCTACAGACGCCAAATGCGGAACAAAAACTTTTAAACTGGCGCTATCGTATACTTTAACCCGGATCTGCCATTATTGCTAAACTAACAAACTGTAAAGAGTGTAGGAATGTTATACCGAACGATCCGAGTCCTTCGTTCTTCAACCATCATCCCACGCTCCGTTGCGGCTGCTCCGATCTCGTCGATCTCCGATGTCCTCGTCGAAGTGGCACCACATGATCGGTTCTTTAAACGGGCTCCCGCCTCTGACTCGAGGCAACTCGATCGTCAAGTTTGCTAAAAGAGATGACCAAGATTGATGTAGAGAATGAGTAGATGACTTTGTCTCACTTCGTCCAAATCCGTGGACGATCGGTTAATGAAGTTGCCGTGGAAATCGGGTGATGGAATGAAATGAACTGTAAAATTCCATACACCCCGAATGCTATCATAATCTTTTCTAACCGAAATGAAACATCAAGTGAGTGTTCGAATGAGGAGAGAGAGAGGGCAAGCCATATATAGCAAGAGGAAGGTGACCGTAGGAGAGGGGGGGTGATCACAAGAAAGCTTCTCACTCAAAAGATCAAGAAGAAATATCCTTAGCTAAACAAAAAGCTTTAATGCTAAAGCATGAATCACTTAAACACCTCATCAAGCATTAATGAACCATTAAATGCAACCAATGAAAACTTAACACCAATTAGCCTAGTCACCTCATCTAGAATCTTCTAGAATAATCCACACTCATCTCAGAAGAAAAGATAAATCCGTCTTTAACCGAATGTTAAAAGACGGCTGATAGAAAACTGGAAACTGGCAACTTCCAAAAGTGATCCTGAAACAACTTTCAGGAAAACCCCGAAACTGTATAAATATACCCGAATTTGTATTACGACCGAATACAAATGCAACTGAGACAAAGATATTATACCTACTCAATATAATACTTGGATCCGGCTTAAACCAAAGCCGACCAGTATCAACTGTCCGAAAATCGACACGTGCGTAAACGCACATGCATTTTCCGAACCCTGCCATAAAACCATACGGCCTCTACAACGTTTCGCCCGAACTTGGGAAACTGTCTGTGGGGGACTCTAATGACTCGTCAGCACCCTGGCAGTGGGTTTAACCACAAACCGTCAGCGGCACTAGCAATGCGTAACGGCTGCCCATGGACTGACCTCAAGGGATGCCGATGAACGCACTCATCCGGAAAACCCTACTGAGCCTAACAGTGACAATGTATATACAGTCCGGTCCGTTCGTCTATGAGTATCGCATATCTGCCTAGGGGGCTAGCAACGTCAGACCCCCAATAGCAGTATAAGTCTTGTCGGAGTGTAGCCCAGAACGCCCTGAGATACTACTGGAATACCTACCAGTAAATCTCCTGCCTCGGCCGAGGGCTTTGCGTAATGGCTCTCCTAGACACAGCACGATCTCGCCCCCAATACCGGGAGAGACGAATCCCCTGCCGATCCGCTCACGTGCCTCCATATGGCTCGGGACTGTACCCAAAAGCAACCTGTTTGCACGACTCCTTTGAGACGTGGTAGGGTAGAAATCAAAGCACAGTGGGAACTCACACGAGACAAATGACGACCTCAGGTCGATGAACTATCCTGTACACATGTCACCAGGGAACTGCTATCTGACGATAGGTATAGTACTAACTAGCAGATTCCCGGCGAGTCCTGTCCGGTGTACTCATAACCCAATGAGCACCTGTATACATCTTAGGTGATCCAACTGACACCAGTGGCTTGTGAGACCGGCCACCGCCCCTCGTCGGGGTCTCGACTGTACACACTAGTCTACTCCGGAGTATCGATGCCCTGTCTCGAAACTCCCACGACTAGGGACCACAATTAAGGATATGCATATAAACTACCCAACTCTCACTTATATGATCGCCCTCATACAGTTGGTAGTAAAGCAAGATCCTAAGGGCTCTATCAAAGTGTAACATGCAATCAGTCACCTGAACATGAACACGACTGATAAAGGCAAACCAGATAGCATACTATCATTTCAAGTAAGACTGTCCTACCGGGATAGGTCCTCCGCAATCATTGCAATCACGTACCTGCGATCCAATAATTGACTATGAGGGCACTATCTCCAACAATCTCCCACTTGCACTCAAGGCTAATATTGCGATGTCGACTACTCACAGCCCGTGTGAAACCGAACATCCAACTCCTCTACTAATCAGTTTCACAAAGCCCGTTTATAAAACTATTGTGTTCGAGAAATAGCCTCGGTGAGTGGATCCGCCTAGAAGTTTCTTTCTGTCTCTCTCTTAATCTCAAGTTCGCGGAGAGAGCCATCTCCCGAATTGAGTAGTACCTGTCTTAGAATATGTCTGGATATCTGATGGGACCTTAGTTCATAAATGAACTCCATATCCAAACTTCTTAGACTGTATGGATCACTGAACCTAATCAGTATCCGGCACCATGCCACCCACAGTATCCTCTGGAACCACCTGTCCATAATACTGTCCCTCGTCAGAGGGAAAACTAAAACTCTGACAAACACTCTGTCATCCATGTCACCTTTGAAGCCTGGAATGATAACCGTCTCCCGAAAGAGGCTGCCGTTATCAAATCCGCAGAACATGTACCAATGTTCTAAAACTGCTTCCTTATGTTTCTCCAGGATTGGATTAATACAAACTTATTGCATCTAGTGCAAAACCAACATTTGGTGTGGTACTTGACATCTCATGATTGACTCAATTGCCTAAGCAAGTGATCTGCCAATCATGCACATCCCTCTCCCCTTTAGTCTATACGACATCTTTAGAGAGGGTGACTCCATCACATGCAGGTACACCACCATGCTAGGAGTCAACTATTCCAAAAACCATTAGAATATCTGTCAAAGTACCCACATTGGGAAACTACCCAAATCCAGATCTAAAACCATAGATCTAGAAACCAGAATGTCAAATATTATATCCATATCCTGTCTGGAGAAACAACTGTGTGACGACCACAGTACAACCGATCGTAGTATAGGAATTTTACTTCCCACTCTGTGTATGTCATCCAGATACCATGACATCACACCCTACTACCTTCTTAAACTGATCCATCCCTTATTCTGATTGAAGTCAAACCCATGACTGTCACATCAAAATTAGATGATCTATCTCCGCTATAACTGCTCAAGTCTATAAATAGACATAAGCTACTTGCCCACCATGCTTCCGTTGCTCCCACTGACTACGACAACACTCCTACCGGGTCTCATATCCTGGAACAACAGTAGTGTCAAGTCTGGGTAGATAAGAACCTCCCTGTCACCGTCCTTGAGGCTACCGAAGTACCTCTCGGGTGTCTGAGGTTACCTACCATACCTGGGGAGTGGCTATTGGAATGTCAAACCTGATTGAATGTATAGGTCCTATTAAATTTTCCGTAATCGTTCGCGGTCCTGGAATCACTTTTCCAGTTCTACCATACTCCCACTACTGTTTTCTGAAAAAGATCCATTTTTACTAAAACTGTGGCGAGTCAAGAACAATATCACTATTGATCTTCCAAATGGTAGAATATCAACCCTCGTCATAGCCAGGGTCAACCCACAAAAACAGCCATTACAGAAACTTGCCCTGAGTTATCCAGAATCTGGTTTTAATCATAAGCTGGACAACTCCCCGTACCTTAATTTCTTTTAAGGTACGAAGTATTCTATATCCAATATAGAAACTTTGGCACTAATTTAATTTGGAACCATATTCAAATCCATGCATCTGTCTCCAGTGCATATCAACTTAATGGAAAGAGGCTAATCAGCATTACTCAACTTAGGAATCCATCCAATTATGAGTAACCTGAAAGAGAAATACGTTTCTCAAAACCATCACTATCATCTGAATACCATTCACAAGAATCTACATCTTCGATCTCTTTGAAGAATCCCGATACTTGTGATACCTGGTTCTCTACTTTATTCTTATACCCATAACTTCTCAAAACTTAGACCTTGTATTTCTACGAAACACTTGTCTAAATACTAGAGAAGTTATAAGTAAATAGAACATAGTACGAGGACCTACCCCTTTGTCCTGATGGACACTTGGACAACATACAATACTCTGTATAAGTCCGCTGAGTTAAACAACTCAAAACCTGTGCGTCGTAGGTAGAAAACTGTACCCTGGCGATTTCCTCAAATATCACCAATTGCAACGAATTCCGATATAATGAGGATGATCACCTAATTCCTAATATCTTACTCCCACTCATCATCTGTAAAACCATACAGATATGAGAATGAAACCTGGTAAATACATACCCTTGGAGTAAGTGTCTAATCGGGAAAACAGTTTTTCTTTTAACAATGCACTGAAACATGAAAATGTTTCGTAGGGGTATCCTGGTATTCATAGCAATGCCTCTTCCATAATCAAATTCATGACTTCAACCGTATATTTTATTGCCGTCTCTCCAAATCCCTTTATTTGTCTTTAGTCGTTACCTTCTGTACACCATCGTTAGGCTAAATGGTTTTCTTCCTTCCCTACCGTTCGGCACCAGCCTATGGTTTGGAAGAAGACTATCCAGTAAGCATAATAGGTGTACCCTCCTAAACCAAGGAGTACTCGCAACTGAGAGAAGGTGACGATAAAAGACAACTGAATAATACCTTATTCTTTTTAAAGGTGAAATAGGAGCGGCGATGAAGTACGCGGTTTTGGTCGTGAATGATATCAGTCGCAATTTACTTTGCCCTCTTTCTAATCCCTTTATTTTGTCTTTACATATTACCTTCTGCACACCCTGCTTAGGCTAATTGGTTTTCTTCATTCCCTACCTTTCGGCACCAGCCTATGGTTTGGAATAAGACTATCCAATAGGCGTAATAGGTGTACTCTCCTAAACCAAGGAGCTCTCGCAACCTGAGAGAAGGTGATAATAAAAGACAACTGAATAAACCAATTCTATTTCTCCTGAACCTGGATCCATCCTCGAAGAAGTCCCTTCGAGTTCGTATATAACCATACGATGGATCTATCCAATGGAAGTGGATATCCGTAGTAATACGGGTGTTCTGAGAAATGCAAAGGGTAAAAGAAGGAGTGGCAATGACTTATGAAACTCAGACAATCCAAAAGCCAGTATTTTAAGAAGGTTCGGTCAACCTGGTCACTGAGTCATAGTCTAGGGTCGGTCAAAGGTCGCTGCCAAAGAGAGAGAGAGAAAAGAAACACTCTGCGTGCACTCTAACCTAGATCAGAATGGTCATCATTTTATCTAATCCGGAAACCTCCCACTGTCCTGTCAAATTCTCCTCCAAACCTAAAGAAGAATCAATCGGGATCACCCGAAGAGTAAACCAACTCATCAGTGGGAATCAGGATCCAACTCTCATCGCATGATAACGTGATGGAATGCACCCACGTTACTCATACTCCAGAAGGTATGCGCATACTCGGCAAGTTTCAGTTTCTTTAGAAACTCCTGATATGATTTTTGCCCCATGCTCTTATAACCTTGGCTTTGGTCAAAGTATCATAAGTCACATGCCAAGTTCTACCCATCACTATCTTGTCAATTTGAACCCACCCGCACATGCCCCTGACTTTGGCCAATCGGCAGAACGACTGTCCCAAACTAACTCATCTATCTATGCAACAATTGAATACCCAGCAGCTACCAAACACTATGCCTTAACTTTGGCTAAAATGCATAGCTTGAATACTACTAAATACCCAAAAGAAGTGACGGAGGGCTACGGCTGGTTTTTGGCGAAAAACCTTTAGCGTAGTGAACTTGATATCGCTGAAGGAACCTGATAGCTTTTTAAAATATAGTGGCGAAAACCTTTTGCTAAAGAGGTCACTCCCGGTAAAGGGATCTCGGCTCTTTCCTCGTGGAATGAGGTGCAGGATATTCCACTGAATACCGCTATGCAAAGCAACATGTAATCGACTATAGTGAAGTTATTACTCTGACGCAAACTTCTGTCCAAGGGGTCTTTCCCGGTGAAGGGATATCAGCCCTTGCCTCGTCGAATGAGGTGCAGGATATTCCACTGAATACCGCTATGCATAACAAAAGGAAACGCCTTTGCAACAACACTTTTTAAATTTGTTCCAACAACTCAAACAGGTTTGTTTTACTTTGCATTGATCAGAATCAACGCATTCCCATCAATCAATCACACCAGAAAAGAACGAAAATAAAATGTACGTATATGCCATCCGCATTTGTCACTGGGTCCCGTCATCACCCGTTAGGTTACTTAACTAACGACAGAGCGGGGACTGGACTAGCGCGGGTGTAAAACATATACAACATCTAATAGTATATAAACCAATATACATAATCGCTCCAGGCATGATAAAATGCAACATTACAGAAAAGTAATAAGCATCACAGAACAATACAGATATCTGGGATCCCCGAGTTTCACAGAGCCGCTGCTGAAACTCGACGTTCCCCTGTTGTGTGGATAGCCTGTGCAATGAAACCTAGACCCCTACGGGTGCGGCAAGTTACCCGCCAAAACCTGAAGCGAGGTAGTCCCCACAGCATAGTGAATGGAACACCCGGCACTTCACGAAATCCGGTAATTTGAGCACCCCTCCTTGGGTCAACCTGTACCCCCTACGAGTGCGGCGAATAGTCTGCCAATTCTGAAGTAGGGCCCCTCTGCCTCTCAAAGCCATGAGATGCGGACCCGTTGCTTTCCCGAACCCGGCTATCCGTGCACTCCGTCTCGGGGCAAAACCTAGTACAGTAATGAAAAATAGTACAATAGGTACATCGACCGCAACCTGGTCGTGCCCCAAAAGAATATTATACAACAGGCAGTGACGGCAGTCCACAAGTTGGACGCTCGCCCCGCAATATCAAATGTACAAATAAACTCAAACTGTACTACCATTGCACACTGCTATCCACCACGACAAATCCGCAACATCACAGCACAACACAGAACATCAACGCGAATGTCACGTTCGCAAACCCGTCTAAAAGAACTATAGCAATCAAACGCGGTTTACCGATCAAATGACATTCCCGGTCGGAGATATAATGTAAGCACTGTAAACTAACGTGTTTAAATTACGATCGACCAAAGACCAAAATATCAAAAAGTGGGCCCCACGGCTTACTGGTGAACAATAACAAAACCTGGGCGAAAATGATATATACCAAAAATCACAAAATCCCAAATAAAGCCAACTGAGAAAAACTGGTGCACTGTTCCCTCTGAAGCGCGGCGGTTCCGCGGTCAAACCCTAGGTTTGACCGCGGAAGCGCGGCGCTTTAGTGGGATCACGTGACCGTCTTTTTTCAGATGTCTTAGAAAACCCTGCACTGATTTTTAAGACATGCAGAAATTAATTTTGAGACCGTTTAAAATTAACAGAAACTGTCGGGCATGGATTTTGCAGTTTTTAGTTTTCCGGTCGGATCGATGTTTTAAACGCGTTAGCACAAGTTAGTATAGCAAAATGGTTAGGCTCTGATACCACTGTAAGTCTACGTTAGCGCCCCGGCCGTCTACAGACGCCAAATGCGGAGCAAAAACTTTTAAACTGGCGCTATCGTATACTTTAACCCGGATCTGCCATTATTGCTAAACTAACAAACTGTAAAGAGTGTAGGAATGTTATACCGAACGATCTGAGTCCTTCGTTCTTCAACCATCATCCCACGCTCCGTTGCGGCTGCTCCGATCTCGTCGATCTCCGATGTCCTCGTCGAAGTGGCACCACATGATCGGTTCTTTAAACGGGCTCCCGCCTCTGACTCGAGGCAACTCGATCGTCAAGTTTGCTAAAAGAGATGACCAAGATTGATGTAGAGAATGAGTAGATGACTTTGTCTCACTTCGTCCAAATCCGTGGACGATCGGTTAATGAAGTTGCCGTGGAAATCGGGTGATGGAATGAAATGAACTGTAAAATTCCATACACCCCAAATGCTATCATAATCTTTTCTAACCGAAATGAAACATCAAGTGAGTGTTCGAATGAGGAGAGAGAGAGGGCAAGCCATATATAGCAAGAGGAAGGTGACCGTAGGAGAGGGGGGGTGATCACAAGAAAGCTTCTCACTCAAAAGATCAAGAAGAAATATCCTTAGCTAAACAAAAAGCTTTAATGCTAAAGCATGAATCACTTAAACACCCCATCAAGCATTAATGAACCATTAAATGCAACCAATGAAAACTTAACACCAATTAGCCTAGTCACCTCATCTAGAATCTTCTAGAATAATCCACACTCATCTCAGAAGAAAAGATAAATCCGTCTTTAACCGAATGTTAAAAGACGGCTGATAGAAAACTGGAAACTGGCAACTTCCAAAAGTGAACCTGAAACAACTTTCAGGAAAACCCCGAAACTGTATACATATACCCGCATTTGTATTACGACCGAATACAAATGCAACTGAGACAAAGATATTATACCTACTCAATATAATACTTGGATCCGGCTTAAACCAAAGCCGACCAGTATCAACTGTCCGAAAATCGACACGTGCGTAAACGCACGTGCATTTTCCGAACCCTGCCATAAAACCATACGGCCTCTACAACGTTTCGCCCGAACTTGGGAAACTGTCTGTGGGGGACTCTAATGACTCGTCAGCACCCTGGCAGTGGGTTTAACCACAAACCGTCAGCGGCACTAGCAATGCGTAACGGCTGCCCATGGACTGACCTCAAGGGATGCCGATGAGCGCACTCATCCGGAAAACCCTACTGAGCCTAACAGTGACAATGTATATACAGTCCGGTCCGTTCGTCTATGAGTATCGCATATCTGCCTAGGGGGCTAGCAACGTCAGACCCCCAATAGCAGTATAAGTCGTGTCGGAGTGTAGCCCAGAACGCCCTGAGATACTACTGGAATACCTACCAGTAAATCTCCTGCCTCGGCCGAGGGCTTTGCGTAATGGCTCTCCTAGACACAGCACGATCTCGCCCCCAATACCGGGAGAGACGAATCCCCTGCCGATCCGCTCACGTGCCTCCATATGGCTCGGGACTGTACCCAAAAGCTACCTGTTTGCACGACTCCTTTGAGCCGTGGTAGGGTAGAAATCAAAGCACAGTGGGAACTCACACGAGACAAATGACGACCTCAGGTCGATGAACTAACCTGTACACATGTCACCAGGGAACTGCTATCTGACGATAGGTATAGTACTAACTAGCAGAATCCCGGCGAGTCCTGTCCGGTGTACTCATAACCCAATGAGCACCTGTATACATCTTAGGTGATCCAACTGACACCAGTGGCTTGTGAGACCGGCCACCGCCCCTCGTCGGGGTCTCGACTGTACACACTAGTCTACTCCGGAGTATCGATGCCCTGTCTCGAAACTCCCACGACTAGGGACCACAATTAAGGATATGCATATAAACTACCCAACTCTCACGTATATGATCGCCCTCATACAGTTGGTAGTAAAGCAAGATCCTAAGGGCTCTATCAAAGTGTAACATGCAATCAGTCACCTGAACATGAACACGACTGATAAAGGCAAACCAGATAGCATACTATCATTTCAAGTAAGACTGTCCTACCGGGATAGGTCCTCCGCAATCATTGCAATCACGTACCTGCGATCCAATAATTGACTATGAGGGCACTATCTTCAACAAGTCCCGAGTCACATGGAGGCAATGAGCGATAGGAGGGGATTCGTCTCTTCCGGTATAGGGAGTTGATGTTGCGCTGTGTTCGATTGGCTATAACTGGAAATCCCTGGCCAGGGTTGCTGAGATTTACTGGTAAGTGTTACCAGTAGTTTCTCGAATAGTTATAGACCTCATATCGACACGACTTATCGAGCTATTCGGGTCTGACGTTTACTACCCCTAGGCAAGATATGTGACATATCAGACGACGAGACCGGACTGTACGGTAAGTGTTACTGGTTGGATTCACAGGAGTGTGAGCGGGCTTGCTCATCGATCTTCTGATCGCTCAATACCCGGGTGGCCGTTACGTTTAGCAGACCGCTTGCGGCTTGTGGGTGTTTGATATGATCATCATCTGCTGCCGGCGTATTGACGAGTCTTTAGAGTCCTACACAGAGGTTTCCTGGCTCAAGCGAAACGAAATAGGAGTGCATATGAGATATGTGCGGGACCGAGAATGATACCAGTATGTGATACTGTATTCGATTCTCGCGATTTGTGACATTGATCAGTTATATGCGATATAGCCGGGTTATCGGATCAAGTGTTGATTCGATAAGTTGTTACTGTAGATATTAGTCGGTTATATGCGATATGACCGGATCATTAAATCAAGTGTTGATTTAATGATTTAATGCATAATTATATATTTGATATATTACTTTGCGTTAACTGGTATCGGTTCACTTAAAATGGCTTTTCTCACTCACTTATGAACATTGTATATATGATAAAGTTTTGTGCATTTGATTGTATCATGTTTGATGATGCAAGATTGCTAGGGTTTGTGTAAAGAATTAAACCTAGGTTAAGTAAATGGTTAAGGTTTTATTTATTCATTTATTCATTCATTTATCTATTTATTTTTGGATGAAAAGAATGAGAAAAGAAAACAAATGGTTGCTTTCTTAGAAGCTTCTTCAAGCTTCATGCAACTTTGACCAAAGCAACCATTCTTGTCTTCTTCTCTAACCCTAACCATTCAACCTAACTCAAGTTAATTCTCTACACTTTACCATGGTTAAAATTATGATAAGAATTCATTTTCTTTTCTATTTTTAATATACTTATCATAACATTATCATCTTCTTCTTCTTCTTCTTCAAGAAGAAAAACTAGATTCCATCAATGGTGATTGATGAAAATGAGTGAGAAATCCAATTCTAAAGTGAACCCACTTCCTATTTCTTCATCCTCTACCTCTTGCCAACTAGTATAGGGTGTTACCTTCACAAGTTTTCATGGTTTGGTGAAGGTGGAGCTTGATCTAGTGATGCCTCGACGTAGATCATCTTCGGCACGAAGCCGACGACCTTGCCCGCCCATTTCTCCGATGAAGCCGATGCTAGAGTCCGGGATTCATTTTGGACAGCGGAGAGACATCATTGCGGAGCTTTGGAGGTGGAGCACCGGATCTACAAAGGTTGTATTTCCATTCACTTAGTTAAAGTAGTTAGCTAGTTTCATTTGTCGCCTAATCTCTAGTCAACGTTCCGTATTAGGGTTTCTCGACACCCGTTAAATTAGAAATTGGCATGGTTGATGCCTTGTGAGACCTCTTGAGAGTGCCTAGGATCCCTACAGTGGTATCAGAGCCTAGCTAGAGCCTTAGGCGAAGTCTAGACGACGTTTGAAACCCGATCGAACCGAAAACCTAACCCGGAAAATGCTCTCTGGACTTTTTTCGAAATCTGGGATTTTTCCAGATTAAAAATGCTTAAAAAATTCAGCAGGGAATTATAAGAATTACGGTGCAAAAGTTTACTCATGAACAGTCCAAACAGCGGCGGAACCGCGGCAGAAGCCTGGCTTCTGCGGCGGTTCCGCGGCAAGTTGATGACGTCATCCTCCCCTGTTTGCACAGTAACTCCTATTTTATTATGCTGGATTTTCTGGGAATTTTTAATATTTATTCAAGAGTTGAATTTTCTGGGGTTGTTTTGGGGATTCGATGATTCGATCGGATTATCAAATTTTGTCTGTGTGGCTTTCCGGATATTTTAGAGTATGTTAAAAGGTTCGACCGGATATAAATACCCACCTTTTCCCCTGTCGGGAAATTTTCAAGTGTTGGATCTTTCCGTAGTTTAACGACGTTCTAAGTAGTGCAAGTAACGCAATGGTCCCTCTAGAAGACAACAAAACTTAACTCGATTATGTGACCGTCTTGAACTGCCCTTTGAACCTTCGGGTTTGGGGCAGTACGGCGTGCCACATGTGAGGCGTTGGCTTGACCCTTCTACGGCTGGACCGTTGGTACTGAGGCACGAACTAAATGTTTTTAGACTTGTTTCATGTGTTGATCTGTATCGGGAAAACTTGGGTGTTTGAATGTTCGATCGGAAAGTTTAACATTTTCTAATTATCTGGAATGTGATACAATAATTGGAATTCACAAATAGTTATGAGATAACTGAATGAATATTATAAACATAGCACTTTAGTCTCACTTGATCGATTGCCACGTAATTTTGATGTGATCAAAAGTCCGTCGCAATCATGTAGCGTACGCGGATACTCGCCGGGTAAACTTAATAGACAGCCTCACTCCATAGCCCCGACCAAGTGACTGTAGGAGAACCCCGTCGCCGAAAGCATCCGTTCGGGTGCTCGCTGTAGCGGTGTTCCGCCTTGGTGCACTTCGTCGGAGGCATCGGGGGTGCAGCCTTCTATTGAAGTTTGCGACGAGCATTCGATCAGGATGTCGGGAATCTTGTTGAATTGCCCGACTTGGTATTGAAAAGTGTTTTCGATTTTGAGACTAAAATGCGGGGTTTATAATTGTTAGGCATGAGATGTCTAAGTAATTCATTTGGTCAGGCATGCGATGTCTGAGGTGGTTGCGGATTCTAACTGTTGTAGTTTTAAACTTTCTTTTCTGTGACCGTAAGTGTAATATGTGATATCGCCGGTTTCGTTGCTATATGTCAACGACAATTGGGATGGGCATATTTACTTACGTTGATGACATGTGATGTTATGTGTTGCTGGATATGTTATATTGGATCGTCATGTTTGAATAGCCGGGGTTTTTTATGTGAGATGAGTGTTTTTTCATTTTCATTCATGTAAAAACTGTATGTAATATTCTTTTATTGGGGCACTTCCAGGTTGCGGAAGATGTCACCCTTTGTATATTATTTACTTTTCCGCACTAGGATAGACCCAAGGAGGGGAGCATAAGTAACCGGGTTCTGGAGTCCAGTGGGAGACCAACTCGAGGAGTCGAGTCCGGGTCTCCTAACTCTAGAATTGGTAGGGTTGCTTGCCGCTCTCGTAGGGGTCTAGGGGTGTGGGTTTGGCTATTCATCGCGACCGTGGAATCCGTGTTTTATACTGGCTCGTATTGAAAACACGAACGTCCTACTATATCCAATATTTCATATGTTTCTTCTGCTGCGATATCTGTGATGTGATCATGTGATGTTCTATGATAGATACAGTATATAGTATATATGATATATTATATAGACGTTACTTATGTTTTACACCCGTGCTAGCCCTGCCCCGCTCTGCCGTTAGTTACCTAACCTAACGGTGCACGAGGGGACATCGAGGCGAATGCGGATGGCATAAGTGTACGTCGTATTTATCTGTGATGTTTAGGTACTTAAATGATGGGACTTCATTAATGAGATTAATGAAATAAAAGAAACCTAAGATGTTGTAGAATCGAATTTCAAAATAAAACAGGTAGCTACAATTCTTGCTTTGCACAGCGGTATATATGATATATCCTGCACCTTATTCGATAAGGAAAGGACCGAGATCCCTTCACCGGGAGTGACTCCTTTAGCAATAACTGGCAGATGCTACACACTCGGTATGTCTTTTGATTGCTTTTAAGAGTTCTGCTTTGCACAGTGATATATATGATATATCCCGCACCTCATTCGACGAGGAAAGGACCGACGATCCCTTCACCGGGAGTGACTCCTTTAGCAAAACTGGAAAAGCCTCAAAAACACTCCATTTTAAAATTCATTCGATCCTACAACGATATCAAGTTCATTACGCAATAGGTTTTCAGAAAAACCTGTCGTAGCCCTCCGTCATTTCAGATAAGTGGTAGTTAGTATTCGTGCTACGTTTGTTGGCCTGCGTCAAGGCGTAGTGTGCGGTAGCTAACTAGTATTTATCTGCTTATGCATATGATGCAGATTGGATTAGGGTAGTCGTGCGACTTTGTTGGCATGCGTCAAGGGTCGTGCGGGTGGGTTTAATTCAATCAGGAAATGACGGGTTGAACTTGACTAGCGGACTATGGTTTGTTGGCCTGCGTCAAGGTCATAGGACGCTAGGGGCAAAATTATCGGGAATTTCAAGTGTTGAAATTTGCAATGAGATTGCATACCTTCTATGAGATAGTTGGATCCCGATACCCGCTGCGAGTAATTGTTATGTTGGAGATAGTGCCCTCAGAGTCAATTATTGGATCACAGGCACGTGATTGCAATGATTGAGGGAGGACCTATCCCGGTAGGACAGTCTTACTCGAGATGAAAGTATGCTATCTGGTTTACCTTTATCATCGTGTACTGCTTTAGGTGACATGACAGGTCGCTATTGCACGTTGATAGAGCCCCTAGGATTCTTGCTTGACTACCGGCAGTATGAGGGCAATCATATACGTGGGAGCTGGTAGTCTATAAGCACATCCTTAAAAGGTCCCTAGTCGTGGGAGTTTCGAGATAGGGCATCGATACTCCAGAGTAGACTAGTGTATACAGTCGAGACCCCGACGAGGGGCGGTGGCCGGTCTCACAAGCCACTGGTGTCAGTTGGTTCACCTAAGATGTATACAGGTGCTCATTGGGTTATGAGTACACCGGACAGGACTCGCCGGGAACATGCTAGTTGGTCTTATACCTGACGTCAGATAGCAGTTCCCTGGTGACATGTGTACAGGTTAGTTCATCGACCTGAGGATCGTCATTTGTCTCGTGTGAGTTCCCACTGTACTTTGATTACTACCCTACCATGGCTCAAAGGAGTCGTGCAAACAGGTTTTAGTTGGGTACAGTCCCGAGCCACATGGAGGCAGTGAGCGGATCTTCAGGGGTTCGTCTCTCCCGGTATTGGGGGTGAGGTCGCGCTGTGTCTAGAAGAGCCATTACACGAAGTCCTTGGCCAAGGCAGGAGATTTACTGGTAGGTATTCCAGTAGTATCTCAGGGTGTTCTGGGCTACACTCCGACACGACTTGTACCGCTTTTGGGGGTCTGACTTTTACCAACCCCCTAGGCCCGACATGCGATGGTCATAGACGAACGGACCGGACTGTACGGATATTGTCACTGACAGGCTCAGTAGGGTGTCAGGATGAGTTCGCTCATCGACGTCCCTTTTGGTCAATAGCTGGTGGCCCGTCACGTATTGGCTTATACCTCTGACGTGCTAGTGGTTAAATCCATAGCCATAGTATTGACGAGTCTTTAGAGTCCACCACACTTTCAGTTACTCAAGCTTTCGGGCGAAACACTGTAGAGGCCGTATGGAGATATGGCAGGGTCCGATCAGATACGTGCGGTATTGCACGGATCAGGATCGGACGGTTTGTACTAGTGGCCGTATGGTTATATGGCAGCGTTCGATCAGATACGTGCGGTATTGCACGGATCAGGATCGGACGGATATTACTAGCCGGCTTTAGTTTAAGCAGGATCCTAGTATAGTACAGTATAGATTTTGTCTCATTGCATTTGTATCCGGATGGAATACAGATGCGGGTGTGTATGCACAGTATCGGGGTTTTCCTGTAATTTATTACGGGACCAGTTTTCTGGAGTTGCCAGTTTGTATTCCGTTCCGGCCGGTTTTCCTTTGTTCTTTCCCGGCCGGACTTTTTCGATGGAGGGTGTTATTTGCAAGTTTGCAAATAACACTTTGTGGAGGGGTTTATTGCATAAGGATTGTTTATGAAAGCATCTTTGCTTTTCATGCATTTATTGTGAAGTGAATGGATTTGATTTGGATTTGAGTTTTGTGATCATTATGTTTAGGGTGTGGTCACCTCTTTTCACTTCCTACACTCACCTCCCTCTTGTGATATACTTGGTTTTCATTCCTCCACCTTTTCCTTGGAGAGGCCGGCCACTTTTAGATAAGAGGAGAGGAAAAATGAGAGGGTTGCATTTTTGATCATCTCATTTTGCTTGCTAAAAATTGATAGCATCATTTCCATCAAAGTTCATTCTTCCTTCACCTCCATCAATGGCAACATAACCCCAAAGTGAGACATGCACTCTACACTACATTCTACAGCTAATCTTGGACGCGTCGACTCGCCAGCTTCGCGCCCGAGTTGCCTCGGTATTGAGGTGGGAGCCCGTAAAAGATGCAGGCGATGTGGTGCCCCTTTCCGACGAGGAGGAGACGGACGGAGATCCCGCAAGGAGATCGGAGTGGAGACGAAGACCGAAGGACTCGGATCATTCGGTATATCTCTAACCCATCCTCTTGTTAGCTTAGACTAGTTTAATGGCCCGATCCGGGGTTTAGTGCGCGGTGGTGCCGATTTGCTAAGTCCGCAAAATTAAAGTTTATCACCGCTTCCGCATTTGGCCGTCGGATTGACGGCCGGGGCGCCGCCGTGCACTTACAGTGGTATCAGAGCCTCGCCATTAACTTCGTCTAGCTTTGTTTGATGTGTTTTACGTTTTCGATCGAACAAAATCCCGAAAACGCGTTTTTCAAGCACATCAGTTTCTGTCGAATTTTTTTTGAGTCCAAAATTTTTTCAGGTTGTCTCAGAGTGATGTGCAGGGAATTGTAAGCATACTGTAAAAATTTGGTACCATGAACTCACCATACCACCGCGGAACCGCGGCCAAACCCCTGCTTGGGCCGCGGTTCCGCCGCAGTGTTAACTGTTCATGCCCCCAAAACTTTGCAGAATGTTCCTGAGTTGAAAATGTGTTTTCTGGAAGATTAAAATTGGGCCCAGATTTTCTGTGAGTGCTACAGTATTGCTTGGGGGCCCACTTGTTAATTTTTGATCGATCGGATATTTTAAACACTATCACAGTATTTACATTATATCTGCGACCGTGAATGTCACTTGATCGGTAAATCCGGTCTAACTGCTATAGCCCGGTTAGACGGATTTGCGAACGTGACTTTCACGTTGATGTTCTATGTTTATGCTGTGATGTTGCGGATCGGTCGTGGGGGATAGCCTGGCTGCAATGCTAGTACAGTGTTGTTGTATTATGTACTTTTGATATTGCGGGGCGAGCGTCCGACATGTGGACTGCCGTCACTGCCTGTTTGTATTATTATTTTGGGGCACGACCTGGTTGCGGTCGATGTACCCGGTGTATGTATATTTTACTTTCTGTACTAGGATTACCCCGCGGTGGGGTGCACGGATAGCCGGGTTCTAGAGGGCAACAAGCCCGCATCTCATGGCATTGAGACGGAAGGGGCTTCACTCCAGGATTGGCGGGCTATTCGCCGCACTCGTAGGGGGTACAGGTTGACCCAGGAGGGGTGCCCAAGTTACCGGATTCCGTGGAGTGCTGGGTGGTCCATTCACGGCGCTGAAGGGGGCTGCCTCGCTTCAGGTTTTGACGGGTAACCTGCCGCGCCCGTAGGGGTCTAGGATTTCATTGCACAGGCTATCCACACGACCAGGGGAACGTCGGGTTTCAGTAGTGGCTCTGTGAAACCCGGGGATCCCAGATATCTGTATTGTTCTGTGATGCTGTACATTTCTGTGATGTTGCATTTCTTATCACGCCTTGAGCGAATATAATATATTGGTATATATATTAGTGGATGTTGTATATGTTTTACATCCGCGCTAGTCCAGTCCCCGCTCTGCCGTTAGTTAGCTAACCTAACGGGTGATGACGGGACCCAGTGGCGAATGCGGATGGCATATACGTACGTCAGTATATTTTCGTTCTTTGTGGTGTGATCAATGATGGGAATGCGTTGATTCGGATCAATGAAAGTTAAACAAACCTATTCTGATGTTGTTGGAACACTTTTCAAAAAGCTGTTATTGCAAGGACGTTCACTTTTGTTTTGCATCGTGGTATTCATTTGGAATATCCTGCTCCTCAGTCGACGAGGCAAGGGCCGAGATCCCTTCACCAGGAGTGACCCCTTGGACAGAAGTTTGCGTCTGGGCATTAACTTCACTATAGCCGATTACTTTTGCTTTGCATCGTGGTATTCATTTGGGATATCCTGCACCCCATTCTACGGGGAAAGAGCCGAGATCCCTTCACCGGGAGTGACCTCTTTAGCAACGGTTTTCGTCACTATAATTTCTAAAAAGCTATCCGTTCCTTCAACGAGATCAAGTTCATTACGTTAAAGGTTTTCGCCAGAAACCATTCGTAGCCCTCCGTCGTTTCATATGGGTACTCAATAGTATTCAAGCTGTGTTTGTTGGCCTTAGTCAAGGCACAGTGTTTGGTAGCTATTGGGTATTCATGTCACGACCCGAAAGTACGGAACATGACCGGCACTTAAACTACGAACGTCTCGAGACGTACGTAATCTAAGTAAACCAAAAACCCAGAAATCCAAACTAAGAAGAGTAGTAGAGAGTAGGAAAAACCAATTTAAATCAAGTAGTTTTAAAAGCATAAGCCGAATTATGCGGTTTTTAAGAACATCAAAATTTACTGAAAATTTCGGCAGAGTCTCCTTTGTAAAAACTGGCTCCCAAACGGGATACAACATGAATAGTATACGAAATCAATAAAAAGGCATCCCCAAGCGGGAGCTAGCTCTTCGTCAATCGACGGTCACAACCACACAAGCAATATAATATACAACGCCAACGGCGAGGATCAAAACTCAAAAGGAACTCAAAACCACCAGAAATATAACGAGCGACTCTAAGGTCGAAAGAATAACAACACTGGTCTCTATCTCAATAGATACATGTTTGGTTGATGGAATTTACTAGATACAACTGAATAATATCATACAAGGTAATATGATGGGTACGATACAAGAAAAACCCACCTACTAGCAAGTCACCCGAATGAAACTGAGCCCGCAAGCCGTAATGAAACCTGTACGGCAAACCTGCAAGAAACTGGGGTACAACGGGGGTGAGTTGCCAACTCGTGAATAGAAAAACATCTACGCACAGAAATCGCATAAATAACGCAACCTAGGTCAATGATCATAATATATCCTCAAATATATGTATAACAGGCAGCCTATGACAATGTCTAGGGTAATATCTAACCCGAGTGTAATCTCATGTGCCCGTGTCAGTGCCTCAGGTAGCAATATATCATATGAGTGAGGTATGAATGCATGAAAACAGCATACATGTAAATGAAGAAACTGTTTTCATAAATTAGTAAGATTTCCTTCGTATTTTTAAACTGAGGTATCATAATGAAATCAGTATCAACAGTGTCTAGCATCGACACAAAACATAAATCTCACTGTCTCGAAATATCAATGTCTCAATCTCAATATCTAGGGCGCCGTCAGTCCAGACTGGCCCCTACCATCCATCTCAAGACCACGACGGTATCCTCCGGATATCCGACGCGTCGGGTAATATAACCGGTAGGTAGTGATTGTTAGTGTATATGCCCTAGAGGCCATTACTGTATCATACTAGTATGTATATTACTTAATGGAAGCTTGGGATATTCACCTTGTATGTACAATCTTGCTCAAAATAGTAGTATGCCACTTGGTTTATTTCTACTTCAATGTGTACATGTGTTTATCTTTGTATATTGCTTATACACATTAGTGGAGCCCTTAGGATCTTTGCTTGATTACCAGCGATGTGATGGCCGTCACACTAGTGGGGCTGGGTAATCTAGAAGCACATCCTTATGCAGGTCCCTGGTCGCAGGACTATCGAGACAGGGCATCGATACTCCGGAGTAGACCAGCGCATGCGCTTCTCATCCCAGTGTGGGAGACGGTCTGTCCCACAGCCGTCAGTACGTCGTACTTGAGATAGTATGCGGGTGCCCGTTAGGTTACGGGTACACTGGACAGGACTCGTCGGGAACTGACCAGTTGGTATTATACCTATCGTCAGTTATCAGTTCCCAGGTGACATGAGTACAGCTTAGTCCGCTGACTTGACACTGTCACTTCGCCTCGGGTGTGTTCCTACTGTACTTTGATCACTACCCTACCACGGCTCAAAGGAGTCGTGCAAACAGGTGGTGGTTGGGTGCAGTCCCGAAGCACTTGGAGGCAGTGACGGTTAGACAGGATTCGTCTCTCCCGGTATTGGGGGTTGACATCGCGCTGTGTCTAGGAGAGCCATTACACGAGTAGTCCCTGGCCAGGGCAAACGAGATATACTGGTAGGTTTCCAGTGTTATCTCAGGGTGTTTTGGGCTTCGCTCCGGCACGACTTGTACCGCTATTGGGGGACTGACGTTTACCGCCCCCTAGGCCCGCCATGCGATGTATCAGACGAACAGACCGGACTGTACGGAGAATGTCACACTCAGGCTCAGTAGGAGTTCAGATGGGTTTCGCCTCGTCGGTCTTCTTGTCGGCATTACCTGGGGACCGTTACGCACAGCTAGTGCCGCTTGCGGTCTGTGGTTAAACCCACTGCCAGCGTAGTGTCGAGTCTTTAGAGTCCCACACAGAAAGCTTTTCGCCTTTAGGCAAAAGAGTAGAGGTCGCATGGTATTGCGACGGGTCGCATGGTTTTGCGACAGGGTTCGGTCACATCCGTGCACTTGTGCACGTACAGTGTCCGGACAGTTTGCACTAGCGGGCTTTGTTTTAAGCCAGATCCTAGTGTACCTTATGGGATTGGATTTATCCAGTTTGCATCCGTGTTCCTCGGAACGCGGATGCGGGTGTGTATGCACAGTTGACAGGGAGGCACGGACAGCGGATTCTCATTAGGGTTGTTGACAGTTGACCGTTGACTTTTTGACTTTTTGCTCAACCCTAATGAGAATATGATATGTGATTAACTATTATATTAATTAAGTATTATGGTGACTTGGTTGTTGACTTTGTTGACTTGTTGACTTTTGTTGACTTGTTGACTTTGTTGACCGGTTGACTAGGCTTGACTAGTTGACCATCATGATAACCATGGCTATCATTTCATGCCAAAGACTTTTACTTGCTTGTTCATTTAAGTAAAATGAGTGCATGACATGATAAGCTTATGGTTGCTTCTACCATCACATAAGACTTTTGTTAATATGATGAGTTATGATTACTTTGGATTATGAGAGGGTGAGAGACAAAAGAGTTGCTCATTCTTTCTTGCTCATTCTCTCTCTTGTTCTTGAGCTCTCCTCTTGCTCTCACCCTCAACCTCTTGCTCCCTCTCTTGATCTATGGTTCTCTTGTCTCATGAGTTGAGAATCAAGAACCATAGATAAAATCCCATTCTAAATCATCTCTACTCATTCTAGTTCACTAGGTTTAGCAAACCAAGTGAACTAGTTTCTTCAAAGAACGAAGAAGGAGCTAAAGGTTGGAGCTTTCAAGTGGATCTATCTTCGGCGTACGGAGACAACGAGAAGGAGCCTTCGAACCACCATCGGAGCTTGAAGAGAAGGAGTTCAAGTTTAGGTATAACCATCTTCATCCGAGTAGCTAAATATCTTTAGCTTAGTATGCTAGTTTTAGTTTAGGTAAAGATCCCGACCTAGCTTAGTCCATGTTGCCTCCTGCGTTAAAATTTTGATTTTATACCGTTTCCGCCTCCCCGTAAGAACCGGGGGTCGCAACGTGGACTTACAGTGGTATCAGAGCCTAACTAAACTTAAACTAGCTTGGTAGTGAAGTGTAACGAAGTTCGGAACCGGAAAAATCCAAAAACCAAACTTTTACAAAAACTGAGTTTCTGTTGAAATTTTTTCTGGTCAAAATGAAAAACTTTATACTCCAAAATTCGGCTCAGGGTTTTGTTAGAACACCCATGAAAAACGGCCCACTAATTCGTTCAAACCGCCGCGCTTCCGCCGCACGAGGTAGGCATGTGCCTCGGAAGCGCCGCGGTTTGTCGTCTTCAGTGCATCGTTTTTCGTGCAGTGTGTGTCTGTGTTTGTTTTGGGATTTTTAAAATATATTATATGTACCCAGATTTTCCAGAAAAGAAATTTCCTTTTGGGGTCCTATAATTCCGTATTTTTTTTCCCGAACTTCACTGCACTTTGACTATGATGGTTATATCTGTGATGTTTGCATGTATTGAACGTCGGCTAATCGCTATAAGACTATTAGTCGGGGTTATACATGATCTGTAATGTGCTGGAATGTGTATATAAATGTGTTGGACTGTCGCGGGTGAATAGCCGGGGTGGATGTGAGATGAGCTTTTGTTTTTCTTTCATTCATTGTAAATTTGTAAATTGATGTAATTATTATTTGTTTGGCCGCACAACCGGGTCGGGGTTGTAGCCGTCATTGTATAATTCTTTTTACTGTTTTTGCTCCTAGGATAGACCCATGGAGGGGTGCACAAACTACCGGGTATGCCGAAGTGTCGAGTGGCCTACTCATGGAGATGAGGGAGGTTGCTACGCTTCGGGTACTTGGCGGGTAGTTTGCCGCACCCGTAGGGGTCTTGGGTGGGGTATTTGGCTATTCACCGCGACCGTGTTATCCGCTTTTCGTTTCAGGCTCGAAAGGATTGCGGATTGCTAGTATATCCAATGCATTCATCTGTGATCTGTAATGTCTACTATTGCTATATCTATAACTATTTAGGCGTTGCTTATGTTTTACAGACGCGCTAGCCCAGCCCCCGCTCTGTCGTTAGTTAAGTAACCTAACGGGTAATGACGGGGCCCAGTGGCGAATGCGAATGGCATAAGCGTACGTCATATTTTGGTTGTTTTCTGCAATGGTAGGAATTAAATGATGGGACGCATTAAAAGTACTAATGCAAGAATATCACGCATTAAAAGAACTAATGCAAGATAATAAACCAAGTTAAAATCGTTGGAACAATTTCGAAAAACCACTCGGTTCTTTTCAAAACCAACTTTTAAATGCGGAGCTTGAGCCACTCCTTCTAAAAGCTATCTCGTTCCATCGATTATATCAAGTTCACTACGTTTACGGTTTCGCCAAAACCATTCGTAGCCCTCCGTCGTTTCATATGAATATTCAACGGTATTCAAGCTGTGTTTGTTGGCCTTAGTCAAGGCACAGTGTTTGGTAGCTGGTGGGTATTCATATGTTGCATAGATAGAATGCGTTGGTTTGGGACAGTCGTATTGCCTTGTTGGCCATAGTCAAGGGTAGATACGGGTGGGTTCAAATTAACCTGGATAACGACGGGTAGAACTTGACATGTGACTTATGATTTGTTGGCCTTAGTCAAGGTCATAAGAGCATGGGGCAAAAATCCACATCGGGAGTTTCATAAGAACTGAAACTTGCTAGATTTGCATACCATTTGGAGTGTGGTGATTCTGGTAGGATTCCTTCAGTATTCGTCACGCGATGATATTTGGATCCCGATCCTACTGTGAGTATATGCTACTCCTCGGGAAATTTTTCACTAAACGATCAATGCTATAAACCTAGTAGGTGCCTAGAAAGGTGTTAGCGGGGCTACGCCCCCAGGGAAAAGAGGTTCTTTAATTAAGGAACTTCGCGAAAGCGTTGGAAAACCTCCCTCGAAGTACCGACACTGGCCTGGCTGAACGGTTAAGCAAGTATTGTACGGTGGGATTGATCCTGACTAATTCTTCCTTTATGGTTTGAGGAGGGATTCGAGAAACAGTGGGAGCCATCCTGTTTAGACAAATTAAAAACCATTCTAAACTTGCAAGAGCATCATGCTGAGTGTTTCTTCTTCTCTCTCCTAATTGCAGCGACCAATCAACATGACTGGACTTAAGTTACTCCTAGATAAAAACAAGCTGACAGGGCCAAACTACAAAGATTGGCTCAGGAATGTCAAGATAGCAATCACTTATGACAAGCTGGGGTATCTTCTTACCACCAAAGCTCCCCCTGTCCCTGGTCCAACTTCCAGTGTCGCGGATAAGGAAATCCGCAAGACTTAGGAGATTGATAGCGCGAAGGCCAAGTGCCTCCTGCTTGCCTCGATGGACAACGAACATCAGAGGAGGCATGAGAATATGGACATGGAGTCCATATTGCTTCATACAAAAGAACTGTATGGAGAGCAATCACGTATCGCTAGATACGAAGCGTCGAAAAAGTTGTTTTCGACAAGAATGGCCGTCGGATCATCAGTAGCCGAGCACGTGCTAAAGATGATCGGCTACATTGAGGAGCTCGCTGACCTAGGGATCACATTGGAGAGTGAGCTATATACGGATATAGTTCTCCAGTCCCTTCCTTCCACTTACGCCCAGTTTATAATGAACTTCAACCTACAAGAAAAGGAGGTTGAACTTTCAGAGCTCCTCAACCTGCTGAGGAGCGCAGAGGGCACCCTACAGAAAGGTAGGGAAACATCCACTTTGTTTGTAGGAGGATCATCTTCTTCTAGGTCCAAGGCGAAAGCCAAGGGAAAGAAGAAGAAGGCCCCCGCCAAACCAAGGGGCGGTGTTAGTAAAGTGGATACGAAGGGAAAAGGAAAAGCAACAAAGATAGCTGGGAAACTTGTGGATAAGGAAGAGTGCTTCTATTGTCATAAGAAAGGACACTGGAAGAATGATTGCAGGGCCTGGAAGGCCAGAACACAGGAATTGAAGCAGGTTGCAGCTTCAGCTTCAGGTGTGTATGTTATTGAAAACTGTCTTTCAATAAACTCTACTTCCTGGGTATTGGATACCGGATCAGGATCTCATATCTGTAATTCTTTGCAGGCGTTGAGAAACCGTAGGGTTTTGAAGGAAGGTGACATGACCCTCAGAGTTGTGAACGGAGCTAGCATGGATGCTAAAGCCGTGGGGGACTATCACCTAGGAATGTCAGATGGACATGTTTTGGTTTTGCGTAATTGCTTTTTTGTACCCAACGCAACTTGTAATATCATTTCTGTATCTTTAGTTTCTAAAGAAGGTTATGAATTTGCGTTTGTAAGTAATGTTGTAAACATTCACCTTAATCAAGTTTTGATTGGGTCAGGTACTTTGAGTAATGGTATATACGTGTTGAACCAACCACAGATTTTTAATGTCCAGAATACACACAAAAGAAAGTCTCCAGATATTAATCGGGCTTTCTTATGGCATTGTAGACTGGGTCACATCAATGAGACACGGTTGACTAAGTTACATAAAGAAGGATACTTGGATCCGTTCGAGTATCAGTCTTATGCCACTTGTGAATCTTGTCTCATGGGAAAGATGACAAAGACTCCGTTCACTGGACACGGAGAAAGAGCGAGCGAGCTCTTGGGACTCATACACAGTGATGTGTGTGGTCCAATGTCTACACATGCGCGAAGCGGTTATTCATACTTCATTACTTTCACAGACGATTTCTCTAGGTATGGACATGTCTTCTTAATGAAGCACAAATCCGAAGCCTTTGAGAAATTTCAGGATTACAAGAATGAAGTTGAAAAACAAACAGGCAAAAGTATTAAGATTCTAAGATCGGATCGAGGTGGAGAATACTTGAGTGCCGAGTTCCTGGACTATTTAAAAGAGAATAGAATTCTCTCTCAGCGTACTCCTCCATACACTCCGCAACATAACGGTGTATCGGAAAGGAGGAATCGAACCCTATTGGATATGGTTCGTTCCATGATGAGTAAGGCTGAGTTACCGCGATCTTTCTGGGGTTATGCACTAGAAACAGCTGCACATCTCTTGAACCAAGTTCCTACTAAGACAGTGCCTACCACACCATATCAGATGTGGAGTGGGAAGAAACCCTGTCTTAAATCCTTTAAGACATGGGGATGTCCGGCTTTTGTAAAAAAGCAGCATGCGGACAAGCTCGAGGCACGCTCAGTACAGTGCAAGTTTGTGGGATACCCAAAGAACTCCAAGGGGTATCTTTTCTACTACGAAGAGGAACAAAAAGTTCTTGTTTCTCGTCATGCCTACTTCTTGGAAACTGAGTTTTTGGAAAACCAGATAAGTGGGAGCGCAGTAGAACTGGAAGAAATTCCAGAACCACAAAACATTACTGAAAGCTTGGAGGAACAAGAGGGTTCGAAAGAACAGGACATTCCTACGCCGCTCCGCAGGAGTAGTAGGCAGCCTCATCCGCCCGAGAGATACTGCGGTTTTCTCATAGACGGGGATAGAGAGGATTGCATCATAGATTATGATGAGCCTACTAGCTTCCAGCAGGCCGTTCAGAGCGTTGACTCAGTGAAATGGCTGGATGCAATGCG
Organism: Agapanthus africanus; assembly: GCA_030015575.1. Taxonomy (NCBI): domain Eukaryota; kingdom Viridiplantae; phylum Streptophyta; class Magnoliopsida; order Asparagales; family Amaryllidaceae; genus Agapanthus; species Agapanthus africanus. Next base: position 214,597,798 of record JASDDO010000004.1, read on the forward strand.
GACCGAAATGGAGTCCATGTACACCAACAAGGTATGGACGTTGGACATTGCTCCAGACGGGGTAAAACCCGTAGGATGCAAGTGGATCTTCAAAAGGAAGATTGGTGTAGATGGACAGGTTGAGACCTATAAAGCTAGGCTGGTAGCAAAGGGTTTCCGTCAAAGACCTGGCTTGGACTATGACGAAACCTTTTCTCCAGTAGCCATGCTGAAATCCATTCGGATCCTTCTTGCCATTGCTGCCTTCCACGATTATGAGATTTGGCAAATGGACGTAAAGACAGCTTTTCTAAATGGAAATTTAGAGGAGTGTGTCTATATGGACCAGCCAGAGGGCTTCATTCAGAGTGGGAGCAGCGGAAAGGTGTGCAAGTTGCTTAAGTCCATCTATGGACTAAAGCAGGCATCGCGGAGTTGGAACATCTGCTTTGATGAGACGGTCAAAGAATTTGGCTTTATCAAAAATCCAGATGAACCATGCATCTATAGTAGATTTGTAGCGAGAACTGTTGTATTCCTCGTTTTATACGTGGATGACATTCTCTTAATAGGAAATGACATTCCTATGCTACAATCTGTCAAAGGGTTCTTGTCACACAGGTTCTCCATGAAAGACTTGGGTGATGCCTCGTACATTCTGGGTATCCGGATCTACCGTGACAGATCCAAGAGGATATTAGGACTTTCTCAGTCCAGGTACATCGACACCATAGTGAAGAGATTCAGTATGGAAGATTCCAAGCGCGGTAACCTACCGGCTTGTCACGGGATCACCCTCTCTAAAGAGATGTCTCCCAAGACTGATTTGGAGAGGGATCGCATGTCTATTATACCCTACGCTTCTGCGGTAGGCTCTATAATGTATGCGATGTTGTGTACCAGACCGGATGTAGCTTATGCACTGAGTGTGGTAAGCCGGTATCAGTCTAACCCTGGGGAGAAACACTGGATAGCGGTAAAGAACATTCTCAAGTACCTGAGAAGGACTAAGGAGATGTTCTTGGTGTATGGCGGAAAAGACCTCCAGATCGAGGCCTTTGCTGACTCCAGCTTCCAGAGTGACAAGGATGATTCCAAGTCCATGTCGGGCTTTGTCTTTACCCTCAATGGAGGGGCGGTGTGTTGGAAGAGTTCCAAACAGGAAACCGTTGCAGACTCGACGATGAAAGCGGAATACATCGCTGCATCTGATGCCACAAAAGAAGCTGTCTGGATAAGGAAGTTCTAGAAAGAACTTCAGGTGGTTCCGTCCATTGTTGATCCAATACCTCTGTATTGCGACAACAACGGGGCTATAGCTTTAGCGAAGGAACCCAGGTCCCATCAGAGATCCAGGCACATCTTGAGGCGGTATCACCTGATCAGGGAGATCGTGGATCGCCAGGAGATCGAGGTTCGGAGAGTCGCTTCAGAAGACAACACTGCAGATCCATTCACCAAGGCCCTACCCCAGACTCAGTTCGAGCGGCTGATCGAGATGATAGGTCTTCGATACGCCAGTACATGGACTTAGTGCAAGTGGGAGATTGTTAGTGTATATGCCCTAGAGGCCATTACTGTATCATACTAGTATGTATATTACTTAATGGAAGCTTGGGATATTCACCTTGTATGTACAATCTTGCTCAAAATAGTAGTATGCCACTTGGTTTATTTCTACTTCAATGTGTACATGTGTTTATCTTTGTATATTGCTTATACACATTAGTGGAGCCCTTAGGATCTTTGCTTGATTACCAGCGATGTGATGGCCGTCACACTAGTGGGGCTGGGTAATCTAGAAGCACATCCTTATGCAGGTCCCTGGTCGCAGGACTATCGAGACAGGGCATCGATACTCCGGAGTAGACCAGCGCATGCGCTTCTCATCCCAGTGTGGGAGACGGTCTGTCCCACAGCCGTCAGTACGTCGTACTTGAGATAGTATGCGGGTGCCCGTTAGGTTACGGGTACACTGGACAGGACTCGTCGGGAACTGACCAGTTGGTATTATACCTATCGTCAGTTATCAGTTCCCAGGTGACATGAGTACAGCTTAGTCCGCTGACTTGACACTGTCACTTCGCCTCGGGTGTGTTCCCACTGTACTTTGATCACTACCCTACCACGGCTCAAAGGAGTCGTGCAAACAGGTGGTGGTTGGGTGCAGTCCCGAAGCACTTGGAGGCAGTGACGGTTAGACAGGATTCGTCTCTCCCGGTATTGGGGGTTGACATCGCGCTGTGTCTAGGAGAGCCATTACACGAGTAGTCCCTGGCCAGGGCAAACGAGATATACTGGTAGGTTTCCAGTGTTATCTCAGGGTGTTTTGGGCTTCGCTCCGGCACGACTTGTACCGCTATTGGGGGACTGACGTTTACCGCCCCCTAGGCCCGCCATGCGATGTATCAGACGAACAGACCGGACTGTACGGAGAATGTCACACTCAGGCTCAGTAGGAGTTCAGATGGGTTTCGCCTCGTCGGTCTTCTTGTCGGCATTACCTGGGGACCGTTACGCACAGCTAGTGCCGCTTGCGGTCTGTGGTTAAACCCACTGCCAGCGTAGTGTCGAGTCTTTAGAGTCCCACACAGAAAGCTTTTTGCCTTTAGGCAAAAGAGTAGAGGTCGCATGGTATTGCGACAGGTCGCATGGTTTTGCGACAGGGTTCGGTCACATCCGTGCACTTGTGCACGTACAGTGTCCGGACAGTTTGCACTAGCGGGCTTTGTTTTAAGCCAGATCCTAGTGTACCTTATGGGATTGGATTTATCCAGTTTGCATCCGTGTTCCTCGGAACGCGGATGCGGGTGTGTATGCACAGTTGACAGGGAGGCACGGACAGCGGATTCTCATTAGGGTTGTTGACAGTTGACCGTTGACTTTTTGACTTTTTGCTCAACCCTAATGAGAATATGATATGTGATTAACTATTATATTAATTAAGTATTATGGTGACTTGGTTGTTGACTTTGTTGACTTGTTGACTTTTGTTGACTTGTTGACTTTGTTGACCGGTTGACTAGGCTTGACTAGTTGACCATCATGATAACCATGGCTATCATTTCATGCCAAAGACTTTTACTTGCTTGTTCATTTAAGTAAAATGAGTGCATGACATGATAAGCTTATGGTTGCTTCTACCATCACATAAGACTTTTGTTAATATGATGAGTTATGATTACTTTGGATTATGAGAGGGTGAGAGACAAAAGAGTTGCTCATTCTTTCTTGCTCATTCTCTCTCTTGTTCTTGAGCTCTCCTCTTGCTCTCACCCTCAACCTCTTGCTCCCTCTCTTGATCTATGGTTCTCTTGTCTCATGAGTTGAGAATCAAGAACCATAGATAAAATCCCATTCTAAATCATCTCTACTCATTCTAGTTCACTAGGTTTAGCAAACCAAGTGAACTAGTTTCTTCAAAGAACGAAGAAGGAGCTAAAGGTTGGAGCTTTCAAGTGGATCTATCTTCGGCGTACGGAGACAACGAGAAGGAGCCTTCGAACCACCATCGGAGCTTGAAGAGAAGGAGTTCAAGTTTAGCTATAACCATCTTCATCCGAGTAGCTAAATATCTTTAGCTTAGTATGCTAGTTTTAGTTTAGGTAAAGATCCCGACCTAGCTTAGTCCATGTTGCCTCCTGCGTTAAAATTTTGATTTTATACCGTTTCCGCCTCCCCGTAAGAACCGGGGGTCGCAACGTGGACTTACAGTGCTCCCCAGCCAGGCTCAACGTCAACACCACATTCCTCTTGCCCCAAGGTACCATACCGGGCCCACCATGTACCCGTGACGGTTCCTCCACTCCTCGACACGGATCTCCAAAACCACAATAAACTCATGGTGGACGACACTTTACATCACTAGAAATCCGCAACATTTTATATTTTAAAAGATCATAAGTTGTAAATTTTGCGGCTTTCCCCGAAATCCAGAAATATCATAAATCTCAAGAAATCATCACAAGTGCATATGTCAATGATAATGAACTAGGCATGAACAACTGAATAACAGTATGCATGAAGTGGTAGATAATAACTACAATGTCTAATATGGCATATAAGGGAAATACACTAATATCATGTCAAAACTACCAGCTAACAATCTAAGTCAAGCAATTATATTCTCTAAAGTGTACGTGACATGGCAATTACCGATGAAGATGTGAGTGAGCCGGCAAGTAGGTGTACGTGGTACATACGCATCATCGGTAATGGTGCTGGTGTCCTAACAGCATGATATCAATAATGGAATATGCAGCAAAATAAATATGCGAGGCAGAGAGAACAGCAATAATGTGCGGGAGCTGAATACTAGACACAACGATAACTAATCTACAATAATCTAATATAAGTCCTACAAATGGTGCCTTTTGAAATAACACGAATCATGGGGTTTTGAAAATAGGGGCTACGGTGTTTTTATGAAAAGATACGTCGTTTTTGAAATATCCGTAGATTCCCTTGAGCTGTCTTTAAAAATGCTCACGATTCGTTAGTTTTTGAAATAGGTAAGAAGTCTAATCTAATCTAACAACTACACTAAACTATACGGCTGAACTAACAAGCTGAACTACAGGTAAGGAAACCGCCTATCATCTGAGTCGATACATATACATACCTGTATATGTATAGTCGGTGATCCCGCCTCAATAATATCATATCCGATACCATATCTATAATCAGGCGTCCCAAGTCAAGAATGCGGATCAATCATCAATATAGCTCGTACGTAAATCCGTCGTACGGCATCCCAATCTGGGTACGGGTCAATATCACATTCATCATACTATTCACCTGGTATCCTCTTATCAAATATCATGGTCGGGGTACTGATCTACGTCTAGTACCATACTGATACCGCCTACGTATGCATGGACGTGTGTGAAACACTACGTCAAGGACCCGCTACAACGTCATGTCGTATCTAAGATACGAACCCTGCTATATCACTGATCTCACGGCCTCAAATCGAATCTCATCGACTCAGCTCAATCCCAAGTATCATCCTCAATCCGTATGTGAACACATAGTCCCATACCCATGTGAACACATAACTATAAAGAATCCCATGAGTACATATCAATAGGAATGTATGCAAGTATGTATGTGTGTATGTGTAGTGCAACACTACCCTAGGGTTCGCAACACTAAAAATAGTCCAACACACCAATATCCATCCTAAGCATCGTTATTAATCCTAAACAACATATAATAAATGTTGGTGTGTATACGCATCCGTATACACCACCACGGACTGCGGGGGTGCTATACGCCATCCACCCGACTTCTCCCCGTAGATATAAATCTACTCACCTGGTCCTCGCTAGCCGGTGCCGACGTCGCCACGCGCTTGCTTGTCGTCTCGAAGTCCACATGGGGGTACCTACATATCATAACGCACCATATCTCATTAAAATCCGACTCATGATCAAAACGACGCACGAATCCCACATAGGTCAAAACCTATGGTTGCTTTCACAAATCAACCCAAAAACCCTCGACGTCGGCGTACAAACGCCAAACCATCGAGAAAATCCAATCACACTCATTTGCACATTCACGAACACTAATTTTAATATAAACTAGGTTAAAACTCACAAAAACGCCAATTTCACTCAAAAAGTCATTTTTCCGAAAATCTAGCAAGCACAATTCGCCGTTTTTGTACAAAACACGATGTTTAAATGAATGTAGCGGCCAATATATTTATTAAATATCTTAAATAAGTCATAAAAACCATTTCCATAATTTAAACTCATAAATTTGCATAATTTCCAAAATCCTAGTTTGCAAAATATCAAATTTAACACCCTTTAAAGCAAAATTCACAATTCATCAATTAAGCTTCGTTTTGCACGAACCAAACTCATTAAACCACTCATTATAATAGTTATAATGACATGAACACTTAATTATATTTTAATCTAAGCATTTGATAATTTTTCAAAAACTCTAGTTAGCAAAAATAAAACTTAATTTAGACATTTCCATGCAACAATATGAAATTTAACTACTAAATTACTTTCTACAAATTCTAAGATGGTAAGCTACCCATCACAACCAAACACCAATTCACAACCATAATCCCATTGCTCAAAACCCTAACTTGAAATCAACCTCATTCTTGAATTTTTCAAACATGCAATTAGAACCAATCTAAAACCTAATTAAACACTTAATAAGCTAACATAAAGCAATTAAACAACAATCTCACTAAAGGGTTAAAATTTATACCTCCCAATTGAGTTCTAGCATGCAAAATCCTAGCCTCCAAAAGTAGCTTCCATGCTCCTAGATCCATGCTAGATAGGCAAGAAATAATGGGTAGGAGTTGGATTTGGAAAAAGCTTTGAAATTGTTTGGATTTTGAAGCTTTTTTATGGATTTTTGAAGCAAAAATGGAGTAAGAACTTGGGGGAGGGGGGGCTGCTGCTAAGGATCAGTTTTCGGCCAGATTTGAGGGGGGGGGGGGTGGGTGAGTGAGGAGAGAGAGTGAGGTGGGGAAAGTTGTTTCAAGTCAAAGTCAACTCAAAATATATCATTTTCTACTCTTTTCTTTTCTTTTCTTTTCCTTTTCTTTCCTTTGCAAACCAAGTGGGGAAAAAGTGAGGGCTGCTGAATTTGGCTAAGGGGAGGAGTAAGTGGGTGTGTGTGGGTGTGGGTACGGGTGTGGGGTGAGGAAAAATGATAAATACAGTACCCCAAACATCCATTTACGCTAAAAAAAAGCCTTTTTTCTTCAAAAATTTCTAAACCGTTTTGGCAAATGATTTCGTTCCAAAAACCACATGATAAATTTTTATTTAATGTTTTATGATGCACAAAATTTGTTTCAACTCATTCCAATTTGTAATTTTCCCTAATTAAATGTATTAGTGACGGCTTAAAATAATAATAAAATAATATTTTTTTCAGAAAATTTGAAATTTCACCAGCGGCTCAATAAACACTAAATAATAGCAATTACATAGCTAGAATATGTATATTTAATTTTTATAATAAGATATTTGTATTTTGACTTTTTACAGAAAACCCCCTCATTTTACCGATTTTCCGAAATTTCACCGAAACGATTTTCAAAATGCTACAATCTTCCCCCCTTAAAGAAATCCGGTCCCCGAATTTAAATTCAAACTCCCCCAAATACTAAAACATCTAAGAAAAACCATCAAATCGTCGGGGCTCCGAAATTGTAACTAAATAAAACAATTCGTAGCGCAGCGCATGCGCTTGAAAAATGAGTATATAACTCAAAACTATACATGTAAATATTGAATCTATATATGTAAGTATCTGAAGGAAATGCATGCCAAATCTCTTTAAGTCGCTGTGCACGCGTATAACACTGCACAGTGGCGGACGTCTATCATAAGGAAATAACTATATACATATATACCTTTGTTTGAAATGTACGTTCCGCCGTTTTGGAAACAATTTAGAAGGGTCTCCTTGTTTTAAACATTTCGTGTCATATCAGACACGTAGGTAAATACTGAGGCTATAGCTCGCTTTTTTGGAAATCGCTTCAATAACTATCAATGCATGTAAAATATATTCAGGTACTGTCCTCTGACTAGTCTTGCTCAGTACGAAAACATATAGCAATATCATAAAAACGTACTGCTCTATAAGAAATCAATCCCAAAATATGCGCATGAATACTACGTGCGTCTGGTGCGCACGGAAATCAAAATCCATGAATGTGCCATACATGCGCACAGAAACAACATCTAAGTGCATCGGGTGTGCACGAAACATCTGTCGTAGGCAACATGTGTGCCTGACAGCAAAATCAGGTGCATCTGACATGCACGAAAAATCTCGATTTAGTGCATCTGGTGTGCACCAAAATCGCATCTCAAGACATGCGCGAAAATTCAAATCAGGTGCATCCATCGTGCACGAAATCATGAAATCCAATATCAAGCGCCGAACGTGCGCAAAATCAATCAGGTGCACAAGGTGCACAAAACAAATATCGAGTATCACAATCGAAATCGAAGTCCAGTGCATCTAAGTGCACAAAAGGCGTATCACTACACTGCAAGCATATATATACTATACAGAGTGCAGGAACGAAATCGTGTGCGTGCATACGCACAAAATCAACTCAAATGTCTAAAACCGTAAAATCACAAACATGTGAAACCCAAGCACGAAAACGATATCAAGTGCAACACTGTGCAAGAATCGTAAATTCTCAATCATTAAAATCAAATCATGCGAATAAATCACCCAAAACATCGAAATCGATAATGGCGGAATAGTACCGCTCAAGTGCATCCTCTAAGAATCTCGGGCCAACTGTCGCGGTCACTAGTGGGACGTCTCGTCGATGATCATGAACTCTGTCCTGCTGGCGTGCGAAACCATGACCACTCCTGGGTCAAAGTCTTCACTGTGGATTACCAATCTTTCGGTCCATCGGCTCATCGGTCCTGTCAGGTGTGCTAACGGGGACGATTCCGTTCTGGCACTTCTCTGGTCATCTCTTGGTCAATCATCGCGACCACTCATAAGACAGCATATTACTGGCGTCAGCCTCTGGGTCTCTGAATGTACGTGATACATCTGATCCTGGGTGCAAGTATCATTGCAGCAGTGTCCTGAAAGGAATCCTGCTCACGGTCTCTTCCATGTCTTGTCCCTGCCAACTGTCCGGAAGTCATTGTCCTTTCCTATATCTGCATCTTGCTCTGGAACGACTGCATACTCATCGCGACTCCTTCTGGAAGGTAAGTCCAAGTACCATGCCTCGGCATGCGCAACGCCTCTCTGATGTCGGCGGAGTGGAACGTCATCTCATCTAGATCTGGTACGAACCTCTTACTCCACTTTTCTCTAATGTCATCTGCTTTGGAATCGTCTCGTCGCGGCTGCATGGACTGAGCTCCAACGGCTATCCTCTTATCTGGAGTCTCCCAAGAATGCATCTCACCACCTAGCATCCGAATTAAGTCGAGCCATCCGATCGAGTCGTCAAAACCTCATAATCCCCCCCAAGAGCTCAACCTCTTGGGCACAGTTTAATAGTATCGAGTACATACCACAGCATCGGTGGTCCAGCCGTAGAAGGGCAAACCCAAGCCTCACTAATGGCGCCGTAGAACTGCCGCAAACCCGAAGGTTCAAAGGCTTTCACTCGGTCATTAAGTCGAGTTAGGGTTTCATTCTTCTAGAGGGACCATAGAATTGCCTGCATGTCTTTCCGACTACTTAAAACTTGGAATAATAGGTTGCTGACATTCGATCGTCTCTGTCGACTCTCAACGTCTCCGCGTGAAATCGTCTCTAGCTGGAATCAATCTATCTGATGACCTCGCATCGGGGTAGCGAACGAACCACCTGTCTTAGTCATTCATCATCGGGTGACTAGCGACCTTCTATCATCTCTTAGTACAACTCGTTCTGCACTAACGCCATCATCTGGGGAAATATCTCGTCGTTCGCAGCAATAACTAGCTCGCTCATCTGCACGCTGAACAGTGCCTCAACCATCATGAATAAGCGACACACCAACGGTCATCAAAATCTGGCTGGCTTCTGTCAGTGGCTCAATCCTCTAGTGTCGATCAGCACCTCCGAGTAACCTCATAAAGGCGATCCGCCAAACGCTCGTGGCGCAGAAATACAATAAAAAGACACATCTCTGCAATCGTGTGTCGCCGGAATTTCTCCCTGGTCAGTCTTCGTTCGTGACGAGCTTGTGCTGACCGCAACTCTAGCCGTAGCTCTCCCTGCCGGTAACCGTAGCAGCAAAACCAAACTGGTACCGACGAGGCTAGATCAGGAAGGAATATAATACTGAACAAGGAAATGTACATCCTAAGGCTTCATAAGTGGAGTGGCGTGTCGTAAATATGCCGCGGAACATACCAACGGTACGTCACTCTACTTTAGTCACCTATTCCATCAACCAAGGGCCATCCTACGCTCCGAAGGTAAAACCTAACGCTCTGATACCAACTTTGTCACGACCCGAAAGTACGGAACATGACCGGCACTTAAACTACGAACGTCTCGAGACGTACGTAATCTAAGTAAACCGAAAACCCAGAAATCCAAACCAAGAAGAGTAGTAGAGAGTAGGAAAAACCAATTTAAATCAAGTAGTTTTAAAAGCATAAGCCGAATTATGCGGTTTTTAAGAACATCAAAATTTACTGAAAATTTCGGCAGAGTCTCCTTTGTAAAAACTGGCTCCCAAACGGGATACAACATGAATAGTATACGAAATCAATAAAAAGGCATCCTCAAGCGGGAGCTAGCTCTTCGTCAATCGACGGTCACAACCACACAAGCAATATAATATACAACGCCAACGGCGAGGATCAAAACTCAAAAGGAACTCAAAACTACCAGAAATATAACGAGCGACTCTAAGGTCGAAAGAATAACAACACTGGTCTCTATCTCAATAGATACATGTTTGGTTGATGGAATTTACTAGATACAACTGAATAATATCATACAAGGTAATATGATGGGTACGATACAAGAAAAACCCACCTACTAGCAAGTCACCCGAATGAAACTGAGCCCGCAAGCCGTAATGAAACCTGTACGGCAAACCTGTAAGAAACTGGGGCACAACGGGGGTGAGTTGCCAACTCGTGAATAGAAAAACATCTACGCACAGAAATCGCATAAATAACGCAACCTAGGTCAATGATCATAATATATCCTCAAATATATGTATAACAGGCAACCTATGACAATGTCTAGGGTAATATCTAACCCGAGTGTAATCTCATGTGCCCGTGTCAGTGCCTCAGGTAGCAATATATCATATGAGTGAGGTATGAATGCATGAAAACAGCATACATGTAAATGAAGAAACTGTTTTCATAAATTAGTAAGATTTCCTTCGTATTTTTAAACTGAGGTATCATAATGAAATCAGTATCAACAGTGTCTAGCATCGACACAAAACATAAATCTCACTGTCTTGAAATATCAATGTCTCAATCTCAATATCTAGGGCGCCGTCAGTCCAGACCGGCCCCTACCATCCATCTCAAGACCACGACGGTATCCTCCGGATATCCGACGCGTCGGGTAATATCACCGGTAGGTAGTGCTCCCCAGCCAGGCTCAACGTCAACACCACATTCCTCTTGCCCCGGGGTACCATACCGGGCCCACCATGTACCCGTGACGGTTCCTCCACTCCTCGACACGGATCTCCAAAACCACAGCAAACTCATGGTGGACGACACTTTACATCACTAGAAATCCGCAACATTTTATATTTTAAAAGATCATAAGTTGTAAATTTTGCGGCTTTCACCGAAATCCAGAAATATCATAAATCTCAAGAAATCATCACAAGTGCATATGTCAATGATAATGAACTAGGCATGAACAACTGAATAACAGTATGCATGAAGTGGTAGATAATAACTACAATGTCTAATATGGCATATAAGGGAAATACACTAATATCATGTCAAAACTACCAGCTAACAATCTAAGTCAAGCAATTATATTCTCTAAGGTGTACGTGACATGGCAATTACCGATGAAAATGTGAGTGAGCCGGCAAGTAGGTGTACGTGGTACATACGCATCATCGGTAATGGTGCTGGTGTCCTAACAGCATGATATCACTAATGGAATATGCAGCAAAATAAATATGCGAGGCAGAGCGAACAGCAATAATGTGCGGGAGCTGAATACTAGACACAACGATAACTAATCTACAATAATCTAATATAAGTCCTACAAATGGTGCCTTTTGAAATAACACGAATCATGGGGTTTTGAAAATAGGGGCTACGGTGTTTTTATGAAAAGATACGTCGTTTTTGAAATATCCGTAGATTCCCTTGAGCTGTTTTTAAAAATGCCCACGATTCGTTAGTTTTTGAAATAGGTAAGAAGTCTAATCTAATCTAACAACTACACTAAACTATACGGCTGAACTAACAAGCTGAACTACAGGTAAGGAAACCGCCTATCATCTGAGTCGATACATATACATACCTGTATATGTATAGTCGGTGATCCCGCCTCAATAATATCATATCCGATACCATATCTATAATCAGGCGTCCCAAGTCAAGAGTGCGGATCAATCATCAATATAGCTCGTACGTAAATCCGTCGTACGGCATCCCAATCTGGGTACGGGTCAATATCACATTCATCATACTATTCACCTGGTATCCTCTTATCAAATATCATGGTCGGGGTACTGATCTACGTCTAGTACCATACTGATACCGCCTACGTATGCATGGACGTGTGTGAAACACTACGTCAAGGACCCGCTACAACGTCATGTCGTATCTAAGATACGAACCCTGCTATATCACCGATCTCACGGCCTCAAATCGAATCTCATCGACTCAGCTCAATCCCAAGTATCATCCTCAATCCGTATGTGAACACATAGTCCCAAACCCATGTGAACACATAACTATAAAGAATCCCATGAGTACATATCAATAAGAATGTATGCAAGTATGTATGTGTGTATGTGTAGTGCAACACTACCCTAGGGTTCGCAACACTAAAAATAGTCCAACACACCAATATCCATCCTAAGCATCGTTATTAATCCTAAACAACATATAATAAATGTTGGTGTGTATACGCATCCGTATACACCACCACGGACTGCGGGGGTGCTATACGCCATCCACCCGACTTCTCCCCGTAGATATAAATCTACTCACCTGGTCCTCGCTAGCCGGTACCGACGTCGCCACGCGCTTGCTTTTCGTCTCGAAGTCCACATGGGGGTACCTACATATCATAACGCACCATATCTCATTAAAATCCGACTCATGATCAAAACGACGCACGAATCCCACATAGGTCAAAACCTATGGTTGCTTTCACAAATCAACCCAAAAACCCTCGACGTCGGCGTACAAACGCCAACCCATCGAGAAAATCCAATCACACTCATTTGCACATTCACGAACACTAATTTTAATATAAACTAGGTTAAAACTCACAAAAACGCCAATTTCACTCAAAAAGTCATTTTTCCGAAAATCTAGCAAGCACAATTCGCCGTTTTTGTACAAAACACGATGTTTAAATGAATGTAGCGGCCAATATATTTATTAAATATCTTAAATAAGTCATAAAAACCATTTCCATAATTTAAACTCATAAATTTGCATAATTTCCAAAATCCTAGTTTGCAAAATATCAAATTTAACACCCTTTAAAGCAAAATTCACAATTCATCAATTAAGCTTCGTTTTGCATGAACCAAACTCATTAAACCACTCATTATAATAGTTATAATGACATGAAAACTTAATTATATTTTAATCTAAGCATTTGATAATTTTTCAAAAACTCTAGTTAGCAAAAATAAAACTTAATTTAGACATTTCCATGCAACAATATGAAATTTAACTACTAAATTACTTTCTACAAATTCTAAGATGGTAAGCTACCCATCACAACCATACACCAATTCACAACCATAATCCCATTGCTCAAAACCCTAACTTGAAATCAACCTCATTCTTGAATTTTTCAAACATGCAATTAGAACCAATCTAAAACCTAATTAAACACTTAATAAGCTAACATAAAGCAATTAAACAACAATCTCACTAAAGGGTTAAAATTTATACCTCCCAATTGAGTTCTAGCATGCAAAATCCTAGCCTCCAAAAGTAGCTTCCATGCTCCTAGATCCATGCTAGATAGGCAAGAAATAATGGGTAGGAGTTGGATTTGGAAAAAGCTTTGAAATTGTTTGGATTTTGAAGCTTTTTTATGGATTTTTGAAGCAAAAATGGAGTGAGAACTTGGGGGAGGGGGGCTGCTGCTAAGGATCAGTTTTCGGCCAGATTTGAGGGGGGGGGGAGTGGGTGAGTGAGGAGAGAGAGTGAGGTGGGGAAAGTTGTTTCAAGTCAAAGTCAACTCAAAATATATCACTTTCTACTCTTTTCTTTTCTTTTCCTTTTCTTTCCTTTGCAAACCAACTGGGGAAAAAGTGAGGGCTGCTGAATTTGGCTAAGGGGAGGAGTAAGTGGGTGGGTTTGGGTGTGGGTACGGGTGTAGGGTGAGGAAAAATGATAAATACAGTACCCCAAACATCCATTTACGCTAAAAAAAAACCTTTTTTCTTCAAAAATTTCTAAACCGTTTTGGCAAATGATTTCGTTCCAAAAACCTCATGATAAATTTTTATTTAATGTTTTATGTTGCACAAAATTTGTTTCAACTCATTCCAATTTGTAATTTTCCCTAATTAAATGTATTAGTGACGGCTTAAAATAATAATAAAATAATATTTTTTTCAGAAAATTTGAAATTTCACCAGCGGCTCAATAAACACTAAATAATAGCAATTACATAGCTAGAATATGTATATTTAATTTTTATAATAAGATATTTGTATTTTGACTTTTTACAGAAAACCCCCCCATTTTACCGATTTTCCGAAATTTCACCGAAACGATTTTCAAAATGCTACAATTCATATGCTGCATAGATAGATGTGTTGGTTTGGGACAGTCGTATAGCCTTGTTGGCCTTAGTCAAGGGCTGGTACGGGTGGGTTCAAATCAACCTGGATAATGATGGGTAGAACTTGACATGTGACTTATGATTTGTTGGCCTTAGTCAAGGTCATAAGAGCATGGGGCAAAAATCACATCGGGAGTTTCAAAAGTACTGAAACTTTCCAGATATGCGCATACCTTCTGGAGTGTGACACCGTGAGCGGATTCCGTCACGTTATCATGCGATGATAGTTGGATCCCGATTCCCACTGATGAGTTGGTTTACTCCTCGGGTGACCCCGACTAATTCTTCTTTCAGGTTTGGAGGAGAATTTGAGGTACACTGGGAGGTTTCCAGATTAGATAAATTGGTAACCATTCTGATCTAGGATAGAGTGCACGCTGAGTGTTTCTTTTCTCTCTCTCTTGGCAGCGACCATTGACCCGACCCTAGACTATGACTCAGTGACCAAGTTGACCGAACCTTCTTAACACTGGCTTTTGGATTGTCAGAGTTGCAGACCTCATTGCCACTCCTACTTTTACCCTTTTCTCCTGGACACCCCGTATTACTACGAACGTCCACTTCTATTGGCCAAAACCATCGTATGGTTATATACGAACTCGAAGGAATTCGAGGATGGTTTCCGGTTCTGGAGAAAACGGATAGGATTATTCAGTTGTCTTTTCTTTTCACCTTCTCTCAGGTTACGAGTACTCCTTGGTTTAGGAGTAGTACACCTATTACGCAAATTGGATAGTCTTCTTTCAAAACCATAGGCTGGTGCCGACCGGTAGGGAATGAAGAAAACCAGTTAGCCTAAACGGTGTACAGAAGGTATTAAGTTCAGACAAAGAAAGGGATTAGTAAGAGGGCAAAGTAAATTGCGACTGATATTCACGACCAAACCAAGTATTTCTTCGCCAATCCTAAATCACCTTTTTATTTCTCTAGGACACTTCGTATCACTACGAAGATCCACAGTTTATTGGATACTCCATCGTATGGTTATATACGAACTCGAAAGGAACTTGTTCCAGTTCGGGGATGGATTCTGGTCCAGGAGAAATAGGAATAAGGATTATTCGGTTGTCTTTTATCTTCACCTTCTCTCACATTGCGAGTGCTCCTAGGACTAGGACAGTACACCCATTATGCTTATTGGATAGTCTTCTTCCAAACCATAGGCTGGTGCCGAACGGTAGGGAAGGAAGAAAACCATTTGGCCTAAGGGGTGTGCAGAAGGTAATGACTAAAGACATATAAAGGGATTTGGAGAGGTGGCAAAGAATTATACGGTTATAGTTGTGAATCTGGATGATGGAAGAGGCATTACTAGAAATACCAGGATACCCCATCGAAACATTTCAATGTTTCAGGTTCACTGTGTACTGTTAAAAGAAAACTGATTTCCCAATTAGACACTTGCTCCAGGGTATGTATTTACCAGGTTGGATTCTCACATCTGTATGGTTTTACAGATGGTGAGTGGGAGTAAGTTATTGGGAATTAAGTGATCATCCTCATCATATCAGGATTCGTTGTAATTGGTGATATTTGAGGAAGTCACCTGGGTTGTTTGCCGGTTGGCGAACATTTGGTTTTGAATATCCGCTGTTGTGCACCAATTTCAAATTGATAGATCTGTACGTCTATTTTCATAGAGTGAGATATACCTTTTGATATTATGTCGATGACATTTACCTATATCAGTGGATGGTTAGGTAAGGAGCATTAAACAGCGGTGTAATTCTTCTAAACCATAAGTACAGTTTTCAACCTACGACACACAGTGAAAGAGTTGTTAGACTCAGCGGACTCATACAGAGTATTGTATGTTGTCCAGTGTCCATTAGGACAGAGGGGTTGGTCCTCATACTATATTCTGTTTACTTTTAACTTCTCTAGTTCTTAGACATGTGTTTCGTTGAAACACAGGGTCTAAGTTTTGAGGAGTTATAGGTATTTGAATAGAGTAGAGAACCAGGTGTAGCAAGTATCGAGATTCTTCAAAGTGATCGAAGATGTAGATACTTGTGTATGGTATTCAGTTGATAGTAATGATAAAGAGAAATTGCTTCTTTTTCAGGTTACTCATAATTGGAAGCATTCCTAAGTTGAGTAACGCTGATCGGCCTCTCTCCATTTAGTTGACATGCACTGGAGACAGCTGCATGATTTGAATCTGGTTAAATTAAATCAGTGCCTCTGGTTCTATATTGGATATAGAACAGTTCATATCTTAACGATGTTAAGGTACGGGGAGTTGTCCGGCTTATGATTAAAACCAGACTCTGGATAACTCAAGGCACGTTTCTGTAATGGCTGTTTGTGGGTTGACCCAGGCTATGACGAGGGTTGATTTTCTACCATCTGGCAGATCAATAGAAATATTGTTCTAGACTCGCCACAGTTTTATTAAAAATGGATTTTTTCAAAAACAGTAGTGGGAGTATGGTAGAATTGGAAGTGATTCCAGAACCGCAAACGATTACTGAAGATTTGACAAGGAACCTAAAGATTCAATCTGATTTGACATTCCATTGGCCACTCCGCAGATAAGGTGGGTAACTTCAGGCACCCGAGAGGTACTCCGGTAGCCTCAAGGACGGTGACAGGGAAGTTCTTGTTTACCCACACTTGCCATTGTTGTTGTTCCAGGCTGCGAGACCCGGCAGGAGGATGAGTATAGCGTCGTTCTAAACTAGTTTTAGAAGTGCACGTCTATATGACTCTGGCAGAGGGTTGTCGTAGTCAGTGGGAGCAGCGGAAGCATTGGTGGACATCAGGCTTATGTCTTTTTATAGACTAAAGCAGATGTAGCGGAGATAGATCATCTATTTCTGATATGACAGTCATAGGTTTGACGTCATCAGAATAGGGGATGGATCTGTTGAGAAGGTAATAGGAAGTGATATTCCTATACTACGATCGGTTATACTTTGGTCGTCACACAGTGGTTTCTCCACAAAGGACTTGGACATTATATTAGACATACTGGTTACTAGATCTATGGTTTTAGATCTAGATTTGGGTGGTTTCCTAATCTGGGTACTTTGACAGCATTCTAAGAGTATTTAGAATGGACGACTCCTGGCATGGTAGTGTACCTGCAGGTAATGGAGTCACCCTCTCTAAACGTGTCTTACAGACTAAAGGGGAGAGGGATGTGCATGATTGGCAGATCACTTGCTTAGGCAATTGAGTCAATCATGAGATGTCAAGTATCACACCAGAAGTTGTTCTTGCACTAGATGCAATAAGTTGACATTGATCCAATCCTGGAAAAACAGTTGGAAGCAGTTTTAGAACATAAGTGGATGTTCTAGGGATATGATAACGGCTACCTCCTTTAGGAGACGATTATCATTCCAGGCTTCCAAGGTGACATGGACGACAGGGTGATTGTCAGAGTTTTAGTTTTCCTTCTGACGAGGGGCAGTATTTTGGACAGTTGGTCCAAGGCAATACTGAGGGTGGCATGGCGCAGGATACTGATTAAATTCAGTTGACGATACAGTCTAAGAAGTTTGGATTTGGAGTTCATTTATGAGCTAGGTCCCATCAGACATCCAGACATTCTAAGACAGGTATTGCTCATTTCGGGAGATGGATTTCTCTGCGAACTTGAGATATAGAGAGACATAGAAAGAAACATCAAGGCGGATCCACTCACTGAGGCTATTCGTCGAACGCAAGAGTTTCGCAAACAGGATTTGTGAGACTGACTAGTAGAGGAGTTAGGTGTTCGGTATCACACGGGCTGTGAGTATGCGACATCGCAATAATTAGCCTTGAGTGCAAGTGGGAGATTGTTGGAGATAGTGCCCTCAGAGTCAATTATTGGATCACAGGCACGTGATTGCAATGATTGAGGGAGGACCTATCCCGGTAGGACAGTCTTACTCGAGATGATAGTATGCTATCTGGTTTACCTTTATCATCGTGTACTGCTTTAGGTGACATGACAGGTCGCTATTGCACGTTGATAGAGCCCCTAGGATTCTTGCTTGACTACCGGCAGTATGAGGGCGATCATATACGTGGGAGCTGGTAGTCTATAAGCACATCCTTAAAAGGTCCCTAGTCGTGGGAGTTTCGAGATAGGGCATCGATACTCCAGAGTAGACTAGTGTATACAGTCGAGACCCCGACGAGGGGCGATGGCCGGTCTCACAAGCCACTGGTGTCAGTTGGTTCACCTAAGATGTATATAGGTGCTCATTGGGTTATGAGTACACCGGACAGGACTCGCTGGGAACATGCTAGTTGGTCTTATACCTGACATCAGATAGCAGTTCCCTGGTGACATGTGTACAGGTTAGTTCATCGACCTGAGGATCGTCATTTGTCTCGTGTGAGTTCCCACTGTACTTTGATTACTACCCTACCACGGCTCAAAGGAGTCGTGCAAACAGGTTTTAGTTGGGTACAGTCCCGAGCCACATGGAGGCAGTGAGCGGATCTTCAGGGGTTCGTCTCTCCCGGTATTGGGGGTGAGGTCGCGCTGTGTCTAGGAGAGCCATTACATGAAGTCCTTGGCCAAGGCAGGAGATTTACTGGTAGGTATTCCAGTAGTATCTCAGGGTGTTCTGGGCTACACTCCGACACGACTTGTACCGCTTTTGGGGGTCTGACTTTTACCAACCCCCTAGGCCCGACATGCGATGCTCATAGACGAACGGACCGGACTGTACGGATATTGTCACTGACAGGCTCAGTAGGGTGTCAGGATGAGTTCGCTCATCGACGTCCCTTTTGGTCAATAGCTGGTGGCCCGTCACGTATTGGCTTATACCTCTGACGTGCTAGTGGTTAAATCCACAGCCATAGTATTGACGAGTCTTTAGAGTCCACCACAC
Source organism: Agapanthus africanus (assembly GCA_030015575.1). NCBI lineage: Eukaryota > Viridiplantae > Streptophyta > Magnoliopsida > Asparagales > Amaryllidaceae > Agapanthus > Agapanthus africanus. The sequence goes on from JASDDO010000004.1 coordinate 214,617,120, forward strand.
TTTCAGTTACTCAAGCTTTCGGGCGAAACGCTGTAGAGGCCGTATGGAGATATGGCAGGGTCCGATCAGATACGTGCGGTATTGCACGGATCAGGATCGGACGGTTTGTACTAGTGGCCGTATGGTTATATGGCAGCGTTCGATCAGATACGTGCGGTATTGCACGGATCAGGATCGGACGGATATTACTAGCCGGCTTTAGTTTAAGCCGGATCCTAGTATAATACAGTGTAGATTTTGTCTCATTGCATTTGTATCCGGATGGAATACAGATGCGGGTGTGTATGCACAGTATCGGGGTTTTCCTGTAATTTATTACGGGACCAGTTTTCTGGAGTAGCCAGTTTGCATTCCGTTCCGGCCGGTTTTCCTTTGTTCTTTCCCGGCCGGACTTTTTCGATGGAGGGTGTTATTTGCAAGTTTGCAAATAACACTTTGTGGAGGGGTTTATTGCATAAGGATTGTTTATGAAAGCATCTTTGCTTTTCATGCATTTATTGTGAAGTGAATGGATTTGATTTGGATTTGAGTTTTGTGATCAATATGTTTAGGGTGTGGTCACCTCTTTTCACTTCCTACACTCACCTCCCTCTTGTGATATACTTGGTTTTCATTCCTCCACCTTTTCCTTGGAGAGGCCGGCCACTTTTAGATGAGAGGAGAGGAAAAATGAGAGGGTTGCATTTTTGATCATCTCATTTTGCTTGCTAAAAATTGATAGCATCATTTCCTTCAAAGTTCATTCTTCCTTCACCTCCATCAATGGCAACATAACCCCAAAGTGAGACATGCACTCTACACTACATTCTACAGCTAATCTTGGACGCGTCGACTCGCCAGCTTCGCGCCCGAGTTGCCTCGGTATTGAGGTGGGAGCCCGTAAAAGATGCAGGCGATGTGGTGCCCCTTTCCGACGAGGAGGAGACGGACGGAGATCCCGCGAGGAGATCGGAGTGGAGACGAAGACCGAAGGACTCGGATCATTCGGTATATCTCTAACCCATCCTCTTGTTAGCTTAGACTAGTTTAATGGCCCGATCCGGGGTTTAGTGCGCGGTGGTGCCGGTTTGCTAAGTCCGCAAAATTAAAGTTTATCACCGCTTCCGCATTTGGCCGTCGGATTGACGGCCGGGGCGCCGCCGTGCACTTACATGTTACTCCTGGGAGAGTTTTACACATTACAATTAGCCGATCAAGTAGGTGTCTAGAAAGGTGTTAACGAGGTTACGCCTCAGGGAAAACGAGGTTTACATTAATTAGGTCCGTGCGAAAGCACGGGGCGCCTCCATCAAAGTACCGACACTGGCCTGGCTGAAAGATTGGCGAACTTGTAGTGTGTAATTAATCCCGGCTAGTCTTTCCTTTTAGGGTTTGAAGGAAGATTTGATAAAAACAGTGGGAGCCATCCTGATTAGATAAAACAATAACTAATCTATTCTTGCAAGAGCGCACGCTGAGTGTTTTCTTCTCTCTCTCTCCAGGTAGCGACCATATCACGCCTTAATCAAGATAATAATACGGAATATTGACCGAACCCGCTTGTTTTACTGAGCTGGGGAACGTTGGTCCCGCTCTAACTTATAATTGTTATAAGACAGAGCAGGAAATTGGGGAATACCAGATTTCCCGTGCCGCCCAAACGAAGAAAGTGCATATGATGCATCTCCTTCGGGTGTGTTCATTACAAAGAACTGTTTCTCTGTATCCTTTACGTCCTGGGTATATGATACCGGATTAGGATCCCGCATATGTAATATGTTACATGGGCTACAGATAGGTAAAGAACTGAGAACGGGTGATAAGTTTCATGAGGCAGAAAACGGGGCAAGAGTTGCAGCCAAGTCTGTCGGTCACTGTCACCCTGTATTACCAATACATTGATTCTGAACGAATGTTATTAGATACCGAACCTGATATACAAAATCATATCAGTCTCTTTATTAGTAAAGAAAGGATATAATTTTGTATTGATGGATAATGTTTTGAACATTTCCTATATCAAAAGTTGATCGGTTTAGACACGTTATCTAAAAGTATTGATGTTCTAAATCAAACTACAGTTCTTAGTATATAGAACACACACAAGAGGAAGAGTTCAGAGATGAACGGATCCTTCTTGAGGTATTGTAGACTAGGTCATATCAATGCGACCCGACTAGCTAAGTTATATTTAGATGCATATTTAAATCAGTTTGAATTTACATCTTGTGAAACTCACCAGTCATGTCACAAAGATAAGATGATCATAGCTCCGTTTATTGGAAACAGAGAAAGAGTTAGTAAACTCTTGGGATGATACATGATGATGTATGTAAGGTCCCCTGTCTACACATGCCAAGACCGGTTCTTTTTACTTCATTACATTCTCTGATGATCTCTCAAGATTCAGACATATGTTCCTGTTGAAACACAAGTCCGAACCTTTTGAGATATTCACAGAATATAAGCTAGAAGTAGAGAACCAATACGGGTATAAGTATTATGTCCTTTGATGAGATCAAGGAGGAGACTACTTGTGCACGGAATTCCTGGATGATTCTGAAGGAGAATGAGATTCTCTCTCAGCATTACTCCTCCGTATACACCATTGCACGATGGTATATCGGGGCGGAGCAGATACACCCTATCTGATATGGTGTGCTCTATGATGAGTACTACTGAGTTACCTATTTCCTTTTGGGAGTTATGCACTTGAGAAGCTGCATAACTATTGAATTAGGTTCGAATCAAATCAGTTGCCTACCGCTTCATATGTGATATGGAAAGGGAAGAGCCCATGTCTTAAGCCAGTTAAGATTTGGGGTTGACCGGCCTATGTCTAAAAGCAAAATCCGTACAAGCTCGAGGCAAGGTCTGTTATGTAGAACTGGAAAAGTTCCAGCTATACAAACTACAGCAGATAATTTGGTAGAACCAAAGGATTCAGTAGATACCAACGAACCTCAGCCTCTCCGCCGATCTAGTAGGGTTCCTCACCCACCTGAGAGATACTTCTGTTTCTCTATGACAGTGGGAGTGAGGATTGCATCATGAGATGATGACCCAACTAGCTTCGAGCTGGCCATCAGGAGTAAGACTCTGTAAGAATGGCTGGATGCTTAGTGATCTTAGATGGAATCCATGTACACCAACAAAGTATGGACTTTGGTTGCTATATCTGAAGGGTTAAATCCCCATCAGGAGCAAGTATATCTTGAGAAGATTACTTGGTGTAGATGGAAAAGTTGAGACTCTCAAAGCTAGACTTGTTAAAGGTTTTCGTCATCGACCAGGCGTGGATAATGATGAAACCTTTTCCAGTGCCTATGCTTAAGTCCATCCGGATCCTACTTGCCACGGCTACATACCATGACTACGATATCTGGTGGTTGGGTGTCATGACATCTTTTCTAAATGATATTTTAGAAGAGAGCGTCTATAAGTACACAGCCAGAGGGCCTCGTAGACAGTGGGAGCAGCGGAAACGTGTGCAAGATGTTTAATGTGATAAAGCAGGCATCGCGGAGTTGGAACATCTGTTCTGATGGATAAGTCAAAGAAGTTGACATCATCAAAATGGTAGATGAACCTTGTATAAACAAAAAGGTAGTAGGGAGTATGGTGACGATCCTCGTAGAGTACGTGGATGACATACTCTTGATAGGGAAGGAGTTTTCTATGCTACGCTCGATCAATCTCCGCTTATCACAATTGATTCTCCACATAGGATCAAAGTGATACCTACTAAATCCTGGGTTTTGGATCTATGAGATAGATCTAAATGGATATTAGGACACTCACTAGTTGTAGTGAGATGGTATCAGTTGATCCTGGGGAGAATCACTGGAAGTGTTCCAGGGTGATAAAGACGACTGAGTATCAGTCACAGGCATTGTCTTTACCCTCTATCGAGGGACGGTATGTTGGAAGAGTTCCAAGCTAGATATCGTGGCAAACTAGACGATAAAGGCAGGATACATCGCTACTTAAGATGCTACCAAAGAGGCTGTTTGGGTGTATATTGGTTCATGAGATGAACTATGTTCCTCCCATTGTGTGGCAATGGAGTTATGGCTTATGCCAAGGAACGCAGGTCCCATCAGTGATCCAGACATATTCTAAGGCAGTATCACCTGATCATGGAGATGGTTGATCTCTAAGGGATCGAGGTTAGGAGAGTAGACTCAGAGGACAACACGGCAGATCCACTCACGAAGGCCTATTCCCAGAGAGAGACTCTTATGGGATGGTTGAGTATGAGATACTACAACCACTGCTACAGATGGCCCTAGTGCAAGTGGGAGATTGTTAGTTATATGTATGCCCTAGAGGCCATTACTGTACATTGGATGTACAATGTAGTGGATGCTGGGACATATATAGGGAGGACTTTCTTGCTCGACATGATAGTATGCTATCTGGTTGCTCTTTACCTTAACGTGTATACTGATTGTCTCTCTGTTACATGTTGGTAAAGCCCTTAGGATGTGTACTTGACTACCTGGACTATGATGCGGATCATACTAGTGGGGACATGGTAGTCCATAAGTACATCCTTCAAAGTCCCTAGTCGTGGGTTTATCGAGACGGGGCATCGATATACCAGAGTAGACTAGCGTATACCTTCTCGACCCATACAGATGGACGATGGATGATCCCATATCCATTGGTGTTTGACATCAGAGATGATATACGGGTGCTCAGTAGAGACTGGGTACACTGGACGGACTCGCCGAGAACTCCCAGATGGTATTATACTTTACGTCAGATGGCAGTTCTCTGGTGACACTGGTACAGAGTAGTCTGTTGACCCGAGATCGTCATAGAGTCTTGTGTGGTTCCCACTGTGCTTTGATTTCCATCTTACCATGTCCAAGAGGGCGTGCAAAACGGTGGTTATTGGGTACAGTCCCGAGTCACATGGAGGCAATGAGCGATAGGAGGGGATTCGTCTCTCCCGGTATAGGGAGTTGATGTTGCGCTGTGTTCGATTGGCTATAACCGGAAATCCCTGGCCAGGGTTGCTGAGATTTACTGGTAAGTGTTACCAGTAGTTTCTCGAATAGTTATAGACCTCATATCGACACGACTTATCGAGCTATTGGGGTCTGACGTTTACCACCCCTAGGCAAGATATGTAACATATCAGACGACGAGACCGGACTGTACGGTAAGTGTTACTGGTTGGATTCACAGGAGTGTGAGCGGGCTTGCTCGTCGATCTTCTGATCGCTCAATACCCGGGTGGCCGTTACGTTTAGCAGACCGCTTGCGGCTTGTGGGTGTTTGATATGATCATCATCTGCTGCCGGCGTATTGACAAGTCTTTAGAGTCCTACACAGAGGTTTCCTGGCTCAAGCGAAACGAAATAGGAGTGCATATGAGATATGTGCGGGACCGAGAATGATACCAGTATGTGATACTGTATTCGATTCTCGTGATTTGTGACATTGATCAGTTATATGCGATATAGCCGGGTTATCGGATCAAGTGTTGATTCGATAAGTTGTTACTGTAGATATTAATCGGTTATATGCGATATGACCGGATCATTAAATCAAGTGTTGATTTAATGATTTAATGCATAATTATATATTTGATATATTACTTTGCGTTAACTGGTATCGGTTCACTTAAGATGGCTTTTCTCACTCACTTATGCACATTGTATATATGATATAGTTTTGTGCATTTGATTGTATCATGTTTGATGATGCAAGATTGCTAGGGTTTGTGTAAAGAATTAAACCTAGGTTAAGTAAATGGTTAGGGTTTTATTTATTCATTTATTCATTCATTTATCTATTTATTTTTGGATGAAAAGAATGAGAAAAGAAAACAAATGGTTGCTTTCTTAGAAGCTTCTTCAAGCTTCATGCAACTTTGACCAAAGCAACCATTCTTGTCTTCTTCTCTAACCCTAACCATTCAACCTAACTCAAGTTAATTCTCTCCACTTTACCATGGTTAAAATTATGATAAGAATTCATTTTCTTTTCTATTTTTAATATACTTATCATAACATTATCATCTTCTTCTTCTTCTTCAAGAAGAAAAACTAGATTCCATCAATGGTGATTGATGAAAATGAGTGAGAAATCCAATTCTAAAGTGAACCCACTTCCTATTTCTTCATACTCTACCTCTTGCCAACTAGTATAGGGTGTTTCCTTCATAAGTTTTCATGGTTTGGTGAAGGTGGAGCTTGATCTAGTGATGCCTCGACGTAGATCATCTTTGGCACGAAGCCGACGACCTTGCCCGCCCATTTCTCCGATGAAGCCGATGCTAGAGTCCGGGATTCATTTTGGACAGCGGAGAGACATCATTGCGGAGCTATGGAGGTGGAGCACCGGATCTACAAAGGTTGTATTTCCATTCACTTAGTTAAAGTAGTTAGCTAGTTTCATTTGTCGCCTAATCTCTAGTCATCGATCCGTATTAGGGTTTCTCGGCACCCGTTAAATTAGAAATTGGCATGGTTGATGCCTTGTGAGACCTCTTGAGAGTGCCTAGGATCCCTACAGTAAGAAATGAAGGAGGGCTACGGCTGGTTTTTGGCGAAAAACCTTTAACGTAATGAACTTGATATCGTTGAAGGAACCGAATGGTTTTACAAATATATAGTGGCGCAAACTTTTGCTAAAGAGGTCACTCCCTGTGAGGGATCTCGTCTTTTTTCTCATCGAATGAGGTGCAGGATATTCATAACCGAATACCATGATGCAAAGCAAAAGAATCGACTACAGTAAAGTTATTACGTTGACGCAAACTTCTGCCCAAAGGGTCACTCCTGATGAAGGGATCTCGGCCCTTGCCTCGTTGAATGAGGTGCTGGATATTCATAACCGAATACCACTGTGCAAAGAAATAGAAAACGTCTGTAGTGTCTGTTTTTAAAACTTGGTTCCAACAACATCATATAGGTTTGTTTTATCCTTGCATCGATCAGAATCAACGCAGTCCCATCAATTAAACATATCACACCAGATAAAGGAACGAAAATATAATTTACGTATATGCCATCTGCATTCGCCACTGGGCCCCGCCATCACCCGTTAGGTTACTTAACTAATGGCAGTGCGGGGGCTGGACTAGCATGGGTGGAAAACATATACAACATATACTAGTATATATATAAATATATATAACAATCGTCCCAGGCATGAAATAAAGCAACATCACAAAATATCAGCCAAGCAACACAGAGTGGTGGATAAACCTGGAGCCTCGAGTTTCACTTGAGTCGCAAATGAGACCCGACGTTCCCAGTTGTGTGGATAGCCTGTGCAATAAAACCTAGATTCCTACGAGTGCGGAAAGTTACCCGCCAATCCCAGAAGCGAGGCAACCCCAATCAACAACGTGAATGGGCCACCCAGCACTTCACAGAATCTGGTAACTTAAGCACCCCTCCGTGGGTCTCCCTACAAGTGCGGCGATTAGCCCTCCAATTCTAGAGTGATGCCCCCTCCATCTCAGCGCCATGAGATGCAGGCCCGTTGCCCTCTAGAACCCGGCTATTCGTGCACTCCACCGCGGGGTAATCCTAGTACAGAAAAGAAAATAATATGTACAACGGTGACATCGACCTCAACCCGGTCGTGCCCCAAACAAATAATATACAAACTGGCAGTGACGACAGTCTACATGTCGGACGCTCGTCCTGCAATATCAAATGTACAAATGAATCTAAACTGTACTACCATTGCACCACTGGATATCCACCACGACGATCCAACCACAACCACACCACAACACAGAACATCAATGTGAATGTCATGTTCACAAACCCATATAAAAGTGCATATAGCAATTAGACGAGTTATACCGCTCAAATGACATTCACGGTCACAGATAGTAATGTATGTACTGAAAACTTTTAAACAGTGTTAAAAATATCGACTTCGAAATACCTCATATTGCCCCCAAACCAAAGATAACACTATATCCAATCTGGGCAAAAACAAAAAATACCAAAATACCAATATTCCAGAACCCAGAGCACACCAAAAAACCCAAGCCCCAATTCCTCACCAAAACCGGTGGCGCCGAGCTTTCTACCGATCTTGCCGGCCAAAGTGCGAAATTCTGGGCTCGTTTTTTAGGTGTGTTCTAGTTGTCACAATAATAGTCTTCTGCAATTGTTTAAATAGTTTTTAAAGACTAAATGAAAATCGACAGAAACTGGAATACTTCGTGTATCGTTCCGGAGTTGTTTCGGTTTTGATACTTTAACATCGTCTAAAACAGCTAGATTAAGGTTTATGGGTTTGCTCTGATACTATGTTGGGTTATACCAGTACCCTGGCCATCAAACCGTGGCCGATCGTGGAACAAAAATTTTACAAACCGGCACTAACACAACCCCCGAATATGGATCGACCATAAACCGTAAACCTAGCAAACTATAAAAAGAGTTGAGATGGTTATACCGAATGATCCGTGACCATAAACCGTAAACCTAGCAAACTATAAAAACTCAAGCTCCTAGCGGCCACCATGATCAAGTTTGGTCATCGGTCTCCCTCCATCGAAGATCATCCACCTGAGAGTCTATGAATCGAGCTCCAACCTTATAGCCGAGGTAACTAGGGTATCTAGTTTGCTAAACTAGATAACCTAGAAGATGTAGAGTGTAGTTGTTGGAGATAGTGCCCTCATAGTCAATTATTGGATCGTAGGTACGTGATTGCAATGATTGCGGAGGACCTATCCCGGTAGGACAGTCTTACTCGAGATGATAGTATGCTATCTGGTTTGCCTTTATCAGTCGTGTACATGTTCAGGTGACTGATTGCATGTTACACTTTGATAGAGCCCTTAGGATCTTGCTTTACTACCAACAGTATGATGGCGATCATATACGTGAGAGTTGGGTAGTTTATATGCATATCCTTAATTCTGGTCCCTAGTCGTGGGAGTTTCGAGACAGGGCATCGATACTCCGGAGTAGACTAGTGTGTACAGTCGAGACCCCGACGAGGGGCGGTGGCCGGTCTCACAAGCCACTGGTGTCAGTTGGATCACCTAAGATGTATACAGGTGCTCATTGGGTTATGAGTACACCGGACAGGACACGCCGGGAATCTGCTAGTTAGTATTATATCTATCGTCAGATAGCAGTTCCCTGGTGACATGTGTACAGGTTAGTTCATCGACCTGAGGTCGTCATTTGTCTCGTGTGAGTTCCCACTGTGCTTTGATTTCTACCCTACCACGGCTCAAAGGAGTCGTGCAAACAGGTAGCTTTTGGGTACAGTCCCGAGCCATATGGAGGCACGTGAGCGGATCGGCAGGGGATTCGTCTCTCCCGGTATTGGGGGCGAGATCGTGCTGTGTCTAGGAGAGCCATTACACAAAGCCCACGGCCGTGGCAGGAGATTTACTGGTAGGTACTCCAGTAGTATCTCAGGGTGTTATTGGGCTTCACTCCGACACGACTTATACTGCTATTGGGGGTCTGACGTTGCTAGCCCCCTAGGCAGATATGCGATACTCATTGACGAACGGACCGGACTGTATATACATTGTCACTGTTAGGCTCAGTAGGGTTTTCGGAGGAGTTCGCTCATCGGTCTCCCTTGAGTTCGCTCCTCGGCCACCCTTGAGGTCAGTCCGTGGGCAGCCGTTACGCATAGCTAGTGCCGCTGACGGTTTGTGGTTAAACCCACTGCCAGGGTACTGACGAGTCATTAGAGTCCCCCACAGACAGTTTCCCAAGTTCGGGCGAAACGTTGTAGAGGCCGTATGGTTTTATGGCAGGGTTCGGAAAATGCACGTGCGTTTACGCACGTGTTATTTTTCGGGCAGATAATACTGGTCGGCTTTGGTTTAAGCCGGATCCGAGTATTATATTGAGTAGGTATAATATCTTTGTCTCAGTTGCATTTGTATTCGGTCGTAATACAAATGCGGGTATATTTATACAGTTTCGGGGTTGTCCTGAATTTCGTTTCAGGATCACTTTTAGAAGTTGCCAGTTTCCAGTTTTCTATCAGCCGTCTTTTAACATTCTGTTAAAGACGGATTTATCTTTTCTTCAGTTGGGGTGAGTCATCATTCTAGAAGCTTCTAGAAGTGATGATGAGGCTTGGTGAGTCATTAAGGATAAGGTGACTAGGTTTAATGTGATTGGTTCCTTTTAATGACTCATGCTTTGAAATTGATGGTTTTGTTTTGCTTAAGATCTTTTGTCATGATATTTGTGATATGGTCACCTCCCTCCTCCTACCATCACCTCCCTCCTCTATACAAATAGGCCGGCCCTCTCTCTCCTCCCCCTTGATTGATTTTTGAGAAATTATGGTTGCAAAAAGAAAAGAGTATAGTTTTGGATGCATGGAAATTTCATAGTTCATTTCTTGTTCCATTTCATTTCCATCGGCAACTTCATTAACCGATCGTCCACGGACTTGGACGAAGTGAGACAAAGTCATCTACTCATTCTCTACATCAATCTTGGTCGTCTCTTTTGGCAAACTTGACGATCGAGTTGCCTCGAGTCAGAGGCGGGAGCCCGTTTAAAGAACCGATCATGTGGTGCCACCTCGACGAGGATATCGGAGATCGACGCGATCGGAGCAGCCGCAACGGAGCGTGGGATGATGGTTGAAGAACGAAGGACTCGGATCGTTCGGTACAACCTTTCTACACTCTTTACTGTTTGTTAGTTTAGCAATAATGGAAGATCCGGGTTAAAGTATACGATAGCGCCAGTTAAAAAGGTTTGTTCCGCATTTTGGCGTCTGTAGACGGCCGGGGCGCTAGCGTAGACTTACAGTGGTATCAGAGCCTCACTATTTTGCTATACTAACTTGTGCTAACGCGTTTAAAACATCGATCCGACCGGAAATCGAAAATTACAAAATCCATGCCCGACAGTTTCTGTTAATTTTAAATGATCTCAAAATTCATTTCTGTATATCTTAAAAATCCTTGCAGGCGTTTTTAAGAGCCACGACAAAATTTGGGGTCGTGATCCCTCCAAGCTGCCGCGGAAGGGCGGCCAAACCCATGGTTTGGCCGCTCATCCGCGGCCAAGTGGGGAGCACGTGCTCCCAAATTTGGTCAGTGTGTTCTGTGTTGGATTTTGGGGTTTTTGGTATATATCATTTTGGCCCAGGTTTTGTTACTGTTCACCAGTAAGTCGTAGGGCCCACTTTTTTATATTTGGACTTTGGTCGATCGAAATTTAAACACGTTAGTTTACAGTGCTTACATTATATCTCCGACCGGGAATGTCATTTGATCGGTAAACCGCGTCTGATTGTTATAGTTCTTTTAGACGGGTTTGCGAACGTGACATTCGCGTTGATGTTCTGTGTTGTGCTGTGATGTTGCGGATTTGTCGTGGTGGATAGCAGTGTGCAATGGTAGTACAGTTTGTGTTTATTTGTACATTTGATATTGCGGGGCGAGCGTCCAACTTGTGGACAGCCGTCACTGCCTGTTGTATAATATTCTTTTTGGGGCACGACCAGGTTGCGGTCGATGTACCTATTGTACTATTTTTCATTACTGTACTAGGTTTTACCCCGCGACGGAGTGCACGGATAGCCGGGTTCGGGAAAGCAACGGGTCCGCATCTCATGGCTTTGAGAGGCAGAGGGACCCCACTTCAGAATTGGCAGACTATTCGCCGCACTCGTAGGGGGTACAGGTTGACCCAAGGAGGGGTGCTCAATTTACCGGATTCCGTGAAGTGCCGGGTGTTCCATTCACTATGCTGTGGTGACTACCTCGCTTCAGGTTTTGGCGGGTAACTTGCCGCACCCGTAGGGGTCTAGGTTTCATTACACAGGCTATCCACACGACAGGGGAACGTCGAGTTTCAGCAGCGGCTCTGTGAAACTCGGGGATCCCAGATATCTGTATTGTTCTGTGATGCTTATTACTTTTCTGTAATGTTGCATATTATCACGCCTGGAGCGATTATGTATATTGGTTTATATACTATTAGATGTTGTATATGTTTTACACCCGCGCTAGTCCAGTCCCCGCTCTGTCGTTAGTTAAGTAACCTAACGAGTAATGACGGGACCCAGTGACGAATGCGAATGGAATATAAGTACATTTTATTTTCGTTCTTTTCTGGTGTGATTAAATGATGGGACTGCGTTGATTCTGATCAATGCAAAGTTAAAACAAACCTGTATACAGTTGTTGGAACAATTTAAAAAGTGTTATTGCAAAGACGTTTCCTTTTGTTATGCATAGCGGTATTCAGTGGAATATCCTGCACCTCATTCGACGGGGTAAGGGCCGATATCCCTTCACCGGGACTGACCCCTTGGGCAGAAGTTTGTGTCAGCGTAATAACTTCACTATAGTCGATTACAAGTTGCTTTGCATAGCGGTATTCAGTGGAATATCCTGCACCTCATTCCACGAGGAAAGAGCCGAGATCCCTTTACCGGGAGTGACCTCTTTAGCAAAAGGTTTTCGCCACTATATTTTAAAAAAAGCTATCAGGTTCCTTCAGCGATATCAAGTTCACTACGCTAAAGGTTTTTCGCCAAAAACCAGCCGTAGCCCTCCGTCACTTCTTTTGGGTATTCAGTAGTATTCAAGCTATGTATTTTAGCCAAAGTTAAGGCATAGTGTTTGGTAGCTGCTGGGTATTCAATTGTTGCATAGATAGATGAGTTAGTTTGGGACAGTCGTTCTGCCGATTGGCCAAAGTCAGGGGCATGTGCGGGTGGGTTCAAATTGACAAGATAGTGACGGGTAGAACTTGGCATGTGACTTATGACACTTTGACCAAAGCCAAGGTTATAAGAGCATGGGGCAAAAATAATATCAGGAGTTTCTAAAGAAACTGAAACTTGCCGAGTATGCGCATACCTTCTGGAGTATGAGTAACGTGGATGCATTCCATCACGTTATCATGCGATGAGAGTTGGATCCTGATTCTCACTGATGAGTTGGTTTACTCTTCGGGTGATCCCGATTGATTCTTCTTTAGGTTTGGAGGAGAATTTGACAGGACAGTGGGAGGTTTCCGGATTAGATAAAATGATGACCATTCTGATCTAGGTTAGAGTGCACGCAGAATGTTTCTTTTCTCTCTCTCTCTTTGGCAGCGACCTTTGACCGACCCTAGACTATGACTCAGTGACCAGGTTGACCGAACCATCTTAAAATACTGGCTTTTGGATTGTCTTAGTTGCATAAGTCATTGCCACTCCTTCTTTTACCCTTTGAATTTCTCAGAACACCCGTATTACTACGGATATCCACTTCCATTGGATAGAGCCATCGTATGGTTATATACGAACTCGAAGGGACTTCTTCGAGGATGGATCCAGGTTCAGGAGAAATAGAATTGGTTTATTCAGTTGTCTTTTATTATCACCTTCTCTCAGGTTGCGAGAGCTCCTTGGTTTAGGAGAGTACACCTATTACGCCTATTGGATAGTCTTATTCCAAACCATAGGCTGGTGCCGAAAGGTAGGGAATGAAGAAAACCAATTAGCCTAAGTAGGGTGTGCAGAAGGTAATATGTAAAGACAAAATAAAGGGATTAGAAAGAGGGCAAAGTAAATTGCGACTGATATCATTCACGACCAAAACCGCGTACTTCATCGCCACTCCTATTTCACCTTTAAAAGAATAAGGTATTATTCAGTTGTCTTTTATCATCACCTTCTCTCGAGATGCGAGTACTCCTTGGTTAAGGAGGGTACACCTATTATGCTTACTGGATAGTCTTCTTCCAAACCATAGGCTGGTGCCGAACGGTAGGGAAGGAAGAAAACCATTTAGCCTAACGATGGTGTACAGAAGGTAACGACTAAAGACAAATAAAGGGATTTAGAGAGACGGCAATAAAATATACGGTTGAAGTCATGAATTGGATTATGGAAGAGGCATTGCTATGAATACCAGAATACCCCTACGAAACATTTTCATGTTTCAGTGCATTGTTAAAGAAAAACTGTTTTCCCGATTAGACACTTACTCCAAGGGTATGTATTTACCAGGTTTCATTCTCATATCTGTATGGTTTTACAGATGATGAGTGGGAGTAAGATATTGGGAATTAGGTGATCATCCTCATTATATCGGAATTCGTTGTAATTGGTGATATTTGAGGAAATCACCAGGGTACAGTTTTCCACCTACAACGCACAGGTTTTGAGTTGTTCAACTCAGCGGACTTATACAGAGTATTGTATGTTGTCCAGTGTCCATCAGGACAAAGGGGTGGGTCCTCGTACTATGTTCTGTTTCTTATAACTTCTCTAGTATTTAGACGAGTGTTTCGTAGAAATACATGGTCTAAGTTTTGAGAAGTTGTGGGTATAAGAATAAAGTAGAGAACCAGGTATCACAAGTATCATGATTCTTCAAAGAGATCGAAGATGTAGATTCTTGTGATTGGTATTCAGATGATAGTGATGGTTTTGAGAAACGTGTTTCTCTTTCAGGTTACTCATAATTGGATGGATTCCTAAGTTGAGCAATGCTGATTAGCCTCTTTCCATTAAGTTGATGTGCACTGGAGACAGCTGCATGGTTTGAATATGGTTCCAATTAAATAAGTGCCAAAGTTTCTGTATTGGATATAGAATGGATCGTACCTTAAAAGAAATTAAGGTACGGGGAGTTGTCCAGCTTATGATTAAAACCAGACACTGGATAACTCAGGGCACGTTTCTGTAATGGCTGTTTGTGGGTTGACCCTGGCTATGACGAGGGTTGATATTCTACCATTTGGAAGATCAATAGTGATATTGTTCTTGACACGCCACAGTTTTAGTAAAAATGGATCTTTTTCAGAAAACAGTAGTGGGAGTATGGTAGAACTGGAAGTGATTCCAGAACCGCGAACGATTACGGAAAATTTAATAGGACCTATACATTCAATCAGGTTTGACATTCCAATAGCCACTCCGCAGGTATGGTAGGTAACCTCAGACACCCGAGAGGTACTTCGGTAGGCTCAAGGATGGTGACAGGGAGGTTCTTATCTACGAAGACTTGACACTACTGTTGTTCCAGGATATGAGACCCGGTAGGAGGGTTGTCATAGTCAGTGGGAGCAGCGGAAGAATAGTGGGCAAGATGCTTATATCTATTTATAGACTTGAGCAGTTATAGCGGAGATAGATCATCTAATTTTGATGTGACAGTCATGGGTTTGACTTCAATCAGAATAGGGGATGGATCAGTTAAGAAGGTAGTAGGGTGTGATGTCATGGTATCTGGATGACATACACAGAGTAGGAAGTAAAATTCCTATACTACGATCGGTTGTACTGTGGTCGTCACACAGTTGTTTCTCCAGACAGGATATGGATATAATATTTGACATTCTGGTTTCTAGATCTATGGTTTTAGATCTGGATTTGGGTAGTTTCCCAATGTGGGTACTTTGACAGATATTCTAATGGTTTTTGGAATAGTTGAATCCTAGCATGGTGGTGTACCTGCACGTGATGGAGTCACCCTCTCTAAAGGTGTCTTACAGACTAAAGGGGAGAGGGATGTACATGATTGGCAGATCACTTGCTTAGGCAATTGAGTCAATCATGAGATGTCAAGTACCACACCAAATGTTGGTTTTGCACTAGATGCAATAAGTTTGTATTAATCCAATCCTGGAGAAACATAAGGAAGCGGTTTTAGAACATAAGTACATGTTCTACGGATTTGATGACGGCAGCCTCTTTCGGGAGACGGTTATCATTCCAGGCTTCAAAGGAGACATGGTTGACAGAGTGATTGTCAGAGTCATAGTTTTTCCCTCTGACGAAGAGGGACAGTATTATGGACAGGTGGTCCAAGAGGATACTGTGGGTGGCTTGGTGCCCGATACTGATTAGGTTCAGTGATCGATACAGTCTAAGATGTTTGGATTTGGAGTTCATTTATGAACAAGGTCCCATCAGATATCCAGACATATTCTAAGACAGGTATTACTCATTTCGGGAGATGGCTTTCTCCGCGAACTTGAGATTTAGAGAGATATAGAAAGAAACTTCTAGGCGGATCCACTCACTGAGGCTATTTCTCGAACACAATAGTTTTACAAACGGGCTTTGTGATACTGCTTAGTAGAGGAGTTGGGTGTTGGTTTCACACGGGCTGTGAGTACGCAACATCGCAATAAATAGCCTTGAGTGCAAGTGGGAGATTGTTGGAGATAGTGCCCTCATAGTCAATTATTGGATCGTAGGTACGTGATTGCAATGATTGCGGAGTACCTATCCCGGTAGGACAGTCTTACTCGAGATGATAGTATGCTATCTGGTTTGCCTTTATCAGTCGTGTACATGTTCAGGTGACTGATTGCATGTTACACTTTGATAGAGCCCTTAGGATCTTGCTTTACTACCAACAGTATGATGGCGATCATATACGTGAGAGTTGGGTAGTTTATATGCATATCCTTAATTCTGGTCCCTAGTCGTGGGAGTTTCGAGACAGGGCATCGATACTCCGGAGTAGACTAGTGTGTACAGTCGAGACCCCGACGAGGGGCGGTGGCCGGTCTCACAAGCCACTGGTGTCAGTTGGATCACCTAAGATGTATACAGGTGCTCATTGGGTTATGAGTACACCGGACAGGACTCGCCGGGAATCTGCTAGTTAGTATTATATCTATCGTCAGATAGCAGTTCCCTGGTGACATGTGTACAGGTTAGTTCATCGACCTGAGGTCGTCATTTGTCTCGTGTGAGTTCCCACTGTGCTTTGATTTCTACCCTACCACGGCTCAAAGGAGTCGTGCAAACAGGTAGCTTTTGGGTACAGTCCCGAGCCATATGGAGGCACGTGAGCGGATCGGCAGGGGATTCGTCTCTCCCGGTATTGGGGGCGAGATCGTGCTGAGTCTAGGAGAGCCATTACACAAAGCCCACGGCCGTGGCAGGAGATTTACTGGTTAGTACTCCAGTAGTATCTCAGGGTGTTATTGGGCTTCACTCCGACACGACTTATACTGCTATTGGGGGTCTGACGTTGCTAGCCTCCTAGGCAGATATGCGATACTCATTGACGAACGGACCGGACTGTATATACATTGTCACTGTTAGGCTCAGTAGGGTTTTCGGAGGAGTTCGCTCATCGGTCTCCCTTGAGTTCGCTCCTCGGCCACCCTTGAGGTCAGTCCGTGGGCAGCCGTTACGCATAGCTAGTGCCGCTGACGGTTTGTGGTTAAACCCACTGCCAGGGTACTGACGATTCATTAGAGTCCCCCACAGACAGTTTCCCAAGTTCGGGCGAAACGTTGTAGAGGCCGTATGGTTTTATGGCAGGGTTCGGAAAATGCACGTGCGTTTACGCACGTGTTATTTTTCGGGCAGATAATACTGGTCGGCTTTGGTTTAAGCCGGATCCGAGTATTATATTGAGTAGGTATAATATCTTTGTCTCAGTTGCATTTGTATTCGGTCGTAATACAAATGCGGGTATATTTATACAGTTTCGGGGTTGTCCTGAATTTCGTTTCAGGATCACTTTTGGAAGTTGCCAGTTTCCAGTTTTCTATCAGCCGTCTTTTAACATTCTGTTAAAGACGGATTTATCTTTTCTTCAGTTGGGGTGAGTCATCATTCTAGAAGCTTCTAGAAGTGATGATGAGGCTTGGTGAGTCATTAAGGATAAGGTGACTAGGTTTAATGTGATTGGTTCCTTTTAATGACTCATGCTTTGAAATTGATGGTTTTGTTTTGCTTAAGATCTTTTGTCATGATATTTGTGATATGGTCACCTCCCTCCTCCTACCATCACCTCCCTCCTCTATACAAATAGGCCGGCCCTCTCTCTCCTCCCCCTTGATTGATTTTTGAGAAATTATGGTTGCAAAAAGAAAAGAGTATAGTTTTGGATGCATGGAAATTTCATAGTTCATTTCTTGTTCCATTTCATTTCCATCGGCAACTTCATTAACCGATCGTCCATGGACTTGGACGAAGTGAGACAAAGTCATCTACTCATTCTCTACATCAATCTTGGTCGTCTCTTTTGGCAAACTTGACGATCGAGTTGCCTCGAGTCAGAGGCGGGAGCCCGTTTAAAGAACCGATCATGTGGTGCCACCTCGACGAGGATATCGGAGATCGACGCGATCGGAGCAGCCGCAACGGAGCGTGGGATGATGGTTGAAGAACGAAGGACTCGGATCGTTCGGTACAACCTTTCTACACTCTTTACTGTTTGTTAGTTTAGCAATAATGGAAGATCCGGGTTAAAGTATACGATAGCGCCAGTTAAAAAGTTTTGTTCCGCATTTTGGCGTCTGTAGACGGCCGGGGCGCTAGCGTAGACTTACAGTAGTGATAGATCAATTTGTCTCTAAACACCCTAGGTTTATGAACACATGAGAGAATTAGGGTGGAGGTAGAAGAAGCCGCCATGAGAGATGAGAGTGTGAAGCTTGAAGCAACTAAAGAAAATGGCTAAGTGTTGTGAGCATGAGAAAAGCATGAAACAACTCAAGAAATATCTCAAGTCTCCACTAAATATTTCACAATCACAACAAATATCAAGCATGCCTCAATAGTGTTTCATGAGTCACACCCATGAGTCACTACATGAGTCAACCTTGAATTAAATGCAAAGCACACTCATCCCTCACCTCAATTATCCATTTAATCAAATGGTTAATAAACATAATAAGGTGGCAACTTCTAGAAACAATCATGTAATAAATTACAAGAATGCCCCTCATTAGTATATACATACCCGTATACGTATTCCGAAAAATACGAATACAATAAGACGAAAATAATCCAACAATATAATACTAGGATCCGGATTAAACCAAAGCCCACTAGTATTATCTGTCCGAATCATGATATGTGCACAAGTTCACATATATGATTGAACCCTGCCGTAAAACCATACGACCTCTACATCGTTTCGCCCGAAGCAGGGAAACCCTCTGTGTGGGACTCTAAAGACTCGTCAATATGCTGGCAGTGTGTTTAACCATATGCACGTCAGCAACACTAGCTGTACGTAACGGCTACCCAGGTATTGAACGAAAGGAAGGCCGACGGGCAAACTTATTCTGACCCCTACTAAGCCTGTCCGTGACAATATCCGTATAGTACGGTCTCTTCGTCTAAGAGTATCGCATATTGAGTCTAGGGGGTGGATAAAGTCAGACCCCTAATAACGCGACATTTAGTGTCGTTATGAATCTCATCACCACCTGAGAAACTACTGATCCAAATTTGTAATTCTCGACTATCTTGATCAAGGATTTCTGGTAATGGCCACCCGTGCACAATGCGACATCAACTCCCAATACCGAGAGAGACGAATCCCCGATGATTCGCTCACTGTCTCCATGTGGCTCGGGACTGTACCTAACTAAAACCTGTTTACACGACTCCTTTGAGCCGTAGTAGGGTAGTAATCAAAGCACAGTAGGAACTCATATAAGACAAATGACGATGTCAGGTCAACAGACTAATATGTACACATGTCACATAGGAACTACTATCTGACAATAGGTATAATACCAACTAGCATGTTCCCGGCTAGTCCGTCCAGTGTACTCATAACCCAATGAGCACCTGCATACTATCTTAGGTGAACAAACTAACACTAATGGCTTGTGAGACCGGCTACCGCCCCTCGTCGGGGTCTCGATCAGTATACACTAGTCTACTCTGGAGTATCGATGCCCAGTCACAATACTCCCACGACTAGGGACATTTAAGTATGTGCTTATAGACCACCCACCTCCCACGTATATGATCGCCATCATAATGCTGGAAGTTAATCATGAATCCTATGGGCTCTATCAACATATAATAGTGATCTGTAATACCACCTAAAGTATGTACATGATGATAAAGATAAACCAGATAGTATACTATCATTTTGAGTAAGACCGTTCTATCCGTATAGGTCCTCCCTCAATCATCGCAATCGCGTGCCTGCGATTCAATAATTGACTTGAGGGAACTATAGCCAACACTACTAGTAATGGTGCAAGTGTCTTAGTGTGGAGATATCAATGTGTATGATATTACGTATGCAATATGGAAATGTATATAGGTATATGTATATGAAGTTTCATAATTTAGTTCTAAACATCAGGTGCTTTACGCCATCCGAATGATTCCCCTATAGATGTTAAATCTGTTAGTGTATATGCCCTAGGGGCCATTATTGTATCATACTTGTATGTATATTACTTAATGGAAGCTTGGGATATTCACAGTTGTATATACAGTCTTGCTAAAAATGGTAGTATGCTACTTGGTTTGTGTCTACTTTAATATATGCATATGTTTCTTGTAACGTATCACTTATACATATTAGTAGTGCCCATAGGATCTTTGCTTGATTACCAGCGTTGTGATAGCAGTCACACTAGTAGGGGCTGGGTAGTCTATAAGAAACATCCTATTCTTGTCCCTAGTCGTAGGATTATCGAGACAGGGCATCGATACTCCAGAGTAGACTAGTGTGTACGTTTCTCATCCCAGTTGGGGAGATGGTCTGTCCCACAGCCGTCAGTACGTCGTACTGGAGATAGTATACAGGTGCTCGTTAGGTTACGGGTACACCGGACATGACTCGTAGGGGAACTAATTGGTTGGTATTATACCCGTCGTCAGTTAACAGTTCCCAGGTGACATGAGTACAGCATAGTCCGCAGACTTGACACTGCTACTTCGCCTCGAGTGTGTCCCACTGTTCTTAGATTGCTACCCTACCATGGCTCAAAGGAGTCGTGCAAACAGGTAGCAGTTAGGTGCAGTCCCGAGCACTTGGAGGCAGTGGTGGTTAGAAAGGATTCGTCTCTCCCGGTATTGGAAAATGATATCGCGCTGTGTCAGAGAGCCATTATGCAAAGTCCCTGGCCAGGGCAAGCGAGATTTACTGGTAGGTTCCGGTAGTTTCTCAGGGTGTAATGGGCTACGCTCCGACACGACTTATACCGCTATTAGGGGACTGACGCTTGCCGCCCCTAGGCTCGATATGCGATAGTCTTAGACGAACAGACCGGACTGTACGAAGATTGTCACATCAGGCTCAGTAGGAGTTCGGATGGGTTTCCTCATCGGCCTTCTTATCGACATCTACCTGGGGACCGTTACGTACAGCTAGTGCCGCTTGTGGTCTATGGTTAAACCCACTGCCAGTGTAGTGTCGAGTCTTTAGAGTCCCACACAGAGAGTTTCCCTGCTTCGGGCGAAACGATATAAAGGTCGTATGGTTTTACGACGGAGTTTGGACGCATACATGTTTTTACGCACGTACGATGTTCGGACAGTTTTTACTAGTCGGCTTTGGTTTAAGCCAGATTCTAGTATCGGATTATTAGATTTATACAGTCTAAAGTTTTTTCGTGTTTTTACGGATAGGAGGGGCGGGCTCGTAATTTGTCGGGAAGCTTCTTGATGCATGGTGACTTGGGGGTTAAGGTGGCATTTGCATTAATTGGATAAGTGAGTCATGGTGTGATTCATACATGGAGTTAATGAATCATTTATGATTTATATGACTCATGTGATGAATCACTAAGTGTATTAATGAAACATGATGATATATCATTATTTGTTATTCATTTAATATATATGATGTGTTTCATATATACACATATGATTTATTCATCCAAAAGGATTCTCATTCTCACCTTCTCTCTCCTCAAGCTCTCCCTCTTCAAACCCTAACCCTAACCTCTCATGTGTTGAGATCAAGGGTTAGCTAGACTAATACTTCCATAACCTCACTCTATATCCCCTAGGTAGCTTAGATTAGCACTTTGAGCAACCTAGTTATCTCAAGTTAGAGATCAAGCTTGGCGTAGGAGCTCTCGGGTGGATCGTCTTTGAATCGAGGAGGCCGTTGAGGTGCCGATGTTCCAAGGAGCCTACGAGGAGTGGAGGACAGCGATGAAGACCCGAAGGACAAGTAACGTTAGATATAACTTCGAATCCGAGTAGTTAAACCTCTCGTAGTTTGCTAGTAACGGTTTAGATACGATTCATGCACTCAAGTCCGTGTTACGAAGCTTTGATAATCGTTTTTCATATATTCTGCCTCCCCGCAAGTTTGTGGGGTGCGTGACATGGACTTACAGTGGTATCAGAGCCAACTAAACCATTAATAGCTTGTTAGCAACTAATTAGAAATTCGATCGACGGAAAACACGAAAACAACACCCCAGAACCCTAACAGTTTCTGTTGATTTTAAAAGTGTCACAAAAATTATTTGATATGCCTTAAAATTCACAGCAGGGTATTATAAGAATACTGGGAAAATACGAGCCAGTAACTCGGCAAGACGGCCGCAGATCCGCGGCAAGAAGGTGCTTTTGGCCGCGGATCCGCCGCCGAGTCAACGCCGAGTTGACTCGGATTTGCTCTGTTATTCATATATTTTGGTGTTTTGTTTTCCAGTATGTTCTGTTTTTGCCCAGATTACTTCAGTGCAGGTTTGCTTTTGGGGTAGACACGGATAAAGGTTGTCGATCGATGTTCTAAGTTATTTGCTAATTGGGTTTTTATCTGTAATATTTAATGTGTTCGTAAACCTCCCCTAACTGCTAGTATGTCGGTTGGCAGGGGGTTGCATATTTCTGTAATGTTTATTGTTTGTGTATATGAACTTGATTGGAGTGTTGTGATGATTAGCCGGGATTTGAGATGGGTTTATTATTCATTCATTCGATGTAAATGTAATATGATGTAATATTCTTTTGAGGGGCACATCCAGGTTGCGGTTGTAGCCATCGTTGTATTATTTCTTTTTACTGTTTTTGCTCCTAAGATAGACCCAAGGCGGGGTACACAAACTACTGGGTTCGTTGAAGTGTTTAGTGGCCTACTCACGTTGTTGAGGGAGACCGCTTCACTTCGGTGTCACGACCCAAAATTTGGCCCGTAACCGGCACTTAAACTACGTAACGTCTACAGGCGTACGCAACTCAAGTAAGCGGAAACCCAGAAATCTAAACCACCCAAAACTGGATAAACGGAAAAAAAAACAAAAAAAAACATAGTTTTAAACATTCGGAAATTTTCAAGTAAAAATCCTTAAGTTTAGTTTTCGTTCTTAAAAATTTCGACAGCACCTCCTTTGTAAAAACTAACCCCGAAAACGGGTACAACATAGATAATAATAAAAGCATCCCAAACGGGAGCAAATCACGCCCAACGGCGGAGAAAACCACCATAACATATACACGACGCCGAAGCGAAGAAATATAAAAGAAAACTGCATAAAGAAGTAAAACTTTTCAACAAAACCGGCTCCCACAAGCACGACACCCAAAGCCACCACAAAATATAACACTGAATCCTCACAAGTCGTCTCTAAGTCATATACAACAGTGGTAGATGGAGAATACTAGATCCAAAAAAAAAATACAATGTACAAACAGATAACCGCAACCCACCTAAAAGCAAGGCCTCACAGCCAACCGTAGCGGTATCCGCAAAAGTAGAGATGATAAGACGCCCTGCTGCGACTACTCAGAAGGTAAGTCCTGCAAAACACTGTGGTACAATGGGGGTGAGTTTCCAACTCGTGAATAGTAAATAACATCATACATTAATCGCAAGTATGCACGAACAGCGATCTATCTATCACATGTAATCCGATAGCATAAGTATGATAAGTGAATATGCAACAATCATGTAATGGTACATCATCAGGGTACTACAACTACATGAAACAATGCATATCAACATAATCCTGAGAGTGGGGTGATATAATATAAAATCTCATGCAAAAATCATCAGCATGGAAAAACACCAGTGTCCCTCACTGACACATCAAATCCCAAATCCTCAGGCACCGCATCCTCAGATCGGCCCTCACATCCTGTAAGTCTCACGAAAACCTGAGTGTCAAACACCGACACTCGAAACATCATGAAACCCGTGTCTAGCATCGACACGTAAATCCTCATAACTCAGGCGCTGTCAACATGACTGGCCCTGACGATATGTCATACCTCACTCCAGTCGGTATCCCCATGATAACCGCCGAGTCCAAATACAATCACCGGTAGGTAGTGGTCCCACCGCCAGGCTTATCGTCTACACCACGAAATCACCACTCGCCCCGGGGTACCATACCGGATCCACCATGTACCCGCAGATGGTGCCTCCCGCTCCTCGAATCGGGTATCACAAGCCGAATCTCAGAACCGAGAACTCACATGGTGGACGCACTGAAATATCATATCAAGAGAAACCGGGTTTTCAAACAATATATAGTTTTCTTGAAAATATCCCCCACGGTCCTCATATCCATAATCACATGAAATCCATATCTCAATGCGTAAAATTCATGTAAAACTGATATATGCAACATAAAACATCAATATGAGCATATAAAGGGAAAACCGCTCTTTAAATGAATCCAGCTTTTTAGAATATATCTTACGGTTCCCAAAACCTCCAAAAAACAATGCGGCATCATATAAGGTGTACATGTAATTGTAGAAAGGTTTATGTATTTATATGTAAGCTTGTATGTATGATGCAAGTCATAAGTGCAAGGATCAACAACTCAATATCATATATCAAACAATACCACTTGGGGTACATACAACTATAGCGAAAATATGCTGTGTACATGTCAATATGAGTGCATGATATACATGTAACTATAATAGACTATGTGGGTGTACATGTCAATATGAGTGCATGATATATAATATATCTATAGTAAGGTATACATGAAATGGAATAAGTGTTACTACCTCAACTATTCCTGCCCAAAGCAATGTCACGTATATAAGTATCAACAATATCTCATATGCACAATGGGATAAGGGCTACTACCACAACTATCCCTATCCACTACCGTATCACGTATGTAGGTGTCAACAATATATATCGGCTTGTGCGTGTCATGGCAATTACTGACGATGTGGGTGTAGCATAATATTTAGTGCTCGTGCAACATGAACCGTCAGTAATGTGTTATATCTAAAGGTACGAGTCAAGTACAATAGATAATGCTATGCAATGACACTGATATGAAAGTAAAGAATATGCAAATACTATGCAACTAACATATCAAATTCTCCCCGACGCATAACGCCATACGGGCGATTTCCCCGTAGATGTTAAATCTACTCACCGATGGTCTCGAGCTATGAAAATCCGACCACCTGCTTCCCCTTGTCCGCAGCACCTGAAATCCCTGCTTACGAACTTAAAATTTCATAAATACAACACATAAGCTAAATATCCTATAATGACGAAAAGACAACGAAACGCGATGAAAACGCCCGGAAAATTTCACTACGCGCTTAGCGCATCTATCGCACACGATACCGGCCAAAACCCTAATTAGGGTCGCTAAACTACAAAACACCAAGTCTGGACCCCGATCGTCCCGATCGCGCAACACAACACAAAAATTACGAGGAATACACTAGATATAACCTCGCAACGACCAAACGAACCCTACGTCGGAAAACCCCCGAAACCTAGTAAGCGACCTATCGCAATATTTCGCACTAGTTTCAAGCTAACGCATATCTAGCGATTACAAATACCTTAAAATAGCTTAACTAAGCTATCTAAACCATTCCTATATTTTTAACACTCGCTAATTATGTTTTAGCAAAAACCTAGTAAGCAATTTGCATAATTAAACCAAAGTGTTCATTAGCAAAAATTAACATTTTCTACTAGGTTAATCTTTTCCAAAGCACAAATTAACACTTTAAATGAACACTAATCACTTAAACAAACTTTAACCCTAACATGAATTTCTTAAAACAAAAATAAATGAATTAATCATGATTTAAAAGCTATACTAAATACATAATTAGCTAGCTAAAATAGCTAGATTAAGATTAAAGTAATGAATTAAGGATTAAGGATAGAATTTATACCACTTCAAGAACTCACAAAACCAACATGCTTCATCAACCCTAGCCACCAAAGCCCATGTTTTGTTGAAGATCCAAACAAGCTTAGTGAAGAGAATGATGGTTTAATTTTTATATAGTTATTTTTGGATTTATTTTTAGAATTCTTTTGAAGAATTTTGAAGAAATAATGAAGAAATGAGCTTGGGAAATATTTTGAACAGAAATTTGAGATAAGGTCAGCCATGGGGAGGTTGGGGGTATTTTTGTGAATTTTGGGTGAAGAAATTGCTAGGAAAATGAGTAATAAAAGCTAATAAATACACTTTGCCACCTTTACACCTTTTCTTTTCTTTTTAAAATAATTCCTTTTGCACTACAAAAATATCTAGATATTTAAAAAAGAAGTTTCCAAAAATTTTCTAGTGACAAAATTAATTTATTCACAAGAGAAAAAATTTCCGATTTACGTGCACAAAATACCGCTTAAAATAATATTTATTTGGGAAAAATTCTATCTGAACCAAAACCTCCCAAATACTCCCAAAGTTCGCGCACAAGCTTTATTTTAGCTAAACTAGGTGCCAGCAAGCTTATATGGACGTTTGCCCGAAATCGGGTTAAAACAGGAAACACCGACAATTTTGCCCTAAAACGGGAAAATTCGCAAAACGATTTCTAAAACATTACAATCTCCCCTCCTTATAGAAATTCGGTCCCGAATTAAAATTTCATACTAAGCGTACCTTCAAAAAGATGAGGGAATTTCTTCCGCATCTCGCTCTCGGCCTCCCAAGTGATCTCCTCACTAGTCGGGCTACGCCAAAGAACTTTCACAGATGGCAAGACCTTTGACCGAAGTTTCTTCACCTGCCGATCCAAAATAACTACCGGATGCTCGGTGAACGAAAGGTCGCGCTCAAGTTGAACGGTCTCATGCTGAATCGTGTGAGAAGGATCATGAAGGTATCTACGAAGCATCGACACATGAAAAACAGGATGAACATCCGGAAAACTGGGCGGGAGCGCCAAACGATAAGCAACAGAACCCACTCACTCAAGGATCTCGAAAGGACCTACAAATCTGGGACTGAGCTTCCCTCTTGATCGCACGCTTTTGGCGTGTCGGATGTTCAAAGTTCTAAAGTTATAACCGCGATCAGGACGGTGTCGCTATGCAGCTAGCCGGTAGAGCACGGGTCGATCCGCAGGGAGATGGTTGTATGTCCGTTCGAGTTTTAGACGAGTCAATAAAGAATGTGTATATGTTTGTTCAAATCTAACCTATGTGTTTTATATACAAGTATAAAGTTGTTAAGAAAAAGATACGAGAGTGTAAGCTAAAGAAATCCGCACTCAAAACCTTTGAGCCGAGTCTTGACCAATTGAAGCTAGAGCAATCAGCAACAACGTGGATTATGGTACTTAAGCACGGTATTCGTGGAATCCGGCTTATTGACCCTTGTCCGTCCGTTTTTGTCTCTTGCTTTCGCCTCCGGCCAAACCGAACGCAACCGGTCGCGGTTAGGAATCACCGTTACCTTGGTAGGGTAGGGTGCCTAACGGAGCGCTTGCGTAACGTTTGGGCGGAGTTCAAAGGAAAATAACGGGAAAAAGAAATGAGGAATGAAACCTTAACTTACAATATTGTATTTATTCTTAGCAACAACATATTACAACCATTCACAAAACGAACCAAAAAGAGCAAAAGAAAAGATAAACAAAGAAAAGAAAAGATTATAAGCAAGTAATTAAAAGTGCATGTAATTTAAGTGCATGAAAGTAAATGAGCAAGAAATGAAACTAGGAACCATAGAACCCAAAACAAGACATGGGTTCAATAACCAAATCTTAAACTTGCAAGCTCAATTAAGAGGTTGCAAGATCAAGAAAAGGCAAAGAACTCATGGAGAATGAAGCACAAAAGAGAGAACAGTATTGATTCCAAAATGTTACAACCCCTTGAGATCAATGACCAAAGCTTAAACTTGCAAGCTCACTTAAGAGGTTGCAAGATCAAGTTAAGGTAGAGAGCTCAAGGGGGAAGCTAAGCAAAAGAATGATACAAAATAACCCTCATCTTCATTTAACATCAACTCAAAAGCTCTCACAACAATTTAATGGAGGAAAGATGATGAAGAAGAAGAAGTTAAACTAAAAACTAACAAAAAGTGGGCATAAGAATTGATCTCATGGCTTGGAAAGTTCTGGGCTATTTATAGGCAGGAAACTGAAACCCTAGGGCCACATTCTGACCCTTCATGAAAAGACCCAACTACCCCTGAAATATTTTCATCTGACGAGCCAATATGGCCACGGTTCCGCGGCCTAAGCGCGCTTATGCCGCGGATCCACGGCCATTTAGGAGAGTTAGATCATAAAATATGGTGGGTTTCCCTGGTTTTCAGTACTCTTCAGTGTGGTATATGTTGTTTCTCAGAAACTCTTCACAATATTTCCAGAATTTCAGCAGATCAAAAGGTGATGTGATGCGGATCTTTTGCCATGATTTTTCTTGAGCTCCGTGTAGACATGTTGGATCTTGTGTTGACATTTTGCTTTGTGCATGAAAATGACATCGATTTGCCATTTTGTCCCTTAAACTGGTGTGCGACAACATACGGATAGAGAGCGGAGACCCGTGTTTTATCTGTGGTTGGCAGTAATCCAGAATTTGTCGTGCTTTTCCATGAATTTCACTATTTAGAGCTGAGAACCTGCATCCTGCAATTAATTAGCAAATACGGCTCAAGAGTACCTACCGATAAGCAATGTGATAAAAATTGGGCGGTATAAAAATGCAAAAATCTGATATGAACAAATACCCCCAAACTTATCATTTGCTCGTCCCGAGCAAAGCCAATTATTTACAAAAAAGTCCTAACCTCACTTTCGCAGGGAACACGATTGAATTGAGCATGTGCAATAAGCCGTTAAACCTCTAGGTGTCCCTAGTAGGAGGAGTGTTGTCTCCTGAGGGTTTTCAGCGGATACTACCCACAAAATCCCGTCAAGCCAGTTTCATAAGTTAACATTGATTCTACTCTGACAGTTTAGAATCTACGTTAGAAACTCTATCATCCTAAGTTAGAAATATCCAACCCTAATGCTTCACATCTCCTTTCTATTTAACCTCAGATCTTATACTTTCCAAAAAAGTTTAGAAATATGTTGGTATCTCCTGAGTTTTCCTTCTTTAAGTGTGGTCTCAAATCAGGGATTTTTATCAACTTTACAGAAAACATAAGTCTTATTCTTCATTTCTATCTTTTATCCAAACATCGATTGTATACCCTTACGTGTGTGTATATTTGCACCCCTACACTCAAGAATTCAATTCAAGCTATAATACCCATGCCCTAATACCTAATACTACTTCTTTTCATTAAGGATGGACGGATTTGCTTGCACACCTTTCATGCGACTATTAATGCTTTTTGAGGCACTAACGGCCGATTACTGAATGTGTGAGCTTTAAAGCGTAAATAGAAGTTTCCAGGTCTTGACTTTATTCTATTTTTCTTTTTTTTTTTCTTTTTCTTTTTCAAGACCGGATATGTTTTTCAATAATGCTCTTTTGGTGTTTAGCTTTAAATACCGTTTTTTCTTTCATACTAGGTTTTCAGGCAAGAGTATTTCTAGGTATGCTCTACTATCCCAAGTTTCAAGGTGCGTGTAAGTGCAGTTGTAGGGTATATACTTTCTGAATTTAAACTCAAGAATAGAAACTATTTTTCAGACTTATCCTTCAGTAGAGCTTCAATACTTTCCCCTCATCTTGACTTAACTCAAGAACTGAACTCAAGATTACCTATTTCTCAAAAAAACTGTAAGGACGTATACTTACCAAAGTTAGACAGAATGAGGGTTATTTTTAGGGTTTTCAATTCCTAAGCCTAGAATTTAGTTATTTCTAACATATCAACTAAACTTTCAGAATAAAAATCTAAGTTACCCTATTAGCTAACTTGACGACAAAGTTTTTATATTTTTTGGAATTTTTTTTCATTTTTATGGGAGTTTAATAAGGTATGCAAAATATACAAATGAATGCGAAGGAAGAAAGCTTACCGAGAGCATACCCCCAAACTTAAACTTGACAGTGCCCTCACTGTCAGGCTACACCAAGAGGGTCAAAATTGTCGACGCTCTCCCAAAAAACAAATTATATACAAAACAAAAAGGAAAACAAAAAATATATACAAAAAAAAGAGTCCCCCCCAAACTTAAGTAAAACAGTGTTTCCACTGTTAAGCGTTAAAGTTCAGGATCAGGGGGAAAGAACAGTATCAAGCTATACAAGGCCTTACACAGGCCAAAAGTTAACACCAACCATTCAAAGATTTTATCTCTATAATGTGCTGGTTGGTGAAAGAATGCGGAGAGGTAAGAAATAGAGAATACACGAGACCGTACGGGATACGGTCTCGGTATATGAGAGGAAGAATGGCGGAAGGGAGAAAGAAGTGGAATACGAACTTGAGGGTGGAAATGGATTGAATAAATTAGTACAATCTGTAATGATCGATGTGAAAAGATGGATTGTACTAATCTATCAATATGGAGAGAAATGTGGTCAAATCCCTCAAGATTCGTGAGAAGCCATGGGTACGCCAAAGTCGGTAAACCAGACATATGAAATGAAAGTGAGACGGTTTCTTGCAAGGTCGGAACGATGGAAAGGATGGAGGTAGGTGATTGAGGAAGGTTATCGGTTAAAGGTTCAGGAGGGTGTACACAGTCAATGAAAGGAATATGATGAATTAGAAAATCCGACTCATCAATTAAAACTGGTTCATCCTCAAAAATATCCTCAAAATTCAGCTTATCCATGCAAATTTCATCAAAATCAAGACGCATATGGGGTTCGGGAAAAACAGTTAATAACTCGGGATGATGAATTGGAGAGAAAAACTCTGCCAAATCTACAGGTTCATCATCCAAAATATTCTCAGCGTCAATATCCTCAATCAAGTGAAAATTAATATTCTCCGACACCTCAACAAAAGCATGAATATTAATCAATTCAGGTTCTAGAGTGGAGATGTAGAGGTCAAAAGGATTGGGTGTGGTTTCACTTGAAAATGACCCTTCATAATCGGGCAAATCAAACACTACAAAGTCACACAACTCATTATCTGTTCTATCTTTAATCAATGAATCGTTTGGAACACTAGATAGACATTCAAAACCGGAGTTGTGGGATTCAAGTTGAAATGGGTAGGCTTGATTCGGAAGGGGGTACATCTCACTCTCTCCACTCAAATTCTCAACCTGTCCTACCGCCTCTTCATACATTGGAAAATTTGGAGCAAGTTGAAAACTAGCTACCGGGTCACTAGGTTGTATGAGGGCGACCATGGACGCATTCAAATCCATCATCTGTTGGTATGACGCTACCCTAAAGTCTTCCAAAGACTGTTCCAGACTAGACATGGGTTGTGAAGGGGTTTCAGTAAAAGATTCAAAGTTGTTTGGATACTGAAAACTCCCAAATGACGGTTCAGAAGCAATGTCTAGGGAAGGTGCAAAAGTTGGGTAGGACTGGTAGGAATTGAATGGCTGGACAGGAGCAGGATCAACATTTGGATAAGAAGGTGAATGGAATTGTTGATCCCAAGAATCTGTAGTGGTGAAAGGAGTGAAAGATCGGCTACAGGATTGTTTAATATATTCAGCGACGGACAAAGGACGTCTTGCAAAAGGGGTATCAACATAAGAGGGTAGGGGAGGTTGAAAAGGTTGATACAAAGTGGATTGCGGAGAGCAAGTGTTTGTCCTAGACGCGTCTATCTGATCTTTCAAAGAGATTTTGGACATGGAGGGATCGTTCGACGTTCGGTCAAAGCAAGAACCGTAAGAAGTAATGTCTGGTTGTGGGTACCAAAGTTCGGCAAGAGTTTTGCGAGGTGGGGTACCCATGATATGAAGAGAGAAAGAAAGAAAGGCAGAGAAAAGGAGGGGAAAAAGAATGTGATTTTTTTTAGTTAGATATTAACAAAAGAATGAAATATACACATAAAAAGAATCTGGACCAAAAAAAAAAAAAAACAATCACGACACAAAAATACCACACACCTAATCGGTCTAGGGTTCACCTAGGTCAACTAGACCTGCTCAAGAACCTTATTGTCGAAGTAAAACTGTGTCGAGAAACGAGCTCAAGATATACTGATCACGAGGCCAGGTAAGTGCATAGATAAGGGGAGGTTTTCCGACGCTTTCGCGAAGGTCCTTAATTAAATAACCCTTTCTCTTTTGGCGGTTTCGCCGTGAACACTTTCGTAGACACCCCGTAAACAATATACCGTTAAGCGGTATTCTAAACACAGTTAACTTCTCCTAGTGAGCGCGAAGTCCTTAAGGCTTAAAGTCTAGTTTCTTTTTAAGTTTGTGCGGGTAAACGTTATGCTCAAGTTCGTGATTTGTGGGCCACGGAAAAGGTGATGAAATCCTTTACCGTATATTATGGGGTTCGCTTGCCCTTAAGTCCGTATTAATGTATGCAATGTGCAATTTAATAAAAATTCTATAAAGAATCAAACAATCGTTTTTTAGTTTAAGCACGGCACTACAACAAATACGGGTTAGTCAATTTTTAGCGTTTGCTAGCGAACTTGCAAAGAATCCTGCAAAAAATAGTATATTGGATGCGTCGGATTTTAGAAGAAGGTGTTTAAGAAATACGTACCGTTAAGTTTTTGGGTTAGGAATCCCCCGTTGAATCAAATCCGGTAAGCTTGAAAAGTTCGCTTGCACGAGTCAAACTACCCGGATCTTTGGCACTGTACTTTGCAATCACCATAGCCTTGAACGTACACTTTGCTCCCCACAATCGCAGTTCGCAAATCCGCAAAAATCTGCAGAAAATACAGTATAGTGGAATTCACAGAGAAGATAAAAGAAAAG
This sequence comes from Agapanthus africanus, assembly GCA_030015575.1. Lineage (NCBI taxonomy): Eukaryota > Viridiplantae > Streptophyta > Magnoliopsida > Asparagales > Amaryllidaceae > Agapanthus > Agapanthus africanus. The sequence continues at coordinate 214,649,817 of JASDDO010000004.1, forward strand.
AAAATGGGGTGGAGAAAAAAAATTGGGCACAGAGGCCTCAATGGGACCGCGGAACCGCCGCGCAAGGCACCTTTTGACCGCGGTACCATGGTCAAAATGTTGACTTGGGGATTTGTCTTTGGTCAACGAACTCCACTTCTTCTCTTCTCCAAAATAGAAACCTCTGTTTTCTTTTTGGATTACTGTACTTGCTCCAGATTATCCTGCACACTTGCTCACAAAAATTATCAAAAATACCAAGAAGATTTTATTTTATTTTTTATTTATAAATATATACAAAAAGAATATTAACCCGAATAACAAGAAAGAAAATACGCTACCGTCGCCCCGGCAGCGGCGCCATTTGATCGCACGCTTTTGGCGTGTCGGATGTTCAAAGTTCTAAAGTTATAACCGCGATCAGGACGGTGTCGCTATGCAGCTAGCCGGTTGAGCACGGGTCGATCCGCAGGGAGATGGTTGTATGTCCGTTCGAGTTTTAGACGAGTCAATAAAGAATGTGTATATGTTTGTTCAAATCTAACCTATGTGTTTTATATGCAAGTATAAAGTTGTTAAGAAAAAGATACGAGAGTGTAAGCTAAAGAAATCAGCACTCAAAACTTTTGAGCCGAGTCTTGACCAATTGAAGCTAGAGCAATCGGCAACAACGTGGATTAGGGGACTTAAGCACGTCATTCGTGGAATCTGGCTTATTGACCCTTGTCCGTCCGTTCTTGTCTCTTGCTTTCGCCTCCAGCCAAACCGAACGCAACCGATCGCGGTTAGGAATCACCGTTACCTTGGTAGGGTAGGGTGCCTAACGGAGCGCTTGCGTAACGTTTGGGCGGAGTTCAAAAGAAAATAACGGGAAAAGGAAATGAGGAATGAAATCTTAACTTACAATATTGTATTTATTCTTAACAACAACATATTACAACCATTCACAAAACGAACCAAAAAGAGCAAAAGAAAAGATGAACAAAGAAAAGAAAAGATTACAAGCAAGTAATTAAAAGTGCATGTAATTTAAGTGCATGAAAGTAAATGAGCAAGAAATGTAACTAGGAACCATAGAACCCAAAACAAGACATGGGTTCAATAACCAAATCATAAACTTGCAAGCTCAATTAAGAGGTTGCAAGATCAAGAAAAGGCAAAGAACTCATGGAGAATGAAGCACAAAAGAGAGAACATTATTGATTCCAAAATGATACAACCCCTTGAGATCAATGACCAAAGCTTAAACTTGCAAGCTCACTTAAGAGGTTGCAAGATCAAGTTAAGGTAGAGAGCTCAAGGGGGAAGCTAAGCAAAAGAATGATACAAAATAACCCTCATCTTCATTTAACATCCACTCAAAAGCTCTCACAACAATTTAATGGAGGAAAGATGAAGAAGAAGATGTTAAACTAAAAACTAACAAAAAGTGGGCATAAGAATTGATCTCATGGCTTGGAAAGTTCTGGGCTATTTATAGGCAGGAAAATGAAACCCTAGAGCCACATTCTGACCCCTCATGAAAAGACCCAACTACCTCTGAAATATTTTCATCTGACGAGCCAATATGGCCGCACTACTAAAATAGGGGGTTGCCCCTATGGATATTGAAATCCGTAGGGACAGATTTATGTTGGCCCCACAGATTAATCCGTAAGGTTGCCCCTACGGGCCAAGGCGTTCAAGAATAAAAATATTAATTCTTAATTTGGTGTTTGCCCCTACGGAGCCGCAAACCAAGGACCTATGGACAAATCCGTAGGGGCAACTAAATAGCGATTTAATAAAGGCACAGATCGATCGCCTACGCCCGTTATCTCTTTCTTCCTCTCTCGATCGCGCGCGAAACAAAATCCCCAAATCGCCACCGCCGTTCTCGTCGTCGTCACCGCCATTCAGGTTAGTAAATCTTCAACTAAATTAAAGAAATTTTTGATTATTTAGGGCTAGGGTTCATGGCTGGGTCTGGGGTTGCGGTTGGAGTTGGGGTTCGGCAGGGGTTGCGGTCGGGGTTGGGGTTGGGGTTAGGGTTAGGGTTGGGGTTCGGCTGGGGCTGGGGTTAGTGTTTGGCTTAGGGTTGTGGTTTAGCTGGGGCTGGGGTTAGGGTTAGGTTGGGGCGGGGCTGGGCTTGGGCTGGGCTGGGGCTGGGGCTAGGGTTAGGTTGGGGTTGGGTATCGATGTATATACATGTATCATATCATGAATGATTCATTTTCATTAAATGTGGTAAAATTAAGTGTATAAAATCATGCCATATAAATAGATTGTGTTCGTGAATGGCGATCCAGTTAGGCGAACCAAAGTGTTGCCTTGATGAAAGTTTACCGTAGAGGAAATTACGGCTAGCTCTATGCATTTAACCTGAATGTATCCAGTAATTACTAGCATGTATAGAAAAGTTGGTTTAATTTATGAAAAAATGGGGAGACAACATGCATGTATGCATATAGGTAACATCTGCCAATATGCCATATCCAGACCGCAATCTATTTTTGCCTATTGGCTAATATGAAAATATCGGCCTGCGTATATGACATAATCAAAGTTGTTAAATCTTGATACGGTTTGTGTTTCGTTTTTTTATTTATCATATCGTGTATCGTATCTGTTTCATATCGAGAGAAACAAAATTTTCTGTTACAATAACGAAATAATTAAGTGTAGAACCAATTACAATTTTAAAAATAATCAAATTAACAACATAAAGCAACGTACAGGTTAAAGCAAATTTCGGTTTTTGGTTGATGAATGCTATTGCAATGTAGGATGATCAGTTCTATCAATCTTGATCTCAATGGTTTAAAATCATGTTGCACATACAACACGAATGCACAACAAACGCATAATTAGAGAGCGATTCGAGATGTTCAGGTTAAAACCAATATATGATACTCGATGATAATATGAAACCTTCATATTCCCATCGATACTCATATATGAAACTAAAAGCGCCACTTAGTCCCCGTCTATCGGTTAACATACGTGCGATGCTCGTCGTGACCTAGAACTATACGAAGGTTGTTAAATATCGGACAGTATAGCTCGATACTAACAACCGTCGTATAGTCTACGCGACGAGAAAATTCAATCGTATGGTAACCCATAGATTTGTCCCGTGTGGACAAGTTAAGAATGTATAAAGCAAACGCCTTCATTCACTTGTGTTTTCATCCGTTTCGAGATATTTCGTCGGTACCTTTCCGCTGGTTCTCCGTGTATAAAGATAGATTAGATGTTCATTTCAACGTTGTTTCACAGCTTTGAAATGATTATCTATTCTATTACAGTGTACTCGGAGAACAGCGGGGAGGTGCTGCCGAAATTTACTCGAAACGGTTGAAAGCACAAGTGATGGGTGTTCGCTCTATACATTCTTAATAGGATAGAAGCCTACCCCCGACAGCCGGAACACACACAAACAACAAGAATACACAACGAACGCATAATTAGAGAGCGATTCGAGATGTTCGGGTTAAAAACACTATATGATAATATGAAACCTTCATATTCTCATCGATACTCATATATGAAACTAAAAGCGCCACTTAGTTCCCGTCTATCGGTTAACATACGTGCGATGCTCGTCGTGACCTAGAACTATACGAAGGTTGTTAAATATCGGACAGTATAGCTCGATACTAACAACCGTCGTATAGTCTACGCGACAAGAAAATTCAATCGTATGGTAACCCATAGATTTGTCCCGTGTGGACAAGTTAAGAATGTATAAAGCAAACGCCTTCATTCACTTGTGTTTTCATCCGTTTCGAGATATTTCGTCGGTACCTTTCCGCTGGTTCTCCGTGTACAAAGATAGATTAGATTTTCATTTCAACGTTGTTTCACAGCTTTGAAATGATTATCTATTCTATTACAGTGTACTCGGAGAACAGCGGGGAGGTGCTGCCGAAATTCACTCGAAACGGTTGAAAGCACAAGTGATGGGTGTTCGCTCTATACATTCTTAATGGGATAGAAGCCTACCCCCGACAGCCGGAACACACACATACAACAAGAATACACAACAAACGCATAATTAGAGAGCGATTCGAGATGTTCGGGTTAAAACCAATATATGATAATATGAAACTTTCATATTCCCATCGATACTCATATATGAAACTAAAAGCGCCACTTAGTCCCCGTCTATCGGTTAACATACGTGCGATGCTTGTCGTGACCTAGAACTATACAAAGGTTGTTAAATATCGGACAGTATAGCTCGATACTAACAACTGTCGTATAGTCTACGAGACGAGAAAATTCAATCATATGGTAACCCATAGATTTGTCTCGTGTGGACAAGTTAAGAATGTATAAAGCAAACGCCTTCATTCACTTGTGTTTTCATCCGTTTCGAGATATTTCGTCGGTACCTTTCCGCTGGTTCTCCATGTAAATATAGATTAGATGTTCATTTCAATGTTGTTTCACAGCTTTGAAATAATTATCTATTCTATTACAGTGTACTCTGAGAACAGCGGGGAGGTGCTGCCGAAATTTACTCGAAACGGTTGAAAGCACAAGTGATGGGTGTTCGCTCTATACATTCTTAATGGGATAGAAGCCTAACCCCGACAGCCGGAACATACACATACAACAAGAATACACAACAAACGCATAATTAGAGAGCGATTCGAGATGTTCGGGTTAAAACCAATATATGATAATATGAAACTTTCATAATCTCATCGATACTCATATATGAAACTAAAAGTGCCACTTAGTCCCCGTCTATCGGTTAACATACGTGCGATAATTTATTCTTTTCAACGACAAACGCACACACAAAGCATATACAAGGATTTTCTCCTTTGTCAGTAACTATCCAGTTCTTATATTTCTCAATATAGTCAGCATAGCCTACAATTTATATGTTATACAGTCTAACATGGCCCATGAGTACGTCAGAGTTAAGGACTGGATGTATGTGGATTGGAAACAACGTATGCAACCTAAGTTTGTCGCAGGAGTTGCTGCTTTCCTTGAATTTGCACGCGCACATAATAAGATCATAATAGAGAAGATTCTCTATCCGTGCGATAGATGTGGCAATAAGTACTGGCAGAAGGTAGAATTGGCAGAGCTTCATATTGTAAAACATGAGTTTACTAGATTTTATACAACTTGGAAATATCACGGGGAAGGAGAAGAATGCAGTACTGCGGCAGAAGAAGAAGGAGAACACGATAATGCGGCAGGAGAAGAAGAAGAATTCGGTAATGCGGCAGGAGACAGAAATTTATTTCTATCAGAAGAAATGGAGGATATGGTAGAGGCCGCCCTAGGTGAATCTATTCGTACCGAAGATGACATTCTTTCCGGTCAAGGACCGCGTGCGGATAAATATGAAAATTTCATGAATGATGCTAGGAAACCAATTTATGAGAATGCGAAGTATTACAAAGGATTTGGTGTCCTTGGATACAAATTCGAAGTTAAGGACATAGAAACATCTGGAACCACTCAGAATAGTGGGATTGCGATGGTAGGATTGGACGGTGTGATTTACTATGGGTACTTAAATTGTATACTCGGCATCCACTATCCCGGACGATCAGAACCCTTTTATATATTCCAGTGTACTTAGTACGATCCGCGAACCGATACGGACAGGTGGAGAAGCAATCTTGGGACTTGGAAAGATGAATATGGATTGATCAGTGTGAACACACTTCGATTTTACGATCAGGACGATCCGTTTATCTTTCCGAACCAAGCGTTCCAAGTATACTACTCACAGTGTTTGAAGCATCCGGGATGGAGTGTTGTATGCCGATGGAAACCCAGAGATGTCTACGATGTCCCAGAATTCGAGGACAGCGATGAGGACGAAGAAGAAAGAAGGCTTAAAGTGCTCCGACCGTCTGTTTCGAAGGACGGGTTGTCTTCGACCGATTATGAAGTTATGTAGGTTAGAAATGACATCGACGATGAAATCCAAGTAGATATGTATAATGCGCCCACGAAACGAAAAAGGTTATCAGTAATGTTATATTATTACTTCACATTTTACGCTCTATACATATATAGTCAATACTTTTAATGATTTTCTAATGTGTCCATGAAACGTTTATCTAGATTTGATGACGATGTTGGGAGCAGCGAGGGGCGGCAGGAGCTCCAACCGCGGCAGAGGCAGAGGCAGAGGCAGAGCACTTCTGCCGCCCGGAGAGCTCCGTAGGGAGCTTCAGAGGGCCGGTCTTGCACCCAGATCGGAGACCCCTTCGGATGCCTCCTTCCGTGTGGATTTTGCCACACCTCCAGGTATACTGCACGCATATCCATTTTGAATGTAATATTACAGATATTCATGCCTGTTTATATCAAAATTACTTATATTGTCAGTGTTTGATTGTCTAGTTGTTGGTGATGCGTCCACATCTGGGACAGAGGCCACTCCCGCTCCTCCAGGTATGTTTATATATCATATAGTGCATGCATATTGATTTAGAATGCTATATCATAAATACACACATTCCTTTTTCTCTTACTTAGCAATTTTTATTATTGTCTAGCTGTAGGTGGTGACTCCACCGCACCTGCGGGTATATTTATATATTCTATAGTGCATGCATATTGATTTAGAACGTTATATTATTGATCTACACATTCTTTTTGCAATTACTTATATAATCTATTTTTAATTGTCTAATTATAGGTGGTGCGTCCACATCTTCCGCAGGGGCCACTCCTGCCGCTTCCATACCCTCCGCATCGTCTGCAGGTTAGTATGAATAAATTTAAAATATTTATTCATTTTACATATGCTCTATAGAATAAATATGAACTTCATGGAAATTTAGTGTCGATGTTTATTTTCTAGTTGGAGGGGATGCGTCCGCATCCGGGACCCCAGTTGTTCCTCACCGGAGGAAGTATCGTCCCGCTTGTGCTGCTGCCCAGGCCCAGGCTCGTGCGATAGTCACCGGAGGTATATATCACACTTGAATTTTCATTTAACCTTGATTTCTTAATACAACTTTGTCTTAATATTGATTGTCTTGATATTTCGTGCAGACGCAGGGCCTCCCCATCCCCAGAGGGGGACTCGAGGCCCGAATCAGTCACATAGGCTGAGGCCTGACAGAGCTAGGGGGGAGGCAGCATTCCCCCCTTTTTTTACCCTTGACTATCGCTATACCGGTCCTCATGCCGAGAGGTTCGGCCGGTATATGGGGGACGAGAGCCGGCTCGTGAAGAACTATCCACTTCACGTTGAGTGGGGCGAGCCGCACCAGCGCTCATTCGCCCTCTTCTTTGATCAGGCTCGGGTACGTATTAATATATATTTTCAGTTGATATATCCGCTTATCATATTTATTATTAACACTTGCAATCTAATAACAATGTTTTTTTTTGTATTTTCAGTTGGATTACGATTTTCAGCCTGTAGCCGACCCTGATCATCCGGGGAGGGTGCTCGACCTTCATGCTCTGTACAATGGCCTGATGAAGAACATGCAGGCCAAGGTCCGATACAACAGGAATGAGCTGAAGGCCGACTGCTACTCCCTGTGGATGGCGACCCCCGAGGCAGAGAGAGCGGCCCTCCTATCTACTCCGGCGTTTGCGAGAGTCGACGTAGAGACATGGCCTCTATTGTGCGAATATTTCGACTCCCAACGCAAACAGGTATGTATTTTAAATGTAATTCATTGTTTGGGATATAATTTATTTTTTGTGTTCCTTAATTAGAAAACTAAATGTTAATGCGTTGTGCAGAAACAGTCCGCTCAGAATACAGAGAACAGGAAGTCGGCGAAGAGGGGTCGCCCTACTTACACAGGTGGCTCGAGGAACATTACTCGAGCCATGGAGTTATCGGTAAATTACAATAGACCGACCTTTGTGATATTCTGCAATATTAAGAGTTATTTTCTAATATTTCTAATATTAAAAGTTACTTTCTAATATTGCAGACATCTCGGACCGTGGCGTCAGGTGGTACACCGAGCGTGTTGTCCGCATATCTTGCCGTCCACGGCACCTGGACAGATCCCGCCATGGGTGAGCTTCGATATCCCGGCGTCGCTACCCAGGAGTATTGCGTAGGTGTTAATATTTTTTCTACCCAAATTTGAAATTTTAGTTTTGGAAGGTTCAAGTTTAAATTTTATACTTATACTTTATTGCTTAATGTGGGTGTAGGAGCAGGTGGTTGAGCAGGCCGAGGCCTCGGGGATCGATTTTACCGGACAGAGCGATCCGAGGCCGCTGACCCCAGTTCTGGACGCCATACACGGAGGGCACCATGGAGGTTAGGAGAGAGGCCGGGGACTGGCCCTAGCAGGGCCCATATGAGGTTGGAATCTACCCCGGCGGTTACTTCCTCCGTCTCCAGTGACCGACGTGTCCATCAGGAACTGGAGAGCTTGAGGGCCACCGTTCAGGAGTTGAAGGAGATGCTGGTATGTATACTAATTTATAGTAAAATATCATGTCATATTATATAGATATCAACATATCCATAATTAGTACGTAGCTTGAGCTTATTTGGTTTTAGACTTAAGTTTGATTAATCATACATACACATGTAATTAAAATAAACAACGGTTTTCCAAACTAGATATCCAAACGGGGTTTCGAAATAACTTAATAATGATACGAATTCGAATAATACACAGTTCTTATACGCTTCTTACACACGTTAGGTCCAGACGCGACAGGGTACATCGACCGAGCCTCCATATGCATCTCCTTCGGCTGCGGCTCCGCAAGCTACTACATCGGCTGCGGTTCCGCAGACAGCTCCTATAGCTCCACCGCCCGCTCAGACTCCCGCAGCCGCGGCTCCGCAAGCGACTACCTCGACGGCGGCTGTGCAGACCACATCGCTAGCTCCACAGGCCGCTAAGACTCCCGCTCGCGCCGAATTGCAGAGTTTATTGCGTTATTCTATCGTTATTCAGAGGTGGAGCTGGACCGAGCTAGGGTAGCTTTTTGGTTCTTATTTTTTGAAACATGTATTTATTTATATCATACACATTGTACTACATTTTGAAACGATATTGATATTGGTTTATATTTATATCATATTCAGTTTTTGTGTTTCTTTTGTATATTATATGCGTGAGATATGATTATGAATACTCCGATATATGTTGTGTGATGATTAATTTTATATTTTATTGTTATATATATTATTGTGCACAGGGCGGGAAAAAATCAGGCAGCCCCTTTTTAAAAAAAAATACAGATAATGTGTACCTACGGATTAATCCGTAGGTACACATGTTGCCCCTACGGCTATATCCGTAGGGGCAAAATATCAGCAGTAACTGATATTTCCCCCCTGATCTCAGTACCAGGGGGTTGGGAGTGCCCCTACGGACATATCCGTAGGGGCAACATATCAGGATTTCTGATATTTTGGCCCTATGGATAAGTACCTACGCAGGTATCCGTAGGGGATAGTACGTGGCCCTACGGCTATGTCCGTAGGTGCAGTTAATATATTTTAAAAAACCGTAAATAATATAACTTTTTTTACCCTACGGCCTACTCCGTTGGTGAAACAGGCCCTACACAGAAATCCATAGGGGCAAGATTTTGCCCGTAGGGGAAAGTTCAGGGCTTCAACTTGCACCTGCGGCCTTTGCACCAACGGAGTCGTTTTTCGCCCCTACGCACATCTCCGTAGGGGCAGTGGGTTGCCCCTACCGATAAATTCATAGGGGCAACCCTTATTTGTAGTAGTGCCATGATATGAAGAGAGAAAGAAAGAAAGGCAGAGAAAAGGAGGGGAAAAAGAATGTGATTTTTTTAGTTAGATATTAACAAAAAAATGAAATATACACATAAAAAGAATCTGGACCAAAAAAAAAAAACAATCACGACACAGAAATACCACACACCTGATCGGTCTAGGGTTCACCTAGGTCAACTAGACCTACTCAAGAACTTGATTGTCGAAGTAAAACTGTGTCGAGAAACGAGCTCAAGATATACTGATCACGAGGCCAGGTAAGTGCAAAGATAAGGGAAGGTTTTCCGACGCTTTCGCGAAGGTCCTTAATTAAATAATCCTTTCTCTTTTGGCGGTTTCGCCGTGAACACTTTCCTAGACACCCCGTAAACAATATACCGTTAAACGGTATTCTAAACACAGTTAACTTCTTGTAGTGAGCGCGAAGTCCTTAAGGCTTAAAGTCTAATTTCTTTTAAAGTTTGTGCGGGTAAACGTTATGCTCAAGTTCGTGATTTGTGGGCCACGGAAAAGGTGATGAAATCCTTTACCGTATATTGTGGGGTTCGCTTGCCCTTAAGTCCATATTAATGTATGCAATGCACAATTTAATAAAAATTCTATAAAGAATCAAACAATCGTTTTTTAGTTTAAGCACGGCACTACAACAAATACGGGTTAGTCAATTTTTAGCGTTTGGTAGCGAACTTGCAAAGAGTCCTGCAAAGAATAGTATATTAGATGCGTCGGATTTTAGAAGAAGGTGTTTAAGAAATACGTACCGTTAAGTTTTTGGGTTAGGAAACCCCCGTTGAATCAAATCCGGTAAGCTTGAAAAGTTCGCTTGCGCGGGTCAAACTACCCGGATCTTTGGCACTGTACTTTGCAATCACCTTAGCCTTGAACGTACACTTTGCTCCCCACAATCGCAGTTCGCAAATCCGCAAAAATCTGCAAAAAATACAGTATAGTGGAATTCACAGAGAAGATAAAAGAAAAGAAAAAGGGGTGGAGAAAAAAAATTGGGCACAGAGGCCTCAATGGGACCGCGGAACCGCCGCACAAGGCACCTTTTGACCGCGGTACCGCGGTCAAAATGTTGACTTGGGGATTTTTCTTTGGTCAACGAACTCCACTTCTTCTCTTCTCCAAAATAGAAACCTCTTTTTTCTTTTTGGATTACTGTACTTGCTCCAGATTAGCCTGCACACTTGCTCACAAAACTTATCAAAAATAACAAAAAGATTTTATTTTATTTTTTATTTATAAATATATACAAAAAGAATATTAACCCGAATAACAAGAAAGAAAATAAGCTACCGTCTCCCCGGCAGCGGCGCCATTAGATCGCACGCTTTTGGCGTGTCAGATGTTCAAAGTTCTAAAGTTATAACCGCGATCAGGACGGTGTCGCTATGCAGCTAGCCGGTTGAGCACGGGTCGATCCGCAGGGAGATGGTTGTATTTCCGTTCGAGTTTTAGACGAGTCAATAAAGAATGTGTATATGTTTGTTCAAATCTAACCTATGTGTTTTATATGCAAGTATAAAGTTGTTAAGAAAAAGATACGAGAGTGTAAGCTAAAGAAATCCGCACTCAAAACCTTTGAGCCGAGTCTTGACCAATTGAAGCTAGAGCAATCGGCAACAACGTGGATTAGGGTACTTAAGCACGGTATTCGTGGAATCCGGCTTATTGACCCTTGTCCGTCCGTTCTTGTCTCTTGCTTTCGCCTCCGGCGAAACCGAACGCAACCGGTCGCGGTTTGGAATCACCGTTACCTTGGTAGGGTAGGGTGCCTAACGGAGCGCTTGCGTAACGTTTGGGTGGAATTCAAAGGAAAATAACGGGAAAAGGAAATGAGGAATGAAACCTTAACTTACAATATTGTATTTATTCTTGACAACAACATATTACAACCATTCAAAAAACGAACCAAAAAGAGCAAAAGAAAAGAAAAGAAAAGATTACAAGCAAGTAATTAAAAGTGCATGTAATTTAAGTGCGTGAAAGTAAATGAGCAAGAAATGAAGCTAGGAACCATAGAACCCAAAACAAGACATGGGTTCAATAACCAAATCTTAAACTTGCAAGCTCAATTAAGAGGTTGCAAGATCAAGAAAAGGCAAAGAACTCATGGAGAATGAAGCACAAAAGAGAGAACATTATTGATTCCAAAATGATACAACCCCTTGAGATCAATGACCAAAGCTTAAACTTGCAAGCTCACTTAAGAGGTTGCAAGATCAAGTTAAGGTAGAGAGCTCAAGGGGGAAGCTAAGCAAAAGAATGATACAAAATAACCCTCATCTTCATTTAACATCCACTCAAAAGCTCTCACAACAATTTAATGGAGGAAAGATGAAGAAGAAGAAGTTAAACTAAAAACTAACAAAAAGTGGGCATAAGAATTGATCTCATGGCTTGGAAAGTTCTGGGCTATTTATAGGCAAGAAACTGAAACCCTAGGGCCACATTCTGACCCTTCATGAAAAGACCCAACTACCCCTAAAATATTTTCATCTGACGAGCCAATATGGTCGCGGTTCCGCGGCCTAAGCGCTCTTATGCCGTGGATCCGCGGCCATTTAGGAGAGTTAGATCATACAATTTGGTGGGTTTCCCTGGTTTTCAGTACTCTTCAGTGTGGTATATGTTGTTTCTCAGAAACTCTTCAAATATTTCCAGAATTTCAGCAGATCAAAAGGTGATGTGATGTGGATCTTTTGCCAAGATTTTTCTTGAGCTCCGCGTAGACATGTTGGATCTTGTATTGACATTGTGCTTTGTGCATGAAAATAACATCGATTTTCCATTTTATCCCTTAAACTGGTGCGCGGCAACATACAGATAGAGAGCGGAGACCCGTGTTTTAACTGTGGTTGGCAGTAATCCGGAATTTGTCGTGCTTTTCCATGAATTTCACTATTTAGAGCAGAGAACCTGCATCCTGCAATTAACTAGCAAACACGGCTCAAGAGTACCTACCGATAAGCAATGTGATAAAAATTGGGCGGTATAAAAATGCAAATTTCTGATATGAACACCTCTCTTCCCAAATCGCATAACGCCCTTCATCGGTGAAATCCTTAGAAATACATGATCCACCACTGCGAACTCAAGTCTGCGACGACGATGGTCGGCATAAGACTTCTGCCTGCACTGGGCTGCTCTCATCCTATCCAGAATCAGCTGGATCTTCTCCGTGGTCTCCTGAACTATCTAGGGTCCCAAAACCAGACTCTCACTAAGCTCGGTCCAACAGACTGGCGATCGACACTTCCTACCATATAAAGCCTCAAAAGATGCCATCTGAATAGTCTCCTGAAAGCTGTTGTTGTAGGATAACTCAATCAACGGCAAGTGACGATCCCAATTACCACCAAAATCAGGCACACATGCACGGAGCATATCCTCCAGAGTCTGAATAGTCCGCTCCGACTGGCCATCGGTCTGTGGATGAAAAGCGGTACTAAAACTCAGCCGGGTACCCAAAGCTTCCTGAAGCTTCTGCCAAAGACGGCTAGTAAACTGGGTGCCTCTGTCAGATACTATGCATGTGGGAACACCGTGCAAATGCACAATCTCATCTATGTACAACTGAGCATACTGAGCATAACCGAAAGTGGTCTTCAGTGGAAGAAAGTGAGCCACTTTCGTCAACCGATCTACAATAACCCAAATGGAGTCATACCCTCGACTGGTCCTGGGTAGACCCACAATGAAGTCCATGGAAATCTGCTCCCATTTCCACTCCGGAACGGGTAAGGGCTGCAACTCTCCAGCCGGTCTCTGATGCTCAGCCTTGACTTGCTGACAAGTCAGGCACCTCGAAACGAAGTCCGAAATATCGCGCTTCATCCCTTCCCACCAGTAGAAGTCTCTCAAGTCACGGTACATCTTGGTGGAACCTGGATGAACGCTAAAGGCCAACTGATGTGCCTGCTCTAGGTTCTCGCATCTCAACCCATCAACATCTGGTACACACAAGCGAGTCCCGCATCGTAGCACACCCTGGTCATCAACCATGAACTCCGAAACTCTTCCCTGCTGAACAAGCTCAAGAATCTCAGACAAACAGGCATCACCGAGTTGCGCATCACGGATACGATCAAATAGTAGTGGACGGGCGCGGACATGAGCAAACTGTCCCCCAGCGGAAGTGAACTCGAACTGCACTCTACTATCAAACAAGAGCTGCCAATCTGCAGAAGACTGACACTGAACTGCGCTCAACTGGGACAAGCTACCCACGAGCCTACGACTCAAAGCATCAGCTACCACATTCACCTTGCCCGGGTAATAAAGGATCTCACAATCATAATCCTTCACTAGCTCCATCCATTGGCGCTGTCTCAGGTTCAGATCTCGCTGCTGGAAGATATACTTCAAACTCTTATGATCCGTGAAGATCTGACACGACTCTCCGTACAAGTAGTGTCTCTAAATCTTCAACGCAAAGACTACCGCTGCCATCTCAAGATCGTGAGTGGGGTAATTCTGCTCGTGCTTATTCAGCTTCCTAGAAGCATATGCAATCACCCTATCATGCTGCATCAAAACACAGCCGAGCCCCACTCGAGAAGCATCACAATAAACAACATAGCCGCCCGATCCAGAAGGTAAAGAAAGAACCGGTGCTGTCGTCAACCGAGTCTTCAACTGCTGAAAACTCTGCTCGCACGCATCAGTCCAGAGAAAAGGAATTCCCTTCCGGGTCAGTCCAGTCAGCGGTGCAGAGATACTCGAGAAATCCTGCACAAAACGGCGATAATAACCAGCTAAGCCCAAAAAGCTGCGAACCTCCGTCACCGATACAGGTCTGGTCCAAAGCTGTACAGCCTCGATCTTCCTCGGGTCCATAAGAATACCATCACCAGTCACCACATGACCCTGGAAGTCAACTCTATCAAGCCAAAATGTGCACTTTGAGAATTTAGCATACAGCTGGTGCTCTCTCAATATCTGCAAAGTAATCCTCAAGAGCTGCTCATTCTCCTCATGACTCCTAGAGTAGACCAGTATGTCATCAATAAACACTATAATGAACTGGTCGAGGAACGGCCTGAAAATCCGGTTCATCAGATCCATGAACGCTGCTGGCGCATTGGTGAGTCCGAACGACATCACCGAAAACTCATAATGCGCATAGCGCGTACGAAAAGCAGTCTTCGGAATGTCATCATTCCGAACCCGCAACTGATGATAACCCGAACGCAAATCAATCTTCGAAAAATGTTTCGCACCCTAGAACTGATCAAATAAATTGTCAATGCGGGGTAAAGGATAGCTATTCCGCACCGTAACTCGGTTCAACTGACAATAATCCACACATAGCCTCAAACTGCCGTCCTTCTTCTTGACGAACAGAACAGGAGCTCCCCACGGCGAAACACTCGGACGCACAAGTCCCAAATCAAGCAACTCTTGCTATTGATCTTTAAGCTCTCTAAACTCTACCGGAGCCATCCGATAAGGCGGTATAGAAATAGGCTCCGTGCCAGGAATCAGATCAATGCAAAACTCAATATTGCGCTCTGGCGGCAACCCAGGTAGCTCATCGGGAAAGACATCGGGAAACTCTCGCACGGTAGAAACCTGGTCCACCGACTAAACTGTGGCTCCAGTATCATGAATGGAAGCCAAGAATCCCCGACATCCCCTCCTCAAAAGCCGACTAGCACACAGAACAGAAATCAAACTGTGAGGGGCGGCACCACGATCCCCCTGCACAACAAACACTGACTCGCCGGGAAAACAAAATCTAACTGTCTTCTCGCGGAAGTCCACGGACGCATAGCAAGTAGCTAGCCAATCCATGCCCAGCAGAACGTCGAAGTCCAACATCTCAAGAAGGATCAAGTCGACGGACAGATCCCTGTCACCAACATGGACAACACAAGATCGGAACACATGACGCGCAACAAACGACTCTCCCACAGGAGTAGTCACGACCAGCGGCTGATCCAGCAAACACGACTCTCGGCCTAACCTCGGCATGAAGTGCGTAGAAACATACGAATGCGTAGATCCCGGATCGAAAAGAACATGTGCATCAAAAGAACATAAAGAAAGGGTAACTGAAACCACAGCATTGGACGCCTGAGCGTCCTGGTGAGTCAAGGCAAAAACTCGTGCCTGCCCTCTACCGGCTACTGGCCGCCCTCTGCCTCTTCCACCTCGTCCTCTCGGCACAAAACCACCGCGACCACGACCTCTATGAGTAGGAGTCTGACGCGGCGCAACAACAGGAATAAGAGGCACCGCTCTCTGAGGCGGAGAAGGTGGTAAGGTAACCTGCGGTACTGCTGGCCCTCTCTGACGCACCACAGTACAATCCCGAACAAGTAGATGTAAACTGTCACAACTGAAGCATCCATAAGACGGTCGCTGGCCCTCCTGGGAATAAGAACTAAATAACTGGCCATGTCCCACGTCTCTGCTACTCCCCGAGTCTGAAGGAACTCTGCCTCTGCGGACATACCTCGGTCTCCGTGCTGGTACATCCGTACGAGTCCTCTTCGATTCTAGAACAACCGATGACTCAGCTAGATGCTCCTCCACCAATAGGGCTGCATCGACAGCTGCCGCATACGTGTCGCAATGCTGTATGCTGATGGTTAGGAACAACTGGGTAAGCAGGGCTCGAACAAACCTCTTCATCCTCATCTCCTTAGTCGCCACCAGGTACGGAGAATACACCGACAGCTCAGTAAATAATACATCATACTCCGACATCGTCATCCCTGGCGTCTGACGTAACGACTCAAATCTGCGCGCTCGCGCATCCCTGACGCTCGGTGGAAGAAAACGGGCAAGAAACGGCGTCACAAACTCAGCCCAGGTCATAGGAGCAAGACCAGCAGCTCTGCCCCTCTCCAACGACTCACACCACTTCTGGGCCATACCCTCCAGCCGGAAACTCGCAAACTCAACCCATCTCTCGTCGGAACATCGGAGTGAGCGACAAATCCTGGCCATCCGGTCGATGAACGACTGCGGATCATCGGTAATATCTGTACCAGTAAACACCGGAGGCCTCAGCCTCATGAACTCCGTCAGTGACACGGTAATAACCTCCGGAGCTGTAACTGCGACTGCCGGAACTGTAGGTACCATCGTGGTCCCTGCAACGGGTGGAGCAACTGCCTGCCCCTGCGCTCGGATGGACTCTACCAAAGTCCCCACTATCTGGCGCAGATCCTGCATACCATCTCCAATCATAGCAATGTGCTCCGGTACCACAGGCGTATTGCCCTGGTTAACCCTCGCCTCAGACGAGTCGACTCTGGCCTCGGCCCTCGCGGCCGCTCTCTGTGCCCTCGTAGTCTTCTGCGCCATATAGGCTGGAAATTGAAACAAGATTCGATAAGGAAACGGAAATCGAATCACAAATATGTATATCAATCACGGAAGAAATTTCAATCAATAAGTCCTAAGGTCACTTAGGCGGAGTACCGTGTCGTAAGTATGCCGCGGAACATACACACGCTACGTCACTCTGCTTAAGCTAACTACTCCATTATACCAAGGTCGTCCTACACTCCGAAAGGTAAAAACCTAGCGCTCTGATACCAACTTTGTCACGACCCAAAATTTGGCACGTAACCGGCACTTAAACTACGTAACGTCTACAGGCGTACGCAACTCAAGTAAGCCGAAACCCAGAAATCTAAACCACCAAAAACTGGATCAACGGGAAAAAAAAACAAAAAAAACATAGTTTTAAACATTAGGAAATTTTCAAGTAAAAATCCTTAAGTTTAGTTTTCGTTCTTAAAAATTTTGGCAGCACCTCCTTTGTAAAAACTAACCCCGAAAATGGGTACAACATAGATAATAATAAAAGCATCCCAAACGGGAGCAAATCAAGCCCAATGACGGAGACAACCACCACAAAATATAAACGACGCCGAAGCGAAGAAATATAAAAGAAAACTGCATAAAGAAGTAAAACTTTTCAACAAAACCGGCTCCCACGAGCACGGCACCCAAAGTCACCACAAAATATAACACTGAATCCTCACAAGTCGTCTCTAAGTCATATACAACAGTGGTAAATGTAGAATACTAGATCCAACAAAAAAATATACAATGTACAAAAAGATAATCGCAACCCACCTAAAAGCAAGGCCTCACAGCCAACCGTAGCGGTATCCGCAAAAGTAGAGATGATAAGACCCCCTGCCGCGACTACTCAGAGGGTAAGTCCTGCAAAACACTGTGGCACAACGGGGGTGAGTTGCCAACTCGTGAATAGTAAATAACATCATACAGTAATCGCAAGTATGCATGAACAACGATCTATCTATCACATGTAATCCGATAGCATAAGTATGATAAGTGAATATGCAACAATCATATAAAGGTACATAATCAGGGTACTACAACTACATGAAACAATACATATCAATATAATCCTGAGTGTGGGATGATATAATATAAAATCTCATGCAAAAATCATCAGCATGGAAAAACACCAATGTCCCTCACTGACACATCAAATCCTAAATCCTCAGGCACCGCATCCTCAGATCGGCCCTCACATCCTGTAAGTCTCACGAAAACCTGAGTGTCAAACACCTACACTCGAAACATAATGAAACCCGTGTCTAGCATCGACACGTAAATCCTCATAACTCAGGCGCTGTAACCATGACTGGCCCTGACGATATGTCATACCTCACTCCGGTCGGTATCCCCATTATAACTGCCGAGTCCAAATACAATCACCGGTAGGTAGTGGTCCCACCGCCAGGCTTATCGTCTACACCACGAAATCACCAATCGCCCCGGGGTACCATACCGGGTCCACCATGTACCCGCAGACGGTGCCTCCCACTCATCGAATCGGGTATCACAAGCCAAATCTCAGAACCGAGAAATCACATGGTGGACGCACTGAAATATCATATCAAGAGAAATCGGGTTTTCAAACAATACATAGTTTTGTTGAAAATATCCCCCACGGTCCTCAAATCCATACTCACATGAAATCCATATCTCAATGATTAAAATTCACGTAAAACTGATATATGCAACATAAAACATCAATATGAGCATATAAAGGGAAAACCGCTCTTTAAATGAATCCAGCTTTTTAGAATATATCTTGCGGTTCCCAAAACCTCCGAAAAACAATGCAGCATCATATAAGGTGTATATGTAATTGTATCAAGGTTTAAGTATCTACATGTAAGCTAGTATGTATGATGCAAGTCATAAGTGCAAGGATCAACGACTCAATATCATATATCAAACAATACCACTTGGGATACATACAACTATAGCGAAAATATGCGGTGTACATGTCAATATGAGTGCATGATATACATGTAACTATAATAGACTATGTGGGTGTACATGTCAATATGAGTGCATGATATATAATATAGCTATAGTAAGGTATACATGAAATGGAATAAGTGTTACTACCTCAACTATTCCTGCCCAAAGCAATGTCACGTATGTAAGTATCAACAATATCTCATATGCACAATGGGATAAGGGCTACTACCACAACTATCCCTATCCACTACCATATCACGTATGTAGGTGTCAACAATATATATCGCTTGTGCGTGTCATGGCAATTACTGACTATGTGGGTATAGCATAATTTTTAGTGCTCGTGCAACATGAACCGTCAGTAATATGTTATATCTAAAGGTACGAGTCAAGTACAACAGATAATGCTATGCAATGACACTAATATGAAAGTAAAGAATATGCAAATACTATGCATCTAACATATCAAATTCTCCCCGACGCATAACGCCATATGGGCGATTTCCCCGTAGATATTAAATCTACTCACCGATGGTCTCGAGCTATGAAAATCCGACCACCTGCTTCCCCTTGTCCGCAGCACCTGAAATCCCTTCTTGCGAACCTAAAATTTCAGAAATACAACACATAAGCTAAATATCCTATAATGACGAAAAGACAACGAAACGCGATGAAAACGCCCGTAAAATCTCACTGCGCGCTTACCGCATCTATCGCGCACGATACCGGCCAAAACCCTAATTGGGGTCGCTAAACTACAAAACACCAAGTCTGGACCCTGATCGTCCCGATTGCGCAACACAACACAAAAATTACGAGGAATACACTAGATATAACCTCGCAACGACCAAACGAACCCTACGTTGGAAAAACCCCGAAACACTAGTAAGCGACCTATCGCAATATTTCGCACTAGTTTCAAGCTAACGCATATCTAGCGATTACAAATACCTTAAAATAGCTTAACTAAGCTATCTAAACCATTCCTATATTTTTAACACTCGCTAATTATGTTTTAGCAAAAACCTAGTAAGCAATTTGCATAATTAAACCAAAGTGTTCATTAGCAAAAATTAACATTTTCTACTAGGTTAATCTTTTCCAAAGCACAAATTAACACTTTAAATGAAGACTAATCACTTAAACAAACTTTAACCCTAACATGAATTTCTTAAAACAAAAATAAATGAATTAATCATGATTTAAAAGCTATACAAAATACATAATTAGCTAGCTAAAATAGCTAGATTAAGATTAAAGTAATGAATTAAGGATTAAGGATAGAATTTATTCCACTTCAAGAACTCACAAAACCAACATGCTTCATCAACCCTAGCCACCAAAACCCATGTTTTGTTGAAGATCCAAACAAGCTTAGTGAAGAGAATGATGGTTTAATTTTTATATAGTTATTTTTGGATTTATTTTTGGAATTCTTTTGAAGAATTTTGAAGAAATAATGAAGAAATGAGCTTGGGAAATATTTTGGACAGAAATTTGAGATAAGGCTCGGCCATGGGGAGGTTGGGGGTATTTTTGTGAATTTTGGGTGAAGAAATTGCTAGGAAAATGAGTAATAAAAACTAATAAATGCACTTTGCCACCTTTACACCTTTTCTTTTCTTTTTAAAATAATTCCTTTTGCACTCCAAAAATATCTAGATATTTAAAAAAAAAGTTTCCAAAAATTTTCTAGTGACAAAATTAATTTATTCACAAGAGAAAAAATTTCCCGATTTACGTGCACAAAATACCGCTTAAAATAATATTTTATTTGGGAAAAATTCTATCTTAACCAAAACCTCCCAAATACTCCCAAAGTTCGTGCACAAGCTTTATTTTAGCTAAACTAGGTGCCGGCAAGTTTATACGGACGTTTGATCGAAATCGGGTTAAAACAGGAAAAACCGATAATTTTGCCCTAAAACGGGAAAATTCGCAATACGATTTCTAAAACGTTACATTCGGGTACTTGGCGGGTAGTTTGTCGTACCCATAGGGGTCTAGGGTGGGGTAATGTCTATTCATCACAACTGTGTAATCCGTCTTTTATTGCAGGCTCAAAGCAAATGCGGATTGCTAGTAAATCCAATAATGTTCATCAGTGATCTGGAATGCTTATTATTGCGTCTGACGAATGTACAATATCTATATATGATAGCTATTAGACGTCACTTATGTTTTACACCCGCGCTAGCCCAGCCCCCGCTCTGTCGTTAGTTAAGTAACCTAACGGGTGATGACGGGACCCCGTGGCGAATGCGAATGGCATAAGAGGACGTGGTATTTTCGTTGTTTTCTGCAATGATAGGATAAATGATGGGACACATTATTATAATGCAAAGAAAATAAACCAAAGTTTAATCGTTGGAACAAATTTAAAAGAAACCACTTGGTTATTTTAAAAGGATCAGAATTTTTAATTGCGGAGCTTTAACCACTCCTTTTAAAAAGTATCAGGTTCCTTCGATTATATCAAGTTCACTACGTTCACGGTTTTGCCAAAACCAGTCATAGCCCTACGTCATTTCATATGGATAGTCAATAGTATTCAAGCTGTGTTTGTTGGCCAAAGTCAAGGAACATTGTTTGGTAGCTATTGAATATTCATATGCGGCATAGATAGATGCGTTGGTTTGGGACAGTCGTACTGCTTTGTTGGCCAAAGTCAAGGGTATGTACGGATGGGTTCAAATTAACCTGGAAATTGATGGGTAGAACTTGACATGTGGCTTATGATTTGTTGGCCAAAGTCAAGGTCATAAGAGCATGGGGCAAAAATCCACATCAGGAATTTCTAAAGAAACTGAAGTTTGCAGAAAGATGCATACCATTTTGGAGTTTGATGAATGTTGGTAGGATTCCTTCAACATTATCATACGATGATATTTTGGATTCCGATCCTACTGTGAGTACAAGCTACATATCAAGGGATTCGTCACTTAAACGATCAATGCTATAAACCAAGTAGGTGCCTAGAAAGATGTCAGCGGGGCTACGCCCCCAGAGAAAAGAGGTTATTTAATTAAGGAACTTCGTGAAAGCGTTGGAAAACCTCCCTCGAAGTATCGACACTGACCTGGCTGAACGGTTAAGCAAGAATTGTACGGTGAGAATAGTCCTGGCTAATTCTTCTTTTATGGTTTGAGGAAGGATTCGAGAAACAGTGGGAGCCAACTTGTTTAGATAAATTAAAAACCACTATAAACTTGCAAGAGCATCATGCTAATAGATTTTTCTTCTATCTCTTAAATTGCAGCAACCTTATGACCACGACTAGGTTACATCTAGGTAACAAATTGACTGAATCAAACTTATATGACTGGCAAAGGTCTGTCCAGATGTCCATTGCCTATGACAAGCTGGACCACCCTATTACTACTCAAGATCCTGCCGTCCCAGGTCCAGTTTCCACTGTCGCGGATATGGATATCCGTCAGACAAGGGAAAAAGATAAAGCGAAAGCTAAGTGCCTCGTGTTAGCTTCAGTTGAAGGTGTATACAAGAAGCAGCACGAGAAGATGGACTTAGTTTCCAACTTTCTCCATAACCAAGATTTATATGGAGAGCAATCTCATATCACAAGATATGAAACCTCGAACGAATTAAATCAAGCGAGGTTGGCTGACGGGTCATCTGTAGGGGACAACGTCCTTACAATGACTAGCTATATTGATGAGCTCATGGACCTGAAGACCACGTCGGAGAACGGGTCAGATACTGACTTGATTCTACAGTCTCTGCCTTCTACCCTGAAGGAAACCAGGGAAGTAGAAGGAAAGGAAAGGGCAAAAGTTTTGGGACTAGAAGTAGTAAAAGAGGGATGTTCCTATTGTTACGGGAATGAACATTGGCAGAAGGATTGCAGGGCTAGCAAAGCCAGTAGCCAGGATTCGAAGCATGTTGTGGCTTCGGCTTTGAGTGTGTTTGTAATAGAGAATTGTTTGTCAGTTAACCCTACTTCCTGGGTATTGGATACCGGATCAGGATCTCATATCTGTAATTCATTACAGGCTCTGAGAAACCATAGGGTTATCAGGATAGGTGATATGACCCTCAGGGTTGCTAACGGAATGAGCATGAACGCTGAATCCGTAGGGGAATATCATATTGGACTGACAACTGGGCAGATATTGATTCTGCGTAACTGTTTTTATGTACCAGGTACAACTTGTAATATCATATATGTATCCTTACTTTCTAAAGAAGGATATGATTTTTACTTTTATAAGCGATGTGGTTCACATCCACCTAAATCAAGTTATGATTGGGTCAGGTATATTAAAAAACGGGATATACGTATTAAATCCAGCTCAGGTTTTCAGTGTCCAGAACACACTTAAAAGAAAGTCTCCGGAATTAAATCAGGCTTTCTTGTGGCATTATAGACTGGGTCACATCAATGAGAGAAGGTTAACTAAGTTACATAGAGAAGGATATTTGAATCCGTTCGAATATCAATCTTATGCCACTTGTGAATCTTATCTCATAGGAAAGATGACAAAAACTCTGTTTACTGGACACGGAGTAAGAGCAAGCGAGCTCTTGGGGCTCGTACACAGTGATGTATGCGGACCAATGTCTACACATGCGCGAAGCGGTTATTCTTACTTCATTACTTTTACGGATGACTTTTCAAAGTACGGATATATCTTCTTAATGAAACATAAATCTGAAGCCTTTGAAAAATTCCAGGAATACAAGAATGAAGTGGAAAACCAAACAGGCAAAAGTATCAAAACACTGAGATCTGATCGAGGTGGTGAATACTTAAGTGCCGAGTTCCTAGGTTACTTAAAAGAGAATGGAATTCTCTCTCAGCTTACTCCTCCATACACACCACAACATAACGGTGTATCGGAGAGACGAAACCGAACCCTATTAGATATGGTTCGTTCCATGATGAGTAACGCTGAGTTGCCGCAATCATTCTGGGGATATGCACTAGAATCAGCTGCATAGCTTTTAAACCGAGTTCCAACCAATACTGTGCTTACCACACCATATCAGATGTGGAGTGGGAAGAAACCCTGTCTTAAGTATCTTAAGATATGGGGATGTCCAGCTTTTGTAAAGAAGCAGTATGCGGACAAGCTCGAGGCACGCTCAGTAAAATGCAAATTTGCGGGATATCCAAAGAACTCCAAGGGATATTATTTCTATTACGTAGAGGAACAAAAGGTCTTTGTTTCTCATCATGCCTGCTTCTTGGAAACTGAGTTTTTAGAAAATCAGAAGAGTGGGAGCGCAATAGAACTGGAAGAAATTCCAGAACCACAAGCTATTACTGAAACCTTGGTAGAACAGGAAGGTTCAGGAGAACAGGACACCCCGATGCCACTCCGCAGGAGTAGTAGGCAATCTCATCCGCCCGAGAAATACTACGGTTTTCTCATAGACGGGGATAGAGAGGATTGCACTATTGACTATGATGAGCCTACTAGCTTCCAGCAAGCCATTCAGAGCGGTGACTCAGTAAAATGGATAGATGCAATGCGGACCGAAATGGAGTCCATGTACACTAACAAAGTATGGACTTTGAACGTTGCTCCAGATGGGGTAAAACCCGTAGGATGCAAATGGATATTCAAAAAGAAGATTGGTGTAGATAGACAGGTTGAAACCTATAAAGCTAGACTTGTTGCAAAAGGTTTCCGTCAAAGACCTGGTTTGGACTATGACGAAACCTTTTCTCTAGTGGCTATGCTTAAATCCATTCAGGTCCTTCTTGCTATTGCTGCCTTCCACGATTATGAAATCTGGCAGATGGACGTAAAGACGGCCTTTCTAAATGGTAATTTGGAAGAGAGCGTCTATATGGATCAGCCAGAGGGATTCATTCAGAGTGGGAGCAGCGGTAAAGTATGCAAGCTGCTTAAATCCATTTATGGACTAAAGCAAGCATCAAGGAGTTGGAACATCTGTTTTGATGATGCTGTCAAAGAATTTGACTTTATCAAAAATCCAGATGAACCATGCATATACAGTAAGATTGTAGGGAGAGCTGTAGTATTCCTCATCTTGTACGTGGATGACATTCTCCTAATAGGAAATGATATTCCTATATTACAGTCAGTCAAAAGATTCTTGTCACAAAAATTCTCCATGAAAGACCTGGGTGATGCCACCTACATTCTGGGGATCCGGATCTATCATGATAGATCAAAAAGGATGTTGGGACTTTCACAGTCCAGGTACATAGACACCATAGTAAAGAGATTCAGTATGGATGATTCTAAGCGCGGTAACCTACCGGCTTGTCACGGAATCACCCTCTCCAAAGATATGTCTCCCAAGACTGATTTGGAAAGGGATCGCATGTCGATTATACCCTACGCTTCTGCGGTAGGCTCTATAATGTATGCGATGTTATGTACCAAACCAGATGTAGCATACGCATTTAGCGTTGTAAGCCGGTATCAGGCAAACCTAGGGGAGAAGCACTGGATAGCAGTAAAGAACATTCTCAAGTACCTAAGAAGGACTAAGGAGATATTCTTGGTGT
Source organism: Agapanthus africanus (assembly GCA_030015575.1). Lineage (NCBI taxonomy): Eukaryota > Viridiplantae > Streptophyta > Magnoliopsida > Asparagales > Amaryllidaceae > Agapanthus > Agapanthus africanus. The sequence continues at coordinate 214,675,277 of JASDDO010000004.1, forward strand.
ATGGCGGAAAAGACCTCCAGATAGAGGCCTTTGCCGACTCCGGCTTCCAGAGTGACAAGGATGACTCCAAATCCATGTCGGGTTATGTCTTTACCCTCAATGGAGGGGCGGTCTGTTGGAAAAGTTCCAAGCAGGAGACCGTTGCTAACTCAACAATGGAACCGGATTACATAGCTGCTTGCGATGCCACAAAAGAAGCTGTCTGGATGAAGAAGTTCCTCACAGAACTTCAGGTGGTTCCTACCAGTGTTGATCCAATACCTTTGTATTGTGACAACAACGGAGCTATAGCTTTGGCGAAGGAACCCAGGTCCTATCAGAAATCCAGACACATCTTAAGGCGGTACCACCTGATCAGGGAGATCGTAGATCGCCGGGAGATCGAGGTAAAAAGAGTAGAGACAGAGAATAACATTGCTGATCCATTCACAAAGGCCCTTCCTCAGACGTAGTTCCAGAGGCTATTCGAAATGATAGGTCTACGATATGCCAGCTCATGGCTCTAGTGCAAGTGGGAGATTGTTAGTGTATATGCCCTAGGGGCCATTATTGTATCATACTTGTATGTATATTACTTAATGGAAGCTTGGGATATTCACAGTTGTATATACAGTCTTGCTAAAAATGGTAGTATGCTACTTGGTTTGTGTCTACTTTAATATATGCATATGTTTCTTGTAACATATCACTTATACATATTAGTAGAGCCCATAGGATCTTTGCTTGATTACCAGCGTTGTGATGGCAGTCACACTAGTGGGGGCTGGGTAGTCTATAAGCAACATCCTATTCTTGTCCCTAGTCGTAGGATCGAGACAGGGCATCGATACTCCAGAGTAGACTAGTGTGTATGCTTCTCATCCCAGTTGGGGAGATGGTCTGTCCCACAGCCGTCAGTACGTCGTACTGGAGATAGTATACAGGTGCTCGTTAGGTTACGGGTACACCGGACATGACTCGTGTTAGTTATATGTATGCCCTAGAGGCCATTACTGTACATTGGATGTATATTGTAGTGGATGCTGGGACATATATAGGGAGGACTTTCTTGCTCGACATGATAGTATGCTATCTGGTTGATCTTTACCTTAACGTGTACGAAGGCTGTCTCTCTATTACATGTTGGTAAAGCCCTTAGGATGTGTGCTTGACTACCTAGACTATGATGCAGATCATACTAGTGGGGACATGGTAGTCCATAAGTACATCCTTCAAAGTCCCTAGTCGTGGGTATATCGAGACGGGGCATCGATATACCAGAGTAGACTAGCGTATACCTTCTCGACCCATACAGATGGGCGATGGATGATCCCATATCCATTGGTGTTTGACATCGGAGATGATATACGGGTGCTCAGTGGAGACTGGGTACACTGGACGGACTCGCCGAGAACTCCCAGATGGTATTATACCTCACGTCAGATGGCAGTTCTCTGGTGACACTGGTACAGAGTAGTCTGTTGACCCGAGATCGTCATAGAGTCTTGTGTGGTTCCCACTGTGCTTTGATTTCCATCTTACCACGTCCAAGAGGGCGTGCAAAACGGTGGTTTTTGGGTACAGTCCCGAGTCACATGGAGGTAATGAGTGATAGGAGGGGATTCGTCTCTCCCGGTATAAGGGGTTGATGTTGCGCTGTGTTTGATTGGCTATAACAGGAAATCCCTGGCCAGGGTTGCTGAGATATACTGGTAAGTGTTACCAGTAGTTTCTCGAAATGTTATAGACCTCATATCGACACGACTTATCGAGCTATTGGGGTCTGACGTTTACCACCCCTAGGCGAGATATGCGACATATCAGACGGACAGACCGGACTTTACGGTAGTGTTACTGGTTGGATTCACTGGAGTGTGAGCGGGCTTGCTCGTCGATCTTCTGATCGCTCAATACCCGGGTGGCCGTTACGTTTAGCAGACCGCTTGGGGCTTGTGGGTGCTTGATATGATCATCATCTGCTGCCGGCGTATTGACGAGTCTTTAGAGTCCTACACAGAGGTTTCCTGGCTCAAGCGAAACGAAATAGGAGCGCATATGAGATATGTGCGGGACCGAGAATGATACCAGTATGTGATACTGTATTCGATTCTCGCGATTTGTGACATTGATCGGTTATATGCGATATAGCCGGGTTATCGGATCAAGTGTTGATTTGATCAGTTGTTACTGTTGATATTAGTCGGTTATATGCGATATGACCGGATCATTAAATCAAGTGTTGATTTAATGATTTAATGCATAATTATATATTTGATATATTACTTTGCATTAACTAGTATCGGTTCACTTAAGATGGATTTTCTCACTCGGATGTGCGCATTGTATATGCGATATACTTTTGTGCACTTGATTGTATCATGTTTGATGATACATGCTTAATTGGTTAAGTGTAAAGAATTAAACCTTGGTTAAGTATATGGTTAGGTTTTTATTTATTTATCCATTCATTTATCTATTTCATTTTGGATTAATAAAGAGAGAAGAAAACAAAATGGTTGCTTTAATTCATGAAGTTTCTTGAAGCTTCATGCAACTTTGACCATTTTGTCTTCATCTCCTTAACCTAACCATTCACTAACCTTAGTCTATTCTCTACACCTAACTATGGTTGGAATTATGATAAGAATTCATTTTCTTTTCTATTTCAAATAACTTATCATAACTTCATCATCTTCTTCTTCTTCTTCTTCTTCTTCTTCTTCTTCTTCAAGATGAAGAAGCTTCACTTCATCAATGGTGAATTGAGCAAATGAGTAAGAAATCAAAATCTAAAGAGAACCCACTTCCTATTTCTTCATCCTCTACCTCTTGCCAAGTAGTAGAGTGTGTTTCCTTCACAAGTTTTCATGGCTTGGTGAAGGTGGAGCTTGATCTAGCGATGCCTCGACGTAGATCATCTTCGGCATGGACATCGACGACCTAGCTCGCCATTTCTCCGACGAAGCCGACGCTAGAGCCCGGGAATTCATTTGGACAGCGAGGGGACTTCGTTGCGGAGCTATGGAGGTGGAGCACCGGATCTACAAAGGTTGTATTTCCGTTTATTCTTGTAGTTAAGTGTTAACTAGTTTGCTTTGTCGCCTAAAAATCTAGCCAACGATCCGTAGTCTAGGGTTTCTCGGCACCGTATTTTTGAAATTGGCATGGTTGATGCCTTGTGAGACCTCCTTGGGGTGCCTAGGAACCATACAGTGGTATCAGAGCCTAGCTAGAGTCTTAGGCGAAGTCTAGACGATGTTTGAAATCCGAACGAACCCGAAACCCATTTTCCAAAATGCTCTCTGTCCAATTTTTAAAAATCTGGATTTTTCCATATTAAAAATATGCAGAAAATCAAGCAGGGTATTTTATGAGTTAGTATGCAAAACGGAGCCCTAACTCCGTCAACCCACCGCGGAACCGCGGCCTTACCCCACGTGGCACGGCGGTTCCGCGGCCGTTATGTTGAATCTTTGACTTTTGTTTGCACAGTAATTGTTATATTTGACTCCTTTGTTTTCTGGATAATTTTAATATTTTATTAAACAGTTGAGTATTTTGGGGTTGTATCGGAATCGCTGATTCGATCAGATTATCAAGTTTTGTCTATGTGTTTTTCCGGATAAATTTTAGAATATGTTAAAAAGTTCTACCGGATATAAATACCCAATTTTTCCCCTGTCGGGAAATTTCCAAGTGTTGGATTTTTCCGTAGTTTAACGACGTTCTAAGTAGTGCAAGTAATGCGATGGACCCTCTAGAAGACAACAAACCTTAACTCGATTATGTGACCGTCTTGAACTGCCCTTTGAACCTTCGGGTTTGGGGCAGTACGGCGTGCCACATGTGAGGCGTTGGCTTGACCCTTCTACGGCTGGACCGTTGGTACTGAGGCACGAACTGAATGTTTTTAGACTTGTTTCATGTGTTGATCTGTATCGGGAAAACTTGGGTGTTCGATTGTTCGATCGGAAAGTTTGACATTTTCTATTTATCCGGAATAGGATACAATAATTGGAATTCACAAGTAGTTATGAGATAACTGGATGAATGTTATAAACATTGCAGTTTAGTCTCACTTGATCGGTTGCCACGGAATTTTGATGTGATCAAAAGTCCGTCGCAATCACGTAGCGTACGCGGATACTCGCCGGGTAAACTTAATAGACAGCTACACCCCATAGCCCCGACTAAGTGACTGTAGGAGAACCCCGTCGCCGAAAGCATCCGTTCGGGTGCTCGCGGCAGCGGTGTTCCGCCTTGGTGCACTTCGTCGACGGTATCGGGGGTGCGACTGTCTACTGAAGTTTGCGACGAGCATTCGATCAGTTTTTCGGGATTCCTGTTGAATTGCCCGACTTGATATTGAAAAGTGTTTTCGATAATGAGACTAAAATGCGGGGTTTATAACTGTTAGGCATGTGATGTCTAAGTAATTCATTTGATTAGGCATGCGATGTCTATGCAGATTGCGGATTCCAACTGTTGTAGTTTTACACTTTCTTTTCTGTGACCGTAAGTGTAATATATGATATCGCCGGTTTCGTTGCTATATGTCAACGACAATTGGGATGCGCATATTTACTTACGTTGATGACATGTGATGTTATGTGTTGCTGGATATGTTATATTGGATCGTCGTGTTCGAATAGCCGGGGGTTTTTATGTGAGATGAGTGTTTTTCATTTTCATTCATGTAAAAACTTGTATGTAATATTCTTTTTATTGGGGCGCTTCCAGGTTGCGGAAGTTGTCACCTTTTGTATATTATTTACTTTTCCGCACTAGGATAGACCCAAGGAGGAGGGCACAAGTAACCGAGTTCTGGAGTCCAGTAGGAGACCAACTCGAGGAGTCGAGGCCGGGTCTCCTAACTCTAGAATTGGTAGGGTTGCTTGCCGCTCTCGTAGCGGTCTAGGGGTGTGGGTTTGGCTATTCATCACGACTGTGGAATCCGTGTTTTATACTGGCTCGTATTGAAAACACGGACGTCCTAGTATATCCAATATTTCATATGTTTCTTCTGCTGCGATATCTGTGATGTGATCATGTGATGTTCTGTGATAGATACAGTATATATGATATATTATATAGACGTTACTTATGTTTTTCACCCGTGCTAGCCCTGCCCCGCTCTGCCGTTAGTTACCTAACCTAACGGTGCACGAGGGGACATCGAGGCGAATGCGGATGGCATAAGTGTACGTCGTATTTATCTGTGATGTTTAGGTACTTAAATGATGGGACTTCATTAATATGATTAATGAAAGAAAAGAAACCTAAAGATGTTGTAGAATCGAATTTCAAAATAAAACAGGTAGCTACAGTTCTTGCTTTGCACAGCGGTATATACGATATATCCTGCACCTTATTCGATGAGGAAAGGACCGAGATCCCTTCACCGGGAGTGACTCCTTTAGCAATAACTGGCAGATGCTACACACTCGGTTTGTCTTTTGATTGATTTTAAGAGTTTCTGCTTTGCACAATGATATATATGATATATCCCGCACCTCATTCGACGAGGAAAGGACCGACGATCCCTTCACCGGGAGTGACTCCTTTAGCAAAACTAGAAAAGCCTCAAAAACACTCCATTTCAAAATTATTCAATTCTACAACGATATCAAGTTCATTATGCAATAGGTTTTCAGAAAAACCTGACGTAGCCCTCCGTCATTTCAGATATGTACTGGTTAGTATTTGTGCTGCGTTTGTTGACCTCTGTCAAGGCGTAGTGTGCGGTAGCTGATTAGCGCTTATCTGCATAAGCATATGATGTGATTGATTTAGGGTAGTCGTGCGACCTTGTTGACCTCTGTCAAGAGTCGTGCGGGTGGGTTTACTTCAATCAAGAAATGACGGGTTGAACTTGACTAGCAGCCTATGGTTTGTTGACCTCTGTCAAGGTCATAGGACGCTTGGGGCAAAATATTATCGGGAATTTCAAGTGTTGAAATTTGCAATGAGATTGCATACCTTCTATGAGATAGTTGGATCCCGATACCCGCTGCGAGTAAGAGTTACTCTTGGGAGAGTTTTACACATTACAATTAGCCGATCAAGTAGGTGTCTAGAAAGGTGTTAACGAGGTTACGCCTCTGGGAAAACGAGGTTTCCATTAATTAGGTTCGTGCGAAAGCACGGGGGACCTCCCTCAAAGTACCGACACTGGCCTGGCTGAAAGATTGGCGAACTTGTAGTGTGTAATTAATCCCGGCTAGTCTTTCCTTTTACGGTTTGAAGGAAGATTTGATAAAAAGCAGTGGGAGCCATCCTGATTAGATAAAATAATAACCAATCTATTCTTGCAAGAGCGCACGCTGAGTGTTTTCTTCTCTCTCTCTCCAGGTAGCGACCATATCACGCCTTAATCAAGATAATAATACGGAATATTGACCGAACCCGCTTGTTATACTAAGCTGGGGAACGTTGGTCCCGCTCCAACTTATAATTGTTATAAGACAGAGCAGGAAATTGGGGAATACCAGATTTTCCGTGCCGCCCAAACGAAGAGAGTGCATGTTGATGCATCATCTTCGGGTGTGTTCATTACAAAGAACTGTTTCTCAGTATCCTCCGTATCCTGGGTATTTGATACCGGATCAGGATCCCAGATATGTAAGATGTTACATAGGGCTACAAAAGGGTAGAAAAACAGAGAACGGGTGATAAGTTTCATGAGGCAGAAAACGGGGCAAATGTTGCAGCCAAGTCTGTTGGTCACTGTCACCCTGTATTGTAATACATTGATTCTGAACGTATGTTATTAGATACCGAACCTGATATACAAAATCATATCTGTCTCTTTATTAGTAAAGAAACGATAATATTTTGTATTGTTGGATAATGTTTTGGACATTTCCTATATCAAAAGTTGATCGGTTCAGGCACGTTATCTAAAAGCATTAATGTTCTAAATCAAACTACAGTTCTTAGTATACAGAACACACACAAGAGGAAGAGTTCAAAAATGAACGGATCCTTCTTGAGGTATTGTAGACTAGGTCATATCAATGCGACCCGACTAGCTGGAGTTACATTTAGATGCATATTTAAATCAGTTTGAATTTACATCTTGTGAAACTCGCCAGTCATGTCACAAAGATAAAATGACCATAGCTCTGTTTATTGGAAACATAGAAAGAGTTAGTGAACTCTTGGGATGATACATGTTGATGTATAAAGGTCCCCTGTCTACACATACCTGGTAAGGTTCTTTGTACTTCATTACATTCTCTGATAATCTCTCGAGATTCAGACATATGTTCCTGTTGAAACACAAGTCTGAACCTTTTGAGATATTCACAGAATATAAGATAGAAGTAGAGAACCAATACGGGTATAAGTATTATATCCTTTGATGAGATCAAGGAGGAGAATACTTGTGCATAGAATTTCTGGACTATTCTAAAGGAGAATGAGATTCTCTCTCAGCATTACTCCTCCGTATACACCATTGCACGATGGTATGTCGGGGCGGAGCAGATACACCCTATTTGATATGGTGTGCTCTATGATGAGTACTACTGAGTTACCTTTTTCCTTAGGGGGTTATGCACTTGAGAAGTTGCATACCTATTGAATAGGGTTCCAATCAAATCAGTTGCTTACCACTCCATATGAGATATGGAAAGGGAAGAGCCCATGTCTTAAGCTAGTTAAGATTTGGGGTTGTCCGGCCAATGTCTAAAAGCAAAATCCGGACAAGCTCGAGGCAACGTCTGTTATGTACAACTGGAAATGTTCCAGCTATACAAACTGCAGCTGATGATTTGACAGAACCAAAGGATTCAGTAGATTCCAACGAACCTCAGCCTCTCCGCCGATCTAGTAGGGTTCCTCACCCACCTGAGAGATACTTCTGTTTCTCTATAACAGTGGGAGAGAGGATTGCATCATGAGATGATGACCCAACTAGCTTCGAGCTGGCCATCAGGAGTAAGACTCTGTAAGAATGGCTGGATGCTTAGTGATCTGAGATGGAATCCTTATACACCAACAAAGTATGGACTTTGGTTGCTATATCTGAAGGGTTAAATCCCCATCAGGAGCAAGTATATCTTGAGAAGATTACTTGGTGTACATGGAAAAGTTGAGACTTTCAAAGCTAGACTTGTTAAAGGTTTGCATCATTGACCAGGCGTGGATAATGATGAAACCTTTTCAGTGCCTATGCTTAAGTCCATCCAGATCCTACTTGCCACGGCTACATACCATGACTACGATATCTAGTGGTTGGGTGTCATGACTGCTTTTCTAAATGATGTTTTAGAAGAGTGCGTCTATAAGTACACAGCCAGAGGGCTTCGTAGACAGTGGGAGCAGCGGAAACGTATGCAAGATGCTTTATAGGATTAAAGCAGGCATCGCGGAGTTGGAACATCTGTTTTGATGGATTAGTCAAAGAGTTTGACATCATCAAAATGGTAGATGAACCTTGTATAAACGAAAAGGTAGTAGGGAGTTTGGTGGTGATCCTCGTAGAGTACGTGGATGACATACTCTTGATAAGAAAGGAGTTTCTTATGCTACGCTCGATCAATCTCCGTTTATCACAAAGATTCTCCGTGTAGGATCAAAATGATACCTCCTAAATCCTGAGTTTTGGATCTATGAGATAGATTTAATTGGATGTTAGGATTCTCACAAGTTGTAGTGAGATGATATCATACGATTCTGGGGAGAATCACTGGAAGGGTTCCAGGGTGATAAAGACGACTGAATGTCAGTCGCAGGCATTGTCTTTACCCTCGGTGAAGGGACGGTATGTTGGAAGAGTTCCAAGCTACATACCGTGGCAAACTAGACGATAAAGGCTGGATACATCGCTACTTAAGATGCTACCAAAGAGGCTGTTTGGGTGTATATTGGTTCATGAGATGAACTACGTTCCTCCCATTGTGAGACAATGGAGTTGTGGCTTATGCCAAGGAACACACGTCCCATCAGTGATCCAGACATATTCTAAGGCAGTATCACCTGATCATGGAGATGGTTGATCTCCAGGGGATCGAGGTCAGGAGAGTAGACTCAGAGGACAACACGGCGGATCCACTCACGAAGGCCTATTCCCAGAGAGAGACTTTTATGGGATGGTTGAGTATGAGATACTACAACCACTGCTACAGATGGCCCTAGTGCAAGTGGGAGATTGTTAGTTATATGTATGCCCTAGAGGCCATTACTGTACATTGGATGTATATTGTAGTGGATGCTGGGACATATATAGGGAGGACTTTCTTGCTCGACATGATAGTATGCTATCTGGTTGATCTTTACCTTAACGTGTACGAAGGCTGTCTCTCTATTACATGTTGGTAAAGCCCTTAGGATGTGTGCTTGACTACCTAGACTATGATGCGGATCATACTAGTGGGGACATGGTAGTCCATAAGTACATCCTTCAAAGTCCCTAGTCGTGGGTATATCAAGACGGGGCATCGATATACCAGAGTAGACTAGCGTATACCTTCTCGACCCATACAGATGGGCGATGGATGATCCCATATCCATTGGTGTTTGACATCGGAGATGATATACGGGTGCTCAGTGGAGACTGGGTACACTGGACGGACTCGCCGAGAACTCCCAGATGGTATTATACCTCACGTCAGATGGCAGTTCTCTGGTGACACTGGTACAGAGTAGTTTGTTGACCCGAGATCGTCATAGAGTCTTGTGTGGTTCCCACTGTGCTTTGATTTTCGTCTTACCATGTCCAAGAGGGCGTGCAAAACGGTGGTTTTTGGGTACAGTCCCGAGTCACATGGAGGCAATGAGCGATAGGAGGGGATTCGTCTCTCCCGGTATAGGGGATTGATGTTGCGCTGTGTTCGATTGGCTATAACAGGAAATCCCTGGCCAGGGTTGCTGAGATATACTGGTAAGTGTTACCAGTAGTTTCTCGAAATCTTATAGACCTCATATCGACACGACTTATCGAGCTATTGGGGTCTGACGTTTACCACCCCTAGGCGAGATATGCGACATATCAGACGGACAGACCGGACTGTACGGTAGTGTTACTGGTTGGATTCACTGGAGTGTGAGCGGGCTTGCTCGTCGATCTTCTGATCGCTCAATACCCGGGTGGCCATTACGTTTAGCAGACCGCTTGCGGCTTGTGGGTGCTTGATATGATCATCATCTGCTGCCGGCGTATTGACAAGTCTTTAGAGTCCTACACAGAGGTTTCCTGGCTCAAGCGAAACGAAATAGGAGCGCATATGAGATATGTGTGGGACCGAGAATGATACCAGTATGTGATACTGTATTCGATTCTCACGATTTGTGACATTGATCGGTTATATGCGATATAGCCGGGTTATCGGATCAAGTGTTGATTCGATCAGTTGTTACTGTTGATATTAGTCGGTTATATGCGATATGACCGGATCATTAAATCAAGTGTTGATTTAATGATTTAATGCATAATTATATATTTGATATATTACTTTGCATTAACTAGTATCGGTTCACTTAAGATAGATTTTCTCTCTCGGATGTGCGCATTGTGTATGCGATATACTTTTGTGCACTTGATTGTATCATGTTTGATGATACATGCTTAATTGGTTAAGTGTAAAGAATTAAACCTTGGTTAAGTATATGGTTAGGTTTTTATTTATTTATCCATTGATTTATCTATTTCATTTTGGATTAATAAAGAGAGAAGAAAACAAAATGGTTGCTTTAATTCATGAAGTTTCTTGAAGCTTCATGCAACTTTGACCATTTTGTCTTCATCTCCTTAACCTAACCATTCACTAACCTTAGTCTATTCTCTACACCTAACTATGGTTGGAATTATGATAAGAATTCATTTTCTTTTTTATTTCAAATAACTTATCATAACTTCATCATCTTCTTCTTCTTCTTCTTCAAGATGAAGAAGCTTCACTTCATCAATGGTGAATTGAGCAAATGAGTGAGAAATCCAAATCTAAAGAGAACCCACTTCCTATTTCTTCATCCTCTACCTCTTGCCAAGTAGTAGAGTGTGTTTCCTTCACAAGTTTTCATGGCTTGGTGAAGGTGGAGCTTGATCTAGCGATGCCTCGACGTAGATCATCTTCGGCATGGACATCGACGACCTAGCTCGCCATTTCTCCGACGAAGCCGACGCTAGAGCCCGGGAATTCATTTGGACAGCGAGGGGACTTTGTTGCGGAGCTATGGAGGTGGAGCACCGGATCTACAAAGGTTGTATTTCCGTTTATTCTAGTAGTTAAGTGTTAACTAGTTTGCTTTGTCGCCTAAAAATCTAGCCAACGATCCATAGTCTAGGGTTTCTCGGCACCGTATTTTTGAAATTGGCATGGTTGATGCCTTGTGAGACCTCCTTGGGGTGCCTAGGAACCCTACAACTCGCAGGGGAACTGATTGGTTGGTATTATACCCGTCGTCAGTTAACAGTTCCCAGGTGACATTAGTACAGCATAGTCCGCAAACTTGACACTGCTACTTCGCCTCGAGTGTGTCCCATTGTTCTTAGATTGCTACCCTACCACGGCTCAAAAGAGTCGTGCCAACAGGTAGCAGTTGGGTGCAGTCCCGAGCACTTGGAGGCAGTGGCGGTTATAAAGGATTCGTCTCTCCCGGTATTAGGAGACGATATCGCGCTGTGTCAAAGAGACATTACGCAAATTCCCTGTCCAGGGCAAGCGAGATGTACTGGTAGGTTCCAGTAGTTTCTCAGGGTGTAATGGGCTACGCTCCGACACGACTTATACCGCTATTAGGGGACTGACGCTTGCCGCCCCCTAGGCTCGATTTGCGATAGTCTTAGACGAACAGACCGAACTATACGGAGATTGTCACATCAGGCTCAGTAGGAGTTCGGATGGGTTTCCTCATCGGCCTTCTTATCGACATCTACTTAGGGACCATTACGTACAGCTAGTGCCGCTTATGGTCTGTGGTTAAACCCACTGCCAGCGTAGTGTCGAGTCTTTAGAGTCCCACACAGAGAGTTTCCCTGCTTCGGGTGAAACGATATAGAGGTCGTATGGTTTTACGACGGAGTTTGGACGCATACGTGTTTTTACGCACGTACGATGTTCGGACAGTTTTTACTAGTCGGCTTTGGTTTAAGCCAGATTCTAGTATCGGATTATTGGATTTATACAGTCTAAAGTTTTTCCGTGTTTTTACGGATAGGAGGGGCGTTCTCGTAATTTGTCGGGAAGCTTCTTAAAGCATGGTGACTTGGGGGTTAAGGTGGCATTTGCATTAATTGGATAAGTGAGTCATGGTGTGATTCATACATGGAGTTAATGATTCAATTATGATTTATATGACTCATGTGATGAATCACTAAGTGTATTAATGAAACATGATGATATATCATTATTTGTTATTCATTTAATATATATGATGTGTTTCATATATACATATATGATTTATTCATCCAAAAGGATTCTCATTCTCACCTTCTCTCTCCTCAAGCTCTCCCTCTTCAAACCCTAACCCTAACCTCTCATGTGTTGAGATCAAGGGTTAGCTAGACTAATACTTCCATAACCTCACTCTATATCCCCTAGGTAGCTTAGATTAGCACTTTGAGCAACCTAGTTATCTCAAGTTAGAGATCAAGCTTGGCGTAGGAGCTCTCGGGTGGATCGTCTTTGACTTGAGGAGGCCGTTGAGGTGCCGATGTTCCAAGGAGCCTACGAGGAGTGGAGGACAGCGATGAAGACCCAAAGGACAAGTAACGTGAGGTATAACTTCGAATCCGAGTAGTTAAACCTCTCGTAGTTTGCTAGTAACGGTTTAGATACGATTCATGTGCTCAAGTCCGTGTTACGAAGCTTTGATAATCGTTTTTCATATATTCCGCCTCCCCGCAAGTTCGTGGGGTGCGTGACATGGACTTACAAAATCTACTCCCCGGAACGGCCTCGAGGTATTCGAATCCGACCACCTCCTTCCCTTTCCTAGCCGCGTCTGAAGTCTCCGCAACCGATCCTAGCATCGCACAAAACTTAGCACATGAGGCTAGAAATCCGATATGACACGCAAACATATACTACACAAACGAACTAACTTTCACGAGTTAACACGTGTGAACTTAGTGTGCTAAACGCGTGTAACAAACACTTACGAATACCCTTAAGGGCCATTAGCCAAAAGAAGCACCAAAACAAGAATCTGAATGTGCGTATCGTACGTTAACATATCGCCTAAAATAAGGTAAAACGGTCCCAGATTTTTATATATGCAAATTTAGGAAAAGTTTCATATACCAGGAGTCTAATTGAAGTCTCAGAACTCCTCGACAAAAAATTAAACCCAGAAGCCCTAGACGAGCCGTAAATTGCCGCCAAAATGGATAAATTGGCGGCCAGAACTTGGAGGTAGGGGCTCGGGTTTTGAGAGTGTGCTCATGGTCCTATAACTAGCTCCCAGTAATTGCAACTTTTCTCTGAAATCTCTGATTTGATAGCAAATTCAAATTGGAACCCTAACCTTTAACTAATTACAAGTTTTGACTCTAATTAAAACTTTAGGGTAGTTTAGTGAAAACATAGTGGTTAGACAAGAATATATTGCACTAAAATACTCTTAACTAAACTTATTTAGGTTATGGTTTCTCTAAAATTTATCATAACCCCAAACTTTGCTCAAAACATCACTTTAAGTTTTAAAACTACACAAACACAAACTTTAATCTAAATTATAAGTTTGTTAGGGTAAGATGTTTATAAAATATGTTCAAGAGTTGGTCATTACTTCAAGATGATTTGAAGGAGACCCTAACTTGAAAGGCTTCCAAGGCTAAGAATTGGCTTTAAGACTCTTGAAGAGATAAAAAATTGGATTTTTGAAATGATTTGTGAAGGATTTTGTGGTGATTTGAGTGGGATTTAGAAGGTAAAGAAAGGTTTTAGTGAAGAAGGAGTTAGAGAAGAAAGAAGAGAGAATGAGGGAGAGAAAGATCTAGAGAGATGATGGCAAATTTGTAGCCATGGCACAAAATAACCCTCATTTATTGCACCATACCTCCATGTCTCCCATTTTCATTTTTCTTCTTTTTATTTTCTTTTCTAGAATCATCCTAGTATGTAAAATATTTTTAAACAAATATAAATTGTGGTTTAAATTGTCATGGTCGCCTAAAAATGTTTTAACCTAAACTAACATATTGTTAACACTAGATTGGTTTATATGTGTGTGTGTGTGTATTTAAAATAATTTAATAAATAAACAAATAAATAAATAGATAAATGAATACACACACACACACACACACATATATATGTGTATGTGTGAAAATAATTATTAACTAAGTTTTATTGAAAAACGCATGTTATACCGCTAATTAAATTATAGTTAACTCTAATTACGTTTTAAGATGTTATAATACGCTACACTATGTGTACGCTATTTTCATATAAAATTTTTGTTGGATATAGTACCCTCAAGGCAATTATTGTAATTGTAAGTAGGTGATTATGATAATTGAGGGAAGACCTATGCAGGTATAACAGTCTTACTTGAGATGATAGTATGCTATCTGGTTTATTTTCATCATTGATAAAGCCCGTAGGATTATTGTTTGACAACCAGTATTATGATAGCGATCATATATGTGGGAGCTAGGTTGTCCATAAGCACATCCTTAAATGTACTTAGTTGTGGGAGTATCTAGATTGTGTATCGATATTCCGGAGTAGACTAGTGTATACATTTCAAGACCCCGATGAGGGGCGGTGGCTGGTCTCACAAGCCATTGGTATTGTGTCACCTAAGATAGTATATAGGTGCTTACCGGAGGTGAGTAAATCGGATAAACTCACAGAGAACTTCTATATGGTATTATATCTATCGTCAAATGGAAGTTCTCAGGTGGCATGTGTTAGTTATGTGTATGCCCTAGAGGCCATTATTATACATATGATGTATATTATAGTGGGTGCTTGGACATATATAGAGAGGACTTTCTTGCTCGACATGTTAGTATGCTATCCGGTTGCTCTTTGTCTTAACATGTAGACTTGTATTGTGATATTGTCTTGCTCTCACGTGATGATAAAGCCCTTAGTGTACTTGACTACTAGGACTGTGATGGAGATCATACTAGTAGGGCCAGGGTAGTCCACAAGTACATCCTTTAATTGTTCCTAGTCGAGGGTGTATCGAGACAGGGTATCGATATTCCAGAGTAGACTAGCGTATACGCTTCTTGACTCATA
Source organism: Agapanthus africanus (assembly GCA_030015575.1). Taxonomy (NCBI): domain Eukaryota; kingdom Viridiplantae; phylum Streptophyta; class Magnoliopsida; order Asparagales; family Amaryllidaceae; genus Agapanthus; species Agapanthus africanus. The sequence goes on from JASDDO010000004.1 coordinate 214,690,453, forward strand.
TGATGGGCGATGGATGATCCTACATCCATTGGTGTTTGACATCAAATATGGTATACGGGTACTCAGTGGAGACCGGGTACACTGAACGGACTTGCCGAGAACTCTTAGTTGGTATTGTACCTATCGTCAGATAGCAGTTCTCTGGTGACACCGGTACAGGTTAGTCTATAGACCCAAGATTGTCATAGAGTCTTGTGTGATTCCCACTGTGCTTTGATTTCCACCTTACCACGTTCAAGAGAACGTGCAAAACGGTGGCTTTTGGGTACAGTCTCGAATCACATGGAGGCAATGAGCGACAGGAGGGGTTTCGTCTCTCCCGGTATTGGGGGTTGATGTTGCGCTGTGCTCGATTGGCTATAACAGGAAGTCCCTGGCCAGGGCTGATACAGAGATCTACTGGTAAGTGTTATGAGTCTCACATCAGCATGACTTATCGGTTACTTGGGTCTGACGTTTACCACCCCTAGACTGGATATGCGACATATCAGACGATGAGACCGGACTTTACGGTAGTGTTACGGACAGGCTTTATAGTAGTATGAGCAGGCTTTCTTGTTGATCTTCTGATCGCTCAATACCCGGGTAGCCGTTACGTCCAACTAGTACCGCTGATGGCTTGTGGGTGCTTGATATGATCATTACCTACTGCCAGCGAGTCTTTAGAGTCCTACACAGAGGATTACTGCCTCAGGCAAAACGAAGTAGGAGCACATATGTGATATGTGCGGGACCGAGATTAATACGAGTATATGATACCGTATTCTATTCTCGCGATATGTGACATCAGTTGGTTATATGTGATATAACTGGGTTATCGAATCAAGTGTTGATTCGATAAATGGATACATATAATATTAGTCGGTTATATGTGATATAGCCGGATTATTAAATCAAATGTTGATTTAATAATTTAATGTATAATTGTATATTTGATAAGCTAATTTACATTAACTAATATTTGCTCACTTATACATTTCTTTTCTCACATGTGCACACTTAATATATATGTGATATATATTATTTGTGTTTTCTTTGTGTCATATGCTTGATGATACACACTACATGGGTGTATGTGACTTATACCATGCCATTAGATTATTAGGGTTTTATTTATTTAATGCAAATGTAAATTGGTGGGAATTAAGCATGGTTGCAAGCTTTGGAAGCTTATGGAAACCCTTGACTTAGTCCACTAAATTTGTCTTGCATTAGATATTTATTAACCTAACCTTAATCTTTAGCCATGGTTATGTCTCTACAACGGTTATATGAGATATTTCTCACCCATGGTTGCGATTCACTCTCTCATCCATTATTCTCTTCATCTTCATCTTCAACAAGAGAAAGCTCTCTAGCTTTTGGTGAGGTAAAGAAATAGAGTGAGAAAAAGAATTCTAAAGTGAGCAAAATTCCTACTTCATCATCCTCTACTAGATTAGCCATTTAGTTTAGGGTGTTAGCCTCACTAATCCCTAATTAGTGAAGAGGTAGCTTGAGTTGGTGTCTCCTCAAAGTAGACCATCTTCGGCCTCGAAGATCATTGAACAAGCTCGTTCATTTCGACTAGTGGAGCCTACGGAGAGTCTGGATCACCACTACTTGCAGCGAAAGGACTTCTACACGGAGCATTTGAAGTGAAGGACCGGTCTACAATGGTTCTATTCCATATTCACTTAGATGTAAAGTTGTTTACATATTGTATTGTCTAATTCTCAAGTTAAGATTCTAGGGTTATGGTTAAGTAGCATGGCAAAGTTTTGAAAATGGCATAGACGATGGCTCCCGAAACCTTGCTGTCGTGCTAAGTAATCCTAATGTGGTATTAGAGCCAAGCTAGAGAATTAGATGATGTTTGTTAGATTACGAAACAGAAACTACTCCGTAACTTGAAACATTGAAATCAAGTTTCTGTCGAATTTTAAATAGGCTCTAAATTTTTTTTAAGCAACTGCAGAATGTTGTATGTGATAGAACATGTACACCAAAGAAATTTGAAGCAATATGGTCAGATTTTGGCCGGCTACATGCAGTGAAATTCCGAGCTGGTCGGTTTGGTAATGGAGTTTTGGCTTCAAAATTTTTTGGTGCTCCAGTCTCTGGGTTTTGGTGTTTCAGGTGTTGTTTGTTTTTTCTAAAATTGCATGAGATGTTAATTTTCTATAAAGGAAATTCAGAGTGTTTTGTATTCGTAATTCTAACATTCTTTCGGGTTATTTAGACGGCGTTAAAAAGTTCGAACGGATATCAATAACCCAATTTCTCCTTCGATGGAAATTTTCCAAGAGTTGGACATTTTCCAAGTTAAAGAACCTTCAAAAATCATGCAAGTAATTCGATGGGCCTTCTAGAAGAACGAAACCCTAACTCGATTCTATGACCGTTAGAACCGCCGCCAAACCTGTAAGTCAACGTTACACACCCCACAAGATGCGGGAAGGCGGAATAGGTAAAACAATCATTTTGTTCAAAGTAATATCGACTATCAAACGGATCTTTGCTAAACCATAACCAACAAACTATCTAGAAATAGTTAACTACTATGATAGATAATTATATCTCAAGAAACTAGTCCTTCTTGTTCTTGTTGTTCACCTCCTCGTTGGCCTCCTCGATGTAATAGAAGATCCACCCGAGAGTTCCTTCTTCAAGTTTTAACCTCTAACTTGAGGTAACTAAGTGGCTAGGATTGCTAATCCAAGTGACCTAGAAGATATAGAGATAGATTAAGAATCTATTAGTCTTGCTAACCCTAGGATTCTCAACTCATGAGAGGATTAGGGTTAGGTTTAAGAAGAGAGAGCTTGAGGAGAGAGAAGTGTTTTTGTTATTATGAAATGAATCTTGACTCATTTGGATAATATGAAGCATGAAAAATATCTCATCAAATATCTAGTAACCATGCTTCATTTAATACTTGAGATGAATCATCTCATGAGTCATGGTTCATTTAATGATAATTACACCTCATCTCCTCCACCTCATTTAGTTTAAATCATAAAGATTAAAACACTAAATGAGTCACCTTTCTTCTAGAAGCTTCTCGAGTAATTACGAGAATGCCTTTCCCATCCGTATTTACGAAAAACACGGATATACTGAGACTGCATAAATCCAATAATCCAATACTAGAATCTGGCTTAAACCAAAACCTGCTAGTATAATCTGTCTGAATATCATACGTGCATAAATACACGTATATGTCCCAACCCTGTCGTAAAACCATACGACCTCTATATCGTTGCGCCTGAACCAGGGAAACTCTCTGTGTGGGACTCTAAAGATTCGACACTACGCTGGCAGTGGGTTTAACCACAGGCCGCAAGCGGTACTAGCTGTACGTAATGGTCCCCAGGTAGATGTCGATAAGAAGGTTGATGAGGAAACCCATCCGAACTCCTACTGAGCCTGATGTGATAATCTCCGTACAGTCCGGTCTGTTACTCTAAGACTATCGCATATCGGGCCTAAGGGGGCGGCAAGCGTCAGTCCCCTATAAGCGGTATAAGTCGTGTCGGAGTGAAGCCCATTACACCTTGAGAAGCTACTGGAAAACCTACCAGTAAATCTCGCTTGTCTTGGCCAGGGACCTTGCATAATGGCTCTCCAAACACAGCGCGATATCAACCCCCAACACCGGGAGAGACGAATCCTATCTAACCTCCACTGCTTCCAAGTGCTTCGGGACTGCACCTAACTGCTACCTGTTTGCACGACTCAGTCGAGCCGTGGTAGGGTAGCAATCTAAGAACAGTGGGAACACACTCGAGGCGAAGTAACAATGCCAAGTCTACGGACAATGCTGTACTCATGTCACATGGGAACTGTTAACTGACAACGTGTATAATACCAACCAACAGTTCCCTGCGAGTCCTGTCCGGTGTACCCGTAACCCAACGAGAACCTGCATACTATCTCGAGTACTACGTACTAATGGCTGTGGAACAGACCATTTCCCCTGCTGGGATGAGAAGCGTATACACTAGTCTACTCCAGAGTATCGATGCCCTGTCTCGATAATCCTACGACCAGGGACCTGAAAAAGGATGTGCTTGTAGACTACCCAGCCCCCACTAGTGTGACTGCCATCACAACGCTGGTGGTCAAGCAAGATTCTATGGGCTCTATCAATATGTATTCGCAATATGCTAAAATAAACATATACACATATTAAGATAGATATAAACCAAGTAGCATACTGCTATGTTGAGCAAGACTGTTAATACAACTGTGAACATCCCAAGCTTCCATTAAGTAATATACAAGCTAGTATGATACAATAATGGCCCCTAGGGCATATACACTAAAAATCTCCCACCTGTATTAGGGCCATGTACTGGCGTATCGAAGACCTATCATCTCGAATAGCCTCTTAAACTGTGTCTGAGGCAAGGCCTTTGTGAATGGATCTGCAGTGTTCTCCTCTGTAGCAACTCTCCGGACCTCGATCTCCCAGCGATCTATGATCTCCCTGATCAGGTGATACCGCCTCAAGAGGTGTCTGGACTTTTGATGGGATCAGGGTTCCTTCGCTAAAGTTATAGCCCTGTTGTTGTCACAATACAGAGGTATTGGATCGACAATGGATGGAACCACCTGAAGTTCTGTTAAGAACTTCTTTACCCAGACTGCTTCTTTTGCGGTATTAGAAGTTGTGATATACTCCGCTTCCATCGTCGAGTCAGCAATGGTGTCCTACTTGGAACTCTTCCAGCACACCGCCCCTCCATTGATGGTAAATACATAACCTGATATAGACTTGGAGTCATCCTTGTCCCTCTAGAAGCTGGAGTCAGCAAAAGCCTCGATCTGGAGGTCTTTTCCGCCGTAAACCAAGAACATATCCTTAGTACTTCTCAGGTGCTTAAGAATGTTTTTTACTGCTATCCAGTGCTTCTCCCCCGGGTCTGACTGATACCGGCTTACCACGCTTATTGTGTAAGCTACATCCGGTCTGGTGCACAACATCGCATACATTATAGAGCCTACTGCAGAAGCGTAGGGTATAATTGACATGCGATCCCTTTCCAAATCAGTCTTGGGAGACATCTCTTTGGATAGGGTGATTCCGTGACAAGCCGGTAAATTACCGCGCTTAGAATCTTCCATACTGAATCTTTTCAGTATAGTGTTGATATACCTGGACTGCGAAAGTCCCAACATCCTCTTAGATCTATCACGATAGATCTGGATCCCCAGAATGTTAGAGGCATCACCCAGGTCTTTCATGGAGAAGCTGTGTAACAAGAATCCTTTGACAGATTGTAGCATAGGAATACCATTTCCTATCAAGAGAATGTCATCCACGTACACGACGAGGAATACGACAGTTCATGCTACAATCTTACTATATATACATGGCTCATGTGGATTTTTGATAAAGTCATATTCTTTGACCGTTTCATCAAAACAGATGTTCCAACTCCGCGATGCCTGCTTCTGTCCATAAATGGACTTAAGCAACTTGCACACTTTTCCGTTGCTCCCACTCTGATTGAAACCTTCTGGCTGATCCTTATAGACGCACTCGTCCAAATTTCCATTTAGAAAAGCCGTCTTTATGTCCATCTGCCATATCTCATAATCGTGGAAGGTAGTAATGGCAAGAAGGATCCGAATGGATCTGAGCATAGCCACTGGAGAAAAAGATTCGTCATAGTCTAAGCCAGGCCTTTGACAAAAACCCTTTGCAACAAGTCTAGCCTTATTGGTTTCCACCTGTCCATCTACACCAATCTTCTTTCTGAAGATCCACTTGCATCCTATGGCTTTTACCCCATCTAGAGCAAAGTCCAAAGTCCATACTTTGTTGGTGTACATGGACTCCATCTCGGTCCGCATTGCATCCATCCATCTTACTAAGTCGCCGCTCTGGATGGCCTGCTGGAAGCTAGTAGGTTCATCATTATCAATGACGCAATCCTCTCTATCCCTGTCTTTGAGAAAACCGTAGTATCTCTCAGGCGGATGAGATGGCCTACTACTCCTGCGGAAGGGTGCGGGAATGTGCTGTTCTTCTGGAACTTCTGGTTTTACCAAGCTTTCAGTAGTAGCTTGTGGTTCTGGAATTTCTTCCAGTTCTATTGCGCTCCCACTCGTTTCCTTTTCTAAAAAATGATGTTCTAGAAAATGGGCATTACGAGAAACAAAATCCTTTTGTTCCTTTGCGTAATAGAAAAAATACCCCTTGGAGTTCTTTGGATATCCCATAAACATACATTGTACTGAGCGTGCTTCGATTTTGTCTGCATGCTGCGTTTTAACAAAAGCTGGACATCCCCATATCTTGAGATACTGAAGATAGGGTTTCTTCCCAATCCGCATCTGATATAGTGTGGTAGGCACAGTCTTGGTAGGAACCCTGTTCAAAAGATATGCAGCTAATTCTAGTGCATAACCCCAGAAAGATCACGGTTACTCAGCATTACTCATCATGGAACGTACCATATCTAATAGGGTTCGGTTCCGTCTCTCCGATACACCGTTGTGTTGTGAAGTGTATGGAGGAGTAAGCTGAGAGAGAATTCCTTTCTCTTTTAGGTAACCCAAGAACTCTACACTTAAGTATTCACCACCTCGATCAGATCTCAGTGTCTTGATACTTTTGCCGGTTTGGTTTTCTACTTCATTCTTATATTCTCGGAATTTCTCAAAGGCCTCAGATTTATGTTTCATCAAGAAAATGAATCCATACCTAGAGTAATCATCCGTAAAAGTAATGAATATGAAAAACTGCTTCTTGCATGTGTAGACATTGGACCACATACATCGCTGTGTATGAGTCCTAAGAGCTCTCTCGCTCTTACTCCATGTCCAGTGAATGGAGTCTTTGTCATCTTTCCTTTGAGACATGATTGACAAGTGGCATAAGATTGATATTCGAACGGATCCAAGTATCCTTTGTTATGTAACTTAGTTAACCTTGTCTCATTGATGTGACCTAGTCTACAATGCCATAAGAAAGTCTAATTTATATCCGGAGACTTTCTTTTTAGTGTGTTCCGGACATTGAAAATCTGCAATTGGTTTAACACGTATATACCGTTATCTAGTGTACCGGACCCAATCAAACCATGATTAAGGTGGATGTTAACAACATCGCTTACAAACGTGAAATCATAACCTTCTTTTGATAACAACGATACGGATATGATATTACACGTTAAACTAGGTACACAAAACAGTTGCGCAAAACCAAAATACGTCCACTCGTCAATCCAAGGTGATAATCGCCTACGGACACAGCATCCACGCTCGCTCCGTTCGCAACTCTCAGGGTCATATAACCAGTCTTCAGCACTCTACGGCTTCTCAGTGCCTGCAATGAATTGCATATATGAGATCCTGATCCGGTATCCAATACCCAGGAAGTAGAGTTGTTTGACAGACAATTTTTAATTACAAACACAGCTGAAACCGAAGCCACAACTTACCTCGGGTTCTGGTTCTTGCCAATCCAAGTTTTGCAATCCTTCTTCCAATGGACTTTCCTACGACAGTGGAAGCACTCGTCCTTTGCTACTACCGGCACCGTAACCTTTGCCTTTCCCTTGACTCCCACCTTACCAACACCACCTCTTGGTTTGGTAGTGGCCTTCTTCTTCCTTCCTTTGGTCCTTGCCTTGGACCTGGAAGAGGAAGCACCACGAACAAACATAGCGGGTGTTTCCCTTGCTTTCTGCAAGGTGCCCTCTGCACTCCTCAACATGTTAAGGAGTTCTGGAAGTTCAACTTCTTTACCTTGAATATTGAAATTCAATATATATTGGGCGTAGGTGGAAGGAAAGGACTGAAGAACCAAGTCTGTATACAACTCGTTCTCTAATGTTGTCCCGTGGTCTGCGAGCTCCTCAATAAAGCCAATCATCTTAAGGACATGTTCCCCTACAGATGATCCGATGGCCAGCCTCGACTGAAACAAGTTCTTCGAGGTCTCGTATCTAGCTATACGAGATTGCTCTCCATACAGTTCCTTGGTGTGGAGAAATATGGCTTCAAGATCCATATTCTCGTGCCTCCTCTGATGTTCATTATCCATAGAGGCAAGCACAATGCATTTGTCCTTCACACAGTCTAACTCCCAGGTCTTACGGATTTCCTTATCCGCGACACTGGATTCTGGACCTGGGATGGCAGGGGCCTCAGTAGTAAGGACATACCCCAATTTTTCATAGGTGATTGCCATCTTGACATTCCGGAACCAATCTTTATAGTTTGGCCATGTCAAAATATTTTTATCTAATAATAACTTAAGGCCCGTCATGTACTTGGTCGCTGCAATTAGGAGAGAGAGAAGAAAACACTTTAGCATGATGCTCTTGCAAGTTTAGAGTGGTTTTTAGTTTATCTAAACAAGATGGCTCCCACTATTTCTCGAATCCTTCCTCAAACCAAAAAGGAAGAACTAGTCAGGACTATACTCACCGTACAATACTTGCTTAACCATTCAGCCAGGAAAGTGTCGGTACTTCGAGGGAGGTTTTACGATGCTTTCGCGAAGTTCCTTAATTAAATAACCTCTTTTCCCTGGTCGCGTAGCCCCGCTGACACCATTCTCGACACCTACTTGGTTTATAGCATTGATCGTTAAGTGAAAGAATCTCCTGATGATTATCATATACTAACAGTAGGACCGGGATCCAAATATCATCGTGTGAGAAAGTTGAAGGAATCCTACCAAAATTATCACACTCCAAATGGTATGCAACTCTAGCAAGTTTCAGTTTCTTTAGAAACTCCTGATGAGTATTTTTGCCCCATGCTCTTATGACCCTGGCGTTGGTGAAAATATCATAAGTCACATGTCAAGTTCTACCCATCATTATCTTGTTAATTTGAACCCACCCGTACATACCCCTGACGTTTGCCAAATGTCAGTACGACTATCCTAAACCAACTCATCTATCTATGCAACAGATGAATACCCAGCAGCTACCAAACACTATGCCTTGGCGTTGGTTAAAATACATAGCTTGAATACAACTGAATACCGAAATGAAATGATGGAGGGCTACGAATGGTTTTGGCGAAACCATGAACGTAGTGAACTTGATATGATCGAAGGAACCTGATAGCTTTTAAAAGGAGTGGTTTAAACTCCGCAATTAAAAATCTGCTGTTTTAAAATTAACCGAGTGGTTTCTTTTAAATTGTTCCAACGATTCAACTTTGGTTTATTTTCTTTGCATTAATATAATGCATCCCATCAATTAACCTATCATTGCAGAAAACAACGAAAATACAATGTCCGCTTATGTCATCCGCATTCCCCACTGGGCCCCGTCATTCACCCGTTAGATTACTTAACTAACGACAGAGCAGGGGCTAGGCTAGCGCGGATGCAAAACATAAGCAACACCTACTAGATATCATATATAGATGTTTTACATTCGTCAGACGCAATAATAGGCATTCTAGATCACAGATAAACATATTGGATATTCTAGGAATCCGCATTTCCTTTGAGTCGCAATGAAAGATGGATTACATAGTCGTGATCAATAGACAACCCCACCCTAGACCCCTATGGGTACGGAAAACTATCCGTCAAGTACCCGAAGTGAAGCGGTCTCCCTCAACGACGTGAGTAGGCCACTAAGCACTTCAAAGTACCCGGTAGTTTGTGCACCCTTTCTTGGGTCTATCCTACGAGCAGAAAACAGTAAATGAAATAATACAACGGTGGCTACAACCTCAACCCGGATGTGCCCCGCAAAAGAATATTACAACAAATTAAAATTTACATTTGAATGAAAGAAACACTCGTCTCACATCCCCGGCTATCCATTCACGACAATCCAACAAGTTCATATCCACAAATATAAAGTAACCTTTTACAGAAATGTGCAACCTCCTGCTAACTGACGTACTAGCAATTAGGGGAGGTTTACGAACACATTAATCACAATACAGATATAATCCAGTTAGCCAAATTTCTTAGAATTTCGATCAAGCACCACATATGAATCTACTCCAAAAAATTCTCTGTGCACATAAAACCTGAGCAAAAACAAAATATCCTAGAAAACCCAACATCAACACAGAAGAATAACTGAGCAAATTTGGGTTGACTCGGTGTCAACTCGGCTACGGATCCACAGCGAATCGCTTGGATCGGCCGCGGTTCCGTGGCGGTTTGGCCGAGTCACAATCCCAAATTTCTTCACAATTCTGAAAAAACCCTGCTTGTATTTTTAAAGGTCCCTGAAAAATTTGTAGACCCCAATTTAAAATCGGCAGAAACTTGGTGAAAATGTCATTTTTTCGGGATTAAATTGCGATCGAATTTCTAAAAACTTTTCTAACATGTTAGTTATGGTTTAGCTAGTCTCTGATACCACAGTAAGTCAACGTTACACACCCCACAAGATGCGGGGAGGCGGAATAGGTAAAACAATCATTTTGTTCAAAATAACATCGACTATCAAACGGATCTTTGCTAAACCCTAACTAACAAACTATCTAGAAGTAGTTAACTACTATGATAGATGATTATACCTCAAGATACTTGTCCTTCTTGTTCTTGTTGTTCACCTCCTCGTCGGCCTCCTCGATGTAATAGAAGATCCACCCGAGAGTTCCTTCTTCAAGCTTTAACCTCTAACTTGAGGTAACTAAGTGGCTAGGATTGCTAATCCAAGTGAACTAGAAGATATAGAGATAGATTAAGAATCTATTAGTCTTGCCAACCCTAGGGTTCTCAACTCATGAGAGGATTAGGGTTAGGTTTAAGAAGAGAGAGCATGAGGAGAGAGAAGTGTTTTTGTTATTATGAAATGAATCTTGACTCGTTTGGATAATATGAAGCATGAAAAATATCTCATCAAATATCTAGCAACCATGCTTCATTTAATACTTGAGATGAATCATCTCATGAGTCATGGTTCATTTAATGATAGTTACACCTCATCTCCTCCACCTCATTTAGTTTAAATCATAAAGATTAAAACACTAAATGAGTCACCTTTCTTCTTGAAGGTTCTCGAGTAATTACGAGATTGCCCCTCCCATTCGTATTTACGAAAAACACGGATATACTGAGACTGCATAAATCCAATAATCCAATACTAGAATCTGGCTTAAACCAAACCCTGCCAGTATAATCTTTCCCAATATCATACGTGCATAAATACACGTATATGTCCGAACCCTGTCGTAAAACCATACGACCTCTATATCGTTTCGCCTGAAACAGGGAAACTCTCTGTGTGGGACTCTAAAGACTTGACACTACGCTAGCAGTGGGTTTAACCACTGGCCGCAAGCGGTACTAGCTGTACGTAACGGTCCCCAGGTAGATGTCGATAAGAAGGTCGATAAGGAAACCCATCCGAACTCCTACTGAGCCTGATGTGACAATCTCCGTACAGTCCGGTCTGTTCGTCTAAGACTATCGCATATCGGGCCTAAGGGGGGGCAGCAAGCGTCAGTCCTCTATAAGCGGTATAAGTCGTGTCGGAGTGAAGCCTATTACACCTTGAGAAGCTACTGGAAAACCTACCAGTAAATCTCGCTTGCCCTGGCCAGGGACCTTGTGTAATGGCTCTCCAAACACAGCGCGATATCAACCCCCAACACCGGGAGAGACGAATCCTATCTAACCGCCACTGCCTCCAAGTCCTTCGGGACTGCGCCCAACTGCTACCTGTTTGCACGACTCAGTCGAGCCGTGGTAGGGTAGAAATCTAAGAACAGTGGGAACACACTCGAGGCGAAGCAACAGTGTCAAGTTTACGGACTATGTTGTACTCATTTCACCTAGGAACTGTTAAGTGACGACGTGTATAATACCAACCAACAGTTCCCTGCGAGTCCTGTTCGGTGCACCCGTAACCCAACGAGCACCTGCATACTATATCCAGTACTACGTACTAATGGCTGTGGAACAGACCATTTACCCTGCTGGGATGAGAAGCGTATACAATAGTCTACTCCGGAGTATCGATGCCCTGTGTAACGTTTCAAAATAATAAAATATGATTTTTGGGAATTTTTATAATTTAATATTATTTTAACGAATATTTTAATATTCTGGTATAATTAAATACAAATAAATGGGAAGAAATTATGGAAAATTCTAAAATAGGGTATTTTATGGAATTATGCCATTCTTAATTTTTTATGATTGGTTATATGCTAATTTAGTGCTAATCGCGATTAAAAATCGCTTATCGGATTTTTAGGTTTTTTTGTGCAAAAATGTGCACATATCATTTTCCACACTTGTTACAAGTTTTGGGGATATGGTTGCTTAGGGTTTACCATGGTGGGAGAAGAAAAGGAAAAGAAAAGAAAAGAAAGAAAAAGTAAGTATGATGATGAGAGAGAGAGAGAGTAAGTTGCTTTTGACTTTTGACCCTTTCCTCCATCATTTCCCATCACATTTTCTCTCCCCTTCTATGGAGCTGCTGCTGCTCCTGCTCCTGCTCCCTCATCTCCCTCCCCTTCACTCCATAGATCCCTCTCATTTCCCTCACCAAAACCCCATTCCCACTTCACAAAACTTGCTCCCGAGCTCACTAGCTACACATTGAACCTAGCAAGATTGGATTTGGAGGACTTTGAGCAACTCAAGAATTTTCTTGAGTTGCCAAAGGAGGTAAATTTTGCACCTATTAGAGTAGTATTTCATTTCTTGTGCGTCAATTCTAGTTTCATGTCGATATGGTGTAGTTTGGTGGATTTGTGAAACATCAAGTTAGGGTTTAGGGTTTGATCAGAAATCAAAGTGAAATTGAGGCTTTTTGTGACCTTAGAACCCCTTGTGTGATGTTAAATTGGACCCAAACCTAAACTTGAAACCAGAATACGGATTTATGAGACGATGTTGGAGAAAAACTGTGAATCTGTGATCGTATTTAGGAATCTGCTATCACCCCGAGAAACCTAAAATAAAACTGAGTTGACAGTGAGATGTGCAGGCACCATGGAACCACCACACCAAACCCTAGCCCCCAACTCATTTCCTTGGCCGCAGATTTAATCCCCCTGGCCACAATTTGCGGCCAGAGCAGGGGTTTTGGTGCTCGTTTTGGTTCTGTAGCTTATACCCTGTAGACTTGACCTTGAGTATGTCTAGTTTTGACTGATTCCAGTTAGGGTAAAATCTGGGTTGATTTTCTTGAGTTGGCGTATGATTTACGACTTGTTTTAGCATGTATTTTGGTATTGGTGATTCGTTTCTGTCGGGTGGCGTTTGGACGTCAACGACAAGTGGATATTGAACGTGTTTACATGCGAGATGATAGGTTTTTACCTATGCGAGTAGCGTGTGCTATTTTGGTTTCCGATGTGATTTTCATGTGCTTTAACATTGTGATATACTTGTAGGTACCCTACGTGATGTTGAGGCGAAGAAGATTAAGATGGTGACAAGGGCATCGGCACATGAGAAGCAAGGTGAGTAGATTTATATCTACGGGGAGAAGTCGGGTGGATGGCGTATAGCACCCCCGTAGTCCGTGGTGATGTATACGAATACGTATACACACATATATTTATTATGTGTTGTTAGGATTATTGATGGTGATAATGGAATTATTGATGATAAGGATGTATTGGTTTAGTAGTGCGAAACCCTAGAGTAGTGGGTGCACTCACACATACACGTACACATATACTTGCATACATTCTTTCAATTATATGTGCGCATATGGAGGTGTGTATATCTACACATGGGTATGGGACTATGTTTTCATATCCGGGATTTGAGGATGATACGTGGGATTGAGATGAGTCGATGAGATTTGATTTGAGGCCGTGAGATCGGCGATATGACAGAGTTCGTATTTGAGATGTGATATGATGGTAGTGATACCTGTTATGTGATGAGATAATGTGATATTGACTCAGATTTATGTGGTTTTTCATACCCCTCCCGATTGACTGATTGTTGGGTTCGTAGTTCGCATAGTAGGCGTTAGACTAGACCCGAGTTATACCTATTTCAAAACTAACGAATCGGGAATATTTTAAAGATAGGCAAAAGGGATTCTACGGATATTTTCAAACGACACATCTTTTCATAAAACACCGTAGCCCTTATTTTACCAAAAACTCTGATTCGTCTTATTTCAAAAGGCAAGGCTGCATGATATATTTACTGAGACAGATTCTTTACTGTTGCGTTGATTATTCGATTCCGCATATTCATGCTATTTTCATTGCATTGCTTGTGTTTATTGATATATTACAGTCATGCTGCTAGGACACCAGCACCATTATCGATGATGCGTATGTTCCACGTACACTTGTTGCCGGCTCACACACTTCATCATCGATAATTTCCATGTCACTACACTGTAGTACTGTTGCATTCGGTATATGATTCTTGCATGACAGACTGATATGCTTACATTTCTTTTGCATGTCATAAACATCATGCTTTCTGATTATACGCATTGAGAGTTGCTATTTCCATGATATTTCTGGATTTCGGGAACCGTGGGTATTTCAAAAGAGAATATGTCATTGCTTTAAAAACCCGGTTACCCTTGATATGATATTTCAGTGCGTCCACCATGTGTTTTCTCGGTGCTAAGAGCGACATGTGAAACCCGATTCGAGGAGTGGACGGGCCGATTGCGGGTACATGGTGGACCCGGTATGGTTCCGCTCGACAAGATGATCGAAGGATTTTGCCGGTTGAGCCTGGAGGCGGGTGAGTACCTACCGTTGATTGGTTGGACCTGGCGGTTATCCGGAGGATACCGGCCAGAGTCGATAGATGGATATGGGCGTACTGCTGGGGCCGAGGGCCGATTCCGCAAATGGAGCCCGATATATGAGGATTTACGTGCCGATACTGGGCACAGTTTTCATGATGTTTTCGAGTGTCGATGCTGGGCACTCCGGTTCCATGATTTTGACGTGTCGCGAGGGACACAGGTGGTTTATATCCTCATATTTCCATGCATATGCTGATGATATTTACATCCATGATGGTTATTGTCATTGGGTGACGAGTGGACGGGATCCACGTATATGCAGATTGATTTCATTGATTATACCTCACATTTATGATATGTTATTACCTGAGGAATTGGCACGAGCACTTGGCACTACACTCATGTATAGAGATTACATTTCCAGTTTAGCATGCTTCAGACTTGTTCATATTGAGGTTTATTTATATATCTGATCGTATTGACCTAGGATGGGTCATACATTCGATCTCTGCTTGTAGATATTTTCTATTCACGAGTTGGCAACTCACCCCCGTTGTGCCACATTCCTTGCAGGTTTTTGCCGTACAGATTCCATAGCGGCATTTCTGGCACACTACTTACATCTGGGCGACTTGCTTGGGTAGGTGGGTTCTCTTTGTATTAGAACCGCCATTGTTCCTGTATTATTCATTGTATCTAGAAATTCCATCAACCAAAACTTGTATATTGTTTCAGACTTAGAGACAATGATGTATTATTTCGACCTTAGAGTCGCGCTTGTAGTATTATGGTTTTCTGGCTATTTTGAGTTTCTTTTTGGGTTTTGATCCTCGCCCCTTGGCGTTGTATATTATTATTGCTTGCGTGGTTGTGACCATCGATTGACGAAGAGCTAGCTCCTGTGAGTCTACGGTAGCGCCCCAGCCGTCTACAGACGCCAAATGCAGAACAAAAACTTTTTAACTGGAGCTATCGTGTACTTTAACCCGGATCTGCCATTATTGCTAAACTAACAAACTGTAAAGAGTGTAGAAAGGTTATATCGAACGATCCGAGTCCTTCGTTCTTTAACCATCATCCCACGCTCCGTTGCGGCTGCTCCGATCTCGTCGATCTCCGATCTGCTCGTCCAGGTGGCACCACGTCGACGATTCTTTAAACGGGCCCCCGCCTCTGACTCGAGGCAACTCGGTCGTCAAGTTTGCTAAAAGAGACGACCAAGATTGATGTAGAGAATGAGTAGAAGACTTTGTCTCGTTTTGTCCAAAGCTATGGACGAACGGTTAATGAAGTTGCCATGGGAATCGGGTGATGGAATGAAATGAGCTGTGAAATTCCATACACCCCAAAATCTATCATAATCTTTTTACCAGATGAAACATCAAGTGAGAGAGTGAGAAGAGGGGGCCGTCCATCTTATAGGAATTGGGGGGGTGAGTGTAGGAGAGAGGAGAGTGACCACAAGCGTGTGAACACAAATAAATATCTAGTGTGAACACAAATAAATATCTAGTGTGAACACAAAGAAAGCAACCAATGAAACAATAACACCTCACCGCTTCTAGAACCTTCTAGAAGCATCCACACTCTTCCAAAGAAAAGATAAATCCGTCTTTAACCGAATGTTAAAAGACGGCTGATAGAAAACTGGAAACTGGCAACTTCCAAAAGTGATCCTGAAACGAATTTCAGGACAACCCCGTAACTGTATAAATATACCCGCATTTGTATTACGACCGAATACAAATGCAACTGAGACAAAGATATTATATCTACTCAATATAATACTCGGATCCGGCTTAAACCAAAGCCGACCAGTATCATCTGCCCGAAAAATAACACGTGCGTAAACGCACGTGCATTTTCCGAACCCTGCCATAAAACCATACGGCCTCTACAACGTTTCGCCCGAACTTGGGAAACTGTCTGTGGGGGGGACTCTAATGACTCGTCAGTACCCTGGCAGTGGTTTTAACCACAAACCGTCAGCGGCACTAGCTATGCGTAACGGCTGCCCATGGACTGACCTCAAGGGAGGCCGATGAGCGAACTCATCCGGAAACCTTACTGATCCTAACAGTGACAATGTATATACAGTCCGGTCCGTTCGTCAATGAGTATCGCATATCTGCCTAGGGGGCTAGTAACGTCAGACCCCCAATAGCAGTATAAGTCGTGTCGGAGTGTAGCCCAATAACACCCTGAGATACTACTGGAGTACTTACCAGTAAATCTCCTGCCACGGCCGTGGGCTTTGTGTAATGGCTCTCCTAGACTCAGCACGATCTCGCCCCCAATACCGGGAGAGACGAATCCCCTGCCGATCCGCTCACGTGCCTCTATGTGGCTCGGGACTGTACCCAAAAACTACCTGTTTGCAAGACTCCTTTGAGCCGTGGTAGGGTAGAAATCAAAGCACAGTGGGAACTCACACGAGAAAAATGACGACCTCAGGTCGATGAACTAACCTGTACACATGTCACCAGGGAACTGCTATCTGACGATATGTATAATACCAACCAGCAGGTTCCCGGCGAGTCCTGTCCGGTGTACTCAAAACCCAATGAGCACCTGTATACATCTTAGGTGATCCAACTGACACCAGTGGCTTGTGAGACCGGCCACCGCCCCTCGTCGGGGTCTCGACTGTATACACTAGTCTACTCCGGAATATCGATGCCCTGTCTCGAAACTCCCACGACTAGGGACCACAATTAAGGATATGCATATAAACTACCCAACTCTCACGTATATGATCGCCATCATACTGTTGGTAGTAAAGCAAGATCCTAAGGGCTCTATCAAAGTGTAACATGTAATCAGTCACCTGAACATGTACAAGACTGATAAAGGCAAACCAGATAGTATACTATCATCTTGAATAAGACTGTCCTACCGGTATAGGTCCTCCGCAATCATTGCAATCACGTACCTGCGATCCAATAATTGACTCTGAGGGCACTATCTCCAACAATCTCCCACTTGCACTTAAGGCTAATTATGGCGATGTCGACTACTCAAAGCCCGTGTGAAACCGAACATCCAACTCCTCTACTAATCAGTTTCACAAAGCCCGTTTGTAAAACTATTGTGTTCGAGAAATAGCCTCAGTGAGTGGATCCGCCTAGATGTTTCTTTCTATATCTCTCTTAATCTCAAGTTCGCGGAGAAAGCCATCTCCCGAATTGAGTAATACCTGTCTTAGAATATGTCTGAATATCTGATGGGACCAAGTTCATAAATGAACTCCAAATCCAAACTTCTTAGACTGTATCGATCACTGAACCTAATCAGTATCCGGCACCATGCCACCCACAGTATCCTCTTGGACCACCTGTCCATAATACTGCCCCCCTTCATCAGAGGGAAAACTATAACTCTGACAACCACTCTGTCATCCATGTCACCTTTGAAGCCTAGAATGATAACCGTCTCCCAAAGGAGGCTGCCGTTATCAAATCCGTAGAACATGTACTTATGTTCTAAAACTGCTTCCTTATGTTTCTCCAGGATTGGATTAATACAAACTTATTGCATATAGTGCAAAAACAACATCTGGTGTGGTACTTGACATCTCATGATTGACTCAATTGCCTAAGCAAGTGATCTGTCAATCATGCCCATCCCTCTCCTCTTTAGTCTATAAGACACCTTTAGAGAGGGTGACTCCATCACCTGCAGGTACACCACCATGCTAGGAGTCATCTATTCTAAAAACCATTAGAATACTGTCAAAGTACCCACATTGGGAAACTACCCAAATCCAGATCTAAAACCATAGATCTAGAAACCAGAATGTCAAATATTATATCCATATCCTGTCTGGAGAAACAACTGTGTGACGACCACAGTACAACCGATCGCAGTGTAGGAATTTTACTTCCTACTCTGTGTATGTCATCCAAATACCATGACATCACACCCTACTACCTTCTTAACAGATCCATCCCTTATTCTGATTGAAGTCAAACCCATGACTGTCACATCAAAAACTGAATGATCTATCTCCGCTATAACTGCTCAAGTCTATAAATAGACATAAGCATCTTGCCTACTATGCTTCCGCTGCTCCCACTGACTACGACAACCCTCCTACCGGGTCTCATAGCCTAGAACAACAGTAGTGTCAAGTCTGGGTAAACAAGAACCTCCTTGTCACCGTCCTTGAGGCTACCGGAGTACCTCTCGGGTGTCTCAGGTTACCCACCATATCTGCGGAGTGGCTAATGGAATGTCAAACCTGATTGAATATATAGGTCCTATTAAATTTTCCGTAATCGTTTGCGGTTCTGGAATCACTTCCAGTTCTACCATACTCCCACTACTGTTTTCTGAAAAAATCCATTTCACTAAAACTGTGGCGAGTCAAGAACAATATCACTATTGATCTTCCATATGGTAGAATATCAACCCTCGTCATAGCCAGGGTCAACCCACAAACAGCCATTACAGAAACGTGCCCTGAGTTATCCAGAGTCTGGTTTTAAGAATAAGCTGGACAACTCCCCGTACCTTAACATCTTTTAAGGTACGAACTATTCTATATCCAATATAGAAACTTTGGCACATAATTTAATTGGAACCAGATTCAAATCATGCAGCTGTCTCCAGTGCATATCACCTTAATGGAAAGAGGCGAATCAGCATTACTAAACTTAGGAATCCATCCAATTATGAGCAACCTGAAAGAGAAACACGTTTCTCAAAACCATCACTATCATCTGAATACCAATCACAAGAATCTGCATCTTCGATCTCTTTGAAGAATCCCGATACTTGTGACACCTGGTTCTCTACTTTATTCTTATACCCACAACTTCTCAAAACTTAGATCTTGTATTTCTACGAAACACTTGTCTAAAAACTAGAGAAGTCATAAGTAAACAGAACATAGTACGAGGACCTACCCCTTTGTCCTGATGGACACTTGGAAAACATACAATACTCTGTATAAGTCCGCTGAGTTTAAACAACTCAAAACCTGTGCGTCGTAGGTTGAAAACTGTACCCTGGCGATTTCCTCAAATATCACCAATTACAACGAATTCCGATATAATGAGGATAATTACCTAATTCCCAATAACTTACTCCCACACATCATCTGTAAAACCATACAGATATGAGAATGAAACCTGGTAAATACATACCCTTGGAGTAAGTATCTAATCGGGAAAACAGTTTTCCTTTAACAATGCACTGAAACATGAAAATGTTTCGTAGGGGTATCTTGGTATTCCTAGCAATGCCTCTTCCATAATACAATTCATGACTTTAACCGTATATTTCACTGCCATCTCTCCAAGTCCCTTTATTTGTCTTTAGTCATTACCTTCTGTACACCATCGTTAGGCTAAATGGTTTTCTTCCTTCCCTACCGTTCGGCACCAGCCTATGGTTTGGAAGAAGACTATCCAGTAAGTATAATAGGTTTACCCTCCTAAACCAAGGAGTACTCGCAACTTGAGAGAAAGTGATGATAAAAGACAACTGAATAATACCTTATTCTTTTAAAGGTGAAATAGGAGTGGCGACGATGTACGCGGTTTGGTCGTGAATGATAACAGTCGCAATTTACTTTGCCCTCTTTCTAATCCCTTTATTTTGTCTTTATATATTACCTTCTGCACACCCTACTTAGGCTAATTGGTTTTCTTCATTCCCTACCTTTCGGCACCTGCCTATGGTTTGGAATAAGACTATCCAATAAGCGTAATAGGTGTACTCTCCTAAACCAAGGAGCCCTCGCAACCTGAGAGAAGGTGATAATAAAAGACAACTGAATAAACCAATTCTATTTCTCCTGAACCTGGATCCATCCTCGAAGAAGTCCCTTCGAGTTCGTATATAACCATACGATGGATCTATCCAATGGAAGTGGATGTCCGTAGTAATACGGGTGTTCTGAGAAATGCAAAGGGTAAAAGAAGGAGTGGCAATGACTTATGCAACTTTAGACAATCCAAAAGCCAGTATTTTAAGAAGGTTCGGTCAACTTGGTCACTGAGCCATAGTCTAGGGTCGGTCAAAGGTCGCTGCCAAAGAGAGAGAGAAAAGAAACACTCTGCGTGCACTCTAACCTAGATCAGAATGGTTATCACTTTATCTAATCCGGAAACCTCCCACTGTCCTGTCAAATTCTCCTCCAAACCTAAAAGAAGAATCAATCGGGATCACCCGAAGAGTAAACCAACTCATCAGTGGGAATCGGGATCCAACTCTCATCGCATGATAACGTGATGGAATGCATCCACGTTACTCATACTCCAGAAGGTATGCGCATACTTGGCAAGTTTCAGTTTCTTTAGAAACTCCCGATATAATTTTTGCCCCTTGCTCTTATAACCTTGGCGTTAGGTCAAAATGTCATAAGCCACATGCCAAGTTCTACCCGTCACTATCTTGTTAATTTGAACCCACCCGCACATGCCCTTGGCGTTAGGTCAAAATGGCAGAACGGCTGTCCCAAACCAACTCATCTATCTATGCAACAATTGAATACCCAGCAGCTACCAAACACTATGTCTTGGCGTTAGGTCAAAATACATAGCTTGAATACTACTGAATACCCAAAAGAAGTGACGGAGGGCTACGGCTGGTTTTTGGCGAAAAACCTTAAACGTAGTGAACTTGATGTCGCTGAAGGAACCTGATAGCTTTTTAAAATATAGTGGCGAAAACCTTTTGCTAAAGAGGTCACTCCCGGTGAAGGGATCTCGGCTCTTTCCTCTTGGAATGAGGTGCAGGATATTCCAATGAATATCGCGGTGCAAAGCAACTTGTAATCGACTATAGTGAAGTTATTACCCTGACGCAAACTTCTACCCAAGGGGTCAGTCCCGGTGAAGGGATATCGGCCCTTGCCCCGTCGAATGAGGTGCAGGATATTCCACTGAATACCGCTATGCAAAACAAAAGGAAACGTCTTTGCAATAACACCTTTTAAATTTGTTCCAACAACTACAAACAGGTTTGTTTTCCTTTGCATTGATCAGAATCAACGTAGTCCCATCAATCAATCACACCAGAAAAGAACGAAAATAAAATGTACGTATATGCCATCCGCATTCGTCACTGGGTCCCGTCATCACCCGTTAGGTTACTTAACTAACGACAGAGCGAGGACTGGACTAGCGCGGGTGTAAAACATATACAACATCTAATAGTATATATACCAATATACAATAATCGCTCCAGGCGTGATAATATGCAACATTACAGAAAATTAATAAGCATCACAGAACAATACAGATAATCTGGGATCCCCGGGTTTCACAGAGCCGCTGCTGAAACCCGACGTTCCCCTGTCGTGTGGATAGCCTGTGCAATGAAACCTAGACCCCTACGGGTGCGGCAAGTTACCCGCCAAAACCTGAAGCGAGGCAGCCCCTTACAGCAAAGTGAATGGACCACCCAGCACTTCATGGAATTCGGTAATCTTAGGCACCCCTCCTTGGGTCAACCTGTACCCCCTACGAGTGCGGCGAATAGTCTGCCAATTCTAGAGTAAGGCCCCTCTGCTTCTCAAAGCCATGAGATGCGGACCCGTTGCCCCCCCGAACCCGGCTATCTGTGCACTCCGTCGCGGGGCAAAACCTAGTACAGTAATGAAAAATAGTACAACAGGTACATCGACCGCAACCTGGTCGTGCCCCAAAAGAATATTATACAACAGGAAGTGACGGCAGTCCACATGTTGGACGCTCGCCCCGCAACATCAAATGTACAAATAAAGTCAAATTGCACTACCATTGTACACTGCTATCCACCACGACAAATCCGCAACATCACAGCACAACACAGAACATCAACGCGAATGTTACGTTCGCAAACCCGTCTAAAAGAACTATAGCAATCAGACGCGGTTTACCGATCAAATGACATTCCCGGTCGGAGATATAATGTAAGCACTGTAAACTAACATGTTTAAATTTCGATCGACTAAATATCACGAAGTGGGCCCCACGAACAACTGGTGAACAGTAATAAAATCTGGGCCCAAAAGATATATACCAAAAACCCCAATTTCCAGAGAAGAATATACTGTGCAAATTTGGGGGCATGATCACACCAAATGGCCGCGGATGCGCGGTCAAACCCTAGGTTTGACCGCGATTCCGCGGCGGTTTGGTTGTATCATGTGCCCAAATTTTTACAGTATTCTTAGAAAACCCTGCACAACATTCTGTGATATGTAGAATAATTTTAGGACATCATTTAAAATCGACAGAAACTGTGAAGCTTGAAAATTGTGTTTTTCGATATCTGGTTCGATCGATGTTTTAAACGCGTTAGCACAAGTTAGTAAAGCAAAATGGTGATGCTCTGATACCACTGTGAGTCTACGGTAGCGCCCCGGCCGTCTACAGACGCCAAATACGGAACAAAAACTTTTTAACTGGCGCTATCGTGTACTTTAACCCGGATCTGCCATTATTGCTAAACTAACAAACTGTAAAGAGTGTAGAAAGGTTATACCGAACAATCCGAGTCCTTCGTTCTTTAACCATCATCCCACGCTCCGTTGCGGCTGCTCCGATCTCGTCGATCTACGATCTGCTCGTCCAGGTGGCACCACATCGACGATTCTTTAAACGGGCTCCCGCCTCTGACTCGAGGCAACTCGGTCGTCAAGTTTGCTAAAAGAGATGACCAAGATTGATGTAGAGAATGAGTAGAAGACTTTGTCTCGTTCCGTCCAAAGCTATGGACGAACGGTTAATGAAGTTGCCATGGGAATCGGGTGATGGAATGAAATGAGCTGTGAAATTCCATACACCCCAAAATCTATCATAATCTTTTTACCAGATGAAACATCAAGTGAGAGAGTGAGAAGAGGGGGCCGGCCATCTTATAGGAATGGGGGGTGAGTGTAGGATAGAGGAGAGTGACCACAAGAGTGTGAACACAAATAAATATCTAGTGTGAACACAAATAAATATCTAGTGTGAACACAAATAAATATCTAGTGTGAACACACAGTGTGAACACAAAGAAAGCAACCAATGAAACAATAACACCTCATCGCTTCTAGAACCTTCTAGAAGCATCCACACTCTTCCAAAGAAAAGATAAATCCGTCTTTAACCGAATGTTAAAAGACGGCTGATAGAAAACTGGAAACTGGGAACTTCCAAAAGTGATCCTGAAACGAATTTCAGGACAACCCCGTAACTGTATAAATATACACGCATTTGTATTACGACCGAATACAAATGCAACTGAGACAAAGATATTATATCTACTCAATATAATACTCGGATCCGGCTTAAACCAAAGACGACCAGTATCATCTGCCCGAAAAATAACACGTGCGTAAACGCACGTGCATTTTCCGAACCCTGCCATAAAACCATACGGCCTCTACAACGTTTCGCCCAAACTTGGGAAACTGTCTGTGGGGGGACTGTAATGACTCGTCAGTACCCTGGCAGTGGTTTTAACCACAAACCGTCAGCGGCACTAGCTATGCGTAACGGCTGCCCATGGACTGACCTCAAGGGAGGACGATGAGCGAACTCATCCGGAAACCCTACTGAGCCTAACAGTGACAATGTATATACAGTCCGGTCCGTTCGTCAATGAGTATCGCATATCTGCCTATGGGGCTAGTAATGTCAGACCCCTAATAGCAGTATAAGTCGTGTCGGAGTGTAGCCCAATAACACCCTGAGATACTACTGGAGTACTTACCAGTAAATCTCCTGCCACGGCCGTGGGCTTTGTGTAATGGCTCTCCTAGACACAGCACGATCTCGCCCCCAATACCGGGAGAGACGAATCCCCTGCCGATCCGCTCATGTGCCTCCATGTGGCTCGGGACTGTACCCAAAAACTACCTGTTTGCACGACTCCTTTGAGCCGTGGTAGAGTAGAAATCAAAGCACAGTGGGAACTCACACGAGAAAAATGACGACCTCAGGTCGATGAACTAACCTGTACACATGTCACCAGGGAACTGCTATCTGACGATATGTATAATACCAACCAGCAGGTTCCCGGCGAGTCCTGTCCGGTGTACTCATAACCCAATGAGCACATGTATACATCTTAGGTGATCCAACTGACACCAGTGGCTTGCGAGACCGTCCACCGCCCCTCGTCGGGGTCTCGACTGTATACACTAGTCTACTCCGAAGTATCGATGCCCTGTCTCGAAACTCCCACGACTAGGGACCACAATTAAGGATATGCATATAAACTACCCAACTCTCACGTATATGATCGCCATCATACTGTTGGTAGTAAAGCAAGATCCTAAGGGCTCTATCAAAGTGTAACATGTAATCAGTCACCTGAACATGTATACGACCGATAAAGGCAAACCAGATAGTATACTATCATCTTGAGTAAGACTGTCCTACCGGTATAGGTCCTCCGCAATCATTGCAATCACGTACCTGCGATCCAATAATTGACTCTGAGGGCACTATCTCCAACAGCTCCCGCTTGGGGATGCCTTTTATCATTTCATATATATTATTCTTGTTGTACCCCGTTTGGGGCCAGTTTTTACAAAGGAAACTCTGCCGAAATTTTCATAAAAGACTACACATTTTTAAAAATGCATTTCGGCTTGGTTATTTACAAACTTGATTTTCAAAACATGATTTCTTTACTTCTTAAAACCAGTTTTCCTTATTTACTCCTTAAAATGGTTTTAGATTTCTGGGCTTTTGGCATACTTGGATCAGATAGGGTCCTATAGACTTCATATGGTTCAAGGGCCAGTCAGGTGCTCTTTCGGGTCGTGACAAAGTTGGTATCAGAGCGCTAGGTTGACCTTGGTTCGAGACTAAGTTTGACTATGTAGAACCTAGGGCGTTTATCTATATACGGAACTTAGGCTTGACCTTACGGAACTTAGACTTAGTCGAGGGGGTATTATACCCGAACTATCATCGCATAGGATGACCCTTGGTTGATGGAGTAGGTAGCTTGAGTAGAGGGACGTACCGTACGTATGTTCCGCGGCATACTTAAGACACGCCACTCCGCTTAAGAAACCTTAGGATGTACATTTCCTTGCACCGTATTATATTCCTTCCTATGATCTATCCTTATCGACACTGGTTATCGTTTTGCTGCCACGATTGCACGGGCAGAGTGAGCTACGGCTCGAGTTGCGTCAGCATGAGCTCGTCGTGGGCAAGGACTGACCAGGGCGTGTTTCCAGAGACGTACGATTGCATATTGAGGCGTCGTCTTATTGTGTTTTCGCGCCATGAGCATTGGATTGATCGCTTTTGCGAGATTTCTCGGGCGTACCGATCGGTACCAGAGGATTGAGCCACTGATTGAGGCCAGCCAGGATGTGATGACCATTGATATATCGCTTATCCAGGACGATTGAGGCGCTATTCAGCGTACGGACGGATGAGCCAGTTGTTGCCATGAATGATGAGATATCGCCCAGATGATTAGAGCTACTGCAGCATGAGCATATACTTAGAGATATGATGGTGAGTCTCTAGTCACCGAGGGTGAATGACTAGGACATGTGGTTCGTTCGCTTACCCTGATGCGAGGTCATCAGGTAGATTGATTCCAGCTATAGACGACTTCATGCAGATTCGTTGAGAGTCGATTGAGACGATCGAATGTCAGGAACCCATTTTCCAAGTTTAAAGTATTCGGAAAGACATGCAAGCGATTCTATGGACCCTCTAGAAGAATGAAACCCTAACTCGACATAATGACCGTGTGAAAGCTTTTGAACCTTAGGGTTTGCGGAAGTTCCGCAGCACCATTAGTGAGGCTTGGGTTTGCCCTTCTACGGCTGGACCACCGATGCTGTGGTATGTACTCGATACTATTAAAGTGTACCCAAGATGTTGAGCTCTTGGGGGATTGTGAGGTTCTGACGAGTCGATCGGACGATTTGACATCATTCGGATATCATGTGATGGGACACTGCTTGGGAGACTCCAGATACGAGCATAGCCGTTGGAGCGCAGTCCGTGTAGCCATGATGAGATGAGTCCGAATCAGTCGATATTGAAGCAGAGTGGAGTAAAGAGTTCGCATGAGATCTCGACGAGATGACGTTCCACTCCGCTGACATCAGAGATGCGATACGCACGTTGAGGACGTGATCGTCTAGATATCTTCTACTGAGTGATGAAGATACCGAGTCCGTGATTTCGAGTCCGTGTGAGGGACATCGGATGGACCGTAGCCGAGGGCATTGCAGTGCGCAGATAGAGACGCGACGTCGAAATGGACGATGATACAGACAGGCGGGACAAGAAGTTCGTGCGAGATGCAGATGAGTTGTTACTACTCCCCATCAAGATTAAAGGTCGGATATGCATACAGAGGCGATGGGATGCGACCAGCTTCCGGGTAGTTGTTGTTCTAAGGACGCGGATGTCCAGAGAGCGAGAAAAGATTATGCCAGAGTACCAGCCTCCGTACAGTTTGGCTTAGGCGAGATCAGAAGAGACCTGGAGAAGAATTCCTTCCAGTACACTGCTTCAATAAGAATTGCACCAGGAGCCGATGTGTGATGTGCATTCAGAGGACCAGAGGTCGGAGCCAGAGATGTGCTGCTTTACGAGCGGTCGTGAGGATTGACCGAGAGATGACCATAGAAGTGCCAGAACGGAATCGTTCCTGTTAGCACACCTGACCGGGCCGATGAGCCGATGGATTGCAAGATT
The DNA here is from genome assembly GCA_030015575.1 of Agapanthus africanus. Taxonomy (NCBI): domain Eukaryota; kingdom Viridiplantae; phylum Streptophyta; class Magnoliopsida; order Asparagales; family Amaryllidaceae; genus Agapanthus; species Agapanthus africanus. Next base: position 214,717,778 of record JASDDO010000004.1, read on the forward strand.
GGTAATCCACAGCGAGGATAAGGAGCCCGAGGCAGAGGATGCCAGCCGCAAGCAAGAGGCAAGTAGATATCTTGCGCCGCTAGCATTGGATGTACCAGCACCTTCTCGACTTCGAAGGAGGATATACCGACGGCGGTATTTATGATTTGTGATTTTGTGATTTGACTATCACGTATCCGTCACTTTGGATTTCGGTATTTTCGGAGATCTATTCGCATGATTTAGTCTTGACGACTGAGTTTCATGGTATTTGTTTTCTTGCACCATGGTTGCACCTACTGGGTATTTATACCTTGCGCATAGTTATTACTCTTGAGGTATTGATTGTGATTTCATGCCTATTTATGCCGGTGATTTGATTTACGCTTCCAGCATAGTTTTCATGTACTTTTAGTGTTTTAATTTGATTTGTGCACGCTGATGCACGCGGTTGTGAGATTTTCCATCGCGGTACACCTGATTTTGATTGCGCCGCATTGTATATCATTTCGTGCCTTTGCTGCATCTGCTTATGACTTCATGGATTTCATACGGTTGATTTGATGTTGTGCATATTTTACGCACACGATTTGATTTTGCACTCGGTACAGCTTATATGTGCTTGTAGTGCATTGATATGTGTTTTGTGCACGCAGTTGCACAAGTTTATGAATTCCTTTATACCTGGGTACACTTTGTGTTGCTGCTTACGCATTTGAGTTATTGCTTGGTATTTGTGCATGGGATGCACCAGTTCTATACTTCGTGCGTTTGTCGCACCAGTTTTATGTTTCTTGCGTTTATTGCATCAGATTTGTATTACGTGCCTTTGTTGCACCGGATTTATATTTTGTGCACTGCGGTTGCACCTGGCTTCGATTTGATGTCATTCGATATGTTGATTTTGAACCTGATATTGACGATTGATTCTTACACTCCGTGCTTTTGACTGGACTTACGCATGTTCGGCGTTGCTATTGGATTTTGTGATTTCGTGCATGTTGAGTGCGCAGAGTTTAGATTTTCATTCGTGCACGATGGATGCACCGATTTGGATTTTCGCGCATGTTGGGCGCATGTTTTGAGATACGATTTTGGTGCACACCGGATGCACTAAATCGAGATTCTTCGTGCATGTCAGATGCACCTGTTTTGGCTGTCAGGCACACACATTGCCTATGACAGATATTTCGTGCACACCCGTTGCACCTATATGTTGTTTTGTGCACCTGTATGGCACATATATTGATTTTGATTTCAGTGCGCACCAGACGCACAGGGTGGTTTATGTGCATTTTGGGATTTATTCCTTTTGGAGCAGTGCATTTTTATGATATTTGATATTCGTTTTGTACTAAGCAGGACTAGTCAGAGGACAGTACCTGGATATATTTTGCATGCATTGATAATTATCGAAGGGATTTCCAAAAAGCGAGCTATAGTCTCAGTATATATATACCTACGTGTCCGATATGATACGAAACGTTTAAAAAAAACAAGGAAACCCTTCTAAATTGTTTTCAAAACGGCGGAACGTACATAGTAAACAAAGGATGTATACGTATATAGTTATTTTCTTATGAAAGACGTCTGCCACTGTGCAGTGTTATGCGCATCGCACAACGACTTTAAAAATATTTGGCATGCATTTACATCAGCTATTCACATGTATAGATTGGATGTCTACATGTATAGTTCTGATCTATATCATATTGGTTTTGTATTGGATTTGATATTGTGTCTTTACCATGACTCCAATGATTGCGGGATGCTTGACGAAGTTTTGCTTTTGAGTTATCTGCTCAGTACTCATGCGCATGCATTACGCTATGATGTTTTATGTATTGATGATTCGGAGCCCCGGTGACTTGGAATTTGTATCGAAATATTTTAGTATTTGGGGGTTTAAATTTAAATTTGGGGACCGAATTTCTTTAAGGGGTGTAGATTGTAACGTTTCAAAATAATAAAATATGATTTTTGGGAATTTTTATAATTTAATATTATTTTAATGAATATTTTAATATTCTGGTATAATTAAATACAAATAATGGGGGAGAAATTATGGAAAATTCTAAAATAGGGTATTTTTTGGAATTATGCCATTCTTAAGTTTTTATGATTAGTTATATGATAATTTAGTGTTAATCGCGATTAAAAATCGCTAATCGGATTTTTAGCTTTTTTTGTGCAAAAATGTGCACATATCATTTTCCACACTTGTTACACTTGTTACATGTTTTGGGGATATGGTTGCTTAGGGTTTACCATGGTGGGAGAAGAAAAGGAAAAGAAAAGAAAAGAAAAGAAAGAAAAAGTAAGTATGATGATGAGAGAGAGAGAGAGAGAGAGTAAGTTGCTTTTGACTTTTGACCCTTTCCTCCATCATTTCCCATCACATTTCTCTCCCCTTCTATAAAGTTGCTGCTGCTGCTGCTCCTGCTCCCTCATCTCCCTCCCTTTCACTCCATAGACCCCTCTCATTTCCCTCACCAAAACCCCATTCCCACTTAAAAAAACATGCTCCCGAGCTCACTAGCTATACATTGAACCTAGCAAGATTGGATTTGGAGGACTTTGAGCAACTCAAGAATTTTCTTGAATTGCCAAAGGAGGTAAATTTTGCACCTATTAGAGTAGTATTTCATTTCTTGTGCATCAATTCTTGCTTCATGTCGATATGGTGTAGTTTGGTGGATTTGTGAAACATCAAGTTAGGGTTTAGGGTTTGATATGAAATCAAAGTGAAATTGAGGCTTGTTGTGACCTTAGAACCCTTTGTGTGATGTTAAATTGGACCCAAACCTGAACTTGAAACCAGAATACGGATTTATGAGACGATGTCGGAGAAAAACTGTGAATCTGTGATCGTATTTAGGAATCTGCTATCACCCCGAGAACCCTAAAATAAAACTGAGTTGACAGTGAGATATGCAGGCACCATGGAACCCCCATACCAAACCCTAGCCCCCAACTCATTACCTTGGCCGCAGATTTAATCCCCCTGGCCGCAATTTGCGGCCAGAGCAGGGGTTCTGGTGCTCGTTTTGGTTCTGTAGCCTTATACCCTGTAGACTTGACCCTGAGTATGTCTTGTTTTGACTGATTCCAGTTAGGGTAAAATCTGGGTTGATTTTCTTGAGTTGGCGTATGACTTACGACTTGTTTTAGCATGGATTTTGGTATTTGGTGATTCGTTTCTGTCGGGTGGCGTTTGGACGTCAACGACAAGTGGATATTGAACGTGTTTACATGCGAGACATTGGTTTTTACCTTTGCGAGTAGCGTGTGCTATTTTGGTTTTCGATGTGATTTTCATGTGCTTTAACGTTGTGATATACTTGTAGGTACCCTACGTGATGTTGAGGCGAAGAAGATGAAGATGGCGACATCGGCATCGGCACATGAGAAGCACGGTGAGTAGATTTATATCTACAGGGAGAAGTCGGGTGGATGGCGTATAGCACCCCCGCAGTCCGTGGTGATGTATACGAATACGTATACACACATATATTTATTATGTGTTGTTAGGATTATTGATGGTGATAATGGAATTATTGATGATAAGGATGTATTGGTTTAGTAGTGCGAAACCCTAGAGTAGTGGGTGCACTCACACATACACGTACACATATACTTGCATACATTCTTTCATTTATCTGTGCGCATATGGAGGTGTGTATATCTACACATGGGTATGGGACTATGTGTTCATATACGGGATTTGAGGATGATATGTGGGATTGAGATGAGTCGATGCGATTTAATTTGAGGCCGTGAGATCGGCGATATGATAGAGTTCGTATTTGAGATGTGATATGATGGTAGTGATACCTGTTATGTGATGAGATAATGTGATATTGACTCAGATTTAGGTGGTTTGTCATACCCCTCCCGATTGACTGATTGTTGGGTTTGTAGTTCGCATAGTAGGCGTTAGACTAGACTCGAGTCAGACCTATTTCAAAACTAACGAATCAGAAATATTTTAAAGATAGGAAAAAGGGATTCTACGGATATTTTCAAACGACACCTTTTCATAAAACACTGTAGCCCTTATTTTACCAAAAACCCTGATTCGTCTTATTTCAAAAGGCAAGGGTGCATGATATATTTACTGAGACAGATTCTTTACTGTTGCGTTGATTATTCGATTCCGCATATTCATGTTATTTGCATTGCATTACTTGTGTTTATTGATATATTACAGTCATGCTGCTAGGACACCAGCACCATTATCGATGATGCGTATATTCCACGTACACTTGTTGCCGGCTCACACACTTCATCATCGATAATTGCCATGTCACTACACTGTAGTACTGTTGCATTCGGTATATGATTCTTGCATGACAGAATGATATGCTTACATTTCTTTTACATGTTATATACATCATGCTTTCTGATTATACGCATTGAGAGTTGCTATTTCCATGATATTTCTGGATTTTGGGAACCGTGGGTATTTCAAAAGAGAATATGTCATTGCTTTAAAAACTCGGTTACACTTGATATGATATTTCAGTGTGTCCACCATGTGTTTTCTCGGTGCTGAGAGCGATATGTGAAACCCGATTCCAGGAGTGGACGAGCCGATTGCGGGCACATGGTGGACCCTGTATGGTTCCGCTCGGCAAGACGATCGAAGAATTTTGCCGATTGAGCCTGGAGGCGGGCGAGTAACTACCGGTGATTGGTTGGACCCGGCGGTTATCCGGAGGATACCGACCAGAGTCGATAGATGGATATGGGCGTACTGCTGGGGCCGAGGGCCGATTCCGCAGATGGAGCCCGATATATGAGGATTTACGTGCCGATGCTGGGTACAGTTTTCATGATGTTTTCGAGTGTTGATCAGTCGAAAAGACTGCATTTCTAACACGGCAATTTCCCTACCTTTAGCATTCATGTATAGGTATCCGGTATTCATATCGCACATATTAGCAAAACACATGTAAAATACTGGATTACTTGTACTGTATACTAAAACCGGCACTTTTAGGGAAATTGTGTGTTTTTCATGGCATCGCATCACCCTTGTGTTGCGCAACTCTTGTCTGGGGTCTAATGCAGGAAGTCACAGAAGCAGAGCCCAAAATTGGGAAAAGATCTGATAAAAGATACGCCAACTCAATGGCTGAAGATCTGGTAGTGATACAGAAGGCCAAATAGAAATTAAAATATCAGAAAAGGACCATATGACAGCCCAAGATCACACCAGGAAAATAAAGCTCCAAATCCACTAAAGGGCCGCGGATCCGCGGCCCAAACCCCCTTGGCGCCGTGGATCCGCGGCCTTTTGAGGAGATCAAAGTGCCCAATTTTGTCACATGCCTATTTGTAACGGCCAAACCTTCCAGAAGACCCCAGAAGCTCCACGTGGCACATCTAGAAGGCTCGGCTTAACAAACTCTTGGAGGGAAATTCAAATTTTGGGCTTAACTAACTTTTGGAGGGAAATTTAAATCTTTTGGCTAACAAACTTGTGGAGGGAATTCAAATTTCAATCCTAGATCTAGAATTTGGAGGTCTATATAAGAGAGCCTAGATCTAGGGTGAATGTGGTTCAAGAATCACCACCATCTTCAACACACAAGTTGAGTGACACAACTTGTGCCTCAAATTCAAACCCCAATTCAAAATCAAGATCAAGATCCCGAGAGCAATTCAAGCAAGAGAGCCTTCAACCTTTAGAAGCGACGCCGGATTCCAACGGAGCAAGAGATCCTCGCCGATCCGCGACTCAAGGAGCCAAGCGAAGCCGAAATCGACGATCTAGTTCCTTCCTTTTGTAAATTCAAGAGAGTTGTAACGAGAATTATCGATAAATAAAGGTGAATTTTCTATATTCTTGCTTATCTTTTAATTCAAGCATAATGATTAGATCTCAATTTGTGATTGTGTTTGTGATCATGATGTTTGAGTAATCTCCGCTCGTGTAGGAGTTGTGACGATCTTTAGATGATGATGATTTAGATATTTTTACAATTCTTAAATCCTATAGTGTTTGGAAATTCTAGTGAATCAAATGATCAATGACCTAGTTTCGGGATGATGCTTTCTTAATCGTGTTCACTCGAAACTAGGGAACAACTATTGACCATTTGATTAACTAGAAACTAGAATTTGAATGCGATTCATTGAAAGGAAAAAGGATGAGTTGCGAAATCCCTAATTTCCTCGCACGATCCTTAAACCACGATGAATTTGCATCGATCTAGTATCAATTCATTAATGGATAAGAATTAGTAATCTTTAGATCTCATCACATCTATAGATCCGATCTACTCCTACGAGCCATACTTCTAATCTTGATTGTTGGTTGGAAATTATCACACATCTCAATTCTTGTTTTTAATGTCTTTTCTAGATCTAGATTTTTCTTATTTCTTGATCTTCAAATGCAAATCATGAATTGTTTTCTTTTCTTTTCCTTAAATTTTCAACTCATCTAATTCGGAAATTGAACGGATTACACTTTCCCTGTGGACGATCCGCACTCGCTAACGATTTACATCCGACACCGTAGTTGATTGCGGTCAAATAATTTTTGATTGTGATTTCTAAATACAATTTTCTCAAAACAAAACTACACAATCGGAAATCAAATTCGTTTCAATCAAAATGGCGCCGTTGCCGGGGATCGTGTGCTATTTGTTCATTTTTGAAATTTGAGTTGAAAAGTTTATTCCATCAATATTTTTAGATCAAAATTTGCGCAAACACTAATATATGTTGTGGTTAATTGCAAGGAAATCTGGAGCTTGCTGTGCACTTGGAAAATTATATGAAGAATTCCAGGGAACTAAGGAAGTGATCAGGAGCTCTCCGGAAAAATTTAGTGCAGAGATCCCACTGTAGCACTGCGTTTCCGCGGCATAAGAGCCTAACTGCGGCGGTTCCGCGGCCTCTTCAAGGCTTCACTGCACCAAAATCCCTCAGGCGCTTTCTAACTTTCTTATCTCCTTCCTCATCTGCTCCAATTAACAATTTGTTGCAGGCTTCTTTGCAAAAATCGCAGCGCCGCAAAAAGCAAAATAAATTGTGCTTGTTTTTGATTTTGTGGTTGTTTGCATAATTAATACGGACATTAAGGGGCACGGCCAAATCCATATTAGGTGGGGAGTTCATTACCCTTCCTAAGCCCCGAAAATCACAAACTTGCATCCGCATTTACCCTCATTAACTAAAAAATATCTAGAGATGACTCTAAGGACCGTCGCGCTCACTTAGGACAAGAGAAGGCCGTGGGTAATTCATTGCTTATCCGCGTTTTCTTGTGGTGTCTAAGGCAAGTGTGTCGAAGGCTAGTGGTTATTAATTAGGCCCACTACTTACGTAGTGGAGTACCTTCCCACTTACCTGGCACTTAACCGGCCACAGGGAGACAAAGAGGCAGTAGAGGATTCTATCCTGCGACTTGTCTTTTGGAAGTTAGGAGCGGTCTAGAGATTGTACTTAGGTGACCATAAATTTTAGGGTTGCAAGTTGCATTTGTTGTGATCGCATCATCTTTTCAAAATCCGTATCATTTTCAAAACAAACACCGCATTCACTTCATTACCCCTAATTATAAATCACGCTGCCACTTGTACTAACCCTTTTTAGTGCAAGAGAGGCTGGACACGGGATTCTAGTGCCCGTTTAGTCCGCGTACCCTTTATCGACTCCAAAGTCGGTATTTCTCCATTTACCTTTCTTTTACCCACCACCACACCCACACCGATGGATCGGTCTCCATCGAACTTCTTTTCCACTACCCTGCCGCCGTCCGTTGTTGCGCAGAATCCACCTCGCATCTCTCTCCAAGAGAGGTGCTATCCTACACGAGGTCCCCTTTCCACCTGTCTTTCCATACTACCAGCTAACGGGGAAAATTTTCAGATTAAACCCCAATACATCAACCTTCTACCAAAATTTCATGGTCTCGAGTCTGAGGACGCATACGTGTTTATCACGAAATTTGAAAATGTATGCGCACTGATGGGTACTTCACAGCTGTCTGTGGATGCTTTGCGTCTTCGTCTTCTCCCATTCACCCTATGCGATATAGCTGAGAAGTGGCTGTATAACACTACCGCACATTCCATTTCAAACTGGGAAGAATTCGTCAAAGCATTCCTTAAGAAATTTTACCCACATCACAAAACAGCTCGAATCCGTAGCGAAATCAATCAATTCACCCAGCTTCCAAATGAAACATTTTCACAATGTCTTGAACGCTTTAAGGATCTGCTAGTTCAATGTCCACATCACGGCATCCCCAGATGGGATCTGTGTCGAATCATTTATGAGGGCATTAATCCTAACACAAGACAGACCCTTGAATTAATGTGTCAAGGCAATTTCATGACCAAAGATAATGGGGAAGCTTGGAAATTTTTAGAAGATTTCGCTGAAAGATCTTTACAGTGGGAGGGTGTGAGTCAATCATCTAGGGCTGGCAATAACCAATTGAAAGTTTCCATAGGTGTTAGAGCTGAAATTTCAGCTATGCAAAAGAAACTCGAGACTGTGGAAAAAAATTTTTTAGCTTCCGCCCTAAACCAAATGTCACTCTCCAAAACTGTATGTGGATGCTGTTCTGATCCATCACATCACACGGAAGAATGTCCACGAAATTCTTCGTTTCAAGGTCACGAGCATATCAGTTCTGCTTACCAGCAAGGACCTAGAAACGACCCATTTTCTTCCACACATAATCAGGGTTGGAGGAATCACCCGAACTTTGCTTGGAACCAATCACAATCTCAAAACACGGTTCCAACCCAAAACAATTTCTAAAGGGTCCCTCCACCACAACAGCAACCACAATTGAGTCAGCACCCCTTTCACACACAAAACTTCCAAAATCCGGTCAACACACCTGCACCGTCCAATCCGTTACAGTTGATCGGTTCAGATGAATCCTCTTCATTCATGAACTTGCTTTTGACAATAAAAACTTCTGTCGATGACATAAAGAGAAACTCTGCATCCCAAAGCGAGACTATTAAATCAATGGAAGAAGAAATTGCACGTTTAAACGCTGAAATGAGTGCAAGAGAGAGAGGGAAACTTCCAGCTCAACCCTTACCCAATCCTGGCTATTCACATCATGTGGATGCAATCATGTTGAGATCTGTAAGAGTGCTTGACAATCACGTTGGGGAAGAGTTTGATGTCACTGAAAAATCTATTGATGATACCCCGGCTGAGACCTTTCTTCACACACACGCTTCTACTTCTGATTCTTGTTCTTCTACCCCACAGCCTTCTTGCGAGCCTATTCTTCGTTTCCCACAAGGCTCGCCACTTCATCCCACCTATTCTACTCCTCCATCGACGATCCCCACTTCTGTTTTGGGATCGGGTCCACACACACTTCCTTCTCCTATGATAGACCCAGCGCTTATTGCTAAAGCACCTTATCCTAAACGGTTAAGGGATAACACATCGAGTCCACATATGGAGAAGATTATGGACATTTTTAAGCAAGTTAACATCAACATCCCTCTCCTAGATGCCATCCAACAAGTTCCGTCTTATGTGAAAACTCTTAAGAACTTGTGCACTAGAAAGAGGAAGACTCAAGTGCCCAAGAAAATTTTCATGGCAAAAACAGTAGACACGGCCTTCCCCCAACAATTAGCGAGGAAACGTAAGGATCCTGGATATCCTACTATTTCCATTTCTATTAGGGAAAAACACATCAACCGTGCTCTCCTAGACCTTGGCGCTAGTGTTAACTTGCTTCCATACTCGGTTTATGAGCAACTAGGTATCGGAGAGTTGAAGCCAACCCATTGCACTCTCCAGATGGCTGACCGATCACTCACCAAACCTAGGGGTGAACTGGAGGATGCGTTAATAAAAATCGGGGAATTCATATTCCCTGTGGACTTTATTGTAATTGATACATAGCCTGTAGCGAACCCACGGAATCAAATTCCGGTGATTTTAGGTCGCCCCTTTTTGGCCACTTCCAACGCTATCATCAACTGTCGTAATGGTTCTATGACCCTCTCCTTCGGGAATAGGTCAATAGAGCTGAACATTTACAAGTGGGAAGTGTACCCTCCGAACCTACTGCTCAGGTCTGTTCTGTCGACTTAATGGATGTCGACAGCAGCGAATTTGATGATCCTCCTGATACCGATCTTGACTCTTTTCATACGTTATTGTTTGACCCAACTATGTATCATACACATACGGACTCTTCCACTGAGATGTCCGGGTCAACAACTAACACTGATTATGAACTGCTTTTAGAGTCTGAAGATCACCCCGCACTTTGTGATGACATTATTCTTCGGGGTATTGATGAAACTTTTAAGGAGATCTTCGCTGATGAACTCGCATTTCTGAATAACACGGGTGTTAAGATGAATCATGTCCCAATCATTGAAATTGAACCTCCACCCCTTCTTCTGAATTGTAAAAAGAATGCGAGTAATCCATCACATTCACTGCATCGTATCTCCAAAATGAGACGGACACACATTCTGTTCCATCACTTACCCTTTCCCCACTTTTCTTCCACCAACCCGAGCACTGCATTGATAAAATCTTCGAATGGTTGGTGTTGATTTTCGGTCTTTGCAAAGCTTGGCATCGACCAATGATTCTTGACCCCCTCATATGATTTTCAAAGCTTAACATTGCATAATTCAAGTTTGGGGGGGCAATTTTTTTTTCTGGCTCTTGGAAAGAAAATTTTTACAAAAATTTTTTTTAGCCAAGAATAAGTTTGGGGGAGGATCTTCACTTATATATTTTGCCCCCACTAATAAATTTCTCCCAGGCTTATAGGTTTTGTAGATATAGCGGATGGCAACAGTGAGGACACTGTTGAAAACAAGTTTGGGGGAGGTTTGTGCTTAGTTTTGCATCATGTGCATATCATTTGCATAAGCACAAAACATTTCTTTAAAAAAACCTTAAAAATTCAAAAATTTTCAAAACCAATAAAAATTTTGTGTAAATATTTTTCTTTTGGTTCATCATTTTTTGTAAATAATTTTTCAAAACCCATTAAAACCTATAAAAATTTAAAAAATTTCAAAATCCATAAAAATTCAGAAATTTTCAAAACTCATAAAAATTTCAAAAAAATATTTAATATTTAATATTTATGATAAAAAAAAGATTAGATAGTGAACAATTACATCCATGAGATTAGAAAAATTTAAGAAAACTAAGAAAATTAGAAGTTTTCTTATACGAACTAGTAATAAGTAGTTATGAGCCGTTGTCCCAAGAGTTAGTAAGATGAAGGAAGTCACTAATCTGAGAATAAAAATAAGTCTGAAAAATAGTTTCTATTCTGGAAAGCCAAACATTTTGAACGTTGATACCCTGCTATTCGCACTTGCACACGTCTTAAAGCCCGGATAGTAGAGGATACCTTGAAATGCTCTTGTCTTAAAGCCGATGTATGAAGGAAAAAAAATGAAGAAAATATAAAGTGGTGAGAAAAATGGACACAGGTTTTGTTATCGCCGAGGGCAATAAAAAAATTTATAGCGAGGGTGCCTCTTCACCTAGTGCCCTAAGGCCAACTGGTCTGGGAGTCACTGCTATACCCGAGGTGGTGCAAGACGAGGAAAATACACCAAATAAGCAAGCACATGAGTAATCGGTCGGTTAGTACCTCAAGAAGTATTAACGGTCGCATGAAAGTGTGTGAGCAGTCTCATCTAAATATTCATTAATTAAAAAGTACTGAGGCTGATGGGCAAGAGTATGATAGCTTGAATTGAATTCTCCGGGTGTAGGGATGTCATTTACACACACGCAGGGTGATATGATCGATGTTTGGAAGAAAGATAGGAATGAAGAATAAGACGATGTTTTATTGAGGGAGGACGTGATTTCTAACATCTTTTCATGACCATTAAGATAGGGCTCATGACAACCGAAAAGCTAGCTTTGTTGGAAACCCTAATTTTCAAGGCTTTTCTTTTACAATTCTTTTCTTTAAATGTAATATTCATGATCATTCTTTTATTATTGGATTTTGTGGGTGCAATCCGCTGAAAACCCTCAGGAGACAATACTCCTCCTATTAGGGACACCTAGAGGTTTAAAGGCTTGTTGCACGTGCTCAGTGCAATCGTGTTTCCTACGAAAGTGTGCTTTTCTCTTTCTTTATTTTCTCCTTATCTTTTTAATAAAACAATTCGATCGAGACGATCGAAAATAAGTTTGGGGGAATTTGATCAGTCGAAAATACTGCATTTCAAACACGACAATTTCCCTACCTTTTGCATTCATGTATAGGTATCCGGTATTCATATCGCACATATTAGCAAAACACATGTAAAATACTGGATTACTTGTACTGTATACTAAAACCGGCACTTTTAGGAAAATTGTGTGTTTTTCATGGCATCGCATCACCCTTGTGTTGCGCAACTCTTGTCTGGGGTCTAATGCAGGAAATCACAGAAGCAGAGCCCAAAATTGGGAAAAGATCTGATAAAAGATACGCCAACTCAAAGGCTGAAGATCTGGTAGTGATACAGAAGTCCAAATAGAAATTCAAATATCAGAAAAAGGCCCATATGACAGCCCAAGATCACACCAGGAAAATAAAGCTCCAAATCCACTAAAGGGCCGCGGATCCGCGGCCCAAACCCTCTTGGCGCCGCGGATCCGCGGCCTTTTGAGGAGATCAAAGCGTCCAATTTTGTCACATGCCTATTTGTAACGGACAAACCTTCCAGAAGAACCCAGAAGCTCCACGTGGCACATCTAGAAGGCTCGGCTTAACAAACTCTTGAAGGGAAATTCAAATTTTGGGCTTAACTAACTTTTGGAGGGAAATTTAAAACTTTTGGCTAACAAACTTGTGGAGGGAATTCAAATTTCAATCCTAGATCTAGAATTTGGAGGTCTATATAAGAGAGCCTAGATCTAGGGTGAATGTAGTTCAAGAATCACCACCATCTTCAACCCAAAAGTTGAGTGACACAACTTGTGCCTCAAATTCAAACCCCAATTCAAAATCAAGATCCCGAGAGCAATTCAAGAAAGAGAGCCTTCAACCTTTAGAAGCGACGCCGGATTCCAACGGAGCAAGAGATCCTCGCCGATCCGCGACTCAAGGAGCCGAGCGAAGCCGAAATCGACGATCTAGTTCCTTCCTTTTGTAAATTCAAGAGAGTTGTAACGAGAATTGTCGATAAATAAAGGTGAATTTTCTATATTCTTGCTTATCTTTTAATTCAAGCATAATGATTAGGTCTCAATTTGTGATTGTGTTTGTGATCATGATGTTTGAGTAATCTCCGCTCGTGTAGGAGTTGTGACGATCTTTAGATGATGATGATTTAAATATTTTTACAATTCTTAAATCCTATAATGTTTGGAAATTCTAGTGAATCAAATGATCAATGACCTAGTTTCGGGATGGTGCTTTCTTGATCATGTTCACACGAAACTAGGGAACAACTATTGACCATTTGATTAACTAGAAACTAGAATTTGAATGCTATTCATTGAAAGGACAAAGAATGAGTTGCGAAATCCCTAATTTGCTCGCACGATCCTTAAACCTCGATGAATTTGCATCGATCTAGTATCAATTCATTAATGGATAAGAATTAGTAATCTTTAGATCTCATTACATCTATAGATCCGATCTACTCCTACGAACCATACTTCTACTCTTGATTGTTGGTTGGAAATTATCACACATCTCAATTCTTGTTTTTAATGTCTTTTCTAGATCTAGATTTTTCTTATTTCTTGATCTTCAAATGCAAATCATGAATTCTTTTCTTTTCTTTTCCTTAAATTTTCAACTCATCTAATTTGGAAATTGAAAGGATTACACTTTCCCTGTGTTCGATCCGCACTCGCTAACGATCTACATCCGACACCGTAGTTGATTGCGGTCAAATAATTTTTGGTTGTGATTTCTAAATACAATTTTCTCAAAACGAAACTACACAATCGGAAATCAAATTCGTTTCAATCAAGTGTCGATGCTGGGCACTCCGGTTCCATGATTTTGACGTGTCGCGAGGGACACAGGTGGTTTATATCCTCATATTTCCATGCATACGCTGATGATATTTACATGCATGATGGTTATTGTCATTGGGTGACGAGTGGACGGGATCCACGTACATGCAGATTGATTTCATTGATTATACCTCACATTTATGATATGTTATTACCTGAGGCATTGGCACGAGCACTTGGCACTACACTCATGTATAGAGATTACATTGCCAGTTTAGCATGCTTCAGACTTGTTCATATTGAGGTTTATTTATATATCCGATCGTATTGACCTAGGATGGGTCATACATTCGATCTCTGCTTGTAGATATTTTCTATTCACGAGTTGGCAACTCACCCCCGTTGTGCCACAGTCCTTGCAGGTTTTTGCCGTACAGATTCCATAGCGGCATTTCTGGCACACTGCTTACATCTGGGTGACTTGCTTGGGTAGGTGGGTTCTCTTGTATCAGAACCGCCATTGTTCCTATATTATTCATTGTATCTAGAAATTCCATCAACCAAAACTTGTATATTGTTTCAGACTTAAAGACAGTAATGTATTATTTCGACCTTAGAGTCGCGCTTGTAGTATTATGGTTTTCTGGCTATTTTGAGATTCTTTTTGGGTTTTGATCCTCGCCCCTTGGCGTTGTACATTATTATTGCTTTCATGGTTGTGACCGTCGATTGACGAAGAGCTAGCTCCCGCTTAGGGATTCCTTTTAACATTTCATATATATTATTCTTGTTGTACCCCGTTTGGGGCCAGTTTTTACAAAGGAAACTCTGCCGAAATTTTCAGAAAAGACTACACAATTTTAAAAATGCATTTCGGCTTAGTTATTTAAAAACTTGATTTTCAAAACATGATTTCTTTACTTCTTAAAACCAGTTTTCCTTATTTACTCCTTAAAATGGTTTTAGATTTCTGGGCTTTTGGCTTACTTGGATCAGATGGGGTCCTATAGACTTCATATGGTTCAAGGGCCAGTCACGTGCTCTTTCGGGTCATGACACCCTGTCTCGATAATCCTACGACTAGGGACCTAAAAAAGGATGTGCTTGTAGACTACCAAGCCCCACTAGTGTGAATGCCATCACAACGCTGGTAGTCAAGCAAGATCCTATGGGCTCTATCAATATGTATTTGCGATATGCTAAAAGAAACATATACACATATTAAGATAGATATAAACCAAATAGCATACTACTATGTTGAGCAAGACTGTTAATTCAACTGTGAATATCCCAAGCTTCCATTAAGTAATATACAAGCTAGTATGATACAATAACGGCCCCTAGGGCATATACACTAACAAAACCATAGGGTTTGCGGTAGTTCAGCGGCGCCATAGGTGAGGCAAGGGTTGACCCTTCTACGGATGGTCCATAGGTACTATGGCATGTACTGAGTATTTTTAAACTACGCTCAAGTGTTGAGTT
This sequence comes from Agapanthus africanus, assembly GCA_030015575.1. NCBI lineage: Eukaryota > Viridiplantae > Streptophyta > Magnoliopsida > Asparagales > Amaryllidaceae > Agapanthus > Agapanthus africanus. Next base: position 214,733,192 of record JASDDO010000004.1, read on the forward strand.
CTTTGGGAAATTTTGGGTGTTTGTTGATTCGATCGAAATGTTTAACATTGTCTAGCATTTTCTGGAATGTGATACAATATTTGGAATTCATATTGTTAGGTATGAAATCCGAGGTATGTGATATTTCAGGTTTATGATGTCTAAGGTGATTGTGGATTCCAAATGTTGTAGTTTGACATTTTCTTTTCTGCGACCGTAAGTGTAATATGTGGTGTATCGCCGGTTTTGTTGCTATAAGTCAACGACAATTGGAATACGCATATTTACTTACATTGATGACATGTAATGTTATTTGTTGTTGTGATATGTTATATTGGATCGTCGTGTTTTGAATAGCCGGGGTTTTATGTGAGATGAGAGTTTTTATTTTCATTCATGTAAAATTCATTGTTTGTAATATTCTTTTATTGGGGCAATTCCGGGTTGAGGATGATGTCACCATTGTTGTATATTATTTACTTTTCCGCATTAGGATAGACCCAAGGTGGGGAGCACAAGTAGCCGGGTTCTAGAGTCCAGTGGGAGACCATCTCGAGGAGTCGAGTCCGGGTCTCCTAACTCTAGAATTGGTAGGGTTGCTTGCCGCTCTCGTAGGGGTCTAAGGTTGTGGGTTTGGCTATTCATCGCGACCGTGGAATCCGTGTTTTATACTATCTTAATTTAAAACACGGAATTTCTAGTATATCCAATATTTCATATGTTATCTTCTGCTGCTGATATTCTGTGATGTGATCACTTTATATGCGTGAGACGAATGCTTTATTATTATATATATGATATATAATAAACGTTGCTTATGTTTTGCACCCGCGCTAGTCCCGCCCCGCTATACCGTTAGTTAAGTAACCTAACGGTGCATAACGGGACACTGTGGCGATGGCGGATGGCATAAGCGTACGTTGTATTTTCGTTTCTTCTGTGATTCTTAGGAAGCATAAATGATGGGACTTCATTAATGAGATTAATAAAAGAAAAGAAACCTAAAAGATGTTGTAGAATTAAATTTTCAAAAAGTGTAGCTCTAGTTTTTGCTTTGCATAGCGGTATTCCTTGTAGAATATCCGGCACCTTATTCGATAAGGAAAGAGCCGAGATCCCTTTACCGGAAGTGACCTCTTTAGCGAAACTAGCAGATGATACAACTCACTCGGTTTTGTTTTTTATTGCTTCTACAGTTCTTGCTTTGCATAGTGGTATTTGTGAAATATCCTGCACCTTATTCGATAAGGAAAGAGCCGAGATCCCTTCACCGGGAGTGACCTGTTCAGTCGAAAATAGTGCACTTTTAACATGACAATTTCCTTACTTTTCTTAATCATCTAAAGGTATTTGATATAAATGTAACACATATTAGAAGTTCGTCTGCAAAATATCATTTACCATGTGTTATACATTATAATCAACATTATGAAGGAAATTGTGTGTTTAATATTTCACGCATAATTTCGTATATCTCTAACTTTTTTCATTGAGATCTTGTACAAAAATTAGCTCAGGTTAGATATCGGAATCGGAAATTCGCCGATTAAAATATAGGAAATCGAAGAATCAAATACTAGCAAAAATTCAGAAGAGATAAGAAGATTCCAGATATCACATAAAGACCCAGAGATCAACAGAATAATACCACAGAGAATTGAAGACATGAGCTCACTAATCGGCCGCTGATCCACGGCCGAGTCAGGCCGAGTCGCCGCGAATTCACGGCCGATTCAGGGGGTTGGCTATCGAGAATTCTCTAGAAGCTTCATTGCAACGTCCTAGCTTATTGGGGAAGCCTCGTTGTAACAATCTTGTTCTGGAAACTTCTCTATAATAACCTAGCTTATTGAGGAAGCTTGATAACTATCTAGCTTATTCAAGAAGCCACTTTGTAACAACCTAGCTTATGGGGGAAGCTTGATAAGGGGCTATAAAAAGGACCTAAGCCTTGAGGTGAGGGGTTCGAAACTTTTGATCCAAAAACCAAATCAAGAAAAGAGCTAAAAAGATCCAATTCCAAATTAAGATCAAAGATCAAGAATCGTTGAGAAATTCATCGAGAAACATCATTCAAGATTCCTTTACACGAAGCCGATCGTCATCAACGAGCACGTAATCCTCGATAGATCCAAGACTCACGGTGAACGAGCGAAGCGAAGATCGACAAAGAAATTACCTCTTCAAGGGAGTGATCGAGAGCAATTCTTCTTGTAATCTCGGATTGAAGAAGTTGTAATTTGAAGTTGAATAATAAAAATGATAATTACTTTTAATCTCGCTTTCTTTAAATCTCCGCATTATGAAATCTTTAATTGTTGATTCTTCTATTTTCATGATGTGTGAGTAAATCTCCGCTTGTTAGGATTCAAAGGAATTTGTTAGATCAAATGGTGAGAGAATCCTGTATTCATCTGAAGTCTTATGGAGATTATAAACTTTAACAAAGAGAATCATCGATGTCCAAATTGTGAGCGAGATCAATTTATTGTGAATTTCGTCACAATTTGGGGATTACATTGATGATTCTTCTTGTTAAAGGCTAGATAAGAATGGCAATCAATGAAAGGACAAGGGGAAATGAAGGAGAAACCCTAGTTTCTTCAATGGATCCCTAATTCTCAATTTTAGCCAATCTAGTTTTAATTCTACCAATAGATAAGATGAATCATTTTGAATAGTCATCCATGGCTACCAATTCCGTTCGAATCCTACAAGCCTTCTACAATTTTCTTGATAACTAAATCTTGAACATTTTCTTGAATTTTCTTTCTTGAGAACGATTTTTTGAATTTCTTGAAACTATTAAATTCAACTAAATCTTGAACTATTTCTTGAATTTCTTTACTAGTTCTTTCGACTCAACTAAAGCAAGAATTTACGAATTCTTCGAATCCCAGAGGACGACCCATGCTCACTAACGCTCGCTACACGTGATACCGTTATTGATTGCTGTTATTACTACTAAAACATACACATCATCTTCTTTACTACTATATCTTTTCTTCACAAATCAAAAAGAAGTAAAATCGTGTTATGAGCATTCAATCATGACCTTTTTAGCGAAACTAGTACAAGCCTAATAAACACTCCTTTCAAAATCACTTGTTTCTACAACGACATCAAGTTCATTACAAAAATGGTTTTTTTAAAAACCTATCATAGCCCTCCGACATTTCAGATAAGTAATATTTAGTATTCGTGCTACATTTGTTGGCTTTCGTCAAGGTGTAGTGTGCGGTAGCTACTTACTGCTTATCTGCTGCATATGATGCGATTGGATTATGGTAGTTGTACGTCTTTGTAGGCTTTCGTCAAGGGTCGTGCGGGTAGGTTTAATTCAATCATGAAATGTACGGGTTGAACTTGACTAGCGGACTATGGTTTGTTGGCTTTCGTCAACGTCATAGGACGTTAGGGGCAGAATATTGTCGGGAATTTCAAGTGTTGAAATTTGCAATGAGATTGCATACCTTCTATAAGATAGTTGGATCCCGATACCCACTGCGAGTAAGAGTTACTCTTGGGAGAGTTTTACACATCACAATTAGCCGATCAAGTAGGTGTCTAGAAAGGTGTTAATGGGGTTATGCCTCTTGGAAAATGAGGTTTATTTTAATTAGGTCCGTGCGAAAGCACGGGGAACCTCCCTCAAATTACCAACACTGGCCTGGCTGAAAGATTGGCGAACTTGCAAGGTATAATTAATCCTGGATAGTTTTACCTTTTAGGGTTTGAAGGAAGATTTGATAAAAACAGTAGGAGCCATCCTGATTAGATAAGATAATTGTAAGTCCATGTCACGCACCCCACGAGCTCGCGGGGAGGCGGAATATATGAAAAACAATTATCAAAGCTTCGTAACACGGACTTGAGCACACGGATCGTGTCTAAACCATTACTAGCAAACTACGGGAGGTTTAACTACTCTGATTCGAAATTATACCTCACGTTACTTGTCCTTCGGGTCTTCATCGTTGTCCTCCACACCTCGTAGGCTCTATGGAACATGGGCACCTCAACGGCCTCTTCGAGTCAAAGACGATCCACCCGAGAGTCTATAGTCCGGGCTCTAATCTCAAATCTGAGATAACTACGGCTTCTAGTTTGCTATCTAGAAGTCCTAGAGGGTGTAGAGTATTTAGATGGATTACTTAGTCACTTAAACCCTAGGATTCTCAATGAGAGCTTTTAGGGTTTTAGAGGAAGAAGATGAAGACTTGAGGAGAGAGAAAGATTTTGTGGTAATGATAATGAATAATACTCATGAAAGAATATAATGAAGTATACAAATATCTCTTGATAAATATCTAGAAATATCTTGTGAGCTTCATTTAATCCTAAGGGTGAATCACCTCATGAGTCATTAAACATTTAATGAAAACTTACACCTCATCTCTCCACCTCATTTGTGTTTAATCCAAAAGAAATAGATACAAATGAGTCACCTTCTTCTAGAAGCTTCCTGACAAATTACGAGACTGCCCCTCCCATCCGTATTTCCGAAAAACACGGATAATCTTTGACTAAATAAATCCATCTGTATAATACTAGAATCTGGCTTAAAACAAAGCCCGCTAGTATTATCTGCCCGATCATAATACGTTCATAAGTGTACGTAAGTGATCGCGGCCCTACCGTAAAACCATACGGCCTCTACACCTTTTGCCCCGTGCAAGGAAACTCTCTGTGTGGGACTTTATAGACTCGACACTACGCTGGCAGTGGGTTTAACCACAGGCCACAAGAGGTACTAGGTAGTCGTGTCGGAGTTAAGCCCATTACACCTTGAGAAACTACTGGAACCTACCAGTAAATCTTGTTTGCCCTGGCCAGGGACTTTGCGTAATGGCTCTCCATACACAGCGCGATATCAACCCCAAATACCGGGAGAGACGAATCCTGTCTAACCGCCACTGCCTCCAAGTGCTTCGGGACTGCACCCAACTACTACCTGTTTGCACGACTCCTTTGAGCCGTGGTAGGGTAGTAATCTAAGAACATGGGAACACACCCGAGGCAAAGTAGCAGTGTCAAGTCGACGGACTAAGCTGTACTCATGTCACCTGGGAACCGCTATCTGACGATGGGTATAAAACCAACCTGCAGTTCCCGGCGAGTCCTGTCCGGTGTACCCGTAACCTAACGAGCACCTGCATACTATCTCCAGTACGACGTACTGATGGCTGTGGGACAGACCATCTCCCCAACTGGGATGAGAAGCGTACACACTAGTCTACTCCGGAATATCGATGCCCCATCTCGATAATCCTATGACCAGGGACCTATACAGGATGTTGCTTAAAGACTACCCAGCCCCCACTAGTGTGACTGCCATCACAACGCTGGTAATCAAGCAAAGATCCTAAGGGCTCTACTAATATGTATAAGCGATACGTTAAAAGAAATATATGCACATATTAAAGTAGACACAAACCAAGTAGCATACTACCATTTTTAGCAAGACTGTCAATACAACTGTGAATATCCCAAGCTTCCATTAAGTAATATATAAACTAGTATGATACAGTAATGGCCTCTAGGGCATAAACACTAATAATCTCCCACTTGCACTAGGGCCATATACTGGCATATCGCAAACGTATCATCTCGAATAGCCTCTCGAACTGCGTCTGAGGAATGGCCTTTGTGAATGGATCAACAGTGTTATTCTCCGTATCTACTCTCTTTACCTCGATCTCCCGGCGATCTACGATCTCCCTGATCAGGTGATACCGCCTTAAGATGTGTCTGGACTTCTGATGGGACCTGGGTTCCTTCGCTAAATCTATAGCGCCATTGTTGTCGCAATACAGAGGTATTGGATCAACACTGGTAGGAACCACCTGAAGTTCTGTTAGGAACTTCTTCATCTAGACAGCTTCTTTTGCGGCATCGCAAGCAGCTATGTACTTCGTTTCCATCGTTGAGTCAGCAACGGTATCCTGCTTGGAACTCTTCCAACAGACCGCCCCTCCATTGAGGGTAAAGACATAACCCGACATGGACTTGGAGTCATCCTTGTCACTCTGGAAGCTGGAGTCAGCAAAGGCCTCGATCTGGAGGTCTTTTCCGCCATACACCAAGAACATCTCCTTAGTCCTCCTCAGGTACTTAAGAATGTTCTTTACTCCTATCCAGTGCTTCTCCCCTGGGTTTTCCTGATACCGGCTTACAACGCTCAATGCGTATGCTATATCTGGTCTGGTACATAATATCGCATACATTATAGAGCATACCGCAGAAGCGTAGGGTAAAATCGACATGCGAGCCCTTTCCAAATCAGTCTTGGGAGACATCTCTTTGGAGAGGGTGATTGCGTGACAAGCCGGTAGGTTACCGCGCTTAGAATCTTCCGTATTGAATCTTTTCAATATGGTGTCTATGTACCTGGACCGTGAAAGTCCCAACATCCTCTTTGATCTATCACGATAGATCCGGATCCCCAGAATGTAGGTGGCATCACCCGGGTCCTTCATGGAGAACTTCTGTGACAAGAATCTTTTGACTGACTGTAGCATAGGAATATCATTTCCTATTAGGAGAATGTCATCCACGTACAAGACGAGGAATACAACAGCTCTCCCTACAATCTTACTGTAAATGCATGGTTTATCTGGATTCTTGATAAAGTCGAATTCTTTGACAGTATCATCAAAACAGATGTTCTAACTCCGCGATGCCTGCTTTAGTACATAAATGGATTTAAGCAACTTGCACACTTTACCGCTGCTCCCACTCTGAATGAATCCCTCTGGCTGATCCATATAGATGCACTCTTCCAAATTACCATTTAGAAAGGCCGTCTTTACGTCCATCTGCCAGATCTCATAATCGTGGAAGGCAGCAATGGCAAGAAGGACCCGAATGGATTTGAGCATAGCCACTGGAGAAAAGGTTTCGTCATAGTCCAAACCAGGTCTTTGACGAAAACACTTTGCAACAAGTCTAGCCTTATAGGTTTCAACCTGTCCATCTACACCAATCTTCTTTCTGAAGATCCATTTGCATCCTACGGGTTTTACCCCATCTGGAGCAATGTCCAATGTCCATACTTTGTTAGTGTACATGGACACCATTTCGGTCCGCATTGCATCCAGCCATTTTACCGAGTCGCCGCTCTGAATGGCTTGCTGGAAGCTAGTAGGGTCATCATTATCAATGATGCAATCTTCTCGATCCCCGTCTATGAGAAAACCGTAGTATCTCTCGGGCGGATGAGACTGCCTACTACTTCTGCGGATAGGCGCTGATATGTCCCTTTCTTCTGAAACTTCTGGTTCTACCATACTTTCAGTAACAGCTTGTGGTTCTGGAATTTCTTCCAGTTTTATTGCGCTCCCACTCTTCTGATTTTCTAAAAATTCAGCTTCCAAGAAGTGGGCATAACGAGAAACAAAAACCTTTTGTTCCTCTGCGTAATAGAAATAATACCCCTTGGAGTTCTTTGGATATCCCACAAACTTACACTGTACTGAGCGTGCCTCGAGCTTGTCCGGATGCTGCTTTTTTACAAAAGCTGGACATCCCCATATCTTCAGGTACTGAAGATAGGGTTTCTTCCCACTCCACATCTGATATGGTGTGGTAGGCACAGTCTTGGTTGGAACCTTGTTCAAAAGATATGCAGCTGATTCTAGTGCTTAACCCCAGAAAGATCGCGGTAACTCAGCCTTACTCATCATGGAACGAAACATATCCAATAATGTTTGATTTCGCCTTTCCGATTCACCGTTGTGTTGTGGTGTGTATGGAGGAGTAAGCTGAGAGAGAATTCCATTCTCTTTTAAGTAACCCAGGAACTCGGCACTAAGTATTCACCACCTCGATCAGATCTCTGTGTCTTGATACTTTTGCCTGTTTGGTTTTCCACTTCATTCTTGTATTCCCGGAATTTCTCAAAGGCCTCGGATTTATGATTCATCAAGAAGATATGTCCATACCTAGAGAAATCATCCGTAAAAGTAATGAAGTAGGAATAACCACCTCACGCATGTGTAGACATTAGACCACACACATCGCTGTGTATGAGTCCCAAGAGCTCGCTCGCTCTTACTCTGTGTCCAGTAAACGGAGTCTTTGTCATCTTTCCCATGAGACAAGATTCACAAGTAGCATAAGATTGATATTCGAACGGATTCAAATATCCTTCTCTATGTAACTTAGTCAACCGTGTTTCATTGATGTGACCTAGTCTACAATGCCATAAGAAAGCCTGATTTATTTCCGGAGACTTTATTTTAAGTGTGTTTTGGACATTGAAAACCTGAGCTTGATTCAATACGTATATACCGTCATCTAATGTACCGGACCCAATCAGAACTCGATTTAGGTGGATGTGAACCACATCGCTTACGAATGTAAAATCATATCCCTCTCTCGAAAGTGAAGACACTGATATGATATTACAAGTCAAACTAGGTACATACAAACAGTTACGTAGAATCAATATCTGCCCACTTGTCAAACCTAGGCGATATTCTCCCACGGATTCAGCGTCCACGCTCATTCCGTTTGCAACTCTGAGAGACAAATCACCTACCCTGATAACTCTACGGTTTCTCAAAGCATGTAATGAATTACAGATATGAGATCCTGCTCCGGTATCTAGTACCCAAGAAGTAGAGTTAATTGACAAACAGTTCTTAATTACATACACACTCGAGGCAGAAGCCACAACATGCTTCGTATCCTGGCTACTGGCTTCCAAAGCCCTGCAATCCTTTTGCCAATGCCCGTTCCCATAACAATAGGAACATCCCTCCTTACCTACACCAAGTCCCGAAACTTTTGCTCTTCCCTTTCCTTCTACTTCACTGATACCGTATATCGGCTTTGTGGAGGTCTTCTTCTTTTCACCCTTTGCTTTCGCCCTGGATGCAGAAGAAGAAGGTCCCCCATTAAGCAGAGCGGGTGTCTTCCTGGTTTCTTTCAGGGTGTAAGTAAAAGGTAGGGACTGTGGAAATAAGTCAGCATATGACCTGTTTCCCAACGTAGTCTCCAGGTCCGTGAGCTCATCAATATAGCTAGTCATTATAAGGACGTCGTCCCCTACAGATGACCCGACAGCCAACCTCGCTTGAAGCAATTCGTTCAAGGTCTCATATCTTGCGATACGAGATTGCTCTCCATATAAATCTTTGTTATGGAGGAAAATGGAAAATAAGTCCATCTTCTCGTGATTCTTCTGGTATACACCATCAACTGAAGCCAACACGAGCCACTTGGCTTTCGCACTGTCCTTTTCCCTTGTCTGACGGATATCCATATCCGTGACTTTGGAAACTGGACCTAGGACGGTGGGGGCTTGAGTAGTAATAGGGTGGTCCAGCTTGTCATAGGCAATGGACATCTGGACAGACCTTTGCCAATCATAAAAGTCAGATTCAGTCAACTTGTTATCTAGATGTAACCAAGTCATGGTCACAAGGTCGCTGCAATGAGAGAGAGAGAGGGAACAATTTAGCATGATGCTCTTGCAAGTTTAGAGTGGTTTTTAGTTTTTCTAAAATGAATGGCTCCTACTGTTTCTCGAATCCTTCCTCAAACCATAAAGGAAGAATTAGCCAGTACTGATCTCACCATACAATTCTTGCTTAACCGTTCAGCCAGGCTAGTAACGGTACTTCGAGGGAGGTTTTACGACGCTTTCGCGAAGTTTCTTAATTAAATAACCTCTTTTCTCTGGAGGCGTAGCCCCGCTGACACTGTTCTAGACACTTACTTGGTTTATAGCATTGATCGTTAAGTGACGAATCTCCTGATGAGTAGTTGATACTCACAGTAGGATCGGGATCCAAATATCAACGTGTGATAATGCTGAAGGAATCCTTCCAACATTATCAGACTCCAAATGGTATGCAACACTAGCAAGTTTCAGTTTCTTTAGAAACTCCCGATGTGGGTTTTGCCCCATGCACTTATGACCTTGACGAAGGCCAACAAATCATAAGTCACATGTCAAGTTCTGTCCATCATTATCCCTGTTAATTTGAACCCACCCGCACATACCCTTGACGAAGGCCAACAAGGTAATACGATTGTCCCAAACCAACGCATCTATCTATGCTACATATGAATACATCAGCAGCTACCAAACACTATGCCTTGACGAAGGCCAACAAACATAGCTTGAATACTACTGACCATTCATATGAAATGACGGAGGGCTACGACTGGTTTTGGCGAAACCGTGAACGTAGTGAACTTGATATAATCGAAGGAACCTGATAGCTTTTTAAATGGAGTGGTTAAAGCTCCGCAATTAAAAAATCTGCTCTTTTAAAATAACCGAGTGGTTTCTTTTAAATTTGTTCCAACGATTCAACTTTGGTTTGTTTTCTTTGCATTAATATAATGTGTCCCATCAATTATCCTATCATTGCAGAAAACAACGAAAATACAACGTCCGCTTATGCCATCCGCATTCGCCACTGGGTCCCGTCATTCACCCGTTAGGTTACTTAACTAACGACAGAGCGGGGGCTGGGCTAGCGCGGGTGCAAAACATAAGCAACGCCTACTAGATATCATATATAGATATTGCACATTCGTCAGACGCAATAATAGGCATTCCAGATCACAGATGAACATTATTGGATATACAAGAAATCCACGTTTCCTTGGAGCCTGCAATGAATGACGGATGACACAGTTGTGATGAATAGCCATTACCCCACCCTAGACCCCTACGGATACAGTAAACTACCCGCCAAGTACCCGAAGTGAAGCGGTCTCCCTCAACAACGTGAGTATGCCACTAATCACTTCAAAGTACCCAGTAGTTTGTGCACCCCACTTTGGGTCTATCCTAGGAGCAGAAAACAGTAAATGAAATAATACAACGGTGGCTACAACCTCAGCCCGGATGTACCCCGCAAAAGAATATTACATCATATTACAATTTACATCGAATGAAAGAATATAAAAATTCATCTCAAAACCCCGGCTAATCATCACAATGATCCAATGAAGTTATATACACAAACCAGTAAAAACCATTACAGAAATGTGCAACCCCCTGCTAACCGACATACTAGCAATTAGGGGAGGTTTACGAACACATTAAACATCACAGATAAAACTTGATTAGCAAATAACTTAGAATTTCGATCGACAACCTTTTTCCGTGTCTACCCCAAATGCAAGCCAGCACTGAAATAACCTGGGCAGAAACAAAATATACAGGAAAACAGAACACCCAAAATTAAGAGTTACTGTGTAAATACGAGTCAACTCGGAGTTGACTCGGCCGCAGATCCACGGCGGATTGCACTAATCCGCCGCGCTTCCGCGGCGTTCTAACCGAGTTAGCAACTCGTATTTCTCCAGTATTCTTAGAATTCCCTGCTGTGAATTTTCATACCTCTGATATAATTTTTTCGACAGGCTTAAAATCGACAGAAACTTGAGGGGTCTGGGGTTATGTTTTCGTGTTTTTCCGACGATCGAAGTTCTAATTAGTTGCTAACAAGCTAGTAAAGGTTTAGTAGGCTCTGATACTATTGTAAGTCCATGTCACGCACCCACGAGCTCCCGGGGAGGCGGAATATATGATAAACAATTATCAAAGCTTCGTAACACGGACTTGAGCACACAGATCGTGTCTAAACCATTACTAGCAAACTACGGGAGGTTTAACTACTCTGATTCGAAGTTATACCTCACGTTACTTGTCCTTCGGGTCTTCATCGTTGTCCTCCACACCTCGTAGGCTCTATGGAACATGGGCACCTCAACGGCCTCCTCAAGTCAAAGACGATCCACCCGAGAGTCTATAGTCCGAGCTCTAATCTCAAATCTGAGATAACTACGGCTTCTAGTTTGCTAATCTAGAAGTCCTAGAGGGTGTAGAGTATTTAGATGGATTACTTAGTCACTTAAACCCTAGGATTCTCAACTCATGAGAGCTTTTAGCGTTTCGAGGAAGAAGATGAAGACTTGAGGAGAGAGAAAGCTTTTGTGATAATGATAATGAATAATACTCATGAAAGAATATAATGAAGCATACAAATATTTCTTTATAAATATCTAAAAATATCTTGTGAGCTTCATTTAATCATAAGGGTGAATCACCTCATGAGTCATTAAGCATTTAATGAAAACTTACACCTCATCTCTCCACCTCATTTGTGTTTAATCCAAAAGAAATAAATACAAATGAGTCACCTTCTTCTAGAAGCTTCCCGACAAATTACGAGACAGCCCCTCCCATCCGTATTTCCGAAAAACACGGATAATCTTTAACTGAATAAATCCATCTGTATAATACTAGAATCTGGCTTAAACAAAAGCCTGCTAGTATTATCTGCCCGATCATAATACGTGCACAAGTGTACGTAAGTGATCGCGGCCCTGCCGTAAAACCATACGGCCTCTACACCATTTGCCCGGTGCAGGGAAACTCTCTGTGTGGGACTCTAAAGACTCGACACTATGCTGGCAGTGGGTTTAACCACAGGCCGCAAGCGGTACTAGCTGTACGTAACGGTCCCCAGGTAAATGTCGATAAGAAGGACGATGAGGAAACCCATCCGAACTCCAACTGAGTCTGATGTGACAATCTCCGTACAGTCCGGTCTGTTCGTCTAGGACTATCGCATATCGGGCCTAGGGAGCGGTAAACGTTAGACCCCTAATAGCGGTATAAGTCGTGTCGGAGTGAAGCCCATTACACCTTGAGAAACTACTGGAACCTACCAGTAAATCTCTTTTGCCCTGGCCAGGGACTTTGCGTAATGGCACTCCATACACAGAGCAATATCAACCCCCAATACTGGGAGAGACGAATCCTGTCTAACCGCCACTGCCTCCAAGTGCTTCGGGACTGCACCCAACTACTACCTGTTTGCACGACTCCTTTGAGCCGTGGTAGGGTAGTAATCTAAGAACAGTGGGAACACACCCGAGGCGAAGTAGCAGTGTCAAGTCGACGGACTAAGCTGTACTCATGTCACCTGGGAACTGCTATCTGACGATGGGTATAAAACAAACCTGCAGTTCCCGGCGAGTCCTGTCCGGTGTACCCGTAACCCAACGAGCACCTGCATACTATCTCCAGTACGACGTACTGATGGCTGTGGGACAGACCATCTCCCCAACTAGGATAAGAAGCGTACACACTAGTCTACTCCAGAGTATTGATGCCCCATCTCGATAATCCTACGACCAGGGACCTGTATAGGATGTTGCTTAAAGACTACCCAGCCCCCACTAGTGTGACTGCCATCACAACGCTGGTAATCAAGCAACGATCCTAAGGGCTCTACTAATATGTATAAGAGATACGTTAAAAGAAACATATGCACATATTAAAGTAGACACAAACCAAGTAGCATACTACCATTTTTAACAAGACTGTCAATACAACTGTGAATATCCTAAGCTTCCATTAAGTAATATACAAACTAGTATGATACAGTAATGGCCTCTAGGGCATAAACACTAACAATAATAACCAATCTAATTTTACAAGAGCATACGCTAAAGTGTTTTCTTCTCTCTTTCCGGTTAGCGACCATGTCAGGCCTTAATCAAGATAATAATATGGAAGTATTGACTGAACCCTCTTGTTATAATGAGCAGGGGAACGTTGGTTCCGTTCTTTCTTATAATTGTTATAAGACTAAGCAGGGAATAGGGACATATCCGGATTCCCACGTCGCCCAAACGAAGAACAAGCATGTTGATGCATCTTCTTCGGGTGTGTTAGTTACCGAAAACAGTTTCTCAGTACACTCTATGTCCTGGGTATTAGATACCGGATCGCAATCCCACATATGTAATATGTTACATGGGCTAAGAAAAGGTAGAGAACTGGGAATGGGTGATCATTCCGTAAGAGTAGGGAATGGTGCAAATGTTGCAGCCAAAGCAGTTGGTGAATATCACCTTGTATTACCAAACGGTAATACATTGATTTTGAACAAATGCTATTACATATCGACCCTGATACGCAATCTTATATTAGTTTCTTTATTAAGTAAAGAAGGATATAATTTTGTAGTACAGGATAATGTCATGAACATCTTCCTGAATCAAAATTTGATTGGATCAGGCTCGTTAAATAATGGCATATACGTTCTAAATCAAACTACAGTTCTTAATATACAAAACACACACAAGAGGAAGAGTTCAGAAATGAACGAATCCTTCTTGTGGCATTGTAGACTAGGCCATATCAATGCGGCACGAGTTGCTAAGTTACATAAGGATGGATATTTGAATCCATTCGAATTATCATCTTATGAAACTTGCCAGTCATGTCTCAAAAGAAAGATGACCAAAACCCCGTTTAGTAGACACGGAGAAAGAGTTACGGAACTCTTGGGACTAATACATAGTGATGTATGTGGTCCTATGTCTACACTTGCCAGGATTGGTTCCTCATACTTCATTACATTCACTGACGATCTCTCAAGATACAGACATGTGTTCCTATTGAAACACAAGTCTGAAGCTTTTGAGAAATTCAAAGAATATAAGCACGAAGTTGAGAATCAGATGGGTAAAAGTATTAAAATCCTACGATCTGATCAAGGAGGAGAATACTTGAGCACGGAATTCCGCATTTCTTTTGTGGTGTCTAGGAAAGTGTGTCTAAGAAAAGTGGTTACTTAATTAGGCCCGCTATTTACATAGAGGATACATCCCACTTACCTGGCACTTACATGGCCACAAGAGGGATAATGAGGTAGTAGAGGATTTATCCTACGATTTGTCTTCTGGATGTCTAGGAGCCGTCTAGTGACTTGACCTAGGTGACCTTAGATCTAGGGCTGATTGTGCATTTTTGTGATTTGTCTAAATCCGTCTTTTTCAAAACAAACTATAAAAAAAATGTTTCTTTTAATTTACACATACGCCGCCACTTGCGCTAAACCTGCTTAGTGCATGCTCGGCTGGACACGGAATTCTAGTGCCCTTCTTGTCCGCGTTTCTTCTATCGACTCCGAAGTCGTATTTCTTCTTCTTTTTCCTCACCACCCACAACATCCACCAAGATGGACAGTTCTCCATCAAATTTCAATAACACCACTCTGCCACCACCCGCAGGTGCGCAGAATCTACCGTGTATATCTCTCCAAGAGAGATGCTACCCTATACGTGGCCCTCTTATTACTTGTCTTTCTATTCCACCAGCCAATGAGGACAATTTCGAAATCAAACCACACTATATCAATCTTTTGCCTAAATTTCATAGTCTAGAGTCTGAAGACGCACATGTTTTTATCACCAAATTCGAAAACGTATGTGCTATGATGGGAATTTCATAAATTTCTTTGGATGCTATGTGTAGGGTTACTAGGCACTCTAATAAGGTTCTACAATGCATCAACCATGCCCGTTTATAATTTTAGCCGTGCCGAATAACCCTAAACAAGATCGTTGCTAGAAAATTAGATTTTCATATGCTAGTAAACTACGTTTACGACTAAGTGAATACGAAATACAACCTTTGTAGATCGGTCCTTCACTTCTATAGCTCCTTGTTGAAGTCCCTTCGCTGCGATCATGGTTCTCCCGGACCCTTGCATGGCTTCACGAGGCGAAAGACGCGTCCTTGCTTGAAGTCTTTGAGGCCGAAGATGATCTACGTCGAGGGGATGCCAACTCAAGCTTCTACTTCACTAACTTGAGAATTAGTGAAGCAAACACCCTAAACTAAGTGCTAGTCTAGTAGAGGATGGAGAAATAGGAAGTGGGTTCTCTTTAGAATTTTATTTCTCACAGTCTTTCTCACTTTGGATCAAACCCTAGCAAGCTTTTTCCTTTTTAACAATGAAGAAGAAGATGAACAAAAGAAAGATATGAGGATAATGATCAAGTGAGAAACCTAACCATGGTGGGTGAGTATCATATACTAACTCTTGTAGAGACATAACCATGGCTAATAGTTATGGTTGGGTTAAGAAATATCCATAGTAAAAACAAATTTAGTGGAATTAGTCAATGCATCCACAAGCTTCCACAAGCTTCCACAAGCTTCATGCATTTAGCTAATCCTCCACTAATTTTGTAATTACTTTGAATATTAAAATCCAACATAAATAAATAGCATGGTGTAAGTCTCATACACCCAAGTCATGTGTATCATCAACCATGATACAAAAAGAAATACAATTTTAATATATATCACATATATATTAAAGTTGTGTACATGTGAGAAAAAACCTAAAGTGAACAAGTGTTTGTTAATGTAAACTAGTATATCAAATATACAATTATACAATAAATTATTAAATCAATACTTGACTTAATAATCCGGTCATATCACATATAACCGACTAACATCCAATGTATCGACTTATCGAATCAACACTTGATTCGATAACCCGGCTATATCACATATAACCTCGCAATACAAAAAGTCGCGACAATAGAATACGGTATCACATACACGCATCATTCTCGGTCTCGCACATATCACATATGCGCTCCTATTTCGTTTTACCTGAGCTAGTAAAAAACTCTGTGCAGGACTCTAAAGACTCGTGAATACGCCGGTAGTAGGTGATGATCACATCAAGCACCCATAAGCCGTCAGCGGTACTAGCTGGACGTAACAGCCACCCGGGTATTGAGCGATCAGAAGATCAGCAAGCAAGCCCACTCCAACTCCTGTAAAAGCCTGCCGGTAACACTTCCCGTACAGTCCGGTCTTCTCGTCTGATATGTCGCATATCAAGTCTAGGGATGGTAAACGTCAGACCCCAATAACCGATAAGTCGTGCCGATGTGAGGCTCATAACGGGTCGAGAAACTACTGGTAACACTTACCAGTAAATCTCTAAATCAGCCGTGGCCAGGGACTTCCCTGTTACGGCCAATCGAGCACAGCGCAACATCAACCCCCAATACCGGGAGAGACGAAACCTCTCCTATCGCTCATTGCCTCCATGTGACTCGGGACCGTACCCAAAAATCAACGTTTTGCATGCCTTCATAGACCTGGTAAGGTGGAAATCAAAGCACAGTGGGAATCACACAAGACTCTATGACGATCTCGGGTCTACAGACTAACCTGCACAAGTGTCACCAGTGAACTGCCATCTGACGTGAGGTATAATACCATCTGGGAGTTCTCGGCGAGTCCGTCCAGTGTACCCAGTCTCCACTGAGCACCCGCATACCATCTCTGATGTCCAACACCAATGGATATGGGATCATCCATCACCCATCTCATGGGTCGAGAAGCGTATACGCTAGTCTACACTGGTATATCGATGCCCCGTCTCGATACACCCACGACTAGGGACCTTGAAGGATGTAATTATGGACTACCATGTCCCCACTAGTATGATCCGCATCATAGTCCAGGTAGTCAAGTACACATCCTAAGGGCTTTACCAACATGTAACTATAAAACAGTATAAAGTGACAAGTATACACGTTAAGATAAAGAGCAACCATATAGCATACTATCATATCGAGCAAGAAAGTCCTCTCTATATATGTCCAAGCATCCAATATAATATACATCATCTGTACAATACTGGCCTCTAGGGCATACATACAACTAACAATCTCCCACTTGCACTAGGGCCAGCTGCTGTAGTATCGCATACCAAGAATCCCGAAGAGGCTCTCAAACTGTATCTGGGGAATGGCCTTCGTGAGTGGATCCGCTGTGTTGTTCTTCGTGTCAACCCTCCTGACCTCGATCTCCCGGCGATCTACTATCTCCCGGATCAGGTGATACCGCCCCAGAATATGCCTGGATCGCTGATGGGACCTGGGTTCCTTGGCCAAAGCCACCGCTCCATTGTTATCGCAATACAAAGGTATTGGATGCTCAATGGATGGAACCACTCCAAGTTCAATAATGAACTTCTTGATCCAGACAGCCTCTTTGGCAGCATCGTTGGCAGCGATGTATTCAGCCTCCATCGTCGAGTCTGCCACGGTTTCCTGCTTGGAACTCTTCCAGCTAACCGCCCCTCCGTAAAGGGTAAAGACAAATCCCGACTGCGACTTAGAGTCGTCCTTATCACTCTGGAAGCTCGAATCGGTGAAGGACTCCACTTGGAGTTCTCCGTTACCATACACCAAGAGCATCTCTTTTGTCCTTCGTAAGTACTTGAGAATGCTCTTCACAGCTGTCCAGTGACTCTCTCCAGGATCAGCTTGATACCTACTCACTACACTTAGTGAGTATGCAACATCGGGTCTGGTACATAGCATCGCGTACATGATAGAGCCTACATCCGAAGCATAGGGTATCCCTTGCATGCGAGCTCTCTCCAAATCAGTCTTGGGAGATATCTCTTTGGAGAGAGTGAGCCCTGAGATCGTGGGTAAAAACCCACGTTTGGACTCTTCCATACTAAACCTCTTTAGTATGGTGTCAATATACCTGGATTGGGACAATCCCAATATCCTTTTAGATCTATCTCTATAGATCATAATTCCCAATATGTATGAGGCATCACTAAGATCTTTCATTGAGAATCTTTGTGATAAGAAGAGCTTGACCGATTACAGCATAGGAATGTCATTTCCTATCAAGAGTATGTCTTCCACGTACAATACGAGGAAGACAACCTTACTCTCTGCCACCTTCTTGTAGATACAAGGTTCATCTACGTTTTTGACGAAATCAAACTCTTTGATAACGACGTCAAAGCAGATGTTCTAACTCCGCGATGCTTGCTTTAATCCATAAATGGATTTAAGCAGCTTGCACACCTTCCCGCTGCTCCCACTATCTACGAAGCCCTCTGGCTGAGTCATGTACACGCACTCTTCTAAATCACCGTTTAGAAAGGCGGTCTTAACATCCATTTGCCAGATTTCGTAGTCATGATATGCAGCGATGGCAAGCATGATCCGGATGGATTTAAGCATAGCCACTGGAGAAAAGGTTTCGTCATAGTCCACACCTGTTCTTTGACGAAAACCTTTTGCAACAAGTCTAGCTTTGAAAGTCTCCACTTTCCCATCTACACCAAGTTTTTTCTTGAAGATCCACTTCCTCCCAATGGGTTTTACCCCTTCAGGAGCAACTTCCAAAGTCCACACTTTGTTGGTGTACATGGATTCCATCTCGGACCGCATTGCATCCAGCCATTTCACTGAGTCCCCACTCGTGATGGCCTGCTCGAAGCTAGTTGGGTCATCATCAACCATGATGCAATCCTCGCTCCCACCATCCATGAGAAAACTGTAGTATCTCTCAGGTGGGTGAGGAACCCTACTAGATCGGCGGAGTGACTGGGGTTCATCGGGAACTACCGAATTCTCTTGTTCTACCAAATCTTCTGTTGTGGTTTGTACAGCTGGAACCTCTTCCAGTTCTACCTCAGAGCCACTAATCTCTTTTGTAAGAAATTCCTTTTCTAAAAAGGTGGCGTGTTGAGCAACAAACACCCTTTGTTCCTCACTGTGGTAGAAGATATACCCTCGCGAATGCTTGGGATATCCAACAAATTTACACAAAACAGACCTTGCCTCGAGTTTGTCCGGTTTTTGTCTTTTGACATAGGCCGGGCAACCCCATATCTTAATAAAATTAAGATATGGTCTCTTCCCCTCCCATATCTCATATGGGGTGGTAGGCACAGATTTGGTAGGAACCATATTCAGTAGGTATGCTGCTGTCTCCAGTGCATATCCCCAGAAGGAAATAGATAACTCAGCTATACTCATCATAGAGCGCACCATATCTAATAGGGTGCGGTTCCTCCGTTCCGATACACCGTTGTGCTGTGGTGTATATGGAGGAGTTAGCTGAGAGAGAATCCCATTCTCTTTTAGGAAGTCCAGGAATTCATTGCTCAAGTATTCACCTCCTCGATCAGATCGAAGGATTTTAATACTTTTCCCGGTTTGGTTCTCGACTTCTTGTTTATATTCTCTAAATTTCTCAAAAGCTTCTGATTTGTGTTTCATCAGGAACATATATCCGAATCTAGAGAGATCGTCAGTGAATGTAATGAAGTACGAAGAACCATCCATGGCATGTGTAGACATGGGACCGCATACATCACTATGTATCAGTCCCAAGAGTTCGGTAACTCTTTCTCCGTGTCCTGTAAACGGAATTTTGGTCATCTTGCCTTTGAGACATGACTGGCAAGTGTCATAAGATGAAAATTCAAACGGATTCAAATATCCATCCTTATGCAACTTAGCTAGCTCGTGTCGCATTGATGTGACCCAGTCTACAATGCCACAAGAAGGATTCTTTTATTTCTGAACTCTTCCTCTTGTGTGTGTTTATTATGCTCAGAACTGTTGATTGATTTAGAACATAAATGCCATTGCACAACGTGCCTGATCCAACCAACTTTTGGTTAAGGAAAATGTTCATAACATTATCCTGTTATACAAAATTATATCCCTCTTTACTCAACAAAGAAACTGATATAATGTTGCATATCAGGTTCGGCATGAAATAGCATTCGTTCAGAATCAATGTATTACCAGTTGGCAATACAAGGTGATATTCCCCGACGGTTTTAGCTGCAACAATTGCACCATTGCCAACCTTTATGTCTTTATCACCTTCACCAAGTTCTCTACCTTTCCTAAGCCCATGTAACTGATTACATATATGGGATCCTGACCCGGTATCTAATACCCAGGACGTAGAGAAAATGGAGAAACAGTTCTCTGTAACGAACACACCCAAAGAAAATGCATCAACATGTACTTTCTTCATTCGGGTGGCATGGGAATCCTGGTATTCCCCTATATCCTATTCAGTCCTATAACTCTTATAAGAAAGAACGGAACCAACGTTCCCCGGCACAGTATAACATGCAGGTTCGGTCAAAACATCCATATTATTATCTTGATTAAGGCATGATTTGGTCGCTACCTGGAGAGAGAGAGAAGAAAACACTTTAGCGTATGCTCTTGCAAAATCAGATTGGTTATTATTTTATCTAATCAGGATGGCTCCCACTGTTTTTATCAAATCTTCCTTCAAACCCTAAAAGGAAAAACTAGCCGGGATTAATTACACCCTACAACTTCGCCAATCATTCAGCCAGGCCAGTGTCGGTACTTTGAGGGAGGTTCCCCGTGCTTTCGCACGGACCTAATTAAAGTAAACCTCGTTTTCCCAGAGGCGTAACCCCGTTGATATCTTTCTAGACACCTACTTGATCGGCTAACTGTCCTGTGTAAAACTCTCCCAGGAGTAACAATTACTCGCAGTGGGTATCGGGATCCAACTATCTCATAGAAGGTATGCAATCTCATTGCAAATCTCAACACTTGAAATTCCCGATAATATTTTGCCCCAAGCATCCCATAACCTTGACGGAGGTCAACAAACCACAGAGTGCAAGTCAAGTTCAACCCGTCATTTCTTGATTGAATCAAACCCACCCGCACGACCCTTGACGGAGGTCAACAAGGTCGTACGACTACCCTAATCCAATCTGCATTATATGCATAAGCAGATAAATACTAGTTAGCTACCACACACTACGCCTTGACGGAGGTCAACAAACGTAGCACGAATACTAAGTAGGACTTATCTGAAATGACGGAGGGCTACAAAAGGTTTTTCTGAAAACCTATTGCGTAATGAACTTGATATCGTTGTAGAATCATATGAATTTTGAAATGGAGTGATTTTGAGGCTTTTATTAGTTTTGCTAAAGAGGTCACTCCCGGTGAAGGGATCTCGGCTCTTTCCTTATGGAATAAGGTGCAGGATATATCATATACATCACTATGCAAAGAAAAACTCCAAAAGCAATCAAAAGCAAACCGTGTGTTGTAGCATCTTCCATTTTTGCTAAAGAGGTCACTCCCGGTGAAGGGATCTCGGCCCTTTCCTTATGGAATAAGGTGCAGGATATATCATATACATCGCTATGCATAGCAAAATTGTAGCTACCCTTTTTGAAATATTTGATTCTACAACATCTTTTAGGTTTCTTTTCTTTCATTAATCACATTAATGAAGTCCCATCATTTAAGTCACCTAAACATCACAGATAATTACGACGTACACTTATGCCATCCGCATTCGCCTCGATGTCCCCTCGTGCACCGTTAGGTTAGGTAACTAACGACAGAGCGGGGCAGGGCTAGCGCGGGTGTAAAACATAAGTAACGTCTATATAATATATCATATATACTATATACAGTATTTATCACATCACATTACATGATCACATCACAGATATCGCAGCAGAAGAAACATATGAAACATTGGATATACTAGGACGTCCGTGTTTTATTTTGAGTCTCTATAAAACACGGATTCCACGGTCGCGATGAATAGCCAAACCCACACCCCTAGACCCCTACGAGAGCAGCAAGCAACCCTACCAATTCTAGAGCTAGGAGACCCGAACTCGACTCCTCGAGTTGGTCTCCCACTGGACTCCAGAACACGGTTACTTGTGCTCTCCTCCTTGGGTCTATCCTAGTGCGGAAAAGTAAATAATATACAAATGGTGACATCAACCTCATCCCGGAAGCGCCCCAATAAAAGAATATTACAAACATTTTATTTTACATGAATGAAAATAAAAACTCTCATCTCACATAAAACCCCCCGGCTATCCAGAACGCGACGATCCAATATAACATATCCAGTAACACATAACATCACATGTCATCAATGTAATTAAATATGCGCATCCCAATTGTCGTTGACATATAGAAACGAAACCGGCGATATCACATATTACACTTACGGTCGCAGAAAAGAAAGTGTAAAACTACAACATTTGGAATCCACAATCTCTTTAGATATCGTAAATCCGAAATATCACATACTTCGTATTTCATGCCTAACTATATGAATTCCACATATTGTATCACATTCCAGATAAATAGACAGCATTAAACTTTCCGATCGAATAATCAAATACCCAAGATTTCCTAAGTAGCTCAACACTTGAGCGGAGTTTAAAAATTCCAGAATACGTCACAGTAGCAACGGTCCAGCCGTCGAAGGGTCAAGCCAACGCCTCACATGTGGCACGCCGTACTGCCCCAAACCCTAAGGTTCAAAAGGCAGTTCAAGACGGTCACATAATCGAGTTAAGGTTTGTTGTCTTCTAGAGGGTCCATCACGTCACATGCACGTTTTTCCGAAAGATTTAAACCCGAGAAAAATTCAACACTTGAATGTTTTTCGTGCCGGGAAAAATTGAGTTAATGATATCCGTTCGAACATTTTAATACTTTCTAAATTATCCGGAATAACATAACAAAATTAAATTCTCCGATCGAATCGACGATTACAAAATAAACCCCAAAATACTCAACACTTGAGTCAGAAAACAAAATACCCAGAAAATATAAGGAATAGCTACGGATGTTAGTACATAAAGAACCGTCCCCAAAACCATTTTCCTGCCGCGGAACCGCCGCAACATGTGGCTTAGTGCCGCGGTTCCGCGGCCACGTGGGGGATTTGGGGGCTCGTTTTTCATGGTAACCGTTAGAATTCCCTGCTGATTTTTTTGAGCATTTTTAATTCTGAAAAAACACAGATTTTAAAAAATGTACAGAGAGGGGTTCATTTTGACATATTCGGGTTCGTTCGGAGTTTTAACTTCGTTAACACATCGCTTAATGCTCTAGCTAGGCTCTGATACCACTATAGGGTTACTAGGCACTCTAATAAGGTTCTACAATGCATCAACCATGCCCGTTTATAATTTTAGCCGTGCCGAATAACCCTAAACAAGATCGTTGCTAGAAAATTAGGGTTTCATATGCTAGTAAACTACATTTACGACTAAGTGAATACGAAATACAACCTTTGTAGATCGGTCCTTCACTTCTATAGCTCCTTGTTGAAGTCCCTTCGCTGCGACCGTGGTTCTCCCGGACCCTTGCATGGCTTCACGAGGCGAAAGACGCGTCCTTGCTTGAAGTCTTCGAGGCCGAAGATGATCTACGTCGAGGGGATGCCAACTCAAGATTCTACTTCACTAACTTGAGAATTAGTGAAGCAAACACCCTAAACTAAAGTGCTAGTCTAGTAGAGGATGGAGAAATAGGAAGTGGGTTCTCTTTAGAATTTTATTTCTCACAATCTTTCTCACTTTGGATCAAACCCTAGCAAGCTTTTTTCTTTTTAACAATGAAGAAGAAGATGAACAAAAGAAAGAGATAAGGATAATGATCAAGTGAGAAATCTAACCATGGTGAGTGAGTATCATATACTAACTCTTGTAGAGACATAACCATGGCTAATAGTTATGGTTGGGTTAAGAAATATCCATAGTAAAAACAAATTTAGTGGAATTAGTCAATGCATCCACAAGCTTCCACAAGCTTCATGCATTTAGCTAATCCTCCACTAATTTTGTAATTACTTTGAATATTAAAATCCAACATAAATAAATAGCATGGTGTAAGTCTCATACACCCAAGTCATGTGTATCATCAACCATGATACAAAAAGAAATACAATTTTAATATATATCACATATATATTAAAGTTGTGTACATGTGAGAAAAAACCTAAAATGAACAAGTGTTAGTTAATGTAAACTAGTATATCAAATATACAATTATACAATAAATTATTAAATCAACACTTGACTTAATAATCCGGTCATATCACATATAACCGACTAACATCCAATGTATCGACTTATCGAATCAACACTTGATTCAATAACCTGGCTATATCACATATAACCTCGCGATACAAAAAGTCGCGAGAATAGAATACGGTATCACATACACGCATCATTCTCGGTCTCGCACATATCACATATGCGCTCCTATTTCGTTTTGCCTGAGCCAGTAAAACCTCTGTGCAGGACTCTAAAGACTCGTCAATACGCCGGTAGTAGGTGTTGATCACATCAAGCACCCACAAGCCGTCAGCGGTACTAGCTGGACGTAACGACCACCCGGGTATTGAGCGATCAGAAGATCAGCAAGAAATCCTGCTCCAACTCCTGTAAAAGCCTGCCGGTAACACTTCCCGTACAGTCCGGTCTCCTCGTCTGATATGTCGCATATCAAGTCTAGGGGTTGTAAACGTCAGACCCCAATAACCGATAAGTCGTGCCAATGTGAGGCTCATAATGGGTCGAGAAACTACTGGTAACACTTACCAGTAAATCTCTAAATCAGCCCTGGCCAGGGACTTCCCTGTTACGGCCAATCGAGCACAGCACAACATCAACCCCCAATACCGGGAGAGACGAAACCCCTCCTATCGCTCATTGCCTCCATGTGACTCGGGACTGTACCCAAAACCAACGTTTTGCATGCCCTCATGGACGTGGTAAGGTGGAAATCAAAGCATAGTGGGAATCACACAAGACTCTATAACGATCTCGGGTCTACAGACTAACCTGCACAAGTGTCTCCAGAGAACTGCCATCTGACGTGAGCTATAATACCATCTGGGAGTTCTCGGCGAGTCCATCCAGTATACCCAGTCTCCACTGAGCACCCGCATACCATCTCTGATGTCAAACACCAATGGATATGGGATCATCCATCGCCATCTCATGGGTCGAGAAGCGTATACGCTAGTCTATTCTGGTATATCGATGCCCCGTCTTGATACACCCACGACTAGAGACCTTGAAGGATGTACTTATGGACTACCATGTCCCCACTAGTATGATCCGCATCATAGTCCAGGTAGTCAAGTACACATCCTAAGGGCTTTACCAACATGTAACTATAAGACAGTATAAAGAGACAAGTATACACGTTCAGATAAAGAGCAACCAGATAGCATACTATCATATCGAGCAAGAAAGTCCTCTCTATATATGTCCAAGCATCCAATATAATATACATCATCTGTACAATACTGGCCTCTAGGGCATACATAAAACTAACACTATGCGTTTACGTCTTCTCCCATTTACTTTGTGCGATTTAGCCGAGAAGTGGCTTTATAACACACCCGCAAACTCTATTTCCAATTGGGATGAATTTCGTATAGCATTCCTTAAGAAATTTTATCCCAATCATAAGACCGCCCGTGTTAGGAGTGAAATCAACCAGTTTACCCAGCTTCCCAATGAACCATTTTGGAAATGCTTTGAACGGTTCAAGGATCTACTTGTCCAATGTCCTCATCACGGAATCCATAGATGGGATCTGTGCCGAATTATATATGAGGGCATTAATCCAACGACAAAGCAGATGTTTGAAACCATGTGTCAAGGCAATTTCATGTCTAAAGACAATGATGAAGCTTAGAAATTTTTGGAAGATTTTTGGAAGATTTTGCTGAAAACACTTTGCAATGGGAAAGCGTTAGTCCATCATCTAGAGGAGGTATCCATCAAATTGATGTTTCGATAGCAGTAAAAGCCGAAATGGCAGCAATGCAAAAGAAACTCAAAGCTATGGAAAACAAATTTTTATTAACCTCCCTAAAACAGGTGACGCTCCCTAAAACCGTGTGTGGATGTTGTTCAGATCCATCACATCTGACGGATGAATGTCCTTTGAATTCTCCGTTTCAACGTTAAGAACACACCAATGCTGCTTTTCAGCAACGACCTAGAAATGATCCTTATTCTTCCACATATAATCAAGGTCGGAGGAATCACCCTAATTTTGCTTGGAACCAACACCAAACTTAAAATACGGTTCCAAACCAAAATAACTTTCAAAGGGTTCCTCCACAGCCACAGCAACCACCACAAAATCAACACCCCTTTCAGCTACAAACTTTTCAAAATCCAGCCAACAATTCTGCACCTTATAATAATTCTTTCCAAATGGCCGGTACCGAGAATTCCTCTTCACTCGAACGAACCTTGGATTTGTTTATGAAACATACCTTGCAAATGTCAACTGATATAAGGTCTTCTATCGATACCATAAAGAAGAACTCCGCCTCACACGGTGAGAGTATAAAATCGATAGAAGCACAAATTGCACAATTAAATGCCGCAATGAGTGCTAGAGAGAAAGGGAAACTTCCATCTCAACCCTTACAGAATCCTGGCCACTCACAATATCATAATGTGAATGCCATTACCACGTTGAGATCCGTAAGAGTACTGAATAACCAAGTCGGTGAACATGTTGATAATGATGAATCAATCAATGATACCCCAGCTTCCACTTCCACTTCCACTTCCACTTCTGACTCTAGTTCATCTTCTTCCGAGCCTATTCGCCATTTTCCCCTAGGCTCGAACCCTCCGCCCACCTTGTTGAGTCAACCTGAAACGATCCCCACTCCAATTCTGGGATCCGTTCTACCCACACGAACTTCTCCACAAATGTTGGACCCAACTATTATTGATAAAGCTCCTTATCCAAATAGATTGAGGGCCAACAAACCTAACACACAAATGGAGAAAATTATGGAAATGTTTAAACAGGTTAACATAAATATCCCTCTCCTAGATGCTATCCAACAAGTTCCGGCTTTTGCGAAAATACTTAAGGACTTGTGCACTAAGAAGAGAAGAACTCAAGTGCCGAAAAAGTGTTCATGATGAGTAATGTTAGCATATCTTTTACCCAGCAATTACGAAAGAAATGTAAGGACCCTGGCTGTCCTACAATCTCTATTTCTATTAGGGGTATAAATATTAATCGTGCTCTACTCGACCTTGGCGCTAGTGTTAACCTGCTTCCTTACTCTATCTACGAGCAGTTAGGTATTGGAGAG
Organism: Agapanthus africanus; assembly: GCA_030015575.1. Classification (NCBI taxonomy): domain Eukaryota; kingdom Viridiplantae; phylum Streptophyta; class Magnoliopsida; order Asparagales; family Amaryllidaceae; genus Agapanthus; species Agapanthus africanus. Next base: position 214,760,760 of record JASDDO010000004.1, read on the forward strand.
TTGAAACCTGCCCACTGTACTCTCCAGATGGCAGATCGATCTATCACCAAACCTAGGGGCGAGCTTGAGGATGTGTTGATAAAAGTCGGGGAATTTATATTCCCTGTGGACTTTATTGTTTTAGATACACAACCAGTAGCGAACCCACGGAACCAAATTCCGGTGATTCTCGATCGACCCTTCTTAGCCACTTCTAATGCTGTCATTAATTATCGTAACGGCTCTATGAACTTAACCTTCGGGAAAATGACAATTGAGCTTAATATTTAAAAGCTAGGAAGTTAACCATCTGAACCTTCTGCTCATTTACTTGATGTCTGTTCTGTCCACGAGATAGCTCCCGAAAGCTGCAAGGTTGATGAACTTTGCTATAATGATCTCGATGACATTAGTACATCATTGTTTGTTCTTGCACATTATTATAGTGATGACACCTTTGACGAGTCCACCCCTGAGTTTGAACCTTTTGACTCATCACAAAAGTCAGTAGCACTTTCCGAGTCAATATCCTATGCAGGTTATGAACTTCTTAGGGAATCCGAATATCATTCCCTTACCCCACCTTCTATTGTTTCTCCACCGACATTAGATCTCAAACTATTACCTTCTCATCTTAAATATACATATTTAGGTGAGAATGAGTCTTTGCACGTGATCATATCCGCTTCTTTATCTTTAGAGCAAGAGAATGCTCTTTAGATGGTCTTGAGATCAAATCGGCAAGTATTTGGTTGGACAATGGCAGACATCAAAGGGATTAGTCCCTTGATTGTGGAACATCATATACATTTGATGGATGAATCCAAACCAACCCGAGACCCACAAAGACGGTTGAATCCCGTCATGAAGGAGGCGGTAAAGAAAGAAATCGTCAAGTGCTTAGATAGTGGTATAATTTACTCAATCTCTGATAGCCAATGGGTGAGTCCTATTCATGTGGTCCCTAAAAAGTCTGGCATCACGATCATAACTAATGAGGCTAATGAGTTGATCCAAACACGCATCCAAACTGGGTGGCGTGTATGTATTGATTATAGAAAACTCAATGCCGCAATGAGGAAAGATCACTTCCCTCTACCTTTTATTGACCAGATGTTGGAATGATTAGCTGGACATGAATATTATTGTTTCATGGACGGATACTCTGGCTATAATCAGGTCCCTATTGCCAAAAAGAATCAAGATAAAACAATATTTACTTGTCCTTTCGGTACCTTTGCTTATAGACGTATGCCCTTTGGGTTATGCAATGCTCCCGCTACATTTCAGCAATGTATGATGGGGATATTCTCAGACATGGTAGAGAATTTTTTGGAGATTTTCATGGACGATTTCTCTATATTTGGGGACTCATTTGAGGATTGCTTACGTCACCTTGACGCAGTTCTTACCCGCTGTAAGGATAAGAACTTAACTTTGAATTGGGAAAAATGCTATTTCATGGTCCAAGAAGGTATCGTGCCTGGACATGTCATTTCACGAAAAGGCATTGAGGTAGACAGAGCTAAAATAGATGTCATCCATAACCTTCCTCATCCCAAATGCATCAAAGATATACGATCTTTCCTTGTTCATGCATGATTTTATAGGAGATTCATTAAAGATTTTAGCAAAATTGCTAGACCTTTAACTCTTCTCTTGGCCAAGGTATTTAATTTCACTTCGATTCGGACTGTGAGACTGATTTTGGATCACTTAAAAGATCTCTCACTACAGCTACCGTTCTATCATCTCCTGATTAGAACCACTCATTTGAGCTTATGTATGATGCATCAGATTTTGCTGTTGGTGCAGTCTTAGGACAGCACAATGATAAGATGCCACATGCAATTTATTATGCAAGTAAGACCTTGAATGATGCCCAACTTAATTATACAACCACCGAGAAAGAACTCTTGGCAGTTGTATTTGCATTAGAAAAATTCAGGCCTTATTTGATTGGCTCACCGATTGTGGTTTACACTGATCACTCCGTCCTAAAACATTTTTTATCTAAGAAGGATGCTATGGCCAGGTTAATACGTTGGATCCTGTTATTACAAGAATTTGATCTTGTCATACGAGATAAGAGAGGATGTGAAAACGTAGTAGCCGACCATCTTTCACGCATCTCTTCTTCGCCTACTGTGACCTTGCCAATAAACGACTCTTTCCCTGACGAACAACTCTTGAACGTATCCTGCGAACCTTAGTTCGGGGATATTGTGAATTATCCAACAACAGGACTTATCACCAGCGAATGGTCTAAAGAAGACAATCATCGATTTCTATCCCGAGTAAAGCATTTATACTGGGATGAACCTTATTTGTTTAAGTATTGTCCTGACCAAATCATTCGCAGATATTTCCCTAATGATGAATTCAAGAGTGTTTTGTTTTTCTGTCATGATTAGGCATGTGGTGGTCATTTTGGTCCATGAAAAACGGCGGAGAAAGTTTTGCAATGTAGTTTTTACTGGCCTACATTATTCAAAGATGTATTTGATCATTGTAAAACTTGTCCACGATGTCAACACATAGGTCGTATTTCTAGAAAAAATGAGATGCCACTCCAACCTATCTTGGTTGTGGAAATTTTTGACGTTTGGGGTATTGATTTTATGGGTCCTTTTCCCAACTCTTTTGGGAATTTATATATCTTGTTAGCGATTGATTACGTCTCAAAATGGGTGGAAGCAATACCATGTTGCACTAATGACAACAAGGTTGTTATTAAGTTCTTTAAAGCTAATATCTCTTGGCGATTTGGACACCCTCGTGCTATAATTAGCGACAATGGGACGCATTTCTGTAATCAGTCTTTCGAGACTTTGATGCGGAAATATTCAATCAACCATAAACTTTATATACCCTATCATCCCCAAACGAGCGGGCAGGCCGGGATTTCCAATAGGCAAATTAAACAAATATTTAGAGAAGACAGTTTCTAAAAACTGTAAAGATTGGTCAACCAAATTGACGGATGCTCTTTGGGCATTCCGTACCGCTTATAAGACTGATCTTGGTATGTCTCCTAACCGTCTAGTGTTTGGAAAGGCTTGCCACCTTTCTGTCGAGATCGAACATAAAGCAATGTGGGCCATTAAAGAACTTAACTTTGATTTAAATCAACCCTGCAACTTTCGGAAGCTGCAATTAAATGAGCTAAGCAAACTCCGTGATGAAGCTTACGATAATGCGGTTATAGTAAAGAACCGGACTAAGGTATTTCACTGCAAAAATATTTTGAGAAAAACTTTCATCCCAGAACAACAGGTCCTTCTTTACAATTCCCGCCTCCATCTTCATGCGGGTAAGCTAAGATCTCATTGGAAAGGACCATTTATGGTGCCGTATGTATACCCGCACAGGGCAGTTGAAGTTGAAAATATTAAAAACGGTTATATTTTTAAAAGGAATAGGCATAGATTAAAACTGTATTTTCCACTGACCCCACGGAAGAGCTCCTGTTTTTACAGGAGCCGATTTTTCATAACTAAATTTCCTCCGCCTCACCTCCATGACTCAATAAAATTGTCTCATCATAAGAATGGAAGTGAGTTAAAAAGGACTTAACAGAATATCCATACGATTACAAAGAAGTTTGGTGGAGATTTTCACGTTCATTCATTCTTGTCCCCGTTAATAACTTTTCCTCCCAAGTCTATAGGTTTTTGAGATTTAAAAGATGACAACAGTGAGGACACTGCTGTAAACAGATTTAGGGGAGGTTTGTGCTTATTTACGCATTACCTTGCATTACATTTTGCATAAGCACAAAATTTTAAAAAAATTTCTTTTATAATAAAAGATTAGAAAGTGAAAAATTACATTTAAAAGATTGGAAGAATTTAAGAAAACCAAGAAAATTAGATGTTTTCTTAAATGAAAGTAATAATAAGTAGTTATCATCCATTGTCCGAAGGGTTAGTAAGATGAAGTAAGTCACTAATCTTAGGATAAAAATAAGTCTGAAAAATAGTTCATATTCTGGAAGCCAAACATCTGAACGTTGATACCCTACTATACGCACTTACACATGTCTTGAAACTCGGGATAGTAGAGGATACCTTGAAACGCTCTTGTCTAAAAGCCAAAGTATGAAAAAATAATAAATGAAGTATAAAAGTATAAAATGGTGAAGAAAAATGAACACTGGGTTTGTAATCACCAAGGCAGCCTAAAAAAAATATAGCGAGGGTGCTTCATCACCTAGTGCCTTAGACCAACTAGTTTGGGAGTCATTGCTAAGCCTTAGGTGTTGCAAGATGAAGAAATTGCTAATTACGCCTAATATGTGAGCACATTTAGTAATCGGTCGGTTAGTACCTCAAGAAGTATTAACGGTCGCATGAAGAATGTGTGGGCAATTCCATCCAAAATATTCACCGACTAAAAAGTACTGAGGTAGATGGATAAGAGTATGATAGGTTGAATTGAATTCTCCGATTGTAGGGATGTCTTTTACACACACGTAGGGGTATATGATCGGTTCTTGGAGGAAAGGTAGGGATGAAGAATAAAGGCGATGTTTTATTGAGGGATGATGTGATTTCTAATATCTTTTCATGACTATTAAGATATGGCTCATGACAACCGAAAAGCTAGTGTAGTTGAAAACTGATTTTCAAGTTCTTTCTTTGATAGTTCTTATCTTTATATGTAACTTTCACAGTCTTTCTTTTATTATAAGATTTTGTGGGTGCAATCCGCTGAAAACCCTCAGGAGACAACACTGCTCCTGCTAGGGACACCTAGAGCTTTAAAGGCTTGTTGCACGTGCTCGGTGCAATCGTGTTGCCTACGAAAGTGTGCTAGTTAGTTTTTCTTTTTTTCTTCTATTTTTCTCCTTCTCTTGAATAAATAAAGTTTGCTCGAGAAGATCAAAGTCAAGTTTCGGGGAATTTGAAAATAGTTCACTTTTAATATGACATTTTCCTTACTTTTCTTAATCATCGAAACGTATTTGATATAAATATAACACATATTAGAAGTTCATCTGCAAAATATCATTTACCATGTGTTATACATTATAATCAATATTATGAAGGAAATTGTGTGTTTAATATTTCACACATAATTTTGTATATCTCTAACATTCTTTATTGAGATCTTGTGCAAAAATTAGCTCAGGTCAGATATCGGAATCGGAAATTCGCCGATTAAAATACAGGAAATCGAAGAATCAAATACTTACAGCAATTCAGAAGAGATAAGAAGATTTCAGATATAAAGACCTATAGATCAACAGAATAATACCATAGAGAATTGAAGACATGAGCTCACTAATAGGCCGCTGATCTGCGGTCGAGTCAGGAGGAGTCGCCGCGGATCTGCGGCCGAGTCAGGGAGTCGGCTATCGAGAATTCTCCAGAAGCTTCATTGAAACGTCCTAGCATATTGGGGAAGCCTCGTTGTAACAAGCTTGTTCTGGAAACTTCTCTATAATAACCTTGCTTGTTGAGGAAGCTTGATGACTACCTAGCTTATTCTAGAAGGCTCTTTGTAACAACCTAGCTTATGGGAGAAGCTTGATTAGGGGTTATAAAATGGACCTAAGCCTTGAGGTGAGGGGTTCAAAACTTTTGATCCAAAAACCAAATCAAGAAAGAGCTAAAATTATCCAATTCCAAATCAAGATCCAAGATCAAGAATCTTTGAGAAATTCATCGAACAACATCATTCAAGATTCCTTTACGCGAAGCCGATCGTCATCAACCAGCACGCGATTCTCGATAGATCCAAGGCTCACGGTGATCGAGTGAAGCGAAGATAGATGGAGAAATTACCTTTTCAAGGGAGTGATCGAGAGCAATTCTTCTTGTAATCTCAAATTGAAGAAGTTGTAATTTGAAATTGAATAATAAAGGTGTTCATTAATTTTAATCTCGCTTTCTTTAAATCTCTGCATTATGAAATTGTTAATTTTTGATTCTTCTATTTTCATGATGTGTGAGTAAATCTCCGCTTGCTAGGATTCAAAGGAATTTGGTAGATCAAATGGTGAGAGAATCCTCTATTCATCTTAAGTCTTATGGAGATTATAAACTTTATCAAAGAGAATCAACAATGTCCAAATTGTGAGCGAGATCAATTTATTGTGAATTTCTTCACAATTTGGGGATTAGATTGATGATCCTTCTTGTTAAAGGCTAGATAAGAATGGCAATCAATGAAAGGACAAGGGGCAATGAAGGAGAAACCCTAGTTTCTTCAAGGGATCCTAATTCTCATTTTAGCCATCAATCTAGTTTTAATTCTACCAATAGATAAGATGAATCATTTTGAATAGTCATCCATGGCTACCAATTCGTTCGAATCCTACAAGGCTTCTACAATTTTCTTGATAACTAAATCTTGAACATTTTCTTGAATTGTCTTTCTTGAGAAAGATTTTTTGAATTTCTTGAAACTATTAAATTCAACTAAATCTTGAACTATTTCTTGAATTTCTTTACTAGTTCTTTCGACTCAACTAAAGCAAGAATTTACGAATTCTTCGAATCCCAGAGGAAGACCCGTGCTCACTAACGCTCGCTACACGTGATACCGTTATTGATTGCAGTTATTACTACTAAAACATACACATCATCTTCTTTACTACTATATATTTTCTTCACAAATCAAAAAGAAGTAAAATCGTGTTATGAGCATTCAATCATGACCTCTTTAGCGAAACTAGTAAAAGCCTCATAAACACTCCTTTTCAAAATCACTTGTTTCTACAATGATATTAAGTTCATTACGCAAATGGTTTTAATAAAAACCTGTCATAGCCCTCCGACATTTCAGATATGTGATATTTAGTATGTGTGCTACGTTTGTTGGCTTTCGTTAAGGCGTAGTGTGCGGTAGCTACTTACTGCTTATCTACTGTATATGATGCGATTGGATTATGGTAGTCATACGGCTTTGTTGGCTTTCTTCAAGGGTCATGCGGGTGGGTTTAATTCAATCATGAAATATACGGGTTGAACTTGACTAGTGGACTATGGTTTGTTGGCTTTCATCAAGGTCATAGGACGTTAGGGGCAGAATATTGTCGGGAAATTCAACTGTTGAAATTTGCAATGAGATTGCATACCTTCTATAAGATAGTTGGATCCCGATACCCACTACGAGTAAAATTTACTCCTGGGAGAGTTTTACTGTAGAGTTCCTAGGCATTCTAACAAGGTTCTACAAGGCATCTACCATGCCCGATTCAAAAATTTAGCCGTGCCGAACAACCCTAACCAAGATCGTATACTAGAGATTATGCGAAAACTAGCAAGCAAACAACTTTAACACTAAGTGAAAGGGATTACAACCTTTGTAGATCCGGTCCTTCACTTCTAAAGCACTATGTTGACGTCCCTTCGCTGCGATCATCGTGATCTCGGACTCTAGTGATGGTTTTCTCGGAGGAATGAGCGGGCTAGGTCGTTGACTTCGAGGCCGAAGATGATCTACGTCGAGGAGACTCAAACTCAAGCTTCATCTTCACTAGGTCAAGAACTTTGTGAAGAGAACACCCTAAACTAAATGGCAAGTAGTAGAGGATGATGAAATAGTAAGTGGGTTCACTTTGGATTTGGTTTTCTCACTCTATTTCTTCACCTGAAATTTTTCTGGCAAGCTTTTCTTCTTCTTGAAGAAGAAGAAGAAAGAAAAGAATGATGATAAAATGAATTATTTTAAAAAGAATAATCAAGTGAAGTCTATCATAATGCAACCATGGGTGAGTTAACCTTTGTAGAGACTAAACCATAGTTTAAGTTAGTGGATTGGTTAATAAATATCTTTAGTGAGACAAAGTTAGTGGACTTGGTCAAATAATGCTAAAAGCTTCATGAAGCTTTAAGCATGACAAAGTGCACACCAATTTTGAATTACTAAATAAATATAAACCATATCCACTAACCTAAATATGGTGTAATTCATACACACACCCAAGTTTGCATGTATCATCAATCATGATACAAACTAGTGCACAAACATATATCACATATACAACTTGTGCACATCAAGTGAGAAAATCGATCTTAAGTGAACCAATACTAGTTAATGTAAAGTAATATATCAAATATATAATTATACATCAAATCATTAAATAAACACTTGATTTAATGATCCGGTCATATCGTATATAACCGACTATTATCTAGTGTATCAATGTATCGAATTAACACTTGATTCGGTAACCCGGCTATATCTCATATAACCGTCTGATGATACAAATCGCGAGAATAGAATACAGTATCACATACCGGTATTATTCTCGGTCTCGCACATATCTCATATACGCTCCTATTTCGTTTCGCTTGAGCCAGGAAACCTCTGTGTAGGACTCTAAAGACTTGTCAATACGCTGGTAGTAGGCGGTGATCATATCAATCACCCACAAGCCGCAAGCGGTCAGCTAAACGTAACGGCCACTCGTGTATTGAGCGATCAGAAGATCAACAAGCAAGCCTGCTCACACTCCTGCGAATCCAATCAGTGACACTTACCACACAGTCCGGTCTGTTCGTCTGATATGTCGCATATCTCGCCTAGGGGTGGTAAACGTCAGACCCCAGCATCTTGATAAGTCATGCCGATGTAAGGTCCATAACAAGCATGAAACTACTGATAACACTTACCAGTAAATCAGTGCAACCCTGGCCAGGGATTTCCAGTTATGGCCAGTCGAGCATAGCGCAACATCAACCCCCAATACCGGGAGAGACGAATCCCCTCCTATCGCTCATTGCCTCCATGTGAATCGGGACTGTACCCAAAAACCATCTGTTTGCACGACTCAGTAGAGCCATGGTAGGGTGGAAATCAAAGCACAGTGGAAGACACACAAGACTCTATGAGGATCTTGGGTCAACAGACTAAGCTGTACCAGTGTCACCAGAGAACTGCTATCTGACGTGAGGTATAATACCATCTGGGAGTTCTCGGCAAGTCGGTTCAGTGTACCCAGTCTCCACTGAGCACCCGCATACCGTCTCTGATGTCAAACACCAATGGATATGGGATCATCCATCGCCCATCACATGGGTCGAAAAGATTTACGCTAGTCTACTCTGGAATATCGATGCCCCGTCTCGATATTCCCACGACTAGGAACATTGAAGGATGTACTCATTGACTACCCAGGCCCCACTAGTATGATCTACATCATAGTCCTGGAAGTCGAGTACACATCCTAAGGGCTTTATCAACATGTAATAGAGAGACAGTAAGTATACATGTTAAGATAAAAAGAAACCAGATAGCGTACTATCATGTCGAGCAAGAAAGTCCTACCTATATATATCCCAGCATCCACTACAATATACATCTCATGTACAGTAATGGCCTCTAGGGCATACATATAACTAACAATCTCCCACTTGTACTAGGGCCATCTGTAGCAGTGGTTGCAGTATCTCATACTCAACCATCCCATAAAAGTCTCTCTCTGGGAAAAGGCCTTTGTGAGTGGATCCGCCGTGTTGTCCTCTGAGTCTACTCTCCTAACCTCGATCACCTTGGAGATCAACTATCTCCATGATCAAGTGATACTGTCTTGGAATATGTCTGGGTCACTGATGGGACCGGGGTTCCTTGGCCAAAGCCTCATCTCCATTGTCATACGATGGTTGGAACCTAGTTCATCACATGAACTTGTATACACCCAAACTGCCTCTTTGGTAGTATCTTTGATAGAGATGTCACCAGCCTTTATCGTCTAGTCTGCCACGGTATCTAGCTTAAAACTCTTCCGACATACCGTCCCTCCACTGAGGGTAAAGACAATGCCTGTGACTGACATTCAGTCAACCTTACCACCCTGGAAGCTGTCCAGTGATTCTCCCCAGGATCAATTGATACCATCTCACTACACCTAGTGAGAATCCTAATATCCATTTAGATCATCTCATAGATCCAAAACCCAGGATTTATGAGGTATCACCTTGATCCTATATGGAGAATCCTTGTGATAAGTGGAGATTGACCGTGCGTAGTATAGGAAACTCCTTTCCTATCAAGAGTATGTCGTCTACATACAATACGAGGAATACCAGCATACTCTCTACTACCTTTTTGTATATACAAGGTTCATCTACCATTTTGATGAAGTCAAACTCTTTGACTACCACATCAAAACAGATGTTCCAACTCCGCGATGCCTGCTTTATCACACAAAGCATCTTGCACACATTTCCGCTGCTCCCACTATTTACGAAGCCATCTGGCTGTGTTCTTATAGACGCTCTCTTCTAAATAAATATTTAGAAAAGCAGTCATGACACCCAACCTCCAGATATCATAATCATGGTATGTAGCAATGGCAAGTAGGATCCAGATGGACTTAAGCACAGCCACTGGAAAAGGTTTCATCATTATCCACGCCTGGTCGATGACGAAAACCTTTAACAAGTCTAGCTTTGAAAGTCTCAACTTTTCCATCTACACCAAGTAATCTTCTCAAGATACACTTGCTCCTGATGGGGATTTAACCCTTCAGATATAGCATCTAAAGTCCATACTTTGTTGGTGTACATGGATTCCATCTCAGATCGCTAAGCATCCAGCCATTCTTACACAGTCCCTACTCTCGATGGCCTACTTGAAACTAGTTGGGTCATCATCTCATGATGCATTCCTCACTCCCACTGTCATCGAGAAACCGAAGTATCTCTCAGGCTGATGAGGAACCCTACCAGATCGGTGGAGAGGCTGAGGTTCGTCGGGGACTATTGAATCCTTTGGTTCCACCAAATCTTCAGCTTTAGTTTGTATAGCTGGAACTCCTTTCCAGTTCTACAGATCTGACCTTGCCTCGATCTTGTCCGGATTTTGCTTTTGACATAGGCCGGACAACCCTAAATCTTAACTTGCTTAAGAGGTGAGCTCCTCCCATACCATATCTCATATGGAGTGGTAGGCACTGATTTGATTCGAACCCAATTCAATAGGTACGCAGCTTCTCAAGTGCATAACCCCCAAAAAGGAAACAGGTAACTCAGTAGTACTCATCATAGAGCGCACCATATCACATAGGGTGCGATTTCTCCTCCCCGATACACCTAGGTGCTGTGGTGTATACGGAGGAGTAATGCAGAGAGAGAATCTCATTCTCATTTGGAATAGTCCAGGAATTCCATGCACAAGTATTCTCCTCCCTGATCTCATCATAGGACATAATACTTCTACCCGATTTTGGTTTTCTACTTCTATCTTATATTCTTTGAATTTCTCAAAAAGTTTCAGACATGTGTTTCAACAAGAACATGTGTCTGAATCTAGAGAGATCATCAGTGAATGTAAGGAAGTACAAAGAACCAGTCCTGGCATATATAGACTGGGGACCTTCATACATCACTATGTATCAGTCCCAAGAGTTCACTAACTCTTTCTCTGTTTCTAGTAAATAGAGTTATGGTCATCTTATCTTTGTGACATGACTTGCAAGTTTCATAATATGTAAATTTAAACTGATTTAAATATGCATCTAAATGTAACTTAGCTAGTCGGGTCGCATTGATATGACCTAGTCTACAATGCCTCAAGAAGAATTCGTTCATTTCTGAACGCTTCCTCTTGTGTGTGTTTTGTACATTAAGAACTGTGGTTTGATTTAGAACGTTTATGCTTTTAGATAACGTGCCTGAACCGATCAACTCTTGATATAGGAAATGTGCAAAATATTATCCAACAATACAAAATTATATCCTTCTTTAATTAATAAAGAGACTGATATGATGTTGTATGTCAGGTTCGGTATCTAATAACATTCATTCAGAATCAATGTATTCTGGTAATACAGGGTGATAGTGACCAACAGACTTGGCTGCAACACTTGCACCGTTTCTATCTCATGAAACTTATCACCCGTTCTCAGTTCTTTACCTGTCTGTAGCCCATGTAACAAATTACATATATGGGATCCTGATCCGGTATCTAATACCCAGGACGTAGAGGATACTGAGAAACAGTTCTTTGTAATGAACACACCCGAAGAAGATGCATCATCATGCACTTTCTTCGTTTGGGCGGCATGGGAATCCTGGTATTCCCCTATTTCCTGCTCGGTCTTTATAACAATTATAAGTTGGAGCGGGACCAGCGTTCCCCAGCTTAGTATAACAAGCGGGTTCGGTCAATACATCCATATTATTATCTTGTTTAAGGCGTGACATGGTCGCTACCTGGAGAGAGAGAGACAAGAAAACACTTTGCGTGCGCTCTTGCAAGATTAGATTGGTTATATATTTTATCTAATCAGGATGGCTCCCACTGTTTTTTATCAAATCTTCCTTCAAACCCTAAAAAGAAAGACTAGCCGGGATTAATTACACTCTACAAGTTCGCCAATCTTTCAGCCAGGCTAGTGCCGGTACTTTGAGGGAGGTTCCCCATGCTTTCGCACGGACCTAATTAAAATAAACCTCGTTTTCCCAGGGGCGTAACCCCGTTGAGACCTTTCTAGACACCTACTTGATCGGCTAATTGTAAAGTGCAAAAATCTCCCAGGAGTAACAATTACTCGCAGTGGGTATCAGGATCCAACTATCTGATAGAAGGTATCCAATCTCATTGCAAATTTCAACTCTTGGAACTCCCGATAATGGTTTTTACCCCTAGCACTTATGACCTTAACTATGGTCAACAAATCATAAGCATTAGTCAATCTCTACCTGTCATTTCGTGATTAATTAGACCCACCCACATGACCCTTAACTAAGGTCAACAAAGTCGCATGACTGTCCTAACTAATCGCATCATATGCTGTGTAGGAAGACATCACTTACCTACCGTACACTGTGCCTTGACTATGGTCAACAAACACAACACGAATACTAAGTACTCTACTTCCTAAAATGACGGAGGGTTGCAGATGGTTTTTAAGAAAACCTTTAACGCTTTGAACTTGATCTCGTTGCAGAATCAAATGGTTTTTAAATGGAGTGTTTTTGAGGCTTTTGCTAGTTTCGCTAAAGAGGTCACTCCCGGTGAAGGGAACTCGGCTCTTTCCTCGTCGAATGAGGTGCAGGATATTCACAATACCACTATGCAAAGCAGGAACTATAAAAGCAATCAAAAGACAAACCGAAGGTTGTAGCATCTGCTAGTTATTGCTAAAGAGGTCACTCCCGGTGAAGGTATCTCGGCTCTTTCCTTATCGAATAAGGTGCTGGATGTTCTACAAGGAACACCGCTATGCAAAGCAACAACTAGAGCTACCTAATTTTTGAAATTCGATTCCACAACATCTTTTAGGTTTATTTTCTTTCATTAATCTCATTAATGAATGTCCCATCATATAAGTCCACCTAAACATCACAGATAAATACAACGTACACTTATGTCATCCGCATTCGCCTCGATGTCCCGTCTGCACCGTTAGGTTAGGTAACTAGCGGCAGAGCGGGGCAGGGCTAGCATGGGTGTAAAACATAAGCATCGTCTATATAATATATCATATATACTATATACTATATCTATCTGAACATATCACATGATCACATCACAGATAACGCAGCAGAAAACAACATATGAAATATTGGATATACTAGGACGTCCGTATTTTATTTTGAGCCTGTATAAAACACGGATTCCACGGTCGTGATGAATAGCCAATCCCACACCCCTAGACCCCTACGAGAGCGGCAAGCAACCCTACCAATTCTATAGTTAGGAGACCCGGACTCGACTCCTCGAGATGGTCTCCCACTGGACCCTAGAACCCGGTTACTTGTGCTCCCCTCCTGGGTCTATCCTAATGCGGACAAGTAAATAATATACAATGGTGACATCATCCTCAGCCCGGAAGTGCCCCAATAAAAGAATATTACATACAATGAATTTTACATGAATGAAAAAGGAAAACTCTCATCTCACATAAAAAAACCCCGACTATTCAAACACGACGATCCAATATAACATATCCAGCAACACATAATATCACATATCATCAACGTAAGTAAATCTGCGTATCCCAATTTTCGTTGATGTATAGCAACGAAACCGGCGATACACCACATATTACACTTACGGCCACAGAAAAGAAGTGTAAAACTACAACAGTTGGAATCCGCAACCTGCTTACACATCGCATGCCTAACCATCTGAATTCCTTAGACATCGCATGCCTAACAATTATAAACCCCGCATTTTAGTCTCATTATCGAAAACTCTTTTCAATATCAAGTCGGGCAATTCAACAAGATTCCCGACATCCTGATCGAATGCTCGTCGCAAACTTTAGTAGACGGCCGCACCCCCGGATGCCGTCGATGAAGTGCACTAAGGCGGAACACCGCTGCCGCGAGCACCCGAACGGATGCTTTTGGCGACGGGGTTCTCCTACAGTCACTTGGTCGGGGCTATGGGGAGAGGCTGTCTTTTAAGTTTACCCGGCGAGTATCCGCGTACGCTACTTGATTGCGACGGACTTTTGATCGATTCAAAATCCCGTGGCAACCGATCATTTGAGACTGAACTGCTAGATTTATAACATTCAAATTAGTTATCTCATAACTACATGTGGATTCCAAATATTGTATCACATTCCAGATAAATAGACAATGTTAAACTTTCCGATCGAATAATCAAACACCCAAGGTTTCCCAAATAGTTCTCAACACTTGAAATTAGTTTAAGAACATCTATCACATGCCACAGTACCAATGGTCCAGCCGTAGAAGGGTCAAGCCAACGCCTCACATGTGGCAACACCGTACTGCCCCAAACCCTAAGGTTCAAAAGGCAGTTCAAGACGGTCACATAATCGAGTTAAGGTTTGTTCTCTTCTAGAGGGTCCATCGCGTTACTTGTACGACTTAGAACGTTCTTAAACTACGGAAAAATCCAACACTTGGAAATTTTCCGGCAGGGGAAAAAGTGAGTTATTGATATCCGTTCGAACTTTTTATATAACGTTTTAGAAATCGTTTTGTGAATTTTCCCGTTTTAGGACAAAATTGTCGGTTTTTTCCGTTTTAACCCGATTTCGATCAAACGACCGTATAAGCTTACCGACACCTAATTTGGCCAAAATAAAGCTTGTGCGCGAACTTTGGGAGTATTTGGGAGGTTTTGGTTCAGATAGATTTTTCCCGAATAAAATATTATTTTAAGCGGTGTTTTGTGCACGTAAATCGGGAAAATTTTTATTTTGTGAATAAATTAATTTTGTCACTAGAATTATTTTAGAAGGTTCTTTTTAAATTTCTAGATTTTTTTTGGTGACTAATGGTTTCTTTTTAAAATTAAAAGAAAAGGGTGTAATGGTGGCAAAATGCATTAATTAGCATTTATTACTCTTTTTCCTTGCTTTTTCTTCACAAAATATTACACAAAACCCCCCTCTCACATCGGCCGACCCTCATCCCCCCATTTCTGTCCTAAACATTTCCAAACTCATTTCTCTCTCATTTTCTTTCAAAAACACAAAAATAAATCCAAAAATTCCTATATAAATATTAAACCATTTTTCCTTCACTAATCCTTCATGGATCTTCATCAAAGCTTGATTTTTGGAGGCTAAAGTGATGGATCTAATTTCTTTTTGGTGTTCTTGAGGAGGTATAATTTCTTACCTTAATCCATAATTAATTGCTTTAATCTTTAACTAGCTAATTTAGTTAACTATTTAAGTGCTTAGTTTAGCATTTAATTCATGATTAATTCATTATATTTGGTTTAAGAAATTCATGTTAGGGTTAAATTTTGATTAAGTGATTAGTGTTTAATTCAAGTGTTAAATTGTGTTTTGGAAAAGAATAATCTAGTAGAAAGTGTTAAAATTTGCTAATAAGCATTTTGTTTAATTAAGCAAAATTGCTTACTAGATTTTTGCTAAAACATAATTAGCGAGTGTTAAAAATATTGGATTGGTTTAGATAGCTTAGTTAAGCTATTTTAAGGTATTTGTAATTGTTAGATTTGTGTTATCTTGAATCTAGTGCGATATATTGCGATAGGTTGCTTACTAGATTTCGGGGTTTTCCGACGTAGGGTTCGTTTGGTAGTTGCGAGGTTATATCCAGTGTATTCCTCGTAATTTTTGTGTTGTGTTGCGCGATCGGGACGATCGAGGTCCAGAATTGGTGTGTTTTGTAGTTTAGCGACCCCAATTAGGGTTTTGGCCTGTATCGTGCGCGATAGATGCGCTAAGCGCGCAGTGTAATTTTCCGGGCGTTTTCGTCGCGTTTCGTTGTCTTTTCGTCATTTTAGGATATTTAGCTTATGTGTTGTATTTATGAAATTTTAGGTTCGCAAGCAGGGACTTCGGGTGCTGCGGACAAGGGGAAGCAGGTGGTCGGATTTTCATAGCTCGAGACTATATGTGAGTAGATTTAACATCTACGGGGAAATCGCCCGTATGGCGTTATGCGTCGGGGCGAATATGATATGATAGCTGCATGTATTTGCATATTAGTTACTTTCATATGAATGTCATTGCATAGCATTATCTGTTGTACTTGACTTGTACCTTTAGATATAACACATTACTGAGGTTCATGTTGCACGAGCACTAAATTGTATGCTACACCCACACCGTCTGTAATTGCCATGACACGCAAAAACACCTACATATGTGATATGATAGTGGATAGGAATGATTGGAGTAATAACTCTTATTCTATTATGCATATGAAATACTGTGGGCACATACATACTTGATATTGCATTGGGCAGGAATAGTTAAGGTAGTGAACCTTATTCCACTTCACTTATATCTTGCTATAATTACCTATACATCATGCATACCTATTGACATGTACACCCTCGTATTTGATTACATGTAGATACTTAAACCCTGCTACACTTACATGTACACTTCATATGATACTGCATTTATTTTCGAAGGAATTGGGAACAGCATGATATGTTTTTAAAGCTAGATTCAATTTAATGAGCGGTTTTCCCTTTATATGCTCATATTGATGTTTTATGTTGCATATATCAGTTTTATATGGATTTTACGCATTGAGATATGGATTTCATATGATTTATGGATTTGAGAACCGTGGAGGATATTTTCAAGAAAACTTTGTATTGTTTGAAAACCCGGTTTCTCTTGATATGATATTTGATGCGTCCACCATGTGATTTCTCGGTTCTGAGATTTGGCTTGTGATACCCGATTCGAGGAGCGGGATGCACCGTCTGCGGGTACATGGTGGACCCGGTATGGTACCCCGGGGTGAGTGGTGATTTCGTGGTGTAGACGATAAACCTGATGGTGGGACCACTACCTACCGGTGATTGTATTTGGACTCGGCGGTTATCATGGAGATACCGACCGGAGTGAGGTATGACATATCGTCAGGGCTAGTCATGGTGACAGCGCCTGAGTTATGAGGATTTACGTGTCGATGCTAGACACGGGTTTCATGATGTTTCGAGTGTCGGTGTTGGACACTCAGGATTTCGTGAGACATACAGGATTTGAGGGCCGATCTGAGGATGCGGTGCCTAAGGATTTGGGATTTGATGTGTCAGTGAGGGACACTGATGTTTTTCCATGCTGATGATTTTTGCATGAGATTCTATATTATATCATCCCACACTCAGGATTATGTTGATAAGCATCGTTTCATGTAGTTGCAGTACCCTGATGATGTACCTTTACATGATTGTTGCATATTCACCTATCATACTTATGCTACCGGATTACTTGTGAAAGATAGATCGTTGTTCGTGCATACTTGCGATTACTGTATGATGTTATTTACTATTCACGAGTTGGCAACTCACCCCCGTTGTGACACAGTGTTGTGCAGGACTTACCCTCTGAGTAGTCGCGGCAGGGCATCTTATCATCTCTACTTTTGCGGATACCGCTACGGTTGGCTGTAAAGCCTTTCTTTTAGGTGGGTTGCGGTTATCTGTTTGTACTTTGTATATATTTTGTTGGATCTAGTATTCTCCATCTACCACTATGTTGTATATGACTTAGAGACGACTTGTGAGGATTCAATGTTATTTTGTGGTGACTTTGGGAGCCGTGCTCGTGGGAGCCGGTTTTGTTGAAAAGTTTTACTTCTTTATGCAGTTTCCTTTTATATTTCTTCGCTTCGGCGTCGTATATATGTTGTGGTGGTTGTCTCCGCCGTTGGGCGTGATTTGCTCCTATTTGGGATGCTTTTATTATTATCTATGTTGTACCCGTTTTCGGGGTTAGTTTTTACAAAGGAGGTGCTGCCGAAATTTTTAAGAACGAAAACTAAACTTATAGATTTTTACTTGAAAAATTCCGAATGTTTAAAACTATGTTTTCTCCGTTGATCCAGTTTTGGGTGGTTTAGATTTCTGGGTTTCGGCTTACTTAAGTTGCGTACGCCTTTAGACGTTACGTAGTTTAAGTGCCGGTTACGGGCCAAATTTGGGTCGTGACATTTTAACACGTTCTAAAATTACCCGGAAAAACATAAACGAAGTTAAATTATCCGATCGAATCAACGAATCCCCAATACAATCCTAGAAAACTCAACACTTGAGTGGAATTAAAAAATTCCCAGAAAAAATGACAAGAAAGGACCTAAGAATAAATATATGAAGTATGAGGGACTAAGTCATAATTTTGGCAGCGGAACAGCCGCCAAACCCTTGGTTTGGCCGCGGTTCCGCGGTCATATAAGAGCATTAGTGGGCCGTACATCACAGTAATTCTTAGATTTTCCTGCTTAATTTTCTGAGCATTTTTAATTCATAAAAAAGCACATTTTTGAAAATTGTCCAGAGAAGGGTTCGTATCGGTGTATCCGGTTTCGATCGGACTTTAAACATCGCTCAGACTTCGCCTAAATCTCTAGCTTGGCTCTGATACCACTGTAGGGTTCCTAGGCACTCTAACAAGGTTCCACAAAGAAATGAGCCAATGAGCGATAGGAGGGGATTCGTCTCTCCCGGTATTGGGGGTTGATGTTGCGCTATGCTCGACTGGCCATAACTGGAAATCCCTGGCCAGGGTTGCACTGATTTACTGGTAAGTGTTATCAGTAGTTTCATGCTTGTTATGGACCTTACATCGGCATGACTTATCAAGATGCTGGGGTCTGACGTTTACCACCCTAAGGCGAGATATGCGACATATCAGACGAACAGACCGGACTGTGCGGTAAGTGTCACTGATTGGATTCGCAGGAGTGTGAGCAGGCTTGCTTGTTGATCTTCTGATCTCTCAATACCCGGGTGGCCGTTACGTTTAGCAGACCGCTTGTAGCTTGCGGGTAATTGATATGATCACCGCCTACTGCCGGCGTATTGACGAGACTTTAGAGTCCTACACAGAGGTTTCCTGGCTCAAGCAAAACGAAATAGGAGCGCATATGAGATATGTGTGGGACCGAGAATAATACCAGTATGTGATACTGTATTCTATTCTCGCGATTTGTATCATCGGACGGTTATATGAGATATAGCCGGGTTACCGAATCAAGTGTTGATTCGATACATTGATACACTAGATATTAGTCGGTTATATGCGATATGACCGGATCATTAAATCAAGTGTTGATTTAATGATTTGATGTATAATTATATATTTGATATATTACTTTACATTAACTAGTATTGGTTCACTTAAGATCGATTTTCTCACTTGATGTGCACAAGTTGTATATGTGATATATGTTTGTGCACTAGTTTGTATCATGATTGATGATACATGCAAACTTGGGTGTGTGTATGAATTACACCATATTTAGGTTAGTGGATATGGTTTATATTTATTTAGTAATTCAAAATTGGTGTGCACTTTGTCATGCTTAAAGCTTCATGAAGCTTTTAGCATTATTTGACCAAGTCCACTAACGTTGTCTCACTAAAGATATTTATTAACCAATCCACTAACTTAAACTATGGTTTAGTCTCTACAAAGGTTAACTCACCCATGGTTGCATTATGATAGACTTCACTTGATTATTCTTTTTTAAAATAATTCATTTTATCATCATTCTTTTCTTTCTTCTTCTTCTTCAAGAAGAAGAAAAGCTTGCCAGAAAAATTTCAAGTGAAGAAATAGAGTGAGAAACCCAAATCCAAAGTGAACCCACTTCCTATTTCATCATCCTCTACTACTTGCCATTTAGTTTAGGGTCTTCTAAAAGGGATTACAACCTTTGTAGATCCGGTCCTTCACTTCTAAAGCTCCATGTTGACGTCCCTTCGTTGCGATCATCGTGATCCCGGACTCTAGTGATGGTTTCCTCGGAGGAATGAGCGGGCTAGGTCATTGATTTCGAGGCCGAAGATGATCTACGTCGAGGAGACTCAAACTCAAGGTCCATCTTCACTAGGTCAAGAATTTTGTGAACAGAACACCCTAAACTAAATGGACAGTAGTAGAGGATGATGAAATAGGAAGTGGGTTCACTTTGGATTTGGGTTTCTCACTCTATTTCTTCACTTGAAATTTTTCTAGCAAGCTTTTCTTCTTCTTGAAGAAGAAGAAGAAGAAAGAAAAGAATGATGATAAAATGAATTATTTTAAAAAGAATAATCAAGTGAAGTTTATCATAATGCAACCATGGGTGAGTTAACCTTTGTAAAGACTAAACCATAGTTTAAGTTAGTGGATTGGTTAATAAATATCTTTAGTGAGACAAAATTAGTGGACTTGGTCAAATAATGCTAAAAGCTTCATGAAGCTTTAAGCATGACAAAGTGCACACCAATTTTGAATTACTAAATAAATATAAACCATATCCACTAACCTAAATATGGTGTAATTCATACACACACCCAAGTTTGCATGTATCATCAATCATGATACAAACTAGTGCACAAACATATATCACATATACAACTTGTGCACATCAAGTGAGAAAATCAATCTTAAGTGAACCAATACTAGTTAATGTAAAGTAATATATCAAATATATAATTATACATCAAATCATTAAATCAACACTTGATTTTATGATCCGGTCATATCGCATATAACCGACTAATATCTAGTGTATCAATGTTTCGAATCAACACTTGATTCGGTAACCCGGTTATATCTCACATAACCGTCCGATGATACAAATCGCGAGAATAGAATACAGTATCACATACTGGTATTATTCTCGGTCCCGCACATATCTCATATGCGCTCCTATTTCGTTTCGTTTGAGCCAGGAAACCTCTGTGTAGGACTCTAAAGAATCGTCAATACGCCGGCAGTAGGCGGTGATCATATCAATCACCCACAAGCCGCAAGCGGTCTTCTAAACGTAACGGCCACCCGGGTATTGAGCGATCAGAAGATCAACAAGCAAGCCTGCTCACACTCCTGCGAATCCAATCAGTAACACTTACCGCACAGTCTGGTCTGTTCGTCTGATATGTCGCATATCTCGCCTAGGGGTGGTAAATGTCAGATCCCAGCAGCTTGATAAGTCATGCCGATGTAAGGTCCATAACAAGCATGAAACTACTGATAACACTTACCAGTAAATCAGTGCAACCCTGTCCAGGGATTTCCAGTTATGGCCAGTCGAGCATAGCGCAACATCAACCCCCAATACCGGGAGAGACGAATCCCCTCCTATCGCTCATTGCCTCAATGTGAATCGAGACTGTACCCAAAAACCATCTCTTTGCACGACTCGGTAGAGCCGTGGTAGGGTGGAAATCAAAGCACAGTGGGAGACACACAAGACTCTATGACGATCTCGGGTCAACAGACTAAGCTGTACCAGTGTCACCAGAGAACTGCCATCTGACGTGAGGTATAATACCATCTGGGAGTTCTCGGTGAGTCCGTTCAGTGTACCCAGTCTCCACTGAGCACCCGCATACCGTCTCTGATGTCAAACACCAATGGATATGGGATCATCCATCGCCCATAACATGGGTCGAGAAGATATACGCTAGTCTACTCTGGAATATCGATGCCCCGTCTCGATATTCCCACGACTAGGAACATTGAAGGATGTACTCATTGACTACCCAGGCCCCACTAGTATGATCTACATCATAGTCCTGGAAGTCGAGTACACATCCTAAGGGCTTTATCAACATGTAATAGAGAGACAGCAAGTATACATGTTAAGATAAAGAGCAACCAGATAGCGTACTGTCATGTCGAGCAAGAAAGTCCTACCTATATATGTCCCAGCATCCACTACAATATATATCTCATGTACAGTAATGGCCTCTAGGGCATACATATAACTAACATTTACACATCATAATTTGCCGATCAAGTAGGTGTCTAGAAATGTGTTAACGGGTAGGTCCGTGCGAAAGCATGGGGAACCTCCCTCAAAGTACCAACATTGGCCTGGCTGAAAGATTGGGGAATTTGTAAGGTGTAATTAATCCCGGCTAGTCTTACCTTTTAGGGTTTGAAGGAAGATTTGATAAAAACAATGGGAGCCATCCTGATTAGATAAGATAACAACCAATCTAATCTTACAAGAACATACGCTAAAGTGTTTTCTTCTTTCTCTCTCCAGGTAGCGACCATGTCAGGCCTTAATCAAGATAATAATATGGATGTATTGACTGAACCCGCTTGTTATAATGAGCAGGGGAACGTTGGTTCCATTCTTTCTTATAATTGTTATAAGACTGAGCAGGGAATAGGGACATATCTTGATTCCCACGCCGCCCAAACGAAGAACAAGCATGTTGATGCATCTTCTTCGGGTGTGTTAGTTAACGAGAACTGTTTCTCAATACACTCTACGTCCTGGGTATTAGATACTGTTACTTATATATATGCCCTAGAGGCCATTGTTGTACATATGATGTATATTATAGTGGATGCTTGGATATATATAGAGAGGACTTTCTTGCTCGACATGATAGTATGCTATTTGGTTTCACTTTGTCTTAACATGTTGACTTATATTAGTTTACTGTCTTTCTTTCACATGTTGATAAAGACCTTAGGATATGTACTTGACTACTCGGAATATGATGAGATCATACTAGTGGGGCAAGGGTAGTCAATGAGTACATCCTATAACTGTTCCTAGTCGAGGGTGTATCGAGACCGGGCATCGATACACCAGAGTAGACTAGCGTATACGCATCTTGACCTATATGATGGGCGATGGATGATCCCATATCCAACGGTGTTTGACATCAAAGATGGTGTACGGGTGCTCAGTGGAGACTGGGTACACTGAACGGACTCGCCGAGAACTCCTAGATGGTAATATACCTAGCAGTTCTCCGGTGACACTGGTACAGGTTAGTCTGTAGACCCGGGATCGTCATAGAGTCTTGTGTGATTCCCACCGTGCTTTGATTTCCACCTTACCACGTCCAAGAGGGCGTGAAAAACGGTGGCTTTTGGGTATAGTCCCGAATCATATGGAGGCAATGAGCAATAGGAGGGGTTTCGTCTCTCCCGGTATAGGGAGTTGATGGTGTGCTGTGTTCGATTGGCTATAACTGGAATTCCCTGTCCAGGGCTGATATAGAGTGCTACTGGTAAGTGTTATCAGTAGTTTCTTGACCTGTTATGAGCCTCACATCGACATTACTTATCGGTTACTGGGGTCTGACGTTTACCACCCCTAGACTAGATATGCAACATATCAGACGAAGAGACCGGACTGTACGATAGTGTTACTGATTGGATTCACAGGAGAATGTACAGGCTTGCTTGTTAATCTTCTGATCGCTCAATACCTGGGTAGCTGTTACGTTTAGCTGACCGCTTGCAGCGTGGGTGTTTGATATGATCATCACCCACTGCCGGCGTATTGGCTATTCTTTAGAGTCCTACACAGAGGTTCCTGGCTTAGGCAAAACGGAGTAGGAGCACATATGTGATATGTGTGGGACCGAGAATAATACAATATGAGATACCATATTCTATTCTCGCGATATATAATATAGCCGGGTCATCGGATCAAGTGTTGATTCGATGAATCGGTACTTGTTATATAAGTCGGTTATATGCGATATAGCCGGATTGTTGGATCAAGTGTTGATTCGATAATTTAATGTATAATTATATATGTGATATATTACATTACATTAACTAATATTAGCTCGCTTTATTGATTCATTTTCTCACCGGTTAATACATTGATATATATGCGATATATGTTAATTGCATTATTTTCTTTTGTTACAAAAATATATTATATATGTGATATATAATATTGTAACAAGTTATGATTATGAATGCAACATGATTTGTGGAGATTAAACAAGTTAGGTTTTGATTTGGGTTAGCATATGGGTTAGCTTTTTCATGAGCTTTCATGAAGCTTCTTGAAGCTTTGACTTTATCTTTTATCTTTGGATTTTTGTGGAGTCATTGTTAACCCAACCAAAACCCTTAACCTATGGTTAATTCTCTACAAAGGTTAAGCCCTTCATACTTAACCAAAGGTTTCAATTATAACCATAGAAATAATTCATTATTCATCACATATACTTTTCTTCTTCTTCCTCTTTGAAAAGCTTTCTTGCTTTTGGGTTAGTGATGAATAAGTGTGAGAAATTGAAAGAAAAAGAGAGCTAAATTCCTACTTCATCATCCTTATCTATTCTAGCCACTTAGATTAGGGTGTTCACTTCACTAATACTTGATTAGAGAAGTGAGAGCTTGAGTTAAAGATTCTTCAAGGCAGATCATCTTCGAAAAGGAAGACTTCAAGCAAGCATGGATCATTCGGCTTGTGGAGCTTCTCTAGAGTCCGGAAGTTCATGGATCGCGGCGAAGGGACTACTACTCGGAGCTTATGAAGCGAAGGAATGGACTACAAATGTTGTAATCCCTTTCTCTTAGATGTAAAGTTGTTTACTTGCTATGTTAACCCTAATTATCTAGCAAAGATCCTCGATTTAGGTTGTTCGGAACTTGAAAATTTTAAATTCGGCATGGTTAATGCCTTATAGACCCTTGTGATAGTGCCTAGTAACCTTACAATGGTATCAGAGCCTAGCTAGAGCATTAGGCGACGTGTAGACGAAGTTAAAAGTCCGATTGAACCCCAAAACGTCGTATTTGACCCCCTCTCTGGATTTTTTTTAAAAAGATGGTTTTTTCCACAATAAAAATACTCAGAAAAATAAGCAGGTGATTCTATGGATAACTGTGAAATATGAACCCCTAATTCCTTCAAGTCACCGTGGAACCGCGGCAATACCAGGCTTTTCGCGGCGGTTCCGCGGCCGTACTTGGGTATTAGGGATAGATATTTCTAGGTAACATCCGTAGGTATTACTACATGCTTCTGGGAATTTTTAATATTACTCAAGTGTTGAGTTTTCTGGAGATCTTTAGAATTCGTTGATTCAATCGGAAACTTTAACATCGTTTTGTTTTTC
The DNA here is from genome assembly GCA_030015575.1 of Agapanthus africanus. Classification (NCBI taxonomy): domain Eukaryota; kingdom Viridiplantae; phylum Streptophyta; class Magnoliopsida; order Asparagales; family Amaryllidaceae; genus Agapanthus; species Agapanthus africanus. The sequence goes on from JASDDO010000004.1 coordinate 214,785,993, forward strand.
GGGTAATTTAGAACGTGTTAAAAGGTTCGAACGGATATCAATAACTCATTTTTCCCATGACGGAAAACTTTCAAGTGTTGGATTTTTCCTCAGTTTAAAACTTTCGGGAAATTATGCTAGTGTATCTGTGGACCCTCTAGAAGAACGTAACCTTAACTTGATTATGTGACCGTCAAAACTGCCACTGAACCCTAGGGTTTGTGGTAGTTTAGCATTGCCACATGTGAGGAGTTAGTTTGACCCTTCTACGGCTGGTTCGTTGGGGCTGTGACATGTTCTGGGATTTTTGAACTCCGCTCAAGTGTTGAGCTATTTGGGAAATCTTGGGTATTTGATTATTCGATCGGAAAGTTTAACATTGTCTATTTATCTGGAATGTGATACAATAAGTGGAATTCATATAGTTAGGCATGAAATGCGAAGTATGTGATATTTCAGATTTAAGATGTCTAAAGTATTTGTGGATTCCAAATGTTGTAGTTTTACATTTTCTTTTCTGTGACCGTAAGCGTAGTATGTGGTGTATCGCCGGCTTCGTTGCTTTACATCAACGACAATCGGGATACGCATACTTGCTTACGTTGATGATATGAGATATTATGTGTTGCTGTGATATGTTATATTTGATCGTCGTGTTCTGAATAGCCGGGGGTTTTATGTGAGATGAGGGTTTTAATTTTCATTCATGTAAAATTCATTTGTATGTAATATTCTTTTATTGGGGAACTTCTAGGTTGTGGATGATGTCACCATTGTATATTATTTACTTTTCGCATTAGGTAAACCCAAGGAGGGGAGCACAAGTAACCGGGTTCTAGGGTCCAGTGGGAGGCCATCTCGAGGAGTCGAGATCGGGTCTCCTAACCCTAGAATTGGCAGTGTTGCTTGCCGCTCTCGTAGGGGTCTAGGGATGTGGGTTTGGTTATTCATCGCGACCGTGGAATCCGTGTTTTATACAGGCTCGATATAAAACACAGACGTCCTAGTCTATCCAATATTTCATATGTTATCTTCTGCTGCAATGTTCTGTGATGAGATCATATTATTGCCTGAGACGAATGCTTATACTATATATATGATCATATATAAATATTACTGCTTCCGTTTCTTCTGTGATGCTTAGGAAGCATAATTGATGGGATTTATTAATGAGATTAATAAAAGAAAAGAAACCTAAAAGATATTGTAGAATCAAAACTTTACAGAAAAGGGTAGCTACAGTTCTTGCTTTGCATAACTGTATATATGATATACCCTGCACCTTATTCGATGAGGAAAGAGCCATGATCTCTTCACCGGGAGTGACCTCTTTAGAAAAACTGGCAGATGCTACAAACTCGCGGTTTAGTTTTTGATTGCTTCTACAGTTCTTGCTTTGCACAGCGGTATTTGTGAAATATCATGCACCTTATTCGATAAGGAAAGAGCTGAGATCGTTTCACCAGGAGTGAACTCTTTAGCGAAACTAGAAAAGCCTAAAAAACACTCCTTTTCAAAATCACTTGTTTCTACAACGATATCAAGTTATTTACGCTCATGGTTTTCTGAAAAACTTGCGTAGCCCTCCGTCATTTCAGATAGACACTAGTTAGTATTCGTGCTGCATTTGTTAACCTTAGCCAAGGCGTAGTGTACGGTAGCTAATTAGTATTTATCTGCTAAAACATGAGATGTGATTGAGTTAGGGTAGTCGTACGACTTTGTTGACCTTATCCAAGGGTCTTACATATGGGTTTAATTCAATCGGGAAATGACGGGTTGAACTTGGCTGGCACTTATGATTTGTTGACCTTTGCCAAGGTCATGAGTTGCTAGGGGCAAAAGCATTATCGGGAATTTCAAGTGTTGAAATTTGCAATGAGATTGCATACCTTCTATGAGATAGATGGATCCCGATACCCACTGCGAGTAAGAGTTACTCCTGGGAGAATTTTACACAGGACAATTAGCCGATCAAGTAGGTGTCTAGAAAGGTGTTAACGGGGTTATCCCTCTGGGAAAACAAGGTTTATTTTAATTAGGTCCGTGCGAAAGCATGGGGAACCTCCCTCAAAGTACCAACACTGGCCTGGCTGAAAGATTGGCGAACTTGTAAGGTGTAATTAATCCCGGCTAGTCTTTCCTTTTAGGGTTTGAAGGAAGATTTGATAAAAACAGTGGGAGACATCCTGATTAGATAAGATTATAACCAATCTAATCTTGCAAGAGCATACGTTAAAGTGTTTTTTTCTCTCTCTCTCCATGTAGCGACCAAGTCAGGCCTTAATCAAGATAATAACATGGATGTATTGAATGAACCCGCTTAGTATACTGAGCAGGGGAACGTTGGTCCCGTTCTTTCTTATAAGTGTTATAAGACTGAGAAGGGAATAGGAGAATATCTGGATTCTTACGCCGCCCAAACGAAGAACAAGCATGTTGATTCATCTTCTTCAGGTGTGTTAGTTATCGAGAACTGTTTCTCAGTTCACTTTACGTCCTGGGTATTAGATACCGGATCGGGATCCCACAAATGTAATATGTTACATGGGCTACGAAAAGGTAGAGAACTGGGAATGGGTGATCATCCGTAAGAGTAGGGAATGGTGCAGATGTTGCAGCCAAGGCAGTTGGCGAATATCACCTTGTGTTACCAAATGGTAATACATTGGTTCTGAACGAGTGTTATTACATTCCGACCCTGATATGCAATATTATGTCAGTTTCTTTATTGAATAAAGAAGGATATAATTTTGTAGTACAGGATAATGTTATGAACATATTCCTGAATCAAAAATTGATAGGATCAGGATCGTTAAATAATGGCATATACGTTCTCAACCAAACTACAGTACTTAATGTACAAAACACACACAAGAGGAGGAGTTCAGAAATGAATGAATCCTTCTTGTGGCATTGTAGACTAGGTCATATCAATACGACACGGCTAGCTAAATTACATAATGATGGATATTTGAATCCGTTCGAATTTTCATCTTATGATACTTTCCAGTCATGTTTCAAAGGCAAGATGACCAAAACTCCGTTTAGTGGACACGGAGAAAGAGTTACAGAACTCTTAGGACTAATACATAGTAATGTATGTGGTCCTATGTCTACACATGCCAGGAACGGTTCTTCCTACTTCATTACATTCACTGATGATCTCTCAATATACGGACATGTGTTCCTGATGAAACACAAGTCTGAAGCTTTTGAGAAATTCAGAGAATATAAGCACGAAGTAGAGAACCAAACGGGCAAAAGTATTAAGATCCTTCGATCTGATCGAGGAGGAGAATACTTAAGCAATGAGTTCCTGGACTATCTAAAAGAGAATGGGATTCTCTCTCAGCTTACTCCTCCTTATACACCACAACACAACTGTGTATCGGAGCGGAGAAATTGTACCCTATTAGATATGGTGCGCTCTATGATGAGCATTGCTGAGTTTCCTATTTCCTTCTAGGGGTATGCGCTTGAAACAGCCATATACCTATTGAATAGAGTTCAAACCAAATCGGTGCCTACCACTCCATATGAGATATGGAATGGGAAGAGACCATCTTTTAAAAGAGTTAAGATATGAGGTTGTCCGGCCTATGTAAAAAAGCAAAATACGGACAAGCTCGAGACACGATCAGTTCTTTGCAAGTTTGTAGGATATCCAAGCAATTCGAATGGATATCTATTCTACCACGGTGAACAATAAAAGGTGTTTGTTGCTCAACATGCCACCTTTGTAGAAAAGGAATTTCTTGCAAAATAAATTAGTGGTGAAGTGGTAGAGCTGGAAGAGGTTCCAGCACCACAAACTACAACTGATGATTTAATGGAACCAGAGGATTCAGTAGTCTCCAACGAACCCTAGCCTCTCCACCGATCTGGTAGAGTTTCTCATCCACCTGAGAGATACTACGGTTTTCTCGTTGATGGTGGGAGCGAGGATTGCATCATGGAAGATGATGACCCGACTAGTTTCGAGCAGGCCATCATGAGTGGGGACTCAGTGAAGTGGCTGGATGCAATACCATCTGAGATGGAATCCTTGTACACCAACAAAGTATGGACTTTGGAAGTTGCTCCTGAAGGGGTAAAACCCATTGGGAGCAAATGGATCTTTAAGAAGAAACTTGGTGTAGATGGAAAAGTTGAGACTTTCAAAGCTAGACTTGTTGCAAAGGGTTTTCGTCAACGACCAGGTGTGGATTATGACGAAACCTTTTCTCCAGTGGCTATGCTTAAGTCCATCCGGATCCTACTTTCCTTTGCTGCATACTATGACTACGAAATTTGGCAGATGGATGTTAAGACCGCCTTTCTAAATGGTGATTTAGAAGAGTGCGTGTACATGACTCAGCCAGAGAGCTTCGTAGACAGTGGGAGCAGCGGAAAGGTGTGCAAGCTGCTTAAATCTATCTACGGGTTAAAGCATGCATCGCAGAGTTGGAACATCTGCTTTGATGCTGTAGTCAAAGAGTTTGACTTCATCAAAAACGTAGATGAACCTTGTATATACAAGAAGGTTGCAGAGAGTAAGGTTGTCTTCCTCGTATTGTACGTGGATGACATACTCTTGATAGGAAATGATGTTCCTATGCTGCACTCGGTCAAGCTCTTCTTATCAAAAAGATTCTCAATAAAAGATCTAGGTGATACCTCCTGCATACTGGGAATTAAGATCTATAGAGATATATCTAAACGGATATTGGGATTGTCCCAATCCAGGTACATTGACACCATACTAAAGAGGTTTAGTATAGAAGAATCCAAGCGTGTGAACCAACCCACGATCTCTGGACTCACTCTCTCCAAAGAGATGTCTCCCAAGACTGATTTGGAGAGAGCTCGCATGCAAGTGATACCCTATGCTTCGACAGTAGGCTCTATCATGTACGTGATGCTATGTACCAGACCCGATGTAGCATACTCACTAAGTGTAGTGAGTAGGTATCAAGCATATCCTGGAGAGAGTCACTGGATAGCTGTGAAGAACATTCTCAAGTACCTGAGAAGGACTAAGGAGATGTTCTTGGTGTATGGTAACGGTGAACTCCAGGTGGAGTCCTTTACCAATTCAAGCTTCCAAAGTGATAAGGGTGACTCTAAGTTGCACTCACGGTTTTTCTTTACCCTCAATGAAGGGGTGGTGTGTTAGAAGAGTTCCAAACAGGAAACCGTTGCAGACTCGACAATGGAGGCTGAATACATCGCTGCCAACGATGCTGCCAAAGAGGCTGTCTGGATGAAATAGTTCATCACCGAACTTGGAGTGGTTCCATCCATTGAGCATCCAATACCTTTGTATTGTGATAACAATGGAGCAGTGGCTTTGGCCAAGGAACCCAGGTAGAAGTCTAGACATATTCTGAGGCGGTATCACCTGATCCTGGAGATAGTTGATCGCCGGGAGATCGAGATCAGGAGAGTTGATACGAAGGACAACACTGCGGGTCCACTCACGAAGGACATTCCCCAGACGCAGTTTGAGAGACACTTCGGGATGTTGGGTATGAGATACTATAACAACTGGCCTTAGTGCAAGTAGGAGATTGTTAGTTATATATATACCCTAGAGGCCATTGTTGTACATATGATGTATATTATAGTGGATGCTTGGATATATATAGAGAGGACTTTCTTGCTCGACATGATAGTATGCTATTTGGTTTCACTTTGTCTTAACATGTTGACTTGTATTAGTTTACTGTATTGCTCTCACATGTTGATAAAGCCCTTAGGATATATACTCGACTACTGGGACTATGATGAGATCATACTAGTGGGGCCTGGGTAGTCAATAAGTACATCCTATAACTGTTCCTAGTCGAGGGTGTATCGAGACAGGGCATCGATACACCAGAGTAGACTAGCGTATACGCATCTTGACCCATATGATGGGCGATGGATGATCCCATATCCATCGGTGTTTGACATCAAAGATGGTGTACGGGTGCTCAGTGGAGACTGGGTACACTGAACGGACTCACCGAGAACTCCTAGATGGTAATATACCTATCGTCAGATAGCAGTTCTCTGGTGACACTGGTACAGGTTAGTCTGTAGACCCGAGATCGTCATAGAGTCTTGTGTGATTCCTACTGTGCTTTGATTTCCACCTTACCATGTCTAAGAGGGCGTGCAAAATGGTGGCTTTTGGGTACAGTCCTGAATCACATGGAGGCAAGGAGCGATAGGAGGGGTTTCGTCTCTCCCGGTATAGGGAGTTGATGTTGTGCTGTGTTCAATTGCCTATAACTGGAAGACCCTGGCCTGGGATGATATAGAGTGCTACTTGTAAGTGTTATCAGTAGTTTCTCGACCTGTTATGAGCCTCACATCGACACGACTTATTGGTTACTGGGGTCTGACGTTTACCGCCCCTAGACTAGATATGCAACATATCAGACGAAGAGACGGGACTGTACGGTAGTGTTACTGATTGGATTCACAGGAGAATATACAGGTTTGCTTGTTGATATTCTGATCGCTCAATACCTGGGTGGCTGTTACGTTTAGCTGACCGCTTGCAGCTTATGGGTGTTTGATATGATCATCACCCACTGCCGGTGTATTGACGATTCTTTCGAGTCCTACACAGAGGTTTTCTGGCTCAGGCAAAACGGAGTAGGAGCACATATGTGATTTGTGCGGGACCGAGAATAATACGATATGAGATACCGTATTATATTCTCGCGATATATAATATAGCCGGGTCATCGGATCAAGTGTTGATTCGATGAATCGGTACTTATTATGTAGGGTTCCTAGGCACTCTCAAGAGGTCTCACAAGGCATCAACCATGCCAATTTCAAAAATTGACGGTGCCGAGAAACCCTAACAAGATCGTTGGCTAGATTTTTAAGCGAAAAAGAAACTAGCTAACAACTTAGCTAAAGAGAAAACGGAAATACAACCTTTGTACATCCGGTTCTCCACCTCCATGGCTCCGCGATGAAGTCTCCTCGCTGTACAAATCGGATCTTGGGCTCTAGCGTCGGCTTCATCGGAGAAAAAGCGGGCTAGGTCATCGACAACGATGCCGAAGATGATCTACGTCGAGGCATCGCTAGATCAAGCTCCAACTTCACCAAGTCATGAAACTTGTGAAGAAAACACACTCTACTACTTGGCAAGAGGTAGAGGATGAAGAAATAGGAGATGGGTTCACTTTAGAATTGGATTTCTCACTCTTTTTCTCACTTTGCCATTAAAGCTATCAAGCTTTTTCTTGAAGTGAAGAAGAAGAAGAAGATGAAGAATATGATAAGTGTTATTATAATAAACAAAAAGAATTCCTTCTTATCATATTCTCAACCATAGTTAAGTGTAGAGAATCAACTAGGGTTAGTTCAAATGGTTAGGGTTAAGCAAGAGATAAGAATGATGACTTAGTCAAAGCTTCATGAATGTTCAACTAAAAAACAAACAAAGGCACCATTCTTATATATTTATCAAAAATGAATAAACAAATAAATAAAAGAATAAGCAAAACCCTAATCATCAACTTAACCATGGTTTAATTCTTTACACTTAACCAAATGAGCATGTATCATCAAACATGATACAAACATGTGCACAAAAGTATATCACATATACAACTTGCACATCAAGTGAGAAAATCCCTTTAAAGTGAACCAATACTAGTTAATGCAAAGTAATATATCAAATATATAATTATGCATTAAATCATTAAATCAACACTTGATTTAATGATCCGGTCATATCGCATATAACCGACTAATATCAACAGTAACAACTTATCGAATCAACACTTGATCCGATAACCCGGCTATATCGCATATATCCGATCAATGTCACAAATCGCGAGAATCGAATACAGTATCACATACTGGTATCATTCTCGGTCCCGCACATATCTCATATGCGCTCCTATTTCGTTTCGCTTGAGCCAGGAAACCTCTGTCTAGGACTCTAAAGACTCGTCAATACGCCGGCAGCAGGTGATGATCATATCAAGCACCCACAAGCCGCAAGCGGTCTGCTAAACGTAACGGCCACCCGGGTATTGAGCGATCAGAAGATCGACGAGCAAGCCCGCTCACACTCCAGTGAATCCAACCAGTAACACTACCGTACAGTCCGGTCTCGTCGTCTGATATGTCGCATATCTTGCCTAGGGGTGGTAAACGTCAGACCCCAATAGCTCGATAAGTCGTGTCGATTTGAGGTCTATAACAGTTCGAGAAACTACTGGTAACACTTACCAGTATATCTCAGCAACCCTGGCCAGGGATTTCCGGTTATAGCCAATCGTACACAGCGCAACATCAACTCCCTATACCGGGAGAGACGAATCCCCTCCTATGGCTCATTGCCTCCATGTGATTCGGGACTGTACCCAAAAGCCACCGTTTTGCACGCCCTCTTGTACGTGGTAAGGTGGAAATCAAAGCACAGTGGGAACCACACAAGACTCTATGACGATATCGGGTCAACAGACTACTCTGTACCAGTGTCACCAGAGAACTGCCATCTGACGCAAGGTATAATACCATCTGGGAGCTCTCGGCGAGTCCGTCCAGTGTACCCAGTCTCTACTGAGCACCCGTATATCATTTCTGATGTCAAACACCAATGGATATGGGATCATCCATCGCCCATCTGTATGGGTCGAGAAGGTATACGCTAGTCTACTCTGGTATATCGATGCCCCATCTCGATACACCCACGACTAGGGACTTTCAAGGATGTACTTATGGACTACCATGTCCCCACTAGTATGATCCGCATCATAGTCCAGGTAGTCAAGTACACATCCTAAGGGCTTTACCAACATGTAATAGAGAGACAATCTGTGTACACGTTAAGGTAAAGAGCAACCAGACAGCATACTATCATGTCGAGCAAGAAAGTCCTCCCTATATATGTCCCAGCATCCACTACAATATACATCCAATGTATAGTAATGGCCTCTAGGGCATACATATAACTAACAATCTCCCACTTGCACTAGGGCCATCTGTAGCAGTGGTTGTAGTATCTCATACTCAACCATCCCATAAAAGTCTCTCTCTGGGAATAGGCCTTCGTGAGTGGATCCGCCGTGTTGTCCTCTGAGTCTACTCTCCTAACCTCGATCCCTTAGAGATCAACCATCTCCATGATTAAGTGATACTGCCTTAGAATATGTCTGGATCACTGATGGGACCTGCGTTCCTTGGCATAAGCCACAACTCCATTGTCACACAATGGGAGGAACATAGTTCATCTCATGAACCAATTTACACCCAAACAGCCTCTTTGGTAGCATCTTAAGTAGCGATGTATCCAGCCTTTATCGTCTAGTATGCCACGGTATTTAGCTTGGAACTCTTCCAACATACCGTCCCTTTACTGTGGGTAAAGACAATGCCTGCGACTGACATTCAGTCGTCCTTATCACCCTGGAACCTTTCCAGTGATTCTCCCCAGGATCGATTGATACCATCTCACTACATCTAGTGAGTATCCTAACATCCAATTACATCTATCTCATAGATGAAAACTCAGGATTTAGGAGGTATCTCGTTGATCCTATATGGATAATCATTATGATAAGCGGAGATTGACCGAGCGTAGCATAGGAAACTCCTTCCTATCAAGAGTATGTCATCCACGTACTCTACGAGGATTACCACCATACTCCTTACTACCTTTTCGTTTATACAAGGTTCATCTACCATTTCGATGAAGTCAAACTCTTTGACTACTACATCAAAACAGACGTTCCAACTCCGCGATGCCTGCTTTATCACATAAAACATCTTGCACGCGTTTCCGCTGCTCCCATTGTTTACGAAGCCCTCTGGCTGTGTTCTTATAGACGTTCTCTTCTAAATCATTATTTAGAAAAGCAGTCATGGCACCCAACCACCAGATATCGTAGTCATGGTATGTAGCCGTGGCAAGTAGGATCTGGATAGACTTAAGCATAGCCATTGGAAAAAGGTTTCATCATTATCCACGCCTGGTCGATGACGAAAAACTTTTAACAAGTCTAGCTTTGAAAGTCTCAACTTTTCCATCTACACCAAGTAATCTTCTCAAGATATACTTGCTCCTGATGGGGATTTAACCCTTCAGATATCGCAACCAAAGTCCATACTTTGTTGGTGTATATGGATTCCATCTCAGATCGCTAAGCATCCAGCCATGCTTACAGAGTCCCACTCCTGATGGCCAGCTCGAAACTAGTTGGGTCATCATCTCATGATGCAATCTTCGCTCCCACTGTCATAGAGAAACTGAAGTATCTCTCAGGTGGGTGAGGAACCCTACTAGATCGGCGGAGAGGCTGAGGTTCGTTGGTTTCTACTGAATCCTTTGGTTCTATCAAATCATCAGCTGCAGTTTGTATAGCTGGAACTTTTCCAGTTCTACATTACAGACCTTGCCTCGAGCTTGTCCGGATTTTGCTTTTAGACATAGGCCGGACAACCCCAAATCTTAACTAACTTAAGAAATGGGCTCTTCCCTTTCCATATCTCATATGGAGTGGTAGGCAACTGATTTGATTGGAACCCTATTCAATAGGTATGCATCTTCTCAAGTGCATAACACCCCAAAGGAAATAGGTAACTCAGTAGTACTCATCATAGAGCACACCTTATCATATATGGTGTGATTGCTCCGCCCCGATATACCATCTGGCTATGGTGTATACGGAGGAGTAATGCTGAGAGAGAATCTCATTCTCCATTAGAATAGTCCAGGAATTCCATGCTCAAGTATTCTCCTCCTCGATCACATCAAAGGACATAATGCTTATACCCGTATTTTGGTTCTCTACTTCTAACTTATATTCTATGAATATCTCAAAAGGTTCGGACTTGTGTTTCAACAGGAACATATGTCTGAATCTTGAGAGATCATCAGAGAACGTAATGAAGTATAAAGAACCAGTCCTGGCATGTGTAGACAGGGGACCTTACATACATCATCATGTATCATCCCAAGAGTTTACTAACTCTTTCTCTGCTTCCAATAAACAGAGCTATGATCATCTTATCTTTGTGACATGACTGGCAAGTTTCATAAGATGCAAATTCAAACTGATTTAAATATGCATCTAAATGTAACTTCAGCTAGTCGGGTCGCATTGATATGACCTAGTCTACAATACCTCAAGAAGGATCCGTTCATTTCTGAACTCTTCCTCTTGTGTGTGTTCTGTATACTAAGAACTGTAGTTTGATTTAGAACATCAATGTTTTTAGATAACGTGCCTGAACCAATCAACTTTTGATATAGGAAATGTTCAAAACATTATCCAACAATACAAAATTATTTCATTTCTTTACTAATAAAGGGACAGATATGATTTTGTATATCAGGTTCGGTATCTAATAACATTCGTTCAGAATCAATGTATTACAATACAGGGTGACAGTGACCAACAGACTTGGCTGCAACACTTGCCCCGTTTTCTGCCTCATGAAACTTATCACCCGTTCTCAGTTTTTCTACCCTTTTGTAGCCCTATGTAACAAATTACATATCTGGGATCCTGATCCGGTATCATATACCCTGGATTCGGAGGATACTGAGAAACAGTTCTTTGTAATGAACACACCCGAAGATGATGCATCAATATGCACTTTCTTCGTTTGGGCGGCACGGGAAATCTGGTATTCCCCAATTTCCTGCTCTGTCTTATAACAATTATAAGTTGGAGTGGGACCAACGTTCCCTAGCTCAGTATAACAAGCGGGTTCGGTCAATAATCCGTATTATTATCTTGATTAAGGCGTGATATGGTCGCTACCAGGAGAGAGAGAGAGAGAAGAAAACACTCAGCGTGCGCTCTTACAAGAATAGATTGGTTATTATTTTATCTAATCAGGATGGCTCCCTCTGCTTTTTATCAAATCTTCCTTCAAACCCCAAAAGGAAAAACTAGCCGGGATTAATTACACACTACAGGTTCGCCAATCTTTCAGCCAGGCCAGTGTCGGTACTTTGAGGGAGGTCCCCCGTGCTTTCGCACGAACCTAATTAATGTAAACCTCGTTTTCCCAGAGGCGTAACCTCGTTAATACCTTTCTAGACACCTACTTGATCGGCTAATTGTAATGTGTAAAAGTCTCCCAGGAGTAACAATTACTCGCAGCGGGTATCGGGATCCAACTATCTCATAGAAGGTATGCAATCTCATTGCAAATTTCAACACTTGAAATTCCCGATAATATTTTTCCCCTAACCTCCTATGACCTTGACAAAGGCCAACAAACCATAGGATGCTAGTCAAGTTCAACCCGTCATTTCCTGATTGAATTAAACCCACCCACACGGCCCTTGACAAAGGCCAACAAGGTCGCACGACTACCCTAACCCAATCTGCATCATATGCATAAGCAGATAAGCACCAGTTAGCTACCGCACACTACGCCTTGACAAAGGCCAACAAACGCAGCACGAATACTAACTACTAGTTATCTGAAATGACGGAGGGCTACGACAGGTTTTTCTGAAAACCTATTGCGTAATGAACTTGATATCGTTGTAGGATCGAATGAATTTTGAAATGGAGTGTTTTTGAGGCTTTTCTAGTTTTGCTAAAGGAGTCACTCCCGGTGAAGGGATCGTCGGTCCTTTCCTCGTCGAATGAGGTGCGGGATATATCATATATATCACTGTGCAAAGCAGAACTCTAAAAAGCAATCAAAATACAAACCGAGTGTGTAGCATCTGCCAGTTATTGCTAAAGGAGTCACTCCCGGTGAAGGGATCTCGGTCCTTTCCTCATCGAATAAGGTGCAGGATATATCGTATATACCGCTGTGCAAAGCAAGAACTGTAGCTACCTGTTTTATTTTGAAATTCGATTCTACAACATCTTAGGTTTCTTTTATTTCATTAATCTCATTAATGAAGTCCCATCATTTAAGTTACCTAAACATCACAGATAAATACGACGTACACTTATGCCATCCGCATTCGCCTCGATGTCCCCTCGTGCACCGTTAGGTTAGGTAACTAACGGCAGAGCGGGGCAGGGCTAGTACGGGTGTAAAACATAAGTAACGTCTATATAATATATCATATATACTATATACTGTATCTATCACAGAACATCACATGATCACATCACAGATATCGCAGCAGAAGAATCATATGAAATATTGGATATACTAGGACGTCCGTGTTTTCAATACGAGCCTGTATAAAACACGGATTCCACGGTCGTGATGAATAGCCAAACCCACACCCCTAGACCCCTACGAGAGCGGCAAGCAACCCTACCAATTCTAGAGTTAGGAGACCCGGACTCGACTCCTCGAGTTGGTCTCCTACTGGACTCCAGAACCCGGTTACTTGTGCTCCCCTCCTTGGGTCTATCCTAGTGCGGAAAAGCAAATAATATACATCAACGGTGACAACTTCCGCAACCTGGAAGTGCCCCAATAAAAGAATATTACATACAAGTTTTTACATGAATGAAAATGAAAAACACTCATCTCACATAAAAACCCCCGGCTATTCAAACACGACGATCCAATATAACATATCCAGCAACACATAACATCACATGTCATCAACGTAAGTAAATATGCGCATCCCAATTGTCGTTGACATATAGCAACGAAACCGGCGATATCACATATTACACTTACGGTCATAGAAAAGAAAGTGTAAAACTACAACAGTTGGAATCCGCAACCTCCTCAGACATCGCATGCCTGACCAAATGAATTACTTAGACATCGCATGCCTAACAATTATAAACCCCGCATTTTAGTCTCAAAATCGAAAACTCTTTTCAATATCAAGTCGGGTAATTCAACAAGATTCCCGACATATTGATCGAATGCTCGTCGCAAACTTTAGTAGGCGACCGTACCCCCGATACCGTCGACGAAGTGCACCAAGGCGGAACACCGCTGCCGCGAGCACCCGAACGGATGCTATCGGCGACGGGGTTCTCCTATAGTCACTTGGTCGGGGCTATGGAATGAAGCTGTCTATTAAGTTTACCCGGCGAGTATCCGCGTACGCTACGTGATTGCGACGGACTTTTGATCTCATCAAAATTCCGTGGCAACCGATCAAGTGAGACTAAACCGCTAGATTTATAACATTCATTCAGTTATCTCATAACTACTTGTGAATTCCAATTGTTGTATCACATTCCGAATAAGATAGAAAATGTTAAACTTTCCGATCGAATAATCGAACACCCAAGTTTTCCCGAAACAGCTCATCACATGAAACAAGTCTAAAAACATTCAGTTCGTGCCTCAGTACCAACGGTCCAGCCGTAGAAGGGTCAAGCCAACGCCTCACATATGGCACACCGTACTGCCCCAAACCCGAAGGTTCAAAGGGCAGTTCAAGACGGTCACATAATCGAGTTAAGGTTTGTTGTCTTCTAGAGGGACCATCGCGTTACTTGCACTACTTAGAACGTCGTTAAACTACGGAAAAATCCAACACTTGGAAATTTCCCGACAGGGAAAAATTGGGTATTTATATCCGGTCGAACTTTTTAACATATTCAAAAATTATCCGGAATCCAAATAGACAAAATCTGATAATCCGATCGAATCATCGAACCCCCAAAACAATCCCAAAATACTCAACAGTTTAATAAAATATTAAAATTATCCAGAAAACACAGGAGTCAAATATAACAATTACTGTGCAAACAAAAGTCAAAGATTCAACATAACGGTCGCGGAACCGCCGCGCCACGTGGGGCAAGGCCGCGGTTCCGCGGCGGTTTGACGGAGTTAGGGCTCCGTTTTGCACAGTAATTCATGAAAAACCCTGCTTAATTTTCTGCATATTTTTAATATGGAAAAATCTAGATTTTTAAAAATTGGACAGAGAGCATTTTGGAAATGGGTTTCGGGTTCGTTCGGATTTCAAACGTCGTCTAGACTTCGCCTAAGGCTCTAGCTATGCTCTGATACCACTGTAGGGTTCCTAGGCACTCTCAAGAGGTCTCACAAGGCATCAACCATGCCAATTTCAAAAATTAATGGTGCCGAGAAACCCTAACAAGATCGTTGGCTAGATTTTTAGGCGAAAAAGAAACTAGCTAACAACTTAGCTAAAGAGAAAACGGAAATACAACCTTTGTAGATCCGGTTCTCCACCTCCATGGCTCCACGATGAAGTCTCCTCGCTGTACAAATCGGATCTTGGGCTCTAGCGTCGGCTTCATCGGAGAAAAAGCGGGCTAGGTCATCGACGACGATGCCGAAGATGATCTATGTCGAGGCATCGCTAGATCAAGCTCCAACTTCACCAAGTCATGAAACTTGTGAAGAAAACACACTCTACTACTTGGCAAGAGGTAGAGGATGAAGAAATAGGAGATAGGTTCACTTTAGAATTGGATTTCTCACTCTTTTTCTCACTTTGCCATTAAAGCTATCAAGCTTTTTCTTGAAGTGAAGAAGAAGAAGAAGATGAAGAATATGATAAGTGTTATTATAATAAACAAAAAGAATTCCTTCTTATCATATTCTCAACCATAGTTAAGTGTAGAGAGTCAACTAGGGTTAGTTCAAATGGTTAGGGTTAAGCAAGAGATAAGAATGATGACTTAGTCAAAGCTTCATGAATGTTCAACTAAAAAACAAACAAAGCCACCATTCTTATATATTTATCAAAAATGAATAAACAAATAAATAAAAGAATAAGCAAAACCCTAATCATCAACTTAACCATGGTTTAATTCTTTACACTTAACCAAATGAGCATGTATCATCAAACATGATACAAACATGTGCACAAAAGTATATCACATATACAACTTGCACATCAAGTGAGAAAATCCCTTTAAAGTGAACCAATACTAGTTAATGCAAAGTAATATATCAAATATATAATTATGCATTAAATCATTAAATCAACACTTGATTTAATGATCCGGTCATATCGCATATAACCGACTAATATCAACAGTAACAACTTATCGAATCAACACTTGATCCGATAACCCGGCTATATCGCATATAACCGATCAATGTCACAAATCGCGAGAATCGAATACAGTATCACATACTGGTATCATTCTTGGTCCCGCACATATCTCATATGAGCTCCTATTTCGTTTCGCTTGAGCCAGGAAACCTCTGTGTAGGACTCTAAAGACTCGTCAATACGCTGGCAGCAGGTGATGATCATATCAAGCACCCACAAGCCGCAAGCGGTCTGCTAAACGTAACGGCCACCCGGGTATTGAGCGATCAGAAGATCGACGAGCAAGCCTGCTCACACTCCAGTGAATCCAACCAGTAACACTACCGTATAGTCCGATCTCGTCGTCTGATATGTCGCATATCTTGCCTAGGGGTGGTAAACGTCAGACCCCAATAGCTCGATAAGTCGTGTCGATTTGAGGTCTATAACAGTTCGAGAAACTAGTGGTAACACTTACCAGTATATCTCAGCAACCCTGGCCAGGGATTTCCGGTTATAGCCAATCGTACACAGCGCAACATCAACTCCCTATACCGGGAGAGACGAATCCCCTCCTATCGCTCATTGCCTCCATGTGATTCGGGACTGTACCCAAAAGCCACCGTTTTGCACGCCCTCTTGTACGTGGTAAGGTGGAAATCAAAGCACAGTGGGAACCACACAAGACTCTATGACGATCTCGGGTCAACAGACTACTCTGTACCAGTGTCACCAGAGAACTGCCATCTGACGTAAGGTATAATACCATCTGGGAGTTCTTGGCGAGTCCGTCCAGTGTACCCAGTCTCTACTGAGCACCCGTATATCATCTTTGATGTCAAACACCAATGGATATGGGATCATCCATCGCCCATCTGTATGGGTTGAGAAGGTATACGCTAGTCTACTCTGGTATATCGATGCCCCATCTCGATACACCCACGACTAGGGACTTTCAAGGATGTACTTATGGACTACCATGTCCCCACTAGTATGATCCGCATCATAGTCCAGGTAGTCAAGTACACATCCTAAGGGCTTTACCAACATGTAATAGAGAGACAATCTGTGTACACGTTAAGGTAAGAGCAACCAGACAGCATACTATCATGTCGAGCAAGAAAGTCCTCCCTATATATGTCCCAGCATCCACTACAATATACATCCAATGTATAGTAATGGCCTCTAGGGAATACATATAACTAACATGTTATATTAATCGGTTATATGCGATATAGCCGGATATTCGGATCAAGTGTCGATTCGATAATTTAATGTATAATTATATATGTGATATATTACATTATATTAACTAATATTAGCTCGCTTTATTGATTCATTTTCTCACCGGTTAATACATTGCTATAAATGCGATATATGTTAATTGTATTATTTTCTTTTGTTACAAAAATATATTATATATGTGATATATAATATTTTAACACATTATGATTATAAATGCAACATGATTTTTGGAGATTAAACAAGTTAGGGTTTGATTTGGGTTTGCATTTGGGTTAGCTTTTTCATGAGCTTTCATGAAGCTTCATGAAGCTTTGACTTTATCTTTTATCTTTGGATTTTTGTGGAGTCATTGTTAACCCAACCCAAACCCTTAACCTATGGTTAATTCTCTACAAAGGTTAAGCCCTTCATACTTAACCAAAGGTTGCAATTATAACCATAGCAATAATTCATTATTCATCACATATACTTTTCTTCTTCTTCCTCCTCCTTGAAAAGTTTTCTAGCTTTTGGGTTAGTGATGAATAAGTTTGAGAAATTGAAAGAAAAAGAGAGCTAAATTCCTACTTCATCATCCTTATCTATTCTAGCCACTTAGATTAGGGTGTTCACTTCACTAATACTTGATTAGAGAAGTGAGAGCTTGAGTTAAAGATTCTTCAAGGTAGATCATCTTCGAAAAGGAAGACTTCAAGCAAGCATGGATCATTCGGCTTGTGGAGCTTCTCTAGAGTCCGGAAGTTCATGGATCGCGGAGAAGGGACTGTAAGTCGATGTAGTACACCCCAGTACTTGTGGGGAGGCGGATTTTACAAAAACGATCAAGTTTAAGGAACGAACATCGACTAACCGCTTAAATCGAAGCTAAACAAATAATAACCAAACACATAGCTATACTAAACTATAGTGTTAAGGGATTATACCGATCGAAACTAGTCCTTCGTCTTTGTGTCCTCCTTTGTTCTCCTCGACCTTCTCTAGGTAGTAGACGATCCACCCGAGAGCAAAACACCAAGCTAAACCTCTAACTTGAGGTAACTAATCAACTTTGATCGCTAATCAAAGATGAAAGGATGATATAGAGTAAAGGTAATGGATTGTTTAGTCTAACTAATCCTTTGATCTCAACACATGAGGATTAAGGATTAGGGTTTGAAGATGAGAGCTTGAGGAGAGAGAATGTGTGATAAGATAATGAGAGGAGAGAGAGTGTATCATAATATATTATGAAGCATTTCTTTTTAACAATAATGAATAAAGGAAATGAATAAGCATGCTTCATAAAATATCTAGTGGTGATTCATTAGCATGAGTCATTAAGCAATAAATGTGCATTAATGAAATGAATGAATCACCACCATGACTCACTTTCTTATCCAAAAGAAACCTCCTTAGTCACATCTTCTAGAAGCTTCTCGAGTAATTACGAGAACGCCCCTCCGATCCGTAAAAATACGGAAAATCTTTAGACTGTATAAATCCAATAACCGGATACCAGTAACTGGCTTAAACCAAAGCCGACTGGTAAAAACAGTCCGAAAGTCGTACGCGCGTAAACGCACGTATGCGTCCGAACCCTTTGTCGCAAAACCATGCAACCTCTATATCGTTTCGCCTGGAGTAGGAAACTCTCTGTGTGGGACTCTAGAGACTCGACTACTACGCTGGCAGTGGGTTTAACCACAGACCGCAAGCGGCACTAGCTGTACGTAACGGTCCCCAGGTAGTTGTCGATAAGAAGGCCGATGAGTAAACCCATCCGAACTCCTACTGAGTCTGATGTGACAATCTCCATACAGTCCGGTCCGTTCGTCCAAGACTATCGCATATCGGGCCTAGGGGGGCGGCAAGCGTCAGTCCCCTAATAGCGGTATAAGTCGTGTCGGAGTGAAGCCCATTACACCCTGAGAAACTACTGGAACCTACCAGCAAATCTCGCTTGCCCTGGCCAGGGACTTTGCGTAATGGCTCTCTGACACAGCACGATATCTACTCCCAATACCGGGAGGGACGAATCCTGTCTAACCGCCACTGCCTCCAAGTGCTCGGGACTGCACCCAACTGCCACCTGTTTGCACGACTCCTTTGAGCCGTGGTAGGGTAGCAATCTAAGAACAGTGGGACACACTCGAGGCGAAGTAGCAGTGTCAAGTCTGCGGACTACGCTGTACTCATGTCACCTGGGAACTGTTCACTGACGACTGGTATCAAACCAACCAACAGTTCCCTGTGAGTCCTGTCCGGTGTACCCGTAACCTAACGAGCACCTGTATACTATCTCCAGTACGACGTACTGACGGCTGTGGGACAGACCATCTCCCCAACTGGGATGAGAAGCGTACACACTAGTCTACTCCGGAGTATCGATGCTCTGTCTCGATAATCCAACGACCAGGGACCTGAATAAGGATGTGCTTGTAGACTACCCAGCCCCCACTAGTGTGACTGCCATCACAACGCTGGTAGACAAGCAAGATCGTAAGAGCTCTATCAATACGTATACTCACATATTAAGATAGAAAAACCAAGTAGCATACTACCATGTTTAGCAAGACTGTTATATACATGTGAATATCCCAAGCTTCCATTAAGTAATATACAAGCTAGTATGATACAGTAATGGCCTTCTAGGGCATAAACACAAACAATCTCCCACTTGCACTAGGGCCATGTACTGGCATATCGTAGACCAATGATCTCGAGCAGCCTCTCGAACTGAATCTGAGGAAGGGCCTTCGTGAATGGATCAGCAATGTTCTCTTCTGAAGCAACTCTCCGAACCTCGATCTCCTGACGATCAATGATCTCCCTGATCAGGTGATACCGCCTCAAGATGTGTCTGGACTTCTGATGGGACCTTTGTTCCTTCGCTAAAGCTATAGCTCCGTTGTTGTTGCAATACAGAGGTATTGGATCAACTATGGTAGGAACCACCTGAAGTTCTGTTAGGAACTTCTTCATCCAGACTGCTTCTTTTGCGGCATCGCAAGCAGCTATATACTCCGCTTCCATCGTCGAGTCAGCAACGGTGTCCTGCTTGGAGCTCTTCCAGCACACCGCCCCTCCATTGAGGGTAAAGACATAACCCGACATGGACTTGGAATCGTCCTTATCACTCTGGAAGCCGGAATCAGCAAAGGCCTCCAACCTGAGGTCTTTTCCGCCGTAAACCAAGAACATCTCCTTAGTCCTCCTTAGGTACTTGAGAATGTTCTTTACTGCTATCCAGTGCTTCTCCCCTGGGTCTGACTGATACCGGCTTACCACGCTTAGTGCGTAAGCTACATCTGGTCTGGTACACAACATCGCATACATTATAGAGCCTACCGCAGAAGCGTAGGGTATAATAGACATGCGTTCCCTTTCCAAATCAGTCTTGGGAGACATCTCTTTGGAGAGGGTGATTCCGTGACAAGCCGGTAGATTACCGCGCTTTGAATCTTCCATACTGAATCTTTTCAGTATAGTGTCGATATACCTGGACTGCGAAAGTCCCAACATCCTCTTGGATCTATCACGATAGATCCGGATCCCCAGAATGTAAGAGGCATCACCCAGGTCTTTCATGGAGAACCTGTGTGACAAGAATCCTTTGACAGATTGTAGCATAGGAATGTCATTTCCTATCAATAGAATGTCATCCACGTACAAGACGATGAATACGACACTTCTGGCCACAACTTTACTATATATGCACGGTTCATCTGGATTTTTGATAAAGTCATATTCTTTGACTGTCTCATCAAAACAGATGTTCCAACTCCGCGATGCCTGCTTTAGTCCGTAAATGGACTTAAGCAGCTTGCATACTTTCCCGCTGCTCCCACTCTGATTGAAACCCTCTGGCTGATCCATATAGACGCTCTCTTCTAAATTTCCATTCAGAAAAGCCGTCTTTACGTCCATCTGCCAGATTTCATAATCATGGAAGGCAGCAATAGCAAGAAGGACCCGAATGGATTTGAGCATAGCCACTGGAGAAAAAGTTTCGTCATAGTCCAAACCAGGTCTTTGACGAAAACCCTTTGCAACAAGTCTAGCCTTATAGGTTTCCACCTGTCCATCTACACCAATCTTTTTCTTGAAGATCCATTTGCATCCTATGGGTTTTACCCCATCTGGAGCAAAGTCTAAAGTCCATACTTTGTTGGTGTACATGGACTCCATCTCGGTCCGCATTGCATCTAGCCATCGTACCGAGTCGCCGCTCTGGATGGCCTGCTGGAAGTCAGTAGGTTCATCATCATCTATGATGCAATCCTCTCTATCCCCGTCAATGAGAAAACCGTAGTATCTCTCAGGCGGATGAGACGGCCTACTACTCCTGCGGAGGGGTGCGGGAATGTTCTGTTCTTCTTGAACCTCTGGTTCTACCAAAATTTCAGTAGCAGCTTGTGGTTCTGGAATTTCTTCCAGTTCTATTTCGCTCCCATTTGTATCCTTTTCTAAAACTTGTTGTTCTAGAAAATGGGCATTACGAGAAACAAAAACCTTTTGTTCCTCTGCGTAATAGAAGCAATATCCCTTGGAGTTCTTTGGATATCCTACAAGCTTACACGGTACTGATCGTGCCTCGAGCTTGTCCACATACTGCTTTTTTACAAAAGCTGGACATCCCCAAATCCTTATATACTGAAGATAGGGTTTCTTCCCACTCCACATCTGATATGGTGTGGTAGGCACAGTTTTGGTTGGAACTCTGTTCAAAATATATGTCGCTGATTCTAGCGCATATCCCCAGAAAGATCGCGGTAACTCAGTATTACTCATCATGGATCGTACCATATCCAATAGGGTTCGATTCCGTCTCTCTGATACACCGTTGTGCTGTGGAGTGTATGGAGGAGTAAGCTGAGAGAGAATTCCTTTCTCTTTTAGGTAACCTAGGAACTCGGCACTTAAGTATTCTCCACCTCGATCAGATCTTAGTGTCTTAATACTTTTGCCTGTTTGGTTTTCCGCTTCACTCTTGAATTCCAGGAATTTCTCAAAGGCCTCTGATTTATGCTTCATTAAGAAAACATATCCATACCTAGAGAAATCATCTGTAAAAGTAATGAAGTAGGAATAACCACCTCTCGCATGTGTAGACATTGGACCGCATACATCGCTGTGTATGAGTCCTAAGAGCTCGCTCGCTCTTACTCCTTGTCCAGTGAATGGAGTCTTTGTCATCTTTCCTTTGAGACAAGATTGACAAGTGTCATAAGTTTGATATTCGAACGTGTCCAAATATCCTTCTCTATGCAACTTAGTCAACCTTCTCTCATTGATGTGACCCAGTCTACAATGCCATAAGAAAGCTTTATTTAAATCTGGAGACTTTCTTTTTAGTGTGTTCTGGACATTGAAAATTTGGAGTTGGTTTAACACATATATGCCGTTATTTAGAGTACCGGACCCAATCAAATCATGATTAAGGTGGATGTTGACAACATCTCTTACAAACGTGAAATCATAACCTTTATTTGATAACAAGGAAACTGATATGATATTACACGTTAAGCTGGGTACAAAATAACAGTTATGTAAAACCAAAATGTGTCCACTTGTCAATCCTAGGTGATAATCCCCGACGGACGCAGCTCCCACGCTAGCTCCGTTAGCAACCCTGAGGATCATATCACCTTCCTTCAGCACTCTACGGTTTCTCAGTGCCTGCAATGAATTGCAAATATGAGATCCTGATCCGGTATCCAATACCCAGGAAGCAGAGTTGATTGACAGACAATTCTCAATTACAAACACACCTGAAGTCAAAGCCACAGCTTGCTTCGGTTCCTGGTTCTTGGCGTTCCACGCCTTGCAATCCTTCTTCCAGTGCCCTTTCCTGTGACAATGGAAGCACTCATCCAGGCCAACTACCGGTGCTGTAAACTTTTTCTTTCCCTTCTTTCCCACCTTACTAACACCTCCTCTAGGTCTGGGTGCGGCCTTCTTCTTCCTTCCTTTGGCCCTAGCCTTGGACCCGGAAGAAGATGCACCGCCAACAAACATAGCGGGTGTTTCCCTTGCCTTCTGCAAGGTGCCCTCTGCACTCCTTAACATGTTCAGGAGTTCCGCAAGTTCAACTTCTTTTCCTTGAAGATTGAAGTTGAGGATAAACTGGGCGTAGGTGGGAGGAAGGGACTGGAGAACAAGGTCTGTATAGAGCTCATTATCCAAAGTCGTCCCAAGGTCTGCGAGCTCTTCTATGTAGCCAATCATCTGTAGGACATGTTCACCTACCGATGACCCGACAGCCAACCTCGCTCGAAACAATTTCTTAGAGGTCTCGTATCTTGCTATACGAGATTGCTCTCCATAAAGTTCCTTTGTATGGAGAAATATGCCATCTAGGGACATATCCTCGTGCCTCCTCTGATGTTCATTGTTCATCGAGGCAAGCACGATGCACTTGGCTCTCGCGCAATCTAAATCCCAGGTTTTGCGGATTTCCTTATCCGCATTGCTGGATTTGGGACCAAGGACAGCAGGTGCTGTAGCGGTGAGGACGTACCCCAGTTTGTCATAGGTCAAAGCCATCTTGACATTCCGCAGCCAATCTTTATAGTTTGGCCCCGTCAGTATATTTTTCTCTAAAAGTAACTTAAGTCCAGTCATTTTCAGGGTCGCTGCAATTAGGAGAGAGAGAAGAAAACTCTTTAGCATGATGCTCTTGCAAGTTTAGAATGGTTTTTAGTTTATCTAAACTGGATGGCTCCCACTGTTTCTCGAATCCTTCCTCAAACCATAAAAGAAGAATTAGCCAAGACTATTCTCACCGTACAATACTTGCTTAACCGTTCAGCCAGGCCGGTGTCGATACTTCGAGGGAGGTTTTCCAACGCTTTCGCGAAGTTCCTTAATTAAATAACCTCTTTTCTCTGGGGGCGTAACCCCGCTGACACTTTTCTGGACACCTACTAGGTTTATAGCATTGATCGTTAAGTGACGAATATCCTGATAAGTATCATATACTCACAGTAGGATCGGGATCCAAATATCATCGTCTGATAATGTTGTAGGAATGCTACCAACATTCATCAAACTCAAAATGGTATGCATCTCTTTGCAAATTTCAGTTTCTTTAGAAATTCCCGATATAAGTTTTTACCCCATGCTCTTATGACCTTGGCGTTGGTCAAAATGTCATAAGTCACATGTCAAGTTCTACCCATCATTATCTTGTTAATTTGAACCCATCCGTATATATCCCTGACGTTGGCCAAATGATAATACGACTGTCCCAAACCAACTCATCTATCTATGCAACAAATGAATATCCAGCAGCTACCAAACACTATGCCATGACGTTGGCCAAAACTGCATAGCTTGAATACTACTGAATACCCAAATGAAATGACGGAGGGCTACGACTGGTTTTGGCGAAACCGTGAACGTAGTGAACTTGATATAACCGAAGGAACCTGATAGCTTTTAAAAGGAGTGGTTAAGACTCCGCATTTAAAAATATCTGTTTTAAAAATAACCGAGTGGTTTCTTTTAAATTGTTCCAACGATTTAAACTTTGGTTTATTTTACTTTGCATTATAGATAATGCGTCCCATCATTAACCTATCATTGCAGAAAACAACGAAAATACAACGTCCTCTTATGCCATCCGCATTCGCCACGGGGTCCCGTCATCACCCGTTAGGTTACTTAACTAACGACAGAGCGGGGGCTGGGCTAGCGCGGGTGTAAAACATAAGTGGCGTCTAAATAGCTATCATAAATATAGATATTTTACATTCGTCTGACGCAATGATATTCATTCCAGAACACAGATAAACAATATTGGATTTGCAAGCAATCTGTATTTCTTTTGAGCCTGCAAGAAAAGACAGATTACACAGTTGTGATGAATAGCCGTTACCCCACCCTCGACCCCTACGGGTACGGCAAACTACCCACCCGGCAGTCTGTGTACCCCACCTTGGGTCAGTCCTAGGAGCAAAAACAGTAAAATGAAATAATACAACGGTGGCGACAACCGCAACCTGGAAGTGCCCCGCGAAAATAATATTACAACAAATTACATTTACAACAAATGAATTAACCAATAACCCATTGCGAACCCCGGCTATACACCACAACAGTCCAATACAGTTTATATGCACAAACAGATATAACCATTTCAGAAATGTGCAACCCCCTGCCAACCGACATACTAGCAGTTGGGGGAGGTTTACGAACACATTAAACAATCACAGATATAATCCAATACGCAAATACTGTACAATTCGATCGAATAAACAACATCAATATTGCTCCAAAATCTGCTCTGTTAAACAGTAACCTGAGCAATAATTAAACATTCCAGAAAACCCAAAACACCACAGGGGACCCACCCAAAAAAAACGAGCTCCTGACTCGTCAACTCGGCCGCGGTTGCGCGGCGGATCGGTGGGATTCGCCGCCCTTCCGCGGCGCTTTAGACGAATCAGAAGCCCAAATTTTTTGGGTGTTCTACTGTGGTCATGTCAAGCTCTCTGAACATACCTGAAAAATTTTCTGACTTCATTTTAACTTCGACAGAAACTTGACAGAATTAGGGTTTTGCGGCTTTGTTTTTCCGTTCGAAATTCGTACAAATTTGCAATTAAGTTATTTATTGTTTAGCGAGGCTCTGATACCACTGTAAGTCGATGTAGTACACCCAGTACTTGTGGGGAGGCGGATTTTACAAAAACGATCAAGTTTAAGGAACGAACATCGACTAACCGCTTAAATCGAAGCTAAACAAATAATAACCAAACACATAGCTATACTAAACTATAGTGTTAAGGGATTATACCGATCGAAACTAGTCCTTCGTCTTTGTGTCCTCCTTTGTTCTCCTCGACCATCTCTAGGTAGTAGACGATCCACCCGAGAGCAAAACACCAAGCTAAACCTCTAACTTGAGGTAACTAATCAACTTTGATCGCTAATCAAAGATGAAAGGATGATATAGAGTAAAGGTAATGGATTGTTTAGTCTAACTAATCCTTTGATCTCAACACATGAGGATTAAGGATTAGGGTTTGAAGATGAGAGCTTGAGGAGAGAGAATGTGTGATAAGATAATGAGAGGAGAGAGAGTGTATCATAATATATTATGAAGCATTTCTTTTTAACAATAATGAATAAAGGAAATGAATAAGCATGCTTCATAAAATATCTAGTGGTGATTCATTAGCATAAGTCATTAAGCAATAAATGTGCATTAATGAAATGAATGAATCACCACCATGACTCACTTTCTTATCCAAAAGAAAGCTCCTTAGTCACATCTTCTAGAAGCTTCTCGAGTAATTACGAGAACGCCCCTCCGATCCGTAAAAATACGGAAAATCTTTAGACTGTATAAATCCAATAACCGGATACCAGTAACTGGCTTAAACCAAAACCGACTGGTAAAAACAGTCCGAAAGTCGTACGCGCGTAAACGCACGTATGCGTCCGAACCCTTTGTCGCAAAACCATGCAACCTCTATATCGTTTCGCCTGGAGTAGGAAACTCTCTGTGTGGGACTCTAGAGACTCGACTACTACGCTGGCAGTGGGTTTAACCACAGACCGCAAGCGGCACTAGCTGTACGTAACGGTCCCCAGGTAGTTGTCGATAAGAAGGCCGATGAGTAAACCCATCCGAACTCCTACTGAGTCTGATGTGACAATCTCCATACAGTCCGGTCCGTTCGTCCAAGACTATCGCATATCGGGCCTAGGGGGGCGGCAAGCGTCAGTCCCCTAATAGCGGTATAAGTCGTGTCGGAGTGAAGCCCATTACACCCTGAGAAACTACTGGAACCTACCAGCAAATCTCGCTTGCCCTGGCCAGGGACTTTGCGTAATGGCTCTCTGACACAGCACGATATCTACTCCCAATACCGGGAGGGACGAATCCTGTCTAACCGCCACTGCCTCCAAGTGCTCGGGACTGCACCCAACTGCCACCTGTTTGCACGACTCCTTTGAGCCGTGGTAGGGTAGCAATCTAAGAACAGTGGGACACACTCGAGGCGAAGTAGCAGTGACAAGTCTGCGGACTACGCTGTACTCATGTCACCTGGGAACTGTTCACTGACGACTGGTATCAAACCAACCAACAGTTCCCTATGAGTCCTGTCCGGTGTACCCGTAACCTAACGAGCACCTGTATACTATCTCCAGTACGACGTACTGACGGCTGTGGGACAGACCATCTCCCCAACTGGGATGAGAAGCGTACACACTAGTCTACTCCGGAGTATCGATGCTCTGTCTCGATAATCCAACGACCAGGGACCTGAATAAGGATGTGCTTGTAGACTACCCAGCCCCCACTAGTGTGACTGCCATCACAACGCTGGTAGACAAGCAAGATCCTAAGAGCTCTATCAATACGTATACTCACATATTAAGATAGAAAAACCAAGTAGCATACTATCATGTTTAGCAAGACTGTTATATACATGTGAATATCCCAAGCTTCCATTAAGTAATATACAAGCTAGTATGATACAGTAATGGCCTTCTAGGGCATAAACACTAACAGGGACTACTACTCGGAGCTTATGAAGCGAAAGAACGGACTACAAAGGTTGTAATCCCTTTCTCTTAGATGTAAAGTTGTTTACTTGCTATGTTAACCCTAATTATCTAGCAAAGATCCTCGCTTTAGATTGTTCGGCACTTGAAAATTTTGAATTCGGCATGGTTGATGCCTTATAGACCCTTGTGATAGTGCTTAGTAACCTTACAGATACCGGGTCGGGATCCCACATATGTAATATGTTACATGGGCTATGGAAAGGTAGAGAACTGCGAATGGGTGATCATTCCGTAAGAGTAGGGAATGGTGAAAATGTTGCAACCAAAGCAGTTGGCGAATATCATCTTGTATTACCAAATGGTAATACATTGATTCTGAACGAATGCTATTACATACCGACCCTGATATACAATCTTATATCAATTTCTTTATTAAGTAAAGAAGGATAAAATTTTGTAGTACATGATAATGTTATGAACATCTTCCTGTATCAAAAGTTGATTGGATCTGGCTCGATAAATAATGGCATATACGTTCTAAATCAAACCACAGCTCTTAATGTACAAAACACACACAAGAGAAAGAGTTCAGAAATGAACGAATTCTTCTTATGGCATTGTAGACTAGGTCATATCAATGCGACACGACTAGCTAAGTTACATAAGAATGGATATTTGAATCCATTTGAATTATCATCTTATGAAACTTGCCAGTCATGTCTCAAAGGAAAGATGACCAAAACTCCGTTTAGTGGACACGGAGAAAGAGTTACAGAACTCTTGGGACTGATACATAGTGATGTATGTGGTCTTATGTCTACACTTTCCAGGAATGGTTCCTCATACTTCATTACATTCATTGACGATCTCTCAAGATACGGACATGTGTTCCTGTTGAAACACAAGTATGATGCTTTTGAGAAATTCAAAGAATATAAGCACGAAGTCGAGAACCAGATGGGTAAAAGTATTAAAATCCTACGATCCGATCGGGGAGGAGAATACTTGAGCACAGAATTCCATGACTATCTAAAAGAGAATGGGATTCTCTCTCAGCTTACTCATCCGTATACACCACAGCACAACGGTGTATCGGAGCGGATGAATCGCAACTTATTGGATATGATGTGCTCTATGTTGTGCACCGCTGAGTTACCTATTTACTTTTGGGGGTATGCACTTGAGACAGCCATGCACCTATTGAATATGGCCCCTACCAAATCAGTGCCTACCACTCCATATGAGATATGGAAGGTGCAGAGACCATATCTTAATTATGTTAAGATATAGGGTTGTCCGGCCTATGTCTAAAGGCACAATCCGGAAAAACTCGAGGCATGGTCTGTTCTATGCAAGTTTGTAGGATATCCCAAAAACTCACAAGGGTGTATCTTCTACCACGCCTAGGAACAAAATGTGTTTGTTTCTCGACATGCTACCCTTTTAGAAAAGGAATTTCTTATGAAAGAAATTTATGGAGAGGAGGTCGAACTGGAAGAAGTTCCAGTGATACAAACTACGACAAAAGATTTGGTGGAACCAAAGATTCAGTAGTCTCCAACGAACCCCAGCCATTCCGCCAATCTAGTAGGGTTCCTCATCCACCTGAGAGATACTACGGTTTTCTCATTGATGGTGGGAGCGAGGATTGCATCATGGAAGATGATGACCCAACTAGCTTTGAGCAGGCCATCATGAGTGGGGACTCTGTGAAATGGCTGGATGCAATGCGATCTGAGATGGAATCCATGTACACCAACAAAGTATGGACTTTGGAAATTTCTCCTGAAGGGGTAAAACCCATTAGGAGCTAATGGATCTTCAAGAAGAAACTTGGTGTAGATGGAAAAGTTGAGACTTTCAAAGCTAGACTTGTTGCAAAAGGTTTTCGTCAACGACCATGTGTGGATTATGATGAAACCTTTTCTCCAGTGGCTATGCTTAAGCCCATTCAGATCCTACTTGCCATCGCTGCATACCATGACTACGAAATCTAGCAAATGGATGTTAAGACCGCCTTTCTAAATGGTGATTTAGAAGAGTGCATGTACATGACTCAGCCAGAGGGCTTCGTGGATAGTGGGAGCAGCGGAAAGGTGTGAAAGCTGCTTAAATCCATCTACGGGTTAAAGCAGGCATCGCGGAGTTGGAATATCTGTTTTGATGTGGTAGTCAAAGAGTTTGACTTCATCAAAAACTTAGATGACCCATGTATATAGAAGAAGGTGGCAGAGGGTAAGGTTGTCTTCCTCGTATTGTACGTGGATGACATACTCTTGATAGGAAGTGATGTTCCTATGCTGCACTCGGTCAAGCTCTTCTTATCACATAGATTCTCAATGAAATATCTAGGTGATTCCTCCTACATCTTGGGGATTAAGATATATAGAGATAGATCTAAACGGATACTAGGATTGTCCCAATCCAGATACATAGATACCATACTAAAGAGGTCTAGTATGGAAGATTCCAAGCGTGGGAATTTACCCACGATCATAGGACTCACTCTCTCCAAAGAGATGTCTTCCAAGACTGATTTGGAGAGAGCTCGAATGCAAGGAATACCCTATGCTTCGGCAGTAGGCTCTATCATGTACGCGGTGTTATGTACCAGACCCGATGTAGCATATTCACTAAGTGTAATGAGTAGGTATCAAGCAGATCCAGGAGAGAGTCACTGAACAACTGTGAAGAACATTATCAAGTACTTGAGAAAGACTAAAGAGATGTTCTTGGTGTATGGTAACGGAGAACTCCAAGTGGAGTCCTTTACCGATTCGAGCTTCCAGAGTGATAAGGACGACTCTAAGTCGGTTTCGGGATTTGTCTTTACCCTCATTGGAGGGGCGGTTTGTTGGAAGAGTTCCAAGCAGGAAACCATGGCAGACTCGACGATGGAGGCTGAATACACCGCTGCCAATGAAGGCTGTATGGACGAAGAAGTTCATAAATGAACTTGGTGTGGTTCCGTCCATCGAGCATCCAATACCTTTGTATTGTGATAACAATGGAGCTGTGGCTTTGGCCAAGGAACCCAGGTCCCATCAGAGATCCAGGTATATTCTGAGGCGGTATCACCTGATCCGGGAGATAGTTGATAGCCGGGAGATCGAGGTCAGGAGAGTTGACACGAAGAACAACATATCGGATCCACTCACGAAGGCCATACCCCAGATAAAATTTGAGAGACTCTTCGGGATGTTGGATATGAGATACTACAACAACTGGCCTTAGTGCAAGTGGGAGATTGTCAGTTATGTGTATGCCCTAGAGGCCATTATTGTACATATGATGTATATTATAGTGGATGCTTGGACATACATAGAGATGACTTTCTTGCTCGACATGATATTATGCTATCTGGTTGCTCTTTGTCTTAACATGTAGACTTGTATTGTGATACTGTCTTGCTCTCACGTATTGATAAAGCCCTTAGGATGTGTACTTGACAACTAAGACTGTGATGGAGATCATACTAGTGGGGCCAGGGTAGTCCACAAGTACATCCTTTAATTATTCCTAGTCGAGGGCGTATCGAGACAGGGCATCGATATTCCAGAGTAGACTAGCATATACGCTTCTTGACCCATATGATGAGCGATGGATGATCCCACATCCATTGGTGTTTGACATCAAAGATGGTATACGGGTGCTCAGTGGAGACTGGGTACACAGAACGGACTCGCCGAGAATTCCTAGTTGGTATTATACCTATCGTCAGATACCAGTTCTCTGGTGACACCGATGCAGGTTAGTCTGTAGACCCGAGATCGTCATAGAGTCTTGTGTGATTCCCACTGTGCTTTGATTTTCACCTTACCACGTTCAAGAGAACATGCAAAACGGTGGCTTTTGGGTACCTTCCCAAATCATATGGAGGCAATGAGCGATAGGAGGGGTTTCGTCTCTCTCGGTATTGGGGGTTGATGTTGCGCTGTGCTCGATTGGCTATAACAGGAAGTCCCTGGCCTGGGCTGATATGGAGATCTACCGGTAAGTGTTATCAGTAGTTTCTCGACCCGTTATGAGGCTCACACCGGCACGACTTATCGGTTACTGGGGTCTGACGTTTACCACCCCTAGACTGGATATGCGACATATCAGATGAAGTGACCGGACTGTACGGTAGTTTTACTGACAGGTTTTACTGGAGTATGAGCATGCTTGCTTGTTAATCTTCTGATCGCTCAATACCCGGGTAGCCGTTACGTCCAGCTAATACCGCTGACGGCTTGTGGGTGCTTGATATGATTATCACCTACTGCCGGTGTATTGACGAGTCTTTAGAGTCCTATACAGAGGTTTACTGGCTCAGGCAAAACGAAGCAGGTGCACATATGTGATATGTGCGGACCGAGATTAATACGAGTATGTGATACCGTATTCTATTCTCGCGATATGTGATATCGGTCGGTTATATGTGATATAGCCGGGTTATCGAATCAAGCGTTGATTCGATAAATGGATACATATAATATTAGTCGGTTATATATGATATAGCAAGATTATTAAATCAAATGTTGATTTAATAATTTAATGTATAATTGTATATTTGATATGCTAATTTACATTAACTAATATTTGCTCACTTATACATTTCTTTTCTCACATGTGCACACTTAATATATATGTGATATATATTATTTGTGTTTTCTTTGCGTCATGCTTGATGATACACACTACATGGGTGTATGAGACTTATACCATGCCATTAGATTATTAGGGTTTTATTTATTTAATGAAAATGTAAATTGGTGGGAATTAAGCATGGTTGCAAGCTTTGGAAGCTTGTAGAAACCCTTGACTTAGTCCATTAAATTTGTCTTGCATTAGATATTTATTAACTTAACCTTAATCTTTTGCCATGGTTATGTCTCTAAAAGGGTTATATGAGATATTTCTCACCCATGGTTGCGATTCACTCTCTTATCCATTATTCTCTTCATCTTCATCTTCAACAAGAGAAAGCTATCTTGGTTTTGGCGAGGTAAAGAAATAGAGTGAGAAAAAGAATTCTAAAGTGACCAAAATTCATACTTCATCATCCTCTACTAGATTAGCCATTTAATTTAGGGTGTTAGCTTCACTAATCCCTAATTAGTGAAGAGGTAGCTTGAGTTGGTGTTGTTGGATATATGTATGCCCTTAGAGGCCATTATATATATAGTGGATGCTTGGACATGTATATATATACATATGACTTTCTTCCTCGACATGATAGTATGCTATCTGGTTGTAGTTTATCTTAACATGTTTACTTGATTGTATTATACTGTTCATTTCATACATGTTGATAAAGCCCTTAGGATATCTTCTTGACTTCCATGACTACGATGGAGATCATACTAGTGGGTCATGTGTAGTTTATAAGCATATCCTAGAATGTTCATAGTCGAGGGTATATCGAGACAGGTCATCGATATTTCAGAGTAGACTAGCGTATACGTTTCTTGACCCATATGATGGGCGATGAATGATCCCATATCCATTGGTGTTGTGACATCGAAGATTGTATACGGGTACTCAGTGGAGACTGGGTACACTGAACGGACTCACCGAGAACTCCTATATGGTATAATATCTATCGTCGGATAGCAGTTCTCAGGTGACACTAGTACAGGTTAGTCTATAAACCCAAGATCGTCATAGAGTCTTGTGTGTTCTCCCACTGTGCTTTGATTTCCACCCTACCACGGCTCTACTGAGTCATGCAAACAGATGGTTTTTGGGTACAGTCCTGAGACACATGGAGACAATGAGCAATAGGAGGTGTTTCGTCTCTCCCGGTATTGGGAGTTGATGTTGTGCTATGCGCGATTGGCTTTGATTCGAAGTCCCTGGCCAGGGCTGATGAGATTTACTGATAAGTGTTATCAGTAGTTTCTCAACCGATCATAGTCCATATCATCATGACTTATTGAGTAATTAGGGCTCGACGATTCCATCCTTATACTTGATATGCAACATATCAGACGAAGAAACCGGACTGTACGGTAAGTGTTACCAATGGCTCTACGGGAGTTTTGACAAGTTCGCTTGTTGTTCTTCTGTTCGTACAATACCTGGGAGCCGTTACGTGCAGCTAGTACCGCTGACGGTTTGTGGGTATCTTATATGATCACTACCTACTGCTAGCGTATTGACGAGTCTTAGAGTCCCACAAAGGGGTTTTCCGAACTCAGGCAAAACGAAGTGGGAGCGCATATGGGGATATGTGCGGGGGCTTGATTAAATGCGAGTATTTGATATTGCATTTAATCTAGCGAATAAATTAATCGGGTTATATGAGATATGACCGGGTTATTAAATCAATTGTTGATTTTATAAAATGACTAATTTCTTTTTGTGAAATCCTTTCTTTATCTTCTTTTATATTTACATATATATATATATATATATGAGTATATGTATATAAATATATAGATATTGATATATATACATATATATATATATATATTATCATCATCATCATCATTTTATATATATATATATATATATATATGTATTTATAAAAGGTGTCATGGTTGATGATACATACAACATGGGTGTGCAAGACTCACATTGGAGTTTTATTTGATTTTTTATTTAAATAAATATGTGCCATGGCTTCTACATTATTCCAAAAATATCTACTCTCATGACTCACTATTCCACTCATGATATTTACTTAAATATCTAAAAATATCTCCATGGCTCATAATGTGATGATTTACTAGAGTTAAGTACAAGCCCTAGTTGCTTCTTCTTCTTCCTCATTTTCACTCACTAGGTTTTGAGAAAGAAGAAACAGAAAGGTTTTTCCAAGAGATAAAAATCCTCACTTCACCAATCTATACTACTTTAGCCCATTAGTATAGGTTGTTTTGCTTCATTCATCCTAGTTTTGTGAAGCAAAGAGCTTGAGCTAAGAAACTCCGGGTGGATCATCGTAGACGACGAAGAACCTTGAGCGGAGTCGATCCAAGCTTCGAGTGGAGCCATAGGAGTCGAAAGAGAGAGAAGGAGTTCACTACAAAGGTGGTAGTTCCTTATCTTTTAGCTTAGACTTCTTTTATTATTGCTTTTACCCTAATCTCTAGTTTCGATTCGGAGTTTATTTGTATTAGCCCTTTTAAAATTTAGAAAAGTTCATCGCTATATGTTGTTTAAACCTAACTAGAGGAGCTACTACACACCAACATGGTATTAGAGCCTAGCTAGAGTATTAGGGTAACTTAGACGGCATTAAAAAACTCAACCGAACATTAAAAATGTGATTTTTACATGCTCACTGGAAATTTTTTCAAATGTTGGAATTTTGTGGTTTAAAAATATTCAGAAAATATAGCAGGGTTTTCTGTGGATCCCCAAGAAGAACGAGCGCCTAACTCGACCCAATGACCGCGGAACCGCGGCCAAATCATGGCATTTGCGGCGGTTCCGCGGCGCCATTGGTGAGGCTTGGACCGTGCCTTCTTGTGTTGATCCATGGGTACATGATATGCTCTCTGGGAATTTTTAAAAATAGGTTCAAGTGTTGAGATCTATGAGAACAGTGGGTATGTTGATGTGTTGATTGATATATTTAACGTCGTTTAATCTTTATGAATGTGATACAATATTTGGAATCTACGCTAATTAGTTTTGAGAAAATTAATTGGTTATTTGTAAATATAACATTTCGGTCTCGTTGGATATCGAGAATCTTGTTAAATTACCTGATCTCTTTTGAAAAAGTGTTTTCATTATTAAGACCTAAATGTAAGATCTACAATGTTAGCATGAAATCCGGGGTATGTGATATTCCAAGTTTGAGATGTCTAAGGATAAGTGTGGATTCCAAATGTTGTAGTTTTACATTTCTTTTCTGCCACCGTAAGTGTAAAATGTGGTGTATTGTTGGTTTCGTTGCTATACGTCAACGAAAATTGGGATACACATATTTACTTACGTTGATGACATGTAATGTTATGTGTTGCTGTTATATGATGTATAGGATCGTCGTGATTGAATGGCTGGGGTTTTTATGTGAGACGAGAGTTTTTCTTTTCATTCATGTAAAATTCTTTGTATGTAATATTCTTTTATTGGGGCACTTCCGGGTTGAGAATAATGTCACGATTGATGTATATTATTTACTTTTCCGCATTAGGATAGACCCAAGGAAGGGAGCACGAGTGACCGGGTTCTGGAGTCTAGTACGAGGCCATCTCGAGGAGTTGAGACCGGGTCTCCTAACTCCAGAATCGGTAGGGTCACTTGCCGCTCTCGTAGGGGTCTAGGGGTGTTGGCTTGGCTATTCATCACGACCGTGGAATCCGTATTTTCTATTGTAGGCTAAATATAAAATACGGACTTCCTAGTATATCCTATATTTTCATATATGTGTTTCTGCTGCTGATTATTCTGTGATGAGATTGTTTAATATCTGAGACGAATGGAATATTATTATATATATGATATATAATAAACGTTGCTTATGTTTTACATCCGCGCTAGTCCTGCCCCGCTATGCCTTTAGTTAAGTAACCTAACGGTGCATAACGGGACACTGTGGAGAATGCGGATGGCATAAGTGTACGTTCTATTTTCATTTCTTTTCTATGATCGCTTAGGAACTTAAATGATGGGACTACATTAATGAGATTAATGTAAAGAAAAAGAAACCAAAAGATGTTGTAGAATCGGATTTGAAACCCACTCGGCTTTTTTGTGAAAAAGAAAGTTTCAAAAGATGCGGAGCTTAAGCCACTCCTTTTCTAAACTATTTAGATTCTACAACGAGATCAAGTTCAAAGCGTAAAAGGTTTTCATAAAAACCATCCGCAACACTCTATCATTTTAGGAAGCAGAGTACTTAGTATTCATGCTACGTATGTTGATCATAGTCAAGGCGTAGTGTATGGTAGCCAAGTGATGTCTTTCTGCAAAGCATATGATGCGAATAGTTAGGACATTCATGTGATTATGTTGCTCATAGTCAAGGGTCATATGGGTGGGTCTAGTTAATCATGAAATGACGGGTAGAACTTGACCAGTGCTTATGATATGTTGACCATAGCCAAGGTCATAAGCAGCTATGGGTAAGAACCACATCGGGAGTTTCAAGAGTTGAAATTTACAATGAAATTGCATACCTTCTATATGATAGTTGGATCCCGATCCCACTGTAAGTAAGAGTTACTCCCAGGAGGGTTTTGTACTTTACAATTAGCTAATCCAACAAGTGTCTAGAATGGTGTCAACGGGGTTACACCTCTAGGGAAAACGAGGTTTATTTTAATTAGGTCCGTGCGAAAGCACGGGGAACCTCCCTCAAAGTACCGACACTGGCCTAGCTGACCGGTTAGTGAAACTGTAGAATGTAATTAATCCTGACTAGTTTTCTTTTTGAGGTTTTGAAAGAAAATTTGATAAAAATAGTGGGAGACATCGATTAGATAAGATAATAACCAATTTAAATCTTTGCAATAGCATTTCGCTGAGTGTTTTTTTTCTCTCTCCTAATGGCAGATACCAATGAGGGGACTTAAGCTTATGTTAGAGAAAAACAAACTAACAGGACCGAATTATAAAGAATGGCTGAGGAACCTGCACATTGCACTCACATATGATAAAGTATCATATGTCCTCACTGCCAAAGCCCCACCCATTCCAGGTCCTGAATTATCTATTTCGGATAAGGAGATCCAAAAAACATGGGATATTGATTGTGTCACGGCCAAGTGCCTCACGCTTGCTTCTATGGACGATGAACATCAGAAGCAGCATGAGAAGATGGATGTTCAATCTATCTTTCTTCATATAAAGGAGTTGTATGGAGAGCAATCTCGGACTTTACGCTACGAGACATCTCGAAAGATGTTTCAGTTGCGGATGGCTTCTGGTACATCAGTAGGTGAACATGTCTTGAAGATGATTGGTCTTATAGAAGAACTTGAGGACCTAGGATGGACCATGGAGAACGAACAATATATTGATATTGTTCTACAGTCTCTCCCCCTGCCTTTGCTCCATTCATAGTAAACTTCAATATGAACAATTTGGAGAAATCACTTCCTGAACTTCTCAATATGTTAAGAAGTGCAGAGAGCACGCTTAAGAAAGTGAAAACTTCTGCTCTGCTTGCTAGGCCATCTTTCTCTTCCATCCCAAAAGCCAAGGCCAAGGGAAAGAAGAAGAAGAAACCCACCAAACCCAGAGGTGGAGTTGAAAAGGAGAAGGGGAAAGACAAATCCACGGCCGTAGGAAGTGGAAAATGAGAATGTTTTTTCTGCCACAAGTCAGGACACTGGAAACAAAATTGTACTCTGTATCTTGATGATCTCAAGAAGAAGAAGCATACTGATACTTCCGCTTCAGGTGTGTTTGTAACTGAAAACTTTTTTCTATAAACTCTATGTCTTGGGTATTAGATACTGGTTCTGGTTCTCACATCTGCAATTGTATGCAGTGATTGAGAAACAGTAGAGTTTTGAAGACTGGTAACCACACTCTTCGGGTTGGAAATGGTTCCAATATATATGCTGTATCTGTAGGAGAGTATCATCTGGGGTTGCCTTCGGGATGTATTTTGGTTTTGAACCCTTGTTATTATATACCTAGTATTCTATGTAATATAATATCCGTTTCTTTGTTAGACAGTGAAGGATATCATTTTGTGTTTCAAAATAATGTTATGAACATTAACTTGAATCAACAGTTGATTGGGTATGGTACACTAAATAACGGTATTTACGTCCTAAAACAACACACAGTTTTCAACATACAACATACAAATAAAAGAAAAATTTCAGATATAAATGAAGCTTTTCTTTGGCATTGTATACTTGGTCATATTAATGAAACGAGACTAAAGAAGCTACATAAAGATGGATATTTAAATCCTTTTGAATATATATCTTATGCGACTTGTCAGTCCTGTATCAAAGGTAAAATGACCAAAATTCTGTTTATTGGACATGGGGAGAGAGCTATCAAACTCTTAGGCCTCATACATACTGATGTATGCAGACCAATGTCTACACATGCTAGAGGCGGTTTTTGATACTTCATCACTTTTACTGATGATTTCTCAAGATTTGGACACGTGTTTGTATTAAAGCATAAATCTGAAGCTTTCGAGAAATTCAAAGAGTACAAACTTGAAGTAGAAAAACAAACAGGCTTGAGAATCAAGAAACTTCGATCGGATCGAGGTGGAGAGTATTTGAGTACAGAGTTTTCAGACTTCTTAAAAGAGAATGGGATTCTCTCTCAGCTCACTCCCCTTACACACCATAGCACAACGGTGTGTCAGAATAGAGGAATCATACCCTATTAGATATGGTACGGTCCATGATGAGTGATGCTGAGTCACTGCTTTCCTTTTGGGGACATGCATTGGAGACGACCATGTATTTGTTAAACAGGGTTCCAACTAAGACCGTGTCTACCATTCCATATGAGATATGGTATGGGAAGAGACCATCTCTTAAAAGAGTTAGGATATGGGGTTGTCCGGCTTTTGTCAAAAAGCAGAATCTAGATAAACTCGAGACACGATCGGTCATGTGTAAATTTGTGGAATATCCAAAACATTCATATGGATATCTATTCTACCACAAGGAGGAACAAAGAGTGTTTATTTCTCAACATGCCATATTTTTAGAAAATGAAATTTTTACAAATAGTGCTGATGGCAATGCGGTAAAACTAGAAGAGGTTCTAGAGACACAAATTACTCATGACGAATTGGTTGAAACTAATGTTGCAGTAGAACTTCAAGAACCTCAGTCGCTCCGGAGATCTAGTAGAATTTCTCGCCCACCGGAGAGATACTATAGGTTTATCATTGATGGTGATAGAGAAGATTGCATCATGGATGATGATGACCCTACTAGTTTTTCAGTAAGCTATCACGGGTGGTGATTCAGTGAAGTGGCTGGATGCCATGAGATCCGAAATGGAGTCCATGTAAACCAACAAAGTATGGACTCTGGATGTTGCACCTCTTGGGATAAAACTCGTAGGTTGCAAATGGATCTTTAAAAGAAAGATTGGTGTAGATGGACAGGTGGAGACCTATAAAGCAAGGCTTGTAGCGAAAGGTTTTGGTCAAAAACCAGGATTGGACTATGATGAAACTTTCTCTCCAGTAGTGATTGTTAGGGATTCTGCGTGTTTAAGTTTAGTTAATTACCGCAATCAAGACGGTTTCGCTTGTAGCTAGCCGGTTGAGTACGGGTCGTCCGCATGGAGATGGGAATCTTTTTCTATGTGTTTTAACGAGTTAAGTCCGGAAGTCCAGATTTTGTTTGTGATTATCTAAGTGTTAAAATGAGTGTAAAGAGAGCTTGTTAGGGTTAGGATTAGGTTAGTTTGAGTTAGGAGTCGCTCACCTCTTTCGTTGCCCTTCGTAATATCGTGTTACGGTAATCGGTAACAACGGGGATTAGCACGACTAGGAAGGAACTTGCGAGTATAAGCTAGGCTTTCCAACGCATAAGTTCTTCCTTTTGGTGCTTGTCCGTCCGTTCTTGGCTCTTAGCCATAACCTCCGGTTAATTCAACCACAACCGGTCTCACTACGGAATCACCGCAATCATGTAGGATAGGGTGCCGTAAGGAGCGGATTGTGGTTCAATTAACGGGAGTCGAATTAAGCTGTTGGGCAAGGAAAGAGTGAGAGAGATTTCCTTCTCTCAAACTTCCCTTATCCTACCCTAACAAGTATGAAACTACTCACACATCATGATACGGAAAAACAAAACAAAAGAAGAAGATAGAAAGAAAGAGATTAGAAGATAACAACTAGCTATTTGCGACCTCACCTTGGCAAGGATCAAGCGTAAGCATCATGGTTGTGTTAAGGATAAAGAAAAATAGAGAAGAAAGAAACCACAAGAAATAACAACAACTAGTTAACAAATTAAAATTACAACAATTAACAAGATAATAAGACAAGCAAAATAATAAACGGTTCTTCTTTATTCATCATTCTTCACTCACAAGCTCACTACAAGTTTTAATGGAGAAGAGATGAGAAGAGGAAGAAGAAACACACTAAACCTAGAAAATAAAATACAAGATTATGGATCCTTTCCTTCACAAAGTTCTGGGCTATTTATAGGCTGAAAAATGAAAACCTAGGGCAACCACCAGAACACAAATGAAAAGACAATTCTACCCCTGAAAAGTCTCTGACTGCGGCGCCAGTACGGCCGCGGAACCGCGGCCTAAGCATGCTTAGGCCGCGTTTCCGCGGCCATATAGATGAGTTGTCTGCTCCGGTTTTCTGTGGTCCCCTGGTTTGATGTACCCTCTTGTCTGGTACATGTAGTTTCTGAAAATACTTCCACATTTCTTCCAGAATTTCTGTTGAGGGAAATGTGGACTTTGGAAATGGATTTTCTTGAGCTCCGCGTAAATTTCTTGGATCTTGTGTTGCCATTGTGCTTTGTGCATGAAGGTGACAATTGATTTGTCATTTTGTCTCCCAAACTGGTGTGTGGCAACAGACGGATAAAGAGCGGAGACCCGTGTTTTATCTGTGGTTGGCAGGAACTCGGATTTTGTCGTATTTTTCCATGAATTTCACCGTTTAGAGCCGAGAACCTGTATCCTGCAATTGACTAGCAAACACGGCTCAAGAGTACCTACCAATATGCAATGTGATAAAAATTGGGCGGTATAAAAATGCAAAAATCTGATATGAACAAATACCCCCAAACTTATCATTTGCTCATCCCGAGCAAAGCTAATTTATTCACAAAAAATTTTCCTAACCTCACTTTCGCAGGGAACGCGATTGCACTGAGCATGTGCAACAAGTCGTTAAACCTCTAGGTGTCCCTAGTAGGAGGAGTGTTGTCTCCTGAGGGTTTTCAGCAGATACTACCCACAAAATCCGGTCAAGCTAGTTTTGTAAAATAACTAAGATTCAAATCCTAAAGTTTTGTTTCAGAAAATAACAATTCTATAATCCTAAGTCTAGACTATCGAACCTTTATTTTTCACACCTCGCTTCTTATTTAACTACAGATTTTATATGTCTTTACGTGCAGTGTAAATAGTGTCGTTAAGTTCCAGAAGGATCGATTAAAGTCATCATGTCGCACAATAAAGCCCAGATAACAATTTTAAAAGGATCACATAAGTTTTATAGAGAGTTAAGCATTTTTCAAGTTTCGTTTTCCAGTAAGGTTTCAACTTCAGAATTTCTATCATCCTTAACAGGAAACTAAGTCGTATTTTTTCACTACACCTTTTTCTTGTTTTCATTTCATACACACCTCTGTGAACGTGCAATAGTCTTTATCATAGAGTAAAACCTTCATATCTCCGCTAATTTTTTTTATAAAAGCCTGTCTTTTATCTAGATTATTCTCACACAATGAACCGTTAGGAATTTTAACTCGGAGAGAACACTTGCTTGATTTTGTTTTAATCTGGACTTTCTAGGCTTCTTAGCGAGCTTTGGGCCAATGCACCCAAACCAGTTGGCTTTAGGGCATTAGGTGTAAAAACACCCCGGCGGACTTAATTACTCAAGTTACCCAGGTCCAAAAAAAAAGACAGTTTGGCGTGAAAATCAGATGATTTAATACGAACGGAGATATAACCGGCAGTTCAATTATTTTTTGGATAAAAGACGTGTTTAGTGTGTTTGGTGTGTAATCATTCCAATCAAGTTCCAGATGGGTTATTTTTCAGACTTAGTTCCAATTACGGCATCAATAACATTCCTTCATATTCGCTTTACTTCATAAACTATTCTTGACATTACTTATTTCAGAACAAACCTATTTGATCCTCAGAAAATCATTTATCTGTTTAAAAGTTTTTAAACATAAAAGACTTGTCGTCTAATTTCCAAAAAACTCACGACACGTGTAGTGTGATGTAAAGACGTATATCAGCTTATAGTTAACTTCAAAGGAGAGTTATCTTTCAGGTTTTCAAAATCTAAACATAAGATTTAGTTATTCTTATTTTATCAAACAAAACCGTCGAAATGTTGAATCAGAGTCCTCCCACTAGCTAACTTGACAGAAAAGTTTTTATGTTTTTAGACAATTTTCAGATTTTTATGGATTTTATGGGTTTTAATATGCAGATGCAAAATATACATATGAATGCGAAGGTAAGAAATGCGTACCGGGCGTACCCCCAAACTTAAACTGGACAGTGTCCTCACTGTCATTGCATGAAGAGATCATTTGAAGGGTCAAAAATGTCGGTTAGCGATACACAAATTTTTTTATGTTTTTTTTTTGTATTTAAAGAAAAAAAAGAAAAAGAAAAAAGAATATCCAAAAATATATACAAAATGGTACATACCCCCAAACTTATTTGGAACAGTGTCCACTGTTCTTGGCTGGATAACCGAAGTTTGGAGGTAGGCAGAGGAAGATCAGGCAGGGTAAACCGGCTCCTGTAAGAACAGGAGCTCCTCTGTTGGTTCGGCGCTAAGGTACGGTTTTAGTCGGTGTCCGTTCACTTTGAAAAATGAACCGTCCTTCGGATTCTCCAAATCCACAGCGCCCTGCGGATACACATTCCGCACAAAATACGGCCCTTTCCAGCGAGATCTGAGCTTTCCTGGATGGAAGTGAAGGCGGGTGTCGTAAAGCAGTACCTGCTGACCAGGTATGAAGGTTTTGCGCAAAAGGTGTTTATAATGAAACAGCTTTGTTCGATTCTTAACGACAACCGCGTTATCGTAAGCCTCATCCCTAAGCTCACTCAGTTCGTTCAACTGCAGCTTCCGATGGCTGCCCGCATCTTCGAGAGACAGATTCAGCTCCTTTATCGCCCAAAATGCGCGATGCTCTATTTCGACAGGTAGGTGGCAGGCTTTTCCGTACACAAGCCGATAGGGAGACATGCCAAGGTCGGTCTTATAAGCCGTTCGAAATGCCCAAAGGGCATCAGTGAGTTTCAGCGACCAATCTTTACGGTTCTTGGAAACCGTCTTCTCCAGTATCTGCTTGATTTGCCGATTTGAAACTTCGGCCTGCCCGCAGGTTTGAGGGTGGTAGGGCGTGGATAGCTTATGATTAATGGAGTATTTCCGCATCAAGACCTCGAAAGTCTTGTTGCAGAAATGACTTCCATTGTCGCTAATGATCGCTCGGGGGTGCCTAAACCGGGAGAAAATGATTTCTTTAAGGAACCTAACGAAAACCTTGTTGTCGTTAGTCCGGCTGGGCACAGCCTCGACCCATTTAGAGACGTAATCAACAGCGAGAAGGATGTACAAGTTCCCAAAAGAGCTGGGAAACGGCTCCATGAAATCTATCCCCCAAATATCGAAAATCTCCACAACCAAGATCGGTTGGAGCGGCATCTCGTTCCTCCGGGATATCCGGCCCATGTGTTGGCACCGGGAGCAAGTCTTGCAATAGTCATGAGCGTCTTTGAAGAGTTGTGGCCAGTAGAAACCACATTGCAAGATCTT
Organism: Agapanthus africanus; assembly: GCA_030015575.1. Lineage (NCBI taxonomy): Eukaryota > Viridiplantae > Streptophyta > Magnoliopsida > Asparagales > Amaryllidaceae > Agapanthus > Agapanthus africanus. The sequence continues at coordinate 214,830,050 of JASDDO010000004.1, forward strand.
CTCAGCTGTCTTTCTGGGCCCAAAATGCCCGCCACACGCTTGATCGTGGCAAAATGACAGCACACTCTTGAATTCCTCGTCAGGGACACACCGACGAATAATCTGGTCGGGACAGTACTTGAACAAGTAGGGTTCGTCCCAGTAAAAGTGTTTTACTTGGGATAAGAAGCGAAGTCTGTCCTGACTCGACCATTCAGTCGGTAGTAATCCTGTGGCCAAATAGTTCACAATATCTGCGAACCAGGGTTCGCAAGATACTGTCAAGAGCTGTTCATCCGGGAACACGTCGTTGATCAAAATTTGAAGCGAAGGCGAAGAAGAAAGTCGTGAGAGATGGTCGGCAACTACGTTTTCACATCCTTGTTTGTCCTTAATGACAAGGTCAAACTCCTGAAGCAAGAGGATCCAACGGATTAACCGAGATTTAGCATCTTTCTTCGCAAAAAGATGGCGCAGAGCAGAATGATCAGTGTAGACAATGACTGGAGAGTCGATGAGGTAGGGCCTGAACTTTTCTAAAGCAAATACAACAGCTAAGAATTCCTTCTCAGTTGTTGTATAATTGAGTTGTGCATCGTTCAGGGTTCGGCTCGCATAATAGATTACGTGCGGCATCTTGTTGATGTGTTGTCCAAAGACAGCACCAATGGCAAAGTCGGATGCATCGCACATAATCTCAAATGGGTGCGTCCAGTCAGGTGAAGAAAGAACGGGAGCGGAAGTGAGTGAGCGTTTCAATGACTCGAATGCAGTCATACAGCTCGAGTTGAAGTCGAATGGCGTATCCTTGGCCAGCAAAAGAGTCAAGGGCCTAGCAATCTTGCTAAAGTCCTTGATGAACCGTCTATAGAAACCGGCATGGCCAAGGAAGGCTCGGATATCTCTGACGCATTGGGGAGGAGGCAGATTGGAAATGACCTCAATCTTTGCTTTGTCAACCTCTATGCCATTTTGCGAGATGATATGTCCTAAGACAATACCTTCGCGCACCATGAAGTGGCATTTCTCCCAGTTCAAAGTGAGATTCTTGTCCTTACATCGGGTAAGGACAGCGTCAAGAAGCAGCAAACACTCGTTGAAGGAATCGCCGAAGATGGAGAAGTCATCCATGAAAATCTCCAGAAATATTTCCACCATGTCTGAGAAAATTCCCATCATACACCGCTGGAAGGTAGCGGGCGCATTGCATAACCCAAAGGGCATGCGACGATATGCAAACGTGCCGAAAGGACAAGTGAATGTGGTCTTGTCCTGGTCTTTTTCGGCGATGGGAATCTGATTGTAGCCGGAGTAGCCATCAAGAAAGCAGTAGTACTCGTGCCCGGTCAATCGTTCAAGCATCTGGTCAATAAAAGGTAGCGAAAAGTGGTCTTTCCGCGTTGCGGCGTTGAGTTTTCTGTAATCAATGCATACTCGCCCCCCAGTTTGGGTGAGAGTAGGGATTAACTCATTCGCCTCGTTGGTTATGACCGTGATGCCCGACTTCTTGGGGACAACGTAGATGGGGCTAACCCACTGGCTATCAGAGATAGGGTAAATGATACCACTATCTAGACATTTTACGATCTCCTTCTTCACAGCCTCTTACATGACTGGATTGAGACGTCTTTGTGGATCCCGGGCTGGTTTGGCATCGTCCATCAGATGAATGTGATGCTCAACGATAAGGGGACTAATCCCCTTGATGTCCGCCATGGACGAGCCAAAAGCTTGCCTGTTGCTGTGCAAGACCGCAAGAAGGGCTTTTTCTTGCTCTGGAGCTAGAGAAGCCGAAATGATGACAGAGAGGGTCTCGTTCTCACCTAAGTAAGCGTACTTAAGGTGAGACGGCAAAGGCTTGAGTTCGAGCGTTGGAGGTGAAACGATGGAAGGCAAGATTGGTGCAAAGGTCTCGAACTCAAAGGACTCCAGCAAGGGTTCAAAGCGAGTGTAGGCGACCGAGTCGGATGGTTCAGGTAACTCATCCGAAAATTCGAAAGATTCAAACTCGGGTTGTGCGCGGCTAAGATCGTTCGAGAATGTGAAACACTCGTAGTCGTTGTCGGGCGCAGAAACAGCAGCAGGTTCGAGGAGGAACGCACTAGTGGCGTCAAGATTATCGTGTTCGAACAGAAACTCCTCGAATTCACACTCTTCAGGGGTGATCTCCTGGATCGAGCAGACGTCCAGTATATGAGCATTAGGTTCGGCGGGCTGATTCCCCAACCTAAAAATGTTGAGTTCAATCGTCATGTTTCCAAAATAGAGGTTCATCGAACCATTGCGACAATTGATCACAGCATTTGAGGTTGCAAGAAATGGGCGACCGAGTATCACCGGAATTTGATTCCGGGGGTTAGCTACAGGCTGTGTGTCTAATACAATGAAGTCAACGGGGAATATGAAGTCCCCGACTTTTATTAACACATCCTCTAGCTCACCCCTAGGATGGGTGATCGATCGGTCGGCCATTTGGAGAGTGCAGTGCGTGGGTTCCAGCTCTCCGACGCCTAATTTCTCGTATACTGAATACGGAAGCAGGTTAACACTGGCACAAAGATCTAATAGTGCGCGGTTGATGTTCTTATCCCCAATAGTAATAGAAATCGTAGGATAGCCAGGGTCCTTCCGTTTTTGTGGTAAAGATTGGGTAAGGGCATCACTCACAGCACTAGCCAAGAAAACTTTCTTGGGTACCTGAGACTTCCTCTTTTTCGTGCACAAGTCCTTTAAGATTTTCGCGTAGGACGGGACTTGTTGGATAGCATCTAAAAGAGGAATGTTAATGTTAACTTGCTTAAATAACTCCAGAATCTTCTCCATTTGAGGATTTTGTTTATTAGACCTCAACCTGTTTGGAAATGGAACATTTTTAAAAGTGGTTGAGTCTAATGCTGGAGGAGGAGATTGTGGAGTTGGAACGGATCCCAGAACAGGTGTTTTCATGGAGTGAGAAGTGGATCCATTCAGAGCAGAAGAAGAGGAAGGAGAGCCTTGTGAAGAACAGAGAATAAGCTCAGAAGACGAAGAAGCAGGAGAAGAAGACGAAGAAGAAGAAGAAGCGGCCGGGGTGTCATCGTTGATACGTGTGCCGATGTTGTTTTGCAGCATCCTTCCCGATCTCAATGTGGTCACGGCACTCACATTATGGTTCTGTTGTTCAAGAGCAACATGTGCATTATGTGGGTGACCGTGATTTGGGAGTGGTTGGGACGGGAGCTTCCCTTTCTCTCGCTCGCTTAAGGCCGCGTTCAGCTGTGCAATCTGGGCCTCGATGGTCTTGATGCTTTGCCCGTGTGCGGCAGTGTGTTGCACTAAGGATTGAATGGAAGACTGGATATTGGCGGTGGACTGAGTCGATTATTTAACGAACGCCTCCAGAGTTCGTTCGAGCGAAGAAACCTTATCGTTGTTTGACGGAACAAAGTTGTTTGGTGGATAAGAATTGTTGGGTGCAAAGTTGTTCGTCTGATTTTGGAAAGGTTGGGGTTGGAAGGGCTGCTGATACTGAGTTTGTTGTTGCGCTTGTTGTTGCGGCGGAGGGGCCCTTTGGAAATTGTTGCCTTGGAATTGATTCTGATTCTGATTCCAGGCGAAATTGGGGTGGTTCCTCCAACCGGGATTGTAGGTGGAAGAGTATGGATCATTCCTCGGTCTTTGCTGGAATGCAGCATTAACCTGATCCTGTCCTTGCGAGGGTGGATTGTAAGGACACTCTTCGGTCAAGTGAGAAGGATCGGAACAACAGGAGCAGATGGTACAAAGGGGGAGAACAGGGGCAGGAGCAGGAGAAGAAAATTTGCTCTCTATCGCTTCAAGCTTTCTTGTTATTGCAGCCATTTCAGCTTTCATCGCAATAGAGACATCAAGCTGGTGAATTCCTACCCTAGACTGACCGGTAGAAGTGGAGGTAGAAGAAGAAGAAGTCGGTCTGGTGCTCTCCCATTGTAGCGTTTGCTCCGCAAGGTCGTCAAAGAACTGCCACGCTTCCTCGTCAGATTTTGATAGGAAGTGGCCCTGACAGATGGTTTCCAACAACTGCTTCGTTGCTGGGTTCAGGCCCTCGTATAAGGTTTAGGAAAGTTGCCATTTCTCTATACCGTGGTGAGGACACTGAACAAGAAGGTCTTTGTATCGGTCAAAGCATTTCCAGAAGGGTTCAGAAGGAAGCTGAGAGAATTGGTTGATTTCATTTCGAATCCTTGCGGTCTTATGATTCGGATAGAATTTTTTTAGAAACGCTTTAACAAACTCGTCCCAGCTGGTTATGGAATGGGAGGCGGTGCTATACAGCCATTTTTCAGCAAGATCGCATAAAGTGAACGGAATGACCTGTAGACGTATAGCATCGTCCGACAGTTGGGTAGTTTTCATCATGGCACAGACGTTTTGAAATTTATTGATGAAAATATAGGCATCTTCAGATTCAAGCCCATGAAATCGTGGAAGCATGTTGATGAAGTGGGGCTTAATTTCAAAATTATCCCCATTGGCCGGTGGAAGAGAAAGGCAGGTGGGGAGTGCAGAACGGGTGGGATAGAAACGGTCCTGGAGCGCGATTCGCTGCGGCGCTACAACAGGAGGTGGAGGTGGGATATTGGTCTCCGTAGGAGGTGGAGCCAATCCAGCGGTAGTCAAAGAGATGTTCGGATTGAATCCTGACATCGCGGAAGAAGAGGTTGGTGATGGTGAAGGTGAAGATGTATGAACAGAATTCCGGTCAACGTCGGAGTTGGCCGGCAAAGGAAGGGGTGAAAGAGGAGTGGACGGAGTTTCGATTTCGGAGTCGATCGCGTAGTCGGTAGCGACTAACGTAACGCGGACTAGACGGGCGCTAGTGTCCCGAGTCCAAGCGGACATACACTAAACGAGTTTAGTATAGTCAAAGCGGAGAAGGTGAGGGTAAGAAAACGTCAATGGAGAAAACGATGGGTGGAGGGTGAAAAATGGATTTCGCGACAAAGGGCAAGTTTTTATAAAAGTTTTTGTTTTTTTTTCTTTTTCTTTTTTTGTTTTTAGAAAGAGATTTACAGAAATATGTACGGACTTACGGCTTTAAGTAATCACAAACAAGATATGCACAATCTCACCTAAATCTACGGTCGCCTAGGTCAACTAGACCTGCTCCTAACTGTTCCAGAGGGCTAGAAAAAGGACCTCAAACCGCCTCTTTTCCGTCTAATGCGGCCAGATAAGTGCCAGGTAAGTGGGAGGTTGTCCAACGCTTTCGCGAAGTTCCTTAATTAAATAACCACTTTCCTTCGTCACACTTGCCTAGGCACCGCAAAAGTCAGATAGGATAAACGGCCGATGCCTGTAACTAGTCCTCTGTCCTAATGAGCGCGAAGTCCTTAGGGCTGAGTCTAGTATTTTTTAATTTTTAACAGTGGTCATTGCATATGCTTTTTGTGATTTTTTTGCGGTCCTGGGAAGGGTGATGAAATCCCCACCCAATCTGAATTGGTTTCAAGCCCCTTAAGTCCGTATTAAGAAATGCAAAGCAGTAACAAATCAACTGCAAACAATTTTTTATTTTTTAGCGCGGCGCAAAGAATCCTGCACAAGAACAGTTTATTGGAAGGGGGAGAAGAGTTTGCGCAAAGAAATCTGCAGAAAACACAGTTTATTGGAGTCCAGAGGAGTGGGAGAGGAGAACAGGGAAACTTACAGAGAAATTTGGGGCCCTGAAGCCACCAAGTGGCCGCGGATCTGCGGCCTAAGCCAACTTATGCCGCGGATCCGCGGCAGGGAAGTGGAGTTGGAGCTCCGTTTTTCTGGTGTGAGCTCCTGTTGGTGTCCTCTGCTTGTTTGGATTTTCTGAATTTTTATTTGCTCACTGTACCTGCTCCAGATTTTGACAGTAGACCGTTTGCTTCATTTTGATTCGTCGCGGTGTAGCCGCGAAATGTGGGTCTATCTTCCCACGTCTTTGGCACTGAACTTGAACTCCGTATTTTCCTGCACACTTGCACAAAAACTAATCAAAAATAACAAAATGATTTTTTTACAAAGTAAATTTTTTTTTTGTTTTTCGGTTGTTTTTATATTCACAAGTTAACCTGAAATTACACAAAGAAATAAACTACCGTCTCCCCGGCAACGGCGTCATTTGATTGTTAGGGATTCTGCGTGTTTAAGTTTAGTTAATTACCGCAATCAAGACGGTTTCGCTTGTAGCTAGCCAGTTGAGTACGGGTCGTCCGCAGGGAGATGGGAATCTTTTTCTATGTGTTTTAACGAGTTAAGTCCGGAAGTCCAGATTTTGTTTTTGATTATCTAAGTGTTAAAATGAGTGTAAAGAGAGCTTGTTAGGGTTAGGATTAGGTTAGTTTGAGTTAGGAGTCGCTCACCTCTTTCGTTGCCCTTCTTAATATCGTGTTACGGTAATCGGCAACAACGGGGATTAGCACGACTAGGAAGGAACTTGCGAGTATAAGCTAGGCTTTCCAACGCATAAGTTCTTCCTTTTGGTGCTTGTCCGTCCGTTCTTGGCTCTTAGCCATAACCTCCGGTTAATTCAACCACAACCGGTCTCACTACGGAATCACCGCTATCATGTAGGATAGGGTGCCGTAAGGAGCGGATTGTGGTTCAATTAACGGGAGTCGAATTAAGCTGTTGGGCAAGGAAAGAGTGAGAGAGATTTCCTTCTCTCAAACTTCCCTTATCCTACCCTAACAAGTATGAAACTACTCACACATCATGATACGGAAAAACAAAACAAAAGAAGAAGATAGAAAGAAAGAGATTAGAAGATAACAACTAGCTATTTGCGACCTCACCTTGGCAAGGATCAAGCGTAAGCATCATGGTTGTATTAAGGATAAAGAAAAAGAGAGAAGAAAGAAACCATAAGAAATAACAACAACTAGTTAACAAATTAAAATTACAACAATTAACAAGATAATAAGACAAGCAAAATAATAAACGGTTCTTCTTTATTCATCATTCTTCACTCACAAGCTCACTACAAGTTTTAATGGAGAAGAGATGAGAAGAGGAAGAAGAAACACACTAAACCTAGAAAATAAAATACAAGATTACGGATCCTTTCCTTCACAAAGTTCTGGGCTATTTATAGGCTGAAAAATGAAAACCTAGGGCAACCACCAGAACACAAATGAAAAGACAATTCTACCCCTGAAAAGTCTCTGACTGCGGCGCCAGTACGGCCGCGGAACCGCGGCCTAAGCATGCTTAGGCCGCGTTTCCGCGGACATATAGATGAGTTGTCTGCTCCGGTTTTCTGTGGTCCTCTGGTTTGATGTACCCTCTTGTCTGGTACATGTAGTTTCTGAAAATACTTCCACATTTCTTCCAGAATTTCTGTTGAGGAAAGGTGGACTTTGGACATGGATTTTCTTGAGCTCCGCGTAAATTTCTTGGATCTTGTGTTGCCATTGTGCTTTGTGCATGAAGGTGACAATTGATTTGTCATTTTGTCTCCCAAACTGGTGTGTGGCAACAAACGGATAAAGAGCGGAGACCCGTGTTTTATCTGTGGTTGGCAGGAACTCGGATTTTGTCGTATTTTTTCATGGATTTCACCGTTTAAAGCCGAGAACCTGTATCCTGCAATTGACTAGCAAACACGGCTCAAGAGTACCTACCGATATGCAATGTGATAAAAATTAGGCGGTATAAAAATGCAAAAATCTGATATGAACAAGTAGCAATGCTTAAATCCATTCAGATCCTACTTGCTATTTCTGCTCACTACGATCATGAAATCTGGCAGATGGATGTTAAAAATGCATTTCTAAATGGTGATTTAGAAGAATGCATTTTTATGGATCAGCCAGAGGGCTTCATTGACAGTGGGAGCAGCGAAAAGGCATGTAGATTGCTTAAATACATTTAGGGATTAAAGCAGGCATCACGGAGCTGGAACATCTGCTTTGATGATACAATCAAAGAGTTTGATTTTGTCAAAAATATAGATGAACCATGCATTTATAAGAAGATTGTAGGGAGTATTGTCACATTCCTCGTATTGTACGTGGATGACATTCTCTTGATAGGAAATGATATTCCTATACTACAATCGGTCAAATTATTCTTATCACAAAGGTTCTCCATGAAGGACCTGGGTGATGCCTCTTACATTTTGGGCATTAGGATCTATAGAGATAGATCCAAGAGGTTATTGGGATTGTTCCAATCAAAGTACATTGACGCCATCCTAAAAAGGTTTAGTATGGAAGATTCCAAGCGTGGTGCCTGTTAGCGTATATGCCCTAGAGGCCATTACTGTATCATACTAGTTTGTATATTACTTAATGGAAGCTTGGGATATTCACAGTTGTATATACAATCTTGCTCGAAATGGTAGTATGCTACTTGGTTTGTCTCAGCTTTAATATGTGCATGTGTTTCTTTTAGCATATCGCTGATATACATATTAGTAGAGCCCTTAGGATCTTTGCTTGATTACCAGCGTTGTGATGGCGCTCACACTCGTGGGGGCTGGGTAATCCATAAGCACATCCTTATACACGTCCCTAGTCGTTGGACTATCGAGACAGGGCATCGATACTCCGGAGTAGACTAGCGTATGCGCTTCTCATCCCAGCGTGGGAGACGGTCTGTCCCACAGCCGTCAGTACGTCGTACTTAAGATAGTATGCGGGTGCTCGTTAGGTTACGAGTACACTGGACAGGACTCGTCGGGACTGTTGGTTGGTATTAAACCTATCGTCATTTATCAGTTCCCAGGTGACATGAGTACAGCTTAGTCCGCTGACTTGACACTGTCACTTCGCCTCGAGTGTGTTCCCACTGCACTTTGATTACTACCCTACCACGGCTCAAAGGAGTCGTGCAAACAGGTAGTTTTTGGGTGCAGTCCCGAAGCACTTGGAGGCAGTGACGGTTAGACAGGATTCGTCTCTCCCGGTATTGGGGGTTGACATCGCGCTGTGTCCAGGAGAGCCATTACACAAGTAGTCCCTGGCCTGGGCAAGCGAGATATACTGGTAGGTTTCCAGTGTTATCTCAGGGTGTTCTGGGCTACACTCCGACACGACTTGTACCGCTATTAGGGGACTGACGTTCACCGCCCCCTAGGCCCGCCATGCGATGTATCAGACGAACAGACCGGACTGTACGGAGACTGTCACATTCAGGCTCAGTAGGAGTTCAGATGGGGTTCACCTCGTCAGTCTTCTTATCGGCATCTACCTGGGGACCGTTACGTACAGCTAGTGCCGCTTGCAGTCTGTGGTTAAACCCACTGCCAGCGTAGTGTCGAGTTTTTAGAGTCCCACACAGAGAGCTATTCGTCTTTAGGCAAAATGAGTAGAGGTCGCATGGTTTTGCGACAGGGTTCGTTCACATCCGCGCACTTGTGTACGTTTGCTGTCCGGACAGCTTATACTAGTGGGCTTTGGTTTAAGCCAAATCCTAGTATATGATTTGGGATTGGTTTTATCTCTTTGTATTAGTGTTCCTCGGTTCACGAATACGGGTGCGTATGCACAGTTGCTTGAGACAGAGGGAGAGGACTTTGATTAGGGTTAATGACCATTGTCATTTTATTAACCCTAATGTTTATATGTGTATTATGGTTAATTGATATTAGTTTAATATAATTGTGCATGGTTATGGTTGTTGACCATTTGACTATCTTGACTTGTTGACCTTTGTTGACATGTTGACCATCATCATTCCATATAAAAGATGCTCTTTGATCCTTGCAATTAGCATTAAATATGAAATGATAATGGTCATGTCTTGATTAAGCCATGACAATTATCTTACTAATTATCAATTTATAATAATTCACACATATATGTGAGAATTCTTCATAATTCTCTCATTCTATCATTTACTTTCTCTCTCTTGCTCTTCCTCTTCCACAAGCTCTCCCCTCTCATGTGTTGAGAAACACTTGAGCTTGAGAAAAACCATTCCATAGTAATCTCTACTCTCATCTAGGGTTCTAGGATTAGCACTTCTAGCACCCTAGTTACTTCTAGCTTGGAGTTGAAGCCAAAGGTTGTGGCTTTCGGGTGGACCTTCTTCGACGTGAGAAGACGACAAAGGTGATCCCTTTCTACTACTCCAAGGAGCAAGGAGAGAAGGACATAAAGCCCCAGGTATAACCATTCTACCCTTTAGCTAGTTTCTAATTAGCTTTAGCTTGTTTTTGTTTAGCAAAGATCCTCATTTGTCTAGTCCATGTTGCCTAGAGTAGTAAAAATCCGATTTTTATTCCGTTTTCCGACTCCCCGCAAGCACCGGGGTGGGAAACTTGGACTTACAGTTGTATCAGAGACTAACTAAACACAAACTAGCTAGGTAGTAAAGTGTATGGAAGTTCAATCGGAAAAATCGCAAAACCGAGTTTACAAAAACCCTAACTTTCTGTTGTTTTTTTTTCTGTTCAAAAGAAAATAAATCGTACGTCAAAAATCATCTCAGGGTTTTGTGAAGAAAGCCACCAAAAACGATCCTATGAATCGTTCAAAGCGCCGCGGTTCCGCGGCAATAGCAAGCTATTGCCGCGCAACCGCGGCCGAGTTGACTCGGTTCTGGGTCGAGTTTGGTGCAGTGTTCTTCTGACTTGGTTTTGGGATTTTTAAGATGGTTTATTTGTGCCCAGGTTTTCCAGAAAAGAAATTTGTTTTTGGGGGCCTATAAATCCGTATTTTTTGATCGAACTTCACTACACTTTGACTAATCGGTTATATCTGTGATGTTTATATGTATTGAACGTCTGCTAATCGCTATAAGTCGATTAGTAGGGGTTATACATATCTGTGATCTGTGTTTGATGATGGTATGTGTATATGAATGCGTTGGATTGTCGCGGGTGAATAGCCGGGGTGGATGTGAGATGAGTGTTTCTTTTTCTTTCATTCATTGTAATATGTAAATTGATGTATTATTATTTGTATGGCCGCACAACCGGGTCGGGGTTGTAGCCGTCATTGTATGATTCTTTTTACTGTTTTTGCTCCTAGGATAGACCCATGGAGGGGGTGCACAAACTACCGGGTATCTCGAAGTGCCGAGTGGCCTACTCACGGTGTTGAGGGAGGTTGCTTCGCTTCGGGTACTTGGCGGGTAGTTTGCCGCACCCGTAGGGGTCTTGGGTGGGGTATTTGGCTATTCACCACGATCGTGTAATCCACTTTTCGTTGCAGGCTCGAACGGATTGTGGATTCCTAGTATATCCAATGTATTCATCTGTGATCTGTAATATCTATCATTGCTATATATTTATATATGATAACTATTTAGGCGTTGCTTATGTTTTACAGCCGCGCTAGCCCAGCCCCCGCTCTGTCGTTAGTTAAGTAACCTAACGGGTGATGACGGGGCCCCGTGGCGAATGCGAATGGCATAAGCGTACGTCATATTTTGGTTGTTTTATGCAATTATAGGATTAAATGATGGGACGCATTAAAAGAACTAATGCAAGAAAATAAACTAAGTAAAGGTCGATTGGAACACTTTGAAAACCACTCGGTTCTTTTCAAAACTAAACTTTTAAACGCGGAGCTTGAACCACTCCTTTTAAAAGCTATCTCGTTCCATCGATTATATCAAGTTCACTACGTTCACGGTTTCGCCAAAACCATTCGTAGCCCTCCGTCATCCACATGAATGGTCAAAAAGTATTCAAGCTATGTATTTTGGCCAAAGTCAAGGCATAGTGATTGGTAGCTATTGGGTATTTATGTGCAGCATAGGTAGATGCGTTGGTTTGGGACAGTCGTGCTGCCATTTTGGCCAAAGTCAAGGGTAGGTACGGGTGGGTCCAAATTAACCAGGAGAATGACGGGTAGAACTTGACATGTGACTTATGATATTTTGGCCAAAGTCAAGGTCATAAGAGCATGGGGCAAAAATCCACATCGGGAGTTTCATAAGCACTGAAACTTGCTAGCGCTGCATACCATTTGGAGTGTGATAATTCTGGTAGGATTCCTTCGGTTTTATCACGCGATGATATTTGGATCCCGATCCTACTGTGAGTATATGCTACTCCTCGGGAAAACTCTCACTTAACGATCAATGCTATAAACCTAGTAGGTGTTAGCGGGGCTACGCCCACAGGGAAAAGAGGTTACTTAATTAAGGAACTTCGCGAAAGCGTTGGAAAACCTCCCTCGAAGTACCGACACTGGCCTGGCTGAACGGTTAATCAAGTATTGTACGGTGAGATTGATCCCGACTAATTCTTTCTTTATGGTTTGAGAAGGGATTCGAGAGACAGTGGGAGCCATCCTGTTTAGACAAATTAAAAACCACTCTAAACTTGCAAGAGCATCATGCTAAAGTGTTTCTTTTCTTTCTCCAAATTGCAGCGATCATTCAACATGACCGGACTTAAGTTATTACTAGATAAAAACATACTGACAGGGCCAAACTACAAAGATTAGCTCAGGAATGTCAAGATGGCAATCACTTACGACAAGTTGGGGTATGTCCTTACCACCAAAGCTCCCCCTGTCCCAGGTCCCACCTCCAGCGTCGCGGATAAAGAAATCCGTAAGACATGGGAGATCGATTGCGCGAAGGCCAAATGCCTCGTGCTTGCCTCGATGGACAACGAACATCAGAGGAGGCATGAGAATATGGACCTAGAGTCCATATTTCTCCATACAAAAGAACTGTATGGAGAGCAGTCTCGTATCGCAAGATACGAAGTGTCGAAGAAGCTATTTTCGGCAAGATTGGCCGTCGGATCATCGGTAGAGGAACACGTGCTTAAGATGATTGGCTACATAGAGGATCTCGCGGACCTTTGGACCACGTTGGAGAATGAACTCTACACTGACTTGATTCTCCAGTCCCCTCCTTCCACTTATGCCCAGTTTGTCCTAAACTTCAACATGCATGGAAAGGAGGTAGAACTTTCCGAACTTCTGAACATGTTGAGGAGTGCTGAGGGCACCCTACAGAAGGGTAGGGAGACATCCACTTTGTTTGTAGGAGGATCTTCCTCTTCTAGATCCAGGACGAAAGCCAAGGGTAAGAAGAAGAAAGCCCCCGCCAAACCAAGAGGCGGTGTCAGTAAAGTGGATATGAAGGGAAAAGGAAAGGCAACAAAGATAGCGGGAAAGCTGGTGGGGAAGGAAGAATGCTTCTACTGTCACAAAAGTGGTCACTGGAAACAGGATTGCAAGGCTTGGAAGTCCAGAACACAGGATTTGAAGCGAGTTGCTGCTTCAGCTTCAGGTGTGTATGTTATTGAAAACTGTCTATCAATAAACTCTACATCCTGGGTATTAGATACCGGATCAGGATCTCATATCTGTAATTCTTTGCACGCGTTGAGAAAGCATAGAGTTTTGAAGGTGGGTGACATGACCCTCAGAGTTGCAAACGGTGCTAGCATGGATGCTGAGGCCGTGGGGGTCTATCACCTGGGATTGTCGGATGGACACTTTTTGGTTTTGCGTAGTTGTTATTATGTACCAAATGCAACCTGTAATATCATTTCTGTATCTTTATTATCTAAAGAAGGTTATGAATTTGCATTTGTAAGTAATGTAGTGAACATTCACCTTAATCAAGTTTTGATTGGGTCAGGTACATTGAACAACGGTATATACGTATTAAACCAACCACAGATTTTCAATGTCCAGAATACACACAAAAGAAAGTCTCCAAAAATCAATAAAACTTTCTTATGGCATTGTAGACTCGGTCACATTAATGAGAGAAGGTTGACGAAGTTGCACACAGTAGGATATTTGGATCCGTTCGAATATCAATCGTATGCAACTTGTCAATCCTGTCTCAAAGGAAAGATGACAAAGAATCCGTTTACTGGACACGGAGTAAGAGCGAGCGAGCTCTTGGGACTCGTACACAGCGACGTGTGCGGTCCAATGTCTACACATGCACGAAGTGGTTATTCTTACTTCATTACTTTTACGGATGACTTTTCAAGGTACGGATATGTCTTCTTAATGAAACATAAATCCGAGGCTTTTGAAAAATTCCAGGAATACAAGAATGAAGTAGAAAAACAAACAGGAAAAAGTATCAAGGCACTGAGATCTGATCGTGATGGTGAATACTTGAGTGCCGAGTTCCTGGGTTACTTAAAAGAGAATGGAATTCTCTCTCAGCTTACTCCTCCATACACTCCGCAACATAACGGTGTATCGGAGAGACGGAACCGAACCCTATTGGATATGGTAGGTCCATGATGAGTAACGCTGAGTTGCCGCGATCGTTCTGGGGATATGCGTTAGAATCAGCTGCATACCTTTTGAACCGAGTTCCAACTAAGACTGTGCCTACTACACCATATCAGATGTGGTGTGGGAAGAGACCCTATCTTAATCACATTAAGACATGAGGATGTCCAGCTTTTGTAAAAAAGCAGCATGCGGACAAGCTCGAGGCACGCTCAGTACAGTGCAAGTTTGTGGGATATCCAAAGAACTCCAAGGGATATTTCTTCTATCGTGAAGAGGAACAAAAGGTTTTTGTTTCTCGCCGTGCCCACTTTCTAGAACACCAGTTCATAGAAAAAGAAATGAGTGGGAGCGCAATAGAACTGGAAGAAATTCCAGAACCATGAGCTATTACTGAAAGCTTAGTAGAACCAGAGGGTTCGAAAGATCAGGACATTCCCACGCCACTCCGCAGGAGTAGTAGGCAGTCTCATCCGCCCGAGAGATACTACGGTTTTCTCATAGACGGGGATAGAGAGGATTGCATCATAGATTGTGATGAGCCTACTAGCTTCCAGCAAGCCATTCAGAGCGTCGACTCGGTAAAATGGCTGGATGCAATGCGGACCGAAATGGAGTCCATGTACACCAACAAAGTATGGACGTTGGACATTGCTCCAGATGGGGTAAAACCCGTAGGATGCAAGTGGATCTTCAAAAGGAAGATTGGTGTAGATGGACAGGTTGAGACCTATAAAGCTAGACTGGTTGCAAAGGGTTTTCGTCAGCGACCTGGTTTGGACTATGACGAAACCTTTTCTCCAGTAGCTATGCTGAAATCCATTCGGATCCTTCTTGCCATTGCTGCCTTCCACGATTATGAGATTTGGCAGATAGACGTAAAGACACCTTTTCTAAATGGACATTTAGAGGAGTGTGTCTATATGGACCAGCCAGAGGGTTTCATTCAGAGTGGAAGCAGTGAAAAGGTGTGCAAGTTGCTTAAGTCCATTTATGGACTAAAGCAGGCATCGTGGAGTTGGAACATCTGTTTTGATGAGACGGTCAAGGAATTTGGCTTTATCAAAAATCCAGATGAACCATGCATCTATTGTAGATTTGTAGCGAGAACTGTAGTATTCCTCGTTTTATACGTGGATGACATTCTCTTACTAGGAAATGACATTCCTATGCTACAATCTGTCAAGGGGTTTTTGTCACACAGGTTCTCCATGAAAGACCTGGGTGTTGCCTCATACATTCTGGGTATCCGGATCTACCGTGACAGATCCAAGAGGATATTAGGACTTTCACAGTCCAGGTACATCGACACCATACTGAAGAGATTCAGTATGGAAGATTCCAAGCGTGGTAATCTACCGGCTTGTCACGGAATCACCCTCTCCAAAGAGATGTCTCCCAAGACTGATTTAGAGAGGGATCGCATGTCTATTATACCCTACGCTTCTGCGGTAGGCTATATAATGTATGCGATGTTGTGTACCAGACCAGATGTGGCTTATGCACTGAGTGTGGTAAGCACGTATCAGTCAAACCCTGGGGAGAAACATTGGATAGCGGTAAAGAACATTCTCAAGTACCTGAGAAGGACTAAGGAGATGTTCTTGGTGTATGGCGGAAAAGACCTCCAGATTGAGGCCTTTGCTGACTCCAGCTTCCAGAGTGACAAGGATGATTCCAAGTCCATGTCGGGTTTTGTCTTCACTCTCAATGGAGGGGCGGTGTGTTGGAAGAGATCCAAACAGGAAACCGTTGCTGACTCGACTATGGAAGCAGAATACATCGCTGCATCTGATGCCGCAAAAGAAGCTGTCTGGATGAGGAAGTTCTTGAAAGAACTTCAGGTGGTTCCGTCCATTGTTGACCCAATACCTCTGTATTGCGACAACAACGGGGCTATAGCATTAGCGAAGGAACCCTGGTCCCATCAGATATCCAGACACATCTTGAGGCGGTATCACCTGATCAGGGAGATCTTGGATCGCCAGGAGATCGAGGTTCGGAGGGTTGCTTCAGAAGATAACACTGCAGATCCATTCACCAAGGCCTTGCCCCAGACTCAGTTTGAGCGGCTGATCGAGATGATAGGTCTTCGATACGCCAGTACATGGCCTTAGTGCAAGTGGGAGATTGTTAGTGTATATGCCCTAGAGGCCATTACTGTATCATACTAGTTTGTATATTACTTGATGGAAGCTTGGGATATTCACGGTTGTATATACAATCTTGCTCGAAATGGTAGTATGCTACTTGGTTTGTCTCTGCTTTAATATGTGCATGTGTTTCTTTTAGCATATCGCTGATATACATATTAGTAGAGCCCTTAGGATCTTTGCTTGATTACCAACGTTGTGATGGCGCTCACACTCGTGGGGGCTGGGTAATCTATAAGCACATCCTTATACAGGTCCCTAGTCGTTGGACTATCGAGACAGGGCATCGATACTCCGGAGTAGACTAGCGTATGCGCTTCTCATCCCAGCGTGGGAGACGGTCTGTCCCACAGCCGTCAGTACGTCGTACTTAAGATAGTATGCGGGTGCTCGTTAGGTTACGAGTACACTGGACATGACTCGTCGGGAACTGTTGGTTGGTATTATACCTATCGTCAGTTATCAGTTCCCAGGTGACATGAGTACAGCTTAGTCCGCTGACTTGACACTGTCACTTCGCCTCGAGTGTGTTCCCACTGCACTTTGATTACTACCCTACCACGGCTCAAAGGAGTCGTGCAAA
The DNA here is from genome assembly GCA_030015575.1 of Agapanthus africanus. Lineage (NCBI taxonomy): Eukaryota > Viridiplantae > Streptophyta > Magnoliopsida > Asparagales > Amaryllidaceae > Agapanthus > Agapanthus africanus. Next base: position 214,846,924 of record JASDDO010000004.1, read on the forward strand.
CAGGTAGTTTTTGGGTGCAGTCCCGAAGCACTTAGAGGCAGTGACGGTTAGACAGGATTCGTCTCTCCCGGTATTGGGGGTTGACATCGCGCTGTGTCCAGGAGAGCCATTACACAAGTAGTCCCTGGCCAGGGCAAGCGAGATATACTGGTAGGTTTCCAGTGTTATCTCAGGGTGTTCTGGGCTACACTCCGACACGACTTGTACCGCTATTAGGGGACTGACGTTCACCGCCCCCTAGGCCAGCCATGCGATGTATCAGACGAACAGACCGGACTGTATGGAGATTGTCACATTCAGGCTCAGTAGAAGTTCAGATGGGGTTCACCTCGTCAGTCTTCTTATCGGCATCTACCTGGGGACCGTTACGTACAGCTAGTGCCGCTTGCGGTATGTGGTTAAACCCACTGCCTGTAAGGTTCCTAGGCACTCTCAAGTGGTCTCACAAGGCATCAACCATGCCAAATTCAAATTTTACGGTGCCGAGAAACCCCAGACTACGGATCGTTAACTAGATTTAGGCGAAACAAGAAACTAGCTAACAACTTAACTAAAGAGAAAACGGAAATACAACCTTTGTAGATCCGGTCCTCTACCTCCATAGCTCCGCAATGAAGTCTCCTCGCTGTCCAAATCGAAATCCGGGCTCTAGCGTCGGCTTCATCGGAGAAATGGGCGGGCAAGGTCGTCGGCTTCGTGCCGAAGATGATCTACGTCGAGGCATCACTAGATCAAGCTCCAACTTCACCAAGTCATGAAACTTGTGAAGAAAACACACTCTACTACTTGGCAAGAGGTAGAGGATGAAGAAATAGGAAGTGGGTAGACTTTAGAATTGGATTTCTCACTCTTTTTCATCAATCACCATTGATGAAGCAAGCTTTTCTTCTTTGAAGAAGATGAAGAAGAAGAAGCTAATATTATGATAAGTTAATAGAATAGAAAAGAAAAATGAATTCTTATCATAATAGTAACCATGGTAAAGTGTAGAGAGCTAACTATAGTTCAATGAATGGTTAGGGTTAATGAGATGAAGACAAAAGGGTTTCTTTGGTCAAAGCTTCATGAAGCTTCAACAAGCTTCATGAAAGAATGAAACCCTTTTGTTTTTCTTTTCTCATTTCATTTCTTTTAATCCAAATTAAAAGATAAATGAATGAATAAAAGAAAACCTTAACCATTTACTTAACCAAGGTTTAACTCTTTACACAAACCCTAGCAATATTGCATCATCAAAAATGATACAATCAAGTGCACAAAATATATCACATATACAATGTGCACATGCGAGTGAGAAAATCCATCTTAAGTGAACCGATACTAGTTAATGCAAAGTAATATATCAAATATATAATTATGCATTAAATCATTAAATCAACACTTGATTTAATGATCCGGTCATATCGCATATAACCGACTAATATCAACAGTAACAACTTATCGAATCAACACTTGATCCGATATGCCGGCTATATCGCATATAACCGATCAATGTCACATATCGCGAGAATCGAATACAGTATCACATACTGGTATCATTCTCGGTCCCGCACATATCTCATATGCGCTTCTATTTCGTTTCGCTTGAGCCAGGAAACCTCTGTGTAGGACTCTAAATCGTCAATATGCCGGCAGCAGATGATGATCATATCAAACACCCACAAGCCGCAAGCGGTCTGCTAAACGTAACGGCCACCCGGGTATTGAGCGATCAGAAAATCGACGAGCAAGCCCGCTCACACTCCAGTGAATCCAACCAGTAACACTACCGTACAGTCCGGTCTGATCGTCTGATATGTCGCATATCTCGCCTAGGGGTGGTAAACGTCAGACCCCAATAGCTCGATAAGTCGTGTCGATATGAGGTCTATAACCATTCAAGAAACTACTGGTAACACTTACCAGTAAATCTCAGCAACCCTGGCCAGGGATTTCCGGTTATAGCCAATCGAACACAGCGCAACATCAACTCCCTATACCGGGAGAGACGAATCCCCTCCTATCGCTCATTGCCTCCATGTGATTCGGGACTGTACCCAAAAACCACCATTTTGCACGCCCACTTGGACGTGGTAAGATGGAAATCAAAGCACAGTAGGAACCACACAAGACTCTATGACGATCTCGGGTCAACAGACTACTCTGTACCAGTGTCACCAGAGAACTGCCATCTGACATAAGGTATAATACCATCTAGGAGTTCTCGGCGAGTCCGTCCAGTGTACCCAGTCTATACTGAGCACCCGTATATCATCTCTGATGTCAAACACCAATGGATATGGGATCATCCATCGCCCATCTGTATGGGTCGAGAAGGTATACGCTAGTCTACTCTGGTATATCGATGCCCCGTCTCGATACACCCACGACTAGGGACTTTGAAGGATGTACTTATGGACTACCATGTCCCCACTAGTATGATCCGCATCATAGTCCAGGTAGTCAAGTACACATCCTAAGGGCTTTACCAACATGTAACAGAGAGACAATCAGTGTACACGTTAAGGTAAAGAGCAACCAGATAGCATACTATCATGTCGAGCAAGAAAGTCCTCCCTATATATGTCCAGGATCCACTACAATATACATCCTGTGTATAGTAATGGCCTCTAGGGCATACATATAACTAACAATTGCCAGCGTAGTGTCGAGTCTTTAGAGTCCCACACAGAGAGTTATTCGCCTTTAGGCAAAATGAGTAGAGGTCGCATGGTTTTGCGACAGGGTTCGTTCACATCCGCGCACTTGTGCACGTTTGCTGTCCGGACAGCTTATACTAGTGGGCTTTGGTTTAAGCCAGATCCTAGTATATGATTTGGGATTGATTTTATCTCTTTGTATTCGTGTTCCTCGGATCACGAATACGGGTGCGTATGCACAGTTGCTTGAGACAGAGGGAGAGGACTTTGATTAAGGTTAATGACCATTGTCATTTTATTAACCCTAATGCTTATGTGTGTATTATGGTTAATTGATATTAGTTTAATATAATTGTGCATGGTTATGGTTGTTGACCATTTGACTATCTTGACTTGTTGACCTTTGTTGACATGTTGACCATCATCATTGCATATAAAAGATGCTCTTTGATCCTTGCAATTAGCATTAAATATGAAATGATAATGGTCATGTCTTGATTAAGCCATGACAATTATCTTACTAATTATCAATTTATAATAATTCACACATATATGTGAGAATGCTTCATAATTCTCTCATTCTATCTTTTACTTTCTCTCTCTTGCTCCTCCTCTTCCTCAAGCTCTCCCCTCTCATGTGTTGAGAAACACTTGAGCTTGAGAAAAACCATTTCATAATAATCTCTACTCTCATCTAGGGTTCTAGGATTAGCACTTCTAGCACCCTAGTTACTTCTAGCTTGGAGTTGAAGCCAAAGGTTGAGGCTTTCGGGTGGATCCTTCTTCGACGTGAGAAGACGACAAAGGTGATCCCTTTCTACTACTCCAAGGAGCAAGGAGAGAAGGACATAAAGCCCTAGGTATAACCATTCTACCCTTTAGCTAGTTTCTAGTTAACTTTAGCTTGTTTTTGTTTAGCAAAGATCCTCTTTTGTCTAGTCCATGTTTCCTAGAGTAGTAAAAATCCGATTTTTATTCCGTTTTCCGCCTCCCCGCAAGCACCGGGGTGGGCAACGTGGACTTACAGTGCCTTGCCCGCTTGCCATGGAATCACTCTCTCCAAGGACTTCTGTCCGAAGACTGATGAAGAGAGAGCTCGCATGAGCATTATACCCTACGCTTCAGCCGTAGGATCTATAATGTATGCGATATTATGTACTCGCCTTGATGTAGCTTATGCACTAGCTGTAATAAGCAGGTATCAATCCAACCCAGGAGAGAAATATTGGATAGCAGTGAAGAACATTCTTAAGTACTTGTGAAGGACTAAAGAATTGTTCTTGGTGTATGGTAATGGGGATCTCAAAATGGAGGCCTTTACCGATTCCATCTTCCAAAGTGATAAGAATGACAGTAAATCTATCTCGGAGCTTATATTTACCCTCAATGGAGGGGCGATTGGTTGGAAAAGTTCCAAACAGGATACCGTTGCAGACTCCACGATGGAAGCTGAGTATATTGCTGCAAATGATGATGCCAAGGAAGCCGTCTGGATGAGGAAGTTCGTCGAGGAACAAGGAGTAGTTCCAACCATTATTGTTCCAATACCATTGTATTGTGATAATAATGGAGCTATGGCGTTGGCCAAAGAACCCAGGTCCTATCAGAGGTCTAGACACATCCTGAGGCGTTATCATTTGATCCGGGAGATAGTAGATCTCCACGAGATCGAGATTCGGAGAGTAGATACAAAGAATAACACCGTGGATCCACTCACCAAGGCCTTTCCACAGCCGCAACATGAGCGGCTTTTTAAGATGTTGGGTATGAGATACGTCAATAATTGGCCTTAATGCAAGTGGGAGATTGTTGGATATATGTAAGCCCTAAAGGCCATTATATATATAGTGGATGCTTGGACATGTATATATATACAGATGACTTTCTTGCTCGACATGATAGTATACTATCTGGTTATAATTTATCTTAACATGTTTACTTGATTTTATTATACTGTTCATTTCATACATGTTGATAAAGCCCTTAGGATATCTGCTTGGCTTCCATGACTATGATAGAGATCATACTAGTGGGGCATGTGTAGTTTATAAGCATATCCTAGAATGTTCATAGTCGAGGGTATATCGAGACAGGGCATCGATATTCCAGAGTAGACTGGCATATACGTTTCTTGACCCATATGATGGGCGATGGATGATCCCATATCCATTGGTGTTATAACATCGAAGAATGTATACGGGTGCTCAGTGGAGACTAGGTACACTGAACGGACTCACCGAGAACTCCTATATGGTATTATATCTATCGTCGGATAGCAGTTCTCAGGTGATACTGGTATAGGTTAGTATGTAGACCCAAGATCGTCATAGAGCCTTGTGTGTTGTCCCACCGTACTTTGATTTCCACCCTACCACGGCTCTACTGAGTCATGCAAACAGGTGGCTTTTGGGTACAGTGTCACAACCCGAAATAGCACGTGACTGGCACTTGAATCATGTGAAGTTTATAGGACCCCACCTAATTCGAGTAAGCCAAAAGCCCAGAAATCTAAACCATTTTTAAGAGAAAGTGAAGGAAAACATATTTTAAAGCAAGTAGTTTTAATAAAATAAGTGGCATTAAATATTTTAAAGCAGCATCATATTTTCCCGAAAATTTCGGCAGAATCTCCTTTGTAAATACTGGCCCCAAACGGGTACAAACATGCATAATATACATAATGAATAAAGGCATCCCCAAGCAGGAGCTAGCTCTTCGCCAACTGGCAGACACAACCCCGCAAGCAATATAATATACAACGCCGAAGGGCGAGGATCAAAACTCAGAAAGAAAACCAGAGGAAAACCATGATAATACAGGCGCGCGACTCTAAGGTCGAAAGAATATATGCTGGTCTTCTACGTCTAACAAATATACATGTCTGGTTGATGGAGTTTTCTAGATACAACTGAATAAATAAAAGTACTGCGGTGGTCACGATGCAAGTGAACCCACCTACCAATGCAATCACCCGGAAGGAAGCAGTATGCCAGCAAGCGCAACGAAACCTGTACGGCAAAACTTGTAAGAAACTGTGGCACAATGGGGGTGAGTAGAAAACATCACCGAGAAGAAATCGCATGTATGACTCTATCCTAGGTCATACGATAGTAATATCCTTAAAATAATATAGCCTGAAGCATATAATAATGGCAAGGGTAAACATCTATACATAAGTGTAATACCAAGTGCTCGTGTCAGCGCCTCAGGTAACAACATATCATATATATGATGTATGAATGCATGAAAACAGAATACATCTAAATGAAAAAAAACTGTTTTCTTAAATTAGTGAGAGTAATGTATATAAAAATCGAGGTATCATCAATGAAATCAACATAGAATCTATGTCAAGCATCGATACAAAACATATATCCCAATATCCAATATCTCGGGCTCCGGCAATCCGGACTGGCCCCTATTATATAATCTCAATATCTCAATGTCTCAATGTCTCGGGCTCTAACAATCCGGACTGGCCCCGGGCTCCGGAAATCCGGATAGGCCCAAATCATGAAATCTCACGACTACGTCGGTATCCTCCGGATATCCGCCGTGTCACAAATAACCGGTCGGTAGCGCTCCCCTGTCAGGCTCAACGCCATCATCTGCGACCATCTTGCCCCGGGGTACCGCACTGGGTCCACCATGCACCCGTAGATGGTTCCTCCACCTCCTCGAATCGGGTGTATGATATCGCTCAAGTGCCGAGAAAACTCATGGTGGACACCTCTCAAATCATATCACGAGAAAACCGCAATTTTCCATCTTTAAAATGATAATAAGTTTATAAAATCTTTGCGGTTTCTCCAAACCCAGAAATCTCTTGGAAATCCGAAATCCCAATCTCAAGAGTAAATGACAGTGAATTACCGGCATAAAGCTCCATAATATTACATAACAAATGAATACATGAATGCATCTGATATCAACAAGGAATGCAATAATTAAACTAGCATATAAAAGCAATAACATATTGGAACTATCAGCTAGCAAGCTTTGTTAATAAACTAATACTTCTAAAGTGTACGTGTCATGGCAATTACCGATGATGATGTGTGTGAGCCGGCAAGCAAGTGTACGTGGAGCATACGCATCATCGGTAATGGTACTGGTGTCCTGACAGCATGGGTTCATAAAAACTAATGAAAACACATTTAAGCATGCAATGCGATGAGAACAACATAAATGTAATGGAGAATGAATAGTAAACGCAACATGTAAGCATATATGTTATATATATATATACGAGTCAGACAGTTTTGGCATTTGGAAAAGCACGAATCGTGGATTTTAGTAAGCAGAGGCTACGATGTTTTTATGAAAAGGTACATCCTTTGAAAAATCCATAATATCCCTCAGGTTGTGTTTTGAAAATACTCACGATTCGTTAGTTTTGAAAATAAGTATAACTCAAGCCCAGATCTAACATCTACTAAGTAAACAACAGGACAAGCTAAGAGACTAACCAAAAGGATAAGGAAATCCACCTAATTCCGAGTCGATATATCTAGTAGTCGATGATCCCGCCTCAATAGCGTCACATATGATAAAATATATAGTACGATATCCTCGAGTCGAGAGTGCGGATCAATCATTATAATTATACATCGTACGTTAAAATCCATCATACGGCATCCCAAATCGGGGTACGGGTCAATATCACATATAACACATTACTTATCTGGTATCATTATCATCATATTCTGAATTAGGGTATTGATCTAAAGTCTAGTACATTCCGATACCATCCAACATATATCCTGTCACGACCCGAAATGGCACGCGACTGGCACTTGAATCATATGAAGTCTATAGGCCCCATCTAATTCTATAAGCCAAGAAATCCCAGAAATCTAAACCATTTAAAGAAAGAAGTGAAGAAAACATGTTTTAAAATAAGGGTTTTTTAAATAAGTAAGCCGAATATGCATTTTTAAAATCTCAAGTCTTTTCTGAAAATTTCGGCAGAGTTTCCGTTGTAAAAACTGGCCCCAAATAGGGTACAACATGAATAATATATGCACAATGATAAAAGGCATCCCCAAGCTGGAGCTATCTCTTCGTTAATCGATGGTCACAACCACGCAAGCAATATAATATACAACGCCGAAGGGTGAGGATCAAAACTCAAAAGGAAACTCAAAATCATCAAGAAAACCATAATACTACAACGCCCGACTCTAAGGTCGAAATAATACACAACTTGTTTTCTAAGTCTGAAATAAATATACAAGTCTGGTTGATGGAATTTTACTAGATACAACTGAAAATAAATAAGTACAATGGTGGTCACGATGTGAGTGAACCCACCTATCAAAGCAATCACCCAGAAAGAATGAAACCTGTACGGCAAAAACCTGCAAGAAACTGTGGCACAACGGGGGTGAGTTGCCAACTCGTGAGTAGAAAATATCATAGAGCAGAAATCGTATGTATGACTCAATCCTAGGTCAAACGATCAGTAATAATATATATATCCTCAATATGATAATATCTGAAGCATGATAAGGTGGCAAGGGTAAACATCTATACATAAGTGTAATACCAAGTGCTCGTGTCAGTGCCTCGGTAGCAACATATCAAAAATATGAGGTATGATCAATGTAATCAACATGAATCAATGTCAACTATATCATGTGTTAGTGTATATGCCCTAGAGGCCATTACTGTATCATACTAGTTTGTATATTACTTAATGGAAGCTTGGGATATTCACAGTTGTAATAACATTCTTGCTCAAAATAATAGTATGCTACTTGGTTTGTTTCTACTTCAATATGTACATATGTTTCATTTAACATATCGCCTATGCATATTAGTAGAGCCCTTAGGATTTATGCTTAATTACCAGCACTGTGATGGAAGTCACACTAATGGGGGCTGGGTAATCTACAAGCACATCCTTATACAGTTCCATAGTCACGGGAATATCGATACAGGGCATCGATACTCCAGAGTAGACTAGTGTATACGCTTCCCTTCCCAGCCTGGGAGATGATCTGTCCCATAACCATCAGTACGTTGTACTGGAGATAGTATGCTGGTGCTCATTAGGTTGTGAGTTACACCGGATGGACTCATTGGAAACTGCTGGTTGGTAGTATACCTATCGTCAGATAGCAGTACCCAGGTGACATGAGTACAGCTTAGTCCGTTGACTTGACACTGCTGCTTCGCCTCAAGTGTGTTCCCACTGTTCTTAGATTACTACCCTACCACGGCTCTACTGAGTCATGCAAATAGGTAGTAGTTGGGTGCAGTCCCAAAGCACTTGGAGGCAGTGGCGGTTAGATAGGATTCGTCTCTCCCGGTATTAGGGGTTGATATTGCGTTGTGTTCGGAACGCCATTACACATAGTCCCTGGTCAGGGAAAGCGAGATTTACTGGTAGGTACTCCAGTAGTTTCTTAGGGTGTATTGGACCGTACTCCGACACGACTTATACCGCTATTAGGGGTCTGACGTTTACCTCCCCGCTAGGCCTGATATGCGATACTCTTAGACGGACAGACCGGACTGTATGGAGATTGTCACATACAGACTCAGTAGGAGTTTGGATGAGTTATGCTCATCGGCTTTCTTATCGACAATACCTGGGGACCGTTACGTACAGCTAGTACCGCTTGCGGCCTGTGGTTAGACCCACTGCCAGCGTAGAGTCGAGTCTCTAGAGTCCCATACAGAGTGTTTCCCTGCATCGGGCAAAACGTGTAGATATCGTATGGTTTTACGAAAGGGTTCGATCGCGTGCGAACACTCGTGCACGCACGATGAGTCGGACGGACAATACTAGTGGGCTTTGGTTTAAGCCGGATCCTAGTATTGTACTGATGGATTATAGTCTTCGGTATTCGTATTTTTCGGAATACGAATACAGGTATGTATATACGGACGAGGGAGCGTTTTTGTAATTTATTCAAAGATGCTTCTAGAAGATGTTTTTTTATATATGTATTTTTCAGTTTGGATTAAATGATTTATGCTTTATGACATGGTAGAAATGAGGTGGAAAATGCATGATATTGAGCATGGCTAAATGTGACACATGGTGGATTTTGAAGCCATGACTCATTTGGTTGTAAATTGAACCCTAATTACTATTATTCATTTAATTTATTAGATGAATAATAGAGAGTGTTCAGTTTAGAACCATAAGTGATCTACACTCTCTCTCATACATTTTCTTCACTATTTTTTCCAAAAACCATCTTCTTCTTCCTCAAGCCCTAGGATACTCTTGTGTTGAGTTACCTAGGAAGAAAAAGAAAGACTCCTCAATCCATCTACATCATCTACACACCCTAGATCATTTGGTTTAGCAAACTACTTGATCTAGTTTCTTTGGTTTAGAAGATAGGCTTGGTGCACAAACGTTCGTGTGGATCATCTAGGATTCGAGTAAGCCGACGAGGAGACAACATCCGTGCCACTTCGAGGAGTTCGTGCAGGTGAGGAGGAAAGCGAGATAAGGAGAAGAAGGACCAGGTTTCTTGAGGTATAACTTCTGTACTTAGTTTATACTTCTTTTGCTTTTGCTAGATTCGGTTTAGATTACGATCAAGGCTTAAAGTAGGTGTTATGATGCTAAAATTATCGTTTTTTACACCTTCCGCCTCCCCGCGATTCCGCGGGGTGCATAGAATCGACTTACAGTGGTATCAGAGCCAACTAAACCTAATCTAGCAGATTAGCAAGTAGTAGAATTTCAATTGTCGGAAAAACCGGAAAACTAAATACCGAAAACCCCAGTTTCTGTCGATTTACAAAACTGTCTGTAAAATTATTTCAGTACCATGAAATATACAAGCAGGGTTTTCTAAGATTACACAAGAAATTTGAGCCTTTGAATCGCCAAGACAGCCGCGGATCCGCGGCAGAATCGCTCTTGTGCTGCGGATCCGCAGCCGAGTCGTGGCCGATTCAATTCGGATTTGTTCTGTAATATCTTCATTTTGGTATTATGATTTCTGGAATATTTCGTTTCTACCCAGTATGTTTCTGAGTGCTGCTTTGCATTTGGGGTAGATACGGAAAATATGTTTCGATCAAATTTCTATTGTACTTAGCTAATTGGTTCTTCTGTATTGTTATATGTGTTTTAAACGTCGACTAATTGCTATACGACGGTTAGTCGAGGTTGCACATATCTCCTGGTTTGTGTATATAAACATTTTCTGATTGTCGATGATGAATAGGCGGGGATGTGAGATGAGCGTTTTTTTATCTTTCATTCATGTAAATTATAAAATTGATGTAATATTATTTCGCGGGGCACATCCGGGTTGAGCTTGTAGCCACCGTTGTATTATTTTTCTTTTTACCGTTTTCTTCTCCTAGGATAGACCTAAGGTAGGGTACACAAACTACCGGGTTCTTTGAAGTGCCGAGTGGCCTACTTACTTTGCTGAGGGAGGCTGCTTCACATCTGGAATTTGGCGGGTAGTTTGCCGTACCCGTAGGGGTCTAGGGTAGGGTTTGGCTATTCATCGTGACCTTGGGATCCGTTCTTCGTTGCAGGCTTAAGAGAAATGCGGCAATCCTAGCATATCTGAAATGTTTATCTGTGACTGGAATGTTTATTATTGCATAGATGATTGTAAAATATCTATATATGGTATATAGTAGGTGTCACTTATGTTTTACATCCGCGCTAGCCCAGCCCCCGCTCTGTTGTTAGTTAAGTAACCTAACGGGTGATGACGGGCCCCGTGGCGAATGCGGATGGCATAAGAAGACGTGATATTTTTTTCAATTCTCTCTGTAATGATAGGAGTAAATGATGGGACTGCATTATATAAATGCAAAGAAAACAAACCAAAGTTGAATCGTTGGAACAATTTCAAAACCACTCGGTTTTTTCCAAAACAGCAAAACTTTTAAAATACGGAGCTTAAACCACTCTTTTTTAAAAGCTATCAGGTTCCTTCGATTATATCAAGTTCACTACATTCACGGTTTCGCCAAAACCATTCGTATCCCTCTGTCATTTCAGTTAAATATTCAGTAGTATTCAAACTATGTATTTTGACCATCGCCAAGGCATAGTGATTGGTAGCTGCTAAATATTTATCTCTTGCATAGATAGATGCGTTGGTTTGGGACAGTCGTACTGCCATTTTGGCCTTCGTTAAGGGTATGTACGGGTGGGTTCAAATTAACCTGGGTAATGATGGGTAGAACTTAACATGTGACTTATGATATGTTGTCCTTCGTCAAGGTCATAAGAGCATGGGGCAAAAATCCACATCGGGAGTTTCTAAAGAAACTGAAACTTGCTAGTGTTGTATACCATTTGGAGTGTGATAACTTTGGTAGGATTCCTTCAGCTTTATCACACAATGATAATTGGATCCCGATCCTACTGTGAGTATATGCTACTCCTCGGGAGATTTTTTCACTAAACGATCAATGCTATAAACCAAGTAGGTGTCTAGAACGGTGTTAGCGGGGCTACGCCTCCAGGGAAAAGAGGTTTTGTAATTAAGGAACTTCGCGAAAGCGTTGGAAAACCTCCATCGAAATACCAACACTAGCCTGGCTGAACGGTTAAGCAAGAATTGTATGGTGAGATTAATCCTGACTAATTTCTCTTTTCTGGTTTGAGGAGGGATTCGAGAAACAGTGGGAGCCATCATGTTTAGATAAACTAAAATCCATTCTAAACTTGCAAGAGCATCATGCTAAAGTGTTTCTTCTCTCTCTCTCCTAATTGCAGCGACTAAACATGACGGTCCTTAAGTTGTTATTAGATAAAAACATGTTGACAGGACCAAACTATAAAGATTGGTTGAGGAATGTCAAAATGGCAATCACTTATGACAAGTTGGGCTATGTTCTTACTACAAAAGCCCCCGCCGTCCTAGGTCCAGACTCCAGTATCGCGGACAGGGAAATCCTTAAGACCTGGGAGATTGACTGCGAGAAGGCCAAGTGCCTTGTGCTTGCCTCTATGGACAATGAACATCAGAGGAGGCACGAGAATATGGACCTAGAATCCATATTTCTCCATACTAAGGAACTATATGGAGAGCAATCCCGTATCGCAAGATACGAGACCTCAAAGAAGCTATTTTTAGTGAGGTTGGCCGTAGGATCATCTGTAGCGGAACACGTGCTTAAGATGATTGGCAACATTGAGGAGCTTGCGGACCTCGGGACCACATTAGAGAACGAGCTCTACACTGACTTGATTCTCCAGTCCCTTCCTTCCACCTATACCCAGTTTATCCTGAACTTCAGCATTCAAGGAAAAGAAGTTGAACTTCCGGAACTTCTCAATATGTTGAGGAGTGCAGAGGGCACCTTACAGAAAGTAAGAGAAACACCCGCTTTGTTTGTTAGAGGAGCTTCCTCTTCTAAGTCCAAGGCAAAAGCCAAAGGAAAGAAGAAGAAGGCCCTCGCCAAACCAAGGGGCGGTGTTGGTAAGGTGGAAGCCAAGGGAAAAGCAAAGGTAGCGGGACAGACTATGGGAAAGGAAGAATGCTTTTATTGTCACAATAAAGGCCACTGGAAGAAAGATTGCAAGGCTTGGAAGGCCAAGAACCAGGACCCGAAGCAAGTTGTGGCTTCGGCTTCAGGTGTGTATGTTATTGAAAACTGTCTGTCAATCAACTCTACTTCTTGGGTATTAGATACCAGATCAGGATCTCATATTTATAATTCTTTGCAGGCACTGAGAAAGCGTAGAGCTTTGAAGGCAGGTGATATGACCCTCAGAGTTGCAAACGGAGCAAGCATGGATGCTGAGTCCGTGGGGGACTATCACTTGGGGTTGACAGATGGACACGTTTTGGTTTTGCACAACTGTTTATTTTGTACCCAGTTCGACTTATAATATCATATCTGTATCTTTAATGTCTAAAGAAGGTTATGATTTTGCATTTGTAAGCAATGTTGTTAACATTCACCTTAATCATGTTTTGATTGGGTCGGGTACATTAAGCAACGGTATATACGTATTAAACCAACCGCAGATTTTCAATATCCAGAATACACACAAAAGAAAGTCTCCAGAAATTAATCATGCTTTATTATGGCATTGTAGACTGGGTCACATCAATGAAACACGGTTGACTAAGTTGCATAAAGAAGGATATTTGGATCCGTTCGAATATCAATCTTATGCAACTTGTCAATCTTTTCTAAAAGGAAAGATGACAAAAACTCCATTCACTGGACAAGGAGTAAGAGCAAGCGAGCTCTTGGGACTCATACAGAGCGACGTGTGTGGTCCAATGTCTACACATGCACGAAGCGGTTATTCTTACTTTATTACTTTTACAGATGATCTCTCAAAGTACGGACATGTCATCCTGATGAAGTAAAAATCCGAAGCTTTTGAGAAATTCCAGGAATATAAGAATGAAGTGGAAAAACAAACTGGCAAAAGTATCAAGACACCGAGATCTGATCGAGGTGGCGAATACTTGAATGCCGAGTTCCTCGATTACCTAAAAGAGAATGGAATTCTCTCTCAGCTTACTCCTCCATACACTCCACAACACAACGGTGTATCGGAGAGACGGAACCAAACCCTATTGGATATGGTACATTCCATGATGAGTAACGCTGAGTTACCGCGATCTTTCTGGGGCTATGCACTAGAATCTGCTGCATATCTTTTAAACAAGGTTCCTACCAAGACTGTGCCTACCACACCATATCAGATATGGAGTGGGAAGAAACCCTATCTTCAATATCTGAAGATATGGGGATGTCCGGCTTTTGTCAAAAAGCAGCATGCGGACAAACTCGAGGCACGCTCAGTACTGTGTAAGTTTGTGGGATATCCAAAGAACTCCAGGGGGTATCTTTTCTATCACGCAGAGGAACAAAAGGTTTTTGTTTCTCTTCATGCCCACTTTCTAGAACACCGGTTCTTGGAAAAGGAAACTAGTGGGAGTGCAATAGAATTGGAAAAAATTCCAGAACCACAAGCTATTACTGAAAGCTTGGCGGAACCAGAAGTTTCAAAAGAATAGGACTTTCCCGCACCTCTCCGCAGGAGTAGTAGGCTATCTCATCCGCCTGAGAGATATGTTCACACCATAATATTGTATTATTATATTCCCCATTCTTATTCTTTCTACAAATAAACAGGTGTTTTTGACGCATGTCTGCTACATATTACAAGTTACAGGTTCTTGGAGCGAAAACAGTGAAAAAGACAAAAGACGACACAAAAAAGGGACTTTGACCAACAAATAGAAGGATCTTAATCAAGCCTACACAAAAGATCAGTAAAAGGCAACGCAAGGTCCAAGATTACAAAGCAAACGGTTAAAAGTCCACTGCAATTGTTCACTGGAGATATAGAAGAAATAGAGAAGCCAAATTGAATAAAGATCCAAAGAGATAAAAAAAACCCATGAAGCCCAGAATCAGTTCCAAAATTTCCAGACATAGAATTTTACCAAAGCTTGAAGTCTACTTTGACTAGGTCTTCCTAAGGATATTTTGGTAAATGTAGACGTGCGAATCAATTGTAACCTAGGGTTTCCTATCCTCTATAAATAGGAACTCTAAATCATTGTAAAGACTATGCCTCCCTTCATTAATAAAATTTCAGCATTCTTTTGGAGAGCATCATTTTTGTAAGTTCTTTATTTTCAGCCCTAGGTTAATTTTCTATTCTTGCCCTAGATAAATTTAATTCCTTGCCCTAGTTAATCTTTTATTCTCTGCCCTAGATAAATGTTCTTCAATTTCCTATGAGTGAGTAGTCTCCTCGCTTGTTAGGGTTAGATCTGGGGAAGATTTGCGAGACGAAGATCTCTCATCCCCTTTCTTGCCCGTCATATATTTTCATAGGACTCTATGCATACATGCACATACCGCTCCCTATGGCACTCTATCCATCGAGGTAGCGGTGATACCGTAGTATAAAGGCCCGGTTGTGATGGTTTTCCATGGAGGTTAGGGTAAGGATTTCTAAAGGAAGGACAAGAACCTAGAGGAAGAAACATCTTTCCAAATGGTTCTAATCCATTTTATTAATAATTACCATAACACCTAATTAGATCTTCATATGGGTATAGAAAGCGGTGAGATTTATAGACTTTCCAAACTTAACCAAGACCTAACCCTAGCAAGATTTAGATATAGATTAATTTAGTTTTTAGATTTAATCAATCCGGCTCCCGTCGGAATTAACTCGTTAGAGCGATTAGGAGATTCACAACATCCCTGTGGACTGACCCGTACTCACCGACTAGCTACCAAGCGACGCCGTTCTTGATTGCGGTAATATATTTTTGATCGTAAAATCACTCTAAATCAAATGGCGCCGTTGCCGGGGATGGCTTGTCATTTACTTTTTGCAATTTCGGGTTAATATAAAATTAAAAAATCGGAAAACTGAAAAATCAAAAAATATAAAAAATTATCATCTTTGTATTTTGTGAAGGGTATTTTTGGTTTGAATTTTGCAGGATCTACAATCGAGACGGATCTGGAAAAATCCAGAGTTCGAAACAGAAAAAGATACATCATAACGGCAAGAGGTCGGAAATCAGAACAACACAATTTTTTTGGAGACCTGAAGCCTCCGAACCGCCGCCATTCCGCCGCGCAAGCACGCTCCCGCTGCTGAACCGCCGCGTCATGCTGACGTCATCACGCGAAAATTTCACTGTTTGTTTTCTTTTTCCCCCCTCTGCAACCTAAAATATATCTTTTGTCAAATCTCCTGCAGAATTCTTTGCGCTTTCAAAAATCTTCCCTTCCAAATAACAAATCTTGTGCAGGATTCTTTGCGCCGCGCATAAAATAAAAAAAAGATTTGATAGAAAGTGATTTACTGTTTTGCATAACATTAAAACTGACTTTAAGGGGCTTTTGACCAATTCAAATTGGGTGGGGATTTCATCACCCTTCCCAGGAGCCCAGAAATCACATAAGGCATATGCATTGACCATCTATTAATTAAAAAATACTAGACTCAGCCCTAAGGACTTCGAGCTCAATAGGACAGAGGACTAGTTATAGGCATCGGCCGTTAATCCTAACCTGACTTTGCGGTGTCTAGGCAAGTGTGTCAAGGCAAGTGGTTACTTAATTAGGACCGCTACTTGTAGCGGGGAGCCTCCCACTTACCTGGCACTTACCTGACCGCAATTGGCGGTGAAGAGGCGGTTTGAGGTCCTATCTCTAGCCCTTTGGAACAGTTAGGAGCTGTCTAGCTGACCTAGGTGACCCTAGAGTTAGGCCTGATTGTGCATTTTTGGGTGATCGAAAGTGTGTCTTAGCCCTTTATCAAAATTCTTTTTTTGCAAACAGTTTCAAATAAAGATTAAAAAAAGCAAAATTTATTATAAAAAAACTTGCAACTTTTCACGTAAAATCCTTGCACCCCACCACCTACCTTCTTCATCTTCTCATTCTTACATCATGGATACCCCACATCACATTGCCGAACTTTGGTATCCCGAACCTAACTTTGCTTCGTACGTTAATTGTTTCGGTCGATTTAAGGAAGATCCATCCATGCCCAAAATTTCTTTGAAAGATCAAATAGAAGCGTCTAGGAGAAACAGTTTGACGTTGCAACCCACTTTGTGTCAACCATGTCAACATTCACCACCTTCGTACGTTGACACCACTTTTTCAAGTCCTGCTGTAACTCCTAAACCGATGTCCATTGCTGAGCACATTGCTCAATCTCGTAGCCGATCTTTCACCCCTCTCCCCTCATCTAGTTCTAAGAATCAACAAGTCCATCCATCTTTTTATCCACATGTTGATCCTAATCCTATCCAACCATCCACTTCCTACCAGTCCTACCTGACTTTCCCACCTTCACTAGACCCTGCTTCTACACAGCCTTTTGGGAGTTTCACATATCCAAACAATTTCGAATCTTTTACCGAAACCCCTTCACCACCCAAGTCTAGTTTGGAAGAGTCGTTGGAGGCTTATATTGCAGCAACAAACAAAATGGTGAGGAATGTGGAAGCGTCCATGGCCGCCCTTATGCAACCTGCTGAACCGGTAGCTAGTTTCCAACTAGCTTCAAATTTTTCAATGTATGAGGAGGCGGTTGGACAGAGTGAGAATGTGAGAGGATTTCCAAATCAAACCTACCCATACCCAATTGAATCCAACAACTCCAATTTTCAAACATGTGTCCAAAATGATGAGTTGTGCGACTTTGTAGTGCTTGATTTGCCAGATTGTGAAGAACCCCTTTCAAGTGAAACCACACTTAATCCTTTCGATTTTTACACCTCCACTCTAGAACCTAAATCGATAAATATCCATTCTTTTGATGTGGTGTCAGAAAATATTGATTTTCACTTGATTGAGGATATAGACGCCGGGAATATTTCGGATGATGAACCTGTCGATTTGATTGAAATTTTATGTCCAATTCATCATCCCGAGTCATTAATTGTTTCTCCCGAACTTCATATGCGTCTTGATTTTGATGATAATGGCATGGATGAGATAAATATTAAGGAGAATTATGAGGATAGTATTGAGGAGAGTGGTGAGGATAGTATTGAGGAGAGTAGTGAGGATAATATTGAGGTTGAACCATTTTTGTTTGATGTGTCGGATTTTCTAATTCATCCTCTTGAACCTTTACCTAAATCACCCTCCCTCCTTTCCATCATTCCGACCACGCCTAATATCAATCTTGAAGACTGTGAGTTTGAAAAATTTCTCTTTGAATCTAACACAGTTCTCACAGACGATAACACGTACGAGTGTTTCACTTTTTCGGACGACGTTGATGACTCACCGCCCGAGTTTGAGTCCTTTACATTTTCAGATGAGTCAGTAGAACCATCAGTCTCGGTTGCTTACAGTTGTTTTGAACCATTGATGGAATCTTTCCAATTCGAGACAGTTTAATACGGTGAGAATGAGACTATCCTTAATTCACTCCCTTTCGTCCTTCCTATCGTTTTGACCTTACAAGAGACCGTTACGCTTTCATCTCCAATACCAAGTTCGGCGTACCCATGCTTTCTTGCGAATCTTGAGAGATTTGACCCCATTTCTCGACGGGTTGATAGGTTAGCACAATCGCTTTTAACACATCGGTCATCACAAATTGAGCTAATTTATTCACTCGATTTACACCCTCAAGATCGTACACTACTTCTTTCTCTTTTCCGCCATTCTTCTCCCCCACCGAGACCGTAACCCGTTTCTACCTCCACACGGTCTCGTGTGTTTCTTATTTCTTTCCTCTACACCCCATTATTTCACCAACTCGGCCATTACCACGATAAGATTTTTGAATGGTTGGTGCTAACCTTTGGCTTGTGTAAGGCCAAGCTTAAGTTTGGGGGGAACCTTGTTGTATATGTACATATATTTTTTGTTTTCTTTTTCTATAAAAAATTAAAATTTTTTTTATAAATAAATAAACAGAGGAGTGCCGACATTTTGACCCTCTTGGTACAGCATGACAGTGAGGACACTGTCAAGTTTAAGTTTGGGGGTATGCTCGGTATGTCTTCTTCCTTCGCATTCATTTGTACATATTTTTGCATTTGCATATTTATTTGAAAACCCATAAAAATTGAAAAATTAAAAAAATTAAAAAATAAATGTATTCAATTTTGGCCGTATTTTGACTTGAGTTTGACAAATAGGTTAACTGGCTAGGAATAACTAGATTTTAGACTTAGTAAATTAAAAACCCTAAAAATAACCTTCCTTAGAGTCTAACGGTAGAAAGTATATGTTTTTTGTAGTTTATGTAGAAATAGGAAAATTTTGAGTTCACTTCTTGGGCTAAGTCGAAACAAAGGAAAAGTATTGACGTTCTTATTAGAGTATAAGTTTGAAAAATAGTTCCTAACTTAAGTCTAGATTCTGAAAATGTATACCCTACAATTTGCACAAACACGTACCTTGAAACTTGGAATAGTAGAAGAGACCTTGAAATGCTCCTGTCTAAAGTCTTTAGTACAATGAAAATAAAAAAAAGTGAATAAAAAAAATGAACACTGGTTTTTGTGATTACTTAAGGCTGCAAAAATAGAAAAATATTTAGCGAGGGTGCTTCATCACCTAGTGCCTTAG
Organism: Agapanthus africanus; assembly: GCA_030015575.1. Lineage (NCBI taxonomy): Eukaryota > Viridiplantae > Streptophyta > Magnoliopsida > Asparagales > Amaryllidaceae > Agapanthus > Agapanthus africanus. The sequence continues at coordinate 214,866,603 of JASDDO010000004.1, forward strand.
ACCAACTGGTTTAGGAGTCACTGCTAAAGCCTTAGGTGTTGCAAGACTAGGAATTACGCTTTAAAAGTGCAAACGCATTTTGTAATCGGTCGTTGCTACCTCAAGAAGTATTAACGGTCGCATGAAGGATGTGTAAGCAAAATTCAATTAAAAATTCACCAATTAATAAGTACTTTGGACAACGGACAAGGGTATGATTGCTTGATTTGAATTTCCAAGTGTAGGGGTGACTTATACACACACGTAGGGATATGTGATTGGAGTTTAGATGAGAGAATGGGGTGAAGAATAGAACTTGTATCTTTAGTAGAGTTGATAGAAATTCCTAAGTGGAGATGGAACCCTAGAAGGAAAACTTAAGAGATGCCGAAAGTTAAGTAGGTCTGCAGGATATATATGATCTAAAGTTAAATAAAGAGGAAGTGTGAAGAATATGGGTGGATAATTTACGGGTCGAAGATAATAGAATTCCTTGTTAGAAAACCTAATTGGAGAACAAAAGTCGAAAAGCCAAATTGATAGGATTTTGTGGGTAGTATCCGCTGAAAACCTTCAGGAGACAACACTCCTCCTACTAGGGACACCTAGAGGTTTAACGGCTTGTTGCACATGCTCAGTGCAATCGCGATTCCCTGCGAAAGTGCGGTTAGGTTTTTTGTAGAGAATAAAAAATAAGTTTGCTCGAGGACGAGCAAAAGATAAGTTTGGGGGTATTTGTTCACACCATAATATTGTATTATTATATTCCCCATTCTTATTCTTTATACAAATAAACAGGTGCTTTTGACGCATGTCTGCTACATATTACAGGTTACAGGTTCTTGGAGCGAAAACAGTGAAAAAAACAAAAGACGACACAAAAAAGGGACTTTGACCAACAAATAGAAAGATCTTAATCAAGCCTACACAAAAGATCAGTACAAGGCAACGCAAGGTCCAAGATTACAAAACAAACGGTTAAAAGTCCACTGTAATTGTTCACTGGAGATATAGAAGAAATAGAGAAACCAAATTGAATAAAGATCCAAAGAGATAAAAAAACCCATGAAGCCCAGAATCAGTTCCAAAATTTCCAGACATAGAATTTTACCAAAACTTGAAGTCTACTTTGACTAGGTCTTCCTAAGGATATTTTGGTAAATGTAGACGTGCGAATTAATTGTAACCTAGGGTTTCCTATCCTCTATAAATAGGAACTCTAAATCATTGTAAAGGCTATGCCTCCCTTCATTAATAAAATTTCAGCATTCTTTTGGAGAGCATCATTTTTGTAAGTTCTTTATTTTCAGCCCTCGGTTAATTTTCTATTCTTGCCCTAGATAAATTTAATTCCTTGCCCTAGTTAATCTTTTATTCTCTGCCCTAGATAAATGTTCTTCAATTCCCTATGAGTGAGTAGTCTCCTCGCTTGTTAGGGTTAGATCTGGAGAAGATTTGCGAGACGAAGATCTCTCATCCCCTTTCTTGCCCGTCATATATTTTCATAGGACTCTATGCATACATGCACATACCGCTCCCTACGGCACCCTATCCATCGAGGTAGCGGTGATACCGTAGTATAAAGGCCCAGTTATGATGGTTTTCCATGGAGGTTAGGGTAAGGATTTCTAAAGGAAGTATAAGAACCTAGAGGAAGAAACATCTTTCCAAATGGTTCTAATCCCTTTTATTAATAATTACCATAACACCTAATTAGATCTTCATATGGGTATAGAAAGCGGTGAGATTTATAGACTTTCCAAACTTAACCAAGACCTAACCCTAGCAAGATTTAGATATAGATTAATTTAGTTTTTAGATTTAATCAATCCGGCTCCCGTCGGAATTAACTCGTTAGAGCGATTAGGAGATTCACAACGTCCCTGTGGATCGACCCGTACTCACCGGCTAGCTACCAAGCGACGCCGTTCTTGATTGCGGTAATATATTTTTGATCGATAAAATCTCTATAAATCAAGATACTACGGTTTTCTCATAGACGGGGACAGAGAGGATTGCATCATTGATAATGATGAGCCTACTAACTTCCAGCAAGCCATTCAGAGCAGAGACTCGGTAAAAGGGCTAGATGCAATACGGACCGAAATGGAGTCTATATACACTAACAAAGTATGGACTTACTTTGGACTTTGCTCCAGAAGGGGTAAAACCCGTTGGCTGCAAATGGATCTTCAAAAAGAAGATTGGTGTAGATGGACAGGTTGAAACCTATAAGGCTTGACTTGTTGCAAAAGGTTTTCGTCAAAGACCTGGTTTGGACTATGATGAAACCTTTTCTCCAGTGGTTATGCTCAAATCCATTCGGATTATTCTTGCCATTGCTGCCTTCTACGATTATGAATTCTGGCAGATGGACGTAAAGACGGCTTTCCTAAATGGACATTTGGAAGAGTGCGTCTATATGGATCAGCCAGAAGGTTTTAATCAGAGTGGGAGCAGCGAGAAAGTGTGCAAGCTGCTTAAGTCCATTTATGGGCTAAAGCAGGCATCACGGAGTTGGAACATCTGTTTTAATGAAACAGTCAAAGAATTCGACTTTATCAAAAATCCAGATGAACCATGCTTATATGGTAAGATTGTAGGGAGAACTGTTGTGTTCCTCGTATTATACGTAGACGACATTCTTTTAATAGGAAATAACATTCCTACCCTACAATCTGTCAATAGTTTCTTATCACAAAGGTTCTTTATGAAAGACCTGGGTGATGCCTCTTACATACTGGGGATCCGGATATATCGTAATAGATCAAAGAGGATGTTGGGACTTTCTCAATCCAGGTACATTGACACCATACTGAAAAGATTAAGTATAGAAGATTCCAAACGCGGTAACCTACCGGTTTGTCACGGAGTCACCCTTTCCAAAGAGATGTCTCCCAAGACTGATTTGGAAAGGGATCGCATGTCTATTATACCCTACGCTTCTGCAGTAGGCTCTATAATGTATGCGATGTTATGTACCAGACCAGATGTAGCTTATTCACTAAGCGTGGTAAGCTGGTATCAGTCAGACCCAGGAGAGAACCACTGGATAGCGGTAAAGAACATTCTCAAGTACCTGAGAAGGACTAAGGATATGTTCTTGGTTTATGGCGGAAAAGACCTCCAAATCGAGGCTTTTGCTGACTCCAGCTTCCAGAGCGATAAGGATGACTCCAAGTCCATGTCGGGTTATGTCTTCACCCTCAATGGAGGGGCGGTATGTTGGAAGGTTCCAAACAGGATACCGTTACTGACCCAACTATGGAAGCGGAGTATATTGCTGCTTCTGACACCGCTAAAGAATCAGTCTGGATGAGGAAGTTCTTAACAGATCTTCAGGTGGTTCCGTCCATTGTTGGTCCAATACCTCTGTATTATGACAACAACGGGGCTATAGCTTTAGCAAAGGAACCCAGGTCCCATCAAAAGTCCAGACACATCTTGAGGCGGTATCACCTGATCAGGGAGATCGTGGATCGCCGGGAGATCGAGGTTCGGAGAGTTGCTACATAGGATAACACTGCAGATCCATTCACAAAGGCTATTTCTCAGACGCAGTTAGAGAGGCTATTCGAGATGATAGGTCTGCGATATGCCAGTACATGGCCCTAGTGCAAGTGGGAGATTGTTAGTTTATATGTCCTAGAGGCCATTACTGCATCATACTAGATTGTATATTACTTAATGGAAGCTTGGGATATTCACAGTTGTAATAACATTCTTGCTCAAAATAGTAGTATGCTACTTGGTTTGTTTATACTTCAATATGTATATATGTTTCTTTTAACATATCGCCTATGCATATTAGTAGAGCCCTTAGGATCTATGCTTAATTACCAGCACTGTGATGGCAGTCACACTAATAGGGGCTTGGTAATCTACAAGCACATCCTTATACAGGTCCCGAGTCACGGGAATATCGATACAGGGCATCGATACTCCAGAGTAGACTAGTGTATACTCTTCCCTTCCCAGCCTGGGAGATGGTCTGTCCCACACCCATCAGTACGTCGTACTGGAGATAGTATGCAGGTGCTCATTAGGTTGTGAGTTACACCGGATGGACTCATTAGGAACTGCCGGTTGGTAGTATACCTATCGTCAAATAGCAGTACCCGGGTGACATGAGTACAGCTTAGTCCGTTGACTTGACACTGCTGCTTCGCCTCAAGTGTGTTCCTACTGTTCTTAGATTACTAGCCTACCACGGCTCTACTGAGTCGTGCAAATAGGTAGTAGTTGGGTGCAGTCCCGAAGCACTTGGAGGCAGTGGCGGTTAGATAGGATTCGTCTCTCCCAGTATTGGGGGTTGATATCGCGCTGTGTTCGGAATGCCATTATACATAGTCCCTGGCCAGGGCAAGTGAGATTTACTAGTAGGTACTCCAGTAGTTTCTCAGGGTGTATTGCACCGTACTCTGACACGACTTATACCGCTATTAGGGGTCTGACGTTTACCTCCCCCCTAGGCCTGATATGCGATACTCTTAGACGGACAGACCAGACTGTACGGAGATTGTCACATACAGACTCAGTAGGAGTTCGGATGAGTTATGCTCATCGGCTTTCTTATCGACAATACCTGGGGACCGTTACGTACAGCTAGTACCTCTTGAGGTCTGTGGTTAAACCCAATGCCAGCGTAGAGTCGAGTCTCTAGAGTCCCACACAGAGCGTTTCCCTGCATCGAGCAAAACGTGTAGATATCGTATGGTTTTACGAAAGGGTTCGATCACGTGCGAACACTCGTGCACGCACGATGAGTCAGACGGACAATACTGGTGAGCTTTGGTTTAAGCCGGATCCTAGTATTGTACTGATGGATTGTAGTCTTCGGTATTCGAATTTTTCGGAATACGAATACAGGTATGTATATACGGACGAGGGGCCGTTTTTGTAATTTATTCAAAGATGCTTCTAGAAGATGTTTTTTCATATATGTATTTTTCATTTTGGATTAAATGATTTATGCATTATGACATGGTAGAAATGAGGTGGAAAATGCATGATATTGAGCATGGCTAAATGTGACACATGGTGGATTTTGAAGCTATGACTCATTTAGTTGTAAATTGAACCCTAATTACTATTATTCATTTAATTTATTAGATGAATAATAGAGAGTGTTCAGTTTAGAACCATAAGTGATCTACACTCTCTCTCATACATTTTCTTCACTAGCTTTTCCAAAAACCATCTTCTTCTTCATCAAGCCCTAGGATACTCATGTGTTTAGTTACCTAGGAAGAAATAGAAAGACTCCTCAATCCATCTACATCATCTACACACCCTAGATCATTTGGTTTAGCAAACTACTTGATCTAGTTTCTTTGGTTTAGAAGATAAGCTTGGTGCACAAACGTTCGGGTGGATCATCTAGGATTCGAGCAAGCCGACGAGGAGACGACATCCGTGCCACTTCGAGGAGTTCGTGCAGCAACGAGATAAGGAGAAGAAGGACCAGGTTTCTTGAGGTATAACTTTTGTACTTAGTTTATACTTCTTTTGCTTTTGCTAGATTCGGTTTAGATTACGATCAAGGCTTAAAGTAGGTGTTATGATGCTAAAATTATCGTTTTTTACACCTTCCGCCTCCCCACGATTCCGCGGGGTGCATAGCATCGACTTACATCATGAAGTCTATAAGTATGTGGATATCATCCAACTATGTAATCAATGTCTGTATGCATGTTGATCTAGTCCACGTGTCAACCAATGACACAAAACATCATGCATGTAAATATCATAAATCATATGCATGGAAATTTGAGGATATAAATCAATGTGTCCCTCGCGACACATCAAAATCATGGAACCTGAGTGTCCAGCATCGACACTTGAAAACATCATGAAACCTGTGCCCTGCATCGGCACGTAAATTCTCATATATATATAGGGCTCCGTCAATCCAGATCGGCCCACGAGCTCCGTCAGTTCGGATCGGCCCGTATCATCTCTCAACTCCGGTCGGTATCCTCCGGATATCCGCCGAGTCTAAATACAATCACCGGTAGGTAGTAGTTCCTCTGCCAGGCTCACCGTCTGTATACACATCATCCCTTTCTTGCCCCGGGGTACCATACCAGGCCCTACCATATACCCGCACACGGCCCAAGACTCCTCCTCGCATGGGGTATATATATATATCAGAACCGATAAAACTCATGGTGGATGCACTGAAATATCATATCAAGAGAAACCGGGTTTTTAAACAATACAAACTTTCTTTCGAAATAGCCACGGTTCTCAAATCCAGAAATCTCATGAAAACAGCATATCTCAATGAGTATAATCACAAAGCATGATGTGTTAGTTATATGTATGCCCTAGAGGCCATTACTGTACATATGTTGTATATTGTAGTGGATGCTTGGACATATATAGGGAGGACTTTCTTGCTCGACGTGATAGTATGCTATCTGGTTACACTTTATCTTAACATGTACTCTGATTGTCTCTATGTCACATGTTGATAAAGTCCTTAGGATGAGTACTTGACTACCAGGACTATGATGCAGATCATACTAGTGGGGACAGTGTAGTCGCCAAGTACATCCTTCAAATGTTCCTAGTCGTGGGAGTACCAAGACAGGGCATCGATACTCCAGAGTAGACTAGCGTATGCGCTTCTTGACCCATATGATGGGCGATGGATGATCCCATATCTATTGGTGTATGACATCAGAGAAGGTATACGGGTGCTCAGTGGAGACTGGGTACACTGTACGGACTCGCCGAGAACTCCCAGATGGTATTATACCTCACGTCAGATGGCAGTTCTTTGGTGACACTGGTACAGGTTAGTCTGTAGACCCGAGATCGTCATAGAGTCTTGTGTGATTCCCACTGTGCTTTGATTTCCATCATACCACGTCCAAGAGGGCGTGCAAAAAGGTGGCTTTTGGATACTGTCCCGAATCACATGGAGGCAATGAGCGATAGGAGGGGTTTCGTCTCTCCTTGTATAGGGAGTTGATGTTGCGCTGTGTTCGATTGGCTATAACTGGAAATCCCTGGCCAGGGTTGCTGAGATTTACTGGTAAGTGTTATCAGTAGTTTATCGAACTGTTATAGACCTCATATCGACATGACTTATCATGTTACTGGGGTCTGACGTTTACCACCCCTAGGCGAGATATGCGACATATCAGACGAAGAGATCGGACTGTACGGGAGTGTTACTGGTTGGATTCACATGAGAATGTACAGGCTTTCTTGTTGATCTTCTGGTTGCTCAATACCTGGGTGGCTGTTACGTTTAGCTGACCGCTTGCAGCTTGTGGGTGTTTGATATGATCATCACCTAATGCCGGCGTATTGACGATTCTTTAGAGTCCTACACAGAGGTTTCTTGGCTCAGGCAAAACAGAGTTGGAGCACATATGTGATATGTGCGGGACCAGGAATAATACGTGTATGCGATACCGTATTAGATTCTCGCGATATTAGATATCGGCCGGGTATATGTGATATAGCCGGGTCATCGGATCAAGTGTTGATTCGATGAACTGATACAGATTATATTAGTCGGTTATATGCGATATAGCCGGATTATCGGATCAAGTGTTGATTCGATAATTTAATGTATAATTATATATGTAATATATTAAGTTACATTAACTAATATAAGCTCACTTAAAGATTCTTTTTCTCACTTGGATAATACATTGATATATATGTGATATATGTTAATTGTATTATTTTATTTTGTTACAAAAATATATTATATATGTGATCTATAATATTGTAACAAGTTAGGGTTACAAATGAAATATGATTTGTGGAGTTTAAACAAGTTAGGGTTTGATTTGGGTTAGCATTTGGGTTAGCTTTTGCATGAAGCTTCAAGAAGCTTCCTATTGTTTTTTGCTAAGATATTTTATGTTGATATTTTCTAACCCAACCCAAACCCTTTACTCTAGTAAACTCTCTACATGGGTTAAGTCTTCATTCTTAACCCATGGTTGATTTGTAACCACAACAATGATTTCATTATTCATCACAAATTGATTTCTTCTTCTTCTTCCTTTGAGAAAAGCTTTCTAGCTTTTTCTTATGTGATGATTTTGAGTGAGAAATTGAAAAAAAAATGAGAGCTAAATTCCTACTTCATCATCCTCATCTATTCTAACCATTTAGATTAGGGTGTTTTCTTTGCTAATACTTGATTAGTAAAGCAAGAGCTTGGGCTTGAGTTTTTTCAAGGTAGATCATCTTTGTTGTTGAAGATTGGAAGCAAGCTTGCATCTTTCTCTTCATAGAGCCTCTCTTGAGTCCGGGTACTCGATGATCGCAGCGAAGGGACCTCAACACGGAGCTTTAGAAGTGAAGGAACGGACTACAAAGGTTGTAATTCCTAACTCTTAGATGTAAAGTTGTTCACATGCTTTGTTAACCCTATGTCTCTAGTTAAGATCTTGGTTAGGTTTGTTTAGCACCCCAAAAATTTTAAAGTAGCATGATTGATACTTGCCAAAACCTTGTTAAGGTGCTAAGCCATCCCTACAGTGGTATCAGAGCCAAGCTAGAGCTTTAGGCGTTGTCTAGACGAAGTTAGAAGTCCGATCGAACTCCGAAACCCCGATAAATCCTAGTTTCTGGAAAAATTTTCAAAAGTTGAAAATTTTCATATTAAAAATACTCAGAAAATCAACCAAGGAATTCTAAGAATTACTGTGAAGTACGAAGCCATAACACCATCACCGGACCGCGGAACCACGGCCAAACCATGCGTTTGGCGGCGGTTCCACGGCCAACATGAGGAATTAGGGGCTAATACTTCATGGTTATATTCTTGGGTATTTTTCATGCTTCTGGGAATTTTTAGTTCTACTCAATTGTTGAGCTTTCTGGGACATATTAGGAACTCGTTGATTCGATCGGATAATTTAACTTCGTTTAAGTTTTCCGGGTAATTTAGAACGTGTTAAAAAGTTTGAACGGATATCAATAACTCACTTTTTCCCCTGCCAGAAAATTTCCAAGTGTTGGATTTTTTCCTTAGTTAAAGAACATTCACAGTCGTGCAAGTAACGCGGTGGACCCTCTAGAAGAACACAAACCTTAACTCGATTATGTGACCGTCTGAACCTCCTCTAAACCTTAGGATTTGGGGCAGTATGGCGTTGCCACATGTGAGGCGTTGGTTTGACCCTTCTACGATTGGACCATTGGTACTGTGGCATGTGATGGATGCTTTTAAACTAAGTTCAAGTGTTGAGCAAAAAGGGAAATTTTGGGTGTTTGTTTATTCGATCGGAAAGTTTAACATTGTCTATTTATCTGAAATGTGATAGAATATTTGGAATCCACAAGTAGTTATGAGATAACTAATTTGAATGTTATAAATCTAGCAGTTTAGTCTCATTTGATCGGTTGCCACGGGATTTTGATATGATCATAAGTCCGTCGCAATCACGTAGCGTACGCGGATACTCGCCGGGTAAACTTAATAGATAGCCACGCCCCATAGCCCCGACCAAGTGACTGTAGGAGAACCCCGTCGCCAAAAGCATCCGTTCGGGTGCTCGCAGTAGCGGTGTTCCACCTTAGTGCACTCTGTCGACGGCAACCCGGGGTGCGGCCGTCTACTAAAGTTTCCGTCGAGCATTCGATCAGGATATCGGGAATCTTTTTGAATTGCCTGACTTGATATTGAAAAAAGTTTTCGAGATAGAAACTAAAATGCGGGGTTTATAATTGTTAGGCATGCGAAGTCTAAGGAATTCATTTGGTTAGGCATGAGATGTCTAAGAAGGTTGCGGATTCCAACTGTTGTAGTTTTACACTTTCTTTTCTGCGACCGTAAGTGTAATATGTGGTGTATCGCCGGTTTCGTTGCTATACATTAATGACAATTGGGATACGCATATTTACTTACGTTTATGATACGAGATATTATGTGTTGCTGTGATATGTTATATTGGATCGTCGTGTTCTGAATAGCCAGGGGTTTTATGTGAGATGAGAGTTTTTCATTTTCATTCATGTAAAATTCATTTGTATGTAATATTCTTTCATTGGGACACTTCCGGGTTGAGGATGATGTCACCATTGTATATTATTTACTTTTCCGCATTAGGTAGACCCAAGGCGGGGAGCACAAGTAACCGGGTTCTAGGGTCCAGTGGGAGACCATCTCGAGGAGTCGAGACTGGGTCTCCTAACCCTAGAATTGGCAGTGTTGCTTGCCGCTCTCGTAGGGGTCTAGGGATGTAGGTTTGGCTATTCATTGCGACCGTGGAATCCGTGTTTTATGCAGGCTCGATATAAAACACGGACGTCCTAGTATATCCAATATTTCATATGTTATCTTCTGCTGCAATGTTCTGTGATGAGATCATATTACTGCCTGTGACGAATGTTTATATTATATATATGAGATATATGTTATATTGTTGATTTCGTTTAAAATGTGATGCTTGTGAAGCATAATAAAATGGGACTTCATTAATGAGATAAATGAAACTAAAAGAAACCTAAAGATATTGTAGAAACTTGTCTCAAAAATAGGTAGCTCTAGTTCTTTCTTTGCATAGCGGTATTCCTTGTATAATATCCAGCACCTTATTCGATAAGGAAAGCGCCGAGATCCCTTCACCGGGAGTGACCTCTTTAGCGAAACTAGCAGATGCTACAAACTCGGTTTTTCTTTTGATTGTTTCTGTAGTTTTTGCTTTGCATGGTGATATTTGTGAAATATCCTACACCTTATTCGATGAGGAAAGAGCCGAGATCCCTTCACCGGGAGTGACCTCTTTAGAAAAACTAGAAAAGGCCTCAAAAACATTCCATTTAAAATCACTCGATTCTACAACGATATCAAGTTCATTACGCAAAGGGTTTTCTTAAAAACCTGTCGTAGCCCTCCGTCATTTCAGATAAGTACTAGTTAGTATTCGTGCTACGTTTGTTGACTATGTTAAGGCGTAGTGTGCGGTAGCTGATTAGTGCTTATCTGTATAAGCATATGATGCGATTGGATTAAGGTAGTCGTGCGACTTTGTTGACTATGTTAAGGGTTGTGCGGGTGGGTTTAATTCAATCGGGAAATGACGGGTTGAACTTGACTAGCACTTATGATTTATTGACTATGTTAAGGTCATATAGCTGCTAGGGGTAAAATATTATTGGGAATTTCAAGTGTTGAAATTTACAATGAGATTGCATACGTTCTATGAGATAGTTGGATTCCGATACCCGTTGCGAGTAAGAGTTACTCCTGGGAGAGTTTTACACATTACAATTAGCCGATCAAGTTGGTGTCTAGAAAGGTGTTGACGGGGTTACGCCCCTGGAAAAATGAGGTTTACATTAATTAGGTCCGTGCGAAAGCATGGGGAACCTCCCTCAAAGTACCGGCACTGGCCTGGCTGAAAAATTGGCGAACTTGTAGGGTGTAATTAATCCCGGCTAGTCTTTCCTTTTAGGGTTTGAAGGAAGATTTGACTAAAACAGTGGAAGACATCCTGATTAGATATATTAATAACCAATCTAATCTTACAAGAGCATACGCTGAGTGTTTTCTTCTCTCTCTCCAGGTAGCAATCATGTCACGCCTTAAATCAAGATAATAACACGGATGTATTGACCGACCCCGCTTGTTATATTGCGCTAAGGAACGTTGGTCCCGCTCTAACTTATAATTGTTATAAGACAGAGCAGGAAATAGGGGATTACCAGAATTCCCGTGCCACCCAAACGAAGAAAGTGCATGCTGATGCATCTTCTTCGGGTGTGTTCATTACCGATAACTGTTTCTCAGTATCCTTTACGTCCTGGGTATGAGATACCGGATCAGGATCCCGCAAATGTAATTTGTTACATGGGCTACAGAAAGGTAAAGAACTGAGAACGGGTGATAAGTTTCAAGAGTTGGAAATAATGCAAGTGCTGCAGCCAAGTCTGTTGGCAGTTATCACCCTGTATTACCAGAATACATTTATTCTGAACGAATGTTATTTGATACCGAACCTGATATACAACATCATATCAGTCTCTTTATTAGTAAAGAAGTATATAATTTTGTATTATTGGATAATGTTTTGAACATTTCCTATATCAAAAGTTGATCGGTTCTGGCACGTTATCTAAAAGCATAGACGTTCTAAATCAAACCACAGTTCTTAACGTACAGAACCCATACAAGAGGAAGAGTTCAGAAATGAACGAATCCTTCTTGAGGCATTGTAGACTAGGTTATATCAATGCGACCCGACTAGCTGAAGTTACATAAAGATGCATATTTAAATTAGTTTGGATTTACATCTTGTAAAACTTGCCAGTCATGTCACAAAGATAAGATGACCACAGCTCCGTTTATTGGAAACAGAGAAAGAGTTAGTAAACTCTTGGGATTGATGCATGCTGATGTATGAAAGTCCCCTGTCCAAATATGCCAGGACCGGTTCATTGTACTTCATTACAGTCACTGATGATCTCTCAAGATTCAGACATATGTTCCTGTTGAAACACAAGTCCGAATCTTTTGAGATATTCAATGAATATAAGTTAGAAGTAGAGAACCAAAACAGGTATAAGTATTATGTCCTTTGATGAGATCAAGGAGGAGAATACTTAAGCACGAAATTCCGGGGCTATTCTAAAGGAGAATGAGATTCTCTCTCTGCATTACTCCTCTGTATACACCACAGCACATCGATGTATCGGGACAGAGCAATCGCACCCTATGTAATATGGTGTGCTCTATGATGAGTACTACTGAGTTGCCTATTTTCTTTTGGGGATATGCACTTGAGAAGTTGCATACCTATTGAATAGGGTTCCAACCAAATCAGATGTCTACCACTCCATATGTGATATGGTATGGGAAGAGCCCATTTCTTAAAGATGTTACAATTTGGGGTTGTCCGGCCTATGTCCAAAGCAAAATCCGGACAAGCTCGAGGCAAGGTCAGTTCTGTGGAAGTTTGTTGGATATCCTAAGCATTCACAAGGGAATATCTTTTACCAAACTGAGGAACAAAAGATATTTTGTTTTCTCAGCATGAAGGGGTATTTCTTGTGAATAAATTAGTGGTCATGAGGTAGAACTGGAAGGAGTTCCAGCTATACAAACTACAGCTGATGATTTGGTAGAACCGGAGGATTCCATAGATCCCAACGAGCCTCAGCCTCTCCGCCGATCTAGTAGGGTTCCTCATCCACCTGAGAGATACTTCGGTTTCTCTATGACAGTGGGAGCGAGGATTGCATCATGAGATGATGACCCAACTAGTTTCGAGCAGGCCATCAGGAGTGGGGACTCTGTGAGAATGGATGGATGCTTAGCGATCTGAGATGGAATCCTTATTCACCGACAAAGTATGGACTTTGGTTGCTTTATTTGAAGGGTTAAATCCCCATCAGGAGCAAGTATATCTTGAGAAGATTACTTGGTGTACATGGAAAAGTTGAGACTTTCAAAGCTATTCTTTAGTCCATCCAGATCCTACTTGCCACTGCTACATACCATGACTACGATATCTGGCGGTTGGGTGTCATGACTGCTTTTCTAAATAGTGATTTGGAAGAGAGCATCTATAAGCACACAGCCAGAGGGCTTCGTAGACAGTAGGAGCGGCGGAAACGTGTGCAAGATGTTTTATGTGATAAATCAGGCATCACGGAGTTGGAACGTCTGTTTTGATGTGCTAGTCAAAGAGTTTGACTTCATCAAAATGGTAGATGAACCTTGTATATACAAAAATGTAGTAGAGAGTATGGTGGTGATCCTCGTAGAGTACGTGGATGACATACTCTAGATAGGAAGGAGTTTCCTATGATACACTCGGTCAATCTCCTCTTATCACAAAGATTCTCCATATAGGATCAAGGTGATACCTCCTAAATCCTGAGTTATGGATCTATGAGATAGATCTAATTGGAAGTTAGGATTCTCACTAGCTTTAGTGGGATGGTATCAATCGATCCTGAGGAGAATCACTAGAAAGGTTCCAGGGTGATACGGACGACTGAATGTCAGTCGCAGGCTTTGTCTTTACCCTCAGTGGAGGGACGGTGTGTTGGAAGAGTTCCAAGCTAGATACCGTGACATACTAGACGATTAAAGGCAAGATACATCGTTACCAAGGATGCTACCAAAGAGGCAGTCTGGATATATTTTAGTTCATGAGATGAACTTCGTTCCTGCTATTGTGTGACAATGGAATTGTGGCTTATGCCAAGGAACCCCCGTCCCATCAGATATCCAGACATATTCTAAGGTAGTATAGCCTGATCAAGGAGATGGTTGATCTCCAGGGAGATCGAGGTTAGGAGAGTAGACATAGAGGACAACAACGCGGATCCACTCACAAAGGCCTATTTCCTGGTAGAGACTTTTATAGGATGGTTGAGTATGAGATACTTCAACCACGGCTTATTGTTGGGTATGAGATACTACAACAGATGGCCCTAGTGCAAGTGGGAGATTGTTAGTTACATGTATGCCCTAGAGGCCATTACTGTTCATACGTTGTATATTGTAGTGGATGCTTGGACATATATAGGGAGGACTTTCTTGCTCGACATGATAGTATGCTATCTGGTTACACTTTGTCTTAACATGTACTCTGATTGTCTCTATTTCACATGTTGATAAAGTCCTTTGGATGAGTACTTGACTACCAGGACTATGATGCAGATCATACTAGTGGGGACAGTGTAGTCGCCAAGTACATCCTTCAAATGTTCCTAGTCGTGGGAGTACCGAGACAGGGCATCGATATTCCAGAGTAGACTCGCGTATGCGCTTCTTGACCCATATGATGGGCGATGGATGATCCCATATCCATTGGTGTTTGACATCAGATAAGGTATACGGGTGCTCAGTGGAGACTAGGTACACTGGACGGACTCGCCGAGAACTCCCAGATGGTATTATACCTCACGTCAGATGGCAGTTCTCTGGTGACACTGGTACATGTTAGTCTGTAGACCTGAGATCGTCGTAGAGTCTTGTGTGATTCCCACTGTGCTTTTGTAACGTTTTGAAAATCGTTTCGGTGAAATTTCGGAAAATCGGTAAAATAAGGGGGTTTTCCGTAAAAAGTCAAAATATAAATATCTTTATTATAAAATTAAATATACATATTCTAGCTGTGTAATTGATAATATTTGGTGTTTATTGAGCCACTGGTAAAATTTCTAATTTTCTGAAATTTTTTCCGAAATTAATTATTTTAATATTATTTTAAGCCGTCACTAATACATTTAATTAGGGAAAATTACAAATTGGAATGGGTTGAAACAAATTTTGTGCATCATAACACATTAAACAAAATTTTAACATGTTTTTTTCGAAATGAAATGAAGCTGTCAAACGGTTTTAGAAAATATCGAAGAAAAATGTTTAAATAGTGAAATTAGTGTAAATAGATATTGGGGTATAACATTTATCATTTTTCCCTCACCCACACTCACCCATACCCTCTCTCCCCTCTCTAAATCAGCAGCCCCAAGCAGCCCCTTGTTTTTCCCCACTTGGTTTGCCAAAAGAAAAGAAAAGAAAACAAAGGAAAAGAAAGAAAGAAAGTTAAATGAGTATTGGGCTTTGACTTTTGGGTTGACTTGGACTTTTCTTGAGTTGGCATTCCCTCACCTCACTCTCTCACCTCTCCTCTCTAATGTGGCCGACCCTATTGCAGCAGCAGCCCCTCCATTTCCCCTTCTCTTTCTCTTCAAAATCCATCTAAAATGCTTCAAAATTCATAAAAAATCAAGTTAAAATCCAAATCCAATCCCTACCCATTTCTCTTTTTCATATCTAGCATGGATCTAGGGAACAAGTTGGCATTTTATGTTGCTTTGAGTTTCTTTTGAGTTTCGATCCTCGCCCTTGGCGTTGTATATTATATTGCTTGTGTGGTTATTGACGAAGAGATAGCTCCCGCTTTGGGATGCCTTTTTATTGATTTCGTATACTATTCATGTTATATCCCGTTTGGGGGCCAGTATTTACAAAGGAGACTCTGCCGAAATTTTCAGAAAATGCTTGAGATTTTAAAATACATACTTCGTCCTATGTTGATTAAAACTACTTGCTTTAAAATGGTTTTTCCTTCACTCTACGGCTTCTTTGGTTTTAATTTCTGGGTTTTGGCTTACTTAGATTACGTACGCCTCGAGACGTTTGTAATTTAAGTGCCGGTCATGTTCCGTACTTTTCGGGTCGTGACAAAGTTGGTATCAGAGCGTTAGGTTTTACCTTTGGAGTGTAGGATGACCCTTGGTTGATGGAGTAGGTAGCTTGAGTAGAGTAACGTACCGTACGTATGTTCCACGACATATTTACGATACAATACTCCGCTTAAGAAGCCTTAGGATGTACATTTCTTTGCACAGCATTATATTCATTCCTATGATCTAGCCTCATCGGTACCAGTTTATGGTTTTGTTACCACGGTTACACGGGCAGAGAGCTACGGCTAGAGTTGCGGTCAGCATGAGCTCGTCATAGACGAGGACTGACCAGAGCGTGATTCCAGGGGCATATGATTGCATAGAGGCGTAGTTTTACTGTCTTTTCACGCCACGAGCGTTTGATGGATCGCTTTTATGAGATTTCTCGGACGTGCAAATCAGCACCAGGGGATTGGGCCACTTCAAGAGGCCAGCAAGATTGTGATGACTGTCAGAGCACAGATTATTTTGATGATTGAGGAACTGTTCAGTATGCGGACGAATGAGCCAGTGATTTTGGCGAATGAAAAGATGTCGCCCCAGATGTTTGAAGGTAACGCCGCACGAGTTATACTTAGAGATATGATAGGAGATTGCTAGTCACCAGAGATGAAAGACTAGGCCATGTGATTCATTGCCTACCCCGATGCGAGGTCATCAGATGGATTGATTCCAGCTAGAGGTGACTTCACGCTGATACGTTTAAAGTCGATAGAGACGATCGAATGTCAGGAACCCATTTTCCAAGTTTAAAGTATTCAGAAAACAATGCAAGAAATTCTACGGACCCTCTAGAAGAATGAAACCCTAACTAGATTTAATGACCATGGAACGCCGGTGAACTTTAGGGTTTGCGGCAGTTTAGCTGTGCCATTAGTGAGGCTTGGGTCTGCCCTTCTACGGTTGGTCCATAGATGCTGTGGCATATATTCGATACTATTGAACTGTACTCCAGATGTTGAGCTCCTGGGGGATTATGAGGTTTTGACAAATCGATCGGATGGTTCGACTTAATTAGGATATCATGTGATGAGATGCATTGCTTAGAAGACTCCAGATACGAGTATAGACGTTGGAGCGCAGTCCATGCAGCCACGAATAGACGAGTCCGAAGCAGTTGACATTAGAGAAAAGTGGAGTAAGAGGTTCGTACGAGATCTTGACGAGATGACGTTCTACTCCGCCGACATCAGAGATGTGATGCACAAGCAGAAGCGTTGACTATGGATATATATTCCAGGAGGAGTCGTGATGAGTATGCAGCCATTCCGGAATAAGACATAGATTTAGTAAGAGAAGATAAATTCCGGGAAGTTCGGCAGGAACGAGATTTGGGAGAGGCCCCGACAAGATCTTTCTCGAATACTAAACGAGAAGACCTGGACCCAAGAGCGGTCATATGACGTACAAGGCCAGAGTTTGGCATCGTCGACGAGACATGTTATGAGTAACCATGATAGTTGACCAAAGATCTTTAGAGGATGTATCAGAGCGTACTGCTTCCGTTATCGTTTCTATATTGGACCGTTGAGCCGAGGAGCTATGTAATTAGCAATCTGCAGTGAGAGACGAGGGCCTAAGGGCACTAGGCGACATGCCATGATCAGAAGGCAAGTAGATATCTTGCTCTGCCAGCATTGGATGCACCGACACCTTCTCGACTTTGAAGGACGGACGTATCGACGATAGTATTTATGAGTTGTGATTTTGTGATTGACTATCACGTATCCGTCACTTTGGATTTCAGTATTTTTGGGTGATTTATTTCATGACTGAGTTTTGATGACCGAGTTTCATAATATTTGATTTCATGCCTAGGGCATGAATATGATTTGACTTATACTTTTGGCATAGTTTTCATGCACTTCTAGTATTCGATTTGCTTTTGTGCACGCCGACACACAGGATGGTGAGATTTTATACCACGGTATACCTGATTGGGATTTTGATTGAAATGTATCGTATACCGTCGATTTCGAGTGTGATATTCGATATTCGTTTTCATGCACATTGTGCACTTGATTTGGATTTTGCGCATACTTAAAGCACTTGATGCGATTTAGGTGCATACCAAATGCACTAAATCGAGATTCTTCGTGCATATCAGATGCACCTGGTTTTGCTGTCAGGCACACACGTTGCCTTTGATAGGTGTTTCGTGCACACCCGTTGCATTTAGATGTTGTTTCTGTGCATATGTATGGCACATTCATGGATTTCGATTTCCGTGCGCACCAGACGCACATGGCATTCATATATATATTTAGGATTGATTTCTTTTGGAGCAGTATATTTTATGATGTTTTCTATTTGGTTTAGTACTGAGCAGGACTAGTCAGAGGACAGTACCTGAGTATATTTTGCATGCATTGATAGTTATCGAAGGAATTTCCAAGGAGGAGCTATAGTCTCAGTATTTATCTACGTGTCAGTAATGACACGAAACTGTTTAAAAAGGGAAACCCTTCTAAATTGTTTTCAAAACGGCGTTACGTGTATGTTAAACAAAGTATATATATATATATATATATATATATATATATATATAGTTATTTTCTCACAATGGATGTCCGCCACTGTGCAGTGATACACACATCGCACAGCGATTTGAAAAAGGTTTGGCATGCATTGCTTCCAGATGCCTTAATGATGTATATCATATTGGTTTTCGTATTGGATTTGGACATTGATATCTTCCCCATGACTCCGATGATTGCGGGATGCTTGACGGAGTTTTGATTTTGAGTTAGACACTATTTTTCATGTGCATGCATTGCGCTACGATATATGTTTTATGTATTTATGATTTCGGAGCCCCGACGACTTGATGGATTTGCTGAAATGTTTTAGTATTTGGGGGGAGTTTTAAATTAAATTCGGGGACCGAATTTCTTTAAGGGGGGAAGATTGTAACGTTTTGAAAATCGTTTCGGTGAAATTTCGGAAAATCGGTAAAATAAGGGTGTTTTCCGTAAAAAGTCAAAATATAAATATCTTTATTATAAAATTAAATATACATATTCTAGATATGTAATTGCTAGTATTTGGTGTTTATTGAGCCACTGGTAAAATTTCTAATTTTCTGAAATTTTTTCCGAAATTAATTATTTTAATATTATTTTAAGACGTCACTAATACATTTAATTAGGGAAAATTACAAATTGGAATGGCTTGAAATAAATTTTGTGCATCATAACACATTAAACAAAATTTTAACATGTTTTTTTCGAAATGAAATGAAGCTGTCAAACGGTTTTAGAAAATATCGAAGAAAAAGACTTAAATAGTGAAATTAGTGTAAAAAGATATTGGGGTATAACATTTATCATTTTTCCCTCACCCACACTCACCCACACCCTCTCTCCCCTCTCCAAATCAGCAGCCCCAAGCAGCCCCTTCTTTTTCCCCACTTGTTTTGCCAAAAGAAAAGAAAAGAAAACAAAGGAAAAAAAAGAAAGAAAGTTAAATGAGTATTGGGCTTTGACTTTTGGGTTGACTTGGTCTTTTCTTGAGTCGGTATTCCCTCACCTCACTCTCTCACCTCTCCTCCCCAATGTGGCCGACCCTATAGCAGCAGCAGCCCCCCCATTTCCCCTTCTCCTTTCTCTTCAAAAATCCATCTAAAATGCTTCAAAATCCACAAAAAAAATCAAGCTAAAATCCAAATCCAATCCCTACCCATTTCTCTTTTTCCTATCTAGCATGGATCTAGGGAACAAGTTGGCATTTTAGAGGCTTTGATTTCCATATTTGATCTCTTGATCATGAGGTATAATTTTAACATTTTGCTTAATTTGTTGATTATTGCTTTAGGTTAGCTAAATTAAGTGTTTAATTAGGTTTTTAATTGGTTCTAATTGCATGATTTAAAATTCAAGAGAGGGGTTTGAATTCAAATTGGGGTTTTGTGTTGTAAGATTGTGGTTGTGTGATATAGTTAACATGTAGTGGGCATGCTAAATCAATTCTAGTTGCTAGTTGGCATTTTTGTTAATTTAAATTTGTAATAAGTATATAAATTACAAACTAGGTTTTAAAAATATATATATTTTGGTGAGATAAAATTCTAATTAGGGTTTCATGGAATTATTAACATTATAAATTGTGGTTTAATACTTTAGTATATGCAAAACCTGTTGGATATATGTATGCCCTAGAGGCCATTATGTGATAGTGGATGTATATATATATATATATATATATATATATATATATATATATATATATTCAGTGTACATTCTTGCTCGACATGATAGTATGCTATCTGGTTCTTCTTTATCTGACATGTTGATTTGATCATGCTTTTACTCATTCATACATGTTGATAAAGCCCTGAGGATATTGGCTTGACTACAGTGATTATGATAGAGATCATACTAGTGGGACATCTGTAGTTTATAAGCATATCCTGAAATGTCCCTAGTCGTAGGTGTATCGAGACGGGCCATCGATATACCAGAGTAGACTAGCGTATATGATACTAGACCCATATGATGGGCGATAGATGCTCCCACATTCATCGATGTTTGACATCAAGATCATATACGGGTGCTCAGTGGTGACTGGGTACACTGGACGGACTCACCGAGAAATCCTATATGGAATTATATCTATCGTCGGATAGCAGTTCTCAGGTGACACTGGTACAGGTTAGTCTGTAGACCCGAGATCGTCATAGAGTCTTGTGTGCTCTCCCACTGTACTTTGATTACCACCCTACCACGGCTCTACAGAATCGTGCAAACAGGTGGCCGTTGGGTACAGTCTCGAGACACACGAAGGTGATGAGCGATAGGAGGGGTTTCGTCTCTCCCGGTATTGGGAGTTGATGCTGTGCTATGCTCGACTGGTTATATCAGTAAGTCCCTGGCCAGGGCTGCTGAGATTTACTGATAAGTGTTATCAGTAGTTTCTCGATCTGTTATAGACTATTCACCGGCACGACTTATTGAGTTATTGGGGTCGACGTGACCATCCCTATGCTCGATATGCAGCATATCTGACGAAGAGACCGGACTGTACGGTAGTGTTGCCGGTTCGCTCGACGGGAGTTGTGGCAGGTTCGCTTATTTTCTTCTGATCGCTCAATACCCGGGTAGCCGTTACGTTTAGCTGACCGCTTGCGGCTTGCGGGTGCTTGATACGATCATCACCCACTGCCGGCGTATTGACGAGTCTTAGAATCCCACAAAGGAGTTACCTAGTTCAGGCGAAACGTTGTGGAGCGCGTATGCGATATGCACATGGACCCGGTTAAAATGCGCGTATGAGATACCGTATATTAATCGGGCGGCTTGCTTTTGGTCGGGTCGTATGTGATAAGACCGGGTTCATAAATCAAGTGTTGATTTATCATTTAACCATTAGCTTCTCACTAGAAATCCTTTCTTGTCCTTTTTGGATGTATGCATGCATGTATGCATTCATTCTTGTTCATGCACATATGGATGTGCATGCACACATGCATACATACATCATTCTATCATGGTTGTTTATACATAGAAAATGGTGGCAATATAAGACTCACACCTTGGTTATTTATATGGATAATTATTTCTATTTGTGTTAAAACAAAATGAAAAAGAAAAGGATAATTCATGGTTTGTTTCTACACTCTTCTTTGACCTAACCATGCTCACCTAGTTTTAACCATGGATTAAAATTTCCTTTTATGTTTTAACTCAAATTAAATAATATCTTTATCATTTAACCATGGTTTGAGATGAGAAGAGGAAAATATATATACATATATTTTCTATTTTTCTTTCATGAGATTATCTTTTCTCTTCTTCTTAAAAAGCCATCATATTCTTCAACCTTGCTCTTTTGCTCTCTAGATCTTTCAAGTGAGCAAAATACTCAACAAGATAGGATTTTGAAGTGAGAAAGAGATCCACAACACAATTCTACACAAGTCTTGCCCACTTGTTTAGAGTGTTAGCTTCATTTCTTTCTCTTGATAAAGTGAAGTTGCAAGCTTGGACAAAGGAGCTTCGGGTGGATCGTCGTGGATGCTAGAAGTCCTCAAGCTAACCGTTTTCCAACTCTCAAGTGGCCAAGGAGTCAAGAATAGGGAGCTACAAAGGTTGTACTCTCAAAACCCTAGCCTTTGTTACTTGTGATGTGGTTTAAAGTTATGAAACCCTAATTTTCTAGGATTGATTCTTTGTGTGTTCACTTAGCACTCTGAAAACTTAATCTTTGTGACATGTGATGCTTCCAAATCTCTCATAGGGTGCTAGGTAAACCTAACATTAGTATCAGAGCCGACCTAGAACATTAGGCGACACTTTAA
This sequence comes from Agapanthus africanus, assembly GCA_030015575.1. Lineage (NCBI taxonomy): Eukaryota > Viridiplantae > Streptophyta > Magnoliopsida > Asparagales > Amaryllidaceae > Agapanthus > Agapanthus africanus. Next base: position 214,889,062 of record JASDDO010000004.1, read on the forward strand.
CAAGTAAAAACTCCGATCGAACCGAAATATGGTTTTTAGAACCCTCTCTGGATATTTTTTGAAACAGTGGTTTTTCCAGAATTAAAAATACTAAAAAAATACAACAGGAAAATATAAGACAAACTGTGAAATACGAAGCAGTGAACAGTAAACCCTAGCACGGAACCGCCGCCAAAGCTTGCTTAGGCCGCGGCTCCGCGGCCGTTTAGGTGATTCACTGCCTCGTTTTTGTATGGTTTTTCTCCTACCTGCATATGTACATTTTTGGGTATGTTTAATCTGAATCTAGTACTGAATATTCTGGGGATTGTTTTGGACCCGGCGATTCGATCGAAATTTTAATTTCGTGTATTTTTTTCCGGATAATTAGAAAGTATTGAATTGTACTGTTTACCCCAATCAGAGCAAAGCTCTGTTCAAATTCCGAGGCGGGAGATGAAGCAACGCTTCATCTTCCCCCAATCAGAGCAAAGCTCTGCTTGGAAAATTTAAACTTTAATAAATGAAGCAACGCTTCTGATTCTTTGCGCTGCGCGCAACGCGCCACGTGTCTGGCGCAGACGCATCAGCGCAGCGCCCAAAGCAGCGCACCCAATCAGAGCAAAGCTCTATTTAAAACAAAAAATAAAGGAAGCAACGTTTCAGTTGCGCAAACGCTGCGCTGCGTGACACGTGTCTGCGCAGTTGCGCATGCACAGCTGCGCAAGCGCTGCACTGCATGACACGTGTCGGCGCAGTTGCGCAAGCACAACTGCGCAAGTACTGTTGCGCAAGCACAACTGCGCAAGTACAGTTGCGCAAGCGCTGCGCTGCGCGACACGTGTGTGCGCAGTTGCGCAAGCACAACTGCGCAAGCACAGTTGCGCAAGCGCTGCGCGACACGTGTCTGCGCAGGTGCGCAAGCACAGTTGCGCAAGCGCTGCGCTGCGCGACACGCGTCACACGCTGGGGCGTTACGCAAAACAGAATTGAAATTTTAAAGAAATCTTTTATGTTCTTGTTAAAACAAGAAGATTTTCTTCTGTAAAACAGGAGCCCTTGGATCAAAGATCCAACGGTGGGGAAAATTCCCCAAATCACTCAGAGAAAGATCTCTTTAACAAATTTAACTAATTTATGGGCACTATAAAAAAGACCCTAGACCTCAATTCAAAGGAGAACATATTTTCGTGAAAAATTAAACAGAGAAGACTCTGAAGAATTGGAGAGAAATCCTCAAGAACAAAGAAAAAGGTAAAAACCTTTAGAAAAAGAGAAAATTCTCTTATGAACAGATCATTGATCTGAGAACAAGATCTAGGATCTCTAATGAAAAGAAAAAAAAAAAATAAATAATAAACAGTGCCTTGCACTTCTTTTTATGAACCACTGGTTCTTTAGAAAACAAGAAAAAACTTGTTTTCTCTGATCTGAAATTGATCCAAAAGAATAAGAACAGTGCCCAGCACTTGCCAAAACTGCGCTATTGCGCAAGCCCCCAGGAAGCGCCACGTGTCAGCAGTGCAGCAGCGCAGCGCACTAACGCAGCGCACTGCGCTGCTGCGCTTGCGCTCACCAGAACGTGACACGTGTCACCTCCACGAGCGCTTCCGCTCATTAATTGCGCAAAGTACTTGACAAGCCATGTGGGACACTGTCAGGGTATCTAATGCAATGCATTATTAAAGGGCAGAGCCCAATCAAAGGTCCAAGGGACCAAATAAAAGTGCTGCACATTATTTTAAAAAAGGCAGAGCCCAATCAAAAAGTCTAAACAGACCAAAAATAATGCTATGCATTATTTAAAGGGGCAGAGCCCAATTGAGAGGTCCAATGGACCAAAACAAATGCTCTGCATTATAATAAAAAGGGCAGAGCCCAGTCAAAATAGGCATAAATAGCCTGAAGTAATGCTATGCATCATTCTAAAAAGGGGAAAGCCCAAACAGTGGCCTAACAGGCCAAATGCAAACAAAATGTGAACATTTTCAACTGGACTTAGCCCAATTTTGGCCGTAAGTCCTTAAATTGAACTGACTGAGCAAGATCTCTCTCTTAAATCAATTTATATCCGGTTCGAGGGTACATCTCCGAACTCCTCTGACAACTGTCGTTGTAATCCTTCAACGACGTCAGATAAGTGACGGGTCCCGACGACCACACATCAATATGGACTGCGGGGTCCTTAAACTCGTGGACCGAAACGTCCTTAAACTAATATTGGACCGAAACGTCCTTAAACTAGTATTCGTCCCGAAATGGGAATGTTGGACCGAAACGTCCTTAAACTAATGATGGACCGAAACGTCCCTAAACTAATATTGGACCGAAACGTCCTTAAACTAATGTTGGACAACCACGTCCCTAAACTGGAACATGGACCACCACATCCCTAAACTGGAACAATAGAGCTCCAAAATGCTCTTTTGCTGGATCTAAACTATCCCGTTTAAGTTGATCTTAGCCCCAAACACGGTTGACGTATCCTTAAACATTCAAATGGACTATAAAATTCCCAAATCAACCTTGGTTTGAGGGCACATCTCCGAGCTCCTCTGACACCCATCGTTGTAATCCTTCAACGACGTCAGAGAGGTGACGAGTCCTGACGGCCATATATTAAATGAATCACTACGTTAAGTTGATCTTAGTCTCAAACAGGACTAACGTATCCTTAACGAACGTTTAAGTTGATCTTAGCCGCAACGTGGCTAATGCATATTTAAACTAAAAACACCAAACCCAAATCTAAGTAAATACGGATTTGGACTAATCCACGTCCTACGGGCGACGGCATTACTCAGTCTCCGTGTACAATCCACGGGCAACCACAAACAAAACAAACACACATGACACGAAGTGAAATTCTGGAGAAGGAGAAAGTTGTTACCGCGATGCGGTAGCGTAATTAACTGCAGGGGCTTGCGCCTGCAGGGAAGAGCGTCCCCACAATCAAAAACCCCTCGAGCGAGGGGGAATCTGACGAAGTCTGCTACATCGGCCGCATCCGTCTAAACCTCCGATACACGGTGCCATAAATCAACTTGGTATCTTCGGAGAGGTGGACGGATAAAACCAAATAGCATCTGCCCCGAATCTCAGGCAAGACGTTTATCGCGTCTCCGCCGTGTCTTTCGGAGGGGAACAGATTATGGCACGCCCGGTGGGACCTTTTCCTCTTTCCACTCCACACTTCGTGTGTCGTCCTCACGAACCAATCGCGGTTTGTTAAATGGTTGCCTTCGGATTTCAAGTTAATAAGATTTGGTCTTTTGCCTGGCGAAGAACTCAAGATTCAATGGCCTCTAATTGCACCAACTGCTTTAAATGCCGCTGCAACGGACGCTCCACCTCACCGGGAGGTGTAGCATATGGGCCCCAAGCGGCTTCCTTCCTCGCTCTGCCGGTAGACCAGGTGACCCAAGCCACCACTGGCCTGTTCTTCAGGACCATGATCCCACCTACAAGCTTTCCTACGCCAATACCTGCACCGGAAGTGAACAAAAAGTCGGTCCTCGACCGGCTCACTGCCACGACGGCCCTTGTCAACGGGTCGCCCACTGCCAAGCCAACAGCTTCGGTTTTCGCCAGGCTAGATCAGAACTCTAAATTGGCTGTCCCAAGGAAGGCAATGACTACTGCTCCAGAAGTCGTCAAGGTGGCCTCCCCTGTCAAAGAGTCAGTCTTTTCAAGACTGGCGATTCCTGCTCCTGTCCCTGCTCGAGGATCCGTCTTCGACAGGTTGAATATCGCCCCTCAAAGGGCAACCTCAGTCTTTAAGAGGTTAACAGCGACGGCGCCCCATTGAGACAGGGGGTAAAAAGAAGCTATCTCTATCTCTGAGCCAGTCCCAACGGCTCGTCATGCTCGACGTCGCCATTGGCAACGAGTGAGGAAGGCAGGGGGCAACTCCCCCTCAGGGCTAACTCCACCGGCTCCAGTGGTGGAAGTCAACGCTGCTGTTCCAACTGGGAACAGCTTTGAACTGCTTAGGAGGGTACGTAAGAATTCTCCAACCGCTACACTGAAAAGATCTCCTCCGCCTGCGGAGAGAGTTCCAGAAACGAAGCAAGAACAGCCCCCTCAACGGCTGTCCTCAAGAATTTATAAATTTTGGAGGAGGGTTCAAGACTCCGTGATCGACCCGGATCACTCCCGTCAACGAAAGAAGACGAAGGTGCAAAAAGGAAAAGACCTTTCTATTGAACAGCAAGGGACAACGATCGCTAGGGTACCACTGCAACGGCCCCTTCAACTTCAACAGCCCACAAAAGAAGAAGGCCAGAGAAAACCCCCACGCCGGCGATAAATATCCAAGGTGGTGGACCCAAACGCCCTAAGTCAGGGGGCATTATAGTTCATACCGTCTATGTGGCATCTGGTAAAGAAGATAGCCGCATATCTACGGGTCATCGACCGCTTACCCGATCAGTGACCAAGGCGCAGGAGCAACAGCAAAAGCTCCAAGAAATGATGAACGCTATGGCCGCACTTACAGGGCCAAAAGAAAACCCTGAAACGTCCTCGGACGAACGTCAGGAGGAAGAAACCGACGCTGAATTCCTTCGTCGGATATTGGAGAAGAAGGACAAAGTGGTTGCTGAACAAGCAGCCAACATACAGCGTATGGGCCTCCTCTTCCAAGACATGATAGGAATGATGATACAACAAGATCCTCCGACCGAAGAGCCCCCGATCGTCCTTGGAGATGATAGGGGAGAGACATCAAATCCTCCACCAGCTCTATCGACGGCTAAAGAGGATACGATCTCCAAACCTGATTTGGATGAGTACATCACCCAACAAATACGGGTTCATCATGCGACCGAAGCAGCCGGCCAGGTCGTAAAAACAGGGCGGCCATATCCAAGTTTGTACGATCAAATCAAGTACCCGCCAGGTTATACGATTCCCAAGTTCCATGTCTACAAGGGGACGGGCAATCCTCACCAGAATGTTGCCTAGTTCAGGGCACTCTGCAGCAACACCGGCGGTGACGACAAGCTGTTACTTCGCCAGTTCGTTGGAAGCTTATCAGATACGGCGTTCGAGTGGTACTCTGAGCTCCCGAACGACTCTATCAAAACCTTCGCGGAGATAGAGCTGTTGTTTACTCAGCGTTTTGCAAGCGCCAGTGAACGCACCCCGATGACGGCACTAATTAACGCCAGGGTAAAACCAGGTGAGACATGGGTTCAATACGCTATACGATGGCGGAACTTATGGTCGAAGTGCTTACAGCGCATTGAAGAAGCTCTCGCGGTGGGTATGTTTGTGGGAACCCTTGAGCCATAAGCGACCATCTCGCAATTTATGATGTTTTTCAAGCCGACTACCTTCCAGGCCTTGATTGACAAACTAGCGCAAATGGATCAAATGGGACATAAACCCCCTCTTCCAAGGCCGGACTCCCGAAATGACAAAGGGAAGGGAAAAGTGATCGTCGTCGCTAATGCTCAACAACAACCGAGCGACTCGAAGCCGGTTGCTCGTCAAAATAATATGCGCCCGTACGTACCCCTTGAGGATAGGATGGGACATCCTTATTCCTTTCCCCGCGATAAAACGAGGAGATTGTTCGAGCTGGCGTTGCGCAACAGACTCATAAATCTGCCGGATCCAAAACGTCCGTTGCAACCAAGTGACGTCAACGAGCCCAACTACTGTCCTTATCATCGAGTACTAGGCCATCCGATCGAAGATTGCTATATTTTCAAGAATTGGCTTGAAAACCAGTACCGACAGGGCAAGTTCGCGTTATCTGACAAATGGAAGGTGAATCCCCCACAGCCCCACACCTCTAAGGGGACGAATACACCGGGGGAAACATGCTCCGTCGTTGAAGATGCTCCTTGGGAGGTTGTATTATCAGCCAGGACAAAGAGGATGCTAAACGATCTTCAGACATGTCCAGCGATCAAGTGGAAGAACCCGTTGGAACCGCAGGTCATTGAGGGGAAGTTGAAGCCACGTCCAACTCCAAAGACCGATGGTGGTGGTTCAAGCACTTGCAGCCAGCCGTCAAAATCTTCGAAAAAGAAGGAGAAGAAATCTAAGAAGCCCGTGAAGCCTGGCGACAAGCGCACGGACTTGCAAAAATAAATTGACGCGCTGGAGGAATACAACCAGAAGGCACGGACTCACATTACATTCCAAGAGTTTCTCAATCACGTCTTTCAAAAGAAAGATGAGGGAGAAAGTTCATCTAATGAATCTAAAGAACACGTGGCGAGCTGTCATGTGATTTCCCATTCGTTCATGGACGATGAGGAAACTCCTTGTACCGAAGCGCTGGGGGCAGATCTTGAACCAAAATTTCCAGAGCTATCTGACGAAATGATTGACGCGTTCCTTAACGAAGCTCGATTGAAAAGTAAAGCTGATCGAGAACGCGAGACGGCTATATTCGAAAGGGCCAAGCGTCAGCGACTTGATGAAAGAGCTGAGACGATCCCGCTGGAGCAAAACACCTCCGCTACCGACAGAAGCAAATTCAAGATAAAGATTAGGTTTGCTAAGGCCATATCAATGGGCATGAAGCTACCATCCTCTGAAGGAAACATCACCGGTGAATTGGAAATGCACCCCTCCTATTGCTTATATCATCAGAAGGTTTCGCACCCCACTCAAGAGTGCAAAGCTTTCGATAGATGGTGGCAAGGATACGTTGCTCATCGACAACACTTTAAACGGGAAAAGCGTAAAACTCGTCGGGAGCAAAGAAATACGACCGAAGAGCTTAAAAGAACTATCGGCGATTGTCGCGTGGTTAACACTAGCGGGTCACAAGTTCCTACATTCGGGAGCGATTCTGATGAGGAGCTGGAACTCGCCCCTCTCTTTAAAGAATCCACTTCGGGAAAAGAAGAAGAGCTGAAGGTCTGCGAAAATATTCGGCTGCGGAATCGGACGCAGCCTGAAAAGAACCTCGGACCCTCAAACAGAAAAGATAAAGGGAAAGAAAAGGTCTCTGAAGATATCGTCTTAGATGACCAAGTTCTGGAGGAGCTAAGCGCCAACAACCCGCCGAAGAAGAATAAGGTGGATTACAACGTCTTAGCACATCTGAGGAAGCTGCCCTCACAGCTCAGCATTCTTGACGCCCTGTTGCTATCAAAAGAGGCAAGAGATTCATTGATTAAGGCACTACAAGATCCGGAACAATTCCAAGCTTGCCTGACCGAGGAAAAGATGAAGGATGAATTGGAGGAAGTGCACACGGCCGATGTCACTTTCGGCGACGAGGACCTTCTCCTTGGGACGTGCGAACACAATCGCCCCATCTATGTCTCAGGATACTGCCACGATATTAAGATAGGCAAAATCCTGATCGACAATGGATCCTTCGTCAATCTCCTCAACGTGCGGGTGTTAAAAGAAATCTGCATGAGCGTCTAGCACCTTGCTCGTGACAAGATCACCGTCTCCGGGTTCGATTCCCAGTCATCAAGAACTCTTGGGTCTGTGATACTGACGCTACGCTTCGGGCTACTCATCACGGACATTAAGTTCCACGTCATAGACGCCAAGACATGCTACAACGCTTTGCTCGGCCGACCATGGTTACACGAGTACAACATCATCCCTTATACACAACATCAGTGTATGAAGTATTTTAAGGATGGTTTTGAGTATACCGTGACAGGAGAGCTGAACCCGTTCTCTGTGAACGAGGTCCGCAAATATGAAGATGCCAAATACTTCTTACCGGATTTCGAAGACAAGGAGAAGTGTCACAAGCCGGAGAACAAAGCTAACGCCACCATCCCCGTCTTTGGCAGTGATACTGAAGAGGAAGAGGAGATAGTGTATTCGGGTCCGCCTCAACACAACAAGCCAGGACCGTCTACTCCTACGTTGGTCTTTGGTAGCGACTCGGAAGATGAGATCCATGTTGTATTCTCTGCTCGACCTTCAATACGAACGTCCGCTGACGAAGAGCAAAGTCTGCAAGTCGCTATAGTGCCGCTTAAACACCATAAAGAACTGGATGCACTTAATATTTACAATGTAGAAGAGCTGCAAACGTTCTATATCCCTCCCAGGCGAGAAAGCTAGAGAGAAATTCTGTTCTACCGCTCTGAAGAAACCAAGGTGGAAAAAGAAATGTGGCATGGCGCGGATCCCACGCTCGACAGGCTTCAGCCTATCCGTCTTCCCAGATATTATACAGAGGGTTTAAAAAAGCTGCTGAAACGCCAGGGGATATCCTTCAAGCAGACCGTTCGAAAAGCCAGGTTCTATGACAAAATCTGGAACGTTCCCGGGACTCAACGCAAACTGCCTAATGGGAGAATGGAAACAATTGGACTTGGATACATCCTGTCAAAGAAACGAGAGCTACTAAACAGCTGCTATGTCATGTATGACTTCGATGAAGAGGCGGATGCTCAATGGGAGGACGCTAATCCTGAGACAGTGAAAGTTTCGGATGCAAAAGTGCCCAGTCCGTCGTTCGAAGAACAAATGGACAAGCTTATAAGGGAAGCGGGTCAAAAAGTCCGAGACGATCATAACCGCGAAATGGTCATCTATGAGAAAGCCAAGACGCAACGCCTTCTCCAACAGACCGTGAAAAATGAAAAGGCCGCTCCCTGTCAACCTGTTATAAAGAAGGCTAGACGCAAAAGCAGAAATAAGTCGAAAGGCCAAAAAGGCGCTCAACAGCAACAAAGCAGGGCTAAGAAGCCACGCAAACGAGAGTCGAGCGTTATTGATCTATCCCTCATGAAAAAAATGGGTCGAGCATACTCTTTTCCTCGGGATAAGACGAAGAAGATACTTGACATCGCTCTAAAACATCAGATGCTTACACTGTCGGAGTCCAAACACCCCGAACAAGCAGGCGAAGTCTCATACCCAGACTATTGCTCTTATCACCGAGTGGTAGGGCACCCTCTCGAGGACTGCTTCACCTTCAAGAATTGGGTCGAAGACCAGTATCAGCTTGGCAAGTTCGCTCTGTCCGACAACTGGAGGGTAGCACCGCCACAAAAACACGAGCCCAGGGCTACGAAAGAAGAACCAGTTCCACATTAGGATTGGAAGTGAATCCGTACTTGTCACGTGATAACGCTGTCAAAAGAAGAGCCCGAGAACATGGATGACCTTCCCCGGTGTTTCGAAAACAGTAGCGACGAGATGATCTCAGAATTCCCACCAGCGCCAAAAGAGCTGGAAGATGGAATCCATACCACTGCAGATAACCTCAAGAAAATTGAGTTGGGGACGACAAACGATCCACGACCGACATTCATCAGCGAGTTACTATCTGAAGAAAGGGTAGCTGCGTTAAAGGACGTGCTTCTACAACATAGAGATTGCTTCGCGTGGAACTATTCCGAAATGCCGGGATTAGATCCAGAAATTGCTGTACACAAATTGGCGATATCCTCGGACATCAAGCCAATCAAACAGGCGCCGAGAAGAATGCGGCTCGTGCTTGAAGTGAGTATCAATGCTGAAGTCAAAAAGCTGATCGACTCTGGCTTCATCCAGGAGGTTCAATATCCGGAGTGGATCGCCAACATCGTCCCGGTGATGAAGAAAAATGGGACTGTGCGCATATGCGTAGACTTCCGGGATCTTAATAAAGCTTGCCCGAAGGATGATTTCCCAGTGCCAGTCACCGAACTGATGATAGACAACACGTCCACTCATGAGGTTTTCTCCTTCATGGACGGCTTGTCAGGATATAATCAGATAAAAATGCATCCAGAAGACCAGAAGCACACAGCCTTCAGGACCCCATTGGGAATATTTGTTACAAGGTGATGCCCTTCGGTTTAAAGAACGCCGGTGCCACTTATCAAAGGGCCATGACAAAGATCTTCGATGACCTTATACACGAAATCGTTGAATGCTATATCGACGATCTCGTGGTTAAAAGCAAATCATACGAGGAGCATTTGAAGACCGTATTTCAACGCCTTCAGCAATACAACTTGAAGATGAACCCGCTCAAGTGTGCATTTGGAGTTTCCTCAGGCAAATTCCTGGGATTCATTGTTCGACACCGAGGTATTGAAATAGATCCGTCAAAGATCAAAGCGATCATGGAAATGCCTCCACCGAGAACTCTGAAACAGTTGCGATCTCTCCAAGGGAAGCTCGCATACATACGGTGATTTATAGCCAATCTTTCAGGAAAGTGACGTCCCTACAGCCACCTGATGAAGAAAGGGACCCCGTTCGTCTGGGACCAAAAATGCCAAAGCGCGCTAGACGAGATCAAACAGTACCTGCAGAACCCGCCTGTGTTGGCTGCTCCGGTCAAGGGAAAGCCCCTCATTCTTTATACAACCGCCCTCGAAGGTTCCTTAGGCGCATTATGGGCACAAGTGAACGATCAAGGGAAGGAAAGAGCACTCTATTACTTAAGTCGAGTTCTGCTGGGAGCAGAAAGCAACTACTCCCCCATTGAAAAACACTGCCTGGCGTTGATCTTCGCGATAACAAAGCTCAGGCACTATGCGTTGGAGCATGAAGTCCGTCTTATTTCAAAGGTGGACCCCCTTAAATACTTGATGTCAAAGGCCATATTGACGGGACGACTCGCTAAATGGGCCCTACTCTTGATGGAGTTCTCGGTAACGTACCGACCTCTCAAGGTAGTGAAAAGCCAGGCCATCGCCGACTTCCTCGCTGAGCATCCAATACCCGCCGATTCTCCTTTAAATTGCGATCTTCCAGACGAACATGCGTTTGATGCGATCGACGGTGGTGATACCCAATGGGAGCTTTATTTCGATGGAGCATCTTCCATGAAGAAACGCAAACAAAGTACCCCTATAATCAACTCGAGGGTAGGACTCATCTTTATAACTCCACAAGGTGGGATAATGTGTTTTGCCTTCTCCCTAACAGAGCCGAGGACAAATAACAAAGCCGAATACGAAGCTTTGATAGCAGGCCTCGAGATCGCCATTGACATGGGAATTGAAGACCTCCTCATATACGGGGATTCTCAACTGGTCGTTAGTCAAGTAAACGGCGACTACCAAACGTGCAAGCCTGAACTGGTGAAGTACGGCGAAAAAGTGCAACAACTGTTGACCCGAATTCCCTCCTATACTTTGGAGAACATACCGCGCGTGGAAAATAGCAAAGCAGACGTGTTGGTCAAACTTGCTAAAGAACTGGCTGACGAGAACCTCGATGACGTCAGAATTGTGGTACAAATCCGTCGAGTGCTCGCCCCAGCGGAAATATCTCCGGAATCACCCGAAGAAAAGGAAACGACTGAGCGAATGGCTCTGCAAATAAAAGACCGGGAAAAGGCCGAGGATTGGAGGGAAGTCTTCATAGACTACTTTAAGTCCCACCGATTGCCTGAAGAAGCGTCCACAAGACATCAGCTCATGAAGCGGGCTCTATCTTTCGCCTTCGTCAACGATACTCTGTACAAGAGATCATTTGATTCTCTGTGGTTGAGATGCCTGGGACCTGACGAAGCGAAAAGAGTCGTTCAGGAAGTTCACGACGGACTCTGCGGTTCTCACCAAGCGGGCCCAAAGATGAAGTTGAAGATAAAACGGATGGGCTACTACTGGCCCACGATGATTCATGACTGCCTCGAATATGCGAAGCAATGCCACTCATGCCAAATCCATGGGGACTTCATCCACCAGCATCCAAATCCACTATATCCAACGGTGGCTAGCTGGCCATTCGAAATGTGGGGGACTGACATAGTCGGCCCTATCGAACCAGCATCGTCTAGGGGACATCGTTTCATCCTGGCGACGACTGACTACTTCTCTAAATGGGCAGAAGCAGTACCGTTAAGAGAAGTGAAGACGGAAAATATCCTCCACTTCTTCAAGACGCACGTCATATATCGGTTTGGAACTCCGCGACGGATCATCTCCGATAACGGGCCAGCTTACAGAAGCCACAAGATCAGTCGCTTCGCGCAACAGCACAATATAGACTGGAGATATTCCTCGGTTTATAATCCGCGAGCTTACGGTCTAGCCGAGGCTTTCAACAAGACCTTGACAAAGGTCATACAGAAAACGGTGTCTCGAAATAAGAAAGACTGGCACGAGAGACTGCAAGAGGCCCTTTGGGCGTATCGAACTACATTTAAAATGGCCACAAACACAACGCCGTACGCGTTGGTATTTGGGACGGAAGCAGTACTCCCCCTCGAGATAGAGTTACCCTCTCTACGAGTGGCAGTCCACTACGAGCTGACAGACGAAGAAAATGCTCACCTTCGGCTTGAGGAGCTTGACGCCCTCGATGAAACCCGGCTCATAGCGCAACAAAATCTGGAAGCTTATAAAGCAAAGATGACACGCTCATATGAAAGATTGACCCGACCGAGGACATTCCGCCAAGGCGAACTCGTGCTAGTGGTCAAAAGGCCCATGATCCCCAATCGCGCCAAGCGGGGAAAATTCGAGCCAAACTATGAAGGCACGTACATCATAGATAAGGTCTACCAGGGTGGGGCCTATCTGCTTATGGATATGCACGGTGAAAGGCCTTTCAGGCCGATAAACGGTCGCTTCCTAAAGAGATACTACGCTTAATGAGTCACAGCCTAGGTCAATGATAGGTGACGACGACCATGTCCGCTCGTTATCTTCCTAAGCTCAAGTTTATAAGCAGTAGGCAGCCTCTCAATGTCGGAACGAAATGTCCTTAAACTAATAGCAGACCGAAACGTCTTTAAACTACTACCGCAACATCTTTTAGGCTGACGAGATTAAAAAAAAAAGGTATGTCCATAAGCAAAAAGGGCACGGATGAAAACCCGAAAGAGCTCCGTGAGTAAAAACAGCAGGGCTACCGGCGAGTGTTCGTGAAAACCCGAAAGGGCGCGACCTCGTAAAAAAAAAGAGAAGAAGAAAAAAAAATAATATAAAATAAAAACGGTATGTCCATAGGCAAAAAGGGCACGGATGAAAACCCGAAAGGGCTCCGTGAGTAAAAACAGCAGGGCTACCGGGAAGTGTTTGTGAAAACCTGAAAGGGCGCAACCTCGTTAAAGGACACTTATAGGGTCCTCTCGACCTTATAAGGAGAAACCACCCACGTGAGATCCTTACGACTCACAAGGGAGCAGCACACTTAGGGATCCCCACGATTCCTAAGGAGAAAATACACTTGCGAGATCCTCACGACTCGTAAGGAGAACTCTCTTATGGGACCCTCACGGCTGATAAGAGTTGAAAGTCTTAAGTTACAGAGACCTAAACCTGTGCTTAAGAAACCCCCACAACTTCCGATATTGCCCTACAAGTGGCTCAATACTGACTCTTGTATACAATCCACGGGCGCGAATAAACATTTCCCTAACCAAGTCTCTTCCGTGACTGGGGATATGTTCGCATGGTGAACAACCCTTGTAAATCCTCTCGATTTATAAGGAGAAAACCCTCCTGTAGGATCCTTACGACTTACAGAGGAACATACACTTAGGAATCCTCACGATTCCTAAGGAGAAGATACACCTACAAGATCCTCACGACTCGTAGGGAGAAATACCTTTGTGAGACCCTTACGGCTCATGAAGTCAAAAGCCTTAGTCGATAGGACCTTAACCCTAGTCACTAAGCCATCTTTGTTCGACATCGACAGAGGCAAATGATGATTCGCTCCTGGAAATATCCCAGTTGTAGCGGTGCTGATGCCGAAATCGGTGTTTAATTTCAGGTTTACGGCGAAAAGCCGATAGGACGCACATGCATACGAAATAGCCGAAATGATGGGGCAACTTGCAATAAAAAGCAGCAAGTAAAAATGTATGCATGCAAAATAGCCGAAATGATTGGGCGACTCGCAATAAAAAAAACAGCGAGTAAAAATAAAATAAATAGCCGAAATGATTGGGCACCGCGAAAAATAGCCGAAATGATTGGACAATCGCGACCTTCGCGATATAAAAGCTGAAATGATAGAGCATCGCGGAGATAAAATAAAAAAAAAGAATAAATGATAAAACTTTGGCCCTACAGTTAAGATCACATCGATCCCTGTATACAATCCAAGGGCGCAAATAAAGAGGGGACCATACTTTCCCAACAGGCTCCGCCAGAAGACGATGCCAAATCTCGACGGTTCAGTCCAACTCCGAAGAAACCAGTGTCTTCAGCAGATATCTCAACTCACGGATACAAACACTCCTTGACGAGAGCCTCCTGATCCGCGTCGACTCGCAGAGCCACCAGTGCCTCCGTAGGAAATCCTCGACTCGTTTCAAACCCCAAGGAAACAAATAATCCTTGGCGCTTGGGAAACAAATAATCCCTAGCAAACTCCTCGACTCACGGATACAAACACTCCTTGACGAGAGCCTCCTGATCCGTGTCGACTCGCAGAGCCACCAGTGCCTCCGTGGGAAATCCTCGACTCGTTTCAAACCCCAAGGAAACAAATAATCCTTGGCGCTAGGGAAACAAATAATCCTTTGCAAATTCCTCGACTCACGGATACAAACACTCTTTGACGAGAGCCTCCTGATCCGCGTCGACTCGCAGAGCCACCAGTGCCTCCGTGGGAAATTCTCGACTCGTTTCAAACCCCAAGGAAACAAATAATCCTTGGCGCTTGGGAAACAAATAATCCCTAGCAAACTACTCGACTCACGGATACAAACACTCCTTGACGATGTTAGTGTATATGCCCTAGAGGCCATTACTGTATCATACTAGTTTGTATATTACTTAATGGAAGCTTGGGATATTCACAGTTGTATAAACAATCTTGCTCAATATAGTAGTATGCTACTTAGTTTGTTTCTACTTCAATGTGTACATGTGTCTATATTAGTATATCACCTATACACATTAGTGGAGCCCTTAGGATCTTTGCTTGATTACCAGCGTTGTGATGGCAGTCACACTAGTGGGGGCTGGGGAATCTATAAGCACATCCTTATATAGGTCCCTAGTCGCAGGACTATCGAGACAGGGCATCGATACTCCGGAGTAGACTAGCGTATGCGCTTCTCATCCCAGTGTAGGAGATGGTCTGTCCCACAGCCATTAGTACGTCGTACTGGAGATCGTATACGGGTGCTCGTTAGGTTACGAGTACACTGGACAGGACTCGTCGGGAACTGACCGGTTGGTATTATACCTATCGTCAGTTATCAGTTCCCTGGTGACATGAGTACAGCTTAGTCCGCTGACTTGACACAGTCACTTCGCCTCGAGTGTGTTCCCACTGTACTTTGATTACTACCCTACCATGGCTCAAAGGAGTCGTGCAAACAGGTAGTAGTTGGGTACAGTCCCGAAGCACTTGGAGGCAGTGACGGTTAGACAGGATTCGTCTCTCCCGGTATTGGGGGTTGACATCGCGCTGTGTCTATGAGAGCTATTACACGAGTAGTCCTTGGCCAGGGCAATCGAGATATACTGGTCGGATTCTAGTGTTATCTCAGGGTGTTTTGGGCTTCACTCCGACACGACTTGTACCGCTATTAGGGGACTGACGTTTACCGCTCCCTAGGCCCGCCATGCGATGTATCAGACGAACAGACCGGACTGTACGGAGACTGTCACATTCAGGCTCAGTAGAAGTTCAGATGGGCTTCGCCTCGTCAGTCTTCTTGTCGGCATCTACCTGGGGACCGTTACGCACAGCTAGTGCCGCTTGCGGTCTCTGGTTAAACCCACTGCCAGCGTAGTGTCGAGTCTTTAGAGTCCCACACAGAAAGCTATTCGCCTTTAGGCAAAAGAGTAGAGGTCCTGGGAATGTCAGATGTGTATGTTATTGATAACTGCTTCAGGTGTGTATGTTATTGATAACTGTTTTTCAATAAACTCTACTTCCTGGGTATTGGATACCGGATCAGGATCTCATATCTATAATTCTTTGCAGGCGTTGAGAAACCGTAGGTTTTTGAAGGCAGGTGACATGACCCTCAAAGTTGCAAACGGAGCTAGCATGGATGCTAAGGCCGTGGGGGACTATCACCTGGGAATGTCAGATGGACATATTTTGGTTTTGCGTAATTGCTTTTTTGTACCCAACGCAACTTGTAATATCATTTCTGTATCTTTGACTTCTAAAGAAGGTTATGAATTTGCGTTTGTAAGTAATGTTGTAAACATTCACCTTAATCAAGTTCTGATTGGGTCAGGTACATTAAGCAATAGTATATACGTATTAAACCAACCACAGATTTTCAATGTCAAGAATACACACAAAAGAAAGTCTCCGGAAACAAGTCAGACTTTCTTATGGAATTGTAGACTGGGTCACATCAATGAGAGAATGTTGACGAAGTTACATACAGAAGGATATTTGAATCCGTTTGAATATCAATCGTATGCCACTTGTCAATCTTGTCTCAAAGGAAAGATGACAAAGACTCCGTTCACTGGACACGGAGTAAGAGCGAGCGAGCTCTTGGGACTCGTACACAGCAACGTGTGCGGTCCAATGTCTACACATGCGCGAAGCGGTTATTCTTACTTCATTACTTTTACGGATGACTTCTTAAGGTACGGTTATGTCTTCTTAATGAAACATAAGTCCGAAGCCTTTGGAAAATTCCAGGAATATAAGAATGAAGTAGAAAAACAAACCGGCAAAAGTATCAAGATTCTAAGATCGGATCGAGGTGGTGAATACTTGAGTGCCGAGTTCCTGGACTATTTAAAAGAGAACGGAATTCTCTCTCAGCTTACTCCTCCATACACTCCGCAACATAACGGTGTATCGGAAAGACGGAACCGAACCCTATTGGATATGGTACGGTCCATGATGAGTAACGCTGAGTTACCAAGATCATTCTGGGGGTATGCGCTAGAATCGGCTGCATACCTTTTGAACCGAGTTCCAACTAAGACTGTGCCTACTACACCATATGAGATGTGGTGTGGGAAGAGACCCTATCTTAATCACATTAAGACATGGGGATGTCCAGCTTTTGTCAAAAAGCAGCATGCGGACAAGCTCGAGGCACACTCAGTACAGTGCAAGTTCGTGGGATATCCAAAGAACTCCAAGGGATATTTCTTCTACTGCGAAGAGGAACAAAAGGTTTTTGTTTCTCTTCATGCCTACTTCTTGGAAACTGAGTTTTTGAAAAACCAGATAAGTGGGAGCACAGTAGAACTGGAAGAAATTCCAGAACCACGAGCTATTACTGAAAGCTTAGTGGAACCAGAGGGTTCAAAAGAACAGGACATTCCTACGCCGCTCCGCAGGAGTAGTAGGCAGTCTCATCCGTCCGAGAGATACTACGGTTTTCTCATAGACGGGGATAGAGAGAATTGCATCATAGATTATGATGAGCCTACTAGCTTCCAGCAGGCCGTTCAGAGCGTTGACTCGGTAAAATGGCTGGATGCAATGCGGACCGAAATGGAGTCCATGTACACCAACAAAATATGGACGTTGAACGTTGCTCCAGACGGGGTAAAACCCGTAGGATGCAAGTGGATCTTCAAAAGGAAGATTGGTGTAGATGGACAGGTTGAGACCTATAAAGCTAGACTGGTTGCAAAGGGTTTTCGTCAAAGACCTGGTTTGGACTATGACGAGACCTTTTCTCCAGTAGCTATACTGAAATCCATTCGGATCCTTCTTGCCATTGCTGCCTTCCACGATTATGAGATTTGGCAGATGGACGTAAAGACCGCTTTTCTAAATGGAAATTTAGAGGAGTGTGTCTATATGGACCAGCCAGAGGGTTTCATTCAGAGTGGGAGCAGCGGAAAGGTGTGCAAGTTGCTTAAGTCCATTTACGGACTAAAGTAGGCATCGCGGAGTTGGAACATCTGTTTTAATGAGACGGTCAAGGAATTTGGCTTTATCAAAAATCCAGATGAACCATGCATCTATAGTAGATTTGTAGCGAGAACTGTAGTATTCCTCGTTTTATACGTTGATGGCATTCTCGTAATAGGAAATGACATTCCTATGCTACAATCTGTCAAGGGGTTCTTGTCACACAGGTTCTCCATGAAAGACCTGGGTGATGCCTCATACATCCTGGGGATCCGGATCCATCGTGATAGATCCAAGAGGATATTAGGACTTTCACAGTCCAGGTACATCGACACCATTCTGAAAAGATTCAGTATGGAAGATTCCAAGCGCGGTAACCTACCGGCTTGTCACGGGATCACCCTCTCTAAAGAGATGTCTCCCAAGACTGATTTGGAGAGGGATCGCATGTCTATTATACCCAACGCTTCTGCGGTAGGCTCTATAATGTATGCGATGTTGTGTACCAGACCGGATGTAGCTTATGCACTGAGTGTGGTAAGCCGGTATCAGTCAAACCCTGGGGAGAAACACTGGATAGCGGTAAAGAACATTCTCAAGTACCTGAGAAGGACTAAGGAGATGTTCTTGGTGTATGGCGGAAAATACCTCCAGATCGAGGCCTTTGCTGACTCCAGCTTCCAGAGTGACAAGGATGATTCCAAGTCCATGTCAGGTTTTGTCTTTACCCTCAATGGAGGGGCGGTGTGTTGGAAGAGTTCCAAACAGGAAACCGTTGCAGACTCGACGATGGAAGCGGAATATATTGCTGCATCTGATGCCGCAAAAGAGGCTGTCTGGATAAGGAATTTCTTGAAAGAACTTCAGGTGGTTCCGTCCATTGTTGATCCAATACCTCTGTATTGCGACAACAACGGGGCTATAGCTTTAGCGAAGGAACCCAGGTCCCATCAAAGATCCAGACACATCTTGAGGCGGTATCACCTGATCAGGGAGATCGTGGATCGCCAGGAGATCGAGGTCCGGAGGGTTGCTTCAGAAGATAACACTGCAGATCCATTCACCAAGGCCTTGCCCCAGACTCAGTTCGAGCGGCTGATCGAGATGATAGGTCTTCGATACGCCAGTACATGGCCTTAGTGCAAGTGGGAGATTGTTAGTGTATATACCCTAGAGGCCATTACTGTATCATACTAGTTTGTATATTACTTAATGGAAGCTTGGGATATTCACAGTTGTATAAACAATCTTGCTCAATATAGTAGTATTCTACTTAGTTTGTTTCTACTTCAATGTGTACATGTGTCTATTTTAGTATATCACCTATACACATTAGTGGAGCCCTTAGGATCTTTGCTTGATTACCAGCGTTGTGATGGCAGTCACACTAGTGGGGGCTGGGTAATCTATAAGCACATCCTTATACAGGTCCCTAGTCGCAGGACTATCGAGACAGGGCATCGATACTCCGGAGTAGACTAGCGTATGCGCTTCTCATCCCAGTGTGGGAGATGGTCTGTCCCACAGCCATCAGAACGTCGTACTGGAGATAGTATACGGGTGCTCGTTAGGTTACGAGTACACTGGACAGGACTCGTCGGGAACTGACCAGTTGGTATTATACCTATCGTCAGTTATCAGTTCCCTGGTGACATGAGTACAGCTTAGTCCGCTGACTTGACACTGTCACTTCGCCTCGAGTGTGTTCCCACTGTACTTTGATTACTACCCTACCACGGCTCAAAGGAGTCGTGCAAACAGGTAGTAGTTGGGTACAGTCCCGAAGCACTTGGAGGCAGTGACGGTTAGACAGGATTCGTCTCTCCCGGTATTGGGGGTTGACATCGCGCTGTGTCTAGGAGAGCTATTACACGAGTAGTCCCTGGCCAGGACAATCGAGATATACTGGTAGGCTTCCAGTGTTATCTCAGGGTGTTTTGGGCTTCACTCCGACACGACTTGTACCGCTATTAGGGGACTGACGTTTACCGCCCCCTAGGCCCGCCATGCGATGTATTAGATGAACAGACCGGACTGTACGGAGACTGTCACATTCAGGCTCAGTAGGAGTTCAGATGGGTTTCACCTCGTCGGTCTTCTTGTCGGCATCTACCTGGGAACCGTTATGCACAGCTAGTGCCGCTTGCGGTCTGTGGTTAAACCCACTGCTAGCGTAGTGTCGAGTCTTTAGAGCCCCACACAGAAAGCTATTCGCCTTTAGGCAAAAGAGTAGAGGTCGCATGGTTTTGCGACAGGTCGCATGGTTTTGCGACAGGGTTCGGTCACATCCGTGCACTTGTGCACGTACAGTGTCCGGACAGTTGACACTAGCGGGCTTTAGTTTAAGCCACATCCTAGTGTACATTTTGGGATTGGTTTTATCCAGTATGTATTCGTGTTCCTCGGAACGCGGATGCAGGTGTGTATGCACAGTTGACAGAGAGACAGAGGCAGAGGATTCTCATTAGGGTTGTTGACTGTTGACTGTTGACCATTGACTTTTTGCTCAACCCTAATGAGAATATGATATGTAATTAACAATAATATTAATTAATTATTATAGTGACATGGTTGTTGAGGGGTTGACTTTGTTGACTTGTTGACTTTGTTGACCGGTTGACTAGGTTGGACTAGTTGACCATCATGATGACAATGGCTATCATTTCATGGCAAAGACTTTTGCTTGCTTGCTCTCTTGTGCAAAATGAGTGCATGAAATGATATGGCTATTGTAGCTTAAACCATCACTAATACTTGATTGCTATTATGGGTTATGATGTTTTTTGGATTATGAGAGCCAAGAGAGAAAAGTCTTGCTCACTTTTTCATTTCCTTTCTCTCTCTTGTGTTCTTGAGCTCTCATCTTCTTCCTCTTGCTCTCCCTCTCTTTAGTCTATGGTTCACTTGTCTCATGTGTTGAGAAGCAAGAACCATAGAGTATAATCCCAACACACTCTTCTCTACTCACTCTAGTTCACAAGGTTTGGCAAACCGGGTGAACTAGTTTCTTCAAAGCTCGAAGAAGAAGCTAAAGGTAGAAGCTTTCAGGTGGATCGATCTTCGGCGCAAGGAGACGACGGGGTGAAGCCGATCCGGACAACCATCGAGGCTTGAAGATGAAGGAGTTCAAGAAAGAAAGGTATAACCCCCTAACCGAGTAGTTAACAACTCTTAGTTAGGTTGTTAGTTAGATATTTAACAAAGATCCGGTTTTGAGTCCATGTTACCGCCTCTAGAAAATTGTTTTTCACCAAATTCCGCATGCCCGAAAGTACCGGGAGAGGTAGCATGGACTTACAGACGAGAGCCTCCTGATCCGCGTCGACTCGCAGAGCCACCAGTGCCTCCGTGGGAAATCCTCGACTCGTTTCAAACCCCAAGGAAACAAATAATCCTTGGCCCTTGGGAAACAAATAATCCCTAGCAAACTCCTCGACTCACGGATACAAACACTCCTTGACGAGAGCCTCCTGATCCGCGTCGACTCGCAGAGCCACCAGTGCCTCCGTAGGAAATCCTCGACTCGTTTCAAACCCCAAGGAAACAAATAATCCTTGGCGCTTGGGAAACAAATAATCCCCAGCAAACTCCTCGACTCACGGATACAAACACTCCTTGACGAGAGCCTCCTGATCCGCGTCGACTCGCAGAGCCACCAGTGCCTCCGTGGGAAATTCTCGACTCGTTTCAAACCCCAAGGAAACAAATAATCCTTGGCGCTAGGGAAACAAATAATCCCTAGCAAATTCCTCGACTCACGGATACAAAAACTCCTTGACGAGAGCCTCCTGATCCGCGTCGACTCGCAGAGCCACCAGTGCCTCCTCGGGAAATCCTCGACTCGTTTCAAACCCCAAGGAAACAAATAATCCTTGGCGCTTGGGAAACAAATAATCCCTAGCAAACTCCTCGACTCACGGATACAAACACTCCTTGACGAGAGCCTCCTGATCCGCGTCGACTCGCAGAGCCACCAGTGCCTCCGTGGAAAATCCTCGACTCGTTTCAAACCCCAAGGAAAAAAATAATCCTTGGCGCTTGGGAAACAAATAATCCCTAGCAAATTCCTCGACTCACGGATACAAACACTCCTTGACGAGAGCCTCCTGATCTGCGTCGACTTGCAGAGCCACCAGTGCCTCCGTGGGAAATCCTCGACTCGTTTCAAACCCCAAGGAAACAAATAATCCTTAGCGCTTGGGAAACAAATAATCCCTAGCAAATTCCTCGACTCACAGATACAAAGACTCCTTGACGAGAGCCTCCTGATCTGCGTCGACTCGCGGAGAAACCAGTGTCTCCGCGGGAAAATTCCCGATTCGCCTCAACTTGCAAGATGAAGCCTCAGGCAGCAGGGACCAAAAAACTTGCTTCCTGAACAATGGGACCCTACAAGTCGATCTAAACGGTCTCTTGCATACTATTCACGGGTCTCGCTCTCCAAAGTCGAGTTTCGACGAAGAGGGAAACAACCGCTTACGGGTCCTCTCGACTCGTAAGAGGGAAAAATTCTCTTATAGGATCCTTACGACTTATAAGAGAAAACCACACTTAGGAATCCTCACGATTCCTAAGGAGAAAAACCCCCTACGAGATCCTCTCGGTCCGTACGGAGAAAAGTCTCTATGAGACCCTCACGGCTTGTAGAGTTGAAAAGTCTTAGGCAGCAGATCTGAACCTGCGGCCTAAGCCATCGCTGTTTCTTGAGAGGGTCGGGATACTCGCTCTAATCATCCGTCAACCATGATTATTAAGACAGCCTGCTAACAATAAAAGAAAGAGGAAAATGACAGAAAGAACGTCCGATTTACATTTGATCAAGAGTTTGAGACACACTCATTTATGCATGGGCAGAAGACTCAGGACGAGAAATAAGACAAGCTGAAATAAAAAAAAAAGGGGTTTCCATTCATATTCGTAAAAATTCTTACAATCATAAGAGCAATGAATAAGAAACATTATTCAAATTATTACAACGGTATAACCTCAGATCCGGGGCACGGATTGAGGAATCCAAAAGTAAGGCCATACAAAGTTCTTCTGGCCTTTCTAATTATTCTTATGCGCAGCCTCTCGCGCTCCTCTGTGTCGAGATCCTTGGCAAGCCCTCCCGGCCTTCGATAAGCAGCAACTATCATCGTCTGCTGGAAGATTTGATGTAGGATGTCAATGAGGCTGTCCCGCCGTTTCTTCGAGATCAGCCCCGTCAGGTACACTGAATGCACCTTGTCTTCGGCGTCATCCAGCGCATTGAGCAGTAGGGCCTCGTGAAGACCCGGAAGTGCTCTCCATATCGCTCCCAGCACGACTTTCAAAAGAGCCGAACGACGAGGTAGCAGCCAACCACCGCTTGCATTCAGACGACCCATGAGTTCTGCACATTGGGCGTCTGTAAACTCTTGGTTTTGTTGACGGCCCTGTGCACGAATATCCTCATAGGTAATGAACTCGTGCAGACTGTATAGATGCACCGCCATAATGCCTGAAGGAAGCAACGTTGGAAGATTAGCATTGAGGAAAAGGTATAGGGAGTTAAAACTCCTCGAGAGCAATGCTCTATAGACAGGAGTGACACCTATCAAAAACCAGTTATGAGGAGAATTTAAGGAAAATTCCCTAAGAACATTGAGAGCTTTGCTCTGAGAAAAGAATGATATAATAATAATAATAGTATCAAATGCCATGAAGAACTCTTAAGAGTTCTTCTATATGATTTGGAAGGGGCAAAGCTCCATTAATTAAGAAAATCCAAGGGAAACCTTTTGGAGAGCAGAGCTCTATTAATGGAACCCTAATAGGGTTCCCTTTAGTTCTCTTTAGACCCCTTTATAGCAAAGCTCTGCTAAGTGAAACCCTAAATGGGTCTTCTTTAGATCAGGGATCTATTGAGAGCAAGGCTCTTAAAGTTGATTTAATTTAATCAAAATTAATATTTTTACCTAAAATTCTCTAAAGGTTGAACTTTTAAAAGTGTTTAAACAAGAGAGCAAGGCTCTGAGTTCTGAAAGTAAAAATCTGAAAGATGATAAGCATCTGTGGGTGACCAAAGGTCCTATTTATAGGCATCAAGTGCCTCTTCAAGTTCCAAAGAAGCCACGGCGGTCAGAATTCCGCCACCGTTGCGCTCACGTTTGGGGCCATGTAAGCGCAACGGTGGGGGGGCATTTGTTTACCCCAATCAGAGCAAAGCTCTGTTCAAATTCCGAGGCGGGAGATGAAGCAACGCTTCATCTTCCCCCAATCAGAGCAAAGCTCTGCTTGGAAAATTTAAACTTTAATAAATGAAGCAACGCTTCTGATTCTTTGCGCTGCGCACAACGCGCCACGTGTCTGGCGCAGACGCATCAGCGCAGCGCCCAAGGCAGCGCACCCAATCAGAGCAAAGCTCTGTTTAAAACAAAAAATAAAGGAAGCAACGTTTCAGTTGCGCAAACGCTGCGCTGCGTGACACGTGTCTGCGCAGTTGCGCAAGCACAGCTGCGCAAGCGCTGCACTGCACGACACGTGTCGGCGCAGTTGCGCAAGAACACCTGTGAAAGCGCTGCACTGCGCGACACGTGTCTGCGCAGTTGTGCAAGCACAACTGCGCAGGCACAGTTGCGCAAGCGCTGCGCTGCACGACACGTGTCTGCGCAGCCGCGCAAGCGCTGCGCTGCACGACACGTGTCTGCACAGCTGCGCAAGCGCTGCGCTGCGCGATACGCGTCACGTGCTGCGGCGTTGCGCAAAACAGAATTGAAATTTTAAAGAAATCTTTTCTGTTCTTGTTAAAACAAGAAGATTTTCTTCTGTAAAACAGAAGCCCTTGGATCAATGATCCAACGGTGGGGAAAATTCCCCAAATCACTCAGGGAAAGATCTCTTTAACAAATTTAACTAATTTATGGGCACTATAAAAAAGACCCTAGACCTCAATTCAAAGGAGAACATATTTTTGTGAAAAATTAAACAGAGAAGACTCTGAAGAATTGGAGAGAAATATTCAAGAACAAAGAAAAAGGTAAAAACCTTTAGAAAAAGAGAAAATTCTCTTATGAACAGATCATTGATCTGAGAACAAGATCTAGGATCTCTAATGAAAAGAAAAGAAAAAAATAAATAATAAACAGTGCCTTGCACTTCTTTTTATGAACCACTGGTTCTTTAGAAAACAAGAAAAAACTTGTTTTCTCTGATCTGAAATTGATCCAAAAGAATAAGAACAGTGCCCAGCACTTGCCAAAACTGCGCTATTGCGCAAGCCGCCAGGAAGTGCCACGTGTCAGCAGTGCAGCAGCGCAGCGCACTAACGCAGCGCACTGCGCTGTTGCGCTTGCGCTCACCAGGCTCCTCCACGAGCGCTTGCGCTCATTAATTGTGCAAAGTACTTGACAAGCCATGTGGGACACTGTCAGGGTATCTAATGCATTGCATTATTAAAGGGCAGATCACAATCAAAGGTCCAAGGGACCAAATAAAAGTGTTGCACATTATTTTAAAAAAGGCAGAGCCCAATTAAAATGTCTAAACAGACCAAAAATAATGCTATGTATTATTTAAAGGGGCAGAGCCCAATTGAGAGGTCCAATGGACCAAAACAAATGCTCTGCATTATAATAAAAAGGGCAGAGCCCAGTCAAAATAGGCATAAATAGCCTGAAGTAATGCTATGCATCATTCTAAAAAGGGGAAAGCCCAAACAGTGGCCTAACAGGCCAAATGCAAATAAAATGTGAACATTTTCAACTAGACTTAGCCCAATTTTGGCCGTAAGTCCTTAAATTAAACTGACTGAGCAAGATCTCTCTCTTAAATCAATTTATATCCGGTTCGAGGGTACATCTCCGAACTCCTATGACAACTGTCGTTGTAATCCTTCAACGACGCCAGAGAGGTGACGGGTCCCGACGACCACACATCAATATGGACTGCGGGGTCCTTAAACTCGTGGACCGAAATGTCCTTAAACTAATATTGGACCGAAACGTCCTTAAACTAATATTCGTCCCAAAATGGGAATGTTGGACCGAAACGTCCTTAAACTAATGATGGACCGAAACGTCCTTACACTAATATTGGACCGAAACGTCCTTAAACTAATATTGGACCGAAACGTCCCTAAACTAATGTCGGACCGAAACGTCCTTAAACTAATGTCGGACCACCACGTCCCTAAACTGGAACATGGACCACAACGTCCCTAAACTGGAACATGGACCACCACGTCCTTAAACTAATGTGGGACCACCACGTCCCTAAACTGGAACATGGACCACCACGTCCCTAAACTGGAACAATAGAGCTTCAAAATGCTCTTTTGCCGGATCTAAACGATCCCGTTTAAGTTGATCTTAGCCCCAAACACGGCTGACGTATCCTTAAACATTCAAATGGACTATAAAATTCCCAAATCAACCTTGGTTTGAGGGCACATCTCCGAGCTCCTCTGACACCCATCATTGCAATCCTTCAACAACGTCAGAGAGGTGACGAGTCCTAACGGCCATATATTAAATGAATCACTACGTTAAGTTGATCTTAGTCTCAAACAGGACTAATGTATCCTTAACGAACGTTTAAGTTGATCTTAGCCGCAACGTGGCCAATGCATCCTTAAACTTAAAACACCAAACCTAAATCTAAGTAAATACGGATTTGGACTAATCCACGTACTACGGGCGACGGCATTACTCAGTCTCCGTATACAATCCACGGGCAACCACAAACAAAACAAACACACACGACACGAAGTGAAATTCTGGAGAAGGAGAAAGTTGTTACCGCGATGCGGTAGCGTAATTAACTGCAGGGGCTTGCGCCTGCACGGAAGAGCGTCCCCACAATCAAAAACCCCTCGAGCGAGGGGGAATCTGACGAAGTCTGCTACATCGGCCGCATCCGTCTAAACCTCTGATACACGGTGCCATAAATCAACTTGGCATCTTCGGAGAGGTGGACGGATAAAACCATATAGCATCTGCCCCGAATCTCAGTGTCAGGACATCGCGGTCCTGTGCGCCGTCTTTCGGAGGGGAACATGTACGAATGAGTGTCATTTGCTCACTTTTCACGGGGTTTAAATCTTTCGGAAATGCGTGCAAGTTTTGTGGTGGACCCTCTAGAAGACAACAAACCTTAACTCGATTATGTGACCGTCTTGAACTGCCTTTTGAACCTTAGGGTTTGGGGCAGTACGGCGTGCCACATGTGAGGCGTTGGCTTGACCCTTCTACGGCTGGACCGCTACTACTGTGTCACACTCCGGGTTTTTGAACTCCGCTCAAGTGTTGAGCTTTAGGGAATTTTGGGTATTTGGTCATTCGTTCGAAAACTTTAATACTGTCTATTTATCTGCAATGTGATACAATATGTGGAATTCATATAGTTAGGCATGAAATACGAAATATGTGATATTTCGCATTTACGATGTCTAAAGAGAATGTGGATTCCAAATATTGTAGTTTTACACTTTCTTTTCTGTCACCGTAAGTGTATTATGTCGATATCACCGGTTTCGTTGCTATACATCAACGACAATTGGGGTACGCATAATTACTTACATTGATGATATTTGATATTATGTGTTGTTGAGATATGATGTGCAGGATTGTCGCGATTGAATAGCCGGGGGGTTTTATGTGAGATGAGAGTTTTATATTTTCATTCATGTAAATTCAAATGTAATGTAAAATTCTTTTATTTGGGGCACTTCCGGGTTGAGATTGATGCCACCAGTGTTGTATATTATTTACTTTTCCGCATTAGGATAGACCCAAGGAGGGGAGCACAAGTGACCGGGTTCTGGGGTTCAGTGGGAGGCCATCTCGAGGAGTCGAGACCGGGTCTCCTAAACTCCAGGTTTGGTAGGGTAGGGTCGCTTGCCGCTCTCGTAGGGGTCTAGGGGTGTGGGCTTGGCTATTCATCGCGATTGTGGAATCCGTATTTTCTATTGTTGGCTAAATACTAAATACGGGCGTCATAGTATATCCCACATTATATATATGTTTCTGCTGCCTGTGTTCTGTGATATCTTAGACGAATGATATATTATATATGAGATATATAGTAGACGTTGCTTATGTTTTACACCCGCGCTAGTCCCGTCCCGGTATGCCGTTAGTTAAGTAACCTAACGGTGCATAACGGAACATTGCGGCGAATGCGGATGGCATAAGCGTACGTGTTATTTTCGTTTCTTTTCTGTGATTGGCTTAAGGACTTAAATGATGGGATTACATTAATATGATTAATGTAAAGAAAATAAACCTAAATAGATGTTGTAGAATCAGATTTGAAAACCACTCGGCTCTTTATGAAAAAGCTATATTTCAAAACTGCGGAGCACAAGCCACTCCTTTTGAAAGCCATTTGATTCTACGACGATATCAAGTTCAAAGCGTTAAAGATTTTCTTAAAAATCATCCGCAACCCTCCGTCATTTTAGGAAGTAGAGTACTTAGTATTCGTGCTACGTTTGTTGATTTTAGTTAAGGCGTAGTGTACGGTAGCTAAGTGATGTCTTCCTACACTGCATATGATGCAGATTAAGTAGGACATTCATGCCACTTTGTCGACCATAGTTAAGGGTCATATGGGTGGGTCTAATTGATCAAGAAATGACGGGTAGAACTTGACTGGTACTTATGATTTGTTGACCATAATTAAGGTCATAAGTACTAGGGGTAAAATCACATCGGGAATTTCAAGTGTTGAGATTTGCAATGAGATTGCATACCTTCCATATGATGGTTGGATCCCGATCCCACTGTGGGCAATAGTTGCTCCTGGGAAAGTTTTGCAGTTTACAATTAGCTAACTCATTAGGTGTCTAGAAAGGTGTAACGGGGCTACGCCTCTGGGAAAACGAGGTTTACTTTAATTAGGTCCGTGCGAAAGCACGAGGAACCTTCCTCAAGTACCGACACTGGCCTGGCTGAACGGTTAGCGAAGTTGTAGACTGTAATTAATCCTGGCTAGTTTTCTTTTTAAGGTTTGAAAGAAAAACTTGATTAAAGCAGTGGGAGACATCGATTAGACAAGATAATAACCAATCTGATCTATGCAAGAGCTTTCGCTGAGTGTATTCTTTTCTCTCTCTTAATGGCAGATACCAATGACTGGACTCAAGCTTCTACTAGATAAAAACAAACTGAATAGGACCAATTATAAAGACTGGCTGAGGAATATGAAAATAGCCTTGACTTATGATAAAGTATCATATGTCCTCACGGCTCCAGCCCTGCCCGTCCCAGGCCCAAAATCCTCAGTTACGGATATTGAAGTCCGCAAGACATGGGATGCTGACTGTGCCACGGCCAACTGCCTCGCGCTTGCATCGATGGACAATACACATCAAAAGCAGCATGAGAATATGGACATTCAAACCATATTCCTCCATACAAAGGAGTTGTATGGAGAGCAATCCCGCGTATTACGATACGAAGCATCAAAGAAATTGTTTCAGATGCGAATGGCCCCTGGCACACCGATAGGAGACCATGTTCTGAAGATGATAGCTCTTATAGAAGAGCTTGAGGACCTTGGATTAACAATGGATAATGAACAATATACGGATATTATTCTGCAGTCCCGCCCCTCCACCTTTGCTCAATTCATAGTTAACTTCAACATGCACGGCATGGAGAAGGAGCTACCTGAACTCCTTAATATGTTAAGGAGTGCAGAGAGCACTATGAAATCAGTGAAAACTCCCGTTATGACTATTGGACAATCTTCCTCTTCTCGCCCAAAGGCTAAGGCCAAGGGAAAGAAAAAGAAGAAGCCCACCAATCCTAAGGGTGGAGTTAAAAAGGTGAAGGGAAAGGAAAAGTCCAAAGCTGGAGACTCGGGGAAAGGTGAATGTTTTCATTGCCACAAGACAGGACATTGGAAGCGCAACTGTACGGAGTACTTGAACCTCAAGAAGAAGCATGGGGATGCTTCCGCTTCAGGTGTGTTTGTGACAGAAAACTGTTTTTCTCACATTTGCAATTCTATGCAGGGGCTGAGAAATAGCAAAGTTTTGAAGACAGGTGACCATACTCTCCGCGTTAGAAATGGTTCCAATGTACATACAGTCGCAGTGGGAGAGTATCACTTGGGGTTGCCATCTGGGTGTATATTGGTTTTGAACCCATGTTATTTTGTACCAAGTATGCTATGTAATATAATATCTGTTTCTTTGTTAGACAATGAAGGATATAATTTTGTATTGCAGAACAATGTTATGAACATTCACCTAAATCAAATGTTGGTTGGGTATGGTACACTTAATAACGGGATATACGTCCTAAATCAACACACAGTTTTCAGTATACAACACACTAATAAAAGAAAACTTTCAGAATTAAATGAAGCGTTTCTTTGGCACTGTAGACTTGGTCATATTAACGAAACAAGACTAAACAAGTTACACAAAGATGGATATTTAAACTCTTTTGAATATAAATCTTATGCGACTTGCCAGTCTTGTATCAAGGGTAAAATGACCAAAACTCCGTTTACCGGACACGGATAAAGAGCTACTCAGCTCCTAGGCCTCATACATAGTGATGTATTGTAACGTTTCAGAAATCGTTTTCCGAATTTTCCCGTTTTAGGGCAAAATTGTCGGTTTTTCCCGTTTTAACCCGATTTTGATCAAACGTCCGTATAAGCTTACCAGCACTTTTTTCAGCTAAAATAAAGCTTGTGCGCGAACTTTAGGGGTATTTGGGAGGTTTTGGTTCAGATAGAATTTTTCCCAAATAAAATATTATTTTAGCCGGTAAAATATGCACGTAAATCGGGAAATTTCTTCTAAATGAAAATTCTGGGAAATTATCACTACAATTATTTTAGAACCTTCTTTTTAAATATCTAGATTTTTTTGGTCAAAGGATTTATTTTTTTAAAGATAAAGAAAAAGAAAAGTAGTATGAACATAAGCTTTGTTTTATTATCCAATTATTCCATTTTTCTTCTAGAAAATTCTACCCTTCACCAAAAACATCCCCCACCTTTCTTTGGTCGGCCACATCATCTTCTTGCTGCCTTCACTTTTTCTAAACTCATTTCTTCACTTTTAAAGCTTCAAAAATCATGAAAAAATCCATATAAATTTAAATAAAATCCAAAACCTTCTTTCTTCTTCACAAAAGTTGCTTGGATCTTCATTCAAGTGAGGATTTTGGAAGCTAAAGTTTGGTTTTATCCTTGATTCTAGTGGTGTTTTTGAAGGTATAAAACCCTAACCCTAATCTCTAATTGTTACTTAATACTTTATGCTAGCTTAATAAGATATTAGTTTAAGCATTAAATTTCATGTTTCAAAATTCTAGAAATGGTTTTAGAAATTCAAGTTAAGGTTAAAGCTTAATTTAAGTGTTTAATATTTAATTGAAGTGTTAATTTTTGAATTGGAAAAGCTTAACCTAGTAGAAAATGCTAATTTTTGTTAATTACTACTTTGTCTAATTAAGGGTTTTTGCTTACTAGGTTTTTGCTAAAGCTTAATTAAGCAAGTTTAAAAATATAAAAATGGATTAAATGGTTTAACCTTGCTATTTGAAGATGTTTGTAAATTATAGTTTTGCTAAAACTTGTAGTTTTGTGCTATAAAGATAAGTACTGCTTACTAGTTTTCGGTAACTTTTAGGCGTGGGTTTCTTTTGACGTTGCGACGTTATTTATTTTGAGTCCACGTTTATTATTTTGTTTTGAATGTGCGATCGGGACGATCGGAATCTAGACTAGGTGTTTCGTAGTTTGGCGACCCTAGTTAGGATTTTTGGTCGATATCGTGCGCGTTAGATGCGCTAAGCGCGCAGTGTAATTTTCAGGGCGTTATTCTTGCGTTTCGATGTCTTTTCGTTGATGTAGAATATATGCTTATGTGATGTGTTTGTGAAATTTTAGGTTCGCAAGCGGGGACTTCGGACGCTACGACAAGGGGAAAACAGGTGGTAGGCTTCACCTAACTTGGAGCGTTTGTGAGTAAATTTAACATCTACAGGGGAATCGTCTGCATGGCGTTATGCATCTGGGCTAGAGATGTTATTTCTGTCGCATATTCTATGTCATATTTAGAATTGCGCATTTACCCTATTACTTAGATATTGTTGTGCTTGGACTAGTATCCTTTGGACACTGCACATATTATTGACGATTCATGTTGCACGAGCACTGATTTTATGCTACACACAACGTCAATAATTGCCATGTCACGCACAACCCACTTATAGATATGATATTGCTCGGTTAGGGATATTGAGACTTTGATTCATATTTCTTTACACATTGACTTATAGCATACCTGTATACCTACATGCTTACACATATGTTCTGACATACTTACATGCTAGTTACCTGTATACCTATAGAGTATTGTACCATTAGTGATAGGTACATGCACACTTTATGACATAGCTACAGGTATACCTTGCACACCTATTTCACTTATACCCAGGGGTACACTACATAATTACTTATAGGTAGATACATATATCTTTCTATACCTTTATGTTGCACATATATCTGGTTATAGCTACATGTTTACCTTTACTTGATGTTATTTTAGAATTGGAGAGATTAGGAACCACATGATATTATATTAACTTGTTACAGTTAATTGTTGCTTTTCCTTTATATGCTCGCATTTCAGATTTATGATGCGTATATTATATTCATGGATTTTCGCATTGAGATATGGATTTTTCATGATATTTTCTGGATTTGGGGACCGTGGTAGTTCATGAAATTATGCATTATTTGAAAAACCCGGTTTCCCTTGATATGATATTTCAGCAGCCACCATGAGATTTTTCGTTTACGATGTGTATACCCCACGTGAGGAAAGGAGGGGTCCGTGTGCGGGTACATGGTGGGGCCCGGAGGTACCCCGAAGCAAGAACAATGTCGTGGTGTCAGGCGATGAGGCTTAGGGGAACCATACTATCCAGTGACAGGACCAATGACTTAGCGACTATCATGTGGATACCGACGGGAGTCATGTACGTATGGATACGTCGAGAGGCGAGGGTCAGAGCTAGGCACTCGAGCTTTCGGGATAGCGTATGATACGTACCTATTAGGGGGCCAGTCATGGAGACAGCACCTGATGGATCAACATTTCTGTGTCGATGCTTGGCATATTGGTTTCATGATATTTCTAATTACTCCTTTGTATATATAACAGGGGATTGAGCCGCTGTTATATATACCCTTACATCAATATTAGTGGAATGAGACGCTAATATATGTGTATTGGCCTCATCATATTTATTACGCCATTATATTTAGGATGTTAGAATTTTGGTGGAGATTTGACTCGGGATATAAGAGATTCATTTGAGATTGGATACTGGATAGATATGTGAGATCTACTTGTTGTTGTACATTCGAGATATGTGAGATATACTTTATATTATACATACGAGATATGTGAGATCCACTTGATTTTGTACATTCGATATATACGAGATATACTTGATGATTGTACATTCGATATATGTGAGATATGCTTGAGCTTGTACATTCGGGATATATGAGATATACTTGATATTGTGCAATTGAGGAGATGCGATACTTAGATAATATGAGAGCCAATTTGGGGGCTGATTTGAGGAATTGGGATTTAAATTGTCTTGCTGGATTGTGATCCTACCACGATGTCAGGATTCCGTGGAATTGACATACTTCACTCCATAACTCACCTTTATCTGTTTGTGCACTGCTTCATGTATTAGTAGTACCTGTTAGTGTACCTTTCATGATTGTTGCACATTTACTTTCTCATATCCCTATTGCATGATTATTGCATACTGTTGTCATATCTTCATTGCTTTATATATTGGTTGTACCTGCTAGTGTACTTTCCATTATTCTGCATTCATATGACATGTTATTACTGTTAATTGCATATCTTAGATTCACACTTTACGTGCATACTTGCGATTATCTGCATATGTTATTTACTATTCACGAGTTGGCAACTCACCCCCGTTGTGCCACAGTGTTTGCAGGTGTTCCTCAGGATAGTCAGAGGCAGGCTATTATCACACATCTTATCATCTTTTGCTACGGATACCGCATCAGCTCACAGTGTGCAGTTTGCTTGGGTGGGTTTTGTGGTTATTCGTTGTATTGTATATTCGTTGTATCCCTGTACTCTCCATCTACTATTTTCATATTGACTTAGAGACTTGGTGAGGACGATGTTGTATATTATGTTGGATTTGTTGTCTTTTATACAGTTTCCTTTCTATCGTCTTCTATTTCTTCGCTACGGCGTCGTATATTTGTTGTGGTGGTTGTTTTCCGCCTTTGGGCGTGGATTTGCTCCCGTTGGGGATGCTTTACTTTTTATTTATGTTGTACCCACTTTTGGGGTTGGTTTTTATAAAGGAGGTGCTGCCAAAATTTTAAAGGAAATAAAGTTGGACTTTTAAAGAATTTGGGTTGTGATTTCAAAGACTTTTAAACAATATTTCTTATCTTTTCTTGTCTTTTACTGGTTTAGATTTCTGGGTTTTGGCTTTCTTTTACTACGTTACGCCTGTAGACGTTGCGTAGTATTAGGGCCGTAACGTGCCAATTTCGGGTCGTGACAAAATTGGTATCAGAGATCTAGGCTTTTACCTTACGGAGTGTAGGATGACCTTGATATGATGGAGTATGTAGCTTAAGCAGAGTAACGTACTGTGTGTATGTCTGCAGCATACTCACGATGCAGTACTCCGCCTAAAGTGACATAAGTACAATTACTTGAAATTCCTTCCTTGATGATTCATATACTTGTGATTCGATTTCCGTGTTCATATCGAATCCTATTCCTATTTATAGCCTTTGCCGACGACGACTATGGGGACTCAGTGAGGTGCAGCGAGGGCCAAGGTCGGAGTTGGCTCGGGTGAGACGAGCACTGACCAGGATGGCACGCTAGTTGCACAGGTGCAGACGGATCCGCCTTCGACAGATAGTATCGCTAGGCATGTGGCAGAGATGCAGGACTTGCGCCAGACGATGAATTCATTGGTTGAGGCCATTCGAGCGCATCGACAGGAGGTTGTCACCCTGCTACCCAGTTGTTCCTTGCGATCAACACACAGTATTTCGTCACTTACATAGCACCAGTGGATGCAGCCCTAGTTGACGAGACACGTATTCCAGAGACTTCGGGAGTTCCGGAACCGTGGAGGACTCGTACCGGGGTATCAGCTCAGAGACAGAGGCTTAGTCGTCGAGACAGCTTTCGTGACCGTTGCAGGAGTAGCAGAGGTTGGGACGAGGGGATTCGTGTTAGCTAGATCAGCCGTTTGTTGTGTTAACTTCTGTCAGCGATTCTTTTGTTGCGCGACACGTATTTCAGTCGTATGCCAATCGGTTAGGAGATTCATCCGTCACTTGATCCTTCTAGAGATGTTGGATTTGACGTTCTCCAGGGCACGGACTGGTTAGTTACGTGCTAGGCGTCTGTGGACTACCGCGAGGAAACAGTCAGGTTTGTTTTCCCGGCAAGTCAGTTCTTGTTGTGTAGGGGGACAGTGGTGTCGCCTCTCACAGCTCGAATTCATCCTTTTTCGCTAGTCGGCTTTTGAGGAGAGGATGTCGAGGATTCTTTGCGTTCATTCGTGATACCGGAGCCATAGTGGGTTTGTTGGACCGGGTTCTTATCGTGCGAGAGTTTTCCGACGTTGTTCCAGATGAGCCGGCGGAGCTTAGGGAGCTTAAGGATCAGCGGCAGAGTTGTTTGTTGGGGGGTTTGTGCGTCTGAGTGTTTCGCCTTGAGGAGCTCCTATTTCTGTTCCTCAAGGAGAAGGACGACAGTTGAGGTTGTGTATTGATAGATCATCAATTGAACCGGCTTACGGTGCGGATAGGTATCATTTACCTCGCATTGACGATTTCTTCGATCGGCTCCTAAGTGCGAGACTTTTTCTAAGTGGTTGGGATCAGGTCATCATTATTGCGGGTTCGGAGTGATGGCATTCCGAAGACTGCCTTGTACGTGCTACGGGCTTTGTGTGTTTTGGTGAGTCATTGGATTCACTGATGCCCTAGTGGCATTCGTAGATGTGATGAACCGGATTTCTTCAAGCCGTTCCTCGACCAATTATTGTTGTGTTATTTACGACATTCTGGTCTAATTATTGTGTCGTGAAGGACAGGAGTAGCACTTGAGGATTTATTTTTCAGACATTGGGAGAGCCCCAGCTGTTGCTAGATTCTCGGAGTGTTCCTTCAGGCTTGTTTGTGTTGACTCCTAGGTCTTGTAGTTACGGGAGACGGTTTTCGTATGGTCCCGAAGAAGGTCGAGGTCGTACAGCTTTGGCCCAGGCTTGTGTACGGACGGAGTTCCGCAGATTTTGGGCTTAGCAGGCTTCTACCGCCGTTTCGTGCAGGATCGTTAGTGTAGTGCTGCACAGTCGACTGAATTGACCGGAGTGGAGGTTTATTTCTTTGGACTGAGGCATGCGTGCGGAGTTTTTCAGCAGTTGAAGACTCGGTTAACAACTGCACCAGTTCTTCTTGCTTTTTGTTCGGGCGACTTTGTTGTTTTAACTGTGATGTTTCGCGAGTGGTGCTAGATTGTGTACTGAGGTGACACTATAGAGTTATCGCTTTTGCTTCCCTACAATTGGAGGAAGTACTAGCAGGATATTCCGCTCACGATCTGGAGATAGCCGCGGTGGTCTTGCGTTGGAGATTTGGAGACACTACTTGTTCGAGAGTCGTGTCAGATTTTCACGGACTATCAGAGCTTAATGTACATCTTCCTGCAGTGGATTTTGATTGTTGAGATAGTCTTCTACAGATTCACAGTTCTTGTGCGATCGTTGAGCACAGCTTATGTTCGCCTCTACTGAGGGGACAGCCTGCTCATGTCCACGCCCGACCACTTTTCGTTAATCGCTTTCGCGAGACACTGCCGCCGATGCTCGTTCGTTAGAAATACTTGAGCATACTCGGCTGGGTAATGATTCGGAGTCCTTGATTTGTGACAAGGGTGTGATGAGTTTGGGGACGCGTTTGCATACCTGATACTATTAGGTAGAGACACGAAATCCCAGAGCAGGCACATAAGTTAACTTTTGGTGTTCATTCAAGTTCCACCAATTTGTAGCGTGACTTGTGAGATAGTTACGGGTAGGCAGGGATGAAGAGTGAGGTTTCGGATTTCGTTTCGAGGTGTCTGTCTTGTTGTGTGTTAAGGTTGAGCATTTGAGACCGGCTGGAGAATTGCAACCTTTAACCGTTCCGAAGTGGGAATGGGAGAAGATCTCCATGAATATTCGTTGTGGCGTATACCCAGGTTTAGTCAGGGTGTGACTCCATTCGGATGCTTGTTGTCCGGTTATACTCAGTTTGCTTAGTTGTTCTTTGTTAAGTTTGTGTGTTGCACGGAGTTCCTTCGAGGTTCGTATCCAATGAAGGCACCCTGTTCGCTTGCCGTCTTGGGCAGAAGCTTCAGGAAGCCTTGGGTACTGGTTAAGCTTTAGCTCCATCTTACCATCCGCAGGATGATGGGTTTGTGAGAGTGAGCTATACCGACTCTGGAGGATATGTTTGTACGTTCGTGTTATTGTTATCGGCAGTTGGGATCGTCACTCGCCATTGTTAGGACTCTCCTTCGATAGTAGTTATCAGTAGACATTCCAATTGGCAACCTTTAAGTTTTGTTTGTTAGGTGGTGTCGATCTCCAATCTGTTTTTTTGACTCTGCGTAGTAGAATTTTTGGACCCCATCTAGTCTAGAGACTTCGGAAATGATCCAGCTGTTTTAGGTAAGGATGATGACAGTCCTGTGCGGACAGAGGTCTTATGCCGACCATGGTGATCGCAGGCTCGATTTCGCAGTGGGAGATCATGTATTCCTACGGATTTTTCCGATGAAGGACGTGTTGAGTTTTGGGAAGCTTACCCAGAATTGTAGGTCCTTTCGAGATCCTTAAAGTGAGTTAGTTCCGTTGCCTTTAATTTGGCACTTCCGCCCAGATTATTGAGTATTCACCCCGTATTTCCTTGTGTCGATACTTTGCAATTACCTTCATGACCTTTCTCACATGATTCAGCACTAGACCATTTAGTTTGGACGCGATCTTTCGTTCACCAGCAGCCAATTGTGTTAATGGCTAGACGGGTGGAGAAACTTCGGTCAAGGGTCTTGCCATCTGTGAAGGATTTTTCTTGGACGTAACCGTATAGTGAGATGATCACTTGGTAGGCTGCGAGCAAGAATTGGGAGTTTTATACTCTTCTCTTTGAAGGTACGCTTAGTGAAAATTTTTAAATTCGGGGACGAATTTTTATAAGGGGGGAGATTGTAACGTTTCAGAAATCATTTTGCGAATTTTCCCTTTTTAGGGCAAAATTGTCGGTTTTTCCCGTTTTAACCCGATTTCGATCAAACGTCCGTATAACCTTACCGACACTTTTTTTAGCTAAAATAAAGCTTGTGCGCGAACTTTAGGGGTATTTGGGAGGTTTTGGTTCATATAGAATTTTTCCCAAATAAAATATTATTTTAGCCGGTAAAATATGCACGTAAATCGGGAAATTTTTTCTAAATGAAAATTCTTGGAAATTATCACTACAATTATTTTAGAACCTTCTTTTTAAATATCTAGATTTTTTTGGTCAAAGAATTTATTTTTTTAAAGGTAAAGAAAAAGAAAAGTAGTGTGAACATAAACTTTGTTTTATTATCCAATTATTCGATTTTTCTTCTAGTAAATTCTACCCTTCACCAAAAACACCCCCCACCTTGCTTTGGCCGGCCACATCATCTTCATGCTGCCCTCTCTTTTTCTAAACTCATTTCTTCACTTTTAAAGCTTCAAAAATCATGAAAAAATCCATATAAATTCATAGAAATTCAAATAAAATCCAAAACCTTCTTTCTTCTTCACAAAAGTTGCTTGGATTTTCATTCTAGTGAGGATTTTGGAGGCTAAAGTTTGGTTTTATCCTTGATTCTAGTGGTGTTCTTGAAGGTATAAAACCCTAACCCTAATCTCTAATTGTTACTTAATACTTTATGCTAGCTTAATTAGATATTAGTTTAAGCTTTAAATTTCATATTTCAAAATTATAGAAATGGTTTTAGAAATTCAAGTTAAGGTTAAAGCTTAATTTAAGTGTGTTAATATTTAATTGAAGTGTTAATTTTTGAATTGGAAAAGCTTAACCTAGTAGAAAATGCTAATTTTTGTTAATTACTACTTTGTCTAATTAAGGTTTTTTGCTTACTAGGTTTTTGCTAAAGCTTAATTAAGCAAGTTTAAAAATATAGAAATGGTTTAAATGGTTTAACCTTGCTATTTGAAGATGTTTGTAAATTATAGTTTTGCTAAAACTTGTAGTTTTGTGCTATAAAGATAAGTACTGCTTACTAGTTTTCGGTAACTTTTAAGCGTGGGTTTCTTTTGACGTTGCGACGTTATTTATTTTGAGTCCACTTTATTATTGTGTTTTGAATGTGCGATCGGGACGATCGGAATCTAGACTAGGTGTTTCGTAGTTTGGCGACCCTAGTTAGGATTTTTGGCCGATATCGTGCGCGTTAGATGCGCTAAGCGCGCAGTGTAATTTTCAGGGCGTTATTCTTGCGTTTCGATGTCTTTTCGTCGATGTAGAATATATGCTTATGTGATGTGTTTGTGAAATTTTAGGTTCGCAAGCGGGGACTTCGGACGCTACGACAAGGGGAAAACAAGTGGTAGGATTCACCTAAGTTGGAGCGTTTGTGAGTAGATTTAACATCTACAAGGGAATCGCCTGCATGGCGTTATGCGTCTGGGCTAGAGATGTTATTTCTGTCGCATATTCTGTCATATTTAGAGTTGCGCATTTACCCTATTACTTAGATATTGTTGTGCTTGGACTAGTATCCTTAGGACACTGCACATATTATTGACGATTCATGTTGCACGAGCACTGATTGTATGCTACACACACCGTCAATAATTGCCATGTCACGCACAACCCACTTATAGATATGATATTGCTTGGTTAGGGATATTGAGACTTTGATTCATATTTCTTTACGTATTGACTTATAGCATACCTGTATAGCTACATGCTTACACATATATTCTGACATACTTACATGCTAGTTACCTATATACCTATAGAGTATTGTACCATTAGTGATAGGTACATGCACACTTTATGACATAGCTACAGGTATACCTTGCATACCTATTTCACTTATACCCAGGGGGTATACTTCATCATTACATATAGGTAGATACATATATCTTGCTATACCTTTATGTTGCACATATATCT
Source organism: Agapanthus africanus (assembly GCA_030015575.1). Taxonomy (NCBI): domain Eukaryota; kingdom Viridiplantae; phylum Streptophyta; class Magnoliopsida; order Asparagales; family Amaryllidaceae; genus Agapanthus; species Agapanthus africanus. The sequence goes on from JASDDO010000004.1 coordinate 214,928,983, forward strand.
GGTTATAGCTACATGTTTACCTTTACTTGATGTTATTTTAGAATTGGAGAGATTAGGAACCGCATGATATTATATTAATTTTTACAGTTAATTACTGTTTTTCCTTTATATGCTCGCATTTCAGATTTATGATGTGTATATTATATTCATGGATTTTCGCATTGAGATGTGGATTTTTCATGATGTTTTCTGGATTTGGGGACCGTGGTAGTTCATGAAATTATGCATTATTTGAAAAACCCGGTTTCCCTTGATATGATATTTCAGCAGCCACCATGAGATTTGTCGTTTACGATGTGTATACCCCACGCGAGGAAAGGAGGGGTCCGTGTGCGGGTACATGGTGGGGCCCGGAGGTATCTCCTAGCAAGAACGATGTCGTGGTGTCAGGCGATGAGGCTTAGGGGAACCATACTATCCGGTGACAGGACCAATGACTCAGCGGCTATCATGTGGATACCGACGGGAGTCATGTACGTATGGATACGTCGAGAGGAGAGGGTCAGAGCTAGGCACTCGAGTTTTCGGGATAGCGTATGATACGTACCTATCAGGGGGCCAGTCATGGAGACAGCACCTGATGGATCAACATTTCTGTGTCGATGCTTGGCATATTGGTTTCATGATATTTCTAATTACTCCTTTGTATAAATAACAGGGGATTGAGCCGCTGTTATATATACTCTTACACCAATATTAGTGGAATGGGACGCTAATATATGTGTATTGACCTCATGATATTTATTACGCCATTATATTTAGGATGTTAGAATTTTGCTGGAGATTTGACTCGGGATATAAGAGATTCATTTGAGATTGGATACTGGATAGATATGTGAGATCTACTTATTGTTGTACATTCGAGATATGTGAGATATACTTTATATTGTACATACGAGATATGTGAGATCCACTTGATTTTGTACATTCGATATATACGAGATATACTTAATGATTGTACATTCGATATATGTGAGATATGCTTGAGCTTGTACATTCGGGATATATGAGATATACTTGATATTGTGCAATTGAGGAGATGTGATACTTAGATAATATAAGAGCCAATTTGGGGGCTGATTTGAGGAATTGGGATTTAAATTGTCTTGCTGGATTGTGATCCTACCACAATGTCAGGATTCCGTGGAATTGACATACTTCACTCCATACCTCACCTTTATCTGTTTGTGCACTGCTTCATGTATTAGTAGTACCTGTTAGTGTACCTTTCATGATTGTTGCACATTTACTTTCTCATATCCCTATTGCATGATTATTGCATACTGTTGTCATATCATCATTGCTTTATATATTGGTTGTACCTGCTAGTGTACTTTCCATTATTCTGCATTCATATGACATGTTATTTCTGTTAATTGCATATCTTAGATTCAGGCTTTACGTGCACACTTATGATTACCTGCATATGTTATTTACTATTCACGAGATGGCAACTCACCCCCGTTGTGCCACAGTGTTTGCAGGTGTTCCTCAGGATAGTCAGAGGCAGGCTATTATCACACATCTTATCATCTTTTGCTACGGATACCGCATCAGCTCACAGTGTGCAGTTTTCTTAGGTGGGTTTTTTGGTTATTCGTTGTATTGTATATTCATTGTATCCCTGTACTCTCCATCTACTATTTTCATATTGACTTAGAGACTTGGTGAGGACGATGTTGTATATTATGTTGGATTTGTTGTCTTTTATACAGTTTCCTTTCTATCGTCTTCTATTTCTTCGCTACGGCGTCGTATATTTGTTGTGGTGGTTGTTTTCTGCCTTTGGGCGTAGATTTGCTCCCGTTGGGGATGCTTTACTTTTTATTTATGTTGTACCCACTTTTGGGGTTGGTTTTTATAAAAGTGGTGCTGCTAAAATTTTAAAGGAAATAAAGTTGGACTTTTAAAGAATTTGGGTTGTGATTTCAAAGACTTTTAAACAATATTTCTTATCTTTTCTTTTCTTTTACTGGTTTAGATTTCTGGGTTTTGGCTTTCTTTTACTACGTTACGCCTGTAGACGTTGCGTAGTATTAGGGCCGTCACGTGCCAATTTCGGGTCGTGACATGTATGCGGGCCAATGTCTACTCAGGCTAGAGGCGGTTTTTCATACTTCATTACATTCACTAACGATTTCTCAAGATTCGGTCATGTATTTTTCTTAAAGCACAAGTCCGAAGCTTTCGAGAAATTCATTGAATATAAACAAGAAGTAGAAAAACAAACCGGCTTGAGTATCAAGATGCTTCGATCAGATCGAGGTGGAGAGTATCTCAGTACGGAATTTGCAAACTTCCTAAAGGAGAATGGGATTCTCTCTCAGCTCACTCCTCCTTACACACCACAGCACAACGGTGTGTCTGAACGACGGAATAGGACCCTATTAGATATGGTCCGATCCGTGATGAGTGATGCTGAGTTACCCGTCTCATTTTGGGGGCATGCATTGGAAACTGCAGCGTTTCTACTGAACAGGGTTCCAACCAAAACCGTGTCTACCACGCCATATGAGATATGGCATGGGAAGAGACCATCTCTTAAGAGAATTAAGATTTGGGGTTGCCCGGCCTATGTTAAAAAGAAAAATCCGGACAAACTCGAGACACGGTCAGTCATGTGTAATTTTGTGTGGTATCCAAAGAATTCTTATGGATATCTATTCTACCACAAAGTGGAACAAAAGGTATTTATTTCTCAATATGCCACATTCTTGGAAAAAGAGTTTTTCACAGATAAAGATGATGGCAAGGTGGTGGATCTAGAAGAGGTTCTAGAGACACAAACTACAAATGACGATTTGGTTGAACCGGCTGTCGCAATAGAAACTGAGGAACCTCTGCCACTCCGAAGGTCTGGTAGGACTTCTTGTCCACCGGAGAGGTACTATGGTTTCCTCATTGATGGTGATGGAGAATACTGCATCATGGATGATGATGATCCTACCAGTTTTCAGCAAGCTATCACGAGTGGAGACTCTGTGAAGTGGCTGGATGCCATGAGATCCGAAATGGAGTCTATGTACACCAACAAAGTATGGACTTTGGACGTTGTACCCCCTGGGGTAAAACCTGTGCGATGCAAATGGATCTTTAAAAGAAAGATTGGTGTAGATGGGCAGGTAGAGACCTATAAGGCAAGACTTGTGGCGAAGGGTTTTCGTCAAAGACAAGGTTTGGACTATGATGAAACTTTTTTGCCCGTAGCCATGCTTAAATCCATTCGGATACTACTTGCTATTGCTGCTCACTACGACTATGAAATCTGGCAGATGGACGTTAAAACAGCATTTCTAAATGGAGATTTAGAAGAATGCGTTTATATGGATCAGCCAGAGGGCTTCATTGACAGTGGGAGCAGCGGGAAAGCATGTAGATTGCTTAAATCCATATATGGGTTAAAGCAGGCGTCACGGAGTTGGAACATCTGTTTCGATGATGTCATCAAAGAGTTTGATTTCATCAAAAATCCAGATGAACCTTGTGTTTATAAGAAGGCTGTAGGGAGAGCTGTCACATTCCTCGTATTGTACGTGGACGGCATTCTTCTGATAGGAAAAGATATTCCTATGCTACAGTCGGTCAAATCTTTCTTATCACTAAGGTTCTCCATGAAGGACCTGGGTGATGCCACATACATCCTGGGCATAAGGATCTATAGGGATAGATCCAAAAAGTTATTGGGATTGTCCCAAACCAGGTACATCAACACCATCCTAAAAAGGTTTAGTATGGAAGACTCCAAGCGGGGTGCCTTACCCGCTTGCCATGGAGTCACTCTCTCCAAAGATTCTTTTCCAAAGACCGATGAAGAGAGAGCTCGCATGAGTATTATACCCTATGCTTCAGCAGTAGGATCTATAATGTATGCGATGTTATGTACAAGCCCAGATGTAGCTTATGCACTTAGTGTTGTAAGCAGGTATCAATCCTACCCATGGGAGAATCACTGGACAGCTGTGAAGAACATTCTTAAGTACTTACGAAGGACTAAAGAATTGTTCTTGGTGTATGGTAATGGAGATCTCCATATGTAGGCCTTTACCGATTCGAGCTTCCAGAGCGATAAGGACGACAACAAATCTATCTCAGGGTTTGTATTTACCCTCAATGGAGGGGTGGTAGTTGGAAGAGTTCCAAACAGGATACCGTTGCAGACTCTACGATGGAGGCTGAGTACATTGCTGCAAATGATGCCGCCAAGGAAGCCGTCTGGATGAAGAAGTTCGTCTCGGAGCTAGGAGTAGTTCTAACCATTATTGATCCAATACCATTGTATTGTGATAATAATGGGGCTATGGCGTTAGCCAAGGAGCCCAGGTCCCATCAGCGGTCCAGACACATCCTGAGGCACTTTCATTTGATCCTGGAGATTGTAGATCGCCGCAAGATCGAGATTAAAAGAGTAGACACAAAGAATAACGCCGCGGATCCACTCACCAAGGCCCTCCCTCAGCCGCAGCATGAGCGACTTTTTGAGATGTTGGGTATGAGATACGCCAATAACTGGCCTTAGTGCAAGTGGGAGATTGTTGGATATATGTAAGCCCTAGAGGCCATTATGTGATAGTGGATGTATTTATACATGTGTGTATATATATATATATATATATATATATATATTCAGTGTACATTCTTGCTCGACATAATAGTATGCTATCTGGTTCTTCTTTATCTGACATGTTGATTTGATCATGCTTTTACTCATTTATACATGTTGATAAAGCCCTGAGGATATTGGCTTGACTATAGTGATTATGATAGAGATCATACTAGTGGGACATCTGTAGTTTATAAGCATATCCTGAAATGTCCCTAGTCGTAGGTGTATCGAGACGGGGCATCGATATACCAGAGTAGACTAGCGTATATGATACTAGACCCATATGACGGGCGATGGATGCTCCCACATTCATCAATGTTTGACATCAAGATCATATACGGGTGCTCAGTGGTGACTGGGTACACTGGACGGACTCACCGAGAACTCCTATATGGAATTATATCTATCGTCAGATAGCAGTTCTCAGGTGACACTGGTACAGGTTAGTCTGTAGACCCGAGATCGTCATAGAGTCTTGTGTGCTCTCCCACTGTACTTTGATTACCACCATACCACGGCTCTACAGAATCATGCAAACAGGTGGCCGTTGGGTACAGTCCCGAGACACACGAAGGCGATGAGCGATAGGTGGGGTTTCGTCTCTCCCGGTATTGGGAGTTGATGCTGTGCTGTGCTCGACTGATTATATCGGTAAGTCCCTGGCCAGGGCTGCTGAAATTTACTGATAAGTGTTATCAGTAGTCTCTCGATCTGTTATAGACCATTCACCGGCATGACTTATTGAGTTATTGGGGTCGACGTGACCATCCCTATGCTCGATATGTAGCATATCTGACGAAGAGACCGGACTGTACGGTAGTGTTGCCGGTTGGCTCGACGGGAGTTGTAGCAGGTTCGCTTGTTTTCTTATGATCGCTCAATACCCGGGTGGCCGTTACGTTTAGCTGACCGCTTGCGGCTTGCGGGTGCTTGATATGATCATCACCCACTGCCGGCGTATTGACGAGTCTTAGAGTCCCACAAAGGAGTTACCTAGTCCAGGCGAAACGTTGTGGTGCGCGTATGCGATATGCGCATGGACCCGGTTAAAATGCGCGTATGAGATACCGTATATTAATCGGGCGGCTTGCTTTTGTTCGGGTCGTATGTAATATGACCGGGTTGATAAATCAAGTGTTGATTTATCATTTAACCATTAGCTTCTCACTAGAAATCCTTTCTTGTCCTTTTGGATGTATGCATGCATGTATGCATTCATTCTTGTTCATGCACATATGGATGTGCATGCACACATGCATACATACATCATTCTATCATGGTTGTTTATACATAGAAAATGGTGGCAATATAAGACTCACACCTTGGTTATTTATATGGATAATTATTTCTATTTGTGTTAAAACAAAATGAAAAAGGAAAGGATAATTCATGGTTTGTTTCTACACTCTTCTTTGACCTAACCATGCTCACCTACTTTTAACCATGGATTAAACTTTCCTTTTATATTTTAACTCAAATTAAATAATATCTTTATCATTTAATCATGGTTTGAGATGAGAAGAGGAAAATATATATACATATATTTTCTATTTTTCTTTCATGAGATTATCTTTTCTCTTCTTCTTAAAAAGCCATCATCTTCTTCAACCTTGCTCTTTTGCTCTCAAGATCTTTCAAGTGAGCAAAATACTCAACAAGATAGGATTTTGAAGTGAGAAAGAGAACCACAACACCATTCTACACAAGTCTTGCCCACTTGTTTAGAGTGTTAGCTTCATTTCTTTCTCTTGATAAAGTGAAGTTGCAAGCTTGGACAAAGGAGCTTCAGGTGGATCGTCGTGGATGCTAGAAGACCTCAAGCTAACCGTTTTCCAACTCTCAAGTGGCCAAGGAGTCAAGAATAGGGAGCTACAAAGGTTGTAGTCTCAAAACCCTAGCCTTTGTTACTTGTGATGTGGTTTAAAGTTATGAAACCCTAATTTTCTAGGATTGATTCTTTGTGTGTTCACTTAGCACTCTGAAAACTTAATCTTTGTGACATGTGATGCTTCCAAACCTCTCATAGGGTGCTAGGTAAACCTAACATAACTAAGCTTAATTGTAAAATTATGAATTTTACTTTAAAAAGAGTTAAAATCGGTATTTTTGAAAACTAGGAATTTGGAATTTATACAAATTGATGAGATTAATTTATGAAAGTGATTTGTATGACCTAATTATGTTATTTAATGAGAATTTTCGTCATTTTAATCGTTAAAATTTGTAGATTGGTTAAAACATCAAGTTTTGAACCGAAATGGGAATTTGTGCTAACTTGGTTTTTGGAAAATAAAACGATTGGTTTAATTTTATGGATTTGACGAATTAATCCCTATTTCTTATACAATTAGTGAGTTTTGAAACCATGATTGGTACGTCTGAGGTTTTTCTCGATCAATCGGCGTTTGTACACCGACGTCGAGGGTTTTTGGGTTGATTTGTGAAAGCAACCATATGTTTTGACCTATATGGGATTCGTGTGTCGTTTTGGTCATGAGTCGGATTTTAATGCGATACGGTGCGTTATGATATGTAGGTACCCCTATGTGGACTTCGAGACGAAAAGCAAGCGCGTGGCGACGTCGGTATCGGCCGGCGAAGATCAGGTGAGTAGATTTATATCTACGGGGAGAAGTCGGGTGGATGGCGTATAGCACCCCCGCAAAATTATGAGGAATGAGGTGACGTGGTAACGATATACTTTTATATGTTAAAAGGAGATATGAATACCGAATAAGAGAAGCCTTAGGAGCTTATGTGTTTAGGGTTAGCGAGAATTAAAAAAAGGATTTTAGCGGATTTCTTAGTCACGAAACCCTAGAGTAAGGATTTGCATACACGCACACATATACACTTGCATATATCATCTTCTTGTGCGTATATGGGAATGTGTATATATGTATATACGCATGGGTATGGGACTATGCATATATAAATTCATATACACATGTATGAATGTTGAGGATATTGTATGATATTTGGAGATGAGTCGATGAGTTTGGGCTTTAGGCCACGAGATCGGTGATATGATTTGGATCGTATTATGATATGCGAAATGTGATGATAGCGGATCGGTAGGCGATGTGTTTCATACACACGCATTTATATATATGTTGATGATATTAGTAGTGTACTAGACTTAGATCAGTACCCCTACCCATGATATATGATGATGTGGATACCGGATGAATAATAAAATAAATGTGATATTGGCCCGTACCTAGTTTGGGATGTTGTACGATGGATTTACCGTACGAGCTATATATTGTTGATAGATCCGCACTTCTGATTTGAGGATGTCATATCAGATGGTGTATCATATAGGATACTATTGAGGCGGGATCACCGACTATTATATAAACGGATATATATATATCTATATCGACTCAGGTATAGGTGGTTTCCGTACCCCTTTCGATTGGTTGTTAGTTAGACCTGTAGTTTACCTAGTAGATGTCAGACTGGACCCAAGTCATACCTATTTCCAAAACTAACGAATCGTGAGGATTTTAAAGACATATCAAGGGATACTACGGATATTTCAAAAGACGTACCTTTTCTTAAAAACACCGTAGTCCTTATTTTTCTAACACCACGATTCGTACTATTTCAAACGGAAAAACAGTATATCACATGTATAGTAAGGTAGATTCCCTGTTGTTACGTTATTATTCATGTTCCGCATATTATTGTTGTATTTACTATTCATTTTCCTTATTATTTTGTTATCGCCTCATTGCATGTTATTGTGTACGTAGTAATTATGAAACCATGTTGTTAGGACACCGGCACCATTACCGATGACGCGTATGCTCCACGTACACTGGCTTGCCGGCTCACACACATCTTCATCAGTAATTGCCATGTCATGTACACTTTAGGAAATACTATTTCATTGACATAGCTTGATAATTGATGTCACAATACGTTATAGCTTTCATATGCTAGTTAAACTATTGCATTCATTGCATGATATTAGATGCATTCATATATTCATTGGTTATACAGTATTATGGACATTATGTCGGTTTTCACTTTCATTGACATGGTGATTTGATGTTTTCGGATCCGTCTTGAGTTTTTCTGGATTTGGAAAACCGCATGTGAAAGTCTTATAACTGATGATGTATTTTAAAGAGAAAAATACGGTTTTTCCTTGATATGATGAGTAGTGTCCACCATGATGTTTTCTCGGTTCTGAGATGGTTTTTCGAGACCCGATTCGAGGAGTTGGATGAAACGTCTGCGGGTACATGGTGGACCCGGTATGGTATCCCGGGGCAAGAAGTTCGAGGAGTAGACGATGAGCCTGGCAGGGGAATACTACCTAACGGTGATTTTACCTGGCGCGGCGGATATCCCAAGGATACCGTATGTGGCCGTGAGATTGATGTTATAGGCTGATCCGTTCTGCCGGAGCCCGAGGGCCGATCCCGCAGATGATACGGATGCCTGAGATATTGATAATTGAGATTTGAGATTTGAGATATTGATGATTTGATTTTGAGATACTGAGACTTATGTTTTGTGTCGATGCTTGACACTAATTTATCTGTTGCGTTCATTGATGATACGTGATTGACATACATATAGAAATCTCATTGATTAAAGAAAATAGTTGTCTCACTCATGATATATTCTGTTTAAATTCATAATGCATTCATACATCATATATCTGATATGTTGCTATCTGAGGCACTGACACAAGCATGTAAGAAAGGGTGTCAAAAGCCTATCTTTTTCAAGTATTACACTATACATAGCTGGACCAGGATTTTATTAAGGATATTACCTGATATGACCTAGTATAGCGTTAGGCATGCGATTTCTGCTTGTGGATGTTTTCTACTCACGAGTTGGCAACTCACCCCCGTTGTGCCACAGTTCCTTGCAGGTTTTGCCGTACAGGTTCTTCGCGGCTTTGCTGACACACTGTTCTTTCTGGGTGATTGCTTTGGCAGCTGGGTGCTTTGTATCAGGACCACCATCGTTTATTATTATTTCAGTTGTATCTAGAAACTCCATCAACCAGATTGTATATTTGAGAGAGTTAGAATACCAGTTTGTTATTCTTTCGACCTTAGAGTCGCGCGTTGTATTATTATGGTTTTTATGTTGCTTTGAGTTTTTTTTTTGAGTTTTGATCCTCGCCCTTGGCGTTGTATATTATATTGCTTGTGTGGTTGTGACCATTGACTGACGAAGAGATAGCTCCCGCTTGGGGATGCCTTTTTATTGATTTCGTATACTATTCATGTTGTATCCCATTTGGGGGCCAGTATTTACAAAGGAGACTCTGCCGAAATTTTCAGAAAATACTTGAGATTTTAAAATACATAATTCGGCCTATGTTGATTAAAACTACTTGCTTTAAAATGGTTTTTCCTTCACTCTACGGCTTCTTTGGTTTTGATTTCTGGGTTTTGTCTTACTTAGATTACGTACGCCTCGAGACATTCGTAATTTAAGTGCCGGTCATGTTCCGTACTTTTCGGGTCGTGACAGCTTTGATTTCCATCATACCACGTCCAAGAGGGCATGCAAAAAGGTGGCTTTTGGGTACAGTCCCGAATCACATGGAGGCAATGAGCGATAGGAGGGGTTTCGTCTCTCCCGGTATAGGGAGTTGATGTTGCGCTGTGTTCGATGGGCTATAATTGGAAATCCCTGGCCAGGGTTGCTGAGATTTACTGGTAAGTGTTATCAGTAGTTTCTCGAACTGTTATAGACCTCATATCGACACGACTTATCAAGCTACTGGGGTCTGACGTTTACCACCCCTAGGCGAGATATGCGACATATCAAACGAAGAGACCGGACTGTACGGGAGTGTTACTGGTTGGATTCACAGGAGAATGTACAGGCTTGCTTGTTGATCTTTTGATTGCTCAATACCTGGGTGGCTGTTACGTTTAGCTGACCGCTTGCAGCTTGTGGGTGTTTGATATGATCACCACCTACTGCCGGCGTATTGACGATTCTTTAGAGTCCTACACAGAGGTTTCCTGGCTCAGGCAAAATGGAGTAGGAGCACATATATGATATGTGCGGGACCGGGAATAATACATGTATGCGATACCGTATTAGATTCTCGCGATATTAGATATGAGCCGGGTATATGTGATATAGCCGGGTCATCGGATCAAGTGTTGATTTGATGAACTGATACATATTATATTAGTCGGTTATATGCGATATAGCCGGATTATCGGATCAAGTGTTGATTCGATAATTTAATGTATAATTATATATGTGATATATTAAGTTACATTAACTAATATAAGCTCACTTAAAGATTCTTTTTCTCACTTGGATAATACATTGATATATATGTGATATATGTTAATTGTATTATTTTATTTTGTTACAAAAATATATTATATATGTGATATATAATATTGTAACAAGTTAGGGTTCCAAATGCAACATGATTTGTGGAGTTTAAACAAGTTAGGGTTTGATTTGGGTTAGCATTTGGGTTAGCTTTTGCATGAAGCTTCAAGAAGCTTCTTTTTGTTTTTTGCTAAGATATTTTATGTTGATATTTTCTAACCCAACCCAAACCCTTTACTCTAGTAAACTCTCTACATGGGTTAAGTCTTCATTCTTAACCTATGGTTGATTTGTAACCACAACAATGATTTTATTATTCATCACAAATTGATTTCTTCTTCTTCTTCCTTTGAGAAAAGCTTTCTAGCTTTTTCTTATGTGATGATTTTGAGTGAGAAATTGAAAACAAATGAGAGATAAATTTCTACTTCATCATCCCCATCTATTCTAGCCACTTAGATTAGGGTGTTTGCTTTGCTAATACTTGATTAGTAAAGCAAGAGCTTGGGCTTGAGTTTCTTCAAGGTAGATCATCTTTGTTGTTGAAGATTGGAAGCAAGTTTGCATCTTTCTCTTCATGGAGCCTCTCTTGAGTCCGGATACTCGATGATAGCAGCGAAGGGACCTCAACACGGAGCTTTAGAAGTGAAGGAACGGACTACAAAGGTTGTAATCCCTAACTCTTAGATGTAAAGTTGTTTACATGCTTTGTTAACCCTATGTCTCTAGTTAAGATCTTGGTTAGGGTTTGTTTAGCACCCCAAAAATTTTAAAGTAGCATGATTGATGCTTGCCAAAACCTTGTTAAGGTGCTAAGCCATCCCTACATGATGTATGTGACATATAATAGAAATGTAAGCATATCCGTATATCATGCAACATAAAACAGTAATATGCACATATCGAGGGAAAACCGCTCCTTTAAAATGAATCCAGTTTTAAAATATATCTTGTGGTTCCCGAATCTCCAAAATCAAGCCAGAATCATCTATGTATGTGAAAATACGTATGTATGCAAGGATGGGTGTATAATATGTGCGTACGCAAGTATGAGTGTACAATATTTCTGTGCGCCAATATAGATGTACAAGTAGGTATATACGCAAGTATGGGTGTACAATATGCCTGTGCGCCAATATGGATGTACAAGTAGGTATATACGCAAGTATGAGTGTACAATATGCATGTGTGCCAGTATGTCATACAAGGAGTCATATCCTGATGCAACAATCCTACTGTGTAGAGACTTGGCAATTATCGATGATGAAGTGTGTGAGCCGGCAAGCAGGTGTACGTGGAACATACGCATCATCGATAATGGTGCGTTGTCCTGACAGCATGGGTTTAATATAACAATAAACACATTTTAAACATGCAATGCGATGCGAATAGCAAGAATATGTGGAAATTTAATAATAAATGCAACAATGAAGAATCTACATATATATATATATATATATATATATATATGTCATACAGTTTTGCCTTTTGAAATAACACGAATCGTGGTGTTTAGAAAAATAAGGGCTATGCTGTTTTTAGGAAGGATGTGTCTTTTGAAAATATCCGTAGAATCTCTTGGCCTGTCTTTAAAATACTCACGATTCGGTAGTTTTTGAAATAGGTATGACTAGGGTCTAGTCTAACATCTACTAAGTAAACTACAGATCTAACTAACAAGCTAATCGAAAGCGTATGGAAACCACCTAAATCTGAGTCGATATATATATACATATATAATAGTCGGTGATCTCGCCTCAATAGTACCGCGTACGATACAATATATCATATGACATGCTCGAGTCAAGAGTGCGGATCTATCATCATAGTTATCTCGTACGGTAAATCCGTCATACGGCATCCCAAATCTGGGCACGGGTCAAATATCACATTCATCTCATTATTCATCTGGTATCCATTATCATCATATCTCATGAACTGGGGGTACTGATCTAAGTCTAGTACAAACTGATACCATCTGCATATATATGCGTGTATGAAAACACACGCCTAAAGGCCCTCTTTAATCTCATGTCGTATCTCCTAATACGAATCAAAACATATTACTGATCTCGTGGCATCATGCCCAATCCCATCGACTCATCTCCAAATATCATCCACTATTCTCATTATCCATGTATAAGTATACGTATATATATATATAGTCCCATACCTATGTGTGTGTGTGTGTGTATACATATACATATCCCCATATACGCACCAGTAAAACAAAGTAAGCATGAGTGTGCGTGTGGGTGTAAACCATATTCTAGGACTCGCGACTAAACTAACTAGCGACACCATCATCCAGTTATAGTAAAATTATCCATGACTCCCAAAGTCTATCTAGCTAAACATAACCTCACAATAACATACAAATATATCCATATAATATATATATGCCATACACTATACTACGAATTGTGGGGGTGCTATACGCCATTCACCCGACTTCCCCCGTAGATATAATCTGCTCACCTGATCTTCGCTTGCTGGAGTCAATGATGCGACGCTCATCCTCGTCATCTTGAAATCCATGTGGGGGTACCTACAACCAATATACAATCGCAAATGCGTATTAAAATCAAGTCGGAAAACCAAAACGGCACACGTTTTGCTCATAGGTTAAAACCTATAGCATATGCCTGCAAAACTACCAAACAACCCCCGTCGCTGACGTACAAACATCAGACGTAGGAACACAATATCAAATACCAAATCCCAAATTAAAACGAAGTCGCAAAAACAATACAGCAACTCAAGAAAATGGTCCCAGATTTTACCATAAGTGAAATTAGCCAATTTTGCATATATGGAGGGTCTAATTTACTGAAGATAAAGCCCTGGACCAAACACAGATCATTTCTACTCTACCCAGGCCGTAAATTGCGGCCAAAATGAGTAAATTTGCGGCCAGACCTTGGAGTGGGGGTCTCAGGTTTTGGGTATAGCTTCTAGGTTGCCTGCACATCTCTTAGTCTTTGCTAAATATTTTTCAGGTCACCCGGGTTATAGAAGATCACCAAAACACATCACAATTCTCACAAATTCCCGATATCAGGGTTTCTAAGTTTGGGGTTTGGGGTTTAAGTCTCTATTTTAGTTCAAATTACCATCACTACAGGGGTTGTAGTCCCTAATTACACCTCAATTGCACCTTTGGAATCAATTCAAACCCTAATCCCTAACTTGGAATTTCAAAGTTCGCTATACAACTCGATATTGATTCAAAACATGTAAGGATGCTAAAGAGAATGAAATACAACTCTAATGGTAAAGGAATTATCTCATTTGGAAACTCAAGAATTTTCTTGAGTTGACCCAAGTACCCAAAATGCAAACTTTCTTGGTCCAAAGTGTAGCTTGTGAACTTGTGCATGCTTTTTGTGCAATGGAGATACACTTTTGACTAGTTTTTGGTGATGAATCGAGGGTTTGAAGAAGAGAGGGATGGAGGTGCTTCCATGAGAGAAGAGTAAGGAGAGAAATGAAGAAGAAACAATAAGGGACAAGGAACCATGGTCTTGGGTTGACCCCTCACCTCTCTCTCTCTGACCCATACTTATTTGTTTATTCCATTATCTTTTCTTTTCTATTCTTTTAATTATCTTTTCTTCTCATTAAATTAAACCAAAACATGCTTGAAAATGGAGAAAATCCATGCTAGGAAAATTGTAAAAATGCCAAAAATGACATGTGCATGTCTTGTGCACAAAACACGCTTAATGCGCGATTAGCGATATTTAATCACGATTAGCATTAAATTAGTGTATAATAAATCATAAAATTTCATAATTTGCTTAAATCCAATAAAACTCCCTCTTTTTATTAATTTCCATAATTTTCCAAATTTTTTCCCAATTTATCGGTATATAATTATACCGCCTTATTAAAATATTCAATATAATATTATTTAATTATAAAAATTCCCAAAAATAATATTTTATTTTTCTGAAATGTTACAATCTTCCCCCCTTAAAGAAATTCGGTCCCCGAATTTAAATTTAAACCCCTCAAATACTAAAACATTTCAGTAAAAAGTCTAAGTCGTCAGGGCTCCGAAATCATCAATACATAAAACGCATCATAGCACAATGCATGCACATGAACAATGAGCAGATAACTCAAAATCAAAACTTCGTCAAGCATCTCGCAATCATAGGAGTCATGGTGAAGATACCAATGTCAAATCCAATATGATATACATCAAAACTATACATGTAAACATTTGAAGGAAATGCATGCCAAACCTTTCATGTTGTTGTGCGATGCGCGTATCACGGCACAGTGGCGGATGTTTATTGTAAGAAAATAACTATATATATATACACTTATCCTTTATTTAATATACACGTCCCGCCGTTTTGAAAATAATTTAGAAGGGTTTCCTTTGTTAAAAGTTTCGTGTCATCTCGGACATGTAGGTAAATACTAAGACTTTAGCTCCTTTTGGAAATCCCTTCGATAACTATCGATGCATGCAAAAACATATTCAGGTATTGTCCTCTGACTAGTCCTGCTCAGTCACTATATCAAATAGTAAATATCATAAAACATGATGCTCAAAGGAAATCAATCCCAATGTATATATGATTGCCATGTGCGTCTGGTGCGTGCGGAAATCGAAATCAATGAATGTGCCATACATGTGCACAGAAACAAAATCTAAGTGCAACGAGTATGCATGAAACACCTGTCAGAGGCAACAGTGTGCCTGACAACAATATCAGGTGCATCTGATATGCACAAAGAATCCCGATTTAGTGCATCTGGTGTGCACTAAAATCGCCTCTCATATCATGCACCCAACATGCGCGAAAATCCAAATCAGGTATACCGTGGTATATAATCTCACAACCATGTGCATCAGCGCGCACAAAAGAAATTCAAAATACTAAAAGCGCATGAAAACTATGCCGAAAGCATAAGTCAAATCACATGCATAACATAGGCATGAAATCAAAATCAACATATCGAATGACATCAAACCGAAGTCAGGTGCAACTGTGGTGCACAAATATGTATCAATGCACTGAAAGCATATGTGAACTATACCGAGTGCAAAAACCAAATCGTGTGCGTATCATATGCACAAAATCAACCCAACTGTATGAAATCCATGAAATCATAAACATGTGCAGCCAAGGCACAAAAATGATATTAAGTGCAATAACTGTGCACAAATCATAAATACCCGGTAGGTGCAACCATGGTGCATGAAAACAAATATCATGAAACTTAGTCATCAAGACTAAATCATGCGAATAGATCGCCCAAAATACCAAAATCCAAGGTGATGGATACGTGATAATCGAATCACCAAATCACAAATCATAAATACCGTCGTCGATATTTCCTCCTTCAAAGTCGAGAAGGTGTCGGTGCATCCAATGCTAGCAGAGCAAGATATCTACTTGCCTACTATTCGTAGCCTGGCGCCTGGCGCCCTTAGGCTCTCGTCTCTCACTGCAGATTGCTAAGTGCATAGCTCCTTGGCTCAACGGTTCAATATGGAAACAATAATGGAAGCAGTCCGCTCTGGCACATCCTCTAAAAATCTCTGGCCAACTACCATGGTCATGCATAACATGTCTCGTCGACGATGCCGAACTCTGGCCTACTGGGTGTGCACAATATGACCTCTCCTGGGTCCAAGTCTTCTCGTATAGTATTCCAGAAAGGTCCTGTCGAGGTCTCTCCCAAATCTCGTTTCTGCCGAACTGTCCGGAGGTTATCACCTTTTTTTAATTCTGTTTTCTTGTTCCGGAACGGCTGCATATTCATCGCGACTCCTTCTGGAAGATATATCCCTATACAACGTCTCTGCATGCGTATCACATCTCTTATGCAGCGGGGTGGAACGTCATCTTATCAAGATCTCGTAAAAGCGATCCATCAAACGCTAATGGCGCGAACACAATAAAACGACGCCTCTATGCAATCGTATATCCCTGGAATCATGCCCTGGTCAGTCCTCATCCGCGATGAGCTCGTGCTGACGCAACTCTAGCCGTAGCTCTCTCTCTGCCCATGAAATCATAGCAGCGGAACCATAAACCAACATCGATGAGGATAGATCATAGGAATGAATACAATGATGTGCAAGGAAATGTACTTCCTAAGGCTTCTTAAGCGGAGTAGCATATCGTAAGTATGCCGCGGAACATACACACGGTACGTCACTCTCCTTAAGTCACCTAGTCCATCAACCAAGGTCAACCTATGCGACAAAAGTTCGGGTGTAATACCCCCTCGACTAAGTCTAACTTCCGTAAGGTCAAGCCTAAGTTCCGAATATATACAAACGCTCTAGGCTCCGCATAGTCAAACTTAGACTCGAACCAAGGTTAACCTAGCGCTCTGATACCAACTTTGTCATGGCCCAAAATGGCACACGACTGGCACTTGAATCATATGAAGTCTATCGGACCCCATCTAATTCAATAAGCCAAGAAATCCCAGAAATCTAAACCATTTATAGAAAGAAGTGAAGAAAACATGTTTTAAAACAAGGGGTTTTTAAATAAGTAAGCCGAATATGCATTTTTAAAATCTCAATTCTTTTCTGAAAATTTCGGCAGAGTTTCCTTTGTAAAATCTGGCCCCAAATGGGGTACAACATGAATAATATATGCACAATGATAAAAGGCATCCCCAAGCGGGAGCTAGCTCTTCGTCAATCGACGGTCATAACCACACAAGCAATATAATATACAACGCCGAAGGTCAAGGATCAAAACTCAAAAGGAAACTCAAAATCATCAAGAAAACCATAATACTACAACGCGCGACTCTAAGGTCGAAATAATACACAACTGGTTTTCTAAGTCTGAAATAAATATACAAGTCTGGTTGATGGAATTTTACTAGATACAACTGAAAATAAATAAGTACAATGTGGTCACGATGCGAGTGAACTCACCTACAAAAGCAATCACCCAGAAAGGAAGCAGTGTGCCAGAAAGCCGCAATGAAACCTGTACGGCGAAAACCTGCAAAAAACTGTGGCACAACGGGGTGACTTGCCAACTCGTGAGTAGAAAACATCAAAGAGCAGAAATCGTATGTATGACTGAATCCTAGATCAAACGATCAGTAATTATATATGTATCCACAATATGATAAAGTCTGAAGCATGATAAGGTGGCAAGGGTAAACATCTGTACATAAGTGTAAGACCAAGTGCTCGTGTCAATGCCTCAGGTTGCAACATATCATAAATATGAGGTATGATCAATGTAATCAATGTCAACTATATCATGAAGTCTATAAGTATGTGGATATCATCCAACTATGTAATCAATGTCTGTATGCATGTTGATCTCGTCCACGTGTCAACCAATGACACAAAACATCATGCATGTAAATATCATAAAGCATATGCATGGAAGTTTGAGGATATAAATCAACGTGTGTCCCTCGCGACACATCAAAATCATGGAACCTGAGTTTCCAGCATCGATACTCGAAACATCATGAAACCTGTGTCCAGCATCGGCACGTAAATCCACATATATATATAGGGCTCCGTCAGTCCGGATCGGCCCACGGGCTCCGTCAGTCCGGATCGTCCCCTATCATCTCTCAACTCCGGTCGGTATCCTCCGGATATCCGCAGATTCCAAATACAATCACCGGTAGGTAGTAGTCCCTCTGCCAGGCTCACCATCTGTATACACAGCATCCCTTTCTTGCCCCGAGTACCATACTGGGCCCCACCATGTACCTGCACATGGCCCACGACTCCTCCTCGCATAGGGTATATATATATTAGAACCGATAAAACTCATGGTGGACGCACTGAAATATCATATCAAGAGAAACCGGGTTTTTAAACAATACATACTTTCTTTCGAAATAGCCACGGTTCTCAAATCCAGAAATCTCATGAAAAAACATATCTCAATGCGTATAATCACAAAGCATGATGTATGCGACATATAATATAAATGTAAGCATATCCGTATATCATGCAACATAAAACAGTAATATGCACATATCGAGGGAAAACCGCTCCTTTAAAATGAATCCAGTTTTAAAATATATGTTGTGGTACCCAAATCTCCAAAATCGAGCCAGAATCATCTATGTATATGCAAATACGTATGTATGCAAGTATGGTGTACAATATGTGTGTACGCAAGTATGAGTGTACAATATGTCTGCGCGCTAATATAGATGTACAAGTAGGTATATACGCAAGTATGAGTGTACAATATGCCTGTGCGCCAATATGGATGTACAAGTAGGTATATACACAAGTATGAGTGTACAATATGCATGTGTGCCAGTATGTCATACAAGGAGTCATATCCTGATGCAACAATCCTACTGTGTAGTGACATGGCAATTATCGATGATGAAGTGTGTGAGCCGGCAAGCAGGTGTACGTGGAACATACGCATCATCGATAATGGTGCTGGTGTCCTGACAGTATGGGTTTAATATAACAATAAACACATTTAAACATGCAATGCGATGCGAATAGCAGGAATATGCGAAAATTGAATAATAAACGCAACAGTGAAGAATCTACATCAATATATATATGTCATACTGTTTTTCCATTTGAAATAACACGAATCGTGGTGTTTAGAAAAATAAGGGCTACGCTGTTTTTAAGAAGGATGCGCCTTTTGAAAATATCCGTAGAATCGCTTGGCCTGTCTTTAAAATACTCACGATTCGGTAGTTTTTGAAATAGGTATGACTAGGGTCTAGTCTAACATCTACTAAGTAAACTACAGATCTAACTAACAAGCTAATCGAAAGTGTATGGAAACCACCTAAATCTGAGTCGATATATATATACATATATAATAGTCGGTGATCTCGCCTCAATAGTACCGCGTACGATACAATATATCATATGACATCCTCGAGTCAAGAGTGCGGATTTATCATCATAGTTGTCTCGTACGGTAAATCCGTCGTACGGCATCCTAAATCTGGGTACGGGTTAAATATCACATTCATCTCATTATTCATCTTGTATCCATTATCATCATATCTCATGAACTGGGGGGGTACTGATCTAAGTCTAGTACAAACTGATACCATCTGCATATATATATATATATATATGCGTGTATGAAAACACACGCCTAAAGGCCCGCTATAATCTCATGTCGTATCTCCTAATACGAATCAAAACATATCACCGATCTCGTGGCTGTTAGTGTATATGCCCTAGAGGCCATTACAGTATCATACTAGTTTGTATATTACTTAATGGATGCTTGGGATATTCACCTTGTATATACAATCTTGCTCAAAATAGTAGTATGCTACTTGGTTTGTTTCTACTTCAATGTGTACATGTATTTATTTTAGTATATCGCCTATACACATTAGTGGAGCCCTTAGGATCTTTGCTTGATTACCAGCGTTGTGATGGCAGTCACACTAGTGGGGCTGGGTAATCTATAAGCACATCCTTATGCAGGTCCCTGGTCGCAGGACTATCGAGACAGGGCATCGATACTCCGGAGTAGACTAGCGCATGCTCTTCTCATCCCAGTGTGGGAGACGGTCTGTCCCACAGCCGTCGGTACGTCGTACTTGAGATAGTATGCGGGTGCTCGTTGGGTTACGAGTACACTGGACAGGACTCGTCAGGAACTGACTATTTGGTATTATGCCTATCGTCAGTTATCAGTTCCCAGGTGACATGAGTACAGCTTAGTCCGCTGACTTGACACTGTCACTTCGCCTCGAGTGTGTTCCCACCGTACTTTGATTACTACCCTACCACGGCTCAAAGGAGTCGTGCAAACAGGTGGTAGTTGGGTGCAATCCCGAAGCACTTGGAGGCAGTGACGGTTAGACAGGATTCGTCTCTCCCGGTATTGGGGGTTGACATCGCGCTGTGTCTAGGAGAGCCATTACACGAGTAGTCCCTGGCCAGGGCAAACGAGATATACTGGTAGGCTTCCAGTATTATCTCAGGGTGTTTTAGGCTTCACTCCGACATGACTTGTACCGCTATTGGGGGACTGACGTTTACCGCCCCCTAGGCCCGCCATGCGATGTATCAGACGAACAGACCGGACTGTACCGAGATTGTCAAAACCAGGCTCAGTAGGTGTTCAAATGGGTTTCACCTCGTCAGTCTTCTTGTCGGCATCTACCTGGGGACCGTTACACACAGCTAGTGCCGCTTGCGGTCTGTGGTTAAACCCACTGCCAGCGTAGTGTCGAGTCTTTAGAGTCCCACATAGAAAGCTATTCGCCTTCAGGCAAAAGAGTAGAGGTCGCATGGTTTTGCGGCAAGTCGCATGGTTTTGCGACAGGGTTCGGTCACATCCGTGCACTTGTGCACGTACAGTGTCCGGACAGTAGACACTAGCGGGCTTTGGTTTAAGCCAGATCCTAGTGTATGTATTGGGATTGGATTTATCCAGTTTGTATTCGTGTTCCTCGGAACGCGGATGCGGGTGTGTATGCACAGTTGACGGAGAGACAGAGGCGGGGGATTCTCATTAGGGTTGTTGACCGTTGACAGTTGACTTTTGACTTTTTGCTCAACCCTAATGAGAATATGATATGTGATTAACAATTATATTAATTAGGTATTATGGTGACATGGTTGTTGGGTTGTTGACTTTGTTGACTTGTTGACTTGTTGACTTTGTTGACCGGTTGACTAGGCTTGACTAGTTGACCATCATGATAACTATAGCTATCATTTCATGGCAAAGACTTTTGCTTGCTTGCTCTTTTGTGCAAAATGAGTGCATGAAATGATATGGCTATGGTTGCTTAAACCATCACATAATACTTGATTGATATGATGTGCTTTGATTGTTTTGGATTATGAGAGCCAAATGAGAAAAGTCTTCCCTCATTCTTTCATGCTCATTCTCTCTCTTGTTCTTGAGCTCTCATCTCCTCCTCTTGCTCTCCCTCTCTTGACTCTATGGTTCACTTGTCTCATGAGTTGAGAACCAAGAACCATAGATAAAATCCCATACAAACTCTTCTCTACTCACTCTAGTTCATAAGGTTTAGCAAACCGAGTGAACTAGTTTCTTCAAAGTTCGAAGAAGGAGCCAAAAGTTGAAGCTTTCAGGTGGATCTATCTTCGGCGCAAGGAGACGACGGGGAGAAGCCGATTCGGACGACCATCGAAGCTTGAAGACGAAGGAGTTCGAGAAAAAGAAAGGTATAACCCCCTAACCGAGTAGTTAGCAACTCGTAGTTAGGTTGTTAGTTAGATGTTTAACAAAGATCCGGGTTTTAAGTCCATGTTACCACCTCTAAGAAAATCGTTTTTTATCAAATTCCGCAAGCCCGAAAGTACCGGGAGAGGTAGCATGGACTTACAGTGGTATCAGAGCCAGGTTAAACTCTATCTAACATGTTAGCAAAGTAGCTAGAAGAACGATCAAAGAAAAGTCGCAAAACGAACCCGTGAATGTCTAGTTTCTGCCGATTTTTATTCTGTTCAAAAGTTGATAATTTTCATCTCAAAAATCAGCTCAGGCTTTTGTTTGAATAACTACCAAATTTGGTCCCACGAACGATTCAAAGCGCCGCGGAAACGCGGCGGGAGCACGCTCCCGCCGCGGTTCCGCGGCCGAGTTGACTCGGTCGGGGTCCAAAGTTGGTGCAGTGTATTTCTGGGGTTGTTTTGGGATTTTTGGAATATGTATTTTCTGCCCAGATTTTCCAGAACGAAAATTTTGTGTTTAGGGCCTATAAATCCGTATTTTTTATCGAACTTCTAAAAGACTTAAGCTGATGGGTTTTTCTGTGATGTGATATTTGTATTGAACGTCTACTAATCGCTATATATCGATTAGTGGGGGTTATACAAATCTGTGATCTGTAATGTCATTGGAATGTGTATATGAATTCATTGGATTGTCGCGGGTGAATAGCCGGGGGTTGTGAGACGAGAGTTTTCTTTTCTTTCAATTCATGTAAATTTGTAAATTGATGTAATAATTATTTGTATGGCCGCACAACCGGGTCGGGGTTGTAGCCGTCATTGTATAATTTCTTTTTACTGTTTTTGCTCCTAGGATAGACCCATGGAGGGGTTGCACAAACTACCGGGTATGCCGAAGTGCCGAGTGGCCTACTCAAGGGGATGAGGGAGGTTGCTTCGCTTCGGGTACTTGGCGGGTAGTTTGCCGCACCCGTAGGGGTCTTGGGTGGGGTAATGGCTATTCACCGCGACCGTGTAATCTGTTTTTCGTTACAGGCTCGTATGAATTGCAGGTTCCTAGTATATCCAATGTGTTCATCTGTGATCTGAAATGTCTATCATTGCAATATATCTATATATGATATTATTTAAGCGTTGCTTATGTTTTACAGCCGCGCTAGCCCAGCCCCCGCTCTGTCGTTAGTTAAGTAACCTAACGGGTAATGACGGGGCCCCGTGGCGAATGCGAATGGCATAAGCGTACGTCATATTTTGGTTGTTTTCTGCAATGGTAGGATTAAATGATGGGACGCATTAAAAGAACTAATGCAAGAATATCACGCATTAAAAGAACTAATGCAAGAAAATAAACCAAGTAAAAGTCGTTGGAACACTTTCGAAAAACCACTCGGTTCTTTTCAAAACAAACTTTTAAAATGCGGAGTTTGAGCCACTCCATTTAAAAGCTATCTCGTTCCATCGACTAAATCAAGTTCACTACGTTCACGGTTTTGCCAAAACCATTCGTAGCCCTCCATCATTTCAGTTAAATATTCGGTAGTATTCAAGCTATGTATTTTGACCTCACGCCAAGGCATAGTGATTGGTAGCTGCCGGATATTTATCTGTTGCATAGATAGAATGCGTTGGTTTGGGACAGCCGTACTACCATTTTGGCCTACGTCAAGGGTAGGTACGGGTGGATTCAAATTAACCTGGATAATGATGGGAAGAACTTGACATGTGACTTATAACATTTTGACCTCACGCCAAGGTCATAAGAGCATGGGGCAAAAATCCACATCGGGAGTTTCAAAAGAACTGAAACTTGCTAGTATTGCATACCATTTGGAGCGTGATGATTTTGGTAGGATTCCTTCAGTTTCGTCACGCGATGATATTTGGATCCCGATCCTACTGTGAGTATATGCTACTCCTCGGGAAAGTTCTCACTTAACGATCAATGCTATAAACCTAGTAGGTGTCTAGAAAGGTGTTAGCGGGGCTACGCCCCCAGGGAAAAGAGGTTCTTAAATTAAGGAACTTCGCGAAAGCGTTGGAAAACCTCCCTCGAAGTACCGACACCAGCCTGGCCGAACGGTTAAGCAAGTATTGTACGGTGAGATTGATCCTGACTAATTCTTCCTTTTTGGTTTGAGGAGGGATTCGAGAAACAGTGGGAGCCATCCTGTTTAGACAAACTAAAAACCACTCTAAACTTGCAAGAGCATCATGCTAAGTGTTTCTTCTTCTCTCTCCTAATTGCAGCGACCAATCGAAATGACTGGACTTAAGTTACTTCTAGATAAAAACATACTGACAGGGCCAAACTACAAAGATTGGCTCAGGAATGTCAAGATGGCAATCACTTACGACAAGCTGGGGTATCTTCTTACCACCAAAGCTCTCCCTGTCCCTGGTCCCACTTCCAGCGTCGCGGATAAGGAAATCCATAAGACTTGGGAGATTGATAGCGCGAAGGCCAAGTGCCTCGTACTTTCCTCTATGGACAATGAACATCAGAGGAGGCACGAGAATATGGACTTGGAATCCATATTTCTTCATACAAAAGAACTGTATGGAGAGCAATCTCGTATCACAAGATACGAAGCGTCGAAAAAGTTATTTTCGGCAAGGATGGCCGTCGGATCATCAGTAGCAGAACACGTGCTTAAGATGATCGGCTACATTGAGGAGCTCGCGGACCTAGGGACCACATTGGAGAGTGAGCTCTATACGGACTTAGTTCTCCAGTCCCTTCCTTCCACTTACGCCCAGTTTATACTGAACTTCAACTTACAAGAAAAGGAAGTTGAACTTTCAGAGCTCCTCAACATGCTGAGGAGCGCAGAGGGCACCCTACAGAAAGGTAGGGAAACATCCACTTTATTTGTAGGAGGATCATCTTCTTCTAAGTCCAAGGCGAAAGCAAAGGGAAAGAAGAAGAAAGCCCCCGCCAAACCAAAAGGCGGTGTTAGTAAAGTGGATACGAAGGGAAAAGCTAAAGCAACAAAGATAGCGGGGAAGCTTGTGGATAAGGAAGAATGCTTCTATTGTCATAAGAAAGGACACTGGAAGAATGATTGCAGGGCCTGGAAGGCCAGAACACAGGAATTGAAGCAGGTTGCAGCTTCAGCTTCAGGTGTGTATGTTATTGAAAACTGTCTTTTAATAAACTCTACTTCCTGGGTATTGGATACCGGATCAGGATCTCATATCTGTAATTCTTTGCAGGCGTTGAGAAACCGTAGTGTTTTGAAAGCAGGTGACATGACCCTCAGAGTTGCGAACGGAGCTAGCATGGATGCTAAAGTCGTGGGGGACTATCACCTGGGAATGTCAGATGGACATGTTTTGGTTTTGCGTAATTGCTTTTTTGTACCCAACGCAACTTGTAATATCATTTCTGTATCTTTAGTTTCTAAAGAAGGTTATGAATTTGCGTTTGTAAGTAATGTTGTAAACATTCACCTTAATCAAGTTTTGATTGGGTCAGGTACATTGAGCAATGGTATATACGTATTAAACCAACCACAGATTTTCAATGTCCAGAATACACACAAAAGAAAGTCTCCGGAAATAAATCAGACTTTCTTATGGCATTGTAGACTGGGTCACATCAATGAGAGAAGGTTGACGAAGTTACATACAGAAGGATATTTGAATCCGTTCGAATATCAATCGTATGCCACTTGTCAATCCTGTCTCAAAGGAAAGATGACAAAGACTCCGTTCACTGGACACGGAGTAAGAGCGAGCGAGTTCTTGGGACTCGTACACAGCGACGTGTGCGGTCCAATGTCTACACATGCGCGAAGCGGTTATTCTTACTTCATTACTTTTACGGATGACTTTTCAAGGTACGGTTATGTCTTCTTAATGAAACATAAGTCCGAAGCCTTTGGAAGGTTCCAGGAATATAAGAATGAAGTAGAAAAACAAACCGGCAAAAGTATTAAGATTCTAAGATCGGATCGAGGTGGAGAATACTTGAGTGCCGAGTTCCTGGATTATTTAAAAGAGAACGGAATTCTCTCTCAGCTTACTCCTCCATACACTCCGCAACATAACGGTGTATCGGAGAGACGGAACCGAACCCTATTGGATATGGTTCGGTCCATGATGAGTAACACTGAGTTACCGCGATCATTCTGGGGGTATGCGCTAGAATCAGCTGCATACCTTTTGAACCGAGTTCCGACTAAGACTGTGCCTACCGCACCATATGAAATATAGAGTGGGAAGAAACCCTATCTTCAATATCTGAAGATCTGGGGATGTCCGGCTTTTGTCAAAAAGCAGCATGCAGACAAGCTCGAGGCACGCTCAGTACTGTGCAAGTTTGTGGGATACCCAAAGAACACCAGGGGGTATCTTTTCTACCACGCAGAGGAACAAAAAGTCCTTGTTTCTCGTAATGCCCACTTTCTAGAACACCAGTTCTTGGATAAGGAAATTAGTGGGAGCGCAGTAGAGCTGGAAGAAATTCCATAACCACAGACTATTGCTGAAAGCTTAGTGGAACCAGAGGGTTCAAAAGAACAGGACATTCCTACGCCGCTCCGCAGGAGTAGTAGGCAGTCTCATCCGCCCGAGAGATACTACGGTTTTCTCATAGACGGGGATAGAGAGGATTGCATCATAGATTATGATGAGCCTACTAGCTTCCAGCAGGCCGTTCAGAGCGTTGACTCGGTAAAATGGCTGGATGCAATGCGGACCGAAATGGAGTCCATGTACACCAACAAAGTATGGACATTGGACATTGCTCCAGACGGGGTAAAACCCGTAGGATGCAAGTGGATCTTCAAAAGGAAGATTGGTGTAGATGGACAGGTTGAGACCTATAAAGCTAGACTGGTTGCAAAGGGTTTTCGTCAAAGACCTGGTTTGGACTATGACGAGACCTTTTCTCCAGTAGCTATGCTGAAATCCATTCGGATCCTTCTTGCCATTGCTGCCTTCCACGATTATGAGATTTGGCAGATGGACGTAAAGACAGCTTTTCTAAATGGAAATTTAGAGGAGTGTGTCTATATGGACCAACCAGAGGGTTTCATTCAGAGTGGGAGCAGCGGAAAGGTGTGCAAGTTGCTTAAGTCCATCTATGGACTAAAGCAGGCATCGCGGAGTTGGAACATCTGTTTTGATGAGACGGTCAAGGAATTTGGCTTTATCAAAAATCCAGATGAACCATGCATCTATAGTAGATTTGTAGCGAGAACTGTAGTATTCCTCGTTTTATACGTGGATGACAATCTCTTAATAGGAAATGACATTCCTATGCTACAATCTGTCAAGGGGTTCTTGTCACACAGGTTCTCCATGAAAGACCTGGGTGATGCCTCTTACATCCTGCGGATCCGGATCCATCGTGATAGATCCAAGAGGATATTAGGACTTTCACAGTCCAGGTACATCGACACCATATTGAAAAGATTCAGTATGGAAGATTACAAGCGCGGTAACCTACCGGCTTGTCACGGGATCACCCTCTCTAAAGAGATGTCTCCCAAGACTGATTTGGAGAGGGATCGCATGTCTATTATACCCTACGCTTCTGCGGTAGGCTCTATAATGTATGCGATGTTGTGTACCAGACCGGACGTAGCTTATGCACTGAGTGTAGTAAGCCGGTATCAGTCAAACCCTGGGGAGAAACACTGGATAGCGGTAAAGAACATTCTCAAGTACCTGAGAAGGACTAAGGAGATGTTCTTGGTGTATGGCGGAAAAGACCTCCAGATCGAGGCCTTTGCTGACTCCAGCTTCCAGAGTGACAAGGATGATTCCAAGTCCATGTCGGGTTTTGTCTTTACCCTCAATGGAGGGGCGGTGTGTTGGAAGAGTTCCAAACAGGAAACCGTTGCAGACTCGACGATGGAAGCGGAATACATCGCTGCATCTGATGCCGCAAAAGAAGCTGTCTGGATAAGGAAGTTCTTGAAAGAACTTCAGGTGGTTCCATCCATTGTTGATCCAATACCTCTGTATTGTGACAACAACGGGGCTATAGCTTTAGCGAAGGAACCCAGGTCCCATCAGAGATCCAGACATATCTTGAGGCGGTATCACCTGATCAGGGAGATCGTGGATCGCCAGGAGATCGAGGTTCGGAGAGTCGCTTCAGAAGATAACACTGCAGATCCATTCACCAAGGCCTTGCCCCAGACTCAGTTCGAGCGGCTGATCGAGATGATAGGTCTTCGATACGCCAGTACATGGCCTTAGTGCAAGTGGGAGATTGTTAGTGTATATGCCCTAGAGGCCATTACTGTATCATACTAGTTTGTATATTACTTAATGGATGCTTGGGATATTCACCTTGTATATACAATCTTGCTCAAAATAGTAGTATGCTACTTGGTTTGTTTCTACTTCAATGTGTACATGTGTTTATTTTAGTATATCGCCTATACACATTAGTGGAGACCTTAGGATCTTTGCTTGATTACCAGCGTTGTGATGGCAGTCACACTAATGGGGCTGGGTAATCTATAAGCACATCCTTATGCAGGTCCCTGGTCGCAGGACTATCGAGACAGGGCATCGATACTCCGGAGTAGACTAGCGCATGCGCTTCTCATCCCAGTGTGGGAAACGGTCTGTCCCACAGCCGTCGGTACGTCGTACTTGGGATAGTATGCGGGTGCTCGTTGGGTTACGAGTACACTGGACAGGACACGTCGGGAACTGACTAGTTGGTATTATGCCTATCGTCAGTTATCAGTTCCCAGGTGACATGAGTACAGCTTAGTCCGCTGACTTGACACTGTCACTTCGCCTCGAGTGTGTTCCCACTGTACTTTGATTACTACCCTACCACGGCTCAAAGGAGTCGTGCAAACAGGTGGTAGTTGGGTGCAGTCCCGAAGCACTTGGAGGCAGTGACGGTTAGACAGGATTCGTCTCTCCCGGTATTGGGGGTTGACATCACGCTGTGTCTAGAAGAGCCATTACACGAGTAGTCCCTGGCCAGGGCAAACGAGATATACTGGTAGGCTTCCAGTGTTATCTCAGGGTGTTTTGGGCTTCACTCCGACATGACTTGTACCGCTATTGGGGGACTGACGTTTACCGCCCCCTAGGCCCGCCATGCGATGTATCAGACGAACAGACCCGACTGTACCGAGATTGTCACATTCAGGCTCAGTAGGAGTTCAGATGGGTTTCACCTCGTCAGTCTTCTTGTCGGCATCTACCTGGGGACCGTTACGCATAGCTAGTGCCGCTTGCGGTCTGTGGTTAAACCCACTGCCAGCGTAGTGTCGAGTCTTTAGAGTCCCACATAGAAAGCTATTCGCCTTCAGGCAAAAGAGTAGAGGTCGCATGGTTTTGCGGCAAGTCGCATGGTTTTGCGACAGGGTTCGGTCACATCCGTGCACTTGTGCACGTACAGTGTCCGGACAGTAGACACTAGCGGGCTTTGGTTTAAGCCAGATCCTAGTGTACGTATTGGGATTGGATTTATCCAGTTTGTATTCGTGTTCCTCGGAACGCGGATGCGGGTGTGTATGCACAGTTGACGGAGAGACAGAGGCGGGGGATTCTCATTAGGGTTGTTGACCGTTGACAGTTGACTTTTGACTTTTTGCTCAACCCTAATGAGAATATGATATGTGATTAACAATTATATTAATTAGGTATTATGGTGACATGGTTGTTGGGTTGTTGACTTTGTTGACTTGTTGACTTGTTGACTTTGTTGACCGGTTGACTAGGCTTGACTAGTTGACCATCATGATAACTATAGCTATCATTTCATGGCAAAGACTTTTGCTTGCTTGCTCTTTTGTGCAAAATGAGTGCATGAAATGATATGGCTATGGTTGCTTAAACCATCACATAATACTTGATTGATATGATGTGTTATGATTGTTTTGGATTATGAGAGCCAAATGAGAAAAGTCTTCTCTCATTCTTTCATGCTCATTCTCTCTCTTGTTCTTGAGCTCTCATCTCCTCCTCTTGCTCTCCCTCTCTTGACTCTATGGTTCACTTGTCTCATGAGTTGAGAACCAAGAACCATAGATAAAATCCCATACAAACTCTTCTCTACTCACTCTAGTTCACAAGGTTTAGCAAACCGAGTGAACTAGTTTCTTCAAAGTTCGAAGAAGGAGCCAAAGGTTGAAGCTTTCAGGTGGATCTATCTTCGGCGCAAGAAGACGACGGGGAGAAGCCGATTCGGACGACCATCGAAGCTTGAAGACGAAGGAGTACGAGAAAAAGAAAGGTATAACCCCCTAACCGAGTAGTTAGCAACTCGTAGTTAGGTTGTTAGTTAGATGTTTAACAAAGATCCGGGTTTTAAGTCCATGTTACCACCTCTAAGAAAATCGTTTTTTATCAAATTCCGCATGCCCGAAAGTACCGGGAGAGGTAGCATGGACTTACAGTGGCATCATGCCCAATCTCATCGACTCATCTCCAAATATCATCCACTATCCTCATTATCCATGTATAAGTTAGTGTATATGCCCTAAGGGCCATTATTGTATCATACTAGCTTGTATATTACTTAATGGAAGCTTGGGATATTCACAGTTTTATTAACAGTCTTGCTCAACATAGTAGTATACAACTTGGTTTATATCTATCTTAATATGTGTATATGTTTCTTTTAGCATATCGCGAATACATATTGATAGAGCCCTTAGGATCTTGCTTGACTACCAGCGTTGTGATGGCAGTCACACTAGTGGGAGCTGGGTAGTCTACAAGCATACCCTTTTTCAGGTCCGTAGTCGTAGGATTATCGAGACAGGGCATCGATACTCCAGAGTAGACTAGTGTATAAGCTTCTCATCCCAGCAGGGGAGATGGTCTGTCCCACAGTCATTAGTACGTTGTACTGGAGATAGTATGCAGGTGCTCGTTGGGTTACGGGTACACCGAACAGGACTCACAGGGAACTGTTGGTTGGTATTATACCCATCGTCAGTTAACCGTTCGACATGAGTACAGCATAGTCCGTTGACTTGACGCTGCTGCTTCGTCTCGAGTGTGTTCCCACTGTTCTTAGATTGCTACCCTACCACGGCTCAAACGAGTCGTGCAAACAAGAAGCAGTTGGGTGCAGTCCCGAAGCACTTGGAGGCAGTGGCAGTTAGAAAGGATTCGTCTCTCCCAGTATTGGGAGTTGATATCGCACTGTGTTTGGAGAGCCATTACGCAAAGTCCCTGGCCAGGGCAAACGAGATTTACCGGTAGGATTTCCAGTAGCTTCTCAAGGTGTAATGGGCTTCACACTGACACGACTTATACCGCTTTTAGGGGACTGACGCTTGCCGCCCCCTAGGCCCGATATGCGATAGTCTTAGACGAACAAACCGGAATGTACGGAGATTATCACATCAGGCTCAGTAGGAGTTCGGATGGGTTTCCTCATCGGCCTTCTTATCGACATCTACCTGGGGACCGTTACGTACTGCTAGTACCGCTTGCAGCCTGTGGTTAAACCCACTTCCAGCGTAGTGTCGAGTCTTTAGAATCCCACACAGAGAGTTTCCCTGCTTCAGGCGAAACGATATAGAGGTCGTATGGTTTTACGACAGGGTTGGTACATATACGTGTACTTGTGCACGTGTGATGTTCGGACAGATTATACTAGCGGGCTTTAGTTTAAGCCAGATTCTAGTATTGGATTATTAGATTTATGCAGTCTCAGTATATCCGTGTTTTTCGTAAATACGGATGGGAGGGGCATTCTCATAATTAGTCGAGAAGTTTCTAAAAGAAAGGTGACTCATTTAGATTTAATTCATTTATGAATTAAACTAAATGAGGTGGAGAGCTTATGTGTTATTTGGATTAAATGAATTAGTAACTCATGAGATGATTCATCCAAGTGAGTTAATGAAGCATTAAATGTTTTAATGACTCATGAGATGATTTATTCATTTGTATTAAATGAAGCATAGTTGTAATTATCTCATATGATTTATTTGATAATTATTATGCTTTATAATATATAGAAATGAGTTATATTTTCATTTCATTCACACATACACACTCTCTCTCCTCAAGCTCTCCTCTTCTTCAAACCCTAATCCTCTCATGTGTTGAGATCCCAAGGGTTGGAAAGACTAATAGATCCTTAATCCACTTCTATATCTTGTAGGTCACTTGGATTAGCAATCCTAGCCACTTAGTTACCTCAAGTGAGAGGTTAAAGCTTGGAGAAGGAACTTTCGGGTGGATCTTCTATCACATCGAGGAGGCCGACGAGGAGGTGAACAAGAAGGACTAGTATCTTGAGGTATAATCATCTATCATAGTAGTTTAGCACTTCTAGATAGTTTGGTAGTTAGAGTTTAGCAAAGATCCGTAAAGATAGTCGATATTACCTTAAACAAAATGATTGTTTTACCTATTCTGCCTCCCCGCATCTTGTTGGGTGAGTAACGTCGACTTACATTGGTATCAGAGCATAGCTTAACCATAACTAACATGTTAGTAAAGTCTTTAGAAATTTGATCGCAAAATAATCCCGAAAAAATGACGTTTTCACCAAGTTTCTGCCGATTTTAAATTGGGGTCTAAAATTTTTTCAGGGACTCTTAAAAATACAAGCAGGGTTTTTTAAGAATTGTGAAGAAATTTGGGATTGTGACTCGTCCAAACCACCGCGGAACCGCGGCCGATCCAAGCTATCCGCCGCGGATCCGCGGCCGAGTTGACACCGAGTCAACCCAAATTTGCTCAGTTATTCTTCTGTGTTGATGTTGTGTTTTCTGGGATGATTTGTTTCTGCTCAGGTTTTATGTGCACAGAGAATTGTTTGGAGTAGATTCATATGTGTTGCTTGATCGATATTCTAAGAACTTTGGCTAACTGGATTATATCTGTGTTGTGATTAATGTGTTCGTAAACCCCCCTAACTGCTAGTATGTCGGTTAGCAGGGGTTACACATTTCTATAATGGTTTTTACTGATTTGTGAATGTGAACTTGTTGGATTGTCGTGAATGAATAGCCGGGGATGTAAGACGAGTGTTTCTTTCATTCAAATGTAAATTGTAATTTGTTGTAATATTCTTTTGCGGGGTACATCCGGGTTGAGGTTGTAGCCACCGTTGTATTATTTCATTTACTGTTTTCTGCTCTTAGGATAGACCCAAGATGGGGTGCACAAACTACCGGGTACTTTGAAGTGTTTAGTGGCCTACTCATGTCGTTGAGGGAGACCGCGTCACTTCGGGTACTTGACGGGTAATTTGCCGTACCCGTAGGGGTCTAGGGTGGGGTTGGCTATTCATCACGGCTGTGTAATCAGTTTTTCATTGCAGGCTCAAAGGGAATGCGAATTCCTAGAATATCCAATATGTTCATCTGTGATCTGGAATGCCTATTATTGCGTCTGATGAATGTACAATATCTATATGTGATATCTAGTAGGCGTTACTTATGTTTTGCACCCACGCTAGCCCAGCCCCCGCTCTGTCGTTAGTTAAGTAACCTAATAGGTGAATGACGGGGCCCAGTGGCGAATGCGGATGGCATAAGAGGACGTTGTATTTTCGTTGTTTTCTGCAATGATAGGTTAATTGATAGGACACATTATTATAATGCAAAGAAAATAAACCAAAGTTGAATCGTTGGAACAATTTAAAAGAAACCACTCGGTTATTTTAAAAACAGCAGATTTTTAATTGCGGAGCTTAAACCACTCCTTTTAAAAGCTATCAGGTTCCTTCGATCATATCAAGTTCACTACGTTCACAGTTTCTCCAAAACCATTCGTAGCACTCCGTCATTTTATTTGGGTATTCAGTAGTATTCAAGCTATGTATTTTGACCAATGCCAAGGCATAGTGTTTGGTAGCTGCTGGGTATTCATCTGTTGCATAGATAGATGAGTTGGTTTGGGACAGTCGTACTGCCATTTGGCCAACGTCAGGGGTATTTATGGGTGGGTTCAAATTAACAAGATAATGATGGGTAGAACTTGACATGTGACTTATGACATTTTGACCAATGCCAAGGTCATAAGAGCATGGGGCAGAAATCCATATCGGGAGTTTCTAAAGAAACTGAAACTTGCTAGAGATGCATACCCTTTGGAGTGTGATAATTTTGGTTGGATTCCTTCAGCTTTATCACACGATGATATTTAGATCCCGATCCTACTGTGAGTATATGCTACTCATCGGGAGATTCTTTCACTTAAACGATCAATACTATAAACCAAGTAGGTGTCGAGAAAGGTGTCAGCGGGGCTCGCCCCTAGGGAAAAGAGGTTATTTAATTATGGAACTTCGCGAAAGCGTCGTAAAACCACCCTCGAAGTACCGACACTTTCCTGGCTGAACGGTTAAGCAAGTATTGTACAGTAAGAATAGTCCTGACTAGTTCTTCCTTTTTGGTTTGAGGAGGGATTCGAGAAACTGTAGGAGCCATCCCGTTTAGATAAACTAAAAACCACTCTAAACTTGCAAGAGCATCATGCTAAAGTGTTTTCTCTCTCTCTCTCCTAATTGCAGCGACCCAGAACATGATAGGCCTTAAGTTATTATTAGATAAAAATATTTTGACAGGGCCAAACTATAAAGATTGGTTCCAGAATGTCAAGATGGCAATTACCTATGACAAATTGGGGTATGTCCTTACTACTAAGGCCCCTGCCGTCCCAGGTCCTGAATCCAGTGTCGCGAATAAGGAAATCCGCAAGACCTGGGAGTTAGACTGCGCGAAGGCCAAATGCATCGTGCTAGCCTTTATGAATAATGAACATCAGAGGAGGCATGAGAATATGGATCTTGAATCCATATTTCTCCACACCAAGGAACTGTATGGAGAGCAATCTCGTATAGCTATATATGAGACCTCGAAGAACTTATTTCAGTCGAGGTTGGCCGTCGGATCATCTGTAGGGGAACATGTCCTTAAGATGATTGTCTATATTGAAGAGCTCGCAGACCTCGGGACAACATTAGAGAACGAGCTGTATACAGACTTGGTTCTTCAGTCCCTTCCTTCCACCTACGCCCAGTTTATCTTGAATTTCAACATTCAAGGTAAAGAAGTTGAACTTCCAGAACTCCTTAACATGTTAAGGAGTGCAGAGGGCACCTTGCAGATGGCAAGGGAAACACCCACTATGTTTGTTCGTGGTGCTTCCTCTCCCAGGTCCAAGGCAAGGGCCAAAGGAAGGAAGAAGAAGGCCGCTACCAAACCGAGAGATGGTGTTGGTAATGTAAGTCGATGTACAACACCCCACGACTTGCGGGGAGGCGGAAATTTGAAAAACGATCTTGTTCTTTGCTTAAACATCGACTAACCGCATGAATCGAAGCTAAACGATAACTAACAAGAAACATAGAAGTTCTATACTACTATGCTTAGGGATTATACCTAACGAAACGTGTCCTTCGTCTTTGCGAACTCCACCTCCTCCTCGGCCTTCTCGAAGTAGTAGACGATCCACCCGAGAGCTTTACTCCAAGCTTAGCCTCTAAACTTGAGGCAACCAACCTTCTTTAAGTGCTAATCAAAGAAGCTAGGTGATATAGAGTAAGGGTTATGGTTTATTTAGTCTTGCTAATCCTTGTACTCAACACATGAGAGCGGAGGATTAGGGTTTGAAGAGGGAGAGCTTGAGGAGAGAGAAGATGAGAATAATAATGAAGTGAGAATAATGAGTTATGATAATATATATCAAGCATTTCTTTTTATCAAAAAAGAATATAAATGAATTTAGCAACCATGCTTGATAATATCTAGTGATGATTCACTCCATGAGTCATTAAGTATTTATCATGCATTAATGACATGGATGAATCATCCATATGACTCACTAATCACATTCATTGTATATGCCACCTAAACCTCCTTAGTCACCACCTTCTAGAAGCTTCTCGTGCAATTACGAGAACGCCCCTCCTTTCTGCAAAAATACGGAAAAACTTTAGACTGTATAAATCCAATAACCGGATACCAGTAACTGGCTTAAACCAAATCCGACTGGTAAAAACTGTCCGAAAGTCGTACGTGCGTAAACACACGTATGCGTCCGAACCCTTGTCGTAAAACCATACGACCTCTATATCGTTTCCCCCGGAGTAGGGAAACTCTCTGTGTGGGACTCTAGAGACTCGACTACTACGCTGGCAGTGGGTTTAACCACAGACCGCAAGCGGCACTAGCTGTACGTAACGGTCCCCAGGTAGATATCGATAAGAAGGCCGATGAGGGAACCCATCCGAACTCCTACTGAGTCTGATGTGACAATCTCCATACAGTCTGGTCCGTTCGTCCAAGACTATCGCATATCGGGCCTAGGGGCGGCAAGCGTTAGTCCCCTAATAGCGGTATAAGTCGTGTCGGAGGGAAGCCCATTACACCCTGAGAAACTACTGGAACCTACCAGCAAATCTCGCTTGCCCTGGCCAGGGACTTTGCGTAATGGCTCTCTGACACAGCGCGATATCAACCCCCAATACCGGTAGAGACGAATCCTGTCTAACCGCCACTGCCTCCAAGTGCTCGGGACTGCACCCAACTGCTACCTGTTTGCACGACTCGTTTGAGCCGTGGTAGGATAGCAATCTAAGAACAGTGGGACACACTCGAGGCGAAGTAGCAGTGTCAAGTCTGCGGACTATGCTGTACTCATGTCACCTGGGAACTGATCACTGATGACTGGTATAAAACCAACCAACAGTTCCCTGTGAGTCCTGTCCGGTGTACCCGTAACCTAACGAGCACCTGCATACTATCTCCAGTACGACGTACTGACGGCTGTGGGACAGACCATTTCCCCAACTGGGATGAGAAGCGTACACACTAGTCTACTCCGGAGTATCGATGCTCTGTCTCGATAATCCAACGACTAGGGACCTGAATAAGGATGTACTTATAGACTACCCAACCTCCACTAGTGTGACTGCCATCACAACGCTGGTAGTCAAGCAAGATCCTAAGAGCTCTATCAATACGTATACTCACATATTAAGATAGAAAAAACCAAGTAGCATACTACCATATTTAGCAAGACTGTTATATACATGTGAATATCCCAAGCTTCCATTAAGTAATATACAAACTAGTATGATACAATAATGGCCCCTAGGGCATATACACTAACAATCTCCCACTTGCACTGGGGCCATGTACTGGCATATCGAAGACCGATGATCTCGAGTAGCCTCTCGAACTGAATCTGAGGTAGGGCCTTCGTGAATGGATCAGCAATGTTCTCTTCAGAAGCAACTCTCCGAACCTCGATCTCCTGACGATCAATGATCTCCCTGATCAGGTGATACCGCCTTAAGATGTGTCTGGACTTCTGATGGGACCTTGGTTCCTTCGCTAAAGCAATAGCTCCGTTGTTGTCGCAATACAGAGGTATTGGATCAACTATGGTAGGAACAACCTGAAGTTCTGTTAGGAACTTCTTCATCCAGACTGCTTCTTTTGCGGCATCGCAAGCAGCTATATACTCCGCTTCCATCGTTGAGTCAGCAACGGTATCCTGCTTGGAACTCTTCCAGCACACCGCCCCTCCATTGAGGGTAAAGACATAACCCGACATGGACTTGGAATCGTCCTTATCACTCTGGAAGCCGGAATCAGCAAAGGCCTCCAACCTGAGGTCTTTTCCGCCGTAAACCAAGAACATCTCCTTAGTCCTTCTCAGGTACTTGAGAATGTTCTTTACTGCTATCCAGTGTTTTTCCCCTGGGTCTGACTGATACCGGCTTACCACGCTCAGTGCGTAAGCTACATCTGGTCTGGTGCACAACATCGCATACATTATAGAGCCTACCGCAGAAGCGTAGGGTATAATAGACATGCGTTCCCTTTCCAAATCATTCTTGGGAGACATCTCTTTGGAGAGAGTGATTCTGTGACAAGCCGGTAGATTACCGCGCTTAGAATCTTCCATACTGAATCTTTTCAGTACAGTGTCGATATACCTGGACTGCGAAAGTTCCAACATCCTCATGGATCTATCACGATAGATCCGGATCCCCAGAATGTAAGAGGCATCACCCAGGTCTTTCATTGAGAACCTGTGTGACAAGAATCCTTTGACAGATTGTAGCATAGGAATGTCATTTCCTATCAATAGAATGTCATCCACGTACAAGACGAGGAATACGACACTTCTGGCTACAACTTTACTATATATGCACGGTTCATCTGGATTTTTGATAAAGTCATATTCTTTGACTGTCTCATCAAAACAGATGTTCCAACTCCGCGATGCCTGCTTTAGTCCATAAATGGACTTAAGCAGTTTGCATACTTTCCCGATGCTCCCACTCTGATTGAAACCCTCTGGCTGATCCATATAGACGCACTCTTCTAAATTTCCATTCAGAAAAGCCGTCTTTACGTCTATCTGCCAGATTTCATAATCATGGAAGGCAGCAATAGCAAGAAGGACCCGAATGGATTTGAGCATAGCCACTGGAGAAAAAGTTTCGTCATAGTCCAAACCAGGTCTTTGACGAAAACCCTTTGCAACAAGTCTAGCCTTATAGGTTTCCACCTGTCCATCTACACCAATCTTTTTCTTGAAGATCCATTTGCATCCTATGGGTTTTATCCCATCTGGAGCAAAGTCCAAAGTCCATACTTTGTTGGTGTACATGGACTCCATTTCGGTCCGCATTGCATCTAGCCATCGTACCGAGTTGCCGCTCTGGATGGCCTGCTGGAAGTCAGTAGGTTCATCATCATCTATGAAGCAATCCTCTCTATCCCCATCTATGAGAAAACCGTAGTATCTCTCAGGCGGATGAGACGGCCTACTACTCCTGCGGAGGGGTGCGGGAATGTCCTGTACTTCTTGAACATCCGGTTCTACCAAACTTTCAGCAGCAGTTTGTGGTTCTGGAATTTCTTCCAGTTCTATTTCGCTCCCACTTATTTCCTTTTCTAAAAACAGATGTTCCAGAAAATGGGCATTACGAGAAACAAAGACCTTTTGTTCCTCTGCGTAATAGAAATAATATCCCTTGGAGTTCTTTGGATATCCCACAAACATACATTTTACTGATCGTGCCTCGAGCTTGTCCACATGCTGCTTTTTAACAAAAGCTGGACATCCCCAAATCTTTATATGCTGAAGATGGGGTTTCTTCCCAGTCCACATCTGATATGG
Source organism: Agapanthus africanus (assembly GCA_030015575.1). Classification (NCBI taxonomy): domain Eukaryota; kingdom Viridiplantae; phylum Streptophyta; class Magnoliopsida; order Asparagales; family Amaryllidaceae; genus Agapanthus; species Agapanthus africanus. Next base: position 214,968,183 of record JASDDO010000004.1, read on the forward strand.
AGTGGTAGGCACAGTCTTGGTAGGAGCCCTGTTCAGAAGATATGCTGCTGATTCTAGCGCATAACCCCAAAAAGATCGCGGTAACTCAGCATTACTCATCATGGATCGTACCATATCCAATAGGGTTCGATTCCGTCTCTCCGATACACCGTTATGCTGTGGAGTGTATGGAGGAGTAAGCTGAGAGAGAATTCCTTTCTCTTTTAGGTAACCTAGGAACTCGGCACTCAAGTATTCACCACCTCGATCAGATCTAAGTGTCTTGATACTTTTGCCGGTTTGGTTTTATACTTCATTCTTATACTCTTGGAATTTCTCAAAAGCCTCGGATTTATGTTTCATCAGATAAATGAATCCGTATCTTGAGTAATCATACGTGAAAGTAATGAAATAGGAAAAACCACCTCTTGCATGTGTAGACATTGGACCACATACATCGCTGTGTATGAGTCCTAAGAGCTCGCTCGCTCTTACTCCTTGTCCAGTAAATGGAGTCTTTGTCATCTTTCCTTTGAGACAAGATTGACAAGTGTCATAAGTTTGATATTCGAACGAGTCCAAATATCCTTCTCTATGCAACTTAGTCAACCTTCTCTCATTGATGTGACCCAGTCTACAATGCCATAAGAAAGCTTTATTTAAATCTGGAGACTTTCTTTTTAGTGTGTTCTGGACTTTGAAAATTTGGAGTTTGTTTAAAACATATATACCGTTATTTAGTGTACCTGACCCAATCAAACCATGATTAAGGTGGATGTCAACAACATCTCTTACAAACGTGAAATCATAACCTTTATTTGATAACAAGGAAACTGATATGATATTACACGTTAAGCTTGGTACAAAAAAACAGTTATGTAAAACCAAAATGTGTCCACTCGTCAATCCTAGGTGATAATCCCCGACGGACGCAGCTCCCACGCTAGCTCCGTTAGCAACCTTTAGGGTCATATCACCTTCCTTCAGCACTCTATGGTTTCTCGGTGCCTGCAATGAATTGCAAATATGAGATCCTGATCCGGTATCCAATACCCAGGAAGTAGAGTTGATCGACAGACAATTCTCAATTACAAACACACCTGAAGTCGAAGCCACAGCTTGCTTCGGTTCCTGGTTCTTGGCGTTCCACACCTTGCAATCCTTCTTCCAGTGCCCTTTCCTGTGACAATGGAAGCACTCATCCTGGCCAACTACCGGTACCGCAAACTTTTTCTTTCCCTTCCCTCCCACCTTACTTACACCTCCTCTAGGTCTGGGTACGGCCTTCTTCTTCCTTCCTTTGGCCCTAGCCTTGGACCCGGAAGAAGATGCACCGCCAACAAACATAGCGGGTGTTTCCCTTGCCTTCTGCAAGGTGCCCTCTGCACTCCTTAACATGTTCAGGAGTTCCGGAAGTTCAACTTCTTTTCTTTGAATGTTGAAGTTCAGGATAAACTGGGCGTAGGTGGAAGGAAGGGACTGGAGAATAAGGTCTATATAGAGCTCATTATCCAAAGTCGTCCCAAGGTCTGCGAGCTCTTTTATATAGCCGATCATCTTTAGGACATGTTCTCCTACCGATGACCCGACAGCCAACCTCACTCGAAACAAGTTCTTAGAGGTCTCGTATCTTGCTAAACGAGATTGCTCTCCATAAAGTTCCTTTGTATGGAGAAATATGGCATCAAGTTCCATATCCTCGTGCCTCCTCTGATGTTCATTGTTCATCGAGGCAAGCACGATGCACTTGGCTTTCGCGCAATCGAAATCCCAGGTTTTGCGGATTTCTTTATCCGCATTACTGGATTTGGGACCAGGGACAGCAGGTGCCGTAGCGGTGAGGACGTACACCAATTTGTCATAGGTCAAAACCATTTTGACATTCCGCAGCCAATCTTTATAGTTTGGCCCTGTCAGTATATTTTTCTCTAAAAGTAACTTAAGTCCAGTCATTTTTAGGGTCGCTGCAATTAGGAGAGGGAGAAGAAAACTCTTTAGCATGATGCTCTTGCAAGTTTAGAGTGGTTTTTAGTTTATCTAAACTGGATGGCTCCCACTGTTTCTCGAATCCTTCCTCAAACCATAAAAGAAGAATTATCCAGGACTATTCTCACTGTACAATACTTGCTTAACCGTTCAGCCAGGCTGGTGTCGGTACTTCGAGGGAGGTTTTCCAACGCTTTCGCGAAGTTCCTTAATTAAATAACCTCTTTTCTCTGGGGGCGTAACCCCGCTGACACCTTTCTGGACACCTACTAGGTTTATAGCATTGATCGTTAAGTGACGAATATCCTGATAAGTAGCATATACTCACAGTAGGATCGGGATCCAAATATCATCGTATGATAATGTTGAAGGAATGCTACCAACATTCATCAAACTCCAAATGGTATGCATCTCTTTGCAAATTTCAGTTTCTTTAGAAATTCCCGATATAAGTTTTTGCCCCATGCTCTTATGACCTTGGCTTTGGTCAAAATGTCATAAGTCACATGTCAAGTTCTACCCGTCATTATCTTGTCAATTTGAACCCATCCGTATATACCCCTGACTTTGGTCAAATGGTAATACGAGTGTCCCAAACCAACTCATCTATCTTATGCAACAAATGAAAACCCAGCAGCTACCAAACACTATGCCTTGACTTTGGCCAAAATGCATAGCTTGAATACTACTGAATACCCAAATGAAATGACGGAGGGCTACGAATGGTTTTGGCGAAACCGTGAACGTAGTGAACTTGATATAACCGAAGGAACCTGATAGCTTTTAAAAGGAGTGGTTAAAGCTCCGCATTTAAAAATATCTGTTTTAAAATTAACCGAGTGGTTTCTTTTAAATTGTTCCAACGATTAAAACTTTGGCTTATTTTCTTTGCATTATAGATAATGCGTCCCATCATTAACCTATCATTGCAGAGAACAACGAAAATATGACGTCCTCTTATGCCATCCGCATTCGCCACTGGGTCCCGTCATTACCCGTTAGGTTACTTAACTAACGACAGAGCGGGGGCTGGGCTAGCGCGGGTGTAAAACATAAGTGACGTCTAAAATAGCTATCATATATATAGATATTTTACATTCGTCTGACGCAATGATATTCATTCCAGATCACAGATGAACTTAATTGGATTTGCTAGCAATCCGTGTTTGTTTTGAGCCTGCAACAAAAGACGGATTACACAGTTGTGATGAATAGCCATTACCCCACCCAAGACCTCCTGCGGGTGCGGCAAACTACCCGCCCGGCAGTTTGTGCACCCCACCTTGGGTCTGTCCTAGGAGCAAAAACAGTAAAATGAAATAATACAACGGTGGCTACAACCGCAACCTGGATGTGCCCCGCAAAATAATATTACAACAAATTACATTTACATCAAATGAATTAAATAATAACCCATCACATAACCCCGGCTATACATCACAATAGTCCAACACAGTTCATATGCACAAACAGATAAAATCCATTACAGAAATGTGCAACCCCCTGCCAACCGACATACTAGAAGTTAGGGGAGGTTTACGAACACATTAAACAAACACAGATATAATCCAACAAGCAAATATTGTATAATTTCGATCGATTAAACACTTTTAATTTTGCTCCAATACTTCTCTGTAAATTTGAAACCTGAGCAAAAATAAAAAAATTCCAGAAAATACCAAATATCCCATAGAACCAGCACAGTAAATTTGGGTTCCTGAATCGCCAACTCGGCGGCGGAAGCGCGGCGGATCGGTAGGATCCGCCGCGGTTCCGCGGCGCTGTAGACGATTCAGGGGCCCAAATTTCTTGGGTGTTCTTCTACTGTCATTTTAAGCGTTCTGAACCTCCCTGAAAAATTTTTGGACTTCATTTAAAAATCGACAGAAACTTGTAATTTCGGGCTTTTCCGGTTTCGTTTTTTTCCGTTCGAAATTCATACAAATTTGCAAGTAAGTTATTTATTGTTTAGCGAGTCTCTGATACCACTGTAAGTCGATGTAAAACACCCCACGACTTGCGGGGAGGCGGAAATTTGAAAAACGATCTTGTTCTTTGCTTAAACATCGACTAACCGCATGAATCGAAGCTAAACGATAACTAACATGAAACATAGAATTTCTATACTACTATGCTTAGGGATTATACCTAACGAAACGTGTCCTTCGTCTTTGCGAACTCCACCTCCTCCTCGGCCTTCTCGAAGTAGTAGACGATCCACCCGAGAGCTTTACTCCAAGCTTAGCCTCTAAACTTGAGGCAACTAACCTTCTTTAAGTGCTAATCAAAGAAGCTAGGTGATATAGAGTAAGGGTTATGGTTTAATTAGTCTTGCTAATCCTTGTACTCAACACATGAGAGGGGAGGATTAGGGTTTGAAGAGGGAGAGCTTGAGGAGAGAGAAGATGAGAATAATAATGAAGTGAGAATAATGAGTTATGATAATATATATCAAGCATTTCTTTTTATCAAGAAAAGAATATAAATGAATTTAGCAACCATGCTTGATAATATCTAGTGATGATTCACTCCATTAGTCATTAAGCATTTATCATGCATTAATGACATGGATGAATCATCCATATGACTCACTAATCACATTCATTGTATATGCCACCTAAACCTCCTTAGTCACCACCTTCTAGAAGCTTCTCGCGCAATTACGAGAACGCCCCTCCTTTCCGCAAAAATACGGAAAAACTTTAGACTGCATAAATCCAATAACCGGATACCAGTAACTGGCTTAAACCAAAGCCGACTGGTAAAAACTGTCCGAAAGTCGTACGTGCGTAAACACACGTATGCGTCCGAACCCTTGTCGTAAAACCATACGACCTCTATATCGTTTCGCCCGGAGTAGGGAAACTCTCTGTGTGGGACTCTAGAGACTCGACTACTACGCTGGCAGTGGGTTTAACCACAGACCGCAAGCGGCACTAGCTGTACGTAACGGTCCCCAGGTAGATGTCGATAAGAAGGCCGATGAGGGAACCCATCCGAACTCCTACTGAGTCTGATGTGACAATCTCCATACAGTCCGGTCCGTTCGTCCAAGACTATCGCATATCGGGCCTAGGGGGGCGGCAAGCGTCAGTCCCCTAATAGCGGTATAAGTCGTGTCGGAGGGAAGCCCATTACACCCTAAGAAACTACTGGAACCTACCAGCAAATCTCGCTTGCCCTGGCCAGGGACTTTGCGTAATGGCTCTCTGACACAGCGCGATATCAACCCCCAATACCGGGAGAGACGAATCCTGTCTAACCGCCACTGCCTCCAAGTGCTCGGGACTGCACCCAACTGCTACCTGTTTGCACGACTCGTTTGAGCCGTGGTAGGGTAGCAATCTAAGAACAGTGGGACACACTCGAGGCGAAGTAGCAGTGTCAAGTCTGCGGACTCTGCTGTACTCATGTCACCTGGGAACTGTTCACTGACGACTGGTATAAAACCAACCAACAGTTCCCTGTGAGTCCTGTCCGGTGTACCCGTAACCTAACGAGCACCTGCATATTATCTCCAGTACGACGTACTGACGGCTGTGGGACAGACCATTTCCCCAACTGGGATGAGAAGCGTACACACTAGTCTACTCCGGAGTATCGATGCTCTGTCTCGATAATCCAACGACTAGGGACCTGAATAAGGATGTGCTTGTAGACTACCCAGCCCCCACTAGTGTGACTGCCATCACAACGCTGGTAGTCAAGCAAGATCCTAAGAGCTCTATCAATACGTATACTCACATATTAAGATAGAAAAAACCAAGTAGCATACTACCATATTTAGCAAGACTGTTATATACATTTGTTGGAGATAGTGCCCTCAGAGTCAATTATTAGGTCACAGGTACGTGATTGCAATGATTGATGGAGGACCTATCCCGGTAGGACAGTCTTACTCGAGATGATAGTATGCTATCTGGTTTACCTTTATCATCGTGTACTGCTTTAAGTGACCTGACAAGTCGCTATTACACGTTGATAGAGCCCCTAGGATTCTTGCTTGACCACCAGCAGTATGAGGGCGATCATATAAGTGGGAGCTGGGGTCTATAAGAATATCCTTAAATGGTCCCTAGTCGTGTGAGTTTCGAGACAGGGCATCGATACTCCATAGTAGACTAGTGTATACAGTCGAGACCCCGACGAGGGGCGGTGGCCGGTCTCACAAGCCACTGGTGTCAGTTGGATCACCTAAGATGTATACAGGTGCTCATTGGGTTATGAGTACACCGGACAGGACTCGCCGGGAACATGCTAGTTGGTCATATACCAGACGTCAGATGGCAGTTCCCTGGTGACATGTGTGCAGGTTAGTTCATCGACCTGGGGATCGTCATTTGTCTCGTGTGAGTTCCCACTGTACTTTGATTACTACCCTACCACGGCTCAAAGGAGTCGTGCAAACAGGTTTTAGTTGGGTACAGTCCCGAGCCACATGGAGGCAGCGAGCGTATCTTCAGGGGTTCGTCTCTCCCGGTATTGGGGGTGAGGTCGTGCTGTGTCTAGGAGAGCCATTACACGAAATCCTTGGCCAAGGCAAGGAGATTTACTGGTAGGTATTCCAGTAGTATCTCAGGGTGTTCTGGGCTACACTCCGACACGACTTGTACCGCTTTTGGGGGTCTGACTTTTACCAACCCCCTAGGCCCGCCATGCGATGCTCATAGACGAACGGACCGGACTGCACGGATATTGTCACTGACAGGCTCAGTAGGGCGTCGGGATGAGTTCGCTCATCGACGTCCCTTTTAGTCAATAGCTGGTGGCCCGTCACGTATTGGCTTATACCTCTGACGTGCTAGTGGTTAAATCCACAGCCATAGTATTGACGAGTTTTTAGAGTCCACCACACTTTCAGTTACTCAAGCTTTCGGGCGAAACGCTGTAGATGCCGTATGGAGATATGGCAGGGTTCGATCAGATACGTGCGGTATTGCACGGATCGTGATCGGACGGTTTTTACTAGCCGGCTTTGGCTTAAGCCGGATCTTAGTATTTGATTATGTAGTTTTGTCTCATTGCATTTTGTATTTCGGTCGAAATACAGATGCGGGTGTGTATGCACAGTATCGGGGTTTTTCCTGTAATTTATTACGGGACCAGTTTTATGGAGTTGCCAGTTTGCTTTCCGTTTCGGCCGATTTCCATTGTTCCGTTCATTGGCCGAAGTTTGGTGGAGGAGGGCTTATTTGCATTGTTGCAAATAGGCAATTGTGGAGGGCTTACCTTGACCTTTGTTGTGATGATGAGGTTGGTGGAGTATGGCTTTGTTGTTTATCATTTCCTTTTTCACCTCTTGCTTGAAAAAGAATTGATCTTTTTTTCACCCACAATTTGAGTGGGGCCGGTCACTGTTTGGGATTGGAGTGAGGTTTTATTTGTATGGGGCCGGCCATGATTTCCTGGGGGAGAGAGAGAGGTTTAATTGTGTGATAATATTCCTTCATGATAATTTTTGGTGGGCCATCCTATTAGTGTGTGCTGGAATGATTATGTGAAGGAATTATTTTCCTTTGGGGTTTAATTAATTCACACATGAATTTAAAGGACAGCTTGCTTCATGGTTTCTTTTTCCAGTGAGCTAAAACTTGGGGGCCTGGCCGAGCTTCACACATTTCCATTGCATGCTTAATTTCTCCATCATCCATCCATGAAAATTCTTGTGCTATATTCCTCCGACCATGGCAACCTCTTAACCCCAAAGTGACAACCATTCTACACTGTTCTACAGCAAATCTTGGACGCGTCGGCCAGCCAACTTCGCGCCCGAGTTGTCTCGGTATTGAGGTGGGAGCCCGTAAATGAATCCGGCTACGTGGTGCCCTTCTGGCGAGGAGGCGACCACCGGAGTTTTCCGCAGGAGATCGGGACGACGACGAGAAGACCGGAGGACTCGGATCACCCGGTATATTTCTTTCCCTTCTTCTAGTTAGCTTAGACTTGTTAATGGTTACGATCCGGATGTTTAGTGCGCGGTGGTGCCGGTTTGCTAAGTCCACAAAATTTAAGTTTATCACCGTTTCCGCGTTTGGCCGTCGGATTGACGGCCGGGGCGCCGCCGTGCACTTACAGTGGTATCAGAGCCTCGCCATTAACTTAGTCTAGCTTTGTGTAATGTGTTTGCATTTCCGATCGATCAAAAAGTTCCAAAACCCGTATTTTGATCACATCAGTTTTCTGTTGGAAATTTTTAGTGTCCAAAAATTTTTCAGGTTGCATAAAATTGATCTACATGAAATTCTAAGAGTTCTGGAAAAAGTCGACACACCGATCTCCTCAGGGGAGCACGGAACCGCGGCAAAACCCTGCTTGTTGCCGCGGTTCCGCCGCAGCATGGAGGATACAGTGGGTCGGTTTTTTTACAGTTGGCTTCTGGGATGATTTTAGGGGTTTTGGAATGTTAAATTTGGGCCCATAATTTCTGTGAGTGCTGCAGTATTGTTTTGGGGCCCACTTGTTAATTTTTGATCAATCGGAAAATTTTAAACACATTTTTTCACAGTATTTACATTATATCTGCGACCGTGAATGTCACTTGATCGGTAAATCCGGTCTAACTGCTATAGCCCGGTTAGACGGATTTGCGAACGTGACTTTCACGTTGATGTTCTATTTTTGCTGTGATGTTGCGGATCGGTCGTAGGGGATAGCCTGGATGCAATGCTAGTACAGTTGTGGTTGTATTATGTACATTTGATATTGCGGGGCGAGCGTCCGACATGTGGACTGCCGTCACTGCCTGATTGTATTATTATTTTGGGGCACGGCCAGGTTGCGGTCGTTGTACCCGGTGTATGTATATTTTACTTTCTGTACTAGGATTACCCCAGGAGGGGTGCACGGATAGCCGGGTTCTAGAAGGCAACAAGCCCGCATCTCATGGCATTGAGACAGAGGGGGCTTCACTCTAGAATTGGCGGGCTATTCGCCGCACTCGTAGGGGGTACAGGTTGACCCAGGAGGGGTGCCCAAGTTACCGGATTCCGTGAAGTGCTGGGTGGTCCATTCACGGTACTGAAGGGGGCTGCCTCGCTTCAGGTTTTGGCGGGTGACTTGCCGCGCCCGTAGGGGTCTAGGATTTCATTGCACAGGCTATCCACACGACCAGGGGAACGTCGGGTTTCAGTAGTGGCTCTGTGAAACCCGGGGATCCCAGATATCTGTATTGTTTCTGTGATGCTGTACATTTTCTGTGATGTTGCATTTCTTTCATGCCTTGAGCGAAATATAATATATTGGTATATATATTAGTAGATGTTGTATATGTTTTTCATCCGCGCTAGTCCAGTCCCCGCTCTGTCGTTAGTTAGCTAACCTAACGGGTAATGACGGGACCCAGTGGCGAATGCGGATGGCATATACGTACATCAGTATATTTTCGTTCTTTTTGGTGTGATCAATTGATGGGACTGCATTGATTCGGATCAATGCAAGTTAAAACAAACCTAATCTGATGTTGTTGGAACATTTTTCAAAAAGCAGTTATTGCAAGGACGTTCACTTTTGTTTTGCATCGTGATATTCAGTTGGAATATCCTGCTCCTCAGTCGACGAGGCAAGGGCCGAGATCCCTTCATCGGGAGTGACCCCTTGGACAAAAGTTTGCGTCGGGGCATTAACTTCACTATAGCCGATTACTTTTGCTTTGCATCGCGGTATTCATTTGGAATATCCTGCACCCCATTCTACGGGGAAAGAGCCGAGATCCCTTCACCGGGAGTGACCTCTTTAGCAACGGTTTTCGTCACTATATTTTTTAAAAAGCTATCCGTTCCTTCGACGATATCAAGTTCTTTACGTTAAAGGTTTTCGCCAGAAACCATTCGTAGCCCTCCGTCGTTTCATATGGGTGGTCAATAGTATTCAAGCTGTGTATGTTGGCCAAAGTCAAGGCACTGTGATTGGTAGCTATTGGGGTATTCATATGCAGCATAGATAGATGCGTTGGTTTGGGACAGTCGTACTGCCATTTTGGCCAAAGTCAAGGGTATGTACGGGTGGATTCAAATTAACCTGGAGAATGACGGGTAGAACTTAACATGTGACTTATGATATGTTGGCCAAAGTCAAGGTCATAAGAGCATGGGGCAGAAATCACATCGGGAGTTTCAAAAGAACTGAAACTTGCCAGATATGCGCATACCTTCTGGAGTGTGATACCGTGAGCGGATTCCGTCACGTTATCATGCGATGATAGTTGGATCCCGATTCCCACTGATGAGTTAGTTTACTCCTTGGATAACCCCGACTAATTCTTCTTTCAGGTTTGGAGGAGAATTTGAGGTACAGTGGGAGGATTCCAGATTAGATAAATTGGTAACCATTCTGATCTAGGTTAGAGTGCACGCTGAGTGTTTCTTTTCTCTCTCTCTTTGGCAGCGACCATTGACCCGACCCTAAGACAATGACTCAGTGACCAAGTTGACCGAACCTTCTTAACACTGCTTTTGGATTGTCAGAGTTGCAAACCTCATTGCCACTCCTACTTTTACCCTTTTCTCCAGGACACCCCGTATTGCTGCGAACGTCCACTTCCATTGAACAAAACCATCGTATGGTTAGATACGAACTCGAAAGAATTTATTCGAGGATGGTTTCAGGTTCTGGAGAAAACGGATAGGACTATTCAGTTGTCTTTTCCTTTTACCCTCTCTCAGGTTACGAGTACTCCTTGGTTTAGGGGTAGTACACCTATTACGCAAATTGGATTGTCTTCTTCCAAACCTTAGGCTGGTGCCGACCGGTAGGGAATGAAGAAAACCAATTAGCATAACGATGGTGTGCAGAAGGTATTAGGTTAAGACAAAGTAAGGGATTAGTAAAAGCGCAAAGTAAATTGCAACAGATATTCACGACCAAACCAAGTATTTCTTCGCCAATCTTAAATCACCTTTGTATTTCTCCAGAACACTCCGTATCACTACGAAGATCCACAGTTTATTGGATACTCCATCGTATGGTTATATACGAACTCGAAAGGAACTTGTTCCAGTTCGGGGATGGATTCTGGTTCAGGAGAAATTGGAATAAGATTTATTCAGGTGTCTTTTATCTTCACCTTCTCTCGCATTGCGAGTGTTCCTAGGATTGGGACAGTACACCCATTATGCTTATTGGATAGTCTTCTTCCAAACCATAGGCTGGTGCCGAACGGTAGGGAAGGAAGAAAACCATTTGGCCTAAAGGGGTGTGCAGAAGGTAAAGGCTAAAGACAAATGAAGGGATTTGGAGAGGTGGCAAAGAATTACACGGTTACAGTTGTGAATCTGGATACTGGAAGAGGCATTACTAGGAATACCAGGATACCCTATCGAAACATTTCGATGTTTCAGTTTCACTGTGTAATGTTAAAAGAAAACTGATTTCCCGATTAGATACTTACTCCAGGGTATGTATTTACCAAGTATGATTCTCACATCTGTATGGTTTTACAGATGATGAGTGGGAGTAGGTTATTGGGAATTGGGTGATCATCCTCATTATATCGGGATTCGTTGTAATCGGTGATATTTGAGGAAATCACCTGGGCTGTTTGCCGGTCGGCAAATATTTGATTTTGAATATCCGTTGTTATGCACCAATTTCAAATCGATATATCTGTACGTCTATTTTCATAGAGTGAGATATACCCTTTTGAAATTATGTCTATGACATTTACCTATATCAGTGGATGGTTAGGTAAGGAGCATTGAACATCGGTGTAATTCTTCATAACCAAAGGTACAGTTTTCAACCTACGACACACAGTGAATGAGTTATCAGACTCAAGGGACTTATACAGAGTATTGTATGTTGTCCAGGGTCCATCAGGACAGAGGGGTTGGTCCTCGTACTATATTCGGTTTACTTATGACTTCTCTAGTTTTTAGACAGGTGTTTCTTCGAAACACAGGGTCTGAATTTTGAGAAGTTGTAGGTATTTGAATAAAGTAGAGAACCGGATATTGCAAGTATCGGGATTCTTCAAAGTGATAGAAGATGTAGATACTTGTGTATGGTATTCAGTTGATAGTAATGATTTACAGATCTTGCTTCTCTTTCAGGTTACTCATAATTGGAAGTGTTCCTAAGTTGAGTAACGCTGATCCGCCTCCTTCCATTTAGTTGACATGCGCTGGATACAGCTGCATGATTTGAATCTGGTTCAATTAAATCAGTGCCTCTGTTTCTATATTGGATATAGTACAGTTCATATCTTAACATTGTTAAGGTACGGGGAGTTTTCCGGCTTATGATTAAAACCAGACACTGGACAACTCAAGGCATGTTTCTGTAATGGCTGTTTGTGGGTTGACCCAGGCTATGACGAGGGTTGACTTTCTACCATCTGGATGAACAATAGCAATATTGTTCTAGACTCACCACAGTTTTATTAAAAATGGATTTTTTCAGAAAACAGTAGTGGGAGTATGGTAGAACTGGAAGTGATTCCAGAACCACAAACGATTACTGAATATTTGATAAAGAACCTAAAGATTCAATCTGGATTGACATTCCATTGGCCACTCCGCAGATACGGTGGGTAACTTCAGGCACCCGAGAGGTACTACGGTAGCCTCAAGGACGGTGACAGGGAAGTTCTTGTTTACCCACATTTACCATTGTTGTTGTTCCAGGCAGCGAGACCCGGCGGGAGGATGAGTATAGCGTCATTCTAAACTATTTTTAGAAGTGTACGTGTATATGACTCTGCCAGAGGGTTGTCGTAGTCAGTGGGAGCAGCGGAAGCATTGGTGGACAAGTAGCTTATGTCTATTTATAGACTAAAGCAGATGTAGCGAAGATAGATCATCTATTTCTGATGTGACAGTCATGGGTTTGACTTCATCAGAATAGTGGATGGATCTGTTGAGATGGTAGTAGGGTGTGATGTCATGGTATTTGGATGACATACACAGAATAGGAAAAGAAACTCCTATACTACAATCGGTTATACTTTGGTCGTCACACAGTGTTTTCTCCACATAGGACTTGGATATTATATCAGACATACTGGTCACTAGATCTATGGTTTTAGATCTAGATTTGGGTGGTTTCCCAATCAGGGTACTTAGACAGCATTCTAAGGGTATTTAGAATGAACGACTCCATGCACGGTAGTATACCTGCAGAAGATGGAGTCACCCTCTCCAAAGGAGTCTTACAGACTAAAGGGGAGAGGGACGTGCATGATTGGCAGATCACTTGCTCAGGCAATTGAGTCAATCATGAGATGTCAAGTACCACACCAGATGTTGTTCTTGCACTAGATGCAATAAGTTGACATTGATCCAATCCTGGAGAAACAGTAGGAAGCAGTTTTAGAACATAAGTGGATGTTCTAGGGATATGATAACGACAGCCTCATGTGGGAGACAGTTATCATTCCAGGCTTCCAAGGTGACATGGACGACAAGGAGGTTGTCAGAGTTATAGTTTTTCCTTCTGATTAGGGGCAGTATTTTGGACAGGTGATCCAAGGCAATACTGAGGGAGGCATGGCGCAGGATACTGATTAAGTTCAGTTGACGATACAGTCTAAGAAGTTTGGATTTGGAGTTCATTTATGAGCTATGTCCCATCAGACATCCAGACACATTCTAAGACAGGTATTGCTCTTTTCGGGAGATGGGTTTTCTCCGCGAACTTGAGATATAGAGAGACATAGAAAGTGACATCAAGGCGGATCCACTCACTAAGGCTATTCCTCGAACGCAATAGTTTTCGCAAGCGAGCTTTGTGAGACTGATTAGTAGAGGAGTTGGGTGTTCGGTATCACACGGGCTGTGAGTATGCGACATCGCAATAATTAGCCTTGAGTGCAAGTGGGAGATTGTTGGAGATAGTGCCCTCAGAGTCAATTATTTGGTCACAGGTACGTGATTGCAATGATTGATGGAGGACCTATCCCGGTAGGACAGTCTTACTCGAGATGATAGTATGCTATCTGGTTTACCTTTATCATCGTGTACTGCTTTAAGTGACCTGACAAGTCGCTATTACACGTTGATAGAGCCCCTAGGATTCTTGCTTGACCACCAGCAGTATGAGGGCGATCATATAAGTGGGAGCTGGGGTCTATAAGCATATCCTTAAATGGTCCCTAGTCGTGTGAGTTTCGAGACAGGGCATCGATACTCCATAGTAGACTAGTGTATACAGTCGAGACCCCGACGAGGGGCGGTGGCCGGTCTCACAAGCCACTGGTGTCAGTTGGATCACCTAAGATGTATACAGGTGCTCATTGGGTTATGAATACACCGGACAGGACTCGCCGGGAACATGCTAGTTGGTCATATACCAGACGTCAGATGGCAGTTCCCTGGTGACATGTGTGCAGGTTAGTTCATCGACCTGGGGATCGTCATTTGTCTCGTGTGAGTTCCCACTGTACTTTGATTACTACCCTACCACGGCTCAAAGGAGTCGTGCAAACAGGTTTTAGTTGGGTACAGTACCGAGCCACATGGAGGCAGTGAGCATATCTTCAGGGGTTCGTCTCTCCCGGTATTGGGGGTGAGGTCGTGCTGTGTCTAGGAGAGCCATTACACGAAGTCCTTGGCCAAGGCAAGGAGATTTACTGGTAGGTATTCCAGTAGTATCTCAGGGTGTTCTGGGCTACACTCCGACACGACTTGTACCGCTTTTGGGGGTCTGACTTTTACCAACCCCCTAGGCCCGCCATGCGATGCTCATAGACGAACGGACCGGACTGCACGGATATTGTCACTGACAGGCTCAGTAGGGCGTCAGGATGAGTTCGCTCAACGACGTCCCTTTTAGTCAATAGCTGGTGGCCCGTCACGTATTGGCTTATACCTCTGACGTGCTAGTGGTTAAATCCACAGCCATAGTATTGACGAGTTTTTAGAGTCCACTACACTTTCAGTTACTCAAGCTTTCGGGCGAAACGCTGTAGATGCCGTAAGGAGATATGGCAGGGTTCGATCAGATACGTGCGGTATTGCACGGATCGTGATCGGACGGTTTTTACTAGCCGGCTTTGGCTTAAGCCGGATCTTAGTATTTGATTGTGTAGTTTTGTCTCATTGCATTTTGTATTTCGGTCGAAATACAGATGCGGGTGTGTATGCACAGTATCGGGGTTTTTCCTGTAATTTATTACGGGACCAGTTTTATGGAGTTGCCAGTTTGCTTTCCGTTTCGGCCGATTTCCATTGTTCCGTTCATTGGCCAAAGTTTGGTGGAGGAGGGCTTATTTGCAATGTTGCAAATAGGCAATTGTGGAAGGGGTCTTTGCATATTTCCTAGTATCATGATGGCTCACCATACCTTGACCTTTGTTGTGATGATGAGGTTGGTGGAGTATGGCTTTGTTGTTTATCATTTCCTTTTTCACCTCTTGCTTGAAAAAGAATTGATCTTTTTTTCACCCACAATTTGAGTGGGGCCGGCCACTGTTTGGGATTGGAGTGAGGTTTTATTTGTGTGGGGCCGGCCATGATTTCCAGGGAGAGAGAGAGAGGTTTAATTGTGTGATAATATTCCTTCATGATAATTTTTGGTGGGCCATCCTATTAGTGTGTGCTGGAATGATTATGTGAAGGAATTATTTTCCTTTGGGGTTTAATTAATTCAGACATGAATTTAAAGGACAGCTTGCTTCATGGTTTCTTTTTCCAGTGAGCTAAAACTTGGGGGCCTGGCCGAGCTTCACACATTTCCATTGCATGCTTAATTTCTCCATCATCCATCCATGAAAATTCTTGTGCTATATTCCTCCGACCATGGCAACCTCTTAACCCCAAAGTGACAACCATTCTACACTGTTCTACAGCAAATCTTGGACGCGTCGGCCAGCCAACTTCGCGCCCGAGTTGCCTCGGTATTGAGGTGGGGGCCCGTAAATGAATCCGGCTACGTGGTGCCCTTCTGGCGAGGAGGCGACCACCGGAGTTTTCCGCAGGAGATCGGGACGACGACGAGAAGACCGGAGGACTCGGATCACCCGGTATATTTCTTTCCCTTCTTCTAGTTAGCTTAGACTTGTTAATGGTTACGATCCGGATGTTTAGTGCGCGGTGGTGCCGGTTTGCTAAGTCCGCAAAATTTAAGTTTATCACCGTTTCCGCGTTTGGCCGTCGGATTGACGGCCGGGGCGCCGCCGTGCACTTACAACATGTGAATATCCCAAGCTTCCATTAAGTAATATACAAACTAGTATGATACAATAATGGCCCCTAGGGCATATACACTAACAGGTAAGGTGGGAGTCAAGGGAAAGGAAAAGGTTGTGGTGCCAGTAGTGGCAAAGGACGAGTGCTTCCACCGTCGTAGGAAAGGCCATTGGAAGAAAGATTGCAAAGTTTGGATTGCCAAGAACCAGGACCCGAGGCAAGTTGTGGCTTCGGCTTCAGATGTGTTTGTAATTGAAATTGTCTGTCAATCAACTCTACTTCCTGGGTATTAAATACCAGATCAGGATCTCATATATGCAATTCATTACAGGCACTGAGAAACCGTAGAGTGTTGAAGGTTGGTGATATGACCCTCCAGGTTGCTAACGGAGCTAGCGTGAATGCTGTGTCCGTAGGGGATTATCACCTTGGATTGGCGAGTGGACATATTTTGGTTTTGCACAACTATTTTTGTGTACCTAGTTTAACGTGTAATATCATATCAGTATCGTTGTTATCAAATGAAGGTTATGATTTCATGTTTGTAAGGATGTTGTTAACATCCACCTTAATCATGGTTTGATTGGGTCCGGTACACTAAATAACAGTATATACGTGTTAAACCAATTACAGATTTTCAATGTCCGGAACACACTAAAAAGAAAGTCTCCAGATATAAATCAGGCTTTCTTATGGTATTGTAGACTGGGTCACATCAATGAGACAAGATTAACTAAGTTACATAGAGACGGATATTTGGATTCGTTCGAATATCAATCTTATGCCACTTGTCAATCATGTCTCAAAGGAAAGATAACAAAGACTCCATTCACTGGACATGGATTAAGAGCGAGCGAGCTCTTAGGACTCATACACAGCGATGTATGTGGTCCAATGTCTACACATGCAAGAGGAGGTTTTTCATATTTCATTACTTTTAGGGATGATTACTCTAGGTATGGATTCATTTTCTTGATGAAACATAAATCCGAGGCCTTTGAGAAATTCCGAGAATATAAGAATGAAGTAGAAAACCAAACCGGAAAAAGTATCAAGACACTGAGATCTGATCGAGGTGGTGAATACTTAAGCGCCGAGTTCCTGGGTTACCTAAAAGAGAATGGAATTCTCTCTCAGCTTACTCCTCCATACACTCCACAACATAACGGTGTATCGGAAAGACGGAAACGAACCCTATTAGATATGGTATGTTCCATGATGAGTAATGCTGAGTTACCGCGATCTTTCTGGGGTTATGCACTAGAATCAGCTGCATATCTTTTGAACAGGGTTCCTACCAAGACTGTGCCTACCACACCATATCAGATGTGGAGTGGGAAGAAACCCTATCTTTAGTATCTGAAGATATGGGGATGTCCAACTTTTGTTAAAAAGCAGCATGCGGACAAACTCGAGGCACGATCAGTACAGTGTAAGTTTGTAGGATATCCAAAGAACTCCAAGGGGTATTTTTTCTATTACGCAGAGGAACAAAAGGTTTTTGTTTCTCGTAATGCCTATTTTCTAGAACAACAGTTTTTAGAAAAGGAAACAAGTGGGAGCGCAATAGAACTGGAAGAAATTCCAGAACCATAAACTACTACTGAAAGTTTGGTAGAGCCAGAAGTTCTAGAAGAACAGGACATTCCAGCACCCCTCCGCAGGAGTAGTAGGCCGTCCCATCCGCCTGAGAGATACTACGGTTTTCTCATAGATGGGGATAGGGAGGATTGCGTCATTGATAATGATGAACCTACTAGCTTCCAGCAGGCCATCCAGAGCGGCGACTCAGTAAGATGGTTGGATGCAATGCGGACCGAGATGGAGTCCATGTACACCAACAAAGTATGGACTTTGGACTTTGCTCCAGATGGGATAAAACCCATAGGATGCAAGTGGATCTTCAGGAAGAAGATTGGTGTATATGGACAGGTGGAAACCTATAAGACTAGACTTGTTGCAAAGGGTTTTCGTCAAAGACCTTGTTTGGACTATGACGAAACTTTTTCTCCAGTGGCTATGCTCAAATCCTTTCGGATCCTTCTTGCCATTGCTGCCTTCCATGATTATGAGATCTAGCAGATGGAAGTAAAGACAGCTTTTCTAAATAGTAATTTAGAAGAGTGCGTCTATATGGATCAGCCAAAAGGTTTCAATCAGAGTGGGAGCAGCGGGAAAGTGTGCAAGTTGCTTAAGTCCATTTATGGACTAAAGCAGGCATCGTTGAGTTGGAACATCTGTTTTGATGAAACGGTCAAAGAATATGACTTTATCAAAAATCTAAATGAACCATGTATATATAGTAAAATTGTAGCACGAACTGTCGTATTCCTCGTCTTGTACGTGGATGATATTCTCTTGATAGGAAATGACATTCGTATGCTACAATCTGTCAAAAGATTCTTGTCACACAGGTTCTCCATGAAAGAACTGGGTGATGCCTCTTACATTATGGGGATCCAGATCTATCGTGATAGATCTAAGAGGATGTTGGGACTTTCGCAGTCTAGGTATATCAACACTATACTGAAAAGATTCAGTATGGAAGATTCTAAGCGCGGTAATTTACCGGCTTGTCACGGAATCAACCTATCTAAAGAGATGTCTCCCAAGACTGATTTGGAAAGGGAACGCATGTCAGTTATACCCTACGCTTCTGCGATAGGCTCTATAATGTATGCAATGTTGTGCACCAGACCAGATGTAGCTTACGCACTGAGTGTGGTTAGCCGGTATCAGTTAGACCCAGGGGAGAAGCACTGGATAGCAGTAAAGAACATTTTCATGTACCTGAGAAGGACTAAGGATATGTTCTTGGTTTACAGCGGAAAAGACCTCAAGATCGAGGCTTTTGCTGACTCCAGCTTCCAGAGTGACAAGGATGACTCCAAGTCCATGTCAGGTTATGTTTTTACCCTCAATAGAGGGGCGGTGTGCTGGAAGTGTTCCAAGTAGGACACCGTTGCTGACTCGACGATGGAAGCGGAGTATATCGCTGCTTGCGATGCCGAAAAAGAAGCAGTCTGGATGAAGAAGTTCCTAACAGAATTTCAGGTGGTTCCTACCATTGTTGATCCAATACCGCTGTATTGTGACAACAACGGCGCTATAGCTTTAGCGAAGCAACCTAGGTCCCATCAGAAGTCCAGACACATCTTAAGGCGGTATCACCTAATCAGGGAGATCATAGATCGCCGGGAGATCGAGGTCCGGAGAGTTGTTACAGAGGAGAACACTACAGATCCATTCACAAAGGCCTTACCTCAGACACAGTTTGAGAGACTATTCGAGATGATAGGACTTCGATACGCCAGTATATGGCCCTAGTGCAAGTGGGAGATTGTTAGTGTATATGCCCTAAGGGCCATTATTTTATCATATTAGCTTGTATATTACTTAATGGATGCTTGGGATATTCACAGTTGTATAACCAGTCTTGCTCAATATAGTAGTAAGCTACTTGGTTTATATCTATCTTAATATGTGTATATGTTTCTTTTAGCATATCACGAATACATATTGATAGAGCCCTTAGGATCTTACTTGACTACCAGCGCTGTGATGGCAGTCACACTAGTGGGAGCTGAGTAGTCTACAAGCACATCCTTTTTCAGGTCCCTAGTCGTAGGATTATCGAGACGGGGCATCGATACTCCAGAGTATACTAGTGTATACGCTTCTCATCCCAGCAGGGGAGATGGTCTGTGCCATAGCCATTAGTACGTTGTACTGGAGATAGTATGCAGGTGCTCGTTGGGTTACGGGTACACCAGACAAGACTCGCAGGGAACTGTTGGTTGGTATTATACCCGACGTCAGTTAACAGTTCCCAGGTGACATGAGTACAGCATAGTCCGTTGACTTGACACTACTGCTTCGTCTCGAGTGTGTTCCCACTGTTCTTAGATTTCTACCCTACTACGGCTCAAAGGTGTCGTGCAAACAGGTAGCAGTTGGGTGCAGTCCCGAAGCACTTGGAGGCAGTGGCAGTTAGAAAGGATTCGTCTCTCCCGGTATTGGGAGTTGATATCGCACTGTGTTTGGAGAGCCATTACGCAAAGTCCCTGGCTAGGGCAAACGAGATTTACTGGTAGGATTTCCAGTAGCTTCTCAAGGTGTAATGGGATTCACCCCGACACGACTTATACCGCTTTTAGGGGACTGACGCTTGCCGTCCCCTTGGCCTGATATGCGATAGTCTTAGACGAACAGACCGTACTGTACGGAGATTGTCACATCAGGCTCAGTAGGAGTTCGGATAGGTTTCCTCATCGGCCTTCTTATCGACATCTACCTGGGGACCATTACGTACAGCTAGTACCGCTTGCGGCCTATGGTTAAACCCACTGCCAGCGTAGTATCGAGTCTTTAGAGTCCCATACAGAGAGTTTCCCTGCTTCAGATGAAACGATATAGAGGTCGTATAGTTTTACGACAGGGTTCAGACATATACGTGTACTTGTGCACGTATGATTTTCGGACAGATTATACTAGTGGGCTTTAGTTTAAGCCAGATTCTAGTATTGGATTATTGGATTTATGCAGTCTCGGCATACCCGTGTTTTTCGTAAATACGGATGGGAGGTGCATTCTCGTAATTAGTCGAGAAGCTTCTAGAAGAAAGGTGACTCATTTAGATTTAATTCATTTATGAATTAAACTAAGTGAGGTGGAGAGCTTATGTGTTATTTGCATTAAATGAATTAGTGTGTAACGTTTCAGAAATCGTTTTGCGAATTCTCCCGTTTTAGGGCAAAATTGTCGGTATTTTCCGTTTTAACCCGATTTTGATCAAACTTCCGTAGAAACTTACCGGCACCTTTTTAAGCTAAAATAAAGCTTTTGCGCGAACTTTAGGGGTATTTGGGAGGTTTTGGTTCAGATAGAATTTTTCCCAAATAAAATATTATTTTAAGCGGTATTTGGTGCACGTAAATCGGGAAATTTCTTCTCTTGAGAATAAATTTATTTTTTGTCACTAGAATATTTTGGAAACTTCTTTTTAAATATCTAGATATTTTTTGGAGTGCAAAAGGTTTTATTTTAAAAAGAAAAGAAAATGTGTAAAGGTGGCATATAACATTTATTAGCATTTATTACTCTTTTTCCTAGCAATTCTTCACAAAAAATCACAAAAATACCCCCTCACCTCCTTGGCCGGCCCTTCCCTTCGTCTTGCTGCCCCTTATCATTTCCACCCCTTTTCTTCTCATTTTGCTTCAAAATAATCAAGATATATCCAAATAAATTCATAGAAATTCAAATAAAATCCAAAACCTTCATTCTTCTTCACAAAAGTTGTATGGATCTTCATTCAAAACATTATTTTGGAGGAAAAGATGATGAGTTTGGTTTCTTGGTTTTGATGTTTTGTGGAGGTATAAAACCCTAACCTTAATCCTTTTTGTTGTAACTAAATTTCTAATTAGTATATTAATTGTTTATTTAAGCTTTTAATTTCATGTTTGAAATTCAAGACTTAATTTTTATGATAATATAGTTAGGGTAAAAACTTGATTTATGTGTTTAATGTTCATTTAAAGTGTTAATTTGTGATTTGGAAAAGATTAACCTAGTAGAAATGTTAATTTTTTTTTATGAATACTATGTTTAATTATGCAATTTTTCTTACTAGGTTTTTCCTAAAATTTATTTAGCAAGTGTTAAAAATATAGGAATGGTTTAGATAGCATAGTTAAGCTATTATAAGGTGTTTGTAATCGCTAGATATGCGTTAGCTTGATATTAGTGTGAAATATTGCGATAAGCTGCTTACTAGGTTTCAGGGTTTTTCCGACGTTGGTTCGATTGGTCGTTGCGAGATTATATCTATTGTATTCCTCGTAATTCTTGTGTTGTGTTGCGCGATCGGGACGATCGGGGTCCAGACTTGGTGTTTTGTAGTTTAGCGACCCCAATTAGGGTTTTTGGCCGGTATCGTGCGCAATAGATGCGCTAAGCGTGCAGTGTAATTTTCAGGACGTTATTCTTGCGTTTCGATGCCTTTTCGTCGATGTAGGATTTTTGCTTATGTGATGTGTTTGTGAAATTTTAGGTTCGCAAGCGGGGACTTCGGACGCTACGATAAGGGAAAACAGGTGGTAGGTTTCACTTAGCCAGGAGCGTTGGTGAGTAGATTTAACATCTACAGAGGAATCGCCCGCATGGCGTTATGCGTCTGGGCTAGAGATGTTATTTCTGTCGCATATTCTATGTCATATTTAGAATTGCGCATTTACCCTATTACTTAGATATTTTTGTTCTTGGACTAGCATCCTTAGAACACTGCACATATTATTGACGATTCATGTTGCACGAGCACTGATTGTATCCTACACACACCGTCAATAATTTCCATGTCACGCACAACCCACTTATAGATATGATATTGCTTGGTTAGGGACATTGAGACTTTGATTCATATTTCTTTACGCATTGACTTGTAGCATACCTGTATTCCTACATGCTAGTTACATGTATACCTATAGAGTATCGTACCATTAGTGGTAGGTACATACGCACTTTATGTCATAGTTAGAGGTATACCTTGCACACCTATTTCACTTATACCCAGGGGGTATACTACATCATTACTTGTAGGTAGATACATATATCTTGATATACCTTTATGTTTTCACATACATCTGGTTATAGCTACATGTTTACCTTTACTTAATGCTATTTAGAATTGGAGAAAATAGGAACCGCATGATATTTTATATTAACTTGTTGCAGTTAATTAGCGGCTTTCCCTTGATATGCTTTCATTACAGTTTTATGTTGCATATATTATATTCATGGATTTTCACCTTGAGATATGGATTTTTCAAGATGTTTTCTGGATTTGGGGACCGTGGGAGTTCATGAAATTATGCATTAATTGAAAAACCCGGTTTCCCTTGATATGATATTTCAGCAGCCACCATGAGATTTATCGGTTCGGATATATATATACCCCACACGAGGAACGGAGGGGTCCGTGTACGGGTACCTGGTGGGGCCCGGAGGTACTCCGGGGCAAGAATCTCAGTGAGGAGATGAGTTAGTGGTGGAACCATACTTTCCGGTGACATTACCAATGAATCGGCGGTAATCATGGGGATACCGTTGGGAATCATGTACGTATAGATACGTGGAAAGACGAGGGTCAAAGATAAGCACTCGTGCTTTTCGGATAGCGTGTGATACGTACCTATCAGGGGGCCAGTCGTGGTGACAGCACCTGATAGATCAGCAATTCTGTGTCGATGCTTGACACATTGGTTTCATGATATTTCTTTTTACTCCTTTGTACATATAACAGGGGTTTAGGCTGCTGTTATATATGCCCTTACACCAATATTAGTGGAATGGGACGCTAATATATGTGTATTGACATTAAATTTATACATCATCATATTTATTTATGCAAATATACCTAGAATGTAAAGGACTCATTGACATTGGATTTAGGACATTTGAGAATTCATTTGATATTGATTACAGGATATATGTGAGATCTACTTGATATTGTACATTCGGAGTATACGAGATACACTTGACATTGTACATACGGGATATGTGAGATCTACTTGATGTTGTACATTAAGGTTATGTGAGACTTACTTGATATGATAGCCAAATTGGGGGCTGATTTGAGGAAAATTGGTATTTGGATTGTCTTGATGGATTTTGATCCTACCACGATGTCAGGATTCCGTGGAAATGACATGTTTCATTCCATACTCTATATTTATTGTTTATGCACTGCTTCTTGTATTAGTAGTACCTGTTAGATTACCTTCCATGACTGTTGCATTTACATACCTTTATTCATATCATTTCTTCATTTATTAGTAGTACCGATATAGTACCTTACATGATGCTGCATACAGATTGTCATATTAATTCCGCTTCATGTGTAGTTGTACCTGTTAGTGTACCTTTCATGATTATTGCATTACATATGACTATTCATTGATATTAAATGCTTATGTTAGATTCGCGTTGTACGTGCATACTCGCGATTACGTGCATATGTTATTTACTATTCATGAGTTGGCAACTCACCCCCGTTGTGCCACAGTGTTTGCAGGTGTTCCTCTGGATAGTCAGAGGCAGGCTATTATCACATATCTTATCATCTTTTGCTACGGATACCGCATCAGCTCACAGTGTGCAGTTTGCTTAGGTGGGTTTTGTGGTTATTCGTTGTAATGTATATTCGTTGTATCCCTGTACTCTCCATCTACTATTTTCATATTGACTTAGAGACTTGGTGAGGATGATATTGTATATTATTTGTGACTTGTTGTCTTTTATACAGTTTCCTTTCTATCGTCTTCTTTTTCTTCGCTACGGCGTCGTATATTTGTTGTGGTGGTTGTTTTCCGCCTTTGAGCGTGTATTTGCTCCCGTTTGGGGATGCTTTACTTTATATTTATGTTGTACCCATTTTTGGGGCTAGCTTTTACAAAGGAGGTGCTGCCAAAATTTTAAAGGAAATAAAGTTGGACTTTTAAAGAATTCGGGTTGCGATTTCAAAGACTTTTAAACAATGTTTCTTATCTTTTCTTGTCTTTTAATGGTTTAGATTTCTTGGTTTTGGCTTTCTTTTACTGCGTTACGCCTGTAGACGTTGCGTAGTATTAGGGCCGTCACGTGCCAATTTCGGGTCGTGACAAAGTTGGTATCAGAGCGCTAGGTTTTTACCTTACGGAGTGTAGGATGACCTTGGTATGATGGAGTAGGTAGCTTAAGCAGAGTAACGTAGTGTGTGTATGTCTGTAGCATACTCACGATGCAGTACTCCGCCTAAAGTGATCTAAGTACAATTACTTGAAATTCCTTCCTTGATGATTCATATCCTTGTGATTCGATTTCCGTGTTCATATCGAATCCTATCCCTATTTATAGCCTTTGCCGCCGACGACTATGGGGACTCAGTGAGGTGCAGCGAGGGCCGAGGTCAGAGTTGACTCGGGTGGGTCAAGGACTGACCAGGATGGCACGCTCGTTGCACAGGTGTAGACGGATCCGCCTTCGACAGATAGTATCGCTAGGCTTATGGCAGAGATGCAGGACATGCGCCAGACGATGAGTTCTTTGGTGGAGACCATTCGAGCGCAGCGACAGGAGGTTGTCACCCCTGTTTCCCAGTTGTTCCTTGCGATCAGCACACAGCTTTCCGTCACTTACATAGCACCAGTAGATGCAGCCCTAGTTGACAAGACTTATTCCAGAGACTTCGGGAGTTCCGGGACCGTGGAGGACTCGTACCGGGGTATCAGCTCAGAGACAGAGGCTTAGTCGTCGAGACAGCTTTCGTGACCGTTGCGGGAGTAGCAGAGGTTTGGGACGAGGGGATTCTTGTTAGCTAGATCAGCCGTTTGTTGTGTTAACTTCTGTCAGCGATTCTTTTGTTGCGCGACACGTATTTCAGTCGTATGCCAATCGGTTAGGAGATTCATCCGTCACTTGATCCTTCTAGAGATGTTGGATTTGACGTTCTCCTGGGCACGGATTGGTTAGTTACGTGCTAGGCGTCTGTGGACTACCGTGAGGAAACAGTCAGGTTTTGTTTTCCCTGGCGAGTCAGTTCTTGTTGAACAGGTGGATAGTTGTACCGCCTCTCATAACTTGAATTCAGCCTTTTTGCTAGTCAGCTTTTGAGGGGAGGATGTCGTGGATTCTTGGCGTTCATTCGTGATACCGTAGCCATAGAGGGTTGTTGGACCGGTTTTCTTTCGTGCAAGAGTTTTTCGACGATGTTCCAGAGGAGCTGGCAAAGCTTAGGGAGCTTAAGGATCAGCTGCAGAGTTGTTTGTTGGGGAGTTTTGTGCGTCTGAGCGTTTCGCTTTTGGAAACTCCTATTTCTGTTCGTCAAGGAGAAAGACGACAGATTGCGGTTGTGGATTGATAGATCGTCAATTGAACCGGCTTACGGTGCAGATAGGTATCCTTTACCTCGAATTGACGATTTCTTCGATCAGCTCCAGAGTGCAAGACATTTTCTAAGTTTGTTCGGGATCAGGCCATCATTGATGCGGGTTCGGAGTGATGACATTCCGAAAACTGCCTTGTGCGTGCTACGGGCTTTGTGTGTTTTGGTTGTGTCGTCGGACTCACCAATGCCCTAGCAGCATTCGTAGATATGATGAACCGGATTTCTTCAGGCCGTTCCTCGACCAGTTATTGTTGTGTTATTGAAGACATTCTGGTCTATTCTTTGTGTCTTGAGGGACAGGAGCAGCACTTGAGGATTTGTTTTGCAGACATTGGGAGAGCCCAAACTGTTTGCTAGATTCTCGGAGTGTTCCTTCAGGCTTGTTTGTGTTGACTCCTAGGTCTTGTAGTTACGGGAGACGGTTTTTCGTATAGTCCCGAGGAAGATCGTGGCCGTACAGCTTAGTCCCGGCTTATGTTCGGATGGAAGTCCGCAGATTTTTAGGCTTAGCAGGTTTTTACCGCCGTTTCGTGCAGGATTGCTAGTGTAGTGCTGCACCGTTGACTGAATTGACCGGAATAGAGGTTTCTTTTCTTTGGACTGAGGCATGTGTGCGGAGTTTTTGGCAGTTGAAGATTCGATTAACAACTGCATCAGTTCTTTCTTTGCTTTCTGGTTCGGGCGACTTTGTTGTGTAACTGTGATGTTTCGCGAGTGGGGCTCGATTTTGCGCTGATGCGGCACTATAAAGTTATTGCTTTTGCTTCCCTACATTTGGAGGAAGTACTAGCAGGATATTCCACTCACGATCTAGAGATGGCCGCGGTGGTCTTGCGTTGGAGATTTGGAGACACTACTTGTTCGAGAGTCGTGTCAGATTTTCACGGACTACCAGAGCTTAATGTACAACTTCCTGCAGCGAATTTTGATTGTTAAGATAGTCTTTTGCAGATTCACAGTTCTTGTGTGATCGTTGAGTATAGCTTAAGTTCGCCTCTACTGAGGGGACATCTTACTCATGTCCGCGCTCGACCACTTTTCCTTAATCGCTTTCGCGAGACACTGCCCGCCGATGCTCATTCGTCAGAAATACTTGAGCATACTCGGCTGGGTAATGATTCGGAGTCCTTGATTTGTGACAAGGGTGTGCTGAGTTTAGGGATTCGTTTGTGTACCTGATACTATTGGGTAGAGACGTGAAATCCTAGAGCAGGCACATCTGTCAACTCTCTGTACTCATTCAAGTTCCACCAGCATTTGACGTGACTTGTGAGATAGTTACGGATGGGCAAGGATGTAAAGAGAAGTTTCGGATTTCTTTACAAGGTGTTGTCTTGTTGTGTGTTTTTGTTGAGCATCTGAGACCGGCTGGAGAGTTGCAACCTTAAACCGTTCCGAAGTGGGAATGGTAGCAGATCTCCAGGAATATTCTTTGTGGCGTATACCCAGGTTTAGTCAGGGTGTGACTCCACTCGGATGCTTGTTGTCCGGTTATACTCAGGTTTCTCAGTTGTTCTTTATTAAGTTTGTGCATTGCATAGAGTTCCTTCATGGGTCGTATCCAATGAGGGCACCCTATCTGCTTGTCGTCTTGGGCAGGAGCTTCAGGAAGCCTTGGGTACTGGTTGAGCTTTAGCTCCGTTTTTCCATCCGTAGGATGATGGTTTTGTGAGAGCGGGCTATACCGACTCTGGAGGATATGCTTGTGCGTACGTATTAATTGTTGTCGGCAGTTGGGATAGTCACTTGCCATTGTTTGGATTCTCCTTCGATAGCTGTTATCAGGAGGCACTCCAATTGACAACCTTTAAGTTTTGTTTGTTAGGTGGTGTCGATCTCCAGTCTGTTTTTCTGACTCTGCGTAAGTAGGATTTTTGGACCCCAGCTAGTCTAGAGATTTCGGAGATGATCCAGTTGGTTCAGGTCAGAATGAGAGTAGCCCAGTGCAGACATAGGTCTTATGCCGACCGTAGTGGTCGCAGACTTGAGTTCGCAGTGGGAGATCATGTATTCCTACGGGATTTTCCGATGAATGACGTGATGAGTTTTGGGAAGTATCCCAGGATTGTAGGTCCTTTTGAGATCCTCAAGCGAGTTGGTTCCCTTGCCTATATTTTGGCACTTCCGCCCAGATTTTTGACTATTCACCCCGTTTTCTTTGCGTCGATACTTTACAATTACCTTCATGACCTTTCTCACATGATTCAGCACCAGACCATTTGGCTTGGACGCGATCGTTTCGTTCACCGGCAGCCAACTGTGTTAATGGCTCGGCAGGTGGAGAAACTTCGGTAAAGGGTCTTGTCGTCTGTGAGGGTTCTTTGGCGTAGCTGTATAGTGAGGTGATCACTTGGCAAGCTGCGAGCGAGATTTGGGAGCTTTGTACTCATCTTCTTGAAGGTACGCGTAGATGAATTTTAATTCGGGGACCGAATTTCTTTAAGGGGGGAAGATTGTAACGTTTCAGAAATTGTTTCGCGAATTTTCCCGTTTTAGGGCAAAATTGTCGGTATTTTCCGTTTTAACCCGATTTCGATCAAACTTCCGTAGAAACTTACCGGCACCTTTTTTAGCTAAAATAAAGCTTGTGCGCGAACTTTAGGGGTATCTGGGAGGTTTTGGTTCAGATAGAATTTTTCCCAAATAAAATATTATTTTAAGCGGTATTTGGTGCACGTAAATCGGGAAATTTCTTCTCTTGATAATAAATTTTTGTTTTGTAACTAGAATATTTTGGAATCTTCTTTTTAAATAATTAGATATTTTTTGGAGTGCAAAAGGTTTTATTTTAAAAAGAAAAGAAAATGTGTAAAGGTGGCATATAGCATTTATTAGCATTTATTACTCATTTTCCTAGCAATTTCTTCACAAAAAAATCACAAAAATACCCCCCTCACCTCCTTGGCCGGCCCTTCCCTTCCCTTTGCTGCCCCTTATCATTTCCACCCCTTTTCTTCTCATTTTGCTTCAAAATAATCAAGAAATATCCAAATAAATTCATAGAAATTCAAATAAAATCCAAAACCTTCATTCTTCTTCACAAAAGTTGCATGGATCTTCATTCAAAACATCATTTTGGAGGAAAAGATGATGAGTTTGGTTTCTTGGTTTTGATGTTTTGTGGAGGTATAAAACCCTAACCCTAATCCTTTTTGTTGTAACTAAATTTCTAATTAGTATATTAATTGTTTATTTAAGCTTTTAATTTCATGTTTGAAATTCAAGACTTAATTTTTATGATAATATAGTTAGGGTAAAAACTTGATTTATGTGTTTAATGTTCATTTAAAGTGTTAATTTGTGATTTGGAAAAGATTAACCTAGTATAAATGTTAATTTTTTTTATGAATACATTGTTTAATTATGCAATTTTGCTTACTAGGTTTTTCCTAAAATTTATTTAGCAAATGTTAAAAATATAGGAATGGTTTAGATAGCTTAGTTAAGCTATTATAAGGTGTTTGTAATCGCTAGATATGCGTTAGCTTGATATTAGTGCGAAATATTGCGATAAGCTGCTTACTAGGTTTCGAGATTTTTCCGACGTGGGTTCGATTGGTCGTTACGACATTATATCTATTGTATTCCTCGTAATTCTTGTAATGTATTGCGCGATCAGGACGATCGGGGTCCAGACTTGGTGTTTTGTAGTTTGGCGACCCCAATTAGGGTTTTTGGCCGGTATCGTGCGCGATAGATGCGCTAAGCGCGCAGTGTAATTTTCAGCGCGTTATTCTTGCGTTTCGATGACTTTTTGTCGATGTAGGATTTTTGCTTATGTGATGTGTTTGTGAAATTTTAGGTTCGCAAGCGGGGACTTCGGACGCTACGACAAGGGAAAACAGGTGGTAGGCTTCACTTAGCCAGGAGCGTTGGTGAGTAGATTTAACATCTACAGGGGAATCGCCCGTATGGCGTTATGCGTCTGGGCTAGAGAAGTTATTTCTGTCGCATATTCTATGTCATATTTAGAATTGCGCATTTACCCTATTACTTAGATATTTTTGTTCTTGGACTAGCATCCTTAGAACACTGCACATATTATTGACGATTCATGTTGCACGAACACTGATTGTATCCTATACACACCGTCAATAATTTCCATGTCACGCACAACCCACTTATAGATATGATATTGCTTGGTTAGGGACATTGAGACTTTGATTCATATTTCTTTACGCATTGACTTGTTGCATACCTGTATACCTACATGCTAGTTACCTGTATATCTATTGAGTATCGTACCATTAGTGATAGGTACATACACACTTTATGTCATAGCTACAGGTATACCTTGCACACCTATTTCACTTATACCCAGGGGGTATACTACATCATTACTTATAGGTAGATACATATATCTTGCTATACCTTTATGTTTTCACATACATCTGGTTATAGCTACATGTTTACCTTTACTTGATGCTATTTAGAATTGGAGAAAATAGGAACCGCATGATATTTTATATTAACTTGTTGCAGTTAATTAGCGGCTTTCCCTTGATATGCTTTGATTACAGTTTTATGTTGCATATATTATATTCATGGATTTTCGCATTGAGATATGGATTTTTCATGATGTTTTCTGGATTTGGGGACCGTGGGAGTTCATGAAATTATGCATTAATTGAAAAACCCGGTTTCCCTTGATATGATATTTCAGCAGCCACCATGAGATTTATCGGTTCGGATATATATATATACCCCACGCGAGGAACGGAGGGGTCCGTGTGGGGGTACATGGTGGGGCCCGAAGGTACCCCGGGACAAGAATCTCAGTGAGGAGATGAGTTAGCGGGGGAACCATACTTTCCGGTGACATTACCAATGACTCGGCGGTAATCATGGGGATACCGTTAGGAGTCATGTACGTATAGATACGTGGAAAGATGAGGGTCAGAGCTAGGCACTCGTGCTTTTCGGATAGCGTGTGATACTTACCTATCAGGGGGCCAGACGTGGTGACAGCACCTGATAGATCAGCAATTCTGTGTCGATGCTTGACACATTGGTTTCATGATATTTCTTTTTACTCATTTGTATATATAACAGGGTTTAGGCCGCTGTTATATATGCCCTTACACCATATTAGTGGAATGGGACGCTAATATATGTGTATTGACATTAAATTTATACATCATCATATTTATTTATGCAAATATACCTAGAATGTAAAGGACTCATTGACATTGGATTTAGGATATTTGTGAATTCATTTGATATTGATTACAGAATATATGTGAGATCTACTTGATATTGTACATTCGGAGTATACGAGATACACTTGACATTGTACATACGAGATATTTGAGATCTACTTGATGTTGCACATTAAGGTTATGTGAGACTTACTTGATATGATAGCCAAATTGGGGGCTGATTTGAGGAAATTGGGATTTGGATTGTCTTGATGGATTTTGATCCTACCACGATGTCAGGATTCCGTGGAAATGACATGTTTCATTCCATACTCTACATTTATTGTTTATGCACTGCTTCATGTATTAGTAGTACCTGTTAGAGTACCTTCCATGACTGTTGCATTTACATACCTTTATTCATATCATTTCTTCATGTATTAGTAGTACCGATATAGTACCTTACATGATGCTGCATGCAGATTGTCATATTAATACTGCTTCATGTGTAGTTGTACCTGTTAGTGTACCTTTCATGATTATTGCATTACATATGACTATTCATTGATATTAAATGCTTATGTTAGATTCGCGTTGTACGTGCATACTCGCGATTACCTGCGTATGTTATTTACTATTCACGAGTTGGCAACTCACCCCCGTTGTGCCACAGTGTTTGCTGGTGTTCCTCAGGATAGTCAGAGGCAGGCTAATATCACATATCTTATCATCTTTTGCTACGGATACCGCATCAGCTCACATTGTGCAGTTTGCTTAGGTGGGTTTTGTGGTTATTCGTTGTATTATATATTCGTTGTATCCCTGTACTCTCCATGTACTATTTTCATATTGACTTAGAGACTTGGTGAGGACGATATTGTATATTATTTGTGACTTGTTGTCTTTTATACAGTTTCCTTTCTATCGTCTTCTTTTTCTTCGCTACGGCGTCGTTTATTTGTTGTGGTGGTTGTTTTCCGCCTTTGGGCGTGTATTTGCTCCCGTTAGGGGATGCTTTACTTTATATTTATGTTGTACCCATTTTTGGGGCTAGCTTTTACAAAGGAGGTTCTGCCAAAATTTTAAAGGAAATAAAGTTGGACTTTTAAAGAATTTGGGTTGTGATTTCAAAGACTTTTAAACAATGTTTCTTATCTTTTCTTGTCTTTTAATGGTTTAGATTTCTGGGTTTTGGCTTTCTTTTACTGCGTTACGCCTGTAGACGTTGCGTAGTATTAGGGCCGTCATGTGCCAATTTCGGGTCGTGACATAGTGACTCATGAGATGATTCATCCAAGTGAGTTAATGAAGCATTAATTGTTTTAATGACTCATGAGATGATTCATTCATTTGTATTAAATGAAGCATGGTTGTAATTATCTCATATGATTTATTTGATAATTATTATCCTTCATAATATATAGAAATGAGTTATATTTTCATTTCATTCACACATACACACTCTCTCTCCTCAAGCTCTCCTCTTCTTCAACCTAACCCTAATCCTCTCACACATACACACTCTCTCCCCTCAAGCTCTCCTCTTCTTCAACCTAACCCTAATCCTCTCATGTGTTGAGATCCCAAGGGTTAGAAAGACTAATAGATCCTTAATCCACTTCTATATTTTCTAGGTCACTTGGATTAGCAATCCTAGCCACTTAGTTACCACAAGTGAGAGGTTAAAACTTGGAGAAGGAACTCTCGGGTGGATCTTCTATCACATCGAGAAGGCCGACGAGGAGGTGACCAACAAGAACAAGAAGGACTAGTATCTTGAGGTATAATCATCTATCATAGTAGTTTAGAATTTCTAGATAGTTTGTTAGTTAGAGTTTAGCAAAGATCCGTAAAGTTAGTCGATGTTACCTTAAACAAAATGATTGTTTTACCTATTCCTCCTCCCCGCATCTTGTGGGGTGAGTAACGTCGACTTACAGTATAGGTATATGTATATATATATAGTCCCATACCTATGTGTGTGTATATATATATATACATATCCCCATATACGCACCAGTAAAACAAAGTAAGCATGTGTGTGCGTGCGGGTGTAAACCTTATTCTAGGGCTCGGGACTAAACTAACTAGCGACACCATCATCCAGTTATACTAAAATTATCCATGACCCCCAAAGTCTATCTAGCTAAACATAACCACACAATAACATACAAATATATCCATATAATATATATATACCATATACTATACTACGAACGGCGGAGGTGCTATACGCCATCTACCCGACTTCCCCCGTAGATATAATCTACTCACCTGATCCTCGCTTGCTGGAGTCGATGATGCCACGCTCATCGTCGTCGTCTTGAAATCCACACGGGGGTACCTACAACCAATACATAATCGCAAATGCATATTAAAATCAAGTCGGAAAACCAAAACGGCACACGTTTCACTCATAGGTTAAAACCTATAGCCTACGCCTGCAAAACTACCAAACAACCCCTGTCGCTGACGTACAAACATCAGACGACGGAACACAATATCAAATACCAAATCCCAAATTAAAACGAAGTCGTAAAACAATGCAGCAACTCAAGAAAATGGTCCTAGATTTTATCCTAAGTGAAATTAGCCAATTTTGCATATATGGAGGGTCTAATTTACTGGAGATAAAGCCCTGGACTAAACACAGATCATTTCTACTCTACCCAGGCCGTAAATTGCGGCCAAAATGAGTAAATTTGCGGCCAGACCTTGGAGTGGGGGTCTCAGGTTTTGGGTATAGGTTCTAGGTTGCCTGCACATCTCTCATTCTTTGCTAAATATTTTTCAGGTCACCCGGGTTATAGCAGATCACCAAAACGCATCACAATTCTCACAAATTCCCGATATCGGAGTTTCTAAGTTTGGGGTTTGGGTTTTAAGTCTCTGTTTTAGTTCAAATTACCATCACTACAGGGGTTGTAGTCCCCAAATACACCTTTGGAATCAATTCAAACCCTAATCCCCAACTTGGAATTTCAAAGTTCACTATACAACTCGATATTGATTCTAAACATGTAAGGATGCTAAAGAGAATGAAATACAACTCTAATGGTAAAGGAATTACCTCATTTGGCAACTCAAGAATTTTCTTGAGTTGCCCCAAGTACCCAAAATGCAAACTTTCTTGGGCCAAAGTGTAGCTTGTGAGCTTGTGCATGCTTTTTGTGAAATGGAGATAGACTTTTGAGTAGTTTTTGGTGATGGATTGAGGGTTTGAAGAGGATAGGGAAGGAGGTGCTGCCATGAGAGAAGAGTAAGGAAAGAAATGAAGAAGAAACAATAAGGGACAATGAGCCATGGTCTTGGGTTGACCCCTTACCTCTCTCTCTCTCTCTCACCCATACTTATTTGTTTATTCCATTATCTTATCTTATCTTTTCTTTTCTTTATCTTTTCTTCTCATTCAATTAAACTAAAACATGCTTGAAAATGGAGAAAAGCCATGCTAGGAAAAATGTAAAAATGCCAAAAATGACATGCGCATGTCATGTGCACAAAACACGCTTAATGCGCGATTAGCGATATTTAATCGTGATTAGCATTAAATTATTGTATAATAAATAATAAAATTTCACAATTTGCTTAAATCCAATAAAACGCCCTCTGTTTAGTAATTTCCATAATTTTCCAATTTTTTTCCCAATTTATCGGTATTTAATTATACCGCCTTATTAAAATATTCAATATAATATTATTTAATTATAAAAATTCCTAAGTTACATATCCGCGTGTGAATAAAATCACATCGCCCACTCGATCCGCTAATATAACATGTCGTATCTCATAACACGACTCAAATCACATCACCGATCTCACGGCATCATGCCAATCACATCGACTCCTCTCCAAGTATCATATACTATCCTCATCATACGTGTATACACATATGTATATATATATATATTAACAAATCCACACACACACATACATATATAACCATATACACCGACAACATACCACGTGTGTGCATGTGTGTGTGTGTGTATACCTTTACACTAGGGTTTCGTAAGTAAGAATTAAACTAAAACACTAACTTCTAGTAACACTTTAGAATTCATTTAGATTAAGTTCGTGTAACATAGCGTTAAAGCGTGTTTTTCATAAAATCTCGTAATTCATTTAACTTCCACATAAACTAGATGTCACGACCCGAAGGTACGGAACGTGACCGGCACTTAAATTACGAAACGTCTAGAAGCGTAACGTAATCTAAGCAAGCCGAAGCCCGGAAATCTAAACCCTTTAAAAGAAGAAGTGTATGAAAATAAGTTTTAAAAACAGCATCAAATTTCTCAAAAGTTTCGGCAGAGTCTCCTTTGTAAAAACTGGCCCCAAATGGGTATAAATAAGAATATATACATATGCAACAATAAAAAAGCATCCCCAAGCGGGAGCTAGCTCTACGCTAAAAAGGCGGAAACAAACACACAATGCACTATAATATACAGCGCCGAAGGGCGAGGCTCAAAACTCAAAAGAAAACCAAATCCACCAGAAACCATAATAATACAAGCGCGACACTAAGGTCGAAATAAAAACAACTGGTCTTCTAAATTATCAAGTAATACAAGTCTGGTTGATGGAGCTTACTAGATACAAATGAAATAATAAAAGTACAACGGCGGTTCTGATACAAGCGAACCAACCTACCAAGCAAATCATCCTGAATGAAATGATGTGCTAGCAAGCTGCCAAGGAAACCTGTAAATCGAAACCTGTAAGAAAAATTTGGCACAACGGGGGTGAGTTGCCAAATCGTGAGTAGAAGACATCTGCGAGTAGAAATCACATGCACGACGTTGTCCTAGGTCATAATAATATACTTAATATATCACTAGTCATCTAGTAGTGGCAGGGTAATAAACTATGCGTAAGTGCAAATGCTCAGTGCTCGTGTCAGTGCCTCAAGTAGTAACATGTCATGTGTATGAGTATGCATGCACCATGAATGTAAAACAACCAACTGTGAAATCTGGGTATATCTGTATAAGAAATCTTTAACTTTATCATAGTAAAATATGTATGGTAATCTGAAACATCAATGAAATCCATGGGAATCCGTGTCAAGTATCGACACAAAACATGTAAATCTCAAAGTCTCAATACCTCATAGTCTCAATATCTTGGGCTTCGTCAGTCTGGATCGGCCCAAATCATCAAATCCCACGACAACGGTCGGTATCCTCCAAATATCCGCCGCGCCAGACATCACCGGTAGGTAGTCTTCCCCTGCCAGGCTCATCGTCTACAACTCGATCTTCTTGCCCCGGGATACCATACCGGGCCCACCATGTACCCGAGACGGTTCATCCACTCCTCGAATCGGGTCCTGAAATCCAACAGAAAACATGAAATCTCATGGTGGACGACACATACATCACGAGAAAACTGCAACTTGTATTTTAAAATGAGAGGGAGAGGGAGAAGTTTTTTATATATATTCTTGCGGTTTTCCCCAAAATCTAGAAATCTCATAAAAATCCAAAATCCCAAAATCATGAGTAAGTAATAATGAGTATCGGCATAAGCCCCACAATACTGCATGATAGTATGAAAATATGAATGCAAGAAGTGTCTATGTAATAAATGCAATGTCTAACTAGCACATGAGAGTAATCATACCCTATTATATTGATCTAGCCTTTAGTTGATTCTATCAATAAAAGATAACATGTTCTAAAGTGTACGTGACATGGCAATTACCGATGATGATGTGTGTGATCCGGCAAATAAGTGTACGTGGAACATGCGCATCATCGGTAATGGTGCTGGTGTCCTAACAGGCAGAGTTTCATATTAACTAAAGAAACATATGTATGAACATGCAACGTGATGATTACAATCTGAATATAAAGGTGAATATGTATTAACCACTCATTTGGAATATACATAACTAACTACAACTAAATGACTCGAGCCTAAACTAGTATCTATCTAACCCACTAAAGAAACTAGTCGATAGGAAATAAGAATCCACCTAAAGTCTGAGTTGATATCCCTAATAGTCAGCGATCCAGCCTCAATAGAGTCACGTACATAGTACGACTTCCTTGAGTCACGAGTGCGGATCAATCATCACATCTATGCCTCGTACGGTAAAATCCATCGTACGGCATCCCAAAATCGGGGTACGGGTCAACTACCACCTATGTACATCATCATTTGTATAATATCATCATCAAATATTATCATGATCAAGGGTATTGTGCTATAATCACATACATCCCAATATCATCAAATATATATCATTGTGTGTGTAAATATACATCGTCAAATGGTCCTCAGAAATGTCATGTCACATATATCGTATCGTGATTAAGTCACATATTACAATCCGGGTTCTATTTTAGAGTCTCGTATATCTCAATGTCATCATCACCTATTATCGTTTATGTATAAATATCCATTTTCTCATTTCCCAATGATCCGCTAATATCATAGTACATCTCATATCATACTCGATCGTATATCTTTAACTCACGGCATCACGCCCAATCATACTGACTCCTCCCTAGATATCATATAACCTCCCATATCACGTGTATATGTTATATATACATATATATATATATACACATATAGAAACCTACACACATTCATATATATATATATATATATATATATATATATATATATATATATAAATACATATACACCAAGTCAAATGTATGTGTGTGTGCGTGTGTGTGTGTGTATACCTGAAACCTACGAATTCCCTCCATGGCATTCATCCTATGGTTAAATCATTCTAAATCAGTCTAGTCCAACCTAAGGTTTTTAATAGGACCCTACTCGCTAAGAATCTAAGGTCATGTCCGACATTCTAATGGCAGTAAGTAATACCCCTATTCTACGTTTGCGGGGGTGCTAAACGCCATCCACTCGACTTCCCCCGTAGATATACATCTACTCACCTGGCCCTTATCTGCCGATGTCGATGCCGCCATTCTCTTCTTCATCGTCCGAAGTCCATGTGAGGGGTACCTATACGCAAATATATATGTACATCGTAAACCGAATCGCGGATAAAACCAAAACAACGTACGAAACGCGCATAAGTTAAAACCTATGACCCGCTCATGCAAAATAACCAAATAGCCCTCGACATCGGCGTACAAACGCCGATTGTTCGAGAAAAACCCAAACATACAAATCATAGTTCCAAAACTTACTAGTTATAATATACAATAGATTGTAACTTATCGAAAACTCAAAATAATTTAAATCGGTTTATTTCCGAAAACCTAGAAAGCGTCAATTAACCTTTTCACTTCAAAACTTGATATTTAAATGAAAATAATGGCCATAATATTCACTAAATATCATAACTAAATCATACAAATCATTACTATATTTTTATCACACTAATTTGTATTAAATTGAAAATTCTAGTTTGCAATTTTATCCAATTTAAACACCTTTTAAGCTAAAATTCACAATTCCACAACTAAACTTGATTTCGCATATTTTAAATTGTTAAACCACACAAGGAAACCATAATGATGTGCTAAAGCTCTAACTAGATTTTTAATCCCACATTTTAAATTAATTTCTAAAACCTAGTTTACAAAATAGCATATTTATCACAATTTTTAACTAACCATTAACAACTAGTAACCAAATTCGGCTTTACATTCAATTAACATGTTAGTCTACCCATTAAAACCATGAATCATTGATAAACATCATCACTAGAATTTTATCTCACCAACTTATATAAATTATAAAAACCTAGTTTGCAAAAACTAGCATAATTAGCATATTTATCACATTTTATTAACTAACAATTTGAAACTAATAACTAGATTAGGTTTTTGCATTCCATTAACATGTTAATATCCTCATTAAAAGCACAATCTAATGATAAAAACCCTAATTAGAATTTTGTCTCACCTTTATATATATATATTATAAAACCTAGTTAGCCAAAAACCTAATTACAACAATTTAAATACAACAATTTACAAATTAGCAACTAATTTAAGTTTTCTATTTCTTAACTTATTTAATTACACCATATAATCATGAACACATTATGAAAACCCTAACTTGATTTTAGAAACCCTTTCTAGAATTTCCTATACAACAAATTATAACCAAATTAACACTTTAAAATTCTAGTTTAGCACCTTTAAACTACAAATTAAACATTTATATTAGAATTATACCTTCCAACCTTTGAACCCCTTGCACTTAGCCTCCAAAGTTTCCTCTTTTCTCCATGTTTTAAACAATTTTTGGCTTGAGAAGGAGTAGAATAGGGTTTAGTGTTGAATTTGTGAAGGAATTTGTGAATTTCGGTGGATTTTTGAATGAATTTTGATGGAATTTGAAGAAGAAAGAGAGGGGGGAAATGGGGGCTGCCATGAGTGAGGCCGGCCACAATAGGTGGAGTGGAGAGAGAGAGAGAAATGAGTGTAGAAAGTTCTTCAAATGATACATGTTTTAAGTCTTTTCATCATTTTCTTTATTTATTAAATTTTCTTTTCAAAAAATTGATCCTAGAAAAATCTAGAACCATGAAGAGATTTGAGAAAGAATTTTTGCATAAACATACTTGTTTTAAATTGTCATGGTTCACTTTGTAAAATTAACCCATTTCAAATTTGTAATTTACACAAATTTAATGTATAATTAAAGCTTATGTCAAAATTTGAATTTAATTAATTAAGGAAAAATATTTAAGTAAACTAATAATTTATAAGTCACTAAATAAACACCATTTACTTGAAATTATATAGTTAAAATAGACGTATTTAAATCTATATTGAAAAATAATTATATTTAAGTTTTACGGAAAATACGGTTTATTTTACCGATTATCAGAAAATTCACCTAAAGGATTTTATTTATTTAATTATTTTTAAAACGTTACACTAGAATAAATCAAACTTTAATTGTGAAATCATGTGATCTTATATATAGAAATGTGTTTTATTAATTATTAATTAGTTTAGTGTTCACTTAATTAGAAAATTTTCTTAATTATATTTTCCTAAGCAAAATTAGTGTAGCATGCACAATTTCACCATAGGTCAAGTTTTAATATGTCTTACCATTTCAAATTTTTCATTTCATTCCTTTTAAATAAAACCCAAAACAAAATAAGCTTTAAAGAAAAAAAATAAGAAAAGAAATGAGGCATGGTGCATTTAATGGGCTTGGGGGAGTGTTGACTTTGCACATTCTCTCTCTCTCTCTACCCTCTCTCCTACTCCCACAGTAGCAGCAGCAGCAGCACATTCATCTTCTTCTTCTTATTGCATCTAAGCACAAATCCCTACACAAAAATTCATCTTTTCTTCATTAAACCCTTGCAAACACCTCCTTTGTTGGTTTTGATGGCAAATCTTTGCCTTTGAAGGCAAGTGCAACAAGTTTAGTCTCCCCTAAGACCAATTTGAGGTATTAAGCTTACCCAAATCACTTTATTTCTAAACTTGTAGTTTTAATTAACTAAAAGTTGTGTTTTTGTGAGTTTTAGTGCTAATTAGGTGATTTAAGTGAAGATTAGGGTAAGTTAGGGTTTCTAGGGTTTGATTAACTTAATTAGGTGCTATTAATGTTGTTTAAACCAAGTCATTTGTTTCAGTTTACACTAAAATACCAGATTGTTTTAAATTAGTGTTAATTAAACGTTTTAGTTAAGATTTTGGGTAGTTTTGTGATCTGCTTTTGAAGCGGGTGCTTCAGGAAAAAGTTGCAGATACTGGGACTCAGTTACTGAGCTAGGGACACACACACAGCACGAGACCCCACTTCCTCTACCTGGCCACAAATTTAATAGATCTGGCCGCAAATTGCGGCCAGAGGAGTGAGTTGGGTGTCGGGGCTTGGTCTAGGGGAGTCTGCTACATATCTACGGTGTTTGGTGTATGCAACTTTTCCTAATTCAACTCGAGTCAAAATCTGGGATCAAATACCTTGTTTTCAACACTTTTTGACTTGCGTGACATGCACGTTTCGAGTTTGGGTCTGGTGGTTCCTGTGTATCGCAGCGTGTCAGGGTGGTTCCAGGCGCTTGCACACACGTTTTTGTGTCATATTTGCACTCGCGTTTAGCTTGCGACGCTAGTTTCTCGTGTGATCTTGTTATCGCATTTTTCGAGGGTTTTAGCCTTATGAATGTTATTGTGTAAATTCTAGGCTCGCAGGAGGGGACCTCGGACGCCGCTAAGAAGGGAAAACAGGTGGTCGGATACACTTAGCATGAGATCACCGGTGAGTAGATTTAACATCTATGGGGAAATCGCCCGTATGGCGTTAAGCGTCAGGGTTTGATAGGATATTGTAGTCGCGTGTTATATTCATATATATATATATATATATATATATATATTACTTGTGCAAATGTACCATTGTAGCATACCCCTCTTTTGTTGCATATGTTGGGTCACGGCAGCGCCCCGGCCGTCGAAACGTGGAACAAAAATTTATTAAACCGGCGCTACCGCTACCCGATTCCCGGATTGACCTTAAACCCAAAACTAGCAAGCTGAACTAAGAGTTAGAATTGTTATACCGAGTTGATCCAAGTCCTTCGGTCTTCATTCCAAGCTCCTAGCGGTTCTTTGGCGAAGTTTGGTTGATGATCCACCCGAGGGAAACGGCGCAAGCTCCAACCTCGTCGAACAAGGTAACCGACGCTCCAAAGTCGCTAGCGATGGAGAGTGGGGGTGTATGAAAGTTTCACTATAATTTTTCTCTCATCCATATGCTCCATGTGCAACTCAAGAAGAAGATGAAAGAGGTGATGAAGCTTTTGACATGAGCTAAATGGCTAAGTGTTTTTCTTGAGAGCATGAGAGAGTGAGGGAGTGGGCTATGTAGTTAAGTGTAATAAATCACCAAAAGAAATCAATCACCCCCTTAAAGTGGCCGGCCCCCCCTCTCTCATTCCCATCAAGAAAAGATATCATTTTCTAATTCCATTAAACAATGCACCATACTTTGCTACATGCACTTTGAACCATGCTTTGACCCACACCTCCTTTCCACCTCATTTCCCAAATGATTTTCAAGAAAATCATTAATGAGGTAGAACCTTCTAGAAGCTATTCCGTATAAAATACGGAATACTTCCCGGTACATGTATCAAAATACATATACGCGTATTCGTACCAAAATACGAATAGCCGAGAGAGAAAAACGAATAGTGAACAATAATACTAGAATACGTATATACAAATACATATAAATTATTAAATCAAAACCCGATTTAATAATCCGGCTTAATCCTAAGCCGCTAGTATTATCAACCGTCCGATTAAAGTCTGCGCAGTAAGTGCACATATTTAATCGGACACCCGTATGTACCAACATACGACATGTACACCATATCGCATGAACCGTAAAAACCCTCTGTGTGGGACTCTAAAGACTCGTCGATACATTGGCAGTGGGTTTAACCACAAGCACGTCAGCGGCACTAGCTGTACGTAACGGCTACACAGGTATTGAGCGAAAAGGAGGCCGACGAGAAAACTCATCCTGAACCCCTACTGAGCCTGTCAGTGACAATATCCGTACAGTCCGGTCTGTTCGTCTAAGAGTATCGCATATCGAGTCTAGGGAGGTGGATAAAGTCAGACCCCCAACAACGCGATATTCAGTGTCGGTATGAAACCCATCACCACCTGAGAAACTATCGATCCTGGATCGATAATTCTCGTCCACCGTGGCCACGGATTTATGGTGATGGCCATCCGTACACAACGTGACATCAACCCCCCAATACCGGGAGAGACGAATCCCCGACGATCCAATCATTGCCTCCATGTGGCTCGGGACTGTACCCAACTAAAACCTGTTTGCACGACTCCTTTGAGCCGTGGTAGGGTAGTAATCAAAGCACAGTGGGAACTCACACGAGATAAATGACGATCTCAGGTCGACAGACTGACCTGTAAACATGTCACCTGGGAACTGCTATCTGGCAATAGGTATAATACCAACTAGCAGGTTCCCGGTGAGTCCGTACAGTGTACTCATAACCCAATGAGCACCTGTATACTATATTAGGTGAATATACTAACACCAATGGCTTGTGAGACCTGGCCACCGCCCCTCGTCGGGGTCTCGATCAGTATACACTAGTCTACACTGGAGTATCGATGCTCGGTCTCGATACTCCCACGACTAGGGACATTTAAGGATGTGCTTATAGACCCCCAGCTCCCACGTATGTGATCGCCATCACAATGCTGGCAGTCAAGCAAGAATCCTATGGGCTCTATCAACATGTATATGTTGATAAAGACAAACCAGATAGCATACTATCACTTTAAGTAAGACTGTTTCATCGGTATAGGTCCTGCCTCAATCATCATAATCACAAGTCCGCTACTATGATAATTGCCTTGAGGGCACTATAGCCAACAATCTCCCACTTGCACTTAAGGCCAATTATTGCGATGTCGCATACTCACAGCCCATGTGATACCGAACACCCAACTTCTCTACTAATCAGTTTCGCAAATCCCGTTTGCGAAAAATGATTGCGTTCGAGAAATAGCCTCAGTGAGTGGATCCGCTCCAATGTTTCTTTCTGTATCTCTCTATATCTCAAATTCGCGGAGAAAACAATCTCCCGAAAATGAGCAATACTTGTCTTAGAATTTGTCTGGATATCTGATGGGACCAAGTTCACAAATGAACTCCAAATCCAGCAAACTACTTATACTGTATCGTCTAATGAATTTAATCGGTATCCTGCGGTATGCCTTCCCTCAGTATTTGCTTGGACCACCTGTCCAAAATACTGTCCCTCAAAAGAGGGAAAAACTATAACTCTGACAGTCACTCTGTCATTCAGGTCACCTTGGAAGCCTGAAATGATAACCGTCTCCTGAAGGAGGCTGCCGTTACCATATCCCAAGAACATTCACTTATGTTCATAAACTTCTTCCCAATGTTTCTCCAGGATTGGATTAATATATCTGCTTATTGCATCTAGTGCAAAAGCAATATTTGGTGTGGTACTTGACATTTCATGATCAACTCAATTGCCTAAGCAAATGATATGTTAATCATGTAGATCCCTCTCCCTTTTAGTCTGTAAGACACCTTTAGAGAGGTTGACTCTATCACCTGCAGGTTCACCACCATGCTAGGAGTCTTCCATTCTAAAATATCTTTAGAATAATGTCAAAGTACCCAAATTGGGATACTTCCTAAATCTAGGTCTAAAAACATAGATCTAGTAACCAGAAACCCTGATATTATATCCATATCTTATATGGAGAAACAACATTGTGACAACCACATCATAACCGATCGTAGTATAGGAATATCTCTTCCTATCAAGTGCATGTCATCCCAAATACCTGGACATCACTCTCTACTACCTTCTCACCAGATCCATCTCCTATTCTGATGAGGTCAAGACCTATGACTGTCACATCAAAAATAGATGATCTATTTCCGCTATACCTGCTTTAGTCTATAAATAGACATAAGCTACTTGCCCACTATGCTTTCGCTGCTCCCACTGACTACAACAACCCTCCGGCAGAGTCATATACACATACATTTCCAAAACTAGTTTAGAACGACGCTATACTCATCCTCCTGCCGGGTGTTATAGTCTAGAACAGCAGCAATGGCAGGTCTGGGTAAACAAGAACCTCCATGTCACCGTCTCTGAGAAGACCGAAGTAC
Organism: Agapanthus africanus; assembly: GCA_030015575.1. NCBI lineage: Eukaryota > Viridiplantae > Streptophyta > Magnoliopsida > Asparagales > Amaryllidaceae > Agapanthus > Agapanthus africanus. The sequence goes on from JASDDO010000004.1 coordinate 215,012,996, forward strand.
CTCTCGGGTGCCTGAGGTAACCCACTAAAATCTGCGGAGTGGCTAATGAAACGTCAAAACTAATTTAATAGTTAGGTTCTATTAAATCATCAGTGATCGTTTGTGGTTCTGGAATCACTTCCAGTTCTACCATACTCCCACTTTTGTTTCTTAAGAAAAAAAAACCATTTTACTAAAACTGTGGCGATTCAAGAACAAAATAAATATTGATCTTCCTGATGGTAGAAAGTTAACCCTCGTCAAAGCCCGGGATAACCCACAAACAGCCATTACTGAAACGTGCCTTGAGTTTATCCGGATTCTGGTTTTAAGCATCAGCCAGACAACTCCTTATACCTTAACATCGTCAAGATATAAATTGATTCTATCTATATCTGATATAGAAACAAAAGCACTAATTTAATCAGAACCAGATTCAAAATCATGCAGCATTCTCCAGTGCATATCAACCAAATGGAAAGAGGGCAATCGTCATTACTCATCTAGGAGTGCATCCACATATGAGTAACCCGAAAGAGACGCAAGTTCTCAAAACCATTACTATCAGCGGAATACCAAACAAAAGTATCTACATCTTTGACTTCATCGAAGAATCCTGATACTTCCAACAAATGGTTCTCTACTTTATTCTTATACCTATAACTTCTCTATATCTGGACTTTGCATTTCAACGAAATACTTGTCCAGAACTGCAGAAGTCATAAGTAAACAGAATATAGTATGAGTACCAACCCCATTGTCCTAATGGACACTGGACAACATACAAATACTTTGTATAAGTCCCCTGAGTTCAATAACTCAAATTCTGTGCGTCGTAGGTTAAAAAACTGTACTTTGGTTAAGAAGAATTACACCGCTGTTGAATGCACCTTACCTAATCACCAGCTGATATAGGTAAATGTCACAGACATAATATCAAAAAGTTATATCTCAGTTTATAAAATAAATGTACAGATATATCAGTTTGAAATTGGTGCATAACAACGGATATTCAAAACCAAATATTTGCCATCCGGCAAAAACCAGATGATTTCCTCAAATATAACCAATTACAACGAATTCCGATATAATGAGGATCTAATCACCCAATTCCCAATATCTTACTCCTACCCACCATCCGCAATAACATGCAGATGTGAGAACTGATCTGGTAAATACATACCATGGAGTTAGATTCTTATTGGGAAAACAGTTTTCAATTAACATCGCACAGCAAAACTGAAACATGAAAATATTTCAAAAGGGGTTAACTGGTATTCCTAGCAACGCCTCTTCCACTATCCTAATTCACGACAGTAACCATATACTTGCCTGCCCTCTCTGCAATCCCTTTATTATGTCTTTACTTATTACCTTCTGTACACCTCTTTTATGCTAATTGGTTTTCTTCATTCCCTACCCTTCGACACCAGCCTAAGGTTTGAAAGAAGACTATCCAATAAGCGTAATAGGTGTACTCTCCTAATCCTAGGAGCCGTCGCAACCTGAGAGAAGGTAAAGAGAAAAGACATCTGAATAATCCTATTCTTTTTCTCCTGAACCAGAATCCATCCTCGAAAAAGTTCCTTCGAGTTCGTATGTAACTATACGATGGATTTATCCAATGGAAGTGGATATCCGTAGTGATATGGAGTGTTCTAGAGAAAAGCAAAGTGGATGTAGGAGTGGCAGGGGTATACACGATCTTTGTCGTGAATGATAGTGATCGCAACTTTCTTCACCATTATTCTAATCCATTTATATGTCTTTACTTATTACCTTCTATACACCACAGTTAAGCTTGTTGGTTTTCTTCCTTCCCTACCGTTCGACACATGCCTATGGTATGGAGGAAGACTATCCAATAAGCTCAATAGGTGTACCATCTCCTAATCCCAGGAGCCCTCACAACCTGAGAGAAGGTAAAGAGAAAAGACACCCGAATAATCCTATTCAATCTCTCCAGAACCAGAATCCATCGTCGAATCATATCCTTCGAGTTCGTATATAACCATATGATGGATTTATCCAATGGAAGTGGATATTTGTAGTGATACGAGGTGTTCTGGAGAAATGCAAAGGTGATGTAGAAGTGGAATGATGTATGCAACACCGTGACATTCCAAAAGCCAAAGTGTTTTAAGAAGGTTCGGTTAACTTGGTACATGAGTTTTAGTCAAGGGTCGGGTCATAGTCGCAGCCAAAGAGAGAGAGAAAAGAAACACTCGGCGTGCATTCTAACCTAGATCAGAATGGCCAATCACTTTATCTAATCTTGGATGGCTCCCACTGTTTCCTCGAATTCTCCTCCAAACCCAAAAGGAGAATTAGTCGGAATCACCCGAGAAGTAATCCTACTCATCAGTGGGAATCGGGATCCAACTATCATTGCATGATAACTTGATGGAAGCCACTCAAGTCACCACACTCCAGAAGGTATGCGCAAGCCTGGAAAGTTTCCTGTATGTTTGAAACTCCCGATGTGATTTTTACCCCCAAGCGGTTTATGACCTTGACTAGGTCAACAAACCATAAACCGCTAGTCAAGTTCAACCCGTCATTATCCTGGATTGCATTAAACCCACCCGCACGTGCCCTTGACTAGGTCAACAAGGCCGCACGACTGTCCTAACCAATCGCATTTAAAATGCAACAAACAAGCACCACTTAGCTACCGAACACTACGCCTTGACTAGGTCAACAAACGCAGAACAAATACTAAATAATACTCATAAGAAATGACGGAGGGCTACGGCTGGTTTTTGGCGAAAAACCTTTAACGTAATGAACTTCATATAGTTGAAGGAATCCAAGTGGTTTTATAAATATATAGTGGCGAAAACTTATGCTAAAGTGGTCACTCCCAGTGAAGGGATCTCGGCTCTTTCCCCGTCGAATGGGGTGCAGGATATCCCAAACTGAATACCACGATGCAAAGAAAAAGAAAACGACTATAGTGAAGTTATTACGTTGACGCAAACTTTTACTTAAGGGGTCACTCCCGATGAAGGGATCTCGGCCCTTGCCTCGTCGAATGAGGTGCTGGATATTCATAACCGAATACCACCGTGCAAAGCAAAAGAGAACGTCTGTAATGTCAGTTTTAGAAAACTTGGTTCCAACATCATATGTAGGTTTGTTTTATCCTTGCATTGATAAGAATCAATGCAGTCCCATCAATTAATCATACCAGAAAAGAACGAAAATAAAATGTACGTATATGCCATCCGTATTCGCCACTGGGTCCCGTCATCACCCGTTAGGTTACTTAACTAACGACAGAGCGGGGACTGGGCTAGCGCAGTTGCAAAAGATATACAACATCTACTAGTATATATAAATATATATAACAATCGTCCCAGGCATGATATAAAGCAACATCACAGAATCATCACAGAAGTAATACAGAATGGTGGATAATCTGGAGCCCCGAGTTTCACTTGAGCCGCAAGTGAGACCCGACGTTCCCTGTCGTGTGGATAGCATGTGCAATGAAACCTAGACCCCTACGAGCACGACAAGTTACCCGCCAAAACCAGAAGTGAGGCAGCCCCCTTCAACAACGTGAATGGGCCACCCGGCACTTCTCGAAATCCGGTAACTTGAGCGCCCCTCCGTGGGTCATACCTATACCCCCTACGAGTGCGGAGAATAGCCCGCCAATTCTAGAGTAGGGTCCCCTCCGTCCCAACGCCATGAGATGCGGACCCGTTGCCCTCTAGAATCCAGCTATTCATGCACTCCACCGCGGGGTAATTCTAGTACAGAAAAGAAAATAATATACAAGGGTGACATCGACCTCAGCCCGGTCGTACCCTAAAAGAATAATATACAAACTGGCAGTGACGACAGTCCACATGTCGGACGCTCGTCGCGCAATATCAAATGTACAAATGAAATAAAATTGTACTAACATTGCACCATTGCTATCCACCACGACGATCCAACCAACATCACAACACATCACAGAACATCAACGTGAATGTCGCGTTCGCAAACCCGTCTAAAAGACATATAACAATTAGACGAGTTTACCGATCAAGTGATATTCATGGTCGCAGAATATAATGTATGTACTGTCAAACGCACGCTTAAAATATCGATCGACCAAATTTCCCAAATTGGCCCCAATAGCAAAACCAGCACTCAAACAAAAAACTGGGCCAAAACAGAAAACTTGGCCAAACCAGAATATCTTAAAAATCACAATTCCATTTAATAGAGCTACAGTAAAACTTTTGAAGCCCGTCGCCACTATTCGACCGCGGAACCGCCGCCAATATGGGTATTACGCGGCGGTTCCGCGGCACTATAGACGAATCATGACCGCAAAATTTTTGTGTACTCTTAAAATCGCCTGCACGGATTTGTAAGCCTCTAGAAATAATTTTTTGAACACTTTTGAAAATCGGCAGAAAACAGAAAAATTGAATCTTGATTTTGGAAATTTCCGTCGATCGATCTTTCAAGCGTGTTTAAACAAGCTAGTAAGGGGTTTAAAGAGTGGCTCTGATACCATGTTGGGTCACAGCAGCGCCCCGGCCGTCGAAACGCGGCCAAAATGCGGAACAAAAATTTATTAAATCGGCGCTACCGCTACCCGATTCCCGGATCGACCTTAAACCCAAAACTAGCAAGCTAAACTAAGAGTTAGAATTGTTATACCAAGTTGATCCAAGTCCTTCGGTCTTCATTCCAAGCTCCTAGCGGTTCTTTGATGAATTTTGGTTGCCGGTCTTCCTCCATCTCCGATGATCCACCCGAAGGAAACGGCGCAAGCTCCAACCTCGTCGAACAAGGTAACCGACGCTCTAAAGTTGCTAGCGATAAAGAGTGGGGGTGTATGAAAGTGTCACTAAATTTTTTCTCTCATCCATATGCTCCATGAGCAACTCAAGAAGAAGATGAAAGAGGTGATGAAGCTTTTGGCATGAGCTAAATGGCTAAGTGTTTTCTTGAGAGCATGAGAGAGTGAGGGAGTGGGCTATGTAGTTAAGTGTAATAAATCACCAAAAGAAATCAATCACCCCCTTAAAGTGGCCGGCCCCCCCTCTCTCATTCCCATCAAGAAAAGATATCATTTTCTAATTTCATTAAACAATGCACCATACTTTGCTACATGCACTTTGAACCATGCTTTGACCCACACCTCCTTTCCACCTCATTTCCCAAATGATTTTCAAGAAAATCATTAATGAGGTGGCACCTTCTAGAAGCTATTCCGTATAAAATACGGAATACTTCCCGGTACATGTATCAAAATACATATACGCGTATTCGTACCAAAATACGAATAGCCGAGAGAGAAAAACGAATAGTGAACAATAATACTAGAATAAGTATATACAAATACATATATAAATTATTAAATCAAAACCCGATTTAATAATCCGGCTTAATCCTAAGCCGCTGGTATTATCAACCGTCCGATTAAAGCGTGCGCAGCAAGTGCACATATTTAATCGGACACCCGTATGTACCAATATACGACATGTACACCATATCGCCTGAACCGTAAAAATCCTCTGTGTGGAACTAAAGACTCGTCGATACGCTGGCAGTGGGTTTAACCATAAGCACGTCAGCGGCACTAGCTGTACGTAACGACTACCCAGGTATTGAGCGAAAGGGAGGCCGACGAGCAAACTCATCCTGAACCCCTACTGAGCCTGTCAGTGACAATATCCGTACAGTCCGGTGTGTTCGTCTAAGAGTATCGCATATCGAGTCTAGGGAGGTGGTTAAATTCAGACCCCCAACAACGCGATATTCACTGTCGGTATGAAACCCATCACCACCTGAGAAACTATCGATCCTGGATCGATAATTCTCGTCTACCGTGGCCACGGATTTATGGTGATGGTCATCCGTACACAATGCGACATCAACCCCCCAATACCGGGAGAGACGAATCCCCGACGATCCGATCATTGCCTCCATATGGCTCGGGACTATACCTAACTAAAATCTGTTTGCACGACTCCTTTGAGCCGTGGTAGGTTAGTAATCAAAGCACAGTGGGAACTCACACGAGATAAATGACGATCTCAGGTCGACAGACTAACCTGTACACATGTCACCTGGGAACTGCTATCTGACAATAGGTATAATACAAACTAGCAGGTTCCCGGCGAGTCCGTCCAGTGTACTCATAACCCAATGAACACCTGTATACTATCTTAGGTGAACATACTAACACCAATGGCTTGTGAGACCTGGCCACCGCCCCTCGTCGGGATCTCGATCAGTATACACTAGTCTACACTGGAGTATTGATGCCCGGACTCGATACTCCCACGACTGGGGACATTTAAGGATGTGCTTATAGACCCCCATCTCCCATGTATGTGATCGCCATCACAATGCTGGCAGTCAAGCAAGAATCCTATGGGCTCTATCAATATGTATATGATGATAAAGACAAACCAGATAGCATACTATCATCTTGAGTAAGACTGTTTCATCGTTATAGGTCCTGCCTCAATCATCATAATCACAAGTCCGCGACTATGATAATTGCCTTGAGGGCACTATAGCCAACAGCATATAGACGTAGTATTTATTTAACACCGCACTGTTACTAATGGTTCATGTTGCACGAGCACTAATTGTATGTTACACACACACCGTTAGTAATTGCCATGACACTCGAACTATAGAATTGCTACGAAACATACATATTATACATCCATACTTGCGTATATATATCTTTGTGAATCCATGACTACATACATACATACTCTTGCACATATATAGATGATGCTGACTTTGATTTTGGAAAATTGGGGACCGCATGAAATATTTTCAACTGGATCCTTTTAAAAGAGCGGTTTTTCCCTTTTACTCATAGTACGATTTTATACGGCATACGACACATTGCATGGATTTACGCAGTGAGTTTTGGATTTGTGTGATTTCTGGATTTGATAACCGTGGTATTATTTTAAGAAAGTATGCACTATTTTTAAAAACCCGGTTTCTCTTGATATGATATTTCAGTGTGTCCACCATGCATTTTCTCGGTTCTGAGACGTGTGACATATGAAACCCGATTCGAGAAGGAGGATGATCCATTTGCGGGTACATGGTGGACCCGGTATGGTATCCCGGGGCGAGAGAGAGAGATTTTGTGTGGATGACAATGAGCCTGGAAGAGGGACTCCTACCTACCGGTGATTGGTTGGACCTGGCGGTTATCCGGACGATACTGACCAGAGTCGAGAGATGGATACGGGCCGACACGTACTGCCGGGGCCGAGGGCCAATTCCGCAGACGGAGCCCATGGGCCGATCCGGACTGACGGAGCCCGTGGGCCGATCCGGACTGACGGAGCCCGATATATGAGGATTTGCGTGTCGATGCTGGACACGAGTATTTCATGATGTTTTCGGGTGCCGATGTTGGGCACTCCATTTCTATGAGATTTACAGGATTATGGGCCGGATAGAGTGACGGCGCCTGAGTTATTGGTATATTGGGGGTGTTTTTGGTAGACACCGGGGTTTTCCACGATGTTGGTTCGCGTAGATTCTATTTTATCCCATGCTCAGCATTCATTGTTATACATTGCATCATGTAGTGGTAGTACCTGATAGAGTACTATGCATGATTATTGCATACCCAGTTCATCATATAGATGTTATCTGATTGCAGATGTTAGAGTATCGCAGTACGTGCATACTCGCGATTAGCTTTATATGTTATTTACTATTCACGAGTTGTCAACTCACCCCCGTTATGCCACAGTGTTTGCAGGTCGACCCTCAGAGTAGTTGCGGCAGGGCTATCTCTTTGTATCTTTTTGCTACGGATACCACTGCAGTTGGCGTGTGAGCCATTTTGTTGATAGGTGGGTTTGCGGCATCCGTTTATTTTCCATTTGTACACTCCATTGTATCTAGTACTCTCCATCTACTATTTCATGTATTTACTTAGAGACTAGTTGTGAGGACGATGTTGTATATTATTTTGTACTCTGGGTGTCGAGCTCGTGTGAGCCGACTTTATTTATGCACTTTTATCTTTTATGCCGTTTTTCGCTTATATTGTCCATTTCTTCGCTACGGCGTCGTATACTATTCTTGTGGTGGTTGTTTCCTCCGTTGGGCGTGATTGCTCCCGTTTGAGGATGTTTTATTCTTGATATCAGTCATTTTACTTATATCATGTGTTGTACCCGTTTCGGGGCTAGTTTTTACAAAGGAGGTGCTGCCGAAATTTTTAAGAAAATAACTTAAACTTTAAAGATTTTTACTCAAGTTTTTCTAATTGTCTTAAACTAATGTTTTCTTCACTCACTATTTTAATGGTTTTGATTTCTGGGTTTCGGCTTACTTAATCGCGTTGCGCCTGTAGACGTTACGTGGTTAAGTGCCGGTCACGGGCCGAACTTTGGGTCGTGACACTTCTAATATTCTAACACTATCCCATGATCTCCTAAGGACCTTCTTACTTTATATCCATGTTTCACAAAAACACATATAATATATATCAATACGCATTCGCGTGCTACACTACGAAACTGCGGGGGTGCTATACGCCATCCACCCGACTTCCCCCGTAGATATATATCTACTCACCTTAATCCTTGCTTGCCGAAGTTGATGTCGCCATCCTCTTCTTCATCGTCCGAAGTCCACGTGAGGGTACCTACATATCACATAGATCGTATTGCATCAAAACATCCAATTCAAAACCAAAACGACCCGCGAATCACACATAGGTTAAAACCTATGGTCTACTCATGCACAAGAGCCCAAAAACACCCGATATCGACGTACAGACGTCAAGTGACCGATACAAAACACAATTACCAAAATTTCAAGTCATTTAAATTCACAAAACAAAACAGCACATCAAGAAAAAGGTTCCAGATTTTGGTTCAGGTAAAATTGGGCTAAACAAACAGTACTGGCATGTTGTATAGGAGCTATACGAGCTACAGAAGCAACCTGGACCCCAAACTCCATGACTTGGCCGGCCACATGCCCATGAAATCCGGCCTGCTCGGTTTTCCTATGGTGAAACGGCCTCGTATTTTCAGGGTGGTCTCCTAGGGTCTTAATTAGGTTAATGGGGTTGCTTGTTTTTCTAGTAAAAGTTCTAGGTCACTCCAGATCTTCCCGCACCCACAATTTTGCAGGGTTACCTAGCACGGAAGCAAGGTTTTGGGAGGCATCGTCCATGCCAAATTCCAAAATTTTTCGTTCTAGCTAACCCTAACCTTAGAATCGTATACTAGAAATCGACGGAATATAAATACAAACAATTTGCAAGTGAAAGAAAGCAAGGAATACAACCTTTGTAGACCGGTCCTTCACTTCATTAGCTCCGTGTAATAGTCCCTTCACTGCGATCAAGAAGTCCCGGACTCTAGAGAGGCTCCGATGAAGAAACGAACATGCTTGCTTCGATGTTTTCGAGGCCAAAGATGATCTACGTCGAGGAGACACTATCCCAAGCTATCTCTTCACTAATCATGGAATTAGTGAAGAAAACACCCTATACTAAATGGCAGGTAGTAGAGGATGATGAAGTAGGAAGTGAGTTCACTTTAGATTTGATTTTCTCACACTTTTTCTCATACCTCCATTGAAGCTAAAAAGTTTTGAGGAGGAGGAAGAAGAAGAATGAACTCATCATATGAATTATTGTTGTGAGGTTAGAATTGCAACCATGGTGAGTTAGTTTCAAGCCTAACTCATGTAGAAAATAAACCATAGCTATGAGTTAAGGGCTGGGTTAACAAATATCTTAAGGTTGACGAACAAGTGGACTTAGTCAATGAAACCTACAAGCTTCTACAAGCTTTGAACCATGACTCATTATCCAAATGTTCAAAATCCTTAAGAAAAATAAAACCCTAAATTAACTTAGCATGGTTTAAGTCTCATACAAACTATGTTGCAAGTGTGACATAGCATGACACACTTATATATATCACATATATATTTTGTGTTAAAAAGAAAACAATACATATATCACATATATGTAAAGTATATCAAATGTGAGAAAAGAAATCATAAGTGAGCTAATACTAGTTACTGTAAATTAATATATCAAATATATAATTATACATTAGATTATCAAATAAACTCTTGATTTAATAATCCGGCTATATCAGCTATAACCAACTAATATCATATGAATCAACTTATCGAATTAACACTTGATCCGATAACCCGGCTATATCATATATAACCGACCGATATCTCATATCGCGAGAGTAGAATACGGTATATCATATCGTATCAATCTCGGTCCCGCACAAATCACATATGTTCTCCTACTCCGTTTCGCTTGAGCCAGGAAACCCCTGTGTAGGACTTTAAAGACTCGTCAATACGCCGGCAGTAGGTGATGATCATATCAAACACCCACAAGCCGCAAGCGGTCTGCTAAACGTAACGGCAACCCGGGTATTGAGCGATCAGAAGATCAACAAGCAAGCCTGCTCACACTCTTGCAAATCCAATTAGTAACACTACCGTACAGTCCGATCTGTTCGTCTGATATGTTGCATATCTCGTCTAGGGGTGGTAAACGTCATACCCCAGTAACTCGATAAGTCGTGTCGATATGAGGCTCATAACGAGTAGAAAAACTACTGATAACACTTACCAGTATATCTCTGAAGCAGCCTTGGCCAAGGACTTCCTGTTATAGCCAATCGAGCACAGCGCAACATCAACTCCTAATACCGGGAGAGACGAAACCCCTCCCATCGCTCATTGCCTCCATGTGACTCGGGACTTTACCCAAAAGCCACCGTTTTGCACGTTCTCTTGAACGTGGTTAGGTGGAAATCAAAGCACAGTGGGAATCACACAAGACTCTATGACGATCTCGGGTCTACAGACTAACCTGTACCAGTGTCACCATAGAACTTCCATCTGACGTGAGGTATAATACCATCTGGGAGTTCTCGATGAGTCCGTTCAGTGTACCTAGTCTCCACTGAGCACCCGTATACTATCTCTGATGTCAAACACCAATAGATATGGGATCATCCATCGCCCATCTACATGGGTCGAGAAGCTATACGCTAGTCTACTCTAGTATATCAATGCCCTGTCTCGATACACCTACGACTAGGAACATTTGAAGGATGTACTTAGCGACTACACTGTCCCCACTAGTATGATCTGCATCATAATCCTGGTAGTCAAGTACTCATCCTAAGAGCTTTATCAACATGTAACATAGAGACAATCAGCGTACGTGTTAAGATAAAGAGTAACAAGATAGCATACTATCATGTCCAGCAAGAAAGTCCTCACTATATATGTCCAAGCATCCACTACAATATACATCGTATATACAGTAATGGCCTCTAGGGCACACATATAACTAACAATCTCCCACTTGCACTAAGGCCATCTGTTGTAGTATCTCATACCCAATAATCAGCAGTGGTTAAAGTATCTCATATTCAACCATCCCATAAAAGTCTCTCCTGGGAATAGGCCTTTGTGAGTGGATCCGCCCTGTTGTCCTCTATGTCTACTCTCCTAACCTCGATCTCCCTGGAGATCATCCATCTCCATGATCAGGTGATACCGTCTAAGAATATGTCTGGATCTATGATGGGACGGGGGTTACTAGGCCTAAGCTACAACTCCATTGTCACACAATGGTAGGAATGAAGTTCATCTCATGAACTAACATACATCCAGACTACTTCTTTGGTAGCATCCTTGGTAGCAATGTATCCAGCCTTTATCGTCTAGTTTGCCACGGTATCTAGCTTGGAACTCTTCCAACATACCATCCCTCCACTGAGGGTAAAGACAATGCCTGTGACTGACATTCAGTCATCCTTACCACCCTGGAAGCTATCCAGTGATTCTCTCCAGGATCGATTGATACCATCTCACTACACCTAGTGAGAATCCTAACATCCAATTAGATCTATCTCATAGATCCAAATCCCAGGATTTAGGAGGTATTCCCTTGATCCTATATGGAGAATCCTTGTGATAAGAGGAGATTGACCGAGTGTAGCATAGGAAACTCATTTTCTATCAAGAGTATGTCATCTACGTACAATACGAGGATCACCACCATACTCCCTACTGGCTTTTTGTATATACAAGGTTCATCTACTATTTTGATGATGTCAAACTCTTTGACTACCACATCGAAACAGATGTTCCAACTCCGTGATGCCTGCTTTAACCCATAAAGCAACTTGCACACGTTTCCGCTGCTCCCACTGTCTACGAAGCCCTCTGGTTGTGTACTTATAGACGCTCTCTTCTAAATCACCATTTAAAAAAGCAGTCATGACACCCAACTGCCAGATATCGTAGTTACGGTATGTAGCAATGGCAAGTAGGATCCGGATGGACTTAAGCATAGGCACTAGAAAAGGTTTCATCAATTTCCATACCTGGTTGATGACGAGAACTTTTTACAATAAGCCTTAGCTTTTGAAAGTCTCAACTTTTCCATGTAAACCTAAGTAATCTTCTCAAGATATACTTGCTCCTGATGGGGATTTAACCCTTCAGATAAAGCAACCAAAGTCCATACTTTGTTGGTGTATATGGATTCCATCTCAGATCGCTTAGCATCCAGCCATTCTCACAGAGTCACAACTCCTGATGGCCTGCTCGAAACTAGTTGGGTCATCATCTTGTGATGCCATCCTCACTCCCACTGTCATAGAAAAAACCGAAGTATCTCTCAGGTGGGTGAGGAACCCTACTAGATCAACGTAGAGGCTGAGATTCGTTGGGAACTATTGAATCCTCCGGTTCTATCAAATCGTTAGCTGTAGTTTGTATAGCTGGAACTCTTTCCAGTTCTACCTCATGACCACTAATTTCTTCACAAGAAAATCCTTTTCTCAAAAGGTGGCATGCTGAGAAACAAAACACCTTTTGTTCCTTGGTGTGGTAGAAGATTCCCTTGAGAATGCTTGGGATATCCAACAAACTTCCACAGAACCGACCTTGCCTCGAGCATGTCTGGATTTTGCTTTTAGGGATAGGCCGGACAACCCAAATCTTAGCTTACTTAAGAGATGGGCTCTTCCCAAACCATATCGCATATGGAGTGGTTGGCACCTGATTTGGTTGGAACCCTATTCAATAGGTATGCAGCATCATAAGTGCATAACCCCCAAAAGGAAATAGGCAACTCAGTAGTACTCATCATAGAGCACACCTTATCACATAGGGTGTGTGTCACGACCCGAAAGAGCACGCGACTGGCCCTTGAATCCTATGAAGTCTATAGGGCTCCATCTGATCCAAGTAAGCCAAAAGCCCAGAAATCTAAAACCATTTAAGGAGTAAATAAAGGAACTGGTTTTTAATAAGTAAAGGAAGCATGTTTGAAATCAATGTTTTCAAATAACTAAGCCGAAAAAGCATTTTAAAAATGTGTAGTCTTTTCTAAAAATTTTGGCAGAGTTTCCTTTGTAAAAACTGGCCTCGAACGGGGTACAACAAGAATAATATATATGAAATGATAAAAGGCATCCCTAAGCGGGAGCTAGCTTTTCGTCAATCGACGGTCACAACCACGCAAGAAATAATAATATACAACGCCAAAGGGCGAGGATCAAAACCCAAAAAGGAACTCAAAACAGCCAGAAAACCATAATACTACAAGCCCGACTCAAAGGTCGAAATAATACATCACTGTGTCTAAGTCTGAAACAATATACAAGTTTTGGTTGATGGAATTTCTAGATACAATGAATAATACATGTACAATGGCGGTTCTGATACAAAAGAACCCACCTACTAAAGAAAGTCACCCGTATGGAAGCAGTATGCCAGAAAAGCCGCTATGGAATCTGTGCGGCAAAAACCTGCAAGAACTGTGGCACAACGGGGGTGAGTTTCCAACTCGTGAATAGTAAATATCTACAAGCAGAAATCGAATGTATGACCCATCCTAGGTCAATACGATCAGATATATATAAACCCCAATATGAATAAGTCTGAAGCATGCTAAACTGGCAATGTAATCTCTATACATGAGTGTAGTGTCAAGTGCTCGTGTCAGTGCCTCAGATAATAACATATTAAAAATGTGAGGTATGATCAGTGTAATCAAATCTGCATGTACGTGGATCCCGTCCACTCATCACCCAATGACAATAACCATCATGCATGTAAATATCAACAGCATATGCATGGAAATATAAGGATATAAACCACCTGTGTCCCTCGCGACACGTCAAAATCATGGAACCGGAGTGTCCAGCATCGACACTCGAAAACATCATGAAAACTGTGCCCAGCATCGGCACGTAAATCCTCATATATCGGGCTCCGTCTGCGGAATCGGCCCTCGGCCCCGGCAGTACGCCCACATCCATCTATCGACTCTTGTCGGTATCCTCTGGATGACCGCCAGGTCCAACCAATCACCGGTAGGTACTCGCCCACCTCCAGGCTCAATCGGCAAAGTCCTTCGATCATCTTGCCGAGGGGAACCATACCGGGTCCACCATGTACCCGCAATCGGTCTCGTCCACTCCTCGTATCGGGTTTCACATGTCGCTCTCAGCACCGAGAAAACACATGGTGGACGCACTGAAATATCATATCAAGGGTAACCGGGTTTTTAAAGAAATTACATATTCTCTTTTGAAATACCCACAGTTCCCAAATCCAGAAATATCATGGAAACAGCAACTCTCAACGCGTATAATCAGAAAGCATGATGTATGCGACATGTAAAAGAAATGTAAGCATATCATTATGTCATGCATAATTCATATACTGAATGCAATAGTACTACAGTGTAGTGACATGGCAATTATCGATGATGAAGTGTGTGAGTCGGCAAACAAGTGTACGTGGAACATACGCATCATCGATAATGGTGCTGGCGTCCTAGCAGCATGACTGAAATATATCAACAATACAAGCGATGCAATGCAAATAGCATGAATATGCGGAATCGAATAATCAACGCAACAGTAAAGAACCTGCCTCAATAAATATATCATGCAGCCTTGCCTTTTGAAATAAGACGAATCGGGGGTTTTGGTAAAATAAGGGCTACGTGTTTTAAGAAAAGATGCGTTGTTTGAAAATATCCGTAGAATCCCTTTTGCCAATCTTTAAAATATTCCCGATTCGTTAGTTTTGAAATAGGTATGACTCGGGTCTAGTCTAACGCCTACTATGCGAACTACGGACCCAACTAACAAGTCAATCGGGAGGGGTATGGAAACCACCTAAATCTGAGTCGATATATACATACATATATATATACAATAGTCGGTGATCTCGCCTCAATAGTATCACGTACGATACGATATATCATATAACATCCTCGAGTCATGAATGCGGATCTAACATCAATATAAAGCTCGTACGGTAAATCGTCGTACGGCATCCCAATAGATGGGTACTGGTCAATATCATATTATCTCATCACATATCAGGTATCACTACCATCATATCACATAATCTAGGGTACAACTCTAAGTCTAGTACCATCGATACCATCTATGTAAATATGAATGCGGGGTAAAACACATGCCCAAAGGCCCGCTAAAACCATCATGTCGCATTTCAAATACGAACTCTGTCATATCGCCGAATCTCACGGCCTCAAATCAAAACTCATCGACTCATCTCAATCCCACGTATCATCCTCAAATCCCGTATATGAACATATAGTCCCATACCCATGTGTAGATATACACACCCCCAAATACACACAGATAAAAGAAAGAATGTATATAAGTATATGTGTACGTGTATGTGTGGGTGCAACCACTACTCTAGGGTTTCGCACTATACTAAACCAATACATCCTTATCATCTATTATCCATTATTACCATCAACAATGATCTTAAACAACACATAATAAATATATGTGTGTATACGTATTTGTATACATCACCACGGACTGCGGGGGTGCTATACGCCATCCACCCGACTTTTTCCCGTAGATGTAAATCTACTCACCTTGCTTCTCGTGTGCCGATGACGATATCGACGTCTTCATCTTCTTCGCCTCAACATCACGTAGGGTACCTACAAGTATATCACAAACGATAAAGCACATGAAAATCACATCGGAAAACCCAAACAGCACACGCTACTCGCATAGGTAAAAACCTATCGTCTCGCATGTAAACACGATCAATATCCACTTGTCGTTGACGTCCAAACGCCACCCGACAGAAACAAAGCACCAAATACCAAAATCCATGCTAAAAAAAGTCGTAAACCATGCGCCAACATAGGAAAATCAACCCAGATTTTACCCTAGATGGAATCAGACAAAATTGCACATGCCATGGGTCAAGACTACTGGAAATAGGGCCATGCACCAAAAACGAGGCCAAACCCCCCTGCTCTGGCCGTAATTAGTGGCCAGAAGGAATTTATCTGCGGCCGGAAATTGGAGTTGGGTGCTAGGGTTTGGTGTGGTGGTTGCAGGGTGCCTGCACATCTCACTGTCAACTCAGTTTTATTTTAGGGGTCTCGGGGTGATAGCAGATTCCTAAATACGATCACAGATTCACAGTTTTTCCCCGATATCGTCTCATAAATCCGTATTCTGGGTTTTAGCTTCAGGTTCAGTCCAATCTATCATCACACCAGGGGTTCTAAGGTCACCACAAGCCTCAATTTCACTTTTGATTTCAGGTCTAACCCTAAATCCTAACTAGAATTCTCCAAAGTCCACAAAACGACACCATATCGACAAGAAACTAGAATTGATGCACAAGAAATGAAATACTACTCTAATAGGTGCAAAATTTACCTCCTTTGGCAACTCAAGAAAATTCTTGAGTTGCTCAAAGTCCTCCAAATCCATTTTTGCTACGTTCAATATGTAGCTAGTGAGCTCGGGAACACTTTTTGTGAAATGGGAATAGGGTTTTGGGGTGGATTTCATGGTGGATCTAGGGTTTTTGTGAAGAGGGAGAAAGAGGGAGAGGGGCAGCAGCAACTCAAG
This sequence comes from Agapanthus africanus, assembly GCA_030015575.1. NCBI lineage: Eukaryota > Viridiplantae > Streptophyta > Magnoliopsida > Asparagales > Amaryllidaceae > Agapanthus > Agapanthus africanus. The sequence continues at coordinate 215,029,918 of JASDDO010000004.1, forward strand.
GAGAGGGAGAGGAGAGAGAATGAGAAGGGAAAAATGATGGGAGTATGGTTCAAGTTCAAAAAGTGAAGGTTGACTTAGTCTCTCTCTCTCTCTCTCTCATCATGAAACCTTTATCTTTTCTTTTTCTTTCTTTTCCTTTTCTTCTCCCACCATGGTGAACCCTAAGCAACCATGCACCCAAAACATGTAACAAGTGTAACAAGTGTGGAAAAAAATGATATGTGCACATTTTTGCACAAATATGCCAAAAATCCGATTAGCGATTTTTAATCGCGATTAGCACTAAATTAGCATATAACTATTAAAACTTAAAAATGGCATAATTCCATAAAATACCCTATTTTAGAATTTTCCATAATTTTCCCCATTTATTTGTATTAACTATACCGGAATATTAAAATATTCATTAAAATAATATTAAATTATAAAAATTCCAAAAAAGAATATTTTATTGTTTTGAAACGTTACAATCTACCCCCCTTAAAGAAATTCGGTCCCCGAATTTAAATTTAAACCCCCAAATACTAAAATATTTCGATACAAATTCCAAGTCGTCGGGGCTCCGAATCATCAATACATAAAACATCATAGCGCAATGCATACGCATGAGTACTGAGCAGATAACTCAAAAACAAAACTCCGTCAAGCATCCCGCAACCATCGGAGTCATGGTAAAGACACAAATGTCAAACCCAATACAAAACCAATATGATATAAATCAGAACTATACATGTAGACATCCAATCTATACATATGAATAGCTGATATAAATGCATGCTAAATATTTTTAAGTCGCTGTGCGATGCGCATAACACTGCACAGTGGCGGACGTCTTCCATAAGAAAATTACTATATACGTATATATCTTTTGTTTAATATGTACGTTCCGCCGTTTCGAAAACAATTTAGAAGGGTTTCCTTGTTTTAAAAACGTTTCGTGTCATATCGGACACGTAGGTATAAATGCTGAGACTATAGCTCGCTCTTTGGAAATCCCTTCGATAACTATCAATGCATGCAAAATATATTCAGGTACTGTCCTCTGACTAGTCCTGCTCAGTACGAAACGAATATCAAATATCATAAAAATGTACTGCTCCAAAAGGAATAAATCCCAAAAATGCACATAACACCATCCTGTGCGTCTGGTGCGCACGGAAATCAAAATCCATATATGTGCCATACAGGTGCACAAAACAACATCTAGGTGCAACGAGTGTGCACGAAGTACCTGTCATAGGCAATGTGTGTGCCTGACAGCCAAATCAGGTGCATCTGACATGCACGAAGAATCTCGATTTAGTGCATCTGGTGTGCACCAAAATCGTATCTCAAAACATGCGCCCAACATGCGCGAAAATCCAAATCGGTGCATTCATCGTGCACGAATGAAAATCTAAACCCTGCGCACTCAACATGCACGGAACCACGAAATCCAATAGCAACGCCGAACATGCGTAAGTCCAATCAAAAGCATGGAGTGCAAGAATCAATCATCAATATCAAGGTCAAAATCGACGATATACAATGCAGCTCAATCAAAATCAGGTGTACCGCGATGGAAAATCTCACAACCGTGTGCATCAGCGTGCACAAATCAAATCAAAACACTAAAAGTGCCTGAAAACGATGCTGGAAGCGTAAATCAAATCACCGGCATAAAGTAGGCAGGGAATCACAATCAATACCTCAAGCGTAATAACTCTGCACAAAATATGAATACCCAGTAAGTGCAACCATGGTGCCCGAAAACAAAAATCATGGCACTCAGCCATCATGACCAAATCATACGAATAGATCGCCCAAAATACCGAAATCCAAAGTGACGGATACGTGATAATCGAATCACAAAATCACAAATCAAAAATACCATCGTTGGTATATCCTTCTTCGATGTCGAGAAGGTGACGGTACATCCAATGCTAGCGGTGCAAGATATCTACTTGCCTCATGCTCGCGGCTGGTGTCCTCTGCCTCTGGTTCCTTATCTTCCCTGTGGATTACCAATCTCGCAATCCATCGGCTCATCGGCCCGTCAGGTGTGCTAACGGAAACGATTCCGTTCTGGCACTTCTCTGGTCATCTCTCGGTCAATCCTCACGACTACTCGTAAGGCAGTACATCTCTGGCGCCGACCTCTGGTCCTATGAATGCACATCGCACATCTGCTCCTGGTGCAAATCTTATTGCAGCAGTGTACTGGAAGGAATCCTGCTCAAGGTCTCTTCTGATCTCGCCTAAGCCAAACTGTACGGAGGCTGGTACTCTGGCATAATCTTTTCTCGCTCTCTGGACATCCGCGTCCTTAGTACAACATCTACTCGGAAGCTGGTCGCATCCCATCGCCTCTGTATGCATATCCGACCTTTAATCTTAACGGGGAGTAGTAACAGCTTGTCTGCATCTCGCACGAACTTCTTGTCCCGCTTGTCTGTATCGTCGTCCACTTCGACGTCACGTCTCTATTTGCGCACTGCAATGTTCTCGGCTACGGTCCATCCGAAGTCTCTCACACGGACTCGAAATCACAAACTCGGTATCTTCATCACTCAGTAGAAGATATCTAGCCGAACACGTCCTCAGCGTGTGTATCGCATCTCTAATATCAGCGGAGTGGTACGTCATCTCATCGAATCTCGTGCGAACTATTTACTCCACTTTCTCCAATGTCGACTGATTCGGACTCGTCTACTCATGGCTGTATGGACTACGCTCCAATGGCTATACTCGTATCTGGAGTCTCCCAAGAGGTGTGTCCCATCATATGATATTCGAATGATGTTGAACTATCCGATCTCCTTGTCAGAACCTCATAATCCCCCAAGAGCTCAACATCTTGGGTACAGTTTAATAATATCGAGTACATAACACAGCATCGGTGGTCCAGCCGTAGAAGGGCAAACCCAAGCCTCACTAATAGGGCCGCGGAACTGCCGCAAGCCCTAAGGTTCAAAGGCTTTCACACGGTCATTATGTCGAGTTAGGGTTACATTCTTCTAGAGGGTCCATAGAATCGATTGCATGTTTTTCCGAATACTTTAAACTTGGAAAATGGGTTCCTGACATTCGATCGTCTCAATCGACTCTCAACGAATCTGTGTGAAGTCGTCTCTAGCTGGCATCAATCTACCGGATGACCTTGCATCGGGGTAAGCGAACGAACCACATGTCCTATTCATTCATCCTCGGTGGCTAGCGACTCACCATCATATCTCTAAGTATAAGCTCAAGCTGCAGTAGCTCCAACATCTGGGGCGATATCTCATCCTTCGCAGCAACAACTGGCTCATTCGTCCGTACGCTGAACAGCGCCTCAATCATCATGAATAAGCGATATATCAATGGTCATCACATCCTGGCTGGCCTCTATCAGTGGCTCAATTCTCTGGTACCGATCGATACGTCCGGAAAATCTCGTAAAAGCGATCTGTCAAACGCTCATGGTGCGAAAGCACAATAAGACGACACCTCTATATGCAATCGTATCACTCTGGAAACACACCCTGGTCAGTCCCCATCCACGACGAGCTCATGCTGACGCAACTCGAGCCGTAGCTCACTCTGCCCGTGCAATCGTGCAGCAAACTCATAACCAGTATCGATGAGGATAGATCATAGAAAGGAATATATTACTGTGCAGGGAAATGTACATCCTAAGGTTTCTTAAGTGGAGTGGCGTGTCGTAAGTATGCCGCGGAACATACGTACGGTACGTCCCTCTACTCAAGCTACCTACTCCATCAACCAAGGGTCATCCTATGCGATGAAATTTAGGGTATAATACCCCATCGACTAAGTCAAAGTTCCGTAAGGTCAAGCCTAACTTCCGTATATATATAAACGCCCTAGGCTCCACATAGTCAAACTTAGACTCGAACCAAGAATAACCTAGCGCTCTGATACCAACTTTGTCACGACCCGAAAGAGAACGTGACTGGCCCTTGAATCCTATGAAGTCTATAGGACTCCATCTGATCCAAGTAAGCCAAAAGCCCAGAAATCTAAAACCATTTAAGGAGTAAATAAAGGAACTGGTTTTTAATAAGTAAAGAAAGCATGTTTGAAATCAAAGTTTTCAAATAACTAAGCCGAAAATGCATTTTAAAAATGTGTAGTTTTTCTGAAAATTTCGGCAGAGTTTCCTTTGTAAAAACTGGCCCCGAACGGGGTACAACAGGAATAATATATATGAAATGATAAAAGGCATACCCAAGCGGGAGCTAGCTCTTCGTCAATCGACGGTCACAACCACGCAAGCAATAATAATATACAACGCCAAAGGGCGAGGATCAAAACCCAAAAAGGAACTCAAAACAACCAGAAAACCATAATACTACAAAAGCGACACTAAGGTCGAAATAATGCATCACTGTGTCTAAGTCTGAAACAATATACAAGTTTTGGTTGATGGAATTTCTAGATACAATGAATAATACATGTACAATGGCGGTTCTGATACAAAAGAACCCACCTACCAAAGAAAGTCACCCGTATGGAAGCAGTGTGCCAGAAAAGCCGCTATGGAATCTGTGCGGCAAAAACCTGCAAGAACTGTGGCACAACGGGGGTGAGTTGCCAACTCGTGAATAGAAAATATCTACAAGCAGAAATCGAATGTATGACCCATCCTAGGTCAATACGATCAGATATATATAAACCTTAATATGAATAAGTCTGAAGCATGCTAAACTGGCAATGTAATCTCTATACATGAGTGTAGTGCCAAGTGCTCGTGCCAGTGCCTCAGGTAACAGCATATTATAAATGTGAGGTATGATCAGTGTAATCAAATCTGCATGTACGTGGATCCCGTCCATTCGTCACCCAATGACAATAACCATCATGCATGTAAATATCAACAGCATATTCATGGAAATATGAGGATATAAACCACCTGTGTCCCTCGCGACACGTCAAAATCATGGAACCGGAGTGTCCAGCATCGACACTCGAAAACATCATGAAAACTGTGCCCAGCATCGGCACGTAAATCCTCATATATCGGGCTCCGTCTGCGGAATCGGCCCTCGGCCCGAGCAGTACGCCCACATCCATCTATCGACTCTGGTCGGTATCCTCCGGATGACCGCCAGGTCCAACCAATCACCGGTAGGTACTCACCCACCTCCAGGCTCAATCGGCAGTCCTTCGATCATCTTGCCGATGGGAACCATACCGGGTCCAACATGTACCCGCAATCGGCCTCGTCCACTCCTCGAATCGGGTTTTACATGTCGCTCTCAGCACCGAGAAAACACATGGTGGACGCAATGAAATATCATATCAAGGGTAACCGGGTTTTTAAAGCAATTACATATTCTCTTTTCAAATACCCACGGTTCCCAAATCCAGAAATATCATGGAAACAGCAACTCTCAACGCGTATAATCAGAAAGCATAATGTATGCGACATGTAAAAGAAATGTAAGCATATCATTATGTCATGCATAATTCATATATTGAATGCAACAGTACTACAGTGTAGTGACATGGCAATTATCGATGATGAAGTGTGTGAGCTGGCAAACAAGTGTACGTGGAACATACGCACCATCGATAATAGTGCTGGTGTCCTAGCAGCATGACTGAAATATATCAACAATACAAGCGATGCAATGCAAATAGCATGAATATGCGGAATCGAATAATCAACGCAACAGTAAAGAACCTGCCTCAATAAATATATCATGCAGCCTTGCCTTTTGAAATAAGACGAATCGGGTTTTTGGTAAAATAAGGGATACGTGTTTTAAGAAAAGATGCGTCATTTGAAAATATCCGTAGAATCCCTTTTGCCTATCTTTAAAATATTCCCGATTTGTTAGTTTTGAAATAGGTATGACTCGGGTCTAGTCTAACGCCTACTATGCGAACTACGGACCCAACTATTAAGTCAATCGGGAGGGGTATGGAAACCACCTAAATCTGACTCGATATATACATATATATATATACAATAGTCGGTCATCTCGCCTCAATAGTATCACGTACGATACGGTATAACATATAACATCCTCGAGTCATGAGTGCGGATCTAACATCAATATAAAGCTCGTACGGTAAATCGTCGTACGGCATCCCAATAGCTGGGTACTGGTCAATATCACATTATCTCATCACATATCAGGTATCACTACCATCATATCACATAATCTAGGGTACAACTCTAAGTCTAGTACCATCGATACCATCTATGTAAATATGAATGCGGGGTAAAACACATGCCCAAAAGCCCGGTAAAACCATCATGTCGCATTTCAAATACGAACTCTGTCATATCGCCGAATCTCACGGCCTCAAATCAAAACTCATCGACTCATCTCAATCCCACGTATCATCCTCAAATCCCGTATTTGAACATATAGTCCCATACCCATGTGTAGATATACACACCTCCAAATACGCACAGATAAAAGAAAGAATGTATGCAAGTATATGTGTACGTGTATGTGTGGGTGCAACCACTACTCTAGGGTTTCACACTATACTAAACCAATACATCCTTATCATCAATAATCCATTATTATCATCAAAAATGATCTTAAACAACACATAATAAATATATGTGTGTATACGTATTCGTATACATCACCACGGACTGCGGGGGTGCTATACGCCATCCACCCGACTTCTCCCCGTAGATATAAATCTACTCACCTTGCTTCTCGTGTGCTGATGCCGATGACGCCGTCTTCATCTTCTTCGCCTCAACATCACGTAGGGTACCTACAAGTATATCACAAATGATAAAGCACATAAAAATCACATCGGAAAACCAAAACAGCACACGCTACTCGCATAGGTAAAAACCTATCGTCCCATATGTAAACACGATCAATATCCACTTATCGTTGACGTCCAAACGCCACCCGACAGAAACAAACCACCAAATGCCAAAATCCATGCTAGAACAAGTCGTAAACCATGCGCCAACATAGGAAAATCAACCCAGATTTTACCCTAGATGGAATCAGACAAAATTGCACATGCCATGGTTCAAGACTACTGGAAATAATGCCATGCACCAAAAACGAGGCCAAACCCCCCTGCTCTGGCCGTAATTTGCGGCCAGAAGGAATTTATCTGCGGCCGGAAATTGGAGTTGGGGGCTAGGGTTTGGTGTGGTGGTTCCAGGGTGCCTGCACATCTCACTGTCAACTCAGTTTTATTTTAGGGGTCTCGGGGTGATAGCAGATTCCTAAATACGATCAGAGATTCATAATTTTTCCCCGACATCGTCTCATAAATCCGTATTCTGGGTTTTAGCTTCAGGTTCGGTCCAATCTATCATCACACCAGGGGTTCTAGGGTCACCACAAGCCTCAATTTCACTTTTGATTTCAGGTCTAACCTTAAACCCTAACTAGAATTCTCCAAAGTCCACAAAACGACACCATATCGACATGAAACTAAAATTGATGCACAAGAAATGAAATACTACTCTAATAGGTGCAAAATTTACCTCCTTTGGCAACTCAAGAAAACTCTTGAGTTGCTCAAAGTCCTCCAAATCCATTTTTGCTAGGTTCAATATGTAGCTAGTGAGCTCGGGAACACTTTTTGTGAAATGGGAATAGGGTTTTGGGGTGGATTTCATGGTGGATCTAGGGTTTTTGTGAAGAGGGAGAGAGAGGGAGAGGGGCAGCAGCAGCTTAAGGAGAGGGAGAGGAGAGAGAATGAGAAGGGGAAAATGATGGGAGTATGGTTCAAGTTCAAAAAGTGAAGGTTGACTTAGTCTCTCTCTCTCTCATCATGAAACCTTTATCTTTTCTTTTTCTTTCTTTTTCTTTTCTTCTCCCACCATAGTGAACCCTAAGCAACCATGCACCCAAAACATGTAACAAGTGTAATAAGTGTGGAAAAAAATGATATGTGCACATTTTTGCACAAAAATGCCAAAAATCCGATTAGCGATTTTTAATCGCGATTAGCACTAAATTAGCATATAACTAATCATAAAAACTTAAAAATGGCATAATTCCATAAAATACCCTATTTTAGAATTTTCCATAATTTTCCCCCATTTATTTGTATTTAACTATACCGGAATATTAAAATATTCATTAAAATAATATTAAATTATAAAAATTCCCAAAAATAATATTTTATTATTTTGAAACGTTAAAGTGAGATTGCTCCGCCCCGATATACCAACGTGTTGTGGTGAAAACGGAGGAGTAATGTTGAAAGAAAATCTCATTCTCCTTTAGAATAGTTCAGGAATTCCGTGCTCAAGTATTCTCCTCCCTGATCACATCATAGGACATAATACTTATACCTATTTTGGTTCTCTACTTCTAACTTATATTCTTTGAATTTCTCAAAAGGTTCAGACTTGTGTTTCAACAGGAACACATGTACGAATCTTGAGAGATCATCAGTGAATGTTATGAAGTACAAAGAACCAATCCTGGCATGTGTAGACTAGGGACCTACATACATCATCCTGTATCAATCCCAAGAGTTCACTAACTCTTTCTCTGTTTCCAATAAGCAGAGCTATGGTCATCTTATCTTTGTGACATGACTGACAAGTTTCTGTAAGTCTACGGTAGCGCCCCGGCCGTCAATCCGAGGCCAAATGCGGAAACAAAAACTTTTCAGGAAATCGGCGCTATCGTAGCCTTTCACCTGGATCGAACCATTAATGCTAAACTAGCTAACTACTAAGAAGTGAGAGTGGCTATACTTATCGATCTGTGCCCTTCGGTCTTTGGCCACCATCACAAGCTCCTCGCGACATCTCCGATCTCCGGTCTCCTCGTCTTAAGGTCACCACATCGATGAATCCTTTTACGGGCTCCCGCTTCAAACCGAAGCAACTCGGACACGAAGTTTGCTAGCCGACGTGTCCAGGGTGAAGTAGAGAATGTGTGCGATCACTTTGTCTCAAGCATCCATTGATTCTCAACGCATGAGAGTGTATAGATAGAGGTTGAAGATGATGCCATTAATGGAGATAGTGAGCTCAAGAAGAAAGAGGAAGAAGAAGAAGTCTTTCTTTTTCTTATGTGTTGTAATGATAATGAGAGTGAGATAGAAATTATCAACACAAGAGTAACCTTAAGCCATATGGCTGCCTTCTCTCTCTCCTCTTATCAATTCAATACCTAAATCAATCAAAAATGTAACATATGCACAAATAAAGAGACCATGAGTCATCACTTGTTCATGTGTCACAATTAATGCTCCTAATCATGATTTTGAGCTCACAATTTCCATTTGCAAACATTAATCCAAATATTTGCAACAATAAAAAGAGAATGGCATCTACTAAAGTAAACTCGTGACGGATCACCAGGATACCCCTCACCTGTATATACATACCTGCATCCGCATTCCGACTGAATGCGAATGCAATGAGACTAAAGTAATCCAACAAATCTAATACCCGGATCCGGCTTAAACCAAAGCCCACTAGTATGATCCGTCCGATCATGATCCTTGCACTACTGCACGTATATGATCAAACCCTGCCATAATATCATACGGCCTCTACAACGTTTCGCCTGAAACTTGAGAAACTGTCTGTGGAGGATTCTAATGACTCGTCAATACTTTGGATGTGGATTTAACCACTAGCACGTCAGTGGTACTAGCCGTACGTAACGGCCAACCAGGTATTGACCAAAAGGGAGGTCGATGAGCGAACTCATCCTGACACCCTACTGAGCCTGTCAGTGACAATATCCGTACAGTCCAGTCCATTCGTCTATGAGCATCACATGTCGGGCCTAGGGGTCGGTAAAAGTCAGACCCCCAAAAGCGGTACAAGTCGTGTCGGTGTATAGCCCAGAACACCCTGAGATACTACTGGAATACCTACCAGTAAATCTCCTGCCTTGGCCAACGACTTCGTGTAATGGCTCTCCTAGACACAACGCGATCTCACCCCCAATACCGGGAGAGACGAAACCCCTGCCGATCCGCTCACCGCCTCCATGTGGCTCGGGACTGTACCCAACTAAAACCTGTTTGCACGACTTCTTTGAGCCATGGTAGGGTAGTAATCAAAGCACAGTGGGAACTCACACGAAACAAATGACGATCTCAGCTCGATGAACTAACCTGTACACATGTCACCATGGAACTGCTATCTGACGTCAGGTATAATACCAACTAGCATGTTCCCGGCGAGTCCTGTCCAGTGTACTCATAACCCAATGAGCACCTGTATACATCTTAGGTGAACCAACTGACACCAGTGGCTTGTGAGACCGGCCACCGCCCCTCGTCGGGGTCTCGACTGTATACACTAGTCTACTCTGGAGTATCGATGCCCTGTCTCGAAACTCCCACGACTAAGGACCACTATAAGGATGTGCTTATAGACTACCCAACTCTCACGTATATGATCGCCATCATACTGCTGGTAGTCAAGAAAAAATCCTAAGGACTCTATCAATGTGTAATAATGATCTGTAAGGTCACCTAAAGCTGTACACGATGATAAAGATAAACCAGATAGCATACTATCATCTTGAATAAGACTGTCCTACCGGCATAGGTCTTCCCTCAATCATTGGAATCACGTGCCTGCGATCCAATAATTGACTTTGAGTGCACTATATCCAACAATCTCCCACTTGCACTCAAGGCTAATTATTGCGATGTCGCATACTCACAGCCCGTGTGATACCGAACACCTAACTCCTCTACTGATCAGTCTCACAAAGCCCATTTGTGAAACTATTGCGTTCGAGGAATAGCCTCAGTGAGTGGATCCGCCCCGATGTTTCTTTCTATGTCTCTCTTTATCTCAAGTTCACGGAGAAAGCCATCTTCCAAAATGAGCAATACCTGTCTTAGAATATGTCTGGATACCTGATGGGACCTAGTTCACAAATGAACTCCAAATCCAAACTTCTTTAGACTGTATCGTCAATTGAACTTAATCAGTATCCTGCACCATGCCTCCCTCAGTATCTGCTTGGACCACCTGTCCAAACTACTGCCCCTCGTCAAAGGGAAAACTATAACTCTGACAGTCACTCTGTCATCCAGGTAACCTTGGAAGCCTGGAATGATAACCGTCTCCCAAAAGAGGCTGTTGTTATCATATGCCTAGAACATCCTCTTGTGTGCATAAACTGCTTCCGAACGCTTCTCCAGGATTGGATTAATATCAACTTATTGCATCTAGGGCAAAAACAACATCTGGTGTGGTACTTGACATCTCATGATTGACTCAATAGCCTAAGCATGTGATATGTCAATCATGCACATCCCTCTCCCCTTTAGTCTGTAAGACACCTTTAGAGAGGGTGAATCCATCACCTGCAGGTATATTACCGTGCCAGGAGTCGTCCATTCTAAAACACATGTAGAATGCTGTCTAAGTACCCAGATTGGGAAACTACCCAATTCTAGATCTAAAACCATAGATCTAGTAATAAGAATGTCTAATATTATATCTATATCCTATATAAAGAAACCACTGTATGACAACCAAAGTATAACCGATCGTAGTATAGGAATTTCACTTCCTACTCTGTGTATGTCATCCAAATACCAGGACAACACACCCTACTACCTTCTTAAAAGATCCATCCCCTATTCTGATGAAGTCAAACCCATGACTGTCATATCAAAAATAGATGATCTTTCTATGCTATATCTGCTTTAGTCCATAAATAGACATAAGCTACTTGTCCACTATGCTTCTGCTGCTCCCACTGACTACGACAACCCTCTCGCAGCGTCATATACACGTGCACTTCTGAAGCTTGTTTAGAACGACGCTATACTCATCCTCCTGCCAGGTCTCATAGCCTAGAACAACAGTAGTGTCAAGTCTGGGAAAATAAGAACCTCCCTGTCACCGTCTTTGAGCATACCGAAATACTTCTCGAGTGCCTGAGGTTACGCACCTTATCTGCGGAGTGGCCAATGGAATGTCAAACCAGATTGAATCTTTAGGTTCTTATCAAATTTTCAGTAATCGTTTGCGGTTCTGGAATCACTTCCAGTTCTACCATACTCCCACTACTGTTTTCTGAAAAAGTCCATTTTACTAAAACTGTGGCGAGTCAAAAACAATATCACCATTGATCTTCCAGATGGTAGAAAGTTAACCCTCGTCATAGCCCAGGTCAACCTACAAACAACCATTACATAAACGCGCCTTGAGTTATCCAGATCTGGTTTTAAGCATAAGCCGGACAACTCCCCATACCTTAACATTGTTAAGATATGAACTATTCTATATCCAATATAGAAACAGAGGCATTGATTTAATTGGAACCAGATTCATATCATGCAGCTGTCTCCAGTGCATGTCAACTAAATGGAGAGAGGCCGATCAGCATTACTCAACTTAGGAATACATCCAGATATGAGTAACCTGAAAGAGAAGAAAGTTCTCATAATCATTACTATCAACTGAATACTATACACAAGTATCTACATCTTCGATCACCTTGAAGAATCCTAATACTTGCAATACCTGGTTCTTTACTTTATTCATATACCTATAACTTCTCAAAACTTGGATCTTGTATTTCTATGAAACACATGTCTAAGAACTAGAGAAGTCACAAGTAAACAGAATATAGTACGAGTACCAACCCCTCTGTCCTAATGGACACTGGACAACATACAATACTCTGTATAAGTTCCCTGAGTCTAATAACTCATTCCCTGTGTGTCGTAGGTTGAGAACTGTACTTATGGTTAAGAAGAATTACACCGCTGTTTAATGCTCCTTACCTAACCATCCACTGATATAGGTAAATGTCATGGACATAATTTCAAAAAGTTATATCTCACTTTATAAAAATAAACGTACAGATATATCAATTTGAAATTGGTGCATAACAACGGATATTCAAAACCAAATATTTGCCATCCGGCAAAAACCCAGGCGATTTTCTCAAATATCACCAATTACAACGAATCCCGATATAATGAGGATGATCACCTAATTCCTAATAAGTTACTCACACTCATCATCTGTAAAACCATACAGATGTGAGAATCATACCTGGTAAATACATACCCAGGACTAATTGGGAAATCGGTTTTCTTTTAACAACGCATAGTGAAACTGAAACATGTAAATGTTTCGAAGGGCTATCCGGGTATTCCTAGTAATGCCTATTCCATTATCCGATTCACAACTGTAACCTTATATTTCTTTGCCATCTCTCCAAATCCCTTTATATGTCTTTAGTCATTACCTTCTGTACACCACCTTTAGGCCAAATAGTTTTCTTCCTTCCCTACCGTTCGGCACTAGCCTATGGTTTGGAAGAAGACTATCCAATAAGCATAATGGGTGTACTCTCCTAATCCTAGGAGCATTCACAACGTGAGAGAAGGTAAAGATAAAAGGCAACTGAATAAACCTTATTCATATTTCTCCTGAACCAGAATCCATCCCCGAACTAGAACAAGTTCCTTCAAGTTCGTATATAACCATACGACGGAGTATCCAAATAACTGTGGATCTTCGTAGTGATACGGGGTGTTCTGGAGAAATACCAAGGTGAAGTAGGAGTGGCGATGAAATATGTGGTTTGGTCATGAATGATAGCAGTTGCAATTTACTTTGCCATCTTTCTAATCCTTTTATTTGTCTTAACTTATTACCTTCTCTATACCATCGTTAGGCTAATTGGTTTTCTTCATTCCCCACCGTTCGGCACCTGCCTATGGTTTGGAAGAAGACTATCCAATTAGCGTAAAAGGTGTACCGTCCTAATCCAAGGAGCACTCGCAACCTGAGAGAAGGTAAAAGGAAAAGACAACTGAATAGTCCTATTCATTTTCTCCAGAACCGAAAACCATCCTCGAATCTGGAACAAGTTCCTTCGAGTTCGTATATAACCATACGATGGTTTTATCCAATGGAAGTGGACGTTCGTAGTGACACGAAATGTTCCGGAGAAAAAGGGTAAAAGTAGGAGTGGCAATGAGGTATGCAACTCTGACAATCCGAAAGCCAGTGTTTTTAACAAGGTTCGGTTAAATTGGTCACTGAGTCATAGTCTAGGGTCAGGCTATGGTCGCTGCCAAAGAGAGAGAGAAAAGAAACACTCTGCGTTCACTCTAACCTAGATCAGAATGGTTACCAATTTATCTAATTAGGAAACCTCCCACTGTAACCTCAAATTCTCCTCCAAACCTGAAAGAAGAATTAGTCGGGATCACCCGAGGAGTAAACCAACTCATCAGTAGGAATCGGGATCCAACTATCATCGAATGATAATGTGATGGAATCCATTCACGTTATCACACTTTAGAAGGTATGCGTATATCTGGCAAGTTTCGGTTTCTTTAGAAACTCCCGATGTGATTTTTACCCCATGCTCTTATGATCTTGACTAAGGTCCACAAATCATAAGTCACATGTCAAGTTCTACCCGTCATTGTCCAGGCTAATTTGAACCCACCCGTACAAGCCCTTGACGAAGGTCAACAAGGCTATACGACCGTCCCAAACTAACGCATCTATCTATGCAACAGAAAGGTAACAAGCAGCTACCATTCACTATGCCTTGACGAAGGTCAACAAACATAGCATGAATACTAAGTGCTACCCGTCTGAAATGACGGAGGGCTACGAATGGTTCTTGGCGAAAAACCTTTAACGTAATGAACTTGATATCGTTGAAGGAACCGGATAGCTTTTTATAAAAATATAGTGGCGAAAACCTTTCCTAAAGAGGTCACTCCCGGTGAAGGGATCTCGTCTCTTTCCCCATAGAATGAGGTGCAGGATATTCCAACTGAATACCACGATGCAAAGCAAAAAGTAATCGACTATAGTGAAGTTATCACCCTAACGCAAACTTCTTCCCAAGGGGTCACTCCCGGTGAAGGGATCTCGGCCCTTGCCTTGTCGACTGACGTGCTGGATATTCATAACCGAATACCACTGTGCAAAACAAAAGAGAAAGTCCTTGTAATAACATCTTTTTGAAAAATTGTTCCAACAACATCAAACAGGTTTGTTTAGCTTGCATTGATTCGAATCAATGCAGTCCATCAATTAATCACACCACAAAAGAACGAAAATATGATGTACGTATATGCCATCCGCATTCGCCACTGGGTCCCGTCATCATCCGTTAGGTTACTTAACTAACGACAGAGCGGGGACTGGACTAGCGCGGATGTAAAACATATACAACATCTACTAGTATATATATATATATATATCAATATATAATAATCGCTCATGGCGTGATAAATGCAACATCACAGAAATGTAATAAGCATCACAGAACAATACAGATAATCTGGGATCCCCGGGTTTCTTTTGAGCCGCAAGTGAAACCCGACGTTCCCCTGGTCGTATGGATAGCCTGTGCAATGAAATCCTAGACCCCTACGGGCGCGGAAAGTTACCCGCCAAAACCTGAAGTGAGGCAGCCCCCTACAGCAAAGTGAATGGACCACCCAGCACTTCACGGAATCCGGTAACTTGAGCACCCCTCCTTGGGTCAACCTATACCCCCTACGAGTGCGGAGAATAGCCCGCCAATTCTAGAGTGAAACCCCTTCCGTCTCAAAGCCATGAGATACGGGCCCGTTGCCCTCTAGAACCCGGCTATCCGTGCACCCCACTGCGGGGTAATCTAAGTACAGAAAATAAAAATATGTACAACGGGTGCATCGACCTCAACCCGGTTGTGCCGTAAAAGAATAATATACAAACAGGCAGTGACAGCAGTCCATATGTCTGACGCCCGCCCCGCAAAAAAAATGTACAAATATAACCAAACTGTACTACCATTGCATCCAGGCTATCCACCACGACAAATCCGCAACATCACAGCACAACACAGAATATCAACGTAAATGTCACGTTCGCAAATCCGTCTAAAAGAGCTATAGCGATCAGACAAGATTTACCGATCGAATGACATTCACGGTCACAGATATAATGTAAGCACTGTGAACTAACTTATTTAAAATTTTCGATCGACAAAATTTCCCGAAGTGGGCCCCAAGCAAAAATCCAGTACTTTAACAAATCTGGGCCCAAACAAAAAAATCCAGAAACCACAATTCCATGAGTAAAACCCCAGGAAGAAAAATGGTGCACAGTTCCCACCATTCCGCAGCGCAACCGCGGAAAACATGCCAGTTTCGCCGCGGTTCCGCGGTCTCATGGTAGGATCGTGCTTCCAAATTTCTTCCAGTGTCTTAAAAAATCCTTCACGATTTTATGAGATACTGAAAATAATTTTTCGACGACTTTTGAAATTCGGCAGAAACTTTGAAAATGGAGTTGCGGTTTTGGAAATTTCGTCCGATCGATATTTTAAACAAGTTAGAACAAGCTAGTAAAGGTTAATGGCGTGTCTCTGATACCATGTAAGTCTATGGTAGCGCCCCGGCCGTCAATCCGAGGCCAAATGCGGAAACAAAAACTTTTCAGGAAATCGGCGCTATCGTAGTCTTTCACCCGGATCGAACCATTAACGCTAAACTATCTAACTATTAAGAAGTGAGAGTGGCTATACCAATCGATCTGTGTCTTTCGGTCTTTGGCCACCATCCCAAGCTTCTCGCGGCATCTCCGATCTCCGGTCTCCTCGTCGGAAGGGCACCACATCGATGAATCCTTTTATGGGCTCCCGCTTCAAACCGAAGCAACTCGGACACGAAGTTTGCTAGCCGACGTGTCCAAGGTGAAGTAGAGAATGTGCGCGATCACTTTGTCTCAAGCATCCATTGATTCTCAACGCATGAGAGTGTATGGATGGAGGTTGAAGATGATGCCATTAATGGAAATAGTAAGCTTAAGAAGAAAGAGGAAGAAGAAGAAGTCATTCTTTTTCTTATGTGTTGTAATGATAATGAGAGTGAGATAGAAATTATCAACACAAGAGTAACCTCAGGCCGTATGGCTGCCCTATCTCTCTCCTCTTATCATTTCAACGCCTAAATCAATCCAAAATGTGACATATGCACAAATAAAGAGACCATGAGTCATCACTTGTGCATGTGTCATAATTAATGCTCCTAATCATGACTTTGAGCTCACAATTTCCAATTACAAACATTAATCCAAATGTCTGCAACAATAAAAAGAGAATGACATCTACTAAAGTAAACTCATGACGAATCATAAGGATACCCCTCACCTGTATATACATACCTGCATCCGCATTCCGACTGAATGCGAATGCAATGAGACTAAACTAATCCAACAAATCTAATACTAGGATCCGGCTTAAACCAAAGCCCACTAGTATGATCCGTCCGATCATGATCCGTGCACTACTGCACGTATATGATCGAACCCTGCCATAATATCAGACGGCCTCTACAACGTTTCGCCCGAAACTTGAGAAACTGTCTGTGGGGGACTCAAAAGACTCGTCAATACTTTGGTTGTGGAT
The DNA here is from genome assembly GCA_030015575.1 of Agapanthus africanus. Classification (NCBI taxonomy): domain Eukaryota; kingdom Viridiplantae; phylum Streptophyta; class Magnoliopsida; order Asparagales; family Amaryllidaceae; genus Agapanthus; species Agapanthus africanus. The sequence continues at coordinate 215,047,272 of JASDDO010000004.1, forward strand.
TTAACCACTAGCACGTCAGTGGTACTAGCCGTACATAACGGGCTACCAGGTATTGACCAAAAGGGAGGTCGATGAGCGAACTCATCCTGACACCCTATTGAGCCTGTCAATGATAATATCCGTACAATCCAGTCCGTTCGTCTATGAGCATCGCATATCGGGCCTAGGAGGTTGGTAAAAGTCAAACCCCCAAAAGCGGTACAAGTCGTGTCGGAGTATAGCCCAGAACACCCTGAGATACTACTGGAATACCTACCAGTAAATCTCCTGCCTTGGCCAAGGACTTCATGTAATGGCTCTTCTAGACACAGCGCGATCTCACCCCCAATACCGGGAGAGACGAAACCCCTGCCGATCCGCTGACTGCCTCCATGTGGCTCGGGACTGTACCCAACTAAAACCTATTTGTACGACTCCTTTGAGCCATGGTAGGGTAATAATCAAAGCACAGTGGGAACTCACACGAGACAAATGACGATCTCAAGTCGATGAACTAACCTGTACACATGTCACCAGGGAACTACTATCTGACGTCAGGTATAATACCAACTAGCATGTTCCCGGCGAGTCCTGTCCGGTGTACTCGTAACCCAATGAGCACCTGTATACATCTTAGGTGAACCAACTGACACCAATGGCTTGTGAGACCGGCCACCGCCCCTCGTCGGGGTCTCGACTGTATACACTAGTCTACTAATAGAGTATCGATGCCCAGTCTCGAAACTCCTACGACTTGGGACCACTATATGGATGTGCTTATAGACTACCCAACTCTCACGTATATGATCGCCATCATACTGCTGGTAGTCAAGAAAAAATCCTAAGGGCTCTATCAATGTGTAATAGTGATCTGTAAGGTCACCTAAAGCTGTACACGATGATAAAGATAAACCAGATAGCATACTATCATCTTGAGTAAGACTGTACTACCGGCATAGGTCCTCCCACAATCATTGCAATCACGTGCCTGCGATCCTATAATTGACTTTGAGGGCACTATATCCAACAGTTTCACAAGATGTAAATTCAAACTGATTTAAATATGCATATTTATGTAACTTCAGCTAGTCGGGTCGCATTGATATGACCTAGTCTACAATGCCTCAAGAAGGAATCATTCATTTCTGAACTCTTCCTTTTGTGTGTGTTTTGTACATTAAGAACTGCCATTTGATTTAGAACGTATATGCTTTTAGATAACGTGCCTGAACCGATCAACTCTTGATATAAGAAAATGTTCAAAATATTATCCAACAATAAAAAATTATATCCTTCTTTACTAAATAAATAGACTGATATGATATTGTATATCAGGTTCAGTATCTAATAACATTCTTTCAGAATAAATGTATTTGATAATAAAGGGTGATAACTGCCAACTAACTTGGCTGCAACACTTGCACCGTTTCCAACTCTTGAATCTTTATCATCCGTTCTCAGTTCTCTACCTTTCTGTTGCCCATGTAACATATTACATATGTGGGATCCTGATCCGGTATCTCATACCCAGGACGTAAAGGAAACTGAGAAACAGTTCTTGGTAATGAACACACCCGAAGAAGATGTATCAACATACACTTTCTTCGTTTGGGCAGCATGGGAATTCTAGTAATCCCATATTTCCTGCTCGGTCTTATAACAATTATAAGTTGGAGCGGGCAACGTTCCCCAGCTTAGTATAACAAGCGTGTTCGGTCAATACATCCATATTATTATCTTGATTAAGGCGTGACATGGTCGCTACCTGGAGAGAGAGAGAGAAGAAAACACTCAGCATATACTCTTGCAAGATTAGATTGGTTATTAATATATCTAATCAGGATGGCTCCCATTGTTTTAGTCAAATCTTCCTTCAAACCCTAAAAGGTAAGACTAGCCGGGATTAATTACACCCTACAAGTTCGCCAATCTTTTGGCCATGCCAGTGTCGGTACTTTGAGGGAGGTTCCCCGTGCTTTCGCACGGACCTAATTAAAATAAACCTCATTTTCTTATAGACATAACCCCATTAACACCTTTCTAGACACCTACTTGATCGGCTAATTGTAATGTGTAAAACTCTCCCAGGAGTAACACTTACTCGCAGCGGGTATCGGGATCCAACTATCACATAGGAGGTATGTAATCTCATTGCAAATTTCAACACTTGAAATTCCAAATAATATTTTACCCCTAACGTGCTATGACCTTGACGAATGCCAAACATCCCATAGTCCGCTAGTCAAGTTCAACCCGTACATTTCCTGATTGAATTAAACCCACCCGCATGACCCTTGACGAAAGCCAAACAACGCCGTACGAATACCTTAATCCAATTGCATCGTATGCTAGCAGATAAGCACCAGTTAGCTACCGTACACTACACCGTGATGAATGCCAAACTACCGTAGCACGAATACTAAGTAGTACTTATCTGAAATGACGGAGGGCTATGACAGGTTTTGAAGAAAACCTTTTACGTAATGAACTTGATATCGTTGTAGAATCGAGTGATTTTGAAAAGGAGTGCTTTTGAGGCTTTTACTAGTTTTGCTAAAGAGGTCACTCCCGGTGAAAGGATCTCAGCTCTTTCCTTATCGAATAAGGTGCTGGATATTTCACAAATACCACTATGCAAAGCAAAAACATAAAAGCAATCAAAAGACAAACTGAGTTTGTAGCATCTGCTAGTTTCTCTAAAGAGGTCACTCCCGGTGAAGGGATCTCGGCTCTTTCCTTATCGAATAAGGTGCTGCATATTCTACAAGGAACACCGCTATGCAAAGCAAGAACTAGAGCTACCAGTTTTCGAGGCAAGTTTCTACAATATCTTTAGCTTTCTTTTATTTCATTAATCTCATTAATGAAGTCCCATTTATTATGCTTCCCAAGAAACAGATATAAAACGAAAGCAACAGTATATGATATATATCATATATATATATATAATATAAGCATTTGTCTCATAATATAATCAATGATCACATCACAGAATATCGCAGCAGAATAAAACATATGAAATATTGGATATACTAGCATTTCCGTGTTTCATTTTAAGCCTGTATAAAACACGGATTCCACGGCCGTGATGAATAGCCAATCCCATGCCCCTAGACCCCTACGAGAGCAGCAAGCAACCCTACCAATTCTAGAGTTAGGAGACCCGATCTCGACTCCTCGAGATGGTGTCCCACTGGACCCTAGAACCCGGTTATTTATGCTCCCCGTCTTGGGTCTATCCTAATGTGGAAAATTAAATAATATACAATGGTGACATCATCCTCAACCCGGATGTGCCCCAATAAAAGAATATTACATAAAATGAATTTTACATGAATGAAAATGAAAAACTCTCATCTCACATAAAACCCCCGGCTATTCAAAACACGACGATCCAATATAACATATCCCAGCAACACATAACATCATATGTCATCAACGTAAGAAAATATGCGTATCCTAATTGTCGTTGACATATATCAACGAAACCGGCGATACACCACATATTACACTTACGGTCGCAGAAAAGAATGTGAAAAACTCCAACAGTTGGAATTCGCAACCACCTTAGACATCATAAACCCAACGTATCACATACTTTGGGTTTCATGTCTGACCATATGAATTCCTTAGACATCGCATGCTTAACAATTATAAACCCCGCATTTTAGTCTCGATATTCAAAACACCTTTTAATATCAAGTCGGGCAATTCAACAAGATTCCCGACATCCTGATCGAATGTTCATCGGAAACTTTAGTAGACGACCGCACCCCCCGATGCCGTCGACGAAGTGCACTAAGGCGGAACACCGCTGCCGCGAGCACCCGAACGGATGCTTTTGGTGACGGGGTTCTTTTACAGTCACTTGGTCGGGGCTATGGGGTATGGCTATCTATTAAGTTTACCCGGCGAGTATCCGCGTACGCTACGTGATTGCGACGGACTTTTGATCACATCAAAATCCCGTGGCAACCGATCAAATGAGACTAAATTGCCAGATTTATAACATTCAAGTTAGTTATCTCATAACTACTTGTGGATTCCAAATATTGTATCCCATCACATGATACCCGGACGAACGTTAAACTTTTCGATCGATTCATCAAAGTCCCATAATTTCCCGACAGCTCAACACTTGAGCACAATTTTATTAATACCCAGAATATGCCACAGTACCTATGCACCAGCCGTAGAAGGGAAAACCCAAGCCTCACTCATGTTTCCACGGAACTACGGCAAACCCTAGGGTTTTACCGCGGTTTCGCGATCCAAAAAGTCGAGTTAGGGTTTCATTCTTCTAGAGGGTTCATAGAATCACTTGCATGTTTTTCCGAATACGTTAAACTTGGAAAAATGGGTTTTTAACATTCGATCGAACTTTTTAACTTCGTCTAGACAACATGTGAATAACCCGAAACAATGTTAAAACTACGAATACGAAACACTCCGAATTTTTTATAGTGTAAAATTACATCACATGCAAAATTAGCAAAAACAAACAACACCTGAAACATCAAAACAAAGCCACTTACACACAAAAATTTTCAGGGGGGATGCTCTGTTTTGGCCGAGATCATCATACATGTGGCCGGCCACTTTTCCATGAAATACCCTCAAATTTTCACAGTGTTCTTGATATATCTCATACATCACTCTGTACTTGTTTGAAACTTTTTTGAACAACTTTTAAAATCGACAGAAACTTCATTTTTATGTTTCAAGTTTCGGAGTATTTCGGTTTCGTAATCTTAATAAAATCCGTATAAATTTCTAGCATGGCTCTGATACCACTGCAGGGTTACCTAGCATGGCAGCAAGGTTTCGGGAGGCATCGTCTTTGTCAAATTCAAAAATTTGCCGTTCTAGCTAACCCTAACCTTAGAATCGTATACTAGAAATCGACGGAATATAAATGCAAACACTTTGCAAGTGAATGAGAGCAAGGAATACAACCTTTGTAGACCTGTCCTTCACTTCATTAGCTCCATGTAATAGTCCCTTCGCTGCGATCAAGATGTCCCGGACTCTAGAGAGGCTCCGATGAAGAAACGAACATGCTTGCTTCGAAGTCTTCAAGGCCGAAGATGATCTACGTTGAGGAGATACTAACCCAAGCTATCTCTTCACTAATCATGGAATTAGTAAACCAAACACCCTATACTAAATGGCAGGTAGTATAGGATGATGAAGTAGGAAGTGGGCTCACTTTAGATTTGATTTTCTCACACTTTTTCTCATATCTCCATTGAAGCTAGAAAGCTTTGAGGAAGAAGAAGAAGAAGAATGAACTCATCATATGAATTATTGTTGTGAGGTTAGAATTGCAACCTTGGTGAGTTAGTGTCATGCCTAACTCATGTAGAAAATAAACCATAGCTATGAGTTAAGAGTTGGGTTGACAAATATTTTAAGGTTGACAAACAAGTGGACTTAGTCAATGAAACATACAAGCTTCTGCAAGCTTTGAACCATGACTCATTATCCAAATGTTTAAAATCCTTAAGAAAAATAAAACCCTAACTTAACCTAGCATGGTTTAAGTCTCATACAAACTATGTTGCAAGTGTAACCTAGCATGACACACTTATATATATCACATATATATTTTGTGCCAAAAAGAAAACAATACATATATTACATATATGTAAAGTATATCAAATGTGAGAAAAGAAATCATAAGTGAGCTAATACTAGTTAATGTAAATTAATATATCAAATATATAATTATACATTAGATTGTCAAATCAACTCTTGATTTAATAATCCGGCTATATCACCTATAACCGACTAATATCATATGAATCAACTTATCGAATCAACACTTGATTCGATAACCCAGCTATATCATATATAACCGACCGATATCTCATATCGCGATACACCGGCAGTAGGTGATGATCATATTAAACACCCACAAGCCGCAAGCGGTCTGCTAAACATAAAGGACACCCGAGTATTGAGTGATCACAAGATCAACAAGCAAGCTTGCTCACACTCCTGCGAATCCAATCAGTAACACTACCGTATAGTCCGGTATTTTCGTCTGATATGTCGCATATCTCGTTTAGGGGTGGTAAACGTCAGACCCCAGTAACTCGATAAGTCGTGCGATATGAGGCTCATAACGGGTCGGGAAACTACTGATAACACTTACCAGTATATCTCTGAAGCAGCCTTGGCCAAGGACTTCCTGTTATAGCCAATCGAGCATAGCGCAACATCAACTCCCAATACCGGGAGAGACGAAACCCCTCCTATCGCTCATTGCCTCCATGTGACTCGGGACTGTACCCAAAAGCCACCGTTTTGAAAGTTCTCTTGAACATGGTAAGGTGAAATCTAAGCACAGTAGGAATCACACAAGACTCTATGACGATCTCGGGTCTACAGACTAACATGTACCGGTGTCACCATAGAACTGCCATCTGACGTGAGGTATAATACCATCTGGGAGTTCTCGGCGAGTCCGTTCAGTATACCCAGTCTCCACTGAGCACCCGTATACTGTCTCTGATGTCAAACACCAGTGGATATGGGATCATCCATCGCCCATCTACATGGGTCGAAAAGCTATACGCTAGTCTACTCTGGTATATCGATGCCCTGTCTCGATACACCTACGACTAGGAACATTTGAAAGATGTACTTAGGGACTACACTGTCCCCACTAGTATGATCTGCATCGTAATCCCGGTAGTCAAGTACTCATCCTAAGGGCTTTATTAACATATAACATAGAGACAATCAGTGTAGATGTTAAGATAAAGTGAGGATCCCGCCAGAGCGCCTTCTACTTCTAATAGGCCCTAGAGGCCATGAACAAGATAGCATACTATCATGTCCAGCAAAAAAGTCCTCACTATATATGTCCAAGCATCCACTACAATATAGAACATATGTATAGTAATGGCCTCTAGGGCACACATATAACTAACAAATTTATCCTCAAAACCGACATTTGAGTTATCAAAACACAAGTTTTGGGTTTCCTATGCTAAGTGTTGGTCCAGAAATACACTAGCAAGCTTGTGGTCACTAATTACACCTTAACAAACCATAAATCACCTAAAAGCTCATCTTGAAATTTTCAAACACAACTAAACCTTACAAATTCAATTCTAAACTAAACTAGAAGCTATATAATCTTAATTAATAAGCGAAGGGTGAAACAATTACCTCATTAGGCATCTCATGAATCCCCTAAAGCTCAAAATCCTAAATTTCTTGGCCTGCCATGCTTGTAGTGAGCTTGTGCATATTTTTTGTGAAGAGGGTGCAAGGTTTTGATGCATTTTTGGGGTTGTTGTGAGGTGGTGTAAGTGGTGGAGGGAGAGGGCAGCCATCGGTGATGAGGGAAAAGAAAAATGATGAAGATGGTGAAGAGATAATAATGAGCTATGTCCAAGGTTGACCCCTCATCCCTTCTCTCTCTCTTGCCCATACCTCCATTCTTTAATATTTTTCCTTTTTATTTTCTTTTGTTTTCTTTTCAATTCCCAAAACAAATAAAGACCAAGTAACATAAACAAATGAAGCAAGTGTGTAGCATGACATGGTGCATGTCATATGCATAAGCACGATAATGCAATATTAGTGAAAATTAATCGAGTTTAGTATTAACATGGAATATAATTAATTATAAAAAATCTATGAATGCTCCATTCTTATAATCTCTTTCAAAATCAATAATTAATATAAATTTTCAAATATTTCCCAATTTATCGGTATTTAATTATACCATATCATTAAAACTAGTTCCCACACATTAAATATTCGTAGTATTTATTATTCAATTAAATAAATTTCCAAAAATAATATTTTATTTTTCTGAAATGTTATAGTCTTCCCCCCTTAAATAAATTCGGTCCCCGAATTTAAATTTAAACCCCTCAAATACTAAAACATTTCAGTAAAATGATCAAGTCGTCGGGGCTCCGAGATCATAAATACATAAAACACATCGTAGCGCGATGCGTGCGCATGGAAACGAGTATACAACTCAAAATCAAAACTCCGTTAAGCATCACGCAATTATCGGAGTTAGGGTGAAGATACCGATGTCACTGTCCAATACAAAAACCAACATAATATACAGCAAAACTATAACATGTACATAGTACGCATCGTTGTAAACTCGTCAAAACATCTGAAAAGAAATACACGCCAATCCTTTTCAAGTCGCCGTGCAATGCGCGTATCACGGCAAAAGTAACGGACGTTTATTGTAAGAAAGATAACTATATATATATTCTTTGTTTAATATACACGTCCCGCCGTTTTGAAAATAATTTAGAAGGGTTTCCTTTATAAAATGTTCGTGTCATCTTGGACACATAGGAAAAATATCAAGACTATAGCTCCTTTTTGGAAATCCCTTCGATAACTATCGATGCATGCAAAAACACATTCAGGTACTGTCCTCTGACTAGTCCTGCTCGGTTACTATATCAAATAGTAAATATCCTAAAAACGTACTGCTCAAAAGAAATCGTACTCAATAGTACATGTAACAATGCCACGTGCGTCTGGTGCGCACAGAAATCGAAATCAATGAATGCGCCATACATGTGCACATAACCAAAAGCTAAGTGCAACGGGTGTGCACGAAAACACCTGTCAAGGGCAACGAGTGTCCCTGACAACAATATGTAGGGTTACTAGACACTCTCACAAGGGTCTATAAGGCATCAACCATGCCCGATTTAAAATTTAGACGTGCCTAACAACCCTAACCAAGATCTTAGACTAGAGATTAGGCGAAACATATAGCAAGTAAACAACTTTACTTCTAAGAGTTTGGGATTACAACCTTTGTAGTCCGGTCCTTCGCTTCATAAGCTCCGTGTTGAGGTCCCTTCGCTGCGATCATCATGTTCCCGGACTCTAGAGAGGCTCCACGAAGAGAAAGATGCATGCTTGCTTCCGATCTTCGATAACAAAGATGATCTACCATGATGTTTCTTTAACACAAGCTCTCACTTACTAATGAAGTGAACACCCCAATCTAATTGGCAAGAATAGATTAGGATGATGAAGTAGGAATTTAGCTATCATTTGTTTTCTTAATCTCACTCATTTTCATCACTTCATAAAAAGCTAGAAAGCTTTTCATGCAAAGAAGAAGAAGGAAGAAGAATTACTTTGTGATGAATAATGAATCCATAGTGAGGTTAGAAATGCAACCATGGGTTAAGTATGATAACTTAACCCATGTAGAGAATGAACCATGGTTAAAGGGTTGGGTTGGGTTGGGTTGAAAAAATATCTACAAAAATAACATAACAAATATCTTTGCTTAAAACAAAAGCAAAGTTTCTAGAAGCTACTAGAAAGAATCAACCCAAATCAAACCCTAACCATGTTTATTCTCCACTAACCATGTTGCATTTATAACCACAACATGTTATAATATTATATATCACATATATAATATTTATTGTAACAAAATAAAATAATACAATTAACATATATCGCATATATATCAATGTATTACCCGAGTGAGAAAAAGAATCTTTTTGTAAGCTTATATCAGTTAATGTAATTTAATATATCATATATATAATTATACATTAAATTATCGAATCAACACTTGATCCGATAATCCGGCTATTTCACAAATAACCGACTAATATAATCTGTATCAGTTCATCGAATCAACACTTCATCCGATGACCCGGCTATGTCACATATACCCGGCCGATATCTCATATCGCGAGAATCTAATACGGTATCACATACACGTATTGTTCTCGGTCCCGCACATATCATATATGTGCTCCTACTCCGTTTTGCCTGAGCCAGGAATCCTCTGTGTAGGACTCTAAAGAATCGTCAATACGCCGGCAGTAGATGATGATCACATCAAACACCCACAAGCTGCAAGCGGTCAGATAAACGTAACAGCCACCCAGGTATTGAGCGATCAGAAGATCAACAAGCAAGCCTGTACATTCTCCCGTGAATCCAATCAGTAACACTCCCGTACAGTCCGGCCTCTTCGTCTAATATGTCGCATATCTCGCCTAGGGGTGGAAAACGTCAGACCCCAGTAGCTTGATAAGTCATGTCGATATGAGGTCTATAATAGTTCGAGAAACTACTGATAACACTTACCAGTAAATCTCAGCAACCCTGGCCAGGGATTTCCAGTTATAGCCAATCGAACACAGCGCGACATCAACTCCCTATACCGGGAGAGACGAAACCCCTCCTATCACTCATTGCCTCCATGTGATTCGGGACTGTACCCAAAAGCCACCTTTTTGCATGCCCTCTTGGACGTGGTATGATGGAAATCAAAGCACGGTGGGAATCACACAAGACTCTATGACGATCTCGGGTCTACAGGCTAACCTTTACCAGTGTCACCAGAGAACTGCCATCTGACGTGAGGTATAATACCATCTGGGAGTTCTCGGCGAGTCCGTCCAGTGTACCTAGTCTCCACTGAGCACACGTATACCTTCTCTGATGTCAAACACCAATGGATATGAGATCATCCATCGCCCATCATATGGGTCAAGAAGAGCATACGCTAGTCTACTCTGGAGTATCGATGCCCTGTCTCGGTACTCCCACGACTAGGAACTTTTGAAGGATGTACTTGGCGACTACTCTGTCCCCACTAGTATGATCTGCATCATAGTTCTGGTAGTCAAGTACTCATCCTAAGGGCTTTATCAACATGTAACATAGAGACAATCAGAGTACATGTTAAGATAAAGTGTAACCAGATAGCATACTATCATGTCGAGCAAGAAAGTCCTCCCTATATATGTCCCAGCATCCACTACAATATACAACGCATGTACAGTAATGGCCTCTAGGGCATACATATAACTAACAATCTCCCACTTGCACTAGGGCCATATGTTTTGGATTCACATACCCAACAATTAGCTGTGGTTGAAGTATCCCATACTCAACCATCCCATAAAAGTCTCTACTGGGAAAAAGGCCTTTGTAAGTAGATCCGCGCTGTTGTCCTCTGTGTCTACTCCCCTAACCTCGATCTCATTGGAGATCAACCATCTCCATGATCAGGTGATACTGCCTAAGAATATGTCTGGATATCAGATGGGACGGGGGTTCCTTGGCGTCAGCCACAACTCCATTGTCACACAATGGCAGGAACGAAGTTCATCTCATGAACTAATATATATCCAGACTGCCTCTTTGGTAACGATGTATCTTGCCTCTAATCGTCTAGTATGTCACGGTATCTATCTTGGAACTCTTCCAACATATCGTCCCTCCACTGAGGGTAAAGACAATGCCTGCGACCGACATTCAGTCGTCCTTATCACCCTGGAACCATTCCAGTGATTCTCCCCAGGATCTATTGATACCATCTCACATCAACTAGTGAGAATCCTAACATCCAATCAGATCTATCTCATAGATCAATAACCCAGGATTTAGGAGGTATTATCTTGATCCTATAGAGAATCTTTGTGATAAGAGGAGATTGACCGAGCGTAGCATAGGAAACTCCTTCCCTATCAAGAGTATGTAATCCACGTACTCTACGAGGATCTTCACCATACTATATACTACCTTTTTGTATATACAAGGTTCATCTACCATATTGATGAAGTCAAACTTTTTGACTACTTCATCAAAATAGACATTCCAACTCCGCGATGCCTGATTTATCACATAAAACATCTTGCACACGTTTCCGCTGCTCCCACTATCTACGAAGCCCTCTGGCTGTGTACTTATAGACGCTCTCTTCCGAAACACCATTTTAGAAAAGCAGTTATGACACCCAACCGCCAGATATCGTAGTCATGGTATGTAGCCGTGGCAAGTAGGATCTGGATGGACTTAAACATAGCTTTGAAAGTCTCAACTTTTCCATGTACACCAAGTAATCTTCTCAAGATATACTTGATCCTGATGGGGATTTAACCCTTCAGATAAAGCAACCAAAGTCCATACTTTGTTGGTGTATAAGGATTCCATCTCAGATCGCTAAGCATCCAGCCATTCTTACAGAGTCCCACTCCTGATGGTCAGCTCGAAATAAGTTGGGTCATCATCTCATGATGCAATCCGCTCCCACTGTCATAGAGAAACCGAAGTATCTCTCAGGTGGGTGAGGAACCCTACTAAATCGGCGGAGAGGCTGAAGTTCATTGGAAACTATTGAATCCTTTTGTTCTACCAAATGATCAGTTGCAGTTTGTATAGCTGCAACTCCTTCCAGTTCTACCTCATGACCACTAATTTCTTCACAAGAAATTCCCTTTCACAAAGGTGGCATGCTGAGAAACAAAACATCTTTTGTTCCTTGATAAGGTAGAAGATATTCCCTTGTAAATGCTTGGGATATCCAACAAACTTCCACAGAACTGACTTTTCCTCGAGCTTGTCCGGATTTTGCTTTTAGACATAGGCCGGACAACCCATGGTTTGGCCGCGGATCCGCACTCCAATGATTGAGTTGGCGCTTCGTACTTCACAGTGTTTCTTAGAATTCCCTGCTTATTTTTCTGAGTATTTTTAATACAGAAAAAATCCACATTTTATAAAATTCCCAAAGAAGGGTAAAAACCGGGGTTTCGGGGTTCGATCGGACTTTAAACTTCGTCTAGAGTTCGCCTAAAGCTCTAGCTTGCCTCTGATACCACTGTAGGGTTACTAGGCACTCTCACAAGGGTCTATAAGGCATCAACCATGCCCGATTTAAAATTTAGACGTGCCGAACAACCCTAACCAAGATTTTAGACTAGAGATTAGGCGAAACATATAGCAAGTAAACAACTTTACTTCTAAGAGTTTGGGATTACAACCTTTGTAGTCCGGTCCTTCGCTTCATAAGCTCCGTGTTGAGGTCCCTTCGCTGCGATCATCATGTTCCCGAACTCTAGAGAGGCTCCACGAAGAGAAAGATGCATACTTGCTTCCGATCTTCGATAACAAAGATGATCTACCTTGAAGTTTCTTTAACACAAGCTCTCACTTACTAATGAAGTGAACACCCTAATCTAATTAGCAAGAATAGATTAGGATGATGAAGTAGGAATTTAGCTCTCATTTGTTTTCTTAATCTCACTCATTTTCATCACTTCATAAAAAGCTAGAAAGCTTTTCATGCAAAGAAGAAGAAGGAAGAAGAATTACTTTGTGATGAATAATGAATCCATAGTGAGGTTAGAAATGCAACCATGGGTTAAGTACGATAACTTAACCCATGTAGAGAATGAACCATGGTTAAAGGGTTGGGTTGGGTTGAACAAATATCTACAAAAATATCATAACAAATATCTTTGCTTAAAACAAAAGCAAAGCTTCTAGAAGCTACTAGAAAGAATCAACCCAAATCAAACCCTAACCATGTTTAATCTCCACTAATCATGTTGCATTTATAACTACAACATGTTACAATATTATATATCACATATACAATATTTATTGTAACAAAATAAAATAATACAATTAACATATATCGCATATATATCAATGTATTACCCGGGTGAGAAAAAGAATCTTTTTGTGAGCTTATATTAGTTAATGTAATTTAATATATCATATATATAATTATACATTAAATTATCGAATCAACACTTGATCCGATAATCCGGCTATTTCACAAATAACCGACTAATATAATATGTATCAGTTCATCGAATCAACACTTGATCCGATGACCCGGCTATATCACATATACCCGGCCGATATCTCATATCGCGAGAATCTACTACGGTATCACATACACGTATTTTTCTCGGTCCCGTACATATCATATATGTGCTCCTACTCCGTTTTGCCTGAGCCAGGAAACCTCTGTGTAGGACTCTAAAGAATCGTCAATACGCCGGCAGTAGGTGATGATCATGTCAAACACCCACAAGCTGCAAGCGGTCAGCTAAATGTAACAGCCACCTAGGTATTGAGCGATCAGAAGATCAACAAGCAAGCCTGTATATTCTCCCGTGAATCCAATCAGTAACACTCCCGTACAGTCCGGTCTCTTCGTCTGATATGTCGCATATCTCGCCTAGGGGTGGAAAACGTCAGACCCCAGCAGCTTGATAAGTCGTGTAACAACCCTAATTTTCATATACACTTTATAGTACAATTTTTTTTTAAAATTTTTTAAAATCCATAAAGGAGTATTTTAATCTAAGCACAAGATATATATAATTAATTATTTTGTTTTTAAATAATTCCATTTTTAGTGTTCATAAAATTGTTTTAAAATTAAAATGTACTTGGTGTATTTAATATTGCTGTTATCACTTTAAGTAGTTATTTTCACACAATAATTACAAGAAGAAGCTTGTAGCTCATTGGTAACACCATGCATTGCTGAACCAAGCCACCAGAGTTCAAATCCCATGCCCCACATTTTTTTATATTATTTTGTTTTAAATTTTTTTTGAAAGTCAACAGTCAAACTGTCATAACTCACAAAATTTATATTGAACATAAAAAACTAAATGCACCAAAATTCCCCCCATGAGTTTCCCCACCCGACGGTACCCCGACTCGGCCGAGTCGGCCGGCGGACCGGCTGACTCGGGCCGGCGCCGCAGGCCGGAATCGGCCAGACGGCCGAGTCGTCAACACGGAATTTCTCCGTGTTGACCTGGTCTTTCCCCCTGCATACTTTATTTGGTCGGATCGGTTACAGAGAGCCCCATAAAACCCTTTTACTCCAAAATTTAATGATTTTTAATGTTTTTTTTTATATATTTTAAAATTTTTTTTAATTAAAACCCTAACCCTAGCCTAACCCTATATAAACACCCCTACCCTCTCACCCTAGATTCCTAAGTCCACTCTCTAAAAATTTCAAGAGAACTCGGTACGTTAGAAAACGAGCGAAAGGCGAAGCGCTGCCGAAATCGACGGCGAAATCCCGGCGATCGTACTAGGACTCTTCACGACGTTTCGACGCACTAACAAACCCACTACCTTCCTAGAACTCTCTAGCGTTGTCCAAACCCGTAAGTCCCCTTTTCTACCTTTCTTTTCCTTCATAATAATACAACTTTTTAAAACCCGACGGAAATCGGAACAAACCGATTTTCGATTCGGTTTTCTATCAAAACTCACTTGTCACTAATTCCATAATGGTTAAACATACTCATGTTGACTACTAATCACTTAAAAATCAATTTGGATAATATTTCTCACATGAAATGATAACGTTTCCATTTATCGTATTTCTTCCATTTTAATACCATAATGTTTAGATTTCACATTTAACCCCTAAACTTTGCTATACCTTAACGTAGATCACGAGGTAATGACCTACTTCCACACACACGCAAATACAACATTAATTGATATCATCAAAACTTAGAATACGATAATACAAGATTTTTCATTTAAATACCATTTTCTTTATAAACCTTTTCTGAAAGTTCTAAGTTGTATACAATTTTAAAACAAAATCTTTTAATAGGAAAATACGATATATCATGGACATCGATCGTTTATCTAAACTGACTTTGTGGTGTCAAGGCAAGTGTGTCTAAGGCGAGTGGTTACTTAATTAGGGCCACTACTTGTAGTGGAGAGCCTCCCACTCACCTGGCACTTACCTGGCCGCAATTGGCGGTGAAAAGGCGATTTGAGGTTTCTAATGACGTGTCGTTTAGACCATTTAGAAATAGGCTAGTTGGCTTAGGAAACCCTAGAATCTAAAATACGGAAATTTACACACTTTTTCAAATAAATACCTTATCTTTATAAAACCGTTTTCTAAATGATTAGTATTTATTAAATCTTTGCAAAGCGCCACTACAACCCACCTTTGGGGAACTCGTTAAGGATAGTGCGGTTTATCGTGCACCCTCGGGCTTAGTAGTGTGAGATTCAGACCTCCGCAAGGAGCATTCGGTCTCGAAAGGTTTAGAATACGGCATTTAAGAAAAATAAGATTTTTGGAAAATAAAATATTTATTAAAAATTATTCTTTTATAAACATAGGTATATTTATCATTTAAACATCTATTTTATTATAAGATAAAGTTTCCACCTTTTCCTAAAAATTACAAGATTAAAAGTTACATTAAAATACCATGAATTTCAAATAAATCAATATTACAAATTAATACCTTTATTTATGTAATTAGGATATTTTTACTAGAAATAACACTAAATGAAATCACACTCATTATAACTATAAATACGAATAATAAATACTTTAAGTGTATCTTGAAAACTATACAAAAGTACTTTTTACATAAAACCCCCTCAAGTTTTATAATTTACAATAAGGACCCTAACAATTATAGAACTTCAAATTACATTTCTTTTAGTCTGACTCGGGTTTGAGTCTGATTATTTCTGACTTAAATATGATTCAAGTCAATCTATATTTTTTAATATTCCAACTCAATATGAACACATGAATCCCAGAATCCAGTTAACAATCTATACAACTTGACTGAATCAAACCATGGATATACATCCATTATTCCGTTATTCCATTTACCTGATTATGCAGTTACAATCTGTTTACTGATATCATGGTTTTGGTCAGTCATCCAACTTACACAATACAATACAACAATTCTATCAAAACACTATGGGGTTTAAGGGGTAGATTGGTACGGAAGGTGTTAAAGGTGGCACGAGATGGTCAGATTAAGACACCTAACCATATTTCGTTGCTGTTGTACCGTGGCTTAACGGTTCCTTGTACATTCCGTTTGCCGTGGTCTCTAGCATATAGAGATCCCTCTCGTATACACTGGCATCCTTCTGTACCAAGCTACAAACAACAGCGTGAACATAATATTCTACAACATAATAATTTATAAAATACTCTTATTCTGTCTTTCTAATTCTTCCTTATCTTTGGGACTTACCGAGCGACCTGTTCGCTGACGACATTCTATTTCTTTCTTCTTTGAATGTCGTCAGGTGCTTTGGACCCAGCAGCGATCGAGCCCACCGGTGATGATTTGAAGCAGTTTCACGAAGACCCTGAGCTCTAGATATTGTACCTTGTTCTATTCAGTATTTTCATTTCCTGTTATGCCACTGTTTAGGCATCGCTTTTCATTTCAGTTGTATTTACTTTTCATGCATTGTACAAAAGAATGTTATTAATAAAGTTGTTGTAATTTCTATATCTCTTGTCTATTGTGATTTATTTTTATATTTCATAGCTTAGCGTATGTACTTCTGAGTACGTACGTAGCGGACCTCGTCGCGTCTCCTTCGCCGTACACCGGGAAGCGGGGCGTGACAAGTCATGTCGATATGAGGTCTATAATAGTTCGAGAAACTACTGATAACACTTACCAGTAAATCTCAGCAACCCTGGCCAGGGATTTCCAGCAATAGCCAATCGAACACAGCGCAACATCAACTCCTTATACCAGGAGAGACGAAACCCCTCCTATCGCTCATTGCCTCCATGTGATTCGGGACTGTACCCAAAACCCACCTTTTTGCACGCCCTGTTGGACGTCGTATGATTGAAATCAAAGCGCAGTGGGAATCACACAAGACTCTATGACGATCTCGGGTCTACAGACTAACCTGTACCAGTGTCACCAGAGAACTTCCATCTGACGTGAGGTATAATACCATCTGGGAGTTCTCGGCGAGTCCGTCCAGTGTACCTAGTCTCCACTGAGCACCCGTATACCTTCTCTGATGTCAAACACTAATGGATATGAGATCATCCATCGCCCATCATATGGGTCAAGAAGCGCATACGCTAGTCTACTCTGGAGTATTGATGCCCTGTCTCGGTACTCCCACGACTAAGAACTTTTGAAGGATGTACTTGGTGACTACTCTGTCCCCACTAGTATGATCTGCATCATAGTCCTGGTAGTCAAGTACTCATCCTACGGGCTTTATCAACATGTAACATAGAAACAATCAGAGTACATGTTAAGATAAAGTGTAACTAGATAGCATACTATCATGTCGAGCAAGAAAGTCCTCCTTATATATGTCCCGGCATCCACTACAATATACAACGCATGTACAATAATGGCCTCTAGGGCATAAATATAACTAACACAATATTAGGTGCATCTGATATGCACGAAGAATCCCGATTTAGTGCATCTGGTGTGCACCAAAATCGCATCAAGCGTGTCAAGTATGCGTAAGAATCCAAATCAAGTGTACAAGGTCCACCAAAACAAATATTGAGTATCACAATCGAAATCGACGGTATACAACACATCTCAGTCCAAATCAGGTATACCGTGGTATATAATCTCACGACCACGTGCATCAGCGTGCACAAAATCGAATCAAAGTACTAAAAGTACATAGAAACTACATCGAAGGCACAAGTCAAATCCCATACATACCATGGGAATGAAATAAAAAATCAACATCTCGAACGACATCAATGTGACCAATTAACCAACCAACAAAACTAAATCGAAGTCGGGTGCAACTGTGGTGCACAAAATCTCAATCATGCAAATAAATCGCCCAAAATACCGAAATCTAAAATAACGGACACGTGATATTTGAATCACCAAACCGAAAATCGTAAACACTGTCATCGATATGTCTTTCCTTTAAAGTCGAGAAGGTGTCGGTGCATCCAAAGCTAGCAGAGCAAGATATCTACCTGCCTCCTGTTCATGGCGTGGCACCTGGTGCCTTTATGCTCTCGTCTCTCACTGCGAATTGCTAGTTACATCGCTCATCGGGCTCGACGGCCCAATATGGAAATGACGACGGAAACAGTTCCGCTCTGGCACATCGTCTAAAGATCTCTAGCCAACTATCATGGTCACTCATAACATGCCTCGTCGATGATGCCGAACTTTGGCCTATTGGGTGTGCGTAATACGACCGATCCTGGGTCTAAGTCTTCTCGTTTAGTCTTTCCAGAAAGATCTTATCAGGGTCTCTCCCAAATATCGTTTTTGCTGAACTGTCTGGAAGCTATCACCCTTTACTAAATCTATTTCTTGTTCCGAAACGGCTGCATACTCATCACGACTCCTTCTGGAAGATATATCCATATTCAACGCCTCTGCATGCATATCACAACTCTGATATCAATAGAGTGGAATGTCATCTCATCAAAATCTCGTACGAACCTCTTGCTCCACCTTTCTCTAATGTCGACTGATTAGGACTCATCTCTTCGTAGCTGTATGGACTGGGCTACAACGGCTATACTCATACCTAGAGTCTCCCAAGTAATGTAACCCATTACATGATATCCGGACGATGTTGAACTTTTCGATCGATTCATCAAAGTCCAATAATTTCCCAAGAGCTCAACACTTGAGTACAGTTTAATAATATCCAGTACATGCCACAGTACCTATGGACTAGCCGTAGAAGGGTAAACCCAAGCCTCATTAATGGTACCGCGGAACTGCCGCAAACCCTAAGGTTCAAAGCGTTTCCATGGTCATTATGTCGAGTTAGGGTTTCATTCGTCTAGAGGGTCCACAAAATTACTTGCATGTTTTTCCGAATACCTTAAACTTGGAAAAATGGGTTTCTGACATTCGTTCGTTTTTATCGACTCTCAACGTACCTTCATGAAGACTTTTCTAGCTGGAATCAATCAATCTGATGACCTCGCATCGGGGTATGCAAACGAACCACATGTCCTAGTCATTCATCTATGAGTGACTAGCGATCTTCTATCACATCTCTAAGTACAACTCGTGCTGCAATAGCTTCAAACACCTGGGGCGATATCTTGTCAGTCGCAGCAACAACTGGTTCATTCGTCCGCATGCTAACAGCGCCTCAACCATCAAGAATAAACGGTGCATTGACGGTCATCACATTCTAACCGGCCTCTATCAGTGGCCCCATCCTATGGTGCTGATCTGCACGTACGAGAAATTTTGTAAAATCAATCCATCAAACGCTCATGGCGCGAAAACACAATAAAACGACACATCTATGCAATCGTGTGTCACCAAAATTACGCCTTGGTCAGTCCTCGTCCATGATGAGCTCATGCTGACCATAACTCTAGCCGTAGCTCTCTCTGCCTGTGCAATCGTGGTAACAAAACCACCAACAGATATTGATGAGGATAGATCATA
Source organism: Agapanthus africanus (assembly GCA_030015575.1). Classification (NCBI taxonomy): domain Eukaryota; kingdom Viridiplantae; phylum Streptophyta; class Magnoliopsida; order Asparagales; family Amaryllidaceae; genus Agapanthus; species Agapanthus africanus. The sequence continues at coordinate 215,067,272 of JASDDO010000004.1, forward strand.
TGAACGAATAGAATACTATGCAAGGAAATGTACATCCTAAGGCTTCTTAAGCGAAGTAGCGTATCGTAAGTATGCCGTGGAACATACACACGGTACGTCACTCTACTTAAGTCACCTACTCCATCAACCAAGGTCACCTATGCGACGAAAGTTCGGGTCTAATACCCTCTCGACCAAGTCTAAGTTCCGTAAGGCCAAGCCTAGGTTCCGAATATAAATATACGCCCTAGACTTCGCGTAGTCAAACATAGACTCAAACCAAGGTTAAACCTACCTCTCTGATACCAACTTTGTCACGACCCAAAATAGCACTTGACTGGCACTTGAATCATGTGAAGTCTATAGGACCCCACCTAATTCGAGTAAGCCAAAAGCCCAGAAATCTAAACCATTTTAAAGAGAAAGTGAAGGAAAGCTTAATTTAAAGCAAGTGGTTTTAATAAAATAAGTGGCATTAAACATTTTAAAGCAGCATCATATTTTCCCAAAAATTTTGGCAGAGTCTCCTTTGTAAATACTGACCCCAAACGGGTACAAACATGCATATTATACATAATGAATAAAGGCATCCCCAAGCGGGAGCTAGCTCTTCACCAACTGGCGGACACTACCACGCAAGCAATATAATATACAACGCCGAAGGGAGAGGATCAAAACTCAGAAAGAAAACCATAGGAAAACCATGATAATACAGGCGCGCGACTCTAAGGTTGAAAGAATATACACTGGTCTTCTACGTTTAACAAATATACAAGTCTGTTTGTTGGAGTTTTCTAGATACAACTGAATAAATAAAAGTACTGCGGTGGACACGATGCAAGTGAACCCACCTACCAAAGCAATCACCCGGAAGGAAGCAGTGTGCCAGCAAGCGCAACGAAACCTATACGGCAAAACCTGCAAGAAACTGTGGCACAACGGGGGTGATTTGCCAACTCATGAGTAGAAAATATCACCGAGAAGAAATCGCATGTATGACTCTATCATAGGTCATACGATAGTAATATCCTCAAAATAATATAGCCTGAAGCATATAATAATGGCAAGGATAACATTTATACATAAGTGTAATACCAAGTACTCGTGTCAGTGCCTCAGATAACAACATATCTTATATATGATGTATGAATGCATGAAAACAGAATACATCTAAATGAAAAAAAAACTGTTTTCTTAAATTAGTGAGAGATCTGTATATAAAAATCGAGGTATCATCAATGAAATCAACATAGAATCCGTGTCAAGCATCGACACAAAACATATATCCCAATATCCAATATCTCGGGCTCCGGCAATCCGGACTGGCCCCTATCATATAATCTCAATATCTCAATGTCTCAATATCTCGGGCTCCAGCAATCCGGACTGGCCCCGGGCTCCGGCAATCCGGACTGGCCCCGGGCTCCGGCAATCCAGACTGGCCTAAATCATCAAATCTCATGACTACGTCGGTATCCTCCGGATATCCGCCGCATCACAAATAACCGGTCGGTGTGCTCCCCTGCCAGGCTCAACGCCATCATCTGCGACCAACTTGCTCCGGGGTATCGCACCGGGTCCACCATGCACCCGCAGACGGTTCCCCCTCCTCCTCGAATCGGGTGTATGATATCGCTCAAGAGCCGAGAAAACTCATGGTGGACACCTCTCAAATTATATCACGAGAAAACCGCAATTTTCCATCTTTAAAATGATAATAAGTTTATAAAATCTTTGCGGTTTCTCCAAACCCAGAAATCTCAAGTAAATCCGAAATCCCAATCTCAAGAGTAAATGACAGTGAATTACCGGCATAAAGCTCCATAATATTGCATGACAAATGAATACATGAATGCATCTGATATCAATAAGGAATGCAATAATTAAACTAGAATATAAAAGCAATAACATATTGGAACTATCAGCTAGCAAGCTATGTTAATAAACTAATACTTCTAAAGTGCACGTGTCATGGCAATTACCGATGATGATGTGTGTGAGCCGGCAAGCAAGTGTACGTGGAGCATACGCATCATCGGTAATGGTACTGGTGTCCTGACAGAATGGGTTCATAACAACTAATGAAAACTCATTTAAGCATGCAATGCGATGAGAACAACATAAATGTAATAGAGAATGAATAGTAAACGCAACATGTAAGCATATATGTTATATATATATACGAATCATACAGTTTTGGCATTTGGAAAAGCACGTATCGTGGTTTTTAGTATGCAGGGGATACGGTGTTTTTAAGAAAAGGTACATCCTTTGAAAAATCCGTAATATCCCACGGGTTGTCTTTTGAAAATACTCACGATTGGTTAGTTTTGAAAATAAGTATGACTCGAGCCCAGATATAACATCTACTATAAACTACAGGACAAGCTAAGAGACTGTCACGTCCCGAAAGTACGGAACATGACCGACACTTAAACTACGAAACGTCTCGAGGCGTACGTAATCTAAGTAAGCCGAAAACCCAGAAATCCAAACCAAGAAAAGTAGTAGAGTGAAGGAAAACCAATTTAAAATCAAGCAGTTTTAATAGCATAAGCCGAATTATGCGTTTTTAAAAACATCAAATATTTCCTGAAAATTTCGGCAGAGTCTCCTTTGTAAATACTGGCTCCCAAACGGGATACAACATGAATAGTATACGAAATCAATAAAAGGAATCCCCAAGTAGGAGCTAGCTCTTCGTCAATCGACGGTCACAACCACACAAGCAATATAATATACAATGCCAAGGGCGAGGATCAAAACTCAAAAGGAAACTCAAAACCACAAGAAATCCACAGAAATATAACGCGCGACTCTAAGGTCGAAAGAATAATATCACCGGTCTCTATCTCAAAAAATAAATACATGTTTGGTTGATGGAACTTCTAGATACAACAGAGTAATAATATACAAGGTATAATGGTGGGTACGATACAAATAAAACCACCTGCTAGCAAGTCACTCGAAAAGAAGCAGTGCCAGCAAAACCGTAATGAAACCTGTACGGCAAAACCTGCAAGAAACTGTGGCACAACGGGGGTGAGTTGCCAACTTGTGAATAGAATACATCTACGAACAGGAATCGCATGTATGACGCAATCCTAGGTCATACGATCATAATATAATCCTCAAATATATAACCAACAACCCATAACCATGGCTAGGGCAAATATCTAACCCAAGTGTAATCCCATGTGCCCGTGTCAGTGCCTCAGGTAGCAATGTATCATATGGATGATGTATGAATGCATGAAACAGAATGCATGTACTGAAGAAAACTGCTTTCATAAATCAGTGAGATTTCTGTATTTTAAAAATGAGGTACCATAAATGAAATCAGCATAAAACAGTGCCCAACATCGACACAAAACAAGTGTCCAAATATCTCGATATCTCTGTATCACAATCTCTGTACCTCAATATCTCAAAATCTCAATCACAATATCTAGGGCGCCGTCAGTCCAGACCGGCCCCTACCATCCATCTCAAGACCACGACGGTATCCTCCGGATATCCGACGTGTCGGGTAAAATCACCGGTCGGTAGTGCTCCCCTGCCAGGCTCAACGTCAACAACACGATCCTCTTGCCCCGGGGTACCGCACCGGGCCCACCATGTACCCGAAACGGTTCCTCCACTCCTCGAATCGGGTCTCGAAATCCATCAGCAAACTCATGGTGGACGACTCATACATCATGGGAAAACTGCACTTTTTATTTAAAAGAGAGGGAAGAAGCTTATACAAGTTTTGCGGTTTTCCTCCAAATCCAGAAAATCTCATAGATATCCGAATCCAAATCATCAATAGTATATAAACCCATGAATATAGGCATAAGAATCCATGAATACGGCATAACAATGAATAACATTATGCATGAAGTGACAAGTAATAACTACAATATCTAAGCTGGCATATAAGGTAAGTACACTAATATTATGTCAAACTACTAGCTATCAAGCTAAGTTAAGCAATAATATTTTCTAAGGTGTACGTGACATGGCAATTACCGATGAAGATGTGTGTGAGCCGGCAAGTAAGTGTACGTGGTACATACGCATCATCGGTAATGGTGCTGGTGTCCTAACAGTATAATGTCAACAATGCAATATGAAATAACAATGTAAGTATGCGATGCGGAGCGAGCAACCAAAATGAGCGGGAGCTAAATATTAAACAATGGTGCCATTTGAAATAACACGAATCGTGGGGTTTTGAAAATAGGGCTACGGCAGTTTTAAGAAAGGATACGTCTTTTGAAATATCCGCAGATCCCTTAACCTGTCTTTTAAAATACCCACGATCCGCTAGTTTTGAAATAGGTAGGAGTCTAATCTAATCTAATAACTAAACTAAACTAAAGGGCTAAGCTAACAAGCTGGATTACAGATAAGGAAACCGCCTAACATCTGAGTCGATATATATACATACCTGTATATATATTAGTCGGTGATCCCGCCTCAATAATATCATATCCTATACCATATCTATAATCAGACATCCCAAGTCAAGAGTGCGGATCAATCATCAAAATATAGCTCGTATGTAAATCCGTCGTACGGCATCCCCAAATCTGGGTACGGGTCAATATCATATTCATCACACTATTCATCCGGTATCCTCTTTATCAAAGATCATAGTCTAGTGTACTAACCTATGTCTAGTACAATACTAATATCATCAATATGGTCATGATCTAGCTACTGATCGACAGTCTCGTACAAACTGATATCATCAGCACATCATCATCAAGGGGTATACATCGCCCAATACGGCCTAATATCAATATCCTAGCATATCATGTCTCATATCACGATCACATGTCGACCATTTTATTTATAACACTAATCATCCGTATCGACGCCCCAAGATCCGCTATAACACCAGGACGTACCTCAAGTACGAATCCTGCCATATCACCGATATCACAACCTCAACACAAATCTCATCGACTCATCTCAATCCCAAGTATCATCCTCAAATCCGTATGTGAACACATAGTCCCATACCCATGTGAACACATAACTATATAAATATTCCCGTAAACACAAATGGAAGGAGAATGTATGCAAGTATGGGTGGGTGGGTGCATGTATGGTGCGACCACTACTCTAGGGTTTCGCGATACTAAACCATCCATATTTATCATCAATAAACTCAAACAATATATAATCAATAAATGTGTGTATACGTATTCGTATACTTCACCACGAACTGCGGGGGTGCTATACGCCATCCACCCGACTTCACCCCGTAGATATAAATCTACTCACCTGATCTTCGCTCGCCGGTGCCGACGTCGCCACGAGCTTTCTTGTCGTCTCGAAGTCCACATGGAGTACCTACATATCATAACGCACCGTATCGCATTAAAATCCGACTCATGACCAAAACGACACACGAATCCCACATAGGTCAAAACCTATGGTTTGCCCTCTCTCAAATCAACCCAAAACCCTCGACATCGGCGTACAAACGCCGAGTGATCGAGAAAAACTCAAACGTACAAATCGTAGTTCCCAAAACTCACTAATTATAATATAAAACTGGGTTTAAATCATCAAAACATTAAAATAAATCAAATTGATTTATTTCCGAAAACCTAGAAAGCACTAAATTTTCGTTTTAATTTGAAACTTGATGTTTTAACAAATCCAATGACCATAATATCCACTAAATATCATAACTAAGTCATATAAACCATTAATAGATTTTATCCTCATCAATTTTCATTGAATCCAAAATTCTAGTTTGCACATTATCCAATTTTAACAATTTAAAAGCAACAATTTGTAAACTAGAAACTAGATTAGTTTTAGCATTCCATTAACATGTTAATCTCCTCATTAAAACCATAATAAATTTATAAAACCCTAACTAGATTTTAAATTTCACATTTTCAATAATTTCTAAAAACCTAGTATACAAAAAAAAGCTTAATTTGGACATTTTACATCTAACAATTTACATATTGGCAATTAGATTAGGTTTTGCATGTCTTGAGATCTTCACTACTCCACACAACCATAATCCAAATATTCTAAACCCTAACTTTAGATTAACCCTTCACTTGAAAACCAAACTTTAAAATTAAACCATATTTAAACTTCTAGTTAGCTAGATTGAAGTAATTAGACAACATTTTGACTAAAGGGTTAAGATTATACCTCAAAATTTCAAGAGATCCAACATGAATCTAGCCTCCCAAACTTGCTTCTTTTCACCAATATCCATACAAGTATAGCCAAGGAAAAATGGGTAAGGGTTGGATTTTGAAATTAGTGAGGTTTTATTTGATTTTTCATGGAATTTTTGTGAACTTTGGAGAAGAAATGAGATGGGGAAATGAGAGAAGGGGGGCTGCTGAATTTCTGCAGCAGTGAGGAGGTGAGAGAGAGTGTGGTGTTGGGTGTGGGTGAGAGAAAAGTCCAAGTAAGGAACTAGACATCAAGTATAAAGACCTATGCTTTAATGTTTAACACCAATTTCATTTCTTTTCTTTTCTTTGACCTTTGGAAGAGGGGAAAATGGGCAGCCCCCCCTTTTCTTGGTCGGCCAGAATTTGTGAGGAGAGAGAGTGTGTGAGGGGTGAGTTTGGGTGAGGAAAAAATGATAAATGTTGTACCTCACTTTCATTAACACTAATTTCACCGAAAAAAGCCTTTTTCTTCGATATTTTCTAAACCGTTTTGGCAAACCATTTCATTTCAAAAACCACATGATAAATTTTTTTTAATGTGTTATGATGCACAAAATTTGTTTCAACTCATTCCAATTTGTAATTTTCCCTAATTAAATGTATTAGTGTCGGCTTAAAATAATATTAAAATAATTAATTTCGGAAAAAATTTCAGAAAATTTGAAATTTCACCAGTGGCTTAATAAACACAATTAATAGCAATTACATAGCTAGAATATGAATATTTAATTTTATAATAAAGATATTTGCATTTTGACTTTTTTACAGAAACCCCCCTTATTTTACCGTTTTTCCGAAATTTCACCAAAACGATTTTCAAAACGTTACAATCTTCCCCCCTTAAAGAAATTCGGTCCCCGAATTTAAATTAAAACTCCTCCCAAATACTAAAACATATAAGCAAAACCATCAAGTCGTCGGGGCTCCGAAATCGTAAATACATAAAAAAAATCGTAGCGCAGCGCATGCGCATGAAAAATGAGCATATAACTCAAATCAAAACTCCGTCAAGCATCCCGCAATCATCGGAGTCATGGGGAAGACATCAATGCCAAATCCAAAGCAAAACCAATATGATATAGCTCGAAACTATACATGTAAATATCGAATCTATATATGTAAGTATCTGAAGGAAATGCATGCCAAATCTCTTTAAGTCGCTGTGCAACGGATATAATACTGCACAGTGGCGGACGTCTATCATAAGAAAATAACTATATACATATATACCTTTGTTTGAAATGTACGTTCCGCCGTTTTGGAAACAATTTAGAAGGGTCTCCTTGTTTTAAACATTTCGTGTCATATCAGACACGTAGGTAAATACTGAGGCTATAGCTCGCTTTTTGGAAATCCCTTCAATAACTATCAATGTATGCAAAATATATTCAGGTACTGTCCTCTGACTAGTCTGTTCAGTACGAAAACACATAGCAATATCATAAAAACGTACTGCTCTATAAGAAAAATCAATCCCAAAATACGCATATGAATACTACGTGCGTCTGGTGCGCACGGAAATCAAAATCCATATATGTGCCATACATATGCACAGAAACAACATCTAAGTGCATCGGGTGTGCACGAAACATCTGTCATAGGCAACATGTGTGCCTGACAGCAAAATCAGGTGCATCTGACATGCACGAAAAATCTCGATTTAGTGCATCTGGTGTGCACCAAAATCACATCTCAAAACATGCGCTGAACATGTGCGAAAATCCAAGGCAGGTGCATCCATCATGCACGAAATCATGAAATCCAATATCAAGCGCCGAACATGCGCAAAATCAAATCAGGTGCACAAGGTGCACAAAACAAATATCAAGTATCACAATCGAAATCGAAGTCCAGTGCATCTAAGTGCACAAAATGTGTATCACTGCACTGCAAGCATATGTGAATCATACCGAGTGCAAAAACCAAATCGTATGTGTATATACGCACAATCAACTCAACTGTATGAAATCCATATAATCACAAACATGGGGAACCAAGGCACGAAAACTATCTCAAGTGCAACAACTGTGCAAAAATCGTGAATACTCAGTAGGTGCAACCATGGCCCATGGAAACAAATATCACGAAACTCCATCATCAAAATCAATCATGCAAATAGATCTCTCAAAATACCAAAATCAAGTATGGCGGAATAGTCCCGCTCAAGCACATCCTCCAAGAATCTCTGGCCAACTGTCGTGGTCACTCATATCATGTCTCGTCAACAATGCCGAACTATCCGGAAGTCATCGTCCTTTACTATATCTGTTTCTTGTTCCGGAACGGCTGCATACTCATCGCGACTCCTTCTGGAAGGTATATCCAAGTAAAATACCTCGGCATGCGTATCGCATCTCTGATGTCGGAGGAGTGGAACGTCATCTTATCCAGATCTGGTATGAACCTCTTACTCCACTTTCTCTAATGTCGGCTGCTTCGGACTAGTCTCGTCATGGCTGCATGGACTGAGCTCCAATGGCTATCCTCGTATCTGGAGTCTCCCAAGAAATGCATCTCACCACCTAACATCCGAATGAAGTCGAATCATCTGATCGATTCGTCAAAACCTCATAATCCCCCAAGAGCTCAACATCTTGGGTACAGTTTAATAGTATCGAGTACATACCACAGCATCGGTGGTCCAGCCGTAGAAGGGCAAACCCAAGCCTCACTAATGGCTCCGCGGAACTGCCGCAAACCCTAAGGTTCAAAGGCTTTCACACGGTCATTAAGTCGAGTTAGGGTTTCATTCTTCTAGAGCGTCCATAGAATTTCGTGCATGTCTTTCCGAATACTTTAAACTTGGAATAATAGGTTTCTGACATTCGATCGTCTCTGTCGACTCTCAACGTCTCCGGGTGAAGTCGTCTCTAGCTGGAATCAATCTATCTGATGACCTCGCATCGGGTAGGCGAACGAACCACCTGTCCTAGTCATTCATCATCGGGTGACTAGCGACCTTCTATCATCTATTAGTACAACTCGTCCCGCAATAGCTCCAACATATGGGGCGATATCTCGTCGCTCGCAGCAACAACTGGCTCACTCGTCTACACGCTGAACAGTGCCTCAATCATCATGAATAAGCAATACACCAACGGTCATCAAAATCTGGCTGGCCTCTGTCGTTGGCCCAATCCTCTGGTACTGATCGGCACGTCCGAGAAATCTCATAAAGGCGATCTGCCAAACGTTCGTGGCATGAAACACAGTAAAAAGACACATCTCCGCAATCGTGTGTCGCCGAAATTAAGTCTTGGTCAGTCCTCGTCCGTAACGAGCTCGTGCTGACCGCAATTCTAGGCATAGCTCTCCCTGCCCGTAATCGTGGCAGCAAAACCATAACTGGTACTGATGAGGCTAGATCGGAATGAATATAATACTGAGCAAAGAAATGTACATCCTAAGGCTTCTTAAGTGGAGTAGCGTATCGTAAGTATGCCTCAGAACATACCCACGGTACGTCACTCTACTTTAGTCACCTATTCCATCAACCAAGGGTCATCCTACGCTCCGAAGGTAAAACCTAACGCTCTGATACCAACTTTGTCACGTCCCGAAAGTACGGAACATCACCGGCACTTAAACTACGAAACGTCTCGAGGCGTACGTAATCTAAGTAAGCCGAAAACCCAGAAATCCAAACCAAGAAAAGTATTAGAATGAAGGAAAACCAATTTAAAATCAAGTAGTTTTAATAGCATAGGCCGAATTATGCGTTTTTAAAAACATCAAATATTTCCTGAAAATTTCGCAGAGTCTCCTTTGTAAATACTGGCTCCCAAACGGGATACAACATGAATAGTATACGAAATCAATAAAAGGCATCCCCAAGCGGAAGCTAGCTCTTCGTCAATCGACGGTCACAACCACACAAGCAATATAATATACAACGCCAAGGGCGAGGATCAAAAGTCAAAAGGAAACTCAAAACCACAAGAAATCCACAGAAATATAACGCGCGACTCTAAGGTCGAAAGAATAACATCACCGGTCTCTATCTTAAAGAATAAATACATGTTTGGTTGATGGAACTTCTAGATACAACAGAGTAATAATATACAAGGTATAATGGTGGGTACGATACAAATAAACCCACCTGCTAGCAAGTCACTCGAAAAGAAGCAGTGCCATCAAAACCGTAATAAAACCTGTACGGCAAAATCTGCAAGAAACTATGGCACAACGGGGGTGAGTTGCCAACTCGTGAATAGAATACATCTACGAACAGTAATCGCATGTATGACGCAATCCTAGGTCATACAATCATAATATAATCCTCAAATATATAACCAACAACCCATAACCATGGCTAGGGCAAATATCTAACCCAAGTGTAATCCCATGTGCCCGTGTCAGTGCCTCAGGTAGCAATGTATCATATAGATGATGTATGAATGCATGAAACAGAATGCATGTACTGAAGAAAACTGCTTTCATAAATCAGTGAGATTTCTGTATTTTAAAAATGAGGTACCATAAATGAAATCAGCATAAAACAGTGCCCAGCATCGACACAAAACAAGTGTCCAAATATCTCGATATCTCTGTATCACAATCTCTGTACCTCAATATCTCAAAATCTCAATCACAATATCTAGGGTGCCGTCAGTCCAGACCGGCCCCTACCATCCATCTCAAGACCACGACGGTTGTAAGTCTACGGTAGCGCCCCGGCCGTCTACAGACGCCAAATGCGGAATAAAAACTTTTAAACTGGCGCTATCGTATACTTTAACCCGGATCTACCATTATTGCTAAACTAACAAACTGTAAAGAGTGTAGAAAGGTTATACCGAACGATCCGAGTCCTTCGTTCTTCAACCATCATCCCACGCTCCGTTGCGGCTGCTCCGATCTTGTCGATCTCCGATATCTTCGTCGAGGTGGCACCACATCGACGATTCTTTAAACGGGCTCCCGCCTCTGACTCGAGGCAACTCGATCATCAAGTTTGCTAAAAGAGACGACCAAGAATGATGTAGAGAATGAGTAGAAGACTTTGTCTCACTTCGTCCAAATCCGTGGATGATCGGTTAATGAAGTTGCCGAGGGAATTGGGTGATGGAATGAAATGAACTGTAAAATTCCATGCACCCCAAATACTATCATATCTTTTCAACAAATGAATCAAGTAACCAAAAGAGAGAGGGGAGGGGCCTTTCTTATAAAGAGAAGGAGGAGGGTGAGTGTAGGAGGGAAGTGGTGACCATAAGAGAATAAATATCAAAGCTTCTCACTCAAAATATCCTTAGCTAAACAAAACATCATTAATGCAAATGGTGATTCATTAACCTAGTCACCATTGCATTAATGGCTCCATTAAAGCACTAATGACTCACTAGCCTCATCACCACTTCTAGAAGCTTCTAGAATGATGACTCACCTCAACTGAAGAAAAGATAAATCCGTCTTTAACCGAATGTTAAAAGACGGCTGATAGAAAACTGGAAACTGGCAACTTCCAAAAGTGATCCCGAAACGACTTTCAGGATAACCCCGAAACTGTATAAATATACCCGCATTTGTATTACGACCGAATACAAATGCAACTGAGACAAAGATATTATACCTACTCAATATAATACTCGGATCCGGCTTAAACCAAAGCCGACCAGTATTATCTGCCCGAAAAATAACACGTGCGTAAACGCACGTGCATTTTCCGAACCCTGCCATAAAACAATGCGGCCTCTACAACGTTTCGCCCGAACTTGGGAAACTGTCTGTGGGGGACTCTAATGACTCGTCAGTACCCTGGCAGTAGGTTTAACCACAAACCGTCAGCGGCACTAGCTATGCGTAACGGCTGCCCATGGACTGACCTCAAGGGAAGCTGATGAGCGAACTCAAGGGAGGCCGATGAGTGAACTCATCCAGAAACCCTACCGAGCCTAACAGTGACAATGTATATATAGTCCGGTCCGTTCGTCAATGAGTATCGCATATCCGCCTAGGGGGCTAGTAACGTCAGACCCCCAAGAGCAGTATAAGTCGTGTCGGAGTGAAGCCCAATAACACCCTGAGATACTACTGGAGTACCTACCAGTAAATCTCCTGCCACGGCCGTGGGCTTTGTGTAATGGCTCTCCTAGACACAGCACGATCTCGCCCCCAATACCGGGAGAGACGAATCCCCTGCCGATCCGCTCACGTGCCTCCATATGGCACGGGACTGTACCCAAAAGCTACCTGTTTGCACGACTCCTTTGAGCCGTGGTAGGGTAGAAATCAAAGCACAGTGGGAACTCACACGAGACAAATGACGACCTCAGGTCGATGAACTAACCTGTACACATGTCACCAGGGAACTGCTATCTGACGATAGATATAATACTAACTAGCAGATTCCCGGCGAGTCCTGTCCGGTGTACTCATAACCCAATGAGCACCTGTATACATCTTAGGTGATCCAACTGACACCAGTGGCTTGTGAGACCGGCCACCGCCCCTCGTCGGGGTCTCGACTGTACACACTAGTCTACTCCGGAGTATCGATGCCCTGTCTCGAAACTCCCACGACTAGGGACCACAATTAAGGATATGCATATAAACTACCCAACTCTCACGTATATGATCGCCATCATACTGTTGGTAGTAAAGCAAGATCCTAAGGGCTCTATCAAAGTGTAACATGCAATCAGTCACCTGAACATATACACGACTGATAAAGGCAAACTAGATAGCATACTATCATCTCGAGTAAGACTGTCCTACCGGGATAGGTCCTCCGCAATCATTGCAATCACGTACCTGCGATCCAATAATTGACTATGAGGGCTCTATCTCCAACAATCTCCCACTTGCACTCAAGGCTAATATTGCGATGTCGACTACTCACAGCCCGTGTGAAACCGAACATCCAACTCCTCTACTAATCAGTTTCACAAAGCCCGTTTGTAAAACTATTGTGTTCGAGAAATAGCCTCAGTGAGTGGATCCGCCTAGAAGTTTCTTTCTGTATCTCTCTTAATCTCAAGTTCGCGGAGAAAGCCATCTCCCGAATTGAGTAATACCTGTCTTAGAATATGTCTGGATATCTGATGGGACCTTAGTTCATAAATGAACTCCAAATCCAAACTTCTTAGACTGTATCGATCACTGAACCTAATCAGTATCCGGCACCATGCCACCCACAGTATCCTCTTGAACCACCTGTCCATAATACTGTCCCTCTTCGTCAGAGGGAAAACTATAACTCTGACAATCACTCTGTCAACCGTGTCACCTTTGAAGCCTGGAATGATAACCGTCTCCCGACAGAGGCTGTCGTCATCAAATCCGTAGAACATGTACTTATGTTTTAAAACTGCTTCCTTATGTTTCTCCAGGATTGGATTAATACAAACTTATTGCATCTAGTGCAAAACCAACATTTGGTGTGGTACTTGACATCTCATGATTGACTCAATTGCCTAAGCAAGTGATCTGCCAATCATGCACATCCCTCTCACCTTTAGTCTGTAAGACACCTTTAGAGAGGGTGACTCCATCACCTGCAGGTACACCACCATGCTAGGAGTCAACTATTCCAAAAACCATTAGAATATCTGTCAAAGTACCCACATTGGGAAACTACCCAAATCCTGATCTAAAACCATAGATCTAGAAACCAGAATGTCAAATATTATATCCATATCCTGTCTGGAGAAACAACTGTGTGACGACCACAGTACAACCGATCGTAGTATAGGAATTTTACTTCCCACTCTGTGTATGTCATCCAGATACCATGACATCACACCCACTACCTTCTTAATAGATCCATCCCTTATTCTGATTGAAGTCAAACCTATGACTGTCACATCAAAAATTAGATGATCTATCTCCGCTATAACTGCTCAAGTCTATAAATAGATATAAGCTACTTGCCCACCATGCTTCCGATGCTCCCACTGACTACGACAACCCTCCTACCGGGTCTCATAGCCTGGAACAACAGTAGTGTCAAGTCTTGGTAGATAAGAACCTCCCTGTCACCGTCCTTGAGCCTACCAAAGTACCTCTCGGGTGTCTGAGGTTACCTACCATACCTGCGGAGTGGCTATTGGAATGTCAAACCTGATTGAATATATAGGTCCTATTAAATTTTCCGTAATCGTTCGCGGCTCTGGAATCACTTCCAGTTCTACCATACTCCCACTACTGTTTTCTGAAAAAAAAATCCATTTTACTAAAACTGTGGCGAGTCAAGAACAATATCACTATTGATCTTCCAAATGGTAGAATATCAACCCTCGTCATTGCCAGGGTCAACCCACAAACAGCCATTACAGAAACGTGCCCTGAGTTATCCAGAGTCTGGTTTTAAGCATAAGCTGGACAACTCCCCGTACCTTAACATCTTTTAAGGTACGAACTATTCTATATCCAATACAGAAACTTTGGCACTTATTTAATTGGAACCGGATTCAAATCATGCAGCTGTCTCCAGTGCATATCAACTTAATGGTAAGAGGCTAATCAGCATTACTCAACTTAGGAATCCATCCAATTATGAGTAACCTGAAAGAGAAATACGTTTCTCAAAATCATCACTATCATCTGAATACCAATCACAAGAATCTATATCTTCGATCTCTTTGAAGAATCCCGATACTTGTGATACCTGGTTCTCTACTTTATTCTTATACCCACAACTTCTCAAAACTTAGACCTTGTATTTCTACGAAACACTTGTCTAAATACTAGAGAAGTTATAAGTAAACAGAACATAGTACGAGGACCTACCCCTTTGTCCTGATAGACACTGGACAACATACAATACTCTGTATAAGTCCGCTGAGTTGAACAACTCAAAACCTGTGCGTTGTAGGTGGAAAACTGTACCCTGGCGATTTCCTCAAATATCACCAATTACAACGAATTCTGATATAATGAGGATGATCACCTAATTCCCAATATCTTACTCCCACTCATCATCTGTAAAACCATACAGATATGATAATGAAACCTGGTAAATACATACCCTTGGAGTAAGTGTCTAATCGGGAAAACAGTTTTTCCTTTAACAATGCACTGAAACATGAAAATGTTTCTTAGGGGTATCCTGGTATTCATAGCAATGCCTCTTCCATAATCCAATTCATGACTTCAACCGTATATTTTATTGCCGTCTCTCCAAATCCCTTTATTTGTCTTTAGTCGTTACCTTCTGTACACCATCGTTAGGCTAAATGGTTTTCTTCCTTCCCTACCGTTCGGCACCAGCCTATGGTTTGGAAGAAGACTATCCAGTAAGCATAATAGGTGTACCCTCCTAAACCAAGGAGTACTCGCAACTGAGAGAAGGTAATGATAAAAGACAACTGAATAATACCTTATTTCTTTAAAGGTGAATTTAGGAGTGGCGATGAAGTACGCGGTTTGGTCGTGAATGATATCAGTCGCAATTTACTCTGCCCTCTTTCTAATCCCTTTATTTTGTCTTTACATATTACCTTCTGCACACCCTACTTAGGCTAATTGGTTTTCTTCATTCCCTACCTTTTGGCACCAGCCTATGGTTTGGAATAAGACTATCCAATAAGCGTAATAGGTGTACTCTCCTAAACCAAGGAGCTCTCGCAACCTGAGAGAAGGTGATAATAAAAGACAACTGAATAAACCAATTCTATTTCTCCTGAACCTGGATCCATCCTCGAAGAAGTCCCTTCGAGTTCGTATATAACCATACTATGGATCTATCCAATGGAAGTGGATATCCGTAGTAATACGGGTGTTCTGAGAAATTCAAAGGGTAAAAGAAGGAGTGGCAATGACTTATGCAACATAGACAATCCAAAAGCCAGTATTTTAAGAAGGTTCGGTCAACCTGGTCACTGAGTCATAGTCTAGGGTCGGTCAAAGGTCGCTGCCAAAGAGAGAGAGAGAAAAGAAACACTCTGCGTGCACTCTAACCTAGATCAGAATGGTCATCACTTTATCTAATCTGGAAACCTCCCACTGTCCTGTCAAATTCTCCTCCAAACCTGAAAGAAGAATCAATCGGGATCACCCGAAGAGTAAACCAACTCATCAGTGGGAATCGGGATCCAACTCTCATCGCATGATAACGTGATGGAATGCATCCACGTTACTCATACTCCAGATGGTATGCGCATACTTGGCAAGTTTCAGTTTCTTTAGAAACTCCCGATATGGTTTTTGCCCCATGCTCTTATGATCGTGACTAAGGGCCAGCCCACCATAAGTCACATGTCAAGTTCTTCCCATCATTATCTTGTTAATTTGAACCCACCCGTACTCGCCCTTGACTAAGGGCCAACAAGGCTGTACGACTATCCCAAACCAACTCATCTATCTATGCAACATGTGAACACCCCAGCAGCTACCAATCACTATGTCCTAGCTAAGGGCTAGACCAACATAGCTTGAATACTACTGACCATCCATATGAAATGACGGAGGGCTACGGCTGGTTTTTGGCGAAAAACCTTTAATGTAGTGAACTTGATATCGCTGAAGGAACCTGATAGCTTTTTTTAAAATATAGTGGCGAAAACCTTTTGCTAAAGAGGTCACTCCCGGTAAAGGGATCTCGGCTCTTTCCTCGTGGAATGAGGTGCAGGATATTCCACTGAATACCGCTATGCAAAGCAACTTGTAATCGACTATAGTGAAGTTATTACCCTGACGCAAACTTTTGCCCAAGGGGTCGGTCCCGGTAAAGGGATATCGGCCCTTGCCCCGTCGAATGAGGTGCAGGATATTCCACTGAATACCGCTATGCATAACAAAAGGAAACGTCTTTGCAATAACACTTTTTAAATTTGTTCCAACAACTGTAAACAGGTTTGTTATACTTTGCATTGATCAGAATCAACGCAGTCCCATCATTCGATCACACCAGAAAAGAACGAAAATAAAATGTACGTATATGCCATCCGCATTCGTCACTGGGTCCTGTCATCACTCGTTAGGTTACTTAACTAACGACAGAGCGGGGGCTGGACTAGCGCGGGTGTAAAACATATACAACATCTAATAGTATATAAACCAATATACAATAATCGCTCCAGGCGTGATAGTATGCAACATTACAGAAAAGTAATAAGCATCACAGAACAATACAGATATCTGGGATCCCCGAGTTTCACAGAGCCGCTGCTGAAACTCGACGTTCCCCTGTCGTGTGGATAGCCTGTGCAATGAAACCTAGACCCCTACGGGCGCGGCAAGTTACCCGCCAAAACCTGAAGCGAGGCAGCCCCCTACAGCATAGTGAATGGACCACCCAGCACTCCACGGAATCCGGTAATCTTGGGCACCCCTCCTTGGGTCAACCTGTACCCCCTACGAGTGCGGCGAATAGTCTGCCAATTCTTGAGTGGGGCCCCTCTGCCTCTCAAAGCCATGAGATGCGGACCCGTTGCTTCTCAGAACCCGGCTATCCGTGCACTCCGTCGCGGGGCAAAACCTAGTACAGTAATGTAAAATAGTACAATAGGTACATCGACCGCAACCTGGTCGTGCCCCAAAAGAATATTATACAACAGGCAGTGACGGCTGTCCACAAGTTGGACGCTCGCCCCGCAATATCAAATGTACAAATAAACTCAAACTGTACTACCATTGCACACTGCTATCCACCACGACAAATCCGCAACATCACAGCACAACACAGAACATCAACGCGAATGTCACGTTCGCAAACCCGTCTAAAAGAACTATAGCAATCAAACGCGGTTTACCGATCAAATGACATTCCCGGTCGGAGATATAATGTAAGCACTGTAAACTAACGTGTTTAAATTTCGATCGACCAAAGACCAAATACCAAAAAGTGGGCCCCACGACTTACTGGTGAACAGTAACAAAACCTGGGCCAAAACGATATTTACCAAAAATCACAAAATCTATCAGAGAACCCACTGGAAAAATTTGGGATCATGAACACACCAAGTGGCCGCGGATGAGCGGCCAAACCAGGGGTTTGGCCGCGTTTCCGCGGCAAGTTGGAGGAATCACGAGACCAAATTTTGTCGTGGTTCTTAGAAAAGCCTGCACAGATTTTTAAGACATGTAGAATTAATTTTTGAGACCATTTAAAAACAACAGAAACTGTCGGGCTAGAAAATTGTGTTTTTCGATTTTCGGTTCGATCGACGTTTTGAACGCGTTAGCACAAGTTAGAATAGCAAAATGGTGAGGCTCTGATACCACTGTAAGTCTACGGTAGCGCCCCGGCCGTCTACAGACGCCAAATGCGGAATAAAAACTTTTAAACTGGCGCTATCGTATACTTTAACCCGGATCTGCCATTATTGCTAAACTAACAAACTGTAAAGAGTGTAGAAAGGTTATACCGAACGATCCGAGTCCTTCGTTCTTCAACCATCATCCCACGCTCCGTTGCGGCTGCTCCGATCTTGTCGATCTCCGATATCTTCGTCGAGGTAGCACCACATCGACGATTCTTTAAACGGGCTCCCGCCTCTGACTCGAGGCAACTCGATCGTCAAGTTTGCTAAAAGAGACGACCAAGAATGATGTAGAGAATGAGTAGATGACTTTGCCTCACTTCGTCCAAATCCGTGGACGATCGGTTAATGAAGTTGCCGAGGGAATTGGGTGATGGAATGAAATGAACTGTAAAATTCCATGCACCCCAAATACTATCATATCTTTTCAACAAATGAATCAAGTAACCAAAAGAGAGAGGGGAGGGGCCTTTCTTATAAAGAGAAGGAGGAGGGTGAGTGTAGGAGGGAAGTGGTGACCATAAGAGAATAAATATCAAAGCTTATCACTCAAAATATCCTTAGCTAAACAAAACATCATTAATGCAAATGGTGATTCATTAACCTAGTCACCATTGCATTAATGGCTCCATTAAAGCACTAATGACTCACTAGCCTCATCACCACTTCTAGAAGCTTCTAGAATGATGACTCACCTCAACTGAAGAAAAGATAAATCCGTCTTTAACCGAATGTTAAAAGACGGCTGATAGAAAACTGGAAACTGGCAACTTCCAAAAGTGATCCCGAAACGACTTTCAGGATAACCCCGAAACTGTATAAATATACCCGCATTTGTATTACGACCGAATACAAATGCAACTGAGACAAAGATATTATACCTACTCAATATAATACTCGGATCCGGCTTAAACCAAAGCCGACCAGTATTATCTGCCCGAAAAATAACACGTGCGTAAACGCACGTGCATTTTCCGAACCCTGCCATAAAACCATGCGGCCTCTACAACGTTTCGCCCGAACTTGGGAAACTGTCTGTGGGGGACTCTAATGACTCGTTAGTACCCTGGCAGTGGGTTTAACCACAAACCGTCAGCGGCACTAGCTATGCGTAACGGCTGCCCATAGACTGACCTCAAGGGAAGCTGATGAGCGAACTCAAGGGAGGCCGATGAGTGAACTCATCCAGAAACCCTACCGAGCCTAACAGTGATAATGTATATACAGTCCGGTCCGTTCGTCAATGAGTATCGCATATCCGCCTAGGGGGCTAGTAACGTCAGACCCCCAAGAGCAGTATAAGTCGTGTCGGAGTGAAGCCCAATAACACCCTGAGATACTACTGGAGTACCTACCAGTAAATCTCCTGCCACGGCCGTGGGCTTTGTGTAATGGCTCTCCTAGAAACAGCACGATCTCGCCCCCAATACCGGGAGAGACGAATCCCCTGCCGATCCACTCATGTGCCTCCATATGGCTCGGGACTGTACCCAAAAGCTACCTGTTTGCACGACTCCTTTGAGCCGTGGTAGGGTAGAAATCAAAGCACAGTGGGAACTCACACGAGACAAATGACGACCTCAGGTCGATGAACTAACCTGTACACATGTCACCAGGGAACTGCTATCTGACGATAGATATAATAGTAACTAGCAGATTCCCGGCGAGTCCTGTCCGGTGTACTCATAACCCAATGAGCACATGTATACATCTTAGGTGATCCAACTGACACCAGTGGCTTGTGAGACCGGCCACCGCCCCTCGTCGGGGTCTCGACTGTACACACTAGTCTATTCCGGAGTATCGATGCCCTGTCTCGAAACTCCCACGACTAGGGACCACAATTAAGGATATGCATATAAACTACCCAACTCTCACGTATATGATCGCCATCATACTGTTGGTAGTAAAGCAAGATCCTAAGGGCTCTATCAAAGTGTAACATGCAATCAGTCACCTGAACATGTACACGACTGATAAAGGCAAACCAGATAGCATACTATCATCTCGAGTAAGACTGTCCTACCGGGATAGGTCCTCCGCAATTATTGCAATCACGTACCTGCGATCCAATAATTGACTATGAGGGCACTATCTCCAACAACGGTATCCTCCGGATATCCGACGTGTCGGGTAAAATCACCGGTCGGTAGTGCTCCCCTGCCAGGCTCAACGTCAACAACACGATCCTCTTGCCCCGGGGTACCGCACCGGGCCCACCATGTACCCGAAACGGTTCCTCCACTCCTCGAATCGGGTCTCGAAATCCATCAGCAAACTCATGGTGGACGACTCATACATCATGGGAAAACCGCACTTTTTATTTAAAAGAGAGGGAAGAAGCTTATACTTGTTTTGCGGCTTTCCTCCAAATCCAGAAAATCTCATAGAAATACGAATCCAAATCATCAATAGTATATAAACCCATGAATATAGGCATAAGAATCCATGAATACGGCATAACAATGAATAACAGTATGCATGAAGTGACAAGTAATAACTATAATATCTAAGCTGGCATATAAGATAAGTACACTAATATTATGTCAAACTACTAGCTATTAAGCTAAGTTAAGCAATAATATTTTCTAAGGTGTACGTGACATGGAAATTACCGATGATGATGTGTGTGAGCCGGCAAGTAAGTGTACGTGGTACATACGTATCATCGGTAATGGTGCTGGTGTCCTAACAGCATAATGTCAACAATGCAATATGAAATAACAATGTAAGTATGCGATGCGGAGCGAGCAACCAAAATGAGCGGGAGCTAAATATTAAACAATGGTGCCATTTGAAATAACACGAATCGTGGGGTTTTGAAAATAGGGCTACGGCAGTTTTAAGAAAGGATACGTCTTTTGAAATATCTGCAGATCCTTTGACCTGTCTTTTAAAATACCCACGATCCGCTAGTTTTGAAATAAGTAAGAGTCTAATCTAATCTAATAACTAAACTAAACTAAAGGGCTAAGCTAACAAGCTGGACTACAGGTAAGAAACCGCCTAACATCTGAGTCGATATATATACGTACCTGTATATATATTAGTCGGTGATCCCGCTTCAATAATATCATATCCGATACCATATCTATAATCAGACATCCCAAGTCAAGAGTGTGGATCAATCATCAAAATATAGCTCGTACGTAAATCCGTCGTACGGCATCCCCAAATCTGGGTACGGGTCAATATCATATTCATCACACTATTCATCCGGTATCCTCTTTATCAAAGATCATAGTCTAGGGTACTAACCTATGTCTAGTACAATACTAATATCATAAATATGGTCATGATCTGGCTACTGATCGACAGTCTCGTACAAACTGATATCATCAGCACATCATCATCAAGGGGTATACATCGCCCAATATGGCCTAATATCAATATCCTAGCATATCATGTCTCATATCACGATCACATGTCGACCATTTTATTTATAACACTAATCACCCGTATCGCCGCCCCAAGATCCGCTAAAACACCAGGACGCAACTCAAGTACGAATCCTGCCATATCACCGATATCACAACCTCAACACAAATCTCATCGACTCATCTCAATCCCAAGTATCATCCTCAAATCCGTATGTGAACACATAGTCCCATACCCACGTGAACACATAACTATATATATATTCCCGTAAACACAAATGGAAGGAGAATTTATGCAAGTATGGGTGGGTGGGTGCATGTATGGTGCGACCACTACTCTAGGGTTTCGCGATACTAAACCATCCATATTTATCATCAATAAACTCAAACAATATATAATCAATAAATGTGTGTATACGTATTCGTATACATCACCACGAACTGCGGGGGTGCTATACGCCATCCACCCGACTTCTCCCCGTAGATATAAATCTACTCACCCGATATTCGCTCGCCGATGCCGACGTCGCCACGAGCTTGCTTGTCGTGTCGAAGTCCACATGGGGTACCTACATATCATAACGCTCCGTATCACATTAAAATCCGACTCATGACCAAAACGACACACGAATCCTATATAGGTCAAAACCTATGGTTTGCTCTCTCTCAAATCAACCCAAAACCCTCGACATCGGCGTACAAACGCCGAGTGATCGAGAAAAACTCAAACGTACAAATCGAAGTTCCCAAAACTAACTAATTATAATATAAAACAGGGTTTAAATCATCAAAACATTAAAATAAATCAAATTGATTTATTTCCGAAAACCTAGAAAGCACTAAATTTTCGTTATATTTCGAAACTTGATGTTTTAACAAATCTAATGACCATAATATCCACTAAATACCATAACTAAGTCATATAAACCATTAATAGATTTTATCCTCATCAATTTTCATTGAATCCAAAATTCTAGTTTGCAAATTATCCAATTTTAACATTTTAAAAGCAACAATTTGTAAACTAGCAACTAGATTAGTTTTAGCATGACATTAACATGTTAATCTCCTCATTAAAACCATAATAAATTTATAAAAACCCTAACTAGATTTTAAATTTCACATTTTCAATAATTTCTAAAAACCTAGTTTACAAAAAAAAAGCTTAATTTGGACATTTTACATCTAACAATTTACATATTGGCAATTAGATTAGGTTTTGCATGTCTTAAGATCTTCACTACTCCACACAACCATAATCTAAATACTCTAAACCCTAACTTTAGATTAACCCTTCACTTGAAAACCAAACTTTAAAATTAAACCATATTTAAACTTCTAGTTAGCTAGATTGAAGTAATTAGACAACATTTTGACTAAAGGGTTAAGATTATACCTCACAATTTCAAGAGATCCAACATGAATCTAGCCTTCCAAACTTGCTTCTTTTCACCAATATCCATACAAGTATAGCCAAGGAAAAATGTGTAAGGGTTGGATTTTGAAATTAGTGAGGTTTTATTTGATTTTTCATGGAATTTTTGTGAACTTTGGAGAAGAAATGAGATGGGAAAATGAGAGAAGGGGGGATGCTGAATTTCTGCAGCAGTGAGGAGGTGAGAGAGAGTGTGGTGTTGGGTGTGGGTGTGGGTGAGAGAAAATTCCAAATAAGGAACCAGACATCAAGTATAAAGACCCATGCTTTAATGTTTAACACCAATTTCATTTCTTTTCTTTTCTTTGACCTTTGGAAGAGGGGAAAATGGGCAGCCCCCCCTTTTCTTGGTCGGCCAGAATTTGTGAGGAGAGAGAGTGTGTGAGGGGTGAGTTTGGGTGAGGGAAAAATGATAAATGTTGTACCCCACTTCCATTAACACTAATTTCACCGAAAAAAGCATTTTTCTTCGATATTTTATAAACCGTTTTGGCAAACCATTTCATTTCAAAAACCACATGATAAATTTTTTTTTAATGTGTTATGATGCACAAAATTTGTTTCAACTCATTCCAATTTGTAATTTTCCCTAATTAAATGTATTAGTGTCGGCTTAAAATAATATTAAAATAATAAATTTCGGAAAAATTTTCAGAAAATTTGAAATTTCACCAGTGGCTCAATAAACACCAATTAATAGCAATTACATAGCTAGAATATGAATATTTAATTTTATAATAAAGATATTTGTATTTTGACTTTTTTACAGAAAACCCCCTTATTTTACCGTTTTTCCGAAATTTCACCAAAACGATTTTCAAAACGTTACAGAGACTAACCAAAGGGGTAAGGAAATCCACCTATGTCCGAGTCGATATATCTAGTAGTTGGTGACCCCGCTTCAATAGCGTCACGTACGAAAAAATATATAGTACGACATCCTCGAGTCGAGAGTGCGGATCAATCATCATAATTATACATCGTACGATAAAATCCATCGTACGACATCCCAAATCGAGGTACGGGTCAATATCACATATAACACATAACTTATCTGGTATCATTATCATCATATTCTGAATTAGGGGTACTAATCTAAAGTCTAGTACATTCCGATACCATCCAACATATATCCGTGTGTGAATAAAATCTCATCGCCCATTCGATCCGCTAATATAACATGTCGTATCTCATAACACGACCCAAATCACATCACCGATCTCACGGCATCATGCCAATCACATCGACTCCTCTCCAAGTATCATATACTATCCTCCTCATACGTGTATACGCATATGTGTGTGTGTGTGTGTGTGTGTGTGTGTATTAACACATCCATACACATCCACACACACACACACACACAGATATAACCATATACACCGACAACATACTACGTGTGTGCATGTGTGTGTATACCTTTACACTAGGGTTTCGTAACTAAGAATTAAACTAAAACACTAACTTCTAATATTCTAACACTATCCCATGATCTCCTACGGCCCTTCTTACTTTATATCCATGTTTCACAAAAACACATATAATATATATCAACACGCATTCGCGTGCTACACTACGAACTTGCGGGAGTGCTATACTCCATCCACCCGACTTCCTCCGTAGATATATATCTACTCACCTTGATCCTTGCTTGCCGAAGTCGATGTCGCCATCCTCTTCTTCATCATCTGAAGCCCACATGAGGGTACCTACATATCACATAGACCGTATCGCATCAAAACATCCAATTCAAAACCAAAACGACCCGCGAATCACACATAGGTTAAAACCTATGGTCTACTCATGCACAAGAGCCCAAAAATACCCAATATCGACGTACAAATGTCAAGTGACCGATAGAAAACACAATTACCAAAATTTCAAGTCATTTAAAGTCACAAAACAAAACGGCACATCAAGAAAAAGGTTCCATATTTTGGTTCAAGTAAAATTGGGCTAAACAAACAGTACCGGGGTGTTGTATAGGGGTATATGAGCTACAGAAGCAACCTGAACCCCAAACTCCATGACTTGTCCGGCCACATGCCCATGAAATCTGGCCTGCTCAGTTTTCCTATGGTGAAACGGCCTCGTATTCTCAGGGTGGTCTCCTAGGGTCTTAATTAGGTTAATGGGGTTGCTTGTTTTTCTAATAAAAGTTCCAGGTCACTCCAGATCTTTCTGCACCCACAATTTATCCTCAAAACCGACATTTGAGTTATCAAAACACAAGTTTTGGGTTTCCTATGCTAAGTGTTGGTCCAGAAATACACTAGCAAGCTTGTGGTCACTAATTAAACCTTAACAAACCATAAATCCCCTAAAAGCTCATCTTGAAATTTTCAAACATCACTAAACGTTACAAATTCAATTCTAAACTAAACTAGAAGCTATATAATCTTAATTACTAAGCAAAGGGAGAAACAATTACCTTATTAGGCATCTTTTGAATCCTCTAGAGCTCAAAATCCTAACTTTCTTGGCCTCCCGTGCTTGTAGTGAGCTTGTGCACATTTTTTGTGAAGAGGGTGCAAGGTTTTGATGCATTTTGGGGGTTGTTGTGAGGTGGTGTAAGTGGTGGAGGGAGAGGGCAGCCATGGGTGATGATGGAAAAGAAATGATGAAGATGGTGAAGAGATAACAATGAGCCATGTCCAAGGTTGACCTCTCACCCTCTCTCTCTCTCTCTCTCTCTCTCTCTCTCTCTCTTGCCCATACCTCCATTCTTTAATATTTTTCCTTTTTCTTTTCTTTTGTTTTCTTTTCAAATCCAAAAACAAATAAAGACCAAGTAACGTAAACAAATGATGCGAGTGTGTAGCATGACATGGTGCATGTCATATGCATAAGCACGATAATACAAGATTAGTGAAAATTAATCGAGTTTATGTAACGCCTTGAAAAGTCGTTTTGGTGTTTTCCTGAAAATCGGTGAAAATTCGGTATTTTTCCGAAAACCGTCCTTTTTGTTATTTTGCAGTTTAGGACTAATTATACCTAATTTTTATGGGTAATTGCTAGTTTTTAGTAGAAAATGAGTTAATTATGAAATTCTGGTCATTTAAATTTTTTTCCTGATTTTCAATTTTTAATATTATTTTAAGCCGGTAAGAAAATACATTAAATTAGCGATAAATACAAATTTAAATGGGCTATATTTAAGCTTTAAAATCATGTTAATTAAAATCTAGTTGTAACATAAATTTTTAGTAATTTATTTTAAGTTTTAACTAATTTTTATTATGGAAAACGAAATTTATTGAATTTAAGCTTAAACTTGCAATTTTTGACTTGTAGGGGGTCTTTTTGCATAAAATTTCTTTTGTAAAACCCCTCTCTCTCTCTTCCCTCAGCCCTAGGCCGGCCCATTTCCAGCAAACCCAAGAAAAAAAAATGGTTGCCTCTTTGACTTCATTTTTGTGTAGAAAAGAGGTTTTTTTTAAGGATTTTGGACTTTTTTTATTAGGTATGGTCTTTTGGTGGGTTGGTAGGAGTTGACCAAGACTTTCCCACACACCCCACACCCTCCCCTCTCCCTCTACTGGCCGAAAATTGCTGCAGCAGCCCCTTTCATCTTTGTTCTTCTCTTTTTCTTCAAAAATTCATTAAGTTTGCTCCAAATTTCAAGCAAAAACTCACAAATTAAACCCCATTCTTCATCCCTTTTTCCTTCACCTCCCTTGCTTGGATCATGATGCTATGAGGCCATCAATTGAAGCAACTTTCTTCTTGCTAGATCCATAGATTTGAGGTATAATTTCTACTCTTTTAAGTTAATATGGTTAGAATTCTTTAATCTAGTTGTTTAGTGTTAATTTAGTGCTATTTTCATTCTAGTGTTGTTTAAAGTTAATGGTTGAGTTAACTAGGGTTCCTTGAAACCATTATTTAGTTAATTAAATCTATTTTGCTATCTAGTTGTTGCTAATCTAAGTTAATGAGGTTACTTTATTTGTGAGGGCTTCAAATTAGTGTTAATTTGGTATTGTCATGTTTAGTTTTGGATTGAAATTGCTAATTATGAAAATCAAGAAAGGTTTTGTTTATGGAAATTAGGTTTTTAAGCATTGCTAATGGTTTAAAACTAATGTAGTGGATATCTATGGTTAACTTGGGTGTTTGCGCGAGGTTGTGTGCACTTTTTCGCAAATCCGCGAAGTTTGCACGATTTTGGATGTCTTTTGTGCTTACTAGTTTTTATTAAATTTTTGTGCTGAGGTATTTGCAATGTCTTGATGACATTTTTAGCGTATCCTATGACTTTTAGGATGCGTGAGTGCGGATTTTTGAGTGTTCGGGTTTTGGTTTTTCCGGGCGACCAAATCGACATTTTAGTAGATTTTTGCGATTTTCGCGTGTGTTCCGCGCACTTTGTGCACGTTGTACCTAGCTTGTGAACTATGGTATCTTCGTTTGGGTTTTGCGTCGTTCTTGATATGTAACCTTATGTTTGGTATTGATGTAATTCCAGGTTCGGTCGCGGAGACGTCATACGCGACTCGATAGGGGAAAGCGGTGATTGGACGTGACTAGCTACGGATTCCTGTGAGTAGATGTAACATCTACTGGGGACTATCGTTGGATGGCGCAAGTCGCCCGATAGTTTAGTAGCTTAAAAAGATTCTTAGTAATATTATTAATTAGGGGTTTAATACTTGTATGATTATTTGCTACATTCATGCCTTATATTGACATACATATACGAACCCATTCTATAGGACACATGCACCATTGCCAGGGTTTTTATATGCAACACGAGCACTATTCATGCTTACACACACACCCTGGTAATTGCCATGCCACCACACTAGATAACCTTTAAATTGAAACCTTTTACTATAATTGATACTTAAACTCGCACTATTGCTTTAATTCCTTAAAATGAAATCGTAGGATTGCTATTCATGTGCATGTGCTTCATCATATTATTTGTTCATGCCTAATCTATTAATCACACATCGCAACTTGATTATTGATACCATATGCATTCATTATCATTGACATATGCACTTATGAGGATTTCTTGAGATTTTATGATATTTCTGGATTTCGGGGGAAAGCCGCAAAATTTCTATACTTATTATATTTTTAAAATATGTAAATTGCGGTTTTCTAGTGATGTAAGTGTCGTCCACCATGAGTTTGCTGTGGTTTTGGAGATCCGTGTCGAGGAGTGGAGGAACCGTCACGGGTACATGGTGGGCCCGGTATGGTACCCCGGGGCAAGATGAATGTGGTGTTGACGTTGAGCCTGGCAGGGGACGGATTACCTACCGGTGACTGTTTGGCACGGCGGATATCCAGAGGATACCGACCGTGGCCGCGAGATGATGAGATTTTGGTATTGAGCTGGGTCAGCCGGATGGCTGAGGCCAGAGATACTATGACATGGATATATGAGATTTGTGATAGTTTTGAGGTGTCGTTGCTAGACACAGGTTCTTGTTGATTCTATTGGTATTGTGCTGGTATTTCAAAAGAGATTCTTAAAGGGAAAAAACATGATTTCTTATACTTACACATTCAGATCACGAGTTGATTCGCATTGCATTCATACCTGCCAGTATATTCATAATGCGTACATACTTGCCATTATGTCCTGCCTTACCTGTATTTAGATGCTAGGATGCTTGTGTGCGTGCATACGATAGCCTGTGTAGATGTTATTTATTACTCACGAGTTGGCAACTCACCCCCGTTGTGCCACAGCCTTTTTCAGGTCCGCTCCGTCAGTACAGTAGCGGCGGGCGCACTTGCTTCTTTTGCCTGGACTCGAGGTTTTGCTCTTAGGTGGGTTATATTATTATTTTTGCACCACCTTGTATATTCTTTGTATCTAGAGTACTCCATCTACTGTATCTACCAGTATTATTGTATATTGACCTAGAGATGAAACTGTGAGGTTTGTAGACTTTTATGCTGTATTTTGGGGTCGAGCTCACTTGAGTCGACATGCTGTTTTTCTTATGCTTCATTATGATTATTTCGTATGTTGTTGCTTTATATTGCGTGGGATTTGTGACCGCCTTATGGCGAAGAGCTAGCTCCCGCTTGGGGATGCCTTATTTGTTGGATTCATATATATTTTTGCTGTACCCATTTTGGGGGCCAGTATTTACAAAGGAGACTCTGCCGAAATTTTCGGAAAAATTGATATTGTTCTTAAAAAGGGTTTTACATGACTTATTTGATAAAACTCGCTTTCAACTGATTGGGTTTTCTTCACTCTTTTGCTTATTTGGTTTTGGTTTTCTGGGCTTTGGCTTACTTATTTTACGGACGTATTGAGACGTTTCGTAAACTTAAGTGCCAGTCACGTTCCGTACCCTGCGGGTCGTGACAAAGTTGGTATCAGAGCGATAGGTTTTACCTTTTTGAGTGTAGGATGACCCTTGGTAGATGGAGTAAGTGACTTAAGTAGGGTAACGTAGCGTGTGTATGTCCGCGGCATACTTGCGATACGGTACTCCGCCTAAGTGACTTTAGGATATACTTGCTTGAAATTCCTTCTTCATTTCCGTGTATCCTATGATCCTATTGCACTGTCCTGTTTCCTGTACCAGTCACTATGCCGCCGAAGGCTACGAGGGCATAGAGGGCTGCCGCCCGAGACGAGATTCGAGCTGGCTCGTCCGAGACTAGGACTGAGCAGGGTGGTATGCCTACGCCGCAGGGACAGACCGATCCACCTTCCCCAGGCCGTATGGATAGGCTCGAGACTGGTATGGAGGAGTTGCGACAGATGATGGGGGGTATGCAGGAGCTACGTCAGATGGTAGGATCCCTAGTTGCAGCCAGTCGTACACCGAGGCCGGATGACGCACCTACTACATCCCAGACTGCTATGATACCTGCTCCTACTACTACCACCGTGACCATCCCGGTTTCGCTACAGGATTTCATGAGGCTGAGACCTCCAGTATTCACCGGCACCGAGGCAGCGGAGGACCCACAGACGTTCCTTGACAGTTTAGCCAGGATCTGTCGTTCGCTGAGATGTTCGGATGATCGATGGGTAGAGCTTGCGAGTTTCCGACTAGAGGGTCTCGCGCAGACATGGTGGGAGTCAGTCTTGAGAGGTCGAGCTGCAGGTCTACCGCCTATGACTTGGGTCGAGTTTACAGCGGTCTTTCTAGCTCGTTTCCTTCCAGAGAGCGTTCGTGACGCCAGAGCTCGCAGTTTCGAGGCCTTAGTCAAGACACCTGGGATGACGGTGTCTGAGTATGACATCCAGTTTACACAGTTATCCCGATATGCTCCGTATTTGGTGGATACCGAAGAGAAGATGGTGAAGAGGTTCGTACAGGGACTTGATGCCCAGCTATATCTTGCCATTGGCGCCCAGAACTACGACACTTATTCAGCTGCTATGGATACGGCATTACGGATGGAGGCACGCATATCACAGACTTCGGCCGTTTCTGGGCCGAAGAGGATTCGCACCGATGTACCGTCTCAGAGGCAGCGCGCCAGATTCTTTCCGAGAGATAGGCCTGGCAGAGGATTTGGACGGGGACAGTTATATGGTTCTTATCCCCAGGGACAGCAGCCGTCGCCAGAGTGTTTTGGGTGCGGGAGTCCGCACCATCTTGTCAGAGACTGTCCGGTGAGACGACAGGGAGCAGCGACAGTTCCGCATGTGACCCTACCACCATCACCACCCCCTCCTCAGAGAGCCCTACTTCCTACCCCAGGCGATGCTCCACGCCAGCTAGGTGCACCCAGAGGCCGTGGACGCGGCGGTCCTGTTCAGAGAGGATGAGGAGGCAGAGGCCGAGGTCGAGGTCAGCCCGCTATCGGTGGAGGACAGGCCCGAGTATTTGCTTTGACACCGCAGGATGCGCAGGCATCCAATGCCGTTGTGACAGGTACCTTTCCAGTTTTTTCTTTCGACGCACGGGCATTATTTGACCCAGGTTCCACACATTCGTATGTCTCTACACACTTTGCACCGATGTTGGGCCGTGAGTCGTCGTCGTTAGATCACCCGCTTGTTGTTGTTACTCCGGTAGGCGAGTCGTTTGTCGCTCGTTTTGTATTTCGTTTGTGATCCGTTCGTATCGGGGAGAGGGATTCATCGGTTGATTTGATTCTCCTCGATATGTTGGACTTTGATGTGCTTCTGGGCATGGATTGGCTAGCCACTTGTTATGCTTCGGTGGACTGCCGTGAGAAGGCAGTCAGATTTAGCTTTCCGGGAAAGCCAGTCCTTGTTATTCAGGGAGACCGCAGCGTCACCCTTCCCAGCTTGATTTCGTCTTTTCGCGCCGGTCAGCTCTTGCGGAAGGGATGTCAGGGATTCTTAGCGTATATTTGTGATACTCGAGCTGCAGAGGTTCCGTTGGACCGGGTCCCGGTTGTTTGTGAGTTCCCTGATGTTTTCCCTGATGAGCTACCTGGGCTACCACCTGAGGGCGATGTTGAGTTCTGTATTGATTTGATTCCCGGCTCGGGGCCTATTTCTATACCGCCTTATCGGATGGCCCCGGCAGAGCTTCGAGAGCTGAAGGATCAGTTGCAGGATTTGTTAGAGAAGGGGCTTATTCGACCTAGTGTTTCTCCATGGGGTGCTCCAGTCCTGTTTGTCAAGAAGAAGGATGGAAGTTTGCGCTTATGTATCGACTACCGCCAGCTGAACAAGGTTACCGTTCGGAACAGATATCCGTTGCCACGCATTGATGACTTGTTCGACCAGCTTCAGGGTGCGGGATATTTTTTTCGAGGATCGACTTGCGATCATGATACCATCAGCTGTGAGTTCGACAGGAGGATATACCGAGGACAGCTTTCCGCACGCGCTACGGCCACTACGAGTTTTTGGTGATGTCGTTCGGACTCACCAACGCCCTAGCAGCATTCATGGATTTGATGAACCGTACATTCAGGCCGTATCTTGACTTGTTCATCATCGTGTTATCGACGATATCTTGGTGTACTCCCGGAGCAGAGAGGAGCACGAGCAACACTTGCAGATTACGTTACAGACTCTGAGGGAGCACCAGTTGTTCGCAAAGTTCTCCAAGTGTGCATTCTGGCTGCACAACGTCGGATTCTTGGGTCACGTGGTTACGAGAGACGGCATTTGTGTGGACCCGAAGAAGATTGAGGCTGTTCAGCAGTGGCCCCGACCTATATCGGTTACTGAGATCCGTAGTTTTCTAGGCCTGGCGGGCTACTACAGGCGTTTTGTTCAGGACTTCTCCCGTATAGCTTCACCTTTGACCGGTTTGACCCGGAAGGGAGTTCCTTTCATCTGGACGGAGGAGTACGAGTGCAGTTTTCAGCAGTTGCGGACATGTTTGACTACGGCGCCGGTATTATCTTTGCCTTCGGGATCAGGCGGATTTTTGGTCTACTGTGATGCTTCGCGAGTGGGATTAGGATGCGTATTGATGCAGCATGACAGGGTGATCGCATATGCTTCTCGGCAGTTGAAGAAACATGAACAGAACTACCCCACTCATGATTTGGAGATGGCTGCAGTGGTCTTTGCATTGAAGATTTGGCGACATTACCTACGGCGAGTCGTGCCAAATATTCACAGACCACAAGAGCTTAAAATACATATTTCAGCAGCGAGACCTGAACCTCAGACAGCATCGTTGGATGGAGTTGGTGAAAGACTACGACTGCGAGATCCTATATCACCAGGCAAGGCGAATGTGGTGGCAGATGCTTTGAGCAGGAGGCCCGGGGGTAGTCTATCCTTTTTGCGCGCAGTGCAGAGGCAGTCGTCAGCAGATTGGCAGATGTTATGCGACAGCCGAGTTGAGTTCGAGTTCACTCAGACAGGGGGACAGCTCGCGCATGTTCGTGCACGCCCACAGTTGCTTGACCGTATATATGAGGCACAGCGCAGTGACGACCGTTGCTCAGAGATCATGGCACAGATGGGACAGGGCAGATTTTCCGAGTTCGTGATTGACGATCAGGGGATTTTACGATATGGATCTAGACTGTGCGTACCAGATGCTGATGGATTGCGGCGCGACATTCTTGAGGAGGCACACCGATCAGTGTATAGTGTCCACCCCGGTTCCACCAAGATGTACCATGATATGAGAGAGACCTACTGGTGGGACGGGATGAAGAGGGACATTGCGGAGTTTGTATCGAGATGCCTGACTTTTCAGCAAGTCAAGGCCGAGCACCAGAGGGCCACAGGAGAATTACAGCCGTTACCCATTCCGGAGTGGAAATGGGACCAGATTTTGATGGACTTCGTTGTGGGTCTACCCAGGACCAGTCGAGGGTACGACTCCATCTGGGTGATCGTGGATAGATTGACGAAAGCAGCTCACTTCCTGCCAGTGAAGATGACTTTCAGCTTCGCTCAGTATGCCCAGCTTTACATCGACGAGATCGTGCGGTTGCATGGCGTACCGACTTGTATCGTGTCAGATCGAGGCACCCAGTTCACCAGCCGACTTTGGCAGAGACTTCAGGAGGCTTTGGGCACTCGTTTGAGCTTCAGCACAGCGTTTCATCCGCAGACCGACGGACAGTCAGAGCGGACCATTCAGACTCTCGAGGACATGCTCAGAGCGTGCGTTTTAGACTTCGGCGGTAGCTGGGATCGTCATTTACCTCTAGTGGAGTTCTCCTACAACAACAGCTTCCAGGATACTATTCAGATGGCACCTTTCGAGGCATTGTATGGGAGGAGATGCAGATCGCCCGTCTGTTGGACAGAGCTCAGCTAGAGCAGCTTTTTGGGGCCGCAGATTGTTGAGGAGACGACAGTGAAGATACAGTTGATCCGAGACCGGATGAGAGCGGCTCAGAGCAGGCAGAAATCGTATGCAGACAGGCGCCGTCGCAGGTTAGAGTTCGCAGTTGGCGATCATGTTTTTCTGAGAGTCTCTCCGATGAAGGGCGTGATGCGATTTGGGCGAAAAGGAAAGCTTAGCCCTAGATTCGTAGGTCCCTTCGAGATCCTCGAGCGTGTCGGCGCTGTTGCATATCGTTTGGCCCTTCCACCCAGCTTTCCCGATGTTCACCCCGTCTTCCATGTTTCGATACTCCGCAAGTACCTTCACGACCCTTCGCATGCGATTCAGCACCCGACAGTCCAGCTAGAGCGCGACCTTTCTTTTGCAGAGCAGCCGGTGGCCATCGTGGACTGGCAGGTGAAGAAGTTGAGATCGAAAGTTATACCGACCGTCAAGGTCCTTTGGCGTGGCCCGAGCAGCGAGGAGGTCACCTGGGAGACCGAGGGCGAGATGAGGAAGAAATATCCCCATCTCTTTGAAGGTACGCGTAGTTATTTTTAAATTCGGGGACCGAATTTCTTTAAGGGGGGAAGATTGTAACGCCTTGAAAAGTCGTTTTGGTGTTTTCCTGAAAATCGGTGAAAATTCGGTATTTTTCCGAAAACCGTCCTTTTTGTTATTTTGCAGTTTAGGACTAATTATACCTAATTTTGATGGGTAATTGCTAGTTTTTAGTAGCAAATGAGTTAATTTTGAAATTCTGGTCATTTAAAAATTTTCCCTAATTTTTCAATTTTTAATATTATTTTAAGCCGGTAAGAAAATACATTAAATTAGCGATAAATACAAATTTAAATGGGCTAAATTTAAGCTTTAAAATCATGTTAATTAAAATCTAGTTGTAACATAAAGTTTTAGTAATTTATTTTAAGTTTTAACTAATTTTTATTATGCAAAACGAAATTTATTGAATTTAAGCTTAAACTTGCAATTTTTGACTTGTAGGGGGTCTTTTTGCATAAAATTTCTTTTGTAAAACCCCTCTCTCTCTTCCCTCAGCCCTAGGCCGGCCCATTTCCAGCAAACCCAAGAAAAAAAAATGGTTGCCTCTTTGACTTCATTTTTGTGTAGAAAAGAGGTTTTTTTAAGGTTCCGTACCCTGCGGGTCGTGACAGTTTAGCATTGACATGGAATATAATTAATTATAAAAAATCTATGAATGCTCCATTCTTATAATCTCTTTCAAAATCAATAATTAATATAAATTTTCAAATATTTCCCAATTTATCGATAATTAATTATACCATATCATTAAAACTAATTCCTACACATTAAATATTCGTAGTATTTATTATTCAATTAAATAAATTTCCAAAAATAATATTTTATTTTTCTGAAATGTTACATACAGTCCCGAGACACATGGAGACAATGAGCGATAGGAGGGGTTTCATCTCTCCTGGTATTGGGAGTTGATGTTGTGCTATGCGCGCTTGGCTTTGACTCGAAGTCTTTGGCCAGGGCTGATGAGATTTACTGATAAGTGTGATCAGTAGTTTCTCGACCGATCATAGTCCATATCGGCATGACTTATTGAGTAATTAGGGCTCGACGATTCCATCCTTATACTTGATATGCAACATATCAGACGAAGAGACCGGACTGTACGATAAGTGTTACCAATAGCTCTATGGGAGTTTTGACAAGTTTGCTTGTTGTTCTTCTGTTCGTACAATACCAGGGAGACGTTACGTGCAGCTAGTACCGCTAACTGTTTGTGGGTATTTGATATGATCACTATCTACTGCTAGCGTATTGACGAGTCTTGGAGTCCCACAAAAGGGATTTCCGAACTAAGGCGAAACGAAGTGGGAGCGCATATGGGGATATGTGCGGGGGCTTGATTAAATACGAGTATTTGAAACCGCATTTAATCTAGCGGATAAATTATTCGGGTTATATGTGATATGACCGGGTTATTAAATCAATTGTTGATTTTATAAAATGACTAATTTCTTTTTGTGAAATCCTTTCTTTATTTTCTTTTATATTTACATAGATATATATATAAATGAGTATATGTATATAAATATATATATTGATATATATATATATATTATCATTATATATATATATATATATATATATATATATATGTATGTATTTATAAAAGGTGTCATGGTTGATGATACATACAACATGGGTGTGCAAGACTCACATTGGAGTTTTATTTGATTTTTTATTTAAATAAATATGTGCCATGGCTTCTACATTATTCCAAAAATATCTACTCTCATGACTCACTATTCCACTCATGATATTTACTTAAATATCTACAAATATCTCCATGGCTCATAATGTGATGATTTACTTGAGTTAAGCACAAACCCTAGTTGCATCTTCTTCTTCCTCATTTTCACTCGCTAGGTTTTGAGAAAGAAGAAAAAGAAAAGTTTTTCTAAAAGATAAAAATCCTCACTTCACCAATCTATACTACTCTAGCCTTTTAGTGTAGGTTGTTTTGCTTCTTTCATCCTAGTTTTGTGAAGCAAAGAGCTTGAGCTAAGAAACTCCGGGTGGATCATCGTAGACGACGAAGAACCTTGAGCGGGGTCGATCCTGTTAGTTGTATGTATGCCATAGAGGCCATTATTATACATGAGATGTATATTATAGTGGATGCTGGGACATATATAGGGAGGACTTTCTTGCTCGACATGATAGTACGCTATCTGGTTGCTCTTTATCTTAACATGTATACTTACTGTCTCTCTGTTACATGTTGATAAAGACCTTAGGATATGTACTTGACTTCTAGGATTATGATGCAGATCATACTAGTGGGGCCTGGGAAGTCCATGAGTACATCCTTCAATGTTCCTAGTCATGGGAATATCGAGACGGGGCATCGATATTCCAGAGTAGACTAGCGTATATCTTCTTGACCCATGTGATGGGCGATGGATGATCCCATATCCATTGGTGTTTGACATCAGAGATGGTATGCGGGTGCTCAGTGGAGACTGGGTACACTGAACGGACTCGCCGAGAACTCCCAGATGGTATTATACCTCACGTCAGATAGCAGTTCTCTGGTGACGCTGGTACAACTTAGTCTGTTGACCCGAGATCGTCATAAAGTCTTGTGTGTCTCCCACTGTACTTTGATTTCCACCCAAGCACGGCTCTACAGAGTCATGCAAACAGGTGGCTTTTGGGTACAGTCCCGATTCACATGGAGGCAATGAGCGATAGGAATGGATTCGTCTCTCCCGATATTGGGGGTTGATGTTGCGCTATGCTCGACTGGCTATAACTTGAAATCCCTGGCCAGGGTTGATGTGATTTACTGGTAAGTGTTATAAGTAGTTTCACGATCGTTATGGACCTTACATCGGCATGACTTATCAAGCTACTGGGGTCTGACGTTTAGCACCCCTAGGCGAGATATGCGACGTATCAGACAAACAGACCGAACTGTGCGGTAAGTGTTACTGATTGGATTCGCAGGAGTGTGAGCAGGCTTGCTCGTTGATCTTCTGATCGCTCAATACCCGGGTGGCCGTTATGTTTGTAAGTGCACGGCGGCGCCCCGGCAGTCAATCCGACGGCCAAATGCGGAAGCGGTGATAAACTTTAATTTTTGCAAACTAGCGAACCGGTACCACCGCGCACTAAACACCCGGATCGAACCATTAACTAGTCCTAGCAAACTACAAGATAGGGAAGAGAGATATACCGAGTGATCCGAGTCCTCCGGTCTTCTCGCCACTCCGATCTTCCACGGATACTTCGTCCGTCACCTCCTCGTCGAAAAGGGCACCACATCGCCAAAATCTTTTACGGGCTCCCACCTCTTGACCGAGGCAACTCGGGCGCGAAGTTGGCTAGCCGACGCGTCCAAAGGATGCTGTAGAATAGTGTAGTAGCCATGTCTCTTTGGGGTTTATGAGGTTTCCATTTTTGGAGGAATTTATGCATAAGAATTTTCATGGATGCTTGATGGAAAAATAGAGCATCCAATGCAAAATGAGCTCGGCCAAAAAAATTTTTGTGCTCTCTAAAAGACTTTGTAGCAAGTGGTGATATTTATGCTTAGGAAAAAGAAATC
The DNA here is from genome assembly GCA_030015575.1 of Agapanthus africanus. NCBI lineage: Eukaryota > Viridiplantae > Streptophyta > Magnoliopsida > Asparagales > Amaryllidaceae > Agapanthus > Agapanthus africanus. The sequence continues at coordinate 215,105,289 of JASDDO010000004.1, forward strand.
AATGCTCTGGAAAAAGCAATCTAGGGAAATTAATCCCTCAACTCACAAAATGTGGGGGCAACGAAATTTCCATGCAAATAAAACCACTCCCCACACACAGCAAGTGGCCGGCCTCAAATTCCAAGTGGGGAAAATGTATCTTTTTTCAAGCAAGAGGAGAAAGAGGAAATTAACAATATAGAAATGGTCACACCAAAATCTAATCAAATCCAATCTCATAAATGCAAAAGATTGATTCAAAGGGAATCTCATCATGAGAAATTTATCATAATGAATCCACAAATACAATAAACCCCCCCACAATGTGTTATTTGCAAACTTGCAAATAACACCCTCCATCGGAAAAGTCCGGCCGGGAAAGAACAAAGGAAAACCGGCCGGAACGGAATGCAAACTGGCAACTCCAGAAAACTGGTCCCGTAATAAATTACAGGAAAACCCCGATACTGTGCATACACACCCGCATCTGTATTCCGTCCGGATACAAATGCAATGAGACAAATCTACACTGTACTAAACTAGGATCCGGCTTAAACTAAAGCCGGCTAGTAATATCCGTCCGATCCTGATCCGTGCAATACCGCACGTATCTGATCGGACCCTGCCATATCTCCATACGGCCTCTACAGCTTTTCGCCCGAAAGCTTGAGTAACTGTAAGTGTGGTGGACTCTAAAGACTCGTCAATACTATGGCTGTGGATTTAACCACTAGCACGTCAGAGGTATAAGCCAATACGTGACGGGCCACCAGCTATTGACCAAAAGGAACGTCGATGAGCGAACTCATCCTGACACCCTACTGAGCCTGTCAGTGACAATATCCGTACAGTCCGGTCCATTCGTCTATGAGCATCGCATGTCGGGCCTAGGGGGTTGGTAAAAGTCAGACCCCCAAAAGCGGTACAAGTCGTGTCGGAGTGTAGCCCAGAACACCCTGAGATACTACTAGAATACCTACCAGTAAATCTCCTGCCTTGGCCAAGGACTTCGTGTAATGGCTCTCCTAGACACAGCGCGACCTCACCCCCAATACCGGGAGAGACGAACCCCTGAAGATCCGCTCACTGCCTCCATGTGGCTCGGGACTGTACCCAACTAAAACTTGTTTGCACGACTCCTTTGAGCCGTGGTAGGGTAGTAATCAAAGCACAGTGGGAACTCACACGAGACAAATGACGATCTCAGGTCGATGAACTAACCTGTACACATGTCACCAGGGAACTGCTATCTGACCTCTGGTATAAGACCAACTAGCATGTTCCCAGCGAGTCCTGTCCGGTGTACTCATAACACAATGAGCACCTGTATACATCTTAGATGAACCAACTGACACCAGTGGCTTGTGAGACCGTCCACCGCCCCTCGTCGGGGTCTCGACTGTATACACAAGTCTACTCTGGAGAATCGATGCCCTATCTCGAAACTCCCACGACTAGGGACCTTTTAAGTGTTAATGTATATGCCCTAGAGGCCATTACTGTATCATACTAGTATGTATATTACTTAATGGAAGCTTGGGATATTCACCTTGTATATACAATCTTGCTCAAAATAGTAGTATGCTACTTGGTTTATTTCTACTTCAATGTGTACATGTGTTTATCTTTGTATATTGCTTATACACATTAGTGGAGCCCTTAGGATCTTTGCTTGATTACCAGCGATGTGATGGCCGTCACACTAGTGGGGCTGGGTAATCTAGAAGCACATCCTTATGCAGGTCCCTGGTCGCAGGACTATCGAGACAGGGCATCGATACTCCGGAGTAGACCAGCGCATGCGCTTCTCATCCCAGTGTGGGAGACGGTCTGTCCCACAGCCGTCAGTACGTCGTACTTGAGATAGTATGCGGGTGCCCGTTAGGTTACGGGTACACTGGACAGGACTCGTCGGGAACTGATCAGTTGGTATTATACCTATCGTCAGTTATCAGTTCCCAGGTGACATGAATACAGCTTAGTCCGCTGACTTGACACTGTCACTTCGCCTCGGGTGTGTTCCCACTGTACTTTGATCACTACCCTACCACGGCTCAAAGGAGTCGTGCAAACAGGTGGTGGTTGGGTGCAGTCCCGAAGCACTTGGAGGCAGTGACGGTTAGACAGGATTCGTCTCTCCCGGTATTGGGGGTTGACATCGCGCTGTGTCTAGGAGAGCCATTACACGAGTAGTCCCTGGCCAGGGCAAACGAGATATACTGGTAGGTTTCCAGTGTTATCTCAGGGTGTTTTGGGCTTCGCTCCGGCACGACTTGTACCGCTATTGGGGGACTGACGTTTACCGCCCCCTAGGCCCGCCATGCGATGTATCAGACGAACAGACCGGACTGTACGGAGAATGTCACACTCAGGCTTAGTAGGAGTTCAGATGGGTTTCGCCTCGTCGGTCTTCTTGTCGGCATTACCTGGGGACCGTTACGCACAGCTAGTGCCGCTTGCGGTCTGTGGTTAAACCCACTGCCAGCGTAGTGTCGAGTCTTTAGAGTCCCACACAGAAAGTTTTTCGCCTTTAGGCAAAAGAGTAGAGGTCGCATGGTATTGCGACAGGTCGCATGGTTTTGCGACAGGGTTCGGTCACATCCGTGCACTTGTGCACGTACAGTGTCCGGACAGTTTACACTAGCGGGCTTTGGTTTAAGCCAGATCCTAGTGTACCTTATGGGATTGGATTTATCCAGTTTGCATTCGTGTTCCTCGGAACGCGGATGCGGGTATGTATGCACAGTTGACAGGGAGGCACAGACAGCGGATTCTCATTAGGGTTGTTGACAGTTGACCGTTGACTTTTTGACTTTTTGCTCAACCCTAATGATAATTTGATATGTGATTAACTATTATATTAATTAAGTATTATTGTGACTTGGTTGTTGACTTTGTTGACTTGTTGACTTTTGTTGACTTGTTGACTTTGTTGACCGGTTGACTAGGCTTGACTAGTTGACCATCATGATAACCATGGCTATCATTTCATGCCAAAGACTTTTACTTGCTTGTTCATTTAAGTAAAATGAGTGCATGACATGATAAGGTTATGGTTGCTTCTACCATCACATAAGACTTTTGTTAATATGATGAGTTATGATTACTTTGGATTATGAGAGGGTGAGAGACAAAAGAGTTGCTCATTCTTTCTTGCTCATTCTCTCTCTTGTTCTTGAGCTCTTCACTTTGCTCTCACTCTCATCCTCTTGCTCCCTCTCTTGACTCTATGGTTCATATCTCTCATGTGTTGAGAATCAAGAACCATAGTTAAAATCCAATTCTATTTCTTCTCTACTCACTCTAGTTCACTAGGTTTAGAAAACCAAGTGAACTAGTTTTCTTCAAAGAACGAAGAAGGAGCTAAAGGTTGGAGCTTTCAAGTGGATCTATCTTCGGCGTACGGAGACGACGAGAAGGAGCCATCGGACCACCACCGGAGCTTGAAGAGAAGGAGTTCAAGACAAGCTAGGTATAACCATCTTAATCCGAGTAGCTAAATCTCTTTAGCAAGTTTGCTAGTTTAGTTTAGACACGATCCCGACCTTGTTTAGTCCATGTTGCCTCTTGCGATAAAAATTTGTTTTTTATACCGTTTCCGCCTCCCCGTAAGCACCGGGGGTCGCAACGTGGACTTACATTGGTATCAGAGCCTAACTAAACTTAAACTAGCTTGGTAGTGAAGTGTAACGATGTTCGGAAACGAAAAATCACAAAACCTGAAAAATTACAAAACCTGAGTTTCTGTTGAAATTTTTTTGGCTCAAAATGAAAAACTTTATACTTGTAAAATCGTCTCAGGGTTTTGTGAGTGCACCCATGAAAAACGATCCACTGTTGCGCTCAAAGCGCCGCCCTTCCGCGGCACGAGGTAGGCATGTGCCGCGGAACCGCCGCGCTTTGTCGTCTTCTCTGCATCGTTTTTCGTGCAGTGTGTGTCTGTGTTGGTTTTGGGATTTTTGAAATATATTATATGTGCCCAGATTTTCCAGAAAAGAAATTTACTTTTGGGGTCCTATAATTCCGTATTTTTTCCGAACTTCACTGCACTTTGACTATGATGGTTATATCTGTGATGTTTGCATGTATTGAACGTCGGCTAATCGCTATAAGTCGATTAGTCGGGGTTATACATGATCTGTAATGTGATGGAATGTGTATATAAATATGTTGGATTGTCGCGGGTGAATAGCCGGGGGTTGTGAGACGAGAGTTTTCTTTTCTTGCAATTTCATGTAAATTTGTAAATTGATGTAATAATTATTTGTATGGCCGCACAACCGGGTCGGGGTTGTAGCCGTCATTGTATAATTTCTTTTTACTGTTTTTGCTCCTAGGATAGACCCATGGAGGGGTGCACAAACTACCGGGTATGCCGAAGTGTCGAGTGGCCTACTCATGGAGATGAGGGAGGTTGCTACGCTTCGGGTACTTGGCGGGTAGTTTGCCGCACCCGTAGGGGTCTTGGGTGGGGTATTGGCTATTCACCGTGACCGTGTAATCTGTTTTTGTTACAGGCTCGTACAAATTACAGATTCCTAGTATATCCAATGTATTTATCTGTGATCTGAAATGTCTATCATTGCTTTCTATTTAGGCGTTGCTTATGTTTTACAGACGCGCTAGCCCAGCCCCCGCTCTGTCGTTAGTTAAGTAACCTAACGGGTAATAACGGGGCCCAGTGGCGAATGCGAATGGCATAAGCGTACGTCATATTTTGGTTGTTTTCTGCAATGGTAGGATTAAATGATGGGACGCATTAAAAGAACTAATGCAAGAATATCACGCATTAAAAGAACTAATGCAAGATAATAAACCATGTTAAAGTCGTTGGAACACTTTCGAAAAACCACTCGGTTCTTTTCAAAACAAACTTTTAAAATACGGAGTTTGAGCCACTCCTTTAAAAAGCTATCTCGTTTCATCGACCAAATCAAGTTCACTACGTTCACGGTTTTGCCAAAACCATTCGTAGCCCTCCGTCGTTTCGCATGAATAGTCAATAGTATTCAAGCTGTGTATGTTGGCCAAAGTCAAGGCACAGTGATTGGTAGCTATTGGGTGTTCATGTGTAGCATAGATAGATGCGTTGGTTTGGGACAGTCGTACTGCCATTTTGGCCAAAGTCAAGGGTAGGTACGGATGGATCCAAATTAACCTGGATAATGACGGGTAGAACTTGACATGTGACTTATGATATTTTGGCCAAAGTCAAGGTCATACGAGCATGGGGCAAAAATCCACATCGGGAGTTTCATAAGTACTGAAACTTGCTAGATTTGCATACCATTTGGAGTGTGATGATTCTGGTAGGATTCCTTCAGTTTCGTCACGCAATGATATTTGGATCCCGATCCTACTGTGAGTATATGCTACTCCTCGGGAAATTTCTCACTTAACGATCAATGTTATAAACCTAGTAGGTGCCTAGAAAGGTGTTAGCGGGGCTACGCCCCCAGGGAAAAGAGGTTCTCTAATTAAGGAACTTCGCGAAAGCGTTGGAAAACCTCCCTCGAAGTACCGACACCAGCCTGGCCGAACGGTTAAGCAAGTATTGTACGGTGGGATTGATCCTGACTAATTCTTCCTTTATGGTTTGAGGAGGGATTCGAGAAACAGTGGGAGCCATCCTGTTTAGACAAACTAAAAACCACTCTAAACTTGCAAGAGCATCATGCTGAGTGTTTTCCTCTTCTCTCCAAATTGCAGCGACCAATCAACATGACTGGACTTAAGTTACTCCTAAATAAAAAAAAACTGACAGGGCCAAACTACAAAGATTGGCTCAGGAATGTCAAGATAGCAATCACTTATGACAAGCTGGGGTATCTTCTTACCACCAAAGCTCCCCCTGTCCCTGGTCCAACTTCCAGCGTCGCGGATAAGGAAATCCGCAAGACTTGGGAGATTGATAGCGCGAAGGCCAAATGCCTCCTGCTTGCCTCGATGGACAACGAACATCAGAGGAGGCATGAGAATATGGACATGGAATCCATATTGCTCCATACAAAAGAACTGTATGGAGAGCAATCACGTATCGCAAGATACGAAGTGTCGAAAAAGTTATTCTCGACAAGAATGGCCGTCGGATCATCAGTAGCCGAGCACGTGCTAAAGATGATCGGCTACATTGAGGAGCTCGCTGACCTAGGGATCACATTGGAGAGTGAGCTATATACGGATATAGTTCTCCAGTCCCTTCCTTCCACTTACGCCCAGTTTATACTGAACTTCAACCTACAAGAAAAAGAGGTTGAACTTTCAGAGCACCTCAACATGCTGAGGAGCGCAGAGGGCACCCTACAGAAAGGTAGGGATACATCCACTTTGTTTGTAGGAGGATCATCTTCTTCTAGGTCCAAGGCGAAAGCCAAGGGAAAGAAGAAGAAGGCCCCCGCCAAACCAAGGGGCGGTGTAAGTAAAGTGGATACGAAGGGAAAAGGTAAAGCAACAAAGATAGCGGGGAAGCTTGTGGATAAGGAAGAATGCTTCTATTGTCATAAGAAAGGACACTGGAAGAATGATTGCAGGGCCTGGAAGGCCAGAACACAGGAATTAAAGCAGGTTGCAGCTTCAGCTTCAGGTGTGTATGTTATTGAAAACTGTCTTTCAATAAACTCTACTTCCTGGGTATTGGATACCGGATCAGGATCTCATATCTGTAATTCTTTGCAGGCGTTGAGAAACCGTAGGGTTTTGAAGGCAGGTGACATGACCCTCAGAGTTGCGAACGGAGCTAGCATGGATGCTAAAGCCGTGGGGGACTATCACCTGGGAATGTCAGATGGACATGTTTTGGTTTTGCGTAATTGCTTTTTTGTACCCAACGCAACTTGTAATATCATTTCTGTATCTTTAGTTTCTAAAGAAGGTTATGAATTTGCGTTTGTAAGTAATGTTGTGAACATTCACCTTAATCAAGTTTTGATTGGGTCAGGTACTTTGAGTAATGGTATATACGTGTTAAACCAACCACAGATTTTTAATGTCCAGAATACACACAAAAGAAAGTCTCCAGAAATAAATCAGACTTTCTTATGGCATTGTAGATTGGGTCACATCAATGAGAGAAGGTTGACGAAGTTACATACAGAAGGGTATTTGAATGCGTTCGAATATCAGTCGTATGCCACTTGTCAATCCTGTCTCAAAGGAAAGATGACAAAGACTCCGTTTACTGGACATGGAGTAAGAGCGAGCGAGCTCTTGGGACTCGTACACAGTGACGTGTGCGGTCCAATGTCTACACATGCCCGAAGCGGACATTCTTACTTCATTACTTTTACGGATGACTTCTCAAGGTACGGCTATGTCTTCTTAATGAAACATAAGTCTGAGGCTTTTGGAAAATTCCAGGAGTAAAAGAATGAAGTAGAGAAACAGACCGGCAAAAGTATTAAGATTCTAAGATCGGATCGAGGTGGAGAATACTTAAGTGCCGAATTCCTGAATTACTTAAAAGAGAACGGAATTCTCTCTCAGCTTACTCCTCCATACACCCCACAACATAACGGTGTATCGGAGAGACGGAACCGAACCCTATTGGATATGGTTCGGTCCATGATGAGTAACGCTGAGTTGCCGCGATCATTCTGGGGATATGTGCTAGAATCGGCCGCATACCTTTTGAACCGAGTTCCCACTAAGACTGTGCCTACTACGCCATTTGAGATATGGTGTGGGAAGAGACCCCATCTTAATCATATTAAGATATGGGGAAGTCCAGCTTTTGTCAAAAAGCAGCATGCGGACAAGCTCGAGGCACGCTCAGTACTGTGCAAGTTTGTAGGATATCCAAAGAATTCCAAGGGATATTTCTTCTACTGCGAAGAGGAACAAAAAGTTCTTGTTTCTCGTCATGCCCACTTTCTAGAACACCAGTTCATAGAAAAGGAAATAAATGGGAGCGCAGTAGAACTGGAAGAGATTCCAGAACCACGGACTATTACTGAAAGTTTAGTGGAACCAGAGGGTTCGGAAGAACAGGACATTCCTACGCCGCTCCGCAGAAGTAGTAGGCAGTCTCATCCGCCCGAGAGATACTACGGTTTTCTCATAGACGGGGATAGAGAGGATTGCATCATGGATTATGCTGAGCCTACTAGCTTCCAGCAGGCCGTTCAGAGCGTTGACTCAGTGAAATGGCTGGATGCAATGCGGACCGAAATGGAGTCCATGTACACCAACAAGGTATGGACGTTGGACATTGCTCCAGACGGGGTAAAACCCGTAGGATGCAAGTGGATCTTCAAAAGGAAGATTGGTGTAGATGGACAGGTTGAGACCTATAAAACTAGGCTGGTAGCAAAGGGTTTTCGTCAAAGACCTGGTTTGGACTATGACGAAACCTTTTCTCCAGTAGCCATGCTGAAATCCATTCGGATCCTTCTTGCCATTGCTGCCTTCCACGATTATGAGATTTGGCAAATGGACGTAAAGACAGCTTTTCTAAATGGAAATTTAGAGGAGTGTGTCTATATGGACCAGCCAGAGGGTTTCATTCAGAGTGGGAGCAGCGGAAAGGTGTGCAAGTTGCTTAAGTCCATCTATGGACTAAAGCAGGCATCGCGGAGTTGGAACATCTGCTTTGATGAGACGGTCAAAGAATTTGGCTTTATCAAAAATCCAGATGAACCATGCATCTATAGTAGATTTGTAGCGAGAACTGCAGTATTCCTCGTTTTATACGTAGATGACATTCTCTTAATAGAAAATGACATTCCTATGCTACAATCTGTCAAGGGGTTCTTGTCACACAGGTTCTCCATGAAAGACCTGGGTGATGCCTCATACATTCTGGGTATCCGGATCTACCGTGACAGATCCAAGAGAATATTAGGACTTTCACAGTCCGGGTACATCGACACCATATGGAAGATTCCAAGCGCGGTAACCTACCGGCTTGTCACGGGATCACCCTCTCTAAAGAGATGTCTCCCAAGACTGATTTAGAGAGGGATCACATGTCTATTATACCCTACGCTTCTGCGGTAGGCTCTATAATGTATGCGATGTTGTGTACCAGACCGGATGTAGCTTATGCACTGAGTGTGGTAAGCCGGTATCAGTCTAACCCTGGGGAGAAACACTGGAGAGCGGTAAAGAACATTCTCAAGTACCTGAGAAGGACTAAGGAGATGTTCTTGGTGTATGGCGGAAAAGACCTCCAGATCGAGGCCTTTGCTGACTCCAGCTTCCAGAGTGACAAGGATGATTCCAAGTCCATGTCGGGTTTTGTCTTTACCCTCAATGGAGGGGCGGTGTGTTGGAAGAGTTCCAAACAGGAAACCGTTGCAGACTCGACGATGGAAGCGGAATACATCGCTGCATCTGATGCCGCAAAAGAAGCTGTCTGGATGAGGAAGTTCTTGAAAGAACTTCAGGTGGTTCCGTCCATTGTTGATCCAATACCTCTGTATTGCGACAACAACGGGGCTATAGCTTTAGCGAAGGAACCCAGGTCCCATCAGAGATCCAGGCACATCTTGAGGCGGTATCACCTGATCAGGGAGATCGTGGATCGCCAGGAGATCGAGGTTCGGAGAGTCGCTTCAGAAGACAACACTGCAGATCCATTCACCAAGGCCCTACCCCAGACTCAGTTCGAGCGGCTGATCGAGATGATAGGTCTTCGATACGCCAGTACATGGCCTTAGTGCAAGTGGGAGATTGTTAGTGTATATGCCCTAGAGGCCATTACTGTATCATACTAGTATGTATATTACTTAATGGAAGCTTGGGATATTCACCTTGTATATACAATCTTGCTCAAAATAGTAGTATGCTACTTGGTTTATTTCTACTTCAATGTGTACATGTGTTTATCTTTGTATATTGCTTATACACATTAGTGGAGCCCTTAGGATCTTTGCTTGATTACCAGCGATGTGATGGCCGTCACACTAATGGGGCTGGGTAATCTAGAAGCACATCCTTATGCAGGTCCCTGGTCGCAGGACTATCGAGACAGGGCATCGATACTCCGGAGTAGACCAGCGCATGCGCTTCTCATCCCAGTGTGGGAGACGGTCTGTCCCACAGCCGTCAGTACGTCGTACTTGAGATAGTATGCGGGTGCCCGTTAGGTTACGGGTACACTGGACAGGACTCGTCGGGAACTGATCAGTTGGTATTATACCTATCGTCAGTTATCAGTTCCCAGGTGACATGAGTACAGCTTAGTCCGCTGACTTGACACTGTCACTTTGCCTCGGGTGTGTTCCCACTGTACTTTGATCACTACCCTACCACGGCTCAAAGGAGTCGTGCAAACAGGTGGTGGTTGGGTGCAGTCCCGAAGCACTTGGAGGCAGTGACGGTTAGACAGGATTCGTTTCTCCCGGTATTGGGGGTTGACATCGCGCTGTGTCTAGGAGAGCCATTACACGAGTAGTCCCTGGCCAGGGCAAACGAGATATACTGGTAGGTTTCCAGTGTTATCTCAGGGTGTTTTGGGCTTCGCTCCGGCACGACTTGTACCGCTATTGGGGGACTGACGTTTACCGCCCCCTAGGCCCGCCATGCGATGTATCAGACGAACAGACTGGACTGTACGGAGAATGTCACACTCAGGCTCAGTAGGAGTTCAGATGGGTTTCGCCTCGTCGGTCTTCTTGTCGGCATTACCTGGGGACCGTTACGCACAGCTAGTGCCGCTTGCGGTCTGTGGTTAAACCCACTGCCAGCGTAGTGTCGAGTCTTTAGAGTCCCACACAGAAAGTTTTTCGCCTTTAGGCAAAAGAGTAGAGGTCGCATGGTATTGCGACAGGTCGCATGGTTTTGCGACAGGGTTCGGTCACATCCGTGCACTTGTGCACGTACAGTGTCCGGACAGTTTACACTAGCGGGCTTTGGTTTAAGCCAGATCCTAGTGTACCTTATGGGATTGGATTTATCCAGTTTGCATTCGTGTTCCTCGGAACGCGGATGCGGGTGTGTATGCACAGTTGACAGGGAGGCACAGACAGCGGATTCTCATTAGGGTTGTTGACAGTTGACCGTTGACTTTTTGACTTTTTGCTCAACCCTAATGAGAATTTGATATGTGATTAACTATTATATTAATTAAGTATTATGGTGACTTGGTTGTTGACTTTGTTGACTTGTTGACTCTTGTTGACTTGTTGACTTTGTTGACCGGTTGACTAGGCTTGACTAGTTGACCATCATGATAACCATGGCTATCATTTCATGCCAAAGACTTTTACTTGCTTGTTCATTTAAGTAAAATGAGTGCATGACATGATAAGGTTATGGTTGCTTCTACCATCACATAAGACTTTTGTTAATATGATGAGTTATGATTACTTTGGATTATGAGAGGGTGAGAGACAAAAGAGTTGCTCATTCTTTCTTGCTCATTCTCTCTCTTGTTCTTGAGCTCTTCATTTTGCTCTCACTCTCATCCTCTTGCTCCTTCTCTTGACTCTATGGTTCATATCTCTCATGTGTTGAGAATCAAGAACCATAGTTAAAATCCCATTCTATTTCTTCTCTACTCACTCTAGTTCACTAGGTTTAGCAAGCCAAGTGAACTAGTTTTCTTCAAAGAACGAAGAAGGAGCTAAAGGTTGGAGCTTTCAAGTGGATCTATCGTCGGCGTACGGAGACGACGAGAAGGAGCCATCGGACCACCACCGGAGCTTGAAGAGAAGGAGTTCAAGACAAGCTAGGTATAACCATCTTAATCCGAGTAGCTAAATCTCTTTAGCAAGTTTGCTAGTTTAGTTTAGACACGATCCCGACCTTGTTTAGTCCATGTTGCCTCTTGCGATAAAAATTTGTTTTTTATACCGTTTCCGCCTCCCCGTAAGCACCGGGGGTCGCAACGTGGACTTACATTAAGGATGTGCTTATAGACTCCAGCTCTCACTTATATGATCGCCCTCATACTGCTGGCAGTCAAGCAAGAATCCTAGGGGCTCTATCAACGTGCAATAGCGACCTGTCAGGTCACCTAAAACAGTACACGATGATAAAGGTAAACCAGATAGCATACTATCATCTTGAGTAAGACTGTCCTACCGGGATAGGTCCCCCCTCAATCATTGCAATCACGTGCTTGTGATCCAATAATTGACTCTGAGGGCACTATCTCCAACAATCTCCCACTTGCACTCAAGGCTAATTATTGCGATGTCGCATACTCACAGCCCGTGTGACGTGTGATACCGAACACCCAACTCCTCTACTAGTCAGTCTCACAAAGCACGTTTGCGAAACTATTGCGTTCGAGGAATAACCTCAGTGAGTGGATCCGCTTTGATGTTTCTTTCTATGTCTCTCTATATCTCAAGCTCGCGGAGAAAGCTATCTCCCGAAATGAGCAATACCTGTCTTAGAATGTCTGGATGTCTGATGGGACCTAGCTCATAAATGAACTCCAAATCCAAACTTCTCAGACTGTATCGTCAACTGAACTTAATCAGTATCCTGCGCCATGCCACCCTCAGTATTGCCTTGGACTACCTGTCCAAAATACTGCCCCTTGTCAGAAGGAAAACTATAACTCTGACAACCTCCTTGTCGTCCATGTCACCTTGGAAGCCTGGAATGATAACTGTCTCCCAAATGAGGCTGTCGTTATCATATCCCTAGAACATCCACTTATGTTCTAAAACTGCTTCCGACTGTTTCTCCAGGATTGGATCAATGTCAACTTATTGCATCTAGTGCAAGAACAACATCTGGTGTAGTACTTGACATCTCATGATTGACTCAATTGCCTAAGCAAGTGATCTGCAAATCATGCTCATCCCTCTCTACTTTAGTCTATAAGACACCTTTAGAGAGGGTGACTCCATCACCTGCAGGTACACTACCGTGCTAGGAGTCGTCCATTCTAAATACTCTTAGAATGCTGTCAAAGTACCCTGATTGGGAAACCACCCAAATCTAGATCTAAAACCATAGATCTAGTAACCAGTATGTCTGATATAATGTCCAAGTCCCTTGTGGAGAAACCACTGTGTGACGACCAAAGTATAATCGATCGTAGTATAGGAGTTTCTTTTCCTACTCTGTGTATGTCATCCAAATACCAGGATATCACACCCTACTACCTTCTCAACAGATCCATCCCCTATTCTGATGAAGTCAAACCTATGACTGTCACATCAGAAATAGATGATCTATCTCCGCTACATCTGCTTTAGTCTATAAATAGACATAAGCCTGATGTCCACCAATGCTTCCGCTGCTCCCACTGACTACGACAACCCTCTGGCAGAGTCATATAGACGTGCACTTCTAAAGCTTGTTTAGAACGACACTATACTCATCTTCCTGCCGGTCTCGCAGCCTGGAACAACAGCAATGGCAAGTGTGGGTAAACAAGAACTTCCCTGTCACCGTCCTTGAGGCTACCGGAGTACCTCTCGGGTGCCTGAAGTTACCCACCTTATCTGCGGAGTGGCCAATGGAATGTCAAATCAGATTGAATCTTTAGGTTCCTTATCAAATCTTCAGTAATCGTTTGCGGTTCTGGAATCACTTCCAGTTCTACCATACTCCCACTACTGTTTTCTGAAAAATCAATTTTTATTAAAACTGTGGCGAGTCTAGAACAATATATCTATTGATCTGCCAGATGGTAGAAAGTCAACCCTCGTCATAGCCTGGGTCAACCCACAAACAGTCATTACAGAAACGTGCCTTGAGTTGTCCAGTGTCTGGTTTTAATCATAAGCCGGACAACTCCCCGTACCTTAATAACGTTAAGATATGAACTGTTCTACATCCAATATAGAACCAGAGGCACTGATTTAATTTAACCAGATTCAAATCATGCAGCTATCTGCAGTGCATGTCAACTAAATGGAAGGAGGCCGATCAGCGTTACCCAACTTAGGAATGCTTCCAATTATGAGTAACCTGAAAAAGAAGCAATTTCTCTTTATCATTACTATCGACTGAATACCATACACAAGTATCTACATCTTCGATCACTTTGAAGAATCCCGATACTTGCTACACCTGGTTCTCTACTGTATTCAAATATCTATAACTCCTCAAAACTTAGACCCTATGTTTCTACGAAACACATGTCTAAGAACTAGAGAAGTTAAAAGTAAACAGAATATAGTATGAGGACCAACCCCTTTGTCCTAATGGACACTGGACAACATACAATACTCTGTATAAGTCCGCTAAGTCTAACAACTCTTTCACTGTGTGTCGTAGGTTGAAAACTGTACTTCTGGTCAAGAAGAATTACACCGCTGTTTAATGCTCCTTACCTAACCATCCACTGATATAGGTAAATGTCATCGACATAATATCAAAAGGTATATCTCACTCTATGAAAATAGACGTACAGATATATCAATTTGAAATTGGTGCACAACAGCGGATATTCAAAACCAAATATTTGCCGACTGGCAAACAGCCCAGGCGATCTCCTCAAATATCACCGATTACAACGAATCTCGATATAATGAGGATGATCACCCAATTTCCAATAACTTACTCCCACTCATCATCTGTAAAACCATACAGATGTGAGAATCAACCTGGTAAATACATACCCTAAAGCAAGTGTCTAATCGGGAAATCAGTTTTCTTTTAACAGTACACAGTTGAACTGAAACATTGAAAAGTTTCGATGGGGTATCCTGGTATTCCTAGTAATGCCTCTACCATTATCCAGATTCACAACTATAACCGTATAATTCTTTGCCACCTCTCCAAATCCCTTTATATGTCTTTAGTCATTACCTTCTGCACACCCCTTAGGCCAAATGGTTTTCTTCCTTCCCTACCGTTCGGCACCAGCCTATGGTTTGGAAGAAGACTATCCAATAAGCATAATGGGTGTACTGTCCTAATCCTAGGAGCACTCGCAATGCGAGAGAAGGTGAGGATAAAAGACAACCGAATAAACCTTATTCCTATTTCTCCTGGACCAGAATCCATCCCCGAACTGGAACAAGTTCCTTTCGAGTTCGTATATAACCATACGATGGAGTATCCAATAAACTGTGGATCTTCGTAGTGATACGGAGTGTCCTGGAGAAATACAAAGGTGATTTAGGATTGGCGAAGAAATACTTGGTTTGGTTGTGAATATTAGTCGCAATTTACTTTGCCCTCTTACTAATCCCTTGCTTTGTCTTAATCTTAATACCTTCTGCACACCGTTTAGGCTAATTGGTTTTCTTCATTCCCTACCGGTCGGCACCAGCCTAAGGTTTGGAAGAAGACTATCCAATTTGCGTAATAGGTGTACTATCTCCTAAACCAAGGAGTACTCACAACTTGAGAGAAGGTAAAAGGGAAAAGACAACTGAATAATCCTATCCGTTTTCTCCAGAACCGGAAACCATCCTCGAATTCCTTCGAGTTCGTATCTAACCATACGATGGTTTTGTCCAATGGAAGTGGACGTTCGTAGTAATACGGGGTGTCCTGGAGAAAAGGGTAAAAGTAGGAGTGGCAATGAGGTCTGCAACTCTGACAATCCAAAAGCCAGTGTCAAGAAGGTTCGGTCAACTTGGTCACTGAGTCATAGTCTTAGGGTCGGGTCAATGGTCGCTGCCAGAGAGAGAGAGAAAAGAAACACTCAGCGTGCACTCTAACCTAGATCAGAATGGTTACCAATTTATCTAATCTGGAAACCTCCCACTGTACCTCAAATTCTCCTCCAAACCTGAAAGAAGAATTAGTCGGGGTCACCCGAGGAGTAAACCAACTCATCAGTGGGAATCGGGATCCAACTCTCATCGCATGATAACGTGACGGAATCCGCTCACGGTATCACACTCCAGAAGGTATGCGCATATCTGGCAAGTTTCAGTTCTTTTGAAACTCCCGATGTGATTTTTACCCCATGCTCTTATTACCTTGGCGTGAGGTCAAAATATCATAAGTCACATGTCAAGTTCTACCCATCATTGTCCAGGTTAATTTGAACCCACCCGTACATACCCTTGACGTAGGCCAAAATAGTAGTACGACTGTCCCAAACCAACACATCTATCTATGCAACAGATAAATACCCGGCAGCTACCAAACGCTATGCCTTGGCGTGAGGTCAAAATACATAGCTTGAATACTACCGAATATTTAACTGAAATGATGGAGGGCTACGAATGGTTTCTGGCGAAAACCTTTAACGTAATGAACTTGATATCGTTGAAGGAACGGATAGCTTTTTAGAAAATATAGTGACGAAAACCTTTACTAAAGAGGTCACTCCCGGTGAAGGGATCTCGGCTCTTTCCCCGTAGAATAGGGTGCAGGATATTCCAAATGAATACCACGATGCAAAGCAAAAGTAATCGGCTATAGTGAAGTTAATGCCCTGACGCAAACTTCTGTCCAAGGGGTCACTCCCGGTGAAGGGATCTCGGCCCTTGCCTCGTCGACTGAGGAGCAGGATATTCCAAAATGAATACCACGATGCAAAACAAAAGTGAACGTCGTTGCAATAACAGCTTTTTGAAAAGTGTTCCAACAACATCAGAATAGGTTTGTTTTAACTTGCATTGATCCGAATCAACACAGTCCCATCAATTGATCACACCACAAAGAACGAAAATATACTGATGTACGTATATGCCATCCGCATTCGCCACTGGGTCCCGTCATTACCCGTTAGGTTAGCTAACTAACGACAGAGCGGGGACTGGACTAGCGCGGATGCAAAACATATACAACATCTACTAATATATATACCAATATATTATATTCGCTCAAGGCGTGATATGAAATGCAACATCACAGAAATGTACAGCATCACAGAACAATACAGATATCTGGGATCCCCGGGTTTCACAAAGCCACTACTGAAACCCGACGTTCCCCTGGTCGTGTGGATAGCCTGTGCAATGAAATCCTAGACCCCTACGGGCGCGGCAAGTTACCCGCCAAAACCTGAAGCGAGGCAGCCCCCTTCAGCACCGTGAATGGACCACCCAGCACTTCACGGAATCCGGTAACTTGGGCACCCCTCCTGGGTCAACCTGTACCCCATACGAGTGCGGCGAATAGCCCGCCAATCCTAGAGTGAAGCCCCCTCCGTCTCAATGCCATGAGATGCGGGCTTGTTGCCCTCTAGAACCCGGCTATCTGTGCACCCCTCCGCGGGGTAATCCTAGTACAGAAAGTAAAATATACATACAACGGGTACATCGACCGCAACCAGGTCGTGCCTCAAAAGAATAATACAAACAGGCAGTGACGGCAGTCCACATGTCGGACGCTCGCCCCGCAATATCAAATGTACATAATACAACAAAACTGTACTAGCATTGCATCCAGGCTATCCCCCACGACCGATCCGCAACATCACAGCAAAAACACAAAACATCAACGTGAAAGTCACGTTCGCAAATCCGTCTAACCGGGCTATAGCAGTTGGACTGGATTCACCGATCAAGTGACATTCACTGTCGCATATATAATGTAAATACTGTGAAATAATGTGTTTAAAATATCCGACCGATCAAAAATTAACAAGTGGGCCCCCAAGCAATACTGTAGCACTCACAGAAATTCTGGGCCCAATTTTAATATTCCAAAACCCCTATTTTCAGCCCACAAGCCCACTGCAAAAAAATGATCACATGAACCCAGACTCCTGCGGCGGAACCGCGGCCAAAAGGGGGTTATGGCCGCGGTTCCGCGGTCGTACGGAGGGATCGTGTTGTCGAATTTTTTCAGTGTTCTTAGAATTCCCTGCACATCATTCTGAGACAAGCTGAAAAATTTTTGGACTTCAAAAAATTTCGACAGAAACTGATTGTGCTAGAAAACGCGGTTTCGGGATTTTGTTCGATCGGAAATGTAAAACACATTAAACCAAGCTAGACTATGTTAATGGCGAGGCTCTGATACCACTGTAAGTGCACGGCGGCGCCCCGGCCGTCAATCCGACGGCCAAATGCGGAAGCGGTGATAAACTTTAATTTTTGCAAACTAGCGAACCGGTACCACCGCGCACTAAACACCCGGATCGAACCATTAACTAGTCCTAGCAAACTACAAGATAGGGAAGAGAGATATACCGAGTGATCCGAGTCCTCCGGTCTTCTCGCCACTCCGATCTCCCGCGGATACTTCGTCCGTCACCTCCTCGTCGAAAAGGGCACCACATCGCCAAAATCTTTTACGGGCTCCCACCTCTTGACCGAGGCAACTCGGGCGCGAAGTTGGCTAGCCGACGCGTCCAAGAGATGCTGTAGAATAGTGTAGTAGCCATGTCTCTTTGGGGTTTATGAGGTTGCCATTTTTGGAGGAATTTATGCATAATAATTTTCATGGATGCTTGATGGAAAAATAGAGCATCCAATGCAAAATGAGCTCGGCCAAAAAAAATTTTGTGCTCTCTAAAAGACTTTGTAGCAAGTGGTGATATTTATGCTTAGGAAAAAGAAATCAATGCTCTGGAAAAAGAAATCTAGGGAAATTAATCCCTCAACTCACAAAATGTGGGGGCCACGAAATTTCCATGCAAATAAAACCACTCCCCACACACAGCAAGTGGCCGGCCTCAAATTCCAAGTGGGGAAAATGATATCTTTTTTCAAGCAAGAGGAGAAAGAGGAAATTAACAATATAGAAATGGTCACACCAAAATCTAATCAAATCCAATCTCATAAATGCAAAAAATTGATTCCAAGGGAATCTCATCATGAGAAATTTATCATAATGAATCCACAAATACAATAAACCCCCCCACAATGTGTTATTTGCAAACTTGCAAATAACACCCTCCATCGGAAAAGTCCGGCCGGGAAAGAACAAAGGAAAACCAGCCGGAACGGAATGCAAACTGGCAACTCCAGAAAACTGGTCCCGTAATAAATTACAGGAAAACCCCGATACTGTGCATACACACCCGCATCAGTATTCCGTCCGGATACAAATGCAATGAGACAAAATCTACACTGTACTAAACTAGGATCCGGCTTAAACTAAAGCCGGCTAGTAATATCCGTCCGATCCTGATCCGTGCAATACCGCACGTATCTGATCGGACCCTGCCATATCTCCATACGGCCTCTACAGATTTTCACCCAAAAGCTTGAGTAACTGTAAGTGTGGTGGACTCTAAAGACTCGTCAATACTATGGCTGTGGATTTAACCACTAGCACGTCAGAGGTATAAGCCAATACGTGACGGGCCACCAGCTATTGACCAAAAAGGACGTTGATGAGCGAACTCATCCTGACACCCTACTGAGGCTGTCAGTGACAATATCCGTACAGTCTGGTCCGTTCGTCTATGAGCATCGCATGTCGGGCCTAGGGGGTTGGTAAAAGTCAGACCCCCAAAAGCGGTACAAGTCGTGTCAGAGTGTAGCCCAGAACACCCTGAGATACTACTGGAATACCTACCAATAAATCTCCTGCCTTGGCCAAGGACTTCGTGTAATGGCTCTCCTAGACACAGCGCGACCTCACCCCCAATACCGTGAGAGACGAACCCCTGAAGATCCGCTCACTGCCTCCATGTGGCTCGGGACTGTACCCAACTAAAACCTGTTTGCACGACTCCTTTGAGCCGTGGTAGGGTAGTAATCAAAGCACAGTGGGAACTCACACGAGACAAATGACGATCTCAGGTCGATGAACTAACCTGTACACATGTCACCGGGGAACTGCTATCTGACCTCTGGTATAAGACCAACTAGCATGTTCCCAGCGGGTCCTGTCCGGTGTACTCATAACACAATGAGCACCTGTATACATCTTAGGTGAACCAACTGACACCAGTGGCTTGTGAGACCGGCCACCGCCCCTCGTCGGGGTCTCGACTGTATACACTAGTCTACTCTGGAGAATCGATGCCCTGTCTCGAAACTCCCACGACTAGGGACCTTTTAAGGATGTGCTTATAGACTCCATCTCTCACTTATATGATTGCCCTCATACTGCTGGCAGTCAAGCAAGAATCCTAGGGGCTCTATCAACGTGCAATAGCGACCTGTCAGGTCACCTAAAGCAGTACACGATGATAAAGGTAAACCAGATAGCATACTATCATCTTGAGTAAGACTGTCCTACCGGGATAGGTCCCCCCTCAATCATTGCAATCACGTGCCTGTGATCCAATAATTGACTCTGAGGGCACTATCTCCAACAATGTTTAGCAGACCACTTGCGGCTTGTGGGTGACTGATATGATCACTACCTACTGCCGGCGTATTGACGAGTCTTTAGAGTCCTACACAGAGGTTTCCTGTCTCAAGCGAAATGAAATAGGAGCGCATATGAGATATGCGCGGGACCGAGAATAATACCGTATGTGATACTGTATTCTATTCTCGCGATTTGTATCATCGGTCGGTTATATGTGATATAGCCGGATTACCGAATCAAGTGTTGATTCGATATATTGATACACTAGATATCAGTCGGTTATATGCGATATGACCGGATCATTAAATCAAGTTTTGATTTAATGATTTAATGTATAATTATACATATTTGATATATTACTTTAAATTAACTAGTATTTATTCACTTAAGATTGATTTTCTCACTTAATGTGCACATATTGTATATGTGATATATGTTTGTGCACTAGATTGTATCATGCTTGATGATACATGCAAACTTGGGTGTATGAGTGACTTATACCATATTTAAGTTAGTGGAAAAGGTTTATATTTATTTTTTAATTCAAAATTAGTGTGCACTTTGTCATGCTTGAAGCTTCATGAAGCTTTTAGCATCATTTGACCAAGTCCACTAACTTTGTCTCACTAAAGATATTTATTAACCAAACCACTAACTTAAACTATGGTTTAGTCTCTACAAAGGTTAACTCACCCATGATTGCATTATGATAAACTTCACTTGTTTATTCTTTTCTATTTTTATTTATTCTTTCTTCTTCTTCTTCTTCATCAAGAAGAAAAGATCTCTAGAATTTTTCAAGTGAAGAAATAAAGTGAGAAATAAAAATCCAAAGTGAACCCACTTCCTATTTCATCATCCTCTACTACTTGCCATTTAGTTTAGGGTGTTCTCTTCACAAAGTTCTTGACGTAGTGAAGATGGAGCTTGAGTTTAAGTCGCCTCGACGTAGATCATCTTCGGCCTCGAAGTCAACGAGCTAGCTTGATTATTTCTCCGAGGAAACCATCACTAGAGTCCGGGATCTCGATGATCGCAGCGAAGGGATGTCAACACGGAGCTTTAGAAGTGAAGGACCGGATCTACAAAGGTTGTATTTTCATTCACTTATATTTGTAATGGTTGATTACTATTTTGTTACCCTAGTTTTCTAGTATGATCTTTAGGTTGATTGCTTAGCACCCCTTTCAATTTTTGTTGTGGCATGTTTGATGCTTGCAAACCCTAGGCTAGGTGCTGAGGAATCCCAACAGATCCAAGCTTTGAGTGGAGCCGTAGGAGTCCAAAGAGAGAGAAGGAGTTGACTACAAAGGTTGCAGTTCCTTATATTTTAGCTTAGACTTCTTTTATTATTGCTTTTACCCTAATCTCTAGTTTCGATTCGGAGTTTGTTTGTATTAGCCCTCTAAAATTTAGAAAATTTCATCACTATATGTTGTTTAAACCTAACTAGAGGAGCTACTACACACCAAAAGGTGTCTCCTCAAAGTAGATCATCTTCGGCCTCGAAGATCATTGAGCAAGCTCGTTCATTTCGACTAGTAGAGCATACGGAGAGTCCGGATCACCACTACTTGGAGCGAACTGACTTCTACACGGAGCATTTAAAGTGAAGGACCGGTCTACAAAGATTGTATTCCATATTCACTTAGATGTAAAGTTGTTTACATATTGTATTTTCTAATTCTCAAGTTAAGATTCTAGGGTTAGGGTTAAGTAGCATAGCAAATTTTTGAAAATGGCATGGACGATGCCTCCCGAAACCTTGTTGTCGTGCTAAGTAATCCTACAACATGAGCACAGATTAGTCCTTTGACCTGAGATCATCATTTGTCTCATGTAAGTTCCCATTGTACTTTGATTACTATTCTACCACGGCTCAAAGGAGTCATGCTAACGGATTTTAGTTGGGTACAATCCCGAGCCACATGGAGGCACTGGTCAATTGTCAGGGATTCGTCTCTCCTGGTATTAGGAGTTGATGTCGCACTGTGTTCAATTGAATATAACTATAAATCCGTGGCCACGGTGGATTTGATTTACTGATAGTTGATCAGTAGTATCTATGTTGGTGATGATCTTGACTCAGACACGACTTATCGGGTTAGTAGGGGTCTGACGTTATCCAATCCCTAGACCCGATATGCGATACTCTTAGACGAAGAGAACAGACTGTACGAAGATTGTCACATTCAGGCTTAGTAGGATGAAGACGTACTTGATTGTCGACCCCCCTTTCGGCAAGTACCTGGATAGCTGTTACGTACAGCTAGTGCCGCTGACGTACTTGTGGTTAAACCCACTTCCAACGTATTATCGAGTCTTTAGAGTTCCACATAGACGGTTTTCCCTATTCAGATGATAGATGTAGGAGCCGTACGTTGGTACGTGCAGGGGTCCGATTAAATACGTGTACGGGTTACACGGACTTTAATCGGACGGTTGATAATACTAGCCGGTTTAGGATTAAGCCGGATTATTAAATCAGGTTTTAATTTAATAATTTAAATGTATTGATATATATATATATATATATTAGTATTATTGTTCACTATTCATTTTCTCTCTTTCGTGTTATCCGTATTTTTATATGGATACACGTATATGTAGCGATACATATACCTGATGAAGTATTCCGTATTTATTCGGGAATGCTTCTAGAAGAAAGACAACTCATATTTATTTTTCTATTTAGAAAAATAAATGGAAATGAGGTGGAAAGTGAGGTGGTATGAAGCATTCTTGTGAACATGTAGATGAGTATGGCTTGGCTTTTTATATTGATATATTCTTTTGGTTGCACTATTGAAACATGGTGGTAAAAAGGCGGAGCCATTATTCTTTCTACACTTGATGATTATTCATGAGTTCATGCTTCATGCAAAAACACTTAGCCATTTTTCCTCACCTCTTCTCCTTCTTCTTCTTGATCTCTTGAGTATGGTTATGAGAGAAAATAATTAGTGGAAAAATTCCTACATCACACACAATCCATCCATAGCAAGTTTGGAGCATCGGTCGGAGCCTTTTCCGGTTTCCCTCCGGTGGATCTTCTTCGGCAAGGGTGGTCACCTTTCAATCACGTTCTCGGCATCTACGAGCTTGGAGGGGTCTTTCACAATTAGGTGGACACACGTCGAATGTTGTATTTCTATAACCTTACATATTTAGTTTGCTAGTTTATGTGTTTGGATCGATTTCTTGGGTTAGTGTGTTTCGTGCTTGCATTAAATTTTTGTTATTGCTTCCGCCTTGGCCGTGTCTTCTGCGGCGCGAGTGTTGGAGATAGTGCCCTCAGAGTTAATTATTGGATCGCAGGTACGTGATTCCAATGATTGCGGAGGACCTATACCGGTAGGACAGTCTTACTCGAGATGATAGTATGCTATCTCGTTTGCCATTATCAGTCGTGTACAGGTTCAGGTGACTGATCACTGTTACACTTTGATAGAGCCCTTAGGATCTTGCTTTACTACCAACATTATGATGGCGATCATATACGTGAGAGTTGGGTGGTTCATAAGCATATCCTTAATTGTGGTCCCTAGTCGTGGGAGTTTCGAGACAGGGCATCGATACTCCGGAGTAGACTAGTATATACAGTCGAGACCCCGACGAGGGGCGGTGGCCGGTCTCACAAGCCACTGGTGTCAGTTGGATCACCTAAGATGTATACAGGTGCTCATTAGGTTATGAGTACACCGGACAGGACTCGCCGGGAACCTGCTAGTTGGTATTATACATATCGTCAGATAGCAGTTCCCTGGTGACATGTGTACAGGTTAGATCATCGACTTGAGGTCGTTATTTGTCTCGTGTGAGTTCCCACTGTGCTTTGATTTCTACCCTACCACAGCTCAAAGGAGTCGTGCAAACAGGTTGTTTTTGGGTACAGTCCCGAGCCACATGGAGGCACGTGAGCGGATCGGCAGGGGATTCGTCTCTCTCGGTATTGGGGGTGAGATCGTGCTGTGTCTAGGAGAGCCATTACACAAAGCCCACGGCCGTGGCAGGAGATTCACTGGTAGGTACTCCAGTAGTATCTTAGGGTGTTTTTAGGCTACACTCCGACACGACTTAAACTGCCATTAAGGGTCTGACGTTACTAGCCCCCTAGGCAGATATGCGATACTCATGGACGAATGGACCGGACTGTATATACATTGTCACTGTTAGGATCAGTAGGGTTTCCGAATGAGTTCGCTCATCGGCCTCCCTTGAGGTCAGTCCATGGGCAGCCGTTACGCACAGCTAGTGCTGCTGACGGCTTGTGGTTAAACCCACTGCCAGGGTACTGACGAGTCATTAGAGTTCCCCACAGACAGTTTCCCAAGTTCGGGCGAAACGTTGTAGAGGCCATATGGTTTTATGGCAGGGTTCGGAAAATGCACGTGCGTTTACGCACGTGTCATATTTCGGGCAGATAATACTGGTGGGCTTTGGTTTAAGCCAGATCCGAGTATTATATTGAGTAGATATAATATCTTTGTCTCAGTTGCATTTGTATTCGGTCGTAATACAAATGCGGGTATATTTATACAGTTTCGGGGTTGTCCTGAAATTCATTTCAGGATTACTTTTGGAGGTTGCCAGTTTCCAGTTTTCTATCAGCCGTATTTAACATTCGGTTAAATACGGATTTATCTTTTCTTGAGATGAGTGTGGAAGCTTCTAGAGGCTTCTAGAAGGTGGTGACTAGGTTCATGCATCTTTGTGACTCATTAGTGCATTTAATGATGTTTGATGACTAGGGTTAATGATTCATCACTTGCATTAATGGTGTTCATACAAGGTGTTATGATAAGCTTCATTGTTGTGGTCACCCCCCCTTGCTCCTACACTCACCCCCTCCTCTTTATATGGCCGGCCACCCCTTGGTGGAGGATTATGGTTGTTGTTTTAAAAAGATGATAGTTTGTGGTGTATGGAAATTTCATAGCTTCTTTCATTCCATCACCCGATTCAAGTAGAAACTTCATTAACCGATCGTCCACGGTTTTGGACGAAGTGAGAAAAAGTATTCTACTCATTCTCTACATCATTCTTGGTCGTCTCTTTTAGCAAACTTGACGACCGATTTGCCTCGAGTCAGAGGCGGGAGCCCGTTTAAAGATCCGTTGACGTGGTGCCACCTGGACGAGGAGATCGGAGATCGACGAGATCGGAGCAGCCACAACAGAGCGTGGGATGATGGTTAAAGAACGAAGGACTCGGATCGTTCGGTATAACCTTTCTACACTCTTTATAGTTTGTTAGTTTAGCAATAATGGAAGATCCGGGTTATAGTATACGATAGCACCAGTTAAAAGTTTTTGTTCCGCATTTGGCGTCTGTTAGACGGCCGGGGCGCTACCGTAGACTTACAGTGGTATCAAAGCCTCACCATTTTTCTTTACTAAATTGTGCTAACGCGTTTAAAATATCGATCGGACAGAATATCAAAAACTATAAATTCCTAGTTCTGAGTTTCTTTCGATTTTAAAATGGTTCTAAAAATAATTTTACACATCACAGAAAATTCAGCAGGCTTTTTTAAGCACATGGTAGAAATTTGGTCATGTGACCCTTCAAGACCGCCGCGGAAACGTGGTCAAACCTATGGTTTGACCGCGCATCCGCGGCCAATCTTTGGGATCAGTGATCCAAATTTTTACAGTTGCTTCTTTTGGGTAAATTGTGGTTTTTGGTAGATATCTTTTGGGTCCAGATTTTGTTACTGTACAGCAGATGTACGTAGGGCCCACTTCGTGATATTTAGTCGATCGAAATTTAAACATGTTAGTTTACAGTACTTACATTATATCTCCGACCGTGAATGTCATTCGAGCGGTAAACCGCGTCTGATTGCTATAGTTCTTTTAGACGGGTTTGCGAATGTGACATTCGCGTTGATGTTCTGTGTTGTGCTGTGATATTGAGGATTTGTCGTGGTGGATAGCAGTGTGCAATGGTAGTGCTATTTGGAATTATTTGTACATTTGATATTGCGGGGCGAGCGTCCAACATGTGGACTGCCGTCACTGCCTGTTGTATAATATTCTTTTGGGGCACGACCGGGTTGAGGTCGATGTAGCCGTTGTACATATTTTTCATTTCTGTACTAGGTTTTACCCCGCGACGGAGTGAACGGATAGCCGGGTTCTGGAGGACAACGGGTCCGCATCTCATGGCTTTGAGAGGCAGAGGGGCCTCACTCTAAAATTGGCAGACTATTCGCCGCACTCGTAGGGGGTACAGATTGACCCAAGGAGGCGTGCTCAAAGCTACCGGATTCCGTGAAGTGCAGGGCGGTCCATTCATTTTGCTGTAGGGTGCTGCCTCGCTTCAGGTTTTGGCGGGTAACTTGCCGCACCCGTAGGGGTCTAGGTTTCATTGCACAGGCTATCCACACGACCAGGGGAACGTCGGGTTTCAGCAGCGGCTCTGTGAAACTCGGGGATCCCAGATTATCTGTATTGTTCTGTGATGCTTATTACTTTTCTGTAATGTTGCATATTATCACGCCTGGAGCGATTATTGTATATTGGTATATATACTATTAGATGTTGTATATGTTTTACACCCGCGCTAGTTCAGTCCCCGCCCTGTCGTTAGTTAAGTAACCTAACGGGTGATGATGGGACCCAGTGACGAATGCAGATGGCATATACGTACATTTTATTTTCGTTCTTTTCTGGTGTGATTGATTGATGGGACTGTGTTGATTTTGATCAATGCAAAGGAAAACAAACCTATTTGGCAGTTGTTGGAACAAATTTAAAAAGTGTTATTACAAAGACGTTTCCTTTTGTTATGCATAGCGGTATTCGGTTGGAATATCCTGCACCTCATTCGACGAGGCAAGGGCCGATATCCCTTCACCGGGAATAACCCCTTGGGCAGAAGTTTGCATCAGGGTGATAACTTCACTATAGTCGATTACAAGTTTCTTTGCATAGCGGTATTCAGTGGAATATCCTGCACCTCATTCCACGAGGAAAGAGCCGAGATCCCTTCACCGGGAGTGACCTCTTTAGCAAAGGTTTTCGCCACTATATTTTTATAAAAAGCTATCAGGTTCCTTCAGCGATATCAAGTTCGTTACGTTAAAGATTTTTCGCTAAAAACCAGCCGTAGCCCTCCGTCATTTCTTTTGGGTATTCAGTAGTATTCAAGCTATGCATTTTAGCCAAAGTTAAGGCATAGTGTTTGGTAGCTGCTGGGTATTCATTTGTTGCATAGATAGATGAGTTGGTTTGAGACAGTCGTTCTGCCGATTGGCCAAAGTTAGGGGCATGTGCGGGTGGGTTCAAATTGACAAGATAGTGACGGGTAGAACTTGGCATGTGACTTATGACATTTTGACCAAAGCCAAGGTCATAAGAGCATGGGGCAAAAATCATATCGGGAGTTTCTAAAGAAACTGAAACTTGCCAAGTATGCGCATACCTTCTGGAGTGTGATAACGTGAGTGGATTCCGTCACGTTATCATGCGATGAGTTTTGGATCCCAATTCCCACTGATGAGTTGGTTTACTCTTCGGGTGATCCCGATTGATTCTTCTTTCAGGTTTGGAGGAGAATTTGACAGGACAGTGGGAGGTTTCCTGATTAGATAAAATGATAACCATTCTGATCTAGGTTAGAGTGAACGCAGAGTGTTTCTTTTCTCTCTCTCTTTGGAAGCGACCTTTGACCGACCCTAGAATATGACTCAGTGACCAAGTTGACCGAACCTTCTTAAAATACTGGATTTTGGATTGTCTGAGTTGCATAAGTCACTGCCGCTCCTTCTTTTACCCTTTGCATTTCTCAGAACACCCCGTATTACTACGGACATCAACTTCCATTGGATAGATCCCTCGTATGGTTATATACGAACTCGAAGGGACTTCTTCGAGGATGGATCCAGGTTCAGGAGAAATAGAATTGGTTTATTCAGTTGTCTTTTTTTTTATCACCTTCTCTCAGGTTGCGAGGGCTCCTTAGTTTAGGAGAGTACACCTATTATGCTTATTGGATAGTCTTATTCTAAACCATAGGCAGGTGCCGAAAGGTAGGGAATGAAGAAAACCAATTAGCCTAAGTAGGGTGTGCAGAAGGTAATATGTAAAGACAAAATAAAGGGATTAGAAAGAGGGCAAAGTAAATTGCGACTGATATCATTCACGACCAAACCGCGTATTTTATCGCCACTCCTATTTCACCTTTAAAAGAATAAGGTATTATTCAGTTTTCTTTTATCATCACCTTCTCTCAAGATGCGAGCACTTCTTGGTTTAGGAGGGTACACCTATTATGCTTACTGGATAGTCTTCTTCCAAACCATAGGCTGGTGCCGAACGGTAGGGAAGGAAGAAAACCATTTAGCCTAATGATGGTGTACAGAAGGTAACGACTAAAGACAAATAAAGGGATTTGGAGAGATGGCAATAAAATATACGGTTGAAGTCATGAATTGGATTATGGAAGAGGCATTGCTAGGAATACTAGGATACCCCTAAGAAACATTTTTTCATGTTTCAGTGCATTGTTAAAAGAAAACTGTTTTCCCGATAAGACACTTATTCCAGGGTATGTATTTACTAGGTGTGATTCTCATATCTGTATGGTTTTACAGATGATGAGTGGGATTAAGTTATTGGGAATTAGGTGATTATCCTCATTATATCGGAATTCGTTGTAATTGGTGATATTTGAGGAAATCGCCTGGATACAGTTTTCCACCTACGACGCACAGGTTTTGAGTTATTCAACTCAGCGGACTTATACAGAGTATTGTATGATTTCCAAGTGTCCATCAGGACAAAGGGGTAGGTCCTCGTATTATGTTCAGTTTACTTATGACTTCTCTAGTTTTTAGACAAGTGTTTCGTAGAAATACAAGGTCTAAGTTTTGAGAAGTTATGGGTATAAGAATAAAGTAGAGAACCAGGTGTCACAAGTATCGGGATTCTTCAAAGAGATCGAAGATGTAGATTTTTATGATTGGTATTCAGATGATAGTAATGGTTTTGAGAAACTTGTTTCTCTTTCAGGTTGCTCATTATTGGATGGATTCCTAAGTTGAGTAATGCTGATTAGCCTCTTTCCATTAAGTTGATATGCACTGGAGACGGCTGCATGATTTGAATCTGGTTCCAATTAAATAAGTGCCAAAGTTTCTATATTGGATATAGAATGGTTCATATCTTAACGATGTTAAGGTACGGGGAGTTGTCCGGCTTATGCTTAAAACCAGACTCTGGATAACTCAGGGCACGTTTCTGTAATGGCTGTTTATGGGTTGACCCTGGTTATGACGAGGGTTGATATTCTACCATCTGGAAGATCAATAGTGATATTGTTCTTGACTCGCCACAGTTTTAGTAAAATGGATTTTTTCAGAAAACAGTAGTGGGAGTATGGTAGAACTGGAAGTGATTCCAGAACCGCAAACGATTACGGAAAATTTAATAGAACCTATAGATTCAATCAAGTTTGACATTCCAATAGCCACTCCGCAGATATGATGGGTAACCTCAGACACCCGAGAGGTACTCCGGTATCCTTAAGGACGGTGACAGGGAGGTTCTTGCTTACCCAGACTTCACACTACTGTTGTTCCAGACTATGAGACCCGGCAGGAGGTTAAGTATAGCGTCGTTCTAAACTAGCTTTAGAAGTGCACGTATATATTATTCTGCCAGAGGGTTGTTGTGGTCAGTGGGAGCATCGGAAGCATAGTGGGCAGGATGCTTATGTCTATTTATAGACTTGAGCAGTTATAGCGGAGAAAGATCATCTAATTTTGATGTGACAGTCATAGGTTTGACTTCATCAGAATAGGGGATGGATCTGTTAAGAAGGGAGTAGGGTGTGATGTCATGGTATTTGGATGACATACACAGAGTAGGAAGTAAAATTCCTATACTATGATCGGTTGTACTGTGGTCGTCACACAGTTGTTTCTCCAGACAGGATGTGGATATAATATCAGACATTCTGGTTTCTAGATCTATGGTTTTAGATCTGGATTTGGGTAGTTTCCCAATATGGGTACTTTGACAGTATTCTAATAGTTTTTAGAATAGATGACTCCTGGCATGGTGGTGTACCTGCAGGTGATGGAGTCACCCTCTCTAAAGGTGTCTTACAGACTAAAGGGGAGAGGGATGTGCATGATTGGCAGATCACTTGCTTAGGCAATTGAGTCAATCATGAAATATCAAGTACCACACCAAATGTTGTTTTTGCACTAGATGCGATAAGTTTGTATTAATCCAATCCTGGAGAAACATAAGGAAGCAGTTTTAGAACATAAGTGCATGTTCTACGGATTTGATAACTGCAGCCTCTTTCGGGAGACGGTTATCATTCCAGGCTTCAAAGGTGACATAGTTGACAGAGTGATTGTCAAAGTTATTGTTTTCCCTCTGACGAGGGACAGTATTATGGACAGGTGGTCCAAGAGGATACTGTGGGAGGCATGGTGCTGGATACTAATTAGGTTCAGCGATCGATACAGTCTAAGAAGTTTTGGATTTGGAGTTCATTCATGAACTAGGTCCCATCAGATATCTAGACATATTCTAAGACAGGTATTACTCAATTCGGGAGATAGCTTTCTCCGCGAACTTGAGATCAAGAGGGATATAGAAAGAAGCATCAGGGTGGATCCACTCACTGAAGCTATTTCTCGAACACAATAGTTTTACAAACGGGCTTTGTGAAACTGATTAGTAGAGGAGTTGGATGTTCGGTTTCACACGGGCTGTGAGTAGTCGACATCGCAATAATTAGCCTTAAGTGCAAGTGGGAGATTGTTGGAGATAGTGCCCTCAGAGTCAATTATTGGATCGCAGGTACGTGATTGCAATGATTGCGGAGGACCTATACCGGTAGGACAGTCTTACTCGAGATGATAGTATGCTATCTGGTTTTCCTTTATCAGTCGTGTACAAGTTCAGGTGACTGATCACTGTTACACTTTGATAGAGCCCTTAGGATCTTTCATTTCTACCAACAGTATAATGGCGATCATATACGTGAGAGTTGGGTGGTTTATAAGCATATCCTTAATTGTGGTCCCTAGTCGTGGGAGTTTCGAGACAGGGCATCGATACTCCGGAGTAGACTAGTGTATACAGTCGAGACCCCGACGAGGGCGGTGGCCGGTCTCACAAGCCACTGGTGTCAGTTGGATCACCTAAGATGTATACAGGTGCTCATTGGGTTATGAGTACACCGGACTGGACTCGCCGGGAACCTGCTAGTTGGTATTATACATATCGTCAGATAGCAGTTTCCTGGTGACATGTGTACAGATTAGTTCATCGACCTGAGGTCGTCATTTGTCTCGTGTGAGTTCCCACTGTGCTTTGATTTCTACCCTACCACGGCTCAAAGGAGTCGTGCAAACAGGTAGTTTTTGGGTACAGTCCCGAGCCACATGGAGGCACGTGAGCGGATCGGTAGGGGATTCTTCTCTCCCGGTATTGGGGGTGAGATCATGTTGTGTCTAGGAGAGCCATTACACAAAGCCCACGGCCGTGGCAGGAGATTTACTGGTAGGTACTCCAGTAGTATCTCAGGGTATTTTTAGGCTACACTCCGACATGACTTATACTGCCATTAGGGGTCTGACGTTACTCGCCCCCTAGGCAGATATACGATACTTATAGACGAACGGACCGGACTGTATATACATTGTCACTGTTAGGCTCGGTAGGGTTTCCGGATGAGTTCGCTCATCGGCTTCCCTTGAGGTCAGTCCATGGGCAGCCGTTACGCACAGCTAGTGCTGCTGACGGCTTGTGGTTAAACCCACTGCCAGGGTACTGACGAGTCATTAGAGTTCCCCACAGACAGTTTCCCAAGTTCGGGCGAAACGTTGTAGAGGCCGTATGGTTTTATGGCAGGGTTCGGAAAATGCACGTGCGTTTACGCACGTGTCATATTTCGGGCATATAATACTGGTGGGCTTTAGTTTAAGCCGGATGCGAGTATTATATTGAGTAGATATAATATCTTTGTCTCAGTTGCATTTGTATTTGGTCGTAATACAAATACGGGTATATTTATACAGTTTCGGGGTTGTCCTGAAATTCGTTTCAGGATCACTTTTGGAGGTTGCCAGTTTCCAGTTTTCTATCAGCCGTATTTAATATTCGTTTAAATACGGATTTATCTTTTCTTGAGATGAGTGTGGAAGCTTCTAGAGGCTTCTAGAAGGTGGTGACTAGGTTCATGCATCTTTGTGACTCATTAGTGCATTTAATGATGTTTGATGACTAGGGTTAATGATTCATCACTTGCATTAATGGTGTTCATACAAGATGTTATGATAAGCTTCATTGTTGTAGTCATCCCCCTTGCTCCTACACTCACCCCCTCCTCTTTATATGGCCGGCCACCCCTTGGTGGAGGATTATGATTGTTATTTTAAAAAGATGATAGTTTGTGGTGTATGGAAATTACATAGCTTCTTTCATTCCATCACCCGATTCAAGTGGCAACTTCATTAACCGATCGTCCACGGCTTAGGACGATGTGAGACAAAGTATTCTACTCATTCTCTACATCATTCTTGGTCGTCTCTTTTAGCAAACTTGACGACCGAGTTGCCTCGAGTCAGAAGCGGGAGCCCGTTTAAAGATCCGTTGATGTGGTGCCACCTGGATGAGGAGATCGGAGATCGACGAGATCGGAGCAGCCGCAACAGAGCGTGGGATGTTGGTTAAAGAACGAAGGACTCGGATCGTTCGGCATAACCTTTCTACTCTCTTTACAGTTTGTTAGTTTAGCAATAATGGAAGATCCGGGTTATAGTATACGATAGCGCCAGTTAAAAGTTTTTGTTCCGCATTTCGCGTCTGTTAGACGGCCGGGGCGCTACCGTAGACTTACAGCGAGCACCTAACACCAACATGGTACAGAGCCTCCCAAATAGCTAAAACTAGTAGTAGACGATGCTTTAGTTTCAAAACCGAAAAAACTCTGATTTTCGAAACCCGGTTTCTGTCCAAAACTTTTGGTCTCTGAAATTTTTTTAAACAAGTGCAGAGACTTACTCTTGAAATGTTAGTGACACACAATGAAAACGGAGAGAATTAACCTAAGAAAAACCTCCAGTTTTCTTCATTTTGCCGCTATGGGCGGTTTTCCTGTAGCCATAGGTCCTCATTTTCATGTTTTGTCTTGGGTTTTGAGAATTAAGATTTTTGGTCTTATTTGATTTGCCCAAGATTTTACTTAGTGTTATCTTTGCTTTGTGGAAACTCAGAAGTTTTAGAACTTGAAACTTTTGCATCGTTGATATCTGTGATGTAGTGTATGTATTTTCAAACGTCGTCTATTTGCTATATGTCATTTAGACGGGGTTGCACATACTAAATTTAGTTGATGTGATGTTTATATCTGAGATGGTTTATTCGGATTGTTATGTTGAATAACCCCTAGTGCAATGGTAGTTGTACAGTTTAAATTCATTTGTATATTCATTATTGCTGGGCGAGCGTCTGAAATGTGGACTGCCATCTCTGCCAGTTTGTATATTCTTTTATTGGGGCACAACCGGGTTGAGATCGATGTCACCATTTATATATACATTTTCTTTTATGTATTAGGATTACCCCACAGAGGAGTGCTCGAATAGCTGGGTTCTAGAGGGCAACGGGTCCGCATCACATAGCGTTGAGACCGGAGGGCCTTACTCTAGAATTGGTGGGCTATTCACCACACCCGTAGGGGTATAGGTTGACCCACGGAGGGGTGCTCAAGTTACCAGATTCTGTGAAGTGCTCGGTGACCCATTCATTTCGTTGATTAGGGTTGCCTCACTTCCGGAATTAGCGGGTAACTTGCCGCACTCATAGGGATCTAGGTTCTTCATTGCACTAGCTATCCACACAACCAAGGAACGCCGAGTTTCATTTATGGCTCAAATGAAACGCAGGGATCCTCGTTTTTCTGTTGTTCTATATTGTTGTTCGTATGCCTGTGATGATTTTTATCTTCTTGTGATGACTATTATATGCATGTGATGTTAATATATATATATATATATATATATATATAATATTTAGTAGATACTTCTATATGTTTTGCATCCGCGCTAGGCCTTCCCCCGCTCTGCTATTAGTGAAGTAACCTAACGGTGCATGACGAGGCCCCGTAGCGAATGCGGATGGCATATAAAGCATGCTATTTTGGTTGTTTCTTTTGTGGCTTGGAAACATAAAATGATGGGAATGCATTATCTGAATAATACATGGAAAATAAACCTAAATGATGTTGTCAAAACCAATTTTTAAAACTACTCGGTTTTCTTCAACTCTTAGTCATATTCTTTTGCTTTGCATAGAGGTATTCGGTTAGGAATATCCTGCACTTCATTCTATGAGGGAAGAGCCTTGATCCTTTTGTGGGGAGTTCGCTCTTAAGCAAAAGTTTCTGTTACTAGTTTTAAAAGCGGAGCCTAAATCACTCCATTTCAAACCCACTCGAGTTCCTTCAACGATATCAAGTTCTTTACGTTAAAGGTTTTTTGCCAAAAACCAGCCATAGCCCCCAGTCGTTTCAGATAAATAGCAGATAGTGTTCGTTCTATGTACGTTGGTCTCTATCAAGGCATAGTGTACGGTAGCTAAATGTTGCTTATCTGTTGCATTTTGATGCGATTAGTTAGGATAGTCGCATAGCCACGTTGGTCTCTATCAAGGGCTTATGCGGGTGGGTTTAAGTTAATCCAGGACAATAATGGGTTAAACTTGACTTGCGACTTATGTTACGTTGGTTTCTATCAAGACTATATGACGCTTGGGGAAAAAACCATATTGGGAGTTTCAAACATACGAGAAACTTTCCAGGCATGCGCATACCTTCTGGAGTGTGGTAATTTTGGTCGGCTTCCGTCAAAATTATCACACAATGATAGTTATGTCCCGATTCCCACTGATGAGTATGTATTACTCCTCGAGAGATTTTTCACTTCACAATTAGCTAACATATTAGGTGTCTAGTAAGTGTTAACGAGGTTACGCCTCTACTGAAATGAGGTTATTAATTGGGTCCGTACGAAAGCATGGGGGACCTCTCTTGGAGTACCAACACTGGCCTAGCTAAACGGTTAGTGAACTTGTAAAGTGTATATGATCCCGACTAGTTCTCCTTTTAGGGTTTGAAGGAGAATTCGAGAAAACGGTGTGAACCATCCTGATTAGATAAAGTGATAACCAATCTAATATTAATAGAGTGCACGCTGAGTATTTCTTTTCTCTCTTTCTCTCTCTCTGGTACAGCGACCCACGACTTACCTAAAACTAAAATTATTGAACCAAGTTAACCGAACCTTCTTACACCCTTTGTCTTTGGGTTGTCTTGATTCGCGACAAAGTCGCATATATCCTTGCTACTCCTACTTTCCCGTTTGCATTTCTTCAGAACACTTCGTGTAACTACAATGATCCAAATTTCTTGGAACAGCCATCGTATAGTTACATACGAAGTCGAAGAAGTTACTTTAGTCGAGGATGGCCATAGGTTCAGAAGAAATTAAATAGGATTATTCGGTTGTATCGTCCCTTTACCTTCTCTCAGGTTGCAGAGCTCCTTGTATTAGGAGAGTACACATATTACGCTTATTGGATAGTCTTCTTCCAAACCTTATGCTGGTGCCGAAAGATTGGGAAAGAAGAAAATCAATTAGCCTAAGTGCGGTATGCAGAAGGTAAGATGTATAAACATATGAAGAGATTGAAGTGAGGGCAAAGGAAATTGCGACTACCGTCATGAATCTGGATAATGGAAAGGAATTACTAGGAATATCTGGCCACCCCCTTGAAACATTTTCATATTTCAGTATTTCTGTGTACTTGTAAAAGAGAAATGTTTTCCTAACCAATTCTGACTCCACGATATGTATTTACCGGATTTGGATCTCACGTCTGTACGATGTTACAGATGATGAGTATGAAAAGAATATTGGGAAATGGGCAATTTGATCCTCAATATCGGAATTCGTTGCAATTGGTGATATTGAATTAAATCACCTGGATTTGCCTAACGACAAATATTTGGTTTCGAATAATCGTTGTTATGCACCAAATTTTAAAATGAAATATCTGTACCTTTATTTTATGAAGTGAGATATACATTTTGAAAATTGTGTTTTAAACATTTACCTTTATCAGGTGAGGATAAGATAAGGTGCATTGAATAACGGTGTAAGACATTCTTAATCAGGATACAGTTTTCAATTTACAAAACACAGAATTTGAGTTAATATACTCTTGGGACTTATACATGAAAATGTATGTTGTCCAGTGTCCTCCGAGATAAGAGGTTAGTACTCTTAGTTCATTCAGGTTTACCTATGAGTTCTCTGGTTTTAGACACGTAGTTGTTGTAAAGCAAGGTCCAAAGATTTTGAGAAGTTTATAGGTATAAGAACAAAGTAGAGAACCATACGTTGGAAGTATCAGGATTCTTCGAGCTGATCGAAAATGTAGATACTTATGCTAAGTATTCCATCATAGTATTGAGAACTTGATTCTCTCACAAGTTGCTCATCCATGAGTACGCTCCTTGAAGAGTAATGCTGTTTTGGCTTTTTTCCATTAAGTGATATGCGCTGGAAAAAGCTGCATGACATTTGAATCTGGTTCCATCTAAATTAGTGCCTTAATTCTATTTGGACATAGAATGGTTACATATCTTGAGATCGTTAAGATATGAAGTTATTCGGTTTCTGTATAAAAGCAGAATCCGGATAAACTCAAGGCACACTTCGGTAATGATGGTTTTTGGATTATCCCAAGCATTCGCTAGGATTTTGTTTCTACCATTTTCAAGATCAATAGTTACATAGTTCTTGACTCACCACCTTTTTATAAAAATGAATTTTTTTGCGAAAGAAACTAGTGGGAGTATGGTAGAATTAGAAGTGATTCCAGAACCATAAACGGTTACCGAAAATTTAGTAGAACCTATGAATTCAATTGGACTTGACAAACTATTAGCCACTCCGTAGATTAAGTAGGTGACTTCAGCCACTCCAGAGGTACTTCAGTTTTCTCATAGATGGTGACAGGGAGGTCGACATCATGGTAATGATGCCCTTACTGGTTATCAACAGGTCATAGAAAGTGGAAACTTTTAGGTGACCAGATACTTCATATTCAAGACGGACTCCACGCACTTCAACAAATTATGAATTTTGGACTTTGCTGGGTGCTCCTGAAGGGGTGAAACCCATTAGGAGCAAGTAGATTTTTCGAGATCTGGCCAGGTGAAAAGGTACAAACCTAATAAGGTTAGACTTGTTGTAAAGAGTTTTCATCAAATACCCGTTGTGGATTGCTATGAAACTTTTACTTCAGTGTCGATGCTGAAGCCCAAGCATATATGATTTGGCACCGCTATCCCCTTACTTGTTATCACCGGGTCATAGGAAGTGGTGAATTCCAGGTGACCAGATGCTTCATATCCAAGATGGACTCCACGCACTTCAGCAAATTATGGATTTTAGACTTTGTTGGGTGCTCCTGAAGGGGTGAAACCCATTAGGAGCAAGTAGATATTTCGGGATCTATGTAGATGGAAATGTACTAACCTAATAAGGCTAGATTTGTTGTGAAGAGTTTTCATCAAATACCCGTTATAGATTGTGATGTGACTTTTATTTTAGTGTTTACGCTGAAGTCCAAATGTGTAACATTTAAGAAAAATATAAAATATTATTTTTGAAATTTAAATAATAAAACAATAAATTTTATGAATATTATATAAGTAAGAAAATGAGTTTTAGTAGAATGGCAAAATTATATACCTAAATTTTTGGAAAATAATTAGAATTTAAAACGAATTATTAATTATGAAAGCATTTATTTGATTTGGGCTTTTTATAAATTAATATATAATTATTTCCATACAAAATTAATGCTAAACTTAATTAGTATTTTACTAATTTTGCAATAAACCAAATTTGTTTTGTTAAACATGTTTCTTTTTGTGGATGACATGCAACATGTTATTTATGCAATGTATTTGAAAGTATGTCTTAGCACCACTACTAGGTTTCTAGAGGCATCAAGTATGCAATTTTTAAAAATCTAGTGGGCTAAGCTATACTAACCTAGAATCGAACTAGAGAATTAGAGTTTCAATGCATGTAAACAACTTTACACTAAGTGAATAGAGAATACAACCTTTATAGACTGGTCCTTTGTTGGGTTACTAGGCACTCTCACAAGGGTCTACAAGGCATCAACAATGCCCGATTTAAATTTTAGACGTGCCGAACAACCCTAACCAAGATCGTAGACTAGAGATTATGCGAAAACAATAAGCAAGTAAACAACTTTACTTCTAAGAGTTTGGGATTACAACCTTTGTAGTCCGGTCCTTCACTTCAATAGCTCCGTGTAGTAGTCCCTTCGCTGCGATCACGATCGTCTGGACTCCAGAGAGGCTCCCGCGAAGAAATGAACGTGCTTGCTTCGATGACTTCGAGGCCGAAGATGGTCTACGTAGAGGAGACACTGAATCAAGCTATTCCTTCACTAGGTCATGAACTTTGTGAAGAGAACACACTCTACTACATGGCAAGTGGTAGAGGATGAAGAAGTAGGAGGTGGGCTCACTGTAGAATTGATTTTCTCACACTTATTCTCAAAACTCCATTAGCAATATCAAGCTTTTTCATGGAGCTTGAAGAAGAAGAAGAAGACTTGTGAATAATTCATCCAAATGAATTATTGCACCCATGGTTGAGTTAAGCCCGCATGGCTAACTCATGTAGAGAATTAACTCATGGATAAGGTTAAAGGTTGGGTTTGATAAATATCTTAAACTAGACAAAAGGGTTGACTTTGTCAAAGCTTATCCAGAAGCTTTTGTGCAAGCTTTAGCATAACAAACTCAATCTCTTTTGAATTAGCTTAACATAAATAGAAACCCTAACTTAACCCTAGCAATGTGTTAATCTCATACACCCATATTTTATGTATCATCAAACATGACACAATCCATGTACACAAATGTACATATCACGTATATATATACAATGTTCACATCATGTGAGAAAAGAAAACAATTGTGAACTTAATATTAGTTAATGTATTATAATATATCAAATATATAATTATACATTAAATTATCAAAACAACTATTGATTTAATAATCCGGCTATATCACATATAACCGACTAATATCAAATGCAACATCTTATCGAATCAACGCTCGAACCGATAAGTTGGCTATATCACATAAAACCAATCATGTCACACATCGCGAGAATATAATGCGGTATCACATACTCATATTAATCTCGTTCCCGTACATATCATATATGCGCTCCTATTCCGTTTCGTTGGAGCCAGGAAACCTCTGTGTAGGACTCTAAAGAATCGTCAATACGCCGGCAGTAGGAGATGGTCATATCAAACACCCACAAGCCGCAAGAGGTCTGCTAAACGTAACGGCTACCCGGGTATTGAGCGATCAGAAGATCAAGAAGCAAGCCTGTACTTTCTCCAGCGAATCCAATCAGTAACACTCCCGTACAGTCCGGTCTCTTCGTCTGATATGTCGCATATCTCGCCTAGGGGTGGTAAACGTCAGACCCCAGTAGCTTGATAAGTCGTGTCGATATGAGGTCTATAACAGTTCGAGAAACTACTAATAACACTTACCAGTAAATCACAGCAACCCTGGCCAGGGATTTCCAGTTATAGCCAATCGAACACAGCGCAACATCAACTCCCTATACCGGGAGAGACGAAACCCTTCATATCGCTCATTGCCTCCATGTGATTCGGGACTGTACCCAAAAGCCACCTTTTTGCATGCCCCATTGGACGTGGTATGATGGAAATCAAAGCACAGTGGGAATCACACAAGACTCTATGACGATCTCGGGTCTACAGACTAACCTGTACCAGTGTCACCAGAGAACTGCCATCTGACGTTAGGTATAATACCATCTGAGAGTTCTCGGCGAGTCCGTCCAGTGTACCCAGTTTTCACTGAGCACCCGTATACCTTCTCTGATGTCAAACACCAATGGATATGGGATCATCCATCGCCCATCATATAGGTCAAGAAGCGCATACGCTAGTCTACTCTGGAGTATCGATGCCCTGTCTCGGTACTCCCACGACTAGGAACATTTGAAGGATGTACTTGGCGACTACACTGTTCCCACCAGTATGATCTGCATCATAGTCCTGGTAGTCAAGTACTTATCCTAAGGGCTTTATCAACATGTAACATAGAGACAATCAGAGTACATGTTAAGATAAAGAGCAACAAGATAGCATACTATCATGTCGAGCAAGAAAGTCCTTCTTATATATGTCCAAGCATCCACTACAATATACATCGTATGTACAGTAATGGCCTCTAGGGCATACATATAACTAACAAGCTCCCACTTGCACTAGGGCCATCTGTTGTGGTATCGCATACCCAACAATCAGCAATGGTTGAAGTATCTCATACTCAACCATCCCATAAAAGTCTCTACTGGGAAATAGACCTTTGTGAGTGGATCCACGCTGTTTTTCTCTGTGTCTACTCTCCTAACCTCGATCTCCCTGGAGATCAACCATCTCCATGATCAGGTGATACTGCCTAAGAATTATATCTGGATTTCTGATGGGACGGGGGTTCCTAGGCCAAAGCCATAACTCCATTGTCACACAATGGTTGGAACTGAGTTCATCTCATAAACTATTATCTATATCCAGACTGCCTCTTTGGTAGCATCTTTGGTAATGATGTGTCTAGCCTTTAATCGTCTAGTATGTCATGGTATCTATCTTGGAACTCTTCCAACATACCGTCCCTCCACTGAGGGTAAAGACAATGCCTGCGACCGACATTCAGTCGTCCTTATCACCCTGGAACCATTCCAGTGATTCTCCCCAGGATCGATTGATACCATCTCACTACAATTATGATAATCCTAACATCCGATTAGATCTATCTCATAGATCCAAAACCCAGGATTTAGGAGGTATCACTTTGATCCTATATGGAGAATCATTATGATAAGAGGAGATTGACCGAGCGTAGCATAGGAAAGTCCTTCCCTATCAAGAGTATGGCATCCACGTACGATACGAGGATCACTACCATACTCCCTACTACATTTTTGTATATACAAGGTTCATTTACCATTTTGATGAAGTCAAACTCTTTGACTACCACATCAAAACAGACGTTCCAACTCCGCGATGCCTGCTTTATCCCATAAAGCAACTTGCATACGTTTCCGCTGCTCCCACTGTCTACGAAACCCTCTGGCTGTGTACTTATAGACATTCTCTTCTAAATTATCATTTTAGAAAAGCTGTCATGACACCTAACCGCCAGATACCGTAGTTATGGTATGTAGCAATGGCAAGTAGGATCTGGATGGACTTTAAGCATAGCTTTGAAAGTCTTAACTTTTCCATGTACACCAAGTAATCTTCTCAAGATATACTTACTTCTAATGGGGATTTAACCCTTCAGATAAAGCAACCAAAGTCCATACTTTGTTGGTGTATAAGGATTCCATCTTAGATCGCTAAGCATCCAGTCATTCTTACAGGGTCCCACTCCTGATGGCCAGCTCGAACTAGTTAGGTCATCATCTCATGATGCAATCCTCTCTC
The DNA here is from genome assembly GCA_030015575.1 of Agapanthus africanus. Lineage (NCBI taxonomy): Eukaryota > Viridiplantae > Streptophyta > Magnoliopsida > Asparagales > Amaryllidaceae > Agapanthus > Agapanthus africanus. The sequence goes on from JASDDO010000004.1 coordinate 215,146,970, forward strand.
CCACTGTCATAGAGAAACCGAAGTATCTCTCAGGTGGGTGAGGAACCCTACTAGATCGGCGTAGAGGTTGAGGTTCCTTGGAAACTATTGAATCCTTCGGGTCTACCAAATCATCTGTAGCAGTTTGTATAGCTGGAACCTTTTCCAGTTCTACAAAACTGAACTTGCCTTGAGCTTTGTCCGGATTTTGCCTTTAGACATAGGCCGGACAACCCCAAATCTTAATATCCTTAAGGGATGGACTCTTCACATACCATATCATATATGGAGTGGTAGGCTTCTGATTTGATCGGAACCCTATTCAATAGATATGCAGCTTCACAAGTGCATAATCCCCAAAAGGAAATAGGAAACTCAGTTATACTCATCATAGAGTGCACCATATCAAATAGGGTGTGATTGCTCCATCCCAATACACCGAGGTGCTGTGGTGTATTCGGAGGAGTAATGCTGAGAGAGAATCTCATTCTCCTTTAGAATAGTCTCATGCTCAAATATTCTCCTCCTTGATCTCATCAAAGAACATAATACTTATACCCGTTTTTGGTTCTCTACTTCTGACTTTTATTCATTGAATTTCTCAAAAGGTTCAGACTTATGTTTCAACAGGAACATATGTCAGAATCTTGAGAGATAATCAGTGAATGTAATGAAGTACAAAGAACCAGTCCTGGCATGTGTAGACAGGGGATTTACATACATCATCATGTATCAATCCCAAGAGTTCACTAACTCTTTCTCTGTTTCCAATAAACAGAGCTTTGGTCATCTTATCTTTGTGACATGACTGGCATGTTTTACAATATGTAAATTTAAACTAATTTAAATATGCATCTAAATGTAACTTAGCTAGTCGGGTCGCATTGATATGACCTAGTCTACAATGCCTCAAGAAGGATTCGTTCATTTCTGAACTCTTCCTCTTGTGTGTATTATGTATACTTAGAACCGTGGTTTGATTTAGAATGTATATGCTTTTAGATAACGTGCCTGAACCGATCAACTCTTGATATAGGAAATGTTCAAAACATTTTCCAACAGTACAAAATTATATCCTTCTTTACTAAATAAAGAGACTGGTATGATGTTGTACATCAGGTTCGGTATCTAATAACATTCGTTCAGAATCAATGTATTTGTTAATACAGGGTGATAACTACCAACAGACTTGGCTGCAACACTTGCACCGTTTCTATCTCATGAAATTTATCACCCGTTCTCAGTTCTCTACCTATCTGTAGCCCATGTAACAAATTACATTTGCGGGATCCTGATCCGGTATCTCATACCCAGGACGTAAAAGATACTGAGAAACAGTTCTCGGTAATGAACACACCCGAAGAAGATGCATCAGCATGCACTTTCTTCGTTTGGGCGGCAAGGGAATTCTGTTAATCCCATATTTCCTGCTTTGTCTTATAACAATTATAAGTTGGAGCGGGACCAACGTTCCCCAGCTCAGTATAACAAGCGGGTTCGGTCAATTCATCCGTATTATTATCTTGATTAAGGCATGATATGGTCGCTACCTGGAGAAAGAGAGAAGAAAACACTCAGCGTGCGCTTTTAAAAGATTAGATTGGTTATCAATTTATCTAATCAGGATGGCTCCCACTGTTTTAGTCAAATCTTCCTTCAAACCCTAAAATGGAAGACTAGCCGGGATTAATTACACCCTACAAGTTCGCCAATCTTTCAGCTAGGCCAGTGCCGGTACTTTGAGGGAGGTTCCCCGTGCTTTCGCACGGAACTAATTAAAATAAACTTCGTTTTCCCAGAGGCATAACCCCGTTGACACCTTTCTAGACACCTACTTGATCGGCTAATTGTAATGTGTAAAACTTTCCTAGGAGTAACTCTTACTTGCAGCAGGTATCGGGATCCAACTATCTCATAGAAGGTATGCAATCTCATTGCAAATTTCAACACTTGAAATTCCCAATAATATTTTACCCCTAGCACTTATGACCTTAACTAAGGTCAACATATCATAAGCATTAGTCAAGTTCTACCTGTCATTTCAGGATTAATCAGACCCACCATACATGACCCTCAGCTATGGTCGACATAATCACATGAATGTCCTAACTAATCGCATCATTTGCTGTATAGGAAGACATCACTTAGCTACCGTACACTACGCCTCAACTTAAGTCGACATACGCAGCACGAATACTAAGTACTCTACGTCCAAAAATGACGGAGGGCTACGACGGTTTTTTATGAAAACCTTTTGCGTAATGAACTTGATATCGTTATAGAATCGAGTGATATTAAATGGAGTGTTTTTGAGGCTTTTCTAGTTTTGCTAAAGAGGTCACTCCCGGTGAAGGGATCTCGGCTCTTTCCTTATCGAATAAGGTGCAGGATATTTCACAAATACCACTATGCAAAGCAAAAACTATAAAAACAATCAAAAGACAAACCGAGTTTATAGCATCTGCTAGTTTCGCTAAAGAGGTCACTCCCGGTGAAGGGATCGCGGCCCTTTCCTTATCGAATAAGGTGCTGGATGTTCTACAAGGAACACCGCTATGCAAAGAAAGAACTAAAGTTAACAGTTTTTAAACAAGTTTATACAACATTGTTGGAGATAGTGCCCTCAGAGTCAATTATTGGATCACAGGCACGTGATTGCAAATATTGAGGGGAGGACCTGTCCCAGTAGGACAGTCTTACTCAAGATGATAGTATGCTATCTGGTTTATCTTTATCATCTTGTACTGCTTTAGGTGACCTTACAAGTTGCTATTACACGTTGATAGAGCCCCTAGGATTCTTGCTTGACTTCCAGCAGTATGAGGGCGATCATATAAGTGGGAGCTGGGGTCTATAAGCACATCCTTAAAAGGTCCCTAGTCATGGGAGTTTCGAGACAAGGCATCGATTCTCCGGAGTAGACTAGTGTATACAGTCGAGACCCCGACGATGGGCGGTGGCCGGTCTCACAAGCCACTGGTGTCAGTTGGTTCACCTAAGATGTATACAGGTGCTCATTGGGTTACGAGTACACCGGACAGGACTCGCCGAGAACCTGCAAGTTGGTATTATACCTGACGTCAGATAACAGTTCCCAGGTGACATGTGTACAGGTTAGTTCATCGACCTGAGATCGTCATTTGTCTCGTGTGAGTTCCCACTGTGCTTTGATTACTACCCTACCACGCTCAAAGGAGACGTGCAAATAGGTTTTAGTTGGGTACAGTCCCGAGCCACATGGAGGAAGTGAGCGGATCTTCAGGGGTTCATCTCTCCCAGTATTGGGGGTGAGGTCGCGCTGTGTCTAGGAGAGCCAGAACATGAAAAGTCCTTGGCCAAGGCAGGAGATTTGCTGGTAGGTATTCCAGTAGTATCTCAGGGTGTTCTGGGCTACACTCCGACACGACTTGTACCGCTATTGGGGGTCTGACTTTTACCAACCCCCTAGGCCCGCCATGCGATGCTCATAGACGAACGGACCGGACTGTACGGATATTGTCACTGACAGGCTCAGTAGGGTGTCAGGATGAGTTCGCTCATCGACGTCCCTTTTGGTCAATAGCTGGTGGCCCGTCACGTATGGCTAATACCTCTGACGTGCTAGTGGTTAAATCCACAGCCATAGTATTGACGAGTCTTTAGAGTACACCACACATACAGTTACTCAGGTTTCGGGCGAAACGCTGTAGAGGCCGTATGGAGATATGGCAGGGTTCGATCAGATACGTGCGGTATTGCACGGATCGTGATCGGACGGTTTTTACTAGCCGGCTTTGGCTTAAGCCGGATCCTAGTATTTGATAGTGTAGATTTTGTCTCTTTGCATTTGTGTTCAGTGGGAATACAAATGCGGGCATGTATATGCAGTCGCAGGGTTTTCCTGTAATTTATTACGGGATCAGTTTTCTGAAGTTGCCAGTTTGCATTCCGTTTCGGCCGGTTTTCCTTTGTTCCTTCACGGCCGGACTTTATCGTTGGAGGGTGTTATTTGCAGTTTGCAAATAACATTTTGTGGAGGGGTTTTCTTGCATATGATGGCTTCATGATTTGACTAGTATCATGAGATCCTTTTTCTTTCTTATCTTTTGCATTATGAGAAAAGAATGGATTAGATTTTGATGGGTTGAGATTTGAGTTTGGTGTGACCTTTTTTCTTGCATTATCTTTTCTTTTCTCCATGGATTTATTCATTCCATTATCTCCGCCATGGAGGAGAGGGCCGGCCACTTGAGGGGTGAGAAGGAAATGAGAGAGAGAGCTCATTTTGTGAGGGAATTTGATCATCTCATTTTGCTTGCTCCAAAATCTTAAACCCCTCTCCAAAGTTCTTTTGATTCTCCACCTCCATCCTCCATGGCAACTAAACCCCAAAGAGACATAGACTCTACACTAGCCTACAGCAAATCTTGGACGCGTCGGCTAGCCAACTTCGCGCCCGATTTGCCCCGGTCAAGAGGTGGGAGCCCGTAAAAGAATCCGGCTACGTGGTGCCCTTTCCGACGAGGACATGACGGACGGAGATTCCGCGGGAGATCGGAGTGGAGACGAAGACCGAAGGACACGGATCGCTTGGTATAACTTCTCTACTCTTTTCTAGTTTGCTAGTAGCTAGGTTAATGGCCCGATCCGGGTTAAAAGTGCGCGGTGGTGCCGGTTTGCTAGTTTGCAAAGTTTTTCGTTTCCGCGTTTCCGGCGTCGGATCGACGGCCGGGGCTCCGCCGCGGACTTACATTGGTATCAGAGCCACGCCATTAACCATGCTTAGCTTGCTCTAGTATGTTTAAAACCCGATCGAAAAAAAATCGCAAAAACCGTATTTTCAGTGCACTGTTCTCTGTCGAAATTTTTTCAGCTCCAAAAATTTTTCAGGTTGTTTCAGAATACTGTGCATGGAAATCTAAGCAATCTGTGAAAATTTGGTCGCGAGATCTCTCCATACCGCCGCGGAACCGCGGCCAAACCCATGCTTGGGCCGCGGTTCCGCCGCGCTTTTAACTGTTCAGAGTGCCAAATTTTTCCAGAGGGCTTTAGACTTGGAAATAGAAGTTTTGGGATATTATTTTTGGGCCCAGATTTTCTGTAAGTGCTACAGTACTGCTTGGGGCCCACTTGATAAAATTTGATCGATCGGAAATTTTAAACACGCTAGTTCACAGTTTTTACATTATATCTGCGACCGTGAATGTCATTCGATCGTTAAATCCTGTCTAACTGCTATAGCCCGGTTAGACGGATTTGCGAACGTGACATTCACGTTGATGTTCTGTGTTGTGCTGTGATGTTGCGGATCGGTCGGTGGGGATAGCCTGGATGCAATGTTAGTACAGTTTTGTTTTATATGTACATTTGATATTGCGGGGCGAGCGTCCGACATGTGGACTGCCGTCACTGCCTGTTTGTATTATTCTTTTGGGGCACGACCGGGTCGAGGTCGATGTACACATTGTATGTATATTTTACTTTCTGTACTAGGATTACCCCGCGGAGGGGTGCACGGATAGCCGGGTTCTAGAGGGCAACAAGACCGCATCTCATGGCATTGAGACGGAGGGGGCTTTACTCTAGAATTGGCGGGCTATTCGCCGCACTTGTAGGGGGTATAGGTTGACCCAGGAGGGGTGCCCAAGTTACCGGATTCCGTGAAGTGCTGGGTGGTCCATTCACGTTGATGAAGGGGGCTGCCTCGCTTCAGGTTTTGGCGGGTAACTTGTCGCGCCCGTAGGGGTCTAGGATTTCATTGCACAGGCTATCCACACGACCAGGGGAACGTCGGGTTTCAGTAGCGGCTCTATGAAACCCGGGGATCCCAGATATCTGTATTGTTCTGTGTTGCTGTACATTTCTGTGATGTTGCATTTTATCACGCCTTGAGCTAAAATTATATATTATATATATACTAGTAGATGTTGTATATATTTTGCATCCGCGCTAGTCAAGTCCCCGCTCTGTCGTTAGTTAGCTAACCTAACGGGTGATGACGGGACACAGTGGCGAATGCGGATGGCATACACGTACGTCATTGTTTTCGTTCTTTATTGGTGTGATCAATTGATGGGACTGCGTTGATTCGGATCAATGCAAGATAAACAAACCTATTCTGATGTTGTTGGAATACTTTTCAAAAAGCTGTTATTGCAAGGGAGTTCTCTTTTGTTTTGCACAGTGGTATTCGGTTATGAATATCCAGCTCCTCAGTCGACGAGGCAAGGGCCGATATCCCTTCACCGGGAGTGACCCCCTGGATAGAAGTTTGCGTCAGGGCAATAACTTCACTATAGCCGATTACATTTGCTTTGCATCGTTGTATTCAGTTGGAATATCCGGCACCTCATTCCACGGGGAAAGAGCCGAGATCCCTTCACCGGGAGTGACCTCTTTAGCAAAGGTTTTCGTCACTATATTTTTCTAAAAAGCTATTCGGTTCCTTCGACGATATAAAGTTCATTACGTTAAAGGTTTTGGCCAGAAACCATTCGTAGCCCTCCGTCGTTTCAGACGGGTAGCACGTAGTATTCATTCTATGTTTGTTGGCCTTCGTCAAGGCATAGTGTATGGTAGCTGCTTGTTGCCTTTCTGCTGCATAGATAGATGCGTTGGTTTGGGACAGTCATATAGCCTTGTTGACCTTCGTCAAGGTCTTGTACGGGTGGGTTCAAATTAACCTGGATAATGACGGGTAGAACTTGACATGTGACTTATGATTTGTTGACCTTCGTTAAGGTCATAAGAGCATGGGGCAAAAATCACATCGGGAGTTTCAAAAGAACTGAAACTTGCCAGATATGCGCATACCTTCTGGAGTGTGATAACGTGAACGGATTCCGTCACGTTATCATGCGATGATAGTTGGATCCCGATTCCCAATGATGAGTTGGTTTACTCGTCGGGTGATCCCGGCTAATTCTTCTTTCAGGTTTGGGGAAGAATTTGACGTTACAGTGGGAGGTTTCCAGATTAGATAAAGTGATAACCATTCTGATCTAGGTTAGAGTACACGCTGAGTGTTTCTTTTCTCTCTCTCTTTGGCAGCGACCATTGACCCGACCCTAGACTATGACTCAGTGACCAAGTTGACCGAACCATCTTAACGCTGGCTTTTCGATTGTCAGAGTTGCAAACCTCATTTGCACTCCTACTTTTACCCTTTTTTCCAGGACACCCCGTATTACTATGAACGTCCACTTCCATTGGACAAAACCATCGTATGGTTATATACGAACTCGAAGGAATTCGAGGATGGTTTTTGGTTCTGGAGAAAACGAATAGGAATATTCAGTTGTCTTTTCCTTTTACCTTCTCTCTCAGATTGCGAGTACTCCTTGGTTTAGGAGATAGTACACCTATTGCGCAAATTGGATAGTCTTCTTCCAAACCTTAGGCTGGTGCCGAACGGTAGGAAATGAAGAAAACCAATTAGCCTAAACGGTGTACAGAAGGTATTAAGTTAAGACAAAGAAAGGGATTAGTAAGAGGGCAAAGTAAATTGCGACTGCTATTCATGACCAAAGCAAGTATTTCTTCGCCAATCCTAAATCACCTTTGTATTTCTCCAGGACACTCCGTATCACTACGAAGATCCCAAGTTTATTGGATAATCCATCGTATGGTTTTATACGAACTCGAAAGGAACTTGTTCCAGTTCGGGGATGGATCCTGGTTCAGCAGAAATATGAATAAAGTTCATTCAGGTGTCTTTTATCTTCACCTTCTCTCGCGTTGCGAGTGCTCCTAGGATTAGGACAGTACACCCATTATGCTTATTGGATAGTCTTCTTCCAAACCATAGGCTGGTGCCGAACGGTAGGGAAGGAAGAAATCCATTTGGCCTAAAGGGGTTTACAGAAGGTAATGACTAAAGACATATAAAGGGATTTGGAGAGATAGCAAAGAATTATACGGTTACAGTTGTGAATCTGGATAATGGAAGAGGCATTACTATGAATACCCAGATACCCCATCGAAACATTCCAATGTTTCAGTTTCACTATGTACAGTTAAAAGAGAACTGATTTCCCAATTAGACACTTGCTCCAGGGTATGTATTTACCAGGTTGGATTCTCACATTTGTATTGTTTTGCAGATGATGAGTGGGAGTAAGTTATTGGGAATTAGGTGATCATCCTCATTATATCGGGATTCGTTGTAATTGGTGATATTTGAGGAAGCCACCTGGGTTGTTTGCCGGACGACAAATATATGGTTTTGAATATCCGTTCTTGTGCACCAATTTCAAATTGATATATCTGTACGTCTATTTTCATAGACTGAGATATACCTTTTTGAGATTATGTCCATGACATTTACCTATATCAGTGGATGGTTAGGTAAGGAGCATTAAACAGCGGTGTAATTCTTCTTAACCATAAGTACAGTTTTTAACCTACGACACACAGTGAATGAGTTATTAGACTCAAGGGACTTATACAGAGTATTGTATGTTGTCCAGTGTCCATTAGGACAGAGGGGTTGGTCCTCGTACTATATTCTGTTTACTTATGACTTCTCTCGTTCTTAGACAAGTGTTTCGTAGAAACACAGGATCCAAGTTTTGAGAAGTTATAGGTATAAGAATAAAGTAGAGAACCAGGTATTGCAAGTATCGGGATTCTTCAAAGTGATCGAAGATGTAGGTACTTGTATATGGTATTTAGTTGATAGTAATGGTTAAGAGAACTTGCTTCTCTTTCAGGTTACTCATAATTGGAAGCATTCCTAAGTTGAGTAACGCTGATCGGCCTCCTTCTATTTAGTTGACATGCACTGGAGACAGCTGCATGATTTGAATCTGGTTCAATTAAATCAGTGCCTCTGTTTCTATATTGGATATAGAACAGTTCATATCTTGACATTGTTAAGGTACGGGGAGTTGTCCAGCTTATGCTTAAAACCAGACTCTGGATAACTCAAGGCACGTTTCTGTAATGGCTGTTTGTGGGTTGACCCGGGCTATGACGAGGGTTGATATTCTACCATCTGGAAGATCAATAGTGATATTGTTCTTGAATCTCCACAGTTTTAATTAAAAATTGATTTTTTCAGAAAACAGTAGTGGGAGTATGATAGAACTGGAAGTGATTCCAGAACCGCAAACGATTACTGAAGATTTGATAAGAACCTAAATATTCAATCTGGTTTGACATTCCATTGGCCACTCCGCAGATATGGTGGGTAACCTCAGGCGCTCGAGAGGTACTTCGGTATGCTCAAGGACGGTGGCAGGGAGGTTCTTGTTTATCCAGACTTGCCATTGCTGTTGTTCCAGACTGTGAGACCCGGCAGGAGGATGAGTATAGCGTCGTTCTAAACTAGCTTTAGAAGTGTACGTCTATATGACTCTTCCATAGGGTTGTCATAGTCAGTGGGAGCCGCGGAAGCATTGGTGGACATCAGGCTTATGTCTATTTATAGACTAAAGCAGATATAGCGGAGATAGATCATCTATTTCTGATGTGACAGTCATAGGTTTGACTTCATCAGAATAAGGGATGGATCTGTTAAGAAGGTAGTAGGGTGTGATGTCCTGGTATTTGATAACATACACAGAGTAGGAAATGATGTTCCTATACTACGATCGGTTATACTTTGGTCGTCACACAGTGGTTTCTCCACATAGGACTTGGATATTATATCAGACATTCTGGTTACTAGATCTATGGTTTTAGATCTAGATTTGGGTGGTTTCCCAATCTGGGTACTTTGACCGCATTCTAAGAGTATTTAGAATGGATGACCCCTGGCATGGTGGTGTACCTGCAGGTAATGGAGTCACCCTCTCTAAAGGTTTCTTACAGACTAAAGGGGAGAGGGATGTGCATGATTGGCAGATCACTTGCTTAGGCAATTGAGTCAATCATGAGATGTCAAGTACCGCACCAGATGTTATTCTTGCAGTAGGTGCAATAAGTTGATATTCATCCAATCCTGGAGAAACAATCGGAAGCAGTTTTAGAACGTAAGTTGATGTTCTAGGGATATGATAACAACATTCTCCTTTGGGAGACAGTTATCATTCCAGGCTTCCAAGGTGACCTGGATGGCAGAGTGGCTATCAGAGTTATAGTTTTCCCTTTGACGAGGGGCAGTATTTTGGAAAGGTAGTCCAGGGGGATACTGAGGGAAGGCATGGCGCAGGATACTGATTAAGTTCAGTTGATGATACAGTCTAAGAAGTTTGGATTTGGAGTTCACTTATGAGCTAGGTCCCATCAGATATCCAGACATATTCTAAGAAAGGTATTGCTCATTTCAGGAGATGGCTTTCTCCGCGAATTTGAGATAAAGAGAGACATAGAAAGAAACACCATAACGGATCCACTCACTGAGGCTATTCCTCGAACGCAATAGTTTCGCAAACGAGCTTTGTGAGACTGACTAGTAGAGGAGTTGGGTGTTCGGTATCACACGGGCTGTGAGTATGCGACATCGCAACAATTAGCCTTGAGTGCAAGTGGGAGATTGTTGGAGATAGTGCCCTCAGAGTCAATTATTGGATCACAGGCACGTGATTGCAATGATTGAGGGGAGGACCTGTCCCAGTAGGACAGTCTTACTCAAGATGATAGTATGCTATCTGGTTTATCTTTATCATCGTGTACTGCTTTAGGTGACCTTACGAGTCGCTATTACACGTTGATAGAGCCCCTAGGATTCTTGCTTGACTTCCAGCAGTATGAGGGCGATCATATAAGTGGGTGCTGGGGTCTATAAGCACATCCTTAAAAGGTCCCTAGTCGTGGGAGTTTCGAGACAGGGCATCGATTCTCCGGAGTAGACTAGTGTATACAGTCGAGACCCCGACGAGGGGCGGTGGCCGGTCTCACAAGCCACTGGTGTCAGTTGGTTCACCTAAGATGTATACAGGTGCTCATTGGGTTATGAGTACACCGGACAGGACTCGCCGGGAATCTGCTAGTTGGTATTATACCCGACGTCAGATAGTAGTTCCCAGGTGATATGTGTAAAGGTTAGTTCATCGACCTGAGATCATCATTTATCTCGTGTGAGTTCCCACTGTGCTTTGATTACTACCCTACCACGCTCAAAGGAGACGTGCAAACAGGTTTTAGTTGGGTACAGTCCCGAGCCACATGGAGGCAGTGAGCGGATCTTCAGGGGTTCGTCTCTCCCGGTATTGGGGGTGAGGTCGCGCTGTGTCTAGGAGAGCCAGAACATGAAAAGTCCTTGGCCAAGGTAGGAGATTTGCTGGTAGGTATTCCAGTAGTATCTCAGTGTGTTCTGGGCTACACTCCGACACGACTTGTACCGCTATTAGGGGTCTGACTTTTACCAACCCCCTAGGCCCGCCATGCGATGCTCATAGACGAACGGACCGGACTGTACGGATATTGTCACTGACATGCTCAGCAGGGTGTCAGGATGAGTTCGCTCATCGACGTCCCTTTTGGTCAATAGCTGGTGGCCCGTCACGTATGGCTAATAACTCTGACGTGCTAGTTGTTAAATCCACAGCCATAGTATTGACGAGTCTTTAGAGTCCACCACACATACAGTTACTCAGGTTTCGGGAGAAACACTGTAGAGGCCGTATGGAGATATGGCAGGGTTCGATCAGATACGTGCGGTATTGCACGGATCGTGATCGGACGGTTTTTACTAGCCGGCTTTGGCTTAAGCCGGATCCTAGTATTTGATAGTGTAGATTTTGTCTCTTTGCTTTTGTGTTCAGTGGGAATACAAATGCGGGCATGTATATGCAGTCGCAGGGTTTTCCTATAATTTATTACGGGATCAGTTTTCTGAAGTTGCCAGTTTGCATTTCGTTTCGGCCGGTTTTCCTTTGTTCCTTCACGGCCGGACTTTATCGTTCGAGGGTGTTATTTGCAGTTTGCAAATAACATTTTGTGGAGGGGTTTTCTTGCATATGATGGCTTCATGATTTGACTAGTATCATGAGATCCTTTTTCTTTCTTATCTTTTGCATTATGAGAAAAGAATGGATTAGATTTTGATGGGTTGAGATTTGAGTTTGGTGTGACCTTTTTTCTTGCATTATCTTTTCTTTTATCCATGGATTTATTCATTCCATTATCTCCACCATGGAGGAGAGGGCCGGCCACTTGAGGGGTGAGGAGGAAATGAGAGAGAGAGCTCATTTTGTGAGGGAATTTGATCATCTCATTTTTCTTGCTCCAAAATCTTAAACCCCTCTCCAAAGTTCTTTTGATTCTCCACCTCCATCCTCCATGGCAACTAAACCCCAAAGAGACATAGACTCTACACTAGCCTACAGCAAATCTTGGACGCGTCGGCTAGCCAACTTCGCGCCCGAGTTGCCTCGGTCAAGAGGTGGGAGCCCGTAAAAGAATCCGGCTACGTGGTGCACTTTCCGACGAGGACATGACGGACGGAGATTCCGTGGGAGATCGGAGTGGACATGAAGACCGAAGGACACAGATCGCTTGGTATAACTTCTCTACTCTTTTCTAGTTTGCTAGTAGCTAGGTTAATGGCCCGATCTGGGTTAAAAGTGCGCGGTGGTGCCGGTTTGCTAGTTTGCAAAGTTTTTTGTTTCCGCGTTTCCGGCGTCGGATCGACGGCCGGGGCGCCGCCGCGGACTTACAAACATCTTTAGGTTTCTTTTATTTCATTAATCTCATTAATGAAGTCCCATTTTATTATGCTTCACAAGCATCACATTTGAAACGAAATCTGCAATATAACATATATCTCATATATATAATATAAACATTCGTCTCAGGCAGTAATATGATCTCATCACAGAACATTGCAGCAGAAGAACATATATGAAATATTGGATATACTAGGACGTCCGTGTTTTTAATATGAGCCTGTATAAAACACAGATTCCACGATCGCGATGAATAGCCAAACCCACATCCCTAGACTCCTACGAGAGCGGCAAGTAACCCTGCCAGTTCTAGAGTTAGGAGACGCGATCTCGACTCCTTGAGATGGTCTCCCACTGGACCCTAGAATCCGGTTATTTGTGCTCCCCGCCTTGGGTCTAACCAAATGCGGAAAAGGTAAATAATATACAATGGTGACATCATCCTCAGCCCGGAAGTGCCCCAATAAAAGAATATTACATACAATGAATTTTACATGAATGAAAAAGAAAAACTCTCATCTCACATAAAACCCCCGGCTATTCAGAACGCGACGATCCAATATAACATATCACAGCAACACATAATATCACATATCATCAACGTAAGTAAATATGCGTATCCCAATTGTCATTGATGTATAGCAACGAAACCGGCGATACACCACATATTACACTTACGGTCGCAGAAAAGAAAGTGTAAAACTACAACAGTTGGAATCCCCAACCTCCTAAGACATCGCATGCCTAACCAAATGAATTGCTTAGACATCTCATGCCTAAAAATTATAAACCCCGCATTTTAGTCTCAATCTTGAAAACACTTTTCAATATCTAGTCGGGCAATTCAACAAGATTCCCGACATCCTGATCGAATGCTCATCGCAAATTTTAGTAGACGACCGCACCCCCGGATGCCGCCGACGAAGTGCACTAAGGCGGAACACCGCTGCCGCGAGCACTCGAGCGGATGCTTTTGGCAACGGGGTTCTCCTGCAGTCACTTGGTTGGGGCTATGAGGCGTGGCTATCTATTAAGTTTACCCGGCGAGTATCCGTGTATGCTACATGATTGCGACGGACTTTTGATCTCATCAAAATCCCGTGGCAACCGATCAAATGACACTAAACTGCTAGATTTATAACATTCAAATTAGTTATCTCATAACTACATGTGGATTCCAAATATTGTATCACATTCCAGATAAATAGACAATGTTAAACTTTCCGATCGAATAAACAAACACCCAAGATTTCCCAAATAGTTCTCAACGCTTGAAATTAGTTTAAAAACATCCATCACATACCACAGTACCAATGGTCCAGCCGTAGAAGGGTCAAACCAATGCCTCACATGTGGCAACGCCGTACTGCCCCAAACCCTAAGGTTTAGAGGCAGTTCAGACGGTCATATAATCAAGTTAAGGTTTGTGTTCTTCTAGAGGGTCCACCGCGTTACTTGCACGACTTAGAATGTTCTTAAACTACGGAAAAATTCAACACTTGGAAATTTTCCGGCAGGGGAAAAAGTGAGTTATTGATATCCGTTCAAACTTTTTAACACGTTCTAAAATTACCCGGAAAAAACTTAAACGAAGTTAAACTTTCCGATCGAATCAATGAATACAAAATAATCCCCAGAACACTCAACACTTGAGTAAGATTAAAAATACCCAGAATCAAGTACAGGTACCTACGGATATTACTGTTCAAATACGTGTCCCCAATTCACTCTTTTGGCCGCCGAAACGCCGCGACAAGCATGTTCTTGCCGCGGTTCCGTGGCACTTTGAGAGCCTTGGGGGCTCGTATTTCATGGTAATCCTTAGAATTCCCTGCTGATTTTTTTGAGTATTTTTAATGCAGAAAAAATCACATTTTTTGAAAATATCCAGAGAGTGGTCGAAACCGGGGTTTCGGGGTTCGATCGGACTGTAAACTTCGTCTAGACTTCGCCAAAAGCTTTAGCTTGGCTCTGATACCACTGTTGGGTTACTAGGCAATTTCACAAGGGTCTACAAGGTATCAACCATGCCCGATTTCAATTTTAGACGTGCCGAACAACCCTAACCAAGATCGTAGACTAGAGATTATGCGAAAACAATAAGCAAGTAAACTACTTTACTTCTAAGAGTTTGGGATTACAACCTTTGTAGTCCGGTCCTTCACTTCAATAGCTCCGTGTAGTAGTCCCTTCGTTGCAATCACGATCGTCTGAACTCCAGAGAGGCTCCCGCGAAGAAACGAACGTGCTTTCTTCGATGACTTCGAGGCCGAAGATGATCTACGTCGAGGAGACACTGAATCAAGCTATTCCTTCACTAGGTCATGAACTTTGTGAAGAGAACACACTCTACTACATGGCAAGTGGTAAAGGATGAAGAAGTAGGAGGTGGGCACACTTTAGAATTGATTTTCTCACACTTATTCTCAAAACTCCATTAGAGATATCAAGCTTTTTCATGGAGCTTGAAGAAGAAGAAGAAGACTTGTGAATAATTCATCCAAATGAATTATTGCACCCATGGTTGAGTTAAGCCCTCATGGCTAACTCATGTAGAGAATTAACTCATGGCTATGGTTAAAGGTTGGGTTTGATAAATATCTTAAACTAGACAAAAGGGTTGACTTTGTCAAAGCTTATCCATAAGCTTTTGTGCAAGCTTTAGCATAACAAACTCATTCTCTTTTGAATTAGCTTAACATAAATAGAAACCCTAACTTAACCCTAGCAATGTGTTAATCTCATTTACCCATCTTTTATGTATCATCAAACATGACACAATCCATGTACACAAATGTACATATCACGTATATATATACAATGTGCACATCACGTGAGAAAAGAAAACAATTGTGAGCTTAATATTAGTTAATGTATTATAATATATCAAATATATAATTATACATTAAATTATCAAATCAACTCTTGATTTAATAATCCGGCTATATCATATATAACCGACTAATATCAAATGCAACATCTTATCGAATCAACGCTCGATCCGATAACTTGGCTATATCATATATAACCAATCATGTCACACATCGCGAGAATATAATGCGGTATCACATACTCGTATTAATCTCGTTCCCACACATATCATATATGCGCTCCTACTCCGTTTCGCTTGATCCAGGAAACCTCTGTGTAGGACACTAAAGACTCGTCAATACGCCGGCAGTAGGTGATGATCATATCAAACACCCAAAAGCCGCAAGCGGTCTGCTAAACGTAACGGCCACCCGGGTATTGAGCGATCAGAAGATCAACAAGCAAGCCTGTACTTTCTCCAGCGAATCCAATCAGTAACACTCCCGTACAGTCCGGTCTCTTCGTCTGATATGTCGCATATCTCGCCTAGGGGTGGTAAACGTCAAACCCCAGTAGCTTGATAAGTCGTGTCGATATGAGGTCTATAACAGTTCAATAAACTACTGATAACACTTACCAGTAAATCTCAGCAATCCTGGCCAGGGATTTCCAGTTATAGCCAATCGAACACAGTGCAACATCAACTCCCTATACCGGGAGAGACGAAACCCCTCCTATCGCTCATTGCCTTCATGTGATTTGGGACTGTACCCAAAATCCACCTTTTTACACGCCCCATTGGACGTGGTATGATGGAAATCAAAGCACAGTGGGAATCACACAAGACTCTATGACGATCTCGGGTCTACAGACTAACCTGTACCAGTGTCACCAGAGAATTGCCATCTGACGTGAGGTATAATACCATCTGGGAGTTCTCGTCGAGTCCGTCCAGTGTACTCAGTTTTCACTAAGCACCCGTATACATTCTCTGATGTCAAACACCAATGGATATGGGATCATCCATCTCCCATCATATAGATCAAGAAGCGCATACGCTAGTCTACTCTGGAGTATCGATGCCCTGTCTCGGTACTCCCACGACTAGGAACATTTGAAGGATGTACTTGGCGACTACACTGTCCCCACTAGTATGATCTGCATCATAGTACGGGTAGTCAAGTACTCATCCTACGGGCTTTATTAACATGTAACATAGAGACAATCAAAGTACATGTTAAGATAAAGAGCAACCAGATAGCATACTATCATGTCGAGCAAGAAAGTCCTTCCTATATATGTCCAAGCATCCACTACAATATACATCGTATGTATAGTATTGGCATCTAGGGCATACATATAACTAACATCCTTCACTTCTAAAGCTCCAAGTAGTAGTCCCTTAGCTCCAAGTGGCGAAAGGAACGACCTTGCTTAAGGATCTTCGAGGCCGAAGATGATCCACCTTGAGGAATCTCTAACTCAAGCTAGCTCTTCACTAACTAAGGAATTAGTGAAGCAAACAACCTAATCTAATGAGCTAGATGAGAGTAGGTTGATGAAGTAGGAATTTTTCTTACTTTAGAAATCACTTTCTCATTTTCTTTTCTCACCTCACTAAAAGCTAGAGAGCAAAAATTGAAATGAAGAAGAAGAAGGTTGTGTAGAACTAGGGTGAGGAAAATATCTCCAAGATATAGTGTAGAGAGTTAAGCATAGTTAAAGATAATGATTGGATTATAAAATATGTAGAGTAAAACAAAATTAGTGGAATTAGTCAAGGCTTCTACATGCTTCTACAAGCATCCAAGCCATGTCAATTTCCACCTAATTTTGAATTATCTCATAATAAATAATCACCCAAAAAATCTTTAGTCTTGGTGTGAGTCTCATACACTCATGTCCAATGTATCATCCCCCATGACACAATATATAAATACATATATTAATATATATTACATATATATTAAATGTATGCCAAAGAGAAGAAAATCTTTAGTGAGCAATATTAGTTAATACATATTTATATATCAAATATATTAATATATATCAAATTATAAAATCAACACTTGATTTAATAATCTGGCTATATCATATATAACCAACTAATATCATTTATATATCAATTTATCGAATCAACACTTGATTCAAGAACTCGATTATATCATATATAACCGACCGATATAATATATCGCGAGATTAGAATACGGTATAACATGCACGTAATTAATTAAGGTCCAACACATATCATATATGTGCCCTACTTCGTTTTGCTTGAGCTAGGAAACCTCTGTGTGGGACTCTAAAGACTCGTCAATACGTCAGCAATAGGTAATGATCATATCAGTTACCCACAAGCCGTCAGCGGTACTAGCTGGACGTAACGACTATCCAGGTTATGAGCGAATAGAAGATCAACAAGCAAGCTTATCCAAACTCCCCGCAAAGCCTATAAGCAACACTTACCACACAGTCCGGTCTCTTCGTCTGATATGTCGCATATCAAGTCTAAGGGTGGAATTGTCAGACCCTAATAATGATAAGTCATGCCGATGTATGGCTCATAACGGTCAGGAAACTACTGATAACACTTACCAGTAAATCTCATGAGTAGCTCTGGCCAGGGACTTCCAGTTTTAGCCAATCGAGCATAGCGCAACATCAACCCCCAATACCGGGCTCCTATCGCTCATTGCCTCAATGTGACTCGGGACTGTACCCAAAATCCACCTGTTTGCAAGACTTATTTGAGCCGTGGTAGGGAGGAAATCAAAGCATAATGGTAACCACACAAGACTCTATGACGATCTTGGCTCTACAGACTAATCTGTACCAGTGTCACCAGAGAACTGCTATCTGACGATAGGTATAGTACCATCTAGGAGTTCTCGGCGAGTCCTGTTCGGTGTACCCATTCTCTAATGAGCACCTGTGTACAATCTTTGATGTCAAACACCAATGGTTGTGGGATCAACCATCGCCCCATACAGGGTCAAGAAATGTACACTCTAGTCTACTCTAGAATATTGATGCCCTGTCTCGATAATCTCTCGACTAAGAACGGTTAAATGATGTACTTATGGACCACGCTGGTCCCACTAGTATGATCTGCATCATAGTCCCGGTAGTTAAGTACATATCCTAAGGGCTTTATCAACATGTATCAGAGAGACAGTATAATAATACAAGTGTACACATTAAGATAAAGAGGAACCATATAGCATACTATTATGTCGAGCAAGAAAGTCCTCTATATATGTCCAAGCATCCACTATAATATACAATAATTGCCTCTAGGGCATACATATGACTAACAATCTCCCATTTGCACTAATGCTAGTTGTTGTAGTATCTCATGCCCAACATCCCAAAAAGTCTCTCAAACTGCCTTCGTGTCAACTCTCCTGACCTTAATCCGCTCTGAGTGGATCCGTCGTGTTATCCTTCATGTCAACTCTCCTGACCTCGATCTCCCGGCGATCAACTATCTCCCGGATCAGGTGATACCGCCTAAGAATATGTCTGGATTGCTGATGGGACCAGGGTTCCTTGGCCAAAATTACAGCTCCATTATTATCACAATACAAGGGTATTGGATGCTCAATGGATGGAACCACACCAAGTTCAGCAATTAACTTCTTCATCCAGACAGCATCGTTGGCAGCGATGTATTCAGCCTCCATCGTCGAGTCTGCCACGGTATCTTTCTTGGAACTCTTCCAACATACCGCCCTTCCATTGACGGTAATGACAAAACCCGAGACCGACTTACTGTCGTCCTTATCACTCTGGAAGCTCGAATCAGTAAATGACTCCACTTGGAGTTCTCCGTTACCATACACCAAGAACATTTCTTTAGTCCTTTTCAAGTACTTAAGAATGTTCTTCACAGCTGTCCAGTGCTTCTCCCCGGGATCTGATTGATACCTGCTTACCATTCTAAGTGCGTAAGATACATCTGGTCTGATACATAGCATCACATACATGATAGAACCGACTGCCGAAGCATACGGTATCCCTTGCATGCGAGCCCTCTCCAAATCAGTCTTGGGAGACATCACTTTGGAGAGAGTTATTCCTGAACAAGCGGGTAAATTACCACGCTTATAATCTTCCATACTAAAGCTCTTTAGTATGGTGTCAATGTACCTGGATTGGGACAATCCCAACATCCGTTTAGATCTATCTCTATAGATCTTAATCCCCAGGATGTAGAAGGCATCTCCTAGATCTTTTATGGAGAACTTTGTGATAAGAAGAGATTGACCGAGTGTAGCATAGGAATATCATTTCCTATCAAGAGTATGTCATCCACGTACAATACGAGAAAGATGACCTTACTCTCTACAACCTTCTTGTATATACAAGGTTCATCTACGTTTTTTATGAAGTCAAACTCTTTGACTGACACATCAAAACAGATGTTTCAGCTCCGCGATGCCTTCTTTAATCCGTAGATTGATTTAAGCAGCTTGCACATCTTTCCGTTGCTCCCACTATCTACGAAGCCTTCTGGTTGTGTCATGTACACGCTCTCTTCTAAATCACCATTTAGAAAAGCTGTTTTGACGTCCAACTGCCAGATTTCGTATGATGGTATGCAGCAATGGCAAGTAGGATCCTGATTGACTTAAGCATAGCCTCTGGAGAAAATGTTTCATCATAATCGACACCTGTTCGTTGACGAAAACCTTTTGCTACAAGTCTAGCTTTGAAGTTCTCAACCTTTCCATCTACACCAAGTTTTTTCTTAAAGATCCACTTGCTCCTGATGGGTTTTACCCCTTCAGGAGCAACTTCCAAAGTCCATACTTTGTTGGTGTACATGGATTCTATCTCAGATCGTATTGCATCCAGCCATTTCACAGAGTCTCCACTTGTGATGGCTTGCTCCAAACTAGTTTGGTCATCATCTACCATGATGCAATCCTCACTCCCACCGTCAATAAGAAAACCTTAGTATCTCTCAGGTGGATGAGGAACCCTACTAGATATGCAGAGAGGCTGAGGTTCGTCAGAGACTAATGGATCCTCCTGTTCCATCAAATCATTAGCTGTAGTTTGTGCAGCTGGAACTTTTTCCAGTTCTACCTCATTACCACTAATTTCTTTTACAAGAAATTCCTTTTCTAAAAAGGTGGTATGTTGAGCAACAAACACCTTTTGTTCCTCAGTATGGTAGAAAAGATATCCATGTGAATTCTTTTGATATCCCACAAACTTGCAAAGAACTGACCTTGCCTCGAGTTTGTTCGGATTTTGCTTTTTGACATAGGCCGGACAACCCCATATCTTAACTCGTTTAAGATATGGTCTCTTTCCACTCCATATTTCATATGGTGTCTTAGGCACAGATTTAGATGGAACTTGATTCAATAGGTATGCGGCTGTCACAAGTGCATAGCCCCAAAAGGAAATATGTAACTCAACATTAATCACTATAGAGCGCACCATATATAATAGGGTGCGGTTTATCCGCTCCGAAACTCCATTGTGCTGTGGTGTATATGGAGGAGTAAGCTGAGAGAGAATCCTATTCTCTTTTAGATAGTCACAGAATTCCATGCTCAAGTATTCTCCTCCCCGATCATATCGAAGGACTTTAATACTTTTACCAGTTTGGTTCTCTATTTCACACTTATATTCCTTGAATTTCTCAAAAGCTTCAGATTTGTGTTTCAACAAGAACACATGTTCGAATCTTGAGAGATCATCGGTGAATGTAATAAAGTACGAGAAACTATTCCTGGTATGTGTAGACATAGGACCGCATACATCACTATGTATCAGTCCCAAGAGTTCAGTATCTCTTTCTCCGTGTCCGGTAAACGGAGTTTTTGTCATCTTGCCTTTGAGACATGACTGGCAAGTTTCATAATATGTAAATTCGAACTGATTCAAATATCCATCTTTATGTAACTTAGCTAGTCATGTCGTATTGATATGACCTAGTCTACAATGTCACAAGAAGGCTTCGTTTAATTCTAAACTTTTCCTTTTGTGAATGTTCTGTATACTTAGAACTGCATTCTGATTTAGAACGTATATACCATTACATAGTGTACCAAACCCAATCAACACTTGATTTAGGAAAATGTTCATAACATTATCCTCTAATGCAAAGTTATATCCATCTTTGTGTAATAAAGTGACTGATATAATGTTGCACATCATTTTTGGTATGAAATAACAGTCGTTCAGAACCAATGTATTACCATTTGGTAATACAAGGAGATATTCACCAACTACTTTGGTAGCAACAGTTGCTCCATTCCTTACTACGAGAGACTTATCACCTTTTTCCAGTTCTCTACATCTTCTTAACCCTTGTATCATATTAAAAACATGGATTCCTGATACGGTATCTAATACCCAGGACGTAAAGAAAACTGAGAAACAGTTCTCGGTAACGAACACACCCGAAGAAGATGCATCATCATGCTCTTTCTTCATTCAGGTTGCATGGGAATCCAAATGTTCCCCTATTTCCTGCTCGGAATTACGAAAATAATAAGGTAGAGCGGAACCAACGTTCCCCAGCTCAGTATAATAAATGGGTTCGGTCAATACATTCATATTATTATCTTAATTAAGGCGTGTCATGGTCGCTACCTGGAGAGAGGGAGAAGAAAACACTTTAGCGTACGCTCTTGCAAGATTAGATTGGTTATTATCTTATCTAATCACGATGGCTCCCACTGTTTTTATCAAATCTTCCTTCAAACCCTAAAAGGTAAGATTAGCCGGGATTAATTACACCCTATAAGTTCGCTAATCGGTCAGCCAGGAAGGTATTGGTACTTCGAGGGAGTCTCCCCATGCTTTCGCATGGAACTAATTAAATAACCTCATTTCTTCAGGGGCATAACCCCGTTAACACCTTACTTAGACACCCACTGGATTAGCTAAATGTGAAGTGAAAAACTCTCCCAGGAGTAACTTTTACTAGCAGTGGGTATCGGGATCCAACTATCTCATAGAAAATATGCAATCTCATTGCAAATTTCAACACTTGAAATTCCCAATATCTGTTTTTGCCCTAAGCGATTTATGACCTTGACAAGTTCAACAAACCATAAACCACATATCAAGTTCAACCCGTTCATTTCCTGATTGAATTAAACCCACCCGTACGACCCTTGACAAGGTCAACAAGGTCGTACGACTACCCTAATCCAATCGCATCATATGGTTACAGATAAGCACTAATCAGCTTGTTGGAGATAGTGCCCTCAAAGTCAATTATTGGATCACAGGCACGTGATTGCAATGATTGAGGGAGGACCTATCCCGGTAGGACAGTCTTACTCGAGATGATAGTATGCTATCTGGTTTATCTTTATCATCGTATACTGCTTTAGGTGACCTTACAGGTCACTATTGCACGTTGATAGAGCCCCTAGGATTCTTGCTTGACCACCAGCAGTATGAGGGCGATCATATACGTGGGAGCTGGTAGTCTATAAGCACATCCTTAAAAGGTCCCTAGTCGTGGGAGTTTCGAGACAGGGCATCGATACTCCAGAGTAGACTAGTGTATACAGTCGAGACCCCGACGAGGGGCGGTGGCCGGTCTCACAAGCCACTGGTGTCAGTTGGTTCACCTAAGATGTATACAGGTGCTCATTGGGTTATGAGTACACCGGACAGGACTCGCCGGGAACATGCTAGTTGGTCTTATACCTGACCTCAGATAGCAGTTCCCTGGTGACATGTGTACAGGTTAGTTCATCGACCTGGGGATCATCATTTGTCTCGTGTGAGTTCCCACTGTACTTTGATTACTACCCTACCACGCTCAAAGGAGACGTGCAAACAGGGTTTAGTTGGGTACAGTCCCGAGCCATATGGAGGCAGTGAGCGGATCTTCAGGGGTTCGTCTCTCCCGGTATTGGGGGTGAGGTCGTGCTGTGTCTAGGAGAGCCATTACACGAAGCCCTCGGCCGAGGCAGGAGATTTACTGGTAGGTATTCCAGTAGTATCTCAGGGTGTTCTGGGCTACACTCCGACACAACTTGTACCGGTTTTGGGGGTCTGACTTTTACCAACCCCTAGGCCTGCCATGCGATGCTCATAGACGAACCGACCGGACTGTACGGATATAGTCACTGACAGGCTCAGTAGGGTGTCAGGATGAGTTCGCTCATCGACGTCCCTTTTGGTCAATAGCTGGTGGCCCGTCACGTATGGCTAATACCTCTGACGTGCTAGTGGTTAAATCCACAGCCATAGTATTGACGAGTCTTTAGAGTCCACCACACATTCAGTTACTCAAGCTTTCGGATGAAAAGCTGTAGAGGCCGTATAGAGATATGGCACGGTTCGATCAGATACGTGCGGTATTGCACGGATCAGGATCGGACGGTTAGTACTTGAGGCCGTATGGATAAATGGCAGGGTTCGATCAGATACGTGCGGTATTGCACGGATCAGGATCGAACGGATATTACTAGCCGGCTTTGGTTTAAGACGGATCCTAGTATAGTACAATGTAGATTTTGTCTCATTACATTTGTATTTCGGTCGGAATACAAATGCGGGTGTGTATACACAGTATCGTGGTTTTCCTGTAATTAATTACGGGACCAGTTTTCTGGAGTTGCCAGTTTGTTTTCCGTTTCAGCCATTTTCATTTGTATCTTTCAATGGCCGAAGATTGGTGGAGGAGGGCTTATTTGCATTTGTGCAAATAGGCATTTGTGGAGGGTGTTCTTTGCATTATTATTGTATCATGATGGTGCACCATCCATTGACTTGACTTTTTTGCTTCATGATAGTTTTCATGATTGCTTGACTTTGGATATGATGATGGTTGTTGTTGGAGTGTTGGGTTTTGTTGTGATCATTTGATTTTCTCATCATCACTTGCTTTCCACCCACCTCTTTGTCTTTGCTCTCTCTCTCCACTCACCATGGCAAGGCTGGCCAAGTAGTGGGCTGTCCCAAAATTTTGGGTAGGGAAATTTTGTTCTTTTGGCTTCACAAAATCCATTTAGCTCCTCCTCCAAAAGATATAGTTCATTCCTCCACCAAATGGCAAACTCCATAACCCCAAATGAGACATGGTTCTACACCATTCTGCAGCAAACCTTGGGCATGTCGACTCGCCAGCTTCGTGCCCGAGTTGCCTCGGTATAGAGGTGGGAGCCCGTAAAAGAAGCAGGCGACGTGGTGCTTTTCCGGCGAGGAGATGGAGACAGGACATTCCGCGGGAGATCGGGACGACGGCGAGAAGACCGGAGGACACGGATCGCTCGGTATATCTCTCTTCCCCATCTAGTAGTTAGCTAGGACTATTTAATGGTACGATCCGGGTTTTTAGTGCGCGGTGGTGCCGGTTTGAAAATTTAAAGTTAACCATCGCTTCCACATTTGGCCTCGGGATGGAGGCCGGGGCGCCGCCGTGCGCTTACAGTGGTATTAGAGCCTCGCCATTAACATAGTCTAGCTTTGTCTAATGTGTTTACATTTCCGATCGAACAATTTTCCAAAAACCGTATTTTTCTTCACATCAGTTTCTGTCGAAATTTTTTTTAAGTCCAAAAATTTTTCAGGTTGTCTCAGAATGATGTGTAGGACATTCTAAGAGTTCTATGAAAATTTAGGCTCGTGAACAGTCATAGCCACCGCGGAACCGCGGCCAAACCCATGCTTGGGCCGCGGTTCCGCCGCGACTTGAACTGTTCAGTCCCCCAAAATTCTACAGAATGCTCCTGAGTGGAAAATAGGTTTTCTGGAATGTTATTTTTTGGGCATAGATTTCTTGATGTGCTACAGTAGTACTTTGGGGCCCACTTGGTAAAATTTGATCGATCGGATATTTTAAACACATTATTTCACAGTATTTACATTATATCTGCGACCGTGAATGTCACTTGATCGGTAAA
The DNA here is from genome assembly GCA_030015575.1 of Agapanthus africanus. Taxonomy (NCBI): domain Eukaryota; kingdom Viridiplantae; phylum Streptophyta; class Magnoliopsida; order Asparagales; family Amaryllidaceae; genus Agapanthus; species Agapanthus africanus. Next base: position 215,172,237 of record JASDDO010000004.1, read on the forward strand.
TCCTGTCTAACTGCTGTAGCCCGGTTAGACGGATTTGCGAACGTGACATTCACGTTGATGTTCTGTGTTATGCTGTGATGTTGCGGATTGGTCATAGCCTGGATGCAATACTAGTACAGTTGTGGTTGTATTATATACATTTGATATTGCGGGGCGAGCGTCCGACATGTGGACTGCCGTCACTCCCTGATTGTATTATTATTTTGGGGCACGACCAGGTTGCAGTCGATGTACCCGTTGTATGTATATTTTACTTTCTGTACTAGGATTACCCCAAGGTGAGGTGCACGGATAGCCGGGTTCTAGAGGGCAACGGGCCCGCATCTCATGGCATTGAGACGGAGGGGGCTTCACTCTAGGATTGGCGGGTTATTCGCCGTACTCGTAGGGGGTACAGGTTGACCCAGGAGGGGTGCCCAAGTTACCGGAATCCGTGAAGTGCTGGGTGGTCCATTCACGTCGCTGAAGGGGGCTACCTCGCTTCAGGTTTTGGCGGGTAACTTGCCGCGCCCGTAGGGGTCTAGGATTTCATTGCACAGGCTATCCACACGACCAGGGGAACGTCGGGTTTCAGTAGTGGCTCTGTGAAACCCGGGGATCCCAGATATCTGTTTTGTTCTGTGATGCTCTACATTTCTGTGATGTTGCATTTTTTTTCACGCCTTGAGCGAAATATTATATATTGGTATATATATATTAGTAGATGTTGTATATGTTTTGCATCCGCGCTAGTCCAATCCCCGCTCTGTTGTTAGTTAGCTAACCTAACGGGTAATGACGGGACCCAGTGGTGAATGCGGATGTCATATACGTACATCAGTATATTTTCGTTCTTTGTGGTGTGATCAATTGATGGGACTGCGTTGATTCGGATCAATGCAAGTTAAAAACAAACCTAATCTAATATTATTGGAACACTTTTCAAAAAGCTGTTATTGCAAGGACGTTATCTTTTGTTTTGCATCGTGGTATTCAGTTGGAATATCCTGCTCCTCAGTCGACGAGGCAAGGGCCGAGATTCCTTCACCGGGAGTGACCCCTTGGACAAAAAGTTTGCGTCAGGGCATTAACTTCACTATAGCCGATTACTTTTGCTTTGCATCGTGGTATTCAGTTGGAATATCCTGCACCTCATTCTACGGGGAAAGAGCCGAGATCCCTTCACCGGGAGTGACCTCTTTAGCAACGGTTTTCGCCACTATACTTTTAAAAGCTATCCGGTTCCTTCAACGATATCAAGTTCATTACGTTAAAGGTTTTCGCCAGAAACCATTCGTAGCCCTCCGTCGTTTCAGACAGGTAGCACGTAGTATTCATGCTATGTTTGTTGACCTTCGTCAAGGCATAGTGAATGGTAGCTGCTTGTTACCTTTCTGCTGCATAGATAGATGCGTTGGTTTAGGACAGTCGTATAGCCTTGTTGACCTTCGCCAAGGGCTTGTACGGGTGGGTTCAAATCAACCTGGACAATGACGGGTAGAACTTGACATGTGACTTATGATTTGTTGACCTTCGTCAAGATCATAAGAGCATGGGGTAAAAATCTACATCGGGAGTTTCTAAAGAAACTGAAACTTGCCAGATATGCGCATACCTTCTGGAGTGTGATGACGTGAGCGGATTCCGTCACGTTATCATGCGATGATAGTTGGATCCCGATTCCCACAGATGAGTTAGTTTACTCCTCGGGTGACCCCGACTAATTCTTCTTTCAGGTTTGGAGGAGAATTTGACGGAACAGTGGGAGATTTCCAGATTAGATAAATTGGTAACCATTCTGATCTAGGTTAGAGTGCACGCTGAGTGTTTCTTTTCTCTCTCTTTGGCAGCGACCATTGACCAGACCCTAAGACTATGACTCAGTGACCAAGTTGACCGAACCTTCTAAAACACTGGCTTTTGGATTGTCAGAGTTGCAAACCTCATTGCCACTCCTACTTTTACCTTTTTCTCCAGGACACCCCGTATTACTACGAACGTCCACTTCCATTGGACAAAACCATCGTATCGTTATATACGAACTCGAAAGAATTTATTCGAGGATGGTTTCCGGTTCTGGAGAAAACGGATAGGACTATTATCTTTTCTTTTTTCCTTCTCTCAGGTTGCGAGTACTCCTTGATTTAGGAGTAGTACACCTATTACGCAAATTGGATAGTCTTCTTCTAAACCTTAGGCTGGTGCCGAAAGGTAGGGAATGAAGAAAACCAATTAGCATAACGATGGTGTGCAGAAGGTATTAAGTTAAGACAAAGTAAGGGATTAGTGAGAGGGCAAAGTAAACTGCGACTGATAATCACGACCAAACCAAGTATTTATTCGCCAATCCTAAATAACCTTTGTATTTCTCCAGAACACTCCGTATCACTACGAAGATCCACAGTTTATTGGATACTCCATCGTATGGTTATATACGAACTCGAAAGGAACTTGTTCCAGTTCGGGGATGGATTCTGGTTCAGGAGAAATAGGAATAAGGTTTATTCGGTTGTCTTTTATCTTCACCTTCTCTCGCATTGCGAGTGTTCCTAGGATTAGGACAGTACACCCATTATGCTTATTGGATAGTCTTCTTCCAAACCATAGGCTGGTGCCGATCGGTAGGGAAGGAAGAAAACCATTTGGCTTAAAGGGGTGTACAGAAGGTAATGACTAAAGACATAAAAAGGGATTTGGAAAGATGGCAAAGAATTACACGGTTACAGTTATGGATCTGGATAATGGAAGAGGCATTACTTAGAATACCGGGATACCCCATCGAAACGTTTCAATGTTTCAGTTTCACTGTGTACTGTTAAAGGAAAACTGATTTCCCAATTAGTCCTTACTCCAGGGTAAGTATTTACCAAGTATGATTCTCACATCTGTATGGTTTTACAGATGATGAGTGGGAGTAAGTTATTGGGAATTGGGTGATCATCCTCATTATATCGGGATTCGTTGTAATCGGTGATATTTGAGGAAATCACCTGGGCTGTTTGCCGGTCGGCAAATATTTGGTTTTGAATATCCGCTGTTATGCACCAATTTCAAATCGATACATCTGTACGTCTATTTTTATAGAGTGAGATATACTTTTTTTAAATTATTTCTACGACATTTACCTATATCAGTGGATGGTTAGGTAAGGAGCATTAAACAGCGGTGTAATTCTTCTTAACCATAAGTACACTTTTCAACCTACGATACACAGTGAATGAGTTATCAGACTCAAGGGACTTATGTAGAGTATTGTATGTTGTCCAGGGTCCATCAGGACAGAGGGGTTGGTCCTCGTACTATATTCAGTTTACTTATGACTTCTCTAGTTTTTAGACAGGTGTTTCGTGGAAACACAGGGTCCGAATTTTGAGAAGTTATAGGTATTTGAATAAAGTAGAGAACCAGATGTTGCAAGTATCGGGATTCTTCAAGTTGATCGAAGATGTAGATACTTGTGTATGGTATTCAGTTGATAGTAATGCTTAAGAGAACTTGCCTCTCTTTCAGGTTACTCATAATTGGAAGCATTCCTAAGTTGAGTAACGCTGATCGGCCTCCTTCCATTTAGTTGACATGCACTGGAGACAGCTGCATGATTTGAATCTGGTTCAATTAAATCAGTGCCTCTGGTTCTATATTGGATATAGTACAGTTCATATCTTAACATTGTTAAGGTATGGGGAGTTGTCCGGCTTATGATTAAAACCAGACACTGGACAACTCAAGGCACGTTTCTGTAATGGCTGTTTGTGGGTTGACCCACGCTATGACGAGGGTTCATTTTCTACCATCTGGAAGATCAATAGAAATATTGTTCTAGACTCGCCACAGTTTTAATAAAAATGGATTTTTTAAGAAAACAGTAGTGGGAGTATGGTAGAACTGGAAGTGATTCCAGAACCACAAACGATTACTGAAGATTTGATAGGAACCTAAAGATTCAATCTGGTTTGACATTCTATTGGCCACTCCGCAGATAAGGTGGGTATCTTCAGGCACCCGAGAGGTACTCCGGTAGCCTCAAGGACGGTGACAGGGAAGTTCTTGTTTACCCACACTTGCCATTGCTATTGTTCCAGACTGTGAGACCCGGCAGGAGGATGAGTATAGCGTCGTTCTAAACTTGCTTTAGAAGTGTACGTTTATATGACTCTGCCAGAGGGTTGTCGTAGTCAGTGGGAGCAGCGGAAGCATTGGTGGACAGATGGCTTATGTCTATTTATAGACTAAAGAAGATATAGCGGAGATAGATCATCAATTTCTGATGTGACAGTCATAGGTTTGACTTCATCAGAATAGGGGATGGATCTGTTAAGAAGATAGTAGGGTGTGATGTCATGGTATTTGGATGACATACACAGAGTAGGAAGTGATATTCCTATACTACGATCGGTTACACTTTGGTCGTCACACAGTGGTTTCTCCACAAAGGAAATGGATTTTATATCTGACATACTGGTTACTAGATCTATGGTTTTAGATCTAGATTTGGGTGGTTTTCCAATCAGGGTACTTAGACAGCATTCTAAGAGTATTTAGAATGGATGACTCCTGGCACGGTAGTATACCTGCAGGTAATGGAGTCACCCTCTCTAAAGGTATCTTACAGACTAAAGGGAGAGGGATGTGCATGATTGGCAGATCACTTGCTCAGGCAATTGAGTCAATCATGAGATGTCAAGTACCACACCAGATGTTGTTCTTGCACTAGATGCAATAAGTTGACATTGATCCAATCCTGGTGAAACAGTCGGAAGCAGTTTTAGAACATAAGTGGATGTTCTAGGGATATGATAACGACAACCTCATTCGGGAGACAGTTATCATTCCAGGCTTCCAAGGTGACATGGACGACAAGGAGGTTGTCAGAGCTATAGTTTTTCCTTCTGACGAGGGGCAGTATTTTGGACAGGTGGTCCAAGGAAATACTGAGGGAGGCATGGCGCAGGATACTGATTAAGTTCAGTTGACGATACAGTCTAAGAAGTTTGGATTTGGAGTTCATTTATGAGCCAGGTCCCATCAGACATCCAGACACATTCTAAGACATGTATTGCTCATTTCGGGAGATGGCTTTCTCCGCGAACTTAAGATATAGAGAGACATAGAAAGAAACATCAAAGCGGATCCACTCACTGAGGCTGTTCCTCGAACGCAATAGTTTCACAAACGGGATTTGTGAGACTAACTAGTAGAGGAGTTGGGTGTTCGGTATCACACGGGCTGTGAGTATGCGACATCGTAATAATTAGCCTTGAGTGCAAGTGGAAGATTGTTGGAGATAGTGCCCTCAGAGTCAATTATTGGATCACAGGCACGTGATTGCAATGATTGAGGGAGGACCTATCCCGGTAGGACAGTCTTACTCGAGATGATAGTATGCTATCTGGTTTATCTTTATCATCGTGTACTGCTTTAGGTGACATTACAGGTCACTATTGCACGTTGATAGAGCCCCTAGGATTCTTGCTTGACCACCAGCAGTATGAGGGTGATCATATACATGGGAGCTGGTAGTCTATAAGCACATCCTTAAAAGGTCCCTAGTCGTGGGAGTTTCGAGACAGGGCATCGATACTCCAGAGTAGACTAGTGTATACAGTCGAGACCCCGATGAGGGGCGGTGGCCGGTCTCACAAGCCACTGGTGTCAGTTGGTTCACCTAAGATGTTTACAGGTGCTCATTGGGTTATGAGTACACCGGACAGGACTCGCCGGGAACATGCTAGTTGGTCTTATACCTGACGTCAGACAGCAGTTCCCTGGTGACATGTGTACAGGTTAGTTCATCGACCTGGGGATCGTCATTTGTCTCGTGTGAGTTCCCACAGTACTTTGATTACTACTCTACCACGCTCAAAGGAGACGTGCAAACAGGTTTTAGTTGGGTACAGTCCCGAGCCACATAGAGGCAGTGAGCGGATCTTCAGGGGTTCGTCTCTCCCGGTATTGGGGGTGAGGTCGCGCTGTGTCTAGGAGAGCCATTACACGAAGCCCTCGGCCGAGGCAGGAGATTTACTGGTAGGTATTCCAGTAGTATCTCAGGGTATTCTGGGCTACACTCCGACAAGACTTGTACCGCTTTTGGGGGTCTGACTTTTACCAACCCCCTAGGCCCGCCATGCGATGCTCATAGACGAACGGACCGGACTGTACGGATATTGTCACTGACAGGCTCAGTAGGGTGTCAGGATGAGTTCGCTCATCGACGTCCCTTTTGGTCAATAGCTGGTGGCCCGTCACGTATGGCTAATACCTCTGACGTGCTAGTGGTTAAATCCACAGCCATAGTATTGACGAGTCTTTAGAGTCCACCACACATTCAGTTACTCAAGCTTTCGGGCGAAAAGCTGTAGAGGCCGTATGGAGATATGGCACGGTTCGATCAGATACGTGTAGTATTGCACGGATCAGGATCGGACGGTTAGTACTTGAGGCCGTATGGATATATGGCAGGGTTCGATCAGATACGTGCGGTATTCCACGGATCAGGATCGAACGGATATTACTGGCAGGCTTTGGTTTAAGCCGGATCTTAGTATAGTACAGTGTAGATTTTGTCTCATTACATTTGTATTTCTGTCGGAATACAAATGCGGGTATGTATACACAGTATCGGGGTTTTCCTGTAATTAATTACGGGACCAGTTTTCGGGAGTTGCCAGTTTGTTTTCCGTTTCAGCCATTTTCATTTGTTTCTTTCAATGGCCGAAGATTGGTGGAGGAGGGCTTATTTGCATTTGTGCAAATAGGCATTTGTGGAGGGTGTTCTTTGCATTATTATTGTATCATGATGGTGCACCATCCATTGACTTGACTTTTTGCTTCATGATAGTTTTCATGATTGCTTGACTTTGGATATGATGATGGTTGTTGTTGGAGTGTTGGGTTTTGTTGTGATCATTTGATTTTCTCATCATCACTTGCTTTCCACCCACCTCCTTATCTTTGCTCTCTCTCTCCCCTCACCATGGCAAGGCCGGCCAAGTAGTGGGCTGTCCCAAAATTTTAGGTAGGGAAATTTTGTTCTTTTGGCTTCACAAAATCCATTTAGCTCCTCCTCCAAAAGATATAGTTCATTCCTCCACCAAATGGCAAACTCCATAACCCCAAATGAGACATGGTTCTACACCATTCTGCAGCAAACCTTGGGCACGTCGACTCGCCAGCTTCGTTCCCGAGTTGCCTCGGTATAGAGGTGGGAGCCCGTAAAAGAAGCAGGCGACGTGGTGCTTTTCCGGCGAGGAGATGGAGACAGGACATTCCGCGGGAGATCTGGACGACGGCGAGAAGACCGGAGGACACGGATCGCTCGGTATATCTGTCTTCCCCATCTAGTACTTAGCTAGGACTAGTTAATGGTACGATCCGGGTTTTTAGTACGCGGTGGTGCCGGTTTGAAAATTTAAAGTTAACCATCGCTTCCGCATTTGTCCTCGGGATAGAGGCCGGGGTGCCGCCGTGCACTTACACAGCTACCACACACTATGCCTTGACAAGGTCAACAAACGCAGCATGAATACTAAATAGTCCTTATCTGAAATGATGGAGGGCTACGACAGGTTTTTAAGAAAACCTTTTGCGTAATGAACTTGATATCGTTGTAGAACCGAGTGATTTGAAAAGGAGTGTTTTAAGCTCTGCTTTTAAAATCGAGTGTTTTTCAAAACAAACCGAGTGGGTTGTAACATTTGCTAGTTTTGCTAAAGAGGCCACTCCCGGTGAAGGGATCTAGGCTCTTTCTTCATCGAATGAGGTGCTCGATATTTATCAAGGAATACCACTATGCAAAGCAAAAACTAGAGCTACCTTTTTGAAAATATTGATTCTACAACATCTTTTGGTTTCTTTTCTTTCATTAATCTCATTAATGACGTCCCATCTTTTATATTTTCTAAACATCACAGATGAAACGAAAATAGAACGTATGCTTATGCCATCCACATTCGCCGCGGGCCCCCGTCATGCACCGTTAGGTTACTTAACTAACGGCAGAGCGGGGGCTGGACTAGCGCGGGTGCAAAACAAAAGCAATGTTTATTATATATCATATATATAATATAAAGCATTCGTCTCACGTAGTTATATGATCTCATCACAGAACACTACAGCAGAAGTCAACATATGAAATATAAGATATACTAGGAGGTCCGTGTTTTAAATTTAGCCAGTAATGAAAAACACAGATTCCATGGTCGTGATGAATAGCCAAACCTACATCCCTAGACCCCTACGAGAGCGGCAAGCAACCCTTCCAATTCTAGAGTTAGGAGACCCGCTCTCGACTCCTTGAGATGGCCTCTTACTGGACTCTAGAACCCGGTTACTTGTGCTCTCCGCCTTGGGTCTATCCTAATGCGGAAAAGTAAATAATATACATCTATGGTGACATCCTCCTCAACCCGGAAGTGTCCCAATAAAAGAATATTATATACAATTTTTACATGAATGAAAATAAAAAACTCTCATCTCACGCAAAACCCTTGGCTATTAAAACATGGCGATCCAATATAACATATCACAGTAATACATAACATCACATGTCATCAACGTAAGTATATATGCGCATCTCAATTGTCGTTAACGTATAGCAACAAAATCGGTGATACACCACATATTTCACTTACGGTCGCAGAAAAGAAAATGAAAACTACAATAATTAGAATCCGCAAGCATCCTTAGATATCATAAACCCGAAATATCACATACTTCGGATTTCATGCCTGACATGATAAACCTCGCATTTTAGTCTCGAATTGAAAACACTTTTCAATAACCAGTCGGGTAAATCAAAAAGATTCCTGACAACCTGATCGAATGCTCCTCGAAAACTTTAGTAGATGGCCACACCCCCAATGCCGTCAACGGAGTGCACTTAGGCGGAACACCATGGCCGTGAGCACCCGACCGGATGCTTTTGGCAACGGGGTTCTCCTACAGTCACTTGGTCGGGGCTATAGGGCAGGCTATCTAGTCGTGCTACCCGGCGATTATCCACATACAATACGAGATTGCGATGGAGTTTTTATCCGAAACAAAACTCCGTGGCAATCTTTCAAAAGAGACTAAATTGCTGGATTTACAAAACACAAACTAGTTTTCACAAAACTAATTATTGTGGATTCTAAATATTGTATCACATTTCAATATTATCTAGACGATGTTAAACTTTTCGATCGATTCATCAAACACCAACAAATCACAGAGACCTCAACACTTGAGTCTCACTAAAAATTCCCAGAGAGTGCTAAATAACAAGATGGAGCAGCACAAGAAAAAGAGCCAACAACTCCTCAAGACTGCGGCGGAACCATGGCTAAACCATGCGTTTGGGTACAGTTCCTCGGCAAATTGATGGAGTTAATGCCTCGAATTTCTTGGGGTTCCATCAAATAAACTGCATGATTTTCTGAGAATTTTTAATCTGCAAAATAACAACTTTTGAAATTTTTCCATAAACTAGGATTTTGACGGGTTTCGAAATTCGATCGAACACTTTAACGTCGTTTAGACCAAACCAAATGCTCTAGCTTGGCTCTTATACCATGAAAGTATGTCTTAGCACCACTACTAGGTTTCTAGAGGTATCAAGTATGCAATTTTTAAAAATCTAGTGGGCTAAGCTATACTAATGTAGAATCGAACTAGAGAATTAGGGTTTCAATGCATGTAAACAACTTTACACTACGTGAATAGAGAATACAACCTTTGTATACCGGTCCTTCACTTCTAAAGCTTCAAGTAGTGGTCCCTTAGCTCCAAATGGCGAAAGGAATGAGCTTGCTTAAGGATCTTCGAGGCCGAAGATGATCCACCTTGAGGAATCTCTAACTCAAGCTATCTCTTCACTAACTAAGGAATTAGTGAAGCAAACAACCTAATCTAAAAGGCTAGATGAGAGTAGGTTGATGAAGTAGGAATTTTTCTCACTTTAGAAATCACTGTCTCCTTTTCTTTTTTCACCTTACTAAAAGCCAGAGAGCAAAAATTAAGATGAAGAAGAAGAAGGTTGTGTAGAACTAGGGTGAGAAAAATATCTCCAAGATATATTGTAGAGAGTAAACTATGGCTAAAGATAATGGTTGGGTTATAAAATATGTAGAGTAAAACAAAATTAGTGGAATTAATCAAGGCTTCTACATACTTTCACAAGCATCCAAGCCATGTCAATTTCCACCTAATTTTGAATTACCTCATAATAAATAATCACCCAAAAAATCTTTAGTCTTGGTGTGAGTCTCATACACCCATGTCCAATGTATCATCCACCATGACATAATATATAAATAAATATATTAATATATATCACATATATATTAAATGTATGTCAAAGAGAAGAAAATTTTTAGTGAGAAATATTAGTTAATACATATTTATATATCAAATATATTAATATATATCAAATTATTAAATCAACACTTGATTTAATAATCCGGCTATATCATACATAACCGATTAATGTCATTTATATATCAATTTATCGAATCAACACTTGATTCAAGAACCCAGTTATATCACATATAACCGACCGATATAATATATCATGAGATTAGAATATGGTATCACATACACGTATTTAATCAAGGTCCCGCACATATCACATATGTGCCCTGCTTCGTTTCGCTTGAGCTAGAAATCCTCTGTGTGGGACTCTAAAGACTTGTCAATACGCTAGCAATAGGTAATGCTCACATCAGTTACCCACAAGCCGTCAGCGGTACTAGTTGGACGTAACGACTATCCAGGTATTAAGCGAATAGAAGATAAACAAGCAAGCTTTTCCAAACTCCCTGCAAAGCCTATTAGCAACACTTATCGTACAGTCCGGTCTCTTCGTCTGATATGTCGCATATCAAGTCTAAGGGTGAAATCGTCAGACCCTAGTAACTTTATAAGTCATGTCGATGTATGGCTCATAACGTTCGAGAAACTACCGATAACACTTATCAGTAAATCTCATCAGCAGTCCTGACCAGGGCTTCTAGTTATAGCCGAGCATAGATCAATATCAACTCCCAATACCGGGAGAGACGAAACCCCTCTTATCGCTCAATGCCTCAAAGTGACTTGGGACTGTAATCAAAATCCATCTGTTTGCACGACTCCTTTGAGCCATGATTGGGAGGAAATCAAAGCACAGTGGGAACCACACAAGACTCTATGATGATCTCGGGTCTACAGACTAACCTGTACCAGTGTCACCAGATAACTGCTATCTGATAATAGGTATAGTACCATCTAGGATTTCTCGGCGAGTCATGTTTGGTGTACCCATTCTCTAATGAGCACCTGTGTACAATTTTTGATGTCAAACACCATTGGTTATGGGATCAACCATCACCCCATACAGGGTCAAGAAACGTATACACTAGTCTACTCTTGAATATCGATGCCCTTTCTCGATACTCCCTCGACTAGGAACGGTTAAAGGATGTACTTATGGACCACCCTGGCCCCACTAGTATGATCTACATCATAGTCCTGGTAGTCAAGTATATATCCTAAGGGCTTTATTAACATGTATCAGAGAGACTGTATAATAATACTGGTGTACATGTTAAGATAAAGAGAAACCATATAGGATACTATCATATCGAGCAAGAAAGTCCTCTATATATATGTCCAAGCATCCACTATAATATACAATAATGTACAACAATAGCCTTTAGGGCATACATATTCCTAACAGTATTATGGTTTCATGTCTCTTTTTAAAAGAAAAGAAAAGTTTTTAAAAAAAAAGAGAAAAGAAATAGGAGACACTGGAGTATGAACAAGTATGGGTGAGAGAGAGAGAAAGAGAGAGAGAGAGAAGCCATGGAAACCATTCTTTTTGGCTTCTTCATTTTTTTCATCTCTCATTCTTTTCATTCACCTTCTTCCTCCTCTTCTCCTTCACCCCCACCACCTCATTACCATCTTTAAAACTCCATCAAAATCAACTCAAAATATTACAAACACTTCACAAAAATTGTTCCTCACCTCATCCTACACAATATGGCGGGATCAAGTTTTTGTTTTGAGCACTTTGGACCATCTAGGAATTTTCTTGAGTTTCTCCTTTGAGGTAAAACACTCACCTTTCTTCAAGTATTTAGTTTCCTAACCTCATTTTATAGTTTAGAGTTAAATTGATTATGTTAAGTGAACTTGTAAAATTCTAGAGTGAGAATTAGTGGATAAAACTTGTAGTTGAGGTGTAGTAGAGGATAAAGAGATTGACTAGTAGCCTAGTATTGATGGTAGCCTTGATTAAAATGAGTTTAGATTGTTCAAAGTCGAACTTAGAATTTTCCGACATTGGTTTTTCATTTACTTTTGATGTTCAAATGGAATCTGGGATGACTCTAGTGTTAGTGATATATTCCCTAGAGGCCATTATTGTATAGAACTGGTTTGTATATTATATTTTGGAAGCTTGGGATATACATAGATATAATAACAATCTTTCTCAAAATGGTAGTATGCTACTTGGTTTGATTCTACCTCAATATGTGTATATGTTTCTTTTAGCATATCGCTAATACATATTGGTAGAGCCCTTAGGATCTTTGCTTGACTACCAGCGTTGTGATGGAAGTCACACTAGTGGGTCTGGGTAGTCTATAAGCACATCCGTATACAGGTCTCTAGTCTTAGGATTATCGAGTTGGGGCATCGATACTCCAGAGTAGACTAGTGTATACACTTCTCATCCCAGCATGGGGAGATGGTTTGTCTCATAACCATTAGTACGTCGTAACGGAGATAGTATTTAGGTGCTCATTGGGTTATGAGTTATACTGGACAGACTCGATGGGAACTGCTAGTTGGTATTATACTTATCGTCAGGTAGCAGTTCCCAGACGGCATGAGTACATGTTAGTCCGTTGACTTGACATCATTATTCATCTCGAGTGTATTCCCAATGTACTTAGATCACTACCCTACCACGGCTCAAAGGAGTCGTGCAAACAGGTAGTAGTTGGGTGCAGTCCCGAAGCATTTGGAGGCAGTAGCGGTTAGATAGGATTTTTCTATCCCGGTATTGGGGGTTGATATCGCGCTGTGTTTAGAAAGCCATTACAAAAAGTCCCTATCTAGGGAAAGCGAGATTTACTGGTAGGTACTCCAGTAGTTTGTCTGGGTGTATTGGGCTCTACCCCGGCATGACTTATTGCGCTGTTAGGGGTCTGACGGTTACCATCCCCTAGGCCCGATATGCGAGTATCTTAGACGAACAGACCCGACTGTACGGAGATTGTCATAGATAGGCTCAGTAGGAGTTCAGATGAGTTTGTTCATCGGCCTTCTTATCGACAGATACCTGGGTAGCCGTTATGTGCAGCTAGTACCGCTGATGGACTTATGGTTAAATCCCTTGCCAGCATACTGTCGAGTCTTTAGAGTCCCATACAGAGGGTTTCCCTGCTTCGGGCGAAACGATGTTGAGGCCGTATGGTTTTATGGCAGGGTTCCGATCATATACGTGTATTTTCCACACGGATGTTGTTCCGACGGATAATACTAGTGGGCTTTGGTTTAAGCCGGATTCTAGTGTTATATTATTGGATTATTATTGTATTCATATTTTTCGGAATATGAATATGGGTATGTATATACGGTGAGGGCATTCTTGTAATTTCACAAGACATACTTCTAGAAGGGGACACCTCATTATTTGGATTTATCTATTTTTACAAATGGATTAATGAGGTGGAAATTGGAGATATTTGAGGCATGGAGTGAAGCATGGCTTATTGTTTTATTTTATTGGTTTGGACTCACTATTCAAGAATAGTTGATATTTTCAATTAGAAAATATTGCATGCTTGAGTGAGATGAGTGTAGGAGCCATTCTTCACTTGCCTAACCCTAGCTCATTTGCAAAGTTTCTTTCTCTCTCCAATTTTCCTCTCCTTCTTCCTTAAGACCTAAATCCCTCACATGAGTTGTGAACCATTAGGTCTCTTGAGATAAATTACTCCATTAGACTCTCTACATCTTTTAAGCTACCTAACTTAGTAAACTAGGTACCTTAGTTATCTCGGTTTAGAGGTTGGAGCTTGAGGTATAGACTCTCGGGTGGATCGTCTTCGACACGAGGAGACCGACGATCAAGCGCGATACGGATACACAAGGAGCTCAAGGAGAGGAGGAGAAGAATACCCGAAGGACTGGAATCAAGAAGATATAATATTATCATAGTAGTTGGAACCTCCTAGTAGAATAGCTAGTTAAGGTTTCTGTTAAGGTCCTGGAGTTTTAGTCGGTGTTGCATAGTATGAAAAAATCGTTTTTTGTAAATTCTGCCTCCCCACAAGTGCGTGGGGTGTGCGACATCGACTTATAGTGGTATCGGAGCCTACTAAACCTTAACTAGCTTATTAGCAAGTGATTAGAACTTCGATCGATGAAAAATTGCCCGAAATCAAATTTTCAAACATGCTAGCTGTCGATTTTCAAAACTGCTCGAAAAATTATTTCAGTGGCCTTAAAAATACATGCAAGCTTTTGTAAGAACCAAGAAATTTTTTGAGATCGTAATTCCTCAACTATACCGCGGAACCGCGGCCAAACATGCCATTTGGCAGCGGATCCGCCGCCGAGTTGGGACCGATTCACTCACAATTTTTCCTGTTTGTCTTGTCTCTGGAAATATGATTTTTGGTATATATGGTTTCTACCAAGATTTGTTTGTGTACCGGTTTGTGCATGGGGTAGACACGGATAAAGTTTATCGATCGAAATTCTAAGTTAGCTAATATGTGATTCTGTGATTATATATGTGTTGCTAGATGTCTGATAATCTCTATATGTCGATTAGTGGGGGTTGCACATACTGTATTGTGATGGTTTGTGTATATGAAGTATTGGATCGTCATGGATGAATAGCCGGGGGGATGTGAGAAGAGTTTTTTCTTTTCATTCATTCATGTAAATTTGTAAATTGATGTAAAATTATTTTCGTGGAGCACATCCGGGTTGAGGTTGCAGCCATCGTTGTATTATTTCATTTACTTTTTCTTGCACCTAGGATAAACCCAAGGTGTGGTGCACAAACTACGGGGTCTTGAAGTGCCGAGTGGTCTACTCATTTTATTGAGGGAGGTTGCTTCACTTCGGGAATTTGGCGGGTAGTTTGCCGCACCCGTAGGGGTCTAGGGTAGGGTATGGCTATTTATCACGATCGTGTTCTAGGCTAAAACGAAACATGGAATTCCTAGTATATCCAATATATTCATCTGTGATCTGGAATGCCTATTATTGCGTGAGACGAATGGCTATATATATTATATTTAATAAACGTTGCTTATGTTTTGCACCCGCGTTAGTCCAGCCCCCACTCTGCCGTTAATTAAGTAACTTAACGGTGCATGACGGGGCCCCGTGGCGAATGCGAATGTCAAAAGCGTACGTTCTATTTTCGTTTATTTTGTATAAAGATAGGGTTAAATGATGGGACCGCATTAATATTGATTAATGCAAGGAAAACAAACCAAAGTTTAATTCGTTGGAACAATTTCAAAACCACTCGGTTTTCTTGAAAAACAACTTTTAAACGCGGAGCCTAAACCACACCTTTTAAAAGCTATCATGGTTCCTTCGACTATATCAAGTTCATTACGTTCATGGTTTCGCCAAAACCATCCTTAGCCCTCTGTCATTTCAGATGGGTATTCAGTAGTATTCAAGCTATGTATTTTGACCTTCGCTAAGGCATAGTGATTGGTAGCTGCTGGGTATTCATCTGTATCATAGATAGATGCGTTAATTTGGGACAGTCGTGCAGCTATTTTGTCCTTCGTCAAGGGTTTGTATGGATGGTTTCAAATTAACCTGGATAATGACGGGTAGAACCTGACTTGCATCTTATGATATGTTGGCCTTTCTCAAAGTCATAAGCGCCTGGAGAAAAAAATCCATATCGGGAGTTTCAAAGGAAAATGAAATTTTTTAGTGTTGCATACCATTTGGAGTGTGTTGATTTTGGTAGGATTACTTCAAGGTTGTCACACAATGATATTTGGATCCCGGTCCTACTGTGAGTATCTGCTACTCTGCAGGAGATTTTTTCACTAAACAATCAATGCTATAAACTAAGTAGGTTCCTAGAAAGGTGTTAGCGGGCTACGCCTCCAGGGAAAAGAGGTTATGTAATTAAGGAACTTCGCGAAAGCATTGGAAAACCTCCCTCAAAGTACCGACACTAGCCTGGCCGAAAGGTTAAGAAAGAATTGTAGGGTGAGATTAATCCTGGCTAATTCTTCTTTTCTGGTTTGAAGGAGGATTCAAGGAACAGTGGGAGCCATCATGTTTAGATAAACTAATAACTAATCAAAACTTGCATGAGTATCATGCTGAGTGTTTCTTCTCTCTCTCCTAATTGCAGCGACCAAAATGATCGGGCTTAAGTTACTGCTAGATAATAATAATTTGACTGGGCCAAACTATAATGTTGTCTAAGGAATGTCCAGATGGCCATTACCTATGATAAGCTGGGTTACCTCCTTACTACCAAAGTCCCTGCCGTCCTAGTTCCAGATTCCACCGTCGCGGATATTGAGATCCATAAGACATGGAAAATAGATTGTGCGAAAGCAAAGTGTCTCTTACTGGCCTCAATGGATAATGAACACCAGAGACGGAACAAGAAGATGGACTTAGCTTCCATCTTCCTCCATACCAATGATTTATATAGAGAGCAATCTCGTATCGCAAGATATGAGACCTCAAAGAAATTGTTTTAGGCGAGATTGGCTGTCGGGTCATCTGTAGAGGACCACGTCCTTAAGATGATCAGCTATATTGAAGATCTCATGGACCTTGGGACCATGTTGGAGAACGAGTTATATACTGACCCGATTCTATAGTCCATCCCTTTTACCTACGCCCAGTTTATCTTGAATTTCAATATTCAAGGGAAGAAAGTTACACTTCCAGAACTCCTCAACATGTTGAGGAGTGCTGAGGGCACCCTGTAGAAATACAGGGAGACAGTTAGTGTTATAGGCCCTAGAGGCCATTATTGTATAGTAATAGTTTGTATATTACATTATGTCACGTCCCGCTTCCTAGTATACGGGAAGAGGACGCGACGAGGCCGCTACGTATTTACTGTGAAGTAAATACGCTAAGTGTTTCTAAGCAATATAAAAGTAAATGCACAAGAGACAAGATATAATAAAACATCAACTTTATTTATTCACATTCTGTTTGTACAATGCATGGAAATGTAAATACAACAGAAATAAAGCAATACCTAAACAATGGCATAACAGAAAAGGAAAGGTACTGAAATAAAAGTGTACAATGAACTAAAGCTCTGGGTCTTCAACGAAATGGTCCAAGTCTTCAGTGCTGGGCTCGATCTCTGACGTGTCCAGATCACCAGACGACATTCAAAGAAGAAAGAAGAGAATGTCGTCAGCGAACAGATCGCTCGGTATGTCCTAAAGATAAGGAAGAAATAGAATAGACAGAATAAGAAGATAGCTTTTAAAGTTGTACTATATTGTTATAATGTGGTGTTAACGCTATTGTTTGTAGCTTGGTACAGAAGGATGCTAGTGTATACGAGAGGAGTTTCTATATGCTAGAGAATAGGGCAAACAGAATGTACAAGGAACCGTTGGGCCACGGTACAACATTAATGGAATATAGGTTAGGTGTCTTAATCTTACTATCTCGTGCCACTTCTAACACCTTACGTACCAATCTACCCTTTAAATCTCGAGATGTCTTGTTTGTATAGTTGTATTGTATTGTCTTGTATTGTAAACTGTAAGTGCACGGCGGCGCCCCGGCCGTCGATCCGACGCCGGAAACGCGGAAACGAAAAACTTTGCAAACTAGCAAACCGGCACCACCGCGCACTTTTATCCCGGATCGGGACAATAACCTAACTACTAGCAAACTAAAATATGGGTAGAGTGTTATACCAAGCGAACCGTGTCCTTCGGTCTTCGTCTCCACTCCGATCTCCCGCGGAATCTCCGTCCGTCACCTCCTCGTCGGAAAGGGCACCACGTAGCCGGATTCTTTTACGGGCTCCCACCTCTTGACCGAGGCAACTCGGGCGCGAAGTTGGCTAGCCGACGCTTCCAAGATTTGCTGTAGATGTAGTGTAATAGGTTATGTCTCTTTGGGGTTTATGTTGTTGCCATGGTGGAGGAGAAAATGAACTTTTGAGTGAACTAGTATTTTGTGGCAAGAAGAATGAAATGAGATCATAATTTTTCTCTCAAGAAATCACACCCCCTCTCCTCCCAATAATGTGGCCGGCCACTCGAGGAATGGTGGAGGAAAAATCCCATGGAATAATGCAAAGGAGAAGAGAAAGATAATGAGAAAAATGGTCATTACAAAATCAACTCAACATCCAACTCAATCCTATCATCATAAATGCAAGTGATGAGATTAAAATGGAATCTCATCATGATGAAGCCACAATCACAATAAACCCCCTCCATAAATGTTATTTGCACACTTGCAAATAACCCCCTCCATCGAAAAGTCCGGCCGTGAAGGAACAAAGGAAAACCGGCCGGAACGGAATGCAAACTGGCAACTTCAGAAAACTGATCCCGTAATAAATTACAGGAAAACCCCGCTACTGCATATACATGCCCGCATTTATATTCCCACTGAACACAAATGCAAAAAGACAAAACTACACTGTCTAATACTAGGATCCGGCTTAAGCCAAAGCCGGCTAGTAAAAACCGTACGATCACGATCCGTGCAATACCGCACGTATCTGATCGAACCCTGCCATATCTCCATACGGCCTCTACAGCGTTTCGCCCGAAACCTGAGTAACTGTGTGTGGTGGACTCTAAAGACTCGCCAATACTATGGCTGTGGATTTAACCACTAGCACGTCAGAGGTATTAGCCATACGTGACGGGCTACCAGCTATTGACCAAAAGGGACGTCGATGAGCGAACTCATCCCGACACCCTACTGAGCCTGACAGTGACAATATCCGTACAGTCCGGTCCGTTCGTCTATGAGCATCACATGGCGGGCCTAGGGGGATGGTAAAAGTCAGACCCCCAAAAGCGGTACAAGTCGTGTCGGAGTGTAGCCCAGAACACCCTGAGATACTACTGGAATACCAACCAGTAAATCTCCTGCCTTGGCCAAGGACTTTTCATGTACTGGCTCTCCTAGACACAGCGCGACCTCACCCCCAATACCGGGAGAGACGAACCCCTGCAGATCCGCTTACTGCCTCCATGTGGCTCGGGACTGTACCCAAATAAAACCTGTTTGCACGACTCCTTTGAGCCGTGGTAGGGTAGTAATCAAATCACAGTGGGAACTCACACGAGACAAATTACGATCGCAGGTCGATGAACTAACCTGTACATATGTCACCAGGGAACTGCTATCTGACGTCAGGTATAATACCAACTAGCAGGTTCCCGGCGAGTCCTGTCCGGTGTACTCATAACCCAATGAGCACCTGTATACATCTTAGGTGAACCAACTGACACCAGTGGATTGTGAGACCGGCCACCGCCCCTCGTCGGGGTCTCGACTGTATACACTAGTCTACTCTGGAGTATCGATGCCCTGTCTCGAAACTCCCATGACTAGGGACCTTTTAAGGATGTGCTTATAGACCCCAGCTCCCACGCATATGATCGCCCTCATACTTCTGGTAGTCAAGCAAGAATCCTAGGGGCTCTATCAATGTGTAATAGCGACTCGTAAGGTCACCTAAAGCAGTACACGATTTTAAAGATAAACCAGATAGCATACTATCATCTTGAGTAAGACTGTCCTACTGGGACAGGTCATCCCTCAATCATTGCAATCACGTGCCTGTGATCCAATAATTGACTCTGAGGGCACTATCTCCAAGAATCTCCTACTTGCACTCAAGGCTAATTATTGCGATGTCGCATACTCACAGCCCGTGTGATACCGAACACCCAACTCCTCTACTAGTCAGTCTCCCAAAGCTCGTTTGCGAAACTATTGCATTCGAGGAATAGCCTCAGTGAGTGGATCCGCTCTGATGTTTCTTTCTATGTCTCTCTTTTATCTCATGTTCGCGGAGAAAGCCATCTCTCAAAATGAGCAATACCTGTCCTAGAATGTGTCTGGATATCTGATGGGACCTCGCTCATAAATGAACTCCAAATCCAAACTTCTTAGACTGTATCGTCAACTAAACATAATCAGTATCCTGCGCCATTCCTTCCCTCAGTATCCACCTGGACCATCTGTCCAAAATACTGCCCCTCGTCAGAGGGAAAACTATAGCTCTGACAGCCACTCTGCCATCCAGGTCACCTTGGAAGCCTGGAATGATAACCGTTTCCCGAAGGAGGCTGCCGTTATCATTTCCCTAGAACATTCACTTATGTTCTAAAACTGCTTCCGAATGTTTCTCCAGGATTGGATTAATATCAACTTATTGCACCTACTGCAAGAACAACATCTGGTGTGGTACTTGACATCTCATGATTGACTCAAATGCCTAAGCAAGTGATCTGCCAATCATGCGTATCCCTCTCCCTTTTAGTCTGTAAGACACCTTTAGAGAGGGTGACTCCATTACCTGCAAGTACACCACCATGCCAGGAGTCGTCCATTCTAAATACTCTTAGAATGCTGTCTAAGTACCCTGATTGGGAAACCACCCAAATCTAGATCTAAAACAACAGATCTAGTGACCAGAATGTATGATATAAGATCCAATTCCTATGTGGAGAAACTACTGTGTGACGACCAAAGTATAACCGATCGTAGTATAGGAATCTGACTTCCTACTTTGTGTATGTCATCCAAATACCAGGATATCACACCCTACTACCTTCTTAACAGATCCATCCCCTATTCTGATGAAGTCAAACCTATTACTGTCACATCAGAAATAGATGATCTATCTCCGCTATATCTGCTTTAGTCTATAAATAGACATAAGCCACTTGTCCACCATGCTTCCGCTGCTCCCACTGACCACGACAACTCTCTGGCAGAGTCATATACACGTGCACTTCTGAAGCTAGTTTAGAACGACGCTATACTCATCCTCCTGCCGGGTCTCACAGTCTGGAGCAACAACAATGGAAAGTCTGGGTAAACAAGAACCTCCCTGTCACCGTCCTTGAGGCTACCGGAGTACATCTCGGGTGCCTGAGGTTACCCACCATATCTGCGGAGTGGCCAATGGAATGTCAAACCAGATTGAATCTTTAGGTTCTTATCAAATCTTCAGTAATTGTTTGCGGTTCTGGAATCACTTCCAGTTCTACCATACTCCCACTACAGTTTTCTGAAAAAATCCAATTTTATTAAAACTGTGGCGAGTCAAGAACAATATCACTATTGATCTTCCAGATGGTAGAATATCAACCCTCGTCATAGCCCGGGTCAACCCACAAACAACCATTACGGAAAGGTGCCTTGAGTTATCCGGAGTCTGGTTTTAAGCATAAGCCGGACAACTCCCCGTATCTTAACATCGTTAAGATATGAACTGTTCTATATCCAATACAGAAATAGAGGCACTGATTTAATTGAACCAGATTCAAATCATGCAGCTGTCTTTAGTGCATGTCAAGTAAATGGAAAGAGGCCGATCAGCGTTACTCAACTTAGGAATGCTTCCAATTATGAGTAATCCTGAAAGAGAAGCTAGTTCTCTTAATCATTACTATCTACTGAATACCATACACAAGTATCTACATCTTCGATTACTTTGAAGAATCCTGATACTTGCAATACCTGGTTCTCTACTTTATTCTTATACTTATAACTTCTCAAAACTCAGACCCTGTGTTTCTACGAAACACGTGTCTAAGAACTAGAGAAGTCAAAAGTAAACAGAATATAGTACGAGTACCAACCCCTCTGTCATAATGGACACTGGACAATATACAATACTCTGTATAAGTCCCCTGAGTCTAGTGACTCATTCACTGTGTGTCGTAGGTTGAAAACTGTACTTATGGTTAAGAAGAATTACACCGCTGTTCAATGCTCCTTACCTAACCATCCACTGGTATAGGTAAATGTCATAGACATAATTTCAAAAAGTTATATCTCACTCTATAAAAATAGACGTACAGATATATCAATTTGAAATTGGTGCATAACAACGGATATTCAAAACCAAATATTTGTCGTCCGGCAAACAACCCAGGTGACTTCCTCAAATATCACCAATTACAACGAATCCCGATATAATGGGGATGATCATCTAATTCCCAATAACTTACTCCCACTCATCATCTGTAAAACCATACAGATGTGAGAATCATACCTGGTAAATACATACCCTGGAGCAAGTGTCTAATTGGGAAATCAGTTTTCTTTTAACAGTACACAGTGAAACTGAAAACATTGAAATGTTTCGATGGGGTATCCCGGTATTCCTAGTAATGCCTCTTCCATTATCCAGATTCACAACTATAACCGTATAATTCTTTGCCATCTCTCTAAATCCCTTTATATGTCTTTAGTCATTACCTTCTGTACACCCCTTTAGGCCAAATGGTTTTCTTCCTTCCCTACCGTTCGGCACCAGCCTATGGTTTGGAAGAAGACTATCCAATAAGCATAATGGGTGTACTGTCCTATTTCTAGGAGCACTCGCAATGCGAGAGAAGGTGAAGATAAAAGACAACCGAATAAATCTTATTCCTATTTCTCCTAAACCAGGATCCATCCCCGAACTGGAACAAGTTCCTTTCGAGTTCGTATATAACCATACGATGGATTATCCAATAAACTGTGGATCTTCGTAGTGATACGGAGTGTCCTGGAGAAATACAAATATGATTTAGGATTGGCGAAGAAATATTTGGTTTGGTCGTGAATAGTAGTCGCAATTTACTTTGCCCTCTTACTAATCCCTTTCTTTGTCTTAACTTAATACCTTCTGTACACCGTTTAGGCTAATTGGTTTTCTTCATTCCTTACCGTTCGGCACCAGCCTAAGGTTTGGAAGAAGACTATCCAATTTGCGTAATAGGTGTACTATCTCCTAAACCAAGGAGTACTCACAACCTGAGAGAAGGAAAAAGGAAAAGACAACTGAATAGTCCTATTCGTTTTCTCCAGAACCGGAAACCATCCTCGAATTCCTTCGAGTTCATATATAACCATACGATGGTTTTGTCCAATGGAAGTGGACGTTCGTAGTAATACGGGGTGTCCTGGAGAAAAGGGTAAAAGTAGGACTGGCAATGAGGTTTGCAACTCTGACAATCCAAAAGCCAGTGTTAAGAAGGTTCGGTCAACTT
This sequence comes from Agapanthus africanus, assembly GCA_030015575.1. NCBI lineage: Eukaryota > Viridiplantae > Streptophyta > Magnoliopsida > Asparagales > Amaryllidaceae > Agapanthus > Agapanthus africanus. Next base: position 215,195,462 of record JASDDO010000004.1, read on the forward strand.
GGTCACTGAGTCATAGTCTAGGGTCGGGTCAATGGTCGCTGCCAAAGAGAGAGAGAAAAGAAACACTCAGCGTGCACTCTAACCTAGATCAGAATGGTTATCACTTTATCTAATCTGGAAACCTCCCACTGTAACGTTAAATTCTTCCCCAAACCTGAAAGAAGAATTAGCCGGGATCACCCGAGGAGTAAACCAACTCATCAGTGGGAATCGGGATCCAACTATCATCGCATGATAACGTGACGGAATCCGCTCACGTTATCACACTCCAGAAGGTATGCGCATATCTGGCAAGTTCCAGTTTCTTTAGAAACTCCAGATGTGGATTTTTGCCCCATGCTCTTATGACCTTGACGAAGGCCAACAAATCATAAGTCACATGTCAAGTTCTACCCGTCATTGTCCAGGTTAATTTGAACCCACCCGTACAAGCCCTTGACGAAGGCCAACAAGGCTATACGACAGTCCCAAACCAACGCATCTATCTATGCAGCAGAAAGGTAACAAGCAGCTACTATACACTATGCCTTGACGAAGGCCAACAAACATAGCATGAATACTACGTGCTACCTGTCTGAAACAACGGAGGGCTACGAATGGTTTCTGGCGAAAACCTTTAACGTAATGAACTTGATATCGTTGAAGGAACCGGATAGCTTTTAAAAATATAGTGACGAAAACCTTTGCTAAAGAGGTCACTTCCGGTGAAGGGATCTCGGCTCTTTCCCCGTAGAATGAGGTGCAGGATATTCCAACTGAATACCTCGAGGCAAAGCAAAAATAATCGGCTATAGTGAAGTTATTGCCCTGACGCAACCTTTTGTCCAAGGGGTCACTCCCGGTGAAGGGATCTCGGCCCTTGTCTCGTCGACTGAAGAGCAGGATATTCCAACTGAATACCACTGTGCAAAACAAAAGTGAACGTCCTTGCAATAACAGATTTTTGAAAAAGTGTTCCAACAACATCAGAATTGGTTTGTTTAACTTGCATTGATCCGAATCAACGCAGTCCCATCAATTGATCACACCAATAAAGAACGAAAATAATGGTGTACGTATATGCCATCCGCATTCGCCACTGGGTTCCGTCATCACCCGTTAGGTTACTTAACTAACGACAGAGCGGGGACTGGACTAGCGCGGATGCAAAACATATACAACAACTACTAGTATATATATCAATATATAATATTTCGCTCAAGGCGTGATAAAATGCAACATCACAGAAATGTACAGCATTACAGAACAGTACAGATATCTGGGTCCCGGGTTTCATAGAGCCGCTACTGAAACCCGACGTTCCCCTGGTCGTGTGGATAGCCTGTGCAATGAAAATCCTAGACCCCTACGGGCGCGGCAAGTTACCCGCCAAAACCCGAAGCGAGGCAGCCCCCTTCAGCAACGTGAATGGACCACCCAGCACTTCACGGAATACGGTAACTTGGGCACCCCTCCTGGGTCAAACTGTACCCCCTACGAGTGCGGCGAATAGCCCGCCAATTCTAGAGTAAAGCCCCCTCCGTCTCAAAGCCATAAGATGCGGGCTTGTTGCCCTCTAGAACCCGGCTATCCGTGCACCCCTCCGCGGGGTAATCCTAGTACAGAAAGTAAAATATACAACGGGTACATCGACCTTAACCAGGTTGTGCCCCAAAAGAATAATACAAACAGGCAGTGACGGCAGTCCACATGTCGGACGCTCGCCCCGCAAAATCAAATGTACATATAAAACAAAACTGTACTACCATCGCATCCAGGCTATCCTCCACGACAAATCCGCAACATCACAGCACAACACAGAACATCAACGTGAATGCCAAGTTCGCAAATCCATCTAAAAGGGCTATAGCAGTTAGACAGGATTTACCGATCAAATGACATTCACGGTCGCAGATATAATGTAAATACTGTGAACTAACATTTTTAAACTTTTCGATCGATCAAATTTATCGAAGTGGGCCCCAAGCAGTACTGTAGCACTCACAGAAAATCTGGGCCCAAACAGAATATCCCAAAAACCCTAATTCCATGTCAGAAGCCCACTGGAAAAAATTGGTGAAACGAAGGTATATTCCTGCGGCGGAACCGCGGCCAAAATGGGGTTATGACCGCGGTTCCGCGGCACTATTTGTAGGGTTCCTAGGCACACTAATGAGGTCTCACAAGTGATCAAACATGCCCAATTCATTCAATTTTCATGTGCCTACAAACCCTAATACGGATCGTTAACTAGATTTATAGGCGATGCAAGCAAGTAAACGAATTTATTGCTAAAGGAAAGTGACTACAACCTTTGTAGATCCGGTTCTCCACCTCCATAGCTCCGTGTTGATGACCCTCCACTGTACCCTTCGGATCCCGGACCCTCACGGTGGTTTCATCGAAGAATTGATCGGGCTAGGTCGTCGACTTCGTTGCCGAAGATGATCTACGTCGAGGCAACTCAAGATCAAACTCCAACTTCACCAAGTCATGAAACTTGTGAAGAAAACACCCTATACTACTTGGCAAGTGGTAGAGGATGAAGAAATAGGAAGTGGGTTCACTTTAGAATTGGATTTCTCACTCTTTTTCTCAAGTTGCCATTGATGGAGGCAAGCTTTTCTTCTTGTTGATGAAGAAGAAGAAGAAGAAAGAATATGATAAGTATATTTAAAATAGAAAATAAAATGATACTTATCATAATGGAAACCATAGTTAGGTGTAGAGAATAAACCATGGTTAGATTGAATGGTTAGGGTTAAGTAAACAAACAAAATGGTCAAGCTTTCAACACTTCATGAAGCTTCATGAAAGAAACAAAACAAGACACCATTCTATTTATCTTAAATAAATAAAACAAATAGTTAAGAAAATGAAAACCCTAACCATTATATAACCATGGTTTAATCATACACACAACCATTCATGTATCATCAAACATGATACAATCAAGTGCACAAAAATATATCACATATACAATGTGCATATCAAGTGAGAAAATCCTTTTAAAGTGAACAAATACTAGTTAATGCAAAGTAATATATCAAATATATAATTATGCATTAAATCATTAAATCAACACTTGATTTAACGATCCGGTCATATTGCATATGACCGACTAATATTCAATGTATCGGCTTATCGAATCAATCCTTGATTCGATAACTAGGTTATATCGCATACAACCAATCGATACATTCATCGCGAGAATAGAATACGGTATCACATACACGCATTATTCTCGGTCCCGCACATATCTCATATGCGCTCCTATTTCGTTTCGCTTGAGCCAGGAAACCTCTGTGTAGGACTCTAAAGACTCGTCAATACGCCGGCAGCAGATGATGATCATATCAAGCACCCACAAGCCGCAAGCGGTCTGCTAAACGTAACGGCCACCCGGGTATTGAGCGATCAGAAGATCGACGAGCAAGCCCGCTCACACTCCTGTGAATCCAACCAGTAACACTTACCGTACAGTCCGGTCTGTTCGTCTGATATGTGCATATCTCGCCTAGGGGTGGTAAACGTCAGACCCCAGTAGCTCGATAAGTCATGCCGATATAAGGTCCATAACATAGCATGAACTACTGATAACACTTACCAGTAGATCACTGCAACCCTGGCCAGGGATTTCCAGTTATGGCCAGTCGTGCATAGCGCAACATCAACCCCCAATACCGGGAGAGACGAATCCCCTCCTATCGCACATTGCCTCCATGTGAATCGGGACTGTACCCAAAAACCACCTGTTTGCACGACTCAGTAGAGCCGTGGTAGGGTGGAAATCAAAGTACAGTGGGAGACACACAAGACTCTATGACGATCTCGGGTCAACAGACTAAGCTGTACCAGTGTCACCAGAGAACTGCCATCTGACATGAGGTATAATACCATCTGGGAATTCTCGGCGAGTCCGTTCAGTGTACCCAGTCTCCACTGAGCACCCGCATACCATCTCCGATGTCAAACACCAATGGATATGGGATCATCCATCGCCCATCACATGGGTCGAGAAGATATACGCTAGTCTACTCTGGAATATCGATACCCCGTCTCGATATTCCCACGACTAGGAACAATGAAGGATGTACACATCGACTACCCAGGCCCCACTAGTATGATCTGCACATAGTCCTGGAAGTCGAGTACACATCCTAAGGGCTTTATCAACATATAATCAAAGAGACAGAAAGTATACATGTTAAGATAAAGAGCAACCAGATATCGTACTATCATGTCGAGCAAGAAAGTCCTACATATATATGTCCCAGCATCCATTACAATATACATCCAATGTACAGTAATGGCCTCTAGGGCATACATATAACTAACAATCTCCCACTTGCACTAGGGCCATCTGTAGCAGTAGTTGTAGTATCTAATACTCAACCATCCCCTAAAAGTCTCTCTTCGGGAAAAGGCCTTCGTGAGTGGATCCGCCGTGTTGTCCTCTGAGTCTACTCTCCCAACCTCGATCACCCTGGAGATCAACTATCTCCATGATCAGGTGATGCTGCCTCAGAATATGTCTGGGTCACTGATGGGACCAGGGTTCCAAGGCCGAAGCCACACTTCCATTGTCATACAATGGCAGGAACCTAGTTCATCTTATGAACCATTATACACCCAAACCGTCTCTTTGGTAGTATCTTTAATAGCGATGTTACCAGCCTTTATCGTCTAGTTTGTCTCGGTATCTAGCTTGGAAATCTTCCAACATACCGTCCCTTAACTGAGGGTAAAGACAATGCCTGTGACTGACATTCAGTCGTCTTTATCACCGTGGAACACTTCCAGTGATTCTCCCCAGGATCGATTGATACCATCTCACTACATCTAGTGAGAATCCTAGCATCCAATTACATCTATCTCATAGATGAAAACTCAGGATTTAGGAGGTATCACTTCGATCCTATTGGAGAATCCTTGTGATAAGCGGAGATTGACCGAGCTTAGTATAAGAAACTCCTTCCCTATCAAGAGTATGTCATGTACGTACTCTACGAGAATCATCACCATACTCCAGACTACCCTTTTGTACATACAAGGTTCATCTACCATTTTGATGAAGTCAAACTCTTTGACTACCACATCAAAACAGATGTTCCAACTCCGCGATGCCTGCTTTATCCTGTAAAGCAACCTGCACACGTTTCCGCTGCTCCCACTGTTTACGAAACCCTCTGGCTGTGTTCTTATAGACGTTCTCTTCTAAATCATTATTTAGAAAAGTAGTCATGGTACCCAACCACCAGATATCGTAGCCATGGTATGTAGCAATGGCAAGTAGGATCTGGATGGACTTAAGCATAGTCCCTGGAAAAGGTTTCATCATTATCCACGCTTGGTTGATGACGAAAACCTTTAACAAGTCTAGCTTTGAAAGTCTCAACTTTTCCATCTACACCAAGTAATCTTCTAAAGATATACTTGCTCCTGATGGGGATTTAACCCTTCAGATATAGCAACCAAAGTCCATACTTTGTTGGTGTGCATGGATTCCATCTCAGATCGCTAAGCATCCAGCCATTCTTACAGAGTCCCTACTCTCGATGGCCTGCTCGAAACTAATTGGGTCATCATTTCATGATGCATTCCTCGCTCCCATTGTCATCGAGAAACCGAGGTATCTCTCAGGCGGATGAGGAACCCTACTAGATCGGCGGAGAGGCTGAGGTTCGTCGGGAACTATTGAATCCTTTGGTTCTGTCAAATCATCAGCAGTTTTGTATAGCTGGAACCTTTCCAGTTCTACAGAACTGTCCTTGCCTCGATCTTGTCCGGATTTTGCTTTAGACATAGGCCGAACAATCCTAAATCTTAACTTACTTAAGAGATAGGATCTTCCCACACCATATCTTATATGGAATGGTAGGCACTTATTTGATTCGAACCTAATTCAATAGGTATGCAGCTTCTCAAGTGCACAACCCCAAAAGGAAATATGTAACTCAGTAATACTCATCATAGAGCACACCATATCTAATATTGTGAGATTGCTCCACCCCGATACACCGTTGTGCTGTGGTGTATTCAGAGGAGTAACACTGAGAGAGAATCTCACTCTCCTTTAGAATAGTCCAGGAATTCTATGCACAAGTATTCTCCTCCCTGATCTCATCATAATACTTATACCCGGTTATTGGTTCTCTACTTCTAACTTATATTCTGTGAATACCTCAAAAGGTTCGGACTTGTGTTTCAACAGGAACATATGTCTGAATCTTGAGAGATTATCAGAGAATGTAATGAAATACAAAGAACCGGTGTTGGCATGTGTAGACAGGGGATATTACATACATCATCATGTATCAATCCCAAGGGTTTACTAACCCTTTCTCTGTTTCCAATAAACAGAGCTATGGTCATCTAATCTTTGTGACATGACTGGCAAGTTTCACAAGATGTAAATTCAAAATGATTTAAATATGCATCTAAAATGTAACTTCAGCCAGTCCGGTCGCATTGATATGACCTAGTCTACAACGCCTCAAGAAGGATTCGTTCATTTCTGAACTCTTCCTCTTGTGTGTGTTCTGTATACTAGGAACTATAGTTTAGTTTAGAACGTCAATGCTTTTAGATAACGTGCCTGAACCGATCAACTTTTGATATAAGAAATGTTCAAAACATTATCCATCAATACAAAATTTTATCATTTCTTTACTAATAAAGAGACTGATATGATTTTGTATATCAGGTTCGGTATCTAATAGCATTTGTTCAGAATCAATGTATTGGTAATACAGGGTGACAGTGACCAACAGACTTGGCTGCAACACTTGCCCCGTTTTCTGTCTCATGAAACTCATCACCCGTTCTCAGTTTTTCTACCTTTTTGTAGCCCTATGTAACAGATTACATATCTGGGATCCTGATCCGGTATCAAATACCCAGGATTCAGAGGATACTGAGAAACAGTTCTTTATAATGAACACACCCGAAGGAGATGCATCTCATGCACTTTCTTCGTTTGGGTGGCATAGGAATTCTGGTATTTCCCTATTTCCTGCTCTGTCTTATAACAATTATAAGTTGGAGCGAGACCAACGTTCCCCAGCTCAGTATAACAAGCGGGTTCGGTCAATACATCCATATTATTATCTTGATTAAGGTGTGATATGGTCGCTACCTGGAGAGAGAGAGAAGAAAACACTCTGCGTGCGCTCTCGCAAGATTAGATTGGTTATATATTTTATCTAATCAGGATGGCTCCCACTGTTTTTATCAAATCTTCCTTCAAACCTAAAAGGAAAGACTAGCCGGGATTAATTACACTCTACAAGTTCGCCAATCTTTCAGCCAGGCCAGTGTTGGTACTTTGAGGGAGGTTCCCCGTGCTTTCGCACGGACCTAATTACAGTAAAGCTCGTTTTCCCAGAGGCGTAACCAAGTTGACACCTTTCTAGACACCTACTTGATCGGCTAATTGTAAAGTGCAAAACTCTCCCAGGAGTAACAATTACTCGCAGTGGGTATCGGGATCCAACTATCACATAGAAGGTATGCAATCTCATTGCAAATTTCAACACTTGAAACTCCCGATATAGGGTTTTACTCCTAGCACCTATGACCTTAACTATGGTCAACAAATCATAAGTACTAGTCAAGTTCTACTCGTCATTTCGTGAGTAATTAGACCCACCCACATGACCCTTAACTAAGGTCAACAAAGTCACGCGACTGTCCTAACTAATCGCATCATATGCGGTGTAGGAAGACATCACTTAGCTACCGTACACTGTGCCTTGACTATGGTCAACAAACACAGCACGAATACTAAGTACTCTACTTCCTAAAATGACGGAGGGTTGCGGCTGTTTTTTATGAAAACCTTTAACGCTTTGAACTTGATCTCGTTCCGGAATCAAATGGTTTTTAAATGGAATTTTTTTGAATCTTTTCTAGTTTTGCTAAAGGGGTCTCTCCCGGTGAAGGGATCGTCGGCCCTTTCCTTGTCGAATGAGGTGCGGGATATATCATATATATCACTGTGCAAAGCAGAAACTATAGAAGCAATCAAAAGACAAACCGAGTGTGTAGCATCTGCCAGTTATTGCTAAAGGAGTCACTCCCGGTGAAGGGATCTCAGTCCTTTCCTCATCGAATAAGGTGCAGGATGTTCTACAAGGAACACCGCGATACAAAGTAAGAACTGTAGATACCTGTTTTATTTTGAAATTCGATTCCACAACATATTTTAGGTTTATTTTCTTTCATTAATCACATTAATGAATATCCCATCATTTAAGTCCACCTAATCATCACAGATAAATATAACGTACGCTTATGCCATCCGCACTCGCCTCGATGTCCCGTCTGCACCGTTAAGTTAGGTAACTAACGGCAGAGCGGGGCAGGGCTAGCGCGGGTGTAAAACATAAGCAACGTCTATATAATATATCATATATACTATATACAATATCTATCTGAACAAATCACATGATCACATCACAGATAACACAGCAGAAAGTATCATATGAAATATTGGATATACTAGGACGTCCGTGTTTTCAATACGAGCCAGTATAAAACACGGATTCCACGGTTGTGATGAATAGCCAATCCCACACCCCTAGACTCCAACGAGAGCGGCAAGCAGCCCTACCAATTCTAGGGTTAGGAGATCCGGACTCGACTCCTCGAGTTGGTCTCCCACTGGACCCCAGAAACCGGTTACTTGTGCTCCCCTCCTTGGGTCTATCCTAATGCGGAAAAGTAAATAATATACAAATGGTGACATCTTCCGCAACCTGGAAGTGCCCCAATAAAAGAATATTACATACAAGTTTTTACATGAATGAAAATGAAAAGCACTCATCTCACATAAAAACCCCCGGCTATTCAAACACGACAATCCAATATAACATATCCAGCAACACATAACATCACATGTCATCAACGTAAGTAAATATGCGCATCAAAATTGTCGTTGACATATAGCAACGAAACCGGCGATATCACATATTACACTTACGGTCACAGAAAAGAAAGTGTAAAACTACAACAGTTGGAATCCGCAACCTCTTTAGACATCGCATGCCTAATCAAATGAAATGCTTAGACATCGCATGCCTAACAATTATAAACCCCGCATTTTAGTCTCATTATTGAAAACTCTTTTCAATATCAAGTCGGGCAATTCAACAAGATTCCCGACATTCTGATCGAATGCTCGTCACAAACTTCAATAGACGGCCGCACCCCCGATGCCGTCGACGAAGTGCACCAAAGCGGAACACCGCTGCCGCGAGCACCCGAACGGATACTTTCGGCGACGGGGTTCTCCTACAGTCACTTGGTCGGGGCTATGGGGTGTAGCAGTCTATTAAGTTTATCCGGCGAGTATCCGCGTACGCTACGTGATTGCGACGGACTTTTGATCGCATCAAAATTCCGTGGCAACCGATCAAGTGAGACTAAACTGCTATGTTTATTACAATCATTCAGTTATCTCATAACTACTTGTGAATTCCAATTATTGTATCACATTCCGGATAAATAGAAAAATGTTAAACTTTCCGATCGAACAATCGAACACCCAAGTTTTCCCGATACAGCTCAACACATGAAATAAGTCTAAAAACATTCAGTTCGTGCCTCAGTACCAATGGTCCAGCCGTAGAAGGGTCAAGCCAACGCCTCACATGTGGCACGCCGTACTGCCCCAAACCCGAAGGTTCAAAGGGCAGTTCAAGACGGTCACATAATCAAGTTAAGGTTTGTTGTCTTCTAGAGGGACCATCGCGTTACTTGCACTACTTAGAATGTCGTTAAACTACAGAAATATCCAACAATTGGAAATTTCCCTGCAGGGGAAAAAGTGGGTATTTATATCCGGTCGAACTTTTTAACATATTCTGAAATTATCCGGAAAAACACATAGACAAAGTTTGATAATCCGATCGAATCTACGAATTCCCAATACAACCCAGAAAACTCAACTCTTGAGTTCAGATTAAAAATTCCCAGGAAAACCAGCACTGCAAAGTAGGAATTACTGTGCAAAATTCAATGCAATAGGAGACTAAACGGCCGCGGAACAGCCGCATTAGCCATGCTAATGCCGCGGTTCCACCGTGCTTTGATGGACTCAGGAGTACGGGCTTCTCAGTAATTCTTAGAATCTCCTGCAGGTTTTTCTGCATATTTTTAAATCTCAAAAATCCCCGATTTCAAAAAATGTACAGAGAGCATTTTTGAGTTAGGGTTTCGGTTCGATCGGACTTCTAACTCCGTCTACGCATCGCCTAAGACTCTAGCTAGGCTCTGATACCACTGTAGGGTTCCTAGGTACACTAATGAGATCTCACAAGTGATCAAACATGCCCAATTCATTCAATTTTCATGTGCCTACAAACCCTAATACGGATCGTTAACTAGATTTATAGGCGATGCAAGCAAGTAAACGAATTTATTGCTAAAGGAAAGTGACTACAACCTTTGTAGATCCGGTTCTCCACCTCCATAGCTCCGTGTTGACGACCCTCCGTTGTACCCTTCGGATCGCGGACCCTCGCGGTGGTTTCATCGAAGAATTGATCGGGCTAGGTCGTCGACTTCGATGCCGAAGATGATCTACGTCGAGGCAACTCAAGATCAAACTCCAACTTCACCAAGTCATGAAACTTGTGAAGAAAACACCCTATACTACTTGGCAAGTGGTAGAGGATGAAGAAATAGGAAGTGGGTTCACTTTAGAACTCTTTTTCTCAAGTTGCCATTGATGGAGGCAAGCTTTTCTTCTTGTTGATGAAGAAGAAGAAGAAGAAAGAATATGATAAGTATATTTAAAATAGAAAATAAAATGATACTTATCATAATGGCAACCATAGTTAGGTGTAGAGAATAAACCATGGTTAGATTGAATGGTTAGGGTTAAGTAAACAAACAAAATGGTCAAGCTTTCAACACTTCATGAAGCTTCATGAAAGAAACAAAACAAGCCACCATTATATTTATCTTAAATAAATAAAAGAAATAGTTAAGAAAATGAAAACCCTAACCATTACATAACCATGGTTTAATCATACACACAACCATTCATGTATCATCAAACATGATACAATCAAGTGCACAAAAATATATCACATTTACAATGTGCATATCAAGTGAGAAAATCCTTTTAAAGTGAACAAATACTAGTTAATGCAAAGTAATATATCGAATATATAATTATGCATTAAATCAATAAATCAACACTTAATTTAACGATCCGGTCATATTGCATATGACCGATTAATATTCAATGTATCGGCTTATCGAATCAATCCTTGATTCGATAACTAGGTTATATCGCATACAACCAATCGATACATTCATTGCGAGAATAGAATACGGTATCACATACACGCATTATTCTCGGTCCCGCACATATCTCATATGCGCTCCTATTTCGTTTCGCTTGAGCCAGGAAACCTCTGTGTAGGACTCTAAAGACTCGTCAATACGCCGGCAGCAGATGATGATCATATCAAGCACCCACAAGCCGCAAGTGGTCTGCTAAACGTAACGGCCACCCGGGTATTGAGCGATCAGAAGATCGACGAGCAAGCCCGCTCACACTCCTGTGAATCCAACCAGTAACACTTACCGTACAGTCCGGTCTGTTCGTCTGATATGTCGCATATCTCTCCTAGGGGTGGTAAACGTCAGACCCAAGTAGCTCGATAAGTCATGCCGATATAAGGTCCATAACATAGCATGAAACTACTGATAACACTTACCAGTAGATCAATGCAACCCTGGCCAGGGATTTCCAGTTATGGCCAGTCGTGCATAGCGCAACATCAACCCCCAATACCGGGAGAGACGAATCCCCTCCTATCGCTCATTGCCTCCATGTGAATCGGGACTGTACCCAAAAACCAGGTGTTTGCATGACTCTGTAGAGCCGTGGTAGGGTGGAAATCAAAGCACAGTGGGAGACACACAAGACTCTATGACGATCTCGGGTCAACAGACTAAGCTGTACCGGTGTCACCAGAGAACTGCCATCTGACGTGAGGTATAATACGATCTGGGAGTTCTCGGCGAGTCCGTTCAGTGTACCCAGTCTCCACTGAGCACCCGCATACCATCTCCGATGTCAAACACCAATGGATATGGGATCATCCATTGCCCATCACATGGGTCGAGAGGATATACGCTAGTCTACTCTGGAATATCGATGCCTCGTCTCGATATTCCCACGACTAGGAACAATGAAGGATGTACTCATCGACTACCCAGGCCCTACTAGTATGATCTGCATCATAGTCCTGAAAGTCGAGTACACATCCTAAGGGCTTTATCAACATGTAATCAGAGAGACAGAAAGTATACATGTTAAGATAAAGAGCAACCAGATAGCGTACTATCATGTCGAGCAAGAAAGTCCTACCTATATATGTCCCAGCATCCACTACAATATACATCCAATGTACAGTAATGGCCTCTAGGGCATACATATAACTAACACTATTAAAGGATTAGGTCACCAAAATTTTACAGTGTTCTTAGAATTCTCTGCACATGTTTCTGAAACAACCTAAAAAATTTTTGGAGACAAAAATAATTCGACAGAAACTTGTGCTATAGAAAATACGGTTTTTGGGATTTTTGTTCGATCGAGTTCTAAACATACTAGAGCAAGCTATACTAAGTTAATGGCGAGGCTCTGATACCACTGTAAGTGCACGGCGGCGCCCCGGTCGTCGATCCGACGCCGGAAACGCGGAAACGAAAAACTTTGCAAACTAGTAAACCGGCACCACCGCGCACTTTTATCCCGGATCGGGCCATTAACCTAACTACTAGCAAACTAAAAGATGGGTAGAGAGTTATACCAAGCGATCTGTGTCTTTCGGTCTTCGTCTCCACTCCTATCTCCCGCGGAATCGTCGTCCGTCACCTCCTCGTCGGAAAGGGCACCACGTAGCCGGATTCTTTTACGGGCTCCCACCTCTTGACCGAGGCAACTCGGGCGCGAAGTTGGCTAGCCGACGCGTCCAAGATTTGCTGTAGATGTAGTGTAATAGGCTATGTCTCTTTGGGGTTTATGTTGTTGCCATGGTGGAGGAGAAAATGAACTTTTAAGTGAACTAGTATTTTGTGGCAAGAAGAATGAAATGAGATCATAATTTTTCTCTTAAGAAATCACACCCCCTCTCCTCCCAATAATGTGGCCGGCCACTCGAGGAATGGTGGAGGAAAAATCCTATGGAATAATGCAAAGGAGAAGAGAAAGATAATGAGAAAAATGGTCATTACAAATTCAACTCAACATCCAACTCAATCCTATCATCATAAATGCAAGTGATGAGATTAAAATGGAATCTCATCATGATGAAGCCACAATCATAATAAACCCCCTCCACAAATGTTATTTGCACACTTGCAAATAACCCCCTCCATCGAAAAGTCCGGCCGTGAAGGAACAAAGGAAAACCGGCGCGAACGGAATGCAAACTGGCAACTTCAGAAAACTGATCCCGTAATAAATTACAGGAAAACCCCGCTACTGCATATACATGCCCGCATTTGTATTCCCACTGAACACAAATGCAAAGAGACAAAACTACACTGTCTAATACTAGGATCCGGCTTAAGCCAAAGCCGGCTAGTAAAAACCGTCCAATCACGATCCGTGCAATACCGTACGTATGTGATCGAACCCTGCCATATCTCCATACGGTCTCTACAGCGTTTCGCCCGAAAACTGATTAACTGTGTGTGGTGGACTCTAAAGACTCGTCAATACTATGGTTGTGGATTTAACCACTAGCACGTCAGAGATATTAGCCATACGTGACGGGCTACCAGCTATTGACCAAAAGGGGCGTCGATGAGCGAACTCATCCTGACACCCTACTGAGCCTGACAGTGACAATATTCGTACAGTCTGGTCCGTTCGTCTTTGAGCATCGCATGGCGGGCCTAGGGGGTTGGTAAAAGTGAGACCCCCAAAACCGGTACAAGTCGTGTCGGAGTGTAGCCCAGAACACCCTGAGATACTACTGGAATACCTACCAGTAAATCTCCTGCCTTGGCCATGGACTTTTCATGTACTGGATCTCCTAGACACAGCGCGACCTCACCCCCAATACCGGGAGAGACGAACCCCTGCAGATCCGCTCACTGCCTCTATGTGGCTCGGGACTGTACCCAACTAAAACCTGTTTGCACGACTCCTTTGAGCCGTGGTAGGGTAGTAATCAAAGCACAGTAGGAACTCACACGAGACAAATGACGATCTCAGGTCGATGAACTAACCTGTACACATGTCACCAGGGAACTGCTATCTGACGTCAGGTATAATACCAACTAGCAGGTTCCCGACGAGTCCTGTCCAGTGTTCTCATAACCCAATGAGCACCTGTATACATCTTAGGTGAACCAACTGACACCAGTGGTGTGAGACCGGCCACCGCCCCTCGTCAGGGTCTCGACTGTATAAACTAGTCTACTCTGGAGTATCGATGCCCTGTCTTGAAACTCCCATGACTAGGGACCTTTTAAGGATGTGCTTATAGACCCCAGCTCCCACGTATATGATCGTCCTCATACTGCTCGTAGTCAAGCAAGAATCCTAGGGGCTCTATCAACGTGTAATAGCGACTCGTAAGGTCACCTAAAGCAGTACATGATGATAAAGATAAACCAGATAGCATACTATCATCTTGAGTAAGACTGTCCTACTGGGACAGGTCCTCCCTCAATCATTGCAATCACGTGTCTGTGATCCAATAATTGACTCTGAGGGCACTATCTCCAACATAAACTGTATAGATTGTATCATTGGATGACTTACCGAAACCATGATATCAGTAAATGGATGCAACTGTAGAATCATGGATGTAACTGGAGAATCATGTAAATGGAAGTATATCCATGGTTCGGTTCGGTCAATATAGATTTGAATGGATTCATGTTGAATTGTAATATTGTACATTGCAGATTGTAGATTGTAGATTGTACTTGAATCATATTCAAGTCAGTTTATTAATAAGACTCGGTCTGAGTCAGACAATTAGAAAAGTATATTGAAGTCCTGATGGTTTTGATGTTATCGGTAACCGCTGCACATGGGCGGCAGGATTTGTGTCTTTTTCAAAGACGATTACCGTATTAATAACACCGTTGTAAAGTTGTCTACCTTAGATAGGAAAGCACCCACTTCTCCGGCTCCTTGAGGCTCAAGAGATTGGTCCCGCTTAAACCTATGTTTACCAGGGTCCTTAGGGTAATTTATAGAACTTGAGGGGGTTTTATGTAAAAATACTTTTATATACTTTTCAAAATACTCCCCAAGTATTTAGTTATAGTGTTTAGAGTTATCATGAATGTAGATTTTATAATTGTGATATTTTTAGTGAAAATATCCTAAATTCATAATAAAAGGTATTTATTTGTAATATTGACTTGTATAGAATTCATGGTATATTAATGTAAAGTGTTTTTTGTGATTTTTGAAAAGAGTTGGAATATTTATATTATTTCAAAATAGATATTTTTAATGTTACATATATATATAATTATATAAAAATAATTTTAATATATATTTTATATTTCTAAAAATCTTATTTTCATAAGATGTCGTATTTTAAATCTCTCGAGACCGAATGCTCCTTGCGGAGGTCTGCATCTCGTACTACTAAGCCCAGGGATGTGCGATAATCCGTACCATCCGAGTCGGGTTCCCCAAAATGGGTTGTAGCGGCGTTTTGCAATGATTTTTGTAAAATACTAATCTTTTAGAAAATGGTTTTAATTCTAATGGTATTTTTTTGAAATGTTTCATTTTCACGTATTCTATGTTCCTGAAAGGTATTGTGCTATGTTGCATATGAGTGTTGTGAGGAGGTAGGTCATTACCTCATGATCTACTTAAAGGTATAGCAAGTTTGTGAAGTTTAAATGTCGAAAATGAAGCTATATGGTATTTTAAAGAAAACGTACGGTAAAATGGAAATAGCAATTTCTTTTGATATGGAACTTATTAAATATGATTAGTTAGTGTTTAATAGTCAACATGTAATGGTTTAACAAGATTGTATTAAAGGAAAAGTGAGATTTTAGAAAGAACCGAATCTAAAATCGGATTTGTTCCGATTCTGTCGGGTTTTAGAATTTCGTATTTTCAGAAAGAGTAGAGAAGTGGGAAGGTGGGACTTTTGGGTTTAGCTTAAAGAGGAGATGGAGAGGGAGTGGTCGTAGTTTCCGGTGAGCTGTTTCGTCGCTAGGATCTCCTAGGGTTGTCGCCGGAAAATTCGCCGGAGCTTCGCCTCTTTGTTCATTTCAAATGCACACTAGGGTTTCTAGGAATTTCTAGAGAGTTTGCTCAGAATTTTGGGGTGAGGGGGTAATGTTTAGGGGTTGTATTTATAGGGCTAGGTTAGGGTTAGGGTTAGGTGAAGGGGTGTAAAGAAAAATGTGTTAAATTGTAATAAAAATTGGGTTTAATGTGATTTAAAGGGTCTCTGGAAATGTGCAGGAGAATTAAACTATACAGGGGTGCAGGGAAGGCAAAAAGATAAGTTTTTTATGTTGGAGACTCGGCGGACCGGCCGACTCGGCCGAGTCCGGCGGTCGGAGGTCCCCTAACGGTTGGTGTGGCTTCTGGTACTGTTAGTTTACTGGGTGTAATGGGGGTTTTTTGTGAGATATGCACGTGTAAACTGTTAGTATTCTAAAAATTCAAAATAAAACAATATTAAAAATAATGTGGGGTATGGGATTTGAACTCTGGTGGCTTGGTTCAGCAGTGCAAGGCATTACCAATGAGCTACAAGCTCCTTCTTGTAATTAATTAGCAAAACTAATATTTAACTTGTGCTCAGGCAAATGTACCCCTTTCTTTAAATTTTGAAAAAATTCTACAGAAAGTTGTACAGGAAATTTAGGGTTGTTACATTCTACCCTCCTTATAAAAATTTCGTTCGAGAAATTTGTAAAAGAAAAGTGTAACGGATTCATGGAAAATTTGGTAACTGAAGTACTGATTGTGTATGAAAAAATAATAAAGTGATACAAGGGTTTAAAAATATGAAAGAGACTTACTAGTGTTACCTTTGTCAACTGTCTTGGCTTCTACGGCTGCTAAGGTGTAAGCTTGGCATCTCGACACATTTTTCTGTGTATGCCGGTAACTCAATGCCTGACTAGGTAGAGGTGGTCCATGTGGAGGTGGTGCTGGGAGTGCAAGACTAGGTGCAGGAGCCTGGATAGTCGGTCGCTGCGGATAGTTGGTGGGTGTGTGAGCTGAGTTGTGTCTATAGGGACAGCCTCCAATTCTATGATCGGATGCGCCACAAACTAGGCACAGGCCTTTTGCGCGCCTACATTCCTTCCACAAGTGTCCATCCCTATGACAGTAGTAACAAAAACCTGGACTTGACTGGTTAATTGTTTCTTTCTGTCTCTTGGGTTCAGAAGGTTGTGTAGTATAGGCTCCTCTTGCCATCTGGGTGGCAGAGCGTTTTATACCGGTTGCTTCTGCTTCTGATCGGTTCACTAATATAGCAGTCTGTTGCTGCAGTCCAACCAGGAGGCTTCAGATTTCCTCAAGCAGAATCATCTGCTCGTTGAGTGGAGCAGGGACGACATGGGTGAGTGGTAGTGGTGGAGGTGTGTTGTTGACATTGGTGCTGGTGTTGTTTGGGGAATCCATAACCTTGAATGAAAAATTTAGGTTGGGACAGATTCAAAGTATATGATTCAAGGAATATGAAATTGTAAGATTCAAGGAACATGAATTGTAAAGAATGTTTTAGTTGCAGGTTCTTGTGATATATTGCTTAGGTTGTTCACGTAGAACATAACTGCATGATAGAGTTTCATACAGCTCTGACCTGCATGGGCCACCAACAAAACCTGTCACGCCTTGCTTCCCAGTATACGGGCAGAGGACGCGACGAGTCCGCTACGTATTTACTGTGAAGTAAATACGCTAAGCGTATCTAAGCAATATAAAAGTAAATGCATAAGAGAAAAGATATAATAAAACAAAAACTTTATTTATTCACATTCTTTCTGTACAATGCAAGGAAATGTAAATACAACTGAAATAAAGCAATGCCTAAACAATGGCATAACAAAAAAGGAAAGGTACTGAAATAAAAATGTACAATGAACTAAAGCTCTGGGTCTTAAACGAAATGGTCCAAGTCTTCAGCGCTGGGCTCGATCTCTGACGTGCCCAGATCACCAGACGACATTCAAAGAAGAAAGAAGAGAATGTCGTCAGCGAACAGATCGCTCGGTAAGTCCCAAAGATAAGGGAGAAATAGAATAGACAGAACAAGAAGGTAGCTTTTAAGGTTGTATTATATTGTTATAATGTGGTGTTAACGCTGTTGTTTGTAGCTTGGTACAGAAGGATGCCAGTGTATACGAGAGGAGTCTCTATATGCTAGAGATTAGGGCAAACGGAATGTACAAAGAACCATTGGGCTACGGTACAACAACAACGGAATATAGGTTAGGTGTCTTAATCTTACTGTCTCTTGCCACTTCTAACACCTTCCGTAGCAATCTACCCCTTAAACCCCGAGATATCTTGTTTGTATAGTTGTGTTGTATTGTATTGTAAACTGTATAGATTGTATAATTGGATGATTTACCGAAACCATGATATCAGTAAATGGATGTAACTGTAGAATCATGGATGTAACTGGAGAATCATGTAAATGGAAGTATATCTATGGTTCGGTTCGGTCAATATAGATTTGAATGGATTCATGTTGAATTGTAATATTGTAGATTGGAGAATGTAGATTGTAGATTGTACTTGAATCATATTCAAGTCAGTTTATTAATGAGACTCAGTCTGAGTCAGACAATTAGAAAAGTAAATTGAAGTCCTGATGGTTTTGATGTTATCGGTAACCGCTGCACATGAGCGGCAGGATTTGTGTCTTTTTCAAAGATGATTACCATATTGATAACACCCTTGTTAAGCTGTCTACCTTAGATAGGCAAGCACCCACTTCTCCGGCTCCCTGAGGCTCAAGAGATTGGTCCCACTTAAACCTATGTTTACCATGGTCCTTAGGCTAATTTATAGAACTTGAGGGGGTTTTATGTAAAAATAATTTTATATACTTTTCAAAATACTCCCTAAGTATTTAGTTATCGTCTTTAGAGTTATCATGAATGTAGATTTTATAATTGTGATATTTTTAGTGAAAATATCCTAAATTCATAATAAAGAGTATTTCTTTGTAATATTGACTTGTATGGAATTCATGGTATATTAATGTAAAGTGATTCTTGTGATTTTTGACAAGAGTTGGAATATTTATATTATTTCAAAATAGATATTTTTAATGTTACATATATACATAATTATATAAAAATAATTTTAATATATATTTTATATTTCTAAAAATCTCATTTTCTTAAGATGCCGTATTTTATATCTCTCGATACCGAATGCTCCTTGCAGGGGTCTGCATCTCGCACTACTAAGCCCTGGGATGTACGATAATCCGTAACATCCCAGTCGGGTTCCCCAAAATGGGTTGTAGCGGCGCTTTGCAAAGATTTGTGTAAAATATTAATCTTTTAGAAAACGGTTTTAATAGTAATGGTATTTATTTGAAATGTTTCGTTTTCCCATATTCTATATTCCCGAAAGGTATTGTGCTATCTTGCATATGAGTATTGTGAGGAGGTAGGTCATTACCTCATGATCTACTTAAAGATATAGCAAGTTTGTGATGTTTAACTGTCGAAAATGAAACTATATGGTATTTTAATGAAAAAGTACGGTAAAATGGAAATAGAAATTTCTTTTGATATGGAACTTGTTCAATATGATTAGTTTGTGTTTAATAGTCAACATGTAATGGTTTAACAAGATTTTATTAAAGGAAAAGTGAGATTTTAGGAAGAACCGAATCGGAAATCGGATTTGTTCCGATTCCGTCGGGTTTTAGAATTTCGTATTTTCAGAAAGAGTAGAGAAAGGGAAAGGTGGGACTTACGGGTTTAGCTTAAAGTGGAGAGGGAGAGGGAGTGGACGTAGTTTCCGGTGCGTCGTTTCGTCGCCGGGAACTCCAAGGGTTGTCGCCGGAAAATTCGGCAGAGCCTCGCCTCTTTGTTCGCTTCAAATGCACACTGGGGTTTCTAGGAATTTCTTAAGAGTTTACTCAGAATTTTGGGGTGACGGGGTAGTGTTTATGGGTTGTATTTATATGGTTAGGCTAGGGTTAGGGTTAGGTGAAGGGGTGTAAAGAAAAATGTGTTAAATTGTAATAAAAATTGGGTTTAATGTGATTTAAAGGGTCTCTGGAAACGTGCAGAAGAATTAAACTATACAGGGGTGCAGGGAAGGCAAAAAGAAAACTTTTTTGTGTTGGGGACTCGGCGGTCCGGCCGAGTCCGGTCGGCGGCGCTGGCCCGAGTCTGTCGGTCCGCCGGCCGACTCGGCCGAGTCCGGCCGAGTTCGGCAGTCGGAGGTCCCCTGACGGTTGGTGTGGCTTCTGGTACTGTTAGTTTACATGGTGTAGTGGGATTTTTGTGATATATGCACGTGTAAACTGCTGATTCTAAAAATTCAAAATAAAACAATATTAAAAATAATGTGGGGTATGGGATTTGAACTCTGGTGGCTTGGTTCAGCAGTGCAAGATATTACCAATGAGATACAAGCTCCTTCTTGTAATTAATTAGAAAAAAAAATATTTAACATGTGCTCAGGTAAAAGTACCCCTCTCTTTAAATTTTGAAAAAATTCTACAGAAAGTTGTCCAGGAAATTTAGGGTTGTTACACATTATGGAAGCTTGGGATATATACACGGATATATGACAGTCTTGCTCAATATGGTAGTATGCTATCTTAATATGTGTGTATGTTTCTTTTAACGTATTGCTAATACATATTGGTAGAGCCCTTACGATCTTTGCATGACTACCAGCGTTGTGATGGCAGTCACACTAGTGGGGGCGGGATAGACTATCAGCACATCCTTATACAGGTCCCTAGTCATAGGTTTATCGAGACAAGGCATTGATACTATAGAGTAGACTAGTGTATACGCTTCTCATCCCAGCAAGGGAGATGGTCTGTCCCACAGCCATTAGTACATCGTACCGGAGATAGTATGAAGGTGCTCATTAGGTTATGAGTTACACTGGACGGACTCATGGGGTACTGCTGGTTGGTACTATACCTATCGTTAGGTAGCAATTCCCAGGTGACATGAGTACAACAAAGTCCGTTGACTTGACACTGCTACTTCGCCTCAAGTGTATTCCCGCTGTTCTTAGATTACTACCGTACCACGACTCTATTGAGTCGTGCAAACAGGTAGTAGTTGGGTGCAGTCCCAAAGTACTTGGAGGCAGTGGCGGTTAGATAGGATTCGTCTCTCCCGGTATTGGGGGTTGATGTCGCGCTGTGTTCGGAAAGCCATTACACAAAGTCCCTGGCCAGGGCAAGCGAGATTTACTAGTAGGTACTACAATAGTTTCTCAGGTTGTTTTGGGATGCACTCCGACACGACTTATTGCGCTATTAGGGGTCTAACGTTTACCGCCCGCTAGGCCCGATATGCGATACTCTTAGACGAATAGACCAGACTGTACGGAGATTGCCACAGACAGGCTCAGTAGGAGTTCGGATGAGTTTGCTCATCGTCCTTCTTATCGAAAGATACCTGGGTAGTCGTTAAGTGCAGCTCGTACCGCTGACGGCTTGCGGTTAAACCCACTGCCAGCATAGTGTCGAGTCTTTAGAGTCCCACATAAAGGGTTTCCCTGCTTCGGGCGAAACGATGTAGAGGTCGTATGGTTTTACGACAGGATTCGAACATATATATGTACTTGTGCACGTATGATGTTCGGATGGATTATACTAGTGGGCTTTGGTTTAAGCCAGATCCTAGTATTAGATTATTGGATTAGTTTCGTCTCATTGTATTCGTATTTCTCGGAATGTGGATACAGGTATGTATATACGGATGATGGGCATTCTTGTAACTCTTTCAAGATTGCTTTTAGAAGGAGACACCTCATTAGGGTTTTATTATTTGATTAAAACAATTATGAGGTGGAGGAAATGAATTGTTATTTTTATATGATAATTGAAGCATTGCTACTTAGTTTGACTATTGAGGCATGGGTTGGCTTAGATATTTTGTGAGATATTTTTGTGGCATTAGATATTTTGTGTGAGATATTTTTGAGCATGCTTATAGTCATATCAAGAGCCATATTCTATTATCATTATCAAAAACACTTTCTCTTTCATCAAGCTCTCTCTCTTCTTCCTTTCAACCCTTATTGTCTCATGTACTGAGAATCATAGGGTTAGTGAGACTTAGCTATCCAAAAAAAACTCTCTATTTCCTCTAGGCTACTTAGATTAGCATACTAAGCACCCTAATTACCTCATCTTAGAGGTAGCAGTTTAAGGTAGACACTCTCGGGTGGATCTTCTTCGACTCGAGGATGCTGACGAGGAGGCGTGATCCATACACACTCCAAGGAGCTCACGAAGAGGAGAAGGATAGCGAGAAGAAGAAATAATAGTAGCTTGAGGTATAACTCTCTTATATAGTAGTTAAATCTCTTAGATTGTTTGTTAGTTAGGGTTTAGTTACGATCCTGGAGTTTAGTCGATGTTACCATGCTTATAAAAATTGTTTTTTACCTATTCCGCCATCCTGCGAACATGCGGGGTGCGTGACATCGACTTACAGTGGTATCAGAGTCAACTAAACCATAACTAACTTGTTAGCAAAGTGTTAGAAATTCGATCGAAAAAGAAATCCAAAAATCACGTCCGAATTGCATGTTCTCTGTCGATTTTAAATACTGGCCTAAAATTCTTTTCAGGGGCTTTAAAAATACGTGCAGGGTATTATTAGACAACACAAGAAATTTGGGCCTCTGAATGGGTATGATCACCGCGGAATCCCTGTAAGTCTACTGTAGTGCCGCCGCCGTCTGTCGGAGGCAAAAATGCGGAAACGAAAACTTTTTCTAAACTTGAAACTGGCGCTATCGCAGACTTTAATCCCGGATCGAACCATGAACCTATAATTAGCAACTAGAGAAGGGTTAGAAAAGCTATACCGATCGATCCGTGTCCTTCGGTATTTGGCCACCAACCCAAGCTCCTCGCGGCATCTCCGATCTCCGGTCTCCTCGTCGGAAAGGGAACCACATCTTCGAATCCTTTTACGGGCTCCCGCTTCGTCCGAAACAACTCGGACACGAAGTTTGCTAGCCGACGTGTCCAAGGTGATGTAGAGAATGTGTGTGATAACTTTTTCTCAAGCATCCATTGATTCTCAACACATGAGAGTGTATGGATGGAGGTTAAAGATGATGCCATTAATGGAAATGGTGAGCTAGAGGAAGAAGAATAATAGGAGACTTTTCTTTCTTGTGTTGTATGATAAAATAAGAGTGAGATAGAATGATAAACATAAGAGTAAACTCTACCCTTTGGCTGCCCTCTCTCTCTCTTCTTATCATATCAACTCATAAATCAATCAATAATGTGACACATGCACAAAGAAAGAGACCATGAGTCATTACTTGTGCATGTGTCACAATTAATGCTTCTAATCATGCCTTATAGCTCATTATTTCCATTTGTAAACATTAACCCAAATGTTTACAACAATAAAAAGATACGGAAATATCTAAAGTAAACTCATGACAGATCACAAGGATACCCCTCATATGTATATACATACCTGCATCCGCATTCCGACTGAATGCGAATGCGATGAGACTAAAGTAATCCAACAAATCTAATACTAGGATCCGGCTTAAACCAAAGCCCACTAGTATGATCCGTCCGATCATGATCCGTGCATTACTGCACGTATATGATCGAACCCTGCCTATATCATACGACATCTACAACGTTTCGTCCGAAACTGGAGAAACTGTCTGTGGGGGACTCTAAAGACTCTTCAATACTTTGGCTGTGGATTTAACCACTAGCACGTCAGTGGTACTAGCTGTACGTAACGGGCTACCAGGTATTGACCAAAAGTGAGGTCGATGAGCGAACTCATCCTGACACCCTACTGAGCCTGTCAGTGACAATATCCGTACAGTCCGGTCCGTTCGTCTATGAGCATCGCATGTCGGGACTAGGGGGATGGTAGAAGTCAGACCCCCAAAAGCGGTACAAGTCGTGTCGGAGTGTAGCCCAGAACACCCTGAAAAACTACTAGAATACCTACCAGTAAATCTCATGCCTTGGCCAAGGACTTCGTGTAATGGCTCTCCTAGACACAGCGCGATCTCACCCTCAATACCGGGAGAGACGAAACCCCTGCCGATCCGCACACTGCCTCCATGTGGCTCGGGACTGTACCCAACTAAAACCTGTTTGCACGACTCCTTTGAGTCGTGGCAGGGTAGTAATCAAAGCACAGTGGGAACTCACACGAGACAAATGACGATCTCAGGTCGATGAACTAACCTGTACACATGTCACCAGGGAACTGCTATCTGACGTCAGGTATAATACCAACTAGCAGGTTCTCGGCGAGTCCTGTCCGGTGTACTCATAATCCAATGAGCACCTGTATATATCTTGTTAGTTATATGTATGCCCTAGAGGCCATTACTGTACATTGGATGTATATTATAGTGGATGCTGGGACATATATAGGTAGGACTTTCTTGCTCGACATGATAGTACGCTATCTGGTTACTCTTTATCTTAACATGTATACTTTCTGTCTCTCTGATTACATGTTGATAAAGCCCTTATGATGTGTACTCGACCTCCAGGACTATGATGCAGATCATACTAGTAGGGCCTGGGTAGTCAGTGAGTACATCCTTCATTGTTCCTAGTTGTGGGAATATCGAGACGGGGCATCGATATTCCAGAGTAGACTAGCGCATATCTTCTCGACCGATGCGATGGGCGATGGACGATCCCATATCCATTGGTGTTTGACATCGAAGATGGTATGCGGGTGCTGAGTGGAGACTGGGTACACTGAACGGACTCGCCGAGAACTCCCAGATGGTATTATACCTCACGTCAGATGGCAGTTCTCTGGTGACACTGGTACAGCTTAGTCTGTTGACCCGAGATCGTCATAGAGTCTTGTGTGTCTCCCACTGTGCTTTGATTTCCACCCTACCACGGCTCTACTGAGTTGTACAAACAGGTGGTTTTTGGGTACAGTCCCGATTCACATGGAGGCAATGAGCGATAGGAGGGGATTCGTCTCTCCCGGTATTGGGGTTGATGTTGTGCTATGCTCGACTGGCCATAAAAGGAAATCCCTGGCCAGGGTTGCAGTGATATACTGGTAAGAGTTATCAGTAGTTTCATGAATGTTATGGACCTCAAGTCGGCATGACTTATCGAGCTACTGGGGTCTGACGTTTACCACCCATAGGCGAGATATGCGACATATCAGAAGAACAGACCGGACTGTACGGTAAGTGTTACTGGTTGGATTCACAGGAGTGTGAGCGGGCTTGCTCATCGATCTTCTGATCGCTCAATACTCGGGTGGCCGTTACGTTTAGCAGACCGCTTGTGGCTTGTGGGTATTTGATATGATCATCATCTGCTGCCGGCGTATTGACGAGTCTTTAGAGTCCAACACAGAGGTTTCCTGGCTCAAGCGAAACGAAATAGGAGCGCATATGAGATATGGGCGAGAACGAGAATAATGCGTGTATGTGATACCGTATTCTATTCTCGCGATGAATGTATCGAATGGTTATATGCGATATAACCTAATTATCGAATCAAGGATTGATTCGATAAGCCGATACATATGATACTAGTCGGTTATATCCGATATGACCGGATCGTTAAATCAAGTGTTGATTTAATGATTTAGTGCATATTTATATATTTGATATATTACTTTGCGTTAACTAGTATTGGTTCACTTTAAAAAGGATTTTCTCACTTGAATTGTACACATTGTATATGCGATATAGTTTTGTGCACATGTTTGTATCATGTTTGATGATACATGCTTACTTGGTTAAGTGTAAAGAATCAAACCATGGTTTAAGTTAATGATTAGGGTTTTGATTATTTATTCATTTATCTTTCTTATTTATTCATTTTGGAAAAAGAAAAAGATAAATGAATGGTTGAATGTTTTGTTTTTAGTTGAAGTTTCTTGAAACTTTGACTAAGTCACTCTTTTGTTCTTATGCTTAACCCTAACCATCCTTTTAACCATGGTCTTTTCTCTACACTTAACTATAGTTGAAAGTATGATAAGTATTGATTTATTTTATCTAATTATTAAAAAAAACTTATCATATCTTCTTCTTCTTCTTTCATGAAGGAAGCTTGCTACTCCAATGGCAAGTGATGAAAACTAGTGAGAAATCCAAAACTAAAGTCTACCCACTTCCTATTTCTTCATCCTCTACCTCTTGCCAAGTAGTATTTGGTGTTTCCTTCACAAGTTTTCACGGCTTGGTGAAGGTGGAGCTTGATCTAGTGATGCCTCGACGTAGATCATCTTCGGCACGTCGTCGATGACCCAGCCCGTTTTTCCTCCGATGAAGCCGACGCTAGAGCCCATGATACGATTTGGACAGCGAGGGGACTTCATCATGGAGCCTAGGAGGTGGTGGACCGGATCTACAAAGGTTGTAGCCCCTTTCCTTTAGATACATTTCCGTTTACTTGCTTACTTTGCCTAAATATCTAGTTAACGATCCGTTCTAGGTTTTCTCGGCACCGTAATTTTCAGAAATTGGCATGTTTGATCACTTGTGAGACTCCATTAGAGTGCCTAGGAACCCTACAGTGGTATCAGAGCCTAGCTAGAGCCTTAGGCGAAGTCCCGATGGAGTTAAAAGTCCGATCGACCCAAAACCCCGACTTGAAAAATGCTCTCTGGACAATTCTGTAAAATGTGGTTTTTTCGAAATTAAAAATATGCAGAAATATCAGCAGGTAATCCTAAGAATCACTGTGAAATTCGGCAGCATGATTCCTCTACATTGCGGCGGAACCGCGGCACAAGCATGGCTTGTGCGGCGGTTCCGCGGCCAAGTTGTCCCATCATCTGTTTTAATTTTCACAGTAACTCCTAGTTTTTAGTGCTGGTCTTCCTGGGAATATTTTAATATTTATTCCAGAGTTTTATTTTCTGGGTTGTATTGGGGACTCGGTGTATTCGATCGGACTGTGTAATTTTTGTCGGTGTGCTTTTCCGGGTATTTTTAGAATATGTTAAAAGTTCGACCGGATATAAATACCCACTTTTTCCCCTGTAGGGAAATTTCCAAGTGTTGGATTTTTCTGTAGTTTAACGACGTTCTAAGTAGTGCAAGTAACGCGATGGACCCTCTAGAAGACAACAAACCTTAACTCGATTATGTGACCGTCTTGAACTGCCCTTTGAACCTTCGGGTTTGGGGTAGTACGGCGTGCCACATGTGAGGCGTTGGCTTGACCCTTCTACGGCTGGACCGTTGGTACTGAGGCACGAACTGGATGTTGTTAGACTTATTTCATGTGTTGAGCTGTATCGGGAAAACTTGGGTGTTCGATTGTTCGATCGAAAAGTTTGACATTTTCTATTTATCCGGAATGTGATACAATACTTGGAATTCGTAAAAAGTTATGAGATGACTTGATGAATGTTATAAACATAGCACTTTAGTCTCACTTGATCGGTTGCCACGGAATTTTGATGTGATCAAAAGTCCGTCGCAATCACGTAGCGTACGCGGATACTCGCCGGGTAAACTTAATAGACAGCCTCGCCCCATAGCCCCGACCAAGTGACCGTAGGAGAACCCCATCGCCGAAAGCATCCGTTCGGGTGCTCGCGGTAGCGGTGTTCCGCCTTGGTGCACTCTGTCGACGGCGTCGGGGGTGCGGCCGTCTACTGAAGTTTGCGACGAGCATTCGATCATAATGTCGGGAATCTTGTTGAATTGCCCGACTCGATATTGAAAAGTGTTTTCGATAATGAGACTGAAATGCGGGGTTTATAATTGTTAGGCATGTGATGTCTAAGGAATTCATTTGATTGGGCATGCGATGTCTAAAGAGGTTGCGGATTCCAACTGTTGTAGTTTTACACTTTCTTTTATGTGACCGTAAGTGTAATATGTGATATCGCCGGTTTCGTTGCTATATGTCAACGACAATTGGGATGCGTATATTTACTTACGTTGATGACATGTGATGTTATGTGTTGCTGGATATGTTATATTGGATCGTCGTGATTGAATAGCCGGGGGTTTTTATGTGAGATGAGTGTTTTTCATTTTCATTCATGTAAAACACTTGTATATAATATTCTTTTATTGGGGCACTTCCAGGTTGCGGAAGTAGTCACCGTTTGTATATTATTTACTTTTCTGCACTAGGATAGACCCAAGGAGGGGAGCACAAGTAACCGGGTTCTGGGGTCCAGTGGGAGACCAACTCGAGGAGTCGAGTCCGGGTCTCCTAACCCTAGAATTGGTAGGGTTGCTTGCCGCTCTCGTAGGGGTCTAGGGGTGTGGGATTGGCTATTCATCACGACCGTGGAATCCGTGTTTTATACTGGCTCGTATTGAAAACACGGACGTCCTAGTATATCCAATATTTCATATGATTCTTTCTGCTGCGTTATCTGTGATGTGATCTTGCGATGTTCTGTGCTCTGTTCAGATAGATGTTGTATATAGTATATATGATATATTATATAGACGTTCCTTATGTTTTACACCCGCGCTAGCCCTGCCTCGCTCTGGCGTTAGTTACCTAACCTAACGGTGCAGACGGGACATCGAGGCGAATGCGGATGGCATAAGCGTACGTTATATTTATCTGTGATTGTTAGGTGGACTTAAATGATGGGATATTCATTAATGAGATTAATGAAAGAAAATAAACCTAATTAATGTTGTGGAATCGAATTTCAAAATAAAAACAGGTAGCTACAGTTCTTGCTTTGCATCGCGGTGTTCCTTATAGAATATCCTGCACCTTATTCGATAATGAAAGGACCGAGATCCCTTCACCGGGAGTGACTCCTTTAGCAATAACTGGCAGATGCTACAACCCTCGGTTTGTCTTTTGATCGCTTCTATAGTTTCTGCTTTGCACAGTGATATATATGATATATCCCGCACCTCATTCGACGAGGAAAGGGCCGACGATCCCTTCACCGGGAGTGACCCCTTTAGCAAAACTAGAAAAGCTTCGAAAAACATTCCATTTAAAAACCATTTGATTCCGCAACGAGATCAAGTTCAAAGCGTTAAAGGTTTTCACAAAAACCATTCGCAACCCTCCGTCATTTTAGGAAGTAGAGTACTTAGTATTCGTGCTGTGTTTGTTGACCATAGTCAAGGCACAGTGTACGGTAGCTAAGTGATGTCTTCCTACACCGCATATGATGCGATTAGTTAGGACAGTCATGTGGCTTTGTTGACCTTAGCCAAGGGTCATGTGGGTGGGTCTAATTAATCACGAAATGACGGGTAGAACTTGACTAGTACCTATGATTTGTTGACCTTAGCCAAGGTCATAGGTGCTAAGGGTAAAAACCTTTATCGGGAGTTTCAAGTGTTGAAACTTGCAATGAGATTGCATACCTTCTATATGATAGTTGGATCCTGATACCCACTGCGAGTAATTGTTACTCCTGGGAGAGTTTTGCACTTTGCAATTAGCCGATCAAGTATGTGTCTAGAAAGGTGTCAACGGGGTTACGCCTCTGGGAAAACGAGGTTTACAGTAATTAGGTCCGTGCGAAAGCACGGGGAACCTCCCTCAAAGTACCGACACTGGCCTGGCTGAAAGATTGGCGAACTTGTAGAGTGTAATTAATCCCGGCTAGTCTTTCCTTTTAAGGTTTGAAGGAAGATTTGATAAAAACAGTGGGAGCCATCCTGATTAGATAAAATATATATCCAATCTGATCTTGCAAGAGCGCACGCAGAGTGTTTTCTTCTCTCTCTCTCCTGGTAGGGACCATATCACGCCTTAATCAAGATAATAATACGGAATATTGACCGAACCCGCTTGTTATACTGAGCTGGGGAAAGTTGGTCCCGCTCCGACTTATAATTGTTATAAGACAGAGCAGGAAATAGGGGAATGCCAGAATTCCTATGCCGCCCAAACGAAGAAAGTGCATATGATGCATCTCCTTCGGGTGTGTTCATTATAAAGAACTGTTTCTCAGTATCCTCTGCATCCTGGGTATATGATACCGGATCAGGATCCCAGATATGTAATCTGTTACATAGGGCTACAAAAAGGTAGAAAAACTGAGAACGGGTGATAAGTTTCATGAGACAGAAACCGGGGCAAGTGTTGCAGCCAAGTCTGTTGGTCACTGTCACCCTGTATTACCAGTACATTGATTCTGAACAAATGCTATTAGATACCGAACCTGATATACAAAATCATATCAGTCTCTTTATTAGTAAAGAAGGATATAATTTTGTATTGTTGGATAATGTTTTGAACATTTCCTATATCAAAAGTTGATCGGTTCAGGCACGTTATCTAAAAGCATTGACGTTCTAAATCAAACTGCAGTTCCTAGTATACAGAACACACACAAGAGGGAGAGTTCAGAAATGAACGAATCCTTCTTGAGGCATTGTAGACTAGGTCACATCGATGCGACCCGACTGGCTGAAGTTACATTTTAGATGCATATTTAAATCAGTTTGAATTTACATCTTTTGAAACTTGCCAGTCATGTCACAAAGATTAGATGACCATAGCTCTGTTTATTAGAAACAGAGAAAGAGTTAGTAAACTCTTGGGACTGATACATGATGATGTATGTAAAGTCTCCTGTCTACATATGCCAGGACTGGTTCTTCATACTTCATTATATTCTCTGATAATCTCTCAAGATTCAGTCATATGTTCCTGTTGAAACATAAGTCCGAACCGTTTGAGATATTCACAGAATATAAGTTAGAAGTAGAGAACCAAAATACGGGTATAAGTATTATGTCCTATGATAAGATCAGGGAGGAGAATACTTGTGCATAGAATTCCTGGACTATTCTAAAGGAGAATGAGATTTTCTCTCAGTGTTACTCCTCTGAATACACCACAGCACAACGGTGTATCAGGGCGGAGAAATTGCACAATATTAGATATGGTGTGCTCTATGATGAGTATTACTGAGTTACCTATTTCCTTTTGGGGTTATGCACTTGAGAAGCTGCATACCTATTGAATTAGGTTCGAATCAAATCAGTGCCTACCACTCCATATAAGATATGGTGTGGGAAGATCCTATCTCTTAAGTAAGTTAAGATTTGGGATTGTCCAGCCTATGTCAAAAGCAAAATCCGGACAAGATCGAGGCAGGATCAGTTCTGTAGAACTGGAAAGGTTCCAGCTATACAAAACTGCAGTTGATGATTTGACAGAACCATAAGGATTCTATAGTCCCCGACGAACCTCAGCCTCTCGGCTGATCTAGTAGGGTTCCTCATCCACCTGAGAGATACCTCGGTTTCTCGATGACAGTGAGAGCGAGGATTGCATCATGAGATGATGACCCAACCAGTTTCGAGCAGGCCATCGAGAGTAGGGACTCTGTAAGAATGGCTGGATGCTTAGCGATCTGAGATGGAATCCATGTACACCAGCAAAGTATGGACTTTAGCTGCTATATCTGAAGGGTTAAATCCCCATCAGGAGAAAGTATATCTTGAGAAGATTACTTGGTGTAGATGGAAAAGTTGAGACTTTCAAAGCTAGACTTGTTAAAGGTTTTCGTCATCGACCAGGCGTGGATAATGATGAAACCTTTTTCCAGTAGCTATGCTTAAGTCTATCCAGATCCTACTTACCACGGCTACATACCATGACTACGATATCTGGCGGTTGGGTGCCATGACTGCTTTTCTAAATACTGATTTAGAAGAGAACGTCTATAAGAACACAGCCAGAGGTCCTCGTAGACAGTGGGAGCAGCGGAAACGTGTGGAAGATGCTTTATAGGATAAAACAGGCATCGCGGAGTTGGAACATCTGTTTTGATGGATTAGTCAAAGAAGTTGACTTCATCAAAATGGTAGACGAACCTTGTATATACAAAAGGGTAGTAGAGAGTAAGGTGGTCATCTTCGTATTGTACGTAGACAACATACTCTTGATAGGAAAAGAGTTTCCTATACTACGATCGGTCAATCTCCTATTATCACTAGGATTCTCCAAATAGGATCAAAGTGATACCTCCTAAATCCTGAGTTTTCATCTATGAGATGGATGTAATTGGATGCAAGGATTCTCACTAGATGTAGTGAGATGGTATCAATCGATCCTGGGGAGAATCACTGGAAGAGTTCCAGGGTGATAAAGACGACTGAATGTCAGTCACAGGCATTGTCTTTACCCTCAGTAAAGGGACGGTATGTTGGAAGATTTCCAAGCTAGATACCGTGACAAACTAGACGATAAAGGCTGGTAACATCGCTATTAAAGATACTACCAAAGAGACAGTTTGGGTGTATAATGGTTCATAAGCTGAACTAGGTTCCTGCCATTGTATGACAATGGAAGTGTGGCTTCGGCCTTGGAACCCTGGTCCCATCAGTGACCCAGACATATTCTGAGGAAGCATCACCTGATCATGGAGATAGTTGATTTCCGGGGTGATCGAGATTAGGAGAGTAGACTCAGAGGACAACACGGCGGATCCACTCACGAAGGCCTTTTCCCAGAGAGAGACTAATATGGGATGGTAGAGTATTAGATACTGCGACCACTGCTACAGATGGCCCTAGTGCAAGTGGGAGGTTGTTAGTTATATGTATGCCCTAGAGGCCATTACTGTACATTGGATGTATATTGTAGTGGATGCTGGGACATATATAGGTAGGACTTTCTTGCTCGACATGATAGTACGCTATCTGATTGCTCTTTATCTTAACATGTATACTT
Source organism: Agapanthus africanus (assembly GCA_030015575.1). Classification (NCBI taxonomy): domain Eukaryota; kingdom Viridiplantae; phylum Streptophyta; class Magnoliopsida; order Asparagales; family Amaryllidaceae; genus Agapanthus; species Agapanthus africanus. The sequence continues at coordinate 215,228,317 of JASDDO010000004.1, forward strand.
TCTGTCTCTCTGATTACATGTTGATAAAGCCCTTAGGATGTGTACTCGACTTCCAGGACTATGATGCAGATCATACTCGTGGGGCCTGGGTAGTCAGTGAGTACATCCTTCATTGTTCCTAGTCATGGGAATATCGAGACGGGGCATCGATATTCCAGAGTAGACTAGCGCATATCTTCTCGACCCATGCGATGGGCGATGGAAGATCCCATATCCATTGGTGTTTGACATCGAAGATGGTATGCGGGTGCTGAGTGGAGACTGGGTACACTGAACGGACTCGCCGAGAACTCCCAGATGGTATTATACCTCACGTCAGATGGCAGTTCTCTGGTGACACTGGTACAGCTTAGTCTGTTGACCCGAGATCGTCATAGAGTCTTGTGTGTCTCCCACTGTGCTTTGATTTCCGCCCTACCACGGCTCTACTGAGTTGTGCAAACAGGTGGTTTTTGGGTACAGTCCCGATTCACATGGAGGCAATGAGCGATAGGAGGGGATTCGTCTCTCCCGGTATTGGGGTTGATGTTGTGCTATGCTCGACTGGCCATAACAGGAAATCCCTGGCCAGGGTTGCAGTGATATACTGGTAAGAGTTATCAGTAGTTTCACGAATGTTATTGTCACGACCCGAAAGTACGGAACGTGACTGGCGCTTAGATTACGAGACGTCTAAAGGCGTACCGTAACCTAAGTCAGCCAAAGCCCAGAAATCTAACCCAAAATCAAAAGAGAGTGAAGGAAAACCTTAAATGAAAACGGTTTTGAAATCAATTAAGTTGCATAGAATCCCTTTTTAAAATATCAAAAATTTCCGAAAATTTCGGCAGAGCCTCCCCTGTATTTTCTATCCCCCAAAATGGGTACAACAAGATAATAAACATTTAATCATAAAAATGGCATCCCCAAGCGGGAGCTAGCTCTTCACCCAAGGCGGATCACAACCACATGCAATATAATAGTAATATCAAGAAAAGAGCAAAGGAAACGCAAAAATACCTGAAAACACACATCGGCTCAAGTGAGCTCGATCCAAAAGAACCACAAATATACAAGTCTCCCTGTCTCATCACTAAGTCGCATATACAATGTGAAATGGTAGATGGAGAATACTAGATACAATGATAAAGCAAAAGAAATAAAGTATGCTCGCAACCCACCTACGGGCGAAGTCGCGAGTCTGAGCAAAATGAGCTGATGATAAGATAGCCCGCTGCTACAAAGATGACGGGTCCGACCTGCAAGACACTGTGGCATAACGGGGGTGAGTTGCCAGCTCGTGAGTAAATATAACATCTAATAAGGCAATCGTAAGAATGCACGCAATGCGGAACAACATGTATGTCCATATGTGTTATAATATCTCTAGTATGTATGCGCAGGTATGCAATGTCATTATTAAGTCTTTAAGTGTTTTAAATGCTAAGGTTATTGAATTCCAAACTTTAAAACATGAACATCTGTATAGTAGCTAAATATCATCGAGAAATCATCTGAAAACCTGTGTCAAGCATCTACACCAAAAAGGAATCATATATGTCTCAATATCGGGCTCCGTCAGTCCGGATCGGCCCATATCATAAATCTCACGACAACGGTCGGTATCCTCCGGATATCCGCCGCGCCAGACATCACCGGTAGGTAGTCTTCCCCTGTCAGGCTCATCGTCTACAACTCGATCTTCTTGCCCCGGGGTACCATACCGGGCCCACCATGTACTCGAGACGGTTCCTCCACTCCTCGAATCGGGTCTCGAAATCCATCAGAAAACATGAAAACTCATGGTGGACGACACATACATCACGAGAAAACCGCAACTTGTTTTGAAAAAAGATGAATATGAGGTTTTGTTAAATTCTTGCGGTTTTCCCCCAAAAATCCAGAAATCGCAGCAAACTGAAATCCTCAAGAAATCATAATGTCCACATATTATGTATGATAAGTGTCTATGATATCAATGTATATGATGTGAGAGTTTGGCTAGAAATCTATGTAAATATGATAGTAATGCGAGGTATATGCGTGCGATACAATCTCAAATATCATGCATGAATGCAATGGCGTTACTAAGCTAAACAGGTTTATATAGTGCACGTGGCATGGCAAATACCAAAGGCGTGTGTGTCACATGAATAGTGCGCGTGCAATAGATGCCAATGGTAAGGTGTTCGTGTCCTACGAAATGATATCGCATATGTATATATGAATGTCATATGAATGTCCATGCAATCTAGTATAGGGTTAGCTGTAAGGGTATGCAATGTGCGTAAATGGATAAGCTAGCTATTAATATAATTATTGCATAAAGTATAGTAATCCTAACTAGGGAGGGGGGGCGCCTCGCGCCATCCAGACGATTCCCCCATAGATGAATATATCTACTCACCAGAAATCCCCGCTAATCTGATCCGGCCACCGCTTTGCCTTTTCGCGCCGTATCCGAAGTTTCCCCGACCGATCCTAAAATTGCATAACACACAATATAAGGTTACAGATTTCTGAAATGACGCAAATCACACTATGAAAAGATCGACGCTCTCGGATTAATCACAACGTGCACTCGGTACGCGGAAAATACACGAAAATCGCTAAAACCTTAACTAAAATCGCCGTATCGGGGAAATTGTCAAAACTAAAACCCGACTAAGCAAAACTCCGCATTCACACACCCTAATAGTCGTATAAGATGTTAATTATATCGCCTAAATAACACAATTAGATCACCTCCTAAAATTTTAGAAAAACTAGTAAGCAAATAGCATAGCGATTCTATGTAAATGTCGAAATTTTATCGATCTAGCGAACGCAACATCGCTCAATTAATCACTCTAACCAATTGAATAACCAAAGCCCTAACTTAAATCCATCAACCATACTACAAACCCTAATTTCTAAAACCAAAACCTTCTCTTGATTTTTTCCAAATCAAACATTTACTACTAAACTAATATTTAGAATTGAAATTCTAGCACAATTAAACCACTCTAATTAATTAGATAACCAAACCCCAACTTTAATACATCAACCATGCTTCAAACCCTAATCCACAATCAAATCCCTTTCTTGAATTTCCTAAACAAGAATTCATAAGCAAATTACACACTAAAACTACTAAATCTAGCAACTTAAACAACAATTAACAACTAGATTAGGATTTATACCTTCCAAATTATGATCCTCTTGCAATTAGCCTCTAAATATGCCTCTTTTCTCCTTGTATTAGTCCAATTTGGGGTTGAGAAGGAATGGAATAGGGTTTAGGTTTGAATTAGAGAAGAAAAGTGTGAATTTTTGTGGATTTCGGAGGATTTTTTTGCAAGAATTTTGAGCTAAACAAAATGGGGGAAATGGGAGGGGTTTGCTGCAGGTAGCACGACCTGGAGGTGGAGGAGGGTGTGTTTGTGTGAATGGTGTAGAAAATTCTACACAAAAACCCTTTTCCAAGCTCAATTAATGACTATCACATCAACTTTTACACAAAAAACCCCATTTTAAGCCATTTTTCCATTAAATTTCAAACCATAAAACTAAAAATGTGAAAGTCATGACACAATTTTTTTTACACCTTATTTTAGCTTATAAAGACTCCTAATTAAGAAATTTACCTAATTAAATTTGTATTTATCCCTAATTAAATGTATTTAAAAAGGCTTAAAATAATAAAAAAATAATTAATTACGAAAAAAATTTTATTTAACTAGAAAATTATAAATGACATTTTAGTGACAAAATTATAGTAATATCTTATCTAAATTTTGTATAATTAGGTCTACAAAGAAAAATACCTATTTTGACTTTTTACGGAAAAAGCCGAAAAATTTGCCGATTACCGAAAAACTGCCTAAACGATTTTCGAAGGGTACCATGGGCGAAGAGCTAGCTCCCTCTTGGGGATGCCATTTTTATGATTAAATGTTTATTATCTTGTTGTACCCATTTTGGGGGATAGAAAATACAGGGGAGGCTCTGCCGAAATTTTCGGAAATTTTTGATATTTTAAAAAGGGATTCTATGCAACTTAATTGATTTCAAAACCGTTTTCATTTAAGGTTTTCCTTCACTCTCTTTTGATTTTGGGTTAGATTTCTGGGATTTGGCTGACTTAGGTTACGGTACGCCTTTAGACGTCTCGTAATCTAAGCGCCAGTCACGTTCCGTACTTTCGGGTCGTGACAAAGTTGGTATCAGAGCGTAGGTTTTACCTTTCTGAGTGTAGGACGACCTTGGTAGATGGAGTAGGTGACTTAAGCAGAGTGGCGTAGCGTGGGTATGATCCGCGTCATACTTACGATACGATACTCCGCCTAAGTAACCTTAGGACATAATTGCTTGTATTTCCTTTCTTGATTCCTTGCATTCCTTGATTCAATTGCAATGATCTTATCAGTCCTGTTTCTTATTCCAGCTTCGATGCCGCCAAAGACTACGAGAGCTCAGCGGGCTGCCGCTAGGGATGAGATTCGGGCAGGCCCGTCTGAGGCGAGGATCGAGCGGGAGGATACGCCTACCCCTCAGGGTCCTACCGATCCGCCTTATCCTGACCGTATTGCCAGATTAGAGGCCGGCATGCAAGAGTTGCGGCAGATGATGGGATCTTTAGTTGAGTCCAGCCGGGCACAGAGATCCGAGGACGTTCCTTCCACCGCACAGACCACGATCGTACCTGCTGCACAGATGGTCACTCCTGCTGCTACTACGGAGACTATCCCTGTTTCACTACAGGAGTTCATGAGATTGAGACCTCCAGCTTTTACCGGTACAGATGCGACAGAGGACCCACAGACATTTCTCGATAGGATGGCACGGATTGGCCGTTCGTTGAGGTGTTCTGAGGATAGATTGGTGGAGTTTGCGAGTTTTCGTCTGGAGGGTCTTGCCCAGACATGGTACGACTCAGTAGAGAGAGGCCGAGCTGCAGGTCTGCCTTCTATGACCTGGGATGAGTTTACATCTGCATTTCTTGCCCGTTTTCTTCCGGAGAGTGTCCGAGATGCTCGAGCCCGTAGTTTTGAGTCTTTGCGCAAGACTCCTGGGATGACAGTGTCAGAGTATGATATACAGTTTACCCAGTTGTCTCGATATGCACCATACCTAGTCGACACAGAAGAGAAGAGGCTAAAGAGGTTTGTACGAGGGCTTGATACACAGCTATTCCTTGCCATCGGCACCCAGCACTTTGATACATACGCTGCCGCGATGGATGCAGCCTTACTTTTGGAGGAGCGTATTTCTGAGACTCCGGTCGTTTCTGGGCTGAAGAGGATCCGTACTGATACGCCAGCTCAGCGGCAGATGGGCAGACGTCGTGATAGATTCTTTCCGGGAGATGGCGGAGGCAGAGGATTGAGACGAGGTCAGTTATTTGGTTCATATCCACAGACCCAGCAGTCGTCTCCCGGATGTTTTCGGTGCGGGAGTCAGTACCACCGTATCAGGGACTGTACCATGGGACGTCCGGGCGCGGCGACGGTCCCGCATGTGACCTTACCACCCTCACCACCTTCTCAGAGAGATTTACTTCCTACTCCTGATGATGCTTCACGGCAGCCAGATGCTTCTAGAGGCCGTGGGCGTGGCGGTCCGGTTCAGAGAGGACTAGGCGACAGAGGCAGAGGCAGAGGCCGAGGTAGAGGCAGAGGACAGCCAGCTATTAGTGGTGGACAGGCCCGAGTGTTCGCATTGACTCCTCAGGATGCACAGGCATCCAATGCCGTCGTGACAGGTACTCTGCCAGTATGTTCCTTTGATGCACGGGTATTATTTGATCCAGGCTCCACACATTCCTATGTTTCCACGTATTTTGCACCAAGGTTGGGCCGAGAGTCTTCTCCATTAGATCAGCCGCTTGTCGTTATTACCCCGGTAGGCGAGTCTTTTGTTGCCCGTTTTGTGTACCGATCTTGTTCCGTTCGTATCGGGGAGAGAGATTCTTCAGTAGATTTGATTCTCCTCGATATGCTCGACTTTGACGTTCTTCTTGGTATGGACTGGCTAGCCACCTGTTATGCATCCGTGGACTGCCGTGAAAAAGCAGTCAGATTCAGTTTTCCTGGTGAGCCGGTTCTTATTATTCAGGGAGATCGTAGCGCTACCCTTCCCAGCTTGATTTCTTCTCTTCGCGCTGGTCAGCTCTTAAGGAAAGGGTGTCAGGGATTCTTAGCTTATGTTTGTGATACTAACTCCACAGAGGTTCCGTTGGACCAGGTCCCTGTTGTGAGAGAGTTCCCTGATGTATTCCCTGACGAGCTGCCTGGTCTGCCACCAGAGCGCGAGATTGAGTTCTGTATTGACTTGATCCCTGGCACGGGGCCTATTTCTATACCGCCTTATCGGATGGCCCCGGCGGAGCTGAGAGAGCTAAAGGATCAGTTACAGGACTTGCTGGACAAGGGGCTTATCCGACCGAGTATGTCACCTTGGGGTGCTCCCGTCCTGTTTGTTAAGAAGAAGGACGGAAGTATGCGCTTATGCATTGATTATCGTCAGCTGAACCGGGTTACTGTGCGGAACAGGTATCCCCTACCCCGCATTGATGACTTATTTGATCAGCTCCAGGGTGCAGGGTTCTTCTCGAAGGTTGATTTACGGTCAGGTTATCACCAGTTGCGGGTTCGGAAGGAGGATATTCCGAAGACAGCTTTCCGTACTCGATATGGTCATTATGAGTTCTTGGTGATGTCGTTCGGGCTCACCAATGCCCCGGCAGCTTTTATGGATTTGATGAACCGCGTATTCAGGCCGTATCTCGATCAGTTCATCATTGTGTTCATTGACGACATCTTGGTTTATTCTCGGAGCCGGGAGGAGCATGAGCAGCACTTACGTATCACATTGCAGACTTTGAGGGAGCATCAGCTGTTCGCCAAATTCTCCAAGTGCGCATTCTGGCTAGACAGTGTCGATTTCTTGGGTCATGTGGTGACGAGAGATGGTATTTGCGTAGACCCGAAGAAGATCGAGGCAGTTCAGCGTTGGCCTAGACCGGTATCAGTCACAGAGGTCCGCAGTTTTCTAGGTCTGGCCGGCTATTATCGACGCTTTGTCCAGGATTTCTCCCGTATTGCTGCACCGTTGACCGGGTTGACCCGGAAGGGGGTTCCTTTTGATTGGACCCAGGCATGTGAGGATAGCTTCCAGCAGTTGAAGACTCGTCTGACTACTACACCGGTGTTAGCATTGCCTTCAGGATCAGGCGGGTTCGTGGTATATTGTGATGCTTCTAGAGTGGGGCTGGGCTGTGTATTGATGCAGCACGACAGAGTTATCGCGTATGCTTCTCGGCAGCTGAGGAAACACGAGCAGAACTACCCCACCCATGATTTAGAGATGGCTGCAGTGGTGTTTGCACTCAAGATCTGGAGACATTACCTATACGGTGAGTCGTGCCAGATATTCACGGACCACAAAAGTTTGAAATATATCTTCCAGCAGCGAGATTTGAACCTGAGGCAGCACCGTTGGATGGAGTTGGTGAAGGATTATGACTGCGAGATTCTATACCATCCGGGAAAGGCGAATGTGGTGGCAGATGCTTTGAGTAGGAGGCCCGGAGGTAGCCTATCTTGTTTGAGCGCAGTACAGATGCAGTCGACGGCGGATTGGCAGGTGTTATGTGACAGCAGAGTGCAGTTCGAGTTTACTTCTTCAGGGGGACAGCTGGCCCATTTCAGAGCACGGCCACAGTTACTTGACCGTATCCACGAGGCACAGTCCGGTGATGCCCGTACATTAGAGATTATTGAGCAGATTTGGCAGGGCAGAGTTTCTGAGTTCGTGATTGATGATCAGGGGATACTCCGATTTGGGACTCGACTGTGTGTGCCAGATTCAGAGGGACTGAGGCGTGATATTCTCGAGGAGGCACATAGATCAGTATACAGTGTTCACCCAGGTTCCACCAAGATGTATCGTGATTTGAGAGAGGTTTACTGGTGGGACGGGATGAAGAAGGATATTACAGATTTTGTGTCGAGATGCCTGACTTGTCAGCAAGTCAAGGCCGAGCACCAGAGGCCAGCCGGCGAGTTACAGCCTTTGCCCATCCCTGAGTGGAAGTGGGAGCAGGTCTCCATGGACTTCATTGTGGGTCTACCCAGGACCAGTCGAGGGTACGACTCTATTTGGGTGATTGTTGATCGACTGACGAAAGCGGCTCACTTTCTGCCAGTGAAGACCACTTTTGGATTTTCTCAGTACGCCCAGGTTTATATTGATGAGATAGTGCGACTGCATGGTGTTCCGACTTGCATCGTGTCTGACCGTGGCACCCAGTTTACCAGCCGATTGTGGCAGAAACTACAGGAAGCTTTGGGCACCCGATTGAGTTTTAGCACAGCCTTCCATCCTCAGACTGACGGTCAGTCGGAGCGTACGATTCAGACTCTTGAGGACATGCTCAGAGCTTGTGTTTTAGATTTCGGTGGTAGCTGGGATCGTCATTTGCCTTTGATCGAGTTTTCCTACAATAATAGCTTCCAGGAGACGATTCAGATGGCACCTTTCGAGGCTTTATATGGGAGGAGATGTCGATCGCCTGTATGCTGGACAGAGCTCAGGGAGAGCAGTGTTTTGGGGCCGCAGATCGTACAGGAGACGACCGAGAAGATACAGCTGATTCGGGACAGGATGAGAGCGGCACAGAGCAGGCAGAAATCTTATGCTGACAAGCGCCGTCGCCGACTCGAGTTCGCTGTTGGCGATCATGTTTTCCTGAAGGTCTCTCCGATGAAAGGTGTGATGAGATTTGGGCGGAAAGGGAAACTGAGTCCTAGGTATGTTGGTCCTTTCGAGATCCTAGAGCGTGTTGGTCCCGTCGCTTATCGGTTAGCTCTTCCGCCCAGCTTCCCCGATGTTCACCCCGTATTCCATGTCTCGATGCTCCGCAAGTACCTTCATGATCCTTCCCAGGCGATTCAGCACCAGACGATCCAGTTAGAGCGTGATCTTTCTTTCACCGAGCAGCCGGTGGTCATTTTGGATCGGCAGGTGAAGAAATTGAGGTCGAAGGTCATACCGTCTGTCAAAGTCCTTTGGCGTGGCCCGAACAGCGAGGAGGTCACCTGGGAGACCGAGGTCGAGATGAGGAAGAGATATCCCCATCTTTTTGAAGGTACGCGTAGTTAAATTCTAAATTCGGGGACCGAATTTCTTTAAGGGGGGAAGATTGTAACCCTTCGAAAATCGTTTAGGCAGTTTTTCGGTAATCGGCAAATTTTTCGGCTTTTTCCGTAAAAAGTCAAAATAGGTATTTTTCTTTGTAGACCTAATTATACAAAATTTAGATAAGATATTACTATAATTTTGTCACTAAAATGTCATTTATAATTTTCTAGTTAAATAAAAATTTTTTCGTAATTAATTATTTTTTTATTATTTTAAGCCTTTTTAAATACATTTAATTAGGGATAAATACAAATTTAATTAGGTAAATTTCTTAATTAGGAGTCTTTATAAGCTAAAATAAGGTGTAAAAAAAATTGTGTCATGACTTTCACATTTTTAGTTTTATGGTTTGAAATTTAATGGAAAAATGGCTTAAAATGGGGTTTTTTGTGTAAAAGTTGATATGATAGTCATTAATTGAGCTTGGAAAAGGGTTTTTGTGTAGAATTTTCTACACCATTCACACAAACACACCCTCCTCCACCTCCAGGTCGTGCTACCTGCAGCAAACCCCTCCCATTTCCCCCATTTTGTTTAGCTCAAAATTCTTGCAAAAAAATCCTCCGAAATCCACAAAAATTCACACTTTTCTTCTCTAATTCAAACCTAAACCCTATTCCATTCCTTCTCAACCCCAAATTGGACTAATACAAGGAGAAAAGAGGCATCTTTAGAGGCTAATTGCAAGAGGATCATAATTTGGAAGGTATAAATCCTAATCTAGTTGTTAATTGTTGTTTAAGTTGCTAGATTTAGTAGTTTTAGTGTGTAATTTGCTTATGAATTCTTGTTTAGGAAATTCAAGAAAGGGATTTGATTGTGGATTAGGGTTTGAAGCATGGTTGATGTATTAAAGTTGGGGTTTGGTTATCTAATTAATTAGAGTGGTTTAATTGTGCTAGAATTTCAATTCTAAATATTAGTTTAGTAGTAAATGTTTGATTTGGAAAAAATCAAGAGAAGGTTTTGGTTTTAGAAATTAGGGTTTGTAGTATGGTTGATGGATTTAAGTTAGGGCTTTGGTTATTCAATTGGTTAGAGTGATTAATTGAGCGATGTTGCGTTCGCTAGATCGATAAAATTTCGACATTTACATAGAATCGCTATGCTATTTGCTTACTAGTTTTTCTAAAATTTTAGGAGGTGATCTAATTGTGTTATTTAGGCGATATAATTAACATCTTATACGACTATTAGGGTGTGTGAATGCGGAGTTTTGCTTAGTCGGATTTTAGTTTTGACAATTTCCCCGATACGGCGATTTTAGTTAAGGTTTTAGCGATTTTCGTGTATTTTCCGCGTACCGAGTGCACGTTGTGATTAATCCGAGAGCGTCGATCTTTTCATAGTGTGAGTTGCGTCATTTCAGAAATCTTTAACCTTATATTGTGTGTTATGCAATTTTAGGATCGGTCGGGGAAACTTCGGATACGGCGCGAAAAGGCAAAGCGGTGGCCGGATCAGATTAGCGGGGATTTCTGGTGAGTAGATATATTCATCTATGGGGGAATCGTCTGGATGGCGCGAGGCGCCCCCCCCCTCCCTAGTTAGGATTACTATACTTTATGCAATAATTATATTAATAGCTAGCTTATCCATTTATGCACATTGCATACCCTTACAGCTAACCCTATACTAGATTGCATGGACATTCATATGACATTCATATATACATATGCGATATCATTTCGTAGGACACGAACACCTTACCATTGGCATCTATTGCACGCGCACTATTCATGTGACACACACGCCTTTGGTATTTGCCATGACACGTGCACTATATAAACCTGTTTAGCTTAGTAACGCCATTGCATTCATGCATGATATTTGAGATTGTATCGCACGCATATACCTCGCATTACTATCATATTTACATAGATTTCTAGCCAAACTCTCACATCATATACATTGATAACATAGACACTTATCATACATAACATGTGGACATTATGATTTCTTGAGGATTTCAGTTTGCTGCGATTTCTGGATTTTTGGGGGAAAACCGCAAGAATTTAACAAAACCTCATATTCATCTTTTTTCAAAACAAGTTGCGGTTTTCTCGTGATGTATGTGTCGTCCACCATGAGTTTTCATGTTTTCTGATGGATTTCGAGACCCGATTCGAGGAGTGGAGGAACCGTCTCGGGTACATGGTGGGCCCGGTATGGTACCCCGGGGCAAGAAGATCGAGTTGTAGACGATGAGCCTGACAGGGGAAGACTACCTACCGGTGATGTCTGGCGCGGCGGATATCCGGAGGATACCGACCGTTGTCGTGAGATTTATGATATGGGCCGATCCGGACTGACGGAGCCCGATATTGAGACAGATATGATTCCTTTTTGGTGTCGATGCTTGACACAGGTTTTCAGATGATTTCTCGATGATATTTAGCTACTATACAGATGTTCATGTTTTAAAGTTTGGAATTCAATAACCTTAGCATTTAAAACACTTAAAGACTTAATAATGACATTGCATACCTGCGCATACATATTAGAGATATTATAACACATATGGACATACATGTTGTTCCGCATTGCGTGCATTCTTACGATTGCCTTATTAGATGTTATATTTACTCACGAGCTGGCAACTCACCCCCGTTGTGCCACAGTGTCTTGCAGGTCGGACCCGTCATCTTTGTAGCAGCGGGCTATCTTATCATCAGCTCATTTTGCTCAGACTCGCGACTTCGCCCGTAGGTGGGTTGCGAGCATACTTTATTTCTTTTGCTTTATCATTGTATCTAGTATTCTCCATCTACCATTTCACATTGTATATGCGACTTAGTGATGAGACAGGGAGACTTGTATATTTGTGGTTCTTTTGGATCGAGCTCACTTGAGCCGATGTGTGTTTTCTGGTATTTTTGCGTTTCCTTTGCTCTTTTCTTGATATTACTATTATATTGCATGTGGTTGTGATCCGCCTTGGGCGAAGAGCTAGCTCCCGCTTGGGGATGCCATTTTTATGATTAAATGTTTATTATCTTGTTGTACCCATTTTGGGGGATAGAAAATTCAGGGGAGGCTCTGCCGAAATTTTCGGAAATTTTTGATATTTTAAAAAGGGATTCTATGCAACTTAATTGATTTCAAAACCGTTTTCATTTAAGGTTTTCCTTCACTCTCTTTTGATTTTGGGTTAGATTTCTGGGCTTTGGCTGACTTAGGTTACGGTACGCCTTTAGACGTCTCGTAATCTAAGCGCCAGTCACATTCCGTACTTTCGGGGCGTGACAGTTATGGACCTCAAGTCGGCATGACTTATCGAGCTACTGGGGTCTGACGTTTACCACCCCTAGGCGAGATATGCGACATATTAGACGAACAGACCGGACTGTACGGTAAGTGTTACTGGTTGGATTCATAGGAGTGTGAGCGGGCTTGCTCGTCGATCTTCTGATCGCTCAATACCCGGGTGGCCGTTACGTTTAGCAGACCGCTTGCGGCTTGTGGGTATTTGATATGATCATCATCTGCTGCCGGCGTATTGACGAGTCTTTAGAGTCCTACACAGAGGTTTCCTGGCTCAAGCGAAACGAAATAGGAGCGCATATGAGATATGGGCGGGACCGAGAATAATGCGTGTATGTGATACCGTATTCTATTCTTGCGATGAATGTATTGAATGGTTATATACGATATAACCTAATTATCGAATCAAGGATTGATTCGATAAGCCGATACATATGATACTAGTCGGTTATATCCGATATGACCGGATCGTTAAATCAAGTGTTGATTTAATTATTTAGTGCATATTTATATATTTGATATATTACTTTGCGTTAACTAGTATTGGTTCACTTTAAAAAGGATTTTCTCACTTGAATTGTACACATTGTATATGCGATATAGTTTTGTGCACATGTTTGTATCATGTTTGATGATACATGCTTACTTGGTTAAGTGTAAAGAATCAAACCATGGTTTAAGTTAATGATTAGGGTTTTGATTATTTATTCATTTATCTTTCTTATTTATTCATTTTGGAAAAAGAAAATGATAAATGAATGGTTGAATGTTTTGTTTTTAGTTGAAGTTTCTTGAAACTTTGACTAAGTCACTCTTTTGTTCTTATGCTTAACCCTAACCATCCTTTTAACCATGGTCTTTTTTCTACACTTAACTATAGTTGAAAGTATGATAAGTATTGATTTATTTTATCTAATTATTAAAAAAAACTTATCATATCTTCTTCTTCTTCTTTCATGAAGGAAGCTTGCTACTCCAATGGCAAGTGATGAAAACTAGTGAGAAATCCAAAACTAAAGTCTACCCACTTCCTATTTCTTCATCCTCTACCTCTTGCCAAGTAGTATAGGGTGTTTCCTTCACAAGTTTTCACGGCTTGGTGAAGGTGGAGCTTGATCTAGTGATGCCTCGACGTAGATCATCTTCGGCACGTCGTCGATGACCCAGCCCGTTTTTCCTCCGATGAAGCCGACGCTAGAGCCCATGATACGATTTGGACAGCGAGGGGACTTCATCACGGAGCCTAGAAGGTGGTGGACCGGATCTACAAAGGTTGTAGCCCCTTTCCTTTAGATACATTTCCGTTTACTTGCTTGCTTTGCCTAAATATCTAGTTAACGATCCGTTCTAGGTTTTCTCGGCACCGTAATTTTCAGAAATTGGCATGTTTGATCACTTGTGAGACTCCATTAGAGTGCCTAGGAACCCTACATATCTTAGGTGAACCAACTGACACCAATGACTTGTGAGACCGGCCACCGCCCCTCGTCGGGGTCTCGACTGTATACACTAGTCTACTAATGGAGTATCGATGCCCAGTCTCGAAACTCCCATGACTAGGGACCACTTTAAGGATGTGCTTATAGACCCCAGCTCCCACGTATATGATCGCCATCATACTGCTGGCCGTCAAGCAAGAATCCTATGGGCTCTATCAACGTGCAATAGTGACCTGTAATGTCACCTAAAGCATGTACACGATGATAAAGATAAACCAGATAGCATACTATCATCTTGAGTAAGAATGTCCTACTGGTATAGGGCCTCCCTCAATCATTGCAATCACGTGCCTGCGATCCAATAATTGATTTTGAGGGCCCTATATCCAACAATCTCCCACTTGCACTCAAGGCTAATTATTGCGATGCCGCATACTCACACACCGTGTGATACCGAACACCCAACTCCTCTACTAATCAGTTTCACAAAGCCCGTTTACGAAACTATTGCATTCGAGGAATAGCCTCAGTGAGTGGATCCGCCCTAATGTTTCTTTCTATGTCTCTCTTTATCTCAAGTTCGCGGAGAAAGCCATCTCCCGAAATGAGCAATACCTGTCTTAGAATATGTTTGGTTATCTGATGGGACCTAGTTCATAAATGAACTCTAAATACAAACTTCTTAGACTGTATCGTCAACTGAACTTAATCAGTATCCTGCGTCATGCCTCCCTCAGTGTCCGCTTGGATCGCCTGTCCAAACTACTGCCCCTCGTCAGAGGGAAAACTATAACTCTGATAGTCACTCTGTCATCCAGGTCACCTTGGAAGCCTGGAATGATAACCGTCTCCTAAAAGAGGCTGTTGTTATCATATACCTAGAACATCCACTTATGTTCTAAAACTGCTTCCGAACGTTTCTCCGGGATAAGATTAATATCAACTTATTGCATCTAGTGAAAAAATAACATCTTGTGTGGTACTTGACATCTCATGATTGACTCAATTGCCTAATCAAGTGATCTGGCAATCATGCACATCCCTCTCCCCTTTAGTCTGTAAGACACCTTTAGAGAGGGTGACTCCATCACCTGCAGGTACACTACCGTGCCAGGAATCGTCCATTCTAAAACACCTTTAGAATGCTGTCTTAGTACCCTGATTGGGAAACTACCCAAATCTAGATCTAAAACCATAGATCCAGTATCCAGAATGTCTGATATTATATCTATATCCTATGTGGAGAAACCACTGTGTGACAACAAAAGTATAACCGATCGTAGTATAGGAATTTTACTTCTTACTCTGTGTATGTCATCCAAATACCAGGACATCACACCCTACTACCTTCTTAACAGATCCATCCCCTATTCTGATTAAGTCAAACCTATGACTCTCATATCAGAAATAGATGATCTATCTCCGCTATATCTGCTTTAGTCCATAAATAGACATAAGCTACATGTCCACTATGCTTCCGCTGCTCCCACAGACCACGACAACTCTCTGGCAGAGTCATATACACGTACACTTCTAGAGCTAGTTTAGAACGACGCTATACTCATCCTCCTGCCGGGTCTCATAGCCTGGAACAACAGTAGTGTCAAGTCTGGGTAAACAAGAACCTCCCTGTCACCGTCCTTGAGGCTACCGGAGTACCTCTCGGGTGCCTGAGGTTACCCACCATATATGCAGAGTGGCCAATAGAATGTCAATCCAGATTGAATCTTTAGGTCCTATTAAATTTTCAGTAATCGTTTGCGGTTCTGGAATCACTTCCAGTTCTACCATACTCCCACGACTGTTTTTCTGAAAAAAATCCATTTTACTAAAACTGTGGCAAGTCAAGAACAATATCACTATTGATCTTCCAGATGGTAGAAAGTCAACCCTCGTCATAGCCCGGGTCAACCCACAAACAGCCATTACAGAAACGTGCCTTGAGTTATCCAGAGTCTGGTTTTAAGCATAAGCCGGACAACTCCCCGTACCTTAACATTGTTAAGATATGAACTATTCTATATCCAATATAGAAACAGAGACACTGATTTAATTGGAACCAGATTCAAATCATGCAGCTGTCTCCAGTGCATGTCAACTAAATGGAGAGAGCTGATCAGCATTACTCAACTTAGGAGTGCATCCAATTATGAGTAACCTGAAAGAGAAGCAAGTTCTCATAATCATTACTATCAACTGAATACCATACACAAGTATCTACATCTTCGATCACCTTGAAGAATCCTCATACTTGCAACACCTGATTCTCTACTTTATTCTTATACCTATAATTTCTTAAAACTTAGACCTTGCATTTCTACGAAACACATGTCTAAGAACTAGAGAAGTCACAAGTAAACAGAATATAGTACGAGTACCAACCCCTCTGTCCTAATGGACACTGGACAATATACAATACTCTGTATAAGTCCCCTGAGTCTAATAAATCATTCCCCGTGTGTCGTAGGTTGAAAACTGTACTTATGGTTAAGAAGAATTACACCCCTGTTGGGTATAGCATAATAGGTGTACTCTCCTAATCCTATGAGTACTCGTAACCTGAGAGAAGGTGAAGATAAAAGACAACTGAATAAAACCTTATTTCTATTTCTCCTGAACCAGAATCCATCCCCGAACTGGAACAAGTTCCTTCGAGTTCGTATATAACCATACGATGGAGTATCCAAATAACTGTGGATCTCCGTAGTGATACGGAGTGTCCTGGAGAAATACAAAGGTGAAGTAAGAGTAGCGATGAAATACTTGGTTTGGTCGTAAATAGCAGTCGCAGTTTACTTTTCCCTCTTTCTAATCCCTTTATTTGTCTTAACTTATTACCTTCTGTACACCATTGTTAGGCTAATTGGTTTTCTTCATTCCCCACCGTTCGGCACCTGCCTATGGTTTGGAAGAAGACTATCCAATTAGCATAATAGGTGTACCGTCCTAATCCAAGGAGCACTCGCAACATGAGAGAAGGTAAAAGGAAAAGACAACTGAATAGTCCTATTCATTTTCTCCAGAACCGGAAACCATCCACGAATCTAGAACAAGTTCCTTCGAGTTCGTATATAACCATACGATGGTTTTATCCAATGGAAGTGGATGTTCGTAGTAATACGGGGTGTTCTGGAGAAAAGGGTAAAAGTAGGAGTGGCAATGAGGTATGCAACTCAGATAATCCAAAAGCCAGTGTTTAAGAAGGTTCGGTCAACTTGGTTACTGAGTCATAGTCAAGGGTCGGGTCATGGTCGTTGCCAAAGAGAGAGAGAAAAAAGAAATACTCTGCGTGCACTCTAACCTAGATCAGAATGGTTATCAATTTATCTAATCAGGAAACCTCCCAATGTAACCTCAAATTCTCCTCCAAACCTGAAAGAAGAATTAGTCGGGATCACCCGAGGAGTAAACCAACTCATCAGTGGGAATCGGGATCCAACTATCATCGCATGATAACGTGATGGAATCCACTCATGTTATCACACTCCAGAAGGTATGCGCATATCTGGCAAGTTTCTGTTTCTTTAGAAACTCCCGATGTGATTTTTACCCCATGCTCTAATGACCTTGACGAAGGTCAACAAATCATAAGTCACATGTCAAGCTCTACCCGTCATTGTCCGGGTTAATTTGAACCCACCCGTACAAGCCCTTGACGAAGGTCAACAAGGCTATACGACTGTCCCAAACCAACGCATCTATCTATGCAGCAGAAAAGTAACAAATAGCTACCATAAACTATGCCATGACGAAGGCCAACAAACATAGCATGAATACTAAGTACTACCCGTCTGAAATGACGTAGGGCTACGGATAGTTTTTGGCGAAAAACCTTTAACGTAATGAACTTGATATCGTTGAAGGAACCAGATAGCTTTTTATAAATATAGTGGCGAAAACCTTTGCTAAAGAGGTCACTCCCGGTGAAGGGATCTCGGCTCTTTCCCCGTAGAATGAGGTGCAGGATATTCCAACTGAATACCACGATGCAAAGCAAAAAGGCAATCGACTATAGTGAAGTTATTACCCTGACGCAAACTTCTGTCCAAGGGGTCACTCCTGGTGAAGGGATCTCGGCCCTTTCCTCGTCGACTGAGGTGCAGGATATTCATAACCGAATACCACTGTTCAAAACAAAAGAGAACGTCCTTGCAATAACATCTTTTTGAAAAATGTTCCAACAACATCAGAATAGGTTTGTTTAGGTTGCATTGACCCGAATCAATGCAGTCCCATCAATTAATCACACCAAAAAAGAACGAAAATATGATGTACGTATATGCCATCCGCATTCGCCACTGGGTCCCGTCATCACCCGTTAGGTTACTTAACAAACGACAGAGCGGGGACTGGACTAGCGCGGGTGTAAAACATATACAATATCTACTAGTATATATATCAATATATAATAATCGCTCTAGGCGTGATAAATGAAACAACACAGAAATGTAATAAGCATCACAGAACAATACAGATAATCTAGGATCCTCGGGTTTCATAGAGCCGCTACTGAAACCCGACGTTCCCCTGCTCGTGTGGATAGCCTGTGCAATGAAATCCTAGAACCCTACGGGCGCGGCAAGTTATCCGCCAATACCTGAAGCGAGGCAGCCCCCTTCAACAAAGTGAATGGACCACCCAGCACTTCACGGAATCCGGTAATTTGAGCACCCCTCCTTGGGTCAACCTATACCCCCTACGAGTGCGGCGAATAGCCCGCCAATTCTAGAGTGAAGCCCCCTCCATCTCAAAGCCATGAGATGCGGGCCCGTTTCCCTCTAGAACCCGGCTACCCGTGCACCCCTCCGAGGGGTAATCCTAGTACAGAAAGTAAAATATATATATACAACGGGTACATCGACCTTAGCCCGATCGTGCCCCAAAAGAATAATATACAAACAGGCAGTGACTGCAGTCCACATGTCGGACGCTCGCCCCGCAATATCAAACGTACAAATATAACAAAATTGTACTAACATTGCACCAAGCTATCCACCACGACAATCCGCAACATCACAGCACAACACAGAACATCAACGTGAATGTCACGTTCGCAAATCCGTCTAAAAGAGCTATAGCGATTAGACAAGATTTACCGATCAAATGGCAATCACGGTCACAGATTTTCCCGAAGTGGGCCCCAAGTACAACTGCAGCACTCAAAATAATCTGGGCCAAATATAAAAATTCCAGAAACCCCAATTCCAAGTTAAAAACCACTGTAGAAAATTTGGTGCAGAGAGGCCACAAAATGGCGGCGGAACCGCGACCAAAACATGGGTATGGCCGCGGTTCCGGGGCGTTACTTTAGCATCAAGCTACCAAATTTTTATAGATTTCTTAAAAAGGCCTGCCTGTTTTTCTGCAACACTCAAAATAATTTTTCGACCACAAAAAATATTCGACAGAAACATCATTTTTGAAATTGTTGTTTCGGAAATTTTGTTCGATCGATATTTTAAATACGTTAGAACAAGCTAGTAAAGGTTAATGGCGTGGCTCTGATACCATGTAAGTCTACGGTAGCGCCCCGGCCGTCTGTCCGAGGCCAAAATGTGAAAACGAAAACTTTTTCTAAACTTGAAACCTGCGCTACCGCAGACTTTAATCCCGGATCGAACCATGAACCTATAATTAGAAACTAGAGAAGGGTTAGAAAAGCTATACCGATCGATCCGTGTCCTTCGGTCTTTGGCCACCAACCCAAGCTTCTCGCGGCATCTCCGATCTCCGGTCTCCTCGTCGGAAAGGGTACCACATCTTCGAATCCTTTTACGGGCTCCCGTTGCGTCCGAAGCAACTCGGACACGAAGTTTGCTAGCCGACGTGTCCAAGGTGATGTAGAGAATGTGTGTGATAATTTTGTCTCAAGCATCCATTAATTCTCAACACATGAGAGTGTATGGATGGAGGTTGAAGATGATGCCATTAACGGAAATGGTGAGCTAGAGGAAGAAGAAGAAGAGGAGCCTTTTCTTTCTTGTGTTGTATGATAAAATGAGAGTGAGATAGAATGACAAACACAAGAGTAAACTCTACCCTTTGGCTGCCCCTTCTCTCTCTCTTCTTATCATATCAACTCATAAATCAATCAATAATGTGACACATGCACAAAGAACGAGACCATTAGTCATTACTTGTGCATGTGTCACAATTAATGCTCCTAATCATGACTTTTAGCTCATTATTTCCATTTGTAAACATTAACCCAAATCTTTACAACAATAAAAAGATACGGAAACATCTAAAGTAAACTCGTGACAGATCACAAGGATACCCCTCACCTGTATATACATACCTGCATCCGCCTTCCAACTGAATGCGAATGCGATGAGACTAAAGTAATCCAACAAATCTAATACTAGGATCCGGCTTAAAATAAAACCCACTAGTATGATCCGTCCGATCATGATCCGTGTACTACTGCACGTATATGATCGAACCCTGCCATATATCATACGACCTCTACAACGTTTCGCCCGAAACTGGAGAAACTGTATGTGGGGGACTCTAAAGACTCGTCAATAATTTGGCTGTGGATTTAACCACTAGCACGTCAGTGGTACTAGATGTACGTAACGGGCTACCAGGTATTGACTAAAAGGGAGGTCGATGAGCGAACTCATCCTGACACACTATTGAGCCTGTCAGTGACAATATCCGTGCAGTCCGGTCCGTTCGTCTATGAGCATCGCATGTCGGGCCTAGGGGGTTGGTAAAATTCAGACCCCCAAAAGCGGTACAAGTCATATCGGAGTGTAGCCCAGAATACCCTGAAATACTACTGGAATACCTACCAGTAAATCTCCTTCCTTGGCCAAGGACTTCGTGTAATGGCTCTTCTAGACACAGCGCGATCTCACCCCTAATACCGGGAGAGACGAAACCCCTGCCGATCCGCTCACTGCCTCCATTTGGCTCGGGACTGTACCCAACTAAAACCTGTTTGCACGACTCCTTTGAGCCGTGGTAGGGTAGTAATCAAAGCACAGTAGGAACTCACACGAGACAAATGACGATCTCAGGTCGATGAACTAACCTGTACACATGTCACCAGGGAACTGCTATCTGACGTCAGGTATAATACCAACTAGCATGTTCCCAGCGAGTCATGTCCAGTGTACTCATAACCCAATGAGCACCTGTATACATCTTAGGTGAACCAACTGATACCAATGGCTTATGAGACCGGCCACCGCCCTTCGTCGGGGTCTCGACTGTATACACTAGTCTACTAATGGAATATCGATGCCCAGTCTCGAAACTCCCATGACTAGGGACCACTTTAAGGATGTGCTTATAGACCCCAGCTCCCACGTATATGATCGCCATCATACTGCTGGCCATCAAGAAAGAATCCTATTGGCTCTATCAACGTGCAATAGTGACCAGTAATGTCACCTAAAGCATGTACACGATGATAAAGATAAACCAGATAACATACTATCATCTTGAGTAAGACTGTCCAACCGGTATAGGTCATCCCTCAATCATTGCAATCACGTGCCTGTGATCCAATAATTGACTTTGAAGGCACTATATCCAACAACCCCGGCAGAAAAGAGCGTTCTTCCACCGTTCCACGGCCGAGTCAACCCCGACTCGGTCCAAAATTCTTCTGTTGTTCTATATTGGGGATTTGTGATATTTGGGATATTTGTTGTCTGCCCAGGATCTTAGTGTGTACAGTGTTGTATTTGGGGTTGATTCAAATTTGGTTATCGATCAAAATTCTAATTACTTTGGCTAATCGAGTTTTATCTGTGTTGTGATATATGTGTTCGCAAACTACAGCTAATTTCCATATGTCGGTTAGTTTGGGTTGCACATATCTGTGATGTTGGTTTGTGTATATGAACTTATTGGATCGTCGTGGATGAATAACCGGGGATGTGAGATGGGTGTTTTATCTTTCATTCGATATAAATTGTAATTTTATGTAATATTTTTTTGCGGGGCATATCCAGGTTGAGGTTGTAGCCACCGTTGTATTATTTCTTTTACTGTTTTCTGCTCCTAGGATAGACCCAAGGTGGGGTGCACAAACTACCGGGTTCTTTGATGTGCCGAGTGGCCTACTCACTTTGTTGAGTGAGGTTGCTTCACTTCGGGAATTTGGAAGGTAGTTTGCCACACCCGTAGGGGTCTAGGGTGGGGTTTGGCTATTCATCACGACCGTGGAATCCGACTTTCGTTACAGGCTTAAACGAAACGTGGAATTTCTAGTATATCCAATATGTTCATCTGTGATCTGGAATGCCTATTATTGCATCATACGAATGGATATTATTATTATTATTATTATTATATATATATATATATTATATAATAGAAGTTCCTTATGTTTTGCATCCGCGCTACTCCAGCACCCAGCTCAGGCGTTAGTTAAGTAACCTAACAGTGTAAGACGGGGCCCCGTGGCGAATGTGGATGGCAAAGCGTACGTTGTATTTTCATTTTTTTTTCTACAATAGTAGGTTAATTGATGAGACTGCATATTAATGCAAAGCAAACAAACCAAAGCTGAATCGTTGGAACAATTTTTAAATCACTCGGTCTTTTCAAAACAGCAAAACTTTTAAAAATGTGGAGCCTAAACCACTCCTTTTAAAAGATATCAGGTTTCTTCGATTATATCAAGTTCACTATGTTCACGGTTTCGCCAAAACCATTCGTAGCCCTCTGTCATTTCAGATGGGTATTCAGTAGTATTCAAGCTATGTATTTTGACCTTCGTCAAGGCATAGTGATTGATAGCTGCTGAATATTCATCTGTAGCATAGATAGATGCGTTGGTTTGGAACAGTCGTACTAGTATTTTGGCCTTCGTCAACGGTATGTAAGGGCGGGTTAAAATTAACCTGGACAATGACGGGTAGAACTTGACATGTGACTTATGATATGTTGGCCTTCGTTAAGGTCATAAGAGCATGGGGTAAAAATCCACATCGGGAGTTTTTAAAGAAACTGAAACTTGCTAGTGTTGCATACCATTTGGAGTATGATAATTTTGGTAGGATTCCTTCGACTTTATCACACAATGATATCTGGATCCCAATCCTACTGTGAGTATATGCTACTCCACGGGAGATTTTTTCACTTAACGATCATTGCTATAAACCAAGTAGGTGGCTAGAAAGATGTTAGCGGGGAAACGCCTCCAGGGAAAAGAGGTTATTTAATTAAGGAGCTTCGCGAAAGCATCGTAAAACCTCCCTCGAAGTACCGACACTAGCCTGGCTGAAAGGTTAAGCAAGAATTGTATGATGAGATTAATCCCGACTAATTCTTCTTTTATGGTAAGAGAAAGGATTCGAGAAACAGTGGGACCCATCCAGTTTAGATAAACTAAAAACCAATCTAAACCTGCAAGAGCATTATGCTAAAGTGTTTCTTCTCTCTCTCTTAATTGCAGCGACCAATATGACCGGTCTTAAGTTACTTTTAGATAAAAACATATTGATGGGTCCGAACTATAAAGATTGGCTCAGGAATGTCAAGATGCCCATCACATGTGACAAAATGGGCTATCTTCTTACTGCTAAATCCCCCTCTGTCCTAGGTCTAGATTCCAGCATCGCGGATATTGAGATCCATAAGACTTGGGAAATTGACAGTGTGAAAGCCAAGTGCTTCGTGCTGGCCTCTATGGACAATGAACACTAGAGGCGGCACGAGAATATGATCTTGAATCCATATTCCTCCATACCAAGGAATTATATGGAGAGCAATCTTGTATTGGAAGATACAAGACCTCGAAGAAGCTATTTCAAGCGAGGTTGGCAATTGGGTCATCTGTAGGGGACCGCATCCTTAAGATGATTAGCTATATTGAGGAGCTCGCAGACCTGGAGACCACGTTGGAGAATGAGCTGTATACAGACTTAGATTCTACAGTCCCTCCCTTCTACCTACACCCAATTTATCTTGAATTTTAGTATTCAAGGTAAAGAAGTTACACTTCCAGAACTCCTCAATATGTTGAGGAGCGCTGAGGGCACCCTGCAGAAGTCCATGGAAATACTCGCTCTGCTTGTTGGTGGAGCTTCCACTTCTAGATCTAAGGAGAAAGCCTAGGGAAAGAAGAAGAAGGCCCCCACCAAGC
Source organism: Agapanthus africanus (assembly GCA_030015575.1). Classification (NCBI taxonomy): domain Eukaryota; kingdom Viridiplantae; phylum Streptophyta; class Magnoliopsida; order Asparagales; family Amaryllidaceae; genus Agapanthus; species Agapanthus africanus. The sequence continues at coordinate 215,252,287 of JASDDO010000004.1, forward strand.
CGAAAGGCGGTGTTAGTAAGGTAAAAGCAAATGGCAAAGAAAAAGTTGTTGGGCCGGCAGTAGGGAAGGAAGAATGCTTCTACTGTTATAAGAAGGGCCATTAAAAGAAGGATTGCAGGGCCTGGAGAGCCAAGAACCAGGATCTGAAGCAAGTTGTGGTTTCGTCTTTAAGTGTTTTTGTAATTGAAAATTGTCTGTCAATCAACTCTACTTCCTGGGTATTGGATACTGGATCAGGATCTCATATCTGTAATTCTTTGCATGCACTGAGAAGCCGTAGAGTTCTGAAGACGGGTGATATGACCCTCAGGGTTGCTAACGGAGCGAGCATGGATGTTGTGTCTGTAGGGGAATTGTAAGTCTACGGCAGCGCCCTGGCCGTCAATCCGACGCCAAATGCGGAATAAAAACTTTTCGAACTGGCACTATCATAACCCTAAAACCCGGATCGTTCCATTAACCGTAAACTAGTAAACTGTAAAAGAGTTTGGAGAGATTATACCGATCGATCCGTGTCCTTCGGTCTTCAATCTCTGCGCCTTTCTAGTTGCGGCTGCCCCGACGAAGTCCGCTCTCCGATCTCGCTCGTCGAAGTGGCTCCACGTCGAGAAATCTTTATACGGGCTCCCACTTCAAACCGGAGCAACTCGGACATGAAGTTTGCTAGCCGACATGGACTAACCTGTACATATGTCACCAGGGAACTTCTATCTGACGACAGGTATAATTTCCAACTAGCATGTTCCCGGCGAGTCTGTCCGGTGTATTCATAAACCAATGAGCATCTGTATACATCTTAGGTGAACCAACTGATACCAATGGCTTGTGAGACCGGCCACTGCCCCTTGTCGGGGTCTCGACTGTATACACTAGTCTACTAATGGAGTATCGATGCCCAGTCTCGAAACTCCCACGACTAGGAACACTTTAAGAACGTGCTTATAGTCTACCCAACTATCACGTATATGATCGCCATCATACTGCTGGTAGTCAAGCAAGAATCCTATGGGCTCTATCAACGTGTAATAGTGATCTGTAATGTCACCTAAAGCATGTACATGATGATAAAGACAAACCAGATAGCATACTATCATCTTGAGTAAGACTGTCCTACCGGTATAGGTCCTCCCTCAATCATTGCAATCACGTGCATGCGATCCAATAATTGACTTTGAGGGCACTATATCCAACAATCTCCCACTTGCACTTAAGGCTAATTATTGCGATATCGCATACTCACAGCCCGTGTGATACGGAATATCCAACTCCTCTACTGATCAGTCTCACAAAGCATGTTTGTGAAACTATTGCGTTCGAGAAATAGCTGTTAGTTATATGTATGCCCTAGAGGCCATTACTGTACATTGGATGTATATTGTAGTGGATGCTGGGACATATATAGGTAGGACTTTCTTGCTCGACATGATAGTACGCTATCTGGTTGCTCTTTATCTTAACATGTATACTTTCTGTCTCTCTGATTACATGTTGATAAAGCCCTTACGATGTGTACTCGACTTCCAGGACTATGATGCAGATCATACTAGTGGGGCCTGGGTAGTCAATGAGTACATCCTTCATTGTTCCTAGTCGTGGGAATATAGAGACGGGGCATCGATATTCCAGAGTAGACTAGCGCATATCTTCTCGACCCATGCGATGGGCGATGGATGATCCCATATCCATTGGTGTTTGACATCGGAGATGGTATGCGGGTGCTCAGTGTAGACTGGGTACACTGAACGGACTCGCCGAGAACTCCCAGATGGTATTATACCTCACATCAGATGGCAGTTCTCTGGTGACACTGGTACAACTTAGTCTGTTGACCCGAGATCGTCATAGAGTCTTGTGTGTCTCCCACTGTGCTTTGATTTCCACCCTACCACGGCTCTACTGAGTTGTGCAAACAGGTGGTTTTTGGGTACAGTCCCGATTCACATGGAGGCAATGAGCGATAGGAGGGGATTCGTCTCTCCCGGTATTGGGGGTTGATGTTGTGCTATGCTCGACTGGCCATAACAGGAAATCCCTGGCCAGGGTTGCAGTGATATACTGGTAAGAGTTATCAGTAGTTTCACGAATGTTATGGACCTTACGTCGGCATGACTTATCGAGCTATTGGGGTCTGACGTTTACCACCCCTAGGCAAGATATGCGACATATCAGACGAACAGACCGGACTATACGGTAGTGTTACTGGTCGGATTCACTGGAGTGTGAGCGGGCTTGCTCGTCGATCTTCAGATCGCTCAATACCCGGGTGGCCGTTACGTTTAGCAGACCGCTTGCGGCTTGTGGGTGTTTGATATGATCATCACCTGCTGCCGGCGTATTGACGAGTCTTTAGAGTCCTACAAAGAGGTTTCCTGGCTCAAGCGAAACAAAATAGGAGCGCATATGAGATATGTGCGGGACCGAGAATAATGCGTGTATATGATACCGTATTCCATTCTCGCGATGAATGTATCGAATGGTTATATGTGATATAACCTAGTTATCGAATCAAAGGTTGATTCGATAAGCCGATACATTGAATACTAGTCGGTTATATGCGATATGACCGGATCGTTAAATCAAGTGTTGATTTAATGATTTATTGTATAATTATATATTTGATATATTACTTTGCATTAACTAGTATCGGTTCACTTTAAATGGATTTTCTCGCTCGGGTGTGCGCATTGCATATGCGATATGATTTTGTGCACTTGCTTGTATCATGTTTGATGATACATGCAATACTTGGTTAAATGTATGTTTAAACCATAGTTAGTTAATGGTTAAGGGGTTTAAATGATTTATTTATTGTTTTATTTATTTTTGGCAAAAGGAAAATGGTGGCTTTATTTATTTCTTTTGTTGAAGTTTCTTGAACTTTTGAAAAGCCCACCATTTTTGTTTTATGCCAAACCCTAACCACTCACTAACTTTGGTTAACTCTCTACACTTAACTAAGGTAAATGTTATGATAAGTATTGTTTTTTCTTTTGATTATTAATTAACTTATCATATCATTTCTTCTTCTTCTTCCTTGAACTCAAGAAGAAAAAGCTTTCTGCATCAATGGTGAATTGAGCAAATGAGTGAGAAATCCAAAACTAAAGTTTACCCACTTCCTATTTCTTCATCCTCTACCTCTTGCCAAGTAGTAGAGTGTGTTTCCTTCACAAGTTTTCAAGACTTGGTGAAGGTGGAGCTCGATCTAGTGATGCTTCGACGTAGATCATCTTCGGCACGTCGTCGACGACCTAGCCCGTCCAGTCTCCGATGAAGCCGACGCTAGAGCCCGGATTCGATTTGGACAGCGGAGAGGACCTCATCTCGGAGCTATGGAGGTGGAGAACCAGATCTACAAAGGTTGTATTTCCGTATTCCTTTAGTTAAGTGTTAACTAGTTTGCTTGTTTCGCCTAAATATCTAGTAAACGATCTGTAGTCGGGTTTGTAGGCACCCGTAAAATTAGATTTGTGCATGTTTGATCACTTGTAAGACTCCATTAGAGTGCCTAGGAACCCTACAGTGGTATCAGAGCCTAGCTAGAGCCTTAGGCGAAGTCCCGACGGAATCAGAAGTCCGATCGACCCAAAACCCGACTAGGAAATTGCTCTCTGTACATTTTTCAATTTCTGGGATTTTTGTGAATTAAAAATATCCATAAATATCAGCAGGAAAATATAAGATTAACTGTGCAATTCGTAACCCTAACTCCATTAAACCGTCGCGGTTCCGCGGCACGAGCGTGGCTCGTGCGGCGGTTCCGCGGCACTTTTGTCGTTTTGTGCGTCGACTTCTGCACAGTAATTCTTAGTTTTCTGTGGTCATATTCCTGGGAATTTTTAATAATTTATTCCAGAGTTTTATTTTCTGGCTTGTATTGGGAACTCTGTATATTCGATCGGACTGTCTAATTTTTGTCGGTGTGGCTTTCCGGGTAATTTTAGAATATGTTAAAAAGTTCGACCGGATATAAATACCCACTTTTTCCCCTGCCGGGAAATTTCCAATAGTTGGATTTTTTCGTAGTTTAACGATGTTCTAAGTAGTGCAAGTAACGCGATGGACCCTCTAGAAGACAACAAACCTTAACTCGATTATGTGACCGTCTTGAACTGCCCTTTGAACCTTCGGGTTTGGGGCAGTACGGCGTGCCACATGTGAGGCGTTGGCTTGACCCTTCTACGGCTGGACCGTTGGTACTGAGGCACGAACTGAATGTCGTTAGACTTATTTCATGTGTTGAGCTGTATCGGGAAAACTTGGGTGTTCGATTGTTCGATCGAAAAGTTTAGCATCTTCTGTTTATCCGGAATGTGATACAATAATTGGAATTCACAAATTGTTATGAGATAACGGAATGAATATTATAAACATAGCAGTTTAGTCTCACTTGATCGGTTGCCACGGAATTTTGATGTGATCAAAAGTCCGTCGCAATCACGTAGCGTACGCGGATACTCGCCGGGTAAACTTAATAGACAGCCTCACTCCATAGCCCCGACCAAGTGACTGTAGGAGAACCCCGTCGCCGAAAGCATCCGTTTGGGTGCTCGCGGCAGCGGTGTTCCGCCTTGGTGCACTTCGTCGACGACGTCGGGGGTGCGGCCGCCTACTGAAGTTTGCGACGAGCATTCGATCAGAATGTCGGGAATCCTGTTGAATTGCCCGACTTGATATTGAAAAGAGTTTTCGATAATGAGACTAAAATGCGGGGTTTATAATTGTTAGGCATGCGATGTCTAAGTAATTCATTTGGTCAGGCATGCGATGTCTGAGGTGGTTGCGGATTACAACTGTTGTAGTTTTACACTTTCTTTTCTGTGACCGTAAGTGTAATATGTGATATCGCCGGTTTCGTTGCTATATGTCAACGACAATTGGGATGCGCATATTTACTTACGTTGATGACATGTGATGTTATGTGTTGCTGGATATGTTATATTGGATCGTCGTATTTGAATAGCCGGGGGGTTTTTATGTGATATGAGTGTTTTTCATTTTCATTCATGTAAAAAACTTGTATTTAATATTCTTTTATTGCGGCACTTCCAGGTTGCGGAAGTAGTCACCGTTGATGTATATTATTTACTTTTCTGCACTAGGATAGACCCAAGGAGGGGAGCACAAGTAACCGGGTTCTGGGGTCCAGTGGGAGACCAACTCGAGGAGTCGAGTCCGGGTCTCCTAACCCTAGAATTGGCAGGGTTGCTTGCCGCTCTCATAAGGGTCTAGGGGTGTGGGATTGGCTATTCATCACGACCGTGGAATCCGTGTTTTATACTGGCTCGTATTGAAAACACGAACATCCTAGTATATCCAATATTTCATATGTTTCTTCTGCTGTGCTTTATCTGTGATGAGATCATGCGATGTTCTGTGGCAGATATTATATATAGTATATATGATATATTATATAGACGTTGCTTATGTTTTACACCCGCGCTAGCCCTGCCCCGCTCTGCCGTTAGTTACCTAACCTAACGGTGCACGAGGGGACATCGAGGCGAATGCGGATGGCATAAGTGTACGTCATATTTATCTGTGATGTTTAGGTAATTTAAATGATGGGATATTCATTAATGAGATTAATGAAAGAAAATAAACCTAATTGATGTTGTGGAATCGAATTTCAAAATAAAACAGGTAGCTACAGTTCTTGCTTTTCATCGCGGTGTTCCTTGTAGAACATCCTGCACCTTATTCGATAGGGAAAGGACCGAGATCCCTTCACCGGGAGTGACTCCTTTAGCAATAACTGGCAGATGCTACAACCCTCGGTTTGTCTTTGATCGCTTCTATAGTTTACGCTTTGCACAGTGATATATATGATATATCCCGCACCTCATTCGACGAGGAAAGGGCCGACGATCCCTTCACCGGGAGTGACCCCTTTAGCAAAACTAGAAAAGCCTCAAAAACATTCCATTTAAAAACCATTTGATTCCGCAACGAGATCAAGTTCAAAGCGTTAAAGGTTTTCACAAAAACCAGCCGCAACCCTCCGTCATTTTAGGAAGTAGAGTACTTAGTATTCGTGCTGTGTTTGTTGACCATAGTCAAGGCACAGTGTACGGTAGCTAAGTGATGTCTTCCTACACCGCATATGATGCGATTAGTTAGGACTGTCGCGTGACTTTGTTGACCTTAGTTAAGGGTCATGTGGGTGGGTCTAATTAATCACGAAATGACGGGTAGAACTTGACTAGTACTTATGAATTGTTGACCATAGTTAAGGTCATAGGTGCTAGGGGTAAAAACCTTTATCGGGAGTTTCAAGTGTTGAAATTTGCATTGAGATTGCATACCTTCTATATGATAGTTGGATCCCGATACCCACTGCGAGTAATTGTTACTCCTGGGAGAGTTTTGCACTTTGCAATTAGCCGATCAAGTAGGTGTCTAGAAAGGTGTCAACGGGGTTACGCCTCTGGGAAAACGAGGTTTACAGTAATTAGGTCCGTGCGAAAGCACGGGGAACCTCCCTTAAAGTACCGACACTGGCCTGGCTGAAAGATTGGCGAACTTGTAGAGTGTAATTAATCCCGGCTAGTCTTTCCTTTTAGGGTTTGAAGGAAGATTTGATAAAAACAGTGGGAGCCATCCTGATTAGATAAAATATATAACCAATCTGATCTTGCAAGAGCGCACGCAGAGTGTTTTCTTCTCTCTCTCTCTCCAGGTAGCGACCATATCACGCCTTAATCAAGATAATAATACGGATGTATTGACCGAACCCGCTTGTTATACTGAGCTGGGGAACGTTGGTCCCGCTCCAACTTATAATTGTTATAAGACAGAGCAGGAAATTGGGGAATACCAGATTTCCCGTGCCGCCCAAACGAAGAGAGTGCATGCTGATGCATCATCTTCGGGTGTGTTCATTATACAGAACTGTTTCTCAGTATCCTCCGCATCCTTGGTATGTGATACCGGATCAGGATCCCAGATATGTAAGATATTACATAGGGCTACAAAAGGGTAGAAAAACTGAGAACGGGTGATAAGTTTCATGAGACAGAAAACGGGGCAAGTGTTGCAGCCAACTCTGTCGGTCACTGTCACCCTGTATTGTAATACATTGATTCTGAACAAATGCTATTAGATACCGAACCTGATATACAAAATCATATCAGTCTCTTTATTAGTAAAGAAATGATATAATTTTGTATTGTTGGATAATGTTTTGAACATTTCCTATATCAAAAGTTGATCGGTTCAGGCACGTTATCTAAAAGCATTGACGTTCTAAATCAAACTACAGTTCCTTGTATACAGAACACACACAAGAGGAAGAGTTCAGAAATGAACGAATCCTACTTGAGACATTGTAGACTAGGTCACATCAATGCGACCCGACTGGCTGAAGTTACATTTTAGATGCATATTTAAATCAGTTTGAATTTACATCTTGTGAAACTTGCCAGTCATGTCACAAAGATTAGATGACCATAGCTCTGTTTGTTAGAAACAGAGAAAGAGTTAGCAAACTCTTGGGACTGATACATGCTGATGTATGTAAAGTCTCCTGTCTACACATGCCAGGATTGGTTCTTTATACTTCATTATATTCTCTGATAATCTCTAAAGATTCAGTCATATGTTCCTGTTGAAACATAAGTCCGAACCTTTTGAGATATTCACAGAATATAAGTTTGAAGTAGAGAACCAAAATACGGGTATAAGTATTATGTCGTATGATGAGATCAGGGAGGAGAATACTTGTGCATGGCATTCCTGGACCATTCTAAAGGAGAATGAGATTCTCTCTCCGTACTACTCCTCTGAATACACCACAGCACAACGGTGTATCAGGGCGGAGCAATTGCACAATATTAGATATAGTGTGCTCTATGATGAGTATTACTGAGTTACCTATTTCCTTTTGGGGTTATGCACTTGAGAAGCTGCATACCTATTGAATTAGGTTTGAATCAAATCACTGCCTACCACTCCATATAAGATATGGTGTGGGAAGATCCCATCTCTTAAGCGAGTTAAGATTTGGGGTTGTCCGGCCTATGTTTAAAGCAAAATCTGGACAAGATCGAGGCAGGATCAGTTCTGTAGAACTGGAAAGGTTCCAGCTATACAAAACTGCAGTTGATGATTTGACAGAACCAAAGGATTTTATAGTTCCCGACGAACCTCAGCCTCTCCGCCGATCTAGTAGGGTTCCTCATCTGCCTGAGAGATACCTCGGTTTCTCGATGACAGTGGGAGCAAGGATTGCATCATGAGATGATGACCCAACTAGTTTCGAACAGGCCATCGAGAGTAGGGACTCTGTAAGAATGGCTGGATGCTTAGCAATATGAGATGGAATCCATGTACACCAGCAAAGTATGGACTTTAGCTGCTATATCTGAAGGGTTAAATCCCCATCAGGAGCAAGTATATCTTGAGAAGATTACTTGGTATAGATGGAAAAGTTGAGACTTTCAAAGTTAGACTTGTTAAAGGTTTTCGTCATCGACCAGGCGTGGATAATGATGAAACCTTTTTCAGTAGCTATGCTTAAGTCTCTCCAGATCCTACTTACCACGGCTACATACCATGACTACGATATCTGGCGGTTGGGTGCCATGACTGCTTTTCTAAATACTGATTTAGAAGAGAACGTCTGTAAGAACACAGCCAGAGGTCTTCGTAAACAGTGGGAGCAGCGGAAACGTGTGCAAGTTGCTTTACATAATGAAGCAGGCATCGCGGAGTTGGAACGTATGTTTTGATGTGATAGTCAAAGTGTTTGACTTCATCAAAATGGTAGACGAACCTTGTATATACAAAAGGGTAGTATGGAGTATGGTGATGATCTTCGTATTGTACGTAGACAACATACTCTTGATATGAAAAGAGTTTCCTATAATACGATCGGTCAATCTCCTATTATCACTAGGATTCTCCAAATAGGATCAAAGTGATACCTCCTAAATCCTGAGTTTTCATCTATGAGATAGATGTAATTGGATGCTAGGATTCTCATAGATGTAGTGAGATGGTATCAATCGATCTTGGGGTGAATCACTGGAAGAGTTCCAGGGTGATAAAGACGACTGAATGTCAGTCACGGGCATTGTCTTTACCCTCAGTAGAGGGACGGTATGTTGGAAGAGTTCCAAGCTAGATACCGTGGCAAACTAGACGATAAAGGCTGGTAACATCGCTATTTAAGATACTACCAAAGAGGAAGTTTGGGTGTATATTAGTTCATAAGATGAACTAGGTTCCTGCCATTGTATGACAATGGAAGTGTGGCTTCGGCCCTGGAACCCTGGTCCCATCAGTGACCCATACATATTCTGAGGCAGCATCACCTGATCATGGAGATAGTTGATCTCCAGGTTGATCGAGGTTAGGAGATTAGACTCAGAGGACAACACGGCGGATCCACTCACGAAGGCCCTTTTCCCAAAGAGAGATTTTTAGGGGATGGTTGAGTATGTGATACTGCAACCACTGCTACAGATGGCCCTAGTGCAAGTGGGAGATTGTTAGTTATATGTATGCCCTAGAGGCCATTACTGTACATTGGATGTATATTGTAGTGGATGCTGGGACATATATAGGTAGCACTTTCTTGCTCGACATGATAGTACGCTATCTGGTTGCTCTTTATCTTAACATGTATACTTTCTGTCTCTCTGATTACATGTTGATAAAGCCCTTAGGATGTGTACTCGACTTCTAGGACTATGATGCAGATCATACTAGTGGGGCCTGGGTAGTCAATGAGTACATCCTTCATTGTTCCTAGTTGTGGGAATATCGAGACGGGGCATCGATATTCCAGAGTAGACTAGCGCATATCTTCTCGACCCATGCGATGGGCGATGGATGATCCCATATCCATTGGTGTTTGACATCGGAGATGGTATGCGGGTGCTCAGTGTAGACTGGGTACACTGAACGGACTCGCCGAGAACTCCCAGATGGTATTATACCTCACGTCAGATGGCAGTTCTCTGGTGACACTGGTACAGCTTAGTCTGTTGACCCGAGATCGTCATAGAGTCTTGTGTGTCTCCCACTGTGCTTTGATTTCTACCCTACCACGGCTCTACTGAGTTGTGCAAACAGGTGGTTTTTGGGTACAGTCCCGATTCACATGGAGGCAATGAGCGATAGGAGGGGATTCGTCTCTCCCGGTATTGGGGGTTGATGTTGTGCTATGCTCGACTGGCCATAACAGGAAATCCCTGGCCAGGGTTGCAGTGATATACTGGTAAGAGTTATCAGTAGTTTCACGAATGTTATGGACCTTACGTCGGCATGACTTATCGAGCAATTGGGGTCTGACGTTTACCACCCGTAGACAAGATATGCGACATATCAGACGAACAGACCGGACTATACGGTAGTGTTACTGGTCGGATTCACTGGAGTGTGAGCGGGCTTGCTCGTCGATCTTCAGATCGCTCAATACCCGGGTGGCCGTTACGTTTAGCAGACCGCTTGCGGCTTGTGGGTGTTTGATATGATCATCACCTGCTGCCGGCGTATTGACGAGTCTTTAGAGTCCTACACATAGGTTTCCTGGCTCAAGCGAAACGAAATAGGAGCGCATATGAGATATGTGCGGGACCGAGAATAATGCGTGTATATGATACCGTATTCCATTCTCGCGATGAATGTATCGAATGGTTATATGTGATATAACCTAGTTATCGAATCAAAGGTTGATTCGATAAGCCGATACATTGAATACTAGTCGGTTATATGCGATATGACCGGATCGTCAAATCAAGTGTTGATTTAATGATTTATTGTATAATTATATATTTGATATCTTACTTTGCATTAACTAGTATCGGTTCACTTTAAATGGATTTTCTCGCTCGGGTGTGCGCATTGCATATGCGATATGATTTTGTGCACTTGCTTGTATCATGTTTGATGATACATGCAATACTTGGTTAAATGTATGTTTAAACCATAGTTAGTTAATGGTTAAGGGGTTTAAATGATTTATTTATTGTTTTATTTATTTTTGGCAAAAGGAAAATGGTGGCTTTATTTATTTCTTTTGTTGAAGTTTCTTGAACTTTTGAAAAGCCCACCATTTTTGTTTTATGCCAAACCCTAACCACTCACTAACTTTGGTTAACTCTCTACACTTAACTAAGGTAAATGTTATGATAAGTATTGTTTTTTTCTTTTGATTATTAATTAACTTATCATATCATTTCTTCTTCTTCTTCCTTGAACTCAAGAAGAAAAAGCTTTCTTCATCAATGGTGAATTGAGCAAATGAGTGAGAAATCCAAAACTAAAGTTTACCCACTTCCTATTTCTTCATCCTCTACCTCTTGCCAAGTAGTAGAGTGTGTTTCCTTCACAAGTTTTCAAGACTTGGTGAAGGTGGAGCTCGATCTAGTGATGCTTCGACGTAGAACATCTTCGGCACGTCGTCGACGACCTAGCCCGTCCAGTCTCCGATGAAGCCGACGCTAGAGCCCGGATTCGATTTGGACAGCGGAGAGGACCTCATCTCGGAGCTATGGAGGTGGAGAACCGGATCTACAAAGGTTGTATTTCCGTATTCCTTTAGTTAAGTGTTAACTAGTTTGCTTGTTTCGCCTAAATATCTAGTAAACGATCCGTAGTCGGGTTTGTAGGCACCCGTAAAATTAGATTTGTGCATGTTTGATCACTTGTAAGACTCCATTAGAGTGCCTAGGAACCCTACAATAGCCTCAGTGAGTGGATCCGCTCTGCTGTTTCTTTCTATGTCTCTCTTAATCTCAAGTTCGTGGTGAAAGACATCTTCCGAAATGAGCAAGTTCGTGGAGAAAGCCATCTCCCAAAATGAGCAATACCTGTCTTAGAATATGTCTGAATATCTGATGGGACTCAGTTCACAAATGAACTCTAAATCCAGCAAACTTATTAGACTGTATCGTCAACTGAATTAGTCAGTATCCTGCGTCAGGCCTCCCTCAGTATCCGCTTGGACCACCTGTCCAAACTACTGCCCCTCGTCGGAGGGAAAACTTCAACTCTGACAGTCACTCTCTCATCCAGGTCACCTTGGAAGCCTGGAATGATAATTGTCTCCCGAAGGAGGCTATCGTTATCAAATCCCTAGAACATCCACTTATGTTCTAAAACTGCTTCCGAACGTTTCTCCAGGATTGTATTAATATCAACTTAATGCATCTAGTGCAAAAACAACATCCGGTGTGGTACTTGACATCTCATGATTGACTCAATTTCCTAAGCAAGTTATATGCCAATAATGCACATTCCTCTCCCCTATAGTCTCTAAGACACCTTTAGAGAGGGTGACTCCATCACCTGCAGGTACACCACCATGCTAGGAGTCGTCCATTCTAGAACACTTTTAGAATGCTGTCAAAGTACCCAGATTGGGTAACTACCCAAATCTAGATCTAAAACCATAGATCTAATAACCAGAATCCTGATATAATATCTAAATCGTATGTGGAGAAACCACTGTGTGACAACCAAAGTATAACCGATCGTAGTATAGGAATTTCACTTCCAACTATGTGTATATCATCCAAATACCAGGACATCACACCCTACTATCTTCTTAACAGATCCATCCCCTTTTCTGATGAAGTCAAAAACCTATGACTATCACATCAAAAATAGATGATCTTTCTCCGCTATATCTGCTTTAGTCTATAAATAGACACAAGCTACTTGTCCACTATGTTTCCGCTGCTCCTACTGACTACAACAACCCTCTGGCAGAGTCATATAGACGTGCACTTCTAAAGCCAGTTTATAACGACGCTATACTCACCCTCCTGCCGGGTCTCATAAACTGGAACAGCAGTAGTGTCAAGTCTGGGTAAACAAGAACCTCTCTGTCATCGTCCTTGAGGATACCAAAGTACCTCTCGGGCGCCTGAGGTTACCCACCATATCTGTGGAGTGGCTAATGGAATGTCAATCTAGATTAAATCTTTAGGTCCTATTAAATTTTCAGTAATCGTTTGCGGTTCTGGAATCACTTCAAGTTCTACCATACCCCCACTACTATTTTCTGAAAAAGTCCATTTTACTAAAACTGTGGCGAGTCAAGAACAATATCACTATTGATCTTCCAGATGGTAGAAAGTTAACCCTCGTCATAGCCCGGGTTAACCCACAAACAGCCATTACAGAAACGTGCCTTGAGTTATCCAGAATCTGGTTTTAAGCATAAACCGGACAACTCCATATACCTTAACATCGTTAAGATATGATCCATTCTATATTCAATATAGAAACAGAGGCACTGATTTAATTGGAACCAGATTCAAATCATGCAGCTGTCTCCAGTGCATGTCAACTAAATGAAGAGAGGCTGATCAGCATTACTCAACTTAGGAGTGCATCCAAACATGAGTACGGAACCGGAACCCGATGCCGGAAAAAACCATGATATTGATATTAAATGCATCATATAATGATCATCGAAAGTCGATTTCGCTGAAAGAGAAACAAGTTTCTCAAAACCATTACTATCAACTGAATACCAGACACAAGTATCTACTTCTTCGACTTGAAGAATCCCGATACTTGCGACACCTGGTTCTCTACTTTATTCTTGTACCTATAACTTCTCAAAACTTGGACATTGTATTTCTACGAAACACATGTCTAAAACTAGAGAAGTCACAAGTAACCAGAATTTAGTACGAGAACCAACCCCTCTGTCCTAATGGACACTGGACAACATACAATACTTTGTATAAGTCCCCTGTGTTGAAAAACTCAAACCCTGTGCGTCGTAGGTTGAAAACTGTACTTATGGTTAAGAAGAACTACAACGCTGTTTAATGCTCCTTACCTAACCATCAACTTATATAAGTAAATGTCATAAACATAATTTCAAAAAGTTATATATCACTTTATAAAATAAACATACAGATATATCAGTTTGAAATTGTTGCATAACAACGGATATTCAAAACCAAATATTTGTCGTCCAGCAAAAAACCCAGGCGATTTCCTCAAATATCACCAATTACAACGAATCCCGATATAATGAGGCTGATCACCTAATTCCCAATAATTTACTCACACTCATCATCTGTAAAACCATACAGATGTGAGAATCAAACCTGGTAAATACATACCCTGAAGTAATGATCTAATTGGGAAATCGGTTTTCAATTTAAAACGCATAGTGAAACTGAAACATGAAAATGTTTCGAAGGGGTATCCGGGTATTCCTAGTAATGCCTCTTCCATTATCAGATTCATGACTGTAACTGTATATACGCGGTTTGGTCATGAATGATAGCATTCGCAATTTACTTTGCCCTCTTTCTAATCCTTTTATTTGTCTTTACTTATTACCTTCTGTATAACACACTTAGGCTAATTGGTTTTTTTCATTCCCTACCTTTCGGCACCTGCCTATGGTTTGGAAGAAGACTATCCAATAAGTGCAATAGGTGTACCCTCTCCTAATCCTAGGAGCCCTCACAACCTGAGAGAAGGTAAAAGGAAAAGACAACTGAATAATCCTATTCGATCTCTCCAGAACCAGAATCCATCCTCGAATCTGGAACAAGTTCCTTCGAATTCATATATAACCATACGATGGATTTATCCAATGGAAGTGGATGTTCGTAGTAATACGGGGTGTTCTGGAGAAATGCAAAGGGTAAAAGAAGGAGTGGCAATGATGTATGCAACTCAGACAATCCAAAAGTCAATGTTTTAAGAAAGTTCGGTTAACTTGGTCACTGAGTCATAGTCTAGGGTCGGGCCATGGTCGCTGCCAAAGAGAGAGAGAAAAGAAACACTCTGCGTACACTCTAACCTAAATCAGAATGGTTAATCACTTTATCCAATCAGGATGTCTCCCACTGTAATCTTAAATTCTCATCGAAACCTAAAAAAAGAATTAGTCGGGATCACCCGAGGAGTAAACCAACTCATCAGTGGGAATCGGGATCCAACTATCATCGCATGATAACGTGATGGAATCCAGTCATGTTATCACACCTCAGAAGATATGCTTATGCTTGGCAAGTTTCAACTTCTTTAGAAACTCCTAATGTGATTTTTACCCCATGCTCTTATGACCTTGACTAAGGCCAACAAATCATAAGTCACATGTCAAGTTCTACCCGTCATTGTCCAGGTTAATTTGAACCCACCCGTACAAGCCCTTGACTAAGGCCAACAAGGCTGTATGACTGTCCCAAACCAACGCATCTATCTATGCAACAGAAAAGTAACAAATAGTTACCATACACTATACCTTGACTAAGGCCAACAAACATAGCATGAATACTAAGTGGTACCCGTCTGAAATGACAGAGGGCTACGAATGGTTTTTGGCGAAAAACCTTTAACGTAATGAACTTGATATCATTGAAGAAACCAGATAGCTTTTTACAAATATATAGTGGAGAAATTCTTTGCTAAAGAGGACACTCCCGGTGAAGGGATCTCGGCTCTTTCCCCGTGGAATGAGGTGCAGGATATTCCAACTGAATACCGCGATGCAAAGCAAAAAGTAATCGATTATAGTGAAGTTATTACCTTGACACAAACCTCTGTCCAAGGGGTCACTCCCGATGAAGGGATCTCGGCCCTTGCCTCGTCGAATGAGGTGCTGGATATTCATAACCGAATACCACTGTGCAAAACAAAAGAGAACGTCCTTGTAATAACAGTTTTTTGAAAATTGTTCCAACAACATCGAATAGGTCTGTTTTCCTTGCATTGATCTGAATCAACGCGGTCCCATCAATTAATCACACCACAAAAAAACGAAAATATGATGTACGTATATGCCATCCGCATTCGCCACTGGGTCCCGTCATCACCCATTAGGTTACTTAACTAACGACAGAGCGGGGACAGGACTAGCACGGTTGTAAAACATATACACCATCTACTAGTGTGTGTGTGTGTGTGTGTATGTGTGTATAATCCCTCCAGGCGTGATAAATGCAATATCACAGAAAAATATTAAGCATCATAAAACAATATAGATAATCTGGGAGCCCCGGGTTTCCTTTGAGCCACAAGTGAAACCCGACGTTCCCCTGGTCGTGTGGATAGCCTGTGCAATGAAAACCTAGACCCCTACGAGTACGGCAAGTTACCCGCCAAAACCTGAAGCGAGGCATCCCCCTTCAGCAAAGTGAATGGACCACCCTGCACTTCACGGAATCCGGTAACTTGAGCACCCCTCCTTGGGTCAACCTGTACCCGCTATGAGTGCCGAGAATAGCCCACCAATTCTAGAGTGAAACCCCCTCCGTCTCAAAGCCATGAGAAGCGGTCCCGTTTCCCTCTAGAATCCGGCTATCCATGCACTCCACCACGGGGTAATCCTAGTACAGAAAAAAAATATGTACAACGGGTACATCGACCTCAACCCGGTCGTGCCCCAAAACAAATAATATACAAACAGGCAGTGACAGCAGTCCACATGTCGGACGCTCGCCCTGCGATATCAAATGTACAAATAAATCCAACTGCACTACCATTGCACGCAAGCTATCCTCCACGATAAATCCGCAATATCACAGCATAACACAGAACATCAACGTGAATATCACGTTCGCAAACCCGTCTAAAAGGACTATAGCAATTAGACAAGATTTACCGCTCGAATGACATTCACGGTCACAGATAGTAATGTAAGTACTGCAAACTTAAAACAATGTTAGAAAATATCGTCTTCGAAATAACCCCCGAATAGCCCTAAACAACTAGATAAATCCATATCAAAACTGGGCTAAACTAGCAATACCACTGATCCAAAAATCTCACAACTCCACTCAAAAGCAAAATACACATTTGGGTGATGAAAATGTGAAGCAAAAGAAATTCCTTGTGAGGAAAAAAGGTGGTTGTTGATTTCCTTTAGAGTGGAGATGTGAGAATTAGTGTTCTTAAGCCAAAAAAAAATATCCAGCCACAAGAAAAATGACACGAATATTGGC
The DNA here is from genome assembly GCA_030015575.1 of Agapanthus africanus. Classification (NCBI taxonomy): domain Eukaryota; kingdom Viridiplantae; phylum Streptophyta; class Magnoliopsida; order Asparagales; family Amaryllidaceae; genus Agapanthus; species Agapanthus africanus. The sequence continues at coordinate 215,269,212 of JASDDO010000004.1, forward strand.
CTGCACATAAAAAACAGCCACTAATTTTAGGCCTGCACACAAAAATATCATTGGTATTGTTTCGGGGTTGTTTCGGTTTCGATATTTTAACATTGTCTAAACAACTAGTATACGGTTAATGGGTTGGCTCTTATACCATGTAAGGCTACGGTAACATCCCGGCCGTCAATCCGACGCCAAATGCGGAATAAAAACTTTTTCAAACCGGCGCTATCGTAACCCTAAAACCCGGATCGTTCCATTAACCGTAAACTAGTAAACTGTAAAAGAGTTTGGAGAGATTATACCGATCGATCCGTGTCCTACGGTCTTCAATCTCTGCGCCTTTCTAGCTGCGGCTGTCCCGATGAAGTCCGCTCTCCGATCTCGCTCGTCGAACTGGCTCCATGTCGAGAAATCTTTATACGGGCTCCCGTTTCACACCGAAGCAACTCGTACTTGAAGTTTGCTAGCCGACATGTCCAAAATTGAAATAGAGAGAGTGTAGAATATTTTGTTTCAAGACGTCCAAGGAATTGGACGGAGGTAAATGAAGGTGCCTTTTATTTTTGGAAATTGTGAGCAGATCACAAATAAACTTGTGAAGCCAGGAAATTTGCTTTGGCCGAAATTGAAGAATGGGGCTCTGTGGTTTGTGTAATCTGTGATGGTGAGGTAAATTAGTGATATATATGCAACTAAAGAATTACACAACCCCACCAAAAAAAATATCCACAGAAAACTAAAATATCCTAAGCAAAATATCTTAACCAATTTGACAAACCCATTTAATGCAACAAAGCATGACTCACCCTAATGCATGCACCTGACTTTCAAAAATGGGCAGCCAAAATTTTCCCAGCAAAGGAATTAAGCCAAAAACAATGCTCACAAATTTCCTATGCAAACTCAAAACTCACATTTCCACATTTAAATATTAAACTAAATATTTAAATCGGAAGATGGAAAGTTCAAAAAGTAATCTTGTAACGGATCACAAGAAAATCCCTCGATCGTATATACATACCTGCATCTGTATTCCGACTGAATACGAATGCAACGAGACTAAAATATTCCAGCACAATATAATACTAGGATCCGGCTTAAACCAAAACCCACTAGTATTATCCGTCTGAATCATGACACGTGAACAAGTGCACGTGTATGTTCGAACCCTGCCATAAAACCATACGACCTCTATAACGTTTCGCCCGAACTTGGAAAAACTTTCTTTGGGGGACTCTAAAGACTCGTCAATACGCTGGTAGTGGGTTTAACCACAAGCCGTCAGTGGCACTAGCTGTACGTAACGGCTGCCTAAGTATTGAGCAAAAGAGAGCCCGATGAGCGAACTCATCCTGAAACCCTACTGAGCCTGTCAGTGACAATATCCGTACAGTCTGGTCTGCTCGTCTATGAGTATCGCATATCGGGCCTAGGGGGTTGGTAAACGTCAGACCCCCAATAGCGGTATAAGTCGTGTTGGAGTGTAGCCCAGAACACCCTGAGAAACTACTGGAATACCTACCAGTAAATCTCACTTACCCTGCCCGGGATTTCGTGTAATGGCTCCCCTAAACACAGCGCGATCTCACCCCCAATACCAGGAGAGACGAATCCCCTGCCGATCCGCTCACTGCCTCCATATGGCTCGGGACTGTACCCAACTAAAACCTATTTGCACGACTCGTTTGAGCCGTGGTAGGGTAGTAATCAAAGTACAGTGGGAACTCACATGAGACAAATGACTATCTCAGGTCGATGGACTAACCTGTACACATGTCACCAGGGAACTGCTATCTGACGACAGGTATAATTTCTAACTAGCATGTTCCCGGCGAGTCTGTCCGGTGTACTCATAACCCAATGAGCACCTGTATACATCTTAGGTGAACCAGCTGACACTAATGGCTTGTAAGACCGGACACTGCCCCTCGTCCGGGTCTCGACTGTATACACTAGTCTGCTAATGGAGTATCGATGCCCAGTCTCGAAACTCTCACGACTAGGGACACTTTAAGGATATGCTTATAGTCTACCCAACTCTCACGTATATGATTGCCATCATACCGCTGGTAGTCAAGCAAGAATCCTAAGGGCTCTATCAACATGTAATAGTGATCTGTAATGTCACCTAAAGTATGTACACGATGATAAAGACAAACCAGATAGCATACTATCATCTTGAGTAAGACTGTCCTACCGGTATAGGTACTCCCTCAATCATTGCAATCACATGCCTGCGATCCAATAATTGACTTTGAGGGCACTATATCCAACATGAATATCACTTAGGGTTGACAAATGGACATATTTTGGTTTTGCGCAACTGTTTTTGTGTAGTTTGTTTAACTTGTAATATCATTTCTGTATTTTTGTTATCTAAAGAAGGTTATGATTTTACATTTGTAAGCGATATCGTAAATATCCACCTTAATCATGGTTTGATTGGGTCGGGTATACTAAACAACGGTATATATGTATTAAATCAACTACAAGTTTCAACATCCAGAACACACACAAAAGAAAGACTCCAAAATTAAATCAAGCTTTCTTATGGCATTGTAGACTGTGTCACATCAACGAAACACGGTTGACCAAGTTACATAAAGAGGGATATTTGGATCCATTCGAATATCAGTCTTATGCAACTTGTCAATCATGTCTCAAAGGAAAGATGACAAAGACTCCATTCACTGGACACGGAGTAAGAGCGAGCGAGCTCTTGGGATTAATACACAGCGACGTGTGTGGTAAAAAATCTACACATGCAAGAAGTGGTTATTCCAATTTCACTACTTTTACGGATGATTTCTCTAGGTATGGACATATCTTCTTGATGAATCATAATTCTGAGGCCTTTGAGAAATTCCGAGAATATAAGAATGAAGTGGAAAAACAATCCGGCAAAAGTATCAAGACACTGAGATCTGATCGAGGTGGTGAATACTTGAGTGCCGAGTTCCTGGATTATCTAAAAGAGAATGGAATTCTCTTTCAGCTTACTCCTCCATACACGCCACAACACAACGGTGTATTGAAAAAACGGAACCGAACCTTATTGGATATGGTACGCTCCATGATGAGTAACGCCGAGTTACCGCAATCATTCTAGAGCTATGCACGAGAATCAGCTGCATATCTTTTGAACAAGGTTCCTACCAAGACTGTGCCTACCACACCATATCAGATGTGGAGTGGGAAGAAACCTTATCTTCAGTATCTGAAGATATGGGGATGTCCAGCTTTTGTTAAAAAGCAGCATGCGGACAAGCTCGAGGCACGCTCAGTACTATGTAAGTTTGTGGGATACCCAAAGAACTTCAGGGGGTATCTTTTCTATTACGCAGAGGAACAAAAGGTTTTTTTGTTTCTCGTCATGCCCACTTTTTGGAAAATCAATTTTTAGAAAAAGAAACTAGTGGGAGCGCAATAGAACTGGAAGAAATTCCAGAACCACAAGCAATTACTGAAAGCATGGTGGAACCAGAGGTTTCAAAAGAACAGGACATCCCCACGCCACTCCGCAGGAGTAGTAGGCTGTCTTATCCACCCGAGAGATACTACGGTTTTCTCAGATATGGGGATAGAGAAGATTGCATCCTTGATAATGATGAGCCAGCTAACTTTCAGCAAGCCATTCAGAGCGCAGATTCGGTAAAATGGCTGGATGCAATGCGGACCGAGATGGAGTCCATGTACACCAACAAAGTATGGACTTTAGACATTGCTCCAGAAGGGGTAAAATCCGTAGGCTGCAAATGGATCTTCAGAAAGAAGATTGGTATAGATGGACAGGTTGAAACCTATAAAGCTAGACTTGTTGCAAAAAGATTTTGTCATAGACCTGCTTTGGAATATGATGAAACCTTTTCTCCAGTGGCTATACTCAAATCCATTCGAATCCTTCTTGCTATTGCTGCCTTCCACAATTATGAGATTTGGCAGATGGACGTAAAGACCGCTTTTCTAAATGGAAATTTAGAAGAGTGCGTCTATATGGACCACCCAGAGAGTTTCATTCAGAGTGGGAGCAGCGGGAAAGTGTGCAAGTTGCTTAAATCCGTTTATAGATTAAAGCAGGTATCGTGGAGTTGGAACATCTATTTTGATGACGGTTAAAGAATTTGACTTTATCAATAATCCAGATGAACCATGCATCTATAGTAGGATTGTAGCAAGAACTATAGTATTCCTCGTTTTGTACGTGGATGATATTCTCTTGATAGAAAATGACATTCCTATGCTACAATCCGTCAAAAGATTCTTGTCATAAAGGTTCTCAATGAAAGACCTTGGTGATGCCTCTTACCTTCTGGGGATCCAGATCTATCGTGATAGATCTAAGAGGATATTGGGACTTTCACAGTCCAGGTATATCGATGCCATACTGAAAAGATTCAATATGGAAGACTCAAAGCGCGGTAATTTACAGGCTTGTCATGGAATCACCCTCTCTAAAGAGATGTCTCCCAAGACTGATTTGGAAAGGGATCGCATGTTTGTTATACCATATGCTTCTGCGATAGGCTCTATAATGTATGTGATGTTATGTAGTAAACCAGATGTTGCTTACGTACTAAGCGTGGTAAGCCGGTATTATTCAAACCCTCGAGAGAAGCACTGGATAGCAGTAAAGAACATTCTCAAGTACCTAAGAAGGACTGAGGAGATGTTCTTGGTGTATGGCGGAAAAGACCTCCAGATCGAGACCTTTGCTGACTCCAGTTTCCAGAGTGACAAGGATGACTCCAAGTCTAGGTTGGGTTATGTCTTTATGTAACGTTTCAGAAATCGTTTTGCGAATTTTCCCGTTTTAGGGCAAAATTGTCGGTTTTTCCCGTTTTAACCTGATTTCGATCAAACGACCGTATAAGCTTACCGGCACCTATTTTAGCTAAAATAAAGCTTGTGCGCGAACTTTGGGAGTATTTGGGAGGTTTTGGTTCAGATAGATATTTTCCCGAATAAAATATTATTTTAAGCGGTATTTTGTGCACGTAAATCGGGAAAAATTTTATTTTGTAAATAAATTAATTTTGTCACCACAATTATTTTAGAACCTTCTTTTTAAATATCTAGATATTTTGGTCAAAGGATTTATTTTTTTTAAAGATAAAGAAAAAGAAAAGTAGTGTGAACATAAGTTTTGTTTTATTATCCAATTATTCCCTTTTTCTTCTAGAAAATTGTATAATTCACCAAAAATCATATCCTTCATCATTTGGCCGGCCACATCCTTCCTCTTGCTGTCCATGAAGTTTCTCATCTCATTTCTTCTCTTTTTTCTTCAAAATAATCATGAATAATCCAAATAAATTCATAGAAATTCAAATAAATTCCAAAACCTTCATTCTTCTTCACAAAAGTTGCTTGGATCTTCATTCTAGTGAGAATTTTGGAGGATAATGTTTGGTTTTATCCTTGATTCAAGAGTGTTCTTGAAGGTATAAAACCTTAACTCTAATCTTTTTTTTAGTTGCTTAATACTTTATGCTAGCTTAATTAGATATTAGTGTAAGCTTTAAATTTCATATTTCAAAATTCTAGAAATGGTTTTAGAAATTCAAGTTAAGGTTAAAGCTTAATTTAAGTGTTTAATATTTAATTTAAGTGTTAATTTGTGAATTGGAAAAGCTTAATCTAGTAGAAAATGTTAATTTTTGCTAATTACTACTTTGTCTAATTAAGGGTTTTTGCTTACTAGATTTTTGCTAAAACTTATTTGAGCAAGTTTAAAAATATAGGATTGGTTTAGATAGCTTAGTTAAGCTATTTTAAGGTTTTTGTAATTGTTAGATTTGTGTTATTTTGAATCTAGTGCGATATATTGCGATAGGTTGCTTACTAGATTTAGGGGTTTTTCCGACGTAGGGTCCTTTTGGTAGTTGCGAGATTATATCCAGTGTATTCCTCGTAATTTTTGTGTTGTGTTGCGCAATCGGGACGATCGGGGTCCAGAATTGGTGTTTTGTAGTTTAGCGACCCCAATTAGGGTTTTGGCCGGTATCGTGCGCGATAAATGCGCTAAGCGCGCAGTGTATTTTTCAGGGCGTTATTCTTGCGTTTCGATGTCTTTTCGTCGATGTAGAATATATGCTTATGTGATGTGTTTATGAAATTTTAGGTTCGCAAGCGGGGACTTCGGACGCTACGACAAGGGGAAAACAGGTAGTAGGCTTCGCTTAGCTTGGAGCGTTGGTGAGTGGATTTAATATCTACAGGGGAATCGCCCGCATGGCGTTATGCGTCTGGGCTAGAAATATTTATATTGTCGCATATTCTATGTCATGTTTAGAATTGCGCATTTACCCTATTAGTTAGATTGTAGTGTGCCTGGACTAGTAGTAGTAGGACACTGCACATATTATTGACGATTTATGTTGCACTAGCACTGTTTGTATGCTACACACACCGTCAATAATTACCATGTCACACACATAACCAATTATAGATGTTATATTTCTTGGTTAGGGACATTGTGACATTGATTCATATTTCTTATCACATTGACATACAGTTATATGTTTACCTATAGGGTATTGTACCATTAGTGGTAGGTACATACACACCTAAGGACATAGCTACAGGTGTACTTGCATTTTATACTTTACTTATACCGGATAGGTATATCACATCATCATATAGGTAGATACCTATATTTCTGCTATACCATTCATGTGTTCATTTATATCTGGTGAATGCTATGCTTTTCTTTTATACTCTTTCATTACAGTTTTTATGTTGCGTATACTTTATTCATGGATTATCGCATTGTTATATGGATTTTTCATGATGTTTTCTGGATTTGGGAACCGTGGTAGTTCATGAAATTATGCATAAATTGAAAAACCCGGTTTCCTTGATATGATATTTTAGCAGCCACCATGAGATTTATCGGTGCTGATATATATACCCTACACGAGGAAAGGAGGGATCCATGTATGCGTACATGGTGGGGCCCGGAGGTACCCTGAAGCAAGAACGTTGTCGCTGTGTGAGTCGACATCGCGGTGCTAGGCGATGAGGCTTAGGGGAACCATACTTTCCGGTGACAGGACCATTGACTCATCGGCTATCGAGTGGATACCGACGGGAGTCATGTACGTATGGATACGTCGAGAGGCGAGGGTCAGAGCTAGGCACTCAAGCTTTCGGGATAGCGTATGATACGTACCTATCAGGGGGCCAGTCATGGAGACAGCACCTGATGGATCAGCATTTCTGTGTCGATGCTTGGCACATTGGTTTCATGATATTTCCAATTACTCTTTTGTATATATAACAAGGGATTGAGTCGCTGTTATATATACCCTTACACCAATATTAGTGGAATGGGATGCTAATATATGTGTATTGCCCTCATCATATTTATTTATGACATTATATTAGGATGTTAGAACTGTGCTGGAGATTTGATTGGGGACTTAAGATATTCATTGGGATTGGATACTGATATTGTACATACGAGATATGTGAGATCCACTTGCTGTTGTACATTTGATATATGTGAGATATACTGATATTGTACATACGAGATATGTGAGATCCACTTGCTGTTGTACATTTGATATATGTGAGATATACTGATATTGTACATACGAGATATGTGAGATCCACTTGCTGTTATACATTTGATATATGTGAGATATGCTGATATTGTACATACGAGATATGTGAGATCCACTTGATGTTGTACATTTGATATATGTGAGATATACCTGATATTGTACATACTAGATAGGTGAGATCTACTTGATGTTGTGCATTCGATACATATGCGAGATATACTTGATATTGTGCAGTTGAGGCGATATGACACTTAGATGATATGAGAGCCAATTTGGGGGCTGATTTGAGGAATTGGGATTTTGATTTGTCTTGCTGGATTGTGATCCTACCACGATGTCAGGATTCCGTGGAAATGACATATTTCACTCCATACCTCATCTTTATATACTTGTGCACTGTTCTATGTATTAGGAGTACCTATGAGTGTACCTTTCATGAGTGTTGCACATTTACTTTCTCATATCCCCTGTGCATGATTATTGCATACTGTTGTCATCTCAATATTGCTTTATATATTGGTGGTACTTGTTAGTGTACTTTCCATTATTTCGTACTCATGACCTGTTATTACTGCAATTGCCATATATTAGATTCATGCTGTACGTACATTCTTGCGATTTCCTGCATATGTTATTTACTATTCACGAGTTGGCAACTCACCCCCGTTGTGCCACAGGTGTTACAGAGTGTTCCCCAGAATAGTCGAGACTGGCTATTCATCTATCATCTTTTGCTACGGATACCGCATCAGCTCACAGTGTGCAGTTTGCTTAGGTGGGTTTTGTGGTTATTCGTTGTATTGTATATTCGTTGTATCCCTGTACTCTCCATCTACTATTTTCATATTGACTTAGAGACTTGGTGAGGACGACGTTGTATATTATGTTGGATTTGTTGTCTTTTATACAGTTTCCTTTCTATCGTCTTCTATTTCTTCGCTACGGCGTCGTATATTTGTTGTGGTGGTTGTTTTCCGCCTTTGGGCGTGGATTTGCTCCCGTTTGGGATGCTTTATTTTATATTTATGTTGTACCCATTTTTGGGGCTAGCTTTTACAAAGGAGGTGCTGCCAAAATTTTAAAGAAAAAGTGGACTCTTTTAAAGAATTTGGGTTGTGATTTCAAAGACTTTTAAACAATGTTTCTTATCTTTTCTGGTATTTTAATGGTTTAGATTTCTGGGTTTTGGCTTTCTTTTACTGCGTTACGCCTGTAGACGTTGCGTAGTATTAGGGCCGTCACGTGCCAATTTCGGGTCGTGACAAAGTTGGTATTAGAGCGCGGTTTTACCTTTCGGAGTGTAGGATGACCTTGGTATGATGGAGTAGGTAACCTAAGCGGAGTAACGTAGTGTGTGTATGTCTGCAGCATACTCACGATGCAGTATTTCGCTTAAAGTGCCTAAGTACAAATTGCTTGAAATTTCTTCCTTGATGATTCATATCCTTGTGATTCGATTTCCTTGTTCTTATCGAATCCTATCTCTATTTATAGCCTTGCCGCCGATGACTATGGGGACTCAGAGTGGTGCAGCGAGGGCCGAGGTCAGAGTTGGCTCGGGTGAGACGAGCACTGACCAGGATGGCACTTTTGTTGCACAGGTGCAGACGGTTCAGCCTTCGACAGATCAGCTCGCTAGGCTTGTGACAGAGATGCAGGACTTGCGCCATACGATGAGATCATTGGTTGATGCCATTCGAGCGCAGCGACAGGAGGTTGACACCCCTGTTACTCAGTTGTTCCTTGGGATCAGCATGTAGCAGTCTGTCACCTACGTAGCACCAGTGGATGTAGCCCCAGTCGACGAGACACATATTCGAGAGACTTTGCGAGTTCCAGGACAGTGGAGGACCCGTACAGGTGTGCCAGTCCAGGGACAGAGGCCTAGTCGTCGAGATAGATTTCGTGACCATCGCGGGAGCAGCAGAGGCATAGGACGTGGACAGACATTCAGCTCTTATCCCCAGGAGGGTCAGCAACGTTATATTGGATGCTATCGATGTGGGAGCCTTCACCACTTCATCAGGGGTTGTTCCTTAGCGCCGCGTCAGAGTCGTGTTCTAAGAGGTCGTGGGCATGGAAGGTTCGCTCAGAGGGGTCAGTCTGGCAGAGGAAGAGTTTTGACAGTTCCGGGTAGAAGGCAGACACGAGAGTTTGTTTCTACTCATCCGGACGCACAGGCGTCCAATGCAGAGTTTTCAGGTATCCTTGTTCATGTTCTTTGATGTACTTGTTGGTTTTTCGCACTTTGTGCCATGGTTGGGATGAGGATCGTGTTATTTAGATCAGCCGTTTTGTTGTGTTCATTTCTGTCAGCGATTCTTTTGTTGCGCAACACGTATTTCAGTGGTATGCCAATCGGTGGGGAGATTTTGCCGTCATTGGATCCTTCTAGAGATGTTGGATTTGACCTTCTCCTGGGCATGGATTGGTTAGCTACGTGTTAGGCGTCTGTGGACTACCGTGTGGAAACAGTCAGGAATTGTTTTCCCGGAGAGTCAGTTCTTGTTGTGCAGGTGGATAGTTGTGCCGCCTCTCATAGCTTGAATTCAGCCTTTTTTGCTAGTCAGCTTTGGAGGAGATGTCATGGATTCTTGGCGTTCATTCGAGATACCGGAGCCACAGTGGGATTGTTGGACCGGGTACTTATCGTGCGAGAGTTTTCCGACGATATTCCAGGAGAGCTAGCGAAATTCAAGGAGCTTAAGGATCTGCTGCAGAGTTGTTTGTTGGGAGGTTTGTGTGTCCGAGTGTTTCGCTTTTGGGAGCTCCTATTTCTGTTCGTCAAGGAGAAAGACGACAGATTATGGTGGTGGATTGATAGATCGTTAATGAACCGGCTTACGGTGCGGTTAGGTATCATTTACCTCGCTTTGACGATTTCTTCGATCAGCTCCAGAGTGCGAGACTTTTTCTAAGTTTGTTTGGGATCAGGTCATCATTGTTGCGGGTTCGGAGTGGTGGCATTTCGAATACTGTTTTTGTGCGTGCTATGGGCAGTTTGTGTTTTGGTGGTGTCGTTGAACTCGCCAATGCCCTAGCAGCATTTGTAGTTATGATGCACCAGATTTCTTCAGGCCGTTCCTCGACCAGTTGCTGTTGTGTTTTGACGACATTCTGGTCTATACTTTGTGTCTTGAGGAATAGTAGCAGCACTTGAGAATTTGTTTTGAAGACATTGGGAGAGCCCCAGCTGTTTGCTAGATTCTCGGAGTGTTCCTTCAGGCTTGTTTGTGTTGACTCCTAGGTCTTGTAGTTACGGGAGACGGTTTCGTATGGTTCCGAGGGAGATCGAGACCGTACAGCTTAGGCCCGGACTTGTGTGCAGGACGGAGGTCCTTTGATTTTGGGCTTAGCAGGTTTTTACCGCCGTTTCGTGCAGGATTACTAGCGTATTGTTGCACCGTTGACTGTACAGACCTGAAAGTAGGTTCTTTTCTTTGGACTGAGGCATGTGTACAGAGTTTTCGGCAGTTGAAGATTCAGTTAGCAACTGCATCAGTTCTTGCTTTTGATTCGGAGTCTGTGATTGTGACAAGGTTGTGCTAAGTAGGAATGCGTTTGTGTACCTGATGTTATTGGGTAGAGACGTGAAATCCTAGAGCAAGCACATCAGTCAACTCTCTATGTTCATTCAAGTTCCGCCAATATTGACGTGACTGGTGAGATAGTTACGGGTGGACAGGAATGTAAAGAGAAATTTCAGGTTTCGTTTCAAGGTGTTTGTCTTGTTGTGCGTTTGTGTTAATTGTTTGCGGCAGTTGGGATCGTCACTCGCCATTGTTAGGATACTTCTTGATAGCTGTTATCAGGAGACATTCCAATTGGCAACCTTTAAGTTTTGTTTGTTAGGTGGTGTCGATCTCCAGTCTGTTTTTCTGACTCTGCATAGTAGGATTTTTGGACCCCAGCTAGTCTAGAGACTTCGGAAATGATCCAGCTATTTCAGGTAAGGATGATGACAGTCCTGTGCGGACAGAGGTCTTATGCCGACCATGGTGATCGCAGGCTCGAGTTCGCTGTAAGAGATCATGTATTCCTACGTATTTTTCCGATGAAGGACGTGTTGAGTTTTGGGAAGCTTACCCAGAATTGTCGGTCCTTTCCAGATCCTTAAAGTGAGTTAGTTCTGTTGCCTTTAATTTGGTACTTCCCCCCAGATTATTGAGTATTCACCCCGTATTCCTTGTGTCGATACTTTGCAATTTCCTTCATGACCTTTCTCACATGATTCAGCACCAGACCATTTAGCTTGGACGCGATCTTTCGTTCACCAGCAGCCAATTGTGTTAATGGCTAGGCGGGTGGAGAAACTTCGGTCAAGGGTCTTGCCATCTGTGAAAGGTTTTCTTGGACGTAGCCGTATAGTGAGGTAATCACTTGGGAGGCTGCGAAAGAGATATGAGAGTTTAGTAATCCTCTCTTTGAAGGTACGCTTAGTGAAAATTTTAAATTCAGGGACGAATTTTTATAATGGGGGGGGGGAGAGATTGTAACGTTTCAGAAATCGTTTTGCGAATTTTCCCGTTTTAGGGCAAAATTGTCGGTTTTTCCCGTTTTAACCCGATTTCGATCAAACGACCGTATAAACTTACCGGCACCTATTTTAGATAAAATAAAGCTTGTGCGCGAACTTTGAGAGTATTTGGGAGGTTTTGGTTCAGAAAGATTTTTTCCCGAATAAAATATTATTTTAAGCGGTATTTTGTGCACGTAAATCGGGAAAATTTTTATTTTGTGAATAAATTAATTTTGTCACCACAATTATTTTAGAACCTTCTTTTTAAATATCTAGATTTTTTTGGTCAAAGGATTTATTTTTTTTAAAGATAAAGAAAAAGAAAAGTAGTGTGAACATAAGCTTTGTTTTATTATCCAATTATTCCCTTTTTCTTCTAGAAAATTGTATAATTCACCAAAAATCATATCCTTCATCATTTGGCCGGCTAGATCCTTCCTCTTGCTGTCCATGAAGTTTCTCATCTCATTTCTTCTCTTTTTTCTTCAAAATAATCATGAATAATCCAAATAAATTCATAGAAATTCAAATAAATTCCAAAACCTTCATTCTTCTTCACAAAAGTTGCTTGGATCTTCATTCTAGTGAGAATTTTGGAGGATAATGTTTGGTTTTATCCTTGATTCAAGAGTGTTCTTGAAGGTATAAAACCTTAACTCTAATCTTTTTTTTAGTTGCTTAATACTTTTTGCTAGCTTAATTAGATATTAGTGTAAGCTTTAAATTTCATGTTTCAAAATTCTAGAAATGGTTTTAGAAATTCAAGTTAAGGTTAAAGCTTAATTTAAGTGTTTAATATTTAATTTAAGTGTTAATTTGTGAATTGGAAAAGCTTAATCTAGTAGAAAATGCTAATTTTTGCTAATTACTACTTTGTCTAATTAAGGGTTTTTGCTTACTAGATTTTTGCTAAAACTTATTTAAGAAAGTTTAAAAATATAGGATTGATTTAGATAGCTTAGTTAAGCTATTTTAAGGTTTTTGTAATTTTTAGATTTGTGTTATTTTGAATTTAGTGCGATATATTGCGATAGGTTGCTTACTAGATTTCGGGGTTTTTCCGACGTAGGGTCCTTTTGGTAGTTGCGAGGTTATATCCTGTGTATTCCTCATAATTTTTGTGTTGTGTTGCGCGATCGGGACGATCGGGGTCCATAATTGGTGTTTTGTAGTTTAGCGACCCCAATTAGGGTTTTGGCCGGTATCGTGCGCGATAGATGCGCTAAGCGCGCAGTGTATTTTTCAGGGCGTTATTCTTGCGTTTCGATGTCTTTTCGTCGATGTAGAATATATGCTTATGTGATTTGTTTATGAAATTTTAGGTTCGCAAGCGGGGACTTCGGACGCTACGACAAGGGGAAAACAGGTGGTAGGCTTCGCCTAGCTTGGAGCGTTGGTGAGTAGATTTAACATCTACAGGGTAATCGCCCGCATGGCGTTATGCGTCTGGGCTAGAAATATTTACATTGTCGCATATTCTATGTCATGTTTAGAATTGCGCATTTACCCTATTAGTTAGATTGTAGTGTGCCTGGACTAGTAGTAGTAGGACACTGCACATATTATTGACGATTTATGTTGCACTAGCACTGTTTGTATGCTACACACACCGTCAATAATTACCATGTCACACACATAACCAATTATAGATGTTATATTTCTTGGTTAGGGACATTGTGACATTGATTCATATTTCTTATCACATTGACATACAGTTATCTGTTTACCTATAGGGTATTGTACCATTAGTGGTAGGTACATACACACCTAAGGACATAGCTACAGGTGTACTTGCATTTTATACTTTACTTATACCTGATAGGTATATCACATCATCATATAGGTAGATACCTATATTTCTGCTATACCATTCATGTGTTCATTTATATCTGGTGAATGCTATGCTTTTCTTTTATACGCTTTCATTACAGTTTTTATGTTGCGTATACTTTATTCATGGATTATCGCATTGTTATATGGATTTTTCATGATGTTTTCTGGATTTGGGAACCGTGGTAGTTCATGAAATTATGCATACATTGAAAAACCAGGTTTTCTTGATATGATATTTTAGCAGCCACCATGAAATTTATCGGTGCTGATATATATACCCTACGCGAGGAAAGGAGGGATCCGTGTATGGGTACATGGTGGGGCCCGGACGTACCCTGAAGCAAGAACGTTGTCGCTGTGTGAGTCGACATCGCGGTGCTAGGGATGAGGCTTAGGGGAACCATACTTTCCGGTGACAGGACCATTGACTCATCGGCTATCGAGTGGATACCGACGGGAGTCATGTACGAATGGATACGTCGAGAGGCGAGGGTCAGAGCTAGGCACTCGAGCTTTCGGGACAGCGTATGATACGTACCTATCAGGGGGCCAGTCATGGAGACAGCACCTGATGGATCAGCATTTCTGTGTCGATGCTTGGCACATTGGTTTCATGATATTTCTAATTACTCTTTTGTATATATAACAGGGGATTGAGTCGCTGTTATATATACCCTTACACCAATATTAGTGGAATGGGACGCTAATATATGTGTATTGCCCTCATCATATTTATTTATGACATTATATTAGGATGTTAGAACTGTGCTGGAGATTTGATTGGGGACTTAAGAGATTCATTGGGATTGGATACTGATATTGTACATACGAGATATGTGAGATCCACTTGCTGTTGTACATTTGATATATGTGAGATATACTGATATTGTACATACGAGATATGTGAGATCCACTTGCTGTTGTACATTTGATATATGTGAGATATGCTGATATTGTACATACGAGATATGTGAGATCCACTTGATGTTGTACATTTGATATATGTGAGATATACCTGATATTGTACATACTAGATAGATGAGATCTACTTGATGTTGTACATTCGATACATATGCGAGATATACTTAATATTGTGCAGTTGAGGCGATGTGACACTTAGATGGTATGAGAGCCAATTTGGGGGCTGATTTGAGGAATTGGGATTTTGATTTGTCTTGCTGGATTGTGATCCTACCACGATGTCAGGATTCCGTGGAAATGACATATTTCACTCCATACCTCATCTTTATATACTTGTGCACTGTTCCATGTATTAGGAGTACCTATGAGTGTACCTTTCATGAGTGTTGCACATTTACTTTCTCATATCCCCAGTGCATGATTATTGCATACTGTTGTCATCTCATTATTGCTTTATATATTGGTGGTACTTGTTAGTGTACTTTCCATTATTTCGTACTCATGACCTGTTATTACTGCAATTGTCATATATTAGATTCATGCTGTACGTACATTCTTGCGATTACCTGCATATGTTATTTACTATTCACGAGTTGGCAACTCACCCCCGTTGTGCCACAGGTGTTACAGAGTGTTCCCCAGAATAGTCGAGGCTGGCTATTCATCTATCATCTTTTGCTACGGATACCGCATCAGCTCACAGTGTGCAGTTTGTTTAGGTGGGTTTTGTGGTTATTCGTTGTATTGTATATTCGTTGTATCCCTGTACTCTCCATCTACTATTTTCATATTGACTTAGAGACTTGGTAAGGACGACGTTGTATATTATGTTGGATTTGTTGTCTTTTATACAGTTTCCTTTCTATCGTCTTCTATTTCTTCGCTACGGCGTCGTATATTTGTTGTGGTGGTTGTTTTCCGCCTTTGGGCATGGATTTGCTCCCGTTTGGGATGCTTTACTTTATATTTATGTTGTACCCATTTTTGGGGCTAGCTTTTACAAAGGAGGTGCTGGCAAAATTTTAAAGAAAAAGTGGACTCTTTTAAAGAATTTGGGTTGTGATTTCAAAGACTTTTAAACAATGTTTCTTATCTTTTCTGGTATTTTAATGGTTTAGATTTCTGGGTTTTGGCTTTCTTTTACTGCGTTACCCCTGTAGACGTTGCGTAGTA
Source organism: Agapanthus africanus (assembly GCA_030015575.1). NCBI lineage: Eukaryota > Viridiplantae > Streptophyta > Magnoliopsida > Asparagales > Amaryllidaceae > Agapanthus > Agapanthus africanus. Next base: position 215,285,208 of record JASDDO010000004.1, read on the forward strand.
TTAGGGCCGTCACGTGCCAATTTCGGGTCGTGACACTTTACCCTCAATGGATGGGTGGTCTGTTGGAAGCGTTCCAAACAGGACACCGTTGCTGACTCGACGATGGAAGTGGAGTATATCGCATCTTGTGACATCATAAAAGAAGCCGTTTGGATGAGGAAGTTCTTAACAGAACTTCAGGTGGTTCCGTCCATTGTCGATCTAATACCTCTGTATTGTGACAACAACGGGGATATAGCTTTAGCAAAGGAACCCATGTCCCATCAGAAGTCCAGACACATCTTGAGGCGGTATCACCTGATCAGGGAGATCGTGGATCGCCGGGAGATTGAGGTGCGGAGAGTTGCTAGGGAGAACAATACTGCAGATTCATTCACAAAGGCTATCCCTCAGACGCAGTTCGAGAGGCTATTCGAGATGATAAGTCTGCGATATGCCAGCACATGGCCATAGTGCAAGTGGGAGATTGTTAGTGTTATATGCCATAGAGGCCATTATTGTATATTACTAGTTTGTATATTACATTTTGGAAGCTTGGGATATATATACCGATTTTTGACAGTCTTGCTCAATATGGTAGTATGCTACTTGGTTTGTATCTATCTTAATATGTGTGTATGTTTCTTTTAACGTATCGCTGATACACATTGGTAGAGCCTTTATGATTTTTGCTTGACTACCAGCGTTGTGATGGAAGTCATACTAGTGGGGGATGGGTAGTCTATAAGCACATCCTTATACTGGTCCCTAGTCATAGGATTATAGAAACATGACATCGATACTCCAGAGTAGACTAGTGTATACGCTTCTCATCCCAGCAGGGGAGATGGTCTATCCCACAACCATTAGTACATCGTACTGGAGATAGTATGCAGATGCTCATTGGGTCATAAGTTACACAGGACGGAATCATAGGGTACTACTGGTTGGTACTATACCTATCGTCAGGTAGCAGTTCCTAGGTGACATGAGTACAGTATAGTCCGTTGACTTGGCACTGCTACTTCGCCTCAAGTGTGTTCCCACTGTTCTTACTTTACTAGCCTACCATGGCTCTATTGAGTCGTGCGAGCAGGTAGTAGTTGGGTGCAGTCCTGAAGTACTTGGAGGCAGTGGCGGTTAGATATGATTCGTCTCTCCCAGTATTGGAGGTTGATGTCGCGCTATATTCGGAAAGCCATTACACAAAGTCTCTGGCCAGGGCAAGCGAGATTTACTGATAGGTACTCCAGTAGTTTCTCAGGGTGTTTTGGGCTGCACTCCGACATGACTTATTGCGCTATTAGGTTTCTGGCGTTTACTGTCCCCCTAGGCCCGATATTTGATACACTTAGACGAACAGACCGGACTGTACGTAGATTGCCACAGACAGGCTCAGTAGGAGTTCAGATGAGTTTTCTCATCGGCTTTTTATCGATAAATACCTGGGTAGTCGTTACGTGCAGCTAGTACCGCTGACGGCTTGTGGTTAAACCCACTGCCAGCGTAGTATCGAGTCTTTACTGTCCCACACAAAGGTTTCCATGCTTTGGGTGAAACGATATAGAGGTCGTATGGTTTTACGACAGGTTCAAACATATACGTGTACTTGTGCACGTATGATGTTCGGCCAGATTATACTAGTGGGCTTTAGTTTAAGAAAGATCCTAGTATTAGATTATTGGATTAGTTTCGTCTCATTGTATTTGTGTTTCTCGGAATATGGATACGGGTATGTATATACGGATGAGGGACATTCTTGTAACACTCTTAAGATTTCTTTTAGAAGGAGACACCTCATTAGGGTTTTTATTATTTGATTAAAACAATTATGAGGTGGAGGAAATGAATTTTTATTTTTATATGATAATTGAAGCATGACTACTTGGTTTGACTATTGAGTCATGTGTTGAGTTAGATATTTTGTGAGATATTTTTGTAGCATCAGATATTTTGTGTGAGATATTTTTGGGCATGCTTATAGTCATATCAAGAGCCATATTCTATTATCATTATAAAAACACTTTCTCTTTCCTCAAGCTCTCTCTCTTCTTCCTCCCAACCTTTATTGTGTCATGTGTTGAGAATCTTAGGGTAAGTGAGACTTAGCTATCCAAAATAACTCTCTACTTCCTCTAGGCTACTTAGATTAGCACACTAAGTAAGTGTAACGTTTTAAAAATAAATAAATAAATAAAAATCCTTTAAGTGAATTTTCTGATAATCGGTAAAATAAACCGTATTTTCCGTAAGACTTAACTATAATTATTTTTCAATATAGATTTAAATACGTCTATTTTAACTATGTAATTGCTAGTATTTGGTATTTATTTAGTCACTTATAAATTATTAGTTTACTTAAATATTTTTCCTTAATTAATTATTTTTAATATTAACATAAGCTTTTGATTATACATTAAATGGGTGCAAATTATAAATTTAAGTGGGTTAATTTTACAAAAGTGAGCCATGACATATTAGAATTAAGTTTGTAGAATGGTTTTGTCTTCTTGATTTTTCTTCAAATTTCGAGAGAATTCTAGGTTTAGTTAAGAAAATAAATAAAACAAAAATAATAAATGAAAAGACTTAATGAATGTAATAATTAGAGAACTCTTTACACACACACCACTCACTTCACTCTCCCCCAAGCACTTGGCTAAGCCTCACCTTGAAGCAGCCCTATTTTATTTCCAAACCCATTCTCACTTCAAAATTCATCAAAAATTTAACAAAATCCAAAATAAAACCTTAAAAATCCAAATCCAATCTGTACCCATTATTCTTTGATCAATCTTGCTTGAATCCTTGGAGCAAAGAGAGCATCTTGGAGGCTAGGTTGCATGTTTGATCTCATGGTTTGGAGGTATAATCTTAAACCAAATTGTTACTTGATGTTTAATTACTTCAATTCAAATAATCATGATGCTTAATTAGGTTTTAATTTCAAATTTGAAAATTTAAGATTAGGGTTTGTGATTAACTGAGGACTTTCATCAATTATTCATGGTTTTAATGAGGAGATCGACATGTTAATAGAATGCAAAACCTAATCTAGTTACTAGTTGCTAATTGTTAGTTTAAAATTTTGCTAATTATGCAAATTTTACTGACTAGGTTTTTAGAAATTGATTAAATAATTGGGATTAAAATATAATTAGGGTTTCATGACATTATTAACATTATAAATTGTAGTTTAATACTTTAGTTCATGCAAAACCAAGCTTAGTTGTTGAATTGTGAATTTTGCTTTAAAAAGTGTTAAAATTTGATATTTTTGCAAACTAGAATTTTGGATTTAATACAAATTGATGAGATTAAATTATGGTGATGGGTTGTATGACTTAGTTATGATATTTAGTGAATATTATGGCCATTAGTTTAGTTAAAACATCAAGTTTCGGATTAAAACGAAAATTAAGTGCTTTCTAGGTTTTCGGAAATAAATCGATTTGATTTATTTTGAGGTTTTGATGAGTTGCAATCTATTTTATATTATAATTAGTGATTTGTGAAACCACGATTTTTGTGTTTGGGTTTTTATCGATCAATCGGCGTTTGTATGCCGATATCGAGGGTTATTTGGTTCATTTGCATGAGCGGGTCATAGGTTTTAACCTATGCGCGTTTTGGTTTTGTCCGCGAATTTCGGTTTACGGTATTATATATATTTGCGTATAGGTACCCCTCACGTGGACTTCGGACGATGAAGAAGAGGATGGCGGCATCAACTTCGGCAGATATGGACCAGGTGAGTAGATGTATATCTACGGGGGAAGTCGGGTGGATGGCGTATAGCACCCCCGCAAACGTAGAAAAAGGATATTATGTACTATTATTAGGAAGTCGGACGTGACCTTAGATTCTTGGCGAGTAGGGTACTATTGAAAACTTTAAGTTGGATTAGACTGATTTAGAAAGACTTAACCAGAGGATGATTGGCTTGGAGGGAATTCATAGGTTTCATGTAGACACATACACACGCACACACATAAACCTGACCTGGTGTATATGTGTATGTGTGTGTGTGTATAGGAATGTGTGCAGGTATATATATATACACACACGTGATATGAGGATGTTATATGATACCTGGGGATGAGTCGGTATGACTGGGCATGATGCCGTGAGATTTTGGATATACGATCGAGTTATGATGTGAGATGTATTATGATATTAGCGGATCATTGGGAAATGAGAAAATGTATATTTATACATAAACGATAATAGATGATGATGATATTGAAATGTACGAGACTCTAGAATAGAACCCGGATTGTAATATGTGACTTAATCACGATATGATATATGACATGATATTTTAATGGATCATTTGACGATGTATATTTACACAGACAATGATATATGTTTGATGATATTTGGATGTATGCGATTATAGTACAGTACCCTGAATCATGATATTGTTTGATGATGATACTATACAAATGATGATGTATATATGTGATAGTTGACCCGTACCTCGATTTTGGGAAGCCGTACGATGGATTTTACCGTACGAGGTATAGATGTGATGATTGATCCACACTCGTGACTCAAGGAACTCGTACTATGTACGTGACGCTGTTGAGGCTGGATCGCCGACTACTTAAGATATCGATTCAGACTTTAGGAGAATTCTTCTTACCTTTCGACTAGTGTCTTTAGTTAGTTCCTTAGTTGGTTAGGTAGATATTAGTTTAGGCTCGAGTCATACTTATTTTCAAAACTAACGAATCGTGCGCATTTTTAAAGACAACCTGAGGGATACTACGGATTTTTCAAAGGACATAGCTTTTCTTATAAACCACGTAGCCCCTAATTTTCTAAAAACCACGATTCATACTTTTTCAAACAACAAACTGTATGACTCGCAATTAGTATGTATTCTCCATTTGTGCGTTTACTACACATTCACCGGTATATTTATGTTGTATTCATCGCATTGCATGTTCATACATATATTTCTTTGGTTAATATGAAACCCTGCCTATTAGGACACCAACACCATTACCGATGATACGCATGTTCCATGTACACTTATTTGCCGGCTCATACACATCATCATCGGTAATTTCCATGTCACGTACACTTTAAAACATATTATTGTTATTGATATAATCAGCTAAATGCTAGCTCCAACATAATATTGTGCGATTACTCTCATGTGCTAGTTTAAACATTGCATATATTACTTAGACACTTCATGCATTTACATTTTCTTAATATCATGCAGTATTGTGGGGCTTATGCCGATACTTATTATTTATTTACTCATGATTCTTGGGATTTCGGATTTTCTATGAGATTTCTGGATTTTTAGGAAAACCGCAACAATTTCATAACTTATTATTGTTTTAAAAAGCAAAACTGCGGTTTTCTCATGATGTGATGTGTGTGCTGTCCACCATGAGTTTTCTCAGTTCTTGAGCAGTATCATATACCCGATTCGAGGAGGGGGATGCATTGTCTGCGAGTACATGGTGGGCCCGGTATGGTACTCGGGCAAGAAGATCGCAGATGATGGCGTTGAGCCCTGTAGGGGAGCACTACCTACCGGTTATTTGTGACGCGGCGGATATCCGGAGGATACCGACCGTAGTCGTGTGATTTGATGATATGGGCCAATCCGGACGTCCGGAGCTTGAGATATTGAGATACAGAGATACAGAGATATGAGATTTGAGATACAGAAATATGAGATTTGAGAAACAGAGATATGTTATATCGAGACTTTGAGATTTACATGCTTTGTGTCGATGCTTGAAACGGATTTCCATGAATTTCATTGATGATACTTCAGTTATTTCAGAAGAGATTTTACTAAGATAAAAGTACATATTTTCTTATATCAAATTATCCATATTCCTAAGTGGTTTGTTTCATTCATGATACATTCATACATCATACACATACATATGACACATCGCTACTTAGTGACACTGACCCGAGCACTGAGTATTACATCTATGCATAGCCTTTTTCCCTATCACTACTAGATGTCTAGTGTTATGTTGAGTATATTATATGACCAAGGAGAGCGCCGTGTATGCGTTTTCTACTCGCAGATGTCTTCTACTCACAAGTTGGCAACTCACCCCCATTGTGGCAAATTTTCTTACAGGTTTCGATGTACAGGTTTCCTTGGCAGCTTGCTGGCACATCATTTCATTCAGGGTGATTTGCTAGGTAGGTTGGTTCACTTGTATCAGGACCGCCGTTGTACTTTTATTATTTCATTTGTATCTAGTATGCTCCATCAACCTGACTTGTATTACTTGATAAATTTAGAAGACCAGTTGCTTATTCTTTCGAACTTAGAGTCACGCTTGTACTATTATGGTTTTCTGGTCATTTTGATGGTTTTCTTTGAGTTTTGTTCCTCGCTCTTCGGCGTTGTATATTATATTGCTTGTGTGGTTGTGACCGCCAATTGGCGAAGAGCTAGCTCCCGCTTGGGGATGCATTTTTATTATTGCTTATGTATATATTCTTATTTGTACCCGTTTGAGGCCAGTTTTTACAAAGGAGACTCTGCCGAAATTTTTAAGAAATTTGATGTTGTTTTTAAAACATGTTTTCCTACACTTCTTATTTTAAATGGTTTAGATTCTGGGTTTCGGCTTGCTTAGATTACGTTACGCCTCTAGACATTTCGTAATTTAAGTGCTGGTCACGTTCCTTACCTTCGGGTCATGACAAAATTGGTATCAGAGCGCTATGTTTAACCTTTGTCCGAGTCTGGGTAGACCTTGGTTGATGGAGTAGGTGACTTAGGTAGAGTGACGTACCATGTGTATGATCCGCGGTATACTTACGATACGCTACTCTGCTTAAGAAACCTTAGGATATACATTTCTTTGCATCGTATTCTATTCGTTCCTATGATCTATCTTCATCAATGTCGGATGGTGGTTTCTGTTACCACGGTCGCACGGGTAGAGAGAGCTGCGGCTCGAATGCGATGACCGTTAGGGTATCGTCTATTCTTTAGGATTGAAGCATTGTTTAGCGTGCGGACGAAGGGTATTCACATGTCGTCCAGACGAAGTTAAAAGGTTCGAACGAATGTCAGAAACCCATTTTCCCAAGTTTAAGGTATTCGGAAGAACATGCAGGTATTTCTATGGACCCTCTAAAAGATTGAAATCCTAACTCGACATAATGACCATGAGAACGCTGGTGAACCTTAGGGTTTGCGGCAGTTCCATGGTGCCATTATTGAGGCTTGAGTTTGCCCTTCTACGGCTGGTCCGCAGATGCTTGGGCATGCACTGGATATTTTTAAACTGTAATTGAGTGTTGAGCTCTCGGGGAATTATGAGACTTTGATGAATCGATCGAAAAGTTTAACGTAGTCCGGATATCATGTGATGTGATATATTACTTGGTAGCCTCTAGATATGAGTATATCCATTTGTAGCACAGTTCATACAGCTACGAAGAGACGAGTTCGAATTAGTCGACACCAGAGGGAAGAGGAGCCCATCAACGTCAGTGATTACGATTTACGATTGGTGATTCGAATATCACATTTCCGTTGTTTGGATTCTGGTATTTTGATGATTTCGTTTTATGATTGGTATTTTCTATATGTACATTCATTACACTCTATTCGTGTTTCATATATCAGTTGTATTGATATTGTTTTATGCATACCCAGTGCACTCGATTTGGTTTTATACATTTTGAGATATTGTTTTGATTTCGTGCATATGGGTTGCACATGATTTTGACGTATGCTTCGGCATAGTTTTCATACACTTTTTGTACTGTGATTTCGATTTTGATATTCGACATATGTTTTCGTGCACTATGTGCACTTGATTGAGATTCTTGCGCACACTTGGCGCACTTGATGCGATTTTGTGGACACCGGATGCACTAAATCGGGATTTGTGCAGATTAGATGCACCTGATATTATTGTCGTGCACGCCCGTTGCACTTGACAGATGTTTTTGGTGCACACCCGTTGCACTCAGTTTTGTTTCTATGCATATTCGTGGCTTCTGTATTTGGTTTTGATTTCAGTGCGCACCGGACGCACATGATATTTTTTATGCTGTAATTGGGATTGATTTCATTTTGAGCAGTATGTTTTTATAATAATTACTCTTTGGTTTAGTAACTGGGCGGGACGTGTATGTTAAATAAAAGATATATATGTATAGCTATTTTTCCTTAAAATGAACGTCTTGTGCTGTGATATGCGCATCGCACAGCGATTTGAAAAAGGGGGTTTTTGCATGCTTCTCTATTCAGATGTTTGGACGATTTTACAACGATGCGTACTATATACAAGTTATAGTTCTGATGTATATTATGTTGGTTTTCGTATTGGACTTTGACATCGTATTTTCACCATAACTCTGATGATTGCGTTATGCTCGAGGGAGTTTTCATTTTTATTTATGTATTTATTTTTCTTGCGCATGCAAATGTGTTTTAGGTATTGATGATTTTGGAGCCCCGACGATTTGAGTGCTTTGCTGAAATGTTTTAATATTTGGAGAAGTTTTAATTTAAATTCGGAGACCGAATTTCTTTAAGGGGGGAAGATTGTAACATTTTAAAAATAAATAAATAAAAATCTTTTAGGTGAATTTTCTGATAATCGGTAAAATAAACCGTATTTTCCGTAAGACTTAACTATAATTATTTTTCAATATAGATTTAAATACGCCTATTTTAACTATGTAATTGCTAGTATTTGGTATTTATTTAGTCACTTATAAATTATTAGTTTACTTAAATATTTTTCCTTAATTAATTATTTTTAATATTAACATAAGCTTTTGATTATGCATTAAATGGGTGCAAATTATAAATTGGAGTGGGTTAATTTTACAAAAGTGAGCCATGACATATTAGAATTAAGTTTGTAGCATGCTTTTCTCTTCTTGATTTCTCTTCAAATTTCTAGAGAATTCTAGGTTTAGTTAAGAAAATAAATAAAACAAAAATAATAAATGAAAAGACTTAATGAATGTAATAATTAGAGAACTCTCTACACACACACCACTCACTTCACTCTCTCCCCAAAGCACTTGGCCGAGCCTCACCTTGAAGCAGCCCCATTTTATTTCTAAACTCATTCTCACTTCAAAATGTAGGGTTCCTAGGCACTCTTGTGAAGGTTCTTAAGGCATCAAACATGCCCGGATTAAATTTTAGACGTGCCGAACAACCCAAAGCCAGGATTTTTGCTAGATTATTAGGGTTTAATATGCAAGATGATAACTTTTATCTAAGTGTGAGGGATTACAACCTTTGTAGTCCGCTCCTTCACTTCATAAGCTCCGAGAAGAAGTCCCTTTGCCACGATCCACGATCTCCCGGACTCATGAGAGGCTCCACGACTCGAACGATCCATTCTAGCTTGTCGTATTCCAAATCTCCGATGATCTACCTTGAAGTTGCTTCGACTCAAGCTTTCTCACTCAAAAGAGAAGAACACCCTAATCCCATGGGCTAGATGAGATGAGGATGAGAGAGTAGTGATTTTGCTTTCTTTTAAATCATTTTCTCAATTTTATTCATCACTTCAAGAAAAACTAGCAAGCTTTCTTGAAGAAGGAAGAAGAAGATAATGAAAAGATAAAATGATAATCTTTTTCTTTTGTGATGAATAGAAATATAAATCATATGATTGATATATGACCATGGTCAAGGATGAATGGCTAAGAACAAGTAGAGAAACAACTAGGGTTAGGGTTTGGTTGAGTTTAAAGAATGTATCATCCATAAAGATCTTAAGAATGACAAAAGAAAAAGCTTCTAGAAGGAACTTGAAGCTACTAACCCTAATCAAACCCTAACCTCTATTAATCATCCTTAAACATGTTTAACAATTAATCATATCATGTCACAATAATATATATCATATATATATTATATATTTGCAACAAAAGAAAATAATACAATTAACATATATCGCATATATATCAATGTATCATCCACTGAGAAAATGAAATAATAAAGCAAGCCAATATTAGTTAATATAATAATATATCATATATATTATTATATATTAAATCATCGAATCAACACTTGATCCGACGATCCGGCTATATCGAATATTACCGACTAATATATCATGTACCGATTCATCGAATCAACACTTGATCCGATGACCCAGTTCATATCTAAATATCCTGAGAATATAATACGGTATCCCATATCGCATTATTCTCGATCCTGCGCATATCACATATGTGCCACTACTCTGTTTCGCCTGAGCCAAGAAACCTCTGTGTAGGACTCTAAAGAATCGTCAATACGCCGGTAGCAGGTAATGATCATATCAAATACCTACAAGCTGCAAGCGGTCAGCTAAACGTAACAGCCACCCAGGTATTGAGCGATCAGAAGATCAACAAGCTACCCTGTGCGTTCTCCTGTGAATCCAACCAGTAACACTCCCGTACAGTCCGGTCTGTTCGTCTGATATGTCGCATATCAAGTCTAGGGGTGGTATACGTCAGACCCTAGTAACCGATAAGTCGTGTCGATGTGTGGCTCATAACGGGTCGAGAAACTACTGGTAACACTTACCAGTAAATCTCCATATCAGCCCTGGCCAGGGACTTCCAGTTATAGCCAATCGAACACAGCACAACATCAACTCCCTATACCGGGAGAGACGAATCCCCTCCTATCGCTCATTGCCTCCATGTGATTCGGGACTGTACCCAAAAGCCACCGTTTTGCACGCCCTCTTGGACGTGGTAAGGTGGAAATCAAAGCACAGTGGGAATCACACAAGACTCTATGACGATCTCGGGTCTTCAGACTACCCTGTACCTGTGTCACCGGAGAACTGCCATCTGACGTGTGGTATATCACCATTTGGGAGTTCTCGGCGAGTCCGTCCAGTGTACCCAGTCTCCACTGAGCACCCGTACACCATCTCTGATGTCAAACACCGATGGATATGGGATCATCCATCGCCCATCATATGGATCAAGATGCGTATACGCTAGTCTACTCTGGTGTATCGATGCCCTGTCTCGATATACCCTCGACTAGGAACAGTTATAGGATGTACTCATCGACTACCGCGGCCCCACTAGTATGATCTCATCATAGTCCCAGTAGTCGAGTACAGATCCTAAGGGCTTTATCAACATGTGAGAGTAAAACAGTAAACCAATACAAGTCAACATGTTAAGATAAAGTGAAACCAAATAGCATACTATCATGACGAGCAAGAAAGTCTTCTCTATATATAACCAAGCATCCATTATAATATACATCATATGTACAACAATGGCCTCTAGGGCATATACATAACTAACAATCTCATACTTGCACTAAGGCCAGCTGCTGTAGTATCTCATACATAGCATCCCGAATAATCTCTCAAACTGTATCTGGGGAATAGCCTTCGTGAATGGATCCGCGGTGTTGTCCTTCGTATCTACTCTCCTGACCTCGATCTCCCGGCGATCAACTATCTCCCTGATCAGGTGATACCGCCTCAGAATATGTCTGGACTTCTCATGGGACCTGGGTTCCTTGGCTAACGCCACAGCTCCATTGTTATCACAATACAGTGGTATTGGATGCTCAATGGATGGAACCACACCAAGTTCACTAATGAACTTCTTTATCCAGACAGCCTCTTTGGCAGCATCGTTGGCAGCGATGTATTCAGCCTCCATCGTTGAGTCTGCAACGGTATCCTGTTTGGAACTCTTCCAACATACCGCCCCTCCATTGAGGGTAAAGACAAAACCCGAATGCGACTTAGAGTCGTCCTTATCACTTTGGAAGCTGGAATCAGTAAAGGACTCCACCTGGAGTTCTCCATTACCATACACCAAGAACATCTCCTTAGTCCTTCGCAAGTACTTGAGAATGTTCTTCACAGTTGTCCAGTGACTCTCTCCTGGATCTGCTTGATACCGACTCACTACACTTAGTGAGTATGCTACATCGGGTCTGGTACATAGCATCGCATACATGATAGAGCCTACTGTCGAAGCATAGGGTATCCCTTGCATGCGAGCTCTCTCCAAATCAGTCTTGGGAGACATCTCTTTGGAGAGAGTGAGTCCAGAGATCGTGGGTTGGTTCCCACGCTTGGATTCTTCCATACTAAACCTCTTTAGTATGGTGTCAATGTATCTGGATTGGGACAATCCCAGTATCCATTTAGATCTATCTCTATAGATCATGATTCCCAATATGCAGGAGGCATCACCTAGATCTTTCATTGAGAATCTCTGTGATAAGAAGAGTTTGACTGATTGCAGCATAGGAATATCATTTCCTATCAAGAATATGTCATCCACGTACAATACGAGGAAGACAACCTTACCCTCTGCTACCTTCTTATAGATACAAGGTTCATCTATATTTTTGATGAAGTCAAACTCTTTGACTACAACATCAAAACAGATGTTCCAATTCCGCGATGCTTGCTTTAACCCATAAATGGATTTAAGCAGCTTGCACACCTTTCCGCTGCTCCCACTATCTACGAAGCCCTCTGGCTGAGTCATATACACGCACTCTTCTAAATCACCGTTTAGAAAGGCGGTCTTAACATCCATTTGCCAGATTTCGTAGTCATGGTATGCAGCAATGGCAAGTAAGATCCGGATGGACTTAAGCATAGCTACTGGAGAAAAGGTTTCATCATAATCCACACCTGGACGTTGACGAAAACCCTTTGCTACCAGTCTAGCTTTGAAAGTCTCAACTTTTCCATCTACACCAAATTTCTTTTTAATGATCCACTTGCTCCCAATCGGTTTTACCCCTTCAGGAGCATTTTCCAAAGTCCATACTTTGTTGGTGTACATGGATTCCATCTCAGATCGCATAGCATCCAGCCATTTCACAGAGTCACCACTCGTGATGGCCTGCACGAAACTAGTCGGTTCATCATCATCCATGATGCAATCCTCGCTTCCACCATCAATGAGAAAACCGTAGTATCTCTCAGGTGGACGAGAAACCCTACTAGATCGGCGGAGAGGCTGGGGTTCGTCGGGTACTACTGAATCCTCTGGTTCCACTAAATCATCTGTTGTAGTTTGTTCTGCTGGAACTTCTTCTAGTTCTACCTCAGAGCCACTAATCTCTTTTGCAAGAAATTCCTTTTCTAAAAAGGTGGCATGTTGAGCAACAAACACTCTTTGTTCCTCACTGTGGTAGAAAATATACCCTCGCGAATGCTTGGGATATCCAATAAACTTACATAAAACAGATCTTGCCTCGAGTTTGTCCGGGTTTCGTCTTTTGACATAAGCCGGGCAACCCCATATCCTAACATAATTAAGATATGGTCTCTTTCCTTTCCATATCTCATATGGAGTGGTTGGCACAGATTTGGTGGGAACCATATTCAATAGGTCTGCAGCTGTCTCCAGTGCATACCCCCAGAAGGAAATAGGTAACTCAGCTGTACTCATCATAGAGCGCACCATATCTAATAGGGTGCGATTCCTCCGCTCAGATACACCGTTGTGCTGTGGTGTATAAGGAGGAGTACGCTGAGAGAGAATCCCATTCTCTTTTAGATAATCTAGGAACTCACCGCTTAAGTATTCACCTCCTCGATCAGATCGAAGAATCTTAATACTTTTGCCCGTTTGATTCTCTACTTCATGCTTATATTCTCTGAATTTCTCAAAAGCTTCAGATTTGTGTTTCATCAGGAACACATGTCCGAATCTAGAGAGATCGTCAGTGAATGTAATGAAGTAGGAAGAACCGTTCCTGGCATGCGTAGACATGGGACCGCATACATCACTATGTACCAGTCCTAAGAGTTCGGTAACTCTTTCTCCGTGTCCACTAAACGGAGCTTTGGTCATTTTTCCTTTGAGACATGAATGGCAAATATCATAAGATGATAATTCGAACGGATTCAAATAACCATCTTTATGTAACTTAGCCAGTCGTGTCGCATTGATATGACCAAGTCTACAATGCCACAAGAAGGATTCGTTCATGTCTGAACTTTTCCTCTTGTGTGTGTTTTGGATATTTAGGACTGTATTCTGATTTAGAATGAATATGCCATTATGTAACGAGCCTGATGCAATCAACATTTGATCTAGGATTATATTCATAACATTATCCTGTACTACAAAATTATATCCCTCTTTACTCAATAAAGAAACTGATATTATGTTGCACATCATGTTCGGTATATAATAGCACTCATTTAGAATCAGTGTATTGCGACTTGGCAATACAAGGTGATATTCGCCAACTGCTTTGGCTACAATACTCGCACCGTTCCCTACTTGAACGGAATGATCACCTTTTCCCAGTTCTCTACCTTTACGTAGCCCATGCAACTGTTTGCATGTGTGGGATCCTGATCCGGTATCTAATACCCAGGACGTAGGGTGAACTGAGAAACAGTTCTCAATAACAAACACACCCGAAGAAGATGCATCAATATGTAAGTTCTTTTGGGCGGCGTGAGAATCCAGATATTCTCCTGTTTCCTGTTCAGTCTTATAACTCTTATAAGAAAGAATGGGTCTAACGTTCCCTTGCTCAGTACAATAATCAGGTTCAGTCAATACATCCATATTATTATCTTGATTATGGCATGACATGGTCGCTACCTGGAGAGAGAGAGAAGAAAACACTTTTAGCGTATGCTCTTGCAACATTAGATTGGTTATTATCTTATCTAGTCAGGATGTCTCCCACTGGTTTTATCAAATCTACCTTAAAACCCTAAAAGGTAAGATTAGCCGGGATTAATTACACCCTACAATTTCGTCAATCTTTCAGCCAGATCAGTGTCGGTACTTTGAGGGAGGTTCCCCGTGCTTTCGCACGGACCTAATTAAAGTAAACCTCATTTTCCCAGAGGCGTAACCCCGTTAACACTTTTCTAGGCACCTACTTGATCGGCTAATTGACTTGTGTAAAACTCTCCCAGGAGTAACACTTACTCGCAGTGGGTATCGGGATCCAACTATCTCATAGGAGGTATGCAATCTCATTGCAAATTTCAACACTTGAAATTCCTGATAATGTTTTTACCCCTAGCATCCTATGATCTTGACGCAGGCCAACAAACCATAGTGCGCTAGTCAAGTTCAACCCGTCATTTCTTGATTCAATTAAACCCACCCGCACGACCCTTGACGCAGGCCAACAAAGTCGCATGACTACCCTAATCGAATCTGCATCATATGCATAAACAGATATATATTAGTTAGCTACCGCACAGTACGCCTTGACGCAGGCCAACAAGCGTAGCACGAATACTAAATAATATGTATCTGAAATGACGGAGGGCTACGCAGGTTTTTCAGAAAACCCTGAGCGTAATGAACATGATATCGTCGTAGAATCGAGTAATTTTGAAAAGGAGTGTTTTTGAGGCTTTTCTTGTTTCGCTAAAGGGGTCACTCCCGGTGAAGGGATCGTCGGCCCTTTCCTCATCGAATAAGGTGCAGGATATATCATATATACCGCTGTGCAAAGCAAAACTCTAAAAACAATCAAAAGACAAACCGTGTTTTGTAGCATCTGCCAGTTACGCTAAAGGAGTCACTCCCGGTGAAGGGATCTCGGTCCTTTCCTCATCGAATAAGGTGCGGGACATATCATATATGTCACTGTGCAAAGCAAAACTGTAGCTACCCCTTTTATAAAGTTTTTGATTCTACAACATCTTTAGGTTTCTTTTCTTTTATTAATCTCATTAATAAAAATCCCATCAGCTTATGCTTCCTAAGCATCACAGAAGAAACGAAAGCAGTAATATTTATATATTAGTATATATATATAGTATAAGCATTCGTCTCAGGCAGTAATATGATCTCATCACAGAACATTGCAGCAGAAGAACATATATGAAATATTGGATATACTAGGATGTCCGTGTTTTCAATACGAGCCTGTATAAAACACGGATTCCACGGTCGCGACGAATAGCCAAACCCACATACCAAGACCCCTACGAGAGCGGCAAGTAACACTGCCAATTCTAGGGTTAGGAGACCCGGTCTCGACTCCTCGAGATGGCCTCCCACTGGACCCAAGAACCCGGTTACTTGTGCTCCCCACCTTGGGTCTACCTAATGCGGAAAAGTAAATAATATACACTGGTGACAGCAACCGCATCCTGGAAGTGCCCCAAATAAAAGAATATTACATTACAAATGAATTTTACATGAATGAAAATAAAAACCCTCATCTCACATAAAACCCCCGGCTGTTCAGAACGCGACGATCCAATATAACATATCACAGCAACACATAATATCTCATATCATCAACGTAAGTAAATATGCGCATCCCAATTGTCGTTGACATATAGCAACGAAACCGGCGATATCACATATTACACTTACGGTCACAGAAAAGAAAGTGTAAAACTACAATATTTGGAATCCGCAATCACTTTAGACATCGTAAATCCGAAATATCACATACTCCGCATTTCATGCCTAACTCTAAGAATTCCACATATTGTATCACATTCCAGATAAATATACAGTATTAAACTTTCCGAACAGATAATCAAACACCCAAAATTTCCCAAAGTGCTCAACACTTGAGCGGGGTTCAAATAATCCCAGAATATGTCACAGTACCGGTGATCCAGCCGTAGAAGGGTCAAGCCAACGCCTCACATGTGGTACGCCGTACTGCCCCAAACCCGAAGGTTCAAAAGGCAGTTCAAGACGGTCACATAATCGAGTTAAGGTTTGTTGTCTTCTAGAGGGTCCACCGCTTAACTTGTATAATTTTCCCGAAAGATTTAAACCCGAATAAATTTCAACACTTGAAAGTTTGCCGTACCGGGAAACAGTAAGTTAATGATATCCGTTCAAATAGTTTAACAGTTTCTAAATATCCGGAAAGAAATACGAATTTAAAATTTCCGATCGAGTCTACTATTACAAAACAAACCCCAGAATTTTAAACACCTGGAACAGATTAAAAATACCCAGAATATTCAGCAAGTACCTACGGTTAAAACCATGAAGCCACGTGTCCCAATCCTACAGTGCCGCCGCGGAACAGCCGCGAGATCCATGTTCCTGCCGCGGATCCGCGCTCAGTTGGTTGAATTGTGGGCACGTGTTTCATGGTAATTCTTAGAATTACCTGCTGATTTTTTTACATATTTTTAATTCTGAAAAATCCCAAAATTTAAAAAATTTCCAGAGAGGGGTCCATTTTGTTCGTTTCGGGTTCGATCGGAGTTTTAACTTCGTAAACACATCGCCTAATGCTCTAGCTAGGCTCTGATACCACTGTAGGGTTCCTAGGCACTCTTGTGAAGGTTCTTAAGGCATCAAACATGCCCGGATTAAATTTTAGACGTGCCGAACAACCCAAAGCCGGGATCTTTGCTAGATTATTAGGGTTTAATATGCAAGATGATAACTTTTATCTAAGTGTGAGGGATTACAACCTTTGTAGTCCGCTCCTTCACTTCACAAGCTCCGAGTAGAAGTCCCTTTGCCGCGATCCACGATCTTCCAGACTCATGAGAGGCTCCACGACTCAAACGATCCATTCTAGCTTGTCGTATTCCAAATCTCCGATGATCTACCTTGAAGTTGCTTCGACTCAAGCTTTCTCACTCAAAAGAGAAGAACACCCTAATCCCATGGGCTAGATGAGATGAGGATGAGAGAGTAGTGATTTTGCTTTCTTTTAAATCATTTTCTCAATTTTATTCATCACTTCAAGAAAAACTAGCAAGCTTTCTTGAAGAAGGAAGAAGAAGATAATGAAAAGATAAAATGATAATCTTTTTCTTTTGTGATGAATAGAAATATAAATCATATGATTGATATATAACCATGGTCAAGGATGAATGGCTAAGAACAAGTAGAGAAACAACTAGGGTTAGGGTTTGGTTGAGTTTAAAGAATGTGTCATCCATAAAGATCTTAAGAATGACAAAAGAAAAAGCTTCTAGAAGGAACTTGAAGCTACTAACCCTAATCAAACCCTAACCTCTATTAATCATCGTTAAACATGTTTAACAATTAATCATATCATGTCACAATAATATATATCATATATATATATATTATATATTTGCAACAAAAGAAAATAATACAATTAACATATATCGCATATATATCAATGTATCATCCACTGAGAAAATGAAATAATAAAGCAAGCCAATATTTGTTAATATAATAATATATCATATATATTATTATATATTAAATCATCGAATCAACACTTGATCCGACGATCCGGCTATATCGAATATTATCGACTAATATATCATGTACCGATTCATCGAATCAACACTTGATCCGATGACCCGGTTCATATCTAAATATCCTTAGAATATAATACGGTATCCCATATCGCATTATTCTCGTTCCTGCGCATATCACATATGTGCCACTACTCTGTTTCGCCTGAGCCAAGAAACCTCTGTGTAGGACTCTAAAGAATCGTCAATACGCCGGTAGCAGGTGATGATCATATCAAACACCCACAAGCTGCAAGCGGTCAGCTAAACGGAACAGCCACCCAGGTATTGAGCGATCAGAAGATCAACAAGCTAGCCTGTGCGTTCTCCTGTGAATCCAACCAGTAACACTCCCGTACAGTCCGGTCTGTTCGTCTGATATGTCGCATATCAAGTCTAGGGGTGGTATACGTCAGACCCCAGTAACCGATAAGTCGTGTCGATGTGTGGCTCATAACGGGTCGAGAAACTACTGGTAACACTTACCAGTAAATCTCCATATCATCCCTGGCCAGGGACTTCCAGTTATAGCCAATCGAACACAGCACAACATCAACTCCCTATACCGGGAGAGACGAATCCCCTCCTATCGCTCATTGCCTCCATATGATTCGGGACTGTACCCAAAAGCCACCGTTTTGCACGCCCTCTTGGACGTGGTAAGGTGGAAATCAAAGCACAGTGGGAATCACACAAGACTCTATTACGATCTCGGGTCTTCAGACTACCCTGTACCTGTGTCACCGGAGAACTGCCATCTGACGTGTGGTATATCACCATCTGGGAGTTCTCGGCGAGTCCGTCCAGTGTACCCAGTCTCCACTGAGCACCCGTACACCATCTCTGATGTCAAACACCGATGGATATGGGATCATCCATCGCCCATCATATGGATCAAGATGCGTATACGCTAGTCTACTCTGGTGTATCGATGCCCTGTCTCGATATACCCTCGACTAGGAACAGTTATAGGATGTACTCATCGACTACCGCGGCCCCACTAGTATGATCTCATCATAGTCCCAGTAGTCGAGTACAGATCCTAAGGGCTTTATCAACATGTGAAAGTAAAACAGTAAACCAATACAAGTCAACATGTTAAGATAAAGTGAAACCAAATAGCATACTTTCATGACGAGCAAGAAAGTATTCTCTATATATAACCAAGCATCCATTATAATATACATCATATGTACAACAATGGCCTCTAGGGCATATACATAACTAACACAAAATTCATCAAAAATTCAACAAAATCCAAAATAAAACCTCAAAAATCCAAATTCAATCTCTACCCATTATTCTTTGATCAATCTTGCTTGAATCCTTGGAGCAAAGAGAGCATCTTGGAGGCTAGGTTGCATGTTTGATCTCATGGTTTGGAGGTATAATCTTAAACCAAATTGTTACTTGATGTTTAATTACTTCAATTCAAATAATCATGATGCTTAATTAGGTTTTAATTTCAAATTTGAAAATTTAAGATTAGGGTTTGTGATTAAGTGAGGACTTTCATCAATTATTCATGGTTTTAATGAGGAGATTAACATGCTAATGGAATGCAAAACCTAATCTTGTTACTAGTTGCTAATTGTTAGTTTAAAATTTTGCTAACTAGGTTTTTAGAAATTGATTAAATAATTGGGATTAAAATCTAATTAGGGTTTCATGACATTATTAACATTATAAATTGTAGTTTAATACTTTAGTTCATGCAAAACCAAGCTTAGTTGTTGAATTGTGCATTTTGCTTTAAAAAATGTTAAATTTTTTATTTTTGTAAACTAGAATTTTGGATTTAATACAAATTGATGAGATTAAATTATGGTGATGTGTTGTATGACTTAGTCATGATATTTAGTGAATATTATGGCCATTAGTTTTGTTAAAACATCAAGTTTCGAATTAAAACGAAAATTAAGTGCTTTTTAGTTTTTCGGAAATAAATCGATTTGATTTATTTTGAGGTTCTGATGAGTCGCAATCTCTTTTATATTATAATTAGTGATTTGTGATACCACGATTTGTGTGTTTGGGTTTTTCTCGATCAATCAGCGTTTGTACGCCGATATCGAGGGTTATTTGGTTATTTTGCATGAGCGGGTCATAGGTTTTAACCTATGCGTGTTTTGGTTTTGTCCCCGAATTTCGGTTTACGATATTATATATGTTTGCGTATAGGTACCCCTTACGTGGATTTCGGATGATGAAGAAGAGGATGGCGACATCGACTTCGGCAGACAAGGACAAGGTGAGTAGATGCATATCTACGGGAGAAGTCGGGTGGATGGCGTATATCACCCCCGCAAACGTATAATAAGGATATTATGTATTATTATTAGGAAGTCGGACATGACCTTAGATTCTTGGCGAGTAGGGTACTATTGAAAACTTTAGGTTTGATTAGACCGATTTAGAAAGACTTAACCAGAGGATGATTGCCTTGGAGGGAATTCGAAGGTTTCAGGTAGATACATACACACATAAACCTGACTTAGTGTATATGTGTGTGTATATACATATATATATGAATGTGTGTAGGTATATATATGTGTGTGTATGTGTGTGTGTGTGTGTGTGTGTGTGTGTAGCATATACACGTGATATGAGGATCTTATATGATACTTGGGGATTAGTCGGTATGACTGAGCTTGATGCCGTGAGATTTTGGATATACGATCGAGTTATGATGTGAGATGTATTATGGTATTAGCGGATCGTTGGGAAATGAGAAAATGTATATTTATACTTAAACGATAATAGGTGATGATGATATGGAAATGTACGAGACTCTAGAATAGAACCCGGATTGTAATATGTGACTTAATCACGATATAATATATGATATGATATTTTAGTGGATCATTTTACGATGTATATTTACACAGACAATGATATATGTTTGATGATATTGGGATGTATGCGATTATAGTACAGTACCCTGGATTATTATATTGTTTGATGATGATACTATATGAACGATGATGCATATATGTGATAGTTGACCCGTACCTCGATTTTGGGAAGCCGTACGAGGCATAGATATGATGATTGATCCGCACTCATGACTCGAGGAAGTCGTACTACGTAAGTAACACTATTGAGGCTGGATCGCCAACTACTTGAGATATCGACTCAGACTTTAGGAGGATTCTTCTTACCTTTCGACTAGTGTCTTTAGTTAGTTCCTTAGTTGGTTAGGTATATTAGTTTAGGCTCGAGTCATACTTATTTTCAAAACTAACGAATCGTGCGCATTTTTAAAGACAGCCTGTGGGATACCACGGATTTTTCAAAGGACATATCTTTTCTTAAAAACCCCGTAGCCCCTAATTTTCTAAAAACTACTTCATGCTTTTTCAAACAACAAACTGTATGACTCGTAATTAGTATTTATTCTCTATTTGTGCGTTTACTACACATTATCCGTTATATTTATGTTGTATTCATCGCATTGCATGTTCATACATATGTTTCTTTGGTTAATATGAAACCCTGCCTGTTAGGACACCAGCACCATTACCGATGATGCGCATGTTACACGTACACTTATTTGCCGGCTCATACACATCATCATCGGTAATTGCCATGTAACGTACACTTTAGAATATATTATTGTTATTGATATAATCAGCTAAATGCTAGCTCCAACAAAATATTATGCGATTACTCTCATGTGCTAGTTTAAACATTGCATATATTACTTAGACACTTTATGCATTTACATATTCTTAATATCA
Source organism: Agapanthus africanus (assembly GCA_030015575.1). Classification (NCBI taxonomy): domain Eukaryota; kingdom Viridiplantae; phylum Streptophyta; class Magnoliopsida; order Asparagales; family Amaryllidaceae; genus Agapanthus; species Agapanthus africanus. The sequence continues at coordinate 215,307,136 of JASDDO010000004.1, forward strand.
TGTAGTATTGTGGGGCTTATGCCGATACTTATTATTTATTTACTCATGATTCTTGGGATTTCGGATTTTCTATGAGATTTCTGGATTTTGGGAAAATCCGCAACAATTTCATAACTTATTATTATTTTAAAAAGCAAAAATGTGGTTTTCTCATGATGTGATGTGTGTGCATCTACCATGAGTTTTCTCGGTTCTTGAGCAGTATCATATACCCGATTCGAGGAGGGGGATGCACCGTCTGCGGGTACATGGTGGGCCCGGTATGGTACCCCAGGGCAAGAAGATCGCAGATGATGGCGTTGAGCCCGGCAGGGGGGCACTACCTACCGGTTATTTGTGACGCGGCGGATTTCCGGAGGATACCGACCGTAGTCGTGTGAACTGATGATATGGGCCGATCCGGAGGGCCGGAGCCCGAGATATTGAGATTTGAGATGCAGAGATATGAGATTTGAGATACAGAGATATGGGATATCGAGACTTTGAGATTTACATGCTTTGTGTCGATGCTTGACACGGATTTCCATGGATTTCATTGATGATACTTCAGTTATTTCAGAAGAGATTTTACTGAGATAAAAGTACATATTTTCTTATATCAAATTATCCATATTCCTTGGTGGTTTGTTTCATTCATGATGCATTCATACATCATACGCATACATATGACACATCGCTACTTAGTGACACTGAGTATTACATCTATGCATAGCCTTTTCCCCTATCACTAATAGATTTCTAGTATTATGTTGAGTATATTATATGACCTAGGAGAGCGTCGTGCATGCGATTTCTACTCACAGATGTCTTCTACTCACGAGTTGGCAACTCACCCCCGTTGTTCCAAATTTTCTTACAGGTTTCGATGTACAGGTTTCCTTGGCAGCTTGCTGGCACATCATTTCATTCAGGGTGATTTTCTTGGTTGGTTGGTTCACTTGTATCGGGACCGCCGTTGTACTTTTATTATTTCATTTGTATCTAGTAAGTTCCATCAACCAGACTTGTATTACTTGATAAATTTAGAAGACTAGTTGCTTATTCTTTTGACCTTAGAGTCGCGCTTGTACTATTATGGTTTTCTGGTGTTTTTAATGGTTTTCTTTGAGTTTTGTTTCTCGCCCTTCGGCGTTGTATATTATATTGCTTGCGTGGTTGTGACCGCCAATTGGCGAAGAGCTAGCTCCCGCTTGGGGATGCCTTTTTATTATTGCTTATGTATATATTCTTATTTGTATCCGTTTGGGGCTAGTTTTTACAAAGGAGACTCTGCCGAAATTTTTGAGAAATTTGATGTTGTTTTTAAAACATATTTTCCTACACTTCTTCTTTTAAATGGTTTAGATTCTGGGTTTCGGCTTTCTTAGATTATGTTACGCCTCTAGACGTTTCGTAATTTAAGTGCCGGTCACGTTCCGTACCTTCGGATCGTGACAGTAAGCTAGTTACGTCATCTTAGAGGCAGCAGCTTAAGGTAGACACTCTCGGGTGGATCTTCTTCGACTCGAGGAGGCCGACGAGGAGGCGTGATCCATTCACACTCCAAAGAGCTCACGAAGAGGAGAAGGACAGCGAGAAGAAGAAGGGCTAGTAGCTTGAGGTATAACTCTCTTACATAGTGGTTAAACCTCTTAGATTGTTTGTTAGTTAGGGTTTAGTTACGATCCTGGAGTTTAGTCGACGTTACCATGCTTATTAAAATCGTTGTTTACCTATTCCGCTTTCCCGCGAACCCACGGGGTGCGTGACATCGACTTATAGTGGTATCAGTATCAACTAAACCATAACTAACTGTTAGTTATATGTATGCCCTAGAGGCTATTATTGTACATATGATGTATATTATAGTGGATGTTTGGATATATATAGGGAGGACTTTCTTGCTCGACATGATAGTACGCTATCTGGTTGCAATTTATCTTAACATGTACACATGATGTCTCTATGTTACATGTTGATAAAGATTTTAGGATGTGTACTTGACTTCCACGATTATGATATAGATCATACTAGTGGGGTCTGGATAGTCTGTGAGTACATCCTTTAATTGTTCATAGTCGAGGGAATATCGAGACAGGGCATCGATATTCCAGAGTAGACTAGCGTATAGCTTCTTAACCTATATGATGGGCGATGGATGATCCCATATCCATTGGTGTTTAACATCAGAGATGGTATACGGGTGCTCAGTGAAGACTTGGTACACTGAACGGACTAGCCGAGAACACCTAGATGGTATTATACCTCACGTCAGATAGCAGTTCTCTGCTGACACTGGTACAGGTTAGTCTGTCGACCCAAGATTATCATAGAGTCTTGTGTGTCTCCCACTGTGTTTTGATTTCTACCCTACCACGGCTCTACTGAGTCGTGCAGACATGTGGTTTTTTGGTACAGTCCCGAGTCACATGGAGGCAATGAGCGATAGGAGGGGATTCGTCTCTTTCGGTTTTGGGGGTTGATGTCTCTCTATGCTCGATTGGCCATAACAGGAAATCCCTGGCCAGGGTTACTGAGATCTACTGGTAAGTGTTATCAGTAGTTTCTCGAACAGTTATGGACCTTACATCGGCATGACTTATCAAGTTACTGGGGTCTGACGTTACCACCCCTAGACTAGATATGCGACATATCAGACGAAAAGACCGGACTGTACGGTGGTGTTACTGATTGGATTCGCAGGAGTGTGAGCAGGCTTGCTTGTTGATCTTTTGATCGCTCAATACCCGGGTGGCCATTACGTTTAGCCAACCGCTTGCGGCTTGTGGGTGACTGATATGATCACCACTTACTGTCGGCGTATTGACGAGTCTTTAGAGTCCTACACAGAGGTTTCCTAGCTCAAGCGAAACGAAGTATGAGCACATATCTGATATGTTCGTGACCGAGATTATTACGATATGTGATACCGTATTCTATTCTCGTGATATGTGATATTGGCCGGTTATATGTAATATTGCCGGGTTATCGGATCAAGTGTTGATTCGATAAGTTGTTACATTTGATATTAGCCGGTTGTATGTGATGTAGCCGGATTATTAAATCAAATGTTGATTTAATAATTTAATGTATAATTATGTATTTGATATATTGAATTACATTAACTAATATTAGCTCATTTACTTGTTTCTTTTTCTCACTTTTATGTACACTTTACATATATGTGATATATATGATTGTATCATGGTTGTTGATACATGCAACATGGGTGTACGACACTAACACCATGATTTAGATAAATTAGGGTTTTACTTATTTAAAGTAATTCAAAATGAAGTGGAATTGATCATGGTTGAAAGCATGGATATGCTTGAGTTAACCATTGACTTAGTCCTTTTGATTTATGTTACTTAAGATATTTATTAACCTTACCCTTATCCTTGACCATGGTTTATGCTCTACAAAAGTTTAGTATGAGATATTATTTCACCATGGTTTCTATTTTCATACAACAATTCATTCACTATTATTTTTCTCATCATCTTCTTCCTCATATCAAAAGTCTTCTAGGGTTTCATGAGATGATGAATCCAAGTGAGAAATATAAATCTAAAGTGAGCAAAATTCCTACTTCATCATCCTCTATTAGATTAGCCATTTAGTTTAGGTTTTTTACTTCACTAAACTTTAATTTAGTGAAGAGGTAGCTAGGGTTTGAGTCTCCTCGACGTAGATCATCTTCGGCCTTGAAGACTTCGAGCAAGCTTATTCATTTCTCCAAGGGAACCCATACCAGAGTTCGGGAGATCACTACTCGCAGAGAAGGGACTACTGCACGGAGCTTTTGAAGTAAAGGACCGGTCTACAAAGGTTGTATTCCTTGTTCACTTATTGTAATGTTTGATTACATGCTTGATTGTTTAATTACTCTAGCTTGATCCTAGTTTAGGGTTCCTTAGCACTCTTATAATTTTTGAAATTGGTATGGTAGATGCATAGAAAATCTAGTAGGGTGCTGAGGAATCCCTAAAGTGGTATCAGAGCCGGGCTAGAGTGTTATACGATGTTTGTTAGATTACGAAACTGAAACGACTCTGAAACACCCGATATCAAACCCTAGTTTCTGTCGATTTAAAAATGGCTTCTTACATTTTTTTAAACAAGTGCAGAATGTTGTATGAGATATGAGATGAAAGTAAAAGAAATTTGAGCACAATTGGCTGAAAAGTGGCCGGCCAGACGTGTTGAAAAACCGGTAAGCTCGGCCCAGTTTGGGAATTTTGGCCCCAAATTTTTTCTGTGTTCCAGGCTCTGGGGTTTGGTATTTCAGGTATTGTTTGTTTTTCTAAGATTGCATGTGATGCAGTCTTACTGTATAGGCAACTCGGAGTGTTTCGTATTCGTAGTTTAACATGATTTCGGGTTTTCATATATTATCTAGGCGAAGTTAAAAAGTTCGAACGAATGTCAAAAACCCATTTTTCCAAGTTTAAGGTGTTCGGAAAATCATGCAAGTCATTATGTGGACCCTCTAGAAGAATGAAACCCTAACTTGACATATTGACCATGGAACCGCTTTCGAATCATAGGGTTTGCGGTAGTTACGCGGTGCCATTAATGAGGCTTGGGTCTGCCCTTCTACGGTTGGTGCATAAGTGTTGCGGCATGTTTTGGGTATTATTAAACTGTGCTCAAGTGTTGAGCTATTGGGGAATTGTGGGATTTTGATGAATCGATCAAAATGTTTAACGTAGTCCAGATATTTGTGATGGGATACAATACATAGAATCCACAATATTTAAATTTTATAAATTTAGCAATCTAGTCTCATATGATTGGTTGCCACGGGATTTTGATGTGATCAAAAGTCTGTCACAATCACGTAGCGTACAAGGATACTCGCTGGGTAACCTTACTAGATAGCCACACCCATAGCCCCGACCAAGTGACTGTAGGAGAACTCCGTTGCCAAAAGCATCCGTCCGGGTGCTCGAGGCCGCGGTGTTCCGCCTAAGTGCATTTCGTCGACGGCATCGGGGGTACGGCCGTCTACTAAAGTTTCCGACGAGCATTCGATCAGGTTGTTGGGAATCTTGTTGAATTGCCTGACTTGTTATTGAAAAGTGTTTTTTTCACGACCTGAAATAGCATGTGACTGGCCCTTGAATCATATGAAGTCTATAGGACCTCATCTAATTCAAGTAAGCCAAAAGCCTAGAAATCTAAAACCATTTTAAGGATTAATTAAAGAAAACTAGTTTTTTAAGAAGTAAGAAAACATGTTTTAAAAACAAGGTTTTTAAATAAGTAAGCCGAATATGCATTTTAAAAATCTATAGACTTTTCTGAAAATTTCGGCAGAGTTTCCTTTGTAAATACTGGCCCCGAATGAGGTACAACATGAATAGTATATATACAATGATAAAAGGCATCCCCAAGTGGGAGCTAGCTCTTTGTCAATCGATGGTCACAACCACGCAAGCAGTATAATATACAACGCCAAATGGTGAGGATCAAAACTCAAAAAGGAAACTCAAAATCAGCATGAAAACCATAATACTACAACGCGCGACTTTAAGGTCGAAATAATACACAACTGGTTTTCTAAGTCTGAAACAATATACAGGTTTGGTTGATGGAATTACTAGTTACAACTGAATATAATAAATACATGGGTGGTCATGATGGGAGTGAACCCACCTGCCAATGCAATCACCTAGAAAGGAAACAGTGTGCCAGAAAAGCCGCAATGAAACCTGTACGGCAAATCCTGTAAGAACTGTGGCACAACGGGGGTGAGTTGCCAACTCATGAATAGAAAACATCACAGAGCAGAAATCGTATGTATGACACAATCCTAGGTCAATACGATCAGATATATATATAAACCTCAATGAATAAGTCTGAAGTATGATAAGGTGGCAATGTAACATCTATACAAGAGTGTAGTACCAAGTGCTCGTGCCAGTGCCTCAGGTAATAACATATCATAAATATGAGGTATGATCAATGTTGACTATATCATGAACTCCATAAGTATGTGGATATCATCTAACTATGTAATCAATGTCTGTATGTATGTGGATCTCGTCCAACTATGTGATCAATGTCATCAATATCAACTATATGTATGTGGATATCGTCCACATGTCACCCAATGACAATAAACATTATGCATGTAAATATCATAAATCATATGCATGGAAGTATGAGGATATAATCAACATGTGTCCCTCGCGACACATCAAAATCATGGAACCGGAGTGTCCAGCATCGACACTCGAAAACATCATGAAAGCTATGCCCAGCATCGGCACGTAAATCCTCATATTTCGGGATCCGTCAGTCCGGACCGACCCATGGGCTCCGTCATTCCGGATCGGCCCAAATCATCTGTCGACTCCGGTCGGTATCCTCTGGATATCTGCCGACCCCAAATACTATCACCGATAGGTAGTGGTCCCTCTGCCAGGCTCACCGTCTGTATACACAGCATCCCTTTCTTGCCCCGGGGTACCATACCGGGCCCCACCATGTACCCGCACACGGCTCACGACTCCTCCTCGCATGGGGTATATATATATACATCAGAACCAATAAAACTCATGGTGGGCGCACTGAAATATCATATCAAGGGGAACCGGGTTTTTAAAACAATACATACTTTCTTTTGAAATACCCACGGTTCCCAAATCCAGAAATATCAAGGAAACAACATATCTCAATGCGTATAATCATAAAGCAGGATGTATGCGACATATAAAAGAAATGTAAGCATATCAGTATATCATGCAACATGGAATAGTAATATGCACATATTGAGGGAAACCGCCCTTTTAAAATGAACACAGTTTTCAGTTATATCTTGCGGTTTCCAAATTTCTAATCAAGCCAGAATCATCTATGTATGTGCAAATACTTATGTATGCAAGTATGGGTGTACAATATGTATGTACACAAGTATGCCCTGCAAGGGGTCATATCCTGAATGCAACAGTCCTACAGTGTAGTGACATGACAATTATCAATGATGAAGTGTGTCAGCCGGTAAGCAGGTGTACGTGAAATATATGCATCATCGATAATGGTGCTGGTGTCCTAACAACATGGTTTTGATATAACAATAAACACATTTAACATGCAATGCGATGCAAACAGTAATAATATGGGGCCAATGAATAATAAGCACAACAGTGTAGAATCTACATCAATGTATCTATGTCATACTGTTTTGCCATTTAAAAGAAGTCAAATCGGGGTTTTAGGAAAATAAGGGCTACGGTGTTTTTTTTAGAAAAGATACGTCATTTGAAAATATCCGTAGAATCCCTTTGCCTGTCTTTAAAATACTCCTGATTCGTTAGTTTTTGAAATAAGTATGACATCGGCCTAGCCTAACATCTACTAGCAAAACTACAGCTCTAACTAACAAGTCAATCAGGAGGGGTATCGAAACCACCTAAATCTGAGTCGATATATATATATATATATATATATATATATATATATATATATATATATATATATATAGTCGGTGATCCAGCCTCAAAGGTACCGCATACGATACAATATCATATGACATCCATGAGTCATGAGTGCGGATCTATCATCAATATAAAGCTCGTACGTTACATCCATCGTATGGCATCCCCAAATCTGGATACGGGTCAATATCACAATCATCTCATCAACTATCTGGTATCCTTATCGTCATATCTCATGATCTGGGGTACTGATTTAGTCTGTACTAATCGATACAATCTATATAAATATATGTGCGTGTATGAAAACACGCCCAAAGGCCCGCTAAAATCTCATGTCGTATCCCAAATACGAACCACATCATATCACCAATCTCACGGCACTATGCCCAATCTCATCGACTCATCTCCAAATATCATCCACTATCCTCATCATCCAGGTATAAGTATAACTGATAAGCATGTGTGTGCGTGTGGGTGTAAACCTACTCTAGGGTTCGCAACTAGGAAACTATACTAGTTGACTTTCTAAACCCTAATCTAACCATAGTACACCTAATCACATCTAGAATATCCATGACACGCATAAAACTATCATATATATAGTATATATATAGTATACTAAACATCGAACTGTGGGGGTGCTATACACCATCCACCCGACTTCTCCCGTAGATATTATCTACTCCCCTTGCATCCTGCGTCTCGGTGTCGATGTCTCCTTCATCTTGTTTCATCATATGGAACCCTCGTGAAGGTACCTACAAGATATCATAATCGCAAATACATATTAAACTCACATCAGAAAACCGAAACGACGCGCTAAGGCCTATAGGTTAGTACCTATGGACTACGCTTTCAAAACCATCAAACAACCCTCGATATCGTCATACGAACGTCAAGTGATCGAGGTAGAACACAAATTCGAGAATCCAGAATTCAAAATACGCAAAACGAAACTCCGAATCAAAACAGCAAGTCAGGAGAAAGTCTCCAGATTCTACCCTAGGTCAAATTGGTCAATTTTGCATATGACAGGGGTCTAATTTACTGGAGATGGGACCATGGAAGAAACACGAACGCAAATGGGCCAGGTCTGGCCGCAATTAGCGGCCAGAGGGAATAAATCTGCGGCCATAGTGTGGAGTCAGGGGCTGGGGTTTTGGTGGTAGCTTCCTAAGTTCCTGTATGTATCACTGTCCTTGCAAAATAATTTTCAGAGTCTCGGGGTGATAGCAGATTCTATTTTACCTCCACAGAATTCAGAATTTTCCGATATCGGCTTTTCTAAATCCGTATTCCGGGGTTCTAGTCTCTGGTTTAGGTCTTAATTCTAGCACTAGGGGGTTAGTAAGGTCTCTACTGAGCTCAATTTCCCATCACAACTCTCAATTTCCAAAACCCTTAACTAGAATTTTCCTAAGTCCACTAAACCACTCAATATCGACATGAAACATGTATGGATGCGTAAGGAATTAAAACACTACACTAATGGTGCAGAAATTACCTCCTTTGGCAACTCAAGAAAATTCTTGAGTTGCCCCAAGTGTCCAAAACTTGATTTTTTCTTGGTCCAATGTGTTTCCGTTAACTTGTGCATCTTTTTAATGAAAAAGGACTTGGGTTTTGAGGTGCTTATCATGGAATTTTGGGGGGTTTTATGGAGAATGAAGGGAGGGGTAGCAGCAGCAGCTAGGTAAGGAGAGGGATGAGAAATGAGTGATAAAATGGAGAAGGAATGGCTCAAGACTAGGTCAAAGGTAAACCCTCACCTTTCTCTCTCTCACCCATACCTATTATTATATTCTTTTCCTTTTCTTTTCTTTTCACCTCTCTAATAATTCAACAACCATGATATAAAACATGTAGGAAAGCCATAAGAAAGTGTAACAAGTGTAAACATAAAAGATATGGTGCATGTTTTGTACAAAATATGCTTAAAGCGCGATTAGCGGTTTTTAAACGCGATTAGCACCAAATTAGTGTATAATTAATCATAAAAACTTAAAAATTGCATAATTCCATAAAACACCCTCTTTTTAGTAATTTCCATAATTTTTCCAAATTTTCCCCCATTTATCGGTATTAAATTATACCGCCTTATTTAAAATATTCAATATTTTATTAAAAAATCTAAAAATCCCCAAAAATAATATTTTATTTTTTTGAAATGTTACAATCTTCCCCCCTTAAGAAATTCGGTCCCCGAATTTAAATTTAAACCCCCAAATTCATAAAACATTTCAATAAAAAGTCCAAGTCATCGGGGCTTCGAAATCATCAATACATAAGATGCATCATAGCGCAATGCATGCGTATGAACAATGAGCAGATAACTCAAAAACAAAGCTCCGTCAAGTATCCCGCAATCATCGGAGTCATGGTAAAGACACAAATGTCAAATCCAAAACAAAACCAATATGATATATATCAAAACCATGCATATAGACATCGAATCTATACATATAAATATCTGAAAGAAATGCATGCCAAACCCTTTTAAGTCGCTATGCGATGCGTATAACACTGCACAGTGGTGGACGTCTATTGTAAGAAATAACCATATATGTATATATCTTTTGTTTAATACGCACGTTCCGCCGTTTTAAAAACAATTTAGAAGGGTATCCTTACTTTAAACGTTTCGTGTCAATTAGACACGTGGGTAAATACTGAGACTATAGCTCGCTTTTTGGAATTCCCTTCAATAACTATCAATGCATGCAAAATATATCCAGGTACTGTCCTCTGACTAGTCCTGCTCAGTATGAAAACAAATATCAAATATCATAAAAACGTACTGGTCCATAAGGAATAAATCCCAAAATGTATATAAGAATACCCTGTGCGTCTGGTGCGCACGGAAATTAGAATCCAAAAATGCGCCATACATGTGCACAAAAACAACATCTAGGTGCAACCGGTGTGCACGCAACATCTGTCATAGGCAACGTGTGTGCCTGATAGCAAAATCAGGTGCCTCTGTCATGCATGAAGAATCCCGATTTAGTGCATCTGGTGTGCACCAAAATCGCATCTCAAAACATGCTCTCAACACGCGCGAAAATCCAAATCAGGTGCATCCATCATGCGCGAATAAAATCTAAATCATGCGCATTCGACATGCACGAAATCACGAAATCCAATGCCAAGCGTCGAACATGCGCAAAGTCCAAATCAAATGCACGGAGTGCAAGAAATCAACATCAATATCAGAATCAAAATCGACGGTATACAATACGGCTCAATCAAAATCAGGTATACCACGGTATATAATCCCACAACCATGTGCATCAGCGTGCACAAATCAAATCTAAGCACAAAAGTGCATGAAAACTATGCTGAAAGCATAAGTCAAATCACATGCATAGTATAGGCATGAAACCAAAATCAACATATCAAATGACATCAAACCGAAATCCAAGGTGACGGATACGTGATAATCGAATCACAAAATCATAAATCATAAATACCGTCGTCGATATATCCTCCTTCAAAGTCGAGAAGGTGTCGATGCATCCAATGCTAGCAGCGCAAGATATCTAGTTTCCTAGCAGCGCAAGATATCTAGTTGCCTCTTGCTCACGGTCTGGCGTCCTCTGTCTCTGGGCCCTTATCATCTCTGTGGATTATCAATCTCGCAATCCATCGGCCTATCGGCCCTATTAGGTGTGCTAACGGGGGCAATTCCGTCCTGGAACTTCTCTGGTCATCTCTCGGTCAATCCTCACGGCCACTCGTAAAGCAGCACGTCACTGGCGCCGACCTCTGGTCCTCTGAATACACATTATACATCTGATCCTGGTGCAGATCTTATTGCAGCAGTGTCCTGGAAGGAATCCTTCTCAAGGTCTCTTCTGATCTCGCCTATGCCGAACTGTACGGAGGCTGGTACTCTTGCTTAATCCTTTCTTGCTCTCTTGACATCTGCGTCCTCAGAGTGGCATTTCCTTGGAAACTGGTCGCATCCCAACGCCTCTGTAGGCATATCCGACCTTTAATCTTAATGGGGAGTGACAACAGCTCGTCAGCATCTCGCACGAACTTCTTGCCCCATTTGTCTGTATCATCGTTCACTTCGAAGTCATGTCTCTATCTGCGCACTGCAAATGTCCTCGGCTACGGTCCATCCGAAGTCTCTCACACGGACTCAAAATCATGAACTCGGTATCTTCATCACTCTGTGGAAGATATCTAGCCGAACATGTCCTCAGGAACTCATCCTAATCTACGGAGGTATACTCCATACTCGTCCTTTCTTGATCAATTCACAAAGCATCTGGGTGAGGTCCTCTATCCGAACCTGGTCAACTATCTCGTCGACGATGCCGAACTCTGGCCTGCTGGGTGTGCGCAATATGACCACTCCTGGGTCCAAGTATACTCGTATAGTATTCCAAAAAGGTCCTGTTAAGGTCTCTCTCTAATCTCGTTTCTGCCGAATTGCCCGAAAGTTATCATCTTTTCTATATCTGTTTCTTGTTCCGGAACGGCTGCATACTCATCGCGACTCCTTCTGGAAGGTATATCCATATACAACGCCTCTGCATACGTATCGCATCTCTGATGTCAGCGGAGTGGAACGTCGTCTCGTCGAAATCTCGTGCGAACTCTTTACTCCACTCTGCTCCAATGTCGACTGATTCGGACTCGTCTTCTCGTGGCTGCATGGACTGCGCTCCAATGGCTATACTCGCATATGGAGTCTCCCAAGCAATGTATCCCATCACATGATATCTGAATGATGTCGAACCATCCGATCAACTCGTCAGAACCTCATAATCCCCCAAGAGATCAACATCTTGAGTACAGTTTAATAGTATTGCAGTACATACTACAACACCTGTAGACCAACCGTAAAAGGGAAAACCCAAGCCTCACAAATGGCACCGTTAAACTGCCGCAAACCCTAAGGTTCGAAGGTGTTCCATGGTCATTATGTCGAGTTAGGGTTTCATTCTTCTAGAGGGTCCATAGCATTACTTGCATTGTCTTCCGAATACTTTAAACTTTGGAAATGGGCTCCAGACATTCGATCGTCTCTATCGACTCTCAACGTACCTGTGTGAAGTCGTATCTAGCTGGAATCCATCTATCTGATGACCTCGCATTGGGGTAAGCGAACGAACCACATGTCCTAGTCATTCATCCTCGGGAGACTAGCGACCTTCCATCATATCTCTAAGTATATACTCATGCTGCAATAGCTCCAACATCTGGGCAATATCTCGTCATTTGCAGCAGCAACTGGCTCATTCATCTGTATGCTGAAGAGTGCCTCAATCATCATGAATAAGCGATATATCAAGGGTCATCACATCCTGGTTGGCCTCTACCAGTAGCCTGATCCTCTGGTGCCGATCAGCACATCCGGGAAATCTCGTAAAAGCGACCCATCAAGCGCTCATGGTGCGAAAACACAATGAAACGACGCCTCTATACACAATCGTATGCCTTTGGACTCACGCCCTGGTCAGTCCTCGTCCGTGATGAGCTCGTGCTGACGCAACTCTAGCCGTAGCTCTCTCTCAGCCCGTGTAATCGTGGCAGCAAAATCAAAACCAGTATCGATGAGGATAGATCATAAGAATGAATATAATACTGTACAAGGAAATGTACATCCTAAGGTTTCTTAAGCGGAGTAGCGTATCGTAAGTATGCCACGGAACATACGTACGGTATGTCACTCTACTCAAGCTACCTACTCCATCAACCAAGGGTCATCCTACGCGACGAAAGTTCGGGTATAATACCCCCTCGACTAAGTCTAAGTTCCGTAAGGTCAAGCCTAAGTTCCGTATATATATAAACGCTCTAGGCTCCACATAGTCAAACTTAGACTCGAACCAAGGTTAACCTATCGCTCTGATACCAAATTTGTCACGACCCAAAATAGCACGTGACTGGCCCTTGAATCATATGAAGTCTATAGGACCTCATCTAATCCAAGTAAGCCAAAAGCCCAGAAATCTAAAACCATTTTAATGAGTAATTAAAGAAAACTAGTTTTTTAAGAAGTAAGAAAACATGTTTTAAGAACAAGGTTTTTAAATAAGTAAGTTGAATATGCATTTTTAAAATCTATAGTCTTTTCTGAAAATTTCGGCAGAGTTTCCTTTGTAAATACTGGCCCCAAACGGGGTAAAACATGAATAGTATATATACAATGATAAAAGGCATCCCCAAGCGGGAGCTAGCACTTCGTCAATCGACGGTCACAACCACGCAAGCAGTATAATATACAACGCCGAATGGCGAGGATCAAAACTCAAAAAGGAAACTCAAAATCAGCATGAAAACCATATTACTACAACGCGCGACTCTAAGGTCGAAATAATACACAACTGGTTTTCTAAGTCTGAAACAATATACAGGTTTGGTTGATGGAATTACTAGATACAACTGAATATAATAAATACAAGGGTGGTCACAATGCGAGTGAACCCACCTATCAATGCAATCACCCAGAAAGGAAGCAGTGTGCCAGAAAATCCGCAATGAAACATGTACGGCAAAACCTGCAAGAACCGTGGCACAATGGGGGTGAGTTGCCAACTCTTGAATAGAAAACATCACAGAGCAGAAATCGTATGTATGATACAATTCTAGGTCAATAAGATCAGATATATATTTATAAACCTCAATGAATAAGTCTGAAGCATGATAAGGTGGCAATGTAACATCTATACAAGAGTGTAGTACCAAGTGCTCGTGCAAGTGCCTCAGGTAATAACATGTCATGAATATGAGGTATGATCAATGTCGACTATATCATGAAGTCCATAAGTATGTGGATATCATCCAACAATGTAATCAATGTCTGTATGTATGTGGATCTCGTCCAACTATGTGATCAATGCCATCAATGTCAACTATATGTATGTGGATATCGTCCACATGTCACCCAATGACAATAAACATCATGCATGTAAATATCATAAAGCATATGCATGGAAGTATGAGGATATAATCAACATGTGTCCCTCGCGACACATCAAAATCATGGAAGCGGAGTGCCCAACATCGGCACTCGAAAACATCATGAAAGTTGTGCCCAGCATCGGCACGTAAATCCTCATATATCGGGCTCCGTCAGTCCGGATCGGCCAACGGGCTCCGTCAGTCCGGATCGGCCCAAATCATCTCTCGACTTCGGTCGGTATCCTCCGGATATCCGCCGAGCCTAAATATTATCACCGATAGGTAGTGGTCCCTCTGCCAGGCTCACCGTCTGTATACACAGCATCCCTTTCTTGCCCCGGGGTACCATACCGGGCGCCACCATGTACCCGCACATGGCTCACGACTCCTCCTCGCATGGGGTATATATATATACATCAGAACCGATAAAACTCATGGTGGGCGCACTGAAATATCATATCAAGGGTAACCGGGTTTTTAAAACAATACATACTTTCTTTTGAAATACCCACGGTTCCCAAATCCAGAAATATCATGGAAACACCATATCTCAATGCGTATAATCATAAAGCATGATGTATGCGACATATAAAAGAAATGTAAGCATATCAGTATATCATGCAACATGGAATATTAATATGCACATATTGAGGGAAACCGCCCTTTTAAAATGAACACAGTTTTTCAGATATATCTTGCGGTTTCCAAATTTCTAATCAAGCCAGAATCATCTATGTATATGCAAATACTTATGTATGCAGGTATGGGTGTACAATATGTATGTACAAAAGTATGCCGTGCAAGGGGTCATATCCTGAATGCAACAGTCTTACAGTGTAGTGACATGGAAATTATCGATGATGAAGTGTGTCAGCCGGTAAGCAGGTGTACGTGAAATATATGCATTATCGATAATGGTGCTGGTATCCTAACGCATGGTTTTGATATAACAATAATAATATTTAACATGCAATGCGATGCAAACAGTAATAATATGCGGCAAAAGAATAATAAGCACAACAGTGTAGAATCTACATCAATGTATCTATGTCAAACTGTTTTGCCATTTAAAAGAAGACAAATCGGGGTTTTTAGGAAAATAAGGGCTACGGTGTTTTTTTAGAAAAGATGCGTCTTTTGAAAATATCCGTAGAATCCCTTTGCCTGTCTTTAAAATACTCCCGATTCGTTAGTTTTTAAGGCCTAGCCTAACATCTACTAGCAAAACTACAGCTCTAACTAACAAGTCAATCAGTAGGGGTATGGAAACCACATAAATCTGAGTCGATATATATATATATATATATTTATATATATATATATATATAATATTCGGTTATTCCGCCTCAAAGGTACCGCGTACGATATAATATCATATGACATCCTCGAGTCATGATTGCGGATTTATCATCAATATAAACTCGTACGGTACATCCATCGTACGGCATCCCCAAATCTGGGTACGGGTCAATATCACAATCATCTCATCAACAATCCGTTATCCTTATCGTCATATCTCATGATCTGGGGTACTGATCTAGTCTAGCACTAACCGATATCATCTATATAGATATATGTGTGTATATGAAAACACGCCCAAAGGCCCGCTAAAATCTCATGTCGTAACCCAAATACGAACCACATCATATCACCAATCTCATGGCACTATGCCCAATCTCATCGACTCATCTCCAAATATCATCCACTATCCTCATCATCCAGGTATAAGTATAACTGATAAGCATGCGTGTGCGTGTGGGTGTAAACCTACTCTAAGGTTCGCAACTAGATAACTATACTAGTTGACTTCTAAACCCTAATCTAACCATAGTACACCTAATCACATCTAGAATATCCATGACATGCATATAGCTATCATATATATAGTATATATATATAGTATACTAAACATCGAACTGCGGGGGTGCTATACGCCATCCACCCGACTTCTCCCGTAGATATAATCTACTCACCTTGCATCCTGTGTGTCGGTGTCGATGGCGCCTTCATCTTTTTTCATAATATGGAACCCTCGTGAAGGTACCTACAAGATAGAATAATCGCAAATACACATTAAACTAACATCGGAAAACCGAAACGACACGCTAAGGCCTATAGGTTAGAACCTATGGACTACGCTTTCAAAACCATCAAACAACTCTCGATATCGTCATACGAACGTCAAGTGATCGAGGTAAAACACAAATACGAGAATCCAGAATTCAAAATACGCAAAATGAAACTCCGAATCAAGACATCAAGTCAAGAAAAAGGCTCCAGATTCTACCCTAGGTCAAATTGGTCAATTTTGCATATGCCAGGGGTCTAATTTACTAGAGATGGGGCCATGGAAGAAACACGAACACAAATGGGCCAGGTCTGGCCGCAATTTGCGTCCAGAGGGATTAAATCTGCGGCCGTAGTGTAGAGTCAGGGGCTGGGGTTTTAGTGGTAGCTTCCTAGGTGCCTGCATGTATCACTGTCCTTGCAAAATAATTTTCAGAGTCTCGGGTTGATAGCAGATTCCATTTTACCTCCACAGAATTCAGAATTTTCCGATATCGACTTTTCTAAATCCGTATTCCGGGGTTTTATTCTCTGGTTTAGGTCTTAATTCTAGCACAAGGGGGTTTGTGAGGCCTCTACTGAGCTCAATTGCCCATCACAACTCTCAATTTCCAAAACCCTTAACTAGAATTTTCCTAAGTCCACTAAACCACTCAATATCGACATGAAACATGTATGGATGCGTAAGGAATTAAAACACTACACTAATGGTGCAGAAATTACCTCCTTTGGCAACTCAAGAAAATTATTGAGTTGCCCCAAGTGTCCAAAACTTGATTTTTCTTGGTCCAATGTGTTTCCCTTGAACTTGTGCATCTTTTTAATGAAAAGGGACTTGGGTTTTGAGGTGTTTATCATGGAGTTTTGGGGGGTTTTGTGGAGAATGAAGGGAGGGGCAGCAACAGCTGCTAGGTAAGGAGAGGGATGAGAAATGAGTGAGGAAATGGAGAAGGAATGGCTCAAGACTAGGTCAAAGGTAAACCCTCACCTTTCTCTCTCTCACCCATACCTATTATTATATTCTTTTCCTTTTCTTTTCTTTTCACCTCTCTAATAATTCAACAACCATGATATAAAACATATAGGAAAGCCATAAGAAAGTGTAACAAGTGTAAACATAAAAGATATGGTGCATGTTTTGCACAAAATATGCTTAAAGCGCGATTAGCGATTTTTAATCGCGATTAGCACCAAATTAGTGTATAATTAATCAAAAAAACTTAAAAAATGCATAATTCCATAAAACGCCCTATTTTTAGTAATTTCCATAATTTTTCCAAAATTTTCCCCAGTTATCGGTATTTAATTATACTGCCTTATTTAAAATATTCAATATTTTATTAAAAAAATCTAAAAAATTCGCCAAAAATAATTTTTTTTTTAAATGTTACAGGTTTTGATAACGAGACTAAAATGCGGGGTTTATAATTGTTAGGCATGCGATGTCTAAGGAATTCATATAGTTAGGCATGAAATCCGGAATATGAGATATTTCGGGTTTATGATATCTAAAGTGTTTGCGGATTCCAACTATTGTAGTTTTCACTTTCTTTTCTGCGACCGTAAGTGTAATATGTGGTGTATTGCCGGTTTTGTTGTTATACATCAACGACAATTGGGATACGCATATTTACTTACGCCAATGACATGTGATATTATGTGTTGCTGTGATATGTTATATTGGATTGTCGTGTTTGAATACGCGGGGTTTTTTTTTATGTGAGATGAAAGTTTTTCATTTTCATTCATGTAAAAACTTGTATGTAATATTCTTTTATTTGGGGCACTTCCGGGTTGAGGAAGATGTCACTGTTGATGTATATTATTTACTTTTCCGCATTAGGATAGAACCAAGGAGGGGAGTACAAGTAACCGGGTTCTAGAGTCCAGTAGGAGACCATCTTGAGGAGTCGAGTCCGGGTCTCCTAACTCTAGAATTGGTAGGGTTGGTTGTCACTCTCGTAGGGGTCTAGGGATGTGGGTTTGGCTATTCATCACGACCGTGAAATCCGTGTTTTATACATGCTTAAATTAAAACCCGGAAATCCTAGTATATCCAATATTTCATATGTTGTCTTCTGCTGCTGATATTCTGTGATGTGATCACTTTATATTCTGAGATGGATAGATTATATAATATATATGATATATTATAGACGTTGCTTATATTTTTCACCCGTGCTAGCCCTGCCCCGCTCTGCCGTTAGTTACCTAACCTAACGTTGCATGACGGGACTTCGAGGCGAATGCTGATAGCATAAGCGTACGTTGTATTTATCTGTGATGTTTAGGTAACTTAATTGATAGGACATTCATTAATGAGATTTATGAAAGAAAATAAACCTAAAATATGTTGTAGAATCGAATTTGAAACCCACTCGGCATTTTACGAAAAAGCAAAGTTTAAAAAAGCGGAACTTAAGCCACTCCTTTTAAAAACCATTTGATTCTACAACGATATCAAGTTCAAAGCGTTAAAGGTTTTCTTAAAAACCATCCACAACCCTCCGTCATTTTAGGAAGTAGAGTACTTAGTATTCGTGCTGTGTATGTTGACCATAGTCAATGCGTAGTGTACGGTAGCTAAGTGATGTCTTCCTACACAGCATATGATGCAATTATTTAGGACAGTCACATGATTATGTCGACCATAGCCGAGGGTCATGTGGGTGGGTCTAATTAATCACGAAATGACGGGTAGAACTTGAGTAGTGCTTATGATATGTTGACCATAGCCAAGGCCATAGGTGCTAGGAGTAAAAACCATTATCGGGAGTTTCAAGTGTTGAAATTTGCAATGAGATTGCATACCTTCTATGAAATAGTTGGATCCTGATACCCTCTGCGAGTAATTGTTACTCCTGGGAGAGTTTTGCACTTTACAATAAGCCGATCAAGTAGGTGTCTAGAAAGGTGTCAACGGGGTTACGCCCCTGGGAAAACGAGATTTATTTTATTAGGTCTGTGCGAAAGCACGGGGAACCTCCCTCAAAGTACCGGCACTGGCCTGACTGAAAGATTGGCGAACTTGTAGGGTGTAATTAATCCTGGCTATTCTTTCCCTTTAGGGTTTGAAGGAAGATTTGATAAAAACAGTGGGAGCCATCCTGATTAGATAAAATATATAACCAATCTAATCTTACAAAAGCACATGCAGAGTGTTTTTCTTATCTCTCTCTCTAAGTAGCGACCATGTCACGCCTTAATCAAGATAATAATATCGATATATTGACCGAACTCGCTTGTTATACTGAGCTGGGGAACGTTGGTCCCTCTCCAACTTATAATTGTTATAAGACCGAGTATGAAATAGGGGATTACCAGGATTCCCGTGCCGCCCAAACGAAGAAAGTACATGTTGATGCATCTTCTTCGTGTGTGTTCATTACCGAGAATTGTTTCTCAGTATCCTCTACGTCATGGGTATGAGATACTGGATCATGATCCCACATATGTAATCTGTTACATGGGCTACAGATAGGTAGAGAACTGGGAATGGGTGATATGTCTCTAAGTATAGAGAATGGTGCAATTGTTGCAGCCAAATCAGTTGGCAGTTATCACCTTGTATTACCAAATACATTGATTCTGAACGAATGTTAATAGATACCGAACCTGATATACAACATCATATCGGTCTCTTTATTAAGTAAAGAAGGATATAATTTTGTATTGCTGCATAATGTTTTGAACATTTCCTATATCAAGTGTTGATTGGTTCAGGCACGTTATCTAATGGCATATACGTTCTAAATCAAACCACAGTTATTAACGTACAGAATACAAAAAAGAGGAAGAGTTCAGAAAAGAACGAATACTCTTTGTGGCATTGTAGACTAGGTCATATCAATGTGACCCGACTAGCGAAGTTACATAAAGATGCATATTTAAATCAGTTTGAATTTATATCTTGTGAAACTTGCTAGTCATGTCACAAAGATAAAATGACCATAGCTCCGTTTACTGAAAACAGAGAAAGAGCTAATGAACTCTTAGGATTGATACATGATGATGTATGTGGTCCCCTGTCTACACATGCCATGACTGGTTCTTTGTACTTCATTACATTCACTGATGATCTCTCAAGATTTGGACACATGTTCCTAGTGAAACACAAGTCTGAAGCTTTTGAGAAATACAAAGAATATAAGTCAGAAGTAGAGAACAAAAATGGGTATAAGTATTATGTCCTTTGATGTGATCGGGGAGGCGAATACTTAGGCATGGAGATCCTAGACTATTCTAAAGGAGAATGAGATTCTCTCTCAGCATTACTCCTCCGTATACACCACAGAACAACGTTGTATCGGGGAAGAGAAATCGCACCCTATTAGATATGGTGCGCTCTATGATAAGTACTGTTGAGTTACCTATTTTCTTTAGGGGTTATGTAGGGTTCCTATGAATGACAGCAAGGTTTCGGGAGGCACCGTCCATGCTATTTTAAAATTTTTGTCGTTTTAAAGAACCATAAACTAGAATTTTTAACTAGAGAATCATATGAAACATGTTGTAAACTACTTTACAACTAAATGAACTAGGAATACAACCTTTGTAGACCGGTCCTTCACTTCAATAGCTCCGTGTAGTAGTCCCTTCGCTCCAAGTAGTGATCTTCCGGACTCTAGCATGGCTTCACAAGAAGAAAGGAACGAACATGCTTGAAGACTTCGAGGCCGAAGATGACCTACATCGAGGAAACACTAACCCAAGCTACTGTTGGGTTTCCCTAGTGTTGGATATATGTATGCCCTAGAGGCCATTATATGATAGTGTATGTACCAGTATGTGTATATATATATTCAGGGGACATTCTTGGTCGACCTGATAGTATGTTATTTGGTTGCATTTTTATCTTGACATGTTCATTTGATCATGCTTTCATTCATTTGGTACATGTTGATATAGCCCTTAGGATGATGCAGGACTACTGAGATTATGATGCGGATCATACTAGTAGGACATGTCTAGTCTATGAGCATATCCTTGAAATATTCCTAGTCATAGGTGTATCGAGACGGGGCATCGATATCACCAGAGTAGACTAGCATATACGTTACTTGTCCCATATGATGGGCGATGGATGATCCCATATCCATTGGTGTGATGACACCAAAGATCGTATACGGGTGCTCAGAGGAGACTGGGTACACTGAACGGACTCGACGAGAACTCCAATGTGGTATTATATCTATCGTCGGATAGCAGTTCTTAAGTGACACTAGTACAAGTTAGTCTGTAGACCCGAGATCGTTATAGAGTCTTGTGTGCCTCGTACTGTAGTTTGATCTCCACCGTACCATGGCTCTACTGAGTCGTGCATACAGGTGGATTTTGGGTACAGTCCCGAGGCACATGGAGGCAATGAGCGATAGGAGGGGTTTTGTCTCTCCCAGTATTGGGGTTGATGTTGCACCATGCACGATTGGCTGTAACAGGAAGTCCCTGGCCAGGGCTGCTGAGATTTACTGATATGTGTTATCAGTAGTTTCTCAATCTGTTATGAGCCATATACCGGCAAGACTTATCTGAGTTATTGGGGTCGACGATACCATCCCTAGACCTGATATGCAGCATATTTGACGAAGATACCGGACTGTACGGTAAGAGTTACCAGTTGGCTCGATAGGAGTTTTAGCAGGTTTGCTTGTGTTTCTTCTGATCGCTCAATACCTAGGAGCCGTTACGTACTGCTTGTGCCACCGACGGTTTGTGGGAATGTGATGTGATCACTGCTTGCTGCTAGCGTATTGACGAGTCTTAGAGTCCTACAAAGGAGTCTCCTAGATCAGGCGAAATGATTTGGGGGTGCATATTTGATATGCGTGGGAGTTCGATTAAATGCGTGTATGGGATACCGTATTTTATTCGGGCGTTAACTATTGGACGGGTCGTATGTGATATGACCGGGTTATTAAATCAAGTGTTGATTTAATATTAAGTCCATTAGCTCATTTATTTAAACCTATTTCTTTTGTTGCATGCATGAGTATATGTATATGTTGATGTGCATGCACACATGCAAGCATACATATGTCATGGTTGGTGATACATTGGTGGTGGTAATGCAAGACTCACTTGGTTACAAATTTATACATATATTTTGTTGATTTGAGATTAAGGAAAATGACAAATGAAATCATGGTTGACTATTCAACTCTCATTTTCTTGTGTTGACAAGTCAAAACCATGGTTTCATTTGCCCATGGTTTTGGCCTTTGGTTTTGCTTAAACTCTAGTTACAAAATATCTAGATATTATGTAACCATAGTTTATCATGATATCTCTCTCTAACTCTCTTGAGTTTAAGCAAGGGTTATGATTATTATTCTCACTATTCTCTTGAGTTTAGCTTGAGCCATCTCCCTCTTTCTCTCTCCCCTCAAAGCTCACTAGGGTTTCAAAAGAAAGAGAAAAGATTTAAAAGAAAAGGTTTTTAATTGAGATCCAAACCCAAATCACCATTCTACTTTAGTCTTGCCCACTAGTGTGGAGTGTTAGCTTTTTCTTCATCCTTGATCAAGAGAAGCTTGAAGCTTGGTGCAAAAAGACTTCATGGTGGATCATCGTGGACTTGGAAGGACACAAGCCAACCGGTTCAAACCTCAATCGATCCAAGGAGTCTACGAGGAGGTTTACAAAGGTTGTATTCTCTCCCACTTTGTGTTAGACACTTGTAGTATATGATACTAGCATATTGTTACTCTATCTTTCTAGTTCGATTCATGGATGGAATTGTTTAGCACCCTAAAAAAATTTGTTATAGCATGTGTGATGCAACCCTAAAGCTAGTGTGGTGCTATAGAATCCCTACAGTGGTATCAGAGCCAAGCTAGAAACATAGAAAATGTTAGAAAGAATACAGAAACGAAACAACTCCGAATTACAAAAGTGCAACCCTTAAAATAAGCTTCTCTGTCGAATTTTAAAAGTGCTCGAATTTTTTTTCAAACAACTGCAGAAGCTTACTCACACAATACTATGAGCACAGAACAAATTTGAGCCAAACCCCTCGGATTTTGGCCGAGCCCCCCCTAAAAATCCGATGTGGCCGGCTCCCCATTCCCCTGTTTTTCCCCAAAAAAATTCTATGCTCTGGTGTCTGGGTTTTGGGGTTTCAGGTATTGTTCATTTAGGCCAGATTTTCATGTGATGCAAATTGTGCTTAGGGCCTTATTCGGAGTATTTCGTAGTCATATGTTTTTAACATTGTAATGGTAACTTTGACGATGTTTGACAGTTCAAGCGAACATCAATAACCCCCCATTGCCTTCGTTGAAAATTTCCAAGTGCTGGAATTTTCATAAGTTATATATATTCGATAGTCGTGCAAGTAACTCTATGGACCCTCTAGAAGGAAAAAAAACCATTACTCGAATCTATGCCCTCGGAACCACGACTGAACCCTAGGGTTTGCCGTAGTTCCGCGGTGTCATAGGTGAGGCATTGGTTTGGGCCTTCTACGGATGGATCATAGGTACCGTTGCTCGTTTTTGGGTACTTTAACTTTGCTCAAGTGTTGAGCTCATCGGGGTAATTTGAGGGTGCTGGTTGATTCGATTAAAATGTTTAACATTTTCTATATATCTGTGATTTGATACAATAATTGGAATCTACAGTAATTAGTTTTGTGAAAAGTAATTATTTTCGTGTAAATCTAATATTTCGGTCTCGGTAGAATCGGGAATCTTGTTGAATTACCCGGCTTCTTTTGAAAAGTGTTTTCATGGTTGAGACCTAAATAGAAGATTTGCATTGTTAGGCATGAAATCCTGAATATGTGATATTTCGGGTTTATGATGTCTAAAGGCAGTGTCGATTCCAAATGTTGTAATTTTTCACTTTCTTTTCTGTGACCGTAAGTGTAGTATATGGTGTATCGCCAGTTTCTTTGCTATACATAAACGAAAATTAGGGTACGCATACTTACTTACGTTGATGATATGTAATATTATATGATGCTGAGATATGATGTGCAGGATCGTCGTGAATGAATAGCCGGGTTTTTTTTTATGTGAGAAGAGAGTTTTTCTTTTCATTCATGTAAAATTAATTGTATATAATATTCTTTTATTGGGGCACTTCCGGGTTGAGGATGATGTCACCATTGTTGTATATTATTTACTTTTCCACATTAGGATAGACCCAAGGAGGGGAGCACAAGTGACCGAGTTCTAGGGTTCAATGGGAGACCATCTCGAGGAGTCGAGACCGGGTCTCCTAAACTCTAGAATTGGTAGGGTCACATGCCACTCTCGTAGGGGTCTAGGGGTGTGGGCTTGGCTATTCATCGCGACCGTGGAATCCGTATTTTCTATTATTGGCTAAATACAAAATACGGACCTCCTAGTATATCCTGCATTTTCATATATGTGCTTCTGCTGTGGATATTCTGTAATGTGATTACTTTATATGCTGAGACGAATGATGTAATATATATATGATATATAATAAACGTTGCTTATGTTTTGTATCCGCGCTAGTCCCGCCCCGCAATGCCGTTAGTTAAGTAATCTAACGGTCTATAACGGGACATTGTGGCGAATGCGAATGGCATAACCGTAGGTTCTATTTTCTTTTATTTTCTGTAATGGCTTAGGAATTAAATGATGGGACTACATTAATATGATTAATGTGAACAAAAGAAACCTAAAAAGATGTTGTAGAATCAGATTTGAAACCTAGTCGGCTTTTTATGAAAAAACAAGATTTCAAAAGGCGGAGCTTAAGCCACTCTTTTTAAAAACCATTAGATTCTACAACGATATCAAGTTCGAAGCGTTAAAGGTTTTCTTAAAAACTATACGCAGCCCTCCGTCATTTTAGGAAGTAGAGTAGTTAGTATTCGTGCTACGTATATTGATTATAGTGAAGGCGTAGTGTATGGTAGCTAAGTGATGTCTTCCTACACACCATATGATGGAATTAATTAGGACATTCATGTGATTATGTTGATTATAGTCAAGGGTCATATGGGTGGGTCTAATTAATCATGAAATGACGGGTAGAACTTGACTAGTACTTATGATATGTTGATTATAGTCAAGGTCATAAGTGCTAGGGGTAAAAACCATATCGGGAATTTCAAGTGTTGAAATTTGCAATGAGATTGCATACCTTCTATGTGATAGTAGGATCCCAATCCCACTATGAGCAATAGTTGCTCCCGGGAGAATTTTTCACTTTACAATTAGTTAACTCATTAGGTGTCTAGAAAGGTGTCAACGGGGCTACGTCTCTGGGAAAATGAGGTTTACTTTAATTAGGTTCGTGCAAAAGCACGGGGAGCCTCCCTCAGAAGTACCGGCACTAGCCTGGCTAAACGATTAGCGAAGTTGTAGAATGTAATTAATACTGGTTATATTTTTTCCTTTTAAAGGTTTGAAGGAAAATTTGACAAAAGAAGTGGGAGAAATCGATTAGATAAGATAATAAACCAATCTAATCATTGCAAGAGCTTTCGCTGAGTGTATTCTTTTCTCTCTCCTAATGGCAGATAACCATGACTGGACTTAAGCTACTATTAGAGAAAAATAAGCTTACCGGACCGAACTATAAAGACTAGTTGAGGAACATTAACATTGTTCTCACATATGATAAAGTATCATATTTCCTCACTGCCACAGCCCCGCCCAAACCAGGACCTGAATCTTCTGTTGCGGATAGGGAGATCCGCAAAACGTGGGATATTGACTGTGCCACCACCAAATGCCTCGCGCTTGCATCGATGGACAATACACATCAAAAGAAGCACGAGGAGATGGATGTTCAATCCATCTTTCTCCATACAAAGGAGTTGTATGGGGATCAGTCTCGTATCTTACGATACGATGCATCTCAAAAGCTGTTTCAGATGCGGATGGCTCCTGGCGCTTCAGTAGGTGACCACGTTTTGAAGATGATAGCTCTTATTGAATAGCTTGAGGGCCTCGGATGGACAATGGACAACGAGCAATATACGGATATTGTTCTACAGTCCCTTCCCTCTGCCTTTGCTCCTTTCATAGTGAACTTCAACATGCACAACATGGAGAAGTCACTAACCGAACTTCTCAATATGTTGAGAAATGCAGAGAGTACGCTTAAAGTGAAGTCTCCCTACCTGCTTGTTGGAAAATCTTCTTCTTCCGTCCCAAAAGCCAAGGACAAGGGAAAGAACAAGAAGAAATCCACCAAGCCGAGAGGTGGAATAAAAACGACAAAGGCGAAAAACAAATCCAAAGCTGCGGAGTCGGGAAAAGGAGAATGTTTCTACTGCAAGATGACGAGACACTGGAAGCGGAATTGTACTGAGTACCTTGGTTTCAAGAAAAGGAAGCATGTTGATGCTTCAGTTTCAGGTGTGTTCGTAACCGAAAACTGTTTTTCTATAAACTCTGCTTCCTGGGTATTGGATACCGGTTCAGGTTCTCATATCTGCAATTCTGTGCAGGGGCTATGAAATAGAAGAGTTTTGAAGACAGGTGGTCATACTCTCCGGGTTGTAAATGGTTCTAATGTACATGCAGTTTCAGTAGGAGAGTGTCATCTGGGGTTGCCATCGGGTTGTATATTGGTTTTGAACCCATGTTATTTTATACCAAGCATGCTTTGTAATATAATATCCGTTTCTTTGTTGGACATTGAAGGATATCATTTTGTACTGCAGCATAATCTTATGAACATTAAACTAAATCAAGAGTTGATTGGTTGTGGTACACTTAATAACGGGATATACGTCCTTAATCAACACACAGTTTTCAACGTACAACACACAAACAAAAGAAAATTTTCAGATATAAATGAAGCTTTTCTTTGGCATTGTAGACTTGGTCATATTAATGAAACAAGACTAAACAAGCTTCATAAAGATGGATATTTAAATTCTTTTTAGTATAAATCTTATGCGACTTGTCTGTCTTGTATCAAAAGGGAAAATGACCAAAACTCCATTTACTGGACACGGAGAAAGAGCTGCTAAGCTCTTGGGCCTCATACATAGTGATGTATGTGGGCCAATGTCTTCACATGCAAGAGACGGTTTTTCTTACTTCATAACTTTTACTGATGATTTTTCAAGATTCGGTCATGTGTTTTGAAGGAGTTTCTACAGCACCACTACAAGGGTTTAGTAGCATCACACATGCCATTCTTTAAATTTTTAGGGTGCTAAAGAAACTAACCTAAGGATCATACTAGAAAAGCTAGGGTAACAAAACTTTAAACACTTTCATAAGAAGTAAAAGCTAGGTTTAGGGAATACAACCTTCGTAGCTCCCTACGCTAGACTCCTTGGCCAATTGGGGTTTGAAAAAAGCTTTCTTGAGGTCCTCTAAGTCCACGACGATCCATCCGGAGTCCTCTTTGTCCAAGCTAGAAGCTATACTAGATCAAGAGAAATAGTTGAAGCCAACACTCTAAACTAGTTGGCTAGAGTAGTGTAGAATGTTGATGTGGTTTCCTTTCTCACTTAAAGACCCTAACTTGAACACTCTTTCTCTCACTAATGGAAGCTAGAGAGCAAGAGAGAGGAAGAAGAAGATGAAGGCAATATGAGAGCTCAAGATAATGATAAGCTTAGGTTAAAAGATGAGAAAAGAAAAAATATATATATTCTTCTTCTCACCTTTAACCCTAGTTAAAAAATATCTAGATATTTTCTTTTGGATGAAAAATGGCCAAGGAAATATAACTAATGGTTAAGGCAAGGGCGAGTGGAAGAATAAAATAATTAACCATGAATTAATTTCACTTTCATTTTCTATTCCAAAAGGAAATATCATTATATTAAATAACAAGGTGTGAGTCTTATATTGCCACCATCTCATATACAACATGCACATCTATATGTGCAACAATAAGAACATGTGCATACATGCATGCATAGTACAAAAGACAAAAAGGGTCTAAAGTAAAAAGCTAATGGTCAAAGATAAATCAACACTTGATTTAGCAAACCGGTCATATCACATACAACCCGACCAATAGCAAACCGCCCGATTAATATACGGTATCTCATACGCGCATTTAATCGGGTCTCCGCGCATATCTCATATGCACACCATATCGTTTCGCCTGGACTAGGTAACTCCATTGTGGGACTCTAAGACTCGTCAATACACCGGCAGTGGGTGATGATCAGATCAAACACCCCCAAGCCGCATGAGGTCAGCTAAACGTAATGGCCACCCGGGTATTGAGCGATCAGAAGAAAACAAGCGAACCTGTCACAACTCCCGTCGAGCCAACCGACAACACTACCGAACAGTCCGGTCTTTTCGTCAGATATGCTGCATATCGAGTCAAGGGATGGTAACGTCGACCCCAATAACTTAATAAGTCGTGCCGATGAATGGTCTATAACAGATCGAGAAACTACTGATAACATTTATCAGTAAATCTCAACAGCCCTGGCCAGGGACTTACTGATATAGCCAATCGAGCACAGCACAACATCAACCTCCAATACCGGGAGAGACGAAACCCCTCCTATCGCTCATCGCCTTCGTGTGTCTCGGGACTGTACCCAACAGCCACCTGTTTGCACGACTCAGTAGAGCCATGGTAGGGTGGTAATTAAAGTACAGTGGGAGAACACACAAGACTCTATGATGATCTCGGGTCTACAGACTAACCTACACCAGTTTCACCTGAGAACTGCTATCCGACGATAGATATAATTCCATATAGGAGTTCTCGGAGAGTCCGTCCAGTGTACCCAGTCACCACTGAGCACCCGTATACGATCTCGATGTCAAACATCGATGAATGTTGGAACATCCATCGCCCATCATATGGGTCTCCATAACTATAGATGTCCCACTAGTATGATCTCCATCATAATCACTGTAGTCAAGCAAATATTCTCAGGGCTTTATCAATATGTGTGAATGAATAAAAGCATGATCAAATCAACATGTCAGATAAAGAAGAACCAGATAGCATACAATCATGTCGAGTAAGAATGTACACTGAATATATATATATATACACACACACACACACACACACACACACACACATGTATAAATACATCCACTATCATATAATGGCCTCTAGGGCATACATATATCCAACAATCTTCCACTTGCACTAAGGCCAGTTATTGGCGTATCTCATACCCAACAGCTCAAAAAGTCGCTCATGCTGCGGCAGAGGGAGGGCCTTGGTGAGTGGATCCGCAGTGTTATTCTTTGTGTCTACTCTCCTAATCTCGATCTCGCGGCGATCTACAATCTCCCGGATCAAATGAAAACGCATCAGGATGTGTCTAGATCGCAGATGGGACCTGGGCTCCTTGGCTAACGCCATAGCCCTATTATTATCACAATAGAATGGTATTGGATCAATAACGGTTGGAACTACTCCTATCTCCGAGACGAACATCCTCATCCAGACGGCTTCCTTGGCGGCATCATTCGCAGCAATGTACTCAGCCTCCATCGTAGAGTCTGCAACAGTATCTTGTTTGGAACTCTTCCAACTTACCGCCCCTCCATTGAGGGTAAATACAAACCCAGAGATAGATTTGCTGTCGTCCTTATCACTCTGGAAGCTCGAATTGGTAAAGGCCTCCATTTGGAGATCTCCATTACCATACACCATGAACAATTCTTTAGTCCTTCTCAAGTACTTTAGAATGTTCTTCACATCTATCCAGTGATTCTCTCCTAGGTTGGATTGATACCTGCTTACTACACTAAGTGCATAAGCTACATCTGGGCGCGTACATAACATCGCATACATTATAGATCCTACTGCCGAAGCATAGGGTATAATGCTCATGCGAGCTCTCTCTTCATCGGTCTTTAGGCAAGAGTCCTTAGAGAGAGTGACCCCATGGCAGGCGGGTAAGGCACCCTTCTTGGAGTCTTCCTTACTAAACCTTTTTAGAATGGTGTTGATGTACCTGGTTTGGGACAATCCCAATAACCTTTTGGATCTATCCCTATAGATCTGTATGCCCAGAATGTATGTGGCATCACCCAGGTCCTTCATGGAGAACCTTAGTGATAAGAAAGATTTGACAAACTGTAGCATATGAATATCATTTCCTATCAGAAGAATGTCATCTACGTATAATACGAGGAATGTGACAGCTCTCCCTACAGCCTTCTTATAAACATAAAGTTCATCTGGATTTTTGATGAAATCAAACTCTTTGATAATATCATCGAAACAGATGTTCCAACTCCGTGATGCCTGCTTTAATCCATAAACAGATTTAAGCAATCTACATGCTTTCCCGCTGCTCCCACTGTCAATGAAGCCCTATGGCTGATCCATATAAACACATTCTTCTAAATCTCCATTTAGAAATGTCGTTTTAACGTCCATCGGCCAGATTTCATAGTCATAGTGAGCAGCAATAGCAAGTAGGATCCGAATGGATTTAAGCATGGCTATGGGAGAAAAAGTTTCGTCATAGTCCAAACCTGGTCTTTGACGAAAACCCTTCGCCACAAGTATAGCTTTATAGGTCTCTACCTGCCCATCTACACCAATCTTTCTTTTAAAGATCCATTTGCACCCTACAGGTTTTACCCCAGGGGGTACAACGTCCATAGTCCAAACTTTGTTGGTGTACATAGACTATATTTCGGATCTCATGGCATCCAACCACTTTATAGAGTCTCCACTAGTGATAGCTTGCTGAAAGCTGGTAGGATCATCATCCTCCATGATGTAGTCTTCTCCATCACCATCAATGAGGAAACCGTAGTACCTCTCTGGTGGGCGAGTAGTCCTACCAGACCAACGGAGTGGCCGAGGTTCTTCAGTTTCTGTTGTAACAGCCGGTTCAACCAAGTCGTTATTCGTAATCTGTGTTTCTAGAACTTCTTCTAGGTCTACCATTCTGCCATCTGTATCATTTGTGAAAAACTCTTTTTCCAAGAATGTGGCATACTGAGAAACAAACACCTTTTGTTCCTCCTTGTGGTAGAAAAGATATCCATAAGAATTCTTTAGATATCCCACAAAGTTACACATGACCGACCGTGTCTCGAGTTTGTCCGGATTCTGCTTTTTAACATAGGCCGGGCAACCCCAAATATTAATTCTCTTAAGAGATGGTCTCTTCCCATGCCTTATCTCATATGGCGTGGTAGACACGGTTTTGGTTGGGACCATGTTCAATAGAAACGCTGCAGTCTCCAATGCATGCCCCCAAAATGAGACGGGTAACTCAGCATCACTCATCATGGAACGAACCATATCTAATAGGGTCCGATTCCGTCGATCTGATACACCGTTGTGCTGTGGTGTGTAAGGAGGAGTGAACTGAGAGAGAATCCCATTCTCTTTTAGGAAGTTTGCAAACTCTGTACTGAGATACTCTCCACCTCGATCTGATCGAAGCATTTTGATGCTCAAGCCGGTTTGTTTTTCTACTTCGAGTTTATATTTAGTGAATTTCTCGAAGGCTTCGGACTTGTGCTTTAATAAAAATACATGACCGAATCTTGAGAAATCATCAGTGAAGGTAATGAAGTATGAAAACCCTCCTGTAGATTGTGTAGACATTGGCCTGCATACATCACTATGTATGAGACCTAAGAGCTCAGTAGCTCTTTCTCCGTGTCCTGTAAACGGAGTTTTGGTCAATTTACCCTTGATACAAGACTGGAAAGTCGCATAAGATTTATATTCAAAAGTGTTTAAATATCCATCTTTGTGTAACTTGTTTAGTCTTGTTTCGTTAATATGACCAAGTTTACAGTGCCAAAGAAAAGCTTCATTTATTTCTGAAAGTTTTCTTTTATTTGTGTGTTGTATGCTGAAAACTGTGTGTTGATTTAGGACGTATATCCCGTTATTAAGCGTACCATACCAAACCAACATTTGATTCAGGTGAATGTTCATAACATTGTTCTGCAATACAAAATTATATCCTTCATTGTCTAATAAAGAAACGGATATTATATTACAAAGCATACTAGGTATATAATAACATGGGTTCAAAACCAATATACACCCAAACGGCAACCCCAAGTGATACTCTCCCACTGCAATTGTATGTACATTGGAACCATTTCCAACGTGGAGAGTATGGTCACCTGTCTTCAAAACCTTGCTATTTCTCAGCCCCTACATAGAATTGCAAATGTGAGAACCTGAACCGGTATCTAATACCCAGGAAGCAGAGTTTATTGAAAAACAGTTTTCTGTCACAAACACACTTGAAGTGGAAGCATCCCCATGTTTCTTCTTGAGATCCAAGTACTCTGTGCAGTTGCGCTTCCAGTGTCTTGTTTTATGGCAGTGATAACATTCCCCTTTCCCCGATTCCCCAGCTTTGGACTTGCCTTTCCCCTTAACCTTTTTAACTCCACCCCTAGGTTTGGTGGGTTTCTTCTTTATCTTTCCCTTGGCCTTAGCCTTAGGGCGAGAAGCGGAAGATTGCCCAACACTCAAAGCGGGAGTTTTCACTGATTTCAGTGTGCTCTCTACACTCCTTAACATATTAAGGAGTTCAGGTAGTTCTTTCTCCATGTTATGCATGTTGAAGTTAACTATAAATTGAGCAAAGTTGGAGGGGAGAGACTGCAGAATAATATCCGTATATTTTTCATTGTCCATTGTCCATCCAAGGTCCTCAAGCTCTTCTATGAGAGCGATCATCTTCAGAATATGGTCTCCTACTGGTGTGCCAGGGGCCATTGGCATCTGAAACAGTTTTCTTGATGCTTTGTATCGTAATACGCGAGATTTCTCTCCATACAACTCCTTTGTATGGAGGAATATGGCATGAACGTCCTTATTCTCGTGCTGCTTTTGATGTGTTTTATCCATCGATGCAAGCGTGAGGCACTTGGCCATGGCACAGTCAGCGTCCCATGTCATGCGGACTTCAATATCCGCAACTGAGGATTTTGGTCCTGGGACGGGCGGGGCTGGAGCCGTGAGGACATATGATACCTTATCATAAGTCAAGGCAATGTTAAGATTCCTCAGCCAGTCTTTATAATTGGTCCCATTCAGTTTATTTTTATCTAGTAGAAGCTTGAGTCTAGTCATTGGTATCTGCCATTAAAATAGAGAAAAGAATACACTCAGCGAAAGCTCTTGCAAAGATTAGATTGGTTATTATCTTATCTAATCGATGTCTCCCACTGCTTTTATCAAGTTTTTCTTTCAAACCTTAAAAAGAAAACTAGCCAGGATTAATTACATTCTACAACTTCGCTAACCGTTCAGCCAGGCCAGTGTCGGTACTTGAGGGAGGTTCCCCGTGCTTTCGCACGGACCTAATTAATATAAACCTCGTCTTCCCAGAGGCGTAGCCCCGTTTAACACCTTTCTATACACCTAATGAGTTAGCTAATTGTAAAATGCAAAACTCTCCTGGGAGCAACTATTGCCCACAGTGGGATCGGGATCCAACCATCATATGGAAGGTATGCAATCTCATTGCAAATTTCAACTCTTGAAACTCCCGATGTGGTTTTACCCTTAGTACCCATGACCTTAACTATGGCCAACAAGTCATAAGCACTAGTCAAGTTCTACCCGTCATTTCTTGATTAATTAGACCCACTCGCATGACCCTTAACTATGGTCAACAAAGTCACATGAATTTCCTAACTAATCTGCATCATATGCATCGTAGGAAAACATCACTTAGCTACCGTACACTACGCCTTAACTATAGTCAACAAACGTAGCACGAATACTAAGTACTCTACTCCCTACAATGACGGAGGGTTGCGGATGATTTTTAAGAAAATCATTAACGCTTTGAACTTGATATCGTTGTAGAATCAAACGGTTTTCAAAAGGAGTGGCTTAAGCTCTGCAGTTTTGAAATGTAGCTTTTTCGTAAAAAGATGAGTGGTTTTTCAAATCCGATTCTACAACATCTTTTTAGGTTTATTTCTTTACATTAATCATATTAATGTAGTCCCATCATTTAAGTCCTTAAGCCAATCACAGAAAAGAAACGAAAATACAATGTACGCTTATGCCATCCGCATTCGCCGCAATGTTCCGTTATGCACCGTTAGGTTACTTAACTAACGGCATACCGGGACGGGACTAGCGCGGGTGTAAAACATAAGCAATGTCTATTATATATCTCATATATAATTTAGCATTCGTCTCAAATATATTAAGCGATCACATCACAGAATACAGGAAGCAGAAACACATATATGATAATATAGGATATACTAGGACGTCCATATTTAGTATTTAGCGAACAATAGAAAATACGGATTCCACGGTCGTGATGAATAGCCAATCCCACACCCTAGACCCTTACGAGAGCGGCAAGTGAACCTGCCAATTCTGGAGTTAGGAAACCCGGTTTCGACGCCTCGAGATGGTCTCCCACTGGACTCCAGAACCCGATCACTTGTGCTCTCCTCCTTGGGTCTATCCTAATGCAGAAAAGTAAATAATATACAACAATGGTGACATCATCCTCAACCCGGAAGTGCCCCGAATGAAAGAATATTACATTACATATGAATTTTACATGAATGAAAAATAAAACTCTCATCTCACATAAAACCCCGGCTATTCGATCACGACAATCCAATACATCACAACACAGCAACACATAACATCACATGTCATCAACGTAAGCAAGTATGCATACCCCAATTGCCGTTGACATATAGCAACGAAACCGGCGATACGCATACTACGCTTACGGTCGCAGAAACAAGTATCACATACTACTGGGCGATGTTAAACCCTTCGATCGAATTAACGAACACCCACATTCCCTAGCAAGCTCAACACTTGAACGCCGCTAAACAATACCCAAAGTCTATGCCGAAGTATTTAATGGACCAGCCGTAGAAGGGCAGACCCAAGCCTCATTTGTGGCGCCACTAACCATGACAAACACTAAGGTTCAGTCGTAGTTTGGTGGTCACATCTCGAGTTAGGGTTACTTTCTTCTAGAGGGTCCATAGGAATACCTGCATTAGTTATCGAGTATTTTCAACCTAGAAAACACGAGTGTTTGATAATTCGTTCGACCTGCTTAACGTCGCCAAAGTTACCAATACGATGCTATAAAATACGAATATGAACTATTCCGCAAAGAGCCCAATACCAAACTTACATCACATGCAATTCTGGACTACTTAAACAAAACCAGAAACCCCAGAACAAAATATACAAAACACTGGAGCAAAACGATAAGGAGAGGAGCACAGTGGGTCGGCGACGCCGGAAAAATTAGCTCTGTCGCCGGCCCAATCTGAGCCCCCCTTTCGTACTTCACCAGTGTTCTTGTATCAATCTAAACACCACTCTGCAGTTATTTAAATAATTTTTAGGTCACTTTTAAAAAAATTTTACCGAGAGCATTTTTCAAGGGTCTATAATTTCGTATTTTGCGGAAGTTTTCATTTTCGTATTCTTGTAACATCGCCTAGGCTTCTAGTTAGGCTCTGATACTATGAAGGAGTTTCTACAGCACCACTACAAGGGTTTAGTAGCATCACACATGCCATTCTTTAAATTTTTAGGGTGCCAGAGAAACTAACCTAAGGATCATACTAGAAAAGCTAGGGTAACAAAACTTTAAACACTTTCACAAGAAGTAAAAGCTAGGTTTAGGGAATACAACCTTTGTCGCTCCCTACGCTAGACTCCTTGGCCACTTGGGGTTTGAAAAAAGCTTGCTTGAGGTCCTATAAGTCCACGACGATCCACCCAGAGTCCTCTTTGTCCAAGCTAGAAGCTATACTTGATCAAGAGAAATAGTTGAAGCCAACACTCTAAACTTGTTGGCTAGAGTAGTGTAGAATGTTGATGTGATTTCTTTTCTCACTTAAAGACCCTAACTTGAACACTCTTTCACTCACTAATGGAAGCTAGAAAGCAAGAGAGAGGAAGAAGAAGATGAAGGCAATATGTGAGCTCAAAATAATGATAAGCTTAGGTTAAAAGATGAGAAAAGAAAAAATATATATTTTCTTCTTCTCACCTTTAACCCTAGTTAAAAAATATCTAGATATTTTCTTTTGGATGACAAATGGCCAAGGAAATATAACTCATGGTTAAGGCAAGGGTGAGTGGAAGAATAAAATAATTAAACATGAATTAATTTCACTTTCATTTTCTTTTCCAAAAGGAAATATCATTATATTAAATAACAAGGTGTGAGTCTTATATTGCCACCATCTCATATATCAACAACCATGATAGAATAAGTGTATGCATGTATGTGTGCATGCACATCTATATGTGCAACAATAAAAACATGTGCATACATGCATGCATACTACAAAAGACAAAAATGGTCTAAAGTGAAAAACTAATGGTCAAAGATAAATCAACACTTGATTTAGCAAACCGTTCATGTCACATACGACCCGACCAATAGCAAACCGTCCGACTAATATACGGTATCACATACACGCATTTTATCGGGTCCCCGCGCATATCTCATATGCACACCACATCGTTTCGCCTGGACTAGGTAACTCCATTGTAGGACTCTAAGACTCGTCAATACACCGGCAGTGGGTGATGATCATATCAAGCACCCCCATGCCACAAGAGGTCAGCTAAACGTAACGGCCACCCGGCTATTGAGCGATCAGAAAAAAACAAGTGAACCTGTCACAACACCCGTCGAGCCAACCGGCAACACTACCGAACAGTCCGGTCTCTTCATCAGATATGCTACATATCGAGTCTAGGGATAGTAACGTCGACCCCAATAACTCAATAAGTCATGCCGATGAATGGTCTATAACAGATCGAGAAACTACTGATAACATTTATCAGTAAATCTCAACAGCTCTGGCCAAGGACTTACTGATATAGCCAATCGAGCACAGCACAGCACAGCATCAACCTCCAATACCGGGAGAGAAGAAACCCCTCCTATCGCTCATCGCCTTCGTGTGTCTCGGGACTGTACCCAACAGCCACCTGTTTGCACGCTCAGTAGAGCCGTGGTAGGGTAGTAATCAAAGTACAGTAGGAGAACACACAAGACTCTATGGCGATCTCGGATCTACAGACTAACCTGTACCAGTGTCACCTGAGAACTACTATCCGACGATAGATATTGTTCCATATAGGAGTTCTCGGCGAGTCCATCCAGTGTACCCAGTCACCACTGAGCACCCGTATACGATCTCGATGTCAAACATCGATGAATATGGGAACATCCATCGCCCATCATATGGGTCTAGTATCATATACGCTAGTCTACTCTGGTATATCGATGCCCCTTCTCGATACACCTACGACTAGGGACTTTTCAGGATATGCTTATAAACTACAGATGTCCCACTAGTATGATCTCCATCATAATCACAGTAGTCAAGCAAATATCCTCAGGGCTTTATCAACATGTATGAATGAATAAAAGCATGATCAAACCAACATGTCAGATAAAGAAGAACCAGATAGCATACTATCATTCGAGCAAGAATGTACACTGAATTTATATATATATATATACATGTATAAATACATCCATTATCATATAATGGCCTCTAGGGAATACATATATCCAACATGTTTTTGATAAAGCATAAGCCTGAAGCTTTCGAGAAATTCAAGGAGTACAAACTTGAAGTAGAAAAACAAACTGTATTGAGCATCAAGAAACTTCGATCAGATCGAGGTGGAGAGTATCTTAGTACAGAGTTTTCGAACATCCTAAAAGAGTATGGGATTCTCTCTCAGCTCACTCCCCCTTACACACCACAGCACAACGGTGTGTCAGAGCGACGGAATCGAACCCTATTAGATATGGTACGATCCATGATGAGTGATGCTGAGTTGCCCCTGTTGGAGATAGTGCCCTCAGAGTCAATTATTAGGTCACAGGTACGTGATTGCAATGATTGATGGAGGACCTATCCCGGTAGGACAGTCTTACTCGAGATGATAGTATGCTATCTGGTTTACCTTTATCATCGTGTACTGCTTTAAGTGACCTGACAAGTCGCTATTACACGTTGATAGAGCCCCTAGGATTCTTGCTTGACAACTAGCAGTATGAGGGCGATCATATAAGTGGGAGCTGGGGGTCTATAAGCATATCCTTAAATGGTCCCTAGTCGTGTGAGTTTCGAGACAGGGCATCGATACTCCAGAGTAGACTAGTGTATACAGTCGAGACCCCGACGAGGGGCGGTGGCCGGTCTCACAAGCCACTGGTGTCAGTTGGATCACCTAAGATGTATACAGGTGCTCATTGGGTTATGAGTACACCGGACAGGACTCGCCGGGAACATGCTAGTTGGTCATATACCAGACGTCAGATGGCAGTTCCCTGGTGACATGTGTACAGGTTAGTTCATCGACCTGGGGATCGTCATTTGTCTTGTGTAAGTTCCCACTGTACTTTGATTACTTCACTACCACGGCTCAAAGGAGTCGTGCAAACAGGTTTTAGTTGGGTACAGTCCCGAGCCACATGGAGGCAGCGAGAGTATCTTCAGGGGTTCGTCTCTCCCGGTATTGGGGGTGAGGTCGCGTTGTGTCTAGGAGAGCCATTACATGAAGCCCTCGGCCGAGGCAAGGAGATTTGCTGGTAGGTATTCCAGCAGTATCTCAGGGTGTTCTGGGCTACACTCCGACACGACTTGTACCGCTTTTGGGGGTCTGACTTTTACCAACCCCCTAGGCCCGCCATGCGATACTCATAGACGAACGGACCGGACTGTACGGATATTGTCACTGACAGGCTCAGTAGGGTTGTTAGGTTGAGTTCGCTCACAGAAATCCCTTTTAGTCAATACGTGGTAGCCCGTTACGTATTGGCTTATACCTCTGACGTGCTAGTGGTTAAATCCACAACCATGGTGTTGACGAGTTTTTAGAGTCCCCCACATTCAGTTACTCAGCTTTCGGGCGAAAGGTTGTAGAGGCCGTATGGAGATATGGCGAGATCCGATCAGATACGTGCGTTATTGCACGGATCAGGATCGGACAGTTTGTACTATAGGCCGTATGGATATATGGCAGGGTTCGATCAGATACGTCCGGTATTGCACGGATCAGGATCGAACGGATCATACTAGCCGGCTTTGGTTTAAGCCGGATCCTAGTATAGTACAGTGTGAATTTTGTCTCATTGCATTTGTATTTCGGTCGGAATACAAATGCGGGTGTGTATGCACAGTATTGGGGTTTTCCTGTAATTTATTACGGGACCAGTTTTCTGGAGTTGCCAGTTTGCTTTCCGTTTCGGCCAATTTCCTTTGTATCGTTCATTAGCCGAAGATTGGTGGAGCAGGGCTTATTTGCATTGTTGCAAATAAGTATTTGTGGAGGGGTTCTTTGCATATTCTTGTGTCATGATAGCTTTTCCTTGACCTTGACTTCTAGCTCCATCATGCCTCGACTTTTGTAAGACATGATGGTTGATGATGTTTGTGGTTGAGTGTGGGTTTGGGTTTGTGATGATTTCCTTTCATGATATCTTTTGATTCTCATCTTGCATGATTGAGATATACACTCCCTCATTCATTTTTCCCTCTCTCAATTATTCATTCCAACCTCACCATTTTGGCATGGCCGGCCAGTCCCTTTTGGGGGCTGTCCAAATTTTGAGTGTGGGTTTTTTGGCTCATTTCATGTTGGAAAATTCCCACAAGATCAATCTCCAAAGCTCCAAGTTCAATCCCTCCACCAATGGCAACCTCCACAACCCCAAAATGAGACACAAGTTTTACACAACCATCTACAGCAAATCTTGGGCACGTCGACTAGCCAGCTTCGTGCCCGAGTTGCCTCGGCATTGAGGTGGGAGCCCGTAAAAGAAGTAGGCGATGTGGTGCACTTCCGGCGACGA
Source organism: Agapanthus africanus (assembly GCA_030015575.1). NCBI lineage: Eukaryota > Viridiplantae > Streptophyta > Magnoliopsida > Asparagales > Amaryllidaceae > Agapanthus > Agapanthus africanus. The sequence continues at coordinate 215,347,303 of JASDDO010000004.1, forward strand.
GGTGGAGACCGGAGCTTCCGCAGGAGATCGGGACGGCGACGAGAAGACCGGAGGACTTGGATCAGTCGGTATATCTCTCTTCCCTTTCTTGTAGTTAGCTAGGACTAATTAATGGTTCGATCCGGGTATTAGTGCGCGGCGGTTTGCCAGTTCAAGTAAAATTTAAAGTTTATCACCGCTTCCGCATTTGGCCGTCGGATTGACGGCCGGGGCGCCGCCGTGGACTTACAGTGGTATCAGAGCCTCGCCATTAACTTAGTCTAGCTTGGTTTAATGTGTTTTGCATTTCCGATCGACCAAAATTCCAAAAACTACATTTTTGCTAGCGACAGTTTTCTGTTGAAATTTTTTGGTCTCCAAAAATTTTTCAGGTTGTATAAAAGTACTGTGCTGGAAGACCTAAGACTACTGTAGAAATTCGAGACACTGATCTCTTCAGGGGAGCGCGAAACCGCGGCAAAACCCTACTTGTTGCCGCGGTTCCGCCGCTGTATTGATGGATCGGTGTGTACAATTTTTCCAGTAGGCTTTAGGGGTTAAAATTGGGGTTTTGGAATATTAATATTGGGCCCAGAATTTCTTGATCTGCTACAGTATTGTTTGGGGGCCCACTTGTTAATCTTTGATCAATTGGATATTTTAAACACATTATTTCACAGTATTTACATTATATCTGCGACCGTGAATGTCACTTGATCGGTAAATCCGGTCTAACTGCTATAGCCCGGTTAGACGGATTTGCGAACGTGACTTTCACGTCGATGTTCTGTTTTTGCTGTGATGTTGCGGATCGGTCGTGGGGGATAGCCTGGATGCAATGCTAGTACTGTGTTGTTGTATTATATACATTTGATATTGCGGGGCGAGCGTCCGACATGTGGACTGCCGTCACTGCCTGTTTGTATTATTCTTTTGGGGCACGACCTGGTTGCTGTCGATGTACCCGTTGTTTGTATATTTTACTTTCTGTACTAGGATTACCCCACGGAGGAGTGCACGGATAGCCGGGTTCTGGAAGGCAACAAGCCCGCATCTCATGGCATTGAGACGGAGGGGGCTTCACTCTAGGATTGGCGGGCTATTCGCCGCACTCGTAGGGGGTACAGGTTGACCCAGGAGGGGTGCCCAAGTTGCCAGATTCCGTGAAGTGCTGGGTGGTCCATTCACGGAGCAGAAGGGGGCTGCCTCGCTTCAGGTTTTGGCGGGTAACTTGCCGCGCCCGTAGGGGTCTAGGATTTCATTGCACGGGCTATCCATACGACCAGGGGAACGTCGGGTTTCAGCAGTGGCTCTGTGAAACCCGGGGATCCCAGATATCTGTATTGTTTCTGTGATGCTGTTCATTCTCTGTGATGTTGCATTTTATCACGTCTTGAGCGAATATAATATATTGGTATATATATTAGTAGATGTTGTATATGTTTTGCATCCGCGCTAGTCCAGTCCCCGCTCTGTCGTTAGTTAGCTAACCTAACGGGTAATGACGGGACCCAGTGGTGAATGCGGATGGCATATACGTACATTAGTATATTTTCGTTCTTTGTGGTGTGATCAATTGATGGGACTGCGTTGATTCGGATCAATGCAAGTTAAAAAAAAAAAACTAATCTGATGTTCTTGGAACACTTTTTCAAAAATCTGTTATTGCAAGAACGTTCACTTTTGTTTTGCATCGTGATATTCAGTTGGAATATCCTGCTCCTCAGGCGACGAGGCAAGGGCCGAGATCCCTTCACCGGGAGTGACCCCTTGGACAAAAAGTTTGCGTCAGGGCATTAACTTCACTATAGCCGATTGCTTTTGCTTTGCACCGTGGTATTCAGTTGGGATATCCTGCACCTCATTCTACGGGGAAGGAGCCGAGATCCCCTCACCGGGAGTGACCTCTTTAGCAACGGTTTTCGTCACTATATTTTTAAAAGCTATCCGTTCCATCGACGATATCAAGTTCATTACGTTAAAGGTTTTCGCCAGAAACCATTCGTAGCCCTCCATCATTTCAGTTAAATATTCGGTAGTATTCAAGCTATGTATTTTGACCTCACGCCAAGGCATAGTGTTTGGTAGCTGCCGGGTATTTATCTGTTGCATAGATAGATGCGTTGGTTTGGGACAGTCGTACTACTATTTTGGCCTATGTCAAGGGTATGTACGGGTGGGTTCAAATTAACCTGGATAATGATGGGCAGAACTTGACATGTGACTTATGATATTTTGACCTCACGCCAAGGTCATAAGAGCATGGGGCAGAAATCACATCGGGAGTTTCAAAAGAACTGAAACTTGCCAGATATGCGCATACCTTCTGGAGTGTGATGACGTGAGCGGATTCCGTCACGTTATCATGCGATGAGAGTTGGATCCCGATTCACACTGATGAGTTAGTTTACTCCTCGGGTGACCCCGACTAATTCTTCTTTCAGGTTTGGGGGAGAATTTGAGGTACAGTGGGAGGATTCCAGATTAGATAAATTGGTAACCATTATGATCTAGGTTAGAGTGCACGCTGAGTGTTTCTTTTCTCTCTCTCTTTGGCAGCGACCATTGACCCGACCCTAAGACTATGACTCAGTGACCAAGTTGACCGAACCTTCTTAAACACTGGCTTTTGGATTGTCAGAGTTGCGAACCTCATTGCCACTCCTACTTTTACCCTTTTCTCCAGGACACCCCGTATTACTACGAACGTCCACTTCCATTGGAAAAAACCATCGTATGGTTAGATACGAACTCTAAGGAATTTATTCGAGGATGGTTTCAGGTTCTGGAGAAAACGGATAGGATTATTCAGTTGTCTTTTCCTTTTACCTTCTCTCAAGTTGTGAGTACTCCTTGGTTTAGGGGATAGTACACCTATTACGCAAATTGGATAGTCTTCTTCCAAACCTTAGGCTGGTGCCGACCGGTAGGGAATGAAGAAAACCAATTAGCCTAACGATGGTGTACAGAAGGTGTTAAGTTCAGACAAAGCAAGGGATTAGTAAGAGGGCAAAGTAAATTGCGACAGATATTCACGACCAAACCAAGTATTCCTTCGCCAATCCTAAATCACCTTTGTATTTCTCCAGGACACTCCGTATCACTACGAAGATCCACAGTTTATTGGATACTCCATCGTATGGTTATATACGAACTCGAAAGGAACTTGTTCCAGTTCGGGGATGGATTCTGGTTCAGGAGAAATAAGAATAAGGTTTATTCAGGTGTCTTTTATCTTCACCTTCTCTCGCATTGCGAGTGTTCCTAGGATTAGGACAGTACACCCATTATGCTTATTGGATAGTCTTCTTCCAAACCATAGGCTGGTGCCGAACGGTAGGGAAGGAAGAAAACCATTTGGCCTAAAGGGGTGTGCAAAAGGTAATGACTAAAGACATATGAAGAGATTTGGAGAGGTGGCAAAGAACTATACGGTTACTGTCGTGAATCTGGAAGAGGCATTACTAGGAATACCAGGATACGCCATCGAAACATTTCGATGTTTCAGTCTCACTGTGTACTGTTAAAGGAAAACTGATTTCCCGATTAGATACTTACTCCAGGGTATGTATTTACCAGGTATGATTCTCACATCTGTATGGTTTTACAGATGATGAGTGGGAGTAGGTTATTGGGAATTGGGTGATCATCCTCATTATATCGGGATTCGTTGTAATCGGTGATATTTGAGGAAATCACCTGGGTTGTTTGCCGGTCGGCAAATTTTTGGTTTTGAATATCCGCTGTTATGCACCAATTTCAAATTGATATATCTGTACGTCTATTTTCATAGAGTGAGATATACCTTTTTGAAATTATATCTGTGACATTTACCTATATCAGTGGATGGTTAGGTAAGGAGCATTAAACAGCGGTGTAATTCTTCTTAACCATAAGTACAGTTTTCAACCTACGACACACAGTGAATGAGTTATCAGACTCAAGGGACTTAAACAGAATATTGTATGTTGTCCAGGGTCCATCAGGACAGAGGGGTTGGTCCTCGTACTATATTCTGTTTACTTATGACTTCTCTAGTTTTTTGGCAAGTGTTTCGCGGAAACACAGGGTCCGAATTTTAAGAAGTTATAGGTATTTGAATAGAGTAGAGAACCAGGTGTAGCAAGTATCGGGATTCTTCAAAGAGATCGAAGATGTAGATACTTGTGTATGGTATTCAGTTGATAGTAATGATAAAGAGATCTTGCTTCTCTTTCAGGTTACTCATAATTGGAGGTGCTCCTAAGTTGAGTAACGCTGATCGGCCTCCTTCCATTTAGTTCACATGCGCTGGAGACAGCTACATGATTTGAATCTGGTTCAATTAAATAAGTGCCTCTAGTTCTATATTGGATATAGAACAGTTCATATCTTAACGATGTTAAGGTACGGGGAGTTGTCCGGCTTATGATTAAAACCAGACTCTGGATAACTCAAGGCACGTTTCTGTAATGGCTGTTTGTGGGTTGACCCAGGCTATGACGAGGGTTGATTTTCTACCATCTGGATGAACAATAGCAATGTTGTTCTAGACTCGCCACAGTTTTATTAAAAATGGATTTTTTCAGAAAACAGTAGTGGGAGTATGGTAGAACTGGAAGTGATTCCAGAACCACAAACGATTACTGAAGATTTGACAAGGAACCTAAAGATTCAATCTGGATTGACATTCTATTGGCCACTCCGCAGATACGGTGGGTAACTTCAGGCACCCGAGAGGTACTACGGTAGCCTCAAGGACGGTGACAGGGAAGTTCTTGTTTACCCACAATTACCATTGCTGTTGTTCCAGGCTGCGAGACCCGGCGGGAGGATGAGTATAGCATTGTTCTAAACTTGCTTTAGAAGTGTACGTTTGTATGACTCTGCCAGAGGGTTGTCGTAGTCAGTGGGAGCAGCGGAAGTATTGGTGGACAAGTAGCTTATGTCTAATTATAGACTAAAGCAGATGTAGCGGAGATAGATCATCTATTTCTGACGTGACAGTCATGGGTTTGACTTCATTAGAATAGGGGATGGATCTGTTGAGAAGGTAGTAGGGTGTGATGTCATGGTATTTGGATGACATACACAGAATAGGAAAAGAAACTCCTATACTACGATCGGTTATACTTTGGTCGTCACACAGTGGTTTCTCCACAAAGGAAATGGATTTTATATCAGACATACTGGTTACTGGATCTATGGTTTTAGATCTAGATTTGGGTGGTTTCCCAATTAAGGGTACTTAGACAGCATTCTAAGAGTATTTAGAATTGACGACTCTTGGAATGGTAGTATACCTGTAGGTGATGGAGTCACCCTCTCTAAAGGTGTCTTACAGACTAAAGTAGAGAGGGATGTGCATGATTGGCAGATCACTTGCTCAGGCAATTGAGTCAATCATGAGATGTCAAGTACCACACCAGATGTTGTTCTTGCACTAGATGCAATAAGTTGACATTGTTCCAATCCTGGAGAAACGATCGGAAGCAGTTTTAGAACATAAGTGGATGTTCTAGGAATATGATAACGACAGCCTCATTCGGGAGACAGTTATCATTCCAGGCTTACAAGGTGACATGGACGACAAGGAGGTTGTCAGAGTTATAGTTTTCCCTCCGATGAGGGGCAGTATTTTGGACAGGTGGTCCAAGGCAATACTGAGGGTGGCATGGCGCAGGATACTGATTAAGTTCAGTTGACGATACAGTCTAAGAAGTTTGGATTTGGAGTTCATTTATGAGCTAGGTCCCATCAGACATCCAGACATTCTAAGACAGGTATTGCTCATTTCGGGAGATGGGTTTCTCCGCGAACTTGAGATTTAGAGAGACATAGAAAGAGACTACAAAGCGGATCCACTCACTGAGGCTATTCCTCGAACGCAATAGTTTCGCAAACGAGCTTTGTGAGACTGACTAGTAGAGGAGTTGGGTGTTCGGTATCACACGGGCTGTGAGTATACGACATCGCAATAATTAGCCTTGAGTGCAAGTGGGAGATTGTTGGAGATAGTGCCCTCAGAGTCAATTATTAGGTCACAGGTACGTGATTGCAATGATTGATGGAGGACCTATCCCGGTAGGACAGTCTTACTCGAGATGATAGTATGCTATCTGGTTTACCTTTATCATCGTGTACTGCTTTAAGTGACCTGACAAGTCGCTATTACACGTTGATAAAGCCCCTAGGATTCTTGCTTGACAACTAGCAGTATGAGGGCGATCATATAAGTGGGAGCTGGGGGTCTATAAGCATATCCTTAAATAGTCCCTAGTCGTGTGAGTTTCGAGACAGGGCATCAATACTCCAGAGTAGACTAGTGTATACAGTCGAGACCCCGACGAGGAGCGGTGGCCGGTCTCACAAGCCACTGGTGTCAGTTGGTTCACCTAAGATGTATACAGGTGCTCATTGGGTTATGAGTACACCGGACAGGAATCGCCGGGAACATGCTAGTTGGTCATATACCAGACGTCAGATGGCAGTTTCCTGGTGACATGTGTACAGGTTAGTTCATCGACCTGGGGATCGTCATTTGTCTTGTGTAAGTTCCCACTGTACTTTGATTACTACACTACCACGGCTCAAAGGAGTCGTGCAAACAGGTTTTAGTTGGGTACAGTCCCGAGCCACATGGAGGCAGTGAGCGTATCTTCAGGGGTTCGTCTCTCCCGGTATTGGGGGTGAGGTCGCGTTGTGTTTAGGAGAGCCATTACACGAAGCCCTCGGCCGAGGCAAGGAGATTTGCTGGTAGGTATTCCAGCAGTATCTCAGGGTGTTCTGGGCTACACTCCGACATGACTTGTACCGCTTTTGGGGGTCTGACTTTTACCAACCCCTAGGCCCGCCATGCGATACTCATAGACGAACGGACCGGACTGTACGGATATTGTCACTGACAGGCTCAGTAGGGTTGTCAGGCTGAGTTCGCTCACAGACATCCCTTTTAGTCAATACCTGGTAGCCCGTTATGTATTGGCTTATACCTCTGACGTGCTAGTGGTTAAATCAACAACCATGGTGTTGACGAGTCTTTAGAGTCCCCCACATTCAGTTACTCAGCTTTCGGGCGAAAGGTTGTAGAGGCCGTATGGAGATATGGCGAGGTCCGATCAGATACGTGCGGTATTGCACGGATCAGGATCGGACAGTTTGTACTATAGGCCGTATGGATATATGGCAGGGTTCGATCAGATTCGTGCGGTATTGCACGGATCAGGATCGAACGGATCATACTAGCCGGCTTTGGTTTAAGCCGGATCCTAGTATAGTACAGTGTGAATTTTATCTCATTGCATTTGTATTTCGGTCGGAATACAAATGCGGGTGTGTATGCACAGTATTGGGGTTTTCCTGTAATTTATTACGGGACCAGTTTTCTGGAGTTGCCAGTTTGCTTTCCGTTTCGGCCAATTTCCTTTGTATCGTTCATTAGCCGAAGATTGGTGGAGCAGGGCTTATTTGCATTGTTGCAAATAAGTATTTGTGGAGGGGTTCTTTGTATATTCTTGTGTCATGATAGCTTTTCCTTGACATTGACTTCTAGCTCCATCATGCCTTGACTTTTGTAAGACATGATGGTTGATGATGTTTGTGGTTGAGTGTGGGTTTGGGTTTGTGATGATTTCCTTTCATGATATCTTTTGATTCTCATCTTGCATGATTGAGATATACACTCCCTCATTCATTTTTCCCTCTCTCAATTATTCATTCCAACCTCACCATTTTGGCATGGCCGGCCACTCCCTTTTGGGGGCTGTCCAAATTTTGAGTGTGGGTTTTTTGGCTCATTTCATGTTGCAAAATTCCCACAAGATCAATCTCCAAAGCTCCAAGTTCAATCCCTCCACCAATGGCAACCTCCACTACCCCAAAATGAGACACAAGTTTTACACAACCATCTACAGCAAATCTTGGGCACATCGACTAGCCAGCTTCGTGCCCGAGTTGCCTCGGCATTGAGATGGGAGCCCGTAAAAGAAGTAGGCGATGTGGTGCACTTCCGGCGACGAGGTGGAGACCGGAGCTTCCGCAGGAGATCGGGACGGCGACGAGAAGACCGGAGGACTTGGATCAGTCGGTATATCTCTCTTCCCTTTCTTGTAGTTAGCTAGGACTAATTAATGGTTCGATCCGGGTATTAGTGCGCGGCGGTTTGCCAGTTCAAGTAAAATTTAAAGTTTATCACCGCTTCCGCATTTGGCCGTCGGATTGACGGCCGGGGCGCCGCCGTGGACTTACAGCCCCTCTCCTTTTGGGGGCATGCATTGGAGACTGCAGCTTTTCTGTTCAACATGGTTCGACTAAGACCGTGTCTACCACTCCATATAAGATATGGTATAGGAAGAGACCATCTTTTAAGCGAGTTATGATTTGGGGTTGTCCGGCTTTTGTCAAAAAGCAGAATCCGGACAAACTTGAGATACGATCGTTCAAATGTTTATTTATGGGATATCCAAAAGATTCATATGGATATCTCTTCTACCACAAAGAGGAAAAAAGAGTGTTTGTTTCTCGAAATGCAACATTTTTTGAAAATGAGATTTTTCCAAATGATGCTGATGGCAATGTGGTAGATCTAGATGAGGTTCTAGAAACACAAATTACAAATGACGACTTGGTTGAACTTGATGTTGCAACAGAACTTAATGAACCTCAGCCACTCCGTAGATCTGGTAGGACTTCTCGCCCACCGGAGAGATACTACGGTTTTCTCGTTGATGGCGATGGAGAAGACTGCATCATGGATGATGATGACCCTACCAGTTTTCAGTAAGCTATCACGAATGGTGACTCTATGAAGTGGTTGGATGTCATAAGATCCGAAATGGAGTCTATGTACACCAACAAAGTGTGGAATTTGAATGTTGTGCCCTCTGGGGTAAAACCCGTAGGGTGCAAATGGATTTTTAAGAGAAAGATCGGTGTAGATGGGCAGGTGGAGATGTATAAGGCAAGGCTTGTGGCGAAAGGATTTCGACAAAGACCAGTACTGGACTATGACGAAACCTTTTCTCCTGTAGCCATGCTTAAATCCATTCGGATCCTACTTGCTATTGCTGCTCACTATGACTATGAAATCTGGCAGATCGACGTTAAAACCGCTTTTCTAAATGGTGAATTAGAAGAATGCGTTTATATGGATTAGCCATAGGGCTTCATCGATATTGGGAGCAGCGGGAAAGCATGTAGGTTGCTTAAATCCATTTATGGATTAAAGTAGGCATCTTGGAGTTGGAACATCTGTTTTGATGATGTTATCAAAAAGTTTGATTTCATCAAAAATCCAGATGAACCATGTGTTTATAAGAAGATTGTAGGAAGTACTGTCGCATTCGTCGTACTGTACGTGGATGGCATTCTTCTGATAGGAAATGATATTCCTATGCTACAATCGGTCAAACTGTTCTTATCACAAAGGTTCTCCATGAAGGACCAGGGTGATGCCTCGTACATATTGGGCATGAAGATCAATATGGATAGATCTAAACGGTTATTGGGATTGTCCCAAACCAGGTATATTAACACCATCCTAAAGAGGTTTATTATGGAATACTCCAAGCGGGGTTCCTTACCCGCTAGTCATGGAGTTACTCTCTCTAAGGACTTTTGCCCAAAGGCCGATGAAGAGAGGGCTCCCATGAGCATTATACCCTACGTTTCTGCTGTAGGATCTATAATGTATGTGATGTTATGTACACGCCCTGATGTAGCTTATACATTGGGTATAGTAAGCAGGTATCAATCCAACCCAGGGGAGAATCACTGGACAACAGTGAAGAACATTCTTAAGTACTTGTGAAGGACTAAAGAAATGTTCTTGGTGTATGGTAGTGGAGATCTCCAAATGGAGGCCTTTACCGATTCGAGCTTCCAGAGTGATTGTCACGACCCGAAAGAGCACGTGACTGGCCCTTGAACCATATGAAGTCTATAGGACCCCATCTGACCCAAGTAAGCTAAAAGCCCAGCAATCTAAAACCATTTAAAGAGTAAATAAGGAAAACTGGTTTTGAAAAGTAAGGAAATCATGTTTCGAAAATCAAAGGTTTTAAATAACTAAGCCGAATGTGTATTTTTAAAATGTGTAGCCTTTCCTGAAAATTTCGGCAGAGTTTCCTTTGTAAAAACTGGCCCCGAACGGGGTACAACAAGAATAATATATAAAGAATGATAAAAGGCATCCCCAAGCGGGAGCTATCTCTTCGTCAATCGACGGTCACAACCACGCAAGCAATAATAATATACAACGCCAAAGGGCGAGGATCAAAACCCAAAAAGAAACTCAAAACAGCCAGAAAACCGTAATACTACAAGCGCGACTCTAAGGTCGAAATAATATACAAGTTTTGGTTGATGGAAAGACTAGATACAATAAATAATATAAGTACAATGGTGGTTCTTGATACAAAAGAGACCACCTACCAAATGCAATTCACCCGCAAGGAAGCAGTGTGCCAGGAATGCCGCAAAGGAACCTGTACGGCAAAACCTGCAAGAACTGTGGCACAACGGGGGTGAGTTGCCAACTCGTGAATAGAAAATATCTACAAGCAGAGATCGAATGCATGACCCATCCTAGGTCAATACGATGAGATATAAATAAACCTCAATATGAATAAGACTGAAACATGCTAAACTGGCAATGTAATCTCTATACATGAGTGCAGTGTCAAGTACTCGTGCCAGTGCCTCAGGTAATAGCATATCATAAATGTGAGGTACAATCAATGAAATCAATCTGCATGTACGTGGATCCCGTCCACTCGTCACCCAATGACAATAACCATCATGCATGTAAATATCATCAGTATATGCATGGAAATATGAGGATATAAACCACCCGTGTCCCTCGCGACACGTCAAAATCATGGAGCCGGAGTGCCCAGCATCGGCACTCGAAAACATCATGAAAACTGTGCCCAGCATTGGCACGTAAATCCTCATATATCGGGCTCCGTCAGTCCGGATCGGCCCACAGGCTCTGTCTGCGGTATCGGCCCTCGGTCCCGGCAGTACGCCTATATCCATCTATCGACTCTGGTCGGTATCCTACGGATAACCGCCAGGTCCAACAAAATCACCGGTAGGTACTCGCCACCCTGCCAGGCTCATCGTCTACTCCACGAGAAACATTTCCTGCCCCGGGGAACCATACCGGGTCCACCATGTACCCGCAATCGGCCTCATCCGCCTCCTCGAATCGGGTTTCACATGTCGCTCTCAGTACAGAGAAAACACATGGTGGACGCACTGAAATATCATATCAAGGGTAACCGGGTTTTCAAATCAATTACATATCCTCTTTGAAAACACCCACGGTTCCCAAAAACCAGAAATATCATGGAAACAGCATATCTCAATGCGTATAATCAGAAAGCAACATGTATGCGACATATAGCAGAAAAGTAAGAACATCAATATGTCATGCAAGGGTCAAATCCTGAATGCAACAGTACTACAGTGTAGTGACATGGCAATTATCGATGATGAAGTGTGTGAGCCGGCAACAGTGTACGTGGAACATACGCATCATCGATAATGGTGCTGGTGTCCTAGCAGCATGACTGAAATATATCAACAATATAAGCGATGCAATGCAAACAGCATGAATGTGCGGAATCAAGTAATCAACGCAACAGTTGAGAACCTGCCTCAAAAGATATACCATGCAACCTTGCCTTTTGAAATAAGACGAATCAGGGCTTTTGGTAAAATAAGGGCTACGGTGTTTTAAGAAAAGATGCGCCTTTTTAAATATCCGTATAAACCCTTTTGCTTGTCTTTAAAATATCCCTGATTTGTTAGTTTTGAAATAGGTATGACTCGGGTCTAGTCTAACGCCTACTATGCGAACTACGAACCCACAGTCAAGTCAAAAGAGAGGGGTATGGAAACCACCTAAATCTGAGTCGATGTCACATATCTCATCACATGACAGGCATCACTACCATCATATCACATCTCCAATATGAACTCTGTCATGTCGCCAAATCTCACAGTCTCAATCGAATCTCATCGACTCATCTCAATCCCACGTATCATCTTCAAAACCCATATATAAACACATAGTCCCATACCCATGTGTAGATATACACACCACCATATGCGCACAGATATATGAAAGAATGTATGCAAGTATGTGTGTATGTGTGAGTGTGGGTGCAACCACTACTCTAGGGTTCGCACTACTCAACCAATACATCCTTATTATTACCAATAATCCATTATTACCATCAATTACCCTAAACAACACATAATAAATATATGTGTGTATACGTATTCGTATATATCACCACGAACTGCGGGGGTGTTATACGCCATCCACCCGACTTCTCCCCGTAGATATAAATCTACTCACCTTGCTTCTCATATGTCGGTGCCGATGTCGCCATCTTCATCTTCTTTGCCTCAACATCTCGTAGGGTACCTACAAGTATATCACAATGCTAAAGCACATGAAAATCACATCGGAAACCAAAATAGCACACGCTACCCACATAGGTAAAAACCTATCGACTCGCATGTAAACACGATCAATATCCACTTGTCGTTGACGTCCAAACGCCACCCGACAGGAATGAATCACAAAACACCAAAATCCATGCTAAATCATACACCAACATAGGAAAATCAACCCAGATTTCACCCTAGATGGAATCAGTCAAAACTAGACATACCCAGGGTCAAAACTAGAGGAAATGGGGCCATGCATAGAAAACGAGGCAAATCCACCCTGCTCTGGCCGCAAATTGCGGCCAGAATGGGATAATTGGCGGCCTCAAAGTGGTGTTGGGGTCTAGGGTTTGGGGTGATGGTTCTCTGGTGCCTGCACATCTCACTGTCAACTCAGTTTTATTTTAGGGGTCTCGGGGTGATATCAGATTCAACAAAACACTTCCAGATTTACCGTTTTCCCCGATATCGATTCCGTAATTCCGTATTCTGGTTTCACGTTCAGGTTTGGGTTCAAATTAGCATCACACAAGGGATTCTAAGGTCACCACGATCCTCAATTTCATCTTAAGTTACAGATTTTACCCTAAACCCTAACTTGAATTCTCTAAAATCCACAAACATCACAATATCGATATGAAACTAGAATAGATACACAAGGAATTGAAATAGTACTCTAATAGGTGAAGAAATTACCTCCTTTGGCAACTCAAGAAAATTCTTGAGTTGCTCTAAGTCCTCCAAATCCAAACTTGCTTGGTTCAATGTGTAGCTAGTGAGCTTGGGATTAAGTTTTGTGAAGTGGGAATGGGGTTTTGGCTTTGTTTTCATGATGGATCTAGGGTTTTAGTGAAGAGGGTGAGAGTGAGGGAGAGGGCAGCAGCTCATCAAGGGAGAGGGGAGAGAGAAATGAGATGGGAGAATGATGAAGGGAAGGGTCAAAGTCAATGCAACCTACTCTCTCTCTCTCATCATCACTTATTTTATCTTTTCTTTTCTTTTCCTCACTAAACTCTTTTCACTTGAATAGTGAACCCAAAAGAAAGCCATGGCAAAAGAAATGTAACACAAGTGTAACAAGTGTGGAAAATGATATGTGCACATTTTTGCTCAAAAGTGCTAAAAATCAAATTAGCGATTTTTAATCACGATTAACACTAAATTAGCATATAACTAATCTTAAAAACTTTAAAATGGCATAATTCCATAAAATACCCAAATTTTAGAATTTTCCATAATTTTTCCCCATTTATTTGTATTTAATTATACCAGAATATTAAAATATTCATTAAAATAATATTAAATTATAAAATTTCCCAAAAATCATATTTTATTATTTTGAAGATGTTACAATCTACCCCCCTTAAAGAAATTCGGTCCCCGAATTTAAATTTAAAACCCCCAAATGCTAAAATATTTCAATACAAATTCCAAGTCATCGGGGCTCCGAAATCATCTATACCTAAAACATCATAGCGCAATGCATGCGCAAAAGTACCGAGCAGATAACTCAAAAGCAACACTCCATCAAGCATCCCGCAATCATCAGAGTCATGGTAAAGACACAAATGTCAAATCCAATACAAAATCAATATGATATAAATCAGAACTATACATGTAGACATCCAATCTATACATGTGAATAGCTGATGAAAATGCATGCCCAATCTTTTAAGTCACTGTGCGATGCGCGTAACACTGCACAGTGGCGGACGTTTTTCACAAGAAAATAACTATATACGTATATACATATCCTTTGTTGAATAGGTGCGTTCCGCCGTTTTTGAAAACAATTTAGAAGGGTTTCCTTGTTTAAAACGTTTCGTGTCATATCAGACACGTAGGTATATATATATCGAGACCATAGCTCGCTCTTGGAAATCCCTTCGAACTATCAATGCATGCAAAATATATCCAGGTATTGTCCTCTGACTAGTCCTGCTCAGTATGAAAACAAATATCCAATATCATAAAAATGTACTGCTCCAAAAGGAATAAATCCCAAAAATGCAAATAACACCACCCTGTGCGTCTGGTGCGCACGGAAATCAAAATCCATATATGTGCCATACAGGTGCACAAAACAACATCTAGGTGCAACGGGTGTGCACGAAACATCTATCATAGGCAACGTGTGTGCCTGACAGCCAAAACAGGTGCATCTGACATGCACGAAGAATCTCGATTTAGTGCATCTGGTGTGCACCAAAATCGTATCTCAAAACATGCGCCCAACATGCGCGAAAATCCAAATCGGTGCATCCATCGTGCACGAATGAAAATCTAAACCCTGCACACTCAATATGCACGGAATCACAAAAATCCAATAGCAACGCCGAATATGCGTAAGTCCAGTCAAAAGCACGGAGTGCAAGAATCCACATCAATATCACAATCAAAATCGACATACCCAAAGGCATCAAATCGAAGTCAGGTGCAATCGTAATGCACAAAATATAAATCCGGTGCAACAAAGGCACGAAATATAAATCTGATGCGATAAACGCAAGAAACACAAAACTGGTGCGACAAACGCACGAAGTATAGAACTGGTGCATCCCATGCACAAATACCAGCAATAACTCAATTACGTAAGCAGCAACACCAAGTGTACCCAGATATGAAGAAAATCATAAACATGTGCAACTGCGTGCACAAAACACATATCAATGCACCACAAGCACAGATAAGCTATACCTAGTGCAAAATCAAAACACTAAAAGTACATGAAACTCTGCTGGAAGCGTAAATCAAATCACCGGCATAAAATAGGCATGAAATCGCAATCAACACCTCAAGAGTAATAACTATGTGCAAGGTATAAATACCCAGTAAGTGCAACCATGGTGCACAAAATCAAATATCACGAAACTCAGTCGTCAAGACTAAATCATGCGAATAGATCGCCCAAAATACCGAAATCCAAAGCAACGGATACGTGATAATCAAATCACAAATCATAAATACCGTCGTCGGTATATCCTTCTTCAGGGTCGAGAAGGTACCGGTACATCCGATGCTAGCTGCGCAAGATATCTACTTGCCTCTTGCTCGCGGCTGGCGTCCTCTGCCTCTGGTTCCTGATCTTTCCTGTAGATTACCAATCTCGCAATCCATCGGCTCATCGGCCCGGTCAGGTGTGCTGACAGGAACGATTCCGTTCTGGCACTTTCCTGGTCATCTCTCGGTCAATCCTCACGACCACTCGTAAAGCAGCACATCTCTGGCGCCGACCTCGGGTCCTCTGAATACCCATCACACATCCGATCCTGGGTGCAACTCTTATTGCAGCAGTGTACTGGAAGGAATCCTACTCAAGGTCTCTTCTGATCTTGCCTAAGCCAAACTGTAAGGAGGCTGGTACTCTGGCGTAATCTTTCCTCGCTTTCTGAACATCTGCACCCTTAGTACAACATCTCCTCGAAAGCTGGTCGCATCTCTGCACCTCTGTATGCATGTCCGGCCTTAGATCTTAACGGGGTGTAGTAACAGCTCGTCTGCCTCTCGCACGAACTTCTTGTCCCGCTTGTCTGTATCATCGACCATTCGACGCCGCGTCTCTATCTGCGCACTGCAATGTCCTCGGCTACGGTCCACCCGAAGTCTCTAACACGGACTCGAAATCACAAACTCAGTATCTTCATCACTCAGTAGAAGACATCTATCTGAACACGTCCTCAGCGTGCATATCGCATCTCTGATGTCAGCGGAGTGAAACGTCATCTCGTCGAAATCTCGTGCGAACTCTTTACTCCACCTTGCTCCAATATCGACTGATTCGAACTCATCTCATCGTGGCAACACAAACTGCGCTCCGACGGCTATGCTCGTACCTGGAGTCTCCCAAGCAGTGTCCCATCACATGATATCCGAAAGATGTCGAACCATCCGATCGACTCGTCAGAACCTCACACCCAAGAGCTCAACATCTCGGGTACAGTTTAATAGTATCGAGTACATACCACAGCATCGGTGGTCCAGCCGTAGAAGGGCAAACCCAAGCCTCACTAATGGCGCCGAGGAACTGCCGCAAACCCTAAGGTTCAAAGGCTTTCACACGGTCATTAAGTCGAGTTAGGGTTTCATTCTTCTAGAGGGTCCATAGAATCGCTTGCATGTCTTTTCGAATACTTTAAACTTGGAAAATGGGTTCCTGACATTCGATCGTCTCAATCGACTCTCAACGAATCTGCGTGAAGTCGTCTCTAGCTGGAATCAATCTACCTGATGACCTCGCATCGGGGTAAGTGAACGAACCACAGGTCCTAGTCATTAATCCTCGGTGACTAGCGACTCACTATCAAAACTCTAAGAATATGCTCATGCTGCAGTAGCTCCAATCATCTGGGCGATATCTCATCACTCGCAGCAACAACTGGCTCATTCGTAGGTACGCTAAGCAGCGCCTCAATCATCCTGGATAAGCGATATATCAACGGTCATCACATCCTGGCTAGCCTCTATCAGGGGCTCAATCCTCTGGTGCCGATCAGCATACCCGGGAAATCTCGCAACAGCGATCTGTCAAACGCTCAAAGTGCGGAAACACAAAATACGAAGCCTCAATGCAACCGTATGTCTCTGGAATCACGCCCCGGTCAGCCCTCGTCCATAACGAGCTCATGCTGACGCAACTCGAGCCGTAGCTCACTCTGCCCGTGCAATCGCGGCAGCAAAACCATAACCAGTATCGATGAAGATAGATCATAGGAAGGAATATAATACGGTGCAAGAAAATGTACAACCTAAGGTTTCTTAAGAGAAGTGGCGTGTCGTAAGTATGCCGCGGAACATACCCACGGTACGTCACTCTACTTTAGTCACCTATTCCATCAACCAAGGGTCATCCTACACGACGAAAGTTCGGGTTTAATACCCCCTCGACTAAGTCTATGTTCCGTAAGGTCAAGCCTAAGTTCCGTATATAAATAACGCCCTAGGCTCCACATAGTCAAACTCAGACTCGAATCAAGGTCAACCTAGCGCTTTGATACCAACTTTGTCACGACCCGAAAGAGCACGTGACTGGCCCTTGAACCATATGAAGTCTATAGGACCCCATCTGACCCAAGTAAGCCAAAAGCCCAGCAATCTAAAACCATTTAAAGAGTAAATAAGGAAAACTGGTTTTGAAAAGTAAGGAAATCATGTTTCGAAAATCAAAGTTTTTAAATAACTAAGCCGAATGTGTATTTTTAAAATGTGTAACCTTTCCTGAAAATTTCGGCAGAGTTTCCTTTGTAAAAACTGGCCCCGAACGGGGTAAAACAAGAATAATATATAAGGAATGATAAAAGGCATCCCCAAGCGGGAGCTAGCTCTTCGTCAATCGACGGTCACAACCACGCAAGCAATAATAATATACAACGCCAAAGGGCGAGGATCAAAACCCAAAAAGAAACTCAAAACAGCCAGAAAACCGTAATACTACAAGCGCGACTCTAAGGTCGAAATAATATACAAGTTTTGGTTGATGGAAAGACTAGATACAATAAATAATATAAGTACAATGGTGGTTCTTGATACAAAAGAGACCACCTACCAAATGCAATTCACCCGCAAGGAAGCAGTGTGCCAGGAATGCCGCAAAGGAACCTGTACGGCAAAACCTGCAAGAACTGTGGCATAACGGGGGTGAGTTGCCAACTCGTGAATAGAAAATATCTACAAGCAGAGATCGAATGCATGACCCATCCTAGGTCAATACGATCAGATATAAATAAACCTCAATATGAATAAGACTGAAACATGCTAAACTGGCAATGTAATCTCTATACATGAGTGCAGTGTCAAGTACTCGTGCAAGTGCCTCAGGTAATAGCATATCATAAATGTGTGGTACAATCAATGAAATCAATCTGCATGTACGTGGATCCCGTCCACTCGTCACCCAATGACAATAACCATCATGCATGTAAATATCATCAGCATATGCATGGAAATATGAGGATATAAACCACCTGTGTCCCTCGCGACACGTCAAAATCATGGAACCGGAGTGCCCAGCATCGGCAGTCGAAAACATCATGAAAACTGTGCCCAGCATCGGCACGTAAATCCTCATATATCGGGCTCCGTCAGTCCGGATCGGCCCACAGGCTCTGTCTGCGGTATCGGCCCTCGGCCCCGGCAGTACGCCTATATCCATCTATCGACTCTGGTCGGTATCCTCCGGATAACCGCCAGGTCCAACAAAATCACCGGTAGGTACTCGCCACCCTGCCAGGCTCATCGTCTACTCCACGAGAAACATTTCTTGCCCCGGGGAACCATACCGGGTCCACCATATACCCGCAATCGGCCTCATCCACCTCCTCGAATCGGGTTTCACATGTTGCTCTCAGCACCGAGAAAACACATGGTGGACGCACTGAAATATCATATCAAGGGTAACCGGGTATTCAAAACAATTACATATCCTCTTTGAAAACACCCACGGTTCCCAAAAACCAGAAATATCATGGAAACAGCATATCTCAATGCGTATAATCAGAAAGCAACATGTATGCGACATATAGCAGAAAAGTAAGAACATCAATATGTCATGCAAGGGTCAAATCCTGAATGCAACAGTACTACAGTGTAGTGACATGGCAATTATCGATGATGAAGTGTGTGAGCCGGCAACAGTGTACGTGGAACATACGCATCATCGATAATGGTGCTGGTGTCCTAGCAGCATGATTGAAATATATCAACAATATAAGCGATGCAATGCAAACAGCATGAATGTGCGGAATCAAGTAATCAACGCAACAGTTGAGAACCTGCCTCAAAAGATATACCATGCAACCTTGCCTTTTGAAATAAGACGAATCAGGGCTTTTGGTAAAATAAGGGCTACGGTGTTTTAAGAAAAGATGCGCCTTTTTAAATATCCGTATAAACCCTTTTGCTTGTCTTTAAAATATCCCTGATTCGTTAGTTTTGAAATATGTATGACTCGGGTCTAGTCTAACGCCTACTATGCGAACTACGAACCCACAGTCAAGTCAAAAGAGAGGGGTATGGAAACCACCTAAATCTGAGTCGATGTCACATATCTCATCACATGACAGGCATCACTACCATCATATCACATCTCCAATATGAACTCTGTCATGTCGCCAAATCTCACGGCCTCAATCGAATCTCATCGACTCATCTCAATCCCACGTATCATCCTCAAAACCCGTATATAAACACATAGTCCCATACCCATGTGTAGATATACACACCACCATACGCGCACAGATATATGAAAGAATGTATGCAAGTATGTGTGTATGTGTGGGTATGGGTGTAACCACTACTCTAGGGTTCGCACTACTCAACCAATACATCCTTATTATTACCAATAATCTATTATTACCATCAATTACCCTAGACAACACATAATAAATATATGTGTGTATATGTATTCGTATACATCACCACGGACTGCGGGGGTGCTATACGCCATCCACCCGACTTCTCCCCGTAGATATAAATCTACTCACCTTGCTTCTCATATGTCGGTGCCGATGTCGCCATCTTCATCTTCTTTGCCTCAACATCTCGTAGGGTACCTACAAGTATATCACATTGCTAAAGCACATGAAAATCACATCGGAAACCAAAATAGCACACGCTACCCATATAGGTAAAAACCTATCGACTCGCATGTAAACACGATCAATATCCACTTGTCGTTGACGTCCAAACGCCACCCGACAGGAATGAATCACAAAACACCAAAATCCATGCTAAATCAAGTTGTAAATCATACACCAACATAGGAAAATCAACCCAGATTTCACCCTAGATGGAATCAGTCAAAACTAGACAAACCCAGGGTCAAAACTAGAGGAAATAGGGCCATGCACAGAAAACGAGGCAAATCCACCCTGCTCTGGCCGCAAATTGCGGCCAGAATGGGATAATTGGCGGCCTCAAAGTGGAGTTGGGGTCTAGGGTTTGGGGTGATGGTTCTCTGGTGCCTGCACATCTCACTGTCAACTCAGTTTTATTTTATGGGTCTCGGGGTGATAGCAGATTCCACAAAACATTTCCAGATTTACCGTTTTCCCCGATATCGATTCCGTAATTCCGTATTCTGGTTTCACGTTCTGGTTTGGGTTCAAATTAGCATCACACAAGGGATTCTAAGGTCACCACGATCCTCAATTTCATCTTAAGTTTCAGTTTTTACCCTAAACCCTAACTTGAATTCTCTAAAATCCACAAACATCACAATATCGATATGAAACTAGAATAGATACACAAGGAATTGAAATACTACTCTAATAGGTGCAGAAATTACCTCCTTTGGAAACTCAAGAAAATTCTTGAGTTGCTCAAAGTCCTCCAAATCCAAACTTGCTTGGTTCAATGTGTAGCTAGTGAGCTTGGGAGTAAGTTTTGTGAAGTGGGAATGGGGTTTTGGCTTTGTTTTCATGATGGATCTAGGGTTTTGGTGAAGAGGGTGAGAGTGAGGGAGAGGGCAGCAGCACATCAAGGGAGAGGGGAGAGAGAAATGAGATGGGAGAATGATGAAGGGAAGGGTCAAAGTCAATGCAACCTACTCTCTCTCTCTCATCATCACTTATTTTATCTTTTCTTTTCTTTTCCTCACTAAACTCTTCTCACTTGAATAGTGAACCCAAAAGAAAGCCATGGCAAAAGAAATGTAACACAAGTGTAACAAGTGTGGAAAATGATATGTGCACATTTTTGCTCAAAAGTGCTAAAAATCAAATTAGCGATTTTTAATCGCGATTAACACTAAATTAGCATATAACTAATCTTAAAAACTTTAAAATGGCATAATTCCATAAAATACCCTATTTTAGAATTTTCCATAATTTTTCCCTATTTATTTGTATTTAATTATACCAGAATATTAAAATATTCATTAAAATAATATTAAATTATAAAATTTCCCAAAAATCATATTTTATTATTTTGAAGACGTTACAGTGATAAGGATGACAACAAATCTATCTCTGCGTTTGTCATTACCCTCAATGGAGGGGCAGTATGTGTTAGTGTATATGCCCTAGAGGCCATTACTGTATTATACTAGTTTGTATATTACTTAATAGAAGCTTGGGATATTCACAGTTGTATATACAATCTTGCTCAAAATAGTAGTATGCTACTTGGTTTGTTTCTACTTCAATGTGTACATGTATTTATTTTAGTATATCACCTATACACATTAGTGGAGCCCTTAGGATCTTTGTTTGATTACCAGCGTTGTGATGGCAGACACTAGTGGGGGCTGGGTAATCTATAAGCACATCCTTATGCAGGTCCCTAGTCGCAGGACTATCGAGACAGGGCATCGATACTCCAGAGTAGACTAGCGTATGCGCTTCTCATCCCAGAGTGGGAGATGGTCTGTCCCACAGCCATCAGTACGTCGTACTGGAGATAGTATGCGGGTGCTCGTTAGGCTACGAGTACACTGGACAGGACTCGTCGGGAACTGACCGGTTGGTATTATACATATCGTCAGTTATCAGTTCCCAGGTGACATGAGTACAGCTTAGTCCACTAACTTGACACTGTCACTTCGCCTCAAGTGTGTTCCCACTGTACTTTGATTACTACCCTACCACGGCTCAAAGGAGTCGTGGAAACAGGTAGTAGTTGGGTGCAGTCCCGAAGCACTTGGAGGCAGTGACGGTTAGACAGGATTCGTCTCTCCCGGTATTGGGGGTTGACATCGCGCCGTGTCTAGGAGAGCCATTACACGAGTAGTCCCTGGCCAGGGTAAGCGAGATATACTGGTAGGCTTCCAGTGTTATCTCAGGGTGTTTTGGGCTTCACTCCGACATGACTTGTACCGCTATTAGGGGACTGACGTTTACCGCCCTCCTAGGCCCGCCATGCGATGTATCAGACGAATAGACCGGACTGTACGGAGACTGTCACATTCAGTCTCAGTAGGAGTTCAGATGGGTTTCACTTTGTCGGTCTTCTTGTCAGCATCTACCTGGGGACCGTTACGCACAGTTAGTGCCACTTGCGATTTGTGGTTAAACCCACTGCCATCGTAGTGTCGAGTCTTTAGAGTCCCACACAGAGAGCTATTCGCCTTTAGGCAAAAGAGTAGAGGTCGCATGGTTTTGCGACAGGTCGCATGGTTTTGCGACAGGGTTCGGTCACATCCGTGCACTTGTGCACGTACAATGTCCGGACAGTTAACACTAGCGGGCTTTGGTTTAAGCCAGATCCTAGTGTACGTTTTGGGATTGATTTTATCTCGTATGTATTCATGTTCCTCGGAACGCGGATGCGGGTGTGTATGCACAGTTGACGGAGAGACAGAGGCAGAGGATTCTCATTAGGGTTGTTGACTGTTGACTGTTGACAATTGACTTCTTGCTAAACCCTAATGAGAATATGATATATGATTAACAATAATATTAATTAAGTATTATAGTGACATGGTTGTTGAGGGGTTGACTTTGTTGACTTGTTGACTTTGTTGACCGGTTGACTAGGTTGGACTAGTTGACCATTATGATGACAATGGCTATCATTTCATGGCAAAGACTTTTTGCTTGCTTGTTCTCTTGTGAAAAATGAGTGCATGAAATGATATGGCTATTATAGCTTAAACCATCACATAATACTTGATTGCTGTGTTTTGTTATGATGGCTTTGGATTATGAGAGCCAAGAGAGAAAAGTCTTTCTCATTCTATCATTTTTATTCTCTCTCTTGTTCTTGAGCTCTCATCCTCTTCCTCTTGCTCTCCCTCTCTCTAGTCTATGGTTCACTTGTCTCATGTGTTGAGAAGAAAGAACCATAGAAGAAAATCCCAACACACTCTCCTCTACTCATTCTAGTTCATAAGGTTTAGCAAACCGAGTGTACTAGTTTCTTCAAAGCTCGAAGAAGAAGCCAAAGGTAGAAGCTTTCGGGTGGATCGATCTTCGACGCAAGGAGACGACGGAGTGAAGCCAATCCGTACACCATCGAGAGTCAAAGACGAAGGAGTTCAAAAAAGAAAGGTATAACCCCCTAACCGAGTAGTTAACAACTCATAGTTAGGTTGTTAGTTAGATGTTTAACAAAGATCCGGTTTTGAGTCCATGTTACCGCCTCTAGAAAATTGTTTTTCACCAAATTCCGCATGCCCGAAAGTACCGGGAGAGGTAGCATGGACTTAAAGTGGTATCAGAGCCTAGTTAAACTCTATCTAACATGTTAGCATAGTAGCTAGAAATTCGATCGGAGAAAAAGTCCCGAAATGAACCCGAAATTCATGCTTGCTGTCGAATTTTTCCTCTGTTCCAAAAATGATAAATCATACTTTAAAATTCGGCTCAGGGTTTTTATAGCAAACTGCTAAAATTTCATCAACTGATCCGATCAAAGCGCCGCGAAAACGCGGCGGGAGCGTGCTCCCGCCGCGGTTCCGCGGCCGAGTTGACTCGGCCGTGGGAAATTTTGGTTGCGGTTTGTTCAGTGGGGTATTTTGGGAATTTTGGTATATATTTTTTTCAGCCCAGATTTTCCAGAAAGAAAATTTTGTTTTTGGGGCTTTAATAACCGTATTTTGATCGAGTTTCTAAAGACTTAAGCTGACGGGTTTTTATCTGTGATGTGATATTTGTATTGAACGTCTGCTAATCGCTATATGTCGATTAGTGGGAGTTATACAAATATGAGATCTGTAATGTTGTTGGTTTGTGTATATGAATTCATTGGATTGTCGAGGGTGAATAGCCGGGGGTTGTGAGACGGGAGTTTTCTTTTCTTTCAATTCATGTAAATTTGTAAATTGATGTAATAATTATTTGTATGGCCGCACAACCAGGTCGGGGTTGTAGCCGTCATTGTATAACTTCTTTTTACTTTTTTTGCTCCTAGGATAGACCCATGGAGGGGGTGCACAAACTACAGGGTATCCCGAAGTGCCGAGTGGCCTACTCACGGAGTTGAGGGAGGTTGCTTCGCTTCGGGTACTTGGCGGGTAGTTTGCCGCACCCGTAGGGGTCTTGGGTGGGGTATTGGCTATTCACCACGACCGTGTAATCTGATTTTTGTTACAGGCTCGTACGAATTGCGGGTTCCTAGTATATCCAATGTGTTCATCTGTGATCTGAAATGTCTATCATTGCAATATATCTATATATGATATTATTTAGGCGTTGCTTATGTTTTACAGCCGCGCTAGCCCACCCCCCGCTCTGTCGTTAGTTAAGTAACCTAACGGGTAATGACGGGGCCCCGTGGCGAATGCGAATGGCATAAGCGTACGTCATATTTTGGTTGTTTTCTGCAATGGTAGGATTAAATGATGGGACGCATTAAAAGAACTAATGCAAGAATATCACGCATCAAAAGAACTATTGCAAGAAAATAAACCAAGTAAAAGTCGTTGGAACACTTTCGAAAAACCACTCGGTTCTTTTCAAAACCAACTTTTAAAATGCGGAGTTTGAGCCACTCCTTTTAAAAGCTATCTCGTTCCATCGATTATATCAAGTTCACTACGTTCACGGTTTCGCCAAAACCATTCGTAGCCCTCCGTCGTTTCACATGGATAGTCAATAGTATTCAAGCTATGTATGTTGGCCAAAGTCAAGGCATAGTGATTGGTAGCTATTGGGTATTCATATGTAGCATAGATAGATGCGTTGGTTTGGGACAGTCGTACTGCCATTTTGGCCAAAGTCAAGGGTAGGTACGGGTGGATCCAAATTAACCTGCAGAATGACGGGTAGAACTTGACATGTGACTTATGATATTTTGGCCAAAGTCAAGGTCATAAGAGCATGGGGCAAAAATCCACATCGGCGGTTTCAAAAGAACTGAAACTTGCTAGTGTTGCATACCATTTGGAGTGTGATGATTCTGGTAGGATTCCTTCAGTTTTGTCACGCGATGATATTTGGATCCCGATCCTACTGTGAGTATATGCTACTCCTCGGGAAATTTCTCACTTAACGATCAATGCTATAAACCAAGTAGGTGTCTAGAAAGGTGTTAGCGGGGCTACGCCCCCAGGGAAAAGAGGTTCTTAAATTAAGGAACTTCGTGAAAGCGTTGGAAAACCTCCCTCGAAATACCGACACTAGCCTGGCTGAACGGTTAAGCAAGTATTGTACGGTGAGATTGATCCTGACTAATTCTTCCTTTTTGGTGTGAGGAGGGATTCGAGAAACAGTGGGAGCCATCCTGTTTAGACAAACTAAAAACCATTCTAAACTTGCAAGAGCATCATGCTGAGTGTTTCTTCTCTTTCTCCTAATTGCAGCGACCA
Organism: Agapanthus africanus; assembly: GCA_030015575.1. NCBI lineage: Eukaryota > Viridiplantae > Streptophyta > Magnoliopsida > Asparagales > Amaryllidaceae > Agapanthus > Agapanthus africanus. Next base: position 215,372,963 of record JASDDO010000004.1, read on the forward strand.
ATCTACATGACTGGACTTAAGTTACTTCTAGATAAAAACATACTGACAGGGCCAAACTACAAAGATTGGCTCAGGAATGTCAAAATGGCAATCACTTACGACAAGCTGGGGTATCTTATTACCACCAAAGCTCCCCCTGTCCCAGGTCCCACCTCCAGCGTCGCGGATAAGGAAATCCGTAAGACTTGGGAGATTGATTGCGCGAAGGCCAGGTGCCTCGTGCTTGCCTCTATGGACAACGAACATCAGAGGAGGCACAAGAATATGGACCTCGAGTCCATAATTCTCCATACAAAAGAACTGTATGGAGAGCAGTCTCGTATCGCAAGATACGAAGTGTCGAAGAAGTTATTTTCGGCAAGGTTGGCCGTCGGATCATCGGTAGCGGTACACGTACTTAAGATGATTGGCTACATAGAAGAGCTCGCGGACCTTGGGACCACGTTGGAGAATGAGCTCTATACGGACTTGATTCTCCAGTCCCTTCCTTCCACTTACGCCCAGTTTATCCTGAACTTCAACTTACAAGAAAAGGAAGTTGAACTTTCAGAACACCTCAACATGCTGAGGAGCGCAGAGGGCACCCTACAGAAAGGTAGGGAAACATCCACTTTGTTTGTAGGAGGATCTTCCTCTTCTAGGTCCAAGGCGAAAGCCAAGGGAAAGAAGAAGAAAGCCCCCGCCAAACCAAGGGGCGGTGTTAGTAAAGTGGATACGAAGGGAAAGGCAAAGGCAACAAAGAAAGCGGGGCAGCTTATGGATAAAGAAGAATGCTTCTATTGTCATAAGAAGGGACACTGGAAGAATGATTGCAGGGCTTGGAAAGCCAGACACAGGAACTGAAGCAAGTTGCGGCTTCAGCTTCAGGTGTGTATGTTATTGAAAACTGTCTTTCAATAAACTCTACTTCCTGGGTATTGGATACCGTATCAGGATCTTATATCTGTAATTCTTTGCAGGCACTGAGAAAGCGTAGGGTTTTGAAGGCAGGTGATATGACCCTCAGAGTTGCAAACGGAGCTGGCATGGATGCTGAGTCCGTGGGGGACTATCACCTGGGCTTGTCAGATGGACATGTTTTGGTTTTGCGTAATTGCTATTTTGTACCCAATGCAACTTGTAATATCATTTCTGTATCTTTATTATCTAAAGAAGGTTATGAATTTGCATTTGTAAGTAATGTTGTAAACATTCACCTTAATCAAGTTCCGATTGGGTCAGGTACATTAAGCAATGGTATATACGTATTAAAATAACCACAGATTTTCAATGTCGAGAATACACACAAAAGAAAGTCTCCGGAAATAAATCAGACTTTCTTATGGCATTGTAGACCGGGTCACATCAATGAGAGAAGGTTGACGAAGTTACATACAGAAGGATATTTGAATTCGTTCGAATATCTATCGTATGCCACTTGTCAATCCTGTCTCAAAGGAAAGATAACAAAGACTCCGTTCACAGGACACGGAGTAAGAGCGAGCGAGCTCTTGGGACCCGTACACAGCGACGTGTGCGGTCCAATGTCTACACATGCGCGAAGCGGTTATTCTTACTTCATTACTTTTACGGATGACTTTTCAAGGTACGGTTATGTCTTCTTAATAAAACATAAATCCGAAGCCTTTGGAAAGTTCCAGGAATATAAGAATGAAGTAGAAAAACAAACCGGCAAAAGTATCAAGATTCTATGATCGGATCGAGGTGGTGAATACTTGAGTGCCGAGTTCCTGGACTATTTAAAAGAGAACAGAATTCTCTCTCAGCTTACTCCTCCATACACTCCGCAACATAACGGTGTATCGGAGAGACGGAACCAAACCCTAATGGATATGGTACGGTCCATGATGAGTAACGCTGAGTTACCGCGATCATTCTGGGGGTATGCGCTAGAATCAGCTGCATACCTTTTGAACCGAGTTCCTACTAAGACTGTGCCTACTACACCATATGAGATGTGGTGTGGGAAGAGACCCTATCTTAATCACATTAAGACATGGGGAAGTCCAGCTTTTGTCAAAAAGCAGCATGCGGACAAGCTCGAGGCACGCTCAGTACAGTGCAAGTTCGTGGGATATCCAAAGAACTCCAAGGGATATTTCTTCTATTGTGAAGAGGAACAAAAGGTTTTTGTTTCTCGTCATGCCCATTTTCTAGAACACCAGTTCTTAGAAAAGGAAATAAGTGGGAGCGCAGTAGAACTGGAAGAAATTCCAGAACCACGAGCTATTACTGAAAGCTTAGTAGAACCAGAGGGTTCGAAAGATCAGGACATTCCTACGCCGCTCCACAGGAGTAGTAGGCAGTCTCATACGCCCGAGAGATACTACGGTTTTCTCATAGACGGGGATAGAGAGGATTGCATCATAGATTATGATGAGCCTACTAGCTTCCAGCAGGCCGTTCAGAGCGTTGACTCGGTAAAATGGCTGGATGCAATGCGGACCGAAATGGAGTCCATGTACACCAACAAAGTATGGACGTTGGACGTTGCTCCAGACGGGGTAAAACCCGTAGGATGCAAGTGGATCTTCAAAAGAAAGATTGGTGTAGATGGACAGGTTGAGACCTATAAAGCTAGACTGGTTGCAAAGGATTTTCGTCAAAGACCTGGTTTGGACTATGACGAGACCTTTTCTCCAGTAGCCATGCTGAAATCCATTCGGATCCTTCTTGCCATTGCTGCCTTCCACGATTATGAGATTTGGCAGATGGACGTAAAGACCGCTTTTCCAAATGGAAATTTAGAGGAGTGTGTGTCTATATGGACCAGCCAGAGGGTTTCATTCAGAGTGGGAGCAGCGGAAAGGTGTGCAAGTTGATTAAGTCCATTTACGGACTAAAGCAGGCATCGCGGAGTTGGAACATCTGTTTTGATGAGACGGTCAAGGAATTTGGCTTTATCAAAAATCCAGATGAACCATGCATCTATAGTAGATTTGTAGCGAGAACTGTGGTATTCCTCGTTTTATACGTGGATGACATTCTCTTAATAGGAAATGACATTCCTATGCTACAATCTGTCCAGAGGTTCTTGTCACACAGGTTCTCCATGAAAGACATGGGTGATGCCTCATACATCCTGGGGATCCGGATCCATCGTGATAGATCCAAGAGGATATTAGGACTTTCACAGTCCAGGTACATCGACACCATACTGAAAAGATTCAGTATGGAAGATTCCAAGCGCCGTAATCTACCGGCTTGTCACGGGATTACCCTCTCTAAAGAGATGTCTCCCAAGACTGATTTGGAGAGGGATCGCATGTCTATTATACCCTACACTTCTGCGGTAGGCTCTATAATGTATGCGATGTTGTGTACCACACCGGATGTAGCTTATGCACTGAGTGTGGTAAGCCGGTATCAGTCAAACCCTGGGGAGAAACACTGGATAGCGGTAAAGAACATTCTCAAGTACCTTAGAAGGACTAAGGAGATGTTCTTGGTGTATGGCGGAAAAGACCTCCAGATCGAGGCCTTTGCTGATTCCAGCTTCCAAAGTGACAAGGATGATTCCAAGTCCATGTCGGGTTTTGTCTTTACCCTCAATGGAGGGGCGGTGTGTTGGAAGAGTTCCAAACAGGAAACCGTTGCAGACTCGACGATGGAAGCGGAATACATCGCTGCATCTGATGCCGCAAAAGAAGCTGTCTGGATGAGGAAGTTCTTGAAAGAACTTCAGGTGGTTCCGTCCATTGTTGATCCAATACCTCTGTATTGCGACAACAACGGGGCTATAGTTTTAGCGAAGGAACCCAGGTCCAATCAGAGATCCAGACACATCTTGAGGCGGTATCACCTGATCAGTGAGATCGTGGATCGCCAGGAGATCGAGGTCCGGAGGGTTGCTTCAGAAGATAAAACTACAGATCCATTCACCAAGGCCTTGCCCCAGACTCAGTTCGAGCGGCTGATCGAGATGATAGGTCATCGATACGCCAGTACATGGCCTTAGTGAAAGTGGGAGATTGTTAGTGTATATGACCGAGAGGCCATTACTATATCATACTAGTTTTTATATTACTTAATGGAAGCTTGGGATATTCACAGTTGTATATACAATCTTGCTCAAAATAGTAGTATGCTACTTGGTTTGTTTCTACTTCAATGTGTACATGTGTTTATTTTAGTATATCACCTATACACATTAGTGGAGCCCTTAGGATCTTTGCTTGATTACCAGCATTGTGATGGCAATCACACTAGTGGGGGCTGGGTAATCTATAAGCACATCCTTATGCAGGTCCCTAGTCGCAGGACTATCGAGACAGGGTATCGATACTCCGGAGTAGACTAGCGTATGCGCTTCTCATCCCAGAGTGGGAGATGGTCTGTCCCACAGCCATCAGTACGTCGTACTGGAGATAGTATGCGGGTGCTCGTTAGGTTACGGGTACACTGGACAGGACTCGTCGGGAACTGACCGGTTGGTATTATACCTATCGTTAGTTATCAGTTCCCAGGTGACATGAGTACAGCTTAGTCCGCTGACTTGACACTTTCACCTCGCCTCGAGTGTGTTCCCACTGTACTTTGATTACTACCCTACCACGGCTCAAAGGAGTCGTGCAAACAGGTAGTAGTTGGGTGCAGTCCCGAAGCACTTGGAGGCAGTGACGGTTAGACAGGATTCGTCTCTCCCGGTTTTGGGGGTTGACATCGCGCTGTGTCTAGGAGAGCCATTACACGAGTAGTCCCTGGCCAGGGCAAGCGAGATATACTGGTAGGCTTCCAGTGTTATCTCAGGGTGTTTTGGGCTTCACTCCGACACGACTAGTACCGCTATTAAGGGACTGACGTTTACCGCCCCCCTAGGCCCGCCATGCGATGTATCATACGAACAGACCGGACTGTACGGAGACTATCACATTCAGGCTCAGTAGGAGTTCAGATGGGTTTCACCTCGTCAGTCTTCTTGTCGGCATCTACCTGGGGACCGTTATGCACAGCTAGTGCCTCTTGCGGTCTGTGGTTAAACTCACTGCCAGCGTAGTGTCGAGTCTTTAGAGTCCCACACAGAGAGCTATTCGCCTTTAGGCAAAAGAGTAGAGGTTGCATGGTTTTGCGACAGGGTTCGGTCACATCCGTGCACTTGTGCACGTACAGTGTCCGGACAGTTAACACTAGCGGGATTTGGTTTAAGCCAGATCCTAGTGTACGTTTTGGGATTGATTTTATCTCGTATGTATTCATGTTCCTCGGAACGCGGATGCGGGTGTGTATGCACAGTTGACGGAGAGACAGAGGTAGAGGATTCTCATTAGGGTTGTTGACTGTTGATTGTTGACCATTGACTTCTTGCTAAACCCTAATGAGAATATGATGTATGATTAACAATAATATTAATTAAGTATTATGTTGACATGGTTGTTGAGGGGTTGACTTTGTTGACTTGTTGACCGGTTGACTAGGTTGGACTAGTTGACCATCATGATGACAATGGCTATCATTCCATGGCAAAGACTTTTTGCTTGCTTGTTCTCTTGTGAAAAATGAGTGCATGAAATGATATGGCTATTGTAGCTTAAACCATCACATAATACTTGATTGCTATGTTTTGTTATGATGGTTTTGGATTATGAGAGCTAAGAGAGAAAAGTCTTTCTCATTCTATCATTTTGATTCTCTTTCTTGTTCTTGAGCTCTCGTCCTCTTCCTCTTGCTCTCCCTCTCTCTAGTCTATGGTTCACTTGTCTCATGTGTTGAGAAGCAAGAACCATAGAAGAAAATCCCAACACACTCACCTCTACTCACTCTAGTTCATAAGGTTTAGCAAACCGAGTGAACTAGTTTCTTCAAAGCTCGAAGAAGAAGCCAAAGGTAGAAGCTTTCGGGTGGATCAATCTTCGGCGCAAGGAGACGACGGAGTGAACCCAATCCGTACACCATCGACAGTCAAAGACGAAAGAGTTCAAGAAAGAAAGGTATAACCCCCTAACCGAGTAGTTAACAACTCATAGTTAGGTTGTTAGTTAGATGTTTAACAAAGATCCGGTTTTGAATCCTTGTTACCGCCTCTAGAAAATTGTTTTTCACCAAATTCCGCATGCCCGAAAGTACCGGGTGAGGTAGCATGGACTTACAGTATGTTGGAAGAGTTCCAAACAGGATACCGTTGCAGACTCCACGATGGAAGATGAGTATATTGCTGCAAATGATGCTGCCAAGGAAGCCGCCTGGATGAGGAAGTTCATCTCGGAGCTAGGAGTAGTTCCGACCATTATTGATCCATTACTATTGTATTATGATAATAATGGGGCTATGGCGTTAGCCAAAGATCCCAGGTCTCATCTGCGATCTTGACACATCCTCAGGCGATATTATCTGATCCAGGAGATAGTTGATCGCCGCGAGATCGTGATTCGGAGAGTAGATACAAAAGATAACACCGCAGATCCACTCACAAAGGCCCTCCCTCTGGCGCATCATGAGCGACTTTTTGAGATATTGGGTATGAGATACGCTAATAATTGGCCTTAGTGCAAGTGGAAGATTGTTGGATATATGTATGCCCTAGAGGCCATTATATGATAGTGTATGTACCGGTGTGTGTATGTGTGTGTGTGTGTGTGTGTGTGTGTGTGTGTGTGTGTGTGTGTGTGTGTGTGTTTATGGGACATTCTTGCTCGACATGATAGTATGACATCGGTTGCATTTTTATCTTGACATATTCATTTGATCATGCTTTCATTCATTTGGTACATGTTGATATAGCCCTTTGGATGATGCAGGACTACTGAGATTATGATGTGGATCATACTAGTGGGACATGGGTAGTCTATGAGCATATCCTTGAAATGTTCCTAGTCGTGGGTATATCAAGACGGGGCATCGATATCACCAGACTAGACTAGTGTATATGTTGCTTTTCTCATATGATGGGCGATGGATGATCTCATATCCATTGGTGTGATGAAACCAAAGATCGTATACGGGTGCTCAGTGGAGACTGGGTACACTAAACGGACTCACCGAGAACTCCTATGTGGTATTATATCTATCGTCGGATAATAGTTATCAGGTGACACTGGTACAGGTTAGTCTGAAGACCCGAGATCGTCATAGAGTCTTGTGTGCCTCCCACTGTACTTTGATCTCCACCCTACCAAGGCTCTACTGAGTCATGCAAACAGGTGGATTTTGGGTACAGTCCCGAGGCACATGGAGGCAATGAGAGATAGGAGGGGTTTCGTCTCTCCCGGTATTAGGGGTTGATGTTGCACCATGCACGATTGGCTATAACAGGAAGTCCCTAGCCAGGGCTGCTGAGATTTACTGATAAGTGTTATCAATAGTTTCTCGATATGTTATGAGCCATATACCTGCATGACTTATCTGAGTTATTGGGGTCTGATTGATTCGATTTCTCGATGTGTCGTGTTTAAGAAATGATGTTTCACAATCAAAGAAATTTTTGACCGCAATCAATAACGGTGTCGATTGTAGCGCGTTAGCGAGTGCAGATCGTCCACAGGGAAAGTGAGATTTGTTTGAATTTGAATTAGATGAATTGAAAATTAAAGAAAATTGAAAAAAGACAATTCAATTCAAGATTTAAAAGTAAATTTCAAGAATTATCTAGATCTAAATCAAGAAAACATAAAAATCCAGAATCAAGAATTGATGATATCCAATCGAATTAGGTTTCAAGAATCGAAGTGAGGCCCGTAGGAATCGATCGAATCTATAGACGTGATGAAAACTAGTGATTACGTTTTCTTATCCATTAATGATTTGATACTAGATCGATGACGATTAATCGAGGTTTAAGGATCTTTCGAAGAAACTAGGGTTTCTTCATCTCATCCTTTGTCCTTTCGATGAATCTCATTCAAATTCTAGCCTCTAGGAAATTCAAGAATCGATTGTGGATCACTAATTAAGAGCGAACACAATCAAGAAAGCATCGCTCGAAACTAGGTTGTCGATGTTTCAATTTACAAGAGTGTACAAAACTTGTAGGAATTAAGAATCGTTTCAAGATTTGTAACATCATCATCTATTGATTCTTTCGACTCCTTCACGAGCGGAGTTTTTACTCAAGCATCATATCAAAGAACACAATCAAGAATCGAGATCTAATCATGATGCAAGAATGTAAAGAAATCAAGATAAAGAATTTCACCTTTTATTTATCAACAATTTTGTTACAATTCTCTCAAGATCTATAATGAGGAAAGAACTCGATCGTCGATTTGGCGCCGCACGTCTTCATGAGTCGCGGATCGTCTTGGACCACTTGCTCGGATGAAGATCGGCTTTGCTCCTAAAAGGTTGAAGGCTTCTTGCTTGAAGTGTACTCGGAGATCTTGAATTTGTCTTTGGTGATTGGATTAGGGTTAGGGTTACAAGTTGTGTCACTCAACTTGTGTTGGGAATTGGAGAACAACCTTGAGTGTGAAGCCTTAGGGTCCCTTTTATAGCCTTGATTAGGATTAACTTCCTTTAGAAGCTGGGTTTAGTTTAGCTTCCCTTGTAAGCTTGGTAGTTAGGTAGAAGGTTCTAGAGTTAGTTAGTTAGGGTTAGCTTCCTTCATAAGCTTGGAGGTTAGGGAGAAGCTTCTAGGCTTAGGTAGTTAAGTAGCTTGCTTAAGAAGTTTGAGAGTGATTAGCTTGAACCCAAAGCTTTGCTGTTCGGACAGAAGATTCTGGAGTTCTCTGGAATTTGAAGTAGCTTGAATAGGTGTAGGCCTTGAAATAAGAATACCGGAGAAGAGCGACGCTGACGTCACCATGACGTAGCCACGGATCCGCGACGCCAAGGGCCTTTTGGCCGCGGATCCGCGGCCCTTTGGGTTGGTCTTTGCATGATTTTTTCAGGATGACTTTATGCTGTCTTTGTGGCACTTTCCTGCTATGTGGAATTTCATATTTCTTTCTGTATCACTACCAGATCCCAAGTCTTGGACTTGGCACATTTTTATCAGCACTTTTGACAATTTTGGCTCTGTTCCTGGAATTTCCTACACAGATTCTCGAGACAAGTGGTGTGCTATACAAAGATAATGCGATGTCATGATAAACACTCAATTTCCCTCAAAATGTTGGTTTTAAGGTATAACACATGTAATTTTGTATTTTACGGCTGTTTTGCTAATATGTGCTATATTAATACCGAACACCTCTAGATGAGTCCAAATGGTAGGGAAATTGATGTGTTAAAATGCAATATTTTCGACTGATCAAATTCCCCCAAACTTATTTTCGGTCGTCTCGAGCGAACTGTTTTATTAAAAAGAGAAGGAGAAAATAAAGAAAGAGAAAAACTAACTAACACACTTTCGTAGACAACACGATTGCACTGAGCACGTGCAACAAGCCTTTAAACCTCTAGGTGTCTCTAGTAGGAGGAGTGTTGTCTCCTGAGGGTTTTCAGCGGATTGCACCCACAAAATCCAATAATAAAAGAAAGACCGTGAAAGTTACATATAAAGATAAGAATTAGAAAAGAAAGACTTTGAAAATTAGTGTTTCCAACTATACTAGCTTTTCGGTTGTCATGAGCCTTATCTTAATAGTCATGAAAAGATGTCAGAAATCACATCATCCCTCAATAAAACATCGTCTTTATTCTTCATTACTATCTTTCTTCCAAACATCGATCATATAACCCTACGTGTGTGTAAAAGACATCCCTATACTCGGAGAATTCAATTCAAGCTATCATACTCTTGTTCATCTGCCTCAGTACTTTTTAATTTGATGAATATATAGATGGTTTTGCTCACATATTTTCATGCGACCGTTAATACTTCTTGAGGTACTAACCGACCGATTACTCATATGCTTGCTTATTAGGTGTATTTTTTTCGTCTTGCACCACCTAAGGCTTAGCAGTGACTTCCAGACCAGTTGGTCTAAGGCACTAGGTGAAGAGGCACCCTCACTATATTTTTTTATTGTTGCCTTGGCGATAACAAAACCAATGTTCATTTTTCTCACCATTTTATATTATCTTCATTTTTTTATTTCCTTCATACTTTGGCTTTTAGACAAGAGCATATCAAGGTATCCTCTACTATCCCGAGCTTCAAGACGTGTGTAAGTGCGTATAGTAGGGTATCAATGTTCAAATATTTGGCTTCCAGAATATGAACTATTTTCTAGACTTATTTTTATCCTCAGATTAGTGACTTCCTTCATCTTACTAACCCTTGGGACAACGGCTCATAACTACTTATTACTAGTTCATTTAAGAAAACTTCTAATTTTCTTGGTTTTCTTAAATTTTTCCAATCTTTTGGATGTAATTTTTCACTATCTAATCTTTTATTATCTTATTTATGTACAAAAATTTTAATTTTTGAAATTTTTATAGGTTTTAAAATGTTTTGTGCTTATGCAAAGTATGATGCAAATGATGTGTAAATAAGTACAAACCTCCCCCAAACTTGTTTTCAACAGTGTCCTCACTGTTGCCATCTGCTATGTCTTGAAAACCTGTAAGCTTAGGAGGACATTTATTAATGGGGGCAAAATATTTAAGTGACAATCCTCCCCCAAACTTATTTTTGGCTCACTATTTTGTATAAAAATTTCCTTTTCACGTGCCAGATTACCCCCCCCCCCCAAACTTGAGTTAAACAATGCTAAGCTTTGAAAATCACAAGAGGGGGTCAAGATTATTGGTCGATGCCAAGCTTTGCAAAGACCGAAGGTCAACACCAACCATTCGAAGATTTTATCAATGTAGTGCTCTGGTTGGTGGAATAAGAAGTAGGGAAAGGGTAAGTGGTGGAATAGAATGTGTTTGTTTCTCGTTTTGGAGAGATGATGCAGTGATTGTGATGGATTACTCGCATTCTTTTTACAGTCCAGAAGAAGGGGTGGATGTTCAATTTCAATGTTTGGGAGATGATTCATCTCAACACCCGTGTTATTCAAAAATGCGAGTTCATCAGCGAAGATCTCCTCAAAAGTCTCATCAATACCCCGAAGAATAATGTCATCACAAAGCGCGGGGTGATCATCAGACTCCAAAAACGGTTCATAATCAGTGTTAGTTGTTGACCTGGACAACTCGGTGGAAGAGTCCGTATGTGTATGATACATAGTTGGGTCAAGCAACAACATATGAAAAGAGTCAAGATCAGTATCATGAGGATCGTCAAATTCGCTGCTGTCGACATCCATTAATTCGACAGAACAGACCTGAGCAGTAGGATCGGAGGGTACACTTCCTAACTTGTAAATGTTCAGCACAATTGACCTATTCCCGAAGGATAGGGTCATAGAACCATTACGACAGTTGATGAAAGCATTGGAAGTGGCCAAAAAGGGGCGACCAAGAATCACCGGAATTTGATTCTGTGGTTTCGCTACAGGCTGTGTATTAATTACAATAAAGTCCACAGGGAATACAAATTCCCCGATTTTTATTAACACATCCTCCAGTTCACCCCTAGGTTTGGTGCTTGATCGGTCAGCCATCTAGAGAGTGCAGTGGGCTGGTTTCAACTCTCCGATCCCTAATTGCTCGTAAACCGAGAAAGGAAGCAGGTTAACACTTGCGACAAGGTCGAGTAGAGCACGGTTAATATGTTTGTCCCCAATAGAAATGGAAATAGTAGGATAGCCAGGATCCTTACGTTTCCTCGGTAATTGTTGGGGAAAGGCTGTGAGTACTGTCTTTGCCATGAATATCTTCTTGGGCACTTGAGTCTTCCTCTTTCTAGTGCACAAGTCTTTAAGAGTTTTCGTATAAGCGGGGACTTGTTGGATTGCATCTAGAAGAGGGATGTTGATGTTAACCTGTTTCAAGATTTCCGTGATCTTCTCCATTTGTGGACTTGGTCTGTTTTCCCTTAACCGATTCAGATAAGGAGCTTGAGCAATAAGGTTGGTGATCAGTCGAAAATACTGCATCTTTAAACCGGCAATTTCCCTATCATTTGCACTCATCTAGAAGTGTTCGGCATTCATATAGCACATATTAGCAAAACAGTCGTAAAATATCAGTTTGCATGTGTTAGACTTTAAAACCGGCATTTCTAGGGAAATTGACTGTATTTCATAACATCGCATCATTCTTGCATATCACAACTTGTGTTTCGAAGTCTGTGCAGGAAATTACAGAAGATCGGTCAAAATTACAAAACAAAGACTGTTCAAAATACGCCAACTCAAGGAATTGGAATCTGGCAATGATCTAAGAAGCATTCAGAGATTCAACATATCATAAAAATACCAAAAAGTTATCAAGAGTCCATAGCAGAAGTATGAAGCACCAAGAAAGCCAATTGGCCGCGGAACCGCGGCCGGAGCCGCCTTGAGCCGCTGTTCCGCGGCGGCTTGGACACGTCAGCACCACATTTCAGCACTATAACTTCTCCCTCAGTGTGCAAACTTCATCAAGCTACTGCAATCTCCAGATTACTCCAGAACATTCTGCCAGATCAGCAAACCTAGGGTTCCTAACTAAACACCCCAAGCTTCCACAACAAGCTTCATCTAAACTCCATTAAGGATCTAGAACCTTCCCCCTAACCTCCTAGCTTAGGGTAGAAGCTAAACCCTAACTAACTACTTCTAGAAGCCTCTTTCTATAACTAACTTTTGGAGGGAAATTCAAAATTCAAATTCCTAGACCTAGGGTTTGGGAAACCTGTAAAAAGACCCCCAAGGCTCACTAGAAGTGGTTGTTCAAGGTTGTTCAATATTTAGCTAATCAATCTTTTGCTAATATTCATCTTCTCTCATCTCTTCCACCCACAAGTCGAGTGACACGACTTGTGCCAAACCCTAACCCTAATCCAAACCTCAAATTCAAGATCCTTTGATTTCTAGCGAGCAAGTCTTCAACCAACCTTTAGAAGTGAAGCCGGACTTCAACGGAGCACGAGATCCAAGCCGATCCACGACTCAAGGAGCCGATGCAACGCAAGATTCGACGATTAAAGTTCCTTCCTCTTGTAGTTCTTGAGAGTTGTAACTAATTGTTGAAATAAATAAAGGTGAAGATTACTTAAACTTACTTTTATTTCAATTCGAGCATTATGATTCTTATTCAATTCTTGAATATATTCTTCGTGATGATGCTTGAGTAAACTCCGCTCGTGGAGGAATCGAAACGATTGTAGAATGATGATGTTGACGAACCTTTAACATTTTCTTAAGTCTTATAACAGTTGTAAATTCTTGAAAATCGAATGATCGATGATCCAGATCGATGCGGATGCGTTCTTGATTCCTTTCGCACGATCTAAAGATCAACGATTGATCATTCGATTTCCTAGAAGCTATCTAGTGAATGTGAATCATCAAATGGACAAAGGATAGGATGAGGAACCCTAATTCTTCGCAAGATCCTTGATCCTTGATGAATCTACATCGATTTAGCATCAACTTGTTAATGGATAAGAAATCGTATTCTTGAATCTTGATCACATCTTCGATCTAATCGATTCCTACGAGCTTTATTTCAAATCTTGAAACCTAAATCTATTGGAACTCTATTCTTCTTGATTCTTGATATTTATCGCTTTAATGATTCTTGATTTGATTTAGTTGATTCTTGAAATTCATCGATATAAATCTTGAATCATTTTGCTTTTCTTTTCTATTAAATTTTCAATTCGAACAAATCAAAATACGAATGAATCGCGCAATCCCTGTGGACGATCCGCACTTACTAACGCGCTACATCCGACACCGTTATTGATTGGGGTCAAATATTTTTGGTTGTGATTCTATTCATTTTCTAAAACGACAACGAGAAATAAAGATCAATCAAATGGCGCCGTTGCCGGGGATCGCGCGCTAATTCGTTCTATATTGAAATTTGAGTTGACAGATTTATTCCATTATAATTTTTAGATCAAAATTCGCGCAAACACTAATACGAGTTTTTGTGATTTGTTGCGAGGAAATCTGGGATCATTTGAGCTTGGGAAAAATTCTTCTGAAAATTCCAGAGAGCTGAGAAAGCCAACATAAGCTCTCTGTGAAATTTTGAAGCAGTGAACAGTTCAAAGGACCGCAATTCCGCGGCAATAGAGAGCTACCACCGCGTTTCCGCGGCGGCCTGACGTCATCCCTGCACCAAAATTGCACAGTAAGCTTCTATCTTTCTTATATTCTTCTCTGTCTGCTCCAAATAACAAATTTCTGCAGGCTTCATTGCAAAAATCGCAGCGCCGCGCAAAAAGCTAAATCAAATTGTGCTTGTTTTGATTTTTGTGGTTGTTGCATAACTAATACGGACATTAAGGGGCAAAGACCAAATCCAGATTAGGTGGGGAGTTCATTACCCTTCCTAAGCCCCGAAAATCGCAAAATTTGCATCCACATTGACCCTCATTAACTAAAAGAAATCTAGAGATGACTTTAAGGACCGTCGCGCTCACTTAGGACAAGAGAAGGCCGTGGGTAATTCATTGCTTATCCGCGTTTTTCTTATGGTGTCTAAGGCAAGTGTGTCGAAAGCTAGTGGTTACTTAATTAGGCTCACTACTTACGTAGTGGAGAACCTCCCACTTACCTGGTACTTACCTGGCCACAGGAGAGACAAAGAGGCAGTGGAGGATTTATCCTGCGACTTGTCATTTGGTAGTTAGGAGCGGTCTAGAGATTTGACCCAGGTGACCTCTAAATTAGGGTTTTGTGTGTTGCATTTATTGTGATTGCATCAATTTTTTCAAAAAAATCCGTATCTTTTCAAAACAAACACCGCATTCATTCATTCATTTCCCCTAATTATAAAGTCACGCTGCCACTTGTACTAACCCTTTTTAGTGCAAGATAGGCTGGACACGGGATTCTAGTGCCCATTTAGTCCGCGTTCCCCTGATCGACCCAAAAGTCGGTATTTCTACATTTACCTTTTCTTTACCCACCACCACACCCACATCGATGGATCCGTCTCCATCGAACTTCTTTACCACTACTCTGCCGCCGTCCGTTGGTGCACAGATTCCACCTCGCATCTCTCTCCAAGAGAGGTGCTATCCTACACGAGGTCCCCTTTCCACCTGTCTTTCCATTCCACCAGCCAACGGGGAAAATTTTGAAATAAAACCCCAATACATCAACCTTCTACCAAAATTTCACGGTCTCGAGTATGAAGACGCATATGCCTTTATTATCAAATTTGAAAATGTATGCGCAATGATGGGTACCTCACAGTTTTCTATGGATGCTATGTGTC
Source organism: Agapanthus africanus (assembly GCA_030015575.1). Classification (NCBI taxonomy): domain Eukaryota; kingdom Viridiplantae; phylum Streptophyta; class Magnoliopsida; order Asparagales; family Amaryllidaceae; genus Agapanthus; species Agapanthus africanus. Next base: position 215,388,110 of record JASDDO010000004.1, read on the forward strand.
TACGTCTTCTCCCATTTACCTTGTGCGATATAGCCGAGAAGTGGCTGTATAACACTACCGCACATTCCATTTCAAATTGGGAAGAATTCGTCAAAGCATTCCTTAAGAAATTCTACCCACATCATAAGACAGCTCGAGTCCGTAGCGAAATAAATCAATTCACCCAGCTTCCAAATGAACCATTTTCAAAATGTCTTGAACGCTTCAAGGATCTGTTAGTCCAATGTCCACATCATGGAATCCCTAGATGGGAACTGTGTAGAATCATTTATGAGGGCATTAATCCTAACACAAGACAGACCCTTGAATCCATGTGTCAAGGCAACTTCAAGACCAAAGATGATGGGGAAGCCTGGAAATTTCTAGAAGATTTCGCTGAAAAATCTTTACAGTGGGAGGGTGTGAGTCAATCGTCTAGGGATGGCAATGATATTTCCATAGGAGTTAGAGCTGAAATTTCTGCTTTACACAAGAAATTCGACGCTATGGAAAACAAATTTTTAGCTGCCGCCCTAAATCAAATGTCACTCTCCAAAACTGTATGTGGATGTTGTTCTGATCCTTCTCATTTGACGGAAGAATGTCCACGAAATTCTCCGTTTCAAGGTCACAAGCATACCAATGCCGCAATTCAAAGACCTAGGAACGATCCATTTTCTTCCACATATAATCAGGGTTGGAGGAATCACCCTAACTTTGCTTGGAACCAATCACAATCTCAAAACACGGTTCCAACCTAAAACAATTTCCAAAGGGTCCCTCCACCATAACAGCAACCACAACTTTAATTGAGTCAGCACCCCTTCCAAGCACATAACTTTCAAAATCCGGTCAACACACCCGCACCGTCTAGTCCTTTACAGTTGACCGGGACCGATGAATCCTCTTCATTCATAAACTTGCTTCTAACAAATCTCATGCAAGTATCGGCTGAAATAAAGACTTCTGTCAATGATATAAAGAAAAACCCAGCATCCCAAGCTGAGAGTATTAAATCGATGGAAGCAGAAATTGCACGACTTAAAGCCGAAATGAGTGCAAGAGAGAAAGGGAAACTTCCAGCTCAACATTTACCCAATCCTGGCTATTCACATCATGTAAATGCAATCACGTTGAGATCTGGAAGAGTGCTTGACGATCACGTTGGGGAAGAGATTGATGACACTGAAAAATCTATCAATGATACCCCGGCTGAGACCTTTCCTTCCACTTCTACTTCTAATTCTGACCCCAGTTCTTCTACCCCACCCCCTTCTTACGAGCCTATTCTTCATTTCCCACAAGGCTCGCCACCTCAGCCCATCTCTTCTAGTACACAGAAAACGATCCCCACTCCTATTCTTAGATCGTTTCCACCCACACGATCTTCTCCAATGTTGGACCCCGACCTTATTGCCCAAGCTCCTTACCCAAATCGGTTAAGGGGAAACACACTGAGTCCACAAATGGAGAAGATCACTGAAATGTTTAAACAGGTTAACATCAACATCCCTCTTATAGATGCTATCCAACAATTCCCCGTGTATGCGAAAGTTCTTAAAGACTTGTGCACTAGAAAGTGGAAGAAACAAGTGCCCAAGAAGATATTCATAGTAAAGACTGTAGACACGGCTTACCCCCAGCAATTACCGAGGAAACGTAACGATCCTGGATATCCTACGATTTCCATTTCTATTGGAGAAAAACACATTAACCGTGCTCTACTAGACCTTGGCGCAAGTGTTAACCTGCTTCCTTTCTCAGTCTATGAGCAACTAGGGATCGGAGAGTTGAAACCAGCCCATTGCACTCTCCAGATGGCTGACCGATCAATCACCAAAGCTAGGGGTGAACTGGAGGATGTGTTAATAAAAATCGGGGAATTTATATTCCCTGTGGACTTTATTGTAATTGATACACAGCCTGTAGCGAACCCACGGAATCAAATTCCGGTGATTTTAGGTCGCCCCTTTTTGGCCACTTCCAATGCTATTATCAACTGTCGTAATGGTTCTATGACCCTATCTTTCGGGAATAGGTCAATAGAGCTGAACATTTACAAGTTGGGAAGTGTACCCTCCGAACCTACTGCTCAGGTCTGTTCTGTCGACTTAATAGATGTCGACAGCAGCGAATTTGATGATCCTCATGATACCGATCTTGACTCTTTTCATACGTTATTGTTTGACCCAACTATGTATCAAACACATACAGACTCTTCCACCAAGATGTCCGGGTCAACAATTAACACTGATTATGAACTATTTTTAGAGTCTGAAGATCACCCCGCACTTTGTGATGACATTATTCATCGGGTTATAGATGGAACTTTTGAGGAGATCTTCGCTGATAAACTCGCATTTTTTAATGACACGGGTGTTGAGATGAATCATCTCCCAATCAATGAAATTGAACCTCCACCCCTTCTTCTGAACTGTAAAAAGAATGCGAGCAATCCATCATATTCACTGCATCGTCTCTCCAAAATGAGACGCGCACACATTCTATTCCACCACTTAACCTTTCCCCACTTCTTCTTCCACCAACCAGAGCACTGCATTGATAAATTTTTTGAATAGTTGGTGTTAACCTTCGGTCTTTGCAAAGCTTGGCACGACCAATGATTCTTGACCCCCTCATGTGATTTTCAAAAGATTAATATTGCATAACTCAAGTTAGGGGGGGTATAATCTGGCTCTTGAAAAGAAATTTTTTACACAAAATGATGAGCCAAGAATAAGTTTGGGGAGGTTCTTCACTTAAATATTTTCCCCCCATTAATAAATTTCCTCCCAAGCTTACAGGTTTTTCGAGATTTAGCAGATGGCAACAGTAAGGACACTGTTGAAAGCAAGTTTGGGGGAGGTTTGTGCTTATTTCCGCATCATTTGCATCATAATTTGCATAAGCACAAAACATTTTCAAAACCTCAAATTCAAGATCCTTTGAGTTCTAGAGAGCAAGTCTTCAACCAACCTTTAAAAGCGAAACCGGACTTCAACGGAGCACGAGATCCAAGCCGATCCACGACTCAAGGAGCCGATGCAACGCAAGATTCGACGATCAAAGTTCCTTCCTCTTGTAGTTCTTGAGAGTTGTAACTAATTGTTGAAATAAATAAAGGTGAAGATTCTTTAAACTTGCTTTTATTTCAATTCGAGCATTATGATTCTTATTCAATTCTTGAATGTATTCTTCGTGATGATGCTTGAGTAAAACTCCGCTCGTGGAGGAATCGAAACGATTGTAGAATGATGATGTTGACGAATCTTTAACGTTTTCTTAAGTCTTATAACAGTTGTAAATTCTTGAAAATCGAATGATCGATGATCTAGATCGATGCGGATGCGTTCTTGATTCTTTCCGCACGATCTAGAGATCAACGATTGATCATTCGATTTCCTAAAAGCTATCTAGTGAATGTGAATCATCTAATGGACAAAGGTTAGGATGAGGAACCCTAATTCTTCGCAAGATCCTTGATCCTCGATTAATCTACATCGATTTAGCATCAACTTGTTAATGGATAAGAAATCGTATTCTTGAATCTTCATCACATCTTCGATCTAATCGATTCCTACGAGCTTTATTTCAAATCTTGAAACCTAAATCTATTGGAACTCTATTCTTCTTGATTCTTGATGTTTATCGCTTTAATGATTCTTGATTTGATTTAGTTGATTCTTGAAATTCATCGATATAAATCTTGAATCATTTTGCTTTTCTTTTCTATTAAATTTTCAATTCGAACAAATCAAAATACGAATGAATCGCGCAATTCCTGTGGACGATCCGCACTTACTAACGCGCTACATCCGACACCGTTATTGATTGCGGTCAAATATTTTTAGTTGTGATTCTATTCATTTTCTCAAACGACAACGAGAAATAAAGATCAATCAGTCGGGGTCCAACATTGGAGAAGATCGTATGGGTGGAAACGATCTAAGAATAGGAGTGGGGATCGTTTTTGGTGAACTAGAAGAGATGGGCTGAGGTGTCGAGCCTTGGGGAAAACGGAGAATAAGCTCAAAAGAAAATGATGGGATAAACGAACTGGGGTCAGAATTAGAAGAAGAAGTGGAAGGAAAAGTCTCAGCCAGGGTATCATCGATTGATTTTTCATTATTATCAATCTCCTCACCAACATGATTGTCAAACACTCTTCCAGATCTCAACGTGGTTATAGCATTCACATGATGTGAATATCCAGGATTGGGTAAAGGTTGAGCTGGAAGTTTCCCTTTCTCTCTAGCACTAAATTCAGCTTTTAATCGTGCAATTTCTTCTTCCATCGATTTTATACTCTCCGCTTGAGAAGTGGAGTTTCTCTTTATATCATCGACGGAAGTCTTTATTGTCAAAAGCAAGTTCATGAATGAAGAGGATTCATCAGTATCGGTCAACTGCAAAGGATTATTTGGTGCGAGTGTGTTGATCGGATTTTGAAAGTTTTGTGATTGGAAGGGGTGCTGACTTAATTGAAGTGGTTGGTGTTGTAGTGGAAGAGCCCTTTGGAAATTGTTTTGATTTGGAACCGTTTTTTGATTTTGTTATTGGTTCCAAGCAAAATTAGGGTGTTCCTCCAACCCTGATTATATGTGGAAGAATACGGATCGTTTCTAGGTCTTTGAAAAGCATAATTGATATGCTCATGACCTTGAAACGGAGAATTAAGTGGACATTCTTCTGTCAAATGAGAAGGATCAGAACAGCATCCACATACAGTTTTGGAGAGTGTCATTTGATTTAGGGTGGAGGCTAAAAATTTATTTTCCATAGTCTCGAGTTTCTTTTGTATCGCTGACATCTCAGCTCTAACTCCTATGGAAACATCTGATTGGTTATTGCCCCCCTAGACGATTGACTCACACCCTCCCACTGTAAAGATTTTTCAGCGAAATCTTCTAAGAATTTCCAAGCTTCCCCATCATCTTTAGTCATGAAAGTGCCTTGACATATGGATTCAAGGGTCTGTTTTGTGGTAGGATTAATGCCCTCATATATGATTCTGCACAGATCTCATCTAGGGATTCCGTGATGTGGACATTGAACTAACAGATCCTTGAAGCGTTCAAAACACTTCGAGAATGTTTCATTGGGAAGCTGGGTAAATTGATTTATTTCGCTACGGACTCGAGTTGTCTTGTGATTAGGGTAGAATTTCTTAAGGAATGCTTTTACAAATTCTTCCCAGTTTGAAATGGAATGTGCGGTTGTGTTATAAATCCACTTCTCGGCTATATCGCACAAAGTAAATGGGAGAAGACGAAGACGCATAGCATCCACAGAAAGCTGTGAGGTACCCATCATTGCGCATACATTTTCAAATTTGGTGATAAATACATATGCATCTTCAGACTCGAGACCGTGATATTTTGGTAGAAGATTGATGTATTGGGGTTTTATTTCAAAATTGTCCCCGTTGGCTGGTGGAATGGTAAGACAGGTCGAAAGAGGACCTCGCATAGGGTAACATCTCTCTTGGAGAGAGATGCGGGGTGGATTCTGCGCACCTGCGGACGGCGGCAAAGTAGTGGTAAAGAAGTTCGATGGAGAACCGTCCATCGATGTGGGTGTGGTGGTGGGTAAAGATGATGTAAATGTAGAATTACCGACTACGGAGTCGATAGGGGGAACGCGGAAAAGACGGGCACTAGAATCCCGTGTCCAGCCGAGCTTGCACTAAAGGGTTTAGCACAAGTGGCAGCGTTAAGATAATTAGGGGAAAAGATGAAGTTGTGTTTGTTTTGAAAAAGATACGGATTTTTGAAAAAATGATGCAAATCACAACAAATGCACAAGCACAACCCTAAGTCTAATGGTCACCTAGGTCAAGTCTCTAGACCGCTCCTAACTGCCAGAAGACAAATCGCAGGATCAATCCTCTACTGCCTCTTTGTCCCTCCTGTGGCCAGGTAAGTGCCAGGTAAGTGGGAGGTTCTCCACTACGTAAGTAGTGGGCCTAATTAAGTAACCACTTGCCTTAGACACACTTGCCTTAGAAACGCGGATAAGCAATAGATTACCCACGACCTTCTCATGTCCTATGTGAGCGCGACGGTCCTTAGAGTCATGTCTAGATCTTTTTTAGTTAATAAGGCTAATGCGGATGCAGTTTTGTGATTTTCGGGGCTTAGGAAGGGTAATGAAATCCCCACCTAATCTGAATTTGGTCTTTGCCCCTTAATTTCCGTATTAATAATGCAAACAACCAAGATCAAACACGCACAATTTTTGTTTTTTGTGGCGCTGCGAATTTTTGCAAAGAAACCTGCAGAAAATTGTTATTGGAGCAGATTGAGAAAGAGATAAGAAAGTGAGGAATTTACAGAGAAATTTTTGCACAGCGATGCTTTGGATACGCCGCGGAACCGCCGCGGGAAACGCCCTATGGCCGCGGAAACGCGGTCTTGTGGTAAGTTTGCTGCACAAAATTTTCACAGACTGCTCCTGATAACTTGCTCAACTCTCTGGAAAGCACTGAAAATTTTCCTTCACTCCACAGATTGCAGATTTCCTCGCAACAAATCACAATGAATCGTTTAGTGTTTGCGCGAATTTTGATCAAAAAAATTTCTGATGGAATAAATTTTTCTACTCAAATTTGATTGATTCGATTCCCGGCAACGGCGCCATTTGATTGATTCGATTTCTCGATGTGTCGTGTTGAAGAAATAATGTTTGACAATCAAAGAAATTTTTGACCGCAATCAATAACGGTGTCGATTGTAGCGCGTTAGCGAGTGCGGATCGTCCACAGGGAAAGTGAGATCCGTTCGAATTTGAATTAGATGAATTGAAAATTAAAGAAAAAAGAAAAAAGACTATTCAATTCAAGATTTAAAAGTAAATTTAAAGAATTTTCTAGATCTAAATCAAGAAAACATAAAAATCAAGAATCAAGAATTGATGATATCCAATCGAATTAGGTTTCAAGAATCGAAGTGAGGCTCGTAGGAATCGATCGAATCTATAGACGTGATCAAAACTAGTGATTACGTTTTCTTATCCATTAATGATTTGATACTAGATCGACGATGATTAATCGAGGTTTAAGGATCTTTCGAAGAAACTAGGGTTTCTTCATCTCATCCTTTGTCCTTTCGATGAATCTCATTCAAATTCTAGCCTCTAGGAAATTCAAGAATCGATTGTGGATCACTAATTAAGAGCGAACACAATCAAGAAAGCATCGCTCGAAACTAGGTTGTCGATGTTTCAATTTACAAGAGTGTACAAAACTTGTAGGAATTAAGAATCGTTTCAAGATTTGTAACATCATCATCTATTGATTCTTTCGACTCCTTCACGAGCGGAGTTTTTACTCAAGCATCATATCAAAGAACACAATCAAGAATCGTGATCTAATCATGATGCAAGAATGTAAAGAAATCAAGATAAAGAATTTCACCTTTTATTTATCAACAATTTTGTTAAAATTCTCTCAAGATCTATAATGAGGAAAGAACTCGATCGTCGATTTGGCGCCGCACGTCTTCATGAGTCGCGGATCGTCTTGGACCACTTGCTCGGATGAAGATCGGCTTTGCTCCTAAAAGGTTGAAGGCTTCTTGCTTGAAGTGTACTCGGAGATCTTGAATTTGTCTTTGGTGATTGGATTAGGGTTAGGGTTACAAGTTGTGTCACTCAACTTGTGTTGGGAATTGGAGAACAACCTTGAGTGTGAAGCCTTAGGGTCCCTTTTATAGCCTTGATTAGGATTAACTTCCTTTAGAAGCTGGGTTTAGTTTAGCTTCCCTTGTAAGCTTGGTAGTTAGGTAGAAGGTTCTAGAGTTAGTTAGTTAGGGTTAGCTTCCTTCATAAGCTTGGAGGTTAGGGAGAAGCTTCTAGGCTTAGGTAGTTACGTAGCTTGCTTAAGAAGTTTAAGAGTGATTAGCTTGAACCCAAAGCTTTGCTGTTCGGACATAAGATTCTGGAGTTCTCTGGAATTTGAAGTAGCTTGAAGAGGTGTAGGCCTTGAAATTAGAATACTGGAGAAGAGCGACGCTGACGTCACCATGACGTAGCCGCGGATCCGCGGCGCCAAGGGCCTTTTGGCCGCGGATCCGCGGCCCTTTGGGTTGGTCTTTGCATGATTTTTTCAGGATGACTTTATGCTGTCTTTGTGGCACTTTCCTGCTATGTGGAATTTCATATTTCTTTCTGTATCACTACCGGATCCCAAGTCTTGGACTTGGCACATTTTTATCAGCACTTTTGACAATTTTGGCTCTGTTCCTGGAATTTCCTACACAGATTCTCGAGACAAGTGGTGCTCTATACAAAGATAATGCGATGTCATGATAAACACTCAATTTCCCTCAAAATGTTGGTTTTAAGGTATAACACATGTAATTTGGTATTTTACGGCTGTTTTGCTAATATGTGCTATATTAATACCGAACACCTCTAGATGAGTGCAAATGGTAGGGAAATTGATGTGTTAAAAATGCAATATTTTCGACTGATCAAATTCCCCCAAACTTATTTTCGGTCGTCTCGAGCGAACTGTTTTATTAAAAAGAGAAGGAGAAAATAAAGAAAGAGAAAAACTAACTAACACACTTTCGTAGGCAACACGATTGCACTGAGCACGTGCAACAAGCCTTTAAACCTCTAGGTGTCCCTAGTAGGAGGAGTGTTGTCTCCTGAGGGTTTTCAGCGGATTGCACCCACAAAATCCAATAATAAAAGGAAGACCGTGAAAGTTACATATAAAGATAAGAATTATAAAAGAAAGACTTTGAAAATTAGTGTTTCCAACTATACTAGCTTTTCGGTTGTCATGAGCCCTATCTTAATAGTCATGAAAAGATGTCAGAAATCACATCATCCCTCATTAAAACATCGTCTTTATTCTTCATTACTATCTTTCTTCCAAACATCGATCATATAACCCTACGTGTGTGTAAAAGACACCCCTATACTCGGAGAATTCAATTCAAGCTATCATACTCTTGTTCATCAGCCTCAGTACTTTTTAATTTGATGAATATATAGATGGTTTTGCTCACATATTTTCATGCGACCGTTAATACTTCTTGAGGTACTAACCGACCGATTACTCATGTGCTTGCTTATTAGGTATATTTTCTTCGTCTTGCACCACCTAAGGCTTAGCAGTGACTCCCAGACCAGTTGGTCTAAGGCACTAGGTGAAGAGGCACCCTCACTATATTTTTTTATTGTTGCCTTGGCGATAACAAAACCAATGTTCATTTTTCTCACCATTTTATATTATCTTCATTTTTTATTTCCTTCATACTTTGGCTTTTAGACAAGAGCATATCAAGGTATCCTCTACTATCCCGAGCTTCAAGACGTGTGTAAGTGCGTATAGTAGGGTATCAATGTTCAAATATTTGGCTTCCAGAATATGAACTATTTTCTAGACTTATTTTTATCCTCAGATTAGTGACTTCCTTCATCTTACTAACCCTTGGGACAACGGCTCATAACTACTTATTACTAGTTCGTTTAAGAAAACATTTAATTTTCTTGGTTTTCATAAATTTTTCCAATCTTTTGGATGTAATTTTTCACTATCTAATCTTTTATTATCTTATTTATGTACAAAAATTTTAATTTTTGAAATTTTTATAGGTTTTAAAATGTTTTGTGCTTATGCAATGTATGATGCAAATGATGTGTAAATAAGTACAAACCTCCCCCAAACTTGTTTTCAACAGTGTCATCACTGTTGCCATCTGCTATGTCTTGAAAACCTATAAGCTTAGGAGGACATTTATTAATGGGGGCAAAATATTTAAGTGACAATCCTCCCCCAAACTTATTTTTGGCTCACTATTTTGTATAAAAATTTCCTTTTCACGTGCCAGATTACACCCCCCCAAACTTGAGTTAAACAATGCTAAGCTTTGAAAATCACAAGAGGGGGTCAAGATTATTGGTCGATGCCAAGCTTTGCAAAGACCGAAGGTCAACACCAACCATTCGAAGATTTTATCAATGTAGTGCTCTGGTTGGTGGAATAAGAAGTAGGGAAAGGGTAAGTGGTGGAATAGAATGTGTTTGCGTCTCATTTTGGAGAGATGATGCAGTGATTGTGATGGATTACTCGCATTCTTTTTACAGTCCAGAAGAAGGGGTGGATGTTCAATTTCAATGTTTGGGAGATGATTCATCTCAACACCCATGTTATTCAAAAATGCGAGTTCATCAGCGAAGATCTCCTCAAAAGTCTCATCAATACCCCGAAGAATAATGTCGTCACAAAGCTCGGGGTGATCATCAGACTCCAAAAACGGTTCATAATCAGTGTTAGTTGTTGACCTGGAGAACTCGGTGGAAGAGTCCGTATGTGTATGATACATAGTTGGGTCAAGCAACAACATATGAAAAGAGTCAAGATCAGTATCATGAGGATCGTCAAATTCGCTGCTGTCGACATCCATTAATTCGACAGAACAGACCTGAGCAGTAGGGTCGGAGGGTACACTTCCTAACTTGTAAATGTTCAGCTTAATTGACCTATTCCCGAAGGATAGGGTCATAGATCCGTTACGACAGTTGATGAAAGCATTGGAAGTGGCCAAAAAGGGGCGACCAAGAATCACCGGAATTTGATTCTGTGGGTTCTCTACAGGCTGTGTATTAATTACAATAAAGTCCACAGGGAATACAAATTCCCCGATTTTTATTAACACATCCTCCAGTTCACCCCTAGGTTTGGTGCTTGATCGGTCAGCCATCTGGAGAGTGCAGTGGGCTGGTTTCAACTCTCCGATCCCTAACTGCTCGTAAACCGAGAAAGGAAGCAGGTTAACACTTGCGCCAAGGTCGAGTAGAGCACGGTTAATATGTTTGTCCCCAATAGAAATGGAAATAGTAGGATAGCCAGGATCCTTACGTTTCCTCGGTAATTGTTGGGGAAAGGCTGTGTGTACTGTCTTTGCCATGAATATCTTCTTGGGCACTTGAGTCTTCCTCTTTCTAGTGCACAAGTCTTTAAGAGTTTTCGCATAAGCGGGGACTTGTTGGATTGCATCTAGAAGAGGGATGTTGATGTTAACCTGTTTCAAGATTTCCGTGATCTTCTCCATTTGTGGACTTGGTCTGTTTCCCCTTAACCGATTCGGATAAGGAGCTTGAGCAATAAGGTTGGTGATCAGTCGAAAATACTGCATCTTTAAACCGGCAATTTCCCTATCATTTGCACTCATCTAGAAGTGTTCGGCATTCATATAGCACATATTAGCAAAACAGTCGTAAAATATCAGTTTGCATGTGTTAGACTTTAAAACCGGCATTTCTAGGGAAATTGACTGTATTTTATAACATCGCATCATTCTTGCATATCACAACTTGTGTTTCGAAGTCTGTGCAGGAAATTACAGAAGATCGGTCAAAATTACAAAATAAAGACTGTTCAAAATACGCCAACTCAAGGAATTGGAATCTGGCAATGATCTAAGAAGCATTCAGAGATTCAACATATCATAAAAATACCAAAAAGTTATCAAGAGTCCATAGCAGAAGTATGATCACCAAGAAAGCCAATTGGCCGTGGAACCGCGGCCGGAGCCGCCTTGCGCCGCTGTTCCGCGGCGGCTTGGACACGTCAGCACCACATTTCAGCACTATAACTTCTCCCTCAGTGTGCAAACTTCATCAAGCTACTGCAATCTCCAGATTACTCCAGAACATTCTGCCAGATCAGCAAACCTAGGGTTCCTAACTAAACACCCCAAGCTTCCACAACAAGCTTCATCTAAACTCCATTAAGGATCTAGAACCTTCCCCCTAACCTCCTAGCTTAGGGTAGAAGCTAAACCCTAACTAACTACTTCTAGAAGCCTCTTTCTATAACTAACTTTTGGAGGGAAATTCAAAATTCAAATTCCTAGACCTAGGGTTTGGGAAACCTGTAAAAAGACCCGCAAGGCTCACTAGAAGAGGTTGTTCAAGGTTGTTCAATCTTTTGCTAATATTCATCTTCTCTCATCTCTTCCACCCACAAGTCGAGTGACACGACTTGTGCCAAACCCTAACCCTAATCCAAACCTCAAATTCAAGATCCTTTGATTTCTAGCGAGCAAGTCTTCAACCAACCTTTAGAAGCGAAGCCGGACTTCAACGGAGCACGAGATCCAAGTCGATCCTTGGTGGTTAGGGAGAAGCTTCTTGGCTTAGGTAGTTAAGTAGCTTGCTTAAGAATCTTGAGAGTGATTAGCTTGAACCCAAAGCTTTGCTGTTTGGATAGAAGATTCTGGAGTTCTCTGGACTTTGAAGTAGCTTGAAGAGGTGTAGGCCTTGAAATAAGAATACTGGAGAAGAGCGACGCTGACGTCACCATGACGTGGCCGCGGATCCGCGGCCCTTTGGGTTGGTCTTTGCATGATTTTTTCAGGCTGACTTTCTGCTATCTTTGTGGCACTTTCCTGCTATGTGGAATTTCATATTTCTTTCTGTATCACTGCCAGATCCCAAGTCTTGGACTTGGCGCATTTTTATCAGCACTTTTGACAATTTTGGCTCTGTTCCTGGAATTTCCTGCACAGATTCTCGAGACAAGTGGTGCGCTATACAATGATAATGCGATGTCATGATAAACACTCAATTTCCCTCAAAATGTCGGTTTTAAGCTATAACACATGTAATTTGGTATTTTAAGGCTGTTTTGCTAATATGTGCTATATTAATACCGAACACCACTAGATGAGTGCAAATGGTAGGGAAATTGATGTATTAAAAATGCAATATTTTTGACTGATCAGGGTCGACGATACCATGCCTAGACATGATATGCAGCATATTTGATGAAGAGACCGGACTATACGGTTAGTGTGTCCAGTTGGCTCGACGGGAGTTTTAGCAGGATTGCTTGTGTTTCTTCTGATCGCCTAATACCTAGGAGCCGTTACGTAATGCTTGTGCCACTGACGGTTTGTGGGCATGTGATGTGATCACTGCCTGCTGCTAGCGTATTGACGAGTCTTAGAGACCCACAAAGGAGTCTCCTAGTTCAGGTGAAATGATTTGGGGGTGCATATGTGATATGTGCGGGAGCTCGATTAAATGCGTGTATGGGATACCATATTTTATTCAGGCGTTAACTATTGGATGGGTTGTATGTGATATAACCGGGTTATTAAATCAAGTGTTGATTTAATATTAAGTCCATTAGCTCATTTATTTATGTTGGATATATGTATGCCCTAGAGGCCATTATATGATAGTGGATGTATTTATACATGTGTGTCTATATATATATATATATATATATATATATATATATATATATATTCAGTGTACATTCTTGCTCGACATGATAGTATGCTATCTGGTTCTTCTTTATTTGACATGTTGACTTGATCGTTTTTATTCATTCATACATGTTGATAAAGCCCTGAGGATATAGGCTTGGCTACTGTGATTATGATGGAAATCATACTAGTGGGACATCTGTAGTTTATAAGCATATCCTGGAAAAGTCCCTAGTCGTAGGTGTATCGAGACGGGGCATCGATATACCAGAGTAGACTAGCGTATATGATACTAGACCCATATGATGGGCGATGGATGTTTCCACATTCATCGATGTTTGACATCGAGATCGTATACGGGTGCTCAGTGGTGACTGGGTACACTGGACGGACTCGCCGAGAACTCCTATATGGAATTATATCTATCGTCGGATAGCAGTTCTCAGGCGACACTGGTACAGGTTAGTCTGTAGAACCGAGATCGTCATAGAGTCTTGTGTGTTCTCCCACTGTACTTTTATTACCACCCTACCACGGCTCTACTGAGTCGTGCAAACAAGTGGCCGTTGGGTACAGTCCCGAGACACATGAAGGCGATGAGCGATAGGAGGGGTTTCGTCTCTCCCTGTATTGGGAGTTGATGCTGTGCTGTGCTCGATTGGCTATATCAGTAAGTCCTTGGCCAGGATTGTTGAGATTTACTGATAAGTGTTATCAGTAGTTTCTCAATCTGTTATAGACCATTCATCGGCACGACTTATTGAGTTATTGGGGTCGATGTTACCATCCCTAGACTCGATATGCAGCATATCTGACGAAGAGACCGGACTGTACGGTAGTGTTGCCGGTTGGCTCAACGGGAGTTGTGACAAGTTCGCTTGTTTTCTTCTGATCGCTCAATACCCGGATGGCCGTTACGTTTAGCTGACCGCTTGCGGCTTGGGGGTGCTTGATATGATCATCACCCACTGCCGGCGTATTGACGAGTCTTAGAGTCCCACAATGGAGTTACCTAGTCCAGGTGAAACGATGTGGTGTGCATATGAAATATGCGCGTGGACCCGGTTAAAATGCGCGTATGAGATACCGTATATTAATCGGGTGGTTTTCTTTTGGACGGGTCGTATGTGATATGACCGGTTTGCTAAATCAAGTGTTGATTTATCATTGACCATTAGTTTCTCACTTTAAACCATTTCTTGTCTTTTTGTTGTATGCATGCATGTATGCATTTATTCTTATTCATGCACATATGGATGTGCATGTACACATACATACATACATAATTCTATCATGGTTGTTGATATAGTGGATGGTGGCAATATAAGACTTACACCATTTATAAATATATGGATATTATTTTTTGGAAAAGAAAAATGGAAATGGAAATTGTTATCATGGTTTAATATTTTATTCTTGCACTAATCCTTTGGTTTAACCATGATTTAATTTCTATGGCCATTTTTGATCCAAAACAAATATCTGGATATTTTATAACTATGGTTAAGAATGAGAAAGAGAAGAATATATATATATATATATATATATATATATATATATATATATATATATATATATATTTTCATTTCTCATTTTTATTCATATGCTTATCATTATCTTGAACTCTTTACAAGCCATCATCTTCTTCCTCCTTTCTCTCTTGCTCTCTAGCTTTCTCTTTTGAGAAAAAGAGTCATCAAGTTAGGATTTTGATGTGAGAAAATAAACCACATCACCATTCTACACTAGTCTTGCCCATTAGTCTAGAGTGTTAGCTTCTACTTCTTCTCTTGATCTAATGGAGCTTCAAGCTTGGACTAAGAGGACTCCGGGTGGATCGTCGTGGACCTAGAGGATCTCAAGTGAACCTTTTTCCAACCCTTAAGTAGCCAAGGATTCTAGGGTAGGGAGATACAAATATTGTACTCTCAAAACCCTAGCTTTTACTACTTGTGTTTATGTTAAAGTTAAGTTACCCTAGCTTTTCTAGCATGATCTTTAAGTTTGTTTCTCTAGCACCATATTAATTTTAAATATGGCATGTGTGATGCCTCCAAACCCTTGTAGTGGTGCTGTAGGAACCCCTTCATGGTATCAGAGCCAAGCTAGAGCCTTAGGGTAACCTAGACGACGTTAAAAACACTCGAACGAACGAAACACGACGCCCGGGGGTGCTCTCTGGAAATTTTTCTAAAACCTGGATTTTTTCAAATTAAAAATACTTAAAAAATTCAGCAGGGTATTTTATGGGCCCACCAGAAATACGAAGCCCTGACTCATCCATACGACCGGGGAACCGCGGCCATATTGGCCTTTATGCGGCGGTTCCGCGGCGCAGTAGGAGAGTTATGGGCCGTAGTTTCTTGTGCAGGCCTATATATATTTTGTTCTGTTACTGGTATTTTTAAAACTGCTCAGGTGTTGAGCTTTCTGAGAAGTCTTTAGGTGTTCAATCGTTCGATCGAATGTTTTAACGTCGCCTAGTTTCTTAATATTTGATACAATAATTGGAATCTACAAATTTATTTGTTGCGTGTAAATCTAGCAGTTCGGTCTCGGCAACAATCGAAAATCTTGTTGAATTATCCGGCTTGTTTTGAAAAGGTGTTTTCATAGATGAGACCAAAATGCGAGCTTTACATTGTTAGGTATGAAATCTTGTATATATGATATTCTGGGTTTGTGTTGTCTAAAGGCGGTTACGATTCCAATTATTGTAGTTTTTCATTTTATTTCTCTGTGACTGTAAGTGTAGTATGTGGTATATCGCCGGTTTCGTTGTTATATATCAACGACAATCGGGGTACGCATACTTACTTATGTTGATGATATGTGATATTATGTGTTGCTGAGATTTGACATGTAGGATTGTCGTGATTGAATAGCCGGGGGGTTTGATGTGAGATGAGAGTTTTCTTTTCATTCATTTAAAATTCAAATGTAATGTAATATTATTTTATTTGGGGCACTTCCGGGTTGAGGTTGATGTCACCGGTGTTGTATATTATTTACTTTTCCGCATTAGGATAGACCCAAGGAGGGGAGCACAAGTGACCGGGTTCTGGGGTTCAGAGGGAGGCCATCTCGAGGAGTCGAGACCGGGTCTCCTAAACTCCAGAATTGGTAAGGTCCCTTGCCGCTCTCGTAGGGGTCTAGGGGTGTGGGCTTGGCTATTCATCACGACTGTGGAATCTGTATTTTCTATTGTTGGCTAAATACTAAATACGGACGTCCTAGTATATCCTATATTATCATATCTGTGTTTCTTCTGCCTGTATACTGTGATGTGATATCTGAGACGAATGTTGTATTATATATGAGATATATAGTAGACGTTGCTTATGTTTTACACCCGCGCTAGTCCCGTCCCGGTATGCCGTTAGTTAAGTAACCAAACTGTGCATAACGGAACACTGCGGCGAATGCGGATGGCATAAGCGTACGTTGTATTTTCGTTTCTTTTCTGTGATTGGCTTAAGGACTTAAATGATGGGGCTACATTAATATGATTAATGTAAAGAAAATAAACCTAAAAAGATGTTGTAGAATCGGATTTGAAAACCACTCGGCTCTTTATGAAAAAGCTACATTTCAAAACTGTGGAGCTCAAGCCAATCCTTTTGAAAACCATTTGATTCTACGACGATATCAAGTTCAAAGCGTTAAAGATTTTCTTAAAAATCATCCGCAACCCTCCGTCATTTTAGAAAGTAGAGTACTTAGTATTCGTGCTACGTTTGTTGACTATAGTTAAGGTGTAGTGTACGGTAGCTAAGTGATGTCTTCCTACACTGCATATGATGCAGATTAATTAGGACATTCATGCGACTTTGTTGACCATAGTTAAGAGTCATGTGAGTAGGTCTAATTAATCAAGAAATGACGGGTAGAACTTGACTGGTACTTATGATTTGTTGACCATAGTTAAGGTCATGGGTACTAGGGGTAAAAACCACATCGGGAATTTCAATAGTTGAAATTTGCAATGAGATTGCATACCTTCCATATGATGGTTGGATCCCAATCCCACTGTGGAAAATAGTTGCTCCCAGGAGAGTTTTACAGTTTACAATTAGCTAACTCATTAGGTGTCTAGAAAGGTGTTAACGGGGCTACGCCTCTGGGAAGACAAGGTTTATATTAATTAGGTCCGTGCGAAAGCACGGGGAACCTCCATCAAGTACCGACACTGGCCTGGCTGAACGGTTAGCGAAGTTGTAGACTGTAATTAATCCTGGCTAGTTTTCTTTTTAAGGTTTGAAAGAAAAACTTGATTAAAGCAGTGGGAGACATCGATTAGATAAGATAATAACCAATCTGATCTTTGCAAGAGCTTTCGCTGAGTGTATTCTTTTCTCTCTCTTAATGGTAGATACCAATGACAGGACTCAAGCTTCTACTAGATAAAAATAAACTGAATGGGACCAATTATAAAGACTGGCTGAGGAATCTTAACATTGCCTTGACTTATGATAAAGTATCATATGTCCTCACAGTTCCAGCCCCGCCCGTCCCAGGTCTAAAATCCTCAGTTGCAAATATTGAAGTCCGCAAGACATGGGACGCTGACTGTGCCACGGCCAAATCCCTCGCGCTTGCATCGATGGATAACACACATCAAAAGCAGCACGAGAATATGGACGTTCATGCCATATTCCTCCATACAAAGGAGTTGTATGGAGAGAAATCCCGCGTATTACGATACAAAGCATCAAGAAAACTGTTTCAGATGCGAATGGCCCCTGGAACACCAGTAGAAGACCATGTTCTGAAGATGATAGCTCTCATAGAAGAGCTTGAGGACCTTGGATGGACTATGGACAATGAACAATATACGGATATTATTCTGCAGTCCCTCCCCTCCACCTTTGCTCAATTTATAGTTAACTTCAACATGCACAACATGGAGAAGGAACTACCTGAACTCCTTAATATGTTAAGGAGTGCAGAGAGCACACTGAAATCAGTGAAAACTCCAGTTTTCAGTGCTGGGCAATCTTCCTCTTCTCGCCCAAAGGCTAAGGACAAGGGAAAGATAAAGAATTAGCCCACCAATCCTAGGGGTGGAGTTAAAAAGGTTAAGGTGAAGGACAAGTCCAAAGCGGGAGAATCGGGGAAAGGGGAATGTTATCACTTCCACAAAACAGGACATTGGAAGCGCAACTGCCACGGAGTACTTAAATCTCAAGAAGAGGCATGGGTATGCTTCCGTTTCAGGTGTTTTTGTGACAGAAAGTTGTTTTTCAATAAACTCTGCTTCCTGGGTATTAGATACCGGTTCAGGTTCTCACATTTGCAATTCTATGCAGGGGCTAAGAAATAGCAAGGTTTTGAAGACATATGGTCATACTCTCCACGTTGGAAATGGTTCCAATGTACATACAGTTGCAGTGGGAGAGTATCATTTGGGGTTGCCGTCTGGGTGTATATTGGTTTTGAACCCATGTTATTTTGTACCTAGTATGCTTTGTAATATAATATCCGTTTCTTTGTTAGACAATGAAGGATATAATTTTGTATTGCAGAACAATGTTATGAACATTCACCTGAATCAAATGTTGGTTGGGTATGGTACGCTTAATAACGGGATATACATCCTAAATCAACACACAGTTTTCAGCATACAACACACTAATAAAAGAAAACTTTCAGAAATAAATGAAGCTTTTCTTTGGCACTGTAGACTTGGTCATATTAACGAAACAAGACTAAACAAGTTACACAAAAATGGATATTTAAACCCTTTTGAATAAAAATCTTATGCGACTTGCCAGTCTTGTATCAAGGGTAAAATGACCAAAACTCCGTTTACCGGACACGGAGAAAGAGCTACTAAGCTCTTAGGCCTCATACATAGTGATGTATGTGGGCCAATGTCTACACAGGCTAGAGGCGGTTTTTCATACTTCATTATTTTCACTGATGATTTCTCAAGATTCGGTCATGTATTTTAATTAAAGCACAAATCCGAAGCTTTCGAGAAATTCACTGAATATAAACAAGAAGTAGAAAAACAAACCGGCTTAAGCTTCAAAATGCTTCGATCAGATCGAGGTGGGGAGTACCTCAGTATAGAGTTTGCAAACTTCCTAAAAGAGAATGAGATTCTCTCTCAGCTCACTCCTCCTTACACACCATAGCACAACGGTGTGTCAGAACGACAGAATCGGACCCTATTAGATATGGTCCGTTCCATGATGAGAGATGCTGAGTTACCCGTCTCATTTTGGGGGCTTGCATTGGAAACTGCAGCGTTTCTACTGAACAGGGTCCCAACCAAAACCGTGTCTACCACACCATATGAGATATGGCATGGGAAGAGACCATCTCTTAAGAGAATTAAGATTTGGGGTTGCCCGGCCTATGTTAAAAAGCAGAATCCGGACAAACTCGAGACACGGTCGGTCATGTGTAATTTTGTGGGATATCCAAGAATGCTTAAGGATATCTGTTCTACCATAAGGAGGAACAAAAGGTGTTTGTTTCTCAGTATGCTACATTCTTGGAAAAAGAGTTTTTCACAAATGAAACTGATGGCAATATGGTGGATCTAGAAGAGGTTCTAGAGACAAAAACTACAAACGACGACTTGGTTGAACCGACTGTTGCAACAGAGACTGGGGAACCTCGGCCACTCCGTAGGTCTGGTAGGACTTCTCGCCCACCGGAGAGGTACTACGGTTTTCTCATTGATGGTGACAGAGAAGACTGCATAATGGAGGATGATGACCCTACCATCTTTCAGCAAGCTATCACGAGTGGAGACTCTGTGAAGTGGCTGGATGCCATGAGATCCGAAATAGAGTCTATGTACACCAACAAAGTATGGACTTTGGACGTTGTACCCCCTGGAGTAAAACCTGTGGGGGTGAAAATAGATCTTTAAAAGAAAGATTGGTGTAGATGGGCAGGTAGAGACCTATAAGCCAAGACTTGTGGCGAAGGGTTTTTGTCAAAGACCAGGTTTGGACTATGACGAAACTTTTTCACCCGTAGCCATGCTTAAATCCATTTGAATCCTACTTGCTATAGATGCTCACTACGACTATGAAATCTGGCAGATGGACGTTAAAACGGCATTTCTAAATGGAGATTTAGAAGAATGCGTTTATATGGATCAGCCAGAGGGCTTCATTGATAGTGGGAGCAGCGGGAAAGTATGTAGATTACTTAAATCCATCTATGGGTTAAAGCAGGCATCACGGAGTTGGAACATCTGTTTCGATGATGTTATCAAAGAGTTTGATTTCATCAAAAATCCAGATGAACCTTGTGTTTATAAGAAGGCTGTAAGGAGAGCTGTCACATTCCTCGTATTGTATGTGGATGACATTCTTCTGATTGGAAATGATATTCCTGTGCTACAGTCGGTCAAATCTTTATTATCACTAAGGTTCTCCATGAAGGACCTGGGTGATGCCACATACATTCCGGGCATTAGGATCTATAGGAATAGATCCAAGAGGTTATTGGGATTGTCCCAAACCAGGTACATCAACACCATCCTAAAAAGGTTTAGTATGGAAGACTCCAAGCGGGGTTCCTTACCCGCTTTCCATGGGGTCACTCTCTCTAAGGACTCTTGCCCAAAGACCGATGAAGAGAGAGCTCGCATGAGCATTATACCCTATGATTCGACAGTAGGATCTATAATGTATGCGATGTTGTGTACATGCCTAGATGTAGCTTATGCACTTAGTGTTGTAAGCATATCAATCCAACCCAGGGGAGAATCATTGGATAGCTGTGAAGAACATTCTTAAGTACTTGCGAAGGACTAAAGAATTGTTCTTAGTGTATGGTAATGGAGGCCTTTACCGATTCGAGCTTCCAGAGCGATAAGGATGATAGAAAATCTATCTCCGGGTTTGTATTTACCCTCAATGGAGGGGCGGTAAGTTGGAAGAGTTCCAAACAGGATACCGTTACAGACTCTACGATGGAGGCTGAGTACATTGCTGTGAATGATGCCGCCAAAGAAGCCGTCTGGATGAAGAAGTTCGTCTCGGAGCTAGGAGTAGTTCCAACCATTATTGATCCAATACCATTGTATTGTGATAATAATGGGACTATGGCGTTAGCCAAAGATCCCAGGTCCCATCAGCGGTCCAAACACATCCTGAGGCGCTTTCATTTGATCCAGGAGATTGTAGATCGCCGCGAGATCGAGATTAGAAGAGTAGACACAAAGAATAACACCGCGGATCCACTCTCCAAGGCCCTCCCTCAGCCGGAGCATGAGCGACTTTTTGAGATGTTGGGTATGAGATACGCCAATAAATGGCCTTAGTGCAAGTGGAAGATTATTGGATATATATATGCCCTAGAGGCCATTATATAATAGTGGATGTATTTATACATGTATATATATATATATATTCAGTTTACATTCTTGCTCGACATGATCGTATACTATCTGGTTCTTCTTTATCTGACAGGTTGACTTGATCATGTTTTTATTCATTCATACATGTTGATAAAGCCCTGAGGATATAGGCTTGACTACTGTAATTATGATGGAGATCATACTAGTGGGACATCTGTAGTTTATAAGCATATCCTAGAAAAGTCCCGAGTCGTAGGTGTATCGAGACGGGGCATCGATATACCAGAGTAGAGTAGCGTATATGATACTAGACCCATATGATGGGTGATGGATGTTCCCACATTCATCGATGTTTGACATCGAGATCGTATACGGGTGCTCAGTGGTGACTGGGTACACTGGACGGACTCGCCGAGAACTCCTATATGGAATTATATCTATTGTCGGATAGCAGTTCTCGGGTGACACTGGTACAGGTTAGTCTGTAGACCCGAGATCGTCATAGAGTCTTGTGTGTTCTCCCACTGTACTTTGATTACCACCCTACCACGGCTATACTGAGTCGTGCAAACAGGTGGCCGTTGGGTACAGTCCCGAGACACACGAAGGCGATGAGCGATAGGAGGGGTTTCGTCTCTCCCTGTATTGGGAGTTGATGCTGTGCTGTGCTCGATTGGCTATATCAGTAAGTCCCTGGCCAGGGCTGTTGAGATTTACTGATAAGTGTTATCAGTAGTTTCTCGATCTGTTATAGACCATTCATCGGCACGACCTATTGAGTTATTGGGGTCGACGTTACCATCCTTAGACTCGATATGCAGCATATCTGACGAAGAGACCGGACTGTACGGTAGTGTTGCCGGTTGGCTCGACAGGAGTTGTGACAGGTTCGCTTGTTTTCTTCTGATCGCTCAATACCCGGATGGCCGTTACGTTTAGCTGACCGCTTGTGGCTTGGGGGTGCTTGATATGATCATCACCCACTGCCGGCGTATTGACGAGTCTTAGAGTCCCACAATGGAGTTACCTAGTCCAGGTGAAACGATGTGGTGCGCATATGAGATATGCGCGTGGACCCGGTTAAAATGCGCGTATGAGATACCGTATATTAATCGGGCGGTTTGCTTTTGGACGGGTCGTATGTGATATGACCGGTTTGCTAAATCAAGTGTTGATTTATCATTGACCATTAGTTTCTCACTTTAAACCCTTACTTGTCTTTTTGTTGTATGCATGCATGTATGCATTTATTCTCATTCATGCACATATGGATGTGCATGCACATATACATGCATACATAATTCTATCATGGTTGTTGATATAGTGGATGGTGGCAATATAAGACTCACACCATTTATAAATATATGGATATTATTTTTTGGAAAAGAAAAATGGAAATGGAAATTGTTATCATGGTTTAATATTTTATTCTTGCACTAACCTTTTGGTTTAACCATGATTTAATTTCTATGGCCATTTTTGATCCAAAACAAATATCTAGATATTTTATAACTATGGTTAAGAATGAGAAAGAGAAAATATATATATTTTCATTTCTCATTTTTATTCATATGCTTATCATTATTTTGAGCTATTTACAAGCCATCATCTTCTTCCTCCTTTCTCTGTTGCTCTCTAGCTTTCTCTTGTGAGAAAAAGAGTCATCAAGTTAGGATTTTGAAGTGAGAAAACAAACCACATCATCATTCTACACTAGTCTTGCCCATTAGTCTAGAGTGTTAGCTTCTACTTCTTCTCTTGATCTAGTGGAGCTTCAAGCTTGGACAAAGAGGACTCCGGGTGGATCGTCGTGGACCTAGAGGATCTCAAGAGAACCTTTTTCCAACCCTCAAGTAGCCAAGGAGTCTAGCGTAGGGAGCTACAAAGGTTGTACTCTCAAAACCCTAGCTTTTACTACTTGTGTTTATGTTAGAGTTAAGTTACCCCAGCTTTTCTAGCATGATCCTTATGTTTGTTTCTCTAGCACCATATAAATTTTAAATATGGCATGTGTGATGCCTCCAAACCCTTGTAGTGGTGCTTTAGGAACCCCTTCAATTTAAACCTATTTCTTTTGTTGCATGCATGAGTGTATGTATATGTTGTTGTGCATGCACACATGCAAGCATACATGTGTCATGGTTGATGATACATTGGTGTTGGAAATGCAAGACTCACATGGTTACATATTTATACATATATTTTATTAATTTGAGATTAAGCAAAATGACAAATGAAATCATGGTTGACTATTCAACCCTCATTTTCTTGTGTTGACAAGTCAAAACCATGGTTTCATTTGCCCATGGTTTTGCTTAAACTCTAGTTACAAAATATTTAGATATTATGTAACCATAGTTTATCATGATAGCTCTGTCTAACTCTCTTGAGTTTAAGCAAGGGTTTTGATTATTATTCACATTATTCTCTTGAGTTTAGCTTGAGCCATCTCCTTCTTGCTCTCTCTCCTGAAAGCTCACTGGGGTTTCAAAAGAAAGAGAAAGGATTAAAAAGAAAAGGTTTTTAATTGAGATCCAAACCCAAATCACCATTCTACTTTAGTCTTGCCCACTAGTGTGGAGTGTTAGCTTCTTCTTCATCCTTGATCAAGAGAAGCTTGGAGCTTGGTGCAAAGAGACTTCATGGTGGATCATCGTGGACTTGGAAGGACACAAGCCAACCGGTTAAAACCTCAATCGATCCAAGGAGTCTAGGAGGAGGTCTACAAAGGTTGTATTCTCCCCCACTTAGTGTTAGACACTTGTAGTATATGATACTAGCATGTTGTTACTCTATCTTTCTAGTTCGATTCATCGATGGAATTGTTTAGCACCCTAAAAAATTTTTGTTATAGCATGTGTGATGCAACCCTACACCTAGTGTGGTGCTATAGAATCCCTACACCTAGAACATAATCTAGGGTTTGGAAGTATCACACATGCCACTTTAAAAATCAGAGAGGTGCTAAGCAAACTAACCATGAATCTTAAACTAGAAGTTTAGGGTAACATCAAAATAGTATCTCATACAATGAACTTTTTATCACCAAGTGAAAAGAATACAACCTTTGTAGTCCACTTGTGTTGACTCCTTGGATTATTTAGAGTTTGAAAAGGCTTGGTAGTAACCTTCCTTGTCCACAATGATCCACCCGAAGTCCCTTTGCCCAAAGCTCCTTACTTTACTTGATCTTTAAAAGAAGTGTAGCAAACACCCTACACAAAAGGGCTAGAGAAGTGTAGAATGATGAAGTGGTTTGTATTCTTTAATCAAAACCCTTTCTTTTTTACTAACTCACTCTATGGAAATCTCAAGAGAGACGAAGAAGAAGATGGCAACTCAAGAGCTCAAGAGTTATGATAATTCTCAATTATCATGAGCATAGAAAAATAAATCCAAGATATATCTCTCATGCCTAACTCTAGTCAGTAAATATCTTGATATTTTAGTGTTGAGTCAAAAGCCAAATGAGAATTAAACCATGGTTTAAACTAGGTCAAGTGTAGAAGAGTGTGGAAATTTCCAACCATGATTTAATCCCATTTTTCATTTCTTTTTCTCAAAAAAAATATTTATATCTATATATAAATGAACAATGTGAGTCTTGCATTGCCATTCTCATGTATCAACAACCATGACACTATGTATGCATGTATGTGTCCATACACATCATCATGTGTATACATGCATGCACACACATCATATTAGAAAAGGGTTTAAATAAAGAATTGAACTAAAAGTCAAATGTTAAACCAACACTTGACAAACTGGTCACATCACATACGACCCGACCAATAGAAAATGCCCGATTAATATACGGTATCATATACACGCATTTAATCGGGTCCCCGCACATATCTTATATGCACACCACATCGTTTCTCCTGAGCTAGGAAACTCCTGTGTGGGACTCTAAGACTCGTCAATACGCCGGCAGTAGGTGATGATCATATCGAACACCCAGAAGCCGCAAGCGGTCAACTAAACGTAACGGCCACCCGGGTATTGATCGATCAGAAGAAAACTAGCGAAGCTTTCAAAACTCCCGTCGAGCCAACTGGCAACACTTACCGTACAGCCCGGTCTCTTCGTCGGATATGCTGCATATCGAGTCTAGGGATAGAATCGTCGACCCTAATAACTCAATAAGTCATGCCGGTGTATGGCTCATAACAAATCGAGAAACTACTGATAACACTTATCAGTAAATCTCAGCAACCCTTGCCAGCGACTTCCTATTATAGCCAATCGAGCATAGCACAACATCAACCCCCAGTACCAGGAGAGACGAAACCCCTCCTATCGCTCATTGCCTCCATGTGCCTCGGGACTGTACCCAAAATCCTCCTGTTTGCATGACTCAGTAAAGCCGTGGTAGGGTGGAGATCAAAGTACAGTAGGAGGACACACAAGACTCTATGACGATCTTGGGTCTACAGACTAACCTGTACCAGTTTCACCTGAGAACTGCTATCCGACGATAGATATAATACCACATAGGAGTTCTCGGCGGGTCCGTTCATTGTACCCAGTCATCACTGAGCACCCATATACAATCTTTGGTGTCACCACACCAGATGGATATGGGATCATCCATCGCCATATGGGGAAAGAATGGTATACGCTAGTCTACTCTGGAATATCGATGCCCCGTCTCGATACACCCATAACTAGGAACAGTTCAAGGACATGCTCATAAACTACACGTGTCCCACTAGTATGATCCGCATCATAGTCGCAGTAGTCAAGCAAATATCCTGAGGGCTTTATCAACATGAACCAAATGAGTAAGATGCATGATCAAATGAACATGTCAAGATAAAGTAAACCAGATAGCATACTCTCATGTCGAGCAAGAAAGTCATCTATATACATATATACATGTCCAAGCATCCACTATAGATATAATGGCCTCTAGGGCATACATATATCCAACAATCTCCCACTTGCACTAAGGCCAATTATTGGCGTATCTCATACCCAACATCTCAAAAAGTTGCTCATGCTGCGGCTGTGGAAGGGCCTTGGTGAGTGGATCCGCGGTGTTATTCTTTGTATCTACTCTCCGAATCTCGATCTCGTAGCGATTTACAATCTCCCGGATCAAATGATATCGTCTTAGGATGTGTCTGGACTTCTGATGGGACCTGGGTTCTTTGGCTAACGCCATAGCCACATTATTATCACAATACAATTATATTGGATCAACAATGGTTGGAACTACTCCTAGTTCCGCGACGAACTTCTTCATCCAGACGGCTTCCTTAGCAGCATCATTTGCAGCAATATACTCAACTTCCATCGTGGAGTCTGCTACGGTATCCTGTTTGGAACTCTTCCAACTAACCGCCCCTCCATTGAGGGTAATTACAAACCCTGAGATAGATTTGCTCTCATCCTAATAACTTTGGAAGCTGGAATCGGTAAAGGCCTCCGTTTGGAGATCCCCATTACCATACACTAAGAACAATTCTTTAGTCCATCACAAGTACTTAAGAATGTTCTTCACTTCAATCCAACGTTTCTCTCGTGGGATGGATTGATACCTGCTTACAACAACTAGTGCATAAGCTACATCAGGACAAGTACACAACATCGCATACATTATAGATCCTACGGCTGAAGCGTAGGGTATAATGCTCATGTGTGCTCTCTCTTCATCAGTCTTCAGACAGAAGTCCTTGGAGAGAGTGAATCCATGACAAGCGGGCAAGGCACCACGCTTAGAATCTTCTATACTAAATCTTTTTAGGATGGTGTCTATGTACTTTGATTAGGACAGTCCTAATAACCTCTTGGATTTATCTCTATAGATTCTAACCCAAAATGCATGAGGCATCACCCAGGTCCTTCATAGAGAACCTTTCAGATAAGAATAGTTTGACCGATTGTAGCATAGGAATATCATTTCCTATCAAGAGAATGCCATCCATGTACAATACGAGGAATGTTACAGTACACCCTACAATCTTCTTATAAATGCATGGTTCATCTATATTTTTGACAAAATCAAACTCTTTGATTGTGTCATCAATGCAGATTTTCCAGCTCCGTGAAGCCTGCTTTAATCCATAAATGGATTTAAGAAGCCTACATGCCTTCCCACTGCTCCCACTGTCAATGAAGCCCTCTGGCTGATCCATATAAACACATTCTTCTAAATCACCATTTAGAAATGCAGTTTTAACGTCCATCTTCCAGATTTCATAATTGTAGTGAGCAGCAATAGCAAATAGAATCCGAATGGATTTAAGCATTGCTACTGGAGACAAAGTTTCATCATATTCCAATCCTGGCCTTTGACGAAAACCTTTCACTACAAGCCTTGCTTTAAAGGTCTCTACCTGTCCATATACACCAATCTTTCTCTTAAAGATCCATTTGCACCCTACGGGTTTTATCCCAGGAGGTGCAACATCTAAAGTCCATACTTTGTTGGTGTACATGGACTCCAGTTTGGATCTCATGGCATCCATCCACTTCACTGAGTCACTACTCGTGATAGCTTGCTGAAAACTAGTAGGATCATCATCATCCATGATGCAATCTTCTCTATCACCATCAATGAGAAACCCATAGTATCTCTCCGATGGGCGAGAAGTTCTACTAGATCTCCGGAGCGGCTGAGGTTCTTGAAGTTCTACTGCAACATCAGTTTCAACCAATTTGTCATGAGCAATTTGTGTCTTTAGAACCTCTTCTAGTTCTACCGCATTGCTATCAGTACTATTTGTAAAAATTTCATTTTCTAAAAATATGGCATGTTGAGAAACAAACACCTTTTGTTCCTCCTTATGGTAGAATAGATATCCATACAATTGTTTTGGATATCCCACAAATTTACACATGACCGATCGTGTCTCGAGTTTATCCGGACTATGCTTTTTGACAAAAGCCGGACAACTCCATATCCTAACTCTTTTAAGAGATGGTCTCTTTCCACACCATATCTCATATGGAGTAGTAGACACGGTCTTGGTTGGAACCCTGATTAACAGATACATTGTTGTCACCAAAGCATGTCCCCAAAAGGAAAGCGGTAACACAGCATCACTCATCACGGACCGTACCATATCTAATACCATACGATTCCTCTGCTCTGACACACCGTTGTGCTGTGGTGTGTAAGGGGGAGTGAGCTGAGAGAGAATCCCATTCTCTTTTAAGATGTCTGAAAACTCTGTACTTAAATACTCTCCACCTCGATCTGATTGAAGTTTCTTGATGCTCAAGCCTGCTTGTTTTTCTACTTCAAGTTTGTACTCCTTGAATTTCTTGAAAGCTTCGGATTTATGCTTTAATAAAAACACGTGTCCGAATCTTGAGAAATCATCAGTAAAAGTAATGAAGTATGAAAAATCGCCTCTAGCATGTGTAGACATTAGTCCGCATACATCACTATGTATGAGGATTAAGAGTTCCACAGCTCTTTCTCCGTGTCCAGTAAACGGAGTTTTGTTCATTTTACCTTTGATACAGGACTGAAAAGTCGCATAAGATTTATATTCAAAAGGATTCAAATATCCATCTTTATGTAGCTTGTTTAGTCTTGTTTCATTAATATGACCAAGTCTACAATGCCAAAGAAAAGCTTCATTTATATCTGAAAATTTTCTTTTATTAATATGTTGTATATTGAAAACTGTGTGTTGGTTCAGGACATAAATACCGTTATTTAGTGTACCATACCCAATCAACTGTTGATTCAAGTTAATGTTCATAACATTATTTTACAACACAAAATGATATCCTTCATTGTCCAACAAAGTAATGGATATTATATTACATAGCGTATTAGGTACAAAATAACAAGGGTTCAAAACCAAAATACAACCCGAAGGCAATCCCAGATGATACTCTCTTATGGATACAACATGTACATTGGAACCATTTCCAACCTGCAGAGTATGGTCACCAGTCTTAAAAAATCTACAGTTTCTCAATCCCTGCATACAATTGTAGATGTGAGAACCAGAACCGGTATCTAATACCCAAGATGCAGAATTTATAGAAAAACAGTTTTCAGTTACAAACACACCTGAAGCGGAAGCATCGGTATGCGTCTTCTTCTTGAGATCAGCAAGATACAGAGCATAGTTGGGTTTCCAATGTCCCGACTTATGGCAGTAAAAACATTCACCTTTTCCACTTTCCGTGGCCCCAGATTTGTCTTTCCCCTTTGCCTTTTTAACTCCACCTTTCGGTTTAATGGGTTTCTTCTTCTTCTTTCCCTTGGCTTTGGCTTTTGGGACGGAAGAGGAAGATGGCCCAGCAAGCAGAGCAGGAGTTTTCGCTGTCTTAAGCGTGCTCTCTGCACTTCTCAACATATTGAGAAGTTCAGGCAATGATTTCTCTAAATCGTTCATATTGAAATTCACAATGAACGGAGCAAAAGCAGGGGGAACAGACTGCAGAACAATATCTGTATATTGCTCATTATCCATGGTCCATCCAAGTTCCTCAAGTTCTTTTATAAGACCAATCATCTTCAGAATATGTCCTCCTACTGATGTGCCAGGGGCCATCCGCATCTGAAACAACTTTCGAGATGCCTCGTATCTTAAAGTCCGAGATTGCTCTTCATACAACTCCTTTGTATGAAGAAAGATGGATTGAACATCCATCTTCTCGTGCTGCTTCTGATGTATACTGTTCATAGAAGCAAGCATAAGGCACTTGGCCGTGTCACAATCAATATCCCATGTTTTTCGGATCTCTCTATCCGAAACAGATGATTCAGGACCTGGGATGGGTGGGGCTTTGGTAGTGAGGACATATGATACTTTATCATATGTGAGTGCAATGTTCAAGTTCCTCAACCATTCTTTATAATTCGGTCCTATCAGTTTGTTTTTCTCTAAAAGAAGCTTAAGTCCCGTCATCAGGTATCTGCCATTAGGAGAGAGAAAAGAATACACTCAGCGAAATGCTCTTGCAAAGAATTAGAATGGTTATTATCTTATCTAATCGATGTCTCCCACTGCTTTTATCAAATTTTCTTTCAAAACCTTAAAAGAAAACTGTCACGGCCCGAAAGTACAGAACATGACCGGCACTTAGACTACGAAACGTCTCGAGGCGTACGTAATCTAAGTAAGCCGAAAACCCAGAAATCCAAACCAAGAAAAGTAGTAGAGTGAAGGAAAACCAATTTAAATCAAGTAGTTTTAATAGCATAAGCCGAATTATGCGTAAAAAAAATATCAAATATTTCCTGAAAAATTTCGGCAGAGTCTCCTTTGTAAATACTGGCCCCCAAACGGGATACAACATGAATAGTATACGAAATTAATAAAAGGCATCCCCAAGCGGGAGCTAGCTCTTCGTCAATCGACGGTCACAACCACACAAGCAATATAATATACAACGCCAAGGGCGAGGATCAAAACCTCAAAAGGGAACTCAAAACCACAAGAAATCCACAGAAATATAACGCGCGACTCTAAGGTCGAAAGAATAACATCACTGGTCTCTATCTCAAAATAAATACATGTTTGGTTGATGGAACTTCTAGATACAGCTGAATAATAATATACAATGTATAATGATGGGTACGATACAAATAAACCCACCTACTAGCAAGTCACCCGAAAGAAGCAGTGCTAGTAAAGCCGTAATGAAACCTGTATGGCAGAACCTGCAAGGAACTGTGGCACAACGGGGGTGAGTTGCCAACTCGTGAGTAGAAAAACATCTACGAACAGAAACCGCATAAACAACGCAAACCTAGGTCAACGATCATAATATATCCTCAAATATATATAACATGCAGCCTATAACAATGACTACGGTAAATATCAAACCCGAGTGTAATCCCATGTGCCCGTGTCAGTGCCTCTGGTAGCAATATATCATATGGATGATGTATGAATACATGAAACAGAATGCATGTACTGAATAAAACTGCTTTAATAAATCAGTGAGATTTCTGTATTTTAAAAATGAGGTACCATAAATGAAATCAGCATAAAATAGTGCCCAACATCGACACAAAACAAGTGTCCAAATATCTCGACATCTCTGTGTCACAATCTCTGTACCTCAATATGTCAAAATCTCAATGTCTCAATCATAATATCTAGGGCGCCGTCAGTCCAGACCGGCCCCTACCATCCATCTCAAGACCACGATGGTATCCTCCGGATATCCGACGCGTCGGGTAAAATCACCGGTCGGTAGTGCTCCCCTGCCAGGCTCAACGTCAACAACACGATCCTGTTGCCACGGGGTACCGCACCTGGCCCACCATGTACCCGAAACGGTTCCTCCACTCCTCGAATCGGGTCTCGAAATCCATCAACAAACTCATGGTGGACGACTCATACATCATGGGAAAAACCGCACTTTTTATTTAAAAAGAGAGAAAGCAGTTTATATAAGTTTTGCGGTTTCCCCCCCCCCAATCCAGAAAATCTCATGGAAATCCGAATCCAAATCATCAATAGCATGTAAAACCATGAATATAGGCATAAGAATCCATGAATACGGCATAACAATGAATAACAGTATGCATGAAGTGACAAGTAATAACTACAATGTTAAGCTGGCATATAAGGCAGGTACACTAATATCATGTCAAATTACTAACTAACAAGCTAAGTCAAGCAATAATATTTTCTAAGATGTACGTGACATGGAAATTACCGATGAAGATGTGTGTGAGCCGGCAAGTAAGTGTACGTGGTACATACGCATCATCGGTAATGGTGCTGGTGTCCTAACAGTATGATATCAACAATGCAATAAGAAATTATAATATAAGTATGCGATGCGGAGCGAACATCGATTATGAGCGGGAGCTGAATACTAGACACAACGATAACTGAACTGCATTACCCTAATATAAGTCCTACAATAGTGCCTTTTGAAATAACACGAATCGCGGTGTTTTGAAAATAAGGGCTACGGTGTTTTTAAGAAAAGATACGTCTTTTGAAATATCCGTAGAATCCCTTGACCTGTCTTTTAAAATACCCACGATTCGTTAGTTTTGAAATAGGTAGGAGTCTAATCTAGTCTAACAACAACACTAAACTATACGGCTGAACTAACAAGCTGAACTACAGGTAAGGAAACCGCCTAACATCTGAGTCGATACGTATACATACCTGTATATATATTAGTCGGTGATCCCGCCTCAATAATATCATATCCGATACCATATCTATAATCAGACATCCCAAGTCAAGTGTGCGGATCAATCATCAATATATAGCTCGTACGTAAATCCGTCGTACGGCAACCCCAAATCTGGGTACGGGTCAATATCATACTCATCACACTGTTCATCTGGTATCCTCTTTATCAAGATCATCATCTGGGGTACTGACCTACGTCTAGTACACTACTAATATCACTATTCACATGGCATTATCATACAAAGTTCCGCTATAACATCAGGACGTATCTCAAGTACGAATACTCCCATATCACCGATCTCACGGCCTCAACTCAAATCTCATTGACTCATCTCAATCCCAAGTATCATCGGCAAATCCAGTATGTGAACACCTAGTCCCATACCCAGGTGAACACATAAACAAATCTCCCCATATACGCACAGGTAATAACATAGATGTATGCATGTGTGTGTGTGCATGTGTGGGTGTAACAATTACTCTAGGGTTTCGCAACTAACACTAAACTAATCCATGAACACCTAGAATCTACCTTATCATCAAGTCTCATATCAACATAATATATATAACAAAAATATAGGTGTGTATACGTATTCGTATACATTACCACAAACTGCGGGGGTGCTATATGCCATCCACCCGACTTCTCCCCATAGATATAAATCTACTCACCTGGTCCTTGCTCGTCGGTGCCGATGTCGCCACGCGCTTGCTTGTCGTCTCGAAGTCCACATGGGGTACCTACATATCATAACGCACCGTATCGCATTAAAACCAAATTCAAAATCGAAACGGCATACGAAAATCAAATCGGCACGCGTATCACGCATAGGTCAAAACCTATCGCCTACGCATGCAAGAATAGCCAACCCAACCCTCGATGTCGATGTACAAACGTCAAACCATCGATAAAAACCCAAACACTCTCATTTGCGTATTCACGAACACTAATTATAATATAAAATAGGTTAAAAATCACAAAAACCCCAAATTCACCTTAAAAGCCATTTTTCCGAAAATCTAGCAAGCAAAAATTACCAGTTTTAGTACAAAACTCGACGTTTAAACAAATCTAGCGGCCATAATACCTATTAAATATCTTAAATAAGTCATAAAAATAATTTCCATAATTTAATCCCAATAAATTTCATTAACCCCAAAATTCTAGTTTGCAATTATACTCAAATTTCAACCATTTTAGCAAAAATGCATAAACAATAATTTATCTTGGATTTGCATGATCTAAATTATTAAAATACAATTTATAATGTTAATAATGTGATAAAAACCCTAACCGTATTTTTAATCTCACATTCTAATTCAATTTTAAAAAAACTAGTAAGCATGAATACTAGAAAATAGACGCAACCATCGCGGATTTGCGACAAAAAGACTACAATCTAGCATGAACAACCAATTCACACTACAAGCAATCTACCATACTCAAATAATCCACATGCAATGCTTCAATTCCCATTTCCAAAATCAACCCCTTCTCTTGATTTTTTTATAAACTAGCAACAACAACAATTTCACACTTTAAATAACTAATTTAGCATATACAAGCTAAAATTTAACCATTAGATATAAATTATACCTCCAAGTTTGAAATCCTAGGTTGCTCTAGCCACCAAAGACACCTCCTTTCTCCATGTTTTAAACCAATTTGGGTGTGAGGAGGGATGGAATTAGGATTTGCTTTGAATTTGTGAAGAAATTGTGGATTTTTATGTGTTTTGAGATGAAATTTGAGGCCAAAAGAGATGGGAACATGGGGGAAAATGGGGCTGCTGGAGCTCAGATTTCAGCCAAGGGAGGATTGGGGAAAGGGTGAGAGAATTGGTGAAAAATTTCTAAGTCAAAGCCCCCCCAAATTACCAAAATACCCCCACCTACTTTACTATATTTAAAAACCCTTATTTTAACCCATTTATTCACATGATTTAAGGTCAAAAAGTGGGAAAGAAAATTCTTGTGTTAGTTATATGTATGCCCTAGAGGCCATTACTGTACATACGATGTATATTGTAGTGGATGCTTGGACATATAGAGGGAGGACTTTCTTTCTCGACATGATAGTACGCTATCTGGTTGTACTTTATTTTAACATGTATTCTGATTGTCTCTATGTTACATGTTGATAAAGCCCCTTAGGATATGTACTCGACTACTGGGACTATGATGAGATCATACTAGTGGGGCCACGGTAGTCGACGAGTACATCCTATAACTGTTCCTAGTCGAGGGTGTATCGAGACAGGGCATCAATGCACCAGAGTAGACTAGCGTATACGCATCTTGATCCATATGATGGGCGATGGATGATCCCATATCCATCGGTGTTTGACATCAAGGATGGTGTACGGGTTCTTAGTGGAGACTGGATACACTGGACGGACTCGCCGAGAACTCCCAGATGGTATTATACCTCACGTCAGATGGCAGTTCTCCGGTGACACTGGTACAGAGTAGTCTGTTGACCCGAGATCGTCATAGAGTCTTGTGTGATTCCCACTGTGCTTTGATTTCCATCATACCACGTCCAAGAGGGTGTGCAAAAAGGTGGCTTTTGGGTACAGTCCCGAATCACATGGAGGTAATGAGCGATAGGAGGGGATTCGTCTCTCCCGGTATAGGGAGTTGATGTTGTGCTGTGTTCGATTGGCTATAACCGGAAATCCATGGCCAGGGTTGCTGAGATTTATTGGTAAGTGTTATTAGTAGTTTCTCGAACTGTTATAGACCTCATATCGACACGACTTATCAAGTTACTGGGGTCTGACGTTTACCATCCATAGGCGAGATATGCGACATATCAGACGACGAGACCGGACTGTACGGGAGTGTTACTGAATGGATTCACTGGAGAATGTACAAGCTTGCTTGTTGATCTTCTGAGCGCTCAATACCTGGGTGGCTGTTACGTTTAGCTGACCGCTTGCAGCTTGTGGGTGTTTGATATGATCATCACCTACTGCCGGCGTATTGACGATTCTTTAGAGTCCTACACAGATCTTTCTTGACTCAGGAAAAATGGAGTAGGAGCACATATGTGATATGTGCGGGACCGAGGATAATGCGGTATGTGATACCGTATTGTATTCTCGCGATATTTGATATCAGCCGGGTCATCGGATCAAGTGTTGATTCGATGAATCGGTACGGATAAATATTAGTCGGTTATATGCGATATAGCTGGATTGTCGGATCAAGTGTTGATTCGATAATTTAATGTATAATAATATATATGATATATTAAATTACATTAACTAATATTTGCTCACTAAAAGATTCTTTTTCTCACTCGGGTAATACATTGATATATATGCGATATATGTTAATTGTAATATTTTATTTGGTTACAATAAATATTATATATGTGATATATAATATTGTAACATGATATGATAACTAATGCAACATGTTTAGTAGGGATTAAACAAGATTAGGGTTTGATTTGGGTTAATGCTTTCTAGATGATTCTAGAAGGTTTAGTTTTGTTTTGTGAAAGATATTTTGTTATGACTCATTCCTTGACCTAACCCAAACCCTAGCCCTAGTTAATTCTATACATGGGTTTAGTTGACCATGGTTGCATTATTCATCATATTTATCTTTTCGTTATTCATCACAAAAGAATTCTTATCATATTCTTCTTCTTCTTCCTTTTCTTTTGCAAAGATTTCTTGCTTTTTATTTGTGATGAAAAATGAGTAAGAATAAGAAAACAAATGAGAGCAAAAATCCTACTTCATCATCCTCATCTATCCTTGCCATTTAGATGAGGGTGTTCACTTCATATTATGAGTGTTAGCTTGTGTTAACGAAACTTCAAGGTAGATCATCTTTGTATCGAAGATCGGAAGCAAGACTGCATCTTTCTCTTCGTGGAACCTCTCGAGAGTCCGGAACACGATGATCGCAGCGAAGGGACATCAACACGGAGCTTAAGAAGTGAAGGACCGGATCTACAAAGTTTGTAATCCCTCTCACTTAGTGTTAAAGTGTTTAACATGTTGTTTTCGCCTAAACCCTAGTTTAATGATCCGGCTTCGGGTTGTTCGGCACGGCTAAAATTTTAATCGGGCATGGTTGATGCCTCGTAGACCCTTGTGCGCGTGTCTAGCAACCCTACAGTGGTATCAGAGCCAAGCTAGAGCTTTAGGCGAAATCTAGACGAAGTTTAAAGTCCGATCGAATCCAGAAAACACCGATTTTACCCCTCTCTGTACATTTAAAAAATGTTGATTTGTTATGAATTAAAAATGCTCAGAAAAATAAGCAGGAAAAACTAAGAATTATTGTGAAGTACGGCCACCTAATTCGCTCAGATGACCGCGGAACCGCGCCCAAACCAAGGGTTTGGCGGCGGTT
This sequence comes from Agapanthus africanus, assembly GCA_030015575.1. Classification (NCBI taxonomy): domain Eukaryota; kingdom Viridiplantae; phylum Streptophyta; class Magnoliopsida; order Asparagales; family Amaryllidaceae; genus Agapanthus; species Agapanthus africanus. Next base: position 215,425,156 of record JASDDO010000004.1, read on the forward strand.
CCGCGGCCATAATTGTGAATTAGTCCCTGGAATTTCACATATTTATTCTTAGGTCCTTTCTTGGCAATTTGTTCTGGGAATATTTTAATTCCACTCAAGTGTTGAGTTTTCTAGGGTTGTATTGGGGACTCGTTGATTCGATCGGATAATTTAACTTTGTTTAGTTTGTCCGGATAATTTTAGAAACTGTTAAAAAGTTCGAACGGATATCAATAACTCATTTTTTCCCCAGTCGGAAATTTTTTCAAAAGTTGGATTTTTTCTCTAGTTTGAAACTTTCTAAGTCGTGCAAGTAACGCGGTGGACCCTCTAGAAAACAACAAACCTTAACTCGATTATGTGACCGTCTTGAACTGCCTCTGAACCTTAGGGTTTGTGGCAGTACGGCGTGCCACATGTGAGGCGTTGGCTTGACCCTTCTACGGCTGGACCATTGGTACTGTGGGATGTGATGGATGTTTTTAAACTGATTTCAAGTGTTGAGATATATTGGGGAAATCTTGGGTGTTTGATTATTCGATCGGAAAGTTTAACATTGTCTATTTATCTGGAATGTGATACAATATTTGGAATCCACAAGTAGTTATGAGATAACTAATTTGAATGTTATAAATCTAGCAGTTCAGTCTCAGTTGATCGGTTGCCACGGAATTTTGATGTGATCAAAAGTCCGTTGCAATCACGTAGCGTACGCGGATACTCGCCGGGTAAACATAATAGACAGCCACGCCCCATAGCCCCGACCAAGTGACTGTAGGAGAACCCCGTCGCAAAAAGCATCCGTTCGGGTGCTTGCGGCAGCGGTGTTCTGCCTTAGTGCACTTCGTCGATGGTATCCGGGGGTGCGGCCGTCTACTAAAGTTTGCGACGAACATTCGATCAGGATGTCGGGAATCTTGTTGAATTGCCCGACTTGATATTGAAAAGAGTTTTCGATAAAGAGACTAAAATGCGGGGTTTATAATTGTTAGGCATGCGATGTCTAAGGAATTCATTTGGTTAGGCATGCGATGTCTAAGAAGGTTGCGGATTCCAACTGTTGTAGTTTTACACTTTCTTTTCGGTGACCGTAACCGTAGTATGTGGTGTATCGCCGGCTTCGTTGCTATTCATCAACGACAATCGGGATACGCATACTTGCTTACGTAGATGATATGAGATATTATGTGTTGCTGTGATATGTTATATTGGATCTGTTAGTTATATGTATGCCTTAGAGGCCATTACTGTACATAGGATGTATATTGTAGTGGATGCTGGGACATATATAGGGAGGACTTTCTTGCTCGACATGATAGTATGATATCTGGTTGCTCTTTACCTTAACGTGTATACTGATTGTCTCTCTGTTACATGTTGGTAAAGCCCTTAGGATGTGTACTTGACTACCTGGATATGATGCGGATCATACTAGTGGGGACATGGTAGTCCATAAGTACATCCTTCAAAGTCCCTAGTCGTGGGTGTATCGAGACGGGGCATCGATCTACCAGAGTAGACTAGCGTATACCTTCTCGACCCATACAGATGGGCGATGGATGATCCCATATCCATTGGTGTTTGACATCGGAGATGATATACGGGTGCTCAGTGGAGACTGGGTACACTGGACGGACTCGCCGAGAACTCCCAGATGGTATTATACCTCACGTCAGATGGCAGTTCTCTGGTGACACTGGTACAGAGTAGTCTGTTGACTCGAGATCGTTATAGAGTCTTGTGTGGTTCCCACTGTGCTTTGATTTCCATCTTACCACGTCCAAGAGGGCGTGCAAAACGGTGGTTTTTGGGTACAGTCCCGAATCACATGGAGGCAATGAGCGATAGGAGGGGATTCGTCTCTCCCGGTATAGGGAGTTGATGTTGCGCTGTGTTCGATTGGCTATAACAGGAAATCCCTGGCCAGGGTTGCTGAGATTTACTGGTAAGTGTTACCAGTAGTTTCTCGAATTGTTATAGACCTCATATCGACACGACTTATCGAGCTATTGGGGTCTGACGTTTACCACCCCTAGGCAAGATATGCGACATATCAGACGGACAGACCGGACTGTACGGTAGTGTTACTGGTTGGATTCACTGGAGTTTCAGCGGGCTTGCTCGTCGATCTTCTGATCGCTCAATACCCGGGTGGCCGTTACGTTTAGCAGACCGCTTGCGGCTTGTGGGTGTTTGATATGATCATCACCTGCTGCCGGCGTATTGACGAGTCTTTAGAGTCCTACACAGAGGTTTCCTGGTTAAAGCGAAACGAAATAGGAGCGCATATGAGATATGTGCGGGACCGAGAATAATGCGTGTATGAGATACCGTATTCTATTCTCGCGATGAATGTATCGAATGGTTGTATGCGATATAACCTAGTTATCGAATCAAGGATTGATTCGATAAGCCGATACATTGGATACTAGTCGGTTATATGCGATATGACCGGATCGTTAAATCAAGTGTTGATTTAATGATTTAATGTATAATTATATATTTGATATATTACTTTGCATTAACTAGTATTGGTTCACTTTATATGGATTTTCTCACTTGAATGTACAAGTTGTATATGTGATATACTTTTTGTGCAAATGTTTGTATCATGTTTGATGATACATGTTAACTTGGTTAAGTGTAAAGATTAAACCATGGTTAAATTGATGATTAGGGTTTTCTTTTTCTTAATCATTTATTTATTTATTTATTTATTTGGAAAAGATTAGAAATGAAATGGTTGCAAGTTTTGTCTCTTTCTTTGAAGCTTCATGAAGCTTTGACTTTGTGACCATTTTGTCTCATGCTTAACCTTAACCCTTGCAATTAACCATGGTCTATTCTCTACACCTAATCATGGTTATTATTATGATAAGTATCCTTTTTCTTTTCTTTTTAATTAACCTATCATAATAATTCTTTCTTCATCTTCATCTTCTTCTTCCATGAAGAAGCTTGACTTCATCAATGGTGGATTGATGAAACAAGTGAGAAATCCAATTCTAAAGTCTACCCACTTCCTATTTCTTCATCCTCTACCTCTTGCCAAGTAGTAGAGTGTGTTTCCTTCACAAGTTTTCATGGCTTGGTGAAGGTGGAGCTTGATCTAGTGATGCTTCGACGTAGATCATCTTCGGCACGTCGTCGATGACCTAGCCCGCTTCTTCTCCGATGAAGCCGATGAAAGAGCCCGGATTTCAATTTGGACAGCGAGGATACTTCGTTGCGGAGCTATGGAGGTGGAGAACCGGATCTACAAAGGCTGTATTTCCGTATTCTTATAGTTAAGTGTTAACTAGTTTAATGTTTCGCCTAGATTTCTAGCCAACGATCCGTAGTCGGGTTTCTCGGCACCTAGATTTTTTGAAATTGGCATGGTTGATGCCTTGTGAGACCTCCTTGGAGTGCCTAGGATCCCTACAGTGGTATCAGAGCCTAGATAGAGCCTTAGGCGATGCGTAGACGGAGTTTGAAGTCCGATCGACCCGAACCCCGACTTTAAAATGCTCTCTGGACATTTTTGTAAAATGTGGATTTTTGAAAATCAAAAATATGCAGAAAAATCAGCAGGTAAATCTAAGAATTACGATGCGAAAATTACCTAATGATCTTTCTAAAGTGCGGTGGAACCGCGGCATTAGCGTGCTAATGCGGCCCTTCCACGGCCCTTTTGTCTTATCTGCCATTGAATTTTGCACAGTAACTCCTATTTTTCAGTGCTGGTTTTCCTGGGAATTTTTAATCTGAAATCAAGAGTTGAGTATTTTGGGTTGTATTGGGAGTTCATACATTCGATCGAATTGTCAAATTTTGTCTATGTGTCGTTCCGGATATTTTTTTTGAATATGTTAAAAAGTTCGACCGGATATAAATACCCAATTTTTCCCCTGTCGGGAAATTTCCAAGTGTTGGATATTTCTGTAGTTTAATCACGTTCTAAGTAGTGCAAGTAACACGATGGTCCCTCTAGAAGACAACAAACCTTAACTCGATTATGTGACCGTCTTGAACTACCCTTTGAACCTTCGGGTTTGGGGCAGTACGGCGTGCCACATGTGAGGCGTTGGCTTGACCCTTCTACGGCTGGACCGTTGGTACTGAGGCACGAACTGAATGTTTTTAGACTTGTTTCATCAGTTGATCTGTATCGGGAAAACTTGGGTGTTCGATTGTTCGATCGGAAAGTTTGACATTTTCTATTTATCCGGAATGGGATACAATAATTGGAATTCACAAGAAGTTATGAGATAACTGAATGAATGTTATAAACATAGCAGTTTAGTCTCACTTGATCGGTTGCCACGGAATTTTGATGTGATCAAAAGTCCGTCGCAATCACGTAGCGTACGCGGATACTCGCCGGGTAAACATGATAGACAGCCTCACTCCATAGCCCCGACCAAGTGACTGTAGGAGAACCCCGTCGCCGAGAGCATCCGTTCGGGTGCTCGCGGTGGCGGTGTTCCTCCTTGGTGCACTTCGTCGACGGTATCGGGGGTGCGGCCGCCTACTGAAGTTTGCGACGAGCATTCGATCAAAATGTCGGGAATCTTGTTGAATTGCCCGACTTGATATTGAAAAGTGTTTTCGATTTTGAGACTAAAATGCGGGGTTTATAATTGTTAGGCATGCGATGTCTAAGTAATTCATTTGGTCAGACATGCGATGTCTGAGGTGGTTGCGGATTCCAACTGTTGTAGTTTTACACTTTCTTTTCTGTGACCGTAAGTGTAATATGTGATATCGCCGGTTTCGTTGCTATATGTCAACAACAATTGGGATGCGCATATTTACTTACGTTGATGACATGTGATGTTATGTGTTGCTGGATATGTTATATTGGATCGTCGTGTTTGAATAGCCGGGGGTTTTTATGTGAGATGAGTGTTTTTCATTTTCATTCATGTAAAAAAACTTGTATGTAATATTCTTTTATTGGGGTGCTTCCAGGTTGCGGAAGTAGTCACCGTTTGTATATTATTTACTTTTCCGCACTAGGATAGACCCAAGGAGGAGGGCACAAGTAACCGGATTCTGGAGTTCAGTGGGAGACCAACTCGAGGAGTCAAGTCCGGGTCTCCTAACTCTAGAATTGGTAGGGTTGCTTGCCGTTCTCGTAGGGGTCTAGGGGTGTGGGTTTGGCTATTCATCACGACAGTGGAATCCGTGTTTTATACTGGCTCGTATTGAAAACACGGACGTCCTAGTATATCCAATATTTCATATGTTTCTTCTGCTGCGATATCTGTGATGTGATCATGTGATGTTCTGTGATAGATACAGTATATAGTATATATGATATATTATATAGCCGTTACTTATGTTTTACACCCGCGCTAGCCCTGCCCCGCTCTGCCGTTAGTTACCTAACCTAACGGTGCATGAGGGGACATCGAGGCGAATGTGGATGGCATAAGTGTACGTCGTATTTATCTGTGATGTTTAGGTATTTAAATGATGGGACTTCATTAATGAGATTAATGAAATAAAAGAAACCTAAAGATGTTGTAGAATCGAATTTCAAAATAAAACAGGTAGCTACAGTTTTTGCTTTGCACAGCGGTATATGCGATATATCCTGCACCTTATTCGATAGGGAAAGGACCGAGATCCCTTCACCAGGAGTGACTCCTTTAGCAATAACTGGCAGATGCTACACACTCGGTTTGTCTTTTGATAGCTTTTATGTGTTTTTGCTTTGCACAGCGATATATATGATATATCCCGCACCTCATTCGACGAGGAAAGGACCGATGATCCCTTCACCGGGAGTGACTCCTTTAGCAAAACTAGAAAAGCCTCAAAAGCACTCCATTTTAAAATTCATTCGATCCTACAACAATATCAAGTTCATTACACAATAGGTTTTCAGAAAAACCTGTCGTAGCCCTTCGTCATTTCAGATAAGTACTAGTTAGTATTCGTGCTGCGGTTGTTTGGCATGCGTCAAGGCGTAGTGTACGGTAGCTAACTAGTGCTTATCTGCTAGCATACGATGCGATTGGATTGGAGTATTCGTACGGCGTTGTTTGGCATGCGTCAAGGGTCGTGCGGATGGGTCTAATTCAATCAAGAAATGTACGGGTTGAACTTGACTAGCAGACTATGGGTTGTTTGGCATGCATCAAGGTCATAGCGAGCTAGGGGCAAAATATTATCGGGAATTTCAAGTGTTGAAATTTGCAATGAGATTGCATACCTTCTATGAAATAGTTTGATCCCGATACCCGCTGCGAGTAAGAGTTACTCCTGGGAGAGTTTTATACATTACAATTAGCTGATCAAGTAGGTGTCTAGAAAGGTGTCAACGGGGTTACGCCTCTGGGAAAACGAGGTTTACATTAATTAGGTTCGTGCGAAAGCACGGGGGACCTCCCTCAAAGTACCGACACTGGCCTGGCTGAAAGATTGGCGAACTTGTAGTGTGTAATTAATCCCGGCTAGTCTTTCCTTTTAGGGTTTGAAGGAAGATTTGATAAAAAGCAGTGGGAGCCATCCTGATTAGATAAAATAAAAACCAATCTATTCTTGCAAGAGCGCACGCTGAGTGTTTTCTTCTCTCTCTCTCCTGGTAGCGACCATGTCACGCCTTAATCAAGATAATAATACGGATTATTGACCGAACCCGCTTGTTATACTGAGCTGGGGAACGTTGATCCCGCTCCAACTTATAATTGTTATAAGACAGAGCAGGAAATTGGGGAATACCAGATTTCCCGTGCCGCCCAAACGAAGAGAGTGCATGCTGATGCATCATCTTCGGGTGTGTTGATTACAAAGAACTGTTTCTCAGTATCCTCCGCATCCATGGTATATGATACCGGATCAGGATCCCAGATATGTAATCTGTTACATAGGGCTACAAAAAGGTAGAAAAACTGAGAACGGGTGAAAAGTTTCATGAGGCAGAAAACGGGGCAAGTGTTGCAGCCAAGTCTGTCGGTCACTGTCACCCTGTATTACCTGAATACATTAATTCTGAACAAATGTTATGAGATACCGAACCTGATACACAAAATTATATCTATCTCTTTATTAGTAAAGAAATGATAAAATTTTGTATTGTTGGATAATGTTATGAACATTTCCTATATCAAAAGTTGATCGGTTCAGGCACGTTATCTAAAAGCATTGATGTTCTAAATCAAACTACAGTTCTTAGTATACAGAACACACACAAGAGGAATAGTTCAGAAATGGACGGATCCTTCTTGAGGTATTGTAGACTAGGTTATATCAATGCGACCCGACTAGCTGGAGTTACATATAGATGCATATTTAAATTAGTTTGAATTTACATCTTGTGAAACTCGCCAGTCATGTCACAAAGATAAGATGACCATAGCTCTGTTTATTGGAAACAGAGAAAGAGTTAGTGAACTCTTGGGATGATACATGTTGATGTATGTAAGTCCCCTGTCTATACATACCAAGACCGGTTCTTTATACTTCATTACGTTCTCTGATGATCTCTTTAGATTCAGACATATGTTCCTGTTGAAACACAAATCCGAACCTTTTGAGATATTCACAGAATATAAGTTAGAAGTAGAGAACCAAAATACGGGTATAAGTATTATGCCCTTTGATGTGATCGAGGAGGAGAATACTTGAGCACGGAAATCCTGGACTATTCTAAAGGAGAATGAAATTCTCTCTCAGCATTACTCCTCTGTATACACCATAGCACGATGGTATATCAGGGAGGAGCAATCACACCCTATATGATAAGGTGTGCTCTATGATGAGTATTACTGAGTTACCTATTTCCTTTTTTGGGGGTTATGCACTTATGAAGCTGCATACCTATTGAATAGGGTTCAAATCAAATCAGTTGCCTACCACTTCATATGTGATATGGAAAGGGAAGAGCCCATTTCTTAAGTTAGTTAAGATTTGGGGTTGTCCGGCCTATGTCTAAAAGCAAAATCCGGACAAGCTCGAGGCAAAGTCTGTAATGTAGAACTGGAAAGGTTCCAGCTATACAAACTGCAGCTGATGATTTGATAGAACCAAAGGATTCAGTAGAAACCAACGAACCTCAGCCTCTCCGCCGATCTAGTAGGGTTCCTCACCCACCTGAGAGATACTCTGGTTTCTCTATGACAGTGGGAGCGAGGATTGCATCATGGGATGATGACCCAACTAGTTTCGAGCTGGCCATCAGGAGTGAGACTCTGTAAGAATGGCTGGATGTTTAGCGATCTGAGATGGAATCCATGTACACCAGCAAAGTATGGACTTTAGCTGCTATATCTGAAGGGTTAAATCCCCGTCAGGAGTAAGTATATCTTGAGAAGATTACTTGGTGTAGATGGAAAAGTTGAGACTTTCAAAGCTAGACTTGTTAAAGGTTTTCGTCATTGACCAGGCGTGGATAATGATCAAACCTTTTCCAGTACCTATGCTTAAGTCCATCCAGATACTACTTGCCACGGCTACATACCATGACTACGATATCTGGTGGTTAAGTGTCATGACAGCTCTTCTAAAATGATGATTTAGAAGAGAGTGTCTATAAGTACACAGCCAGAGGGCCTCGTAAACAGTGGGAGCAGCGGAAACGAGTGCAAGATGCTTTATAGGATAAAGCAGGCATCGCGGAGATGGAACGTCTGTTTTGATGTGTTAGTCGAAGAGTTTGACATCATCAAAATGGTAGATGAACCTTGTATATACAAAAAGATAGTAGGAAGTATGGTGGTGATCCTCGTAGAGTACGTGGATGACATACTCAAGATAGGGAAGGAGTTTCCTATGCTACGCTCAGTCAATCTCCGCTTATCACAAGGATTCTCCATATAGGATCAAAATGATACCTACTAAATCCTGGATTTTGGATCTATGAGATAGATCTAAATGGATGTTAGGCTACTCACTAGTTGTAGTGAGATGGTATCAGTTGATCCTGGGGAGAATCAATGGAAGGGTTCCAGGGTGATAAAGACGACTGAATGTCAGTCGCAGGCATTGTCTTTACCCTCAATAAAGGGACGGTATGTTGGAAGAGTTCCAAACTAGATACCGTGACATACTAGACGATAAAGGCAGGATACACCGCTACTTAAGATGCTACCAAAGAGGCGGTTTGGATGTATAATGGTTCATGAGATGAACTATGTTCCTACCATTGTGAGACAATGGAGTTGTGGCTTATGCCAAGGAACGCCAGTCCCATCAGTGATCCAGACTTATTCTAAGGCAGTATCACCTGATCATGGAGATGGTTGATCTCCAAGGTGATCGAGGCAAGGAGAGCAGACTCAGAGGATAACAAGGCGGATCCACTCACGAAGTCCTATTCCCAGAGAGAGACTTTTAAGGGATGGTTGAGTATGAGATACTTCGACCACTGCAACAGATGGCCCTAATGCAAGTGGGAGATTGTTAGTTATATGTATCCCCTAGAGGCCATTACTGTACATAGGATGTATATTGTAGTGGATGCTGGGACATATATAGGGAGGACTTTCTTGCTCGATATGATAGTATGCTATCTGGTTGCTCTTTACCTTAACGTGTATACTGATTGTCTCTCTGTTACATGTTGGTAAAGCCCTTAGGATGTGTACTTGACTACCTGGACTATGATGCGGATCATACTAGTGGGGACATGGTAGTCCATAAGTACATCCTTCAAAGTCCCTAGTCGTGGGTGTATCGAGACGGGGCATCGATATACCAGAGTAGACTAGCGTATACCTTCTCGACCCATACAGATGGGCGATGGATGATCCCATATCCATTGGTGTTTGACATCGGAGATGATATACGGGTGCTCAGTGGAGACTGGGTACACTGGACGGACTCGCCGAGAACTCCCAGATGGTATTATACCTCACGTCAGATGGCAGTTCTCTGGTGACACTGGTACAGAGTAGTCTGTTGACTCGAGATTGTCATAGAGTCTTGTGTGGTTCCCACTGTGCTTTGATTTCCATCTTACCACGTCCAATAGGGTGTGCAAAACGGTGGTTTTTGGGTACAGTCCCGAATCACATGGAGGCAATGAGCGATAGGAGGGGATTCGTCTCTCCCGGTATAGGGAGTTGATGTTGCGCTGTGTTCGATTGGCTATAACAGGAAATCTCTGGCCAGGGTTGCTGAGATTTACTGGGCTACAGAAAGGTAGAGAACTGAGAATGGGTGATAGGTTTCATGAGATAGAAAACGGTGCAAGTGTTGCAGCCAAGTCTGTTGGTCACTATCACCCTGTATTACCAGAATACATTGAATCTGAACAAATGTTATTAGATACCGAACCTGATATACAACATCATATCAGTCTCTTTATTAGTAAAGAAAGGATATAATTTTGTATTGTTGGATAATGTTTTGAACATTTCCTATATCAAGAGTTGATCGGTTCAGGCACGTTATCTAAAAGCGTAAACGTTCTAAATCAAACCACAGTTCTTAACGAACAGAACACACACAAGAGAAAGAGTTCAGAAATGAACGAATCCTTCTTGAGGCATTGTAGACTAGGTCATAGCAATGCGACCCGACTAGCTAAGTTACATTTAGATGCATATTTAAATCTGTTTGAATTTACATCTTGTGAAACTTGCCGGTCATGTCACAAAGATAAGATGACCATAGCTCTGTTTATTGGAAACAGAGAAAGAGTTAGTGAACTCTTGGGATTGATACATGCTGATGTATGAAAGTCTCCTGTCTACACATGCCAAGACCGGTTCTTTGTACTTCATTGCATTCTCTGATGATCTCTCAAGATTCAGACATATGTTCCCGTTGAAACACAAGTCCGAAGCTTTTGAGATATTCACGGAATATAAATTAGAAGTAGAGAACCAAAATACGGGTAAAAGTATTATGTCCTTTGATGTGATCAAGGAGGAGAATACTTGAGCACGGAATTCCTGCACTATTCTAAAGGAGAATGAGATTCTCTCTCAGCATTACTCCTCCGTATACACCACAGCACGTCGGTGTATCGGGGCGGAGCAATAGCACCCTATGTGATATGGTGTGCTCTATGATGAGTACTACTGAGTTTCCTATTTCCTTTTGGGTGTTATGCGCTTGAGAAGCTGCATACCTATTGAATAGGGTTCAAATCATATCAGTTGCCTACCACTTCATATGTGATATGGAAAGGGAAGAGCCCATATCTTAAGTTTGTTAAGATTTGGGGTTGTCCGGACGATGTCTAAAAGCAAAATCCGGACAATCTCAAGGCAAGGTCTGTTATGTAGAACTGGAAAGGTTCCGGCTATACAAACTGCAGCTGATGATTTGGTAGAACCAAAGGATTCAATAGTTTCCAACGAACCTCAGCCTCTCCGCCGATCTAGTAGGGTTCCTCACCCACCTGAGAGATACTTTGGTTTCTCTATGACAGTGGGAGCGAGGATTGCATCATGAGATGATGACCCAACTAGTTTCGAGCAGGCTATCAGGAGTGGGACTCTGTAAGAATGGCTGGATGCTTATCGATCTGAGATGGAATCCTTATACACCAACAAAGTATGGACTTTGGTTGCTTTATATGAAGGGTTAAATCCCCATCAGGAGCAAGTATATCTTGAGAAGATTACTTGGTGTACATGGAAAAGTTGAGACTTTCAAAGCTATGCTTAAGTCCATCCAGATCCAACTTGCCACGGCTACATACTATGACTACGATATCTGGTGGTTGGGTGTCATAACTGCTTTTCTAAATGATGTTTTATAAGAGAGCGTCTATAAGTACACAGCCAGAAGGCTTCGTAGACAGTGGGAGCAGCGAAAACGTGTGCAAGATGTTTTATGTGATAAAGCAGGCATCGCGGAGTTGGAACGTCTGTTTTGATGTGGTAGTCAAAGAGTTTGACTTCATCAAAATGGTAGATGAACCTTGTATATACAAAAAGGTAGTAGAGAGTATGGTGGTGATCCTCGTAGAGTACGTAGATGACATACTCTTGATAGGGAAGGAGTTTCCTATGCTACGCTCAGTCAATCTCCGCTTATCATAAGGATTCTTGATATAGGATCGAAGTGATACCTCCTAAATCCTGGGTTTTGGATCTATGAGATAGATCTGATTGGATGTTAGGATTCTCACTAGTAGTAGCGAGATAGTATCAATCGATCCTGGGGAGAATCACTGGAAAGGTTCCAGGGTGATAAGGACGACTGAATGTCAGTCGCAGGCATTGTCTTTACCCTCAGTGGAGGGACGGTATGTTGGAAGAGTTCCAAGCTAGATACCGTGACTTACTAGACGATTAAAGGCAAGATATATCGTTACCAAGGATACTACCAAAGAGCCAGTCTGGATATATTAGTTCATGAGATGAACTTCGTTCCTACCATTGTGTGACAATGGAGTTGTGGCTTTTGCCAAGGAACCCCCCGTCCCATCAGAAATCCAGATATAATTCTTAGGCAGTATCGCCTGATCATGGAGATGGTTGATCTCCAGGGAGATCGAGGTTAGGAAAGTAGACACAGAGGACAACAGCGCGGATCCACTCACAAAGGCCTTTTTTCCCAGTAGAGACTTTTATGGGATGTTTGAGTATGAGATACTTCAACCACAGCTAATTGTTGGGTATGTGATACCACAACAGATGGCCTTAGTGCAAGTTGGAGATTGTTAGTTATATGTTTGCCCTAGAGGCGATTACTGTACATACGATGTATATTGTAGTGGATGCTTGGACATATATAGGGAGGACTTTCTTGCTCGACATGATAGTACGCTATCTGGTTGTACTTTATCTTAACATGTATTCTGATTGTCTCTATGTTACATGTTGATAAAGCCTTTAGGATATGTATTCGACTACTAGGACTATGATGAGATCATACTAGTGGGGCCACGGTAGTCGACGAGTACATCCTATAACTGTTCCTAGTCAAGGGTGTATCGAGACAGGGCATCGATGCACCAGAGCAGACTAGCGTATACGCATCTTGACCCATATGATGGGCGATGGATGATCCCATATCCATTGGTGTTTGACATCAAGGATGGTGTACGGGTGCTCAGTGGAGACTGGGTACACTGGACGGACTCGCCGAGAACTCCCAGATGGTATTATACCTCACGTCAGATGGCAGTTCTCCGGTGACACTGGTACAGAGTAGTCTTTTGACCCGAGATCGTCATAGAGTCTTGTGTGATTCCCACTGTGCTTTGATTTCCATCATACCACGTCCAAGAGGGCGTGCAAAAAGGTGGCTTTTGGGTACAGTCCCGAATCACATGGAGGTAATGAGCGATAGGAGGGGATTCGTCTCTCCCGGTATAGGGAGTTGATGTTGTGCTGTGTTCGATTGGCTATAACCGGAAATCCAAGGCCAGGGTTGCTGAGATTTATTGGTAAGTGTTATTAGTAGTTTCTCGAACTGTTATAGACCTCATATCGACACGACTTATCAAGTTACTGGGGTCTGACGTTTACCATCCATAGGCGAGATATGCGACATATCGGACGACGAGACCGGACTGTACGGGAGTGTTACTGAATGGATTCACTGGAGAATGTACAAGCTTGCTTGTTGATCTTCTGAGCGCTCAATACCTGGGTGGCTGTTACGTTTAGCTGACTGCTTGCAGCTTGTGGGTGTTTGATATGATCATCACCTACTGCCGGCGTATTGACGATTCTTTAGAGTCCTACACAGATCTTTCTTGACTCAGGAAAAACGGAGTAGGAGCACATATGTGATATGTGCGGGACCGAGGATAATGCGGTATGTGATACCGTATTGTATTCTCGCGATATTTGATATCAGCCGGGTCATCGGATCAAGTGTTGATTCGATGAATCGGTACGGATAAATATTAGTCGGTTATATGCGATATAGCTGGATTGTCGGATCAAGTGTTGATTCGATAATTTAATGTATAATAATATATATGATATATTAAATTACATTAACTAATATTTGCTCACTAAAAGATTCTTTTTCTCACTCGGGTAATACATTGATATATATGCGATATATGTTAATTGTATTATTTTATTTGGTTACAATAAATATTATATATGTGATATATAATATTATAACATGATATGATAACTAATGCAACATGTTTAGTAGAGATTAAACACGATTAGGGTTTGATTTGGGTTAATGCTTTCTAGATGATTCTAGAAGGTTTAGTTTTGTTTTGTGAAAGATATTTTGTTATGACTCATTCCTTGACCTAACCCAAACCCTAGCCCTAGTTAATTCTATACATGGGTTTAGTTGACCATGGTTGCATTATTCATCATATTTATCTTTTCATTATTCATCACAAAAGGATTCTTATCATATTCTTCTTCTTCTTCCTTTTCTTTTGCAAAGCTTTCTTGCTTTTTATTTGTGATGAAAAATGAGTAAGAATAAGAAAACAAATGAGAGAAAAAATCCTACTTCATCATCCTCATATATCCTTTCCATTTAGATAAGGGTGTTCACTTCATATTATGAGTGTTATCTTGTGTTAACGAAACTTCAAGGTAGATCATCTTTGTATCGAAGATCGGAAGCAAGACTGCATCTTTCTCTTCGTGGAACCTCTCGAGAGTCCGGAACACGATGATCGCAGCGAAGGGACTTCAACACGGAGCTTAAGAAGTGAAGGACCGGATCTACAAAGGTTGTAATCCCTCTCACTTAGTGTTAAAGTGTTTAACATGTTGTTTTCGTCTAAACCCTAGTTTAAAGATCCGGCTTCGGGTTGTTCGGCACGGCTAAAATTTTAATCGGGCATGGTTGATGTCTCGTAGACCCTTGTGCGCGTGCCTAGCAACCCTACATCTTGGGCTACTACAATAGTGTAGGGCCGGCCAAGGGGAGTGAGGGTGTGTGTGAGAGACTTCACAAAAAAAATCTATGCAAAAAGACCCCCCACAATACCATATTTGCAAGTTTTAGTTCAAAATAATTATATTTTTGTTTTCCATAATAAAAACCAATTAAAACTTGAAATAAAATACTAAAAAATTATATTACAACTAGATTTCAATTAAAATGATTTTAAAGATTAAAATTATCCAATTTAAATTTGTTTTTATCGCTAATTTAATGTATTTTCTTTCCGGCTTAAAATAATATTAAAAATAATTAAATTCGGAAATTTTTTCAGAAAACCAGAAATTTTACCAGTGGCTCAATAAACATTAAACACTAGCAATTTCATAGCTAGAATATGTATTTTTAATTTTATAATAAAGATATTTATATTTTGACTTTTTACAGAAAACCCCTTATTTTACCGATTTTTCGAAATTTCACCGAAACGATTTTCAAAACGTTAAAATCTTCCCCCCTTAAAGAAATTCGGTCCCCGAATTTAAATTAGAACTCCCCCCAAATACTAAAACATTTCAGCGAAACCATCAAGTCGTCGTGGCTCCGAAACCATAAGTACGTAAAACAAATCATAGCGCAACGCATGCGCATGAAAAATGAGCCTATAACTCAAAATCAAACTCCATCCAGCATCCCGCAATCATCGGAGTCCTGGAGAAGACATCAATGCCAACATCCAATATGAAACCAATATGATATACATCATTAAAACATCTGGAAGCAATCCAACCCCCCTTTTTTTTCAAATCGCTGTGCGATGTGTGTATTACTGCACAGTGGCGGACGTCCATTGTGAGAAAATAACTATATAGATATATATATATATATATCCTTTCTTTAACATACACGTCCGGCCGTTTTGAAAACAATTTAGAAGGGTTTCCTTGTTTTAAAGCGTTTCGTGTCATATCAGACACGCAGGTAAATACTGAGACTATAGCTCGCTTTTTGGAAATCCCTTCGATAACTATCAAAGCATGCAAAATATATTCAGGTACTGTCCTCTGACTAGTCCTGCTCAGTACGAAAACAATAATAACATCATAAAAACGTACTTCTCCATAAGAAATCAATCCCAAAATATGCACATGAATACTACGTGCGTCTGGTGCGCACGGAAATCAAAATCCATGAATGTGCCATACATGCGCATAGAAACAATATCTAAGTGCATCGGGTGTGCACGAAACATCTGTCAAGGGCAACAGGTGTGCCTGACAGCAAAACGGATGCATCTGACATGCACGAAAAATCTCGATTTAGTGCATCTGGTGTGCACCAAAATCGCATCTCAAAACATGCGCGAAAATCCGAATCAGGTGCATCCATTATGTACGAAATCATGAAATCCAATATCAAGCGCCGAGCATGCGCAAAATCAAATCAGGTGCACAAGTTGCACAAAACAAACATCGAGTATCACAATCGAAATCGAAGTCCAGTGCATCTAAGTGCACAAAATGCGTATCACTGCACTGCAAGCATATGTGAATCATACCGCGTGCAAAAACCAAATCGTGTGCGTATATACGCACAATATCAACTCAACTGTATGAAACCCATAAAATCATAAACGTGAGAAATCAAGGCACGAAAACGATATCAAGTGTAACAACTCGCAAATACTCAGCAGATGCAACCATGGTCCATGAAAAAAAATATCATGAAACTCAATCATCAAAATCAATCATGCGAATAGATCCCCAAAATACCCAAAATCAAGTGTGGCGGAATAGTCCCGCTCAAGCACATCCTCCAAGAATCCCTGGCCAACCGTCGTGGTCACTCATAGCATGTCTCGTCGACGATCCTGAACTCTGGCCTGCCGGTGTGCGTAACTTGACCACTCCTTGGTCCAAGTCTTCTCGTAATTCATTCCAGAAAGGTCCTGTCGAGATCTCTCCCAAATATCGTCTCTGCCGAACTGTCCGGAAGTCTTCGTCCCTTACTAGATCTGTTCTCGTTCCGGAACGGCTGCATACTCATCATGACTCCTTCTGGAAGGTATATCCAAGTACAATGTCTCGGCATGCGTATCGCATCTCTGATGTCGGCGGAGTGGAACGCCGTCTCATCAAGATCTCGTACGAACCTATTACTCCACTTTTCTCTAATGTCGACTGCTTCGGGCTCGTCTCGTCATGGCTGCATGGACTGAGCTCCAACGGCTATCCTCATATCTGGAGTCTCCCAAAAATGCGTCTCACCACCTAGCATCTGAATGAAGTCGAACCATCCGATCGATTTGTCAAAACCTCATAATCCCCCAAGAGCTCAACATCTTGGGTACACTTTAACAGTATCGAGTACGTACCACAGCATCGATGGTCCAGCCGTAGAAGGGCAAATCCAAGCCTTACTAATGGCGCCGCGGAACTGCCGCAAACCTTAAGGTTCAAAGGCTTTCACACGGTCATTAAGTCGAGTTAGGGCTTCATTTTTCTAGAGGGTCCATAGAATTTCCTGCAAGTCTTTCCGAATACTTTAAACTTGGAATAATAGGTTGCTGACATTCGATCGTCTCTGTCGACTCTCAACGTCTCCGCGTGAAGTCGTCTCTAGCTGGAATCAATCTATCTGATGACCTCGCATCCGGGTACCGAACGAACCACATGTCCTAGTCATTCATCCTCGGTGACTAGCGACCTTCTATCATCTCTTAGTACAACTCATACTGCAATAGCTCCAACATCTGAGGCGATATCTCGTCGTTCGCAGCAATGACTGGCTCACTCGTCTGTACGCTGAACAGTGCCTCAATCATCAGGAGTAAGCAATACGCCAACGGTCATCAAAATCTAGCTGGCCTCTATCATTGGCTTAATCCTCTGGCGCTGATCTGCACGTCCGAGTAATCTCATACAGCGATCCATCCAAATGCTCATGGCGCGAAAACACACTCAGAAGACGCCTCTCAATGCAATCGTATGTCGCCGGAATCACGCCGTGGTAGTCCTCGTTCGTAACGAGCTCGTGCTGACCGCAACTCTAGTCGTAGCTCTCCCTGCCCATAATCGTGGCAGCAAAACCATAACTGGTACCGATGAAGCTAGATCAGGAAAGAATATAATACTGAACAAAGAAATGTACATCCTAAGGCTTCTTAAGTGGAGTAGCGTATCATAAGTATGCCGTGGAACATACCCGCGGTACGTCACTCTACTTTAGTCACATATTCCATCAACCAAGGGTCATCCTACGCTCCGAAGGTAAAACCTAACACTTTGATACCAACTTTGTCACGACCCGAAAGTACGGAACATAGCCGGCACTTACACTACGAAACGTCTCGAGGCATACGTAATCTAAGTAAGCCGAAAACCCAGAAATACAAACCAAGAAAAGTAGTAGAGTGAAGGAAAACCAATTTAAATCAAGTACTTTTAATAGCATAAGCCGAATTATGCGTAAAAAAACATCAAATATTTCCTGAAAATTTTCGGCAGAGTCTCCTTTGTAAATACTGGCCCCCAAATGGGATACAACATGAATAGTATACAAAATCAATAAAAGGCATCCCCAAGCGGGAGCTAGCTCTTCGTCAATCGATGGTCACAACCACACAAGCAATATAATATACAACGCCAAGGGCGAGGATCAAAAACTCAAAAGGGAACTCAAAACCACAAGAAATCCACAAAAATATAACGCGCGACTCTAAGGTCGAAAGAATAACATCACTGGTCACTATCTTAAAATAAATACATGTTTGGTTGATGGAACTTCTAGATACAACTAAATAATAATATACAATGTATAATGATGGGTACGATACAAATAAACCCACTTACTAGCAAGTCACCCGAAAGAAACAGTGCCAGCAAAGCCGTAATGAAACCTGTACGGCAAAACCTGCAAGGAACTGTGGCACAACGGGGGTGAGGTTCCAACTCGTGAGTATAAAAACATCTACGAACAGAAACCGCATGAACAACGCAAACCTAGGTCAACGATCATAATATATCCTCAAATATATATAACATGCAGCCTATAACAATGACTAGGGTAAATATCTAACCCGAGTGTAATCCCATGTGCTCGTGTCAGTGCCTCAGGTAGCAATATATCATATGGATGATGTATGAATGCATGAAACAGAATGCATGTACTGAATAAAACTGCTTTCATAAATCAGTAAGATTTCTGTATTTTAAAAATGAGGTACCATAAATGAAATCAGCATAAAACAGTGCCCAGCATCGACACAAAACAAGTGTCCAAATATCTCGACATCTCTGTGTCACAATCTCTGTACCTCAATATCTCAAAATCTCAATGTCTCAATCACAATATCTATGGCGCCGTCAGTCCAGACTGGCCTCTACCATCCATCTCAAGACCACAACGGTATCCTCCGGATATCCGACGCGTCGGGTAAAATAACCGGTCAGTAGTGCTCCCCTACCAGGCTCAACGTCAACAACACGATCCTCTTGCCCGGGGTACCGCACCGGGCCCACCATGTACCCGAAACGGTTCCTCCACTCCTCGAATCGGGTCTCAAAATCCATCAACAAACTCATGGTGGACAACTCATACATCATGGGAAAAACCGCACTTTTTATTTAAAAAGAGAGAAAGCAGTTTATATAAGTTTTGCGATTTCCCCCCCCCCCCCCCCAAATCCAGAAAATCTCATGGAAATCCGAATCCAAATCATCAATAGCATGTAAAACCATGAATATAGGTATAAGAATCCATGAATACGGCATAACAATGAATAACAGTATGCATGAAGTGACAAGTAAAAACTACAATGTTAAGCTGGCATATAAGGCAGGTATACTAATATCATGTCAAATTACTAACTAACAAGCTAAGTCAAGCAATAATATTTTCTAAGGTGTACGTGACATGGCAATTACCGATGAAGATGTGTGTGAGCCGGCAAGTAAGTGTACATGGTATATACGCATCATCGGTAATGGTGCTGGTGTCCTAACAGTATGATATCAACAATGCAATAAGAAATTATAATATAAGTATGCGATGCGGAGCGAACAACGATTATGAGCGGGAGCTGAATACTAGACACAACGATAACTAAACTGCCTTACCCTAATATAAGTCCTACAATAGTGCCTTTTGAAATAACACGAATCGCGGTGTTTTGAAAATAAGGGCTTCGGTGTTTTTAAGAAAAGATACGTCTTTTGAAATATCCGTAGAATCCCTTGACCTGTCTTTTAAAATACCCACGATTCGTTAGTTTTGAAATAGGTAGGAGTCTAATCTAGTCTAACAACTATACTAAACTATACGGCTGAACTAACAAGCTGAACTACAGGTAAAGAAACCGCCTAACATCTGAGTCGATACGTGTACATACCTGTATATATATTAGTCGGTGATCCCGCCTCAATAATATCATATCCGATACCATATCTATAATCAGACATCCCAAGTCAAGGGTGCGGATCAATCATCAATATATAGCTCGTACGTAAATCCGTTGTACGGCATCCCCAAATCTGGGTACGGGTCAATATCATACTCATCTAACTTTTCTTCTGGTATCCTCTTTATCAAGATCATCATCTGGGGTACTGACCTACGTCTAGTACACTACTAATATCACTATTCATATGGCATTGTCATCCAAAGATCCGCTATAACATCAGGACGTATCTCAAGTACGAATCCTGCCATATCACCGATCTCACGGCCTCAACTCAAATCTCATCGACTCATCTCAATCCCAAGTATCATCCGCAAATCCAGTACGTGAACACCTAGTCCCATACCGAGGTGAACACATAAACACATCTCCCCATATATGCACATGTAATAACATTGATGTATGCATGTGTGTGTGTGTGCGTGTGTGGGTGTAACAATTACTCTAGGGTTTCGCAACTAACACTAAACTAATCCATGAACACCTAGAATCTACCTTATCATCAATTCTCATATCAATATAATATATATAATAAAAATATAGGTGTGTATACGTATTCGTATACATTACCACGAACTGCGGGGGTGCTATACGCCATCCACCCGACTTCTCCCCGTAGATACAAATCTACTCACCTGGTCCTTGCTCGTCGGTGCCGATGTCGCCACGTGCTTGCTTGTCGTCTCGAAGTCCACATGGGGTACCTACATATCATAACGCACCGTATCGCATTAAAACCAAATTCAAAATCGAAATGGCATACGAAAATCAAATCGGCACGTGTATCACGCATAGGTCAAAACCTATCGCCTACGCATGCAAGAATAGCCAACCCAACCCTCGATGTCGATGTACAAACGTCAAACCATTGATAAAAACCCAAACACTCTCATTTGCGCATTCACGAACACTAATTATAATATAAATTAGGTTAAAATTCACAAAAACCCCAAATTCACCTTAAAAGCCATTTTTCCGAAAATTTAGCAAGCAAAAATTACCCGTTTTAGTACAAAACTCGACGTTTAAACAAATCTAGCAGCCATAATACTTATTAAATATCTTAAACAAGTCATAAAAACAATTTCCATAATTTAATCTCAATAAATTTCATTAACCCCAAAATTCTAGTTTGCAATTAAACCCAAATTTCAACCATTTTAGCAAAAATGCATAAACAACAATTTAGCTTGGATTTGCATGATCTAAAATATTAAAATACAATTTATAATGTTAATAATGTGATAAAAACCCTAACCGTATTTTTAATCTCACATTCTAATTCAATTTTAAAAAAACTAGTAAGCATGAATACTAGAAAATAGACGCAACCATCGCGGATTTGCGACAAAAAGACTACAATCTAGCATGAACAACCAATCCACACTACAAGCAATCTACCACACTCAAATAATCCACAAGCAATGCTTCAATTCCCATTTCCAAAGTCAACCCCTTCTCTTGATTTTTTTATAAACTAGCAACAACAATTTCACACTTTAAATAACTAATTTAGCATATACAAGCTAAAATTTAACCATTAGATAGAAATTATACCTCCAAGTTTGAAACCCTAGGTTTCTCTAGCCACCAAAGACACCTCCTTTCTCCATGTTTTAAACCAATTTGGGTGTGAGGAGGGATAGAATTAGGATTTGTTTTGAATTTGTGAAGAAATTGTGGATTTTTTTATGTGTTTTGAGATGAAATTTGAGGCCAAAAGAGATGTGAAAATCGAGGAAAATGGGGCTGCTGGAGCTCAAATTTCGGCTAAGGGAGGAATGGGGAAAGGGTGAGAGACTTGGTGAAAAATTTCCAAGTCAAAGCCCTCCCAAATTACCATAATACCCCCACCTACTTTACTATATATAAAAACCCATATTTTAACCCATTTCTTCACATGATTTAAGGTCAAAAAGAGGGAAAGAAAATTCGTGGGTTGCTACAACAGTGTGGGGCCGGCCAAGGGGAGTGAGGGTGAGTGTGAGAGACTTCACAAAAAAAATTCTATCCAAAAAGACCCCCACAATACCATATTTGCAAGTTTTAGTTCAAAATAATTTTATTTTTGTTTTCCATAATAAAAACCAATTAAATCTTGAAATAAAATACTAAAAAATTATATTACAACTAGATTTCAATTAACATGATTTTAAAGATTAAAATTATCCCATTTAAATTTTTATTTATCGCTAATTTAATGTATTTTCTTACCGGCTTAAAATAATATTAAAAATAATTAAATTCGGAAAAAATTTCAGAAAACCAGAAATTATACCAGTGGCTCAATAAACATTAAACACTAGAAATTTCATAGCTAGAATATGTATTTTTAATTTTATAATAAAGATATTTATGTTTTGACTTTTTACAGAAAAACCCCTTATTTTACGGATTTTTCGAAATTTCACCGAAACGATTTTCAAAACGTTACAAAAACTAGCCAGGATTAATTACATTCTACAGTTTCGCTAGCCGGTCAGCCAGGCCAGTGTCGGTACATTGATGGAGGTTCCCCGTGCTTTCGCACGGACCTAATTAAAATAAACCTCATTTTCCCAAAGGTCAAACCCCGTTGACACCTTTCTAGACATCTACTGGATTAGCTAATTGTAAAGTGCAAAACTCTCCTGGGAGTAACACTTACTCACAGTAGGACCGGGATCCATCTATCATATAGAAGGTATGCAATCACATTACAAATTTCAACTCTTGAAACTCTCGATATGGTTTTTACCCCTACCTACTTATGACCTTGGCTATGGTCAACTGTCACAACCCGAAATAGCACGTTACTGGCACTTGAATTATATAAAATCTATAGGACCCTATCTAATTCAAGTAAGCCAAAAAAAATCCCAGAAATCTAAACCATTTTAAGGAAAAAGTGAAGAAAACTCGTTTTTAAACAAGTGGTTTTGTAACACCTTAGGATGAGGGTTAGTGAATTATTATAATTAAATAATGATTTTTAATAAAAAGTTTACCAAATTGTGTTTTAAATATTTTTCCTAATTTAATAAACATTTTTCCAAAATTTTCCTAGGCTTGCACACACATGTGCATGTAAACTAGGGTTTTTAAATCAAGTAAATACCATAATTATTAACCATGGTGGGTTAATTGTAGGATTAATTCTTTTGGGTTATAAGCAAGTTTAATTAATTAGTTAAATTAAAATATTACTTTAATTTGAATGGTGAGAGTGTTGACTTGTGAGAGAGAGAGAGAGTGCATCATGGCTTTAGGCCATGCTTGCATTAAATGAGGTGAGAGAGAGAGAGGGTTGACAATTGGAAGCAAGTATTTCCTCTCATTTCTTTTCTTTGTTTCTCTCATAACCCTCACACTCACACACACACACACTCTCAGCAGAACCCCAGCAGCAGCAATTGAAGCCACAGCAACAGCAGTAGCAGCAGCAGGGGCAGCAAGAAGAAGCAGCAGCAGCAGCAAGGTTCAGCAGCAGCAGCAATGGGCATCAGCAGCCCCAGCACCATGTGCAGCCCCTCCCCTTCACTTCTTCTCCTTCCTGCAGCTCCCTAGGGTCAAGAGTGAGGTATATTTCCTAAACTTATTCCATAGTTTGCCTAGTTAGTGTAGTTTTGCTTCGGTTAAAGGATTTTTGTGTGTTTTAGTGCGATATGGGGTGTTTAGTGTGAACTTTGTGCTAATGAGGTGTAGATTAGTTCCAGTAGGATGCTTGAGGGTTGTTGTGACCATGTAAACCTAGTCCAACCCCTATTACACTAAAATACCACCAGATTTCATATTTGAATGCAAATGTCGTATTTGTGCACAATTTGAGCTTTCTGGATCTGCTATTGACCCGAGGTGATTTAAATGAAATTGAGTGGACTGTGGCATAGTGGAGTAGAGATGATACCATAGGTGAAACCCGACCCCCTAACTCCCCTTCCCGGCCGCCAAAACCGCCATTCTGGCCGCAAATTGCGGCCAGACAGGGGGTGTTTTGGTAATTTTTGGATTCTGTAGGTGTGTTTTTGTGTGTAGGGTATTTTGGTATATATATATTTTTAAGATCAATTCTGTAGGAAAATCTGGGACCAAATACCTGTTTTGCCGTTTTTATAAACCTTCGCGACACGCGTGATACGTGAGTAGGTTTGGGTTCTGCGTATCGCAGCGCGTCGGGGTAGTTTCGTGGCGCGTGAGTACACGTTTTAGCGTATCGCGCACACGCGCGATTGGTTTGCGACACAGGTTTCTTGTTGGATTATAATGTCGCGTTTTGTGACTTAAGCTTATGTGTGATATGTGTATGTGATTCTAGGTTCGCAGGCCAGTGAGACGGACGCTGCGAAGAAGGGCAAGCAAGTGGTTGGATACACTTAGCGCGAGACACGGTGAGTAGATTTCACATCTACGGGGATATCGCCCGCATGGCGTTATGCGTCAGGGCAGGTAGGACTTTGTTATTATATGTTTCATGCACCCCATAGACTGTCATTGCATATTGCATTCCTTGCTATACATATATACACATTGATGCACCTATCACATCGCAGTTACTTGTATTATTGTTGGGATTTCATATGATTTATGGATTTGGGAACCGTGGCCTTTTCAAATAAGTAACCATTTAAAAACCCGGTTCCCTTGATATGATAATTTGGGGCGTCGCCCCGTGTTTTCTCGGTGCTTGAGGCACGGATTGATATAGGGCTGACCCGGACTGACGGATGCCCGATGGATTGATATAGGGCTGACCCGGACTGACGGATGCCCGATGGGTTGATATAGGGCTGACCCGGACTGACGGATGCCCGATGGATTGATATAGGGCTGACCCGGACTGACGGATGCCCGATGGATTGATATAGGGCTGACCCGGACTGACGGATGCCCGATGGATTGATTGAGGGCTGACCCGGACTGACGGATGCCCGATATATTGAGAGAGGGATGACCCGGACTGACGGATTCCCGGTATATACGTGAGAGAGGGCTGACCCGGATTGACGGAGGCCGATACAGGATGTTTTGCGTGTCGATGCTAGACACGAGTATTTATGATATTTGGGTGCCGATGTTGGGCACTCGGGATTTTCAGGGATATACAGGATATGAGGGCCGATGGAGTACCGGCGTTTGAGATGTCGGGATTTGTGTTGCATCCATACTTATGTAGTCCACCTCGATACTTCATGTAGATACTATATCCCCATGCTCAGCATTCATTATCACATCTCACCCTGTAGTATATCACCTGATAGAGGACTGGCATTATTATTATGCATACTGCCACATCGCATTGATATTATCTGCTGGCATTAGTAGAGCCACGCTACATGTGCATGCTTGCGATTACCTTTATATGTTATCTCTATTCACGAGTTGGCAACTCACCCCCGTTGTGCCACAGTGCTTGCAGGTTGCCCTGGGGAGTAGTCACGGCTGGCTGTTACCGCATCTTTTGGCACAGATACCCCTTTTGAGCTGAGATAGCCCTTTTGCTGTTTAGGTGGGTTTTGTACGGTATCTGTTATCTTTCTGTTGTACATTGATGTATCTAGTATTCTCCATCTACTTTTCTGTATTGACTTAGAGACAGTTGTGAGGACGATATGTATGATTTTATTTTCTGGAGTCGAGCTCGCATGTGAGCCGACTTTACTTTATGCAGTCTTATCTTTATGCTATTGTCCTTGTTTTACTGTGTATTCTTCGCTACGGCGTCGTATATCATATTGTGATGCTTCATTCTTGTCACTTGTTATTTCTGCTACACCTTGTTTTACCCGACTTTCGGGGCTAATGTTTTAAAAGGGAAATGTTACCAAAATTATAAAACTTGTAACTTTTGAACTTAAAAAGGTTTTCTACTAAATAAATGGAAGTTTTTCGGACATGTACGATTGTTTTACAAAATGTTTTAAATTCACTCTATATTTATTGGTTTTGATTTCTGGGTTCGGCTTACTTAGCCGCGTTACGCCTGTAGACGTTGCGTGGTTAAGTGCCGGTCACGAGTCGAATTCTCGGGTCGTGACAAAGTTGGTATCAGAGCGTAGGTTTTACCTTCGGAGTGTAGGATGACCCTGGTATGATGGAGTAGGTAGCTGCAGCAGGGTAGCGTAGCGTGCGTATGTTCCGTGGCATACTCACGACACGGTACTCCGCTTACGCGACCTTAGGACTTGTTGATTTGATTCCTCCTTATATTCTTGTGATTCGATTTCCGTGTTCTTATCGAATCCAAATTTTCTTTCAGCCAATATGCCGCCTAAGACTACGAGGGCACAGAGAGCGGCCGCGAGGGCCGAGATTCGAGTTGACTCGTCCGAGACGAGGACTGATCCGGGCAGTGCACCCGTTGTACCCGAGCAGGCTGTTCCTGCCGTGACAGAGCAGATCGCCACGCTAGGGGCTGGTATGCAGGAGATGCGCCAGACGGTGGGATCTAGCATGCAGGAGATGCGCCAGATGATAGGATCGCTTGTTGAGACGCTTCGAGCGCAGCGGCCAGAGGTAGCTCCACCAGTTCCAGAGACCGCTATGGTACCTACCGCACAGCCAGTTGCCCCTGCAGCCACGGAGGTGATTACAGTATCGCTATCAGAGTTTATGAGGCTGAAGCCTCCGGTTTTCACAGGCACCGATACAGCCGATGACCCACAGTCTTTTATCGACAGGATGGCCAGGATATGCCGTTCCCTCAGGTGCGCAGATGCGAGATGGGTCGAGTTCGCGAGCTTTCGCCTGGAAGGTCTTGCGCAGAAGTGGTGTGATTCCGTGGAGAAGGGCAGAGCAGCAGGTCTTCCTCCTATGACCTGGACGGAGTTCGTGACTATATTTCTAGCCCGTTTCCTTCCCCGGAGTGTTAGAGATGCCCGAGCACGCAGGTTTGAGTCTTTGTGCCAGACGCCAGGGATGACAGTGGCAGAGTATGACGTACTGTTTACAGAGCTAGAAGTCTACGCCCCACATTTAGTGGCCACCGAGGAGTTGCGAGTCCGGAGATTTGTTCGAGGCTTGATTTCACCAGTGTTCCTCGCGATCAGCGCGCAGCACTACGAGACCTACGCAGCCGCGGTAGACGCAGCCCTAGTGGTCGAGGAGCACCTTGTTGAGACTTCGGCACTCCCAGAGCCGAAGAGAGCTCGTGCGGATACTTCAGCACAGAGACAGCCTTTTCGGCGCCGTGATAGACGTATTGCAGGCAGCAGAGATTCAGGGAGGGGCCGGTTATTCAGTTCTTATTCCCAGGATGGTCAGCGGCCGTCGTCGGGATGTTTTCGCTGTGGGAGTTCTTACCACCGTGTACGGGATTGTCCTGAGTTACCCCGGACCGAGGCGACAGCACCGCATGTCACATTACCACTTTCACCACCCCAGAGAGCGTTGCCTATCGTACCTACCGTTGCTCCGCGCCAGACTCAGACACAGCGAGGTCGTGGGCATGGAGGAGTTGCTCAGAGAGGGAGAGGTGACCGAGGCAGAGGGCAGCCAGCCGCAGGTGGTGGACAGGCGAGGGTTTTTGCTTTGACACATCAGGACGCGCAGGCGTCCAATGCAGTGGTTTCAGGTATCCTCCCTGTATGTTCAGTTGACGCACATGTACTGTTCGACCCCGGATCCACACACTCGTACGTATCCACGCACTTTGTGCCGAGTTTGGGTAGAGAGTCCGGCTTGCTTGATCAGCCGCTTGTGGTGACTACTCCTGTGGGAGAGTCGTTTGTTGCTAGGCACGTGTTCCGATCCTGCATCGTCTGTATTGGCGAGAGAGAGTTGCCTGTCGACTTGATCCTTCTGGAGATGTTGGACTTCGACGTTCTTTTGGGCATGGATTGGTTAGCCACGTGCTATGCTTCTGTGGACTGCCGCGAGAAGACAGTTAGATTCTGTTTCCCCGGCGAGTCGGTTTTTGTTGTGTTGGGGGACTGTAGTGCCGCCCCTCACAGTGTGATTTCTTCTTTTCGCGCTGGACAGCTTTTGAGGAAGGGATGTCAGGGATTTCTCGCTTATGTTCGCGATGCTCGCGCTACAGAGGTTCCATTGGATCAGGTTCCGGTTGTTAGCGAGTTTCCTGATGTGTTCCCTGACGAGCTTCCTTGGTTGCCGCCCGAGCGCGACATTTCCTTCTGTATTGATTTGGTTCCTGGTTCGGGGCCTATTTCTATACCGCCCTATCGGATGGCCCCGGCGGAACTTAGTGAGCTGAAGGGTCAGTTATAGGATTTGTTGGACAAGGGACTTATTCGACCCAGTGTTTCTCCTTGGGGTGCTCCAGTCCTGTTCGTCAAGAAGAAGGATGGCAGTTTGCGTCTTTGTATCGACTACCGCCAGCTGAACAGGGTGACAGTGCGGAACAGGTATCCTTTGCCGCGTATCGACGATTTGTTCGACCAGCTTCAGGGGGCAGGGTACTTTTCGAGGATCGATTTGCGATCGGGCTATCATCAGTTGCGGGTTCGACAGGAGGACATTCCCCGGACAGCCTTTCGTACGCGCTACGGCCATTACGAGTTCTTGGTGATGTCGTTCGGACTCACCAATGCGCCAGCAGCCTTCATGGACTTGATGAACCGCATTTTCCGGCCTTACTTGGATCTGTTCATTATAGTCTTCATTGACGATATCTTGGTGTATTCCCGGAGTAGTGAGGAGCACGAGCAGCACCTGCGGGTTACATTGCAGACATTGAGGGAGCACCAGCTCTATGCGAAATTCTCCAAGTGTGCTTTTTGGTTAGACAGCGTGGACTTCTTGGGTCACGTGATTTCACGAGACGGTATATGTGTTGACCCGAGGAAGATCGAGGCCGTTCAGCGTTGGCCCAGACCCACATCAGTGACGGAGATTCGCAGCTTTTTGGGATTGGCCGGTTACTACAGGCGTTTTGTGCAGGACTTCTCACGTATTGCTACACCGTTGACCGGGTTGACCCGGAAGGGAGTTCCTTTCGTTTGGACGGAGGAGTGCGAGCACAGTTTTCAGCAGTTACGGACACGGCTGACGACGGCACCGGTGTTATCCTTACCTTCCGGATCGGGCGGATTTGTGGTCTTTTGTGATGCTTCTCGAGTGGGATTGGGATGCGTTCTGATGCAGCATGATAGGGTGATCGCGTATGCCTCGCGACAATTGAAGAAGCACGAGCAGAACTACCCCACTCATGATTTGGAGATGGCAGCAGTGGTCTTCGCACTTAAGATCTGGCGACATTACCTGTACGGCGAATCGTGCCAGATATTTACGGATCACAAGAGTCTGAAATACATATTCCAGCAGCGGGACCTGAACCTTCGACAGCGTCGATGGATGGAGTTAGTGAAGGATTACGACTACGAGATCTTATATCACCCGGGCAAGGCAAATGTGGTGGCGGATGCTTTGAGCAGGAGGCCCGGGAGTAGTTTGTCTTGTTTGAGCGCAGTGCAGGAGCAGTCATCGGCGGATTGGCAGATATTATGCGACAGTCAAGTACAGTTCGAGTTCACGCCGATTGGAGGACAGATAGCGCATGTCCGTGCACGCCCACAGTTGATTGATCGTATACGTGAGGCACAGCTCCGTGATGACCGATGTTCAGAGATCATGGCACAGATGGGACAGGACAGATTTTCCGAGTTCGTGATCGATGATCAGGGGATACTACGGTTTGGAGTCAGACTGTGCGTACCTGATGCTGAGGGGCTGAGGCGTGAGATTCTTGAGGAGGCACATCGATCGGTGTATAGCGTTCATCCCGGTTCCACCAAGATGTATCATGATATGAGAGATGTTTACTGGTGGGACGGAATGAAGAGGGATATTGCAGATTTTGTATCGAGATGCCTGACTTGTCAGCAAGTCAAGGCTGAGCACCAGAGGCCCGCGGGAGAGCTACAACCGTTACCCATTCCGGAGTGGAAATGGGAACAGATTTCGATGGACTTCATGGTGGGTCTACCCAGGACTAGTCGGGGGTATGACTCCATCTGGGTGATTATGGATCGTTTGACGAAAGCGGCTCACTTCTTACCGGTGAAGACGACTTTCGGATTTACTCAGTATGCCCAGATCTATATTGACGAGATAGTGCGACTACACGGAGTCCCGACGTGCATTGTGTCCGACAGAGGCACCCAGTTTAATAGTAGTCTATGGCAGAGGCTTCAGGAGGCTTTGGGCACTCGTTTGAGTTTCAGCACGGCTTTTCATCCGCAGACCGACGGACAGTCAGAGCGGACCATCCAGACTCTCGAGGACATGCTCAGAGCTTGTGTACTAGATTTCGGAGGTAGCTGGGATCATCATTTGCCCTTAGTAGAGTTCTCCTACAATAACAGTTACCAGGAGACTATTCAGATGGCACCATTTGAGGCTCTTTATGGGAGGAAATGTAGGTCGCCTACTTGTTGGACAGAGCTCAGTGAGAGCAGTATCTTAGGGCCACAGATCGTTGAGGAGACGACCGCGAAGATCCAGTTGATTCGCGATAGGATGAGAGCAGCGCAGAGTAGGCAGAGGGCTTATGCAGACCGTCGACGACGCAGACTTGAGTTTTCTGTCGGTGATCATGTTTTCTTGAGGGTCTCCCCAATGAAAGGTGTGATGAGGTTTGGGAAGAAGGGGAAGCTTAGCCCCAGGTATGTGGGCCCCTTCGAGATCCTCGAGCGTGTCGGTGCAGTAGCTTACCGGTTAGCCCTTCCGCCCAGCTTTCCAGACGTGCACCCCGTATTCCATGTCTCGATGCTCCGCAGATATCTTTATGATCCTTCGCACGTGATTCAGCATCCAACGATCCAGCTTGAGCGTGATCTTCCTATGCAGAGCAGCCGATGATGATCTTGGATCGACAAGTGAAGAAATTGAGATCGAAGGAGATTCCATCAGTTAAAGTACTTTGGCGTGGTCAGAACCGTGAAGAGGTCACTTGGGAGACCGAAAGCGAGATGATGAAGACGTATCCCCATCTTTTTGAAGGTAACCTTAGTTAGATTTTTGAAATTCGGGGACGAATTTCTTTAAGGGGGAGAGATTGTAACACCTTAGGATGAGGGTTAGTGAATTATTATAATTAAATAATGATTTTTAATAAAAAGTTTACCAAATTGTGTTTTAAATATTTTTCCTAATTTAATAAACATTTTTCCAAAATTTTCCTAGGCTTGCACACACATGTGCATGTAAACTAGGGTTTTTAAATCAAGTAAATACCATAATTATTAACCATGGTGGGTTAATTGTAGGATTAATTCTTTTGGGTTATAAGCAAGTTTAATTAATTAGTTAAATTAAAAGATTACTTTAATTTGAATGGTGAGAGTGTTGACTTGTGAGAGAGAGAGAGAGTGCATCATGGCTTTAGGCCATGCTTGCATTAAATGAGGTGAGAGAGAGAGAGGGTTGACAATTGGAAGCAAGTATTTCCTCTCATTTCTTTTCTTTGTTTCTCTCATAACCCTCACACTCACACACACACACACTCTCAGCAGAACCCCAGCAGCAGCAATTGAAGCCACAGCAACAGCAGTAGCAGCAGCAGGGGCAGCAAGAAGAAGCAGCAGCAGCAGCAAGGTTCAGCAGCAGCAGCAGTGGGCATCAGCAGCCCCAGCACCATGCGCAGCCCCTCCCCTTCACTTCTTCTCCTTCCTGCAGCTCCCTAGGGTCGAGAGTGATGTATATTTCCTAAACTTATTCCATAGTTTGCCTAGTTAGTGTAGTTTTGCTTCGGTTAAAGGATTTTTGTGTGTTTTAGTGCGATATGGGGTGTTTAGTGTGAACTTTGTGCTAATGAGGTGTAGATTAGTTCCAGTAGGATGCTTGAGGGTTGTTGTGACCATGTAAACCTAGTCCAACCCCTATTACACTAAAATACCACCAGATTTCATATTTGAATGCAAATGTCATATTTGTGCACAATTTGAGCTTTCTGGATCTGCTATTGACCCAAGGTGATTTAAATGAAATTGAGTGGACTGTGGCATAGTGGAGTAGAGATGATAGCATAGGTGAAACCCGACCCCCTAACTCCCCTTCCCGGCCGCCAAAACCGCCATTCTGGCCGCAAATTGCGGCCAGACAGGGGGTGTTTTGGTAATTTTTGGATTCTGTAGGTGTGTTTTTGTGTGTAGGGTATTTTGGTATATATATATTTTTAAGATCAATTCTGTAGGAAAATCTGGGACCAAATACTTGTTTTGCCGTTTTTCTAAACCTTCGCGACACGCGTGATACGTGAGTAGGTTTGGGTTCTGCGTATCGCAGCGCGTCGGGGTAGTTTCGTGGCGCGTGAGTACACGTTTTAGCGTATCGCGCACACGCGCGATTGGTTTGCGACACAGGTTTCTTGTTGGATTATAATGTCGTGTTTTGTGACTTAAGCTTATGTGTGATATGTGTATGTGATTCTAGGTTCGCAGGCCAGTGAGACAGACGCTGCGAAGAAGGGCAAGCAAGTGGTTGGATACACTTAGCGCGAGACACGGTGAGTAGATTTCACATCTACGGGGATATCGCCCGCATGGCGTTATGCGTCAGGGCTGATAGGACTTTGTTATTATATGTTTCATGCACCCCATAGATTGTCATTGCATATTGCATTCCTTGCTATACATATATACACATTGATGCACCTATCACATCGCAGTTACTTGTATTATTGTTGGGATTTCATATGATTTATGGATTTGGGAACCGTGGCCTTTTCAAATAAGTAACCATTTAAAAACCCGGTTCCCTTGTTATGATAATTTGGGGCGTCGCCCCGTGTTTTCTCGGTGCTTGAGGCACGGATTGATATAGGGCTGACCCGGACTGACGGATGCCCGATGGATTGATATAGGGCTGACCCGGACTGACGGATGCCCGATGGGTTGATATAGGGCTGACCCGGACTGACGGATGCCCGATGGGTTGATATAGGGCTGACCCGGACTGACGGATACCCGATGGATTGATATAGGGCTGACCCGGACTGACGGATGCCCGATGGATTGATTGAGGGCTGACCCGGACTGACGGATGCCC
Organism: Agapanthus africanus; assembly: GCA_030015575.1. Taxonomy (NCBI): domain Eukaryota; kingdom Viridiplantae; phylum Streptophyta; class Magnoliopsida; order Asparagales; family Amaryllidaceae; genus Agapanthus; species Agapanthus africanus. The sequence goes on from JASDDO010000004.1 coordinate 215,458,334, forward strand.
GATATATTGAGAGAGGGATGACCCGGACTGACGGATTCCCGGTATATACGTGAGAGAGGGCTGACCCGGATTGACGGAGGCCGATACAGGATGTTTTGCGTGTCGATGCTAGACACGAGTATTTATGATATTTGGGTGCCGATGTTGGGCACTCGGGATTTTCAGGGATATACAGGATATGAGGGCCGATGGAGTACCGGCGTTTGAGATGTCGGGATTTGTGGTGCATCCAGACTTATGTAGTCCACCTCGATACTTCATGTAGATACTATATCCCCATGCTCAGCATTCATTATCACATCTCACCCTGTAGTATATCACCTGATAGAGGACTGGCATTATTATTATGCATACTGCCACATCGCATTGATATTATCTGCTGGCATTAGTAGAGCCACGCTACATGTGCATGCTTGCGATTACCTTTATATGTATGTTATCTCTATTCACGAGTTGGCAACTCACCCCCGTTGTGCCACAGTGCTTGCAGGTTGCCCTGGGGAGTAGTCACGGCTGGCTGTTACCGCATCTTTTGGCACAGATACCCCTTTTGAGCTGAGATAGCCCTTTTGCTGTTTAGGTGGGTTTTGTACGGTATCTGTTATCTTTCTGTTGTACATTGATGTATCTAGTATTCTCCATCTACTTTTCTGTATTGACTTAGAGACAGTTGTGAGGACGATATGTATGATTTTATTTTCTGGTGTCGAGCTCGCATGTGAGCTGACTTTACTTTATGCAGTCTTATCTTTATGATATTGTCCTTGTTTTACTGTGTATTCTTCGCTACGGCGTCGTATATCATATTGTGATGCTTCATTCTTGTCACTTGTTATTTCTGCTACACCTTGTTTTACCCGACTTTCGGGGCTAATGTTTTAAAAGGGAAATGTTACCAAAATTATAAAACTTGTAACTTTTGAACTTAAAAAGGTTTTCTACTAAATAAATGGAAGTTTTTCGGACATGTACGATTGTTTTATAAAATGTTTTAAATTCACTCTATATTTATTGGTTTTGATTTCTGGGTTCGGCTTACTTAGCCGCGTTACGCCTGTAGACGTTGCGTGGTTAAGTGCCGGTCACGAGTCGAATTCTCGGGTCGTGACAGGTTTTAATAACGTAAGTCGAAGTATTGCATTTTTAAAATCTTCAAGTATTTCTGAAAATTTCGGCAGAGTTTCCTTTGTAAAAACATGCCCCAAAAGGGGGGTACAACTAGAATAATATGAATAAAAGCATCCCCAAGAGGGACCTAGCTCTTCGTCAATTGACGGTCACAACCACGCAAGCAATATAATATACAACGCCAAGGGCGAGCATCAAAACTCAAAAGGAAACTCAAACTCAACAAGAAAACCGTAATAATACAACGCGCGACTCTAAGGTCGAAATAATATACAACTGGTTTTCTAAGTCTGAAATAGATATACAAGTCTGCTTGATGGAGTTTACTAGATATAACTGAATATAAATGTACAATGGTGGTCATGATGTGAGTGAACCCACCTACCAAAGCAATCACCCGGAATGGGAGAGTGTGCCAGAAAGCTGCAATGAAACCTGTACGGCAAAAACCTGCAAGAACTGTAGCACAACGGGGGTGAGTTGCCAACTCATGAGTAGAAAACATCACAGAGCAGAAATCGTATGTATTACTCAATCCTTGGTCAATACGATCAGTAATATATATCCTCAATATGATAAAGTCTAAAGCATGATAAGGTGGCAAAAGTAAACATCTATACATAAGTGTAATACCAAGCGCTCGTGTCAGTGCCTCAGGTAGCAACATTTCATAAATAAGAGGTACGATCAATGTAATCAACATGAAATCTGTGTCAACTATATCATGAAGGTAATACTATGATATCTAGGGTGGCCGTATCAGTATAGGTGCCAACTATATACTCAAGTCTATAAGTATACGGATATCATCCAACAATCTAATCAATGCCTGTATGCATGTGGATCTCTTCCATGTGTCAACCAATGACACAACAACATCATGCATGCAAAAATCATAAAAAGCGTATACATGAAAGTATGAGGATATAAATCAACGCGTGTCCCTCGTGACACATCAAAATCATGGAACCTGAGTGTCCAGCATCGACACTCGAAGAATTCCCAAAGTCTCTCCCGCGTAACATAAACATCATGAAACCCGTGTCCAGCATCGACACGTAAATCCTTATATATCTCAGGCTCCATATCATCTGTGGGATCGGCCCGCGGGCTCCGGCAGTACGGATCGACCTATATCCATCTCATGACTCAGTGGTATCCTCCGGATAACCGCCGGGTCCAAATACTGTCACCGGTAGGTAGTGGCCCTCTGCCAGGCTCACCGTCTACTACACAGCAAATCCGTTATCGCCCCGGGGTACCATACCGGGTCTACCATGTACCCACAATCGGCCTCATCCAGCTCCTCGAATCGGGTATCACTGTCACACGTCTCAGAACCGAGAAAACGCATGGTGGACGCACTGAAATATCATATCAAGAGAAACCAGGTTTTTAAAACAGTACATACATTCTTTTGAAATACCCATAGATTCTCAAATCCAGAAATCTCATGAAAACATCATATCTCAATGCGTATAATCGTAAAGCATGATTTATGTGACATCTAACAGAAATGTAAGAATATCCGTATATCATGCAACATGGAACAGTAATATGCACATATCAAGGGAAAACCGCTCTTTTAAATGAATACAGTTTTAAAATGTCTCCTGCGGTTCCCAATTTCTCCAAAGTCAAATGCAGTATCATAAAAAGACGCAAATGTAACTATAGCAAGTAAATTGTGCAAGGAGTCATATCATGATGCAGCAATCCTACTGTGTAGTGACATGTCAATTACCGATGATGATGTGTGTGAGCCGGCAAGTAAGTGTTCGTAGACATACGCATCATCGGTAATGGTGCTGGTGTCCTGATAACATGGGTTCAATATAACAATAAAAACATTTAAACATGCAACGCGACGCAAATAGTATGAATATGCGGAAAATGAATAATACACGCAACGATAAAGAATCTACATCAATATATGTGAGTCACACTATTTTGACATTTGAAATAACACGAATCGTGGTGTTTTTGGTAAATAGGGACTACGGTGTTTTTAAGAAAAGGTACATCCTTTGAAATATCCATAGAATCCCTTGTCCTGTCTTTAAAATACTCACGATTCATTAGTTTTGAAATAGGTATGACTCGAGTCTAGTCTAACATCTACAAGTAACTACAGGACTAAACTAACAGGCAAATCGAAAAGGTACGGAAACCACCTAAATCTTTGTCGATACATATAAATATAATAGTCGGTGATCCCGCCTCAATAGTATCACATACAATATAATATATAACATAACATTCTCGAGTCAAGAGTGCGGATCTATCATCAATATAAAGCTCGTACGGTAAATCCATCGTACGACATCCCAATCTGGGTACGGGTCGAATCTCACAAATACCTCATCATTTATCTGGTATCCTTATCATCATATCCTGTATTACGGGTACTGATCTAAGTCTAGTACAAACTGATACCATCTGCATATATATGTTTGTATGAAAACACACGCCTAAAGGCCCGCTATTGTTAGTGATATGTATGCCCTAGAGGCCATTACTGTACACACGATATATATTGTAGTGGATGCTTAGACATATATAGGGAGGACTTTCTTGCTCAACATGATAGTATGCTATCTGGTTACTCTTTATCTTAACATGTACTCTGATTGTCTCAGTGTCACATGTTGATAAATCCCTTAGGATGAGTACTTGACTACCAGGACTATGATGCAGATCATACTAGTGGGGACAGAGTAGTCGCCAAGTACATCCTTCAAATGTTCCTAGTCGTGGGAGTATCGAGACAGGGCATTGATACTCCAGAGTAGACTAGCGTATGTGCTTCTTGACCCATATGATGGGCGATGGATGATCCCATATCCATTGGTGTTTGATATCAGAGAAGGTATACGAGTGCTCGGTAGAGACTGGGTACACTGGACGGACTCGCCGAGAACTCCAAGATGGTATTATACCTCACGTCAGATGGCAGTTCTCTGGTGACACTGGTACAGGTTAGTCTGTAGACCCAAGATTGTCATAGAGTATTGTGTGATTCCCATTTTGCTTTGATTTCCATCATACCACGTCCAAGAGGGCGTGCAAAAAGGTGGCTTTTGGGTACAGTCCCGAATCACATGGAGGCAATGAGCGATAGGAGGGGTTTCGTCTCTCCCGGTATTGGGAGTTGATGTTGCGCTGTGTTCGATTGGCTATAACTGAAAATCCCTGGCTAGGATTGCTGAGATTTACTGGTAAGTGTTTTCAGTAGTTTCTCGAACAGTTATGGACCTCATATCGACACGACTTACCAAGCTACTGTGGTCTGACGTTTTCCACCCCTAGGCGAGATATGCGACATATCAGATGAAGAGACCGGACTGTACAGGAGTGTTACTGGTTGGATTGGGAGAATGTACATGCTTGCTTGTTGATCTTCTGATTGCTCAATACCTGGGTGGCTGTTACGTTTAGCTGACCGCTTGCAGCTTGTAGGTGTTTGATATGATCATCACCTACTTCCGGCGTATTGACGATTCTTTAGAGTCCTACACAGAGGTTTCCTGGCTCAGGCAAAATGGAGTAGGAGCACATATATGATATGTGCGGAACCGAGAACAATACGTGTACATGATACCGTATTAGATTCTCGCGATATGAGATATCGGCCGGGTATATGTGATATAGCCGGGTCATCGGATCAAGTGTTGATTCGATGAACTGATGCAGATTATATTAGTCGGTTATTTGTGAAATAGCCGGATTATCGGATCAAGTGTTGATTCGATAATTTAATGTATAATTATATATTTGATATATTAAATTACATTAACTAATATAAGCTCACTTAAAGATTCTTTTTCTCACTCGGGTAATACATTGATATATATGCGATATATGTTAATTGTATTATTTTATTTTGTTACAATAAATGTTGTATATGTGATATATAATATTGTAACAAGTTTTGATTACTAATGCAACATGTTTTGTGGAGATTAAATATGATTAGGGTTTGATTTGGGTTAGCACTTTCATGAAGCTTCTAGAAGCTTTATGTTTTGTTTTAAGCAAAGATATTTTGTTATGATATTTTGAAGATATTTACTTAACCCAACCCAAACCTTTTACCATGGTTGATTCTCTACAATGGTTAAGTATTTTGTTTCTTAACCAAGGGTTGATTTGTAACCATAACACTTGATTTCATTATTCATCACAAATAGATTCTTCTTCTTCTTCCTTCTTCTCTCTTGAAAAAGCTTTCTTGCTTTTTATGAAGTGATGAAAATGAGTGAGATAAAGAAAACAAATGAGAGCTAAATTACTACTTCATCATCCTCATCTATTCTTGCCACTTAGATTAGGGTGTTTGCTTTGCTAATACTTGATTAGCAAAGCAAGAGCTTGGGTTTGAGTTTCTTCAAGGTAGATCATCTTTGTTATTGAAAATCGGAACCAACATTGCATCTTTCTCTTCATGGAGCCTCTCTAGAGTCCGGGTACTCGATGATCGCAGCGAAGGGACCTCAACACGGAGCTTTAGAAGTGAAGGAACGGACTACAAAGGTTGTAATCCCTAACTCTTAGAAGTAAAGTTGTTTACTTGCATGTTTAACCCTAATTATCTAGCAAAGATCCTCGCTTTAGGTTGTTAGGCACGTCTAAATTTTAAATCGGGTATGGTTGATGCCTTATAGACCCTTGTGACAGTGCCTAGTAACCCTACAGCTATAATCTCATGTCGTATCCCAAAATACGAATCAAAACATATCACCAATCTCATGGCATCATGCCTAATCTCATCGAATCATCTCTAAGTACCATGAACAATCCTCATCATCCAGGTATAGGTATACGTATTTATATATATATACACACACACACACATAGTCCCGTACCTGTGTGTGTGTGTGTCCCCATATACGCACAAGTAAAACAAAGTAAGCATGTGTGTGCGTGTGGGTGTAAACCTTATTTTAGGGTTCGCGACTAAACTAACTAACGACATGCTCAGTAAGCTTTCTACTTTCGCATTCATATGTATATTTTGCATTTACATACCTTATTAAAAACCCACAAAAATCGAAAAATTTTCCTAAAATATAAAAACTTTGTCGTCAAGTTAGCTAATAGGGTAACTTAGATTTTTATTATGAATGTTTAGTTGATATGTTAGAAATAACTTAATCCTAAGCTTAGGAATTGAAAACCCTAAAAATAACCTTCTTTCTTTTTAACCTTGGTAATTATACGTCCTTACAGTTTTTTTTGAGAAATAGGTAATCTTGAGTTCAGTTCTTGAGTTAAGTCAAGAAGAAGGAAATGTTTTGAAGCTTTACTGAAGGATAAGTCTGAAAAATAGTTTCTACTCTTAAGTCCAAATTTAGAATGTATATACCCTACAAACTGCACATACACGCACCTTGAAACTTAGGATAGTAGAAGATACCTAGAAATACTCTTGCCTGAAAACCTAGTATGAAAGAAAAAACAGTATTTAAAGCTAACCACCTAAAGAGCATCAATGAAAAATATATCCAGTCTTGAAAAAGAAAAATAAAGAAGAGAAAAATAAATAAATAAAGTCAAGACATGGAAACTGCTATTTACGCTTTAAACTCACACATTCAGTAATCGGCCGTTAGTGCCTCAAGAAGCATTAATAGTCGCATGAAAGGTGTGCGAGCAACACCGTCCATCATTAATGAAAAGAAGTAGTATTAGGTATTATGGCAAGGGTACTATAACTTGTATTGAATTCTTGAGTGTAGGGGTGCAAGTATACAATCGATGTTTGGAGGAAAGATAAAAATGAAGAATAAGACTTATGTTTTCAGTAAAACTGATAAAAATCCCTGATTTGAGACCACACTTTAGAAGGAAAACTCAGGAGAACCAACATCTTTCTAAACTTTTTTGGAATGTATAGGATCTGAGGTTAAATAGATAGGAGGTGTGAAACATAAGGGTTGGATATTTCTAACTTAGGATGATAGAATTTCTAACGTAGATACTAAACTGTAGGAGTAGAATCGACGTTAACTTATGAAACTAACTTGACGGGATTTTGTGTGTGTAATCCGCTGAAAACCCTCAGGAGACAACACTCCTCCTACTAGGGACACCTAGAAGTTTAACGGCTTGTTGCACGCGCTCAGTGCAATCACGTTCCCTGTGAAAGTGAGGCTAGGATTTTGTTTTGCTCGGGACGAGCAAAAGATAAGTTTGGGGGTATTTGATCATTCCAGAATATTGCATTTTATTACCACCCATTCATTATCTATTTTTTGTATATATCGGTACTATTAGCCGGTGTTTGCTCAGTAATACAGATTATAGGTATCCGTGACAAAACACTAGAAATACATCCAGAATCATAGATAAATCATTTGTGAGCTGACACTGCAACCAGAACCACAAACCGACCGATATCCCAAGAGTTATTTTGCAAATAAGTGTGTGCACAATATTTTGGTCCAACACATAACATGTGTACACACTAACTCTTGGAGCTTGGACCATGGACCTAGAGGGCTGCCATGACACACTCAAGTGGGCTAGAGCAAGTGGGAATGGTGTGATGTGCATTAAATGCAATAAAGTGTTGATGTGATTCATATCTACTTGTTTCCCTCCAAGCCCTGACTGCAACACAGAACTTTTAGACCAAGCAAACAACACCAGTGGACTGAAGGGGACAACACAAGACCACACTACAAGCATGAGCCTAGGGGCTCGAATTTTGGCCGCCACCAAACTTATCTTTTGCTCGTCCCGAGCAAAACAAAATCCTAGCCTCACTTTCAAAGAGAACGTGATTGCACTGAGCGCGTTCAACAAGCCGTTAAACCTCTAGGTGTTCCTAGTAGGAGGAGTGTTGTCTCCTGAGGGTTTTCAGCGGATTACACCCACAAAATCCCGTCAAGTTAGTTTCATAAGTTAACGCCGATTCTACTCCTACTGTTTAGTATCTACGTTATAAATTCTATCATCCTAAGTTAGAAATATCCAACCATTATGTTTCACACCTCCTATCTATTTAACCTCAGATCCTATACATTCCAAAAAAGTTTAGAAAGATGTTGGTTCTCCTGAGTTTTCCTTCTAAAGTGCGGTCTCAAATCAGGTATTTTTATCAGTTTTACTGAAAACATAAGTCTTATTCTTCATTTTTATCTTTCCTCCAAATATCGATTGTATACCCCTACGTGTGTGTATATTTGCACCCCTACACTCAAGAATTCAATTCAAGCTATAGTACCCTTGCCCTAATACCTAATACTACTTCTTTTTATTAGTGATGGATGGTGTTGCACACACACCTTTCATGCGACTATTAATGCTTCTTTGGGTACTAACGGCCGATTACTGAATGTGTGAGCTTAAAGCGTAAATAGCAGTTTCCAGGTCTTGACTTTATTTATTTATTTATTTATTTTCTTTATTTTTCTTTTTGAAGACCGGATATATTTTTCACTGATGCTCTTTAGGTGGTTAGCTTTAAATACCGTTTTTTCTTTCATACTAGGTTTTTAGTCAAGAGTATTTCTAGGTATCTTCTACTATCCCAAGTTTCAAGGTGCGTGTATGTGCAGTTTGTAGGGTATATACTTTCTAAATTTGGACTTAAGAGTAGAAACTATTTTTCAGACTTATCCTTCAGTAAAGCTTCAATACTTTCCCTTCATCTTGACTTAACTCAAGAACTGAACTCAAGATTACCTATTTCTCAAAAAAAAACTATAAGGACGTTTAATTACCAAGGTTAAACAGAAGGAGGGTTATTTATAGGGTTTTCAATTCCTAAGCTTAGGATTTAGTTATTTCTAACATATCAACTAAACTTTTGGAATAAAAATCTAATTTACCCTATTAACTAACTTGACGACAAAGTTTTTATATCTTCGGAAAAAAATTCGATTTTTGTGGGTTTTTAATAAGGTGTGCAAATTCAAAATATACATATGAATGCGAAGGTAGAAAAGCTTACCGAGCACACCCCCAAACTAAAACTTGACAGTGCCCTCACTGTCAGGCTACACCAAGAGGGTCCAAATTGTCGGAGCTTCCTAAAAGAAAATTTTTTACAAAACATAAAGCAAACCAAAAAAATATATACACAAAAAGGGTCCCCCCAAACATAAGTGAAACAGTGTTTCCACTGTTAAGCGTTGAAGTTCAGAGTTAGGGGGAAAGAGAACAGTATAAAGCTATACAAGGCCTTACAATGGCCAAAAGTTAACATCAACCATTCAAAAATTCTATCTCTGTAATATGCGGGTTGGTGAAAGAAGGTGAAGAGGAAAGAAATGGAGAATATGCAAGACCGTATGGAGATAGAAGCGGGATACGGTCTCGGTATATGAGAAGAAGAATGGCGGAAGGGAAAAATAAATGGAGTATGAACATGAGGCTGAAAATGGAGTGAATAGATTAGCACAATTTATGATGACCTGTGTGTGAGAAGCGTTTGTGCTAATCTATTAACCCGTCGAGAAATGGGGTCAAATCCCTCAAGATTGATGTGAAACCATGGGTAAGCCGAACTTGATAAACAAGACAGTAGAATTGAAAGTGATACGGTTTCTTGCAAGGTCGGAATGATGGAAAGGATGGAGGGAAGTGGTTGAGGAAGGTTATCGGTTAAAGGTTCCGGAGGGTGTACACAGTCAATGAAGGGGATAGGATGAATTGGAAAATCCGACTCATCAAGCATAACTGGTTCATCCTCAAAAATATCCTCAAAATTTTCCTCAAAGTTAAGCTCATACATGCATTTATCATCAAAATCAAGACGCATATGGAGTTTGGGGAAAAACAGTTAATGACTCGGGATGATGGATTGGAGATAAAAACTCATCCAAAGCAGTGGGTTCATCATCCAAAATTTTCCAGCGTCAATATCCTTAATCAAGCGAAAATCAAATTTCTCAGACACCACATCAAAAGCATGGATATCAATCGATTCTGGATCTAAGATGGAGGTGTAGAGGTTAAAAGGATTGGGTGTGGTTTCACTCAAAAGGGACCCTTCATAATCGGGCAAATCAAATACTATAAGGTCGCACAACTCATCAAACGTTCTATCTTCAATTAGTGAATCATTCGGGACACTAGATAGACATTCAAAACCGGAGTTGTGGGATTCAATTTGGAATGGGTAGGTTTGATTTGGAAGAGTGTACAGCTCACTCTCTCCACTCAAATTCTCAGCCTGTCCTACCGCCGCTTCATACATTGGAAAATGTGGAGCTAGTTGGAAACTAGCTACCGGGTCAGTAGGTTGTATGAAGGCGGCCATGGACGCATTCAAATCCATCATTTATTGGCATGACGCTACCTTAAAGTATTCTAACGACTGTTCCATACTAGACATGAGTTGTGAAGGGGTTTCAGTAAAAGATTGAAAGTTGTTTGGATATTGAATACTCCCAAATAGCTGTTCAGAAGCTATGTCTAGGGAAGGTGCAAAAGTTGGGTAGGACTGATAGGAATTGAATGGTTGGACAGGAGAAGGATCAACATTTGGATATGAAGGTGATTGGAATTGTTGATCAAAAGAATTGGCAGTGGTGAAAGGAGTGAAAGATCGGCTACGGGATTATTCGATATGTTCAGCAATAGAGATAGGTCTTGGAGTTGCAACACGACTCGAAAAATGGGTATCAACGAAAGAAGGTGGTGAAGGTTGAAACGGTTGATACAAGGTGGATTGCGGAGTCCAATTGGTAGTCCTAGACGCGTCTATCCGATCTTTCAAAGAAATTTTGGGCATGGAGGAGTCGTTCGAAATTCGGCCAAAGCAAGAACCGTACGAAGTAATGTCCGGTTGTGGGTACTAAAGTTCGGCAAGAGTTTTTCTAGGTGGCGTATCCATGATATGATGAGAGAAAGGAGAAGAAAAGGAATGTGATAATTTTTTTTAGTTAGTTATGAACAAAATAATGAAATATGCACACAAAAAGAATCTGGACAAAAATAATCACGACACAAAAATACCACGCATCTAATCGGTCTAGGGTTCACCTAGGTCAACTAGACCAGCTCTAGAACTTGATTTGTCGAAGTAAAACTGTGTCGAGAAACGGGCTCAAGATACACTGATCACGAGGCCAGGTAAGTGCAGAGATAAGGGGAGGTTTTCCGACGCTTTCGCGAAGGTCCTTAATTAAATAACCTTTTCTCTTTTGGCGGTTTCGCCGTTAATACTTTCCTAGACACCCCGTAAACAATATACCGTTAAGTGTTGTTCTAAACACAGTTAACTTCACCTAGTGAGCGCGAAGTCCTTAAGGCTTAAAGTCTAGTTTCTTTTAAAATTTGTGCGGGTAAACGTTTATGCACAGTTTCGTGATTTGTGGGCCACGGAAAAGGTGATGAAATCCTTTACCGTATGTTATGGGGTTGGCGTGCCCTTAAGTCCGTATTAATGTATGCAATGCGCAATAAAAAATTATTCAAAGAATCGAACAATCGTTTTTTATGTTAAGCACAGCACTGCAACAAATACGGGTAAGTCAATTTTTAGTGTTTGCTAACGAACCTGTAAAGAATCATGCAAAGATGTTATATTGGATGCGTCAGATTTGGGAAAGAAGGTGTTAACGAAGTACGTACCGATAAATTTTCGGGTTTAGAAACCCCCGTTGAACTTAAATCCGAATAGCTTGAAATGTTCGCTTACACGGGTCAAACTACCCGGATCTTTGGCACTATACGTCGTAATCACCATAGCTTGGAATGTACACTTTGCTCCCATAATCGCCGTTCGCAATTCCGCAAAATCTACAAATGTCGGAAAATGGATATTAGTGCGGAAAAGCGATACGAATGCCCAAATACCTGCATACTAAAAATTATAAAAAAACAAACAATAAAAATGGGACAGAAACAGAACACTGGAGCACAGAATTTGGAGCAATTGGTGGAGATCTGGCCGGCGAGCTCGGATCCAAAAGGGTTGTCGCCGGATTTCTTGTGGAGAATGGGCTCCAATCTTCTTCTGGGTTCACACTGTTCCGCTAGTTTCTCACTGGTATTGTTTATCTTTTCTGTTGAGCTCCAAAGTGCTTGCGGGTCCAATTTCCAGAGAACAAAAATGTGAGGGATGTTAGTTTTTTTGTCTTGGTTTTGGGTTTTTTGAAATTTTTAGTTTGTTTTGAAAAATAGGGTTAGTTGTTTAAATGAGATGTACAATGATTAACCCGAAGTAAAAAGAATAAAAACGTTACCGTTTCCCCGGCAACGGCGCCATTTGATTGAAAGAATTAAAGTTAACCGCAATCAAGACGGTGTCGCTTTGCAGCTAACCGGTTGAGCACGGGTCGATCCACAGGGAGACAGAGCATTTTACGTTCTTGTCGTTACGAGTTAATGCGCATTGCGGAAAGTTCTTTATCTAATCTATGTGTTATATGCAAGTATAAAGTTGTTACGAAAAGATACAAAAGTGCAAGCTAAGGAATCCACACTAAAACCTTTGAGCCGAACTTAACGATTGAAGTTAGAACAATCGGCAACAACGTGGATTAGGGTGCTTAAGCACGGTATTCGTGGAATCCGGCTTATTGACCCTTGTCCATCCGTTCTTGTCTCTTGCTTTCGCCTCCGGCTAAACCGAACGCAACCGGTCGCGGTTAGGAATCACCATTACCTAGGAAGGGTAGGGTGCCTAACGGAGCGCTTGCATAACGTTTGGACGGAGTTCAATGGAAAATACGGGAGAAGGAAATGAGCAAAGAAACCTTAACTTACAATATCGTATTTATTCCTAACAACACCATATTAACAACCATTCACAAAGCAAACCAAAAAGTGAGAACAAAAGAGAAGATAAACAAAGAAAAGAAAAGCATTACAAGAATGTAAATGACATGGTAATAAATTGCAAGTAAAGCATGTAATAAAAGTGCAAGAAAGTAAAGAACAAGTAATGAAAGAGCAAGTAATAAAAAGTGCAAGAAAGAAAGATTAAAAACCATGGAACCAAAGAGCACAATACAAGCCATGGATTCGAATACCTAAACTTAAACTTGCAAGTTGAATTAAGATGTTGCAAGATCAAGTGAAGATAAAGAACCCAAGGGAAAATGAAGCACAAAAGAGAGAACTTGATTAATCTTCAAGAAGATACAACCCTTGAGATCAAATACCAACCCTTAAACCTTCAAGCTCAATGAAGAGGTTGAAAGATCAAGAGAAGGCAAGGATCTTAAGGGGAAGCTAAGCTATTTACAAGCGAGAGAAAACAAAATGAAAAGAATGATACAATGTATGGCAAAATTGGACAAAGTGAGACCTTTGAACCCTTTCCCACTGCCTTCTATATATAGGCACAAAAGAAAAGAAAATAAATAATAAAAATATAGCTACGTGGAAGCAAGGAGGGCCCCACAGAAAGATGGAAGCATTTGGGGGAGATAGGGCCGGCGACCTCGGATTATGGCGGCATGTGCTCGGCCAAAATCCGAGCCCCTAGGCTCATGCTTGTACTGTAGTCTTGTGTTGTCCCCTTCAGTCCACTGGTGTTGTTTGCTTGGTCTAAAAAGTTCTGTGTTGCACTCTGGGCTTGGAGGGAAACAAGTAGATATGAATCACATCAACACTTTATTGTATTTAATGCACATCACACCATGCCCACTTGCTCTAGCCCACTTGAGTGTGTCATGGCAGCCCCCCTAGGTCCATGGTCCAAGCTCCAAGAGTTAGTGTGTACACATGTTATATGTTGGACAAAAATATTATGCACACACTTGTTTGCAAAATAACTCTTGGGATATCGGTCGGTTTGCGGTTCTGGTTGCAGTGTCAGCTTACAAATGATATATCCATGATTCTGGATATATTTCTAGTGTTTTGTCATGGATACTTGTAATCTGTATTACTGAGCAAACACCGGTTAATAGTACTGATATATACAAAATATAGATAATGAATGGGAGGTAATAAAATGCAATATTCTGGTATGAAAACGACACTATCATCCAATTATACCAAAATTAACCCATGATCTTCTAAGGTCGTACTTATTAACCATCCAAGTTTCACAACACGTAATCATATATATAACTATAATATATATATATATATATATATATATATATATATATATATATATATATATATATATATATATATATATATATATCAAGGGCAACACTACGAACTGTGGGGGTGCTATACGCCATCCACCCGACTTCCTCCGTAGATATATATCTACTCACATTGATCCCCGCTTGCCGAAGTCGATGACGCCATGATCATCCTTGTTGTTCGAAGTCCGCTCGAGGGTACCTACATATGTACACGCAAGATATTGTAAACCGAAATCGCACACGAAAACCAAATCGGTACGCGTATCACACAAAGGTTAGAACCTATGATCTATGCATGCACGAATAACCAACAACTCTCGACGATTGACGTATAAACGTGAATCGACCGATAAAAACACGAATATCAAAACTTCAATTCATTAAAAGCCGCAAAACAAAATCAGAAAGTACGTAAAACACTTCCATATTTTACCCTAGGTGAAATTATCCAATTTTGCATATGTAAAGGGTCTATTTTACTGGAGATAAAGCCCTGGATCAGACACATATGCAGTCACTCCTACCCTGGCCGCAATTTGCGGCCAGAATGACTAAAATTGCGGCCTCATCTTGGGGGTTTGGGCTCGGTGTAGGGTTCCTAGACACACTCAAGAGGTCTCACAAGGCATCAACCATGCCAAATTCAAATTTTACAGGTGCCGAGAAACCCTAATACGGATCGTTGACTAGAGTTTAAGGCGAAACATGCAACTAGTTAACAACTTAACTAAGAGTGAACGGAAAATACAACCTTTGTAGATCCGGTCCTCCACCTCCTTGGCTCCGTGATGACGTCCTTCCGCTGTACCAATCGGATCGTGGACTCTGGCGGTGGTTTCATCGGAGAAAAGATCGGGCTAGGTCGTCGACTTCGATGCCGAAGATGATCTACGTCGAGGCAACTCAAGATCAAACTCCAACTTCACAAAGTCATGAAACTTGTGAAGAAAACACCCTATACTACTTGGCAAGTGGTAGAGGATGAAGAAATAGGAAGTGGGTTTACTTTAGAATTGGATTTCTCACTCTTTTTCTCTTTTTGCCATTAATGGTTGCAAGCTTTTTCTTTTTTGAAGAAGAAGAAGAAGAAGAAGAATTATGATAAGTTATTTTAAAATAGAAAACAAAATGATACTTATCATAATTTCAACCATGGTTTAGTGTAGAGAACTAACTAGGGTTAAGTTGAATGGTTAGGGTTAGGAGAAGAAGACAAGAATGGTTACTTTAGTCAAAGATGCATGAATCATCAAGAAATTTCATGAATGAAAGCAACCATTTTTGTTTTCCTTTCCTTTATTTAACCAAAAGAAATAGATAAATGAATAAGTGAGTAAATCAAAACCATAACCATTAACATAACCATGGTTTAAGTCTTTACACAAACCCAAGTATGCATGTATTATCAAACATGATACAAACAAGTGCACAAAAATATATCACATATACAACTTGTGTAATTCAAGTGAGAAAATCCATTTAAAGTGAACCAATATTAGTTAATGTAAATTAATATATCTAATATATAATTATACATTAAATCATTAAATCAATACTTGATTTAACGATCCGGTCATATCACATATCACCGACTAATATCAATAGTAACAACTTATCAAATCAACACTTGATCCGATAACCCGGCTATATCACATATAACCGATCAATGTCAGAAATCGCGAGAATCGAATACAGTATCACATACTGGTATCATTCTCGGTCCCGCACATATCTCATATGCGCTCCTATTTCGTTTCGCTTGAACCAGGAAACCTCTGTGTAGGACTCTAAAGACTCGTCAATACGCCGGCAGCAGGTGATGATCATATCAAACACCCACAAGCCGCAAGCGGTCTGCTAAACGTAACAGCCACCCGGGTATTGAGCGATCAGAAGATTGACGAGCAAGCCCGCTCACACTCCTGTGAATCCAACCAGTAACACTTACCGTACAGTCCGGTCTGTTCGTTTGATATGTCGCATATCTCGCCTAGGGGTGGTAAACGTCAGACCCCAGTAGCTCGATAAGTCGTGTCGATATGAGGTCTATAACAGTTCAAGAAACTACTGATAACTCTTACCAGTAAATCTCAGCAACCCTGGCCAGGGATTTCCGGTTATAGCCTATCGAACACAGCGCAACATCAACTCCCTATACCGGGAGAGACGAATCCCCTCCTATCGCTCATTGCCTCCTGGTGATTCGGGACTGTACCCAAAAACCACCGTTTTGCACGCCCTCTTGGACGTGGTAAGGTGGAAATCAAAGCACAGTGGGAATCACACAAGACTCTATGACGATCTCGGGTCTACAGACTAACCTGTACCAGTGTCACCAGAGAACTGCCATCTGACGTAAGGTATAATACCATCTGGGAGTTCTCGGCGAATACGTCCAGTGTACCCAGTCTCCACTGAGCATCCGTATATCATCTCTGATGTCAAACACCAATGGATATCGGATCATCCATCGCCCAACTGTATGGGTCGAGAAGGTATATGCTAGTCTACTCTGGTATATCGATGCCCCGTCTACACCCACGACTAGGGACCTTGAAGGATGTACTTATGGACTACCACGTCCCTACTAGTATGATCCGCATCATAGTCCAGGTAGTCAAGTACACATCCTAAGTGCTTTACCAACATGTAACAGAGAGACATACAGTATACACGTTAAGGCAAAGAGTAACCAGATAGCATACTATCATGTCGAGCAAGAAAGTCCTCCCTATATATGTCCCAGCATCCACTACAATATACATCCTATGTACAGTAATGGCCTTTAGGGCATACATATAACTAACAATCTCCCACTTGCACTAGGGCCATATGTAGCTGTGGTTGTAGTATCTCATACTCAACCATCCCATAAAGGTCTCTCTCTGGGAATAGGCCTTCGTGAGTGGATCCGCCGTGTTATCCTCTGAGTCTGCTCTCCTAACATCGATCACCCTGGAGATCAACTATCTCCATGATCAGGTGATACTGCCTTAGAATATGTCTGGAAAACTGATGGGACGGACGTTCCTTGGCATAAGCCACAACTCCATTGTCATACAATGGGGGGAACTAAGTTCATCTCATGAACTAATATACACCCAGACTTCCTCTTTGGTAGCATCTTAAGCAGCGATGTATCCAGCCTTTATCGTCTAGTGTACCACGGTATCTAGCTTGGAACTCTTCTAACATACCGTCCCTTTACTGAGGGTAAAGACAATGCATGTGACTGACATTCAGTCGTCTTTATCACCCCGGAACCCTTCCAGTGATTCTCCCCAGGATCAATTGATACCATCTCACTACAGCTAGTGAGTATTCTAACACCCAAATAACATCTATCTCATAGATGAAAACTCAGGATTTAAGAGGTATCACTTTGATCCTATATGGAGAATCCATGTGATAAGCGGAGATCGACTGAGCGTAGCATAGCAAACTCCTTCCCTATCAAGAGTATGTCATCCGGTACTCTATGAGGATCACTACCATACTCCCCACTACCTTTTTGTATATACAAGGTTCATCTACCATTTTGATGATGTCAAACTGTTTGACTAACTCATCAAAACAGATGTTCCAACTCCGCGATGCCTGCTTCATCACATAAAACATCTTGCACACGTTTCTGCTGCTCCCACTGTCTACGAAGCCCTCTGGTTGTGTACTTATAGACGCTCTCTTCCAAAACATCATTTTAGAAGAGCTGTCATGACACCCAACCACCAGATATCGTAGTCATGGTATGTAGCCGTGGCAAGTAGGATCTGGATGGACTTAAGCATAGATCCTTAGAAAAGGTTTCAACATAATCCATACCTGGTCAATGATGCAAACCTTTAACAAGTCTATCTTTGAAAGTCTCAACTTTTCCATATACACCAAGTAATCTTCTCAAGATATACTTGCTCCTGATGGGGATTTAACTCTTCAGATATAGCAACTAAAGTCCATACTTTGTTGGTGTATAAGGATTCCATCTCAGATCGCTAAGCATCCAGCCATTCTTACAGAGTCCCACTCTTGATGGCCATGTCGAAACTAGTTGGGTCATCATCTCATGATGCATTCCTCGCTCCCACTGTCATAGAGAAACCAAAGTATCTCTCAGGTGGGTGAGGAACCCTGCTAGATCGGCGGAGAGGCTGAGGTTCGTTGGAAACTATTGAATCCTTTGGTTCTGTCAAATCATCAGCTGTAGCTTGTATAGCTGGAACCATTCCAGTTCTACATAACTGACCTTGCCTCGAGCTTGTCCAGATTTTACTTTTTAGACATAGGCCGGACAACCCCAAATCTTAACCAATTTAAGATATGGGCTCTTCCCTTTCCATATCATATATGAAGTGGTAAGCAACTGATTTGATTTGAACCCTATTCAATAGGTATGCAACTTCATAAGTGCATAACTCCCTAAAAGGAAATAGAAAACTCAGTAGTACTCATCATAGAGCGCACCATATCATATAGGGTGTGTTTGCTCCGCCCCGATATACCATCGTGCTATGGTGTATACGGAGGAGTAATGCTGAGATAGAATCTCATTCTTAGAATAGTCCAGGAATCTCGTGCTTAAGTATTCTCCTCCCTGATCACATCAAAGGATATAATACTTATACCCTTGTTTTGGTTCTCTACTTCTAACTTATATTCTGTGAATATCTCAAAAGGTTCGGACTTATGTTTCAACAGGAACATATGACTGAATCTTGAGAGATCATCAGAGAATGTAATGAAGTATAAAGAGCCGGTCTTGGCATGTGTAGACAGGGGACCTTACATACATCAACATGTATCAATCCCAAGAGTTTACTAACTCTTTCTCTGTTTCCATTAAACAGAGCTATGGTCATCTTATCTTTGTGACATGATTGGCAAATTTTCACAAGATGTAAATTCAAACAGATTTAAATATGCATCTTTGTGCAACTTAGCTAGTCGGGTCGCATTGATATGACCTAGTCTACAATACCTCAAGAAGGATTCGTTCATTTCTGAACTCTTCCTCTTGTGTGTGTTCTGTATACAAGGAACTGTAGTTTGATTTAGAACGTTAATGCTTTTAGATAACGTGCCTGAACCGATCAACTTTTGATATAGGAAATGTTCAAAACATTATCCAACAATACAAAATTTTATCATTTCTTTACTTATAAAAAGACTGATATGATTTTGTATATCAGGTTCGATATCTAATAACATTCGTTCAGAATCAATGTATTTGTAATACAGGGTGACAGTGACCAACAGACTTGGCTGCAACACTTGCCCCATTTTCTGTCTCATGAAACTTATCACCCGTTCTCAGTTCTCTACCTTTCTGTAGCCCTATGTAACAGATTACATATCTGGGATCCTGATCCGGTATCAAATACCCAGGACGTAGAGGATACAAAGAAACAGTTCTTTGTAATGAACACACCCGAAGGAGATGCATCATATGCACTTTCTTCGTTTGGGCGGCATGTGAATCCTGGTATTCCCCTATTTCCTGCTCTGTCTTATAACAATTATAAGTTGGAGCGGGACCAACGTTCCCAAGCTCAGTATAACAAGCGGGTTCGGTCAATATATCCGTATTATTATCTTGATTAAGGCGTGATATGGTCGCTACCTGGAGAGAGAGAGAGAAGAAAACACTCAGCGTATGCTCTTGCAAGATTAGATTGGTTATCTAATATATCTAATCAGGATGTCTCCCACTGTTTTAATCAAATCTTCCTTCAAACCCTAAAAGGAAAGACTAGCCGGGATTAATTACATGCTACAAGTTCGCCAATCTTTCAGCCAGGCCAGTGTCGGTACTTTGAGGGAGGTTCCCCGTGCTTTCGCACGAACCTAATTAAAGTAAACCTCGTTTTCCCAGGGGCGTAACCCCGTTAACACCTTTCTAGACACCTACTTGATCGGCTAATTGTAATGTGTAAAACTCTCCCAGGAGTAACTCTTACTCGCAGCAGGTATCGGGATCCAACTATCTCATAGAAGGTATGCAATCTCATTGCAAATTTCAACACTTGAAATTCCCGATAATATTTTGCCCCTAGCGTCCTATGACCTTGACGCAGGCCAACAAACCATAGTCCGCTAGTCAAGTTCAACCCGTCATTTCTTGATTGAATTAAACCCACCCGCACGACCCTTGACGCAGGCCAACAAAGTCGCACGACTACCCTAATCCAATCTACATCATATGCATAAGCAGATAAATACTAGTTAGCTACCGCACACTACGTCTTGACGCAGGCCAACAAACGTAGCACGAATACTAAGTAGGACTTATCTGAAATGACGGAGGGCTACGACAGGTTTTTCTGAAAACCTATTGCGTAATGAACTTGATATCGTTGTAGAATCAAATGATTTTGAAATGGAGTGTTTTTGAGGCTTTTCTAGTTTTGCTAAAGGGGTCACTCCCGGTGAAGGGATCGTCGGCCCTTTCCTCATCGAATGAGGTGCTGGATATATCATATATATCGCTGTGCAAAGAAAAAACTATAGAAGCAATCAGAAGACAAACCGAGGGTTGTAGCATCTGCCAGTTATTGCTAAAGGAGTTACTCCCGGTGAAGGGATCTCGGTCCTTTCCTTATCGAATAAGGTGCAGGATGTTCTACAAGGAACACCGCGATGCAAAGCAAGAACTGTAGCTACCTATTTTATTTAGAAATTCGATTCCACAACATCTTAGGTTTCTTTTCTTTCATTAATCACATTAATGAAGTCCCATCATTTAATTTACTTAAACATCACAGATAAATACGACGTACACTTATGCCATCCGCATTCGCCTCAATGTCCCCTCGTGCACCGTTAGGTTAGGTAACTAACGGCAGAGCGGGGCAGGGCTAGCGCGGGTGTAAAACATAAGCAACGTCTATATAATATATCATATATAATATATATAGTATTTATCACAGAATATCAAATGATCACATCACAGATATCGCAGCAGAAGAATCATATGAAATATTGGATATACTAGGACGTCCGTGTTTTCAATACGAGCCAGTATAAAACACGGATTCCACGGTCGCGATGAATAGCCAAACCCACACCCCTAGACCCCTACGAGAGCGGCAAGCAACCCTACCAATTCTAGAGTTAGGAGACCTGGACTCGACTCCTCGAGTTGGTCTCCCTCTGGACCCTAGAACCCGGTTACTTGTGCTCCCCTCCTTGGGTCTATCCTAGTGCGGAAAAGTAAATAATATACATCAACGGTGACAACTTCCGCAACCTGGAAGTGCCCCAATAAAAGAATATCACATACAAGTTTTTACATGAATGAAAATGAAAAACACTCATCTCACATAAAAACCCCCGGCTATTCAAACACGACGATCCAATATAGCATATCCAGCAACACATAACATCACATGTCATCAACGTAAGTAAATATGCGCATCCCAATTGTCGTTGACATATAGCAACGAAACCGGCGATATCACATATTACACTTACGGTCACAGAAAAGAAAGTGTAAAACTACATCAGTTGGAATCCGCAAACTCTTTAGACATCACATGCCTAACCAAATGAATTCCTTAGACATCGCATGCCTAACAATTATAAACTCCGCATTTTAGTCTCATTATCGAAAACACTTTTCAATACAAAGTCGGGCAATTCAACAAGATTCCCGACATCCTGATCGAATGCTCGTCGCAAACTTCAGTAGAAGGCCGCACCCCCGATGCCGTCGACGAAGTGCACCAAGGCGGAACACCGCTGCCGCGAGCACCCGAACGGATGCTTTCAGCGACGGGGTTCTCCTACAGTCAGTTGGTCGGGGCTATGGGGTGTAGTTGTCTATTAAGTTTACCCGGCGAGTATCCGCGTACGCTACGTGATTGCGACGGACTTTTGATCGCATCAAAATTCCGTGGCAACCGATCAAGTGAGACTAAAGTGCTATGTTTATAACATTCATATCAGTTATCTCATAACTACTTGTGGATTCCAAGTATTGTATCCCATTCCAGATAAATAGAAGATGTTAAACTTTCCGATCGAACAATCAAACACCCAAGTTTTCCCTAAACAGCTCAACACATGAAATAAGTTTAAAAACATTCACTTCATGCCTCTGTACCAACGGTCCAGCCGTAGAAGGGTCAAGCCAACGCCTCACATGTGGCACGCCGTACTGCTCCAAACCCGAAGGTTCAAAGGGCAGTTCAAGACGGTCACATAATCGAGTTAAGATTTGTTGTCTTCTAGAGGGTCCATTGCGTTACTTGCACTACTTAGAATGTTATTAAACCACGGAAATATCCAACACTTGGAAATTTCCCGGCAGGGGAAAAAGTGGGTATTTATATCCGGTCGAACTTTTTAACATATTCTAAAATTACCCGGAAAAGCAAATAGACAAAGTTTGAAATTTCCGATCGAATCATCGAAGCTCCAAAACACCCCAGAAAACTCAACTCTTGAGTGCAAATTAAAAATTCCCAGAAAGCTCAGCACCTGAAGAAACAAATTACTGTGCAAAAATTGAAGGCTCATCTCATCATTTGGCCGCGGAACCGCCGCAGAAACCAAGCTTCTGCCGCGGTTCCGCCGCGCTTTAGGCGCATCTTTTGCTCGTTTTTGCACCGTAATTCTTAGAACTTCTTGCTGAATTTTTTAAGCATTTTTAATCTGGAAAAAACCCAGTTTTGAAAAAATGTACAGAGAGGGGTCATGGATTGGGGTTTCGGGTTCGATCGGGTTTCTAACTCCGTCTACGCATCGCCTAAGGCTCTAGCTAGGCTCTGATACCAGTGTAGGGTTCCTAGACACACTCAAGAGGTCTCACAAGGCATCAACCATGCCAAATTCAAATTTTACAGGTGCCGAGAAACCCTAATACGGATCGTTGACTAGAGTTTAAGGCGAAACATGCAACTAGTTAACAACTTAACTAAGAGTGAACGGAAAATACAACCTTTGTAGATCCGGTCCTCCACCTCCTTGGCTCCGTGATGACGTCCCTCCGCTGTACCAATTGGATCCTGGACTCTGGCGGTGGTGTCATCGGAGAAAAGATCGGGCTAGGTCGTCGACTTCGATGCCGAAGATGATCTACGTCGAGGCAACTCAAGATCAAACTCCAACTTCACCAAGTCATGAAACTTGTGAAGAAAACACCCTATACTACTTGGCAAGTGGTAGAAGATGAAGAAATAGGAAGTGGGTTCACTTTAGAATTGGATTTCTCACTCTTTTTCTCTTGTTGCCATTAATGGTTGCAAGCTTTTTCTTTTTTGAAGAAGAAGAAGAAGAAGAAGAAGAAGAATTATGATAAGTTATTTTAAAATAGAAAACAAAATGATACTTATCATAATTTCAACCATGGTTTAGTGTAGAGAACTAACTAGGGTTAAGTTGAATGGTTAGGGTTAGGAGAAGAAGACAAGAATGGTTACTTTAGTCAAAGATGCATGAAGCATCAAGAAGTTTCATGAATGAAAGCAACCATTTTTGTTTTCCTTTCCTTTATTTAACCAAAATAAATAGATAAATGAATAAGTGAGTAAATCAAAACCCTAACCATTAACATAACCATGGTTTAAGTCTTTACACAAACCCAAGTATGTGTTGGAGATAGTGCCCTCAGAGTCAATTATTTGGTCACAGGTACGTGATTGCAATGATTGATGGAGGACCTATCCCGGTAGGACAGTCTTACTCGAGATGATAGTATGCTATCTGGTTTACCTTTATCATCGTGTACTGCTTTAGGTGACCTGACAAGTCGCTATTACACGTTGGTAGAGCCCCTAGGATTCTTGCTTGACCACCAGCAGTATGAGGGCGATCATATAAGTGGGAGCTGGGGTCTATAACCATATCCTTAAATGGTCCCTAGTCGTGTGAGTTTCGAGACAGGGCATCGATACTCCATAGTAGACTAGTGTATACAGTCGAGACCCCGACGAGGGGCGGTGGCCGGTCTCACAAGCCACTGGTGTCAGTTGGATCACCTAAGATGTATACAGGTGCTCATTGGGTTATGAGTACACCGGACAGGACTCGCCGGGAACATGCCAGTTGGTCATATACCAGACGTCAGATGGCAGTTCCCTGGTGACATGTGTGCAGGTTAGTTCATCGACCTGGGGATCGTCATTTGTCTCGTGTGAGTTCCCACTGTACTTTGATTACTACCCTACCACGGCTCAAAGGAGTCGTGCAAACAGGTTTTAGTTGGGTACAGTCCCGAGCCACATGGAGGCAGTGAGCGTATCTTCAGGGGTTCGTCTCTCCCGGTATTGGGGGTGAGGTCGTGCTGTGTCTAGGAGAGCCATTACACGAAGTCCTTGGCCAAGGCAAGGAGATTTACTGGTAGGTATTCCAGTAGTATCTCAGGGTGTTCTGGGCTACACTCCGACACGACTTGTACCGCTTTTGGGGGTCTGACTTTTACCAACCCCCTAGGCCCGCCATGCGATGCTCATAGACGAACGGACCGGACTGTACGGATATTGTCACTGACAGGCTCTGTAGGGTTGTCAGGCTGAGTTCACTCACAGACATCCCTTTTTTAGTCAGTACCTGGTAGCCCGTTACGTATTGGCTTATATCTCTGACGTGCTAGTGGTTAAATCCACAACCAAGGTGTTGACGAGTCTTTAGAGTCCCCCACATTCAGTTACTCAGCTTTCGGGCGAAAGGTTGTAGAGGCCATATGGAGATATGGCAAGGTCCGATCAGATACGTGCGGTATTGCACTGATCAGGATCGGACAGTTTTGTACTATAGGCCGTATGGTTATATGGCAGGGTTCGATCAGATACGTGCGGTATTGCACGGATCATGATCGAACAGATATTGCTAGCTGGTTTTGGTATAAGCCGGATTCTAGTATAGTACAGTGGAGATTTTGTCTCATGGCATTTGTGTTTCGGTCGAAATACAGATGCGGGTGTGTATGCACAGTATCGGGGTTTTCCTATAATTTATTACGGGACCAGTTTTCTGGAGTTGCCAGTTTGCTTTCCGTTTCGGCCGATTTCTATTGTTCCGTTCATTGGCCGAAGATTGGTGGAGGAGGGTTTATTTGCATTGTTGCAAATAAGCATTTTGTGGAGGGGGTCTTTGCATATGTTTGTATCATGATGGTTTTCATGATGGAGCCCCATCCATTGACCTTGCTTGACTTTTATCTTCATGATGGCATGACTTTTTGAGTCATCATGGTTGTTGATGATTTGTTGATGGAGTGTGGCTTTCCTAGTGATCATTTCTATTTGCATGATATCTTCCTCTCTCTCTCTTACATGATATGAGTTTGGCTCCTATTATTTTTGGGACTCTCTCTTTTTTCCTCACCCTCCCCTCGCTAGTAGTGGCCGGCCCAAGCATGGGAGGGGCCTGTCCAAAATTTTGGGGGTGGGTATTTGGTCCATTTCATGCTCCCAAATATCCACAAGTTCCATCTCCAAACTACATAGTTCATCCCTCCACCAAAAGGCAATTCCAAGAACCCCAAATGAGACTTCTTCACTAGATATTCTACAGCAAATCTTAGGCACGTCGAGTAGCCGGCTTCGTGCCCGAGTTGCCTCGGCATTGAGGTGGGAGCCCGTAAAAGAAGTAGGCGATGTGGTGCACTTCCGGCGACGAGGAGGAGACGGGACATTCCGCAGGAGATCGGGACGACGACGAGAAGACCGGAGGACTCGGATCTGTCGGTATACTTCTCTTCCCTATCTTGTTATTAGCTTAGACTTGTTAATGGTTACGATCTGGGTGTTTAGTGCGCGGTGGTGCCGGTTTGCTAAGTCCGCAAAATTAAAGTTTTTCACCGCTTCCGCATTCCGGCGTCGGATTGACGGCCGGGGCGCCGCCGTGCACTTACAGTGGTATCAGAGCCTCGCCATTAACTTAGTCTAGCTTCGTTTGATGTGTTTGCATTTCCGATCGATCAAAAAGTTCCAAAACTGCATTTTAGTTCGCATCAGTTTTCTGTTGGAAATTTTTGATGTCGAAAATTTTTTCAGGTTGTATAAAATTGATGTATTGGAGATTACAAGGATACTGTAAAATTCGACATGTTCAGTCGACAGTGCAGGCGCGGAACCGCGGCCAAAACCCCCTTTGGGCCGCGTTTCCGCCGCGCACTGTTGAGATCTCTGCGCCCAATTTCTACAGTGTCTTTGTGGGCTTTAAATTTGGGTTTTGGAATAATAAAATTGGGCCCAGGTTTTCTGTGTGTGCTACAGTATTGATTGGGGGCCCACTTGTTAAAGTTTGATCGATCGGATATTTTAAACACATTTTTCACAGTATTTACATTATATCTGCGACCGTGAATGTCACTTGATCGGTAAATCCGGTCTAACTGCTATAGCCCGGTTAGACGGATTTGCGAACGTGACTTTCACGTTGATGTTCTGTTTTTGCTCTGATGTTGCGGATCGGTCGTGGGGATAGCCTGGATGCAATGCTAGTACAGTTGTGGATGTATTATGTACATTTGTTATTGTGGGGCGAGCGTCCGACATGTGGACTGCCGTCACTGCCTGTTTGTATTATTATTTTGGGGCACGACCAGGTTACGGTCGATGTACCCGTTGTATGTATATTTTACTTTCTGTACTAGGATTACCCCGCGGAGGGGTGCACGGATAGCCGGGTTCTAGGGGGCAACAAGCCCGCATCTCATGGCATTGAGACGGAGGGGGCTTCACTCTGGAATTGGCGGGCTATTCGCCGCACTCGTAGGGGGTACAGGTTGACCCAGGAGGGGTGCCCAAGTTGCCGGATTCCGTGAAGTGCTGGGTGGTCCATTCACGGTACTGAAGGGGGCTGCCTCGCTTCAGGTTTTGGCGGGTATCTTGCCGCGCCCGTAGGGGTCTAGGATTTCATTGCACAGGCTATCCACACGACCAGGGGAACGTCGGGTTTCAGTGGCTCTGTGAAACCCGGGGATCCCAGATATCTGTATTGATTCTGTGATGTTGTTCATTCTCTGTGATGTTGCATTTCTTTCACGCCTTGAGCGAATTATAATATATTGGTATATATATTAGTAGATGTTGTATATGTTTTACATCCGCGCTAGTCCAGTCCCCGCTCTGTCGTTAGTTAGCTAACCTAACGGGTAATGACGGGGCCCAGTGGCGAATGCGGATGGCATATACGTACGTCAGTATATTTTCGTTCTTTTTGGTGTGATCAATTGATGGGACTGCATTGATTCGGATCAATGCAAGTTTAAAAACAAACATAATCTGATGTTGTTGGAACATTTTTCAGAAAGCTGTTATTGCAAGGACGTTTACTTTTGTTTTGCATCGTGATATTCAGTTGGAATATCCTGCTACTCAGTCGACGAGGCAAGGGCCGAGATCCCTTCACCGGGAGTGACCCTTTGGACAAAAGTTTGCGTCGGGGCATTAACTTCACTATAGCCGATTACTTTTGCTTTGCATCGCGGTATTCATTTGGAATATCCTGCACCCCATTCTACGGGGAAAGAGCCGAGATCCCTTCACCGGGAGTGACCTCTTTAGCAACGGTTTTCGTCACTATATTTTTTTAAAAGCTATCCGTTCCTTCGACAATATCAAGTTCTTTACGTTAAAGGTTTTCGCCAGAAACCATTCGTAGCCCTCCATCATTTCAGTTAAATATTCGGTAGTATTCAAGCTATGTATTTTGACC
Organism: Agapanthus africanus; assembly: GCA_030015575.1. NCBI lineage: Eukaryota > Viridiplantae > Streptophyta > Magnoliopsida > Asparagales > Amaryllidaceae > Agapanthus > Agapanthus africanus. The sequence goes on from JASDDO010000004.1 coordinate 215,486,182, forward strand.
TCACGCCAAGGCATAGTGATTGGTAGCTGCCGGGTATTTATCTGTTGCATAGATAGATGCGTTGGTTTGGGACAGTCGTACTGCTATTTTGGCCTACGTCAAGGGTATGTACGGGTGGATTCAAATTAATCTGGATAATGATGGGTAGAACTTGACATGTGACTTATGATATTTTGACCTTACGCCAAGGTCATAAGAGCATGGGGCAGAAATCACATCGGGGGTTTCAAAAGAACTGAAACTTGCCAGATATGCGCATACCTTCTGGAGTGTGATACCGTGAGTGGATTCCGTCACGTTGTCATGCGATGAGAGTTGGATCCCGATTCCCACTGATGAGTTGGTATACTCCTCGGGTGACCCCGACTAATTCTTCTTTCAGGTTTGGAGGAGAATTTGAGGTACGGTGGGAGGATTCCAGATTAGATAAATTGGTAACCATTCTGATCTAGGTTAGAGTGCACGCTGAGTGTTTCTTTTCTCTCTCACTTTGGCAGCGACCATTGACCCGACCCTAAGACTATGACTCAGTGACCAAGATTGACCGAACCTTCTTAACACTGGCTTTTGGATTGTCAGAGTTGCGAACCTCATTGCCACTCCTACTTTTACCCTTTTCTCCGGGGCACCCCGTATTACTACGAACGTCCACTTCCATTGGACAAAACCATCGTATGGTTAGATACGAACTCGAAAGACTTCGAGGATGGTTTCTGATTCTGGAGAAAACGGATAGGATTATTCAGTTGTCTTTTCTTTTCACCCTCTCTCAGGTTGCGAGTACTCCTTGGTTTAGGAGTAGTACACCTATTACGCAAATTGGATAGTCTTCTTCCAAACCATAGGCTGGTGCCAACCGGTAGGGAATGAAGAAAACCAATTAGCCTAACGATGGTGTACAGAAGGTATTAAGTTATGACAAAGCAAGGGATTAGTAAGAGGGCAAAGTAAATTGCGACTGCTATTCACGACCAAACCAAGTATTTCTTCGCCAATCCTAAATCACCTTTGTATTTCTCCAGGACACTCCGTATCACTACGAAGATCCCATTTTATTGGATAATCCATCGTATGGTTATATACGAACTCGAAAGGAACTTGTTCCAGTTCGGGGATGGATCCTGGTTCAGGAGAAATAGGAATAAAGTACATTCAGGTGTCTTTTATCTTCACCTTCTCTCGCATTGCGAGTGCTCCTAGGATTAGGACAGTACACCCTTTATGCTTCTTGGATAGTCTTCTTCCAAACCATAGGCTGGTGCCGAACGGTAGGGAAGGAAGAAAACCATTTGGCTTAAAGGGGTGTACAGAAGGTAATGACTAAAGACATATAAAGAGATTTGGAGAGGTGGCAAAGAATTATACGGTTACAGTTGTGAATCTGGATAATGGATGAGGCATTACTAGGAATACCAGGGAACCCCAACGAAACATTTCAATGTTTCAGTTTCACTGTGTACTGTTAATGGAAAACTGATTTCCCGATTAGACACTTACTCCAGGGACTGTATTTACCAGGTATGATTCTCACATCTGTATAGTGTATGGTTTTACAGATGATGAGTGGGAGTAAGTTATTGGGAATTGGGTGATCATCCTCATTATATCGGAATTCGTTGTAATTGGTGATATTTGAGGATGCTACCTGGGTTGTTTGCCGGTCGGCAAATATTTGGTTTTGAATATCCGCTGTTGTGCACCAATTTCAAATTGATATATCTGTACGTCTATTTTTATAGAGTGAGATATACCTTTTGATATTATGTCGATGACATTTACCTATATCAGTGGATGGTTAGGTAAGGAGCATTGAACAGCGGTGTAATTCTTCTTAACCAAAAGTACAGTTTTCAACCTACGACACACAGTGATTGAGTCGCAAGACTCAGGGGACTTATACAGAGTATTGTATATTGTCCAGTGTCCACTAGGACAGAGGGGTTGGTCCTCGTACTGTATTCTGTTTACTTATGACTTCTCTAGTTCTTAGACAGGTGTTTCGTAGAAACACAGGGTCTAGGTTTTGAGGAGTTATAGGTATTTGAATAGAGTAGAGAACCAGGTGTAGCAAGTATCGGGATTCTTCAAAGTGATCGAAGATGTAGATACTTGTGTATGGTATTCAGTTGATAGTAATGATTAAGAGAACTTGCTTCTCTTTCGGGTTACTCATAATTGGAAGCATTCCTAAGTTGAGTAACGCTGATCGGCCTCCTTCCATTTAGTTGACATGCACTGGAGACAGTTGCATGATTTGGATCTGGTTCAGTTAAATCAGTGCCTCTGGTCCTATATGGGATATAGAACAGTTCGTATCTTGACGTTGTTAAGGTACGAGGAGTTGTCCAGCTTATGATTAAAACCAGACTCTGGATAACTCAAGGCACGTTTCTGTAATAGCTGTTTGTGGGTTGACCCAGGCTATGACGAGGGTTAACTTTCTACCATCTGGATGAACAATAGCAATATTGTTCTAGACTCGCCACAGTTTTATTAAAAATGGATTTTTTCAGAAAACAGTAGTGGGAGTATGGTAGAACTGGAAGTGATTCCAGAACCACAAACGATTACTGAAGATTTGATAGGAACCTAAAGATTCAATTTGGATTGACATTCCATTGGCCACTCCGCAGATAAGGTGGGTAACTTCAGTCACCCGAGAGGTACTACGGTAGCCTCAAGGACGGTGACAGGGAAGTTCTTGTTTACCCACAATTGCCATTGCTGTTGTTCCAGGCTGCGAGACCCGGCGGGAGGATGAGTATAGCGTCGTTCTAAACGAGTTTTAGAAGTGTACGTCTATATGACTCTGCCAGAGGATTGTCGTAGTCAGTGGGAGCAGCGGAAGCATTGGTGGACAGGTAGCTTATGTCTATTTATAGACTAATGCAGATGTAGCGGAGATAGATCACCTATTTCTGACGTGACAGTCATGGGTTTGACTTTATCAGAATAGGGGATGGATCTATTGAGAAGGTAGTAGGGTGTGATATCCTGGTATTTGGATGACATACACAGAATAGGAAAAGAAACTCCTATACTACAATCGGTTATACTTTGGTCGTCACACAGTGGTTTCTCCACAAAGGAAATGGATTTTATATCTGACATACTGGTTACTGGATCTATTGTTTTAGATCTAGATTTGGGTGGTTTCCCAATCAGGGTACTTTGACAGCATTCTAATAGTATTTAGAATGGACGACTCCTGGCACGGTAGTGTACCTACAGGTGATGGAGTCACCCTCTCCAAAGGTGTCTTACAGACTAAAGGGGAGAGGGACGTGCATGATTGGCAGATCACTTGCTCAGGCAATTGAGTCAATCATGAGATGTCAAGTACCACACCAGATATTGTTCTTGCACTAGATGCAATAAGTTGACATTAATCCAATCCTGGAGAAACAGTCGGAAGCAACTTTAGAACATAAGTAGATGTTCTAGGGATATGATAACGACAACCTCATGAAGGAGACAGTTATCATTCCAGGCTTCCAAGGTGACATGGACGACAGGGAGGTTGTCAGAGTTATAGTTTTTCCTTCTGACGAGGGGCAGTATTTTGGACAGGTGGTCCAAGGCAATACTCAGGGAGGCATGGCGCAGGATACTGATTATGTTCAGTTGACGATACAGTCTTAGAAGTTTGGATTTGGAGTTCATTTATGAGCTATGTCCCATCAGACATCAAGACACATTCTAAGACAGGTATTGCTCATTTCGGGAGATGGTTTTCTCCGCGAACTTGAGATATAGAGAGACATAGAAAGAAACAACAAGGCGGATCCACTCACTGAGGCTATTCCTCGAACGCAATAGTTTCGCAAACGAGCTTTGTGAGACTGACTAGTAGAGGAGTTGGGTGTTCGGTATCATACGGGCTGTGGGTATGCGACATCGCAATAATTAGCCTTGAGTGCAAGTGGGAGATTGTTGGAGATAGTGCCCTCAGAGTCAATTATTAGGTCACAGGTACGTGATTGCAATGATTGATGGAGGACCTATCCCGGAAGGACAGTCTTACTCGAGATGATAGTATGCTATCTGGTTTACCTTTATCATCGTGTACTGCTTTAGGTGACCTGACAAGTCGCTATTACACGTTGGTAGAGCCCCTAGGATTCTTGCTTGACCACCAGCAGTATAAGGGCGATCATATAAGTGGGAGCTGGGGTCTATAAGCATATCCTTAAATGGTCCCTAGTCGTGTGAGTTTCGAGACAGGGCATCGATACTCCATAGTAGACTAGTGTATACAGTCGAGACCCCGACGAGGGGCGGTGGCCGGTCTCACAAGCCACTGGTGTCAGTTGGATCACCTAAGATGTATACAGGTGCTCATTGGGTTATGAGTACACCGGACAGGACTCGCCGGGAACATGCCAGTTGGTCATATACCAGACGTCAGATGGCAGTTCCCTGGTGACATGTGTGCAGGTTAGTTCATTGACCTGGGGATCGTCATTTGTCTCGTGTGAGTTCCCACTGTACTTTGATTACTACCCTACCACGGCTCAAAGGAGTCGTGCAAACAGGTTTTAGTTGGTTACAGTCCCGAGCCACATGGAGGCAGTGAGCGTATCTTCAGGGGTTCGTCTCTCCCGGTATTGGGGGTGAGGTCGTGCTGTGTCTAGGAGAGCCATTACACGAAGTCCTTAGCCAAGGCAAGGAGATTTACTGGTAGGTATTCCAGTAGTATCTCAGGGTGTTCTGGGCTACACTCCGACACGACTTGTACCGCTTTTGGGGGTCTGACTTTTACCAACCCCCTAGGCCCGCCATGCGATGCTCATAGACGAACGGACCGGACTGTACGGATATTGTCACTGACAGGCTCTGTAGGGTTGTCAGGCTGAGTTCACTCACAGACATCCCTTTTTTAGTCAGTACCTGGTAGCCCGTTACGTATTGGCTTATACCTCTGACGTGCTAGTGGTTAAATCCACAACCAAGGTGTTGACGAGTCTTTAGAGTCCCCCACATTCAGTTACTCAGCTTTCGGGCGAAAGGTTGTAGAGGCCATATGGAGATATGGCAAGGTCCGATCAGATACGTGCGGTATTGCACGGATCAGGATCAGACAGTTTTGTACTATAGGCTGTATGGTTATATGGCAGGGTTCGATCAGATACGTGCGGTATTGCACGGATCAAGATCGAACAGATATTGCTAGCCGGTTTTGGTATAAGCCGGATTCTAGTATAGTACAGTGGAGATTTTGTCTCATGGCATTTGTGTTTCGGTCGAAATACAGATGCGGGTGTGTATGCACAGTATCGGGGTTTTCCTGTAATTTATTACGGGACCAGTTTTCTGGAGTTGCCAGTTTGCTTTCCGTTTCGGCCGATTTCCATTGTTCCGTTCATTGGCCGAAGATTGGTGGAGGAGGGTTTATTTGCATTGTTGCAAATAAGCATTTTGTGGAGGGGGTCTTTGCATATGTTTGTATCATGATGGTTTTCATGATGGAGCCCCATCCATTGACCTTGCTTGACTTTTATCTTCATGATGGCATGACTTTTTGAGTCATCATGGTTGTTGATGATTTGTTGATGGAGTGTGGCTTTCCTAGTGATCATTTCTATTTGCATGATAGCTTCCTCTCTCTCTCTTACATGATATGAGTTTGGCTCCTATTATTTTTGGGACTCTCTCTTTTTTCCTCACCCTCCCCACACTAGTAGTGGCCGGCCCAAGCATGAGAGGGGGCTGTCCAAAATTTTGGGGGTGGGTATTTGGTCCATTTCATGCTCCCAAATATCCACAAGTTCCATCTCCAAACTCCATAGTTCATCTCTCCACCAAAAGGCAATTCCATGAACCCCAAATGAGACTTCTTCACTAGATATTCTACAGCAAATCTTGGGCACGTCGAGTAGCCGGCTTCGTGCCCGAGTTGCCTCGGCATTGAGGTGGGAGCCCGTAAAAGAAGTAGGCGATGTGGTGTACTTCCGGCGACGAGGAGGAGACGGGACATTCCGCAGGAGATCGAGACGACGACGAGAAGACCGAAGGACTCGGATCTGTCGGTATACTTCTCTTCCCTATCTTGTTAGTAGCTTAGACTTGTTAATGGTTACGATCCGGGTGTTTAGTGCGCGGTGGTGCCGGTTTGCTAAGTCCGCAAAATTAAAGTTTTTCACCGCTTCCGCATTCCGGCGTCGGATTGACGGCCGGGGCGCCGCCGTGCACTTACAGTATGCATGTATCATCAAACATGATATAAACAAGTGCACAAAAATATATCACATATACAACTTGTGTAATTCAAGTAAGAAAATCCATTTAAAGTGAACCAATATTAGTTAATGTAAAGTAATATATCTAATATATAATTATACATTAAATCATTAAATCAATACTTGATTTAACGATCCAGTCATATCACATATAACCGACTAATATCAATAGTAACAACTTATCAAATGAACATTTGATCCGATAACCCGGCTATATCACATATAACCGATCAATGTCACAAATCACGAGAATCGAATACAGTATCACATACTGGTATCATTCTCGGTCCCGCACATATCTCATATGCGCTCCTATTTCGTTTCGCTTGAGCCAGGAAACCTCTGTGTAGGACTCTAAAAACTCGTCAATACGCCGGCAGCAGGTGATGATCATATCAAACACCCACAAGCCGCAAGCAGTCTGCTAAACGTTACGGCCACCCGGGTATTGAGCGATCAGAAGATCGACGAGCAAGCCCGCTCACACTCCTGTGAATCCAACCAGTAACACTTACCATACAGTCCGGTCTGTTCGTTTGATATGTCGCATATCTCGCCTAGGGGTGGTAAACGTCAGACCCAAGTAGCTCGATAAGTCGTGTCGATATGAGGTCTATAACAGTTCGAGAAACTACTGATAACTCTTACCAGTAAATCTCAGCAACCCTGGCCAGGGATTTCCGGTTATAGCCTATCGAACACAGCGCAACATCAACTCCCTATACCGGGAGAGACGAATCCCCTCCTATCGCTCATTGCCTCCATGTGATTCGGGACTGTACCCAAAAACCACCGTTTTGCACGCCCTCTTGGAGGTGGTAAGGTGGAAATCAAAGCACAGTGGGAATCACACAAGACTCTATGACGATCTCGGGTCTACAGACTAACCTGTACCAGTGTCACCAGAGAACTGCCATCTGACGTAAGGTATAATACCATCTGGGAGTTCTCGGCGAGTCCGTCCAGTGTACCCAGTCTCCACTGAGCACCCGTATATCATCTCTGATGTCAAACACCAATGGATATGGGATCATCCATCGCCCAACTGTATGGGTCGAGAAGGTATACGCTAGTCTACTCTGGTATATCGATGCCCCGTCTCGATACACCCACGACAAGGGACCTTGAAGGATGTACTTATGGACTACCACGTCCCCACTAGTATGATTCGCATCATAGTCCAGGTAGTCAAGTACACATCCTAAGGGCTTTACCAACATGTAACAGAGAGAAATACAATATACACGTTAAGGCAAAGAGTAACCAGATAGCATACTATCATGTCGAGCAAGAAAGTCCTCCCTATATATGTCCCAGCATCCACTACAATATACATCCTATGTACAGTAATGGCCTCTAGGGCATACATATAACTAACACTCGGGTCTCTGTGGTTTCTTCTAGGTTGCCTGCTTGTATCTCTGTGTTCGCTAAATAATTTTTAAGGTCTCCTTGTCATAGCAGATTTCAAATAACACCTCAAATTTCCACAATTTCCCGATATCGGGGTTTCTAAGTTTAGGGTTTGGAGTTATAGTCTCAGGTTTTAGTCCAATATACAATCAATACAGGGGTTTAAGGTCACTATAAAGCCTCAATTTCACCTTTGGATTCAAATCAACCCTAATCCTTAACTTGGAATTTTCAAAGTTCACTAAACATCATTAAAACACATCTAAACATTTATGGGTGCTAAAGTGAATGTAATTCTACACTAATGGTAAAGATATTACCTCATTTGGCAACTCAAGAAATTTCTTGAGTTGCCCCAAGTATCCAAAATCCTTGCTTTCTTAGTCCAAAGTGTTTGTAGGGAGCTTGTGCGCATTTTTAATGAAGTGGTGATGGACTTTCGATGAGTTTTTTGGTGTTCTAGAGTGGAGGTACAGGATGGAGGAGAGAGTGGCTGCCATGGTGAGAAGTGGGGAGAGAATGATGAACGAAAACAATGAGGGAACAAAAGCCATGGTCCAAGGTTGACCCCCTCACCTTTCTCTCTCTCTCTCTCTCATGCCCATACCCATTTCTTTATCATTTTCTTTTTCATTTCTTTTCTTTTCTTTTGTTTTCTTTTCTCTTCTCTTTTCTTTAAAAAACCAAGTCATGCATGGAAAAATGATGGAAAGACCATGGTGTAAAATATAACAAAGGGAAATATGACATAGTGCATGTCATGTGCACAAAACAAGCTTAATGCACGATTAACGATATTTAATCGCGATTAGCATTAAAATAGTGTATAATTAATTATAAAAATTGTAATTTGCATAAATCACATAAAGCACCCTCATTTAGTAATTCTTATAATTTTCCAAATTTCCCCCAATTTATCGGTATTTAATTATACCGCCATATTAAAATATTCATAATATTTATTATTTAATTATAAAAATTCCCAAAAATAATATTTTATTTTTCTGAAATGTTACATCAACATATCATAAGCACTAGTCAAGTTCTACCCGTCATTTCAAGATTAACTAGACCCACCTATATGACCCTTAATTATGATCAATATAATCACATGAATGTCCTAACTGATCGCATCATATGCTTTGTAGGAAGACATCACTTAGATACCGTACACTACGCCTTGACTATAATCAACATACGTAGCTCGAATACTAAGTACTCTGCTTCCTAAAATGATGGAGGGTTACGGATGGTTTTTATGAAAACCTTTAACGCTTTGAACTTGATCTCAATGTAGAATCAAAATAGTTTAGAAAATGAGTGGCTTAAGCTACGCATCTTTTGAAAATTGCATTTTTCATAAAAAGGGCCGAGTGTGTTTCAAATTTGATTCTACAACATCTTTAGGTTTCTTTTTCTTTACATTAATCTTATTAATGTAGTCCTATCATTTAAGTTCCTAAGCCATCACAGAAAAGAAAGGAAAATAGAACGTACACTTATGCCATCCGCATTCGCCATAATGTCCCGTTATGCACCGTTAGGTTACTTAACTAACGGCATAGCGGGGCGGGACTAGCGCGGGTGTAAAACATAAGTAATGTTTATTATATATCATATATATAATAATAATCCATTCGTCTCAGATACTAATTAATCTCATCACAGAATATCAATCAGCGGAAGCACATATGAAAATAAAAGGATATCTAGGAGGTCTGTATTTTGTATTCAGCCAGCAATAGAAAATACGGATTCCACGGTCGCGATGAATATCCAAGCCCACACCCTTAGACCCCTACGAGAGCGGCAAGTGACCCTGCCAATTATAGAGTTTAGGAGACCCGGTCTCGACTCCTCGAGATGGCCTCCCACTGAACCCTTGAACCCGGCCACTTGTGCTCCCCTCCTTTGGTTTATCCTAATGCGGAAAAGTAAATAATATACAATAATTGTGACATCATCCTCAACCTGGAAGTGCCCCAAATAAAAGAATATTACATACATTTAATCTTTACATGAATGAAAATAAAGACTCTCATCTCACATAAAAACCCCAGCTATTCAATCGCGACAATCCTGCATATCATATCTCAGCAACACATAATATCACATATCATCAACGTAAGTAAGTATGTGTACCCCGATCGTCGTTGATGTATAGCAACAATACCGGCGATACACCACATACTACACTTATTGTCGCAGAAAGAAAGTGAAAAACAACAATTGCAATTATCACATCCACATATATCAAGATGATGTTAAATGTTTCGATCGAATCAACATACACCCACAAATTACCCCGAGAGCTCAACACTTGAGCAAAGTCAAAATACTCAAAAACGTGCCACAGTGTCTATGGACCAGCCGTAGAAGGGGTTAACCAATGCCTTACCTATGGAACCACGGAACTACGACAAACCCTAGGGTTCGATCGCGGTTCTATGGGCATAGAATCGAGTTAAGGTCATGTATTCTTCTAGAGGGTCCATAGGGATACTTGCACGACTATTGAATATATAATTAACTTGGGAAACTTACAACACTTGAAAATTTCAGCGAGGTACAAGATGTGGGTTTTGAAGTTCGTTTGAACTGATAAACATTGTCAAGGTTACCTTTACCGTGTTAAAATATACGATTACGAAACACTACGAATTAGCCCCTAATCAAAACAATCATCACATGAAAATTTGAGCTAAACAAACAATACCTGAAACCCCAAATCCTACAGAACAGAGCACTGGTGAAATACGAGGCAGAACAGAGCAAGGGCGGCCGAGCAGGCCGGATTTTTGAGTGGTATGGCCGTTTTTTGTGTGTGTTAGAATTGCCCCATATTTCTTCAGTGTTCTTAGTACATCTCAAATAAACTTCTGCAGTTTCTAAAAAAAATTTTAAACGACCTTTTAAAAAAATTCTAGAGAGCAAAATCTATGGTTTCAAATATCGTATTTTCAGAGTTGATTTCATTTTCGTAATTTTTTTGACACCGTGTCTAAAATTCTAGCTTGGCTCTGGTACCACTGTTGGGTTTTCCTAGCACCTAATCTAGGGTTTGTAAGCATCACACATGCCACTTTAAAAATTAGAGAGCTGCTAAGCAAACTATTCATGAATCTTGAACTAGAAGTTTAGGGTAACATCAAAATAGTATCTCATACAATGAACTTTTTATCACTAAGTGAAAAGAATACAACCTTTGTAGTCCTCTTGTGTTGACTCCTTGGATCATTAAGAGTTTGAAACGGCTTGCTAGTAACCTTCCTTTTCCACGATAATCCACCCGAAGTCCCTTTGCCCAAAGCTCCTTGCTTTACTTGATCTTTAAAAGAAGTGTAGCAAACACCCTATACAAAAGGGCTAGAGAAGTGTAGAATGATGAAGTGGTTTGTATTCTCTAATCAAAACCCTTTCTTTTTTACTAACTCACTCTATGGAAATATCAAAAGAGAGGAAGAAGAAGATGGCAACACAAGAGCTCAAGAGTTATGATAATTCTCAATTATAATGAGCATAGAAAAATAAATCCAAGATATATCTCTCATGCCTAACTCTACTTAATAAATATCTAGATATTTTAGTGTTGATTCAGAAGCCAAATGAGAATTAAACCATGTTTTAAACTAGGTCAAGTGTAGAAGAGTGTGGAAATTTCCAACCATGATTTAATCCCATTTTTCATTTCTTTTTCTTAAAACAAATATATATATCTATATATATATATGAACAATGTGAGTCTTGCATTGCCATCTCTCATATATCAACAACCATGGCACTATGTATGCATGTATGTGTCCATACACATCATCATGTGTATACATGCATGCACACACATCATATTAGAAAAAGGGTTTAAATAAAGAATTGAACTAGAAGTCAAATGTTAAATCAACACTTGATTTAATAAATTGGTCACATCACGTACAACCCGACCAATAGAAAAACTCCCGATTAATATACGGTATCACATACACGCATTTAATCGGGTCCCCGCGCATATCTCATATGCACACCACATCCTTTCTCCTGAGCTAGGAAACTCTTGTGTGGGACTCTAAGAATCGTCAATACGCCGGCAGTAGGTGATGATCATATCAAACACCCACAAGCCGCAAGCGGTCAGCTAAACGTAATGGCCACCCGGGTATTGGGCGATCAGAAGAAAACCAGCGAAACTGTCAAAACTCCCATCGAGCCAACTGGCAACACTTACCGTACAGTCAGGTCTCTTCGTCAGATATGCTGCATATCGAGTCTAGGGATGGAATCGTCGACCCCATTAACTCAATAAGCCATGCCGGTGTATGGCTCATAACAGATCGAGAAACTACTGATAACACTTATCAGTAAATCTGAGCGGCCCTGGTCAGGGACTTCCTGTTATAGCCAATCGAGCATAGCACAACATCAACCCCCAATACTGGGAGAGAGGAAACCCCTCCTATCACTCATTACCTCCATGTGCCTCGGGACTGTACCCAAAATCCACCTGTTTGCACGACTTAGTAGAGCCGTGGTAGGGTGGAGATCAAAGTACAGTGGGAGGACACACAAGACTCTATGACGATCTTGGGTCTACAGACTAACCTGTACCAGTGTCACCTGAGAACTGCTATCAGACGATAGATATAATACCACATAGGAGTTCTCGGCGAGTCCGTTCAGTGTACCCAGTCATCACTGAGCACCCGTATACAATCTTTGGTGTCACCACACCGGATGGATATGGGATCATACATCGCCCATCATATGGGACAAGAATTGTATACGCTAGTCTACTCTGCAATATCGATGCCCCGTCTCGATACACCCACGACTAGGAACAGTTCAAGGATATGCTCATAAACTACACGTGTCCCACTAATATGATCCGCATCATAGTCGCAGTAGTCAAGCAAATATCCTGAGGGCTTTATCAACATGTACCAAATGAGTAGGATTCAAGATAAAATGAACATGTCAAGATAAAGTAAACCAGATAGCATACTATCATGTCGAGCAAGAAAGTCATCTATATACATATATACATGTCCAAGCATCCACTATACATATAATGGCCTCTAGGGCATACATATTTCCAACAGCTACTACTTCACTAATGAGAGATTAGTGAAGCTAACACCCTATACTAAAGTGCTAATCTAGTAGAGGATGATGAAGTAGAATTTTTGCTCACTTTAGAATTGATTTTCTCACTAATATTTCTCACTTGCTCAAAAGCTAGAGAGCTCTTGAGCTTGAAGAAGAAGATGAAGAGAAATAATGTTGTGAGAGTGAATGGCAACCATGGGTGAGAAAATATCTAATATTACTCATGTAGAGACTTAACCATGAGTTTAGATAATGGTTGGGTTAACAAATATCTAGTGTAAGACAAAACTAGTGGACTAAGTCAATGGATCTCAAAGCTTTATGAAGCTTCATGCCATGTGACAAATTTCCAACTAATAATTGAATTACAATAAATAAATAAACCCTGCATTATTTTTATCATGGTGTAAGTCTCATACATCCATGTTGCATGTATCATCAACCATGACACATAATAAAACACAATTAATAAATATCACATATATATTAAGTGTGCACATGTGAGAAAAATAAATGCTTAAGTGAGATAATATTAGTTAATGTAAACTAGTTTATCAAATATACAATTATACAATTAATTATCAAATCAACACTTGATTTAATAATCGGCTATATCACATATAACCGTCTAATATTATATGTACCAACTTATCGAATCAACACTTGATTCGATAACCCGGCTATAACACATATAACCGACCGATACAAATATCGCGAGAATAGAATACGGTATCACATACACATATTAATCTTGGTCCCTCGCATATCGTATATGTGCTCCTACTTCGTTTTTCCTGAGCCAGTAAAACCTATGTGTAAGACTCTAAAGACTCGTTAATACGCCGACAGTAGGTGATGATCATATCAAGTACCCACAAGCCGTCAGCGGTACTAGCTGGACGTAACGACTACTCGAGTATTGAGCGATCAGAAGATCAACAAGCAAGCCTACTCTAGCTCCTGTATAGCCTGTCAGTAACACTTCCGTACAGTCCGGTCTCTTCGTCTAAGATGTCGTATATCTAAGTCTAGGGGTGGTAAACGCTAGGCCCCAATAAATCGATAAGTCATGCCGATACGAGGCTCATAACGGGTCGAGAAACTACTGTTAAGACTTACCAGTAAATCTCCATATCATCCCTGGCCAGGGACTTCCAGTTATAGCCAATCGAGCACAGCACGACATCTACGCCCAATACCGGGAGAGAAGAAATCCCCTCCTATCGCTCATTGCCTCTATGTGACTCAGGACTGTACCCAAAAACCACCGTTTTGCACGTCCTCTTGAACGTGGTAAGGTAGACATCAAAGCGCAGAAGGAATTACATAAGACTCTATGACAATCTTGGGTCTACAGACTAACCTATACCAGTGTCACCAGAGAACTGCTATCCGACGTCAGGTATAATACCATCTAGGATTTCTCAGAGAGTCCGTCCAGTGTACCCATTCTCCACTAAGCACCCGTATACCATCTCTGATGTCAAACACCAATAGATATAGGATCATCCATCGCCCATCTCATAGGTCGAGAAGCGTATACGCTAGTCTACTCTGGTATATCGATGCCTTGTCTCGATAAACCCATGACTAGGAACATTAAAGGATGAACTTATGGACTACCATGGCCTCACTAGTATGATTTGCATCATAATCCTGGTAGTCAAGTATACATCCTAAGGGCTTTACCAACATATAACAATGATACAGTATCAAGAGACAAGTTTACATGTTAAGATAAAGAGCAACCAGATAGCATACTATCATGTCGAGCAAGAAAGTCCTCTCTATATATGTCTAAGCATCCACTATAATATACATCATACGTACAATAATAGATTCTAGAGCATACATACAACTAACAATCTCCCACTTGCACTAGGGCCAGCTGTTGTAGTATCGCATACCCAACATCCCGAAGAGTCTCTCGAACTATATCTGGGGAATGGCCTTCGTGAGTGGATCCACTGTGTTGTTCTTCATGTCAACTCTCCTGACCTCGATCTCCCGGCGATCAACTATCTCCCGGATCAGGTGATACTGCCTCAGAATATGCCTGGATCGCTGATGGGACCTGGGTTCCTTGGCTAAAGCCACCGCTCCATTGTTATCACAATACAAAGGTATTGGATACTCAATGGATGGAACCACTCCAAGTTCAGTTATGAACTTCTTCAACCAGACAACCTCTTTTGCAGCATCGTTGAGAGCGATGTATTCAGCCTCCATCGTCGAGTCTGCCACGGTTTCCTGTTTGGAACTCTTCCAACAAACCGCCCTTCCGTTGAGGGTAAAGACAAATCCCGAGACCGACTTAGAGTCGTCCTTATCACTCTGGAAGCTCGAATCGATAAAGGACTCCACTTGGAGTTCTCCGTTACCATACATCAAGGGCATCTCTTTACTCCTTCTCAAGTACTTGAGAATGCTCTTCACAGCTGTCCAGTGACTTTCTCCTGGATCTGCTTGATACCTACTCACTACACTTAGTGAATATGCTACATCGGGTCTGGTATATAGCATCGCGTACATGATAGAGCCTACTGCCGAAGCATAGGGTATCCCTTGCATGCAAGCTCTCTCCAAATCAGTCTTGGGAGACATCTTTTTAGAGAGAGTGAGTCCTGAGATCGTGGGTAAAAACCCACGCTTGGATTCTTCCATACTAAATCTCTTTAGTATGGTGTCAATGTACCTGGATTGGGACAATCCCAGTATCCGTTTAGATCTATCTCTATAGATCTTAATCCCCAAGATGTAGGAGACATCACCTAGATCTTTCTTTGAGAATCTTTGTGATAAGAAGAGCTTGACCGATTGCAGCATAGGAATATCATTTCTTATCAAGAGTATGTCATCCACGTACAATACGAGGAAGACAACCTTACTCTCTGCTACCTTCTTGTATATACAAGGTTCATCTACATTTTTGACGAAGTCAAACTCTTTGACAACGACATCAAAACAGATGTTCCAACTCCGCGATACCTGCTTTAACCCGTAGATGGATTTAAGCAGCTTGCACACCTTTCCGCTGCTCCCACTGTCTACGAAGCTCTCTGGCCGAGTCATGTACACGCTCTCCTCTAAATCACCATTTAGAAAAGCGGTCTTAACATCCATTTGCCGGATTTCGTAGTCATGGTATGCAGCAATGGAAAGTAGGATCCGGATGGACTTAAGCATAGCCACTAGAGAAAAGGTTTTGTCATAATCCACACCTGGTCGTTGACAAAAACCCTTTGCAACAAGTCTAGCTTTGAAAGTCTCAACTTTTCCATCTACACCAAGTTTCTTCTTAAAGATCCATTTGCTCCCAATGGGTTTTACCCCTTCAGGAACAACATCCAAAGTCCATACTTTTTTGGTGTATATGGATTCCATCTCCGATCGCATTGCATCCAGCCACTTCACAGAGTCTCCACTCGTGATGACCTGCTCGAAACTAGTTGGGTCATCATCCTCCATGATGCAATCCTCGCTTCCACTATCAATGAGAAAACTGTAGTATCTCTCAGATGGATGAGGAACCCTACTAGATCGGCGGAGAGGCTGGGGTTCGTTGGGCACTATCGAATCCTCTGGTCCCACCAAATCTTCAGTTATAGTTTGTTTATCTGGAACTTCTTCCAGTTCTACCTCTTTGCCACTAATTTCTTTTACAAGAAAATCCTTTTCTAAAAAGGTGGCATGTTGAGCAACAAACACTTTTTGTTCCTCACTGTGGTAGAAAAAATATCCATATGAATTCTTTGGATATCCCACAAACTTGTAAAGAACTGATCGTGCCACGAGTTTGTCCAGATTTTGCCTTTTGACATAGGCCGGACAACCCCATATCTTAACTCGTTTAAGATATGGTCTCTTCCCACTCCATATCTCATATGGTGTGGTAGGTACAGATTTAGATGGAACTTGATTCAATAGGTATGCTGCTGTCTCAAGTGCATAACCCCAAAAGAAAATAGGCAACTCAGCAGTTCTCATCATAGAGTGCACCATATCTAATAGTGTGCGATTCCTCCGTTCCGATACACCGTTGTGATGTGGTGTATATAGAGAAGTATGCTGAGAGAGAATCCCATTCTCTTTTAGAAAGTCCAGGAACTCCATGCTCATTCACCTCCTCGATCAGATCGAAGGATTTTAATACTTTTACCCGTTTGGTTCTCGACTTCGGATTTATATTCCTTGAATTTCTCAAAAGTTTCAGACTTTTGTTTCATCAGGAACACATCTCCGTATCTTGAGAGAACGTCAGTGAATGTAATGAAGTACGAAGAACCATTCCTGGCATGTATAGACATAGGACCATATACATCACTATGTATCAGTCCCAAGAGCTCACTAGCTCTTTCTCCGTGTCCAGTAAATGGAGTTTTGGTCATGTTTCCTTTGAGACATGACTGGCAAGTGTCATAAGATGAACATTCGAATGAATTCAAAAATCCATCCATATATAACTTAGCTAGTCGTGTCGCATTGATATGACCTAGTATACAATGCCACAAGAAGAATTCGTTCATTTCTGAACTCTTCCTCTTGTGTGTGTTTTGTATGTTAAGAACTGTGGTTTGATTTAGAACGTATATGCCATTAATTAACGAGCCTGATCCAATCAACTTTTGATTCAGGAAGATGTTCATAACATTATCTTGTACTACAAAATTATATCCTTCCTTACTTAATAAAGAAACTGATATAAGATTGCAAATCAGGGTCGGAAAGTAATAGCATTCGTTCCGAATTAATGTATTGCCATTTGGTAATACAAGGTGATATTCGCCAACTGCTTTGCCTGCAACATTTGCACCATTCCCTACTCTTATGAAATGATCACCCATTCCCAATTCTCTACCTTCCCTTAGCCCAAGTAACATATTACATATGTGGGATCCCGATCCGGTATCTAATACCCAGGACGTAGAGTTAACTGGGAAACAGTTCTCGATAACAAACGCACCCGAAGAAGATGCATCAACATGCTCATTCTTCGTTTGGGCGGTGTGAGAATCCGGATAATCCCCTATTTCCTGCTCTGTCTTATAAATATTATAAGGAAGAACGGAACCAACGTTCCCCAGCTCAGTATAACAAGCGGGTTCGGTCAATACATCTATATTATTATCTTGATTAAGGCCTGACATTGTCGCAACCTTGAGAGAGAGAGAAGAAAATACTTTAGCGTATGTTCTTGCAAGATTAGATTGATTATTATCTTATCTAATCAGTATGGCTCCCACTGCTTTTTATCAAGTCTTCCTTCAAACCCTAAAAGGTAAGACTAACCGGGATTAATTACAGTCTATAACTTCGCTAACCGTTCAGCGAGGCTAGTGTCGGTACTTTGTGAAGGAGTTTCTACAGCACCACTACAAGGGTTTAGTAGCATCACACATGCCATTCTTTAAATTTTTAGGGTGCTAGTGAAACTAACCTAAGGATCATACTAGAAAAGCTAGGGTAACAAAACTTTAAACAATTTCACAAGAAGTAAAATCTAGGTTTAGGGAATACAACCTTTGTAGCTCCCTACGCTAGAATCCTTGGCCACTTGGGATTTGAAAAATGCTTGCTTGAGGTCCTCTAAGTCCACGACGATCCACCCGGAGTCCACTTTGTCCAATCTAGAAGCTATACTAGAACAAGAGAAATAGTTGAAGCCAACACTCTAAACTTGTTGGCTAGAGTAGTGTAGAATGTTGATGTTGTTTCTTTTCTCACTTAAAGACCCTAACTTGAACACTCTTTCACTCACTAATGGAAGCTAGAGAGCAAGAGAGAGGAAGAAGAAGATGAAGGCAATATGAGAGCTCAAGATAATGATAAGCTTAGGTTAAAAGATGAGAAAAGAAAATATATATATTTTCTTGTTCTCACCTTTAACCCTAGTTAAAAAAATATCTAGATATTTTCTTTTGGATGAAAAATGGCCAAGGAAATATAACTCATGGTTAAGGCAAGGGTGAGTGGAAGAATAAAATAATTAACCATGAATTAATTTCACTTTCATTTTCTTTTCCAAAAGGAAATATCATTATATTAAATAACAAGGTGTGAGTCTTATATTGCCACCATCTCATATATCAACAACCATGATAGAATAAGTGTATGCATGTATGTGTGCATGCACATCTATATGCGCAACAATAAGAACATGTGCATACATGCATGCATACTACAAAAGACAAAAGGGTCTAAAGTGAAAAGCTAATGGTCAAAGATAAATCAACACTTGATTTAGCAAACCTGTCATATCACATACGACCCGACCAACAGCAAACCGCCCGATTAATATACGGTATCACATACGCGTATTTAATCGGGTCCCCGTGCATATCTCATATGCACACCACATCGTTTCGCCTAGACTCGGTAACTCCATTTTGGGACTCTAAGACCCGTCAATACGCCGGCAGTGGGTGATGATCATATCAAGCACCCTCAAGCCGCAAGAGGTCAGATAAACGTAACGGCCACCCGGGTATTGAGCGATCAGAAGAAAACAAGCGAACCTGTCACAATACCCATCGAGCCAACCGGCAACACTACCGAACAGTCCGGTCTCTTCGTCAGATATGCTGCATATCGAGTCTAGGGATGGTAACGTCGACCCTAATAACTCAATAAGTCGTGCCGATGAATGGTCTATAACAGACCAAGAAACTACTGATAACATTTATCAGTAAATCTTAACAGCCCTGGCCAGGGACTTACTGATATAGCCAATCGAGCACAGCTTAGCATCAACCCCCAATACCGGGAGAGACGAAACCCCTCCTATCGCTCATCGCCTTCGTGTGTCTCGGGATTGTACCCAACAGCCACCTGTTTGCACGACTCAGTAGAGCCGTGGTAGGGTGGTAATCAAAGTACAGTGGGAGAACACACAAGACTCTATGACGATCTCGGGTCTACAGATTAAACTGTACCAGTGTCACCTGAGAACTGCTATCCGACGATAGATATAATTCTATATAGGAGTTCTCGGTGAGTCCGTCTAGTGTACCCAGTCACCACTGAGCACCCGTATACGATCTCGATGTCAAACATCGATGAATGTGGGAACATCCATCGCCCATTATATGGGTCTACTATCATATACGCTAGTCTACTTTTGTATATCGATGCCCCTTCTCGATACACCTACGACTAGGGACTTTTCAGGATATGCTTATAAACTACAGATGTCCCACTAGTATGATCTCCATCATAATCACAGTAGTCAAGCAAATATCCTCAGGGCTTTATCAACATGTGTGAATGAATAAAAGCATGATCAAATCAACATGTCAGATAAAGAAGAACCAGATAGCATACTATCATGTCGAGCAAGAATGTACACTGAATGTATATATACATGTATAAATACATCCACTTTCATATAATGGCCTCTAGGGCATACATATATCCAACAATCTCCCACTTGCACTAAGGCCAGTTATTGGCGTATCTCATACCCAACAGCTCGAAAAGTCGCTCATGCTGCGGCTGAGGGAGGGCCTTGGTGAGTGGATCCGCAGTGTTATTCTTTGTGTCTACTCTCCTAATCTCGATCTCGCGGCTGTTGTAGATAGTGCCATCGGAGTCAATTATTGGATCACAGGCACGTGATTGCAATGATTGAGGGATGACCTATACCGGTAGGACAGTCTTACTCAAGATGATAGTATGCTATCTGGTTTATCTTTATCATCGTGTACTGCTTTAGGTGACCTTACAGGTCACTATTGCGCGTTGATAGAGCCCTTAGGATTCTTTCTTGACAGCCAACGGTATGATGGCGATCATATACGTGGGAGCTGGTAGTCTATAGGCACATCCTTAAAAGGTCCCTAGTCGTGGGAGTTTCGAGACAGGGCATCGATACTCCAGAGTAGACTACTGTTACAGTCGAGACCTCGACGAGGGGCGGTGGCCGGTCTCACAAGCCACTGGTGTCAGTTGGTTCACTTAAGATGTATACAGGTGCTCATTGGGTTATGAGTACACCGGACAGGACTCGCCGGGAACATGCTAGTTGGTCTTATACCTGACGTCAGATAGCAGTTCCCTGGTGACTTGTGTACAGGTTAGTTCATCGACCTGAGATCATCATTTATCTCGTGTGAGTTCCCACTGTACTTTGATTACTACCCTACCACGCTCAATGGAGACGTGCAAACAGGTTTTAGTTGGGTACAGTCCCGAGCCACATGGAGGCAGTGAGCGGATCTGCAGGGGTTCGTCTCTCCCGGTATTGGGGGTCAGGTCGCGCTGTGTCTAGGAGAGCCATTACACGAAGTCCTTGGCCAAGGCAGGAGATTTACTGGTAGGTATTCCAGTAGTATCTCAGGTTGTTCTGGGCTACACTCCGACACGACTTGTACCGCTTTTGGGGGTCTGACTTTTACCAACCCCCTAGGCCCGCCATGCGATGCTCATAGACGAACGGACCGGACTGTACGGATATTGTCACTGACAGGCTCAGTAGGGTGTCAGGATGAGTTCGCTCATCGACGTCCCTTTTGGTCAATACCTGGTAGCCCGTTACGTATAGGCTAATACCTCTGACGTGCTGGTGGTTAAATCCACAACCAAAGTATTGACGAGTCTTTAGAGTCCCCCACAGACCAGTTTCTCAAGTTTCGGGCAAAACGCTGTAGAGACCGTATGGAGATATGGCAGGGTTCGATCAGATATGTGCGGTATTGCACGGATCATGATCGGACGGATAATACTAGCGGGATATGGTTTAAGCCAGATCCTAGTATTGTACAGTGTAGATTTGTCTCATTGCATTTGTATTCGGTCGGAATACAAATGCGGGTATGTATATACAGTAGCGGGGTTTGCTGTAATTTATTACGGGATCAGTTTTATGATGTTGCCAGTTTGCTTTCCGTTTCAGCCATTTTCCATTGTTTCTTTCTCTGGCTGAATTTTGGTGGAGGGGGTTATTTGCAATTATGCAATTAACAATTGAGGAGACTTTTTGCTTCATGATAGTTTTCATGATGGGTGTAGCTTTCATTGACTCCATGACTTCATGATGGCTTGACCTTTGTTGGTCATGATTGGGTTTTGGAGTGAGGTTCTTGTTTGTGATCATTTCTTCACATCATAACCGTTTTCTCTCTCTTTGATTATTGGCTCACTCACTCACCTCATTCATACTCTCTCCTCTTTCATTCTCGTGTATGCATGGCCGGCCAAGATAAGGGTGGGGATGCCCATTATATTTGTGGGGATTTTTGGTTCTCTTGTGCTTGCAAAAAAATCCCCAATTTCACCCCAAAAAATGCTATCATCTCATTTCTCTACCAAAGGAAATTTCCACAACCCCAAAGAGATATAGAGTTCTACAGTTAACCTACAGCATCCTTGGGCACGTCGTCTCGCCAACTTCGTGCCCGAGTTGCCTCGGTCCAGAGGTGGGAGCCCGTAAAAGAAGCCGGCGACGTGGTGCCCTTCCGGCGAGGAGGCAAAGACCGGAGATTCCGCGGGGAGATCGGAACGACGACGAGAAGACCGAAGGACACGGATCGCTCGGTATATCTCTCTACCCGTTCTTTAGTTAGCAAGGACTATGTTAATGGCCCGATCCGGGTTTAAAGTGTGCGGTGGTGCCGGTTTATAGGTTTTAGAAAAGTATCGTTTCCGCATTCCGGCGTCGGATTGACGGCCGGGGCGCCGCCGTGCACTTACATGGTATCAGAGCCACGCCATTAACCTAGTCTAGCTTGGTCTAATGTGTTTACATTTTCGATCGAACAAAATTCCAAAACCCGCATTTTCAAAGCTTCAGTTTTCTGTCGATTTTTTTCTGGCTCGAAATTTTTTTCAGTATGTTGCAGAAGTACAAGCAGGAAATTCTAAGAAATCTGTGAAAAAGTGGTGGTGTTACACTGTAGCATGACCGCGGAACCGCGGCCAAACCCCTGTTCTGGACGCAGTTCCGCCGCAGCACAGTGCCTTCACCGCACCATTTTGGCACAGTGATCTTTGTACAGGGAAATTGCGGTTTTGGAATGTTCTGTTTGGGCCCAGATTTTCTTTGAGTGCTACAGTAATGCTTAGGGCCCACTTCGGGTAAATTTGATCGATCGAAAATTTTAAACATGTTAGTTCACAGTATTTACATTATATCCGTGACCGTGAATGTCACTTGATCGGTAAATCCTGTCTAACTGCTATAGCCCGGTTAGACAGATTTGCGAACGTGACATTCACGTTGATGTTCTGTGATTGTGCTGTGTTGTTGCGGATTGGTCGTGGGGGATAGCCTGGATGCAATGTTAGTACAGTTTCGTTTTATATGTATATTTGATATTGTGGGGCGAGCGTCCGACATGTGGACTGCCGTCACTGCCTGTTTATATATTATACTTTTGGGGCACGACTTGGGTGAGGTCGATGTACCCGTTGTATGTATATTTTACTTTCTGTACTAGGATTACCCCAAGGTGGGGTGCACGGATAGCCGGGTTCTAGAGGGCAAAGGGCCCGCATCTCATGGTGTTGAGACGGAGGGGGCCTCACTCTAGAATTGGCGGGCTGTTCGCCGCACTCGTAGGGGGTACAGGTTGACCCAGGAAGGGTGCCCAAGTTACCGGATTCCGTGAAGTGCTGGGTGGTCCATTCACGTTGCTGAAGGGGGCTGCCTCGCTTCAGGTTTTGGCGGGTAACTTGCCGCGCCCGTAGGGGTCTAGGATTTCATTACACAGGCTATCCACACGACCAGGGGAACGTCGGGTTTCAGTAGCTGCTCTATGAATCCCGGGGATCCCAGATATCTGTATTGTTCTGTGATGCTTATTACATTTCTGTGATGTTGCAGTTTATCACGCCTTGAGCGAATATTATATATTGATATATATACTAGTAGATGTTGTATATCTTTTGCATCCGCGCTAGTCCAGTCCCCGCTCTGTCGTGAGTTAAGTAACCTAACGGGTAATGACGGGACCCAGAGGCGACTGCGGATGGCATATACGTACATCATTATTTTCGTTCTTTATTGGTGTGATCAATTGATGGGACTGCGTTGATTCGGATCAATGCAAGCTAAACAAACCTATTCTGATGTTGTTGGAACAATTTTCAAAAAGCTGTTATTGCAAGGACGTTCACTTTTGTTTTGCATAGTGGTATTCGGTTATGAATATCCAGCACCTCAGTCGACGAGGCAAGGGCCGAGATCCCTTCACCGGAAGTGACCCCTTGGACA
This sequence comes from Agapanthus africanus, assembly GCA_030015575.1. Classification (NCBI taxonomy): domain Eukaryota; kingdom Viridiplantae; phylum Streptophyta; class Magnoliopsida; order Asparagales; family Amaryllidaceae; genus Agapanthus; species Agapanthus africanus. Next base: position 215,510,140 of record JASDDO010000004.1, read on the forward strand.
GAAGTTTGCGTCAGGGTAATAACTTCACTATAGCTGATTACTTTTGCTTTGCATCGTGGTATTCAGTTGGAATATCCTGCACTTCATTCTACGGGGAAAGTGCCGAGATCCCTTCACCGGGAGTGACCTCTTTAGCAAAGGTTTTCGTCAATATATTTTTATAAAAGCTATCCAGTTCCTTCAACGATATCAAGTTCATTACGTTAAAGGTTTTTCGCCAAAAACCATTCGTAGCCCTCCGTCATTTCAGACAGGTAGCACGTAGTATTCATGCTATGTTTGTTGGCCTAAGTCAAGGCATAGTGTATGGTAGCTGCTTGTTACCTTTCTGCTGCATAGATAGATGCGTTGGTTTGGGACAGTCGTATAGCCTTGTTGGCCCTAGTCAAGTGCTTATACGGGTGGGTTCAAATTAACCTGAACAATGACGGGTAGAACTTGACATGTTACTTATGATTTGTTGGCCATAGTCAAGGTCATAAGAGCATGGGGAAAAAATCACATCGGGAGTTTCTAAAGAAACTGAAACTTGCCAGATATGCGCATACCTTCGGGAGTGTGATAACGTGAGCGGATTCCGTCACGTTATCATGCGATGATAGTTGGATCCCGATTCCCACTGATGAGTTGGTTTACTCCTCGGGTGATCCCGACTAATTCTTCTTTCAGATTTGGAGGAGGATTTGACGGTACAGTGGGAGGTTTCCTGTTTAGATAAATTGGTAACCATTCTGATCTAGGTTAGAGTGCACGCTGAGTGTTTCTTTTCTCTCTCTCTTTGGAAGCGACCATGACCCGACCCTAAGACTATGACTCAGTGACCAAAATTAACCGAACCTTCTTAAACACTGGCTTTTTGGATTGTCTGAGTTGCATACCTCATTATCACTCCTGCTTTTACCCTTTTCTCCAGGACACCCCGTATTACTACGAACGTCCACATCCATTGGATAAAACCATCGTTTGGTTATATACGAACTCGAAAGAATTTATTCGAGGATGGTTTCCGGTTCTGGAGAAAACGGATAGGACTATTCAGCTGTCTTTTCCTTTTACCTTCTCTCAGGTTGCGAGTGCCCCTTAGATTAGGGGATAGTACACCTATTACGAAAATTGGATAGTCTTCTTCCAAACCATAGGCAAGTGTCGACCGGTAGGGAATGAAGAAAACCAATTAGCCTAACGAAGGTGTACAGAAGGTATTATGTAAAGACAAATAAAGGGATTAGAAGGAGGGCAAAGTAAATTGCGACTGCTATTTACGACCAAACCAAGTATTTCATTACCACTCCCACTTCAACTTTGTATTTCTCCAGGACACTCCGTATCACTACGAAGATCCACAGTTTATTGGATAATCCATCGTATGGTTATATACGAACTCGAAAGGAACATGTTCCAGTTCGGGGATGGATTCTGGTTCAGGAGAAATAGGAATAAGGTTTATTCTGGTGTCTTTTATCTTCACCTTCTCTCGCGTTGCGAGTGCTCCTAGGATTAGGACAGTACACCCATTATGCTTATTGGATAGTCTTCTTCCAAACCATAGGATGGTACCGAACGGTAGGGAAGGAAGAAAACCATTTAGCCTAAAGGGATGTGCAGAAGGTAATGACTAAAGACATATGAAGGGATGTGGAGAGATGGCATAGAAATATACGGTTACAGTTGTGAATCTAGATAATGGAAGAGGCATTACTAGTTAATACCCGGATACCCCTTAGAAACATTTACATGTTTCAGTTTCGCTGTGTACTGTTAAAAGAAAACTGATTTCCCGATCAGATGTTGCTCCAGGGTATGTATTTACCAGGTATGATTCTCACATTTGTATGGTTTTACAGATGATGAGTTGGAGTAAGTTATTGGGAATTAGGTGATTGTCCTCATTATATCGGAATTCGTTGTAATTGGTGATATTTGAGGAAATCGCCAGGGTTGTTTGCCGGACGACAAATATTTGGTTTTGAATATCCGCTGTTATGCACCAATTTCAAATTGATACATCTGTACGTCTATTTTTATAGAGTGAGATATACCTTTTTGAAATTATGTCCATGACATTTACCTATATCAGTGGATGGTTAGGTAAGGAGCATTAAACAGCGGTGTAATTCTTCTTAACAATAGGTACAGTTTTTAACCTACGACACACAGGGATTGAGTTATCAGACTCAAGGGACTTATACAGAGTATTGTATGTTGTCCAGTGTCCATTAGGACAGAGGGGTTGGTCCTCGTACTATATTCGGCTTACTTATGACTTCTCTAGTTCTTAGATAAGTGTTTCGTAGAAACACAAGGTCTGAGTTTTGAGAAGTTATAGGTATATGAATAAAGTAGAGAACCAGGTGATGCAAGTCTCGGGATTCTTCAAGGTAATCGAAGATGTAGATACTTGTGTAGGGTATTCAGTTGATAGTAATGATTAAGAGAACTTGCTTCTCTTTCAGGTTACTCATAATTGGAAGTACTCCTAAGTTGAGTAATGCTGATGGGCCTCTTTCCATTTAGTTGACATGCACTGGAGACAGCTGCATGATTTGAATCTGGTTCAATTAAATTAGTGCTTCTGTTTCTGTATTGGATATAGAACAGTTCATATCTTGACATTGTTAAGGTATGGGGAGTTGTCCGGCTTATGCTTAAAACCAGACTCTGGGTAACTCAAGGCATGTGTCAGTAATGACTGTTTGTGGGTTGACCCAGGCTATGACGAGGGTTGACTTTCTACCATCTGGAAGATCAATAATGATATTGTTCTTGACTCGCCACAGTTTTAACAAAAATGGATTTTTTCAGAAAACAATAGTGGGAGTATGGTAGAACTGGAAGTGATTCCAGAACCGCAAACGATTACTGAAAGTTTGATAGGAACCTAAAGATTCAATCTGGCTTGACATTTCATTGGCCACTCCGCAGATACGGTGGGTAACCTCAGGCACCCGAGGGGTACTACGATAGCCTCAAGGACGGTGACAGGGAGGTTCTTGTTTATCCAGACTTTCCATTGCTGTTTTTCCAGACTGTAAGACCCGGCAGGAGGATTAGTATAGCGTCGTTCTAAACTAGTTTTAGAAGTGTATGTCTATATGACTCTGCCAGAGGGTTTTCATGGTCAGTGGGAGCAGCGGAAGCATAGTGGACATGTGGCTTATGTCTATTTATAGACTAAAGCAGATACAACGGAAATAGATCATCTATTTCTGATGTGACAGTCATAGGTTTGACTTCATCAGAATAAGGGTGGATCTGTTAAGAAGGTAGTAGGGTGTGATGTCCTGGTATTTGGATGACATACACAGAGTAGGAAGTGAAATTCCTATACTACGATCGGTTATACTTTGGTTGTCACACAGTGGTTTCTCCAAAAGGGGACTTGGATATAATGTCAAGACATTCTGGTTACTGGATCTATGGTTTTAGATCTAGATTTGGGTAGTTTCCCAATCTGGGTACTTAGACAACATTCTAAAGGTATTTAGAATGAACGACTCCTGGCATGGTGGTGTACCTGCAGGTGATGGAGTCACCCTCTCTAAAGGTGTCTTACAGACTAAAGGGGAGAGGGATGTGCATGATTGGCAGATCACTTGCTTAGGCAATTGAGTCGATCATGAGTACCACACCAGATGTTGTTTTTATTACGCAGAGGAACAAAAGGTCTTTGTTTCTCAACTTGCCCGCTTCTTGGAAACTGAATTTTTGGAAAATCAGAAGAGTGGGAGCGTAATAGAACTAGAAGAAATTCCAGAGCCACAAGCTATTTCTGAATTCTTGGTAGAACAAGAAGGTTCAGGAGAACAGGACATCCCGACGCCACTCCGCAGGAGTAGTAGGAAATCTCATCCGCCCGAGAGATACTACGGTTTTCTCATAGACGGGGATAGAGAGGATTGCACTATTGACTATGATGAGACTACTAGCTTCCAGCAAGCCATTCAGAGCGGGGACTCAGTAAAATGGCTGGATGCAATGCGGACCGAAATGGAGTCCATGTACACTAACAAAGTATGGACTTTGTACATTGCTCCAGATGGGGTAAAACCCGTTGGATGCAAATGGATCTTCAAAAAGAAGATTGGTGTAGATAGACAGGTTGAAACCTACAAGGCTAGACTGGTTGCAAAGGGTTTCCGTCAAATACCTGGTTTGGACTATGACGAAACCTTTTCTCCAGTAGCTATGCTTAAATCCATTCGGGTCCTTCTTGCTTTTGCTGCCTTCAACGATTATGAAATCTGGCAGATGGACGTAAAGACGGCCTTTCTAAATGGTAATTTGGAAGAGAGCGTCTATATGGATCAGCCAGAGGGATTCATTTAGTGTAGGAGCAGCGGTAAAGTATGCAAGCTGCTTAAGTCCATTTACGGACTAAAGCAGGCATCACGGAGTTGGAACATCTGTTTTGATGATGCTGTCGAAGAATTTGACTTTATCAAAAATCCAGATGAATCATGCATATACAATAATATTGTAGGGAGATCTGTAGTATTCCTCGTCTTGTACGTGGATGACATTCTCCTAATAGGAAATGATATTCTTATGTTACAGTCAGTCAAAAGATTCTTGTCACATAAATTCTCCATGAAAGACCTGGGTGATGGCACCTACATTCTGGGGATTCGGATCTATCGTGATAGATCAAAGAGGATGTTGGGACTTTCGCAGTCCAGGTACATAGACACCATAGTGAAGAGATTCAGTATGGATGATTCTAAGCGCGGTAATCTACCGGCTTGTCACGGAATCACCCTCTCCAAAGAGATGTCTCCCAAGACTGATTTGGAAAGGGATCGCATGTCGATTATACCCTACGCTTCTGCAGTAGGGTCTATAATATATGCGATGTTATGTACCAGACCAGATGTAGCATACGCACTGAGCATTGTAAGCCGGTATCAGGCAAACTCAGGGGAGAAGCACTGGATAGCAGTAAAGAACATTCTCATGTACCTAAGGAGGACTAAGGAGATGTTCTTGGTGTATGGCGGAAAAGACTTCCAGATGGAGGCCTTTGCCGACTCAGGCTTCCAGAGTGACAAGGATGACTCCAAGTCCATGTCAGGTTATGTCTTTACCCTCAATAGAGGGGCGGTCTGTTGGAAGAGTTCCAAGTAGGAGACCGTTGCTGACTCAACAATGGAAGCGGAGTACATAGCTGCTTGCGATGCCGCAAAAGAAGCAGTCTGGATGAAGAAGTTCCTCACAGAACTTTAGGTGGTTCCTACCAGTGTTGGTCGAATACCTTTGTATTGTGACAACAACGGCGCTATAGCTTTAGCGAAGGAACCCAGGTCCCATCAGAAGTCCAGACACATCTTAAGGCGGTATCACCTGATCAGGAAGATCGTAGATCGCCGGGAGATCGAGGTGAAGAGAGTAGAGACGGAGAATAACATTGCTAATCCATTCACAAAGGCCCTTCCTCAGACGCAGTTCGAGAGGCTATTCGAGATGATAGGTCTACGATATGACAGCTCATGGCCCTAGTGCAAGTGGGAGATTGTTAGTGTATATGCCCTAGGGGCCATTATTGTATCATACTAGGTTGTATATTACTTAGTGGAAGCTTGGGATATTCACAGTTGTATATAACAGTCTTGCTAAAAATGGTAGTATGCTACTTGGTTTGTGTCTACTTTAATATGTGCATATGTTTCTTGTTACATATCACTTATACATAATAGTAGAGCCCATAAGATCTTTGCTTGATTACCAGCGTTGTGATGGCAGTCACACTAGTAGGGGCTAGGTAGTCTGTAAGCAACATCCTATATAGGTCCCTGGTCATTGGATTATCGAGATAGGATATCGATATTCCGGAGTAGCACAAGTGTGTACGCTTCTCATCCCAGTTGGGGAGATGGTCTGTCCCACAGCCATCAGTACGTCGTACTGGAGATAGTATACAGGTGCTCGTTAGGTTACGGGTACACCGGACATGACTCGCAGGGGAACTGATTGGTTGGTATTATACCCGTCGTCTGTTAACAGTTCCCAGGTGACATGAGTACAGCATAGTCCACAGACTTGACACTGCTACTTCGCCTCGAGTGTGTCCCACTGTTCTTAGATTGCTACCCCACCACAGCTCAAAAGAGTCGTGCAAACAGGTAGCAGTTGGGTGCAGTCCCGAGAACTTGGAGGCAGTGGCGGTTAGACAGGATTCGTCTCTCCCGGTATTGGGAGTTGATATCGCACTGTGTCAGAGAGCCATTACGCAAAGTCCCTGGCCAGGGCAAGCGAGATTTACTGGTAAGTTTCAGTAGTTTCTCAGGGTGTAATGGGCTACGCTCCGACACGACTTATACAGCTATTAGGGGACTGACGCTTTCCGCCCCCTAGGCTCGATATGCGATAGTCTTAGACGAACAAACCGGACTGTACGAAGATTGTCACATCAGGCTCAGTAGGAGGTCGGAAGGTTTTCCTCATCGGCCTTCTTATCGACATCTACTTGGGGACCGTTACGTACAGCTAGTGCCGCTTGCGGTCTATGGTTAAACCCACTGCCAGCGTAGTGTCGAGTCTTTAGAGTCCCACACAGAGAGTTTCCCTACTCCAGGCGAAACGATATAGAGGTCGTATGGTTTTACGACAAGGGTTCGGACGTATACGTGTTTAAACGCACGTACGACGTTCGGACAGATTTTACTAGCCGACTTTGGTTTAAGCCAGATTCTAGTATCAGGTTATTGGATTTATACAGTCCAAAGTTTTTCCGTGTTTTCGCGGATTGGAGGGGCGTTCTCGTAATTTTTCGGGAAGCTTCTAGAAGCATGGTGACTTGGGGGCTAAGGTGGCATTTGCATTAATTGGATTAGTGAGTCATGTAGTGATTCATGCAATGAGTTAATGATTCATTTAATGATTTATATGACTCATATGATGAATCACTTAGGGTATTAATGAAACATGATGATAATGCTTTATTTATTATTTACTTAATAATATCATATGTTTCATATATACTCAAATGATTTCATTCATCCAAAGTAATTCACTTTCTCACCTTCTCTCTCCTCAAGCTCTCATTCTTGAAACCCTAACCCTAACCCTAACCTCTCATGTGTTGAGATCAAGGGTTAGCTAGACTAATACATCCATAACCCCACTCTATATCTACACATGCGCGGGGTGGTTATTCCTACTTCATTACTTTTACGGATGATTTCTCTAGGTATGGATATGTCTTCTTAATAAAGCATAAATCCGAAGCTTTTGAGAAATTCCAAGAATACAAGAATGAAGTGGAAAAACAAACAGGCAAGAGTATAAAGACACTGAGATCTGATCGAGGTGGTGAATACTTAAGTGCCGAGTTCCTGGGTTTACTTAAAAGAGAATGGAATTCTCTCGCTTACTCCTCCATACACACCACAACATAACGGTGTATCGGAGAGACGGAACCGAACCTTATTAGATATGGTACGTTCCATGATGAGTAACGCTGAGTTACCGCGATCATTCTGGGGATATGCACTACAATCAGCTGCATATCTTTTGAACCAAGTTCCAACCAAGACTATGCCTACCACACCATATCAGATGTGGAGTGGGAAGAAACCCTGTTTTAAGTATATTAAGACATGGGGATGTCCAGCTTTTGTAAAAAAGCAGCATGCGGACAAGCTCGAGGCACGCTCAGTACAGTGTAAGTTTGTGGGATATCCAAAGAATTCCATGGGATATTGTTTCTATTACGCAGAGGAACAAAAGGTTTTTGTTTCTCAACATGCCCACTTCTTGGAAACTGAATTTTTGGAAAATCAGAAGAGTGCGAGCGCAATAGAACTGGAAGAAATTCCAGAGCCGCAAGCTATTACTGAAACCTTGGTAGAACAAGAAGGTTCAGGAGAACAGGACATCCCGACGCCACTCCGCAGGAGTAGTAGGAAATCTCATCCGCCCGAGAGATACTACGGTTTTCTCATAGACGGTGATAGAGAGGATTGCACTATTGACTATGATGAGCCTACTAGCTTCCAGCAAGCCATTCAGAGCGGGGACTCAGTAAAATGGCAGGATGCAATGCGGACCGAAATGGAGTCCATGTACACTTACAAAGTATGGACTTTGGACTTTTCTCCAGATGGGGTAAAACCCGTAGGATACAAATGGATCTTCAAAAAGAAGATTGGTGTAGATAGACAGGTTGAAACCTACAAGGCTAGACTGGTTGCAAAGGGTTTCCGTCAAAGACCTGGTTTGGACTATGACGAAACCTTTTCTCCCGTAGCTATGCTTAAATCCATTCGGGTCCTTCTTGCTATTGCTGCCTTCCACGATTATGAAATCTGGAAGATGGACGGAAAGACGGCCTTTCTAAATGGTAATTTGGAAGAGAGCGTCTATATGGATCAGCCAGAGGGATTCATTCAGAGTGGGAGCAGCGGTAAAGTATGCAAGCTGCTTAAGTCCATTTATGGACTAAAGCAGGCATCACGGAGTTGGAACATCTATTTTGATGATGCTGTCAAAGAATTTGACTTTATCAAAAATCTAGATGAACCTTGCATATACAATAAGATTGTAGGGAGAGCTGTAGTATTCCTCGTCTTGTACGTGGATGACATTCTCCTAATAGGAAATGATATTCCTATGTTACAGTCAGTCAAAAGATTCTTGTCACATAAATTCTCCATGAAATACCTGGGTGATGCCACCTACATTCTGGGGATCCGGATCTATCGTGATAGATCAAAGAGGATGTTGGGACTTTCGCAGTCCAGGTACATAGAAACCATAGTGAAGAGATTCAGTATGGATGATTCTAAGCGCGGTAATCTACCGGCTTGTCACGGAATCACCCTCTCCAAAGAGATGTCTCCCAAGACTGATTTGGAAAGGGATCGCATGTCGATTATAGCCTACACTTCTGCAGTAGGCTCTATAATGTATGCGATGTTATGTACCAGACTAGATGTAGCATACGCACTGAGCGTTGTAAGCCGGTATCAGGCAAACCCAGGGGAGAAGCACTGGATAGCAGTAAAGAACATTCTCAAGTACCTGAGGAGGACTAAGGAGATGTTCTTGATTTATGGCGGAAAAGACCTCCAGATGGAGGCCTTTGTCGACTCAGGCTTACACAGTGACAAGGATGACTCCAAGTCCATGTCAGTTTATGTCTTTACCTTCAATAGAGGGGCGGTCTGTTGGAAGAGTTCCAAGCAGGAGACCGTTGCTGACTCAACAATGGAAGCGGAGTACATAGCTGCTTGCGATGCCGTAAAAGAAGCAGTCTGGATGAAGAAGTTCCTCACAGAACTTCAGGTGGTTCCTACCAGCGTTGATCCAATACCTTTGTATTGTGACAACAACGGCGCTATAGCTTTAGCGAAGGAACCCAGGTCCCATCAGAAGTCCAGACACATCTTAAGGCGGTATCACCTGATCAGGGAGATCGTAGATCGCCGGGAGATCGAGGTGAAGAGAGTAGAGACGGAGAATAACATTGCTGATCCATTCATAAAGGTCCTTCCTCAGACGCAGTTCGAGATGGTATTCGAGATGATAGGTCTACGATATGCCAGCTCATGGCCCTAGTGTAAGTGGGAGATTGTTAGTGTATATGCCCTAGGGGCCATTATTGTATCATACTAGGTTGTATATTACTTAATGGAAGCTTGGGATATTCACAGTTGTATATAACTGTCTTGCTAAAAATGGTAGTATGCTACTTGGTTTGTGTCTACTTTAATATGTGCATATGTTTCTTGTTACATATCACTTATACATATTAGTAGGGCCCATAGGATCTTTGCTTGATTACCAGCGTTGTGATGGTAGTCACACTAGTTGGGGCTAGGTAGTCTGTAAGCAACATCCTATACAGGTCCCTGGTCGTTAGATTATCGAGATAGGGCATCGATATTCCGGAGTAGACTAAGTGTGTACGCTTCTCATCCCAGTTGGGGAGATGGTCTGTCCTACAGCCATCAGTACGTCGTACTGAAGATAGTATACAGGTGCTCGTTAGGTTACGGGTACTCCGGATAGGACTCGGAAGGGAACTGTTGGTTGGTACTATACCTATCGTCAGTTATCAGTTCCCAGGTGACATGAGTACAGCTTAGTCCGCTGACTTGACACTGTCACTTCGCCTCGAGTGTGTCCTACTGTTCTTAGATTGCTACCCTACCACGGCTCAAAGGAGTCGTGCAAACAGGTAGCAGTTGGTTGCAGTCCCGAGCACTTGGAGGCAGTGGCGGTTAGACAGGATTCGTCTGTCCCGGTATTGGGAGTTGATATCGCACTGTGTCAGAGAGCCATTACGCAAAGTCCCTGGCCAGGGCAAGCGAGATTTACTGGTAGGTTCCGGTAGTTTCTCAGGGTGTAATGGGCTACGCTCCGACACGACTTATACAGCTATTAGGAGACTGACGCATGCCGCCCCTAGGCTCGATATGCGATAGTCTTAGACGAACAGACCGGACTGTAAGGAGATTGTCACATCAGGCTCAGTAGGAGTTCGGATGGTTTTCCTCATCGGCCTTCTTATCGACATCTACCTGGGGACCGTTACGTACAACTAGTGCCACTTGCGGTCTATGGTTAAACCCACTGCCAGCGTAGTGTCGAGTCTTTAGAGTCCCACACAGAGAGTTTCCCTGCTCCAGGCGAAACAATATAGAGGTCGTATGGTTTTACGACAATGGTTCGGACGCATACGTTTTTAAACGCACGTACGACGTTCGGACAGTTATTACTAGCCGGCTTTGGTTTAAGCCAGATTCTAGTATCAGGTTATTGAATTTATACAGTCTAAAGTTTTTCCGTGTTTTCACGGATTGGAGAGGCGTTCTCGTAATTTTCCGGGAAGCTTCTAGATGCATGGTGACTTGGGGGCTAAGGTGGCATTTGCATTAATTGGATTAGTGAGTCATGTAGTGATTCATGCAATGAGTTAATGATTCATTTAATGATTTATATGACTCATATGATGAATCACTTTGGGTATTAATGAAACATGATGATAATGCTTTATTTATTATTTACTTAATAATATCATATGTTTCATATATACTCAAATGATTTCATTCATCCAAAGTAATTCACTTTCTCACCTTCTTTCTCCTCAAGCTCTCATTCTTGAAACCCTAACCCTAACCTCTCATGTGTTGAGATCAAGGGTTAGCTAGACTAATACATCCATAACCTCACTCTATATCCCCTAGGTAGCTTAGATTAGCACTTTGAGCAACCTAGTTATCTCAAGTTAGAGATAAAGCTTGGCGTAGGAGCTCTCAGGTGGATCATCTTTGATTCGAGGAGGCCGTTGAGATGCCGATGTTCCAAGGAGCCTACGAGGAGTGGAGGACCATGATGAAGACCCGAAGGATAAGTAACGTGAGGTATAACTTCGAATCCGAGTAATTAAACCTTTCGTAGTTTGCTAGTAACGGTTTAGAAACGATTCATGCGCTCAAGTCCGTGTTCCGAAGCTTTGATAATCGTTTTTCATATATTCCGCCTCCCCGCAAGTTCGTGGGGTGCGTGACATGGACTTACAGTGGTATCAGAGCCAACTAAATCATTACTAGCTTGTTAGCAACTAATTAGAAGTTCGATCGACGGAAAACACGAAAACAAAACCCTAACCCCTTTACAGTTTCTGTTAATTTTAAAAGTGTCTGAAAAAATAATTGACATACCTTAAAATTCACAGCAGGGAAATTAATGAATACTGGGAAAATACGAGCCAGTAACTCGACAAAACGGCCGCGGATCTGCGGCAATAGAGTGCTTGTGCCGCGGATCCGCCGCCGAGTCAACGCCGAGTTGACTCGGAGTTTCACAGTAATTGATAATTTCTGGTTTTTTGTTTTCCTGTATGTTCTGTTTCTACCCAGGTTGCTTCTTTGCTGGTTTGCTTTTGGAGTAAACACGGAATATAGTTATCGATCGATGTTCTAAGATATTTGCTAATTGGGTTATTATCTGTAATCTTTAATGTGTTCGTAAACCTCCCCTAACTGCTAGTATGTCGGTTGGCAGGGGGTTGCACATTTCTGTAATGTTTGCTGTTTGTGTATATGGACTTGATTGGAATGTTGTGATGATTAGCCGGGGTTTGAGATGGGTTTAATATTCATTCATTCGATGTAAATGTAATATGATGTAATATTCTTTTGCGGGGAACATCTAGGTTGCGATTGTAGCCACCGTTGTATTATTTCTTTTTACTGTTTTTTCTCCTAGGATAGACCCAAGGAGAGGTACACAAACTACCGGGTACTTTGAAGTGTTTAGTGGCCTACTCACTTTGTTGAGGGAGACCGCTTCACTTCGGGTACTTGGCGGGTAGTTTGTCGTACCCGTAGGAGTCTAGGGTGGGGTAATGGCTATTCATCGTAACTGTGTAATCCGTCTTTTATTGCAGGCTCAAAGCAAATGCGGATTGCTAGTAAATCCAATAAAGTTCATCAGTGATCTGGAATGATTATTATTGCGTCTGACGAATGTACAATATCTATATATGATAGCTATTAGACGTCACTTATGTTTTACACCCGCGCTAGCCCAGCCCCCACTCTGTCGTTAGTTAAGTAACCTAACGGGTGATGACGGGACCCCGTAGCAAATGCGGATGGCATAAGAGGACGTGGTATTTTCGTTGTTTTCTGCAATGATTGGTTTAATGATGGGACGCATTATTATAATGCAAAGAAAATAAACCAAAGTTTAATCGTCGGAACAAATTTAAAAGAAACTACTCGGTTATTTTAAATGATCAGAATTTTTTATTGCGGAGCTTTTAACCACTCCTTTTAAAAAGTATCAGGTTCCTTCGATTATATCAAGTTCACTACGTTCACGGTTTTGCCAAAACCATTCGTAGCCCTCCGTCATTTCATATAGATAGTCAATAGTATTCAAGTTGTGTTTGTTGACTAAAGTCAAGGCACAGTGTTTGGTAGCTGTTGGATATTCATATGCAGCATAGATAGATGCGTTGGTTTGGGACAGTCGTATTACCTTGTTGACTAAAGTCAAGGGTATGTACGGGTGGGTTCAAATTAAGCTGGATAATGACGGGTAGAACTTGACATGTGACTTATGATTTGTTGACTAAAGTCAAGGTCATAAGAGCATGGGGCAAAAATCCACATCGGGAATTTCTAAAGAAACTGAAATTTGCAGAGAGATGCATACCATTTTTGAGTTTGATGAATATTAGTAGGATTCCTTCAACATTATCATACGATGATATTTTGGATCTCGATCTTACTTTGAGTACAAGGTACTTATCAGGAGATTCATCACTTAACGATCAATGCTATAAACCAAGTAGGTGCCTAGAAAGGTGTCAGCGGGGTTACGCCCCCAGAGAAAAGAGGTTATTAAATTAAGGAACTTCGCGAAAGCGTTGGAAAACCTCCCTCGAAGTATCGACAATGACCTGGCTGAACGGTTAAGAAAGAATTGTACGGTGAGAATAGTCTTGGCTAATTCTTCTTTAATGGTTTGAGGAGGGATTCGAGAAACAGTGGGAGCCATCTTGTTTAGATAAATTAAACCACTCTAAACTTCCAAGAGCATCATGCTAATAGTATTTTCTTCTCTCTCTTAAAATTGCAGCGACCTTGTGACCACACATAGGTTACATCTAGATAACAAATTGACTGAATCTGACTTATATGATTTGCAAAGGTCTGTCCAGATGTCCATTGCCTATAACAAGCTGGACCATCCTATTACTACTCAAGATCCCGCCGTCCCAGGTCCATTTTCCACCGTCACGGATATGGATATCCGCCAGACAAGGGAAAAGTATAAAGCGAAAGCCAAATGCATCGTGTTAGCTTCAGTTGATGGTGTATACCAGAAGCAGCACGAGAAGATGGACTCAGTTTCCATCTTTCTCTATAACAAAGATTTATATGGAGAGCAGTCTCATATCGCTAGATATGAAACCTTGACCGAATTAATTCAAACGAGGTTGGGTGTCGGGTCATATGTAGGGGACACCGTCCTTACAATGACTAGCTATATTGATGAGCTCCAGGACCTGGAGACCGCGTTGGGAAACGAGTCAGATACTGACTTGATTCTACAGTCTTTACCTTCTACCCTGAAGGAAACCAGGGAAGTAGAAGGAAAGAGAAGGGCAAAAGTTTCGGGACTGGATATAGTAAAAGAGGGACGTTCCTATTGTTAAAAGAATGAACATTGGCATAATGATTGCAGGGCTAGCAAAGCCAGTAGCCAGGATTCGAAGCATGTTGTGGCTTCAGCCTCAAGTGTATTTGTAATTAAGAACTGTTTGTCAATTAACTCTACTTCCTGGATACTAGATACCGGAGCAGGATCTCATATCTGTAATTCATTACATGCTTTGAGAAACCGTAAAGTTATAAGGGTAGGTGATTTGTCTCTCAGAGTTGCAAACGGAATAAGCGTGGACGCTGAATCCGTGGGAGAATATCGCCTAGGTATGACAAGTGGGCAGATATTGATTCTACGTAACTGTCTGTATATACCTAGTTTGACATGTAATATCATATCAGTGTCCTCACTTTCGAGAGAGGGATATGACTTTACATTCGTAAGCGATGTAGTTCACATCCACCTAAATCAAGTTCTGATTGGGTCGGTACATTAGATGACGGTATATACGTATTGAATCAAGCTCAGGTTTTCAATGTCCAGAACACACTTAAAAGAAAGTCTCCAGAAATAAATCAGGCTTTCTTATGGCATTGTAGACTAGGTCACATCAATGAAACACGATTAACGAATTTACATAAAGAAGGATATTTGAATCCGTTTGAATATCAATTTTATGCCACTTGTGAATCTTGTCTCATGTGAAAGATGACAAAGACTCCGTTTACTGGACACGGAGTAAGAGCAAGCGAGCTCTTGGGACTCTTACACAGTGACGTGTGCGGTCCAATGTCTACACATGCGCGAGGTGGTTTATCCTACTTCATTACTTTTACGGATGATTTCTCTAGGTATGGATATGTCTTCTTAATGAAGCATAAATCCGAGGCTTTTGAGAAATTCCAAGAATACAAGAATGAAGTGGAAAAACAAACAGGCAAGAGTATAAAGACACTGAGATCTGATCGAGGTGGTGAATACTTAAGTGCCGAGTTCCTGGGTTACTTAAAAGAGAATGGAATTCTCTCTCAGCTTACTCCTCCATTCACACCACAGCATAACGGTGTATTGGAGATACGAAACCGAACCTTATTAGATATGGTACGTTCCATGATGAGTAACGCTGAGTTACCGCGATCATTCTGGGGATATGCACTAGAATCAGTTGCATATCTTTTGAACCGAGTTCCAACCAAGACTGTGCCTACCACACCATATCAGATGTGGAGTGGGAAGAAACCCTGTCTTAAGTATATTAAGACATGGGGATGTCCAGCTTTTGTTAAAAAGCAGCATGCAGACAAGCTTGAGGCACGCTCAGTACAGTGTAAGTTTGTGGGATATCCAAAGAATTCCATGGGATATTGTTTCTATTACGCAAAGGAACAAAAGGTCTTTGTTTCTCAACATGCCCGCTTCTTGGAAACTGAATTTTTGGAAAATCAGAAGAGTGGGAGCGCAATAGAACTAGAAGAAATTCCAGAGCCACAAGCTATTTCTGAAATCTTGGTAGAACAAGAAGGTTCAGGAGAACAGGACATCCCGACGCCACTCCACAGGAGTAGTAGGAAATCTCATCCGCCCGAGAGATACTACGGTTTTCTCATAGACGGGGATAGAGAGGATTGCACTATTGACTATGATGAGCCTACTAGCTTCCAGCAAGCCATTCAGAGCGGGGACTCAGTAAAATGGCTGGAAGCAATGCGGACCGAAATGGAGTCCATGTACACTAACAAAGTATGGACTTTGGACTTTGCTCCAGATGGGGTAAAACCCGTTGGATGCAAATGGATCTTCAAAAAGAAGATTGGTGTAGATAGACAGGTTGAAACCTACAAGGCTAGACTGGTTGCAAAGGGTTTCCGTCAAATACCTGGTTTAGACTATGACGAAACCTTTTCTCCAGTAGCTATGCTTAAATCCATTCGGGTCCTTCTTGCTATTGATGCCTTCAACGATTATGAAATCTGGCAGATGGACGTAAAGACGGCCTTTCTAAATGGTAATTTGGAAGAGAGCGTCTATATGGATCAGCCAGAGGGATTCATTTAGAGTGGGAGCAGCGGTAAAGTATGCAAGCTGCTTAAGTCCATTTACGGACTAAAGCAGGCATCACGGAGTTGGAACATCTGTTTTGATGATGCTGTCGAAGAATTTGACTATATCAAAAATCCATATGAACCTTGCATATACAATATGATTGTAGGAAGATCTGTAGTATTCCTCGTCTTGTACGTGGATGACATTCTCCTAATAGGAAATGATATTCTTATGTTACAGTCAGTCAAAAGATTCTTGTCACATAAATTCTCCATGAAAGACCTGGGTGATGCCACCTACATTCTGGGGATTCGGATCTATCGTGATAGATCAAAGAGGATGTTGGGACTTTCGCAGTCCAGGTACATAGACACCATAGTGAAGAGATTCAGTATGGATGATTCTAAGCGCGGTAATCTACCGGCTTGTCACGTAATCACCCTCTCCAAAGAGATGTCTCCCAAGACTGATTTGGAAAGGGATCGCATATCGATTATACCCTACGCTTCTGCAGTAGGGTCTATAATATATGCGATGTTATGTACCAGACCAGATGTAGCATACACACTGAGCATTGTAAGCCGGTATCAGGCAAACTCAGGGGAGAAGCACTGGATAGCAGTAAAGAACATTCTCAATTACCTAAGGAGGACTTAGGAGATGTTCTTGGTGTATGGCGGAAAAGACCTCCAGATGGAGGCCTTTGCCGACTCAGGCTTCCAGAGTGACAAGGATGACTCCAAGTCCATCTCAGGTTATGTCTTTACCCTTAATAGAGGGGCGGTCTGTTGGAAGAGTTCCAAGCAGGAGACCGTTGCTGACTCAACAATGGAAGCGGAGTACGTTGCGATGCCGCAAAAGAAGCAGTCTGGATGAAGAAGTTCCTCACAGAACTTCAGGTGGTTCCTACCAGTGTTGATCCAATACCTTTGTATTGTGACAACAACGGCGCTATAGCTTTAGCGAAGCAACCCAGGTCCCATCAGAAGTCCAGACACATCTTAAGGCGGTATCACCTGATCAGGGAGATCGTAGATCGCCGGGAGATCGAGGTGAAGAGAGTAGAGACGGAGAATAACATTGCTGATCCATTCACAAAGGCCCTTCCTCAGACGCAGTTCGAGAGGCTATTCGAGATGATAGGTCTACGATATGGCAGCTCATGGCCCTAGTGCAAGTGGGAGATTGTTAGTGTATATGCCCTAGGGGCCATTATTGTATCATACTAGGTTGTATATTACTTAATGGAAGCTTGGGATATTCACAGTTGTATATAACAGTCTTGCTAAAAATGGTAGTATGCTACTTGGTTTGTGTCTACTTTAATATGTGCATATGTTTCTTGTTACATATCACTTATACATATTAGTAGAGCCCATATAATCTTTGCTTGATTACCAGCGTTGTGATGGCAGTCACACTAGTGGGGGCTGGGTAGTCTGTAAGCAACATCCTATACAGGTCTCTGGTCATTGGATTATCGAGATAGGGCATCGATATTCCGGAGTAGACTAAGTGTGTACGCTTCTCATCCCAGTTGGGGAAATGGTCTATCCCACAGCCATCAGTACGTCGTACTGGAGATAGTATACAGGTGCTCGTTAGGTTTCGGGTACACCGGACAGGACTCGCAGGGGAACTGTTTGGTTGGTATTATACCCATCGTCAGTTAACAGTTCCCAGGTGACATGAGTACAGCATAGTCCGCAGACTTTACACTGCTACTTCTTCTCGAGTGTGTCCCACTGTTCTTAGATTGCTACCCTACCACGACTCAAAGGAGTCATGCAAACAGGTAGCCGTTGGGTGCAGTCCCGAGCACTTGGAGGCAGTGGCGGTTAGACAGGATTCGCCTCTCCCGGTATTGGGAGTTGATATCGCACTGTGTCAGAGAGCCATTACGCAATGTCCCTGTCCCGGGAAAGCGAGATTTACTGGTAGGTTCCAGTAGTTTCTCAGGGTGTAAAGGGCTACGCTCCGACACGACTTATACAGCTATTATGGGACTGACGCTTGCCGCCCCCTAGGCTCGATATGCGATAGTCTTAGACGAACAGACCGGACTGTACGGAGATTGTCACATCAGGCTCAGTAGGAGTTCGGATGGTTTTCCTCATCGGCCTTCTTATCGACATCTACCTGGGGACCGTTACGTACAGCTAGTGCCGCTTGCGGTCTGTGGTTAAACCCACTGCCAGCATAGTGTCGAGTCTTTAGAGTCCCACACAGAGAGTTTCCCTGCTCTAGGCGAAACGATATAGAGGTCGTATGGTTTTACGACAAGGGTTCGAACGCATACGTGTTTAAACGCACGTACGGCGTCCGGACAGTTTTTACTAGCCAGCTTTGGTTTAAGCAAGATTCTAGTATCAGGTTATGGGATTTATACAGTCTTAAGTTTTTCCGTGTTTTCACGGATTGGAGCGGCGTTCTCGTAATTTTCCGGGAAGCTTCTAGAAGAATGGTGACTTGGGGGCTAAGGTGGCATTTGCATTAATTGGATTAGTGAGTCATGTAGTGATTCATGCAATGAGTTAATGATTCATTTAATGATTTATATGGCTCATATGATGAATTACTTAGGGTATTAATGAAATATGATGATAATGCTTTATTTATTCTTTACTTAATAATATCATATGTTTCATATATACTCAAATGATTTCATTCATCCAAAGTAATTCACTTTCTCACCTTCTCTCTCCTCAAGCTCTCATTCTTGAAACCCTAACCCTAACCACTCATGTGTTGAGATCAAGGGTTAGCTAAACTAATACATCCATAACCTCACTCTATATCCCCTAGGTAGCTTAGATTAGCACTTTGAGCAACCTAGTTATTTCAAGTTAGAGATAAAGCTTGGCATAGGAGCTCTCAGGTGGATCATCTTTGATTCGAGGAGGCCGTTGAGGCGCCGATGTTCCAAGGAGCCTACGAGGAGTGGACGACCGCGATGAAGACCCGAAGGACAAGTAACGTGAGGTATAATTTCGAATCCGAGTAGTTAAACCTTTCTTAGTTTGCTAGTAACGGTTTAGAAACGATTCATGCGCTCAAGTCCGTGTTACGAAGCTTTGATAATCGTTTTTCATATATTTCGCCTCCCCGCAAGTTTGTGGGGTGCGTGACATGGACTTACAAGAATATCATTTCCTATCTGAAGAATGTCATCTACGTATAATACGAAGAATGTGACAGCTCTCCCTACAGCCTTCTTATAAACACAAGGTTCATCTGGATTTTTGATGAAATCAAACTCTTTGATAACATCATCGAAACAGATGTTCCAACTCCGTGATGCCTGCTTTAATCCATAAATGGATTTAAGCAATCTACATGCTTTCACGCTGCTCCCACTGTCAATGAAGCCCTCTGGCTGATCCATATAAAGGCATTCTTCTAATCTCCATTTAGAAATGTCGTTTTAACGTCCATTTGCCAGATTTCATAGTCATAATGAGCAGCAATAGCAAGTAGGATCCGAATGGATTTAAGCATGGCTACGGGAGAAAAAGTTTTGTCATAGTCCAAACCTGGTCTTTGACGAAAAACCCTTCGCCACAAGTCTTGCTTTATAGGTCTCTACCTGCCCATCTACACCAATCTTTCTTTTAAAGATCCATTTGCACCCCACAGGTTTTATCCCAGGGGGTACAAAGTCTAAAGTCCAAACTTTGTTGGTGTATATAGACTCCATTTCGGATCTCATGGCATCCAGCCACTTCACAGAGTCTGCACTCGTGATAGCTTGCTGAAAGCTGGTAGGATCATCATCCTCCATGATGCAGTCTTCTCCATCATCATCAATGAGGAAACCGTAGTACCTCTCCGATGGACGAGTAGTCCTACAAGACCTACGGAGTGGCCGAGGTTCTTCAGTTTCTGTTGCAGCAGCCGGTTCAACCAAATCGTCATTCGTAATCTGTGTTTCTAGAACTTCTTCTAGGTCTACCATTCTGCCATCTGTATCATTTGTGAAAAACTCTTTTTCCAAGAATGTGGCATACTGAGAAACAAACACCTTTTGTTCCTCCTTGTGGTAGAAAAGATATCCATAAGAATTCTTTGGATATCCCACAAAGTTACACATGACCGGCCGTGTCTCGAGTTTGTCCGGATTCTGCTTTTTAACATAGGCCGGGCAACCCCAAATATTAATTCTCTTAAGAGATGGTCTCTTCCCATGCCATATCTCATATAGAGTGGTAGACACGGTTTTGGTTGGGACCCTGTTCAATAGAAACGCTGCAGTCTCCAATGCATGCCCCCAAAATGAGACGGGTAACTCAGCATCACTCATCATGGAACAGACCATATCTAATAGGGTCTGATTCCGTCGTTCTGACACACCGTTGTGCTTTGGTGTGTAAAGAGGAGTGAGCTGAGAGAGAATCCCATTCTCTTTTAGGAAGTTTGCAAACTCTGTACTGAGATACTCTCCACCTCGATCTGATCGAAGCATTTTGATGCTCAAGCCGGTTTGTTTTTCTACTTCGAGTTTATATTCAGTGAATTTCTCGAAGGCTTCGGACTTGTGCTTTAATAAAAATACATGACCGAATCTTGAGAAATCATCAGTGAAGGTAATGAAGTATGAAAAACCGCCTCTAGCTTGTGTAGACATTGGCCCGCATACATCACTATGTATTAGGTCTAAGAGCTCAGTAGCTCTTTCTCCGTGTCCTGTAAACGGAGTTTTGGTCATTTTACCCTTGATACAAGACTGCCAAGTCGCATAAGATTTATATTCAAAAAGGTTTAAATATCCATCTTTGTGTAACTTGTTTAGTCTTGTTTTGTTAATATGACCAAGTCTACAGTGCCAAAGAAAAGTTTCATTTATTTCTGAAAGTTTTCTTTTATTTGTTGTATACTGAAAACTGTGTGTTGTATATCCCGTTATTAAGAGTACCATACCCAACCAACATTTGATTCAGGTGAATGTTTATAACATTGTTCTGCAATACAAAATTATATCCTTAATTGTCTAACAAAGAAACATATATTATATTACAAAGCATACTAGGTACATAATAACATGGGTTCAAAACCAATATACACCCAGACGGCAACCCCAAGTGATACTCTCCCACTGCAACTGTATGTACATTGGAACCATTTCCAACGCGGAGAGTATGGTCACCTGTCTTCAAAACCTTGCTATTTCTCAGCCCCTGCATAGAATTGTAAATGTGAGAACCTGAACCGGTATCTAATACCCAGGAAGCAGAGTTTATTGAAAAACAGTTTTCTTTCACAAACACACCTGAAGCGGAAGAATCCCCATGCTTCTTCTTGAGATCCAAGTACTCTGTGCAGTTGCGCTTCCAGTGTCCTGTTTTGTGGCAGTGATAACATTTCCCTTTCCCCGATTCCCCGGCTTTGGACTTGTCCTTCCCCTTAACCTTTTTAACTCCACCCCTAGGTTTGGTGGGTTTCTTCTTTATCTTTCCCTTGGCCTTAGCCTTCGGGCGAGAAGAGGAAGATTGCCCAACACTCAAAATGGGAGTTTTCACTGATTTCAGTGTGCTCTCTGCACTCCTTAACATATTAAGGAGTTCAGGTAGTTCCTTCTCCATGTTATGCATGTTGAAGTTAACTATAAATTGAGCAAAGGTGGAGGGGAGAGACTGCAGAATAATATCCGTATATTGTTCATTGTCCATTGTCCATCAAAGGTCCTCAAGCTCTTCTATGAGAGCTATCATCTTCAGAACATGGTCTCCTACTGGTGTACCAGGGGCCATTCGTATCTGAAAAAGTTTTCTTGATGCTTCGTATCGTAATACGCGAGATTGCTCTCCATACAACTCCTTTGTATGGAGGAATATGGCGTGAACGTCCATATTCTCGTGCTGCTTTTGATGTGTGTTATCCATCGATGCAAGCGTGAGGCACTTGGCCGTGGCACAGTCAGCGTCCCATGTCTTGCGGACTTCAATATCCGCAACTGAGGATTTAGGGCCTGGGACGGGCTGGGCTGTAGCCGTGAGGACATATGATATCTTATCATAAGTCAAGGCAATTTTAAGATTCCTCAGCCAGTCTTTTTAATTGGTCCCATTCAGTTTATTTTTATCTAGTAGAAGCTTGGGTCCAGTCATTAGTATCTACCATTAAGAGAGAGAAAAGAATATACTCAGCGAAAGCTCTTGCAAAGATCAGATTGGTTATTATCTTATCTAATCGATGTCTCCCACTACTTTTATCAAGTTTTTCTTTCAAACCTTAAAAAGAAAACTAGCCAGGATTAATTACAGTCTACAACTTCGCTAACCGTTCAGCCAGGCCAGTGTCGGTACTTGAGGGAGGTTCTCCGTGCTTTTGTACGGACCTAATTAATATAAACCTCGTCTTCCCAGAGGCGTGGCCCCGTTTAACACCTTTCTAGACACCTAATGAGTTAGCTAATTGTAAACTGCAAAACTCTCCTGGGAGCAACTATTGCCCACAGTAGAATCGGGATCCAACCATCATATGGAAGGTATGCAATCTCATTACAAATTTCAACTCTTGAAACTCCCGATGTGGTTTTTACCCCTAGTACCCATGACCTTAACTATGGTCAACAAGTCATAAGCACTAGTCAAGTTCTACCCGTCATTTCTTGATTAATTAGACCCACTCACATGACCCTTAACTATGGTCAACAAAGTCACATGAATGTCCTAACTAATCTGCATCATATGCATCGTAGGAAGCCATCACTTAGCTACCGTATACTACGCCTTAACTATAGTCAACAAACGTAGAACGAATACTAAGTACTCTACTTCCTAAAATGACGGAGGGTTGCGGATGATTTTTAAGAAAATCTTTAACGCTTTGAACATGATATCGTTATAGAATCAAATGGTTTTCAAAAGGAGTGGCTTAAGCTCCGCAGTTTTGAAATGTAGCTTTTTCGTAAAAAGCCAAGTGGTTTTTCAAATCCGATTCTACAACATGTTTTTAGGTTTATTTTCTTTACATTAATCATATTAATGTAGTCCCATCATTTAAGTCCTTAAGCCAATCACAGAAAAGAAACGAAAATACACCGTACGCTTATGACATCCGCATTCGCCGCAATGTTCCGTTATGCACCGTTAGGTTACTTAACTAACGGCATACCGGGACGGGACTAGCGCGGGTGTAAAACATAAGCAACGTCTATTGTATATCTCATATATAATTTAGCATTCATATCAAATATATTAAGCGATCACATCACAGAATACAGGCAGCAGAAACACAGATATGATAATATAGGATATACTAGGACGTCCGTATTTAGTATTTAGCCAACAATAGAAAATACGGATTCCACGGTCGTGATGAATAGCCAATCCCACACCGTAGACCCCTATGAGAGCGGCAAGTGACCCTTCCAATTCTGGAGTTAGGAAACCCGGTCTCGACGCCTCGAGATGGTCTCCCACTGGACTCCAGAACCCGGTCACTTGTGCTCTCCTCCTTAGGTCTATCCTAACGCAGAAAAGTAAATAATATACAACAATGGTGACATCATCCTCAACCCGGAAGTGCCCTGAATGAAAGAATATTACATATGAATTTTACATGAATGAAAAATAAAACTCTCATCTCACATAAAACCCCGGCTATTCGATCACGACAATCCAATACATCACAACACAGCAACACATAACATCACATGTCATCAACGTAAGTATGCATACCCCAATTGCTGTTGACATATAGCAACGAAACCGGCGATACGCATACTACGCTTACGGTCGCAGAAACAAGTATCACATACTACTAGACAATGTTAAACCCTTCGATCGAATTAACGAACACCCGCATTCCTTAGCAAGCTCAACACTTGAGCGCCGCTAAACAATACCCAAAGTCTATGCCACGGTATTTAATGGACCAGCCGTAGAAGGGCAGACCCAAGCCTCATTTGTGGCGCCACTAACCACGACAAACCCTAAGGTTCAGTCGTAGTTTGGTGGTCACATCTCGAGTTAGGGTTACTTTCTTCAAGAGGGTCCATAAGAATACCTGCATTAGTTATCGAGTATGTTCCACCTAGAAAACACGAGTGCTTGATAATTCGTTCGACCTGTTTAACGTCGCCAAAGTTACTAATACGATGCTATAAAATAAGAATACGAACTATTCCGCAAAGAGCCCAATACCAAACTTACATCACGTGCAATTCTGGACTACTTAAACAAAACCAGAAACCCCAAAACAAAATATACAGAACACTGGAGCAAAATGATAAGGAGAAGAGCTCAGTGGGTCGGCAACGCCGGAAAAATTGGCTCTGTCGCCTGCCCAATCCAAGCCCCCCCTTTCGTACTTCACCAGTGTTCTTGTATCAATCTAAACACCACTCTGCAGTTGTTTAAATAATTTTTAGGTCACTTTTAAAATAATTTACAGAGAGCATTTTTCAAGGGTCTATAATTTCGTATTTTGCGGAAGTTTTCATTTTCGTATTCTTGTAACAACGCCTAGGCTTCTAGTTAGGCTCTGATACCATGAAGGAGTTTCTATAGCACCACTACAAGGGTTTAGTAGCATCACACAAGCCATTCTTTAAATTTTTAGGGTGCTAGAGAAACTAACCTAAGGATCATACTAGAAAAGCTAGGGTAACAAAACTTTAAACACTTTCACAAGAAGTAAAAGCTTGGTTTAGGGAATACAACCTTTGTAGCTCCCTACGCTAGACTCCTTGGCCACTTAGGGTTTGAAAAAAGCTTGCTTAAGGTCCTCTAAGTCCATGATGATCCACCCGGAGTCCTCTTTGTCCAAGCTAGAAGCTATACTAGATCAAAAGAAAAAGTTGAAGCCAACACTCTATACTAGTTGGCTAGAGTAGTGTAGAATGTTGATGTGGTTTCTTTTCTCACTTAAAGACCCTAACTTGAACACTCTTTCACTCACTAATAGAAGCTAGAGAGCAAAAGAGAGGAAGAAGAAGATGAAGGCAATATGAGAGCTCAAGATAATGATAAGCTTAGGTTAAAAGATGAGAAAAGAAAATATATATATATTTTCTTCTTCTCACCTTTAACCCTAGTTTAAAAAAATATCTAGATATTTTCTTTTGGATGAAAAATGGCCAAGGAAATATAACTCATGGTTAAGGCAAGGGTGAGTGGAAGAATAAAATAATTAACCATGAATTAATTTCACTTTCATTTTCTTTTCCAAAAGGAAATATCATTATATTAAATAACAAGGTGTGAGTCTTATACTGCCACCATCTTATATATCAACAACCATGATAGAATAAGTGTATGCATGTATGTGTGCATGCACATCTATATGTGCAACAATAAGAACATGCGCATACATGCATGCATACTACAAAAGACAAAAGGGTCTAAAGTGAAAAGCTAATGGTCAAAGATAAATCAACACTTGATTTAGCAAACCAGTCATATCACATACGACCCGACCAATAGCAAACCGTCCGATTAATATACGGTATCACATACGCGCATTTAATCGGGTCCCCGCGCATATCTCATATGCACACCACATCGTTTCACCTGGACTAGGTAACTCCATTGTGGGACTATAAGACTCGTCAATACGCCAGCAGTGGGTGATGATCATATCAAGCACCCGCAAGCCGCAAGAGGTCAGCTAAACGTAACGACAACCCGGGTATTGAGCGATCAGAAGAAAACAAGCGAACCTGTCATAACTCCCGTCGAGCCAACCGGCAACACTACCGAACAGTTCGGTCTCTTCGTCAGATATGCTGCATATTGAGTCTAGGGATGGTAACGTCGACCCCAATAACTCATTAAGTCGTGCCGATGAATGGTCTATTACAGATTGAGAAACTACTGATAACATTTATCAGTAAATCTCAACAGCCCTGGCCAGGGACTTATTGATATAACCAATCAAGCACAGCACAGCATCAACCCCCAATACCGGGAGAGACGAAACCCCTCCTATCGCTCATCGCCTTCGTGTGTCTCGGGATTGTACCCAACAGCCAGCTATTTGCACGACTCAGTAGAGCCGTGATATGGTGGTAATCAAAGTACAGTAGGAGAACACACAAGACTCTATGACGATCTCGGGTCTACAGACTAACCTGTACCAGTGTCACCTGAGAACTGCTATCCGATGATAGATATAATTCCATATAGGAGTTCTCGGCGAGTCCGTCCAGTGTACCCAGTCACCACTGAGCACCCGTATACGATCTCGATGTCAAACATCGATGAATGTGGAAACATCCATCGCCCATCATATGGGTCTAGTATCATATATGCTAGTCTACTCTGGTATATCGACGCCCCTTCTCGATACACCTACGACTAGGGACTTTTCAGGATATGCTTATAAACTACAGATGTCCCACTAGTATGATCTCCATCATAATCAAAGTGGTCAAGCAAATATCCTCAGGGCTTTATCAACATGTGTAAATGAATAAAAGCATGATCAAATCAACATGTCAGATAAAGAAGAACCAGATAGCATACTATCATGTCGAGCAAAAATGTACACTGAATATATATATATATATATATATATATATACACACACACATGTATAAATACATCCACTGTCATATAATGGCCTCTAGGGAATACATATATCCAACACTTTGAGGGAGGTTCCCCGTGCTTTCGTACGGACCTAATTAAAATAAACCTCGTCTTCCCATAGGCATAGCCCCGTTAACACCTTTCTAGACATCTAATGGGTTAGCTAATTTTAAATTGTAAAACTCTCCCAGGAGAAACTCTTGCGTGCAGCGGGATTGAGATCCAACTATCTCATAGAAGGTATGCAATCTCATTGCAAGTTTCAACACTTGAAACTCCCGATATCTTTTTCCCCAAGCGATCTATGACCTTGAGAAGTTCAACAAACCATAGGCCGCAAGTCAAGTTCAACCCGTCATTTCATGATTTAATTAAACCCACCCGCACGACCCTTGACAAGGTCAACAAGGCCATATGACTACACTAATCCAATCGCATCTCATGTTTAAGCAGATAAACAGTAATCAGCTACCGCACACTACGCCTTGACAAGGTCAACAAATACAACACGAATACTAATTATTTCTTATCTGAAATGACGGAGGGCTACGAAGGTTTTTAAGAAAACCATGAGCGTAATGAACTTGATATCGTTGTAGAATCGAGTGATTTTTTAAAAGGAGTGTTTTAGGCTTTTACTAGTTTTGCTAAAGAGGTCACTCCCAGTGAAGGGATCTCGGCTAGGGTGCAGGATGTTCCACAAATATCACTATGCAAAGCAAGTACTAGAAGAAGCAATCAAAAAAAAAACCGAGTGAGTTGTAGCATCTGCTAGTTTCGCTAAAGAGGTCACTCCCAGTGAAAGGATCTTGGCTCTTTTCTTATCGAATAAGGTGTTGGATATTCTACAAGGAATACCACTATGCAAAGCAAAATCTAGAGCTACCCTTTTTGAAAATTTGATTCTACAACATCTTTTAGGTTTCTTTCCTTTCATTAATCTCATTAATGAAGTCCCATCATTTATACTTCCTAAGTATCATGGAAAATGAAACGAAAATACAACGTACGCTTATGTTATCCGCATTCGCCACAGTGTCTCGTTATGCACCAATAGGTTACTTAACTAACGGCAAAGCGGTACGGGACTAGCACAGGGGCAAAACATAAGCAACGTCTATTATATATCTCATATATAATATATAGCCATTCATCTCAGAATCCACAGTGATCACATCACATAGCAGCAGAAGAAACGTATGAAATATTGGATATACTAGAAGGTCCATGTTTTATTTTGAGCCTGTATAAAACACGGATTCCACGGTCACGATGAATAGCCAAACCCACATCCGTAGACCTCTATGAGAGCGGCAAGCAACCCTACCAATTCTAGAGTTAAGAGAGCCGGAATCGACTCCTCGAGTTGGTCTCCCACTGGACTCTAGAACCCGGTTACTTGTGCTCCCCTCCTTGGGTCTATCCTAATGCGGAAAAGTAAATAATATACAACAATGGTGACATCATCCTCAACCCGGAAGTGCCCCAATAAAAGAATATTACATAAAATGAATTTTACATGAATGAAAATAAAAACTCTCTTCTCACATAAAACCCCCGGCTATTCAAAATACGACGATCCAATATAACATATCACAACAAAACATAACATCACATGTCATCAACGTAAGTAAATATGCGTATCCCAATTGTCGTTGACATATAGCAACGAAACCGGCGATACACCACATATTACACTTACGTTCGCAGAAAAGAAAATGTCAAACAACAACATTCTGCAATTGTTTTAAAAAAATTTAGAACCTGTTTAAAAATCGACAGAAACTGGGTCTTGGATTTGGGTGTTTCGGAGTTGTTTCGGTTTTGCAATCCTACACAATCCGTCTAATTCTTTAGCTAGGCTCTAATACCACTGTAGGGTTCCTATGAACGACGGCAAGGTTTCGGGAGGCATCGTCTATGCCATTTTCAAATTTTTGCCGTTTTAAAGAACCCTAAACTAGAATCTTTAACTAGAGAATCATACGAAACATGTTGTAAACTACTTTACAACTAAGTGAACTAGGAATACAACCTTTGTAGACCGGTCCAGCACTTCAATAGCTCCGTGTAGTAGTCCTTTCGATCCAAGTAGTGATCTTCCGGACTCTAGCATGGCTTTACAAGAAGAAAGGAACGAACTTGCTTGAAGTCTTCGAGGCCGAAGATGATCTACGTCGAGGAGACACTAACCCAAGCTACTACTTCACTAATGAGAGATTAGTGAATCTTGTTGGATATATGTATGCCCTAGAGGCCATTATATGACAGTGGATGTATTTGTACATGTATATATATTCAGTATACCTTCTTGCTCGCATGATAGTATGCTATCTGGTTCTTCTTTATCTGACATGTTGATTTGATCATGCTTTTATTCATTCATACATGCTAATAAAGCCCTGAGGATATCGGCTTGACGACTGTGATTATGATAGAGATCATACTAGTGGGACATCTGTAGTCTATAAGCATATCCTGGAAAGTCCCTAGTCGTAGGTATATCGAGACGGGGCAATGATATACCAGAGTAGACTGGCGTATATGATACTAGACCCATACGATGGGCGATGAATGTTCCCACATTCATCGATGTTTGACATCAAGATCATATACGGGTGCTCAGTGGTGACTGGGTACACTGGACGGACTCACCGAGAACTCCTATATGGAATTATATCTATCGTCGGATAGCAGTTCTCAGGTGACACAGGTACAGGTTAGTCTGTAGACCCGAGATCGTCATAGAGTCTTGTGTGTTCTCCCACTGTACTTTGATTGCCACCCTACCACGGCTTTACTGAGTCGTGCAAACAGGTGGCCGTTGGGTACAGTCCCGAGACACACGAAGGCGATGAGCGATAGGAGGGGTTTCGTCTCTCCCGGTATTGGGAGTTGATGTTGTGCTGTGCCCGACTGGTTATATCAGTAAGTCCCTGGCCAGGGCTGCTGAGATTTACTGATAAGTGTTATCAGTAGTTTCTCGATCTGTTTTAGACCATTCGCCGGGATGACTTATTGAGTTATTGGGGTCGACGTGACCATCCCTAGGCTCGATATGCGGCACATCTGACGAAGAGACCAGACTGTAGGGTAGTTTAACCATTAGTTTTCTCACTTAAAATCTTTTCTTGTATATGATGGATGTATGCATGCATGTATGTTTTCTTTCTTTTTAGTTTCATGCACATATGGATGTGCATACATACATACATACATACATCATCCTTCATGGTTGTTTATACATTGAGAATGGTGGCAATATAAAACTCACACCATGAGTTTTTATATGGATTATTATTGCATTTGTGTTAAAACAAAAGGAAAAAGAAAAAGGGTTAATTCATAGAATGTTTCTACACTCTTCTTCATCTTACCATGCTCACCTACTTATTAACCCTTGGTTATTTTTCCTTTGGTGTTTTAAACTCAAATACAATAATATCTTTATAATTAACCATGGTTTGCAATGAGAAGTGGAAAATATATATACTTATATTTTTCATTTTCTCATTAGAGTTTATCTTCTCTTCTTCTTAAAAAAGGCCATCATCTTCTTCAACCTTGATCTCTTGCTCTCTAGACATTTCAAGTGAGCAAAATACTCAAAAAGATAGGATTTTGAAGTGAGAAAGAGAACCACAACACCATTCTACACAAGTCTAGCCCACTTGTTTAGAGTGTTAGCTTCATTTCATCTTCTTGTTAAAGTGAAGTTGCTAGCTTGGACAAAGGAGCTTCGGGTGGATCGTCGTGGACGTTAGAGGACTTCAAGCTAATCGTTTTCCAACTCTCAAGTAGCCAAGGAGTCTACTAAAGGGAGCTACAAAGGTTGTACTCTCAAAACCCTAACCTTTGTAACATATGATGTTAGTTAATGTTTATGAAACCCTAATTTTCTAGGATAGATCCTTTGTATGCTTACTTAGCACCATAAAAATTTGATCTTTGTGACATGTGATGCTTCCAAACCTCTCATAGGGTGCTAGGTAAACCTAAAAAATCTAACACCCTATACTAAAGTTCTAATCTAGTAGAGGATGATGAAGTAGGATTTTTTTATCACTTTAGAATTGATTTTCTCACTAATATTTCTCACTTGCTCAAAAGCTAGAGAGCTCTTGAGCTTGAAGAAGAAGATGAAAAGATATAATGTTTTGAGAGTGAATGGCAACCATGGGTGAGAAAATATCTAATATTACTCATGTAGAGACTTAACCATGAGTTTAGATAATGGTTGGGTTAACAAATATCTAGTGTAAGACAAAACTAGTAGACTAAGTCAATGGATCTCAAAGCTTCATGAAGCTTCATGCCATGTGACAAATTTCCAACTAATAATTGAATTACAATAAATAAATAAACCCTACATTATCTTTATCATGGTGTAAGTCTCATACACCCATGTTGCATGTATCATCAACCATGACACATAATAAAACACAATTAATATATATCAAATATATATTAAGTGTGCACATGTGAGAAAAATAAATGCTTAAGTGAGCTAATATTAGTTTAACACCTTAGGAATAAGATTAGTGTTAATTAAGGGATAATGCGGGTTTTCTGTAAAAAATTTACCAATTTTGGTTCCTCACATTTTATAACATTTAATTACTAATTTATTATTATTTGTTATGGCTTGCACACACTTATGCATATTAATGTGAGGGTTTGTTTGTGCTAATCTATTTAGAGACCATGATAACTTTAAGCTAATCCAATTCCTTGTTTAACCTTAACCCTAAACCCCTAGATATTTTGGTTGTGAGAAGATATTTTTCTTTTGTGTTTTGGAAGTTAGAAAAGGTGGCATGTGAGTCATGGTTGCATTAATGATGCATGATGCACTCACCTTTATCCTCACCTCTCTTTCTCTTTTCATCTCACCCTCTCTCATTCTCTCTCACTTCATTTCCTTATCATTATTTCTCATCTCCTCAGAGCCTCAACTGAACACTAGCCCATTTCATCACAAATCTTCACAAATCTTCATCAAAACATCACCAAATCACTTTATAAACCTTGTTTTTCCTCTTGGATGCCTTGGAGTTTGGAAAGCTAGGATCTTTGAGCTTGTGGGAGTAGGTAATAATCTCTATCTGTTAAGTAAGTATTTTTATTGTTGCGTAGCTTGTTCGTTTCAGTTTTGAACGCGTAAAATTTTGTTTCGTGCAAATATCATATTTTTAGAGTAGATTTTTGTCTCAGATGATCTGCTATCAAATCAGGTATTTGTTGGAAAAGTTCCATCACAGTGACCTTGTCTAGTGACCTAAAACCCACTATAAAAACCTGATCCCATTCCCTTATCTTTAGGCCGCAGTTTTATAGGTTCTGGCCGCAATTTGGGGCCAGAGTGGGGGCTGGGGGGTTGTATTTTGGTCTGGGGGTCTCTGGGGTTGTGTGTGGTCTTGTGGTATGTGCAATTTTTACATATTGTTTGCGTAGAAAAATCTGGGATCACTTTGCTAGTTTCTAGTGTTTCGACTACGCGCGTTACGTTATCCGATACGGTTCGTGTTCTTGTGTAGTTGTTGCTCTTGAGTTAGTTTCGTAGTGTCGCTACGCACGTTAGCCACTAGAAGAACACTTCAGAGTATGTTTGGAGTTGATGCGTCGGTCAAACGTAGTTGGTACGTGTTATTGGTCGTTTTCTAATATACACTTGTTATGTTGTTTTATGATCTTAGGGACGCAGGCGGGGACTTCGGACGCTGCGAAGAAGGGAAAGTGAGTGGTTGGCTTTACTTAGCCCCAGGATCATCTGTGAGTAGATTTAACATCTACAGGGGAATCGCCCGCATGACGTTATGCGTCAGGGCTAGATATGATATGATATTAGCCGCATGTTTATATTGCATATATAGAGTTTGCGCATAAACTTCATTGCATATTACTACTTGTTGTGCTTGAACTTGTACCATTGGACACTGCACTATTATTGACGGCTCATGTTGCACGAGCACTGATTGTATGCCACCCACACCTTCAATAATTTTCATGACACGCACAACACACATACATAGATGATATTGTATGGTTAGGGACATCGAGACATTGATTCAAATTCTATTGTGCATATGACATATAGCATACCTGTATGACTACATGCTTACACATATGCCTTGCCATGACTACATGCTAGCTACCTATATACCTATATAGTATTGTACCATTAGAAATAGGTATATACACATTTGAGACATAGCTACATGTACATCTTGCATACATACTTACATGTACACCCGTATACCTTGATATAGATACATACATACCTGGAGGGTATTACATCATTACTGATAGGTAGATACACATATATTTCTATACCGACATAGTTACGCATACCTGGCTATAGCTACATGTTCACCATTATATGATGTTGCGTTGGTTTCGGAGAAATTAGGAACCGCATGATATATATAATAACTTGTTGCAGTTAAATAGTGGTTTTTCCTTTATATACTCATATTACTGTTTCATGTTGCATATATTATAGTTCATGGATTTCGCATTGACATATGGATTTCATATGATGTTTTCTGGATGTTTTACTCTTGGGTATATATATCAGTGGTATGGGACGCTGATATATATACATGTATATATATATCGGTGGTATGAGACGCTGTTATATATGTACACCTAATATATATATATATATATATATATATCAGTGGTATGGGACGCTGTTATATATGTACAACTAATATATATATATATATATATATATATATCAGTAGTATGGGACGCTGTTATATATGAATACATATAATATATACATCATCATAATGATCTGTGCAAATATACTTATTCATTATATATGTGGGCCGATTCAATGGCCGGGCCGATATTATGGTCAATATGTGGGCCGATTCAATGGCCGGGCCTATATTATGGTCGATATAAGTGCCGATATTATGGCCGATATGAGGGGCCTATGTGCCCGATGTGAGGGGCCTATGTGCCCGGTGTGAGGATGACATGTTTTATTTCATACTCCGCATTTATTTGATATGCATTGCTTCATGTATTAGTAGTACCTGATAGAGTACCTTTCATGACTGTTGCATAAACATATTGCTATTTATTGCTATCAGCTTGCATGTGATAGATTAGCACAGTACGTGTATACTTGCGATTGCCTGCATATGTTATTTACTATTCATGAGTTGGCAACTCACCCCCGTTGTGCCACAGGGCTGTACAGGTTGTCCCTCAGAGTAGTCGCGGCAGGGCTTTCATCTAACGTATCGTCTTTTGCTGCGGATACCGCTACGGCTGACTGGGTGCAGTTTTGCTATATGTGGGTTTTGCGGTTATCTGATATTGCTCATTGTATATTCGTTGTATCCAGTACTGCCCATCTACCATTTTCATGTATTGACTTAGAGACGAGTTGTGAGGACGATATTGTATATTATTTGTGACTTGGAGATTTTCATGCAGTTCACTTTATATCGTATTTTTCTTCGCTACGGCATCATATATCTGTTGTGGTGGTTGTTTTCCGCCTTTGGGCATGGATTTGCTCCCGTTGGGGATGCTTTACTTATACATTTATGTTATATCCTTTTTAGGAGATTGTTTTACAAAGGAGGTGCTGCCAAATTTAAAAGAAAGTAAATTTGGACATTAAAGAATTTTGATTGAGATTTCAAAATTTTTAACAATATTATTATCACTTACTACTTTTGATTGTTTAGATTGCTGGGTTTTTGGCTTACTTGAATTACGTTACACCTGGAGACGTTATGTAGTTTAAGGGCCGTCACGTGCTAAATTTTGGGTCATGACAAAGTTGGTATCAGAACGCTAGGTTTTACCTTTCGGAGTGTAGGATGACCTTGGTATGATGGAGTAGGTAGCTTAAGCATAGTGATGTAGCGTGTGTATGTCCGCGGCATACTTATGACACGGTACTCCGCCTAAGTGACCTAAGTACTAATTGCTTGAAATTCCTTCCATGATGATACATATCCTTGTGATTCGATTTCCGTGTTCAAATCGAATCCTATTTCCATTTATAGCCTTTTGTCGCCGATGACTATGAGGGCTCAGAGTGAGGCAACGAGGGCCCAGGTCAAAGTTTACTCGTTTGGGATGAGGACTGACCAGGATGGTACGCTCGTTGCACAGGAGCAGATTGATCCGCCTTCGATAGATCATATCGCTAGGCTTGAGGCAGATATGCAGGACTTGCGCCAGACGATGAGGTCGTTGGTTGAGGTCAGTCGAGCGCAGCGACAGGAGGTTGTCACCCCTGTTACCCAGTTTTACCTTGCTATTAGCACACAGCATTGTGTTACTTACACAGCAGAAGTGAATGCAGCCCGTTTAGCTGAGGAGCGTCTTCCCGAGTCTTTAGGAGTTTCGAGATCGAGGAGGGTTCGTACAGGTGTATCAGCCTAGAGACAGAGGCTTAGTCGCCGAGACAGATTTCGGTTACGTCGCGGGAGTAGGAGAGGCTTTGGCCGAGGACAGCTATTTAGCTCTTTTCCCAAGGAGAGTCAGCAGTTTTCTTCTGGATGTTACCGGTGCAGGAGTTTGAGTCATCGTGTTCGAGTTTGTACTGAGCCACGTGAGGGCGGGACATCTATACCATATGTTACTTTACCACATTCACCTCAGGGAGAGTCGCCTATTGTGCATGTCGTTGATCCGCGTCAGACTTATGTTCAGAAAGGTCGTGGTCGCGGAGGGTTTGTTCCGAGAGTACAGGATGGTAGAGGAGGAGCTCAGCCAGTTGCGGGTAGAGGGCAGCCACGAGCGTTTGCTTCTACTCATCGGGACGCACGGGCGTCCAATGCTGAGTTTTCAGGTATTCATATTTGGATGTTCTTTTGTTGCGCTTGTTGTTTAATTCGAGATCTATGCACTCGTTTTTTCTACACACTTTGTGCCGTGGTTGGGCCGAGAGTCTTGTATGCTAGATTAGTCATTTGTTGTGTTTACTCCTGTTAGCGATCCTTTGGTTGCGCGACACATGTTTCGGTCATGTGCCAATTTGGTAGGAGATAGATATTTGTCCGTCGATTTTATCCTTCTAGAGTGTTGGACTTTGATGTTCTCCTGGGCACGGACTGGTTAGGTACGTGCTAGGCGTCTATGGACTGCAGCGAGAAGATAGTTAGGTTTTGTTTTCCCGGCGAGTCTGTTCTTGTTGTGCAGGGGGATTGTGGTGCCGCCCCTCACAGCTTGATTTCAGCCTTTTTCCCTAGTCGGCTTTTGAGGAGAGGATGTCAAGAATTCTTGGCTTCCATTTGTGATACGGAGCCACAGTGGGTTCGTTGAACCAGGTTCCTATCGTGCGAGTGTTTTCCGACGTTGTTCCAGATGAGCCGGCGGAGCTTAGGGGGCTTAAGGATCTGCTGCAGAGTTGCTAGATAGGTGGACTTGTGCATCCGAGTGTTTCTCTTTGGGGAGCTTCTACTTTGTTCATCAAGGAGAAGGACGGCAGTTTGAGGTTGTGTATTGATTGATCGTCAATTTAATCGAGTTACGGTGCGGTTTTGGGTATCTTTTATCTCGCTTGACGATTTCTTCGATCAGCTCCCGGGTTGCGGGAAATTTTTTTAAGTTTGTTTGGGATCAGGTCATCATTAGTTGCGGGTTCGGAGTGATGACATTCCGAAGACTGCTTTTTGTGCACGATACGGGCTTTATGAGTTTTTGGTGGTGTCATTGGACTCACCAGTTCCCTAGCAGCATTCATGGATGTGATGAACCAGGTTTCTCAGGCCGTTCCTCAACCAGTGTATTGTTGTGTTATATATGACATTCTGTTCTTTTCCAAGAGTCATGAGGAACATGTGTAGCACTTGAGGATTTCTTTGCAGACGTTGAGAGAGCACTAGCTGTTTGCTAAATTTCCGAAGTGTTTCCTTTAGGCTTGATAGTGTTGACATCCTAGGTCATGGTGTTACGGGAGACGGTTTTCGTATGGACCCGAGGGAGATCAAGGCCGTATAGCTTTGGCCCAGACTTGTTCAGGGACAGGTCCGCAGATTTTTAGGCTTAGCCGGTTTTTACCGCCGTTTCGTGCAGGACTTCTTGAGTATCGTTGCACCGCTAACCGGGTTGACCAGGAAAGGGGTTCCTTTTCTTTAGACCGAGGCATGCGTGCGGAGTTTTCAGCAGTTGAAGACTCGGTTGATGACTGCACCAACTCTATCTTTTATTTTCTGCATCGGGCGACTTTGTTGTTTACTATGATATTTCGCGAGTGGGGCTCGATTGTGTACTGATGTAGCATGATAGAGTTATCGCTTATGCTTCCCGACAGTTGGAGGAAGTAGGAGCAGGATTTATCCCACTCATGATCTGGAGATGGCCGCTGTGGTCTTGCACTGGAGATTTGGGGACACTACTTGTACGGAGAGTCGTGTCAGATTTTCATGGACCTCCAGAGCTTGTGTACATCTTCCTGCAGCAGGTTTTGACTGTTGAGATAGCTCCGTTGGATGGAGCTTGTGAAGGATTGTGATTGTGAGATCCTTTATTACCCGTGGGAAGACGATTGTGGTAGTTAATGCTTGAGTCGTAGGCCAGGGGGGTAGTTTGTTCCAGTTGTGCGCAGTTCGGAGACAGCCTTCTGCAGATTTACAGTTCTTGTGCGACCGTTGAGTACAGCTTAAGTTCACCTCTACTGAGGGGATAGCTTGCTCATGTCCGCACCCGTCCACTTTTACTAAATCATTTTCGTGAGGCAAAGCCCGCCGATGCTCGTTGTCGGAGATTCTTGAGCATGTTCGGCTAGGTAAAGATTCGGAGTTCTTGATTTATGACCAGGGTGTGCTGTGTTTGGGACTCGATAGCGTGTACCGATACTGATGCGTAGAGACGCGAGGTCCTAAAGCAGGCACATCAGTCAGCTTTCTGTGTTCATCCAAGGGCCACTGAGATGTACGTGACTTGAGAGTTGGTTACTGGTGGGCAGGCATGAAGAGTGAAGTTTCGGATTTCGTTTTGAAGTGCTTGGCTTTTCGGCGAGCTAAGGTTGAGCATTTGGGGCCGGGTGGAGAGTTGCAACCTTTTTACCATTCCAGAGTAGGAATGAGAGTAGATCTCCATGAATTTCGTTGTGGTGTCTACCCAGGTTTAGACAGGGTGTGACTCCATTTGGGTGATTGTTGTCCGGTTATCCTCAGTTTGCTCGGTTGTTCTTCAGTAGATTTGTGCGTTTGCACGGAGTTCCTTCATGTGTTGTATCCGATAAAGGCATCCAGATAGCTAGCCTTCTTTGGCAGAACCTTCAGGAAGCCTTGGGTACTGCTTGAGCATTAGCTCCGCATTTCTATCTGTAGGCCGATGGTCAGTCGGAGCGGACTATACAGACTTTGGAGGATATGATTATGCGTACGTACTAATTGTTTGTTGGCCGTTGGGATCGTCACTTGCCATTGATGGAGTTCTCCTACGATAACAGTTATCAAGAGACATTTCAATTGGCAACTTTCATGCATTGTGTGGTAGGTTGTGTCGATCGCCAGTCTGCTTTATTGACTCCGCGAGAGTAGGATTTTTGGACCCCAGCTAGTCGAGAGGCTTCGGAGAAGATCAAGTTGATTCAGGTTAGGATGAGAGTAGCCCAGTGCAGACAAAAGTCTTATGCCGACCGTAATTGCCGTAGACTTGAGTTCGCAGTGGGAGATCATGTATTCCCTCGGATTTTTCCGATGGTTGGCATGTTGAGTTTTGGGAAGTAGTCCCAGATTGAAGGTCCTTTTGAAATCCTTTAGCGAGTTAGTACCGTTGCCTATAATTTGGCACTTCCACCCAGATTTTGAGTATTCATCCTGTATTCCTTGTGTTGATGCTTTGCAAATACCTTCATGACCCTTCTCACATGATTCAGCATCAGATCGATTAGCTTGGACGCGATCTTTTCATTCACCGGCAGCCAATAGTGTTAGTGGATCTGTAGGTGGAGAAACTTTGGTCAAGGGTCTTGCCATCTGTGGAGCTTGCTTTGGCGTAGCCGTATAGTGAGGAGATCACTTGGGAGGCTTCGAGCGAGATTTTGGAGTTTCGCACTCTTCTCTTTGAAGGTATGCATAGTAGGAATTTTCTATAAGGGGTGAGATTGTAACATCTTAGGAATGCGATTAGTCTTAATTAACCGATAATGCGGGTTTTCTGTAAAATGTTTACCAATTTGGGTTCCTCACATTTTATAAAATTTAATTAATAATTTATTATTATTTATTATGGCTTGCACACACTTCTGCATGTTAATGTGAGGGTTTGTTTATGCTAATCTAGTTAGTGACCATATCAACTCTAAGCTAATCCAATTCCTTATTTAACCTTAACCCTAAACCCCTAGATATTTTGGTTGTGAGAAGATATTTTTCTTTTGTGTTTTGGAAGTGAGAAGAGGTGGCATGTGAGTCATGGTTGCATTAATGATGCTTGGTGCAGTCACCCTTATCCTTACCTCTCTTTCTCTTTTCATCTCACCCTCTCTCATTCTCTCTCACTTCATCTCCTTACCATTATTTCTCATCTCCTCATAGCCTCAACTGAACACTTGCCCATTTCATCACAAAACCTTCACAAATCTTCATCAAAACATCATCAAATCACTTCATAAACATTGTTTTGCTTCTTGGATGCCTTGGAGCTTGGAAAGCTAGGATCTTTGAGCTTGTGGGAGTAGGTAATGATCTCTATCTGTTAAGTAGGTGTTTTTATTGTTGCGTAGCTTGTTCATTTCAGTTTTGAATGCGTAAAGTTTCATTTCGTGCAAATATCGTATTTTTAGTGTAGATTTGTGTCTCGGATGATCTGCTATCAAACCAGGTATTTGTTGGAAAAGTTCCCATCACAGTGACCTTGTGTAGTGACCTAAAACACATCTTAAAAACCTGAGCCCATTCCTTTATCTTTAGGCTGCAGTTTTATTGTTTCAGGCTGCAATTTGCGGCCAGAGTGGGGGCTGGGGGTTGTATTTTGGTCTGGGGGTCACTGGGGTTGTGTGTGGTCTTGTGGTATGTGCAATTTTTACAAATTGTTTGTGTAGAAAAATCTGGGATCACTTTGCTAGTTTCTAGTGTTTCAACTACGCTCGTTACGTTATCCGATACGGTTCGTTTTCTTGTGTAGTTGTTGCTCTTAAGTTGGTTTCGTAGTGTCGCTACGCGCGTTAGCCACTAGACGAACACTTCAGAGTATGTTTGGAGTTGATGCGTCGGTCAAACGTAGTTGGTACGTGTTATCGGTCGTTTGCCCATATACACTTGTTATGTTGTTTTATGATCTTAGGGACGCAGGTGGGGACTTCGGACGCTGCGAAGAAGGGAAAGCGAGTGGTTGTCTTTACTTAGCCCCAGGATCATCTGTGAGTAGATTTAACATCTACAGGGGAATCGCCCGCATGGCGTTATGCGTCAGGTCTAGATATGATATGATATTAGCCGCATGTTTATATTGCACATATAGAATTTGCGCATAAACTTCATTGCATATTATTACTTGTTGTGCTTGAACTTGTACCACTGGACACTGCACTATTATTGACGGCTCATGTTTCATGAGCACTGATTGTATGCCACCCACACCGTCAAAAATTGCTATGACACGCACAACACACATACATAGGTGATATTGTATGGTTAGGGACATCGAGACATTGATTCAAATTCCATTGTGCATATGACATATAGCATACCTGTATACCTACATGCTTACACATATGCCTTGCCATGACTACATGCTAGCTACCTATATACCTATACGGTATTTTACCATTAGAGATAGGTATATACACATTTGAGACATAGTTACATGTACATCTTGCATACGTACTTACATGTACACCCATATACCTTGATTTAGCTACACACATACCTGGAGGGTATTACATCATTACCGATAAGTAGATACACATATCTTGCTATACCGACATGGTTACGCATACCTGGCTATGGTTACATGTTCATCTTTATATGATGTTGCGTTGGTTTCGGAGAAATTAGGAACCGCAAGATATATATAATAACTTGTTGCAGTTAAATAGCGGTTTTTCCTTTATATGCTCATATTACTGTTTCATATTGCATATATTATAGTTCATGGATTTCGCATTGATATATGGATTTCATATGATGTTTTCTGGATGTTTTACTCTTAGGTATATATCAGTGGTATGGGGCTCTGATATATATACATGTATATATATATCAGTGGTATGGGACGTTGTTATATATGTACACCTAATATATATATATATATATATCAGTGGTATGGGACGCTGTTATATATGTACACCTAATATATATATATATATCAGTGGTATGGGACGCTGTTATATATGTACACCTAATATATATATATATATATATCAGTGGTATAGGACGCTGTTATATATGTATACATATAATATATATATCATCATAATGATCTGTGCAAATATACTTATTCATTATATATGTGGGCCGATTCAATGGCCAGGCTGATATTATGGTCGATATGTGGGCCGATTCAATGGCCGGGCCGATATTATGGTCGATATGAGGGCCGATATGAGGGGCCTATATGCCCGATGTGAGGGGCCTATATGCCCGATGTTTGGATGACATGTTTTATTTCATACTCCGCATTTATTTGATATGCATTGCTTCATGTATTAGTTGTACCTGATAGAGTATCTTTCATGACTGTTGCATATACATATTGTTATTTATTGCTATCAGCTTGCTTGTGATAGATTAGCACAGTACGTGCATACTTGCGATTGCCTGCATATGTTATTTACTATTCACGAGTTGGCAACTCACCCCCGTTGTGCCACAGGATTGATCAGGTTTTCCCTCAGAGTAGTCACGGTAGGGCTTTCATCTATCGTATCATCTTTTGTTGCGGATACCACTACGGCTTATTGGGTGCAGTTTTGCTATAGGTGGGTTTTGCGGTTATCCGATGTTGCTCAATTGTATATTCGTTGTATCTAGTAATCTCCATCTACCATTTTCATGTATTGACTTAGAGACGAGTTGTGAGGACGATGTTGTATATTATTTATGACTTGGAGATTTTCATGCAGTTCACTTTATATCGTATTTTTCTTCGCTACGGCATCATATATCTGTTGTGGTGGTTGTTTTTTGCCTTTGGGCATGGATTTGCTCCCATTGGGGATGCTTTACTTATATATTTATGTTGTACCCTTTTGGGGGGCTTGTTTTACAAAGGAGGTGCTGCCAAATTTTAAAGGAAGTAAATTTGTACTTTAAAGAATTTTGATTGAGATTTCAAAAGTTTTAACAATGTTATTATCACTTACTACATTTGATGGTTTAGATTGCTGGGTTTTTGGCTTACTTGAATTACGTTACGCCTGGAGACGTTACGTAGTTTAAGGGCTATGACGTGCTAAATTTTGGGTCATGACAATTAGTTAATGTAAACTAGTACATCAAATATATAATTATACAATAAATTATCAAATCAACACTTCATTTAATAATCCGGCTATATCACATATAACCGACTAATATTATATGTACCAACTTATCGAATCAACACTTGATTTGATAACCCAGCTATATCACATATAACCGTCCGATACAAATATTGCGAGAATAGAATACGGTATTGCATACACGTATTAATCTCAGTCCCGCACATATCACATATGTGCTCCTACTTCGTTTTTCCTGAGCCAGTAAAACCTCTGTGTAGGACTCTAAAGACTCGTCAATACGCCGGCAGTAGATGATGATCATATCAAGCACCCACAAGCCGTCAGCGGTACTAGCTGGACGTAACGGCTACCCGGGTATTGAGTGATCAGAAGGTCAACAAGCAAGCCCGCTCTAGCTCCTGTATAGCCTGTCAGTAACACGACTGTACAGTCTGGTCTCTTCGTATAAGATGTCGCATATCCAAGTCTAGGGGTGGTAAATGTTAGTGTTTATGCCCTAGAAGGCCATTACTGTATCATACTAGCTTGTATATTACTTAATGGAAGCTTGGGATATTCACATGTATATAACAGTCTTGCTAAACATGGTAGTATGCTACT
The DNA here is from genome assembly GCA_030015575.1 of Agapanthus africanus. Lineage (NCBI taxonomy): Eukaryota > Viridiplantae > Streptophyta > Magnoliopsida > Asparagales > Amaryllidaceae > Agapanthus > Agapanthus africanus. The sequence goes on from JASDDO010000004.1 coordinate 215,552,860, forward strand.
TGGTTTTTCTATCTTAATATGTGAGTGTACGTATTGATAGAGCTCTTAGGATCTTGCTTGTCTACCAGCGTTGTGATGGCAGTCACACTAGTGGGGGCTGGGTAGTCTACAAGCACATCCTTATTCAGGTCCCCGGTCGTTGGATTATCGAGACAGAGCATCGATACTCCGGAGTAGACTGGTGTGTACGCTTCTCATCCCAGTTGGGGAGATGGTCTGTCCCACAGCCGTCAGTACGTCGTACTGGAGATAGTATACAGGTGCTCGTTAGGTTACGGGTACACCGGACAGGACTCACAGGGAACTGTTGGTTGGTTTGATACCAGTCGTCGGTAAACAGTTCCCAGGTGACATGAGTACAGCGTAGTCCGCAGACTTGACACTGCTACTTCGCCTCGAGTGTGTCCCACTGTTCTTAGATTGCTACCCTACCACGGCTCAAAGGAGTCGTGCAAACAGGTAGCAGTTGGGTGCAGTCCCGAGCACTTGGAGGCAGTGGCGGTTAGACAGGATTCGTCCCTCCCGGTATTGGGAGTAGATATCGTGCTGTGTCAGAGAGCCATTACGCAAAGTCCCTGGCCAGGGCAAGCGAGATTTGCTGGTAGGTTCCAGCAGTTTCTCAGGGTGTAATGGGCTTCACTCCGACACGACTTATACCGCTTTTAGGGGACTGACGCTTGCCGCCCCCCTAGGCCCGATATGCGATAGTCATGGACGAACGGACCGGACTGTATGGAGATTGTCACATCAGACTCAGTAGGAGTTCGGATGGGTTTACTCATCGGCCTTCTTATCGACAACTACCTGGGGACCGTTACGTACAGCTAGTGCCGCTTGCGGTCTGTGGTTAAACCCACTGCCAGCGTAGTAGTCGAGTCTCTAGAGTCCCACACAGAGAGTTTCCTACTCCAGGCGAAACGATATAGAGGTTGCATGGTTTTGCGACAAAGGGTTCGGACGCATACGTGCGTTTACGCGCGTACGACTTTCGGACAGATTTTACCAGTCGGCTTTGGTTTAAGCCAGTTACTGGTATCCGGTTATTGGATTTTTACAGTCTAAAGTTTTTCCGTATTTTTGCGGATCGGAGGGGCGTTCTCGTAATTACTCGAGAAGCTTCTAGAAGTGGTGACTAAGGAGGTTTAGGTGTCATTTGCATTAAATGAGTTTAGTGAGTCATGAGGGTGATTCATGCATATCATTAATGCATGATAAATGCTTAATGAGTCATGGTTATGAATCACCACTAGATATTTATGAAACTTCATTATTCATCATTTTAGTTTTCTTTTATGAATGAATATTAAAGGTTCATATATATTATGATAGATTTACTATTCTCATTACAATCATTCTCACCTTCTCTCTCCTCAAGCTCTCTCTCTTCAAAAGACTAATCCTCACCCTCATGTGTTGAGATCTAGGATTAGTAAGACTAATCAATCCATAACCATCTCTATATTACACCTAGCTTCTTTGATTAGCAATCAAAGTTGGTTAGTTACCTCAAGTTAGAGGTTTAGCTTGGAGTTTCGCTCTCGGGTGGATCGTCTACTACCTAGAGAAGGCCGAGGAGAACCAAGGAGGACATAAAGAAGAAGGACCGGTTCATTAGGTATAATCCCTAATCTCTTATGTAAAGAAACTCATAAGAATACGGTTTTTAGGGTTTAGCTTCGATTCATGCGGTTAGTCGATGTTCGTTGTTTGAACTTGATAGTTTTTGTAATTTCCGCCTCCCCATAAGTACTGGGGTGTACTACATCGACTTACAGTGGTATCAGAGCCTCGCTAAACACTAAATAACTTAATCGCAAATTTGTACGAATTTCGAACGAAAAACCGATCCCGGAAAACCCTAGTTCTGTTAAGTTTCTGTCGAAGTGAAAATGAAGTCCTAAAATTTTTCTGGAGTGTTCAGAGAGCTAGAAATGGGTCCAGGAGAACACCCAAGAAATTCGAGCCCATGAATCGGCAACTCGGCCGCGGAAGCGCGGCGGATCGGTGGGATCTGCCGCGCATCCGCGGCGCTTTGACCGAGTCATGGACTCGTTTTTCTTGTGTGGGTCCCCTGTGACATTTGGGGTTTTCTGGGATATTTAATTATTGCTCAGGTTACTGTTTAACAGAGCAGATTTTGGAGCAATTTTGAAGTTGTTTATTCGATCGAAAAATACAGTATTTGCGTATTGGATTATATCTGTGATTGTTTGATGTGTTCGTAAACCTTCCCCAACTGCTAGTATGTCGGTTGGCAGGGGGTTGCACATTTCTGAAATGGTTATATCTGTTTGTGCATATAAACTGTATTGGACTGTTGTGGTGTATAGCCGGGGTTAACAATGGTTTATTGATTTATTCATTTGTTGTAAATGTAATTTGTTGTAATATTATTTTCGCGGGGCACTTCCAGGTTGCGGTTGTAGCCACCGTTGTATTATTTCATTTTACTGTTTTTGCTCCTAGGACTGACCCAAGGTGGGGTACACAGACTGCCGGGTGGGTAGTTTGCCGTACCCGTAGGGGTCGAGGGTGGGGTAAACGGCTATTCATCACAACTGTGTAATCTGTCTTTTCTTGCAGGCTCAAAAGAAATACAGATTGCTTGCAAATCCAATATTGTTTATCTGAGTTCTGGAATGAATATCATTGCGTCAGACGAATGTAAAATATCTATATTTATTATAGCTATTTAGACGTCACTTATGTTTTACACCCGCGCTAGCCCAGCCCCCGCTCTGTCGTTAGTTAAGTAACCTAACGGGTGATGACGGGACCCCGTGGCGAATGCGGATGGCATAAGAGGACGTTATATTTTCGTTGTTTTCTGCAATGATAGGTTAATGATGGGACGCATTATCTATAATGCAAAGTAAAACAAACCAAAGTTTAAATCGTTGGAACAATTTAAAAGAAACCACTCGGTTATTTTTAAAACAGATATTTTTAAATGCGGAGATTTAACCACTCCTTTTAAAAGCTATCAGGTTCCTTCGGTTATATCAAGTTCACTACGTTCACGGTTTCGCCAAAACCATTCGTAGCCCTCCGTCATTTCATCTGGGTTTTCAGTAGTATTCAAGCTATGTATTTTGACCTAACGCCAAGGCATAGTGTTTGGTAGCTGCTGGATATTCATTTGTTGCATAGATAGATGAGTTAGTTTGGGACAGTCGTATTATCATTTTGGCCGAACGTCAAGGATATATACGGATGGGTTCAAACTGACAGGATAATGATGGGCAGAACTTGACATGTGACTTATGACATTTTGACCTAACGCCAAGGTCATAAGAGCATGGGGCAAAAACTTATATCGGGAATTTCTAAAGAAACTGAAATTTGCAAAGAGATGCATACCATTTGGAGTTTGATGAATGTTGGTAGGATTCCTTCAACATTATCATACGATGATATTTGGATCCCGATCCTACTGTGAGTATATGCTACTTATCAGGATATTCGTCGCTTAACGATCAATGCTATAAACCTAGTAGGTGTCCAGAAAAGTGTCAGCGGGGTTACGCCCCCAGAGAAAAGAGGTTCTTTAATTAAGGAACTTCGCGAAAGCGTTGGAAAACCTCCCTCGAAGTATCGACACCGGCCTGGCTGAACGGTTAAGCAAGTATTGTACGGTGAGAATAGTCTTGGCTAATTCTTCTTTTATGGTTTGAGGAAGGATTCGAGAAACAGTGGGAGCCATCCAGTTTAGATAAACTAAAAACCACTCTAAACTTGCAAGAGCATCATGCTAAAGAGTTTTCTTCTCTCTCTCCTAATTGCAGCGACCCTGAAAATGACTGGACTTAAGTTACTTTTAGAGAAAAATATACTGACGGGGCCAAACTATAAAGATTGGCTGCGGAATGTCAAGATGGCTTTGACCTATGACAAACTGGGGTACGTCCTCACCGCTACAGCACCTGCTGTCCTTGGTCCCAAATCCAGCAATGCGGATAAGGAAATCCGTAAAACCTGGGATTTAGATTGCGCGAGAGCCAAGTGCATCGTGCTTGCCTCGATGAACAATGAACATCAGAGGAGGCACGAGGATATGTCTCTAGATGGCATATTTCTCCATACAAAGGAACTTTATGGAGAGCAATCTCGTATAGCAAGATACGAGACCTCGAAGAAACTGTTTCGAGCGAGGTTGGCTGTCGGGTCATCCGTAGGTGAACATGTCCTACAGATGATCGGCTATATTGAAGAGCTCGCGGACCTTGGGACGACTTTGGATAATGAGCTCTATACAGACCTCGTTCTCCAGTCCCTTCCTCCCACCTACGCCCAGTTTATCCTCAACTTCAATCTTCAAGGAAAAGAAGTTGAACTTGCGGAACTCCTGAACATGTTAAGGAGTGCAGAGGGCACCTTGCAGAAGGCAAGGGAAACACCCGCTATGTTTGTTGGCGGATCATCTTCTTCCGGGTCCAAGGCTAGGGCCAAAGGAAGGAAGAAGAAGGCCGCACCCAGACCTAGAGGAGGTGTAAGTAAGGTGGGAAAGAAGGGAAAGAAAAAGTTTACAGCACCGGTAGTTGGCCTGGATGAGTGCTTCCATTGTCACAGGAAAGGGCACTGGAAGAAGGATTGCAAGGCGTGGAACGCCAAGAACCAGGAACCGAAGCAAGCTGTGGCTTCGACTTCAGGTGTGTTTGTAATTGAGAATTGTCTGTCAATCAACTCTACTTCCTGGGTATTGGATACCGGGTCAGGATCTCATATTTGCAATTCATTGCAGGCACTGAGAAACCGTAGAGTGCTGAAGGAAGGTGATATGATCCTCAGGGTTGCTAACGGAGCTAGCGTGGGAGCTGCGTCCGTCGGGGATTATCACCTAGGATTGACGAGTGGACACATTTTGGTTTTACATAACTGTTATTTTGTACCCAGCCTAACGTGTAATATCATATCAGTTTCCTTGTTATCAAATAAAGGTTATGATTTCACGTTTGTAAGAGATGTTGTCAACATCCACCTTAATCATGGTTTGATTGGGTCCGGTACTCTAAATAACGGCATATATGTGTTAAACCAACTCCAAATTTTCAATGTCCAGAACACACTAAAAAGAAAGTCTCCAGATTTAAATAAAGCTTTCTTATGGCATTGTAGACTGGGTCACATCAATGAGAGAAGGTTGACTAAGTTGCATAGAGAAGGATATTTGGACACGTTCGAATATCAAACTTATGACACTTGTCAATCTTGTCTCAAAGGAAAGATGACAAAGACTCCATTCACTGGACAAGGAGTAAGAGCAAGCGAGCTCTTAGGACTCATACACAGCGATGTATGCGGTCCAATGTCTACACATGCGAGAGGTGGTTATTCCTATTTCATTACTTTCACGGATGATTACTCAAGATACGGATTCATTTATCTGATGAAACATAAATCCGAGGCTTTTGAGAAATTCCAAGAGTATAAGAATGAAGTAGAAAACCAAACCGGCAAAAGTATAAAAACACTAAGATCTGATCGAGGTGGAGAATACTTGAGTGCCGAGTTCCTAGGTTACCTAAAAGAGAAAGGAATTCTCTCTCAGCTTACTCCTCCATACACTCCACAGCATAACGGTGTATCGGAGAGACGGAATCGAACCCTATTGGATATGGTACGATCCATGATGAGTAATGCTGAGTTACCGCGATCTTTCTGGGGTTATGCGCTAGAATCAGCGGCATATCTTTTGAACATGGTACCTACCAAGACTGTGCCTACCACTCCATATCAGATGTGGAGTGGGAAGAAACCCCATCTACAGTATGTAAAGATTTGGGGATGTCCAGCTTTTGTTAAAAAGCAGCATGTGGACAAGCTCGAGGCACGATCAGTAAAATGTTTGTTTGTGGGATATCCAAAGCACTCCAGGGGATATCTATTCTATTACGCAGAGGAACAGAAGGTATTTGTTTCTCGTAATGCCCATTTTCTAGAACATCAGTTTTTAGAAAAGGAATCAAGTGGGAGCGAAATAGAACTGGAAGAAATTCCAGAACCACAAACTACTGCTGAAAGTTTGGTAAAACCAGAGGTTCAAGAAGAACAGAACATTCCCGCACCCCTCCGCAGGAGTAGTAGGCCGTCTCGTCCGCCTGAGAGATACTACGGTTTTCTCATAGATGGGGATAGAGAGGATTGCATCATAGATGATGATGAACCTACTGACTTCAGGCAGGCCATCCAGAGCGGCGACTCGGTACGATGGCTAGATGCAATGCGGACCGAAATGGAGTCCATGTACACCAACAAAGTATGGACTTTGGACTTTGCTCCAGATGGGGTAAAACCCATAGGATGCAAATGGATCTTCAAGAAAAAGATTGGTGTAGATGGACAGGTGGAAACCTATAAGGCTAGACTTGTTGCAAAGGGTTTTCGTCAAAGACCTGGTTTGGACTATGACGAAACTTTTTCTCCAGTGGCTATGCTCAAATCCATTCGGGTCCTTCTTGCTATTGCTGCCTTCCATGATTATGAAATCTGGCAGATGGACGTAAAGACGGCTTTTCTGAATGGAAATTTAGAAGAAAGCGTCTATATGGATCAGCCAGAGGGTTTCAATCAGAGTGGGAGCAGCGGGAAAGTATGCAAGCTGCTTAAGTCTATTTATGGACTAAAGCAGGCATCGCGGAGTTGGAACATCTGTTTTGATGAGACAGTCAAAGAATATGACTTTATCAAAAATCCAGATGAACCGTGCATATATAGTAAAGTTGTGGCCAGAAGTGTCGTATTCCTCGTCTTGTACGTGGATGACATTCTATTGATAGGAAATGACATTCCTATGCTACAATCTGTCAAAGGATTCTTGTCACAAAGGTTCTCCATGAAAGACCTGGGTGATGCCTCTTACATTCTGGGGATCCGGATCTATCGTGATAGATCCAAGAGGATGTTGGGACTTTCACAGTCCAGGTATATCGACACTGTACTGAAAAGATTCAGTATGGAAGATTCAAAGCGCGGTAATCTACCGGCTTGTCACGGAATCACCCTCTCCAAAGAGATGTCTCCCAAGACTGATTTGGAAAGGGAACGCATGTCTATTATACCCTACGCTTCTGCGGTAGGCTCTATAATGTATGCGATGTTGTGTACCAGACCAGATGTAGCTTACGCACTAAGCGTGGTAAGCCGGTATCAGTCAGACCCAGGGGAGAAACACTGGATAGCAGTAAAGAACATTCTTAAGTACCTGAGGAGGACTAAGGAGATGTTCTTGGTTTACGGCGGAAAAGACCTCAGGATGGAGGCCTTTGCTGATTCCGGCTTCCAGAGTGATAAGGACGATTCCAAGTCCATGTCGGGTTATGTCTTTACCCTCAATGGAGGGGCGGTGTGCTGGAAGAGCTCCAAGCAGGACACCGTTGCTGACTCGACGATGGAAGCGGAGTATATAGCTGCTTGCGATGCCGCAAAAGAAGCAGTCTGGATGAAGAAGTTCCTAACAGAACTTCAGGTGGTTCCTACCATAGTTGATCCAATACCTCTGTATTGCGACAACAACGGAGCTATAGCTTTAGCGAAGGAACCAAGGTCCCATCAGAAGTCCAGACACATCTTAAGGCGGTATCACCTGATCAGGGAGATCATTGATCGTCAGGAGATCGAGGTTCGGAGAGTTGCTTCAGAAGAGAACATTGCTGATCCATTCACGAAGGCCCTTCCTCAGATTCAGTTCGAGAGGCTGCTCGAGATCATTGGTCTGCGATATGCCAGTACATGGCCCTAGTGCAAGTGGGAGATTGTTAGTGTTTATGCCCTAGAAGGCCATTACTGTATCATACTAGCTTGTATATTACTTAATGGAAGCTTGGGATATTCACATGTATATAACAGTCTTGCTAAACATGGTAGTATGCTACTTGGTTTTTCTATCTTAATATGTGAGTGTACGTATTGATAGAGCTCTTAGGATCTTGCTTGTCTACCAGCGTTGTGATGGCAGTCACACTAGTGGGGGCTGGGTAGTCTACAAGCACATCCTTATTCAGGTCCCCGGTCGTTGGATTATCGAGACAGAGCATCGATACTCCGGAGTAGACTGGTGTGTACGCTTCTCATCCCAGTTGGGGAGATGGTCTGTCCCACAGCCGTCAGTACGTCGTACTGGAGATAGTATACAGGTGCTCGTTAGGTTACGGGTACACCGGACAGGACTCACAGGGAACTGTTGGTTGGTTTGATACCAGTCGTCGGTAAACAGTTCCCAGGTGACATGAGTACAGCGTAGTCCGCAGACTTGACACTGCTACTTCGCCTCGAGTGTGTCCCACTGTTCTTAGATTGCTACCCTACCACGGCTCAAAGGAGTCGTGCAAACAGGTAGCAGTTGGGTGCAGTCCCGAGCACTTGGAGGCAGTGGCGGTTAGACAGGATTCGTCCCTCCCGGTATTGGGAGTAGATATCGTGCTGTGTCAGAGAGCCATTACGCAAAGTCCCTGGCCAGGGCAAGCGAGATTTGCTGGTAGGTTCCAGCAGTTTCTCAGGGTGTAATGGGCTTCACTCCGACACGACTTATACCGCTTTTAGGGGACTGACGCTTGCCGCCCCCCTAGGCCCGATATGCGATAGTCATGGACGAACGGACCGGACTGTATGGAGATTGTCACATCAGACTCAGTAGGAGTTCGGATGGGTTTACTCATCGGCCTTCTTATCGACAACTACCTGGGGACCGTTACGTACAGCTAGTGCCGCTTGCGGTCTGTGGTTAAACCCACTGCCAGCGTAGTAGTCGAGTCTCTAGAGTCCCACACAGAGAGTTTCCTACTCCAGGCGAAACGATATAGAGGTTGCATGGTTTTGCGACAAAGGGTTCGGACGCATACGTGCGTTTACGCGCGTACGACTTTCGGACAGATTTTACCAGTCGGCTTTGGTTTAAGCCAGTTACTGGTATCCGGTTATTGGATTTTTACAGTCTAAAGTTTTTCCGTATTTTTGCGGATCGGAGGGGCGTTCTCGTAATTACTCGAGAAGCTTCTAGAAGTGGTGACTAAGGAGGTTTAGGTGTCATTTGCATTAAATGAGTTTAGTGAGTCATGAGGGTGATTCATGCATATCATTAATGCATGATAAATGCTTAATGAGTCATGGTTATGAATCACCACTAGATATTTATGAAACTTCATTATTCATCATTTTAGTTTTCTTTTATGAATGAATATTAAAGGTTCATATATATTATGATAGATTTACTATTCTCATTACAATCATTCTCACCTTCTCTCTCCTCAAGCTCTCTCTCTTCAAAAGACTAATCCTCACCCTCATGTGTTGAGATCTAGGATTAGTAAGACTAATCAATCCATAACCATCTCTATATTACACCTAGCTTCTTTGATTAGCAATCAAAGTTGGTTAGTTACCTCAAGTTAGAGGTTTAGCTTGGAGTTTCGCTCTCGGGTGGATCGTCTACTACCTAGAGAAGGCCGAGGAGAACCAAGGAGGACATAAAGAAGAAGGACCGGTTCATTAGGTATAATCCCTAATCTCTTATGTAAAGAAACTCATAAGAATACGGTTTTTAGGGTTTAGCTTCGATTCATGCGGTTAGTCGATGTTCGTTGTTTGAACTTGATAGTTTTTGTAATTTCCGCCTCCCCATAAGTACTGGGGTGTACTACATCGACTTACAGTAAACGTCAGACCCCAATAAATTGATAAGTCATGACGATATGAGGCTCATAACGGGTTGAGAAACTACTGATAACACTTACCAGTAAATCTCAAAATTAGCCCTGGCCAGGGACTTCCAGTTATAGCCAATCGAGCACAGCACGACATCTACCCCCAATACTGGGAGAGATGAAATCCCCTCCTATCGCTCATTGCCTCCATGCGACTCGGGACTGTAACAAAAAACCACCGTTTTGCACGTCCTCTTAAATGTGGTAAGGTGGAAATCAAAGCACAGTGGGAATCACACAAGACTCTATGACGATCTCGGGACTATAGACTAACATGTACCAGTGTCACCAGAGAACTGCTATCAGACGTCATCAGGTATAATACCATCTAGGAGTTCTCGGCGAGTCCGTCCAGTGTACCCAGTCTCCACTGAGCACCCGTATATCATCTCTGTTGTCAAACACCAATGGATATGAGATCATCCATCGCCCATCTCATGGGTTGAGAAGCGTATACGCTAGTCTACTCTGGTATATCGATGCCCTGTCTCGATACCGTTAGGTTTACCTAGCACCCTATGAGAGGTTTGGAAGCATCACATGTCAGAAATATTAAGTTTTTAGAGAGCTAAGTGAACACACAAAGAATCAATCCTAGAAAAATTAGGGTTTCATAACATTACAAGTAACAAAGGCTAGGGTTTTGAGAGTACAACCTTTGTAGCTCCCTATTCTTGACTCCTTGGCCACTTGAGAGTTGGAAAACGGTTAGCTTGAGGTTTTCTAGCGTCCACGACGATCCATCCGAAGCTCCTTTGTCCAAGCTTGCAACTTCACTTTATCAAGAGAATGAAATGAAGCTAACACTCTAAACAAGTGGGCAAGACTTGTGTAGAATGGTGTTGTGGTTCTCTTCCTCACTTTAAAATCCTATCTTGTTGAGTATTTTGCTCACTTGAAAGATCTAGAGAGCAAAAGAGCAAGGTTGAAGAAGATGATGGCTTTTTTAAGAAGAAGAGAAAAGATAATCTTATGAAAGGAAAAAGAAAATATATGTATATATATTTATTTCTTCTCATCTCAAACCATGGTTAAATGATAAAGATATTATTTAATTTGAGTTAAAACATGAAAGAAAAGTTTAATCCATGGTTAAGAGTAGGTAAGCATGGTTAAGTCAAAGAAGGGTGTAGAAACAAACCATGAATTATCCTTTCCTTTTTCATTTTGTTTTAAAACAAATAGAAGTAATAATCCATATAAATAACCAAGGTGTGAGTCTTATATTGCCACCATTTTCTATGTGTAAACAACCATGATAGAATGATGTATGTATGCATGTGTGCATGCACATCCATATGTGCATGAACAAGAATGAATGCATACATGCATGCATACATCCAAAAAGAATAAGAAAGGATTTCTAGTGAGAAGCTAATGGTTAAATGATAAATCAACACTTGATTTATCAACCCGGTCATATCACATACGACCCGACCAAAAGCAAGCCGCCCGATTAATATACGGTATCTCATACGCGTATTTTAACCGGTTCCATGCGCATATCGCATACGCGCACCACAACGTTTCTCCTGGACTACGTAACTCCTTTGTGGGACTCTAAGACTTGTCAATACGCCGGCAGTGGGTGATGATCATATCAAGCACCCCCAAGCTGCAAGCGGTCAGCTAAACGTAACGGCCACCCGGGTATTGAGCGATCAGAAGAAAACAAGCGAACCTGCTACAACTGCCGTCGAGCCAACCGGCAACACTACCGTACAGTCCGATCACTTCGTCAGATTTGCTGCATATCGAGCATAGGGTTGGTCACGTCGACCCCAATAACTCAATAAGTCGTGCCGGTGAATGTTCTATAACAGATCGAGAAACTACTGATAACACTTATCAGTAAATCTCAGCAGCCCTGGCCAGGGACTTACTGATATAACCAGTCGAGCACAGCACAGCATCAACTCCCAATACCGGGAGAGACGAAACCCCTCCTATCGCTCATCGCCTTCGTGTGTCTCGGGACTGTACCCAACGGCCACCTGTTTGCACGACTCAGTAGAGTGGTGGTAGGGTGGTAATCAAAGTACAGTGGGAGAGCACACAAGACTCTATGACGATCTCGGGTCTACAGACTAACCTGTACCAGTGTCACCTGAGAACTGCTATCCGACGATAGATATAATTCCATATAGGAATTCTCGGTGAGTCCGTCCAGTGTACCCAGTCACCACTGAGCACCCGTATATGATCTTGATGTCAAACATCGATGAATGTGGGAACATCCATCGCCCATCACATGGGTTTAGTATCATATACGCTAGTCTACTCTGGTATATCGATGCCCCGTCTCGATGCACCTACGACTAGGGACATTTCAGGATATGATTATAAACTACAGATGTCCCACTAGTATGATCTCTATCATAATCACTGTAGTCAAGCCGATATCCTCAGGGCTTTATCAGCATGTATGAATGAATAAAAGCATGATCAAATCAACATGTCAGATAAAGTAGAACCAGATAGCATACTATCATGTCGAGCAAGAATGTACACTGAATATATATATACATGTACAGATACATCCACTATCATATAATGGCCTCTAGGGCATACATATATCCAACAATCTCCCACTTGCACTAAGGCCAGTTATTGGCGTATCTTATACCCAACATCTCAAAAAGTCGCTCATGCTGCGGCTGAGGGAGGGCCTTGGTGAGTGGATCCGCGGCGTTATTCTTTGTGTCTACTCTCTTAATCTCGATCTCGCGGCGATCTACAATCTCCCGGATCAAATGAAAGCGCCTCAGGATGTGTCTGGACCGCTGATGGGACCTGGGCTCCTTGGCTAACGCTATAGCCCCATTATTATCACAATACAATGGTATTGGATCAATAATGCTTGGAACTACTCCTATCTCCGAGACGAACTTCTTCATCCAGACGGCTTCCTTGGCGGCATCATTTGCAGCAATGTACTCAGCCTCCATCGTAGAGTCTGCAACGGTATCCCGTTTGGAACTCTTCCAATTTACCGCCCCTCCATTGAGGGTAAATACAAACCCTGAGATAGATTTACTGTCGTCCTTATCGCTCTGGAAGCTGGAATCGGTAAAGGCCTCCATTTAGAGATCTCCATTACCATACACCAAGAACAATTCTTTAGTCCTTCGTAAGTACTTAAGAATGTTATTCACAGCTGTCCAGTGATTCTCCTCTAGGTTCGATTGATACATGCTTACAACACTAAGTGCATAAGCTACATCTGGGCGTGTACATAACATCGCATACATTATAGATCCTACTGCCGAAGCATAGAGTATAATGCTCATGCGAGCTCTCTCTTCATCGGTCTTTGGACAAGAATCCTTGGAGAGAGTGACTCCATGGCAAGCGGGTAAGGCACCCCGCTTGGAGTCTTCCATACTAAACCTTTTTAGGATGGTGTTGATGTACCTGGTTTGGGACAATCCCAATAACTTTTTGGATCTATCCCTATAGATCCTTATGCCCAGGATGTATGTGGCATCACCCAGGTCCTTCATGGAGAACCTTAGTGATAAGAAAGATTTGACCGACTGTAGCATAGGAATATCATTTCCTATCAGAAGAATGTCGTCCACCTACAATACGAGGAATGTGACAGCTCTTCCTACAGCCTTCTTATAAACACAAGGTTCATCTGGATTTTTGATGAAATCAAACTCTTTGATGACATCATCGAAACAGATGTTCCTACTCCGTGATGCCTGCTTTAACCCATATATGGCTTTAAGCAATCTCCATGCTTTCCCGCTGCCCCCACTGTCAATAAAGCCCTCTGGGTGATCTATATAAACGCATTCTTCTAAATCCCCATTTAGAAATGCTGTTTTAACGTCCATCTGCCAGATTTCATAGTCGCAGTGAGCAGAAATAGCAAGTAGGATCCAAATGGATTTAAGCATGGCTACGGGCGAAAAAGTTTCGTCATAGTCCAAACCTGGTCTTTGACGAAAACCTTTCGCCACAAGTCTTGCCTTATAGGTCTCTACCTGCCCATCTACACCAATCTTTCTTTTAAAGATCCATTTGCATCCCACAGGTTTTACCCCAGGGGGTACAACGTCCAACGTCCAAACTTTGTTGGTGTACATAGACTCCATTTCGGATCTCATGGCATCCGGCCACTTTACAGAGTAACCACTCATGATAGCTTGCTGAAAACTGGTAGGATCATCATTATCCATGATGCAGTCTTCTCCGTCACCATCAATGAGGAACCGTAGTACCTCTCCGGTGGGCGAGAAGTCCTACTAGACCTACGGAGTGGCCGAGGTTCTTCAGTTTCTATTGCAACAGCCGGTCAACCATGTCGTCATTTGTAGTTTGTGTCTCTAGAACCTCTTCTAGATCCACCACATTGCCATCATCTTTATCTATGAGAAACTTTTTTCCAAGAATGTGGCATGCTGAGAAACAAACACCTTTTGTTCCTCCTTATGGTAGAATAGATATCCATATGAGTTCTTTGGATATCCCACAAAGTTACACATAACCGACCGTGTCTCGAGTTTGTCTGGATTCTGCTTTTTAACATAGGCCGGGCAACCCGAGTTTGTCTGGATTCTGCTTTTTAACATAGACCGGGCAACCCCAAATCATAATTCTCTTAAGAGATGGTCTCTTCCCATGCCATATCTCATATGGCGTGGCAGACACGGTTTTGGTTGGAACCCTGTTCACTAGAAACGCTGCAATCTCCAATGCATGCCCCCAAAATGAGATGGGTAACTCAACATCACTCATCATGGATCGGACCATATCTAATAGGGTCCTATTCCGCCGTTCAGACACACCGTTGTACTGTGGTGTGTAAGGAGGAGTGAGCTGAGAGAGAATCCCATTCTCTTTTATGAAGTTTGCAAATTCCGTACTGAGATACTCTCCACCTCTATCTGATCGAAGTATCTTGATACTCAAGCCGGTTTGTTTTTCTACTTCTTGTTTATTTTCAATGAATTTCTCGAAAGCTTCGGACTTGTGCTTTAATAAAAATACATGACCGAATCTTGAGAAATCGTCAGTGAACGTAATGAAGTATGAAAAATTGCCTCTATCCTGTGTAGACATTGGCCCGCATACATCACTATGTATGAGGCCAAGGAGCTCAGTAGCTCTTTCTCCGTGTCCGGTAAACGGAGTTTTGGTCATTTTACCCTTGATACAAGACTGGCAAGTCGCATAAGATTTATATTCAAAAGGGTTTAAATATCCATCTTTGTGTAACTTGTTTAGTCTTGTTTCATTAATATGACCAAGTCTACAGTGCCAAAGAAAATCTTCATTTAATTCTGAAAGTATCTGATACCAATGTTAGGTTTACCTAGCACCCTATGAGTGGTTTGGAAGCATCACAAGTCACAAAGATTAAGTTTTTAAAGTGCTAAGTGAGCACACAAAGAATCAATCCTAGAAAAATTAGGGTTTCATAACATTACAAGTAAAAAAGGCTAGGGTTTTGAGAGTACAACCTTTGTAGCTCCCTATTCTTGACTCCTTGGCCACATGAGAGTTGGAAAACGGTTAGCTTGATGTCTTCTAGCGTCCACGACGATCCATCCGAAGCTCCTTTGTCCAAGCTTGCAACTTCACTTTATCAAGAGAATGAAATGAAGCTAACACTCTAAACAAGTGGGCAAGATTTATGTAGAATGGTGTTGTGGTTCTCTTTCTCACTTCAAAATCCTGTCTTGTTGAGTATTTTGCTCACTTGAAAGATCTAGAGAGCAAAAGAGCAAGTTTGAAGAAGATGATGGCTTTTTTAAGAAGAAGAGAAAAGATAATCTTATGAAAGGAAAAAGAAAATGTATGTATATATATTTATTTCTTCTCATCTCAAACCATGGTTAAATGATAAAGATATTATTTAATTTGAGTTAAAATATGAAAGGAAAGTCTAATCCATGGTTAAGAGTAGGAGAGCATGGTTAGGTCAAAGAAGTGTGTAGAAACAAACCATGAATTATCCTTTCCTTTTTCATTTTGTTTTAAAACAAATATAAGTAAGAATCCATATAAATAACCAAGGTGTGAGTCTTATATTGCCACCATTTTCTATGTATAAACAACCATGATAGAATGATGTATGTATGCATGTTGCATGCACATCCATATGTGCATGAACAAGAATGAATGCATACATGCATGCATACATCCAAAAAGAACAAGAAAGGAGTTCTAGTGAGAAGTTAATGGTTAATTGATAAATCAAAACTTGATTTATCAACCCGGTCATATCACATACGACCCGACCAAAAGCAAGCCGCCCGATTAATATACGGTATCTCATACGCGTATTTTAACCGGTTCCATGCGCATATCGCATACGCGCACCACAACGTCTCGCCTGGACTAGGTAACTCCTTTGTAGGACTCTAAGACTCGTCAATACGCTGGCAGTGGGTGATGATCATATCAAGCACCCCCAAGCCGCAAGCGGTCAGCTAAGCGTAACGGCCACCCGGGTATTGAGCGATTAGAAGAAAACAAGCGACTTGCTACAACTCCCGTCGAGCCAACCGGCAACACAACCGTACAGTCCGGTCTCTTCGTCAGATATGCTGCATATCGAGCCTGGGGATGGTCACGTCGACCCCAATAACTCAATAAGTCGTGCCGGTGAATGGTCTATAACATATCAAGAAACTACTGATAACACTTATCAGTAAATCTCAGCAGCCCTGGCCAGGGACTTACTGATATAACCAGTCGAGTACAGCACAACATCAACTCCCAATAGCGGGAGAGACGAAACCCCTCCTATCGCTCATCGCCTTCATGTGTCTCGGGACTGTACCCAACGGCCACCTGTTTGCACGACTCGGTAGAGCCGCGGTAGGGTGGTAATCAAAGTACAGTGGGAGAGCACACAAGACTCTATGACTATCTCGGGTCTACAGACTAACCTGTACCAGTGTCACCTGAGAACTGCTATCCGACGATAGATATAATTCCATATAGGAGTTCTCGGTGAGTCCGTCCAGTGTACCCAGTCACCACTGAGCACCCGTATATGATCTTGATGTCAAACATCGATGAATGTGGGAACATCCATCGCCCATCACATGGGCCTAGTATCATATACGCTAGTCTACTCTGGTATATCGATGCCCCGTCGCGATACACCTACGACTAGGGACATTTCAGGATATGCTTATAAACTACAGATGTCCCACTAGTATGATCTCTATCATAATCACTGTAGTCAAGCCGATATCCTCAGGGCTTTATCAGCATGTTTGAATGAATAAAAGCATGATCAAATCAACATGTCAGATAAAGTAGAACCAGATAGCATACTATCATGTCGAGCAAGAATGTACACTGAAGATATATATATATATATATATACATGTACAGATACATCCACTATCATATAATGGCCTCTAGGGCATACATATATCCAACAGATACACCCACGACTAGGAGCATTACAGGATGAACTTATTAACTACCATGTCCCCACTAGTATAATCTGCATCATAATCCTGGTAGTCAAGTATATATCCTAAGGGCTTTACCAACATGTAACAATGAGACAGTATCAAGAGACAAGTATACATGTTAAGATAAAGAGCAACCAGATAGCATACAATCATGTTGAGTAAGAAAGTCCTCTCTACCACTATAATATACATCATATGTACAATAATGGCCTCTAGGGCATACATACAACTAACAGGTTATGCACTTGTGAAGCTGCATACCTATTGAATTCGGTTCCAACCAAATCATTTGCCTAACACTCCATATGAGATATGAAATGGAAAGAGCCCATGTCAAAAGCAAGTTATGATTTGGGGTTGTCCGGCCTATGTCAAAAGCAGAATCCGGACAAGCATTCGCAAGATCAGTTCTGTGTAAGGTTGTTGGATATCCTAAGCATTCGCAAGGGAATATCTTCTACCGAACCAAGGAACAAACGGTGTTTTCTTTCTCGGCATGACCAACTTTTTAGAAATGGAATTTACTTTGTAAGAAATCCGTGGTCAGGAGGTAGAACTGGAATAAGTTCCAGCTATACAAACTATAGCTGATGATTTGGTAGAACCGGTGGATTCAATAGCCCCCGACGAACCTCAGCCTCTCCGCCGATTTGGTAGGGTTCCTCATCCGCCTAGGAGATACTACGATTTCCTCGATTAAAGTGGGAGCAAGGAATGCATCATAAGATGATGATCTAACTTGTTTCGAGCAGGCTATTAAAGAAAGGTTCCGGCAACGCCCCGGCCATCAAAACGCGGCCAAAATGCGGAACAAAAATTTCTAAACTGGCGCTAACGTTACCCGATTTACGGATCGACCTTAAACCCTAAACTAGCAAAATAACTAAGAGTTTGAATCGTTATACCGAGTTGATCTGAGTCCTTCGGTATTCATTCCAATCTCCTAGCGGTTCTTTGACGATGTTTGGTTGTCGGTCTTCCTCCATCTCCGATGATCCACCTGAGGGAAACGGCGCAAGCTCTAGCCTCGACGAACGAGGCAATCGACGCTCTAAAGTCGCTAGAGATGGAGAGTGGGGGTGTATGAAAGTGTCATTACAATTTTCTCTCATCTCATGTGCTCCATGGAGCAACCATAGAAGAAGAATGAGGAGGTGAGGAAATCTTGGCATGAACAAAGGAAATTGGCTAAGTCTTTTTGTGTGAGAATGAGAGAGTAATCAAGTGTGTAATCCATCAAATGAAAATGAGCCCCATATCATTGAAGTTGCCGGCCCCCATTTCTCATTCCCACCAAAAAAGAAATCTTATCCAATGGCAATAAACAATTCCAAACCATACTATACACCATGCTTTGACTCATGCCCATACCATGAACTATGTTCATGCCACCTCATACATTCCACCTCATCATTAAACAAGTGAATTTCCATAAATGGAAAATCAAATAATGAGGTGGCAAAAACATCTAGAAGCTATCCCTTATATAATACGGAATACTTCCCGGTACATGTTGTTGAATATAGTGCCCTCAGAGTCAATTATTGGATCACAGGCACGTGATTGCAATGATTGAGGGAGGACCTATTCCGGTAGGATAGTCTTACTCAAGATGATAGTATGCTATCTGGTTTACCTTTATCATCGTGTACTGCTTTAGGTGACCTTACAGATCACTATTGCACGTTGATAGAGCCCCTGGGATTCTTGCTTGACTGCCAGCAGTATGAGGGCGATCATATACGTGGGAGCTGGTAGTCTATAAGCACATCCTTAAAAGGTCCCTAGTCGTGGGAGTTTTGAGACAGGGCATCGATACTCCAGAGTAGACTAGTGTGTACAGTCGAGACCCCGACGAGGGGCGGTGGCTGGTCTCACAAGCCACTGGTGTCAGTTGGTTCACCTAAGATGTATACATGTGCTTATTGGGTTATGAGTACACCGGACATGACTCGCCGGGAACATGCTAGTTGGTCTTATACCTGACGTCAGATGACAGTTCCCTGGTGACATGTGTACAGGTTAGTTCATCGACCTGGGGATCGTCATTTGTCTCGTATGAGTTCCCACTGTATTTTGATTACTACCTTACCACGCTCAAAGGAGACGTGCAAACAGGTTTTAGTTGGGTACAGTCCCGAGCCACATGGAGGCAGTGAGCGGATCTTCAGTGGTTCGTCTCTCCCGGTATTGGGGGTGAGGTCCTGCTGTGTCTAGGAGAGCCATTACACGAAGTTCTTGGCCAAGGCAGGAGATTTACTGGTAGGTATTCCAGTAGTATCTCAGGGTGTTCTGGGCTGCACTCCGACACGATTTGTACCGCTTTTGGGGGTCTGACTTTTACCAACCCCCTAGGCCCGCCATGCGATGCTCATAGACGAACGGACCGGACTGTACGGATATTGTCACTGACAGGCTCAGTAGGGTGTCAGGATGAGTTCGCTCATCGACGTCCCTTTTGGTCAATAGCTGGTAGCCCGTCATGTATGGCTAATACCTCTGACGTGCTAGTGGTTAA
The DNA here is from genome assembly GCA_030015575.1 of Agapanthus africanus. Classification (NCBI taxonomy): domain Eukaryota; kingdom Viridiplantae; phylum Streptophyta; class Magnoliopsida; order Asparagales; family Amaryllidaceae; genus Agapanthus; species Agapanthus africanus. The sequence goes on from JASDDO010000004.1 coordinate 215,572,521, forward strand.
ATCCACAGCCATAGTATTGACGAGTCTTTAGAGTCCCCCACAGACAGTTGCTCAAGTTTTCGGGCGAAACGCTGTAGAGACCGTATGGAGATATGGCAGGGTTCGATCAGATACGTGCGGTATTGCACGGATCATGATCGGACGGAAAATACTAGCGGGCTTTGGTTTAAGCCGGATCCTAATATAGTACAGTGTAGATGTTGTCTCATTGCATTTTGTATTCGGTCGGAATACAGATGCGGGGGTGTATACACAATATCGGGGTTTTCCTGTAATTTATTACGGGATCAGTTTTCTGGTGTTGCCAGTTTGATTTCCGTTTCGGCCATATTTCTTTGTATCTTTCATTGGCTGAAGATTGGTGGGGGAGGGCTTATTTGCAAATATGCAAATAAGTATTTTGGAGGGTTGTCTTTGCATATTGATGCTTCATGATGGTGCACTTTCATTGACTTCTTGACTTCATCATTGCATGACTTTTGGAAGTCATGATGGTTGGTTGAGTGTTGGTTTTAAGGTAATGATTTTATTCTCACATCATCACTCATCATTCTTGCTTCACATTTCTTATGGTCACCTCCTTTTGGGTTCCTACACTCACCACCATCATATGATCATATATTGTGGCCGGCCATTCCTAAGGGAGTGGGCTGACATTTTTGGGGTGATTTTGAGCTCTCATTTGGTTTCAAAATACAATCTAGTTCATCACAAAATTTCCATATATCATTTCCTCCACCAAAAGGCAACCTCCATACAAACCCCAAGAGACAAAGTATTCTACAGTTAACCTACAGCAACCTTGGGCACGTCGGCTCGCCAACTTCGTGCCCGAGTTGCCTCGGTCCAGAGGTGGGAGCCCGTAAAAGAAGCCGGCGATGTGGTGCCCTTCCGGCGAGGTGGTGGAGACCGGAGATTCCGCGGGGAGATCGGGACGACGACGAGAAGACCGAAGGACACGGATCGCTCGGTATATCTCTCTACCCCTTCTCTTGTTAGCTAGGACTAGTTTAATGGCCCGATCCGGGTTTATAGTGCGCGGTGGTGCCGGTATAAAAAGTTAAAGAAAACCATCGTTTCAGCATTCCGGCCTCGGATTGACGGCCGGGGCGCCACCGTGCACTTACAGTGGTATCAGAGCCTCGCCATTAACCTATTCTAGCTTTGTCTAACGTGTTTAAAGTTTCGATCGAGCAAAAATCCCAAAACCGCGTTTTTCATGCATATCAGTTTTCTGTCGAAATTTTTTTGGCTCCAAAATTTTTTCAGTATGTTGCAGAATGATGTGCAGGGAGTTCTAAGCATTCTGTGAAATTTTGGTTGCATGATCCCACTTTTCCACCGTGGAACCGCGGCCAAACCCATGCTTGGGCCGCGGTTCCGCCGCAATCTTGACTGTTCATGGCACCAAAATTTTACAGAGAGCTCCTGAATGGAAAATAGGGTTTTTGGAATGTTATTTTTTGGGCCCAGATTTCTTTGAGTGCTACAGTAGTGCTTGGGGCCCACTTGGAAAAATTTGATCGATCGAAAATTGTAAACATGTTAGTTCACAGTATTTACATTATATCTGCGATCGTGAATGTCACTCGATCGGTAAATCCTGTCTAACTGCTATAGCCCGGTTAGACGGATTTGCGAACGTGACATTCACGTTGATGTTCTGTGTTGTGCTGTGATGTTGCGTATTGGTCGTGGGGGATAGCCTGGATTCAATGGTAGTACAGTTTTTGTCGTATTATGTATATTTGATATTGCGGGGCGAGCGTCCGACATGTGGACTGCCGTCACTGCCTGATTGTATATTATTCTTTTGGGGCACGACCAGGTTGAGGTCGATGTACCCGTTGTATGTATATTTTACTTTCTGTACTAGGATTACCCCATGGTGGGGTGCACGGATAGCCGGGTTCTAGAGGGCAACAAGCCCGCATTTCATGGCATTGAGACGGAGGGGGCTTCACTTTAGAATTGATGGGCTATTCGCCGCACTCGTAGGGGGTACAAGTTGACCCAAGAAGGGGTGCCCAAGTTACCGGATTCCGTGAAGTGCTGGGTGGTCCATTCACGTTGCTGAAGGGGGCTGCCTCGCTTCAGGTTTTGGCGGGTAACTTGCCGCGCCCGTAGGGTCTAGGATTTCATTGCACAGGATATCCACACGACCAGGGGAACGTCGGGTTTCAGTAGCGGCTCTGTGAAACCCGGGGACCAAAGATATCTGTATTGTTCTGTGATGCTGTACATTTCTGTGATGTTGCATTTTATCGCGCCTTGAGCGAAATATTATATATTGATATATATACTAGTAGATGTTGTATATGTTTTGCATCCGCGCTAGTCCAGTCGCCACTCTGTGTAGAGTTACTAGGCACACTCAAGAGGTTCCACAAGGCATCAACCATGCCAAACAAAAATTTTCCGGTCCCGAGAATCCCTAATATAGATCGTTAACTAGAAGGATAGGCGAAAAGCAAGCAAGCAAACGACTTTGCTATTAAGTGAAAGGGATTACAACCTTTGTAGATCCGGTCCATCACTTCTTTAGCTCCGTGTTGACATCCCTCCACTGCGATCATCGGATCCCGGACTCTAGAAATGGTTTCGTCGGAGAAATGATCGGGCAAGGTCATTAACTTCGAGGCCGAAGATGATCTACGTCGGGGAGACTCAAACTCAAGCTATTCCTTTACTCGGTTGAAAAATTTGTGAAGAGAACACCCTATACTACATGGCAAGTGGTAGAGGATGAAGAAATAGGAAGTGGGTTCACTTTAGAATTGGATTTCTCACTCTTTTTCTCATGATGCCATTGGAGCTAGCATGCTTTTTCAAGCTTGATGAAGATGAAGAAGAAGAAAAGAATCATATGAATCCTTTCCAAAATGAAACTTATCCAATATATGATGGCACCATGGTTAAGTTAAGCCCTCATGCTTAACTCATGTACAGATTTAACCAAACCATTAGGTTAAGGGTTGGGTTAACTAATATCCTACACAAATGACAAAAGGGTTGACTTTGTCAATGCTTATCAAGCTTCATGAAGCTTGATAACTTTGACCAAAGTCTCAATTCTTTTGTTATTTTCTAGGAAAATAGTAAACCCTAATTTTAACCTTGAGTTGGTTCAAGTCTCATACACACAACTTGTTTGTATCATCAAGCATGATACAAACATGTACACTTGCATATATCACATATAAAGAATGTGCACATCCAAATGAGAAAATCAATCTTAAGTGAACCAATACTAGTTAATGTAAAGTAATATATCAAATACATAATTATACATTAAATCATTAAATCAACACTTGATTTAACGATCCGGTCATATCGCATATAACCGACTAATATCATGTGTATCAATGTATCGAATCAACACTTGATTCGGTAACCCGGATATATCGCATATAACCGATCAATGTCACATATCGCGAGAATAGAATACAGTATCACATACTGGTATTATTCTCGGTCCCGCACATATCTCATATGCGCTCCTATTTCGTTTCGCTTGAGCCAGGAAACCCCTGTGTAGGACTCTAAAGACTCGTCAATACGCCGGCAGCAGGTGATGATCATATGAAACACCCACAAGCCGTAAGCGGTCTGCTAAACGTAACGGCCACCCGGGTATTGAGCGATCAGAAGATCAATGAGCAAGCCCGCTCACACTCCAGTGAATCCAACGAGTAACACTACCGTACAGTCCGGTATGTTCGTCTGATATGTCGCATATCTCGTCTAGGGGTGGTAAACGTCAGACCCCAATTAGTCGATAAGTCGTGTCGATATGAGGCTTATAACGGGTCGAGAAACTACTGGTAACTCTTACCAGTATATCACTAAAGCTGCCTTGGCCAAGGACTTCCTGTTATAGCCAATCGAGCACTGCGCAACATCAACTCCCTATACCGGGAGAGACGAAACCCCTCCTATCGCTCATTGCCTCCATGTGATTCGGGACTGTACCCAAAAACAACCTTTTTGCACGCCCTCTTGGACGTGGTATGATGGAAATCAAAGCACAGTGGGAATCACACAAGACTCTATAACGATCTCGGGTCTACAGACTAATCTGTACCAGTGTCACCAGAGAACTGCCATCTAACGTAAGGTATAATACCATCTGGGAGTTCTCGGCGAGTCCGTCCAGTGTACCCAGTCTCCACTAAGCACCCGTATATCATCTCTGATGTCAAACACCAATGGATATGGGATCATCCATCGCCCATCTGTATGGGTCGTGAAGCTACACGCTAGTCTACTCTGGTATATCGATGCCCCGTCTCGATACACCCACGACTAGGGACCTTGAAGGATGTACTTATGGACTACCATCTCCCCACTAGTATGATCCGCATCATAGTCCAGGTAATCAAGTACACATCCTAAGGGCTTTACCAACATGTAACAGAGAGACAATCAGTGTACACGTTAAGGTAAAGAGCAACCAGATAGCATACTATCATGTCGAGCAAGAAAGTCCTCCCTATATATGTCCCAGCATCCACTACAATATACATCCAATGTATAGTAATGGCCTCTAGGGCATACACATAACTAACAATCTCCCACTTGCACTAGGGCTATCTGATAGCAGTGGTTGTAGTATCTCATACTCAACCATCCCATAAAAGTCTCTCTCTGGGAAAAGGCCTTTGTGAGTGGATCCGCCATGTTGTCCTCTGAGTCTGCTCTCCTAACCTCGATCCCCTGGAGATCAACCATCTCCACGATCAGGTGATACTGCCTTAGAATATGTCTGGATCACTGATGGGACGGGCATTCCTTGGCATAAGCCACAACTCCATTGTCACACAATGGGAGGAACGAAGTTCATCTCATGAACTAATATACACCCAGACTTCCTCTTTGGTAGCATCTTAAGTAGCGATGTATCAAGCCTTTATCGTCTAGTATGCCATGGTATCTAGCTTGGAACTCTTCCAACATACCGTCCCTTCACTAAGGGTAAAGACAATGCCTGTGACTGACATTCAGTCATCCTTATCACTCTGGAACCTTTCCAGTGATTCTCCCCAGGATCCATTGATACCTTCTCACTACAACTAGTCAGTATCCTAATATCCAATTAGATCTATCTCATAGATCCAAAACCCAGAATTTAGGAGGTATCACTTTGATCCTATATGGAGAATCCTTGTGATAAGCGGAGATTGACCGAGCGTAGCATAGGAAACTCCTTCCCTATCAAGAGTATGTTATCCACGTACACTACGAGGATCACCACCATACTCCCTACTACCTTTTTGTATATACAAGGTTCATCTACCATTTTGATGAAGTCAAACTCTTTGACTACCACATCAAAACATATGTTCCAACTCCGCGATGCCTGCTTTATCACATAAAACATCTTGCACACGTTTCCGCTGCTCCCACTGTCTACGAAGCCCTCTGGCTGTGTACTTATAGACTCTGTTTTCTAAATCATTATTTAGAAAAGCAGTCATGACACCCAACCACCAGATATCGTAGTCATGGTATGTAGCCGTGGCAAGTAGGATCTGGATGGACTTAAGCATAGCTACTTATAAAAGGTTTCATTATAATCCATAACTGGTCTATAATGCAGACCTTTAACAAGTCTAGCTTTGAAAGTCTCAACTTTTCCATGTACACCAAGTAATCTTCTCAACATATACTTGCTCCTGATGGGGATTTAACCCTTCAGATAAAGCAACCAAAGTCCATACTTTGTTGGTGTAAAAGGATTCCATCTCAGATCGCTAAGCATCCAGCCATTCTTACAGAGTCACACTCCTGATGGCCAGCTCGAAACTAGTCGGGTCATCATCTAATGATGCAATCCTTGCCCCCACTATCATAGAGAAACCGAAGTATCTCTCAGGTGGGTGAGGAACCCTACTAGATCGGCGGAGAGGCTGAGGTTCGTTGGTTGCTATTGAATCCTTTGGTTCTACCAAATCAACAGCTGCAGTTTGTATAGCTGGAACTGTTTCCAGTTCTACCTCATAACCAATAATTTCTTCACAAGAAATTCCCTTTCACAAAGGTGGCATGCTGAGTAACAAAACATCTTTTGTTCCTCGGTTAGGTAGAAGATATTCCCTTGCGTATGCTTGGGATATCCAACAAACTTCCACAGAACTGACTTTGCCTCGAGCTTGTCCGGATTATGCTTTTTAGACATAGGCTGGACAACCCCAAATCTTAACAAACTTAAGATATGGGCTCTTCCCTTTCCATATCATATATGAAGTGGTAGGCAACTGATTTGATCGGAACCCTATTCAATAGGTATGCAACTTCATAAGTGCATAACTCCCTAAAAGGAAATAGGAAACTCAGTAGTACTCATCATAGAGCACACCATATCACATAGGGTGCTATTGCTCCGCCCCGATATACCATCGTACTATGGTGTATACGTAGGAGTAATGCTGAGAGAGAATCTCATTCTCCTTTTGAATAATCCAGGAATTCCATGCTCAAGTATTCTCCTCCTTGATCACATCAAAGGACATAATACTTATACTCGTTTTTGGTTCTCTACTTCTAAATTATATTCTGTGAATATCTCAAAAGCTTCGGACTTGTGTTTCAACAAGAACATATGTTTGAATCTTAAGAGATCATCAGAGAATGTAATGAAGTACAAAGAACCGGTCTTGGCATGTGTAAACAGGGGACCTTCATACATCAACATGTATCATCCCAAGAGTTCACTAACTCTTTCTCTGTTTCCAATAAACAGAGCTATGGTCATCTTATCTTTGTGACATGACTGGCAAGTTTCACAAGATGTAAATTCAAACTAATTTAAATATGCATCTATATGTAACTTCAGCTAGTCGGGTCGTATTGATATGACCTAGTCTACAATACCTCAAGAAGGATTCGTTCATTTCTAAACTCTTCCTCTTGTGTGTGTTCTATATACTAAGAACTGTGGTTTGATTTAGAACGTTAATGCTTTTAGATAACGTGCCTGAACCGATCAACTATTGATATGGGAAATGTTCAAAACATTATCCAACAATACAAAATTATATCCTTCTTTACTAATAAAGAGACTGATATGATTTTGTATATCAGGTTCGGTATCTAATAACATTTATTCAGAATCAATGTATTCTGGTAATACATGGTGACAATGACCAACAGACTTGGCTGCAACACTTGCACCGTTTTCTGCCTCATGAAACTTATCACCCGTTCTCAGTTCTCTACCTTTCTGTAGCCCATGTAATATATTACATATGTGGGATCCTGATCCGGTATCACATACCCAGGACGTAGAGGTTACTGAGAAACAGTTCTCGGTAATGAATACACCCGAAGTTGATGCATCGGTATGCACTTTCTTCGTTTGGGGGCACGGGAAATCTGGTATTCCCCAATTTCCTGCTCTGTCTTATAACAATTATAAGTTGGAGCGGGACCAACGTTCCCCTGCACAGTATAACAAGCGGGTTCGGTCAAAATATCCGTTTTATTATCTTGATTAAGGCGTGACATGGTCGCTACCTGGAGAGAGAGAGAGAAGAAAACACTCTGCGTGCGCTCTTGCAAGATCAGATTGGTTATTATTTTATCTAATCAGGATGGCTCCCACTGTTTTTATCAAATCTTCCTTCAAACCCTAAAAGGAAAGACTAGCCGGGATTAATTACACGCTACAAGTTCGCCAATCTTTCAGCCAGGCCAGTGTCGGTACTTTGAGGAAGGTGCCCCGTGCTTTCGCACGGACCTAATTAATGTAAACCTCGTTTTCCCAGAGGCGTAACCCCGTTGACACCTTTCTAGACACCTACTTGATGGGCTAATTGTAATGTGTAAAACTCTCCCATGAGTAACAATTACTCGCAGTGGGTATCGGGATCCAACTATCTCATAGAAGGTATGCAATCTCATTGCAAATTTCAACACTTGAAATTCCCGATAATATTTTACCCCTAGCGTCCTATGACCTTGACAGAGGTCAACAAACCATAGGCTGCTAGTCAAGTTCAACCCGTCATTTCCTGATTGAAGTAAACCCACCCGCACGACCCTTGACAGAGGTCAACAAGGTCGCACGACTACCCTAAATCAATCACATCATATGTATATACAGATAAGCACTAATCAGCTACCGCACACTACGCCTTGACAGAGGTCAACAAACGCAGCACGAATACTAAATAGTACTTATCTGAAATGACGGAGGGCTACGACAGGTTTTTATGAAAACCTATTGCGTAATGAACTTGATATCGTTGTAGAATCAAATGATTTTAAAATGGAGTGTTTTTTAGGCTTTTCTAGTTTTGCTAAAGGGGTCACTCCCGGTGAAGGGATCGTCGGCCCTTTCCTCATCGAATAAGGTGCAGGATATATCATATATACCGCTGTGCAAAGCAAAAACTATAGGAGAAATCAAAAGACAAACTGAGGGTTGTAGCATCTGCCAGTTATTGCTAAAGGATTCACTCCCGGTGAAGGGATCTCGGTCCTTTCCTTATCGAATAAGGTGCAGGATGTTCTACAAGGAACACCGCGATGCAAAGCAAGAACTGTAGCTACCAGTTTTTGAAAATTTGATTCCACAACATCTTTAGGTTTCTTTTCTTTCATTAATCATATTAATGAAGTCCCATCATTTAAGTACCTAAACATCACAGATAAATACGACGTACACTTATGCCATCCGCATTCGCCTCGATGTCCCCTCGTGTACCATTAGGTTAGGTAACTAACGACAGAGTGGGGCTGGGCTAGCGCGAGTGCAAAACATAAGCAACATCTATATAATATATCATATATACTATATACAGTATTTATCACAGAACATCACATGATCACATCACAGATATTGCAGCAGAAGAAACATATGAAATATTGGATATACTAGGACGTCCGTGTTTTCAATACGAGCCAGTATAAAACACGGATTATACGGTCGCGATGAATAGCCAAACCCACACCCCTAGACCCCTACGAGAGCGGCAAGCAACCCTACCAATTCTAGAGTTAGGAGACTCGGACTCCACTCCTCGAGTTGGTCTCTCACTGGACTCCAGAGCCCGGTTACTTGTGCCCTCCTCCTTGGGTCTATCCTAGTGCGGAAAAGTAAATAATATACATCAACGGTGACAACTTCCGCTACCTGGAAGTGCCCCAATAAAAGAATATTACATACAAGTTTTTACATGAATGAAAATAAAAACTCTCATCTCACATAAAACCCCCGGCTATTCAAACACAACGATCCAATATAATATATCCAGCAACACATAACATCACATGTCATCAACGTAAGTAAATGTGCGCATCCCAATTGTCGTTGACATATAGCAACGAAACCAGCGATATCACATATTATACTTACGGTCGCAGAAAAGAAAGTGTAAAACTACAACAGTTGGAATCCGCAACCTTCTTAGACATCGCATGCCTAATTAAATGAATTCCTTAGACATCGCATGCCTAACAATTATAAACCCCGCATTTTAGTCTCGTTATCGAAAACACTTTTCAATATCAGGTCGGGTAATTCAACAAGATTCCCGAAAAACTGATCGAATGCTCGTCGCAAACTTTAGTAGACGGACGCACCCCCGATACCGTCGACGAAGTGCACCAAGGCGGAACACCGCTGCCGCGAGCACCCGAACGGATGCTTTCAGCGACGGGGTTCTCCTACAGTCAGTTGGTCGGGGCTAAGGGGTGTAGCTGTCTATTAAGTTTACCCGGCGAGTATCCGCGTACGCTACGTGATTGCGACGGACTTTTGATCACATCAAAATTCCGTGGCAACCGATCAAGTGAGACTAAAGTGCTATGTTTATAACATTCAAACCAGTTATCTCATAACTATATGTGGATTCCAAATATTTTACCACATTCCAGAAAAGTAGAAAATGTTAAACTTTCCGATCGAACAATCAAACACCCAAGTTTTCCCAAAACAGCTCAACTCTTGAAATAAGTTCAAAAACATCGAGTTCATGCCTCAGTACCAATGGTCCAGCCGTAGAAGGGTCAAGCCAACGCCTCACATGTGGCACGTCGTACTGCCCCAAACCCGAAGGTTCAAAGGGCAGTTCAAGACGGTTACATAATCGAGTTAAGGTTTGTTGTCTTCTAGAGGGTCCATTGCGTTACTTGCACTACTTAGAACGTTATTAAACTACGGAAAAATCCAACACTTGGAAATTTCCCGGCAGGGGAAAAAGTGGGTATTTATATCCGATCGAACTTTTTAACATGTTCAAAAAAATATCCGGAAGCATAACAAAATTAAAATCTCCGATCGAATCGACGATTACCAAATAAACCCCCAGAAAACTCAACACTTGAGTCAGTTTAAAATTACCCATAAAATAGCACTACAGAATATAAGAATTACTGTGCCAAGAAAAAGATCCAATCCCTCCGTATGGCCGCGGATCCGCAGCCCAAGCGTGGTACGGCCGCGGTTCCGCGGCGGTTTGGAAGGATTAGGAGCTCGTGTTTCACTATAATTCTTATTTTTCCCTGCTTAATTTTTCAGGTATTTTTAATTCAGAAAATACACGGTTTTGAAAAAATGTATAGAGAGGGGGTAAAATTTGGACGTATCGGGTTCGTTCGGAGTTTTAACTTCGTTAACACATCGCCTAAAGCTCTAGTTAGGCTCTGATACCATTGTAGGGTTACTAGGCACACTCAAGAGGTTCCACAAGGCATCAACCATGCCAAACAAAAATTTTCCGGTGCCGAGAAACCCTAATATAGATCGTTAACTAGAAGGATAGGCGAAAAGCAAGCAAGCAAACGACTTTGCTACTAAGTGAAAGGGATTACAACCTTTGTAGATCCGGTCCATCACTTCTTTAGCTCCATGTTGACGTCCCTCCCTGCGATCATCAGATCCCGGACTCTAGAAATGGTTTCGTCGGAGAAATGAACGGGCTAGGTCATTAACTTCGAGGCCGAAGATGATCTATGTCGGGAAGACTCAAACTCAAGCTATTCCTTCGCTCGGTCGAAAACTTTGTGAAGAGAACACCCTATACTACATGGCAAGTGGTAGAGGATGAAGAAATAGGAAGTGGGTTCACTTTAGAATTGGATTTCTCACTCTTTTTCTCATGATGCCATTGGAGCTAGTAAGCTTTTTCAAGCTTGATGAAGATGAAGAAGAAGAAAAGAATCATATGAATCCTTTCCAAAATGAAACTTATCCAATATATGATGGCACCATGGTTGAGTTAAGCCCTCATGCTTAACTCATGTAGAGATTTAACTAAACCATTAGGTTAAGGGTTGGGTTAACTAATATCCTACACAAATGACAAAAGGGTTGACTTTGTCAATGCTTATCAAGCTTCATGAAGCTTGATAACTTTGACCAAAGTCTCAATTCTTTTGTTATTTGCTAGGAAAATAGTAAACCCTAATTTTAACCTTGAGTTGGTTCAAATCTCATACACACAACTTGTTTGTATCATCAAGCATGATACAAACTTGTACACTTGCATATATCACATATAAAGAATGTGCACATCCAAGTGAGAAAATCAATCTTAAGTGAACCAATACTAGTGAATGTAAAGTAATATATCAAATATATAATTATACATTAAATCAACACTTGATTTAACGATCCGGTCATATCGCATATAACCGACTAATATCATGTGTATCAATGTATCGAATCAACACTTGATTCGGTAACCCGGCTATATCGCATATAACCGATCAATGTCACATATCACGAGAATAGAATACAGTATCACATACTGGTATTATTCTCGGTCACGCACATATCTCATATGCGCTCCTATTTCGTTTCGCTTGAGCCAGGAAACCCCTGTGTAGGACTCTAAAGACTCGTCAATACGCCGGCAGCAGGTGATGATCATATCAAACACCCACAAGCCGCAAGCGGTGTGCTAAACGTGTTAGTTATATGTATGCCCTAGAGGCCATTACTGTACATTGGATGTATATTGTAGTGGATGCTGGGACATATATAGGTAGGACTTTCTTGCTCGACATGATAGTACGCTATCTGGTTGTACTTTATCTTAACATGTATACTCTCTGTCTCTCTGATTACATGTTGATAAAGCCCTTAGGATGTGTACTCGACTTCCAGGACTATGATGCAGATCATACTAGTGGGGCCTGGTTAGTCAATGAGTACATCCTTCATTGTTCCTAGTCGTGGGAATATCGAGACGGGGCATCGATATTCCAGAGTAGACTAGCGCATATCTTCTCGACCCATGCGATGGGCGATGGATGATCCCATATCCATTGGTGTTTGACATCGAAGATGGTATGCGGGTGCTCAGTGGAGACTGGGTACACTGAACGGACTCGCCGAGAACTCCCAGATGGTATTATACCTCACGTCAGATGGCAGTTCTCTGGTGACACTGGTACAGCTTAGTCTGTTGACCCAAGATCGCCATAGAGTCTTGTGTGTCTCCCACTGTGCTTTGATTTCCACCCTACCACGGCTCTACTGAGTTATGCAAACAGGTGGTTTTTGGGTACAGTCCCGATTCACATGGAGGCAATGAGCGATAGGAGGGGATTCGTCTCTCCCGGTATTGGGGGTTGATGTTGTGCTATGCTCGACTGGCCATAACAGGAAATCCCTGGCCAGGGTTGCAGTGATATACTGGTAAGAGTTATCAGTAGTTTCACGAATGTTATGGACCTTACGTCGGCATGACTTATCGAGCTATTGGGGTCTGACGTTTACCACCCCTAGGCGAGATATGCGACATATCAGACGAACAAACCGGCCTATACGGTAAGTGTTACTGGTTGGATTCACAGGAGTGTGAGCGGGCTTGCTCGTCGATCTTCTGATCGCTCAATACCCGGGTGGCCGTTACGTTTAGCAGACCGCTTAAGGCTTGTGGGTGCTTGATATGATCATCATCCGCTGCCGGCGTATTGACGAGTCTTTAGAGTCCTACACAGAGGTTTCCTGGCTCAAGCGAAATGAAATAGGAGCGCATATGAGATATGTGCGGGACCGAGAATAATGCGTGTATGTGATACCGCATTTCATTATCGCGAAGAATGTGTCGAATGGTTGTATGCGATATAACCTAGTTATCGAATCAAGGATTGATTCGATAAGCCGATACATTGGATACTAGCCGGTTATATGCGATATGACCGGATCATTGAATCAAGTGTTGATTTAATGATTTAATGTATAATTATATATTTGATATATTACTTTGCATTAAATAGTATTGGTTCACTTTAAATGGATTTACTCACTTGTATTGCACATTGTATATATGATATATTTTGTGCACATAATTGTATCATGTTTGATGATACATTCTTACTTGGTTTTGTGTAAAGTATTGCACCATGGTTAGTGAGTGGTTAGGGTATCATTTCATTTGCTTATTCATTTATTTATTTATTTATTTTATTTGTTTCATTTGAAAAGAAAAGGAGAAAGATAAATGGTGGACTTATTTTGTTTTTGGTTGAAGCTTCTTGAAACCTTGACTAAGTCCACCATTCTTGTCTTTTCTCTAACCCTAACCACTCATCTAAACCTTGGTTAAATCTCTACACTAAACCATGGTTGAAGTCATGATAAGTATTGATTTATTTATCAAATAATTAATAACTTATCATATCTTCTTCATCTTTTTCATCTTTTTCTTCAAGAGCTGGAAAAAGAAAAGCTTTCTAGTTTAATGGCAACTAGCCAAATCAAGTGAGAAATCCAAATCTAAAGTCTACCCACTTCCTATTTCTTCATCCTCTACTACTTGCCATGTACTAGAGTGTGTTGTCTTCACAAGTTTCTTGACTTGGCGAAGGCGGAGCTCGTTCTTGTGATGCCTCGACGTAGATCATCTTCGGCATCGAACCGACGATCAAGCCCGCCCATTTCTTCGACGAAGCCGATACTTGAGTTCGGGGTTCGATTTGGACAGAGGAGGGAGATCATCGTGGGGCTTAGGAATTGGTGGACCGGATCTACAAAGGTTGTAGCCCCTTTCCTTTAGATACTTTTCCGTTTACTTGCATGCTTCACCTAGATATCTAGTAAACGATCCGTATTAGGGTTTGTAGGCACCCGTAAAATTTGATTTGTGCATGTTTGATCACTTGTGAGACTTCACTAGTGTGCCTAGGAACCCTACAGTGGTATCAGAGCCTAGCTAGAGCCTTAGGCGAAGTCTAGACGATGTTTGAAACCCGATCGAACCGAAAACCCAACCCGGAAAATGCTCTCTGTACTTTTTCTAATTTCGTGGATTTTTGAGAATTAAAAATATGCAGAAAAATTAGCAGGAAATTCTACGAATTACGGTGCAAAAAGTAACTAATGATCCCTCAAAAGTGCGGCGGAACCGCGGCATTAGCATGCTAATGCGGCGGTTCCGCTGCCGTTTTGTCTTATTAGGCATTCAATTTTGCACATTAATTCCTATTTTGCAGTGCTGGTTTTCCTGGGAATTTTTTTTTATCTGAAATCAAGAGTTGAGTTTTTTTTGGGTTGTATTAGGAGTTCGTACATTCGATCGGATTGTCTAATTTTGTCTATGTGTTTTTCGGATATTTTAGAATATGTTAAAAAGTTCGACCGGTTATAAATACCCAATTTTTCCCCTGTCGGGAAATTTCCAAGTGTTGGATTTTTCCGTAGTTTAACGACGTTCTAAGTAGTGCAAGTAACTCGATGGACCCTCTAGAAGACCACAAACCTTAACTCGATTATGTGACCGTCTTGAACTGCCCTTTGAACCTTCGGGTTTGGGGCAGTACGGCGTGCCACATGTTAGGCGTTGGCTTGACCCTTCTACGGCTGGACCGTTTGTATTGAGGCACGAACTAAATGTTGTTAGACTTATTTCATGTGTTGACCTGTTTCGGGAAAACTTGGGTGTTCGAATTTTCGATCGGAAAGTTTAACATTTTCTGTTTATTCGGAATGTGATACAATGATTGGAATTCACAATAGTTATGTGATAACTGAATGAATGTTATAAACAAAGCACTTTAGTCTCACTTGATCGGTTGCCACGGAATTTTGATGTGATCAAAAGTCCGTCGCAATCACGTAGCGTACGCGGATACTCGCCGGGTAAACTTAATAGACAGCCTCACCCCATAGCCCCGACCAAGTGACTGTAGGAGAACCCCGTCGCCGAAAGCATCCGTTCGGGTGCTCGCGGTGGCGGTGTTCCGCCTTGGTGCACTTCGTCGACGGTATCGGGGGTGCGGCCGCCTATTGAAGTTTGCGACGAGCATTCGATCAGGATGTCGGGAATCTTGTTGAATTACCCGACTTGGTATTGAAAAGTGTTTTCGATAATGGGACTAAAATGCGGGGTTTATAATTGTTAGGCATGCGATGTCTAAGTAATTCATTTGGTCAGGCATGCGATGTCTGAGGTGGTTGCGGATTCCAACTGTTGTAGTTTTACACTTTCTTTTCTGTGACCGTAAGTGTATTATGTGATGTCGCCGGTTTCGTTGCTATATGTCAACGACAATCGGGATGCGCATATTTACTTACGTTGATGACATGTGATGTTATGTGTTGCTGGATATGTTATATTGGATCGTCGTGTTTGAATAGCCGGGGGTTTTTATGTGAGATGAGTGTTTTTCATTTTCATTCATGTAAAAACTTGTATGTAATATTCTTTTATTGGGACGCTTCCAGGTTGCGGAAGTTGTCACCGTTTGTATATTATTTACTTTTCCGCATTAGGATAGACCCAAGGAGGGGAGCACAAGTAACCGGGTTCTGGGGTCCAGTGGGAGACCAACTCATGGAGTCGAGTCCGGGTCTCCTAACTCTAGAATTGGTAGGGTTGCTTGCCGCTCTCGTAGGGGTCTAGGGGTGTGGGTTTGGCTATTCATCACGACCGTGGAATCCGTGTTTTATACTTGCTCGTATTGAAAACACGGACGTCCTAGTATATCCAATATTTCATATGTTTCTTCTGCTGTGCTTTATCTGTGATGAGATCATGCGATGTTCTGTGCTATGTTCAGATAGATGTAGTATATAGTATATATGATATATTATATAGACGTTACTTATGTTTTACACCCGCGCTAGCCCTGCCCCGCTCTGCCGTTAGTTACCTAACCTAACGGTGCACGAGGGGACATCGAGGCGAATGCGGATGGCATAAGTGTACGTCTTATTTATCTGTGATGTTTAGGTAATTTAAATGATGGGATATTCATTAATGAGATTAATGAAAGAAAATAAACCTAATTGATGTTGTGGAATCGAATTTCAAAATAAAACAGGTAGCTACAGTTCTTGCTTTGCATCGTGGTGTTCCTTGTAGAACATCCTGCACCTTATTCGATAAGGAAAGGACCGAGATCCCTTCACCGGGAGTGACTCCTTTAGCAATAACTGGCAGATGCTACAACCCTCGGTTTGTCTTTTGATCGCTTCTATAGTTTCTGCTTTGCACAGTGATATATATGATATATCCCGCACCTCATTCGACAAGAAAAGGGCCGACGATCCCTTCACCGGGAGTGACCCCTTTAGCAAAACTAGAAAAGCCTCAAAAACATTCCATTTAAAAACTATTTGATTTCGCAACGAGATCAAGTTCAAAGCGTTAAAGGTTTTCACAAAAACTAGCCGCAACCCTCCGTCATTTTAGGAAGTAGAGTACTTAGTATTCGTGCTGTGTTTGTTGACCATAGTCAAGGCACAGTGTACGGTAGCTAAGTGATGTCTTCCTACACCGCATATGATGCGATTAGTTAGGACAGTCGCGTGACTTTGTTGACCTTAGTTAAGGGTCATGTGGGTGGGTCTAATTAATCACGAAATGACGGGTAGAACTTGACTAGTACTTATGATTTGTTGACCATAGTTAAGGTCATAGGTGCTAGGGGTAAAAACCTTAATCGGGAGTTTCAAGTGTTGGAATTTGCAATGAGATTGCATACCTTCTATGTGATAGTTGGATCTCGATACCCACTGCGAGTAATTGTTACTCCTGGGAGAGTTTTGCACTTTGCAATTAGCCGATCAAGTAGGTGTCTAGAAAGGTGTCAACGGGGTTACGCCTCTAGGAAAACGAGGTTTACAGTAATTAGGTCCGTGCGAAAGCACGAGGAACCTCCCTCAAAGTACCGACACTGGCCTAGCTGAAAGATTGGCGAACTTGTAGAGTGTAATTAATCCCGGCTAGTCTTTCCTTTTAAGATTTGAAGGAAGATTTGATAAAAACAGTGGGAGCTATCCTGATTAGATAAAATATATAACCAATCTGATTTTGCAAGAGCGCACGCAGAGTGTTTTCTTCTCTCTCTCTCCTGGTAGCGACCATATCACGCCTTAATCAAGATAATAAAACGGAATTTTGACCGAACCCGCTTGTTATACTGAGCTGGGGAACGTTGGTCCCGCTCCAACTTATAATTGTTATAAGACAGAGCAGGAAATAGGGGAATACCAGAATTCCTATGCCGCCCAAACGAAGAAAGTGCATATGATGCATCTCCTTCGGGTGTGTTCATTACAAAGAACTGTTTCTCAGTATCCTCCGCATCCTGGGTATATGATACCAGATCAGGATCCCAGATATGTAATATGTTACATAGGGCTACAAAAAGATAGAAAAACTGAGAAAGGGTGATAAGTTTCATGAGACAGAAACCGGGGCAAGTGTTGCAGCCAAGTCTGTTGGTCACTGTCACCCTGTATTACGAATACATTGATTCTGAACAAATGCTATTAGATACCGAACCTGATATACAAAATCATATCAGTCTCTTTATTACTAAAGAAAGGATGTAATTTTGTATTGATGGATAATGTTTTGAACATTTCCTATATCAAAAGTTGATCGGTTCAGGCACATTATCTAAAAGCATTGAAGTTCTAAATCAAACTACAGTTCCTAGTATATAGAACACACACAAGAAGAAGAGTTCAGAAATGAACGAATCCTTCTTGAGGCATTGTAGACTAGGTCACATCAATGCGACCCGACTGGCTAAAGTTACATTTTAGATGCATATTTAAATCAGTTTGAATTTACATCTTAGGAAACTTGCCAGTCATGTCACAAAGATTAGATGACCATAGCTCTGTTTATTAGAAACAGAGAAAGAGTTAGTAAACTCTTGGGACTGATACATGATGATGTATGTAAAGTCTCCTGTCTACATATGCCAGGACTGGTTCTTCATACTTCATTATATTCTCTGATAATCTCTCAAGATTCAGTCATATGTTCCTGTTGAAACATAAGTCCGAACCTTTTGAGATATTCACAGAATATAAGTTAGAAGTAGAGAACCAAAATACGGGTATAAGTATTATGTCCTATGATAAGATCAGGGAGGAGAATACTTGTGCATAGAATTCCTGGACTATTCTAAAGGAGAATGAGATTTTCTCTCAGTGTTACTTCTCTGAATACACCACAGTACAACGGTGTATCAGGGCGGAGCAATTGCATAATATTAGATATGGTGTGCTCTATGATGAGTATTACTGAATTACCTATTTCCTTTTGGGGTTATGCACTTGAGAAGCTGCATACCTATTGAATCAGGTTCAAATCAAATCAGTGCCTACCACTCCATATAAGATATGGTGTGGGAAGATCCTATCTCTTAAGTAAGTTAAGATTTGGGATTGTCCGGCCTATGTCAAAAGCAAAATCCGGACAAGATCGAGGCAGGATCTGTTCTGTAGAACTGGAAAGGTTCCAGCTATACAAAACTGCAGTTGATGATTTGACAGAACCATAAGGATTCTATAGTCCACGACGAACCTCAGCCTCTCCGCTGATCTATTAGGGTTCCTCATCCTCCTGAGAGATACCTCGGTTTCTCGATGACAGTGGGAGCGAGGATTGCATCATGAGATGATGACCCAACCAGTTTCGAGCAGGCCATCGAGAGTAGGGACTCTGTAAGAATGGCTGGATGCTTAGTGATCTGAGATGGAATCCATATAAACCAACAAAGTATGGACTTTGGCTGCGATATCTGAAGGGTTAAATCCCCATCAGGAGCAAGTAAATCTTGAGAAGATTACTTGGTGTAGATGGAAAAGTTGAGACTTTCAAAACTAGACTTGTTAAAGGTTTTCGTCATCGACCAGGCGTGGATAATGATGAAACCTTTTTCCAGTAGCTATGCTTAAGTCTATCCAGATCCTACTTACCACGGCTACATACCATGACTACGATATCTGGCGGTTGGGTGCCATGACTGCTTTTCTAAATACTGATTTAGAAAAGAACGTCTATAAGAACACAGCCAGAGGTCTTCGTAAACAGTGGGAGCAGCGGAAACGTGTGCAAGTTGCTTTACATAATGAAGCAGGCATCGCGAAGTTGGAACGTCTGTTTTGATGTGATAGTCAAAGTGTTTGACTTCATCAAAATGGTAGACGAACCTTGTATATACAAAAGGGTAGTAGAGAGTAAGGTGGTCATCTTCGTATTGTACGTAGACAACATACTCTTGATAGGAAAAAAGTTTCCTATACTACGATCGGCCAATCTCCTATTATCACTAGGATTCTCCAAATAGGATCAAAGTGATATCTCCTAAATCCTAAGTTTTCATCTATGAGATAGATGTAATTGGATGCTAGGATTCTCACTAGATGAAGTGAGATGGTATCAATCGATCCTGGGGAGAATCACTGGAAACGTTCCAAGGAGATAAAGACGACTGAGTGTCAGTCACGAGCATTGTCTTTACCCTCAGTAAAGGGACGGTATGTTGGAAGAGTTCCAAGCTAGATACCGTGGCAAACTAGATGATAAAGGCTGGTAACATCGCTATTGAAGATACTACCAAAGAGGAAGTTTGGGTGTATATTGGTTCATAAGATGAACTAGGTTCCTGCCATTGTATGACAATGGAAGTATGGCTTCGGCCCTGGAACCCTGGTCCCATCAGTGACCCAGACATATTCTGAGGAAGCATCACCTGATCATAGAGATAGTTGATCTCCAGGGTGATCGAGGTTAGGAGAGAAGACTCAGAGGACAACACGGCGGATCCACTCACGAAGGCCTTTTCCCAGAGAGAGACTCATATGGAATGGTTGAGTATTAGATACTGCGACCACTGCTACAGATGGCCCTAGTGCAAGTGGAGATTGTTAGTTATATGTATGCCCTAGAGGCCATTACTGTACATTGGATGTATATTGTAGTGGATGCTGGGACATATATAGGTAGGACTTTCTTACTCGACATGATAGTACGCTATCTGGTTGTACTTTATCTTAACATGTATACTCTCTGTCTCTCTGATTACATGTTGATAAAGCCCTTAGGATGTGTACTCGACTTCCAGGACTATGATGCAGATCATACTAGTGGGGCCTGGGTAGTCAATGAGTACATCCTTCATTGTTCCTAGTCGTGGGAATATCGAGACGGGGCATCGATATTCCACAGTAGACTAGCGCATATCTTCTCGACCCATGCGATGGGCGATGGATGATCCCATATCCATTGGTGTTTGACATCGAAGATGGTATGCGGGTGCTCAGTGGAGACTGGGTACACTGAACGGACTCGCCGAGAACTCCCAGATGGTATTATACCCCACGTCAGATGGCAGTTCTCTGGTGACACTGGTACAGCTTAGTCTGTTGACCCGAGATCGTCATAGAGTCTTGTGTGTCTCCCACTTTGCTTTGATTTCCACCCTACCACGGCTCTACTGAGTTGTGCAAACAGGTGGTTTTTGGGTACAGTCCCGATTCACATGGAGGCAATGAGCGATAGGAGGGGATTCGTCTCTCCCGGTATTGGGGGTTGATGTTGTGCTATGCTCGACTGGCCATAACAGGAAATCCCTGGCCAGGGTTGCAGTGATATACTGGTAAGAGTTATCAGTAGTTTCACGAATGTTATGGACCTTACGTCGGCATGACTTATCGAGCTATTGGGGTCTGACGTTTACCACCCCTAGGCGAGATATGCGACATATCAGACGAACAGACCGGACTATACGGTAAGTGTTACTGGTTGGATTCACAGGAGTGTGAGCGGGCTTGCTCGTCGATCTTCTGATCGCTCAATACCCGGGTGGCCGTTACGTTTAGCAGACCGCTTGCGGCTTGTGGGTGTTTGATATGATCATCATCCGCTGCCGGCGTATTGACGAGTCTTTAGAGTCCTACACAGAGGTTTCCTGGCTCAAGCGAAACGAAATAGGAGCGCATATGAGATATGTGCGGGACCGAGAATAATGCGTGTATGTGATACCGCATTTCATTATCGCGAAGAATGTGTCGAATGGTTGTATGCGATATAACCTAGTTATCGAATCAAGGATTGATTCGATAAGCCGATACATTGGATACTAGCCGGTTATATGCGATATGACCGGATCATTGAATCAAGTGTTGATTTAATGATTTAATGTATAATTATATATTTGATATATTACTTTGCATTAAATAGTATTGGTTCACTTTAAATGGATTTACTCACTTGTATTGCACATTGTATATATGATATATTTTGTGCACATAATTGTATCATGTTTGATGATACATTCTTATTTGGTTTTGTGTAAAGTATTGTACCAAGGGTAGTGAGTGGTTAGGGTATCATTTCATTTGCTTATTCATTTATTTATTTATTTATTTTATTTGTTTCATTTGAAAAGAAAAGGAGAAAGATAAATGGTGGACTTATTTTGTTTTTGGTTGAAGCTTCTTGAAACCTTGACTAAGTCCACCATTCTTGTCTTTTCTCTAACCCTAACCACTCATCTAAACCTTGGTTAAATCTCTACACTAAACCATGGTTGAAGTCATGATAAGTATTGATTTATTTATCAAATAATTAATAACTTATCATATCTTCTTCATCTTTTTCATCTTCTTCTTCAAGAGCTAGAAAAATAAAAGCTTTCTAGTTTAATGGCAACTAGCCAAATCAAGTGAGAAATCCAAATCTAAACTCTACCCACTTCCTATTTCTTCATCCTCTACTACTTGCCATGTACTAGAGTGTGTTGTCTTCACAAGTTTCTTGACTTGGCGAAGGCGGAGCTCGTTCTTGTGATGCCTCGACGTAGATCATCTTCGGCATCGAACCGACGATCAAGCCCGCCCATTTCTTCGACGAAGCCGATACTTGAGTTCGGGGTTCGATTTGGACAGCGGAGGGGGATCATCGTGGAGCTTAGGAATTGGTGGACCGGATCTACAAAGGTTGTAGCCCCTTTCCTTTAGATACTTTTCCGTTTACTTGCATGCTTCGCCTAGATATCTAGTAAACGATCCGTATTAGGGTTTGTAGACACCCGTAAAATTTGATTTATGCATGTTTGATCACATGTGAGACTTCACTAGTGTGCCTAGGAACCCTACAAAACGTAACGGCCACTCGGGTATTGAGCAATCAGAAGATCAACGAGCAAGCCCACTCACACTCCAGTGAATCCAACGAGTAACACTATCGTACAGTCCGGTCTGTTCGTCTGATATGTCGCATATCTCGTCTAGGGGTGGTAAACGTCAGACCCCAATAACTCGATAAGTCATGTCGATATGAGGCTCATAACGGGTCGAGAAACTACTGGTAACACTTACCAGTAAATCCCTAAAGCTGCCTTGGCCAAGGACTTCCTATTATAGCCAATCGAGCACTGCGCAACATCAACTCCCTATACCGGGAGAGACAAAACCCCTCCTATCGCTCATTGCCTCCATGTGATTCGGGACTGTACCCAAAAACCACCTTTTTGCACGCCCTCTTGGACGTGGTATGATGGAAATCAAAGCACAGTGGGAATCACGCAAGACTCTATGACGATCTCGGGTCTACAGACTAACCTGTACCAGTGTCACCAGAGAACTGCCATCTGACGTAAGGTATAATACCATCTGGGAGTTCTCGGAGAGTCCGTCCAGTGTACCCAGTCTCCACTGAGCACCCGTATATCATCTCTGATGTCAAACACCAATGGATATGGGATCATCCATCGCCCATCTGTATGGGTCGAGAAGCTACACGCTAGTCTACTCTGGTATATCGATGCCCCGTCTCGATACACCTACGACTAGGGACCTTGAAGGATGTACTTATGGACTACCATGTCCCCACTAGTATGATCCGCATCATAGTCCAGGTAATCAAGTACACATCCTAAGGGCTTTCCCAACATGTAACAGAGAGACAATCAGTGTGCACGTTAAGGTAAAGAGTAACCAGATAGCATACTATCATATCTAGCAAGAAAGTCATCCCTATATATGCCTAAGCATCCACTACAATATACATCCTATGTATAGTAATGGCCTCTAGGGCATACACATAACTAACACTCTGTCGTTAGTTAACTAACCTAACGGGTAATGACGGGACCCAGTGGCGAATGAGGATGGCATATACGTACGACATTATTTTCGTTCTTTGTGGTGTGATCAATTGATGGGACTGCGTTGATTCGGATCAATGCAAGTTAAACAAACCTATTCTGATGTTGTTGGAACACTTTTCAAAAAGCTGTTATTGCAAGGATGTTCTCTTTTGTTTTGCATCGTGGTATTCAGTTGGAATATCCTGCTCCTCAGTCGACGAGGGAAGGGCCGAGATCCCTTCACCGGGAGTGACCCCTAGGACAGAAGTTTGCGTCAGGGAAATACCTTCACTATAGCCGATTACTTTTTGCTTTGCATCGTGGTATTCAGTTGGAATATCCTGCACCTCATTCTACGGGGAAAGAGCCGAGATCCCTTCACCGGGAGTGACCTCTTTAGCAAAGGTTTTCGTCACTATATTTTCAATAAGCTATCCGGTCCCTTCAACGATATCAAGTTCATTACGTTAAAGGTTTTCGCCAGAAACCATTCATAGCCCTCCGTCGTTTCAGACGGGTAGCACGTAGTATTCATGCTATGTTTGTTGACCTTCGTCAAGGCATAGTGTATGGTAGCTGCTTGTTACCTTTCTGCTGCATAGATAGATGCGTTGGTTTGGGACAGTCGTATAGCATTGTTGACCTTCGTCAAGGGCTTGTATGGATGGGTTCAAATTAACCTGGACAATGATGGGTAGAACTTGACATGTGACTTATGATTTGTTGACCTTCGTCAAGGTCATAAGAGCATGGGGCAAAAATCACATCGGGAGTTTCTAAAGAAACTGAAACTTGCCAGATATGCGCATACCTTCTGGAGTGTGATAACGTGAGCGGATTCGGTCACGTTATCATGCGATGATAGTTGGATCCCGATTCCCACTGATGAGTTAGTTTACTCCTCGAGTGATCCCGACTAATTCTTCTTTCAGGTTTGGAGGAGAATTTGACGGTACAGTGGGAGGTTTCCAGATTAGATAAATTGGTAACCATTCTGATCTAGGTTAGAGTGCACGCTGAGTGTTTCTTTTCTCTCTCTCTTTGGCAGCGACCATTGACCCGACCCCAGACTATGACTCAGTGACCAAAATTAACCGAACCTTCTTAAACACTGGCTTTTGGATTGTCAGAGTTGCAAACCTCATTGCCACTCCTACTTTTACCCTTTTCTCCAGGACACCCCGTATTACTACGAACGTCCACTTCCATTGGACAAAACCGTCGTATGGTTATATACGAACTCGAAGGAATTTATTCGAGGATGGTTTCCGGTTCTGGAGAAAACGAATAGGATTATTCAATTGTCTTTTCCTTTTACCTTCTCTCAGGTTGCGAGTACTCCTTGGTTTAGGAGATAGTACACCTATTACGCAAATTGGATAGTCTTCTTCCAAACCTTAGGCTGGTGCCGAACGGTGGGGAATGAAGAAAACCAATTTTCATAACGATGGTGTGCAGAAGGTATTAAGTTAAGACAAAGAAAGGGATTAGTAAGAGGGCAAAGTAAACTGCGACTGCTATTCACGACCGAACCAAGTATTTCTTCGCCAATCCTAAATCACCTTTGTATTTCTCCAGAACACTCCGTATCACTAGGAAGATCCACAGTTTATTTGGATACTCCATCGTATGGTTATATACGAACTCGAAAGGAACTTGTTCCAGTTCGGGGATGGATTCTAGTTCAGGAGAAATAGGAATAAGGTTTATTCTGTTGTCTTTTATCTTCACCTTCTCTCGCATTGCGAGTGCTCCTAGGATTAGGACAGTACACCCATTATACTTATTGGATAGTCTTCTTCCAAACCATAGGCTGGTGCCGAACGGTAGGGAAGGAAGAAAACCATTTGGCCTCAGAGGGTGTACAGAAGGTAATGACTAAAGACATATAAAGGGATTTGGAAAGATGGCAAAGAATTACACGGTTACAGTTGTGAATCTGGAGGATGGAAAAGGCATTACTTTGAATACCAGGATACCCCATCGAAACATCTCAATGTTTCAGTTTTGCCGTGTACTGTTAAAAGAAAACTGATTTCCCAATTAGACACTTGCTCCAAGGTATGTATTTACCAGGTATGATTCTCACATATGTATGGTTTTACAGGTGATGAATGGGAGTAAGTTATTGGGAATTGGGTGATCATCCTCATTATATCGCGATTCGTTGTAATCGGTGATATTTGAGGAAGTCACCTGGGTTGTTTGCCGGACGGCAAATATTTGGTTTTGAATATCCGCTGTTGTGCACCAATTTCAAATTGATATATCTGTACGTCTATTTTCATAGAGTGAGATATACCTTTTTTGAAATTATGTCTATGACATTTACCTATATCAGTGGATGGTTAGGTGAGGAGCATTAAACAGCGGTGTAATTCTTCTTAACCATAAGTACAGTTTTCAATCTACGACACACAGGGAATGAGTCACTAGACTCAAGGGACTTATACAGAGTATTGTATATTGTCCAGTGTCCATTAGGACAGAGGGGTTGGTCCTCGTACTATATTCGGTTTACTTATGACTTCTCTAGTTCTTAGACAGGTGTTTCGTAGAAACACAGGGTCTAAGTTTTAAGAAGTTATAGGTGTATGAATAAAGTAGAGAACCAGGAGTTGCAAGTATAGGGATTCTTCAAGGTGATCGATGATGTAGATACTTGTGTATGGTATTCAGTTGATAGTAGTGATTAAGAGAACTTGCTTCTCTTTCAGGTTACTCATAATTGGAAGTATTCCTAAGTTGAGTAATGATGATCGGCCTCTTTCCATTTTAGTTGACATGCACTAGGAACAGCTGCATGATTTGAATCTGGTTCAATTAAATCAGTGCCTCTGTTTCTGTATTGGATATAGATCAGTTCATATCTTAACGATGTTAAGGTACGGGGAGTTGTCCGGCTTATGCTTAAAACCAGACTCTGGATAACTCAAGGCATGTTTCTGTAATGGTTGTTTGTGGGTTGACCCAGGCTATGACGAGGGTTGACTTTCTACCATCTGGAAGATCAATAGTGATATTGTTCTAGACTCGCCACAGTTTTAAAAATGGATTTTTTCAGAAAACAGTAGTGGTAGTATGGTAGAACTGGAAGTGATTCCAGAACCGCAAACGATTACTAAAGATTTGATAAGAACCTAAAGATTCAATCTGGTTTGACATTCTATTGGCCACTCTGCAGATACGGTGGGTAACCTCAGGCACCCGAGGGGTACTCCGGTAGCCTCAAGGACGGTGACAGGGAGGTTCTTGTTTATCCAGACTTGCCATTGCTGTTGTTCCAGGCTGCGAAACCCGGCAGGAGGATGAGTATAGCGTCGTTCTGAACTGGCTTCAGAAGTGTACGTCTATATGACTATGCCAGAGGGTTGTCGTAGTCAGTGGGAGCAGCGGAAGCATTGGTGGACAGGTGGCTTATGTCTATTTATAGACTAAAGCAGATGTAGCGGAGATAGATCATCTATTTCTGATGTGACAGTCATAGGTTTGACTTCATCAGAATAAGGGATAGAACTGTTAAGAAGGTAGTAGGGTGTGATGTCATGGTATTTGGATGACATACACAGAGTAGGAAGTGATACTCCTATACTACGATCGGTTACACTTTGGTCGTCACACAGTGTTTTCTCCACAAAGGAAATGGATTTCATATCAAACATTCTGGTTACTGGATCTATAGTTTTAGATCTAGATTTGGGTAGTTTCCCAATCTGGGTACTTAGACAGCATTCTAAGAGTATTTAGAATGGACGACTCCTGGCACGGTAGTGTACCTACAGGTGATGGAGTCACCCTCTCTAAAGGTGTCTTACAGACTAATGGGGAGAGGGATGTGCATGATTGGTAAATCACTTGCTTAGGCAATTGAGTCAATCATGAGATGTCAAGTACCACACCAGATGTTGTTTTTGCAGTAGGTGCAATGAGTTGATATTGATCCAATCCTGGAGAAACAGTCGGAAGCAGTTTTAGAACATAAGTGGATGTTCTAGGGATATGATAACGACAGCCTCATTCGGGAGACAGTTATCATTCCAAGCTTCCAAGGTGACCTGGAGGACAAGGAGGTTGTCAGAGTTATAGTTTTCCTTCTGACGAGGGGCGGTATTTTGGACAGGTGGTCCAAGGCAATACTGAGGAAGGATGGCACAGGATACTGATTAAGTTCAGTTGACGATACAGTCTAAGAAGTTTGGATTTGGAGTTCATTTATAAGCTAGGTCCTATCAGACATCCATACACATTCTAAGACAGGTATTGCTCATTTCGGGAGATGGCTTTCTCCGCGAACTTGAGATGAAAAGAGACATAGAAAGAAACATCACAGCGGATCCACTCACTGAAGCTATTCCTCGAACGCAATAGTTTCGCAAACAGGCTTTGTGAGACTGATTAGTAGAGGAGTTGGGTGCTCGGTATCACACGGGCTGTGAGTATGCGACATCGCAATAATTAGCCTTGAGTGCAAGTAGGAGATTGTTGGATATAGTGCCCTCAGAGTCAATTATTGGATCACAGGCACGTGATTGCAATGATTGAGGGAGGACCTATTCCGGTAGGACAGCCTTACTCAAGATGAAAGTATGCTATCTGGTTTACCATTATCATCGTGTACTGCTTTAGGTGACCTTACAGGTCACTATTGCACGTTGATAGAGCCCCTAGGATTCTTGCTTGACTGCCAGCAGTATGAGGGCGATCATATACGTGGGAGCTGGTAGTCTATAAGCACATCCTTAAAAGGTCCCTAGTCGTGGGAATTTCGAGACAGGGCATCGATACTCCAGAGTAGACTAGTGTATACAGTCGAGACCCCGAGAGGGGCTGTGGCTGGTCTCACAAGCCACTGGTGTCAGTTGGTTCACCTAAGATGTATACAGGTGCTTATTGGGTTATGAGTACACCGGACAGGACTCGCCGGGAACATGCTAGTTGGTCTTATACATGACGTCAGATGGCAGTTCCCTGGTGACATGTGTACAGGTTAGTTCATCGACATGAGGATCGTCATTTTTCTCGTGTGAGTTCCCACTGTACTTTGATTACTACCCTACCACGCTCAAAGGAGACGTGCAAACAGGTTTTAGTTGGGTACAGTCCCGAGCCACATGGAGGCAGTGAGCGGATCTTCAGGGGTTCGTCTCTCCCGGTATTGGGGGTGAGGTCGCGCTGTGTCTAGGAGGGCCATTACACGAAGTCCTTGGCCAAGGCAGGAGATTTACTGGTAGGTATTCCAGTAGTATCTCAGGGTGTTCTGGGCTGTACTCCGACACGACTTGTACCGCTTTTGGGGGTCTGACTTTTACCAACCCCCTAGGCCCGCCATGCGATGCTCATAGACGAACGGACCGGACTGTACGGATATTGTCACTGACAGGCTCAGTAGGGTGTCAGGATGAGTTCGCTCATCGACATCCCTTTTGGTCAATAGCTGGTAGCCCATCACGTATGGCTAATACCTCTGACGTGCTAGTGGTTAAATCCACAGCCATAGTATTGACGAGTCTTTAGAGTCCCCCACAGACAGTTGCTCAAGTTTTCGGGCGAAACGCTATAGAGGCCGTATGGAGATATGGCAGGGTTCGATCAGATACATGCGGTATTGCACGGATCATGATCGGACGGAAAATACTAGCGGGCTTTGCTTTAAGCCGGATCCTAGTATAGTACAGTGTAGATGTTGTCTCATTGCATTTTGTATTCGGTTGGAATACAGATGCGGGTGTGTATACACAGTATCGGGGTTTTCCTGTAATTTATTACGGGATCAGTTTTCTGGAGTTGCCAGTTTGCTTTCCGTTTCGGCCATATTTCTTTGTATCTTTCATTGGCTGAAGATTGGTGGAGGAGGGCTTATTTGCAAATATGCAAATAAGCATTTTGGAGGGTTGTCTTTGCATATTGATGCTTCATGATGGTGCACTTTCAATGACTTCTTGACTTCATCATTGCTTGACTTTTGGAAGTCATGATGGTTGGTTAAGTGTTGGTTTTATCGTAATGATTTTATTCTCATATCATCACTCATCATTCTTGCTTCACATTTCTTATGGTCACCTCCTTTTGGGTTCCTACACTCACCACCATCATATGATCATATATTGTGGCCGGCCATTCCTAAGGGAGTGGACTGAAATTTTTGGGGTGATTTTGAGCTCTCATGTGGTTTCAAAATACTCTCTAGTTCATCACAAAATTTCCATATATCATTTTCTCCACCAAAAGGCAACCTCCATACAAACCCCAAGAGACAAAGTATTCTACAGTTAACCTACAGCAACCTTGGGCACGTCGGCTCGCCAACTTCGTGTCCGAGTTGCCTCGGTCCAGAGGTGGGAGCCCGTAAAAGAAGCCGGCGATGTGGTGCCCTTCCGGCGAGGTGGTGGAGACCGAAGATTCCGCGGGGAGATCGGGACGACGACGAGAAGACCGAAGGACACAGATCGCTCGGTATATCTCTCTACCCCTTCTCTTGTTAGCTAGGAATAGTTTAATGGCCCGATCCGGGTTTATAGTGTGCGGTGGTGCCGGTATAAAAAGTTAAAGAAAACCATCATTTCCGCATTCCGGCGTCGGATTGACAGCCAGGGCGCCGCCGTGCACTTACACATGTACCGAAATACATATACGCATATTCGTACCAAAATACGAATAGCCAAGAGAGAAAATGAATAGTGAACAATAATACTAGAATACATATATATAAATATATATGTAAATTATTAAATCAAAACCCGATATAATAATCCGGCTTAATCCTAAGCCGCTAGTATTATCAACCGTCCGATTAAAGTCTGCGCAGCATGCACATATTTAATAGGACACCTGTATGTAGCAACATACGCCACGTACACCATATTGCCTGAACCGTGAAAACCCTCTGTGTGGGACTCTAAAGACTCGTCAATACGCTGGCAGTAGGTTTAACTACAAGCACGTCAGCGGCACTAGCTGTACATAACGGCTACCCAGGTATTGAGCGAAAGGGAGGCCAACGAGCAAACTCATGCAGAACCCCTACTGAGCCTGACAGTGAAAATATCTGTACAGTTCGATCTGTTCGTCTAAGAGTATCGCATATCGAGTCTAGGGGGGTGGATAAAGTCAGACCCCCAACAACGCGATTTTCAGTGTCGGTATGAATCCCATCACCACCTGAGAAACTATCGATCCTGGATCGGTAATTCTCGTCCACCGTGGCCACGGATTTATGGTGATGGCCAACCGTACACAACGCGACATCAACCCCCAATACCGGGAGAGACAAATCCCCGAAGATCCGATCACTGCCACCATGTGGCTTGGGACTGTACCCAACTAAAACCTGTTTGCACGACTCCTTTGAGCCGTGGTAGGGTAGTAATCAAAGCACAGTGGGGACTCACACGAGAAACATGACGATCTCAGGTCGATAGACTAACCTGTACACATGTCACCTGGGAACTACTATCTGACAATAGGTATAATACCAACTAGCAGGTTCCCGTCGAGTCTATCCAGTGTACTCATAACCCAATGAGCACCTGTATACTATCTTAGGTGAACAAACTAACACCAATGGCTTGTGAGACCTGGCCACCGCCCCTCGTTGGGGTCTCGATCAGTATACACTAGTCTACACTGGAGTATTGATGTCCGGTCTCGATACTCCCACGACTAGGGACATTTAAGGATGTGCTTATAGACCGCCAGCTCCCACGTATGTGATCGCCATCACAATGCTGGCAGTCAAGCAAGAATCCTACGGGCTCTATCAACATGTATATGATGATAAAGAAAAACCAGATAGGATACTATCATCTTGAGTAAGACTGTTTTATCGGTATAGGTCCTCACTCAATCATCATAATCACAAGTCCGCGACTATGATAATTGCCTTGAGGGCACTATAGCCAACAATCTCCCACTTGCACTTAAGGCCAATTGTTGCGATGTCGCATAATCACAACCTGTGTGATACCGAACACCCAACTTCTCTACTAATCAGTTTTGCAAAGCCCATTTGCGAAAATGATTGCGTTCGAGAAATAGCCTCAGTGAGTGGATCCTCTCCAATGTTTCTTTCTATATCTCTCTATATCTCAACTTCACGGAGAAAACTATCTCCCAAAATGAGCAATACTTGTCTTAGAATTTGTCTGGATATCTGATGGGACCCAATTCATAAATGAACTCCAAATCCAGCAAACCTCCTAGACTGTATCATCCACTGAATTTAATCAGTAACATGCGCCATGCCTTCCTCAGTATCCGCTTGGACCACCTATCCAACATACCGTCCCTCAGAAGAGGGAAAACTATAACTCTGACAGTCACTCTGTCATCTAGGTCACTTTGGAAGCCTGAAATGATAACCGTCTCCTTAAGGAGGCTGCCGTTACCATATCCCAAGAACATTCACTTATGTTCATTAACTGCTTCCCTATGTTTCTCCAGAATTGGATTAATATATCTGCTTATTGCATCTAGTTCAAAAGCTATATCTGGTGTGGTACTTGACATTTTATGATTAACTCAATTGCCTAAGCAAATGATATGTTAATCATGCAGATCCCTCTCCTCTTTAGTCTGTAAGACACCTTTAGAGAGGTTGACTCCATCACCTGCAGGTTCACCACCATGCCAGGAGTCGTCCATTCTAAAATATCTTTAGAATAATGTTAAAGTACCCAAATTGGGATACTTCCCAAATCTAGATCTAAAAAAATAGATCTAGTAACCAGGAAATTCTGATATTACATCCATATCCTGTGTGGAGAAAACAACTTTGTGACAACCATAGTATAACCGATCGTAGTATAGGAATATCTCTTCCTATCAAGTGCATGTCATCCCAATACCTGAACATCACACCCTACTACCTTCTTACCAGATCCATCTCCTATTCTGATGAAGTCAAAGCCTATAACTGTCACATCAAAAATAGATGATCTATTTCCGCTATACCTACTTTAGTCTGTAAATAGACATAAGCTACTTGCCTACTATGCTTCCGCTGCTCCCACTGACTACAACAACCCTCTGGCAAAGTCTTATACATGTGCACTTCTAAAGCTAGTTTAGAATGACGCTATACTCATCCTCCTGCCGGGTCTTATAGTCTAGAACAGCAGCAATGACAAGTCTGGGTAAACAAGAACCTCCCTGTCACCGTCTCTGAGAAGACCGAAGTATCTCTCGGGTGCTTGAGGTTACCCACCAAATTTGCAGAGTGGCTAATGGAATGTCGAAACTAATTGAATCCTTAGGTTCTATTAAATCTTCAGTGATCGTTTGTGGTTCTGGAATTACTTACAGTTCTACCAAACACCCACTTATGTTTTCTTAAAAAATCCATTTTATTAAAACTGTGGCGAGTCAAAAACAATATAAATATTGATCTTCCTGATGGTAGAAAGTAAACCCTCGTCAAAGCCCGGGATAACCCACAATCTACCATTACTGAAACGCGCCTTGAATTTATCCGGATTCTGGTTTTAAGCATTAGCCGGAAAACTCCCTATACCTTAACATCGTTAAGATATAAATTGATTCTATATATATCTGATATAGAAACAAAAGAACTAATTTTATTGGAACCAGATTCAAAATCATGCAGCTGTCTCCAGTGCATATCAACCAAATGGAAAGAGGACAATCAGCATTACTCATCTAGGAGTGCACCCATATATGAGTAACCCGAAAGAGAAGCAAGTTCTTAAAACCATTACTATCAACGGAATACCAAACACAAGTATCTACATCTTCGAATACTTCGAAAAATCCCGATAATTCTAATAAATGGTTCTCTACTTTATTCTTATACCTATAACTTCTCAAAATCTGAACCTTGCATTTCAATGAAATACATGTCTAGAATCAGAGAAGTTATGAGTAAACAGAATACAGTTCGAGTACCAGCCCCATTGTCCTAATGGACACTGGAAAACATACAATATTGTGTATAAGTCCCCTGAGTTCAACAACTCAAACCCTGTGCGTCGTAGGTTGAAAAACTAGACTTTGGTTAAGAAGAGTTACACCGCTGTTGAATGCACTTTACCTAATCACCAACTGATATAGGTAAATGTCATAGACACAATATCAAAAAGTTATATCTCACTTTATAAAATAAATGTACAGATATATCGGTTTGAAATTGGTGCATAACAACGGATATTCAAAACCAAATATTTGTCATCCGGCAAAATCCAGATGATTTCCTCAAATATCACCAATTACTATGAATTCCGATATAATGAGGATCTAATCACCCAATTCCCAATATCTTACTCCCACTCACCATCTGTAATAACATAGAG
Organism: Agapanthus africanus; assembly: GCA_030015575.1. Classification (NCBI taxonomy): domain Eukaryota; kingdom Viridiplantae; phylum Streptophyta; class Magnoliopsida; order Asparagales; family Amaryllidaceae; genus Agapanthus; species Agapanthus africanus. The sequence continues at coordinate 215,606,171 of JASDDO010000004.1, forward strand.
ATGTGAGAAACTGATCTGGTAAATACATACCCTGGAGTTAGATTCTTATTGGGAAAACAGTTTTCAATCAACATCGCATAGTAAAACTGAAACATGAAATTTTTTCAAAAGGGTTAACTGGTATTCCTAGTAACGCCTCTTCCATTATCCTGAATCTTGACAATAACCATATACTTACCTGCCCTCACTCCAATCCCTTTATTATGTCTTTACTTATTACTTTCTGTACACCTTCTTTATGCTAATTGGTTTTCTTCATTCCCTACCCTTCGGCACCAGCTTAAGGTTTGGAAGAAGACTATCCAATAAGCGTAATAGGTGTACTCTCCTAATCCTAGGAGCCCTCGCAACCAGAGAGAAGGTAAAGAGAAAAGACATCTGAATAATCCTATCCAATTTCTCTTGAACCGGAAACCATCCCCGAATCTGGAACGAATTCCTTCGAGTTCGTATGTAACTATACGATGGCATATCCAATGGAAGTGGATATCCATAGTGGTACGGAGTGTTCTAGAGAAAAGAAAAGTGGATGTAGGAGTGGCAGGGGTATACACGGTCTTTATCGTGAATGATGGTAATCGCAATTTCCTTTGCCATTATTCTAATCCCTTTATATGTCTTTACTTATTACCTTCTGTACACCACAGTTAAGCTTGTTGGTTTTCATCCTTCCCTACCTTTCGGCACCTGCCTATGGTCTGGAGGAAGACTATCCAATAAGCTCAATAGGTGTACCCTCTCTTAATCCTAGGAGCCCTCACAACCTGATAGAAGGTAAAGAGAAAAGGAAACCGAATAATCCTATTCAATCTCTCCAGAACCAGAATCCATCCTCGAAAAAGTTCCTTCGAGTTCGTATGTAACTATACGATGGATTTATCCAATGGAAGTGGATGTTCGTAGTAATACGGGGTGTTCCGGAGAAATGCTAAGGTGATATAGAAATGGCAATGATATATGCGACACCGTGACATTCCAAAAGACAAAGTGTTTTAAGAAGGGTCGGTTAACTTGGTTCATGAGTTTTAGTCAAGGGTCGGGTCATAGTCGCATGCAGAGAGAGAGAGAGAGAGAAACACTCAGCGTGGACTCTAACCTAGATAAGAATGGTTAATCATTTTATCTAATCTGGATGGCTCCCACTGTTTCCTCGAATTCTCCTCCAAACCCAAAAGAAGAATTAGTCGGAATCACCCGAGGAGTAATCCTACTCATCAGTGGGAATCGGGATCCAACTATCATCGCATGATGACTTGATGGAAGCCACTCAAGTCACCACACTCCAGAAGGTATGCGCAAGCCTTGCAAGTTTCCTGTATATTTGAAACTCCCGATGTGTGTTTTTACCCCAAGCGGCTAATGACCTTGACTAGGTCAACATATCATAAGTCACAAGTCAAGTTCAACCCGTCATTATCCTGGATTAATTAGACCCACCCGTACGAGCCCTTGACTAGGTCAACATTAGCGTACGACTGTCCTAACCAATCGCATATCCATGCAACAGAAAAGTACTATAGAGCTACCGAACACTACGCCTTGACTAGGTCAACATACGTACCATGAATACTAAGCAATACTCGTCTGAAATGACGGAGGGCTACGGCTGGTTTTTGGCGAAAAACCTTTAACGTAATGAACTTGATATCGTTGAAGGAATCCAAGTGAATTTACAAATATATAGTGGCGAAAACTTTTGCTAAAGAGGTCACTCCCGGTGAAGGGATCTCGGCTCTTTCCCCATCGAATGGGTTGCAGGATATCCCAAAATGAATACCACGATGCAAAGAAAAAGGAAACGACTATAGTAAAGTTATTACGTTGACGCAAACTTTTACCCAAGGGGTCACTCCCGATGAAGGGATCTCGGCCCTTGCCTCGTCGAATGAGGTGCAGGATATTCCAAAATGAATACCACGATGCAAAGCAATAGTGTACGTCTGTAATGTCAGTTTTTTTAAAAAAAACTTGGTTCCAACAACATCATATATATATAGGTTTTTTTTATCCTTACATTGATAAGAATCAATGCAGTCCCATCAATTAATCACACCAGAAAAGAACGAAAATAAAATGTACGTATATGCCATCCGCATTCGCCACTGGGTCCCGTCATCACCCGTTAGGTTACTTAACTAACGACAGAGCAGGGACTGGGATAGCGCGGGTGCAAAACATATACAACATCTACTAGTATATATAAATATATATAACAATCGTTCCAGGCATGATATAAAGAAACATCACAGAAACATCACAGAAGCAATAATGAATGGTGGATGATCTGGAGCCCCGAGTTTCACTTGAGCCGCAAGTGAGACTCGACGTTCCCTGTCGTGTGGATAGAATGTGCAATGAAACCTAGACCCCTACGAGTGCAGCAAGTTACCCGCCAAAACCAGAAGTGAGGCAGCCCCCTTCAGCAACGTAAATGGACCACCCAGCACTTCACGGAATCCGGTAACTTGAACACCCCTCCTGGGTCACCTATACCCCCTACGAGTGCGGCGAATAGCCCGCCAATTTTAGAGTAAGGTCCCCTCCGTCCCAACGCCATGAGATGCGGACCAGTTGCCCTCTAGAACCCGGCTATTCATGCACTCCACCGCGGGGTAATCCTAGTACATAAAAGAAAATAACATACAGGGGTGACATCGACCTCAACCCGGTCGTGGCCCAAAAGAATAATATACAAACTGGCAGGGACGGCAGTCCACATGTCGGACGCTCACCCCGCAATATCAAATATACAAATGAAATTAAACTGTACTATCATTGCACTATTGGCTATCCACCACGACGATCCTACCAACATCACAGCACAACACAGAACATCAATGTGAATGTCACGTTCGCAAAGCCGTCTAAAAGAAATATAGCAATTAGATGAGTTTACCGATCAAATGATATTCACGATCGCAGATATGAATGTATGCACTGTCAAACGCACGCTTCAAATATCTATCGACTAAGTTCCAAATTGGCCGCAATAGCAAAACCAACACTTCACAGAAACCTGGGCCAAAACAGGATATTACAAAAATCACAATTCCAAGTCAGGGGGCTACAGGAAAATTTTTGAAGCCTGTCGCCACTAAATGGCCGTGGATTCGCCGCCAATAGGGGGTTAGTGCGGCGGTTCTGCGGCGCTTTAGAGGAATCAGAAGCCCAAATTTTTTCTGTACCCCTAAAATCGCCTGCACGGATTTTTAAGCCACTGGAAAATATTTTTTGAACACTTTTGAAAAACGGCAGAGAACAGATTAATGAAACCGTGATTTTGGAAATTTCCGTCGATCGGTCTTTCAAGCACATTAAAACAAGCTAGTAAGGGGTTTAAAGGGTGGCTCTGATACCATGAAGGGTTCCGGCAGCGCCCCGGCCATCAAAACGCGGCCAAAATGCGGAACAAAAATTTCTAAACTGGCGCTACCGTTACCCGATTTACGGATCGACCTTAAACCTTAAACTAGCAAACTAACTAAGAGTTAGAATCGTTATACCGAGTTGATCCGAGTCCTTTGGTCTTCATTCCAAGGTCCTAGCGATTCTTTGATGAAGTTTTGTTACCGGTCTTCCTCCATCTCCGATGATCCACCTGAGGGAAACAACGCAAGCTCCAGCCTCGACGAACGAGGCAACTGACGCTCCAAAGTCGCTAGTGATGGAGAGTGGGGGTGTATGAAAGTGTCACTACAATTTTCTCTCATCTCATGTGCTCCATGGAGCAACCATATAAGAAGAATGAGGAGGTGAGGAAATCTTGGCATGAACAAAGGAAATTGGCAAAGTCTTTTTGTGTGAGAATGAGAGAGTAATCAAATGTGTAATCCATCAAATGAAAATGAGCCCCATATCATTGAAGTGGCCGGCCCCCATTTCTCATTCCCACCAAAAAAGAAATCTTATCCAATGGCAATAAACAAATCCAAACCATACTATACACCATGCTTTGACTCATGCCCATACCGTGAACTATGTTCTTGCCACAACATACATTCCACCTCATCATTAAACAAATGAATTTCCATAAATGGAAAATCAAATAATGAGGTGGCAAAAACGTCTAGAAGCTATCCCGTATATAATACGAAATACTTCCCGATACAAGTACCGAAATACATATACGCGTATTCGTACCAAAATACGAATAGCCAAGAGAGAAAATGAATAGTGAACAATAATACTGTAATACATATATATAAATACATATGTAAATTATTAAATCAAAACCCTATTTAATAATCCGGCTTAATCCTAAGCCGCTGGTATTATCAACCGTCCGATTAAAGTCTGCGCAACATGCACATATTTAATCGGACACCTGTATGTAGCAACATACGCCTTGTATACCATATTTCCTGAACCGTGAAAACCCTCTGTGTGGGACTCTAAAGACTCGTCAATACGCTGACAGTGGATTTAACCACAACCACGTCAGCAGCAATAGCTGTACGTAACGGCTACACAGGTATTGAGCGAAAGGGAGGCCGACGAGCAAACTCATGCAGAACCCCTACTGAGCCTGATAATGACAATATCCGTATAGTCCGATCTGTTCATCTAAGAGTATCGCATATCGTGTCTAGGGGGGTGGATAAAGTCAGACCCCTAACAACGCGATATTCAGTGTCGGTATGAAACCCATCACCACCTGAGAAACTATCGATCCTGGATCGGTAATTCTCGTCCACCGTGGCCACGGATTTATGGTGATGGCCATCCGTACACAACGCGACATCAACCTCCAATACCGGGAGAGACGAATCCCCGACGATCCGATCACTACCTCCATATGGCTCGGGACTGTACCCAACTAAAACCTGTTTGCACGACTCCTTTGAGTCGTGGTAGGGTAGTAATCAAAGCACATTGGGAACTCACAGGAGACAAATGACGATCTCAGGTCGACAGAATAACCTGTACACATGTCGCCTGGGAACTGCTATCTGACAATAGGTATAAAACCAACTAGCAGGTTCCCGTCGAGTCCGTCCAGTGTACTCATAACCCAATGAGCACCTGTATACTATCTTAGGTGAACAAACTAACACCAATGGCTTGTGAGACCTGGCCACCGCCCCTCGTCGGGGTCTCGATCAGTATACACTAGTCTACACTGGAGTATCGATGCCCGGTCTCGATACTCCCACGACTAGGGACATTTAAGGATATGCTTATATACCCCCAGCTTCCATTTATCTGATCGCCATCACAATGCTGGCAGTCAAGCAAGAATCCTACGGGCTCTATCAACATGTATATGATGACAAAGACAAACCAGATAGCATATTATCATCTTGAGTAAGACTGTTTTATCGTTATAGGTCCTCACTCAATCATCATAATCACAAGTCCGTGACTTTGATAATTGCCTTGAGGGCACTATATCCTTGTACAACAACAAAGTATGGACTTTGTATGCTACGTCTGAAGGATTAAATCCCCATCAGGAGTAAGTATATCTTGAGAAGATTACTTGGTGTAGATGGAAAAGTTGAGACATTCAAAGTTAGACTTGTTGTAAAATGTTCTCGTCATCGACCAGGTATGGATTATGATGAAACCTTTTCTCCAATAGGTATGCTTAAGTCCGTCCGGATCCTACTTTCCATTGCTACATACCATGGCTACGAGATCTGGCAGTTGGTTGTCATGACTGCTTTTCTAAATATTGATTTAGAAGAGAGCGTCTATAAGTACACAGCCATAGGGCTTCGTAGATAGTGGGAGCAGCCGAAACGTGTGCAAGTTGATTTACAGGATAAAGCAGGCATCGCGGAGTTAGAACATCTGTTTTGATGTGATAGTCAAAGCATTTGACTTCACCAAAATGGTAGATGAACCTTGTATATACAAAAAGGGTAGTAGAGAGTAAGGTGGTCTTCCTTGTATTGTACGTAGATGACATACTTTTGATAGGAAAGGTGTTTCCTATGCTACGCTCAGTCAATCTCCTCTTATCACATTGATTCTCCATATAGGATCAAGATGATACCTCCTAAATTCTGGGTTTTGATCTATATGATAGATCTAAGTGGATGTTAGGATTCTCACTAGGCGTTGTGAGATGGTATCAAAATGATCCTAGGGAAAATCACTGGATAGCTTTAGAGAACCTTCTTAAGTACTTGGGAAGCACTATAGAAATGTTCTTGGTGTTTGGTAACGGTGAACTCCAGTGGGAGTCCTTGGCCGACTCGAGCTTCCAGGGTGGTAAGGTTGACTGAAAGTTAGTCACAGGCACTGTCTTTACCCTCAGTGGAGGGGCGGTATGTTGGAAGAGTTCCAAGCTAAATACCGGGGCAAACTACACAATAAAGGCTGGATAAATTGCTACCAAAGATGCTACTAAAGAGGAAGTCTGGGTGTATATTTGTTCATGAGATGAACAAGGTTCCTACCATTGTATGACAATGGAGCTGTGGCTTTGGCCTAGGAACCCCCGTCCGGTCAGTGACCCAGACATATTCTAAGGCAGTATCACCTGATCATGGAGATGGTTGATCTCCAGGAAGATCAAGGTTAGGAGAGTAGACTCAGAGGACAACACGGAGGATCCATTCACAAAGGCCTTTTCCCAAGAGAGACTATTATAGGATGGTTATGTTTGGGATACTACAACCACTGCTGATTGATGGGTATTGGATACTATAACATATGGCCCTAGTGCAAGTGGGAGATTGTTAGTTATATGTATGCCTTATAGGCCATTATTGTACATATGATGTATATTATAGTGGATGCTTGGACATATATAGGTAGGACTTTCTTGCTCGACATGATAGTACGCTATCTGGTTGCTCTTTATCTTAACATATACACATGATGTCTCGAGGTTACATGTTGATAAAGCCCTTAGGATGTGTACTTGATGTTAGTGTATATGCCCTAGAGGCCATTATTGTATCATACTAGTTTGTATATTACTTAATGGAAGCTTGGGATATTCACCTTGTATAGACAATCTTGCTCAAAATAGTAGTATGCTACTTGGTTTGTTTCTACTTCAATATGTGCATGTGTTTCTTTTAGCATATTGCTTATACATATTAGTAGAGTTCTTAGGATCTTTGCTTGATTACCAGCGTTGTGATGGCAGTCACACTTGTGGGGGCTGGGTAATCCGCAAGCACATCCTTATGCAGGTCCCTAGTCATAGGACTATCGAGACAGGGCATCGATACTCCGGAGTAGACTAGCGTATGTGCTTCTCATCCCAGCAGGGGAGACGGTCTGTCCCACAGCCGTCAGTACGTCGTACTTGAGATAGTATGCGGGTGCTCGTTAGGTTACGAGTACACTGGACATGACTCGTCGGGAACTGATTGGTTGGTACTATACCTAGCGTCAGTTATCAGTTCCCAGGTGACATGAGTACAGCTTAGTCCGCTGACTTGACACTGTCACTTCGCCTCGAGTGTGTTCCCACTGTACATTGATTACTACCCTACCACGGCTCAAAGGAGTCGTGCAAACAGGTAGTAGTTGGGTGCAGTCCCGAAGCACTTGGAGGCAGTGACGGTTAGACATGATTCGTCTCTCCCGGTATTGTGGGTTGATATCGCGCCGTATCAAAGAGAGCCATTACACAAGTAGTCCCTGGCCAGGGCAAGCGAGATATACTGGTAGGTTTCCAGTGTTATCTCAGGGTGTATTGGGCTTCACTCCGACACGACTTGTACCGCTAGTAGGGGACTGACGTTTACCTCCCCCTAGGCCCGCCATGCGATGTTCTCAGACGAACAGACCGGAATGTACAAAGATTGTCACATTCAGGCTCAGTAGGAGTTTAGATGGGTTTCACCTCGTCCGTCTTCTTGTCGGCATCTACCTGGGGACCGTTACGCACAGCTAGTGCCGCTTGCGGTCTGTGGTTAAACCTGTTAGTTGTATGTATGCCCTAGAGGCCATTACTGTACATAGGATGTATATTGTAGTGGATGCTGGGACATATATAGGGAGGACTTTCTTGCTCGACATGATAGTATGCTATCTGGTTACTCTTTACCTTAACGTGTATACTGATTGTCTCTCTGTTACATGTTGGTAAAGCCCTTAGGATGTGTACTTGACTACCTGGACTATGATGCGGATCATACTAGTGGGGACATGGTAGTCCATAAGTACATCCTTCAAGGTCCCTAGTCGTGGGTGTATCGAGACGGGGCATCAATACACCAGAGTAGACTAGCGTATACCTTCTCGACCCATACAGATGGGCGATGGATGATCCCATATCCATTGGTGTTTGACATCGGAGATGATATGCGGGTGCTCAGTGGAGACTGGGTACACTGGACGGACTCGCCGAGAACTCCCAGATGGTATTATACCTTACGTCAGATGGCAGTTCTCAGGTGACACTGGTACAGGTTAGTCTGTAGACCCGAGATCGTCATAGAGTCTTGTGTGATTCCCACTGTGCTTTGATTTCCACCTTACCACGTCCAAGAGGGCGTGCAAAACGGTGGTTTTTGGGTACAGTCCCGAATCACATGGAGGCAATGAGCGATAGGAGGGGATTCGTCTCTCCCGGTATAGGGAGTTGATGTTGCGCTGCGTTCGATTGGCTATAACCGGAAATCCCTGGCCAGGGTTGCTGAGATTTACTTGTAAGTGTTACAAGTAGTTTCTCGAACTGTTATAGACCTCATATCGACACGACTTATCGAGCTATTGGGGTCTGACGTTTACCACCCCTAGGCGAGATATGCGACATATCAGACGAACAGACCGGACTGTACGGTAAGTATTACTGGTTGGATTCACAGGAGTGTGAGCGGGCTTGCTCGTCGATCTTCTGATCGCTCAATACCCGGGTGGCCGTTACGTTTAGCAGACCGCTTGCGGCTTGTGGGTGTTTGATATGATCATCGGCTACTGTCGGCGTATTGACGAGTCTTTAGAGTCCTACACAGAGGTTTCCTGGCTCAAGCGAAACGAAATAGGAGCGCATATGAGATATGTGCGGGACCGAGAATAATGCGTGTATGTGATACCGTATTCTATTCTCGCGATGAATGTATCGATTGGTTGTATGCGATATAACCTAGTTATCGAATCGAGGATTGATTCGATAAGTCGATACATTGGATATTAGTCGGTCATATGCGATATGACCGGATCGTTAAATCAAGTGTTGATTTAATGATTTAATGTATAATTATATATTTGATATATTACTTTGCATTAACTAGTATTGGTTCACTTAAAATGGATTTTCTCACTTGATGTGCACATTGTGTATATGATATAGTTTTGTGCACTAGTTTGTATCATGTTTGATGATACATGCAAACTTAGGTGTGTGTGTGTGCGCTTTAAACTATGATTAGGTTAATGGATAGGGTTTGTTTTATTTATTTATTTATTCATTTTGGAAAGGATAAATTGGTGGCTTTCTTTTCTTTCTTTGCTTGAAGCTTCTTGAAGCTTCAAAGCATCTTTGAAAGTCTACCATTTTTTCTTTATCCCTTAACCTAACCATTCAACTAAACTATAGTTTATTCTCTACACTAAACCATGGTTGCTAAAATGATAAGAATCACTTTATTTTCTTTTTCCATTATTCTTATCATATTCTTTTTCTTCAAGAAGAAGAAACCATTCTAGCTTCATTGGTGCTTTGAGAAAAAGAGAGAGAGAAATCCAATTCTAAAGTGAACCCACTTCCTATTTCTTCATCCTCTACCACTTGCCATGTAGTATAGGGTGTTTTCTTCACAAGTTTCATGACTTGGTGAAGTTGGAGCTTGATCTAGAGTTGTCTCGACATAGATCATCTTCGGCATCGAAGTCGACGACCTAGTCCGATCATTTCTCCGACGAAACCATCGCCAGAGTCCGGGATCCGATGATCGCAGCGGAGGGACGTCATCACGGAGCTATGGAGGTGGAGGACCGGATCTACAAAGGTTGTATTTTCTGTTCGCTCTTAGTTAAGTTGTTAACTTATATCGGTTTTGCCTATCCTCTAGTTAACGATCTAGCATTAGGGTTTCTCGGCATCTAGAAAAATTTGATTTTGGCATGGTTGATGCCTTGTGGAACCTCATTAGTGTTTCTAGGAACCCTACAGTGGTATCAGAGCCTAGCTAGAGCTTTAGGCGAAGTGTAGACGAAGTTAGAAGTCCGATCGAACCCGTAAACCCCGACAAAACCCTTCTCTGTACATTTTTCAAAATAGTGGATTTTTGTGAATTAAAAATTCTCAGAAAAACAAGCAGGAAAAACTAAGAATTACTGTGAAGTACGGTCCTCTAAGTCAATAATTTGACCACGGAACCGCGGCTAAACTAAGGGTTTGGCGGCGGTTCCGCGGCCAAAATTTGGACTGTAGGGTTCCTAGGCGTACTAATGAGGTTACACAAGGCATCAACCATGCCAAAATCAAATTTTTCTAGGTGCCGAGAAACCCTAATGCTAGATCGTTAACTAGAGGATAGGCGAAACCGATATAAGTTAAAAACTTAACTAAGAGTGAACAGAAAATACAACCTTTGTAGATCCGGTCCTCCACCTCCATAGCTCCGTGATGACGTCCCTCCGCTATGATCATCGGATCCCGGACTCTGGCGATGGTTTCGTCGGAGAAATGATCGGGCTAGGTCGTCGACTTCGATGCCGAAGATGATCTACGTCGAGGCAACTCTAGATCAAGCTCCAACTTCACCAAGTCATGAAACTTGTGAAGAAAACACCCTATACTACATGGCAACTGGTAGAGGATGAAGAAATAGGATGTGGGTTCACTTTAGAATTGGATTTCTCACTCTTTTTCTCAAGGCACCATTAAAGCTAGAATGGTTTCTTCTTCTTGAAGAAGAAGAAGAAGAAGAAAAAGAATATGATAAGAATAATGGAAAAAGAAAATAAAGTGATTCTTATCATTTTAGCAACCATGGTTTAGTGTAGAGAATAAACTATAGTTTAGTTGAATGGTTCGGTTAAGGGATAAAGACAAAATGGTAGACTTTCAAAAATGCTTTAAAGCTTCAAGAAGCCTCAAGCAAAGAAAGAAAAGAAAGCCACCATTTTATCCTTTCCAAAATGAATAAATAAATAAATAAAACAAACCCTAACCATTAACCTAATCATATTTTAAAGCACACACACACACCTATGTTTTCATGTATCATCAAACATGATACAAACTAGTGCAGAAAACTATATCATATACACAATGTGCACATCTAGTGAGAAAATCCATTTTAAGTGAACCCATACTAGTTAATGCAAAGTAATATATCAAATATATAATTATACATTAAATCATTAAATCAACACTTGATTTAACGATCCGGTCATATCGCATATGACCGACTAATATCCAATGTATCGACTTATTGAATCAATTCTCGATTCGATAACTAGGTTATATCGCATACAACCAATCGATACATTCATCGCGAGAATAGAATACGGTATCACATAAATGCATTATTCTCGGTCCCGCACATATCTCATATGCGCTCCTATTTCGTTTCGCTTGAGCCAGGAAACCTCTGTGTAGGACTCTAAAGACTCGTCAATACGCCGGCAGTAGGTGATGATCATATCAAACACCCACAAGCCGCAAGCGGTCTGCTAAACGTAACGGCCATCCGGGTATTGAGCGATCAGAAGATCAACGAGCAAGCCCGCTCACACTCCTGTGAATCCAACCAGTAACACTTACCGTACAGTCCGGTCTGTTCGTCTGATATGTCGCATATCTCGCCTAGGGGTGGTAAACGTCAGACCCCAATAGCTCGATAAGTCGTGTCGATATGAGGTCTACAACAGTTCGAGAAACTACTGGTAACACTTAACAGTAAATCTCAGCAACCCTGGCCAGGGATTTCCGGTTATAGCCAATCGAACACAGCGCAACATCAACTCCCGATACCGGGAGGGACGAATCCCCTCCTATCGCTCATTGCCTCCATGTGATTCGGGACTGTACCCAAAAACCACCGTTTTGCACACCCTCTTGGACGTGGTAAGGTGGAAATCAAAGCACAGTGGGAATCACACAAGACTCTATGACGATCTCGGGTCTACAGACTAACCTGTACCAGTGTCACCTGAGAACTGCCATCTGACGTAAGGTATAATACCATCTGGGAGTTCTCGGCGAGTCCGTCCAGTGTACCCAGTCTCCACTGAGCACCCGCTTATCATCTCTGATGTCAAACACCAATGGATATGGGATCATCCATCGCCCATCTGTATGGGTCGAGAAGGTATACGCTAGTCTACTCTGGTATATCGATGCCCCGTCTCGATACACCCACGACTAGGGACCTTGAAGGATGTACTTATGGACTACCATGTCCCCACTAGTATGATCCGCATCATAGTCCAGGTAGTCAAGTACACATCCTAAGGGCTTTACCAACATGTAACAGAGAGACAATCAGTATACACGTTAAGGTAAAGAGTAACCAGATAGCATACTATCATGTCGAGCAAGAAAATCCTCCCTATATATGTCCCAGCATCCACTACAATATACATCCTATGTACAGTAATGGCCTCTAGGGCATACATACAACTAACAATCTCCCACTTGCACTATGGCCATCTGTAGCAGTGGTTGTAGTATCTCATACTCAATCATCCCATAAAAGTCTCTCTCTGGGAAAAGGCCTTTTTGAGTGGATCCGCCGCGTTGTCCTCTGAGTCTACTCTACTAACCTTGATCTCCTTGGAGATCAACCATCTCCATGATCAGGTGATACTGCCTTAGAATACGTCTGGGTCACTGATGGGACCGGGGTTCCTGGGCCAAAACCGCACTTCCATTGTCATACAATGGTAGGAACCTAGTTCATCTCATGAACCAATATATACCCAAACTGCCTCTTTGGTAGTATCTTAAGTAGTGATGTATCCAGCCTTTATCATCTAGTATGCCACGGTATCTAGCTTGGAACACTTCCAACATACCGTCCCTTTACTGAGGGTAAAGACAATGCCTGTGACTGACATTCAGTCGTCCTTATCACCCTGGAAGCTTTCCAGTGATTCTCCCCAGGATCAATTGATACCATCTCACTGCAACTAGTGAGTATCCTAATATCCAATTAGATCTATCTCATAGATCTAAAACCCAGGATTTAGCATGTTTCACTTTGATCATATATGGAGAATCATTGTGATAAGCGGAGATTGACCGAGCGTAGCATAGGAAACTCCTTCCCTATCAAGAGTATGTCATCCAGGTACTCTACGAGGATCACCACCATACTCCCTACTACCCTTTTGTTTATACAAGTTTCATCTACCATTTTGATGATGTCAAACTCTTTGACTAACACATCAAAATAGACGTTCCAACTCCGCGATGCCTGCTTTATCACATAAAACATCTTGCTCGCGTTTCCGCTGCTCGCGTTTCCGCTGCTCCCACTGTCTACGAGGCCCTCTGGCTGTGTACTTATAGACGCACTCTTCTAAAACATCACTTTGAAAAGCAGTCATGGCACCCAATCGCCAGATATCGTAGTCATGGAATGAAGCCGTGGCAAGTAGGATCTGGATCGACTTAAGCATAGCTACTTAGAAAAGGTTTCATCATAATCCATACCTGGTCAATGATGCAAACTTTTAACAAGTCTAGCTTTGAAAGTCTCAACTTTTCCATGTACACCAAGTAATCTTCTCAAGATATATGTCACGACCCGAAAGAGCACGTGACTGGCCCTTGAACCATATGAAGTCTATAGGACCCCATTTGATCCAAATAAGCCAAAAGCCCAGAAATCTAAAACCATTTAAAGAGTAAATAAGGAAAACTGGTTTTAAGAAGTAAAGAAATCACGTTTCGAAAATCAAGTTTTTAAATAACTAAGCCGAATATGCATTTTTAAAATGTGTAACCTTTCCTGAAAATTTCGGCAGAGTTTCCTTTGTAAAAACTAGCCCCAAACGGGGTACAACAAGAATAATATATATGAAATGATAAAAGGCTTCCCCAAGCGGGAGCTAGCTCTTCGTCAATCGACGGTCACAACCACGCAAGCAATAATAATATACAACGCCAAAGGGCGAGGATCAAAACCCAAATAGAAACTCAAAACAGCCAGAAAACCGTAATACTATAAGCGCGACTCTAAGGTCGAAATAATACAACACTGTTTTCTAAGTCTGAAACAATATACAAGTTTTGGTTGATGGAATCTCGAGATACAATGGATAATACATGAACAATGGCGGTTCTGATACAAAAGAACCCACCTACCAACGCAAGTCACCCATATGGAAGCAGTGTGCCAGAAATGCCGCTATGGAATCCGTACGGCAAAAACCTGCAAGGACTGTGGCACAACGGGGATGAGTTGCCAACTCGTGAATAGAAAAATATCTATAAGCAGAGATCGAATGCATGACCCATCCTAGGTCAATACGATCAGATATAAATATAAACCTCAATATGAATAAGTCCGAAACATGCTAAACTGGCAATGTAATCTCTATACATGAGTGTAGTGCTAAGTATACGTGTCAGTGCCTCAGGTAATAGCAAAACATAAATGTGAGGTACAATCAATGAAATCAATCTGCATGTACGTGGATCCCGTCCACTCGTCACCCAATGACAAAACCATCATGCATGTAAATATCATCAGCATATGCATGGAAATATGAGGATATAAACCACCTGTGTCCCTCGCGACACGTCAAAATCATGGAACCGGAGTGCCCAGCATCGGCACTCGAAAACATCATGAGAACTGTGCCCAGCATCGGCACGTAAATCCTCATATATCGGGCTCCGTCAGTCTGGATCGGCCCACGGGCTCTGTCTGCGGTATCGGCCCTCGGCCCCGGCAGTACGCCCATATCCATCTATCGACTCTGGTCAGTATCCTCCGGATAACCGCCAGGTCCAACCAATCATCGGTAGGTACTCGCCACCCTGCCAGGCTCATCGTCTACTCCACGAAAAACATTTCTTGCCCCGGGGAACCATACCGGGTCCACCATGTACCCGCAATCAGCCTCATCCGCCTCCTCGAATCGGGTTTCACATGTCGCTCTCAGCACCGAGAAAACACATGGGGGACGCACTGAAATATCATATCAAGGGTAACCGGGTTTTAAAACAGTTACATATTCCCTTTTTAAACACCCACGGTTCCCAAAACCAGAAATATCATGGAATCAACATATCTCAATGCGTATAATCAGCAAGCATGATGTGTGTGACATGTAAAAGAAATGTAAGCACATCAGTCTGTCATGGAAGAATCATATCCTGAATGCAACAGTACCACAGTGTAGTGACATGGCAATTATCGATGATGAAGTGTGTGAGCCGGCAACAGTGTACGTGGAACATACGCATCATCGATAATGGTGCTGGTGTCCTAGCAGCATGACTGAAATATATCAACAATACAAGCGATGCAATGCAAATAGCATGAATATGCGGAATCGAATAATCAACGAAACAGTAAAGAACCTGCCTCAATAGATATATCATGCAACCTTGCCTTTTGAAATAAAACGAATCAGGGCTTTTGGTAAAATAAGGGCTACGGTGTTTTAAGAAAAGATGCGTCGTTTGAAAATATCCATATAAACCCTTTTGCTTATCTTTAAAATATCCCTGATTCGTTAGTTTTGAAATAGGTATGACTCGGGTCTAGTCTAACGCCTACTATGCGAACTACGAACCCAACAATCAAGTCAATCGAGAGGGGTGTGGAAACCACCTAAATCTGAGTCGATATCACACTATCTCATCACATGACAGGTATCACTACCATCTTATCACATCTCCAATACGAACTCTGTCATGTCGCCAAATCTCACGGCCTCAATCGCATCTCATCGACTCATCTCAATCCCACGGATCATCCTCAAATCTCATATATGAACACATAGTCCCATACCCATGTGTAGATATACACACCATCATATGCGCACAGATATATGAAAGAATGTATGCAAGTATGTGTGTACGTGTATGTACGGGTGCAACCACTACTCTAGGGTTCCGCACTATACTAAACCAATACATCCTTATTATCAATAATACCATTATTACCACCAATAATCCTAAACAACACATAATAAATATATGTGTGTATATATATTCTTATACATCACCACGGATTGCGGGGGTGCTATACGCCATCCACCCGACTTCTCCCCGTAGATATAATCTACTCACCTTGCTTCTCATGTATCGGTGCCGATGTCGCCGCCTTCATCTTCTTTGCCTCAACATCTCGTAGGGTACCTACAAGTATATCACAACGCTAAAGCACATGAAAATCACATCGGAAACCAAAATAGCACACGCTACTCGCATAGGTAAAAACCTATCGTCTCGCATGTAAACACATTCAATATCCACTTGTCGTTGACGTCCAAACGCCACCCGACAGATATGAATCACTAAATACCAAAATCCATGCTAAAACAAGTCGTATATCATACGCCAACTCAAGCAAATCAACCCATATTTTACCCTAGATGGAATCAGTCAAAACTAGACATACCCAGGGTCAAGACTAGAGGAAATAGGGCCATACACAAAAATCGAGACAGTTCCCTCCTGCTCTGGCCGTAATTTGCGGCCAGAAGGAATAAATTGGCGGCCAAGGGAATGAGTTGGGGGCTAGGGTTTGGTGTGGTGGTTCCATGGTGCCTGCA
The DNA here is from genome assembly GCA_030015575.1 of Agapanthus africanus. NCBI lineage: Eukaryota > Viridiplantae > Streptophyta > Magnoliopsida > Asparagales > Amaryllidaceae > Agapanthus > Agapanthus africanus. Next base: position 215,622,821 of record JASDDO010000004.1, read on the forward strand.
CATCTCACTGTCAACTCAGTTTTATTTTTGGGGTCTCGGGGTGATAGCAGATTCCACAAAACACTCCCAGATTTACAGTTTTTCTCGATATCGATTCCGTAATTCCGTATTCTGTGTTCTAGCTCAGGTTTGGGTCCAAATTAGCATCACACAGGGGGTTCTAAGGTCACAACAAGCCTCAATTCCACTTTGATTTCAGGTCTAACCCTAAACCCTAACTTGAATTCTCCAAAGTCCACAAAACGACACAATATCGATATGAAACTAGAATTGATGCACAAGGAAATTAAAATACTACTTGAGGGTGCAGAAATTACCTCCTTTGGCAACTCAAGAAAATTCTTGAGTTGCTCAAAGTCCTCCAAATCCAATCTTGCGAGGTACAATGTGTAGCTAGTGAGCTTGGGACTAAGTTTTGTGAAGTGGGAATGGGGTTTTGGGTTGGATTTCATGGTGGATCTAAGGTTTCATGAAGAGGGAGAGAGAGGGAGAGAGAGAGAGCAGCAGCTCAAATGGGAGAGGGGAGAGAAAATGAGAAGGGAAATGATGGGGGGGCATGGGTCAAAAGAGGTTTGATCTAGACATTCTCTCTCATCATCATACTACTTTTTCCTTTTCTTTTCTTTTCCTTCTCACTCCAATAGTGAACCCAAAAGAACAACCATGGCAATAGAAATGTAATACAAGTGTAACAAGTGTGGAAAATGATATGTGCACATTTTTGCACAAAAGTGCTAAAAATCCAATTAGCGATTTTTAATCGCGATTAACACTAACTTAGCATATAACTAGTCTTAAAAACATTAAAATGGCATAATTCCATAAAATACCCTATTTTAGAATTTTCCATAATTTTTCCCCATTTATTTGTATTTAATTATACCAGAATATTAAAATATTCATTAAAATAATATTAAATTATAAAATTTCCCAAAAATCATATTTTATTATTTTGAAAACGTTACAATCTACCCCCCTTAAAGAAATTCGGTCCCCGAATTTAAATTTAAACCCCCAAATACTAAAATATTGCAATACAAATTCCAAGTCATCGGGGCTCCGAAATCAGCAATACATAAAACGTATTATAGCGCAATGCATGCGCATGAGTACTGAGCAGATAACTCAAAAGCAACACTCCATCAAGCATCCCGCAATCATCGGAGTCATGGTAAAGACACAAATTTCAAATCCAATACAAAATCAATATGATATAAATCAGAACTATACATGTAGACATGCAATCTATACATGTGAATAGTTGATGTAAATGCATGCCAAATCCTTTTAAGTCGTTGTGCGATGCGCGCAACACTGCACAGTGGCGGACGTCTTTCACAAGAAAATAACTATATACGTATATATATATATATCCTTTGTTTAATAGGTACGTTCCGCCGTTTTGAAAACAATTTAGAAGGGTTTCCTTGTTTTTAAACGTTTCGTGTCATATCGGACACGTAGGTATATATATACCGAGACTATAGCTCGCTCTTTGGAAATCCCTTCGAACTATCAATGCATGCAAAATATATCCAGGTACTGTCCTCTGACTAGTCCTGCTCAGTATAAAAACAAATATCCAATATCATAAAAATGTACTGCTCCAAAAGGAATAGATCCCCAAAAATGCACATAACACCACCCTGTGCGTCTGGTGCGCACGGAAATCAAAATCCATATATGTGTCATACAGGAGCACAAAACAACATCTAGGTGCAACGGGTGTGCACGAAACATCTGTCATAGGCAACGTGTGTGCCTGACAGCCAAAACAGGTGCATCTGACATGCACGAAGAATCTCGATTTAGTGCATCTGGTGTGCCCCAAAATCGTATCTCAAAACATGCGCCCAACATGCGCGAAAATCCAAATCGGTGCATCCATCGTGCACGAATGAAAATCTAAACCCTGCGCACTCAACATGCACGGAATCACAAAATCCAATAGCAACGCCGAACATGCGTAAGTCCAGTCAAAAGCACGGGGTGCAAGAATCCACATCAATATCACAATCAAAATAGACATACCGAAAGACATCAAATCGAAGTCAGGTGCAACCGTAATGCACAAAATATAAATCCGGTGCAACAAAGGCACGAAATATAAATCTGATGCGATAAACGCAAGAAACATAAAACTGGTGCGACAAAAGCACGAAGTATAGAACTTGTGCATCCCATGCACAGATACCAGCAATAACTCAAATGCGTAAGCAACAACACTACGTGTACCCAGATATAAAGAAAATCATAAACGTGTGCAACTGCGTGCACAAAACACATATCAATGCACTACAAGCACATATAACTTATACCGAGTGCAAAAATCAAATCGTGTGCGTAACATATGCACAACATCAAATCAACCGTATGAAATCCATAAAGTCATAAGCAGGTGCAGCCAAGGCACGAAACGATATACAACGCGGCTTAATCAAAATCAAGTGTACCGCGATGGAAAAACTCACAACCGCGTGCATCAGCGTGCACAAATCAAAACACTAAAAGTACATGAAACTATGCTGGAAGCGTAAATCAAATCACCGGCATAAAATAGGCATGAAATCACAATCAACACCTCAAAAGTAATAACTATATGCAAGGTATAAATACCCAGTAAGTGCAACCATGGTGCACAAAATCAAATATCATGGAACTCAGTCATCAAGACTAAATCATGCGAATAGATCGCCCAAAATACCGAAATCCAAGATGACGGATACGTGATAATCAAATCACAAAATCACAAATCATAAATACCGTCGTCGGTATATCCTTCTTCAGGGTCGAGAAGGTACCGGTATATCCGATGCGAGCGGCGCAAGATATCTACTTGCCTGTTGCTCGCGACTGGCGTCCTCTGCCTCTGGTTCCTGATCTTTCCTGTAGATTACCAATCTCGCAATCCATCGGCTCATCGGCCCGGTCAGGTGTGCTGACAGGAAAGATTCCGTTCTGGCACTTTTCAGGTCATCACTCGGTCAATCCTCACGACCGCTCGTAAAGCAGCACATCTCTGGCGCCGACCTCTGGTCCTCTGAATACCCATCACACATCCGATCCTGGGTGCAACTCATATTGCAGCAGTGTACTGGAAGGAATCCTACTCAAGGTCTCTTCTGATCTTGCCTAAGCCAAACTGTAAGGAGGCTGGTACTCTGGCGTAATCTTTCCTCGCTTTCTGAACATCTGCACCCTTAGTATCGCATCCCTGCGCCTCTGTATGCATGTACGACCTTTAATCTTAACGGGGTGTAGTGACAGCTCGTCTGCATCTCGTACGAACTTCTATCCTGCTTGTCTGTATCATCGTCCATTTCGACGTCGCATCTCTATCTGCGCACTGCAATATCTTCGGCTACGGTCCATCCGAAGTCTCTCACACGGACTCTAAATCACGAACTCGGTATCTTCATCACTCAGTAGGAGATATCTAGCCGAACACGTCCTCAGCGTGCATATCGCATCTCTGATGTCAGCGGAGTGAAACGTCATCTCGTCGAAATCTCGTGCAAACTCATTACTCCTCTCTGCTTCAATATCGACTGATTCGGACTCATCTCATCGTGGCTACACAGACTGCGCTCCAACGGCTATGCTCGTATCTGGAGTCTCCCAAGCAGTGTCCCATCACATGATATCCGAAAGATGTCGAACCATTATTCATATCAGATTTTTGCATTTTCATACCGCCCAATTTTTATCACATTGCATATCGGTAGGTACTCTTGAGCCGTGTTTGCTAGTCAATTGCAGGATACAGGTTCTCGGCTCTAAACGGTGAAATCCATGGAAAAATACGACAAAATCCGGGTTCCTGCCATTCACAGATAAAACACGGATCTCCGCTCTTGCCACACACCAGTTTAGGAGACAAAATGACAAATCAATTGTCACCTTCATGCACAAAGCACAATGGCAACACCAAGTCCAAGAAATCTACGCGGAGCTCAAGAAAATCATGACAAAAGATCCATGTCCAAATCACCTTTTGATCCACTAGAATTCTGGAAGAAATGTGGAAAGATTATCAGAAAATAGATGTACCAGACAAAAGGGCACACAGAACCAGGGAAGCACAAGAAATACGATGATCCAATTCCCCTAAAGTATCGCGGTTCCGCGGCAACAGCAGGCTTAGGCCGCTGAACCGCGGCCGTACAGTAGAGACAGAGGATGGGATTTTAGGGGTATTTTGGTATTTTTATATTGAGGCAGGATTTTGCCCTAGATTTTCAGTTCACTGCCTATAAATAGCCCAGAACCTTGTGAAACTAAGGGGGTGCATAATCTTGTATTTTTCTAGGTTTAGAATACTTGTTTCTTCTTCCTCTTCTCATCTCTTCTCCATTAAAACTTGTAGTGAGCTTTGTGAGTGAAGAATGATGAATAAAGAAGATCCTTTTACTATTATATCTTGTCTTGTTCTTTTATAATTGCTTGTAATTTTAATTTGTTAACTTAGTTGTTGTTATTCCTTGTTGTTTCTTTCTTTTCTCTTTTCCTTTATCATTAAAACAACCATGATGCTTACGCTTGATCCTTGCCAAGGTGAGGTCGCAAATAGCTAGTTGTTATCTTCTAATCTCCTTCTTTCTATCTTCCTCTTTTGTTTTGTTTTCTTTTCATTATGATGTGTGAGTAGTTTCATACTTGTTAGGATAGGATAAGGGAAGTTTGAGAGAAGGAAATATCTCTCACTCTTTCCTTGCCCAACATCTTGAATCGACTCCCGTTAATTGAACCACAATCCGCTCCTTACGGCACCCTATCCTACATGATAGCGGTGATTCCGTAGTGAGACCGGTTGTGGTTGAATTAACCGGAGGTTATGGCTAAGAGCCAAGAACGGACGGACAAGCACCAAAAGGAAGAACTTATGCGTTGGAAAGCCTAGCTTATACTCGCAAGTTCCTTCCTAGTCGTGCTAATCCCCGTTGTTGCCGATTACCGTAACACCGATATTAAGAAGGGCAACGAAAGAGGTGAGCGTCTCCTAACTCAAACTAACCTAATCCTAACCCTAACAAGCTCTCTTTACATATCATTTTAACACTTAATTAATCACAATAAAATCTGAAAAACCGGACTTAACTCGTTAAAGCACTTAGAAAAAGATTCCCATCTTCCTGCGGACGACCCGTACTCAACCAGCTAGCTACAAGCGAAACCGTCTTGATTGCGGTAATTAACTAAACTTAAACACGCAGAATCCCTAACAATCAAATGGCGCCGTCGCCGGGGAGACGGTAGTTTATTTCTTTGTGTAATTTCGGGTTAACTTGTGAATATAACCGAAAAACAAAACAAAAAATATACTTTGTAAAAAAAAATCGTCTTGTTTTTTTTTATTATTTTTTGTGCAAGTGTGCAGGATAATACGGAGTTCGAGTTCAGTGCCAAAGACGTGGGAAGATAGACCCACATTTCGCGGCTACACTGCGACGGATCAAAACGAAGCAAACGGTCTACTGTAAAAATCTGGAGCAGATACAGTAAGCAAGTCAAAATTCAGCATATCCAGACAAGCAGAGGACACCCAACAGAGCACCTACACAAAAATTAAAGGCCCATCTCACTGTTCCTGCCATGGAACCGTGGCATAAGGAGGCTTAGGCCGCGGAACCGCGGCCACTTGGTGCCCCTGCATCTCAAATTTTCTGTAAGTGTTCCCTGCTTCTTCCCCACTCTTCTGGACTCCAATAAACTGTGTTTTCTGCAGCATTCTTTGCGCAAACTCTTCTCCCCTTCCAATAAACTGTTCTTGTGCAGGATTCTTTGCGCCGCGCTAAAAATAAAAATTGTTTGCAGTTGATTTGTTATCGCTTTGCATTAATTAATACGGACTTAAGGGGCTTGAAACCAAGTCAGATTGGGTGGGGATTTCATCACCCTTCCCAGGACCCCAGAAATCACAAAAAGCATATGCATTGACCATTGTTAAAATTAAAAAATACTAGACTCAGCCCTAAGGACTTCGCGCTCAATAGGACAGAGGACTAGTTACAGGCATCGGCCGTTTATCCTATCTGACTTTTGCGGTGCCTAGGCAAGTGTGACGAAGGCAAGTGGTTATTTAATTAAGGAACTTCGCGAAAGCGTTGGATAACCTCCCACTTACCTGGCACTTATCTGGCCGCATTAGACGGAGAAGAGGCGGTTTGAGGTCCTTTTTCTAGCCCTCTGGAACAGTTAGGAGCAGGTCTAGCAGACCTAGGTGACCCTAGATCTAGGTGAGATTGTGCATATCTTATTTGTGATTGCTTAAAGCCGTAAGTTCATACATATTTCTGTAAAGCTCTTTCTAAAAAAAAACAAAAAGAAAAAAAAATATCAAATCAAAAACTTTTATAAAAACTTGCCCTTTGTCGCCAAATCCATTTTTCACCCTCCACCCATCATTTTTCTCCATTAACGTTTTCTTACCCTCACCTTCTCCGCTTTGACTATACTAAACTCGTTTAGTGTATGTCCGCTTGGACACGGGACACTAGCGCCCGCCTAGTCCGCGTTACGTTAGTCGCTACTGACTACGCGATCGACTCCGAAGTCGAAACTCCGTCCACTCCTCTTTCACCCCTTCCTTTGCCGGCCAACTCCGACGTTGACCGGAATTCTGTTCATACATATTCACCTTCACCATCACCAACCTCTTCTTCCGCGATGTCAGGATTTAATCCGAACATCTCTTTGACTACCGCTGGATTGGCTCCACCTCCTACGGAGACCAATATCCCACCACCACCGCCTGTTGTAGCGCCGCAGCGAATCGCGCTCCAGGATCGTTTCTATCCCACCCGTTCTGCACTTCCCACCTGCCTTTCTCTTCCACCGGCCAATGGGGACAACTTTGAAATTAAGCCCCACTTCATCAACATGCTTCCACGATTTCATGGGCTTGAATCTGAAGATGCCTATATCTTCATCAATAAATTTCAAAACGTCTGTGCCATGATGAAAACCACCCAACTGTCGGACGATGCTATACGTCTACGGGTCATTCCGTTCACTTTATGCGATCTTGCTGAAAAATGGCTGTATAGCACCGCTTCCCATTCCATAACCAGTTGGGACGAGTTTGTTAAAGCGTTTCTCAAAAAGTTCTATCCGAATCATAAAACCGCAAGGATTCGCAATGAAATCAACCAATTCTCTCAGCTTCCTTCTGAACCCTTCTGGAAGTGCTTTGACCGGTACAAAGACCTTCTTGTTCAGTGTCCTCACCACGGTATAGAGAAATAGCAACTTTGCCAAACCTTATACGAGGGCCTGAACCCAGCAACGAAGCAGTTGTTGGAAACCATCTGTCAGGGCCACTTCCTATCGAAATCTGACGAGGAAGCGTGGCAGTTCTTTGACGACCTTGCGGAGCAAACGCTACAATGGGAGAGCACCAGACCGACTTCTTCTTCTTCTACCTCCACTTCTACCGGTCAGTCTAGGGTAGGAATTCACCAACTTGATGTCTCTATTGCGATGAAAGCCGAAATGGCTGCAATAACAAGAAAGCTTGAAGCGATAGAGAGCAAATTTTCTTCTCCTGCTCCTGCCCCTGTTCTCCCCCTTCGTACCATTTGCGCTTGTTGTTCCGATCCTTCTCACTTGACCGAAGAGTGTCCTTACAATCCACCATCGTAAGGACAGGATCAGGTTAATGCTGCATTCCAGCAAAGACCGAGGAATGATCCATACTCTTCCACCTACAATCCCGGTTGGAGGAACCACCCCAATTTCGCCTGGAATCAGAATCAGAATCAATTCCAAGGCAACAATTTCCAAAGGGCCCCTCCGCCGCAACAACAAGTGCAACAACAAACTCAGTTTCAGCAGCCCTTCCAACCCCAACCTTTCCAAAATCAGACGAACAAATTTGCACCCAACAATTCTTATCCACCAAACAACTTTGTTCCGTCAAACAACGATAAGGTTTCCTCACTCGAACGAAGTCAGGAGGCGTTCGTTAAACAATCGACTCAGTCCACCGCCAACATCCAGTCTTCCATTCAGTCCTTAGTGCAACACACTGCCGCACACGGGCAAAGCATTAAGACCATCGAGGCCCAGATTGCACAGCTGAATGCGGCCTTAAGCGAGCGAGAGAAGGGGAAGCTCCCGTCCCAGCCACTCCCAAATACCGGTCACCCACATAATGCACATGTTGCTCTTGAACAACAGAACCATAATGTGAGTGCCGTGACCACATTGAGATCGGGAAGGATGCTGCAAAACAACATCGGTACACGGATCAACGAAGACACCCCGGGCGCTGCTTCTTCTTCTTCTTCTTCTTCTTCTTCTTCGTCTTCTGAGCCTATTCTCCGTTCTTCACAAGGCTCTCCTTCCTCTTCTTCTGCTCTGAATGGATCCACTTCTCACTCCACGAAAACACCTGTTCTGGGATCCGTTCCAACTCCACAATCTCCTCCTCCAGCATTAGACTCAACCAATTTTAATAATGTTCCATTTCCAAACCGGTTGAGGTCTAATAAACAAAATCCTCAAATGGAGAAGATTCTGGAGTTATTTAAGCAGGTTAACATTAACATTCCTCTTTTAGATGTTGTCCAACAAGTCCCATCCTACGCGAAAATCTTAAAGGACTTGTGCACGAAAAAGAGGAAGTCTCAGGTACCCAAGAAAGTTTTCTTGGCCAGTGTTGTGAGTGATGCCCTTACCCAATCTTTACCACAAAAACAGAAGGACCCTGGCTGTCCTACGATTTCAATTACCATTAGGGATAAGAACATCAACCGCGCACTATTAGATCTTGGTGCCAGTGTTAACCTGCTTCCGTATTCAGTATGCGAGCAATTAGGCGTCGGAGAGCTGAAACCCACGCACTACACTCTCCAAATGGCCGACCGATCGATCACCCATCCTAGGGGTGAGCTAGAGGATGTGTTAATAAAAGTTGGGGACTTCATATTCCCCGTTGACTTCATTGTATTAGACACACAGCCTGTAGCTAACCCCCGGAATCAAATTCTGGTGATACTCGGTCGCCCATTTCTTGCAACCTCAAATGCTGTGATCAATTGTCGCAATGGTTCGATGAACCTCTCTTTTGGAAACATGACGATTGAACTCAACATTTTTAGGTTGGGGAATCAGCCCGCCGAACCTAATGCTCATATACTGGACGTCTGCTCGATCCAGGAGATCACCCCAGAAGAATGTGAATTCGAGGAGTTTCTGTTCGAACACGATAATCTTGACGCCACTAGTGCGTTCCTCCTCGAACCTGCTGCTGTTTCTGCGCCCGACAACGACTACGAGTGTTTTATGTTCTCGAACGATCTTAACCGTGCACAACCCGAGTTTGAATCTTTCGAATTTTCGGATGAGTTACCTGAACCATCCGACTCGGTCGCCTACACTCGTTTTGAACCTTTGCTGGAGTCCTTTGAGTTCGAGACCTCTGCACCAATCTTGCCTTCAATCGTTTCACCTCCATCGCTCGAACTCAAGCCTTTGCCGTCTCACCTTAAGTATGCGTACTTAGGTGAACACGAGACCCTCCCTGTCATCATTTCGGCTTCTCTAGCTCCCGAGCAAGAGAAAGCCCTTCTAGCGGTCTTGCACAGCAACAGGCAAGCTTTTGGCTGGTCCATGGCGGACATCAAGGGGATTAGTCCCCTGATCGTTGAGCATCACATTCATCTGATGGATGATGCCAAACCAGCCCGGGATCCACAAAGACGTCTCAATCCAGTCATGAAAGAGGCTGTGAAGAAGGAGATCGTAAAATGTCTAGATAGTGGTATCATTTACCCTATCTCTGATAGCCAGTGGGTTAGCCCCATTCATGTTGTCCCCAAGAAGTCGGGCATCACGGTCATAACCAACGAGGCGAACAAGTTAATCCCTACTCGCACCCAAACTGGGTGGCGAGTATGCATTGATTACAGAAAACTCAACGCCGCAACGCGGAAAGACCACTTTCCGCTACCTTTCATTGACCAGATGCTTGAACGATTGGCCGGACACGAGTACTACTGCTTTCTTGATGGCTACTCCGGCTACAATCAGATTCCCATCGCCGAAAAAGACCAGGAAAAGACCACATTCACTTGTCCTTTCGGCACGTTTGCATATCGTCGCATGCCCTTTGGGTTATGCAATGCGCCCGCTACCTTCCAGCGGTGTATGATGGGAATCTTCTCAGACATGGTGGAAAATTTTTTGGAGATTTTCATGGATGATTTCTCCATCTTCGGCGACTCCTTCAACGAGTGTTTGCTACATCTTGACGCTGTCCTTACCCGATGTAAGGACAAGAATCTCACTTTGAATTGGGAGAAGTGCCACTTCATGGTGCGCGAAGGTATTGTCTTAGAACATATCATCTCGCAAAATGGCATAGAGGTTGACAAAGCAGATTGAGGTCATTTCCAATCTGCCTCCTCCCCGAAGCGTCAGAGATATCCGAGCCTTCCTTGGCCATGCCGGTTTCTATAGACGGTTTATCAAGGACTTTAGCAAGATTGCTAGGCCCTTGACTCTTTTGCTGGCCAAGGATACGCCATTCGACTTCAACTCGAGCTGTGTGACTGCATTCGAGTCATTAAAACGCTCACTCACTTCTGCTCCCGTTCTTTCTTCACCCGACTGGACGCACCCATTTGAGATTATGTGCGATGCATCCGACTTTGCCATTGGTGCTGTCCTTGGACAACACATCAACAAGATGCCGCACGTAATCTATTATGCGAGCCGAACCCTGAACGACGCACAACTCAATTATACAACAACTGAGAAGGAATTCTTAGCTGTTGTATTTGCTTTAGAAAAGTTCAGGCCCTACCTCATCGGCTCTCCAGTCATTGTCTACACTGACCATTCTGCTCTGTGCCATCTTTTTGCGAAGAAAGATGCAAAATCTCGGTTAATACGTTGGATCCTCTTTCTTCAAGAGTTTGACCTTGTCATTAAGGACAAACGAGGATGTGAAAACGTAGTTGCCGACCATCTCTCACGACTTCCTTCTTCGCCTTCGCTTCCAATTCCGATCAACGACGTTTTCCCGGATGAACAGCTCTTGACAGTGTCTTGCGAACCCTGGTTCGCAGATATTGTGAACTATTTGGCCACGGGATTACTACCGACTGAATGGTCAAGTCAGGACAGACTTCGCTTCTTATCCCAAGTAAAACACTTTTACTGGGACGAACCCTATCTGTTCAAGTACTGTCCCGACCAGATTATTCGTCGGTGTGTCCCTGACGAGGAATTCAAGAGTGTGCTGTCGTTTTGCCATGATCAAGCGTGTGGCGGGCATTTTGGCCCCAGAAAGACAGCTGAGAAGATCTTGCAATGTGGTTTCTACTGGCCACAACTCTTCAAAGACGCTCATGACTATTGCAAGACTTGCTGCCGGTCCCAACACATGGGCCGGATATCCCGGAGGAACGAGATGCCGCTCCAACCGATCTTGGTTGTGGAGATTTTCGATATTTTGGGGATAGATTTCATGGGGCCGTTTCCCAGCTCTTTTGGGAATTTGTACATCCTTCACGCTGTTGATTACGTCTCTAAATGGGTCGAGGCTGTGCCCAGCCAGACTAACGACAACAAGGTTGTCGTTAGGTTTCTTAAAGAAAACATTTTCTCCCGTTTTGGGCACCCCCGAGCGATCATTAGCGACAATGGAAGTCATTTCTGCAATAAGACTTTCGAGGCCTTGATGCGGAAATACTCTATTAATCATAAGCTATCCACGCCCTACCACCCCCAAACCTGCGGGCAGGCCGAAGTTTCAAATCGGCAAATCAAGCAGATACTGGAGAAGACGGTTTCCAAGAACCGTAAGGATTGGTCGCTGAAACTCACTGATGCCCTTTGGGCATTTCGAACCGCTTATAAGACCGACCTTGGCATGTCTCCCTATCGGCTTGTGTACGGAAAAGCCTGCCACCTACCTGTCGAAATAGAGCATCGCGCATTTTGGGCGATAAAAGAGCTGAATCTGTCTCTCAAAGATGCTGGCAGCCATCGGAAGCTGCAGTTGAACGAACTGAGCGAGCTTAGGGATGAGGCTTACGATAACGTGGTTGTCGTTAAGAATCGAACGAAGGTGTTCCACGATAAACACCTTTTGCGCAAAACCTTCGTACCTGGTCAGCAGGTACTGCTTTACGACACCCGACTTCACTTCCATCCAGGAAAGCTCAGATCTCGCTGGAAAGGGCCGTATTTTGTGCGGAATGTGTATCCGCAGGGCGCTGTGGATCTGGAGAATCCGAAGGACGGTTCATTTTTCAAAGTGAATGGACACCGACTCAAACCGTACCTTAGCGCCGAACCAACAGAGGAGCTCCTGGTCTTACAGGAGCCGGTTTACCCTGCATAATCTTCCTCTGCCTACCTCCAAACTTCGGTTATCCAGCCAAGAACAGTGGACACTGTTCCAAATAAGTTTGGGGGTATGTATAAACCATTTTGTATATATTTGTGGATATTCTTTTTCTTTTCTTTAAAAACAAAAACATAAAAAAATTGTGTATCGCTAACTGACAATTTTGACCCTTCAAATGATCTCTTCATGCAATGACAGTGAGGACACTGTCCAGTTTAAGTTTGGGGGTACGCTCGGTACGCATTTCTTACCTTCGCATTCATATGTATATTTTGCATCTGCATATTAAAATCCATAAAATCCATAAAAATCTGAAAATTTTCTAAAAACATAAGAACTTTTCTGTCAAGATAGCTAGTGGGAGGACTCTGATTCAACATTTCGACGGTTTTGTTTGATAAAATAAGAATAACTAAATCTTATGTTTAGATTTTGAAAACCTGAAAGATAACTCTCCTTTGAAGATAACTATAGCTGATATACGTCTTTACATCACACTACACGTGTCGTGAGTTTTTGGAAATTAGATGACAAGTCTTTTATGTTTAAAAACTTTTAAACAGATAAATGATTTTCTGAGGATCAAATAGGTTTGTTCTGAAATAAGTAATGTCAAGAATAGTTTATGAAGTAAAGCGAATATGAAGGAATGTTATTGATGCCGTAATTGGAACTATGTCTGAAAAATAACCCATCTGGAACTTGATTGGAATGATTACACACCAAACACACTAAACATGTGTTTTATCCAAAAAAATAATTGAACTACCGGTTATATCTCCGTTCGTATTAAATCATCTGATTTTCACGCCAAACTGTCTTTTGTTTTTGGACCTGGGTAACTTGAGTAATTAAGTCCGCCGGGGTGTTTTTACACCTAATGCCCTAAAGCCAACTGGTTTGGGTGCATTGGCCCAAAGCTCGCTAAGAAGCCGAGAAAGTCCAGATTAAAACAAAATCAAGCAAGTGTTCTCTCCGAGTTAAAATTCCTAACGGTTCTTTGTGTAAGAATAATCTTGATAAAAGACAGGCTTTTATAAAAAATTTAGCGGAGATATGAAGGTTTTACTCTATGATAAAGACTATTGCACGTTCACAGAGGTGTGTATGAAATGAAAACAAGAAAAAGGTGGAGTGAAGAATAAGACCTAGTTTCCTGTTAGGGATGATAGAAATTCTGAAGTTGAAACTTTACTGGAAAACGAAACTTGAAAAATGCTTAACTCTTTATAAAACTTATGTGATCCTTTTAAAATTGTTATCTGGGCTTTTTTGTGTGACATGATGACTTTAATCGATCCTTCTGGAACTTAACGACACTATTTGCACTACACGTAAAGACATATAAAATCTGTAGTTAAATAAGAAGCGAGGTGTGAAAAATAAAGGTTCGATAGTCTAGACTTAGGATCATAGAATTGTTATTTTCTGAAACAAAACTTTAGGGGTTTGAATCTTAGTTATTTTACAAAACTAGCTTGACCGGATTTTGTTGGTAGTATCCGCTGAAAACCCTCAGGAGACAACACTCCTCCTACTAGGGACACCAAGAGGTTTAACGGCTTGTTGCACATGCTCAGTGCAATCGCGTTCCCTACGAAAGTGAGGTTAGGAAATTTTTTGTGAATAAATTGGCTTTGCTCGGGACGAGCAAATGATAAGTTTGGGGGTATTTGTTCATATCAGATTTTTGCATTTTCATACCGCCCAATTTTTATCACATTGCATATCGGTAGGTACTCTTGAGCCGTGTTTGCTAGTCAATTGCAGGATACAGGTTCTCGGCTCTAAACGGTGAAATCCAAGGAAAAACACGACAAAATCCGGGTTCCTTCCATTCACAGATAAAACACGGATCTCCGCTCTTGCCACACACCAGTTTAGGAGACAAAATGACAAATCAATTGTCACCTTCATGCACAAAGCACAATGGCAACACCAAGTCCAAGAAATCTACGCGGAGCTCAAGAAAATCATGACAAAAGATCCATGTCCAAATCACCTTTTGATCCACTAGAATTCTGGAAGAAATGTGGAAAGATTATCAGAAAATAGATGTACCAGACAAAAGGGCACACAGAACCAGGGAAGCACAAGAAATACGATGATCCAATTCCCCTAAAGTGCCGCGGTTCTGCGGCAATAGCAGGCTTAGGCCGCTGAACCGCGGCCGTACAGTAGAGACAGAGGATGGGATTTTAGGGGTATTTTGGTATTTTTATATTGAGGCAGGATTTTGCCCTAGATTTTCAGTTCACTGCCTATAAATAGCCCAGAACCTTGTGAAGCCAAGGGGGTGCATAATCTTGTATTTTTCTAGGTTTAGAATACTTGTTTCTTCTTCCTCTTCTCATCTCTTCTCCATTAAAACTTGTAGTGAGCTTTGTCAGTGAAGAATGATGAATAAAGAAGATCCTTTTGCTATTATATCTTGTCTTGTTCTTTTATAATTGCTTGTAATTTTAATTTGTTAACTTAGTTGTTGTTATTCCTTGTTGTTTCTTTCTTTTCTCTTTTCCTTTATCATTAAAACAACCATGATGCTTACGCTTGATCCTTGCCAAGGTGAGGTCGCAAATAGCTAGTTGTTATCTTCTAATCTCCTTCTTTCTATCTTCCTCTTTTGTTTTGTTTTCTTTTCATTATGATGTGTGAGTAGTTTCATACTTGTTAGGGTAGGATAAGGGAAGTTTGAGAGAAGGAAATCTCTCTCACTCTTTCCTTGCCCAACATCTTGAATCGACTCCCGTTAATTGAACCACAATCCGCTCCTTACGGCACCCTATCCTACATGATAGCGGTGATTCCGTAGTGAGACCGGTTGTGGTTGAATTAACCGGAGGTTATGGCTAAGAGCCAAGAACGGACGGACAAGCACCAAAAGGAAGAACTTATGCGTTGGAAAGCCTAGCTTATACTCGCAAGTTCCTTCCTAGTCGTGCTAATCCCCGTTGTTGCCGATTACCGTAACACCGATATTATGAAGGGCAACGAAAGAGGTGAGCGTCTCCTAACTCAAACTAACCTAATCCTAACCCTAACAAGCTCTCTTTACATATCATTTTAACACTTAATTAATCACAACAAAATCTGAAAAACCGGACTTAACTCGTTAAAGCACTTAGAAAAAGATTCCCATCTCCCTGCGGACGACCCGTACTCAACCGGCTAGCTACAAGCGAACCCGTCTTGATTGCGGTAATTAACTAAACTTAAACACGCAGAATCCCTAACAATCAACCATCCGATCGACTCGTCAGAACCTCACAATCCCCCAAGAGCTCAACATCTCGGGTACAGTTTAATAGTATTGAGTACATACCACAGCATCGGTGGTCCAGCCGTAGAAGGGCAAACCCAAGCCTCACTAATGGCGCCGCGGAACTGCCGCAAACCCTAAGGTTCAAAGGCTTTCACACGGTCATTATGTCGAGTTAGGGTTTCATTCTTCTAGAGGGTCCATAGAATCACTTGCATGTCTTTCCGAATACTTTAAACTTGGAAAATGGGTTCCTGACATTCGATCGTCTCAATCGGCTCTCAACTAATCTGCGTGAAGTCGCCTCTAGCTAGAATCAATCTATCTAATGACCTCGCATCGGGGTAAGCGAACGAACCACATGTCCTAGTCATTAATTCTCGGTGACTAGCGACTCACTATCATATCTCTAAGAATATGCTCATGCTGCAGTAGCTCCAATCATCTGGGCGATATCTCTTCATTCGCAGCAGCAACTGGTTCCTTCATCCGTACGCTGAACAGTGCCTCAATCATCATGAATAAGCGATAATATCAACGGTCATCACATCCTGGCTGGCCTCTATCAGTGGCTCAATCCCCTGGTGCCGATCAGCACATCCGGAAATCTCTTAAAAGCGATCAATCCAACGCTCATGGCGCGAAAACTCAATAAGACGACTCCTCAATATGCAATCGTATGCCTCTGGAATCACGCCCTGGTCAGTCCTCGTCCACGACGAGCTCATGCTGACGCAACTCGAGCCGTAGCTCACTCTGCCCGTGCAATCGCGGCAGCAAAACCATAACCAGTATCGATGAAGGTAGATCATAGGAAGGAATACAATACGGTGGAAGGAAATGTACAACCTAAGGTTTCTTAAGCGGAGTGGCGTGTCGTAAGTATGCCGCGGAACATACCCACGGTACGTCACTCTACTTTAGTCACCTATTCCATCAACCAAGGGTCATCCTACGCGACGAAAGTTCGGGTCTAATACCCCCTCGACTAAGTCTAAGTTCCGTAAGGTCAAGCCTAAGTTCCGTATATAAATAATGCCCTAGGCTCCACATAGTCAAACTCAGACTCGAACCAAGGTCAACCTAGCGCTGATACCAACTTTGTCACGACCCGAAAAAGCACGTGACTGGCCCTTGAACCATATGAAGTCTATAGGACCCCATTTGATCCAAGTAAGCCAAAAGCCCAGAAATCTAAAACCATTTAAAGAGTAAATAAGGAAAACTGGTTTTAAGAAGTAAAGAAATCACGTTTCGAAAATCAAGTTTTTAAATAACTAAGCCGAATATGCATTTTTAAAATGTGTAACCTTTCCTGAAAATTTCGGCAGAGTTTCCTTTGTAAAAACTGGCCCCAAACGGGGTACAACAAGAATAATATATATGAAATGATAAAAGGCTTCCCTAAGCGGGAGCTAGCTCTTCGTCAATCGACGGTCACAACCACGCAAGCAATAATAATATACAACGCCAAAGGGCGAGGATCAAAACCCAAAAGGAAACTCAAAACAGCCAGAAAACCGTAATACTATAAGCGCGACTCTAAGGTCGAAATAATACAACACTGTTTTCTAAGTCTGAAACAATATACAAGTTTTGGTTGATGGAATCTCGAGATACAATGAATAATACATGAACAATGGCGGTTCTGATACAAAAGAACCCACCTACCAACGCAAGTCACCCATATGGAAGCAGTGTGCCAGAAATGCCGCTATGGAATCTGTACGGCAAAAACCTGCAAGGACTGTGGCACAACGAGGGTGAGTTGCCAACTCGTGAATAGAAAAATATCTATAAGCAGAGATCGAATGCATGACCCATCCTAGGTCAATACGATCAGATATAAATATAAACCTCAGTATGAATAAGTCTGAAACATGCTAAACTGGCAATGTAATCTCTATACATGAGTGTAGTGCCAAGTACTCGTGCCAGTGCCTCAGGTAATAGCATAACATAAATGTGAGGTACAATCAATGAAATCAATCTGCATGTACGTGGATCCCGTCCACTCGTCACCCAATGACAAAACCATCATCCATGTAAATATCATCAGCATATGCATGGAAATATGAGGATATAAACCACCTGTGTCCCTCGCGAAACGTCAAAATCATGGAACCAGAGTGCCCAGCATCGGTACTCGAAAACATCATGAAAACTGTGCCCAGCATCGGCACGTAAATCCTCATATATCGGGCTCCGTCAGTCCGGATCGGCCTACGGGCTCTGTCTGCGGTATCGGCCCTCGGCTCCGGCAGTACGCCCATATCCATCTATCGACTCTGGTCAGTATCCTCCGGATAACCGCCAGGTCCAACCAATCACCGGTAGGTACTCGCCACCCTGCCAGGCTCATCGTCTACTCCACGAAAAAAATTTCTTGCCCCGGGGAACCATACCGGGTCCACCATGTACCCGCAATCGGCCTCATCCGCCTCCTCGAATCGGTTTTCACATGTCGCTCTCAGCACCGAGAAAACACATGGTGGACGCACTGAAATATCATATCATGGGTAACCGGGTTTTAAAACAGTTACATATTCCCTTTTTAAACACCCACGGTTCCCAAAACCAGAAATATCATGGAATCAACATATCTCAATGCGTATAATCAGCAAGCATGATGTGTGTGACATGTAAAAGAAATGTAAGCACATCAGTCTGTCATGCAAGAATCATATCCTGAATGCAACAGTACTACAGTGTAGTGACATGGCAATTATCGATGATGAAGTGTGTGAGCCGGCAACAGGGTACGTGGAACATACGAATCATCGATAATGGTGCTGGTGTCCTAGCAGCATGACTGAAATATATCAACAATACAAGCGATGCAATGCAAATAGCATGAATATGCGGAATCGAATAATCAACGCAACAGTAGAGAACCTGCCTCAATAGATATATCATGCAACCTTGCCTTTTGAAAAAAGACGAATCAGGGCTTTTGGTAAAATAAGGGCTACGGTGTTTTAAGAAAAGATGCGTCGTTTGAAAATATCCATATAAACCCTTTTGCTTATCTTTAAAATATCCCCGATTCGTTAGTTTTGAAATAGGTATGACTCTGGTCTAGTCTAACGCCTACTATGCGAACTACGAACCCAACAATCAAGTCAATCGAGAGGGGTGTGGAAACCACCTAAATCTGAGTCGATATCACACTATCTCATCACATGACAGGTATCACTACCATCATATCACATCTCCAATACGAACTCTGTCATGTCGCCAAATCTCACGGCCTCAATCGAATCTAATCGACTCATCTCAATCCCACGTATCATCCTCAAATCTCGTATATGAACAAATAGTCCCATACCCATGTGTAGATATACACACCATCATATGCGCACAGATATATGAAAGAATGTATGCAAGTATGTGTGTACGTGTATGTGCGGGTGCAACCACTACTCTAGGGTTCCGCACTATACTAAACCAATACATCCTTATTATCAATAATACCATTATTACCACCAATAATCCTAAACAACACATAATAAATATATGTGTGTATACTTATTCATATACATCACCACGGACTGCGGGGGTGCTATACGCCATCCACCCGACTTCTCCCCGTAGATATAATCTACTCACCTTGCTTCTCATGTATCGGTGCCGATGTCGCCGTCTTCATCTTCTTTGCCTCAATATCTCGTAGGGTACCTACAAGTATATCACAACGCTAAAGCATATGAAAATCACATCGGAAACCAAAATAGCACACGCTACTCGCATAGGTAAAAACCTATCGTCTCGCATGTAAACACGTTCAATATCCACTTGTCGTTGACGTCCAAATGCCACCCGACAGATACGAATCACCAAATACCAAAATCCATGCTAAAACAAGTCGTATATCATACGCCAACTCAAGAAAATCAACCCAGATTTTACCTTAGATGGAATCAGTCAAAACTAGACATACCCAGGGTCAAGACTAGAGGAAATAGGGCCATGCACAAAAATCGAGACAGTTCCCTCCTGCTCTGGCCGCAATTTGCGGCCAGAAGGAATAAATTGGCGGCCAAGGGAATGAGTTGGGGGCTAGGGTTTGGTGTGGTGGTTCCATGGTGCCTGCACATCTCATTGTCAACTCAGTTTTATTTTTGGGGTCTCGGGGTGATAGCAGATTCCACAAAACACTCCCAGATTTACAGTTTTTCCCGATATCGATTCCGTAATTCCGTATTCTGTGTTCTAGCTCAGGTTTGGGTCCAAATTAGCATCACACAAGGGGTTCTAAGGTCACAACAAGCCTCAATTCCACTTTGATTTCAGGTCTAACCCTAAACCCTAACTTGAATTCTCCAAAGTCCACAAAATGACACAATATCGATATGAAACTAGAATTGATGCACAAGGAAATTAAAATGCTACTTGAGGGTGCAAAAATTACCTCCTTTGGCAACTCAAGAAAATTCTTGAGTTGCTCAAAGTCCTCCAAATCCAATCTTGCTAGGTGCAATGTGTAGCTAGTGAGCTTGGGAGTAAGTTTTGTGAAGTGGGAATGGGGTTTTGGATTGGATTTCATGGTGGATCTAAGGTTTCATGAAGAGGGAGAGAGAGGGAGAGAGAGAGCAACAGCTCAAATGGGAGAGGGGAGAGAAAATGAGAAGGGAAATGATGGGGGGGCATGGGTCAAAAGAGGTTTGACCTAGACATTCTCTCTCATCATCATACTACTTTTTCCTTATCTTTTCTTTTCCTTCTCACTCCAATAGTGAACCCAAAAGAACAACCATGGCAATAGAAATGTAACACAAGTGTAACAAGTGTGGAAAATGATTTGTGCACATTTTTGCACAAAAGTGCTAAAAATCCAATTAGCGATTTTTAATCGCGATTAACACTAACTTAGCATATAACTAGTCTTAAAAACATTAAAATGGCATAATTCCATAAAATACCCTATTTTAGAATTTTCCATAATTTTTCCCCATTTATTTGTATTTAATTATACCAGAATATTAAAATATTCATTAAAATAATATTAAATTATAAAATTTCATAAAAATCATATTTTATTATTTTGAAAACGTTCCAATATATTTGCTCCTGATGGGGATTTAACCCTTCAGATAAAGCAACCAAAGTCCATACTTTGTTGGTGTATAAAGATTCCATCTCAGATCGATAAGCATCCAGCCATTCTTACAGAGTCCCACTCCTGATGGCCAGCTCGAAACTAGTTGGGTCATCATCTTATGATGCAATCCTTGCTCCCATTGTCATAGAGAAACCGAAGTATCTCTCAGGTGGGTAAGGAACCCTACTAGATCGGCGGAGAGGCTGAGATTCGTTGGAATCTACTGAATCCTTTGGTTCTACCAAATCATCTGCTGTAGTTTGTTTAGCTGGAACCTTTCCAGTTCTACATAACAGACCTTACCTCAAGCTTGTCCGGATTTTGCTTTTAGACATAGGCCGGACAACCCCAAATCTTAACAAACTTAAGATATGGGCTCTTCCCTTTCCATATCACATATGAAATGGTAGGCAACTAATTTGATTTGAACCCTATTCAATAGGTATGGAACTTCTCAAGTGCATAACCCCCAAAAGGAAAAAGGTAACTCAGTAGTACTCATCATAGAGCACACCATATCAAATAGGGTGTATCTGCTCGGCCCCAATACACCGACGTGTTATGGTGTATGCGGAGGAATAATGCTGAGAGAGAATCTCATTCTCCTTTAAAATAGTCCAGGAATTCCGTGCTCAAGTATTCTCCTCCTTGATCTCATCAAAGGACATAATACTTATACCCGTATTTTTGGTTCTCTACTTCTAAATCATATTCTGTGAATATCTCAAAAGGTTCGGACTTGTGTTTCAACAGGAACATATGTCTGAATCTTGAGAGATCATCAGAGAATGTAATGAAGTAAAAAGAACCGGTCTTGGTATGTGTAAACAGGGGACCTTCATACATCAACATGTATCATCCCAAGAGTTCAACTAACTCTTTCTCTGCTTCCAACAAACAGAGCTATGGTCATCTTATCTTTGTGACATGACTGGCAAGTTTCATAAGATGTAAATTCAAACTAATTTAAATATACATCTATATGTAACTTCAGCTAGTCCGGTCGCATTGATATGACCTAGTCTACAATACCTCAAGAAGGATTCGTTCATTTCTGAACTCTTCCTCTTGTGTGTGTTCTGTATACTAAGAACTGTAGTTTGATTTAGAACGTCAATGCTTTTAGATAACGTGCCTAAACCGATCAACTTTTGATATAGGAAATGTTCAAAACATTATCCAACAATACAAAATTTTATCATTTCTTTACTAATAAAGAGACTGATATGATTTTGTATATCAGGTTCAGCATCCAATAACATTCGTTCAGAATCAATGTACTGGTAATACAGGGTGACAGTGACCAATAGACTTGGCTGCAACACTTGCACCGTTTTCTGTCTCATGAAACTTATCACCCGTTCTCAGTTCTCTACCTTTCTGTGGCCCTATGTAACAGATTAGATATCTGGGATCCTGATCCGGTATCTAATACCCAGGACGTAAAGGATACTGAGAAACAGTTCTCTGTAATGAACACACCCGAAGATGATGCATCAATATGCACTTTCTTCGTTTGGGCGGTACGGGAATTCTAGTAATCCTCTATTTCCTGCTCTGTCTTATAACAATTATAAGTTGGAGCGGGACCAACGTTCCCCAGCTCAGTATAATAAGCAGGTTCGGTCAATTCATCCGTGTTATTATCTTGACTAAGGCGTGACATGGTCGCTACCAGGAGAGAGAGAGAAGAAAACACTCTGCGTGGGCTCTTGCAAGATCAGATTGGTTATTATTTTATCTAATCAGGATGGCTCCCACTGTTTTTATCAAATCATCCTTCAAACCTTAAAAGGAAAGACTAGCCGGGATTAATTACACGCTACAAGTTCGCCAATCTTTCAGCCAGGCCAGTGTCGGTACTTTGAGGGAGGTTCCCCGTGCTTTCGCACGGACCTAATTACAATAAACCTCGTTTTCCCAGAGGCGTAACCCCGTTGACACCTTTCTAGACACCTACTTGATCGGCTAATTGTAATGTGTAAAACTCTCCCAGGAGTAACAATTACTCGCAGTGGGTATCGGGATCCAACTATCTCATAGAAGGTATGCAATCTCATTGCAAATTTCAACACTTGAAATTCCCGATAATTTTGCCCCTAACGTGCTATGACCTTGACGAAAGCCAACAAACCATAGCCCGCTAGTCAAGTTCTACCCGTACATTTCTTGATTGAATTAAACCCACCCGCACGACCCTTGACGAAAGCCAACAAAGCCGTACGACTACCCTAATCCAATCGCATCATATGCAGTAGATAAGCAGCATATAGCTACCGAACACTGCACCTTGACGAAAGCCAACAAATGCAGCACGAATACTATTTACTACTTATCTGAAATGACGGAGGGCTACGACAGGTTTTTCTGAAAACCTATTGCGTAATGAACTTGATATCGTTGTAGAATCAAATGATTTTAAAATGGAGTGCTTTTGAGGCTTTTCTAGTTTTGCTAAAAGGGTCACTCCCGGTGAAGGGATCATCGGCCCTTTCCTCATCGAATAAGGTGCAGGATATATCATATATACCGCTGTGCAAAGAAAAAACTATAGAAGCAATCAAAAGACAAACCGAGGGTTGTAGCATCTGCCAGTTATTGCTAAAGGGGTCACTCCCGGTGAAGGGATCTCGGCCCTTTCCTCGTCGAATGAGGTGCAGGATGTTCTACAAGGAACACCGCGATGCAAAGCAAGAACTGTAGCTACCTGTTTTTAAGAAATTCGATTCCACAACATCTTTAGGTTTCTTTTATTTTCATTAATCATGTTTTGAAGTCCCATCATTTAAGTACCTAAACACCACAGATAAATATAACGTACGCTTATGCCATCCGCATTCGCCTCGATGTCCAGTCTGCACCGTTAGGTTAGGTAACTAACGGCAGAGCGAGGCAGGGCTAGCGCGGGTGTAAAACATAAGCAACGTCTATATAATATATCATATATACTATATATAATATCTATCTGAACATATCACATGATCACATCACAAATAACGCATCAGAAAATATCATATAAAATATTGGATTTACTAGGACGTCCGTGTTTTATTTTGATCCTGAATAAAACACGGATTCCACGGTCGTGATGAATAGCCAAAACCACACCCCTAGACCCCTACGAGAGCGGCAAGCAACCCTACCAATTCTCGGGTTAGGATACCCGGACTCGACTCCTCGAGTTGGTCTCCCACTGGACCCTAGAACCCGGTTACTTGTGCTCCCCTCCTTGGGTCTATCCTAGTGCGGAAAAGTAAATAATATACAAACGGTGACATCTTCCGCAACCTGGAAGTGCCCCAATAAAAGAATATTACATACAAGTTTTTACATGAATGAAAATGAAAAATACTCATCTCACATAAAAAAAACCCCGGCTATTCATACACGACGATCCAATATAACATATCCAGCAACACATAACATCACATGTCATCAACGTAAGTAAGTATGCATACACCGATTGTCGTCGACGTATAGCAACGTCAATTGGTAATACCACTACATACTACACTTACGGTCACAGAAAAGAAAGTGTAAAACTACAACAGTTGGAATCCGCAACCTCTTTAGACATCGCATGCCTAATCAAATGAATTCCTTAGACATCGCATGCCTAACAATTATTAACCCCGCATTTTAGTCTCATTATCGAAAACTCTTTTCAATATCAAGTCGGGCAATTCAACAAGATTCCCGACATCCTGATCGAATGCTCGTCGCAAACTTCAGTAGACGGCCGCACCCCCGATGCCGTCGACGAAGTGCACCAAGGCGGAACACCGCTGCCGCGAGCACCCGAACGGATACTTTCGGCGACGGGGTTCTCCTACAGTCACTTGGTCGGGGCTATGGGGAATGGCTATCTATTAAGTTTACCGGCGAGTATCCGCGTACGCTACGTGATTGCGACGGACTTTTGATCGCATCAAAATTCCGTGGTAACCGATCAAGTGAGACTAAAGTGCTATGTTTATAACATTCATATCAGTTATCTCATAACTACTTGTGGATTCCAAGTATTGTATCACAATCCAGATAAATAGAAAATGTTAAACTTTTCGATCGAACAATCAAACACCCAATGTTTCCCGAAACAGCTCAACACTTGAAATAAGTTTTAAAACATCCATTTCATGCCACAGTACCAACGGTCCAGCCGTAGAAGGGTCAAGCCAACGCCTCACATGTGGCACGCCGTACTGCCCCAAACCCTAAGGTTCAAAGGGCAGTTCAAGACGGTGACATAATCGAGTTAAGGTTTGTTGTCTTCTAGAGGGTCCATCGCGTTACTTGCACTACTTAGAACGTTCTTAAACCACTGAAAAATCCAACACTTGGAAATTTTCCGGCAGGGGAAAAAGTTGGTATTTATATCCGGTCGAACTTTTTAACAGTTTCTAAAATATCCGGAAAAACATAAAAGAAGTTAAATTATCCGATCGAATTAACGAGTCCCCAATAAAACCCTAGAAAACTCAACACTTGAGTGGAATTAAAAAAATCCCATAAAAAATTGCCAAGAAAGGACCTAAGAATAAATATATGAAATTCCGCGGCCAAAGTCCACTGCCAGCGTAGTGTCGAGTCTTTAGAGTCCCACACAGAAAGCTATTCGCCTTTAGGCAAAAGAGTAGAGGTCGCATGGTTTTGCGACAGGTCGCATGGTTTTGCGACAGGTCGCATGGTTTTGCGACAGAGTTCGGTCACATCCGTGCACTTGTGCACGTTTGGTGTCCAGACAGTTAACACTAGCGGGCTTTAGTTTAAGTCAGATCCTAGTGTATGATTTGGGATTGGTTTTATCTCGTTTGTATTCGTGTTCCTCGAAATGCGGATGCGGGTGTGTATGCATAGTTGACAGAGAGACAGAGGCAAAGGATTCTCATTGGGGTTGTTGACTGTTGACTATTGACTTTTTGTTAAACCCTAATGAGAATAAGAAATATAATTAACAATAATATTAATTAAGTATTATAGTGACATGGTTGTTGAGGGGTTGACTTGTTGACTTTGTTGACCGGTTGACTAGGTTGACTAGTTGACCATCATCATTACAATGGCTATCATTTTATGGCAAAGACTTTTGCTTGCTTGTTTCTTCTTGCAAAATGAGTGCATGAAATGATATGGCCATTTTGACTTGAACCATCACATAATACTTGATTACTATTATTTGTTATGATGATTTTGGATTATGAAAGCTTGGATGGCAAAAGACTTGCTCATTCTTTCATTTCATTTCTCTCTCTTGCTTGAGCTCTCCCTCTTGCTCTTCCTCTTGCTCTCTCTCTAGCTCAAGGCAACTCCCTTTCATGAGTTTAGAAACATTGCCTTAGAGATAAAAGAAAACCCATATCACTTCTCTACTCATCCTAGTTCACAAGGTTTAGCAAACCAAGTGTTCTAGTTTCTTCAAGTTCGAAGAAGAAGCCAAAGGTAGAAGCTTTCAGGTGGATCCATCTTCGGCGCAAGGAGACGACGAGGTGAGGCCGATCCGTACACCGCAAAGAGTTGAAGACGAAGGAGTTCAAGAAAGGTATAACCCCCAAACCGAGTAGGTAAAACTCATGTTAGGTTTGTTAGATAGTTGTTTAACAAAGATCCGTATTTTGAGTCCATGTTACCATCCTTAAAAAAATTGTTTTTCACCATTTCCGCAACCCCGTAAGTACCGGGGAAGGGTAGCATGGACTTACAGTGGTATCAGAGCCTAGTTAAACACTATCTAACATGTTAGCAAAGTAACTAGTAATTCGATCGGAGAAAAGTCGCGAAATACGCCCGGAACAAAACTTTCTGTCGATTTTTAAACTGCTGTAAAAATTATTTGACATATACCAAAAATCGACTCAGGATTTTTATAGTATACTGCAGAAAAACGATCCACAGAACCGACCAACTCACCGCGGTTCCGCGGCAAGAACAGCTTCTTGTCGCGGATCCGCGGTCGAGTTGACTCGGCCGTGGATCGGTTTCACTGCAGTATACTTTATAGGGTATTTTGGGATTTTTGGAGTATGTTTTTTCAACCCAGATTTTACAGAAAGCAAAATTTGTTTTTGGGGCTTAAAAAAACCGTATTTTGATCGAGTTTCTAAAGACTTAAGCTGACGGGTATATATCTGTGATGTGTTATATGTATTGAACGTCTGCTAATCGCTATACGTCGATTAGTGGGGGTTATACATATCTGTGATCTGTAATGTTGATGGTATGTATATATGAATTCATTGGATTGTCGCGGATGAATAGCCGGGGGTTGTGAGATGAGAGTTTTTCCTTTTATCTTTCAATTCATGTAATATATAAATTGATGTAATATTATTTTTGGCCGCATAACCAGGTCGAGATTGTAGCCGTCATTGTATAATTTCTTTTACTGTTTTTGCTCCTAGGATAGACCAAAGGTGGGGTGCACAAATTACCGGGTATCTCGAAGTGCCAACTGGCCTACTCACGTCGTTGAGGGAGGTTGCTCCGCTTCGGATATTTGGTGGGTAGTTTGCCGCACCCGTAGGGGTCTAGGGTGGGGTTTTGGCTATTCATCGCGACCGTGTAATCCACTATTCGTTACAGGCTCGTATGAATTGCGGATTCCTAGTATATCCAATGTGTTCATCTGTGTTCTGGAATGGCAATCATTGCATGTGACGAATTTGTATATCTATATATGATATCTATTTAGGCGTTGCTTATGTTTTGCATCCGCGCTAGTCCAGCCCCCGCTCTGTCGTTAGTTAAGTAACCTAACAGGTAATGACGGAGCCCCGTGGCGAATGCGGATGGCATAAGCGTACGTCATATTTTCTTTGTTTTCTGCAATGGTAGGATTAAATGATGGGACGCATTAAAATTAATGCAAGAAAATAAACCAAGTAAAAGTCGTTGGAACAATTTCAAAAACCACTCGGTTTCTTTTCAAAAACAACTTTTAAGCGCGGAGCTTAAGCCACTCCTTTTAAAAGCTATCAAGGTTCCTTCGATTATATCAAGTTCACTACGTTCAAGGTTTCGCCAAAACCATTCGTAGCCCTCCGTCGTTTCATATGAATATTCAATAGTATTCAAGCTATGTCTGTTGACTTTCGTCAAGGCATAGTGATTGGTAGATGTTGGGTGTTCATATGTAGCATAGATAGATGCGTTGGTTTGGAACAGTCGTATTACCTTGTTGACCTTCGTCAAGGGTATATACGGGTGGGTTCAAATTAACCTGGACAATGACGGGTAGAACTTGACATGTGACTTATGATTTGTTGACCTTCGTCAAGGTCATAAGAGCATAGGGCAAAAATCCACATCGGGAGTTTCAAAAGAACTGAAACTTGCTAGCGCTGTATACCATTTGGAGTGTGATGATTCTGGTAGGATTCCTTCAGTTTATCACACGATAATATTTGGATCCCGATCCTACTGTGAGTATATGCTACTCCTCCGGAACTTTCTCACTTAACGATCAATGCTATAAACCAAGTAGGTGCCTAGAAAGGTGTTAGCGGGGCTACGCCCACAGGGAAACACTAGTAAAATAAGGGGTTGGCCCTACGGATAACAACATCCGTAGGGGCAGTTTAAGTTTCGACCTACGGATTAATCCGTAGGTCAAAGTGGTTGCCCCTACGGTCGTTCAATATTTATTTAAAATATATTAAATTTTAAAGTGTTTTTTGCCCCTACGGTGGCGCAAACCAAGCACCTACGGGTAAATCGGTAGGGGCATATAAATAGGGATTTAAGAGATCGATCCCTACGCCGATTATTTCTTATTCTCTTTCTTTCGCTCGCGCGAAACCAAATTCCCAAATCGAGATCGTCGTCGCCGCCGCGCTGCAGTGATCTCGTCGTCGCCGAATCCAAGCCGAATCGTCGTCGCCACGCCTGCAGTGATCTCGTGGTCGCTACCGTGCTCCATTCTCGTTGTCGCCACCGCCCTCGTCGTCGCCGATTACCTCTCCGTCGTCGCCTACAGGTAATTAGTTAAACATTATTATAATGATGTTAGGGTAGCGATCGATGAGGGTTAGGATTAGGTATCGGTTGTGGTTAGGGTTAGGGTATGGGTTCGATCGGCGGTTGGGGTTCGACTGGTGTTGGGGTTAGGGTTAGGGTTAGGGTTGGGTTAGGGTTTGGTGTTGGGGTTAGGGTTCGGCTGGGGCTGGGTTGGGGTTAGGGTTAGGCCGGGTTAGGGTTTGGTGTTGGGTTGGGGTTCGGCTGGGGCTGGGTTGGGGTTAGGGTTAGGCCGGGTTAGGGTTTGGTGTTGGGTTGGGGTTCGGCTGGGGCTGGGTTGGGGTTAGGGTTAGGCCGGGTTAGGGTTTGGTGTTGGGTTGGGGTTCGGCTGGGGCTGGGTTGGGGTTAGGGTTAGGCCGGGTTAGGGTTTGGTGTTGGGTTGGGGTTCGGCTGGGGCTGGGTTAGGGTTAGGGTTAGGGGTGATATTGGAATCGAGAATATGGAATTTGAACACCCAAACTAGAATGAACAAATGTAACAAATCTACTCAATTTTGTGATCTTTGCAATACCTAGCTATAGTTTGATCCTCATGACTGCATATAACTGAAAAGGTTTGTGGTTTTGCAGGATGCTTCTATTATCAAGAATTTACATTGTGTAATTATCCTCATATATGATTTACAACTCTGTATGTGTCTGTGTGCATGTGCATGCGTGTGTGTGGAGGGGTTATTTGCCAGTGCATTTCAACTTGGCTCCTAGGCTTATGCCGTACCTCAGGAATGGGACACAATTCCCTATTGCAAAACTCTTTTTATCTCCCCCCTCATCAAGATGCTTTCCTGAGCTATGAGAGTATTTGGGGGACTGTACCTTTCTTTGCACTAGCTTAAACTGCATTATCCTTTCCTCTTTGTTGACTGGTTTGCTGGGGGTTCATCCCTTTGCACTAGCTTAAATTTCATCCCTTCCTTCACCAGGATGTGGGTAGGCTGGATACAGGTTCACTGTTAGTGATAAAATTTTGACAAAATTTCTAGCGATCCTTAATTTTTCTGTATGTAGTTTGATGTCGTTCCCAATAGACGGCTCTATTTTGACTACAAAATTTTTAATCCGTAGGGGCAGATTTAACTTGGCCCTACGGATTAATCCGTAGGGATAACCCTAAAGGGTTACCCCTACGGGCACAGACGTTCAAGAATTAAAATATTAATTCTTAATTTGGTGTTTGCCTTAGGGTTAGGGTTGGGGTTCGGCTGCTGCTGGGGTGGGGCTGGGGTTAGGGTTTGCCTTAGGGTTGGTGTTGGGGTTTAGCTGGCCACGCTGGGGTTGGGCTGGGGCTGGGGGCTGGGGCTGGGCCACGCGGGGTTTTGGGATCTTTGTAATTTGCTTGCTCTGTTTGGGGTTTCAGTTGATCCTCATTAAAAAATTGGTGATTGATATCTTCATTCATATTATTATCTGTATTTAAAATTTTTGTGAAGCCTTCAGAGTTTGGGAAAATTACTGGGGGAATTTTTCCTAAAATGTCTTGAGAGGGGGTTCAAGTGATGGGATAATTTCATTTGGTAATCTTTTACTTATTTTACATCTCTTATTTTTTCATGCAAAAATCTGAATAGGTTTCTTGCAATTTTGCCTATCGATCAATTATTATATTTATTTCTATTTTTTGTGGATGATTTGGCTTCAATTGAATGGAGGCGATGATGGCTTGCCCTCAAGCTTCCACTTTTATGAGCTTTATAGTTATGAGATTGGCGAGGCAAGCTGGTTTGTAGCCATCTTATTTCTTTTCCTAAATTCAAATCCAAATATAAACTGTCTGATTGAGAGAGAGAGAGTATGGGAGATTATGTATTATTCAATGTGTTTGGAAGCTGGCATGTTCTGAGCGTCATCTCTGCATGAAAGCTATGGTTTTGCAAAGGGTTTGCCCTAACTATTTTCTGTGGGGAAGCTGAAGGCCTGAAGCTTCATCAAACTCAGGATTGGATTCTGGTCGGGTATTGTAAATTCTTGTGAAAGTTCCGTTCAAGATTTGTTCAGAGCTTGCATAACATCCAATATATGATACTCGATGATAATATGAAACCTTCATATTCCCATCGATACTCATATATGAAACTAAAAGCGCCACTTTGTCCCTACGGTGCCCGACATTTTAATTTAAAAATATTATATCTTAATTTGTTGTTTGGCCCTACGGGCACCTAAATGGGAATTGAATTAAAAAAGGCACAGAAATGCCCTACGCCTCGATATCTTTCCCTCTCGTTCCCAAAATTTTATCTCGTTCCCGTGTCTCCAATTTTCTCTTCGTCGCCACCAGCGCGCCCTCCGTTCTCAGCCCGCCACCGCCCTCGTTCTTCCTCGTCGAGTTCCTCGTCGCCGATATTTGTGCCTACATTGATGCCTCAAGCAACGAATCAAATGATGTGGATCACAAACTAATTAAATAAATTTTGAATACCAATCTGGACTGGGATTTGAATACCAATCCTAGTTTGCTATATTATATCTTGAATTTGCACGCGCACATAATAAGAAGGAGAAGAGAATAATGTGGCAGAAGAAGAAGGAGAAGACAGTAATGTGGCAGAAGAAGAAAAAAATGGCATTCCTCGTTCTCTGTTTCAGCATCAATCTTCTGATATGAACTAATGATGGTTTTCACATAGGCTTTTCCCATTAGAGACTTCTTAGTGTCCAATGGAAAGCATACATCAGATTTGTGCAGGTCGGGTTCTTCTATGACTTTCAAGAGTCTCAACTGATTCTGTTAATTACACTCTAGTTGGGTGGTACTTTTACCACTTCTCACTGCAGGTGCGCTCTCTAATATCTCTAATATTACATTCAAAATGGATATTAGAGAGCGCACCTGCAGTGAGAAGTGAGAAGTGGTAAAAGTATCACCCAACTAGGGTGTAATTTACAGAATCAGTTGAGACTCTTAAAAGTCATAGAAGAACCCGACCTGCACAAATCTGATGTATGCTTTCCATTGGACACTAAGAAGTCTCTAATGGGAAAAGCCTATGTGAAAACCATCATTAGTTCATATCAGAAGATTGATGCTGAAACAGAGAACGAGGAATGTCATTTTTTTCTTCTTCTGCCACATTACTGTCTTCTCCTTCTTCTTCTGCCACATTATTCTCTTCTCCTTCTTATTATGTGCGCGTGCAAATTCATTGTGACTCACTAGGTTAGAATTTTCTCTTCTATTAACCATCTTTCTAATCAGCTTGGTAAATTTATTCGGAACCGGCTGCGAATCATTAAAAGACATGCATAAGAAAGAAAACTAAAATACAGATATATAGCATACCGATACATCGAAACTTCATAGTTGCGATGGCAATCCAGAGATATTTATTTCTACACACGTGGTGCGCGTGCGAATGCGTCAGGCATCATGGACAAATATTTCAGAACATGAAAAGTATTATTCGTATAAAGTAATTAAAATTTTTAAACACCTTGGGTAGATATTTTCTTAGTTGATGCAATCATATCATGATGACTAAATTTAAGCTATTATACATATGCTTATGTATTTTTCTAATCTAATATATCACACACACACAGAGAGAGAGAGGGGGGGAGAATACCAGGTAGATAGAGAAATCAGTTAGCAGGATCCTGAAGAAATGGAGTCCACAGCATTGCTCATCATCATCATCCGTGATCCCTTTGAAAAAATATTATCAAAGGGATCATGGATGATGATGATGAGCAATGCTATGGACTCCATTTCTTCAGGATCCTGCTACCTGATTTTTTTACCTACCAGGTGTTCTCTCTCTCTCTTTCTGTGTGTGTGTGTGATATTTTAGGTTATAAAAATACATATGCATATATATAATAGCTTAAATTTAGTCCTCATGATATGATTGCATCACCTAAGAAAATATCTCTACCCAAGCTTTTTAAAAGTTTTAATTACTTTATATGAATAATACTTTCCATGTTATGAAATATTTGTCCATGTTGCCTGACGCATTCGCACGCGCACCACGTGTGTAGAAATAAATATCTCTGGATTGCCATCGCAACTATGAAGTTTCGATGTATCGGTATGCTATATATCTGTATTTTAGATTTCGTTCTTATGCTACTCTTTTAATGATTCACAGCCGGTTCCGAATAAATTTACCAAGCAGATTAGAAAGATGGTCAATAGAAGAGAAAATGCTAACCTAGTGAGCCACAATGGATAATTTGTCACTATTAATCCGTCTTCCTGAAAAGGGTTTATACGGAGCAAGTATATTTCATGGTACTTGAGAAAAATATATGTTGAAGTCAAAAGCTATCAAGATTTAAATGCTCGCTTATAGTCTTCCAAGATATTTTATATTCCAAGGCAAGGTGACAATAAGTGCATGCTTTTGCATGATTTGGTATGTAGATTCAAGGTTATGCATGGCTACGACCCTTTCTTATGATTTCTTATCATAATTTTCTGCACACTTATAGTTGATAGATGCAGTTAGATCATATCTCTATAAGGGAAAACTTAAAATAACAACCTTTATACTAAAAAAATTATGTATGTCATTACTTAGTAGTTTATGGTTTTAAGAGGCAAAAGCCATTTGAGAAATACTTTTCCTACCCACTATTAATCCATATTCTTAATATAGTCATTGAATTTGCACGCGAACATAATAAGAAGGAGAAGACAGTAATGTGGCAGAAGGAGAAGACAGTAATGTGGCGGAAGAAGAAAAAAATGACATTTCTCGTTCTCTGTTTCAGCATCAATCCTCTGATATGAACTAATGATGGCTTTCACATAGGCTTTTCCCTTTAGAGACTTCTTAGTGTCCAATGGAAAGCATACATCAGATTTGTGCAGGTCGGGTTCTTCTATGACTTTTAAGAGTCTCAACTGATTCTGTAAATTACACCCTAGTTGGGTGATACTTTTGCCACTTCTCACTGCATGTGCGCCCTCTAATATCCATTTTGAATGTAATATTATAGATATCCATGCCTGTTTATGTCAAAATTACTTATATTGTCAATGTTTGATTGTCTAGTTGTTGGTGATGCGTCCATATCAGGGACAGAGGCCACTCCCGTTCCTCCAGGTATGTTTATATATTATATAGGGCATGTATATTGATTTAGAATGCTATATCATAAATATACACACATTTCTTTTGCTCTTAGTCGTCCAACTCATTATCATGGGCTGCTTGATGAGATTAGATTTGCGCCTGATGATCTACAAGAGCTCCTTCACTCCCTGTCATATGTGTAAGCAGCGCTATATGCGAGTTTACCTTGTTAGTATGTATGTACTGAAATTAATTAATATTATTCAAATTTTGATACATGCAGATACCAGAGGAGCACATCTTCTATCTCTGTAGATAAGGCTTTGAATTTGTTGATTTTGGTGTTTCTTGTCAATTTTATAGACCCGTATGTGCTAAATATAATGTTCTGACAGTTGCTAGGGGAAGGCAACATTCGAGGCTGCTGACCCTAGTCCTGGACTTCGCACACGGACGGCACCACGGAGGTTGGGAGAGAGGCCGAGGACTAGGCTCTAGCAGGGCCCATATAAGGTTGGACTCCACCCCGGTGGTTACTTCCTCCGTCTCCAGTGAGCGACGTATCCATCATGAACTGGATAGCTTGAGGGCCAGCGTTCAGGAGTTGAAGGAGATGCTGGTATGTATACTACTTTATAGTAAAATATCATTTCATATTATATACATATCAACATATCCATAATTAGTACGTAGCTTGAGCTTATTTGGTTTTAGACTTAAGTTTGATTAATCATACATACATATGTAATTGAAATAAACAACGCTTTTCCAAACTAGATATCCAAACAGGGTTTCGAAATAACTTAATAATGATACGAATTCGAATAATAAACAGTTCTTACACGCTTCTTACACACGTTATATCCAGACGCGACAGGGTAGATCGGCCGAGCCTCCACACGCAACTCCTTCGGCTGCGGTTCCGCAGACAGCTCATGTAGCTCCACCGCCCACTCAGACTCCCGCAGCCGCGGCTCCGCAAGCGACTACCTCGACGGCGGCTGCGCAGACCACATGCCGCTCAGACTCCCGCTCGCGACAAATTGTATAGTTTATTGACCGAGGAGCAGGCGCGCGTTATTCTATCGTTATTCAGAGGTGGAGCTGGACCGAGCTAGGGTAGATTTTTGGTTCTTTTTTTTTGAAACATGTATTTATTTATATCATACACATTGTACTACATTTTGAAACGATATTGATATTGGTTTGTATTTATATCATATTCTGTTTTTGTGTTTCTTTTGTATATTATATATATGCGTGAGATATGATTATGAATACTGCAATATATGATTTGATTAATGTATATATTATTGTGCACAGGGCGGGAAAAATCAAACAGCCCATTTTTAAAAAAAAATTCAGATAATATGTACCTACGGATTAATCCGTAGGCAAACATGTTACCCCTACGGATATCGCCGTAGGGGCAAAATATCAGCAGTAACTGATATTTCCCCCAGATCTCAGTACCAGGGGGTTGGGAAAGCCCCTACGGATATCTCCGTAGGGGCTACTGACTATCCCCTACGGCTTTCTTCGTAGGGGCTACATATCAGGAATCCTGAATTTATGCACCTACGGAAACGTACCTACGCATATATCCGTAGGGGGTAGTACATGCCCCGACGGGTATATCCGTAGGGCAAAGTAATTTATTAAAATAAACCGTAAATAATATAAAATCTTATACCCTACGGATTAAGCCGTAGGGGCAACAGGACCTACACAGATATCCGTCGGGGCAAGAATTTGCCCGTAGGGGCAAGTTAAGGGCCTCAACTTGCACCTGCGGCCTTTGCACCTACGGGGTATTTTTTCGCCCCTACGTATATATCCGTAGGGGCAGTGTGTTGCCCCAACGGATTTATCCGTAGGGGCAACCCCTATTTGTAGTAGTGAAAAGAGGTTATTTAATTAAGGAACTTCGCGAAAGCGTTGGAAAACCTCCCTCGAAGTACCGACACTGGCGTGGCAGAACGGTTAAGCAAGTATTGTACGGTGAGATTGATCCCGACTAATTCTTCCTTTATAGTTTGAGGAGGGATTCGAGAGACAGTGGGAGCCATCCTGTTTAGATAAATTAAAAACCAATCTAAACATGCAAGAGCATCATGCTGAGTGTTTTCTTCTCTCTCTCTCTTAATTGCAGCGACCCAGTGACCGCACATAGGTTACATCTAAATAATAAAATGACTGAACCTGACTGTTATGATTGGCAAAGGTCTGTCCAGATGTCCATTACACATGACAAGCTGGGACACCTCTTAACTAATCAAACCCCTGCCGTCTCAGGACCAGTTTCCCCTGTCACGAACATTGACATCCGTATGACATCGGAAAAAGACTGTGCGAAAGCCAAGTGCCTCGTGTTAGCCTCAGTTGATGGTGCGAACCAGAGGCAGCACGAGAAGATGGACTCAGTTTCTATCTTCCTCCATAACAAAGATTTATATGGAGAGCAATCTCGTATCGCAAGATATGAGACCTCGAACGAATTGCTTCAAGCGAAGTTGGCTGTCGGGTCATCTGTAGGGGGCTACGTCCTTACAGAGACCAGCTATTTTGAGCTCACGGACTTGAAGACCATGTTGGAGAACGGGTCAAATACAGACTTGATTCTACAGTCCCTGCCCTCTGCTTATACCCTGATGGAAACCAGGGAAGAAGAAGGAAAAGCAAGGGCAAAAGTTTCGGGACTGGTGATTGAAAGAATTAAAGTTTTAACCGCAATCAAGACGGTGTCGCTTTGCAGCTAGCCGGTTGAGCATGAGTCGATCCACAGGGAGATGGTTGTATGTCCTTTCTTCTCTTAGACGAGTCAATAAAGAATTTTGTATATGTTTGTTCGATTCTAACCTATGTGTATTATTTGCAAGTATAAAGTTGTTAAGAAAAAGATACGAGATTATAAGCTAAAGAAATCCGTACTCGAAACCTTTGAGCCGAGTCTTGACCAATTGAAGCTAGAGCAATCGGCAACAACGTGGATTAGGGGATTTAAGCGCGGTATTCGTGGAATACGGCTTATTTACCCTTGTCCTTCCATTCTTGTCTCTTGCTTTCGCCTCCGGCCAAACCGAACGCAACCAGTCGCGGTTAGGAATCACCGTTACCTTGTTAGGGTAGGGTGCCTAACGGAGCGCTTGCGTATGGTTTGGGCGGAGTTCAATGGAAAATAACGGGAAAAGAAAAAGAGAAAAGAAAATCTTTAACTTATAATATCGTATTTCTTCTTAACAATAATAATTACATTCATTCACAAAATGAACAAAAGAGAGCAAAAGAAAAGAACAAAGAAAAGAAAAGATTACAAGTAATTAAGTGCATGAATTAAATTGCAAGAAAGTAAAGCAAGATAATAATAAGCAAGTAATAAAAAGCGATAAAAAAAACAAGAAAGTAGAACTCAAGACAAGCATGGGATCAATAGCCAACCCTTAAACTTGCAAGCTCAATCAAGAGGTTGCAAGATCAAGAGAAGGGTAGAGAACGCATGTGAATTGAGGCGCTAATTCCATAAGAAAATACGACCCTTGAGATCAATAACTAACCCTTAACCATTCAAGCTCAATGAAGAGGTTGAATGATCAAGAGAAAGCAAGAATCTCAAGGGGAAGAAGAAACAAAAGAGAATGATACAAAACCCTCATCTTCATTAATATCCACTCAATGCTCTCACTACATTTCCATGGAGGAAGAATGAAGAAGAAGAAGAAGAACTATACAAAAAACTACAAAAAAGTGGACACAAAATTGGACCATTGGCTTAGCTCAGTTCTGGAGTATTTATAGGCAGGGAAAAGGCAATCTAGGGCAACCATCAGAACAAACATAGAAAGACCAAATAGCCCCTGAAATTTCATCATGTGAGGCGCCAGTACGGCCGCGGATCCGCGGCCTATACCCCCTATTGGCCGCGGATCCACGGCCCTATGGTGGAGTCAGGGCATGGGCTTTCTTGTACTGCCCTGATCTGCTGTCCCCTTTTGTCTGGTACATGTATTTTCTGATAATCTTTCCAGAATATCTTCAGAATTCTTAGTCCAAGATTGCTTTCTTTTCTTTACTTTTGACTTTATCTCCCTCGAGCTCCGCGCACCCATTGATTCTTGTGCTGCCCCTCTCGTGCTCTGTGCTTGTCCGAGACACGAATGACCACTGTCATATGTCTTGTCTCTGGAACTGGTACTCGGCACTGGACGGATATGGTTGATCGGAACCCGGCTTTTATCTGCTGTGACAGATGTTCTGTATTTGGTGTAACTGTGGAGATTTTGTCTTGATTTGCAATATTTGGACTGAAAACCTGTACTCTGTAAATATGTAACAAACACGGATTAAAAGTACCTACCTATAAACACACGAGCATAAGAATGGACGGTATAAAATGCCGTATTCTGTTATGAACAAATACCCCCAAACTTAATTTTTGCTCGTCCCGAGCAAAACCAATTATTCACAAAAAAGAAAATCCTAACCGCACTTTCGCAGGGAACGCGATTGCACTAAGCATGTGCAACAAGCCGTTAAACCTCTAGGTGTCCCTAGTAGGAGGAGTGTTGTCTTCTGAGGGTTTTCAGCGGATAGTACCCACAAAATCCCGTCAAACTAGTGTCATAAGTTAACGTCGATTCTACTCCTACAGTTTAGTATTTACGTTAGAAATTCTATCATCCTAAGTTAGAAATATCCAACCCTTATGCTTCACACCTCTAATCTATTTATTCTTAGATCATATACGTTCCAAAAAAGTTTAGAAAGATGTTGGTTCCTCTGAGTTTTCCTTCTAAAGTGCGGCCTCAAATTAGGGATTTTTATCAACTTTACAAAAAACACAAGTCTTATTCTTTATTTCTATCTTTTATTCAAACATCGATTGTATACCCCTACGTGTGTGTATATTTGCACCCCTACACTCAAGAATTCAATTCAAGCTATAATACCCTTGCCCTAATACCTAATACTACTTCTTTTCATTAAGGTTGGACGGATTTGCTCACACACCTTTCATGCGACTATTAATGCTTCTTGAGGCACTAACCACCGATTACTGAATGTATGAACTTTAAAGTGTAAATAGCAGTCTCCAGGTCTTGATTTTATTCTATTTTATTCTTTTTCTTTTTCTTTTTTCTTTTTTTTTCAAGACCGGATATATTTTTCAATATGCTCTTTTGGTGTTTAGCTTTAAATACCGTTTTTTCTTTCATACTAGGCTT
Source organism: Agapanthus africanus (assembly GCA_030015575.1). NCBI lineage: Eukaryota > Viridiplantae > Streptophyta > Magnoliopsida > Asparagales > Amaryllidaceae > Agapanthus > Agapanthus africanus. Next base: position 215,661,788 of record JASDDO010000004.1, read on the forward strand.
TCAGGCAAGAGTATTTCTAGGTATCCTCTACTATCCCAAGTTTCAAGGTGCGTGTATGTGCAGTTTGTAGGGTATATACTTTCTAAATTTGAACTTAAGAAAAGAAACTATTTTTCAGACTTATCCTTCAGTAGAGCATCAATACTTTCCCTTCATCTTGACTTAACTAAAGAACTGAACTCAAGATTACCTATTTCTCAAAAAAAACTGTAAGGACGTATACTTACCAAGTTTAAACAGAATGAGGGTTATTTTTAGGGTTTTCAATTCCTAAGCCTAGAATTTAGTTATTTCTATCATATCAACTAATCTTTCGGAATAAAGATCTAAGTTACCCTATTAGCTAACTTGACGACAAAGTTTTTATATTTTTGGAAAATTTTCAATTTTTGTGGGTTTTTAATATGGTATGCAAATGCAAAATATACAAATGAATGCGAAGGAAAAAAGCTTACCGAGCACACCCCCAAACTTAAACTTGACAGTGCCCTCACTGTCAGGCTATACCAAGAGGGTCAAAATTGCGGGCGCTCCCTAAAATCAAATTATATACAACAAAGAAAACAAAAAATATATACAAAAACGGTGTCCCCCCCAAACTTAAGTAAAATAGTGTTTCCACTGTTAAGCGTTGAAATTCAGGATTAGGAGGGAAAGAAAACAGTATCAAGCTATACAAGGCCTTACACAGGCCAAAAGTTAACACCAACCATTCAAAGATCTTATCGTGATAAAGCAGTGGCTGGTGAAAGAAGGCGTAGAGAAAAGAGATGGAGAATACGCGAGACCATATGCGGAGAGAAGCGGGATACGGTCTCGGTATATGAGAGGAAGAAGAATGGCGGAAGGGAAAAAGAAGTGGAATACGAACTTGAGGGTGCAAATGGAGTAAATAGATTAGCACAATATGTGATGACCGATGTGTGAAAAGCGATTGTGCTAATATATTTATCCGTCGAGAAATGGGGTCAAATCCCTCAAGATTCGTGAGAAACCATGGGTACGCCGAACTTGGTAAACCAGATATACGAAATGAAAGTGAGACGGTTTCTTGCAAGGTCGGAACGATGGAAAGAATGGAGGGAAGTGATCGAGGAGGGGTATCGGTTAAGGGTTCAGGAGGGTGTACACAGTCAATGACAGGGACAGGATGAATGGGAAAATCCGACTCATCAATTAAAACTGGTTCATCCTCAAAACTATCCTCAATATTCTCCTCAAAATTTAGCACATCCATGCACTTCTCTTCAAAATCCAGACGCATATGGGGTTCGGAAAAAACATTTAATGACTCGGGATGATGATTTGAAGAGAAAAACTCAGCCAAATCTATGGGTTCATCATCCAAAATATTCCCCGTGTCAATATCCTCAATCAAGTGAATATTCTCAGACACCTCATCAAAAGCATGGATTTCAATCGATTTTGGTTCTAAGATGGAGGTGTAGAGGTCAAAAGGATTGGGATTAGTTTCACTTGGCAAGGTCCCTTCACAATCTGGCAAATCAAACACTACAAAGTCGCACAACTCATTAATCATTCTATCTTCAATTGATAAAGCATGTGGGACACTCGATAGACTTTCAAAACAAGAGTTGTGGGATTCAATTTGGGACGGGTAGGTTTGATTTGGAAGGGGGTACATCTCACTCTCTCCACTCAAATTCACAGCATGTCCTACCGCCTCTTCATACATTGGAAAATTTGGAGCTAGCTGAAAACTAGCTACCGGGTCACTAGGTTGTATGAGGGCGGCCATGGACGCATTCAAATCCATCATCTGTTGGCTTGACGCTACCCTAAAGTCTTCCAACGACTATTCCAGACTAGACATGGGTTGTGAAGGGGTTTCAGTAAAAGATTCAAAGTTGTTTGGATACTGAAAATTCCCAAATGGCGGTTCTGAAGTAATGTCTAGGGAAGGTGCAAAAGTAAGGTAGGATTGGTAGGAATTGAATGGCTGGACAGGAGCAGGATCAACATTTGGATAGGAAGGTGAATGGAATTGTTGATCCCAAGAACTTGAAGTGGTGAAAGGAGTGAAAGATCGGCTACGGGATCGTTCAATTTGTTCAGCAAGAGACATAGGTCTTGTGGCTACAACTGGACTTTCAAAAGGGGTATCAACGCAAGAAGGGGTGAATGTTTGCAACGGTTGATACGAAGTGGATTGCGGGGTCCAGTTTTTCGTCCTAGACGCGTCTATCCGATCTTTCAAAGAAATTTTGGGCATGGAGGGGTCGTTCGAAGTTCGACCAAAACAAGAACCGTAGGAAGTTATGTCTGGTTGTGGGTACCAAAGTTCGGCAAGAGTTTTGCGAGGTGGAGTACCCATGATATGAAGAGAGAAAGAAAGAAAGGCAGAGAAAAGGAGGGGAAAAAGAATGTGATATTTTTTTTTATTAACAAAAGAATGAAGTATACACAAAAAGAATATGGACAAAAACAATCACGACACAAAAATACCACACACCTAATCGTTCTAGGGTTCACCTAGGTCAACTAGACCTGCTCCAGAACTTGATTGTCGAAGTAAAACTGTGTCGAGAAACGGGCTCAAGATACACTGATCACGATGCCAGGTAAGTGCAGAGATAAGGGGAGGTTTTCCAACGCTTTCGCAAAGTTCCTTAATTAAATAACCCTTTCTCTTTTGGCGGTTGCGCCGTTAACACTTTCCTAGACACCCCGTAAACAATATACCGTTAAGCGAGGTTCTAAATACAGTTAACTTCTCTTAGTGAGCGCGAAGTCCTTAAGGCTTAAAGTCTAATTTCTTTTAGAATTTGTGCGGGTAAACGTTATCCTCAAGTTCGTGATTTGTGGGCCACGGAAAAGGTGATGAAATCCTTTACCGTATATTGTGGGGTTCGCTTGCCCTTAAGTCCGTATTAATGTATGCAATGCGCAATTCAATAAAAATTCTATAAAGAATCAAACAATCGTTTTTTAGTTTAAGCACGGCACTGCAACAAATACGGGTTAGTCAATTTTTTTTTAGCGTTTGCTAGCGAACTTGCAAAGAATCCGGCAAAGAATAGTATATTGGATGCGTCGGATTTGAGAAGAAGATGTTAGTAAAGTACGTACCGTTAAGTTTTGGGTTAGGAAACCCCCGTTGAATCAAATCCGGTGAGCTTGAAAAGTTCGCTTGCGCGGGTCAAACTACCCGGATCTTTGGCACTGTACTTTGCAAACACCTTAGCCTTGAATGTACACTTTGCTCCCCACAATTGCAGTTTGCAAATACTCAAAAATCTGCACACTTGCCCACAAAAATTATTAAAAATAACAAAAAGATTTTTTTTTTATAAATATATACAAAAAGAATATTAACCCGAATAACAAGAAAGAAAATACACTACCGTCTCCACGCCAACGGCGCCATTTGATTGAAAGAATTAAAGTTTTAACCGCAATCAAGACGGTGTCGCTTTGCAGCTAGCCGGTTGAGCACGGGTCGATCCACAGGGAGATGGTTGTATGTCCTTTCTTGTCTTAGACGAGTCAATAAAGAATTGTGTATATGTTTGTTCGATTCTAACCTATGTGTATTATTTGCAAGTATAAAGTTGTTAAGAAAAAGATACGAGATTATAAGCTAAAGAAATCCGTACTCGAAACCTTTGAGCCGAGTCTTGACCAATTGAAGCTAGAGCAATCGGCAACAACGTGGATTAGGGGATTTAAGCGCGGTATTCGTGGAATACGGCTTATTTACCCTTGTCCTTCCGTTCTTGTCTCTTGCTTTCGCCTCCGGACAAACCGAACGCAACCGGTCGCGGTTAGGAATCACCGTTACCTTGTTAGGGTAGGGTGCCTAACGGAGCGCTTGCGTATGGTTTGGGCGGAGTTCAATGGAAAATAACGGGAAAAAGAAAAGAGAAAAGAAAATCTTTAACTTATAATATCGTATTTCTTCTTAACAATAATAATTATATTCATTCACAAAATGAACAAAAGAGAGCAAAAGAAAAGAACAAAGAAAAGAAAAGATAACAAGTAATTAAGTGCATGAATTAAATTGCAAGAAAGTAAAGCAAGATAATAATAAGCAAGTAATAAAAAGCGATAAAAAGAACAAGAAAGTAGAACTCAAGACAAGCATGGGATCAATAGCCAACCCTTAAACTTGCAAGCTCAATCAAGAGGTTGTAAGATCAAGAGAAGGGTAGAGAACGCATGTGAATTGAAGCGCTAATTCCATAAGAAAATACGACCCTTGAGATCAATAACTAACCCTTAACCATTCAAGCTCAATGAAGAGGTTGAATGATCAAGAGAAAGCAAGAATCTCAAGGGGAAGAAGAAACAAAAGAGAATGATACAAAACCCTCATCTTCATTAATATCCACTCAATGCTCTCACTACATTTCCATGGAGGAAGAATGAAGAAGAAGAAGAAGAACAATACAAAAAACTACAAAAGAGTGGACACAAAATTGGACCCTTGGCTTAGCTCAGTTCTGGAGTATTTATAGGAAGGGAAAAGGCAATCTAGGGCAACCATCAGAACAAACATAGAAAGACCAAACAGCCCCTGAAATTTCATCATGTGAGGCGCCAGTACGGCCGCGGATCCGCGGCCTATACCCCCTATTGGCCGCGGATCCGCGGCCCTATGGTGGAGTCAGGGCTTGGGCTTTCTTGTACTTCCCTGATCTGCTGTCCTCTTTTGTCTGGTACATGTATTTTCTGATAATCTTTCCAGAATATCTTCAGAATTCTTAGTCCAAGATTGCTTTCTTTTCTTTACTTTTGACTTTATCTCCCTCGAGCTCCGCGCACCCATTGATTCTTGTGCTGCCCCTCTCGTGCTCTGTGCTTGTCCGAGACACGAATGACCACTGTCATATGTCTTGTCTCTGGAACTGGTACTCGGCACTGGACGGATATGGATGACCGGAACCCGGCTTTTATCTGCTGTGACAGATGTTCTGTATTTGGTGTAACTGTGGAGATTTTGTCTTGATTTGCAATATTTGGACTGAAAACCTGTACTCTGTAAATATGTAACAAACACGGATTAAAAGTACCTACCTATAAACACACGAGCATAAGAATGGGCGGTATAAAATGCCGTATTCTGTTATGAACAACTGGATGTAGTAAAAGAGGGACGTTCCTATTGTAACGGGAATGAACATTGGCAGAAGGATTGCAGGGCTAGCAAAGCCAGTAGCCAGAATTCGAAGCATGTTGTGGCTTCGGCTTCAGGTGTGTTTGTAATTGAGAACTGTATGTCAGTTAACCCTACTTCCTGGGTATTGGATACCGGATCAGGATCTCACATGTGTAATTCATTACAGGCTCTGAGAAACCGTAGGGTTATCAGGAAAGGTGATATGACTCTCAAGGTTGCTAACGGAATGAGCATGGATGCTGAATCCGTAGGGGAATATCATCTTGGACTGACAACTGGGCAGATATTGATTTTGCGTAACTGTTTGTATGTACCAAGTGTGACTTGTAATATCATATCTGTATCCTTACTTTGTAAGGAAGGATATGAATTTACTTTTGTAAGCGATGTAGTACACATCCACCTAAATCAAGTTCTGATTGGGTCAGGTACATTAAATAATGGGATATACGTATTGAATCAAGCTCAGATTTTCAGTGTCCAGAACACACTTAAAAGAAAGTCTCCGGAAACAAATCAGGCTTTCTTATGGCATTATAGACTGGGTCACATTAATCAGACACGATTAACTAAGTTACATAAAGAGGGATACTTGAATCCGTTCGAGTATTAGTCTTATGCCACTTGTGAATCTTGTCTCATGGGAAAGATGACAAAGACTCCGTTCACTAGACACGGAGTAAGAGCGAGCGAGCTCTTGGGACTCATACACAGTGATGTGTGTGGTCTAATGTCTACACATGCGCGAAGTGGTTATTCATACTTCATTACTTTCACAGATGATTTCTCTAGGTATGGACATGTCTTCTTAATGGAGCACAAATCCGTGGCCTTTGGGAAATTTCGGGAATACAAGAATGAAGTTGAAAAACAAACAGGCAAAAGTATAAAGACACTGAGATCTGATCGAGGTGGTGAATACTTGAGTGCCGAGTTTCTGGACTACTTAAAAGAGAATGGAATTCTCTCTCAGCGTACTCCTCCATACACACCACAACACAACGGTGTATCTGAAAGGAGGAATCGAACCCTATTGGATATGGTTCGTTCCATGATGAGTAAGGCTGAGTTACCGCAATCTTTCTGGGGTTATGCACTAGAAGCAGCTGTATATCTCTTGAACAAGGCTCCAACCAAGACTGTGCCTACCACCCCATATCAGATGTGAAGTGGGAAGAAACCCTGTCTTAAGTATCTTAAGACATGGGGATGTCCAGCTTTTGTAAAAAAGGAGCATGCGGACAAGCTCGAGGCACGCTCTGTACTGTGTAAGTTTGTAGGATACCCAAAGAACTCCAGGGGGTATCTTTTCTATTCCGCAGAAGAATAAAAAGTTTTTGTTTCTCCGCATGCCCACTTCATGGAAACTGAATTTTTGGAAAATCAGATAAGTGGGAGCGCAATAGAACTGGAAGAAATTCCAGGACCACAAGCTATTACTGAAAGCTTGGAAGAACCAGAAGTTTCAGGAGAACCAGACATTCCTGCGCCGCTCCGCAGGAGTAGTAGGCAGTCTTATCCGCCCGAGAGATACTACGGTTTTCTCATAGACGGGGATAGAGAGGATTGCATTATTGATTATGATGAGCCTACTAGCTTCCAGCAAGCCATTCAGAGCAGTGGCTCGGTAAAATGGCTGGATGCAATGCGGACCGAAATGGAGTCCATGTACACCAACAAAGTATGGACGTTGGACGTTGCTCCAGATGGGGTAAAACCCGTAGGATGCAAGTGGATCTTCAAAAGGAAGATTGGTGTAGATGGACAGGTTGAGACCTATAAGGCTAGCTTTTTTGCAAAGGGTTTTCGTCAAAGACCTGGTTTGGACTACGACGAAACCTTTTCTCCAGTGGCTATGCTGAAATCCATTCGGATCCTTCTGAAGTAGGAAGAACCATTCCTTGCGTGTGTAGACATAGGACCGCATACATCACTATATACCAGTCCTAAGAGTTCAGTAACTCTTTCTCCGTGTTCACTAAACGGAGTTTTGGTCATTTTTCCTTTGAGACATGAATGGCAAGTGTCATAAGATGATAATTCGAATGAATTCAAATATCCATTCTTATGTAACTTAGCTAGCCGTGTCTCATTGATATGGTTGTACAGTGCGACAAGAAGGATTCGTTCATTTCTGAGCTTTTCCTCTTATGTGTGTTTAGTATTTTGAGGACTGTATTTTGATTGAGAATGAATATGCCATTATGTAACGAGCCTGATGCAATCAACTTTTGATCTAGGAATATGTTCATAACATTATCCTTTACTACAAAATTATATCCTTCTTTACTTAATAAAGAAACTGATATAATATTGCACATCATGTTCGGTATATAATAGCACTCATTCAGAATTAGTGTATCACCACTTGGTAATACCAGGTGATATTTGCCAACTGCTTTGGCTGCAACATTTGCCAGATTCCCTACTTGAACGGAATGATCACTTTTCCCAGTTCTCTACCTTTACGTAGCCCATGTAACGTTTTACATATGTGGGATCCTGATCCGGTATCTAATACCCAGGACGTAGGGTGAACTGAGAAACAGTTCTCAATAACTAACACACCTGAAGAAGATGCATCAACATGCATGTTCTTTTGGGCGGCGTGAGAATCTAGATATTCTCCTATTCCCTGTTCAGTCTTATAACTCTTATAAGAAAGAACGGGCCAACGTTCCCCTGCACAGTATAACATGCGGGTTCGGTCAATACATCCATATTATTATCTTTATTAAGGCATGACATGGTCGCTACCTGGAGAGAGAGAGAGAGAAGAAAACACTATAGCGTATGCTCTTGCAAGATCAGATTGGTTATTATCTTATCTAATCAGGATGGCTCCCACTGTTTTTATCAAATCTTCCTTCAAACCTTAAAAGGAAAGACTAGCCGGGATTAATTACACCCTACAACTTCGCCAATCTTTCAGCCAGGCCAGTGTCGGTACTTTGAGGGAGGTTCCCCGTGCTTTCGCACGAACCTAATTATAGTAAACCTCGTTTTCCCAGAGGCGTAACCCCGTTGACACCTTTCTAGACACCTATTTGATCGGCTAATTGTCCTGTGTAAAACTCTCCCGGGAGTAACAATTATTCGCAGTGGGTATCGGGATCCAACTATCTCATAGAAGGTATGCAATCTCATTGCAAATTTCAACACTTGAAATTCCCGATAATGTTTTGCCCCTAGCGATCTATGACCTTGACTGAGTCAACAAACCATAAATCGCAAGTCAAGTTCAACCCATACATTTCTCGATTGAATTAAACCCACCCGTACGACCCTTGACTGAGTCAACAAGGCCTTACGAATGCCCTAATCCAATCACATCTCATGTTGTAACAGATAAACACTATTTAGCTACCGTACACTACGCCTTGACAAAGTCAACAAACATAGCACGAATACTAAATAATATCTATCTGAAATGACGGAGGGCTATGCAGGTTTTTCAGAAAACCATAAGCGTAATGAACTTGATATCGTTGTAGAATCGAATGAATTTTGAAATGGAGTGATTTTGAGGCTTTCATTAGTTTTGCTAAAGAGGTCACTCCCGGTGACGGGATCTCGGCTCTTTCCTCATCGAATAAGGTGCGGGATATATCATATATATCACTGTGCAAAGCGAAACTCCAAAAGTAGTCAAAAGTCAAACCGAGTATTGTAGCATCTGCCAGTTTTGCTAAAGAGGTCACTCCCGGTGAAGGGATCTCGGCTCTTTCCCCATCGAATAAGGTGCAGGGTATATCATATATACCGCTATGCAAAGCAATACTGTAGCTACCCTTTTATTTTAAAATTTGATTCTACAACATATTTTAGGTTTCTTTTCTTTCATTAATCACATTAATGAAGTCCCATCATTTAAGTCACCTAAACATCATAGATAAATACGACGTACACTTATTCCATCCGCATTTACCTCGATGTCCCCTCGTGCACCGTTAGGTTAGGTAACTAACGACAGAGCATGGCAGGGCTAGTGCGGGTGTAAAACATAAGTAACGTCTATATAATATATCATATATACTATATACTGTATTCATCACAACATATCGAATGATCACATCACAGATATCGCAGCAGAAACATAGATATAATGTGGGATATATTAGGACGTCCGTATTTAGTATTTAGCCAATAATAGAAAATACGGATTCCACAGTCACGATGAATAGCCAAGCCCACACCCTGGACCCCTACGAGAGCGGCAAGCGACCCTACCAATTCTGGAGTTTAAGAGACCCGGTCTCGACTCCTCGAGATGGCATCCCACTGAACCCCAGAACCCGGTCACCTGTGCTCCCCTCCTTGGGTCCATCCTAATGCGGAAAAGTAAATAATATACAACACTGGTGGCATCAACCTCAACCCGGAAGTGCCCCAAATAAAAGAATATTACATTACATTTAAATTTACATGAATGAAAATATAAAACTCTCATCTCACATAAAAACCCCCGGCTATTCAATCGCAACAATGCTGCACATCATATCTCAGCAACACATAATATCATATATCATCAACGTAAGTAAGTATGTGTACCCCAATTGTCGTTGATGTATAGCAACGAAACCGGCGATATCGACATACTACACTTACGGTCACAGAAAAGAAAGTGTAAAACTGCAATATTTGGAATCCACATTCTCTTTAGACATCATAAATACGAAATATCACATACTTCGTATTTCATGTCCAACTATATGAATTCCACATATTGCATCTCATTCCAGATAATTAGACGGTATTAAAGTTTTCGAACGAATGATCAAATACCCAAAATTCCCTAAACCTCAACACTTGAGCGGAGTTCAAAATCCCGGAGTGTGACACAGTTGTAGCGGTCCAGCCGTAGAAGGGTCAAGCCAACGCCTCACATGTGGCACGTCGTACTGCCCCAAACCCTAAGGTTCAAAAGGCAGTTCAAGACGGTCACATAATCGAGTTAAGGTTTGTTGTCTTCTAGAGGGTCCACCACAAACAAACTTGCACGTATTTCCGAAAGATTTTAAACCCCGTGAAAAGTGAGCAAATGATACTCGTTCAAACACTTCAATACTTTCTAATTTATCCAGAAAAGCAACGAAATGAAAATTCCGATCGAATCGACGAGTCCAAAACCATCTCCAGAATTTACAGTTCTAAATTCAGATTAAAAATACTCCAAAACAATATACAAGCAGATAGATTAGTTACTGTACAAAAATGACACGATGAAGCAACAGAACGGCCACGGAACCGCGGCCTAAGCAGGCTATTGCCGCGGTTCCACGGCGGAATTAACTGTTCATGGCATCATTTTTCACAGTAATTCTTACATTTACCTGCTGAATTTTTTGCATATTTTTAATTATGAAAATAACCAGATTTTAAAAAATGTCCAGAGAGCGTCCGAGAAAGTCGTATTTTAGTTCGATCGGAGTTTTTACTTCGTTAAAGTGTCGCCTAATGTTCTAGGTCGGCTCTGATACCAATGTTGGGTTAGCCTAGCACCTCATGAAGGGATTGGAAGCATCACATGTACCAAAGATGGAATTTTTAGGGTGCTAAGTTAACGATCATTGAATCGTTCCTAGAATATTAGGGTTTCGAAATTTTGCATATCAACATAAGCAAGAAAAGCTAGGGTTTTGAGAGTACAACCTTTGTAGCTCCCTACACTAGACTCCTCGGCTACTTGGGGTTTGGAAACGGGTCCGCTTGAACTCCTCTAGGTCACCGATGATCCACCCGGAGTCCGCTTTGTCCAAGCTTGCAACTTCACCCGATCAAGAGAATGAAATGAAGCTAACACTCCAAACAAGTGGGCTAGACTTGTGTAGAATGATGTTGTGGTTCTCTTTCTCACTTCAAAATCCTAACTTGATGAGTATATTGCTCACTACAAAAATCTAGAGAGGAAGAAGAAGATGATGGCTATATCTTTTACAAGAGTGAAAAGAATAACTCTTGTCCAAGAAAAATGAAAATATATGAATATATATTTTCTTGTTCTCATCTCAAACCATGGTTTAAACAATGAATATATTATTGAACTTGAGTTAAAACACATAAGGAAAGTTTACCCAAGGTTAAAAGGTGGGTGAGAATGGTTAGGTCAAAAGAAGAGTGTAGAAACAAATCAATCATAACCATTTTCCTTTTTCCTTTTTTGTTTTAAATCAAATGCAATAAAATCCATATATATAAAACCATGGTGTGAGTCTTATATTGACACCATTTTCATGTATGTACAGCCATGAAGGATGTATGTATGTATGTATGTGTGTATGTACATCCATATGTGCATGAATCTAAAAAGAGAACATACATGCATGCATACATCCATCAAATACAAGAAAGGATTTCTAGTGAGAAACTAATGGTTAAATGATAAATCAACCCTTGATTTATCAATCCGGTCATATCACATATGACCCTAACCAAAAGCAAGCCGCCCGATCAATATACGGTATCCTATACGCTCATTTTAATCGGGTCCATGCGCATATCGCATACGCGCACCACAACGTTTTGCCTGGACTAGGTAACTCCTTTATGGGACTCTAAGACTCATCAATACGCCGGCAGTGGGTGATGATCATATCAAGCACCCCCAAGCCGCAAGCGGTCAGCTAAACGTAATGGCCACGCGGGTATTGAGCGATCAGAAGAAAACAAGCGAACCTGCTAGAACTCCCGTCGAGCCAACCGGCAACACTACCGTGCAGTCCGGTCTCCTCGTCTGATATGTCGCATATCAAGTCTAGGGGTGGTAAACGTCAGACCCTAATAACCGATAAGTCGTGCCGATGTGAGGCTCATAACGGGTCGAGAAACTACTGGTAACACTTACCAGCAAATCTCAGAATCAGCCCTGGCCAGGGACTTCCCTGTTACGACCAATCGAGCACAGCGCAACATCAACCCCCAATACCGGGAGAGACGAAACCCCTCCTATCGCTCATTGCCTCCATGTGACTCGGTACTGTACCCAAAAACCACCGTTTTGCATGCCCTCATGGACATGGTAAGGTGGAAATCGAAGCACAGTGGGAATCACACAAGACTCTATGACGATCTCGGGTCTACAGACTAACCTGCACAAGTGTCACCTGAGAACTGCCATCTGACGTGAGGTATAATACCATATGGGAGTTCTCGGCGAGTCCATCCAGTGTACCCAGTCTCCACTGAGCACCCGTATACCATCTCTGATGTCAAACACCAATGGATATGGGATCATCCATCGCCCATCTCATGGGTCGAGAAGCGTATATGCTAGTCTACACTGGTATATCGATGCCCCGTCTCGATACACCCACGACTAGGGACCTTGAAGGATGTACTTATGGACTACCATGTCCCCACTAGTATGATCCTCATCATAGTCCAGGTAGTCAAGTACACATCCTAAAGGCTTTACCAACATGTAACTATAAGACAGTATAAAGAGACTAGTATACATGTTAAGATAAAGAGCAACCAGATAACATACTATCATATCGAGCAAGAAAGTCATTTTATATATGTCCAAGCATCCAATCTAATATACATCATCTGTACAATACTGGCCTCTAGGGCATACATACAACTAACAATCTCCCACTTGCACTAGGGCCAGCTGCTGTAGTATCGCATACCGAGCATCCCGAAGAGTCTCTCAAACTGTATCTGGGGAATGGCCTTCGTGAGTGGATCCGCCGTGTTATTCTTCGTGTCAACCCTCCTGACCTCGATCTCCCGGTGATCATCTATCTCCCGGATCAGGTGATACCGCCTCAGAATGTGCCTGGATCGCTGATGGGACCTGGGTTCCTTGGCCAAAGCCACCGCTCCATTGTTATCGCAATACAAAGGTATTGGATGCTCAATGGATGGAACCACTCCAAGTTCAGTAATGAACTTCTTGATCCAGACAGCCTCTTTGGCAGCATCGTTGGCAGCGATGTATTCAGCCTCCATCGTCGAGTCTGCCACGGTTTCCTGCTTGGAACTCTTCCAGCTAACCGCCCCTCCGTAAAGGTTAAAGACAAATTCCGACTGCGACTTAGAGTCATCCTTATCACTTTGGAATCTCTAATCGGTAAAGGACTCCACTTGGAGTTCTCCGTTACCATACACCAAGAGCATTTCTTTAGTCCTTCGTAAGTACTTGAGAATGCTCTTCACTGCTGTCCAGTGACTCTCTCCAGGATCAGCTTAATACCTACTCACTACACTTGGTGAGTATGCTACATCGGGTCTGGTACATAGCATCGCGTACATGATAGAGCCTACAGCCGAAGCATAGGGTATCCCTTGCATGCGAGCTCTCTCCAAATCAGTCTTGGGAGACATCTCTTTGGAGAGAGTGACTCCAGAGATCGTGGGTAAGTTCCCACGCTTGGATTCTTCCATACTAAACCTCTTTAGTATGGTGTCAATGTACCTGGACTGGGACAATCCCAATATCCGTTTAGATCTATCTCTATAGATCCTGATTCCCAATATGCAGGAGGCATCACCAAGATCTTTCATTGAGAATCTTTGTGATAAAAAGAGATTGGACGATTGCAGCATAGGAATGTCATTTCCTATCAAGAGTATGTCGTCCACGTACAATACGAGGAAGACAACCTTACTCTCTGCCACCTTCTTGTAAATACAAGGTTCATCTACGTTTTTGACGAAATCAAACTCTTTGATAACGACGTCAAAGCAGATGTTCCAACTCCGCGATGCTTGCTTTAATCCATAAATGGATTTAAGCAGCTTGCACACCTTCCCGCTGCTCCCACTATCTACGAAGCCCTCTGGCTCAGTCATATACACCCACTCTTCTAAATCACCGTTTAGAAAGGCGGTCTTAACATCCATTTGCCAGATTTCGTAATCATGATATGCATCAATAGCAAGCATGATCCGGATGGATTTAAGCATAGCCACTAGAGAAAAGGTTTCGTCATAGTCCACACCTGGTCTTTGACGAAAACCCTTTGCAACAAGTCTAGCTTTGAAAGTCTCCACTTTCCCATCTACACCAAGCTTTTTCTTGAAGATCCACTTTCTCCCAATGGATTTTACCCTTCATGAGTATCTTCCAAAGTCCATACTTTGTTGGTGTACATGGATTCCATCTCGGACCGCATAGCATCCAACCATTTCACTGAGTCCCTACTCGTGATGGCCTGCTCGAAGCTAGTTGGGTCATCATCCTCCATGATGCAATCCTCGCTCCCACCGTCAATGAGAAAACCGTAGTATCTCTCAGGTGGACGAGAAACCCTACTAGATCGGCAGAGAGGCTGGGGCTCGTCAGGCACTACTGAATCCTCTGGTTCTACTAAATCATCAGTTGTAGTTTGTGGTGCTGGAACCTCTTCCAGTTCTACCTCTTTGCCACTAATTTCTTTTGCAAGAAATTCCCTTTCCAAAAAGGTGGCATGTTGAGCAACAAACACTTTTTGTTCCTCAGCTTGGTATAAATAATATCCTTGAGAATTCTTTGGATATCCCACAAACTTGCAAAGAACTGAACGTGCCTCGAGTTTGTCCGGATTTTACTTTTTGACATAGGCCGGACAACCCCATCTCTTAATTCGTTTAAAATATGGTCTCTTCCCACTCCATATCTCATATGGTGTGGTAGGTACAGATTTAGATGGAACTAGATTCAATAGGTATATGGCTGTCTCAAGCACATACCCCCAAAAGGAAATAGGTAACTCAGCATCGCTCATCATTGAGCGCACCATATCTAATAGGGTGCGATTCCTTCGTTCTGATACACCGTTGTGCTGTGGTGTATAAGGAGGAGTAAGCTGAGAGAGAATCTCATTCTCTTTTAGATAATCTAGGAATTCAATGCTTAAGTATTCACCTCCTCGATCAGATGGAAGAATCTTAATACTTTTGCCCGTTTGGTTCTCTACTTCATGCTTATATTCTCTGAATTTCTGAAAAGCTTCAGACTTGTGTTTCAACAGGAACACATGCCCGTATCTAGAAAGATCGTCAATGAATGTAATGAAGTAGGAAGAAAAGTCCGGTCTCCTCGACTGATATGTCGCATATCAAGTCTAGGGGTGGTAAACGTCAGACCCCAATAACCGATAAGTCATGCCGATGTGAGGCTCATAACGGGTCGAGAAACTACTGGTAGCACTTACCGGCAAATCTCAGAATCGGCCCTAGCCAGGGACTTCCCTGTTACGGCCAATCGAGCACAGCGCAACATCAACCCCCAATACCGGGAGAGACGAAACCCCTCCTATCGCTCATTGCCTCCATGTGACTCGGGACTGTACCCAAAAACCACCATTTTGCATGCCTTCATAGACATGGTAAGGTGGAAATCAAAGCACAGTGGGAATCACACAAGACTCTATGACGATCTCGAGTCTACAGACTAACCTGCACAAGTGTCACCTGAGAACTGCCATCTGACGTGAGGTATAATACCATCTGGGAGTTCTCGGCGAGTCCGTCCAGTGTACCCAGTCTCCACTGAGCACCCGTATACCATCTCTGATGTCAAACACCAATGGATATGGGATCATCCATCGCCCATCTCATGGGTCGAGAAGCGTATACGCTAGTCTACACTGGTATATCGATGCCCCGTCTCGATACACCCACGACTAGGGACCTTGAAGGATGTACTTATGGACTACCATGTCCCCACTAGTATGATCCTCATCATAGTCCAGGTAGTCAAGTACACATCCTAAGGGCTTTACCAACATGTAACTATAAGACAGTATAAAGAGACTAGTATACATGTTAAGATAAAGAGCAACCAGATAGCATACTATCATATCGAGCAAGAAAGTTATCTCTATATATGTCCAAGCATCTAATATAATATACATCATCTGTATAATACTGGCCTCTAGGGCATACATACAACTAACACCTTCTTGCCATTGCTGCCTTCCACGATTATGAAATCTGGCTGATTGATGTAAAGACGGCTTTCCTAAATGGATATTTGAAAGGGTGCGTCTATATGGATCAGCCAGAGGGATTCATTCAGAGTGGCAGCAACGGTAAAGTGTGCAAGTTGCTCAAGTCCATCTATGGACTGAAGCAGGCATCGCGGAGTTAGAACATCTGCTTTGATGATACTGTCAAAGAATTCGACTTTATCAAAAACCCAGATGAACCATGCATTTACAGTAAGATTGTAGGGAGAAATGTGGTATTCCTCGTCTTGTACGTCGATGACATTCTCCTAATAGGAAATGATATTCTTATGTTACAGTCAGTCAAAGGATTCTTATCAAAGAGGTTCTCCATGAAGGACCTGGGCGATGCCAACTACATTCTGGGGATCCAGATCTATCGTGATAGATCTAAAAGGATTTGGGACTTTTACAGTCCAGGTACATCAACACCATACTGAAACGATTCAGTATGGAAGATTCCAAGCGCGGTAATCTACCGGCTTGTCACGAAATCACCCTCTCCAAAGAGATGTCTCCCAAGACTGATTTGGAAAGGGCTCGCATGTCATCAATACCCTACGCATCTGCGGTAGGCTCTATTATGTATGCGATGTTGTGTACCAGACCAGATGTAGCATACGCATTGAGCGTTGTAAGCCGGTATCAGTCGAACCCAGGGGAGAAACACTGGATAGCAGTAAAGAACATTCTCAAGTACCTGAGAAGGACTAAGGAGATGTTCTTGGTGTATGGCGGAAAAGACCTCCAGATCGAGGCCTTTGCTGACTCCAGCTTCCAGAGTGACAGGGATGACTCCAAGTCCATGTCGGGTTATGTCTTTACCCTCAATGGAGGGGCGGTTTGCTGGAAGAGCTCCAAGCAGGAAATCGTTGCTGACTCAACTATGGAAGCGGAGTACATAGCTGCTTGCGATGCCGCAATGGAAGCTGTCTGGATGAAGAAGTTCCTTACGGAGCTTCAGGTGGTTCCTACTAGTGTTGATCTAATACCGCTGTATTTTGACAACAACGGAGCTATAGCTTTAGCGAAGGAACCCAGGTCCCATCAGAAGTCCAGGCACATTTTGAGGCGGTACCACCTGATCAGGGAGATCGTTGATCGCCGGGAGATCGAGGTGAAGAGAGTAAACACAGAAGATAACACTGCTGATCCACTCACGAAGGCCTTACCCCAGACTCAGTTCGAGCGGCTGATCGAGATGATAGGTCTTCGATACGCCAGTTCATGGCCTTAATGCAAGTGGGAGATTGTTAGTGTATATGCCCTAGAGGCCATTATTGTATCATACTAGTTTGTATATTACATAATGGAAGCTTGGGATATTCACCTTGTATAGACAATCTTGCTCAAAATAGTAGTATGCTACTTGGTTTGCTTCTACTTCAATATGTGCATGTGTTTCTTTTAGCATATTGCTTATACATATTAGTAGAGCCCTTAGGATCTTTGATTGATTACCAGCGTTGTGATGGCAGTCACACTTATGGAGGCTGGGTAATCCGCAAGCACATCCTTATGCAGGTCCCTAGTCATAGGACTATCGAGACAGGGCATCGATACTCCGTAGTAGACTAGCGTATGCGCTTCTCATCCCAGCAGGGGAGACGGTCTGAACCACAGCCGTCAGTACGTCGTACTTGAGATAGTATGCGGGTGCTCGTCAGGTTACGAGTACATTGGACATGACTCGTCGGGAACTGATTGGTTGGTACTATACCTATCGTCAGTTATCAGTTCCCAGGTGACATGAGTACAGCTTAGTCCGCTGACTTGACACTGTCACTTCGCCTCGAGTGTGTTCCCACTGTACTTTGATTACTACCCTACCACGGCTCAAAGGAGTCGTGCAAACAGGTAGTAGTTGGGTGCAGTCCCGAAGCACTTGGAGGCAGTGACGGTTAGACAGGATTCGTCTCTCCCGGTATTGAGGGTTGATATCACGCTGTGTCTAGGAGAGCCATTACACAAAGTCCCTGGCCAGGGCAAGCGAGATAGACTGGTAGGTTTCCAGTGTTATCTCAGGTGTTCTGGTCTACACTCCGTCACGACTTGTACCGCTAGTAGGGGACTGACGTTTACCGCCCCCCTAGGCCCGCCATGCGATGTTCTCAGACGAACAGACCGGACTGTACGGAGATTGTCACATTCAGGCTCAAGAGGAGTTCAGATGGGTTTCACCTCGTCCGTCTTCTTGTCGGCATCTACCTGGGGACCGTTATGCACAGCTAGTGCCGCTTGCGGTCTGTGGTTAAACCCACTTCCAGCGTAGTGTCGAGTCTTTAGAGTCCCACACAGAAAGCTATTCGCCTTTAGGCAAAAGAGTAGAGGTCGCATGGTTTTACGACAGGTCGCATGGTTTTGCGACAGGGTTTGATCACATCCGTGCACTTGTGCACGTTTGGTGTCCGGACAGTTAACACTAGCGGGCTTTGGTTTAAGCCAGATCCTAGTGTACGATTTGGGATTGGTTTTATCTCGTTTGTATTCGTGTTCCTCGGAACGCGGATGCGTGTGTGTATGCACAGTTGACAGAGAGACAGAGGCAGAGGATTCTCATTGGGGTTGTTGACTGTTGACTATTGACTTTTTGTTAAACCCTAATGAGAATAAGAAATATAATTAACAATAATATTAATTAAGTGTTATAGTGACATGGTTGTTGAGGGGTTGACTTTGTTGACTTGTTGACTTGTTGACTTTGTTGACCGGTTGACTAGGTTGGACTAGTTGACCATCATCATTACAATGGCTATCATTTCATGGCAAAGACTTTTGCTTGCTTGTTTCTTCTTGCAAAATGAGTGCATGAAATGATATGGCCATTTTGACTTGAACCATCACATAATACTTGATTACTATTATTTGTTATGATGATTTTGGATTATGAGAGCTTGGATGGCAAAAGACTTGCTCATTCTTTCATTTCATTTCTCTCTCTTGCTTGAGCTCTCCCTCTTGCTCTTCCTCTTGCTCTCTCTCTAGCTCAAGGCAACTCCCTTTCATGAGTTGAGAAACATTGCCTTAGAGATAAAAGAAAACTCATATCACTTCTCTACTCATCCGAGTTCATAAGGTTTAGTAAACCAAGTGTTCTAGTTTCTTCAAGTTCAAAGAAGAAGCCAAAGGTAGAAGCTTTCAGGTGGATCCATCTTCGGCGCAAGGAGACGACGAGGTGAGGCCGATCCGTACACCGCAAAGAGTTGAAGATGAAGGAGTTCAAGAAAGGTATAACCCCCTAACCGAGTAGGTAAAACTCATGTTAGGTTTGTTAGATAGTTGTTTAACAAAGATCCGTATTTTGAGTCCATGTTACCACCCTTAGAAAAATCGTTTTTCACCATTTCCGCAACCCCGTAAGTACCTGGGAAGGGTAGCATGGACTTACACTTGACTTCCAAGATTATGATAGAGATCATACTAGTGGGGTCTGGATAGTCTGTGAGTACATCCTTTAATTGTTCCTAGTCGAAGGAATATCGAGACAGGCCATCGATACTCCAGTGTAGACTAGCGTATAGCTTCTCGACCCATATGATGGGCGATGGATGATCCCATATCCATTGGTGTTTGACATTAGAGATGGTATACGGATGCTCAGTGGAGAATGGGTATAATGAACGGACTCGCCGAGAACTCCAAGATGGTATTATACCTATCGTCAGATAGCAGTTCTCTGGTGACACTGGTACAGGTTAGTTCGTCGACCCGAGATCGTCATAGATTCTTGTGTGATTCCCACTTTGCTTTGATTTCCACCATACCATGTTCAAGTGATCGTGAAAAATGGTGGTTTTAGGTTACAGTCCCGAGTCACATGGAGGAAATGAGCGATAGGAGGGGATTCGTCTTTCCCGGTATTGGGGGTTGATGTTGCGCTATGCTAGATTGGCCATAACAGGAAATCCCTGGCCAGGGATGCTGAGATCTACTGGTAAATGTTATCAGTAGTTTCTCGAACAGTTATGGACCTTACATTGGCAAGTCTTATCAAGTTACTGGGGTCTGATGTTTATTACCCCTAGACTAGATATGGGACATATCAGATGAAGAGACCGGAGTGTACGGTAGTGTTACTGATTAGATTCCCAAGAGTGTGAGCAGGCTTGCTTATTAATCTTCTGATCGCTCAATACACGGGTGGCCGTTACGTTTAGCAGACCGCTTGTGGCTTTTCGGTGACTGATATGATCACCACCTACTGTCGGCGTATTGACGAGTCTTTTGTTAGTTATATGCATGCCCCAGAGTCCATTACTGTACATGCGATGTATATTGTAGTGGATGCTTGGACATACATAGGGAGGACTTTCTTGCTCGACATGATAGTATGGTATCTGGTTGCATTTTATCTTAACATGTACACTGATTGTCTCTATGTTACATGTTGATAAAGCCCTTAGGATGAGTACTTGACTACCGGGACTATGATGCAGATCATACTAGTGGGGACAGGGTAGTCGGTAAGTACATCCTTCAAATGTTCCTAGTCGAAGGAGTATCGAGACAGGGCATCGATACTCCGGAGTAGACTAGCGTATACGCTTCTCGACCCATGTGATGGGCGATGGATGATCCCATATCCATTGGTGTTTGACATCAGAGAAGGTATATGGTTGCTTAGTGGAGACTGGGTACACTGGACGGATTCGCCGAGAACTCCCAGATGGTATCATACCTCGCGTCAGATAGCAGTTCTCTGGTGACACCGGTACAGGTTAGTCTGTCGACCCGAGATCGTCATAGAGTCTTGTGTGATTCCCACTGTGCTTTGATTTCCACCTTACCATGTTCAAGAGAACGTGCAAAACGGTGGCTTTTAGGTACTGTCCCAAATCACATGGAGGCAATGAACAATAAGAGGGGTTTCGTCTCTCCCGGTATTGGGAGTTAATGTTGCGTTGTGCTCGATTGGATATAACAGGAAGTCCCTGGCCAGGGCTCATTCTGAGATATACTGGTAAGTGTTATCAGTAGTTTCTCGACCCGTTATGAGCCTTATATCGGCATGACTTATCGAGTTACTTGGGTCTGACCTTTACCACCCTTAGACGAGATATGCGACATATCAGACGAAGAGATCGGACTATACGGTAGTGTTACTGATTGGATTTGCAGGAGTATGAGTAGGCTTAGTTGTTGATCTTCTGATCGCTCAATACCCGGGTGGCCGTTAAGTTTAGCAGACCGTTTGCGGCTTGTGGGTGTTTGATATGATCATCACCTACTGCCGGCGTATTGACGAGTCTTTAGAGTCCTACACCGAGGTTTCCTGGCTTAAGAGAAACAGAGTAGGAGTAAATATGTGATATGTGCGGGACCGAGATTAATACGATATGTGATCCCGTAATCTATTCTCACGATTTGTGACATCGGTCGGTTATATGTGTTATAGCCGGGTTATCGGATCAAGTGTTGATTCGATAAGTTGTTACATATGATATTAGTCGGTTATATGTGATATAGCCGGATTATTAAATCAAGTGTTGATTTAATGATTTAATATATAATTATATATTTGCTATATTAAGTTGCATTAACTAATATTCATTCACTTAAGATTTATTTTCTCACTTGATGTGCACATTTTAAATATGTGATATGTAAATTTGAATACATGTTTGTGTCATGCTTGATGATACAAGCAACTTGGGTGTGTGTATGACTTACACCATGCTTATGATGATAATTAAGGTTTTTTTTATTTATTTTAGTAATTACAAAATGGTGGGATTTTGTCATGGCTAGTAGCTTGTAGAAGCTTGTTTTTTGCATTGACCAAGTCCACTCTTTTGTTTTGTTTAAGATATTTATTAACCCAACCAATTATCCTAACCATGCTTATGTCTCTACAAGGGTTAGCATATGATGCCTAACTCACCCATGGTTGCCATTATCCTTTGGATAATGATCATGAGAGTTTTCTTCTTCTTCTTCCTAAAATATTTCTAGCTTCAATGGAGATAATTGAAAATGAGTGAGAAAATCATTTCTAAAGTGAGCAAAATTCCTACTTCATCATCCTCTTCTACTTGCCATTTAGTATAGGGTGTTTGCTTCACTAATTCCATAATTAGTGAAGGGGTAGCTTGGGTTAGTGTCTCCTCGACGTAGATCATCTTCGGCCTCGAAGACTTCGATGCAAGTTTGTTCATTTCTTCATGTGAGCCTCTCTAGAGTCCGGGACTTCATGACCGCGGCGAAGGAACTACTACACGGAGCTATTAAAGTGAAGGACCGGTCCACAAAGGTTGTATTTCTTGTTCTCTTTAGTTGCAAAGCTGTTTGCATTTCATTTCGTCGGATTTTCTAGTAACGATTCTAGGGTTAGGGTTAACTAGAATGGAAAATTTTTGAAATTGGGATGGACGATGCCTCCCGAAACCTTGCTGCCGTGCTAGGCAACCCTGCAGTGCTATCAGAGCCATGCTAGAAAATTAGACCGATTTTGTTAAGATTACGAAACCGAAACTACTCCGAAACTTGCAACACGAAACCCTAGTTTCTGTCGATTTTAAAAAGTCCTCTAAAATTTTTTTAAACAACTGCAGAATGTTGTATGAGACGCAACATGAACACACAAGAAAATTTAGCTCCCCTCTCCAGAAAATGGCCGACCACATGCTCACAAATTCCGGCCTGCTCGGCCACTTGGTGGTTTTTGGGGTTAAATTTTTGCGTGTGTTCCAGTCTCTGGGTTTTCGTGTTTCTGGCGTTGTTTGTTTTTTCTAAGTTTGCATGTGATGTGATCTTACACTATAAGCTATTCGGAGTGTTTCGTATTCGTAGATTTAACATTGTTTCGGTTATTCGCATGTTGTCTAGGCGAAGTTAAAAAGTTCGATCGAATGTCAAAAACTCATTTTTCCAAGTCTAACGTATTCAGAAAATCATGCATGTAATTCTGTAAACCCTCTAGAAGAATGAAACCCTAACTCAAAATTTTGGATCGCCGAATCGCGGACATACCGTAGGGTTTGCCGCAGTTCCGTGGCGACATGAGTAAGGCTTGGGTCTGCCCTTCTACGGCTAGTGCATAGGTACTGTGGCATGTTCTGGTTATTATTAAACTGTGCTCAAGTGTTGAGCTCTCGGGGAATTATGGGACTTTGATGAATCGATCAAAAAGTTTAACTTCTTCCGGATATCATGTGATGGGATACAATACTTAGAATCAAAACTAATTTGAATTTTCTAAATCTAACAATTTAGTCTCATTTGATCGGTTGCCACGGGATTTTGATGTGATCAAAAGTATGTCGCAATCACGTAGAGTACGCGAATACTCGCCGGGTAACCTTATTAGATAGCCACTTCCCATAGCCCCGACCAAGTAACTGTAGGAGAACCCCGTCGCCAAAAGCATCCGTTCGGGTGCTCGCGGCAGCGGTGTTCCGCCTTAGTGCACTTCGTCGACATCATCGGGGGGTGCGGCCGTCTACTAAAGTTTCCGACGAGCAATCAATCAGGATATCGGGAATCTTGTTGAATTGCCCGACAGGTTATTGGAAAGTGTTTTCAAAATCGAGACTAAAATGCGGGGTTTATAATTTTTGGGAATGTGATGTCTAAGGAATTCATTTGGTTAGGCATGAAATCCAAAGTATGTGATACATTGGGTTTATGATGTCTAAGGTGGTTGCGGATTCCAACTGTTGTAGTTTTCACTTTCTTTTCTGCGACCATAAGTGTAATATGTGGTGTATCGCCAGTTTCGGTGCTACATGTCAACGACAATTGAGATACGCATATTTACTTACGTTGATGACATGTGATGTTATGTGTTGCTGTGATATGTTATATTGGATCGTCGTGTTTGAATAGCCAGGGTTTTATGTGAGATGAGAGTTTTTTTTTATTTTCATTCCTGTAAAATTCATTGTATGTAATATTATTTTATTGGGGCACTTCCGGGTTGAGGAAGATGTCACCGTTGATGTATATTATTTACTTTTCCGCATTAGGATAGAACCATGGAGGAGAGCACAAGTAACCGGGTTCTTGAGTCCAGTGGGAGACCATCTCGAGAAGTCGAGACCGGGTCTCCAAACTCTAGAATTGGTAGGGTTGCTTGACGCTCTCGTAGGGGTCTAGGGATATGGGTTTGGTTATTCATCACGACCATAGAATCCGTGTTTTATACTGGCATAATTTAAAATCCAGAAATCCTAGTATATCCAATATTTCATATGTTGTGTTCTACTGCAATATTCTGTGACGTGATCACTGTATATGTTGAGATAGATACTGTATATTGTATATGTGATATATTATATAGACGTTGCTTATGTTTTACACCCGCGCTAGCCCTGTCCCGCTCTGCCGTTAGTTACCTAACCTAACGGTGCATGACGAGATATCAAGGCGAATGCGGATGGCATAAGCGTACGTTGTATTTATCTGTGATGTTTAGGTAACTTAAATGATGCGACTTCATTAAAGAGATTAATGAAAGAAAATAAACCTAAAAGATGTTGTGGAATCGAATTTTTAAAAACAGGTAGCTCTAGTTGTTGCTTTGCATAGCGGTATTCCTTGTAGAATATCAAGCACTTTATTCGATAAGGAAAGACTCGAGATCCTTCTCCGGGAGTGACCTCTTTAGCAATAACTGGTAGATACTACAACCCTCGGTTTCGTATTTTGATTGCTTTTCTAGTTATTGCATTGCATAACGGTATTGTGAATATCCTGCACCTCATTCGACGAGGAAAGAGCCGAGATCTTTTTACCGGGAGTGACCTCTTTAGCGAAACTAGCAAAAGCCTAAAAAACACTCCATTTAAATCATTTGATTCTACAACGATATCAAGTTCATTAAGCAAAAGGTTTTCTTAAAAACCTGTCGTAGCCCTCCCATTTCAGATAAGTAATAGTTAGTATTCGTGCCGCGTTTGTTGACCTTGTCAAGGCGTAGTGTGCGGTAACTAATTAGTGCTTATCAGCCAGCATATGATGCGATTGGATTAGGGTAGTCGTGCGACCTTGTTGACCTTGTCAAGGGTCATGCGGGTGGGTTTAATTCAATCAGGAAATGACGGGTTGAACTTGACTTGTGTTCTATGGTTTGTTGACCTTGTCAAGGTCATAGATCGCTCGGGAAAATTTATTATCGGGAATTTCAAATGTTGAAATTTGCAATGATATTGCATATCTTCTTTGAGATAGTTGGATCCCGATACCCACTGCGAATAAGAGTTACTCCTGGGAGAATTTTACACATTACGATTAACCGATCAAGTAGGTGTCTAGAAAGGTGTCAACGGGGTTACACCCCTGGGAAAACGAGGTTTATTTTAATTAGGTCCGTGCGAAAGCACGGGAAACCTCCGTCAAAGTACCGGCACTGGCTTGGCTGAAAGATTGGCAAACTTTTAGGGTGTAATTAATCCCGGCTAGTCTTTCCTTTTAGGGTTCGAAGGAAGATTTGATAATAACAGTGGGAGCCATCCTGATTAGATAAAATAATAACCAATCAAATATTGTAAGAGCATACGCTGAGTGTTTTCTTCTCACACTCTCGAGCTAGAGACCATGTCACGCCTTAATCAAGATAATAATATGGATGTATTAACCGAACTCGCTTGTTATACTGAGCTGTGGAATGTTGATCCCGCTCTAACTTATGATTGTAATAAGATTGAGCAGGGAATTAGGGATTACCAGGATTCCCGTTCCGCCCAAATGAAGAAAGTGCATGATGATGCATCTTCTTCGGGTATGTTCATTACCGAGAACTGTTTCTCAGTATCCTCTATGTCTTGGGTATGAGATACCGGATCAGGACCCCACATATGTAATCTGTTACATGAGCTACAGATAGGTAGAGAACTGGGAATGGGTTATAAAGTTTTAAGAGTTAGAAACGGTGTAATTGTTGCAAGCCAAGGTGTTGGCAGTTATCACCCTGTATTACCAAATACATTGATTCTGAACGAATGTTATTAGATACCGAACCTGATATACAACATCATATCAGTCTCTTTATTTAGTAAAGAAAGATATAATTTTGTATTGTTGGATAATGTTTTGAATATTTCCTATATCAAGAGTTGATCGGTTCAGGCACGTTATCTAAAAGCATATACGTTCTAAATCAAACTACAGTTCTTAACATACAGAAAACACACAAGAGGAAGAGTTCGGAAATGAACGATTCCTTCTTGAGGTATTATAGACTAGGTCATATCAATGCGACCCGACTAGCTAAGTTACATTAAGATGCATATTTAAATCAGTTTGAATTTACATCTTGTGAAACTTGTCAGTCATGTCTCAAAGATAAAATAACCATAGCTCCGTTTACCGGAAACAGAAAAAGAGTTAGTGAGTTCTTGGGATTGATACATGATGATGTATGTAGGTCACCGGTCTGCACATGCCAGGACTGGTTCTTTATACTTCATTACATTAACTGATGATCTCTCAAGATTCGGACATATGTTCCTGTTGAAACAGAAGTCTGAAACTTTTGAGAAATTCAAAGAATATAAGTCAGAAGTAGAGAACAAAAATGAGTATAAGTATTATGTCCTTTGATGTGTTCAGGGAGGAGAATACTTGAGAACGGAATTCCTGGACTATTCTAAACGAGAATGAGATTCTCTCTCAGCATTACTCTTCCGTAGACACCACAACACAACGGTGTATCGGGGAGGAGCAATTTCACCCTATTAGATATGGTGCGCTCTATGATGAGTATTAATGAATTGCCTATTTCCTTTGGGGTTATGCACTTGAGAAGCTGCATACCTATTGAATAGGGTTCCAACCAAATCAGGCACCTACCACTCCATATGCGATATGGTATGGGAAGAGCCCATCTCTTAAGTAAGTTAAGATTTGGGGTTTTCCGGCCAATGTCAAAAGCAAAATCTGGACAAGTACGAGGCAATGACAGCTCTGTGGAAGTTTGTTGGGTATCCTAAGCTTTCGCAAGGGAATATCTTCTACCACACTTAGGAGCAAAATGTGTTTTGTTTCTCAGCATGCCACCATTTTAGAAATGTAATTTCTTGTGAAGAAATTAGTGGTCATGAGGTAGAACTGGAAGGAGTTCTAGCTATACAAACTACAGCTGACGATTTGGTAGAACCGGAGGATTCAATAGTTCCTGACGAACCTCAGCCTCTCCGCCGATCTGGTAGGGTTCCTCATCCGCCTGAGAGATACTTCGGTTTTCTCAATGGCAGTCGGAGCGAGAATTGCATCATGAGATGATGACCCAACTAGTTTCGAGCAAGCCGTCAAGAGTGGGAACTCTGTAAGAATGGCTGGATGCTTAGCGATCTGAGATGGAATCCATATACACCAACAAAGTATGGACATTGGTTGCTATATCTGAAGGGTTAAATCCCCATCAGGAGCAAGTATATCATGAGAAGATTACTTGGTGTAGATGGAAAAGTTGAGACTTTCAAATCTAGACTTGTTGTAAAAGATTCTCGTCATCGACCAGGTATGGATTATGATGAAACCTTTTTTAGTGCCTATGCTTAAGTCCATCCAGATCCTACTTGACATTGCTACATACCTTGACTACGATATCTGGCGGTTGGGTGTCATGACTGCTTTTCTAAATAGCGATTTAAAAGAGAGCATCTATAAGTACACAGCCAGAGGGATTCGTAGACAGTGGGAGCAGCGGAAACGTGTGCAAGTTGGTTTATGTGTTAAAACAGGCATCATGGACTCGGAACATCTGTTTTGATGTAGTAGTCAAAGAGTTTGACTTCATCAAAATGGTAGATGTACCTTGTATATACAAAAAGGTAGTATAGAGTATGGTGGTACTCCTTGTATTGTACGTGGATGACATACTCTTGATAGGAAAGGAGTTTCTTATGGTACGCTCGGTCAATCTCCTCTTATCGCAAAGATTCTCCATATAGGATCAAGATGATACCTCCTAAATCCTGGCTTTTAGATCTATGAGATAGATCTAAGTGGATGTTAGGATTCTCACTATCGATCTTGGGGAGAATCACTGATGGCTTCCAGGGTGGTAGGACGACCGAATGTCAGTCACATACATTGTCTTTACCCTCATAGGAGGTGTTAGTTGTATGTATGCCCTAGAGGCCAGTATTGTACAGATGATGTATATTATATTGGATGCTTGGACATATATAGAGATGACTTTCTTGCTCGATATGATAGTATGCTATCTGGTTGCTCTTTATCTTAACATGTATACTTGTCTCTTTATACTATCTTATAGTTACATGTTGGTAAAGCCCTTGGGATGTGTACTTGACTACCTGGACTATGATGCGGATCATACTAGTGGGGACATGGTAGTCCATAAGTACATCCTTCAAGGTCCCTAGTCGTGGGTGTATCGAGACGGGGCATCGATATACCAGTGTAGACTAGCGTATACGCTTCTCGACCCATGAGATGGGCGATGGATGATCCCATATCCATTGGTGTTTGACATCAGAGATAGTATACGGGTGCTCAGTGGAGACTGGGTACACTGGACGGACTCACCGAGAACTCCCAGATGGTATTATACCTCACGTCAGATGGCAGTTCTCTGGTGACACTTGTGCAGGTTAGTCTGTAGACCCGAGATCGTCATAGAGTCTTGTGTGATTCCCACTGTGCTTTGATTTCCACCTTACCACGTCCATGAGGGCGTGCAAAACGGTGGTTTTTGGGTACAGTCCCGAGTCACAAGGAGGCAATGAGCGATAGGAGGGGTTTCGTCTCTCCCGGTATTGGGGGTTGATGTTGCGCTGTGCTCGATTGGCCGTAACAGGGAAGTCCCTGGCCAGGGCTGTTTTAGAGATTTACTGGTAAGTGTTACCAGTAGTTTCTCGACCCGTTATGGGCCTCACATCGGCACGACTTATCGGTTATTGGGGTCTGACATTTACCATCCCTAGGCTCGATATGCAGCATATCTGACGAAGAGACCAGACTGTACGGTAGTGTTGCCGGTTGGCTCGATGGGAGTTGTAGCAGGTTCGCTTATTTTCTTCTCATCGCTCAATACCCGGGTGGCCGTTACGTTTAGCTGACCGCTTGCGGCTTGGGGGTGCTTGATATGATCATCACCCACTGTCGGCGTATTGACGAGTCTTAGAGTCCTACAAAGGAGTTACCTAGTCCATGTGAAACGTTGTGGTGCGCGTATGCGATATGCGCATGGACCCGGTTAAAATGCGCGTATAAGATACCGTATATTAATCGGGCGGCTTGCTTTTGGTTGGGTCGTATGTGATATGGCCGGATTGATAAATCAAGTGTCGATTTATCATTTAACCATTAGTTTCTCACTAGAAATCATTTCTTGTATAGTTTGGATGTATGCATGCATGTATGCATTCCTTCTTGATTCTTGCACATATGGATGTGCATGCACACATACATACATACATCATCCTTCATGGTTGTATATATATAGAAAATGGTGGCAATAAAAGACTCACACCATGGTTTTATATATATGGATATTTATTGTATTTTTGTTAAAAACAAAAGAAAAGATAAGGATAATTCATGGTTTACTTTCTACACTCTTCTTTGACTTAACCATGCTCACCCACCATTTAACCATGGATTAACTTTCCTTTTGTGTTTTAACAAAAATTCAATAATATATTTATTGTTTAACCATAGTTTGAGATGACAAGTGGAAAATATATATACACATATTTTCCTTTTTTTGAGATGAGAATAGATTTTCTCTTCTTCTTCAAAAGCCATCATCTTCTTCTTCCTTGCTCCTTTGCTCTCTAGATCTCTCTAGTAAGCAAAATACTCAACAAGATAGGATTTTGAAGTGAGAAAAAGAACCACAACACCATTCTACACTAGTCTTGCCCATTAGTGGAGAGTGTTAGCTTCCATTTTCTTTCTTGATCTTGTGAAGTTGCAAGCTTGGACAAAGCGGACTCCGGGTGGATCATCGTGGACCTAGAGGAGTTCAAGTGGACCTTTTCCAAACCCCAAGTAGCCGAGGAGTCTAGCGTAGGGAGCTACAAAGGTTGTACTCTCAAAACCCTGGCTTAACCTACTTGTGATGATGTGTTGTTTTTGAAACCCTAATTTTTCTAGGAATGATTCTTTATATGCTTACTTATCACCCTAAAAATTTAATCTTTGGTATATGTGATTCTTCCAAACCCTTCATGAGGTGCTAGGTAAACCTAACACTGGTATCAGAGCCGACCTATAACTTTAGGTGACACTTTAACGAAGTTAAAACTCCGATCGAACCGAAAAATACGGATTTTTAGCGCTCTCTGGACATTTTTTCAAAACTGTTGTTTTTCAGAATTAAAAATCCTTAAAAAATTCAGCAGGGAAATCTAAGCACAAAAGTAAAAAACGATGCCATGAACAGTACTTTCCACCGCGGAGCCGCGGCAATAGCCTGCTTGGGCTGTGGTTCCGCGGCGGTACGGATGAATTATTGTGTCGTTTTTGTACAGTAATTATTTTGTCTGCTTGAATAATTTTTTGGGTATTTTTAATCTGAATTTAGTGCTTAATGTTCTGGGGATGGTTTTGGACTCTACAATTCGATCGGAATTTTGATTTCTTGTTTCTTTCCGGGTAATTTAGAAAGTATTGAATTGTTCGAACGAGTATCATTTACTCACTTTTTCACGGGGTTTAAATCTTTCAGAAATACATGCAAGTTTTGTGGTGGACCCTCTAGAAGACAACAAACCTTAACTCGATTATGTGACCGTCTTGAACTTCCTTTTGAACCTTAGGGTTTGGGGCAGTACGGCGTGCCACATGTGAGGCGTTGGCTTGACCCTTCTATGGCTGGACCGCTACTACTGTGACACACTCCGGGTTTTTGAACTCCGCTCAAGTGTTGAGCTTTAGGGAATTTTGGGTATTTGATCATTCGTTCGAAAACTTTAATACTGTCTATTTATCTGGAATGTGATGCAATGTGTGGAATTCATATAGCTGGACATGAAATACGAAGTATGTGATATTTCGCATTTACGATGTCTAAAGAGAATGTGGATTCCAGATATTGCAGTTTTACACTTTATTTTCTGTGACCGTAAGTGTAGTATGTAGTGGTATTGTCGATTGTCGTTGCTATACATCGACGAAGATCGGTGTATGCATACTTACTTACGTTGATGATATGAGATATTATGTGTTGCTGAGATATGATGTGCAGGATTGTCGCGATTGAATAGCCGGGGTTTTTTTTATGTGAGATGAGAGTTTTATATTTTCATTCATGTAAATTCAAATGTAATGTAATATTCTTTTATTTGGGGCACTTCCGGGTTGAGGTTGATGCCACCAGTGTTGTATATTATTTACTTTTCCGCATTAGGATGGACCCAAGAAGGGGAGCATAGGTGGCCGGGTTCTGGGGTTCAGTGGGAGGCCATCTCGAGGAGTCGAGACCGGGTCACCTAAACTCCAGAATTGGTAGGGTCGCTTGCCGCTCTCGTAGGGGTCCAGGGTGTAGGCTTGGCTATTCATCGCGACTGTGGAATCCGTATTTTCTATTGTTGGCTAAATACTAAATACGGACGTCCTAGTATATCCCACATTATATCTATGTTTCCGCTGCGATATCTGTGATGTGATCATTTGATATGTTGTGATGGATACAGTATATAGTATATATGATATATTATATAGACGTTACTTATGTTTTCCACCCGCACTAGCCCTTCCCTGCTCTGTCGTTAGTTACCTAACCTAACGGTGCACGAGGGGACATCGAGGCGAATGCGGATGGCATAAGTGTACGTCGTATTTATCTGTGATGTTTAGGTGACTTAAATGATGGGACTTCATTAATGTGATTAATGAAAGAAAAGAAACCTAAAAGATGTTGTAGAATCAATTTTTTTCAAAATGGGTAGCTACAGTTTTGCTTTGCATAGCGGTATATATGATATACCCTGCACCTTATTCGATGGGGAAAGAGCTGAGATCCCTTCACCGGGAGTGACCTCTTTAGCAAAACTGGCAGATGCTACAATACTCGGTTTGACTTATGATTGCTTTTGGAGTTTTGCTTTGCATAGCGATATATATGATATATCCCGCACCTTATTCGATGAGGAAAGAGCCGAGATCCCTTCACCGGGAGTGACCTCTTTAGCAAAACTAATAAAAGCCTCAAAATCACTCCATTTCAAAATTCACATGATTCTACAACGATATCAAGTTCATTACGCAATAGGTTTTCAGAAAAACCTGTCGTAGCCCTCCGTCATTTCAGATAAGTCCTGCTTACTATTCGTGCTACGTTTGTTGACCTCCGTCAAGGCGTAGTGTGCGGTAGCTAACTAGTATTTATCTGCTTATGCATATGATGCAGATTGGATTAGGGTAGTCATACGACCTTGTTGACCTCCGTCAAGGGTCGTGCGGGTGGGTTTGATTCAATCAAGAAATGACGGGTTGAACTTGACTTGCACCCTGTGGTTTGTTGACCTCCGTCAAGGTCATGGGATGCTTGGGGCAAAATATTATCGGGAGTTTCAAGTGTTGAAATTTGCAATGAGATTGCATACCTTTTATGAGATAGTTGGATCCCGATACCCACT
This sequence comes from Agapanthus africanus, assembly GCA_030015575.1. Lineage (NCBI taxonomy): Eukaryota > Viridiplantae > Streptophyta > Magnoliopsida > Asparagales > Amaryllidaceae > Agapanthus > Agapanthus africanus. The sequence goes on from JASDDO010000004.1 coordinate 215,694,415, forward strand.
GCGAGTAATTGTTGTTGGAGATAGTGCCCTCATAGTCAATTATTGGATCGCAGGTACGTGATTGCAATGATTGCGGAGGACCTATACCGGTAGGACAGTCTTACTCGAGATGATAGTATGCTATCTGGTATGCCTTTATCAGTCGAGTACATGTTCAGGTGACTGATTACATATTACACTTTGATAGAGCCCTTAGGATCTTGCTTTACTACCAACAGTATGATGGCGATCATATACGTGAGAGTTGGGTAGTTTATATGCATATCCTTAATTTTGGTCCCTAGTCGTGGGAGTTTCGAGACAGGGCATCGATACTCCGGAGTAGACTAGTGTGTACAGTCGAGACCCCGACGAGGGGCGGTTGCCGGTCTCACAAGCCACTGGTGTCAGTTGGATCACCTAAGATGTATACAGGTGCTCATTGGGTTATGAGTACACCGGACAGAACTCGCCGGGAACCTGCTAGTTGGTATTATACATATCGTCAGATAGCAGTTCCCTGGTGACATGTGTACAGGTTAGTTCATCGACCAGAGGTCGTCATTTGTCTCGTGTGAGTTCCCACTGTGCTTTGATTTCTACCCTACCACGGCTCAAAGGAGTCGTGCAAACAGGTAGTTTTTGGGTACAGTCCCGAGCCATATGGAGGCACGTGAGCGGATCGGCAGGGGATTCGTCTCTCCCGGTATTGGGGGCGAGGTCGTGCTGTTTCTAGGAGAGCCATTACACAAAGTCCATGGCCATGGCAGGAGATTTACTGGTAAGTACTCCAGTAGTATCTCAGGGTGTTATTGGGCTACACTCCGACACGACTTATACTGCTATTGGGGGTCTGACGTTACTAACCCCCTAGGCAGATATGCGATACTCATAGACGAACGGACCGGACTGTATATACATTGTCACAGTTAGGCTCAGTAGGGTTTCTGGATGAGTTCGCTCATCGGCCTCCCTTGAGGTCAGTCCATGGGCAGCCGTTACGCATTGCTAGTGCCGCTGACGGTTTGTGGTTAAACCCACTGCCAGGGTACTGACGAGTCATTAGAGTCCCCCACAGAAAGTTTCCCAAGTTCGGGCGAAACGTTGTAGAGGCCGTATGGTTTTATGGCAGGGTTCGGAAAATGCACGTGCGTTTACGCACGTGTTATTTTTCGGGCAGATGATACTGGTCGGCTTTGGTTTAAGCCGGATCCGAGTATTATATTGAGTAGGTATAATATCTTTGTCTCAGTTGCATTTGTATTCGGTCGTAATACAAATGCGGGTATATTTATACAGTTATGGGGTTATCCTGAAAGTCGTTTTGGGATCACTTTTGGAAGTTGCCAGTTTCCAGTTTTCTATCAGCCGTCTTTTAACATTCGGTTAAAGACGGATTTATCTTTTCTTGGATGAGAGTGAGTCATGCTTCTAGAAGGTTCTAAAAGTTTCTAGAAAGTGGTGACAAGGATTATGACTCATGCTTTGACTTTAATGATTCTTGTTTTCCTTAAGATATTTGTTCTTGATCTTTTGTTATGATAAGGATCATAGTTTATGGTCACCTCCTTGATTGCTCCTACACTCACCCTCCTCCTCCTTTAAAGTGGTCGGCCCTCTCTCTCCTCCTCCACTCTCTCACTTGAGAAAATTATGGTTGCTAAAAAGAAAAGACTAAAGTTTTGGATGCATGGAAATTTCATAGTTCATTTCTTGTTCCATTTCATTTCCATCGGCAACTTCATAAACCGATCGTCCACGGCATTGGACGAAGTGAGACAAAGTCATCTACTCATTCTCTACATCATTCTTGGTCGTCTCTTTTAGCAAACTTGACGACCGAGTTGCCTCAAGTCAGAGGCGGGAGCCCGTTTAAAGAATCAGTGACGTGGTGCCACCTAGACGAGCAGATCGGAGATCGACGATATCAAAGAAGCCGCAACGAAGCGTGGGATGATGGTTAAAGAACGAAGGACTCGGATCGTTCGGTATAACCTTTCTACACTCTTTACAGTTATTTAGTTTAGCAATAATGGCAGATCCGGGTTAAAGTATACGATAGCGCCAGTTAAAAAGTTTTTGTTCCGTATTTGGCATCTGTAAACGGCCGGGGCGCTAGCGTAGCCTTACAGTGGTATCAGAGCCTAACCATTTTGCTATACTAACTTGTACTAACGCGTTTAAAACATCGATCGAACCGGAAATCAAAAACCGCAATTTTTCATTTTCACAGTTTCTGTCGATTTTAAATGGTGTCCTAAAAATATTCCACATATCACAGAAAACTGTGCAGGCTTTTATAAGAACACCGACAAAATTTGGGCACGTGATTCCACCAAACCACCGCGGAAACGCGGCCAAACCCATGGTTTGGCCGCGCATCCGCGGCCACTTGGTGAGATCATGCTCCCAAATTTGTACAGTGTGTTCTCCTCTGGAAATTGCAGTTTTTGGTATTTATCTTTTGGGCCCAGATTTTGTTACTGTTCAACAGATGTTCGTGGGACCCACTTTGTGATATTTTGTCGATCAAAATTTAAACATGTTAGTTTACAGTGCTTACATTATATCTCCGACCGGGAATGTCATTTGATCGGTAAACCGCGTCGGATTGCTATAGTTCTTTTAGACGGGTTTGCGAACGTGACATTCGCGTTGATGTTCTGTGTGGTGCTGTGTTGTTGCGGATTTGTCGTGATGGATAGCAGTGTGCAATGATAGTACAGTTTGAGTTTATTTGTACATTTGATATTGCGGGGCGAGCGTCCAACATGTGGACTGCTGTCACTGCCTGTTGTATAATATTCTTTTGGGGCACAACCAGGTTGTGGTCGATGTACCTGTTGTACTATTTTTCATTACTGTACTAAGTTTTGCCCGCGACGGAGTGCACGGATAGCCGGGTTCTGGAGGGGCAACGGGTCCGCATCTCACGGCTTTGAGAGGCAGAGGGGCCCCACTCTAGAATTGGCAGACTATTTGCCGCACTCGTAGGGGGTACAGGTTGACCCAAGGAGGGGAGCCAAAGATTACCGGATTCCGTGAAGTGCTGGGTGGTCCATTCACTATGCTGTAGGGGGCTGCCTCGCTTCAGGTTTTGGCGGGTAACTTGCCGCACCCGTAGGGGTCTAGGTTTCATTGCACAGGCTATCCACACGACAGTGGAACGTCGAGTTTCAGCAGCGGCTCTGTGAAACTCGGGGATCCCAGATTATCTGTATTGTTCTGTGATGCTTATTACTTTTCTGTAATGTTGCATATTATCACGCCTGGAGCGATTATTGTATATTGGTTTATATACTATTAGATGTTGTAAATGTTTTACACCCGCGCTAGTCCAGTCCCTGCTCTGTCGTTAGTTAAGTAACCTAACGGGTGATGACGGGACCCAGTGACGAATGCGGATGGCATATACGTACATTTTATTTTCGTTCTTTTCTGGTGTGATTAATTGATGGGACTGCGTTGATTCTGATCAATGCAAAGAAAAACAAACCTGTTTACAGTTGTTGGAACAAATTTAAAAAGTGTTATTGCAAAGACGTTTCCTTTTGTTTTGCATAGCGGTATTCAGTGGAATATCCTGCACCTCATTCGACGGGGCAAGGGCCGATATCCCTTCACCGGGACTGACCCCTTGGGCAGAAGTTTGCGTCAGGGTAATAACTTCACTATAGTCGATTACAAGTTGCTTTGCACCGCGGTATTCAGTGGAATATCCTGCACCTCATTCTACGAGGAAAGAGCCGAGATCCCTTTACCGGGAGTGACCTCTTTAGCAAAAGGTTTTCGCCACTATATTTTAAAAAGCTATCAGGTTCCTTCCGCGATATCAAGTTCACTACGTTAAAGGTTTTTCGCCAAAAACCAGCCGTAGCCCTCCATCACTTCTTTTGGGTATTCAGTAGTATTCAAGCTATGTATTTTGACCTAACGCCAAGGCATAGTGTTTGGTAGCTGCTGGGTATTCAATTGTTGCATAGATAGATGAGTTGGTTTGGGACAGCCGTTCTGCCATTTTGACCTAACGCCAAGGGCATGTGCGGGTGGGTTCAAATTAACAAGATAGTGACGGGTAGAACTTGGCATGTGACTTATGACATTTTGACCTAACGCCAAGGTTATAAGAGCATGGGGAAAAAAATCATATCGGGAGTTTCTAAAGAAACTGAAACTTGCCAAGTATGCGCATACCTTCTGGAGTATGAGTAACGTGGATGCATACCATCACGTTATCATGCGATGAGAGTTGGATCCCGATTCCCACTAATGAGTTGGTTTACTCTTCGGGTAATCCCGATTGATTCTTCTTTAGGTTTGGAGGAGAATTTGACAGGACAGTGAGAGGTTTCCGGATTAGATAAAGTGATGACCATTCTGATCTAGGTTAGAGTGCACGCAGAGTGTTTCTTTTCTCTCTCTCTTTGGCAGCGACCTTTGACCGACCCTAGACTATGACTCAGTAACCAGGTTGACCGAACCTTCTTAAAATACTGGCTTTTGGATTGTTTATGTTGCATAAGTCATTGCCACTCCTTCTTCTACCCTTTGAATTTCTCAGAACACCCGTATTACTACGGATATCCACTTCCATTGGATAGATCCATCGTATGGTTATATACGAACTCGAAGGGACTTCTTCGAGGATGGATCCAGGTTCAGGAGAAATAGAATTGGTTTATTCAGTTGTCTTTTATTATCATCTTCTCTCAGGTTGCGAGAGCTCCTTGGTTTAGGAGAGTACACCTATTACGCTTATTGGATAGTCTTATTCCAAACCATAGGCAGGTGCCGAAAGGTAGGGAATGAAGAAAACCAATTAGCCTAACTAGGGTGTGCAGAAGGTAATATGTAAAGACAAAATAAAGGGATTAGAAAGAGGGCAAAGTAAATTGCGACTGTTATCATTCACGACCAAACCGCGTACTTCATCGCCACTCCTATTTCACCTTTAAAGGAATAAGGTATTATTCAGTTGTCTTTTATCATCACCTTCTCTCAGTTGCGAGTACTCCTTGGTTTAAGAGGGTACACCTATTATGCTTACTGGATAGTCTTCTTCCAAACCATAGGCTGGTGCCGAACGGTAGGGAAGGAAGAAAACCATTTAGCCTAACGATGGTATACAGAAGGTAACGACTAAAAGACAAATAAAGGGATTTGGAGAGATGGCAATAAAATATACGGTTGAAGTCATGAATTGGATTATGGAAGAGGCATTACTATGAATACCAGGATACCCCAACGAAACATTTTCATGTTTCAGTGCATTGTTAAAGAAAAACTGTTTTCCCCGATTAGACACTTACTCTAAGGGTATGTATTTACCAGGTTTCATTCTCATATCTGTATAGTTTTACAGATGATGAGTAGGAGTAAGTTATTGGGAATTAGGTGATTATCCTCATTATATCGGAATTCGTTGTAATTGGTGATATTTGAGGAAATCGCCAGGGTACAGTTTTCAACCTACGACGCACAGGTTATGAGTTGTTAAACTCAGCGGACTTATACAGAGTATTGTATGTTGTCCAGTGTCCATCAGGACAAAGGGGTAGGTCCTCGTACTATGTTATGTTTACTTATAACTTCTCTAGTATTTAGACAAGTGTTTCGTAGAAATACAAAGTCTATGTTTTGAGAAGTTATGGGTATAAGAATAAAGTAGAGAACCAGGTGTCACAAGTATCGGGATTCTTCAAAGAGATCGAAGATGTAGATTCTTGTGATTGGTATTCAGATGATAGTGATGGTTTTGAGAAACGTATTTCTCTTTCAGGTTACTCATAATTGGATGGATTCCTAAGTTGAGTAATGCTGATTAGCCTCTTTCCATTAAGTTGATATGTACTGGAGACAGCTGCATGATTTAAATCTGGTTCCAATTAAATAAGTGCCAAAGTTTCTGTATTGGATATAGAATGGATCGTACCTTAAAAGATGTTAAGGTACGGGGAGTTGTCCAGCTTATGCTTAAAACCAGACTCTGGATAACTCAGGGCATGTTTCTGTAATGGCTGTTTGTGGGTTGACCCTGGCAATGACGAGGGTTGATATTCTACCATTTGGAAGATCAATAGTGATATTGTTCTTGACTCGCCACAGTTTTAGTAAAATGGATCTTTTTCAGAAAACAGTAGTGGGAGTATGGTAGAACTGGAAGTGATTCCAGAACCGCGAACGATTACGGAAAATTTAATAGGACCTATATATTCAATCAGGTTTGACATTCCAATAGCCACTCCGCAGATATGGTGGGTAACCTCAGACATCCGAGAGGTACATCGGTAGGCTCAAGGACGGTGACAGGGAGGTTCTTATCTACCAAGACTTGACACTACTGTTGTTCCAGGCTATGAGACCCGGTAGGAGGGTTGTCGTAATCAGTGGGAGAAGCGGAAGCATAGTGGGCAAGATGCTTATATCTATTTATAGACTAGAGCAGTTATAGCGGAGATAGATCATCTAGTTTTGATGTGACAGTCATGGGTTTGACTTCAATCAGAATAGGGGATGGATCTGTTAAGAAGGTAGTAGGGTGTGATGTCATGGTATCTGGATGACATACACAAAGTAGGAAGTAAAATTCCTATACTACGATCGGTTGTACTGTGGTTGTCACACAGTTGTTTCTCCAGACAGGATATGGATATAATATTTGACATTCTGGTTTCTAGATCTATGGTTTTTTAGATCTGGATTTGGGTAGTTTCCCAATGTGGGTACTTTGATAGTATTCTAATGGTTTTTAGAATAGATGACTCATAGCATGGTGGTGTACCTGCAGGTGATGGAGTCACCCTCTCTAAAGGTGTCTTACGGACTAAAGGGGAGAGGGATATGCATGATTGGCAGATCACTTGCTTAGGCAATTGAGTTAATCGTGAGATGTCAAGTACCACACCAGATGTTGTTTTTGCACTAGATGCAATAAGTTTGTATTAATCCAATCCTGGAGAAACATAAGGAAGCAGTTTTAGAACATAAGTACATGTTCTACGGATTTGATGACGGCAGCCTCCTTCGGGAGACGATTATCATTCCAGGCTTCAAAGGTGACATGGTTGACAGAGTGATTGTCAGAGTTATAGTTTATCCCTCTGACGAAGAGGGACAGTATTATGGACAGGTGGTCCAAGAGGATACTGTGGGTGGCATGGTGCCGGATACTGATTAGGTTCAGTGATCGATACAGTCTAAGAAGTTTGGATTTGGAGTTCATTTATGAACTAGGTCCCATCAGATGTCCAGACATATTCTAAGACAGGTATTACTCAATTCGGGAGATGGCTTTCTCCGCGAACTTGAGATTAAGAGAGATATAGAAAGAAACTTCTAGGCGGATCCACTCACTGAGACTATTTCTCGAACACAATAGTTTTACAAACGGGCTTTGTGAAACTGATTAGTTGAGGAGTTGGATGTTCGGTTTCACACGGGCTGTGAGTAGTCGACATTGCAATAATTAGCCTTGAGTGCAAGTGGGAGATTGTTGGAGATAGTGCCCTCATAGTCAATTATTGGATCGCAGGTACGTGATTGCAATGATTGCGGAGGACCTATACCGGTAGGACAGTCTTACTCGAGATGATAGTATGCTATCTGGTTTGCCTTTATCAGTCGTGTACATGTTCAGGTGACTGATTACATGTTACACTTTGATAGAGCCCTTAGGATCTTGCTTTACTACCAACAGTATGATGGCGATCATATACGTGAGAGTTGGGTAGTTTATATGCATATCCTTAATTGTGGTCCCTAGTCGTGGGAGTTTCGAGACAGGGCATTGATACTCCGGAGTAGACAAGTGTGTACAGTCGAGACCCCGACGAGGGGCGGTGGCCGGTCTCACAAGCCACTGGTGTCAGTTGGATCACCTAAGATGTATACAGGTGCTCATTGGGTTATGAGTACACCGGACAAGACTCGCCGGGAACCTGCTAGTTGGTATTGTACATATCGTCAGATAGCAGTTCCCTGGTGACATGTGTACAGATTAGTTCATCGACCTGAGGTCGTCATTTGTCTCGTGTGAGTTCCCACTGTGCTTTGATTTCTACCCTACCACGGCTCAAAGGAGTCGTGCAAACAGGTAGTTTTTGGGTACAGTCCCGAGCCATATGGAGGCACGTGAGCGGATCGGCAGGGGATTCGTCTCTCCCGGTATTGGGGGAGAGGTCGTGCTGTTTCTAGGAGAGCCATTACACAAAGTCAATGGCCATGGCAGGAGATTTACTGGTAGGTACTCCAGTAGTATCTCAGGGTGTTATTGGGCTACACTCCAGTAGTATGCTATTGGGGGTCTGACGTTACTAACCCCCTAGGAAGATATGCGATACTCATAGACGAACGGACCGGACTGTATATACATTGTCACTGTTAGGCTCAGTAGGGTTTCTGGATGAGTTCGCTCATCGGCCTCCCTTGAGGTCAGTCCATGGGCAGCCGTTACGCATTGCTAGTGCCGCTGACGGTTTGTGGTTAAACCCACTGCCAGGGTACTGACGAGTCATTAGAGTCCCCCACAGACAGTTTCCCAAGTTCGGGCGAAACGTTGTAGAGGCCGTATGGTTTTATGGCAGGGTTTGGAAAATGCAAGTGCGTTTACGCACGTGTTATTTTTCGGGCAGATGATACTGGTCGGCTTTGGTTTAAGCCGGATCCGAGTATTATATTGAGTAGGTATAATATCTTTGTCTCAGTTGCATTTGTATTCGGTCGTAATACAAATGCGGGTATATTTATACAGTTACGGGGTTATCCTGAAAGTCGTTTCGGGATCACTTTTGGAAGTTGCCAGTTTCCAGTTTTCTATCAGCCGTCTTTTAACATTCGGTTAAAGATGGATTTATCTTTTCTTGGATGAGAGTGAGTCATGCTTCTAGAAGGTTCTAGAAGTTTCTAGAAAGTGGTGACAAGGATTATGACTCATGCTTTGACTTTAATGATTCTTGTTTTCCTTAAGATATTTGTTCTTGATCTTTTGTTATGATAAGGATCATAGTTTATGGTCACCTCCTTGATTGCTCCTACACTCACCCTCCTCCTCCTTTAAAGTGGCCGGCCCTCTCTCTCCTCCTCCACTCTCTCACTTGAGAAAATTATGGTTGCTAAAAAGAAAAGACTAAAGTTTTGGATGCATGGAAATTTCATAGTTCATTTCTTGTTCCATTTCATTTCCATCGGCAACTTCATTAACCGATCGTCCACGGCTTTGGACGAAGTGAGACAAAGTCATCTACTCATTCTCTACATCATTCTTGGTCGTCACTTTTAGCAAACTTGACGACCGAGTTGCCTCAAGTCAGAGGCGGGAGCCCGTTTAAAGAATCAGTGACGTGGTGCCACCTAGACGAGCAGATCGGAGATCGACGAGATCAAAGAAGCCGCAACGGAGCGTGGGATGATGGTTAAAGAACGAAGGACTCGGATCGTTCGGTATAACCTTTCTACACTCTTTACAGTTTGTTAGTTTAGCAATAATGGTAGATCCGGGTTAAAGTATACGATAGCGCCAGTTAAAAAGTTTTTGTTCCGCATTTGACGTCTGTAGACGGCCGGGGCGCTAGCATAGCCTTACAATTGTTACTCCCGGGAGAGTTTTACAGAGGACAATTAGCCGATCAAGTAGGTGTCTAGAAAGGTGTCAACGGGGTTACGCCTCTGGGAAAACGAGGTTTACTTTAATTACGTCCGTGCGAAAGCACGGGGAACCTCCCTCAAAGTACCGACACTGGCCTGGCTGAAAGATCGGCGAAGTTGTAGGGTGTAATTAATCCCGGCTAGTCTTTCCATTTACGGTTTGAAGGAAGATTTGATAAAAACAGTGGGAGCCATCCTGATTAGATAAGATAATAACCAATCTGATCTTGCAAGAGCATACGCTAAAGTGTTTTATTCTCTCTCTCTCCAGGTAGCGACCATGTCATGCCTTAATCAAGATAATAATATGGATGTATTGACTGAACCTGCATGTTATACTATGCTGGGGAACGTTGGTTCCGTTCTTTCTTATAAGAGTTATAGGACTGAACAGGATATATGGGAATACCAGGATTCTCATGCCACCCAAATGGAGGAAGTACATGTTGATGCATTTTCTTCGGGTGTGTTCGTTACAGAGAACTGTTTCCCCATTTGCCCTACGTCCTGGGTATTAGATACCGGGTCAGGATCCCATATATGTAATCCGTTACATGGGCTTAGGAAAGGTAGAGAACTTGGAGAAGGTGATAAAGACATAAGGGTTGGAAATGGTGCAATTGTTGCAGCTAAAACCGTCGGGGAATATCACCTTGTATTACCAACTGGTAATATATTGATTCTGAACGAATGTTATTTCATGCCGAACCTGATATGCAACGTTATATCGGTTTCTTTGTTAAGTAAAGTGGGATATAATTTTGTATTACAGGATAATGTTATGAACATTTTCCGTAACCAAAAGTTGGTTGGATCAGGCACGTTGTGCAATGGCATTTATGTTCTAAATCAATCAACAGATCTGAGTATAACAAACACACACAAGAGGAAGAGTTCAGAACTGAACGAATCCTTCTTGTGGTATTATAGACTAGGTCACATCAATGCGACACGACTAGCTAAGTTGCACAAGGATGGATATTTGAAACCGTTCGAATTTTCATCTTATGACACTTGCCAGTCATGTCTCAAAGGAAAGATGACCAAAACTCCGTTCATGGGACACGGAGAAAAAGTTACTGAACTCTTGGGACTGATACATAGTGATGTATGCGGTCCCATGTCTACACATGCCAGGGATTGTTCTTCGTACTTCATTACATTCACTGACGATCTCTCTAGATTGGGATATGTGTTCCTGATGAAACACAAATCAGAAGCTTTTGAGAAATTTAGAGAATATAAACAAGAAGTCGAGAACCAAACCGGAAAAAGTATTAAAATCCTTCGATCTGATCAAGGAGGTGAATACTTGAGCAATGAATTCCTGGACTTCCTAAAAGGGAATGGGATTCTCTCTCAGCTAACTCCTCCATATACACCACAGCACAACGGTGTATCGGAACGGAGGAACCGCACCCTATTAGATATGGTGCGCTCTATGATGAGTGTAGCTGAGTTACTTATTTTCTTCTGGGGATATGCACTGGAGACAGCAGCATATCTACTGAATAGGGTTCCTACCAAATCTGTGCCTACCACCCCATATGAGATATGGGAGGGGAAGAGACCATATCATAATTTTATTAAGATATGGGGTTGCCCGGCCTATATCAAAAGACAAAAACCGGACAAACTCGAGGCAAGGTCTGTTTTGTGTAAGTTTGTTGGATATCCTAAGCATTCGCGAGGGTATATCTTCTACCACAGTAAGGAACAAAGGGTGTTTGTTGCTCAACACGCCACCTTTTTAGAAAAGGAATTTCTTGCAAAAGAGATTTGTGGCTCTGAGGTAGAACTGGAAGAGGTTCCAGCTGTACAAACCACAACAGAAGATTTGGTGGAACCAGAGGATTCGGTAGTTCCCGATGAACCCCAGCCACTCCGCAGATCTAGTAGGGTTCCTCACCCACCTAAGAGATACTACGGTTTCCTCATGGATGGTGGGAGCGAGGATTGCATCATGGAGGATGATGACCCAACTAACTTCGAGCAGGCCATCACGAGTAGGGACTCAGTGAAATGGCTGGATGCAATGCGGTCCGAGATGGAATCCATGTACACCAACAAAGTATGGACTTTAGAAGATGCACCTGAAGGGGTAAAACCCATTGGGACCAAGTGGATCTTCAAGAAAAAACTTGGTGTAGATGGGAAAGTGGAGACTTTCAAAGCTAGACTTGTTGCAAAGGGTTTTCGTCAAAGACCAGGTGTGGACTATGACGAGACCTTTTCTCCAGTGGCTATGCTTAAATCCATCCGGATCATACTTTCCATCGCTGCATATCATGACTACGAAATCTGGCAAATGGATGTTAAGACCGCCTTTCTAAACGGTGATTTAGAAGAGTGCATGTACATGACTCAGCCAGAGGGCTTCGTAGATAGTGGGAGCAGCGGGAAGGTGTGCAAGCTGCTTAAATCCATTTATGGATTAAAGCAAGAATCGCGGAGCTGGAACATCTGCTTTGACGTCGTTATCAAAGAGTTTGATTTCGTCAAAAATGTAGATGAACCTTGTATCTACAAGAAGGTGGCAGAGAGTAAGGTTGTCTTCCTCGTATTGTACGTGGTCGACATACTCTTGATAGGAAATGACATTCCTATGCTGCAATCGGTCAAGCTCTTCTTATCACAAAGATTCTCAATGAAAGATCTAGGTGATGCCTCCTGCATATTGGGAATCAGGATCTATAGAGATAGATCTAAAAGGATATTGGGATTGTCCCAGTCCAGGTACATTGACACCATACTAAAGAGGTTTAGTATGGAAGAATCCAAGCGTGGGAACTTACCCACGATCTCTGGAGTCACTCTCTCCAAAGAGATGTCTCCCAAGACTGATTTGGATAGAGCTCGCATGCAAGGGATACCCTATGCTTCGGCTGTAGGCTCTATCATGTACGCGATGCTATGTACCAGACCCGATGTAGCATACTCACTAAGTGTAGTGAGTAGGTATCAAGCTGATCCTGGAGAGAGTCACTGAACAGCTGTGAAGAGCATTCTAAATACTTACGAAGGACTAAAGAAATGCTCTTGGTGTATGGTAACGGAGAACTCCAAGTGGAGTCCTTTACCGATTCGAGCTTCCAAAGTGATAAGGAGGCTGAATACATCGCTGCCAACGATGCTGCCAAAGAGGCTGTCTGGATCAAGAAGTTCATTACTGAACTTGGAGTGGTTCCATCCATTGAGAATCCAATACCTTTGTATTGCGATAACAATGGAGCGGTGGCTTTAGCCAAGGAACCCAGGTCCCATCAGCGATCCAGGCATATTCTGAGGCGGTATCACCTGATCCGGGAGATAGTTGATCGCCGAAAGATCGAGGTCAGGAGGGTTGACACGAAGAACAACACAGCGGATCCACTCACGAAGGCCATTCCCCAGATACAGTTGAGAGACTCTTTGGGATGCTCGGTATGCGATACTACAGCAGCTGGCCCTAGTACAAGTGGGAGATTGTTAGTTGTATGTATGCCCTAGAGGCCAGTATTGTACAGATGATGTATATTATATTGGATACTTGGACATATATAGAGATGACTTTCTTGCTCGATATGATAGTATGCTATCTGGTTGCTCTTTATCTTAACATGTGTACTTGTCTCTTTATACTGTCTTATAGTTACATGTTGGTTAAGCCCTTAGGATGTGTACTTGACTACCTGGACTATGATGCGGATCATACTAGTGGGGACATGGTTGTCCATAAGTACATCCTTCAAGGTCCCTAGTCGTGGGTGTATCGAGACGGGGCATCGATATACCAGTGTAGACTAGCGTATACGCTTCTCGACCCATGAGACGGGTGATGGATGATCCCATATCCATTGGTGTTTGACATCAGAGATAGTATACGGGTGCTCAGTGGAGACTGGGTACACTGGACGGACTCGCCGAGAACTCCCAGATGGTTTTATACCTCACGTCAGATGGCAGTTCTCTGGTGACACTTGTGCAGATTAGTCTGTAGACCCGTGATCGTCATAGAGTCTTATGTGATTCCCACTGTGCTTTGATTTCCACCTTACCACGTCCATGAGGGCGTGCAAAACGGTGGTTTTTGGGTACAGTCCCGAGACACATGGAGGCAATGAGCGATAGGAGGGGTTTCGTCTCTCCTAGTATTGGAGGTTGATGTTGCGCTGTGCTCGATTGGCCATAACAGGGAAGTCCCTAGCCAGGGCTGTTTTAGAGATTTACTGGTAAGTGTTACCAGTAGTTTCTCGACCCGTTATGGGCCTCACATCGGCACGACTTATCGGTTATTAGGGTCTGACGTTTACCATCCCTAGGCTCGATATGCAGCATATCTGATGAAGAGACCGGACTGTACGGTAGTGTTGCCGGTTGGCTCGACGGGAGTTGTAGCAGGTTCGCTTGTTTTCTTCTGATCGCTCAATACCCGGGTGGCCGTTACGTTTAGCTGACCGCTTGCGGCTTGGGGGTGCTTGATATGATCATCACCCACTGTCGGCGTATTGACGAGTCTTAGAGTCCCACAAAGGAGTTATCTAGTCCATGCAAAACGTTGAGGTGCGCGTATGCGATATGCGCATGGACCCGGTTAAAATGCGCGTATAAGATACCGTATATTAATCGGACGGCTTGCTTTTGGTTGGGTCGTATGTGATATGGCCGGATTGATAAATCAAGTGTTGATTTATCATTTAACCATTAGTTTCTCACTAGAAATCCTTTCTTGTATAGTTTGGATGTATGCATGCATGTATGCATTCCTTCTTGATTCATGCACATATAGATGTGCATGCATACATACATACATACATCATCCTTCATGGTTGTATATACATAGAAAATGGTGGCAATATAAGACTCACACCATGGTTTTATATATATGGATATATATTGTATTTGTGTTAAAAACAAAAGAAAAGATAAGGATAATTCATGGTTTACTTTCTACACTCTTCTTTGACTTAACCATGCTCACCCACCATTTAACCATGGATTAACTTTCTTTTTGTGTTTTAACTCAAATTCAATAATATATTTATTGTTTAACCATGGTTTGAGATGAGAAGTGGAAAATATATATACACATATTTTCTATTTTTTGAGATGAGAATAGATTTTCTCTTCTTCTTCAAAAGCCATCATCTTCTTCTTCCTTGCTCCTTTGCTCTCTAGATCTCTCTAGTAAGAAAAATACTCAACAAGAAAGGATTTTGAAGTGAGAAAAAGAACCACAACACCATTCTACACTAGTCTTGCCCATTAGTGGAGAGTGTTAGCTTCCATTTTCTTTCTTGATCTTGTGAAGTTGCAAGCTTGGACAAAGCGGACTCTGGGTGGATCATCGTGGACCTAGAGGTGTTCAAGTTGACCTTTTCTAAACCCCAAGTAGCCGAGGAGTCTAGCGTAGGGAGCTACAAAGGTTGTACTCTCAAAACCCTAGCTTAACCTACTTGTGATGATGTGTTGTTTTTGAAACCCTAATTTTTCTAGGAATGATTCTTTGTATGCTTACTTAGCACACTAAAAATTTAATATTTGGTACATGTGATGCTTCCAAACCCTTCATGAGGTGCTAGGTAAACCTAACAGGAGGGATGGTATTTTGGAAGAGTTCCAAGCTAGATACCGTGGAAAACTAGACGATAAAGGCTCGATACATCGCTACCAACGATGCTACCAAAGAGGCAGTCTGGATGTATATTAGTTCATGAGATGAACTTCGTTACTACCATTGTGTGACAATGGAGTTGTGGCTTATGAATAGGAACTCCCGTCCCATCAGTGATCCAGACATATTCTTAGGAAGTATCACCTGATCATGGAGATAGTTGATCTCTAGGGAGATGCAGGATAGGAGTAGACATAGAGGACAACACGGCGGATCCACTCATAAAGACCTTTTCCCAATAGAGACTATTAGGGGATGGTTGAGTATGAGATACTACAACCACTGCTATATGATGGTCCTAGTGCAAGTGGGAGATTGTTAGTTATAAGTATACCCTAGAGGCCATTACTGTACATGCGATGTATATTGTAGTGGATGCTTGGACAAACATAGGGAGGACTTTCTTGCTCGACATGATAGTATGCTATCTGGTTGCACTTTATCTTAACATGTACATTGATTGTCTCTATGTTACATATTGATAAAGCCTTTAGGATGAGTACTTGACTACTAGGATTATGATGCAGATCATAATAGTGGGGACATGGTAGTCGGTAAGTACATCCTTCAAATGTTCCTAGTCGAGGGAGTATCGAAACAGGGCATCGATACTCTAGAGTAGACTAGCGTATACGCTTCTCAACCCATATGATGGCGATGGATGATCCCATATCCATTGGTGTTTGACATCAGAGAAGGTATATGGGTGCTCAGTAGAGACTGGGTACTCTGGACGGACTCGTCGAGAACTCCCATATGGTATTATAACTCATGTCAGATGGAAGTTCTCTGGTGACACTGGTACAGGTTAGTCTGTAGACCCGAGATCGTCATAGAGTCTTGTGTGATTCCTACTGTGCTTTGATTTCCACCTTACCATGTTCAAGAGAACGTGCAAAACGGTGGCTTTTGCGTACAGTCTTGAATCACATGGAGGCAATGAGCGATAGGAAGGGTTTCGTCTCTCCGGTATTGGGAGTTAATGTTGCGCTGTGCTCGATTGGCTATAACAGGAAGTCCCTGGCCAGGGCTAATTCTGAAATATACTAGTAAGTGTTATCAGTAGTTTCTCGACCCGTTATGAGCCTCATATCTGAACGACTTATCGAGTTACTGGGGTCTGACGTTTACCACCCCTAGACGAGATATGCGACATATCAGACGAAGAGACCGGACTGTACGGTATCGTTACTGATTGGATTCGCATGAGTATGAGTAGGCTTGCTTGTTGATCTTATGAGCGCTCAATACTCGGGTGGCCGTTACGTTTAGCAGACGGCTTGCGGCTTGTGGGTGTTTGATATGATCATCACCTACTGCCGGCGTGTTGACGAGTCTTTAGAGTCCTACACAGAGGTTTCCTGGCTCAAGAGAAACGGAGTAAGAGCACATATGTGATATGTGCGGGACCGAGATTAATACGATATGTGATACCATATTCTATTCTCGCGATTTGTGACATCGGTCGGTTATATGTGATATAGCTGGGTTATCGGATCAGGTGTTGATTCGATAAGTTGTTACATATGATATTAGTCGGTTATATGTGATATAGTCGGATTATTAAATCAAGTGTTGATTTAATGATTTAATGTATAATTATATATTTGATATATTAAGTTGCATTAACTAATATTCATACACTTAAGATTTATTTTCTCACTTGATGTGCACATTGTATATATGTGATATGTATATTTGTGTACATGTTTGTGTCATGCTTGATGATACAAGCAACTTGGGTGTGTGTATGACTTACACCATGCTTATGATGATAATTAGGGTTTTTATTTATTTTGGTAATTACAAAATGGTGCGATTTTGTCATGGCTAGTAGCTTTTAGAAGTTTGTTCTTTGTATTGACCAAGTCCACTCTTTTATTTTGCCTAAGATATTTATTAACCAAACCAATTATCCTAACCAAGGTTATGTCTCTACAAGGGTTAGCATATGATACTTAACTCACCCATGGTTGCCATTATCCTTTGTATAATGATCATGAGAGTTTTCTTCTTCTTCTTCCTAAAAGCTTTATAGCTTCAATGGAGATAAAGTAAAATGAGTGAGAAAATCATTTCTAAAGTGAGAAAAATTCCTACTTCATCATCCTCTACTACTTTCCATTTAGTATAGGGTGTTTACTTCACTAATTCCACAATTAGTGAAGGGGTATCTTGGGTTAGTGTCTCCTCGACGTAGATCATCTTCGGTCTCGAAGACTTCGATGCAAGCTTGTTCATTTCTTCATGGGAGCCTCTCTAGAGTCTGAGAGTTCATGATTGCGGCGAAGGGACTACTACACGGAGCTATTAAAGTAATGGACCGGTCTACAAAGGTTTTATTCCTTGTTCTCTTTAGTTGCAAAGTTATTTGCATTTCATTTCGTCGGATTTTCTAATAACGATTCTAGGGTTAGGGTTAGGTAGAACGGCAAATTATGAAATTGGTATGGACGATGCCTCCCGAAACCTTACTGTCATGCTAGGCAACCCTGCATCTTTAGAGTCCTACACAGAGAACGAAGTTTGCTTTTGAACGGAATGAATCCTATTACGTACTTTAACGGAAAAGGTAGTTGACTTACTTTTTCCTGGCTCAAGAGAAACGAAGTAGGAGCACATATGTGATATGTTCGGGACCAAGATTAATACGAAATGTGATACCATATTCTATTCTCGCGATATGTGATACTGGCCGGTTATATGTAATATAGCCCGGTTATCGGATCAAGTGTTGATTCGATAAGTTGTTACATTTGATATTAGCCGGTTGTATGTGATATAGCCGGATTATTAAATCAAATGTTGATTTAATAATTTAATGTATAATTATATATTTGATATGTTGAATTACATTAACTAATATTAGCTCACATAATTGTTTCTTTTTCTCACTTTTATGTACACTTTACATATATGTGATATATGTGATTTTGTCATGGTTGTTGATACATGCAACATGGGTGTATGAGACTAACACTATGAT
This sequence comes from Agapanthus africanus, assembly GCA_030015575.1. NCBI lineage: Eukaryota > Viridiplantae > Streptophyta > Magnoliopsida > Asparagales > Amaryllidaceae > Agapanthus > Agapanthus africanus. The sequence goes on from JASDDO010000004.1 coordinate 215,712,675, forward strand.
TTTGGATAAATTAGGGTTTTACTTATTTAAAGTAATTCAAAATGAAGTGGAATTGATCATGGTTGAAAGCATGGATATGCCTGAGATAACCATTGACTTAGTCCACTTGATTTATGTTACTTAAGATATTTATTAACCTTACCCTTATCCTTGACCATGGTTTATTCTCTACAAGAGTTTAGTATGAGATATTATCTCACCATGGTTGCTATTTTCACACAACAATTCATTCACTATTATTTTTGTCATCATCTTCTTCCTCATCTCAAAAGTCTTCTAGGGTTTCATAAGATGATGAATCCAAGTGAGAAATATAAATCTAAAGTGAGAAAAATTCCTACTTCATCATCCTCTACTAGATTTGCCATTTAGTTTAGGGTGTTTGCTTCACTAAACTTTAATTTAGTGAAGAGGTAGCTAGGGTTTGAGTCTCCTCGACGGAGATCATCTTCGGGCTCGAAGACTTCGAGCAAGCTTGTTCATTTCTCTAAGGGAACCCATACTAAAGTTCGGGAGATCACTACTCACAGCGAAGAGACTACTACACGGAGCTTTTGAAGTGAAGGAACGGTCTACAAAGGTTGTATTCCTTGTTCACTTGTTGTAATGTTTGATTACATGCTTGATTGTTTAATTACTCTAGCTTGATCCTAGTTTAGGGTTCCTTAGCACTCTTATAATTTTTGAAATTAGGATTGTAGATGCATAGAAAACGCAGTAGGTTGCTGAGGAATCCCAACACTAACTTGTTAGCAAAGTGTTAGAAATTCGATCGAAAAAGAAATCCAAAAATCACGTCCGATTTGCACGTTCTCTGTCGATTTTAAATACTGGCCCAAAAATCTTTTCAAGGGCTTTAAAAGTACGTGCAGGGTATTATTAGACAACACAAGAAATTTGGGCCTCTGAATCGGTAAGATCATCGTGGAACCACGGCAGAACAGAGCGTTCTGCCGCTGTTCCGCGGCCGAGTCAATCCCGACTCGATCCGAAATTCTTCTGTTGTTCTATATTGGGGATTTGTGATATTTAGGATATTTTGTTTCTACCTAGAATCTCAGTGTGTACAGTGTTGTAATTGGGGTAGATTCAAATTTGGTTATCGATCAAAATTCTAAGTACTTTGGCTAATCGAGTTTTATCTTTGTGTCGATATATGTGTTCGTAAACTTCAGCTAATTGTTATATGTCGGTTAGTTTGGGGTTGCACATACTGTGATATTGGTTTGTGTATATGAACTTATTGGATCGTCGTGGATAAATAGCCGAAGATGTGAGATGAGTGTTTTATCTTTCATTCTATATAAATTATAATTTGATGTAATATTTTTTCGCGGGGCACATCCGGGTTGAGGTTGTAGATACCGTTGTATTATTTCTTTTACTGTTTTCTGCTCTTAGGATAGACCCAAGGTGGGGTGCACCAACTACCGGGCTCTTTGAAGTGCCGAGTAGCCTACTCACTTTGTTGAGGGAGGTTGCTTCACTTCGGGAATTTGGCGGGTGGTTTGTCGCACCCGTAGGGGTCTAGGGTGGGGTTTGGCTATTCATCACGACCGTAGAATCCGTCTTTCGTTACAGGCTTAAACGAAACGTGCAATTCCTAGTATATCCAATATGTTCATCTGTGATCTGGAATGCCTATTATTACTTCATACGAATGGATATTATTATTATTATTATTATTATTATTATTATTATTATATATATATTATAATAGACATTGCTTATATTTTGCATCCGCGCTAGTCCAGCCCCCAGCTCTGGCGTTAGTTAAGTAACCTAACGGTGTAAGACGGGGCCCCGTGGCAAATGCGGATGGCATAAGCATACGTTGTATTTTCATTTTTTCTGCAATGGTAGGTTAATTGATGGGACTGCATATTAATGCAAAGAAAACAAACCAAAGCTGAATCGTTGGAACAATTTTAAAACCACTTAGTTTTTTTAAAACACCAAAACTTTTAAAAATGCGGAGCCTAAACCACTCCTTTTAAAAGCTATCAGGTTTCTTCGATTATATCAAGTTCACTATGTTCACGGTTTCTACAAAACCATTCATAGCCCTCCATCATTTCAGTTGGGTATTAAGTAGTATTCCAGCTATGTATTTTGACCATCGCCAAGGCATAGTGATTGGTAGCTACTGAATATTCATCTGTAGCATAGATAGATGCGTTGGTTTGGAATAGTTGTACTACTATTTTGGCCTTCGTCAGGGGTATGTACAGATGGGTTCAAATTAACCTGGACAATTATGGGTAGAACTTGATATGTGACTTATGATATGTTGGCCTTCGTCAAGGTCATAAAAGCATGGGGCAAAAATCCACATCGGAAGTTTCTAAAGAAACTGAAACTTTCTAATGTTGCATACCATTTGGAGTGTGATAATTTTGGTAGGATTTCTTCGACTTTATCACACAATGATATTTGGATCCCGATCCTACTGTGAGTATATGCTACTCCTTGGAAGATTTTTTCACTTAACGATCAATACTATAAACCTCCCTCGAAGTACCGATACTAACCTGGCCGAAATGTTAAGCAAGAATTGTACGGTGAGATTAATCCTAACTAATTCTTCTTTTATGGTTTGAGAAAGGATTCGAGAAATAGTGGGAGTCATCTTGTTTAGATAAACTAAAAACCAATCTAAACTTGCAAGAGTATCATGCTAAAGTGTTTCTTCTCTCTCTCTTTGTTGCAGCGACTAATATGACTGGTCTTAAGTTAATTTTAGATAAAAACATATTGACGGGGCTGAACTATAAAGATTGGCTCAGGAATGTCAAGATGGACATCACATATGACAAACTGGGCTATCTTCTTAGTACTAAAGCCCCCGCCGTCCTAGGTCCAGATTCCAGCGTCGCGGATATTATGATCCATAAGACCTGGGAAATTGACAGTGCGAAAGCCAAGTGCCTCATGCTGGCCTCTATGGAAAATGAACACCAGAGGCGGCACGAGAATATGGATCTCGAATCTATATTCCTCCATTCCAAAGAATTATATGGAGAGCAATCTCGTATCGCAAGATACGAGATCTCAAAGAAGTTATTTCAAGCGAGGTTGGCTATCGGGTCATCTGTAGGAGACCACGTTCTTAAGATGATAAGCTACATTAAGGAGCATGCGGACCTGGGGACCATGTTGGAGAACGGGCTGTATACAGACTTGATTTTACAGTCCCTCCTTTCTACCTATGCCCAGTTTATCTTGAATTTTAATATTCAAGGTAAGGAAGTTACACTTCCAGAACTCCTCAACATGTTGAGGAGCGCTGAGGGCGCCCTACAAAAGTCCAGGGAAACAACCGCTCTTCTTGTTGGTGGAGCTTCCTCTTCTAGATCCAAGACGAAAGACAAGAGAAAGAAGAAGAAGGCCCCCACCAAGCCGAATGGAGGTGTTAGTAAGGTAGAAAAAAAGGGCAAGTTAAAAGTTGGGGGCGACAGTAGGGAAGTAAGAATGCTTCTACTGTCATAAGAAGGGCCGTTGGAAGAAGTATTGCAGGGCCTGGAGAGCCAAGAACCAGGACCCGAAGCAAGTTGTGGGTTTAGCTTCGGGTGTGTTTGTAATTGAAAAATGTTTGTTAATCAACTTTACTTCCTGGGTATTGGATACCAGATCAGGATCTCATATCTGTAATTCTTTGCAGGCACTGAGAAGCCGTAGAGTTTTGAAGACGAGTGATATGACCCTTACGGTTGCTAACGGAGCGAGCGTGGATGCTGTGTCCGTAGGGGAATATCACTTAAGGTTGATAAGTGGATATATTTTGGTTTTGCGCAACTGTTTTTGTCTACCTAGTTTGATTTGTAATATCATTTCTGTATCTTTATTATCTAAAAAGGGTTATTATTTTACATTTGTAAGCGATGTCGTAAACATCCACCATAATCATGGTTTGATTGGGTCGGGTACACTAAACAACGGTATATACATATTAAACCAACTACAAGTTTTCAACGTCCAGAACCTACACAAAAGAATGACTCCAGAATTAAATCAAGCTTTCTTATGGCATTGTAGACTGGGTCACATCAACGAAACACGTTTGACCAAGTTACACAAAGAGGGATATTTGGATCCGTTCGAATATCAGTCTTATGCAACTTTCAATCATGTCTTAAAAGAAAGATGACAAAGACTCCATTCACTGGACACGGAGTAAGAGCGAGCAAGCTCTTGGGACTAATACACAGCGACGTGTGTGGTCCAATGTCTACACATACAAGAAGTGGTTATTCCTATTTCATTACTTTTACGGATGATTTCTCTAGGTATGTACATGTCTTCTTGATGAAACATAAATCCGAGGCCTTTGAGAAATTCTGAGAATATAAGAATGAAGTGGAAAAACAAATCGTCAAAAGTATCATGACACTGAGATTTGATCTAAGTGGTGAATACTTGAGTGCTGAGTTCCTGGATTACCTAAAAGAGAATGGAATTCTCTCTCAGCTCACTCCTCCATACACGCCACAACACAACGGTGTATCGGAGAGACAAAACCAAACTTATTGGATATGGTACGTTCCATGATGGGTAACGCCGAGTTACCGCGATCATTCTGGGGCTATGCACTAGAATCAACTACATATCTTTTGAACAAGGTTCCTATCAAGACTGTGCCTACCACACCATTTCGGATGCGGAGTAGGAAGAAACCCTATCTTCAGTATCTGAAGATATGGGGATCTCTAGCTTTCGTTAAAAAGTAGCATGCTGAAAAGATCGAGGTACGCTCAGTACCGTGTAAGTTTATGGGATACCGAAAGAATTCAAGGGGTATATTTTCTATTACGTAAGGGAACAAAAGGTTTTTGTTTTTTGTCATGCCCACTTTTTGGAAAATCAATTTTTAGAAAAAGAAACTAGTGGGAGCGCAATAGAACTGGAAGAAATTTCAGAACCACAAGCTATTACTGAAAGCATGGTGGAACCAGAGGTTTCAAAAGAACAGGACATCCCTACGCCACTCCGCAGGAGTAGTAGGCTGTCTCATCCGCCCGAGAGATACTACAGTTTTCTCATAGACGGGGATAGAGAAGATTGCATCTTTGATAATGATGAGCCAACTAACTTCCAGCAAGCCATTCAGAGCGCAGACATAGTAAAATGGCTGGATGCAATGCGGACCAAGATGGAGTCCATGTACACCAATAAAGTATGGACTTTGGACATTGCTCCAGAAAGGGTAAAACCCGTAGGCTGTAAATGGATCTTCAGAAAGAAAATTGGTGTAGATGGACAAGTTGAAACCTATAAGGCTAGATTTGTTGCAAAAGGATTTCATCAAAGTCCTGGTTTGGACTTATATGAAACATTTTCTCCAGTGGCTATGCTCAAATCCATTCGGATCCTTCTCGCCATTGATGCCTTCCATGATTATGAGATTTGGCAGATGGACGTAAAGACTGCTTTTTTAAATGGAAATTTGGAAGAGTGCGTCTATATAGACCAGCTAGAGGGTTTCATTCAGAGTGGGAGCAGCGGGAAAGTGTGCAAGTTGCTTAAATCCGTTTATGGATTAAAGCAGGCATCGCGGAGTTGGAACATCTGTTTTGATGAGACGGTCCAAAAACTTGTTGGGAATTCACCCGCATGCGCAAACGTGTATGTTTTGGAAATATGATATCGATTTTGGAAATAACGGATTGCGCACACGAGTTCGTTCTCGTTTTAAAATTTATAACCGCAAGTGCACGGCGCGTTGTAGCGAGCCGGCAAGTACGGGTCGATCCACAGGGAATTGTGTATTAAGTATTGTTGTTTAAGGTTAACAAATCAATGAATTGGGGTTTGTCACAAAATAATATAAAAAGAATATGAAAGCAAAGAAAAGCAAGAAAACAAGTGAGGAAAAAATGGTTATGACTTGGCTCGGAAGCTTGAATCGCGACGTTTACCTCTACACTCCCTTGGTCTTGAATTGTCCGGCCTTACCTCGATCCCGGCATGAAGCATGACTTGTCAACGCGGTTGTGGAGCACAAACCGTCAAATTCCAATATTCGCCGTAAGAAATGAAACGAATCCTTTTGATCACTTACCGTTTGTATATCCGCGCTTAGGGTATCAATACTAAACACATGGGTTAGCAAGCATACCGCAAAAACAAAAACACAAAGTGGTTAGTGAGAGCAAATGATTTTGGTGCTGAGTTTGCTAAGTGTTTGTGATGGTATATCGTATATGAAAACAAAAGATTGTCAAGCAATTGATCACAAGATACGATATCCAAACATAGCAAACTTAACACCAAATGGATTTTAACTTAAACATTAAAAATGGGGAAAGGGAATGAATACGGTATATGAGGAGGTTACAAGTAACCATGTGTCAAAATACCGTATCATATCAATACATAAACAATATTTAGGTTAGAATCATAAGTTAAGCACATGAAACATAAACAAGAGGTGGAGGAGGCAAAGCCTTTCATCTCACTTTCTCACCCACACCACAACCAAATAAAAGATTAGTTAAGCATAATGAAAAAAAAGCAAGTAAAGAAAAGAAATAACAATGCAATATATTAACACTTGAGAGAAGAGATACAAGATTTTTGGTAGTTTGTTCAACCTCCTTAATGAAGCTCTCCAAAGAGATCTTCAAGAGGGAAGAAGAAGAAGAAACCAATATGAAGCCCACTCACCTTCAAGCTAAACCAAAAGAACTAACTAACAAAATATAAATGGGTATATACATGGTAGCCTCTTCCCTTGCCCACTGGTCTGCTATTTATAGGCTCAAAAGAAAATTAAACAAACAATAAAAATAAGCCTACATGGCAGCAAGGGAGGGGCAGAGAAAATATGGGGCCCATTGGAGCATGGGGGGCCGAGCTTGCCGGATTTGGAGGGCTTCTCGCCGGGTCTAATCCGAGCACTAAGGCTCGTGTTCATTGTGTGGCCTTGTGTGCACTCTAATAGCACTCTGGTGCTATTTTCTTTATATGTTATAACCTAGGTTGCCTTTAGAGTTTTGGAGGGAAATTAGATTGCTTTAACTCACATCAAAGCTTTATTGCATTTATTGCACTATCAATGCACATCACACCATATGTGCCCACTTGCTCTAGCCATCATGCCATGGCAGCCCCACTTGGTCAAAGCTATGTGCACACTTGTGTGTTGGACTATTTTGATAAAAAGTGTGTACACATTTATTATGCAAAACAGCTTATGGGATATCGGTCGGTTTTCTGGTTTGCTTGCAATGTCAGCTCCCAAACGTTATATTCGTGGTTTTGAGTATGTTTTCCAGTATTTGTTACGGATACCTGTAAACTGTAATTACTGAGCAGACACTGTTAAAAGTACCGATAAAAAACAAAATAGTTAACGAATGAGCGGTATTAAAATGCAGTTTTCTGTGATGAACAAATACCCCCAAACTTATCTATTGCTCGTCTTGAGCAATACAAAAATCCTAGCCTCGCTTTCGCACACTGAGCATGTGCAAAAAGCCGTTAAACCTCTAGGTGTCCCTAGTAGGAGGAGTGTTTTCTCCTGAGGGTTTTCAGCGAATTACACCCACAAAATCCCGTTAAGCTAGTTTCATAAGTTAACATCGATTCTACTCCTACAGATTAGTATCTAAGTTAGAAATTCTATCATCTTAAGTTAAAAATATTCAACCCTTATGTTTCATAGCTCTTGTCTATTTACTCTTAGATCCTATACGTTTTTACAGTTTAGAAAGATATTGGTATCTCCTGAGTTTTCCTTCTAAAGTGCGGTCTCCAATCAGGGATTTTTATCATCATTACAGAAAACATATGTCTTATTCTTCATCCCTATCTTTCCTCCTAATATCGATTGTATACCCCTACGCGTGTAAATTTTCACCGTACACTTAAAACTTCATTTCAAGCTATAGTACCCTAGCCTTAATACCCAATACTACTTCTTTTCATAAATGGATGGATGGTTGTGCTCACACATCTTTCATGTGATTATTAATGATTCTTGAGGCACTAACAGTCGATTACTGAATGTATGAGCTTAAAGTGTAAATAGCAGTTTCCAGGTCTTGACTTTATTTATTTTTTTTCTTTTTCTTTTCAAGACCGGATATATTTTTCAATGATGCTCTTATGGCAGTTAGCTTTAAATACCGTTTTTTCTTTCATACTAGGCTTTCAGGCAAGAGTATTTCTAGGTATCCTCTACTATCCCAAGTTTCAAGGTGCGTGTATGTGCAGTTTGCAGGGTATATATTTTCTAAATTTGGACTAAAGAATAGAAACTATTTTTCAGACTTATCTTTCAGTAACGCTTCAATACTCTCCCTTCATCTCGACTTAACTAAAGAACTGAACTCAAGATTACCTATTTCTCAAAAAAAAACTGTAAGGGCGTATAATTACCAAGGTTAAACAGAATGCGGGTTATTTTTAGGGTTTTCAATTCCTAAGCCTAGGATTTAGTTACTTCTAATATATCAACTAAATTTCGGAATAAAAATCTAAGTTACCCTACCAGCTAACTTGACGGCCAAGTTTTTTTGTTTTTTTAATTTTTTTAAAATTTTTATGGGTTTTCTTTTAATATGTATGCAATACAGAATGTACACATGATGCAGCAAAATAAACGGAGTGCTCACCCCCAAACCTGAGTTTTACGATGTCCTCATCGTTGCCCCCGTCTCCGGTAACCAGACTTAGACATCGGTGTGAGACTTTTATTCACAGAAAAAGAAAAAAACCTAAGACTAATTACAATATTTACAAGTTAAACGATTGGGTTAGTCTAGAAATTAATACTAGCCATTCAAAATTTTTGTCAATATAGTGTAATGGCTAGCAAAAGAATAGGTATAATAAAAAGAAAAGGAGAATATACAAAAAATGGTTAGATATTAGTAAAGGGCATGGGTGTGTGAAAGTAGGGATCGGAAGACGTTGAAGGTGAAGATGAAGTTTTGAAGAGGAAAAAGAATTATTGTTCGAATGAATTGAATTTTCAAGAAGTATATGTTTTAAAGTCAGGTTCATTTAAAAACTGGAGTTCATCCGCAAAAAGTTCGGCAAAAGAAAGGTTCCTAGGATGTTCCCAAATGGATCCTAACTCAAACTCACCAAGAATATCAAGTTCATCCGCAAAAATTTCTTCAAAACTCGATATGAAAGAATAATCTTCAATGTTGTCCTCCTCCCTAAGATTTTCCACAATTCTACTCTCTTCATTTACAAACTCTCCCAAAATGACTTCTCCCTCATCACATTCATAAATGGGTAGGTATATGTCATCTAAAATGGTAGGTTCTCATCCTAATGTTTCTTCCGAAACAATATCACTAGGTGATACAAAAATTGTAAGTTCCTGATCATTGATCTTTTCTAACAATTTATCCCAACCATACCCGTCAAATTCACAAGCTTCCTCCTCTAAAATTGGAAAGAAAAAATCAGTCGGATGTTTTTCTTGTGTGTCCTGAAAACACTCAGTCAATTCTATTGTATCATCATCTATGAAATCATCAAAATTTGGATGATCATTTATCTCACTTTGGTGACTTCCTAGATGACAGATATTGACACTATTGGGTTCCGATTGACTGTGTTCACTCCATAGAATCCTCACAGCTAAATGTTTCACTTGGTCCTCGATTCTAGCCAATGATTGAGTTTGAGCAACAAATAATTGCTCAGATTGCTATATAAACAGAGCTAGCGTCGCAGCTATTTGATTCTCAACCGCAGGCATCACTTCAATACCCTTTTCTAAAGCGGTCAACCTAGCATCCATCTCACCGTCACTCCCTAAAGATGGTTCAATTGTTTCAGGTTGGAGGGGTTGTGATTGTGGTGATGCTAAAGCAGTCATTCTGTCGACCTCTTTCTCTAAATTTTCAATCATTTGGTCTATAGTTGAAGTGGGACTGGGTTCAGGAGTGTTAGGTGGGTGACCATTATCAAAACTTTGGGACGGCTGGTCACCCTCTAAAAAGGCACAATGTTCATGAATGTGCGAAGAATTTCGGCAATTTAAACAAAGGGATTGGGACTGAGTATAAACAAAAGAATAAGAATTGTGAAAAAATGAATTAATCGTGTGTCACCCATATTAACAAGAATTTCACAAATGTCACAAAAATAACGAATATCACACCCCTAGCAGTCTATGTTATTATAAGTCAACTAGACCTGCTCAAGAACCTGATTGACGAAGTAAAACTGTGTCGAGAAATAGGCTCAAGATATACTGATTACGAAGCCAGGTAAGTGCAAAAAAGAAGGGGAGGTTTTACAACGCTTTCGCGAAGTTCTTTAATTAAATAACCCTTTCTCTTGAACACTTGCCTAGACACCCCTTGAACGATATACCGTTAAACAAAGTTCTAAAAACAGTTAACTTCTCCTAATGAGCGCAAAGTCCTTAGAGTCAAAGTTCTAATTGATTTTAATTTATTGGGGGTATGCAAGAATGCAATTTTGTGATTTGTGGGTTACGGAGAAAAGGTGATGAAATCCTTTACCGTATCTTGTTTGGTCATTTTTGCCCTTAATTCCGTATTAATATGCAATGTGCAATCAATAAAAGAATTTAAGAAAATCAATCAATTAAAGCAATTCTTTTTCAATTTTAGTTAAGCACTGCAAAAAATACAGTTAGTTCTCTTGTTCCCTTGGCGACAAAATTGTGCGAAGAATCCTGCAAAAGTTAGAATTTTGGAATGCGTCGGATTCGAGCGAAGGTGTTAGAAAATACGTACCTAAGTGAATTGGTTTAAGAAAACCCTTAGAAAGTGATCCGAGTCTTTGATTGTTCGCTTGCACGGGTCAAACTACCCGGATCTTTGGTACTGTACTTCACTAACGTCTTGTAATTGTATTTAAGCCTCGCTCCGCATGATTGCTGGTCGTAATTCCTAAAAATCAGCAAATGTCGGAAAATACGATATTTAGTGTCAAAAAGAGATATGTGTGACCCAATTCTTGTACACTCAAAATTATAAAAATCAAGCAATACCAATAGAGCACAAACACTGCACTGGAGATCACACAATAAGAAAAAAACCAAATACCCCACACTAGACTCGGCGAGCTCGGATTTCAATAGGATGTCGCCGGCCTAATGAAGCCCAATGGTGCACGAACTTTGTGTGTAATCTCTAGGCTATATTAGTGTTCTAATGGTCTAACTTGATTTTTAAGTTGAATTTTTGCGTGATTGCAGGTTTAAACAACAGGGAACAAAATGCAAAGAATGTGTATTGTTAGTTTGAAAATAAATTTGAGTTAGGAAGTTAGTTTTTTTAGTAGAACCAGAAATTACAATACCTAATGACTACAACTCCCCAGCAACGGCACCAAAAACTTGTTGGGAATTCACCCTCGCACGCCAACGCTTATGTTTTGGAAATATGATATCGGTTTTGGAAATAACGGATTGCGCACGCGAGTTCGTTCTCGTTTTAAAATTTATAACCGCAAGTGCACGGCGCGCTGTAGCGAGCCGGCAAGTATGGGTCGATCTGCAGGGAATTGTGTATTAAGTATTGTTGTTTAAGGTTAACAAATCAATGAATTGGGGTTTGTCACAAAAAAATATAAAAAGAATATGAAAGCAAAGAAAAGAAAGAAAACAAGTGAGGAAGAAATGGTTGTGGCTTGGCTCGGAAGCTTGAATCGCGACGTTTACCACTACACTCCCTTGGTCATGAGTTGTTCGGCCTTACCTCATTCCCGGCATGAACCACGACTTGTCAACGCGGTTGCAGAGGACAAACCGTCAAATTCTGATATTCGCCGCAAGGAACGAAACCAGTCCTTTTGATCACTTACCGTTTGTATGTCCGCGCTTGGGGTATCAACACTAAACACATGGGTTAGCAAGCATACCACAACAACAAAAACACAAAGTGGTTAGTGAGAGCAAATGATTTTGGTGCTGAGTTTGCAAAGTGTTTGTGATGGTATATCGTATATGAAAACAAAAGATTGTCAAGAAATTGATCACAAGATACGATATCCAAACTTAGCAAACTTAAGACCAAATGGATTTTAACTTAAACATTGAAAATGGGGAAAGGGAATGAATACGGTATATGAGGAAGTTACAAGTAACCATGTGTCAAAATACCGTATCATATAAATACATAAACAATATTTAGGATAGAGTCATAAGTTAAGCACATGAAACATAAACAAGAGGTAGAGGAGGCAAAGCCTTTCATCTCACTTCCTCACCCACACCACAACCAAATATAAGATTAGTTAAGCATAATGAAAAGAAAGCAAGTAATGAAAAGAAAAAACAATGCAATATATTAACACTTGAGAGAAGAGATACAAGATTTTTGGTAGCTTGTTCAACCTCTTTAATGAAGCTCTCCAAAGAAAGCTTCAAGAGGGAAGAAGAAGAAGAAACCAATATGAAGCCCACTCACCTTCAAGCTAAACCAAAAGAACTAACTAACAAAATATAAATGGGTATATACATGGTAGCCTCTTCCCTTGCCCACTGGTCTGCTATTTATAGGCTCAAAAGAAAATTAAACAAACAATAAAAATAAGCCTACATGGCAGCAAGGGAGGGGCAGAGAAAATATGGGGCCCATTGGAGCATGGGGGGCGAGCTTGCCGGATTTGGAGGGCTTCTCGCCGGGTCTAATCCGAGCACTGAGGCTTGTGTTCATTGTGTGGTCTTGTATGCACTCCAATAGCACTCTGGTGCTGTTTGCTTTATCTGTTGTGACCTAGGTTGCCTTCGGCGTTTTATAGGGAAATTCGATTTCTTTAACTCACATCAAAGCTTTATTGCATATATTGCACCATCAATGCACATCACACCATATGTGCCCACTTGCTCTAGCTATCATACCATGGCAGCCCTACTTGGTCCAAGCTATGGGCATACCTGTTTGTTGGACCATTTTGACAAAAAGTGTGTACACATTTATTATGCAAAAGAGCTCATGGGATATCAGTTGGTTTTCTGGTTTGCTTGCAATGTCGGCTCCCAAACGTTATATCCGTGGTTTTGAATATGTTTTTCAGTATTTGTTACGGATACCTGTAAACTGTAATTACTGAGCAAACACTGTTAAAAGTACCGATAAAAAACAAAATAGATAACGAATGAGCGGTATTAAAATGCAGTTTTCTGTGATGAACAACGGTCAAAGAATTTGACTTTATCAAAAATCCAGATGAACCATTCATCTATAGTAAGATTGTAGCAAAAACTGTAGTATTCCTCGTCTTGTACGTGGATGGCATTCTCATGATAGGAAATGACATTCCTATGCTACAATCTGTCAAAGAATTCTTGTCACAAAGGTTCTCCATGAAAGACCTGGGTGTTGCCTCTTACATTCTGGGGATCCAGATCTATCGTGATAGATCTAAGAGGATATTGGGACTTTCACAGTCCAGGTACATCGACACCATACTAAAGAGATTCAGTATGGAAGATTCAAAGCGTGGTAATTTACCGGCTTATCACGGAATCACCCTCTCCAAAGAGATGTCTCCCAAGGATGATTTGGAAAGGGTTCGCATGTCTGTTACACCTTATGTTTCTGCGGTAGGCGCTATATTGTATGCGATGTTATGTACCAGACCAGATGTTGCTTACATACTAAGCGTGGTAATCTGGTATCAGTCAAACCCTAGGGAGAAGCACAAGATAGCAGTAAAGAACATTCTCATGTACCTGAGAAGGACAAAGGAGATGTTCTTGGTGTATAGCAGAAAAGACCTCCAGATCGGGGCATTTGCTGACTCCAGCTTCCAGAGTGACAAGGATGACTCCAAGTCCATGTCGGGTTATGTCTTTACCCTCAATAGAGGGGCAGTCTCTTGGAAGAGTTCCAAACAGGACACCGTTATTGACTCGACGATGGAAGCGGAGTATATAGCAGCTTGTGACGCCGTAAAAGAAACCGTTTGGATGAGGAAGTTCTTAACAGAACTTCAGGTGGTTCCATCCATTGTTGATCCAATACCTCTGTATTGTGACAACAACGGGGCTATAGCTTAACAAAGGAACCTAGGTCCCATCAGAAGTCCGGACACATCTTGAGGCGGTATCACCTATTCAGGGAGATCATGGACCGCCGGGAGATCGAGGTGCGGAGAGTTGCTACGGAGAACAACACTGTAGATCCATTCACAAAGGCGATCTCTCAGACACAGTTCGAGAGGCTATTCGAGATGATAAGTCTGCGATATGCCAGCACATGGCCTTAGTGCAAGTGGGAGATTATTAGTGTTATAAGTCCTAAAGGCCATTATTGTATAGTACTAGTTTGTATATTACATTTTGGAAGCTTGGGATATACATACGGATTTATGACAGTCTTGCTCAATATGGTAGTATGCTACTTGGTTTGTATCTATCTTAATATGTGTGTATGTTTCTTTTAACGTATCGCTAATGCATATTGATAAAGCCCTTAGGATCTTTGATTGACTACCAGCGTTGTGATAGCAGTCACACTAGTGGGGGCTGGGTACTTTATTAGCATATTCTTATACAGGTCCCTAGTCGTAAGATTATTGAGATAGGGCATCGATACTCCAGAGTAGACAAGTGTATACGCTTCTCATCCCAGCAGGAGAGATGGTCTGTTCCACAGCCATTAGTACATCATACTGGAGATAATATGCAGGTGCTCATTGAGATATGAGTTACACTGGACGGACTTGTGGGATACTGCTGGTTGGTACTATGCCTATCGTCTGGTAGCAGTTCCCAGGTGACATGAGTACAGCATAGTCCGTTGACTTGACACTGATACTTCGTCTCAAGTGTGTTCCCACTGTTCTTAGATTACTACCCTACCATGGCTGTATTGAGTCGTGCAAATGGGTAGTAGTTGGGTGCAGTCCCGAAGCACTTGGAGGCAGTAGCGGTTAGATAGGATTCGTCTCTCCCGGTATTGGGGGTTGATGTTGCGCTGTGTTCGGAAAGCCATTACACAAAGTCCCTGGACAGGGAAAGCGAGATTTAATGGTAAGTACTCCAGTAATTTCTCAGGGTGTTTTGGGCTGCACTCCGACACGACTTATTGCGCTATTAAAGGTCTGACGTTTACCACCCCCTAGGCCCGATATGCGATACTCTTAGATGAACAGACCGGACTATACGGAGATTGCCACAGATTGGCTCAGTAGGAGTTCGGATGAGTTTGCTCATCAGCCTTCTTATCGACAGATACCTGGGTAGCCGTCATGTGCGGCTAGTACCGCTGACGGCTTGTGGTTAAACCCATTGCCAGCGTAGTGTCGAGTCTTTAGAGTCCCACACAAAAGGGTTTCCCTGCTTCGGGCGAAACGATGTAGAGATTGTATGGTTTTACGACAGGGTTCAAACATATACGTGTACTTATGCACGTATGATGTTCGGACATATCATACTAGTGGGCTTTGGTTTAAGCCAGATCCTAGTATTAGATTATTGGATTAGTTTCGTCTCATTGTATTCGTGTTTCTCGGAATACGGATACGGGTATATATATACGAATGATGGGCATTCTTGTAACTCTCTCAAGATTGCTTTTAGAATGAGACACCTCATTAGGGTTTTTATTATTTGATTAAAACAATTATGAGGTGGAGGAAATGAATTGTTATTTTTATATGATAATTGAAGCATGGCTACTTGGTTTGATTATTGAGGCATGGGTTGACTTAGATATTTTGTGAGATATTTTTGTGGCATTAGATATTTTGTGTGAGATATTTTTGAGCATGCTTATAGTCATATCAAGAGCCATATTCTATTATCATTATCAAAACTCTTTCCTCAAGCTCTCTCTCTTCTTCCTCTCAACACTTATTGTGTCATGTGTTGAGAATCCTAGGGTTAGTGAGACATAGCTATCCAAAATCACTCTCTACTTTCTCTAGGCTACTTAGATTAGCACACTAAGTACCCTAGTTAACTCATCTTATAGGTAGCAGCTTAAGGTAGACACTCTCGGGTGGATCTTCTTCGACTTGAGGAGGTCGACGAGGAGGCATGATCCATACACACTCCAAGGAGCTCACGAAGAGGAGAAGGACATCGAGAAGAAGAAGGACTGGTAGCTTGAAGTATACCTCTCTTACATAGGAGTTAAACCTCTTAGATTGTTTGTTAGTTAGGGTTTAGTTACGATCCGGGAGTTTACTCGATGTTACCATGCTTATAAAAATCTTTTTTTACCTACTCTGCCTCCCCGCGAACCCGCGGGGTGCGTGACATCGAGTTACAGAGACACCCGCTCTGCTTATTGGGGAATCTTCCTCTTCTAGATCCAAGACGAAAGACAAGGGAAAGAAGAAGAAGGCCTCCTCCAAATCGAAAGGTGGTGTCACTAAGGTAGAGGGAAAGGGCATGGCAAAAGTTTTGGGGCTGACAGTAGGGAGGATCAATGTTTCTATTGTCATGGGAAAGAGCATTGGAAGAAGGACTGCAGGGCTTGGAAACCCAGAAACCAGGATTCGAAGCACGTTGTGGCTTCGGTTTCTGGTGTGTTTATGATTGAAAACTGTTTGTCAATTAACTCTAATTCAAGATTCTAGATACCGGATCATGATCTTATATGTGTAACTCATTACATGCTCTGAGAAACCGTAGAGTTATCAAGGCTGGAGATATGACTCTCAGGGTTGCTAACGGAATGAGCGTGGATTCTGTATCCTTAGGGGAATATCACCTAGGATTGACAAGTGGGAAGATTTTGATTTTGCGTATCTGTTTGTGTGTACCTAGTTTGTCTTGTAATATCATCTTTGTATCTTTACAATCTAAAGAAGATTATGATTTTACATTTGTAAGCGATGTCGTCCACATCCACCTTAATCATGCTTTGATTGGGTCAGGTACACTACATAACGGTATATACGTATTAAATCAAATTCAGGTTTTAAACGTCTAGAACACACTTAAAAGAAAGTCTCCAAAATTAAATCATGCTTTCTTATAGCATTGTAGACTGGGTCACATCAATGAAACAAGGTTGACGAAGTTACATAAAGAGGGATTTTTGGATCCGTTTGGATTTCAGTCTTATGCAAGTTGTCAATCATATCTCAAAAGAAAGATGACAAAGACTCCGTTCACTGGACACGGAGTAAGAGCTAGCGAGCTCTTGGGACTCATACACAGCGACGTGTGTGGTCCAATGTCTACACATGCAAGAAATGGTTATTCCTACTTCATTACTTTTACGGATGATTTCTCAAGGTACGAACATGTATTCTAGATGAAACATAAATCCGAAACCTTTGAGAAATTCCGGGAATATAAGAATGAAATAGAAAAAAATACTGAAAAAAGTATCAAGTCACTTAGATCTGATCGAGGTGGTGAATACTTAAGTGCCGAGTTCTTGGATTACTTAAAAGAGAATGGAATTCTCTATCTGCTTACTCCTCCATACACACCTCAACACAATGGTGTATCGGAAAGGCAGAACCGAACCTTATTAGATATGGTACGTTCCAGGATGAGTAACGCTGAGTTACCGCAATCCTTCTGTGGTTATGCACTAGAATCAGCTGCATATCTTTTGAACAAGGTTCCTATTAAGTCAGTGTCTACCATACCATATCAGATTTGGAGTGGGAAGAAACCCTATCTTAAGTATCTAAAAATATGGGGGTGTCCATCTTTTTGTTAAAAAGCAGCATGCGGACAAGCTTGAGGCACGCTCAGTACTGTATAAGTTTGTGGGATACCCAAAGAACACTAGGGGTATCTTTTCTATTACGTGGAGGAACAAATGGTCTTTGTTTCTCGACATGCCCACTTTTTGGAACTCAATTTCTTAAAAAATAAATAAGTTGGAGCGCAATAGAACTGGAAGAAATTCCATAACCACAAGCTATTAGTGAAAGCATGGTGGAACCAGAAGTTTCGAAAGAACCGGACATCCCCGCGCCATTCCACAGGACCAGTAGGCAGTCTCATCCGCTCGAGAGATACAACGGTTTTATCGTAGACGGGGATAGAGAGGATTGCATCATCGATGATGATGAACCAACTAGTTTCCAGCAAGCCATTAGAAGCAAAGACTCGATTGTTAGTTATATGTATGCCTTAGAGGCCATTACTGTACATGTGATGTATACTATAGTGGATGCTTGGACATATATAGGAAGGACTTTCATGCTCGACTTGATAGTATGCTATCTGGTTGCTCTTTATCATAACATGTGCACTTATTGTCTCTCTATTACATGTTGATAAAACCCTTAGGATGAGTACTTGACTACCAGGATTATGATTTAGATCATACTAGTGGGGCAGAGGTAGTCGGTAAGTACATCCTTCAAAAGTTCCTAGTCATGGGAGTATCGAGACGGGGCATCGATATTCCAGAGTAGACTAGCGCATACGCTTCTCGACCGATATGATGGGCGATGGATGATCCCATATCCATTGGTGTTTGACATCAGAGATGGTATACAGGTGCTCAGTGGAGACTAGGTATACTGAACGGACTCGCCGAGAACTCCTAGATGGTATTATACCTATCGTCAGATAGCAGTTCTCTGGTGACACTGGTACAGCTTAGTTTGTCGACCCGAGATCTTCATAAAGTCTTGTGTGATTCCCACTGTGCTTTAATTTCCACCATACCATGTTCAAGAGATCGTGCAAAACGGTGGTTTTTGGGTACAGTCCCGAGTCATATGGAGGCAATGAGTGATAGGAGGAGATTTCGTCTCTCCCGGTATTGGGGGTTGATGTTGCGCTATGCTTGATTGGACATACTAGGAAATCCCTAGCCAGGGTTGCTGAGATTTACTGGTAAGTGTTATTATTAGTATCTCGAACCGTTATGGACCTCACATTGGCATGACTTATCAGGCTATTGGGGTTTGATGTTATACCACCACCAGGCTGCGATATGCGACATATCTGACGAAGAGACAGGACTGTACGGTAGTGTAACTGATTGGATTTGCAAGAGTATGAGCAGGCTTGCTTGTTGATCTTCTGTTCGCTCAATACCCGGGTGGCCGTTACATTTAGCAGTCCGCTTGCGGCTTGTGGGTGACTGATATGCTCACCACCTACTGCCGGTGTATTGACTAGTCTTTAGAGTTGTACACAGAGGTTTCCTGATTCATGCGAAACGAAGTAGGAGCACATATGTGATATGTGCGGGACAGAGATTAATACGCGTATGTGATACCGCATTCTATTCTCACGATATGTGATATCGGTCGGTTATATATGATATAGCCGGGTTATAGGATCAAGTGTTGATTCGATAGATTGTTACATTTGATATTAGCCGGTTGTATGTGATATAGACGGATTATTGAATCAAGTGTTGATTTAATAATTTAATATATAATTATATATGTGATATATTAATTTACATTAACTAATATTATCTCACTTAACTTTTCTTTTTCTCACTAGTGTAGACTTGGTATATATGTGATATATATTAATGTACATCTTTTGTGTCATGCTAGATGCCACATGCTACATGGGTGTATGAGACTCACACAATGCCTATAATAATGTGAGGTTTTATTTATTTAATGTAATTCAATATTAGTTGGAAATTTTCATGCTTGGGAGCTTGGAGAAGCTTGAAGCATCTTTGACTTAGTCCACTAGTTTTGTTTTACTTGTAGATATTTATGAACCTAACCATTATTGTTAGCCATGGTTCATTCTTTACATGAGTTAGTTTATGACACTAACTCACCCATGGTTTCTATTCTCACCTCATGAGTTTTCATTCTCATCTCCACTTCATCTTCTTCTTCCTCATGAAAAAGCTTACTAGCTTTTCAAATGGTGAAAAGATAATGCGAGAAAAATTAATCTAATGTGAGCCCAATTCCTACTTCATCATTCTCTACTATATTAGCCATTTAGTTTAGGGTGTTTGCTTCACTAATCTACCATTAGTGAAGAGGTAGCATGAGCTTGAGTCTCCTTGTAACGTTTTAAAAATAAATAAATAAATAAAATCCTTAGGTGAATTTTCTGATAATCGGTAAAATAAACCGTATTTTCCGTAAAACTCAACTACAATTATTTTTCAATATAGACTTAAATATGCCTAATTTAACTATGTAATTGCTAGTATTTGGTAATTAATTAGTCACTTATAAAATTCTAGTTATATAAATATTTTTCCCTAATTAATTATTTAATAATATTATTTTAACTTTTAAATATACATTAAATTAGTGTAAATTACAAATTGGAATGGGTTAATTTTACAAAAGTGAGCCATGACATATTAGAATTAAGTTTGTAGCATGCTATTCTCTTCTTGATTTGTCTTCAAAATTCTAGAGAATTCTAGGGTGAAATGAATTAAGAAAATAAATAAAATAAATAATAAATGAAAAGCCTTAAATGAGATGATTAATTAAATAAGTTTCTATACATCTCTACACTCTTTTCTCTCTCTCTCTTTTTTCTTCTCCTCAAGTGGCCGAGCCTCCCTGATGGCTGCCCTCACTTTCCCCCATCTCATTTTCTCTCAAAAATTTATCATTTTTGCCTCAAAAATCCAAATCAAACCTCAATAAATTCCTAATTTAAATCCTAATTATTATTCCTTGACTTATCTAGTTTGGATTCATGAAGCAAGAAGCCATTTTGGAGGCCAAGATTTTCATACTAGATCTCTAATTTTTTGAGGTATAAATCTTAAACCTATAGTGAAATTGTTGATTAAATTGCTTAATCTAGCATATTTAAGTGTTAATTTGGTGTTAATTGTTAACTTGAACATTCAAGATTTGGATTTAAATTCAAGTTAGGGTTTTGATCATTTGATTGTGGTTGTGAGATGTAGTTTAACACATCAAAGCATGTAAAGCCTAATCTAGTTGCTAGTTTGCTAATGGTTAATTTAAAATTGTGTTAATTATGCTATTTTGCAAACTAGGTTTTTAGAACTGAATTAAAATTGGTGTGATAAAATTATAGAAATGGTTTTTATGACTTAGTTAGGATACTTAGTGAATATTGTAGCCACTAGTTTTGTTTAAACATCATGTTTTGTACTAAAACGGTTATTTGATGCTTTCTAGATTTTGGGAAATAAATTGATTTGAGTAATTTTTAGGTTTTGATGAGTTACAATTTATTTCATATTATAATTAGTGAGTTGTGAAACCACGATTAGTATATTTGGTTTTTTTCTCGATCAATCGGTGTTTGTATGCCGATGTCGAGGGTTATTTGGTTCTTTTGTATCAGCGGGTCATAGGTTTTAACCTATGCGCGTTTCGTGTGCCATTTTGGTTTTGTACGCGATTTCGGTTTACGATATTATATATGTTTGCATATTTTTACCTCTCACGTGGACCTCAGACGATGAAGAGGAGGATGGCGACATCGACTTCGGCAAGCAAGGACCAGGTGAGTAGATGTATATCTGTGGGGGAAGTCGGGTGGATGGCGTATAACACCCACACAACTTCGTAGGATATGACGTTGTCTTGATATAGATATATTTAGATATGTTATTTGCGAGATACGAATACTGAGCAAGAAAGGTTTTAGGAGACCACGGATCGGAATTTGTAAAAGTTGGATGATAACGCTTTTAGCCTAGTTCGTAGTCGTGAGACCCTAGAGTATAGGTTGGCACACACACATACACATACACACACTTGTTAACTTGGGTGTATATGTATATATATATATATATATATATATATATGTATATATATATATAGGCATGTGAGTAAGTGTGTGTGTGTGTGTGTGTGTCTATATACATACATACATACATACATACATACATACATACATATACACGAGTGATGAGGATATTACATGATACTTGGGAATGAGTCGATATGATCGGGCATGGTGCCGTGAGATATTTGATATGTGATCGAATTGTGATATGAGATATGTTATGATATTTATAATGGATCGCTTAGACAATGTGAATTCATATATGATAATATGTGTTGATGACATCGGATTGCACGAGACTTTAGATCAGTAACCAGATCATGATATTGTTGACGTTAATACCATATGAATGATATATATATATATATATATATATATATATATATATGATAGTTGACCCGTACCCCGATTTTGGGATGCCGTACGATGGATTTTACCGTATGAGGTATAGATTTGAGGATTGATCCACACTCTTGACTCGAGAAAGTCTTACTATGTACGTGATGCTATTGAGGCTGGATCGCCGACTACTAGAGATATCGAATCGGACTGTAGGTGGATTCTTCTTACCTATCGACTAGTTTCTTTAGTTTAGTCCTTTAGTTGGTTAGATAGATGTTAGTTAGTCTCGAGTCATATGTATTTTCAAAACTAATCTAATCGTGCACATTTTTAAAGGCGGCCGTATGATACTATGGATTTTTTTTCAAAAGACATATCTTTTATCAAAAATCCCGTAGCCCTACTTTTCTAAAAACCATGATTCGTGCTTTTTCAAACATCAAACTGTATGACTCGTATTGGGATATTGTATATTCTTCATTATTATAGTTACTTCATCATTCTTCGTATGTTCATGTTGCTCTCATCACATTTTATGCTTATACACGTGTTTTCCTTAATAATTATGAACCCTGCCTGTTAGGACACCAACACCATTACCGATGATGCACATGTTTCACATACACTTGCTTGCCGGCTCACACACATCATCATCGGTAATTGCCATGTCACGTACACTTTAGATCATATTATTTCATTTGATATAATCTGTTAAATGCTAGTTCCAACATAATATTTGTGTGATTGTCCTCATATGTTAGCTCAGAGATTGCATTCATTACTTAGATACTATATGCATTCTTGAATTCATTCGGTTATGTACTACTCTGGGGCTTTATGCTGATATTCACTGTTTACTCACTCTTGATTCTTGGATTTCAGATTTCCATGAGATTTCTGGATTTTTGGGGGGAAACGCAAGAATTTTATAAAAGCTTATTATCATCATTTTAAAATGCAAGTTGCGGTTTTCTCGTGAGGTATAAGTCGTCCACCATGAGTTTTCATGTTTTCTGTCGGATTTCGAGACCCGAATCGAGGAGTGGAGGAACCGTCTCGGGTACATGGTGGGCCCGGTAGGTACCCTGGGCGAGATAGAGATTTCGTGGGGATGACGATGAGCCTGGCAGGGGCACGGACTACCTGCCGGTGATGTCTGA
Organism: Agapanthus africanus; assembly: GCA_030015575.1. Lineage (NCBI taxonomy): Eukaryota > Viridiplantae > Streptophyta > Magnoliopsida > Asparagales > Amaryllidaceae > Agapanthus > Agapanthus africanus. Next base: position 215,735,814 of record JASDDO010000004.1, read on the forward strand.
CGCGGCGGATATCCGGAGGATACCGACCGTAGATCGTGAGATTTGATGATATGGGTCGATCCGGACTGACGGAGCTCGAGATATTGAGATATTAAGATATTGAGAAATTGAGGCTTGAGATATTGAGATATTGTGTCGATGCTTGACACGGACTTTCTGTCGATTTCACTGATGATGTTTCAGTTTTATTATACAAGACTCATTGATGATTTCCTTATATCAGATTATTTAGATTTCGTGGTAGATTTTCTCATTAATGATGCATTCATACATCGGATATATGAATTGTTACTGTTTAGTGACACTGACACGATACACTGGGTATTGCACTTTTGCATAGATTATTACCATGTCACTATTAGATGACTAGTGTTATGTAAGTATATTATATGACCAAGGAGATCATCGTGCATGCGATTTCTACCCGCAGATGTCTTCTACTCACGAGTTGGCAACTCACCCCGTTGTGCCAAAATTTCTTGCAGGTTTAGATGTACAGGTTTTCCTTGGCGGATTTGCTGGTGGCTGTTACATTTAGCTGACCGCTTGCAGCTTGTGGGTGTTTGATATGATCATCACCTACCGCCGGCGTATTGACGATTCTTTAGAGTCCTACACAGAGATTTCTTGGTTCAGGCAAAACGGAGTAGGGGAACATATGTGATATGTGCAGTACCGAGGATAATGCGATATGAGATACCGTATTCTACTCTCGCGATATATGGTATCAGCCGGGTCATCGGATCAAGTGTTGATTCGATGAATCGGTAAATGATATATTAGTCGGTTATATGCGATATATCCGGATTGTCGGATCAAGTGTTGATTCGATAATTTAATATATAATTATATATTTGATATATTAAATTACATTAACTAATATAAGCTCACTAAAAGATTCTTTTTCTCACTCGGGTAATACATTGATATATATGCGATATATGCTAATTATATTATATTATTTTGTTGCAATAAATATTATATATGTGATATATAATATTGTAACATGATATGATTACTAATGCAACATGTTTAGTGGAGATTAAACAAGGTTAGGGTTTGAATTGGGTTAGTTCATTCATGAACATTCTAGAAGGTTTTTCTTTTGTCATGAATGAGATATTATGCTTGATATTTTTGTGTGACTCATTCTTAACCCAACCCAAACCCTAGCCCTAGTTAAATCTCTACATGAGTCATCCTTGACCATGGTTGCATTATTAATCATTGATATATTTTCGTTGTTCATCACAAATGGATTTGAAGATTCTTCTTTTTCTTCTTCCTTGGAAAAAGCTTTCTAGCTTTTTGCTAAGTGATGATTATGAGTGAGTAAATGAAAACAAAAGAGAGCTAAATTCCTACTTCATCATCCTCATCTATCCTTACCATTTAGATGAGGGTGTTCACTTCATTTAGTGAGTGAGAGCTTGTGTTAATGAAACTTCAAGGTAGATCATCTTTGTTATCGAAGATCGGAAGCAAGTTTGCATCATTCTCTTCGTGGAGCCTCTCTAAAGTCTGGATGCACGATGATCGCAGCGAAGGGACCTCAACACGGAGCTTAAGAAGTGAAGGACCGGATCTATAAAGATTGTTATCCCTCTCACTTAGTGTTAAAATGTTTAACAAGCTTTGTTTCGCCTAACCTCTAGTTTAAAGATCTTATTAAGGGTTGTTCGGCACGGCTAATTTTTAAATCAGGTATGGTTGATGCCTTGTAGACCCTTATTAGAGTGCCTAGTAACCCTACAGTGGTATCAGAGCCAAGCTAGAGTTTTAGGCGAAGTCTAGACAAAGTTTAAAGTCCGATCGAACCCGGAAACCTCGATATATACCCTTCTCTGGAAATTTTCTGAAATTGTGATTTTTTCTTTATTAAAAATGCTCAGAAAATTAAGAAGGGAAATCTAAGAATTACTGTGAAGTACGGACCCCTAAATCGATCACGTGACCGTGGAACCGCGGCTAAACCATGAACGTGGCGGCGGTTCCGCGGCCGAACTGTGTCGTTGGGGCCCACTGCTTCACAGTATCATTCCAGGGTTCTTTTGCATTATTCTGGGAATTTTTAATTCCACTCAAGTGTTGAGTTTTCTGGGTTGTATTGGGAGCTCGTTGATTCGATCGGAAAGTATACCTTCGTTTAGTTTGTCCGGGTAATTTTAGAACGTTTTAAAAAGTTCTAACGGATATCAATAACTCACTTTTTCCCCTGCCGAAAAAATTTCCAAGTGTTGGATTTTTCCGTAGTTTAAGAACGTTCTAAGTCGTGCAAGTAACGCGGTGGACCCTCTAGAAGAAAATAAACCTTAACTCGATTATGTGACCGTCTTGAACTGCCTCTGAACCTTAGGGTTTGGGGCAGTACGGCGTGCCACATATGAGGTGTTCGCTTGACCCTTCTACGGCTGGACCATTTGTCACGTCCCGAAAGTACGGAACATGACCGGCACTTAACTACGAAACGTCTCGAGGCGTACGTAATCCAAGTAAGCCGAAAACCCAGAAATGCAAACCAAGAAAAGTAATAGAGTGAAGGAAAACCAATTTAAATAAGTAGTTTTAATAGCACAAGCCGAATTATGCGGGTTTCTAAAAACATCAAAAATTTCCTGAAAATTTCGGCAGAGTCTCCTTTGTAAATACTGGCCCCCAAACGGGATACAACATGAATAGTATACGAAATCAATAAAAAGGCATCCCCAAGCGGGAGCTAGCTCTTTGTCAACCGACGGTCACAACCACACAAGCAAAATAATATAAAACGCCAACGGCGAGGATCAAAAACTCAAAATGAAACTCAAAACCACAAGAAATCCACAGAAATATAACGCGCGACTCTAAGGTCGAAGGAATAACATCACTGGTCTCTATCTCAAAAATAAATACATGTTTGGTTTATGGAACTTCTAGATACAACAGGATAATGATATACAAGATATATAATGGGGGTACGATACAAGTGAACCCACCTACTAGCAAGTCACCCAGAAATAGGAAGCAGTGCTAGCAAAGCCGTAAAGAAACATGTACGACAAACCTGCAAGAAACTGGGGCACAACGGGGGTGAGTTGCCAACCCGTGAATAGAAAAAACATCTACGCACAGAAATCGCATAAATAACGCAACCTAGGTCAATGATCATAATATATCCTCAAATATATGAATAACATGCAGCCTATAACAATGGCTAGGGTAATATCTAACCCGAGTGTGATCTCATGTGCCCGTGTCAGTGCCTCAGGTAGCAATATATCATATGAATGAGGTATGAATGCGTGGAACAGAATGCATGTACTGACGAAAACTGCTTTCATAAATCAGTGAGATTTCTGTATTTTAAAAGTGAGGTACCATAAATGAAATCAGCATAAAACAGTGCCCAGCATCGACACAAAACAAGTGTCCAAATATCTCGATATCTCTGTATCACAATCTCTGTACCTCAATATCTCAAAATCTCAAAATCTCAATCACAATATCTAGGGCGCCGTCAATCCAGACCGGCCCCTACCATCCATCTCAAGACCACGACGGTATCCTCCGGATATCCGACGCGTCGGGTAATATCACAGGTCGGTAGTGCTCTCCTGCCAGTCTCAACGTCAACAACACGATCCTCTTGCACCGGGGTACCGCACCGGGCCCACCATGTACCCGAAACGGTTCCTCCACTCCTCGAATCGGGTCTCGAAATCCATCAGCAAACTCATGGTGGACGACTCATACGTCATGGGAAAACCGCACTTTTTATTTTAAAAGAGAGAAAAGGTTTATTTATGTTTTTGCGGTTTTCCTCCAAATCCAGAAAATCTCATGGAAATCCGAATCCAAAACCTCAATAACACGTAAAATAGTGAATATATGCGTGAGAATCCATGAATGCGGCATAACATTGAATAACAGTATGCATGAAGTAGCAGGTAATAACTAAAATGTCTAAACTAACATATAAGGCAAGTACGCTAATATCATGTCTAAACTATTAGCTAACAGGCTATGTCAAGCAATAATATTTTCTAAGGTGTACGTGACATGACAATTACCGATGAAGATGTGTGTGGGCCGGCAAGTAAGTGTACGTGGTACATACGCATCATCGGTAATGGTGCTGGTGTCCTAACAGCATGATATCAATAATGGAGTATGAAACATAATATAAGCATGCGATGCGAAGCGAATCACGATAATGAGCGGGAGCTGAATACTAGACGCAACTGTAACTATTCTGCATTAATCTAATATAAGTCCTACAAATGGTGCCTTTTGAAATAACACGAATCATGGGGTTTTGAAAATAGGGGTTACGGTGTTTTTATGAAAAGATACGTCTTTTGAAATAACCATAAGATCCCTTGGACTGTCTTTTAAAATACCCACGATTCGTTAGTTTTTGAAATAGGTAAGAATCGAATCTAATCTAACAACTAAACTAAACTAAAGGGCTAAGCTAACAAGTTGGACTACACGTAAGGAACCACCTAACATCTGAGTCGATACATATACATACCTGTATATATATTAGTCGGTGATCCCGCCTCAATAACATCATATCCAATACCATATCTATAATCTGACATCCCAAGTCAAGAGTGCGGATCAATCATCAAAATATAGCTCGTACGTAAGTCCATCGTACGGCATCCCCAAATCTGGGTAGGGGTCAATATCATATTCATCACACTATTCATCTGGTATCCTCTTTATCCAAGATCATAGCCCAGGGTACTGACCCATGTTTAGTTCAATACTAATACCACCTAAGTATGCATGCACGTGTGTGAAACACTACGTCAGGGACCCGCTACAACGTCATGTCGTATCTCAAATACGAACCCTGCCAAATCACCGTTCTCGCGGTCTCAATCAAATCTTATCGACTCATCTCAAATCCCAATTACTATCCTCAATTTAGTATGTGAACACATAGTCCCATACCCATGTGAACACATAACAATATAACCCGATATAAGCACATGTGAAAGAAGAATGTATGCAAGTATAGTATGTGTGTGTAAAAGTGGGGTAACCTCTACTCTAGGGTCTCGCAACACTAACTAATCCGATCACACCCTAAATCCATCTATATCATTGCTAACATCAAACAATACATATAATCACTATGTGTGTATACGTATTCATATATATCACCACGAACTGCGGGGGTGCTATACGCCATCCACCCGACTTCTCCCCGTAGATATGAATCTACTCACCTGGTCCTCGCTCGCCAATGCCGACATCGCCACGTGCTTGCTTGTCGTCTCGAATTCCACATGGGGAACCTACATATCATAACGCACCGTATCGCATTAAAATCCGACTCATGACCAAAACGACACATGAATCTCACATAGGTCAAAACCTATGGTTGCTTTCACAAATCAACCCAAAAACCCTCGACGTGGCGTACAAACGCCAAACCATCGGGAAAAACCCCAACACACTCATTTGTACAATCACATGCACTAATTATAATATAAAATAGCTTAAAATTCACAGAAACCCCAAATTCACATAAAAAGCTTTTTTTTCCGAAAATCTAGCAAGCACAAATTGCCGTTTTTGTACACAACATGATGTTTTAACAATTCTAGTGACCAAGATGATAACTTAATATCTTAATTATGCCATAGAAACCATTACATAAATTTTAAACCCACAATTTAATTCGATTTCAAAAACCTAGTTTGCAATATTAACCAATTTCGACCATTTTATAGCAAAACGCACATGCAACAAACTAGCTTGGATTTGCATGATCTAAAACATTAAACTACACTTTAAAATGTTAATGAAGTTATGAAAAACATATTTAGATTTTTCTCTTAATTATATTCATAGTTTACAAAACCTAGTTAGCAAATTAGCGTAATTGTCACAATTTAAATCAACAAAAATGCAACCTAGGAACTTAATTTGATTTAGCAACCATTAATATGTCAAAACATCACACAAGCATAATCTCATAACATAAAACCCTAACATGATTCAAATTCTTTTCTTGAATTCACAAACCCTCACTTGCATTCAAGTTCTTTTCTTGAACTTTCAAACACATAATTAAACCACCATTAAACTTATAATTAAGCTAGACTAAAGTATTAGCAACAAATTAAACAAAAAGCCAAGATTTATACCTCATGAACCATGGATCAAACTTGCAATCTAGCCTCTCAAAATGCTCTCCTTTCACCACAATCCATGCATCTAAGGCTACACTAAAATGGGTAAGAACTAGATTTAGATTTTGGGATTTTTTTGATGGGTATTTGATGAATTTTTGGAAGCAAAAAGATGGGAAAATGGGGAAAATAGGGGCTGTTTTGCAGCAGGAATTCGGCTATGATGGGGGAGTGGGGGAGGAGAGAGAGTGAGGTAGAGAAAGTGGGAAGAAAAAGGCAAAGTCCACCCCCCCTTTTGACTTTCTTTCATTTTCTTTTCTTTTCTTTTCTTTTCTTTTGAAATGTGAGGTGATTGGAGGGAGAGAGAGAGAGGGCTGTCATGGTGGGGCCAGCAACATGGGGGGGAGAGAGAGAGGGTGAGGTGTGGGTGTGTGGGTTAGGAAAAAGATAAATGTATTACCCCAATTCCCATTAACACTAATTTCACCGAAAAAAGCCTTTTTCTTCGATATTTCCTAAACCGTTTTGGAAAACGATTTCATTTCAAAAACCACATGATAAAATTTTATTTAATGTGTCATGATGCACAAAATTTGTTTCAACTCATTCCAATTTGTAATTTTCCGTAATTAAATGTATTAGTGACGGCTTAAAATAATAATAAAATAAATTTTTTTCAGAAAATTTGAAATTTCACCAGTGGCTCAATAAACACCAAATACTAGCGATTACATAGCTAGAATATGTATATTTAATTTTTATAATAAGATATTTGCATTTTGACTTTTTACAGAAAACCCCCTTATTTTACCGATTTTCCGAAATTTCACCGAAACGATTTTCAAAACGCTACAATCTTCCCCCCTTAAAAAAATTCGGTCCCCGAATTTAAAGTAAAACTCCTCCCAAATACTAAAACATCTAAACCAAAACCATCAAGTCGTCGGGGCTCCGAAATTGTAAATACATAAAACAAATCGTAGCGCAGCGCATGAGCATATAACTCAAATCAAAACTCCGTCAAGCATCCCGCAATCATCGGAGTCATGGGGAAGACATCAATGCCAAATCCAAATCAAAACCAATATGATATAACTCGAAACCATACATGTAAATATCGAATCTATATATCTAAGTATCTGAAGGAAATGCATGCCAAATCTCTTTAAGTCGCTGTGCAACGCGTATAACACTGCACAGTGGCGGACGTCTATCATAAGAAAATAACTATATACATATATACCTTTGTTTGAAATGTACGTTCCGCCGTTTCAGAAACAATTTAGAAGGGTCTCCTTGTTTTAAACACTTCGTGTCATATCAGACACGTAAGTAAAGACTGAGACTATAGCTCGTTTTTTGGAAATCCCTTCGATAACTATCAATGCATGCAAAATATATTCAGGTACTGTCCTCTGACTAGTCCCGCTCAGTACGAAAACTCATAGCAATCATCATAAAAACGTACTGCTCCATAAGAAATCAATCCCAAAATATGCATATGAATACTACGTGCGTCTGGTGCGCACGGAAATCAAAATCCATGAATGTGCCATACATGCGCGCAGAAACAATATCTAAGTGCATCGGGTGTGTACGAAACATCTGTCAATTGCAATAGGTGTGCCTGACAGAAAAACAGGTGCATCTGACATGCACGAAGAATCTCGATTTAGTGCATCTGGTGTGCACCAAAATCGTATCTCAAAACATGCGCTCAACATGCACGAAAATCCAATTCAGGTGCATCCATCATGCACGAAATCATGAAATCCAATATCAAGCGCCGAACATGCGTAAAATCAAATCAGGTGCACAAGGTGCATAAAACAAACATCGAGTATCACAATCGAAATCGAAGTCCAGTGCATCTAAGTGCACAAAAGGCGTATCACTGCACTGAAGCATATATAAACTATACAGAGTGCAGGAACCAAATCGTGTGCGTGCATACGCACAAAATCAACTCAAATGTATAAAACCGTAAAATCACAAACATGTGAAACCAAAGCACGAAAACGATATCAAGTGCAACACTGTGCAAAGATCGTAAATCCTCAATCATCAAAATCAAATCATGCGAATAAATCACCCAAAACATCGAAATCAATAATTGCGGAATAGTACCGCTCAAGTGCGTCCTCTAAGAATCTCGGGCCAACTGTCGCGGTCACTAGTGGGACGTCTCGTCGATGATCATGAACTCTGGCCAGCTGGGGTGCATAACATGACCACTCCTGGGTCCAAGTCTTCTCGTAATTTATTCCAGAAAGGTCCTGTCGAGGTCTCTTCCCAATTCACGTCTCTGCCGAACTGTCCGGAAGTCATCGTCTTTTATTAAATCTGTTTCTTGTTCCGGAATGGCTGCATACTCATCGCGACTCCTTCTGGAAGGTATATCCAAGTACAGTACCTCGGCATGCGTATCGCATCTCTGATGTCGACGGAGTGGAACGTCATCTTATCCAGTTCTTGTACGGACCTCTTACTCCACTTTTCTCTAATGTCGACTGCTTCGGACTCGTCTCGTCGTGGTTGCATGGACTGAGCTCCAATGGCTATCCTCGCATCTGGAGTCTCCCAAGAAATGCATCTCACCACCTAGCATCCGAATTAAGTCGAGCCATCCGATCGAGTCGTCAAAACCTCATAATCCCCCAAGAGCTCAACATCTTGGGCACGGTTTAATAGTATCAAGTACATACCACAGCATCGGTGGTCCAGCCGTAGAAGGGCAAACCCAAGCCTCACTAATGGCGCCGTAGAACTGCCGCAAACCCGAAGGTTCAAAGGCTTTCACACGGTCATTAAGTCGAGTTAGGGTTTCATTCTTCTAGAGGGTCCATAGAATTGCCTGCACGTCTTTCCGAATACTTTAAACTTGGAATAATAGGTTTCCGACATTCGATCGTCTCTGTCGACCCTCACATCTCTGCGTGAAGTCGTCTCTAGCTGGAATCAATCTATCTGATGATCTCGCATCGGGGTATGTGAACAAACCACATGTCCTAGTCATTCATTCTCGGTGACTAGCGACCTTCTATCATCTCTTCGTACTACTCGTACTGCAATAGCTCCAACATCTGGGGCGATATCTCGTCGTTCGCAGCAATAACTGGCTCGCTCGTCTGCACACAGAACAGTGCCTCGATCATCATGAATAAGCCATACGCCAACGGTCATCAAAATCTGGTTGGCCTCTATCAGTGGCTCAATCCTCTAGTGCAAATTGGCACGTCCGAGTAATCGCATACAGCAATCCACCCAACGCTCGTGGCGTGAGGACACAATGAAAAGACACATCTCTGCAATCGTGTGTCGCCGGAATCATGCCCTGGTCAGTCCTCGTTCTTGACGAGCTCATGCTGACCGCAACTCTAGCCGTAGCTCTCCCTGCCTGTAATCATGGCAGCAAAACCATAACTGGTACTGATGAGGCTAGATCGGAATGAATATAACACTGAGCAAAGAAATGTACATCCTAAGGCTTCTTAAGTGGAGTAGCGTATCGTAAATATGCCGCGGAACATACCTACGGTACGTCACTCTACTTTAGTCACCTATTCCCTCAACCAAGGGTCATCCTACGCTCCGAAGGTAAAACCCAACGCTCTGATACCAACTTTGTCACGTCCCGAAAGTACGGAACATGACCGGCACTTAACTACGAAACGTCTCGAGGCGTACGTAATCCAAGTAAGCCGAAAACCCAGAAATGCAAACCAAGAAAAGTAGTAGAGTGAAGGAAAACCAATTTAAATAAGTAGTTTTAATAGCATAAGCCGAATTATGCGGGTTTCTAAAAACATCAAAAATTTCCTGAAAATTTCGGCAGAGTCTCCTTTGTAAATACTGGCCCCCAAACGGGATACAACATGAATAGTATACGAAATCAATAAAAAGGCATCCCCAAGCGGGAGCTACCTCTTCGTCAACCGACGGTCACAACCACACAAGCAAAATAATATAAAACGCCAACGCCGAGGATCAAAAACTCAAAAGGAAACTCAAAACCACAAGAAATCCACAGAAATATAACGCGCGACTCTAAGGTCGAAGGAATAACATCACTGGTCTCTATCTCAAAAATAAATACATGTTTGGTTGATGGAACTTCTAGATACAACAGAATAATGATATACAAGATATATAATGGGGGTACGATACAAGTGAACCCACCTACTAGCAAGTCACCGGGAAATGGGAAGCAGTGCCAGCAAAGCCGTAAAGAAACCTGTACGGAAAACCTGGAAGAAACTGGGGCACAACGGGGGTGAGTTGCCAACTCGTGAATAGAAAAAACATCTACGCACAGAAATCGCATAAATAACGCAACCTAGGTCAATGATCATAATATATCCTCAAATATATGAATAACATGCAGCCTATAACAATGGCTAGGGTAATATCTAACCCGAGTGTGATCTCATGTGCCCGTGTCAGTGCCTTAGGTAGCAATATATCATATGAATGAGGTATGAATGCATGGAACAGAATGCATGTACTGACGAAAACTGCTTTCATAAATCAGTGAGATTTCTGTATTTTAAAAGTGAGGTACCATAAATGAAATCAGCATAAAACAGTGCCCAGCATCGACACAAAACAAGTGTCCAAATATTTCGATATCTCTGTATCACAATCTCTGTACCTCAAAATCTCAAAATCTCAATAACAATATCTAGGGCGCCGTCAATCCAGACCGGCCCCTACCATCCATCTCAAGACCACGACGGTATCCTCCGGATATCCGACGCGTCGGGTAATATCACCGGTCGGTAGTGCTCTCCTGCCAGGCTCAACGTCAACAACACGATCCTCTTGCCCCGGGGTACCGCACCGGGCCCACCATGTACCCGAAACGGTTCCTCCACTCCTCGAATCGGGTCTCTAAATCCATCAGCAAACTCATGGTGGACGACTCATATGTCATAAGAAAACCGCACTTTTTATTTTAAAAGAGAGAAAAGGTTTATTTATGTTTTTGCGGTTTTCCTCCAAATCCAGAAAATCTCATGGAAATCCGAATCCAAAACCTCAATAACACGTAAAATAATGAATATATGCGTGAGAATCCATGAATGCGGCATAACAATGAATAACAGTATGCATGAAGTAGCAGGTAATAACTACAATGTCTAAACTAACATATAAGGCAAGTACGCTAATATCATGTCTAAACTATTAGCTAACAGGCTATGTCAAGCAATAATATTTTCTAAGGTGTACGTGACATGACAATTACCGATGAAGATGTGTGTGATCTGGCAAGTAAGTGTACGCGGTACATACGCATCATCGGTAATGGTGCTGGTGTCCTAACAGCATGATATCAATAATGGAGTATGAAACATAATATAAGCATGCGATGCGAAGCGAATCACGATAATGAGCGGGAGCTGAATACTAGACGCAACTGTAACTAATCTGCATTAATCTAATATAAGTCTTACAAATGGTGCCTTTTGAAATAACACGAATCATGGGGTTTTGAAAATAGAGGCTACGGTGTTTTTATGAAAAGATACGTCTTTTGAAATATCCGTAGGATCCTTTGGACTGTCGTTTAAAATACCCACGATTCGTTAGTTTTTGAAATAGGTAAGAATCGAATCTAATCTAACAACTAAACTAAACTAAAGGGCTAAGCTAACAAGCTGGACTACACGTAAGGAACCATCTAACATCTGAGTCGATACATATACATACCTGTATATATATTAGTCGGTGATCCCGCCTCAATAATATCATATCCGATACCATATCTATAATCAGACATCCCAAGTCATGAGTGCGGATCAATCATCAAAATATAGCTCGTAAGTAAATCCGTCGTACGGCATCCCCAAATCTGGGTACGGGTCAATATCATATTCATCACACTATTCATCTGGTATCCTCTTTATCCAAGATCATAGCCCAGGGTACTGACCCATGTCTAGTACAATACTAATACCGCCTAAGTATGCATGCATGTGTGTGAAACACTACGTCAGGGACCCGCTACAACGTCATGTCGTATCTCAAATACGAACCCTGCCAAATCACCGTTCTCGCGGTCTCAATCAAATCTTATCGACTCATCTCAAATCCCAATTACTATCCTCAATTTAGTATGTGAACACATAGTCCCATACCCATGTGAACACATAACAATATAACCCGATATAAGCACATGTGAAAAAAGAATGTATGCAAGTATAGTATGTGTGTGTAAAAGTGGGGTAACCTCTACTCTAGGGTCTCGCAACACTAACTAATCCGATCACACCCTAAATCCATCTATATCATTGCTAACATCAAACAATACATATAATCACTATGTGTGTATACGTATTCGTATACATCACCACGAACTGCGGGGGTGCTATACGCCATCCACCCGACTTCTCCCCGTAGATATGAATCTACTCACCTAGTCCTCGCTCGCCAATGCCGACGTCGCCACGTGCTTGCTTGTCGTCTCGAAGTCCACATGGGGAACCTACATATCATAACGCACCATATCGCATTAAAATCCGACTCATGACCAAAACGACACACGAATCCCACATAGGTCAAAACCTATGGTTGCTTTCACAAATCAACCCAAAATCCCTCGACGTCGGCGTACAAACGCCAAACCATCGGGAAAAACCCCAACACACTCATTTGTATAATCACATGCACTAATTATAATATAAAATAGCTTAAAATTCACAAAAACCCCAAATTCACATAAAAAGCTTTTTTTTTCCCGAAAATCTAGCAAGCACAAATTGCCGTTTTTGTACACAACATGATGTTTTAACAATTCTAGGGACCAAGATGATAACTTAATATCTTAATTATGCCATAGAAACTATTACATAAATTTTAAACCCACAATTTAATTCGATTTCAAAAACCTAGTTTGCAATATTAACCAATTTTGACCATTTTATAGCAAAACGCACATGCAACAAACTAGCTTGGATTTGCATGATCTAAAACATTAAACTACACTTTAAAATGTTAATGAATTTATGAAAAACATATTTAGATTTTTCTCTTAATTATATTCATAGTTTACAATACCTAGTTAGCAAATTAGCGTAATTGTCACAATTTAAATCAACAAAAATGCAATCTAGCAACTTAATTTGATTTAGCAACCATTAATATGTCAAAACATCACACAAGCATAATCTCATAACATAAAACCCTAACATGATTCAAATTCTTCTCTTGAATTTCACAAACCCTCACTTGCATTCAAGTTCTTTTCTTGAACTTTCAAACACACAATTAAACCACCATTAAACTTATAATTAAGCTAGACTAAAGTATTAGCAACAAATTAAACAAAAAGCAAAGATTTATACCTCATGAACCATGGATCAAACTTGCAATTTAGCCTCTCAAAATGCTCTCCTTTCACCACAATCCATGCATCTAAGGCTACACTAAAATGGGTAAGAACTAGATTTAGATTTTGGGATTTTTTTGATCGGTATTTGATGAATTTTTGGAAGCAAAAAGATGGGAAAATGGGGAAAAGAGGGGTTGTTTTGCAGTAGGAATTCGGCCATGATGGGGGGAGTGGGGGAGGAGAGAGAGTGAGGTAGAGAAAGTGGGGAGAAAAAGGCAAAGTCCACCCCCCCTTTTGACTTTCTTTCATTTTCTTTTCTTTTCTTTTCTTTTCTTTTGAAATGTGAGGTGATTGGAGGGAGAGAGAGAGAGAGAGCTGTCATGGTGGGGCCGGCCACATGGGGGAGAGAGAGAGGGTGAGGTGTGGGTGTGTGGGTTAGGAAAAAGTTAAATGTATTACCCCAATTCCCATTAACACTAATTTCACCGAAAAAAGCCTTTTTCTTCGATATTTCCTAAACCGTTTTGGCAAACGATTTCATTTCAAAAACCACATGATAAAATTTTATTTAATGTGTCATGATGCACAAAATTTGTTTCAACTCATTCCAATTTGTAATTTTCCGTAATTAAATGTATTAGTAACGGCTTAAAATAATAATAAAATAAATTTTTTTCAGAAAATTTGAAATTTCACCAGTGGCTTAATAAACACCAAATACTAGCGATTACATAGCTAGAATATGTATATTTAATTTTTATAATAAGATATTTGCATTTTGATTTTTACAGAAAACCCCCTTATTTTACCGATTTTCCGAAATTTCACCGAAACGATTTTCAAAACGCTACACCATTGGTACTGTGGCAGGTGATGGATGTTTTTAAACGAATTTCAAGTGTTGAGAATCATTTGGGAAAACTTGGATGTTTGATTATTCGATCGGAAAGTTTAACATTGTTTATTTATCTGGAATATGATACAATATGTGGAATTCACGGAGTTAGGCATGAAATGCGAAGTATGTGATATTTCGGATTTACGATGTCTAAAGAGATTGTGAATTCCAAATGTTGTAGTTTTACACTTTTTTTCTGTGGCCGTAAGCGTAGTATGTGGTGTATCGCCGGCTTCGTTGCTATACATCAACGACAATCGGGATACGCATACTTGCTTACGTTTATGATATGGGATATTATGTGCTGCTGTGATATGTTATATTGGATCGTCGCGTTTTGAATAGCCGGGGGTTTTATGTGAGATGATAGTTTTTCATTTTCATTCATGTAAAATTCATTTGTATGTAATATTCTTTTATTGGGGCACTTCCGGGCTGAGGATGATGTCACCATTGTATATTATTTACTTTTCCGCATTAGGTAGACCCACGGCAGGGAGCACAAGTAACCGGGTTCTAGGGTCCAGTGGGAGACCATCTCGAGGAGTCGAGACCGAGTCTCCTAACCCTAGAATTGGCAGTGTTGCTTGCCACTATCGTAGGGGTCTAGGGATGTGGGTTTGGCTATTCATCGCGACCGTGGAATCCGTGTTTTATACAGGCTCGTATTTAAACATGGACGTTCTAGTATATCCAATATTTCATATATGTTCTTCTGCTGCAATGTTCTGTGATGAGATCATATTACTGCCTAAGACGAATGTTTATATTATATATATGAGATATATGTTATATTGCAGATTTCGTTTCAAATGTGATGCTTGTGAAGCATAATAAAATGGGACTTCATTAATGAGATTAATGAAATAAAAGAAACCTAAGATGTTGTAGAAACTTGTTTAAAAACTGGTAGCTCTAGTTCTTGCTTTGCATAGAGGTGTTCCTTGTAGAACATCCAGCACCTTATTCGATAAGGAAAGAGCCAAGATCCCTTCACCGGGAGTGACCTCTTTAGCGAAACTAGCAGATGCTACAAACTCGGTTTGTCTTTTGATTGCTTATATAGTTTTTGCTTTGCATAGTGATATTTGTGAAATATCCTGCACCTTATTCGATGTGGAAAGAGCCGAGATCCCTTCACCAGGAGTGACCTCTTTAGCAAAACTAGAAAAGGCCTCAAAAACATTCCATTCAAAATCACTCGATTCTACAACGATATCAAGTTTATTATGCAAAAGGTTTTCATAAAACCTGTCGTAGCCCTCCGTCATTTCAGATAAGTACTACTTAGTATTCGTGCTGCGTTTGTTGACCTTAGCCAAGGCGTAGTGTGCGGTAGCTAATTAGTGCTTATCTGTATAAGCATATGATGCGATTGAGTTAGGGTAGTCATGCGACTTTGTTGACCTTAGCCAAGGGTCGTGCGGGTGGGTTTAATTCAATCGGGAAAAGACGGGTTAAACTTGGCTGACACTTATGATTTGTTGACCTTAGCCAAGGTCATAAGCTGCTAGGGGTAAAATATAATTAGGAATTTCAAGTGTTGAAATTTGCAATGAGATTGCATACCTTCTATGAGATAGTTGGATCCCAATACCCGCTGCGAGTAAGAGTTACTCCTGGGAGAGTTTTACACATTACAATTCGCCGATCAAGTAGGTGTCTAGAAAGGTGTTAACGGGGTTACGCCCCTGGGAAAACGAGATTTATTTTAATTAGGTCCGTGCGAAAGCACGGGGAACCTCCCTCAAAGTACCGACACTTGCCTGCCTGAAAGATTAACGAACTTGTAGGGTGTAATTAATCTCAGCTAGTCTTTCCTTTTAGGGTTTGAAGGAAGATTTGACTAAAACAGTGGGAGACATCCTGATTAGATAAATTGATAACCAATCTAATCTTGTAAAAGCGCACGCTGAGTGTTTTCTTCTCTCTCTCTCTCTCTAGGTAGCGACCATGTCATGTCTTAATCAAGATAACAATACGGATGTATTGACCGAACCCACTTGTTATACTGAGCCGGGGAATGTTGGTCCCGCTCCAACTTATAATTGTTATATGACAGAGCAGGAAATTGGGGTGTAAGTCTACGTTAGCGCCCCGGCCGTCTACAGACGCCAAATGCGGAACAAAAACTTTTAAACCGGCGCTATCGTATACTTTAACCCGGATCTGCCATTATTGCTAAACTAACAAACTGTAAAGAGTGTAGGAATGTTATACCGAACGATCCGAGTCCTTCGTTCTTCAACCATCATCCCACGCTCCGTTGCGGCTGCTCCGATCTCGTCGATCTCCGATGTCCTCGTCGAAGTGGCACCACATGATCGGTTCTTTAAACGGGCTCCCGCCTCTGACTCGAGGCAACTCGATCGTCAAGTTTGCTAAAAGAGACGACCAAGATTGATGTAGAGAATGAGTAGATGACTTTGTCTCACTTCGTCCAAATCCGTGGACGATCGGTTAATGAAGTTGCCGTGGAAATCGGGTGATGGAATGAAATGAACTGTAAAATTCCATACACCCCGAATGCTATCATAATCTTTTCTATCCGAAATGAAACATCAAGTGAGAGTGAGAATGAGGAGAGAGAGAGGGCAAGCCATATATAGCAAGAGGGAGGTGACCGTAGGAGAGGGGGGTGACCACAAGAGAATGCTTCTCACTTCAAAAATATCTTAAGCAATCCAAAACCATTTATAACAAAGCATGAATCACTAATAACACCTCATCAAGCATTAATGAACCATTAAATGCAACCAATGAAAACTTAACACCATTTAATCCTAGTCACCTCATCTAGAACCTTCTAGAAGAATCCACACTCATCTCAAGAAAAGACAAATCCGTCTTTAACCGAATGTTAAAAGACGGCTGATAGAAAACTGGAAACTGGCAACTTCCAAAAGTGATCCTGAAACGAATTTCAGGACAACCCCGAAACTGTATAAATATACCCGCATTTGTATTACGACCGAATACAAATGCAACTGAGACAAAGATATTATACCTACTCAATATAATACTCGGATCCGGCTTAAACCAAAGCCGACCAGTATCATCTGTCCGAAAATCGACACGTGCGTAAACGCATGTGCATTTTCCGAACCCTGCCATAAAACCATACGGCCTCTACAACGTTTCGCCCGAAC
This sequence comes from Agapanthus africanus, assembly GCA_030015575.1. Lineage (NCBI taxonomy): Eukaryota > Viridiplantae > Streptophyta > Magnoliopsida > Asparagales > Amaryllidaceae > Agapanthus > Agapanthus africanus. The sequence goes on from JASDDO010000004.1 coordinate 215,753,319, forward strand.
TTGGGAAACTGTCTGTGGGGGACTCTAATGACTCGTCAGCACCCTGGCAGTGGGTTTAACCACAAACCGTCAGCGGCACTAGCTATGCGTAACGGCTGCCCATGGACTGACCTCAAGGGTGGCCGAGGAGCGAACTCAAGGGAGACCGATGAGCGAACTCCTCCGAAAACCCTACTGAGCCTAACAGTGACAATGTATATACAGTCCGGTCCGTTCGTCAATGAGTATCGCATATCCGCCTAGGGGGCTAGTAACGTCAGACCCCCATTAGCAGTATAAGTCGTGTCGGAGTGTAGCCCAGAACGCCCTGAGATACTACTGGAATACCTACCAGTAAATCTCCTGCCTCGGCCGAGGGCTTTGCGTAATGGCTCTCCTAGACACAGCACGATCTCGCCCCCAATACCGGGAGAGACGAAACCCCTGCCGATCCGCTCACGTGCCTCCATATGGCTCGGGACTGTACCCAAAAGCTACCTGTTTGTACGACTCCTTTGAGCCGTGGTAGGGTAGAAATCAAAGCACAGTGGGAACTCACACGAGACAAATGACGACCTCAGGTCGATGAACTAACCTGTACACATGTCACCAGGGAACTGCTATCTGACGATAGGTATAGTACTAACTAGCAGATTCCCGGCGAGTCCTGTCCGGTGTACTCATAACCCAATGAGCACCTGTATACATCTTAGGTGATCCAACTGACACCAGTGGCTTGTGAGACCGGCCACCGCCCCTCGTCGGGGTCTCGACTGTATACACTAGTCTACTCCGGAGTATCGATGCCCTGTCTCGAAACTCCCACGACTAGGGACCACAATTAAGGATATGCATATAAACTACCCAACTCTCACGTATATGATCGCCCTCATACAGTTGGTAGTAAAGCAAGATCCTAAGGGCTCTATCAAAGTGTAACACTATCAGTCACCTGAACATGTACACGACTGATAAAGGCAAACCAGATAGCATACTATCATTTCAAGTAAGACTGTCCTACCGGGATAGGTCCTCCGCAATCATTGCAATCACGTACCTGCGATCCAATAATTGACTATGAGGGCACTATCTCCAACAATCTCCCACTTGCACTCAAGGCTAATATTGCGATGTCGACTACTCACAGCCCGTGTGAAACCGAACATCCAACTCCTCTACTAATCAGTTTCACAAAGCCCGTTTGAGAAACTATTGTGTTCGAGAAATAGCCTCGGTGAGTGGATCCGCCTAGAAGTTTCTTTCTGTATCTCTCTTAATCTCAAGTTCGCGGAGAAAGCCATCTCCCGAATTGAGTAGTACCTGTCTTAGAATATGTCTGGATATCTGATGGGACCTTAGTTCATAAATGAACTCCATATCCAAACTTCTTAGACTGTATGGATCACTGAACCTAATCAGTATCCGGCACCATGCCACCCACAGTATCCTCTGGAACCACCTGTCCACAATACTGTCCCTCGTCAGAGGGAAAACTAAAACTCTGACAATCACTCTGTCATCCATGTCACCTTTGAAGCCTGGAATGATAACCGTCTCCCGAAAGAGGCTGCCGTTATCAAATCCATAGAACATGTACTAATGTTCTAAAACTGCTTCCTTATGTTTCTCCAGGATTGGATTAATACAAACTTATTGCATCTAGTGCAAAAACAACATTTGGTGCGGTACTTGACATCTCATGATTGACTCAATTGCCTAAGCAAGTGATCTGCCAATCATGCACATCCCTCTCCCCTTTAGTCTGTACGACACCTTTAGAGAGGGTGACTCCATCACCTGCAGGTACACCACCATGCTAGGAGTCAACTATTCCAAAAACCATTAGAATATCTGTCAAAGTACCCACATTGGGAAACTACCCAAATCCAGATCTAAAACCATAGATCTAGAAACCAGAATGTCAAATATTATATCCATATCCTGTCTGGAGAAACAACTGTGCGACGACCACAGTCCAACCGATCGTAGTATAGGAATTTTACTTCCCACTCTGTGTATGTCATCAAGATACCATGACATCACACCCTACTACCTTCTTAACTGATCCATCCCCTATTCTGATTGAAGTCAAACCCATGACTGTCACATCAAAATTAGATGATCTATCTCCGCTATAACTGCTCAAGTCTATAAATAGACATAAGCTACTTGCCCACCATGCTTCCGTTGCTCCCACTGACTACGACAACCCTCCTACCGGGTCTCATATCTTGGAACAACAGTAGTGTCAAGTCTGGGTAGATAAGAACCTCCCTGTCACCGTCCTTGAGGCTACCGAAGTACCTCTCGGGTGTCTGAGGTTACCTACCATACCTGCGGAGTGGCTATTGGAATGTCAAACTTGATTGAATGTATAGGTCCTATTAAATTTTTCCGTAATCGTTTGCGGTTCTGGAATCACTTCCAGTTCTACCATACTCCCACTACTGTTTTCTGAAAAAGATCCATTTTTACTAAAACTGTGGCGAGTCAAGAACAATATCACTATTGATCTTCTAAATGGTAGAATATCAACCCTCGTCATAGCCAGGGTCAACCCACAAACAGCCATTACAGAAACGTGCCCTGAGTTATCCAGTGTCTGGTTTTAATCATAAGCTGGACAACTCCCCGTACCTTAATTTCTTTTAAGGTATGAACTATTCTATATCCAATATAGAAACTTTGGCACTAATTTAATTTGGAACCATATTCAAATCCATGCATCTGTCTCCAGTGCATATCAACTTAATGGAAAGAGGCTAATCAGCATTACTCAACTTAGGAATCCATCCAATTATGAGTAACCTGTAAGAGAAATACGTTTCTCAAAACCATCACTATCATCTGAATACCATTCACAAGAATCTACATCTTCGATCTCTTTGAAGAATCCCGATACTTGTGATACCTGGTTCTCTACTTTATTCTTATACCCATAACTTCTCAAAACTTAAACCTTGTATTTCTACGAAACACTTGTCTAAATACTAGAGAAGTTATAAGTAAACAGAACATAGTACGAGGACCTACCCCTTTGTCCTGATGGACACTTGGACAACATACAATACTCTGTATAAGTCCGCTGAGTTAAACAACTCAAAACCTGTGCGTCGTAGGTAGAAAACTGTACCCTGGCGATTTCCTCAAATATCACCAATTGCAACGAATTCCGATATAATGAGGATGATCACCTAATTCCCAATATCTTACTCCCACTCATCATCTGTAAAACCATACAGATATGAGAATGAAACCTGGTAAATACATACCCTTGGAGTAAGTGTCTAATCGAGAAAACAGTTTTTCTTTAACAATGCACTGAAACATGAAAATCTTTCGTAGGGGTATCCTGGTATTCATAGTAATGCCTCTTCCATAATCCAATTCATGACTTCAACCGTATATTTTATTGCCATCTCTCCAAATCCCTTTATTTTGTCTTTACATATTACCTTCTGCACACCCTACTTAGGCTAATTGGTTTTCTTCATTCCCTACCTTTCGGCACCAGCCTATGGTTTGGAATAAGACTATCCAATAGGCGTAATAGGTGTACTCTCCTAAACCAAGGAGCTCTCGCAACCTGAGAGAAGGTGATAATAAAAGACAACTGAATAAACCAATTCTATTTCTCCTGAACCTTGATCCATCCTCGAAGAAGTCCCTTCGAGTTCGTATATAACCATACGATGGCTCTATCCAATGGAAGTGGATATCCGTAGTAATACGGGTGTTCTGAGAAATTCAAAGGGTAAAAGAAGGAGTGGCAATGACTTATGCAACTCAGACAATCCAAAAGCCAGTATTTTAAGAAGGTTCGGTCGACTTGGTCACTGAGTCATAGTCTAGGGTCGGTCAAAGGTCGCTGCCAAAGAGAGAGAGAGAAAAAAGAAACACTCTGCGTGCACTCTAACCTAGATCAGAATGGTCATCATTTTATCTAATCCGGAAACCTCCCACTGTCCTGTCAAATTCTCCTCCAAACCTAAAGAAGAATCAATCGGGATCACCCGAAGAGTAAACCAACTCATCGGTGGGAATCAGGATCCAACTCTCATCGCATGATAACGTGATGGAATGCATCCACGTTACTCATACTCCAGAAGGTATGCGCATACTCGGCAAGTTTCAGTTTCTTTAGAAACTCCTGATATGATTTTTGCCCCATGCTCTTATAACCTTGGCTTTGGTCAAAGTGTCATAAGTCACATGCCAAGTTCTACCCATCACTATCTTGTCAATTTGAACCCACCCGCACATGCCCCTGACTTTGGCCAATCGGCAGAACGACTGTCCCAAACTAACTCATCTATCTATGCAACAATTGAATACCCAGCAGCTACCAAACACTATGCCTTAACTTTGGCTAAAATGCATAGCTTGAATACTACTAAATACCCAAAAGAAGTGATGGAGGGCTACGACTGGTTTTTGGCGAAAAACCTTTAGCGTAGTGAACTTGATATCGCTGAAGGAACCTGATAGCCTTTTAAAATATAGTGGCGAAAACCTTTTGCTAAAGAGGTCACTCCCGGTAAAGGGATCTCGGCTCTTTCCTCGTGGAATGAGGTGCAGGATATTCCACTGAATACCGCTATGCAAAGCAACTTGTAATCGACTATAGTGAAGTTATTACGCTGACGCAAACTTCTGCCCAAGGGGTCAGTCCCGGTGAAGGGATATCAGCCCTTGCCCCGTCGAATGAGGTGCAGGATATTCCACTGAATACCGCTATGCATAACAAAAGGAAACGTCTTTGCAACAACACTTTTTAAATTTGTTCCAACAACTCAAACAGGTTTGTTATACTTTGCATTGATCAGAATCAACGCAGTCCCATCAATCAATCACACCAGAAAAGAACGAAAATAAAATGTACGTATATGCCATCCGCATTCGTCACTGGGTCCCGTCATCACTCGTTAGGTTACTTAACTAACGACAGAGTGGGGGCTGGACTAGCGCGGGTGTAAAACATATACAACATCTAATAGTATATAAACCAATATACAATAATCGCTCCAGGCGTGATAATATGCAACATTACAGAAAAGTAATAAGCATCACAGAACAATACAGATATCTGGGATCCCCGAGTTTCACAGAGCCGCTGCTGAAACTCGACGTTCCCCTGTCGTGTGGATAGCCTGTGCAATGAAACCTAGACCCCTACGGGTGCGGCAAGTTACCCGCCAAGACCTGAAGCGAGGCAGCCCCCTACAGCATAGTGAATGGACCACCCAGCACTCCACGGAATCCGGTAAGCTTGGGCACCCCTCCTTGGGTCAACCTGTACCCCCTACGAGTGCGGCGAATAGTCTGCCAATTCTGAAGTGGGACCCCTCTGCCTCTCAAAGCTATGAGATGCGGACCCGTTGCCCCCAGAACCCGGCTATCCGTGCACTCCGTCTCGGGGCAAAACCTAGTACAGTAATGAAAAATAGTACAATAGGTACATCGACCGCAACCTGGTCGTGCCCCAAAAAGAATATTATACAACAGGCAGTGACGGCAGTCCACAAGTTGGACGCTCGCCCCGCAATATCAAATGTACAAATAAACTCAAACTGTACTACCATTGCACACTGCTATCCACCACGACAAATCCGCAACATCACAGCACAACACAGAACATCAACGCGAATGTCACGTTCGCAAACCCGTCTAAAAGAACTATAGCAGTTAAACGCGGTTTACCGATCAAATGACATTCCCGGTCGGAGATATAATGTAAGCACTGTAAACTAACGTGTTTAAATTTCGATCGACCAAAGACCAAATATCAAAAAGTGGGCCCCACTGCTTACTGGTGAACAGTAACAAAACCTGGGCCAAAACTTTATATACTAACAACCCCAAAATCCCACAGAGAACCAACTGACAAAATTTGGGAGCGCGTGCTCCCCACGTGGCCGCGGTTGCGCGGCCAAACCATGGGTTTGGCCGCCCTTCCGCGGCAGCTTGGAGGGATCACGACCCCAAATTTTGTCGTGGCTCTTATAATTCCCTGCACAGATTTTTAAGACATCCAGAAATAAATTTTGAGACCGTTTAAAATTAACAGAAACTGTCGGGCATGGATTTTGCAGTTTTTAGTTTTTCGGTCGGATCGATGTTTTAAACGCGTTAGCACAAGTTAGTATAGCAAAATGGTGAGGCTCTGATACCACTGTAAGTCTACGTTAGCGTCCCGGCCGTCTACAGACGCCAAATGCGGAACAAAAACTTTTAAACTGGCGCTATCGTATACTTTAACCCGGATCTGCCATTATTGCTAAACTAACAAACTGTAAAGAGTGTAGGAATGTTATACCGAACGATCCGAGTCCTTCGTTCTTCAACCATCATCCCACGCTCCGTTGCGGCTGCTCCGATCTCGTCGATCTCCGATGTCCTCGTCGAAGTGGCACCACATGATCGGTTCTTTAAACGGGCTCCCGCCTCTGACTCGAGGCAACTCAATCGTCAAGTTTGCTAAAAGAGACGACCAAGATTGATGTAGAGAATGAGTAGATGACTTTGTCTCACTTCGTCCAAATCCGTGGACGATCGGTTAATGAAGTTGCCGTGGAAATCGGGTGATGGAATGAAATGAACTGTAAAATTCCATACACCCCGAATGCTATCATAATCTTTTCTATCCGAAATGAAACATCAAGTGAGAGTGAGAATGAGGAGAGAGAGAGGGCAAGCCATATATAGCAAGAGGGAGGTGACCGTAGGAGAGGGGGGTGACCACAAGAGAATGCTTCTCACTTCAAAAATATCTTAAGCAATCCAAAACCATTTATAACAAAGCATGAATCACTAATAACACCTCATCAAGCATTAATGAACCATTAAATGCAACCAATGAAAACTTAACACCATTTAATCCTAGTCACCTCATCTAGAACCTTCTAGAAGAATCCACACTCATCTCAAGAAAAGACAAATCCGTCTTTAACCGAATGTTAAAAGACGGCTGATAAAAAACTGGAAACTGGCAACTTCCAAAAGTGATCCTGAAACGAATTTCAGGACAACCCCGAAACTGTATAAATATACCCGCATTTGTATTACGACCGAATACAAATGCAACTGAGACAAAGATATTATACCTACTCAATATAATACTCGGATCCGGCTTAAACCAAAGCCGACCAGTATCATCTGTCCGAAAATCGACACGTGCGTAAACGCACGTGCATTTTCCGAACCCTGCCATAAAACCATACGGCCTCTACAACGTTTCGCCCGAACTTCGGAAACTGTCTGTGGGGGACTCTAATGACTCGTCAGCACCCTGGCAGTGGGTTTAACCACAAACCGTCAGCGGCACTAGCTATGCGTAACGGCTGCCCATGGACTGACCTCAAGGGTGGCCGAGGAGCGAACTCAAGGGAGACCGATGAGCGAACTCCTCCGAAAACCCTACTGAGCCTAACAGTGACAATGTATATACAGTCCGGTCCGTTCGTCAATGAGTATCGCATATCCGCCTAGGGGGCTAGTAACGTCAGACCCCCATTAGCAGTATAAGTCGTGTCGGAGTGTAGCCCAGAACGCCCTGAGATACTACTGGAATACCTACCAGTAAATCTCCTGCCTCGGCCGAGGGCTTTGCGTAATGGCTCTCCTAGACACAGCACGATCTCGCCCCCAATACCGGGAGAGACGAAACCCCTGCCGATCCGCTCACGTGCCTCCATATGGCTCGGGACTGTACCCAAAAGCTACCTGTTTGCACGACTCCTTTGAGCCGTGGTAGGGTAGAAATCAAAGCACAGTGGGAACTCACACGAGACAAATGACGACCTCAGGTCGATGAACTAACCTGTACACATGTCACCAGGGAACTGCTATCTGACGATAGGTATAGTACTAACTAGCAGATTCCCGGCGAGTCCTGTCCGGTGTACTCATAACCCAATGAGCACCTGTATACATCTTAGGTGATCCAACTGACACCAGTGGCTTGTGAGACCGGCCACCGCCCCTCGTCGGGGTCTCGACTGTATACACTAGTCTACTCCGGAGTATCGATGCCCTGTCTCGAAACTCCCACGACTAGGGACCACAATTAAGGATATGCATATAAACTACCCAACTCTCACGTATATGATCGCCCTCATACAGTTGGTAGTAAAGCAAGATCCTAAGGGCTCTATCAAAGTGTAACACTATCAGTCACCTGAACATGTACACGACTGATAAAGGCAAACCAGATAGCATACTATCATTTCAAGTAAGACTGTCCTACCGGGATAGGTCCTCCGCAATCATTGCAATCACGTACCTGCGATCCAATAATTGACTATGAGGGCACTATCTCCAACATGGGGAATACCAGATTTCCCGTTCCACCTAAACGAAAAAAGTACATACTGATGCATCTTCTTTGGGTGCGTTCATTACAAAGAACTGTTTCTCAGTATCCTTTACGTCCTGGGTATGTGATACCAGATCAGGATCCCGCAAATGTAATTTGTTACATGGGCTACAGATAGGTAGAGAACTGAGAACGGATGATAAGTTTCATGAGATAGAAACGGTGCAAGAGTTGCAGCCAAGTCTGTTGGTAGTTATCACCCAGTATTACCAGAATACATTGATTCTGAACGAATGTTATTAGATACCGAACCTGGTATACAAAATCATATAAGTCTCTTTATTTAGATAAAGAAGGATATAATTTTGTATTGATGGATAATGTTTTGAACATTTCCTATATCAAGAGTTGATCAGTTCAGGCACGTTATCTAAAAGGATTAACGTTCTAAATCAAACTACAGTTCTTAGTATACCGAACACACACAAGAGGAAGAGTTCAGAAATGAACAAATCCTTCTTGAGGCATTGTAGACTAGGTCATATCAATGCGACCCGACTAGCTGAAGTTACATTTAGATGCATATTTAAATCTGTTTGAATTTACATCTTGTGAAACTTGCCGGTCATGTTAGAAAGATAAGATGACAACAGCTCTGTTTATTGGAAACAGAGAAAGAGTTAGTGAACTATTGGGATTGATACATGCTGATATATGAAGGTCCCTTGTCTACAGATGCCAAGACCGGTTCTTTGTACTTCATTACATTCACTGATTATCTCTCAAGATTCGGACATATGTTCCTGTTGAAACACAAGTCTGGAACTTTTGAGAAATTCAATGTATATAAGTTAGAAGTAGAGAACTAAAAACGGGTATAAGTATTATGTCCTTTGATGAGATCAAGAAGGAGAATACTTGAGCACGGAATTCCTGGACTATTTCTAAAGGAGAATGAGATTCTCTCTCAGCATTACTACTCTGTATACACCACAGCACCTCGGTGTATCGGGGAGGAGCAATCTCACCCTATGTGATATGGTGTGCTCTATGATGAGTACTACTGAGTTTCCTATTTCCTCTTGGGAGTTATGCACTTGAGAAGCTGCATACCTATTGAATATGGTTCAAATCAAATCAGATTCCTACCACTTCATATGTGATATGGAATGGGAAGAGCCCATATCTTAAGTAAGTTAAGATTTAGAGTTGTCCGGCCTATGTCTAAAAGAAAAATCCGGACAAGCTCGAGGAAAAGTCAGCTCTGTAAAACTGGAAAGAGTTCCAGCTATACAAACTGTAACTGATGAATTGGTAGAACCAAAGGATTCAATAGTTTCCAATGAACCTCAGCCTCTACGCCGATCTAGTAGGGTTCCTCACCCACCTGAGAGATGCTTCGGTTTTCTCTATGATAGTGGGAGCGAGGATTGCATCATGAGATGATGACCCAACTAGATTTGAGCCGGCCATCAGGAGTGGGACTCTGTATGAATGGCTTGATACTTAGCGATCTGAGATGGAATCCTTAAACACCAACAAAGTATGGACTTTGGTTGCTTTATCTGAAGGGTTAAATCCCCATCAGGAGCAAGTATATCTTAAGAAGATTACTTGGTGTACATGGAAGAGTTGAGACTTTCAAAGCTATGCTTAAGTCCATCCAGATCCTACTTTCCACGGCTACATACCATGACTACGATATCTGGCTGTTGGGTGTCATGACTACTTTTCTAAATGTTGATTTGGAAGAGAGCGTCTATAAGTACACAGCCAGAGGGCTTCGTAAACAGTGGGAGCAGCGGAAACGTGAGCAAGATGTTTTATGTGATAAATCAGGCATCGCGGAGTTGGAACGTCTTTTTTGATGTGGTTGTCAAAGAGTTTGACTTCATCAAAATGGTAGACGAACCATGTATGTACAAAAAGGTAGTATGGAGTATGGTGATGATCCTCGTAGAGTACGTGGATGACATACTCTTGATAGGGAAGGAGTTTCCTATGCTACGCTCGGTCAATCTCCGCTTATCACAAGGATTCTCCATATAGGATCAAAGTGATACCTACTAAATCCTGGGTTTTGGATCTATGAAATAGATCAAATTGGATGTTAGAATACTAGTTGTAGTGAGATGGTATCAATCGATCCTAGGGAGAATAACTGGAAAGGTTCCAGGATGATAAGGACGACTGAATGTCAGTCGCAGGCATTGTCTTTACCCTCAGTGAAGGGACGGTATGTTGGAAGAGTTCCAAGCTAAATACTGTGACTTACTAGACGATTAAAGGCAAGATACATCGTTACCAAGGATGCTACCAAAGAGGCCTTCTGGATGTATAAGTTCATGAGATGAACTTCGTTCCAACCATTGTATGACAATGGAGTTGTGGCTTATGCCAAGGAACCCCCGTCCCATCAGAAATCCAGATATAATTCTTAGGCAGTATCACCTGATCATAGAGGTAGTTGATCTCCAGGGAAATCGAGGATAGAGAGTAGATACAGAGGACAACAGCGCGGATCCACTCACAAAGGCCTTTTTCCCAGTAGAGACTTTTATGGGATGGTTGAGTATGAGATACTTCAACCACAGTTAATTGTTGGGTATGCGATACCACAACAGATGGCCCTAGTGCAAGTGGGAGATTGTTAGTTATATGTATGCCCTAGAGGCCATTACTGTACATACGATGTATATTATAGTGGATGCTAGGACATATATAGGGAGGACTTTCTTGCTCGACATGATAGTATGCTATATTGTAACCCTACAGACCCTTATTAGTTACCGTACGTATGTTCCGCGGCATATTTATGATACGATACTCCACTTAAGAAACCTTAGGATGTACGTATTTTGAGATCTGTGACACTCTTCGTACCCATGATTATACATCCATTTGAGATCCTTGATTCTATTTGTTTCCATGATCATACTCTCGTTGATGTTGTTCCTTCTTATGATCATATATCCATTCTGGATCTGTCATTTCCTTTCATGACATTGACCTGTTTTCATTGATGCACGCTTGAGGTTCCTTTCACCATGGTTTGAGCGCAGATTGAGCTACTGCTAGTGTTGCGGTCAGGGCGAGCTTGTCTGGACGAGGACTGACCATCGTGTTTTCTCGTGACATTGGAACGTATCGATTTAGTGTTTGTGTTGTGACCTCTCGATGAAGTGAGTGTTTGGTTTTGTACCGGTTGATCGGGCCATTGATAGAGACTGCCAGTTGTGAGATGCCTGTTGATGTACATCATACTTCAGAGTTTGTGATGTCGTCTACCGTGTGGACAGATGACCCAGTTGTTGCCGAGATTGGTGTGATGTCGCTTCCAGAGCTTACGAGCTGAGATCGCTGGAGCTTCCAGGAAGAGATGCGACAGGTGATAGCTAGTCTATCCCGAGTGGAGAGACAAAGGTGATTCGTCAGATTGATGCGCCGACACAGGCTCAGTTGAGTTGAAGATTTCTAGTGTGGAGAGTTACTCAGATCTATTGTAGACCGATCCATAGATGACCGTTGATATATCGTCTTTCCTGAAGGATTGAGGCATTGTTTAGCGTGCGTACGAAGGGTATTCTCGTGTAGTCTAGGCGAAGTTAAAAACATCGAACGAATGTCAGAAACCCATTTTTCCAAGTTCAAGTATTCGAAGGAACATGCAAGTAATTCCGTGGACTCTCTAGAAGAATGAAACCCTAACTCGACATAATGACCATGGAACCGCTTCTGAACCTTTAGGTTTGTAGCAGTTCCGCTATGCCATCAGTGAGGCTTAGGTTTGCCCTTCTACGGTTGTTCCATAGGTACCGTGGCATGTACTGGATATTATTAGACTGTGCTCAGGTGTCGAGCTTTCGGGGAATTATGGGACTTTGACGAATCGATTGAAAAACTTGACGTCGTACGAATATCATGTGATAAGAGATCAGCAGGCTAACCAGCTTCGGATAAAGGACCTCACCCAGATGCGTTGTGAGTTGATCGAGAACAGACGAGTATTAAGCATTCCTCCAATGGTTTGGGCGAGTTCCCGAGGACGTGTTCGGCTAGAGATCTTCTACAGAGTGATGAAGATACTGAGTTCATGATTTTGAGTCCGTGTGAGAGACTCCGGATTGACTGTAGCCGAGAACAATTGCAGTACGCAGATAGTATGACCTGACGTCGAAGTGGACGATGATACAGGCGAGTGGAACAAGAGGTTCGTGCGAGGCACTGACGAGCTGTTGTTACTCCCCGTCGAGATTAGAGACCTGATACGTGTACGGAGGCGTTGGGATGTGGCCAGTTCCCGAGGTAATGTTGTGCTGAGAACGCAGATGTCCAGAAGACAAGTACAGATTATGTAAGAGTACCAGCCTCCGTACAGTTCGGCATAGGCGAGATCGGAAGAGACCTTGAGCAGGTTCCTTCCAGGACACTGCTGCGATGAGATTTGCACTGAGGATCGGTTGAGTCACGAGTATTTAGAGCGCCAGAGGCCGACACCAGTGACGTGCTGCTTTACGAGCGGTCATACCAATTAGCCGAGAGATGACTAGAGAAGTGCCAGAATGGAATCGTTCCCGTTAGAACACTTGACCGGGCCGATGAGCCGATGGATTACGAGATTGGTAAATCCACAGAGAAGAGGAGGACCCAGAGACAGATGATGCCAGACCGTGAGTAGGAGGTAAGCAGATGTTCTTGCTCTGCCAGTTTTGGGCGCATCGATATTTTTCGACATTGTAGGAGGTGCACCTCGATGTCATTTTTTTGCGATTTGCGTTTGTGATCCGAGTATCAAGCTTATATCGCTTGGATTTGAGTTTTGATGATTGAGTTTCATGATATCGTTTTCGTGCACCATGGATGCACTTCCTGGGTATTTACATTTTGTGCATATCTATTGCACTTGATATTGATTTTGTGCCTTGGCTGCACATGTTTATGATTTCGTGGATTTCATACAGTTGATTTGATTTTGTGCGTGTAGTACGCACTCGATTTGATTTTGCACTCGGTATATCTTATATGTGCTTGCAGTGCATTGATATGTGTTTTGTGCACGCAGTTGCACACGTTTATGATTTTATACACCTGGGTGCACTCGGCGTGGCTTTTATACGCATTTGAGTTATTGATGAGTTTTCGTGCATTGGATGCATTGTATTTGTATTTCGTGCACTAGATGCACCGGATTTGTGTTTCGTGCATTTGTTGCACCAGATTCGTATTTCGTGCCTTTGATGCACTAGATTTGCATTTCATGCGTTTGTTGCACCGGATGGGTATTTCGTGCATTAGTTGTGCTAAATTGATACTCCGTACATTGGTTGCACTCGATTTGGATTTTCGCGCATGTTGGGCGCATGATATGAGATGTGATTTTGTGCACAACGGATGCACCCGATTGGGATTTTTATTGTGCATGTTAGTTGCACTGGACAGATATTGTCGTGCACACCCGTTGCACTGGACAGATGTTGTCGTGCGCACCCGCTGGACTGGACAGATGCTTTCGTGCACACCCATTGCACTCAGTTTTGCTTTTGTGCATATTGTGGCACCTGTATTGGATTTGATCTCCGTGCACACCAGACGCACATGATTGTTTGATACGCCTTTCGAGGCTAATTTTTCTTTTGAGCACTTCATTTTCATGTTGGGCACTATAGTGTGTAGTAGCCAAACAGGACTGATCTGAGGACAGTACCAGAGTACTTTGCATGCGTTAGAGGTTTAACAAGAGCTTTTCAAAAAGGAGCTATAGTTTCTCTATTTTCTACGTGTCCGTGAGCGACACGAACGTTTACAAAACAAAACCTTTTGGGATGTTTTAAAAAAAGGCGGAACATATATTTTAGAAAAATATATATGAAAATATACTTATTACTTTACAAATGAGCATCCTTCACTTTTGCCATGAGTTACGCATCACACGGCGATTCAGAAAAGATTTTTCATGAGTTTTATTCAGTTCTTGAAAGTTTTCCAAAGATGCGTACTATATACATGTTATAGTATTTGACTAGTGTATATTGGATTTCAGTAGTGGATTTCGAGATCTGTATCTCCATTGTAACTGCGAGGATATGCGTGCAAATCCGATGATTTGCGTGACGCTTGACGGAGTCGATTTTGAGTTTTGTACTCGTTTCCAGACGCACGCGACGTGCTGTAGTATTTCTATATCTTTCGTGATTTCGAAGCCCCGTTGATTTGAGTTGATTATTGAAATGTTTTAGTATTTGGGGGTTTAAATTTAAATTCGGGGACCGAATTTATTTAAGGGAAGAAGATTGTAACATTTCAGATAATATAAAATATTACTTTGGAATTTAATATTAAAATAAAATATTTCCCGAAAACTGCCCGATTTGCGAAATTGGGGTTTTCGAAAAAAGGGTATAAATATATACCAATAATTGTGAAATAATTGGAAATTAAAATGATTTATTTATTTAAAAATATATTTATCGGATTTGGCATTTTTAAAATTTATTATATGCAGTTTGGATAAAAACCGATTAGTGCACTGCTAATCGTGATTAGGCCAAATCCGTGTTTCTACAGTTTTCCATGGCACCTGCACCATGTCATGTTGCATTTGGTTGGATCTGGTTCATTTGTGTTGTTGGTTTCATATTGTATTTGGGTTGTAAAAAGAAAAGAAAAAGAGAAAAGGGTTAAAGTTTAGAATGATTGAAGAGAGAGAAGGAGGGTGAGAATAAGAGAGAGTGAGAGTAGGAGAGAGAGAGGGCAGCCATTCTTTTTCCCCTCCCCATTATATTTTCATCTCCTTCAACCTCACTTCCCTCCACCTTCAACCCCAAGATCCATCTCAATTCCCTCACCAAAACCCGATACTCTCTTCACAAAAGTTGATCCCCATCTCACCCTCATCACATTGGACCCATCAAAGTCGGATTTTGGAGACTTTGGACTTCTAGGGTTTTGCTTGGTTGCATTCATGAGGTATAATCTCTTTCAGTTAGTTAATTTTATGTTTCCCTAGCTTTCTAGTTAGTTTTGAATTGGGTTAAAGTGTGGATTGTGATCTTGGATTTTCCCAAGTTGCTGTTGAGGGACAAGTAGGGGTGTAGTGAGTGTTTTAAGACCTTAGGGATTGATTTCAAGACCTGGGTATGAGAATAGAACCTGACACACTAACTTAGAAATTCACCCGACATCGATATTTGACAGTTTCTGAGTGTAATTAGGAATCTGGGATGACCCGAGGGACCTATAAAATAAGTTCCCATGACCATGAGACGTGTAGGCAACTTAGAGACAACCCATGAAACCTGAGACCCAATACCATCAATTTGGCCGTAGATATATTGCTATAGGACACAATTTGCGGCCAAGTTGGAGTGAAACCTTGTGATTTTTGGTCCGGGGCTTTGTTATCCTATATCTAGAGCAACCCCATACGCAAAATTGTCTAGTTTAACCTGAGTCAAAATCTGGGAAGGGTTTTCCTATGTTGCTGTTTTCGTGTTTTCCGTATTTTGAATGATAAGTTTTGATATTTGGATTTGTATTTGGTTGTTGGATGTTTGTACATCAACGACTAGGGATAATTGACTGGTTTTGCATGCGTGGGCTATAGGTTCTAACCTATAGGCGATCCGTGTGCCGTTTTGGTTTTCCGAACTTAATGTTAATAGCGATCGCGATTTGTGTATTATTGTAGGTACCTCCGTATGGATTCCGAGGCGAAGGAGCATGACATCATCGACTTCGAAAAGCGAGGATCAAGGTGAGTGGATCTATATCCACGGGCGAAGTCGGGTGGATGGCGTATAGCACCCCCGCAAACTTTGATGGAAACCGATTTATATATATGGAATATGGTTAAGGGAACCTTTAATTGGAACTATAGATAGAGTTAAAAGGTAGTTAGAGGAACCATATTAGAAACTAAAGGATAGTTAGAAGTGATATGATACAACTAATATGTGATGACGAGATTTGAGGATGATGTTTGATAATATTGCCGTCTAGGGTACTATAAGACTAGATAGCCAACATAAATGTGTCATCCGAACCATACCTATTTCCAAACTAAAGAATCGTATGCATCTTTTAAACAGATACCTTGAAGGACGTTACGGATTTTCAAACGATATCTTTTCTTTAAAAACACCGTAACCCTACTTTCAAAACTACGATTCGCATATTTTAAAAACTTATTGTACGGTTCGGGTGTGTATGTTAGAATAGATACGTATGCTTATAGTAAAGGTAAAATGTATTTGTAAATTTACCTTATGTGAGATATAAATGCGATGAAAAGAGAATACGACTTGACATGTGATATGATGATATGTTAGTATACAGATGCGATTCGATTGAGATGATTGATACCTTGCCGGTCCTCTGATATGAGATTGTTATGGATGTGACTTGGGACATAGGTATATGGATATATATATGTATACATGTTGTGAATCTTGATTGAAATGCTTTGCGAGACGTTAGGTCCGTACCTTCATTGTCGTAAAGGTTGATATGATCCTTAATGGTTTAATGCCGTCATACCATGATTTTCCGTACTTAATAAGTTTGACATGATGATTGATCCATACCCTTGACTAGAGGATGCCGTACGATGGATTATACCGTACGTGATGTTGTGAGGCTAGATGCCGACTGAAAGATTCACCGACTCGATCATGTTATATACGTATACCTTATATCTTTTAGCTGATGATTTACCTTATGCTGCATTCATGTTATTCTCATTGCAGTGCATATACCTGTGCTAGTACACTTACACCATTATCGATGATGCATATGTTACACGTACACAGATTTGCCGGCTCACACACTTCATCATCGATAATTGCCATATCACTACACAGTAAAACTGCTGCACCAGGATATGAGTCCTTACATGATATACTTCCTATAACTACATTTTGTATGTCCATACTAGCGTACATACACATATGCACCTTTATACGATGTTGCATTAAACTTTAGAGAATTTGGGAACCGCGGGATATATTTTAAAGTGGATTCATTTAAAAGAGCGGTTTTCCCTCGATATGTGCATATTACGTTTCCATGTTGCATGATATACGGATATGCTTACATTTCTGTTATATGTCGCATACATCATGCTTTACGATTATACGCATTGAGATATGCTTTTTTCATAAGATTTCTGGATTTGAGAACCGTGGTTATTTTAAAAGAAAGTATGTATTGTTTTGAAAACCCGGTTTCTCTTGATATGACATTTCAGTGCGTCCACCATGAGTTTTCTCGGTTCTGAGACGTGTGACAGTGATACCCGATTCGAGGAGCTGGATGCGGCCGATTGCGGGTACATGGTGGACCCGGTATGGTACACCGGGGCGAAAACGGATTGCTGTGCAGTAGACGGCGAGCCTGGTAGAGGGACTACTACCTACCGGTGATATTATTTGGGCTCAGAGGATATCCTGAGGATACCGACTGGAGTCGAGAGATTATATGGGCCGATCCGGACTGACGGAGCCCGAGGGCCGATCCGGACTGACGGAGCCCGAGATATGAGGATTTACATGTCGATACTGGACACGGGTTTCATGATGTTTCGAGTGTCGATGCTGGGCACTCAGGTTCCATGATTTGATGTGTCGGGAGGGACACACGTTGATTTATATCCTCATACTTCCATGCATATGCTTTTATAATATTTACATGCATGATGTTGTTATGTCATTGGTTGACGTGTAGACGGGATCCACTTGCATACATACATTGATGATATGGTTGGACGATACCCACATTCATTCAAACATTGATTACTTTGTTGGATGATTTCCGCATACATATAGGTGTTGATTACTGTCACGACCCAAAATTTGGCCCGTAACCGGCACTTAAACTACGTAACGTCTACAGGCGTACGCAACTCAAGTAAGCCGAAACCCAGAAATCTAAACCACACAAAACTGGATCAACGGAAAAAAAAACATAGTTTTAAACATTCGGAAACTTTCAAGTAAAAATCTTTAAGTTTAGTTTTCGTTCTTAAAAATTTCGGCAGCACCTCCTTTGTAAAAACTAACCCCGAAAACGGGTTCAACATAGATAATAATAAAAGCATCCCAAACGGGAGCAAATCACGCCCAACGGCGGAGACAACCACCACAAAATATATACGACGCCGAAGCGAAGAAATATAAAAGAAAACTGCATAAAGAAGTAAAACTTTTCAACAAAACCGGCTCCCACGAGCACGGCACCCAAAGTCACCACAAAATACAATAATGAATCCTCACAAGTCGTCTCTAAGTCATATACAACAGTGGTAGATGGAGAATACTAGATCCAACAAAAAAATATACAATGTACAAATAGATAACCGCAACCCACCTAAAAGCAAAGCCTCACAGCCAATTGTAGCGATATCTGCAAAAGTAGAGATGATAAGACGCCCTGCCGCGACTACTCAGAGGGTAAGTCCTGCAAAACACTATGGCACAACGGGGGTGAGTTGCCAAATCGTGAATAGTAAATAACATCATACAGTAATCGCAAGTATGCACGAACAGCGATCTATCTATCACATGTAATCCGATATCATAAGTATGATAAGTGAATATGCAACAATCATGTAAAGGTACATCATCAGGGTACTACTGTAGGGTTCCTAGGCACACTAATGAGGTTCCACAAGGCATCAACCATGCCAAAATCAAAAATTTTATGTGCCGAACAACCCAATGCAAGATCGTTAACTAGAGGTAAGGCGAAACTACAAGCAAGCAAACTACTTTACTAGTAAGTGAATGGGAATACAACCTTTGTAGATCCGGTCCTTCACTTCTAAAGCTCCGTGTTGACGTCCCTTCGCTGCGATCATCGGATCCCGAACCCTAGCGTTGGTTTCATCGGAGAAAAGAGCGGTCTAGGTCGTTGACTTCGAGGCCGAAGATGATCTACGTCGGGGAGACTCAAACTCAAGCTATTCCTTCACTTGGTCAAAAACTTGTTGGATATAGTGCCCACTAAGTCAATTATTGGATCGCAGGTATGTGATTGCAATGATTGAGGGAGGACCTATACCGATAAAACAGTCTTACTCGAGATGATAGTATGCTATCTGGTTTGTCTTTATCATCATGTATATGTTGATAAAACTCATAGGATTCTTGCTTGACTACCAGCAGTATGATGGCGATCATATATGTGGGAGCTGGGGTCTATAAGCACATCCTTAAAATGTCCCTAATCGTAGGAGTTTCGAGATAGGGTATCGATACTCCAGAGTAGACTAGTGTATACAGTCGAGACCCCGACGAGGGGCGGTGGCCGGTCTCACAAGCCACTGGTGTCAGTTGGATCACCTGAGATGTATACAGGTGCTCATTGGGTTATGAGTACACCGGACAAGACTCGCCGGGAACATGCTAGTTGGTATTATACATATCGTCAGATAGCAGTTCCCTGGTGACATGTGTACAGGTTAGTGTTAGTGTATATGCCCTAGAGGCCATTACTGTATCATACTAGTTTGTATATTACTTAATGGAAGCTTGGGATATTCACAGTTGTATAAACAATCTTGCTCAATATAGTAGTATGCTACTTGGTTTGTTTCTACTTCAATGTGTACATGTGTTTATTTTAGTATATCACCTATACACATTAGTGGAGCCCTTAGGATCTTTGCTTGATTACCAGCGTTGTGATGGCAGTCACACTAGTGGGGGCTGGGTAATCTATAAGCACATCCTTATGCAGGTCCCTAGTCGCAGGACTATCGAGACAGGGCATCGATACTCCGGAATAGACTAGCGTATGCGCTTCTCATCCCAGTGTGGGAGATGGTCTGTCCCACAGCCATCAGTACATCGTACTGGAGATAGTATACGGGTGCTCGTTGGGTTACGAGTACACTGGACAGGACTCGTCGGGAACTGTTGGTTGGTACTATACCTATCGTCAGTTATCAGTTCCCAGGTGACATGAGTACAGCTTAGTCCGCTGACTTGACACTGTCACTTCGCCTCGAGTGTGTTCCCACTGCACTTTGATTACTACCCTACCACGGCTCAAAGGAGTCGTGCAAACAGGTAGTTTTTGGGTGCAGTCCCGAAGCACTTGGAGGTAGTGACGGTTAGACAGGATTCTTCTCTCCCGGTATTGGGGATTGACATCGCGCTGTGTCTAGGAGATCCATTACACAAGTAGTCCCTGGCCAGGGCAAGCGAGATATACTGGTAGGTTTCCAGTGTTATCTCAGGGTGTTCTGGGCTTCACTCCGACACGACTTGTACCGCTATTGGGGGACTGACGTTTACCGCCCCCTAGGACCGCCATGCGATGTATCAGAAGAACAGACCGGACTGTATAGAGATTGTCACAGTCAGACTCAGTAGGAGTTCAGATAGGTTTCACCTCGTCAGTCTTCTTGTCGGCATCTACCTGGGGACCGTTACGCACAGCTGGTGCCGCTTGCGGTCTGTGGTTAAACCCACTGCCAGCGTAGTGTCGAGTCTTTAGAGTCCCACACAGAAAGCTATTCGCCTTTAGGCAAAAGAGTAGAGGTCGCATGGTTTTGCGACAGGTCGCATGGTTTTGCGATAGGGTTCGGTCACATCCGTGCACTTGTGCACATACAGTGTCCGGACAGTTAACACTAGCGGGCTTTGGTTTAAGCCAGATCCTAGTGTACGTTTTCAGGTTGGTTTTATCTCGTATGTATTCGTGTTCCTCGGAACGCGGATGCGGGTGTGTATGCACAGTTGACAGAGAGACAGAGGCAGAGTATTCTCATTGGGGTTGTTGACTGTTGACTGTTGACAGTTGACCATTGACTTTTGCTTAACCCTAATGAGAATAAGATATATGATTAACATTAATATTAATTAAGTATTATAATGACATGGTTATTGAGGGGTTGATATTGTTGACTTGTTGACTTTGTTGACCGGTTGACTAGGTTGGACTAGTTGACCATCATCATGACAATGGCTATCATTCCATGGCAAAGACTTTTGCTTTCTTGTTTATTTATGCAAAATGAGTGCATGAAATGATATAGCCATTTTGACTTAAACCATTTAGACAATACTTGATTACTATTTTTGTGATGATGGCTTTTGGATTATGAGAGGTGAGAATGAGAAGAGTATGGTTCATTCTATGATTTGCTTTCTCTCTCTTGAGCTCTCTCATTCTCAAGCTCTCCCTCTTCCTCTTGCTCTCTCTACCTCAAGGCAAACCATTCTCATGTGTTGAGACTCATTGCCTTAGAGATAAAAAGACACCAAAACATTCCTCTACTCATTCTAGTTCACAAGGCCTAGCAAGCCGAGTTATCTAGTTTCTTCAAAGTTCGAAGAAGAAGCCAAAGGTAGAAGCTTTCGGGTGGATCCATCTTCGGTGCAAGGAGACGACGAGGTGAGGCCGATCCGTACACCGGGAGGAGTCGAAGACGAAGGAGTTCAAGAAAGGTATAGCCCCCTAACCGAGTAGGTAAACTCTTGTTAGGTTGTTAGCTAGTAGTTTAACAAAGATCCGTATTGGTAGTCCATGTTACCACCCTCTTGAAAATCGTTTTTCACCAATTCCGCAACCCCGTAAGTACCGGGGAAGGGTAGCATGGACTTACAGTGGTATCAGAGACTAGTTAAACTCTATCTAACATGTTAGCAAAGTAACTAGAAGATCGATCAAAGAAAAAGTCACGAAACGAACCCGTTATGTCAAGTTTCTGCCGATTTTTTTTCTGTTCAAACACTGATAAATTTCATCTTAAAAATCGGCTCAGGCTTTTCTTTAAATAACCACAAAATTTGGTCCCACAAACCGATCAAAGCGCCGCGGAAACGCGGCGGGAGCATGCTCCCGCCGCGGTTCCGCGGCCGAGTTGACTCGGCCGAGGTCCAAATTTAGTGCAGTGTATTTCTGGGGTTGTTTTGGGATTTTTGGAATATGTCTTTTCAGCCCAGATTTTTCAGAACGAAAATTTTGTGTTTGGGGCCTAAAAATC
The DNA here is from genome assembly GCA_030015575.1 of Agapanthus africanus. Lineage (NCBI taxonomy): Eukaryota > Viridiplantae > Streptophyta > Magnoliopsida > Asparagales > Amaryllidaceae > Agapanthus > Agapanthus africanus. Next base: position 215,775,599 of record JASDDO010000004.1, read on the forward strand.
CGTATTTTTGATCGAACTTCTAAAGACTTAAGCTGACGGGGTTTTCTGTGATGTGATATTTGTATTGAACGTCTGCTAATCACTATATGTCGATTAGTGGGGGTTATACAAATCTATGATCTGTAATGTTGCTGGAATGTGTATATGAATTCATTGGATTGTCGCGGGTGAATAGCCGGGGGTTGTGAGACGAGAGTTTTCTTTTCTTTCAATTCATGTAAATTTTTAAATTGATGTAATAATTATTTATATGGCCGCACAACCGGGTCGGGGTTGTAGCCATCATTGTATAATTTCTTTTTACTGTTTTTGCTCCTAGGATAGACCCATGGAAGGGGTGGACAAACTACCGGGTATCCCGAAGTGCCGAGTGGCCTACTCATGGAGTTGAGGGAGGTTGCTTCGCTTCGGGTACTTGGCGGGTAGTTTGCCGCACCCGTAGGGGTCTTGGGTGGGGTATTGGCTATTCACCGCGACCGTGTAATCTGCTTTTCGTTACAGGCTCGTACGAATTGCGGGTTCCTAGTATATCCAATGTTTTCATCTGTGATCTGAAATGGCTATCATTGCAATATATCTATATATGATATTATTTAGGCGTTGCTTATGTTTTACAGCCGCGCTAGCCCATCCCCCGCTCTGTCGTTAGTTAAGTAACCTAACAGGTAATGACGGGGCCCCGTGGCGAATGCGAATGGCATAAGCGTATGTCATATTTTGGTTGTTTTCTGCAATGGTAGGATTAAATGATGGGACGCATTAAAAGAACTAATGCAAGAAAAATACGCATTAAAAGAACTAATTAAAAGAAAAATAAACCAAGTAAAAGTCGTTGGAACACTTTGAAAAACCACTCGGTTCTTTTCAAAACCAAACTTTTAAATGCGGAGCATGAACCACTCCTTTTGAAAGCTATCTCATTCCATCGATTATATCAAGTTCACTACGTTCACGGTTTTGCCAAAACCATTCGTAGCCCTCCGTCATTCCATATGGATGATCAATAGTATTCAAGCTATGTTTGTTGGCCAAAGTCAAGGCATAGTGATTGGTAGCTATTGGGTATTCATGTGCAGCATAGATAGATGTGTTGGTTTGGGGCAGTCGTTCTACCTTGTTGGCCAAAGTCAAGGGTATGTGCTGGTGGGCTCAAATTAACCTGGAGAATGACGGGTAGAACTCATGTGACTTATGATTTGTTGGCCAAAGTCAAGGTCATAAGAGCATGGGGCAAAAATCCACATCGGGAGTTTCAAAAGAACTGAAACTTGCTAGTGTTGCATACCATTTGGAGTGTGATGATTCTGGTAGGATTCCTTCAGTTTCGTCACGCAATGATATTTGGATCCCGATCCTACTGTGAGTATATGCTACTCCTCGGGAAATTTCTCACTTAACGATCAATGCTATAAACCAAGTAGGTGTCTAGAAAGGTGTTAGCGGGGCTACGCCCCCAGGGAAAAGAGGTTCTTAAATTAAGGAACTTCGCGAAAGCGTTGGAAAACCTCCCTCGAAGTACCGACAGCAGCCTGGCCGAACGGTTAAGCAAGAATTGTACGGTGAGATTGATCCTGACTAATTCTTCCTTTTTGGTTTGAGGAGGGATTCGAGAGACAGTGGGAGACATCCTGTTTAGACAAACTAAAAACCACTCTAAACTTGCAAGAGCATCATGCTGAGTGTTTCTTCTTCTCTCTCCTAATTGCAGCGACCAATCAACATGACTGGACTTAAGTTACTTCTAGATAAAAACATACTGACAGGGCCAAACTACAAAGATTGGCTCAGGAATGTCAAAATGGAAATCACTTATGACAAGTTGGGGTATCTCCTTACAACCAAAGCTCCCCCTGTCCCAAGTCCCACCTCCAGCGTCGCGGATAAGGAAATCCGTAAGACTTGGAAGATTGATAGCGCGAAGGCTAAGTGCCTCGTACTTGCCTCTATGGACAACGAACATCAGAGGAGGCACGAGAATATGGACCTGGAATCCATATTCTATACAAAAGAACTGTATGGAGAGCAATCTCGTATCGCAAGATACGAAGTGTCGAAGAAGTTATTTTCGGCAAGGTTGTCCATCGGATCATCGGTAGCGGAACACGTACTTAAGATGATTGGCTTCATTGAGGAGCTCGCGGAACTTGGGACCACGTTAGAGAACGAGCTCTATACGGACTTGATTCTCCAGTCCCTTCCTTCCACTTACGCCCAGTTTATCCTGAACTTCAACTTACAAGAAAAAGAAGTTGAACTTTCAGAACTCCTCAACATGCTGAGGAGTGCAGAGGGCACCCTACAGAAAGGTAGGGAAACATCCACTTTGTTTGTAGGAGGATCTTCATCTTCTTGGTCCAAGGCCAAGGGAAAGAAGAAGAAAGCCTCCGCCAAACCAAGGGGCGGTGTTAGTAAAGTGGATACGAAGGGAAAAGCAAAAGCAACAAAAATAGCGGGGAAGCTTATAGGGAAGGAAGAGTGCTTTTTCTGTCATAAGAGTGGTCACTGGAAGAAAGATTGCAGGGCTTGGAAAGCCAGGACACAGGAACTGAAGCAAGTTGCGGCTTCAGCTTCAGGTGTGTATGTTATTGAAAACTGTCTATCAATAAACTCTACTTCCTGGGTATTGGATACCGGATCGGGATCTCATATCTGTAATTCTTTGCAGTCGTTAAGAAACCGTAGGGTTTTGAAGGCAGGTGACATGACCCTCAAAGTTGCAAACGGAGCTAGCATGGATGCTAAGGCCGTGGGGGACTATCACCTGGGGTTGTCAGATGGACACGTTTTGGTTTTGCGTAATTGCTATTTTGTACCCAACGCAACTTGTAATACCATTTCTGTATCTTTGACTTCTAAAGAAGGTTATGAATTTGCGTTTGTAAGTAATGTTGTAAACATTCACCTTAATCAAGTTCTGATTGGGTCAGGTACATTAAGCAATGGTATATACGTATTAAACCAACCACAGATTTTCAATGTCCAGAATACACACAAAAGAAAGTCTCCGGAAATAAATCAGACATTCTTATAGCATTGTAGACTGGGTCACATCAATGAGAGAAGGTTGACGAAGTTACATGCAGAAGGATATTTGAATCCGTTCGAATATCAATCGTATGCCACTTGTTAATCCTGTCTCAAAGGAAAGATGACAAAGACTCCGTTCACTGGACACGGAGTAAGAGCGAGCGAGCTCTTGGGACTCGTACACAGCGACGTGTGCGGTCCAATGTCTACACATGCGCGAAGCGGTTATTCTTACTTCATTACTTTTACGGATGACTTTTCAAGGTACGGTTATGTCTTCTTAATGAAACATAAGTCCGAAGCCTTTGGAAAATTCCAGGAATATAAGAATGAAGTAGAAAAACAAACCGGCAAAAGTATCAAGATTCTAAGATCGGATCGAGGTGGTGAATACTTGAGTGCCGAGTTCCTGGACTATTTAAAAGTGAACGGAATTCTCTCTCAGCTTACTCCTCCATACACTCCGCAACATAACGGTGTATCGGAGAGATGGAACCGAACCCTATTGGATATGGTACGGTCCATGATGAGTAACGCTGAGTTACCGCGATCATTCTGGGGATATGCACTAGAATCAGCTGCATACCTTTTGAACCGAGTTCCAACTAAGACTGTGCCTACTACACCATATGAGATGTGGTGTGGGAAGAGACCCTATCTTAATCACATTAAGACATGGGGATGTCCAGCTTTTGTCAAAAAGCAGCATGCGGACAAGCTCGAGGCACGCTCAATACAGTGCAAGTTTGTGGGATATCCAAAGAACTCCAAGGGATATTTCTTCTATTGCGAAGAGGAACAAAAGATTTATGTTTCTCGTCATGCCCACTTCTTGGAAACTGAATTTTTGGAAAATCAGATAAGTGGGAACGCAATAGAACTGGAAGAAATTCCAGAACCACGAGCTATTACTTAAAGCTTTGTAGAACCAGAGGGTTCAAAAGAAAATGACATTCCTACGCCGCTCCGCAGGAGTAGTAGGCAGTCTCATCCGCCCGAGAGATGCTACGGTTTTCTCATAGACGGGGATAGAGAGGATTGCATCATAGATTATGATGAGCCGACTAGCTTCCAGCAGGCCATTCAGAGCGTTGACTCGGTAAAATGGCTGGAAACAATGCGGACCGAAATGGAGTCCATGTACACCAACAAAGTATGGACGTTGGACGTTGCTCCAGATGGGGTAAAACCCGTAGGATGCAAGTGGATCTTCAAAAGGAAGATTGGTGTAGATGGACAGGTTGAGACCTATAAAGCTAGACTGGTTGCAAAGGGTTTTCGTCAAAGACCTGGTTTGGACTATGACGAGACCTTTTCTCCAGTAGCTATGCTGAAATCCATTCGGATCCTTCTTGCCATTGCTGCCTTCCACGATTATGAGATTTGGCAGATGGACGTAAAGACCGCTTTTCTAAATGGAAATTTAGAGGAGTGTGTTTATATGGACCAGCCAGAGTGTTTCATTCAGAGTGGGAGCAGCGGAAAGGTGTGCAAGTTGCTTAAGTCCATTTATGGACTAAAGCAGGCATCGCGGAGTTGGAACATCTGTTTTGATGAGACGGTCAAGGAATTTGGCTTTATCAAAAATCCAGATGAGCCATGCATCTATAGTAGATTTGTAGCGAGAACTGTAGTATTCCTCGTTTTATACGTGGATGACATTCTCTTAATAGGAAATGACATTCCTATGCTACAATCTGTCAAGGGGTTCTTGTCACACAGGTTCTCCATGAAAGACCTGGGTGATGCCTCATACATTCTGGGGATCCGGATCTATCGTGACAGATCCAAGAGGATATTAGGACTTTCACAGTCCAGGTACATCGACACCATACTGAAAAGATTCAGTATGGAAGATTCCAAGCGCGGTAATCTACCGGCTTGTCACGGGATCACCCTCTCCAAAGAGATGTCACCCAAGACTGATTTGGAAAGGGATCGCATGTCTATTATACCCTACGCTTCTGCGGTAGGCTCTATAATGTATGCGATGTTATGTACCAGACCAGATGTAGCTTATGCACTGAGTGTGGTAAGCCGGTATCAGTCAAACCCTGGGGAGAAACATTGGATAGCAGTAAAGAACATTCTCAAGTACCTGAGAAGGACTAAGGAGATGTTCTTGGTGTATGGCGGAAAAGACCTCCAGATCGAGGCCTTTGCTGACTCCAGCTTCCAGAGTGACAAGGATGATTCCAAGACCATGTCGGGTTATTTCTTTACCCTCAATGGAGGGGCGGTGTGTTGGAAGAGTTCCAAATAGGAAACCGTTGCTGACTCGACGATGGAAGCGGAATATATCGCTGCTGCAGATGCCGCAAAAGAAGCTGTCTGGGTAAGGAAGTTCATAACTGAACTTCAGGTGGTTCCGTCCATTGATGATCCAATACCTCTGTATTGCGACAACAACGGGGCTATAGCTTTAGCAAAGGAACCAAGGTCCCATCAAAAGTCCAGACACATCTTAAGGCGGTATCACCTGATCAGGGAGATCGTGGGTCGCCAGGAGATCGAGGTTCGGAGAGTTTCTACAGAAGACAACACTGCTGATCCACTCACAAAGGCCTTGCCCCAGACTCAGTTCGAGCGGCTGATCGAGATGATAGGTCTTCGATACGCCAGTACATGGCCTTAGTGCAAGTGGGAGATTTTTAGTGTATATGCCCTAGAGGCCATTATTGTATCATACTAGTTTGTATATTACTTAATGGAAGCTTGGGATATTCACAGTTGTATAAACAATCTTGCTCAATATAGTAGTATGCTACTTGGTTTGTTTCTACTTCAATATGTACATATGTTTATTTTAGTATATCACCTATACACATTAGTGGAGCCCTTAGGATCTTTGCTTGATTACCAGCGTTGTGATGGCAGTCACACTAGTGGGGGCTGGGTAATCTATAAGAACATCCTTATGCAGGTCCCTAGTCGCAGGACTATCGAGACAGGGCATCGATACTCCGGAGTAGACTAGTGTATGCGCTTCTCATCCCAGTGTGGGAGATGGTCTGTCCCACAGCCATCAGTACGTCGTACTGGAGATAGTATGCGGTTACGAGTACACTTGACAGGACTCGTCGGGAACTGTTGGTTGGTACTAAACCTATCGTTAGTTATCAGTTCCCAGGTGACATGAGTACAGCTTAGTCCGCTGACTTGACACTGTCACTTCGCCTCGAGTGTGTTCCCACTGCACTTTGATTACTACCCTAACACGGCTCAAAGGAGTCGTGCAAATAGGTAGTTTTTGGGTGCAGTCCCGAAGCACTTGGAGGCAGTGACGGTTAGACAGTATTCGTCTCTCCCGGTATTGGGGGTTGACATCGCGCTGTGTCTAGGAGAGCCATTACACGAATAGTCCCTGGCCAGGGCAAGCGAGATATACTGGTAGGTTTCCAATGTTATCTCAGGGTGTTCTGGGCTTCACTCCGACACGACTTGTACCGCTATTGGGGGACTGACGTTTACCGCCCCCTAGGCCCGCCATGCGATGTATCAGACGAACAGACCGGACTGTATAGAGATTGTCACAGTCAGACTCAGTAGGAGTTCAGATGGGTTTCACCTCGTCAGTCTTCTTGTCGGCATCTACCTGGGGACCGTTACGCACAGCTAGTGCCGCTTGCGGTCTGTGGTTAAACCTACTGCCAGCGTAGTGTCGAGTCTTTAGAGTCCCACACAGAAAGCTATTCGCCTTTAGGCAAAAGAGTAGAGGTCGCATGGTTTTGCGACAGGTCGCATGGTTTTGCGACAGGGTTCGGTCACATCCGTGCACTTATGCACATACAGTGTCCGGACAGTTAACACTAGCGGGCTTTGGTTTAAGCCAGATCCTAGTGTACGTTTTGGGGTTGGTTTTATCTCGTATGTATTCGTGTTCCTCGGAACGCGGATGCGGGTGTGTATGCACAGTTGACAGAGAGACAGAGGCAGAGTATTCTCATTGGGGTTGTTGACAGTTGACAGTTGACTGTTGACCATTGACTTTTGCTTAACCCTAATGAGAATAAAATATATGATTAACATTAATATTAATTAAGTATTATAGCGACATGGTTGTTGAGGGGTTGACATTGTTGACTTGTTGACTTTGTAGACCGGTTGACTAGGTTGGACTAGTTGACCATCATCATGACAATGGCTATCATTCAATGGCAAAGACTTTTGCTTGTTTGTTTATTTATGCAAAATGAGTGCATGAAATGATATAGCCATTTTGACTTAAACCATTTACACAATACTTGATTACTATTTTTGTGATGATGGCTTTTGGATTATGAGAGGTGAGAATGAGAAGAGTATGGTTCATTCTATGATTTGCTTTCTCTCTCTTGAGCTCTCTCATTCTCAAGCTCTCCCTCTTCCTCTTGCTCTCTCTACCTCAAGGCAAACCATTCTCATGTGTTGAGACTCATTGCCTTAGAGATAAAAAGACACCAAAACATTCCTCTACTCATTCTAGTTCACAAGGCCTAGCAAGCCGAGTGATCAAGTTTCTTCAAAGTTCGAAGAAGAAGCCAAAGGTAGAAGCTTTCGGGTGGATCCATCTTCGGCGCAAGGAGACGACGAGGTGAGGCCGATCCGTACACCGGGAGGAGTCGAAGACGAAGGAGTTCAAGAAAGGTATAGCCCCCTAACCGAGTAGGTAAACTCTTGTTAGGTTGTTAGCTAGTAGTTTAACAAAGATCCGTATTGGTAGTCCATGTTACCACCCTCTTGAAAATCGTTTTTCACCAATTCCGCAACCCCGTAAGTACCGGGGAAGGGTAGCATGGATTTACAGTTTGTTCATCGATCTGAGGTCGTCATTTGTCTCACGTGAGTTCCCACTGTGCTTTGATTTATACCCTACCACGGGTCATAGGAGTCGTGCAAACTGGTATATTTTGGGTACAGTCCCGAGCCAAATTGGAGGCAAGTGAGCGGATCTTCGGGGATTCATCTCTCCCGGTATTGGGGGTGAGATCGCGCTGTATTTAGGAGAGCCATTACACGAAATCCCTGGTCAGGGTAATCGAGATATACTGGTAGGTATACCAGTAGTATCTTAGGGTGTTCTGGGCTGCTCTCTGACACGACTTATGCAGCTATTGGGGGTCTGACGTTTACCGACCCCCTAGGCCTAATATGCGATACTCATAGACGAATGTTCCGGACTGTACGGATATTGTCACTGTCAGGCTCAGTAGGGTTTATTGATGAGTTCGCACGTCAGCTTCCCTTCCAATCAATATATAGGCAAAACGTTACGTACAGCTTGTACCTCTGACGTGCTAGTGGTTATACCCAGTGCCAGTGTACTGATGAGTCATTAGAGTCGCCCACAGACACTTTCCCAAGTTCGGGCGAAACGTTGTAGATGCCGTATGGTATTATGGCAGGGTTAGGAAAAAGCACGTGCGTTTTCGCACGTGTCATTTTTCGGGCAGATAATACTGGTAGGCTTTGGTTTAAGCCGGATTCCAGTATTATACTGTGTAGATATAATATCTTTGTCTCGGTTGCATTTATATTCGGTCGTAATACAAATGCGGGTATGTTTATACTGTTACGGGGTTATCCTGAAATTCGTTTTGAGGATCACTTTTGGAAATTGCCAGTTTCCAGTTTTCTATCAGCCGTATTTAACATTCGGTTAAATACGGATTTGTCTTTTCGTCTTGAGGGTGAGTCATGCTTCTAGAAGGTTCTAGAAGTGGTGATTAGGCTTGTGACTCATTTGTTCATTAATGGTGCTTTAATGATGCATTTAATGTGTTCATGCATGACTCATTCTTTCTTTAATTGTGATGATAAGTTCAAAGCTTATTGTCACCCCTCTCTTGCTCCTACACTCACCTCCCTCCTCTCCTTTATATGGCCGGCCCCCTCTTGTGAGAATTGGATGGTTGTTCATTTTGATTTGTGAGAAAAGATTATGATAACTAGTGTATGGAAATTTCCTAGTTCAATTTCCATTCACCCGATTCCAAATGGCAACTTCTATTAACCGTTCGTCCATAGCCTTGGACGTAACGAGACAAAGTATTCTACTCATTCTTTACTTCATCTTGGTCGTCTGTTTTGACAAACTTGACGATCGAGTTGCTTCGGTTCAGAGGCGGGAGCCCATTTAAAGATCCGTCGACGTGGTGCCACCTGGACGACGAGACCAGAGATCGAGCAAGTTCGGATCAGTTGCAACATAGTGTGGGATGATGGTTGAAGACCGAAGGACTCGGATCATTCGGTATAACAATTCTACCCTCTTTACAATTTGTTAGTTTAGCTTTAATGGCAGATCCGGGTTATCGTACGCGATAGCGCCAGTCGTAAAAGTTTTGTTCCGCATATTGGCGTCTGTTAAACGGCCGGGGCGCTGCCGCGAACTTACAGTGGTATCAGAGCCTCACCATTAAGCTTTACTAACTTGTGCTAACGCGTTTAAAATATCGATCGAACGGATTTTCGAAAAACTACAATTTTCTGTTCATAGTTTCTGTCGATTTTTAATCTGGTCTAAAAATTATTTTACGTATCACAGAAAACTATGCAGGAAATTATAAGCAAACTGGTGAAATTGGGTCACGTGATCCCACAAAACGGCCGCGGATCCGCGGCCCAAACCAGGGTTTGGCCGCTGATCCTCCGCACTTTTGTGGGAACAGTGTGCCATATATTTCCAGTGAGTTTTACTTGGGAAATAGTGGTTTTTGGTATATGTCTTTTGGGCCAAAAATTTGTTACTGTACACCAGTTGTACGTGGGGCCCACTTCGGGAAATTTTGTCGATCGAAATTTTAAACTTGTTAGTTTACAGTATTTACTTTATATCTCCGACCGGGAATGTCATTTGATCGGTAAACCGCGTCTGATTGCTATAGTTCTTTTAGACGGGTTTGCGAACGTGACATTCGCGTTGATATTCTGTGTTGTGCTGTGATGTTACGGATTTGTCGTGGTGGATAGCATGGTGCAATGATAGTACTGTTTGAATTTATTTGTACATTTGATATTGCGGGGCGAGCGTCCGACTTGTGGACTGCCGTCACTGCCTGTTGTATATTATTCTTTTGCGGCACGACCGGGTCGAGGTCGATGTACCCGTTGTACATATTTTTATTTCTGTACTAGGTTTATCCCGCGAAGGAGTGCACGGTAGCCAGGTTCTGGAGGGCAACGGGTCCGTATCTCATGGCTTTGAGAGGCAAAGGGACCTCACTCTAAAATTGGCAGACTATTCGCCGCACTCGTAGGGGGTTCAGGTTGACCCAAGGAGGGGTGCTCAATTTACCGGATTCCGTGAAGTGTCGGGTGTTCCATTCACTATGTTGTGGGGACCACCTCGCTTCAGGTTTTGGCGGGTAACTTGCCGCACCTGTAGGGGTCTAGGTTTCATTGCACAGGCTATCCACACGACCAGGGGAACGTCGGGTTTCAGCAGCGGCTCTGCGAAACCCGGGGATCCCAGATTATCTGTATTGTTCTGTGATACTTATTACTTTTCTGTATTGTTGCATATTATCACGCCTGGAGTGATTATTGTATATTAGTATATATACTATTAGATGTTGTATATGTTTTACACCCGCGCTAGTCCAGCCCCCGCTATGTCGTTAGTTAAGTAACCTAACGAGTGATGACGGGACCCAGTGGCGAATGCGGATGGCATATACGTACATTTTATTTTCGTTCTTTTCTAGTGTGATTGATTGATAGGACTGCGTTGATTCTTATCAATGCAAGATAAAACAAACCTATATTTGATGTTGTTGGAACAAATTTAAAATGAGTTATTACAAAGACGTTTCCTTTTGTTTTGCATAGCGGTATTCAGTTAGAATATCCAACACCTCATTCGACGAGGCAAGGGCCGAGATCCCTTCACCGGGAGTGACCCCTTGGGCAGAAATTTGCGTCAGGGTAATAACTTAAATATAGTCGATCACAAGTTGCTTTGCATCGCGGTATTTAGTTAGAATATCCTGCACCTCATTCCACGAGGAAAGAGACGAGATCCCTTCACCAAGAGTGACCTCTTTAGCAAAACGTTTTCGCCACTATATTTTTATAAAAAGCTATCAGTTTCTTTCAACGAGATCAAGTTCATTACGTTAAAGGTTTTTCGCCAAAAACCAGCCGTAAACCTCCGTCGTTTCTTATGGATGGTCAGTAGTATTCAAGCTATGTTTGTTGGCCTACGTCAAAGCGTAGTGTTTGGTAGCTGATGGGTATTCATTTGTTGCATAGATAGATGCATTAGTATAAGTCAGACGTACAGCCTTGTTGGCCTACGTCAAGGGCATGTACGATGACTTAAATTAATCAGGACAACGACGGGTAGAACTTGACATGTGCCTTATGATTTGTTGGCCTACGTCAAGGTCATAAGTGCACGGGATAAAAATTATATCGGGAGTTTCAAACATACAAGAAACTTGCCAGACTTGCGCATACCTTCTGGAGTGTGTTAACTTGAGTGTCTTCCATCAAGTTATCAAGCGATGATAGTTGGATCCCGATTCTCACTGATGAGTTGGTTTACTCTTCGGGTGACCCCGACTAATTCTTCTTTTTGGTTTGGAGGAGAATTTGAGATTACAGTGGGAGTTTTCCTTATTAGATAAAGTGATAACCATTCCGATCTAGGTAAGAATGCACGCAGAGTGTTTCTTTTCTCTCTCTCTCTTTGGCAGCGACTTTTGACCGACCCTAGACTATGACTCAGTGACCAAGTTGACCGAACCTTCTTAAAATACTGGCTTTTGGATTGTCTAAAGTTGCATAAGTCATTGCCACTCCTTCTTTTACCCTTAGTATTTCTCAGAACACCCCGTATTACTACGGACATCCACTTCCATTGGATAGATCCATCGTATGGTTATATACGAACTCGAAGGGACTTCTTCGAGGATGGATCCAGGTTCAGGAGAAATAGAATTGGTTTATTCAATTGTCTTTTGTTATCACCTTCTCTAAGGTTGCGATGGCTCCTTGGTTTAGGAGAGTACACCTATTACACTTATTGGATAGTCTTATTCCAAACCATAGGCAGGTGTCGAAAGATAGGGAATGAAGAAAACCAATTAGCCTAAGCCGGGTGTACAGAAGGTAATAAATAAAGACAAAATAAAGGGATTAGAAAGAGGGCAAAGTAAATTGCGACTGCTATCATTCACGACCAAACCGCGTACTTCATCGCCACTCCTACTTCATCTTTAATTTCTCCAAAACAACCCGTATCACTACGAACATCCAATTCCATTGGATAAATCCATCGTATGGTTATATACGAACTCGAAGGATATTTTTTCGAGGATGGATTCCGGTTCAGGAGAAATAGGATTAAGGTTTATTCAGTTGTCTTTTATCATCACCTTCTCTCAAGTTACGAGTACTCCTAGGATTAGGAGGGTACACCTATTATGCTTACTGGATATTCTTCTTCCAAACCATAAGCTGGGGCCGAACGGTAGGGAAGGAAGAAAACCATTTAGCCTAATGATGGTGTACAGAAGGTAACGACTAAAGACAAATAAAGGGATTTGGAAAGGTGGCAAAGATATATACGGTTAAAGTCATGATTTGGATTATGGAAGAGACATTACTAGGAATACCAGGATACCCCTAAGAAACATATTAATGTTTCATATTCACTATGCATTGTTAATTGAAAACTGATTTCCCGATTAAATACTTACTCTAGGGTATGTATTTACCAGGTATGATTCTCACATCTGTATGGTTTTACAGATGTTGAGTGGGAGCAAGTTATTGGAAATTAGGTGATCATCCTCATTATATCGGAATTCGTTGTAATTGGTGATGTTTGAGGAAATCGCCTGGGTACAGTTTTAAACCTACGACGCACAAGGTTTTGAGTTATTCAACTCAGTGGACTTATACAAAGTATTGTATGTTGTCCAGTGTCCGTCAGGACAAAGGGGTAGGTCCTCGTACTATGTTCTGTTTACTTATGATTTCTTTAGTTTTTAGACAAGTGTTTCGTAAAAATACAATGTCTAAGTATTGAGAAGTTGTGGGTATATGAAATAAAGTAGAGAACCATGTGTCGCAAGAATCGGGATTCTTCAAAGAAATCGAAGATGTAGATTCTTGTGATTGGTATTCAGAAGATAGTAATGGTTTTTGAGAAACTTGTTTCCCTTTCAGGTTACTCATAATTGGATGGATTCCTAAGTTGAGTAATGCTGATTAGCCCCTCTCCATTAAGTTGATATGCACTGGAGACAGCTGCATGATTTGAATCTGGTTCCAATTAAATAAGTGACAAAGTTTCTATATTGGATATAGAATGCTTCATATCTTAACGATGTTAAGGTAAGGGGAGTTGTCCAGCTTATGCTTTAAACCAGACACTGGATAACTCAAGGCACGTTTCTGTAATGGAAGTTTGTGGGTTGACCCTAGCTTTGACGAGGGTTGATTTTCTACCATCTGGGAGATCAATAGTGATATTGTTCTTGACTCGCCACAGTTTTAATAAAATGAATTTTTTCAGAAAACAGTAGTGGGAGTATAGTAGAACTAGAAGTGATTCCAGAACCGCAAACGATTACGGAAAATTTAATAGGACCTATATATTCAATCAGGTTTGACATTCCATTAGCCACTCCGCCGATATGGTGGGTAACCTCAGACACCCGAGAGGTACTCCAGTAGCGTCAAGAAAGGTGACAGGGAGTTTCTTGTTTACCCAGACTTGACACTACTGTTGTTCCAGGCTATGAGACCCGGCAGGAGATTAAGTATAGCGTTGTTCTAAACTAGCTTTAGAAGTACACGTATATATTATTCTGCTAGAGGGTTGTCGTAGTCAGTGGGAGCAGCGGAAGCATAGTGGACAAGTAGCTTATGTCTATTTATAGACGTGAGCAATAATAGCGGAGATAGATCATCTATTTTTGATATGACAGTCATGGGTTTGACTTCATCAGAATAGGGGATGGATCTGTTAAGAAGATAGTAGGGTGTGATGTCCTGGTATTTGGATGACATACACAGAGTAGGAGGTAAAATTCCCATACTATGATCGGTTGTACTGTGGTCGTCACACAGTTGTTTCTACACAAAGGATATGGATATAATATCTGATATTCTGGCTACTAGATCTATGGGTTTAGATCTAGATTTGGGTAGTTTCCCAATGTGGGTACCTTGACAGTATTCTAAATAGTATTTTAGAATAGTTGACTCCTGGCATGGCGGTGTACCTACAGGTGATGGAGTCACCCTCTCTAAAGGTGTCTTACAGACTAAAGGGGAGAGGGACGTACATGATTGACAGATCACATGCTTAGGCAATTGAGTCAATCGTGAGATGTCAAGTACCACACCAGATGTCGTTCTTGCACTAGATGCGATAAGTTTATATTAATCCAATCCTGAAGAAACATACGGAAGAAGTTTTAGAACATAAGTGCATGTTCTACGGATTTGATGATGGCAGCCTCCTTCGGGAGACAGTTATTATTCCAGGCTTCAAAGGTGACCGAGATGACAGAGTGATTGTTAGAGTTATAGCTTTCCCTCAGACGAGGGACAGTATTATGGACAGGTGGTCCAAAAGGATACTGTGGGAGGCATAGTGCTAGACACTGATTAGTTTCAGTGATCGATACAGTCTAAGAAGTTTGGATTTATAGTTCATTTATGAACTAGGTCCCATCAGATATCCAAACATATTCTAGGACAGGAATTACTCAATTCGGGAGATGGTTTTCTCCGCGAGGTTGAGATATAGAGAGATACAGAAAGAAACACCGAAGCGGATCCACTCACTGAGGCTATTTCTCGAACACAATAGTTTTACAAACGAGTTTTGTGAAACTGATTAGTAGAGGAGTTGGATGCTCAGTATCACACGAGCTGTGAGTACCCGACATCGAAATAATTGGCCTTAAGTGCAAGTGGGAGATTGTTGGATATAGTGCCCTCTAAGTCAATTATTGGATCGCAGGTATGTGATTGCAATGATTGAGGGAGGACCTATACCGATAAAACAGTCTTACTCGAGATGATAGTATGCTATCTGGTTTTTCTTTATCATCATGTATATGTTGATAAAACCCATAGGATTCTTTCTTGACTACCAGCAGTATGATGGCGATCATATATGTGGGAGCTGGGGTCTATAAGCACATCCTTAAAATGTCCCTAATCGTAGGAGTTTCGAGACAGGGTATCGATACTCCAGAGTAGACTAGTGTATACAGTCGAGACCCCGACGAGGGGCGGTGGCCGGTCTCACAAGCCACTGGTATCAGTTGGATCACCTAAGATGTATACAGGTGCTCATTGGGTTATGAGTACACCGGACATGACTCGCCGGGAACATGCTAGTTGGTATTATACATATCGTCAGATAGCAGTTCCCTGGTGACATGTGTACAGGTTAGTTCATTGACCTGAGGTCGTCATTTGTCTCGTGTGAGTTCCCACTGTGCTTTGATTTATACCCTACCACGGGTCAAAGGAGTCGTGCAAACAGGTATATCTTGGGTACAGTCCCGAGCCATATTGGAGGCAAGTGAGCGGATCTTCAGGGATTCGTCTCTCCCGGTATTGGGGGTGAGATCGCACTGTGTTTAGGAGAGCCATTACATGAAATCCCTGGCCAGGGTAATCGAGATATACTGGTAGGTATACCAGTAGTATCTCAGGGTGTTCTGGGCTGCTCTCTGACACGACTTATGCAGCTATTGGGGGTCTGACGTTTACCGACCGCCTAGGCCTAATATGCGATACTCATAGACGAATGTTCCGGACTGTACGGATATTGTCACTGTTAGGCTCAGTAGGGTTTATAGATGAGTTCACTCGTCTGCTTCCCTTCCAATCAATACATAGGCAAAATGTTACGTACAGCTTGTACCTCTGACGTGCTAGTGGTTATACCCAGTGCGAGTGTACTGATGAGTCATTAGAGTCCTCCACAGACACTTTCCCAAGTTCGGGCGAAACGTTGTAGATGCCGTATGGTATTATGGCAGGGTTCGGAAAAAGCACGTGCGTTTTTGCACGTGTCATTTTTCGGGCAGATAATACTGGTAGGCTTTGGTTTAAGCCGGATCCCAGTATTATACTGTGTAGATATAATATCTTTATCTCAGTTCCATTTATATTCGGTCGTAATACAAATGCGGGTATGTTTATACTGTTACGGGGTTATCTTGAAATTCGTTTCAGGATCACTTTTGGAAGTTGCCAGTTTCCAGTTTTCTATCAGCCCTATTTAACATTCGGTTAAATACGGATTTTTCTTTTCGTCTTGAGGGTGAGTCATGCTTCTAGAAGGTTCTAGAAGTGGTGATTAGGCTTGTGACTCATTTGTTCATTAATATTGTTTTAATGATGCATTTAATGTGTTCATACATGACTCATTCTTTCTTTAATTGTGATGATAAGTTCAAAACTTATTGTCACCCCTCTCTTGCTCCTACACTCACCTCCCTCCTCTCCTATATATGGCCGGCCCCCTCTTGTGAGAATTGGATGGTTGTTCATTTTGATTTGTGAGAAAAGATTATGATAACTAGTGTATGGAAATTTCCTAGTTCAATTTCCATTCACCCGATTCCAAATGGCAACTTCTATTAACCGTTCGTCCTTAGTCTTGGACGTAACAAGACAAAGTATTCCACTCATTCTCTACTTCATCTTGGTCGTCTCTTTTGGCAAACTTGACGATCGAGTTGCCTCGGTTCAGAGGCGGGAGCCCGTTTAAAGATCCGTCGACGTGGTGCCACCTGGACGACGAGACCGGAGATCGAGCAAGTTCGGATCAGTTGCAACATAGAGTGGGATGATGGTTGAAGACCGAAGGACTCGGATCATTCAGTATAACAATTCTACACTCTTTACAATTTGTTAGTTTAGCTTTAATGGCAGATCCGGGTTATAGTACGCGATAGCGCCAGTCGTAAAAGTTTTGTTCCGCATATTGGCGTCTGTTAAACGGCCAGGGCGCTGCCGCGGACTTACAGAACTTTGTGAAGAGAACACCCTATACAACATGGCAAGTGGTAGAGGATGAATAAATAGGAAGTGGGTTCACTTTAGATTTTGATTTCTCACTCTTGATCTTCACTTTGAAATTTCAAGCAAGCTTTCTTCTTCTTGAAGAAGAAAAAGAAGAAAGAAAAGAATGAATAACGAAAAAAAATAGAAAATGAATAATCAAGTGAAGTCTATCATCTTGCAACCATGGGTGAGTTAACTATTGTAGAGAGTAAACTGGAGTTTAGGTTGATGGTTAGGTCAAAGAACAAAACAAAATGGTTAGACTTTTTCAAAGATGCTAAGAAGCTTCATTATGCTTTAAGCCAGAAAAAGAAAAGCCACCATTTTGTTTTCGCTAAAAATAAATAATAAATAAAACCCTAACCATTAACCTAAACATGGTGTAAGTCATACACACACCCAAGTTTGCATGTATCATCAATCATGATACAAACTAATGCACAAACATATATCATATATACAACTTGTGCACATTAAGTGAGAAAAACAATCTTAAGTGAACAAATACTAGTTAATGTAAAGTAATATATCAAATATATAATTATACATTAAATCATTAAATCGATACTTGATTTAATGATCCGGTCATATCGCATATAACCGACTAATATCAAGTGTATCAATGTATCGAATCAACACTTGATTCGGTAACCCGGCTATATCACATATAACCGACCGATGATACAAATCATGAGAATAGAACACAGTATCACATACTGATATTATTCTCGGTCCCGCACATATCTCATACGCGCTCCTATTTCGTTTCGCTTGAGCCAGGAAACCCCTGTGTAGGACTCTAAAGACTCGTCATTACGCCGGCAGTAGGTGGCGATCATATCAATCACCCACAAGCCGCAAGCGGTCTGCTAAACGTAACGGCCACCCAGGTATTGAGCGATCAGAAGATCAACGAGCAAGCCTGCTCACACTCCTGTGAATCCAACCAGTAACACTTACCGCACAGTCCGGTCTGTTCGTCTGATATGTCGCATATCTCGCCTAGGGGTGGTAAACGTCAGACCCCAGTAGCTTGATAAGTCATGCCGATGTAAGGTCCATAACAAGCATGAAACTACTGATAACACGTACCAGTAAATCAGTGCAACCCTGGCCAGGGATTTCCAGTTATGGCCAGTCGAGCATAGCGCAACATCAACCCCCAATACCGGGAGAGATGAGTCCTCTCCTATCGCTCATTGCCTCCATGTGAATCGGGACTGTACCCAAAAACCACCTGTTTGCACGACTCAGTAGAGCCGTGGTAGGGTAGAAATCAAAGCACAGTGGGAGACACACAAGACTCTATGACGATCTCGGGTCAACAGACTAAGCTGTACCAGTGTCACCAGAGAACTGCCATCTGACGTGAGGTATAATACCATCTTGGAGTTCTCGGCGAGTCCGTTCAGTGTACCCAGTCACCACTGAGCACCCGCATACCATCTCTGATGTCAAACACCAATGGATATGGGATCATCCATCGCCCATCACATGGATCGAGAAGATATTCGTTAGTCTACTCTGGAATATCGATGTCCCGTCTCGATATTCCCACGACTAGGAACATTGAAGGGAGTACTCATTGACTACCCAGGCCCCACTAGTATGATCTACATCATAATCCTGGAAGTCGAGCACACATCCTAAGGGCTTTATCAACATGTAATAGAGAGACTGGAAGTATACATGTTTAGATAAAGAGCAACGAGATAGCGTACTATCATGTCGAGCAAGAAAGTCCTACCTATATATGTCCCAGCATCCACTACAATATACATCCTATGTACAGTAATGGCCTCTAGGGCATACATATAACTAACAATCTCCCACTTGCACTTGGGCCATCTGTAGCAGTGGTTGCAGTATCACATACTTAACCATCCCATATGAGTCTCTCTCTTGGAAATGGCCTTTGTGGGTGGATCCGCCGTGTTGTCCTCTGAGTCTACTCTCCTAACCTCGATCACCCTGGAGATTAACTATCTCCATGATCAAGTGATGCTGCCTCAGAATACGTCTGGGTCATTGATGGGACCGGGGTTCCTGGGCCAAAGCCACACTTCCATTGTTACACAATGGTAGGAACCTAGTTCATCTCATAAACTAATATCACCCAAAACTGCCTCTTTGGTAGTATCTTTGACAGCGATGTCACCAGCCTTTATCGTCTAGTTTGCCACGGTATCTCAGCTTGGAACTCTTCCAACATACCGTCCCTCCACTGAGGGTAAAGACAATGCCTGCGACTGACTTTCAGTCGACCTTATCACCCTGGAACTTTTCCAATGATTCTCCCCAGGATCCATTGATATTATCTTACTACAACTAATGAGAATCCTAACATCCATTTAGATCTATCTTATAGATCCAAAACCCAGGATTTAGGAGGTATCATTTTGGTCCTATATGGAGAACCCATGTGATAAGAGGAGATTGACCAAGTATAGCATAGGACACACATTCCCTATCAAGAGTATGTTATCCACGTACTCTACGAGGATCGCCACCTTACTCTCTACTACCTTTTTGTATATACAAGGTTCATCTACCATTTTGATGAAGTCAAACTCTTTGACTACCATATCAAAACAGATGTTCCAACTCCGCGATGCCTGCTTTATTCTGTAAAGCATCTTGCACACGTTTCCACTGCTCCCACTGTTTACGAAACCTTCTGGCTGTGTACTTATAGACGTTCTCTTCTAAATCAGTATTTAGAAAAAGAGTCATGACACCCAACCGCCAGATGTCGTAGTCATGGTATGTAGCCGTGGCAAGTAGGATCCGGATGGACTTAAGCATGGCCACTGGAAAAAATTTCATCATTATCCACGCCTGGTCGATGACAAAAACCTTTAACAAGTCTAGCTTTGAAAGTCTCAACTTTTCCATCTACACCAAGTAATCTTCTCAAGATATACTTGCTTCTAATGGGGATTTAACCCTTCAGATATAGCATCAAAAGTCCATACTTTGTTGGTGTACATGGATTCCATCTCAGATCGCTAAGCATCCAGCCATTCTTATAGAGTCCTTACTCTTGATGGCCTGCTCGAAACTAGTTGGGTCATCATCTTATGATGCAATCCTCGCTCCCACTGTCATCGAGAAACCAAAGTATCTCTCAGGAGGATGAGGAACCCTGATAGATCGGCGGAGAGGCTGAGGTTCGTCGGAGATTATTGAATCCTTTGGTTCTATCAAATCATCAGCTGCAGTTTGTATAGCCGGAAATCCTTCCAGTTCTACAGAACTGACCTTGCCTCGATCTTGTCCGGATTCTGCTTTTGATATAGGCCGGACAATCCCAAATCTTAATTTACTTAAGAGATAGGCTCTTCCCATACCATATCTCATATGGAGTGGTAGGAAATGATCTGATTCGAACCTAATTCAATAGGTATGCAGCTTCTTAAGTGCATAACTCCCAAAAGGAAATAGGTAACTCAGTAGTACTCATCATAGAGCGCACCATATCAAACAGGGTGCGATTGCTCCGCCCCGATACACCGTTGTGTTGTGGTGTATACAGAGGAGTAATACTGAGAGAGAAGCTCATTCTCCTTTAGAATAGTCCAAGAATTTCATGCACAAGTATTCTCCTTCCTGATCTCATCATAGGACATAATACTTATAGATATATTGGTTCTCTACTTCTGACTTATATTCTTTGAATTTCTCAAAAAGCTTCAGACATGTGTTTCAACAGAAACATGTGTCCGAATCTTGAGAGATCATCAGTGAATGTAAGGAAGTACAAAGAACCAGTCCTGGCATATGTAGACTGGGGACCTTAATACATCACTATGTATCAGTCCCAAGAGTTCACTAACTCTTTCTCTGTTTTCAGTAAACGGATCTATGGTCATCTTATCTTTGTGACATGACTGGAAAGTTTGATAAGATGTAAATTCAAACTGATTTAAATATGCATCTAAATGTAACTTTAGCTAGTCGGGTCACATTGATATGACCTAGTCTACAATACATCAAGAAGGAATCATTCAATTCTGAACACTTCCTTTTGTGTGTGTTCTGTACATTAAGAACTGTGATCTGATTTAGAATGTATATGCTTTCAGATAACATGCCTGAACCGATCAACTCTTGATATAGGATATGTACAAAACATTATCCAACAATAAAAAATTATATCCTTCTTTAGTTAATAAAGAGACTGATGTGATGTTATATATCAGGTTCGGTATCTAATAACATTCGTTCAGAATCAGTGTGTTCTGGTAATACAGGGTGATAGCGACCAACAGACTTGGCTGCAACACTTGCACCGTTTTCTGTCTCATGAAACTTATCACCCGTTCTCGGTTCTCTACCTTTCTATAGCCTAATGTAACAGATTACATATCTGGGATCCTGATCCGGTATCTAATACCCAGGACGTAGAGGAAACAGAGAAACAGTTCTTTGTAATGAACACACCCGAAGAAGATGCATCATTATGCACTTTCTTCGTTTGGGCGGCATGGTAATTCTGGTATTCCCCTAATTCCTGCTCGGTCTTATAACAATTATAAGTTGGCACGGGACCAACGTTCCCCAGCTTAGTATAACAAGCGGGTTCGGTTAATACATCCATATTATTATCTTGATTAAAGCGTGACATGGTCGCTACCTGGAGAGAGAGAGAAGAAAACACTCTGCGTGCGCTCTTGCAAGATTAGATTGGTTATATATTTTATCTAATCAGGATGGCTCCCACTGTTTTTATCAAATCTTCCTTCAAACCCTAAAAGGAAAGACTAGCCGGGATTAATTACACTCTACAAGTTCGCCAATCTTTCATCCAGGCCAGTGCCGGTACTTTGAGGGAGGTTCCCCATGCTCTCGCACGGACCTAATTAAAGTAAACCTCATTTTCCCAGGGGCGTGACCCCGTTGACACCTTTCTAGACACCTACTTGATTGGATAATTGCAAAGTGCAAAATTCTCCGAGGAGTAACAATTACTCGCAGTCGGTATCGGGATCCAACTATCATATAGAAGGTATGCAATCTCATTGCAAATTTCAACACTTGAAACTCCCGATAAAGGTTTTTACCCCTAGCACTTATGACCTTAACTATGGTCAACAAATCATGAGCACTAGTCAAGTTCTACCCGTCATTTCGTGATTAATTAGACCCACCCATATGACCCTTATAAGGTCAACAAAGTCACGCGACTGTCCTAACTAATCGCATCATATGCGGTGTAGGAAGACATCACTTAGCTACCGTACACTGTGCCTTGACTATGGTCAACAAACACAGTACGAATACTAAGTACTCTACTTTCTAAAATGACGGAGGGTTGCGGATGGTTTTTAGTAAAACCTTTAACGCTTTGAACTTGATCTCGCTGCAGAATCAAATGGTTTTTAAATGGAGTGTTTTTGAGGCTTTGGCTAGTTTCGCTAAAGTGGTCACTCCCGGTGAAGGGATCTCGGCTCTTTCCTCATCGAATGAGGTGCAGGATATTCACAATACCACTATGCAAAGCAAAAACTAGAAAAGCAATCAAAAGACAAACCGAAGGTTGTAGCATCTGCTAGTTATTGCTAAAGAGGTCACCCCCGGTGAAGGGATCGTCGGCTCTTTCCCTATCGAATAAGGTGCTGGATGTTCTACAAGGAACACCGCTATGCAAAGCAACAACTAGAGCTACCTTATTTTTGAAATTCAATTCCACAACATCTTTTAGGTTTATTTTCTTTCATTAATCACATTAATGAATGTCCCATCATTTAAGTCCACCTAAACATCACAGATAAATACAACATACGCTTATGCCATCCACATTCGCCTCGATGTCCCGTCTGCGCCGTTAGGTGAGGTAACTAACGGCAGAGCGGGGCAGGGCTAGCGCGGGTGTAAAACATAAGTAACGTATATATAATATATCATATATACTATATACAATATCTATCTGAACAAATCATATGATCACATCACAGATAACGCAGCAGAAAATATCATATGAAATATTGGATATACTAAGACGTCCGTGTTTTATTTTGAGCCTGTATAAAACACGGATTCCACGGTCGTGATGAATAGCCAATCCCACATCCCTAGACCCCTACGAGAGCGGCAAGCAACCCTACCAATTCTAGAGTTAGGAGACCCGGACTCGGCTCCTCGAGATGGTCTCCCTCTGGACCCTAGAACCCGGTTACTTGTGCTCCCCGCCTTGGGTCTATCCTAATGCGGAAAAGTAAATAATATACAATGGTGACATCATCCTCAACCCGGAAGAGCCCCAATAAAAGAATATTACATACAAGTTTTTTACATGAATCAAAAGAAAAAGCACTCATCTCACATAAAAAAAAACCCCGGCTATTCAAACACGACGATCCAATATAACATATCCAGCAACACATAACATCACATGTCATCAACGTAAGTAAATATGCCCATCCCAATTGTCCTTGACATATAGCAACGAAACCGGCGATATCACATATTACACTTACGGTCGCAGAAAAGAAAGTGCAAAACTACAACAGTTGGAATCCGCAAACTCTTTAGACATCGCATGCCTAACAATTACAAACCCCGCATTTTAGTCTCATTATCGAAAACTCTTTTCAATATCAAGTCGGGCAATTCAACAAGATTCCCGACATCCTGAACGAATTCTCGTCGTAAACTTTAGTAGACGACCACACCCCCGATACCGTCGGTGAAGTGCACCAAGGCGGAACACCGCTGCCGCGAGCACCCGAACGGATGCTTTTGGCGACGGGGTTCTCCTACAGTCACTTAGTCGAGGCTATGGGGCATGGCTATCTATTAAGTTTACCCGGCGAGTATCCGCGTACGCAACGTGACTGCAACGGACTTTTGATCACATCAAAATTCCGTGGCAACCGATCAAATGAGACTAAAGTGTTAGATTTATAACATTCAGATTAGTTATCTCATAACTACTTGTGGATTCCAAATATTGTATCACATTCCAGATAAATAGACAATGTTAAAGTTTCCGATCGAATAATCAAACACCCAAGTTTTCCCGAAAAGCTCAACACATGAAATAAGTTTAAAAACACCCACTTCATGCCACAGTACCAACGGTCCAGCCGTAGAAGGGTCAAGCCAACGCCTAACATGTGGCACGCCGTACTGCCCCAAACCCTAAGGTTCAAAAGGCAGTTCAAGACGGTCACATAATCAAGTTAAGGTTTGTTGTCTTCTAGAGGGTCCATCGCGTTACTTGCACTACTTAGACGTTCTTAAACTACGGAAAAATCCAACACTTGGAAACTTTCCGGCAGGGTAAAAGGTGAGATATTGATATCCGGTCGAACATTTTAACACGTTCTAAAATTACCCGGAAAGAATAAACAAGGTTAAATAATCCGATCGAATCATCGAGTCCCCAATACAACCATAGAAAACTCAACACTTTAGTGGAATTAAAAAATTCCCAGAAAAAATTAACAAGAAAGGACCTAAGAATAATTACATGAAATTACAGGGACTAAGTCACAATTTTGGCCGCGGAACCGCGGCCAAACCCTTGGTTTGGCCGCGGTTCAGCGGTCAAATAATTGACTTAGTGGACCGTACTTCACAGAAATTCTTAGTTTTTCCTGTTTGTTTTTCTGAGCATTTTTAATTCACAAAAATCCACAGTTTTGAAAAATGTACAGAGAAGGGTTTTGTTTAGGGTTTTGGGGTTCGATCGGGTTTCTAATTTCGTCTACACTTCGCCTAAAGCTCTAGCTAGGCTGTGATACCACTGTAGGGTTCCTAGGCACACTAATGAGGTTCCACAAGGCATCAACCATGCCAAAATCAAAAATTTTATGTGCCGAACAACCCTATACAAGATCGTTAACTAGAGGTAAGGCGAAACTACAAGCAAGCAAACTACTTTGCTAGTAAGTGAATGGGAATACAACCTTTGTAGATCTGGTCCTTCACTTCTAAAGCTCCGTGTTGACGTCCCTTCGCTACGATCATCGGGATCCCGAACCCTAGCGTTGGTTTCATCGGAGAAAAGAGCGGGCTAGGTCGCTGACTTCGAAGCCGAAGATGAACTACGTCGGGGAGACTCAAACTCAAGCTATTCCTTCACTTGGTCAAGAACTTTGTGAAGAGAACACCCTATACAACATGGCGAGTGGTAGAGGATGAAGAAATAGGAAGTGGGTTCACTTTAGATTTTGATTTCTCACTCTTGATCTTCACTTAGAAATTTCAAGCAAGCTTTCATCTTCTTGAAGAAGAAGAATAAGAATGAAAAGAATGAATAATGAAAAAAAATAGAAAATGAATAATCAGGTGAAGTCTATCATCTTGCAACCATGGGTGAGTTAACTTTTGTAGAGAGTAAACTAGAGTTTAGGTTGATGGTTAGGTCAAAGAACAAAACAAAATGGTTAGACTTTTTCAAAGATGCTAAGAAGCTTCATGAAGCTTTAAGCCAAAACAAGAAAAGCCACCATTTTGTTTTTGCTAAAAATAAATAAGATAAATAAAACCCTAACCATTAACCTAAACATGGTGTAAGTCATACACACACCCAAGTTTTCATGTATCATCAATCATGATACAAACTAATGCAAAAACATATATCATATATACAACTTGTGCACATTAAGTGAGAAAAACAATCTTAAGTGAACAAATACTAGTTAATGTAAAGTAATATATCAAATATATAATTATACATTAAATCATTAAATCGATACTTGATTTAATGATCCGGTCATATCGCATATAACCGACTAATATCAAGTGTATCAATGTATCGAATCAACACTTGATTCGGTAACCCGACTATATCACATATAACCGACCGATGATACAAATCGCGAGAATAGAACAAAATATCACATACTGATATTATTCTCGGTACCGCACATATCTCATACGCGCTCCTATTTCGTTTCGCTTGAGCCAGGAAACCCCTGTGTAGGACTCTAAAGACTCGTCAATACTCTGGCAGTAGGTGGTGATCATATCAATCACCCACAAGCCGCAAGCGGTCTGCTAAACGTAACGGCCACCCGGGTATTGAGCGATCAGAAGATCAACGAGCAAGCCTGCTCACACTCCTGTGAATCCAACCAGTAACACTTACCGCACAGTCCGGTCTGTTTGTCTGATATGTCGCATATCTCGCCTAGGGGTGGTAAACGTCAGACCCTAGTAGCTTGATAAGTCATGCCGATGTAAGGTCCATAACAAGCATGAAACTACTGATAACACTTACCAGTAAATCAGTGCAACCCTGGCCAGGGATTTCCAGTTATGGCCAGTCGAGCATAGCGCAACATCAACCCCCAATACCGGGAGAGACGAATCCCCTCCTATCGCTCATTGCCTCCATATGAATCGGGACTGTACCCAAAAACCACCAGTTTGCACGACTCAGTAAAGCCGTGGTAGGGTGGAAATCAAAGCACGGTGGGAGACACACAAGACTCTATGACGATCTCGGGTCAACAGAATAAGCTGTACCAGTGTCACCAGAGAACTACCATCTGACGTGAGGTATAATACCATCTGGGAGTTCTCGGTGAGGCCGTTCAGTGTACCCAGTCACCACTGAGCACCCGCATACCATCTCTGATGTCAAACACCAATGGATATAGGTTCATCCATCACCCATCACATGGATCGAGAAGATATAATGATCCGGTCATATCGCATATAACCGACTAATATCAAGTGTATCAATGTATCGAATCAACACTTGATGTATCGAATCAACACTTGATTCGGTAACCCGGCTATATCATATATAACCGACCGATGATACAAATCGCGAGAATAGAACACAATATCAGATACTGATATTATTCTCGGTCCCGCACATATCTCATATGCGCTCCTATTTCGTTTCGCTTGAGCCAGGAAACCCCTGTGTAGGACTCTAAAAACTCGTCAATACGCCGGCAGTAGGTGGTGATCATATCAATCACCCACAAGCCGCAAGCGGTCTGCTAAACATAACGGCCACACGGGTATTGAGCAATCAGAAGATCAACGAGCAAGCCTGCTCACACTCCTGTGAATCCAACCAGTAACACTTACCGCACAGTCCGGTCTGTTTGTCTGATATGTCGCATATCTCGCCTAGGTGTGGTAAACGTCAGACCCCAGTAGCTTGATAAGTCATGCCGATGTAAGGTCCATAACAAGCATGAAACTACTGATAACACTTACCAGTAAATCAGTGCAATCCTGGCCAGGGATTTCCAGTTATGGCCAGTCGAGCATAGCGCAACATCAACCCCCAATACCGGGAGAGACGAATCCCCTCCTATCGCTCATTGCCTCCATGTGAATCGGGACTGTACCCAAAAACCACCAGTTTGCACGACTCAGTAAAGCCGTGGTAGGGTGGAAATCAAAGCACAGTGGGAGACACACAAGACTCTATGACGATCTCGGGTCAACAGAATAAGCTGTACCAGTGTCACCAGAGAACTGCCATCTGACGTGAGGTATAATACCATCTGGGAGTTCTCGGTGAGTCCGTTCAGTGTACCCAGTCACCACTGAGCACCCGCATACCATCTCTGATGTCAAACACCAATGGATATAGGTTCATCCATCACCCATCACATGGATCGAGAAGATATACGTTAGTCTACTCTGGAATATCGATGCCCCATCTCGATATTCCCACGACTAGGAACATTGAAGGAAGTACTCATTGACTACCCAGGCCCTACTAGTATGATCTGCATCATAATCCTGGAAGTCGAGCACACATCCTAAGGGCTTTATCAACATGTAATAGAGAGACTGGAAGTATACATGTTAAGATAAAGAGCAACCAGATAGCGTACTATCATGTCGAGCAAGAAAGTCCTACCTATATATGTCCAAGCATCCACTACAATATACATCCTATGTACAGTAATGGCCTCTAGGGCATACATATAACTAACAACTACAACTAAATGAAACAATGCATATCGACATAATCCTGAGTGTGGGATGATATAATATAAAATCTCATGCAAAAATCATCAGCATGGAAAAACACCAGTGTCCCTCATTGACACATCAAATCCCAAATCCTCAGGCACCGCATCCTCAGATCGACCCTCACATCCTGTAAGTCTCACGAAAACCTGAGTGTCAAACACCGACACTCGAAACATCATGAAACCCGTGTCTAGCATCGACACGTAAATCCTCATAACTCAGGTGCTATCACCATGACTGGCCCTGACGATATGTCATACCTCACTCCGGTCGGTATCCCCATGATAACCGCCGAGTCTAAATACAATCATCGGTAGGTAGTGGTCCTACCGCCAGGCTTATCTTCTACACCATGAAATCACCACTCGCCCCGGGGTACCATACCGTGTCCACCATGTACCCGCAGACGGTGCCTCCCGCTCCTCGAATCGGGTATCACAAGCCAAATCTCAGAACCGAGAAATCACATGGTGGACGCACTGAAATATCATATCAGGAGAAACCGGGTTTTCAAAAAATACATAGTTTTCTTGAAAATATCCCCCACGGTCCTCAAATCCATAATCACATGAAATCCATATCTCAATGCATAAAATTCACGTAAAACTGATATATGCAACATAAAACATCAATATGAGCATATAAAGGGAAAACCGCTCTTTAAATGAATCCAGCTTTTTAGAATATATCTTGCGGTTCCCAAAACCTCCGAAAAACAATGCTGCATCATATAAGGTGTACATGTAATTGTAGCAAGGTTTAAGTATCTACATGTAAGCTAGTATGTATGATGCAAGTCATAAGTGCAAGGATCAACAACTCAATATCATATATCAAACAATACCACTTGGGGTATATACAACTATATCGAAAATATGCGGTGTACATGTCAATATGAGTGCATGATATACATGTAACTATAATAGACTATGTGGGTGTACATATCAATATGAGTGTATGATATATAATATAGCTATAGTAAGGTATACATGTAACGTCTTCAAAATAATAAAATATGATTTTTGGGAAATTTTATAATTTAATATTATTTTAATGAATATTTTAATATTCTGGTATAATTAAATACAAATAAATGGGGGGAAATTATGGAAAATTCTAAAATAAGGTATTTTATGGAATTATGCCATTTTAATGTTTTTAAGATTAGTTATATGCTAATTTAGTGCTAATCGCGATTAAGAATCGCTAATTGGATTTTTAGCTTTTTTGTGCAAAAATGTGCACATATCATTTTCCACACTTGTTACACTTATGTTACATTCTTTTGCCATGGTTTTTCTTTTGGGTCTACTATTCAAGTGAGAAGAGTTTAGAAAAGAAAAGAGAAAAAGGTAAGTGATGATGAGAGAGAGAGAGTAGGTTGCTTTGACTTAGACTCTTTCCTTCATCATTTTCTCCCATCTCATTTCTCTTTCCCCTCTCCCATGGAGCTGCTGCCCTCTCCCTCACTCTCACCCTCTTCACTAAAACCCTATATCCATCATGAAATCCAAGCCAAAACCCCATTCCCAATTCACAAAACTTACTCCCAAGCTCACTAGCTACACATTGAACCTAGCAAGATTGGATTTAGAGGACTTTGAGCAACTCAAGAATTTTCTTGAGTTGCCAAAGGAGGTAATTTCTGCACCTATTAGAGTAGTATTTCAATTCCTTGTGTATCTATTCTAGTTTCATATCGATATTGTGATGTTTGTGGATTTTAGAGAATTCAAGTTAGGGTTTAGGGTAAAACTGAAATTTAAGATGGAATTGAGGATTTAGGTGACCTTAGAATCCCTTGTGTGATGCTAATTTGAACCCAAACCTGAACTTGAAACCAGAATACGGAATTACGGAATCGATATCGGGGAAAACTGTAAATCTGGAGGTGTTTTGTGGAATCTGCTATAACCCCGAGACCCCTAAAATAAAACTGAGTTGACAGTGAGATGTGCAGGCACCAGAGAACCATCACCCCAAACCCTAGCACCCAACTCCAAAGTGAGGCCGCCAATTATCCCATTCTGGCCGTAATTTGCGGCCAGAGCAGGGTGGATTTGCCTCGTTTTCTGTGCATGGCCCCATTTCCTCTAGTATTGACCCTGGGTATGTCTAGTTTTGACTGATTCCATCTAGGGTAAAATCTGGGTTGATTTTCCTATGTTGGTGTATGATTTACGACTTGATTTAGCATGGATTTTGGTGTTTTGTGATTCATTCCTGTCGGGTGGCGTTTGGACGTCAACGACAAGTGGATATTGATTGTGTTTACATGCGAGTCGATAGGTTTTTACCTATGCGGGTAGCGTGTGCTATTATGGTTTCCGATGTGATTTTCATGTGCTTTAGCATTGTGATATACTTGTAGGTACACTACGAGATGTTGAGGCAAAGAAGATGAAGATGGCGACATCGGCACCGACACATGAGAAGCAAGGTGAGTAGATTATATCTACGGGGAGAAGTCGGGTGGATGGCGTATAGCGCCCCCACAGTCCGTGGTGATGTATACGAATACGTATACACACATATATTTATTATGTGTTGTTTAGGGTAATTGATGGTAATAATGGATTATTGGTGATAAGGATGTATTGGTTGAGTATAGTGCGAAACCCTAGAGTAGTGGTTGCACCCACACTCACACGTACACACATACTTGCATACATTCTTTCATATATCTGTGCGCATATGATGGTGGGTATATCTACACATGGGTATGGGACTATGTGTTCATATACGGGTTTTGAGGATGATACGTGGGATTGAGATGAGTCGATGAGATTCGATTGAGGCCGTGAGATTTGGCGACATGATAGAGTCGTATTGGAGATGTGATATGATGGTAGTGATGCCTGTCATGTGATGAGATATGTGGCATCGACTCAGATTTAGGTGGTTTCCATACCCCTCTCTTTTGACTTGACTGTGAGTTCGTAGTTCGCATAGTAGGCATTAGACTAGACCCGAGTCATACCTATTTCAAAACTAACGAATCGGGGATACTTTAAAGACAAGCAAAAGGGTTTATACGGATATTTAAAAAGGCGCATCTTTTCTTAAAACACCGTAGCCCTTATTTTACCAAAAGCCCTGATTCGTCTTATTTCAAAAGGCAAGGTTGCATGATATATCTATTGAGGCAGGTTCTCTACTGTTGCGTTGACATACTCGATTTCCGCTTATTCATGCTATTCGCATTGCTTGCATATGTTTATATGCGCATACTATTATTCCATACGGCAGGATATATTGTTACTTGCATTTCACTTATATTGTCACATTCATCTTGCTTCCTGATTATACGCATTGAGATAGTTTGTTTCTATGATATTTCTGGTTTTGAGAAAGGGCTGACCCGGACTGACGGATGCCCGATATATTGAGAGAGGGCTGACCCGGACTGACGGATGCCCGATATATTGAGAGAGGGCTGACCCGGACTGACGGATGCCCGATATATTGAGAGAGGGCTGACCCGGACTGACGGATGCCCGATATATATTGAGAGTGGGCTGACCCGGACTGACGGATGCCCGGTATGTGAGGATTTACGTGCCGATGCTAGGCACATGTTTTCATGATGTTTTCGAGTGTCGATGCTAGGCACTCAGGTTCCATGCTTTTGGTTTTATCCTCATATTTTCCATGCATATGCTTTATGACATTTACATGCATGATGGTTATTGTCATTGGATGACGAGTGGGCGGGATCCACGTACATGCAGATTGATTTCATTGTTTCTACCTCATATTTATGATATGCTATTACCTGAGGCACTGGCACGAGCATTTGGCACTACACTCATGTATAGAGATTACTTTGCCAGTTTAGCATGTTTCAGTCTTATTCATATTGAGGTTTATATATCTGATCGTATTGACCTAGGATGGGTCATGCATTCGATCTCTACTTGTAGATATTTTTCTATTCACGAGTTGGCAACTCACCCCCGTTGTGCCACAGTTCTTGCAGGTTTTGCCGTACAGGTTCCTTTGCGGCATTTCTGGCACACTGCTTCCTTATGGGTGACTTGCGTTGGTAGGTGGGTTCTTTTGTATTAGAACCGCCATTGTTCATGTATTATTCATTGTATCTAGTAATTCCATCAACCCAAGACTTGTATATTGTTTCAGATTTAGAAAACAGTGTTGTATTATTTCGACCTTAGGGTCACGCTTGTAGTATTACGGTTTTCTGGCTGTTTGAGTTTCTTTTTGGATTTTGATCCTCGCCCTTTGGGCGTTGTATATTATTATTGCTTGCGTGGTTGTGACCGTCGATTGACGAAGAGCTAGCTCCCGCTTGGGGATGCCTTTTATCATTTCATATATATTATTCTTGCTGTACCCCGTTTGGGGCCAGTTTTTACAAAGGAAACTCTGCCGAAATTTTCAGGAAAGGTTACACATTTTAAAAATACACATTCGGCTTAGTTATTTAAAAACTTTGATTTTTGAAACATGATTTCCTTACTTTTCAAAACCAGTTTTCCTTATTTACTCTTTAAATGGTTTTAGATTGCTGGGCTTTTGGCTTACTTGGATCAGATGGGGTCCTATAGACTTCATATGGTTCAAGGGCCAGTCACGTGCTCTTTCGGGTCGTGACAATACATGAAATGGAATAAGTGTTACTACCTCAACTATTCCTGCCCAAAGCAATGTCACGTATATAAGTATCAAAAATATCTCATATGCACAATGGGATAAGGGCTACTACCACAACTATCCCTATCCACTACCGTATCACGTATGTAGGTGTCAACAATATATATCGGCTTGTGCGTGTCATGGCAATTACTGACGATGTGGGTGTAGCATAATATTTAGTGCTCGTGCAACATGAACCGTTAGTAATGTGTTATATCTAAAGGTACGAGTCAAGTACAACAGATAATGCTATGCAATGACATTCATATGAAAGTAAAGAATATGCAAATACTATGCAGCTAACATATCAAATTCGCCCCGACGCATAACGCCATACGGGCGATTTCCCCGTAGATGTTAAATCTACTCACCGATGGTCTCGAGCTATGAAAATCCGACCACCTGCTTCCCCTTGTCCGCAGCACCTGAAATCCCTGCTTGCGAACCTAAAATTTCATAAATACAACACATAAGCTAAATATCCTATAATGACGAAAAGATAACGAAATGCAATGAAAACGCCCGGAAATTTCACTGCGCGCTTAGCGCATCTATCGTGCACGATACCGGCCAAAACCCTAATTGGGGTCGCTAAACTACAAAACACCAAGTCTGGACCCCGATTGTCCCGATCGCGCAACATAACACAAAAATTACGAGGAATACGCTAGATATAATCTCGCAACGACCAAACAAACCCTACGCCGGAAAAACCTCGAAACCTAGTAAGCGACCTATCGCAATATTTCGCACTAGTTTCAAGCTAACGCATATCTAGCGATTACAAACACCTTAAAATAGCTTAACTAAGCTATCTAAACCATTCCTATATTTTTAACACTCGCTAATTATGTTTTAGCAAAAACCTAGTAAGCAATTTGCATAATTAAACCAAAGTGTTCATTAGCAAAAATTAACATTTTCTACTAGGTTAATCTTTTCCAAAGCACAAATTAACACTTTAAATGAACACTAATCACTTAAACAAACTTTAACCCTAACATGAATTTCTTAAAACAAAAATAAATGAATTAATCATGATTTAAAAGCTATACAAAATACATAATTAGCTAGATTAAGATTAAAGCAATGAATTAAGGTTTAAGGATAGAATTTATACCACTTCAAGAACTCACAAAACCAACATGCTTCATCAACCCTAGCAACCAAAACCCATGTTTTGTTGAAAATCCAAACAAACTTAGTGAAGAGAATGATGGTTTAATTTTTATATAGTTATTTTTGGATTTATTTTTGGAATTCTTTTGAAGAATTTTGAAGAAATAATGAAGAAATGAGCTTGGGAAATATTTTGGATAGAAATTTGAGATAAGGCTCGGCCATGGGGAGGTTGGGGGTATTTTTGTGAATTTTTGGTGAAGAAATTGCTAGGAAAATGAGTAATAAAAGCTAATAAATGCACTTTGCCACCTTTACACCTTTTCTTTTCTTTTTAAAATAATTCCTTTTGCACTCCAAAAATATCTAGATATTTAAAAAGAAGTTTCTAAAATAATTCTCGTGACAAAATTAATTTATTCACAAGAGAAATTTTTTCCCGATTTACGTGCTCAAAATACCGCTTAAAATAATATTTTATTTTGGAAAAATTCTATCTGAACCAAAATCACCCAAATACTCCCAAAGTTCACGCACAAGCTTTATTTTAGCCAAACTAGGTGTCGGTAAGCTTATACGGACGTTTGATCAAAATCGGGTTAAAACGGGAAAAACCGACAACTTTGCCCTAAAACGGGAAAATTAGCAAAACGATTTCTAAAACGTTGCAATTTCATTGTTGGCGCATATACAGATACGGTCACCCTAGATATCATAGTATTACCTTTATGATATAGTTGACCTAGGAGTCGTTGTTTATTCGATTTCTACTTGTTGATATTTTTCTACTCACGAGTTGGCAACTCACCCGCGTTGTGCCACAGTTCTTGCAGGTTGACCGCACGATCAGTAGCGGCATCGTTGGCACATAGCTACTTTTGGGTGATTTGCTTGGAAGGTGGGACATTTGTATCGTACCCACTCTTGTATTTAATATTCATATTGTATCTAGTCAACTCCATCAATCAAAATTAGTAATTGTATAAGTAATGAGACTTAGTGAAACTTGTGGTTGCGAGACTTAGAGCGAGGGGTATTCCGCTGCTAGTGGTTTTGATGTCTTGCTTATTTCTTTATCTTTTGTGGTGATCTTCGTTGTTGGCCATCGTATACTCATATTTATGCTCTGCGTGGTTGTGGATCCGCCATTTGGCGAAGAGCTAGCTCCCGTTTGCGGATGCTTTTATATTATCATGTATTGTGGTTTTGGATCAAAAATACAAAGAATGTGCTGCCCAAATTTCTTAAAAAGTCGAAACATGTTTTTCAACTAATAAATTCCACTTGCGTTTTCATGTTCCTTTACATATGCATTTAGAAAACATTGATTTCACTCTATCTTTATTCCAAAACTTAACCTCTTTTATTTTCTTAAAGGTTTAGATTTCTGGGTTCGGCTTACTTGAATTACGTTGCGCCTTTAGACGTGGTGTGATTTAAGTGCCGGTCACGAGCTAATAATTTAGGTCGTGACAGTTGTATAATTTTTTTTACTGTTTTTGCTCCTAGGACAGACCCAAGGTGGGGTGCACAAACTACCGGGTTCTCGAAGTGCCGAGTGGCCTACTCACTTTGTTGAGGGAGGTTGCTTCACTTCGGGAATTTGGCGGATAGTTTGCCGCACCCATAGGGGTCTAGGGTGGGGTTTGGCTATTCATCATGACCGTAGAACCCGTCTTTCATTAAGGGCTTAAATGAAATACGAAATTCCTAGTATATCCAATGTATTCATCTGTGATCTGGAATGTTTATAAATACGTGGGAAGAATGGCTATTTATATATGAGATATATAATAAACGTTGCTTATGTTTTGCACCCGCGTTAGTCCAACCCCCGCTCTGCCGTTAGTTAAGTAACCTAACGAGGCCTCGTGGCGAATGCGGATGGCATATGCGTATGTTCTATTTTCGTTTCTATTCTGTGATGTTTAGGAAACGTAAATGATGGGACAACATTAATGTGATTAATGTTAAGAAAAAGAAAACTAAAGATGTTGTAGAATCAAACTTTTTAAATGGGTAACTCTAGTTTTTGCTTTGCATAGTGGTATTCCTTGATGAATATTCAGCACCTCATTCGATGAGGAAAGGGCTGAGATCCTTTCACCGGGAGTGACTCCTTTAGCGAAACTAGCAAATGTTACAAAGCACTCGATTGTTTTTATAGTTGATCTAACTTTTTATTTGCATCGTGGTATTCATAAATATTCAGCACCTTATTCGATAAGGAAAGAGCCGAGATCCCTTCACCGTGAGTGACCTCTTTAGAAAAATTAGAAAGATACTACAAAACCATTCGACTTTTAAAACTGGAGCGTAAACCACTCATTTCATCAGATTCTACAACGATATCAAGTTCAAAACGTTAAGGGTTTTCAAAAAAACCATCCATTGCCCTGCGCCATTTTAGGAAGCAGAGTATTTAGTATCCGTGCCACGTTTGTTGACTATAGTTAAGGCGTGGTGTATGGTAGCTAAGTGATGTCTTCCTACAAAGCATTTGATGCGATCGATTAGGACATTCATATGATTTTGTTGACCAAACTTAAGGGTCATGCGGGTGGGTCTAAATCAATCACGAAATGGTGGGTAGAACTTGACTAGTACTTATGATTTGTTGACCATAGTTAAGGTCATAAGACATTAGGGGTAAAAATCTTATCGGGAATTTCAAGAGTTTAAATTTGCAATGAGATTGCATACCTTCTATTTGATAGTTGGATCCCGATCCCACTGTGAGTAAAAGTTACTCCCGGGAGAGTTTTGCACTTTACAATTACCTAATCCAGTAGGTGTCTAGAAAGGTGTCAACGGGGTTATGCCTATAGGAAAACGAGGTTTATTTTAATTAGGTCCATGCGAAAGCACGGGGAACCTCCCTCGGAGTACCGACACTGGCCCGACCGACTGGTTAGCGAACTTGTAGATTGCAATTAATCCTGGCTAATTTTCTTTTTATGGTTTGAAGGAAAATTTGATTAAAAGCAGTGGGAGACATCGATTAGATAAGATTAATAACCAATCTAATCATGCAAGAGCAATCGCTGAGTGTCTTCTTTTCACTCTCCTAATGGCAGATACATATGACGTGACTTAATCTTTTATTAGACAAGAATAAACTCACGGGACCGAATTACAAAGATTGGCTGAGGAACATAAATATTGCCCTGACCTATGATAAGATCGGATACGTCCTGACTACTCCAGACCCTCCTAGCCCAGGCCGTGATTCTTCAGTTGCGGATAAAGAAATCCATAAGACATGGGATATAGACTGTGCAACAGCCAAGTGCCTCGCGCTTGCTTCTATGAACAATGAACATCAGAAGCAGCATAAGAAGATGGATGTACAATCCATCTTTCTCCATACAAAGGAGTTGTATGGAGAGCAATCTTGTACTCTCCGATACGAGGCATCTCGAAAGTTGTTTCAGATGCGGATGGCTGCTGGCACGTCTGTAGGTGACCATGTATTGTATAAGATTACACTTATCGAAGAACTTGAGGACCTGGGTTGGACCATGGAGAACGAACAGTATGTTGATATTGTTTTACATTCGCTTTCCCCTGCCTTTGCTCAGTTCATTGTAAACTTCAACATGCACAACATGGAGAAGTCATTACCTGAACTCCTCAATATGTTGAGGAGTGCAAAGAGCACGCTAAAGGTAGCGAAAACTCCCACTCTAATTGCTGGGCCATCTTACTCTTCCCTCCCGAAAGCCAAGGCCAAGGGAAAGAAGAAGAAGAAGAATCCCATCAAGCCAAGAGGAAGAGTGAAAAAGGCACCGGGAAAGGACAAGATAGAGGCTGCTGCGATAGGATGAGGGGAATGCTTCCACTGCCACCAGACTGGGCACTGGAAGAGAAACTGTGTTGGATACCTGGCCGGCCTCAAGAAGAAGAAGCATGGTGATGCTTCCACTTCAGGTGTGTTTGTAACGGAAAACCGTTTTTTAATTAACTCTACTTCTTGGGTATTAGATACCGTGTTAGGATCTCACATCTGCAATTGTGTGCAGGGGCTGAGAAATAGCAGGTTTTTGAAGAAAGGTGATCACACTCTCCGAGTTGGGAATGGTTCCTCTGTACATGCTACAGCGGTAGGAGAGTATCACCTTAGTTTGTTGTCGGGTTGTATATTGGTTTTGAACCCATGTTATTTTGTACCTTCGATGTTATGTAATATTATATCTGTATCGTTGTTGGACAATGCTGGATATAATTTTGTATTACAATCTAATGTTAAGAACATTAACCTTAATCAAGAGTTGATTGGGTCTGGTACATTAAATAATGGGATATACATCCTAAACCAGCACACAGTTTTCAATATACAACACACAAACAAAAGAAAGGTTTCAGACATAAATGAAGCTTTCATTTGGCATTGTAGACTTGGTCATATTAACGAAACAAGACTAACCAAGCTACATAAAGATGAATATTTCAACCCGTTTGAATATAAATCTTATGCGACTTGCCAGTCTTGTATCAATGGTAAAATGATCAAAAATCCGTTTAATGGACACGGAGAGAGAGCTGCTGAACTCTTAGGCCTCATACATCGTGATGTATGTGGACCAATGTCTACACATGCGAGAGGTGTTTTTTTGTACTTCATAACTTTTACTGATGATTTCTCGAGATTCGGACACGTGTTCTTGTTGAAACACAAGTCCAAAGCCTTCTAAAAGTTTAAGGAGTATAAATCTGAAGTAGAAAAACAAATAGGCTTGAGTATCAAAAAACTTCGATCGGATCGAGGAGGTGAGTATCTAAGCTCAGAGTTTCTAGATTTCCTAAAAGAGAATGGGATTCTCTCTCAGCTCACTCCTCCGTACACACCACAGCACAACGGCGTGTCGGAACAAAGAAATCGTACCCTATTAGAAATGGTACGATATATGATGAGTGATGTTGAGTTACCAAAATCATTCCGGGGGAACGCATTGGAGACTGCGATTTATCTATTGAATAGGGTTCCGACCAAAACCATGCCTACCACTCCATATGAGATATGGTATGGGAAGAGACCATCTCTTAAAAGAGTTAGGATATGGGGTTGTCCGGCTTTTGTGAAAAAGCAGAATCCGGACAAACTTGAGACACGATCGGTTTTGTGTAAATTTGTGGGATATCCAAAACACTCGTATGGATATCTTTTCTACCACAAGGAAGAACAAAGGGTGTTTGTTTCTTAGTATGCCACATTTTTAGAAAATGAATTTTTTACAAATGATACTGATAGCAATGCGGTAGAACTGGAAGAAATTCCAGATACACAAACAATTACCGATGATTTGGTTGAAACCGAGGTTGCAATAGAACTTGACGAACCTCAGCCACTCCGTAGATCTAGTAGGACTTCTCGTCCACCTGATAGAAACTACGGTTTTCTAATTGATGGTGATAGAGAAGATTGCATCATGGATGATGATGATCTTACTAGTTTTCAG
This sequence comes from Agapanthus africanus, assembly GCA_030015575.1. Lineage (NCBI taxonomy): Eukaryota > Viridiplantae > Streptophyta > Magnoliopsida > Asparagales > Amaryllidaceae > Agapanthus > Agapanthus africanus. The sequence continues at coordinate 215,814,841 of JASDDO010000004.1, forward strand.
CAAGCTTTCACGATTGGTGACTCGGTGAAGTGGCTGGATGCCATGAGATCTGAAATGGAATCCATGCACACCAACAAAGTATGGACTTTGGAGGTTTCACCTTCTGGAATAAAACCCATATGGTGCAAATGGATCTTTAAGAGAAAGATCGGTGTGGATGGTCGGTGGAGACCTATAAAGCTAGGCTGGTCGCAAAAGGATTTCTTCAAAGTCCAGGCTTGGACTATGATGAAACCTTTTCACCAGTCACGATGCTCAAATCCATTCGGATCCTGCTTGCCATAGCTTCTCACTATAATTATGAGATCTGGCAGATGGATGTTAAAACGGCATTTCTAAATGGTGATTTAGAACAATGCGTTTTTATGGATCAGCCAGAAGGCTTCATTGATAGTGGGAGCAGCGGAAAAGCATGCATGTTGCTTAAATCCATCTATGGATTAAAGCAGGCATGACGGAGTTGGAACATCTGCTTTGATGATACAATCAAAGAGTTTGGTTTTATTTAAAATATAGATGAACCATATATTTATAAAAGGATTGTAGAGAATACTGTTACATTCCTCGTATTATACGTGGATGCCATTCTCTTGATAGGAAATGATGTTCCTATGCTACAATTAGTCAAACTATTCTTATAACAGAGGTTCTCCATGAAAGACCTGGGTGATGCCTCGTACATTCTGGGGATTAAGATCTATAGAGATAGATCAAAGAAATTATTGGGATTGTTCTAATCGAGATGCATTGACACCATACTAAAGAGGTTTAGTATGGAAGATTCCAAGTGCGGTAATTTACCCGCTTGTCACGGGATCACCCTCTCCAAAGAGATGTTTTCCAAAGACTGATGAGGAGAGGGCTCGCATGTGTAAGTGCACGGCGGCGCCCCGGCCGTCAATCTGAGGCCAAAATGCGGAAACGATAATTTACTTTAACTTTTGAACCGGCACCACCGCGCACTAAAATCCCCGGATCGGGCCATTAATCTAATTCTAGCTAACTAAAGAACGGGTAGAGAGATATACCGAGCGATCCGTGTCCTTCGGTCTTCTCGACGTCGTCCCGATCTCCCCGCGGAATCTACGGTCTTCAACTCCTCGTCGAAAGGGCACCACTTCGCCGGGTTCTTTTACGAGCTCCCACCTCTGGACCGAGGCAACTCGGGCACGAAGTTGGCGAGCCGACGTGCCCAAGGATTGCTATAGAATACGTGTAGTGCTCTATGTCTCATTTGGGGTTACTAGAAGTTGCCTTTGGTGGAGGATTGATATGATAACATTTTGGAGATGAAGTTGGGGATTTTTTGCAAGCACAAGAGAACCAAAAATCCCCACCAAAAAATTGGGCAGCCCCCTCCCTCTATGGCCGGCCATATCATGGTGAAGGGAGTAAGAATGAGAGAGAGGTGTATGGATGATGGAGCCACTAGAATTATGCAAGAGAGAGAAAAGGTCATGATAATAAGCAATGATCACAATCAATGTCCAACACTCCATCATCCATCATCACACCTAAAGGCAAGCAATCATGAAATCATGGAGTCAATGAAAGCTACACCCATCATGAAAACTATCATGAAGCAAAAGAAAGTCAAGGGTGGGAGAAACATCATGATACAACAATATGCAAAGACAACCCTCCAAAATGCTTATTTGCACAACTGCAAATAAGCCCTCCTCCACCAATTTTCAGCCAATGAAAGATACAAAGGAAAATGGCCGAAACGGAATGCAAACTGGCAACTTCATAAAACTGATCCCGTAATAAATTACAAGAAAACCCCGCTACTGTATATACATACCGGCATTTGTATTCCGACCGAATACAAATGCAATGAGACAAAATCTATACTGTACTATAATAGGATCCGGCTTAAACCAAAACCCGGTAGTATTATCCGTCCGATCATGATGCGTGCAATACCGCACGTATCTGATCGAACCCTTCCATATCTCCATACGACCTCTACAGCGTTTCGCCCAAAACTTGAGAAACTGGTCTGTGGGGGACTCTAAAGACTCGTCAATACTTTGGTTGTGGATTTAACCACTAGCACGTCAAAGGTATTAGCCTATACGTAACGGGCTACCAGGTATTGACCAAAAGGGACGTCGATGAGCGAACTCATCCTGACACCCTACTGATCCTGTCAGTGACAATATCCGTACAGTCCAGTCCATTCGTCTATGAGCATCGCATGGCGGGCCAAGGGGGTTGGTAAAAGTCAGACCCCCAAAAGCGGTACAAGTCGTGTCGGGGTGTAGCCCAGAACACCCTGAGATACTACTGGAATACCTACCAGCAACTCTCCTGCCTTGGCCAAGGACTTCATGTAAGGGCTCTCCTAGACACAGCGCGACCTCACCCCCAATACCGGGAGAGACGAACCCCTGAAGATCCGCTCACTGCCTCCATGTGGCTCGGGACTGTACCCAACTAAAACCTGTTTGCATGTCTCCTTTGAGCGTGGTAAGGTAGTAATCAAAGTACAGTGGGAACTCACACGAGACAAATGACGATACTCAGGTCGATGAACTAACCTGTACACGTGTCACCAGGGACCTGCTATCTGACGTCAGGTATAAGACCAACTAGCATGTTCCCGGCGAGTCCTGTCCGGTGTACTCATAACCCAATGAGCACCTGTATACATCTTAGGTGAACCAACTGACACCAGTGGCTTGTGAGATCGGCCATCGCCCCTCGTCGGGGTCTCGACTGTATACACTAGTCTACTCTGGAGTATCGATGCCCTGTCTCGAAACTCCCACGACTAGGGACCTTTTAAGGATGTGCTTATAGACTACCAGCTCTTACATATATGATCGCCCTCATACTGCTGGCAGTCAAGCAAGAATCCTAGGGCTCTATCAACGTGCAATAGTGACCTGTAAGGTCACCTAAAGCAGTACACGATGATAAAGATAAACCAGATAGCATACTATCATCTTGAGTAAGACTGTCCTACCGGAATAGGTCCTCCCTCAATCATTGCAATTACGTGCCTGTGATCCAATAATTGCCTCTGAGGGCACTATCTCCAACAATCTCCTACTTGCACTCAAGGCTAATTATTGTGATATCGCATACTCACAGCCCGTGTGATACCGAACACCCAACTCCTCTACTAGTCAGTCTGACCAACATCGTTTGCAAAACTATTGCGTTTGAGGAATAGCCTCAGTGAGTGGATCCGCCTTGATGTTTCTTTCTATGTCTCTCTATATCTCAAGTTCGCGGAGAATGCCATCTCCCGAAATGAGCAATACCTGTCTTAGAATGTGTCTGGATGTCTGATGGGACATAGCTCATAAATGAACTCCAAATCCAAACTTCTTAGACTGTATCGTCGACTGAACTTAATCAGTGACCTGCGCCAGGCCTCCCTCGGTATCCGCCTGGACCGCCTGTCCAAAATACTTCCCCTCCTAAGAAGGAAAACTATAACTCTGACAACCTCTCTGTCATCCATGTCACCTTGGAAGCCTTGAACGATAACCGTCACCTGAATGAGGCTGACGTTATCATATCCCTAGAACATCCACTTATGTTCTAAAACTGCTTCCCCAATGTTTTTCCAGGATTGGGTCAATATCAATTTATTGCATCCACTGCAAAAACAACATCTGGTGTGGTACTTGACATCTCATGATTGACTCAATTGCCTAAGCAAGTGATCTGCCAATCATGCACATCCCTCTCCCCTTTAGTCTGTAAGACACTTTTAGAGAGGGCGACTCCATCACCTGCAGGTATACTACCGTGCCAGGAGTCGTCCATTCTAAAAACTCTTAGAATGTTATCTAAGTACCCTGATTGGAAAACTACCTAAATCTAGATCTAAAACCATAGATCCAGTAACCAGAATGTCTGATATAATATCCAAGTCCCATGTGGAGAAACCACTGTGTGACAACCAAAGTATAACCGGTCGTAGTATAGGAATATCACTTCCTACTCTGTGTATGTCATCCAAATACCAGGACATCACACCCTACTACCTTCTCAACAGATCCATCCCCTATTCTGATGAAGTCAAACCTATGACTGTCACATCAGAAATAGATGATCTATCTCCGCTATATCTGCTTTAGTCTATAAATAGACATAAGCTACTTGTCCACCAATGCTTCCGCTGCTCCTACTGACTACGACAACCCTCTGTCAGAGTCATATACACGTGCACTTCTAAAGCTATTTTAGAACGACGCTATACTCATCCTCCTGCCGGGTCTCACAGTCTGGAACAACAGCAATGGCAAGTCTGGGTAAACAAGAACTTCCCTGCCACCGTCCTTGAGCATACTGAAGTACCTCTCAGGTGCCTGAGGTTACCCACTTTATCTACGGAGTGGCCAATGGAATGTCAAACCAGAATGAATCTTTAGGTTCTTATCAAATCTTCAGTAATCGTTTGCGGTTCTGGAATCACTTCCAGTTCTACCATACTCCCACTATTGTTTTCTGAAAAAATCTATTTTATTAAAACTGTGGCGAGTCTAGAACAATATCGCTATTGATCTTCCAGATGGTAGAAAGTCAACCCTCGTCATAGCCTGGGTCAACCCACAAACAACCATTACAGAAACGTGCCTTGAGTTATCCAGAGTCTGGTTTTAAGCATAAGCCGGACAACTCCCCGTACCTTAGCAATGTCAAGATATGAACTGTTCTATATCCAATATAGAAACAGAGGCATTGATTTAATTGAACCAGATTCAAATCATGCAGCTTTCTCCAGTGCATGTCTACTAAATGGAAGGAGGCCGATCAGCGTTACTCAACTTAGGAATGCTTCCAATTATGAGTAACCTGAAAGAGAGGCAAGTTCTCTTAATCATTACTATCAACTGAATACCATTCACAAGTATCTACATCTTCGATCACTTTGAAGAATCCTGATACTTGCAATACCTGGTTCTCTACTTTATTCATATACCTATAACTTCTCAAAATTCGGATCCTGTGTTTCCTTGAAACACTTGTCTAAAAATTAGAGAAGTCATAAGTAAACCGAATATAGTACGAGGACCAACCCCTCTGCCCTAATGGACGCTGGACAACATACAATACTCTGTACAAGTTCTTTGAGTCTAATAACTCATTCCCTGTGTGTCGTAGGTTGAAAACTGTACTTATGGTTAAGAAGAATTACACCGCTGTTTAATGCTCCTTATCTAACCATCCACTGATATAGGTAAATGTCATGGACATAATTTCAAAAAGGTATATCTCACTCTATAAAAATAGACGTACAGATATATCAATTTGAAATTGGTGCATAACAGCGGATATTCAAAACCAAATATTTGTCGTCCGGCAAACATCCCAGGTGACTTCCTCAAATATCACCGATTACAACGAATCCCGATATAATGAGGATGATCACCTAATTCCCAATAACATACTCCCACTCATCATCTGTAAACCATACAGATGTGAGATTCATACCTGGTAAATACATACCCTGGAGCAAGTGTCTAATTGGGAAATCAGTTTTCTATTAACAATATATACAGTGAAACTCAAACATTGAAATGTTTCGTAGGGGTTTCCTGGTATTCCTAGCAATGCCTCTTCCATTATCCAGATTCACAACTGTAACCGTATAATTCTTTGCCATCTCTCCAAATCCCTTTATATGTCTTTAGTCGTTACCTTCTGTACACCCATTTAGGCCAAATGGTTTTCTTCCTTCCCTACCGTTCGGTACCAGCCTATGGTTTGGAAGAAGACTATCCAATAAGCATAATGGGTATGCTGTCCTAATCCTAGGAGCACTCGCAATGCGAGAGAAGGTGAAGATAAAAGACAATCGAATAAATCTTATTCCTATTTCTCCTGAACCAGAATCCATCCCCGAACTGGAACAAGTTCCTTTCGAGTTCGTATATAACCATACGATGGAGTATCTAATAAACTGTGGATCTTCGTAGTGATACGGAGTGTTCTGGAGAAATACAAAGGTGATGTGGAAGTGGCGATGAAATACTTGGTTTGGTCGTGAATATCAGTCGCAATTTACTTTGCCCTCTTACTAATCCCTTGATATGTCTTTACTTAATACCATCTGTACACCATCGTTATGCTAATTGGTTTTCTTCATTCCCCACCGTTCGGCACCAGCCTAAGGTTTGGAAGAAGACTATCCAATTTGCGTAATAGGTGTACTATCTCCTAAACCAAGGAGTACTCGCAACCTGAGAGAAGGTAAAAGGAAAAGACAACTGAATAGTCCTATTCGTTTTCTCCAGAACCTGAAACCATCCTCGAATAAATTCCTTCGAGTTCGTATATAACCATACGATGGTTTTATCCAATGGAAGTGGACGTTCGTAGTAATACGGGGTGTCCTGGAGAAAAGGGGTAAAAGTAGGAGTGGCAATGAGGTATGCTACTCTGACAATCCAAAAGCCAGTGTTTAAGAAGGTTCGGTTAATTTTGGTCACTGAGTCATAGTCTTAGGGTCTGGTCATGGTCGCTGCCGAAGAGAGAGAGAAAAGAAACACTCAGCGTGCACTCTAACCAAGATCAGAATGGTTATCACTTTATCTAATCAGGAAACCTCCCACTGTACCGTCAAATTCTCCTCCAAACCTGAAAGAAGAATTAGTCGGGATCACCCGAGGAGTAAACCAACTCATCAGTGGGAATCGTAATCCAACTATCATCACATGATAACGTGACAGAATCCACTCATGTTATCACACTCCAGAAGGTATGCGCATATCTGGCAAGTTTCAGCTTCTTTAGAAACTCCCGATGTGATTTTTACCCCATGCTCTTATGACCTTGACTTTGGCCAACAAATCATAAGTCACAAGTCAAGTTCTACCCGTCATTCTCCAAGTTAATTTGAGCCCACCCGTACAAGCCCTTGACTTTGGCCAACAAGGCTATACGACTGCCCCAAACCAACGCATCTATCTATGCTGCACATGAATACCCAATAGCTACCAATCACTATGCCTTGACTTTGGCCAACAAACATAGCTTGAATACTTATTGACTATCCATATGAAACGACGGAGGGCTACGAAATGTTTCTGGCGAAAACCATTAACGTAATGAACTTGATATCGTTGAAGGAACCGGATAGCTTTTTAAAAATATAGTAGCGAAAACCATTGCTAAAGAGGTCACTCCCGGTGAAGGGATCTCGGCTCTTTCCCCGTAGAATGAGGTGCAGGATATTCCAACTGAATACCACGATGCAAAGCAAAAGTAATCGGCTATAGTGAAGTTATTGCCCTGACGCAAACTTCTGTCCAAGGGGTCACTCCCGGTGAAGGGTTCTCGGTCCTTGCCTCATCGACTGAGGAGCAGGATATTCCAACTGAATACCACTGTGAAAAACAAAAGTGAACGTCCTTGCAATAACAGCTTTTTGAAAAGTGTTCCAACAACATCAGAATAGGTTTTTTTAACTTCCATTGATCCGAATCAACGCAGTCCCATCAATTGATCACGCCAATAAAGAACGAAAATAATGATGTACGTATATGCCATCCGCATTCGCCACTGGGTCCCGTCATTACCCGTTAGGTTACTTAACTAACGACAGAGCGGGGACTGGACTAGCGCGGATGCAAAACATATACAACATCTACTAGTATATATATCAATATATAATATTTCTTTCAAGGCATGATAAAATGCAACATCACAGAAATGTAATAAGCATCACAGAACAATACAGATATGTGGGATCCCCGGGTTTCACAGAGCCGCTACTGAAACCCGACGTTCCCCTGGTCGTGTGGATAGCCTGTGCAATGAAATCCTAGACCCCTACGGGCGCGGCAAGTTACCCGCCAAAACCTGAAGCGAGGCAGCCCCCTTCAGCAACATGAATGGATCACCCAACACTTCACGGAATCCGGTAACTTGGGCACCCCTCCTGGGTCAACCTGTACCCCCTACGAGTACGACGAATAGCCCACCAATTCTAGAGTGAGGCCCCCTCCGTCTCAATGCCATGAGATGCGGGCCCGTTGCCCTCTAGAACCCGGCTATCCGTGCACCCCACCTTGGGGTATTCCTAGTACAGAAAGTAAAATATACATACAACGGGTACATCGACCTCACCCCGGTCGTGCCCCAAAAGAATAATATACAAACAGGCAGTGACGGCAGTCCACATGTCGGACGCTTGCCCCGCAATATCATGTTAGGTCCATGTTACCTCTCCCGGTACTTTCGGGGTTGCGGAAACGGTAAAACAAAAATTTTTCTGGACTTTGTAACATGGACCGTAAAAGCCGGATCTTTGCTAAACAATATACTAGCATCCTAACATGAGATGTATCTACTCGGTTAGGGGTTATACCTCAACTTGAACTCCTTCTCTTCTTGTTGTTGTTCTTCTTTGATGTTCTTCTCTTCTTGTTGTTCTTCTCTTTGCTTGCTCAATGGTTGATACGGACTTCGGTCACCTCCGCGGCCTCCTTGAGTCGAAGACGATCCACCCGAGAGATGTACACCGAGCTCCACCTCAAGCCGAGGTAACTAGGGCAAGGAGATTGCTAATCTAGAAGCCCTAGGATGTGCAGAGAAGATGTATGGATGTGTTTGTCAAATGGAATCCTTTTTCTCTCAACACATGAGATCAAAGGAGAAATAAAGAGGAGAAAGAAGAAGGAGTTTTCTAGCAACCATGGAGCTTCTCATTTCAAGAGAGAGAATGAGAATAATATTATGAACAAAAGAAAAACAACCATGGTTGCAAATAATGCACAAACATTATCATTACTAATCCTATCAAGATAAAGGTGATGGCTACAAATGACATGACCATTATCATAACTAAAGAAAAAGAAAACCAAAGAATACTTTAGATCTTCTAAGAAGATCCAAGTCAACTTTGGTCAAATGGTCAACAAAGTCAAGATGGTTAAATGGTCAATGTAATTAGCCATAACAAAATTATCAATGAAAGGATTAGTAAATAATGTCCCCGGCTCATAATGGTTTTGACCAAACGAACTGTCGAAACCCTAATGAGTCGGCCTCAAAATGGTTTTGACCGAATCAACTGTCAAAACCCTAATGAGCCTGCCACATAGCGGTTTTGGCCGAACCAACTGCCAAAACCCTAATGAGGCACCTCCTCCTTCATCGCTCCGGAAAACTGTGCATACACACCTGCATCCGTATTCCGTAGAATGCGGATGCGCAGAAGACAAAACAAATCCATCCGTGCAATGCTAGGATCTGGCTTAAACTAAAGCCCACTAGTACTGCCTGCCCGAACATCATACGCAAACAAGTGTACGTAAGTGATCGCAGCCCTGCCGTAAAACCATACGGCCTCTACACGTTTCGCTCAGTGCAGGGAAACTCTCTGTGTGGGACTCTAAAGACTCGACACTACGCTGGCAGTGGGTTTAACCACAGACCGCAAGCGGCACTAGCTGTACGTAACGGTCCCTAGGTAGATGTCGATAAGAAGGCCGATGAGGTAAACCCATCCGAACTCCTACTGAGTCTGTATGTGACAATCTCCGTACAGTCCGGTCTGTTCGTCTGATACATCGCATGGCGGGCCTAGGGGGGCGGTAAACGTCAGTCCCCTAATAGCGGTACAAGTCGTGTCGGAGTGAAGCCCAATACACCCTGAGATAACACTGGAAACCTACCAGTATATCTCGCTTGCCCTGGCCAGGGACTACTCGTGTAATGGCTCTCTTAGACACGGCGCGATGTCAACCCCCAATACCGGGAGAGACGAATCCTGTCTAACCGTCACTGCCTCCAAGTGCTTCGGGACTGCTCCCAACTACTACCTGTTTGCACGACTCAGCAGAGCCGTGGTAGGGTAGTAATCAAAGAACAGTGGGAACACACTCGAGGCGAAGTGACAGTGTCAAGTCAGCGAACTAAGCTGTACTCATGTCACCTGGGAACTGATAACTGACGATAGGTATAATACCAACCATCAGTTCCCGAAGAGTCCTGTCCAGTGTACTCGTAACCCAACGAGCACCCGCATACAATCTCAAGTACGACGTACCGATGGCTGTGGGACAGACCGTCTCCCGTGCTGGGATGAGAAGCGCATACGCTAGTCTACTCCGGAGTATCGATGCCCTATCTCGGTACTCCCACGACTAGGGACGTGTATAAGGATGTGCTTGTAGATTACCCAGCCCCCACGAGTGTGATCGCCATCACAACGCCGGTAATCAAGCAAAGATCCTAAGGGCTCTACTAATGCGTATAGGTGATATAATAAATAAACACACATGTACACATTAAAGCAGAGACAAACCAAGTAGCATACTACTATATTGAGCAAGATTGTCTGTACAACTGTGAATATCCCAAGCTTCCATCAAGTAATATACATACTAGTATGATACAGTAATGGCCTCTAGGGCATATACACTAACAATCTCCCACTTGCACAAAGGCCATGTACTGGCGTATCGAAGACCTATCATCTCGATCAGCCGCTCGAACTGAGTCTGGGGTAAAGCCTTCGTGAATGGGTCCGCAATGTTGTCCTTTGTGTCTACTCTCCGCACCTCGATCTCCTATCGATCAATGATCTCCCTGATCAGGTGATACCGCCTTAAGATGTGCCTGGATTTTTGATGGGACCTTGGTTCCTTCGCTAAAGCTATAGCCCCATTGTTATCGCAATACACAGGTATTGGGTCAACAATGGACGGAACCACCTGAAGTTCACTAATGAACTTATTTATCCAGACCGCCTCTTTTGCGGCATCGCTTGCAGCAATGTATTCATCCTCCATCGTCGAGTCTGCGACGGTATCCTGCTTGGAACTCCTCCAACATACCGCCCCTCCGTTGAGGGTAAACACAAAACCCGAGACGGGCTTGCTGTCATCTTTGTCACTCTGGAAGCTTGAATCGGTAAAGGACTTGACCCTGAGGTCTCCATTACCGTAAACCAGGAACATCTCCTTAGTCCTTCTTAGGTACTTGAGAATGTTCTTCACTGCTGTCCAGTGGTCCTCCCCTGGGTCTGACTGATACCGGCTTACCGCGCTCAACGCGTAAGCTACATCTGGTCTTGTACATAGCATCGCATACATTATAGATCCTACCGCCGAAGCGTAGGGTATAGTGCTCATGCGAACCCTCTCCTCGTCAGTCTTAGGAGACATCTTCTTGGAGAGGGTAATTCCGTGCAATGCGGGTATGTTACCGCGCTTGGAACCCTCCATACTAAATCTCTTTAGTACGGTCTCTATGTACCTGGACTGCGAAAGTCCCAATAGTCTCTTGGATCTATCTCTATAGATCTTGATCCCCAGAATGTACGAGGCATCACCCAGGTCCTTCATGGAGAACCTTTGTGACAAAAATAGCTTGACCGATTGTAGCATAGGAATATCATTTCCTATCAAAAGAATGTCATCCACATACAAGACTAGGAATACGACAGTTCGTCCTACAATCTTCTTATAAACACAGGGTTCATCTTCGTTCTTGATGAAATCAAATTCCTTGATTGCCTCATCAAAACAGATGTTCCAGCTCCGCGATGCCTGCTTTAATACATAAATGGATTTAAGCAACTTGCACACCCTTCCGCTGCTCCCACTGTCTACGAAACCTTCTGGTTGATCCATGTAAACGCACTCTTCCAAACAACCGTTTAGGAAAGCCGTCTTAACATCCATCTGCCAGATTTCATAGTCATGGAAGGCAGCAATGGCAAGTAGGATCCGAATGGATTTGAGCATAGCCACCGGAGAAAAAGTCTCGTCATAGTCCAAACCAGGTCTTTGACGAAAACCTTTTGCAACGAGTCTAGCTTTATAGGTTTCCACCTGCCCATCTACACCAAGTTTCCTTTTGTAGATCCATTTGCATCCAACGGGTTTTACCCCAGGTGGAGCAATATCCAAGGTCCACACTTTATTGGCGTACATGGACTCCATTTCGGATTGCATTGCTTCCTGCCACTTATCAGAGTCCCTACTGATAATGGCCTGCCTGAAACTGGTAGGGTCATTTTCTTCCAAGATGCAATCCTCTCGATCCCCGTCTATGAGAAAACCATAGTATCTCTCGGGCGGATGAGAAATCCTACCAGATCTGCGGAGTGGCTGAGGTTCGTTTGGGGTTGTTGAATCTAGCGGTTCCACCAAATCTTTTGTTAAAGTTTGTGTTTCTGGAATTTCATCCAGTTCTACCGTGCTGCCACTAATGTTTTTAACAAGAAATTCTTTTTCTAAAAATGTGGCATTTCTTGAAACAATTATCTTCTGTTCCTCTGCATGGTAGAACAGATACCCACTTGAATCTTTTGGGTATCCCACAAACTTACACAAAACTGCCCGTGCCTCAAGTTTGTCTGGGTTCTGCTTTTTGTCATAAGCTGGGCAACCCCAAATCTTAACACGTTTAAGATACAAACTCTTACCACTCCATATTTCATACGGAGTCTTAGGCACGGATTTGGATGGAACTTGATTCAATAGATGTGCTGCAGTTTGAAGTGCATATCCCCAGAATGAAAGAGGTAACTCAGTACTACTCATCATGGAGCGAACCATATCCAATAGGGTACGATTCCTCCGCTCCGATACACCGTTGTGCTGTGGTGTATAAGAAGGAGTAAGCTGAGAGAGAATACCATTCTCTTTTAAGTAATCTAGGAATTCCGTGCTTAAGTACTCCCCTCCCCTGTCAGACCGGAGGATCTTGATACTTTTGCCTGTCTGGTTCTCTACTTCGTTTCTAAATTCCTTGAATTTCTCAAAAGCTTCAGATTTGTGTTTCATCAGATACACATATCCGAACCTAGAGAGATCGTCAGTGAATGTGATGAAGTACGAGAACCCACCCCTTGCATGTATAGACATTGGACCGCATACATCACTATGTACGAGTCCCAAGAGCTCTGCTGCTCTTTCTCCATGTCCGGTGAACGGAGATTTGGTCATCTTCCCTTTGAGACAAGACTGACAAGTTTCATAAGATGAAAACTCGAACGCATCCAAGAGTCCATCTTTATGCAACTTACTCAGTCTTTTCTCTCCGATATGACCAAGTCTACAATGCCACAAGTAGGATTCATTCGTATCTGAATTCTTCCTCTTGCGTGTGTTTTGTATATTGAAAACTGTATTCTGATTTAGAACGTAGATACCATTACACAGTGTACCCTCTGCAACCAGTACCTTATCAAGGTAAATGTTCATGATATTCTTTTCAAGAACAAAGTTATATCCATCTTTACCGAGTAAAGAAACTGATATGATGTTGCAAACCATGGAGGGTACATAGTACCAATCGTTCAAAATCATAGTCTTGCCATTTGGCAATACTAGGTGATATTCACCGACGGCTGCCGCATTAACTTGTGCTCCGTTCGCTACTCTGAGCGACATATCACCTGGTGCAACTTTCCTACTTTTTCTCAGTCCCTGCAATAAATTACAGATATGAGATCCTGATCCGGTATCAAGTACCCAGGAGGTAGGGCTGACCGTAAAACAGTTCTCAATTATAAGAACACCTGAAGTAGATGCAAAACCATGCTTCTTCTTCAACTGGGTATCCTGGAAATCCATACAATCCCCTTTCCCATTCTCATACTCATGACTGTTGTCACAAGTTAGAGCTGAACCAACTTTCCCCAGTCCCGAATAAGAATTCGGATCGGTCAAGCGATACATTTTATTATCTTGATTAGGGCGTGAAAAGGTTGCTGCCTAGAGAGAGAGAAAAGAAACACTCAGCGTATGCTCTTGCAAGATTAGATTGGTTTATTAATTTATCTAACCAGGATGTCTCCCACTGTTTCCTCAAATTCTTCTTAAAACCTTTTTAAAAGAAGAACTAGCCGGGTTTTAATTCACGTCACAATACTTGCTTAACCTTTCAGCCAGGCTAGTGTCGGTACTTCGAGGGAGGTTTTCCAACGCTTTCGCGAAGTTCCTTAATTAAAGAACCTCTTTTCCCTGGGGGCGTAGCCCCGCTAACACCTTTCTAGACACCTACTAGGTTTATAGCATTGATTGTTAAGTGAAATAATCTCCCGAGAGTAAACCAACTCATCAGTGGGATCGGGATCCAACTGTCATTGTGTGATAACCTAGATGGAATCCACTCTAGTTACCACACTCCAGAAGGTATGCTTAAATCTGCAAGTTTCAGTTCTTTTGAAACTCCTGATGTGGTTTTTGCCCCTAGGACCCAAGTGATCTTGACACAGTCAACAAATCAAAGAGTCCTAGTCAAGTTCATCCCGTCGTTGTCTTGATTGCATTAAACCCACCTGCATAACCCTTGACACAGTCAACAAGGTTACACAAATGTTCTAACCAATCACATTGTATCCAGCAAATAAGCAACACTTAGCTACCGTTCACTGCGCCTTGACACAGTCAACAAACGTAGCACGAATACTAAGTATAACTTATAAGAAACGACGGAGGGCTACGGCTGGGTTTTTGGCGAAAAACCCGTTAACGTAATGAACTTGATGTCGTTGAAGGAACGTGATACACCTTTTGAAAATATAGTGGCGAAAAATTTTGCTAAAGAGGTCACTCCCTGTGAAGGGATCTCGGCTCTTTCCTCGTCGAATGAGGTGCAGGATATTCCAAAATGAATACCTCGATGCAAAGCAAGAATAATCGACTATAGTGAAGTTATTACCCTGACGCATACTTTTGTCCAAGGGGTCACTCCCGGTGAAGGGATCTCGGCCCTTGCCTCGTCGACTGAGGTGCTGGGCATTCATAACCGAATACCGCGATGCAAAACAAAAATGAACGTCCTTGCAATAACAGCTTTTTGAAAAAATTGTTCCAACAACGTCTTTTAGGTTTATTTTCTTGCATTAGTTCTTTTAATGTGTCCCATCATTTAAATCCTACCATTGCAGAAAACAACCAAAATATGACGTACGCTTATGCCATTCGCATTCGCCACGGGGCCCCGTCATCACCCGTTAGGTTACATAACTAACGACAGAGCGGGGGCTGGGCTAGCGCGGCTGTAAAATATAAGCAACGCCTAAATAGTTATTATATATAGATATACTGCAATGATAACCAATCCAGATCACAGATGAACACTTTGGATATACTAGGAACCCGCGATTCGTTCGAGCCTGCAATGAAAAACGGATTACACGGTCGCGATGAATAGCCAATACCCCACCCAAGACCCCTACGGGTGTGGCAAACTACCCGCCAAGTATCCGAAGCGAAGCAACCTCCCTCAATGCCATGAGTAGGCCACTCGGCACTTCGAGATACCCGGTAGTTTGTGCACCCCCTCCATGGGTCTATCCTAGGAGCAAAAAACAGTAAAAAGAATTATACAATGACGGCTACAACCCCGATCCGGTTGTGCGGCCAAACAAATAATATTACATCAATTTACAAATTTATTACATGAATGAAAGAAAAAGAAACTCTCATCTCACATCCACCCCGGCTATTCATCCGCGACAATCCAACGAGTTCATATACACAAACCATCAACAACAATCACAGATCACAGATATGTATAACCCCGACTAATCGTCATATAGCGATTAGCCGACGTTCAATACATAAGAACATCACATATATAACCTTTATAGTCAAAGTATATTGAAGTTCGGAAAAAATACGGAATTATAGGCCCCCAAAAACAAATTTCTATTCTGGAAAATCTGGGCACATATAATATATCTGGAAAATCCTAAAACCAGGTTAGAAACACTCTGCACCAAAAACGACGCAGCAACTCACCAAGTTGGCCGCGGTTCCGCGGCAATAGCTTGCTATTGCCGCGGAAGCGCGGCGCTTTGGTGGAGTCGCTGTCTCGTTTTTGGTGGCTTTCTACTAAAAACCCTGAGATGATTTTTGGACTATAACAAATTTTGTTTTGACCAGAAAATTTTTTAACAGAAACTCAGGTTTTTATAACTTGGTTTTTTTCGATTTTTCCGTTTCGAACTTCGATACACTTTACAACCAAGCTAGTTTATGTTTAGTTAGGCTCTGATACCATTGTTAGGTCCACGTTACCTCTCCCGGTACTTTCGGGGTTGCGGAAACGGTAAAACAAAATTTTTTCTAGACTTTGTAACATGGACCGTAAAAGCCGGATCTTTGCTAAACAATATACTAGCATCCTAACATGAGATGTATCTACTCGGTTCGGGGTTATACCTCAACTTGAACTCCTTCTCTTCTTGTTGTTGTTCTTCTTTGATGTTCTTCTCTTCTTGTTGTTCTTCTCTTTGCTTGCTCAATGGTTGATCCGGACTTCGGTCACCTCCGCGGCCTCCTTGAGTCGAAGACGATCCACCCGAGAGATGTACACCGAGCTCCACCTCAAGCCGAGGTAACTAGGGCAAGGAGATTGCTAATCTAGAAGCCCTAGGATGTGTAGAGAAGATGTATGGATGTGTTTGTCAAATGGAATCCTTTTTCTCTCAACACATGAGATCAAAGGAGAAATAAAGAGGAGAAAGAAGAAGGAGTTTTCTAGAAACCATGGAGCTTCTCATTTCAAGAGAGAGAATGAGAATAATATTATGAACAAAAGAAAAACAACCATGGTTGCAAATAATGCACAAACATTATCATTACTAATCCCATCAAGATAAAGGTGATGGCTACAAATGACATGACCATTATCATAACTAAAGAAAAAGAAAACCAAAGAATACTTTAGATCTTCTAAGAAGATCCAAGTCAACTTTGGTCAAATGGTCAACAAAGTCAAGATGGTCAAATGGTCAATGTAATTAGCCATAAAAGAATTATCAATGAAAGGATTAGTAAATAATGTCCCCGACTCATAATGGTTTTGACCAAACGAACTGTCGAAACCCTAATGAGTCGGCCTCAAAATGGTTTTGACCGAATCAACTGTCAAAACCCTAATGAGCCTGCCACATAGCGGTTTTGGCCGAACCAACTGCCAAAACCCTAATGAGGCACCTCCTCCTTCATCGCTCCGGAAAACTGTGCATACACACCTGCATCCGTATTCCGTAGAATGCGGATGCGCAGAAGACAAAACAAATCCATCCGTGCAATACTAGGATCTGGCTTAAACCAAAGCCCACTAGTACTTCCTGCCCGAACATCATACGCACACAAGTGTACGTAAGTGATCGCAGCCCTGCCGTAAAACCATACGGCCTCTACACGTTTCGCTCAGTGCAGGTAAACTCTCTGTGTGGGACTCTAAAGACTCGACACTACGCTGGCAGTGGGTTTAACCACAGACCGCAAGCGGCACTAGCTGTACGTAACGGTCCCCAGGTAGATGTCGATAAGAAGGCCGATGAGGTAAACCCATCCGAACTCCTACTGAGTCTGTATGTGACAATCTCCGTACAGTCCGGTCTGTTCGTCTGATACATCGCATGGCGGGCCTAGGGGGCGGTAAACGTCAGTCCCCTAATAGCGGTACAAGTCGTGTCGGAGTGAAGCCCAATACACCCTGAGATAACACTGGAAACCTACCAGTATATCCCGCTTGCCCTGGCCAGGGACTACTCGTGTAATGGCTCTCCTAGACACGGCGCGATGTCAACCCCCAATACCGGGAGAGACGAATCCTGTCTAACCATCACTGCCTCCAAGTGCTTCGGGACTGCTCCCAACTACTACCTGTTTGCACGACTCAGCAGAGCCGTGGTAGGGTAGTAATCAAAGAACAGTGGGAACATACTCGAGGCGAAGTGACAGTGTCAAGTCAGCGGACTAAGCTGTACTCATGTCACCTGGGAATTGATAACTGACGATAGGTATAATACCAACCATCAGTTCCCGACGAGTCCTGTCCAGTGTACTCGTAACCCAATGAGCACTCGCATACTATTTCAAGTACGACGTACCGACGGCTGTGGGACAGACCGTCTCCCGTGCTGGGATGAGAAGCGCATACGCTAGTCTACTCCGGAGTATCGATGCCCTATCTCGGTACTCCCACGACTAGGGACGTGTATAAGGATGTGCTTGTAGATTACCCAGCCCCCACGAGTGTGATCACCATCACAACGCCGGTAATCAAGCAAAGTTCCTAAGGGCTCTACTAATACGTATAGGTGATATAATAAATAAACACACATGTACACATTAAAGCAGAGACAAACCAAGTAGCATACTACTATATTGAGCAAGATTGTCTATACAACTGTGAATATCCCAAGCTTCCATCAAGTAATATACATACTAGTATGATACAGTAATGGCCTCTAGGGCATATACACTAACATATCAAATGTACATAATACACCAAAACTGTACTACCATTGCATCCAGGCTATCCCCTACGACCAATCCGCAACATCACAGCACAACACAGAACATCAACGTGAATGTCACGTTCGCAAATCCGTCTAACCGGGCTATAGCAGTTAGACAGGATTTACCGATCAAGTGACATTCACGGTCGCAGATATAATGTAAATACTGTGAACTAACATGTTTAAAATATTCGATCGATCAAATTTACCCAAGTGGGCCCACAAGCACTACTGTAGCACTCACAGAAAATCTGGGCCAAAAAAGAATATTCCAAAACCCCAATTTCTCTGTAAAAAGATCACTGTGCAAAAATGGTGCAATGAAGGTACTGTGCTGCTGCGGAACCGCGGCCGGAATAGGGGTTTGGCCGCGGTTCCACGGTCGTTCTACAGTGTTACACCACCATTTTTCCACAGAAGTCTTACAATTTCCTGCATGTCTTTCTGCAATGTACTGAAAAAATTTTAGAGCCAAAAATAATTCAACAGAAAACTAATGCTTTGAAATCACGGTTTTGGGATTTTTGTCCGATCGAAAATGTAAACACGTTAGACCAAGCTAGAGTAGGTTAATAGCGTGGCTCTGATACCAATGTAAGTGCACGGCGGTGCCCCGGCCGAAAATCCGAGGCCAAAATACGGAAACGATAATTTACTTCAACTTTTGAACCGGCACCACCGCGCACTAAAATCCCCGGATCAGACCATTAATCTAATTCTAGCTAACTAAAGAACGGGTAGAGAGATATATCGAGCGATCCGTGTCCTTCGGTCATCTCGTCGTCGTCCCGATCTCCCCGCGGAATCCCCGGTCTTCAACTCCTCTTCGGAAGGGCACCACTTCGCCGGGTTCTTTTACGGGCTCCCACCTCTGGACCGAGGCAACTCGGGCATGAAGTTGGTGAGCCGACGTGCCCAAGGATTGTTGTAGAATACGTGTAGTGCTCTATGTCTCATTTGGGGTTACTAGAAGTTGCCTTTGGTGGAGGATTGATATGATAACATTTTGGAGATGAAGTTGGGGATTTTTTGCAAGCACAAGAGAACCAAAAATCCCCACCCAAAAATTGGGCAGCCCCCTCCCTCTATAGCCGGCCATATCATGGTGAAGGGAGTAAGAATGAAAGAGAGGTGTATGGATGATGGAGGCACTAGAATTATGCAAGAGAGAGAAAATGTCATGATAATAAGAAATGATCACAATCAATGTCCAACACTCCATCATCAATCATCACACCTAAAGCCAAGCAATCATGAAGTCATGGAGTCAATGAAAGCTACACCCATCATGATAACTATCATGAAGCAAAAGAAAGTCAAGGGTGGGAGAAACATCAAGATACAACAATATGCAAAAACAACCATCCAAAATGCTTATTTGCACAACTGCAAATAAGCCCTCCTCCACCAATTTTCAGCCAATGAAAGATACAAAGGAAAATGGCCGAAACGGAATGCAAACTGGCAACTTCATAAAACTGATCCCGTAATAAATTACAGAAAACCCCGCTACTGTATATACATACCCGCATTTGTATTCCGACCGAATACAAATGCAATGAGACAAAATCTACACTGTACTATACTAGGATCCGGCTTAAACCAAAGCCCGCTAGTATTATCCGTCCGATCATGATGCGTACAATACCGCACGTAATTGATCGAACCCTGCCATATCTCCATACGGCCTCTACAGCGTTTCGCCCGAAACTTGAGAAACTGGTCTGTGGGGGACTCTAAAGACTCGTCAATACATTGGTTGTGGATTTAACCACTAGCACGTCAGAGGTATTAGCCTATATGTAACGGGCTACCAGGTATTGACCAAAAGGGACGTTGATGAGCGAACTCATCCTGACACCCTACTGAGCCTGTCAGTGACAATATCCATACAGTCCGGTCCGTTCGTCTATGAGCATCGCATGGCGGGCCTAGGGGGTTGGTAAAAGTCAGACCCCTAAAAGCGGTACAAGTCGTGTCGGAGTGTAGCCCAGAACACCATGAGATACTACTGGAATACCTACCAGCAACTCTCCTGCCTTGGCCAAGGACTTCGTGTAAGGGCTCTCCTAGACACAGCGCGACCTCACTCCCAATACCGGGAGAGACGAACCCCTGAAGATCCGCTCACTGCCTCCATGTGGCTCGGGACTGTACCCAACTAAAACCTGTTTGCACGTCTCCTTTGAGCGTGGTAGGGTAGTAATCAAAGTACAGTGGGAACTCACACGAGACAAATGACGATCCTCAGGTCGATGAACTAACCTGTACACATGTCACTAGGGAACTGCTATCTGACATCAGGTATAAGACCGACTAGCATGTTCCCGGCGAGTCCTGTCCGGTGTACTCATAACCCAATGAGCACCTGTATATATCTTAGGTGAACCAACTGACACCAGTGGCTTGTGAGACCGGCCACCGCCCCTCGTCGGGGTCTCAACTGTATACACTAGTCTACTCTGGAGTATCGATGCCCTGTCTCGAAACTCCCATGACTAGGGACCTTTTAAGGATGTGCTTATAGACTACCAGCTTTCATGTATATGATCGCCCTCATACTGCTGGCAGTCAAGCAAGAATCCTAGGGGCTCTATCAACGTGCAATACTGACCTGTAAGGTCACCTAAAGCAGTACACGATGATAAAGATAAACCAGATAGCATACTATCATCTTGAGTAAGACTGTCCTACCGGAATAGGTCCTCCCTCAATCATTGCAATCACGTGCCTGTGATCCAATAATTGACACTGAGGGCACTATCTCCAACAACATGAGCATTATACCCTACGCTTCGGCGGTAGGATCTATAATGTATGCGATGTTATGTACATGCCCAGGTATTAATCCAATCTAGGGAAAAACACTGGACTTCTATGAAGAACATTCTGAAGTACTTGAGAAGAACTAAAAAAATATTCTTGGTGTATGGTAATGGAGATCTCCAAATGGAGGGATTTACCGACTCCAGCTTCCAGAGCGAGAAGGATGATAGTATGTCCATCTGAGGGTTTGTATTTACCCTAAATGGAAGGGCGGTATGTTGGAAGAGTTCCAAGCAAGATACCGTCACTGACTCCATGATGGAAGCTGAGTATATTGCTGCTAATGATGCCGCAAAAGAGGCAGTCTGGATGAGGAAGTTCATTTCTGAACTTCAGGTGGTTCCATCCATTGCTAATCCAATACCTTTGTATTTGCGATAACAATGGAGCCATGGCTTTGGCAAAGGAACCGAGGTCCCATCAGAAATCTAGACATATCTTGAGGCGATATCACCTCATCAGGGAGATAGTAGATCGCCAGGACATCGAGGTACGGAGAGTAGACACGAAAGACAACACAGCAGATCCATTCACCAAGGCTATCCCTCAAGTCCAGTTTGAGAAACAGTTCGAGATGTTGGGCATGCGGTACGCCGAAAACTGGTTCTAGAGTAAACAGTGGGTACTTATTTCACCAACTACAGGCCTTAGTGCAAGTGGGAGATTGTTAGATATGTATGCTCTGGAGGCCTGTATTGTATAGGATGCTAGGCATGTATATGTACAGGAACAATCTTTGCTCGAAATGATAGTATGCTATCTGGTTTATCTTCATCTTGACATATGATGTGTTGTATTTCATATCTTTATATACATGTTGATGAAGCTTTTAGGATTATGCTTGACTACTGGGATTATGATGGAGATCATACTAGTGGGGCTTGAGCAGTCTATAACCATATCCATTAATAGTTCCTAGTCGAGGGTATATCGAGACAGGGCATCGATATTACCAAAGTAGACTAGTGTGTACGTTTCTTGACCCTGGGGGCGATGGTTGATCCCACAACCATTGGTGTTTGACATCAAAGATTGTACACAGGTGATCATTGGAGAATGGGTACACCGAACATGACTCGTCGAGAACTCCTAGATGGTATATATACCTATTGTCAGATAGCAGTTCTTTGGTGACACTTGTACAGGTTAGTCTGTAGACCTGAGATCGTCATAGTGTCTTGTGTGATTCCCACTGTGCTTTGATTTCCTCCCTACCACGGCTCTACCGAGTCGTGCAAACAGGTGGATTTTGGGTACAGTCCCGAATCGCATGGAAGTAGTCAGCGATATGAGGGGTTTCGTCTCTCCCGGTATAGGGAGTTGATGTCGCGCTATGCTTGATCGGCAATAACAGCAAATCCCTAGCCAGGGTTCTCGAGATTTACTGATAAGAGTTATCAGTAGTTTCTCGAACCGTTATATGCCATAAATTACCATAACTTATAAAGTTACTGGGGTCTGACATTTACCACCCCTAGACTTCATATGCGACGTATCAGACGAAGAGACCATATTGTACGGTAAGTGTTGCTTACAGGCTCGTTATGGTTGTGATGAGTTCGCTCGTCGGCCACCTTTTCGTCATGTGCCTGGGTAGCCGTTACGCACAACTAGTCTCGCTGACGTG
Source organism: Agapanthus africanus (assembly GCA_030015575.1). Taxonomy (NCBI): domain Eukaryota; kingdom Viridiplantae; phylum Streptophyta; class Magnoliopsida; order Asparagales; family Amaryllidaceae; genus Agapanthus; species Agapanthus africanus. Next base: position 215,837,538 of record JASDDO010000004.1, read on the forward strand.
CTTTTGGTTAAACTCACTGCCAGTGTACTGTCGAGTCTTTAGAGTACCACACAGAGGGTTCCCTGGTTCATGCAAAAGATATAGAGACTGTAAGTTGCTACGGCAGGTTTTCGATCATGTTCGTGTAATTATTACAGGAATAATGATCGGAAGGATAATACTGGTAGGTTTGGTGATACTGGTATTATATTATTGGATTATTTGTATTCGTATTTTTCGGAATTCGGATACGGGTATACTTTTACGGTATACGGTGGAAGGGTATTCTTGTAATTGTTACAAGAATACCTTCTAGAAGGAGACACCTCATAATTACATATTTATTTTGTGAAAATAAATAAATGAGGTGGAATTTGAAAAAGTCTAAGCATGGATGAAGGAATGGCTTCTTTTATTTTTTAATCATTTGGCGTTACTATTGAAGCATGGTGCATTTTTTTAATGCATGCTTCAATTATTTTCATTTGAGCCATATCTTTTTCCTTGCTTGGTTTTTTCATTCATCACTTTGACATTCTCTCTCCTCATTCTCACATTTTCCCTCCTCTTTGCTTTAACCTTCACATGAGTTGTGAATCAAAAGATTAGAGCAAAATTATAATCCAATACTTGATCTCTACATCATCTAAGTGATCACTTCTAGCAATCTTGATCTCTTAGTTAAACTTTTGAGAAGAGTTTGTAGCTTGTTCGATAGCTCTCGGGTAGATCGTCTTGGATCTTTAGGTGGCCAGAGACTGAGCTCTTTGCTACCACAAGGAGCCTAGGAGTCACATTCAAAAGAAGACCCGAAGGACCGGTTCATTAGGTAGAACACTATCTTAGTAGATTAGATCTCTAGATAGTTTTGCTAGTTAAGGTTTAAGCACAAGATCTTGGTTTATATGGGTGTTGCATGCAAGAAATTTTTTGTTTATCGCTTCCACCTCCTCGCAAGTGTTGTGAGAGTGTGCAACATCCACTAACACTTTAGAAGTGAAGGACCAGTCTACAAAGGTTGTATTCCTCATTCACTTTGATGTAAAGTTGTTTACATTGCTAGTTCGTCTTAATCTCTAGTTAAGATTCTACGTTAGGGTTCTTTAGTACGGCAAAATTTTGAATTTGGCATGGACGATGCCTCCCGAAACCTTGCTGCCGCCCTAAGAAACCCAACAGTAGTATTAGAGCCAGGTTAGAGAATTAGACGATGTTTGTTAGATTACGAAACCGAAACAACTCCGAAACACCCGATACGAAAACCTAGTTTTTGTAATTTTTAAAATGGTGTCTAAAATATTTTTAAGCAACTGCAGAATATTGCATATGATGTAACATGATCACAGAACCAAAACTAACCCGTTTGGCCAGATTTTTCCTGACCACATAAGCAAATAATCCGGCCAGGCCGGTCCAAGTGTTGAATCTGGGGTTTGTTTTTGTTTGGTGATTCAGGCTCTGGGTTTTGGTGTTTCGGGTGTTGCTTGTTTTTGCTAAATTTGCATGTGATGTTATCTTTGTGCAAAGGCAATTCGGAATGTTTCATAGTCGTAATTCTAACATCTATTCGGGTTATTTAGACGATGTTAAAAGTTCGAATGGATATCAATAACCCATATTTTCCCTCGCAGGAAATTTTCCAAGAGTTGGATTTTTTCCAAGTTTAAAATCTTCAAAAAATCGTGCAAGCGATTCTTTGGACCCTCTAGAAAAACGAAACCCTAACTTGATTCTGTGACCGTCGGAACCACCACCAAACCCTAGGGTTTGTGGTAGTTCCGCGTCGCCATAGGTGAGGCAAGGGTTGACCCTTCTACGGTTGGTCCATATGTGTTGTGGCATGTTCTGGGTACTTTTTAAACTCCGCTCAGTGTTGAGCTCTTTAGGAAATTTTGTGTGTTTATTTATTCGATCGAAAAGTTTAGCATCCTCTAGGTATCTGTGATTGTGATACAATATTTTGAATCCATATAATTAGTTATAAGATAACCAGTTTGAATTTTATAAATCTAGTAATTTAGTTTCATTTGATCGGTTGCCACGGAATTTTGATGTGGATCAAAAGTCTGTTGCAATCACGTAGCGTACGCGGATACTCGCCGGGTAACCTTACTAGATAGCCATACCCCATAACCCCGACCAAGTGACTGTAGGAAAACCCTGTCGCCAAAATCATCCGTTCGGGTGCTCGCGGCGGCGGTGTTCTGCCTTAGTGCACTTCATCGACGGCATCGGGGGTGCGGCCATCTACTAAAGTTTCTGACGAGTATTCAATCAGGTTATCGGGAATCTTGTTGAATTACCCGACAGGTTATTAAAAAGTGTTTTCAATGTCGAGACTAAAATGCGGGTTTATAATTGTTAGGCATGCGATGTCTAAGGAATTCATTTGGTTGGGCATGAAATCCAAAGTATGTGATACATTGGGTTTATGATATCTAAGGTGGTTGCGGATTCCAATTGTTGTGGTTTTCACTTTCTTTTCTGCGACCGTAAGCGTAATATGTGGTGTATCATTGGTTTCGTTGCTATATGTCAACGACAATTGGGATACGGATATTTACTTATGTTGATGACATGTGATGTTATGTGTTGCTGTGATATGTTATATTGGATCGTCGTGTTTTGAATAGCCGTGGATTTTTATGTGAGATGAGAGTTTTTCATTTTCATTCATGTAAAAGTTTGTATGTAATATTCTTTTATTGGGGCACTTCCGGGTTGAGGATGATGTTACCATTGATGTATATTATTTACTTTTCCGCATTAGGATAGACCCAAGGAGGGGAGCACAAGTAACCGGGTTCTAGGGTCCAGTGGGAGACCATCTCGAGAAGTCGAGACCGGGTCTCCTAACTTTAGAATTGGTAGGGTTTCTTGCCGCTCTCGTAGGGGTCTAGGGATGTGGGTTTGGCTATTCATTACGACCGTGGAACCCGCATTTTTTATTGGCTTATTTAAAACACGGAATTCCTAGTAAGTCCAATATTTCATATGTGTTCTTCTGCTGTTGTTATTCTGTGATGTGATCACTTGATATTCTGAGATGAATGCTTATATTATATATATAATATATAATAAATATTACCGCTTTCGTTTCTTTTGTGATGCTTAGGAAGCATAATATGATGGGACTTCATTAATGAGATTAATGAAATAAAAGAATCCTAAAGATGTTGTAGAAACTTCTTTAAAAACTGGTAGCTCTAGTTCTTGCTTTGCATAGCGGTATTGCTTATAGAATATCCAGCACCTTATTCGATAAAGAAAGAGCCGAGACCCCTTCACCGGGAGTGACCTCTTTAGCAAAACTGGCAGATACTATAACCCATTCGGTTTGTTTTTTGATTGCTTCTATAGTTTTTTCTTTGCATGGTGGTATTTGTGAAATATCCAGCACCTCATTCGATGTGGAAAGATCCAAGATCCCTTCACCGGGAGTGACCTCTTTAGCAAAACTAGTACAATCCTAAAAAACACTCCTTTTTAAAATCACTCGATTCTGCAACGATATCAAGTTCATTACGCAAAGGGTTTTCTTAAAAACCTGTCGTAGCCCTCCGTCATTTCAGATAAGTAATATTTAGTATTTGTGCTGCGTTTGTTGGCCTTTGTCAAGGCGTAGTGTGCGGTAGCTGACTAGTGCTTATCTGCTTAAGCATATGATGTGATTGGTCTAGGGTAGTCGTACGACCTTGTTGGCCTTTGTCAAGGGTCTTAAGGGTTGGTTTAATTCAATCAGGAATGACGGGTTGAATTTGAATAGAATCCTATGGTTTGTTGGCCTTTGTTAAGGTCATAGGAGGATAGGGGTAAAAACTATTATTAGGAATTTCAAGTGTTGAAATTTGTAATGAGATTGCATAGCTTCTATGAGATAGTTGGAACCCGATACCCACTGTGAGTAAGAGTTACTCCTGGGAGAGTTTTACACATTACAATTAGCCGATCAAGTAGGTGTCTAGAAAGGTGTTAACGGGGTTACGCCCCTGGGAAAATAAGGTTTATTTTAATTAGGTCCGTGCGAAAGCACGGGAAACCTCCCTCAAAGTACCGACACTGGCCTGGCTGAAAGATTGGTGAACTTGTAGGGTGTAATTAATCCCGGCTAGTCTTACCTTTTATGGTTTGAAGGAAGATTTGATAAAATAGTGGGAGTCATCCTGATTAGATAAAATAATAACCAATCTAATCTTGCAAGAGCGCACGCAGAGTGTTTTCTTCTCTCTCTCTCCATGTAGTGACCATGTCACGCCTTAATCAAGATAAAAATATGGATGCATTGACCGAACCAGCTTATTATACTGAGATGGGGAACGTTGGTTCCACTCTATCTTATAATTGTTATAAGTCCGAGCAAGAAATATGGGAATATCCGGATTTCCACGCGACCCAATCGAGGAATAAACATGTTGATGCATATTCTTCAGGTGTGTTTAATACCAAGAATTGTTTCTCAATGTCCTCTACGTTCTAGGTATGAGATACCGGATTTGGATCCCATATATGTAATTTGTTACATTGGATACAAAAAGGTAGAGAACTGGGATTGGGTGATATGTCTCTAAGTGTTAGAGAGTGGTGCAATTGTTGCAGCCAAATCAGTTAGCAAATATCACCTTGTATTAAATACATTGATTCTGAACAAATGTTATTAGATACCGAACCTGATAAACAACATTAATCAGTTTCTTTATTAAGTTAAAGATGGATATAATTGTGTATTGGAGGATAATGTTGTGAACATTTTCCTAAATCAAGAGTTGATTGGATCAGGCACATTATGTAATGGCATATTCGTTCTAAATCAAACCACAGTTCAATGTATATAGAACACACACAAGATGAATAGTTCAGAAATGAACGAATCCTTCTTGTGGCATTATAGACTAGGTCATATCAATGGGACATGACCAGCTAAGTTACATAAGGATGAATATGAGAATCTGTTTGAATTTTCATCTAATGATACTTGCCAGTCTTGTCACAAAGGTAAAGTGACCAACACTCCGTTTACTCGAAACAGAGAAAGAGTTAACGAACACTTGGAACAGATACATGATGATGTATACGGTCCAATGTCTACAAATGCCAGGGTTGGTTCTTTTTACTTCATTACATTAATCGACGATCTCTCAAGATTCGGGCATGTGTTCATGTTGAAACACGAGTCTGAAACTTTTGAGAAATTCAAGGAATATAAGCTTGAAGTTGAGAACCAGACGGGTAGAAGTATTACAGTCCTTCGATGTGATTAAGGAGGCGAATACTTAAGCATGGTGTTCCTGGAGTTTCTAAAAGGACAATGATATTCTTTCTCAGCTTACTCCTTCAAGTACACTACAGCACAACGGTGTATCGGGGCTGAGGTATCGCACCCTATTAGATATGGCGCGCTCTATGATGAATACTGCTGAGTTGCCTGTTTCCTTTCGGAGTTATGCACTTGAGAAGCTGCATACCTATTGAATGGGGTTCCATCCAAATCATTGCCTAACACTCCATATGAGATATGGAATGGGAAGAGACCATGTCTTAAACGAGTTAAGATATAGGGTTGCCCGGCCTATGTTGAAAAGCAAAATCCGGACAAGCTCGAGGCAAGGTCAGTTCTGTATAAGTTTGTTAGGATAACCCAAACATTTGCGAGGGTATTGTTAGTTATATGTATGCCCTAGAGGCCATTACAGTACATACGATGTATATTGTAGTGTATGCTTGGACATATACATGGAGGACTTTCTTGTTCGACATGATAGTATGCTATCTGGTTGCTCTTTATCTTAACATGTACGCTAATTGTCTCTATATTACATGTTGATAAAGCCCTTAGGATGAGTACTTGACTATCAGGACTATGATACAGATCATACTAGTGGGGACAGATTAGTCGTTAAGTACATCCTTCAAATGTTCCTAGTCGAGGCTGTATCGAGACAGGGCATCGATATACCAGAGTATGTAAGTCTACGCTAGCGCCCCGGCAGTCTACAGACGTCAAATGCGGAACAAAAACTTTTAACTTGGCGCTATCGTATACTTTAACCCGGATCTGCCATTATTGCTAAACTAACAAACTGTAAAGAGTGTAGAATGGTTATACCGAACGATCCGAGTCCTTCGTTCTTCAACCATCATCCCACGCTCCGTTGCGGCTGCTCCGATCTCGTCGATCTCCGATCTCCTCGTCGAGGTGGCACCACATGATCGGTTCTTTAAACGGGCTCCCGCCTCTGACTCGAGGCAACTCGATCGTCAAGTTTGCTAAAAGAGACGACCAAGATTGATGTAGAGAATGAGTAGATGACTTTGTCTCACTTCGTCCAAATCCGTGGACGATCGGTTAATGAAGTTGCCGTGGAAATCGGGTGATGGAATGAAATGAACTGTGAATTCCATACACCCCAAAACTATCATATCTTTTCTAACCGATGAAATCAACAACCATGAGAGAGAGAGGAGGGGGCCGGCCTCTTATAAAGAGAGAGGGGGTGACCGTAGGAGAGGGGGGGTAACCTTAAGTAAATATCATGTGTGAACACAAAACAAATATCTTGCTTAAAGATCTTAAGCAAAACAAGAAAGTAATGAAATCAAAGCATGAGTCACAAAGCTTAGTCACAAATTCTAGAACCTTCTAGAACCTTCTAGAAGCACGACTCACTCTCATCCAAGAAAAGATAAATCCGTCTTTAACAAAATGTTAAAAGACGGCTGATAGAAAACTGGAAAATGGCAACTTCCAAAAGTGATCCTGAAACAACTTTCAGGATAACCCCGAAACTGTATAAATATACCCGCATTTGTATTACGACCGAATACAAATGCAACTGAGACAAAGATATTATACCTACTCAATATAATACTCGGATCCGGCTTAAACCAAAGCCGACCAGTATCAACTGTCCGAAAATCGACACGTGCGTAAACGCACGTGCATTTTCCGAACCCTGCCATAAAACCATACGGCCTCTACAACGTTTCGCCCGAACTTGGGAAACTGTCTGTGGGGGACTCTAATGACTCGTCAGCACCCTGGCAGTGGGTTTAACCACAAACCGTCAGCGGCACTAGCTATGCGTAACGGCTGCCCACGGACTGACCTCAAGGGTGGCCGATGAGCGCACTCATCCGGAAAACCCTACTGAGCCTAACAGTGACAATGTATATACAGTCCGGTCCGTTCGTCAATGAGTATCGCATATCTGCCTAGGGGGCTAGTAACGCCAGACCCCCAATAGCAGTATAAGTCGTGTCGGAGTGTAGCCTAATCACACCCTGAGATACTACTGGAGTACCTACCAGTAAATCTCCTGCCATGGCCATGGACTTTGTGTAATGGCTCTCCTAGACACTGCACGACCTCGCCCCCAATACCGGGAGAGACGAATCCCCTGCCGATCCGCTCACGTGCCTCCATATGGCTCGGGACTGTACCCAAAAACTACCTGTTTGCACGACTCCTTTGAGCCGTGGTAGGGTAGAAATCAAAGCACAGTGGGAACTCACACGAGACAAATGACGACCTCAGGTCGATGAACTAACCTGTACACATGTCACCAGGGAACTGCTATCTGACGATAGGTATAGTACTAACTAGCAGATTCCCGGCGAGTCCTGTCCGGTGTACTCATAACCCAATGAGCACCTGTATACATCTTAGGTGATCCAACTGACACCAGTGGCTTGTGAGACCGGCCACCGCCCCTCGTCGGGGTCTCGACTGTACACACTAGTCTACTCCGGAATATCGATGCCCTGTCTCGAAACTCCCACGACTAGGGACCACAATTAAGGATATGCATATAAACTACCCAACTCTCACGTATATGATCGCCATCATACTGTTGGTAGTAAAGCAAGATCCTAAGGGCTCTATCAAAGTGTAACATGCAATCAGTCACCTGAACATGTACACGACTGATAAAGGCAAACCAGATAGCATACTATCATTTCGAGTAAGACTGTCCTACCGGGATAGGTCCTCCGCAATCATTGCAATCACGTACCTGCGATCCAATAATTGACTATGAGGGCACTATCTCCAACAATCTCCCACTTGCACTCAAGGCTAATATTGCGATGTCGACTGCTCACAGCCCGTGTGAAACCGAACATCCAACTCCTCTACTAATCAGTTTCACAAAGCCCGTTTGTAAAACTATTGTGTTCGAGAAATAGCCTCGGTGAGTGGATCCGCCTAGAAGTTTCTTTCTGTATCTCTCTTAATCTCAAGTTCGCGGAGAAAGCCATCTCCCGAATTGAGTACTGCCTGTCTTAGAATGTCTGGATATCTGATGGGACCTTAGTTCATAAATGAACTCCATATCCAAACTTCTTAGACTGTATGGATCACTGAACCTAATCAGTATCCGGCACCATGCCACCCACAGTATCCTCTGGAACCACCTGTCCATAATACTGTCCCTCGTCAGAGGGAAAACTAAAACTCTGACAATCACTCTGTCATCCATGTCACCTTTGAAGCCTGGAATGATAACCGTCTCCCGAAAGAGGCTGCCGTTATCAAATCCGTAGAACATGTACTAATGTTCTAAAACTGCTTCCTTATGTTTCTCCAGGATTGGATTAATACAAACTTATTGCATCTAGTGCAAAAATAACATTTGGTGCGGTACTTGACATCTCATGATTGACTCAATTACCTAAGCAAGTGATCTGCCAATCATGCACATCCCTCTCCACTTTAGTCTATATGACACCTTTAGAGAGGGTGACTCCATCACCTGCAGGTACACCACCATGCTAGGAGTCAACTATTCCAAACACCATTAGAATATCTGTCATTGTACTCACATTGGGAAACTACCCAAATCCAGATCTAAAACCATAGATCTAGAAACCAGAATGTCAAATATTATATCCATATCCTGTCTGGAGAAACAACTGTGTGACGACCACAGTACAACCGATCGTAGTATAGGAATTTTACTTCCTACTCTGTGTATGTCATCCATATACCATGACATCACACCCTACTACCTTCTTAACTGATCCATCCCCTATTCTGATTGAAGTCAAACCCATGACTGTCACATCAAAATTAGATGATCTATCTCCGCTATAACTGCTCAAGTCTATAAATAGATATAAGCATCTTGCCCACTATTCTTCCGCTGCTCCCACTGACTACGACAACCCTCCTACCGGGTCTCATATCCTGGAACAACAGTAGTGTCAAGTCTTGGTAGATAAGAACCTCCCTGTCACCGTCCTTGAGCCTACCGAAGTACCTCTCGGGTGTCTGAGGTTACCTACCATACCTGCGGAGTGGCTATCGAAATGTCAAACCTGATTGAATATATAGGTCCTATTAAATTTTCCGTAATCGTTCGCGGTTCTGGAATCACTTCCAGTTCTACCATACTCCCACTACTGTTTTCTGAAAAAGATCCATTTTTACTAAAACTGTGGCGAGTCAAGAACAATATTACTATTGATCTTCCAAATGGTAGAATATCAACCCTCGTCATAGCCAGGGTCAAACCACAAACAGCCATTACAGAAACGTGCCCTGAGTTATCCAGTGTCTGATTTTAATCATAAGCTGGACAACTCCCCGTACCTTAATATCTTTTAAGGTACGAACTATTCTATATCCAATATAGAAACTTTGGCACTTATTTAATTGGAACCATATTCGAATCATGCAGCTGTCTCCAGTGCATATCTACTTAATGGAAAGAGGCTAATCAGCATTACTCAACTTAGGAATCCATCCAATTATGAGTAACCTGAAAGAGAAACACGTTTCTCAAAACCATCACTATTATCTGAATACCAATCACAAGAATCTACATCTTCGATCTCTTTGAAGAATCCCGATACTTGTGATACCTGGTTCTCTACTTTATTCTTATACCCACAACTTCTCAAAACTTAGACTTTGTATTTCTACGAAACACTTGTCTAAATACTAGAGAAGTTATAAGTAAACAGAACATAGTACGAGGACCTACCCCTTTGTCCTGATGGACACTGGACAACATACAATACTCTGTATAAGTCCGCTGAGTTAAACAACTCAAAACCTGTGCGTTGTAGGTGGAAAACTGTACCCTGGCGATTTCCTCAAATATCACCAATTACAATGAATTCCGATATATGAGGATGATCACCCAATTCCCAATATCTTACTCCCACTCATCATCTGTAAAACCATACAGATATGAGAATGAAACCTGGTAAATACATACCCTTGGAGTAAGTGTATAATCGGGAAAACAGTTTTTCCTTTAACAATACACTGAAACATGAAAATGTTTCGTAGGGGTATCCTGGTATTCATAGTAATGCCTCTTCCATAATCCAATTCATGACTTCAACCGTATATTTTATTGCCATCTCTCCAAATCCCTTTATTTGTCTTTAGTCGTTACCTTCTGTACACCATCGTTAGGCTAAATGGTTTTCTTCCTTCCCTACCGTTCGGCACCAGCCTATGGTTTGGAAGAAGAATATCCAGTAAGCATAATAGGTGTACCCTCCTAAACCAAGGAGTACTCGCATCTCGAGAGAAGGTGACGATAAAAGACAACTGAATAATACCTTATTCTTTTAAAAGGTGAAATAGGAGCGGCGATGAAGTACGCGGTTTTGGTCGTGAATGATATCAGTCGTAATTTACTTTGCCCTCTTTCTAATCCCTTTATTTTGTCTTTACATATTACCTTCTGCACACCCTACTTAGGCTAATTGGTTTTCTTCATTCCCTACCTTTCGGCACCAGCCTATGGTTTGGAATAAGACTATCCAATAGGCGTAATAGGTGTACTCTCCTAAACCAAGGAGCTCTCGCAACCTGAGAGAAGGTGATAATAAAAGACAACTGAATAAACCAATTCTGTTTCTCCTGAACCTGGATCCATCCCCGAAGAAGTCCCTTCGAGTTCGTATATAACCATACGATGGATCTATCCAATGGAAGTGGATATCCGTAGTAATACGGGTGTTCTGAGAAATTCAAAGGGTAAAAGAAGGAGTGGCAATGACTTATGCAACTCAGACAATCCAAAAGCCAGTATTTTAAGAAGGTTCGGTCAACCTGGTCACTGAGTCATAGTCTAGGGTCGGTCAAAGGTCGCTGCCAAAGAGAGAGAGAGAAAAGAAACACTCTGCGTGCACTCTAACCTAGATCAGAATGGTCATCATTTTATCTAATCCGGAACCTCTCACTGTCCTGTCAAATTCTCCTCCAAACCTAAAGAAAAATCAATCGGGATCACCCGAAGAGTAAACCAACTCATCAGTGGGAATCAGGATCCAACTCTCATCGCATGATAACGTGATGGAATGCATCCACGTTACTCATACTCCAGAAGGTATGCGCATACTCGGCAAGTTTCAGTTTCTTTAGAAACTCCTGATATGATTTTTGCCCTATGCTCTTATAACCTTGGCGTTAGGTCAAAATGTCATAAGTCACATGCCAAGTTCTACCCATCACTATCTTGTTAATTTGAACCCACCCGCACATGCCCTTGGCGTTAGGTCAAAATGGCAGAACGGCTGTCCCAAACCAACTCATCTATCTATGCAACAATTGAATACCCAGCAGCTACCAAACACTATGCCTTGGCGTTAGGTCAAAATACATAGCTTGAATACTACTGAATACCCAAAAGAAGTGACGGAGGGCTACGACTGGTTTTTGGCGAAAAACCTTTAGCGTAGTGAACTTGATATCGCTGAAGGAACCTGATAGCTTTTTAAAATATAGTGGCGAAAACCTTTTGCTAAAGAGGTCACTCCCGGTAAAGGGATCTCGGCCCTTTCCTCGTGGAATGAGGTGCAGGATATTCCACTGAATACCGCTATGCAAAGCAACATGTAATCGACTATAGTGAAGTTATTACTCTGACGCAAACTTCTGCCCAAGGGGTCAGTCCCGGTGAAGGGATATCGGCCCTTGCCCCGTCGAATGAGGTGCAGGATATTCCACTGAATACCGCTATGCATAACAAAAGCAAACGTCTTTGCAATAACACTTTTTAAATTGTTCCAACAACTGTATACAGGTTTGTTTTAACTTTGCATTGATCAGAATCAACGCAGTCCCATCAATCGATCACACCAGAAAAGAACGAAAATAAAATGTACGTATATGCCATCCGCATTCGTCACTGGGTCCCGTCATCACCCGTTAGGTTACTTAACTAACGACAGAGCGGGGACTGGACTAGCGCGGGTGTAAAACATATACAACATCTAATAGTATATAAACCAATATACAATAATCGCTCCAGGCGTGATAGTATGCAACATTACAGAAAAGTAATAGCATCACTGAACAATACAGATATCTGGGATCCCCGAGTTTCACAGAGCCGCTGCTAAAACTCGACGTTCCCCTGTCGTGTGGATAGCCTGTGCAATGAAACCTAGACCCCTACGGGTGCGGCAAGTTACCCGCCAAAACCTGAAGCGAGACAGTCCCCCACAGCATAGTGAATGGAACACCCGGCACTTCACGGAATCCGGTAAATTGAGCACCCCTCCTTGGGTCAACCTGTACCCCCTACGAGTGCGGCGAATAGTCTGCCAATTCTGAAGTAGGGCCCCTCTGCCTCTCAAAGCCATGAGATGCGGACCCGTTGCTTTCCCGAACCCGGCTATCCGTGCACTCCGTCGCGGGGCAAAACCTAGTACAGTAATGAAAAATAGTACAATAGGTACATCGACCGCAACCTGGTCGTTCCCCAAAAGAATATTATACAACAGGCAGTGACGGCAGTCCACAAGTTGGACGCTCGCCCCGCAATATCAAATGTACAAATAAACTCAAACTGTACTACCATTGCACACTGCTATCCACCACGACAAATCCGCAACATCACAGCACAACACAGAACATCAACGCGAATGTCACGTTCGCAAACCCGTCTAAAAGAACTATAGCAGTTAAACGCGGTTTACCGATCAAATGACATTCCCGGTCGGAGATATAATGTAAGCACTGTAAACTAACGTGTTTAAATTTCGATCGACCAAAGACCCAATATAAAAAAGTGGGCCCCACTGCTTACTGGTGAACAGTAACAAAACCTGGGCCAAAAATATATATACCAAAAATCACAAAACCCAACACAGAACCGACTGAGAAAATTTGGGATCACGTGCTCCCCACGTGGCCGCGGTTGCGCGGCCAAACCATGGGTTTGGCCGCCCTTCCGCGGCGGCTTGGAGGGATCACGACCCCAAATTTTGTCGTGGTTCTTAAATTTGCCTGCTCGGATTTTTAAGACATGCAGAAATTGATTTTGAGACCATTTAAAATTAACAGAACTGTCGAGCTAGGATTTTGTGTTTTTCGATTTTCGGTCGGATCGATGTTTTAAAAGCGTTAGCACAAGTTATTATAGCAAAATGGTGAGGCTCTGATACCACTGTAAGTCTACGCTAGCGCCCCGGCAGTCTACAGACGTCAAATGCGGAACAAAAACTTTTAACTTGGCGCTATCGTATAATTTAACCCGGATCTGCCATTATTGCTAAACGAACAAACTGTAAAGAGTGTAGAATGGTTATACCGAACGATCCGAGTCCTTCGTTCTTCAACCATCATCCCACGCTCCGTTGCGGCTGCTCCGATCTCGTCGATCTCCGATCTCCTCGTCGAGATGGCACCACATGATCGGTTCTTTAAACGGGCTCCCGCCTCTGACTCGAGGCAACTCGATCGTCAAGTTTGCTAAAAGAGACGACCAAGATTGATGTAGAGAATGAGTAGATGACTTTGTCTCACTTCGTCCAAATCCGTGGACGATCGGTTAATGAAGTTGCCGTGGAAATCGGGTGATGGAATGAAATGAACTGTGAATTCCATACACCCCAAAACTATCATATCTTTTCTAACCGATGAAATCAACAACCATGAGAGAGAGAGGAGGGGGCCGGCCTCTTATAAAGAGAGAGGGGGTGACCGTAGGAGAGGGGGGGTAACCTTAAGTAAATATCATGTGTGAACACAAAACAAATATCTTGCTTAAAGATCTTAAGCAAAACAAGAAAGTAATGAAATCAAAGCATGAGTCACAAAGCTTAGTCACAAATTCTAGAACCTTCTAGAACCTTCTAGAAGCACGACTCACTCTCATCCAAGAAAAGATAAATCCGCCTTTAACCAAATGTTAAAAGACGGCTGATAGAAAACTGGAAAATGGCAACTTCCAAAAGTGATCCTGAAACAACTTTCAGGATAACCCCGAAACTGTATAAATATACCCACATTTGTATTACGACCGAATACAAATGCAACTGAGATAAAGATATTATACCTACTCAATATAATACTCGGATCCGGCTTAAACCAAAGCCGACCGGTATCAACTGTCCGAAAATCGACACGTGCGTAAACGCACGTGCATTTTCCGAACCCTGCCATAAAACCATACGGCCTCTACAACGTTTTGCCCGAACTTGGGAAACTGTCTGTGGGGGACTCTAATGACTCGTCAGCACCCTGGCAGTGGGTTTAACCACAAACCGTCAGCGGCACTAGCTATGCGTAACGGCTGCCCACGGACTGACCTCAAAGGTGGCCGATGAGCGCACTCATCTGGAAAACCCTACTGAGCCTAACAGTGACAATGTATATACAGTCCGGTCCGTTCGTCAATGAGTATCGCATATCTGCCTAGGGGGCTAGTAACGCCAGACTCCCAATAGCAGTATAAGTCGTGTCGGAGTGTAGCCCAATCACACCCTGAGATACTACTGGAGTACCTACCAGTAAATCTCCTGCCATGGCCATGGACTTTGTGTAATGGCTCTCCTAGACACTGCACGACCTCGCCCCCAATACCGGGAGAGACGAATCCCCTGCCGATCCGCTCACGTGCCTCCATATGGCTCGGGACTGTACCCAAAAGCTACCTGTTTGCACGACTCCTTTGAGCCGTGGTAGGGTAGAAATCAAAGCACAGTGGGAACTCACACGAGACAAATGACGACCTCAGGTCGATGAATTAACCTGTACATGTCACGACCCGAAAGAGCACGTGACTGGCCCTTAAACCATATGAAGTCTATAGGACTCCATCTGATCCAAGTAAGCCAAAAGCCCAGAAATCTAAAAACATTTTTAAGAATAAGTAAAGAAACTGGTTTAAAGAAGTGAAGAAAAATATGTTTGAAATCAAGGTTTTTAAATAACTAAGCCGAATATGCATTTTTAAAAACAGTACAGTCTTTTCTAAAAATTTCGGCAGAGTTTCTTTTGTAAAACTGGCTCCGAATGGGGTATAACAAGGATAACAATATATGCAATGATAAGGGCATCCCCAAGCGGGAGCTAGCTCTTCGTCAATCGACGGTCACCACCACACATGCAACAATAATATACAACGCCAAGTGGCGAGGATCAAATCCAAAAGAAAGCTCAAAAGCAACAAGAAAACCGCAACACTACTAAGCGCGACTCTATGGTCGAATAATACATCACTAGTCTAGGTCTGAAACAATATACGAGTTTTGGTTGATGGATATTCTAGATACAATGAATAATATAAATACAACGGCGGTTCTGATACAAAAGAACCCACCTATCCAAGCAAATCACCCAAAAGGAAGCAGTGTGCCAGAAATGCCGCTATAGAACTGTACGGCAAACCTGCAAGAACTGGGGCACAACGGGGGTGAGTTACCAACTCATGAATAGAAAGATATCTACAAGCAGAGATCGAATGCATGACCCAACCTAGGTCAATACGATCAGATATAAAGAAACCTCAATATGAATAAAGCTGAAGCATGCTAAACTGGCAATGTAATCTCTATACGTGAATGTAGTGCCAAGTGCTCGTGCTAGTGCCTCAGGTAATAGTATGTCATGAATATGAGGTATGAATGCATGAAAGCAGAATACATGTAAATGAAGAAACTGTTTTCATAATTTAGTGAGATTTCCCTTGTATTTTTAGTTGAGGTATCATAATGAAATCAGCATAAAACAGTGCCTAGCATCGGCACAAAACGTAATCCCAATATCTCGATATCTCTGTATCACAGTCTCTGTACCTCGAAATCTCGAAATCCCAATGTCTCAATCATAATATCTAGGGCGCCGTCAGTCCAGACCGGCCCCTACCATCCATCTCAAGACCACGACGGTATCCTCCGGATATCCGACGCGTCGGGTAAAATCACCGGTAGGTAGTGCTCCCCTGCCAGGCTCACATCGTCATCACCACGCGCTTCTTGCCCCGGGGTACCTTACCGGGTCCACCATGTACCCGAAACGGTTCATCCGTCTCCTCGAATCGGGTTTCCAAATCCATCAGCAAACTCATGGTAGACGACTCATACATCATGGGAAAACCGCACTTTTTATTTTAAAGAGAGAAAAGAAGTTTATATAAGTTTTGCGGTTTTCCCCCAAATCCAGAAAATCTCATGGAAATCCGAATCCAATTCTCAATAGCATGTGAACAGTGCATACATGCATAAAAATCCATGAATAATAACATGCATGATGTAACAACTAATAATTACAATGTCTAATCTAGCATATAAGGCAAGTACACTAATATCATGTCTAAATTATTAGCTAACAACCTATGTCGATGCAATAATATTTTCTAAGGTGTACGTGACATGGCAATTACCGATGAAGATGTGTGTGAGCCGGCAAGTAAGTGTACGTGGTACATACGCATCATCGGTAATGGTGCTGGTGTCCTAACAGCATAACATCAATAATGGAGTATGAAACATAATATAAGCATGCGATGCGATGCGAACCACAATAATGAGCGGAAGCTGAATACTAGACGCAACTATAACTAATCTGCATTAATCTAAAATAACCTCTACAATTGGTGCCTTTTGAAATAACACGAATCATGGGGTTTTGAAAATAGGGGCTACGGTGTTTTTATGAAAAGATACGTCTTTTGAAATATCCGTAGGATCCCTTGGGCTGTCTTTTAAAATACCCACGATTCGTTAGTTTTTGAAATAGGTAGGAGTCTAATCTAATCTAACAACCATCCTAAACTATACGGCTGAACTAACAAGTAGAGCTATGGGTGAGGAAACCGCCTAACATCTGAGTCGATACATATACATACATGTATATATATTAGTCGGTGATCCCGCCTCAATAATATCATATCCGATACCCTATCTATAATCAGACATCCCAAGTCAAGAGTGCGGATCAATCATCAAAATATAGCTTGTACGTAAATCCGTCGTACGGCATCCCAAATCTGGGTACGGGTCAATATCACATTCATCATACTATTTATCTGGTATCCTCTTTATCAAATGTCATGATCGGGGTACTGATCTACGTCTAGTACAATATTGATACCCTCTATGTATGCATGCAGGTGTAAGAATCACTACGTCAAAAGACCCGCTAAAACATCGTGTCGTATCTCAATACGAACCAAATCACATCACCGATCTCCTGGCCTCAAGCCCAATCTCATCGACTCATCTCAAATCCCAAATACTATCCTCAAATCCAGTATATAAACACATAGTCCCATACCCATGTGTAGATATACGCACCATCATATGCACTCTAATAAATGAAAAAATGAATGCAAGTATGTGTGTAAATGTATGTGTGAGTGCAACCACTACTCTAGGGTTCGCACTAAACTAAACCAATATATTCTTATCATCAAAATATCATTATTACCATCAATAACCCTAAACAACACATAATAAATATTCGTGTGTATACGTATTCGTATACATCACCACGGACTGCGGGGGTGCTATACGCCATCCACCCAACTTCTCCCCACAGATATAAATCTACTCACATTGCTTCTCGTGTGCCAAAGCCGATGTCGCTATCTTCACCTCCTTTGCCTCAACATCACGCGGGGTACCTACAAGTATATCACAATGCTAACGCACATGAAAATCACATCGGAAACCAAAATAGCACACGCTACCCGCATAGGTAAAAACCTATCGACTCGCATGTAAACACAATCAAAATCCACTTGTCGTTGACGTCCAAACGCCACCCGACAGGAATGAATCACCAAATACCAAAATCCATGCTAAAACAAGTCCCAAATTATACACCAACATAGGAAAATCAACCCAGATTTCACCCTAGATGGAATCAGTCAAAACTAGACATACTCAGGGTCAAAACTAGAGGAAATGGGGGCATGCACAGAAAACGAAGCAATTCCTTAAAATACATTATTTTGGAATTTTCCATAATTTTTCCCCATTTATCTGTATTTAATTATACCAGAATATTAAAATATTCATTAAAATAATATTAAATTATAAAATTTCCCAAAAATCATATTTTATTATTTTGAAGACGTTACAGTACACATGTCACCAGGGAACTGCTATCTGACGATAGGTATAGTACTAACTAGCAGATTCCCGGCGAGTCCTGTCCGGTGTACTCATAACCCAATGAGCACCTGTATACATCTTAGGTGATCCAACTGACACCAGTGGCTTGTGAGACCGGCCACCGCCCCTCGTCGGGGTCTCGACTGTACACACTAGTCTACTCCGGAGTATCGATGCCCTGTCTCGAAACTCCCACGACTAGGGACCACAATTAAGGATATGCATATAAACTACCCAACTCTCACGTATATGATCGCCATCATACTGTTGGTAGTAAAGCAAGATCCTAAGGGCTCTATCAAAGTGTAACATGCAATCAGTCACCTGAACATGTACACGACTGATAAAGGCAAACCAGATAGCATACTATCATTTCGAGTAAGACTGTCCTACCGGGATAGGTCCTCCGCAATCATTGCAATCACGTACCTGCGATCCAATAATTGACTATGAGGGCACTATCTCCAACAGAGTAGACTAGCGTATAGCTTCTCGACCCATGTATATGGGCGATGGATGATCATATATCCATTGGTGTTTGACATCAGAGATAGTATACGGGTGCTTAGTGGAGACTAGGTACACTGAACGGACTCGCTGAGAATTCCCAGATGGTATTATACCTAACGTCAGATGGCAGTTCTCTGGTGACACTAGTACAGGTTAGTCTGTAGACCCGAGATCGTCATAGAGTTTTGTATAATTCCCACTGTTCTGTGATTTCCACCTTACCACGTTCAAGAGAACGTGCAAAATGGTGGCTTTTGTGTACAGTCCCGAATCACATGGAGGCAATGAGCGATAGGAGGGGTTTCGTCTTTCCCATTATTGGGAGTTGATGTTGCGCTGTGCTCGATTGGCTATAACCGGAATGTAAGTGCACGGCGGCGCCCCGGCCGTCAATCCGACGGCCAAATGCGGAAGCGGTGATAAACTTTAATTTTGCGGACTTAGCAAACCGGCACCACCGCGCACTAAACATCCAGATCGTAACCATTAACAAGTCTAAGCTACTAACAAGATAGGGAAGAGAGATATACCGACAGATCCGAGTCCTCCGGTCTTCTCGTCGTCGTCCCGATCTCCTGCGGAATGTCCCGTCTCCTCCTCGTCGCCGGAAGTGCACCACATCGCCTACTTCTTTTACGGGCTCCCACCTCAATGCCGAGGCAACTCGGGCACGAAGCCGGCTACTCGACGTACCCAAGATTTGCTATAGAATGCATAATAGAACTTGTGTCTCATTTGGGGTTCATGGAGGTGCCATTTTGGTGGAGGGATGATACAAGAATTATGTGGAGGAACTTGGGGATTTTTCTAGCAACTAGAGAGCAAAAATCCCCACTACAAAAAATGGGCAACCCCTCCTCCATGCTTGGCCGGCCATGACTAGAGGAGGAGAGTGAGAATGAGAGAGAGAGTGATAGAATGAGAGAGCCATCCAATAATCCAAATGGAGAGAGAGAGAAAGCTATCATGTAAAAGGAAATGATCACCAAATCAAAACCCACACTCAACCACCTACCACCAACCTCATCATCAACAACCATGATGATTTACAAAGTCAAGCAATCATGAGTTTATGAAGTCAAATGATGGGACAAGTATCATGACATGATAATATGCAAAGACCCCCTTCCACAAATGCTTATTTGCAACAATGCAAATAAGCCCTCCTCCACCAATCTTCGGCCAATGAACGGAACAATGGAAATCTGCCGAAACGGAAAGCAAACTGGCAACTCCAGAAAACTGGTCCCGTAATAAATTACAGGAAAAACCCCGATACTGTGCATACACACCCGCATCTGTATTTCGACCGAAATACAAATGCAATGAGACAAAATCTACACTGTACTATACTAGGATCCGGATTATACCAAAACCGGCTAGTAATATCCGTTCGATCCTGATTCGTGCAATACCGCACGTATCTGATCGAACCCTGCCATATACCCATACGGCCTATAGTACAAACTGTCCGATCCTCATCCGTGCAATACCGCACGTATATGATCGGACCTTGCCATATCTCCATACGGCCTCTACAACCTTTCGCCCGAAAGCTGAGTAACTGAATGTGGGGGACTCTAAAGACTCGTCAACACCTTGGTTGTGGATTTAACCACTAGCACGTCAGAGGTATAAGCCAATACGTAACGGGCTACCAGGTATTGACTAAAAGGGACATCTGTGAGCGAACTCAGCCTGACAACCCTACTGAGCCTGTCAGTGACAATATCCGTACAGTCCGGTCCGTTCGTCTATGAGCATCGCATGGCGGGCCTAGGGGGTTGGTAAAATTCAGACCCCCAAAAGCGGTACAAGTCGTGTCGGAGTGTAGCCCAGAACACCCTGAGATACTACTGGAATACCTACCAGTAAATCTCCTTGCCTCGGCCGAGGGCTTCGTGTAATGGCTCTCCTAGACACAGCACGACCTCACCCCCAATACCGGGAGAGACGAACCCCTGAAGATACGCTCACTGCCTCCATGTGGCTCGGGACTGTACCCAACTAAAACCTGTTTGCACGACTCCTTTGAGCCGTGGTAGGGTAGTAATCAAAGTACAGTGGGAACTCACACAAGACAAATGACGATCCCCAGGTCGATGAACTAACCTGCACACATGTCACCAGGGAACTGCCATCTGACGTCTGGTATATGACCAACTAGCATGTTCCCGGCGAGTTCTGTCCGGTGTACTCATAACCCAATGAGCACCTGTATACATCTTAGGTGATCCAACTGACACCAGTGGCTTGTGAGACCGGCCACCGCCCCTCGTCGGGGTCTCGACTGTATACACTAGTCTACTATGGAGTATCGATGCCCTGTCTCGAAACTCACACGACTAGGGACCATTTCAGGATATGCTTATAGACCCCAGCTCCCATTTATATGATCGCCCTCATACTGCTGGTGGTCAAGCAAGAATCCTAGGGGCTCTATCAACGTGTAATAGCGACGTGTCAGGTCACCTAAAACAGTACACGATGATAAAGGTAAACCAGATAGCATACTATCATCTCGAGTAAGACTGTCCTACCGGGATAGGTCCTCCATCAATCATTGCAATCACGTACCTGTGATCCAATAATTGACTCTGAGGGCATTATCTCCAACAATCTCCCACTTGCACTCAAGGCTAATTATTGCGATGTCGCATACTCACAGCCCGTGTGATACCGAACACCCAACTCCTCTACTAGTCAGTCTCACAAAGCTCGTTTGCGAAACTATTGCGTTCGAGGAATAGCCTCAGTGAGTGGATCCGCCTTGATGTCTCTTTCTATGTCTCTCTATATCTCAAGTTCGCGGAGAAACCCATCTCCCGAAATGAGCAATACCTGTCTTAGAATGTGTCTGGATGTCTGATGGGACATAGCTCATAAATGAACTCCAAATCCAAACTTCTTAGACTGTATCGTCAACTGAACTTAATCAGTATCCTGCGCCATGCCTCCCTCAGTATTGCCTTGGACCACCTGTCCAAAATACTGCCCCTCGTCAGAGGGAAAACTATAACTCTGACAACCTCCTTGTCGTCCATGTCACCTTGGAAGCCTGGAATGATAACTGTCTCCCGAATGAGGCTGTCGTTATCATATCCCTAGAACATTCACTTATATTCTAAAAATGCTTCCGACTGTTTCTCCAGGATTGGATTAATGTCAACTTATTTCATCTAGTGCAAGAACAATATCTGGTGTGGTACTTGACATCTCATGATTGACTCAATTGCCTGAGCAAGTGATCTGCCAATCATGCACGTCCCTCTCCCCTTTAGTCTGTAAGACACCTTTAGAGAGGGTGACTCCATTACCTGCAGGTACACTACCGTGCCAGGAGTCGTCCATTCTAAATACTCTTAGAATGCTGTCTATGTACCCAGATTGGGAGACTACCCAAATCTAGATCTAAAATCATAGATCTAGTAACCAGTATGTCTGATATAAAATCCATTTCCTGTGTGGAGAAAACACTGTGTGACGACCAAAGTATAACCGATCGTAGTATAGGAGTTTCCTTTCCTACTTTGTGTATGTCATCCAAATACCATGACATCACACCCTACTACCTTCTCAACAGATCCATCCCCTATTCTGATGAAGTCAAACCCATGACTGTCACGTCAGAAATAGATGATCTATCTCCGCTATAACTGCTTTAGTCTATAAATAGACATAAGCCACCTGTCCACCAATGCTTCCGCTGCTCCCACTGACTACGACAACCCTCTGGCAGAGTCATATACACGTACACTTCTAAAGCTAGTTTAGAACGACGCTATACTCATCCTTCTGCCGGGTCTCGCAACCTGGAACAACAGCAATGGCAATTGTGGGTAAACAAGAACTTCCCTGTCACCGTCCTTGAGGCTACCGTAGTACCTCTCGGGTGCCTGAAGTTACCCACCTTATCTGCGGAGTGGCCAATGGAATGTCAATCCAGATTGAATCTTTAGGTTCCTTATCAAATCTTCAGTAATCGTTTGTATTTCTGGAATCACTTCCAGTTCTACCGTACTCCCACTACTGTTTTCTGAAAAAATCCATTTTTAATAAAACTGTGGCGAGTCTAGAACAATATTGCTATTGTTCATCCAGATGGTAGAAAGTCAACCCTCGTCATAGCCTGGGTCAACCCACAAACAGCCATTACAGAAACGTGCCTTTGAGTTATCCAGAGTCTGGTTTTAATCATAAGCCGGACAACTCCCCGTACCTTAACAACGTTAAGATATGAACTGTTCTATATCCAATATAGAACCAGAGGCACTGATTTAATTGAACCAGATTCAAATCATGCAGCTGTCTCCAGTGCATGTCAACTAAATGGAAGGAGCCCGATCAGCGTTACTCAACTTAGGAATGCTTCCAATTATGAGTAACCTGAAAGAGAAGCAAGTTCTCTTAATCATTACTATCAACTTAATACCATACACAAGTATCTACATCTTCGATCACTTTGAAGAATCCCGATACTTGCAATATCTGGTTCTCTACTTTATTCAAATACCTACAACTTCTCAAAATTCGGACCCTGTGTTTCCACGAAACACTTGTCTAAAAACTAGAGAAGTCATAAGTAAACCGAATATAGTACGAGGACCAACCCCTCTGTCCTGATGGACCCTGGACAACATACAATACTCTGTATAAGTCCCTTGAGTCTGATAACTCATTTACTGTGTGTCGTAGGTTGAAAACTGTACTTATGGTTAAGAAGAATTACACCGCTGTTTAATGCTCCTTACCTAACCATCCACTGATATAGGTAAATGTCGTAGACATAATTTCAGAAAGGTATATCTCACTCTATGAAAATAGACGTACAGATATATCAATTTGAAATTGGTGCATAACAGCGGATATTCAAAACCAAATATTTGCCGACCGGCAAACAGCCCAGGTGATTTCCTCAAATATCACCGATTACAACGAATCCCGATATAATGAGGATGACCACCCAATTCCCAATAACTTACTCCCACTCATCATCTGTAAAACCATACAGATGTGAGAATCATACCTGGTAAATACATACCCTGGAGTAAGTATCTAGTCGGGAAATCAGCTTTCCTTTAACAGTACACAGTGAAGCTGAAACATTGAAACGTTTCGATGGGGTATCCTGGTATTCCTAGTAATGCCTCTTCCAGTATCCAGATTCACAACTGTAACCGTGTAATTCTTTGCCACCTTTCCAAATCCCTTCATATGTCTTTAGTCATTACCTTCTGCACACCCCTTTAGGCCAAATGGTTTTCTTCCTTCCCTACCGTTCGGCACCAGCCTATGGTTTGGAAGAAGACTATCCAATAAGCATAATGGGTGTACTGTCCTAATCCTAGGAACACTCGCAATGCGAGAGAAGGTGAAGATAAAAGACACCTGAATAAATCTTATTCCTATTTCTCCTGAACCAGAATCCATCCCCGAACTGGAACAAGTTCTTTTCGAGTTCGTATATAACCATACGATGGAGTATCCAATAAACTGTGGATCTTCGTAGTGATACGGAGTGTTCTGGAGAATTACAAAGGTGATTTAGGATTGGCGAAGGAATGTTTGGTTTGGTCGTGAATATCTGTTGCAATTTACTTTGCCCTCTCACTAATCTCTTGCTTTGTCTTAACTTAATACCTTCTGTACACCGTTTAGGCTAATTGGCTTTCTTCCTTCCCTACCGGTCGGCACCAGCCTAAGGTTTGGAAGAAGACTATCCAATTTGCGTAATAGGTGTACTACTCCTAAACCAAGGAGTACTCGCAATCTGAGAGAAGGTAAAAGGAAAAGACAACTGAATAGTCCTATCCGTTTTCTCCAGAACCGGAAACCATCCTCGAATAAATCTCTTCGAGTTCGTATCTAACCATACGATGGTTTTGTCCAATGGAAGTGGACGTTCGTAGTAGTACGGGGTGTCCTGGAGAAAAGAGTAAAAGTAGGAGTGGCAATGAGGTTCGCAACTCTGACAATCCATAAGCCAGTGTTAAGAAGGTTCGGTCAACTTGGTCACTGAGTCAAAGTCTTAGGGTCGGGTCAATGGTCGCTGCCAAAGAGAGAGAGAAAAGAAACACTCAGCGTGCACTCTAACCTAGATCAGAATGGTTACCAATTTATCTAATCTGGAAACCTCCCACTGTACCGTCAAATTCTCCTCCAAACCTGAAAGAAGAATTAGTCGGGATCACCCGAGGAGAAAACCAACTCATCAGTGGGAATCGGGATCCAACTATCATCGCATGACAACGTGACGGAATCCGCTCACGGTGTCACACTCCAGAAGGTATGCGCATATCTGGCAAGTTTCAGTACTTTTGAAACTCCCGATGTGATTTCTGCCCCATGCTCTTATGACCTTGACTTTGGCCAACATATCATAAGTCGCATGTCAAGTTCTACCCGTCATTCTCCAGGTTAATTTGAATCCACCCGTACATACCCTTGACTTTGGCCAAAATGGCAGTACGACTGTCCCAAACCAACGCATCTATCTATGCTGCATATGAATGCCCCAATAGCTACCAATCACTGTGCCTTGACTTTGGCCAACATACACAGCTTGAATACTATTGACCACCCATATGAAACGACGGAGGGCTACGAATGGTTTCTGGCGAAAACCTTTAACGTAAAGAACTTGATATCGTTGAAGGAACTAATAGCTTTTTAAAATATAGTGACGAAAAACCGTTGCTAAAGAGGTCACTCCCGGTGAAGGGATCTCGGCTCTTTCCCCGTAGAATGGGGTGCAGGATATTCCAACTAAATACCACGGTGCAAAGCAAAAGTAATCGGCTATAGTGAAGTTAATGCCCTGACGCAAACTTTTTGTCCAAGGGGTCACTCCCGGTGAAGGGATCTCGGCCCTTGCCTCGTCGACTGAGGAGCAGGATATTCCAACTGAATATCACGATGCAAAACTAAAGAACGTCCTTGCAATAACAGCTTTTTGAAAAGTGTTCCAACAACATCAGAATAGGTTTGTTTTTAACTTGCGTTGATCCGAATCAACGCAGTCCCATCAATTGATCACACCAAAAAGAACGAAAATATACTGATGTACGTATATGCCATCCGCATTTGCCACTGGGTCCCGTCATTACCCGTTAGGTTAGCTAACTAACGACAGAGCGGGGACTGGACTAGCGCGGATGAAAAACATATACAACATCTACTAATATATATACCAATATATTATATTTCGCTCAAGGCGTGAAAAGAAATGCAACATCATAGAAATGTACAGCATCACAGAAACAATACAGATATCTGGGATCCCCGGGTTTCACAGAGCCACTACTGAAACCCGACGTTCCCCTGGTCGTGTGGATAGCCTGTGCAATGAAAACCTAGACCCCTACGGGCGCGGCAAGTCACCCGCCAAAACCTGAAGCGAGGCAGCCCCCTTCAGTGTCGTGAATGGACCACCCAGCACTTCACGGAATCCGGTAACTTGGGCACCCCTCCTGGGTCAACCTGTACCCCCTACGAGTGCGGCGAATAGCCCGCCAATCCTAGAGTGAAGCCCCCTCCGTCTCAATGCCATGAGATGCAGGCTTGTTGCCTTCCAGAACCCGGCTATCCGTGGACCCCGCCGCGGGGTAATCCTAGTACAGAAAGTAAAATATACATACAACGGGTACATCGACCGCAACCTGGTCGTGCCCCAAAATAATAATACAATCAGGCAGTGACGGCAGTCCACATGTCGGACGCTCGCCCCGCAGTATCAAATGTACATAATACAACCACAACTGTACTAGCATTGCATCCAGGCTATCCCCCACGACCGATCCGCAACATCACAGCAAAAACAGAACATCAACGTGAAAGTCACGTTCGCAAATCCGTCTAACCGGGCTATAGCAGTTAGACCGGATTTACCGATCAAGTGACATTCACGGTCGCAGATATAATGTAAATACTGTGAAAAATGTGTTTAAAATATCCGATCAATCAAACTTTAACAAGTGGGCCCACAAACAATACTGTAGCAAATACAGAAATTATGGGCCCAAAATTAATATTCCAAAACCCATATTTTAAGCCCAGAAAGCGACTGAAGAAATTTGACAAAGCAAGGACACCATTCGGCGGCGGAACCGCGGCCCCATGGGGGGTTTGGCCGCGGTTCCGCTCTCAGGTCGTCGACTTACTTCGTCGAATTTCTACAGTGGGCTTACAACCTACAGTGCATCACTATTTTACAACCTGAAAAATTTTTCGACACCAAAAATTTCCAACAGAAAACTGATGCTAACAAAAATGTAGTTTTGGAACATTAGATCGATCGAAACAGAAAAACACACTACAGCAAGCTAGACTAAGTTAATGGCGAGGCTCTGATACCACTGTAAGTGCACGGCGGCGCCCCGGCCGTCAATCCGACGGCCAAATGCGGAAGCGGTGATAAACTATAATTTTGCGGACTTAGCAAACCGGCACCACCGCGCACTAAACATCCGGATCGTAACCATTAACAAGTCTAAGCTACTAACAAGATAGGGAAGAGAGATATACCGACAGATCCGAGTCCTCCGGTCTTCTCGTCGTCGTCCCGATCTCCTGCGGAATGTCCCGTCTCCTCCTCGTCGCCGGAAGTGCACCACATCGCCTACTTCTTTTACGGGCTCCCACCTCAATGCCGAGGCAACTCGGGCACGAAGCCGGCTACTCGACGTACCCAAGATTTGCTGTAGAATGCATAATAGAACTTGTGTCTCATTTGGGGTTCATGGAGGTGCCATTTTGGTGGAGGGATGATACAAGAATTATGTGGAGGAACTTGGGGATTTTTCTAGCAACTAGAGAGCAAAAATCCCCACTACAAAAATGGGCAACCCCTCCTCCATGCTTGGCCGGCCATGACTAGAGGAGGAGAGTGAGAACGAGAGAGAGAGTGATAGAATGAGAGAGCCATCCAATAATCCAAATGGAGAGAGAGAGAAGGCTATCATGCAAAAGGAAATGATCACCGAATCAAAACCCACACTCAACCACCTACCACCAACCTCATCATCAACAACCATGATGATTTACAAAGTCATGCAATCATGAGTTTATGAAATCAAATGATGGGACAAGTATCATGATATGATAATATGCAAAGACCCCCTTCCACAAATGCTTATTTGCAACAATGCAAATAAGCCCTCCTCCACCAATCTTCGGCCAATGAACGGAACAATGGAAATCGGCCGAAACGGAAAGCAAACTGGCAACTCCAAAAAACTGGTCCCGTAATAAATTACAGGAAAAACCCCGATACTGTGCATACACACCCGCATCTGTATTTCGACCGAAATACAAATGCAATGAGACAAAATCTACACTGTACTATACTAGGATCCGGCTTATACCAAAACCGGCTAGTAATATCCGTTCGATCCTGATTCGTGCAATACCGCACGTATCTGATCGAACCCTGCCATATACCCATACGGCCTATAGTACAAACTGTCCGATCCTGATCCGTGCAATACCGCACGTATCTGATCGGACCTTGCCATATCTCCATACGGCCTCTACAACCTTTCGCCCGAAAGCTGAGTAACTGAATGTCGGGGACTCTAAAAACTCGTCAACACCTTGGTTGTGGATTTAACCACTAGCACGTCAGAGGTATAAGCCAATACGTAACGGGCTACCAGGTATTGACTAAAAGGGACGTCTGTGAGCGAACTCAGCCTGACAACCCTACTGAGCCTGTCAGTGACAATATCCGTACAGTCCGGTCCGTTCGTCTATGAGCAACGCATGGCGGGCCTAGGGGGTTGGTAAAAGTCAGACCCCCAAAAGCGGTACAAGTCGTGTCGGAGTGTAGCACAGAACACCCTGAGATACTACTGGAATACCTACCAGTAAATCTCCTTGCCTCGGCCGAGGGCTTCGTGTAATGGCTCTCCTAGACACAGCACGACCTCACCCCCAATACCGGGAGAGACGAACCCCTGAAGATACGCTCACTGCCTCCATGTGGCTCGGGACTGTACCCAACTAAAACCTGTTTGCACGACTCCTTTGAGCCGTGGTAGGGTAGTAATCAAAGTACAGTGGGAACTCACACAAGACAAATGACGATCCCCAGGTCGATGAACTAACCTGCACACATGTCACCAGGGAACTGCCATCTGACGTCTGGTATATGACCAACTAGCATGTTCCCGGCGAGTCCTGTCCGGTGTACTCATAACCCAATGAGCACCTGTATACATCTTAGGTGATCCAACTGACACCAGTGGCTTGTGAGACCGGCCACCGCCCCTCATCGGGGTCTCGACTGTATACACTAGTCTACTATGGAGTATCGATGCCCTGTCTCGAAACTAACACGACTAGGGACCATTTCAGGATATGCTTATAGACCCCAGCTCCCACTTATATGATCGCCCTCATACTGCTGGTGGTCAAGCAAGAATCCTAGGGGCTCTATCAACGTGTAATAGCGACGTGTCAGGTCACCTAAAACAGTACACGATGATAAAGGTAAACCAGATAGCATACTATCATCTCGAGTAAGACTGTCCTACCGGGATAGGTCCTCCATCAATCATTGCAATCACATACCTGTGATCCAATAATTGACTCTGAGGGCATTATCTCCAACACGGAAGTCCCTGGCCAGGGCTGATTTAGAGATATACTGGTAAGTGTTATCAGTAGTTTCTCGACCCGTTATGAAGCTCATATCGACACGACTTATCGAGTTACTGGGGTCTAACGTTTACCACCCTTAGACGAGATATGGGACATATCAAACGAAGAGACCGGACTGTACGGTGGTGTTACTGATTGGATTCGCAGGAGTGTGAGCAGGCTTGCTTGTTGATCTTCTAATCGTTTAATACCCGGGTGGCCGTTACGTTTAGCAGACCGCTTGTGGCTTGTGGGTTTTTGATATGATCATCACCTACTACCGGTGTATTGACGAGTCTTTAGAGTCCTACACAGGGGTTTCCTGGCTCATGCGAAACGAAGTAGGAGCACATTTGTGATATGTGCGGGACTGAGATTGATACGATATGAGATACCGTATTGTATTCTCGTGATTTGTGACATCGTTCGGTTATATATGATATAGTCGGGTTATCAGATCAAGTGTTGATTCGATAAGTTGTTACATTCTATATTAGTCGGTTATATGTGATATAGCCGGATTATTAAATCAAGAGTTGATTTGATAATGTAATGTATAATTATATATTTGATATATTAAGTTACATTAACTAATACTTGCTCACTTATGATTTCTTTTCTCACTTGTTGTGCACATTGTATATATGTGATATTTATATTTGTGTACATGTTTGTGTCATGCTAGGTTACAAATGCAACATACATGTATGCGACTCACACCATGCTAGGTTTAAGATTAGGGTCTAATATTTATCATTAAGTTATTTACAAACCATTTGGAATTAGTCAAGGTTGAGCTTGGAAGAAGCTTGGAGAAACATTGACTTTGTCCACTTGTTTGTTTTTAGCTTAGGATATTTATTAACTCAACCTTTAACCCTATGGTATGATTTAGTCTCTACAAGGGTTAGGCATGATATTATCTAACCACGGTTGCATTTTCTAACCTTATCTCATTTTATTCATCATAACTTCTCTTCTTCTTCTTCTTCCTCTCACTTGAAGCTTTCTACGGTTTGAGTTTGTGATGAAATCTTGTAAGAATATGAAATCTAAAGTGAGCCCACTTCCTACATCATCATCCTCTACTACTTGCCATTTACTATAGGGTGTTTGCTTCACTAATTCCGTAATTGGTAAAGAGATAGCTTGGGTTAGTGTCTCCTCGACGTAGATCGTCTTCGGCCTCAAAGTCTTCTAAGAAAGCATGTCCGTTTCTTCAAGGAAGCCTCTCTAGAGTCCGGAGTTCATGATCGCAACGAAGGGACGACTACACAGAGCTAATGAAGTGAAGGACCGGTCTACAAAGGTTGTATTCCTTGCTCACTTTTCATATGCGAAGTTGTTTGCATAATATTCCGTCGATTTCTAGTTAATAGTTCAAAGTTAGGGTTAGCTAGAACGGAATTTTTTTTACTTTGGTATGGACGATGCCTCCTGAAACCTTGCTGCCGTGCTAGGTTACCCTGCATGTATATCTTCTACCACACTGAGGAGCAAAAGGTGTTTTGTTTCTCAGCATGCCAGCGTTTTAGAAAAGGAATTTCTTGTGAAGAAATTTGTGGTCATGAGGTAGAACTGGAAGGAGTTCCGGCTAGACAAACTAACAGCTGATGATTTGGTGAAACCAAAGGATTCAATAGTTTCCAACGAACCTCAGCCTCTCCGTGAATCTGGTAGGGTTCCTCATCCACTTGAGAGATACTACGGTCTTCTCGGTGACAGTGGGAGCAAGGATTGCATCATTGTAGATGATGGCCCAACTAGGTTCAGGCAGGCCATCACAAGTGGAGACTTTGTGAAATGGCTGGATACTATGCAATCAAAGATGGAATCCATGTACACCAACAAAGTATAACTTTGAATGTTGCACCTGAAGGGGTAAAACCTATCGGGAGAAAATGGATCTTGAGAAGATTCTTGGTGTAAATGGAAAAGTTGAGACTTTCAAAGCTAACCTTGTAGTAAAAGGTTCTCGTCATGTAACCAAGTGTGGATTATGATAAAACCATTTCTCCAGTGGCTATGCTTAAGTCCATCAGGATTAAAGAAGGCATCACGGAGTTGGAACATCTGTTTTGATGTGGCAGTCAAAAAGTTTGACTTTATCAATAAGGTAGATGAACCTTGTATATACAAGAAGGTTGTAGAGAGTAAGGTTGTCTTCTACGTATTGTACGTAGATGACATACTCTTGATAGGAAATGGTTTCCTATGCTACACTCGGTCAAGCTCCTCTTATCACGAGGATTCTGAATTGAAGATCTGAATGATACCTACTACATCTTGTGGATTATGATTTATGGTGATAGATCTAAGTGGATATTAGGAGTGTCCCAAATCCAGGTATATTAACACCATTCTTAAGGGGTTTAGTATGGAAGATTCTAAGCGTGGTGGTTCGCCCACTTGCTCATGAATCACACTCTCTAAAAATATGTCCCCTGAGACTGATTTGGAGAGAGCTCACGTGCAAGAGATGACCTATGCTTCGGCACTAGGCTCTATCATGCATGCGATGTTATGTACCATACTAGATGTATCTATATCACTAGGTGTAGTGATCATGAATCAATCGGATCTTGGGAGAATCACTGGACAACTGTGGAGGACATTCTTAAGTACTTGAGAAGCACTAAAAGAAAGTTCTTGGTTCGAGCTTCCAGAGTGATAAAGATGACTGAAATTTAGTCACAGGCATTGTCTTTACCTTCAGTGGAAGGACGGTATATTGGAATAGTTCCAAGGTAGATGCCGTGACATACTAGACGATAAAGGCTGGATACATCGCTACCAATGATACTACCAAAGTGGTTGTCTGGACATTTCTTGTTCATGAGATGAACAAGGTTCCTACCATTGAGCGTCCAATAATTGTTATTGTGACAACAATGGAGTTATGGTTCTGGCCTAGGAACGTCGGTCCCATCAACGATCTAGACATATTCTTAGGACAGTATTACCTGATCAGGGAGATGGTTGATCTCCAAGGAATCGAGGTAAGGAGAGTTGACGCAAAAGATAATCACAGCGGATCCACTTACAAAGACCTTTCCCTAGAGAGACTTCTATAGGACGTTGAGTATGAGATACTGCAACAAATGGCCTTAGTGCAAGTGGGAGATTGCTAGTTATATGTATGCCTAGTGGCCATTACTGTACATGTGATGTATATTGCAGTGGATGCATGGACATATATAGGGAGGACTTTCTTGCTCGATGTTCATTCGAAAATATTGCATTCTGTAATACATCATTTTTTTCATTATTCAAATCATCTAAGGGTGTTTACTGTAAATATAACAAGGATTATAAATTCATCTACAAAATACCAAATACCCCGTGTTATATATATATATATACAAAATTACTGATAAAACGCAGTAAGTCAAAGACTTAAAATCTGGCAGAGATTCAGAAAAGATTAAATGATTCCAGACATTAAAAGAACACCCAAAGACCAACACCATGACACCCCTGGAAAAAGAGCCAGTGAACTCACTATATGGTTGTGGATCTACGGCCGAGTTGGCTGAGTTGCCGCGGTTCTGCGGCCGAGTTAGGGCATCCGATGACGTCGTCTCTCCAGAAGCTTCATCTCAACAACCTTGCTCACTTGAGATGCTTCATTACCACATGGATTCCTCTGGAAGACTCTGCATAACAACCTCACTCTAGAAGGCTCCTTGTAACAGCCTCATTCTAGAAGGCTCCTTGTAAAAGCCTCATAACTCTTGGATCTCAACACATGAGAGGTTAGGGTTAGTTCTTGAAGAGAGAGAGCTTGAGGAGAGAGAAGGTAAGAGTGAGAATCATATTGGAAAAATATCTCATTTGTGAATATATATGAAGCATAAGATATTATTAAATGAATAACAAATATAAATATCATCATGCTTCTTTAACTCACCTTGTGTGATTTATCCCATGAGTCATTAATCAATAAATGCATCATTAACTCCTTTAGATGAATCACACCATGAGTCATTAAACCAATTAATGCAAATTCCACCTAAGCCTCCAACTCATCAATCTTCTTGAAGCTTCTCGACAAATTATGAGAATGCCCCTCCCATCCATGAAAACACGGAAATGCTGAGACTGTATAAATCTAACAATCTAATACTAGAATCTGGCTTAAACCAAAGCCTGCTAGTATAAACTGTCCGAACATCGTACTTGCATAAATGCACGTGCGTGTCCGAACCCTGTCGTAAAACCATACGACCTCTATATCGTTTCGCCCGATGCAGGGAAACTCTCTGTGTGGGACTCTAAAGACTCGACTACTACGCTGGCAGTGGGTTTAACCACACACCGCAAGCGGCACTAGCTATACGTAACGGTCCCCAGGTAGATGTCGATAAGAAGGCCGATGAGGAAACCCATCCGAACTCCTACTGAGCCTGATGTGACAATCTCCGTACAGTCCGGTCTGTTCGTCTAGGACTATCGCATATCGGGCATAGGGGGCGGCAAGCGCCAGTCCCCTAAAAGCGTTATAAGTCGTGTGGGAGCGAAGCCCATTACACCTTGAGAAGCTACTGGAAATCCTACCAGTAAATTTCGCTTGCCCTGGCCAGGGATTTTGCGTAATGGCTCTCCAAACACAGCACGATATCAACTCCCAATACCGGGAGAGACGAATCCTATCTAACCGCCACTGCTTCCAAGTTCTTCGGGACTGCACCCAACTGCTACTTGTTTGCACGACTCCTTTGAGCCGTGGTAGGGTAGCAATCTAAGAACAGTGGGAACACGCCCGAGGCGAAGCAGCAGTATCAAGTCTGCGGACTATGCTGTACTCATGTCACCTGGGAACTGTTAGCTGACGACGGGTATAATAGCAACAGTTCCTTGCGAGTCCTGTCCGGTATACCCGTAACCCAATGAGCACCTGTATACTATCTCCAGTACAACGTACTAATGGCTGTGGGACAGACCATTTCCCCTGCTGGGATGAGAAGCGTACACACTAGTCTACTCCGGAGTATCGATGCCCTGTCTCGATAATCCTACGACTAAGGACCTGAAAAAAGATGTGCTTGTAGACTACCCGCCCCCAATAGTGTGACTGCCATCACAACGCTGGTAGTCAAGCAAGATCCTAAGGGCTCTATCAATACGTACACGCATATTAAGATAAATATAAACCAAGTAGCATACAACCATGTTTAGCAAGACTGTTAATATACTATGAATATCCCAAGCTTCCATTAAGTAATATACAAGCTAGTATGATACAATAATGGCCCCTAGGGCATATACACTAACAATCTCCCACTTGCACTAAGGCCATGTACTGGCGTATCGAAGATCGATCATCTCGAGTAGCCTATCGAACTGAATCTGAGGTAAGGCCTTAGTGAATGGATCTGCAGTGTTCTCCACTGTAGGAACTCTCCGGACCTCAATCTCCTGTCGATCTATGATCTCCCTGATCAGGTGATACCGCCTTAAGATGTGTCTGGACTTCTGATGGGACCTGGGTTCCTTCGCTAAAGCTATAGCTCCATTGTTGTCGCAATACAGCGGTATTGGATCAACAATGGTAGGAACCACCTAAAGTTCTGTGAGGAACTTCTTCAACCAGACCGCTTCTTTTGCGGCATCGCAAGCAGCGATATACTCCACTTCCATCGTCGAGTCAGCAACGGTGTCCTTCTTGGAACTCTTCCAGCACACCGCCCCTCCATTGAGGGTAAAGACATAACCTTACATGGACTTGGAGTCATCCTTGTCATTCTGGAAGCTGGAATCAGCGAAGGCCTCGATCTGGAGGTCTTCTCCGCCGTAAACCAGGAACATCTCCTTAGTCCTTCTCAGGTACTTGAGAATGTTCTTTACTGCTATCCAGTGCTTCTCCCCTGGGTCTGACTGATACCTGCTTACCACGCTCAGTGCGTAAGCTACATTTGGTCCGGTGCACAACATCGCATACATTATAGAGCCTACCGCAGAAGCGTAGGGTATAATAGACATGCGATACCTTTCCAAATCAGTCTTGGGAGACATCTCTTTGGAGAGGGTGATTCCGTGACAAGCCGGTAAACTACCGCGCTTAGAATCTTCCATACTGAATCTTTTCACTATAGTGTTATATACCTGGACTGTGAAAGTCCCAACATCCTCTTGGATCTATCACGATAGATCCGGATCCCCAGAATGTAAGAGGCATCACCCAGGTCTTTCATGGAGAACCTATATGACAAGAATCCTTTGACAGATTGTAGCATAGGAATGTCATTTCCTATTAAAATAATGTCATCCACGTACAAGACGAGTAATACTACAGTTCTTGCTACAATTTTACTATATATACATAGTTCATCTGGATTTTTGATAAAGTCATATTCTTTGACCGTTTCATCAAAACAGATGTTCCAACTCCGCGACGCCTGCTTTAGTCTATAAATAGAATTAAGCAACTTGCATACTTTCCTGCTTCTCCCACTCTGATTGAAGCCTTCTGGCTGATCCATATAGACGCACTCTTCTAAATTACCATTTAGAAAAGCCGTCTTTACGTCCATCTGCCAGATCTCATAATCATGGAAGGCGGCAATGGCAAGAAGGATCCGACTGGATTTGAGTATAGCCACTGGAGAAAAAGTTTCGTCATAGTCCAAACCAGGTCTTTGACGAAAACCCTTTGCAACAAGTCTAGCCTTATAGGTTTCCACCTGTCCATCTACACCAATCTTTTTCTTGAAGATCCATTTGCATCCTATGGGTTTTACCCCACCTGGAGCAAAGTCCAAAGTCCATATTTTGTTGGTGTACATGGAATCCATCTCGGTCCGCATTGCATCTAGCCATCTTACTGAGTCGCCGCTCTGGATGGCCTGCTGGAAGCTAGTAGGTTCATCATCATCAAAGATGGAATCTTCTCTATCCCCATCTATGAGAAAACCGTTGTATCTCTTAAGCGGATGAGAAGGCCTACTACTCCTGCAGAGGGGTGCGGGAATGTCCTGTTCTTCTTGAACTACTGGTTCTACCAAACTTTCAGTAGTAGTTTATGGTTTTGGAATTTCTTCCAGTTCTATTGCGCTCCCACTTGTTTCCTATTCTAAAATCAGCTGTTCTAGAAAATGGGCATTACGAGAAATAAAAAAACCATTTGTTCCTCTGCGTTATAGATGAAATACCCCTTGGAGTTCTTTGGATATCCCACAAACTTACACTGTATTGATCGTGCCTCGAGTTTGTCCGCATGCTGCGTTTTAACAAAAGCTGGACATCCCCATATCTTCAGATACTGAAGATAGGGTTTCTTCCCATTCCACATCTGATATGGCGTGGTAGGCACAGTCTTGGTAGGAGCTCTGTTCAAAAGATATGCTGCTGATTCTAGCGCATAACCCAAGAAAGATCGCGGCAACTCAGCATTATTCATCATGGAACGTACCATATCTAATAGGGTTCGGTTCCGTCTCTCCGATACACCGTTATGCTGTGGAGTGTATGGAGGAGTAAGCTGAGAGAGAATTCCTTTCTCTTTTAGGTTACCTAGGAACTCGGCACTTAAGTATTCGTCACCTCGATCAGATCTCAGTGTCTTGATACTTTTGCCGGTTTGGTTTTCTACTTCATTCTTATATTCTTGGAATTTCTCAAAGGCCTCGGATTTATGTTTCATCAAGAAAATGAATCCGTACCTAGAGTAATCATCCGTAAAAGTAATGAAATATGAAAAACCACCTCTTGAATGTGTAGACATTGGACCACATACATCGCTGTGTATGAGTCCTAAGTGCTCGCTCGCTCTTACTCCATGTCCAGTGAATGGAGTCTTTGTCATCTTTCCTTTGAGACATGATTGACAAGTTGCATAAGATTGATATTCGAACGAATCCAAATATACTTCTCTATGTAACTTAGTTAACTTGGTCTCATTGATGTGACCCAGTCTACAATACCATAAGAAAGCCTTATTTAAATCTGGAGACTTTCTTTTTAGTGTGTTCTGGACATTGAAAATCCGTAATTGGTTTAGCACGTATATACCGTTATCTAGTGTACCGGACCCAATCAAACCATGATTAAGGTGGATGTTAACAACATCGCTTAGAAACATGAAATCATAACCTTCTTTTGATAACAACGATACTGATATGATATTATACGTTAAACTAGGTACACAAAAACAGTTGCGCAAAACCAAAAAATTTCCACTCATCAATCCTAGGTGATAATCCCTACGGACACAGCACCCACTCTAGCTCCGTTAGCAACCTGGAGGATCATATCACCAACCTTCAGCTCTCTACGGTTTCTCAGTGCCTGCAATGAATTGCATATATGATATCCTGATCCGGTATCCAATACCCAGGAAGTAGAGTTGATTGACAGACAATTTTCAATTACAAACACACCTGAAGTCGAAGCCACAGCTTGCTTCGGTTCCTGGTTCTTGTTAATCCAAGCTTTGCAATCTTTCTTCCAATGGCCTTTCCTACGACAGTGGAAGCACTCGTCCTTTGCCACTACTGGCACCGCAACCTTTGTCTTTCCCTTAACTCCTACCTTACTAATACCACCTCTTGGTTTGGTAGCGGCCTTCATCTTCTTTCCTTTGGCCCTTGCCTTGGACCCGGAAGAAGAAGCACCGCGAACAAACATAGCGGGTGTTTCCCTTGCCTTCTGCAAGGTGCCCTCTGCACTCCTCAACATGTTAAGGAGTTCTGGAAGTTCAACTTCTTTTCTTTGAATGTTGAAATTCAGAATAAACTGGGCGTAGGTGGAAGGAAATGACTGAAGAATCAAGTCTGTATAGAGCTCGTTCTCCAAAGTCGTCCCGAGGTCCGCGAGCTCTTCTAATAGCCAATCATCTTTAGGACATGTTCTCCTACAGATGATCCGACGGCCAGCCTCGACTGAAACAAGTTCTTCGAGGTCTCATATCTTACTATACGAGATTGCTCTCCATACAGATCCTTTGTGTGGAGAAATATGGATTCATGATCCGTATCCCCGTGCCTCCTCTGATATTCATTATTCATAGAGGCAAGCACGATGCATTTGGCCTTTGCGCAATCTAACTCCCAGGTCTTGTGGATTTCCTTATCCGCAATACTGGATTTTGGACCAGGGATAGCAGGCGCCTTAGCAGTAAGGACATACCCCAATTTGTCATAAGTCAAAGCCATCTTAACATTCCGAAACCAATCTTTATAGTTTGGCCCTGTCAAAATATTTTTCTCTAATAGTAATTTAAGGCCTGTCATGTTTTGGGTCGCTACAATGAGAGAGAGAGGGAACACTTTAGCATGATGCTCTTACAAGTTTAGAGTGGTTTTTAGTTTATCTAAACAGGATGGCTCCCACTGTTTCTCGAATCCCTCCTCAAACCAAAAAGGAAGAACTAGCCAGGTCTATTCTCACCGTACAATACTTGCTTAACCGTTAATCCAGGCCGGTGTTGGTACTTCGAGGGAGGTTTTACGACGCTTTCGCGAAGTTCCTTAATTAAATAACCTCTTTTCTCTGGGGGCGTAATCCCGCTGACACCTTTCTCGACACATACTTGGTTTATAGCATTGATCGTTAAGTAAAGAATCTCCTGATGAGTAGCGAATACTCACAGTAGGAACGGGATCCAAATATCATCGTGTGATAAAGCTAAAGGAATCCTACCAAAATTATCACACTCCAAATGGTATGCATCTCTTTGCAAATTTTAGTTTCTTTAGAAATTCCCGATATAAATTTCTGCCCCATGCTCTTATGACCTTGGCGTTGGTCAAAATGTCATAAGTCGCATGTCAAGTTATACCCATCATTATCTTGTTAATTTGAACCCATCCGTACATACCCCTGACGTTGGCCAAATGATAATACGACTGCCCCAAACTAACTCATCTATCTATGCAACAAATGAATACCCAGCAGCTACCGAACACTATGCTTTGGCGTTGGTCAAAATGCATAACTTGAATACTACTGATTACCCAAATGAAATGACGGAGGGCTACGAATGGTTTTGGCGAAACCGTGAACGTAGTGAACTTGATATGATCGAAGGAACCTGATAGCTTTTAAAAGGAGTGGTTAAAGCTCCGCAATTTAAAAAATATCCTCTGTTTAAAAATAACTGAGTGGTTTCTTTTAAACTGTTCCAACGATTCAACTTTGGTTTATTTTATTTGCATTAATATAATGCGTCCCACCAATTAAACTATCATTGCAGAAAACAACGAAAATACAACGTCCTCTTATGCCATCCGCATTCTCCACTGGGTCCCGTCATTCACACGATAGGTTACTTAACTAACGACAGAGCGGGGGCTGAGCTAGCATGGGTGCAAAACATAAGCGATGCCTAATAGCTATCATATATAGATATTGTACATTTGTCAGACGCAATAATAGGCATTCCAGAACACAGATGAACATATTGGATTTTCTACGAATCCGCATTCCTTTTGAGCCTGCAAAGAAAGACGGATTACACAGTCGCGATGAATAGCCAAAACCCCCACCCTAGACCCCTACGGGTACGGCAAACTACCCGCCAAGTACCCGAAGTGAAGCGGCCTCCCTCAACAACGTGAGTAGGCCACTAAACACTTCAAAGTACTCGGTAGTTTGTGCACCCCATCTTGGGTCTATCCTAGGAGCAGAAAACAGTAAATGAAATAATACAACGGTGGCTACAACCTCAGCCCGGATGTGCCCCGCAAAAGAATATTACAACAATTTACAAATTACATTTGAATGAAAGAAACACTCGTCTCACATCCCCAGCTATCCATTCACGACAATCCAACAATTCCACAAACACAAACCATTACAAAAATGTGCAACCCCCTGCTAACCGACATACTAGCAGTTAGGGGAGGTTTATGAACACATTAAACAAAACACAGATATAATCAAATTAGAATTTCGATCAAGCAAACACAAATGATTCTACTCCAAAAAATTCTCTGTGCACCTGAAACCTGAGCAGAAACAAAACATCCCAGAAAAAACAAAATCAACACAGAAGAGTTACTGGGAAATTTGGGCTGACTCGGCTTCATCTCGGCCGCGGATCCACGGCGGATCGCTTGGATCGGCCGCGGATCCGTAGCGGTTTGGCCGAGTAAGGATCCCAAATTTCTCCAGTAACCTTATAATTCCCAGCTTGTATTTTTAAGGGTCCCTGAAAAAATTTTAGACTCCGTTTTAAAATCGGCAGAAACTTGGTCAAAATGATGTTTTTTCCGGTTCGTTTTGCGATCGAATTTCTAACAAGTTAGTTATGGTTTAGTGAGGCTCTGATACCACTGTAAGTCGACGTTAGACACCCCACACGATGCGGGAAGGCGGAATAGGTAAAACAATCATTTTGTTTAAACTAATATCGACTAACTTTACGGATCTTTGCCAAACCTTAACTAACAAGAACATAGGAGGGATTTGCTACTATGAAAGAAGATTATACCTAATGAATCAAGTCCTTCTTGTTCTCGTTGACCACCTCCTCGTCGGCCTCCTCTTTGTAATAGAAGATCCACCCGAGAGCTACTTCTCCAAGCTTTAACCTCACACTTGAGGTAACTAAGTGGCTATGAGTGCTAATCAAAGCAACCTAGAGGATATAGAATAGGATTAGGGATCTATTAGTCTTGCTAACCCTTGGATCTCAACACATGAGAGGTTAGGGTTAGTTCTTGAAGAGAGAGAGCTTGAGGAGAGAGAAGGTGAGAGCGAGAATCATATTGGAAAAATATCTCATTTGTGAATATATGTAAAGCATAAGATATTATTAAATGAATAACAAATATAAATATCATCATGCTTCATTAACTCACCTTGTGTGATTCATCCCATGAGTCATTAATCAATAAATGCATCATTAACTCCTTTGGATGAATCACACCATGAGTCATTAATCCAATTAATGCAAATTCCACCTAAGCCTCCAACTCATCAATCTTCTAGAAGCTTCTCGACAAATTACGAGAATGCCCCTACCATCCGAGAAAACACGGAAATGATGAGATTGTATAAATCCAACAATCCAATACTAGAATCTGGCTTAAACCAAAGCCTGCTAGTATAAACTGTCCGAACATCGTACGTGCATAAATGCACATGCGTGTCCGAACCTTGTCGTAAAACCATACGACCTCTATATCGTTTCGCCCGAAGCAGGGAAACTCTCTGTGTGGGACTCTAAAGACTCGACTACTACGCTGGCAGTGGGTTTAACCACACACCGCAAGCGGCACTAGCTGTACGTAACGGTCCCCAGGTAGATGTCGATAAGAAGGCCGATGAGGAAACCCATCCGAACTCCTACTGAGCCTGATGTAACAATCTCCGTACAGTCCGGTATGTTCGTCTAGGACTATCGCTTGTTAGTTATGTATATGCCCTAGAGGCCATTGTTGTACATATGATGTATATTATGATGGATGCTTAGATATATACAGAGAGGACTTTCTTGCTCGTCAAGATAGTATGCTATTTGGTTTCACTTTATCTTAACATGTTGACTTGTATTGGTTTACTGTCTTACTCTCACATGTTGATAAAGCCCTTAGGATCTGTACTCGACTACTGGGACTATGATGAGATCATACTAGTGGGGCCATAGTAGTCGATGAGTACATCCTATAACTGTTCCTAGTCGAGGGTATATCGAGACAGGGCATCGATACACCAGAGTAGACTAGCGTATACGCATCTTGACCCATATGATGGGCGATGGATGATCCCATATCCATCGGTGTTTGACATCAGAGATGGTGTACGGGTGCTCAGTGGAGACTGGGTACACTGGACGGACTCGCCGAGAACTCCCAGATGGTGATATACCACACGTCAGATGGCAGTTCTCCGGTGACACTGGTACAGGGTAGTCTGTAGACCTGAGATCGTCATAGAGTCTTGTGTGATTTCCACTGTGCTTTGATTTCCACCTTACCATGTCTAATAGGGCGTGAAAAATGGTGGCTTTTGGGTACAGTCCCGAATCTCATGGAGGCAATGAGCGATAGGAGGGGATTCGTCTCTCCCGGTATAGGGAGTTTATGTTGTGCTGTGTTCGATTGGCTATAACTGGAAGTCCCTGGCCAGGGATGATATAGAGATTTACTGGTAAGTGTTACTAGTAGTTTCTCGACCTGTTATGAGCCTCACATCGACACGACTTATCGGTTACTGAGGTCTGACGTATACCACCCCTAGACTTGATATGCGACATATCAGACGAACAGACCGGACTGTACGGGAGTGTTACTGATTGGATTCACAGGAGAACGGACATGCTACCTTGTTGATCTTCTGATCGCTCAATACCTGGGTGGCTGTTACGTTTAGCTGACCGCTTGCAGCTTGTGGGTGTTTGATATGATCATCACCTGCAACCGGCGTATTGACGATTCTGTAGAGTCCTACACAGAGGTTTCTTGGCTCAGGCAAAACGGAGTAGAGGCACATATGTGATATGTGCAGGACC
The DNA here is from genome assembly GCA_030015575.1 of Agapanthus africanus. Lineage (NCBI taxonomy): Eukaryota > Viridiplantae > Streptophyta > Magnoliopsida > Asparagales > Amaryllidaceae > Agapanthus > Agapanthus africanus. Next base: position 215,880,478 of record JASDDO010000004.1, read on the forward strand.
GAGGATAATGCGATATGAGATACCTTATTATATTCTCGCGATATTTAGATATGAATCGGGACATCGGATCAAGTGTTGATTTGATGAATCGGTACATGATATGTTACTCGGTTATATTCGATATAGCCGGATCGTCGGATCAAGTGTTGATTCGATGATTTAATGTATAATGATATATATGATATATTGTATTACATTATCTAATATTGGCTCGCTTTATTATTTCATTTTCTCACCGGATTAATACATTGATATATATGCGATATATGTTAATTGTATTATTTTCTTTTCTTGCAAATATATAATATATATATGATATATATTATTATGACATGATATGATTTATTATGAAACATGTTTAAGGATGATAAAAAGGGATTAGGGTTTGATTAGGGTTAGCTCTTTCTTGCACTTTCTAGAAGGATTCTCTTTTGTCTTGGTTAAGATATTATGGTTGATCCTTATCCTTAACCTAACAAAACCCTAACTCTAGTTTATTCTCTACAAAGTTTTAGCCTCTCATCCTTGACCATGGTTTAATAATCAATCATATATTCTTTACTACTATTTATCACAAAAGGATTATTCTTTTCATTCTTCATCTTCTTCTCTCTTTAGTTTTTGAAAGAGAGCTCACTAGAAATTCCTTTTGTGATGATCTTGTGAGAAAGTGAATTAAAAAGATAGCATAAATACTACTCCATCATCCTCATCTAATCTAGCCCATTAGATTAGGGTGTTCATCTCTTTAGAGTGAGAAAGCTTGGGTTATAGCAACTTCGACGTAGATCATCGGAGAAACGGAACACTTCAAGTTAGCATGGATCGTTCGAGTCGTGGAGCCTCTCTTGAGTCCGGGAGATCGTGGATCGCGGCGAAAGGACTTCTACTCGGAGCTTGTGAAGCGAAGGAGCGGACTACAAAGGTTGTAATCCCTCACACTTAGCTTTAAAGATGTTATCTTGCATGCTAAACCCTAATAATCTAGCAAAGATCCCGTCTTTGGGTTGTTCGGCACATGTAAAATTTTATTCGAGCATGTTTGATACTTTATGAACCTTCACAAGTGTGCATAGGAACCCTACAGTGGTATCAGAGCCTAGCTAGAGCATTAGGCGACGTGTTTACGAAGTTAAAAATCCGATCGAACCCGAACCGACAAAGTTAACCCCCTCTCTAGATTTTTTTCAAAATCTGGGATTTTTCTGAATTAAAAATACCTAAAAATATCAGTAGGAAAAAATAAGCACTTCTGTGAAAAACGAGCCCCTGTTCCGTACAAACCGCCGCGGAACCGCGGCCGTACCTCTCTTGGGCCGCGGAACCGCGGCAGTATTGAGGAATCAAGGACTAGTTTTTGCACAGTTATTCCTCTTTCTATGATTTAATTTTTATGGGTATTTTTAATCGGACTCAAGTGTTGAGAATTCTGGGGTTTATTTTGTAATCGTAGATTCGATCAGAAAATTTAAATTCGTTATTATTTCCGGATATTTAGAATCTGTTAAAATGTTCGAACGGATATCATTAACTCAATTTTTCCCGACACAAAAAATTTTCAAGTGTTGAATCTTTTCTCGAGTTTAAATATTTCGCAAATGCGTGCAAGTTTTGTGGTGGACCCTCTAGAAGACAACAAACCTTAACTCGATTATGTGACCGTCTTGAACTGCCTTTTGAACCTTCGGGTTTGGGGCAGTACGACGTGCTGTAGGGTTCCTAGGCACTCTAGTGAGGTCTCACAAGGCATCAACCATGCCAATTTCAAAAATTACGGGTGCCTACAAACTCTAATACGGATCGTTGGCTAGATTTCTACGCGAAAATGCAAACTAGTTAACATTTAACTAAGGGAATACGGAAATACAACCTTTGTAGATCCGGTGCTCCACCTCCATAGCTCCGCAACGAAGTCCCCTCGCTGTCCAAATGAGTTCCTGGGCTCTAGCGTCGGCTTCGTCGGAGAATGGGCAAGCTAGGTCGTCGATGTCCATGCCGAAGATGATCTACGTCGAGGCATCGCTAAATCAAGCTCCACCTTCACCAAGTCATGAAAACTTGTGAAGGAAACACACTCTACTACTTGGCAAGAGGTAGAGGATGAAGAAATAGGAAGTGGGTAGACTTTAGAATTGGATTTCTCACTCATTTGCTCAATTCACCATTGATGAAGTAAGCTTTCTTCTTGAAAAAGAAGAAGAAGAAGATGATAATAGTTATGATAAGTTAGTTCTAAAAAGGAAAATAATAAGAATACTTATCATAATGTAACCATGGTAATGTGTAGAGAGTTAATCATGGTTGAATGGAATGGTCAAGGTTAAGCATGAGACAAAATGGTCACTTGGTCAAAGTCTTCATGAAGCTTCATAATACATACAAAGAAAGCCACCATTTTCTCATTATGCTTATTATTTTCCAAAACTAATAAATAAATAAATGAATGAATAAATAATCATAACCCTAACCATTCATATAACCATGGTTCAATCTTCACACAAACACAAGTAAACATGTATCATCAAACATGATACAATCAAGTGCACAAAACTATATCGAATATACAATGAGCACATTCGAGTGAGAAAATCCATCTTAAGTAAACCGATACTAGTTGATGCAAAGTAATATATCAAATATATAAATATGCATTAAATCATTAAATCAACACTTGATTCAATGATCCGGTCATGTCGCACACAACCGACTAGTATACAATATATCGGCTTATCGAATCAACGCTTGAATCGATAACTAGGTTATATCGCATACAACCATTCGATACATTCATCGCGAGAATAAAATACGGTATCACATACACGCATTATTCTCGGTCCCGCACATATCTCATATGCGCTCCTATTTCGTTTCGCTTGAGCCAGGAAACCTCTGTGTAGGACTCTAAAGACTCGTCAATACACCGGCAGCAGATGATGATCATATCAAACACCCACAAGCCGAAAGCGGTCTGCTAAACGTAACGGCCACCCGGGTATTGAGCGATCAGAAGATCGACGAGCAAGCCCGCTCACACTCCAGTGAATCCAACCAGTAACACTACCGTACAGTCCGGTCTGATCGTCTGATATGTCGCATATCTTGCCTAGGGGTGGTAAACGTCAGACCCCAATAGCTCGATAAGTCGTGTCGATATGAGGTCTATAACTGTTCGAGAAACTACTGGTAACACTTACCAGTAAATCTCATCAACCCTGGCCAGGGATTTCCTGTTATAGCCAATCGAACACAGCGCAACATCAACCCCCTATACCGGGAGAGACGAATCCCCTCCTATCGCTCATTGCCTCCATGTGACTCGGGACTGTACCCAAAAACCACCGTTTTGCACGCCCTCTTGGACGTGGTAAGATGGAAATCAAAGCACAGTGGGAACCACACAAGTCTCTATGACGATCTCGGGTCAACAGACTACTCTGTACCAGTGTCACCAGAGAACTGCCATCTGACGTGAGGTATAATACCATCTGGGAGTTCTCGGCGAGTCCGTCCAGTGTACCCAGTCTCTACTGAGCACCCGTATATCATCTCCGATGTCAAACACCAATAGATATGGGATCATCCATCGCCCATCTGTATGGGTCGAGAAGGTATACGCTAGTCTACCCTGGTATATCGATGCCCCGTCTCGATACACCCACTACTAGGGACTTTGAAGGATGTACTTATGGACTACCATGTCCCCACTAGTATGATCTGCATCATAGTCCAGGTAGTCAAGTACACATCCTAAGGGCTTTACCAACATGTAACAGAGAGACAATCAATGTACACGTTAAGGTAAAGAGCAACCAGATAGCATACTATCATGTCGAGCAAGAAAGTCCTCCCTATATATGTCCCAGCATCCACTACAATATACATCCTATGTACAATAATGGCCTCTAGGGCATACATATAACTAACAATCTCCCACTTGCACTAGGGCCATCTGTAGCAGTGGTCGAAGTATCTTATACTCAACCATCCCATAAAAGTGTCTCTTTGGGAATAGGCCTTCGTGAGTGGATCCGCTGCGTTATCCTCTAAGTCTTCTCTCCTTGCCTCGATCACCTTGGAGATCAACCATCTCCATGATCAGGTGATACTGCCTTAGAATAAGTCTGGATCACTGATGGGACCGGCGTTCCTTGGCATAAGCCACAACTCCATTGTCTCACAATGGTAGGAACGTAGTTCATCTCATGAACTAATATACACCCAAACATCCTCTTTGGTAGCATCTTAAGTAGCGATGTATCCAGCCTTTATCGTCTAGTATGTCACGGTATCTAGCTTGGAACTCTTCCAACATACCGTCCCTTTACCGAGGGTAAAGACAATGCCTGCGACTGACATTCAGTCGTCTTTATCACCCTGGAACACTTCCAGTGATTCTCCCCAGGATCAATTGATACTATCTCACTACAACTAGTGAGAATCCCAACATCCAATTAAATCTATCTCATAGATCCAAAACTCAGGATTTAGGAGGTATCACTCTGATCCTACACGGAGAATCTTTGTGATAAACGGAGATTGATCGAGCATAGCATAAGAAACTCCTTTCTTATTAAGAGTATGACATCCACGTACTGTACGAGAATTACCACCATACTCCCTACTACCTTTTTGTTTATACAAGGTTCATCTACCATTTTGATGATGTCAAACTCTTTGACTAACACATCAAAACAGACGTTCCAACTCCGTGATGCCTGCTTTATCAGATAAAACATCTTGCACACGTTTCCACTGCTCCCACTGTTTACGAAGCCCTCTGGCTGTGTACTTACAAACGTTCTCTTCTAAAACATCATTTAGAAAAGATGTCATGGCACCCAACCGCCAGATATCGTAGTCATGGTATGTAGCCGTGGCAAGTAGGATCTGAATGGACTTAAGCATAGATACTTGAAAAGGTTTCATCATTATCCACGCCTGGTCGATGACGAAAACCTTTAACTCGTCTAGCTTTGAAAGTCTCAACTTTTCCATGTACACCAAGTAATCTTCTCAAGATATACTTGCTCCTGATGGGGATTTAACCCTTCAGATATAGCAACTAAAGTCCATACTTTGTTGGTGTATAAGGATTCCATCTCAGATCGATAAGCATCTAGCCATTCTTACAGAGTCTCACTCCTGATGGCCAGCTCGAAGCTAGTTGGGTCATCATCTCATGATGCATTCCTCGCTCCCACTATCATAGAGAAACCGAAGTATCTCTCAGGTGGGTGAGGAACCCTACTAGATCGGCGGAGAGGCTGAGGTTCGTTGGAATCTACTGAATCCTTCGGTTCTACCAAATCATTAACTCCAGTTTGTATAGCTGGAACGTTTTCAGTTCTACATAACAGACGTTGCCTCGAGCTTGTCCGGATTTTGCTTTTAGACATAGGCCGGACAACCCCAAATCTTAACTAACTTAAGATATGGGCTCTTCCCTTTCCATATCACATATGAAACGGTAGGCTTTGATTTGATTCGAACCCTAATTCAATAGGTATGAAGCTTCATAAGTGCATAACTCCCAAAAGGAAATAGGTAACTCAGTAGTACTCATCATAGAGCACACCATATCGAATAGGGTGCAATTGCTCCGCCCCGACATACCATCGTGCAATGGTGTATACGGAGAAGTAATGCTGAGAGAGAATCTCATTCTCCTTTAGAATAGTCCAGGAATTCCATGCACAAGTATTCTCCTCCTTGATCACATCAAAGGACATAATACTTATACCCTTATTTTGGTTCTCTACTTCTAACTTATATTCTGTGAATATCTCAAAAGATTCGGACTTGTGTTTCAACAGGAACATAAGTCTGAATCTCGAAAGATCATCAGAGGATGTAATGAAGTATAAAGAACCAGTCCTGGCATGTGTAGACAGGAGACCTTGCATACATCATCATGTATCAGTCCCAAGAGTTCAATAACTCTTTCTCTGTTTCCAATAAATAGAGATATGGTCATTTTATCTTTGTGACATGACTGGCGAGTTTCACAAGATGTAAATTCAAACTGATTTAAATATGCATCTAAATGTAACTCCAGCTAGTCGGGTCGCATTGATATGACCTAGTCTACAATACCTCAAGAAGGATTCGTTCATTTCTGAACTCTTCCTCTTGTGTGTGTTCTGTATACTAAGAACTGTAGTTTGATTTAGAACATCAATGCTTTTAGATAACGTGCCTGAACCGATCAACTTTTGATATAGGAAATGTTCAAAACATTATCCAACAATACAAAATTATATCTTTTCTTTACTAATAAAGAAACTGATATGATTTTGTATATCAGGTTCGGTATCTAATAACATTCGTTCAGAATCAATGTATTACAATACAGGGTGACAGTGACCAACAGACTTGGCTGCAACTCTTGCCCCGTTTTCTGCCTCATGAAACTTATCACCCGTTCTCAGTTTTTCTACCCTTTTGTAGCCCTATGTAACAGATTACATATCTGGGATCCTGATCCGGTATCATATACCCAAGATGCGGAGGATACTGAGAAACAGTTCTGTATAATGAACACACCCGAAGATGATGCATCATATGCACTTTCTTCGTTTGGGCGGCATGGGAATCTTGGTATTCCCCTATTTCCTGCTCTGTCTTATAACAATTATAAGTTGGAGCGGGACCAACGTTCCCCAGCTCAGTATAACAAGCGGGTTCGTTCAATATTCCGTATTATTATCTTGATTAAGGCGTGATATGGTCGCTACCAGGAGAGAAAGAGAAGAAAACACTCAGCGTGCGCTCTTGCAAGAATAGATTGGTTATTATTTTATCTAATCAAGATGGCTCCCACTGCTTTTTATCAAATCTTCCTTCAAACCCTAAAAAGAAAGACTAGCCGGGATTAATTACACACTACAAGTTCGCCAATCTTTCAGCCAGGCCAGTGTCGGTACTTTGAGGGAGGTCCCCCGTGCTTTCGCACGAACCTAATTAATGTAAACCTCGTTTTCCCAGAGGCGTAACCCCGTTGACACCTTTCTAGACACCTACTTGATCGGCTAATTGTAATGCGTAAAACTCTCCCAGGAGTAACAATTACTCGCAGCGGGTATCGGGATCCAACTATCTCATAGAAGGTATGCAATCTCATTGCAAATTTCAACACTTGAAATTCCCGATAATATTTTGCCCCTAACCTCCTATGACCTTGACAAAGGCCAACAAACCATAGGATGCTAGTCAAGTTCAACCCGTCATTTCCTGATTGAATTAAACCCACCCGGACGGCCCTTGACAAAGGCCAACAAGGTCGCACGACTACCCTAACTCAATCTGCATCATATGCATAAGCAGATAAGCACCAGTCAGCTACCGCACACTACGCCTTGACAAAGGCCAACAAACGCAGCACGAATACTAACTACTACTTATCTGAAATGACGGAGGGCTACGACAGGTTTTTCTGAAAACCTATTGCGTAATGAACTTGATATCGTTGTAGGATCGAATGAATTTTAAAATGGAGTGTCTTTGAGGCTTTTCTAGTTTTGCTAAAGGAGTCACTCCCGGTGAAGGGATCGTCGGTCCTTTCCTCGTCGAATGAGGTGCGGGATATATCATATATATCTCTGTGCAAAGCAAAAATCCAAAAGCAGTCAAAAGACAAACCGAGTGTGTAGCATATGCCAGTTATTGCTAAAGGAGTCACTCCCGGTGAAGGGATCTCGGTCCTTTCCTTATCGAATAAGGTGCAGGATATAACATATATACCGCTGTGCAAAGCAAGAACTGTAGCTACCTGTTTTATTTTGAAATTCGATTCTACAACATCTTAGGTTTCTTTTATTTCATTAATCACATTAATGAAGTCCCATCATTTAAGTACCTAAACATCACAGATAAATACGACGTACACTTATGCCATCCGCATTCGCCTCGATGTCCCCTCGTGCACCGTTAGGTTAGGTAACTAACGACAGAGCGGGGCAGGGCTAGCGCGGGTGTAAAACATAAGTAACGTCTATATAATATATCATATATACTATATAATGTATCTATCACAGAACATCACATGATCACATCACAGACATCGCAGCAGAAGAAACATATGAAATATTGGATATACTAGGACGTCCGTGTTTTCAATACGAGCCAGTATAAAACACGGATTCCACGGTCGCGATGAATAGCCAAACCCACACCCCCAAGACCCCTACGAGAGCGGCAAGCAACCCTACCAATTCTGGAGTTAGGAGACCCGGACTCGACTCCTCGAGTTGGTCTCCCACTGGACTCCAGAACCCGGTTACTTGTGCCCTCCTCCTTGGGTCTATCCTAGTGCGGAAAAGTAAATAATATACAAAGGGTGACAACTTCCGCAACCTGGAAGTGCCCCAATAAAAGAATATTACATACAAGTTTTTACATGAATGAAAATGAAAAACACTCATCTCACATAAAAACCCCCGGCTATTCAAACACGACGATCCAATATAACATATCCAGCAACACATGACATCACATATCATCAACGTAAGTAAATATGCGCATCCCAATTATCGTTGACATATAGCAACGAAACCGGCGATATCACATATTGTTGGAGATAGTGCCCTCAGAGTCAATTATTGGATCACAGGCACGTGATTGCAATGATTGAGGGAGGACCTATCCCGGTAGGACAGTCTTACTCGAGATGATAGTTTGCTATCTGGTTTACCTTTATCATCGTGTACTGCTTTAGGTGACCTGACATGTCGCTATTGCACGTTGATAGAGCCCCTAGGATTCTTGCTTGACTGCCAGCAGTATGATGGCGATCATATACGTGGGAGCTGGTAGTCTATAAGCACATCCTTAAAAGGTCCCTAGTCGTAGGAGTTTCGAGACAGGGCATCGATACTCCATTAGTAGACTAGTGTATACAGTCGAGACCCCGACGAGGGGCGGTGGCCGGTCTCACAAGCCACTGGTGTCAGTTGGTTCACCTAAGATGTATACAGGTGCTCATTGGGTTATGAGTACACCGGACAGGACTCGCCGGGAACCTGCTAGTTGGTCTTATACCAGACGTCAGATAGCAGTTCCCTGGTGACATGTGTACAGGTTAGTTCATCGACCTGAGATCGTCATTTGTCTCGTGTGAGTTCCCACTGTGCTTTGATTACTACCCTACCACGGCTCAAAGGAGTCGTGCAAACAGGTTTTAGTTGGGTACAGTCCCGAGCCACATGGAGGCAGTGAGCGGATCTTCAGGGGTTCATCTCTCCCGGTATTGGGGGTGAGGTCGCGCTGTGTCTAGGAGAGCCATTACGCAAAGCCCTCGGCCGAGGCAGGAGATTTACTGGTAGGTATTCCAGTAGTATCTCAGGGCGTTCTGGGCTACACTCCGACACGAATTGTACCGCTTTTGGGGGTCTGACTTTTACCAACCCCCTAAGCCCGACATGCGATGCTCATAGACGAACGGACCGGACTGTACGGATATTGTCACTGACAGGCTCAGTAGGGTGTCAGGATGAGTTCGCTCATCGACGTCCGTTTTGGTCAATAGCTGGTGGCCCGTCACGTATTGGCTAATACCTTTGACGTGCTAGTGGTTAAATACATAGCCATAGTATTGACGAGTCTTTAGAGTCCACCACACTTACAGTTACTCAAGCTTTCGGGCGAAACGCTGTAGAGGCCGTATGGAGATATGGCAGGGTCCGATCAGATACGTGCGGTATTGCACGGATCAGGATCGGACAGTTTGTACTAGAGGCCGTATGGAGATATGGCAGGGTCCGATCAGATACGTGCGGTATTGCACGGATCAGGATCAGACAGTTTGTACTAGTGGCCGTATGGATATATAGCAGGGTTCGATTATATACGTGCGGTATTGCACGGATCAGGATCGGACGGATATTACTAGCCGGCTTTGGTTTAAGCCGGTCCTAGTTTAGTACAGTGTAGATTTTTGTCTCATTGCATTTGTATCCGGACGGAATACAGATGCGGGTGTGTATGCACAGTATCGGGGTTTTCCTGTAATTCATTACGGGACAAGTTTTCGGGAGTTGCCAGTTTGCATTCCGTTCCGGCCGGTTTTCCTTTGTTCTTTCCCGGCCGGACTTTTCCGATGGAGGGGGTTATTTGCAATTGTGCAAATAACTTTTGTGGAGGGGGTTTCTTGCTATTGTGTTGATTATGATATCTTTCATCCATGCTTTTGCATTAATGAGATATGATGTGATTAAGATGTAAGCATGGTTGATGTTTTCTTGTCTAGGATGTGGTCACCTCTTTTCACTTCCTACACTCACCTCCCTTCATGCTTCATAACCTTTGCTCCACCATTTTCTAAGGATGAGAATTATTCATTAGAAAAGAGAGAAGAAGAAAAGAAAAAGAAGAGAGCTTCATCTTTGTATGTATTTACCTCCCTTCCCGATTTGACACTTGCTCCAGGGTATGTATTTACCAGGTTCGATTCTCACATCTGTATGGTTTTACAGATGATGAGTGGGAGTAGGTTATTGGGAATAGGGTGATCATCCTCATTATATCGGGATTCGTTGTAATCGGTGATATTTGAGGAGATCATCTGGGCTGTTTGCCGGTCGGCAAATATTTGGTTTTGAATATCCGCTGTTGTGCACCAATTTCAAATTGATATATCTGTACGTCTATTTTTATAGAGTGAGATATACCTTTTGATATTATGTCAATGACATTTACCTATATCAGTGGATGGTTAGGTAAGGAGCATTAAACAGCGGTGTAATTCTTCTTAACCATAAGTACAGTTTTCAACCTACGACACACAGTGGAAGAGTTATTAGACTCAGCGGACTTATACAGAGTATTGTATGTTGTCCAGTGTCCATTAGGACAGAGGGGTTGGTCCTCATACTATATTCTGTTTACTTTTAACTTCTCTAGTTCTTAGACATGTGTTTCGTAGGAACACAGGGTCTAAGTTTTGAGGAGTTATAGGTATTTGAATAGAGTAGAGAACCAGGTGTAGCAAGTATCGGGATTCTTCAAAGTGATCGAAGATGTAGATACTTGTGTATGGTGTTCAGTTGATAGTAATGATAAAGAGAAATTGCTTCTCATTCAGGTTACTCATAATTGGAAGCATTCCTAAGTTGAGTTAACGCTGATCGGCCTCCTTCCATTTAGTTTACATGCACTGGAGATAGCTGCATGATTTGAATCTGGTTCAATTGAATCAGTGCCTCTGGTTCTATATTGGATATAGAACAGTTCATATCTTAACGATGTTAAGGTACGGGGAGTTTTCCGGCTTATGCTTAAAACCAGACACTGGACAACTCCAGGCACGTTTCTGTAATGGCTGTTTGTGGGTTGACCCAGGCTATGACGAGGGTTGACTTTCTACCATCTGGCAGATCAATAGAAATATTGTTCTAGACTCGCCACAGTTTTATTAAAAATGGATTTTTTCAAAAACACAAGTGGGAGTATGGTAGAACTGGAAGTGATTCCAGAACCGCAAACGATTACTGAAGATTTGATAAGATACCTAAAGATTCAATCTGTTTTGACATTCCATTGGCCACTCCGCAGATAAGGTGGGTAACTTCAGGCACCCGAGAGGTAATCCGGTAGCCTCAAGGACGGTGACAGGGAAGTTCTTGTTTACCCACACTTGCCATTGTTGTTGTTCCAGGCTGCGAGACCCGGAAGGAGGATGAGTATAGCGTCGTTCTAAACTAGTTTTAGAAGTGCGCGTCTATATGACTCTGGCAGAGGGTTGTCGTAGTCAGTGGGAGCAGCGGAAGCATTGGTGGACATCAGGCTTATGTCTATTTATAGACTAAAGCAGATGTAGCGGAAATAGATCATCTATTTCTGATGTGACAGTCATAGGTTTGACGTCATCAGAATAGGGGATGGATCTGTTGAGAAGGTAGTAGGGTGTGATATCCTGGTATTTGGATGACATACACAAAGTAGGAAAAGAAACTCCTATACTACGATCGGTTATACTTTGGTCGTCACACAGTGGTTTCTCCAAAAAGGACTTGGACATTATATCAGACATACTGGTTACTAGATCTATGGTTTTAGATCTAGATTTGGGTGGTTTCCCAATCTGGATACTTAGACAGCATTCTAAGAGTATTTAGAATGGACGACTCCTGGCATGGTAATGTACCTGCAGGTAATGGAGTCACCCTCTCTAAAGGTGTCTTACAGACTAAAGGGGAGAGGGATGTACATGATTGGCAGATCACTTGCTTAGGCAATTGAGTCAATCATGAGATGTCAAGTACCACACCAGATGTTGTTCTTGCAGTAGATGCAATAAGTTGATATTAATCCAATCCTGGAGAAACAATCGGAAGCAGTTTTAGGACATAAGTGCGTGTTCTAGGGATGTGATAACGACTGCCTCCTTTAGGAGACGGTTATCACTCCAGGCTTCCAAGGTGACATGGACGACAGGGTGATTGTCAGAGTTTTAGTTTTTCCTTCTGACGAGATGCAGTATTTTGGACAGGTGGTCCAAGGCAATACTGAGGGTGGCATGGCGCAGGATACTGATTAAGTTCAGTTGACGATACAGTCTAAGAAGTTTGGATTTGGAGTTCATTTATGAGCTAGGTCCCATCAGACATCCAGACATTCTAAGACAGGTATTGCTCATTTCGGGAGATGGCTTTCTCCGCGAACTTGAGATATAGAGAGACATAGAAAGAAGCATCCGGGCGGGTCCACTCTCTGAGGCTATTCCTCGAACGCAATAGTTTCACAAACGGATTTTGTGAGACTGACTAGTAGGGGAGTTGGGTGTTCGGTATCACACAGGCTGTGAGTATGCGACATCGCAATAATTAGCCTTGAGTGCAAGTGGGAGATTGTTGGAGATAGTGCCCTCAGAGTCAATTATTGGATCACAGGCACGTGATTGCAATGATTGAGGGAGGACCTATCCCGGTAGGACAGTCTTACTCGAGATGATAGTTTGCTATCTGGTTTACCTTTATCATCGTGTACTGCTTTAGGTGACCTGACATGTCGCTATTGCACGTTGATAGAGCCCCTAGGATTCTTGCATGACTGCCAGCAGTATGATGGCGATCATATACGTGGGAGCTGGTAGTCTATAAGCACATCCTTAAAAGGTCCCTAGTCGTAGGAGTTTCGAGACAGGGCATCGATACTCCATTAGTAGACTAGTGTATACAGTCGAGACCCCAACGAGGGGCGGTGGCCGGTCTCACAAGCCACTGGTGTCAGTTGGTTCACCTAAGATGTATACAGGTGCTCATTGGGTTATGAGTACACCGGACAGGACTCGCCGGGAACCTGCTAGTTGGTCTTATACCAGACGTCAGATAGCAGTTCCCTGGTGACATGTGTACAGGTTAGTTCATCGACCTGAGATCGTCATTTGTCTCGTGTGAGTTTCCACTGTGCTTTGATTACTACCCTACCACGGCTCAAAGGAGTCGTGTAAACAGGTTTTAGTTGGGTACAGTCCCGAGCCACATGGAGGCAGTGAGCGGATCTTCAGGGGTTCGTCTCTCCCGGTATTGGGGGTGAGGTCGCGCTGTGTCTAGGAGAGCCATTACGCAAAGCCCTCGGCCGAGGCAGGAGATTTACTGGTAGGTATTCCAGTAGTATCTCAGGGCGTTCTGGGCTACACTCCGACACGACTTGTACCGCTTTTGGGGGTCTGACTTTTACCAACCCCCTAAGCCCGACATGCGATGCTCATAGACGAACGGACCGGACTGTACGGATATTGTCACTGACAGGCTCAGTAGGGTGTCAGGATGAGTTCGCTCATCGACGTCCCTTTTGGTCAATAGCTGGTGGCCCGTCACGTATTGGCTAATACCTCTGACGTGCTAGTGGTTAATCCACAGCCATAGTATTGACGAGTCTTTAGAGTCCACCACACTTACAGTTACTCAAGCTTTCGGGCGAAACGCTGTAGAGGCCGTATGGAGATATGGCAGGGTCCGATCAGATACGTGCGGTATTGCACGGATCAGGATCGGACAGTTTGTACTAGAGGCCGTATGGAGATATGGCAGGGTCCGATCAGATACGTGCGGTATTGCACGGATCAGGATCGGACAGTTTGTACTAGTGGCCGTATGGATATATGGCAGGGTTCGATCAGATACGTGCGGTATTGCACGGATCAGGATCGGACGGATATTACTAGCCGGCTTTGGTTTAAGCCGGTCCTAGTTTAGTACCGTGTAGATTTTTGTCTCATTGCATTTGTATACGGACGGAATACAGATGTGGGTGTGTATGCACAGTATCGGGGTTTTCCTGTAATTCATTACGGGACCAGTTTTCTGGAGTTGCCAGTTTGCATTCCGTTCCGGCCGGTTTTCCTTTGTTCTTTCCCGGCCGGACTTTTCCGATGGAGGGGGTTATTTGCAATTGTGCAAATAACTTTTGTGGAGGGGGTTTCTTGCTATTGTGTTGATTATGATATCTTTCATCCATGCTTTTGCATTAATGAGATATGATGTGATTAAGATGTAAGCATGGTTGATGTTTTCTTGTCTAGGATGTGGTCACCTCTTTTCACTTCCTACACTCACCTCCTTTCATGCTTCATAACCTTTGCTCCACCATTTTCTAAGGATGAGAATTATTCATTAGAAAAGAGAGAAGAAGAAAAGAAAAAGAAGAGAGCTTCATCTTTGAGAGAGTAGTGATCAGTCGAAAATATTGTATATTTTAGCCGGCAATTTCCTTAATATTTGCATACACTTAGAAGTGTTTGGCATTCATATTCTACATATTAACAAATCTGTCACAAAATATGAGATTTCATGTAGTAGACTTTTAAACCGACACTTTAAAGGAAATTAACCGCATTTCATGGCATCGCATCATTTCTGTATTTGCGCAACACTTGTCTTGAGTATGTGCAGGAAATACGGAAGAAAAACCAAAGAGCTGATCAAAAGTACGCCAACTCAAAGCCCTGAGATCTGGTAGCAATACAAAAGGAGATATTAAATTCTATATATCAAATAAAGCCCATTACAACATCCCAAGACTACCACAGAGAGCACAAGCCCCAAGGTCCCAAGAGCGCCGCGCTTCCGCGGCAGGTGCTTGCATGCGCCGCGGAACCGCGGCGGTTATGCCACGTCAGCAGGAAATGTTTTGGGCATAATTGTCATCTCTGGGCCCACAGTCCTTTCTGACACTTCAAAGTCCAGAACTATCTCGAAGCTACTGCCAGATCAGCATAGAAGATTAAGAAAGGCTAATCCTAATAAAGCTCCTAACTAATCCTCTTCTAGAAGCTCCCTCTTAACTAATCACATCTAGAAGCTTCTCCTCTAACTAACTTTTGGAGGGAAATTCAAATTTCCTCAACAAACTTTTGGAGGGAAATTCAAATTTCATCCAACAAACTTTTGGAGGGAAATTTGAATTTCATCCAACAAACTTTTGGAGGGAAATTCAAATTTCATCCAACAAACTTTTGGAGGGAAATTTGAATTTCATCAACAAACTTTAGGAGGGAAAGTTAGAATTTGAAATCCTAGATCTAGGGTTAGTTATCTATAAATAGGAACCTAAATCTAAGGGTTGAGGTTGTTCTTTTAATCTTCATTAGTTAAATAATTCCCTCTTTCATCATCTTCTTCCACAAGTCTCGTGACAAGGCTTGTGCGAAACCCTAACCCTAATTCCACTCTAAATCCAAGATCTTGAGTACCAAATCAAGCGAGAAGCCTTCAACCCTTTAGGAGCCGAGCCGATCTTCAATCGGGCAAGTGATCCAAGCCGATCCGCGATCCACGGAGAAGAGCGAAGCCAAGTCGACAATCAAGTTCTTCCTCTTGTAGTTCTTGAGCGAATGTAACTAAATTGTTGATATAAATAAAAGGTGAAATTCGTTAATCTTGCTTTCTTTTAATTCTTGCATCATGATTAGATCTCAATTTGTAATTGTTGCTCTTGTTGTGATGTTCGAGTAAAACTCCGCTCGTTAAGGAGTCGAGACGATTGTAGAATGATGATGTAACAAATTCTAATACTATTTTTAAGTCCTACGAGTTTTGTAAACCCTAGCAAGTTCAAGAATCGATGACCTAGTTTCGTAGCGATGCTTTCTTGATTGTGATCGCTCGAAATTAGGGATCAACGATCGTTTCTTGAATTTACTAGAGGCTAGAATGTGAATGACATCGACGAAAGAACAAGGGATAAGATGAAACCCTAGTTTCACAAGAAATCCCTAATTCTCATCGATGATCATCGATCTAGTATCAATTCATCGAAGGATAAGAATACGTAATTATAAGATTACATCATATCTATAGATCCGATCGATTCCTACGAGCCTCATTTCGATTCTTGAGATTTGGTTTGGAAAAATCAACAAACGATCAATTCTTGATTCTATCTTTTAATGCTTTCTTAGATCTAGTTTTTTTCTCATTCTTGAACATCAACTATAAATCTTGAATTGTTTTGTTTTCTTTCTTTAAACTTTCAATTCATCTAAATTCAAAAGACGAACGATTACACTTTCCCTGTGGACGATCCGCACTCACATACTAACTACAATCCGACACCGTAGTTGATTGCGGTCAAATAATTTTTGGTTGTGATTTCTTTACAATTCCATAATACACATCGAGAATTCTTTTCAATCAAATGGCGCCGTTGCCGGGGACTATTTGATTCGATACTTTTACATCCAATCACAGAAATTATTACAATCAAATAGCGCCGTTGCCGGGGATTGTGCGCTAATAGTTCGTATTTTGAAATTTGAGTTGAACAATTTATTTCATCATAATTTTTAGATCTAAACTCGTACAAACACTAATACTTTTGTTGTGATTTTTTGCGAGAAAATCTGGAATCATTGGAGCTGGAGAAATTTTTTTCTGAAACATCCAGAGAGCTGTGTAGGTGAACAGAAGCTTGTGTACAAAATCTTGTGCACTGATCCCAAAGTATCGCGGCGGAAGGGCGGCAATAACCCCTCAACTGCGGCGCTTCCGCGGCTCCCTTGAGGCTTCACTGCACCAAACTTTCTCTTGTAACTCCTCACTTTCTTATCTTCTCCTTTCTCTGCTCCAACTAATATTTTGTGCAGGTTTCTTTGCAAATAAATCGCAGCGCCGCAAAGCAAAATAAAATTTGTGCGTGTTTTTGATTCTTGTGGTTGTTGCATATTAATACGGAAATTTAAGGGGCACGACCAAATCCAAATTAGGTGGGGATTTCATTACCCTTCCTAGGCCCCGAAAATCGCAAAACTTGCATCCGCATTTACCCTCATTAATTAAAAGAAATCTAGAGATTGTTAGTGTATATGCCCTAGAGGCCATTACTGTATCATACTAGTATGTATATTACTTAATGGAAGCTTGGGATATTCACCTTGTATGTACAATCTTGCTCAAAATAGTAGTATGCTACTTGGTTTATTTCTACTTCAATGTGTACATGTGTTTATCTTTGTATATTGCTTATACACATTAGTGGAGCCCTTAGGATCTTTGCTTGATTACCAGCGATGTGATGGCCGTCACACTAGTGGGGCTGGGTAATCTAGAAGCACATCCTTATGCAGGTCCCTGGTCGCAGGACTATCGAGACAGGGCATCGATACTCCGGAGTAGACCAGCGCATGCGCTTCTCATCCCAGTGTGGGAGACGGTCTGTCCCACAGCCGTCAGTACGTCGTACTTGAGATAGTATGCGGGTGCCCGTTAGGTTACGGGTACACTGGACAGGACTCGTCGGGAACTGACCAGTTGGTATTATACCTATCGTCAGTTATCAGTTCCCAGGTGACATGAGTACAGCTTAGTCCGCTGACTTGACACTGTCACTTCGCCTCGGGTGTGTTCCCACTGTACTTTGATCACTACCCTACCACGGCTCAAAGGAGTCGTGCAAACAGGTGGTGGTTGGGTGCAGTCCCGAAGCACTTGGAGGCAGTGACGGTTAGACAGGATTCGTCTCTCCCGGTATTGGGGGTTGACATCGCGCTATGTCTAGGAGAGCCATTACACGAGTAGTCCCTGGCCAGAGCAAACGAGATATACTGGTAGGTTTCCAGTGTTATCTCAGGGTGTTTTGGGCTTCGCTCCGGCACGACTTGTACCGCTATTGGGGGACTGACGTTTACCGCCCCCTAGGCCCGCCATGCGATGTATCAGACGAACAGACCGGACTGTACGGAGAATGTCACACTCAGGCTCAGTAGGAGTTCAGATGGGTTTCGTCTCGTCGGTCTTCTTGTCGGCATTACCTGGGGACCGTTACGCACAGCTAGGGCCGCTTGCGGTCTGTGGTTAAACCCACTGCCAGCGCAGTGTCGAGTCTTTAGAGTCCCACACAGAAAGCTTTTCTCCTTTAGGCAAAAGAGTAGAGGTCGCATGGTATTGCGACAGGTCGCATGGTTTTGCGACAGGGTTCGGTCACATCCGTGCACTTGTGCACGTACAGTGTCCGGACAGTTTACACTAGCGGGCTTTGGTTTAAGCCAGATCCTAGTGTACCTTATGGGATTGGATTTATCCAGTTTGCATTCGTGTTCCTCGGAACGCGGATGCGGGTGTGTATGCACAGTCGACAGGGAGGCACAGACAGCGGATTCTCATTAGGGTTGTTGACAGTTGACCGTTGACTTTTTGACTTTTTGCTCAACCCTAATGAGAATATGATATGTGATTAACTATTATATTAATTAAGTATTATGGTGACTTGGTTGTTGACTTTTGTTGACTTTGTTGACTTGTTGACTTTGTTGACCGGTTGACTAGGCTTGACTAGTTGACCATCATGATAACCATGGCTATCATTTCTTGCCAAAGACTTTTACTTGCTTGTTCATTTGAGTAAAATGAGTGCATGACATGATAAGGTTATGGTTGCTTCAACCATCACACATAAGACTTTTTTTTGATATGATGAGTTATCATTGCTTTGGATTATGAGAGGGTGAGAGACAAAAGAGAGCCTCATTCTTTCTTGCTCATTCTCTCTCTTGTTCTTGAGCTCTTCACTTTGCTCTCACTCTCATCCTCTTGCTCCCTCTCTTGACTCTATGGTTCATATCTCTCATGAGTTGAGAATCAAGAACCATAGATAAAATCCCATTCTATTTCTACTCTACTCATTCTAGTTCACTAGGTTTAGCAAACCAAGTGAACTAGTTTCTTCAAAGAACGAAGAAGGAGCTAAAGGTTGGAGTTTTCAAGTGGATCTATCTTCGGCGTACGGAGACGACGAGAAGGAGCCATCGGACCACCACCGGACCATGAAGAGAAGGAGTTCAAGACAAGCTAGGTATAACCATCTTCATCCGAGTAGCTAAATCTCTTTAGCAAGTTTGCTAGTTTAGTTTAGACACGATCCCGACCTTGTTTAGTCCATGTTGCCTCTTGCGATAAAAATTTGTTTTTTTATACCGTTTCCGCCTCCCCGTAAGCACCGGGGGTCGCAACGTGGACTTACAGTGGTATCAGAGCCTAACTAAACTTAAACTAGCTTGGTAATGAAGTGTAACGAAGTTCGGAACCGGAAAAATCCAAAAACCAAACTTTTTCAAAATCATAGTTTCTGTTGAAATTTTTTCTGGTCAAAACAAGTTTTGTTATACACCTAAATTCGGCTCAGGGTTTTGTTAGAACACCCATGAAAAACGATCCACTGTTTCGTTCAAACCGCCGCTCTTCCGCGGCACGAGGTAGGCATGTGCCGCGGAAGCGCCGCCGTTTGTTGTCTTCTCTGCATCGTTTTTCGTGCAGTGTTGTTCTGGTAGGGTTTTGGGATTTTTAAGATATATTATATGTGCCCAGATTTTCCAGAACAGAAATTCACTTTTGGGGTCCTATAATTTCGTATTTTTCCGAACTTCACTACATTTTGACTATGATGGTTATATCTGTGATGTTTGCATGTATTGAACGTCGGCTAATCGCTATAAGTCGATTAGTCGGGGTTATACATGATCTGTAATGTGATGGAATGTGTATATAAATATGTTGGATTGTCGCGGGTGAATAGCCGGGGTGGATGTGAGATGAGCTTTTGTTTTTCTTTCATTCATTGTAAATTTATAAATTGATGTAATAATTATTTGTATGGCCGCACAACCGGGTCGGGGTTGTAGCCGTCATTGTATAATTTCTTTTTACTGTTTTTGCTCCTAGGATAGACCCATGGAGGGGTGCACAAACTACCGGGTATGCCGAAGTGTCGAGTGGCCTACTCATGGAGATGAGGGAGGTTGCTACGCTTCGGGTACTTGGCGGGTAGTTTGCCGCACCCGTAGGAGTCTTGGGTGGGGTATTGGCTATTCACCGTGACCGTGTAATCTGTTTTTGTTACAGGCTCGTACAAATTACAGATTCCTAGTATATCCAATGTATTTATCTGTGATCTGAAATGTTTATCAATGCAGTATATCTATATATGATATTATTTAGGCGTTGCTTATGTTTTACAGACGCGCTAGCCCAGCCCCCGCTCTGTCGTTAGTTAAGTAACCTAACGGGTAATGACGGGGCCCAGTGGCGAATGCGAATGGCATAAGCGTACGTCATATTTTGGTTGTTTTCTGCAATGGTAGGATTAAATGATGGGACGCATTAAAAGAACTAATGCAAGAATATCACGCATTAAAAGAACTAATGCAAGATAATAAACCAAGTTAAAGTCGTTGGAACACTTTCGAAAAACCACTCGGTTCTTTTCAAAACAAACTTTTAAAATACGGAGTTTGAGCCACTCCATTTAAAAGCTATCTCGTTCCATCGACCAAATCAAGTTCACTACGTTCACGGTTTTGCCAAAACCATTCGTAGCCCTCCGTCGTTTCACATGAATAGTCAATAGTATTCAAGCTGTGTATGTTGGCCAAAGTCAAGGCACAGTGATTGGTAGCTGTTGGGTGTTCATGTGTAGCATAGATAGATGCGTTGGTTTGGGACAGTCGTACTGCCATTTTGGCCAAAGTCAAGGGTAAGTACGGATGGATCCAAATTAACCTGGATAATGACGGGTAGAACTTGACATGTGACTTATGATATTTTGGCCAAAGTCAAGGTCATAAGAGCATGGGGCAAAAATCCACATCGGGAGTTTCATAAGTACTGAAACTTGCTAGATTTGCATACCATTTGGAGTGTGATGATTCTGGTAGGATTCCTTCAGTTTCGTCACGCGATGATATTTGGATCCCGATCCTACTGTGAGTATATGCTACTCCTCGGGAAATTTCTCGCTAAACGATCAATGCTATAAACCTAGTAGGTGCCTAGAAAGGTGTTAGCGGGGCTACGCCCCCAGGGAAAAGAAGTTCTCTAATTAAGGAACTTCGCGAAAGCGTTGGAAAACCTCCCTCGAAGTACCGACACCAGCCTGGCCGAATGGTTAAGCAAGTATTGTACGGTGGGATTGATCCTGACTAATTCTTCCTTTATGGTTTGAGGAGGGATTCGAGAAACAGTGGGAGCCATCCTGTTTAGACAAACTAAAAACCACTCTAAACTTGCAAGAGCATCATGCTGAGTGTTTTCCTCTTCTCTCCAAATTGCAGCGACCAATCAACATGACTGGACTTAAGTTACTCCTAGATAAAAACAAACTGACAGGGCCAAACTACAAAGATTGGCTCAGGAATGTCAAGATAGCAATCACTTATGACAAGCTGGGGTATCTTCTTACCACCAAAGCTCCCCCTGTCCCTGGTCCAACTTCCAGTGTCGCGGATAAGGAAATCCGCAAGACTTGGGAGATTGATAGCGCGAAGGCCAAGTGCCTCCTGCTTGCCTCGATGGACAACGAACATCAGAAGAGGCATGAGAATATGGACATGGAATCCATATTGCTCCATACAAAAGAACTGTATGGAGAGCAATCTCGTATCGCAAGATACGAAGCGTCGAAAAAGTTGTTTTCGACAAGAATGGCCGTCGGATCATCAGTAGCCGAGCACGTGCTAAAGATGATCGGCTACATTGAGGAGCTTGCTGACCTAGGGATCACATTGGAGAGTGAGCTATATACGGATATAGTTCTCCAGTCCCTTCCTTCCACTTACGCCCAGTTTATACTGAACTTCAACCTACAAGAAAAAGAGGTTGAACTTTCAGAGCTCCTCAACATGCTGAGGAGCGCAGAGGGCACCCTACAGAAAGGTAGGGATACATCCACTTTGTTTGTAGGAGGATCATCTTCTTCTAGGTCCAAGGCGAAAGCCAAGGGAAAGAAGAAGAAGGCCCCCGCCAAACCAAGGGGCGGTGTAAGTAAAGTGGATACGAAGGGAAAAGGTAAAGCAACAAAGATAGCGGGAAAGCTTGTGGATAAGGAAGAATGCTTCTATTGTCATAAGAAAGGACACTGGAAGAATGATTGCAGGGCCTGGAAGGCCAGAACACAGGAATTGAAGCAGGTTGCAGCTTCAGCTTTAGGTGTGTATGTTATTGAAAATTGTCTTTCAATAAACTCTACTTCCTGGGTATTGGATACCGGATCAGGATCTCATATCTGTAATTCTTTACAGGCGTTGAGAAACCGTAGTGTTTTGAAAGCAGGTGACATGACCCTCAGAGTTGCGAACGGAGCTAGCATGGATGCTAAAGCCGTGGGGGACTATCACCTGGGAATGTCAGATGGACATGTTTTGGTTTTGCGTAATTGCTTTTTTGTACCCAACGCAACTTGTAATATCATTTCTGTTTCTTTAGTTTCTAAAGAAGGTTATGAATTTGCGTTTGTAAGTAATGTTGTAAACATTCACCTTAATCAAGTTTTGATTGGGTCAGGTACTTTGAGTAATGGTATATACATGTTAAACCAATCACAGATTTTTAATGTCCAGAATACACACAAAAGAAAGTCTCCAGAAATAAATCAGACTTTCTTATGGCATTGTAGATTGGGTCACATCAATGAGAGAAGGTTGACTAAGTTACATACAGAAGGGTATTTGAATGCGTTCGAATATCAGTCGTATGCCACTTGTCAATCCTGTCTCAAAGGAAAGATGACAAAGACTCCGTTTACTGGACATGGAGTAAGAGCGAGCGAGCTCTTGGGACTCGTACACAGTGACGTGTGCGGTCCAATGTCTACACATGCCCGAAGCGGACATTCTTACTTCATTACTTTTACGGATGACTTCTCAAGGTACGGTTATGTCTTCTTAATGAAACATAAGTCCGAGGCCTTTGGAAAATTACAGGAGTATAAGAATGAAGTAGAGAAACAAACCGGCAAAAGTATTAAGATTCTAAGATCGGATCGAGGTGGAGAATACTTAAGTGCCGAATTCCTGAATTACTTAAAAGAGAATGGTATTCTCTCTCAGCTTACTCCTCCATACACTCCGCAACATAACGGTGTATCGGAGAGACGGAACCGAACCCTATTGGATATGGTTCGGTCCATGATGAGTAACGCTGAGTTGCCGCGATCATTCTGGGGATATGCGCTAGAATCAGCCGCATACCTTTTGAACCGAGTTCCCACTAAGACTGTGCCTACTACACCATTTGAGATGTGGTGTGGGAAGAGACCCCATCTTAATCACATTAAGATATGGGGAAGTCCAGCTTTTGTCAAAAAGCAGCATGCGGACAAGCTCGAGGCACGCTCAGTACTGTGCAAGTTTGTGGGATATCCAAAGAATTCCAAGGGATATTTCTTCTACTGCGAAGAGGAACAAAAAGTTCTTGTTTCTCGTCATGCCCACTTTCTAGAACACCAGTTCATAGAAAAGGAAATAAGTGGGAGCGCAGTAGAACTGGAAGAGATTCCAGAACCACGGACTATTACTGAAAGTTTAGTGGAACCAGAGGGTTCGGAAGAACAGGACATTCCTACGCCGCTCCGCAGAAGTAGTAGGCAGTCTCATCCGTCCGAGAGATACTACGGTTTTCTCATAGACGGGGATAGAGAGGATTGCATCATAGATTATGATGAGCCTACTAGCTTCCAGCAGGCCGTTCAGAGCGTTGACTCAGTGAAATGGCTGGATGCAATGCGGACCGAAATGGAGTCCATGTACACCAACAAGGTATGGACGTTGGACATTGCTCTAGACGGGGTAAAACCCATAGGATGCAAGTGGATCTTCAAAAGGAAGATTGGTGTAGATGGACAGGTTGAGACCTATAAAGCTAGGCTGGTAGCAAAGGGTTTTCGTCAAAGACCTGGCTTGGACTATGACGAAACCTTCTCTCCAGTAGCCATGCTGAAATCCATTCGGGTCCTTCTTGCCATTGCTGCCTTCCACGATTATGAGATTTGGCAAATGGACGTAAAGACAGCTTTTCTAAATGGAAATTTAGAGGAGTGTGTCTATATGGACCAGCCAGAGGGTTTCATTCAGAGTGGGAGCAGCGGAAAGGTGTGCAAGTTGCTTAAGTCCATCTATGGACTAAAGCAGGCATCGCGGAGTTGGAACATCTGCTTTGATGAGACGGTCAAAGAATTTGGATTTATCATAAATCCAGATGAACCATGCATCTATAGTAGATTTGTTGCGAGAACTGTAGTATTCCTCGTTTTATACGTGGATGACATTCTCTTAATAGGAAATGACATTCCTATGCTACAATCTGTCAAGGGGTTCTTGTCGCACAGGTTCTCCATGAAAGACCTGGGTGATGCCTCATACATTCTGGGTATCCGGATCTACCGTGACAGATCCAAGAGGATATTAGGACTTTCACAGTCCAGGTACATCGACACCATACTGAAAAGATTCAGTATGGAAGATTCCAAGCACGGTAACCTGCCGGCTTGTCACGGGATCACCCTCTCTAAAGAGATGTCTCCCAAGACTGATTTGGAAAGGGATCGCATGTCTATTATACCCTACGCTTCTTCGGTAGGCTCTATAATGTATGCGATGTTGTGTACCAGACCGGATGTAGCTTATGCACTGAGTGTGGTAAGCCGGTATCAGTCAAACCCTGGGGAGAAACATTGGATAGCGGTAAAGAACATTCTCAAGTACCTGAGAAGGACTAAGGAGATGTTCTTGGTGTATGGCGGAAAGGACCTCCAGACCGAGGCCTTTGCTGACTCCAGCTTCCAGAGTGACAAGGATGATTCCAAGTCCATGTCGGGTTTTGTCTTCACCCTCAATGGAGGGGCGGTGTGTTGGAAGAGTTCCAAACAGGAAACCGTTGCAGACTCGACGATGGAAGCGGAATACATCGCTGCATTAGATGCCGCAAAAGAAGCTGTCTGGATGAGGAAGTTCTTGAAAGAACTTCAGGTGGTTCCGTCCATTGTTGATCCAAAACCTCTGTATTGCGACAACAACGGGGCTATAGCTTTAGCGAAGGAACCCAGGTCCCATCAGAGATCCAGGCACATCTTGAGGCGGTATCACCTGATCAGGGAGATCGTGGATCGCCAGGAGATCGAGGTTCGGAGAGTCGCTTCAGAAGACAACACTGCAGATCCATTCACCAAGGCCCTACCCCAGACTCAGTTCGAGCGGCTGATCGAGATGATAGGTCTTCGATACGCCAGTACATGGCCTTAGTGCAAGTGGGAGATTGTTAGTGTATATGCCCTAGAGGCCATTACTCTATCATACTAGTATGTATATTACTTAATGGAAGCTTGGGATATTCACCTTGTATGTACAATCTTACTCAAAATAGTAGTATGCTACTTGGTTTATTTCTACTTCAATGTGTACATGTGTTTATCTTTGTATATTGCTTATACACATTAGTGGAGCCCTTAGGATCTTTGCTTGATTACCAGCGATGTGATGGCCGTCACACTAGTGGGGCTGGGTAATCTAGAAGCACATCCTTATGCAGGTCCCTGGTCGCAGGACTATCGAGACAGGGCATCGATACTCCGGAGTAGACCAACGCATGCGCTTCTCATCCCAGTGTAGGAGACGGTCTGTCCCACAGCCGTCAGTACGTCGTACTTGAGATAGTATGCGGGTGCCCGTTAGGTTACGGGTACACTGGACAGGAGTCGTCGGGAACTGACCAGTTGGTATTATACCTATCGTCAGTTATCAGTTCCCAGGTGACATGAGTACAGCTTAGTCCGCTGACTTGACACTGTCACTTCGCCTCGGGTGTGTTCCCACTGTACTTTGATCACTACCCTACCACGGCTCAAAGGAGTCGTGCAAACAGGTGGTGGTTGGGTGCAGTCCCGAAGCACTTGGAGGCAGTGACGGTTAGACAGGATTCGTCTCTCCCGGTATTGGGGGTTGACATCGCGCTGTGTCTAGGAGAGCCATTACACGAGTATGCCCTGGCCAGGGCAAACGAGATATACTGGTAGGTTTCCAGTGTTATCTCAGGGTGTTTTGGGCTTCGCTCCGGCACGACTTGTACCGCTATTGGGGAACTGACGTTTACCGCCCCCTAGGCCCGCCATGTGATGTATCAGACGAACAGACCGGACTGTACGGAGAATGTCACACTCAGGCTCAGTAGGAGTTCAGATGGGTTTCGTCTCGTCGGTCTTCTTGTCGGCATTACCTGGGGACCGTTACGCACAGCTAGTGCCGCTTGCGGTCTGTGGTTAAACCCACTGCCAGCGTAGTGTCGAGTCTTTAGAGTCCCACACAGAAAGCTTTTCGCCTTTAGGAAAAAGAGTAGAGGTCGCATGGTATTACGACAGGTCGCATGGTTTTGCGACAGGGTTCGGTCACATCCGTGCACTTGTGCACGTACAGTGTCCGGACAGTTTACACTAGCGGGCTTTGGTTTAAGCCAGATCCTAGTGTACCTTATGGGATTGGATTTATCCAGTTTGCATTCGTGTTCCTCGGAACGCGGATGCGGGTGTGTATGCACAGTTGACAGGGAGGCACAGACAGCGGATTCTCATTAGGGTTGTTGACAGTTGACCGTTGACTTTTTGACTTTTTGTTCAACCCTAATGAGAATATGATATGTGATTAACTATTATATTAATTAAGTATTATGGTGACTTGGTTGTTGACTTTTGTTGACTTTGTTGACTTGTTGACTTTTGTTGACTTGTTGACTTTGTTGACCGGTTGACTAGGCTTGACTAGTTGACCATCATGATAACCATGGTTATCATTTCATGCCAAAGACTTTTACTTGCTTGTTCATTTGAGTAAAATGAGTGCATGACATGATAAGGTTATGGTTGCTTCAACCATCACACATAAGACTTTTTTTTGATATGATGAGTTATCATTGCTTTGGATTATGAGAGGGTGAGAGACAAAAGAGAGCCTCATTCTTTCTTGCTCATTCTCTCTCTTGTTCTTGAGCTCTTCACTTTGCTCTCACTCTCATCCTCTTGCTCCCTCTCTTGACTCTATGGTTCATATCTCTCATGAGTTAAGAATCAAGAACCATAGATAAAATCTCATTCTATTTCTACTCTACTCATTCTAGTTCACTAGGTTTAGCAAACCAAGTGAACTAGTTTCTTCAAAGAACGAAGAAGGAGCTAAAGGTTGGAGTTTTCAAGTGGATCTATCTTCGGCGTACGGAGACGACGAGAAGGAGCCATCGGACCACCACCGGACCTTGAAGAGAAGGAGTTCAAGATAAGCTAGGTATAACCATCTTCATCCGAGTAGCTAAATCTCTTTAGCAAGTTTGCTAGTTTAGTTTAGACACGATCCCGACCTTGTTTAGTCCATGTTGCCTCTTGCGATAAAAATTTGTTCTTTTATACCGTTTCTGCCTCCCCGTAAGAACCGGGGGTCGCAACGTGGACTTACAGAGATGACTCTAAGGACCGTCGCGCTCAATTAGGACAAGAGAAGGCCGTGGGTAATTCATTGTTTATCTGCGTTTTTCTGTGGTGCCTAAGGCGAGTGTGTCTAAGGCTAGTGGTTTTTAATTAGGCCCACTGTAGTGGTGGTTCCTTCCCACTTACCTGGCACTTATCCGGCCACAGGGGAACAAAGAGGCAGTGGAGGATTCTATCCTGCGACTTGTCTTTTGGCAGTTAGGAGCGGTCTAGAGTTTGACCTAGGTGACCCCTAGATTTTAGGGTTTTGCTTGTTGCATTTGTTTTGTTGCATCATTTTTTTTCAAAAATCCGTATCTTTTTCAAAACAAACACCACATTCATCATTTCCCCTAATTATAAATTCACGCCGCCACTTATACTAACCCTTTTTAGTGCAAGATAGGCTGGACAACAGGTGTCTAGTGCCCGTTAGTCCGCGTTTCCCTTATCGACCCAAAAGTCGGTATTTCTACATTTACCTTTCTTTACCCACCACCACACCCACATCGATGGATCCACCTCCATCGAACTTCTTTTCCACTACTCTGCCGCCGTCCGTTGGTGCGCAGATTCCACCTCGCATCTCTCTCCAAGAGAGATGTTATCCTACACGAGGCCCACTTTCCACCTGTCTTTCCACACCTCCAGCCAACGGGGAAAATTTTCAAATAAAACCCCAATACATCAACCTTCTACCAAAATTTCACGGTCTCGAGTCTGAAGACGCATACGTGTTTATCACGAAATTTGAAAATGTATGCGCAATGATGGGTACTTCACAGTTGTCTGTGGATGCTTTACGTCTTCGTCTTCTCCCATTTACCTTGTGCGATTTAGCCGAGAAGTGGCTATATAACACTACCGCACATTCCATTTCAAATTGGGACGAATTCGTCAAAGCATTCCTTAAGAAATTCTACCCACATCAAAAGACAGCTCGAGTCCGTAGCGAAATCTATCAATTCACCCAGCTTCCAAATGAAACATTTTCAAAATGTCTTGACCGTTTCAAGGATCTGTTAGTCCAATGTCCACATCACGGTATCCCGAGATGGGAATTGTGTCGAATCATTTATGAGGGCATTACTCCTTACACAAGACAGACCCTTGAATCCATGTGTCAAGGCAACTTTATGACTAAAGATGATAGGGAAGCCTGGAACTTTCTAGAAGATTTCGCTGAAAAATCTTTACAGTGGGAGGGTGTGAGTCAATCGTCTAGGGATGGAAATGATATTTCCATAGGAATTAGAGCTGAAATTTCAGCTTTACACAAGAAATTTGACGCTATGGAAAATAAATTTTTAGCTGCCGCCCTAAGTCAAATATCACTCTCCAAAACTGTATGTGGTTGTTGTTCTGATCCGTCTCACTTGACGGAAGAATGTCCGTTTCAAGGTCCTGAGCATACCAATGCCTCATTTCAAAGACCTAGAAACGATCCATCTTCCTCCACATATGATCAGGGTTGGAGGAATAACCCTAATTTTGCTTGGAACCAATCACAATTTCAAAACACGGTTCCAACCCAACACAATTTCCAAGGGGCCCCTCCACCACAACAGCTCCCACCACTTCTTTTGAGTCAGCACCCCTTCCAAGCACAAAATTTCCAAAATCCGGCCAACACTTTTGCACCGTCTAGTCCTTTGCAATTGACCGGTACAGATAATACCTCTGCACTAGCACAAACCTTGGATACTTTCATGAAACAATCCATCCAAGGGACGGCAAGTTTGCAATCTTCCGTCGAGAATGTAATGAAGATCATTATCTCTCAAAATGAGAACATCAAATCGATGGAAGAACAAATTGCACAACTAAAATCCGAAATGAGTGCAAGAGAGAAAGGGAAACTTCCAGCTCAACCTTTACCTAATTCTGGCTATTCACATGATGTGGATGCAATCACGTTGAGATCTGGAAGAGTGCTTGACACTCATGTTGGGGAAGAGTTTGATGATACTGATAAATCAATCAATAGAACCCCGGCTGAGACCTTTCACACACACACTTCTTACCCCAGTTCTTCTACCCTACCACCTTCTTCCGAGCCTATTCTCCATTTCCTAAAAGGCTCGCCACTTCAGCCCACCTCTTTTACTCCTCCACGGACGATTCCCACTTCTATTCCGAGATCGATTCCACACACACTTCCTTCTCCTATGATGGACCCAGCGCTTATTGCTAAAACACCTTATCCTAATCGGGTAAGGGCTAACACACCGAGTCCACATATGGAGAAGATTATGAACATTTTTAAGCAAGTAAACACCAACATCCCTCTCCTAGATGCCATCCAACAAGTTCCTTCCTATGCGAAAACTCTTAAGAACTTGTGCACTAGGAAGAGGAAGAATCCAGTGCCCAAGAAGATTTTTATGGAAAAAACAATAGACACGGCTTTCCCCCAACAATTACCGAGGAAACATAAGGATCCAGGATATCCTACTATTTCCGTTTCTATTGGGGAAAAACACATTAACCGTGCTCTATTAGATCTTGGCGCTAGTGTTAACTTGCTTCCTTTCTCAGTCTATGAGCAATTAGGAATCGGAGAGTTGAAGCCAACCAATTGCACTCTCCAGATGGCTGACCGATCTATCACCAAACCTAGGGGTGAACTGGAGGATGTGTTAATAAAAATCGGAGAATTTATATTCCCGGTAGATTTTATTGTAATTGATACACAGCCTGTAGCGAACCCACGGAATCAAATTCCGGTGATTTTAGGTCGCCCCTTTTTGGCCACTTCCAATGCAATAATCAACTGTCGTAACGGTTCTATGACCCTATCTTTCGGGAATAGGTCAATAGAACTGAACATTTACAAGTTGGGAAGTGTACCCTCCGAACCTATTGCTCAGGCATGTTCTGTCGACTTAATGGATGTCGACAGCAGCGAATTTGATGATCCTCTTTATACTGATCTTGACTCTTTTCATATGTTATTGTTTGACCGAACTATGTATCATACACAAACGGACTCTTCCACCGAGATGTCCGGGTCAACAATTAACACTGATTATGAACTGTTCTTAGAGTCTGAAGATCACCCCGTACTTTGTGATGACATTATTTCTCGTGATATTAATGGAACTTTTGAGGAGATCTTCGCTGATGAACTCGCATTTTTGAATGACACGGGTGTTGAGATGAATCATCTCCCAATCATTGAAATTGAACCTCCACCCCTTCTTCTGAATTGTAAAAAGAATGCGAGTAATCCATCACAATCACTGCATCGTCTCTCCAAAATGAGACGCACACACATTCTATTCCACCACTTACCTTTTCCCCACTTCTTCTTCCACCAACCAGAGCACTGCATTGATAAAATTTTCGAATGGTTGGTGTTAACATTTGGTCTTTGCAAAGCTTGGCATCGACCACTAATTTTTAACCCCCTCATGTGAGTTCCAAAGATTAACATTGCATAAGTGTGGGGGGGTACATTATCTGGCTCTTGAAAAAAATAAAATTTTTACAAAATTTTGAGCCAAAAATAAGTTTCAGGGAGGTTCTTCACTTAAATATTTTGCCTCCACTAATAAATTCCTCCCAAGCTTACAGGTTTTTGAGATTTAGCCGAAGGCAACAGTGAGGACACTGTTGAAAACAAGTTGGGGGAGGTTTGTGCTTATTTGCGCATCATTTGCATCATACATTGCATAAGCACAAAACATTTTTTTCGAAAACCATAAAAATGTAAAAAATTTCAAAATTATAAAAATATTTTTTATACATAAATAAGATAATAAATGTTTAGATAGTGAAAAATTACATCCATGAGATTAGAAAAATTTAAGAAAACTAAGAAAATTAGAAGTTTTCTTATACGAACTAGTAATAAGTAGTTATGAGCCGTTGTCCCAAGGGTTAGTAAGATGAAAGACGTCACTAATCTGAGGATAAAAATAAGTCTGAAAAATAGTTTCTATTCTGGAAGCCAAACATTTTGAACGTTGCTACCCTGCTATTCGCACTTACACACATCTTAAAACCTGGGATAGTAGAGGATACCTTGAAATGCTCTTGTCTTAAAGCCAAAAGTATGGAAAAAAAAAAGTATTTTGAAAATGGTGAAAAAAATGGATACTGGTTTTGTTATCACCGAGGGCAAGAAAAATATATAGCAAAAGGGTGCTTCTTCACCTAGTGCCCCAAGGTCAACTGGTCTGGGAGTCACTGCTATGCCTAAGGTGGTGCAAGACTAGGAAAATACACCAAGTTAGCAGGCACATTAGTAATCGGTCGGTTAGTACCTCAAGAAGTATTAACGGTCGCATGAAAGTGTGTAAGCAATCTCGTTTATCAAGAAGTACTGAGGCCGATGGGCAAGAGTATGATAGCTTGAATTGAATTCTCCGGGTGTAGGGATGTCTTTACACACACGCAGGGTTATATGATCGATGTTTGGAATAAAGATAGGAATGAAGAATAAGACGATGTTTTATTGAGGGAGGACGTGATTTCTAACATCTTTTCATGACCATTAAGATAGGGCTCATGACAACCGAAAAGCTAGCTTAGTTGGAAACCCTAATTTTCAAGGCTTTTCTTTTACAATTCTTGTCTTTAAATGTAATATTCATGATCTTGCTTTTATTATTGGATTTTGTGGGTGCAATCCGCTGAAAACCCTCAGGAGACAACACTCCTCCTACTAGGGACACCTAGAGGTTTAAAGGCTTGTTGCACGTGCTCAGTGCAATCGTGTTGCCTACGAAAGTGTGCTAGTTAGTTTTTTTCTCTTTCTTTATTTTCTCCTTCTCTTTTTAATAAAACATTCGCTAGAGACGATCGAAATTAAGTTTGGGGGTATTTGATCAGTCGAAAATATTGTATATTTTAGCCGGCAATTTCCTTAATATTTGCATACACTTAGAAGTGTTTGGCATTCATATTCTACATATTAACAAATCTGTCACAAAATATGAGATTTCATGTAGTAGACTTTTAAACCGACACTTTAAAGGAAATTAACCGCATTTCATGGCATCGCATCATTTCTGTATTTGCGCAACACTTGTCTTGAGTATGTGCAGGAAATACGGAAGAAAAACCAAAGAGCTGATCAAAAGTACGCCAACTCAAAGCCCTGAGATCTGGTAGCAATACAAAAGGAGATATTAAATTCTATATATCAAATAAAGCCCATTACAACATCCCAAGACTACCACAGAGAGCACAAGCCCCAAGGCCCCAAGAGCGCCGCGCTTCCGCGGCAGGAGCTTGCATGCGCCGCGGAACCGCGGCGGTTATGCCACGTCAGCAGGAAATGTTTTGGGCATAATTGTCATCTCTGGGCCCACAGTCCTTTCTGACACTTCAAAGTCCAGAAATATCTCGAAGCTACTGCCAGATCAGCATAGAAGATTAAGAAAGGCTAATCCTAATTAAGCTCCTAACTAATCCTCTTCTAGAAGCTCCCTCCTAACTAATCACATCTAGAAGCTTCTCCTCTAACTAACTTTTGGAGGGAAATTCAAATTTCCTCAACAAACTTTTGGAGGGAAATTTGAATTTCATCCAACAAACTTTTGGAGGGAAATTCAAATTTCATCCAACAAACTTTTGGAGGGAAATTTGAATTTCATCCAACAAACTTTTGGAAGGAAATTCAAATTTCATCCAACAAACTTTTGGAAGGAAATTTGAATTTCATCCAACAAACTTTTGGAGGGAAATTTGAATTTCATCTAACAAACTTTTGGAGGGAAATTCAAATTTCATCCAACAAACTTTTGGAGGGAAATTTGAATTTCATCAACAAACTTTAGGAGGGAAAGTTAGAATTCGAAATCCTAGATCTTGGGTTAGTTATCTATAAATAGGAACCTAAATCTAAGGGTTGAGGTTGTTCTTTTAATCTTCATTAGTTAAATAATTCCCTCTTTCATCATCTTCTTCCACAAGTCTCGTGACAAGGCTTGTGCGAAACCCTAACCCTAATTCCACTCTAAATCCAAGATCTTGAGTACCAAATCAAGCGAGAAGCCTTCAACCTTTTAGGAGCCGAGCCGATCTTCAATCGGGCAAGTGATCCATGCCGATCCGCGATCCACGGAGACGAGCGAAGCCAAATCGACGATCAAGTTCTTCCTCTTGTAGTTCTTGAGCGAATGTAACTAAATTGTTGATATAAATAAAAGGTGAAATTCGTTAATCTTGCTTTCTTTTAATTCTTGCATCATGATTAGATCTTAATTTGTAATTGTTGCTCTTGTTGTGATGTTCGAGTAAAACTCCGCTCGTTAAGGAGTCGAGACGATTGTAGAATGATGATGTAACAAATTCTAATACTATTTTTAAGTCCTACGAGTTTTGTAAACCCTAGCAAGTTCAAGAATCGATGACCTAGTTTCGTAGCGATGCTTTCTTGATTGTGATCGCTCGAAATTAGGGATCAACGATCGTTTCTTGAATTTACTAGAGGCTAGAATGTGAATGACATCGACGAAAGAACAAGGGATAAGATGAAACCCTAGTTTCACAAGAAATCCCTAATTCTCATCGATGATCATCGATCTAGTATCAATTCATCGAAGGATAAGAATACGTAATTGTAAGATTACATCACATCTATAGATCCGATCGATTCCTACTAGCCTCATTTCGATTCTTGAGATTTGGTTTGGAAAAATCAACAAACGATCAATTCTTGATTCTATCTTTTAATGCTTTCTTAGATCTAGTTTTTTTCTCATTCTTGAACATCAACTATAAATCTTGAATTGTTTTGTTTTCTTTCTTTAAAGTTTCAATTCATCTAAATTCAAAAGACGAACGATTACACTTTCCCTGTGGACGATCTGCACTCACATACTAACTACAATCCGACACCGTAGTTGATTGCGGTCAAATAATTTTTGGTTGTGATTTCTTTACAATTCCATAATACACATCGAGAATTCTTTTCAATCAATTGGCACCGTTGCCGGGGACTATTTGATTCGATACTTTTACATCCAATCACAGAAATTATTACAATCAAGTAGCATTCTTGATCTCATTTTTGATGCTAGAAAAATGCAAGCACCATTTTTCTTACCTTGATTCCTCCTTCATCTACAAATGGCAACAAACCCCAAAAGAGACTATGATTCTACACTACACTTCCTACAGCATATCTTGAGCATGTCGAGTTGCCGGCTTCATGCCCGAGTTGCCTCGGTATTGAGGCGGGAGCCCGTAAAAGACGCAGGCGATGTGGTGCCCTTCCGACGAGGAGGCGACGATGTGGAGGCAAGACTTTCCGCGGGAGATCGGGACGATGACGAGAAGACCGGAGGACTCGGATCTCTCGGTATACTTCTCTTCCCATCTCTTGATTGCTAGCGTTAGGTTAATGGTAAACGATCCGGGTTTTCATTGTCCGCGGTAGCGCCGGTTTCCGAGTAAGGAAAAATTTTGATTCCGCAATTTGGCCTCGGGATAGACGGCCGGGGCGCTGCTGTGGCGCAACACATATTACACTTACGGTCACAGAAAAGAAAGTGTAAAACTACAACAGTTGGAATCCGCAATCTGCATTGACATCGCATGCCTAATCAAATGAATTACTTAGACATCACATGCCTAACAGTTATAAACCCCGCATTTTAGTCTCATTATCGAAAACTCTTTTCAATATCAAGTCGGGCAATTCAACAAGATTCCCGACAACCTGATCGAATGCTCGTCACAAACTTTAGTAGGCGGCCGCACCCCCGATGCCGTCGACGAAGTGCACCAAGGCGGAACACCGCTGCCGTGAGCACCCGAACGGATGCTTTCGGCGACGGGGTTCTCCTACGGTCACTTGGTCGGGGCAATGGAGCGAGGCTGTCTATTAAGTTTACCCGGCGAGTATCCGCGTACGCTACGTGATCGCGACGGACTTTTGATCACATCAAAATTCCGTGGTAACCGATCAAGTGAGACTAAACTGCTACGTTTATAACATTCATTCAGTTATCTCATAACTTCTTGTGAATTCCAATTATTGTATCCCATTCCGGATAAACAGAAAATGTCAAACTTTCCGATCGAACAATCGAACACCCAAGTTTTCCCGATACAGATCAACACATGAAACAAGTCTAAAAACATTCAGTTCGTGCCTCAGTACCAACGGTCCAGCCGTAGAAGGTCAAGCCAACGCCTCACATGTGGCACGCTGTACTGCCCCAAACCCGAAGATTCAAAGGGTAGTTCAAGACGGTCACATAATCGAGTTAAGGTTTGTTGTCTTCTAGAGGGACCATCGTGTTACTTGCACTACTTAGAACGTGATTAAACTACAGAAATATCCAACACTTGGAAATTTCCCGACAGGGGAAAAATTGGGTATTTATATCCGGTCGAACTTTTTAACATATTCAAAAAAAATTATCCGGAACGACACATAGACAAAGTTTGACAATCCGATCGAATGTATGAACTCCCAATACAACCCAAAATACTCAACTCTGGATTTCAGATTAAAAATTCCCAGGAAAACCAGCACTGAAAAATAGGAGTTACTGTGCAAAATTTAATGGCAGATAAGACAAAAGGGCCGCGGAAGGGCCGCATTAGCACGCTAATGCCGCGGTTCCGCCGCGCTTTAGAAAGATTATTAGGTAATTTTTGCATCGTAATTCTTATATTTACCTGCTGATTTTTCTGCATATTTTTAATTTGGAAAAAACCCAATTTTTGGAAAAAGTCCAGAGAGCAAATTAGGGTTTGGGTTTCGGTTCGATCGGAGTTCCAATTCCGTCTACGCATCGCCTAAGGCTCTAGCTAGGCTCTGATACCACTGTAGGGTTCCTAGGCACTCTAGTGAGGTCTCACAAGGCATCAACCATGCCAATTTCAAAAATTACGGGTGCCTACAAACTCTAATACGGATCGTTGGCTAGATTTCTAGGCGAAAATGCAAACTAGTTAACATTTAACTAAGGGAATACGGAAATACAACCTTTGTAGATCCGGTGCTCCACCTCCATAGCTCCGCAACGAAGTCCCCTCGCTGTCCAAATGAGTTCCTGGGCTCTAGCGTCGGCTTCGTCGGAGAATGGGCAAGCTAGGTCGTCGATGTCCATGCCGAAGATGATCTACGTCGAGGCATCGCTAAATCAAGCTCCACCTTCACCAAGTCATGAAAACTTGTGAAGGAAACACACTCTACTACTTGGCAAGAGGTAGAGGATTAAGAAATAGGAAGTGGGTAGACTTTAGAATTGGATTTCTCACTCATTTGCTCAATTCACCATTGATGAAGTAAGCTTTCTTCTTGAAGAAGAAGAAGAAGATGATGATAATAGTTATGATAAGTTAGTTCTAAAAAGGAAAATAATAAGAATACTTATCATAATGTAACCATGGTAATGTGTAGAGAGTTAATCATGGTTGAATGGAATGGTCAAGGTTAAGCATGAGACAAAATGGTCACTTGGTCAAAGTCTTCATGAAGCTTCATAATACATACAAAGAAAGCCACCATTTTCTCATTATGCTTATTATTTTCCAAAACTAATAAATAAATAAATGAATGAATAAATAATCATAACTCTAACCATTCATATAACCATGGTTCAATCTTCACACAAACACAAGTAAACATGTATCATCAAACATGATACAATCAAGTGCACAAAACTATATCGAATATACAATGTGCACATTCGAGTGAGAAAATCCATCTTAAGTAAACCGATACTAGTTGATGTAAAGTAATATATCAAATATATAAATATGCATTAAATCATTAAATCAACACTTGATTCAATGATCCGGTCATGTCGCACACAACCGACTAGTATACAATGTATCGGCTTATCGAATCAACGCTTGAATCGATAACTAGGTTATATCGCATACAACCATTCGATACATTCATCGCGAGAATGAAATACGGTATCACATACACGCATTATTCTCGGTCCCGCACATATCTCATATGAGCTCCTATTTCGTTTCGCTTGAGCCAGGAAACCTCTGTGTAGGACTCTAAAGACTCGTCAATACGCCGGCAGCAGATGATGATCATATCAAACACCCACAAGCCGCAAGCGGTCTGCTAAACGTAACGGCCACCCGGGTATTGAGCGATCAGAAGATCGACGAGCGAGCCCGCTCACACTCCAGTGAATCCAACCAGTAACACTACCGTACAGTCCGGTCTGATCGTCTGATATGTCGCATATCTTGCCTAGGGGTGGTAAACGTCAGACCCCAATAGCTCGATAAGTCGTGTCGATATGAGGTCTATAACTGTTCGAGAAACTACTGGTAACACTTACCAGTAAATCTCATCAACCCTGGCCAGGGATTTCCTGTTATAGCCAATCGAACACAGCGCAACATCAACCCCCAATACCGGGAGAGACGAATCCCCTCCTATCGCTCATTGCCTCCATGTGACTCGGGACTGTACCCAAAAACCACCGTTTTGCACGCCCTCTTGAACGTGGTAAGATGGAAATCAAAGCACAGTGGGAACCACACAAGTCTCTATGACGATCTCAGGTCAACAGACTACTCTATACCAGTGTCACCAGAGAACTGCCATCTGACGTGAGGTATAATACCATCTGGGAGTTCTCGGCGAGTCCGTCCAGTGTACCCAGTCTCTACTGAGCACCCGTATATCATCTCCGATGTCAAACACCAATGGATATGGGATCATCCATCGCCCATCTGTATGGGTCGAGAAGGTATACGCTAGTCTACTCTGGTATATCGATGCCCCGTCTCGATACACCCACGACTAGGGACTTTGAAGGATGTACTTATGGACTACCATGTCCCCACTAGTATGATCTGCATCATAGTCCAGGTAGTCAAGTACACATCCTAAGGGCTTTACCAACATGTAACAGAGAGACAATCAATGTACACGTTAAGGTAAAGAGTAACCAGATAGCATACTATCATGTCGAGCAAGAAAGTCCTCCCTATATATGTCCCAGCATCCACTACAATATACATCCTATGTAAAGTAATGGCCTCTAGGGCATACATATAACTAACACGTGCCACATGTGAGGCGTTGGCTTGACCCTTCTACGGCTGGACCGCTACTACTGTGACACATTCCGGATTATTTGAACTCCGCTCAAGTGTTGAGCAATTTAGGAAATTTTGGGTATTTGATTATCTGTTCGAAAAGTTTAATACTGTCTATTTATCTAGAATGTGATACAATATGTGGAATTCATAGAGTTAGGCATGAAATGCGAAGTATGTGATATTTCGGATTTACGATGTCTAAAGTGATTGTGGATTCCAAATATTGTAGTTTTACACTTTCTTTTCTGTGACCGTAAGTGTAGTATGTAGTTGTATTGCCGATTGTCGTTGCTATACATCGACGACGATCGGTGTATGCATACTTACTTACGTTGATGATATGAGATATTATGTGTTGCTGAGATATGATGTGCAGGATTGTCGCGATTGAATAGCCGGGGGTTTTATGTGAGATGAGAGTTTTATATTTTCATTCATGTAAATTCAAATGTAATGTAATATTCTTTTATTTGGGGCACTTCCGGGTTGAGGTTGATGCCACCACGGTTGTATATTATTTACTTTTCCGCATTAGGATGGACCCAAGGAGGGGAGCACAGGTGACCGGGTTCTGGGGTTCAGTGGGAGGCCATCTCGAGGAGTCAAGACCGGGTCTCCTAAACTCCAGAATTGGTAGGGTCGCTTGCCGCTCTCGTAGGGGTCCAGGGTGTGGGCTTGGCTATTTATCGCGACTGTGGAATCCATATTTTCTATTGTTGGCTAAATACTAAATACGGGCGTCCTAGTATATCCCACATTATATCTATATTTCTGCTGCGATATCTGTGATGTGATCATTTGATATGTTGTGATGGATACAGTATATAGTATATATGATATATTATATAGACATTACTTATGTTTTACACCCGCACTAGCCCTGCCCTGCTCTGTCGTTAGGTACCTAACCTAACGGTGCACGAGGGGACATCGAGGCGAATGCGGATGGCATAAGTGTACGTCGTATTTATCTGTGATGCTTAGGAAGCATAAGCTGAAGAGATTTTTATTAATGAGATTAGTAAAAAGAAAAGAAACCTAAAAGATGTTGTAGAATCAAAACTTTATAAAAAGGGTAGCTACAGTTTTGCTTTGCATAGTGGTATATATGATATACCCTGCACCTTATTCGATGAGGAAAGAGCCGAGATCCCTTCACCGGGAGTGACCTCTTTAGAGAAACTGGCAGATGCTTCAAAACTCGATTTGTCTTTTGATTGCTTTTAGAGTTTTGCTTTGCATAGTGGTATATATGATATACCCTGCACCTTATTCGATGAGGAAAGAGCCGAGATCCCTTCACCGGGAGTGACCTCTTTAGCAAAACTAATGAAAGCCTAAAAAACACTCCATTTCAAAATTTCACTTGATTCTACGACGATATCAAGTTCATTACGCAATAGGCTTTCAGAAAAACCTGTCGTAGCCCTCCGTCATTTCAGATAAAGACAATTTAGTATTCGAGCTGCGTTTGTTGACCTCTGTCAAGGCGTAGTGTGCGGTAGCTAACTAGTAATTATCTGTAAAGCATGTGATGTGATTGGATTAGGGTAGTCGTACGACCTTGTTGACCACTGTCAAGGGTCGTGTGAGTGGGTTTG
The DNA here is from genome assembly GCA_030015575.1 of Agapanthus africanus. NCBI lineage: Eukaryota > Viridiplantae > Streptophyta > Magnoliopsida > Asparagales > Amaryllidaceae > Agapanthus > Agapanthus africanus. The sequence goes on from JASDDO010000004.1 coordinate 215,920,830, forward strand.
ATTCAATCAAGAAATGACGGGTTGAACTTGACTAGTGCACTATGGTTTGTTGACCTCTGTCAAGGTCATAGTACACTAGGGGCAAAATATTATCGGGAATTTCAAGTGTTGAAATTTGCAATGAGATTGCATACCTCCTATGAGATAGTTGGATCCCGATACCCACTGCGAGTAAGTGTTACTCCTGGGAGAGTTTTACACAGGACAATTAGTCGATCAAGTAGGTGTCTAGAAAAGTGTTAACGAGGTTACGCCTCTGGGAAAACGAGGTTTACTTTAATTAGGTCCGTGCGAAAGCACGGGGAACCTTCCTCAAAGTACCGACACTGATCTGGCTGAAAGATTGACGAAATTGTAGGGTGTAATTTATCCCGGCTAATCTTACCTTTTAGGGTTTGAAGGTAGATTTGATAAAAACAGTGGGAGACATCCTGATTAGATAAGATAATAACCAATCTAATCTTGCAAGAGCATACGCTAAAGTGTTTTCTTCTCTCTCTCTCCAGGTAGCGACCATGTCAGGCCATAATCAAGATAATAATATGGATGTATTGACTGAACCCGCTTATTATACTGAGCAGGGGAACGTTGGACCCGTTCTTTCTTATAAGAGTTATAAGACTGAATAGGGAATAGGAGAATATCTGGATTCTCAAGCCGCCCAAAAGAACATGCATGTTGATGCATCTTCTTCAGGTGTGTTAGTTATTGAGAACTGTTTCTCAGTTCACCCTACGTCCTGGGTATTAGATACCGGATCAGGATCCCACATATGTAAATTGTTACATGGGCTACGTAAAGGTAAAGAACTGGAAAAAGGTGATCATTCCGTTCAAGTAGGGAACGGTGCAAGTATTGCAGCCAAAGCAGTTGGCGAATATCACCTAGTATTGCCAAGTCGTAATACACTGATTCTAAATGAATGCTATTATATACCGAACATGATGTGCAACATTATATCAGTTTCTTTATTAAGTAAAGAAGGATATAATTTTGTAGTAAAGGATAATGTTATGAACATATTCCTAGATCAAAAGTTGATTGCATCAGGCTCGTTACATAATGGCATATTCATTCTAAATCAGAATACAGTCCTCAATATACAAAACACACACAAGAGGAAAAGTTCAAAAATGAACGAATCCTACTTGTGGCATTGTAGACTTGGTCATATCAATGCGACACGACTGGCTAAGTTACATAAGGATGGTTATTTGAATCCGTTCGAATTATCATCTTATGATACTTGTCATTCATGTCTCAAAGGAAAAATGACCAAAGCTCCATTTAGTGGACACGGAGAAAGAGTTACTGAACTCTTAGGACTGGTACATAGTGATGTATGCGGTCCCATGTCTACGCATGCCAGGAACGGTTCTTCCTACTTCATTACATTCACTAACGACCTCTCTAGATTCGGACATGTGTTCCTGATGAAACACAAGTCTGAAGCTTTTGAGAAATTCAGAGAATACAAGCACGAAGTAGAAAAACAAACGGGCAAAAGTATTAAGATCCTTCGATCTGATCGAGGAGGAGAATACTTAAGCAATGAGTTCCTAGATTATCTAAAAGAGAATGGGATTCTCTCTCAGCTTACTCCTCCTTATACACCACAGCACAACGGTGTATCGAAGTGGAGGAATCGCACCCTATTAGATATGGTGCGCTCTATGATGAGTACAGCTGAGTTACCTATTTTCTTCTGGGGGTATGCGCTTGAGACATCAGCATACCTATTGAATCAAGTTCCAACTAAATCTGTACCTACCACACCATATGAGATATGGAGTGGGAAGAGACCATGTCTTAAACGAGTTAAGATATGGGGTTGTCTGGCCTATGTCAAAAGGCAAAATCCAGACAAACTCGAGGCACGGTCAGTTCTATGTAAGTTTGTGGGATATCCTAAACATTCAAATGGATATTTTTTCTACCACAGTGAACAACAAAAGGTGTTTATTGCTCAACATGCAACCTTTTTAGAAAAGGAATTTCTTGAAAAAGAGATTAGTGGCTCTGAGGTAGAACTGGAAGAAGTTCTAGCAACACAAACTGTAACTGAAGATTTAGTGGAACCAGAGGATTCGATAGTACCCGACGAACCCCAGCCTCTCCGCCGATCTAGTAGGGTTTCTCGTCCACCTGAGAGATACTACGGTTTTCTCATTGATAGTGGAAGCGAGGATTGCATCATGGAAGATGATGACCCAACTAGTTTTGAGCAGGCTATCACGAGTAGTGACTCAGTGAAATGGCTGGATGCAATGCGATCTGAGATGGAATCCAAGTACACCAATAAAGTATGGATTTTCGAAAATGTTCCTGAAGGGGTAAAACCCATTGGGAGCAAGAGGATTTTTAAAAAGAAATTTGGTGTAGATGGAAAAGTTGAGACTTGTAGCAAAGGGATTTCGTCAACGACCAGGTGTGGATTATGACGAAACCTTTTGTCCAGTGGCTATGCTTAAGTCCATCCGGATCTTACTTGCCATTGCTGCATACCATGACTACGAAATCTGGCAAATGGATGTTAAGACCGCCTTTCTAAATGGTGATTTAGAAGAGTGCGTGTACATGACTCAGCCAGAGGGCTTCGTAGATAGTGGGAGCAGCGGAAAGGTGTACAAACTGCTTAAATCCATTTATGGGTTAAAGCAAGCATCGCGGAGTTGGAACATCTGTTTTGACGTAGTAGTCAAAGAGTTTGACTTCATCAAAAACATAGATGAACCTTGTATCTATAAGAAGGTTGCAGAGAGTAAGTTTGTCTTCCTCGTATTGTACGTGGATGACATACTCTTGATAGGAAATGATATTCCTATGCTGCAATCAGTCAAGCTCTTCTTATCATAAAGATTCTCAATGAAAGATCTAGGTGATGCCTCCTGCATATTGGGGATTAGGATCTATAGAGATAGATCCAAAAGGATACTGGGATTGTCCCAATCCAGGTACATTGACACCATACTAAAGAGGTTTAGTATGGAAGAATCCAAGCGTGGGAACCAACCCATGATCTCTGGACTCACTCTCTCCAAAGAGATGTCTCCCAAGACTGATTTGGAGAGAGCTCGCATGCAAGGGATACCCTATGCTTCGGCAGTATGCTCTATCATGTATGCGATGCTATGTACCAGACCCGATGTAGCATACTCACTAAGTGTAGTGAGTCGGTATCAAGCAGATCCTGGAGAGAGTCACTGGACGGCTGTGAAGAACATTCTCAAGTACTTGCGAAGGACTAGAGATATGTTCTTGGTGTATGGTAACGGAGAACTCCGGGTGGATTCCTTTACCGATTCCAGCATCCAAAGTGATAAGGACGACTCAAAGTCGCACTCGGGATTTGTCTTTACCCTCAATGGAGGGGCGGTATGTTGGAAGAGTTCCAAACAGGATACCGTTGTAGACTCGACGATGGAGGCTGAATACATCGCTGCCAACGATGCTGCCAAAGAGGCTGTCTGGATGAAGAAGTTCATCACTGAACTTGGTGTGGTTCCATCCATTGAACATCCAATACCTCTGTATTGCGATAACAATGGAGCTGTGGCTTTGGCCAAGGAACCCAGATCCAATCAGAAGTCCAGACATATTCTGAGGCGGTATCACCTGATCAGGGAGATAGTTGATCGCCGGGAGATCGAGGTCAGGAGAGTAGATACGAAGGACAACACTGCGGATCCACTCACGAAGGCAATTCCCTAGATACAGTTTGAGAGATTATTCGGGATGCTAGGTATGAGATACTACAGCAGCCGGCCTTAGTGCAAGTGGGAGATTGTTAGTTATGTATATGCCCTAGAGGCCATTGTTGTACATATGATGTATATTATGATGGATGCTTGGATATATACACAGAGGAATTTCTTGCTCGTCATGATAGTATTCTATTTGGTTTCACTTTATCTTAACATGTTGACTTGTATTGGTTTACTGTCTTACTCTCACATGTTGATAAAGCCCTTAGGATCTGTACTCGACTACTGGGACTATGATGAGATCATACTAGTGGGGCCATAGTACTCGATGAGTACATCCTATAACTGTTCCTAGTCGAGGGTATATCGAGACAGGGCATCGATACACCAGATTAGACTAGCGTATACGCATCTTGCATATGATGGGCGATGGATGATCCCATATCCATCGGTGTTTGACATCAGAGATGGTGTACGGGTGCTCAGTGGAGACTGGGTACACTGGACGGACTCGCCGAGAACTCCCAGATGGTGATATACCACACGTCAGATGGCAGTTCTCCGGTGACACTGGTACAGGGTAGTCTGTAGACCCGAGATCGTCATAGAGTCTTGTGTGATTCCCACTGTGCTTTGATTTCCACCTTACCACATCCAAGAGGGCATGAATAACGGTGGCTTTTGGGTACAGTCCCGAATCACATGGAGGCAATGAGCGATAGGAGAGGATTCGTCTCTCCCGGTATATGGAGTTGATGTTGTGCTGTGTTCGATTGGCTATAACTGGAAGTCCCTGGCCAAGGCTGATATAGAGATTTACTGGTAAGTGTTACTAGTAGTTTCTCGACCTGTTATGAGCCTCACATCGACACGACTAATCGGTTACTGGGGTCTGACGTATACCACCCCTAGACTTGATATGCGACATATCAGACGAACAGACCGGACTGTACGGGAGTGTTACTGATTGGATTCAAAAGAGAACGGACAGGCTAGCTTGTTGATCTTCTGATCACTCAATACCTGCGTGGCTGTTACGTTTAGCTGACCGCTTGCAGCTTGTGGGTGTTTGATATGATCATCACCTGCTACCGGCATATTGACGATTCTTTAGAGTCCTACACAGAGGTTTCTTGGCTCAGGCAAAACGGAGTAGAGGCACATATGTGATATGTGCATGACCGAGGATAATGCGATATGAGATACCGTATTATATTCTCGCGATATATAGATATGAATCGGGACATCGGATCAAGTGTTGATTCGATGAATCGGTACATGATATGTTACTCGGTTATATTCGATATAGCTGGATCGTCGGATCAAGTGTTGATTCGATGATTTAATGTATAATGATATATATGATATATTGTATTACATTATCTAATATTGGCTCGCTTTATTATTTCATTTTCTCACCGGATTAATACATTGATATATATGCGATATAAGTTAATTGTATTATTTTTTCTTTTGTTGCAAATATATAATATATATGTGATATATATTATTGTGACATGATATGATTTATTATGAAACATGTTTAAGGATGATAAAAAGGGATTAGGGTTTGATTAGGGTTAGCTCTTTCTTGCACTTTCTAGAAGGATTCTCCTTTGTCTTGGTTAAGATATTATGGTTGATCCTTATCCTTAACCTAACCAAACCCTAACTCTAGTTTATTCTCTACAAAGTTTTAGCCTCTCATCCTTGACCATGGTTTAATAATCAATCATATATTATTTACTACTATTCATCACAAAAGGATTATTCTTTTCATTCTTCATCTTCTTCTCTCTTTAGTTTTTGAAAGAGAGCTCACTAGAAATTCCTTTTGTGATGATTTCTTGTGAGAAAGTGAATTAAAAAGATAGCATAAATAATACTCCATTATCCTCATCTAATCTAGCCCATTAGATTAGGGTGTTCATCTCTTTAGAGTGAGAAAGCTTGGATTATAGCAACTTCGACGTAGATCATCGGAGAATCGGAACACTTCAAGCTAGCATGGATCGTTCGAGTCATGGAGCCTCTCTTGAGTCCGGGAGATCGTGGATCGCGGCGAAGGGACTTCTACTCGGAGCTTTTGAAGCGAAGGAGCGGACTACAAAGGTTGTAATCCCTCACACTTAGCTTTAAAGATGTTATCTTGCATGCTAAACCCTAATAATCTAGCAAAGATCCCGTCTTTGGGTTGTTCGGCACATGTAAAATTTTATTCGAGCATGTTTGATGCTTTATGAACCTTCACAAGTGTGCCTAGGAACCCTACAATCGGGCCTAGGGGGGCGGCAAGCGTCAGTCCCCTAAAAGTGGTATATGTCGGAGCGAGGCCCATTACACCTTGTGAAGCTACTGGAAATCCTACCAGTAAATCTCGCTTGCCCTGGCCAGGGACTTTGCGTAATGGCTCTCCAAACACTGCGCGATATAAACTCCCAATACCGGGAGAGATGAATCCTATTTAACTGCCACTGCCTCCAAGTAGTTCGGGACTGCACCCAACAGCTACCTGTTTGCACGACTCCTTTGAGCCGTGGTAGGGTAGAAATATAAGAACAGTGGGAACACACCCTAGGCGAAGCAGCAGTGTCAAGTCTGTAGACTATGCTGTACTCATGTCACCTGGGAACTGTTAACCGACGATGGGTATAATACCGACCAACAGTTCCTTGCGAGTCCTTTCCGGTGTACCCGTAACCCAACGAGCACCTGTATACTATCTCCAGTACAACGTACTAATGGCTGTGGGACAGACCATTTCTCATGCTGGGATGAGAAGCGTACACACTAGTCTACTCCGGAGTATCGATGCCCTGTCTCGATAATCCTACGACTAGGGACCTGAAAAAGGATGTGCTTGTAGACTACCCAGCCCCCACTAGTGTGACTGTCATCACAACGCTGGTAGTCAAGCAAGATCCTAAGGGCTCTATCAATACGTACACACATATTAAGATAGATATTAACCAAGTAGCATACTACCATGTTTAGCAAGACTGTTAATATACTGTGAATATCCCAAGCTTCCATTAAATAATATACAAGCTAGTATGATACAATAATGGCCCGTAGGGCATATACACTAACATATCAAAACTCGCAACAAATTTCTTTTAGCGGCGCTGCGAATTTTTGCAAAGAATCCTACAGAAAATGGTTATTGGACAAGAGCAGGGAAGAGATAAGAAAGTAAGAAACATACCACAGAGAACTGGAGCTCTGAATCGACCAACAGGCCATGGATCCGTCGCCAAAAGCTGCTTTCCGCCGCGGTTTCGCGGTTAACTGAACAGTTCTTTGATTGGAATTTTGTACTGCTGCTCCTATTGCTCCTCTGTCCTATCTGAAATGATCTGAATATTTTTCCCCTTGCTGTAGAGATTCCAGATTTCCTTGCAAAATTCACAACTAATAGTTAAGCACACGATGCAATTTTGATTTAAAACTCTGATAGAATAATAAAATTTCGACTCAAATAACAATAAAGAACAAATTAGCACGCAATCCCCGGCAACGGCGCCATTTGATTGATTCTAGAATTTTGGATCGTGTTTTGAAATGTAATCACAACCAAAGAATTTATAACAACAATCAATTAACCGTGTTGATGTAGCTCGTTAATGAATACGGATCGTCCACTGAGATGCGTGTACTTATTCGATCTTGCCTTAGATGAGTAGAAATTTAAATATAAAAGAAAATTCAAGAAAGTAATTCGAGATTTAATTGAGTTGTCATTTCAAGAAAATCAAGAATATATTCAAGAATTAGAAATGAAGAAAGTGTCCAATATCAATTTGAATTATCAAGAGTATGAAGAATAGCTTGTACGATTCGATCGAATTAGTAGCAATGATGAATCTAACAATGACTTATCTTATCTATTGATGAATTGTAGCTAGATCGATGATGATGAATGAAAATTAGGGATCTATTGTGGAAACTAGGGTTTCTTCTTCTCTATCCCTTATTTTTTCATTGATCATCATTCGGATCTAGCCTTTAGCAAAGAGAGTCATCAATTATTTAATCCCTAATTTGCAACGAAATTAGCAAGAATGTGATCTCAATCCAAATTAGGTCATTGATGATTCTTTTTCCTAAATTTCACAAATCTCAAATCCTTTACAAGCGGAGATTTTACTCACGCATCATGAAAATTAAAGAATCAAGAACAAGAAATTTCTTAATGCAAGAATATAAATAAAGCGAGAATTACAATTATCATCTTTATTAAATGTTCTTCAAATTACACCTCTCAATTTGAGTTTACAAGACTAGCTCTCGATCGCTCCTTCGAAAGGGAATTTGTCGTTGATCTTTACTCGGCTCGATCTTCGTGAGTCGTGGATCGGATGCGGATCTCTTGCTCTTGATGATGATCGGCGTTGCGATAAAGGATCATCGATTGTCACTTGATTTTGCTCTCAATGGATCTTGATTTGACTGGATTTTAATTGGATCTCAAGTTGTGTCACTCAACTTGAATTGAATTGTAACTGTGTAACTAATTGACCACCTCTTCCACCAACAACCGTTTTACATTAGATATAGATCCCCTTTTATAGATCTCCAATTAAGCTTTCCTCATAAGCTAGGTTGTTAGAGAGAGCCTTCTAGAATGAGGCTTTTACAAGGAGCCTTCTAGAATGAGGCTGTTACAAGGAGCCTTCTAGAATGAGGTTGTTACAAGGAGCCTTCTAGAAGAAGGTTGTTTTGCTCTCTCTCTCTTCAAGAACTAACCCTAACCTCTCATGTGTTGAGATCCAAGGGTTAGCAAGACTAATAGATCCCTAATCCTATTCTATATCCTCTAGGTTGCTTTGATTAGCACTCATAACCACTTAGTTACCTCAAGTGTGAGGTTAAAGCTTGGAGAAGTAGCTCTCGGGTGGATCTTCTATTACAAAGAGGAGGCCGAAGAGGAGGTGTTCAACGAGAATAAGAAGGACTTGATTCATTAGGTATAATCTTCTTTCATAGTAGCTAATCCCTCCTATTTTGTTGTTAGTTAAGGTTTCGCAAAGATCCGTAAAGTTAGTCGATGTTAGTTTAAACAAAATGATTGTTTTACCTATTCCGCCTCCCCGCATCGTGTGGGGTGTCTAACGTCGACTTACATGATATTGGTTGTTTGCATATTTTAATACGGAAATTAAGGGGAAAAGACCAAATTCAGATTAGGTAAGGATTTCATTTCCCTTCCTAAGCCCCCAAAAATCAAAAATCTAGCATCTGCATCACCCTCATTAACTAAAAAAAATCTAGACAAGACTCTAAGGACCGTCGCGCTCAATTAGAATAGAAGAAGGTCTTGGGTAATCTATTGCTTATCCACGTTTCTTTTGTGGTGTCTAAGGCAAGTGTGTCTAAGGCAGGTGGTTACTTAATTAGGCCCACTACTTACGTAGTGGAGAACCTCCCACTTACCTGGTACTTACCTGGCCACAGAAGGGATAAAGAGGCAGTAAAGGATTTATCCTGCGATTTGTCTTCTGGAAGTCTAGGAGCGGTCTAGTGACTTGACCTAGGTGACTATTAGATCTAGAGTTGCTTGTGCATTTTTTGTGATTTGATTTGATTTTTCAAAATCCGTCTTTTTCAAAACAAACCAAACACCAAATCCACTTTTCTCTAATTATCACAACGCTGCCACTTGTGCTAAACCATTTAGTGCATGCTCGGCTGGACATGGGATTCTAGTGCCCGTCTTGTCCGCGTTCTTCCTATCGACTCCGAAGTCGGTAATTCTATATTTTCTTTTTCTTCACCCACTACCACATCCACTTCGATGGACGGATCTCCATCGAACTTCTTTAACACCACTCTGCCACCACCCGCAGGTGCGCAGAATCCACCCCACATCTCTCTCCAAGAGAGATGCTACCCTATTCGAGGCCTTCTTTCTACCTGACTTTCCATTCCACCAGCCAATGGGGACAATTTCAAAATCAAATCTCAATACATCAATCTTTTACCCAAATTTCACGGTCTCGAGTTTGAAGACGCATACGTTTTTATTACCAAATTTGAAAACGTATGTGCTATGATGGGTACTTCACAGCTTTCTATGGATGCTATGCGTCTACGTCTTCTCCCGTTCACTTTGTACGATTTAGCTGAGAAGCGGCTTTATAACACAGCTGCACATTCTATTTCAAACTGGGATGAATTCGTCATAGCTTTCCTAAAGAAATTCTATCCCAATCATAAGACCGCTCGAGTCCGTAACGAAATAAATCAATTTACCCAGCTTCCCAATGAACCATTTTCGAAGTGTTTTGAACGCTTCAAGGATCTGTTAGTTCAATATACTCATCACGGAATCCATCGATGGGATCTGTGCTGAATCATATATGAGGGCATTAATCCTACAACAAAATAGGTGCTTGAGTCCATGTGTCAAGGCAACTTCATGTCTAAAGACAATGGTGAAGCTTGGAAATTTTTAGAAGATTTCATTGAAAAAAATTTGCAATGGGAGAGTGTAAGTCAATCATCGTCTAGGGGTGGTATCCATCAACTGGATGTTTCAATAGGAGTCAAAGCTGAAATGGCAGCAATGCAAAAGAAACTTGATGCTATGGAACACAAATTTTTATTAGCCTCCCTAAGCCAGATGACACTCCCCAAAATTGTCTGTGGATGCTGTTCTGATCCATCACATTTGACGGAAGAATGTCCTTTGAATTCTCCGTTTCAAGGTCAAGAGCATACTAATACTGCTTTTCATCAAAGACCTAGAAGCGATCCTTATTCTTCCACATATAATCAGGGTTGGAGGAATCACCCTAATTTTGCTTGGAACCAACACCAAACTCAAAACACGGTTCCAAACCAAAACAACTTTCAAAGGGTCCCTCCACAACAAGAGCAACCACTACAACTGACTCAGCACCCCTATCAATCACAAAACTTTCAAAATCCGGTCAACACTTCTGCACCGTATAATAATTCTTTGCAATTGACCGGTACTGATAATTCTTCTTCACTCGAACAAACCATGAATTCGATTCTGAAAAATTTTATGCAAGTTTCGGCTGAGATAATGTCTTTTGTCGATAATATTAAGAAAGATACCGACTCCCAAGGTGAGAGTATTAAATCGATGGAAGCACAAATTGCACGATTGAATGCCGAAATTAGTGCTAGAGAGAAAGGGAAACTTCCGTCTCAACCCCTACCGAATCCTGGACATTCAAAACACTACAATGTGAATGCCATTACAACGTTGAGATCCGGAAGAGTGCTGAATAATCAAGTCGGTGAAGAGATTGATAATCATGATGAATCTATAAATAACACCCCGTCTTTCACTTCCACTTTTCCTTTTACTTCTACTTCCTCTTCTGATCCTTGTTCGTCTACCCCACCACCTTCTTCCGAGCCTATTCTTTGTTTTCCCCAAGGCTCGAACCCTCAGCACACTTCTTCTAGTCCACCTCACATGATCCCCACATCAATTCTGGGATATGTTCCATACACATCACCTTCTCCAATGTAGGACCCAGCTATTATTACAAAAGCTCCTTATCCGAATTGGTTAAGGGGAAACAAAACAAGTCCACAAATGGAGAAGATTATGGAAATGTTTAAACAGGTTAACATCAACATCCCTCTCCTAGATGCTATATAACAAGTCCCGGTTTATGCTTCTTCGTGAATCTGAATGTCATTCTCTTAACCTACCTTCTATTATTTCTCCGCCGACACTAGATCTCAAATTGTGCCACGACCCAAATGTGGCACGTGACCGGCACTTAAATCACGTGATATCTCAATACATCGACGCGGTTTAAGTAAGCCGAAACCCGGAATCTAAACCTTTTTTGAAAATATTGGAGGTGAGGTTTAAATAAGCAGCCGATAATATCAATTTAAAATAACATCTAAATTTAACTAAGTATGTTGAAAAGCCTTTATGACGTTTTGAAACTTGTCATCACCTCCTTTGCATTTTTATAAAAACCCGATACAACAAAATAAAATAGAATCCCAACGGAAGCTAGCTTTCACGTCTAAAAGACGAAACAGCCAAACAAATTTATAACAGATGTCGACTCTAAAGAGTGTGATATCACCACCCATAAACTCTAAGTCTCGATTCTAAGTCTATAGTATATCATTTCTAAGTTGATAGAGTTTCCGCTAGATAAAAGAATAAATGAATAATCAAGAGTGAGTATGATACAATAATAACTCACTTACCCATCAATCCCCAAAAGACTGTGTGCCCAAACCGCTGATAATCCAAGCGGTAAAACCTGCAAGAAACTGTGACACAACGGAGATGAGTTACCAACTCAGTGAATAAAAGTACATATAAAGGTAGAAATCGAAATGCATGACGATACCTAGGTCATAAATATAGTACTATCATAATCTGTATCGATATACTATATGATATGCAAAGGTACAACACTGACTATCATGCAATCACAAGTGTAATATCTCAATGTCGTATAAATCAAATCATGAATCTATTATCCGTATTGGAATTCCCTTTTTATTTATAATGACAGTACAAATATATGCAGGTACTGTCCCCCGGATCAGTCCGGGTGGAATCCAATAAATACATATCTAACTGTGTACCTCAAGATAATGATCACATCAATATACATATGGATGTCCAGCATCGACATCGAAATCCAAAATCTCTCGTGTCCAGCATCGACACGTAAATACAGATACTGTCGACACCATCTCAACAGATGATCGCCACCCGATATCCTGTCTACGATCAGTATCCCCTGCATATCTGGCGTACCAAGTCGAACCCCGGTCAGTATCCCCTGGATATCTGTCGTGTTCATTTTATCTCCGGAATCGAGTCACCTCATTTGGCTCCCCGCCTATAATGCGGCTATCCTGGCCCTCGGTCTCGACCGGGTCCACCATGTATCCAAGTGTTTCCCCACCGACTCAGTCTGGATAAAACTGTAAATCTATAACCGTATACCCTCAGACTCGGTCCGGATATTAAAATCAGAAAACCCAAATCTCATGGTGGACGTTTATTCATCATATAAAAATATCAAGTGAGGAATAAGAAACTTGCATAGATTGTATTGATGATATACTATATATGTATATATATATAACAGTGTTCCATACCACCGATATATATCATCAGGAGTAAAATACTCAGAAATCTCAAGAATTCAAATATATCATCCATAGTACTACAACATGAATAGGAAAAGACTATGTAATCATATTACATAACATAATGATTTCAACTCTAATGTGTCCTGGCACTACTAATGATGTGAAGTGTAGAATACGCGTCTGTGCTCGTGCAACATGGAAATCATTAGTATTTGTGCAAGTGTTCTACGGTGTAAAAATCTATATATTAACAGAGCGATTCTACAGTGACATGGCAGTACCAATGAGGTGTACTGTAACATATATTTACGTGCTTGTACAACATAGTACTCATTGGTATTTGTGGAGTGTTTTATCAAAGTGTGCGTAACGCAGAAACATATAATATAGATAATATAATGTAAACCTGTAAAGTAATCTAAATGTACTTATTGTAATTACTTGTTATGAGCTATACCATTATCTTTAAAAATGATCGGAATGTTAAGTTTGAAATAAAGAAGCTGCCTTAGATTTAAAATAGATGTTTGTTTTAGAAACTGGCACGCGTCCTGGTAATTTATTTAAAAGACAACGATCCGTGGTTTTTAAAAGAATATAGCTCATACCAGTATTACATCCTAAAACATAAATAATCTATCTCTACGAGTCAAAAAATAAATTGTCCGTTATTCGGCATACAAAATTCATCGTTTACGATACATATAAATCCTTGTATTATAGCTCATCATATCTCTATATCCATATCATCTTAAGTACGGCATAACCCTCCGTACAAACTCATCAAATCACACCCATCTCATACGGATCAAATATCACATATATCTCATTTAAAGCTACATGTGAAACTTTATGCAAATGGAGGGTATATAAAATTAAATACCAAGTCAATGCTTTAACGAACCGCTAATCTTAAGTAGATATTATAATAATAGTTATAGGTTGCGGGGGTGCTATACGCCATCCACCCGACTTTCCCAGGAGATGTAAATCTACTCACCAACTTAGAAGCTCGCTGAATCCACGTTGCTACCTCGCCAACTCCGTCTCAGAATCCTCGAATCGTACCTATATTCGTATTTAAATCGCATAGAAGTAAATATCATACTGAAAACCAAAACAACAAGCTAAACGTCCGTAGGTTAGAACCTACAGCACACTTAACCCAAAATCGACAATATACTTCTGTCGTTAACGTATAAACGTCAACGGTTCAGTTTCAACATCAAAATACGGAAGCTCCGTATCGTAAATATTAGAATTTTGGTAAAACCATTTAAAACATTCCCAGATTTCTCTGTATGAATAATTAGGCAAAATAAACAATACAGAGACTTATAAAATACCAAAACAAAGTTACAAAAGAGAAACCAACACCAAACTCTCAAGACGGGCCGGCATCTCCGGAATTTTTAAGGTGGTCGCCGGATTTTGTTTTGAGTTTGGGGCTCTGGTTTAAAGTGTAATCTTCTAGTTTGCTCATTATACTTTTGATCTTGCTAGTTTTTCTATTGATTATACTTATTAGTTTCAGATTCACTTTCAGTGGTTAAATTATCAAAAAAACTTAGCTTAGGATACTGCACAACTAAACCTGCTATGTGTCGTATAAATAATTTCACTCCTAAACTGATATTAGCTTACTGATTTAGCCCAAAAAAACTAACTTGTTTAAACAAAACCAATTATCCTAGTATAGATATATGGAGTTACCCTAAAATTTCCAACACCCGATTCCCTATAAAAACCGGTGAGATCGGAATTTTGCTAAGGGTCGCCGGCCAAAATCCGAGGTCATAGGCTCGTATTCCTATGGTTTATTCTAAGTCTAGTATATAAGATTTTGTAGTTGTTACTTTAGTTTACTTACCAACTAAACTACAGCAGATTCAAACAGTGACTCACTTATCACAATACGATATCCAATTTCAAACAGAAACTGAATTGAACAGAACTGCATAATTTGAAAGGAGAGGAAGATATACCTATGGATAATTGTGTATAGTAGAACACCATCTTCTAATTTGTATGTTGAACCATCTAGGATTGGTAATAGAAAAAGCTTGATGATGTGCACAAGTTGATGAAGGGACTTATATATTTTCACTTGGATTTAAGAATACTTAGGAGTTTCTTGATTTTGGGCTGAAGAATGAATTGCTTTCATTTGGAATTGCTACTGAAATTCTATGTGTTATGAGTAAATGAAGTGAGGAGCTTTGTAGAGAAAGCATGAGGTGTGGAGGGAGAAGTGGAGGTGGCATGAGAGAAAGGAGGTTGTGGCACTTGGTGAAGCATGGATGATTCATGCAAGGAGGAGGTGTTAGATTGGAAGAATGAGGTGTAAAGCTAGGAAGAAGGAGGTGTAAGGTTATAAGTAAAGGTGAAAATGAGATGTTTGTATGTAATTTAGCATAAATGTTATATGCCAACCTTAATAAAAATATAACAATAAGTAAAAACCATCATATCAAAAGTTAATTTCATATAACATAAAGGATATGAAATGATAAATTTATTACTTAATTATTATTAGCTTAATGACAAACACAATGTCATGATAATATAATTAAAATATCATTTTCTTGATATCACCCCCTTTATTCATATTTATCAAAATAATTACATTTTTCGGATATAATTCTGATACCCCAAATTCATAAGCGATATCATTTCGCATAAACTTATCGATTTTATTATTTTTATAATAAAATGTAATTAAATATTCTTAATTTTTCCAAAACATTACAGTCTCTCCCCCTTAAAGAAATTCGGTCCCCGGTATTAAATTTAATCTCTTTCTTAAAACATTTTCTCAATCCTATCAACTCATTTCAAAACAATTTCCTGGGGTCAAACATGAAAATGGCTCGTTATAACAAGACTCATAAGTCCCATATGAGCTAAAAATGCATCGCAATACAACAGTGTGCGTGAAAACTCAAAAGATAATCTTTCACAACTGTAACTCTGTTAGTTATATGTATGCCCTAGAGGCCTTTACTGTACATGAGATGTATATTGTAGTGGATGCTGGGACATATATAGGTAGGACTTTCTTGCTCGACATGATAGTACGCTTTCTGGTTGCTCATTATCTTAACATGTATACTTGCTGTCTCTCTATTACATGTTGATAAAGCCCTTAGGATGTGTACTCGAATTGTAGAACTATGGTGCAGATCATACTAGTGGGGCCTGGGTAGTCCATGAGTAAATCCTTCCATGTTCCTAGTCGTGGGAATATCGAGACGGGGCATCGATATTCCAGAGTAGACTAGCGTATATCTTCTCGACCAATGTGATGGACGATGGATGATCCCATATCCATTGGTGTTTGACATCAAAGACGGTATGCGGGTGCTCAGTGGAGACTGGGTACACTGAACGAACTCGCCGAGAACTCCCAGATGGTATTATACCTCACGTCAGATGGCAGTTCTCTGGTGACACTGGTACAGCTTAGTCTGTTGACCCGAGATCGTCATAGAGTCTTGTGTGTCTCCCACTGTGCTTTGATTTCCACCCTACCATGGCTCTACTGAGGCGTGCAAACAGGTGGTTTTTGGTTACAGTCCCGATTCACATGGAGGCAATGAGCGATAGGAGGGGATTCGTCTCTCCCGGTATTGGGGGTTGATGTTGCGCTATGCTCGACTGGCCATAACTGGAAATCCCTGGCCAGGGTTGGAGTGATTTACTGGTAAGTGTTATCAGTGGTTTCATGCTTGTTGTGGACCTTACATCGGCATGACTTATCAAACTACTGGGGTCTGACGTTTACCATCCCTAGGCGAGATATGCGACATATCAGACGAACAGACCGGACTGTGCGGTAAGTGTTACTGATTGGATTCGCAGGAGTGTGAGCAGGCTTGCTCGTTGATCTTCTGAGCGCTCAATACCCGGGTGGCCGTTACGTTTAGCAGACCGCTTGCGGCTTGTGGGTGATTGATATGATCACCACCTACTGCCGGCGTATTGACTAGTCTTTAGAGTCCTACACAGAGGTTTCCTGGCTCAAGCGAAACAAAATAGGAGCGCATATGAGATATGTGCGGAACCGAGAATAATACCAGTATGTGATACTGTATTGTATTCTTGCGATTTGTATCATCGCTCGGTTATATGTGATATAGCCGGGTTACCGAATCAAGTGTTGATTCGATATATTGATACACTAGATATTAGTCGGTTATATGTGATATGACAGGATCGTTAAATCAAGTATTGATTTAATGATTTAATGTATAATTATATATTTGATATATTACTTTATATTAACTAGTATTGGTTCACATAAGATTGATTTTCTCTCTTTATGTGCACAAGTTGTATATGTGATATATGTTTGTGCACTAGTTTGTATCATGATTGATGATACATGAAAACTTCCGTATTTTATTTTAGGCCCCTTTAAAACACGGATTCCACGGTCGTGATGAATAGCCAATATTTCATATGTTGTTTTCTGCTGTGTTATCTGTGAAGTGATCATGTGATATGTTCATATGGATATTGTATATAGTATATATGATATATTATATAGACGTTGCTTATGTTTTACACCCACGCTAGCCCTACCCCGCTCTGCCGTTAGTTACCTAACCTAACAGTGCAGACGGGACATCGAGACGAATGCGGATGGTATAAGTGTACGTTGTATTTATCTGTGATGTTTAGGTGGACTTAAATGATGGGACATTCATTAAGGAGATTAATGAAAGAAAATAAACCTAAAAGATATTGTGGGATCGAATTTCAAAAATTAGGTAGCTCTAGTTGTTGCTTTGCATACCGGTGTTCCTTGTAGAACGTCCAGCACCTTATTCGATAAGGAAAGAGCTGAGATCCCTTCACTGGGAGTGACCTCTTTAGTAATAACTAGCAGATGCTACAACCTTCGGTTTTTCTTTTGATTTCTTTTCTAGTTCTTGCTTTGCATAGGGGTATTGTGAATATCCTGCACCTCATTTGACGAGGAAAGAGCCGAGATCCCTTCACCGGGAGTGACCTCTTTAGCGAAACTAGCAAAAGCCTCAAAAGCACTCCATTTAAAACCATTTGATTCTGCAGTAAGATCAAGTTCAAAGTGGTAAAGGTTTTCTTAAAAACCATCCGCAACCCTCCGTCATTTTAGGAAGTAGAGTACTTAGTATTCGTGCTGTGTTTGTTGACCATAGTCAAGGCACAGTGTACGGTAGCTAAGTGATGTCTTTCTACACAGCATATGATGCGATTAGTTAGGACAGTCATGTGACTTTGTTGACCTTAGTTAAGGGTCATGTGGGTGGGTCTAATTAATCACGAAATGACGGGTAGAGCTTGACTAGTGCTTATGATTTGTTGACCATAGTTAAGGTCATAAGTGCTAGGGGTAAAAACCATTATCGGGAGTTTCAAGTGTTGAAATTTGCAATGAGATTGCATACCTTCTATGAGATAGTTGGATCCTGATACCCACAGCGAGTAATTGTTACTCCAGGGAGAGTTTTGCACTTTACAATTAGCCGATCAAGTAGGTGTCTAGAAAGGTGTCAACGGGGTTACGCCCCTGGGAAAACGAGGTTTATTTTAATTAGGTCCGTGCGAAAGCACGGGGAACCTCCCTCAAAGTACCGGCACTGGCCTGGCTGAAAGATTGGCGAACTTGTAGAGTGTAATTAATCCCGGCTAGTCTTTCCTTTTAGGGTTTGAAGGAAGATTTGATAAAAACAGTGGGAGCCATCCTGATTAGATAAAATATTTAACCAATCTAATCTTGCAAAAGCGCACACAGAGTGTTTTCTTCTCTCTCTCTCTAGGTAGCGACCATGTCACGCCTTAATCAAGATAATAATATGGATGTTTTGACCGAACCCGCTTGTTATACTGAGCTGGGGAACGTTGTCTCCGCTCCAACATATAATTGTTATAAGACCGAGCAGGAATTAGGGGAATACCAGGATTCCCATGCCGCCCAAACGAAGAAAGTGCATGATGATGCATCTTCTTCGGGTGTGTTCATTACAAAGAACTGTTTCTCTGTATCCTTTACGTCCTGGGTATGAGATACCGGATCAGGATCCCAAATATATAATCTGTTACATGGGCTAAAGATAGGTAGAGAACTGAGAACGGGTGATAAGTTTCAAGAGTTGGAAACAGTGCAATCGTTGCAGCCAAAGTGTTGGCAGTTATCACCCTGTATTACTAAATACACTGATTCTGAACGAATGTTATTAGATACCGAACCTGAGTATTTACTAAAGAAGGATATAATTTTGTATTGTTGGATAATGTTTTGCACATTTCCTATATCAAGAGTGATCGGTTCAGGCACGTTATCTAAAAGCATAGACATTATAAATCAAACCACAGTTCTTAATGTACAGAACACACACAAGAGGAAGAGTTCAGAAATGAACGAATCCTTCTTGAGTCATTGTAGACTAGGTCATATCAATACGACCAGACTAGCTAAGTTACATCAAGATGCATATTTAAATTACTTTGAATTTACATCTTATGAAACTTGCCATTCATGTCACAAAGATGAGATGACCATAGCTCCGTTTACTGGAAACAGAGAAAGAATTAATGAACTTTTGGGAATGATATATAATGATGTATGAAGGTCCCAAGTCTACATATGCCAGGACTGGTTCTTTGTACTTCCTTACATTCACTGATGATCTCTCAAGATTCGGACACATGTTCCTGTTGAAACACATGTCTGAAGCTTTTGAGAAATTCAAAGAATATAAGTCAGAAGTAGAGAACCAAAAATGGTAGAAGTATTATGTCCTATGATGAGATCAAGGAGGAGAATACTTGTGCATGAAATTCCTAGACTATTCCAAATGAGAATGAGTTTCTCTCTCAGCATTACTCCTCCGTATACACCACAGGACGTAGGTGTATCAGGGCGGAGCAATCGCACCATATTAGATATGGTGTGCTCTATGATGAGTATTACCGAGTTACCTGTTTCCTTTTGGGGGTTATGTACTTGAGAAGTTGCATACCTATTGAATTGGGTTAGAATCAAATCAGTGCCTACCACTCCATATAAGATATGGTATGGGAAGAGCCCATCTCTTAGGTAAGTTAAGATTTGGGATTGTCCGGCCTATGTCAAAAGCAAAATCCGGACAAGATCGAGGCAAGGTCAGTTCTGTAGAACTGGAAGGAGTTCCAGCTATACAAACTACAGCTGATGATTTGATAGAACCAAAAGATTCAATAGTCGCCGATGAACCTCAGCCTCTCCGCCAATCTAGCAGGGTACCTCACCTGCCTGAGAGATACTTCGGTTTCTCGATGGTAGTGGGAGCGAGGATTACATCATGAGATGATGACCCAACTAGT
Source organism: Agapanthus africanus (assembly GCA_030015575.1). Classification (NCBI taxonomy): domain Eukaryota; kingdom Viridiplantae; phylum Streptophyta; class Magnoliopsida; order Asparagales; family Amaryllidaceae; genus Agapanthus; species Agapanthus africanus. The sequence continues at coordinate 215,940,998 of JASDDO010000004.1, forward strand.
TTCGAGTGGGCCATCAAGAGTAGGGACTCTGTAAGAATGGCTGGATGCTTAGCGATCTGAGATGGAATCCATATACACCAACAAAGTATGGGCTTTGGTTGCAATATCTGAAGGGTTAAATTCCCATCAGGAGCAAGTAAATCTTGAGAAGATTACTTGGTGTAGATGGAAAAGTTGAGACTTTCAAAGCTAGACTTGTTAAAGGTTTTCGTCATCGACCAGGAATGGATAATGATGAAACTTTTTCCAGTGGCTATGCTTAAGTCCATCCGGATCCTACTTGCCATTGCTGCATACCATAACTGCGATATCTGGTGGTTGGGTGTCATGGCTGCTTTTCTAAATATTGATTTAGAAGAGACCGTCTATAAGAACACAGCCAGAGGGCTTCGTAAAAAAATGGGAGCAACGGAAACGTGTGCAAGATGCTTTGTGTGATAAAGCAGGCATCGCGGAGTTGGAACATCTGTTTTGATGTGGTAGTCAAAGAGTTTGACTTCATCAAAATAGTAGATGAACCTTGTACATACAAAAAGGAAGTAGAGAGTAAGGTGTTCATCCTCGTATTGTACGTGGACAACATACTCTTGATAGGAAAAGAGTTTCCTATTCTACGCTCGGTCAATCTCCTCTTATCATATGGACTCTCCATATAGGATCAAAGTGATGCCTCCTAAATCCTAGGTTTTATATCTATGAGATAGATCTAAATGGATGTTAGGATTTTCACTAGGTGTAGTGAGATGGTATCAATCGATCCTGGGAGAATCACTGGATAGCATCCAGGGTGGTAAGGAAGACTGAATGTCAGTCACAGGCATTGTCTTTACCCTCAGTGGAGGGGCGGTATGATGGAAGAGTTCCAAGCTAGATATCGTGCAAACTAGACGATAAAGGCTGGTGACATCGCTATCAAAGATACTACCAAAGAGGCAGTTTGGGTGTATAATAGTTCATGAGATGAACTGGGTTCCTACCATTGTGAGACAATGGAAGTGTGGTTTTGACCCTGGAACCACGGTCCCGTCAGTGACCCAAACATATTCCAAGGCAGTATCACCTGATCATGGAGATAGTTGATCTCCAGGGTGATCGAGGTTAGGAGAGTACACTCAGAGGACAAAACGGCGGATGCACTCACAAAGGCCTTTTCCCAGAGAGAGACTTTTATGGAATGGTTGAATATGAGATACTGCAACCACTGCTACAGATGGCCCTAGTGCAAGTGGGAGATTGTTAGTTATATGTATGCCCTAGAGACCATTACTGTACATGAGATGTATATTGTAGTGGATGCTAGGACATATATAGGTAGGACTTTCTTGCTCGACATGATAGTACGCTATCTGGTTGCTCTTTATCTTAACATGTATACTTGCTGTCTCTCTATTACATGTTGATAAAGCCCTTAAGATATGTACTCGACTTGCAGGACTATGATGCAGATCATACTAGTGGGGCCTGGGTAGTCCATGAGTACATCCTTCCATGTTCCTAGTCATGGGAATATCGAGATGGGGCATCGATATTCCAGAGTAGACTAGCGTATATCTTCTCGACCCATGTGATGGGCGATGGATGATCCCATATCCATTGGTGTTTGACATCAAAGACGGTATGCGGGTGCTCAATGGAGACTGGGTATACTTAACGAACTCACCGAGAACTCCCAGATGGTATTATACCTCACCTCACATGGCAGTTCTCTGGTGACACTGGTACAGCTTAGTCTGTTGACCCGAGATCGTCATAGAGTCTTGTGTGTCTCCCATTATGCTTTGATTTCCACCCTACCACTGCTCTACTGAGTCGTGCAAACAGGTGGTTTTTGGGTACAGTCCCGATTCACATGGAGGAAATGAGCGATAGGAGGGGATTCATCTCTCCCGGTATTGGGGGTTGATGTTGCGCTATGCTGGACTGGCCATAACTGGAAATCCTCGGCCAGGGTTGCAGTGATTTCCTGGTAAGTGTTATCAGTAGTTTCACACTTGTTGTGGACCTTACATCGGCATGACTTATCAAACTACTGGGGTCTGACGTTTACCACCCCTAGGCGAGATATGCGACATATCAGACGAACAGACCGGACTGTGCGGTAAGTGTTACTGATTGGATTCGCAGGAGTGTGAGCAGGCTTGCTTGTTGATCTTCTGATCGCTCAATACCCGGGTGGCCGTTACGTTTAGCAGATCGCATGCGGCTTGTGGGTGATTGATATGATCACCACCTACTGCCGGCGTATAGAAGAGTCTTTAGAGTCCTACATAGAGGTTTCCTGGCTCAAGCGAAACAAAATAGGAGCGCATATGAGATATGTGCAGGACCGAGAATAATACCAGTATGTGATACTGTATTCTATTCTCGCGATTTGTATCATCGCTCGGTTATATGTGATATAGCCGGGTTACCGAATCAAGTGTTGATTCGATATATTGATACACTAGATATTAGTCGGTTATATGCGATATGACCGGATCGTTAAATCAATTGTTGATTTAATGATTTAATGTATAATTATATATTTGATATATTACTTTACATTAACTAGTATTGGTTCACATAAGATTGATTTTCTCACTTTATGTGCACTAGTTGTATATGTGATATATGTTTGTGCACTAGTCTGTATCATGATTGATGATACATGCAAACTTGGGTGTATGTATGACTTACACCATATTTAAGATAATGGTTTAGGTTTTTATTTATTTTGGTAAAACAAAATGGTGGTTTTCTTTTTCTTGGCTTGAAGCTTCATGAAGCTTTTAAGCATCTTTGACAAAGTCCACTCATTTTGTTTTGCATAAGATTTTCATTAACCAAACCATTACCTCAAACTATGGTTTAGTCTCTACAAAGGTAAACTCACCCATGGTTGCATTATGATAGACTTCACTTGATTATTCTTTTTACATAATTCATTTTCTTATTCTTTTCTTTTTTTCTTCTTCTTCTTCAAGAAGAAGAAAAACCAACTAGATTTTTATCAAGTGAAGAAACAAAGTGAGAAATCAAAATCCAAAGTGAACCCACTTCCTATTTCATCATCCTCTACTACTTTCCATTTAGTTTAGGGTGTTCTCTTCACAAAGTTCTTGACCTAGTGAAGATGGAGCTTGAGTTTGAGTCTCCTCGACGTAGATCATCTTCGGCCTCGAAATCAACGACCTAGCCAGTTCATTTCTCCGAGGAAACCATTACTAGAGTCCGGGATTTCGATGATCGCAGCGAAGGGACGTCAACACGGAGCTTTAGAAGTGAAGGACCGGATCTACAAAGGTTGTAATCCCTTTCACTTAGTGTTAAAGTTTTTTGCTTGCTATAGTTTTCGCCTAATCTCTAGTATACGATCTTGGTTAGGGTTGTTCGGCACGGATAATTTTTAATCGGGCATGGTTGATGCCTTGTAGAACCTTGTTAGAGTGCCTAGGAACCCTACAAACTCTAGCGGTTGCTATGAGGATTACTCCGGTTATGACCAAAAACAAAAACTGTTGTGTATCCTAAGTACACAAAATCAATGCCATAATCGTAATGCAATATTAGTGCATACGACCAAGAAAAAATCAAATCTATCACATATCCTATCTAGTGCAAATCATTAAAACCAAATCAACCCTTAATGGTTTTGTATGTAAGTTTCAAACCACACTTCATTGTGTGCACAAAAACAACAGCGCCAAGTGCAACAGGCATGCACGAAACGATATCCAAGGTATCCACTGTGCATAGAATAAAAGTATACAAAATAATACTTAGTGCATCGGGGTGCACAAAACCAATCCAAGTGCATCAAGATGCAAAATCAAAACGGGCAACTAGTGTGTATGAAATCAACCCAAGTATACCTAGAATATATATATATATATATATATATATATATATATATATATATATACAAATTCTTAACCATGTGCATCTGATGTGCACGGAAAATCAGTGTACTGCATCCGGTGCACACAACACTCCAATCGAGTACAGTCACCTCGCACTAAAATCTCAACAAGTGCACCTGATGTGCACAAAACATAAATTGATCCCCATATCCTTAAAATACAAAAATCACGGACATCGAGTTGTCCTTTCTCCAACGTTTGAAAATGAATGTTTTAGATTATAAAAACGTAATTCGAACTTAAAGGACATCGAAGCATATTCTCTTCAATGTCGAAAGGTATTATACCACCAGAATTGGTATAGCAAGAATTACAACTTGCTGTTTGCCACGTTCTAACGTTCTCTGCCTCTGAATTCAGGTTCTTCTTATGGATCTCTAATATCATAGCTTATTTACGCGATCGTCTGGTGAGGAGCAACAACACCATTCATCTTATTGTGGATACATCCCATCACACCTTCTTGACCTGTAGTCCAGTCCTTTGTAACGAAACATGTTGATAACGGAAATCTCTGTCCTCTGCGTGTGTGCTAACAACTAATCCTAGTCCAATCTTATTTATCATAAGTTTCTGGAATAGAATCCTTCCAGTTCCTGCTAAAATCATTTATTCAGCCCACTCGGAACAAGCACTCATTTCTTAACCTATTTTCATTTTAATAGGAAATGTTATTCCTTTTTAATTTCCTCCTGAAAGTGTAGTGGTATGCGTCCTCAAGTCTCCGATATCAACTGTGAAGAAAAACTTTTCACTAAGACTTCGCACCATTTTCCTGTTCCTTAAATCCCTTATATCAATCACTTAAGGAGCGTATCTGTATCGTCACGTGAATTTGCAAGTCACACTTAATCATGACCCACTCGGAGCCTTACAAACTTGGAAACCCGAATCCGTCGTCAATGATACTCTGTAGAAGAATCTAGCTAATCTCACCTTCGGATACTCATCCCAATCTGTCGAAGGAAAATTTTCTGCATAATCTTTTCCTAAAGTGACCCGCAGCTGGTCTGATCAAGACCCAACGGAAGGAGCTAACTAACTTCCTCGACTTTACCTCGGAGCGCCACTATGGATTAAAAGTCCTAATCATCTCACATCTAATTGGCTACGAATCTTTCTGATCCATTTATACTTGTAAACGTCGTCTGCTTTTAACTTCATGAACTATGGAAGCAATATCTCAATAACTTCAGCAGTGATTGGTATCGTTGTCTGAACAGTACGCGACACCACGATCTTTGAAGAGGAGAGAACATCATGCCTCAAGTCCGACCAATCTTCATCAATGATCCTACCATTTGGTGCGGATCCCGAAGAAACTCGATCCACTATTAGAACTCGATCAATTATGAATAAACGACGTGTCTCTATATCATCGGAGAGTAACCCGGTCAGTCCTTGTCCCAGAAAAGTCTGCTCTGACCGTATCTCTAACTATAGCCCTCTCGGCCCTCATAAACATGGTGATCGAAACAATCAATCATGTAATGACGAAGATAGCTCAACGGAAAGAATAGAAGGAAGATCTCAAGATATAAATCCTAAGGTAACTTAGGTGGAATATCATATCGTAAATATGCCGCGGAATATATGTACAGTACGTCACTCTACTTAGTACCTACTCCATCAACAAAGGTCATCCTATATAACGAAAGTTCAGATATAAGACCCCCAAAGTCAAGTACAAGTCCTATAAGGTCAAGCCCAGGCAACAAAATATATTCCCAGATTCCATATAGTCAACCTAAACTCGAACAAAGGTTAAACCGAACGCTCTGATACCAACTTTGTCACGACCAAAATATGGCACGTGACCGGTACTTAAATCACGTGATATCTCAAGACATCGACATGGTTTAAGTAAGCCGAAACCCGGAATCTAAACCCTTTTTGAAAATATTGGAGGTGGGGTTTAAATAATCAGCTGATAATATCAATTTAAAATAACATCCAAATTTAACTAAGTATGTTGAAAAGCCTTTATGACGTTTTGAAACTTGTCATCACCTCCTTTGCATTTTTATAAAAACCCGATACAACAAAATAAAATAGCATCCCAACTGAAGCTAGCTTTCACGTCTAAAAGACGGAACAACCAAACAAATTTATAACAGATGTCGACTCTAAAGAGTGTGACATCACCACCCATAAACTCTAAGTCTCGATTCTAAGTCCATAGTATATCATTTCTAAGTTGATGGAGTTTTCGCTAGATACAAGAATAAATGAATAATCAAGAGTGAGTATGATACAATAATAACTCACTTATCCATCAATCCCCAAAAGGCTGTGTGCCCAAACCGCTGATAATCCAAGCGGTAAAACCTGCAAGAAACTATGGCACAACGGGGATGAGTTGCCAACTCAGTGAATAAAAGTACATCTAAAGGTAGAAATCGAAATGCATGACGATACCTAGGTCATAAGTATAGTACTATCATAATCTGTATCGATATACTAGATGATATGCAAAGGTACAACACTGACTATCATGCAATCACAAGTGTAATATCTCAATGTCATATAAATCAAATCATGAATCTATTATCCGTATTGTAATTCCCTTTTTATTTATAATGTATGTACAAATATATGCAGGTACTGTCCCCCGGATCAGTCCTGGTGGAATCCAATAAATATATATCTAACTGTGTACCTCAAGATAATGATCACATCAATATACATATGGATGTCCAGCATTGACATCGAAATCCGAAATCTCTCGTGTCCAGCATCGACACGTAAATACAGATACCGTCGACACCATCTCAACAGATGATCGCCACTCGATATCCTGGCTACGATCAGTATCCCCTGGATATCTGTCGTACCAAGTCGAACCCCGGTCAGTATCCCCTGGATATCTGCCGTGTTCATTTTATCTCCGGAATCGAATCACCTTGTTAGGCTCCCCGCCTATAATGCGGCTATCCTGCCCCTCGGTCTTGACCGGGTCCACCATGTATCCAACTGTTTCCCCACCGACTCAGTCTGGATAAAACTGTAAATCCGTAACCGTATACCCACAGACTCGGTCCGGATATTAAAATCAGAAAACACAAATCTCATGGTGGACATTTATTCATCATATAAAAATATCAAGTGAGGAATAAGAAACTTGCATAGATTGTATTGATGATATACTATATGTGTGTGTGTGTGTGTGTGTGTGTATAACAGTGTCCCATACCACCGATATATATATCATCAGGAGTAAAATACTCAGAAATCTCAAGAATTCAAATACATCATCCATAGTACTACAACATGAATAGGAAAAGACTACATAATCATATCACATAACATAATGATTTCAACTCTAATGTGTCATGGCACTACTAATGATGTGTAGTCTAGAATACGCGTCTGTGCTCGTGCAATATGGAAATCATTAGTATTTGTGCAAGTGTTCTACGGTGTAAAAATCTATATATTAACAGAGTGATTCTACAGTGACATGGCAATACCAATGAGGTGTAGTGTACATATATTTACGTGCTTGTGCAGCAAAGTACTCATTGGTATTTGTGCAGTGTTCTATTAGAGTGTGCGTAACGCAGAAACATATAATATAGATAATATAATGTAAACCTGTAAAGTAATCTAAACGTACTTGTTGTAATTACTTGTTATGAGCTATACCATTATCTTTAGAAATGATCGGAACATTAAGTTTGAAATAAAGAAGCTTCCTTAGATTTAAAATAAATGTTTGTTTTAGAAACAGGCACGCGTCCTGGTAATTTATTTAAAAGAAAACGATCTGTGGTTTTTAAAAGAATATAGCTCATACCAGTATTACATCCTAAAACAGACATAATCTATCTCTACGAGTCAAAAAATAAATTGGCTGTTATTCGGTATACAAAGTTCATCATTTACGATACATATAAATCCTTGTATTGTAGCTCATCAAGTCGCTATATCCATATCATCTTAAGTACGTCATAATCCCTCGTACAAACTCATCAAATCACACCCATCTCATACGGATCAAATATCACATATATCTCATTTAAAGCTACATGTGAAACTTTATGCAAATGGAGGGTATATAAAATTAAATACCAAGTCAATGCTTTAACGAACCGCTAATCTTAAGTAGATATTATAATAATAGTTATAAGGTTGCGGGGGTGCTATACGCCATCCACCCGACTTCCCCAGTAGATGTAAATCTGCTCACAAACTTCGAAGCTCGCTGAATCCACGTTGCTACCTTGCCAACTCCGTCTCGGAATCCTCGAATCGTACCTATATTCGTATTTAAATCGTATAAAAGTAAATATCATACTGAAAACCAAAACAATAAGCTAAACGTCCGTAGGTTAGAACCTACAACACACTTAACCCAAAAACGACAATATACTTCTGTCGTTAACGTATAAACATCAACGGTTCAGTTTCAACATCAAAATACGGAAGCTCCATATCGTAAATATCAGAATTTTGGTAAAACCATTTAAAACATTCCCAGATTTCTCTGTATGAATAATTAGGCAAAATAAACAATACAGAGACTTATAAAATACCAAAACAAAGTTACAAAAGTGAAACCAACACCAAACTCTCAAGAGGCGCCGGCATCGCCGGAATTTTTAAGGTGGTAGCCGGATTTTGTTTTGAGTATGGGGCTCTGGTTTAAAGTGTAATCTTCTAGTTTGCTCATTATACTTTTGATCTTGCTAGTTTTTCTAGTGATTATACTTATTAGTTCCAGATTCACTTTCAGTGGTTAAATTATCACAAAAACTTAGCTTAGGATACTACATAACTAAACCTGCTATGTGTCGTATAAATAATTTCCCTCCTAAACAGATATTAGCTTACAGATTTAACCCACAAAAAAACTAACTTGTTTAAACAATACCAATTATCCTTGTATAGATATATGGAGTTCCCTAAAATTTCCAACACCCAATTCCCTATAAAAACCGGCGAGATTGGAATTTTGCTAAGGGTCGCCGGCCAAAATCCGAGGTCATGGGCTCGTATTCCTATGGTTTATTCTAAGTCTAGTATATAAGATTTTGCAGTTGTTTGTTTAGTTTACTTACCAACTAAACTACAGCAGATTCAAACAGTGACTCACTTATCACTATACGATATCCAATTTCAAACATAAACTGAATTGAACAGAATTGCATAATTTGAAAGGAGAGGAAGATATACCTATGGATAATTGTGTATAGTAGAACACTATCTTCAAATTTGTATGTTGAACCATCTAGGATTGGTAATAGATCAAGCTTGATGATGTGCACAAGTTGATGAAGGGACTTATATATTTTCACTTGGATTTATGAATACTTAGGAGTTTCTTGATTTTGGGCTGAAGAATGAATTGCTTTCATTTGGAATTGCTACTGAAATTCTATGTGTTATGAGTAAATGAAGTGAGGAGCTTTGTAGAGAAAGCATGAGGTGTGGAGGGAGAGGTGGAGGTGGCATGAGAGAAAGGAGGTTGTGGCACTTGGTGAAGCATGGATGATTCATGCAAGGAGGAGGTGTTAGATTGGAACAATGAGGTGTAAAGCTAGGAAGAAGGAGGTGTAAGGTTATAAGTAAGGGTAAAAATGAGGTGTTTGTATGCAACTTAGCATAAATGTTATATGCCAACCTTAATAAAAATATAACAATAAGTAAAAATATGACAACCTAGTTCATTTATACCAATTCCAGTTCTCGTATTTCCTTAATTGTGGTATTTTCCTGATTTATCGTGTTTTGGGTGCGAATAGTATTTTACATTTTACATTGCATTCGACCAGACCCGCTTGCTTGAACTTATTTGATTCATATTTATGAATTATCCTGACTTGTTAAGTAGACTAGTGCATTTTCATGTTTAGTGCATACTGGCATTTTATCTGGGATTTGCATTTTTACAATATAACATTTTAAGTCACATAAAATATTTTAAAAAAATACATTGCATGGCCTGCATGATACCCCTAGCCCCATGGTAGCATCCGCGCATCTTGTTCTCGTCCCGTTCAGTGAAACGGACTTGTTTGGATGGCTACGCGCACGCACGTGAATCCGTTCTTGGGGGTATGCATTTTTCGTTATCCGGACATTCATTTTTTTATTTTTTTCGACATATATATTTTTTGTATTTTAAAACTGAATTTTAGACCCGACCCGGGCATGTTTTGGACTATGTTTGTATTTACCAGAATATCAAATTTTATTTATATAATATTAATTTTATAAATTGATACAAATTAAAATTTAGTTCACTAATAAAAGATTTTTAAAATTTAAATCTAAACTAATTTTTTAACAAACTAACAACCCCTTTCTCCCTCTTTCTCCTCTGCATATATATATTTATATATATTTTATTTATTTAATTTTTCTTTCCTTATTTAATACACAGCCTCTTCTTCTTACTTCTTCTTTCTTCTTTCTTTTTCTTGATCTTGTTTCTTTATTCCGGTGATCACCGCCGGAGTCGTGCTCGTCACTGACGATCCGAGTGATCCAGTGATCGTACCTGACTTGCGTGATCACCCTCGTGCGTTGTTTGGAACCTTTCCGTGTACCGTGCGCGCGTCGCGACATTTCGCCGACGAAGGACGTTCCGTACACATCCGTTCTTGTTCCGTCTAGGCAAGTTAATCTTGCTACATGCTATATAACTCATTATATACCTATTTAAATAAATACCACACCTGTATTTTAAATCAAGTATCCCATGTTTCATATTACAGCCTTTCGACGTTCCGTTTATATTTGTATAGTACATTTAAGATCTAGGGCATGCAAACCAATCTTAATTACATGCTACATTACTTTAGACGCATCTATTTTAACAAATGGAATACATGTACTTAAAATCATGCACCCCATGTTTAGTTTTATAACTTTTCGATATTCCGTTTGCATCCATTCATATCATTTCAGATCTAGGTCATGAAAACTTATCTTGTTACATACTATACTATCATATACTTTATCAAATTGAATAGTTACATTTCATAATGCTTAGTTATATGTTTCGCACTTGTTAGTTTATCATTTTACGATTATGTGATACCCGTTTGCATCCATATCATTTAAAATATATATCGTCATAATATTTCTTATTATTATCTTTAATTAGTTTATAATCTGAATTTTATAATGTTATACATTTGAAAAATATTATAGTTTACACATGAAACGTCGTTGAAAAGCGGATACGACAAATCTGAAATTTACTGTACACCTTACCTTATAAAATTCATTAGAAATCATAAACAAAATCAGTAGTATACGTTCTTTAGTACGTTACGAAGCTAACTCAGAATACTATAACTTTATGAAATATTTACTTGCAAAATAAATTGTTTAAATAACGTAAAATGCAAATGAAAATATCTCTAAACTGTTGTCCAGGGAAATTCCAGCAGCAAACTTTCAACTTCGAATGTTCATAAATTTTTGTAGGGACAATCTGAGATGCTTTTAATTATAAAAATGAAAACCTTATTGAATTATCTTTGTTTTGGTATAAGACACGTCTCTTTTGGAGAACGTTTGTTATTTTTAAGCTATTTTACAAATCAGGGTGACGCTGAATTTCTGAACGGAACTTTCTTGTGCATGGTTAATCAATACCACTTTTATAGTTATTATTCGGTTTGAATATGTTATCCATATTAATATTATTATATCAATATCTATTTAATAAATATTAGTGCTTGTGTTTTAATATTTAGCAAATTTTACCGATTTACAGTTTTATAGTATCCGTCTGTATTCGTACGGTACATTACATATCTAGTTGCATGCCAAGATCATATTATTTTATGTGACTGTTGTATTAGTGTACCATGCTTGATAATTGTGCATCTTACATAGTCATGATGTAACCCCTGACAAAATATTTGTACATCCATGCTTTACCGTGCATCCGTACTTGCTACAGTTTTAGTATGAGCATCCGCTTGACACATGTGCACTACCTGCCATGACCTGATATACCACTGCTTGACTTGATACCTGATACACCACTACTTGACATGACTTGATACATGTACACTACCTGACATGACCTGATATATCACTACTTGACATGTTACCTGATCCTGTTTCTAATGCCGACAATCCTGACATGTTGTCCCGATGAACATATCCTGTTGTCTGTACAGACAAAGCTGTTCCTGCTTGATCCTGTGTTGGCATTAGTCTCAGATTTAGAAATACCTGACTTACACACATAACTTGGGGGTATGGGGAAATCAAGAATGTAGCTGAACGTAACTCAAAGGCTATTATATCATTTTACCGTGGTCCCGTAGGGAATGAACGGGACATAGACTCACAGTCTATTACATCATTTTACCGTGGTCCCGTGGGGAATGAACGCGGCATAGACCGATGGGTTACGATGAGGATTACATTAATTGATTTCGAATAACTTTAGAGTAGATAACCCTATAGCACAGTTTAGACTACTCACTGCACTTCACCTGTTTATATCCTGTTCACTGATCTATATTCATGTTATTGTTACTTGTTATTGATGACTTGTTACTGTACGTACTCATGCCTGCATGACTTGTTACCTCCTGATTATATTATTGTTGATATTATGACGCACTGACGTCTGGGTTTTGCATGGCCCACATCCTCTACTTTTGCAGCTGACTGATCAGGAGTACTTCCGCCGTCAGGCCGAGCAGTGAGGATCCTGTTAGTATCCAGTTAGTTCAATTACTTCCGTACTTTCCAGATTATTAATATTATTACTTGGATCTTTTGCTTCCGCATTATTTTATTCTTGACTCGTTATTCTGGCTCATGTACATGTATTAAATAGTTGTTTATTACTGTTCTTGATATCTCTACAGCCGTAATGTGACTGTGGAGGGATATTTCCTATCCACAGGTAACATGGTTGGCTTTGTCACGTGCCTATCTTAGCGCACTCTAGGAAGCGGGGCGTGACAGGGTTTGTTTGGTATCAGAGCCATGGCATTTAGGTTTATCGGGTTTGATTCTTTTGTAGTTGGGTATTGGACCCAATACACGAATCAGAAAATCCTTGATTAGGAACATGTCCTGCCACATTGTTATCATGGTTCTTGAATCATATCTTTCTCTTGACCCCTGTCCTAACGATATGCAAACAACTTTGCATCTCGAGTTGAAATTCTTTTGGTTCCCTATTGTTTCTTCCGTCCTATTCCTTTGATTCTGATACTAAGATTTAGGCGACATGAATGGAGTTATGTGATTGTTACTATGAACTGCAGCATGGTTACAATGCGGTACTCTATTTAAGTAACTTGGAGTCCTGGTCTTGTTTCATTTCCTTGTTTCATGGTCGTTCTATTACCTTGGTTCTCTCCGTTTCATTGCTTACCAGTTTATGTTTTGCAGATTTCTTGGTGACCGATACCGGCAGTTATGAAGTTGTCTTGGAAATTGATGGTCTCACTTTCCACGCTCATATTGATTGTAAGGCAAAGAAAGTGATTTTCCAGATTCCCGGACATCCGGAGTTTGTTTTGCTGGAGGTAGCAGTTCTGTCGGGCTAGTCGAGTTTAGGGCTAGGCCGACAAGCAACGTTCTTTCGTTATTGGAAGTTGATAAGGAGGAAGCGCCAGCTGTAGTTTGAGAGTTCATGGACTTGTTCGAGGACATCTCAGGTTTACCGCCAAAACGAGATGTGGAGTTCGCGATCGATCTTATTCCTGGTGCAGCGCCAATCTCAAAGGCGTACTATCCGATGGCACCAGTGGAGTTGGAAGAAGTAAAGAAGCAGGTTACCGAATTTCTAGAGAAGGGTTGAATTCGCAGCAGCAATTCACCATGGGGAGCTCCAATTCTTCTAGTCAAGAAGAAAGATGGCACAAGGAGGATGCGCATCGATTATCGAGAATTAAACCGGGTGACTATTAAGAACAAGTACCCGGTCCCTCGCATTGGCGAATTGTTCGAGCAGCTTAGTGGCGCGAGGGTATTCTCGAAGCTGGATTTGCGGTCCGGATATCATCAGGTCCGATTTAAATCAGAAGATATTTGCAAGACTGCGTTCCGAACTCGGTATGGACATTACAAGTATTTAGTGATGCCATTCGGAGTCACGAATGCACCGGCGATATTTATGGACTTGATGAACCGAATCTTTTCACCGTTCTTGGACCAGTTTATAGTGGTGTTCATCGATGATATTCTGGTCTACTCGAGGAGCATTGAAGAGCATGCAGAACACTTGAAGATCGCACTGCAGACATTGAGGCAGGAAAGATTATATGCGAAGATGAGTAAGTGCAAGTTTTGGATTGAAGAAGTGAAGTTTTTGGGGCACGTCGTATCCGGAGATGGAATCGCCGTTGATCCAGAGAAGATTGCAGCAGTTCAAAATTGGCTGATTCCGAAGAACGTAGCAGAGGTCATAAGTTTTCTTGGACTTGCCGGCTATTACAGAAGGTTCGTGGAGAATTTTTCTCGTTTGGCTGAGCCTTTGACCAAGCTTACGCGAAAGGAAGTGCCGTTCATATGGACAGATAGTTGTGCGTCAGATTTTGAGGCGTTGAAGCAAAAATTGATAACCGCTCTTATTTTGACCGTACCAGACGGTTCCGAAGGATTGGTGATTCACAGCGACGCATCTGGGGAAGGATTGGGATGTGTTTTGATGCAGCATGGAAAGGTTATACCCTACGCATCAAGACAGCTGAGGATCCATGAGAAGAATTACCCAACTCATGATTTGGAGCTAGCAGCTGTAATTTTCACTTTGAAGATTTGGAGACACTACTTACTGGGCGAAAGGGTAGAAGTATTCACCGATCACAAAAGCTTGAAGTACGTGTTCACGCAGAAAGAGCTTAACATGAGGCAGTGTAGATGGTTGGAGCTGATGGCTGACTATGATCTTGATGTTAAGTACCATCCGGGGAAAGTTAATGTAGTGCCGTATGCGCTTAGTCGGTTACCCGCAATTCGGATGTTGACTGCACAGAAGGAGCTTATTGAAAACTTTCGGACATTCGATTTGGAGATTGTGCTACCGCATTCTTCGGGACAGTTGATGCAGCTGCAAGTACAGTCGTAGTTGATCGAGAATATTAAAGCAGCGCAGTTACATAACCCTAGATTGCAAAAGTTTCGAGAACAGGTTGAGGCGGGACTTCGAACGGACTTGTTGATTCATGAAGATGGTTCATTGCGATTTGGTAGCCATTTGTGTGTGCCGAAAGGAGACATTCATGAAGAAGTTATGAAGGAGGCACACAGTTCCGCGTATTCCGTACATTCAGGAGGCACGAAGATGTACCGTGATCTAAGACAGCATTTTTGGTGGGAAGGCATGAAAAGGGAGTTTGCTCGCTTTTGTAGAAAAGTGCTTGGTGTGTCAGCAAATTAAGGCTGAACATCAACAGGTTGCTGGTTTATTGCAACCACTTCCGATTCCTCAATGGAAGTGGGAACATATAACCATGGATTTCGTGACGGCTTTACCGCGGAGTCCAAAGGGAAACGATGCAGTTTGGGTGATTGTTGATTGATTGAACAAGGAAGCTCACTTCATACCGTTTCGAGTTGGTCAGTCAACGGAAGCATTAGCAGAACGGTACTTGCAGGGGATTGTAAGATTGCATGGAGTACCTGTGAGCATCGTTTCCGATCGTGACACCTGATTCTTATCACACTTCTGGAGGAGTCTACAGGAAAGTTTGGGGATGCGATTGAAGTTTAGCACAGCTTATCATCCTCAGACAGATGGCCAGCCGGAGAGAACAATCCAAACGGCTAGAAGATATGTTGAGAGCTTGCATGTTGGACTTCAAGGGTTCGTGGGAGGATTATCTACACTTGGTGGAGTCTTCGCACAACAACAGCTTTCAGGCGACTATTCAGATGGCTCCATTCGAAGTATTGTATTGTCGCAAGTGTCGCTCACATGTTTGTTGGGACGATGTTGGAGAACGAAGATTGTTGGGACTGGATTTGATCGTGCAAACCGTAGAGAAATTTAATATTATCCGGAATCATATGAAGGCAGCGCAAGATCAGCAGAAGAGTTGGGCCGATACATCGAGAAGACCTCTAGAGTTCGCTGTTGGTGATCTAGTATTCTTGAAGATATCACCGACTAGAGGAGTGATTCGTTTTGGGAGTCGAGGAAAGCTTAATCCTCGATTCGCTGGGCCTTTCGAGATTTTAGAGCGTGTTGGAGAAGTGGCTTATCGATTGGTGTTACCACAATCTTTGGCGAATGTTCATGACGTGTTTCATGTATCTCAACTCCGTAAATATGTTCGAGATGAAACGCACGTGCTGGATCATTCGGAGCTGACTGTACGAGAAGATTTAACCTTTGAGTAACGACCGATGTCGATTGTGGATCGAAGGGAAAAGGTTCTTAAGAATAAGGTTATCTCTCTCGTACTTGTTTCTTGGGGAAATCGCTCGCATGGAGAATCAACTTGGGAACAAGAAGATGAAATCCTGCAGAAGTTTCCACATCTATTCTTGTAGTTTCTTGATTGTCTATCCTTTCTTGTTCTTGGAATTTCGAGGTCGAAATTTTTTTGTAGTTAGGTATAATGTAACAACCTAGTTCATTTATACCAATTCCAGTTCTCGTATTTCCTTAATTGTGGTATTTTCCTGATTTATCGTGTTTTGGGTGTGAATAGTATTTTACATTTTACATTGCATTCGACCCGATCCGCTTGCTTGAACTTATTTGATTCATATTTATGAATTATCCTGACTTGTTACGTAGACTGGTGCATTTTCATATTTAGTGCATACTGGCATTTTATCTGGCATTTGAATTTTTACAATATAAAATTTAAGTCACATAAAATATTTTAAAAAATACATTGCATGGCCTGCATGATACCCCTAGCCCCGTGGTAGCATCCACGCATCTTGTTCTCGTCCCGTTCAGTGAAACGGACTTGTTTGGATGGCTACGCGCACGCACGTGCATCCGTTCTTGGGGGTATGCATTTTTCGTTATCCGGACATTCATTTTTTTTAGTTTTTTCGACATGTATATTTTTCGTATTTTAAAACAGAATTTTAGACCCGACCCGGGCATGTTTTGGACTATGTTTGTATTTACCAGAATATCAAATTTTATTTATATAATATTAATTTTATAAATTGATAAAAATTAAAATTTAGTTCGCTAATAAAAGATTTTTTAAATTTAAATCTAAACTAATTTCCCAACAAACTAGCAACCCCTTTCTCTCTCTCATCTGCATATATATATATTTATATATATTTTATTTATTTAATTTTTCTTTCCATATTTAATACACAGCCTCTTCTTCTTACTTCTTCTTCTTTCTTCTTTCTTTTTCTTGATCTTGTTTCTTTATTCCGGTGATCACCGCCGGAGCCGTGCTCGTCGCTGACGATCCGAGTGATCCAGTGAACGTACCTGACTTGCGTGATCACCCTCATGCGTTGTTTGGAACTGTTCCGTGTATCGTGCGCGCGTCGCGACATTTCACCGACGAAGGACGTTCCGTACACATCCGTTCTTGTTCCGTCTAGGCAAGTTAATCTTACTACATGCTATATAACTCATTATATACCTATTTAAATAAATACCACACCTGTATTTTAAATCAAGTATCCTATGTTTCATATTACAGCCTTTCGACGTTCCGTTTACATTTGTATAGTGCATTTCAGATCTAGAGCATGCAAACCAATCTTAATTACATGCTACATTACTTTAGACGCATCTATTTTAACAAATGGAATACCTGTATTTAAAATAATGCACCCCATGTTTAGTTTTATAACTTTTCGATATTCCGTTTGCATCCATTCATATCATTTCAGATCTAGATCATGAAAACTTATCTTGTTACATACTATACTATCATATACTTTATCAAATTGAATAGTTACATTTCATATTGCTTAGTTATATGTTCCGCACTTGTTAGTTTATCATTTTACGATTATGTGATACCTGTTTGCATCCATATAATTTAAAAATATATATCGTCGTAATTTTTTTTATTATTATCTTTAATTAGTTTATAATCTGTATTTTATAATGTTATACATTTGAAAAATATTATAGTTTACACATGAAACGTCGTTGAAATGCGGATACGACAAATCTGAAATTTACTGTACACCTTACCTTATAAAATTAATTATAAATCATAAAAAAATCAGTAGTATACGTTCTTTAGTTTGTTACGAAGCTAACTCAGAATACTATAACTATATGAAATATTTACTTGCAAAATAAATTGTTTATATAACGTAAAATTCTAATGAAAATATCTCTAAACTGCTGTCCAGGGAAATTCCAGCAGCAAACTTTCAACTTCGAATGTTCATAGATTTTTGTAGGGACAATCTGAGATGCTTATACTTATAAAAATGAAAACCTTATTGAATTATCTTTGTTTTGGTATAAGACACGTCCCTTTTGGAGAAAGTTTGTTATTTTTAAGCTATTTTACAAATCAGGGTGACGCTGAATTTCTGAACGGAACTTTCTTGTGCATGGTTAATCAATACCACTTTTATAGTTATTAATCGGTTTGAATATGTTATCCATGTTATTATTATTATAACAATATCTATTTAATAAATAATATTGCTTGTGTTTTAATATTTAGCAAATTTTACCGATTTACAATTTTATAGTATCCGTCTGTATCCGTACGGTTCATTACATATCTAGTTGCACGCCAAGACCATATTATTTCATGTTACTGTTGTATTAGTCCACCATGCTTGATAATTGTGCATCTTACATAGTCTTGATGTAACCCCTGACAAAATATTTGTGCATCCATGCTTTACCGTACATCCGTACTTGCTACGGTTTTAGTATGAGCATCCGCTTGACACATGTGCACTACATGTCATGACCTGATATACCACTGCTTGACTTGATACCAGATACACCACTACTTGACAAGACTTGATACATGTACACTACCTGACATGACCTGATATATCACTACTTGATATATTACCTGATCCTGTTTCTAGTGCCGACAATCCTGACATGTTGTCCCGATGGACATATCCTGTTGTCTGTACAGACAAACCTGTTCCTGCTTGATCCTGTGTTGGCATTAGTCTCAGATTTAGAAATACCTGACTTACACACATAACTTGGGGGTATGGGGAAATCAAGAATTTAGCTGAACGCAACTCAAAGGGCTATTATATCATTTTACCGTGGTCCCGTGGGGAATGAACGGGACATAGACTCACAGTCTATTACATCATTTTACCGTGGTCCCGTGGGGAATGAACGGGGCATAGACCGATGGGCTACGATGAGGATTACATTAATTGATTTCGAATAACTTTAGAGTAGATAACCCTATAGCACAGTTTAGACTACTCACTGCACTTAACCTGTTTATATCCTGTTCACTGATCTATATTCATGTTACTGTTACTTGTTATTGATGACTTGTTACTGTACATACTCATGCCTGCATGACTTGTTACACCCTGATTATATTATTGTTGATATTATGACACACTGACGTCTTGGTTTTGCATGGCCCAGATCCTCTACCTTTGCAGCTGACTGATCAGGAGTACTTCCACCGTCAGGCTGAGCAGTGAGGATCCTGTTAGTATCCCGTTAGTTCAGTTACTTCCGTACTTTCCAGATTATTATTATTATTACTTGGATCTTTTGCTTCCGCATTATTTTATTCTTGACTCGTTATTCTGGCTCATGGACATGTATTAGATAATTTTTTATTACTGTTGTTGATATCTTTTCAGCCGTAATGTGACTGTGTAGGGATATTTCCTATCCACGGGTAGCATGGTTGGCTCTGTCACGTGCCTATCTTAGCGCACTCTGGGAAGCGGGGCGTGACAAAAAACCTTCATATCAAAATTTAATTTCATATAACATAAAGGATATGAAATGATAAATTTAATACTTAATTATTATTAGCTTAATGACAAACACAATGTCATGATAATATAATTAAAATATCATTTTCTTGATATTACCCACTTTATTCATATTTATCAAAATAATTACATTTTTCGGATATAATTCCGATACCCCAAATTCATAAGCGATATCATTTCGCATAAACTTATCGATTTTATTATTTTTATAATAAAATGTAATTAAATATTCTTAATTTTTCCAAAACGTTACAAATTGTTACCTTCTCATCATAAATATGCATATTTAGGTGAGAATGATGTTAGTTATATGTATGCCCTAGAGGCCATTACTGTACATACGATGTATATTGTAATGGATGCTTGGACATATATAGGGAGGACTTTCTTGCTCGACATGATAGTATGCTATCTGGTTGTACTTTATCTTAACATGTACTCTGATTGTCTCTATGTTACATGTTGATAAAGCCCTTTGGATATGTACTCGACTACTGGGACTATGATGAGATCATACTAGTGGGGCCACGGTAGTCGACGAGTACATCCTATAACTGTTCCTAGTCGAGGGTGTATCGAGACAGGGCATCGATACACCAGAGTAGACTAGCGTATACGCATCTTGACCCATATGATGGGCGATGGATGATCCCATATCCATCGGTGTTTGACATCAAGGATGGTGTACGGGTGCTCAGTAGAGACTGGGTACACTGGACGGACTCGCCGAGAACTCCCAGATGGTATTATACCTCACGTCAGATGGCAGTTCTCCGGTGACACTAGTACAGAGTAGTCTGTTGACCCGAGATCGTCATAGAGTCTTGTGTGATTCCCACTGTGCTTTGATTTCCATCATACCACGTCCAAGAGGGCGTGCAAAAAGGTGGCTTTTGGGTACAGTCCCGAATCACATGGAGGCAATGAGCGATAGGAGGGGATTCGTCTCTCCCGGTATAGGGAGTTGATGTTGTGCTGTGTTCGATTGGCTATAACCGGAAATCCCTGGCCAGGGTTGCTGAGATTTACTGGTAAGTGTTATCAGTAGTTTCTCGAACTGTTATAGACCTCATATCGACACGACTTATCGAGCTACTGGGGTCTGACGTTTACCACCCCTAGGCGAGATATGCGACATATCAGACGACGAGACCGGACTGT
The DNA here is from genome assembly GCA_030015575.1 of Agapanthus africanus. NCBI lineage: Eukaryota > Viridiplantae > Streptophyta > Magnoliopsida > Asparagales > Amaryllidaceae > Agapanthus > Agapanthus africanus. The sequence goes on from JASDDO010000004.1 coordinate 215,961,940, forward strand.
ACGGGAGTGTTACTGTTTGGATTCACAGGAGAATGTACAGGCTTGCTTGTTGATCTTCTGAGCGCTCAAAACCTGGGTAGCTGTTACGTTTAGCTGACCGCTTGCAGCTTGTGGGTGTTTGATATGATCATCATCTACTGCCGGCGTATTGACGATTCTATAGAGTCCTACACAGAGGTTTCTTGGCTCAGGCAAAACGAAGTAGGGGCACATATGTGATATGTGCGGGACCGAGGATAATGCGATATGTGATACCGTATTATATTCTCGCGATATTTGATATCAGCCGGGTCATCGGATCAAGTGTTGATTCGATGAATCGGTACGGATAAATATTAGTCGGTTATATGCGATATAGCCGGATTGTCGGATCAAGTGTTAGTTCGATAATTTAATGTATAATAATATATATGATATATTAAAAGACATTAACTAATATTTGCTCACTAAAAGATTCTTTTTCTCACTCGGGTAATACATTGATATATATGCGATATATGTTAAATGTATTATTTTATTTGGTTACAATAAATATTATATATGTGATATATAATATTGTAACATGATATGATAAATAATGCAACTTGTTTAGAAGAGATTAAACATGGTTAGGGTTTGATTAGGGTTAAGGCTTTCTAGAAGTTTCTAGAGTTTTCTTTCTTTGTCTTTATTAAGATATTATGCTAGATATTTCCTTAACCTAACCAAACCCTTAACCTTAGTCAAATCTCTACAAGGGTTAGTTTGACCATGGTTACATTATTCATCATATCATTTCTTTTCCTATTCATCACAAAAGGATTCTAAGATTGTTCATCTTCTTCCTTCTTCTTCTTTGCTTGAAATGCTTTCTTGCTTTGATTTTTGTGATGGATAAATATGAGAAAAAGATAAATAAAGAGAGCAAAAATCCTACTTCATCATCCTCATCTTCCCTTTCCTTTTAGATGAGGGTGTTCACATCATTTCATGAGTGTTAGCTTGTGTTAACGGAACTTCAAGGTAGATCATCTTAGTATCGAAGATCGGAAGCAAAGGTTGCATCTTTCTCTTCGTGGAACCTCTCGAGAGTCCAGATCCCGATGATCGCAGCGAAGGGACCACAACACGGAGCATATGAAGTGAAGGACCGGATCTACAAAGGTTGTAATCCCTCTCACTTAGTGTTAAAATGTTTAGCATGTTAGTTTTCGCCTAATCTCTAGTTTAAAGATCTTGTATCGAGTTGTTCGGCACGGCTAAATTTTTAATCGGGCATGGTTGATGCCTCGTAGACCCTTGTGCGCGTGCATAGCAACCCTACAAATGAGTCTTTAACTATGATCATATCAGTTTCTCTAGCCTTAGTGCAAGAGAACACTCTTTTGATGGTCTTGAGATCTAATAGGCAGTCTTTTGGTTGGACAATGGCTGGCATCAAAGGGATTAGTCCCTTGATTGTTGAACATCATATATATCTGATGGATAAAGCCAAGCCAACCCGAGAACCACAGAGACGGTTGAATCCCGTCATGAAGGATGCGGTAAAGAAAGAAATCATCAAATGCCTTGACAGTGGTATCATTTACCCAATCTCTGATAGCCAATGGGTAAGTCCAATTCATGTAGTCCCTAAGAAATCTGGCATCACGGTCATAACAAATGAGGCAAATGAGTTAATCCAGACACGCACAAACTGGGTGACGTGTATGCATTGATTATAGAAAACTCAATGCAACAACGAGGAAAGACCACTTTCCTCTACCTTTCATTGACCAGATGTTAGAACGCTTAGATGGACGTGAATATTATTGTTTCATAGACGGATACTCTGGCTATTACCAGGTCCCTATTTCCGAAAAGGATCAAGATAAAACCACATTTACTTGTCCTTTTGGTACTTTTGCTTATAGACGCATGCCCTTTGGGTTATGCAATGCTCCTGCTACATTTCAGTGGTGTATGATGGGGATATTTTCGGACATGGTCGAGAATTTTCTGGAGATTTTCATGGACGATTTCTCGATATTTGGGGATTCTTTTGATGACTGCCTATCACATCATGATGCGGTTCTTACTCGTTGCAAAGATAAGAACTTAAACTTGAATTAGGAAAAATGCCATTTCATGGTCCAAGAGGGAATTGTGCTTGGACATGTCATTTCACGGAAAGGCATTGAGGTTGACAGAGCTAAAATAGATGTCATTCATAACTTTCCTCATCCCAAATGCGTCAAAGATATACGATCTTTTCTTGGCCATGCGGGCTTTTACAGGAGATTCATTAAGAAGTTTAGCAAAATTGCTAGACCCTTAACTCTTCTCTTGGCCAAGGACACAACATTTCAGTTTGACTCCGATTGTGAGGCTGCATTTGACTCACTTAAGAATTCCCTCACTACAGCCCCTGTTATATCATCTCCTGATTGGAACCACCCGTTTGAGCTAATGTGTGATGCATCAGATTTTCCTGTTGGTGCAGTCTTAGGACAATACATTGATAAGATGCCACACATGATTTATTATGCGAGTAAGACCCTGAATGATGCTCAAATTAATTATACAACCACCGAAAAAGAACTTTTGGCAGTTGTATTTGCATTAGAAAATATCAAGCCTTACTTGATTGGCTCATCAATTGTTGTGTACACTGACCACTCCGCCTTAAAACATCTTTTATCGAAGAAAGATGCTAAAGGTAGGTTAATACGTTGGATCATTATATTACAAGAATTTGATCTCGTCATTAGAGATAAGAAAGGATGTGAAAACGTAGTAGACGACCATCTTTCACGCATCTCTTCTTCACCCGTGACCCTGCCAATTAATGACTCTTTTTAGGAAGAACAACTCTTGAATGTATCCATTGAACCTTTGTTCGGGGATATTGTGAATTATCTTGCAATAGGACTTACTCCCCACGAATGGTCGAAACAGGACAAACATCGATTTCTATCCCAAGTAAAACACTTTTACTGGGATGAACCCTATTTGTTTAAGTATTGTCCAGACTAGATCATTCGCAGATGTGTCCCGAATGATGAATTCAAGGGCGTTCTATCTTTTTGTCATGATCAGGCATGTGGAGGTCACTTTGGTCCTCGAAAGACGGCGGAGAAGGTTTTGCAATGCATTTTTTACTGGCCGACTTTATTCAAAAATGCATTTGATCATTTCAAAATCTGTCCATAGTGTCAACACACGAGTAGAATTTCTCGGAGAAATGAGATGCCACTTCAACCGATCTTGATGGTTGAAATTTTCGATGTTTGGGGTATTAATTTTATGGGTCATTTTCCCAACTCTTTTGGGAATTTGTACATATTGCTTGCGGCTGATTACGTCTCGAAATAGGTGGAAGCTATTCCTTGTCGCACTAATGAAAACAAGGTTGTCATTAAGTTCCTTAAAAGAAATATCTTTTCGCGATTTGGACACCCTCGCGCTATCATTAGCGATAACGGGGCACGTTTTTGTAATCGATCTTTCGATAATTTGTTGCGGAAATATGCAATCAACCACAAACTTTCGACAACCTATCATCCCCAAAAGAGTGGGCAAGCTGAGATTTCCAACAGGCAAATCAAAATAATTTTGGAGAAAACAATTTCTAATAACCGGAAAGATTGGTCAACCAAATTGACGGATGCTCTTTAGGCATTCCGTACGACATATAAAACTGGTCTCGGTATGTCTCCTTATCGTCTAGTGTTTGGTAAGGCTTGCCACCTTCCGGTCAAGATTGAACACAAAGTAATGTGGGATATTAAAGAACTGAACTTTGACTTAAATCAAGCCTGCAACTTTCGGAAGCTGCTATTAAATGAGCTAAGAGAACTCCACGATGAAGCTTACGATAATGCCATGATAGTAAAGAACCAGACTATGGTATTTCACGATAAAAATATTTTGAGAAAAACTTTTATCCCAGGTCAACAAGTCCTTCTTTACGATTCACGTCTCCATCATCATGCGGGTAAGCTACGATCTCGGTAGAAAGGACCATTTGTTGTGCGGTATGTATACCCGCATGGGGCAGTTGAGGTTGAAAATGTTGAAAACGGTTCAATTTTCAAAGTGAATGGACATAGATTAAAACCGTATTTTTCCATTGGCCCCTCGGAGAAGCTCCTGTTTTTACAGGAGCCGTTTTATAATGACCGATTTTCCTCCTCCTCACCTCCATTTCCTGGTAATATTGTCTCATCTTTTAGAATGGAGGTGAGTCAACTTGTATATATATATATATAAAATATATATATAAAAATAAAATTAAAAAAATCAAAAATTTGTACATATATAAAGAATAAGTTTGGGGGAGATTTTCACGATCGTATTTCATGTCTCCATTAATATATTTTTCCTCCCAAATTTACAGGTTTCTGAGATTTAACAGGTGGCAACAGTGAGGACACTGTTGTAAACAAGTTTGGGGGAGATTTATGCTTATTTACGCATCACTTTGCATCATACTTTGCATAAGCACAAAACATATAATAAAAAAATGTGTACATAAATAAGATAATAAAAGATTAGAAAGTGAAAAATTACATTTAAATGATTGGAAAAATTTAAGAAAATTAGAAGTTTTCTTAAACGAAACTAGTAATAAGTAGTTATGAGCCATTGTCCTAAGGGTTAGTAAGATGAAAGAAGTCACTAATCTGCGGATAAAAATAAGTCTGAAAAATAGTTCATATTCTGAAAGCCAAACAATTGAACGTTGATACCATACTATACGCACTTACACACGTCTTGAAACTCGGGATAGTAGAGGATACCTTGAAATGCTCTTGTCTAAAAGCCAAAGTATGAAGAAAATAATAAATGAAGCATAAAAGATAAAATGGTTAAGAAAAATGAACACTGGTTTTGTAATCACCAAGGCATCAATAAAAAAATATAGCGAGGGTGCATCATCACCTAGTGCCTTAGACCAACTGGTTTGGGAGTCACTGCTAAGCCTTAGGTGTTGCAAGACGAGGAAAATACTAATACGCCTAATAAGCAAGCACATTTAGTAATCAATCGGTTAGTACCTCAAGAAGTACTAACGGTCGCATGAAAAATGTGTGAGCAAATCCATCTAAATATTCACCGATTAGAAAGTACTGAGGTAGATGGACAAGAGTATGATAGCTTGAATTGAATTCTCCGAGTGTAGGGATGTTCTTTGCACACACGTAGGGGTATATGATCGGTGTTTGGAAGAAAGATAGGAATGAAGAATAAAGACAATGTTTTATTGAGGGATGATGTGATTTCTAACATCTTTTCATGACTATTAAGATAGGGCTCATGACAACCGAAAAGCTAGTGTAGTTGGAAACTCTGATTTTAAAAGTCTTTCTTTTACAATTCTTATCTTTACATGTAAATTTCACAGTCATCCTTTTATTATAGGATTTTATGGGTGCAATCATCTGAAAACCCTCAGGTGACAATACTCTTCCTACTAGGGACACCTAAAGGTTTAAAGGCCGATTACTAAATGTGCTTGCTTATTCTGCCGATCTTGCGCTGCCTTCATATGATTCCGGATCGTATTAACTTTCTCTGCGGTTTGCACGATCAAATCCAGTCCCAACAATCTTCGTTCTCCAACATCGTCCCAACAAACATGTGAGCGACACTTGCGACCATACAATACTTCGAATGGAGCCATCTGAATAGTCGCCTGAAAGCTGTTGTTGTGCGAAGACTCCACCAAGTGCAGATAATCCTCCCACGAACCCTTGAAGTCCAACATGCAAGCTCTCAACATATCTTCTAGCCGTTTGGATTGTTCTCTCCGGCTGGCCATCTGTCTGAGGATGATACGCTGTGCTAAACTTCAATCGCATCCCCAAACTTTCCTGTAGACTCCTCCAGAAGTGTGATAAGAATCGGGTGTCACGATCGGAAACGATGCTCACAGGTACTCCATGCAATCTTACAATCCCCTGCTGTTAGTGTTTATGCCCTAGAAGGCCATTACTGTATCATACTAGCTTGTATATTACTTAATGAAAGCTTGGGATATTCACATGTATATAACAGTCTTGCTAAACATGGTAGTATGCTACTTGGTTTTTCTATCTTAATATGTGAGTGTACGTATTGATAGAGCTCTTAGGATCTTGCTTGTCTACCAGCGTTGTGATGGCAGTCACACTAGTGGGGGCTGGGTAGTCTACAAGCACATCCTTATTCAGGTCCCTGGTCGTTGGATTATCGAGACAGAGCATCGATACTCCGGAGTAGACTAGTGTGTACGCTTCTAATCCCAGTTGGGGAGATGGTCTGTCCCACAGCCGTCAGTACGTCGTACTGGAGATAGTATGCAGGTGCTCGTTAGGTTACGGGTACACCGGACACGACTCACAGGGAACTGTTGGTTGGTTTGATACCAGTCGTCAGTGAACAGTTCCCAGGTGACATGAGTACAGCGTAGTCCGCAGACTTGACACTGCTACTTCGCCTCGAGTGTGTCCCACTGTTCTTAGATTGCTACCCTACCACGGCTCAAAGGAGTCGTGCAAACAGGTAGCAGTTGGGTGCAGTCCCGAGCACTTGGAGGCAGTGGCGGTTAGATAGGATTCGTCCTTTCCGGTATTGGGAGTAGATATCGTGCTGTGTCAGAGAGCCATTACGCAAAGTCCCTGGCCAGGACAAGCGAGATTTGCTGGTAGGTTCCAGTAGTTTCTCAGGGTGTAATGGGCTTCCCTCCGACACGACTTATACCGCTATTAGGGGACTGACGCTTGCCGCCCCCCTAGGCCCGATATGCGATAGTCTTGGACGAACGGACCGGACTGTATGGAGATTGTCACATCAGACTCAGTAGGAGTTCAGATGGGTTTCCTCATCGGCCTTCTTATCGACAACTACCTGGGGACCGTTACGTACAGCTAGTGCCGCTTGCGGTCTGTGGTTAAACCCACTGCCAGCGTAGTAGTCGAGTCTCTAGAGTCCCACACAGAGAGTTTCCTATTCCAGGCGAAACGATATAGAGGTCGTATGGTTTTACGACAAGGGTTCGGACGCATACGTGCGTTTACGCACGTACGACTTTCGGACAGTTTTTACCAGTCGGCTTTGGTTTAAGCCAGTTACTGGTATCCGGTTATTGGATTTTTACAGTCTAAAGTTTTTCCGTATTTTTGCGGATTGGAGGGGCGTTCTCGTAATTGTGCGAGAAGCTTCTAGAAGATGTGACTAAGGAGGTTACTTTGGATAAGATTTGTGAGTCATGAGAGTGATTCATCATTATCATTATTGCACCATAAATGATAATGACACATGCTTAATGAATCACCACTTATCATTTATGAAGCATGCTTATTCATCACATTTATTCATTTATTCTTTAAATGAGAATGCTTCATAATATATTATGATACTCACAATTCTCATCTCATTATTATTATCATCTTCTCTCTCCTCAAGCTCTCATCTTCAAACCCTAATCCTTACACCTCATGAGTTGAGATCAAAGGATTAGTTAGACTAAACAATCCATAACCATCACTCTATTTCATCCTAGCTTCTTTGATTAGCAATCCAAGAAGGTTAGTTGCCTCAAGTTTAGAGGTTTAGCTTGGAGTTTTGCTCTCGGGTGGATCGTCTACTACCTAGAGAAGGCCGAGGAGAACAAGGAGATCGTAAAGACGAAGGAGTTGGTTCATTAGGTATAATCCCTAAACACAGTAGTTTAGAAACACTTTGTGTTTGGTTATTTATAGTTTAGCTTCGATTCAAGCGGTTAGTCGATGTTCGTTCACTAAACAAGTTCGTTTTTGAAAATTCCGCCTCCCCACAAGTATTGGGGTGTACTACATCGACTTACAGTGGTATCAGAGCCTCGCTAAACAATAAATAACTTAATTGCAAATTTGTACGAATTTCGAACGGAAAAACGAAGCCGGAAAACCCTAAATCTGTCAAGTTTCTGTCGAATTCAAAACGATGTCCAAAAATTTTTCAGGTTCGTTCAGAAAGCTTAACAAGACATTATAAGAACACCCAAGAAAAATGGTGCCCTGAATCGTCTAACTCGCCGCGGATCCGCGGCCTCACCCTACTGAGTCGCCGCGGTTCCGCCGCCGAGTTGGCGAGTCAGGAACCCAATTTTCTTCTGTTGCTTCTCTGTGATATTTGGGAGTTTCTGGAATATTTTAATTTTGCTCAGGTTTCAGTTTAACAGAGCAGTTTTTGGAGCAATATTAAAGATGTTTAATCGATCGAAATTGTACAGCATTTGCATATTGGATTATATCTGTGATTGTTTAATGTGTTCGTAAACCTCCCCTAACTGCTAGTATATCAGTTGGCAGGGGGTTGCACATTTCTGAAATGGTTATATCTGTTTCTGCATATAAACTGTATTGGACTGTTGTGGTGTTTAGCCGGGGTTTAGCAATGGGTTATTGTTTAATTCATTTGTTGTAAATGTAATTTGTTGTAATATTATTTTTGCGGGGCGCATCCAGGTTGAGTTTGTAGCCACCGTTGTATTATTTCATTTTACTGTTTTTGCTCCTAGGACTGACCCAAGGTGGGGTACACAAACTGCCGGGTAGGTAGTTTGCCGTACCCGTAGGGGTCGAGGGTGGGGTAACGGCTATTCATCACAACTGTGTAATCTGTCTTTTCCTGCAGGCTCAAAAGAAATACAGATTGCTTGCAAATCCAATATTGTTTATCTGTGTTCTGGAATGAATATCATTGCGTCAGACGAATGTAAAATATCTATATATAATGTAGCTATTTAGACGTCACTTATGTTTTACACCCGCGCTAGCCCAGCCCCCGCTAGTTAAGTAACCTAACGGGTGATGACGGGACCCCGTGGCGAATGCGGATGGCATAAGAGGACGTTGTATTTTCGTTGTTTTCTGCAATGATAGGTTAATGATGGGACGCATTATCTATAATGCAAAGAAAATAAACCAAGTTTAAATCGTTGGAACAATTTAAAAGAAACCACTCGGTTATTTTTAAAACAGATATTTTTAAATGCGGAGATTTAACCACTCCTTTTAAAAGCTATCAGGTTCCTTCGGTTATATCAAGTTCACTACGTTCACGGTTTCGCCAAAACCAGTCGTAGCCCTCCGTCATTTCTTATGGATGGTCAGTAGTATTCAAGCTATGCTTGTTGGCTTTCATCAAGGCATAGTGTTTGGTAGCTGCTGGGGTATTCATTTGTTGCATAGATAGATGAGTTGGTTTGGGACAGTCGTATAACCTTGTTGGCTTTCATCAAGGGTATATACGGGTGGGTTCAAATTAACAAGATAATGATGGGCAGAACTTGACATGTGTTTTATGATTTGTTGGCTTTCGTCAAGGTCATAAGAACATGGGGCAAAAATGTATATCGGGAATTTCTAAAGAAACTGAAATTTGCAAAGAGATGCATACCATTTTGAGTTTGATGAATGTTGGTAGCATTCCTACAACATTATCAGACGATGATATTTGGATCCCGATCCTACTGTGAGTATATGCTACTTATCAGGATATTAGTCACTTAACGATCAATGCTATAAACCTAGTAGGTGTCTAGAAAGGTGTCAGCGGGGTTACGCCCCCAGAGAAAAGAGGTTATTTAATTAAGGAACTTCGCGAAAGCGTTGGAAAACCTCCCTCGAAGTATCGACACTAGCCTGGCTGAACGGTTAAGCAAGTATTGTACGGTGAGAATAGTCCTGGCTAATTCTTCTTTTATGGTTTGAGGAAGGATTCGAGAAACAGTGGGAGCCATCCAGTTTAGATAAATTAAAAACCAATCTAAACTTACAAGAGCATCATGCTAAAGTGTTTTCTTCTCTCTCTCTCATTGCAGCGACCTTGTGACCATGACTAGGTTACATCTAGATAACAAGATGACCGAATCTAACTTATTTGACTGGCAAAGGTCTGTCCAGATGACCATTGCCTATGACAAGCTGGACCACCCTATTACTACTCAAGATCCCACCGTCCCAGGTCCAGTTTCCACCGTCGCGGATATGGATATCCGTCAGACAAAGGAAAAGAATAAAGCGAAAGCCAAGTGCCTCGTGTTGGCTTCAGTTGATGGTAGATACCAGAAGCAGCACGAGAAGATGGACTCTGGTTCCATCTTTCTCCATAACAAAGATTTATATGGAGAGCAATCTCATATCGCAAGATATGAGACCTCGAACGAATTGATTCAAGCGAGGTCGGCTGACGGGTCATCTGTAAGGGACGACGTCCTTACGATGACTAGCTATATTGATGAGCTCAAGGACCTGGAGACCACGTTGGGAAACAGGTCATATACTGACTTATTTCCACAGTCCCTACCCTCTACTTACACCCTGAAAGAAACCAGGGAGACACAAGCTCTGCTTAATAGGGGACCTTCTTCCTCTTCATCCAAGGCGAAAGCAAAGGGTGAAAAGAAGAAGACCTCTACAAAGCCGATATACGGTGTCAGCAAAGTAGGAGGAAATGGAAGAGAAACAGCTTTGGGACTTGGTATAGGTAAGGAGGGATATTCCTATTGTTATGGGAATGGACATTGGCAGAAGGATTGCAGGGCTTTGGAATCCAGTAGCCAGGATTCGAAGCATGTTGTGGCTTCAGCCTCAAGTGTGTTTGTAATTGAGAACTGTTTGTCAATTAACTCTACTTCCTGGGTACTAGATACCAGAGCAGGATCTCATATCTGTAATTCGTTACATGCTTTGAGAAACCGTAAAGTTATAAGGATAGGTGATTTGTCTCTCAGAATTGCAAACGGAATGAGCGTGGATGCTGAATCCGTGGGAGAATATCGCCTGGGTTTGACAAGTGGGCAGATATTGATTCTACGTAACTGTCTGTATGTACCTAGTATGACTTGTAATATCATATCAGTGTCCTCACTTTCAAGAGAGGGATATGACTTTACATTCGTAAGCGATGTAGTTCACATCCACCGAAATCAAGTTCTGATTGGGTCCGGTACATTAGATGACGGTATATACGTATTGAATCAAGCTCAGGTTTTCAATGTCCAGAACACACTTAAAAGAAAGTCTCCAGAAGTGAATCAGGCTTTCTTATGGTATTGTAGACTAGGTCACATCAATGAAACACGGTTAACAAAGTTACATAGAGAAGGATATTTGAATCCGTTCGAATATCAATCTTATGCCACTTGTGAATCTTGTCTCATGGGAAAGATGACAAAGACTCCATTTTCTGGACACGGAGTAAGAGCGAGCGAGCTCTTAGGACTCGTACACAGTGACGTGTGCGGTCCAATGTCTACACATGCGCGAGGTGGTTATTCCTACTTCATTACTTTTACGGATGATTTCTCTAGGTATGGACATATCTTCTTGATGAAGCATAAATCCGAGGCCTTTGAGAAATTCCAAGAATACAAGAATGAAGTGGAAAACCAAACAGGCAAAAGTATTAAGACGCTGAGATCTGATCGAGGTGGCGAATACTTAAGTGCCGAGTTCCTGGGTTACTTAAAAGAGAAAGGGATTCTCTCTCAGCTTACTCCTCCATACACACCACAACACAACGGTGTATCGGAAAGGAGGAATCGAACCCTATTAGATATGGTTCGTTCCATGATGAGTAAGGCTGAGTTACCGCGATCATTCTGGGGTTATGCGCTAGAATCAGCGACATATCTTTTAAACAAGGTTCCCACCAAGACTGTGCCTACCACCCCATATCAGATGTGGAGTGGGAAGAAACCCCATCTTCAGTACCTGAAGACATGGGGATGTCCAGCTTTTGTAAAAAAGCAGCATCCGGACAAGCTCGAGGCACGCTCAGTAGAGTGTAAGTTTGTGGGATATCCAAAGAATTCCATGGGATATTGCTTCTACTACGCAGAGGAACAAAAGGTTTTTGTTTCTCGTCATGCCCGCTTCTTAGAAACTGAATTTTTAGAAAATCAGAAGAGTGGGAGCGCAGTAGAACTGGAAGAAATTCCAGAACCACAAGCTGTTACTGAAAGTTTGGTGGAACAAGAAGTTTCAGAAGAAAGGGACATACCAGCGCCTATCCGCAGAAGTAGTAGGCAGTCTCATCCGCCCGAGAGATACTATGGTTTTCTCATAGACGGGGATAGAGAAGATTGCGTCATTGATAATGACGACCCTACTAGCTTCCAGCAAGCCATTCAGAGCGGTGACTCGGTAAAATGGCTGGATGCAATGCGGACCGAAATGGAGTCAATGTACACTAACAAAGTATGGACTTTGGACACTGCTCCAGATGGGGTGAAACCCGTAGGATGCAAGTGGATCTTCAGAAAGAAGATTGGTGTAGATGGACAGGTTGAAACCTATAAAGCTAGACTTGTTGCAAAGGGTTTCCGTCAAAGACCTGGTTTGGACTATGACGAAACCTTTTCTCCTGTAGCTATGCTGAAATCCATTCGGGTCCTTCTTGCTATTGCTGCCTTCCACGATTATGAAATCTGGCAGATGGACGTAAAGACGGCCTTTCTAAATGGAAATTTAGAAGAGAGCGTCTATATGGATCAGCCAGAGGGATTCATTCAGAGTGGGAGTAGCGGTAAAGTATGCAAGCTGCTTAAATCCATTTATGGACTAAAGCAGGCATCGCGGAGTTGGAACATCTGTTTTGATGATACTGTCAAAGAATTCGACTTTATCAAAAATCCAGATGAACCATGCATATACAGTAAGATTGTAGGGAGAGTTGTTGTATTCCTCGTCTTGTACGTGGATGACATTCTCCTAATAGGAAATGATATTCCTATGCTACAGTCAGTCAAAAGATTCTTGTCACAGAAATTCTCCATGAAGGACCTGGGTTATGCCACCTACATTCTTGGGATCCAGATCTATCGTGATAGATCAAAGAGGATGTTGGGACTTTCACAGTCCAGGTACATAGACACCATATTGAAAAGATTCAGTATGGAAGATTCTAAGCACGGTAACCTACCGGCTTGTCACGGAATCACCCTCTCCAAAGAGATGTCTCCCAAGACTGATTTGGAAAGGGAACGCATGTCGATTATACCCTACGCTTCTGCGGTAGGCTCTATAATGTATGCGATGTTATGTACCAGACCAGATGTAGCATACGCATTAAGCGTTGTAAGCCGGTATCAGGCAAACCCAGGGAAGAATCACTGGATAGCAGTAAAGAACATTCTCAAGTACCTGAGGAGGACTAAGGAGATGTTCTTGGTTTACGGCGGAAAAGACCTCAGGTTGGAGGCCTTTGCTGATTCCGGCTTCCAGAGTGATAAGGACGATTCCAAGTCCATGTCGGGTTATGTCTTTACCCTCAATGGAGGGGCGGTGTGCTGGAAGAGCTCCAAGCAGGACACCGTTGCTGACTCGACGATGGAAGCGGAGTATATAGCTGCTTGCGATGCCACAAAAGAAGCAGTCTGGATGAAGAAGTTCCTAACAGAACTTCAGGTGGTTCCTACCATAGTTGATCCAATACCTCTGTATTGCGACAACAACGGAGCTATAGCTTTAGCGAAGGAACCAAGGTCCCATCAGAAGTCCAGACACATCTTGAGGCGGTATCACCTGATCAGGGAGATCATTGATCGTCAGGAGATCGAGGTTCGGAGAGTTGCTTCAGAAGAGAACATTGCTGATCCATTCACAAAGGCCTTTCCTCAGATTCAGTTCGAGAGGCTACTCGAGATCATTGGTCTACGATATGCCAGTACATGGCCCTAGTGCAAGTGGGAGATTGTTAGTGTTTATGCCCTAGAAGGCCATTACTGTATCATACTAGCTTGTATATTACTTAATGGAAGCTTGGGATATTCACATGTATATAACAGTCTTGCTAAACATGGTAGTATGCTACTTGGTTTTTCTATCTTAATATGTGAGTGTACGTATTGATAGAGCTCTTAGGATCTTGCTTTTCTACCAGCGTTGTGATGGCAGTCACACTAGTGGGGGCTGGGTAGTCTACAAGCACATCCTTATTCATGTCCCTGGTCGTTGGATTATCGAGACAGAGCATCGATACTCCGGAGTAGACTAGTGTGTACGCTTCTCATCCCAGTTGGGGAGATGGTCTGTTCCACAGCCGTCAGTACGTCGTACTGGAGATAGTATGCAGGTGCTTGTTAGGTTACGGGTACACCGGACAGGACTCACAGGGAACTGTTGGTTGGTTTGATACCAGTCGTCAGTGAACAGTTCCCAGGTGACATGAGTACAGCGTAGTCCGCAGACTTGACACTGCTACTTCGCCTCGAGTGTGTCCCACTGTTCTTAGATTGCTACCCTACCACGGCTCAAAGGAGTCGTGCAAACAGGTAGCAGTTGGGTGCAGTCCCGAGCACTTGGAGGCAGTGGTGGTTAGATAGGATTCGTCCCTCCCGGTATTGGGAGTAGATATCGTGCTGTGTCAGAGAGCCATTACGCAAAGTCCCTAGCCAGGGCAAGCGAGATTTGCTGGTAGGTTCCAGTAGTTTCTCAGGGTGTAATGGGCTTCCCTCCGACACGACTTATACCGCTATTAGGGGACTGACGCTTGCCGCCCCCTAGGCCCGATATGCGATAGTCTTGGACGAACGGACCGGACTGTATGGAGATTGTCACATCAGACTCAGTAGGAGTTCAGATGGGTTTCCTCATCGGCCTTCTTATCGACAACTACCTGGGGACCGTTACGTACAGCTAGTGCCGCTTGCGGTCTGTGGTTAAACCCACTGCCAGCGTAGTAGTCGAGTCTCTAGAGTCCCACACAGAGAGTTTCCTATTCCAGGCGAAACGATATAGAGGTCGTATGGTTTTACGACAAGGGTTCGGACGCATACGTGCGTTTACGCACGTACGACTTTCGGACAGTTTTTACCAGTCGGCTTTGGTTTAAGCCAGTTACTGGTATCCGGTTATTGGATTTTTACAGTCTAAAGTTTTTCCGTATTTTTGCGGATTGGAGGGGCGTTCTCGTAATTGTGCGAGAAGCTTCTAGAAGATGTGACTAAGGAGGTTACTTTGGATAAGATTTGTGAGTCATGAGAGTGATTCATCATTATCATTATTGCACCATAAATGATAATGACACATGCTTAATGAATCACCACTTATCATTTATGAAGCATGCTTATTCATCACATTTATTCATTTATTCTTTAAATGAGAATGCTTCATAATATATTATGATACTCACAATTCTCATCTCATTATTATTATCATCTTCTCTCTCCTCAAGCTCTCATCTTCAAACCCTAATCCTTACACCTCATGAGTTGAGATCAAAGGATTAGTTAGACTAAACAATCCATAACCATCACTCTATTTCATCCTAGCTTCTTTGATTAGCAATCCAAGAAGGTTAGTTGCCTCAAGTTTAGAGGTTTAGCTTGGAGTTTTGCTCTCGGGTGGATCGTCTACTACCTAGAGAAGGCCGAGGAGAACAAGGAGATCGTAAAGACGAAGGAGTTGGTTCATTAGGTATAATCCCTAAACACAGTAGTTTAGAAACACTTTGTGTTTGGTTATTTATAGTTTAGCTTCGATTCAAGCGGTTAGTCGATGTTCGTTCACTAAACAAGTTCGTTTTTGAAAATTCCGCCTCCCCACAAGTATTGGGGTGTACTACATCGACTTACACCTGCATGTACCGTTCTGCTAACGCTTCCGTTGACTGACCAACTCGAAACGGTATGAAGTGAGCTGCCTTGGTCAATCGATCAACAATCACCCAAACTGCATCGTTTCCCTTTGCACTCCGCGGTAAAGCCGTCACGAAATCCATGGTTATATGTTCCCACTTCCATTGAGGAATCGGAAGTGGTTGCAATAAACCAGCAACCTGTTGATGTTCAGCCTTAACTTGCTGACACACCAAGCACTTTTTTACAAAGTGAGCCTTCATATGATTACGGACACACCAAGCAGTTTTTATCTTTCTTTATATTTTCTCCCTCTATTGAATAAAAGATGTTTGCTCGAGACGATCAAAATTAAGTTTGGGGGAATTTGTTCAGTCGAAAATATTGCATTCTGTAATACATCAATTTCATCATTATTCTAATCATCTAAGTTTGTTTACTGTAAATATAACACGGATTACAAATTCATCTGCAAAATACCAAATACCACGCGTTATATATATATTCAACATTCTTTAAAAGAAATTGTGTGTTTATTACTTCAGGCATGATATTGTATATCTCAAAATATTTCATCGAGATGTTGTGTAGAAAATTATTCAGGTCAAAGAACTGGACTCGCTAAATTGCCGATAAAACGCAGCAAGTCAAAGACTTAAAATATGGTAGAGATTCAAAAGAGATTAAATGATTCCAGACATCAATAGAACACCCAAAGACTAACACCAAGACACCCCTGGAAAAAGTGTTTGGGTTACTAGGCACACTAACAAGGCTCTACAAGGCATCGATCATGCCAAAATTAAATTTTTATGTGCCGAACAACCCTAAGCTAGATCGTATACTAGAGATTAGGCGAAGAAAATAGCAAGTAAACAACTTTACGACTAAGGGTATGCGAAATACAACCTTTGTAGATCGGTCCTTCACTTCTAGAGCTCCTTGTCGTAGTCCCTTCGCTGCGATCAAAGTTCTCCCGGGCTCTTGCATGGCTTCACGAGGCGAAAGATGCGACCTTAGCTTGAAGCCTCCGAGACCGAAGATGATCTACGTCGAGGGAATTCCGACTCAAGCTACTACTTCACTAACTAGAGAATTAGTGAAGTAAACACCCTAAACTAAAGTGCTAATCCAGTAGAGGATGGAGAAATAGGAAGTGGGTTTTCTTTGGAATTTTATTTCTCACAAAGTTTCACTCTTTTTTCAAAACCCTAGCAAGCTTTTTCTCTTGCTCAATAAAGAAGAAGAACAAAAGAAAATGAAGAGGATAATGATCAAGTGAGTGAGCTAACCATGGTGAGTGAGTATCATATACTAACTCTTGTAGAGACATTACCATGGCTAATTGTTAAGGTTAGGTTAAAACCCAAAGTAAAAACAAATTTAGTGGACTTTAGTCAATGCATCCACAAGCTTCCACAAGCTTCATGCATTTTCTAATTTACCACTAATTTTGTAATTACTTTTAAATGTTAAAACCCAACATAACAAATAGCATGGTGTATGTCTTATACACCCAAGTGTGATGTATCATCAACCATGATACAATAATATAACACATTTTAATATATATCATATATATAGTAAAGATGTGTACATGTCAGAAAAAACCCTAAGTGAACATGTTTTAGTTAATGTAAACTAGTATATCAAATATACAATTATACAATAAATTATTAAATCAACACTTGACTTAATAATCCGGTCATATCACATATAACCGACTAACATTTTATGTATCGACTTATAGAATCAACACTTAATTCGATATCATATATAACCGACCGATACAAAAAGTCGCAAGAATAGAATACGGTATCACATACACGCATTATTCTCGGTCCCGCACATATCACATATGCGCCCTTATTTCGTTTTGCCTGAGACAGAAAAACCTCTATGTAGGACTATAAAGACTCGTCAATACGCCGGCAGTAGGTGATGATCACATCACACACCCACAAGCCGTTAGCGGTACTAGCTGGACGTAACGGCTACCCGGGTATTGAGCGATCAGAAGATCAGCAAGCAAGCCCGCTCCAACTCCTGTAAAAGCCTGCCGATAACACTTCCCGTACAGTCCGGTCTCCTCGTCTGATATGTCGCATATCAAGTCTAGGGGTGGTAAACGTC
Organism: Agapanthus africanus; assembly: GCA_030015575.1. NCBI lineage: Eukaryota > Viridiplantae > Streptophyta > Magnoliopsida > Asparagales > Amaryllidaceae > Agapanthus > Agapanthus africanus. Next base: position 215,979,641 of record JASDDO010000004.1, read on the forward strand.
AGACCCCAATAACCGATAAGTCGTGCCGATGTGAGGCTCATAACGGGTCGAGAAACTACTGGTAACACTTACCAGTAAATCTCTAAATCATCCCTGGCCAGGGACGTCCCTGTCACGGCCAATCGATCATAGCGCAACATCAACCCCCAATACCGGGAGAGACGAAACCCCTCCTATCGCTTATTGCCTCCATGTGACTCGGGACTGTACCCAAAAACCACCATTTTGCACGCCCTCATCGACGTGGTAAGGTGGAAATTAAAGCACAGTGGGAATCACACAAGACTCTATGACGATCTCGGGTCTACAGACTAACCTACACAAGTGTCACCAGAGAACTGCCATCTGACGTGAGGTATAATACCATCTGGGAGTTCTCGGCGAGTCCGTCCAGTGTACCCAGTCTCCACTAAGCACCCGTATACCATCTCTGATGTCAAACACCAATGGATATGGGGTCATCCATCGCCCATCTCATGGATCGAGAAGCGTGTACGCTAGTCTATACTGGTATATCGATGCCCCGTCTCGATACACACACGACTAGGGACCTTGAAGGATGTACTTATGGACTACCATGTCCCCACTAGTATGATCCACATCATAGTCCAGGTAGTCAAGTACACATCCTAAGGGCTTTACCAACATGTAACTATAAGACAGTATAAAGAGACAAGTATACATGGTAAAGTAAAGAGGAACCAGATAGCATACTATCATGTCGAGCAAGAAAGTCCTCTCTATATATGTCCAAGCATCCAATATAATATACATCATATGTATAATACTGGCCTCTAGGGCATACATACAACTAATAATCTCCCACTTGCACTAGGGCCAGCTGCTGTAGTATCGCATACCAAGCATCCCGAAGAGTCTCTCAAACTGTATCTGGGGAATGGCCTTCATGAGTGGATCCGCTGTGTTGTTCTTCGTGTCAACCCTCCTGACCTCGATCTCCCGGCGATCAACTATCTCCCGGATCAGGTGATACCGCCTCAGAATATGCCTGGATCGCTGATGGGACCTGGGTTCCTTGGCCAAAGCCACTGCTCCATTGTTATCGCAATACAAAGGTATTGGATGCTCAATGGATTGAACCACTCCAAGTTCAGTAATGAACTTCTTGATCCAGACAGCCTCTTTGGCAGCATCGTTGGCAGCGATGTATTCAACCTCCATCGTCGAGTCTGCCACCGTTTCCTGCTTGGAACTCTTCCAGCTAACCGCCCCTCCGTAAAGGGTAAAAACAAATCCCGACTGCGACTTAGAGTCGTCCTTATCACTCTGGAAGCTCGAATCGGTAAAGGACTCCACTTGGAGTTCTCCGTTACCATACACCAAGAGCATCTCTTTAGTCCTTCGCAAGTACTTGAGAATGCTCTTCACAGCTGTCCAGTGACTCTCTCCAGGATTAGCTTGATACCTACTCACTACACTTAGTGAGTATGCTACATCGGGTCTGGCACATAGCATCGCGTACATGATAGAGCCTACTGCCGAAGCATAGGGTATCCCTTGCATGCGAGCTCTCTCCAAATCAGTCTTAGGAGACATCTCTTTGGAGAGAGTGAGCCCTGAGATCGTGGATAAAAACCCACGTTTGGACTCTTCCATACTAAACCTCTTTAGTATGGTGTCAATGTACCTGGATTGGGACAATCCCAATATCCGTTTAGATATATCTCTATAGATCATAATTCCCAATATGCAGGAGGCATTACCAAGATCTTTCATTGAGAATCTTTGTGATAAGAAGAGCTTCACCGATTGCAGCATAGGAATGTCATTTCCTATCAAGAGTATGTAGTCCACGTACAATACGAGGAAGACAACCTTACTCTCTGCCACCTTCTTGTAGATACAAGGTTCATCTACGTTTTTGACGAAATCAAACTCTTTGATAACGACGTCAAAGCAGATGTTCCAACTCCTCGATGCTTGCTTTAATCCATAAATGGATTTAAGCAGCTTGCACACCTTCCCGCTGCTCCCACTATCTACGAAGCCCTATGGCTGAGTCATGTACACGCACTCTTCTAAATCACTATTTAGAAAGGCGGTCTTAACATCCATTTGCCAGATTTCGTAGTCATGATATGCAGCGATGGCAAGCATGATCCGGATGGATTTAAGCATAGCCACTGGAGAAAAAGTTTCGTCATTGTCCATACCTGGTCTTTGACGAAAACCCTTTGCAACAATTCTAGCTTTGAAAGTCTCCACTTTCCCATCTACACCAAGTTTTTTCTTGAAGATCCACTTGCTCCCAATGGGTTTTACCCCTTCAGGAGCAACTTCCAAAGTCCACACTTTGTTGGTGTACATGGATTCCATCTCGGACCGCATTGCATCCAGCCATTTCACTGAGTCCCCACTCGTGATAGCCTGCTCGAAGCTAGTTCGGTCATCATCAACCATGATGCAATCCTCGCTCCTACCTTCCATGAGAAAACCGTAGTATCTCTCAGGTGGGTGAGGAACCCTACTAGATCGGCGGAGAGGCTGAGGATCGTTGGGAACTACCGAATCCTCCGGTTTTACTAAATCTTCAGTTTGAGTTTGTGTAGCCGGAATTTCTTCCAGTTCTACCTTGTCGCCACTAATTTCTTTTGTAAGAAATTCCTTTTCTAAAAAGATGGCATGTCGAGAAACAAACACTTTTTGTTCCTCAGTATGGTATAAAAGATATCCATGTGAATGTTTGGGATATCCCACAAACTTGCATAGAACTGACCGTGCCTCGAGTTTGTCCGGATTTTGCGTTTTGACATAGGCCGGACAACCCCATATCTTAACTCGTTTAAGACATGGTCTCTTCCCACTCCATATCTCATATGGTGTGGTAGGTATAAATTTAGATGGAACTTGATTCAATAGGTATGCTGCTGTCTCCAGTGCATACCCCCAGAAGGAAATAGGTAATTCAGCTGTGCACATCATAGAGCGCACTATATCTAATAGGGTGCGGTTCCTCCGTTCAGATGCACCGTTGTGCTGTGGTGTATATGGAGGAGTCAGCTGAGAGAGAATCCTATTCTCTTTTAGGAAGTCCAGGAATTCATTGCTCAAGTATTCACCTTCTCGATCAGATCGTAGGATTTTAATACTTTTCCCGGTTTGGTTCTCGACTTCTTGTTTATATTCTCTAAATTTCTCAAAAGCTTCTGATTTGTGTTTCATCAGGAACACATATCCGAATCTAGAGAGATCGTCAGTGAATGTAATGAAGTACGCAGAACCATTCCTGGCATGTGTAGACATGGGGCCGCATACATCACTATGTACCAGTCCCAAGAGTTCTGTAACTCTCTCTCCGTGTCCCATAAACGGAGTTTTGGTCATTTTGCCTTTGAGACATGACTGGAAAGTGTCATAAGATGAAAATTCAAACGGATTTAAATATCCATCCTTATGCAACTTAGCTAGTCGTGTCGCATTGATGTGACCCAGTCTACAATGCCACAAGAAAGATTCGTTCATTTCTGAACTCTTCCTCTTGTGTGTGTTTGTTATGCTCAGAACTGTTGATTGATTTAGAACATATATGCCATTGCACATCGTGCCTGATCCAAACAACTTTTAGTTTAGGAAAATGTTCATAACATTATCCTGTAATACAAAATTATATCCCTCTTTACTCAACAAAGAAACCGATATAATGTTGCATATCAGGTTCGGCATGAAATAGCATTCGTTCAGAATCAATGTATTACCAGTTGGCAATACAAGGTGATATTCCCCGACGGTTTTAGCTGCAACAATTTCACCATTTCCAACCCTTATGTCTTTATCATCTTCTCCAAGTTCTCTACCTTTCCTAAGCCCATGTAACTGATTACATATATGGGATCCTGACCCGGTATCTAATACCCAGGACACAGAGGAAATAGAGAAACAGTTCTCTGTAACGAACACACCCGAAGAAAATGCATCAACATGTACTTTCTTCATTCGGGTGGCATGGGAATCCTGGTATTCCCCTATATCATGTTCAGTCTTATAACTCTTATAAGAAAGAACGGAACCAACGTTCTCCAGCACAGTATAACTTGCGGGTTCGGTCAATACATCCATATTATTATCTTGATTAAGGCATGATATGGTCGCTACCTGGAGAGAGAGAGAAGAAAACACTTTAGCGTATGCTCTTGCAAGATCAGATTGGTTTTTATTTTATCTAATCAGGATGGCTCCCACTGTTTTTATCAAATCTTCCTTCCAACCCTAAAAGGAAAGACTAGCCGGGATTAATTACACTCTACAACTTCGCCAATCTTTCAGCCAGGCCAGTGTCGGTACTTTGAGGGAGGTTCCCCGTGCTTTCGCACGGACCTAATTAATGTAAACCTCGTTTTTCCAGAGGCATAACCCCGTTGACACCTTTCTAGACACCTACTTGATCGGCTAATTGTCCTGTGTAAAACTCTCCCGGGAGTAACAATTACTCGCAGTGGGTATCGAGATCCAACTATCTTATAGAAGGTATGCAATCTCATTGCAAATTTCAACACTTGAAATTCCCGATAATATTTTGCCCCTAACCCCTGTGACCTTGACAAAGGCCAACAAATCATAGGATGCTAGTCAAGTTCAATCCGTCATTTTTTGATTGAATCAAACCCACCCGCACGACCCTTGACAAAGGCCAACAAGGTCGTACGACTACCTCAAAACAATCTGCATCATATGTATAAGCAGATAAGCACCATTTAGCTACCACACACTACGCCTTGACAAAGGCCAACAAACGCAGCACGAATACTAAATAGTTCTTATCTGAAATAACGGAGGGCTACGACAGGTTTTTCTGAAAACCTATTGCGTAATGAATTTGATATCGTCGTAGAATCGAGTGAATTTTGAAATGAAGTGATTTTGAGGCTTTTATTAGTTTTGCTAAATAGGTCACTCCAGGTGAAGGGATCTCGGCTCTTTCCTTATGGAATAAGGTGCAGGATATATCATATACATCACTATGAAAAGCAAAACTCCAAAAGCAATCAAAAGCAAACCGAGTGTTGTAGCATCTACCAGTTTTGCTAAAGAGGCCACTCCCGGTGAAGGGATCTCGGCTCTTTCCTCATCGAATAAGGTGCGGGATATATCATTTATATCGCTATGCAAAGCAAAACTGTAGCTACCCTTTTTTTTATTAAAATTTGATTCTACAACATCTTTTAGGTTTCTTTTCTTTCATTAATTTCATTAATGAAGTCCCATCATTTAAGTCACCTAAACATCACAGATAAATACGACGTACACTTATGCCATCCGCATTCGCCTCGATGTCCCCTCGTGCACCGTTAGGTTAGGTAACTAACGACAGGGCAGGGCAGGGCTAGCGCGGGTGTAAAAGATAAGTAACGCCTATATAATATATCATATATATACTATATACAGTATTTATCACAGAACATCAAATGATCACATCACAGATATCGAAGCAGAAGAAATATATGAAACATTGGATATACTAGGACGTCCGTGTTTTATTTTGAGCCTGTATAAAATACGGATTCCACGGTCGTGATGAATAGCCAAACCCACACCCCTAGACCCCTATGAGAGCGGCAAGCAACCCTACCAATTCTAGAGTTAGGAGACCCGGACTTGACTCCTCGAGTTGGTCTCCCACTGGACTCCAGAACCCGGTTACTTGTGCTCTCCTCCTTGGGTCTATCCTAGTGCGAAAAAGTAAATAATATACAAATGGTGACATCGACCTCATCCCGGAAGTGCCCTAATAAAAGAATATTACATACATTTAATTTTACATGAATGAAAATAAAAAACTCTCATCTCACAAAAAAAACCAAGCTATTCATAACGCGACAATCCAATATAACATATCCAGCAACACAGAACATCACATGTCATCAACGTAAGTAAATATGCGCATCCCAATTGTCGTTGACATATAGCAACGAAACCGGCGATATCACATATTACACTTATGGTCGCAGAAAAGAAAGTGTAAAACTACAACATTTGGAATCCACAATCTCTTAAGACATCGTAAATCCGAAATATCACATATTTCGCATTTCATTCCTAACTGTATGAATTCCACATATTGTATCACATTCCAGAGAAATAGACAGTATTAAACTTTCCGATCGAATAATCAAATACCCAAGATTTCCATAATAGCTCAACACTTGAGCGGAGTTCAAAAATTCCAGAATACGTCACAGTAGCAACGGTCCAGCCGTAGAAGGGTCAAGCCAACGCCTCACATGTGGCACGCCGTACTGCCCCAAACCCTAAGGTTCAAAAGGCAGTTCAAGACGGTCACATAATCGAGTTAAGGTTTGTTGTCTTCTAGAGGGTCCATCGCATTACTTGCACGTTTTTCCGAAAGATTTAAACCCGAGAAAAATTCAACACTTGAATGTTTTTCGTGCCGGGAAAAATTGAGTTAATGATATCCGTTCGAACATTTTAATACTTTCTAAATTACATGGAATAACATAACAAAATTAAATTCTCCGATCGAATCGACGATTACAAAATAAACCCCAAAATACTCAACACTTGAGTCAGAATAAAAATACCCAGAAAGATACAGGAATGCTATTGGATATTATTGCAAAAAGCTCTGTCTCCAATTCATTTTATCTGCCGCGGAACCGCCGCCGGAAGTGGGGTCGGACCGCGGTTCCACGGCGATAGTACGGAATTAGTGTCTCAAACTTTCTGGTAATTCTTAGAATTACCTGCTGATTTTTTTAGATATTTTTAATTAAGAAAAAACACAGATTTTAAAAAATGTACAGAGAGGGGTTCATTTTGACGTGTTCGGGTTCGTTTTTTGAGTTTTAACTTCGTTAACAGATTGCCTAAGGCTCTAGCTAGGCTCTGATACCACTGTTTGGGTTACTAGGCACACTAACAAGGCTCTACAAAGCATCGACCATGCCAAAATTAAATTTTTATGTGCCGAACAACCCTAAGCTAGATCGTATACTAGAGATTAGGCGAAGAAAATAGCAAGTAAACAATTTTACGACTAAGGGTATGCGAAATACAACCTTTGTAGATCGGTCCTTCACTTCTAGAGCTCCTTGTCGTAGTCCCTTCGCTGCGATCAAAGTTCTCCCGGGCTCTTGCATGGCTTCACGAGGCGAAAGATGCGACCTTTGCTTGAAGTCTCCGAGGCCGAAGATGATCTACGTCGAGGGAATTCCGACTCAAGCTACTACTTCACTAACTAGAGAATTAGTGAAGTAAACACCCTAAACTAAAGTGCTAATCTAGTAGAGGATGGAGAAATAGGAAGTGGGTTCTTTTTGGAATTTTATTTCTCACAAAGTTTCACTCTTTTTTCAAAACCCTAGCAAGCTTTTTCTCTTGCTCAATGAAGAAGAAGAACAAAAGAAAATGAAGAGGATAATGATCAAGTGAGTGAGCTAACCATGGTGAGTGAGTATCATATACTAACTCTTGTAGAGACATTACCATGGCTAAGTGTTAAGGTTAGGTTAAAACCCAAAGTAAAAACAAATTTAGTGGACTTTAGTCAATGCATCCACAAGCTTCCACAAGCTTCATGGATTTTCTAATTTACCACTAATTTTGTAATTATTTTTAAATGTTAAAACCCAACATAACAAATAGCATGGTGTATGTCTCATACACCCAAGTGTGATGTATCATCAACCATGATACAATAATATAACACATTTTAATATATATCATATATATAGTAAATATGTGTACATGTGAAAAAAAACCCTAAGTGAACATGTGTTAGTTAATGTAAACAAGTATATCAAATATAAAATTATACAATAAATTATTAAATCAACACTTGACTTAATAATCCGGTCATATCACATATAACCGACTAACATTTAATGTATCGACTTATCGAATCAACACTTGATTCGATAACCTGGCTATATCATATATAACCGACCGATACAAAAAGTCGCGAGAAAAGAATACGGTATCACATAAACGCATTATTCTCGGTCCCGCACATATCACATATGCGCCCCTATTTCGTTTTGCCTGAGCCAGTAAAACCTCTATGTAGGACTCTAAAGACTCGTCAATACGCCGGCAGTAGGTGATGATCACATCACGCACCCACAAGCCGTCAGCGGTACTAGCTGGACGTAACGGCTACCCGGGTATTGAGCGATCAGAAGATCAGAAAGCAAGCCCGCTCCAACTCCTGTAAAAGCCTGCCGGTAACACTTCCCGTACAGTCCGGTCTCCTCGTCTGATATGTCGCATATCAAGTCTAGGGGTGGTGAACGTCAGACCCCAATAACCGATAAGTCGTGCCGATGTGAGGCTCATAACGGGTCGAGAAACTACTGGTAACACTTACCAGTAAATCTCTAAATCAGCTCTGGCCAGGGACTTCCCTGTCACGGCCAATCGAGCACAGCGCAACATCAACTCCCAATACCGGGAGAGACGAAACCCCTTCTATCGCTCATTTCCTCCATGTGACTCGGGACTGTACCCAAAAACCACCGTTTTGCACGCCCTCATGGACGTGGTAAGGTGGAAATCAAAGCACAGTGGGAATCACACAAGACTCTATGACGATCTCGGGTCTACAGACTAACCTGCACAAGTGTCACCAGAGAACTGCCATCTGACGTGAGATATAATACCATCTGGAAGTTCTCGGCGAGTCTGTCCAGTGTACCCAGTCTCCACTGACCACCCGTATACCAACTCTGATGTCAAACACCAATGGATATGGGATCATCCATCGCCCATCTCATGGGTCGAGAAGCGTGTACGCTAGTCTACACTGGTATATCGATGCCCCGTCTCGATACACCCAAGACTAGAGACCTTGAAGGATGTACTTATGGACTACCATGTCCCCACTAGTATGATCCACATCATAGTCCAGGTAGTCAAGTACACATCCTAAGGGTTTTACCAGCATGTAACTATAAGACAATATCAAGAGACAAGTATACATGTTAAAGTAAAGAGCAACCAGATAGCATACTATCATGTCGAGCAGGAAAGTCCTCTCTATATATGTCCAAGCATCCAATATAATATACATCATCTGTACAATACTGGCCTCTAGGGCATACATACAACTAACAAAAAGAGCCAGTGAACTCACTATATGGCCGCGGATCCGCGACCGAGTTGGCCGAGTTGCCGTGGTTCCGCGGCCGAGTTAGGGCACCCGATGACGTCGTCTCTCCAGAAGCTTCATCTCAACAACCTTGCTTACTTGAGACGCTTCATTACCACGTGGCTTCTTCTGGAAGGCTCTGCATAACAACCTTCTTCTAGAAGGCTCCTTGTAACAACCTCCTTCTAGAAGGCTCCTTGTAACAACCTCATTCTAGAAGGCTCCTTGTAACAAGCTCATTCTAGAAGGCTCTCTCTAACAACCTAGCTTATGAGGGGAGCTTAATTGGAGATCTATAAAAGGGGATCTAGATCTAATGTAAAACGGTTGTTGGTGGAAGAGGTGGCAAATTAGTTACACAATTACAATTCAATTCAAGTTGAGTGAAACAACTTGAGATCCAATTAAAATCCAATCAAATCAAGATCCATTAAGAGAAAAATCAAGTGACAATCGAAGATCCTTTATCACAACGCCGATCATCATCAAGAGTAAGAGATCCGCATCCGATCCATGACTCACGAAGATTGAGCCGAGCAAAGATCGACGACAAATTCCCTTTCAAAGGAGCGATTGTCACGACCCGAAATATTAGCTCGTGACCAATACTTAAATCACGCAACGTCTAAAGGCGTAACGTAATTCAAGTAAGCTGAAACCCAAAACTCTAAACCCTTTTTAAGAACATAAAGGAGGTGAAGTTTTCAAATAAAGGTATAATGAAATCATGTTTTCTTAAATGCATAGAACAGGAACATGAATAATGCAAGTGAAATTTACTAGTTTGAAAACATGTTTCGTCTTTTGAAAATTTGGGCATAACCTCCTTTGTATATTTTGATCCAAAACCACATATACAAGATAATGATAACGGCATCCCCAAGCAGGAGCTAGCTCTTCGCCAAACGGCGGATCACAACCACGCAAGACAATAAAAAAGTAAGTATACGACGCCCAACGGCGAAGTTCACCAAAAAAGATAAGTACTAAGCAAGACATCAAACCACAAGTAGCGGAAAACCCGTCGCTCTAAGTCTCACAACCACAATCTCACTAAGTCTCATTACTTATACAATTTACTAATTTTGATTGATGGAGTCGACTAGATACAATATGAAATATAAATACAAGAGTGGGAACGATATAAATGCCCCACCTACCAATGCAAAAAACCCAAATGAAGCTATGTGCCAGCGATACCGCTACGGATCCATGCGGTCAACCTGTAAGAACTGTGGCACAACGGGGGTGAGTTGCCAACTCGTGAGTAGAAAAACATCTACAAGTAGAAATCGAATAAACAACGACTCCTAGGTTAACTATATCATGAAGGTAATATTATGATATCTAGGGTGACCGGGTCATCATTTGTGCCAACAATATACTCAAGGTCTATAAGCATGCTGATATCATCTAGCCATATAATCAATGTATGTATGCGTGTGGATATCATCCAACAATGTAATCAATATTTGTATGCATATAAATATCATAAAAGAGTGTGCATGAAAGTATGAGGATATAAATCAACAGTGTCCCTCGCGACACATCAAAATCGTGGAACCTGGGTGTCCAACATCGACACCCGAAACCATCATGAAACTCGTGTCTAGCATCAATACGTAAATCCTCATATCTCGGGCTCCGTCAGTCTGGATCGGCCCACGGGCTCCGTCAGTCTGGATCGGCTCATATCATCTCTCGACTCCGGTCAGTATCCTCCGGATATCCGCCAGGCCTAACCAATCACCGGTAGGTAGTGTTTCCTCTGCCAGGCTCATCGTCTACTGCACGACAGATCCGTTCTCGCCCCGGGGTACCATACCGGGTCCACCATGTACCCGCAATCGGCCTCATCCAGCTCCTCGAATCGGGTTTCACATGTCACACGTCTCAGAACCGAGAAAACGCATGGTGGACGCACTGAAATATCATATGAAGAGAAACCGGGTTTTTAAAACAATACATACCTTCTTTTAAAATGACCACGGTTCTCAATTCCAGAAATCTCATGAAAACAGCATATCTCAATGCGTAAAATCATAAAGCATGATGTATGCAATATATGATGGAAATGTAAGCATATCCGTATATCATGCAACATGGAACAATGATGTATCATATTAAGGTAAATCCACTCCTTTAAATGATTCCAGTTTTGAAAATATGTCTTGCGGTTCCCAACATCTCCAAAGTCAAATGCAACATCGTATAAATGTCCACAGGTAACTATAGCAAGTAAATCATGCAAGGAGTCATATCATGATGCAGCAATCCTACTGTGTAGTGACATGGCAATTATCAATGATGAAGTGTATGAGCCGGCAAATCTGTGTACGTGTAACATACGCATCATCGATAATGGTGTAAGTGTACTAACATAGGTACATGCAATGTAATGATAATATCATGAATGCTGCATAAGGTAAATCATCGGCTAAAAGCTATAAGGTATACGTAACTATCATATGTCGGAGTCGGCGAATCTATCAATCGGCATCTAGCCTCACAGCATCATGTACGGTATATTCCATCGTACGGCATCCTCTAGTCAAGGGTATGGATCAATCATCAAGTCAAAGTCATCGCGTATGGAAAATCATCGTACGGCGGCATAATACCAATAGGGATCCTATCAACCTTACGACAATGAGGGTACATACCTAAAGTCTCATACGGCTTATCATTCCAGATTCACCACAATATAAATAACTATATACCTATGTCCCAGGTCATATTCATAACAATCTCATATCAGGGGACCGACAAAGTATCAATCATCACAATCGACTCGCATTTGTATACCAACATATCACCAAATCATCATATCGCGTCCTATATCCTTTTCATCGCATTTATGTCCCTCACCAAGTCAATTTACCAATACATTCTACCTTTACTATAAGCATAAGTATCTAATCTAACATACACACCCAAACAATACAAACAGCTTTTGGAAGATGCGAATCGTAGTTTTGAAAATATGGGCTATAGTGTTTTTAAAGAAAAGACATCATTTGAAAATCCGTAACGTCCCTCAAGTTATCCGTTTAAAAGATGCATACTATTCTTCAGTTTGGAAATAGGTATGGTTCGGATGACACATCTTCATCGACTATCTAGTCTTATAGTACCCTAAACGGCAATATCATCAAATGTCATCCTCAGTCCCGTCATCATATACTAGTCATATGATTTCAATTCTAACTACCCTTTAGTTTCTAATATAGTTCTCTAACTATCTTTTAACTCTATCTACAGTTTTCTATTAAAGGTTTTCTTAACCAAATACTATGAATCGGTTTCCACCAAAATGTGCGGGGGTGCTATACGCCATCCACCCGAGTTCCCCCCGTGGATATAGATCCACTCACCTTGCTTCTTGCTTGCCGAAGTCGATGACGCCATGCTCTGTCGCCTAGGAATCCACGTGAAGGTACCTACAATAATAAACAATCGCAATACGTATTAAAATCAAGGCGGAAACCAAAACGGCACACGTTTCGCTCATAGGTTAAAACCTATAGCCTAACAGGCAAAACACGACCAACAACCCTGGTCGTTGGCGTTCAAACGCCACACGACAGAAACATAATACCAAATACCAAATTCAAATTCATTAAAAGACACAAAACAATTTCAGAAACTAAGTAAAACACTCCCAGATTTTTCCCAGGTGACAATTAGCCAATTTTGCATACAGGAGGGGTCTAATTTATTACAACCGGAGCCATGGACCAAACCTGGGACCCTAATTCCCTGCTCTGGCCGCAAATTGCAGCAAGAATGGATAAAATTTCGGCGTTGGGTTGGGGATGGGGATAGGGTTTCAGTGGTAGCTTCCTAGGTGCCTGCACGACTCCCTGTGTTTGCAAAATAATTTTCAGGTCATCCGGGTTACTTCAGATTCCAAAATACCCTCAAAATTCACACAATTATACGATATCGGGGTTTCTAAGTTCGTATTTTGGGGGTTAATTCTCGGGTTTTGGGTCAGTATACGATCCCTACAGGGGTTATAATGTCTATATTAGCCTCAATTTCACATCACCACTCAAGATTCCCTCAAACCCTAACTTGAAATTTTCAACCCTTACTAAACATCGCCTAAACACTTCTAAACTAGAATGATAGCTAAAGGAATTGAAATACAATTCAAATGGAGCAGAAATTCGCTCATTTGGCAACTCAAGAAAATTCTTGAGTTGCCACAAGTGCTCAAAATCGGATTTTTCTTGGTCCATCATGCTTCCCTTGAGCTTGTGCATGTTTAATGTGAAGAGGGTGTAAGGTTTTGGTGCATTTTTGAGGTTGTTGTGTTGTGTAGGAGGTGGTGGAGAGAGAGGGGCAGCCATGGTGAGGGAGTGAGAAGAAGAAATGATGAAGATGGTAGAGGCAACACAATGAGTCAAGGTCAAATGAACCCCTCACCTCTCTTCTCTCTCATGCCCATCCTTCATTCTTTATTCCATTTCTTTCTTCTTTTCTTTTCCCTTCTATTCTTTTCTCTTCTCATTTTCTTTTAAAACAAAACCATGCACAAAAGAAATCATGGTAGAAAAATGTAACAATGTGTAAAAATGACATGGTGCATGTCATGTGCACAAATCAAGCTTAATGCGCGATTAGCGATATTTAATCGCGATTAGCATAAAAATGGAAAATAATTAATCATAGAGAATTTATAATTGCTTAAATCATATAAAACACCTTTATCTCCGTAATTCCCATAATTTTACAAATTTTTCCCAATTTGTCGGTATTTAATTATAGCGCCTTATTAAAATATTCAATATAATATTATTTAATTATAAAAATCCCCAAAAATAATATTTTATTTTTCTGAAATGTTACAATCTTCCCCCCTTAAAGAAATTCGGTCCCCGAATTTAGATTTAAACCCCCAAAATCTAAAACATTTCAATACTCAACTCAAATCAACGGGGCTCTGAAATCACGGAAGATGCAGAAATAACACAGCGCATCGCGTGCGCCTGAAAACGAGTATAAAACTCAAAATTGAACTCCGTCAAGCGTCACGCAATTCACCTGATTTTCACGCATATCCTCGGAGTAACAATGGAGATACAGATCTCGAAATCCACTACTGAAATCCAATATACACTAGTCAAATACTATATTACGTGTATAGTACACATCTTTGAAAACTCCAAAATCTGAATAAAATACATGCAAAATCTTTTCTAAATCGCCGCGTGAAATCGTAATTCACGGCATAATTGACGGACGCTCATTTTAAAATAATAATATATGACCATATATGTTTTTCTAATTACACGTTCCGTCGTTTTCAAAATGTCCCAAAAGGTTTTCCTTTATAAACGTTCGTGTCGCTCACGGACACGTAGGAAATAGCGAGACTATAGTTCCTTTTGAAAACCCTTTTGTTAATCTTTTAATGCATGCAAAGTACTCAGGTACTGTCCTCAGATCAGTCCTGTTTGGTTACTACACAATATAGTGCTTAATATGAAAGCAAAGTGCTCAAAAGCAAAATCAGCCTCAAAAGGCGTATCAAATAATCGCGTGCGTCTGGTGCGCACAGAAATCAAATCCAAATACAGGTGCCACAATATGCACAAAAGAAAAACTACGTGCAACAGGTGTGCACGAAAGCATCTGTCCAGTGCAACGGGTGAGCACGACAACATATCTGGTGCATCTATTGTGCACAAAAAAAACATCTGGTGCATCACAAAATACCATCAATAACTCAAACGCGTAAAAAAGCAACACCGAGTACACCAAGGTGTATAAAATCATAAACGTGTGCAACTGCATGCACAAAATACATATCAATGTACTGCAAGCACATATAAGCTATACTGAGTGCAAAAATCACCTCATCCGTATGAAATCCACGAAATCGTAAACACATGCTACGAAGGTACAAAATCGACATCAAATGCAATGGATATGCACAAATCGTAAATCAACACAATGGTGTATAAAATATATATCAGATGCGATAACTATGTGCAAACAAGTAAATACCCAGTAGGTGCAGCCATGGTGCACGAAAACAATATCATAAAGCTCAATCATCAAAACTCAAATCCAAGCGATATAAGCATAATACTCGAATTACAAACGCAAATCGCAGTTAATGACATTGAGGTACAACTCCTACAATGTCGAAAAAAATGACGGTGCGCCTAAAACCGGCAGAACAAGAACATCTGCTTGTCACCTGCTCATGGTCTGGTGTCTCCTGTCTCAGGGTCCTCATTTCCTTTGCGGATTACGAATCTCGCAATCCATCGGCTCATCGGCCCGGTCAGGTGTGCTAATGGGAACGATTCCGCTCTACCACTTCTCTGGTCATTTCTTGGCCAATCATCACGACCACTTGTAAAGAAGCACATTACTGGAGTCGGCCTCTGGTCCTCTGAATTCACATGACACCACTGATCCTGGGTGCAAGTCTCATTGCAGCAGTGTCCTGGAAGGAATCC
Source organism: Agapanthus africanus (assembly GCA_030015575.1). Taxonomy (NCBI): domain Eukaryota; kingdom Viridiplantae; phylum Streptophyta; class Magnoliopsida; order Asparagales; family Amaryllidaceae; genus Agapanthus; species Agapanthus africanus. Next base: position 215,995,238 of record JASDDO010000004.1, read on the forward strand.
TGCTCAAGGTCTCTTCCGATCTCGCCTATGCCGAACTATACGGAGGCTGGTACTCTTGCATAATCCTTTCTCGCTCTCTGGGCATCTGCGTTTTCAGCACAACATTTCCTCAGGAATTGGCCGCATCCCAATGCCTCTATAAGCATATCAGGTCTTTGATCTCGACGGAGAGTAATAACAGCTCGTCAGCGTCTCGCACGAACCTCTGGTTACACTCGTCTTTATCATCGTCCACTATGACGTCATGCCATGCTATCTGCGCACTGCAACTGTTCTCGGCCACGGTCAATCCGGAGTCTCTCACTTGGACTCGAAATTACAAACTCGGTATCTTCATCACTCTATAAAAGATAGCTGGCCGAACACGTCCTCGGGAACTCGTCCCAACCGTCAGAGGAATACTCAATACTCGTCCGTCCTCGATCAACTCACAACGCATCTGGGTGAGGTCCTCTATCCGAAGCTGGTCAGCTTGCTGATCTTTTATCACCTGATATCTGGACGACATCAAACTTTTCGATCGAGTCATCAAAGTCCATAATTCCCGAAGGCCCAACACCAAAGCACAGTCTAAAAATATCTGGTACATACCACAGTACCTCTGGACCAGCCGTACAAGGGCAAACCCAAGCCTCACTGATGGCACCGCTAAACTGTCGCAAACCCTAAGGTTCAAAGCGGTTCCATGGTCATCAAGTCGAGTTTGGGTTTCATTCTTCTAGAGGGTCCACATAATTACCTGCATTTTCCTTCGAACACTTTAAACTTAGGAAAATGGGTTTCTGACATTCGCTCGAACTTTTTAACTTCGCCCAGGCGACATGCGAATACCCTTCGTCCGCACGCTAAACAATGCCTCAATCCTCCAGGAAAGACGGTACATCGACGGTCATCTCTAGATCGGGCTGCTCTAGATCTGAGTAAGACTCTCCACACTGAAAATCTTCAACTCAACAGGGCCTGCGTCGGCGCATTAACCTGACGAATCACCTTCGTCTCTCAATTCAGGATAGACTAGCTATCATCTGTGGCATCTCTGCCTGGAAGCTCCGGCGATCTCAGCTCGTAAGCTCTGGAAGCGACATCCTATCAATCACGGCAACAGCTGGGTCATCTGTCTGCACGGTAGACGACATCACAATCTCCGAGACAGGCTGTACATCAACAGTCCTCTCGCAACTGGCAGCTCTAACAGTGGCCCGATCCTCCAGTGTAAAACCAAGCACTCTCCTCCACAAGTGGCCACAACATAGCACTACATCGAGACGTTCCCATGTCACCAGAAAACACAATGGTCAGCCCTCATACCAGACGAGCTCGCCCTGATCGCAACACTAGCAGCAGCTCAATCTGCGCTCAACTATGGTGACAAGAACCTCAATCGAGTATCGATAAAACAGATCAAAGGTCATGAAAGGAAACGACAGATCCAAAATGGATACATGATCATAAGAAGGAACAGCATCAATGAGAGTATGATCATGGAAACGAATAGAATCAAGGATCTCAAATGGATGTATAATCATGGGTATGAAGAGAATCATAAGTCTCAAAAATATGTACATCCTAAGGTTTCTTAAGTGGAGTATCATATCGTAAATATGTCGCGGAACATACGTACGGTACGTCACTCTACTCAAGCTACCTACTCCATCAATCAGGGTCAGCCTATGAAACAAAAGTTCAGGTCTAATACCCTCCCCCCACGTTCCAGTCTAAGTTCCGTAAGGTCAAGCCTAGGTTCCGAAATACATACCCGCCCTAGACTCCGCATAGTCAAATATAGACTCGAACAAAGGTTAAACCTAACGCTCTGATACCAACTTTTTCATGACCCGAAATATTAGCTCGTGACCAGCACTTAAATCACGCAACGTCTAAAGGCGTAACATAATTCAAGTAAGCCGAAACCCAGAAATCTAAACCCTTTTAAAGAAAATAAAGGAGGTGAAGTTTTGAAATAAAGGTATAATGAAATCAAGTTTTCTTAAATGCATGGAACAGGAACATGAATAATGCAAGTGAAATTTACTAGTTTGAAAACATGTTTCGTCTTTTGAAAATTTGGGCAGCACCTCCTTTGTATATTTTTATCCAAAACCACATATACAAGATAATGATAACGGCATCCCCAAGCGGGAGCTAGCTCTTCGCCAAACGACGGATCACAACAACGCAAGACAATAAAAAAAATAAGTATACGACGCCCAACGGCGAAGTTCACCACAAAAGATAAGTAATAAGCAAGACATCAAACCACAAGTAGCGGAAAACCCGTCGCTCTAAGTCTTGCAACCACAATATCATTAAGCCTCATTACTTATACAATTTACTAATTTTGATTGATGGAGTCGACTAGATACAATATGAAATATAAATACAAGAGTGGGTACGATACAAATACCCCATCTACCAATGCAAAACACCCAAATGAAACTATTTGCCAGCGATACCGCTACGGATCCATGCGGTCAACCTGCAAGAACTGTGACACAATGGGGTGAGTTGCCAACTCGTGAGTAGAAAAACATTTACAAGCAGAAATCGAATAAACAATGACTCCTAGGTTAACTATATCATGAAGGTAATACTATGATATCTAGGGTGACCGGATCATCATATTGCCAACACTATACTCAAGGTCTATAAGCATGCTGATATCATCCAACCATATAATCAATGTATGTATGCGTATGGATTTCATCCAATAATGTAATCAATGTCTGTATGCACATAAATATCATAAAAGAGTGTGTATGAAAGTATGAGGATATAAATCAACGGTGTCCCTCACGACACATCAAAATCATTGAACCTGGGTGTCTAACATCGACACCCGAAAACATCATGAAACTCGTGTCCAGCATCGACACGTAAATCCTCATATCTCAGGCTCTGTCAGTCCGGATCGGCCCACGGGCTCCGTCAGTCCGGATCGGCCCATATCATCTCTCGACTCCGGTCGGTATCCTCCGGATATCCTCCAGGCCTAACCAATCACCGGTAGGTAGTGGTCCCTCTGCCAGGCTCATCGCCTACTGCACGACAGATCTGTTCTCGCCCCGGGGTACCATACCGGGTCAACCATGTAGCCGCAATCGGCCTCATCCAGCTCCTCGAATCGGGTTTCACATGTCACACATCTCAGAACCGAGAAAACGCATGGTGGACGCACTGAAATATAATATCAAGAGAAACCGGGTTTTTCAAACAATACATACTTTCTTTAAAAATGACCACGGTTCTCAAATCCAGAAATCTCATGAAAACAACATATCTCAATGCGTAAAATCGTAAAGCATGATGTATGCGACATATGATGGAAATTTAAGCATATCCGTATATCATGCAACATGGAACAACGATGTGTCATATTAAGGGAAATCTGCTCCTTTAAATGATTCCAGTTTTGAAAATATGTCTTACGGTTCCCAACATCTCCAAAGTGAAATACATCGTATAAAAGTGCACAGGTAACTATAGCAAGTAAATCATGCAAGGAGTCAAATCATGATGCAGCAATACTACTGTGTAGTGACATGGCAATTATCGATGATGAAGTGTGTGAGCCGGAAAATCAGTGTACGTGTAACATACGCATCCTCGAAAATGGTGTAAGTGTACTATCACAGTGCCACGACTCGAAATAGTACGTGACTGGCCCTTGAATTATATGAAGTTTATAAGACCTCATCTAATTCAAGTAAGCTAAAAGCCCAGAAATCTAAAACTATTGTAAATAATAAATGAAAGAAAGCTAGTTTTAAAGAAGTAGAGAAAACATGTTTTAAAAACAAGGTTTTTAAATAAGTAAGCCGAATATGCATTTTTAAATCCTCAAGTCTTTTCTGAAAATTTCGGCAGAGTTTACATTGTAAATACTGGCCCCAAACGGGGTACAACAAGAATAATATATGCATAATGATAAAAGGCATCCCCAAACGGGAGCTAGCTCTTCGTCAATCGACGGTCACAACCATGCAAGCAATATAATATACAAAGCTGAAGGGCGAGGATCAACACTCAAAAGGAAACTCAAAATCAACAAGAAAACCATAATACTACAATGCGCGACTCTAAGCTCGAAATAATACACAACTGGTTTTCTAAGTCTGAAACAATATACAAGTTTGGTTGATGGAATTACTAGATACAACTGATTAAAATAAATACAAGGATGGTCACGATACGAGTGAACCCACCTACCAAAGCAATCACCCAGAAAGGAAGCAGTGTGCCAGAAATGCCGCAATGAAACCTGTACGGCAAAACCTGCAAGAACTGTGGCACAACGGGGGTGAGTTGCCAACTCGTGAATAGAAAACATCACAGAGCATAAATCGTATGTATGACTCATCCAAGGTCAAACTACAGTAATAATATATATCCTCAATATGATAAAGTCTGAAGCATGATAAGGTGGCAAGGGTAAACATCTATACATCAGTGTAATACCAAGTGCTTGTGTTAGTGCCTCAGGTAGAAACTTATCATAAATATGAGGAATCATCAATGCAATCATCATGAAATCAGTGTCAACTATATCATAAAGTCTAAAAGTATGTGGATATCATCCAACTATGTAATCAATGTCTGTAAGTATGTGGATCTCGTCTACGTGTTACCCAATGACACAAAACATCATGCAGGTAAATATCATAAGCATATGCATGGAAGTATGAGGATGTAAATCAACGTGTGTCCCTCACGACACATCAAAATCATGGAACCTGAGTGTCCAGCATCGACACACAAAAACATCATGAAACCCGTGCCCAGCATCGGCACGTAAATCCTCATATATCGGGCTCCGTCAGTCCGGATCGACCCATATCATCTATCGACTCCGGTCGGTATCCTCCGGATATCCGCCGAGCCCAAATACTATCACCGGTAGGTAGTGGTCCCTCTGCCAGGCTCATCGCCTACTACATGACAGATCTGTTCTCGTCCCGGGGTACCATACCGGGTCCACCATATACCCGCAATCGGCCTAATCCAGCTCCTCGAATCGGGTTTCACATGTCACACTCACAACCAAGAAAACACATGGTGGACGCACTGAAATATCATATCAAGAGAAACCGAATTTTTAAAACAGTACTTACTTTCTTTTGAAATAGTCACGGTTCTCAAATCCAGAAATCCCATGAAAACAGCATATCTCAATGCGTATAATCATAAAGCATGATGTAGGCTACATATAACGGAAATGTAAGCATATACGTATGTCATATATCATGGAACAATACTATGCACGTATCAAGGAAAAACCGCTCTTTTAAATGAATCCAGTTTTGAAATATATCCTGCGGTTCCCAACTTACTCCAAGTCAAAAGAAATATCATATAAAGGTGCATGCAACTATAGCAGACAATTCATGCAAGGTATCATATCAAAATGCAGCAATTCTACAGTGTAGTGACATGGCAATTATCGATGATGAAGTGTGTGAGCCGGCACGTAAGCGTACATGAAACATACGTATCATCGATAAGGGTGCTGGTGTCCTGCTAGCATGAGTTTCATAATAACGACAGAGAACACAAATAGCATGCAATGCGACGCGAACAGTAAGAATCTGTGGAAAAAAAATGAATAGATAACACAGAAAATAGGAAATATGCATTAAATATATGAGTCACACAGTTTGGCGTTTTGAAATAACATGAATCGTGGTGTTCAGAAAAATAGGGGCTACAGTGTTTTTATGAAAAGGTATTTCTTTTGAAATATCCGTAGTATCCCTTGGTATGTCTTTAAAATTCTCACGATTCGTTAGTTTTGGAAATAGGTATTACTCGGGTCCATTCAAGCATCTACCAGGTAATATACAGGTCTAACTAACAAGCCAATCGAAAAGGGTATGGAAACCACCTAAATCTGACTCGACATATATATAAATATAATAGTCGGTGATCCCGCCTCAATAGTATCACATACGATACAATAAACAATATGACGTCCTAGAGTCAAGAGTGCAGATCTATCATCAATATATAGCTCGTACGTAAATCCGTCGTACGGCATCCCAAATCTGGGTACGGGTCGAATCTCACATTTATCTCATCAATTATCTGGTATCTTTATCATCATATCTCATGAACTGGGGTACTGACCTAAGTCTAGAACAAACTGATACCATCTGTATATATATATATATGCGTGTATGAAAACACACGCCTAAAGGCCCGCAATAACTCATGTCGTATATTATAATAAGAACCATATCATATCACCGATCTCATGGCACCATGCCCAAACTCATCGACTCAAATCCAAAAATTACCCACTATCCTCATCATCCAAGTGTAGGTATACGATTATATATATATACTGAGTCCCATACCTATATGTGTATATACATATATCTCTTCCAATATACGCACAAGTATAACAGTAAGCATGTGTGTGCGTGTGAGTGTAAACCTATTCTAGGGTTCACGACTAAGAAGCTATACTAGTTCACTTCTAATAACCCTAAACTAACCATTGAACACCTAAACATATCTTGAATATCCATGTCACACATAAAGCTATCATATATATAGTATATACAGCATACTAAACATCGAACTGCGGGGGTGTTATACGCCATCCACCCGACTTCCCCCGTAGATATAATCTACTCACCTTGACCTTTGCTTGCCGATGCCGACGTCGCCACTCGCTTGCTTGTCGTCTCGAAGACTTCGCGAGGGTACCTACACATCATAGCGTATCGTATCGCATTAAAAGCCAAATCGAAATCAAAACGACACGCGGAACTCACATAGGTCAAAACCTATGGTTTTCCCTCGCAAAATAACCTGATATCACTCGATATATACGTACAAACGTCACGTGATCGAGATAAAGCACAAACACAAAAATCTAGAATTTAAATACGTAAAACCATAACTCGAATCAAAACAGCAAATCAAGTTTTTAGTCCCAGAATTTGTATAGGGTGAAAACAATGTGAGCAAACAACACTAGGGTGATATATAGGGTATATGTGAGCTAGTAGACCAACCCCGACACCCTACCCCACCAAGTGGCCGGCCACTCCTTTGCCAAAACCGGCCTCCTCGGTTTTCCTGGGTAGTTGGGGTGTCGTCTTTGTAGGGTGGTCTCGGGGGGCTCTAACTAGGTCTCTGAAGTTGTTTATTTATCTCGTTAATGTTCCAGTTCATTCCAGATTTCCCTGCACACACAATTACCTTACAAACCGACATGAAAAGTTCTAAAATTCCGTATTTTGGGTTTCAGTTGGGTTGGTCTGTGTTTCTATCAATTTGGAGGGGTTTAAGGTCACCATTAGGCCTCAATTCACAATCACAACTCCAATCAAACCCTAACCCTCTCTAGAAATATCCAAAGTGCACTAAACTTCGCCAAATTGATTTTAAACTTGAAAAGAGGCTTAAACATATGAAACACTATACTAATTGTGAAAGGATTACCTTATTAGGGACCCAAGAATCCCCTATAGCACCAAAATGTGATTTTTCATTGTCCAAAATGTAGCTTGTGGGGTTGTGCATAACATTTGTGAAATGGGAATGGGGTTTTGGGTTGTTTTTGGGTGTGTTTGTGGTGATTTGAGGAGGGGGGAGATGAGGGCAGCGGCTTTGAGGGAAATGGGGGGAGAAAATGATGGAGGAAGAAGAAGGAAACAGATGGGCATGGCTTTCCTTTGATCCCTCACTTTCTCTCACTTGCCCATACTTCCTTTTTTTAATTCCTTTTTCCTTTTCTTTTGTTTTTCTTTTATTCCTTCTCTTGGCAATATAAACCCAAAACAAAGGATGAAAAATGAAGATAAAGCCATGTAGGAAAATGTAACACAAGTGTGAAAAGATATGGTGCATGTTTTGCACAAAACACGCTAAAAGTCCGATTAGCGATTTTTAACCGCGATTAGCACTAAATAATGTCAAATAAATCATAAACTTTCATAATTTTCATGAATCACATAAAGTACCCTCTTTTTTGTAATTTCCATAATTTTCAAAATTTCCCCCCATTTTATTGGTATTTAATTATACCGAAATATTAAAATATTCATTAAAATGAATATTAAATTATAAAAATTCCCAAAAATAATATTTTATTATACATTTTTTTTGAAATGTTACAATTTTCCCCCTTAAAGAAATTCGGTCCCCGAATTTAAATCTAAATCTCTCAATACTAAAACATTTCAGTAAAAAGTCCAAGTCGTCGGGGCTCCGAAATCATTAACACATAAAACGCATCATAGTGCAATGCATGCGTATGAACAATGAGCAGATAACTCAAAAAAAAACTCCGTCAAGCATCTCGCAATCATCGGAGTCATGGGGAAGACATCAATGTTAAAATCCAATACGGAAACCAATATGATATACATCAACACTATACATATAAACATCAAATCTGTACATGTAAACATCTGAAATAAATGCATGTCAAATTTTTCATGTTGCTGTGTGATGCGCGTATCGCGGCATAGGGGCGGACGTCTATTGTAAGAAAATAACTATAAATATACTTATCTTTTATTTAATAAGTACGTTCCGTCGCTTTGAAAACAATTTAGAAGGGTTTCTTTGTTTTAAACGTTTCGTGTCATATCAGACACGTAGATAAATACTGAGACTATAGCTCCTTTTTGGAAATCCCTTCGATAACTATCAATGCATGCAAAATACATCTAGGTACTATCCTCTGACTAGTCCTGCTCAGTACGAAAACACTAGTAAATATCATAAAAACGTACCACTCCATAAGAAATCAATCCCAAAATGTGCATAAGAATCTACATGCGTCTGGTGTGCACGGAAATCAAAATCCATATATGTGCCATACATGTGCACAGAAACAACATCTAAGTGCAACGGGTGTGCACGAAACACCTGTCAAAGGCAACGGGTGTGCCTGACATCAAAATCAGGTGCATCTGATATGCACGAAGAATCTCGATTTGGTGCATCTGGTGTGCACCAAAATAGCATCTCAGAACCAGCGCCCAACATGCGCGAAATCCAATCCAAGCACGCCAAATATGCGCAAGAATACAAATCAATGCATAGAGTGCACGAAATCAACATCAATATCAGAATCAAAATCGACGGTATACAATACAGCTCAATCCAAATCAGGTATACCGCGCTATATAATCTCACAACTATGTGTATCAGCGTGCACAAATCAAATCAAAACACTAAAAGTGCATGAAGCATATCTCAAGAGTAATAACTATGCACAAAATATGAATATCCAGTAGGTGCAACCATGGTGCACGAAAACAAATATCATGAAACTCAGTCATCAAGATTAAATCATGCGAATAGATCGCCTAAAATACCAAAATCCAAGGTGACGGATGCGTGATAATCGAATCACCAAATCACAAATCATAAATACCGTCGTCAATATTTCCTCCTTCAGAGTCGAGAAGGTGTCGGTGCTGTTGGAGATAGTTCCCTCAGAGTCAATTATTGGATCACAGGCACGTGATTATAATGATTGAGGGAGGACCTATTCCGGTATGACAGTCTTACTCAAGATGATAGTATGCAATCTGGTTTATCTTTATCATCGTGTACTGCTTTAGGTGGCCTGACAAGTCGCTATTACACATTGATAGAGCCCCTAGGATTTTTGCTTGACTGCCAGCAGTATGAGGGCGATCATATACGTGGGAGCTGGTAGTCTATAAGCACATCCTTAAAAGGTCCCTAGTCGTGGGAGTTTCGAGACAGGGCATCGATACTCCAGAGTAGACTAGTGTATACAGTCGAGACCCCGACGAGGGGCGGTGGCCGGTCTCACAAGCCACTGGTGCCAGTTGGTTCACCTAAGATGTATACGGGTGCTCATTGGGTTATGAGTACACCGGACAGGACTCGCCGGGAACATGCTAGTTGGACTTATACCTGACGTCAGATAGCAGTTCCCTGGTGACATGTGTACAGGTTAGTTCATCGACCTGGGGATCGTCATTTGTCTCGTGTGAGTTCCCACTGTACTTTGATTACTACCCTACCACGCTCAAAGGAGACGTGCAAATAGGTTTTAGTTGGGTACAGTCCCGAGCCACATGGAGGCAGTGAGCGGATCTGCAGGGGTTCGTCTCTCCCGGTATTGGTGGTGAGGTCGCGCTGTGTCTAGGAGAGCCAGTACATGAAAAGTCCTTGGCCAAGGCAGGAGATTTACTGGTAGGTATTCCAGCAGTATCTCAGGGTGTTCTGGGCTGATCTCCGACACGACTTGTACCGCATTTGGGGGTCTGACTTTTACCAACCCCCTAGGCCCGCCATGCGATGCTCATAGACGAACAGACCGGACTGTACGGATATTATCACTGACAGGCTCAGTAGGGTGTCAGGATGAGTTCGCTCATCGACGTCCCTTTTGGTCAATAGCTGGTAGCCCGTCACGTATGGCTAATACCTCTGACGTGCTAGTGGTTAAATCCACAGCCATAGTATTGACGAGTCTTTAGAGTCCCCCACAGACAGTTGCTCAAGTTTCGGGTGAAACCCTGTAGAGGCCGTATGGAGATATGGCAGTGTTCGATCAGATACGTGCGGTATTGCATGGATCATGATCGGAGGGTAAATACTAGCGGGCTTTGGTTTAAGCCGGATCCTAGTATTGTATAGTGTAGATTTTGTCTCATTGCATTTGTATTCAGTCGGAATACAAATGCGGGTATGTATATACAGTAGTGGGGTTTTTCTGTAATTTATTACGGGATCAGTTTTCGGAAGTTGCCAGTTTGCTTTCCGTTTCGGCCATTCTTCTTTGTATCTTTCATTGGCCGAAGATTGGTGGAGGAGGGCTTATTTGCATTTGTGCAAATAAGCATTTTGGAGGGTTGTCTTTGCAAATTGTTGTGTCATGATGATTCCACCATCACTTGACTTGTTGCTTCATGATGGTGCATCATTGCATGACTTTTGGTGATGAGAGTGATTAGGTTTTTGAGTGTGGTGTTTGTTGTAATGATGTTTGATCATCATTATCTTTTTCTCTCTCTTGCATTATCATTTTCATCCACTCCCTCCCTCTTGTTTTTGCTCTCCTCTCCCATTCTTTTGGTTTGGCCGGCCTTGCTCCTAAGGGGGCTGTCTAAATTTTGGATGTGGGAATTGTTGTTCTTTTCATGCTACAAAATTCCCAAGTTCATCACAAACGTCCACTATTTCATTTCCTCCACCAAATGGCAATTTCCATAAACCCCATGAGACACATAGTTCTCTACACAATTCTACAGCAAACCTTGGGCACGTCGACTCACCAACTTCGTGCCCGAGTTGCCTCGGACCAGAGGTGGGAGCCCGTAAAAGAAGCCGGCGATGTGGTGCCCTTCCGGCGAGGAGGCGACGACCGGAGTTTCCGCGGGGAGATCGGGACGACGACGAGAAGACCGGAGGACACGGATCACTCGGTATATCTCTCTACCCGTTCTTTAGTTAGCTAGGATTAGTTTAATGGCCCGATCCGGGATTTTTGTGCGCAGTGTTGCCGGTTTAAAAGTTTAAAGAAAACTATCGCTTCCGCATTTTGGCCTCGGAAAGACGGCCGGGGCGCCGCCGTGCACTTACACTGGTATCAGAGCCACTCCATTACTCTTTTCTAGCTTGCTCTAGTATGTTTAAAGTTTCGATCGAGCAAAAATCCCAAAACCGCGTTTTCATGCATATCAGTTTTCTGTCGAAATTTTTTTGGCTCCAAAATTTTTTCAGAATGTTGCAGAATGATGTGCAGGGAATTATAAGCATTCTGTGAAATTTTGGTTGCATGATCCCACTTTTCCACCGCGGAACAGCGGACAAACCCATGCTTGGGCCGCGGTTTCGCCGCAATCTAGACTGTTCATGGCACCAAAATTTTACAGAGAGCTCCTGAATGGAAAATAGGGTTTTTGGAATGTTATTTTTTGGGCCCAGATTTCTTTGAGTGCTACAATAATGCTTGGGGCCAATTTGGTAAAATTTGATCGATCGAAAATTTTAAACACATTAGTTCACAGTATTTACATTATATCTGCGACCGTGAATGTCACTTGATCGGTAAATCCTGTCTAACTGCTATAGCCCGGTTAGACGGATTTGCGAACGTGACATTCACGTTGATGTTCTGTGTTGTGCTGTGATGTTGCGGATTGGTCGTGGGGGATAGCCTGGATGCAATGTTAGTACAGTTTTTTGTTGTATTATGTACATTTAATATTGCGGGGCGAGCGTCCGACATGTGGACTGCCGTCACTGCCTGTTGTATATTATTCTTTTGGGGCACGACCAGGTTGAGGTCGATGTACCCGTTGTATGTATATTTTACTTTCTGTACTAGGATTACCCCAAGGTGGGGTGCACGGATAGCTGGATTCTAGAGGGCAACGAGCCCGCTTCTCATGGCATTGAGACGGAGGGGGCTTCACTCTAGAATTGGCGGGCTATTCGCCGCACTCGTAGGGGGTATAGGTTGACCCAGGAGGGGTGCCCAAGTTACCTGATTCCGTGAAGTGCTGGGTGGTCCATTCACGTTGCTGAAGGAGCTGCCTCGCTTCAGGTTTTGGCGGGTAACTTGCAGCGCCCGTAGGGGTCTAGGATTTCATTGCACAGTCTATCCACACGACCAGGGGAACGTCGGGTTTCAGTAGCGGCTCTATGAAACCCGGGGATCCCAGATATCTTTATTGTTCTGTGATACTTATTACATTTCTGTGATGTTGCATTTTATCACGCCTTGAGCGAAATATTATATATTGATATGTATACTAGTAGATGTTGTATATGTTTTGCATCCGCTCTAGTCCAGTCCCCGCTCTGTCGTTAGTTAACTAACCTAACGGGTAATGACGGGACCCAGTGGCGAATGCGGATGGCATATACGTACATCATTATTTTCGTTCTTTATTGGTGTGATCAATTGATGGGGCTGCGTTGATTCGGATCAATGCAAGTTAAAACAAACCTATTCTGATGTTGTTGGAACATTTTTCAAAAAGGCTGTTATTGCAAGGACGTTCACTTTTGTTTTGCATCGTGGTATTCAGTTGGAATATCCTGCTCCTCAGTCGACGAGGCAAGGGCCGAGATCCCTTCACCGGGAGTGACCCCTTGGACAGAAGTTTGTGTCAGGGCAATAACTTCACTATAGCCGATAACTTTTGCTTTGCACCTTGTTATTCAGTTGGAATATCCTGCACCTCATTCTATGGGGAAAGAGCTGAGATCCCTTCACTGGGAGTGACCTCTTTAGCAAAGGTTTTCGTCAATATATTTTCATAAAAGCTATCCAGTTCTTTCAACGATATCAAGTTCATTACGTTAAAGGTTTTCGCCAGAAACCATTCGTAGCCCTCTGTCGTTTCATATGGATAGTCAATAAGTATTCAAGCTGTGTATGTTGGCCAAAGTCAAGGCACAGTGATTGGTAGCTATTGGGTATTCATATGCAGCATAGATAGATGCGTTGGTTTGGGGCAGTCGTACTACTATTTTGGCCAAAGTCAAGGGTATGTACGGGTGGGCTCAAATTAACCTGGAGAATGAAGGGTAGAACTTGACATGTGACTTATGATATGTTGGCCAAAGTCAAGGTCATAAGAGCATGGGGTAAAAATCACATCGGGAGTTTCTAAAGAAACTGAAACTTGCCAGATATGCGCATACCTTCTGGAGTGTGATAACGTGAGCGGATTCTGTCACGTTATCATGCGATGATAGTTGGATCCCGATTCCCACTGATGAGTTGGTTTACTCCTCGGGTGATCCCGACTAATTCTTCTTTCAGGTTTGGAGGAGAATTTGACGGTACAGTGGGAGGTTTCCAGATTGGATAAATTGGTAACCATTCTGATCTAGGTTAGAGTGCACGCTGAGTGTTTCTTTTCTCTCTCTCTTTGGAAGCGACCATTGACCCGACCCTAGACTATGACTCAGTGACCAAAATTAACCGAACCTTCTTTAACACTGGCTTTTGGATTGTCAGAGTTGCAAACCTCATTGCCACTCCAACTTTTACCCTCTTCTCCAGGACACCCCCTATTACTACGAACGTCTACTTCCATTGGGCAAAACCATTATATGGTTATATACAATCTCGAAGGAATTTATTCGAGGATGGTTTCCGGTTCTGGAGGAAACGGATAGGACTATTCAGTTGTCTTTTCCTTTTACCTTCTCTCAGGTTGCGAGTACTCCTTGGTTTAGGAGATAGTACACCTATTACGCAAATTGGATAGTCTTCTTCCAAACCTTAGGCTGGGGCCGAACGGTGGGGAATGAAGAAAACCAATTAGCATAACGATGGTGTGCAGAAGGTATTAAGTAAAGACATATCAAGGGATTAGTAAGAGGGCAAAGTAAATTGCGACTGATATTCACGACCAAACCAAGTATTTCTTCGCCAATCCTAAAATCACCTTTGTATTTCTCCAGAACACTCCGTATCACTACGAAGATCCACAGTTTATTGGATACTCCATCGTATGGTTATATACGAACTCGAAAGGAACTTGTTCCAGTTCAGGGATGGATTCTGGTTCAGGAGAAATAGGAATAAGGTTTATTCGGTTGTCTTTTATCTTCACCTTCTGTCGCATTACGAGTGCTGCTAGGATTAGGACAGTACACCCATTAAGCTTATTGGATAGTCTTCTTCCAAACCATAGGCTGGTGCCGAACGGTAGGGAAGGAAGAAAACCATTTGGCCTAAAGGGGTGTGCATAAGGTAATGACTAAAGACATATAAAGGGATTTGGAGAGATGGAAAAGAAATATACGGTTACAGGTGTGAATCTGATAATGGAAGAGGCATTACTAGGAATACCAGGATACCCCATCGAAACATTTCAATGTTTCAGTTTCACTGTGTACTGTTAAAAGAAAATTGATTTCCCAATTAGTCCTTACTCCAGGGTACGTATTTACCAGGTATGATTCTCACATCTGTATGGTTTTACAGATGATGAGTGGGAGTAAGTTATTGGGAATTGGGTGATCATCCTCATTATATCGGGATTCGTTGTAATCGGTGATATTTGAGGAAATCACCTGGGTTGTTTGCCGGCCAGCAAATATTTGGTTTTGAATATCCGCTGTTATGCACCAATTTCAAATTGATATATCTGTACGTCTATTTTTATAGAGTGAGATATACCTTTTGAAATTATGTCGATGACATTTACCTATATCAGTGGATGGTTAGGTAAGGAGCATTGAACAGCGGTGTAATTCTTCTTAACCATAAGTACAGTTTTCAACCTACGACACACATGGAATGAGTTATTAGACTCAAGGGGACTTATACAGAGTATTGTATATTGTCCAGTGTCCATTAGGACAGAGGGGATGGTTCTCGTACTATATTCGGTTTACTTATGACTTCTCTAGTTTTTAGACAGGTGTTTCGTAGAAACACAGGGTCTGAATTTTGAGAAGTTATAGGTATATGAATAAAGTAGAGAACCAGGTATTGCAAGTATCGGGATTCTTCAAGGTGATCGAAAATGCAGATACTTGTGTATGGTATTCAGTTGATAGTAATGATTAAGAGAACTTGCTTCTCTTTCAGGTTACTCATAATTGGAAGCATTCCTAAGTTGAGTAACGCTGATCGGCCTCCTTCCATTTACTTGACATGCACTGGAGACAGCTGCATGATTTGAATCTGGTTCAATTATATCAGTGCCTCTGTTTCTATATTGGATATAGAATAGTTCATATCTTGACATTGTTAAGATACGGGGAGTTGTCCGGCTTATGCTTAAAACCAGACTCCGGGTAACTCACGGCACGTTTCTGTAATGGCTGTTTGTGGGTTGACCCGGGCTATGACGAGGGTTGATTTTCTACCATCTGGAAGATCAATAGTGATATTGTTCTTAACTCGCCACAGTTTTAACAAAAATGGATTTTTTCAGAAAACAGTAGTGGGAGTATGGTAGAACTAGAAGTGATTCCAGAACCGCAAACGATTACTGAAGATTTGATAAGAACCTAAAGATTCAATCTGGTTTGACATTCCATTGGCCACTCCGCAGATATGGTGGGTAACCTCAGGCGCTCGAGAGTTACTCCGGTAGCCTCAAGGACGGTGGCAGGGAGGTTCTTGTTTACCCAGACTTTCCATTGCTGTTGTTCCAGACTGTGAGACCCGGCAGGAGGATGAATATAGCGTCATTCTAAACAGGCTTTAGAAGTGCACGTCTATATGACTCTGCCAGAGGGGTGTCGTAGTGAGTGGGAACAGCGGAAGCATAGTGGACAAGTGGCTTATGTCTATTTATAGACTAAAGCAGATATAGAGGAGATAGATCATCTATTTCTGATGTGACAGTCATATGTTTGACTTCATCAGAACAGGGGATGGATCTGTTAAGAAGGAGTAGGGTGTGATATCCTGGTATTTGGATGACATACACAGAGTAGGAAATGATATTCCTATACTACGATCGGTTATACTTTGGTTGTCACACAGTGGTTTATCCACATGGGACTTGGATATAATATCAAGACATTCTGGTTACTAGATCTATAGATCTAGATTTGGGTGGTTTCCCAATCTGGATACTTAGACGGCATTCTAGAGGTGCTTTAGAATGGACGATTCCTGGCATGGTGGTGTACCTGCAGGTGATGGAGTCACCCTCTCTAAAGGTGTCTTACAGACTAAAGGGGAGAGGGATATGCATGATTGGCAGATCACTTGCTTAGGCAATTGAGTCAATCATGAGATGTCAAGTACCACACCAAATGTTATTTTTGCAATAGATGCAATAAGTTGATATTGATCCAATCCTGGAGAAACGATCGGAAGCAATTCTAGAACATAAGTGAATGTTCTAGGGATTTGATAACGGCAGCCTCCTTCGGGAGACAGTTATCATTCCAGGCTTCCAAGGTGACCTGGATGACAGAGAGGTTGTCAGAGTTATAGTTTTCCTTCTGACGAGGGGCAGTATTTTGGACAGGTGGTCCAAGGGGATACTGAGGGAGGCATGGCGCAGGATACTGATTAAGTTCAGTTGACGATACAGTCTAAGAAGTTTGTATTTGGAGTTCGTTTATGAGATAGGTCCCATCAGACATCCAGACACATTCTAAGACAGGTATTGCTCATTTCGGGAGATGGCTTTCTCCGCGATCTTGAGATATAGAGAGACATAGAAAGAAACATCAAGGCGGATCCACTCACTGAGGCTATTCCTCGAACGCAATAGTTTCGCAAACGAGCTTTGTGAGACTGACTCGTAGAGGAGTTGGGTGTTCGGTATCACACGGGCTGTGAGTATGCGACATCGCAATAATTAGCCTTGAGTGCAAGTGGGAGATTGTTGGAGATAGTGCCCTCAGAGTCAATTATTGGATCACAGGCACGCGATTGCAATGATTGAGAGAGGACCTATACTGTTAGAACAGTCTTACTCAAGATGATAGTATGCTATCTGGTTTATCTTTATCATCATGTACTGCTTTAGGTGACCTTACAGGTCGCTATTACACGTTGATAGAGCCTCTAGGATTCTTGCTTGACTGCCAGCAGTATGAGGGCGATCACATACGTGGGAGCTGGTAGTCTATAAGCACATCCTTAAAAGGTCCCTAGTCGTGGGAGTTTCGAGACAGGGCATCGATACTCCAGAGTAGACTAGTGTATACAGTCGAGACCCCGACGAGGGGCGGTGGCCGGTCTCACAAGCCACTGGTGTCAGTTGGTTCACCTAAGATGTATACGGGTGCTCATTGGGTTATGAGTACACCGGACAGGACTCGCCGGGAACATGCTAGTTGGACTTATACCTGACGTCAGAAAGCAGTTCCCTGGTGACATGTGTACAGGTTAGTTCATCGACCTGGGGATCGTCATTTGTCTCGTGTGAGTTCCCACTGTACTTTGATTACTACCCTACCACGCTCAAAGGAGACGTGCAAACAGGTTTTAGTTGGGTACAGTCCCGAGCCACATGGAGGCAGTGAGCGGATCTGCAGGGGTTCGTCTCTCCCGGTATTGGGAGTGAGGTCGCGCTGTGTCTAGGAGAGCCAGTACATGAAAAGTCCTTGGCCAAAGCAGGAGATTTACTGGTAGGTATTCCAGCAGTATCTCAGGGTGTTCTGGGCTGATCTCCGACACGACTTGTACCGCTTTTGGGGGTCAGACTTTTACCAACCCCCTAGGCCCGCCATGCGATGCTCATAGACGAACGGACCGGACTGTACGGATATTTTCACTGACAGGCTCAGTAGGGTGTCAGGATGAGTTCGCTCATCGACGTCCCTTTTGGTCAATAGCTGGTAGCCCGTCACGTATGGCTAATATCTCTGTCGTGCTAGTGGTTAAATCCACAGCCATAGTATTGATGAGTCTTTAGAGTCCCCCACAGACAGTTGCTCAAGTTTCGGGCGAAACGCTGTAGAGGCCGTATGGAGATATGGCAGGGTTCGATCAGATACGTGCGGTATTGCACGGATCATGATCGGACGGTAAATACTAGCGGGCTTTGGTTTAAGCCGGATCCTAGTATTGCATAGTGTAGATTTTGTCTCATTACATTTGTA
Source organism: Agapanthus africanus (assembly GCA_030015575.1). NCBI lineage: Eukaryota > Viridiplantae > Streptophyta > Magnoliopsida > Asparagales > Amaryllidaceae > Agapanthus > Agapanthus africanus. The sequence continues at coordinate 216,013,775 of JASDDO010000004.1, forward strand.
TTCAGTCGGAATACAAAAGCGGGTATGTATATACAGTAGTGGGGTTTTCCTGTAATTTATTACGGGATCAGTTTTCGGAAGTTGCCAATTTGCTTTCCGTTTCGGCCATTCTTCTTTGTATCTTTCATTGGCCGAAGATTGGTGGAGGTGGGCTTATTTGCATTTGTGCAAATACGCATTTTGGAGGGTTGTTTTTGCAAATTGTTGTGTCATGATGATTCCACCATCACTTGACTTGTTGCTTCATGATGGTGCATCATTGCATGACTTTTGGTGATGAGAGTGATTAGGTTTTTGAGTGTGGTGTTTGTTGTAATGATGTTTGATCATCGTTATCTTTCTCTCTCTCTTGCATTATCATTTTCATCCACTCCCTCCCTCTTGTTTTTTCTCTCCTCTCCCATTCTTTAGGTTTGGCCGGCCTTGCTCCTAAGGGGGCTGTCCAAATTTTGGATGTGGGAATTGTTGTTCTTTTCATGCTACAAAATTCCCAAGTTCATCACAAACTTCCACTATTTCATTTCCTCCACCAAATGGTAATTTCCATAAACCCCATGAGACACATAGTTCTCTACACTATTCTACAGCAAACCTTGGGCACGTCGACTCACCAACTTCGTGCCCGAGTTGCCTCGGACCAGAGGTGGGAGCCCGTAAAAGATGCCGGCGATGTGGTGCCCTTCCGGAGAGGAGGCGACGACTGGAGTTTCCACGGGGAGATCGGGACGACGACGAGAAGACCGAAGGACACGGATCACTCGGTATATCTCTCTACCCGTTCTTTAGTTAGGTAGGATTAGTTTAATGGCCCGATCCGGGATTTTTGTGTGCGGTGGTGCCGGTTTAAAAGTTTAAAGAAAACAATCGCTTCCGCATGTTGGCCTCGGAAAGACGGCCGGGGCGCTGCCGTGCACTTACAGGTGCATCCAATGCTAGCAGAGCAAGATATCTACTTTCCTCCTGTTCATGATCTGGCGCCTGGTGTTTTTAGGTTCTTGTCTCTCACCGTGCCTTGCTAGATATATAGCTCCATGGCTCAACGGCCCAATATGGAATGTCGACGGAAATAGTCCCGCTCTGGCACATCCTCTAAAGATCTCTGGCCAACTATCTCGTCGATGATGCCGAACTCTGGCCTGCTGGGTGTGCGCAATATGACCACTCCTGGGTCTAAGTCTTCTCGTATAGTATTCCAGAAAGGTCTTGTCAAGGTCTCTTTCAAATCTCGCTTCTGCCAAACTGTCCGGAGGTTATCACCCTTTACTAAAGCTATTTCTTGTTCCGAAACGGCTGCATATTTTTCGCGACTCCTTCTGGAAGATATATCCACAATCAACGCCTCTGCATGCGTATCACATCTCTGATGTTGGCGGAGTGGAACGTCATCTCATCAAGATCTCGTATGAACCTCTTACTCTACTTTTCCTCTAATGTCGACTGCTTCGGACTCGTCTCTTCGTGGCTGCATGGACTGCGCTCCGATGGCTATACTCGTATCTGGAGTCTCCCAAGCAATGCATCCTACCACATAGCATCCGAATGAAGTCGAACCATTCGATCAATTCGTCAAAACCTCATAATCCCCTAAGAGCTCAACATCTTGGGTACAGTTTAATAGTATCGAGTACATACCACAGCATCGGTGGACCAGCCGTAGAAGGGCAAACCCAAGCCTCACTAATGGAACCGCGGAACTACCGCAAACCCTAAAGTTCAAAGGCTTTCACACGGTCATTATGTCGAGTTAGGGTTTCTTTCTTCTAGAGGGTCCATAGAATCACTTGCATGTCTTTCCGAATACTTTAAACTTGAAAAATGGGCTCCTGACATTCGATCGTCTCCATCGACTCTCAACGTACCCGCGTGAAGTCGTCTTTAGCTGGAATCAATCTATCTGATGACCTCGCATCGGGGTGAGCGAACCAACCACATATCCTAATCATTCATCCTCGGGTGACTAGCGACCTTTTATCATATTTCTTAGTACAAGTCGTACTGCAATAGCTCCAACATCTAGGGAAATATCTCGTCGTTCGCAGCAACATCTGGCTCATTCATCTGCACGCTGAACAGTGCCTCAATCATCATGAATAAACGATACTTCAATGGTCATCATATTCTGGCTAGCCTCTAGCAGTAGCCTGATCCTCTGGTGCTAATCTGCACGTCCGAGAAATATTGTAAAAGAGATCCATCAAACGCTCATGGCGCGAAAACACAATAAAACGACGCCCCTATGCAATCGTATGTCTCTGGAATCACGCTCTGGTCAGTCCTCATTCGTGATGAGCTCGTGCTGACCGCAACTCTAACCGTAGATCTCTCTGCCCGCATAATCGTGGCAGCAAAATCATAACCAATATCGATGAGGATAGATCATAGGAATGAATATAATACTGTGCAAGGAAATGTACATCCTAAGGCTCCTTAAGCGGAGTAGTGTATCGTAAGTATGCCGCGGAACATACACACGGTACGTCACTCTACTTAAGTCACCTACTCCATCAACCAAGGTCATCCTACGCGACGAAAGTTCGGGTATAATACCCCCTCGACTATGTCTAAGTTCCGTATATATACAAACGCTCCAGGCTCCGCATAGTCAAACTTAGACTTGAACCAAGGTTATCCTAGCGCTCTGATACCAACTTTGTCACGACCCGAAATAGCACATGACTGGCCCTTGAATCATATGAAGTCTATAGGACCTCATCTATTTCAAGTAAGCCAAAAGCCCATAAATCTAAAACCATTTTAAATAATAAATGAAGGAAAGCTAGTTTTAAAGAAGTGGAGAAAACATGTTTTAAAAACAAGGTTTTTAAATAAGTAAGCCGAATATGCATTTTTAAATCCTCAAGTTTTTTCTGAAAATTTCGGCAGAGTTTCTTTTGTAAATACTGGCCCCAAACGGGGTACAACAAGAATAATATATGCATAATGATAAAAGGCATCCCCAAGCGGGAGCTAGCTCTTCGTCAATCGACGGTCACAACCACGCAAACAATATAATATACAACGTCGAAGGGCGAGGATCAAAACTCAAAAGGAAACTCAAAATCAACAAGAAAACCATAATACTACAACGCGCGACTCTAAAGTCGAAATAATACACAGCTGGTTTTCTAAGTCTGAAACAATATACAAGTTTGGTTGATGGAATTACTAGATACAACTGATTAAAATAAATACAAGGTTGGTCACGATGCGAGTGAACCCACCTACCAAAGCAATCACCCAAAAAGGAAGCAGTGTGCCAGAAAAGCCGCAATGAAACCTGTACGGCAAAACCTGCAAGAACTGTGGCACAACGGGGGCGAGTTGCCAACTCGTGAAAAGAAAACATCAAAGAGCAGAAATCTTATGTATGAATCATCTTAGGTCTGTTGGATATATATGCCCTAGAGGCCTACATTGTATAGGATGCTTGGGATATGTATGTACATGACAGTCTTGCTTGATATGATAGTACGCTATTTGGTTTGACTTTGTCTTAACGTATAATATATTTTACTTGGTATTTATATATATATGTTGATAAAGCCCATAGGGTGTTTGTCTGACTACCGGCGATGTGATGGCAGTCATACTAGTGGGAGCTGGATTGTCAATAGGCACACCCTTAGATATCCCTGGTCGCAGGAGTATCGAGATTGGGCATCGATACTCCGGAGTAGACTAGTGTATACATATCTAGACCCTGACGAGGGGTGATGGATTGGTCCCGCAACCATTGGTGGTGTTCACCTAAGATTGTATACAGATGCTCACTGGATGTGAGTACACCGGACAGGACTCGCCGAGAACTGACTGGATGGTATTATACCTAACGTCAGATAGCAGTTCTCAGGTGACATGTGTGCAGATAGTCCGTTGACTTAAGGTCATCATTTGTCTCGTGTGAGTTCCCACTGTGCTTTGATTGTTACCCTACCACGGCTCAAAGGAGTCGTGCAAACAGGTTTCAGTTGGGCACAGTCCCGAGCCATGTGGAGGCAGTGAGTGACTGTTAGGGATTCGTCTCTCCCGGTATAGGGAGTTGATATCACACAGTGATCGGTTGGTCATTACCATAAGTCCCTGGCCAGGGCTGATTGAGAATTACTGATAGGTTGATCAGTAGATTCTCGGATGGTGATAGAGCCATACCGACACGACTTGTATGGTTGTTAGGGGTCTGACGTCCACCACCTCCCTAGATCGTACATGTGATACTCTTAGACGAACAGACCGGACTGCGCGGATATTGTCACAGACAGGCTCAGTAGGATTTCAGATGGGTTACCTCATCAGCTTTCTTATCGACAACTACCTGGGGACCGTTACGTACAGCTAGTGCCGCTTGCGGTCTGTGGTTAAACCCACTGCCAGCGTAGTAGTCGAGTCTTTAGAGTCCCACACAGAGTTTTCCCAAACCCAGGCGAAAAGATATAGAGGTCGTATGGTTTTACGACAAAGGTTCGGACGCATACGTGTTTAATCGCACGTACGACATTCGGACAGTTTTTACTAGCCGGCTTTGGTTTAAGCCAGATTCTAGTATCAGGTTATTGGAATTATACAGTCTAAAGTTTTTCCGTGTTTTCACGGATGAGAGGGGCGTTCTCGTAATTTTCCGAGAAGCTTCTAGAAGGATGTGACATAAAGAGAGAGGTGGCATTTTCATTTATTGATTTAGTGACTCATTGTGAGTGATTCATCATGTCATTAAAGCTTCATTTATTGCTTAATGACTCACATAATGAATCACCCACTTGATTAAATGAAACATGATGAATATTCACTTATTATTCATTTTCTTTCATATTCTTTATGTTTCATATATATCAAGTGAGAAGCTTTATTCAATATAATATTATCATTATCATCTTCTCACTCTCTCTCTTCAAGTTCTCTCTCCTTCACCAAACCCTAATCCTACCCTCATGAGTTGAGAACAAGGATTAGGAAAGACTAATTACTCCATAACCAATCTCTACATCACCTTAGCTACTCTATTTAGCAACTAGAGAAACTAAGTAACCTCAAGTTTAGAGGTTATAGCTTGGATTAGGGTTCTCGGGTGGATCGTCTATCACGGGAGAAAGCCGAAGAGGACATGGAGATCCAAAGAGGCCGTAGAGAACATCAAGACGAAGGACTAGAACCGTTTGGTATAATTTCTTCGCATAGTAGATTAAAACTCTAAAGCTTTTGTTAAAACTTGTATAGCAAACGATTCGTACGGTTAATCGATGTTTGATCATAGAACTTGATTGTTATTCATATTTCCGCCTCCCCACAAGTATTGGGGTGTTGAACATCGACTAACAGTGGTATCAGAGCCTAGCTAAACAAGTTTTAACTTAATCGCAAATTTGTACGAATTTCGAACGGAAAAACGAAACCGGAAAACCCTAAAAGTTACAAGTTTCTGTCGAATTTTAAATGAAGTCCAAAATTGGTTCAGGGATGTTCAGAAAGCTTGTTGTGACACCAGAAGAACACCCAAGAAATTTGGGGCCATGACTCGACCAAACGACCGCGGTTCCGCGGCGGATCCCACCGATCCGCCGCCCTTCCGCGGCCGAGTTGCCGAGTCATGATCCCAGTTTTCTTGGGTGGGTTCTCTGTTGAATTTGGGATTTTCTGGAATATTTAGTTTTTGCTCAGGTTTCAGTTTTACAGAGCAGATTTTGGAGCAATATTGAAAGTGTTTAATCGATCGAAATTGTACAGTATTTGCATATTGGATTATATCTGTGTTTGTATAATGTGTTCGTAAACCTCCCCTAACTGCTAGTATGTCGGTTGGCAGGGGGTTGCACATTTCTGTAATGTTTTTATCTGTTTGTGCATATAAACTGTATTGGACTGTTGTGGTGATTAGCCGGGTTTAGTGATGGGTTATTGTTTTAATTCATTTGATGTAATTGTAACAAGTTGTAATATTATTTCGCGGGGCACATCCAGGTTGCGGTTGTAGCCACCGTTGTATTATTTCTTTTTACTGTTTTTGCTCCTAGGACAGATCCAAGGTGGGGTACACAAACTGCCGGGCGGGTAGTTTGCCGTACCCGTAGGGATCTTGGGTGGGGTAACGGCTATTCATCACAACTGTGTAATCTGTCTTTTCTTGCAGGCTCAAAAGAAATACAGATTGCTTGCAAATCCAATATTTTTTATCTGTGTTCTGGAATGTATATCATTGCGTCAGACGAATGTAAAATATCTATATATATGATAGCTATTTAGACGTCGCTTATGTTTTACACCCGCGCTAGCCCAGCCCCCGCTCTGTCGTTAGTTAAGTAACCTAACGGGTGATGACGGGAACCAGTGGTGAATGCGGATGGCATAAGAGGACGTCATATTTTCGTTGTTATCTGTAATGATAGGTTAAAGATGGGACGCATTATTATTAATGCAAAGAAAATAAAACCTAAACTGAATCGTTGGAACAATTTCTAAAAACCACTCGGTTTTCTTGAAAAAGCAAATTTTAAATGCGGAGCTTAAACCACTCCTTTTAAAAAGCTATCATAGTTCCTTCGATCAAATCAAGTTCATTACGTTAACGGTTTTTTGCCAAAAACCAGCCGTAACCCTCCGTCGTTTCAGATAGACAGCACATCGTATTCATGCTATGCTTGTTGGCCTACGTCAAGGCATAGTGTATGGTAGCAGTGTGTGTGCCTATTTGTTGCATAGATAGATGCATTAGTTTAATACAGACGTACACCTTGTTGGCCTACGTCAAGGGCTTGTACGATGTATTTAAATTGATCAGGACAACGACGGGTAGAACTTGACTTGCGTCTTATGACTTGTTGGCCTACGTCAAGGTCTATAAGAGCTTGGGGTAAAAATCACATCGGGAGTTTCAAACATAAAGGAAACTTGCAGATTTAGCTTACCTTCTGGAGTGTGGTGACTAGAGTGGCTTCCATCTAGGGCATCATGCAATGATAGTTGGATCCCGATCCCACTGATGAGTAGGATTACTCTCGGGAATTTCTCTCACTTAACAATCAATGCTATAAACCAAGTAGGTGCCTAGAAAGGTGTTAGAGGGGCTACGCCTCCAGGGAAAAGAGGTTATTTAATTAAGGAACTTCACGAAAGCGTTGGAAAACCTCCCTCGAAGTACCAACACCAGCCTGGCTGAAAGGTTAAGCAAGTATTGTGACGTGTGATTAAATCCTGACTAGTTCTTCTTTTAGGTTTTGAAGAAGGATTTGAGGAAACAGTGGGAGCCATCCTGTTTAGATAAATTAATAAACCAATCTAAACTTGCAAGAGCATATGCTGAGTGTTTTCTTTTCTCTCTCTCTGGCAGCTACCATGACTGGACTAAAACTATTACTTGAAAAGAATATATTGACCGGGCAGAACTATAAAGATTGGCTAAGAAACGTCAATATTGCGCTGACTTATGACAAAGTTGCATATGTTACCACCGCTGTTCCTCCCCTTATCCCAGGACCAGATTCCTCAGTTGCGGACAAGGAAGTTCGTAAAACCTGGGATCTAGATTGTGAGCGAGCTAAGTGTATCGTGCTGGCGTCCATGAATAATGAACTCCAGAAACAGCACGAGAGTATGGATATTGCATCCATATTCCTCCATTGCAAGGAATTGTATGGTGAACACTCTCGTATCGCGAGGTACGAAACCTCAAGGAAACTCTTCCAGATGAGGTTAGCTCCAGGATCGCCTGTTGGAGAGCACGTCCTCAAAATGATCACCCTCATTGAGGAACTCGCAAACCTGGGATGCGTGCTAGAGAATGATTTGTACATCGACTTGATTTTGCAGTCCCTTCCCCACACCTTCTCTCAGTTCGTGCTGAACTTCAACATGCACGAAATGGAAGCGGGTCTTCCAAAGCTCCTCAATATGTTGAGGGTAGCAGAGACCTCCTTGAAAAAGGAGAAGACCCCCGTTCTGTATGTTGGCCAATCATCTTCTTCCAAAACTAAAGCGAAAGCTAAAGGGAAGAAGAAGATGAAGGTCACCAAACCGAAAGGAGGGGTCAAGAAGGTGCAGGGAACGAACAAGGCAGGAAGGGTGAAGGCAGAAAAGAACGAGTGTTTCTATTGTCACAAGCAGGGGCACTGGAAGAAGGATTGTCAGGCCTTCAAAGCCAAGGACATGAAGCAAGCAGTTGCTTCTACTTCAGGTGTGTTCGTAATCGAAAATTGTCTTTCAGTAAACTCTACTTCATGGGTACTTGATACCGGTTCTGGTTCTCACATCTGTAATTCTTTGCAGGATCTGAGAAACAGTAGAGTACTGGGGGCAGGTGATATGACTCTCCGGATAGGCAATGGAATGCATGTGGATGCAGTTGCAATAGGGGAATATCACCTAGGGTTGAATAGTGGAAACATTTTGGTATTGTATAACTATTTTTGTATTCCCAGTATGTTGTGTAATATTATATCAGTATCTTTATTGTCTAATAAAGGATATAATTTTGTGCTTGAAAGAAATGTCATGAACATTCTCCTAAATCAAGAACTGATTGGGTTTGGCACACTGGAAAACGGAATATACATACTTAATCAACCACAAATTTTCAATATTCAAAACACGCGTAAAAGAAAGGCTCCAGATTCGAATCAAGCCTTCCTATGGCATTGTAGACTTGGTCATATAAATGAAACAAGGTTGACTAAGTTACATAAAGATGGATATCTAGATTCGTTTGAATATTCATCATATGCAACTTGTCAATCATGTATCAAAGGAAAAATGACCAAATCTCCGTTCACCGGACACGGAGAAAGAGCCACCGAACTCTTGGGACTAGTACACAGTGATGTATATGGTCCGATGTCTATACATGCACGAAGTGGTCACTCCTACTTGATCACTTTTACTGATGACTTCTCTAGGTATGGACATGTGTTCTTAATAAAGCATAAATCCGAGGCTTTTGAGAAGTTTAAGGAGTATAAAAATGAAGTAGAAAAACAAACTGGTAAAAGCATCAAGACACTTCGATCCGATCGAGGTGGAGAATACTTAAGTACCAGTTTCCTTGAATACTTGAAAGCAAATGGAATACTCTCTCAGCTTACTCCTCCTTATACACCTCAGCATAATGGTGTATCAGAAAGAAGGAAGCGCACACTATTAGATATGGTGCGATCAATGATGAGTAGTGCTGAGTTGCCACTTTCCTTCTGGGGATTTGCTCTAGAATCAGCCGCATATCTATTAAATAGAGTTCCAACTAAGTCTGTACCTACCACTCCATATGAAATATGGTGTGGGAAGAGACCATATCTCAAGTATATAAAGATATGGGGTTGTCCGGCATATGTTAAAAAGCATAATCCGGACAAGCTCGAGGCACGATCGGTTTTGTGCAAGTTTGTAGGATACCCCAAGCATTCAAGGGGGTACATGGTCTACCACACTGAAGAACAAAAGGTGTTTGTCGCTCGTCACATTGTCTTCTTAGAGAGCGAATTTCTTGCAAAAGAAATTAGTGGGAGCACGGTAGAACTGGAAGAAATTCCAGAACCTCAAACTGTAACCGAGGACTTAGAAGAATCTCAGACTTCAATAGAACATGACGAACCAACGCCACTCCGCAGATCTAGTAGGCTTTCTCATCCTCCTGAAAGATACTATGGTTTCCTTCTTGATGGGGATCGAGAGGATTGCATCATCAATGATGATGAGCCTACTAGTTTTCAGCAGGCTATCACAAGTAGCGACTCAGTAAAGTGGCTGGATGCAATGAGATCCGAAATGGAATCCATGTACACCAATAAAGTATGGACTTTAGAAGTTGCTCCTCCTGGGGTAAAACCAGTTGGGTGCAAATGGATCTTCAAAAAGAAGATTGGTACATTTGGACAAGTGGAAACGCACAAAGCTAGACTAGTAGCAAAAGGTTTTCGTCAAAGACCAGGATTGGACTATGATGAAACCTTTTCACCAGTAGCTATGCTTAAATCCATTCGGATCATGCTTGCCATTGCTGCCTTCCATGACTATGAAATCTGGCAGATGGATGTAAAAACAGCTTTTCTAAATGGACATCTAGAAGAGAGTGTTTACATGGATCAACCAGAAGGTTTCTTAGATAGTGGGAGCAGCGGAAGAGTGTGCAAATTGCTTAAATCCATTTATGGCTTAAAGCAAGCATCGCGGAGTTGGAACATCTGCTTTGATGAAACAGTCAAGGAATTTGACTTCATCAAAAATGTAGATGAACCATGTGTTTATAGAAAGATTGTAGAAGGAGCAGTAGTCTTCCTCGTTTTGTACGTCGACGACATACTACTGATAGGGAATGATATCCCTATGTTACAATCAGTAAAGCTCTTCTTGTCACAGAAATTCTCTATGAAAGACTTGGGAGATGCATCATACATTCTGGGCATTAAGATCCATCGAGATAGATCTAATAGAATATTGGGACTTTCACAGTCCAGGTATATAGACACTATACTAAAGAGATTTAGTATAGAAGATTCCAAGCGCGGCAATATGCCCGCTTGTCACGGAATCACCCTCTCCAAAGACATGTCTCCAAAGACTGATAAAGAGAGGGCTCGCATGGGCATTATACACTACGCTTCGGCGGTAGGATCAATAATGTATGCGATGTTATGTACCAGACCAGATGTAGCTTACGCACTTAGTGTGGTAAGCAGGTATCAATCGGACCCAGGTGAGAAACATTGGATAGCGGTGAAGAACATTCTCAAGTACCTGAGAAGGACTAAGGAGATGTTCTTGATTTACGGCAATAAGGACCTCCAGGTAGAGGCTTTTACCGACTCCGGCTTCCAAAGTGACAAGGATGATTCTAAATCTATTTCGGGTTTTGTGTTTACCCTCAATGGTGGGGCGGTAAGTTGGAAGAGTTCCAAACAAGATACCGTCGCAGACTCAACTATGGAGGCTGAGTATATAGCTGCTAGTGAAGCCGCAAAAGAGGCTGTCTGGATAAGGAAGTTCATTTCTGAACTTCAGGTGGTTCCGACCATTGCCAATCCAATACCTTTGTATTGCGATAACAATGGCGCTGTAGCTTTAGCGAAGGAACCAAGGTCCCATCAGAAATCCAGGCATATCTTAAGGCATTTTCACCTGATCAGGGAGATCGTGGATCGTCGGGAGATCGAGATACGGAGAGTGGACACAAAAGACAACACGGCAGATCCATTCACCAAGGCCATTCCTCAAGTACAGTTCGAGAGACTTTTTGAGATGTTGGGCATGCGGTACGCAAGCAACTGGATCTGGTAGAGACAGTGAGTACTCATTGCGCCAATCATAGGCCTTAGTGCAAGTGGGAGATTGTTGGATATATATGCCCTAGAGGCCTACATTGTATAGGATGCTTGGGATATGTATGTACATGACAGTCTTGCTTGATATGATAGTACGCTATTTGGTTTGACTTTGTCTTAACGTATAATATATTTTACTTGGTATTTATATATATATGTTGATAAAGCCCATAGGGTGTTTGTCTGACTACCGGCGATGTGATGGCAGTCATACTAGTGGGAGCTGGATAGTCAATAGGCACACCCTTAGATGTCCCTGGTCGCAGGAGTATCGAGATTGGGCATCGATACTCCGGAGTAGACTAGTGTATACATATCTAGACCCTGACGAGGGGCGATGGATTGGTCCCGCAACCATTGGTGGTGTTCACCTAAGATTGTATACAGATGCTCACTGGATGTGAGTACACCGGACATGACTCGCCGAGAACTGACTGGATGGTATTATACCTAACGTCAGATAGCAGTTCTCAGGTGACATGTGTGCAGATAGTCCGTTGACTTAAGGTCATCATTTGTCTCGTGTGAGTTCCCACTGTGCTTTTATTGTTACCCTACCACGGCTCAAAGGAGTCGTGCAAACAGGTTTCAGTTGGGCACAGTCCCGAGCCATGTGGAGGCAGTGAGTGACTGTTAGGGATTCGTCTCTCCCGGTATAGGGAGTTGATATCGCACAGTGATCGGTTGGTCATTACCATAAGTCCCTGGCCAGGGCTGATTGAGAATTACTGATAGGTTGATCAGTAGATTCTCGGATGGTGATAGAGCCATACCGACACGACTTGTATGGTTGTTAGGGGTCTGACGTCCACCACCTCCCTAGACCGTACATGTGATACTCTTAGACGAACAGACCGGACTGCGCGGATATTGTCACAGACATGCTCAGTAGGATTTCAGATGGGTTACCTCATCAGCTTTCTTATCGACAACTACCTGGGGACCGTTACGTACAGCTAGTGCCGCTTGCGGTCTGTGGTTAAACCCACTGCCAGCGTAATAGTCGAGTCTTTAGAGTCCCACACAGAGTTTTCCCAAACCCAGGCGAAAAGATATAGAGGTCGTATGGTTTTACGACAAAGGTTTGGACGCATACGTGTTTAATCGTACTTACGACATTCGGACAGTTTTTACTAGCCGGCTTTGGTTTAAGCCAGATTCTAGTATCAGGTTATTGGATTTATACAGTCTAAAGTTTTTCCGTGTTTTCACGGATGAGAGGGGCGTTCTCGTAATTTTCCGAGAAGCTTCTAGAAGGATGTGACATAAAGAGAGAGGTGGCATTTTCATTTATTGATTTAGTGACTCATTGTGAGTGATTCATCATATCATTAAAGCTTCATTTATTGCTTAATGACTCACATAATGAATCACCCACTTGATTAAATGAAACATGATGAATATTCACTTATTATTCATTTTCTTTCATATTCTTTATGTTTCATATATATCAAGTGAGAAGCTTTATTCAATATAATATTATCATTATCATCTTCTCACTCTCTCTCTTCAAGTTCTCTCTCCTTCACCAAACCCTAATCCTACCCTCATGAGTTGAGAACAAGGATTAGGAAAGACTAATTACTCCATAACCAATCTCTACATCACCTTAGCTACTCTATTTAGAAACTAGAGAAACTAAGTAACCTCAAGTTTAGAGGTTATAGCTTGGATTAGGGTTCTCGGGTGGATCGTCTATCACGGGAGAAAGCCGAAGAGGACGTGGAGATCCAAAGAGGCCGTAGAGAACATCAAGACGAAGGACTAGAACCTTTTGGTATAATTTCTTCGCATAGTAGATTAAAACTCTAAAGCTTTTGTTAAAACTTGTATAGCAAACGATTCGTATGGTTAATCGATGTTTGATCATAGAACTTGATTGTTATTCATATTTCCGCCTCTCCACAAGTATTGGGGTGTTGAACATCGACTAACAAGGTCAAACGATCAGTAATAATATATATCCTCTATATGATAAAGTTTGAAGCATGATAAGGTGGCAAGGGTAAACATCTATACATCAGTGTAATACCAAGTGCTCGTGTCAGTGCCTCAGGTAGCAACATATCATAAATATGAGGTATCATCAATGTAATCATCAGGAAATCAGTGTCAACTATATCATGAAGTCTAAAAGTATGTGGATATCATCTAACTATGTAATCAATGTCTGTAAGTATGTGGATCTCGTCCACGTGTCACCCAATGACACAAAACATCATGCAGGTAAATATCATAAGCATATGCATGGAAATATGAGGATGTAAATCAACGTGTGTCCCTCGCGACACATCAAAATCATGGAACCTGAGTGTCCAGCATCGACACTCGAAAACATCATGAAACCCGTGCCAAGCATCGGCACGTAAATCCTCATATATCGGGCTCCGTCAGTCCGGATCGGCCCATATCATCTCTCGACTCCGGTCGGTATCCTCCGGATATCTGCCGAGCCAAAATACTATCACCGGTAGGTAATGGTCCCTCTGCCAGGCTGATCGCTTACTACACGACAGATCCGTTCTCGCCCCGGGGTACCATACCGGGTCCACCATGTACCCGCAATCGGCCTCATCCAGCTCCTCGAATCGGGTTTCACATGTCACACTCAGAACCAAGAAAACACATGGTGAACGCACTGAAATATCATATCAAAAGAAACCGGGTTTTTAAAACAGTACTTACTTTCTTTTGAAATAGCCACGGTTCTCAAATACAAAAATCCCATGAAAACAGCATATCTCAATGCGTATAATCATAAAGCATGATGTAGGCTATATATAACGGAAATTTAAGCATATCCGTTTGTCATATATCATGGAACAATACTATGCACGTATCAAGGGAAAAACCGCTCTTTTAAATGAATCAAGTTTTGAAATATATCATGCGGTTCCCAACTTACTCCAAGTCAAAAACAATATCATATAAAGGTGCATGCAACTATAGAAGATAATTCATGCAAGGTATCATATAAAATGAAGCAATTCTACAGTGTAGTGACTGTTGGAGATAGTGCCCTCAGAGTCAATTATTGGATCACAGGCACGTGATTGCAATGATTGAGGGAGGACCTATCCCAGGAGGACAGTCTTACTCGAGATGATAGTATGCTATCTGGTTTATCTTTATCATCGTGTACTGCTTTAGGTGACCTGACAGGTCGCTATTACACGTTGGTAGAGCCTCTAGGATTCTTGCTTGACTGCCAGCAGTATGAGGGCGATCATATACGTGGGAGCTGGTAGTCTATAAGCACATCCTTAAAAGGTCCCTAGTCGTGGGAGTTTCGAGACAGGGCATCGATACTCCAGAGTAGACTAGTGTATACAGTCGAGACCCCGACGAGGGGCGGTGGCCGGCCTCACAAGCCACTGGTGTCAGTTGGTTCACCTAAGATGTATACAGGTGCTCATTGGGTTATGAGTACACCGGACAGGGCTCGCCGGGAACATGCTAGTTGGTCTTATACCTGACGTCAGATAGCAGTTCCCTGGTGACATGTGTACTGGTTAGTTCATCGACCTGGGGATCGTCATTTGTCTCGTGTGAGTTCCCACTGTACTTTGATTACTACCCTACCACGCTCAAAGGAGACGTGCAAACAGGTTTTAGTTGGGTACAGTCCCGAGACACATGGAGGCTCTGAGCGGATCTTCAGGGGTTCGTCTCTCCCGGTATTGGGGGTGAGGTCGCGCTGTGTCTAGGAGAGCCATTACACGAAGCCCTCGGCCGAGGAAGGAGATTTACTGGTAGGTATTCCAGTAGTATCTCAGGGTGTTCTGGGCTACACTCCGACACGACTTGTACCGCTTTTGGGGGTCTGACTTTTACCAACTCCCTAGGCCCGCCATGCGATGATCATAAGACGAACGGACCGGACTGTACGGATATTGTCACTGACAGGCTCAGTAGGGTGTCAGGATGAGTTCGCTCATCGATGTCCCTTTTGGTCAATAGCTGGTGGCCCGTCACGTATGGCTAATACCTCTGACGTGCTAGTGGTTAAATCCACAGCCATAGTATTGACGAGTCTTTAGAGTCCACCACACATTCAGTTACTCAAGTTTCGGGCGAAAAGCTGTAGAGGCCGTATGGAGATATGGGAAGGTCCGATCAGATACGTGCGGTATTGCACGGATCAGGATCGGACAGTTTGTACTACAGGCCGTATGGATATATGGCAGGGTTCGATCAGATACGTGCGGTATTGCATGGATCAGGATCGAACGGATATTACTATCCGGCTTTGGTTTAAGCCAGATCCTAGTATAGTACAGTGTAGATTTTGTCTCATTGCATTTGTATTTCGGTCGGAATACAGATGCGGGTGTGTATACACAGTATCGGGGTTTTCCTGTAATTTATTACGGGACCGGTTTTTTGGAGTTGCCAGTTTGCTTTCCGTTTCGGCCAATTTCCTTTGTATCGTTCATTGGCCGAAGATTGGTGGAGGAGGGCTTATTTGCATTTGTGCAAATAAGTATTTGTGGAGGGTGTTCTTTGCATTTTGTTGGATCATGATGGTTGCACCATCCCTTGACCATTTGACTTCTTCTTTCATGATTGCTTGACTTTTTGTAAGCAATCATGGTTGTTGATTAGTTGATGGAGTATGGATTTATTTGTGATGATTGTTTCTTATGATGATTTTTTCTCTCTTGCATTATGAGAGTGGTTCTATCATCCATTGACCTCTCTCTCATTCTCACTCCCACCTTGAGACATGGCCGGCCAAGCATGTATGGGGGCTGTCCCATTTTGTGGGGGGTGATATTTGGATGATCTCATATCATTTTCTTTCACAAAATTCCCAAGAAAAACTCCATTGTTCATCCCTCCACCAAAGGCAACATTGTAAACCCCAAAATGAGACATGAGCACTACACATTCTACAGCAAATCTTGGGCACGTCGACTCGTCAGCTTCGTGCCCGAGTTGCCTCGGTATAGAGGTGGGAGCCCGTAAAAGATGTAGCCGACGTGGTGCCCTTCCGACGAGGAGGTGGAGACTGGAGACTCCGCAGGAGATCGGGACGACGACGAGAAGACCGGAGGACACGGATCGCTCGGTATATCTCTCTTCCCCATCTTGTTGTTAGCTAGGACTAGTTAATGGTACGATCCGGGTTTTAGTGCGCGGTGGTGCCGGTTCAAGAAAATTAAAGTTAGCCATCGCTTCCGCATTTGGCCTCGGGATGGAGGCCGGGACGCCGCCGTGCACTTACAGTGGTATCAGAGCCTCGCCATTAACAATGTCTAGCTTGGTCTAATGTGTTTTACATTTCCGATCGAACAATTTTCCAAAAACCGTATTTTTCTTCACATCAGTTTCTGTCGAAATTTTTTGAAGTCCAAAAATTTTTCAGGTTGTTTCAAAATGATGTGTAGGACAATCTAAGAGTTCTGGGAAAATTTGGTCTCGTGAACAGTCTAAACGACCGCGGAACCGCGGCCAAACCCATGCTTGGGCCGCGGTTCCGCCGCGACTTGAACTGATCAGTGTACCAAAATTTTCCAAAAAGCTCCTGGGTTGAAAATATGGGTTTTGGAATATTAATTTTGGGCCCAGAATTTCTTGATGTGCTACAGTAGTACTTGGGGCCCACTTGTTATAATTTTGATCGATTGGATATTATAAACACATTTTTTCACAGTATTTACATTATATCTGCGACCGTGAATGTCACTTGATCGGTAAATCCTGTCTAACTGCTATAGCCCGGTTAGACGGATTTGCGAACGTGACATTCACGTTGATGTTCTGTGTTATGCTGTGATGTTGTGGATCGGCCGTGGGGGATAGCCTGCATGCAATGCTAGTACAGTTGTGGTTGTATTATGTACATTTGATATTGCGGGGCGAGCGTCCGACATGTGGACTGCCGTCACTGCCTGTTTGTATTATTATTTTGGGGCACGACCAGGTTGCGGTCGATGTACCCGTTGTATGTATATTTTACTTTCTGTACTAGGATTACCCCAAGGTGGGGTGCACGGATAGCCGGGTTCTAGAGGGCAACGGGCCCGCATCTCATGGCATTGAGACGGAGGGGGCTTCATTCTAGGATTGGCGGGCTATTCGCCGCACTCGTAGGGGTACAGGTTGACCCAAGAGGGGTGCCCAACTTACCGGATTCCGTGAAGTGTTGGGTGGTCCATTCATGGTGCTGAAGGGGGCTGCCTCGCTTCAGGTTTTGGCGGGTAACTTGTCGCGCCCGTAGGGGTTTAGCATTTCATTGCACAGGCTATCCACACGACCAGGAGAACGTCGGGTTTCAGTAGTGGCTCTGTGAAACCCGGGGATCCCAGATATCTGTATTGTTCTGTGATGCTGTACATTTCTGTGATGTTGCATTTTATCATGCCTTGAGCGAAATATAATATATTGGTATATATATTAGTAGATGTTGTATATGTTTTACATCCGCGCTAGTCCAGTCCCCGCTCTGTCGTTAGTTAGCTAACCTAACGGGTAATGACGGCACCCAGTGGCGAATGCGGATGGCATATACGTACGTCATATTATTTTCGTTCTTTGTGGTGTGATCAATTGATGGGACTGCGTTGATTCAGATCAATGCAAGTCAAAAACAAACCTAATCTGATGTTGTTGGAACACTTTTCAAAAAGCTGTTATTGCAAGGACGTTCTCTTTTGTTTTGCATCGTGGTATTCAGTTGGAATATCCTGCTCCTCAGTCGACGAGGCAAGGGCCGAGATCCCTTCACCGGGAGTGACCCCTTGGACAGAAGTTTGCGTCAGGGCAATAACTTCACTATAGCCGATTACTTTTGCTTTGTATCGTGGTATTCAGTTGGAATATCCTGCACCTCATTCTACGGGGAAAGAACCGAGATCCCTTCACCGGGAGTGACCTCTTTAGCAATGGTTTTCGTCACTATATTTTCAAAAAGCTATCCAGTTCCTTCAACGATATCAAGTTCATTACGTTAAAGGTTTTCGCCAGAAACTATTCGTAGCCCTCCGTCGTTTCAGACGGGTAGCACGTAGTATTCATGTTATGTTTGTTGACCTTCGTCAAGGCATAGTGAATGGTAGCTACTTGTTACCTTTCTGCTGCATAGATAGATGCGTTGGTTTGGGACAGTCGTATAGCCTTGTTGACCTTCGTCAAGGGCTTGTACGGGTGGGTTCAAATTAACCTGGACAAAGACGGGTAGAACTTGACATGTGACTTATGATTTGTTGACCTTCGTCAAGGTCATAAGAGCATGGGGTAAAAATCCACATCGGGAGTTTCTAAAGAAACTGAAACTTGCCAGATATGCGCATACCTTCTGGAGTGTGATGACGTGAGCGGATTCCGTCACGTTATCATGCGATGATAGTTGGATCCCGATTCCCACTGATGAGTTGGTATACCCCTCGGGTGATCCCGACTAATTCGTCTTACAGGTTTGGAGGAGAATTTGACGGTACAGTGGGAGGTTTCCAGATTAGATAAATTGGTAACCATTCTGATATAGGTTAGAGTGCACGCTGAGTGTTTCTTTTCTCTCTCTCTTTGGCAGCGACCATTGACCCGACCCTAAGACTATGACTCAGTGACCAAGTTGACCGAACCTTCTTAAACACTGGGTTTTGGATTGTCAGAGTCGCTAACCTCATTGCCACTCCTACTTTTACTCTTTTCTCCAGGACACCCCGTATTACTACGAACGTCCACTTCCATTGGACAAAACCATCGTATGGTTAGATACGAACTCGAAGGAATTTATTCGAGGATGGTTTCCGGTTCTGGAGAAAACGGATAGGATTATTCAGTTTTTTTTTCCTTTTACCTTCTCTCAGGTTGCGAGTGCTCCTTGGTTTAGGAGACAGTACACCTATTACGCAAATTGGATAGTCTTCTTCCAAACCATAGGCAGGTGCCGACCGGTAGGGAATGAAGAAAACCAATTAGCCTAACGATGGTGTACAGAAGGTATTATGTAAAGACAAAGAAAGGGATTAGAAGGAGGGCAAAGTAAATTGCGACTGCTATTCACGACCAAACCAAGTATTTCATTACCACTCCCATTTCACCTTTGTATTTCTCCAGGACACTCCGTATCACTACGAAGATCCACAGTTTATTGGATACTCCATCGTATGGTTATATACGAACTCGAATGGAACTTGTTCCAGTTCGGGGATAGATTCTGGTTCAGGAGAAATAGGAATAAGGTTTATTCGGTTGTCTTTTATCTTCACCTTCTCTCGCTTTGCGAGTGTTCCTAGGATTAGGACAGTACACCCATTATGCTTATTGGATAGTCTTCTTCCAAACCATAGGCTGGTGCCGAACGGTAGGGAAGGAAGAAAACCATTTGGCCTAAAGGGGTGTGCAGAAGGTAATGACTAAAGACATATAAAGAGATTTGGAGAGGTGGCAAAGAATTATACGGTTACAGTCATGAATCTGGAAGAGGCATTACTAGGAATACCGGGATACCCCATCGAAACATTTCAATGTTTCAGTTTCACTGTGTACTGTTAAAGGAAAACTGATTTCCCAATTAAGACACTTGCTCCAGGGTATGTATTTACCAGGTATGATTCTCACATCTGTATGTTTTACAGATGATGAGTGGGAGTAAGTTATTGGGAATTGGGTGATCATCCTTATTATATCGGGATTCGATGTAATCGGTGATATTTGAGGAAATCACCTGGGTTGTTTGCCGGTCGGCAAATATTTGGTTTTGAATATCCGCTGTTATGCACCAATTTCAAATTGATATATCTGTACGTCTATTTTCATAGAGTGAGATATACCTTTTTGAAATTATGTCTATGACATTTACCTATATCAGTGGATGGTTAGGTAAGGAGCATTAAACAGCGGTGTAATTCTTCTTAACCATAAGTACCGTTTTCAACCTACGACACACAGTAAATGAGTTATCAGACTCAAGGGAATTATACAGAGTATTGTATAATGTCCAGGGTCCATCAGGACAGAGGGGGTTGGTCCTCGTACTATATTCGGTTTACTTATGACTTCTCTAGTTTTTAGACAAGTGTTTCGTGGAAACACAGGGTCCGAATTTTGAGAAGTTATAGGTATTTGAATAAAGTAGAGAACCAGATATTGCAATTATCGGGATTCTTCAAAGTGATCGGAGATGTAGATACTTGTGTAGGGTATTCAGTTGATAGTAATGGTTAAGAGAACTTGCTTCTCTTTCAGGTTACTCATAATTGGAAGCATTCCTAAGTTGAGTAACGCTGATCGGCCTCTTTCCATTTAGTTGACATGCACTGGAGACAGCTGCATGATTTGAATCTGGTTCAATTAAATCAGTGCCTCTGGTTCTATATTGGATATAGAACAGTTCGTATCTTAACATTGTTAAGGTACGGGGAGTTGTCCGGATTATGCTTAAAACCAGACTCTGGATAACTCAAGGCACGTTTCTGTAATGGCTGTTTGTAGGTTGACCCAGGCTATGACGAGGGTTGACTTTCTATAATCTGGAAGATCAATAGTGATATTGTTCTAGACTCGCCACAGTTTTATTAAAAATGGATTTTTTCAGAAAAACAGTAGTGGGAGTATGGTAGAACTGGAAGTGATTCCAGAACCACAAACGATTACTGAAGATTTCATAGGAACCTAAAGATTCAATATGGCTTGACATTCTATTGGCCACTCCGCAGATAAAGTGGGTAACTTCAGGCACCCGAGAGGTACTCCGGTAACTTCAAGGACGGTGACAGGGAAGTTCTTGTTTACCCACACTTGCCATTGCTGTTGTTCCAGGCTGCGAGACCCGGCAGGAGGATGAGTATAGCGTCGTTCTGAACTGGCTTCAGAAGTGTACGTGTATATGACTCTGCCAGAGGGTTGTCGTAGTCAGTGGGAGCAGCGGAAGCATTGGTGGACAGGTAGCTTATGTCTATTTATAGACAAAAGCAGATATAGCGGATAGAGATCATCCATTTCTGATGTGACAGTCATAGGTTTGACTTCATCAGAATAGGGGATGGATCTGTTGAGAAGGTGGTAGGGTGTGATGTCCTGGTATTTGGATGACATACACAGAGTAGGAAGTGATATTCCTATACTACAATCGGTTATACTTTGGTCGTCACACAGTGGTTTCTCCACATGGGACTTGGACATTATATCAAACATACTGGTTACTAGATCAATGGTTTTAGATCTAGATTTGGGTGCTTTCCTAATTAAGGGTACTTAGACAACATTCTAAGAGTATTTAGAATGGACGACTCCTTGCACGGTAGTGTACCTGCAGGTGATGGAGTCACCCTCTCTAAAGGTGTCTTACAGACTAAAGGGGAGAGGGATGTGCATGATTGGCAGATCACTTGCTCAGGCAATTGAGTCAATCATAAGATGTCAAGTACCACACCAGATGTTGTTCTTACACTAGATGCAATAAGTTGACATTGATCCAATCCTGAAGAAACAGTCGGAAGCAGTTTTAGAACATAAGTAGATGTTCTAGGGATATGATAACGATAGCCTCATTCGGGAGACAGTTATCATTCCAGGCTTCCAAAGTGACCTGGACAACAAGGAGGTTGTCAGAGTTATAGTTTTCCTTCTGACGAGGGGCAGTATTTTGGACAGGTGGTCTAAGGCAATACTGAGGGAGGCATGGCGCAGGTTACTGATTGAGTTCAGTTGACGATACAGTCTAAGAAGTTTGGATTTGGAGTTCATTTATGAGCTAAGTCCCATCAGACATCCGGACACATTCTAAGACAGGTATTGCTCATTTCGGGAAATGGGTTTCTCCGCGAACATGAGATATAGAGAGACATAGAAAGAGACATCAAGGCGGATCCACTCACTAAGGCTATTCCTCGAACGCAATAGTTTCGCAAGCGAGCTTTGTGAGACTGACTAGTAGAGGAGTTGGGTGTTCGGTATCACACGGGCTGTGAGTATGCGACATCGCAATAATTAGCCTTGAGTGCAAGTGGGAGATTGTTGGAGATAGTGCCCTCAGAGTCAATTATTGGATCACAGGCACGTGATTGCAATGATTGAGGGAGGACCTATCCCAGGAGGACAGTCTTACTCGAGATGATAGTATGCTATCTGGTTTATCTTTATCATCGTGTACTGCTTTAGGTGACCTGACAGGTCGCTATTACACGTTGGTAGAGCCCCTAGGATTCTTGCTTGACTGCCAGCAGTATGAGGGCGATCATATACGTGGGAGCTGGTAGTCTATAAGCACATCCTTAAAAGGTCCCTAGTCGTGGGAGTTTCGAGATAGGGCATCGATACTCCAGAGTAGACTAGTGTATACAGTCGAGACCCCGACGAGGGACGGTGGCCGGTCTCACAAGCCACTGGTGTCAGTTGGTTCACCTAAGATGTATACAGGTGCTCATTGGGTTATGAGTACACCGGACAGGGCTTGCCGGGAACATGCTAGTTGGTCTTATACCTGACGTCAGATAGCAGTTCCCTGGTGACATGTGTACAGGTTAGTTCATCGACCTGGGGATCGTCATTTGTCTCGTGTGAGTTCCCACTGTACTTTGATTACTACCCTACCACGCTCAAAGGAGACGTGCAAACAGGTTTTAGTTGGGTACAGTCCCGAGCCACATGGAGGCAGTGAGCGGATCTTCAGGGGTTCGTCTCTCCCGGTATTGGGGGTGAGGTCGCGCTGTGTCTAGGAGAGCCATTACACGAAGCCCTCGGCCGAGGCAGGAGATTTACTGGTAGGTATTCCAGTAGTATCTCAGGGTGTTCTGGGCTACACTCCGACACGACTTGTACCGCCTTTGGGGGTCTGACTTTTACCAACCCTCTAGGCCCGCCATGCGATGCTCATAGACGAACGGACCTGTCCCAACCCGAAAGTACGGAACATGACCGGCACTTAGACTACGAACGTCTGAAGGCGTACGTATGCTAAGTAAGCCGAAACCTAGAAATCCAAACCAAGAGAAGTAGTAGAGAATAGGAAGAACCATATCAAATCAACCTGTATGCAACATAATATACAACGCCTAAAGGCGAGGATCACAACAGAAATGGAACTCAACCAGCAAGAAACTCAAGAAATATAACATGCTACTCTATGGTCGAAAGAATAACATTACTGGTCTCTATCTCAAAAAATACAAGTTTGGTTGATGGAACTTCTAGATACAACTGAAATATAATATACAAGGTATAATGATGGGTAAGATACAATAAACCCACCTACTAGCAAGTCACCCGAAAGGAAACCGTGCCCGCAAAGCCGTAATGAAATCCGTACGGCAACACCTGCAAGAAACTGGGGCACAACGGGGGTGAGTTGCCAACTCGTGAGTAGAAAAAGAACTACGCACAGAAATCGCACAAATAACGCAACCTAGGTCAATGATCATAATATATCCTCAAATATAAAAATAACATGTAGCCTATAACAAGGCTAGGGTAAATATCTAACCCGAGTGTAATCTCATGTGCCCGTGTCAGTGCCTCAGGCAGCAATATATCATGTGAATGAGGTATGAATGCATAAAAACAGAATACATGTAAATGAAGAAACTGTTTTCATAAATTAGTGAGATTTTCTTTGTATTTTTAAAATGAGGTATCATAAATGAAATCAGCATCAACAGTGTCTAGCATCGACACAAAACATAAATCTCAATGTCTCAAAACCTCAGGCTCCGGCCATCCGGACTGGCCTGTATCATCAAATCAAATCTCAGTACCTCAATATCTCGAAATCTCAATGTCTCAATCTCAATATCTAGGGCGCTGTCAGTCCATACCGGCCCCTACCATCCATCTCAAGACCACGACGGTATCCTCCGGATATCCGACGCATCGGGTAAAATCACCGGTAGGTAGTCTCCCCCTGCCAGGCTCATCGTCATCACCACGAGCTTCTTGCCCCGAGGTACCTTACCGGGTCCACCATGTACCCGAAACGGTTCATCCAACTCCTCGAATCGGGTCTCCAAATCCATCAGCAAACTCATGGTGGACGACTCATACATCATGGGAAAAACCGTGCTTTTTATTTAAAAAGAGAAAGAAGAAGTTTGTATATGTTTTGCGGTTTTCCCCAAATCCAGAAAATCTCATGGAAATCCAAATCCAAAACCTCAATAGCACGTAAAAAGTGAATATATGAATAAGAATCCATGAATGCGGCATAACAATGAATAACAGTATGCATGAGGTAGCAGGTAATAACTACAATGTCTAAACTAACATATAAGGAAAGTACACTAATATCATGTCTAAACTATTAGCTAACAGGCTATGTCAAGCAATAATATTTTCTAAGGTGTACGTGACATGGCAATTACCGATGAAGATGTGTGTGAGCCGGCAAGTAAGTGTACGTGGTACATACGCATCATCGGTAATGGTGCTGGTGTCCTAACCACAAGATATCAACAGTAGAATATGAAGCATAATATAAGCATGTGATGCAGAGCAAACAACAATAATGAGCGGGAGCTGAATACTAGACGCAACGATAACTAATCTGTTTTAACCTAATATAAGTCCTACAATGGTGCCTTTTGAAATAACACGAATCGTGGGGTTTTGAAAATAGGGGCTACGGTGTTTTTAAGAAAAGATACGTTTTTTGAAATATCCGTAGGATCCCTTAGGCTGTCTTTAAAAATACGCACGATTCGTAAGCTTTGAAATAGGTAGGAACCGAATCTAATCTAACAACTAACTAAACTAAAGGGCTACGCTACAAGCTAGACTACAGGTAAGGAAACCGCCTAACATCTGAGTCGATACATATACATACCTGTATATATATTATTCGGTGATCCCGCCTCAATAATATCATATCTATAATCAGACATCCCAAGTCAAGAGTGCGGATCAATCATCAAGATATAGCTCGTACGTAAATCTGTCGTACGGCATCCCCAAATCTGGGTACGGGTCAATATCATATTCCTCACACTATTCCTCTGGTATCCTCTTTATCCAAGATCATAGTCTAGGGTACTGACCTATGTCTAGTACAATACTGATATCGCCTAAGTATGCATGCACGTGTGTAAAAACTACGTCAAGGACCCGCTACAACGTCATGTCGTATCTAAGATACGAACCCTGCTATATCACCGATCTCACGGCCTCAAATCAAATCTCATCGACTCAGCTCAATCCCAAGTATCATCCTCAAATCCGTATGTGAACACATAGTCCCATAACCATGTGAACCCATAACTATAAAGAATCCCATGAGCACATATCAATAGGAATGTATGCAAGTATGTATGTGTGTATGTGTAGTGCAACACTACCCTAGGGTTCGCAACACTAAGGTAATCCAACACACCAATATCCATCCTAAGCAACGTTATTAATCCCAAATAACATATAATAAATTGTTGGTGTGTATACGCATCCGTATACACCACCACGGACTGCGGGGGTGCTATACGCCATCCACCCGACTTCTCCCCGTAGATATAAATCTACTCACCTGGTCCTCGCTAGCCGGTGCCGACGTCGCCACGCGCTTGCTTGTCGTCTCGAAGTCCGCATGGGGTTACCTACATATCATAACGCACCATATCGCATTAAAACTAAACTCGAAATCGAAACGGCATACGAAAATCAAATCGGCACGCGTATCACGCATAGGTCCAAACCTATCGCCTACGCATGCAAGAATAGTCAAACCAACCCTCGATGTCGATGTACAAACGTCAAACCATCGAGAAAAATCCAATCACACTCATTTACACATTCACGAACACTAATTTTAATATAAACTAGGTTAAAACTCACAAAAACCCCAATTTCACTTAAAAAGTCAATTTTCCGAAAATCTAGCAAGCACAATTCGCCGTTTTTGTACAAAACATGATGTTTAAATGAATGTAGCGGCCAATATACTTATTAAATATCTTAAATAAGTCATAGAAATAATTTCCGGAATTTAATCTCATTAAATTCCAAAAACTCTAATATTCTAGTTTACAAAAATACCCTTTTTAACAATTTCAAAGCAAAAATGCACAAACAACAATCTAGCTTAGATTTGCATGATCTAAAACATTAAACCACACTTAATAAAGTTAATGAAGTCATGAAAAACCTAAACACATTTTTAATCCCAAGTATTTAACCAAATTCAAAAATCTAGTAGGCAAATTAGCACATTAGCACAATTTTTTTAAACTAACCATTAGCACTAGCTACTAATCTTGTATTAACATGACAAAAAGCCTAAATATAACACACAATCATACACCAATTTTACAAAACCCTAACTTGCATTCAAATTCATAACTTGAATTCCAAAACTTGCAATTAAACTCACATATCCAAATTAACACTTAATTAAATTAGCTTAAGTAATTAGTAACCAATTAAGTAACAAAAATGTTTAGAATTATACCCAAAAACATTTGAAGATCCACAAGCATCCATGGCCTCCCAAAATGCTCTCTTTTCACAAAGATCCATGCTATACGGGCTAAGCTAAAATGGGTAGGAGTCGGATTTGGGTTTTGGGATTTTTTTTTTGACAGATTTGAAGCAATTTTTGATGAAGTTTGAAGAGAAAAGAGAAGGGAATTGGGGGGGGCTGCTGCTGCTGTAGGTGGGGGGGCTGCTGGAATGGGAGTGGGAGAGGAGAGAGAGGGAGGTAGAGAAAGTGGGGGAAGAAGTCAAAGTCAAGGTAAGGTCAAAAGTCCACCTAATTCACCCATTTTCTTTTCTTTTCTTTCATATCTTTTCCTTTGAAAATCATGTGGGGAAAAATATGGTGGCTGCTGAATTCAGCCATGGGGAGGAGTAAGTGGGGGTGTATGGGTGTGGGTACGGATGGGGGGTGATGAAAAATGATAAATACAATACCCCAAGCATCCATTTACGCTAAAAAAAGCCTTTTTTCTTCAATAATTTCTAAACCGTTTTGGCAAATGATTTCATTCCAAAAACCACATGATAAAATTTTATTTAATGTTTTATGATGCACAAAATTTGTTTCAACTCATTCCAATTTGTAATTTTCCCTAATTAAATGTATTAGTAACGGCTTAAAATAATAATAAAATAATATTTTTTTCAGAAAATTTGAAATTTCACCAGCGGCTCAATAAACACCAAATAATAGCAATTACATAGGTAGAATATGTATATTTAATTTTTATAATAAGATATTTGTAATTTGACTTTTTACAGAAAACCCTCTTATTTTACCGATTTTTCGAAATTTCACCGAAACGATTTTCAAAACGTTACAATCTTCCCCCCTTAAAGAAATTCGGTCCCCGAATTTAAATTCAAACTCCCCCAAATACTAAAACATCTAAGAAAAACCATCAAGTCGTCGGGGCTCCGAAATTGTAACTACATAAAACAAATCGTAGCGCAGCGCATGCGCTTGAAAAATGAGCATATAACTCAAATCGAAACTCCGTCAAGCATCCCTCAATCATCGGAGTCATGGAGAAGACATCAATGCCAAATCCAAATCAAAACCAATATGACATAACTCGAAACTATACATGTAAATATCGAATCTATATATGTAAGTATCTGAAGAAAATGTATGCCAAATCTCTTTAAGTCGCTGTGCAACGCGTATAACACTGCACAGTGGCGGACGTCTATCATAAGAAAATAACTATATACATATACCTTTGTTTGAAATGTACGTTCCGCCGTTTTGGAAACAATTTAGAAGGGTCTCCTTGTTTTAAACATTTTGTGTCATATCAGACACGTAGGTAAATACTGAGGCTATAGCTCGCTTTTTGGAAATCCCTTCAATAACTATCAATGCATGTAAAATATATTCAGGTACTGTCCTCTGACTAGTCCTGCTCAGTACGAAAACACATAGCAATATCATAAAAATGTACTGCTCTATACGAAATAAATCCCAAAATATGCACATGAATGCTACGTGCGTCTGGTGCGCACCGAAATCAAAATCCATGAATGTGCCATACATGCGCACAGAAACAACATCTAAGTGCATCGAGTGTGCACGAAACATCTGTCGTAGGCAACGTATGTGCCTGACAGCAAAATCAGGTGCATCTGACATGCACGAAAAATCTCGAATTAGTGCATCTGGTGTGCACCAAATCGCATCTCGTAACAGGCGCCCAACATGCGCTAAAAATCGAAATCTGGTGCATCCATCATGCACAAAATCAACTCAACTGTATGAAACCCATAAAATCATAAACATGAGAAACCAAGGCACGAAAATGATGTCAAGTCCAACAACTGTGCAAAATCGTAAATCCTCAATCATCAAAATCAAATTATGCGAATAAATCACCCAAAACATCGAAATCAAATATGGCGGAATAGTACCGCTCAAGCGCATCCTCTACGAATCTCGGGCCAACTGTCGCGGTCACTGGTGGGACGTCTCATTGATGATCATGAACTCTGGCCTGCTGGTGTGCGTAACAATGACCACTCCTGGGTCCAAGTCTTCTCTATGAATTGTCAATATCACGATCAATCGGCTCATCGGCCCTGTCGGATGTGCTAACGGGGACGATTCCATTCTGGCACTTCTCTGGTCATCTCTCGGGCAGTCATCGCGACCACTCGTAAAGCAGCATGTCACTATCGTCGGTCTCTGGCTCTCTGAATGTACGTGACACATCTGATCCTGGATGCAAGTATCATTGCAGCAGTGTCTTGGAAGGAATCCTGCTCAAGGTCTCTTCCAAGCCTCATCTCTGCCAAATGTCCAGGAGTCATCGTCCTTACCATGTCTGCTTCTTGCTTCGTAACGGCTGCATACTCAGCGCGACTCTTTTTGGAAGGTATATCCAATAACAATGCCTCGGTATGCGCATCGCATCTCTGATGTCAGCGGAGGGGAACGTCATCATATCCAGATCGTGTACGAACCTCTTACTCCATTTTTCTCTAATGTCGACCGCTTCGGACTCGTCTGGTCGTGGCTTCATGGACTGAGCATCCAACGGCTATCCTCGTATCTGGAGTCTCCCAAGAATTGCATCTCACCATCTAGCATCCGAATTAAGTCGAGCCATCCGATCGAGTCGTCAAAACCTCATAATCCCCCAAGACCTCAATATCTTGGGTACGGTATAATAGTATCGAGTACATACCACAGCATCGGTGGTCCAGCTGTAGAAGGGCAAACCCAAGCCTCACTAATGGCGCCGCAGAACTGCCGCAAACCCTAAGGTTCAAAGGCTTTCACATGGTCATTAAGTCGAGTTAGGGTTTTATTCTTCTAGAGGGACCATAAAATTGCCTGCATGTCTTTCCGAATACTTTAAACTTGGAATAATAGGTTACTGACATTCGATCATCTCTGTCGACTCTCAACGTCTCTGCGTGAAGTCGTCTCTAGCTGGAATCAATCTATCTGATGACCTCGCAACGGGGTAGCGAACAATCCACATATCCTAGTCATTCATCCTCGGTGACTAGTGATCTCCTATAATCTCTTAGTACAACCTCGTACTGCAATAGCTCCAACATCTGGGCAAAATCCCGTCGTTCACAGCAATAACTGGCTCACTCGTCTGCACGCTGAACAGTGCCTCAATCATCATGAATGAGCAATACATCAACGATCATCAGTATCTGGCTGGCCTCTGTCAGTGGCTCAATCCTCTAGTGCTGATCGGCACGTCCAAGTAATCTCATACAGCGATCCATCAAATGCTCGTGGCGCAAAATACAATCAAGACACATCTCTGCAAACGTGTGTCTCCGAAATAATGCTCTGGTCAGTCCTTGTTCGTAACGAGCTCATGCTGACCGCAACTCTAACCGTAGCTCTCCCTGCCCGTAACCATAGCAGCAAAACCAAACTGGTACCGATGAGGCTAGATCAGGAAGGAATATAATACTGAACAAGGAAATGTACATCCTAAGGCTTCATAAGTGGAGTGGCGTGTCGTAAATATGCCGCGGAACATATCAACGGTACGTCACTCTACTTTAGTCACCTATTCCATCAACCAAGGGTCATCCTATACTCCTAAGGTAAAAACCTAACGCTTTGATACCAACTTTGTCCCAACCCGAAAGTACGGAACATGACCGGCACTTAGACTACGAACGTCTGAAGGCGTACGTATGCTAAGTAAGCCGAAACCCAGAAATCCAAACCAAGAGAAGTAGTAGAGAATAGGAAGAACCATATCAAATCAACCTGTATGCAACATAATATACAACGCCTAAAGGCGAGGATCACAACAGAAATGGAACTCAACCAGCAAGAAACTCAAGAAATATAACATGCTACTCTATGGTCGAAAGAATAACATTACAGGCCTCTATCTCAAAAAATACAAGTTTGGTTGATGGAACTTCTAGATACAACTGAAATATAATATACAAGGTATAATGATGGGTAAGATACAATAAACCCACCTACTAGCAAGTCACCCGAAAGGAAACCGTGCCCGCAAAGCGGTAATGAAATCCGTACGGCAACACCTGCAAGAAACTGGGGCACAACGGGGGTGAGTTGCCAACTCGTGAGTAGAAAAAGATCTACGCACAGAAATCGCACAAATAACGCAACCTAGGTCAATGATCATAATATATCCTCAAATATAAAAATAACATGTAGCCTATAACAAGGTTAGGGTAAATATCTAACCCGAGTGTAATCTCATGTGCCCGTGTCAGTGCCTCAGGTAGCAATATATCATGTGAATGAGGTATGAATGCATGAAAACAGAATACATGTAAATGAAGAAACTGTTTTCATAAATTAGTGAGATTTCCTTTGTATTTTTAAAATGAGGTATCATAAATGAAATCAGCATCAACAGTGTCTAGCATCGACACAAAACATAAATCTCAATGTCTCAAAACCTCAGGCTCCGGCCATCCGGACTGGCCTGTATCATCAAATCAAATCTCAGTACCTCAATATCTCGAAA
Source organism: Agapanthus africanus (assembly GCA_030015575.1). Lineage (NCBI taxonomy): Eukaryota > Viridiplantae > Streptophyta > Magnoliopsida > Asparagales > Amaryllidaceae > Agapanthus > Agapanthus africanus. The sequence goes on from JASDDO010000004.1 coordinate 216,044,955, forward strand.
TCTCAATGTCTCAATCTCAATATCTACGGCGCCGTCAGTCCAGACCGGCCCCTACCATCCATCTCAAGACCACGACGGTATCCTCCGGATATCCGACACATCGGGTAAAATCACCGGTAGGTAGTCTCCCCCTGCCAGGCTCATCGTCATCACCACGAGCTTCTTGCCCCGAGGTAACTTACCGGGTCCACCATGTACCCGAAACGGTTCATCCAACTCCTCGAATCGGGTCTCCAAATCCATCAGCAAACTCATGGTGGACGACTCATACATCATGGGAAAAACCGCGCTTTTTATTTAAAAAGAGAAAGAAGAAGTTTGTATATGTTTTGCGGTTTTCCCCAAATCCAGAAAATCTCATGGAAATCCAAATCCAAAACCTCAATAGCACGTAAAAAGTGAATATATGAATAAGAATCCATGAATGCGGCATAACAATGAATAACAGTATACATGAGGTAGCAGGTAATAACTACAATGTCTAAACTAACATATAAGGAAAGTACACTAATATCATGTCTAAACTATTAGCTAACAGGCTATGTCAAGCAATAATATTTTCTAAGGTGTACGTGACATGGCAATTACCGATGAAGATGTGTGTGAGCCGACAAGTAAGTGTACGTGGTACATACGCATCATCGGTAATGGTGCTGGTGTCCTAACCACAAGATATCAACAGTAGAATATGAAGCATAATATAAGCATGTGATGCGGAGCAAACAACAATAATGAGCGGGAGCTGAATACTAGACGCAACGATAACTAATCTGTTTTAACCTAATATAAGTCCTACAATGGTGCCTTTTGAAATAACACGAATCGTGGGGTTTTGAAAATAGGGGCTACGGTGTTTTTAAGAAAAGATACGTTTTTTGAAATATCCGTAGGATCCCTTAGGCTATCTTTAAAAATACGCACGATTCGTAAGCTTTGAAATAGGTAGGAACCGAATCTAATCTAACAACTAACTAAACAAAAGGGCTACGCTACAAGCTAGACTACAGGTAAGGAAACCGCCTAACATCTGAGTCGATACATATACATACCTGTATATATATTATTCGGTGATCCCGCCTCAATAATATCATATCTATAATCAGACATCCCAAGTCAAGAGTGCGGATCAATCATCAAGATATAGCTCGTACGTAAATCTGTCGTACGGTATCCCCAAATCTGGGTACGGGTCAATATCATATTCCTCACACTATTCCTCTGGTATCCTCTTTATCCAAGATCATAGTCTAGGGTACTGACCTATGTCTAGTACAATACTGATATCGCCTAAGTATGCATGCACGTGTGTAAAAACTACGTCAAGGACCCGCTACAACGTCATGTCGTATCTAAGATACGAACCCTGCTATATCACCGATCTCACGGCCTCAAATCAAATCTCATCGACTCAGCTCAATCCCAAGTATCATCCTCAAATCCGTATGTGAACACATAGTCCCATACCCATGTGAACCCATAACTATAAAGAATCCCATGAGCACATATCAATAGGAATGTATGCAAGTATGTATGTGTGTATGTGTAGTGCAACACTACCCTAGGGTTCGCAACACTAAGGTAATCCAACACACCAATATCCATCCTAAGCAACGTTATTAATCCCAAATAACATATAATAAATTGTTGGTGTGTATACGCATCCGTATACACCACCACGGACTGCGGGGGTGCTATACGCCATCCACCCGACTTCTCCCCGTAGATATAAATCTACTCACCTGGTCCTCGCTAGCCGGTGCCGACGTCGCCACGCGCTTGCTTGTCGTCTCGAAGTCCGCATGGGGTTACCTACATATCATAACGCACCATATCGCATTAAAACTAAACTCGAAATCGAAACGGCATACGAAAATCAAATCGGCACGCGTATCACGCATAGGTCCAAACCTATCGCCTACGCATGCAAGAATAGTCAAACCAACCCTCGATGTCGATTTACAAACGTCAAACCATCGAGAAAAATCCAATCACACTCATTTACACATTCACGAACACTAATTTTAATATAAACTAGGTTAAAACTCACAAAAACCCCAATTTCACTTAAAAAGTCATTTTTCCGAAAATCTAGCAAGCACAATTCGCCGTTTTTGTACAAAACATGATGTTTAAATGAATGTAGCGGCCAATATACATATTAAATATCTTAAATAAGTCATAGAAATAATTTCCGGAATTTAATCTCATTAAATTCCAAAAACTCTAATATTCTAGTTTACAAAAATACCCTTTTTAACAATTTCAAAGCAAAAATGCACAAACAACAATCTAGCTTAGATTTGCATGATCTAAAACATTAAACCACACTTAATAAAGTTAATGAAGTCATGAAAAACCTAAACACATTTTTAATCCCAAGTATTTAACCAAATTCAAAAATCTAGTAGGCAAATTAGCACATTAACACAATTTTTTTAAACTAACCATTAGCATTAGCTACTAATCTTGTATTAACATGACAAAAAGCCTAAATATAACACACAATCATACACCAATTTTACAAAACCCTAACTTGCATTCAAATTCATAACTTGAATTCCAAAACTTGCAATTAAACTCACATATCCAAATTAACACTTAATTAAATTAGCTTAAGTAATTAGTAACCAATTAAGTAACAAAAATGTTTAGAATTATACCCAAAAACATTTGAAGATCCACAAGCATCCATGGCCTCCCAAAATGCTCTCTTTTCACAAAGATCCATGCTATACGGGCTAAGCTAAAATGGGTAGGAGTCGGATTTGGGTTTTGGGATTTTTTTTTGACGGATTTGAGGCAATTTTTGATGAAGTTTGAAGAGAAAAGAGAAGGGAATTGGGGGGGGGAGGCTGCTGCTGCTGTAGGAGGGGGGGCTGCTGGAATGGGAGTGGGAGAGGAGAGAGAGGGAGGTAGAGAAAGTGGGGGAAGAAGTCAAAGTCAAGGTAAGGTCAAAAGTCCACCTAATTCACCCATTTTCTTTTCTTTTCTTTCATATCTTTTCCTTTGAAAATCAAGTGGGGAAAAATATGGTGGCTGCTGAATTCAGCCATGGGGAGGAGTAAGTGGGGGTGTGTGGGTGTGGGTACGGGTGTGGGGTGATGAAAAATGATAAATACAATACCCCAAGCATCCATTTACGCTAAAAAAAAGCCTTTTTTCTTCAATAATTTCTAAACCGTTTTGGCAAATGATTTCATTCCAAAAACCACATGATAAAATTTTATTTAATGTTTTATGATGCACAAAATTTGTTTCAACTCATTCCAATTTGTAATTTTCCCTAATTAAATGTATTAGTGACGGCTTAAAATAATAATAAAATAATATTTTTTTCAGAAAATTTGAAATTTCACCAGCGGCTCAATAAACACCAAATAATAGCAATTACATAGCTAAAATATGTATATTTAATTTTTATAATAAGATATTTGTATTTTGACTTTTTATAGAAAACCCTCTTATTTTACCGATTTTTCGAAATTTCACCGAAACGATTTTCAAAACGTTACAGGACCGGACTGTACGGATATTGTCACTGACAGGCTCAGTAGGGTGTCAGGATGAGTTCGCTCATCGACGTCCCTTTTGGTCAATAGCTGGTGGCCCGTCACGTATGGCTAATACCCCTGACGTGCTAGTGGTTAAATCCACAGCCATAGTATTGACGAGTCTTTAGAGTCCACCACACATTCAGTTACTCAAGTTTCGGGCGAAAAGCTGTAGAGGCCGTATGGAGATATGGCAAGGTCCGATCAGATACGTGCGGTATTGCACGGATCAGGATCGGACAGTTTGTACTACAGGCCGTATGGATATATGGCAGGGTTCGATCAGATACGTGCGGTATTGCACGGATCAGGATCGAACGGATATTACTAGCCGGCTTTGGTTTAAGCCGGATCCTAGTATAGTACAGTGTAGATTTTGTCTCATTGCATTTGTATTTCGGTCGGAATACAGATGCGGGTGTGTATACACAGTATCGGGGTTTTCCTGTAATTTATTACGGGACCAGTTTTCTGGAGTTGCCAGTTTGCTTTCCGTTTCGGCCAATTTCCTTTGTATCGTTCATTAGCCGAAGATTGGTGGAGGAGGGCTTATTTGCATTTGTGCAAATAAGTATTTGTGGAGGGTGTTCTTTGCATTTTGTTGGATCATGATGGTTGCACCATCCCTTGACCATTTGACTTCTTCTTTCATGATTGCTTGACTTTTTGTAAGCAATCATGGTTGTTGATTAGTTGATGGAGTATGGATTTATTTGTGATGATTTTTTCTTATGATGATTTTTTCTCTCTTGCATTATGAGAGTGGTTCTATCATCCATTGACCTCTCTCTCATTCTCTCTCCCACCTTGAGACATGGTCGGCCAAGCATGTATGGGGGCTGTCCCATTTTGTGGGGGGTGATATTTGGATGATCTCATATCATTTTCTTTCACAAAATTCCCAAGAAAAACTCCATTGTTCATCCCTCCACCAAAGGCAACATTGTAAACCCCAAAATGAGACATGAGCACTACACATTCTACAGCAAATCTTGGGCACGTCGACTCGCCAGCTTCGTGCCCGAGTTGCCTCGGTATAGAGGTGGGAGCCTGTAAAAGATGCAGGCGACGTGGTGCCCTTCCGACGAGGAGGTGGAGACTGGAGACTCCGCAGGAGATCGGGACGACGACGAGAAGACCGGAGGACACGGATCGCTCGGTATATCTCTCTTCCCCATCTTGTTGTTAGCTAGGACTAGTTAATTGTACGATCCGGGTTTTAGTGCGCGGTGGTGCCGGTTCAAGAAAATTAAAGTTAGCCATCGCTTCCGTATTTGGCCTCGGGATGGAGGCCGGGGCGCTGCCGTGCACTTACAGTGACATGGAAATTATCGATGATGAAGTGTGTGAGCCGGCAAGTAAGTGTACGTGAAACATACGCATCATCGATAAGGGTGCTGGTGTCCTGCTAGAATGAGTTTCATAATAATGACAGAGAACACAAATAGCATGCAATGCGATGCGAACAGTAAGAATATGTGGAAAAAAATGAATAGATAACGCAGCAAAAAGGAAATATGCATTAAATATATGAGTCACACAGTTTGGTGTTTTGAAATAACACGAATCGTGGTGTTTGGAAATATATGGGCTACGGTGTTTTTATGAAAAGCTATGTCTTTTGAAATATCCGCAGTATCCCTTGGTATGTCTTTAAAATTCTCACGATTCGTTAGTTTTGGAAATAGGTATGACTCGGGTCCATTCTAGAATCTACCAGGTAAACTACATGTCTAACTAACAAGCCAATCGAAAAGGGGATGGAAACCACCTAAATCAGAGTCGAAATATATATAAATATAATAGTCGGTGACCCCGCCTCAATAGTATCACATACGATACAATAAACAATATGACGTCCTCGAGTCAAGAGTGCGGATCTATCATCAATATATAGCTCGTACGTAAATCCGTCGTACGGCATCCCAAATCTGGGTACGGGTCGAATCTCACATTTATCTCATCAATTATCTGGTATCCTTATCATCATATCTCATGAACTGGGGTACTGAACTAAGTCTAGTACAAACTGATACCATATGTATATATATATGCGTGTATGAAAACACACGCCTAAAGGCCCGCTATAACTCATGTCGTATCTTATAATACGAACCATATCATATCACCGATCTCATGGCACCATGCCCAAACTCATCGACTCAACTCCAAAAATCACCCACTATCCTCATCATCCAAGTCTAGGTATACGAGTATATATATATACACAGTCCTATACCTATATTTGTGTGTGTGTGTGTATATATATATATATATATATATCTTCCCATATACGCACAAGTATAACAGTAAGCATGTGTATGCGTGTGAGTGTAAACCTATTCTAGGGTTCGCGACTAAGAAGCTATACTAGTTCACTTCTAATAACCCTAAACTAACCATTGAACACCTAAACATATCTTGAATATCCATGTCACACATAAAGCTATCATATATATATATATATATATATATATATATATATATATATATATATAGTATATACAGCATACTAAACATCGAATTGCGGGGGTGCTATACGCCATCCACCCGACTTCCCCCGTAGATATAATCTACTCACCTTGACCTTTGCTTGCCGATGCCGACGTCGCCACACGCTTGCTTGTCGTCTCAAAGTCTTCGTGTGGGTACCTACACATCATAGCGTATCGTATCGCATTAAAAGCCAAATTGAAATCAAAACGACACACGTAACTCACATAGGTCAAAACCTATGGTTTGCCCTCGCAAAAAAACCCGATATCACTCGATATATATATACAAACGTCACGTGATCGAGATAAAGCACAAAAACAAAAATCCAGAATTTAAATACGCAAAACCATAACTCGAATCAAAACAGCAAATCAAGTTTTTAGTCCCAGATTTTGTATAGGGTGAAAATAATGTGAGCAAACAACACTAGGGTGATATATAGGGTATATGTGAGCTAGTGGACCAACCCCGACACCCTACCCCACCAAGTAGCCGGCCACTCCCTTGCCAAAACTGGCCTCCTCGGTTTTCCTGGGGAGTTGGGGTGTCGTCTTTGTAGGGTAGTCTCGGGGGGCTCTAATTAGGTCTCTGAAGTTGTTTATTTATCTCGTAAATGTTCCAGTTCATTCCAGATTTCCCTGCACACCTAAAAACCTCACAAACCGACATGAAAAGTTCTGAAATTTCGTATTTTGGATTTCATTTGGGTTGGTCTGAGTTTCTATCAATTTGGAGGGGTTTAAGGTCACCATTAGGCCTCAATTCACAATCACAACTCCAATCAAACCTTAACCCTCTCTAGAAATGTCCAAAGTGCACTAAACTTCGCCAAATCGATTTTAAACTTGAAAAGAGGCTTAAACATATGAAACACTACACTAATTGTGAAAGGATTACCTTATTAGGGACCCAAGAATCCCTTACAACACAAAAATGTGATTTTTCTTTGTCCAAAGTGTAGCTTGTGGGGTTGTGCACAACTTTTGTGAAATGCGAATGGGGTTTTGGGTTGTTTTTGGGTGTGTTTGTGGTGATTTGAGGAGGCGGGGGGGGGGGGGGGGGGAGATGAGGGCAGCAGCTATGAGGGAAATGGGGGGAGAAAATGATGGGGGAAGAAGAAGGAAACAAATGGGCATGGCTCTCCTTTGACCCATCATTTTCTCTCACTTGCCCATTCTTCCTTTTTTTTTATTCCTTTTTCTTTTTCTTTTGTTTTTCTTTTATTCCTTCTCTTGGTAATAGTAAACCCAAAACAAAGAATGAAAAATGAAGATAAAGCCATGTAGGAAAATGTAACACAAGTGTGAAAAGATATGGTGCATGTTTTGCACAAAACACGCTTAAAGTCCGATTTGCGATTTTTAACCGCGATTAGCACTAAATAGTGTCAAATAAATCATAAACTTTCATAATTTGCATGAATCATATAAAGTACCCACTTTTTAGTAATTTCCATAATTTTCAAAAAATTTCCCTATTTTATTGGTATTTAATTATACCGAAATATTAAAATACTCATTAAAATTAATATTAAATTATAAAAATTCCCAAAAATAATATTTTATTATACTTTTTTTTGTAATGTTACACACTGGTACATGCAATGCAATGATAATATCATGAATGTAACATAAGGTAAATCATCGGCTAAAAACTATAAGGTATACGTAATTATCATATGTCGGAGTCGGCGAATCTATCAATCGTCATCTAGCCTCACAGCATCACGTACGGTATAATCCATCCTACGGGATCCTCTAGTCAAGGGTATGGATCAATCATCAAGTCAAACTCATCACGTACGGAAAATCATCGTACGACGGCATTATACCAATAAGGATCCTATCAACCTTACGACAATGGGGGTACAGACCTAAAGTCCCGTACGGCTTATCATTCCAGATTCACCACAATATAAATACATATATACCTATGTCCCAGGTCATATTCATAACAATCTCATATCAGGGGACCGGCAAGGTATCAATCATCTCAATCGAGTCGCATCCGTATACCAACATATCACCAAATCATCATATCGCGTCCTATATCCTTTTCATCGCATTTATGTCCCTCACCAAGTCAATTTACCAATGCATTCTACCTTTACTATAAGCATAAGTATCTAATCTAACATACACACCCGAACCATACAAACAATATTTGGAAGATGCGAATCGTAGTTTTGAAAGTAGGGGCTACTGTGTTTTTAAAGAAAAGATATCATTTGAAATCCATAACGTCCGTCAAGTTATCCGTTTAAAATATGCATACAATTCTTCAGTTTGGAAATATGTATGGTTCGGATGACACATCTACATCGACTATCTAGTCCTATAGTACCCTAAAAGGCAATATCATCAAATGTCATCCTCAGTACCGTCATCACATACTAGCCGTATGATTTCACTTCTAACTATCCTTTAGTTTCTAATATAGTTCTCTAACTATCTTTTAACTCTATCTATAGTTTTCTATTAAAGGTTTTCTTAACCAAATACTATGAATCGGTTTCCATCAAAATGTGCGGGGGTGCTATACGCCATCCACCCGACTTCCCCCGTGGATATAGATCCACTCACCTTGCTTCTTGCTTGCCAAAGTCGATGACGCCACCCTCCATCGCCTAGGAATCCACGTGAAGGTACCTACAATAATAAACAATCGCAATGCGTATTAAAATCAAGGCGGAAACCAAAACGACACACGTTTCGCTCATAGGTTAAAACGTATAGCCAAACAGGAAAAACACGACCAACAACCCTGGTCGTTGACGTTCAAACGCCACACGAAGGAAACACAATACCAAATACCAAATTCAAATTCATTAAAAGCTGCAAAACAATTTCAAAAACTAAGTAAAACACTCCCAGATTTTTCCCAGGTGACAATTAGCCAATTTTGCATACAGGAGGGGTCTAATTTATTGAAAACGGAGCCACGGACCAAACCTGGGACCCTAATTCCCTGCTCTGGCCGCAAATTGCAGCAAGAATGGATAAAATTGCAGCCTTGGATTGGGGTATGGGGATAGGGTTTCAGTGGTAGCTTCCTAGGTGCCTGCACGACTCCTTGTGTTTGCAAAATAATTTCCAGGTCATCCGGGTTACTCCAGATTCCAAAATACCCTCGAAATTCACACAATTATACGATGTCGGGGGTTTCTAAGTTCGTATTTTGGGGGTTAATTCTCGGGTTTTGGGTCAGTATACGATCCCTACAGGGGTTATAATATCTATATTAGCCTCAATTTCACATCACCACTCAATATTCCCTCAAAGCCTAACTTGAAATTTTCAACCCTTATAAACATCACCTAAACACTTCTAAACTAGCACAATAGCTAAAGGAATTGAAATACAATTCAAATGGTGCAGAAACTATCTCATTTGGCAACTCATGAAAATTCTTGAGTTGCCCTAAGTGCCTAAAATCGGATTTTTCTTGGTCCATCATGCTTCCCTTGAGCTTGTGCATGTTTAATGTGAAGAGGGTGTAAGGTTTTGGTGCATTTTTGAGGTTGTTGTGTAGTGTAGGAGGTGGTCGAGAGAGAGGGGCAGCCATGGTGAGGGAGTGAGAAGAAGAAATGTTGAAGATGGTGGAGACAACACAATGAGTCAAGGTCAAATGAACCCCTCATCTCTCTTCTCTCTCATGCCCATCCCTCATTCTTTATTCCATTTCTTTTTTCTTTTCTTTTCCCTTCTATTCTTTTCTCTTCTCATTTTCTTTTAAAACAAAACCATGCACAAAAGAAATCATGGTAGAAAAATATAACAATGTGTAAAAATGACATTATGCATGTCATGTGCACAAATCAAGCTTAATGCGCGATAAGCGATATTTAATCGCGATTAGCATAAAAATGGAATATAATTAATCATAAAGAATTTATAATTGCTTAAATCATATAAAACACCTTTATCTCCGTAATTCCCATAATTTTACAAATTTTTCCCAATTTGTCGGTATTTAATTATACCGCCTTATTAAAATATTCAATATAATATTATTTAATTATAAAAATCCCCAAAAATAATATTTTATTTTTCTGAAATGTTACAGCGATCGAGAGCTAGTCTTGTAAACTAAAATTGAGAGTTGTAATTTGAAGGTGATTTAATAAAGGTGATAATTGTAATTCTCGCTTTCTTTACATTCTTGCATTATGAAATTTCTTGTTCTTGATTCTTTAATTTTCATGATGCGTGAGTGAAATCTCCGCTTGTAAAGGATTCAAGAGAATCGGTAGATCAAGTGATGAAAAAATCCTCATACTAATTTTATGTCTTATGAGATTTGTGAACTTTAGGAAAAAGAATCATCAATGACCTAATTTGGATTGAGATCACATTCTTGCTAATTTCGTTGCAAATTAGGGATTAAATAATTGATGACTCTCTTTGCTAAAGGCTAGATCCGAATGATGATCAATGAAAAGACAAGGGATAGAGAAGAAGATACCCTAGTTTCCTCAATAGATCCCTAATCTTCATTCATCATTATCGATCTAGTTACAATTCATCAATAGATAAGATAAGTCATTGTTAGATTCATCATTGCTACTAATTCGATCGAATCCTACAAGCTATTCTTCATACTCTTGACAATTCAAATTGATATTGGACACTTTCTTGATTTCTAATTCTTGAATATATTCTTGATTTTCTTGAAATGACAACTCAATTAAATCTCAAATTACTTTCTTGAATTTTCTTTTATATTTTCATTTCGACTCAACTAAAGGAAGATCGAATAAGTACACACATCTCAGTGGATGATCTGTATTCATTAACGAGCTATATCGACACCGTTAATTGATTGCGGTTATAAATTCTTTGGTTGTGATTACATTTCAAAACACGATCCGAAATTCTAGAATCAATCACTCGACATGATAGTATGCTATCTGGTTGCTCTTTCTCTTAACATGTACACTTATTGTCTCTCTATTACATGTTGATAAACCCCTTAGGATGGGCACTTGACTACCAGGATTATGATGCAGATCATACTAGTGGGGCAGAGGTAGTCGGTAAGTACATCCTTCAAAAGTTCCTAGTCGTGGGAGTATCGAGATGGGGCATCGATATTCCAGAGTAGACTGGCGTATACGCTTCTCGACCTATATGATGGGCAATGGATGATCCCATATCCATTGGTGTTTGGCATCAGAGATGGTATACGGGTGTTCAGTGGAGACTGGGTACACTGAACGGAATCGCCGAGAACTCCTAGATGGTATTATACCTATCGTCCGATAGCAGTTCTCTGGTGACACTGGTACAGGTTAGTCTGTCGACCCGAGATCGTCATAGAGTCTTTTGTGATTCCCACCATGCTTTGATTTCCACCTTACCACATTCAAGAGATCGTGCAAAACGGTATTTTTTTGGGTACAGTCCCGAGTCACATGGAGGTAATGAGCGATAGGAGGGGATTTCGTCTCTCCCGGTATTAGGGGTTGATATTGCGCTATGCTTGATTAGCCGTAACAGAAAATCCCTGGCCAGGGTTGCTAAGATTTACTCATAAGTTTTATCAGTAGTTTCTCAAACCGTTATGGACATCACATCGGCATACTTATCAGGCTATTAGGGTCTGACGTTATACCACCCCAAGGCTACGATATGCGACATATCTGACGAAAAGACCAGACTGTACGGTAGTGTTACTGATTGGATTCGCAGGAGTATAAGCAGGCTTGCTTGTTGATCTTCTGATCCTCAATACCCAGGTGGCCGTTACGTTTAGTAGACCGTTTGCGGCTTGAGGATGACTGATATGATCACCACCTACTGCCGGCGTATTGACGAGTCTTTAGAGTCCTACACAGAAGTTTCCTGGTTCATGCGAAACGAAGTAGGAGCACATATGTGATATGTGAGGGACCGAGATTAGTGCGTGTAAGTGATACTGCATTCTATTCTTGCGATATGTGATATCGGTCGGTTATATGTGATATAACCGGGTTATTGGATCAAGTATTGATTCGATAAATTGTTACATTTGATATTAGCCGGTTGTATGTGATATAGCCGGATTATTGAATCAAGTGTGGATTTAATAATTTAATGTATAATTATATATGTGATATATTAATTTGCATTAACTAATATCAGCTCACTTAAGTTTTCTTTTTCTCACTAGTGTGTAAGTCCACGTTGCTCACCCCGGTTCTTACGGGGAGGCGGAAACGGCGAAAAACAATGATTTGGCGCAAGGCAACATGGACTCAAAAGCAAGGATCTTGGATAAACTAGAAACTAGTAAACTACTAGAGGTTTTAACTACTATGCTGTAGAAAGTATACCTCACGGAACCGGTCCTTCGGGTCTTCTCTCCGCTGTCCGGCTCGTCCATCCGCGCTCCGAGGGTCGATCCGGATCTTGGTCATCTCCGCGGCCTTCTTGAGTCGAAGACGATCCACCCGAGAGTTGTACACTAAGCTCCGCCTCAAGCCAAGGCAACTAGGGCAAAGTGATTGCTAGTCTAGAAGCCCTAGGATGTGTAGAGGAGATGTATGGATGTGTTTGTCTTTGTGGGATCTTTTTCTCTCAACACATGAGATCAAAAGATGAGATCAAGAGGAGGAAGAAGAAGGAGAAACTTAGCAACCCTGGAGCTTTTCTTTTTCTTCTCACTTCAAGAGAGAGAATGAGAAGAGAATAATGAAAAGACTAAGCCAAATGAAACGAACCATGGTTGCAATAATACACTAAAATCATCATTACTAATCCTATCATGATAAAAGTTGATGGCACATTGAATTGACCATTATCATAACTCAAGAATTAAAAAGAAAATGAAAGAAGAGTGTAGATCCCGCTTGAAGGTCATTGGTCAACACGGTCAACGGGTCAACAAAGTCAAGAGAGGTCTAAGAGATCAAATGGTCAATGCAATTAGCCATCACTAATCTATCACTAAAAGGATTAGTAAACAATGTCTCCGGCTCATAACGGTTTTGACCAAACGAATTGTCAAAACCCTAATGAGTGTGCCACATTACGGTTTTGGCCGAACCAACTGCCAAAACCCTAATGGGGCACCTCCTCCTTCATCGCTCCTCAAAATTGTGCATACACACCCGCATCCACATTCCGTAGAATGCGAATGCACAGAAGACAAATCAAATCCATCTGTGCAATACTAGGATCTGGCATAAACCAAAGCCCACTAGTATTGCCTGCCCGAACAGCATACGCACACAAGTGCACGTAAGTGATCGTAGCCCTGCTGTAAAACCATACGGCCTCTACACGTTTCGCTCAGTGCAGGCAAACTCTCTGTGTGGGACTCTAAAGACTCGACACTACGCTGGTAGTGGGTTTAACCACAGACCGCAAGCGGCACTAGCTGTACGTAACGGTCCCCAGGTAGATGTCGATAAGAAGGCCGATGAGGTAAACCCATCCGAACTCCAACTGAGCCTGTATGTGACAATCTCCGTACAGTCCGGTCTAATCGTCTGATACATCGCATGGCGGGCCTAGGGGGCGGTGAACGTCAGTCCCCTAATAGCGGTACAAGTCGTGTCGGAGTGTAGCCTAGAACACTCTGAGATAACACTGGAAACCTACCAATATATCTCGCTTGTCCTGGCCAGGGACTACTTGTGTAATGGCTCTCCTAGACACAGTGCGATGTCAACCCTCAATACTGGGAGAGACGAATCTTGTCTAACCGTCACTGCCTCCAAGTGCTTCGGGACTGCACCCAACTACTACCTGTTTGCACGACACCTTTGAGCCATGGTAGGGTAGTAATCTAAGTACAGTGGGAACACACTCGAGGCGAAGTGACAGTGTCAAGTCGGCGGACTAAGCTGTACTCATGTCACCTGGGAACTGATAACTGACGATAGGTATAATACCAACCAACAGTTCCGGACGAGTCCTGTCAGTGTACTCGTAACCTAACGAGCACCCGCATACTATCTCAAGTACGACGTACTAACGGATGTGGGACAGACCGTCTCCCCCGCTGGGATGAGAAGCGCATACGCTAGTCTACTCTGGAGTATCGATGCCCTGTCTCGATAGTCTTACGACTAGGGACCTGTATAAGGATGTGCTTATGGATTACCCAGCCCCTACGAGTGTGAGCGCCATCACAACGCTGGTAATCAAGCAAAAATCCTAAGGGCTCTACTAATATGTATATAAGCGATATGCTAAAAGAAACACATGCACATATTGAAGTAGAGACAAACCAAGTAGCATACTACCATTTTGAGCAAGATTGTCTATACAACTATGAATATCCCAAGCTTCCATCATGTAATATACAAGCTAGTATGATACAGTAATGGCCTCTAGGGCATATACACTAACAATCTCCCACTTGCACTAAGGCCATGTACTGGCGTATCGAAGACCTATCATCTCGATCAGCCGCTCGAACTGAGTCTGGGGTAGGGCCTTCGTGAGTGGATCTGCAGTGTTGTTCTCCGTATTTACTCTCTTCACCTCGATCTCCCGGCGATCTATGATCTCCCTGATCAGGTGGTACCGCCTCAAAATGTATCTGGACTTCTGATGGGACCTGGGTTCCTTCGCTAAAGCTATAGCGCCGTTGTTGTCGCAATACAGCGGTATTGGATCAACAATGGTAGGAACCACCTGAAGCTCCGTGAGGAACTTCTTCATCCAGACAGCTTCCTTTGCGGCATCGCAAGCAGCTATGTACTCCGCTTCCATAGTTGAGTCTGCAACGGTCTCCTGCTTGGAACTCTTCCAGCAAACCGCCCTTCCATTGAGGGTAAAGACATAACCCGACATGGACTTGGAGTCATCGTTGTCACTCTGGAAGCTGGAGTCAGCAAAGGCCTCGAGCTGGAGGTCTTTTCCGCCATACACCAAGAACATCTCCTTAGTCCTTCTCAGGTACTTGAGAATGTTCTTTACCGCTATCCAGTGTTTCTCCCCTGGGTTCGACTGATACCGGCTTACAACGCTCAATGCGTATGCTACATCTGGTCTGGTACACAACATCCCATACATTATGGAGCCTACCGCAGAAGCGTATGGTATAATAGACATGCGATCCCTTTCCAAATCAGTCTTGGGAGACATCTTTTTGGAGAGGGTGATCCCGTGACAAGCCGGTAAATTACCGCGCTTGGAATCTTCCATACTGAACCTTTTCAGTATGGTGGCGATGTACCTTGACTGTGAAAGTCCCAGCATCCTCTTAGATCTATCACGATGGATCTGGATCCCCAGAATGTAGTTGGCATCGCCCAGGTCCTTCATGGAGAACCTCTGTGACAAGAATCCTTTGACTGACTGTAGCATAGGAATATCATTTCCTATTAGGAGAATTTCATCCACGTACAAGACGAGGAATACCACAGTTCTCCCTACAATCTTACTTTAAACGCATGGTTCATCTGGGTTTTTGATAAAGTCGAATTCTTTGACAGTATCATCAAAGCAGATGTTCTAACTCCGCGATGCCTGCTTAAGTCCATAGATGGACTTTAGCAACTTACACACTTTACCGCTGCTCCCACTCTGAATGAATCCTTCTGGCTGATCCATATAGACGCACTCTTCTAAATTTCCATTTAGGAAAGCCGTCTTTACGTCCATCTGCCAGATTTCATAATCGTGGAAGGCAGCAATGGCAAGAAGGATCCGAATGGATTTCAGCATAGCCACTGGAGAAAAGGTCTCGTCATAGTCCAAACCAGGTCTTTGACGAAAACCCTTTGCAACAAGTATAGCTTTATAGGTCTCAACCTGCCCATCTACACCAATCTTCTTTCTGAAGATCCATTTGCAGCCTACGGGTTTTACCCCTTCTAGAGCAAAGTCCAAAGTCCAAACTTTGTTGGTGTACATGGACTCCATCTCGGCCCGCATTGCATCCAGCCATTTTACCGAGTCGCCGCTCTGAATGGCTTGCTGGAAGCTAGTAGGCTCACCATAATCATGGTGCAATCCTCTCTATCCCCGTCTATGAGAAAACCGTAGTATCTCTCGGGCGGATGAGATTGCCTACTACTCCTGCGGAGTAGCGTAGGGATGTCCGGTTCTCTTGAAACTTCTGGTTCTTCCAAGCTTTCAGTAATAGTTTGTGGTTCTGGAATTTCTTCCAGTTCTACTATGCTCCCACTTGCTTCTTTTTCTAAAAACCGATGTTCCAGAAAGTGGGCATGACGAGAAACAAAAACCTTTTGTTCCTCTGCGTAATAGAAAAAATACCCCGTGGAGTTCTTTGGGTATCCCACAAACTTACACAGTACTGAGCGTGCCTCGAGCTTATCCGCA
This sequence comes from Agapanthus africanus, assembly GCA_030015575.1. Lineage (NCBI taxonomy): Eukaryota > Viridiplantae > Streptophyta > Magnoliopsida > Asparagales > Amaryllidaceae > Agapanthus > Agapanthus africanus. The sequence continues at coordinate 216,061,279 of JASDDO010000004.1, forward strand.
TGCTGCTTTTTTACAAAAGCTGGACATCCCCATATCTTCAGATACTTAAGACAGGGTTTCTTCCCACACCACATCTGATATGGTGTGGTAGGCACAGTCTTGGAGGGAACCTTGTTCAAAAGATATGCAGCTGATTCTAGTGCATAACCCCAGAAGGATCGCGGCAACTCAGCCTTACTCATCATGGATCGAACCATATCCAATAGGGTTCGATTCCGCCTTTCCGATACACCGTTGTGTTGTGGTGTGTATGGAGGAGTAAGCTGAGAGAGAATTCCATTCTTTTTTAAGTAGCCCAGAAACTCGGCACTCAAGTATTCACCACCTCGATCAGATCTCAGTTTCTTGATACTTTTGCCTGTTTGTTTTTCAACTTCATTCTTGTATTCCTGAAATTTCTCAAAGGCCTCGGATTTGTGCTTCATCAAGAAGACATCCCCATATGTGAAAGTAATGAAGTATGAATAACCACTTCGCGCATGTGTAGACATTGGACCACACACATCACTGTGTATGAGTCCTAAGAGCTCACTTGCTCTTTCTCCGTGTCCAGTGAACGGAGTCTTTGTCATCTTTCCTATGAGACAAGATTCACAAGTGGCATAAGACTGATACTCGAACGGATCCAAGTATCCTTCTTTATGTAACTTTGTCAACAGTGTCTCATTAATGTGACCCAGTCTACAATGCCATAAGAAAGCCTGATTTAATTCCGGAGACTTTCTTTTAAGTGTGTTCTGGACACTGAAGACCTGAGCTTGATTCAAAACGTATATCCCGTATTTCAATGTACCTGACCCAATCAGTACTTGATTTAGGTGGATGTTTACTACATCGCTTACAAAAGCAAAATCATATCCTTCCTTAGAAAGTAAGGATACAGATATGATGTTACAAGTCGCACCTGGTACATAAAAACAGTCATGCAGAATCAATATCTGCCCAGTTGTTAGTCCTAGATGATATTCCCCTACGGATACAGCATACATGCTCATTCCGTTAGCAACCCTGAGAGTCATATCACCTTTCCTGATAACCCTACGGTTTCTCAGAGCCTGTAACGAATTACAGATATGAGATCCTGATCCGGTATCCAATACCTAGAAAGTAGGGTTAACTGACATACAGTTCTCTATTACAAACACACCCGAAGCTGAAGCCACAACATGCTGTTGGAGATAGTGCCCTCAGAGTCGATTATTGGATCACACGCACGTGATTGCAATGATTGAGGGAGGACCTATCCCGGTAGGACAGTCTTACTCGAGATGATAGTATGCTATCTGGTTTACCTTTATCATCGTGTACTGCTTTAGGTGACCTGACATGTCGCTATTGCACGTTGATAGAGCCCCTAGGATTCTTGCTTGACCACCAGCAGTATGAGGGCGATCATATACGTGGGAGCTGGTAGTCTATAAGCACATCCTTAAAAGGTCCCTAGTCGTGGGAGTTTCGAGACAGGGCATCGATACTCCAGAGTAGACTAGTGTATACAGTCGAGACCCCGACGAGGGGCGGTGGCCGGTCTCACAAGCCACTGGTGTCAGTTGGTTCACCTAAGATGTATACAGGTGCTCATTGGGTTATGAGTACACCGGACAGGACTCGCCGGGAACATGCTAGTTGGTCTTATACTTGACGTCAGATAGCAGTTCCCAGGTGACATGTGTACAGATTAGTTCATCGACCTGGGGATCGTCATTTGTCTCGTGTGAGTTCCCACTGTGCTTTGATTACTACCCTACCACGGCTCAACGGAGTCGTGCAAACAGGTTTTAGTTGGGTACAGTCCCGAGCCACATGGAGGCAGTGAGCGGATCTTCAGGGGTTCGTCTCTCCCGGTATTGGGGGTGAGGTCGCGCTGTGTCTAGGAGAGCCATTACACGAAGTCCTTGGCCAAGACAGGAGATTTACTGGTAGGTATTCCAGTAGTATCTCAGGGTGTTCTGGGCTATACTCCGACACGATTTGTACCGCTTATGGGGGTCTGACTTTTACCAACCCCCTAGGCCCGACATGCGATGCTCATAGACGAACGGACCGGACTGTACGGATATTGTCACTGACAGGCTCTGTAGGGTGTCAGGATGAGTTCGCTCATCGACGTCCCTTTTAGTCAATAGCTGGTGGCCCGTTACGTATTGGCTTATACCTCTGACGTGCTAGTGGTTAAATCCACAACCATAGTATTGACGAGTCTTTAGAGTCCACCACACATTCAGTTACTCAGCTTTCGGGCGAAACGCTGTAGAGGCCGTATGGAGATATGGCAGGGTTCGATCAGATACGTGCGGTATTGCACGGATCGTGATCGGACGGTTTTTACTAGCCGGCTTTGGCTTAAGCCGGATCTTAGTATTTGATTGTGTAGTTTTGTCTCTTTGCATTTGTATCCGGACGGAATACAGATGCGGGTGTGTATGCACAGTATCGGGGTTTTCCTGTAATTTATTACGGGACCAGTTTTCTGGAGTTGCCAGTTTGCATTCCGTTCCGGCCGGTTTTCTCTTTTTCCTTCCCGGTCGGACTTTTCGTTGGAGGGTGTTAATTGCAAGTTTGCAATTAACATTTTGTGGAGGGGGTTTCTTGCAAAAGGATTGATTATGAAATCTTCTTTGCTATTCATGCATTAATTGGGATTTGATTGGATATGGTTTGTGAATGGATTGAGTTGGAATTTGGTGTGACCTTATCTTTATTAATTCCTTTTTCCACTTGAAAAATTCCATTCATTTTCCCACTTGGTTATTTGAAGGGGGCCGGCCACTGTTCTTGTGGAGAGAAGTTTAATTGTGTGAAAATTATCCTTCTTGATTTATTTTGGTGGACCCCTTCCTTTTGAGGTGTGCTGTGAAGGAATTGATTATTTCCTTTGGTATTAATTCATTCACACTTTCATTCACAAAGAGAGAGAGCTTGCTTCATTCCTTTTTTTCCAATGAGCACTAACAGGGGCTGGCCGAGCTCAATGGTGTATGGATGCTCCATTTTTCTTAAGCATCCATGGAAAAATTCTTGTCTACAAAATTCCTCCATAATGGCAACTATCCTAAACCCCAAAGAGACAACTATACTATACATTCTACAGCTAATCTTGGGCGCGTCGGTTAGCCAACTTCACGCCCGAGTTGCCTCGGTATTGAGGTGGGAGCCCGTATAAGTACCCGGCTTCGTGGTGCCCTTTCCGACGAGGAGGAGACGGACGGAGATCCCGCGAGGAGATCGGAGTGGAGACGAAGACCGGAGGACTCGGATCAGTCGGTATATCTCTTCCCTTTCTTGTAGTTTGCTAGATCTAGTTTAATGGCCCGATCCGGGGTTTAGTGCGCGGTGGTGCCGGTTTGCTAAGTTCACAAAATTAAAGTTTATCACCGTTTCCGCATTTGGCCGTCGGATTGACGGCCGGGGCGCCGCCGTGCACTTACAGTGGTATCAGAGCCTCGCCATTAACTTAGTCTAGCTTGGTGTAATGTGTTTTTCTGTTTCGATCGATCGAATGTTCCAAAACCGCATTTTTGCTTGCGACAGTTTTCTGTTGAAATTTTTTGGTCTCCAAAATTTTTTCAGGTTGTATAAAATTGATGTACTGGAGATTACAAGGCTACTGTAGAAATTCGACAGGGTGATTCCACTGTGGAGGCGCGGAACCGCGGCCAAACCCCCCTTTGGGCCGCGGTTCCGCCGCGCACTGTGGAGATCCCTGCACCAAATTTCTACAGTGTCTTTCTGGGGTTAAAATATGGGTTTTGGAATATTAATATTGGGCCCAGAATTTCTTGATGTGCTACAGTAGTGCTTGGGGCCCACTTGTTAAAATTTGATCGATCGGATATTTTAAACACATTATTTCACAGTATTTACATTATATCTGCGACCGTGAATGTCACTCGATCGGTAAATCCGGTCTAACTGCTATAGCCCGGTTGGACGGATTTGCGAACGTGACTTTCACGTTGATGTTTTGTGTTTTTGCTGTGATGTTGCGGATCGGTCGGTGGGGATAGCCTAGATGCAATGCTAGTACAGTGTTGTTGTATTATGTACATTTGATATTGCGGGGCGAGCGTCCGACATATGGACTGCCGTCACTGCCTGTTTGTATTATTCTTTTGGGGCACGACCTGGTTGCGGTCGATGTACCCGTTGTATGTATATTTTACTTTCTGTACTAGGATTACCCCGCGGTGGAGTGCACGGATAGCCGGGTTCTGGAGGGCAACAAACCCGCATCTCATGGCATTGGAACGGAGGGGGCTTCGCTCTAGGATTGGCGGGCTATTCGCCGCACTCGTAGGGGGCACAGGTTGACCCAGGAGGGGTGCCCAAGTTACCGGATTCCGTGAAGTGCTGGGTGGTCCATTCACGGCGCTGAAGGGGGCTGCCTCGCTTCAGGTTTTGGCGGGTAACTTGCCGCGCCCGTAGGGGTCTAAGATTTCATTGCACAGGCTATCCACACGACCAGGGGAACATCGGGTTTCAGTAATGGCTCTGTGAAACCCGGGGATCCCAGATATCTGTATTGTTCTGTGATGCTGTACATTTCTGTGATGTTGCATTTCTTATCACGCCTTGAGCGAATATAATATATTGGTATATATATTAGTAGATGTTGTATATGTTTTTCATCCGCGCTAGTCCAGTCCCCGCTCTGCCGTTAGTTAGCTAACCTAACGGGTGATGACGGGACCCAGTGGCGAATGCGGATGGCATATACGTACGTCAGTATATTTTCGTTCTTTATTGGTGTGATCAATTGATGGGACTGCATTGATTCGGATCAATGCAAGTTAAACAAACCTATTCTGATGTTGTTGGAACACTTTTCAAAAAGCTGTTATTGCAAGGACGTTCACTTTTGTTTTGCATCGTGGTATTCATTTGGAATATCCTGCTCCTCAGTCGACGAGGCAAGGTCCGAGATCTCTTCACCGGGAGTGACCCCTTGGACAGAATTTTGCGTCAGGGCATTAACTTCACTATAGCCGATTACTTTTGCTTTGCATCGTGGTATTCATTTGGAATATCCTGCACCCCATTCTACGGGGAAAGAGCCGAGATCCCTTCACCGGGAGTGACCTCTTTAGTAAAGGTTTTCGTCACTATATTTTCTAAAAAGCTATCCGTTCCTTCGACGATATCAAGTTCATTACGTTAAAGGTTTTCGCCAGAAACCATTCGTAGCCCTCCATCATTTCAGTTAAATATTCGGTAGTATTCAAGCTATGTATTTTGACCTCACGCCAAGGCATAGTGTTTGGTAGTTGCCGGGTATTTATCTGTTGCATAGATAGATGCGTTGGTTTGGGACAGTCGTACTACTATTTTGGCCTACGTCAAGGGTATGTACGGGTGGGTTCAAATTAACCTGGACAATGATGGGTAGAACTTGACATGTGACTTATGATATTTTGACCTCACGCCAAGGTCATAAGAGCATGGGGTAAAAATCACATCGGGAGTTTCAAAAGAACTGAAACTTGCCAGGTTTGCGCATACCTTCTGGAGTGTGGTACCGTGAGCGGATTCCGTCACGTTATCATGCGATGAGAGTTGGATCCCGATTCCCATTGATGAGTTAGTTTACTCCTCGGGTGACCCCGACTAATTCTTCTTTGAGGTTTGGAGGAGAATTTGAGGTACAGTGGGAGGTTTCCAGATTAGATAAATTGGTAACCATTCTGATCTAGGGTAGAGTGCACGCTGAGTGTTTCTTTTCTCTCTCTCTGGCAGCGACCATTGACCCGACCCTAGACTATGACTCAGTGACCAAGTTGACCGAACCTTCTTAACACTGGCTTTTGGATTGTCAGAGTTGCAGACCTCATTGCCACTCCTACTTTTACCCTTTTCTCCAGGACACCCCGTATTACTACGAACGTCCACTTCCATTGGACAAAACCATCGTATGGTTAGATACGAACTCGAAGGGATTCGAGGATGGTTTCCGGTTCGGGAGAAAACGGATAGGATTATTCAGTTGTCTTTTCCCTTTTACCTTTTCTCAAGTTGTGAGTACTCCTTGGTTTAGGAGATAGTACACCTATTACGCAAATTGGATAGTCTTCTTCCAAACCTTAGGCTGGTGCCGACCGGTAGGGAATGAAGAAAACCAATTAGCCTAAACGGTGTGCAGAAGGTATTAAGATTAAGACAAAGCAAGGGATTAGTAAGAGGGCAAAGTAAATTGCGACTGATATTCACGACCAAACCAAATATTTCTTCGCCAATCCTAAATCACCTTTGTATTTCTCCAGGACACTCCGTATCACTACGAAGATCCACAGTTTATTGGATACTCCATCGTATGGTTATATACGAACTCGAAAGGAACTTGTTCCAGTTCGGGGATGGATTCTGGTCCAGGAGAAATAGGAATAAGGTTTATTCGGTTGTCTTTTATCTTCACCTTCTCTCGCATTGTGAGTGCTCCTAGGATTAGGACAGTACACCCATTATGCTTATTGGATAGTCTTCTTCCAAACCATAGGCTGGTGCCGAACGGTAGGGAAGGAAGAAAACCAATTGGCCTAAAGGGGTGTGCAGAAGGTAATGACTAAAGACATATAAAGGGATTTGGAGAGGTGGCAAAGAATTATACGGTTATAGTTATGAATCTGGATAATGGTAGAGGCATTACTAAGAATACCAGGATACCCCATCGAAACATTTCAATGTTTCAGTTAAGCTGTGTACTGTTGAAAGAAAACTGATTTCCCAATTAACACTTGCTCCAGGGTATGTATTTACCAGGTATGATTCTCACATCTGTATGGTTTTACAGATGATGAGTGGGAGTAAGTTATTGGGAATTAGGTGATTATCCTCATTTTATCGGGATTCGTTGTAATCGGTGATATTTGAAGAAATCACCTGGGTTGTTTGCCGGTCGGCAAATATTTGGTTTTGAATATCCGCTGTTGTGCACCAATTTCAAATTGATATATCTGTACGTCTATTTTCATAGAGTGAGATATACCTTTTGATATTATGTCGATGACATTTACCTATATCAGTGGATGGTTAGGTAAGGACCATTAAACAGCGGTGTAATTCTTCTTAACCATAAGTACAGTTTTCAACCTACGACACACAGTGAAAGAGTTGTTAGACTCGGCGGACTTATACAGAGTATTGTATGTTGTCCAGTGTCCATTAGGACAGAGGGGTTGGTCCTCATACTATATTCTGTTTACTTTTAACTTCTCTAGTTCTTAGACATGTGTTTCGTAGAAACACAGGGTCTAAGTTTTGAGGAGTTATAGGTATTTGAATAGAGTAGAGAACCAGGTGTAGCAAGTATCGGGATTCTTCAAGGTGATCAAAGATGTAGATACTTGTGTATGGTATTCAGTTGATAGTAATGATAAAGAGAAATTACTTCTCTTTCAAGTTACTCATAATTGGAAGCATTCCTAAGTTGAGTAACGCTGATCGACCTCCTTCCATTTAGTTGACATGCACTGGAGATAGCTGCATGATTTGAATCTGGTTCAATTAAATCAGTGCCTCTGGTTCTATATTGGATGTAGAACAGTTCATATCTTAACGTTGTTAAGGTACGGGGAGTTGTCCGGCTTATGATTAAAACCAGACACTGGACAACTCAAGGCACGTTTCTGTAATGGCTGTTTGTGGGTTGACCCAGGCTATGACGAGGGTTGACTTTCTACCATCTGGCAGATCAATAGAAATATTATTCTAGACTCGCCACAGTTTATTAAAAATGGATTTTTTCAAAAACAGTAGTGGGAGTATGGTAGAACTGGAAGTGATTCCAGAACCACAAACGATTACTGAAGATTTGGTAAGGAACCTAAAGATTCAATCTGATTTGACATTCCATTGGCCACTCCGCAGATAAGGTGGGTAACTTCAGGCACCCGAGAGGTACTCCGGTAGCCTCAAGGACGGTGACAAGGAAGTTCTTGTTTACCCACACTTGCCATTGTTGTTGTTCCAGGCTGCGAGACCCGGCAGGAGGATGAGTATAGCGTCGTTCTAAACTAGCTTTAGAAGTGCACGTCTATATGACTCTGCCAGAGGGTTTTCGTAGTCAGTAGGAGCAGCGGAAGCATTGGTGGACATCAGGCTTATGTCTATTTATAGACTAAAGCAGATATAGCGGAGATAGATCGTCTGTTCTGATGTGACAGTCATAGGTTTGACGTCATCAGAATAGGGGATGGATCTGTTGAGAAGGTAGTAGGAAGTGATATTCCTATACAACGATCGGTTATACTTTGGTCGTCACACAGTGTTTTCTCCACATAGGACTTAGATATAATATCAGACATTCTGGTTACTAGATCTATGGTTTTAAATCTAGATTTGGGTGATTTCCCAATCAGGGTACTTAGACAACATTCTAAGAGTATTTTAGAATGAACGACTCCTGGCATGGTAGTGTACCTGCAGGTAATGGAGTCACCCTCTCTAAAGGTGTCTTACAGACTAAAGTAGAGAGGGATGTGCATGATTGGCAGATCACTTGCTTAGGCAATTGAGTCAATCATGAGATGTCAAGTACCACACCAGATGTTGTTCTTGCACTAGATGCAATAAGTTGACATTGATCCAATCCTGGAGAAACAGTCGGAAGCAGTTTTAGAACATAAGTGGATGTTCTAGGGATATGATAACGACAGCCTCATTTGGGAGACAATTATCATTCCAGGCTTCCAAGGTGACATGGACGACAAGGAGGTTGTAAGAGTTATATTTTTCCTTCCGACGAGGGGCAGTATTTTGGACAGGTGGTCCAAGGCAATACTGAGGGTGGCATGGCGCAGGATACTGATTAAGTTCAGTTGACGATACAGTCTAAGAAGTTTGGATTTGGAGTTCATTTATGAGCTCGGTCCCATCAGACATCCAGACATTCTAAGACAGGTATTGCTCATTTCGGGAGATGGTTTTCTCCGCGAACTTGAGATATAGAGAGACATAGAAAGAAACATCTAGGCGGATCCACTCACTGAGGCTATTCCTCGACCGCAATAGTTTCACAAACGGGATTTGTGAGACTGACAAGTAGAGGAGTTGGGTGTTCGGTATCACACGGGCTGTGAGTATGCGACATCGCAATAATTAGCCTTGAGTGCAAGTGGGAGATTGTTGGAGATAGTGCCCTCAGAGTCGATTATTGGATCACAGGCACGTGATTGCAATGATTGAGGGAGGACCTATCCCGGTAGGACAGTCTTACTCGAGATGATAGTATGCTATCTGGTTTACCTTTATCATCGTGTACTGCTTTAGGTGACCTGACATGTCGCTATTGCACGTTGATAGAGCCCCTAGGATTCTTGCTTGACCACCAGCAGTATGAGGGCGATCATATACGTGGGAGCTGGTAGTCTATAAGCACATCCTTAAAAGGTCCCTAGTCATGGGAGTTTCGAGACAGGGCATCGATACTCCAGAGTAGACTAGTGTATACAGTCGAGACCCCGACGAGGGGCGGTGGCCGGTCTCACAAGCCACTGGTGTCAGTTGGTTCACCTAAGATGTATACAGGTGCTCATTGGGTTATGAGTACACCGGACAGGACTCGCCGGGAACATGCTAGTTGGTCTTATACCTGACGTCAGATAGCAGTTCCCAGGTGACATGTGTACAGGTTAGTTCATCGACCTGGGGATCGTCATTTGTCTCGTGTGAGTTCCCACTGTGCTTTGATTACTACCCTACCACGGCTCAAAGGAGTCGTGCAAACAGGTTTTAGTTGGGTACAGTCCCGAGCCACATGGAGGCAGTGAGCGGATCTTCAGGGGTTCGTCTCTCCCGGTATTGGGGGTGAGGTCGCGCTGTGTCTAGGAGAGCCATTACACGAAGTCCTTGGCCAAGGCAGGAGATTTACTGGTAGGTATTCCAGTAGTATCTCAGGGTGTTCTGGGCTATACTCCGACACGATTTGTACCGCTTTTGGGTGTCTGACTTTTACCAACCCCCTAGGCCCGACATGCGATGCTCATAGACGAACGGACCGGACTGTACGGATATTGTCACTGACAGGCTCTGTAGGGTGTCAGGATGAGTTCGCTCATCGACGTCCCTTTTAGTCAATAGCTGGTGGCCCGTTACGTATTGGCTTATACCTCTGACGTGCTAGTGGTTAAATCCACAGCCATAGTATTGACGAGTCTTTAGAGTCCACCACACATTCAGTTACTCAGCTTTCGGGCGAAATGCTGTAGAGGCCGTATGGAGATATGGCAGGGTTCGATCAGATACGTGCGGTATTGCACGGATCGTGATCGGACGGTTTTTACTAGCCGGCTTTGGCTTAAGCCGGATCTTAGTATTTGATTGTGTAGTTTTGTCTCTTTGCATTTGTATCCGGACGGAATACAGATGCGGGTGTGTATGCACAGTATCGGGGTTTTCCTGTAATTTATTATGGGACCAGTTTTCTGGAGTTGCCAGTTTGCATTCCGTTCCGGCCGGTTTTCTCTTTTTCCTTCCCGGTCGGACTTTTCGTTGGAGGGTGTTAATTGCAAGTTTGCAATTAACATTTTGTGGAGGGGGTTTCTTGCAAAAGGATTGATTATGAAATCTTCTTTGCTATTCATGCATTAATTGGGATTTGATTGGATATGGTTTGTGAATGGATTGAGTTGTAATTTGGTGTGACCTTATCTTTATTAATTCCTTTTTCCACTTGAAAAATTCCATTCATTTTCCCACTTGGTTATTTGAAGGGGGCCGGCCACTGTTCTTGTGGAGAGAAGTTTAATTGTGTGAAAATTATCCTTCTTGATTTATTTTGGTGGACCCCTTCCTTTTGAGGTGTGCTGTGAAGGAATTGATTATTTCCTTTGGTATTAATTCATTCACACTTTCATTCACAAAGAGAGAGAGCTTGCTTCATTCCTTTTTTTCCAGTGAGCACTAACAGGGGCTGGCCGAGCTCAATGGTGTATGGATGCTCCATTTTTCTTAAGCATCCATGGAAAAATTCTTGTCTACAAAATTCCTCCATAATGGCAACTATCCTAAACCCCAAAGAGACAACTATACTATACATTCTACAGCTAATCTTGGGCGCGTCGGTTAGCCAACTTCGCGCCCGAGTTGCCTCGGTATTGAGGTGGGAGCCCGTATAAGTACCCGGCTTCGTGGTGCCCTTTCCGACGAGGAGGAGACGGACGGAGATCCCGCGAGGAGATCGGAGTGGAGACGAAGACCGGAGGACTCGGATCAGTCGGTATATCTCTTCCCGTTCTTATAGTTTGTTAGATCTAGTTTAATGGCCCGATCCGGGGTTTAGTGCGCGGTGGTGCCGGTTTGCTAAATTCGCAAAATTAAAGTTTATCACCGTTTCCGCATTTGGCCGTTGGATTGACGGCCGGGGCGCCGCCGTGCACTTACACATGCTTCGAATTCTGGCTACTGGCTTTGCAAGCCCTGCAATCCTTCTGCCCATGTTCATTGCCGTAACAATAGGAACATCCCTCTTTTACTGCATCCATTCCCGAAACTTCTGCCATTCCCTTTCTTTCTACTTCCCTGGTTTCCTTCAGGGTAGTAGGTAGAGACTGTTGAACTAAGTCAGCATCTGACCCGTTCTTCAACGTGGTCTTTATGTCCGAGAGCTCAAAAGAGCTGGTCTCTGTAAGGACGTTGCCCCCTACAGATGACCCGATAGCCAACCTCGCTGGAAGCAATTCGTTCGAGGTCTTATATCTTGCGATACGAGATTGCTCTCCATATAAAACTTTGTTATGGAGGAAGATAGAAGCTGAGTCCATCTTCTCGTGCTGCCGGAAGATAGAAGCTGAGTCCATCTTCTCGTGCTGCCTCTGGTATATACCATCAACTGAGGCTAACACGAGGCACTTGGCTTTCGCACAGTCTTCTTTCGATGTCCTACGGATATCAATATCCGTGACAGGGGAAACTGGACCTGAGACGGCAGGGGTTGGATCAGTCAAGAGGTGTCCCAGCTTGTCATGGGCAATGGACATCTGGAAAGACCTTTGCCAGTCATAACAGTCAGATTCAGTCATTTTATTATCTAGATGTAACCTAGGTGCGGTCACTGGGTCGCTGCAATTAAGAGAGAGAAGAAAACACTCAGCATGATGCTCTTGCAAGTTTAGATTGGTTTTTAATTTATCTAAACAGGATGGCTCCCACTATCTCTCGAATCCCTCCTCAAACCATAAAGGAAGAATTAGTCAGGATCAATCTCACCGTATAATACTTGCTTAAACGTTCAGCCAGGCCAGTGTCGGTACTTCGAGGGAGGTTTTCCAACGCTTTCGCGAAGTTCCTTAATTAAGTAACCTCTTTTCCCTGTGGGCGTAGCCCCGCTAACACCTTTCTAGACACCTACTTGGTTTATAGCATTGATCGTTAAGTGAGAAAGTTCCCGAGGAGTAGCATATACTCACAGTATGATCGGGATCCAAATATCATCGCGTGACAAAACCGAAGGAATCCTACCAGAATCATCACACTCCAAATGGTATGCAGTGCTAGAAAGTTTCAGTACTTTTAAAACTCCCGATGTGGATTTTTGCCCCATGCTCTTATGACCTTGACGAAGGCCAACATATCATAAGTCACATGTCAAGTTCTACCCGTCATTATCCAAGTTAATTTGAACCCACCCGTACATACCCTTGACGAAGGCCAAAATAGTAGTACGACTGTCCCAAACCAACGCATCTATCTATGCTACTGATAAATATTCAGCAACTACCAATCACTATGCCTTGGCGAAGGTCAAAATACATAGCTTGAATACTACTGAATATTTAACCGAAATGACGGAGGGCTACGAATGGTTTTGGCGAAACCGTGAACGTAGTGAACTTGATATAATCGATGGAACGAGATAGCTTTTAAAAGGAGTGGTTCAAGCTCCGCGTTTAAAAAGCTGGTTTTTGAAAAGAACCGAGTGGTTTTGAAAGTGTTCCAACGACTTTTACTTGGTTTATTTTCTTGCATTAGTTCTTTTAATACGTCCCATCATTTAATCCTACCATTGTAGAAAACAACCAAAATATGACGTACGCTTATGCCATTCGCATTCGCCACGGGGCCCCGTCATCACCCGTTAGGTTACTTAACTAACGACAGAGCGGGGGCTGGGCTATCGCGGCTGAAAAACATAAGCAACGCCTAAATAGATATCATATATAGATATATAGCAATGATAGCCATTACAGATCACAGATGAACACTTTGGATATACTAGGAACCCGCGATTCGTTCGAGCCTACAACGAAAAGCGGATTACACGGTCGCGATGAATAGCCAAACCCCACCCTAGACCCCTACGGGTGCGGCAAACTACCCGCCAAGTACCCGAAGCGAAGCAACCTCCCTCAACTCGTGAGTAGGCCACTCGGCACTTCGAGATACCTGGTAGTTTGTGCACCCCACCTTGGGTCTATCCTAGGAGCAAACACAGTAAAAAGAAATTATACAATGACGGCTACAACCCCGACCCGGTTGTGCGGCCAAACAAATAATATTACATCAATTTACATATTTTACAATGAATGAAAGAAAAAGAAACTCTCATCTCACACCCATTTCCGGCTATTCATCCGCGACAATCCAACGAGTTCATATACACAAACCATCAACATTACAGATCACAGATATGTATAACCCCCACTAATCGACGTATATCGATTAGCGGACGTTCAATACATATATCACATCACAGATAATATCCATTAGCCAAAGAATACAGAATATCGAGCAAAATACGGATTTTTAACCACCCCAAAAGTCAATTTGCTCTCTGGAAATTCTTGGTGGAAAAAACATGTCTTAAAAATCCCAAAACAGCCAAACTAAAACACTGCAAAAAACCCGGTCCACAACCGAGTCAAATCGGCCGCGGAACCGCGGCGGTTTGATCGGTTTATGAGACTGTTTTTCTACAGTAGTTTTAGAAAACCCTGAGACGAATTTTCATGTATGTTAAATTAATTTTTGAACAGTATAAAAATTCGACAGAAAGTTGGTTTTTGTCGGATGTGTTTTGCGACTTTTTTCCGATCGATATTCTTAACACTTCGCTAACTTACTAGTTTATGTTTAGCTAGGCTCTGATACCACTGTAAGTCCACGTTGCTCACCCCGGATCTTACGGGGAGGCGGAAACGGCGAAAAACAATGATTTGGCACAAGGCAACATGGACTCAAAAGCAAGGATCTTGGCTAAACTAGAAACTAGTAAACTACTAGAGGTTTTAACTACTATGTTGTAGAAAGTATACCTCACGGAACCGGTCCTTCGGGTCTTCTCTCCGCTGTCTGGCTCGTCCATCAGCGCTCCGAGGGTCGATTCGTATCTTGGTCACCTCCGCGGCCTTCTTGAGTCGAAGACGATCCACCCGAGAGTTGTACACTAAGCTCCGCCTCAAGCGAAGGCAACTAGGGCAAAGAGATTGCTAGTCAAGAAGCCCTAGGATGTGTAGAGGAGATGTATGGATGTGTTTGTCTTTGTGGGATCTTTTTCTCTTAACACATGAGATCAAAAGATGAGATCAAGAGGAGGAAGAAGAAGGAGAAACTTAGCAACCATGGAGCTTTTCTTTTTCTTCTCACTTCAGGAGAGAGAATGAGAAGAGAATAATGAAAAGATTAAACCAAATGAAATGAACCATGGTTGCAATAATACACTAAAATCATCATTACTAATCCTATCATGATAAAAGTTGAAGGCACATTGAATTGACCATTATCATAACTTAAGAATTAAAAAGAAAATGAAAGAAGAGTGTAGATCCCTCTTGAAGGTCAATGGTCAACACGGTCAATGGGTCAACAAAGTCAAGAGAGGTCTAAGAGGTCAAATGGTCAATGCAATTAGCCATCACTAATCTATCACTAAAAGGATTAGTAAACAATGTCTCCGGCTCATAGCGCTTTTGACCAAACGAATTGACAAAACCCTAATGAGTGTGCCACATTACGGTTTTGGCCGAACCAACTGCCAAAACCCTAATGGGGCACCTCCTCCTTCATCGCTTCTCAACACTGTGCATATACACCCGCATCTACATTCCATAGAATGCGAATGCACAAAAGACAAATCAAATCCATCTGTGCAATACTAGGATCTGGCTTAAACCAAAGCCCACTAGTATTGCCTGCCCGAACAGCATACGCACAAAAGTGCACGTAAGTGATCGTAGCCCTGCCGTAAAACCATACGGCCTGTACATGTTTTGCTCAGTGCAGGGAAACTCTTTGTGTGGGACTCTAAAGACTCGACACTACGCTGGCAGTGGGTTTAACCACAGACCGCAAGCGTCACTAGCTGTACGTAACGGTCCCCAGGTAGATGTCGATAAGAAGGCCGATGAGGTAAACCCATCCGAACTCCTACTGAGCCTGTATGTGACAATCTCCGTACAGTCCGGTCTATTCGTCTGATACATCGCATGGCGGGCTTAGGGGGGCGGTGAACGTCAGTTCCCTAATAGCGGTACAAGTCGTGTCGGAGTGTAGCCCAGAACACCCTGAGATAACACTGGAAACCTACCAGTATATCTCGCTTACCCTGGCCAGGGACTACTTGTGTAATGGATCTCCTAGACACAGCGCGATGTCAACCCTCAATACCGGGAGAGACGAATCCTGTCTAACCGTCACTGCCTCCAAGTGCTTCGGGACTGCACCCAACTACTACCTGTTTGCACGACTCCTTTGAGCCGTGGTAGGGTAGTAATCTAATTACAGTGGGAACACACTCGAGGAGAAGTGATAGTGTCAAGTCGGCGGACTAAGCTGTACTCATGTCACCTGGGAACTGATAACTGACGATAGGTATAATACCAACCAACAGTTCCCGATGAGTCCTGTCCAGTGTACTCATAACCTAACGAGCACCCGCATACTATCTCAAGTACGACGTACTGACGGCTGTGGGACAGACCGTCTCCCCCGCTGGGATGAGAAGCGCATACGCTAGTCTACTCTGGAGTATCGATGCCCATTCTCGATAGTCCTACGACTAGGGACTTGTATAAGGATGTGCTTATAGATTACCCAGCCCCTACGAGTGTGAGCACCATCACAACGCTGGTAATCAAGCAAAAATCCTAAGGGCTCTACTAATATGTATATAAGCGATATGCTAAAAGAAACACATGCACATATTGAAGCAGAGACAAACCAAGTAGCATACTACCATTTTGAGCAAGATTGTCTATACAACTGTGAATATCCCAAGCTTCCATCAAGTAATATACAAGCTAGTATGATACATTAATGGCCTCTAGGGCATATACACTAACATAGTGTACACTTGGTATATATGTGATATATATTAATGTCCATCTTTTGTGTCATGCTAGATGCCACATGCTACATGGGTGTATGAGACTCACACCATGCTTATAATAATGTGAGGTTTTATTTATTTAAAGTAATTCAATATTAGTTGGAAATTGTCATGCTTGGAAGCTTGGAGAAGCTTGAAGCATCTTTGACTTAGTCCTCTAGTTTTGCTTTACTTGTAGATATTTATTAACCTGACCATTATTGTTAGCCATGGTTCATTCTCTACATGAGTTAGTGTATGACACTAACTTACCCATGGTTTCACGGAGCTTTAGAAGTGAAGGACTGGTATACAAAGGTTGTATTCCTCATTCACTTAGATGTAAAGTTGTTTACATTGCTAGTTCGTCTAAATATCTAGTTAAGATTCTATGTTAGGCTTCTTTAGTTTAGGGCGTTTGCTTCACTAATCTACCATTAGGCAAGAGGTAGTATGAGCTTGAGTCTTCTCGACGTAGATCATCTTCGGTCTCGAATACTTCGAGCAAGCTTGTTCATTTCTTCATGTGTACCCTTACTAGAGATCAGTTGTTCACAACTTGGAGCGAAGGGACTACTACACGGAGCTTTAGAAGTGAAGGACTGGTATACAAAGGTTGTATTCCTCATTCACATAGATGTAAAGTTATTTACATTGCTAGTTCGTCTAAATATCTAGTTAAGATTCTATGTTAGGCTTCTTTAGTACGGCAAATATTTGAATTTGGCATGGACGATGCCTCCCGAAACCTTATTGCCGCCCTAGGGAACCCAACATCGATAAAATAGCTGGATGCAATTGTAACATTTCAGAAAAATAAAGTATTATTTTTGGGAATTTATAAAATTAAATAATAAATATTATAAATATTTGATACTGTAGTATAATTAATTTCCAATAAATTGGGAAATATTTGGAAAATTATAGGAATTTCTGAAATGAGTGTGTTTTATGTGATTTAGGCAAATTATGAATTTTTGTAATTATTATATACCATTTTAATGCTAATCGCGATTAAAAATCACTAATCGTGCATTAAGCTTGTTTTGTGCATGTGACATGCACCAAGTCGTTTTTCACATTTGTTAAATTTTTCCTATCATGGCTTTTTCCTTTTCATCATGCTTGGTTTTTTTAATTTTGGAGGAGAAAAGAAAAGAAAACAAAAGAAAACAAAATAAAAGGGAAATATGAATGGAATAAGAAGTATGGGCAAGAGAGAGAGAGAAGGGAGAGAGAGGCGAGGGGTCTTTGATCAAGGTCTTCATTGTTTGCACTTCATTTCCTTCACCATTTTCTTCTCCTTCTTCATCCTTGGCAGCCCTCTTCTTCACCTCCCCTTCAACCCTCACAAACACCTTCAATCCTACACCAAAACCCCATCCCCACTTCATTAAAAACATGCACAAGCTCCCTACAGGCACTTTGGACCAAGAAAAATCTGATTTTGAGCACTTGGGGCAACTCAAGAAAATTCTTGATTTGCCAAATGAGGTACTTTCTTTACCATTAGCATAGTATTTCATTCACTTTAGTGTCCATGCTTGTTTAGAGGTGATTAAGTGATGTTTAGTGAACTTTGAAAATTCCAAGTTGAAGATTAGGGCTTGAATTGAATCCAAAGATGAAATTGAGGCTTTATGGTGACCTTAAACCCCTGTAATGATTGTATTTTGGGCTAAACCATAGAATAAAACCCCATTTAGAAAACTTAGATTCCCCGATGTCGTATTTTTCTGAATTGTGATGGAAAATTAGAATTTGCTATGACCCGGGTGACCTGAAAATTTTATAGCGGCTACAGAGAAGTGTGCAGGCAACCTGGAACCTACACCCAAGACCTGAGCCTCTACCCTTCAAGTATGGCCGCAAATTTATTGTTCCTGGCAGCAATTTGCGGCCAGGGTAGGGAAGAATGTATCGGTATTTGTTACATGGCTTTATCTCCAGTAAAATAGACCCTTTACATATGCAAAATTGGCTAATTTCACCTAGGGTAAAATCTGGAAGTGTTTTACATAGTTTCTGTTAGTTATATGTATGCCCTAGAGGCCATTACTATACATACGATGTATATTGTAGTGGATGCTAGTATATATATAGGGAGGAATTTCTTGCTCGACATGATAGTATGCTATCTGGTTGTACTTTATCTTAACATGTACTCTGATTGTCTCTTTGTTACATGTTGATAAAGCCCCTAGGATATGTACTCGACTACTGGGACTATGATGAGATCATACTAGTAGGGCCACGGTAGTCGACGAGTACATCCTACAACTGTTCCTAGTCGAGGGTGTATCGAGACAGGGCATCGATGCACCAGAGTAGACTAGCGTATACTCATCTTGACCCATATGATGGGCGATGGATGATCCCATATCCATCGGTGTTTGACATCAAGGATGGTGTACGGGTGCTCAGTGGAGACTGGGTACACTGGACGGACTCGCCGAGAACTCCCAGATGGTATTATACCATACGTCAGATGGCAGTTCTCCGGTGACACTGGTACAGAGTAGTCTGTTGACCCGAGATCGTCATAGAGTCTTGTGTGATTCCCACTGTGCTTTGATTTCCATCATACCACGTCCAAGAGGGCGTGCAAAAAGGTGGCTTTTGGGTACAGTCCCGAATCATATGGAGGCAATGAGCGATAGGAGGGGATTCGTCTCTCCCGGTATAGGGAGTTGATGTTGTGCTGTGTTCGATTAGCTATAACCGGAAATCCCTTGCCAGGGTTGCTGAGATTTACTGGTAAGGGTTATCAGTAGTTTCTCGAACTGTTATAGACCTCATATCGACACGACTTATCGAGCTACTGGGGTCTGACGTTTACCACGCCTAGGCGAGATATGCAACATATCAGACGATGAGACCGGACTGTACGGGAGTGTTACTGTTTGGATTCACAGGAGAATGTACAGGCTTGCTTGTTGATCTTCTGAGCGATCAATACCTGGGTAGCTGTTACGTTTAGCTGACCGCTTGCAGCTTGTGGGTGTTTGATATGATCATCACCTACTGCCGGCGTATTGACGATTCTTTAGAGTCCTACAAAGAAGTTTCTTGGCTCAGGCAAAACGGAGTAGGAGCACATATGTGATATGTGCGGGACCGAGGATAATGCGATATGAGATACCGTATTCTATTCTCGCGATATTTGATATCAGCCGGGTCATCGGATCAAGTGTTGATTCGATGAATCGGTACGGATAAATATTAGTCGGTTATATCCGATATAGCCGGATTGTCGGATCAAGTGTTGATTCGATAATTTAATGTATAATAATATATATGATATATTAAATTACATTAACTAATATTAGCTCACTAAAAGATTCTTTTTCTCACTCGGGTAATACATTGATATATATGCGATATATGTTAATTGTATTATTTTATTTTGTTACGATAAATATTATATATGTGATATATAATATTGTAACATGATATGATAACTAATGCAACATGTTTAGTGGAGTTTAAACATGATTAGGGTTTGGATTAGGGTTAAGCTTTCTAGATGTTTCTAGAAGGTTTTAGTTTTGTTTTGTGAAAGATATTTGTAAGTGACTCATGCTTTAACCCAACCCAAACCCTAACCCTAGTCAATTCTCTACAATGGTTAAGTCAACCATGGTTGCATTATTCTTCATATCATTTCATTTTCTATTCATCACAAAAGGATTCTAATATTGTTCATCTTCTTCCTCCTTGATTCTTTCATGGAAAAGCTTACTAGTTTTTCAAAAGGTGATGAATAAATATGAGAAAAAGATAAATAAAGAGAGCAAAAATCCTACTTCATCATCATCATCTTCCCTTGCCAATTAGATGAGGGTGTTCACATCATTTCATGAGTGTTAGCTTGTGTTAAAGAAACTTTAAGGTAGATCATCTTAGTATCGAAGATCGGAAGCAAAGGTTGCGTCTTTCTCTTCGTGGAACCTCTCGAGAGTCCGGATCCCGATGATCGCAGCGAAGGGACCACAACACGGAGCATATGAAGTGAAGGACTGGATCTACAAAGGTTGTAATCCCTCTCACTTAGTGTTAAAGTATTTAGCATGCTTGTTTTTGTCTAATCTCTAGTTTAAAGTTCCGTATTCGGGTTGTTCGGCACGACTAAATTTTTAATCGGGCATGGTTGATGCCTCGTAGACCCTTGTGCGCATGCCTAGCAACCCTAGAGTGGTATCAGAGCCAAGCTAGAGCTTTAGGCGAAGTTTAGACGAAGTTTAAAGTCCGATCGAACGCCGAAACCCCGACACGGAACCCTCTCTGTACTTTTTTCAAAAAGTTGATTTTTTCTGAATTAAAAATGCTCAGAAAAACAAGCAGGAAAAACTAAGAATTACTGTGAAGTACGGTCCCCTAAGTCGACTAAATGGAGGCGGAACCGCGGCGAAAACATGTGTTTTGCGGCGGTTCCGCGGCCAAAATTTCGAGTTAGTCCCTGGAATTTCTTGTATTTATTCTTAGGTCCTTTCTTGGCAATTTTTTCTGTGAATATTTTAATTCCACTCAAGTGTTGATTTTTCAAGGGTTGTATTGGGGAATCGTTGATTCAATCGGATAATTTAACTTTGTTTATTTTGTCCGGATAATTTTAGAAACTGTTAAAAAGTTCGAACGGATATCAATAACTCACTTTTTCCCCTGTCGGAAAATTTTTCAAAAATTGGATTTTTTCTCATGTTTAAGAATGTTCTAAGTCGTGCAAGTAACGCGGTGGACCCTCTAGAAGACAACAAACCTTAACTCGATTATGTGACCGTCTTGAACTGCCTTTTGAACTTTAGGATTTGGGGCAGTACGGCATGCCACATGTGAGGCGTTGGCTTGACCCTTTTACGGCTGGACCATTGGTACTGTGGCATGTGATGAATGTTTTTAAACTGATTTCAAATGTTGAGATATATTGGGGAAATCTTGGGTGTTTGATGATTCGATCGGAAAGTTTAACTTTGTCTATTTATCTGGAATGTGATACAATATTTGGAATCCACAGGTAGTTATGAGATAACTGATTTGAATATTATAAACATAGCAGTTTAGTCCCAAATGATCGGTTGCCACGGAATTTTGATGTGATCAAAAGTCCGTCGCAATTACGTAGCGTACGCGGATACTCGCCGGGTAAACTTAATAGACAGCTACGCCCCATAGCCCCGACCAAGTGACTGTAGGAGAACCCCGTCACCGAAAGCATCCATTCGGGTGCTCGCGGCAGCGGTGTTCCGCCTTAGTGCACTTCGTCGAGGGCATCCAGGGGTGCGACCGTCTACTAAAGTTTGCGACGAGCATTCGATCAGGACGTCAGGAATCTTGTTGAATTGCCCGACTTGATATTGAAAAGAGTTTTTGATAATGAGACTAAAATGCGGGGTTTATAATTGTTAGGCATGCGATGTCTAAAGGTATTCATTTGGTTAGGCATGCGATGTCTAAAGAGGTTGCGGATTCCAACTGTTGTAGTTTTACACTTTCTTTTCTGTGACCGTAAGCGTAGTATGTGGTGTATCGCCGGCTTCGTTGCTATACATCAACGACAATCGGGATACGCATACTTGCTTACGTTGATGATATGAGATATTATGTGTTCTTGTGATATGTTATATTGGATCGTCGCGTTTTGAATAGCCGGGGGTTTTATGTGAGATGAGAGTTTTTCTTTTTCATTCATGTAAAATTCATTTGTATGTAATATTCTTTTATTGGGGCACTTCCAGGTAGCGGAAGATGTCACCGTTGTATATTATTTACTTTTCTGCATTAGGTAGACCCAAGGCGGGGAGCATAAGTAATCGGGTTCTAGGGTCCAGTGGGAGACCATCTCGAGGAGTCGAGACCGGGTCTCCTAACCCTAGAATTGGCAGTGTTACTTGCCGCTCTCGTAGGGGTCTAGGGATGTGGGTTTGGCTATTCATCGCGACCGTGGAATCCGTGTTTTATACAGGCTCGTATTGAAAACACGGACGTCCTAGTATATCCAATATTTCATATATGTTCTTCAGCTGCAATGTTCTGTGATGAGATTATATTACTGCCTGAGATGAATGTTTATATTATATATATGAGATATATGTTATATTGCAGATTTTGTTTCAAAAGAGATGCTTGTGAAGCATAATAAAATGGGACTTCATTAATGAGATTAATGAAATAAAAGAAACCTAAGATGTTGTAGAAACTTGTTTATAAAAACTGGTAGCTCTAGTTGTTGCTTTGCATAGCGGTGTTCCTTGTAGAACATCCAGCACCTTATTCGATAAGGAAAGGACCGAGATCCCTTCATCGGGAGTGACTCCTTTAGCAATAATTGGCAGATGCTACACACTCGGTTTGTCTTTTGATTGCTTCTATAGTTCTTGCTTTGCATAGTGGTATTTGTGAAATATCCTGCACCTTATTCGATGAGGAAAGGGCCGACGATCCCTTCACCGGGAGTGACCCCTTTAGCAAAACTAGAAAGGCCTCAAAAACATTCCATTTAAAATCACTCGATTCTACAACGATATCAAGTTCATTACGCAAAAGGTTTTCCTAAAAACCTGTCGTAGCCCTCCATCATTTCAGATAAGTACTAGTTAGTATTCGTGCTACGTTTGTTGACTATGTTAAGGCGTAGTGTGCGGTAGCTGATTAGTGCTTATCTGTATAAGCATATGATGCGATTGGATTAGGGTAGTCGTGCGACTTTGTTGACTATGTTAAGGGTCGTGCGGGTGGGTTTAATTCAATCGGGAAATGACGGGTAGAACTTGACTACCACTTATGATTTGTTGACTATGTTAAGGTCATATAGCTGCTAGGGGCAAAATATTATTGGGAATTTAAAGTGTTGAAATTTGCAATGAGATTGCATACCTTCTATGAGATAGTTGGATCCCGATACCCGCTGCGAGTAAGAGTTACTCCTGGGAGAGTTTTACACATTACAATTAGCCGATCAAGTAGGTGTCTAGAAAGGTGTTAACGGGGTTACGCCTCTGGGAAAACGAGGTTTACTTTAATTAGGTTCGTGCGAAAGTACGGGGGACCTCCCTCAAAGTACCGACACTGGCCTGGCTGAAAGATTGGCGAACTTGTAGCGTGTAATTAATCCCGGCTAGTCTTTCCTTTTAGGGTTTGAAGGAAGATTTGATTAAAACAGTGGGAGACATCCTAATTAGATATATTAGATAACCAATCTAATCTTGCAAGAGCATACGCTGAGTGTTTTCTTCTCTCTCTCTCCAGGAAGCGACTATATCACGCCTTAATCAAGATAATAATACGGATATATTTGACCGAACCCGCTTGTTATACTGAGCTGGGGAACGTTGGTCCCGCTCCAACTTATAATTGTTATAGCACAGAGCAGGAAATTGGGGATTACCAGAATTCCCGTGCCGCCCAAACGAAGAAAGTACATGCTGATGCATCATCTTCGGGTGTGTTCATTACACAGAACTGTTTCTCAGTATCCTTTACGTCCTGGGTATGTGATACCGGATCAGGATCCCGCATATGTAATCTGTTACATGGGCTACAGATAGGTAAAGAACTGAGAACGGGTGATAAGTTTCATGAGGCAGAAAACGGTGCAAGTGTTGCAGCCAAGTCTGTTGGTCACTGTCACCCTGTATTACCGGAATACATTGATTCTGAACAAATGTTATTAGATACCGAACCTGATATACAAAATCATATCAGTCTCTTTATTAGTAAAGAAAGGATATAATTTTGTATTGTTGGATAATGTTTTGAACATTTCCTATATCAAGAGTTGATCGGTTCAGGCACGTTATCTAAAAGCATTGACGTTCTAAATCAAACTACAGTTCTTAGTATAAGGAACATACACAAGAGGAATAGTTCAGAAATGAATAAATCCTTCTTGGGCATTGTAGACTAGGTCATATCAATGCGACCCGACTGGCTGAAGTTACATTTAGATGCATATTTAAATTAGTTTGAATTTACATCTTATGAAACTTGCCAGTCATGTCACAAAGATAAGATGACCACAGCTCTGTTTGTTGGAAACAGAGAAAGAGTTAGTGAACTTTTGGGATTGATACATGCTGATGTATGAAAGTCTCATGTCTACACATGCCAAGACCGGTTCTTTTTACTTCATTACGTTCTCTGATAATCTCTCAAGATTCAGACATGTGTTCCTATTGAAACATAAGTCCGAAGCTTTTGAGATATTCACAGAATATAAGTTAGAAGTAGAGAACCAAAATACGGGTATAAGTATTATGTCCTTTGATGAGATCAAGGAGGAGAATACTTGAGCACGGAATTCCTGGACTATTCTAAAGGAGAATGAGATTCTCTCTCAGCATTACTCCTTCGTATACACCACAGCACGTCGGTGTATCGGGGCGGAGCAATAGCACCCTATTTGATATGATGTGCTCTATGATGAGTACTACTGAGTTTCTTATTTCCTTTTGGGTGTTATGCGCTTGAGAAGCTGCATACCTATTGAATAGGGTTTAAATCAAATCAGTTGCCTACCACTTCATATGTAATATGGAAAGGGAAGAGCCCATATCTTAAGCTTGTTAAGATTTGGGGTTGTCCGGCCTATGTCTAAAAGCAAAATCCGGAAAAGCTCGAGGCAAGGTCTGTTATGTAGAATTGGAAAGGTTCCAGCTATACAAACTGCAGCTGATGATTTGGTAGAACCAAAGGATTCAATAGTTTCCAACGAACCTCAGCCTCTCTGCCGATCTAGTAGGGTTCCTAACCCACCTGAGAGATACTTCGGTTTCTCTATGACAGTAGGAGCGAGGATTGCATCATGAGATGATGACCCAACTAATTTCGAGCTGGCCATAAGGAGTGGGACTCTGTAAGAATGGCTGGGTGCTTATCGATCTGAGATGGGATCCTTATACACCAACAAAGTATGGACTTTGGTTGCTTTATCTGAAGGGTTGAATCCCCATCAGGAGCGAGTATATCTTGAGAAGATTACTTGGTGCACATGGAAAAGTTGAGACTTTCAAAGCTATGCTTAAGTCCATCCAGATCCTACTTGCCACGGTTACATACCATGACTACGATATCTGGTGGTTGGGTGTCATGACTGCTTTTCTAAGTGATGTTTTAGAAGAGAGCATCTATAAGTACACAGCCAGAAGGCTTCGTAGACAGTGGGAGCAGCGGAAACGTGTGCAAGATGTTTTATATGATAAAACATGCATCGCGAAGTTGGAACATCTATTTTGATGTGGTAGTCAAAGAGTTTGACTTCATCAAAATGGTAGATAAACCTTTTATATACGAAAAGGTAGTAGAGAGTACGGTGGTGATCCTCGTAGAGTACGTGGATGACATACTCTTGATAGGGAAGGAGTTTCCTATGCTACGCTCGGTCAATCTCCGCTTATCACAAGGATTCTCCATATAGGATCAAAGTGATACCTCCTAAATCCTGGGTTTTGGATCTATGAGATAGATCTAATTGGATGTTAGGACACTCACTAGTTGTAGTGAGATGGTATCAATCGATACTGGGGAGAATCACTGGAAAGGTTCCAGGCTGAGAAGGACGACTGAATGTCAGTCGCAGGCATTGTCTATACCCTCCGTGGAGGGACGGTATGTTGGAAGAGTTCCAAGCTAGATACCGTGACATACTAGACGATTAAAGGCAAGATACATCGTTATCAAGGATGCTACCAAAGAGGAAGTCTGGATATATATAAGTTCATAAGATGAACTTCGTTCCTACCATTGTGTGACAATGGAGTTGTGGCTTTAGCCAAGGAACTACCGTCCCATCAGAAATCCAGATATAATTCTTAGGCAGTATCACCTGATCATGGAGATGGATGATCTCCAAGGGAGATCGAGGTTAGGAGATCAGACACAGAGGACGACAGCGCGAATCCACTCACAAAGGCCTTTTTCCCAATAGAGACTTTTATGGGATGGTTGAGTATGAGATACTTCAACCGCAGCTAATTGTTGGGTATGCGATACCATAACAGATGGCCCTAGTGCAAGTGGGAGATTGTTAGTTATATGTATGCCCTAGAGGCCATTACTATACATACGATGTATATTGTAGTGGATGCTAGTACATATATAGGAAGGACTTTCTTGCTCGACATGATAGTATGCTATCTGGTTGTACTTTATCTTAACATGTACTCTGATTGTCTCTTTGTTACATGTTGATAAAGCCCCTAGGATATGTACTCGACTACTGGGACTATGATGAGATCATACTAGTGGGGCCACGGTAGTCGACGAGTACATCCTATAACTGTTCCTAGTCAAGGGTGTATCGAGACAGGGCATCCATGCACCAGAGTAGACTAGCGTATACGCATCTTGACCCATATGATGGGCGATGGATGATCCCATATCCATCGGTGTTTGACATCAAGGATGGTGTACGGGTGCTCAGTGGAGACTGGGTACACTGGACGGACTCGCCTAGAACTCCCAGATGGTATTATACCATACGTCAGATGGCAGTTCTCCGGTGACACTGGTACAGAGTAGTCTGTTGACCCGAGATCGTCATAGAGTCTTGTGTGATTCCTACTGTGCTTTGATTTCCATCATACCACGTCCAAGAGGGCGTGCAAAAAGGTGGCTTTTGGGTACAGTCCCGAATCATATGGAGGCAATGAGCGACAGGAGGGGATTCGTCTCTCCCGGTATAGGGAGTTGATGTTGTGCTGTGTTCGATTGGCTATAACCGGAAATCCCTGGCCAGGGTTGCTGAGATTTACTGGTAAGGGTTATCAGTAGTTTCTCGAACTGTTATAGACCTCATATCGACACGACTTATCGAGCTACTGGGGTCTGACGTTTACCACCCCTAGGCGAGATATGCAACATATCAGACGACGAGACCGGACTGTACGGGAGTGTTACTGTTTGGATTCACGGGAGAATGTACAGGCTTGCTTGTTGATCTTCTGAGCGATCAATACCTGGGTAGCTGTTACGTTTAGCTGACCGCTTGCAGCTTGTGGGTGTTTGATATGATCATCACCTACTGCCGGCGTATTGACGATTCTTTAGAGTCCTACACAGAGGTTTCTTGGCTCAGGCAAAATGGAGTAAGAGCACATATGTGATATGTGCGGGACCGAGGATAATGCGATATGAGATACCGTATTCTATTCTCGCGATATTTGATATCAGCCGGGTCATCGGATCAAGTGTTGATTCGATGAATCGGTACGGATAAATATTAGTCGGTTATATCCGATATAGCCGGATTGTCGGATCAAGTGTTGATTCGATAATTTAATGTATAATAATATATATGATATATTAAATTACATTAACTAATATTAGCTCACTAAAAGATTCTTTTTCTCACTCGGGTAATACATTGATATATATGCGATATATGTTAATTGTATTATTTTATTTTGTTACGATAAATATTATATATGTGATATATAATATTGTAACATGATATGATAACTAATGCAACATGTTTAGTGGAGTTTAAACATGATTAGGGTTTGGATTAGGGTTAAGCTTTCTAGATGTTTCTAGAAGGTTTTAGTTTTGTTTTGTGAAAGATATTTGTAAGTGACTCATGCTTTAACCCAACCCAAACCCTAACCCTAGTCAATTCTCTACAATGGTTAAGTCAACCATGGTTGCATTATTCTTCATATCATTTCATTTTCTATTCATCACAAAAGGATTCTAATATTGTTCATCTTCTTCCTCCTTGATTCTTTCATGGAAAAGCTTACTAGTTTTTCAAAAGGTGATGAATAAATATGAGAAAAAGATAAATAAAGAGAGCAAAAATCCTACTTCATCATCCTCATGTTCCCTTGCCATTTAGATGAGGGTGTTCACATCATTTCATGAGTGTTAGCTTGTGTTAAAGAAACTTTAAGGTAGATCATCTTAGTATCGAAGATCGGAAGCAAAGGTTGCGTCTTTCTCTTCGTGGAACCTCTCGAGAGTCCGGATCCCGATGATCGCAGCGAAGGGACCACAACACGGAGCATATGAAGTGAAGGACTGGATCTACAAAGGTTGTAATCCCTCTCACTTAGTGTTAAAGTGTTTAGCATGCTTGTTTTCGCCTAATCTCTATTTTAAAGTTCCGTATTCGGGTTGTTCGGCACGACTAAATTTTTAATCGGGCATGGTTGATGCCTCGTAGACCCTTGTGCGCGTGCCTAGCAACCCTACAGTTTCTGATTTTGTTTTGCGGCTTTTAATGAATTGAAGTTTTGATATTCGTATTTTTATCAGTTGATTCACGTTTATACGTCAATCGTTGATAGTTGTTAGTTATTCTTGCATGCGTAGACATAGGTTTTAACCATTGTACGATTCATGTGCCGTTTTGGTTTTCGTGCGTGATTTCCGTTTACGATGTTATATGTGTACATATGTAGGTACCCCCAAATGTACTTCGTATGATGAAGGAGAGGATGACGACATCGACTTCGGCGAGCGATGATCAGGTGAGTAGATAATATCTACGGGGAAAGTCGGGTGGATGGCGTATAGCACCCCCACAGTTCGTAGTACAGTATATGATATATGTTATATATATATATATATATGTTTATGTGCTGTGAAACTTGGATGATTAGTAAGTAAAACTTTAGATGTTAATGATTTAGTTTTAGTGTATTAGAAGTAACTTAGTTATTTTCATAGTCGCGAACCCTAGAATAAAATTTACATACACGCACGCATACGCTATGGGGATACGTATATATATATATACACACACACATAGGTATGGGACTATGTATATATATATATATACATATACATACATGGATGATGTGGATAGTATATGGTACTTGGAGATGAGTAGATATGATTAGGCATGATGCCATGAGATCGGTGATTTGATTTGGTTCGTATTATGAGATACAACATGATATTATAGTGGATCTTTAGGCGATGTGTTTTCATACACACGCATATATATATATATATATATATATATATATATATATATATATATATAGAGGTATGTATATGGTATCAGTATGTACAAAGACTTAGATTAGTACCCCCAATTCACGATATGTGATTATAAGGATACCAGATGAATAATGAGAAAAATGTGATATTTGACCCATACCCAGATTTGGGATGCCGTACGATGGATTTACCGTACGAGCTATAATTATGATGATAGATCCGCACTCTTGACTCGAGGATGTCATATTATATATATATCGTATCGTACGCGATACTATTGAGGCGAGATCACCGACTATTATATATTTATTTATCGAGTCAGACTTAGGTGGATTTTCCTTACCTTTCGAATAGTCTGTTAGTTAGTCATGTAGTTTACTTGTAGATGTTAGACTAGACTCGAGTCATACCTATTTCAAAACTAACGAATCGTGAGTATTTTAAAGAGAGGCCAAGGGATTCTACGGATATTTCAAAGGATGTACCTTTCTTAAAAATACCGTAACCCTTATTTTCTAAACGCCACGATTCGTATCATTTCAAATGTCAAAACTATATGACTTACATATATAGTATTGTATATTCTTTATTGCTGCGTTTACTATTCATTTTCCGCATATTCTATTATTCGCATCACATTGCATGCTTATTAGTGTTTTCGTAATTATTATGAAATCTATGCTGTCAGGACACCAACACCATTACCGATGATGCGTATGCTCCACATACACCTGCTTATCGGCTCACACACACATCATCGGTAATTACTATGTCATGTACACTTTAGAGAATATTAATTCATTGATATCTCTTGTTAGCTGATAGTTCCGATATATTATTATTGTGCAAGATTAGATATTGCATTTATTTACTGTGTTATCTCATGCATGTATATTCATATATTCATTTTCCATGCGATAGTATGGGCCAGTCCGGATTGCCGGAGCCCAGTATTCATTATTTATTTACATCGTGATTTGTTGATTTCGGATTTCTATGAGATTAATAGATTTGGAGAAACCGCGAGGATTTTATAAACAGATTATCAATTTAAAAGATAAATTGCGGTTTCCTCATGATATGATTGAGATATATCCACCATGAGTTTTCTCGGCTCTTGAGCGATACATACACCCGATTCGGGGAGGAGGAGGAACCGTCTATGGGTGAATGGTGGACCCGGTGCGGTACACCGGGGTAAGATAGTCGCAGATGATGGCGTTGAGCCTGGCAGGGGAGCACTACCGACCGGTGATTTTATTGTGACTCGATGGATATCCGTATACCGATCGGAGTATAGGCCAGACCGGATAGCCGGAGCCTAAGGTTTTGAGATTTGATGATATGGGCCAGCCCGGATAGCCGG
Organism: Agapanthus africanus; assembly: GCA_030015575.1. Lineage (NCBI taxonomy): Eukaryota > Viridiplantae > Streptophyta > Magnoliopsida > Asparagales > Amaryllidaceae > Agapanthus > Agapanthus africanus. The sequence continues at coordinate 216,091,878 of JASDDO010000004.1, forward strand.
AGCCTTAGATATTGAGAATCGAGGATACAGGCCAGTCCGGATTGCCGGAGCCTGAGATATTGAGATATTGGGATTTATGTTTCGTGTCAATGCTTGACACTGATTTTATGTTGATTTCATTGATGAATCCTCGATTTATATATATACAGAAATCTCACTAAATTAAGAAAGCAGTTCTCACATTCATGATGCATTCTGTTTTCATTATTTTGCATTAATACCTCATATTTATGATACGTTGCTACCTGAAGCACTGACACGAGCACTTGGTATTACACTTATGTATAGATGTTTACCCTTGCCATCTTATCTTGCTTCAGGCCTTATCACTTTGAGGATTTATATATTTGATCGTATTGACCTAGGATTGAGTCATACATACGATTTCTGCTCTGTGATGTTTTCTACTCACGTGTTTGCAACTCAATCCCATTGTGCCACAGTTTCTTGCTGGTTTTGCCGTACAGGTTTCATTGCTGCTTTGCTCGCATACTGCTTCATTCTGGGTGATTGCCTTGGTAGGTGGGTCCATTCGCATCGTGGCCATCATTGTACCTTTTATTTATATTCAGTTGTATCTACTAACTCCATCAACATGACTCGTATTTATTTGATAATCTTAGAAGACCAGTGTATATTATTTCGACCTTAGAGTCACGCGTTGTATTATTATGGTTTTCTTGATGTTTTTGACTTTCCTTTTGAGTTTTGATACTCGTCCTTCGGCGTTGTATATTATATTGCTTGCATGGCTGTGACCGCCAATTGGCGAAGAGCTGGCTCCCGCTTGCGGATGCCTTTATTCATATTATGCATGTTGTACCCTTTTGGGGCCAGTATTTACAAAGGAAACTCTGCCGAAATTTTCAGAAAAGAATTGAGATTTTAAAAATGCATACTTCGGCTTATGTTATTAAAACCACTTGTTTAAAAACTAGTTTTCTTCACTTCTTCCTTAAAATGGTTTAGATATCTGGGATTTTTGGCTTACTTGAATTAGATGGGGTCCTATAGACTTCATATGATTCAAGTGCCAATCACGTGCCATTCGGGTCGTGACAAAGCTGGTATCAGAGCACTAGGTTTAACCTTGATTCGAGTCTATGTTTGACTATGCGGAGTCTAGGGCGTCTATATATATTCGGAACCTAGGCTTGACCTTACAGAACTTAGACTTGGTCGAGGGGTATTAGACCCAAAATTTTGTTGCGTAGGTTGACCTTGGTTGATGGAGTAGGTGACTTAAGGAGAGTGACGTACCGTGTGTATGTTCCGCAGCATACTTACGATACGCTACTCCGCTTAAGAAGCCTTAGGATGTACATTTCCTTGCACAGCATTATATTCATTCCTATGATCTATCCTCGTCATTATCGGTTTATGGTTTTGCTGCACGATTACACGGGCAGAGAGAGCTACGGCTAGAGCTGCTTCAGCATGAGCTCGTCACGGACGAGGACTGGCCAGGGCGTGATTCCAGGGACACATAATTGCATAGATGTATCGTCCTATTATGTTTTCACGCCATGAGCGTTTGAGGGATTGCTTTTATAAATTTCTCGAACGTGCAGATTAGCACCAGAGGATTGGGCAGCTGCTAGAGGCCAGCCAGAATGTGATGACCGTCAATGCACCGATTATTCTTGATGATTGAGGCATTGTTCAGTGTGAGGACGAATGATTCAGTTGTTGCTGCGACTGACGAGATATCGCCCCAGATGTTTGAAGCTAATGCCGCACGAGTTATAATTAGAGATATGATAGAAGATTAATAGTCACCCAAGAAGGAATGACTAGGACATGTGATTCGTTTCCTACCCCGATGCGAGGTGATCGGATTGATTGATTCCAGCTAGAGATGACTTCACGCAGGTACGTTGGGAGTCGAAGGAAGACGATCGAATGTCAGAAACCCATATTCCAAGTTTAAAGTATTCGGAAAAACATGCAAGTAATTCTGTGGACCCTCTAGAAGAATGAAACCCTAACTCGATATAATGACCATGAGAACACTTTGAAATCTTAGAGTTTGCAGCAGTTCCGCGGTGCCATTAATGAGGCTTGGATTTTCCCTTCTACGGCTGGTCCATAGGTACTGTGGCATGTACTGGATATTATTAAACTGTACTCAAGATGTTGAGCTCTTGGGGGATTATGGAACCTTGACAAATCGATCGAAAGGTTCAGCGTCATTCGGATATCATGTGATGGAATACATTGCTTGGGAGACTCCAAATACGAGTATAGCCATTGGAGCGCAGTCCATACAGCTACGAAGAGACGAGTCCGAATCAGTCGACATTAGAGAAAAGTGGAGTAAGAGGTTCGTGTGAGATCTTAATGAGATGACGTTCCACTCCGCTGACATCAGAGAAGTGATACGCATGCAAGGGCGTTGTATATGGATATATCTTCCAGAAGGAGTCGTGATGAGTATGCAGCCATTCCGGAACAAGAAATAAATAGTAAAAGGTGATAATTTCCGGGCAGTTCGGCAGAAACGAGATTTGGGGGAGACTTCGACAGAATCTTTCTGGGATACTGTACGAAAAGACTTGGACCCAGGATCGGTCATATTACGCACACCCAGTAGGCCAGAGTTCGGCATCGTCGACGAGATATGTTATGAGTGACCATGACAGTTGGCTAGAGATCTTTAGAGGATGTGCCAGAGCGGGACTGTTTCCGCCATCTTTGATTTCGATATTTTGGACGATTTATTTGCATGATTGAGATTTCGTACACCACAGTTTCACTTGACTTCGATTTGATGTCATTTGAGATGCTGATTTTGATTTCATACCTATGGTATGCATTTGATTTGACTTGTGCTTTCGGTATAGTTTTCATGCACTTCCAGTATTTGGATTTGATTTTGTGTACGCTGATGCATATGGTTGTGAGATTATATACCACGGTATACCTGATTTGGATTTGGAGTGAAATGTGTTGTATACCGTCGATTTCGATTGTGATACTCGATATTTATTTTCGTGCACCTTGTGCACTTGAGTTTGATTTTGCGCACGCTTGACGCGCTTGATGCGATTTTGGTGCACACCAGATGCACTAAATCGAGATTCTTCGCGCATATCAGATGCGCCTGATATTGCTGTCAGGCACACCGTTGCCCTTGACAGGTGTTTCGTGCACACCCGTTGCACTTAGATTTTGTTCTGTGCACATGTATGTCACATTCATGGATTTTGATTTCCGTGCGTACCAAATGCACGCGACATTCTTATATACATTTTGGGATTGATTTCCCTTGAGCAACATGTTTTATGATATTTACTATTTGATATAGTAGCTGAGCAGGACTAGTCCGAGGACAGTACCTCAATATATTTTGCATGCATTGATAGTTATCAAGGGATTTCCAAAAAGGAGCTATAGTCTCAGTATTTACCTACGTGTTCGAGATGACACGAGACATTTAACTAAGGAAACCCTTTTAAATTAATTTTCAAAACGGCGGGACATGTATGTTAAACAAAGGGTATACATATATATATAGTTATTTTCTTACAATAGACGTCCGCCACTGTGCCGCGATACGCGCATCGTACAGCAACATGAAAGGTTTGGCATGCATTTCTTTCCGATGTTTTAATGATGTTTACATGTATAGTTTTGATGTATATCATGTTGGTTTTCGTATTGGATTTAGACATTGGTGTTTTCACCACAACTCCGATGATCGCGGGATGCTTGATGGAGTTTGGATTTTGGTTTATATACTCGTTTTTCATGCGCATGCATTGCGCTATGATGTGTTTTATGTATTTATGATTTCGGAACACCAACGACTTGATCTTTTTTCTGAATTGTTTTAGAAATTGGGGGAGTTTAAATTTAAATTCGGGGACCGAATTTCTTTAAAGGGGGAAGACTGTAACATTTCAGAAAAATAAAGTATTATTTTTGGGAATTTATAAAATTAAATAATAAATATTATGAATATTTGATAATGCGATATAATTAATTTCCGATAAATTGGGAAATATTTGGAAAATTATAGGAATTTCTGAAATGAGAGTGTTTTATGTGATTTAGGCAAATTATGAATTTTTATAATTATTATATACCATTTTAATGCTAATCGCGATTAAAAATCACTAATCGTGCATTAAGCTTGTTTTGTGCATGTGATAGGCACCAAGTCATTTTTCACATTTGTTATATTTTTCCTACCATGGCTTTTTCCTTTTCTTCATGCTTGGTTTTTGAATTTTGGAGAAGAAAATAAAAGAAAAGAGAAATATGAATAGAATAAGAAGTATGGGCAAGAGAGAGAGAGAGAGAGAGAGAGAGAGAGAGAAGAGAGAGGTGAGGGGTCTTTGACCAAGGACTTCATTATTTGCACTTCATTTCCTTCAGCATTTTCTTCTCCTTCTTCATCCTTGGCTGCCCTCTTCTTCACCTCCCTTTCAACCCTCACAAACACCTTCAATCTTACACAAAAAACCCATCCCCACTTCATTAAAAACATGCAGAAGCTCCCTACAAGCACTTTGGACCAAGAAAAATCGGATTTTGAGCACTTGGGGCAACTCAAGAAATATCTTGAGTTTCCAAATGAGATACTTTCATTACCATTAGCATAGTATTACATTCACTTTAGTGTCCATGGATGTTTAAAGGTGATTAAGTGATGTTTAGTGAACTTTGAAAATTTCAAGTTGAGGATTAGGGTTTGAATTGAATCCAAAGATGTAATTGAGGCTTTATGGTGACCTTAAACCCCTATAATGATTGTATTTTTGGCTAAACCATAGACTAAAACCCCATTCAGAAAACTTAGATTCCCCGATATCGTATTTTTCTGGAAATTGTGATGGAAAATTGGAATCTTCTATGACCCGGGTGACATGAAAATTTTATAGCGACTACAAAGAAGTGTGCAGGCAACCTGGAACCTACACCCAAGACCTGAGCCCCTACCCATCAAGTATGACCGCAAATTTATTGTTCCTAGCCACAATTTGCGGCCAGGGTAGGGCAGAATGTACCCGTATTTGGTTCATGGCTTTATCTCCAGTAAAATAAACCCTTTACATATGCAAAATTGGCTAATTTCACCTAGGGTAAAATCTGGAAGTATTTTACATAGTTTCTGATTTTGTTTTGCGGCTTTTAATGAATTGAATTTTTGATATTCGTGTTTTTATCGGTCGATTCACGTTTATACGTCAATCGTTGAGAGTTGTTGGTTATTCTTGCATGCGTAGACATAGGTTTTAACCTATGTACGATTCATGTGCCGTTTTGGTTTTCGTGCGTGATTTCCGTTTACGATGCTGTATGTGTACATATGTAGGTACCCCCACGTGGACATCAGATGATGAAGGAAAGGATGACGACATCAACTTCGGCGAGCGATGATCAGGTGAGTAGTTATATATCTGCGGGGGAAGTCGGGTGGATGGCGTATAGCACCCCTGCAGTTCGTAGTGTAGTATATGATATATATGTTATATATATATATATATATGTTTATGTGTTACGAAACTTAGATGATTAGTAAGTAAGACTTTAGATGTTCATGAGTTAGTTTTAGTCTATTAGAAGTAACATAGTTATTTTCTTAGTCGCGAACCCTAGAATAAGTTTTACATACACGCACACACACTCACGCATACATTTTATTACTTGTGCGTATATGGGGATATGTGTGTGTGTGTGTATATATATATATATATATATATATATATATATATATATGCATAGGTATGGGACTATGTATATATATATATATACGTATACATATACATGGATGATGAGGATAGTATATGGTACTTGGAGATGAGTCGATGTGATTGGGCATGATGCCATGAGATCAGTGATGTGATTTGGTTCGTATTATGAGATATGACATGATATTATAGCGGATCTGTAGGCGATGTGTTTTCATACACACGCATATATATGTGTGTGTGTGTGTGTGTGTGTGTGTGTGTGTGTATGTATATGGTACAGTATGTACTAGACTTAGATCAGTACCCCCAGTTCACGATATGTGATCATAAGGATACTAGATGAATATTGAGATAAATGTGATATTTGACCCGTACCCAGATTTGGGATGCCGTACAATGGATTTACCGTACGAGCTATAATTATGATGATAGATCCACACACTTTACTCGAGTATGTCATATGATATATATATTGTATGTACGCGATACTATTGAGGCGAGATCATCGACTATTATATATTTATAACTCGACTCTGACTTAGGTGAATTTTCCTTACCTTTCGACTAGTCTGTTAGTTAGTCCTGCAGTTTACTTGTAGATGTTAGACTAGACTCGAGTCATACCTATTTCAAAACTAACGAATCGTGAGTATTTTAAAGACAGGCTAAGGGATTCTACGGATATTACAAAGGATGTACCTTTCTTAAAAACACCGTAACCCTTATTTTCTAAACGCTACGATTCGTATTGTTTCAAATGTCAAAACTGTATGACTCACATATATAGTAATGTATATTCTTTATTGCTGCGTTTACCATTCATTTTCCGCATATTCTATTATTCGCATCGCATTGCATGCTTATTAGTGTTTTCGTAATTATTATGAAACCTATGCTGTCAGGACACCAGCACCATTACCGATGATGCGTATGCTCCACGTACACCTGCTTGCCGGCTCGCACACATCATCATCGGTAATTGCCATGTCACGTACACTTTAGAGAATATTAATTCATTGATATCTCTTTTTAGCTGATAGTTCCGATATATTATTATTGTGCTAGATTAGGTATTGCATTTATTTAATGTGTTATCTCATGCATGTATATTCATATATTCATTTTCCATGCGATAGTATGGGCCAGTCCGGATTGCCGGAGCCCAGTATTCAATATTTATTTACATCGTGATTTGTTGATTTCGGATTTCTATGAGATTTATGGATTTGGAGAAACCGCAAGGAATTTATAAACTGATTATCATTTTTAAAGACAAATTGTGGTTTTCTCATGTTATTATTGAGTTATGTCCACCATGAGTTTTCTCGACTCTTGAGCTATATCATACACACGATTCGAGGAGGAGGAGGAACCGTCTGTGTGTGCATGGTGGACCCGGTGCGGTATCCCGGGGCAAGATGGTCACAGATGATGGCGTTGAGCCTGGCAGGGGAGCACTACCGACCGGTGATTTTATTGCGACTCGACGGATATCCGGAGGATACCGATCGGAGTATAGGCCAGACCGGATAGCCAGAGCCTGAGGTTTTGAGATTTGATGATATGGGCCAGTCTGGATAGCCGGAGCCCTAGATATTGAGATTCGAGAATACAGGCCAGTCCGGATTGCCGGATATTGAGATATTGGGATTTATGTTTCGTGTCGATGCTTGACACTGATTTTATGTTGATTTCATTGATGATACCTCGATTTATATATATACAGAAATCTCACTAAATTAAGAAAACAGTTATCACATTCATGAAGCATTCTGTTTTCATTATATTGCATTCTACCTCATATTTATGATACGTTGCTACCTGAGGCACTGATACGAGCACTTGGTATTACACTTATGTATAGATGTTTATCCTTGCCACCTTATCTTGCTTCAGACTTTATCATTTTGAGGATTTATATATTTGATCGTATTGACCTAGGATTGGGTCATACATACGATTTCTGCTCTGTGATGTTTTCTATTCACGAGTTGGCAACTCACCCCCGTTGTGCCACAGTTTCTTGCAGGTTTTGCCGTACAGGTTTCGTTGTGGCTTTGCTGGCACACTGCTTCATTCCGGGTGATTGTCTTGGTAGGTGGGTCCACTCGCATCGTGGCCACCATTGTACTTTTTATTTATATTCAGTTGTATCTAGTAACTCCATCAACTAGACTTGCATTTATTTGATAACCTTAGAAGACCAGTGTATATTATTTCGACCTTAGAGCCACGCGTTGTATTATTATGGTTTTCTTGATGTTTTTGAGTTTCCTTTTGAGTTTTGATCCTCGCCCTTCGGCGTTGTATATTATATTGCTTGCGTGGTTGTGACCGCCAATTGGCGAAGAGCTAGCTCCCACTTGGGGATGCCTTTATTCATATTATGCATGTTGTACCCTTTTGGGGCCAGTATTTACAAAGGAAACTCTTCCGAAATTTTCAGAAAAGAATTGAGATTTTAAAAATGCATACTTCGGCTTATGTTTTTAAAACAACTTGTTTAAAAACTAGTTTTCTTCGCTTCTTCCTTAAAATGGTTTAGATTTCTGGGATTTTTGGCTTACTTGAATTAGATGGGGTCCTATAGACTTCATATGATTCAAGTGCAGGTCACGTGACATTCGGGTCGTGACAGTAGAACGGACCGAAATGGAGTCCATATGCACTAACAAAGTATGAACATCGGACATTGCTTCAGAAGGGGTAAAACCCGTAGGCTGCAAACAGATCTTCAGAAACAAGATTGGTGTAGATGGACAGGTTGAAACTTATAAGGCTAGACTTGTGGCAAAAGGTATTCGTCAAAGACCTGGTTTGGACTATGATGAAACCTTTTCTCCTGTGGTTATGCTCAAATCCATTCAGATCTTTCTTGCCATTGCAGCCTTCCACGATTATGAAATTTTGCAGATGGACGTAAAGACCGCTTTTCTGAATGAAAATTTGGAAGAGTGTGTTTATATGGATCAGCCGGATGGTTTCATAGAGAGTGGAAGGAGCGGAAGAGTGTGTGAGTTGCTTAAATCCGTTTATGGATTAAATTAGGCATGCGGAGTTGGAACATCTGTTTGATGAGACGGTCAAGGAATTCGACTTTATCAAAAATCCAGATGAACCATACATTTATAGTAAAATTGTAGCGAGAACTGTGGTATTCCTCGTCTTGTACGTGGATGACATTCTCCTGATAGGAAATGACATTTCTATGCTACAATTAGTCAAAGGATTCTTGTCACAAAGGTTCTCCATGAAGGAGCTGGGTGATGCATCTACATTCTGGGGATCCAGATCTATCTTGATAGATCTAAAAGAATATTGGGACTTTGACAGTCAAGGTACATTGACACCATACTGAAAAGATTTAGTATGAAAGATTCAAAGCGTGGTAATCTAATGGCTTGTCACGGAATCACCCTCTCTAAAGAGATGTCTTACAAGACTGATTTTGTAATATTTTAGAAAAATAAAATGGAGAGGAGACATGATTTGACCTTGAAATAATGAGGAGCGAGAGTGAGAAAGAGAAAGAGGGAGAGGGTGTATGGTTCCACAACCATCCATTTGTTTCCCTTCTTCATTTTTCTTCACCTCATTCTCCACTTCCTTCTTACTTCATCACCTCTTCCACCTCCTCTACCACCATGCACCACCCCCAAAACTCAACCAAAACTTCACACTCCCTTCACAAAAAAATGACCACAAGCCCATCCTACACCCCATGGTGAAGTCAAGTTGCAGCTTTGAGCACTTTGGATCATCTAGGGTTTTTCTTTAGTTGTTCCATGAAGTAAAACCTTCACCATCCTTCAATGTTTTTAAGTTTCTTAAGCTCAAGTGTAGTTTAGAATTAAAAAGGTTTAGCTTTATGATCTTAGAAAATTATAGGATGGAGGTTAGTGGGTAGAACATGTAGTAGAGCTTAGTGGAGGTGTAGTGAGTGTCCATTTAGCCTTGTAGTGATGGTAGCCTTGTTTAAAGTGAGTTAGAAGTCCCAAACATAAACTTAGAATTTTGCGATATTAGGTTTTTGTAAGACATGTGGTGATCAAATGAAATCTGGAATGACTCGGGGACTTTGAAAATTAATTAGCAAATATAATGATATGTGCAGACCCATAAGAAGCTACCCTAGAAGCATGAGCCCAATCCCTCATTTTATGGCCGCCGTTTTATTCGTTTTGGCCTCAATTTGCAGCCCAATTTTGGAGTTAAGGTCTGAGATTTGGTTTGTTGCTCACATTTTAGATAACTAGACCTACCCTATATGCAAAAAAGTCTAATTTGACCTTAAGAAAAATCTAGAGCCGTTTTACTTGGTTTCTGGCGATGTTTTGCGACTTTAGAAACTTGGTTCTTGATATTTGAGTTTTGAATCGGTCGTTGGATGTTCGTACATCAACGCTGAGGGTTATTTGGTTGTTCTTGCAAGCGTGGGCTATAAGTTCTAACCTATGTGCACTTCGTGTGCCGTATCGGTTATCGGATTTGGATTTGATCTCGTTACGATATGTGTTGATTTGTAGGTACCTTGCATGGATTTCCAAGATGACGAAGGAGAGCAAGAAGTTCATTGATTTCGGCTAAAGCAAGGATAGTTGTCACGACCCAAAATTTGGCACGTGACCGGCACTTAAACCACGTAACGTCTACAGGAGTAATGCAATTTATGTAAGCCGAAAACCCAGAAATCTAAACCATCGAAAATTGTAAGTGATAAAACATTGTTAAAAACATTTGGAAATCTCAAGTAAAAATCATTAAAGTTTAAATTTATTTTCTTAAAAATTTTGCCAGCACCTCCTTTGTAAAAACTAGCCCCGAAACGGGTACAAAGATAAGATATAAGTAAAGCAACATATGATATAAATAAAGTATCTTCAAACGGGAGCAATCACACCCAAAGGTGGAAACAACCACCACAAGTATATATACGACGCCATAGCGAAGAATAAACAGTATAAGTGAAAAACAGCATAAAGAGATAAAACTACATAATAAAAGTTGGCCCACGCGAGCTTGACATCCAGAGTCACAAAATATACAATATTGTCCTCACAACTCGTCTCTAAGTCAATACATGAAATGGTAGATAGAGAGTACTATATACAATGAGAGATATACAATAAATATAAACGGATAACCGCAACCCACCTACAGAAAACGGCTCACAGCCAACCGTAGCGGTATCCGCTGCAAAAAGATACAAAAAGAAGAAGCCCTGCCGCGACTACTCTGAGGGTCAAACCTGCAAAACACTATAGCACAACGGGGGTGAGTTGCCCACTCGTGAGTACTAAGTAACATCGTATAGATTGTGAGAGGACTGTTGATGTACAACATACCTTAGAGATTGCGATGTTGTCTACCGTGCAGACAGATGACCCAGCTGTTGCTGAGATTGACGGGATGTCGCTTCCAGAGCTTACGAGCTGAGATCACTGGAGCTTCTAGGCAGAGATACGACAGGTGATATCTAGTCTATTCCGAGTTGAGAGACGAAGGTGATTCGTCAGATTGATGCGCTGATGCAGGCCCAGTTGTGTTGAAGATTTCCAGTGTGGAGAGTCTTACTCAGGTCTAGAGATGACCAATCCAGAGATGACCATGATGCACCGTCTTTCCTGGAAGATTGAGGCATTCTTTAGCGTGCGGACAAAGGGTATTCTCATGTCGGCTAGGCGAAGCTAAAAAGTTCGAACGAGTGTCAGAAACCCATTTTTTTTCCAAGTTTAAAGTGTTCGGAGAAACATGCAAGTGATTCTGTGGACCCTCTAGAAGAATGAAACCCTAACTCGACATGATGACCATGGAACCGCTTTGAACCTTAGGGTTTACGGCAGTTTGGCTGTGCCATCAGTGAGGCTTGGGTATGCCCTTCTACGGCTGTTCCAGAGGTACTGTGGTATGTATCAGATACTTTTAGACCTTGCTCAGGTGTTGAGCTTTCGGGAAATTATGGGACTTTGATGACTCGATCGAAAAGTTTAACGTCGTCTGGATATCATGTGATAAGAGATCAGCAAGTTGACCAGTTTCGGATAAAGGACCTCATCCAGATGCGTGGTGAGTTGATCGAGGACGTGTTCGGCCAGATATATTCTACAGAGTGATGAAGATACCAAGTTCTTAACTTTGAGTCCGTGTGAGAGACTCCGGATTGACCGTGGCCGAGAACAGTTGCAGTGCGCAGATAGTATGGCGTGACGTCATAGTGGACTATGATACAGACGAGTGGAACAAGAGGTTCGTGCGAGATGCTGACGAGTTGTTGTTACTCCCCGTTAAGATTAAAGATCGGATATGAATACAGAGGCGTTGGGATACGGCCAGTTCCCGAGGAAATGTTGTACTGAGAGCACAGATGTCCAGAAAGCGAGAAAAGATTATGCAATAGTACCAGCCTCCATACAGTTCGGCATAGGCGAGATCAGAAGAGACCTTGAGCAGGATTCTTTCCAGGACACTGCTGTATTGAGATTTGCACCCAGTATCAGTTGTGTCACGTGTATTCAGAGGGCCAGAGACCGACGCAAGTAACGTACTGCTTTACGTGTGGTCGTGATGATTGACCGAGAGATGACCAGAGAAGTGCTAGAGCGGAATCGTTCCCGTTAGCACACCGGACCGGGCCGACGAACCGATGGATTGTGAGTTTGGTGATCCAAATGGAAAATTTAGGACCCAGAGACTGAGGACGCCAGACTGTGAACATGAGGCAAGTGGATATTCTTGTTCTGCCGGTTTTAGGCGCACCAATTTATTTTTCGACATTGTAGGAGGTGTACCTCAATGTCATTTGTTGCGATTTGCATTTGTGATCTGAGTATCATACTTATATCGCTTGGATTTTAGTTTTGATGATTGAGTTTCATGATATGGTTTTCGTGCACCATGGCTGCACCTATTGGGTATTTATATTTTTGTGCCTAGTTATTGCACTCGATATATATTTATTACACCGTTGTGTTGATTCGCGATTTGTGCGTATCTATTGCACTTGATATTGGATTTTGTGCCTTGACTGAACATGTTTATGATTTCGTGGATTTCATACAGTTGATTGATTTTGTGCGTGTGGTACGCACTCGATTTGATTTTTGCACTCGATATAGCTTATATGCGCTTGCAGTGCATTGATATATGTTTTGTGCACGCAGTTGCACACGTTTATGATTTTATACACCTTGGTACACTCGGTGTTTCTTTTATACGCATTTGAGTTATGGATTTGTATTTCGTGCACTAGATGCACTGTATTTGTATTTCATGCACTGGATGCGTTGTATTCGTATTTCGTGCACTGGATGCACTGTATTCGTATTTTGTGCACTGGATGCACTGTATTCGTATTTTGTGCATTTGCTGCATCAGATTCGTATTTCGTACATTAGTTGCACCGGATGCACTCTAGATGCACTTGATATTGTTGTCGTGCACACCCGTTGCACTGGACAGATGCTTTCGTGCACACCCGTTGCACTTAGTTTTGGATTTTGTGTATATCGTAGCACCTGTATTTGGATTTGATTTCCACGCGCACCAGACGCACGTGATTATTGGACACGCCTTTTGAGGCTGATTTTGCTTTGGAGCGTCTTGTTTTCATGATGGGCACTATGTTATATAGTAGCCGAACATGACTGATCCCAGGACAGTACCTGAGTACTTTGCATGCATTAAAAGTTTACAAGGAACTTTTTGAAAAAGTGCTATAGTCTCGCTATTTCCTACGTGTCCGTGAGCGACACGAACATTTATAAAGGGAGATATTTTGGGATATTTTGAAACGACGGAACGTATATTTAGCAAAACATATATGGACATATATTATTATTTTACAAATGAGTGTCCGTCGCTTATGCCGTGGGTTACGCATTCACGCGGCGGTTTAGAAAAGATTTTGCATGTATTTCATTCAGAGTTTGGAGTTTTCAAGGATGTGTACTATACACGTATTATAGTATTCGACTAGTGTATATTGGATTTCAGTAGTGGATTTCGAGATCTGTATCTCTATTGTAACTCCGAGGATATGAGTGAAAATCCGATGATTTGCATGACGCTTGACGGAGTTCGGTTTTTGAGTTTTGTACTCATTTTCATGTGCACTTGACGCGCTGTGTTGTTTTTGCATCTTACATGATTTCGGAGCCCCGTTGATTCGAGCTGATTATTGAAATGTTTTAGGAATTGGGGGGTTTAAATTTAAATTCGGGGACCGAATTTATTTAAGAGGGGAAGATTGTAACATTTTAGAAAATATAAAATATAATTTTTGGAATTTAATATTAAAATAATATATTTCCCGAAAACTGCCGATTTGCGAAATTGGAGTTTTCGAAAAGGGTATAAATATATACCAATAATTGTGAAATAATTGGGGATTAAAATAATTTATTCATTTAAAAATATATTTATTGGACTTGGCATTTTTATAATTAATTATATGCAAGTTTAAAATTTTACCCGATTACTGCTAATCGCGATTAAGCTAAATCCGTGTTTTTACAGTTTTTCATGGTTAGTGCACCATGTCATGCAGCATTTTAGTTACATGTTGTTTTCTTGTATTGTTTTTGGGTATTATATGGTTTGGTTTTAAAAGAAAAAGGAAAAGGGTTAAAAAGAGAGAATGATTGGAATGAGAAAAGGAGGGTGAGAATAAGATAGAGTGAGAGTAGGAGAGAGAGGGCGGCCATTCTTTTTCCCTCCCCGTTATTTACTTCATCTTCCTCCTCAACTCATCTCCCTCCACCTCTACCCTAAGATCCATCTCCAAATATTCATCAAAACCCTAATCCCTTTTCATTAAAAGCGACCCCCTCTTCATCCTCTACAAAATGGACCAAGCAAAGTTTGATTTTGGAGACTTTGGTCGAGCTAGGGTTTTCTTGTGATGCCCAAGTGTAACATTTCAAAAACAAAAAAAATATTATTTTTGGGAATTTTTATAAGTAAATAATATTATATTGAATATTTTATTAAGGCGGTATAATTAAATACCGATATATTGGGAAAAATTTGGAAAATTGTGGAAATTGCTACAAAGAGAGTGTTTTATGTGAATTATGTAAATTATAAGTTTTTATGATTAATTATACGCTAAATTAGTGCTAATCGCGATTAAATATCGCTAATCGTGCATTAAACATGTTTTGTGCAAAACATGCACCATGCCTTTTTTTCACTTGTTACTTTTTTCTTACATGATTTTGGGTGTATGGTTGTTTGTTTTTGGTTTACTATTGAGGAGAGAAGAAAAGAAAAGGAAAAGAAAAGGATATGAATATAGTATTAGGTATGGGTGAGAGAGAGAAAGGTGAGGGGGTTATCTTTGACTTGCCATTCTCTCATCTCACCATCTTCATCACATTCTCTCCTCACCCTCACACTCTTGCTGCTGCTTCTGCCCTCACTCCCTCCCCTTCTTCATCCTCTCATACATTATGAAAAACATCTCAAAACCCAATACCCACTTCATTAAAATTGTGCATGAGCTCACTAGCAACACATTAGACCAAGAAAGCTTGCATTTTGGACACTTGGGGCAACTCAAGAAAATTCTTGAGTTGCCAAATGAGGTATTCTCTTAACCATTAGCCTAGTATTTCTATTGCTTCTGCATCTATGTTAAATTAGAACCGATATTGTGTGGTTTTGGGAACTTTGAAAACTTGAGTTGAGGATTAGGGTTTTAGTTGAACCCAAAGGTGAAATTAGGGTTACTAGAGGCTATACAACCCCTGTGGTGATTGATTGGAGACCTAAACCAGAGACTAGAACCCCGGAATATGGATTTAGAAACCCGATATCGGAGGAATTATGGATTCTGTGAGTGTATTTTTAAATCTGCTAACACCCGGAGCCTCTGAAAATTATTTTGCAAACACAGAGAGATGTGCAGGTGATTTAGAGCATACCCTAAAGACCCGAGACCCCACTTCCACCATATGGCCGCAGATTTATTCCATATGGCCGCAATTTGCGGCCAGACCTAGAGCTATGTGGTTCGTTTTTGGTTCATGTCCCCATTTGCTGTAAACTAGACCCTTGGCATATGCAGAATTGACCAATTTGACCTAGGGTAAAATCTGGGACCATTTTCAAGAGTTGCTGTTTTGATTCGGGGTTTTGTTTTGCGTATCTTGCATTCTGGATTTTTGTATCTGTGTTGTACCTCGATCATTCGACGTTTGTACGACGATGTCGAGGGTTGTTGGTGGTTTTGAAGGCGTGGTCCATAGGTTCTAACCTAGAGGCCTTTAGCGTGTTGTATTTGTTTTCCGATGTGATTTTAATACGCAATTGTGATACGTTATTATGTGTAGGTACCCCACGAAGACTTCGAGACAACAAGCAAGCACGTGGCGGCGGCGACAACGGAAGGCGAAAAGCAGGTGAGTAGATTATATCTACGGGGGAAGTCGGGTGGATGGCGTATAACACCCGCGCAGTTCGATATTTAGTACGCTATATATACTACATATACATGATAGCTTTATGTGTGACATGGATATTCAGGATATGTTTAGGTGTTCAATGGTTAGATTAGGGTTGTTAGAAGTGAACTGGTATAGCTTCTTAGTTGCGAACCCTAGAATAGGCTTACACCCACACACACACACATGCTTACTTGTTATACTTGTGCGTATATGGGGATACGTGTATATATACACACACACATAGGTATGGGACGATGTATATATACACGTATACCTACAGTTGGATGATGAAGTTAGTAGATGATATTTGGAGATGAGTCGATGAGTTTGGGCATGGTGCCATGAGATCAGTGATATGATGTGGTTCGTATTATGAGATACGACAAGAGTTATAGCGGGCATTTAGGCGTGTATTTTCATACACGCACACATATATATCGATGGTATCATTTTGTACTAGACTTAGATCAGTACCCCAGTTCATGAGATATGATGATAAGAATACCAGATATTTGATGAGATAAAAGTGAGATTCGACCCGTACCCAGATTTGGGATGCCGTACAAAAGATTTACGCTATTGACTTGAGGACGCCATATTGTATAGTGTATCGTATGAGCTAACTAATGAGCTATATATTGATGATAGATCCACGCTATTGACTTGAGGACGCCATATTGTATAGTGTATCGTATGTGATACTATTGAGGCGGGATCACCGACTATTATATTTATATATATATCGACTCAGATTTAGGTGGTTATCATACCCTTTCGATTAGCTTATTAGTTAGATCTATAGTTTACTTAGTAGATGCTAGACTAGACCCGAGTCATACCTATTTCAAAACTAACGAATCGTGAGTATTATAAAGGCAGGCCAAGGGATTCTACGGATATTTTCAAAAGATGCATCTTTTCTTAAAAACACCGTAGCCCTTATTTTTCTAAACACCACGATTCATTTTATTTCAAACGAAAAAACTGTATGACCTTCACATATTGATGTAGATTCTTCACTGTTACGTTTATTATTTCGATTTCCGCATATTCTTGCTATTATCATCGCATTGCATGTGTAAATGTGTTTATTTTTATATTAAACCCATGTTGTTAGGACACCAGCACCGTTATCGATGATGTGTATGTTCCCAGTACACCTGTTTGCCGGCTCACACACTTCATCATCGATAATTGCCATGTCACTACACAGTAGGATTGTTGCATCAGGATATGACCCCTTGTATGACATATTGGGACACATACATATTGTACACTCATACTGGCATACACACATATTGTACACCCATACTTGCATACATACGTATTTGCACATACATAGATGATTCTGTCTTGATTTTGAGATTTGGGAACCGCAAGATATATTTTAAAACTGGATTCATTTTAAAGAGTGGTTTCCCTCGATGTGTGCATATTACTGTGTTATGTCGCATACATCATGCTTTATGATTATACGCATTGGGATATGATGTTTCCATGAGATTTCAGGATTTAAGAACCGTGGCTATTTCAAAAGAAAGCATGTACTGTTTTAAAAACCCGATTTCTCTTGATATGATATTTCAGTGCGTCCACCATATGTTTTTCTCGGTGCTGAGAGTGACATGTGAAACCCGATTCGAGGAGGCGGATGATTCCGTTTGCGGGTACATGGTGGGCCCGGTATGGTACACCGGGGCGAGAATGGATCTGTCGTGCAGTAGGAGATGAGCCTGGCAGAGAGACCACTACCTACCGGTGATTGTATTTGAGCTCGAAGGATATCCAGAGGATACCGACCGGAGTTGAGAGATGATATGGGCCGATCCGGACTGACGGAGCCCGATATATGAGGATTTACGTGCCGATGCTGGGCACGGGTTTCATGATGTTTTCGAGTGTCGATGCTGGACACTCAGGTTCCATGATTTTGATGTGTCGCGAGAGATACACGTTGATTTACATCCTCATACTTCCATGCATATGCTCTATGATATTTACATGCATGATGTTTTGTGTCATTGGGTGACACGTGGACGAGATCCACATACATACAGAAATTGATTACATAGTTGGATGATATCCACATACTTTTAGACTTCATGATATAGTTGACACTGATTTCATGATGATTACATTGATAATACCTCATATTTATGATATGTTGCTACCTGAGGCACTGACACGAGCACTTGGTATTACAATGATGTATAGATGTTTACCCTTGCCACCTTATCATGCTTCAGATTTTATCATATTGTGGATATATACTATTACTGATCGTTTGACCTAGGATGAGTCATACATATGATTTCTGCTCTGTGATGTTTTCTACTCACGAATTGGCAACTCACCCCCGTTATGCCACAGTTCTTGCAGGTTTACCGTACAGGTTTCATTGCGGATTTCTGGCACACTGCTTCCTTTCTAGGTGATTGCTTTGGTAGGTGGGTTCACTCACATCGTGACCACCCTTGTATTTATTTTAATCAGTTGTATCTAGTAATTCCATCAACCAGACTTGTATATTATTTCAAACTTAGAAAATCATTTGTGTATTATTTCGACCTTAGAGTCGCGCGTTGTAGTATTATGGTTTTCTTATTGATTTTGAGTTTCCTTTTGGGTTTTGATCCTCGCCCTTCTGCGTTGTATATTATACTGCTTGCGTGGTTGTGACTTTCGATTGACGAAGAGCTAGCTCCCGCTTAGGGATGCCTTTATCATTGTGCATATATTATTCTTGTTGTACCCCGTTTGGGGCCAGTATTTACAAAGGAAACTCTGCCGAAATTTTTAGAAAAGATTTGATGATTTAAAAATGCATATTCGGCTTACCTATTTAAAAACCTTAGTTTTAAAATAAGTTTTCTTCACTTCTTTAAAACTAGTTTTCTTTACTTACTCCTTAAAATGGTTTTAGATTTCTGGGCTTTTGGCTTACTTGAATTAGATGAGGTCATACAGACTTCATATGATTCAAGGGCCAGTCACGTGCTATTTCGGGTCGTGACACCAAGTGAGGTATATCTTCTTCCAATTAGTTAGTTTTGAGTTTTCTTGTATTTTAGCGTAGTTTAGAATTCGTTTAGTAGTGGATTTGTGAACTTGGATAATTCTAGAGAGGGGTTTGAGTGTTGTGTGGATTGGGGGATGCCTAGTGGCTGTTATAAGACCCTAGAGACCAATTCTTGACCTGGACTAGTGACCAAACCCCAAAACACGAACTTTAGATTCGTCGATATCGGGAAATTGTGAAAATTATTAGGTTGTTTAAAGATCTGCTAACACTCGGGGACCTGGAAAATTATTTAGCGAACACAGTGACACATGCAGGCACCCAGGAAGCTACCACAGAGCCCCGAGACCCCAACTCCACCTTTTGGCCATAGTTTTATTCATTCTGGCCGCAAATTGCGGCCAGACTAGGGACTTGTGGGCTCGTGTTTGTTTCATGGCTCCAGTATCTGTAATTTAGACCCTCCACATATGCAAAATTGGCTGATTTAACCTAGGGTAAAATCTGGGAGCACATTGGGGTGTTTTTGGCTATGTTTTCCTTATTTTGGGATGCTTAGTTTTGATATTGGGATTTGTATTTGGTCGTGTGGCGTTTGAACGTCAACGACTAGGATTTTTAGTCGTGTTTTGCACGTGAAGCTATAGGTTTTAACCTATGGGCGAAACTTGTGCCGTTTTGGTTTTCAGAACTTGACTTTAATAGCGTGGCGATATGTGTTATTATTGTAGATACCTTCGCGTGGATTCCGTGGTTACGGAGCATGGCGTCATCGACTTCGGCAAGCAAGAAGCAAGGTGAGTGGATCTATATCCATGGGGGAAGTCGGGTGGATGGCGTATAGCACCCCCGCAAACTTTGATGGAAACCGATTTATACATATCAAGTATGGTTAAGGAAACCTTATATAGAAAAACTATAAATAGAGTTAAAGGATAGTTAGAGAACCATATTATAAACTAAAGGATAGTTAGAAGTGATATGATACGGCTAATATGTGATGACGGAATTTGAGGATGATGTTTGACGATATTGCCGTTTAAGGTACTATAAGACTAGATAGCCGGCGTAGATGTGTCATCCGAACCATACCTATTTCCAAACTAAAGAATCATATGCATCTTTTAACCAGATACCTTGAGGGACGTTACGGATTTGCAAATGATATCTTTTCCTTAAAAACACCGTAGCCCCGACTCTCAAAACTACGATTCGCATCTTTTAAAAACTGATTGTATGGTTCGGGTGTGTATATGAGATTTAGATGCGATGAAAAGAGAATATGATTTGGCATGTGATATGATAATATGTTGGTATACGGATGCGAGTTGACTGAGATGATTGATACCTTTACCGGTCCCCTGATATGAGTTTGTTTTGGATGTGCCCTTGGACGTAGGTATATAGATATATAAATGTTGTGAATCATGTGTGATATGTTGTACGAGACGTTAGGTCCATACCCCTCTTGGTCATATAGGATGATAGGATCCCTGATGGTTTAGTGACGCCGTACGATGATTTTCCGTACGTGATGAGTTTTATGACGATTGATCCTTACACATGACTAGGGGCTGCCGTACGATGGATTATACCATACGTGGTGTTGTGGCTGGGTGCCGATTGTTTGATTCACCGACTCGATCGTGTAGATATGTATACCTTATAGCTTTTAGCTGATGCTTTACATTATGCTGCATTCATGTTATTCTCATGGCATTGCTTATACCTGTGCTAGTACACTTACACCATTATCAATGATGCGTATGTTACACTTACATAGATTTGCCGGCTCACACACTTCATCATCGATAATTGCCATGTCACTACACAGTAGGATTGCTGCATCATGATATGACCCCTTACATAGTTTACTTGCTATAGTTACATATGCACCTTGTACGATGTTGCATTTGACTTGGGAGAAATTGGGAACCGTAGTATATATTTAAAAACATGATTCATTTTAAAAGAGCGGTTTTCCCTGATATTGTCGCATCACTGTTCCATGCTTCATGATATACGGATATGCTTACATTCTTTTATATGTCGCATACATCATGCTTTATGTTCATACGCATTGAGATATGCTGTTTTCATGAGATTTCTGGATTTGAGAACCGTGGTTATTTCAAAAGAAAGTATGTATTGTTTTAAAAACCCGGTTTCTCTTGATATGATATTTCAGTGCGTCCGCCATGTGTTTTCTCGGTTCTGAGAGTGGATGTGAAACCCGGTCGAGGAGCTGGATGAGGCCGATTGCGGGTACATGGTGGACCCGGTATGGTACCCCGGGACAAGAATGGGATGCTGTGCAGTAGACGGTGAGCCTAGCAGAGGGACTACTACCTACCGGTGATAGTATTTGGGCTCGGTGGATATCTGGAGGATTCCGACCAGAGTCGAGAGATGATATGAGCCGATCCGGACTGATAGAGCCTGTGGACCGATCCGGACTGACGGTGCCATAGAGATATGAGGATTTGCGTGTCGATGGTGGACACGGGTTTCATGATATTTCGAGTGTTGATGCTGGACACTCAGGTTCCATGATTTTGAGGTGTCGCGAGGGACACATGTTGATTTATATCCTCATATTTTCACGCAAATGCTTTTATGATATTTACATGCATGATGCAGTTGTGTCAGTGGTTGACACATGGACGAGATCCACATGCATACATACATTGATTATATGGGTGGACGAGATCCACATGCATACATACATTGATTATATGGGTGGACGAGATCCACATGCATACATGCATTGATTATACTGTTGGATGTTATCCACATGCTTATAGGCATTGACTACCTTGTTGGCACATATAATGACCCGGTCACCTTAGATATCATAGTATTACCTTTATGATATAGTTAACCTAGCAGTCGTTGTTTATTCGATTTCTACTTGTAGATATTTTTCTACTCACGAGTTGGCAACTCATCCCCGTTGTGCCACAGTTCTTGCAGGTTGCCCGTATGGATCAGTAGCGGCATCGTTGGCACACAGTTGCATTTGGGTGTTTTTCTTTATTAGGTGGGACATTTGTATCGTACCCACTCTTGTATTTATATTTCATATTGTATCTAGTCAACTCAATCAATCAAAACTAGTATTTGTATAAGTAATGAGACTTAGTGAGTTTGTGGTTGCGAGACTTAGAGCGAGGGGTTTTCCGCTACTTATGGCTTTGATGTCTTGCTTTTCTTTATCTTTGTGGTGATCTTCGTCGTTGGGCGTCATATACTTATATATGTTGTCTTGCGTGGTTGTGATCCTCCGTTTGGAGAAGAGGTAGCTCCTGCTTGGGGATGCCATTATTCTTGTTATGTATTTGTAGTTTTGGATCAAAATATACAAAGGCGGTACTGCCCAAATTTTTAAAAGACGAAACACGTTTTCAAACTAGTAAATTTCACTTTCATTTTTATGTTCCTTTCTATGCATTAAGAAAACTTGATTTCATTATACCTTTATTGCAAAACTTCACCTCCTTTATTTTCTTAAAAAGGTTTAGATTTCTGGGTTTTATCTTACTTGAATTACGTTACGCCTCTAGACGTTGCGTGATTTAAGTGCTGGTCACGAGCTAATATTTTGGGTCGTGACAATAAGTCATGGCCATTGTTTCTCACTTCATTATCTTCATCTTCTCTCCTCTTTCCCTCACCATGGCAGCACCTCCTCCACCTCCTCTTCAACCTCACAAAACACCCTCAAATCTTCATCCAAAGTTCATCTCCATTTCACAAAAAGCATGCACAAACTCACAAGCTACACTTTGGACCAAGAAAGTTTGCATTTTGGTGCTCTAGGGGATTCATGAGTGCCAAATGAGGTATTCCCTTAACCATTAGCATAGTATTTCCATTGCTTATTCATCCATGTTTGATTAGAACCGATTTAGTGTCGTTTCGTGAGGTTTGGAAATCTGTAGATATTGGAAATTGTGGGAATTGTGATGGTTTTTGGTAATCTGCTAACACCCGGGTGACCTGAAAATTATTTAGCAAAGACAGTGATACATGCAGGCAACCTAGGACACCCCCTGAAACTCTAGCCCCATACCCCAACACAAGGCCGCAGAAATAATCCTTTTGCCCGCAATTTGCGGCCAAACCTGGGGCAATTTGGCTCGTGTTTGTTTCATGGCTCCAGTATCTGTAATCTAGACCCTCCACATATACAAAATTGGATGATTTGACCAAGGGTAAAATCTGGGACTAAATTCATGAGTTGCTGTTTTGATTCGGGGTTATATTTTCCGTATTTTAGATTCTAGATTTTAGTATTTGTGTTTTACCTCGATCACTTGACGTTTGTACGACGATATCGAGGGTTGTTTGGTGGTTTGAAAGGCATAGTCCATAGGTTCTAACCTATAGGCCTTTAGCGTGTCGTTTTGTTTTTGAATTGGGTTTTAATGCGGCACGATACGTTATGATGTGTAGGTACCCCTAAGAGGACTTTGAGATGACAAGCAAACGCGTGGCGACTGTTAGTTATATGTATGCTCTAGAGGCCATTACTGTACATAGGATGTATATTGTAGTGGATGCTGGGACATATATAGGGAGGACTTTCTTGCTCGACATGATAGTATGCTATCTGGTTACTCTCTACCTTAACGTGTATACTGTTTGTCTCTCTGTTACATGTTGGTAAAGCCCTTAGGATGTGTACTTGACTACCTGGACTATGATGCGGATCATACTAGTGGGGACATGGTAGTCCATAAGTACATCCTTCAAGGTCCCTAGTCGTGGGTGTATCGAGATGGGGCATCGATATACCAGAGTAGACTAGCGTATACCTTCTCGACCCATACAGATGGGCGATGGATGATCCCATATCCATTGGTGTTTGACATCAGAGATGATATACGGGTGCTCAGTAGAGACTGGGTACACTGGACGGACTCGCCGAGAACTCCCAGATGGTAATATACCTCACGTCAGATGGCAGTTCTCTGGTGACACTGGTACAGGTTAGTCTGTAGACCCGAGATCGTCATAGAATCTTGTGTGATTCCCACTGTGCTTTGATTTCCACCATACCACGTCCAAGAGGGCGTGCAAAACGGTGGCTTTTGGGTACAGTCCCGAATCACATGGAGGCAATGAGCGATAGGAGCGGATTCGTCTCTCCCGGTATAGGGAGTTGATGTCGTGCTGTGTTCGATTGGCTATAACCGGAAATCCCTGGCCAGGGTTGCTGAGATTTACTGTTAAGTGTTATCAGTAGTATCTCAAACTGTTATAGACCTCATATCGACACGACTTATCGAGCTATTGGGGTCTGACGTTTACCACCCCTAGGCAAGATATGCGACATATCAGACGATCAGACCGGACTGTACGGTAAGTGTTACTGGTTGGATTCACAGGAGTGTGAGCGGGCTTGCTCGTCGATCTTATGATCGCTCAATACCCGGGTGGCCGTTACGTTTAGCAGACCGCTTGCGGCTTGTGGGTGTTTGATATGATCATCACCTGCTGCCGGCGTATTGACGAGTCTTTAAAGTCCTACACAGAGGTTTCCTGGCTCAAGCGAAACGAAATAGGAGCGCATATGAGATATGTGCGGGACCGATAATAATGTGTATGTGATACCGTATTCCATTCTCGTGATGAATGTATCGATTGGTTGTATGCGATATAACCTAGTTATCGATTCAAGGATTGATTCGATAAGCCGATACATTGGATATTAGTCAGTTATATGAGATATGACCGGATTGTTAAATCAAGTGTTGATTTAATGATTTAATGCATAATTATATATTTGATATATTACTTTGCATTAACTAGTATTGGTTCACTTTAAATGGATTTTCTCACTTGATGTGCACATTGTATATGTAATATACTTTTGTACATTTGATTGTATCATGTTTGATGATACATGATAGTTTGGGTGTATGATAAGATTAAACCATGGTTATGTAATGGTTAGGGTTTTGATTTTATTTATTTATTCATTTATTTATTTATTTCTTTTTGGCAAAAGAAAAGAAAATGGTGGCTTATTTTGTATTGTAGTTGAAGCTTCATGAAGCTTTGACTAAGTGACCATTTTGTCTTCATGCTTAACCCTAACCATTCACACTAACCATGTTTTATTCTCTACACCTAACTATGGTTGCTATATGATAAGTATTCATTTTATTTTCTTTTTGAAAAAATAACTTATCATATTCTTTCTTCATCTTCTTCTTCTTCAACATGAAGAAAGCTTGCCTCCATCAATGGCAACTAGTGAAAAAGAGTGAGAAATCCAATTCTAAAGTGAACCCACTTCCTATTTCATCATCCTCTACCTCTTGCCAAGTAGTATAGGATGTTTTCTTCATAAGTTTCATGACTTGGTGAAGTGGGAGCTTGATCTTGTGATGCCTCGACGTAGATCATCTTCGGCATCGAAGTCGACGACCTAGCCCGTCCATTTCTCCGATGAAGCCGATGCTAGAGTCACGGATTCGATTTGGACAGCGGAGGGACGTCATCACGGAGCCTAGGAGGTGGAGGACCGGATCTACAAAGGTTGTATTTCCGTTCACCCTTTAGTTAAGTTGTTAACTAGCTTCTTGTTTCGCCTAAAATTCTAGTTAACGATCTAGTCTAGGGTTTCTCGGCACCGTAAAATTTGAAATTGGCATAGTTGATGCCTTGTGAGACCTCATTAGCGTGCCTAGGAACCCTACAGTGGTATCAGAGCCTAGCTAGAGCCTTAGGCGAAGTGTAGACGACGTTTGAAACCCGATCGAACCGAAACCCTAATTCCAAAATGCTCTCTGGACTTTTTTCAAAAACTGGGTTTTTTCCAGATTAAAAATTCTTAAAAAATTCAGCAGGAAATTCTAAGAATTACGGTGCAAAATTTTCCAAAAGATACGTCCAAAGTGCGGCGGAACCGCGGCAGAAGCCTGTCTTCTGCGGCGGTTCCGCGGCCATCTGATGACGTCAGCCTTCCAATTTTGCACAGTAATTTGTTATTTGAGGTGCTGAGTTTTCTGGGATTTTTTTTTTAATCTGAACTCAAGAGTTGAGTTTTTTGGGGTGTTTTGGAGCTTAGATGATTCGATCGGATTATCAGACTTTGTCTATGTGGCTTTCCGGATATTTAGAATATGTTAAAAGGTTCGACCGGATATAAATACCCAATTTTTTCCCTGCCGGGAAATTTCCAAGTGTTGGATTTTTCCGTAGTTTAATGACGTTCTAAGTAGTGCAAGTTACGCGATGGTCCCTCTAGAAGACAACAAACCTTAACTCGATTATGTGACCGTCTTGAACTGCCCTTTGAACCTTAGGGTTTGGGGCA
Source organism: Agapanthus africanus (assembly GCA_030015575.1). NCBI lineage: Eukaryota > Viridiplantae > Streptophyta > Magnoliopsida > Asparagales > Amaryllidaceae > Agapanthus > Agapanthus africanus. The sequence goes on from JASDDO010000004.1 coordinate 216,118,368, forward strand.
GTACGGCGTGCCACATGTGAGGCGTTGGCTTGACCCGTCTACGGCTGGACCGTTGGTACTGAGGCATGAAGTGAATGTCTTTGAACTTATTTCATGTATTGAGCGTTTCGGGAAAACTTGGGTGTTCGATTGTTCGATCGGAAAGTTTAACATTTTCTATCTTATTCGGAATGTGATACAATAATTGGAATTCACAATTAGTTATGAGATAACTGAATGAATGTTATAAACATAGCAATTTAGTCTCACTTGATCGGTTGCCACGGAATTTTGATGTGATCAAAAGTCCGTCGCAATCACGTAGTGTACACGGATATTCGCCGATAAACTTAATAGACAGCTACACCCAATAGCCCCGACCAAGTGAATATAGGAGAACCCCGTCGCCGAAAGAATCTGTTCGGGTGCTCGCGGCAGCGGTGTTCCGCCTTGGTGCACTTCGTCGACGGCATCGGGGGTGCGGCCGTCTACTGAAGTTTGCGACGAGCATTCGATCAGGATGTCGGGAATCTTGTTGAATTGCCCGACTTGATATTGAAAAGCGTTTTCGATAATGAGACTAAAATGCGGGGTTTATAATTGTTAGGCATGCGATGTCTAAGTATTTCATTTGATTAGGCATGCGATGTCTAAAGAGGATGCGGATTCCAACTGTTGTAGTTTTACACTTTCTTTTCTGTGACCGTAAGTGTAATATGTGATATCGCCGGTTTCGTTGCTATATGTCAACGACAATTGGGATGCGCATATTTACTTACGTTGATGACATGTGATGTTATGTGTTGCTGGATTTGTTATATTGGATCGTCGTGTTTGAATAGCCGGGTTTTTTTATGTGAGATGAGTGTTTTTCATTTTCATTCATGTAAAAACTTGTATGTAATATTCTTTTATTGGGGCACTTCCAGGTTGCGGATGTTGTCACCATTTATATGTTATTTACTTTTTCGCATTAGGATAGACCCAAGGAGGGGAGCACAAGTAACCGGGTTCTGGAGTCCAGTGGGAGACCAACTCGAGGAGTCGAGTCCGGGTCTCCTAACTCTAGAATTGGTAGGGTTGCTTGCCTCTCTCGTAGGGGTCTAAGGGTGTGGGTTTGGCTATTCATCGCGACCGTGGAATCCGTGTTTTATACTGGCTCGTATTAAAAACACGGACGTCCTAGTATATCCAATATTTCATATGTTTCTTCTGCTGCGATATCTGTGATGTGATCATGTGATGTTCTGTGATAGATAGAGTATATAGTATATTTGATATATTATATAGGCGTTACTTATGTTTTACACCCGCGCTAGCCCTGCCCCGCTCTGCCGTTAGTTACCTAACCTAACGGTGCACGAGGGGACATCGAGGCGAATGTGGATGGCATAAGTGTACGTCGTATTTATCTGTGATGTTTAGGTACTTAAATGATGGGACTTCATTAATGTGATTAATGAAAGAAAAGAAACCTAAGATGTTGTGGAATCGAATTTCTAAATAAAACAGGTAGCTACAGTTCTTGCTTTGCATCGCGGTGTTCCTTGAAGAACATCCTGCACCATATTCGATAAGGAAAGGACCGAGATCCCTTCACCGGGAGTGACTCCTTTAGCAATAACTGGCAGATGCTGTTGGTGTATATGCCCTAGAGGCCATTACTGTATCATACTAGTATGTATATTACTTGATGGAAGCTTGGGATATTCACAGTTGTATATACAATCTTGCTCGAAATGGTAGTATGCTACTTGGTTTGTCTCTGCTTTAATATGTGCATGTGTTTCTTTTAGCATATTGCTGGTATACATATTAGTAGAGCCCTTAGGATCTTTGCTTGATTACCGGCGTTGTGATGGCGATCACACTCGTGGGGGCTGGGTAATCTATAAGCACATCCTTATACAGGTCCCTGGTCGTTGGACTATCGAGACAGGGCATCGATACTCCGGAGTAGACTAGCGTATGCGCTTCTCATCCCAGTGTGGGAGACGGTCTGTCCCACAGCCGTTAGTACGTTGTACTTGGGATAGTATGCGGGTGCTCGTTAGGTTACGAGTACACTGGACAGGACTCGTCGGGAACTGTTGGTTGGTAATATACCTATCGTCAGTTATCAGTTCCCAGGTGACATGAGTACAGCTTAGTCCGCTGACTTGACACTATCACTTCGCCTCGAGTGTGTTCCCACTGTTCTTTGATTGCTACCCTACCACGGCTCTACTGAGTCGTGCAAACAGGTAGTAGTTGGGAGCAGTCCCGAAGCACTTGGAGGCAGTGACGGTTAGACAGGATTCGTCTCTCCCGCTATTGGGGGTTGACATCGCGCTGTGTCTAGGAGAGCCATTACACAAGTAGTCCCTGGCCAGGGCAAGCGAGATCTACTGGTAGGTTCCAGTGTTATCTCAGGGTGTATTGGGCTACACTCCGACACGACTTGTACCGCTATTAGGGGACTGACGTTCACCGCCCCCCTAGGCCCGCCATGCGATGTATCAGACGAACAGACCGGACTGTACGGAGATTGTCATATACAGGCTCAGTAGGAGTGCAGATGGGGTTCACCTCGTCAGTCTTCTTATCGACATCTACCTGGGGACCGTTACGTACAGCTAGTGCCGCTTTTGGTCTGTGGTTAAACCCACTGCCAGAGTAGTGTCGAGTCTTTAGAGTCCCACACAGAGAGCTATTCGCTTTTAGGCAAAATGAGTAGAGGTCGCATGGTTTTGCGACATGGTTCGTTCGCATCCGCGCACTTGTGCACGTTTGCTATCCGGACAGTTTATACTAGCGGGCTTTGGTTTAAGCCGGATCCTAGTGTATGGTTTGAGATTGGTTTTTCTCATTGTGTTCGTGTTCCTCGGATCACGAATGCGGGTGCGTATGCACAGTTGCTTGAGATTGAGGGAGAGGACCTTGTTTAGGGTTATTGACTATTGTCATTTTATTAACCCTATTGTTTTTGTGTGTATTATTGTTAATTAATAATTAGCTTAATTATTGTGCATGGTTGTTGTTGTTGACATTTTGACTTCATTGACTTGTTGACCATGTTGACAAGTTTGACCATGATCATTTCATTTGGAAGATGCTCTTTGATCCTTGCAATTTGCATTAATAAGTGAAATGATAATGGTCACCTCTTGATTAAACCATGACAATTTTCTTGCTAATTAATTAATTAAAATAACACACACATATTAGTGAGAATGGCTCAAAAATAATTCATTCTATCATATCCTTTCTCTCTCTTGCTCATCCTCTCCCTCAAGCTCTCTCCCTCTCATGTGTTGAGAAACAAAAAAGATTGAGAAAAACCTTCACTTGATCTTCTCTACTCACTTCTAGGGTTCAAGTCTTAGCATTTCTTGCACTCTAGTTACTCCTAGCTTGGAGTTGAAGCTAAAGGTCGAGGCTTTCGGGTGGATCGTTCTTTGACGGGAGAAGACAAGCAAGGTGACATCTTTCTACCATTCCGGCGCGCAAGGAGAGAAGGAGTTCGAGCTCAAGGTATAACCTTTCTACAACTTAACTAGTTGTAAGTTTGCTTTAGCTAGTTTTCGTTTAGCAAAGATCCTCACAAGCTCGGTCCATGTTGCCTAAGTCGATAAAAATCAAATTTTTATTATGTTTTCCGCCTCCCCGTAAGCACCGGGGTGGGCAACGTGGACCTAACAGATGCTACAACCCTCGGTTTGTCTTTTGATAGCTCCTATAGTTCTTGCTTTGCACAGTGATATATATGATATATCCCGCACCTCATTCGACGAGGAAAGGGCCGACGATCCCTTCACCGGGAGTGACCCCTTTAGCAAAACTAGAAAAGTTTCAAAAACACTCCATTTTAAAATCATTTGATTCGACAACGATATCAAGTTCATTACGCAGTAGGTTTTCAGAAAAACCTGTCGTAGCCCTCCGTCATTTCAGATAAGTCCTACTTAGTATTCGTGCTACGTTTGTTGACCTCCGTCAAGGCGTAGTGTGCGGTAGCTAACTAGTATTTATCTGTTTATGCATATGATGCAGATTGGATTAGGGTAGTCGTGCGACCTTGTTGACCTCCGTCAAGGGTCGTGCTGGCGGGTTTGATTCAATCAAGAAATGACGGGTTGAACTTGACTAGTAGCCTATGGTTTGTTGACCTCCGTCAAGGTCATAGGGTGCTAGGGGCAAAATTATCGGGAATTTCAAGTGTTGAAATTTGCAATGAGATTGCATACCTTCTATGAGATAGTTGGATCCCGATACCCGCTGCGAGTAATTGTTACTCCTGGGAGAGTTTTACACATTACAATTAGCCGATCAAGTAGGTGTCTAGAAAGGTGTCAACGGGGTTACGCCTCTGGGAAAACGAGGTTTACATTAATTAGGTTCGTGCGAAAGCATGGGGGACCTCCCTCAAAGTACCGACACTGGCCTGGCTGAAAAATTGGCGAACTTGTAGCGTGTAATTAATCCCGGTTAGTCTTTCCTTTTAGGGTTTAAAGGAAGATTTGATAAAAACAGTGGGAGCCATCCTGATTAGATAAAATAATAACCAATCTGATCTTGCAAGAGCGCACGCTGAGTGTTTTCTTCTCTCTCTCTCCTGATAGCGACCATGTCACGCCTTAATCAAGATAATAATACGGATAATTGACCGAACCCGCTTGTTATACTGAGCTGGGGAACGTTGGTCCCGCTCCAACTTATAATTGTTATAAGACAGAGCAGGAAATTAGGGAATACCAGATTTCCCGTGCCGCCCAAACGAAGAATGTGCATATGATGCATCTTCTTCGGGTGTGTTCATTACAAAGAACTGTTTCTCAGTATCCTCTACGTCCTCGGTATTTGATACCGCATCAGGATCCCAGATATGTAATCTGTTACATAGGGCTACAGATAGGTAGAGAACTGAGAACGGGTGATAAGTTTCATGAGGCAAAAAACGGGGCAAGTGTTGCAACCAAGTTTGTTGGTCACTGTCACCATGTATTACAAATATATTGATTCTGAACGAATGTTATTAGATACCGAACCTGATATACAAAATCATATCAGTCTCTTTATAAGTAAAGAAATGATAAAATTTTGTATTGTTGGATAATGTTTTGAACATTTCCTATATCAAAAGTTGATCAGTTTAGGCACGTAATCTAAAAGCATTGATGTTCTAAATCAAACTACAGTTCTTAGTATATAGAACACACACAAGAGGAAGAGTTCAGAAATGAACGATTTCTTCTTGAGGTATTGTAGACTAGGTCATATCAATGCGACCCGACTGGCTGAAGTTACATTTAGATGTATATTTAAATCAGTTTGAATTTACATCTTGTGAAACTTGCCAGTCATGTCACAAAGATTAGATGACCGTAGCTCTGTTTATTGGAAACAGAGAAAGAGTTAGTGAACTCTTGGGACTGATACATGATGATGTATGTAAAGTCCCCTGTCTACACATACCAAGACCGGTTCTTTGTACTTCATTACATTCTCTGATAATCTCTCAAGATTTAGACATATGTTCCTGTTGAAACACAAGTCCGAACCTTTTGAGATATTCACAGAATATGATTTAGAAGTAGAGAACCAAAATACGGGTATAAGTATTATGTCCTATGATGAGATCAGGGAGGAGAATACTTGTGCATGGAATTCCTGGACTATTCTAAAGGAGAATGAGATTCTCTATCAGCATTACTCCTCCGTATACACCATAGCACGATGGTATATCGGGGCGGAGCAATCACACCCTATATGATATGGTGTGCTCTATGATGAGTACGACTGAGTTACCTTTTTTCCTATTGGGAGTTATGCACTTGAGAAGCTACATACCTATTGAATAGGGTTCAAATCAAATCAGTTGCCTACCACTTCATATGTGATATGGAAAGGGAAGAGCCTATATCTTAAGTTAGTTAAGATTTGGGGTTGTCCAGCCTATGTCTGAAAAGCAAAATCCGGACAAGCTCGAGGCAAGATCTGTTATGTAGAACTGGAAATGTTCCAGCTATACAAACTGCAGCTGATGATTTGATAGAACCAAAGGATTCAGTAGATTCCAACGAACTTCAGCCTCTCCGCCGATCTAGTAGGGTTCCTCACCCACCTGAGAGTTACTTTGGTTTTTCTATGACAGTGGGAGCGAAGATTGCATCATGAGATGATGACCCAACTAGTTTCGAGCTGGCCATCAGGAGTGAGACTCTGTAAGAATGGCTGGATGTTTATCGATCTGAGATGGAATCCTTATACACCAACAAAGTATGGACTTTGGTTGCTATATATGAAGGGTTAAATCCCCATCAGGAGCAAGTATATCTTGAGAAGATTACTTGGTGTACATGGAAAAGTTGAGACTTTCAAAGCTAGACTTGTTAAAAGTTTGCATCATTGACCAGGTATGGATTATGATGTAACCTTTTCTAAGTAGCTATGCTTAAGTCCATACAGATCCTACTTACCACGGCTGCATACCATGACTACGATATCTGGCGGTTGGGTGCCATGACTGTTTTTCTAAGTGATGTTTTAGAAGAGTGCGTCTATAAGTACACAGCCAGAGGGCCTCGTAGACAGTGGGAGCAGCGGAAACGTGTGCAAGATGTTTTATGTAATAAAGCAGGCATCGCGGAGTTGGAACGTCTGCTTTAATGTGTTAGTCAAAGAGTTTGACATCATTAAAATGGTAGATGAACCTTGTATAAACAAAAAGGTAGTAGGGAGTATGGTGGTGATCCTCGTAGAGTACGTGGATGATATACTCTTGATAAGAAAGAAGTTTCCTATGCTACGCCCGGTCAATCTCCGCTTATCACATGGATTCTCCATGAAGGATCAAAGTGATACCTCCTAAATCCTGAGTCTTCATCTATGAGATAGATGTTATTTGGATGTTAGAATACTCACTAGCTGTAGTGAGATGGTATCAATTGATCCAGGGGAGAATCACTGGAAAGGTTCCAGGGTGATAAAGACGACTGAATGTCAGTCGCAGGCATTGTCTTTACCTTCAGTAAAGGGACGGTATGTTAGAAGAGTTCCAAGCTAGATACCGTGGCATACTAGACGATAAAGGCTGGATACATCGCTACTTAAGATGCTACCAAAGAGGCAGTCTGGGTGTATATTAGTTCATGAGATGAACTTTGTTCCTCCCATTGTGTGACAATGGAGTTGTGGCTTATGCCAAGGGACACCCGTCCCATCAGTGATCCAGACATATTCTAAGGCAGTATCACCTGATCATGGAGATGGATGATCGCCAAGGTGATCTAGGTTAGGAGAGCAGACTCAGAGGATAACACGGCGAATCCACTCACGAAGGCCTATTCCCAGAGAGAGACTTTTAGGGGATGGTTGAGTATGAGATACTACAACCACTGCTACATATGGCCCTAGTGCAAGTGGGAGATTGTTAGTTATATGTATGCCCTAGAGGCCATTACTGTACATAGGATGTATATTGTAGTGGATGCTGGGACATATATAGGGAGGACTTTCTTGCTCGACATGATAGTATGCTATCTGGTTACTCTTTACCTTAACGTGTATATTGTTTGTCTCTCTGTTACATGTTGGTAAAGCCCTTAGGATGTGTACTTGACTACCTGGACTATGATGCGGATCATACTAGTGGGGACATGGTAGTCCATAAGTACATCCTTCAAGGTCCCTAGTCGTGGGTGTATCGAGACGGGGCATCGATATACCAGAGTAGACTAGCGTATACCTTCTCGACCCATACAAATGGGCGATGGATGATCCCATATCCATTGGTGTTTGACATCAGAGATGATATACGGGTGCTCAGTGGAGACTGGGTACACTGGACGGACTTGCCGAGAACTCCCAGATGGTATTATACCTCACGTCAGATGGCAGTTCTCTGGTGACACTGGTACAGGTTAGTCTGTAGACCCGAGATCGTCATAGAGTCTTGTGTGATTCCCACTGTGCTTTGATTTCTACCATACCACGTCCAAGAGGGCGTGCAAAACGGTGGCTTTTGGGTACAGTCCCGAATCACATGGAGGCAATGAGCGATAGGAGGGGATTCATCTCTCCCGGTATAGGGAGTTGATGTCGTGCTGTGTTCGATTGGCTATAACCGGAAATCCCTGGCCAGGGTTGCTGAGATTTACTGTTAAGTGTTATCAGTAGTATCTCAAACTGTTATAGACCTCATATCGACACGACTTATCGAGCTATTGGGGTCTGACGTTTACCACCCCTAGGCAAGATATGCGACATATCAGACGATCAGACCGGACTGTACGGTAAGTGTTACTGGTTGGATTCACAGGAGTGTGAGCGGGCTTGCTCGTCGATCTTCTGATCGCTCGATACCCGGGTGGCCGTTACGTTTAGCAGACCGCTTGCGGCTTGTGGGTGTTTGATATGATCATCACCTGCTGCCGGCGTATTGACGAGTCTTTAGAGTCCTACACAGAGGTTTCCTGGCTCAAGCGAAACGAAATAGTAGCGCATATGAGATATGTGCGGGACCGAGAATAATGTGTGTATGTGATACCGTATTCCATTCTCGCGATGAATGTATCGATTGGTTGTATGCGATATAACCTAGTTATCGATTCAAGGATTGATTCGATAAGCCGATACATTGGATATTAGTCAGTTATATGAGATATGACCGGATCGTTAAATCAAGTGTTGATTTAATGATTTAATGCATAATTATATATTTGATATATTACTTTGCATTAACTACTATTGGTTCACTTTAAATGGATTTTCTCACTTGATGTGCACATTGTATATGTGATATACTTTTGTACATTTGATTGTATCATGTTTGATGATACATGATAGTTTGGGTGTATGATAAGATTAAACCATGGTTATGTAATGGTTAGGGTTTTGATTTTATTTATTTATTCATTTATTTATTTATTTCTTTTTGGCAAAAGAAAAGAAAATGGTGGCTTATTTTGTATTGTAGTTGAAGCTTCATGAAGCTTTGACTAAGTGACCATTTTGTCTTCATGCTTAACCCTAACCATTCACACTAACCATGGTTTATTCTCTACACCTAACTATGGTTGCTATATGATAAGTATTCATTTTATTTTCTTTTTGAAAAAATAACTTATCATATTCTTTCTTCATCTTCTTCTTCTTCAACATGAAGAAAGCTTGCCTCCATCAATGGCAACTAGTGAAAAAGAGTGAGAAATCCAATTCTAAAGTGAACCCACTTCCAATTTCTTCATCCTCTACCTCTTGCCAAGTAGTATAGGATGTTTTCTTCACAAGTTTCATGACTTGGTGAAGTGGGAGCTTGATCTTGTGATGCCTCGACGTAGATCATCTTCGGCATCGAAGTCGACGACCTAGCCCGCCCATTTCTCCGATGAAGCCGATGCTAGAGTCATGGATTCGATTTGGACAGCGGAGGGACATCATCACGGAGCCTAGGAGGTGGAGGACCGGATCTACAAAGGTTGTATTTCCGTTCACCCTTTAGTTAAGTTGTTAACTAGCTTCTTGTTTCGCCTAAAATTCTAGTTAACGATCTAGTCTAGGGTTTCTCGGCACCGTAAAATTTGAAATTGGCATGGTTGATGCCTTGTGAGACCTCATTAGCGTGCCTAGGAACCCTACAGCGACGTCGGCAATAGCAAGTGAAGAGCAAGGTGAGTAGATATATATCTACGGGGGAAGTCGGGTGGATGGCGTAGAGCACCCCCGCAGTTCGTAGTATAGTGTATGGTATATATATATTATATGGATATGATTATATATTATTGTGAGGTTATGATTATCTAGATATACTTTGGGAGTCATGGATAATTCTAGTATCATTGGATGATGGTGCAGCTACTTAGTTTAGTCGCGAGCCCTAGAATAAGGTTTACACCCACACTCACAAACATGCTTACTTTGTTATACTTGTGCGTATATGGGGATATGTATATATATATACACATAGGTATGGGACTATGTATATACTTATACGTATACCTACACATGGATGATGACGATTGTATATGGTATTTGGAGATGAGTCGATGAGATTGAGCATGATGCTATGAGATCGGTGATATGTTTTGTTTCGTATTATGTGATACGCAATGAGATTTTAGCGGGCCTTTAGACGTGTGTTTTCATACCACGTATATATATGCAGATGGTATCAGTTTGTACTAGACTTAGATCAGTACCCCAGTTCATGAGATATGATGATAATGGATACCAGATGAATAATGAGATGAATGTGATATTTGACCCATACCAAGATTTGGGATGCCGTACGAGCTATATATTGATGAGAGATCCGCACTCTTGACTCAAGGATGTCATAATATATATTGTATCGTTTGTGATACTATTGAGGCGGGATCACCGACTATTATATTTATATTATCGACTCAGATTTCAGTGGTTTCTTTACCTTTCGATTAGTCCTGTAGTTTACTTATAGATGTTAGACTAGACTCAAGTCATACCTATTTCAAAACTAACGAATCGTGAGTATTTTAAAGACAGGCCAAGGGATACTATGGATATTTTCAAAAGACACATCTTTTCTTAAAAACACTGTAGCCCTTATTTTTCTAAACACCACGATTCGTGTTATTTCAAATGGAAAAACTGTATAACATATATATATATTGATGTAGATTCTTCACTGTTGTGTTTATTATTCATTTTCCGCATATTCTTGACATTCGCATCTCATTGCATGTTTAAATGTGTTTATTGTTATATTAAACCCATGCTGTCAGGACACCAGCACCATTATCGATGATGCGTATGTTCCACGTACACCTGCTTGCCGGCTCACACACTTCATCATCGATAATTGCCATGTCACTACACAGTAAGACTATTGCATCAGGATATGACTCCTTGCAGGACATACTTGAGTACATACATATTGTATACTCATACTTGCGTACATACATATTGTACACTCATACTTGCATACATACATGTTTGCACATACATAGATGATTCTAGCTTGATTTTGGAGATTTGGAAACCGCAAGATATATTTTAAAACAAGATTCATTTAAAGGAGCGGTTTTCCCTCGATATGTGCATATTACTGTTTATATTGCATGATATACTGGTATGCTTACATTTCTATTATATGTCGCATACATCATGCTTTATGATTATATGCATTGAGATATGTTGTTTCCATGATATTTCTGGATTTGGGAACCGTGGTTATTTCAAAAAAGAGTATGTATTGTTTTAAAAACCCGGTTACCCTTGATATGATATTTAAGTGCGTCCACCATGTGTTTTCTCGGTTCTGAGAGTGGCATGTGAAAACTGTTTCGAGGAGCGGTAGGCACCGTCTGTGGGTACATGGTGGACCCTATGAGGTACCCCGGGGCAAGAAGACTCGTATATGTTGGACGGTGAGCCTGGCAGGGGAGCACTACCTACCGGTGATAGTACTTAGACTCGGCGGTTATCGTGGGGATACCGACCGGAGTTATGTACGTATGGATACGTCGAAATGCGAGGGTCGAAGCTGGGCACTCGGGTTTTCGAGATAGCGTATGATACGTACCTATCAGGGCCAGTCGTGGTGACAACACCTGATCGATAGGGATTTACGTGTCGATGCTAGACACTGTTTTTCCTGATTTTGATGGGTCGCGAGGGACACCCGTTGATTTATATCCTCATACTTTCATGCATATGCTTTTATGACATTTACATTCATGATGTTGTTGCGTCATTGGTTGACACGTAGACGAGATCCACACGCATACAGGCATTGATTACATAGTTGGATGATATCCACGTACTTAGACTTCATGATATAATTGACACCGATTTCATGATGATTACATTGATCACACCTCATGTTTATGATATGTTGCTACCTGAGGCACTGACACGAGCACTTGGTATTACACTTGGTTTGGATGTTTACCCTTGCCACCTTTTCATGCTTCAGACCTTATCATATTGAAGATATATATATATATATATATATATATATATATATATATATATTACTGATCGTTTGACCTAGGATTGAGTCATACATACGATTTCTTTTCTGTGATGTTTTCTACTCACGAGTTGGCAACTCACCCCCGTTGTGCCATAGTTCTTGCAAGTTTTTGCCGTACAGGTTTCATTGAGGCTTTCTGGCACACTGCTTTCATTCTGGGTGATTGTTTTGGTAAGTGGGTTCACTCGCATCGTGACCACCCTTGTATATTATTTTCATTTTTGTATCTAGAAACTCCATCAAGCAGACATGTATATGTATTTGACTTAGAGACCAGTTGTATATTCTTTCGAACTTAGAGTCGCGCGTTGTATTGTTATAGGTTTTCAAGTTGATTTGAGTTTCCTTTTCAGTTATGATCCTCGCCTTTTGGCGTTGTATATTATATTGCTTGCGTGGTTGTGACCGTCGATTGACGAAGAGCTAACTCCTGCTTAGGGATGCCTTTTTCATTGTGCATATATTATTCATGTTGCACCATGTTTGGGGCCCGTATTTACAAAGGAAACTCTGCCGAAATTTTCAGAAATGACTTGAGATTTTAAAAATGCATATCCGGCTTATGTTATTTATAAAAAAACCCTTGTTTTAAAACATGTTTTCTTCACTTCTTTCTTTTAATGGTTTAGATTTCTGGGATTTCTTGGCTTACTTGAATTAGATAGGGTCCTGTAGACTTCATGTGATTCAAGCATCAGTCGCGTGCCATTTCGGGATGTGACATATAATCTCATAACTACGTGCATCAACGTGCACAAAATCGAATCAAAATTCCAAAAGTGCATGGAAACTACACCGAAGGCACAACTCAAATCACATACATACCATAGGCATGAAGTCAAAATCAAATATCTCGAATGACATCAAATCGAAGTCGAGTGCAACTGTGGTGCAAAAAATCTCAATCATGCAAATAAATTTCCCAAAAACACCGAAATCCAAAATAACGGATACGTGATATTCGAATCACCAAATCGCAAATCATAAACACTGTCGTCGATATGTCCTTCCTTCAAAGTCGAGAAGGTGTCGGTGCATCCAAAGCTAGCAGAGCAATATATCTACTTGCCTCATGTTCATGGCCTGGCGCCTGGTGCCCTTAGGCTCTCGTCTCTCACTGCGAATTGCTAGTTACATAGCTCCTCGGCTCAACGGCCCAATGTGGAACGATGACGAAAACAGTTCTTCTCTGGCACATCCTCTAAAGATCTCTGACTAACTATCATGGTCACTCATAACATGTCTTGATGCCGAACTTTGGCCTACTGGGTGTGTGTAATACGACAGATCCTGGGTCCAAATCTTCTCGTGTAGTATTCCAGAAAGATTCTGTCGGGATCTCTCCCAATCTCGTTTCTGCTGAGCTGCACGGAAGTTATCACCCTTTACTAAATCTATTTCTTGTTCCGGAATGGTTGCATACTCATCACGACTCCTTCTGGAAGATATATCCATATTCAACACCTCTGCATGCGTATCACATCTCTGATGTCAACGGAGTGGAACGCCATCTCATCAAAATCTCGTACAAACCTCTTACTCCACTTTTCTCTAATGTCGACTGATTCGGACTCGTCTCTTCATAGCTGTATGGACTGTGCTACAACGGATATACTCATACCTATAGTCTCTAAGTAATGTATCCCCTCACATGATATCCGGACGACGTCTAACTTTTCGATCAATTCATTGAAGTCCTATAATTCCCCAAGAGCTAACACTCGAGCACAGTTTAATAATATCCAGTACATGCCACGGTACCTATGGTCCAGCCTTAGAAGGGCAAATCAAAGCCTCATTAATGGCACCGCGGAACTGCCGCATGTTGGAGTCAAAATTTGCACCCCGGTTGACCGAGTCAAAGTCAAGGTCAACCCCAAGCCAGGTGGGCCCAAACCAAGGTCAAGCGGGCCCATGCCCAAGTCGAGCCCGCGGCCAGCCTCATCCATGCCAAAATATAGATAATGTAATAAATAATTTTTTATGTAATTTTTTATGCATGAATGTATGCAAAATGGGCATAAAGCCAAATTTTTGTAAAGCCCATGGCTTATGTGCAAAAAGAAATGGCACATGAGCCATGGGATGGGAAAAATTCCATTTTGTAAAGCCCAAGGCGCTATATGTAAATATGTAAGCCTATATAAGGCAACATGATGATGAATAAAAAAAATACTTTTCATTCTCCTCAAAAAATCTAGGGTTTGTGCTTCTTTCCCCTTTCTGAAGGTTCCAAACCTTCTTCTTTCTTTTGAATTAAATTAAGAGTTTTACTCTTCCTTTTCCAAAACTAAATTGTTTTTTTTAACAAAAAAACCCACAAAGGGGAACTTGGATCTGTTATTAGATCTCAAAAAGAAGAGATTTTTAAAATCTCACATATCTTGATCTTCAAGATCATGCCAACAGAGAAGGAAGAAGGAGGCCCATCTCCAGAAACCCCACTTTGGGGAAGAGCTAGGGCACAAAAGAAGAAGCCCTTCATCAGCTTCAAAACATCTTAGGAGTTCAACTCCACTCTAATTTCTCTTTCGGGAGTTTCTGGGGCTAAAAGCCCCTTTTTCTTGCCGGCGCCCGAGCGCCTTGCGCTCAAGCGCCCAGCACCCACGTGGCACGTTGGCGCTCGAGCGCCCAGTGCCCACATGCTGACACGTCGTGCGCTAGAGCTCGAGCGCCGAGCGCCCAGCGCCCACGTGCCGACATGTGGCGCTCGAGCGCGCTAGCGCTCTAGCGCCCAGCGTCCACGTGCCGAAACATGGCTCGCAGCTTCCACATGCCGAAACGTGGCTCGCTAGCACTCGAGTGCCCATCGCTCAAGCGCTCATCGCCCACGTGCCGACACGTGGCGCGCTAGCGCTCGAGCGCCCAGCGCCGACACGTGGCGGGATAGCGCTCGAGCGCCAAGCGCCCACGTGTCGACACGTGCGCTCGCGCTCGAGCGTCCAGCGCCCACGTGTCGCGCTAGCGCCTAAGCGCATAGCACCTAAGCGCACAACGCTCTAGGCGCTGGCCCCACGCGACCTTTGGGCGCTTTTTCCCTTTTTTTTTATATATGTATACATGTATATATATATAGAGAGAGATACACACACTCCACAACACTGTCCCTTTCAAAAAAAAATTTTGGGCGGAGCGCTGCCCCGCACCCCACAAGTGGGCTGCTCGCCCCCTTAACCCCCAGCCGGCTATCCGGGTAGCGGGACCCCCGTAAAAACTCTGCGTGGCTCCCTATATATCCAAGCCCCCTCCAAAACAAAAAACACGTGCACTGCACATTGAGTTCGCATGACCAGTTTAACCCGTCAATCGGAGGTTCCCTCGCTCCAAAGGCGAGGGGTAATTAACGGCAGCTTAGTCCGCGGCTGCTGGAGATTCGGATCCCCACAATCAATAAAACCCGGGCAGGAGGAATCTGTAGTACGCCTGACAAGCGCGCGCGTATTCCCATCTCAATCGGGTGATGAAAAACACCCTACAGATTCTGGCACGCCCGGTGGGACCAATCTCTCCTCCCATATTTCGGGTTAAACGTTCATGCGAACTCAATCAATATATATATCTATATTTATACTAAAATAATGCTCTTTCATGCAGGTTTTCAACCAATCACTTTTCAACAATGTCTCCAAAGATGAACCCAGCACTCAGCACGGCTCCCATCTCCTACATGATGAAGATGGACGCCAGGACGGTCCTTCCGGCCAGTCTCGGGCGACAGTGGGAGGAGCCGCCTCTACCATTTGGCTCTATTCTGTTCATGTCAGGTAACGCCATCCCAGCTACTCAAGCCCCGGTGACAGACAAACCGGTCTCGAAGGGCAGGAGGCCAAATGTGGTGGTCTCGAGGGAGCCCCAACCCAAACGCAAATCCGTTTCCGAATGTCTCTCCGTCACTCCAGCTGGGGGTAAGGCCATTAACGTCAACAAGGAAACGAGGCATCTTGGGCAAGCTCCAGCGGCGCCCTTGACAACTGCTCGGTTGGGTATTTTCTCTAAGCTCCACATCACTCGGCCTATGGCGGCTTCCCGAAGAGCAGAAGCAGGCCAGGCGCTCAAGGCAGAGAAGCTGAGGCAGAAGCAGCTTAGATATAGAGCCAACAAAAGGGCTAGGGTTCCGGCCATGTTAAAATTTATGAATTTACAAAGCCTGGACTGCTCCGCGAAACCAGCTGCCAGTGGTGAATGGATGGATGAATGTGTTATCCACACCGTCTACATGGTGGGCACGCGTCCCAGCGACAACCTTCGCAGCAAAAGCAAGGATGGGGCCACCACATCTCAAATCCAACCTGGTGTAAATATAGCCGTCACTTCTCAAGACCAGCATCCTCCGAAGGGGGATGAAAATCCTCCCAGTGAGGCTGATAGGCAGAGAGAGCCCTTAGTTCATGAGGAGTTGGGCTCGGAAAGCGAAGATGAGCCATCTTTCCATCATAAGACCGCAGAGCAGCAACTTCTACAGGAGCTCCGAAAGCAGCTTCGAAACAAAGACAAAGAGATGGCCAAACTCTACTAAAAAATTGACGACTTGACAAACGTCGTCTTACGACTCACGACCCAACTTGCCTCTCAGCCGCCCAATCAAGCGCAGGGCTCTGCTCATGAACCGAAAAACGGTGTCCCGAGGCAGCCGACACCTATTCCCTCAAATCCAAAAGTGGGCGGGCCGCATGAAAATCAGTCGCATCCTATCTCGGGAAATATCTTGGCTATCGATGACAGTAGCCCGCTAACTCAAGATCAAATCATGGACTTGGTTGCCAACAAAGTAAAAATATTGGTAGCCGAAGCCGAAGCGCAAAAAGATATCAGCAGCAGTGGGAGACCATATCCTGCTCAGTGTGATTTGGTATAATTTCCTAGCGGCTATCTCATCCTTAAATTCGGAAGATTTGACGGGACGGGAAATGCGAATCAGCACTTTGCCCACTTCAAAGCCTCATGCGGGAATACTGGTGGCAATGATGTGCTTCTCCTCCGCCAGTTCGTTAATAGCTTGACCAAGGTTGCTTTCGACTGGTACGCGAGCATACTGGATGGCTCCGTTACTACTTTCGTCCAAATGGAATCTTTGTTTCGACAAAAGTTCATGAGCGTCAGCGATAAGATCACCATTGCCGAGCTCGTAAGGACCAAGCCCAAGAACAACGAAAGCAGCCCAGATTTTATAACCCGATTGCGCAATCTCTCCGTCAAATGTGAACCGCCGATAGAGCAGGACCAATCTGTCATTCTCCTTGTCGGAAACCTCAACAATTGGATGGCCCCGTTTCTATGCACCGCGGGTCTCAAAACATTCCAAGAGCTAACCAGGAAAGTTCAAATGCTGGAGCGCTCAAAGCAGGAATCCTCCTCGGATTCCCAAAATCACAATAGGTCCTGGAGAAACCGAAAGGACGATAATCGCAAAGGCGGAAATTCCGACGATTCTGAATCTTTCAATGCCTCGGCTAACCGAAATAAGCAAGGGTTGATCGGGCCTAATGCCAACCAGCCTCGGAAGCCAGTGTTCGGAAAGGGAGGAGAATCTCTACTGAAAGAGAAGCTGGATAAGGTCTATTCCTTCAGAAGGGAAAAAATCCGTAAAATATTCAAAGACGCCCTGAGGAACGGTCTACAACTACCAGAGTCAAAAAGACAGCAGGAAGCGAATATGACCAACGACCCCAAACACTGCCCCTATCACAGAGTGATAGATCATTCCATTGAGGACTGCTTCATCTTCAAATATTGGGTTGAGAAGCAATACCAGGCAGGAGAGATAGAACTGTCTAAAGGCATGTTAACAAACAGTCCAGCTGCGACCGCCAATTTCATACAAACGGAGACCGAAGTTCTTCGTGAAACCGATTCTCTCAGACATCTGTCTTTCTCTGAAAACAATCGACCACCACATCATTAAACTGGGAATAATCGACCTCTAAGTCGTTAAACTGGGAATGTAAAATATATATATATATGTAAATAAACAAAAAATGTGTAAATAAAAGAAAAATAAAGAAAAGCCGAAATGATGGGGCAACTCGTAATAAAAATCAGCGAGTAAAATAACGATGAAAATAAAGCCGAAATGATAGGGCAATCGCGATCTTCGCGATAAGAAAAGCTGAAATGATAGAGCAATCGCGGTATAAAAAAAAACAAAAACAAAAAAAACGGCGAATGATGAGTCGCTCCTGGTACCATATTCCAGTGCAGCGATACAGTTGCCAACCAAAATCCAGTTTCCCAAAATTCTTACGGCCCTACGGCCAGTCCCCAAATTGACTACCGTATACAATCCACGGGCTCAAATAATTCTCTTCATACCCATGCCCCACCACAATCACCAGTTACGCGGCTGGTCTCCGCCTTTGGAATTATGCTCCATTGAGAAGACCCACTCATGTGTCTTCACGATACATGAGGAGAACAAAACTTTGTGGGATCCTTACGACTCATAAAGGAAAAACACACTTAGGAGTCCTCACGACTCCTAAGGAGAAAATACACCTGCGGGATCCTTACGACTCGTAGGGAGAAAATGATTTTATGGGACCCCCACGGCCCATAAAATCGAAAAGTCTTAGGTGATAGGGATCTAAACCTGTCTCCTAAGCCATCGCTTACCAATAGGCAATGGCGAATGATGAGTCTCTCCTGGTACCATATTCCAGTGCAGCGATGCAGACGCCGGCCAAATTCCAAACCCTAAGTGGCGAATGATGAGTCGCTCCTGGTACCATATTCCAGTGTAGCGATGCAGACGCCCGCCAAATTCCAAATCCCAATGGCGAATGATGAATCGCTCATGGTACCATATTCCAGTGCAGCGATGCAGACGCCAGACAAATTCCAAATCCAAATCCCTAAGTGGCGAATGATGAGTCGCTCCTGGTACCATATTCCAGTGCAGCGATGTAGACGCTAGCCGAATTCCAAATCCAAATCCCCAAGTAGGGAATGATGAGTCGCTCCTGGTACCATATTCCAGTGCAGCGATGCAGATGCCAGCCAAATTCCAAATCCAAATCCCCAAGTGGCGAATGATGAGTCGCTCCTGGTACTATATTCCAGTGCAGCGATGCAGACGCTAACAAAGTCCTAAAATTTTTTCCGGCCCTATGGTCTGGATCATACATCCTGCAAAACCGTATACAATCCATGGGCGTAAAACGATCCCAATCTCTCCCGAGTCCTACCGGCGAGACCACATTCAAAGTCCCACCGGCGGGGAAGACTCAAAAAAAAAGAGAAGGAATAAAAGAAGGTATGTCCACAAGCAAAATGGGCACGGATGAAAATCCGAAAGGGCTTCATGAGTAAAAACAGTAGGACTGCCGGCGAGTTTGTGAAAACCCGAAAGGACGCAAACTCGTAAAAAGAGATGAAATGCACTCACAAAGTCCTCTCGACTTTGTGAGGAGAAAATTCCCGCGTGAGATCCTTACGACTCACAAAGGAGCAACACACTTAGGAGTCCCCACGACTCCTAAGGAGAAAATACACCTACGGGATCCTTACGACCCGTAGGGAGAAAATGCTTTGTGAGACCTTTACGGCTCACAAAATTGAAAAGTATTAGGTGATAGGGACCTAAACCTGTCTCCTAAGCCATCGCTTCCTAATAAGTAAACGCAAATGACGATTTGCTCCTGGTACCATATTCCAGTGTAGCGATGCTGATGCCAAACAAAAAAACCAGTTCCCAAGTCCTCCCGGGGCAAATGATGAGTTGGCATTATTCCAGTGCAGCAATGCAGATGCCAAACCAAAACCGAAATCCTCAAATCCACTCATGGAAAATGATGATTCGCTCCTGGTACCATATTCCAGTGTAGCGATGCTTATGTCAACCCAAATCAAATCAAACCAACAATCTCTGCTGCGGAATCATGCTCCGTCCCAGAATTTACCCCATGTCGAAATCATGCATCGCCTCGAGATATCTACCTTCCCTGCCGGAATTATGCTCCGCCTCAAAATCAAATCAACCAACCAGCTCTGCACCGGAATCATGCTTCGTCTCAGAGTACACCCCGTGTAGAAATCATGCTTTGCCTCGGTGTATCTGCCTTCCCTGTCGAAATTATGCTTCGTCTCGGAATCAAGTCGGCCAACAAGCTCTTCGCCGGAATCATGCTCCGTCTCCGAATGCACCCCGTGTCGAAATCATACTTTGCCTCAGAGTATTTGCCTTCCATATCGGAATTATTCTTCGCCTGGGAATCAACCTCTGCATCGTAATTATGCTTCGGTCAGAATGTCTACCGCTCTTCGGAATGATGCTCCGATCTCTAGAATCATGCTCAGCCTTTCATAATGATGCTCCGATCTCTGGAATCATGCTCCGCCCTTCGGAATGATGCTCCGATCTCTGGAATGATGCTCTGCCCTTCGAAATGATGCTCCGCCCTTCGAAATGATGGTCCGATCTCTGGAATCATGCTCCGCCCTTCGGAATGATGCTCCGATCTCTGGAATCATGCTCCGCCCTTCGTAATGATGCTCTGATCTTGGAATTATGCTCCGTTTTCCGGAATGATGCTCTGATCTCCTTCGATCCTTGGAATCGTGCTCCGCAAATCGGAATGATGCTTCGATCCCCGGGATTCATGCTCCCCGAGGGATACTCCGACCTTGGAATTATGCTCCGCAAATCGGAAAGATGCTCCGATCCCCGAGAATCATGCTCCCCGAGGGATACTCTGACCCTGGAATTATGCTCCGCGAATCAGAATAATGCTCCGATCCCCGGGAATCATGCTCCCCGGGATGATGCTCCGCCCCTGGAATGATGTTCCACCTCGAAGTCCAACTTCAAGATCCATCAATTTCATGCACACAACTCAAATGTGCGGTGTGCATTTATTGATGGGGGGCACATTGTTGGGGTCAAAATTTGCACCCCGGTTGACCGAGTCAAAGTCAAGGTCAACCCCAAGCCAGGTGGGCCCAAGCCCAGGTCAAGCGGGTCCATGCCCAAGTCGAGCCCGCGGCCAGCCTCCTCCATGCCAAAATATAGATCATGTAATAAATAATTTTTTATGTAATTTTTTATGCATGAATATATGGAAAATGGGCATAAAGCCAAATTTTTGTAAAGCCCATGGCTTATATGCAAAAAGAAATGGCACATGAGCCATGGGATGGGAAAAATGCCATTTTGTAAAGCACAAGAGGCTATATGTAAATATGTAAGCCTATATAAGGCAACATGATGATGAATAAATAAAATACTTTTCATTCTCCCCCAAAAATCTAGGGTTTGTGCCTCTTTCCCCTTTCTGAAGGTTCCAAACCTTCTTCTTTCTTTTGAATTAAATCAAGAGTTTTACTCTTCTTTTTCCAAAACTAAATAGTTTTTCACCACAAAACCCATAAAGAGGAACTTGGATCTGTTATTATATCTCAAAAAGAAGAGATTTTTAAAATCTCACATTTCTTGATCTTCAAGATCCTGCCAACAGAGAAGGAAGAAGGAGGCCCATCTCCAGATACCCAACTTTAGGGAAGAGCTAGGGCTCAAAAGTAGAAGCCCTTCATCAGCTTCAAAAAATCTTAGGAGTTCAACTCCACTCTAATTTCTCTTTCGGGGGTTTCTGGGGCTAAAAGCCCCTTTTTCTTGCTGGTGCCCGAGCGCCTTGCGCTCAAGCGCCCAGCGCCCATGTGCCGACACGTGGCGCTCGAGCGCCCACATGCCGACACGTAGCGCGCTAGCGCTTAGCGCCCAGCGCCCACGTGCCGACACGTGGCGCGCATGCGCTCGAGCGCCTAGCGCTTAAGCGCTCAGCGTCCACATGCTGACACGTGGCGCGCTCGCGTTCGAGCGCCCAGCGCTCAAGCGCCAAGGGCCCAGCGCCCATGCGCCCAACACCCACAGGCCGACACGTGGCGCGCATCGCTCGAGCGCCCAGCGCTCAAGCGCCAAGCGCCCACGTGCCGACACGTGGCGCGCAGCGCTCGAGCGCCCAGCGCTCAAGCGCCAAGCGCCCACGTGCCGACACGTGGCGCGCGAGCGCTCGACCGCCTAGAGCTCAAGCGCTCAGCGCCCACATGTCGACACGTGGTGCTCTCGCGCTCGAGCGCCCAGCGCCCACGTGTCGAACACGTGGCGCGCTCACGCCTAAGCGCATAGCACCTAAGCGCACAACGCTCATGGCGCTGGCCCCACGCGTCCTTTGGGTGCTTTTTCCTTTTTTATATATATGTATACATGTATATATATATAGATAGATACACACACTCCAGAACACTGTCCCTCTAAAAAAAAAATTTTGGGCCGGGGCGCTGCCCCGCACTCCGTAAGGGGGCCGCTAGCCCCCTTGACCCCCAGCCAGCTATCCGGGTAGCGGGACCTCCATAAAAACTCTGCGTGGCTCCCAATATACCCAAGCCCCCTCCAAAACAAAACACGCGTACACTGCACATTGAGTTCGCAAGACCAATTTAACCCATCAATCGGAGGTTCCCTCGCTCCAAAGGCTAGGGGTAATTAACGGCAGCTTCGTCCGCGGCTTTCGGAGATTCGGATCCCCACAATCAATAAACCCTGGCCTACCCTAGGCAGGGGGAATCTGTAGTACGCCTGACAAGCGCGTGCATATTCCCATCTCAATGTGGTGACGAAAAACACCCTACATCGCAAACCCTAAGGTTCAAAAGCGTTCCCATGGTCATTATGTCGATTTAGGGTTTCATTCTTCTAGAGGGTCCACAAAATTACTTGCATGTTTTTCCGAATACCTTAAACTTGGAAAAATGGGTTTCTGACATTCGATCGTTTTCTATCGACTCTCGACGTACCTGCGTGAAGTCTCCTCTAGCTAAAATCAATCAATCTGATGATCTCGCATCGGGGTATGCAAACGAACCACATGTCCTAGTCATTCATCCATGGGTGAATAGCGATCTTCTATCATATCTCTAAGTACAACTCGTGCCGCAATAGCTTCAAATATCTGGGGCGATATCTTGTCAGTCGCAGCAGCAACTAGCTCATTCGTCCGCTCTAAACAGTGCCTCAATCATCAAGAATAACGGTGCATTGACGGTCATCACATTCTAGCTGGCCTATAGCAGTAGCCCAATCCTCTGGTGCTGGTGCACGTTCGATAAATTTTAGTAAAAGCAATCCATCAACCGCTCATGGCGCGAAAAACACAATAAAACAGCACACCTAAGCGATCGTGTGTCACCAGAACTACGCCCTGGTCAGTCCTCGTCCAAGACGAGCTCATGCTGACCTCAACTCGAGCCGCAGCTCTCTCTGCCTATGCAATCATGGTAACAAAACCACCAACTGATATCGATGAGGATATATCATAAGAATGAATAGAATACTGTGCAAAGAAATGTACATCCTAAGGCTTCTTAAGCGGAGTAGTGTATCGTAAGTATGCCGCGGAACATACACACGGTACATCACACTACTTAAGTCACCTACTCCATCAACCAAGGTCAACCTACGCGACGAAAGTTCGAGTCTAATACCCCCTCGACCAAGTCTATGTTCCGTAAGGTCAAGCCTAGGTTCTGAATATATATAGACGCCCTAGACTCCGCATATTCAAACATAGACTCGAACCAAGGTTAAACCTAGTGTTTTGATACCAACTTCGTCTCGACCCGAAAAGCACGTGACTGGCACTTGAATCATGCGAAGTCTATAAGACCCCACCTAATTCAAGTAAGCCAAAAGCCCAGAAATCTAAACCGTTTTAAATAAGAAGTGAAGGAAAACTTGTTTAAGCAAGTGGTTTAAATAAAGTAAATGGCATTAAACATTTAAAAGCAACATCATATTTTCCCAAAAATTTCGGAAGAGTCTCTTTTGTAAAAACTGGCCCTAAACGGGTACAAACATGAATAATATACATAATGAATAAAGGCATCCCCAAGCGGGAGCTAGCTCTTCGCCAATTGGCGGACAAAACCACGCAAGCAATATAATATACAACGCCGAAGGGCGAGGATCAAAACTCAGAAAGAAAACCAATATCCTCAAGAAAACCATAATAATACAAGCACGACTCTAAGGTTGAAAGAATAAACACTGGTCTTCTAAGTCTATAAATTTATACAAGTTTGGTTGATGGAGTTACTAGATACAACTGAATATAAATACAGTACAATAGTGGTCATGATGCGAGCGAACCCACCTACCAAAGCAATCACCCAGAATGAAGTAGTGTGCCAGCATAGCCGCCAAGGAAACCTGCACGGCAAAACCTGCAAGAAACTGTGCACAACGGGGGTGAGTTGCCAACTCGTGAGTAGAAAACATCACCGAGAAGAAATCGCATGTATGACTCTCTCCTAGGTTATACAATAGTAATATCCTCAAAATAATATAGCCTGAAGCATATAATAATGGCAAGGGTAAACATCTATACATAAGTGTAATACCAAGTGCTCGTGTCAGTGTCTCAGGTAACAACATATCATATATATGATGTATGAATGCATGAAAACATAATACATCTAAATGAGAAAACCGTTTTCTTATCTCTGGGAGACTTCTGTATAAAACCGAAGTATCATCAATGAAATCAACAGAGAAATCCGTGTCAAGCATCGACACTAAACATATATCCCAATATCTCAATTTCTCGGGCTCCGGCAATCTGGACTGGCCCATATCATCAAATCTCTATATCTCGGGCTCCGGCTATCCGGAATGGCCCATATCATCAAATCTCAAGACTACGTCGGTATCCTCCAGATATCCGCCGTGTCACAATAACCGGTCGGTAGTGCTCCCCTGCCCGGCTCAACGTCATCATCTGCGACCATCTTGCTGCGGGGTACCGCACCGGGTCCACCATGCACCCGCAGACGGTTCCTCCTCCTCCTCGAATCGGGTGTATGATATCGCTCAAGAGCCAAGAAAACTCTTGGTGGACACCTCTCAAATCATATCACGTGAAAACCGCAATTTTCCATCTTTAAAATGATAATAAGTTTATAAAATCTTTGTGGTTTCTCCAAATCCAGAAATCTCATGGAAATCTGAAATCCTAATCTCAAAAGTAAATGAGAGTGAATTACCGGCATAAAGCTCCATAATATTGCATGACAAATGAATATATGAATGCATCGGATATCAAGCGAAGAATGCAATAATTAAACTAGCATATGAAAGCAATAACATAATGGAACTATCAGCTTGCAAGCTATGTCAATGAAATAATAGTTCTAAAGTGCATGTGTCATGGCAATTACCGATTGTAACATTTCAAAAAAATAAAATATTATTTTGGGAATTTTTGTAATTAAATAATAAAATATTGAATATTTTAATAAGACGGTATAATTAAATACCGATAAATTGGGAAAAATTTGGAAAATTATAGAAATTACTAAAAATAGGGTAATTTATATGATTTAAGAAAATTATGAGAGTTTATGATTTATTTGACACTAATTTGGTGCTAATCGCGATTAAAAATCGCTAATCGGACTTTAAGCGTGTTTTGTGCACATGTTATTTTTTTACCACTTGTTACATTTTTCCTACATGTTTTGGGTGTATGGTTATTATTTTGGGTTTACTATTACAAGGAGAAGAAAAGAAAAGAAAAGAAAAGAAATATGATTAGAGAATAGAGGGATGGGCATGAGAGATAGTGAGAGGGTAAGGGGTCAAACCTAGGACCAAGCTCCCATCCCCACTTCACTCTTCACCATTTTCTCTCCTCTCTTCATCCACTTGCTGCTGCTGCCTCCTCTCTCCCCTTGCCTATCTATCTCCTCAAATCATCACAATAAACCTATTAAAACCCATCCCACTTTCATGAAAAATGTGCACAAGCTCTCAAGCAACCCTTTGGACCAAGAAAGTTTGAGTTTTGGAGCCGTAGAGGATTCATGAGTGCAAAATGAGGTAATTATTCCATCATTAGTGTAGAATTTCCATTTTCTCTAGCATCCATGTTAAATTAGAATCGATATTGTGTGGTTTTGGGGACTTTGAAAACTTTAAGTTGAGAATTAGGGTTTGAGTTGAAACCAAAGGTGACATTAAGGCTAGTAGAGACTACACAACCCCTGTGGTGATTGATTAGAGACCTAAACCAGAGAATAGAACCCATTATAGCGCACTTAGAAACCCGATATCGGAAGAATTGTGGATTCTGTGTGTGTATATTGAAATATGCTAACACCCGAAGCCTCTGAAAATTATTTAGCAAACACAAAGTGATGTGCAGGAAATCTGGAGTGTACAACCAAAACCCTAGCCCCTACCCTCTTCTCTAGGCCGCAAATTAATTCTTTCTGGCCGCAATTTGCGGCCAGAGCAGTGAGGAAGTGGTTCGTTTTTGTTTCAGGGCTTATCTCCAGTAAATTAGACCTTTGGCATATGCAAAATTGGCTGATTTGACCTAGGGTAGAATCTGGGATCATTTTCTTGTGTTGGCGCATTGTTTTACGACTTGTTTTAACATGGATTTTAGTATTTGATATTTCGTTTCCGTCGTGTGGCGTTTGAACGTCAACGACTAGGGTTTTTAGTCGTGTTTGCATGCGAGGCTATAGGTTTTTACCTATGAGCGTAGCGTGTGCCGTTTTTGGTTTTCCGATGTGATTTTAATATGCATTTGCGATTGGATTATATGTGTAGGTACCCCACATAATGTCGAGACGTTGAAGATGAAGATGGCGACATCGGCATCGGCACACAAGAAGCAAGGTGAGTAGATTTATATTTACGGGGAGAAGTCGGGTTGATGGCGTATAGCACCCCCGCAAAGTTGTGAGAAAAGAATAGGATATGATATATATTTTTATATGTTAGGATGTGATATGAGCCTTAGCAAGAAAGCTTTAGGAGTTTAGGGGTTAGTGTTATCGAGTATGGATGAAAGGACTCTAGTCGATCTCTTAGTCCCGAAACCCTTGAGTAAAGATTTGCATACCTGCACATACACATACTCGCATACTTTGATCTCCTTGTGTGTATTGGGGACATATTTATATTTGTATATTCATATACTTGGATGAAGGGAATGTTATATGATACTTGGGAATGGGTCGATCTGATCGGGCATGATGCCGTGAGTTGTTGAATGCGTGACCGAGATATGTCATGATGTTATAGCGGGTCGTTGGACGACGATACTATGTTGATGATATATTTATGATAGTTGAAGAGTTATACATCGAGATATGAGATAAGATATGTTACGATATTTATAATGGATCGCTTGGGCGATGTATACTCCTATGTAATGATAAGTATTGACGATACCGGATTGTATGAGACTTTAGATCAGTACCCAGATCATGATATTGTTGATGATATTTGTGGTGTTCTAGATTTAGATTAGTACCCCCTGCTCACGATATGTGATGATGTGGATATCAGATGAATAATGAGATAAATATGATATTTGACCCGTACCCAGATTTGGGATACCGTACGAGAGATAGTTATGAGGATAGATCTGCACTCTTGACTCGAGGATATCATATTATTTATTGTATCGTACGTGATACTGTTGAGGCGAGATCACCGACTACTAGGTATATATATATAGATCGACTCAGACTTAGGCGGATTCCCTTACCCTTTAGACTGGGCTCGAGTCATACTTATATCCAAAAGTGGGGAGTCATGAGTATGTTTATATACCAAACTGTATGACTCGGATTTTGGGTAGGTATATTTTCAGTGTAGCTGTTACTGCATCACTTTCTGTATATTCATGATGTTTCATTGCATTGCATGCTCGTACATATGTTATATGTAATTATCATGAAAACCCTGCTATCAGGACACCAGCACCATTACCGATGATGTGTATGTTCCACGTACACTTGCTTGCCGGCTCACACACATCATCATAGGTAATTGCCATGTCACGTACACATTAGAAAATACTATTTATTTATATAACTTGCTAGCGATAGTTTCAACGTGTTATAACTTCATATGCTAGTTTAGCTATTGCATTCATTGCATGATAGCAGTTGCATTCATATATACTCATTGGTCGTGCAGCATTACGCAGATTTATGCCGATATTCACTGTTTACTTACTCTTGATTCTTGGATTTCGGATTCCATGAGATTTCTTGATTTGGGGGAAAACCGCAAGAATATATATAAACTTCTCTCTCTCTTTCTCTCTCCTTCTTTCTAAAAAATGCAAGCTGTGGTTTTCCCATGATGTATGAGACGTCCACCATGAGTTTTCATGATTGCTGTTGGATTTCTAGACCCGTTGCGAAGAGTGGATGAACCGTCTCGGGTACATGGTAGGCCCGGTAAGGTACCCCGGGGCAATAAGCTCGAGTTGTAGACGATGAGCCTGGCAGGGGAGCACAACATACCGGTGATTTTACATGGCGCGTCGGATATTCGGGGATACCGTTCATGGTCGTGTGATTGATGATAGGGGCCGATCCGGACTAACGGAGCCCTAGATTTTGAGATTTGAGATACTGAGGTATTGAGATTTGATGATACAGGCTATTCCGGATTGCCGGAGCCTGAGATATTGAGATATTGGGATTTATATTTTGTGTCGATGCTGGTCACTGTTTATGTTGATTTCATTGATGATACCTAGTTTTAAATATACAGAAATCTTACTAAGTTATGAAAGCAGCTTTCTTCATTTACATGTATTCTGTTTTCATGCATTCATATGAAATGTTTCTACCTGAGGCACTGACACGAGCACATGGGGTTACACTTATGTATAGATGTTTACCCTTGCCAACTTTTCTTTCTTCAGACTTATCATTTGAGGTTATATATATGTATATTGATCGTATTGACCTAGGATTATGTCATACATATGATTTCTGCTCGTAGATGTTTTCTACTCACGTGTTGGCAACTCATCCCCGTTGTGCCACAGTTTCTTGCAGGTTTTGCCGCATAGATTTCGTTGCGGTTTTGCTGGCACACTGCCCCTTTCGGGTGATTGCTTGGGTAGGTGGGTTCTTTTGCATCGGACCACCATTGTATAATTGTTATTTCATTTGTATCTAGTAAAACTCCATCAACCAGACATGTATATTTTATTGACTTAGAGACCAGTGATGTTTATTCTTTCGACTTTAGAGTCGCGCGTTGTATTATTATGGATTTCATGCTGTTTTGAGTTTCATTTTGAGGTTTGATCCTCGCCCTTCGACGTTGTATATTATATGCTTGCGTGGTTGTGGCCGTCAATTGACGACGAGCTAGTTCCCGCTTGGGGATGCCTTTATTCATTATCTATATATTTATCATGTTGTACCCCGTTCGGGGCTAGTATTTACAAAGGAAACTTTGCCGAAATTTTTAGAAAAGACTTGTGATTTTAAAAATGCATATTTCGGCTTATCTTGCTAAACTACTTGATTTAAATTAGTTTTTCCTTTACTCTACTGCTTTACTTGGTTTGGTTTTCTGGGTTTCGGCATACTTAGATTACGTACGCCTCCAGATGTTTCGTAGTTTAAGTGCCGGTCATGTTCCGTACTTTTCGGGTCGTGACAAAGTTGGTATCAGAGCGCTTGGTTTTACCTTCGGAGTGTAGGATGACCTTTGGTTGATGGAGTAGGTAGCTTGAGTAGAGTGACGTACCGTACGTATATTGTAAGTGCACGGCAGCGCCCCGGCCGTCAATCCGACGCCGGAATGCGGAAACGAAACTTTTACAAAACTTATAAACCGGCACTACCGCGCACTATAAAACCCGGATCGGGCCATTAACCTAATGCTAGCAAACTAGAAAATGGGAAGAAAGCTATATCGAGCGATCCGTGTCCTTCGGTCTTCGGCATCCGTCCCGATCTCCTCGCGGAATCTCCGGTCTTCACCTCCTCGTCGGAAAGGGCACCACATCGCCGGGTTCTTTTACGGGCTCCCACCTCTGGACCGAGGCAACTTGGGCATGAAGTTGGCGAGCCGACGTGTCCAAGAAATGTTGTAGGCTAAGTGTAGAGTGGTTTGTCCTATGAAGTTGTGAAGTTTCCATGTGTAGTGGAGAAGAGAATGAACTTTGGAGAATGATGGTGTATTTTGTTGCAAGCCAAAATGTGAGATGAATAGAAATTTCCCACCACAAGAAAATGAATCCTCTCTCATCTCAAGAAGTGGCCGGCCTTATCAAAATGTGGAGGAGGGAAAAAAGCAATTATCAAAAGCAAGAGAAATTTGATGATAGCAAGAAAAGGAGTCACAACAAAGTCCAATCAAAAGCCCATCAAAACCAATCACAATTAATGCAAAGAAAAGAGCACAAGAAAAGAATCATAAGATGCTAGAACCATCATAATCCCCATTTACTAGAAACCCCCTCCACAATGCAAAAAAAGCCACCTTGCAAATAAGCCCCTCTCCTCACAAAAATCCGGCCGTAAAGTAACAAAGGAAAACTGGCCGAAACGGAATGCAAACTGGAAACTTCAAAAAACTGATCCCGTAATAAATTACAGGAAAACCCCGCGACTGTATATACATACCCGCATTTGTATTCCGACCAAATACAAATGCAATGAGACAAAATCTACACTGTACAATACTAGGATCTGGCTTAAACCAAAGCCCGCTAGCATTATTTTTCCGATCATGATCCGTACAATACCGCACGTATATGATCGAACCCTGCCATATCTCCATACGGTCTCTACAGCGTTTCGCCCGAAACTTGAGAAACTGTCTGTGGGGGACTCTAAAGACTCGTCAATACTTTGGCTGTGGATTTAACCACTAGCACGTCAGAGGTATTAGCCATACGTAACGGGCTACCAGGTATTGACCAAAAGGGATGTCGATGAGCGAACTCATCCTGACACCCAACTGAGCCTGTCAGTGACAATATCCGTACAGTCCGGTCCGTTCGTCTATGAGCATCGCATGGCGGGCCTAGGGGGTTGGTAAAAGTCAGACCCCCAAAAGCGGTACAAGTCGTGTCGGAGTGTAGCCCAGAACACCCTGAGATACTACTGGAATACCTACCAGTAAATCTCCTTCCTTGGCCAAGGACTTCGTGTAATGGCTCTCGTAGACACAGCGCGACCTCACCCCCAATACCGGGAGAGACGAACCTCTGTAGATCCGCTCACTGCCTCCATGTGGCTTGGGACTGTACCCAACTAAAACCTGTTTGCACGACTTCTTTGAGCCGTGGTAGGGTAGTAATCAAAGTACAGTGGGAACTCACACGAGACAAATGACGATCTCAGGTCGATGAACTAACCTGTACACATGTCACCAGGGAACTGCTATCTGACGTCTGGTATAAGACCAACTAGCATGTTCCCGGCGAGTCCTGTCCGGTGTACTCATAACCCAATGAGCACCTGTATACATCTTAGGTGAACCAACTGACACCAGTGTCTTATGAGAACGGCCACCGCCCCTCGTTGGGGTCTCGATTGTATACACTAGTCTACTCTGGAGTATCGATGCCCTGTCTCGAAAACTCCCGCGACTAGGGACCTTTTAAGGATTTGCTTATAGACCCCAGCTCCCACGTATATGATCGCCATCATACTGCTGGTCGTCAAGAAAGAATCATAAGGGCTCTATCAACGTGCAATAGTAACCTGTAAGGTCACCTAAAGCAGTACACGATGATAAAGATAAACCAGATAACATACTATCATCTTGAGTAAGACTGTTCTAACAGTATAGGTCCTCTCTCAATCATTGCAATCGCGTGCCTGTGATCCAATAATTGACTCTGAGGGCACTATCTCCAACAATCTCCCACTTGCACTCAAGGCTAATTATTGCGATGTCGCATACTCACAACCCGTGTGATACCGAACACCCAACTCCTCTACTAATCAATCTCACAAAACCCGCTTGCGAAACTAATGTGTTCGAGGAATAGCCTTAGTGAGTGGATCCGCTCTAATGTTTCTTTCTATGTCTCTCTTTATCTCAAGTTCGCGGAGAAAGCCATCTCCCGAAATGAGCAATACCTGTCTTAGAATATGTCTGGATATCTGATGGGACCTAGTTCATAAGTGAACTCCAAATCCAATCTTCTTAGACTGTATCGTCAACTGAACTTAATCAGTATCCTGCGCCATGCCTCCCTCAGTATTAGCCTGGACCACCTGTCCAATATACTGCCCCTCGTCAGAGGGAAAAACTATAACTCTTACAGCCACTCTGTCATCCAGGTCACCTTGGAAGCCTGGAATGATAACCGTCTCCTGAATGAGGCTGATGCTATCATATCCCTAGAACATCCACTTATGTTCTAAAACTGCTTCCGAATGTTTCTCCAGGATAGGATCAATATCAACTTATTGCATCTACTGTAAAAACAACATCTGGTGTGGTACTTTACATCTCATGATTGACTCAATTGCCTAAGCAAGTGATCTGCCAATCATGCACATCTCTCTCCCCTTTAGTCTGTAAGACACCTTTAGAGAGGGTGACTCCATCACCTGCAGGTATACTACCGTGCCGGAGTCGTCTATTCTAAAACACCTTTAGAATGTTGTCTAAGTACCCAGATTGGGAAACTACCCAAATATAGATTTAAAAACATAAATCTAGTAACCAGAATGTTGATATAATGTCCAACTCCTATGTGGAGAAACCACTGTGTGACAACCAAAGTATAACCAACCGTAGTATAGGAATTTCACTTCCTACTCTGTGTATGTCATCCAAATACCAGGACATAACACCCTACTACCTTCTTAACAGATCCATCCCCTATTCTGATGAAGTCAAACCTATGACTGTGACATCAGAAATAGATGATCTATCTCCGCTATATCTGCTTTAGTCTATAAATAGACATAAGCTACTTGTCCACTATACTTCCGCTGCTCCCACTGACTAAGACAACCCTCTGGCAGAGTCATATAGACGTGCACTTCTAAAGCTAGTTCAGAACGACGCTATACCCATCCTCCTGCCGGGTCTCATAGTCTGGAATAACAGCAATGGCAAGTCTGGGTAAACAAGAACCTCCTTGTCACCGTCTTTGAGCATACCGAAGTACCTCTCGAGTGCCTGAGGTTACCCACCATATCTGCGGAGTGGCCAATGGAATGTCAATCCAGATTGAATCTTTAGGTTCTTATCAAATTTTTAGTAATCGTTTGCTGTTCTGGAATCACTTCCAGATCTACCATACTCCCACTACTGTTTTCTGAAAAAATCCATTTTTATTAAAACATTGGCGAGTCAAGAACAATATCACTATTGATCTTCCAGATAGTAGAAAGTCAACCCTCGTCATAGCCTGGGTTAACCCACAAACATCCATTACAGAAACGTGCCTTGAGTTATCCAGAGTCTGGTTTTAAGCATAAGATATGAGCCGTGAGGACATTAAAGAAACGGCATGTCCATCTTTTATGGAGCATGTGGTTGTGGTGGGTTCACCTTCCATTTTTCGGGCAGCACGAACTTGCCCTGTTGGCATTGGTCTTCAACCAAGTTTTTGAAGACGTAGCAATTTTCGAGTGGGTGACCCATTACTCTGTGGTAGGGACAATAGTTAGGATTGTTAACGTCACCTGGCTGCAACGGACATTTTGGATCTGGCAGAGTGATGAGCCCGCTGCGCACCGCTAGCTCGAACAGTCTCTTTGTTTTATCTCTGGGAAACGAGTAAGGACGTTTCAACTTCTCATTGAGGTATCACGGCTTGTTGTTTTGACGACCAAACGGTTTCGGGTCACTCGGCTGTTGTTGAGCATTGGCGACGGAGGTCGCTTTTCCATTCCTCTTATCCCTTTTGTTCGATCCCTTGTCTGCGGGTTCGAGATTCTTTTCGGGTAGCGTGCGATTGCGCAGCTGAACGTTCTCGCAGCTCTTCTTTTCTTCCTCTTTTCCTGAGGTGGATTCTTTGAAGGGAGTGCTGAGAGTCATTTCTTCTTCAGAATTGCTCCCGAAGGTGAGAGCTTGCGATCTTCTGCCGTCAACCATATAACCGTTGCCGGCAGTTTTCATATGCTCATTTGTCGTGTTCTGTTTCCGACGAGCTTCGCGCTTCAATCGTTGAACGTGCTGCCGGTGAGCAACGTATCCCTGCCACCAGTTTTTCAAGGCATTGCATTCTTCAGTAGGGTGTGCAATCTTCTGATGATATAAGCAAAAGTTAAGATGCGTGTCCGCTTCATCAAGATAGATATCGGTGGGAGAATTTCCTCTGAAAGAGGGGTGCTTCATTCCCATCGATATGGCTTTGGCGAACCTTTTCCTCATCTTGAACCTGCTTTTATTTACGGCGGATGTACTTTGATCCGGTGGGAGTGTTTCGACCCTTTCATCTAATCGCCGACGTTTGGCTTTCTCGAATATAGCCATCTCACGCTCACGATCAGCTTTTCTTTTAAGACGGGCTTCGTTCAGGAATACATCAATCATTTCGTCTGATGGTCCTAGAAGTTCTGGCTCAGGATCTGCCCCCAGCTTCTCTGTGTAAGGAGCTCCTTCGTCGTTTATCAACGAGTGAGAGATCACATGGCAGCTCGCCACATAATCTTCAGATTCATCCGACGAGTCTTCTCCATTGTCATCATCTCCGTCCTTAATGACGTGGCTGAGAAATTCTTGGCGTGTGATTGGAGTCCGTGCTTTTTGATTGTATTCTTCCAACGCATCAATCTGCTTTTGCATGTCCGTGCACTTGTCACTAGGCTTCACGGGCTCTTTGGTCTTCTTCCTCGATGACTTTGACGGCTGAGTGTGAGCGCTTTGGCTATCATCACCGATCTTTGTAATTGGGCGCGGTTTCAGCATCCCCTCGATGATTTGAGGTTCGAGCGGGTTCTTCCATCTGACCGCCGGGCGCGTATGAAGATCACTCAGCATCCTTTTGGTTTTGGATGAAAGCATGACCTCCCATGGGGCTTCTTCAACAAAAGAACAAGTTTCCCCCGGTGTGTCTGTCTTCTTAGGAGTGTGCGGTTGTTGTGGGTTTACTTTCCACTTCTCAGACAGCGCAAACTTGCCTTGTAGGTACTGATCCTCGATCCATCCCTTAAAAACGAAGCAATCCTCGATCGGGTGGCTTACCGTTTGGTGGTAAGGGCAATAATTGGGATTGTTGACATCGCCTTGCTGCAACGGACGCTTTGGACTCGGCAGATTGATGAGTCTGTTGCGCACCGCCAGCTCGAACAGTTTCCTCGTTTTTTCCTGGGGAAACGAATAAGGACGCCCTAGCCTCTCCTCGAGGGATGGGCGTGGACGCACGTTGTTTTGACGAACAACCGTTTTTAAGTTGCTCGGTCGTTGCTGAGTATTGGCAAGGAAGGTTGCTTTCCCTTTGCTCTTTTCATTCCAAGGCTCTGTCTTTGAAGAGGAAGGCCTATGGCCCATCTGGTCCATTTGGGCCAGCTTGTCAATCAAGGCCTGGAAGGTGGTCGGCTTGAAGAACATCAGGAACTGGGAGATGGCCGCTTGAGGGTCAAG
The DNA here is from genome assembly GCA_030015575.1 of Agapanthus africanus. Classification (NCBI taxonomy): domain Eukaryota; kingdom Viridiplantae; phylum Streptophyta; class Magnoliopsida; order Asparagales; family Amaryllidaceae; genus Agapanthus; species Agapanthus africanus. Next base: position 216,153,716 of record JASDDO010000004.1, read on the forward strand.
AGTGCCCACGAACATGCCTACCGCAGGTGCTTCTTCGATGCGTTGTTCGCATTTCGACCATAGGTTCCGCCATCGTGTTGCATATTGGACCCACGTTTCGCCTAGCCTTATCCTGGCATTGATCATGTTGTTATCGGGGTGCGTTCACTAGCACTCGTGAATCTTTGTATAAACAGTAGCTCCATCTCCGCAAATGTTTTGACAGAGTCGTTAGGTAGCTCCAAATACCATTCAAAGGCTGTTTCTGCTAAGCTGCCGACGAATTGGCGAAGCAACGATTTGTCATCGCCTCCAGTATTGCCGCATAAGGCCCTTAATTGAGCGACATGCTGATGCGGATTCCCTGTCCCCTTATATACGTGGAACTTAGGGATCGTATATCCCGGCGGGTAACTAATTTGGTCATACCAGCCCGGGTAGGGTCGTCCAGTTCTAGCAATTTGCCCAGCCGCTTCATTTTCCTGGTGAGCTCGTATATGCTGAGCTATATGGTCATCCAGTGCGGCCTTGTAAACGGGTTTCTTCCTTGGTTGCTGAAAGAGCCGGAGGAGGATTCGATGTCTCTCCTTTGTCATCTTCAAGGACAATCGGAGGATCTTCAGCAGGAGGATCTTGCTGGATCATCATCCCTACCATATCTTGGAAGAGAAGCGCCATTTGTTTTATGTTAGCCACATGCTCTGCGGCTTCTTTGTCCTTCTTTTCGAGGACCCTGCGTAGGTAGTCAGCATCAGTTTCTTGTTCATGACGCTGCTTTGATGATGCCTCCGAGCTTTCTTTTGGCCCGGTAAGTGCGGCCACTGCAGTCATCATCTCCTGAAGCTTCTGTTGCTGCTTCTGGGCTTTCGTTACGGATCGGGTGAGCGGTCGGTGACCCGTCGAAGCACGGCTTTCCTCCTTTCCAGAAGCCATATAAACAGTATGCACCACCATGCCCCCAGACTTGGGGTGCTTGTGCTCAGCGCGTTTACGGTTTGCCATGTTCACAGGGGCTTTTTGCGGCCTCCTTTTCTTTTGAGTGGTTGAAGTTGAGGGGGCCGTTGTAGTGGGAGCCCAAGTAGTCGTTGCTTTTTGTGGCCTGACAGAGTAGCTCTTCTCCTGCCGAACCTTCGTCTTTTTCTGTCGGCGGAGATAGTCTTGATCTATTACGGAGTCTTAGACTTGAAGCCAGACCTTGTAAATTTTAGAGGACAGCCGTTGAGGGGGCTGCTCCAGCTTCTTTTCCGTATCATTCTCCACGGGTGGAGGAGATCTCTTCAGCACTGCAGTAGGAGAGTTTCTGCGCACCCTGTTCAGCAGCTCAAAGCTGTTCCCGGTTGGAACAACAACATCGATCCCCACTGTTGGAGCTGGTGGAGTAAATCCAGAGGGGGGGTTGCCCCCAGCCTTCCTTACTCGGCGCTAGTGGCGACGTCGAGTGTGTCGTGCGGATGGAGTTGTTTCGGCCGTAGGGGCGACTTCGTCATGCCCCTGCTTTGAGGAGAGACTGTTATTGGTGCTAGCCTGTCGAAGACTGACACCCGTTGAGAAGTAATGTCTAATCTGTCAAAGACAGACCTCTGAGCAGGGGAGGCAGCTTTGAGGACTTCGCCTGGAATGGGAGCAGAAATAGTCAGTCTTCTGAAAACCGACCCTTCGGCAGGAGAAACGGCCTTGACGATTTTGGGAGCAGAGGTGGCTATCTTCCTCGGGACGGCCACTTCAGGGTTCATGGGCTTCTTGGTGGGCCCATCGGAGTTCTGGTTCAGCCTGGTAATGACAGAGGCTGCTGACTTGATATTGGACGACCCGTTGAAAGGGGTCGTTGTAGCAATGAGCCGATCGAAGACCGACTTCTTTTGCGCTTCCGGTGCGGGCACTGGAATGGTGAAGCTTGCTGGCGGGAGCATGGTCCCGAAAAACAGACCGGTGGTGGCCTGAGTTACCTGCTCCACTGGCATCTTGAAAAGGGAGGCCGCTTGGGGCCCATAAGTCACTCCTCCAGCAAGGACCGAGGGAGAGTTGCAGTTGCAGGCAGTGCAGTTTGAAGCCATTGATATTCTGTTTTCTGCACGGAGCAAGAAACCAAATCTAAGTACTTTGAATCCACAAGCAACCACAGCAAACCGCGATTTGCTCGCGAACACGACACACGAAGTGTGGAGTGGAAAGAGGCAAAGGTCCAACCGGGCGTGCCAGAATCTGTTCCCCTCCGAATGGCGGCCAAGACATAGACTGTCTACGGATATTCGGGGCAGATGCTAATTGGTGTTATCCTTCTACCTCTCCGAAGATGCCAAGTTGATTTATGGCACCATGTATCGAAGGTTTAAGCGGATGCGACCGATGTAGCAGACTTCGTCAGATTCCCCCTCGTTTAGGGGTTTTTGATTGTCGGGACGCTCTTCCCTGCAGGCGCAAGCCCCTGCAGTTAATTACGCTACCGCATCGCGGTAACAACTTTCTCCTTCTCCAGCTGGTCACTTCGTGTCGTGGGTGTTTGTTTTTTTTGTGCTTGCCCGTGGATTGTGTACGGAGACAAATTTATGTTGTCGCCCGTAGGACGTGGATTAATCCAAATCCGTATTTTCTTAGATTTGGTTTTAGGGTTTTGGTTTGAGGATACGTTAGCCATATTTGGGGCTAAGATCAACTCAAACATTTGTTAAGGATACGTTAGTCTAGTTTGAGACTAAGATCAACTTAACGGGATCGTTTAGATCCGACAAAAGAGCGTTTGGGCTCTATTGTTCCAGTTTAGGGACATAGTGGTCCAACATTCCCATTTTGGGGACGGATGTTGGTTTAAGGATGCATAAGTCCATGAGTTTAAGAACCCCACAGTCCGTATTAATGTGTGGTTGTCGGGACCCGTCACCTCTCTGACGACGTTGAAGGATTACAACGACAAATATCAGAGGAGTTCAGAGATGTACCCTTGAACCAAAGTTGGTTGAGAGATCTATAGTCCAATTTGGGACTAAAGTCTGTTTGAAGGTTTGATTTAAGGATACGTTAGCCATATTTGAGGCTAAGATCAACTTAAACATTTGTTAAGGATACGTTAGTCCAATTTGAGACTAAGATCAACTTAACTGGATCGTTTAGATCCGACAAAAGAGCGTTTGGGCACTATTGTTCCAGTTTAGGGACAATGTTAAGATATGAACTATTCTATATCCAATATAGAAATAGAGGCACTGATTTAATTGGAACCAGATTCAAATCATGCAACTGTCTCCAGCGCATGTCAACTAAATGGAAGGTAGCCGATCAACGTTACTCAACTTAGGAGTACATCCAGATATGAGTAACCCGAAAGAGAAACAAGTTCTCTTAAAACCATTACTATCAACTGAATACCATTCACAAGTATCTACATCTTCGATCACCTTGAAGAATTGATTAGTGTCAAAAACATGTAATTTACCGCAATCAGAACGGCGTCGCTTCGCAGCTAGCCGGTGAGTACGGGTCGATCCACAGAGACGGGTAAATTCCTTTTATGTGTCTTAACGAGTTGATTCTATTTGTCGTTTTGGTTTTATAAAAATCTAGATCTAAAACTTAATTAATCTAATTTAAATTCTTGCTAGGGTTAGGCTTAGAAGAAGTTTTGGAGATTGATATTTCCTCACCGCTTTCAATGCCGTATTTTAGATCCATTAGGTGTTATAGTAATTATCGATAAAGTGGATACGACTCTTTTGGGAAGATGTTTTCTTCCTCTAGATTCGTATCCTTCCTTTATCGTTAATTACCCTAACCCCCATGGAAAACGCGCGCAACCGGCCCTTTATACTGCGGTTCACCGTTACCTCGAGGGGTAGGGTGCCGCAGGGAGCGGTTGTGCGCGCATGCATGGAGTTCTTAATGGGATAGTTTAATATGGCATTGAAAGGGGTGAGAGATTTCATCTCTCTACCCTTTCCCTAAGGCTAACCCTAACAAGCGAGGAGACTACTCGCTCATTAGGGGATGAAATAACATTAAAAGAATAAAAGAAAAACACTTACTAATGGTGATGGCTCCCTCCAAGCGATAAAGAACAGATCTGAATGTCACTTCCAGAATTTCTGAATTTTATTTATTGAAAAGAGGCATACAATTTTTAGATCTAAAACTACAATTTATAGGAAAATATAAAAACTAGGGTTACAGACTCTCGCACATGCAAAATTACAGATTTGCCCACGTTAAATCCTAACATCTGCACCGACGCAACAACCCAGAGATTTTCCACCGACACGGGCGCTTGATGGCCGCGGATCCGCGGCGCCGGCTGGGTTTGGCCGCGGATCCGCGGCCAAACTGTGGACTTGGGCTTTATTATTTTCTGGGCTTTTTCCTTGGCTGTTTGGGCTTCTGTTTCCATATGTAGTTTCTCTGTTGGGCTTCTGGTTCTTCTCCAGATATTTCAGTGAACACTTGTATTGGGATTTTTAACCGTTTACTTGACATTTTGGACCTTGCACTGTTCTTCGACTAGGCTTGACTAGGATAGGTCTGCTTGTTGGTCAAAAGTCCCTTTTTCTGTTGTTTTGTGTCTTTTTCACTGTATTTGCTCCAGAAACCTGTAACCTGTAATATGCAACAAACGTGCGTCAAGAGTACCTGTTTATTTATAAAAAGGATAGGAATAGGGGAATGATAAATACAATATTATGGTCTGAACAAATACCCCCAAACTTACCTTTTGCTCGTCCTCGAGCAAACTTATTATTTATTTACTAAAATCCTAACCGCACTTTCGCAGGGAAACGCGATTGCACTGAGCACGTGCAACAAGCCGTTAAACCTCTAGGTGTCCCTAGTAGGAGGAGAGTTGTCTTTTGAGGGTTTTCAGCGGATTACACCCACAAAATCCTATCAACTCGGCCCATTGACTTTTGTTCTCCAATTAGGTCTTCTAATAAGGAATTCTATTATCTTATACTTGTAAATTATCCACCCATATTCTTCACGCTTCCTCATTATTTAACCTAAGATTATATATGTTATGTAGACCTACTTAGCTTTCGGCATCTCTTAAGTTTTCCTTCTAGGGTTTTATCTCTACTTAGGAATTTCTATCAACTCTATTAAAGATACAAGTTCTATTCTTCATTCCTTTCTCTTATCTAAATTCCAATCACATACCCCTACGTGTGTGTATAGATCACCCCTACACTCGGAAATTCAATTCAAACAATCATGCCCTTGTCCATTGTCCAAAGTACTAATTAGTTGGTGAATTTAAATGAAATTTGCTTACACATCCTTCATGCGACCGTTAATACTTCTTGAGGTACCAACGACCGATTACAAAATGCGTTTGCACTTTAAAGCGTACTTCCTAGTCCTTGCAACACCCAAGACTTTAGCAGTGACTCCCAAACCAGTTGGTCTAAGGCACTAGGTGATAAGGCACCCTCGCTAAATATTTTTCTATTTTTATAGCCTTAGGTAATCACAAAAACCAGTGTCCATTTTTTTTTTATTCACACTTTTTCATACTAAGGACTTTAGGCACTTTCAAGGTCTCTTCTACTATTCCAAGTTTCAAGGTGCGTGAATGTGCAAATGGTAGGGTATACGTTTTCAGAATCTAAACTTAAGCTAGGAACTATTTTTCAAACTTATACTTTAATTAGAACATCAATACTCTTCCATTGTTTCGACTTAGCCCAAGAAGTGAACCGAAAATTTGCCTATTTCTAAATAAACTACAAGGCATATACTTTCTACTGTTAAACTTTAAGGAAGGTTATTTTTAGGGTTTTTAATTTACTAAGTCTAAGATCTAGTTGTTCCTAACCAGTTAACCTATTTGTCAACTTACATCAAATAAGCCAAAATTGAATACATTAATTTTTATAATTTTGAAATTTTTCAAATTTTTATAGGTTTTTAAATAAGTATGCAAATGCAAAAATATGTACAAATGAATGCGAAGGAAGAAGACGTACCGAGCATACCCCCAAACTTGAACTTGACAGTGTCCTCACTGTCATGCTAAACCAAGAGGGTCAAAATACCGATACTCCCCTGTTTATTTATTTAGATTATTTTTTTTTGTATTTTTAATGTTTTGAAATTTTTTTTTATTTATTATTTAGAAAAAGAAAACAAAAGAATATATACATATATACAAAGGTCCCCCCCAAACTTAAGCTTGGCCTTACACAAGCCAAAGGTTAGCACCAACCATTCAAAGATCTTATCGTGATAATGGTATAGTTGGTGCAAGAATAGGGCGTGGAGGAAAGAAATGAGAAACACGCGAGACCGTGTGGGAAGAAGGGTAGAATACGGTCTCGGTGGAGGAGAAGAATGGCGGAAAGGAGAAAGAAGTGGAGTGCGATCTTGAGGGTGTAAATTGAGTGAATAAATTAGCGCAATTTGTGATGACCGATGTGTTAAAAGCGATTGCGCCAACCTACCAACTAGTCGTGCAATGGGGTCAAATCCCTCAAGATTCGCAAGAAAACATGGGTACGCCGAACTTGGTATAGGAGATGAAAGCGTAACAGTCATTTGTTCGGTCGGAACAATAGGAAGGAGGGAGGGTGATATCACAGTCAAAGGTTCAGGAGGCTGAATTGGAAAATCCGACACATCCAATAAAAATGGTTCAACCTCGATATTATCCTCAAGACTCTCCTCGGTACTATCCTCAATATGTAATTCATCCATGCCATTATCATTAAAATCTAGACGCATATGAGATTCGGGGGAAACATTTAATAACTCAGGATGATGATTTGAACATAAAATTTCTATTAAATCGACAGGTTCATCATCCGAAATATTCCCGGCGTCTATATCCTCAATCAAGTGAAAATCAATTTCTTTAGACACTTTATCCACAGCATGGATATTTATCAATGTAGGTTCTAGAGTGGAGGTGTAAAGATCGAAAGGATTAGGTACGGTTTCACTTGAAAGGGGTTCCTCACAATTTGGCAAATCAAACACTACAAAATCGCATAACTCATTTTTATTTTCAACTGGTGAATCATTTGGAACAATCGATGGAAAACCGGAGTTGTGGGCTTCAATTGGGTAAGGGTAGGTTTGATTTGAAAATCCTCTCTCATTCTTACTCTGTCCAACTGCCGCCTTACACATTGAAAAATTCGGAGCTAGCGGGATACTAGCTACCGGTTCACTAGGTTGCGTAAGGGCGGCCATGGATGCTTCCATTGTCCTCATCATTTTATTTGTTGCAGCAATATATGCTTCCAACAACTCTTCCAAACTAGACTTAGGTGGTGAGGGGGTTTCAGTAAAAGATTCACAATTAGTTGGGTATGTGAACCTCCCTAATGGCTGTGTCGAAACAGTGTCTAGTGAAGGTGGGAAGGTCGGGTATGATGGGTAGGAAGTGGGTGGTAAGACAGGAGTAGGGTCAACATATGGATAAGAAGGTGAATAATCGTGTGGATCCCTAAAACTAGATGAGTGGAGAAGGGTGAAAGATCGACTGCGAGATTGAGCAATATGCTCAGCAATGGACATCGGCCTAGGAGTTACAGCAGGACTTGGAAAAGTGGTGTCAACATATGTAGGTGGTAAAGGTTGACTAGGTTGACACAAAGTGGGTTGAAAAGTCAAACTGTTTTTCCTAGACTCCTCTATGTGATCTTTCAGAGATTTTTTAGGCATGGAGGGATCGTTTTTAAATTGACCGAACACATTGACAAACGACGCAAAGTTAGGTTCGGGATACCAAAATTCGGCAAGTGATTTGTTATGTGGGGTACCCATGATAGAAGAATGCAAGGATTTCTTAGCGACAAAATTTTTGCAAGTTTTTAAAAGATTTTTCCCTTTTTTTTTTATTTATGTGATAGTTTTGCAAATAGGTTTTGGAAAATGGGACTCGTGACACAAATTTATCAACCACACATGCACAATCAGACCTAGATCTAGGGTTGCCTAGTTCTACTAGACAGCTCCTAACTAGGGCTAGAAATAGACCTCAAACCGCCTCTTCACGGACAAATACGGCCAGGTAAGTGGGAAGGAACCACCACTACAGTGGGTCTAATTAATAACCACTAGCCTAGACACCGCAATGTTGGTTAGGATAAACGGCCGATGCCTACCCTAGTCCTTTTCCTATTGAGCTCGATGTCCTTAGGTCTGAGTCTAGTCTTTTTTATTTAATTGTGGTCGATGCAAAAATGCTTAGGTGTTTTCTGGGGTCCTGGGAAGGGTGATGAAATCCCCACCCAATCTGAGTTTGTCAATTATCCCCTTAGAGTCCGGTTAAATTATGCAAAACAATAAAATTTCACTTGCAATCAATTTTTAGCACGGCGCAAAGAAACCTGCAGCAAATCTGTTATTTAGAAGGGGAGAGAAGATTTTTTTTTTAGCGCAAAGAAACCTGCAGAAAATTTTACAGTGGAGATATGGAGGTTGCAGAGGGGAGGAAAAGAAAGCAAACCAGCAAATTTTCAGGTGCTGACGTGGCATTCCAAGCGCGGAACAGCGGCGGGAGACCCCTATTTGCGGCGGAAGCGCGGCGTTCTGGTTGGATCGCGCTCTGAAAATTTTTGCACTGTTCTGTAATTACAAATGCTCTCTGTTCTTATGCTCCAAATTTTGATTTTCCCTCTGTAAAATTCCAGATCTTCAATTCTTCGCTGTTCTGCAAGATTCAAACAATACACCCTTCAAACAGATCAAGTTTGATAAATTTTTTTTAATTTTTTTATATTTTCAGATTTTTATAATTTTTAAAATTTATATCAACCCGAAAATTCACAAAAAGAAAGATTATGCCGTCCCCGGCAACGGCGCCATTTGATTAGTGTCAAAAACATGTAATTTACCGCAATCAGAACAGCGTCGCTTCGCATCTAGCCGGTGAGTACGGGTCGATCCACAGAGACGGGTAAATTCCTTTTATGTGTCTTAACGAGTTGATTCTATTTGTCGTTTTGGTTTTATAAAAATCTAGATCTAAAACTTAATTAATCTAATTTAAATTCTTGCTAGGGTTAGGCTTAGAAGAAGTTTTGGAGATTGATGTTTCCTCACCGCTTTCAATGCCGTATTTTAGATCCATTAGGTGTTATAGTAATTATCGATAAAGTGGATACGACTCTTTTGGGAAGATGTTTTCTTCCTCTAGATTCGTATCCTTCCTTTATCGTTAATTACCCTAACCCCCATGGAAAACGCGCGCAACCGGCCCTTTATACTGCGGTTCACCGTTACCTCGAGGGGTAGGGTGCCGTAGGGAGCGGTTGTGCGCGCATGCATGGAGTTCTTAATGGGATAGTTTAATATGGCATTGAAAGGGGTGAGAGATTTCATCTCTCAACCCTTTCCCTAAGGCTAACCCTAACAAGCGAGGAGACTACTCGCTCATTAGGGGATGAAATAACATTAAAAGAATAAAAGAAAAACACTTACTAATGGTGATGGCTCCCTCCAAGCGATAAAGAACAGATCTGAATGTCACTTCCAGAATTTCTGAATTTTATTTATTGAAAAGAGGCATACAATTTTTAGATCTAAAACTACAATTTATAGGAAAATATAAAAACTAGGGTTACAGACTCTCGCACATGCAAAATTACAGATTTGCCCACGTTAAATCCTAACATCTGCACCGACGCAACAACCCAGAGATTTTCCACCGACACGGGCGCTTGATGGCCGCGGATCCGCGGCGCCAGGCTGGGTTTGGCCGCGGATCCGCGGCCAAACTGTGGACTTGGGCTTTGTTATTTTCTGGGCTTTTTCCTTGGCTGTTTGGGCTTCTGTTTCCATATGTAGTTTCTCTGTTGGGCTTCTGGTTCTTCTCCAGATATTTCAGTGAACACTTGTATTGGGATTTTTAACCGTTTACTTGACATTTTGGACCTTGCACTATTCTTCGACTAGGCTTGACTAGGATAGGTCTGCTTGTTGGTCAAAAGTCCCTTTTTCTGTTGTTTTGTGTCTTTTTCACTGTATTTGCTCCAGAAACCTGTAACCTGTAATATGCAACAAACGTGCGTCAAGAGTACCTGTTTATTTATAAAAAGGATAGGAATAGGGGAATGATAAATGCAATATTATGGTCTGAACAAGAATCCCGATACTTGCAATACCTGGTTCTCTACTTTATTCATATACCTATAACTTCTCAAAACTTGGACCTTGTATTTCTATGAAATACATGTCTAAGAACTAGAGAAGTCACAAGTAAACAGAATATAGTACGAGTACCAACCCCTCTGTCCATATAGACACTGTACAACATACAATACTCTGTACAAGTCCCTTGAGTCTAATAACTCATTCCCTGTATGTTGTTGGTTGAAAGCTGTACTAATGGTTAAGAAGAATTACACCGCTATTTAATGCTCCTTACCTAACCATCCACTGATATAGGTAAATGTCATAGACATAATTTCAAAAAGTTATATCTCACTTTATAAAAATAAACGTACAGATATATCAATTTGAAATTGGTGCATAACAACGGATATTCAAAACCAAATATTTGTCGTCCGGCAAACAGCCCAGGCGATTTCCTCAAATATCACCAATTACAACGAATTCCGATATAATGCGGATGATCACCTAATTCCCAATAAATTACTCCCACTCATCATCTGTAAAACCATACAGATGTGAGAATCATACCAGGTAAATACATACCCTGGAGCAAGGACTAATTAGGAAATCAGTTTTCTTTTAACAATACACAGTGAAACTGAAACATGTAATTGTTTTGAAGGGGTATCCGGGTATTCCTAGTAATGCCTCTTCCATTATCAGATTCACAACTGTAACCGTATATTTCTTTGCCATCTCTCCAAATCCCTTTATATGTCTTTAGTCGTTACCTTCTGTACACCCCTTCAGGCCAAATGGTTTTCTTCCTTCCCTACCGCTCGACACCAGACTATGGTTTGGAAGAAGACTATCCAATAAGAATAATGGGTGTACTGTCCTAATCCTAGGAGCACTCTCAATGCGAGAGAAGATTAAGATAAAATACAACCGAATAAACCTTTTTCCTATTTCTCCCGAACCAGAATCCATCCCCGAACTGGAATAAGTTCCTTTCGAGTTCGTATATAACCATACGATGGAGTATCCAAATAACTGTGGATCTTCGTAGTGATACGGAGTGTTCTGGAGAAATACAAAGGTGAAATGGGAGTGGTAATTAAATACTTGGTTTGGTTGTGAATAGCAGTCGCAATTTACTTTGCCCTCTTACTAATCCCTTTATTTGTCTTTACTTAATACCTTCTGTACACCATCGTTAGGCTAATTGGTTTTCTTCATTCCCTACCGGTCGACACCTGCCTATGGTTTGGAAGAAGACTATCCAATTTGCGTAATGGGTGTACTGCCCTAATCCAAGGAGCACTCGCAACCTGAGAGAAGGTAAAAGGAAAAGACAACTGAATAGTCGTATTCATTTTCTCCAGAACTAGAAACCATCCTCGAATAAATTCCTTCGAGTTCGTATATAACCATACGATGGTTTTATCCAATGGAAGTGGACGTTCGTAGTAATACGGGGTGTTCTGGAGAAAAAGGGTAAAAGTAGGAGTGGCAAAGAGGTTTGCAACTCTGACAATCCAAAAGCCAGTGTTTAAGAAGGTTTGGTTAATTTGGTCACCGAGTCATAGTCAAGGGTCGGGCCATGGTCGCTGCCAAAGAGAGAGAGAAAAGAAACACTCAGCGTGCACTCTAACCTAGATCAGAATGGTTATCACTTTATCTAATCAGGAAACCTCCCACTGTAACGTCAAATTCTCCTCCAAACCTGAAAGAAGAATTAGTCGGGATCACCCGAGGAGTAAACTAACTCATCAGTGGGAATCGGGATCCAACTATCATCGCATGATAACGTGATGGAATCCACTCACGTTATCACACTCCAGAAGGTATGCGCATATATGGCAAGTTTCAGTTTCTTTAGAAACTCCCGATGTGATTTTTACCCCATGCTCTTATGACCTTGACGAAGGTCAATAAATCATAAGTCACATGTCAAGTTCTACCCGTCATTGTCCAGGTTAATTTGAACCCACCCGTACAAGCCCTTGATGAAGGTCAACAAGGCTATACGACTGTCCCAATCCAACGCATCTATCTATGCAGCAGAAAGGTAACAAGCGGCTACCATTCACTATGCCTTGACGAAGGTCAACAAACATAGCATGAATACTACGTGCTACCCGTCTGAAATGACCGAGGGCTACGAATGGTTTTTGGCGAAAAACCTTTAACGTAATGAACTTGATATCGTTGAAGGAACCAGATAGATTTTTATAAAAATATAGTGGCGAAAATCTTTGCTAAAGAGGTCACTCCCGGTGAAGGGATCTCGGCTCTTTCCCCATAGAATGAGGTGCAAGATATTCCAACTGAATACCATGATGCAAAGCAAAAGTAATCGACTATAGTGAAGTTATTGCCCTGACGCAAATTTCTGTCCAAGGGGTCACTCTCGGTGAAGGGATCTCGGCCCTTGCCTCGTCGACTGAGGTGCAGGATATTCCAACTGAATAACACTGTGCAAAACAAAAAAGAACGTTCTTACAATAAAAGCTTTTTGAAAAAAGTTCCAACAACATCAGAATAGGTTTGTTTAGCTTGCATTGGTCCGAATCAACGCAGTCCCATCAATTGATCACACCAATAAAGAACGAGAATAATGATGTACGTATATACCATTCGCATTCGCCACTGGGTCCCGTCATCACCCGTTAGGTTACTTAACTAACGACGGAGCGGGGAATGGACTAGCGCGGATGTAAAACATATACAACATCTACTAGTATATATATCAATATATAATATTCGCTCAAGGCATGATAAAATGCAACATCACAGAAATGTAATAAGCATCACAGAACAATACAGATATCTCAGATCCCCGGGTTTAATAGAGCCGCTACTGAAACCCGACGTTCCCCTGGTAGTATGGATAGCCTGTGCAATGAAATCCTAGACCCCTACAGGCGCGGCAAGTTACCCGCCAAAACCTGAAGCGAGGCGGCCCCCTTCAGCAACGTGAATGGATCACCCAGCACTTCACGAAATCCGGTAACTTGGGCACCCCTCCTTGGGTCAACCTATACCCCCTACGTGTGCGGCGAATAGCCCGCCAATTCTAGAGTAAAGCCCCCTCCGTCTCAACGCCATGAGATGCGGGCCCGTTGCCCTCTAGAACCCGGCTATCCATGCACCCCTCCGCGGGGTAATCCTAGTACAGAAAGTAAAATATACAACGGGTACATCGACCTCAGCCCGGTCGTGCCCCAAAAGAATAATATACAAACAGGCAGTGAAGACAGTCCACATGTCGGACGCTCGCCCCGCAATATCAAATGTACATAATACCAAAACTGTACCACCATTGCAACCAGGATATCCCTACGACAAATCCGCAACATCACAGCACAACACAGAACATCAACGTGAATGTCACGTTCGCAAATCCGTCTAAAAGGGCTATAGCAGTTAGACAGGATTTACCAATCAAGTGACATTCACGGTCGCAGATATAATGTAAATACTGTGAACTAACATGTTTAAAATTTTCGATCGACTAAATTTCCCGAAGTGGACCCAAGCACAACTATAGCACTCAAGGAATATCTGGGCCCAAACAGAACATACCAAAAACCCTATTTCCATGTTAGAAGCCCACTGTAAAAAAATTGGTGCAGTGAGGCTACAGTACGGCCGCGGATCCGCCGCCAAAACGTGGTTTTGGACGCGGATCCGCCGCGCTACAGTAATATCAGCCGACCAAATTTTCACAGAATTCTTAAAAATCCCTTCTCGTATTTTTCCAATATACCAAATAATTTTTAGAGCACAGGAAAAATTCGACAGAAACTGGACTTGAAAATAATGTTTTTGGAAAATCCGATCGATCGAACTTGTAAACATGTTAGAGCTGTTAGTTATATGTATGCCTGTTCATAACAGAATACTGCATTTTATACCACCCATTCTTATGCTCGTGTGTTTATAGGTAGGTGCTTTTAATCCGTGTTTGCTACATATTTACAGGCCACAGTTTTCTAGTCCAAAATAACGCAATTGATACAAAATCTCCACTGCTACGCCAAAATACAGAACATCTGTTGACAGCAGATAAAAGCCGGCTTCCGGTCATCCGTATCCGTCCAGTGCCGCTTACCAGTTCCAGAGACAAGACATATGGCAGTGGTCATTCGTGTCTCGGACAAGCACAGAGCACGAGGGGGGCAGCACGAGAATCAATGGGTGCGCGGAGCTCGAGGGAGAAAGGTCAAATCAATCAAAAGTTATGCTATGTTTTGACTGTGCAGATCTGAAGTAATTGTGGATGCAATTTGCAATTTGGTATATGTAGAACAACATAGGACAAAGAACAGGAAAGCCCACCAAATACGACATGTCAATTCACCTATACGGCCGCGGAACCGCGGCCAACATGGGGGTTAGGCCGCGGAACCGCGGCCATGTGGGCTCCTCTCTCGGTGATTTTCTGGGGGCAGTTTGGTACTTTCATCTTGGTCCTGATTGTTGCCCTATATTTTCATTTCCCAGCCTATAAATACCCCAGAACTGAGCCAAACGAAGGTGTTAAATTCCTTAGCCTCTTTTTGTTAGGTTTTAGTTTTCTTATTCTTCTTCTTCATTCTTTCCTCCATGAAAATTGTAGTGGGAGCTTTTTGAGTGGATGATGAAATGAAGATGAGGGTTTTTGTATTATTCATTTTGCTTAGCTTCCCCCTTGAGCTCTCTACTTTAACTTGATCTTGCAACCTCTTAAGTGAGCTTGCAAGTTTAAGCTTTGGTCATTGGTCTCAAGGGGTTGTATCATTTTGTTCTCTCTTTAGTGCTTCATTTCACATGAGTTCTTTACCCTTCTCTTGATCTTGCAACCTCTTGATTGAGCTTGCAAGTTTAAGGGTTGGCTATTGATCCCATGCTTATTTTGAGTTCTATGGTTCTTGTAATTACTTTCTTGCATTTTTCATTCTTGTCTTTAATTACTTGCAATTTATTACCATGCACTTTAATTACTTGCTTGTAACCTTTTCTTTTCTTTGTTCTTTTTGTTCTCTCTTTTTGGTTCTTTTTGTGAATGAATGTAATTACCGTTGTTAAGAATAAATACGGTATTGTAAGTTAATATCTCCTTGCTCATTTCCTTTTCCCGTTATTTTTCATTGAACTCCGCCCAAAGGATACGCAAGCGCTCCGTTAGGCACCCTACCCTACCAAGGTAACGGTGATTCCTAACCGCGATCGGTTGCGTTCGGTTTGGCCGGAGGCGAAAGCAAGAGACAAGAACGGAAGGACAAAGGTAAATAAGCCGGATTCCACGAATACCGTGCTTAAATCCCCTAATCCACGTTGTTTCCAATTGCTCTAGCTTCAATTGGTCAAGACTCGGCTCAAAGGTTTTGAGTACGGATATTTTTAGCTTACACTTTCGTATATTTTCTTAACAACTTTATACTTGCAAATAATACACATAGGTTAGATTGAACAAACATACACAAATTCTTTATTGACTCGTCTAAAACAAGAACGGAAATAAAACCATCTTCCTGTGGATCGACCCGTGCTCAACCGGCTAGCTGCATAGCGACACCGTCCTGATCGCGGTAAACTTTAGAACTTTGAACATCCGACACGCCAAAAGCGTGCGATCAAATGGCGCCGTTGCCGGGGAGACGGTAGCGTATTTTCTTTCTTGTTATTCGGGTTAATATTCTTTTTGTATATATTTATAAATAAATAAAAAAAAAATCTTTTTGTTTTTTTTTGATCATTTTTGTGGGCAAGAGTGCAGATTTTTGCGGATTTGCAAACTGCGATTGTAGGGAGCAAAGTGTACGTTCAAGGTTAAGGTGATTACGAAGTACAGTGCCAATGATCCGGGAAGTTTGACCCGCGCAAGCAAACTTTTCATGCTTACCGGAATTGATTCAACGGGGGTTTCCTAACCCAAAAACTTAACGGTACGTATTTCTTAAACACCTTCTTCTCAAATCCGACGCATCCAATATTCTATTCTTTGCAGGATTCTTTGCAAGTTCACTAGCAAACGCTAAAAATTGACTAACCCGTATTTTTTGCAGTGCCGCGCTTAAACTAAAAAATATAGAATTTTTATTGAATTGCGCATTGCATACATTAATACGGACTTAAGGACAAGCGAACCCCACAACATACGGTAAAGGATTTCATCACCTTTTCCGTGGCCCACAAATCACGAACTTGAGCATAACGTTTACCCGCACAAATTTTAAAAGAAATTAGACTTTAAGCCTTAAGGACTTCGCGCTCACTAGGAGAAGTTTACTGTGTTTAGAACCTCGCTTAACGGTATATTGTTTACGGGGTGTCTAGGAAAGTGTTAACGGCGAAACCGCCAAAAGAGAAAGGGTTATTTAATTAAGGAACTTCGCGAAAGCGTTGGAAAACCTCCCCTTATCTCTGCACTTACCTGGCCTCGTGATCAGTGTATCTTGAGCCCGTTTCTCGACACAGTTTTACTTCGACAATCAAGTTCTGGAGCAGGTCTAGTTGACCTAGGTGAACCCTAGAACGATTAGGTGTGTGGTATTTTTGTGTCGTGATTGTTTTTGTCCATATTCTTTTTGTGTGTATATTTCATTCTTCTGTTAATATATAAACTATAAAAAACAAAAAAAAATAAAATATCACATTCTTTTTCCCCTCCTTTTCTCTACCTTTCTTTCTCTCTCTTCATATCATGGGTACCCCACATCGAAAAACTCTTGCCGAACTTTGGTACCCACAACCAGACATTACTTCTTACGGTTCTTGCTTTGGCCGAACTTCGAACGATCCATCCATGCTAAAAATTTCATTGAGAGATCGGATAGACGCGTCTAGGACAAACAATTTGACTCCGCAATCCACTTCGTATCAACCATTTCAAACATTCACCCCTTCTTACGTTGATACCCCTTCTTCGAGTCATGTTGCAACTCCAAGACCTATGTCTATTGCAGAACGTATTGAACAATCTCGTAGCCGATCTTTCACTCCTGTCACCACTTCAAATTCTTGGGATCAACAATTTCATTCACCTTCTTATCCAAATGTTGATCCTACCACTGTCCAACCATTCAATTCCTACCAATCCTACCCTACTTTTGCACCTTCCCTAGACATTGCTTCAGAACCGCCATTTGGGAGTTTTCAGTATCCAAACAACTTTGAATCCTTTACTGAAACCCCTTCACAACACATGTCTAGTCTGGAACAGTCGTTGGAAGACTTTAGGGTAGCGTCAAGCCAACAGATAATGGATTTGAATGCGTCCATGGCCGCCCTCATACAACCTAGTGACCCGGTAGCTAGTTTTCAACTAGCTCCAAATTTCTCGATGTATGAAGAAGCGGTAGGACATGCTGAGAATTTGAGTGGAGAAAGTGAGCTGTATACCCTTCCAAATCAAACCTACCCGTCTCAAATTAAATCCCACAACTCCTGTGTTGAAAGTCTATCAAGTGTCCCAAATAAATTATCAGTTGAAGATAGAATGTTTAATGAGTTGTGCGACTTTGTAGTGTTTGATTTGCCAGATTGTGAAAGGACCTTGCCAAGTGAAACCACACCCAATCCTTTTGACCTCTACACCTCCATCTTAGAACCAAAATCGATTGAAATCCATGCTTTTGATGAGGTGTCTGAGAAAATTGACTTTCACTTGATTAAGGATATTGACGCCGGGAATATTTTGGATGATGAACCTGTAGATTTGGCAGAGTTTTTTTCTCCAATTCATCATCCCGAGTCATTAACTGTTTTTCCCGAACCCCATATGCGTCTTGATTTTGTTGAAAATTGCATGGATGAGATAAATTTTGAGGAGAATATTAAGGATAGTTTTGAGGATGAACCAGTTTTAATTGATGAGTCGGATTTTCCAATTCATCATGTCCCTGTCATTGACTGTCTACACCCTCCTGAACCTTTAACCGATACCCTTCCTCAATCACTTCCCCCCACCTTCTCCATCGTTCCGACCATGCAAGAAACCGTATCACTTTCATTTCATATGTCTGGTTTACCAAATTCGGCTTACCCATGGTTTCTTACGAATCTTTAGGGATTTGACCCAATCTCTCGACGGGTTAATAGATTAGCACAATCGCTTTTTACACATCGCTCATCACAAATTGTGCTAATCTATTCACTCCATTTGCACCCTCAAGTTCGTACTCCACTTCTTTTTCCCTTCCGCCATTCTTCTTCTGATATACCGAGACCGTATCCCGCTTCTATCTCCATACGGTCTCGCGTATTCTCCATTTCTTTTCTCTACGCCTTCTTTGACCAACCACTGCTTTTTCACGATAAGATCTTTGAATGGTTGGTGTTAACTTTTGGCCTGTGTAAGGCCTTGTATAGCCTGACACTGTTCTTTCCCCCCTAATCCTGAACTTCATCGCTTAACAGTGGAAACACTGTTTCACTTGAGTTTGGGGAGGACTCCTTTTTTTGTATATATTTTTTGTTTTCTTTGTTGTATATAATTTGTTTTTAGGGAGCACCGGCAATTTTGACCCTCTTGGTATTGCCTGACAGTGAGGGCACTGTCAAGTTTAAGTTTGGGGGTGTGCTCGGTAAGCTTTCTTCGCATTCATTTGTATATTTTGCATTTGCATACCTTATTTAAAAACCCATAAAAATCGAAAATTTTTCCAAAAAATATAAAAACTTTGTCGTCAAGTTGGATAATAGGGTAACTTAGATTTTTATTCTGAAAGTTTAGTTGTTATATTAGAAATAACTAAATTCTAGGCTTAGGAATTGAAAATCCTAAAAATAACCCTCATTCTGTCTAACTTTGGTAAGTATACGTCCTTACAGATTTTTTTGAGAAATAGGTAATCTTGAGTTCAGTTCTTGAGTTAAGTCAAGATGAAGGGAAAGTATTGAAGCTCTACTGAAGGTTAAGTCTGAAAAATAGTTTCTTTTCTTAAGTTCAAATTTAGAAAGTATATACCCTACAAACTGCACTTACACGCACCTTGAAACTTGGGATAGTAGAGGATACCTAGAAATACTCTTGCCTGAAAGCCTAGTATGAAAGAAAAAACGGTATTTAAAGCTAAACACCAAAAGAGCATGTTGAAAAATATATCCGGTCTTGAAAAAGAAAAAGAAAAAGAAAAAGAAAAAGAAAAAATAGAATAAAGTCAAGACCTGGAAACTGCTATTTACGCTTTAAAGTTCACACATTCAGTAATCGGTCGTTAGTGCCTCAAGAAGCATTAATAGTCGCATGAATGGTGTGTGAGCAAATCCGTCCATCCTTAATGAAAAGAAGTAGTATTAGGTATTAGGGCAAGGGTATTATAGCTTGAATTGAATTCTTGAGTGTAGGGGTGCAAATACACACACACGTAGGGGTATACAATCGTTGTTTGGATAAAAGAGAGAAATAAAGAATAAGACTTGTGTTTTTTGTAATGTTGATAAAAATCACTAATTTGAGGCCGTACTTTAGAAGGAAAACTCAGGAGAACCAACATCTTTCTAAACTTTTTTGGAACGTATATGATCTAAGGTTAAATAGATAGGAGGTGTGAAAAATAAGGGTTGGATATTTCTAACTTAGGATGATAGAGTTTCTAACGTAAACACTAAACTGTAGGAGTAGAGTCGATATAAACTTATGACACTAGCTTGACGGGATTTTGTGGGAAGTATCCGCTGAAAACCCTCAGGAGATAACACTCCTCCTACTCCCACCTAGAGGTTTAACGGCTTGTTGCACATGCTCAGTGCAATCGCGTTCCCTGCGAAAGTGCAGTTAGGATTTTAGTTTTGTGAATAATTGGTTTTGCTCGGGACGAGCAAAAGTTAAGTTTGGGGGTATTTGTTCATAACAGAATACTGCATTTTATACCGCCCATTCTTATGCTCGTGTGTTTATAGGTAGGTGCTTTTAATCCGTGTTTGCTACATATTTACAGGCCACAGTTTTCTAGTCCAAAATAACGCAATTGATAAAAAATCTCCACTGCTACGCCAAAATACAGAACATCTGTTGACAGCAGATAAAAGCCGGCTTCCAGTCATCCGTATCCGTCCAGTGCCGCTTACCAGTTCCAGAGACAAGACATATGACAGTGGTCATTCGTGTCTCGGACAAGCACAGAGCACGAGGGGGGCAGCACGAGAATCAATGGGTGCGCGGAGCTCGAGAGAGAAAGGTCAAATCAATCAAAAGTTAAGCTATGTTTGGACTGTGCAGATCTGAAGCAATTGTGGATGCAATTTGCAATTTGGTATATGTAGAACAACATAGGACAAAAGAACAGGAAAGCCCACCAAATACGACATGTCAATTCACCTATACGGCCGCGGAACCGCGGCCAACATGGGGGTAAGGCCGCGGAACCGCGGCCATGTGGGCTCCTCTCTGGGTGATTTTCTGGGGACAGTTTGGTACTTTCATCTTGGTCCTGATTGTTGCCCTATATTTTCATTTCCCAGCCTATAAATATCCCAGAACTGAGCCAAACCAAGGTGTTAAATTCTTTAGTCTCTTTTTGTTAGGTTTTAGTTTTCTTCTTCTTCTTCATTCTTTCCTCCATGAAAATTGTAGTGGGAGCTTTTTGAGTGGATGATGAAATGAAGATGAGGGTTTTTGTATTATTCTTTTTGCTTAGCTTCCCCCTTGAGCTCTCTACCTTAACTTGATCTTGCAACCTCTTAAATGAGCTTGCAAGTTTAAGCTTTGGTCATTGGTCTCAAGGGGTTGTATCATTTTGTTCTCTCTTTAGTGCTTCATTTCACATGAGTTCTTTACCCTTCTCTTGATCTTGCAACCTCTTGATTGAGCTTGCAAGTTTAAGGGTTGGCTATTGATCCCATGCTTGTTTTGAGTTCTATGGTTCTTGTAATTACTTTCTTGCATTTTTCATTCTTGTCTTTAATTACTTGCAATTTATTACCATGCACTTTAATTACTTCCTTGTAATCTTTTCTTTTCTTTGTTCTTTTTGTTCTCTCTTTTTGGTTCTTTTTGTGAATGAATGTAATTACCGTTGTTAAGAATAAATACGGTATTGTAAGTTAATATCTCCTTGCTCATTTCCTTTTCCCGTTATTTTCCATTGAACTCCACCCAAACGATACGCAAGAGCTCCGTTAGGCACCCTACCCTACCAAGGTAACGGTGATTCCTAACCGCGACCGGTTGCGTTCGGTTTGGCCGGAGACGAAAGCAAGAGACAAGAACGGAAGGACAAGGGTAAATAAGCCGGATTCCACGAATACCGCGCTTAAATCCCCTAATCCACGTTGTTGCCGATGGCTCTAGCTTCACTTGGTCAAGTCTCGGCTCAAAGGTTTTGAGTATGGATATCTTTAGCTTACACTTTCGTATATTTTCTTAACAACTTTATACTTGCAAATAATACACATAGGTTATATTGAACAAACATACACAAATTCTTTATTGACTCGTCTAAAACAAGAACGGAAATACAACCATCTCCCTGTGGATCAACCGGTGCTCAACCGGCTAGCTGCATAGCGACACCGTCCTGATCGCGGTAAACTTTAGAACTTTGAACATCCGACACGCCAAAAGCGTGCGATCAATGCCCTAGAGGCCATTACTGTACATTGGATGTATATTGTAGTGGATGCTGGGACATATATAGGTAGGACTTTTCTTGCTCGACATGATAGTACGCTATCTAGTTGCTCTTTATCTTAACATGTATACTTTCTGTCTCTCTGATTACATGTTGATAAAGCCCTTAGGATGTGCACTCGACTTCCAGGACTATGATGAAGATCATACTAGTGGGGCCTGGGTAGTCAATGAGTACATCCTACATTGTTCCTAGTCGTG
This sequence comes from Agapanthus africanus, assembly GCA_030015575.1. Lineage (NCBI taxonomy): Eukaryota > Viridiplantae > Streptophyta > Magnoliopsida > Asparagales > Amaryllidaceae > Agapanthus > Agapanthus africanus. The sequence goes on from JASDDO010000004.1 coordinate 216,175,557, forward strand.
GGAATATCGAGACAGGGCATCGATATTCCAGAGTAGACTAGCGTATATCTTCTCGACCCATGTGATGGGCGATGGATGATCCCATATCCATTGGTGTTTGACATCAGAGATGGTATGCGGGTGCTCAGTAGAGACTGGGTACACTGAACGGACTCGCCGAGAACTTCCAGATGGTATTATACCTCACGTCAGATGGCAGTTCTCTGGTGACACTGGTACAGCTTAGTCTGTTGACCCGAGATCGTCATAGAGTCTTGTGTGTCTCCCACTGTGCTTTGATTTCCACCCTACCACGGCTCTACTGAGTCGTGCAAACAGGTAGTTTTTGGGTACAGTCTCGATTCACATGGAGGCAATGAGCGATAGGAGGGGATTCGTCTCTCCCGGTATTGGGGGTGGATGTTGCGCTATGCTCCACTGGCCATAACAGGAAATCCATGGCCAGGGTTGCAGTGATATACTGGTAAGAGTTATCAGTAGTTTCACGAATGTTATGGACCTTACGTCGGCATGACTTATCAAGCTACTGGGGTCCAACGTTTACCACCCCTAGGCGAGATATGCGACATATCAGACGAACAGACCGGACTATACGGTAAGTGTTACTGGTTGGATTCACAGGAGTGTGAGCGGGCTTGCTCGTCGATCTTCTGATCGCTCAATACCTGGGTGGCCGTTACGTTTAGCAGACCGCTTGCGGCTTGTGGGTGTTTGATATGATCATCATCTGCTGCCGGCGTATTGACGAGTCTTTAGAGTCCTACACAGTGGTTTCCTGGCTCAAGCGAAACGAAATAGGAGCGCATATGAGATATGTGCGGGACCAAGAATAATGCGTGTATGTGATACCGTATTCCATTATCGCGATGAATGTATCGATTGGTTGTATGCGATATAACCTAGTTATCGAATCGAAGATTGATTCGATAAGTGGATACATTGGATACTAGTCGGTTATATGCGACATGACCGGATCATTGAATCAAGTGTTGATTTAATGATTTAATGTATAATTATATATTTGATATATTACTTTGCATTAACTAGTATTGGTTCACTTTAAATGGATTTTCTCACTTGAAATGCACATTGTATATATGATATATTTTTGTGCACTTGTTTGTATCATGTTTGATGATACATGCTCACTTGGGTTTGTGTAAAGAATTAAACCATGGTTATATGAATGGTTAGGGTTTTGTTTATTTACTTACTTATTTATTTATTTATTTATTCATTAATTCTTTTGGGGCAAGAATGAAATGGTGGCTTAGTTTGTTTCCTTCTTGAAAGTTCATGAAGCTTTGAAGCTTTGACCATTTTGTCTCTTAGCCCTAAACCTAACCATTCAACCAAACCATGGTTTATTCTCTACACCTAACTATGGTTGCCATTATGATAAGTATCATATTATTTCCTTTTTTAAAATACTAATCATATTCTTTCTTCTTCTTCTTCATCTTCAACAAGAAGAAAACCTTGCCTTCATCAATGGCAACTTGTGAAAATGAGTGAGAAATCCAATTCCAAAGTGAACCCACTTCCTATTTCTTCATCCTCTACCTCTTGCCCAGTAGTATAGGGTGTTTTCTTCACAAGTTTCATGGCTTGGTGAAGTTGGAGCATGATCTTGTGTTGCCTCGACGTAGATCATCTTCGGCATCGAAGCCGATGACCTAGCCCGCCCATTTCTCCGATGAAGCCGATGCTAGAGTCCGGGATCCGATATGGACAGCCAGGGGACTTCATCACGGAGCCATGGAGGTGGAGGACCGGAACTACAAAGGTTGTAGCCCCTTCCCTTTAGCTATAAATTCGTTTATTTGCATTGCATCGCCTATACATCTAGTTAACGATCCGTATTAGGGTTTCTCGGCACTTGTAAAATTTTAATTGGCCATGTTTGATCACTTATGAGACTTCATTAGTGTGCCTAGGAACCCTATAAGAGCAAGCTAGACTAGGTTAATGGCGTGTCTCTGATACCATTGTAAGTGCACGGCAGCGCCCCGGCCGTCAATCCGACGCAGGAATGCGGAAATGAAACTTTTACAAAACTTGTAAACCGGCACTACCGCGCACTATAAAACCCGGATCGGGACATTAACCTAATGCTAGCAAACTAGAAAATGGGAAGAAATCTATACCGAGCGATCCGTGTCCTTCGGTCTTCGACCTCCGTCCCGATCTCCTCGCGGAATCTCTGGTCTTCACCTCCTCGTCGGAAAGGGCACCACATCGCCGGGTTCTTTTACGGGCTCCCACCTCTGGACCGAGGCAACTCGGGCACGAAGTTGGCGAGCCGACGTGTCCAAGAAATGCTGTAGGCTAAGTGTAGAGTGGTTTGTCCCATGGGGTTCTGAAGTTGCCATGTGTAGTGGAGAAGAGAATAAACTTTGGAGAATGATGGTGTATTTTGTTGCAAGCCAAAATGTGAGATGAATAAAAATTTCCCACCACAAGAAAATGAATCCTCTCTCATCTCAAGAAGTGGTCGGCCCTATCAAAATGTGGAGGAGGGAAAAAAGCAATTATCAAAAGCAAGAGAAATTTGATGATAGCAAGAAAAAGGAGTCCCAACAAAGTCCAATCAAAAGACCATCAAAACCCATCACAATTAATGCAAAGAAAAGAGCACAAGAAAAGCATCATAAGATGCTAGAACCATCATAATCCGCATTTACTAGAAACCCCCTCCACAATGCAAAAAAAACCACTTTGCAAATAAGCCCCTCTCCTCACAAAAATCCGGCCGTGAAGGAACAAAGGAAAACAGGCCGAAACGGAATGCAAACTGGCAACTTCAAAAAACTGATCCCATAATAAATTACAGGAAACCCCGCGACTGTATAGGTACCCGCATTTGTATTCCGACCGAATACAAATGCAATGAGACAAAATATACATTGTACAATACTAGGATCTGGCTTAAACCAAAGCCCGCTAGCATTATCCGTCCGATGATGATCCGTGCAATACCGCATGTATATGATCGAACCCTGCCATATCTCCATACGGCCTCTACAGCGTTTCACCCGAAACTTGAGAAACTGTCTGTGGGGGACTCTAAAGACTCGTCAATACTTTAGCTGTGGATTTAACCACTAGCGCGTCAGAGGTATTAGCCATACGTAACGGGCTACCACGTATTGACCAAAAGGGACGTCGATGAGCGAACTCATCCTGACACCCAACTGAGCCTGTCAGTGACAATATCCGTACAGTCCGGTCCGTTCGTCTATGAGCATCGTATGGCGGGCCTAGGGGGTTGGTAAAAGTCAGACCCCCAAAAGCGGTACAAGTCTTGTCGGAGTGTATCCCAGAACACCCTGAGATACTACTGGAATACCTACCAGTAAATCTCCTGCCTTGGCCAAGGACTTCGTGTAATGGCTCTCCTAGACACAGCGCGACCTCACCCCCAATACCGGGAGAGACGAACCCCTGTAGATCCGCTCACTGCCTCCATGTGGCTCGGGACTGTACCCAACTAAAACCTGTTTGCATGACTCCTTTGAGCTGTGGTAGGGTAGTAATCAATGTACAGTAGGAACTCACACGAGACAAATGACGTTCTCAGGTCGATGAACTAACCTGTACACATGTCTCCAGGGAACTGCTATCTGACGTCTGGTATAAGACCAACTAGCATGTTCCCGGCGAGTCATGTCCGGTGTACTCATAACCTAATGAGCACCTGTATACATCTTAGGTGAACCAACTGACACCAGTGGCTTGTGAGACCGGCCACCGCCCCTCGTCGGGGTCTCGACTGTATACACTAGTCTACTCTGGAGTATCGATGCCCTGTCTCGAAAACTCCCACGACTAGGGACATTTTAAGGATGTGATTATAGACCCCAGCTCCCACGTATATGATCGCCATGATACTGCTGGTCGTCAAGCAAGAATCCTAAGGGCTCTATCAACGTGCAATAGTGACCTGTAAGGTCACCTAAAGCAGTACACGATGATAAAGAAAAACCAGATAGCATACTATTATCTTGAGTAAGACTGTTCTAACGGTATAGGTCCTCTCTCAATCATTGCAATCACGTGCCTGTGATCCAATAATTGACTCTGAGGGCATTATCTCCAACATATGTTCCGCGGCATATTTACGATACGAAACTCCGCTTAAGAAGCCTTAGGATGTACATTTCTTTGCACAGTATTATATTCATTCCTATGATCCACCCTTATCAGTACCAGTTATGGTTTCGTTACCATGGTTGTACGGGCGTGGAGAGCTACAGCTAGAGTTGCGGTCAGCACGAGCTCGTCACGGACGAGGACTGACCAGGGCGTGATCCCAGGGACATACGATTTGCATAGATGCGCTGTGTTATTATGTTTTCGCGCCATGAGCGTTTGATGGATCGCTGTTATGAGGTTTCTCGGGCGTGCAGAATTGCACCGGAGGATTGAGCCACTGATGGAGGCTAGCAAGAATGTGATGACCGTTGATGTATCGCTTATTCATGATGATTGAGGCACTGTTCAGCATGCAGACGAGTGAGCCAGTTGTTGCTGCGAAGGACGAGATATCGCCCCAGATGTTGGAGCTATTGCAGTACGAGTTGTACTTAGAGATATGATGGAAAGTCGCTAGTCACCCGAGGATGAATGACTAGGACATGGGGTTCGTTCGCTTACCCCGGCGCGAGGTCATCAGATAGATGGATTTCAGCTAGAGACGACTTCACGCAGGTACGTTGGGAGTCCATAGAGGCGATCGAATGTCAGAAACCCATATTCCAAGTTTAAAGTATTCCGAAAGACAAGCAAGCAATTCTATTGACCCTCTATAAGAATGAAATCCTAACTCGACATAATGACCGTGTGAAAGCCTTTGAACCTTAGGGTTTGCGGCAGTTCCGCGGTGCCATTAGTGAGGCTTGGGTTTGCCCTTCTACGGCTGGTCCACCGATGCTGTGGTATGTACTCGATACTATTAAACTGTACCCAAGATGTTGAGATCTTGGGGGATTATGAGGTTTTGACGAATCGATCGAATGGTTCGACTTCATTCAGATGCTATGTGGTGAGATGCATTTCTTAGGAGACTCCAGATACTGTTAGTTATATGTATGCCCTAGAGGCCATTACTATACATACGATGTCTATTGTAGTGGATGCTTGGACATATATAGAGAGGACTTTCATGCTCGACATGATAGTACTCTATCTGGTTGCTCTTTATCTTAACATGTACTCTAATTGTCTCTATGTAACATGTTGATAAAGCCCTTAGGATATGTACTCGACTACTGGGACTATGATGAGATCATACTAGTAGGGCCACGGTAGTCGATGAGTACATCCTATAACTGTTCCTAGTCGAGGGTGTATCGAGACAGGGCATCGATACACAAGAGTAGACTAGCGTATACGCATCTTGACCCATATGATGGGCGATGGATGATCCCATATCCATTGGTGTTTGACATCAAGGATGGTGTACGGGTGCTCAGTGGAGACTGGGTACACTGGACGGACTCGCCGAGAACTCCCAGATGGTATTATACCTTACGTTAGATGGCAGTTCTCCGGTGACACAGGTACAGAGTAGTTTGTTGACCCGAGATCATCATAGAGTCTTGTGTGATTCCCACTGTGCTTTGATTTCCATCATACCACATCCAAGAGGGCGTGCAAAAAGGTGGCTTTTGAGTACAGTCCCGAATCACATGAAGGCAATGAGCGATAGGATGGGATTCATCTCTCCCGGTATAGGGAGTTGATGTTGCGCTGTGTTCGATTGGCTATAACCGGAAATCCCTGGCCAGGGTTGCTGAGATTTACTAGTATGTGTTATCAGTAGTTTCTCGAACTGTTATAGACCTCATATCGACACGACTTATCGAGCTACTGGGGTCTGACGGTTACCACCCCTAGGCGAGATATGCAACATATCAGACGACGAGTCAGGACTGTACGGGAGTGTTACTGTTTGGATTCATAGGAGAATGTACAGGCTTGCTTGTTGATTTTCTGATCGCTCAATACCGGGGTGGCCGTTACGTTTAGCAGACCGCTTGCAGCTTGTGGGTGTTTGATATGATCATCACCTACTGCCGGCGTATTGACGAGTCTTTAGAGTCCTACACAGGGGTTTGCTGGCTCAAGCGAAATGGAGTAGGAGCACATATGTGATATGTGCGGGACCGAGGTTAATACGATATGAGATACCGTATTCTATTCTCGCGATTCGTGACATTGATCGGTTGTATGCGATATAGCTGGGTTATCGGATCAAGTGTTGATTCGATAAGTTGTTACACATGATATTAGTTTGTTATAGTCGGGTTATTAAATCAAGATTTGATTTAATAATTTAATGTATAATTATATATTTGATATATTACATTACATTAACTAGTATTAGCTCACTTAAGATTTATTTTCTCACTAGTTTGTGCATAAGTGTATATGTGATATATATTTGTGTACAAATGATTGTGTCATGTTTGATGATACATCAAAGATGGGTGTATGATACTTATACCAAGATTAGGGTAAAGATTAGGGTTTTGTTTATATCTTAAGAATAACAAAAGAGAAAGACTTTGTCAAAGTTCTCAAGCTTTCATGAAGCTTGTGGAAACATTGACAAAGTCAACTCTTTTGTCATTCTTTAGGATATTTAGTTAACCCAACCTTTAACCCCATGCTTTGGTTAATTCTCTATGGTTAATTCTCTACATGAGTTAAGCATGATAGCTTAACTCACCCATGGTTACATTATTGAGAGGATAATAATTCATATGATGAGATTATTCTTTCTTCTTCTTCTTCATCAAGCTCCATGAAAAGCTTACTAGCTCCAATGGTGCCATGAGAAAAAGTGTGAGAAAATCAATTCTAAAGTGAGCCCACTTCCTACTTCTTCATCCTCTACCACTTGCCATGTAGTAGAGTGTGTTCTCTTCACAAATTTCATGATCTAGTGAAGGAATAGCTTGAGTTAGTGTCTCTCCGACGTAGATCATCTTCGGCCTCGAAGTCAACGAAGCAAGCACGTTCGTTCTTCTTGTGGAGCTTCTCCAGAGTCCGGAGTTCACGATCGCAGCGAAGGGGACATCTACACGGAGCTATTGAAGTGAAGGACCGGATCTACAAAGGTTGTAATCCCTCTCACTTAGTGTTAAAGTGTTTAACATGCTTGTTTTCGCCTAAACCCTAGTTTAAAGATCCGGCTTTGGGTTGTTCGGCACGGCTAAAATTTTAATCGGGCAAGGTTGATGCCTCGTAGACCTTTGTGCGTGTGCCTAGCAACCCTACAGTGGTATCAGAGCCAAGCTAGAGCTTTAGGCGAAGTCTGAGCGAAGTTTAAAGTCCGATCGAAACCCGAAACCCCGATGTTTACCCTTCTCTGTACATTTTTCAAAACTGTGGTTTTTTATGAATTAAAAATGCTCAGAAAAACAAGCAGGAAAAACTAAGAATTACTGTGAAGTACGGTCCACTAAGTCAATTATTTGACCGCGGAACCGCGGCCAAACCAAGGGCTTGGCAGCGGTTCCGCGGCCAAAATTTGGACTTAGTCCATCATATTTCATATATTTATTCTTAGGTCTTTTCTTGTCATTTTTTTCTGGGAATATTTTTATTCCACTCAAGTGTTGAGTTTTATAGGGTTGTATTGGGGACTCGTTGATTCGATCGGATAATTTAACTTTGTTTAGTTTTGTCCGGGTAATTTTAGAAACTGTTAAAAAGTTCGAACGGATATCAATAACTCACTTTTTCCCCTGTCGGAAAATTTTTCAAAAGTTGGATTTTTTCTCGTGCTTGAAACTTTCATAAAGTCATGCAAGTAACGCAGTGGACCCTCTAGAAGACAACAAACCTTAACTCGATTATGTGACCGTCTTGAACTGCCTCTAAACCTTAGGGTTTGGGGCACTACGGCGTGCCACATGTGAGGCATTGGCTTGACCCTTCTACGGCTGGACCATTGGTACTGTGGCATGTGATGGATATTTTTAAACTGATTTCAAGTGTTGAGATATACTGGGGAAATCTTGGGTGTTTGATTATTCGATCGGAAAGTTTAACATTGTCTATTTATCTGGAATGTGATACAATATTTGGAATCTACAGGTAGTTATGAGTTAACTAATTTGAATGTTATAAATCTAGCAGTTCAGTCTCAAATGATCGGTTGCCACGGAATTTTGATGTGATCAAAAGTCCGTCGCAATCACGTAGCGTACGCGGATACTCGCTGGGTAAACTTAACAGACTGCCATGCCCCATAGCCCCGACCAAGTGACCGTAGGAGAACCCCGTCGCCAAAAGCATCCGTTCGGGTGCTCGCGGCAGCGGTGTTCCGCCTTAGTGCACTTCGTCGACGGCATCCGGGGGCGCGGCCGTCTACTAAAGTTTCGGACGAGCATTCGATCAGGATGTCGGGAATCTTGTTGAATTGCTCGACTTGATATAGAAACGAGTTTTCGATAATGAGACTAAAATGCCGGGTTTATAATTGTTAGGCATGTGATGTCTAAGTAATTCATTTGGTTAGACATGCGATGTCTAAGGAGGTTGCGGATTCCAACTGTTGTAGTTTTACACTTTCTTTTCTGTGACCGTAAGCGTAGTATGTGGTGTATCGCCGGCTTCGTTGCTATACATCAACGACAATCGGGATACGCATACTTTCTTACGTTGATGATATGAGATATTATGCGTTGCTGTGATATGTAATATTGGATCGTCGTGTTTTGAATAGCCGGGGTTTTTATGTGAGATGAGAGTTTTTTCTTTTTCATTCATGTAAAATTCATTTGTTTGTAATATTCTTTTATTGGGGCACTTCCGGGCTAAGGATGATGTCACCATTGTATATTATTTACTTTTCCGCATTAGGTAGACCCAAGGCGGGGAGCACAAGTAACCGGGTTCTAGGGTCCAGTGGGAGACCATCTCGAGGAGTCGAGACCGGGTCTCCTATCCCTAGAATTGGCAGTGTTGCTTGCCGCTCTCGTAGGGGTCTAGGGATGTGGGTTTGGCTATTCATCGCGACCGTGGAATCCGTGTTTTATACAGGCTCGTATTGAAAACACGAACGTCCTAGTATATCCAATATTTCATATATGTTCTTCTCCTGCAATGTTCTGTGATGAGATCATATTACTGCCTGAGTTGAATGTTTATATTATATATATGAGATATATGTTATATTGCAGATTTCGTTTCAAATGTGATGCTTGTGAAGCATAATAAAATGGGACTTCATTAATGAGATTAATGAAATAAAAGAAACCTAAGATGTTGTAGAAACTTGTTTAAAAACTGGTAGCTCTAGTTCTTGCTTTGCATAGCGGTGTTCCTTGTAGAACATCCAACACCTTATTCGATAAGGAAAGAGCCGGGATCGCTTCACCGGGAGTGACCTCTTTAGTGAAACTAGCAGATGCTACAAACTCGGTTTGTCTTTTGATTGTTTCTATAGTTTTTGCTTTGCATCGTGATATTTGTGAAATATCCTGCACCTTATTCGATGAGGAAAGGGCCGACGATCCCTTCACCGGGAGTGACCCCTTTAGCAAAACTAGAAAAGCCTCAAAAGCACTCCATTTAAAATCACTCGATTCTACAACGATATCAAGTTCATTACGCAAAAGGTTTTCTTAAAAACCTGTCGTAGCCCTCCGTCATTTCAGATAAGTACTTCATAGTATTCGTGCTGCGTTTGTTGGCTTTCGTCAAGGCGTAGTGTGCGGTAGCTATTTATGCTTATCTGTATAAGCATATGATGCGATTGAGTTAGGGTAGTCGTGCAACTTTGTTGGCATTCATCAAGGGCCGTGCGGGTGGGTTTAATTCAATCAGGAAATGACGGGTTGAACTTGACTAGTGGCCTATGGTTTGTTGGCATTCGTCAAGGTCATAGGACGCTAGGGGAAAAATATTATTGGGAATTTCAAGTGTTGAAATTTGCAATGATATTGCATACCTTCTATGAGATAGTTGGATCCCGATACCCGCTGCGAGTAAGAGTTACTCCTGGGAGAGTTTTACACATTACAATTAGCCGATCAAGTAGGTGTCTAGAAAGGTGTTAACGGGGTTATGCCTCTGGGAAAACAAGGTTTACTTTAATTAGGTCCGTGCGAAAGCACGGGGAACCTCCCTCAAAGTACCAACACTGGCCTGGCTGAAAGATTGGCGAACTTGTAGCGTGTAATTAATCCCGGCTAGTCTTTCCTTTTAGGGTTTGAAGGAAGATTTGATTAAAACTGTGGGAGACATCCTGATTAGATATATTAGATAACCAATCTAATCTTGCAAGAGCATACGCTGAGTGTTTTCTTCTCTCTCTCTCCAGGTAGCGACCATATCACGCCTTAATCAAGATAATAATACGGATGTATTGACCGAACCCGCTTGTTATACTGAGCTGGAGAACGTTGGTCCCGCTCCAACTTATAATTGTTATAAGACAGAGCAGGAAATTAGGGAATACCAGATTTCCCATGCGCCCAAACGAAGAAAGTGCATGCTGATGCATCTTCTTCGGGTGTGTTCATTACAGAGAACTGTTTCTCAGTATCCTTTACGTCCTGGGTATGAGATATCGGATCAGGATCCCGCATATGTAATCTGTTACATGGGCTACAGATAGGTAGAGAACTGAGAACGGATGATAAGTTTCATGAGATAGAAACGATGCAAGTGTTGCAGCCAAGTCTGTTGGTCACTATCACCCTGTATTACCAGAATACATTGATTCTGAACGAATGTTATTAGATACCGAACCTGATATACAACATCATATCAGTATCTTTTATTAGTAAAGAAAGGATATAATTTTGTATTGTTGGATAATGTTTTGAACATTTCCTATATCAAGAGTTGATCGGTTCAGGCACGTTATCTAAAAGCATTGACGTTCTAAATCAAACTACAGTTCTTAGTATACGGAACACACACAAGAGGAAGAGTTCAGAAATGAACGAATCCTTCTTGAGGCATTGTAGGCTAGGTCATATCAATGCGACCCGACTAGCTGAAATTACATTAAGATGCATATTTAAATTTGTTTGAATTTATATCTTATGAAACTTGCCGGTCATGGAACAAAGATAAGATGACCACAGCTCTGTTTATTGGAAACAGAGAAAGCGTTAGTGAACTCTTAGGATTGATACATGCTGATGTATGAAAGTCTCCCGTCTACATATGCCAAGACCGGTTCTTTGTACTTCATTACATTCTCTGATGATCTCTCAATATTCATACATATGTTCCTGTTGAAACACATGTCCGAACCTTTTGAGATATTCACAGAATGTAAGTTAGAAGTAGAGAACCAAAATACGGGTAAAAGTATTATGTCCTTTGATGTGATCAAGGAAGAGAATACTTGAGCACGGAATTCCTGGACTATTCTAAAGGAGAATGAGATTCTCTCTCAGCATTACTCCTAAGTATACACCACAGCACGTCGGTGTATCGGGGCGGAGCAATAGCACCCTATGTAATATGGTGTGCTCTATGATGAGTACTACTGAGTTTCTTATTTCCTTTTGGGTGTTATGCGCTTGAGAAGCTGCATACCTATTGAATATGGTTCAAATCAAATCAGTTGCCTACCACTTCATATGTGATATGGAAAGGGAAGTGCCCATATCTTAAGTTTGTTAAGATTTGGGGTTGTCCGGACTATGTCTAAAGGCAAAATCGGGACAAGCTCGAGGCAAGGTCTGTTATGTAGAATTGGAAAGGTTCCAGCTATACAAACTGCAGCTGATGATTTGGTAGAACCAAAGGATTCAATAATAACCAACGAACCTCAACCTCTCCGCCGATCTAGTAGGGTTCCTCACCCACCTGAGAGATACTTCGGTTTCTCTATGACAGTGGGAGCGATGATTGCATCATGAGATGATGACCCAACTAGTTTCGAGTTGGCCATCAGGAGTGTGAATCTGTAAGAATGGCTGGATGCTTATCGATCTGAGATGGAATCCTTATACACCAACAAAGTATGGACTTTGGTTGCTTTATCTGAAGAGTTAAATGCCCATCAGGAGAAAGTATATCTTGAGAAGATTACTTGGTGTACATGGAAAAGTTGAGACTTTCAAAGCTATGCTTAAGTCCATCCAGATCCTACTTGCCACGGCTACATACCATGACTACGATATCTGGTGGTTGGGTGTCATGACTGCTTTTCTAAATGATGTTTTAAAAGATAGCGTCTATAACTACACAGCCAGAGGGCTTCGTAGATAGTGGGAGCAGCGGAAACGTGTGCAAGATGTTTTATGTGATAAAGCAGGCATCGCGGAGTTGGAACGTCTGTTTTGATGTGGTAGTCAAAGAGTTTGACTTCATCAAAATGGTAGATGAACCAAGTATATACAAAAAGGTAGTAGGGAGTATGGTGGTCCTCGTAGAGTACGTGGATGACATACTCTTGATAGGGAAGGAGTTTCCTATGCTACGCTCGGTCAATCTCCGGTTATCACAAGGACTCTTCATATAGGATCAAAGTGATACCTCCTAAATCCTGGGTTTTGGATCTATGAGATAGATCTAATTGGATATTAGGATTCTCACTAGTTATAGAGAGATGGTATCAATCGATCCTGGGGAGAATCACTGGAAAGGTTCCAGGGTGATAAAGACGACTGAATGTCAGTCGCAGGCATTGTCTTTTCCCTCAGTGGAGGGACGGTATGTTGGAAGAGATCCAAGCTAGATACCATGACTTACTAGACGATTAAAGGCAAGATACATCGTTACCAAGAATGCTACCAAAGAGGCAGTCTGGATATATATAAGTTCATGAGATGAACTTCGTTCCTACCATTGTGTGACAATGGAGTTGTGGCTTTAGCCAAGGAACCCCCATCCCATCAGAAATCCAGATATAATTCTTAGGCAGTATCACCTGATCATGGAGATGGTTGATCTACAGGGAGATCGAGATTAGGAGAGTAGACACAGAGGACAACAGCGCGGATCCACTCACAAAGGCCTTTTTCCCAGTAGAGACTTTTATGGGATGGTTGAGTATGAGATACTTCAACCGCAGCTAATTGTTGGGTATGTGATACCACAACAAATGGCCCTAGTGCAAGTGGGAGATTGTTAGTTATATGTATGCCCTAGAGGCCATTACTATACATACGATGTATATTGTAGTGGATGCTTGGACATATATAGGGAGGACTTTCTTGCTCGACATGATAGTACGCTATCTGGTTGCTCTTTATCTTAACATGTACTCTAATTGTCTCTTTGTTACATGTTGATAAAGCCCTTAGGATATGTACTCGACTACTTGGACTATGATGAGATTATACTAGTGGGGCCACGGTTGTCGACGAGTACATCCTATAACTGTTCCTAGTCGAGGGTGTATCGAGACAGGGCATCGATACACTAGAGTAGACTAGCCTATACGCATCTTGACCCATATGATGGGCGATGGATGATCGCATATCCATTGGTGTTTGACATCAAGGATGGTGTACGGGTGATCAGTGGAGATTGGGTACACTCGACAGACTCGCCGAGAACTCCCAGATGGTATTATACCTTACGTCAGATGGCAGTTCTCCGGTGAAACTGGTACAGAGTAGTCTGTTGACCCGAGATCGTCATAGAGTCTTGTGTGATTCCCACTGTGCTTTTATTTCCATCATACCACGTCCAAGAGGGCGTGCAAAAAGGTGGCTTTTGGGTACAGTCCCGAATCACATGAAGGCAATGAGCGATAGGATGGGATTCGTCTCTCCTGGTATAGGGAGTTGATATTGAGCTGTGTTCGATTGGCTATAACCTGAAATCCCTGGCCAGGGTTGCTGAGATTTACTGGTATGTGTTATCAGCAGTTTCTCGAACTGTTATAGACCTCATATCGACACGACTTATCGAGCTACTGGGGTCAGACGTTTACCACCCCTAGGCGAGATATGCAACATATAAGACGACGAGACCGGACTGTACGGGAGTGTTACTGTTTGGATTCATAGGAGAATGTACATGCTTGCTTGTTGATCTTCTGATCGCTCAATACCCGGATGGCCGTTACGTTTAGCAGACCGCTTGCGGCTTGTGGGTGTTTGATATGATCATCACCTACTGCCGGCGTATTGAAGAGTCTTTAGAGTCCTACACAGGGGTTTCCTGGCTCAAGCGAAACGGAGTAGGAGCACATATGTGATATGTGCGGGTCCGAGGTTAATACGATATGAGATACCGTATTCTATTCTCGCGATTCGTGACATTGATCGGTTGTATGCGATATAGCTGGATTATCGGATCAAGTGTTGATTCGATAAGTTGTTACACATGATATTAGTCGGTCATAGCCGGGTTATTAAATCAAGAGTTGATTTAATAATTTAATGTATATAATTATATATTTAATATATTACATTATATTAACTAGTATTAGCTCACTTAAAATTTATTTTCTCACTAGTTTGTGCATAAGTGTATATGTGATATATATTTGTGTACAAATGATTGTGTCATGTTTGATGATATATCAAAGATGGGTGTATTAGACTTATACTAAGATTAGGGTAAAGATTAGGGTTTTGTTTATATCTTAAGAATAACAAAAGATACTTTGTCAAAGTTCTCAAGCTTTCATGAAGCTTGTGGAAACATTGACAAAGTCAACTCTTTTGTCATTCTTTAGGATATTTAGTTAACCCAAACCTTAACCTCATGCTTTGGTTAATTCTCTACATGAGTTAAGCATGATAGCTTAACTCACCCATGGTTACATTATTAAGAGGATAATAATTCATATGATGAGATTATTCTTTCTTCTTCTTCTTCTTCATCAAGCTCCATGAAAAGCTTACTAGCTCTAATGGTGCCATGAGAAAAAGTGAGAGAAAATCAATTCTAAAGTGAGCCCACTTCCTACTTCTTCATCCTCTACCACTTGCCATGTAGTAGAGTGTGTTCTCTTCACAAAGTTCATGACCTAGTGAAAGAATAGCTTGAGTTAGTGTCTCCCCGATGTAGACCATCTTCGGCCTCGAAGTCATCGAAGCAAGCACGTTCGTACTTCTTGTGGAGCTTCTCCAGAGTCCGGAGTTCACGATCGCAGTGAAGGGGACATCTACACGGAGCTATTGAAGTGAAGGACTGGATCTACAAAGGTTGTAATCCCTCTCACTTAGTGTTAAAGTGTTTAACATGCTTGTTTTCGCCTAAACCCTAGTTTAAAGATCCGGCTTTGGGTTGTTCGGCACGGCTAAAATTTTAATTTGGCATGGTTGATGCCTCGTAGACCCTTGTGCGTGTGCCTAGCAACCCTACAGATACGAGTATAGCCGTTGGAGCAAAGTCCATGCAGCCACGAAGAGACGAGTCCGGAGCAGTCGACATTAGATAAAAGTAGAGTAAGAGGTTCATACGAGATCTTGATGTGATGACGTTCCACTCCGCCGACACCAGAGATGTGATACGCATGCAGAGGCGTTGTAGATGGATATATCTTTCAGAATGAGTCGCGATGGGAATGCAGCCGTTCCGGAACAAGAAACAGATTTAGTGAAGGGTGATAACTTCCGGATAGTTCGGCAGAGACGAGATATGGGAGAGACCTCGACAGGACCTTTCTGGAATAAATTACGAGAAGACTTGGACCCAGGAGTTGTCATTTTACGCACACCAGCTGGCCAGAGTTCGGCATCGTCGATGAGACATGTTATGAGTGACCATGACACTTGGCTAGAGACTCTTGGAGGATGTCCTTCAGCGGGACTATTCCTCCATACTTGATTTCGGTATTTTGGGCGATCTATTCGCATGATTGAGTTTTGATGATTGAGTTTCATGATATTGTTTTCGTGCACCATGGTTGTGCCTATTAGATATTTATGATTTGTGCACAGTTATTGCACTTGATATCGTTTTGTGCCTTGGTTGTGTTAGTTATATGTATGCCCTAGAGGCCATTACTGTAGATGAGATGTATATTGTAGTGGATGCTGGGACATATATAGGTAGGACTTTCTTGCTCGACATGATAGTACGCTATCTGGTTGCTCTTTATCTTAACATGTATACTTATTGTCTCTCTGTTACATGTTGATAAAGCCCTTAGGATGTGTACTCGACTTCCAGGACTATGATGTAGATCATACTAGTAGGGCCTGGTTAGTCCATGAGTACATCCTTCAATGTTCCTAGTCATGGGAATATCGAGACGGGGCTGATATTCCATAGTAGACTAGCGTATATTCTCGACCCATGTGATGGGCGATGGATGATCCCATATCCATTGGTGTTTGACATCAAAGACGGTATGCGGGTGCTCAGTGGAGACTGAGTACACTGAACGGACTCGCCGAGAACTCCCAGATGGTATTATACCTCACGTCAGATGGCAGTTCTCTGGTGACACTGGTACAGCTTAGTCTGTTGACCCGAGATCGTCATAGAGTCTTGTGTGTCTCCCACTGTGCTTTGATTTCCACCCTACCACGGCTCTACTGAGTCGTGAAAAAAGGTGGTTTTTGGGTACAGTCCCGATTCACATGGAGGCAATGAGCGATAGGAGGGGATTCGTCTCTCCCGGTATTGGGGGTTGATGTTGCGCTATGCTCGACTGGCCATAACTGGAAATCCCTGGCCAGGGTTGCACTGATTTACTGGTAAGTGTTATCAGTAGTTTCATACTTGTTATGGACCTTACATCGGCATGACTTATGAAGCTGCTGGGGTCTGACGTCTACCACCCCTAGGCGAGATATGCGACATATCAGACGAACATACCGGACTGTGCGGTAAGTGTTACTGGTTGGATTCACAGGAGTGTGAGCAGTCTTGCTCGTTGATCTTCTGATCGCTCAATACCCGGGTGGCCATTAAGTTTAGCAGACTGCTGGCGGCTTGTGGGTGTTTGATATGATCGTCACCTACTGCCGGCGTATTGACGAGTCTTTAGAGTCCTACAAAGGGGTTTCCTTGCTCAAGCGAAACGAAATAGGAGCGCATATGAGATATGTGCGGGGCCGAGAATAATAGCAGTATGTGATACTGTATTCTATTCTCACGATTTGTATCATCGGACGGTTATATGAGATATAGCCGGGTTACTGAATCAAGTGTTGATTCGATACATTGATACACTAGATATTAGTCGGTTATATGCAATATGACCAGATAATTAAATCAAGTGTTGATTTAATGATTTAATGTATAATTATATATTTGATATATTACTTTACATTAACTAGTATTGGTTCACTTAAGATTGTCTTTCTCACTTTTTGTGCACAAGTTGTATATGTGATATATTTTTGTGCACTAGTTTGTATCATGTTTGATGATACATGCAAACTTGGGTGTGTGTATGACTTACACCATGTTTAGGTTAATGGTTAGGGTTTTATTTTAATTTTATTTATTTTGGCAAAAATAAAATGGTGGCTTTCTTTGTTTTATTCTTGAAGCTTCATGAAGCTTTTTAGCATCTTTGAAAAAGTCTAACCATTTTGTTTTGTTCTTTGACCTAACCATCAACCTAAACTCTAGTTTAGTCTCTACAATGGTTTACTCACCCATGGTTGCAACATGATAGACTTCACTTGATTATTTATTTTGATAATTCATTATTCATATTCTTTTCTTCTTCATCTTCTTCTTGAAGTGAAGAAAGCTTTCTTGAAAACTTTCAAGTGAAGAAAAAGAGTGAAAAATCAAAATCCAAAGTGAACCAACTTACTATTTCTTCATCCTCTACCACTTGCCATGTTGTATAGGGTGTTCTCTTAACAAAGTTCTTGACCAAGTGAAGGAATATCTTGAGTTTGAGTCTCCCCGACGTAGATCATCTTCGGCCTCGAAGTCAATGACCTAGCCCGCTCTTTTCTCCGATGAAACCAATGCTAGGGTTTGGGATCCCGATGATCGCAGCGAAGGGACATCAACATGGAGCATTAGAAGTGAAAGACCGGATCTACAAAGCTTGTATTCCCATTCACTTAGTAGCAAAGTAGTTTGCTTGCTTGTAGTTTCGCCTTAGCTCTAGTTAACGATCTTGCATAGAGTTGTTAGGCACACAAAAATTTGATTTTGGCATGGTTGATGCATTGTGGAACCTCATGAGTGTGCCTAGTAACCCTACAGTGGTATCAGAGCCTAGCTAGAGCTTTAGGCGAAGTGTAGACGAAGTTAGAAAACCGATCGAACCCCGAAACCCTAAACTACACCCCTCTCTGTACATTTTCTAAAAATGTGTTTTTTATGAATTAAAAATGCTAAGAAAAACAAGCAGAAAAAACTAAGAATTACTGTGAAGTACGGTCTACTAAGTCAATTATTTGACCGCGGAACCGCGGCCAAACCAAGGGTTTGGCGGCGGTTCCGCGGCCAAAATTGTGACTTAGTCCCTGAAATTTCATGCAATTATTCTTAGGTCCTTTCTTGTTATTTTTTTTCTGGGAATTTTTTAATTCCACTCAAGTGTTGAGTTTTCTAGGGTTGTATTGGGGACTCGATGATTCGATCGGATTATTTAACTTTGTTTATTCTTTCCTGGTAATTTTAGAACGTGTTAAAATATTCGACCGGATATCAATATCTCACCTTTTCCCCTGCCGGAAAATTTCCAAGTGTTGGATTTTTTCCGTAGTTTAAGAACGTCTAAGAAGTGCAAGTAACGCGATGGACCCTCTAGAAGACAACAAACATTAACTCGATTATGTGACCATCATGAACTGCCTTTTGAACCTTAGGGTTTGGGGCAGTACGGCGTGCCACATGTGAGGCGTTGGATTGACCCTTCTATGGCTGGACCGTTGATACTGTGGCATGAAGTGGATGTTTTTAAACTTATTTCAAGTGTTAAGCTTTTCGGGAAAACTTGGGTATTTGATTATTCGATCGGAAAGTTTAACATTGTCTATTTATCTGGAATTTGATACAATATTTGGAATCCACAAGTACTTATGAGATAACTAATTAGAATGTTATAAATCTAGCAGTTTTGTCTCACTTGATCGGTTGCCACGGGATTTTGATGTGATCAAAAGTCCGTCGCAATCACGTTGCATACGCGGATACTCGCCGGGTAAACTTAATAGACAGCTGCACCCCATAGCCCCGACCAAGTGACTGTAGGAGAACCCCGTCGCCAAAAGCATTCGTTCGGGTGCTCTCGGCAGCGGTGTTCCGCCTTAGTGCACTTCGTCGACGGTATCGGGAGTGCGGCCGTCTACTAAAGTTTGCGACGAGCATTCGTTCAGGATGTCAGGAATCTTGTTGAATTGCCCGACTTGATATTGAAAAGAGTTTTCGATAATGAGACTAAAATGCGGGGTTTATAATTGTTAGGCATGCGATGTCTAAGGAATTCATTTGGTTAGGCATGCGGTGTCTATGCAGGTTGCGGATTCCAACTGTTGTAGTTTTACACTTTCTTTTCTGCGACCGTAAGTGTAATATGTGATATCGCCGGTTTCGTTGCTATATGTCAACGACAATTGGGATTGGCATATTTACTTACGTTGATGACATGCGATGTTATATGTTGCTGGATATGTTATATTGGATTGTCGTGTTTGAATAGTTGGGGGTTTTTATGTGAGACAAGTGTTTTTCATTTTCATTCATGTAAAATTCATTGTATGTAATATTCTTTTATTGGGGCACTTCCGGGTTGAGGATGATGTCACCATTGTATATTATTTACTTTTCTGCATTAGGATAGACCCAAGGCGGGGAGCACAAGTAACCGGGTTCTAGGGTCCAGTGGGAGACCATCTCGAGGAGTCGAGTCCGGGTCTCCTAACTCTAGAATTGGTAGGGTTACTTGCCGCTCTCGTAGGAGTCTAGGGGTGTGTGATTGGCTATTCATCACGACCGTGGAATCCGTGTTTTATACAGGCTCAAAATAAAACACGGACGTCCTAGTATATCCAATATTTCATATGATATTTTCTGCTGCGTTATCTGTGATGTGATCATGTGATTTGTTCAGATAGATATTGTATATAGTATATATGATATATTATATAGACGTTGCTTATGTTTTATACCCGCGCTAGCCCTGCCCCACTCTGTCGTTAGTTACCTAACCTAACGGTGCAGATGGGACATCGTGGCGAATGCGGATGGCATAAGTGTACGTTGTATTTATCTGTGATGTTTAGGAGGACTTAAATGATGGGACATTCATTAATGTGATTAATGAAAGAAAATAAACCTAAAAGATGTTGTGGAATCGAATTTCAAAATAAAATCAGGTAGCTCTAGTTGTTGCTTTGCATAGCGGTGTTCCTTGTAGAACATCCAGCACCTTATTCGATAAGGAAAGAGCCGACGATCCCTTCACCGGGAATGGCCTCTTTAGCAATAACTAGCAGATGCAATAACCTTCGGTTTGTATTTTGACTGCTTTTCTAGTTCTTGCTTTGCATAGTGGTATTATGAATATCCTGCACCTCATTCGACGAGGAAAGAGCCGAGATCCCTTCACCGGGAGTGACCACTTTAGCTAAACTAGCAAAAGCCTCAAAAACACTCCATTTAAAACCATTTGATTCCGCAACGAGATCAAGTTCAAAGCGTTAAAGGTTTTATTTAAAACCATCCGCAACCCTCCGTCATTTTAGGAAGTAAAGTACTTAGTATTCGTGCTGTGTTTGTTGACCATAGTCAAGGCACAGTGTACGGTAGCTAAGTGATGTCTTCCTATACCGCATATGATGCGATTAGTTAGGACAGTCGCGTGACTTTGTTGACCATAGTTAAGGGTCATGTGGGTGGGTCTAATTAATCATGAAATGACGGGTAGAACTTGACTAGTGCTTATGATTTTTTGACCATAGTTAAGGTCATAAGTGCTAGGGGTAAAAACCTTTATCGGGAGTTTCAAGTGTTGAAATTTGCAATTAGATTGCATACCTTCTATATGATAGTTGGATCCTGATACCCACTACGAGTAATTGTTACTCCTGGAAGAGTTTTGCACTTTACAATTAGCCGATCAAGTAGGTGTCTAGAAAGGTGTCAACAGGGTTACGCCCTTGGGAAAACGAGGTTTATTTTAATTAGGTCCGTGCGAAAGCATGGGGAACCTCCCTCAAATTACCGGCACTGGCCTGGCTGAAAGATTGGCGAACTTGTAGAGTGTAATTAATCCCGGCTAGTCTTTCCTTTTAGGGTTTGAAGGAGGACTTGATAAAAACAGTGGGAGCCATCCTGATTAGATAAAATATATAACTAATCTAATCTTGCAAAAGCGCACACAGAGTGTTTTCTTCTCTCTCTCTCCAGGTAGCGACCATGTCACGCCTTAATCAAGATAATAATATGTATGTATTGACCGAACCCGCTTGTTATACTGAGCTGGGGAACGTTGGTCCCGCTCCAACTTATAATTGTTATAAGACCGAGCAGGAAATAGGGGAATACCAGGATTCCCATGCCGTCCAAACGAAGAAAGTGCATAAGATGCATCTCCTTCGGGTGCGTTCATTACAAAGAACTGTTTCTCTGTATCCTCTAAGTCCTGGGTATTAGATACTGGATCAGGATCCCGTATATGTAATCTGTTACATAGGGCTACAGAAAGTTAGAGAACTGAAAACGGGTGATAAGTTTCATGAGACAGAAAACGGTGCAAGTGTTGCAGCCAAGTCTGTTGGTCACTATCACCCTGTATTACCAAAATACACTGATTCTGAACGATTGTTATTAGATACCGAACCTGATATACAACATCATATTAGACTCTTTATTTAATAAAGAAGGATATAATTTTGTATGGTTGGATAATGTTTTGCACATATCCTATATCAAGAGTTGATCGGTTCAGGCACGTTATCTAAAAGCATATACATTCTAAATCAGACCACAGTTCTTAACGTATAGAACACACACAAGAAGAAGAGTTCAGAATTGAACGATTCCTTCTTGAGGTATTGTAGACTAGGTCAAATCAATGTGACCCGACTAGCTAAAGTTACATTTAGATGCATATTTAAATCAATTTGAATTTACATCTTGTGAAACTTGCCAGTCATGTCACAAAGATAAGATGACCATAGCTCTGTTTACTCGAAACAGAGAAAGAGTTAGTGAACTCTTGGGACTGATACATAGTGATGTATACAGGTCCCCAGTCTACATATGTCAGGACTGGTTCTTTGTACTTCCTTACATTCATTGATGATCTCTCAAGATTCGGACACATGTTCCTGTTGAAACACATGTCTGAAGCTTTTGAGAAATTCAAAGAATATAATTTAGAAGTAGAGAACCAAAAACGGGTATAAGTATTATGTCCTTTGATGTGATCAGGGAGGAGAATACTTGAGCACAGGATTCCTGGACTATTCTAAAGGAGAATGAGATTCTCTCTCAGCATTACTCCTCCGTATACACCACAGTACGTCGGTGTATCGGGGCGGAGCAATCACACCCTATATGATATGGTGCGCTCTATGATGAGTACTACTGAGTTACCTGTTTCCTTTTAGGGGTTATGCACTTAAGAAGCTGCATACCTATTGAATTAGGTTCGAATCAGATCACTGCCTACCACTCCATATGAGATATGGTATGGGAAGAGCCCATCTCTTAAGTAAATTAAGATTTGGGATTGTCCGGCCTATGTCAAAAGCAAAATCCGGATAAGATCGAGGCAAGGTCAGTTTTGTAGAACTGGAATTAGTTCCAGTTATACAAACTACAACTGATGATTTGATAGAACCAAAGGATTCAATAGTCTCCGACGAACCTCAGCCTCTCCGCCGATCTAGCAGGGTTCCTCATCCGCTTGAGAGATACTTCGGTTTCTCGATGACAGTGGGAGCGAGGATTGCATCATGAGATGACCCAACTAGTTTCGAGCAGGCCATCGAGAGTAGGGACTCTGTAAGAATGGCTGGATGCTTAGCGATCTGAGATGGAATCCATGTACACCAACAAAGTATAGACTTTGGATGCGGTATCTGAAGGGTTAAATCCCCATCAGGAGAAGATTACTTGGTGTAGATGGAAAGGTTGAGACTTTCAAAGCTAGAGTTGTTAGTGGTTTTCGTCATCGACCAGGCGTGGAAAATGATGAAAACTTTTCCAGTGGCTATGCTTAAGTCCATCCGGATCCTACTTGCCACGGCTACATACCATGACTACGATATCTGGCGGTTGGGTGTCATGACTGCTTTTCTAAATATTGATTTAGAAGAGAATGTCTATAAGTACACAGCCAGAGGGCTTCGTAAACAGTGGGATCAGCGGAAACGTGTGCAAGTTGCTTTACAGATTAAAGCAGGCATCGCGGAGTTGGAACGTCTGTTTTGATGTGGTAGTCAAAGTGTTTGACTTCATCAAAATGGTAGATGAACCTTGTATATACAAAAGGGTAGTAGAGAGTAAGGTGGTGATCCTCGTAGAGTACGTGGACAACATACTCTTGATAGGAAAAGAGTTTCCTATGCTACGCTCGGTCAATCTCCTCTTATCACATGGATTCTCCATATAAGATCAAAATGATACCTCCTAAATCCCGGGTTTTGGATCTATGAGATAGATCTAAATGGATGTTAGGATTCTCACTAGTTGTAGTGAGATGGTATCAGTTGATCCTGGGGAGAATCACTGGAAAGGTTCCAGGGTGATAAGGACGACTGAATGCCAGCCGCAGGCATTGTATTTACCCTCAGTGGAGGGACGGTATGTTGGAAGAGTTCCAAGCTAGATACCGTGGCACACTAGACGATAAAGGTTGGTGACATCGCTATCAAAGATACTACCAAAGAGGAAGTTTGGGTAATATAAGTTCATGAGATGAACTAGGTTCCTACCATTGTGTGACAATGGAAGTGTGGCTTTGGCCCAGGAACCACGGTCCCATCAGTGACCCAGACATATTCCAAGGCAGTATCACCTGATCATGGAGATAGTTGATCTCCAGGGTGATCGAGGTTAGGAGAGTAAACTCAGAGGACAACACGGCGGATCCACTCACAAAGGCTTTTTTCCAGAAAGAATTTTTTTGGGATGGTTGAGTATGAGATACTACAACCACTGCTACAGATGGCCCTAGTGCAAGTGGGAGATTGTTAGTTATATGTATGCCCTAGAGGCCATTACTGTACATGAGATGTATATTGTAGTGGATGCTGGGATATATATAGGTAGGACTTTCTTGCTCGACATGATAGTACGCTATCTGGTTGCTATTTATCTTAACATGTATACTTATTGTCTCTCTGTTACATGTTGATAAAGCCCTTAGGATGTGTACTCAGCTTCCAGGACTATGATGTAGATCATACTAGTGGGACCTGGGTAGTCCATGAGTACATCCTTCAATGTTCCGAGTCGTGGGAATATCGAGACGGGGCATCGATATTCCAGAGTAGACTAGCGTATACCTTCTCGACCCATGTGATGGGCGATGGATGATCCCATATCCATTGGTGTTTGACATCAGAGACGGTATGCGGGTGCTCAGTGGAGTCTGAGTACACTGAACGGACACGCCGAGAACTTCCAGATGGTATTATACCTCACGTCAAATGGCAGTTCTCTGGTGACACTGGTACAGCTTAGTCTGTTGACCCGAGATCGTCATAGAGTCTTGTGTGTCTCCCACTGTGCTTTGATTTCCACCCTACCACGGCTCTACTGAGTCGTGCAAATAGGTGGTTTTTGGGTACAGTCCCGATTCACATGGAGGCAATGAGCGATAGGAGGGGATTCGTCTCTCCCGGTATTGGGGGTTGATGTAGCACTATGTGTAAGTCGATGTAGTACACCCCAGTACTTATGGGGAGGCGGAATTTTCAAAAACGATCAAGTTTAAAGAACGAACATCGACTAACCGCTTGAATCGAAGCTAAACAAATAATAACCGAACACATAGCTATACTAAACTATAGTGTTAAGGGATTATACCTAATGAAAACGGTCCTTCGTCTTTATGTCCTCCTTTGTTCTCCTCGACCTTCTCTAGGTAGTAGACGATCCACCCGAGAGCAAGACACCAAGCTACACCTCTAACTTGAGGTAACTAATCAACTTTGATTGCTAATCAAAGATGAAAGGATGATATAGAGTGAAGGTAATGGATGCTTAAGTCTAACTAAACCTTTGATCTCAACACATGAGGATTAAGGATTAGTATCTTGAAGATGAGAGCTTGAGGAGAGAGAATATGAGATAAGATAATGAGAAGAGAGAGAGTGTATCATAATATATTATGAAGCATTCTTATTTATCAATAAAAGAAAATGAGTGATGAATAAGCATGCTTTACAAATATCTAGTGGTGATTGATTAGCATGAGTCATTAAGCAATAAATGTGCATTAATGAAATGAATGAATCACCACCATGACCCACAATCTCATCCAAAGTAACCTCCTTAGTCACATCTTCTAGAAGCTTCTCGTACAATTACGAGAACGCCCCTCCAATCCGCAAAAAATACGGAAAAACTTTAGACTGTAAAAATCCAATAACCGGATACCAGTAACTGGCTTAAACCAAAGCCGACTGGTAAAAACTGTCCGAAAGTCGTACGTGCGTAAACGCACGTATGCGTCCGAACCCTTTGTCGCAAAACCATGCAACCTCTATATCGTTTCGCCTGGAGTAGGAAACTCTCTGTGTGGGACTCTAGAGACTCGACTACTACGCTGGCAGTGGGTTTAACCACAGACCGCAAGCGGCACTAGCTGTACGTAACGGTCCCCAGGTAGTTGTCGATAAGAAGGCCGATGAGAAAATCCATCCGAACTCCTACTGAGTCTGATGTGACAATCTCCATACAGTCCGGTCCGTTCGTCCAAGACTATCGCATATCGGGCCTAGGGGGCGGCAAGCGTCAGTCCCCTAATAGCGGTATAAGTCGTGTCAGAGGGAAGCCCATTACACCCTGAGAAACTACTGGAACCTACCAGCAAATCTCGCTTGCCCTGGCCAGGGACTTTGCGTAATGGCTCTCTGACACAGCACGATATCTACTCCCAATACCGGGAGGGACGAATCCTGTCTAACCGCCACTGCCTCCAAGTGCTCGGGACTGCACCCAACTGCTACCTGTTTGCACGACTCCTTTGAGCCGTGGTAGGGTAGCAATCTAAGAACAGTGGGACACACTCGAGGCGAAGTAGCAGTGTCAAGTCTGCGGACTACGCTGTACTCATGTCACCTGGGAACTGTTTACTGACGACTGGTATCAAACCAACCAACAGTTCCCTGTGAGTCCTATCCGGTGTACCCGTAACCTAACGAGCACCTGTATACTATCTCCAGTACGACGTACTGACGGCTGTGGGACAGACCATCTCCCCAACTGGGATGAGAAGCGTACACACCAGTCTACTCCGGAGTATCGATGCTCTGTCTCGATAATCCAACGACCAGGGACCTGAATAAGGATGTGCTTGTAGACTACCCAGCCCCCACTAGTGTGACTGCCATCACAACGCTGGTAGACAAGCAAGATCCTAAGAGCTCTATCAATACGTACACTCACATATTAAGATAGAAAAACCAAGTAGCATACTACCATGTTTAGCAAGACTGTTATATACATGTGAATATCCCAAGCTTCCATTAAGTAATATACAAGCTAGTATGATACAGTAATGGCCTTCTAGGGCATAAACACTAACAATCTCCCACTTGCACTAGGGCCATGTACTGGCATATCGTAGACCAATGATCTTGAGTAGCCTCTCGAACTGAATCTGAGGAAGGGCCTTCGTGAATGGATCAGCAATGTTCTCTTCTGAAGCAACTCTCCGAACCTCGATCTCCTGACGATCAATGATCTCCCTGATCAGGTGATACCGTCTCAAGATGTGTCTGGACTTCTGATGGGACCTTGGTTCCTTCGCTAAAGCTATAGCTCCGTTGTTGTCGCAATACAGAGGTATTGGATCAACTATGGTAGGAACAACCTGAAGTTCTGTTAGGAACTTCTTCATCCAGACTGCTTCTTTTGCGGCATCGCAAGCAGCTATATACTCCGCTTCCATCGTCGAGTCAGCAACGGTGTCCTGCTTGGAGCTCTTCCAGCACACCGACCCTCCATTGAGGGTAAAGACATAACCCGACATGGACTTGGAATCGTCCTTATCACTCTGGAAGCCGGAATCGGCAAAGGCCTCCAACCTGAGGTCTTTTCCGCCGTAAACCAAGAACATCTCCTTAGTCCTCCTCATGTACTTGAGAATGTTCTTTACTGCTATCCAGTGTTTCTCCCCTGGGTCTGACTGATACCGGCTTACCACGCTCAGTGCGTAAGCTACATCTGGTCTGGTACACAACATCGCATACATTATAGAGCCTACCGCAGAAGCGTAGGGTATAATAGACATGCGTTCCCTTTCCAAATCAGTCTTGGGAGACATCTCTTTGGAGAGGGTGATTCCGTGACAAGCCGGTAGATTACCGCGCTTAGAATCTTCCATACTGAATCTTTTCAGTACAGTGTCGATATACCTGGACTGCGAAAGTCCCAACATCCTCTTGGATCTATCACGATAGATCCGGATCCCCAGAATGTAAGAGGCATCACCCAGGTCTTTCATGGAGAACCTGTGTGACAAGAATCCTTTGACAGATTGTAGCATAGGAATGTCATTTCCTATCAATAGAATGTCATCCACGTACAAGACGAGGAATACGACACTTCTGGCCACAACTTTACTATATATGCACGGTTCATCTGGATTTTTGATAAAGTCATATTCTTTGACTGTTTCATCAAAACAGATGTTCCAACTCCGCGATGCCTGCTTTAGTCCGTAAATGGACTTAAGCAGCTTGCATACTTTCCCGCTGCTCCCACTCTGATTGAAACCCTCTGGTTGATCCATATAGACGCTCTCTTCTAAATTTCCATTCAGAAAAGCCGTCTTTACGTCCATCTGCCAGATTTCATAATCATGGAAGGCAGCAATAGCAAGAAGGACCCGAATGGATTTGAGCATAGCCACTGGAGAAAAGGTTTCGTCATAGTCCAAACCAGGTCTTTGACGAAAACCCTTTGCAACAAGTCTAGCCTTATAGGTTTCCACCTGTCCATCTACACCAATCTTTTTCTTGAAGATCCATTTGCATCCTATGGGTTTTACCCCATCTGGAGCAAAGTCCAAAGTCCATACTTTGTTGGTGTACATGGACTCCATCTCGGTCCGCATTACATCTAGCCATCGTACCGAGTCGCCGCTCTGGATGGCCTGCTGGAAGTCAGTAGGTTCATCATCATCTATGATGCAATCCTCTCTATCCCCGTCAATGAGAAAACCGTAGTATCTCTCAGGCGGATGAGATGGCCTACTACTCCTGCGGAGGGGTGCGGGAATGTTCTGTTCTTCTTGAACCTCTGGTTCTACCAAACTTTCAGTAGCAGCTTGTGGTTCTGGAATTTCTTCCAGTTCTATTTCGCTCCCACTCTTCTGATTTTCTAAAAATTCAGTTTCTAAGAAGTGGGCATGACGAGAAACAAAAACCTTTTGTTCCTCTGCGTAATAGAAATAATATCCCTTGGAGTTCTTTGGATATCCCACAAGTTTGCACAGTACTGATCGTGCCTCGAGCTTGTCCACATGCTGCTTTTTAACAAAAGCTGGACATCCCCAAATCTTCATATGCTGAAGATGGGGTTTCTTCCCAGTCCACATCTGATATGGAGTGGTAGGCATAGTCTTGGTTGGAGCCCTGTTCAGAAGATATGCCGCTGATTCTAGCGCATAACCCCAGAAAGATCGCGGTAACTCAGCATTACTCATCATGGATCGTACCATATCCAATAGGGTTCGATTCCGTCTCTCCGATACACCGTTATGCTGTGGAGTGTACGGAGGAGTAAGCTGAGAGAGAATTCCTTTCTCTTTTAGGTAACCTAGGAACTCGGCACTCAAGTATTCACCACCTCGATCAGATCTAAGTGTCTTGATACTTTTGCCGGTTTGGTTTTCTACTTCATTCTTATACTCTTGGAATTTCTCAAAAGCCTCGGATTTATGTTTCATCAGATAAATGAATCCGTATCTTGAGTAATCATCCGTGAAAGTAATGAAGTAGGAATAACCACCTCGCGCATGTGTAGATATTGGACCACATACATCACTGTGTATGAGTCCTAAGAGCTCGCTCGCTCTTACTCCTTGTCCAGTGAATGGAGTCTTTGTCATCTTTCCTTTGAGACAAGATTGACAAGTGTCATAAGTTTGATATTCGAACGTGTCCAAATATCCTTCTCTATGCAACTTAGTCAACCTTCTCTCATTGATGTGACCCAGTCTACAATGCCATAAGAAAGCTTTATTCAAATCTGGAGACTTTCTTTTTAGTGTGTTCTGGACGTTGAAAATTTGGAGTTGGTTTAAAACATATATGCCGTTATTTAGAGTACCGGACCCAATCAAACCATGATTAAGGTGGATGTTGACAACATCTCTTACAAACGTGAAATCATAACCTTTATTTGATAACAAGGAAACTGATATGATATTACACGTTAAGCTGGGTACAAAATAACAGTTATGTAAAACCAAAATGTGTCCACTCGTCAATCCTAGGTGATAATCCCCGACGGACGCAGCTCCCACGCTAGCTCCGTTAGCAACCCTGAGGATCATATCACCTTCCTTCAGCACTCTACGGTTTCTCAGTGCCTGCAATGAATTGCAAATATGAGATCCTGATCCAGTATCCAATACCCAGGAAGTAGAGTTGATCGACAGACAATTCTCAATTACAAACACACCTGAAGTCGAAGCCACAGCTTGCTTCGGTTCCTGGTTCTTGGCGTTCCACGCCTTGCAATCCTTTTTCCAGTGCCCTTTCCTGTGACAATGGAAGCACTCATCCTGGCCAACTATCGGTACTGCTTTCTTTTTCTTTCCCTTCCCTCCCACCTTACTAACACCTCCTCTAGGTCTGGGTGCGGCCTTCTTCTTCCTTCCTTTGGCCCTAGCCTTGGACCCGGAAGAAGATGAACCGCCAACAAACATAGCGGGTGTTTCCCTTGCCTTCTGCAAGGTGCCCTCCGCACTCCTTAACATGTTCAGGAGTTCCGCAAGTTCAACTTCTTTTCCTTGAAGATTGAAGTTGAGGATAAACTGGGCGTAGGTGGGAGGAAGGGACTGGAGAACAAGGTCTGTATAGAGCTCATTATCCAAAGTCGTCCCAAGGTCTGCGAGCTCTTCTATATAGCCAATCATCTGTAGGACATGTTCACCTACCGATGACCCGACAGCCAACCTCGCTCGAAACAATTTCTTAGAGGTCTCGTATCTTGCTATACGAGATTGCTCTCCATAAAGTTCCTTTGTATGGAGAAATATGCCATCTAAGGACATATCCTCGTGCCTCCTCTGATGTTCATTGTTCATCGAGGCAAGCACGATGCACTTGGCTCTCGCGCAATCTAAATCCCAGGTTTTGCGGATTTCCTTATCCGCATTGCTGGATTTGGGACCAGGGACAGCAGGTGCCGTAGCGGTGAGGACGTACCCCAGTTTGTCATAGGTCAAAGCCATTTTGACATTCCGCAGCCAATCTTTATAGTTTGGCCCCGTCAGTATATTTTTCTCTAAAAGTAACTTAAGTCCAGTCATTTTCAGGGTCGCTGCAATTAGGAGAGAGAGAAGAAAACTCTTTAGCATGATGCTCTTGCAAGTTTAGAATGGTTTTTAGTTTATCTAAACTAGATGGCTCCCACTGTTTCTCGAATCCTTCCTCAAAACATAAAAGAAGAATTAGCCAAGACTATTCTCACCGTACAATACTTGCTTAACCGTTCAGCCAGGCCGGTGTCGATACTTCGAGGGAGGTTTTCCAACGCTTTCGCGAAGTTCCTTAATTAAATAACCTCTTTTCTCTGGGGGCGTAACCCCGCTGACACTTTTCTGGACACCTACTAGGTTTATAGCATTGATCGTTAAGTGACGAATATCCTGATAAGTAGCATATACTCACAGTAGGATCGGGATCCAAATATCATCATCTGATAATGTTGTAGGAATGCTACCAACATTCATCAAACTCAAAATGGTATGCATCTCTTTGCAAATTTCAGTTTCTTTAGAAATTCCCGATATAAGTTTTTGCCCCATGCTCTTATAACCTTGGCTTTGGTCAAAGTGTCATAAGTCACATGTCAAGTTCTACCCGTCATTATCTTGTCAATTTGAACCCATCCGTATATACCCCTGACTTTGGTCAAATGGTAATACGACTGTCCCAAACCAACTCATCTATCTTATGCAACAAATGAAAACCCAGCAGCTACCAAACACTATGCCTTGACTTTGGCCAAAATGCATAGCTTGAATACTACTGAATACCCAAATGAAATGACGGAGGGCTACGACTGGTTTTGGCGAAACCGTGAACGTAGTGAACTTGATATAACCGAAGGAACCTGATAGCTTTTAAAAGGAGTGGTTAAATCTCCGCATTTAAAAATATCTGTTTTAAAAATAACCGAGTGGTTTCTTTTAAATTGTTCCAACGATTTAAACTTTGGTTTGTTTTACTTTGCATTATAGATAATGCGTCCCATCATTAACCTATCATTGCAGAAAACAACGAAAATACAACGTCCTCTTATGCCATCCGCATTCGCCACTGGGTCCCGTCATCACCCGTTAGGTTACTTAACTAACGACAGAGCGGGGGCTGGGCTAGTGCGGGTTTAAAATATAAGTGACGTCTAAATAGCTACAATAAATATAGATATTTTACATTCGTCTGACGCAATGATATTCATTCCAGAACACAGATAAACAATATTGGATTTGCAAGCAATCTGTATTTCTTTTGAGCCTGCAAGAAAAGACAGATTACACAGTTGTGATGAATAGTCGTTACCCCACCCTCGACCCCTACGGGTACGGCAAACTACCCACCCGGCAGTTTGTGTACCCCACCTTGGGTCAGTCCTAGGAGCAAAAACAGTAAAATGAAATAATACAACGGTGGCTACAACCGCAACCTGGATGTGCCCCGCAAAATAATATTACAACATATTACATTTACAACAAATGAATTAATCATAAACCCATTGCTAAACCCCGGCTAAACACCACAACAGTCCAATACAGTTTATATGCACAAACAGATATAACCATTTCAGAAATGTGCAACCCCCTGCCAACCGACATACTAGCAGTTGGGGGAGGTTTACGAACACATTAAACAATCACAGATATAATCCAATATGCAAATACTGTACTATTTCGATCGATTAAACAACATCAATATTGCTCCAAAATCTGCTCTGTTAAACAGTAACCTGAGCAAATATTAAATATTCCAGAAAACCCCAAATATTACAGGGGACCCACACAAGAAAGATGAGTCCATGACTCGGCTAAAGCGCCGCGGAAGGGCGGCGGATCCCACCGATCCGCCGCGCTTCCGCGGCCGAGTTGCCGATTCATGGGCTCGAATTTCTTGGGTGTTCTCCTGGACTCCTTTCTAGCTTTCTGAGCACACCTGAAAAATTTTTGGACTTCATTTTAAGTTCGACAGAAACTGAACAGATTTAGGGTTTTCCGGCTTCGTTTTTCCGTTCGAAATTCGTACAAATTTGCAATTAAGTTATTTATTATTTAGCGAGGCTCTGATACCACTGTAAGTCGATGTAGTACACCCCAGTACTTATGGGGAGGCGGAATTTTCAAAAACGATCAAGTTTAAAGAACGAACATCGACTAACCGCTTGAATCGAAGCTAAACAAATAATAACCGAACACATAGCTATACTAAACTATAGTGTTAAGGGATTATACCTAATGAAAACGGTCCTTCGTCTTTGTGTCCTCCTTTGTTCTCCTCGACCTTCTCTAGGTAGTAGACGATCCACCCGAGAGCAAGACACCAAGCTACACCTCTAACTTGAGGTAACTAATCAACTTTGATTGCTAATCAAAGATGAAAGGATGATATAGAGTGAAGGTAATGGATGCTTAAGTCTAACTAAACCTTTGATCTCAACACATGAGGATTAAGGATTAGTATCTTGAAGATGAGAGCTTGAGGAGAGAGAATATGAGATAAGATAATGAGAAGAGAGAGAGTGTATCATAATATATTATGAAGCATTCTTATTTATCAATAAAAGAAAATGAGTGATGAATAAGCATGCTTTACAAATATCTAGTGGTGATTCATTAGCATGAGTCATTAAGCAATAAATGTGCATTAATGAAATGAATGAATCACCACCATGACTCACAATCTCATCCAAAGTAACCTCCTTAGTCACATCTTCTAGAAGCTTCTCGTACAATTACGAGAACGCCCCTCCAATCCGCAAAAAATACGGAAAAACTTTAGACTGTAAAAATCCAATAACCGGATACCAGTAACTGGCTTAAACCAAAGCCGACTGGTAAAAACTGTCCGAAAGTCGTACGTGCGTAAACGCACGTATGCGTCCGAACCCTTTGTCGCAAAACCATGCAACCTCTATATCGTTTCGCCTGGAGTAGGAAACTCTCTGTGTGGGACTCTAGAGACTCGACTACTACGCTGGCAGTGGGTTTAACCACAGACCGCAAGCGGCACTAGCTGTACGTAACGGTCCCCAGGTAGTTGTCGATAAGAAGGCCGATGAGAAAACCCATCCGAACTCCTACTGAGTCTGATGTGACAATCTCCATACAGTCCGGTCCGTTCGTCCAAGACTATCGCATATCGGGCCTAGGGGGGCGGCAAGCGTCAGTCCCCTAATAGCGGTATAAGTCGTGTCAGAGGGAAGCCCATTACACCCTGAGAAACTACTGGAACCTACCAGCAAATCTCGCTTGCCCTGGCCAGGGACTTTGCGTAATGGCTCTCTGACACAGCACGATATCTACTCCCAATAAAGGGAGGGACGAATCCTGTCTAACCGCCACTGCCTCCAAGTGCTCGGGACTGCACCCAACTGCTACCTGTTTGCACGACTCCTTTGAGCCGTGGTAGGGTAGCAATCTAAGAACAGTGGGACACACTCGAGGAGAAGTAGTAGTGTCAAGTCTGCGGACTACGCTGTACTCATGTCACCTGGGAACTGTTTACTGACGACTGGTATCAAACCAACCAACAGTTCCCTGTGAGTTCTGTCCGGTGTACCCGTAACCTAACGAGCACCTGTATACTATCTCCAGTACGACGTACTGACGGCTGTGGGACAGACCATCTCCCCAACTGGGATGAGAAGCGTACACACCAGTCTACTCCGGAGTATCGATGCTCTGTCTCGATAATCCAACGACCAGGGACCTGAATAAGGATGTGCTTGTAGACTACCCAGCCCCCACTAGTGTGACTGCCATCACAACGCTGGTAGACAAGCAAGATCCTAAGAGCTCTATCAATACGTACACTCACATATTAAGATAGAAAAACCAAGTAGCATACTACCATGTTTAGCAAGACTGTTATATACATGTGAATATCCCAAGCTTCCATTAAGTAATATACAAGCTAGTATGATACAGTAATGGCCTTCTAGGGCATAAACACTAACACTATGCTCGACTGGCCATAACTGGAAATCCCTGGCCAGGGTTGCACTGATTTACTGGTAAGTGTTATCAGTAGTTTCATGCTTGTTATGGACCTTACATCGGCATGACTTATCAAGCTGCTGGGGTCTGACGTCTACTATCCCTA
This sequence comes from Agapanthus africanus, assembly GCA_030015575.1. NCBI lineage: Eukaryota > Viridiplantae > Streptophyta > Magnoliopsida > Asparagales > Amaryllidaceae > Agapanthus > Agapanthus africanus. The sequence goes on from JASDDO010000004.1 coordinate 216,210,182, forward strand.
GGCGAGATATGCGACATATCAGACGAACAGACCGGACTGTGCGGTAAGTGTTACTGGTTGGATTAACAGGAGTGTGAGCAGGCTTGCTCGTTGATCTTCTGATCGCTCAATACCCGGGTGGCCATTACGTTTAGCAGACCGCTTGCGGCTTGTGGGTGTTTGATATGATCGTCACCTACTGCCGGCGTATTGACGAGTCTTTAGAGTCCTACACAGGGGTTTCCTTGCTCAAGCGAAACGAAATAGGAGCGCATATGAGATATGTGCGGGACCGAGAATATTAGCAGTATGTGATACTGTATTCTATTCTCGCGATTTGTATCATCAGATGGTTATATGAGATATAGCCGGGTTACTGAATCAAGTGTTGATTCGATACATTGATACACTAGATATTAGTCGGTTATATGCAATATGACCGGATCATTAAATCAAGTGTTGATTTAATGATTTAATTTATAATTATATATTTGATATATTACTTTACATTAACTAGTATTGGTTCACTTAAAATTGTCTTTCTCACTTTTTGTGCACAAGTTGTATATGTGATATATTTTTGTGCACTAGTTTGTATCATGTTTGATGATACATGCAAACTTGGGTGTGTATTTATGACTTACACCATGTTTAGGTTAATGGTTAGGGTTTTATTTTAATTTTATTTATTTTGGCAAAAATAAAATGGCGGCTTTCTTTGTTTTATGCTTGAAGCTTCATGAAGCTTTTTAGCATCTTTGAAAAAGTCTAACCATTTTGTTTTGTTCTTTGACCTAACCATCAACCTAAACTCTAGTTTAGTCTCTACAATGGTTTACTCACCCATGGTTGCAACATGATAGACTTCACTTGATTATTCATTTTGATAATTCATTATTCATATTCTTTTCTTCTTCTTCTTCTTCTTGATGTGAAGAAAGCTTTCTTGAAAACTTTCAAGTGAAGAAAAAGAGTGAGAAATCCAAATCCAAAGTGTACCCACTTCCTATTTCTTCATCCTCTACCACTTGCCATGTTGTATAGGGTGTTCTCTTCACAAAGTTCTTGACCAAGTGAAGGAATAGCTTGAGTTTGAGTCTCCCCGACGTAGATCATCTTCGGCCTCGAAGTCAACGACCTAGCCGCTCTTCTCCGATGAAACCAACGCTAGGGTTCGGGATCCCGATGATAGCAGCAAAGGGACATCAACACGGAGCTTTAGAAGCGAAGGACCGGATCTACAAAGGTTGTATTCCTATTCACTCAGTAGTAAAGTAGTTTGCTTGCTTGTAGTTTCGCCTTACCTCTAGTTAACGATCTTGCATAGAGTTGTTAGGCACACAAAAAATTGATTTTGGCATGGTTGATGCATTGTGGAACCTCATGAGTGTGCCTAGTAACCCTACAGGTTGCACATGTTTATGACTTCATGGATTTTGATTGTGATACACAATATTTGTTTTGTGCACCTTGTGCACCTGATTGGGTTCTTGCGCATATTTGACGCGCTTGGATTGGATTTTGCGCATGTTCGGCGCTTGATATTGGATTTCATGATTTCGTGCATGTTGGATGCACATGATTTAGATTTTATTCGTACATGATGGATGCACCTGATTTGGATTTTCGCGCATGTTGGGCTCATGTTATGAGATGCGATTCTGGTGCACACCAGATGCACTAAATCGGGATTCCTTATGCATATCCGATGCAGCTGATTTTTCTGTCAGACACACACGTTGCCTCTGACAGGTGTTTCGTGCACACCCGTTGCACTTAGATGTTGTTTATGTGAACATGTATGGCACATATATGGATTTTGATTTCCGTGCACACCAGACGCACGTAGCATTCAAATGCACATTTTGGGATTGATTTCTTATGGAGTAGTACATTTTTATGATATTTACTATTATTTTCGTACTGAGCAGGACTAGTCAGAGGACGGTACCTGGATGTATTTTGCATGCATTGATAGTTATCGAAGGGATTTCCAAAAAGAGAGCTATAGTCTCAGTATTTACCTACGTGTCTGACACGAAACGTTAAACAAGGGAACCCTTCTAAATTATTTTTTAAAACGGCGGTACATGCATGTAAACAAAGGATATATATAGAGAGTTATTTTCTTACTAGAGACGTCCTCCACTGTGCAGTGTTATGCGCATCGCATAGCGACTTAAAACGGTTTGGCATGCATTTCCTTCAGGTGTTTATATGTATAGTGTTGATGTTTATCATATTGGTTTTCGTATTGGATTTGACATTTTTGTCTTCACCATGACTCCGATGATTGCGAGATGCTTGACGGAGTTTTGATTTAGAGTTATCCTCTCATTGTTCATGCGCATTCATTGCGCTATGATGCGTTTTATGTATTGATGATTTCGGAGCCCCGACGAATTGGACTTTTTACTGAAATGTTTTAGTATTGAGAGGTTTAAATTTAAATTCGGGGACCGAATTTCTTTAAGGGGGGAAGATTGTAACATTTCAAAAAAATAAAATATTATTTTGGGAATTTTTGAAATTAAATAATAAAATATTCAATATTTTAATAAGGCGGTATAATTAAATACCGATAAATTGGGGAAAATTTGGAAAATTATAGAAATTACTAAAAAGAGGGTACTTTATGTGATTTAAGCAAATTATGATAGTTTATAATTTATTTGACACTAATTTGGAGCTAATCGCGATTAAAAATCGCTAATCGGACTTTAAGCGTGTTTTGTGCACATTTCATTTTTTAACACTTATTACATTTTTCCTACATGTTTTGGGTGTATGGTTATTGTTTTGGGTTTACTATTGCAAAGAGAAGAAAAGAAATATGATTAAAGAATGGAGGGATGGGCATGAGAGAGAGTGAGAGGGTAAGGGGTCAAACCTAGGACCAAGCTCCCATTCCCACTTCACTCTTCACCATTTTCTCTCTTCTCCTCACTCACTTGCTGCTGCTGCTGCTGCCCCCTCTCTCCCCTTTCCTCTCTACCTCCTTAAATCATCACAATAAGCCCATTAAAACCCCATCCCACTTTCATGAAAAATGTTCACAAGCTCTCAACCAACCCTTTGGACCAAGAAAGTTTGAGTTTTGGAGCCGTAGAGGATTCATGAGTGTAAAATGAGGCAATTATTCCATCATTAGTGTAGAATTTCCATTTGCTCTAGCATCCATGTTAAATTAGAATCAATATTGTGTGGTTTTGGGGACTTTGAAAAATTTAAGTTGAGGATTAGGGTTTGAGTTGAAACCAATGGTGAAATTAAGGCTAGTAGAGGCTACACAACCCCTGTGGTGATTGATTGGAGATCTAAACCAGAGACTAGAATCCATTATAGCGAACTTAGAATCCCGATATCGGAAGAATTGTGGATTCTTTGTGTGTATATTGAAATCTGCTAATACCTGGAGCCTCTGAAAATTATTTAGCAAACACAGAGTGATGTGCAGGCAACCTGGAGTGTACCACCAAAACCCTAGCCCCTACCCTCTGCTCTAGGCCGCAAATTAATTCTTTTTGGCCGAAATTTGCGGCCAGAGAAGTGAGGAAGTGGTTCGTTTTTGTTTCAGGGCTTTATCTCCAGTAAATTAGACCGTTGGCATATGCAAAATTGGCTGATTTGACCTAGGGTAGAATCTTGGATAATTTTATTGTGTTATCGCATTGTTTTATGACTTTTTTTAACATGGATTTTGGTATTTGATATTTTGTTTCCGTCGTGTGGCATTTGAACGTCAACGACTAGGGTTATTGGTCGTGTTTGCATGCGAGGCTATAGGTTTTTACCTATGAGCGTAGCGTGTGCCGTTTTTTGTTTTCTGATGTGATTCTAATACGCATTTGCGATTGGATTATATGTGTAGGTACCTCACGTGATGTCGAGACATTGAAGATGAAGATGGCGACATCGGCATCGGCACCCAAGAAGCAAGGTGAGTAGATTTATATCTACGGGGAGAAGTCGGGTGGATGGCGTATAGCACCCCCGTAAAGTTGTGAGAAAAGAATGGGATATGATATATATTTTTATATGTTAGGATGTGATATGAGCCTTAGGAAGAAAGCTTTTGGAGTTTAGGGGTTAGTGTTAGCGAGTATGGATGAAAGGACTCAGTCGATCTCTTAGTCCCGAAACCCTTGAGTAAAGATTTGCATACCTGAACATACACATACTCTCATACTTTGATATCCTTGTGCGTGTTGGGGACATATTTATATTGGAATATTCATATGCTTGGATGACAAGAATGTTATACTTGGGAATGAGTCGATCTGATCGGGCATGATGCCGTGAGTTGTTGAATGCGTGACCGAGATATGTCATGATGTTATTGTTGGAGATAGTGCCCTCAGAGTCAATTATTGGATCACAGGCACGTGATTGCAATGATTGAGGGAGGACCTATCCCGGTAGGACAGTCTTACTCAAGATGATAGTATGCTATCTGGTTTACCTTTATCATCGTGTACTGCTTTAGGTGACATGACAGGTCGCTATTGCACGTTGATAGAGCCCTAGGATTCATGCTTGACTGCCAGCAGTATGAGGGCGATCATATAAGTGAGAGCTGGAGTCTACAAGCACATCCTTAATAGGTCCCTAGTCGTGGGAGTTTCGAGACAGGGCATCGATTCTCCAGAGTAGACTAGTGTATACAGTCGAGACCCCGACGAGGGGCGGTGGCCGGTCTCACAAGCCACTGGTGTTAGTTGGATCACCTAAGATGTATACAGGTGCTCATTGGGTTATGAGTACACCGGACAGGACTCGCCGGGAACATGCTAGTTGGTCTTATACCTGACGTGAGATAGCAGTTCCCTGGTGACATGTGTACAGGTTAGTTCATCGACCTGGGGATCGTCATTTGTCTCGTGTGAGTTCCCACTGTACTTTGATTACTACCCTACCACGGCTCAAAGGAGTCGTGCAAACAGGTTTTAGTTGGGTACAGTCCCGAGCCACATGGAGGCAGTGAGCGGATCTTCAGGGGTTCGTCTCTCCCGGTATTGGGGGTGAGGTCGCGCTGTGTCTAGGAGAGCCAGAACATGAAAAGACCTTGGCCAAGGCAGGAGATTTACTGGTAGGTATTCCAGTAGTATCTCAGGGTGTTCTGGGCTACACTCCGACACGACTTGTACCGCTTTTGGGGGTCTGACTTTTACCAACCCCCTAGGCCCGCCATGCGATGCTCATAGACGAACGGACCGGACTGTACGGATATTGTCACTGACAGGCTCAGTTGGGTGTCGGGGTGAGCTTCCTTATCGACTTCCCTTTTGGTCAATAGCTGGTGGCCCGTCACGTATTGGCTTATACCTCTGACGTGCTAGTGGTTAAATCCACAGCCATAGTATTGACGAGTCTTTAGAGTCCACCACACTTTCAGTTACTCAAGCTTTCGGGCGAAACGCTGTAGAGGCCGTATGGAGATATGGCAGGGTCCGATCAGATACGTGCGGTATTGCACGGATCAGGATCGGACCGTTTGTACTAGTGGCCGTATGGTTATATGGCAGCGTTCGATCAGATACGTGCGGTATTGCACGGATCAGGATCGGACGGATCTTACTAGCCGGTTTTGGTTTAAGCTGGTCCTAGTTTAGTACAGTGTAGATTTTGTCTCATTGCATTTGTATCCGGACGGAATACAAATGCGGGTGTGTATGCACAGTGTGGGGTTTTCCTGTAATTTATTACGGGACCAGTTTTCTAGAGTTGCCATTTTGCTTTCCGTTCCGGCCGGTTTTCCTTTATTCTTTCCCGGCCGGACTTTTTCGATGGAGGGGGTAATTTGCAGTTTTGCAAATTACACTTTGTGGAGGATTTATTTGCATAAGGATTAATTATGAAAGCATCTTTGCTTTTCTTGCATTCATTGTGATAAGAAAGGATTAGAAATGAAGTGAGGTTTGATTTGAGTTTAGTGATGATTATGCTTTGGATATGGTTACCCTCCACCTTTTACTACCATCACCTCCCTTCATGCTTCATAATCTTTTCCTCCACCATTTTCTAAGGAAGTTAGTTTTTTCATTAGAGAAGTAAGAAGAAGAAAAGAGAAGAAGAGAGAGCTTCATCTTTGAGAGAGGTTTTCATTCTTGATCTCATTCCATGCCAAGAAAAATGCAAGCACCATTTTTCTTATCTTTGTTTCCTCCATCCTCTTCAAATGGCAACCAACCCCAAAGTGAGACATACATTCTACATTACACTCCCTACAGCATATCTTGTGCATGTCGAGTAGCCGGCTTCATGCGCGAGTTGCCTCGGCATTGAGGTGGGAGCCCGTAAAAGTACCCGGCTTCGTGGTGCCCTTTCCGACGAGGAGGAGACTGACGGAGATCCCGCGAGGAGATCGGAGTGGAGATGAAGACCGGAGGACTCGGATCGTATGGTATACTTCTCTACCCCCTCTCTAGATAGCTTAGACTAGTTTAATGGCACGATCCGGGGTTTAGTGCGCGGTGGTGCCGGTTTGCTAAGTCCGCAAAATTTAAAGTTTATCACCGTTTCCGCGTTTGGCCGTCGGGTTGACGGCCGGGGCGCCGCCGTGCACTTACAGTGGTATCAGAGCCTCGCCATTAACATAGTCTAGCTTGGTGTAATGTGTTTTTCTGTTTCGATCGATCGAATGTTCCAAAACTGCATTTTAGTTCGAATCAGTTTCTGTTGAAAATTTTTGGTCTCGAAAAATTTTTCAGGTTGTAAAATATTGATGTACTGGAAAATCTAAGAGTTCTGTAAAAATTTGACGAAGTAACTCCACAGTGGGAGCGCGGAAGCGCCGCGAAAACCCCATTCCCGCGGCCCTTCCGCCGCGCACTATTCACATCACTTCACCAAATTTTTTCAGAGGCCTTCTGGGCTTAAAATATGGGTTTTGGAATATTAAAATTGGGCCCAGGATTTCTGTGAGTGCTACAGTTTTGATTGAGGGCCCACTTGTTAATTTTTGATCGATCGGATATTTTAAACACATTTTTCACAGTATTTACATTATATCTGCGACCGTGAATGTCACTCGATCGGTAAATCCTGTCTAACTGCTATAGCCCGGTTAGACGGATTTGCGAACGTGACTTTCACGTTGATGTTCTATGTTTATGCTGTGATGTTGCGGATCGGTCGTGGGGATAGCCTGGTTGCAATGCTAGTACAGTTGTGGTGGTATTATGTACATTTGATATTGCGGGGCGAGCGTCCGACATGTGGACTGCCGTCACTGCCTGTTTGTATTATTATTTTGGGACACGACCTGGTTGCGGTCGATGTACCCGGTGTATGTATATTTTACATTCTGTACTAGGATTACCCCGCGGTGGGGTGCACGGATAGCCGGGTTCTAGAGGGCAACAAGCCCGCATCTCATGGCATTGGGACGGAGGGGGCTTCACTCTAGGATTGGCGGGCTATTCGCCGCACTCGTAGGGGGTACAGGTTGACCCAGGAGGGGTGCCCAAGTTGCCGGATTCCGTGGAGTGCTGGGTGGTCCATTCACGGCGCTGAAGGGGGCTGCCTCGCTTCAGGTTTTGGCGGGTGACTTGCCGCGCCCGTAGGGATCTAGGATTTCATTGCACAGGCTATCCACACGACCAGGGGAACGTCGGGTTTCAGTAGTGGCTCTGTGAAACCCGGGGATCCCAGATATCTGTTTTGTTCTGTGATGCTGTACATTTCTGTGATGTTGCATATTATTCACGCCTTGAGCGAAATACTATATATTGGTATATATATTAGTAGATGTTGTATATGCTTTTCATCCGCGCTAGTCCAGTCCCCGCTCTGCCGTTAGTTAGCTAACCTAACGGGTGATGACGGGACCCAGTGGCGAATGCGGATGGCATATACGTACGTCAGTATATTTTCGTTCTTTGTGGTGTGATCAATTGATGGGACAGCGTTGATTCGGATCAATGCAAGTTAAACAAACCTATTCTGATGTTGTTGGAACACTTTTCAAAAGGCTGTTATTGCAAGGACGTTCACTTTTGTTTTGCATCGTGGTATTCATTTGGAATATCCTGCTCCTCAGTCGACGAGGCAAGGGCCGAGATCCCTTCACCGGGAGTGACCCCATGGACAAAAGTTTGCATCAGGGCAGTAACTTCACTATAGCCGATTACTTTTGCTTTGCATCGTGGTATTCATTTGGAATATCCTGCACCCCATTCTACGGGGAAAGAGCCGAGATCCCTTCACCGGGAGTGACCTCTTTAGTAAAGGTTTTCGTCACTATATTTTCTAAAAGCTATCCGTTCCTTCAACGAGATCAAGTTCATTACGTTAAAGGTTTTCGCCAGAAACCATTCGTAGCCCTCCGTCGTTTCATATGGGTAGTCAATAGTATTCAAGCTGTGTATGTTGGCCAAAGTCAAGGCACAGTGATTGGTAGCTATTGGGGTATTCATATGCAGCATAGATAGATGCGTTGGTTTGGGACAGTCGTACTGCCATTTTGGCCAAAGTCAAGGGTATGTACGGGTGGGTTCAAATTAACCTGGAGAATGACGGGTTGAACTTGACATGTGACTTATGATATGTTGGCCAAAGTCAAGGTCATAAGAGCATGGGGCAGAAATCACATCGGGAGTTTCAAAAGTACTGAAACTTGCCAGATATGCGCATACCTTCTGGAGTGTGATACCGTGAGCGGATTCCGTCACGTTATCTTGCAATGATAGTTGGATCCCGATTCCCACTGATGAGTTGGTTTACTCCTCGGGTGACCCCGACTAATTCTTCTTTCAGGTTTGGAGGAGAATTTGAGGTACAGTGGGAGGTTTCCAGATTAGATAAATTGGTAACCATTCTGATCTAGGATAGAGTGCACGCTGAGTGTTTCTTTTCTCTCTCTCTCTGGCAGCGACCATTAACCCGACCCTAGACTATGACTCAGTGACCAAGTTGACCGAACCTTCTTAACACAGGCTTTTGGATTGTCAGAGTTGCAGACCTCATTGCCACTCCTGCTTTTACCCTTTTCTCCAGGACACCCCGTTTTACTACGAACGTCCACTTCCATTGGACAAAACCATCGTATGGTTAGATACGAACTCGAAGGGATTTATTCGAGGATGGTTTCCGGTTCTGGAGAAAACGGATAGGACTATTCAGTTGTCTTTTCTTTTCACCCTCTCTCAGGTTGCGAGTACTCCTTGGTTTAGGAGTAGTACACCTATTACGCAAATTGGATAGTCTTCTTCCAAACCATAGGCTGGTGCCGACCGGTAGGGAATGAAGAAAACCAGTTAGCCTAAACGGTGTACAGAAGGTATTAAGTTCAGACAAAGCAAGGGATTAGTAAGAGGGCAAAGTAAATTGCGACTGATATTCACGACCAAACCAAGTATTTCTTCGCCAATCCTAAATCACCTTTGTATCTCTCCAGGACACTCCGTATTACTACGAAGATCCCATTTTATTGGATAATCCATCGTATGGTTATATACGAACTCGAATGGAACTTGTTCCAGTTCGGGGATGGATCCTGGTTCAGGAGAAATAGGAATAAAGTACATTCAGGTGTCTTTTATCTTCACCTTCTCTCGCGATGCGAGTGCTCCTAGGATTAGGACAGTACACCCTTTATGCTTTTTGGATAGTCTTCTTCCAAACCATAGGCTGGTGCCGAACGGTAGGGAAGGAAGAAAACCATTTGGCCTAAAGGGGTGTACAGAAGGTAAAGACTAAAGACATATGAAGGGATTTGGAGAGGTGGCAAAGAACTACACGGTTACAGTCGTGAATCTGGAAGAGGCATTACTAGGAATACCGGGATACCCCATCGAAACATTTCAATGTTTCAGTCTCACTGTGTAATGTTAAAAGAAAACTGATTTCCCGATTAGATACTTACTCCAGGGTATGTATTTACCAGGTTTGATTCTCACATCTGTATGGTTTTACAGATGATGAGTGGGAGTAAGTTATTGGGAATTGGGTGATCATCCTCATTATATCGGGATTCGTTGGAATCAGTGATATTTGAGGATGCCACCTGGGTTGTTTGCCGGTCGGCAAATATTTGGTTTTGAATATCCGCTGTTGTGCACCAATTTCAAATTGATATATCTGTACGTCTATTTTCATAGAGTGAGATATACCTTTTGATATTATGTCGATGACATTTACCTATATCAGTGGATGGTTAGGTGAGGAGCATTGAACAGCGGTGTAATTCTTCTTAACCATAAATACAGTTTTCAACCTACGACACACAGTGAATGAGTCGCTAGACTCAAGGGACTTATACAGAGTATTGTATGTTGTCCAGGGTCCATCAGGACAGAGGGGTTAGTCCTCGTACTGTGTTCCGTTTACTTATGACTTCTCTAGTTCTTAGACAAGTGTTTTCGTAGAAACATAGGGTCGAAGTTTTGAGAAGTTATAGGTATTTGAATAAAGTAGAGAACCAGGTATTGCAAGTATCGGGATTCTTCAAAGTGATCGAAGATGTAGATACTTGTGTATGGTATTCAGATGATAGTAATGATTAAGAGAACTTGCTTCTCTTTCGGGTTACTCATAATTGGAAGCATTCCTAAGTTGAGTAACGCTGATCGGCCTCTCTCCATTTAGTTGACATGCACTGGAGACAGCTGCATGATTTGAATCTGGTTCAATTAAATCAGTGCCTCTGGTTCTATATTGGATATAGAACAGTTCATATCTTAACGTTGTTAAGGTACGGGGAGTTGTCTGGCTTATGATTAAAACCAGACTCCGGATAACTCATAGGCACGTTTCTGTAATGGCTGTTTGTGGGTTGACCCAGGCTATGACGAGGGTTGACTTTCTACCATCTGGGAGATCAATAGAAATATTGTTCATGACTTGCCACAGTTTTATTAAAAATGGATTTTTTCAAAAACAGCAGTGGGAGTATGGTAGAACTGGAAGTGATTCCAGAACCGCAAACGATTACTGAAGATTTGATAAGGAACCTAAAGATTCAATCTGATTTGACATTCCATTGGCCACTCCGCAGATAAGGTGGGTAACTTTAGGCACCCGAGAGATACTTCGGTAGCCTCAAGGACGGTGACAGGGAAGTTCTTGTTTACCCACACTTGCCATTGTTGTTGTTCCAGGCTGCGAGACCCGGCAGGAGGATGAGTATAGCGTCGTTCTAAACTAGCTTTAGAAGTGCACGTCTGTATGACTCTGCCAGAGGGTTGTCGTAGTCAGTGGGAGCAGCGGAAGCATTGGTGGACATCAGGCTTATGTCTATTTACAGACTAAAGCAGATGTAGCGGAGATAGATCATCCATTTCTGATGTGACAGTCATAGGTTTGACGTCATCAGAATAGGGGATGGATCTGTTGAGAAGGTAGTAGGAAGTGATATTCCTTTACTACGATCGGTTATACTTTGGTCGTCACACAGTGGTTTCTCCACAAAGGACTTGGACATTATATCAGACATACTGGTTACTAGATCTATGGTTTTAGATCTAGATTTGGGTGGTTTCCTAATCTGGGTACTTAGACAGCATTCTAAGAGTATTTAGAATGGACGACTCCTGGCACGGTAGTATACCTGCAGGTGAAGGAGTCACCCTCTCTAAAGGTGTCTTACAGACTAAAAGGGAGAGGAATATTCATGATTGGCAGATCATTTGCTTAGGCAATTGAGTCAATCATGAGATGTCAAGTACCACACCAGATGTTGTTCTTGCAGTAGATGCAATAAGTTGACATTGATCCAATCCTGGAGAAATAGTCGGAAGCAGTTTTAGAACATAAGTGGATGTTCTAAGGATATGATAACGACAGTCTCATTCGGGAGGCAGTTATCATTCCAGGCTTCCAAGGTGATTTGGACGACAGGGTGATCGTCAGAGTCATAGTTTTCCTTCTGACGAGGGGCAGTATTTTGGACAGGTGGTCCAAGGAAATACTGAGGGTGGCAAGGCGCAGGATACTGATTAAGTTCAGTTGACGATACAGTCTAAGAAGTTTGGATTTGGAGTTCATTTATGAGCTAGGTCCCATCAGACATCCAGACACTCTAAGACAGGTATTGCTCATTTCGGGAGATGGCTTTCTCCGCGAACATGAGATATAGAGAGACATAGAAAGAAACACCACAGGCGGATCCACTCACTGAGGCTATTCCTCGAACGCAATAGTTTCACAAACGAGTTTTGTGAGACTGACAAGTAGAGGAGTTGGGTGTTCGGTATCACACGGGCTGTGAGTATGCGACATCGCAATAATTAGCCTTGAGTGCAAGTGGGAGATTGTTGGAGATAGTGCCCTCAGAGTCAATTATTGGATCACAGGCACGTGATTGCAATGATTGAGGGAGGACCTATCCCGGTAGGACAGTCTTACTCAAGATGATAGTATGCTATCTGGTTTACCTTTATCATCGTGTACTGCGTTAGGTGACATGACAGGTCGCTATTGCACGTTGATAGAGCCCTAGGATTCATGCTTGACTGCCAGCAGTATGAGGGCGATCATATAAGTGAGAGCTGGAGTCTACAAGCACATCCTTAATAGGTCCCTAGTCGTGGGAGTTTCGAGACAGGGCATCGATTCTCCAGAGTAGACTAGTGTATACAGTCGAGACCCCGACGAGGGGCGGTGGCCGGTCTCACAAGCCACTGGTGTCAGTTGGATCACCTAAGATGTATACAGGTGCTCATTGGGTTATGAGTACACCGGACAGGACTCGCCGGGAACATGCTAGTTGGTCTTATACCTGACGTCTGATAGCAGTTCCCTGGTGACATGTGTACAGGTTAGTTCATCGACCTGGGGATCGTCATTTGTCTCGTGTGAGTTCCCACTGTACTTTGATTACTACCCTACCACGGCTCAAAGGAGTCGTGCAAACAGGTTTTAGTTGGGTACAGTCCCGAGCCACATGGAGGCAGTGAGCGGATCTTCAGGGGTTCGTCTCTCCCGGTATTGGGGGTGAGGTCGCGCTGTGTCTAGGAGAGCCAGAACATGAAAAGACCTTGGCCAAGGCAGGAGATTTACTGGTAGGTATTCCAGTAGTATCTCAGGGTGTTCTGGGCTACACTCCGACACGACTTGTACCGATTTTGGGGGTCTGACTTTTACCAACCCCCTAGGCCCGCCATGCGATGCTCATAGACGAACGGACCGGACTGTACGGATATTGTCACTGACAGGCTCAGTTGGGTGTCGGGGTGAGCTTCCTTATCGACTTCCCTTTTGGTCAATAGCTGGTGGCCCGTCACGTATTGGCTTATACCTCTGACGTGCTAGTGGTTAAATCCACAGCCATAGTATTGACGAGTCTTTAGAGTCCACCACACTTTCAGTTACTCAAGCTTTCGGGCGAAACGCTGTAGAGGCCGTATGGAGATATGGCAGGGTCCGATCAGATACGTGCGGTATTGCACGGATCAGGATCGGACCGTTTGTACTAGTGGCCGTATGGTTATATGGCAGCGTTCGATCAGATACGTGCGGTACTGCACGGATCAGGATCGGACGGATCTTACTAGCCGGTTTTGGTTTAAGCTGGTCCTAGTTTAGTACAGTGTAGATTTTGTCTCATTGCATTTGTATCCGGACGGAATACAAATGCGGGTGAGTATGCACAGTGTGGGGTTTTCCTGTAATTTATTACGGGACCAGTTTTCTAGAGTTGCCATTTTGCTTTCCGTTCCGGCCGGTTTTCCTTTGTTCTTTCCCGGCCGGACTTTTTCGATGGAGGGGGTAATTTGCAGTTTTGCAAATTACACTTTGTGGAGGATTTATTTGCATAAGGATTAATTATGAAAGCATCTTTGCTTTTCTTGCATTCATTGTGATAAGAAAGGATTAGAAATGAAGTGAGGTTTGATTTGAGTTTAGTGATGATTATGCTTTGGATATGGTTACCCTCCACCTTTTACTACCATCACCTCCCTTCATGCTTCATAATCTTTTCCTCCACCATTTTCTAAGTAAGTTAGTTTTTTCATTAGAGAAGTAAGAAGAAGAAAAGAGAAGAAGAGAGAGCTTCATCTTTGAGAGAGGTTTTCATTCTTGATCTCATTCCATGCCAAGAAAAATGCAAGCACCATTTTTCTTATCTTTGTTTCCTCCATCCTCTTCAAATGGCAACCAACCCCAAAGTGAGACATACATTCTACATTACACTCCCTACAGCATATCTTGTGCATGTAGAGTAGCCGGCTTCATGCGCGAGTTGCCTCGGTATTGAGGTGGGAGCCCGTAAAAGTACCCGGCTTCGTGGTGCCCTTTCCGACGAGGAGGAGACTGACGGAGATCCCGCGAGGAGATCGGAGTGGAGATGAAGACCGGAGGACTCGGATCGTATGGTATACTTCTCTACCCCCTCTCTAGATAGCTTAGACTAGTTTAATGACACGATCTGGGGTTTAGTGCGCGGTGGTGCCGGTTTGCTAAGTCCGCAAAATTTAAAGTTTATCACCGTTTCCGCGTTTGGCCGTCGGGTTGACGGCCGGGGCACCGCCGTGCACTTACAGTTATAGCGGGTCATTGGACGACGATACTATGTTGATGATATATTTATGATAGTTGAAGAGTTATACATCGAGATATGAGATAAGAAATGTTACGATATTTATAATGGATCGCTTGGGCGATGTATACTCCTATGTAATGATAAGTATTAACGATACCGGATTGTATGAGACTTTAGATCAGTACCCAGATCATGATATTGTTGATGATATTAGAAGTGTACTAGATTTAGATCAGTACCCCCCTGCTCACGATATGTGATGATGTGGATATCAGATGAATAATGAGATAAATATGATATTTGACCCGTACCCAGATTTGGGATGCCGTACGATAGATTTATCGTACGGGAGATAGTTATGAGGATAGATCCGCACTCTTGACTCGAGGATATCATATTATTTATTGTATTGTACGTGATACTGTTGAGGCGAGATCACCGACTACTAGGTATATATGTAAGGATCGACTCAGACTTAGGCGGATTCCCTTACCCTTTTGACTGGGCTCGAGTCATACTCATTTCCAAAAGTGGGGAGTCGTGAGCATGTTTATATACAAAACTATATAACTCGGATTTTGGGTAGGTATATTTTCAGTGTTGCTGTTACTACATCACTTTCTGTATATTCATGATGTTTCATTGCATTGCATGCTTGTACATATGTTATATGTAATTATCATGAAAACCCTGCTGTCAGGACACCAGCACCATTACCGATGATGCGTATGTTCTACGTACACTTGCTTACCGGCTCACACACATCATCATCGGTAATTTCCATGTCACGTACACTTTAGAAAATACTATTTATTGACATAACTTGCTAGCGGATAGTTGTAACGTGTTATAAATTCATATGCTAGTTTAGCTATTGCATTCATTGCATGATAGCAGTTGCATTCACATATACCCATTGGTCATGCAGCATTACAGATATTTATGTCGATATTCACTGTTTACTTACTCTTGATTCTTGGATTTTGGATTCCATGAGATTTCTGGATTTGGGTGAAAACCGCAAGAATATATATAAACTTCTCTCTCTCCCCCCTCTTTTTAAAAAATGCAAGTTGCGGTTTTCCCATGATGTATGAGTCGTCCACCATGAGTTTTCATGATTGCTGTTGGATTTCGAGACCCGTTGTGAGGTGTGGATGAACCGTCTCGGGTACATGGTGGGCCCGGTAAGGTACCCCGGGGCAATAAGCTCGAGTTGTAGTCGATGAGCCTGGCAGGGAAGCACTACCTACCAGTGATTTTACCTGGCGTGTCGAATATCCGGAGGATACCATTCGTGGTCGTGTGATTGATGATAGGGGACGATCCGGACTGACGGAGCCCTAGATTTTGAGATTTGAGATATTGAGGTATTGAGATTTGATGATACAGGCCAGTCCGGATAGCCGGAGCCTGAGATATTGAGATATTGGGATTTATGTTTTGTGTCGATGCTAGACATTGTTTATGTTGATTTCATTGATGATACCTCGTTTTAAATATACAGAAATCTCACTAAGTTATGAAAGCTGGTTTCTTCATTTACATGTACTCTGTTTTCATGCATTCATATGATATGTTGCTACCTGAGGCACTGACACGAGCACATGGAATTACACCTATGTATAGATGTTTACCCATGCTACCTTTTCTTACTTCAGACTTATCATTTGAGGTTATATATATGTATATTGATCGTATTGACCTAGGATTGTGTCATACATACGATTTCTGCTCGTAGATGTTTTCTTCTCATGAGTTGGCAACTCACTCCCGTTGTGCCACAGTTTCTTGAAGGTTTTTCCGCACAGATTTCATTGCGGTTTTGCTGGTACACTGCCCCTTTCGGGTGATTGCTTGGGTAGGTGGGTTCTTTTGCATCAGGACCACCATTGTATAATTATTATTTCATTTGTATCTAGTAAAACTCCATCAACCAGACATGTATATTTTATTGACTTAGAGACCAGTGATGTTTATTCTTTCGACCATAGAGTCGCGCGTTGTATTATTATGGATTTCATGTTGTTTTGAGTTTCATTTTGAGTTTTGATCCTCGCCCTTCGGCGTTGTATATTATATGCTTGCGTGGTTGTAGTCGTCAATTGACGAAGAGCTAGCTCCCGCTTGGGGATGCCTTTATTCATTATGTATATATTTATCATGTTGTACCCCGTTCGGGGCTAGTATTTATAAAAGAAACTTTGCCGAAATTTTTAGAAAAGACTTGTGATTTTAAAAATGCATATTTCGGCTTATGTTGCTAAACTACTTGATTTAAATTGGTTTTTCCTTCACTCTACCGTTTTACATGGTTTGGTTTTCTGGGTTTCGGCTTACTTAGATTACGTACGCCTCGAGACGTTTCGTAGTTTAAGTGCCGGTCATGTTCTGTACTTTTCGGGTCGTGACACCGATGATGATGTGTGTGAGCCGGCAAGCAAGTGTACGTGGAGCATATGTATCATCGGTAATTGTGCTGGTGTCCTGAAAGCATGGGTTCATAGTAAGTAAAGAAAACACATTTATAAGCTTGCGATATGATGAGAACATGAATACAACAGAAAATGAATAGTAAATGAAACATTAGAGAATATACATTTCTATGTACGAGTCATACAATTTGGCATTTGACATAGCACGAATCGTGGTTTTCAGAAAATAGGGCCTGTCTTTAAAATACCCACGATTCGTCAGTTTTGAAAATAAGTATGACTCGAGCCCAGTCTAACATCTACCTGATAAACTACAGGACTAAACGAAGAGAATAATCGAAAGTGTAAGGAAATCCACCTAAGTGTTAGTCAATATATATATCTAGTAGTCGGGGATCCCGCCTCAATAGCATCACATATGATAAAATATATAATACGACATTCTCGAGTCGAGAGTGCGGATCAATCATCATATTTATACATCGTACGGTAAAATCCATCGTACGGCATCCTAAATCGGTGTACGGTCAATATCACATATAACACATTACTTATCTTGTATCATTATAATCATAATCTGAATTAGATGTACTGATCTAAAGTCTAGTACATTCCGATACCATCAACATATATATATATATATATATATATATATATATATATATATATATATCGACGTGTGTATGGAAACACATCGCCGAACGATTCGCTATAAAATCATGTCGTGTCTCATCACACGACCCAAATCACACCACCGATCTCATAGCATCATGCCCAATCATATCGACTCATCTCCATGTATCATATACTATCCTTATCAAACATGTATACGTATACATACATATATATATATATACATACTTACATACATATATGTATGTATATATATATATCCCCATATACGCACAAGAAAATCAAATGTCTGCGTGTGTGCGTGCGTGTGTGCAAATCATTACTCTAGGGTTTCGCAACTAAGAAACTAAACTAAAAGAATTTTCCTACAGTTACGCTAAAACTAACCCAAAGTCACCTAAGCATTTCTTGCTAAGTATACACATCTCATAAAACACATAAGTATATATATATATATATATATATATATATATATATATATCATAACGCATTTGCGACCTACACTACGAAACTGCGGGGGTGCTACACGCCATCCACCCGACTTCCCCCGTAGATATATATTTACTCAACTTGATCCTTACTTGCCAAAGTCGATGTCGCCATCCTCTTCTTCATCGTCCGAAGTCCACGTGAGGGTACCTACATATCACATATATCGTATCGCATCAAAAAGTCCGATTCAAAACAAAAACGACACGCGAATCACACATAGGTTAAAACCTATGGTCAACGCATGCAAGAATAATCAACATCTCCCGATATCGACGTACAAACGTCAAGTGCCCGAGACAAAACACAAATACTAAAATCCAAGTCATAAATAGTCGCAAAACCAAAGCAGCAACATAAGAAAACACTTCCAGATTTTGTTTCTGGTGAAATTAGCCAATTTTGCATATGTGGGGGGTCTATTTTACTGAAAATGGAGCTATGGACCAAGCACGAACCTAATTGGAAGTACCCAGGCCACAAATTGCGGCCATGAGGAATTTATTTGCGGCCAAGAATGGGAGATGGGGCCTCTAGTCTTTAGGGTATACTCCAAATCACCTGCACACTTTACTGTAATTGCTAAATATTTTTCAGGTGCCCCGGGTTGTAGCAGATCTCTAAATATTGTCACAATTCTCACAAAAACCCGATATCGGCAAATCTAAAGTTCATGGTTTAGGGTCTAGCCTTTGGTTTTGCCCATAATACTAAAGCTACAGGGGTTTAAGGTCACTACTAAAGCTCATTAGCACCATCTCAACTCAAATAGATCGCTAACCTTCATCTAGGAATTTTCAACCATCATTAAACTACACTTAAACACTTCTAAACTAAAATGGATGCTAAAGGAATTGAAACACTACACTAATAATGAAAGAATTACCTCATTTGGGAACTCAAGAAAATGCTTGAGTTGCCCCTAGTGATCAAAATCCAATCTTTCTTGGTTCCCCATGCTTGTAGTGAGCTTGTGCACATTTTTAATGAAGGGGATGAAGTGTTTTGATGTATTTTTGATGGAGTTGTGGGGAGGTTGAGGTGGTGGAGGGAGGAGGGCAGCCTAGTGAGGAGAAGGAAGGAAAAATGATGAAGAAAATGAGGGAAAAACAATTGTGAGCCATGGTCAAATGACCCCTCACCTCTCTCTCTTCTCTCTCATGCCCATACTTCTTTCTTTATTCTTTTCTTTTCCTTTTTCTTTTCTTTTTTAAAACTCCAACAAAACATAAACCAAATAACAAATGAAATGGTGCTTGGTTTTCAAACAATAAAGGAAATGTAACAAGTATTATGCAACATATCATGTTGCATGTCATGCACATATCATACATAATGAAAAATTAGTAACACTAATCGAGTTTAGTAATAACCCATATACAATTAACTTTATAATTTTTTTAAAGTGTCTAAATCATATAATATTCTTTCAAAAATCCACATTCAAATGTATGTTCCAATATTTCCCAATTTATCGGTATTTAATTATACCATATCATTAAAACTAATTTCACACATTAAAATATTCATAATATTTATTATTTTAATTATTTAATTTCCCAAAAATAATATTTTATTTTTCTGAAATGTTACAGATGTTATGTACGAGACCGGATGTAGCATACTCACTAGGTGTAGTGAGTAGGTATAAATCAGATCTTGGGGAAAAGCACCGGACAACTGTTCATATCAGATTTTTGCATTTTCATACCGCCCAATTTTTATCACATTGCATATCGGTAGATACTCTTGAGTCGTGTTTGCTAGTCAATTGCAGGATACAGGTTCTCGGCTCTAAACGGTGAAATTCATGAAAAAACACGACAAAACCCGGGTTCCTGCCAACCACAGATAAAACACGGATCTCCGCTCTTTATCCGTCTGTTGCCACACACCAGTTTAAGAGAAAAAATGGCAAATCAATGTCATTTTCATGCACAAGGCTCAATGGCAACACAAGATCCAAGAAATCTACGCAGAGCTCGAGGAAATCATGACAAAAAGATCCACATCAAATCACCTTTTGCTCAACAGAAATTCTGGAAAAATCGTGAAGAAAATATGAGAAAATACATATACCAGAATAAAGGGCACACAAAACCAGGAAAAGCCAAAAAAAATGATGGACCAATTCCTCTAAAGTGCCGCGGTTCCGCGGCAATAGCAGGCTTAGGCCGCGGAACCGCGGCCGTACTGTGGCGGCAGATTGTCAAACTTTGGGGGTATTTTGGTTTTTGCATGTAGAGGCAGAATTTTACCCTAGATTTCCAGTTCCCTTCCTATAAATAGCCCAGAACCTTGTGAAGCCAAAGGGGTGCATAATCTTGTATTTTTCTAGGTTTTAGAATACTTGTTCTTCTTCCTCTTCTCATCTCTTCTCCATTAAAACTTGTAGTGAGCTTTTGTGAGTGAAGAATGATGAATAAAGAAGTTCCTTTTGTTATTATATCATGTCTTGTTCTTTAGTTAAATTATCATTGCTTGTAATTTTTATTTGTTAACTTAGTTGTTGTTATTTCTTTCTTTTCTCTTTTCCTTTATCCTTAAACAACCATGATGCTTACGCTTGATCCTTGCCAAGATGAGGTCGCAAATAGCTAGTTGTTATCTTCTAATCTCTTTCTTTCTATCTTCCTCTTTTGTTTTGTTTTCTTTTCATTATGATGTGTGAGTAGTTTCATACTTGTTAGGGTAGGATAAGGGAAGTTTGAGAGAAGGAAATCTCTCTCACTCTTTCCTTGCCCAACATCTTAAAATCGACTCCCGTTAATTGAACCACAATCCGCTCCTTACGGCACCCTATCCTACATGATAGCGGTGATTCCGTAGTGAGACCGGTTGTGGTTGACTTAACCGGAGGTTATGGCTAAGAGCCAAGAACGGACGGACAAGCACCAAAAGGAAGAACTTATGCGTTGGAAAGCCTAGCTTATACTCGCAAGTTCCTTCCTAGTCGTGCTAATCCCCGTTGTTGCCGATTACCGTAACACCGATATTAAGAGTGGCAACGAAAGAGGTGAGCGACTCCTAACTCAAACTAACCTAATCCTAACCCTAACAAGCTCTCTTTACATATCATTTTAACACTTAATTAATCACAACAAAATCTGGAAAACTGGACTTAACTCGTTAAAGCACATAGAAAAAGATTCCCATCTCCCTGCGGACGACCTGTACTCAACCGGCTAGCTACAAGCGAAACCGTCTTGATTGCGGTAATTAACTAAACTTAAACACGCAGAATCTCTACCAATCAAATGGCGCCGTTGCCGGGGAAATGGTAGTTTATTTCTTTGTGTAATTTCGGGTTAACTTGTGAAAATAAATATAACCGAAAAACAAAAAAAAAATATACTTCGTAAAAAAATCATTTTGTTTTTTTTGATTAGTTTTTGTGCAAGTATGCAGGATAATACGGAGTTCAAGTTCAGTGCCAAAGACGTGGGAAGATAGACCCACATTTCGCGGCTACACCGCGACGGATCAAAACGAAGCAAACGGTCTACTGTCAAAATCTGGAGCAGGTACAGTGAGCAAATAAAAATTCAGAAAATCCAAACAAGCAGAGGACACCAACAGGAGCTCACACCAGAAAAACGGAGCCCCAACTCCACCACTACGCCGCGGAACCGCGGCATTGGCGTGCTTAGGCCGCGGAACCGCGGCGGTTTGGTGGAGTCAACCGCCCAAATTTCCCTGTAAGTCTCTAACTCCTCCCCACTCCTATGGACTCCAATAAATTGTGTTTTCTGCAGCATTCTTTGCGCAAACTCTCTTCCCCCTTCCAATAAACTGT
The DNA here is from genome assembly GCA_030015575.1 of Agapanthus africanus. Taxonomy (NCBI): domain Eukaryota; kingdom Viridiplantae; phylum Streptophyta; class Magnoliopsida; order Asparagales; family Amaryllidaceae; genus Agapanthus; species Agapanthus africanus. Next base: position 216,231,996 of record JASDDO010000004.1, read on the forward strand.
TCTTGTGCAGGATTCTTTGCGCCGTGCTAAAAATAAAAATTGTTTGCAGTTGATTTGTTATCGCTTTTCATTAATTAATACGGACTTAAGGGGCTTGAAACCAATTCAGATTGGGTGGGGATATCATCACCCTTCCCAGGACCCCAAAAATCACAAAAAGCATATGCATTGACCATTGTTAAATTAAAAAATCCTAGACTCAGCCCTAAGGACTTCGCGCTCAATAGGACAGAGGACTAGTTACAGGCATCGGCCGTTTATCCTATCTGACTTTTGCGGTGCCTAGGCAAGTGTGACGAAGGCAAGTGATTATTTAATTAAGGAACTTCGCGAAAGCGTTGGACAACCTCCCACTTACCTGGCACTTATCTGGCCGCATTAGATGGAGAAGAGGCGGTTTGAGGTCCTATTTCTAGCCCTCTGGAACAGTTAGGAGCTGTCTAGCAGACCTAGGTGACCCTAGATCAAGGTGAGATTGTGCATATCTTATTTGTGATTGCTTAAAGCCGTAAGTCCGTACATATTTCTGTAAAGATCTTTCTTAAAAAAAAAGGAAAAAAATCAAAAACTTTTATAAAAACTTGTCCTTTGTCGCCAAATCCATTTTTCACCCACCACCCATCGTTTTTCTCCATTGACGTTTTCTTACCCTCACCTTCTCCGCTTTGACTATACTAAACTCGTTTAGTGTATGTCCGCTTGGACTCGGGACACTAGCGCCCGTCTAGTCCGCGTTACGTTAGTCGCTACCGACTACGCGATCGACTCAGACGTCGAAACTCCGTCCACTCCTCTTTCACCCCTTCCTTTGCCGGCCAACTCCGACGTTGACCGGAATTCTGTTCATACATCTTCACCTTCACCTTCACCAACCTCTTCTTCCCCGATGTCGGGATTTAATCCGAACATCTCTTTGACTACCCCTGGATTGGCTCCACCTCCTACGGAGACCAATAACCCACCACCACCGCCTGTTGTAGCGCCGCAGCGAATCGCGCTCCAGGATCGTTTCTATCCCACCCGTTCTGCACTTCCCACCTGCCTTTCTCTTCCACCGGCCAATGGGGACAACTTTGAAACTAAGCCCCACTTCATCAACATGCTTCCACGATTTCATGGGCTTGAATCTGAAGATGCTTATATCTTCATCAATAAATTTCAAAACGTCTGTGCCATGATGAAAACCACCCAGCTGTCGGACGATGCTATACGTCTATGGGTCATTCCGTTCACTTTATGCAATCTTGCTGAAAAATGGCTATATAGCACCGCTTCCCATTCCATAACCAGTTGGGACGAGTTTGTTGAAGCGTTTCTCAAAAAGTTCTATCCGAATCATAAAAACGCAAGGATTCGCAATGAAATCAACCAATTCTCTCAGCTTCCTTCTGAACCCTTCTGGAAGTGCTTTGACCGGTACAAAGACCTTCTTGTTCAGTGTCCTCACCACGGTATAGAGAAATGACAACTTTGCCAAACCTTATACGAGGGCCTGAACCCAGCAACAAAGCAGTTGTTGGAAACCATCTGTCAGGGCCACTTCCTATCGAAATCTAACGAGGAAGCGTGGCAATTCTTTGACGACCTTGCGGAGCAAACGCTACAATGGGAGAGCACCAGACCGACTTCTTCTTCTTCTACCTCCACTTCTACCGGTCAGTCTAGGGTAGGAATTCACCAACTTGATGTCTCTATTGCGATGAAAGCTGAAATGGCTGCAATAATAAGAAAGCTTGAAGCGATAGAGAGCAAATTTTCTTCTCCTGCTCCTGCCCCTATTCTTCCCCTTCGTACCATTTGCGCTTGTTGTTCCAATCCTTCTCACTTGACCGAAGAGTGTCCTTACAATCCACCATCGCAAGGACAGGATCAGGTTAATGCTGCATTCCAGCAAAGACCGAGGAATGATCCATACTCTTCCACCTACAATCCCGGTTGGAGGAACCATCCCAATTTCGCCTGGAATCAGAATCAGAATCAGAATCAATTCCAAGGCAACAATTTCCAAAGGCCCCCTCCGCCGCAACAACAAGCGCAACAACAAACTCAGTTTCAGCAGCCCTTCCAATCCCAACCTTTTCAAAATCAGACGAACAACTTTGCACCCAACAATTCTTTTCCACCAAACAACTTTGTTCCGTCAAACAACGATAAGGTTTCCTCACTCGAACGAAGTCTGGAGCGTTCGTTAAACAATCGACTCAGTCCACCGCCAACATCCTGTCTTCCATTCAGTCCTTAGTGCAACACACTGCCGCACACGGGCAAAGCATCAAGATCATCGAGGCCCAGATTGCACAGCTGAACGCGGCCTTAAGCGAGCGAGAGAAGGGGAAGCTCCCGTCCCAACCACTCCCGAATCCCGGTCACCCACATAATGTACATGTTGCTCTTGAACAACAGAATCATAATGTGAGTGCCGTGACCACATTGAGATCGGGAAGGATGCTGCAAAACAACATTGGCACACGGATCAACGATGTCACCCCGGCCGCTTCTTCTTCTTCTTCTTCTTCTTCCCCTGCTTCTTCGTCTTCTGAGCCTATTCTCCGTTCTTCACTAGGCTTCCTTCCTCTTCTTCTTCTCTGAACGGACCCACTCCTCACTCCACGAAAACACCTGTTCTGGGATCCGTTCCAACTCCACAATCTCCTCCTCCAACATTAGACTCAACCAATTTTAAAAATGTTCCATTTCCAAACCGGTTGAGGTCTAATAAACAAAATCCTCAGATGGAGAAGATTCTGGAGTTATTTAAGCAGGTTAACATTAACATTCCTCTTTTAGATGCTGTCCAACAAGTCCCGTCCTACGCGAAAATCTTAAAGGACTTGTGCACGAAAAAGAGGAAGTCTCAGGTACCCAAGAAAGTTTTCTTGGCTAGTGCTGTGAGTGATGCCCTTACCCAATCTTTAACACAAAAATGGAAGGACCCTGGCTGTCCTACGATTTCTATTACTATTGGGGATAAGAACATCAACCGCGCACTATTAGATCTTGGTGCCAGTGTTAACCTGCTTCCGTACTCAGTATACGAGCAATTAGGCGTAGGAGAGCTGAAACCCACGCACTGCACTCTCCAAATGGCCGACCGATCGATCACCCATCCTAGGGGTGAGCTAGAGGATGTGTTAATAAAAGTCGGGGACTTCATATTCCCCGTTGACTTCATTGTACTAGACACACAGCCTGTAGCTAACCCCCGGAATCAAATTCCGGTGATACTCGGTCGCCCATTCCTTGCAACCTCAAATGCTGTGATCAATTGTCGCAATGGTTCGATGAACCTCTCTTTTGGAAACATGAAGATTGAACTCAACATTTTTAGGTTGAGGAATCAGCCCGCCGAACCTAATGCTCATATACTGGACGTCTGCTCGATCCAGGAGATCACTCCAGAAGAATGTGAATTCGAGGAGTTTCTATTTGAACACGATAATCTTGACGCCACTAGTGCGTTCCTCCTCGAACCTGCTGCTGTTTCTACGCCCGACAACGACTACGAGTGTTTTACGTTCTCGAACGATCTTAACCGCGCACAACCCGAGTTTGAATCTTTCGAATTTCCGGATGAGTTACCTGAACCATCCGACTCGGTCGCTTACACTCGTTTTGAACCTTTGCTGGAATCTTTTGAGTTCGAGACCTCTGCACCAATCTTGCCTTCAATCGTCTCACCTCCAACGCTCGAACTCAAGCCTTTGCCGTCTCACCTTAAGTATGCTTACTTAGGTGAAAACGAGACCCTTCCTGTCATCATTTCGGCTTCTCTAGCTCCCGAGCAAGAGAAAGCCCTTCTCGCGGTCTTGCACAGCAACAGGCAAGCTTTTGGCTGGTCCATGGCGGACATTAAGGGGATTAGTCCCCTGATCGTTGAGCATCACATTCATCTGATGGATGATGCCAAACCAGCCCGGGATCCACAAAGACGTCTCAATCCAGTCATGAAAGAGGCTGTGAAGAAGGAGATCGTAAAATGTCTAGATAGTGGTATCATTTACCCTATCTCTAATAGCCAGTGGGTTAGCCCCATCCACGTTGTCCCTAAGAAATCAGGTATAACGGTCATCACTAACGAGGCAAACGAGTTAATCCCTACTCGCACCCAAACTGGGTGGTGAGTGTGCATTGATTACAGAAAACTCAACGCCGCAACACGGAAAGACCACTTTCTGCTACCTTTCATTGACCAAATGCTTGAACGATTGGCCGGACACGAGTACTACTGCTTTCTTGATGGCTACTCTGGCTATAATCAAATTCCCATCGCCGAAAAAGACCAGGACAAGACCACATTCACTTGTCCTTTCGGCACGTTTGCATATCGTCGCATGCCCTTTGGGTTATGCAATGCGCCCGCTACCTTCCAGCGGTGTATGATGGGAATCTTCTCAGACATGGTGGAAAAATTTCTGGAGATCTTCATGGATGATTTCTCCATCTTCGGCGATTCCTTCAACGAGTGTCTGCTGCATCTTGACGCTGTCCTTACCCGATGTAAGGACAAGAATCTCACTTTGAATTGGGAGAAGTGCCACTTCATGGTGCGAGAAGGTATTGTCTTAGGACATATCATCTCGCAAAATGGCATAGAGGTTGACAAAGCAAAGATTGAGGTCATTTCCAATCTTCCTCCTCCCCGATGCGTCAGAGATATCCGAGCCTTCCTTGGCCATGCCGGTTTTTATAGACGGTTCATCAAGGACTTTAGCAAGATTGTTAGGCCCTTGACTCTTTTGCTGGCCAAGAATACGCCATTCGACTTCAACTCGAGCTGTGTGACTGCATTTGAGTCATTGAAACGCTCACTCACTTCTGCTCCCGTTCTTTCTTCACCTGACTGGACGCACCCATTTGAGATTATGTGCGATACATCCGACTTTGCCATTGGTGCTGTCCTTGGACAACACATCAACAAGATGCCGCACGTAATCTATTATGCGAGCCGAACCCTGAATGACGCCCAACTCAATTATACAACAACTGAGAAGGAATTCTTAGCTGTTGTATTTGCTTTAGAAAAGTTCAGGCCCTACCTCATCGGCTCTCCAGTCATTGTCTACACTGACCATTCTGCTCTGCGCCATCTTTTTGCGAAGAAAGATGCAAAAGCTCGATTAATACGTTGGATCCTCTTGCTTCAAGAGTTTGACCTTGTCATTAAGGACAAACGAGGATGTGAAAACGTAGTTGCCGACCATCTCTCACGACTTCCTTCTTCGCCTTCGCTTCCAATCCCGATCAACGACGTTTTCCCGGATGAACAGCTCTTGACAGTATCTCGCGAACCCTGGTTCGTAGATATTGTGAACTATTTGGCCACGGGATTACTACCGACTGAATGGTCAAGTCAGGACAGACTTTGCTTCTTATCCCAAGTAAAACACTTTTACTGGGACGAACCCTATTTGTTCAAGTACTGTCCCGACCAGATTATTCACCGGTGTGTCCCTGATGAGGAATTCAAGAGTGTGCTGTCATTTTGCCACGATCAAGCATGTGGCGGGCATTTTGGCCCCAGAAAGACAGCTGAGAAGATCTTGCAATGTGGTTTCTACTGGCCACAACTCTTCAAAGACGCTCATGACTATTGCAAGACTTGCTCCCGGTGCCAACACTTGGGCCGGATATCCCGGAGGAACGAGATGCCGCTCCAACCGATCTTGGTTGTGGAGATTTTCGATGTTTGGGGGATAGATTTCATGGGGCCGTTTCCCAGCTCTTTTGGGAACTTGTACATCCTTCTCGCTGTTGATTACGTCTCTAAATGGGTCGAGGCTGTGCCCAGCCGGACTAACGACAACAAGGTTGTCGTTAGGTTCCTTAAAGAAAACATTTTCTCCCGGTTTGGGCACCCCCGAGCGATCATTAGCGACAATGGAAGTCATTTCTGCAACAAGACTTTCGAGGCCTTAATGCGGAAATACTCCATTAATCATAAGCTATCCATGCCCTACCACCCCCAAACCTGCGGGCAGGCCGAAGTTTCAAATCGGCAAACCAAGCAGATACTGGAGAAGACGGTTTCCAAGAACCGTAAAAATTGGTCGCTGAAACTCACTGATGCCCTTTGGGCATTTCGAACCGCTTATAAGACCGACCTTCGCATGTCTCCCTATCGGCTTGTGTATGGAAAAGCCTGCCACCTACCTGTCGAAATAGAGCATCGCGCATTTTGGGCGATAAAGGAGCTGAATCTGTCTCTCGAAGATGCGGGCAGCCATCGGAAGCTGCAGTTGAATGAACTGAGCGAGCTTAGGGATGAGGCTTACGATAACGCAGTTGTCGTTAAGAACCGAACGAAGGTGTTTCACGATAAACACCTTTTGCGCAAAACCTTCGTACCTGGTCAGCAGGTACTGCTTTACGACACCAGACTTCACTTCCATCCAGGAAAGCTCAGATCTCGCTGGAAAGGGCCGTATTTTGTGCGGAATGTGTATCCACAGGGCGCTGTGGATTTGGAAAATCCAAAGGACGGTTCATTTTTCAAAGTAAACGGACACCGATGCAAACCGTACCTTAGCGCCGAACCAACAGAGGAGCTCCTGTTCTTACAGGAGCCGGTTTACCCTGCATAATCTTCCTCTGCCTACCTCCAAACTTCGGTTATCCAGCCAAGAACAGTGGACACTGTTCCAAATAAGTTTGGGGGTATGTACCATTTTGTATATATTCTTTTTCTTTTCTTTAAAAACAAAAAAAAAAAATTATATCGCTAACCGACAATTTTGACCCTTCAAATGATCTCTTCATGCGATGACAGTGAGGACACTGTCCAGTTTAAGTTTAGGGGTACGCTCGGTACGCATTTCTTACCTTCGCATTCATATGTATATTTTGCATCTGCATATTAAAATCCATAAAATCCATAAAAATCTGAAAATTTTCTAAAACCATAAAAACTTTTCTATCAAGTTAACTAGTGGTAAAACTCTGATTCAACATTTCGACGGTTTTGGTTGATAAAATAATAATAACTAAGTCTTATGTTTAGATTTTGAAAACCTGAAAGATAACTCTCCTTTGAAGTTAACTATAGCTGATATACGTCTTTACACCACACTACACGTGTCGTGAGTTTTTGGAAATTAGATGACAAGTCTTTTATGTTTAAAAACTTTTAAACAGATCAATGATTTTCTGAGGATCAAATAGGTTTGTTCTGAAATAAGTAATATCAAGAATGGTTTATGAAGTGAGTGAATATGAAGGAATGTTATTGATGCCTTAATTGGAACTAAGTCTGAACAATAACCCATCTGAAACTTGATTGGAATGATTACACACCAAACCCACTAAACACGTCTTTTATCCAAAAAATTAACTGAACTGCCGGTTATATCTCCATTCATATTAAATCATCTAATTTTCACGCCAAACTGTCTTTTGTTTTTGGACCTAGGTAACTTGAGTAATTAAGTCCGCTGGGGTGTTTCTACACCTAATGCCCTAAAACCAACTGGTTTGGGTGCATTGGCCCAAAGCTCGCTAAGAAGCCTAGAAAGTCCAGATTAAAACAAAATCAAGCAAGTGTTCTCTCAGAGTTAAAATTCCTAACGGTTCTTTGTGAGAAAATAATCTTGATAAAAGACAGGCTTTTATAAAAAATTTAGCGGAGATATGAAGGTTTTATTCTATGATAAAGACTATTGCACGTTCACAGAGGTGTGTATGAAATGAAAACAAGAAAAAGGTGGAGTGAAGAATAAGACCTAGTTTCCTGTTAGGGAAGATAGAAATTCTAGAGTTGAAACTTTACTGGAAAACGAAACTTGAAAATTGCTTAACTCTTTATAAAACTTATGTGATCCTTTCAAAATTTTTATCTGGGCTTTATTGTGTGACATGATGACGTAAATCGATCCTTCTGGAAACTTAACCACACTATTTGCACTGCACGTAAAGACATATAAAATCTGTAGTTAAATAAGAAGCGGGGTGTGAAAAATAAGGGCTTGATAGCCTAGACTTGGGATCATAGAATTTTCATTTTCTGAAAACAAAACTTTAGGGTTTTGAATCATAGTAATTTCGCAAAACTAGCTTGACCAGATTTTGTGGGTAGTATCCGCTGAAAACCTTCAGGAGACAACACTCCTCCTACCAGGGACACCTAGAGGTTTAACGGCTTATTGCACATGCTCAGTGCAATCGCGTTCCCTGCGAAAGTGAGGTTAGGAAATTTTTTGTGAATAAATTGGCTTTGCTCGGGACGAGCAAATGATAAGTTTGGGGGTATTTGTTCATATCAGATTTTTGCATTTTCATACCGCCCAATTTTTATCACATTGCATATCGGTAGATACTCTTGAGCCGTGTTTGCTAGTCAATTGCAGGATACAGGTTCTCGGCTCTAAACGGTGAAATTCATGAAAAAACACGACAAAACCCGGGTTCCTGCCAACCACAGATAAAACACGGATCTCCGCACTTTATCCGTCTGTTGCCACACACCAGTTTAAGAGACAAAATGGCAAATCAATGTCATTTTCATGCACAAGGCTCAATGGCAACACAAGATCCAAGAAATCTACTCGGAGCTCGAGGAAATCATGACAAAAAGATCCACATCAAATCACCTTTTGCTCAACAGAAATTCTGGAAAAATTGTTAAGAAAATATGAGAAAATACATATACCAGAATAAAGGGCACACAAAACCAGGAAAAGCCACCAAAAATGATGGACCAATTCCTCTAAAGTGCCGCGGTTCCGCGGCAATAGCAGGCTTAGGCCGCGGAACCGCGGCCGTACTGTGGCGGCAGATTGTCAAACTTTGGGGGTATTTTGGTATTTGCATGTAGAGGCAGAATTTTGCCCTAGATTTCCAGTTCCCTTCCTATAAATAGCCCAGAACCTTGTGAAGCCAAAGGGGTGCATAATCTTGTATTTTTCTAGGTTTTAGAATACTTGTTCTTCTTCCTCTTCACATCTCTTCTCCATTAAAACTTGTAGTGAGCTTTTGTGAGTGAAGAATGATGAATAAAGAAGTTCCTTTTGTTATTATATCTTGTCTTGTTCTTTAGTTAAATTATCATTGCTTGTAATTTTTATTTGTTAACTTAGTTGTTGTTATTTCTTGTTGTTTCTTTCTTTTCTCTTTTCCTTTATCCTTAAACAACCATGATGCTTACGCTTGATCATTGCCAAGGTGAGGTCGCAAATAGCTAGTTGTTATCTTCTAATCTCTTTCTTTCTATCTTCTTCTTTTGTTTTGTTTTCTTTTCATTATGATGTGTGAGTAGTTTCATACTTGTTAGGGTAGGATAAGGGAAGTTTGAGAGAAGGAAATCTCTCTCACTCTTTCCTTGCCCAACATCTTAAAATCGACTCCCGTTAATTGAACCACAATCCGCTCCTTACGGCACCCTATCCTACATGATAGCGGTGATTCCGTAGTGAGACCGGTTGTGGTTGAATTAACCGGAGGTTATGTCTAAGAGCCAAGAACGGACGGACAAGCACCAAAAGGAAGAACTTATGCGTTGGAAAGCCTAGCTTATACTCGCAAGTTCCTTCCTAGTCGTGCTAATCCCCGTTGTTGCCGATTACCGTAACACCGATATTAAGAGTGGCAACGAAAGAGGTGAGCGACTCCTAACTCAAACTAACCTAATCCTAACCCTAACAAGCTCTCTTTACATATCATTTTAACACTTAATTAATCACAACAAAATCTGGAAAACTGGACTTAACTCGTTAAAGCACATAGAAAAAGATTCTCATCTCCCTGCGGATGACCTGTACTCAACCGGCTAGCTACAAGCGAAACCGTCTTGATTGCGGTAATTAACTAAACTTAAACACGCAGAATCTCTACCAATCAACAACTGTGAAGAACGTTCTTAAGTACTTAAGAAGAACGAAAGAAATGTTCTTGGTGTATGGTAACGGTGAACTCCAGGTCGAGTCCTTTATTGATTCGAGCTTCCAGAGTGATAAGGACAACTGAAAGTCAGTCTCGGGTTTTTTCTTCACCCTTAGTAGAGGGATGGTATGTTGGAAGAGTTCCAAGCTAGATACTGTAGCAGACTCAACGATAAAGGCTGAATACATCGCTACCAACGATGCTGCCATAGAGGCTGTCTGGCTGAAGAAGTTCATAAGATGAACTTAGTGAGGTTCCATCCATTGAGCATCCAATACCTGTGTATTGTGATAACAATGGAGTTGTGGCTTTGGCCAAGAAACCCCGGTCCCATCAGTGATCCAGACATATTCTTAGGCAGTATCACAAGATCAGGAAGATAATTGATCTCCAGGAAATCGAGGTCCGGAGAGTTGACACAGAGGATAACACAGCGGATCCACTCACAAAGGCCTACCCACAAATGCGATTCAAGAGATTTTTTGGGAAGTTGGGTATGAAATACTACAACAACTGGCCTTGGTGCAAGTGGGGGATTGTTAGGAATATGTATGCCCTAGAGGCCATTATTGCATGATATAATGGATGCTTGGACATATATATAGAGGACTTTCTTTCTCGACATGATAGTATACAATCTGGTTGCCTTTATCATAACATGTAGACTGGTATTATTATACTGTCTATCTCTTACATGTTGATAAAGCCCTTAAGATGTTAGCTTGACTACTAGGACTATGATGCGAATCATACTACTGGGACCAGGGTAGTCTAAAAGCACATCCTTCAATAGTTCCTAGTCAAAGGGATATCGAGACAGGGCATCGATATTCCAGAGTAGACTAGTGTGTACGTTTCTTGACCCTGTATGGGGCGATGGTTGATCCCATAGCCATTGGTGTTTGACATCAAATATTGTATACAGGTGCTCATTAAAGAATGGGTACACCGAACAGGACTCGCCGAGAACTCTTAGTTGGTATTATACCTATCGTTAGATAGCAGTTCTCTGGTGACACTAGTACATGTTAGTCTGTAGACCCAAGATCGTCATAGTGTCTTGGGTGGCTCCCACTGTGCTTTGATTTCCTCCCTACCACGGCTCAAAGGAGACGTGCAAACAGGTGAATTTTGGGTACAGTCCCAAGTCACATGGAGGCAATGAGCGATAGGAGGGGTTTCGTCTTTCCCTATATTGGGAGTTGATGTTGTGATATGCTCGATTGGCTATAACAGGAAGTCCCTGGCCAGGGCTGCTGTTGAGATTTACTGTTATATCAGCATGACTTATCAAGTTACTGGGGTCTGACGTTTACCACCCCTAGACTCGATATGCAACATATCAGATGAAGAGACCGAACTGTACGGTAGTGTTACTTATTGGATTCACGGAGAGTATGGACAAGTTTGCTTGTTGATTTTCTAATCGTTCAATACCCGGGTAGCCGTTACGTCCAACTAGTACCGCTGACGGCTTGTAGGTGACTAATATGATCATCATCTACTGCTGGCGTATTGACGAGTCTTTAGATTCCCACACAGAAGTTTCCTGGTTCAAGCGAAACAAAGTAGGGCACATATGGTGATATGTGCGTAGGCCTAATTAAATACGAGTATGTAACACCGTATTGTAATCTGGCAGTTATCTGTTATCAAGTTATGTTATATGTAATATAACCAGATTATCGAATCAAGTGTTGATTTGATAATGTGATACACAGATAAATGATATTACTCGGTCATATGTGATATAACCGGATTATTAAATCAAGTGTTGATTTAATAATTTGATATATATTATATTTGATGTGATTATATATTAACTAATATTTTTAGCTCACTAATTATGTTTCTTAATATATATTAATATATATATATATATATGAAGTATGGCATGTTTTCTATTTTATGAAAATAGAAAATGAGGTGTAAATTGAAGAAATATTTGTGGTATAGTTCAAGGCATGGTTTATATATTTGTTTATTCATTTGTTTGCACTATTGAAGCATGGTGCATTATATCTATTGTTTTTTAATCCATGCTTCAATAATGTGTGATCATATAGTTTCCATTCTTCACTTGCTCAAGGGTTAAGCTCTTCATGCTTTAGCCATTTTTCTTGAGTTGCTCTTATGCTCTCTTGCTTTCTACACTTTCCTCACCTCATCTCCAAGCTCAAATCCCTCACATGTGATGTGAATCTTGAGCTTGTGAGAACCCTAGTGAGATTTCAAATCCCCTACTTCACCATCACACACTAAACTAGCAATTTGGTGTGGTGTGTTTCTTTTACTAATAGGAGATTAGTGAAGAGGTAGCTTAAGCTAGTGGGCTTCGGGTGGATCATTTTCAGCACGATGGTCATCGGAGAAAGCTCGTTCATTCCCTCAAGTGGAACCTAGTGGAATCGCGTGGACTACTACACGGAGCATAAGAAGAGAAGGACACGGTCTACAAAGGTTGTAAGCTCATTCTCTTCTCATAGTTTAGTTGATATCTTAGTTAAACCTTAATCATCTAGCTAAAGATCTTGTTAAGTGATAGTTAGCACCCTAAAAATTTATAAATGGCATGCTTGTTGCTACTAAAACCAAGTGGTGGTGGCAACGTACACTTTCACCACGGAGGGGCGCTCAAGTTACCGGATTCCGCGGAGTGCTGGATGGCCCATTCACTTTGTTTATTGGGGTTGCCTCACTTCTGGGATGGGTGGGTAACTTGCCGCGCTCGTAGGGGTCTAGGTTTTCATTGCACGGGCTATCCACACGACCAGGAACGTCAGGTTTTATTTGCGACTCAAATAAAACCCGAGGCTCCAAGATTATCCACCATTCTGTGTTACTTGCTAAGATTCTGTGATGTTGCTTATTATCATGACTAGGACGAATGTTATATATATTTATTTATATACTAATAGATGTTGTATATGTTTTGCAGCCGCGCCAATCCAGCCCCCTGCCACGACCCGAAATTGGCATGTGACGACCCTTAAACTACGCAACGTCTACAGGCGTAACACAATTTAAGTAAGCCGAAAACCCAGCAATCTAAATCATCAAAAGTAGTAAGAAATAAGAACAATTTTTAAACCTTTGAAATCTCAATCCAAATTCTTTAAAATTCCAACTTTTATTCCTTTAAAATTTTGGCAGCACCTCCTTTGTAAAAACCAGCCACAAAAATGGGTACAACATAAATATAAGTAAAGTATCCCCAAACGGGAGCAAAAACACGCCCAAAGGCGGAAAACAACCACCACAACAGATATACGACGCCGTAGCGAAGAAATAAAAAGGCGATATAAATAAAACTGCATAAGAGATAACCAAGTCACAAAATAATATACAATATCGTCCTCACATCAAGTCTCTAAGTCATACAAGATAATGGTAGATGGAGAGTACAGGGTACAACGAATATACAATAAGCAACATGAACGGATAACCACAAAACCAACCTAAAGCAAAATTGCACACTGTGAGCCGAAGCGGTATCCGCAGCAAAAGATAATACGATAGATGATAATAGCCCTGCCTCTGACTAATGTGAGGATCAACCTGCAAAACACTGCGGCACAACGGGGGTGAGTTGCCAACTCGTGAATAGTAAATAACATATGCAGGTAATCGCAAGTATGCACGTACAGCGCGAATCTAACATAAGAAACTAATAGCAATAAAAGTCATATGTGTGCAATAGTCATGAAAGGTACACTAACGGTTACTACAAATACATGAAAAAATAATTTGACAATCTGTATGCAATAATCATGTAAGGTACTAAATCAGGTACTACTAATACATGAAGTAATAATATGACAATGTATATATGCAACAGTCATGAAAGGTACTCTAACAGGTACAACTAATACATGAAGCAGTGTATAAACAATAAATGTGGAGTATGGGATGAAACATGTCATTTCCATGGAATCCTGATATCGTGGTAGGACCACAGTCCATTAAGACATTCCAATTCCCAATTTCCTCAAATCAACCCCCAAATTGGCTCTCATATTATTTAAGTCTCACAAATTCTGAATGTACAATATCAAGTAAATTTCATATATCCTAAATCCAATATCAAGTCAACCTCATATATATCCTGTATCCAATATCAAACCAATCTCCTATATCCCAAATTCAACATCAAATGAATCTCATATATCCTAAGTATAATTGCATGAATAATTATGATGAAGTATATGAATTTATATGTATACATATATATTAGCATCCCATTCCACTAATATATATATATATATATATATATATATATATATATATATATATATAACAGCGTCCCCTTCCACTGTTATATATAATTAGGAGTAAAAATATCAGGAAACCAAGTGTCAAGCATCGACACATAAATACTGATCTATCAGGTGCTGTCACCACGACTGGCCCCCTGATAGGTACGTATCATACGCTATACTGAAAGGTTGAGTGCCTAGCTCTGACCCTCGCCTCTCGACGTATCCAAACATACATGACTCCCGTCGGTATCCCCACGATAACCGTTGAGTCATTGGTACTGTCACCGGAGTGTATGGTTCCCCTGCCAGGCTCAACGGCATGTTACATCGACCTTTTTACCCAGGGGAACCTCCGGGACCCACCATGTAGCCTCATACGGCCCACGACGCTCCTCGCATGGTGTATATATATCAGAACCGATAAAACTCATGGTGGCTGCTGAAATAACATATCAAGAGAAACCGGGTTTTTCAAATAATACACAATTTCATGAAACTACCACGGTCCTCAAATACAGAAAACTTCATGAGAAATCCATATCTCAATGCGAAAATCCATGAATATATATACGCAACATAAAACTGAAATGCGAGCATATAAAGGAAAAGCCGCTATTTAACTGCAACAAGTTAATATAAATATCATGCGGTTCCTAATTTCTCCAAGTCTATATAACATCAAATAAAGGTAAACATGTAGCTATAACTAGATATATGTGTAAACATAAAGTTATAGCAAGGTATATGTATCTACCTAACAGTAATGATGTGATATACTCTCCAGGTATAAGTGAAGTATGTATGCAAGGTATACATCTAGCTATGTAATTATGTGTGTATGTACCTATCGCTAATGGTACAATACCCTATAAGTATACAGGTAACTAGCATGTAAGTATATCAAGGCATATGTGTAAGCATGTAGGTATACAGGTATGCTATATGTCATATGTAATAAGAAATATGAATCAATGTCACAATATCCCTAACCAAACAATATCATATCTAAATGTGTGTTGTGCCTGTCATGGAAATTATTGACGGTGTGTGTGTATTAGTTATATGTATGCCCTAGAGGCCATTACTGTACATAGTGACGTATATTGTAGTGGATGCTTGGACATATATATGGAGGACTTTCTTGCTCGACATGATAGTATGCTATCTGGTTGCACTTTATCTTAACATGTACTCTGAATGTCTTTATGTTACATGTTGATAAAGCCCTTAGGATATGTACTCGACTACTGGGACTATGATGAGATTATACTAGTGGGGCCACGGTAGTCGACGAGTACATCCTATAACTGTTCCTAGTCGAGGGTGTATCGAGATAAGGCATCGATATACCAGAGTAGACTAGCGTATGCGCTTCTTGACCCATATGATGGGCGATGGATGATCCCATATCCATTGGTGTTTGACATCACATAAGGCATACGGGTGCTCAGTAGAGACTGGGTACACTGAACGGACTCGCCGAGAACTCCCAGATGGTATTATACCTCACGTCAGATGGCAGTTCTCTGGTGACACTGGTACAGGTTAGTCCGTAGACCCGAGATCGTCATAGAGTCTTATGTGATTTCCACTGTGCTTTGATTTCCAGCATACCACGTCCAAGAGGGCGTGTAAAACGGTGGCTTTTGGGTACAGTCCCGAATCACATGGAGACAATGAGTGATAGGAGGGGTTTCGTCTCTCCCGGTATAGGTAGTTGATGTTGCGCTGTGTTCGATTAGCTATAACTGGAAATCCCTGGCCAGGGTTGCTGAGATTTAGTGGTGAGTGTTATCAGTAGTTTCTTGAACTGTTATAGACCTCATATCGACATAACTTATCAAGCTATTGGGGTCTGACGTTTACCACCCCTAGGCGAGATATGCGACATATTAGACGAAGAGAACGGACTGTACGGGAGTGTTACTGACTGGATTCACAGGAGAATGTACAGGCTTGCTTGTTGATCTTCTGAGCGCTCAATACCTGGGTGGCTGTTACGTTTAGCTGACCTCTTGCAGCTTGTGGGTGTTTGATGTGATCATCACCTACTGTCGGCGTATTGACGATTCTTTAGAGTCCTACACAGTGGTTTTCTGGCTCAGGCAAAACAGAGTAGTAGCACATATGTGATCTGTGCGGTGATAATATATATGCCCTAGATGCCATTACTGTATCATACTAGTTTGTATATTACTTAATGGATGCTTGGGATATTCACAGTTGTATAGACAATCTTGCTCAAAATGGTAGTATGCTACTTGGTTTGTTTCTACTTTAATATGTTCATGTGTTTCTTTTAGCATATCGCGTATACATATTAGTAGAGCCCTTAGGATCTTTGCTTGATTACCAGCGTTGTGATGGAAGTCACACTAGTGGGGGCTGGGTAATCAACAAGCACATCCGTATACAGGTCCCTAGTCGTAGGACTATCGAGACAAGGCATCGATACTCCGGAGTAGACTAGCGTATGCGCTTCTCATCCCAGCAAGGGAGACGGTCCGTCCCACAGCCGTCAGTACGTTGTACTTGAGATAGTATATGGGTGCTCGTTGGGTTACGAGTACACTGGACAAGACTCGTCGGGAACTGTTGGTTGGTACTATACCTATCGTCAGTTATCAGTTCCCAGGTGACATGAGTACAGCTTAGTCCGCTGAATTGACACCGTCACTTCGCCTCGAGTGTGTTCCCACTGTACTTTGACTACTATCCTACCACGGCTCAAATGAGTCGTGCAAACAAGTAGTAGTTGGGTGCAGTCCCGAAGCACTTGGAGGCAGTGACGGTTAGACAGGATTCGTCTCTCCCGATATTGGGGGTTGATATCGTGCTGTGTCTAGGAGAGCCATTATACAAAGTCCCTGGCCAGGGCAAGCGAGATATACTGGTAGGTTTCTAGTGTTATCTCAGGGTGTTCTGGGCTACACTCCGACACGACTTGTACCGCTATTAGGGGACTGATGTTTACCGCCCTCTAGGCCCGCCATGCGATATTCTCAGACGAACAGACCGGACTGTACGGAGATTGTCACATTCAGGCTCAGTAGGAGTTTGGATGGGTTTCACCTCATCAGTCTTCTTATCGGCATCTACCCGAGGGCCGTTACGCACAGCTAGTGCCGCTTGCGGTCTGTGGTTAAACCCACTGCCAGCGTAGTGTCGAGTCTTTAGAGTCCCACACAGAGAGCTATTCGCCTTTGGGCAAAAAGAGTAGAGGTCGCATGGTTTTGCGACAGGGTTCGGTCACATCCGCGCAATTGTGCATGTTTGGTGTCCGGGCAGTTATTACTAGCGGGCTTTGGTTTAAGCCAGATCCTAGTATACGTTTTGGGATTGGTTTTATCTCGTTTGTATCCGTGTTCCTCGGAACGCGGATGCGGGTGTGTATGCACAGTTGACAGAGACAGAGGTAGAGGATCTCTTTGTATTCGTGTTCCTCAGAACACGGATGCGGGTGTGTATGCACAGTTGACAGAGACAGAGGCAGAGGATTCTCATTAGGGTTGTTGACTGTTGACTTTTTCTAAACTCTAATGAGAATAGGAAATATGATTAATAATAATATTAATTAAGTATTATTGTGCCATGGTTGGGTTGAAAGTTTGACTTTGTTGACTTGTTGACCGGTTGATTAGTTTGGACTTGTTGACCATCATCATTGCATGGCTATCATTTCATGGCTATGACTTTTGGCTTGCTTGTTGTTCTTTACAACATGAGTGCATGAAATGATAATGCCATTGACATGAACCATCACAAAATACTTAATTATTATTATGATGATGATTATTTTCCTTTTGAGAGCATGGTTGTAAAAGTCTTGCTCATTCTATCATATTGTTTCTCTCTCATCCTCAAGCTCTCTCTCTTCCCCTTCCTCTTCCTCTTGCTCATGGTTCTCTTGTATCATGAGTTGAGAAGCAAGAACCATTGAGATAAAACCCTAAAACACTTCTCTACTCATCCTAGAATACAAGGTCTAGCAAGCCAAGTAATTTAGTTTCCTCTAGATTGACGTTGGAGCCAAAGGTAGAAGCTTTCGGGTGGATCCATTTTCGGCACAAGGAGACGACGAGGTGAGGCCGATCCGACCACCACAAGGAGTCGAAGAGAAGGTGTTCAAGTTAAGGTATAACCCCTAACATAGTAGTTAAACTCTTAGTTAGGTTGTTAGATAGTTTGTTTAGCAAAGATCCGGTTTTTGAGTCCATGTTACCCCCACCGTAAAAATCGTTTTTTACCGCTTCCGCAACCCCGAAAGAACCGGGGACGGGTAACGTGGACTTACAGTGGTATCAGAGCCTAGCTAAACACTATCTAGCATGTTAGCAAAGTAACTAGAAGTTCGATCGGAGAAAAAATCAAAAAACATGCCCGAAATGTTAACTTTCAGCCGATTTTTATTTCTGTTCAAAAAATAATAAATCATGTACTAAAAATCGGCTCAGGGTTTTTAAAGAATACAGAAGAAAACTGGTCCACTAACTAAGTCAACGCGCCGCAGAACCGCGGCAGGAGCGTGCTCTTGCCGTGGATCCGCGGCCGAGTTGACTCGGCTGTGGGTCAATTTTCCTGCAGTGTTCTTATAGGGGTATTTTGGGATTTTTACAATATGTTTTTTCTGCCCAGATTTTCCAGAAAACAAATTTGTGTTTTGGGGTGGTTACAAATCCGTATTTTGATCGAACCTCTATAGACTTTAGCTAACGGGTTATATCTGTAATGTGATATATGTATTGAACGTCTGCTAATCGCTATACGTCGATTAGTGGGGGTTATACATATCTGTGATCTGTAATGTTGCTTGTATGTGTATATGAATTCGTTGGATTGTCGCGGATGAATAGCCGGGGGGTTGTGAGATGAGAGTTTTCTTTATTTTTCAATTCATGTAATTTGTAATTGATGTAATATTAATTATATGGCCACACATCCGAGATGAGGTTGTCGCCGCCATTGTATAATTTCTTTTACTGTTTTTGCTCCTAGGATAGACCCAAGGAGGGGGTGCACAAACTACCGGGTACATCGAAGTGCCGAGTGGCCTACTTACGTTGTTGAGGGAGGTTGCTTCACTTCGGGTATTTGGCGGGTAGTTTGCCGCACCCGTAGGGGTCTAGGGTGGGGTCTTGGCTATCGCGACCGTGTAATCCGCTTTTCGTTACAGGATCGTACGAAATGCGGATTCCTAGTATATCCAATGTGTTCATCTGTGATCTGGAATGGCTATCATTGCATCTGATGAATGTATATATATCTATATATGATATCTATTTAGGCGTTGCTTATATTTTGCATCCGCGCTAGTCCAGCCCCCGCTCTGTCGTTAGTTAAGTAACCTAACGGGTAATGACGGGGCCCCGTAGCGAATGCGGATGGCATAAGCGTACGTCATATTTTCGTTGTTTTATGCAATGGTAGGATTGAATGATGGGACGCATTAAAATTAATGCAAGAAAATAAACCAAAGTTAAAGTCGTTGGAACAATTTCAAAAACCACTCGGTTTCTTTTCAAAAACAACTTTTAAACGCGGAGCTTAAGCCACTCCTTTTAAAAGCTATCAAGGTTCCTTCGATTATATCAAGTTCACTACGTTCACGGTTTCGCCAAAACCATTCGTAGCCCTCCGTCATTTCGTATGAATATTCAATAGTATTCAAGCTATGTTTGTTGACCTTCATCAAGGCATAGTGATTGGTAGTTGTTGGGTGTTCATATGTAGCATAGATAGATGCGTTGGTTTGGGACAGTCGTATTACCTTGTTGACCTTCGTCAAGGGTATATACGGGTAGGTTCAAATTAACCTGGACAATGACGGGTAGAACTTGACATGTGACTTATGATTTGTTGACCTTCGTCATGGTCATAAGAGCATGGGGCAAAAATCCACATCGGGAGTTTCTAAAGAAACTGAAACTTCCTAGCGCTGCATACCATTTGGAGTGTGATGAATCTGGTAGGATTCCTTCATTTTTATCATGCGATGTTATTTGGATCCCGATCCTACTGTGAGTATATGCTACTCCTCGGGAAATTTCTCACTTAACGATCAATGCTATAAACCAAGTAGGTGTCTAGAAAAGTGTTAGCGGGGCTACGCCCCCAGGGAAAAGAGGTTCTTAAATTAAGAAACTTCGAGAAAGCGTTGGAAAACCTCCCTCGAAGTACCGACACTGGCCTGGCTGAAAGGTTAAGCAAGTATTGTACGATGAGATTGATCCCGACTAGTTCTTCCTTTTTGGTTTGAGGAGGGATTCGAGAAACAGTGGGAGCCATCCTGTTTAGATAAACTAAAAACCAATCTAAACTTGCAAGAGCATCATGCTGAGTGTTTTCTTCTCTCTCTCTTAATTGCAGCGACCCAGTGACCATACATAGGTCACATCTAGATAATAAAATGACTGAATCTGACTATTATGATTAGCAAAGGTCTGTCCAGATGTCCATTGCCCATGACAAGCTGGGACACCTCTTAACTAATCCAACCCCTGCCGTCTCAGGACCAGTTTCCCTGTCACGGATATTGATATCCTTAAGACATCGGAAAAAGACTGTACGAAAGCCAAGTGCCTCGTGTTAGCCTCAGTTGATGGTGCATACCAGAGGCAGCACGAGAAGATGGACTTAGCTTCTATCTTCCTCCATAACAAAGATTTATATGGAGAGCAATCTCGTATCGCAAGATATGAGACCTCGAACGAATTGCTTCCAGCAAGGTTGGCTATCGGGTCATCTGTAGGGGGCAACGTCCTTACAGAGACCAGCTATTTTGAGCTCATGGACCTGAAGACCACGTTGAAGAACGGGTCAGATGCTGACATGATTCTACAGTCTCTACCTTCTACCCAGAAGGAAACCAGGGAAGTAGAAAGAAAGGGAAGGGCAAAAGTTTCGGGACTGAATGTAGTAAAAAAAGGACGTTCCTATTGTTACGGGAATGAACATTGGCAGAAGGATTGCAGGGCTAGCAAAGCCAGTAGCCAGAATTCGAAGCATGTTGTGGCTTCGGCTTCGGGTGTGTTTGTAGTAGAGAACTGTATGTCAGTTAACCCTACTTCCTGGGTATTGGATACCGGATCAAGATCTCGCATCTGTAATTCATTACAGGCTCTGAGAAACCGTAGGGATATCAGGAAAGGTAATATGACTCTCAGGGTTGCTAACGGAATGAGCATGGACGCTGAATCTGTAGGGGAATATCATCTTGGACTGACAACTGAGCAGATATTGATTCTGCGTAACTGTTTGTATGTACCAGGTGCGACTTGTAATATCATATCTGTATCCTTACATTCTAAGGAAGGATATGATTTTACTTTTGTAAGCGATGTCGTCCACATCCACCTAAATCAAGTTCGTATTGGGTCAGGTACATTAGAAAACGGGATATACGTATTGAATCAAGCTCAGATTTTCAGTGTCCAGAACACACTTAAAAGAAAGTCTCCGGAAACAAATAAGGCTTTCTTATGGCATTGTAGACTGGGTCACATTAATGAGACACGGTTAACTAAGTTACATAAAGAGGGATACTTGAATCCGTTCGAGTATCAGTCTTATGCCACTTGTGAATCTTGTCTCATGGGAAAGATGACAAAGACTCCGTTCACTGGACACGGAGTAAGAGCGAGCGATCTTTTGGGACTCATACACAGTGATGTGTGTGGTCCAATGTCTACACATGCACGAACTGGTTATTCATACTTTATTACTTTCACAGATGATTTCTCTAGGTATGGACATGTCTTCCTGATGAAGCATAAATCCGAGGCCTTTGAGAAATTTCAGGAATACAAGAATGAAGTTGAAAAACAAACAGGCAAAAGTATAAAGACACTAAGATCTGATCGAGGTGGTGAATACTTGAGTGCCGAGTTTCTGGACTACTTAAAAGAGAATGGAATTCTCTCTCAGCTTACTCCTCCATACACACCACAACACAACGGTGTATCTGAAAGGCAGAATCGAACCCTATTGGATATGGTTCGTTAAATGATGAGTAAGGCTGAGTTACCGCGATCTTTCTGGGGTTATGCACTAGAAACAGCTGCATATCTCTTGAACAAGGCTCCAACCAAGACTGTGCCTACCACCCCATATCAGATGTGGAGTGGGAAGAAACCCTGTCATAAGTATCTTAAGACATGGGGATGTCCAGCTTTTGTAAAGAAGCAGCATGCGGACAAGATCGAGGCACGTTCAGTACTGTGTAAGTTTGTGGGATACCCAAAGAACTCCAGGGGGTATCTTTTCTATTCCGCAGAGGAACAAAAGGTTTTTGTTTCTCAGCATGCCCACTTCTTGGAAACTGAATTTTTAGAAAGTCAGATAAGTTGGAGCGCAATAGAACTGGAAGAAATTCCAGAACCACAAGCTATTACTAAAACCTTGGTAGAACCAGAAGTTTCAGGAGAACCGGACATTCCTACGCCACTCCGCAGGAGTAGTAGGCAGTCTCATCCGCCCGAGAGATATACTACGGTTTTCTCATAGACGGGGATAGAGAGGATTGCGTCATTGATTATGATGAGCCTACTAGCTTCCAGCAAGCCATTCAGAGTGGTGACTCAGTAAAATGGCTGGATGCAATGCGGACCGAGATGGAGTCCATGTACACCAACAAAGTTTGGACTTTGGACTTTGCTCCAGAAGGGGTAAAACCCGTAGGCTGCAAATGGATCTTCAGAAAGAAGATTGATGTAGATGGGCAGGTTGAAACCTATAAAGCTAGGCTAGTTGCAAAGGGTTTTCGTCAAAGACCTGGTTTGGACTATGACGAGACCTTTTCTCCAGTGGCTATGCTAAAATCCATTCAGATCCTTCTTTCCATTGTTGCCTTCCACGATTATGAGATTTGGCAGATGGACGTAAAGACCGCTTTTCTAAATGGAAATTTAGAGGAGTGTGTCAATATGGACCAGCCAGAAGGTTTCATTCAGAGTGGGAGCAGCGGTAAAGTGTGCAAGTTGCTCAAGTCCATCTATAGATTGAAGCAGGCATCGCGTACTTGGAACATTTACTTTGATGATACTGTCAAAGAATTCGACTTTATCAAAAACCCAGATGAACCATGCATTTACAGTAAGATTGTAGGGAGAACTGTAGTATTCCTCGTCTTGTACGTGGATGACATTCTCCTAATAGGAAATGATATTCCTATGTTACAGTCAGTCAAAGGATTCTTGTCACAGAGGTTCTCCATGAAGGACCTGGGCGATGCCAACTACATTCTGGGGATCCAGATCTATCGTGATAGATCTAAGAGGATGTTGGGACTTTCACAGTCCAGGTACATTGACACCATACTGAAACGATTCAGTATGGAAGATTCCAAGCGCGGTAATCTACCGGCTTGTCACGGAATCACCCTCTCCAAAGAGATGTCTCCCAAGAATGATTTGGAAAGGGCTCACATGTCATCTATACCCTACGCATCTGCGGTAGGCTCTATAATGTATGCGATGTTATGTACCAGACCAGATGTAGCATATGTTGGAGATAGTGCCCTCAGAGTCAATTATTGGATCACAGGCACGTGATTGCAATGATTGAAGGAGGACCTATCCCGGTAGGACAGTCTTACTCGAGATGATAGTATGCTATCTGGTTTACCTTTATCATCGTGTACAGCTTTAGGTGACCTGATAGGTCGCTATTACACGTTGATAGAGCCCCTAGGATTCTTGCTTGACTGCCAGCAGTATGAGGGCGATCATATAAGTGAGAGCTGGAGTCTATAAGCACATCCTTAAAAGGTCCCTAGTCGTGGGAGTTTCGAGACAGGGCATCGATACTCCAGAGTAGACTAGTGTATACAGTCAGACCCCGACGAGGGGCGGTGGCCGGTCTCACAAGCCACTGGTGTCAGTTGGTTCACCTAAGATGTATACAGGTGCTCATTGGGTTATGAGTACACCGGACAGGACTCGCCGGGAACATGCTAGTTGGTCTTATACCTGACGTCAGATAGCAGTTCCCTGGTAACATGTGTACAGGTTAGTTCATCGACCTGGGGATCGTCATTTGTCTCGTGTGAGTTCCCACTGTACTTTGATTACTACCCTACCACGGCTCAAAGGAGTCATGCAAACAGGTTTTAGTTGGGTACAGTCCCGAGCCACATGGAGGCAGTGAGCGGATCTTCAGGGGTTCGTCTCTCCCGGTATTGGGGGTGAGGTCGCGCTGTGTCTAGGAGAGCCATTACACGAAGACCTTGGCCAAGACAGGAGATTTACTGGTAGGTATTCCAGTAGTATCTCAGGGTGTTCTGGGCTACACTCCGACACGACTTGTACCGCTTTTGGG
This sequence comes from Agapanthus africanus, assembly GCA_030015575.1. Classification (NCBI taxonomy): domain Eukaryota; kingdom Viridiplantae; phylum Streptophyta; class Magnoliopsida; order Asparagales; family Amaryllidaceae; genus Agapanthus; species Agapanthus africanus. Next base: position 216,256,439 of record JASDDO010000004.1, read on the forward strand.
GGTCTGACTTTTACCAACCCCCTAGGCCCGACATGCGATGCTCATAGACGAACGGACCGGACTGTACGGATATTGTCACTGACAGGCTCAGTAGGGTGTCAGGATGAGTTCGCTCATCGACGTCCCTTTTAGTCAATAGCTGGTGGCCCGTTACGTATTGGCTTATACCTCTGACGTGCTGGTGGTTAAATCCACAGCCATAGTATTGACGAGTCTTTAGAGTCCACCACACTTTCAGTTACTCTGCTTTCGGGCGAAACGCTGTAGAGGCCGTATGGAGATATGGCAGGGTTCGATCAGATACGTGCGGTATTGCACGGATCGTGATCGGACGGTTTTTACTAGCCGGCTTTGGCTTAAGCCGGATCCTAGTATTTGACAGTGTAGTTTTGTCTCTTTGCCTTTGTATTTCGGTCGGAATACAAATGCGGGTGTGTATGCACAGTATCGGGGTTTTCCTGTAATTTATTACGGCACCAGTTTTCTGGAGTTGTCAGTTTGCATTCCGTTCCGGCCGGTTTTCCTTTGTTCTTTCTCGGCCGGACTTTTCCGATGGAGGGGGTTATTTGCAATTGTGCAAATAACAATTATGGAGGGGGTTTCTTGCAAATATATTCTTTATGATGGCTTCTTTAGATTCCCTCCATCACTTGCATTAATGGGGATTTGATAGGGTATGGATTAAAAATGGCCGGCCACTGTTTTAAGCATGGAGTGAGGTTTTAATTTGAGTGGATTAATTCTTTTCATGCTTTTTAGTGGACCCTCCCCCCATTTGTGTGTGCTGTAGATTTGTTTGTGAGGATGAGGGTTTAATTTATTTGGAATTGAATGAGCTTAAATTAAGGCTCATTTTTTCACAGCAAGGCAGAGAGCCCAATTAGGCTGGCCGAGCTCTTTTCCTCACATGCTCCATTTTTCTTCAAGCCTTCATGAAAAATCCTTGTGAAAAATTCCTCCATCATGGCAACTATACAAAATCCCAAAGAGACAACGATTCTACATCATTCTACAGCAAATCTTGGGCGCGTCGGCTAGCCAACTTCGCGCCCGAGTTGCCTCGGTATAGAGGTGGGAGCCCGTAAAAGAATCCGGCTACGTGGTGCACTTCCGGCGAGGAGGCGACCACTGGAGTTTCCGCAGGAGATCGGGACGGCGACGAGAAGACCGGAAGACTCGGATCACTCGGTATATCTCTTCCCATCTTGTAGTTAGCTAGATCTAGTTTAATGGCACGATCCGGGTGTTTAGTGCGCGGTGGTGCCGGTTTGCTAAGTCCGCAAAATTAAAGTTTATCACCGCTTCCGCACTTGACCGTCTGTTTGACGGCCGGGGCGCCGCCGTGCACTTACAGTGGTATCAGAGCCTCGCCATTAACATAGTCTAGCTTTGTGTAATGTGTTTTTCAGTTCCGATCGATCGAAATGTCCAAAAACCCGTATTTTGTCACGACAGTTTTCTGTTGAAATTTTTTGGTCTCTAAAAATTTTTCAGGTTGTATAAAAGTACTTTACTAGAAGAATTAAGGCCACTGGAAAAATACGATACACTGTTCCCTTCATCGAAGCGTGGAACCGCGGCATAACCCTACATGTAGCCGCGGTTCCGCGGCCGATTGAAGGGATCAGTGGGCTGGTTTTTTTCCATTGGGCTTCTGTTGTGAAAATAGAGTTTTTGGAATATTAAAATTGGGCCAATTCTTTCTGTGAGTGCTACAGTATTGCTTGGGGCCCACTTGTTAATTTTTGGTCAATCGGAAAATTTTAAACACATTTTTCACAGTATTTACATTATATCTGCGACCGTGAATGTCACTCGATCGGTAAATCCGGTCTAACTGCTATAGCCCGGTTAGACGGATTTGCGAACGTGACTTTCACGTTGATGTTCTATGTATTTGCTGTGATGTTGCGGATCGGTCGTGGGGGATAGCCTGGATGCAATGCTAGTACAGTGCTGTTGTATTATGTACATTTGATATTGCGGGGCGAGCGTCCGACATGTGGACTGCCGTCACTGCCTGTTTGTATTATTATTTTGGGGCACGACCTGGTTGCGGTCGATGTACCCAGTGTATGTATATTTTACTTTCTGTACTAGGATTACCCCGCGGTGGGGTGCACGGATAGCCGGGTTCTGGAGGGCAACAAGCCCGCATCTCATGGCATTGGAACGGAGGGGGCTTCACTCTGGAATTGGCAGGCTATTCGCCGCACTCGTAGGGGGTACAGGTTGACCCAGGAGGGGTGCCCAAGTTGCCGGATTCCGTGGAGTGCCGGGTGGTCCATTCACATCGCTGAAGGGGGCTGCCTCGCTTCAGGTCTTGGCGGGTAACTTGCCGCGCCCGTAGGGGTCTAGGATTTCATTGCACAGGCTATCCACACGACCAGGGGAACGTCGGGTTTCAGTAGTGGCTCTGTGAAACCCGGGGATCCCATATATCTGTATTGTTCTGTGATGCTGTACATTTCTGTGATGTTGCATTTCTTTTCACGCCTTGAGCGAAATATAATATATTGGTATATATATTAGTAGATGTTGTATATGTTTTTCATCCGCGCTAGTCCAGTCCCCGCTCTGTCGTTAGTAAGCTAACCTAACGGGTGATGACGGGACCCAGTGGCGAATGCGGATGGCATATACGTACGTCAGTATATTTTCGTTCTTTATTGGTGTGATCAATTGATGGGACTGCATTGATTCGGATCAATGCAAGTTAAACAAACCTATTCTGATGTTGTTGGAACACTTTTCAAAAAGCTGTTATTGCAAGGACGTTCACTTTTGTTTTGCATCGTGGTATTCATTTGGAATATCCTGCTCCTCAGTCGACGAGGCAAGGGCCGAGATCCCTTCACCGGGAGTGACCCCTTGGACAGAAGTTTGCGTTAGGGCATTAACTTCACTATAGCCGATTACTTTTGCTTTGCACCGTGGTATTAAGTTGGAATATCCTGCACCCCATTCTACGGGGAAAGAGCCGATATCCCTTCACCGGGAGTGACCTCTTTAGTAAAGGTTTTCGTCACTATATTTTCTAAAAAGCTATCCGTTCCTTCAACGAGATCAAGTTCATTACGTTAAAGGTTTTCGCCAGAAACCATTCGTAGCCCTCTATCATTTCGGTTAAATATTCGGTAGTATTCAATCTATGTATTTTGACCTCACACCAAGGCATAGTGATTGGTAGCTGCCGGATATTTATCTGTAGCATAGATAGATGCGTTGGTTTGGGACAGTCGTACTACTATTTTGGCCTACATCAAGGGTATGTACGGGTGGGTTCAAATTAACCTGGAAAATGATGGGTAGAACTTGACATGTGACTTATGATATTTTGACCTCACGCCAAGGTCATAAGAGCATGGGGCAGAAATCATATCGGGAGTTTCAAAAGAACTGAAACTTGCCAGATATGCGCATACCTTCAGGAGTGTGACACCGTGAGCGGATTCCGTCACGTTGCCATGCGATGATAGTTGGATCCCGATTCCCACTGATGAGTTGGTTTACTCCTCGGGTGACCCCGACTAATTCTTCTTTCAGGTTTGGAGGAGAATTTGAGGTACAGTGGGAGGTTTCCTGATTAGAAAAAGTGATAACCATTCTGATCTAGGATAGAGTGCACGCTGAGTGTTTCTTTTCTCTCTCTCTCTGGCAGCGACCATTGACCCGACCCTAGACTATGACTCAGTGACCAAGTTGACCGAACCTACTTAACACTGGCTTTTGGATTGTCAGAGTTGCAGACCTCATTGCCACTCCTACTTTTACTCTTTTCTCCAGGACGCCCCGTATTACTACGAACGTCCACATCCATTGGACAAAACCATCGTATGGTTAGATACGAACTCGAAGGAATTCGAGGATGGTTTCTGGTTCTGGAGAAAACGGATAGGACTATTCAGTTGTCTTTTCTTTTCACCTTCTCTCTGGTTGCGAGTACTCCTTGGTTTAGGAGTAGTACACCTATTATGCAAATTGGATAATCTTCTTCCAAATCTTAGGCTGGTGCCGACCGGTAGGGAATGAAGAAAACCAATTAGCCTAAACGGTGTGCAGAAGGTATTAAGATTAAGACAAAGCAAGGGATTAGTAAGAGGGCAAAGTAAAATTGCGACTGATATTCACGACCAAACCAAGTATTTCTTCGCCAATCCTAAATCACCTTTGTATTTCTCCAGGACACTCCGTGTCACTACGAAGATCCCATTTTATTGGATAATCCATCGTATGGTTATATACGAACTCGAAAGGAACTTGTTCCAGTTCGGGGATGGATCCTGGTTCAGGAGAAATAGGAATAAAGTACATTCAGGTGTCTTTTATCTTCACCTTCTCTCGCATTGCGAGTGCTCCTAGGATTAGGACAGTACACCCATTATGCTTATTGGATAGTCTTCTTCCAAACCATAGGCTGGTGCTGAACGGTAGGGAAAGAAGAAAACCATTTGGCCTAAAGGGGTGTACAGAAGGTAATGACTAAAGACATATAAAGGGATTTGGAGAGGTGGCAAAGAATTATAAGGTTATAGTTGTGAATCTGGATGATGGAAGAGGCATTACTAGGAATACCGGGATACCCCATCGAAACATTTCAATGTTTCAGTTTCACTGTGTACTGTTAAAAGAAAACTGATTTCCCGATTAGACACTTGCTCCAGGGTATGTATTTACCAGGTTTGATTCTCACATCTGTATGGTTTTACAGATGATGAGTGGGAGTGAGTTGTTGGGAATAGAGTGATCATCCTCATTATATCGGGATTCATTGTAATCGGTGATATTTGAGGAGATCACCTGGGATGTTTGCCGGTCGGCAAATATTTGGTTTTGAATATCCGCTGTTGTGCACCAATTTCAAATTGATATATCTGTACGTCTATTTTCATAGAGTGAGATATACCTTTTGATATTATGTCGATGACATTTACCTATATCAGTGGATGGTTAGGTAAGGAGCATTAAACAGCGGTGTAATTCTTCTTAACCATAAGTACAGTTTTCAACCTACGACATACAGTGAAAGAGTTGTTAGACTCAGCGGACTTATACAGAGTATTGTATGTTGTCCAGTGTCCATTAGGACAGAGGGGTTGGTCCTCATACTATATTCTGTTTACTTTTAACTTCTCTAGTTCTTAGACATGTGTTTCGTAGAAACACAGGGTCTGAGTTTTGAGGAGTTATAGGTATTTGAATAGAGTAGAGAACCAGGTGTAGCAAGTATCGGGATTCTTCAAAGTGATCGAAGATGTAGATACTTGTGTATGGTATTCAGTTTATAGTAATTACTTCTCTTTCAGGTTACTCATAATTGGAAGCATTCCTAAGTTGAGTAACGCTGATCGGCCTCCTTCCATTTAGTTGACATGCACTGGAGATAGCTGCATGATTTGAATCTGGTTCAATTAAATCAGTGCCTCTGGTTCTATATTGGATATAGAACAGTTCATATCTTAACGTTGTTAAGGTACGGGGAGTTGTCCGGTTTATGATTAAAACCAGACACTGGACAACTCAAGGCACGTTTCTGTAATGGCTGTTTGTGGGTTGACCCAGGCTATGACGAGGGTTGATTTTCTACCATCTGGCAGATCAATAGAAATATTGCTCTAGACTCGCCACAGTTTTATTAAAAATGGATTTTTTCAAAAACAGTAGTGGGAGTATGGTAGAACTGGAAGTGATTCCAGAACCGCAAACGATTACTGAAGATTTGATAAGGAACCTAAAGATTCAATCTATTTTGACATTCCATTGGCCACTCCGCAGATAAGGTGGGAAACTTCAAGCGCCCGAGAGGTACTCCGATAGCCTCAAGGACGGTGACAGGGAAGTTCTTGTTTACCCACACTTGCCATTGTTGTTGTTCCAGGCTGCGAGACCCGGCAGGAGGATGAGTATAGCATCGTTCTAAACTAGCTTTAGAAGTGCACGTCTGTATGACTCTGCCAGAGGGTTGTCGTAGTCAGTGGGAGCAGCAGAAGCATTGGTGGACATCAGGCTTATGTCTATTTATAGACTAAAGCAGATGTAGCGGAGATAGATCATCCATTTCTGATGTGACAGTCATAGGTTTGACGTCATCAGAACAGGGGATGGATCTGTTGAGAAGGTAGTAGGAAGTGATACTCCTATACTACGATCGGTTATACTTTGGTCGTCACACAGTGGTTTCTCCACATGGGACTTGGACATAATATCTGACATACTGGTTACTAGATCTATGGTTTTAGATCTAGATTTGGGTGGTTTCCCAATCAGGGTACTTTGACAGCATTCTAAGAGTATTTAGAATGGACGACTCCTGGCACGGTAGTGTACCTGCAGGTGATGGAGTCACCCTCTCTGAAGGTGTCTTACAGACTAAAGGGGAGAGGGATGTGCATGATTGAAAGATCACTTGCTTAGGCAATTGAGTCAATCATGATGTGTCAAGTACCACACCAGATGTTGTTCTTGCAGTAGGTGCGATAAGTTGATATTGATCCAATCCTGGAGAAACAGTCGGAAGCAGTTTTTAGAGCATAAGTGGATGTTCTAGGGATATGATAACGACAGCCTCATTCGAGAGACAGTTATCATTCCAGGCTTCCAAGGTGACCTGGACGACAAGGAGGTTGTCAGAGTTATAGTTATCCTTCTGACGAGGGGCAGTATTTTGGACAGATGGTCCAAGGTGATACTGAGGGAGGCATGGCGCAGGATACTGATTAAGTTCAGTTGACGATACAGTCTAAGAAGTTTGGATTTGGAGTTCATTTATGAGCTAGGTCCCATCAGACATCCAGACATTCTAAGACAGGTATTGCTCATTTCGGGAGATGGCTTTCTCCGCGAACTTGAGATATAGAGAGACATAGAAAGAAACATTTAGGCGGATCCACTCACTGAGGCTATTCCTCGAACGCAATAGTTTCGCAAACGGATTTTGTGAGACTGACTAGTAGGGGAGTTGGGTGTTCGGTATCACACGGGCTGTGAGTATGCGACATCGCAATAATTAGCCTTGAGTGCAAGTGGGAGATTGTTGGAGATAGTGCCCTCAGAGTCAATTATTGGATCACAGGCACGTGATTGCAATGATTGAGGGAGGACCTATCCCGGTAGGACAGTCTTACTCGAGATGATAGTATGCTATCTCGTTTACCTTTATCATCGTGTACAGCTTTAGGTGACCTGATAGGTCGCTATTACACGTTGATAGAGCCCCTAGGATTCTTGCTTGACTGCCAGCAGTATGAGGGCGATCATATAAGTGAGAGCTGGAGTCTATAAGCACATCCTTAAAAGGTCCCTAGTCGTGGGAGTTTCGAGACAGGGCATCGATACTCCAGAGTAGACTAGTGTATATAGTCGAGACCCCGACGAGGGGCGGTGGCCGGTCTCACAAGCCACTGGTGTCAGTTGGTTCACCTAAGATGTATACAGGTGCTCATTGGGTTATGAGTACACCGGACAGGACTCGCCGGGAACATGCTAGTTGGTCTTATACCTGACGTCAGATAGCAGTTCCCTGGTGACATGTGTACAGGTTAGTTCATCGACCTGGGGATCGTCATTTGTCTCGTGTGAGTTCCCACTGTACTTTGATTACTACCCTACCACGGCTCAAAGGAGTCGTGCAAACAGGTTTTAGTTGGGTACAGTCCCTAGCCAGATGGAGGCAGTGAGCGGATCTTCAGGGGTTCGTCTCTCCCGGTATTGGGGGTGAGGTCACGCTGTGTCTAGGAGAGCCATTACACGAAGACCTTGGCCAAGGCAGGAGATTTACTGTTAGGTATTCCAGTAGTATCTCAGGGTGTTCTGAGCTACACTCCGACACGACTTGTACCGCTTTTAGGGGTCTGACTTTTACCAACCCCCTAGGCCCGACATGCGATGCTCATAGACGAACGGACCGGACTGTACGGATATTGTCACTGACAGGCTCAGTAGGGTGTCAGGATGAGTTCGCTCATCGACGTCCCTTTTAGTCAATAGCTGGTGGCCCGTTACGTATTGGCTTATACCTCTGACGTGCTGGTGGTTAAATCCACAGCCATAGTATTGACGAGTCTTTAGAGTCCACCACACTTTCAGTTACTCTGCTTTCGGGCGAAACGCTGTAGAGGCCGTATGGAGATATGGCAGGGTTCGATCAGATACGTGCGGTATTGCACGGATCGTGATCGGACGGTTTTTACTAGCCGGCTTTGGCTTAAGCCGGATCCTTGTATTTGACAGTGTAGTTTTGTCTCTTTGCCTTTGTATTTCGGTCGGAATACAAATGCGGGTGTGTATGCACAGTATCGGGGTTTTCCTGTAATTTATTACGGGACCAGTTTTCTGTAGTTGTCAGTTTGCATTCCGTTCCGGCCGGTTTTCCTTTGTTCTTTCCCGGCCGGACTTTTCCGATGGAGGGGGTTATTTGCAATTGTGCAAATAACAATTATGGAGGGGGTTTCTTGCAAATATATTCTTTATGATGGCTTCTTTAGATTCCCTCCATCACTTGCATTAATGGGGATTTGATAGGGGGATTTGATAGGGTATGGATTAAAAATGGCCGGCCACTGTTTTAAGCATGGAGTGAGGTTTTAATTTGAGTGGATTAATTCTTTTCATGCTTTTTAGTGGACCCTCCCCCCATTTGTGTGTGCTGTAGATTTGTTTGTGAGGATGAGGGTTTAATTTATTTGGAATTGAATGAGCTTAAATTAAGGCTCATTTTTTCACAGCAAGGCAGAGAGCTTGCTTCATTCCAATTTCCAGAGAGCTTGCTTCATTCCAATTTCCAGAGAGCCCAATTAGGCTGGCCGAGCTCTTTACCTCACATGCTCCATTTTTCTTCAAGCCTTCATGAAAAATCCTTGTGAAAAATTCCTCCATCATGGCAACTATACAAAATCCCAAAGAGACAACGATTCTACATCATTCTACAGCAAATCTTGGGCGCGTCGGCTAGCCAACTTCGCGCCCGAGTTCCCTCGGTATAGAGGTGGGAGCCCGTAAAAGAATCCGGCTACGTGGTGCCCTTCCGGCGAGGAGGCGACCACCGGAGTTTCCGCAGGAGATCGGGACGGCGACGAGAAGACCGGAGGACTCGGATCACTCGGTATATCTCTTCCCATCTTGTAGTTAGCTAGATCTAGTTTAATGGCACGATCCGGGTGTTTAGTGCGCGGTGGTGCCGGTTTGCTAAGTCTGCAAAATTAAAATTTATCACTGCTTCCGCACTTAACCGTCTGTTTGACGGCCGGGGCGCCGCCGTGCACTTACAGCATACGCATTGAGCGTTGTAAGCCGGTATCCAGAGGACCCAGGGGAGAAACACTGGATAGCAGTAAAGAACATTCTCAAGTATCTGAGAAGGTGTAACATTTTCAAAAATATAAAATATTAATTTTGGGAATTTTTATAATTTAATATTATTTTATTGATTATTTTAATATTTAATGCAAATAAATAGGAAAAATGTTAGAAAAATTATGAAAAATTATGGAAAATTCTAAAATGGGTTAATTATTGAAATTATGACATTTTTAAGTTGTGGTGATCATTTTGACACTAATTTAGTGCTAATCGCGATTAAAATCGCTAATCGGGTTTTTTTGGTAATTTTGTGCAAAACTTGCACATATCACATTTTCTACACTTGTACACTTTTCTTCCCATGGATTTCTTTTGGGTTTACTATTCTTGTGAGAAGGTTTGGTTTTAAAAGAAAAGGAAAAAAAAAAAAGGGAAAAAGGAAAAGAAAGTGAAATGATGAGGGTAGGTGAGAGAGAGAGAGGTTGACCTTTAACCCTTAACCATTTTCTTCTCCCATCATTTTTCCCCTCTTCTTTCTCCTCTTGCTGCTGCTGCCTTCCCCCCCCCCATCATCCTCCCCTCTTCAAGCCATGAATCATCTCAAAATCAACCCCAAAACCACATGTCCATTTCATTAAAAATGTGCAAAATCCCTAGATCTACACATGGAGCTAAAGAAGCATGGATTTGGCCACTAGAGGGCAACTCAAGAAAATTCTTGAGTTGGTAATGAAGGTAAATTCTGAACCATTTGCTCAATCATAGCTTTTCCTATAACCCCATGTTAAGATTTAATCGATATTGTGTGATATTATGGATTTGATGAAAACCTAGTTAGGGTTTGAGAGGAACTTGGGTTGTATTGTGAAATTGAGTTCAATTGAGGATACACCAACACTCTAGTGTTTGAATTGAAACCCAAAACCTGAAGCAAACACCAGAATACGGATTTTAGAAACCAATATCGGGGAAATTGTGTATTCTGTCACTGTTATTTGGAATCTTCTAACACCCCGAGAACCCTAAAATAATTTTGAGTGGGAATTGAGATGTGCAGGCAACATAGAGGCAACACCCCAAACCCTAGCCCCTAACTCCTCCGTACGGCCGCCAATTATCCCATTCTGGCCGCAATTTGCGGCCAGAGCAGAGGGGATTTTCCTCGTTTTGCGTGCCTGGCCCCATTTCATCAATTCTTGGCCCTGGGTACTTCTAGTTTTGGCAGATTCTATCTAGGGGGAAATCTGGGACTTATATCCTAAGTTGCTGTTTTGGATTCGTATTTCCGTATTCCGTATTTTTGATTCTGAAATGGTGGAACGTGTTTTGCCTCGACTATTTGTCGTTTATACGACGGTATAGAGGAGTTATTGATGGTTTTGAAGGCGTGCCATAGGTTTTCACCTATAGGCCCCTTATCGCATCGTTTTGGATTTCATGCGCCGTTTTAGATTGGATTTGGTTTTAATGCGCATATACGATATTTTGATGTGTAGGTACCCATGAAGACTTCGGGACGACAAGCATACGTGGTGACGTCCGCAATTGGTGATGCAAGGTGAGTAGATTATATCTACAGGGGGAAGTCGGGTGGATGGCGTATAGCACCCCCGCAGTCCGTAGATAGATTATTATGTAGTTGTTGTGATATAGGTGTATTGTGGATAGTATAGGGTTAGAAGTGACTAGTGTAGTTCATAGTCGCGAACCCTAGGATAGAATTACACCTATACACACACCCTTGCTTATCACTTGTACCTGCACTGTGATTGACGATATATGATGACTTTGGAGATGAGTCGATGATGTGGGCTTGGTGCCCTGGGATCGGTGATTTGATACGATTCATATGTGGGATATGACTTGTGATTCTTGCGGGCTTGGGATATGTGTTTACCCAGGCATGCATACTTACTGATGTTACCGTTTGTACTAGACATAGAGTAGTACTCCAGACTATATGATCCGATGATGGTGATATCTGTTATGTGATGAGACAGTGAGATGTTGACCCCTACCTAGCTATTGGGGATGCCGTACGACGATTTACCGTACGAGCCGATATTGATGATAGATCCACACTCATAACTCGAGGATATCTTATGATATGACATTGAGGCGAGATCACCGACTATATATCTTTAAATATGCTGACTCAGATTTAGGAGGTTTCCACACCTACCCCTCCTGATTGACCTGATACTTAGATGTAGTTTGCATAGTAGATACTTCACTGTGGTATTGACTACTAGATATCTGCATTTTCCTGCTATTCGTGTTGCTGGCATATGTTCATTATTATGCTATTATCATGCTGTTAGGACACCAGCACCATTATCGATGATGCGTATGTTTCACGTACACTATTTGCCGGCTCACACACTTCATCATTGATAATTGCCATGCCACTACACTGTAGTACTGTTGCATTCATGTTATGATTACTGCTTGGCATATTGTACACATGTACCTGTACACAAACATAGATGATTCATACTTGATTGAGATTGAGGACTGCAAGATATTCCATGTTACATGATTTCCGATATGATTACCTCTCTTTACTTGTCGCATACATCATGGATTGATTATATAGCACGTTGCATTGGATTTACTTCTCGATGTGGATTTTCATGTGATTTCTGGTTTTGAGGACCGTGGGATTATTTAATAAAAGAGGCACTTTTATGAAAACCCGGTACCTCGTGATATGATATTTCGGTGCGTCCACCACGCGTTTTCTCGGTGCTGAGACGTGTGCTTGAAACCCGATTCGAGGAGGTGATGTACCGTTTGCGGGTTCGTGGTGGGCCCGGTATGGTTCCCCTCGGCGAGATGATCGATGGGTTATGCCGATTGAGCCTGGAGGCGGGCGAGTACCTACCGGTGATTGTATTTGAGCTCGGCGGATATCCGGGGGATACCGCCTGGAGCTGAGAGATGGGCGTACTGCTGGGGGCCGACGGGCCGATACCGCAGACGGAGCCCAGAGATGGACATGGGTTGACTCGTACTGCCGGGGGCCGAGGGCCGATACCGCAGACGGAGCCCCATATGGATGAGGATTTACGTGTCGATGCTTGGCACGGGTTTCATGATGTGTTTTCCATGATTTTGGTTATATCCTCACATTGCATACATGATGCTTGCTGTCAGTGGGTGACAGGTGGACGTGTTCCACAGATATACAGACTGGATTTACACTTATCTTACACCAATATTAGTGGTATGGGACGCTAATATATGTGTATTGATATCTTTGATATTTCACCATATTTACTTCATGCAGACATACCTTATATTGATGACATGTTATTACCTGAGTACCTGGCACTACATACATGATTAGATGTTACCTTGCCACCTTGTTACACTCAGATGTACTCTTGTAGATTATATTACTGATCGTTGACTTAGGTTTATGTCTTGCATTCGGTTTCTTCTTGTAGATGTTTATATTCACGAGTTGGCAACTCACCCCCGTTGTGCCACAGTTCTTGCAGGTTCTGCCGTACAGGTTTCTTTGCGGCATTTCTGGCACACTACCTTCTTGCGGGTGATTTGCTTTGGTAGGTGGATTCTTTCGTATCAAGAATCACCATTGTATTTATTTATTTCATTGTATCTAGAAATTGTCCATCAACCAAAACTTGTATATTCTTTCAGACTCAGAGACAGTGTTGTATTATTCGACCTTAGAGTCGCGCTTAGTAGTATTGCGGTTTTCTTGCTACTTTTGAGCTTTCTTTGGGTTTTGATCCTCGCCACTTGGCGTTGTATATTATCATATCATTGCGTGGTTGTGACCGTCGATTGACGAAGAGCTAGCTCCCGCTTGGGGATGCCTTTATCATTTTATATATTGTTATTCATATTGTACCCCATTCGGGGCCAGTTTTACAAGAGAAACTCTGCCGAAATTTTTAGAAAAGATTTTATTGTTTTCAAAACGTACTTTCGGCTTAGTTATTTAAAAACCTTGATTTCAAACCTGTATTCTTCACTTCTTTAAACCAGTTTTCTTTACTTATTCCTAAAATGGTTTTAGATTTCTGGGCTTTTGGCTTACTTGGATCAGATGGAGTCCTATAGACTTCATATGGTTCAAGGGCCAGTCACGTGCTCCTTCGGGTCGTGACAAAGTTGGCATCAGAGCGCTAGGTTGACCTTGGTTCGAGTCTAAGTTTGACTATGTGGAGCCTAGGGAGTTATTTATATACGGAACTTAGGCTTGACCTTACGGAACTCAGACTTGGTCTAGGGGGTATTCGACCCGAACTTTCGTCGTATTAGGATGACCCTTGGTTGATGGATTAGGTGACTAAAGTAGAGTGATGTACCGTTGGTATGTTCCGCGGCATACTTACGACACGCCACTCCGCTTAAGGAACCTTAGGATGTACATACTTTCGAGATTAGTGATTCTCTTCATATCCTGGATTATACATCCATTTGAGATCCCCGATTCTATTAGTTCATGATCATACCTTTATTGATGCTGTTCCTTCCTATGATCATGTATCCACTTTGGATCTGTTGTTTCCCTTCTTGCCACTGATGTGCTCTCTTTGATACTCGATTGAGATTCCTGTCACCATGTTTGAGCGCAGTTTGGGCTGCTGCTAGGGTTACGGCCGGTGTGAGCTCGTTTGGTACGAGGGTCGACCATTGTGTTTTCTGGTGACATGGGAACGTCTCGAGTTAGTATTGGTGTTTGTGGCCTCTAGTGGAGGCGAGTGCTTGGTCTTGCACCAGATGATCGGGCCATTGTTAGAGCTGCCAGTTGAGAGATGACTGTTGATGTACAGCATACCTCAGAGATGTGATGTCGCCTATCGTGCAGACCGATGGACCAGCTGTTGCTGAGATTGACAGGATGTTGCTTTCGGAGCTTACGAGCTGAGATTGCCGGAGCTTTCAGGCAGATATGAGACAGATGATAGCTAGTCTACCCGATTTGAGAGACGAAGGTGATTCGTCCGATTTTGCGCCAGAGCGGGCCTAGTTGAGTTGAAGATTTCCAGTGTGGAGAGTCTTACTCAGATCTAGAGCAGACCGACTCAGAGATGACCGCTTATGTATTGCCTTTCCTGGAGGATCGAGGCGTTGTTCGGCGTACAGGCATATGAGCCAGTTGTTGCTGCAAATGATGAGATATCGCCCAGATGACTGGAGCTACTGCAGCATGAGCATGTTCTTAGAGAGATGATAGCGAGTTGCTAGTCACCGAGGATGGATGACTAGGACGTGTGGTGAGTTCGCTTACCCCGATGCGAGGTCATCAGGCGGATTGATTCCAGCTAGAGACGACTTCACGTAGGTTCGTGAGAGTCGATAGAGACGATCGAATGTCAGGAGCCTATTTTCCAAGTTTAAAGTATACGGAAAGACATGCAGGTGATTCTATGGACCCTCTAGAAGAATGAAACCCTAACTCGACTTAATGACCGTGTTACAGCCTTGGAACCTTAGGGTTTACGACGGTTCCGCGGCGCCATTAGTGAGGCTTGGGTTTGCCCTTCTACGGCTGGACCACCGACGCTGTGGCATGTACTCGATACTATTAAACTGTACCCGAGATGTGAGCTCTTGGGGGATTATGAGGATCTGACGAGTCGATCAGATGGTTCGACATCTTTCGGATATCGTGATGGGACACTGCTTGGGAGACTCCAGATGCGAGCATAGCAGTTGGAGCACAGTACATGCAGCCATGTTGAGACGAGTCCGAATCAGTCGACATTGACGCAGAGTGAAGAAAAGAGTTCGCGAGATATTTCGACAAGATGACGTCCCACTCCGCTGACATCAGAGATGTGATACGCACCCCGAGGCGTGGTATGTGGATAGATCTTCCAGAAAGAAGCGCAATATGTATGCAGCCGTTCCGGAATAAGCTTTAGCTTCAGCATTGGATGATGACTTCCGGGCATTTCGGCAGGAATGAGATTTAAGAAAGGAACCTCGACAGGACTTTTCTGGAGTACGATACGAGAAGACCTGGACCCAGGAGTGGTCATGTTGCGCACACCCAGTAGGCTAGAGTTCGGCATTGTCGACAAAGTAGTTGACCAAGTTCGGATAAAGGAACTTAACCAGATGCGTTGCGAATTGATCAAGGACGGACGAGTGATGAGTATTCCTCCGATGGTTGGGACGTATTCCCGAGGACCAGTTCGGCCTGACATCTGCTACAGAATGATGAAGCTACAGAATACGCGACTTCGAGTCCGTGTGAGAGACTTCAGATTGACCGTGGCCGAGAACAGTGCAGTGCATAGTATCTTGGCATGACGTCATAGTGGACGATGATAGAGACAGTTGAAACCAGAGGTTCGTGTGAGACACTGACGAGCTGTCATTGCTTCCCGTCGAGACTAGAGACCTGATTTGCTTACAGAGACGTTGGGATGTGACCAGTTTCTGAGAAAGGTTGTTCTGAGGACACAGGTGTCTTTTGAGCGAGAAGAGGTTGTGCAGGAGGGCCATCCTCCGTACAGATCGGCTTAGGCATGATTGGAAGAGACCTTGAGCAGGATTCCTTCCAGGATATTGCTGCAACGATGTTTGCACCCAGGATCAGATGTGTGACGTGCTTTCAGAGAGCCAGAGGCCGACGCCAGTGATTTGCTGCCTTACGAGTGGTCGTGAGGTTTGACCGAGAGGTGACCAGAGAAGTGCCATAAAGGAATCGTCCCCGTTAGCACATCTGACAGGGCCGATGAGCCGATTGACCGCGTGATAGGTGATCCGCAGAGAAGATAAGGACCCAGAGAGTCAGAGGACGCCAGATCGTGAGCAAGAGGCAGGTGGATATCCTGCGCTGCTAGCAGTGGATTGCACCGACTCCTTCTCGACCTTGAAGGAGGAACTACCGAAGACGGTATTCATGATTTGTGATTTTGTGATTTGATTATCACGTATCCGTCATTTTGGATTTCGGTATTTGGGGCGTTCTGTTTGCATGATTTAGTTTTGATGACTGAGTTTCATGATATTGATTTCATGCACCCACTGGATATTTATATATTTGTGCAGAGTTATTACATTTGAGATATTGATTGAGATTTCATGCCTACAGTATGCAGTGATTTGATTTGCACTTCTAGCGTGGTTTTCATGCACCCTTAGCGTTTTGATATACGATTTTGGTGCACGCCAGATGTACTAAATCGGGATTCTTCGTGCATGTCACATGCACCTGATTTTTCTGTCAGGCACACACGTTGCCTACGACAGATGTTTCGTGCACACCCGTTGCACCTAGATGTTGTTTTGTATACCTGTTTGACACATTTATGGATTCTTGATTTCCGTGCGCACCAGACGCACAGGATTGTGTTACGTGCATTTTGGGATTTATTCCTTTTGGAGCAGTACCTTTTATGAGGTTGGATTTTTGCTTTCATGCTGAGCAGGACTAGTCAGTGGACGGTACCTGGATATACTTTTGCATGCTTTTGCATCAGCTACTTACATGTATGGATTGGATGTCTACATGTGTAGTTTTGATCCATATCATATCGGTTTTGTATTGGATTTGACATTTTGTTTTTACCTCGACTCCGATGATTGCGAGATGCTTGACGGAGTTTTGCTTTTGAGTTATCTGCTCATTTTTCATGCGCATGCATTGCGCTGTGATGTTTTATGTGTTGATATTTTCGGAGCCCCGACAAAATGGATTATTACTGGAATTGTTTTTAGTATTGGGGGTTTAAATTTAAATTCGGGGACCGAATTTCTTTAAGGGGGGTAGATTGTAACATTTTCAAGAATATAAAATATTAATTTTGGGAATTTTTATAATTTAATATTATTTTATTGATTATTTTAATATTTAATGCAAATAAATAAGAAAAATGTTAGAAAAATTATGAAAAATTCTAAAATGGGTTAATTATTGAAATTATGACATTTTTAAGTTGTGGTGATCATTTTGACACTAATTTAGTGCTAATCGCGATTAAAATCGCTAATCGGGTTTTTTTGGTAATTTTGTGCAAAACTTGCACATATCACATTTTCTACACTTGTGCACTTTTCTTCCCATGGATTTCTTTTGGGTTTACTATTCTTGTGAGAAGGTTTGGTTTTAAAAGAAAAGGAAAAAAAAAAGGGAAAAAGGAAAAGAAAGTGAAATGATGAGGGTAGGTGAGAGAGAGAGAGGTTGACCTTTAACCCTTAACCATTTTCTTCTCCCATCATTTTTCCCCTCTTCTTTCTCCTCTTGCTGCTGCTGCCTTCCCCCCCCCATCATCCTCCCCTCTTCAAGCCATGAATCATCTCAAAATCAACCCCAAAACCACATGTCCATTTCATTAAAAATGTGCAAAATCCCTAGATCTACACATGGAGCTAAAGAAGCATGGATTTGGCCACTAGATGGCAACTCAAGAAAATTCTTGAGTTGCTAATGAAGGTAAATTCTGAACCATTTGCTCAATCATAGCTTTTCCTATAACCCCATGTTAAGATTTAATCGATATTGTGTGATATTATGGATTTGATGAAAACCTAGTTAGGGTTTGAGAGGAACTTGGGTTGTATTGTGAAATTGAGTTCAATTGAGGATACACCAACACTCTAGTGTTTGAATTGAAACCCAAAACCTGAAGCAAACACCAGAATACGGATTTTAGAAACCAATATCGGGGAAATTGTGTATTCTGTCACTGTTATTTGGAATCTGCTAACACCCCGAGAACCCTAAAATAATTTTGAGTGGGAATTGAGATGTGCAGGCAACATAGAGGCAACACCCCAAACCCTAGCCCCTAACTCCTCCGTACGGCCGCCAATTATCCCATTCTGGCCGCAATTTGCGGCCAGAGCAGAGGGGATTTTCCTCGTTTTGCGTGCCTGGACCCATTTCATCAATTCTTGGCCCTGGGTACTTCTAGTTTTGGCAGATTCTATCTAGGGGGAAATCTGGGACTTATATCCTAAGTTGCTGTTTTGGATTCGTATTTCCGTATTCCGAATTTTTGATTCTGAAATGGTGGAACGTGTTTTGCCTCGACTATTTGTCGTTTATACGACGGTATAGAGGAGTTATTGATGGTTTTGAAGGCGTGCCATAGGTTTTCACCTATAGGCCCCTTATCGCATCGTTTTGGATTTCATGCGCCGTTTTAGATTGGATTTGGTTTTAATGCGCATATACGATATTTTGATGTGTAGGTACCCATGAAGACTTCGGGACGACAAGCATACGTGGTGACGTCCGCAATTGGTGATGCAAGGTGAGTAGATTATATCTACAGGGGGAAGTCGGGTGGATGGCGTATAGCACCCCCGCAGTCCGTAGATAGATTATTATGTAGTTGTTGTGATATAGGTGTATTGTGGATAGTATAGGGTTAGACGTGACTAGTGTAGTTCATAGTCGCGAACCCTAGGATAGAATTACACCTATACACACACCCTTGCTTATCACTTGTACCTCCACTGTGATTGACGATATGTGATGACTTTGGAGATGAGTCGATGATGTGGGCTTGGTGCCCTGGGATCGGTGATTTGATACGATTCATATGTGGGATATGACTTGTGATTCTTGCGGGCTTGGGATATGTGTTTACCCCCGCATGCATACTTACTGATGTTACCGTTTGTACTAGACATAGAGTATTACTCCAGACTATATGATCTGATGATGGTGATATCTGTTATGTGATGAGACAGTGAGATGTTGACCCCTACCTAGCTATTGGGGATGCCGTACGACGATTTACCGTACGAGCCGATATTGATGATAGATCCGCACTCATAACTCGAGGATATCTTATGATATGACATTGAGGCGAGATCACCGACTATATATCTTTATATATGCTGACTCAGATTTAGGAGGTTTCCACACCTACCCCTCCTGATTGACCTGATACTTAGATGTAGTTTGCATAGTAGATACTTCACTGTGGTATTGACTACTAGATATCTGCATTTTCCTGCTATTCGTGTTGCTGGCATATGTTCATTATTATGCTATTATCATGCTGTTAGGACACCAGCACTATTATCGATGATGCGTATGTTTCACGTACACTATTTGCCGGCTCACACACTTCATCATTGATAATTGCCATGCCACTACACTGTAGTACTGTTGCATTCATGTTATGATTACTGCTTGGCATATTGTACACATGTACCTGTACACAAACATAGATGATTCATACTTGATTGAGATTGAGGACTGCAAGATATTCCATGTTACATGATTTCCGATATGATTACCTCTCTTTACTTGTCGCATACATCATGGATTGATTATATAGCACGTTGCATTGGATTTACTTCTCGATGTGGATTTTCATGTGATTTCTGGTTTTGAGGACCGTGGGATTATTTAATAAAAGAGGCACTTTTATGAAAACCCGGTACCTCGTGATATGATATTTCGGTGCGTCCACCACGCGTTTTCTCGGTGCTGAGACGTGTGCTTGAAACCCGATTCGAGGAGGTGATGTACCGTTTGCGGGTTCGTGGTGGGCCCGGTATGGTTCCCCTCGGCGAGATGATCGATGGGTTATGCCGATTGAGCCTGGAGGCGGGCGAGTACTTACCGGTGATTGTATTTGAGCTCGGCGGATATCCGGGGGATACCGCCTGGAGCTGAGAGATGGGCGTACTGCCGGGGGCCGACGGGCCGATACCGCAGACGGAGCCCAGAGATGGACATGGGTTGACTCGTACTGCCGGGGGCCGAGGGCCGATACCGCAGACGGAGCCCCATATGGATGAGGATTTACGTGTCGATGCTTGGCATGGGTTTCATGATGAGTTTTCCATGATTTTGGTTATATCCTCACATTGCATACATGATGCTTGCTGTCAGTGGGTGACAGGTGGACGGGTTCCACAGATATACAGACTGGATTTACACTTATCTTACACCAATATTAGTGGTATGGGACGCTAATATATGTGTATTGATATCTTTGATATTTCACCATATTTACTTCATGCAGACATACCTTATATTGATGACATGTTATTACCTGAGTACCTGGCACTACATACATGATTAGATGTTACCTTGCCACCTTGTTACACTCAGATGTACTCTTGTGGATTATATTACTGATCGTTGACTTAGGTTTATGTCTTGCATTCGGTTTCTTCTTGTAGATGTTTCTATTCACGAGTTGGCAACTCACCCCCGTTGTGCCACAGTTCTTGCAGGTTCTGCCGTATAGGTTTCTTTGCGGCATTTCTGGCACACTACCTTCTTGCGGGTGATTTGCTTTGGTAGGTGGATTCTTTCGTATCAAGAATCACCATTGTATTTATTTATTTCATTGTATCTAGAAATTGTCCATCAACCAAAACTTGTATATTCTTTCAGACTCAGAGACAGTGTTGTATTATTCGACCTTAGAGTCGCGCTTAGTAGTATTGCGGTTTTCTTGCTACTTTTGAGCTTTCTTTGGGTTTTGATCCTCGCCACTTGGCGTTGTATATTATCATATCATTGCGTGGTTGTGACCGTCGATTGACGAAGAGCTAGCTCCCGCTTGGGGATGCCTTTATCATTTTATATATTGTTATTCATATTGTACCCCATTCGGGGCCAGTTTTACAAGAGAAACTCTGCCGAAATTTTTAGAAAAGACTTTATTGTTTTCAAAACGTACTTTCGGCTTAGTTATTTAAAAACCTTGATTTCAAACCTGTATTCTTCACTTCTTTAAACCAGTTTTCTTTACTTATTCCTAAAATGGTTTTAGATTTCTGGGCTTTTGGCTTACTTGGATCAGATGGAGTCCTATAGACTTCATATGGTTCAAGGGCCAGTCACGTGCTCTTTCGGGTCGTGACAGAAGGACTAAGGAGATGTTCTTGGTGTATGGCGGGAAAGACCTCCAGATCGAGGCCTTTGCTGACTCCAGCTTCCAGAGTGACAAGGATGACTCCAAGTCCATGTCGGGTTATGTCTTTACCCTCAATGGAGGGGTGGTTTGCTGGAAGAGTTCCAAGCAGGAAACCGTTGCTGACTCAACTATGGAAGCAGAGTACATAGCTGCTTGCGATGCCGCAAAGAAAGCTGTCTGGATGAAGAAGTTTCTTACGGAGCTTCAGGTGGTTCATACCATTGTTGATCCAATACCGCTGTATTGTGACAACAATGGCGCTATAGCTTTAGCGAAGGAACCCAGGTCCCATCAGAAGTCCAGGCACATTTTGAGGCGGTACCACCTGATCTGGGAGATCGTAGATCGCCGGGAGATCGAGGTAAAGAGAGTAAATTCGGAAGATAACACTGCTGATCTACTCACGAAGGCCTTACCCCAGACTCAGTTCGAGCGGCTGATCGAGATGATAGGTCTTCGATACGCCAGTACATGGCCTTAGTGCAAGTAGGAGATTGTCAGTGTATATGCCCTAGAGGCCATTACTGTATCATACTAGTTTGTATATTACTTAATGGAAGCTTGGGATATTCATAGTTGTATAGACAATCTTGCTCAAAATGGTAGTATGCTACTAGGTTTTTTTCTACTTTAATATGTGCATGTGTTTCTTTTAGCATATCCTTTATACATATTAGTAGAGCCCTTAGGATCTTTGCTTGATTACCAGCGTTGTGATAGCAGCTACACTAGTGGGGGCTGGGTAATCTACAAGCACATCCTTATACAGGTCCCTAGTCGTAGGACTATCGAGACAGGGCATCGATACTCCGGAGTAGACTAGCATATGCGCTTCTCATCCCAGCAGGGGAGACGGTCTATCCCACAGTCGTCAGTACGTCGTACTTGAGATAGTATGTGGGTGCTCGTTGGGTTATGAGTACACTGGACAGGACTCGTCGGGAACTGTTTGTTGGTATTATACCTATCGTCGGTTATCAGTTCCCAGGTGAAATGAGTACAGCTTAGTCCGCTGACTTGACACCATCACTTCGCCTCGAGTGTGTTCCCACTGTACTTTGACTACTACCCTACCTCGGCTCAAAGGAGTCGTGCAAACAGGTAGTAGTTGGGTGCAGTCCCGAAGCACTTGGAGGCAGTGACGGTTAGACAGGATTCGTCTCTCCCGGTATTGGGGGTTGATATCCCGCTGTGTCTTGGAGAGCCATTACACAAAGTCCCTGGCCAGGGCAAGCGAGATATACTGGTAGGTTTCCAGTGTTATCTCAGGGTGTTCTGGGCTACACTCCGACACGACTTGTACCGCTATTAGGGGACTGACGTTTACCGCTCCCCTAGGCCCGCCATGCGATATTCTCAGACGAACAGACCGGACTGTACAGAGATTGTCACATTCAGGCTCAGTAGGAGTTCGGATGGGTTTCACCTCATCAGTCTTCTTATCGGAATCTACCTGGAGGCCG
Organism: Agapanthus africanus; assembly: GCA_030015575.1. Classification (NCBI taxonomy): domain Eukaryota; kingdom Viridiplantae; phylum Streptophyta; class Magnoliopsida; order Asparagales; family Amaryllidaceae; genus Agapanthus; species Agapanthus africanus. The sequence continues at coordinate 216,279,078 of JASDDO010000004.1, forward strand.
TTACGCACAGCTAGTGCCGCTTGCGGTGTGTGGTTAAATCCACTGCTAGTGTAGTGTCGAGTCTTTAGAGTGCCACACAGAGAGCTATTCGCCTTTGGGCAAAAAGAGTAGAGGTCGCATGGTTTAGCGACAGGGTTCGGTCACATCCGCGCACTTGTGCACGTTTGGTGTCCGGACAGTTATTACTAGCGGGCTTTGGTTTAAGCCAGATCCTAGTATACGTTTTAGGATTGGTTTTATCTCGTTTGTATCCGTGTTCCTCGGAACGCGGATGCTGGTGTGTATGCACAGTTGACAGAGACAGAGGCAGAGGATCTCTTTGTATTCGTGTTCCTCGGAACACGGATGCGGGTGTGTATGCAAAGTTGACAGAGACAGAGGCAGAGGATTCTCATTAGGGTTGTTGACTGTTGACTTTTTCTAAACCCTAATGAGAATAGGAAATATGATTAATAATAATATTAATTAAGTATTATTGTGCCATGTTTGGGTTGAAAGTTTGACTTGTTGACCGGTTGACTAGTTTGGACTTGTTGACCATCATCATTGCATGGCTATCATTTCATTGCTATGACTTTTGGCTTGCTAGTTGTTCTTTGCAATATGAGTGCATGAAATGATAATGCCATTGACATGAACCATCACAAAATACTTAATTATTATTATTATGATGATTATTTTCCTTTTGAGAGCATGGTTGTAAAAGTCTTGTTCATTCTATCATATTGTTTCTCTCTCATCCTCAAGCTCTCTCTCTCTTCCTCTTCCTCTTCCTCTTGCTCATGGTTCTCTTGTCTCATGATTTGAGAAGCAAGAACCATTGAGATAAAACCCTAAAACACTTCTCTACTCATCCTAGAATATAAGGTCTAGCAAACCAAGTATTTTAGTTTCCTCTAGATTGAGGTTAGAGCCAAAGGTAGAAGCTTTCGGGTGGATCCATCTTCGGCACAAGGAGACGACGAGGTGAGGCCGATCCGACCACCACAAGGAGTCGAAGAGAAGGAGTTCAAGTTAAGGTATAACCCCTAACATAGTAGTTAAACTCTTAGTTAGGTTGTTAGATAGTTTGTTTAGCTAAGATCCGGTTTTTGAGTCCATGTTACCCCCACCGTAAAAATCGTTTTTTACCGCTTCCGCAACCCCGAAAGAACCGGGGACGGGTAACGTGGACTTACATGCGGGACCGAGAATAATATGAGTATGTGATACTGTATTCTATTCTCGCGATATGAGATATCGGCCGGGTATATGTGATATAGCCGGGTCATCGGATCAAGTGTTGATTCGATGAAATGGTGCATGTTATATTAGTCGGTTATATGTAATATAGCCGGGTTATCGGATCAAGTGTTGATTCGATAATTTAGTGTATATTATATATGAGATATATTACATTGCATTAACTAATATAAGCTCGTTTTATCGATTAATTTTCTCACGGGATAATACATTGATATATATATGCGATATATGATAATTGTATTATTTTCTTTTGTTACAAAATATATTGTATATGTGATATATAATATTGTAACATGTTAGGGTTACAAATTTAACAATGGTTTAGGGTTTAAACTTTGTTAGGGTTTGTATTAGGGTTAGCTTTTGCATGAAGCTTCTATGAAGCTTTGACTTTGTTTTTGGCTAGATATTTTGTTAACCCAATCCAAACCATTAACTCTAGTTAATTCTCTACAAGGGTTAACTCCTTCATGCTTAACCCTTGGTTAGATTTGTAACCACTACAATAATTCATTATTCATCATAAAAGGATTTATCATCTTCTTCCTTGAGTTCTTCATGAAAAAGCTTTCTATCCTTTTCAAAGGTGATGAAAATGAGTGAGAAATTGAAAGCAAATGAGAGCTAAAATCCTACTTCATCATCCTCATCTACCCTTGCCATTTAGATGAGGGTGTTCACTTCATTTAGTGAGTGAGAGCTTGTGTTAAAGAAACTTCAAGGTAGATCATCTTTGTTATCGAAGATCGGAAGCAAGTTTACATCATTCTGTTCGTGGAGCCTCTCGAGAGTTCGGAACATGATGATCGCAGCGAAGGGACCTCAACAAGGAGCTTATGAAGTGAAGGACAGGATCTACAAAGGTTGTAATCTCTCACTTAGTGTTAAAGTGTTTAACATGCTTATTTTCGCCTAAACTCTAGTATAAAGATCTTGGTTAGGGTTGTTCGGCACGGCTAAATTTTAAATCGGGCATGGTTGATGCCTCGTAGACCCTTGTGCTTGTGCCTAGTAGACCCTTGTGCTTGTGCTAGAGCTTTAGGCGAAGTCTAGGCAAAGTTTAAAGTCCGATCGAACCCGGAAACCCCGATATATACCCTTCTCTGGATATTTTCAAAAAATGTGATTTTTTCTGCATTAAAAATACTCAAAAAAATCAGTAGGGAATTCTAAGGATTTTTGTAAAATACGAGACATTAATTCGCTTAAAGCGCCGTGGAACTGCGGCCGTACCATGGCTTGCGCGGCGGTTCCGCGGCGCTACAGTGGCATTATGTTTTGAATTTTGTAAGTCTACGCTAGCGCCCCGGCAGTCTACAGACGCCAAAATGCGGAACAAAACTTTTAAACTGGCGCTATCGTATACTTTAACCCGGATCTGCCATTATTGCTAAACTAACAAACTGTAAAGAGTGTAGAAAAGTTATACCGAACGATCCGAGTCCTTCGTTCTTCAACCATCATCCCACGCTCCATTGCGGCTGCTCCGATCTCGTCGATCTCCGATCTCCTCGTCGAGGTGGCACCACATGATCGGTTCTTTAAACGGGCTCCCACCTCTGACTCGAGGCAACTCGATCGTCAAGTTTGCTAAAAGAGACGACCAAGAATGATGTAGAGAATGAGTAGATGACTTTGTCTCACTTCGTCCAAATCCGTGGACGATCGGTTAATGAAGTTGCCGTGGAAATCGGGTGATGGAATGAAATGAACTGTAAAATTCCATACACCCCGAATACTATCATAATCTTTTCTAATCAAAATGAAACATCAAGTGAGAGAGTGAATGAGAGAGGAGGCCATCCATTCATATATGAAGGAGGAGGGTGAGTGTAGGAGCAAGTGGTGACCTTAAGAAAGTTTCTCACTTCAAAAGATCAAGAAGAAAATATCTTAACCAAAACAAGAATCATTAAACCTAAAGCATGACTCACAAATACACCTCATCATGCTTTTAATGAAACCATTAATGCACTAATGAGTCATATGCCTCATCATCACTTCTAGAAGCTTCTAGAATGATGACTCACTCATATCAGAAGAAAAGATAAATCCGTCTTTAACCGAATGTTAAAAGACGGCTGATAGAAAACTGGAAACTGGCAACTTCCAAAAGTGATCCTGAAACGACTTTCAGGATAACCCCGAAACTGTATAAATATACCCGCATTTGTATTACGACCGAATACAAATGCAACTGAGACAAATATATTATACCTACTCAATATAATACTCGGATCCGGCTTAAACCAAAGCCGACCAGTATTATCTGCCCGAAAAATAACACGTGTGTAAACGCACGTGCATTTTCCGAACCCTACCATAAAACCATACGGCCTCTACAACATTTCGCCCGAACTTGGGAAACTGTCTGTGGGTGACTCTAATGACTCGTCAGCACCCTGGCAGTGGGTTTAACCACAAACCGTCAGCGGCACTAGCTATGCGTAACGGCTGCCCACGGACTGACCTCAAGGGTGGCCGAGGAGCGAACTCAAGGGAGACCGATGAGCGAACTCCTCCGAAAACCCTACTGAGCCTAACAGTGACAATGTATATACAGTCCGGTCCGTTCGTCAATGAGTATCGCATATCTGCCTAGGGGGCTAGTAACGTCAGACCCCCAATAGCAGTATAAGTCGTGTCGGAGTGAAGCCCAATTACACCCTGAGATACTACTGGAGTACCTACCAGTAAATCTCCTGCCATGGCCATGGACTTTGTGTAATGGCTCTCCTAGACACTGCACGACCTCGCCCCCAATACCGGGAGAGACGAATCCCCTGCCGATCCGCTCACGTGCCTCCATATGGCTCGGGACTGTACCCAAAAGCTACCTGTTTGCACGACTCCTTTGAGCCGTGGTAGGGTAGAAATCAAAGCACAGTGGGAACTCACACGAGACAAATGACGACCTCAGGTCGATGAACTAACCTGTACACATGTCACCAGGGAACTGCTATCCGACGATAGGTATAGTACTAACTAGCAGATTCCCGGCGAGTCCTGTCCGGTGTACTCATAACCCAATGAGCACCTGTATACATCTTAGGTGATCCAACTGACACCAGTGGCTTGTGAGACCGGCCACCGCCCTTCGTCGGGGTCTCGACTGTACACACTAGTCTACTCCGGAGTATCGATGCCCTGTCTCGAAACTCCCACGACTAGGGACCACAATTAAGGATATGCGTATAAACTACCCAACTCTCACGTATATGATCGCCATCATACAGTTGGTAGTAAAGCAAGATCCTAAGGGCTCTATCAAAGTGTAACATGCAATCAGTCACCTGAACATGTACACGACTGATAAAGGCAAACCAGATAGCATACTATCATCTCGAGTAAGACTGTCCTACCGGGATAGGTCCTCCGCAATCATTGCAATCACGTACCTGCGATCCAATAATTGACTATGAGGGCACTATCTCCAACAATCTCCCACTTGCACTCAAGGCTAATATTGCGATGTCGACTACTCACAGCCCGTGTGAAACCGACACCCAACTCCTCTACTAATCAGTTTCACAAAGCCCGTTTGTAAAACTATTGTGTTCGAGAAATAGCCTCAGTGAGTGGATCCGCCTAGAAGTATCTTTCTATATCTCTCTTAATCTCAAGTTCGCGGAGAAAACCATCTCCTGAATCGAGTAATACCTGTCTTAGAATATATCTGGATATCTGATGGGACCTTAGTTCATAAATGAACTCCATATCCAAACTTCTTAGACTGTATCGATCACTGAACCTAATCAGTATCGGGCACCTTGCTTCCCACAGTATCCTCTTGGACCACCTGTCCATAATACTGTCCCTCTTCGTCAGAGGGAAAAACTATAACTCTGACAATCACTCTGTCATCCATGTCACCTTTGAAGCCTGGAATGATAATCGTCTCCCGAAGGAGGCTGCCGTCATCAAATCCGTAGAACATGTACTTATGTTCTAAAACTGCTTCCTTATGTTTCTCCAGGATTGGATTAATACAAACTTATTGCATCTAGTGCAAAAACAACATCTGGTGTGGTACTTGACATTTCATGATTGACTCAGTTGCCTAAGCAAGTGATCTGCCAATCATGCACATCCCTCTCCACTTTAGTCTGTAAGACACCTTTAGAGAGGGTGACTCCATCACCTGCAGGTACACCACCATGCTAGGAGTCAACTATTCCAAAAACCATTAGAATATCTGTCAAAGTACCCACATTGGGAAACTACCCAAATCCAGATCTAAAACCATAGATCTAGAAACCAAAATGTCAAATATTATATCCATATCCTGTCTGGAGAAACAACTGTGTGACGACCACAGTACAACCGATCGTAGTATAGGAATTTTACTTCTTACTCTGTGTATGTCATCTAGATACCATGACATCACACCCTACTACCTTCTTAACTGATCCATCCCCTATTCTGATTGAAGTCAAACCCATGACTGTCACATCAAAATTAGATGATCTATCTCCGCTATAACTGCTCAAGTCTATAAATAGATATAAGCATCTTGCCCACTCTGCTTCCGCTGCTCCCACTGACTACGACAACCCTCCTACCGGGTCTCATAGCCTGGAACAACAGTAGTGTCAAGTCTTGGTAGATAAGAACCTCCCTGTCACCGTCCTTGAGCCTACCGAAGTACCTCTCGGGTGTCTGAGGTTACCTACCATACCTGCGGAGTGGCTATTGGAATGTCAAACCTGATTGAATGTATAGGTCCTATTAAATTTTCCGTAATCGTTCGCGGTTCTGGAATCACTTCCAGTTCTACCATACTCCCACTACTGTTTTCTGAAAAAGATCCATTTTACTAAAACTGTGGCGAGTCAAGAACAATATCACTATTGATCTTCCATATGGTAGAATATCAACCCTCGTCATAGCCAGGGTCAACCCACAAACAGCCATTACAGAAACGTGCCCTGAGTTATCCAGAGTCTGGTTTTAAGCATAAGCTGGACAACTCCCCGTACCTTAGTTTCTTTTACGGTACGATCCATTCTATATCCAATATAGAAACTTTGGCACTAATTTAATTGGAACCATATGCAGCTGTCTCCAGTGCATTTCAACTTAATGGAAAGAGGCTAATCAGCATTACTCAACTTAGGAAACCATCCAATTATGAGTAACCTGAAAGAGAAAACTCGTTTCTCAAAACCATCACTATTATCTGAATACCAATCACAAGAATCTACATCTTCGATCTCTTTGAAGAATCCCGATACTTGTGATACCTGGTTCACTACTTTATTCTTATACCCACAACTTCTCAAAACTTAGACCTTGTATTTCTACGAAACACTCGTCTAAATACTAGAGAAGTTATAAGTAAACAGAACATAGTACGAGGACCTACCCCTTTGTCCTGATGGACACTTGGACAACATACAATACTCTGTATAAGTCCGTTGAGTTAAACAACTCAAAACCTGTACGTCGTAGGTTGAAAACTGTACCCTGGCGATTTCCTCAAATATCACCAATTACAACGAATTCCGATATAATGAGGACGATCACCTAATTCCCAATATCTTACTCCCAATCATCATCTGTAAAACCATACAGATATGAGAATGAAACCTGGTAAATACATACCCTTTGAGTAAGTGTCTAATCGGGAAAACAGTTTTTCTTTTAACAATGCACTGAAACATGAAAATGTTTCGTAGGGGTATCCTGGTATTCATAGCAATGCCTCTTCCATAATCCAATTCATGACTTCAACCGTATATTTTATTGCCATCTCTCCAAATCCCTTTATTTGTCTTTAGTCGTTACCTTCTGTACACCATCGTTAGGCTAAATGGTTTTCTTCCTTCCCTACCGTTCGGCACCAGCCTATGGTTTGGAAGAAGACTATCAAGTAAGCATAATAGGTGTACCCTCCTAAACTAAGGAGTACTCGCATCTCGAGAGAAGGTGACGATAAAAGACAACTGAATAATACCTTATTCTTTTTAAAGGTGAAATAGGAGCGGCGATGAAGTACGCGGTTTTGGTCGTGAATGATATCAGTCGCAATTTACTTTGCCCTCTTTCTAATCCCTTTATTTTGTCTTTACATATTACCTTCTGCACACCCTACTTAGGCTAATTGGTTTTCTTCATTCCCTACCTTTCGGCACCAGTCTATAGTTTGGAATAAGACTATCCAATAGGCGTAATAGGTGTACTCTCTTAAACCAAGGAGCTCTCGCAACCTGAGAGAAGGTGATAATAAAAGACAGCTGAATAAACCAATTCTATTTCTCCTGAACCTGGATCCATACTCGAAGATGTCCCTTCGAGTTCGTATATAACCATACGATGGCTCTATCCAATGGAAGTGGATATCCGTAGTAATACGGGTGTTCTGAGAAATACAAAGGGTAAAAGAAGGAGTGGCAATGACTTATGCTACTCAGACAATCCAAACGCCAATATTTTAAGAAGGTTCGGTCAACCTGGTCACTGAGTCATAGTCTAGGGTCGGTCAAAGGTCGCTGCCAAAGAGAGAGAGAGAAAAGAAACACTCGGCGTGCACTCTAACCTAGATCAGAATGGTCATCACTTTATCTAATCCGGAAACCTCCCACTGTCCTGTCAAATTCTCCTCCAAACCTAAAGAAGAATCAATCGGGATCACCCGAAGAGTAAACCAACTCATCAGTGGGAATCGGGATCCAACTCTCATCGCATGTTAACGTGATGGAATGCATCCACGTTATTCATACTCCAGAAGGTATGCGCATACTTGGCAAGTTTCAGTTTCTTTAGAAACTCCCGATATCAATTTTCTTGCCCCATGCTCTTATGACCTTGGCGTATGTCAACAAATCATAAGTCACATGTCAAGTTCTGCCCGTCATTATCTTGTTAATTTGAACCCACCCGTACATACCCTTGACGTATGCCAACAAGGTAATACGACTGTCCCAAACCAACTCATCTATCTATGCAACAAATGAATACCCAGCAGCTACCAAACACTATGCCTTGACGTATGCCAACAAACATAGCTTGAATACTACTGACCATCCATAAGAAACGACGGAGGGCTACGACTGGTTTTTGGCGAAAAACCTTTAGCGTAGTGAACTTGATATCGCTGAAGGAACCTGATAGCTTTTTATAAAAAATATAGTGGCGAAAACCTTTTGCTAAAGAGGTCATTCCCGGTGAAGGGATCTCGACTCTTTCCTCATGGAATGAGGTGCAGGATATTCCACTGAATACCGCTATGCAAAGCAACATGTAATCGACTATAGTGAAGTTATTACCCTGACGCAAACTTCTGTCCAAGGGGTCTTTCCCGGTGAAGGGATATCAGCCCTTGCCTCGTCGAATGAGGTGCTGGATATTCACACCGAATACCGCTATGCATAACAAAAGAAAACGTCTTTGCAATAACACCCTTTTAAAATTGTTCCAACAACTCAAACAGGTTTGTTTTACTTTGCATTGATCAGAATCAACGCAGTCCCATCAATCAATCACACCAGAAAAGAACGAAAATAAAATGTACGTATATGCCATCCGCATTCGTCACTGGGTCCCGTCATCACCCGTTAGGTTACTTAACTAACGACAGAGCGGGGACTGGACTAGCGCGGGTGTAAAACATATACAACATCTAATAGTATATAAGCCAATATACATAATCGCTCCAGGCGTGATAATATGCAACATTACAGAAAAGTAATAAGCATCACAGAACAATACAGATATCTGGGATCCCCGAGTTTCACAGAGCCGCTGCTGAAACTCGACGTTCCCCTGTCGTGTGGATAGCCTGTGCAATGAAACATAGACCCCTACGGGTGCGGCAAGTTACCCGCCAAAACCTGAAGCGAGGCAGTCCCCCACAGCATAGTGAATGGAACACCCGGCACTTCACGGAATCCGGTAAATTGAGCACCCCTCCTTGGGTTAGCTTGTACCCCCTACGAGTGCGGCGAATAGTCTGCCAATTTTAGAGTGGGGCCCCTCTGCCTCCCAAAGCCATGAGATGCGGACCCGTTGCCCTCCAGAACCCGGCTATCCGTGCACTCCGTCGCGGGGCAAAACCTAGTACAGTAATGAAAAATAGTACAAAAGGTACATCGACCGCAACCTGGTCGTGCCCCAAAAGAATATTATACAACAGGCAGTGACGGCAGTCCACAAGTTGGACGCTCGCCCCGCAATATCAAATGTACAAATTAACACAAACTGTACTACCATTGCACACTGCTATCCACCACGACAAATCCGCAACATCACAGCACAACACAGAACATCAACGCGAATGTCACGTTCGCAAACCCGTCTAAAAGAACTATAGCAATCAGACGCGGTTTACCGATCAAATGACATTCCCGGTCGGAGATATAATATAAGCACTGTAAACTAATGTGTTTAAATTACGATCGACCAAAGACCAATTATCAAAAAGTGGGCCCCACTGCTTACTGGTGAACAGTAACAAAACCTGGGCCAAAACTATATTAAACAAAAACCCCAAAATCCAACACAGAAACCACTGACCAAATATGGGAGCACGTGCTCCCCACGTGGCCGCGGATGCGCGGCCAAACCATGGGTTAGGCCGCCCTTCCGCGGCAGCTTGGAGGGATCACGACCCCAAATTTTGTCGTGGCTCTTAAAACGCCTGCACGGATTTTTAAGATATACAGAAATGAATTTTGAGACCACTTAAAATTAACAGAAACTGTCGGGTTGAAATTTTGCAATTTTGGTTTTTCGGTTCGATCGAAGTTTTGAACACGTTAGCACAAGTTAGTATAGCAAAATGGTTAGGCTTTGATACCACTGTAAGTCTACGCTAGCGCCCCGGCAGTCTACAGACGCCAAAATGCGGAACAAAACTTTTAAACTGGCGCTATCGTATACTTTAACCCGGATCTGCCATTATTGCTAAACTAACAAACTGTAAAGAGTGTAGGAAAGTTATACCGAACGATCCGAGTCCTTCGTTCTTCAACCATCATCCCACGCTCCATTGCGGCTGCTCCGATCTCGTCGATCTCCGATCTCCTCGTCGAGGTGGCACCACATGATCGGTTCTTTAAACGGGCTCCCGCCTCTGACTCAAGGCAACTCGATCGTCAAGTTTGCTAAAAGAGACGACCAAGAATGATGTAGAGAATGAGTAGATGACTTTGTCTCACTTCGTCCAAATCCGTGGACGATCGGTTAATGAAGTTGCCGTGGAAATCGGGTGATGGAATGAAATGAACTGTAAAATTCCATACACCCCGAATACTATCATAATCTTTTCTAATCAAAATGAAACATCAAGTGAGAGAGTGAATGAGAGAGGAGGCCATCCATTCATATATGAAGGAGGAGGGTGAGTGTAGGAGAAAGTGGTGACCTTAAGAAAGCTTCTCACTTCAAAAGATCAAGAAGAAAATATCTTAACCAAAACAAGAATCATTAAACCTAAAGCATGACTCACAAATACACCTCATCATGCTTTTAATGAAACCATTAATGCACTAATGAGTCATATGCCTCATCATCACTTCTAGAAGCTTCTAGAACGATGACTCACTCATATCAGAAGAAAAGATAAATCCGTCTTTAACCGAATGTTAAAAGACGGCTGATAGAAAACTGGAAACTGGCAACTTCCAAAAGTGATCCTGAAACGACTTTCAGGATAACCCCGAAACTGTATAAATATACCCGCATTTGTATTACGACCGAATACAAATGCAACTGAGACAAAGATATTATACCTACTCAATATAATACTCGGATCCGGCTTAAACCAAAGCCGACCAGTATTATCTGCCCGAAAAATAACACGTGCGTAAACGCACGTGCATTTTCCGAACCCTGCCATAAAACCATACGGTCTCTACAACATTTCGCCCGAACTTGGGAAACTGTCTGTGGGGGACTCTAATGACTCGTCAGCACCCTGGCAGTGGGTTTAACCACAAACCGTCAGCGGCACTAGCTATGCGTAACGGCTGCCCACGGACTGACCTCAAGGGTGGCCGAGGAGCGAACTCAAGGGAGACCGATGAGCGAACTCCTCCGAAAACCCTACTGAGCCTAACAGTGACAATGTATATACAGTCCGGTCCGTTCGTCAATGAGTATCGCATATCTGCCTAGGGGGCTAGTAACGTCAGACCCCCAATAGCAGTATAAGTCGTGTTGGAGTGAAGCCCAATTACACCCTGAGATACTACTGGAGTACCTACCAGTAAATCTCCTGCCATGGCCATGGACTTTGTGTAATGGCTCTTCTAGACACTGCACGACCTCGCCCCCAATACCGGGAGAGACGAATCCCCTGCCGATCTGCTCACGTGCCTCCATATGGCTCGGGACTGTACCCAAAAGCTACCTGTTTGCACGACTCCTTTGAGCCGTGGTAGGGTAGAAATCAAAGCACAGTGGGAACTCACACGAGACAAATGATGACCTCAGGTCGATGAACTAACCTGTACACATGTCACCAGGGAACTGCTATCCGACGATAGGTATAGTACTAACTAGCAGATTCCCGGCGAGTCCTGTCCGGTGTACTCATAACCCAATGAGCACTTATATACATCTTAGGTGATCCAACTGACACCAGTGGCTTGTGAGACCGGCCACCGCCCCTCGTCGGGGTCTCGACTGTACACACTAGTCTACTCCGGAGTATCGATGCCCTGTCTCGAAACTCCCACGACTAGGGACCACAATTAAGGATATGCGTATAAACTACCCAACTCTCACGTATATGATCGCCATCATACAGTTGGTAGTAAAGCAAGATCCTAAGGGCTCTATCAAAGTGTAACATGCAATCAGTCACCTGAACATGTACACGACTGATAAAGGCAAACCAGATAGCATACTATCATCTCGAGTAAGACTGTCCTACCGGGATAGGTCCTCCGCAATCATTGCAATCACGTACCTGCGATCCAATAATTGACTATGAGGGAACTATCTCCAACAGTTCCGCGGCGCTACAGTGGCATTATGTTTTGAATTTTGTACAGTAAAATCCGTAGCTAATTCCTTATTCTTCTGGGTATTTTTGATTCTTACTTAAGTGTTGAGTTTTCTGGGTTGTACTGGGAGCTCGTTGATTCAATCGGAAAGTTTAACTTCATTTAAGTTTTTCCGGATAATTTTAGAACGTGTTAAAAAGTTCGAACGGATATCAATAACTCACTTTTTTCCCTTCCGGAAAATTTCCATGCGTTGGATTTTTCCGTAGTTTAAGAACGTTCTAAGTCGTGCATGTAACACGGTGGACCCTCTAGAAGAACATAAACCTTAACTCGATTCTGTGACCGTCTTGAACTGCCTCTGAACCTTAGGGTTTGGGGCAGTACGGCGTTGCCACATGTGAGGCGTTGGCTTGACCCTTCTACGGCTGGACCATTGGTACTGTGGCATGTGATAGATGTTTTTAGACTAATTTCAAGTGTTGAGAACTATTTGGGAAAACTTGGGTGTTTGTTTATTCGATGGGAAAGTTTGACATTGTCTATTTATCTGGAATGTGATACAATATTTGGAATCCACAAGTAGTTATGAGATAACTAATTTGAATGTTATAAATCTAGCAGTTTAGTCTCATTTGATCGGTTGCCACGGGATTTTGATGTGATCAAAAGTCCGTCGCAATCACGTAGCGTATGCGGATACTCGCCGGGTAAACTTAATAGACAGCCACGCCCCATAGCCCCGACCAAGTGACTGTAGGAGAACCCCGTCGCCAAAAGCATCCGTTCGGGTGCTCGCAGCAGCGGTGTTCCGCCTTAGTTCACTTCGTCGACGGCATCCGGGGGTGCGGCCGTCTACTAAAGTTTGCGATGAGCATTCGATCAGGATGTCGGGAATCTTGTTGAATTGCCCGACTTGATATTGAAAAGTGTTTTCGAGATCGAGACTAAAATGCGGGGTTTATAATTGTTAGGCATGCGATGTCTAAGGAATTCATTTGGTTAGGCATGAGATGTCTAAGGTGGTTGCGGATTCCAACTGTTGTAGTTTTACACTTTCTTTTCTGCGACCGTATGTGTAATATGTGGTGTATCGCCGGTTTCGTTGCTATACATCAACGACAATTGGGATACGTATATTTACTTACGTTGATGATATGTGATGTTATTTGTTGCTGTGATATGCTATATTGGATCGTCGCGTTTTGAATAGCCGGGGGTTTTATATGAGATGAGAGTTTTTCATTTTCATTCATGTAAAATTCATTTGTATGTAATATTCTTTTATTGGGGTACTTCCGGGCTGAGGATGATGTTACCATTGTACATTATTTACTTTTCCGCATTAGGTAGACCCAAGGCGAGGAGCACAAGTAACCGGGTTCTAGGGTCCAGTGGGAGACCATCTCGAGGAGTCGAGACCGGGTCTCCTAACACTAGAATTGGCAGCGTTGCTTGCCGCTCTCGTAGGGGTCTAGGGATGTGGGTTTGGCTATTCATCGCGACCGTGGAATCCGTGTTTTATACAGGCTCGTATCAAAACACGGACCTCCTAGTATATCCAATATTTCATATATGTTTTTCTGCTGCAATGTTCTGTGATGAGATCATATTACTTCCTGAGACGAATGTTTATATTATATATATGAGATATATGTTATATTGCAGATTTCGTTTCAAATGTGATGCTTGTGAAGTATAATAAAAAGGGACTTCATTAATGAGATTAATGAAACTAAAAGAAACCTAAAGATGTTGTAGAGACTTGTTTAAAAACTGGTAGCTCTAGTTCTTGCTTTGCATAGCGGTGTTCCTTGTAGAACATCCAGCACCTTATTCGACAAGGAAAGAGCCGAGATCCCTTCACCGGGAGTGACCTCTTTAGCGAAACTAGAAGATGCTACAAACAAGGTTTGTCTTTTGATTGCTTATATAGTTTTTGCTTTGCATAGTGATATTTGTGAAATATCCCGCACCTTATTCGATGAGGAAAGAGCCGAGATCCCTTCACCGGGTGTGACCTCTTTAGAAAAACTAGAAAAGGCCTAAAAAACATTCCATTTAAATTCACTCGATTCTATAATGATATAAAGTTCATTACGCAAAGGATTTTCTTAAAAACCTGTCGTAGCCCTCCGTCATTTCAGATAATTAGTATTTAGTATTCGTGCTGCGTTTGTTGACTTAGTCAAGGCATAGTGTGCGGTAGCTGATTAGTGCTTATCTGCAAAGCATATGATACGATTGGATTAGGGTAGTCGTGCGGCCTTGTTGACTTAGTCAAGGGTCGTGCGGGTGGGTTTAATTCAATCAGGAAATGACGGGTTGAACTTTAGTTGCGGCCTATGGTTTGTTGGCCTTTGTCAAGGTCATAGGACGCTAGGGGCAAAATATTATCGGGAATTTCAAGTGTTGAAATTTGCAATGAGATTGCATACCTTCTATGAGATAGTTGGATCCCGATACCCGCTGCGAGTAAGAGTTACTCCTGGGAGAGTTTTACACATTACAATTAGCCGATCAAGTAGGTGTCTAGAAAGGTGTTAATGGGGTTACGCCCCTGGGAAAACAAGGTTTATTTTAATTAGGTCCGTGCGAAAGCACGGGGAACCTCCCTCAAAGTACCGACACTAGCCTGGCTGAAACGATTGGCGAACTTGTAGGGTGTAATTAATCCCGGCTAGTCTTTCGTTTTAGGGTTTGAAGGAAGATTTGACTAAAACAGTGGGGGACATCTTGATTAGATAAATTGATAACCAATCTAATCTTGCAAGAGCATACGCTGAGTGTTTTCTTCTCTCTCTCTCCAGGTAGTGACCATGTCACGCCTTAATCAAGATAATAATACGGATGTATTGACCAAACCCGCTTGTTATACTGAGCTGGGGAACGTTGGTCCCGCTCCAACTTATAATTGTTATAAGACATAGCAGGAAATAGGGGATTACCAGAATTCTCGTGCCGCCCAAACGAAGAAAGTGCATGCTGATGCATCTTCTTCGGGTGTGTTCATTACCGAGAACTGTTTCTCAGTATTCTTTACGTCCTGGGTATGAGATACCGGATCAGGATCCCACATATGTAATCTGTCACATGGGCTACTGAAAGGTAGAGGACTGAGAAAGGGTAATAAGTTTCAAGAGTTGGAAAAGATGCAAGTGTTGCAGCCAAGTCTGTTGGTAGTTATCACCCTGTATTATCAGAATACATTGATTCTGAACGAATATTATTAGATACCGAACCTGATATACAACATCATATCAGTCTCTTTATTAGTAAAGAAGGATATAATTTTGTACAGATGGATAATGTTTTGAACATTTCCTATATCAAGAGTTGATCGGTTCAGGCACGTTATCTAAAAACATAGACGTTCTAAATCAAACCACGGTTCTTAGTATACAGAACACACACAAGAAGAAGAGTTCAGAAATGAACGAATCCTTCTTGAGGCATAGTAGACTAGGTCATATCAATGCGACCCGACTAGCTGAAGTTACATATAGATGCATATTTAAATTAGTTTGAATTTACATCTTGTGAAACTTGCCGGTCATGTCACAGAGATAAGATGACCACAGCTCTGTTTATTGGAAACAGAGGAAGAGTTAGTGAACTCTTGGGATTGATACATGCTGATGCATGAAGGTCCCCTGTCTACAGATGCCAAGACCGGTTCTTTGTACTTCATTACATTCACTGATTATCTCTCAAGATCCGGACATATGTTCCTGTTGAAACAAAAGTTTGGAACTTTTGAGAAATTCAATGAATATAAGTTAGAAGTAGAGAACCAAAAACGGGTATAAGTATAACGTCCTTTGATGAGATCAAGGAGGAAAATACTTGAGCACGGAATTTCTGGACTTTTCTAAAGGAGAATGAGATTCTCTCTCAGGATTACTCCTCCGTATACACCATAGCACGATGGTATATCAGAGCAGAGCAATATCACCCTATGTGATATGTTATGCTCTATGATGAGTACTACTGAGTTTCCTATTTCCTTTTGGGAGTTATGCACTTGAGAAGCTGCATACCTATTGAATAGGGTTCTAATCAAATCATTTGCCTACCACTTCATATGTGATATGGAATGAGAAGAGCCCATATCTTAAGTATGTTAAGATTTGGGGTTGTCCAGCCTATGTCTAAAAAGCATAATCCGGACAAGCTCGTGGCAAAGTCAGATCTGTGGAAGTTTGTTGGATATCCCAAGCATAAGCAAGGGAATATCTTCTACCTAACCGAGGAACAAAAGATGTTTTGTTTCTCAACATATCACCTTTGTGAAAGGGAATTTCTTGTGAAGAAATTAGTGGTCATGAGGTAGAACTGGAAGGAGTTCCAGCTATACAAACTATAGCAGATGATTTGGTAGAACCAAAGTATTCAATAGTAACCAACGAACCTCAGCCTCTTCACCGATCTAGTAAGGTTCCTCACCCACCTGAGAGATACTTCGGTTTCTCTATGACAGTGGGAGCGAGGATTGCATCATGATATGATGACCCAACTAGTTTCGAGCTGGCCATCAGGAGTGGGACTCTGTAAGAATGGCTGGATGCTTAGCGATCTGAGATGGAATCCTTATACACCAACAAAGTATGGACTTTGGTTGCTTTATCTGAAGGGTTAAATCCTCATCAGGAGCAAGTATATCTTGAGAAGATTACTTGGTGTACATGGAAAGGTTGAGACTTTCAAAGCTATGCTTAAGTCCATCCAGATCCTACTTGCCACGGCTACATACCATGACTACGATATCTGGCGGTTGGGTGTCATGACTGCTTTTTCTAAATGATGATTTGGAAGAGAGCTTCTATAAGTACACATCCAGAGGGCTTCGTAGATAGTGGGAGCAGCAGAAACGTGTGCAAGATGTTTTATGTGATAAATCAGGCATCGCAGAGTTGGAACGTCTATTTTGATGTGTTAGTCAAAGAGTTTGACTTCATCAAAATTGTAGATAAACCTTGTATATACAAAAAGGTAGTAGGGAGTATGGTGGTAATCCTCGTAGAGTACGTGGATGACATACTTTTGATAGGGAAGGAGTTTCCTATGCTACGCTCGGTCAATCTCCTCTTATCACAAAGATTCTCCATATAGGATCAAGGTGATACCTCCTAAATCCTGGGTTATGGATCTATGGGATAGATCTAATTGGATGTTAGGATTCTTACTAGTTGTAGTAAGATGGTATCAATCGATCCTGGGGAGAATCACTGGAAAGGTTCCAGGGTGATAAGAACTACTGAATGTCAGTCGCAGGCATCGTCTTTACCCTCGGTGGAGGGACGGTTTGTTGGAAGAGTTCCAAGCTAGATACCGTGATTTACTAGACGATTAAAGGCAAGATACATCGTTACCAAGGATGCTACCAAAGAGGCAGTCTGGATATATATAAGTTCATGAGATGAACTTCGTTCCTACAATTGTGTGACAATGGAGTTGTGGCTTATGCCAAGGAACCCCCGTCCCATCAGAAATCC
Organism: Agapanthus africanus; assembly: GCA_030015575.1. Lineage (NCBI taxonomy): Eukaryota > Viridiplantae > Streptophyta > Magnoliopsida > Asparagales > Amaryllidaceae > Agapanthus > Agapanthus africanus. Next base: position 216,296,767 of record JASDDO010000004.1, read on the forward strand.
AGATACAATTCTAAGGAAGTATCACCTGATCATGGAGATGGTTGATCTCCAGGGAGATCGAGGTTAGGAGAGTAGACACAGAGGACAACAGCGCAGATCCACTCACAAAGGCCTTTTTTCCCAGTAGAAACTTTTATGGGATGGTTGAGTATGGGATACTTCAACCGCAGCTAATTGTTGGGTCTGTGATACCACAACAGATGGCCCTAGTGCAAGTGGGAGATTGTTAGTTATATGTATGCCCTAGAGGTCATTACTGTATATAGTGATGTATATTGTAGTGGATGCTTGGACATATATATGGAGGACTTTCTTGCTCGACATGATAGTATGCTATCTGGTTGCACTTTATCTTAACATGTACTCTGAATGTCTCTATGTTACATGTTGATAAAGCCCTTAGGATATGTACTCGACTACTGGGACTATGATGAGATCATACTAGTGGGGCCACGGTAGTCGACGAGTACATCCTATAACTGTTCCTAATCGAGGGTGTATCGAGACAGGGCATCGATATAGCAGAGTAGACTAGCGTATGCGCTTCTTGACCCATATGATAGGCGATGGATGATCCCATATCCATTGGTGTTTGACTGGTTACACTGAACGGACTCGCCGAGAACTCCCAGATGGTATTATACCTCACGTCAGATGGCAGTTCTCAGGTGACACTGGTCAGGTTAGTCTGTTGACCCGAGATCGTCATAGAGTCTTATGTGATTCCCACTGTGCTTTGATTTCCATCATACTACGTCCAAGAGGGCGTGCGAAACAGTGGCTTTTGGGTACATTCCCGAATCACATGGAGGAAATGAGCGATAGGAGGGGTTTCGTCTCTCCCGGTATAGGGAGTTGATGTTGTGCTGTATTCAATTAGCTATAACTGGAAATCCCTGTCCAGGGTTGCTGAGATTTACTGGTAAGTGTTATTAGTAGTTTCTCGAACTGTTATAGAACTCATATCGACATGACTTATCAAGCTATTGGGGTCTGACGTTTACCACCCCTAGGCGAGATATGCGACATATTAGACGAAGAGACCGGACTGTACGGGAGTGTTACTGACTGGATTCACATGAGAATGTACAGGCTTGCTTGTTGATCTTCTGAGCGCTCAATACCTGGGTGGCTGTTACGTTTAGCTGACCGCTTGCAGCTTGTGGGTGTTTGATGTGATCATCACCTACTGCCGGCGTATTGACGATTCTTTAGAGTCCTACACAGAGGTTTCTTCGCTCAGGCAAAACGGAGTAGGTGCACATATGTGATATGTGCGGGATCGAGAATAATACGAGTATGTGAAACTGTATTCTATTCTCGCGATATGAGATATCGGCCGGGTATATGTGATATAGCCGGGTCATCGGATCAAGTGTTGATTCGATGAAATGGTACATGTTATATTAGTCGGTTATATGTAATATAGCCGGGTTATCGGATCAAGTGTTGATTCGATAATTTAATGTATATTATATATAAGATATATTACATTGCATTAACTAATATAAGCTCGCTTTATTGATTCATTTTCTCACGGGATAATACATTGATATATATGCGATATATGTTAATTGTATTATTTTCTTTTGTCACAAAATATATTATATATGTGATATATAATATTGTAACATGTTAGGGTTACAAATTTAACAATGGTTTAGGGTTTAAACATGGTTAGGGTTTGGATTAGGGTTAGCTTTTGCATGAAGCTTCCATGAAGCTTCATGAAGCTTCCATGAAGCTTCATGAAGCTTTGACTTTGTTTTTGGCTAGATATTTTGTTAACCCAATCCAAACCATTAACTCTAGTTAATTCTCTATAAGGGTTAAATCCTTCATACTTAACCCTTGGTCAGATTTGTAACCACTACAATAATTCATTATTCATCACAAAAGGATTTATCATCTTCTTCCTTGAGTTCTTCATGAAAAAGCTTGCTATCCTTTTCAAAGGTGATGAAAATGAGTGAGAAATTGAAAACAAATGAGAGCTAAAATCCTACTTCATCATCCTCATCTACCCTTGCCATTTAGATGAGGGTGTTCACTTCATTTAGTGAGTGAGAGCTTATGTTAAAGAAACTTCAAGGTAGATCATCTTTGTTATCGAAGATCGGAAGCAAGTTTTCATCCTTCTCTTCGTGGAGCATCTCGAGAGTTCGGAACAAGATGATCGCAGCGAAGGGACCTCAACACGGAGCTTATGAAGTGAAGGACATGATCTACAAAGGTTGTAATCCCTCTCACTTAGTGTTAAAGTGTTTAACATACTTGTTTTCGCCTAAACTCTAGTATAAAGATCTTGGTTAGGGTTGTTCGACACGGCTAAATTTTAAATCGGGCATAGTTGATGCCTCGTAGACCTTTGTGCATGTTCCTAGTAACCCTACAGCATACAATCAGTGCTCGTGCAACATGGACCGTCAATAATAGTGCAGTGTCCTAAGGGTACTAGTCCAAGCATAACAATAACTAAGCAATAAGGTGTATGCGCAACTCTATATATGAAATAGAATATGCGACAATGTTAACATCTCTAGCCCAGACGCATAACGCCATGCGGGCCATTCCCCTGTAGATGATAAATCTACTCACCAATGATCATGGCTAGGTGAAGCCTACAACCTGTTTTCCTTTCTTCGCTGCGTCTGACGTCCCCGCCTGCGAACCTAAAACAATAAAACAACAAAGCAAGTATATATTAGTAATAGACCCAAAGCATGTACAAACTATATTTGACCGACGCAACAACACAAAACATACTCTCAAGTGTTCGTATTGTGGCTAACGTGCGTAGCGGCACGACGAAACCAACCCAAGAGCAAAATCATACAAAGTGCACGATCCGTGTCCTATAACGTATCGCGTGTAAATGCAACACAAGAAACTACCCATGTGATCCTAAATTTTGTATACAGAGAAAACTCAACAACCAAACAAGACCAAACACAACTAAACCAATGTAGACACCTACCCAGAAAAACCCAAACCCTAACTCTTTCCACAAGCCGAGGTCGCCGGAATTCGCCTTCGTGTCGCCAGCCGAGTCCGAGCTCCAGGGGTTTATACTCCAGGTGATCTCCTATGGTCTTAGGTACAACACAACTACATTGTTTGGTTTTCTAGTAACTCTCCGGGTCACAGTAGATCACAGACGTCATATAATGACACTAAAAATACGATATTTTCACAAAAACTTAACTTTAAACATTCTAAACTAAAACTACAAGACTACACAACACAATAACAACTTAACTATCAGATAGAGATCATTACCTAACCAAAAGAACTCAAAGATCCAAGCTTTGCAAGCTCCAAGGCATCCAAGCAAAAGATGTGATTTTGGGTAAGATTTGTGAAGGATGGTGATGGATTTGTGAAGGAATAGAGAGTGTTCAGTTTGAGTGTGAGAGGAATGAGGAAAATGAAAAGAGATAGAGAAATGAGAGAGTGTGTAAGGAAAATAGAGAGGGAGGTGAGTGTAGGGTGAGAGGTAAGTGCACCATTAGCATTAATTCTCCATTAATGCTTTCACACCAAGTCACCATGCCTCCTCTTCACTCCGAAAGAAATATCTTCTCACAATAAAAGATCTAGGGAAAGGATTAAGGATTAGGGTTAAGGCAAAGGATTAAAACAAAGATTAGATAAATTGTTAAGTGTCATGGTTGCTAAGAACAAGACTAACACAAAACAAACTCTCACATTAACGTGCACACGTGCGTGCATGCCATAAAAAATAATAATAAATTGTTAATTAAATGTTATAAAATGTGAGGAACCCGAATTGGTAATCGTTTTTACAGTAAATCTGCATTAACGTCTAAACTAACACTAACCAAAATCTAAGGCGTTACAATCTCCCCCCTTAAAAAAATTCGTCCCCGAACATAAAATTTTCACTCAGTGTACCTTCAAAGAGAAGAGTGCAAAACTCTCAAATCTCGCTCGTAGCCTCCCAAGTGATCACTTCACTATACGGCTACGCCGAAGAAAACCCTCCACAGATGGCAAGACCCTTGGCCGAAGTTTCTCCACCTGCCGAGCCATTCACATAATTGGCTGCCGGTAAATGAAAAGAACCCGTCCAAGCTAAATTTCTGATGCCGAATCATATGAAAAAGTTGATGAAGGTATTTGCAAAGTATCGACACATGGAAAACGGGTGAATACTCAATAATCTGGGCGGAAGTGTCAAATTATAGGCAACGGAACTAACTCGTTCGAGGATCTCAAAGGACCAACAATCTGTGACTAAGCTTCCCAAAACTCAACACGCCATTTCATCGGAAAAATCCATAGGAATACATGATCTCCCACTGCGAACTCAAGTCTGCGACTCCCACGGTCAGCATAAGACTTCTGTCTGCACTGGGCTGCTCTCATCCTGACCTGAACCAACTGGATCATCTCCGAAGTATCTAGACTAGCTAGGGTCCAAACAATCCTACTCACACGGAGTCAGAAAAACAGACTGGCGATTGATACGACCTACCCAATAAAACCTAAAGGTTGCCAATTGGAATGTCTCCTGATAACTGCTATCGAAGGAGAATCCTAACAATGGCAAGTGATGATCCCAACTGCCAACAACAATTAGTACGTACGCACAAGCATATCCTCCAGAGTCTGTATAGCCCTCTCTCACAAACCCTCGTCCTGCGGATGGAAAAGCGGAGCTAAAGCTCAACCAGTACCCAAGAATTCCTGAAGCTTCTGCCCAAGACGGCAAGCGAAAAGGGTGCCTCTATTGGATACAACGCATGAAGGAACTCCATGCAAACGCACAAACTTAACAAAGAACAACTGAGAAACCTGAGAATAACCGGACAACAAACACCCAATGGAGTCACACCCTGACTAAACCTAGGTAGACACCACAACGACATTCATGGAGATCTGCTCCCATTCCTACTCCGGAACGGTTAAAGGTTGCAACTCTCCAGCCGGTCTAAATGCTCAACCTTAGCTCATAACAAGACAGACACCTTGATACGAAATCCGAAACTTCACTCTTCATCCCTGTCCACCCGTAACTATCTCACAAGTCACGCTACAAATTGGTGGAACTTGAAAGAACGCCGAAAGCTGACTGATGTGCCTGCTCTAGGATTTCGCGTCTCTACCCAATAGTACCAGGTAAACACTAGCGCGTCCCTAAACATAGTACCCCCTGGTCACAAATCAAGGACTCTGAATCTTTACCCAGCCGAGTACACTCAAGAATCTCTGACGAACTAGCATCGACGGGCTGTGCCTCGCGAAAGCGATTAAGGAAAAGTGGTCGGGTGCGGACAGGAGCAAGCTGTCCTTTCAGTAGAGGCGAACATTAAGTTTTACTCAACGATCGCACAAGAACTGTAAATCTGCAGAAAACTGTCTCAACACTCAAAAACCGCTGCAGGAAGATGTACATTAAGCTCTAGTGGTCCGTGAAAATCTGACATGACTCTCCGAACAAGTAGTGTCCTCAGATCTTCAACGCACAACCACCGTGGCCATCTCCAGATCATGAGTGGGATATCGTTCTCGTACTTCCTCCAACTGTCGGGAAGCATAAGCGATAACTTTATAGTGCCATATCAGCGCAAAATCAAGCCCCACTCGCGAAACATCACAGTTATACAACAAAGTCGCCCGATCCAGAAGCAAAGATAGAACTGGTGCAGTCGTCAACCGAGTCTTCAACTGCTGAAAACTCCGCACGCATGCCTCAGTCTAAGAAAAGGAACTTCCTTTCCGGTCAGTCCAGTCAACTGTGCAGCGATACACTAGTAATACTGCACGAAACGGCGGTAAAAAACTGCTAAGCCCAAAAACCTGCGGACCTCCGTCCCAGATATAAGTATGGGCCAAATCTGTACGGCCTCGATCTTCCTCGGAACCATACCAAACCGTCTCCTACAACTACAAGTCCTAGGAGTCAACACAATCAAGCCTGAAGGAACGCTCTGAGAATCTAGCAAACAGATGGCGCTCTCCCAATGTCTGCAAAACAATTCCTCAAATGCTGCTCCTGTTCCTCACGACACATTAGAAAAGACCAGAATGTCATCAATGACACAACAATAAACTGGTCGAGGAACGACCTGAAGAAATCTGGTTCATCACATCCACGAATGCTGCTAGGGCATTGGTGAGTCCAACGACACCACCAAAACACATACTGCCCGTAGCACGCGCAAAAGCAGTCTTCGGAATGTCATCACTCAGAACCCACAACAATGATGACCTGATCCTAAACAAACATAGAAAAATGTCTCGCACTCTGGAGCTGATCGAAGAAATCGTCAATGCGAGGTAAAGGATACCTATCCGCACCGTAAGCCGGTTCAATTGACGATCCATCGATACACAACCTCAACTGCCGTCCTTCTCCTTGACGAACAGAATAGGAGCTCCCCAAAGCAAAACACTCAGACGCACAAGACCTCCCCAACAAACACTCTGCAGCTGATCCTTAAGCTCCCTAAGCTCCGTTGGCTCATCTGGAACAACGTCGGAAAACTCTCGTATGAAAGGAACCCAGTCAACAATCCTACTGTGGCACCAGTATCACGAATGAACGCCAAGAATCCTCGACATCTTCTCCTCAAAATCCGACTAGCGAAAAAAGGGCTGAATTCAAGCTGTGAGAGGTGGCACCACTGTCCCCCTGCACAACAAGAACTGACTTGCCGGGAAAACAAAACCTGACTATTTCCACGCGGCAGATCCACAGACGCCTAGCACGTAGCTAACCAGTCCGTGCCCAGGAGAACTTCAAATCCAACATCTCTAGAAGGATCACAACGACGGACAAATCTCTATCTCCTATCTGATTGGCACACGACCGAAATACGTGTCGCGCAACAAAAGAATCACTGACACAAGTTAACACAACAAATGGCTGATCTAGCTAACACGACTCTCGGTCCAACCACGGCACAAAGTGTGTAAAACAAACAAGTGCATCAAAAGAACATACAAATTAAGAATACCTGAAAACTCTGAATTGGACGCCCGCGCGTCCCGATGAGTAGAAGCAAACTCTCGTGTCTGCCCTCTACCCGCAACTGGCTGAACTCCTCCTCTGCCAACCTGACCCCTCTGAGCGAACCTTCTGTAAGTCGATGTAGTACACCCCAGTACTTGTGGGGAGGCGGAATTTTCAAAAACGATCATGTTTAAAGAACGAACATCGACTAACCGCTTGAATCGAAGCTAAACTATAAATAACCGTACACAAAGAGTTTCTTATCAATTGTGTTTAGGGATTATACCTAATGAAACCGGTCCTTCGTCTTGTGTCCTCCTTTGTTCTCCTCGACCTTCTCTAGGTAGTAGACGATCCACCCGAGAGCAAAACACCAAGCTACACCTCTAACTTGAGGTAACTAATCTACTTTGATTGCTAATCAAAGAAGAAAGGATGATATAGAGTGAAGGTAATGGATGTTTAAGTCTAACTAATCCTTTGATCTCAACACATGAGGATTAAGGATTAGGGTTTGAAGATGAGAGCTTGAGGAGAGAGAATGTGAGATGAGTGAATGAGATGAGATTGAGTGTATCATAATATATTATGAAGCATTCTTATTTTAGAATAATGAATAATAGAAATGAATAAGCATGCTTCATAAATGAAAAGAGGTGATTCATTAACATGAGTCATTAAGCATTTATGGTGCATTAATGATCATGATGAATCACCCTCATGACTCACTAATCTTATCCAAAGCTTATGTCACCTTAACCTCCTTAGTCACATCTTCTAGAAGCTTCTCGTACAATTACGAGAACGCCCCTCCAATCCGCAAAAATACGGAAAAACTTTTAGACTGTAAAATCCAATAACCGGATACCAGTAACTGGCTTAAACCAAAGCCGACTGGTAAAAACTGTCCGAAAGTCGTACGTGCGTAAACGCACGTATGCGTCCGAACCCTTTGTCGCAAAACCATGCGACCTCTATATCGTTTCGCCTGGAGTAGGAAACTCTCTGTGTGGGACTCTAGAGACTCGACTACTACGCTGGCAGTGGGTTTAACCACAGACCGCAAGCGGCACTAGCTGTACGTAACGGTCCCCAGGTAGTTGTCGATAAGAAGGACGATGAGAAAACCCATCCGAACTCCTACTGAGTCTGATGTGACAATCTCCATACAGTCCGGTCCGTTCGTCCAAGACTATCGCATATCGGGCCTAGGGGGCGGCAAGCGTCAGTCCCCTAATAGCGGTATAAGTCGTGTCGGAGGGAAGCCCATTACACCCTGAGAAACTACTGGAACCTACCAGCAAATCTCGCTTTCCCTGGCCAGGGACTTTGCGTAATGGCTCTCTGACACAGCACAATATCTACTCCCAATACCGGGAGGGACGAATCCTGTCTAACCGCCACTGCCTCCAAGTGCTCGGGACTGCACCCAACTGCTACCTGTTTGCATGACTCCTTTGAGCCGTGGTAGGGTAGCAATCTAAGAACAGTGGGACACACTCGAGGCGAAGTAGCAGTGTCAAGTCTGCGGACTACGCTGTACTCATGTCACCTGGGAACTGTTCACTGACGACTGGTATCAAACCAACCAACAGTTCCCTGTGAGTCCTGTCCGGTGTACCCGTAACCTAACGAGCACCTGTATACTATCTCCAGTACGACGTACTGACGGCTGTGGGACAGACCATCTCCCCAACTGGGATGAGAAGCGTACACACCAGTCTACTCCGGAGTATCGATGCTCTGTCTCGATAATCCAATGACCAGGGACCAGAATAAGGATGTGCTTGTAGACTACCCAGCCCCCACTAGTGTGACTGCCATCACAACGCTGGTAGACAAGCAAGATCCTAAGAGCTCTATCAATACGTACACTCACATATTAAGATAGAAAAACCAAGTAGCATACTACCATGTTTAGCAAGACTGTTATATACATGTGAATATCCCAAGCTTCCATTAAGTAATATACAAGCTAGTATGATACAGTAATGGCCTTCTAGGGCATAAACACTAACAATCTGCCACTTGCACTAGGGCCATGTACTGGCATATCGTAGACCAATGATCTCGAGTAGCCTCTCGAACTGAATCTGAGGAAGGGCCTTTGTGAATGGATCAGCAATGTTCTCTTCTGAACCAACTCTCCGAACCTCGATCTCCTGACGATCAATGATCTCCCTGATCAGGTGATACCGCCTTAAGATGTGTCTGGACTTCTGATGGGACCTTGGTTCCTTCGCTAAAGCTATAGCTCCGTTGTTGTCGCAATACAGAGGTATTGGACCAACACTGGTAGGAACCACCTGAAGTTCTGTGAGGAACTTCTTCATCCAGACAGCTTCTTTTGCGGCATCGCAAGCAGCTATGTACTCCGCTTCCATCGTTGAGTCAGCAACGGTGTCCTGCTTGGAACTCTTCCAACAGACCGCCCCTCCATTGAGGGTAAAGACATAACCCGACATGGACTTGGAGTCATCCTTGTCACTCTGGAAGCCGGAATCAGCATAGGCCTCCATCTTGAGGTCCTTTCCGCCGTAAACCAAGAACATCTCCGTAGTCCTCCTCAGGTACTTGAGAATGTTCTTTACTGCTATCCAGTGATTCTCCCCTGGGTTTGCCTGATACCGGCTTACAACGCTCAATGCGTATGCTACATCTGGTCTGGTACATAACATCGCATACATTATAGAGCCTACCGCAGAAGCGTAGGGTATAATCGACATGCGTTCCCTTTCCAAATCAGTCTTGGGAGACATCTCTTTGGAGAGGGTGATTCCGTGACAAGCCGGTAGGTTACCGCGCTTAGAATCTTCCATACTGAATCTTTTCAATATGGTGTCTATGTACCTGGACTGTGAAAGTCCCAACATCCTCTTTGATCTATCACGATAGATCTGGATCCCCAGAATGTAGGTGGCATCACCCAGGTCCTTCATGGAGAATTTCTGTGACAAGAATCTTTTGACTGACTGTAGCATAGGAATATCATTTCCTATTAGGAGAATGTCATCCACGTACAAGACGAGGAATACAACAACTCTCCCTACAATCTTACTGTATATGCATGGTTCATCTGGATTTTTGATAAAGTCGAATTCTTTGACAGTATCATCAAAACAGATGTTCCAACTCCGCAATGCCTGCTTTAGTCCATAAATGGATTTAAGCAGCTTGCATACTTTACCGCTGCTCCCACTCTGAATGAATCCCTCTGGCTGATCCATATAGACGCTCTCTTCTAAATTTCCATTTAGAAAGGCCGTCTTTACGTCCATCTGCCAGATTTCATAATCGTGGAAGGCAGCAATAGCAAGAAGGACCCGAATGGATTTCAGCATAGCTACAGGAGAAAAGGTTTCGTCATAGTCCAAACCAGGTCTTTGACGGAAACCCTTTGCAACAAGTCTAGCTTTATAGGTTTCAACCTGTCCATCTACACCAATCTTCTTTCTGAAGATCCACTTGCATCCTACGGGTTTCACCCCATCTGGAGCAGTGTCCAAAGTCCATACTTTGTTAGTGTACATGGACTCCATTTCGGTCCGCATTGCATCCACCCATTTTACCGAGTCACCGCTCTAAATGGCTTGCTGGAAGCTAGTAGGGTCGTCATTATCAATGACGCAATCTTCTCTATCCCCGTCTATGAGAAAACCGTAGTATCTCTCGGGCGGATGAGACTGCCTACTACTTCGGCGGATAGGCGCTGGTATGTCCCTTTCTTCTGAAACTTCTTGTTCCACCAAACTTTCAGTAACAGCTTGTGGTTCTGGAATTTCTTCCAGTTCTACTGCGCTCCCACTCTTCTGATTTTCTAAAAATTCAGTTTCTAAGAAGCGGGCATGACGAGAAACAAAAACCTTTTGTTCCTCTGCGTAGTAGAAGCAATATCCCATGGAATTCTTTGGATATCCCACAAACTTACACTCTACTGAGCGTGCCTCGAGCTTGTCCGGATGCTGCTTTTTTACAAAAGCTGGACATCCCCAAATCTTCAGGTACTGAAGATGGGGTTTCTTCCCACTCCACATCTGATATGGGGTGGTAGGCACAGTCTTGGTGGGAACCTTGTTCAAAAGATATGCCGCTGATTCTCGCGCATAACCCCAGAATGATCGCGGTAACTCAGCCTTACTCATCATGGAACGAACCATATCTAATAGGGTTTGATTCCTCCTTTCCGATACACCGTTGTGTTGTGGTGTGTATGGAGGAGTAAGCTGAGAGAGAATCCCTTTCTCTTTTAAGTAACCTAGGAACTCGGCACTTAAGTATTCACCACCTCGATCAGATCTCAGCGTCTTAATACTTTTGCCTGTTCGGTTTTCCACTTCATTCTTGTATTCTTGGAATTTCTCAAAGGCCTTGGATTTATGCTTCATCAAGAAGATATGTCCATACCTAGAGAAATCATCCGTAAAAGTAATGAAGTATGAATAACCACCTCGCGCATGTGTAGACATTGGACCGCACACGTCACTGTGTACGAGTCCTAAGAGCTCGCTCGCTCTTACTCCGTGTCCAGAAAACGGAGTCTTTGTCATCTTTCCCATGAGACAAGATTCACAAGTGGCATAAGATTGATATTCGAACGGATTCAAATATCCTTCTCTATGTTACTTTGTTAACCGTGTTTCATTGATGTGACCTAGTCTACAATGCCATAAGAAAGCCTGATTCACTTCTGGAGACTTTCTTTTAAGTGTGTTCTGGACATTGAAAACCTGAGCTTGATTCAATACGTATATACCGTCATCTAATGTACCGGACCCAATCAGAACTTGATTTAGGTGGATGTGAACTACATCGCTTACGAATGTAAAGTCATATCCCTCTCTTGAAAGTGAGGACACTGATATGATATTACAAGTCAAACTAGGTACATACAGACAGTTACGTAGAATCAATATCTGCCCACTTGTCAAACCAGGCGATATTCTCCCACGGATTCAGCATCCACGCTCATTCCGTTTGCAACTCTGAGAGACAAATCACCTATCCTTATAACTTTACGGTTTCTCAAAGCATGTAACGAATTATAGATATGAGATCCTGCTCCGGTATCTAGTACCCAGGAAGTAGAGTTAATTGACAAACAGTTCTCAATTACAAACACACTTGAGGCTGAAGCCACAACATGCTTCGAATCCTGGCTACTGGCTTCCAAAGCCCTGCAATCCTTCTGCCAATGTCTATTCCCATAACAATAGGAATATCCCTCTTTACCTATACCAAGTCCCAAAGCTGTTTCTCTTCCCTTTCCTCCTACTTTGCTGACACCGTATATCGGCTTTGTAGAGGTCTTCTTCTTTTCACCCTTTGCTTTCGCCTTGGATGAAGAGGAAGAAGGTCCCCTATTAAGCAGAGCTTGTGTCTCCCTGGTTTCTTTCAGGGTGTAAGTAGAGGGTAGGGACTGTGGAAATAAGTCAGTATATGACCTGTTTCCCAACGTGGTCTCCAGGTCCTTGAGCTCATCAATATAGCTAGTCATCGTAAGGACGTCGTCCCTTACAGATGACCCGTCAGCCGACCTCGCTTGAATCAATTCGTTCGAATCAATTCGTTCGAGGCCTCATATCTTGCGATATGAGATTGCTCTCCATATAAATCTTTGTTATGGAGAAAGATGGAACCAGAGTCCATCTTCTCGTGCTGCTTCTGGTATCTACCATCAACTGAAGCCAACACGAGGCACTTGGCTTTCGCTTTATTCTTTTCCTTTGTCTGACGGATATCCATATCCGCGACGGTGGAAACTGGACCTGGGACGGTGGGATCTTGAGTAGTAATAGGGTGGTCCAGCTTGTCATAGGCAATGGTCATCTGGACAGACCTTTGCCAGTCAAATAAGTTAGATTCAGTCATCTTGTTATCTAGATGTAACCTAGTCATGGTCACAAGGTCGCTGCAATGAGAGAGAGAGAGAAGAAAACACTTTAGCATGATGCTCTTGCAAGTTTAGATTGGTTTTTAATTTATCTAAACTGGATGGCTCCCACTGTTTCTTGAATCCTTCCTCAAACCATAAAAGAAGAATTAGCCAGGACTATTCTCACCGTACACTACTGGCTTAACCGTTCAGCCAGGCTAGTGTCGATACTTCGAGGGAGGTTTTCCAACGCTTTCGCGAAGTTCCTTAATTAAATAACCTCTTTTCTCTGGGGGCGTAACCCCGCTGACACCTTTCTGGACACCTACTAGGTTTATAGCATTGATCGTTAAGTGACGAATATCCTGATAAGTAGCATATACTCACAGTAGGATCGGGATCCAAATATCATTGTCTGATAATGTTGTAGGAATGCTACCAACATTCATCAAACTCAAAATGGTATGCATCTCTTTGCAAATTTCAGTTTCTTTAGAAATTCCCGATATACATTTTTGCCCCATGTTCTTATGACCTTGACGAAAGCCAACAAATCATAAAACACATGTCAAGTTCTGCCCATCATTATCTTGTTAATTTGAACCCACCCGTATATACCCTTGACGAAAGCCAACAAGGTTATACGACTGTCCCAAACCAACTCATCTATCTATGCAACAAATGAATACCCCAGCAGCTACCAAACACTATGCCTTGACGAAAGCCAACAAGCATAGCTTGAATACTACTGACCATCCATAAGAAATGACGGAGGGCTACGACTGGTTTTGGCGAAACCGTGAACGTAGTGAACTTGATATAACCGAAGGAACCTGATAGCTTTTAAAAGGAGTGGTTAAATCTCCGCATTTAAAAATATCTGTTTTAAAAATAACCGAGTGGTTTCTTTTAAATTGTTCCAACGATTTAAACTTGGTTTATTTTCTTTGCATTATAGATAATGCGTCCCATCATTAACCTATCATTGCAGAAAACAACGAAAATACAACGTCCTCTTATGCCATCCGTATTCGCCACGGGGTCCCGTCATCACCCGTTAGGTTACTTAACTAACGACAGAGCGGGGCTGGGCTAGCGCGGGTGTAAAACATAAGTGACGTCTAAATAGCTACAATATATATAGATATTTTACATTCGTCTGACACAATGATATTCATTCCAGAACACAGATAAACAATATTGGATTTGCAAGCAATCTGTATTTCTTTTGAGCCTGCAAGAAAAGACAGATTACACAGTTGTGATGAATAGCCGTTACCCCACCCTCGACCCCTACGGGTACGGCAAACTACCCGCCCGGCAGTTTGTGTACCCCATCTTGGGTCAGTCCTAGGAGCAAAAACAGTAAAATGAAATAATACAACGGTGGCTACAACTGCAACCTGGATGTGCCCCGCAAAATAATATTACAACAAATTACATTTACAACAAATGAATTAAACAGTAACCCATTGCTAAACCCCGGCTAAACACCACAACAGTCCAATACAGTTTATATGCACAAACAGATATAACCATTTCAGAAATGTGCAACCCCCTGCCAACCGACATACTAGCAGTTAGGGGAGGTTTACGAACACATTAAACAATCACAGATATAATCCAATATGCAAATACTGTACAATTTCGATCGATTAAACATCTTTAATATTGCTCCAAAATCTGCTCTGTATACTGGAAACCTGAGCAAAATTAAAATATTCCAGAAAACCCCTAATTACACAGAGAAGCAACAGAAGAAAATTGGGTTCCTGACTCGCCAACTCGGCGGCGGAAGCGCGGCGACTCAGTAGGCTGAGGCCGCGGTTCCGCGGCGAGTTAGGCGATTCAGGGGACTATTTTTCTTGGGTGTTCTTCTGTGGTCTTTTCAAGCTCTCTGAACACACCTAAAAAATTTTTGGACTTCATTTTAAGTTCGACAGAAACTGAACAGATTTAGGGTTTTCCGGCTTCGATTTTCCGTTCGAAATTCGTACAAATTTGCAATTAAGTTATTTATTGTTTAGCGAGGCTTTGATACCACTGTAAGTCGATGTAGTACACCCCAGTACTTGTGGGGAGGCGGAATTTTCAAAAACGATCATGTTTAAAGAACGAACATCGACTAACCACTTGAATCGAAGCTAAACTATAAATAACCGTACACAAAGAGTTTCTTATAAATTGTGTTTAGGGATTATACCTAATGAAACCGGTCCTTCCTCTTGTGTCCTCCTTTGTTCTCCTCGACCTTCTCTAGGTAGTAGACGATCCACCCGAGAGCAAAACACCAAGCTACACCTTTAACTTGAGGTAACTAATCTACTTTGATTGCTAATCAAAGAAGAAAGGATGATATAGAGTGAAGGTAATGGATGTTTAAGTCTAACTAATCCTTTGATCTCAACACATGAGGATTAAGGATTAGGGTTTGAAGATGAGAGCTTGAGGAGAGAGAATGTGAGATGAGTGAATGAGATGAGATTGAGTGTATCATAATATATTATGAAGCATTCTTATTTTAGAATAATGAATAATAGAAATGAATAAGCATGCTTCATAAATGAAAAGAGGTGATTCATTAACATGAGTCATTAAGCATTTATGGTGCATTAATGATCATGATGAATCACCCTCATGACTCACTAATCTTATCCAAAGCTTATGTCACCTTAACCTCCTTAGTCACATCTTCTAGAAGCTTCTCGTACAATTACGAGAACGCCCCTCCAATCCGCAAAAATACGGAAAAACTTTTAGACTGTAAAATCCAATAACCGGATACCAGTAACTGGCTTAAACCAAAGCCGACTGGTAAAAACTGTCCGAAAGTCGTACGTGCGTAAACGCACGTATGCGTCCGAACCCTTTGTCGCAAAACCATGCGACCTCTATATCGTTTCGCCTGGAGTAGGAAACTCTCTGTGAGGGACTCTAGAGACTCGACTACTACGCTGGCAGTGGGTTTAACCACAGACCGCAAGCGGCACTAGCTGTACGTAACGGTCCCCAGGTAGTTGTCGATAAGAAGGCCGATGAGAAAACCCATCCGAACTCCTACTGAGTCTGATGTGACAATCTCCATACAGTCCGGTCCGTTCGTCCAAGACTATCGCATATCGGGCCTAGGGGGGCGGCAAGCGTCAGTCCCCTAATAGCGGTATAAGTCGTGTCGGAGGGAAGCCTATTACACCCTGAGAAACTACTGGAACCTACCAGCAAATCTCGCTTGCCCTGGCCAGGGACTTTGCGTAATGGCTCTCTGACACAGCACGATATCTACTCCCAATACCGGGAGGGACGAATCCTGTCTAACCGCCACTGCCTCCAAGTGCTCGGGACTGCACCCAACTGCTACCTGTTTGCACGACTCCTTTGAGCCGTGGTAGGGTAGCAATCTAAGAACAGTGGGACACACTCGAGGCGAAGTAGCAGTGTCAAGTCTGCGGACTACGCTGTACTCATGTCACCTGGGAACTGTTCACTGACGACTGGTATCAAACCAACCAACAGTTCCCTGTGAGTCCTGTCTGGTGTACCCGTAACCTAACGAGCACCTGTATACTATCTCCAGTACGACGTACTGACGGCTGTGGGACAGACCATCTCCCCAACTGGGATGAGAAGCGTACACACCAGTCTACTCCGGAGTATCGATGCTCTGTCTCGATAATCCAACGACCAGGGACCAGAATAAGGATGTGCTTGTAGACTACCCAGCCCCCACTAGTGTGACTGCCATCACAACGCTGGTAGACAAGCAAGATCCTAAGAGCTCTATCAATACGTACACTCACATATTAAGATAGAAAAACCAAGTAGCATACTACCATGTTTAGCAAGACTGTTATATACATGTGAATATCCCAAGCTTCCATTAAGTAATATACAAGCTAGTATGATACAGTAATGGCCTTCTAGGGCATAAACACTAACACCTTCTGCATCCACGACCTCTCTGAATACGACCCTGACGTGGTGTTAGGGAACAACGCCTGATGTGGTGATGAAGGTCTCCGCACCGATAACATCCTCTCCATGGCTGCCGACCCTCCGGGAAATACGAGCTAAAAGACTGACCTCGTCCCAAGCCTCCGTTACTCCCGTGACGTGCCCGATATCTGTCTCGGCGACTAAGCATCTGTCTTTGAGCTAGTATATCGGTACGAGTCCTCCACTATTCCGGAACTCCCAAAGTCTCTGGAAGGCGTGCCTCGTCAACTTGGGGCTGCATCCACTGGTGCTATGTACGTGACGGAATGCTGTGTACTAACCGCAAGGAACAACTGGGTAACAGGGGTGACAACCTCCCATCGCTGCTCTTGAATGGCCTCTACCAATGAACTCATCATTTGGCGCATATCCTGCATATCTGCCACAAGCCTAGCGAGATGATCTGTCGAAGGCGGATCCATCTGCTCCAGTACAACGAGCGTACCATCCTGGTCAAACCTCGTCCCACACGAGTCAACTCTGAGCTCGGCCCTCGCTGCACCTCTTTGAGTCCCCATAGTCATCGGCGACAAAGGCTATAAATGGAAATAAGATTCGATAAGAACACGGTAATCGAATCACAAGGATATAACATCAAGGAAGGAATTTCAATCAATTAGTACTTAGGTCACTTTAGGCGGAGTACCGCGTCGTGAGTATGCCACAGACATACACACACTACGTTACTCTGCTTTAAGCTACCTACTCCATCATACCAAGGTCATCGTACACTCCGAAAGGTAAAACCTAGCGCTTTGATACCAACTTTGTCACGACACGAAATTGGCATGTGACGGACCTTAAACTACGTAACGTGTACAGGCGTAACGCAATTTAAGTAAGCTGAAAACCCAACAATCTAAACAATCAAAAGCAGTAAGAAATAAGAACAATTTTTAAACCTTTGAAATCTCAATCCAAATTCTTTAAAAGTCCAATTTTTCTTCCTTTAAAATTTTGGCAGCAACTCCTTTGTAAAAACCAGCCCAAAAAATGGGTACAACATAAATATAAGTAAAGCATCCCCAAATGGGAGCAAAAACACACCCAAAGGCGGAAAACAACCACCACAACAGATATACGACGCCGTAGCGAAGAAATAAAAGACGATATAAATAAAACTGCATAAGAGATAACCAAGTCACAAAATAATATACGATATCGTCCTCACATCAAGTCTCTAACTCATACAAGATAATGGTAGATGGAGAGTATAGGGTACAACGAATATACACTAAGCAACATGAACGGATAACCACAAAACCCACCTAAAGCAAAACTGCACATTGTGAGCCGAAGCGGTATCCGCAGCAAAAGATAATACGATAGATGATAATAGCCCTGCCTCTGACTACTGTGAGGATCAACCTACAAAACACTGTGGCACAATGGGGGTGAGTTTCCAACTCGTGAATAGTAATTAACATATGCAGGTAATCGCAAGTATGCACGTACAGCGCAAATCTAACATAAGCAACTAATAGCAATAAAAGTCATATGTGTGCAATAGTCATGAAAGGTATACTAACGGTTACTATAAATACAAGAAGCAATAATATGACAATCTGTATGCAATAATCATGTAAGGTACTAAATCTGGTACTACTAATACATGAAGTAATAATATGAATGTATATATGCAACATTCATGAAAGGTACTCTAACATGTACAACTAATACATGAAGCAGTGCATAAACAATAAATGTGGAGTATGGGATGAAACATGTCATTTCCACGGAATCCTAACATCATGGTTGGACCACAGTCCATCAAGACAATCCAATTCCCAATTTCCTCAAATCAGCCCCCAAATTGGCTCTCATATCATATAAGTCTCACAAATTCTGAATGTACAATATCAAGTAAATTTCATATATCCTGAATCCAATATCAAGTCAACCTCATATATATCCTGTATCCAATATCAAATCAATCTCCTATATGACAAATCCACTATCAAGTGAATCTCATATTGTAGCGCCTTGAAAAGTCGTTTTGGTGTTTTCCTGAAAATCGGTGAAAATTCGGTATTTTTCCGAAAACCGTCCTTTTTGTTATTCTGCAGTTTAGGACTAATTATACCTAATTTGGATAGGTAATTGCTAGTTTTTAGTATCAAATGATTTAATTATGAAATTCTGGTCGTTTAAAATTTTTCCCTAATTTTTCAATTTTTTAATATTATTTTAAGCCGGTAAGAAAATACATTAAATTAGCGATAAATACAAATTTAAATGGGCTAAATTTTAGCTTTAAAATCATGTTAATTAAAATCTAGTTGTAAAATAAATTTTTAGTATTTTTTTTTAAGTTTTAACTAATTTTTATTATGGAAAACGAAATTTATTGAATTTTAAGCTAAAACTTGCAATTTTGGACTTGTGGGGGGTCTTTTTGCATGGGATTCTTTTTGTAACCTCTCCCACTCACCCCCACTCCCCAAGGCCGGCCCCACCACTCCTGCAGCAGCCCATTCCCCCCCTCTATTTGACTTTAACTATTGTGATTGAATGGTTTTGAATAGGATTAAAATATAGTAATTTGGGTATGGGTTTTTAGTGAGATATGAGGGCTTTGACTTTGAATTTTTCTCTCACAATTTCCTCACAACTCCCCACTTCCCTCCTCTGGCCGAGAGCTTCCCAGGTGCTGTCCCAAATTTTCCCTTCTCTTTTTCTTTCCAAAATTCATCACAATTCCATCAAAATTCAACAAAAATCCATAGATTTCTTCACAAATTCAACACATAACCCTATTCTATCCCTTCTCAAGCCCAAATGGGTTTAAATCTTGGAGAAAGGTGGCATCTTTGGAGGCATCTTGTTCTTGCTAGATCTCTAGTGTGAGGTATAATTTCTAATCTAATTGTTATTTGTAGTTAAAGGGTGCTAATTAGGACTTGCATGTTGTGTTATTGTTAAAATTATAGCTAAATCCTAATCTAGTTTTTTCTAGTTCTTGGTTTGAAATTAATTTAGGGTTTAGAACACCATTAAGAGATTAATTAAGCTATTTTGTTATCTAGTTATTTTGTTAGCTTAATCTAAGTGGTTAACTTGCTAATTGGGCTAAAATCTAGTGTTAATTTAGTGTTAGTTTCTAATCTAGTTTTTAAAGGTTTATGGTTAGAGTTAAACTAGGGTTTTTAGAAACCATTATTTAGTTAATTAAAGCTAATTAGCTATCTAGTTGTTTACTAAACCAATCTTTAAGGTTACTTTGCTTAAGTGGCTTCATATTATGCTAATCTAAGTTAAACTTGTGTGAAATTTTCGTTAAGATTGCTAATTACCAAATTCAAGAAAGGGTTGTGTTTGGATATTGGGTTTTGTAGCATGGTAAATGAGTTAAAATTTGTGTTATTGTGGCTAACTAGTTGTGTGGTTGGATGTTTGTGTTGGACTGTGATAACTTTGTCGCTAAATGTCGATGTTTGCACCAAATTGCAAATTCTAGCTTACTAGTTGTGTTATAAAATATTGTGGTGAATTAATTGCGATGTCTTGATGACATTTTTAGCGTATCCTATGACTTTTAGGATATGTGAGTGCGGATTTTGAGTGTTCGGGTTTTAGTTTTTCCGGGCGACCAAATCGATGATTCTAGTTAGTTTTGCGATTTTCGCGTGTGTTCCGCGCACCTTGTGCACGTTGTACCTAGCTTGTGAACGTTAGTGTTTTGCGTCGTTCTTAATATGTAACCTTATGTTTGGTATTGATGTAATTCCAGGTTCGGTCGTGGAGACGTCAGACGCGGCTCGAAAGAGGAAAGCGGTGATTGGACGTGACTAGCTAGGGATTCCGGTGAGTAGATGTAACATCTACGGGGGACTATCGTTGGATGACGCAAGTCGCCCGATAGTTTTAGTAGCTTAAAAAGATTCTTAGTAATGTTAGTAATTAGGGGTGTAATACTTGTATGATTATTTGCTACATTCATGCCTTATATTGAAATACATATACGAACCCATTCTATAGGACACCTGTACCATTGCCAGGGTTTTTATATGCAGGACGAGCACTATTCATGCTTACACACACACCCTGGTAATTGCCATGCCACCACACTAGATAACCTTTAAATTGAAACCTTTTACTATAATTGATACTTAAACTTGTGCTATTGCCTTTAATTCCTTAAAATGAAATCGTAGGATTGCCATTCATGTGCATGTACCTCATCATATTATTTGTTCATGCCTAGTCTATTAATCATATATCGCAACTTGATTATTGATACAATATGCATTCATTATCATTGACATATGCACTTATGAGGACTTCTTGAGATTTTATGATATTTCTGGATTTTGGGGGAAAGCCGCAAAATTTCTAAACTTATTATTTTTTAAAAAATATCTAAATTGCGGTTTTCTAGTGATGTAAGTTTCGTCCACCATGAGTTTGCTGTGGTTTTCGAGATCCATGTCGAGGAGTGGAGGAACCGTCACGGGTACATGGTGGGCCCGGTAAGGTACCCCGGGGCAAGAGGAATGTGTTGTTGACGTTGAGCCTGGCAGGGGATGGATTACCTACCGGTGACTGTTTTGGCACGGCAAATATCCAGAGGATACCGACCGTGGCTGCGAGATGATGAGATATTGATATTTGAGATGGGTCAGCCGGACGGCTGAGGCCAGAGATACTTTGATATGAGATTTGAGACAGTTTTGAGGTGTCGTTGCTGGACACGGATTCTGTTTGGTTATATTGGTATTGTGCTGATATTTCAAAGAAGATTCCTAAAGGAAAAAGATGATTTCTTATACTTACATATGCGGATCACGAGTATATTTATATTGCATACATACTTGCTAGTATAGTCATATTGCATACATACCTGCTATTATATCCTGCCATACCTGTATTATAGATGCTAGGATGCTTGTGTGCATACTTGCGATGGCCTGTTTAGATGTTATTTATTACTCACGAGTTGGCAACTCACCCCCGTTGTGCCACAGCCTTTTGCAGGTCCGCTCCGTCAGTACAGTAGTGGCGGGCGCACTTGCTTCTTATGCCTCCTTTGCCTGGACTCGAGGTTTTGCTCTTAGGTGGGTTATATCATTATTTTTGTACCACCTTGTATATTCTTTGTATCTAGTGTACTCCATCTACTGTATCTACCAGTATTTTTGTATATTGACCTAGAGATGAGACTGTGAGATTTATGGACTTTTTATGCTGTATTTTGGGGTCGAGCTCACTTGAGTCGACATGTTGTTTTCTTTCATGCTTCTTTATGAATATTTCGCATGTTGTTGCTTTATATTGCGTGGGATTTGTGACCGCCTTATGGCGAAGAGCTAGCTCCCGCTTAGGGATGCCTTATTTGTTGGATTCGTATATATTCTTGTTGTTCCCATTTTGGGGGCCAGTATTTACAAAGGAGACTCTGCCGAAATTTTCGGAAAAATTGATATTGGTTTTAAAAAGGCTTTATATGACTTATTTGATAAACTCGCTTTCAATTTATTGGGTTTTCTTCACTCTTTTGCTTATTTGGTTTTGGTTTCTGGGCTTTGGCTTACTTATTTTACGGATATCTTGAGACGTTTCGTAACTTAAGTGCTAGTCACGTTCCGTACCCTGCGGGCCGTGACAAAGTTGGTATCAGAGCGATAGGTTTTACCTTTTTGAGTGTAGGATGACCCTTGGTAGATGGAGTAAGTGACTTAAGTAGGGTAACGTAGCGTGTGTATGTCCGCGGCATACTTGCGATACGGTACTCCGCCTAAGTGACTTTAGGATATACTTGCTTGAAAATTCCTTCTTCAATTCCGTGTATCCTATGATCCTATTGCACTGTTCTTATTATCCGTTTTCCTGTAACAGCCACTATGCCGCCGAAGGCTACGAGGGCACAGAGGGCTGCCGCCCGAGAAGAGATTCGAGCTGGCTCGTCCGAGACTAGGAATGAGCAGGGTGGTATGCCTACGCCGCAGGGACAGACCGATCCACCTTCCCCAGGCCGTATGGATAGGCTCGAGACTGGTATGGAGGAGTTGCGACAGATGATGGGGGGCATGCAGGAGCTACGGCAGATGGTAGGATCCCTAGTTGCAGCCATTCGTACACCGAGGCCGGATGACGCACCTACTACATCCCAGACTGCTATGATACCTGTTCCTACTACTACCACCGTGGCCATTCCAGTTTCGCTACAGGATTTCATGAGGCTGAGACCTCCAGTATTCACCGGCACCGAGGCAGCGGAGGTCCCACAGACGTTCCTTGACAGTTTAGCCAGGATCTGCCGTTCGCTGAGATGTTCGGATGATCGATGGGTGGAGCTTGCGAGTTTCCGACTAGAGGGTCTCACGCAGAAATGGTGGGAGTCAGTCTTGAGAGGTCGAGCTGCAGGTCTACCGCCTATGACTTGGGCCGAGTTTACAGCGGTCTTTCTAGCTCGTTTCCTCCAAGAGAGCGTTCGTGACGCCAGAGCTCGTAGCTTCGAGGCCTTAGTCAAGACACCTGGGATGACGGTGTCTGAGTATGACATCCAGTTTACACAGTTATCCCGATATGCTCCGTATTTGGTGGATATCAAAGAGAAGATAGTGAAGAGGTTCGTACAGGGACTTGATGCCCAGCTATATCTTGCTATTGGCGCCCAGCACTACGACACTTATTCAGCTGCTATGGATACGGCATTACGGATGGAGGCACGCATATCACAGACTTCGGCCGTTTCTGGGCCGAAGAGGATTTGCACCAATGTACCGTCTTAGAGGCAGCGCACCAGATTTTTTCCGAGAGATAGGCCTGGCAGAGGATTTGGACGGGGACAGTTATATGGTTCATATCCCCAGGGACAACAGCCGTCGCCAGGGTGTTTTGGGTGCGGGAGTCCACACCATCTTGTCAGAGACTGTCCGGCGAGACGACAGGGAGCAGCGACAGTTCCACATGTGACCCTACCACCATCACCACCCCCTCCTCAGAGAGCCCTACTTCCTACCACAGGCGATGCTCCATGCCAGCTAGGTGTACACAGAGGCCGTGGACGCGGCTGTCCTATTCAGAGAGGACGAGGAGGCAGAGGCCGAGGTCGAGGTCAGCCCGCTATCGGTGGAGGACAGGCCCGAGTATTTGCTTTGACACCGCAGGATGCGCAGGCATCCAATGCCGTTGTGACAGGTACCTTGCCAGTTTGTTCTTTCGACGCACGGGTATTATTTGACCCAGGTTCCACACATTCGTACGTCTCTACACACTTTGCACCGATGTTGGGCCGTGAGTCGTCGTCGTTAGATCATCCGCTTGTTGTTGTTACTCCGGTAGGCGAGTCGTTTGTCGCTCGTTTTGTATTTCGTTTGTGTTCCGTTCGTATCGGGGAGAGGGATTCATCGGTTGATTTGATTCTCCTCGATATGTTGGACTTTGATGTGCTTCTGGGCATGGATTGGCTAGCCACTTGTTATGCTTCGGTGGACTGCCGTGAGAAGGCAGTCAGATTTAGCTTTCCGGGAGAGCCAGTCCTTGTTATTCAGGGAGACCGCAGCGTCACCCTTCCCAGCTTGATTTCGTCTCTTTGCGCTGGTCAGCTCTTGCGGAAGGGATGTCAGGGATTCTTAGCGTATATTTGTGATACTCGAGCTGCAGAGGTTCCGTTGGACCGGGTCCCGGTTGTTTGTGAGTTCCCTGATGTATTCCCTGATGAGCTACCTGGGCTACCACCTGAGCGCGACGTTGAGTTCTGCATCGATTTGATTCCCGGCTCGGGGCCTATTTCTATACCGCCTTATCGGATGGCCCCGGCAGAGCTTCGAGAGCTGAAGGATCAGTTGCAGGATTTGTTAGAGAAGGGGCTTATTCGACCTAGTGTTTCTCCGTGGGGTGCTCCGGTCCTGTTTGTCAAGAAGAAGGATAGAAGTTTGCGCTTATGTATCGACTACCGCCAGCTGAACAAAGTTACCGTTCGGAACAGATATCCGTTGCCACGCATTGATGATTTGTTCGACGAGCTTCAGGGTGCGGGATATTTTTCGAGGATCGACTTACGATCAGGATACCATCAGCTGCGAGTTCGACAGGAGGATATACCGAGGACAGCTTTCCACACGCGCTACGGCCACTACGAGTTTTTGGTGATGTCGTTCGGACTCACCAACGCCCCAGCAGCATTCATGGATTTGATGAACCGTACCTTCAGGCCGTATCTTGACTTGTTCATCATCGTGTTTATCGACGATATCTTGGTGTACTCCCGGAGCAGAGAGGAGCACGAGCAGCACTTGCGGATTACGTTACAGACTCTGAGGGAGCACCAGCTGTTCGCAAAGTTCTCCAAGTGTGCATTCTGGCTGGACAGCGTCGGATTCTTGGGTCACGTGGTTACGAGAGACGGCATATGTGTGGACCCGAAGAAGATTGAGGTTGTTCAGCAGTGGCCCCGACCTACATCGGTTACTGAGATCCGTAGTTTTCTAGGCCTGGCGGGCTACTACAGGCGTTTTGTTCAGGACTTCTCCCGTATAGCTGCACCTTTGAACGGTTTGACCCGGAAGGGAGTTCCTTTCGTTTGGACAGAGGAGTGCGAGCGCAGTTTTCAGCAGCTACGGACTTGTTTGACTACGGCGCCGGTATTATCTTTGCCTTCGGGATCAGGCGGATTTGTGGTCTACTGTGATGCTTCGCGAGTAGGGTTAGGATGCGTATTGATGCAGCATGGCCGGGTGATCGCATATGCTTCTCGGCAGTTGAAGAAGCATGAACAGAACTACCCCACTCATGATTTGGAGATGGCTGCAGTGGTCTTTGCATTGAAGATTTGGCGACATTACCTATATGGCGAGTCGTGCCAAATATTCACAGACCACAAGAGCTTAAAGTACATATTTCAGCAGCGAGACCTGAACCTCAGACAGCGTCGTTGGATGGAGTTGGTGAAAGACTACGACTGCGAGATCTTATATCACCCAGGCAAGGCGAATGTGGTGGCAGATGCGTTGAGTAGGAGGCCCGGGGGTAGTCTATCCTTTTTGCGCGCAGTGCGGAGGCAGTCGTCAGCAGATTGGCAGATGTTATGCGACAGCCGAGTTGAGTTCGAGTTCACTCAGACAGGGGGACAGCTCGCGCATGTTCATGCACGCCCATAATTGCTTGACCGTATATATGAGGCACAGCGCAGTGACGACCGTTGCTCAGAGATCATGGCACAGATGGGACAGGGCAGATTTTCCGAGTTCGTGATTGACGATCAGGGGATTTTACGCTATGGATCTAGACTGTGCGTACCAGATGCTGATGGATTGCGGCGCGACATTCTTGAGGAGGCACACCGATCAGTGTATAGTGTCCACCCCGGTTCCACCAAGATGTACCATTATATGAGAGAGACCTACTGGTGGGACGGGATGAAGAGGGACATTGCGGAGTTCGTATCGAGATGCCTGACTTGTCAGCAAGTCAAGGCCGAGCACCAGAGGCCCGCAGGAGAGCTACATCCGTTACCCATTCCGGAGTGGAAATGGGATTAGATTTCGATGGATTTCATTGTGGGTCTACCCAGGACCAGTCGAGGGTACGACTCCATCTGGGTGATCATAGATCGATTGACGAAAGCGGCTCACTTCCTTCCAGTGAAGACGACTTTCAGCTTCGCTCAGTATGCCCAGCTTTACATCGACGAGATCGTGTGGTTGCATGGCGTACCGACTTGTATCGTGTCAGATCGAGGCACCCAGTTCACCAGCCGACTTTGGCAGAGACTTCAGGAGGCTTTGGGCACTCGTTTGAGCTTCAGCACAGCGTTTCATCCGCAGACCGACGGACAGTCAGAGCGGACCATTCAGACTCTCGAGGACATGCTCAGAGCGTGCGTTTTAGACTTCGGCGGTAGCTGGGATCGTCATTTACCTCTAGTGGAGTTCTCCTACAACAACAGCTTCCACGATACTATTCAGATGGCACCTTTCGAGGCATTGTATGGGAGGAGATGCAGATCGCCCGTCTGTTGGACAGAGCTCAGCGAGAGCAGCTTTTTGGGGCCGTAGCTTGTTGAGGAGACGACAGCGAAGATACATTTGATCCGAGACCGGATGAGAGCGGCTCAGAGCAGGCAGAAATCGTATGCGGACAGGCGCCGTCGCAGATTAGAGTTCGCAGTTGGCGACCATGTTTTTCTGAGAGTCTCTCCGATGAAGGGCGTGATGCGTTTTGGGCGAAAGGGGAAGCTTAGCCCTAGATTCGTAGGTCCCTTCGAGATCCTCGAGCGTGTCGGCGCTGTTGCATATCGTTTAGCCCTTCCACCCAGCTTTCCCGATGTTCACCCCGTCTTCCATGTTTCGATGCTCCGCAAGTACCTTCACGACCCTTCGCATGCGATTCAGCACCCGACAGTCCAGCTGGAGCGCGACCTTTCCTTTGCAGAGCAGCCGGTGGCCATCCTGGATCGGCAGGTGAAGAAGTTGAGATCGAAGATTATACCAACCGTCAAGGTCCTTTGGCGTAGCCAGAGCAGTGAGGAGGTTACCTGGGAGACCGAGGGCGAGATGAGGAAGAAATATCCCCATCTCTTTGAAGGTACGCGTAGTTATATTTTTAAATTCGGGGACCGAATTTCTTTAAGGGGCTCATATTGTAGCGCCTTGAAAAGTCGTTTTGGTGTTTTCCTGAAAATCGGTGAAAATTCGGTATTTTTCCGAAAACCGTCCTTTATGTTATTTTGCAGTTTAGGACTAATTATACCTAATTTGGATAGGTAATTGCTAGTTTTTAGTATCAAATGAGTTAATTATGAAATTCTGGCCGTTTAAAATTTTTCCCTAATTTTTCAATTTTTTAATATTATTTTAAGCCGGTAAGAAAATACATTAAATTAGCGATAAATACAAATTTAAATGGGCTAAATTTTAGCTTTAAAATCATGTTAATTAAAATCTAGTTGTAAAATAAATTTTTAGTATTTTTTTTAAGTTTTAACTAATTTTTATTATGGAAAACGAAATTTATTGAATTTTAAGCTAAAACTTGCAATTTTGGACTTGTGGGGGGTCTTTTTGCATGGGATTCTTTTTGTAACCTCTCCCACTCACCCCCACTCCCCAAGGCCGGCCCCACCACTCCTGCAGCAGCCCATTCCCCCCCTCTATTTGACTTTAACTATTGTGATTGAATGGTTTTGAATAGGATTAAAATATAGTAATTTGGGTATGGGTTTTTAGTAAGATATGAGGGCTTTGACTTTGGATTTTTCTCTCACAATTTCCTCACAACTCCCCACTTCCCTCCTCTGGCCGAGAGCTTCCCAGATGCTATCCCAAATTTTCCCTTCTCTTTTTCTTTCCAAAATTCATCACAATTCCATCAAAATTCAACAAAAATCCATAGATTTCTTCACAAATTCAACACAAAACCCTATTCTATCCCTTCTCAAGCCCAAATGGGTTTAAATCTTGGAGAAAGGTGGCATCTTTGGAGGCATCTTGTTCTTGCTAGATCTCTAGTGTGAGGTATAATTTCTAATCTAATTGTTATTTGTAGTTAAAGGGTGCTAATTAGGACTTGCATGTTGTGTTATTGTTAAAATTATAGCTAAATCCTAATCTAGTTTTTTCTAGTTCTTGGTTTGAAATTAATTTAGGGTTTAGAACACCTTTAAGAGATTAATTAAGATATTTTGTTATCTAGTTATTTTGTTAGCTTAATCTAAGTGGTTAACTTGTTAATTGGTCTAAAATTTAGTGTTAATTTAGTGTTAGTTTCTAATCTAGTTTTTAAAGGTTTATGGTTAGAGTTAAACTAGGGTTTTTAGAAACCATTATTTAGTTAATTAAAGCTAATTAGCTATCTAGTTGTTTACTAAACCAATCTTTAAGGTTACTTTGCTTAAGTGGCTTCATATTATGCTAATCTAAGTTAAACTTGTGTGAAATTTTCGTTAAGATTGCTAATTACCAAATTCAAGAAAGGGTTGTGTTTGGATATTGGGTTTTGTAGCATGGTAAATGAGTTAAAATTTGTGTAATTGTGGCTAACTAGTTGTGTGGTTGGATGTTTGTGTTGGACTGTGATAACTTTGTCGCTAAATGTCGATATTTGCACCAAATTGCAAATTCTAGCTTACTAGTTGTGTTATAAAATATTGTGGTGAATTAATTGCGATGTCTTGATGACATTTTTAGTGCATCCTATGACTTTTAGGATGTGTGAGTGCGGATTTTGAGTGTTCGGGTTTTAGTTTTTCCGGGCGACCAAATCGACGATTCTAGTTAGTTTTGCGATTTTCGCGTGTGTTCCGCGCACCTTGTGCACATTGTACCTAGCTTGTGAACGTTAGTGTTTTCGTTTGGGTTTTGCGTCGTTCTTGATATGTAACCTTATGTTTGGTATTGATGTAATTCCAGGTTCGGTCGCGGAGACGTCAGACGCGGCTCGAAAGGGGAAAGCGGTGATTGGACGTGACTAGCTAGGGATTCCGGTGAGTAGATGTAACATCTACGGGGGACTATCGTTGGATGGCGCAAGTCGCCCGATAGTTTTAGTAGCTTAAAAAGATTCTTAGTAATGTTAGTAATTAGGGGTGTAATACTTGTATGATTATTTGCTACATTCATGCCTTATATTGACATACATATAAGAACCCATTCTATAGGACACCTGCACCATTGCCAGGGTTTTTATATGCAGCATGAGCACTATTCATGCTTACACACACACCCTGGTAATTGCCATGCCACCACACTAGATAACCATTAAATTGAAACCTTTTACTATAATTGATACTTAAACTTGTGCTATTGCCTTTAATTCCTTAAAATGAAATCGTAGGATTGCCATTCATGTGCATGTACCTCATCATATTATTTGTTCATGCCTAGTCTATTAATCATACATCGCAACTTGATTATTGATACCATATGCATTCATTATCATTGACATATGCACTTATGAGGACTTCTTGAGATTTTATGATATTTCTGGATTTTAGGGGAAAGCCGCAAAATTTCTAAACTTATTACTTTTTTAAAAATATGTAAATTGCGGTTTTCTAGTGATGTAAGTGTCGTCCACCATGAGTTTGCTGTGGTTTTCGAGATCCGTGTCGAGGAGTGGAGGAACCGTCACAGGTACATGGTGGGCCCGGTAAGGTACCCCGGGGCAAGAGGAATGTGTTGTTGACGTTGAGCCTGGCAGGGGATGGATTACCTACCGGTGACTGTTTTGGCACGGCGGATATCCTGAGGATACCAACCGTGGCCGCGAGATGATGAGATATTGATATTTGAGATGGGTCAGCCGGACGGCTGAGGCCAGAGATACTTTGATATGAGATTTAAGACAGTTTTGAGGTGTCGTTGCTGGACACGGATTCTGTTTGGTTCTATTGGTATTGTGCTGATATTTCAAAGGAGATTCCTAAAGGAAAAAGATGATTTCTTATACTTACATATGCGGATCACGAGTATATTTATATTGCATACATACTTGCTAGTATAGTCATATTGCATACATACCTGCTATTATATCCTGCCATACTGTATTATAGATGCTAGGATGCTTGTGTGCATACTTGCAATAGCCTGTGTAGATGTTATTTATTACTCACGAGTTGGCAACTCACCCCCGTTGTGCCACAGCCTTTTGCAGGTCCGCTCCGTCAGTACAGTAGCGGCGGGCGCACTTGCTTCTTTTGCCTCCTTTGCCTGGACTCGAGGTTTTGCTCTTAGGTGGGTTATATCATTATTTTTGTATCACCTTGTATATTCTTTGTATCTAGTGTACTCCATCTACTGTATCTACCAGTCTTTTTGTATATTGACCTAGAGATGAGACTGTGAAATTTGTGGACTTTTTATGCTGTATTTTGGGGTCGAGCTCATTTGAGTCGACATGCTGTTTTCTTTCATGCTTCTTTATGATTATTTCGCATGTTGTTGCTTTATATTGCGTGGGATTTATGACCGCCTTGTGGCGAAGAGCTAGCTCCCGCTTGGGGATGCCTTATTTTTTGGATTCGTATATATTCTTGTTGTACCCATTTTGGGGGCCAGTATTTACAAAGGAGACTCTGCCGAAATTTTCGGAAAAATTGATATTGTTTTTAAAAAGGCTTTATATGACTTATTTGATAAACTCGCTTTCAATTGATTGGGTTTTCTTCACTCTTTTGCTTATTTGGTTTTGGTTTCTGGGCTTTGGCTTACTTATTTTACGGATATTGTAAGTCCACGTTGCGACCCCCGGTGCTTACGGGGAGGCGGAAACGGTATAAAAAAACAAATTTTTATCGCAAGAGGCAACATGGACTAAACAAGGTCGGGATCGTGTCTAAACTAAACTAGCAAACTTGCTAAAGAGATTTAGCTACTCGGATTAAGATGGTTATACCTAGCTTGTCTTGAACTCCTTCTCTTCAAGCTCCGGTGGTGGTCCGATGGCTCCTTCTCGTCGTCTCCGTACACCGAAGATAGATCCACTTGAAAGCTCCAACCTTTAGCTCCTTCTTCGTTCTTTGAAGAAAACTAGTTCACTTGGTTTGCTAAACCTAGTGAACTAGAGTGAGTAGAGAAGAAATAGAATGGGATTTTAACTATGGTTCTTGATTCTCAACACATGAGAGATATGAACCATAGAGTCAAGAGAGGGAGCAAGAGGATGAGAGTGAGAGCAAAGTGAAAAGCTCAAGAACAAGAGAGAGAATGAGCAAGAAAGAATATGAGCAACTCTTTTGTCTCTCACCCTCTCATAATCCAAAGTAATCATAACTCATCATATTAACAAAAGTCTTATGTGATGGTAGAAGCAACCATAACCTTATCATGTCATGCACTCATTTTACTTAAATGAACAAGCAAGTAAAAGTCTTTGGCATGAAATGATAGCCATGGTTATCATGATGGTCAACTAGTCAAGCCTAGTCAACCGGTCAACAAAGACAACAAGTCAACAAAAGTCAGCAAGTCAACAAAGTCAACAACCAAGTCACCATAATACTTAATTAATATAATAGTTAATCACATATCAAATTCTCATTAGGGTTGAGCAAAAAGTCAAAAAGTCAACGGTCAACTGTCAACAACCCTAATGAGAATCCGTTGTCTGTGCCTCCCTGTCAACTGTGCATACACACCCGCATCCGCGTTCCGAGGAACACGAATGCAAACTGGATAAATCCAATCCCATAAGGTACACTAGGATCTGGCTTAAACCAAAGCCCGCTAGTGTAAACTGTCCGGACACTGTACGTGCACAAGTGCACGGATGTGACCGAACCCTGTCGCAAAACCATGCGACCTGTCGCAATACCATGCGACCTCTACTCTTTTGCCTAAAGGCGAAAAACTTTCTGTGTGGGACTCTAAAGACTCGACACTACGCTGGCAGTGGGTTTAACCACAGACCGCAAGCGGCACTAGCTGTGCGTAACGGTCCCCAGGTAATGCCGACAAGAAGACCGACGAGGCGAAACCCATCTGAACTCCTACTGAGCCTGAGTGTGACATTCTCCGTACAGACCGGTCTGTTCGTCTGATACATCGCATGGCGGGCCTAGGGGGCGGTAAACGTCAGTCCCCCAATAGCGGTACAAGTCGTACCGGAGCGAAGCCCAAAACACCCTGAGATAACACTGGAAACCTACCAGTATATCTCGTTTGCCCTGGCCAGGGACTACTCGTGTAATGGCTCTCCTAGACACAGCGCGATGTCAACCCCCAATACCGGGAGAGACGAATCCTGTCTAACCGTCACTGCTTCCAAGTGCTTCGGGACTGCACCCAACCACCACCTGTTTGCACGACTCCTTTGAGCCGTGGTAGGGTAGTGATCAAAGTACAGTGGGAACACACCCGAGGCGAAGTGACAGTGTCAAGTCAGCGGACTAAGCTGTACTCATGTCACCTGGGAACTGATAACTGACGATAGGTATAATACCAACTGGTCAGTTCCCGACGAGTCCTGTCCAGTGTACCCGTAACCTAACGGGCACCCACATACTATCTCAAGTATGACGTACTGACGGCTGTGGGACAGACCGTCTCCCACACTGGGATGAGAAGCGCATGCGCTGGTCTACTCCGGAGTATCGATGCCCTGTCTCGATAGTCCTGCGACCAGGGACCTGCATAAGGATGTGCTTCTAGATTACCCAGCCCCACTTGTGTGACGGCCATCACATCGCTGGTAATCAAGCAAAGATCCTAAGGGCTCCACTAATGTGTATAAGCAATATACAAAGATAAACACATGTACACATTGAAGTAGAAATAAACCAAGTAGCATACTACTATTTTGAGCAAGATTGTATATACAAGGTGAATATCCCAAGCTTCCATTAAGTAATATACATACTAGTATGATACAGTAATGGCCTCTAGGGCATATACACTAACAATCTCCCACTTGCACTAAGGCCATGTACTGGCGTATCGAAGACCTATCATCTCGATCAGCCGCTCGAACTGAGTCTGGGGTAGGGCCTTGGTGAATGGATCTGCAGTGTTGTCTTCTGAAGCGACTCTCCGAACCTCGATCTCCTGGCGATCCACGATCTCCCTGATCAGGTGATACCGCCTCAAGATGTGCCTGGATCTCTGATGGGACCTGGGTTCCTTCGCTAAAACTATAGCCCCGTTGTTGTCGCAATACAGAGGTATTGGATCAACAATGGACGGAACCACCTGAAGTTCTTTCAAGAACTTCCTCATCCAGACAGCTTCTTTTGCGGCATCAGATGCAGCGATGTATTCCGCTTCCATCGTCGAGTCTGCAACGGTTTCCTGTTTGGAACTCTTCCAACACACCGCCCCTCCATTGAGGGTAAAGACAAAACCCGACATGGACTTGGAATCATCCTTGTCACTCTGGAAGCTGGAGTCAGCAAAGGCCTCGATCTGGAGGTCTTTTCCGCCATACACCAAGAACATCTCCTTAGTCCTTCTCAGGTACTTGAGAATGTTCTTTACCGCTCTCCAGTGTTTCTCCCCAGGGTTAGACTGATACCGGCTTACCACACTCAGTGCATAAGCTACATCCGGTCTGGTACACAACATCGCATACATTATAGAGCCTACCGCAGAAGCGTAGGGTATAATAGACATGCGATCCCTCTCTAAATCAGTCTTGGGAGACATCTCTTTAGAGAGGGTGATCCCGTGACAAGCCGGTAGGTTACCGCGCTTGGAATCTTCCATACTGAATCTCTTCAGTATGGTGTCGATGTACCCGGACTGTGAAAGTCCTAATATCCTCTTGGATCTGTCACGGTAGATCCGGATACCCAGAATGTATGAGGCATCACCCAGGTCTTTCATGGAGAACCTGTGTGACAAGAACCCCTTGACAGATTGTAGCATAGGAATGTCATTTCCTATTAAGAGAATGTCATCCACGTATAAATCGAGGAATACTGCAGTTCTCGCTACAAATCTACTATAGATGCATGGTTCATCTGGATTTTTGATAAAGCCAAATTCTTTGACCGTCTCATCAAAGCAGATGTTCCAACTCCGCGATGCCTGCTTTAGTCCATAGATGGACTTAAGCAACTTGCACACCTTTCCGCTGCTCCCACTCTGAATGAAACCCTCTGGCTGGTCCATATAGACACACTCCTCTAAATTTCCATTTAGAAAAGCTGTCTTTACGTCCATTTGCCAAATCTCATAATCGTGGAAGGCAGCAATGGCAAGAAGGATCCGAATGGATTTCAGCATGGCTACTGGAGAAAAGGTTTCGTCATAGTCCAAACCAGGTCTTTGACGAAAACCCTTTGCTACCAGCCTAGCTTTATAGGTCTCAACCTGTCCATCTACACCAATCTTCCTTTTGAAGATCCACTTGCATCCTACGGGTTTTACCCCGTCTGGAGCAATGTCCAACGTCCATACCTTGTTGGTGTACATGGACTCCATTTCGGTCCGCATTGGATCCAGCCATTTCACTGAGTCAACGCTCTGAACGGCCTGCTGGAAGCTAGTAGGCTCATCATAATCTATTATGCAATCCTCTCTATCCCCGTCTATGAGAAAACCGTAGTATCTCTCGGGCGGATGAGACTGCCTACTACTTCTGCGGAGCGGCGTAGGAATGTCCTGTTCTTCCGAACCCTCTGGTTCCACTAAACTTTCAGTAATAGTCCGTGGTTCTGGAATCTCTTCCAGTTCTACTGCGCTCCCATTTATTTCCTTTTCTATGAACTGGTGTTCTAGAAAGTGGGCATGACGAGAAACAAGAACTTTTTGTTCCTCTTCGCAGTAGAAGAAATATCCCTTGGAATTCTTTGGATATCCCACAAACTTGCACAGTACTGAGCGTGCCTCGAGCTTGTCCGCATGCTGCTTTTTGACAAAAGCTGGACTTCCCCATATCTTAATATGATTAAGATGGGGTCTCTTCCCACACCATATCTCAAATGGCGTAGTAGGCACAGTCTTAGTGGGAACTCGGTTCAAAAGGTATGCGGCCGATTCTAGCGCATATCCCCAGAATGATCGCGGCAACTCAGCGTTACTCATCATGGACCGAACCATATCCAATAGGGTTCGGTTCCGTCTCTCCGATACACCGTTATGTTGCGGGGTGTATGGAGGAGTAAGCTGAGAGAGAATTCCGTTCTCTTTTAAGTAATTCAGGAATTCGGCACTTAAGTATTCTCCACCTCGATCCGATCTTAGAATCTTAATACTTTTGCCGGTCTGTTTCTCTACTTCATTCTTATACTCCTGGAATTTTCCAAAAGCCTCGGACTTATGTTTCATTAAGAAGACATAGCCATACCTTGAGAAGTCATCCGTAAAAGTAATGAAGTAAGAATGTCCGCTTCGGGCATGTGTAGACATTGGACCGCACACGTCACTGTGTACGAGTCCCAAGAGCTCGCTCGCTCTTACTCCATGTCCAGTAAACGGAGTCTTTGTCATCTTTCCTTTGAGACAGGATTGACAAGTGGCATACGACTGATATTCGAACGCATTCAAATACCCTTCTGTATGTAACTTCGTCAACCTTCTCTCATTGATGTGACCCAATCTACAATGCCA
The DNA here is from genome assembly GCA_030015575.1 of Agapanthus africanus. Taxonomy (NCBI): domain Eukaryota; kingdom Viridiplantae; phylum Streptophyta; class Magnoliopsida; order Asparagales; family Amaryllidaceae; genus Agapanthus; species Agapanthus africanus. Next base: position 216,332,597 of record JASDDO010000004.1, read on the forward strand.
TAAGAAAGTCTGATTTATTTCTGGAGACTTTCTTTTGTGTGTATTCTGGACATTAAAAATCTGTAGTTGGTTTAACATGTATATACCATTACTCAAAGTACCTGACCCAATCAAAACTTGATTAAGGTGAATGTTCACAACATTACTTACAAACGCAAATTCATAACCTTCTTTAGAAACTAAAGATACAGAAATGATATTACAAGTTGCGTTGGGTACAAAAAAGCAATTACGCAAAACCAAAACATGTCCATCTGACATTCCCAGGTGATAGTCCCCCACGGCTTTAGCATCCATGCTAGCTCCGTTCGCAACTCTGAGGGTCATGTCACCTGCCTTCAAAACCCTAGGGTTTCTCAACGCCTGCAAAGAATTACAGATATGAGATCCTGATCCGGTATCCAATACCCAGGAAGTAGAGTTTATTGAAAGACAGTTTTCAATAACATACACACCTGAAGCTGAAGCTGCAACCTGCTTCAATTCCTGTGTTCTGGCCTTCCAGGCCCTGCAATCATTCTTCCAGTGTCCTTTCTTATGACAATAGAAGCATTCTTCCTTATCCACAAGCTTCCCCGCTATCTTTGTTGCTTTACCTTTTCCCTTCGTATCCACTTTACTTACACCGCCCCTTGGTTTGGCGGGGGCCTTCTTCTTCTTTCCCTTGGCTTTCGCCTTGGACCTAGAAGAAGATGATCCTCCTACAAACAAAGTGGATGTATCCCTACCTTTCTGTAGGGTGCCCTCTGCGCTCCTCAGCATGTTGAGGAGCTCTGAAAGTTCAACCTCTTTTTCTTGTAGGTTGAAGTTCAGTATAAACTGGGCGTAAGTGGAAGGAAGGGACTGGAGAACTATATCCGTATATAGCTCACTCTCCAATGTGATCCCTAGGTCAGCGAGCTCCTCAATGTAGCCGATCATCTTTAGCACGTGCTCGGCTACTGATGATCCGACGGCCATTCTTGTCGAGAATAACTTTTTCGACGCTTCGTATCTTGCGATACGTGATTGCTCTCCATACAGTTCTTTTGTATGGAGCAATATGGATTCCATGTCCATATTCTCATGCCTCCTCTGATGTTCGTTGTCCATCGAGGCAAGCAGGAGGCATTTGGCCTTCGCGCTATCAATCTCCCAAGTCTTGCGGATTTCCTTATCCGCGACGCTGGAAGTTGGACCAGGGACAGGGGGAGCTTTGGTGGTAAGAAGATACCCCAGCTTGTCATAAGTGATTGCTATCTTGACATTCCTGAGCCAATCTTTGTAGTTTGGCCCTGTCAGTTTGTTTTTATCTAGGAGTAACTTAAGTCCAGTCATGTTGATTGGTCGCTGCAATTTGGAGAGAAGAGGAAAACACTCAGCATGATGCTCTTGCAAGTTTAGAGTGGTTTTTAGTTTGTCTAAACAGGATGGCTCCCACTGTTTCTCGAATCCCTCCTCAAACCATAAAGGAAGAATTAGTCAGGATCAATCCCACCGTACAATACTTGCTTAACCGTTCGGCCAGGCTGGTGTCGGTACTTCGAGGGAGGTTTTCCAACGCTTTCGCGAAGTTCCTTAATTAGAGAACCTCTTTTCCCTGGGGGCGTAGCCCCGCTAACACCTTTCTAGGCACCTACTAGGTTTATAACATTGATCGTTAAGTGAGAAATTTCCCGAGGAGTAGCATATACTCACAGTAGGATCGGGATCCAAATATCATTGCGTGACGAAACTGAAGGAATCCTACCAGAATCATCACACTCCAAATGGTATGCAAATCTAGCAAGTTTCAGTACTTATGAAACTCCCGATGTGGATTTTTGCCCCATGCTCTTATGACCTTGACTTTGGCCAAAATATCATAAGTCACATGTCAAGTTCTACCCGTCATTATCCAGGTTAATTTGGATCCATCCGTACCTACCCTTGACTTTGGCCAAAATGGCAGTACGACTGTCCCAAACCAACGCATCTATCTATGCTACACATGAACACCCAATAGCTACCAATCACTGTGCCTTGACTTTGGCCAACATACACAGCTTGAATACTATTGACTATTCATGCGAAACGACGGAGGGCTACGAATGGTTTTGGCAAAACCGTGAACGTAGTGAACTTGATTTGGTCGATGGAACGAGATAGCTTTTAAAAAAAAGGAGTGGCTCAAACTCCGTATTTTAAAAGTTTGTTTTGAAAAGAACCGAGTGGTTTTTCGAAAGTGTTCCAACGACTTTAACTTGGTTTATTATCTTGCATTAGTTCTTTTAATGCGTGATATTCTTGCATTAGTTCTTTTAATGCGTCCCATCATTTAATCCTACCATTGCAGAAAACAACCAAAATATGACGTACGCTTATGCCATTCGCATTCGCCACTGGGCCCCGTCATTACCCGTTAGGTTACTTAACTAACGACAGAGCGGGGGCTGGGCTAGCGCGTCTGTAAAACATAAGCAACGCCTAAATAGAAAGCAATGATAGACATTTCAGATCACAGATAAATACATTGGATATACTAGGAATCTGTAATTTGTACGAGCCTGTAACAAAAACAGATTACACGGTCACGGTGAATAGCCAATACCCCACCCAAGACCCCTACGGGTGCGGCAAACTACCCGCCAAGTACCCGAAGCGTAGCAACCTCCCTCATCTCCATGAGTAGGCCACTCGACACTTCGGCATACCCGGTAGTTTGTGCACCCCTCCATGGGTCTATCCTAGGAGCAAAAACAGTAAAAAGAAATTATACAATGACGGCTACAACCCCGACCCGGTTGTGCGGCCATACAAATAATTATTACATCAATTTACAAATTTACATGAAATTGCAAGAAAAGAAAACTCTCGTCTCACAACCCCCGGCTATTCACCCGCGACAATCCAACATATTTATATACACATTCCATCACATTACAGATCATGTATAACCCCGACTAATCGACTTATAGCGATTAGCCGACGTTCAATACATGCAAACATCACAGATATAACCATCATAGTCAAAGTGCAGTGAAGTTCGGAAAAAATACGGAATTATAGGACCCCAAAAGTAAATTTCTTTTCTGGAAAATCTGGGCACATAGAATATATTTCAAAAATCCCAAAACTAACACAGACACACACTGCACGAAAAACGATACAGAGAAGACGACAAAGCGCGGCGGTTCCGCGGCACATGCCTACCTCGTGCTGCGGAAGGGCGGCGCTTTGAGCGCAACAGTGGATCGTTTTTCATGGGTGCACTCACAAAACCCTGAGACGATTTTACAAGTATAAAGTTTTTCATTTTGAGCCAAAAAAATTTCAACAGAAACTCAGGTTTTGTAATTTTTCCGGTTTTGTGATTTTTCGTTTCCGAACTTCGTTACACTTCACTACCAAGCTAGTTTAAGTTTAGTTAGGCTCTGATACCAATGTAAGTCCACGTTGCGACCCCCGGTGCTTACGGGGAGGCGGAAACGGTATAAAAAAACAAATTTTTATCGCAAGAGGCAACATGGACTAAACAAGGTCGGGATCATGTCTAAACTAAACTAGCAAACTTGCTAAAGAGATTTAGCTACTCGGATTAAGATGGTTATACCTAGCTTGTCTTGAACTCCTTCTCTTCAAGCTCCGGTGGTGGTCTGATGGCTCCTTCTCGTCGTCTCCGTATGCCGAAGATAGATCCACTTGAAAGCTCCAACCTTTAGCTCCTTCTTCGTTCTTTGAAGAAAACTAGTTCACTTGGTTTGCTAAACCTAGTGAACTAGAGTGAGTAGAGAAGAAATAGAATGGGATTTTAACTATGGTTCTTGATTCTCAACACATGAGAGATATGAACCATAGAGTCAAGAGAGGGAGCAAGAGGATGAGAGTGAGAGCAAAGTGAAGAGCTCAAGAACAAGAGAGAGAATGAGCAAGAAAGAATATGAGCAACTCTTTTGTCTCTCACCCTCTCATAATCCAAAGTAATCATAACTCATCATATTAACAAAAGTCTTATGTGATGGTAGAAGCAACCATAACCTTATCATGTCATGCACTCATTTTACTTAAATGAACAAGCAAGTAAAAGTCTTTGGCATGAAATGATAGCCATGGTTATCATGATGGTCAACTAGTCAAGCCTAGTCAACCGGTCAACAAGTCAACAAAAGTCAACAAATCAACAAAGTCAACAACCAAGTCACCATAATACTTAATTAATATAATAGTTAATCACATATCAAATTCTCATTAGGGTTGAGCAAAAAGTCAAAAAGTCAACGGTCAACTGTCAACAACCCTAATGAGAATCCGTTGTTTGTGCCTCCCTGTCAACTGTGCATACACACCCGCATCCGCGTTCCGAGGAACACGAATGCAAACTGGATAAATCCAATCCCATAAGGTACACTAGGATCTGGCTTAAACCAAAGCCCGCTAGTGTAAACTGTCCGGACACTGTACGTGCACAAGTGCACGGATGTGACCGAACCCTGTCGCAAAACCATGCGACCTGTCGCAATACCATGCGACCTCTACTCTTTTGCCTAAAGGCGAAAAACTTTCTGTGTGGGACTCTAAAGACTCGACACTACGCTGGCAGTGGGTTTAACCACAGACCGCAAGCGGCACTAGCTGTGCGTAACGGTCCCCAGGTAATGCCGACAAGAAGACCGACGAGGCGAAACCCATCTGAACTCCTACTGAGCCTGAGTGTGACATTCTCCGTACAGTCCGGTCTGTTCGTCTGATACATCGCATGGCGGGCCTAGGGGGCGGTAAACGTCAGTCCCCTAATATCGGTACAAGTCGTGCCGGAGCGAAGCCTAAAACATCCTGAGATAACACTGGAAACCTACCAGTATATCTCGTTTGCCCTGGCCAGGGACTACTCGTGTAATGGCTCTCCTAGACACAGCGCGATGTCAACCCCTAATACCGGGAGAGACGAATCCTGTCTAACCGTCACTGCCTCCAAGTGCTTCGGGACTGCACCCAACCACCACCTGTTTGCACGACTCCTTTGAGCCGTGGTAGGGTAGTGATCAAAGTACAGTGGGAACACACCCGAGGCGAAGTGACAGTGTCAAGTCAGCGGACTAAGCTGTACTCATGTCACCTGGGAACTGATAACTGACGATAGGTATAATACCAACTGGTCAGTTCCCGACGAGTCCTGTCCAGTGTACCCGTAACCTAACGGGCACCCGCATACTATCTCAAGTACGACGTACTGACGGCTGTGGGACAGACCGTCTCCCACACTAGGATGAGAAGCGCATGCGCTGGTCTACTCCGGAGTATCGATGCCCTGTCTCGATAGTCCTGCGACCAGGGACCTGCATAAGGATGTGCTTCTAGATTACCCTGCCCCACTAGTGTGACGGCCATCACATCGCAGGTAATCAAGCAAAGATCCTAAGGGCTCCACTAATGTGTATAAGCAATATACAAAGATAAACATATGTACACATTGAAGTAGAAATAAACCAAGTAGCATACTACTATTTTGAGCAAGATTGTATATACAAGGTGAATATCCCAAGCTTCCATTAAGTAATATACATACTTGTATGATACAGTAATGGCCTCTAGGGCATATACACTAACAGATATCTTGAGACGTTTCATAACTTAAGTGCCAGTCACGTTCCATACCCTGCGGGTCGTGACACATATATCCTAAATATAATTGCATGAATAATTATGATGACGTATATGAATTTATATGTATACATATATATTAGCGTCCCATTCCACTAATATATATATATATATATATATATATATATAACAGCGTCCCCTTCCACTGTTATATATACATAGGAGTAAAAATATCAGGAAACCAAGTGTCAAGCATCGACACATAAATACTGATCTATGAGGTGCTGTCACCACGACTGCCCCCCTGATAGGTACATATCATACGCTATACTGAAAGCTCGAGTGCCTAGCTCCGACCCTCGTCTCTCGCCGTATCCATACATACATGACTCCCGTCGGTATCCTCACGATAACCGCCGAGTCATTGGTACTGTCACCGCAGTGTATGGTTCCCCTGCCAGGCTCAACGGTATGTTACATCGACTTTCTTACCTCGGGGTACCTCCGGGACCCACCATGTACCCTCATACGGCCCACGACGCTCCCCGCATGGAGTATATATATCAAAACCGATAAAACTCATGGTGGCTGCTGAAATATCATATCAAGAGAAACCGGGTTTTTCAAATAATACATAATTTAATGAAACTACCACGGTCCTCAAATCCAGAAAACATCATGAAAAATCCATATCTCAATGCGAAAATCCATGAATATATATACGCAACATAAAACTGAAATGCGAGCATATAAAGGAAAAGTCGCTATTTAACTGCAACAAGTTAATATAAATATCATGCGGTTCCTAATTTCTCTAAATCTATATAACATTAAATAAAGATAAACATGTAGCTATAACCAGATATATGTGTAAACATAAAGGTATAGCAAGGTATATGTATCTACCTATCAGTAATGATGTGATATACCCCCAGGTATAAGTGAAGTATGTATGCAAGGTATACATGTAGCTATGTCATTATGTGTGTATGTACCTATCGCTAATGGTACAATACCCTATAGGTATACAAGTAACTAGCATGTAAGTATGTCAAGACATATGTGTTAGCTTGTAGGTATACAGGTATGCTATATGTCATATGCAATAAGAAATATGAATCAATGTCACAATGTCCCTAACCAAACAATATCATATCTAAATGTGTGTTGTGCGTGTCATGGTAATTATTGACGGTGTGTGTGGCATACAATCAGTGCTCGTGCAACATGGACCGTCAATAATAGTGCAGTGTCCTAAGGGTACTAGTCCAAGCACAACAATAACTAAGTAATAAGGTGTATGCGCAACTCTATATATGAAATAGAATATGCGACAATGTTAACATCTCTAGCCCAGATGTATAATGCCATGCGGGCGATTCCCCTGTAGATGTTAAATCTACTTACCAACGCTCCTGGCTAGGTGAAGCCTACCACCTATTTTCCTTTCTTCACAGCGTCTGACGTCCCCGCCTACGAACCTAAAACAATAAAACAACAAAGCAAGTATATATTAGTAATAGACCCAAAACACGTAGAAACTATATTTGACCGACGCAACATCACAAAACATACTCTCAAGTGTTCGTATTGTGGCTAACGTGCGTAGCGACACGACGAAACCAACCCAAGAGCAAAATCACACAAAGTGCACGATCCGTGTTGTATAACGTATCGCGCGTAAACGCAACACAAGAAACTACCCATGTGATCCCAGATTTTGTATACAGAGAAAACTCAACAACCAAACAAGACCAAACACACCCAAACCATTGTAGACACCTACCCAGAAAAACCCAAACCCTAACTCTTTCCCCAAGCCGAGGTCGCCGGAATTCGCCTTCGTGTCGCCGGCCGAGTCCGAGCTCCAGGGGTTCGTGCTCTAGGTGATGTCCTATGGTCTTAGGTACAACACAACTGCATTGTTGGTTTTCTAGTAAACTCTCCGGGTCACAGCAGATCACAGATGTCACATAATGACACTAAAACTACGATATTTTCACAAAAACTTAACTTTAAACATTCTAAACTAAAACTACAAGACTACACAGCACAATAACAACTTAACTATCAGATAGAGATCATTACCTAACCAAAAGAACTCAAAGATCCAAGCTTTGCAAGCTCCAAGGCATCCAAAAGGCAAATCCAAGCAAAAGATGTGATTTTGGGTGAGATTTGTGAAGGATTGTGAAGGATTGTGATGGACTTGTGAAGGAATAGAGAGTGTTCTGTTTGAGTGTGAGAGGAATGAGGAAAATGAAAAGAGATAAAGAAATGAGAGAGTGTGTGAGGATAAGAGAGAGGGAGGTGAGTAAAGGGTGAGAGGTAAGTGCACCATTAGCATTAATTCTCCATTAATTCTTTCACACCAAGTCACCATGCCACCTCTTCACTCCAAAAGAAATATCTTCTCACAACAAAAGATCTAGGGAAAGGATTAAGGATTAGGGTTAAGGCAAAGGATTAAAGCAAAGATTAGATAAATGGTTAAGTGTCATGGTTGCTAAGAACAAGATTAACACAAAACAAACCCTCACATTAACATGCACACGTGCGTGCATGCCATAACAAATAATAATAAATTATTAATTAAATGTTATAAAATGTGAGGAACCCGAATTGGTAAACTTTTTTACAGTAAACCCATATTAAAATCTAAACTAAAACTAACCGAAATCTAAGGCGTTACACCCCTTCTCTGCCATTAGTTAAGTAACCTAAGGGTGCATGACGTGGCCCCGTGGCGAATGCGGATGGCATATACGTACATTGTATTTTCGTTCTTTTCTGGTATGATAGGTTAAATGATGGGACTATATTAATTTTTATTAATACAAGAAATGAAACCTAAAAAGATGTTGTTGGAACGAATTTCGAAAAACTATAGTTATATTCTTTCGCTTTGCATAGTGGTATTCGGTTATGAATATCCTGTTAGTTATATGTATGCCCTAGAGGCCATTATTGTACATGTGATGTATATTATAGTGGATCCTTGGACATATATATAGAGAGGACTTTCTTGCTCGACATGATAGTATGCTATCTGGTTACTCTTTATCTTAACATGTTGATTGGTATTCTTTACTGTCTTGCTCTCACATGTTGATAAATCCCTTAGGATATGTACTTAACTACCAAGATTATGATGAGATAATACTAGTGGGGCGATGGTGGTACACAAGTACATCATTTAATCAGTTCCTAGTCATGGGAATATCGAGACCGGGACATCGATATTCCAGTGTAGACTAATGTGTATGTTTCTTGTCCCTTAGAGGGTGATGGTTGATCCCACAACCATTGGTGTGTGACATCAAAGATTGTACACAGATGCTCATTAGAGAATGGGTACACCGAACGGACTCGTCGAAGACTCCTATGTGGTAGTATACCTATCGTCAGATAGCAGTCCTCTGGTGACACTGGTACAGGTTAGTCTGTAGACCCAAGATTGTCATAGAGACTTGTGTGGCTCCCACTGTGCTTTGATTTCCTCCCTACCAAAGCTTAAAGGAGTCGTGAAAATAGGTAGATTTTGGGTACAGTCCCGAGTCACATGGAAGTGTTGGTTATAATGCCCTCAAGGCAATTATCATAGTCGCGGACTTGTGATTATGATGATTAAGTGAGGACCTATACCGATAAAACAATCTTACTCAAGATGATAGTATGCTATCTGGTTTGTCTTTATCATCATATACATGTTGATAGAGCCCATAGGATTCTTGCTTGACTGCCAGCATTATGATGGCGATCATATATGTGGGAGCTCGGGTCTATAAGCGCATCCTTAAATGTCCCTAGTGGTAGGAGTATCGAGACCGGGCATCGATATTCCATTGTAGACTAGTATATACTGATCGAGACCCCGACGAGGGGCGGTGGCCAGGTCTTGTAAGTGCACGGCGGCGCCCCGGCCATCGATCCGACGCTGGAAACGCGGAAACGAAAAAATTTGCGAAACTTGCAAACCGGCACCACCGCGCACTTTTAACCCGGATCAGGCCATTAACCTAGCTACTAGCAAACTAAAAGATGGGTAGAGAGTTATACCAAGCGATCCGTGTCCTTCGGTCTTCGTCTCCACTCCGATCTCCCGCGGAATCTCCGTCCGTCACCTCCTCGTCGGAAAGGGCACCACGTAGCCAAATACTTTTACGAGCTCCCACCTCTGGAACGATGCAACTCGGGCGCGAAGTTGGCTAGCCGACGCGTCCAAGGTTTGCTGTAGGTGTAATGTAGAATCTATTGTCTCTTGGGGTTTAGTGTAGTTGCCATGGTATGATGGATAAGAGAAAGAATGAACTTTGGAGTTTCTTGTGGCATGTAGAGAAAAATGAGATCATGGAATTTTTCCTCTCCCTCTCCCAAATGAACCCTCAACCCCCACTCCAAAAAATGGCCGGCCCCTACAAGAAAATGGGTGGTGAATAATGAATCAAAAATCCAAGAGAAGAAAGGGAATGAATAAGTGTAGAAAAAGGTCACACCAATTTCTTCTCTCAATCCACTCACAAACCATCACTATAAATGCAATGAAAAAGACTAGAAAAGAATCTCATCATGATGAAGCCACAATCACAATAAACCCCCTCCAAAAATGTTATTTGCACACTTGCAAATAAGCCCCCTCCATCGAAAAGTCCGGCCGTGAAGGAACAAAGGAAAACCTGCCGGAACGGAATGCAAACTGGCAACTTCAGAAAACTGATCCCGTAATAAATTACGGGAAAACCCCGAGACTGCATATATATGCCCGCATTTGTATTCCCACTGAACACAAATGCAAAGAGACAAAACCACACTGTCTAATACTAGGATCCGGCTTAAGCCAAAGCCGGCTAGTAAAAACCGTCCGATCACGATCCGTGCAATACCGCACGTATCTGATCGAACCCTGCCATATCTCCATATGGCGTCTACAGCGTTTCGCCCGAAACTTGAGTAACTGTGTGTGGTGGACTCTAAAGACTCGTCAATACTATGGTTGTTGATTTAACCACTAGCACGTCAGAGGTATTAGCCATACGTGACGGGCTACCAGCTATTGACTAAAAGGGACGTCGATGAGCGAACTCATCCTGACACCCTACTGAGCCTGTCAGTGACAATATCCGTACAGTCCGGTTCATTCGTCTATGAGCATCGCATGGCGGGCCCAGGGGGTTGGTAAAAGTCAGACCCCCAAAAGCGGTACAAGTCGTGTCGGAGTGTAGCCCAGAACACCCTGAGATACTACTGGAATACCTACCAGCCAGTCTCCTGCCTTGGCCAAGGACTTTTCATGTACTGGCTCTCCTAGACACAGGGCGACCTCACCCCCAATACCGGGAGAGACGAACCCCTGCAGATCCGCTCACTGCCTCCATGTGGCTCGGGACTGTACCCAACTAAAACCTGTTTGCACGTCTCCTTTGAGCGTGGTAAGGTAGTAATCAAAGCACAGTGGGAACTCAAACAAGAAAAATAACGATCTCGGGTTGATGAACTAACCTATACACATGTCACTAAGGAACTGCTATCTGACGTCAGGTATAATACCAACTAGCAGGTTCCCGACGAGTCCTGTCCGGTGTACTCATAACCCAATGAGCACCTGTATACATCTTAGGTGAACCAACTGACACCAATGGCTTGTGAGACCGGCCACCGCCCCTCGTCGAGGTCTCGACTGTATACACTAGTCTACTCTACAGTATCGATGCCCTGTCTCGAAACTCCCACGACTAGGGACCTTTTAAGGATGTGCTTATAGACCCCAGCTCCCACGTATATGATCGCCCTCATACTGCTGGTAGTCAAGCAAGAATCCTAGGGGCTCTATCAACGTGCAATAGAGACTCGTAAGGTCACCTAAAGCAGTACACGATGATAAAGATAAACCAGATAGAATACTATCATCTTGAGTAAGACTGTCCTACCGGGATAGGTCCTCCCTCAATCATTGCAATCATGTGCCTGTGATCCAATAATTGACTCTGAGGGCACTATCTCCAACAATCTCCCACTTGCACTCAAGGCTAATTATTGCGATGTCGCATACTCACAGCCCGTGTGATACCGAACACCCAACTCCTCTACTAGCCAGTCTCACAAAGCTCGTTTGCGAAACTATTGCGTTCGAGGAATAGCCTTAGTGAGTCGATCCGCTCTGATGTTTCTTTCTATGTCTCTCTTTTATCTCAAGTTCGCGGAGAAAGCCATCTCCCGAAATGAGCAATACCTGTCTTAGAATGTGTCTGGATGTCTGATGGGACCTAGCACATAAATGAACTCCAAATCCAAACTTCTTAGACTGTATCGTCAACTGAACTTAATCAGTATCCTGCGCCATACCTTCCCTCAGTATCCACCTGGACCACCTGTCCAAATTACTGCCCCTTAGTTAGAGGGAAAACTATAACTCTGACAGCCACTCTGCCATCCAGGTCACCTTGGAAGCCTGAAATGATAACTGTCTCACGAAGGAGAATGCTGTTATCATATCCCTAGAACATCCACTTATGTTCTAAAACTGCTTCCGAATGTTTCCCCAGGATTGGATCAATATCAACTTATTGCATCTACTACAAGAACAACATCTGGTGTGGTACTTGATATCTCATGATTGACTCAATTGCCTAAGCAACTGATCTGCCAATCATGCGTATCCCTCTCCCCTTTAGTCTGTAAGACACCTTTAGAGAGGGTGACTCCATTACCGGTAGGTATACTACCGTGCCAGGAGTCGTCCATTCTAAATAATCTTAGAATACTGTCTAAGTACCCTGATTGGGAAGCCACCCAAATCTAGATCTAAAACCATAGATCTAGTAACCAGAATGTACGATATAAGATCCAATTCCTATGTGGAGAAATTACTGTGTGACAACTAAAATATAACCGATCGTAGTATAGGAATATCACTTCCAACTCCGTGTATGTCATCAAATACCAGGACATCACACCCTACTACCTTCTTAACAGATCCATCCCCTATTCTGATGAAGTCAAACCTATGACTGTCACATCAGAAATAGATGATCTATCTCCGAATATCACTTCCAACTCCGTGTATGTCATCAAATACCAGGACATCACACCCTACTACCTTCTTAACAGATCCATCCCCTATTCTGATGAAGTCAAACCTATGACTGTCACATCAGAAATAGATGATCTATCTCCGCTATATCTGCTTTAGTCTATAAACAGACATAAGCCTGATGTCCACCAATGCTTCCGCTGCTCCCACTGACTACGACAACCCTCTGGCAAAGTCATATAGACGTACACTTCTAAAGCCAGTTTAGAATGACGCTATACTCATCCTCCTGCCGGGTCTCGCAGCCTGGAACAACAACAATGGAAAGTCTAGGTAAACAAGAACCTCCCTGTCACCGTCCTTGAGGCTACCGGAGTACCTCTCGAGTGCCTGAGGTTACCCACCATATCTGCGGAGTGGCCAATGGAATGTCAAACCAGATTGAATCTTCAGGTTCTTATCAAATCTTCAGTAATCGTTTGCGGTTCTGGAATCACTTCCAGTTCTACCATACTCCCACTACTGTTTTTTGAAAAAATCCATTTTTGTTAAAACTGTGGCGAGTTAAGAACAATATCACTATTGATCTTCCAGATGGTAGAATATCAACCCTCGTCATAGCCCGGGTCAACCCGCAAACAGCCATTACAGAAACTTGCCTTGAGTTATCCGGAGTCTGGTTTTAAGCATAAGCCGGACAACTCCCCGTATCTTAACATCGTTAAGATATGAAGTGTTCTATATCCAACAGAGGCACTGATTTAATTGAACCAGATTCAAATCATGCAGCTGTCACAAGTGCATGTCAACTAAATGGAAGGAGGCCGATCAGCGTTACTTAACTTAGGAATGCTTCCAATTATGAGTAACCTGAAAGATAAGCAAGTTCTCTTAACCATTACTATCAACTGAATACCATATACAAGTATCTACATCTTCGATCACCTTGAAGAATCCCGATACTTGCAATACCTGGTTCTCTACTTTACTCTTATACCTATAACTTCTCAAAACTTCGACCTTGTGTTTCTACGAAACACCTGTCTAAGAACTAGAGAAGTTATAAGTAAACAGAATATAGTACGAGGACCAACCCCTCTGTCCTAATGGACACTGGACAATACACAATACTCTGTATAAGTCTCTTGAGTCAAATGACTCATTCACTGTGTGTCGTAGGTTGAAAACTGTACTTATGGTTAAGAAGAATTACACCGCTGTTCAATGCTCCTTACTTAACCATCCACTGGTATAGGTAAATGTCATAGACATAATTTCAAAAAGGTATATCTTACTCTATGAAAATAGACGTACAGATATATCAACTTGAAATTGGTGCATAACAACGGATATTCAAAACCAAATATTTGCCGTCCGGCAATCAACGCAGGAGATTTTCTCAAATATCACCAATTACAACGAATTTCGATATAATGAGGATAATCACCTAATTCCCAATAACTTACTCCCACTCATCATCTGTAAAACCATACAGATGTGAGAATCATACCTGGTAAATACATACCCTGGAGCAAGTGTCTAATCGGGAAATCGGTTTTCTTTTAACAGTACACAATGAAACTGAAACATTGAAATGTTTCGAAGGGGTATCCCGGTATTCCCAGTAATGCCTCTTCCATTATCAGATTTACAACTGTAACCGTATAATTCTTTGCCATCTCTCCAAATCCCTTTATATGTATTTAGTCATTACCTTCTGTACACCCCTTTAGGCCAAATGGTTTTCTTCCTTCCCTACCGTTCGGCACCAGCCGAATGTTTGGAAGAAGACTATCCAATTTGCGTAATAGGTATACTATCTCCTAAACCAAGGAGTACTCGTAACCTGAGAGAAGGTAAAAGGAAAAGACAACTGAATAGTCCTATTCGTTTTCTCTAGAACCAGAAACCATCCTCGAATTCCTTCGAGTTCGTATATAACCATACGATGGTTTTGTCCAATGGAAGTGGACGTTCGTAGTAATACGGGGTGTCCTGGAGAAAAGGGTAAAAGTAAGAGTGGCAGTGAGGTTTGCAACTCTAACAATCCAAAAGCCAGTGTTAAGAAGGTTCAGTCAACTTGGTCACTGAGTCATAGTCTAGGGTCGGGTCAATAGTCGCTGCCAAAGAGAGAGAGAAAAGAAACACTCAGCGTGCACTCTAACCTAGATCAGAATGGTTATCACTTTATCTAATCTGGAAACCTCCCACTGTAACGTCAAATTCTTCCCCAAACCTGAAAGAAGAATTAGCCGGGATCACCCGATGAGTAAACCAACTCATCAGTGGGAATCGGGATCCAACTATCATCGCATGATAACGTGACAGAATCCGCTCACGTTATCACACTCCAGAAGGTATGCGCATATCTGGCAAGTTTCAGTTTCTTTAGAAACTCCCGATGTGGATTTTTGCCCCATGCTCTTATGACCTTGACGAAGGCCAACAAATCATAAGTCACATGTCAAGTTCTACCCGTCATTGTCCAGGTTAATTTGAACCCACCCGTACAAGCCCTTGACGAAGGCCAACAAGGCTATATGACTGTCCTAAACCAACGCATCTATCTATGCAGCAGAAAGGTAACAAGCAGCTACCATACACTATGCCTTGACGAAGGCCAACAAACATAGCATGAATACTACATGCTACCCATCTGAAACGACGGAGGGCTACGAATGGTTTCTGGAAAAAACCTTTAACGTAATGAACTTGATATCGTTGAAGGAACCGGATAGCTTTTAAAAATATAGTGATGAAAACCATTGCTAAAGAGGTCACTCCCGGTGAAGGGATCTCGGCTCTTTCCCCGTAGAATGAGGTGCAGGATATTCCAACTGAATACCATGATGCAAGGCAAAAGTAAACGGTTATAGTGAAGTTATTGCCCTGACGCAAACTTCTGTCCAAGGGGTCGCTCCCGATGAAGGGATCTCGGCCCTTGCCTCGTCGACTAAGGAGCAGGATATTCCAACTGAATACCACGATGCAAAACAAAAGAGAACGTCCTTGCAATAACAGCTTTTGAAAAAGTGTTCCAACAACATCAGAATAGGTTTGTTTATCTTGCGTTGATCCGAATCAACGCAGTCCCATCAATTGATCACACCACAAAAGAACGAAAATAATGATGTACGTATATGCCATCCGCATTCGCCACTGGGTCCCGTCATCACCCGTTAGGTTACTTAACTAACGACAGAGCGGGGACTGGACTAAAGCGAATGCAAAACATATACAACATCTACTAGTATATATATCAATATATAATATTTCGCTCAAGGCGTGAAAATATGCCACATCACAGAAATGTACAGCATTACAGAACAATACAGATATCTGGGATCCTCGGGTTTCATAGAGCCGCTACTGAAACCCGACGTTCCCCTGGTCGTGTGGATAGCCTGTGCAATGAAATCCTAGACCCCTACGGGCGCGGCAAGTTACTCGCCAAAACCTGAAGCGAGGCAGCCCCCTTCAGCAACGTGAATGGACCACCCAGCACTTCACGGAATCCGGTAACATGGGCACCCCTCCTGGGTCAACCTGTACCCCCTACGAGTGCGGCGAATAGCCCGCCAATTCTAGAGTAAAGCCCCATCCGTCTCAACGCCATGAGATGCGGGCTCTTTGCCCTCTAGAATCCGGCTATCCGTGCACCCCTCCACGGGGTAATCCTAGTACAGAAAGTAAAATATACATACAACGGGTACATCGACCTCGACCCGGTCGTGCCCCAAAAGAATAATACAAACAGGCAGTGACGGCAGTCCACATGTCGGACGCTCGACCCGTAATATCAAATGTACATATAAAACAAAATTGTACTAATATTGCATCCAGGCTATCCCTACGACCGATCCGCAACATCACAGCACAACACAGAACATCAACGTGAATGTCACGTTCGCAAATCCGTCTAAAAGGGCTATAACAGATAGACTGGATTTACCGATCGAGTGACATTCACGGTCGCAGATATAATATAAATACTGTGAACTAACATGCTTAAAATTCTCGATCGATCAAAATTACCTAAGTGGGCCACAAGCAGTACTGTAGCACTCACAGAAAATCTGGGCCCAAAAAGAATACCCAAAACCCCTATTTCTAAGTAAAAAGCCCTCTGGAAAAATTTCGCACAGCAAGGAGTTCTTTCCACCGCGGAACCGCGGCCAAACCAGGGGTTTGGCCGCGTTTCCGCGGTCATCCTGAAGCATCACAAGACCAAATTTTTCCAGAGTTCTTAGAATTCCATGCACATGTTTCTGCAATGTACTGAAAAAAATTTCGAGACAAAATAAAATCGACAGAAACCTGAAGCATTGGAAAATACGGTTTTTGGGGATTTTTGTTCGATCGAGTTCTAAACATGCTAGAGCAAGCTAGGCAAGGTTAACGGCATGGCTCTGATACCAATGTAAGTGCACGGCGGTGCCCCGGCCGTCGATCCGACACCGGAAACGCGGAAACGAAAAACTTTGCGAAACTTGCAAACCGGCAACACCGCGCACTTTTAACCCGGATAGGGCCATTAAGCTAGCTACTAGCAAACTAAAAGATGGGTAGAGAGTTATACCAAGCGATCCGTGTCCTTCGTTCTTCGTATCCACTCCGATCTCCCGCGGAATCTCCGTCCGTCACCTCCTCGTCGGAAAGGGCACCACATAGCCAAATACTTTTACGGGCTCCCACCTCTGGACCGAGGCAACTCGGACGCGAAGTTGGCTAGCCGACGCGTCCAAGGTTTGCTGTAGGTGTAGTGTAGAATCTATTGTCTCTTGGGGTTTAGTGTAGTTGCCATAGTATGATGGATAAGAGAAAGAATGAACTTTGGAGTTTCTTATGGCATGTAGAGAAAAATGAGATCATGGAATTTTTCCTCTCCCTCTCCCAAATGAACCCTCAACCCCCACTCCAAAAAATGGCCGGCCCCTACAAGAAAATGGGTGGTGAATAATGAATCAAAAATCCAAGAGAAGAAAGGGAATGAATAAGTGTAGAAAAAGGTCACACCAATTTCTTCTCTCAATCCACTCACAAACCATCACCATAAATGCAATGAAAAAGACTAGAAAAGAATCTCATCAAGATGAAGCCACAATCACAATAAACCCCCTTCACAAATGTTATTTGCACACTTGCAAATAACCCCCCTCCATCGAAAAGTCCGGCCGTGAAGGAACAAAGGAAAACCGGCCGGAACGGAATGCAAACTGACAACTTCAGAAAACTGATCCCGTAATAAATTATGGGAAAACCCCGCGACTGCATATATATGCCCGCATTTGTATTCCCACTGAACACAAATGCAAAGAGACAAAACCACACTGTCTAATACTAGGATCCGGCTTAAGCCAATGCCGGCTAGTAAAAACCGTCCGATCACGATCCGTGCAATACCGCACTATCTGATCGAACCCTGCCATATCTCCATACGGCCTCTACAACACTTCGCCCGAAACTTGAGTAACTGTGTGTGGTGGACTCTAAAGATTCGTCAATACTATGGTTATTGATTTAACCACTACCACGTCAGAGGTATTAGCCATACGTGACGGGCTACCAGCTATTGACCAAAAGGGACGTCGATGAGAGAACTCATCCTGACACCCTACTGAGCCTGTCAGTGACAATATCCGTACAGTCCGGTCCGTTCGTCTATGAGCATCGCATGGCGGGCCCAGGGGGTTGGTAAAAGTCAGACCCCTAAAAGCGGTACAAGTCGTGTCGGAGTGTAGCCCAGAACGCCCTGAGATACTACTGGAATACCTACCAGTAAATCTCCTGCCTTGGCCAAGGACTTTTCATGTACTGGCTCTCCTAGACACAGCGCGACCTCACCCCCAATACCGGGAGAGAAGAACCCCTGCAGATCCGCTCACTGCCTCCATGTGGCTCGGGACTCTACCGAACTAAAACCTGTTTGCACGTCTCCTTTGAGCGTGGTAGGGTAGTAATCAAAGCACAGTGGGAACTCACACGAGAAAAATGGCGATCTCAGGTCGATGAACTAACCTGTACACATGTCACCAGGGAACTGGTATCTGACGTCAGGTATAATACCAACTAGCAGGTTCCCGGCGAGTCCTGTCCGGTGTACTCATAACCCAATTAGCACCTGTATACATCATAGGTGAACCAACTGACACCAGTGGCTTGTGAGACCGGCCACCACCCCTCGTCGGGGTCTCGACTGTATACACTAGTCTACTCTGGAGTACCGATGCCCTGTCTCGAAACTCCCACGACTAGGGACCTTTTAAGGATGTGCTTATAGACCCCAGCTCCCACGTATATGATCGCCCTCATACTGCTGGTAGTCAAGCAAGAATCCTAGGGGCTCTATCAACGTGCAATAGCGACTCGTAAGGTCACCTAAAGCAGTACACGATGATAAAGATAAACCAGATAGCATACTATCATCTTGAGTAAGACTGTCCTACCGGGATAGTTCCTCCCTCATTCATTGCAATCACGTGCCTGTGATCCAATAATTGACTCTGAGGGCACTATCTCCAACAGGTCTCACAAGCCATTGGTGTTAGTTTGTTCACCTAAGATTGTATACAGGTGCTCATTGGGTTATGAGTACACTGGACGGACTCGCCGGGAACCTGCTAGTTGGTATTATACCTATTGTCAGATGGCAGTTCCCATGTGACATGTGTACAGGTTAGTCTGTCGACCTGAGATCATCATTTGTCTCGTGTGATTTCCCACTGTGCTTTGATTACTACCCTACCACGGCTCAAAGGTGTCGTGCAAACAGGTTTTAGTTGGGTACAGTCCCGAGCCATATGGAGGCAGTGATCGGATCGTCGAGGATTCGTCTCTCCTGGTTTTGGGGGTTGATGTCGCGTTGTGTACGGGTGGCCATCACCACAAATTCATGGCCATGGTAGACGAGGATTACCGATTCAGGATCGATAGTTTCTCAAGAGGTGATGGGTATCATGCCGACACTAAATATCGCGTTGTTAGGGGTCTGACTTTATCCACCCCCCTAGACTCGATATGCGATACTCTTAGACGAACAGACCGGACTGTACGGATATTGTCACTGTCAGGCTTAGTAGGTGTTCTGCATGAGTTTGCTTGTCGGTCTCCCTTTCGCTCAATACCTGGGTAGCCGTTACGTACAGCTAGTGCCGCTGACGTGCTTATGGTTAAACCCACTGCCAGCGTATTGACGAGTTTTTAGAATCCCACACAAAGGTTTTTCACGGTTCAGGCGATATGGTGTACATGTCGTATGTTGGTACATACGGGTGTCCGATTAAATATGTGCACTTGCTGCACAGACTTTAATCGGACGGTTGATAATACTAGCGGCTTAGGATTAAGCCAGTTTATTAAATCAGATTTTGATTTAATAATTTACATATGTATTTATATATATGTATTCTAGTATTATTGTTCGCTATTTATTTTCTCTCTTGGTTATTCGTATTTTTGTACGAATACGCGTATATGTATTTCGATACATGTACCAGGAAGTATTCCGTATTTTATACGGAATAGCTTTTAGAAGGTGCCACCTCATTATTGATTTTTTAAAAATCATTTGCTTTTAATGAGGTGGAATAGGTGACATGACTTTGGGCATGGGTTTGTGCATGTAGCATGGTATGGTCACGTTTGTTTAATGGTTAAATTGGAAATGATATTTTTTTGTGGGGATGAGAGAGGGGGGGCCGGCCAATTGATTGTGGGGATTGATTTCATTTTGTTGATTATTACATTTGCTTCACTCTCCACTCTCTCATTCACTCAAAAAAGGAAAAGGTTCACAAAAGGACTTAGCCATTCTAGTTCATGCAAAAGCTTCATCACCTCTTTCATCTTCTTCTTGCATTGATCATTGAGCATATGGGTAGAGAGAGAAATATAGTGACACTTCCATACACCTAGACTCTCCATCGCTAGCGACTTTGGAGCGCCGGTTACCTCGTTCGACGTGGTTGAAGCCTGCGTCGTTTCCCTCGGGTGGATCATCGGAGATGGAGGAAGACCGGGGACCAAACCACATCAAGGAGCCGCTAGGAGCTTGGAATGAAGACCGAAGGACACAGATCAACTCAGTATAACGATTCTAACTCTTAGTTAGCATGCTAGTTTAGGGTTTAAGGTATATCCGTAAATCGGGTAGCGGTAGCGCAAGTTTAGAAAATTTTTGTTCCGCATTTTGGCCGCGTTTCCGCAGCCGGGGCGCTGGCGGAACCCTTCATTGTATCAGAGCCACCCTCTAAACCCCTTACTAGCTTGTTTAAACGTGCTTAAAAGATCGATCAACGGAATTTACCAAAATCACGATTTCATTTTTGGGTTTGCTGTCGATTTTCAAAAGTGGTCAAAAAATTATTTCAAGAATCTTAAAAATCCGTGCAGACAAAACTAAAGCTACAGAAAAATTTTGGTGACCTAACTCCACAATTCCACCGCGGAACCGCCGCTAAATGCCACGTTTGGCGTCACTTCCGCGGCCTTTTTTAAGCTATAGTGACTAAAAAATTTTCTGGAGCTCTAGTTGGTGGAATAATGATTTTTGTGATATATGGTTTTGGCCCAGATTCATTTGAGTACTGGTTATGCACTTGGGGACAAATTGGAATTTAGTCGATCGATATTTTATGTGTGCGTTTAATAGTACATACATTTCTATCTGTGACTGTGATTGTCATTTGATCGGTAAACCCGTCTAACTGCTATATGTTCCTTTAGACGGGTTTGCGAACGTGACTTTCACGTTGGTGTTCTGTGTTGTGCTGTGATGTTGGTTGGATCGTTGTGGTGGATAGCTATGGTGCAATGTTAGTACAGTTTAATTTCATTTGTACATTTGATATTACGGGGAGAGCGTCCGACATGTGGACTGCCGTCACTGCCAGTTTGTATATTATTCTTTTGGGGCACGACCGGGTTGAGGTCGATGTCACCCTTGTATATTATTTTCTTTTCTGTACTAGGATTACCCCACGGTGGGGTGCACGAATAGCCGGATTCTAGAAGGCAACGGGTCCACATCTGATGGCGTTGGGACGGAGGGGACCTTACTCTAGAATTGGCGGGCTATTCGCCACACTCGTAGTGGTATAGGTTGACCTAGGAGGGGTGCTCAAGTTACCGGATTCCGTGAAGTGCTAGGTAGCCCATTCACGTTGTTGAAGGGGGTTTCCTCGCTTCTGGTTTTGCGGGAAACTTGCCACGCTCGTAGGGGTCTAGGTTTTCATTGCACAGGCTATCCACACGACAGGGAACGTCGAGTCTCACTTGCGGCTCAATTGAAAGCCGGGGCTCCAGATTATCCACCATTCTTTATTGCTTCTGTGATGTTTCTGTGATGTTGCTTATATCATGCCTGGGACGATTGTTATATATTTATATATATTAGTAGATGTTGTATATGTTTTGCACCCGCGCTAGTCCAGCCCCCGCTCTGTCATTAGTTAAGTAACCTAACGGGTGATGACGGGGCCCAGTGGCGAATGCGGATGGCATATACGTACATTTTATTTTCGTTCTTTTCTGGTGTGATTAATTGATGGGACTGCATAGATTCTTATCAATGCAAGGATAAAACAAACCTATATATGATGTTGTTGGAACCAAGTTTTTAAAAACTGACATTACAGACGTACACTTTTGCTTTGCATCGTGGTATTCATTTTGGAATATCCTGCACCTCATTCGACGAGGCAAGGGCCGAGATCCCTTCATCGGGAGTGACCCCTTGAGTGAAAGTTTGCGTCAACGTAATAACTTCACTATAGTCAATTCTTTTGCTTTGCATCGTGGTATTCAGTTTGGGATATCCTGCACCCCATTCGACGGGGAAAGAGCCGAGATCCCTTCACCGTGAGTGACCTCTTTAGCAAAAGTTTTCGCCACTATATATTTATAAAACCACTTGGATTCCTTCAACGATATCAAGTTCATTACGTTAAAGGTTTTTCGTTAAAAACCAGCCGTAGGCCTCCGTCATTTCAGATTAGTATTGCTTAGTATTCGTGCTACGTTTGTCGTTGCTATTCGCCGAGGCGTAGTGTGCGGTAGCTCTGTAATGCTTTTCTGTCGCATGGATATGTGGATTGGTTAGGACAGTCGTACGACTTTATTGATTATTCGTCAAGGGTCGTGCAGGTGGGTTTAATGCAATCAAGATAATGACGGGTTGAACTTGACTAGGACCTTTTGATTTGTTGATTATTCGTCAAAGTCACTAGGTCCTAGGGGTAAAAATCATATCGGGAGTTTCAAACATACAGGAAACTTGCCAGGCTTGTGCATACCTACTGGAGTGTGGTGACTTGAGTGGCTTCCATCAAGTTATCATGCAATGATAGTTGGATCCCGATTCCCACTGATGAGTAGGATTACTCCTCGGGTAATTCCGACTAATTCTCCTTTTGGGTTTGGAGGAGAATTCGAGGAAACAGTGGGAGCCATCCAGATTAGATAAAATGATTGAACATTCTAATCTAGGTTAGAGTGCACGCTGAGTGTTTCTTCTCTCTCTCTCTCTGGCTGCGACTATGACCCGACCTTTGACTAAAACTCATGAAACCAAGTTGACCGAACCTTCTTAAAACACTTTGACTTTTGGAATGTCACGGTGTCGCATACATCATTGCAACTTCTATATCACCATTACATTTCTCCAGAACACCTCGTATCACTATAAACATCCACTTCCATTGGATAAATCCATCGTATAGTTACATACGAACTCGAAGGAACTTTTTCGAGGATGGATTCTGGTTCTGGAGAGATTGAATAGGATTATTCGGATGTCTTTTCTCTTTACCATCTCTCAGGTTGTGGGGGCTCCTAGGATTAGGAGAGGGTACACCTATTGAGCTTATTGGATAGTCTTCCTCCAGACCATAGGCAGGTGCCCAACGGTAGGGAAGGAAGAAAACCAACAAGCTTAACTGTGGTGTACAGAAGGTAATAAGTAAAGACATATAAAGGGATTAGAATAATGGCAAAGGAAATTGCGATCACAATCATTCACGACAAAGACCGTGTGTACCCCTGCCACTCCTACATCCAATTTGCTTTTCTCTAGAACACTCCATATCACTACGGATATCCACTTCCATTGGATATGCCATCGTATAGTTACATACGAACTCGAAGGAATTTGTTCCAGATTCGCGGATGGTTTCCGGTTCAAGAGAAATTAGATAGGATTATTCAGATGTCTTTTCTCTTTACCTTCTCTCAGGTTGCGAGGGCTCCTAGAATTAGGAGAGTACATCTATTACGCTTGTTGGATAGTCTTCTTCCAAACCTTAGGCCGGTGCCGAAGGGTAGGGAATGAAGAAAACCAATCAGCATAAAGAAGGTGTACATAAGGTAATAAGTAAAGACATAATAAAGGGATTGGAGTGAGGGCAGGTAAGTATATGGTTACTGTCATGATCCAGGATAATGGAAGAGGCGTTACTAGGAATACCAGTTAACCCTTTTGAAACATTTTCATGTTTCAGTTTTACTATGCAATGTTAATTGAAAACTGTTTTCCCAATAAGAATCTAACTCCAGGGTATGTATTTACCAGATCAGTTTCACACATCTGTATGTTATTACAGATGGTGAGTGGGAGTAAGATATTGGGAATTGGGTGATTAGATCCTCATTATATCGGAATTCGTAGTAATTGGTGATATTTGAGGAAATCATCTGGTTTTTACCGGATGGCAAATATTTGGTTTTGAATATCCGTTGTTATGCACCAATTTCAAACTGATATATCTGTACATTTATTTTATAAAGTGAGATATAACTTTTTGATATTGTGTATATGACATTTACCTATATCAGTTGGTGATTAGGTAAGGTGCATTCAACAGCGGTGTAACTCTTCTTAACCAAAGTACAGTTTTTCAACCTACGACGCACAGGGTTTGAGTTGTTGAACTCAGAGGACTTATACAAAGTATTGTATGTTGTCCAGTGTCCATTAGGACAATGGGGCTGGTACTCGTACTATATTCTGTTTACTCATGACTTCTCTTATTTTAGACAGGTATTTCGATGAAATGCAAAGTCCAGATATTGAGAAGTTATAGGTACAAGAATAAAGTAGAGAACCATTTGTTGGAAGTATTAGGATTCTTCGAGGAAGTCGAAGATGTAGATACTTGTGTTTGGTATTTCGTTAATAGTGATGGTTTTGAGAACTAGTTTATCTTTCAGGTTACTCATATATGGATGCACTCCTAGATGAGTAATGCCGATTGACCTCATTCCATTTGGTTGATATGCGTTGGAGACAGCTGCATGATTTTGAATCTGGTTCCAATTAAATTAGTGCTTTTGTTTCTATATCAGATATATATAGAATCAATTTATATCTTGACGATGTTAAGGTATATGGAGTTGTCCGGCTGATGCTTAAAACCAGAATCCGGATAAACTCAAGGTACGTTTCAGTAATGGCTGTTTGTGGGTTCTCCCGGGCTTTGACGAGGGTTAACTTTTTACCATCAGGAAGATCAATATTTATATTGTTCTTGACTCGCCACAGTTTTAGTAAAATGGATTTTTTTAGGAAACAGAAGTGGGAGTATGGTAGAACTGGAAGTTATTCCAGAACCACAAACGATTACTGGAAATTTAATAGAACCTAAGGATTCAATTGGATTTGATGTTCCATTAGCCATTCCGCAGATTTGGTGGGTAACCTCAGTCACCCGAGAGGTACTTCGGTCTTCTCAGAGACGGTGACAGGGGGGTTCTTGTTTACCCAGACTTGCCATTGCTGTTGTTCTAGACTATAAGACCCGGCAGGAGGATGAGTATAGCATCGTTCTAAACTAGTTTTAGAAGTGCACGTATATATGACTCTGCCAGAGGGTTGTTGTAGTCAGTGGGAGCAGCGGAAGCAGCGGAAGCATAGTAGGCAAGTAGCTTGTGTCTATTTATAGACTAAAGCAGGTATAGTGGAAATATATCATCTATTTTTTATGTGACAGTCATATGTTTTGACTTCAACAGAATAGGAGATGGATCTGGTAAGAAGGTAGTAGGGTGTGATGTCCGAGGATTCGGGATGACATGCACTTAATAGGAAGAGATATTCCTATACTACGATCGGTTGTACTATGGTTGTCACAATGTTGTTTCTCCACACAGGATATGGATGTAATATCAGGGTTTCTGGTTACTAGATCTATAGTTTTAGATCTAGATTTGAGAAGTATCCTAATCTGGGTATTTTGACATTAAATGGACGACTCCTGGCATGGTGGTCTACCTGCAGATGATGGGGTCAACCTCTCTAAAGGTGTCTTACAGACTAAAAGGGTGAGTGATCTACATGATTAGCATATCACTTGCTTAGGCAATTGAGTTGATCATGAAATGTTAAGTACCACGTATATATGACTCTGCCAGAGGGTTGTTGTAGTCAGTGGGAGCAGCGGAAGCAGCGGAAACATAGTAGGCAAGTAGCTTGTGTCTATTTATAGACTAAAGCAGGTATAGTGGAAATATATCATCTATTTTTTATGTGACAGTCATAGGTTTTGACTTCAACAGAATAGGAGATGGATCTGGTAAGAAGGTAGTAGGGTGTGATGTCCGAGGATTCGGGATGACATGCACTTAATAGGAAGAGATATTCCTATACTACGATCGGTTGTACTATGGTTGTCACAATGTTGTTTCTCCACACAGGATATGGATGTAATATCAGGGTTTCTGGTTACTAGATCTATAGTTTTAGATCTATATTTGAGAAGTATCCTAATCTGGGTATTTTGACATTAAATGGACGACTCCTGGCATGGTGGTCTACCTGCAGATGATGGGGTCAACCTCTCTAAAGGTGTCTTACAGACTAAAAGGGTGAGTGATCTACATGATTAGCATATCACTTGCTTAGGCAATTGAGTTGATCATGAAAGGTTTCAGCTGAGAATGGAGAAAATGAAGAGGGAGAGAGAAGAGGAAAATGAGAGGGAGAGAAAAATCCAAGTCAAAAGTGCACCATGCCTCGTTAATGCACTTGTCCCCTTTTCTTTTCCTTTTCCTTTTTCTTTTATTTTCTTTTATCCCAATTCCTTTCTCACAAGAATAGTAACCCCAAATAACATGATAGAAAATGCACAAGTGTGATAAAAATGATATGTGCATATTTTGCACAAAATTGCTAAAAACCTGACTAGCGATTTTTATTCGCGATTAGCACTAAATTAGCATATAACTAATTATAAAAACTTTAAAATGGCATAATTCCATAAAATAACCTATTTTAGAATTTTCCATAATTTCCCCCAAATTTTTCTATATTTAATTATACCTAAATATTAAAATATTCAATAAAATAATATTAAATTATAAAAATTCCCAAAAATAATATTGTAGTTTTTTGAAATGTTACAATCTTCCCCTCTTAAATAAATTCGGTCCCCGAATTTAAATTTAAACCCCCAAGTACTAAAACATTTCACTAAAAATCCAAATTGTCGGGGCTCTGAAAACATCAATACATAGCGAATATCTTAAAAATGTACTGCCCAAAAAAATCAATCCCAAAAAACTATATATAAGAATATCCTGTGCGTCTGGTGCGCAAGGAATAAAAATCCATATATGTGTCATACAGGTGCACAAAACAACATCTAGGTGCAACTGGTGTGCACGAAACATCTGTCATAGGCAACGTATGTTCCTGACAGCAAAATCAGGTGTATCTGACATGCACAAGGAATTCCGATTTAGCGCATCTGGTATGCACTAAAATCGTATCAAAACACTAAAGGTGCATGAAAACTATGCTGGAAGCGTAAATCAAATCACTGGAATAAAATAGGCATGAAATCACAATCAATACCTCAACGTAATAACTATGCACAAATTATAAATACCCAGTGGGTGCAACCATGGTGCACAAAAACAAATTTCATGAAACTCAGCCATCAAGACTAAATCATGGAAACAGAACGCCCAAAATACCGAAATCCAAAGTGTCGGATTCGTGATAATCGAATCACAAATTCACAAATCATAAATACCGTCGCTGGTAGTCCCTCCTTCAAAGTCGAGAAGGTGTCGGTACATCCAATGCTAGCAGCGTAAGATATCTACTTGCCTCTTGCTCATGGTCTGGCGTCCTCTGTCTTTGGGTCCTTATCTTCTCCGTGGATTACCAATCTCACAATCAATCAGCTCATCGGCCCTGTCAGGTGTGCTAACGAGGACGATTCCGTTCTGGCACTTCTATGGTCATCTCTCGGTCAATCCTCACGACCACTCGTAAAGCAGCATGTCACTTACGTCGGCCTCTGATTCTTTGAATGCATATCACATCTGATCCTGGGTGCAAATATCATTGCAGCAGTATCCTGGAAGGAATCCCGCTCAGGGTCTCTTCCGATCTTGCCTATGCCGGTCTGTACGGAGGTTGGTACTCTTGCATATCTCTTCTCGCTCGATGGACATCTGTGACCTCAGCACCGCATTCTCTCAGAAATTGGTCGCATCCCAACGCCTCTATAAGCATATCAGGTCTCTAGTCTCGACAGAAAGTAATGACAGCTCGTCAGCGTCTCGCACGAACCTCTTGTCTGCTTGTCTGTATTACCGTCCACTTCGACGTCACGTCTCTATTGGAGCACTGCAATGTTCTCGGCTACTGTCCATCCGAAGTCTCCCGCATACCTCTTTCCTGCCGACTTGCCCGGAAGTCATCGTCCCTTACTGAAGCTAATTCTTGTTCCGGAACGGCTGCATACTCATCGCGCCTCTTTTCTGGAAGCTATATCCATATACATTGCCTCTGCGTGCGTATCGCATCTCTGATGTCAGCGGAGTGGGACGTCATCTCGTAGAAATCTCTTGCGAACTCTTTACTTCACTCTGGTTCAATGTTGACTGCTTCGGACTCGTCTCATCGTGGCTGCATGGACTGTGCTCCAACGGCTATACTCGTATCTGGAGTCTCTCAAGCAATGCATCCCATCACATGATATCCGAATGATGTCGAATCATTCGATCGACTTGTCAGAACCTCTTAATCCCCCAAGAGATCAACATCTTGAGTACAGTTTAATAGTATCGAGTACATGCCACAACGTCGGTGGTCCAGCCGTAGAAGGGCAAACCCAAGCCTCACTAATGGCGCCGCGGAACTTCCGCAAACCCTAAGGTTCAAAGGATTTCACACGGTTATTAAGTTGAGTTAGGGTTTCATTCTTCTAGAGGGTCCATGGAATCGCCTGCATGTCTTTCCGTATACTTTAAACTTGAAAAATGGGCTCCTGACATTCGATCGTCTCTGTCGACACTCAACGTCTCCGCGTGAAGTCGTCTCTAGCTGGAACTAATAGAATCGAGGATCTCAAGGATATGAAGAGAATCACTGATCTCGAAAATATGTACATCCTGAGGTTCCTTAAGCAGAGTAGCGTATCGTTAGTATGCCGCGAAACATACCCATGGTACGTCACTCTACTTTAGTTACTTATTCCATCAACCAAGGGTCATCCTACGCGACGAAAGTTCAGGTCTAATACCCCCTCGACTAAGTCTAAGTTCCGTAAGGTCAAGCCTAAGTTCCGTATATATATATAGACGCCCTAGGCTCCACATAGTCAAACTTAGACTCGAACCAATGTTAACCTAGCGTTCTGATACCAACTTTGTCATGACCCGAAAGAGCACGAGACTGGCCCTTGAACCATATGAAGTCTATAGGACTCCATTTGATCCAAGTAAGCCAAAAGCCCAGAAATCTAAAACCATTTTAAGAGTAAGTAAAGAAAACTGGTTTAAAGAAGTGAAGAAAAACATGTTTGAAGTCAAGGTTTTTAAATAACTAAGCCGAATATGCATTTTTAAAATGTAAAGCCTTTTCTAAAAATTTCGGCAGAGCTTCTTTTGTAAATACTGGCCCCGAACGGGGTACAACAAGAACAATATATATGCAATGATAAAAGGCATCCCCAAGCGGGAGCTAGCTCTTCATCAATCGACGGTCACAACCACACAAGCAATATAATATACAACGCCGAATGGCGAGGATCAAACTCAAAAGAAACCCAATAAGTATGAAAACCGTAATACTGCTAAGCGCGACTCAAAGGTCGAAATAATACATCACTAGTGTCTAAGTCTGAAACAATATATAAGTTTTGGTTGATGGAATTCTAGATACAAAGGAATAATACAAGTACAATGGTGGTTCTTGATGGAAAAGAACCCACCTACCAAAATGCAATTCACCCGCAAGGAAGCAGTGTGCCAGAAATGCCGCTATGGAACCTGTACGGCAAAACCTGCAAGAACTATGGCACAATGGGGGTGAGTTGCCAACTCGTGAATAGAAAATATCTACAAGCTGAAACCGAATGCACGACATAAACCTAGCTCAATACGATCAGTATATAAACCTCAAATAATAAGCCTAAACATGAAAAGGTGGAAATGTAACATCTAATCCTGTATGTAGTGCTAAGTACTCGTGCCAGTGCCTCAGGTAATAACATGTCATAAATATAAGGTATGTCTGCATGAAGTAAATATGATGAAGTATCGAAATAAATATCAATACACATATATTAGCGTCCCATTCCACTAATATTGGTGTAATGGTATATATAACAGCGCCCTCATACCCTGTTATATATACAAATGAAGTATGATCAATATAATAAAAGTCTGTATATATGTGGATACCGTCCACCTGTCACCCCAATGACAATAAGCATCATGCATGTAAATGTGAGGATATAATCAAAATCATGGAAACATCATGAAACTTTTGCCTAGCATCGGAACGTAAATCCTCGTCCATATGGGGCTCCGTCTGCGGTATCGGCCCTTGGCCCCTGCAGCACGGGTCAACCCATGTTCATCTCTCAACTCCGGTCGGTATCCCCCGGATATTCGCCGAGCTCAAATACCATCACCGGTAGGTACTCGCCCACCTCCAGGCTCAATCGGCATAATCCTTCGATCATCTTGCCGAGGGGAACCATACCGGGCCCTACCATGTACCCTCATACGACACACACTCCTCGTATGGGGTATGTGATCAGAACCGATAAATCTCATGGTGGCTGCACAAATATCATATCAAGGAAACCGGGTATTTCAAATAAGTACATACTCTCCTTTGAAACTATCCACAGTTCCCAAATCCAGAAATATCATGAAAACGAATATCTCAATGCGTATAATCAGAAAGCATGATGTATATGACCTAGAATAATAGCAGCACATACAGGGTCATATCCTGATGCAATAATACTACTGTGTAGTGACATGGCAATTATCGATGATGAAGTGTGTGAGCCGGCAAGCAAGTGTACGTGGAACATATGCATCATCGATAATGGTGCTGGTGTCCAACAACATGATTGCAATATAGAAATAAACACTTGCAATGCGATGCGGAATCGAATAATCAATGCAACAGTGAAGAATCTACACCAATATGTACATGTCCTGTAGTGGTGCCATTTGAAATAAGACGAATCGGGGTTTTGGTAAAACAAGGGTTACGGTGTTTTTAAGAATAGATACGTCTTTTGAAAATACCCGTATAATCCCTTTACTTGTCCTTAAGATACTACCGATTCGTTAGTTTTGAAATAGGTATGACTCGAGTCTAGTCTAACATCTACTAAGCCAAGTCCATCAGGAGGTGTATGGAAACCACCTAAATCTGAGTCGATATATATATAATATTCAGTGATCCCGCCTCAATAGTATCGCGTACGATACAGTACATCATCTGACATCCTCGAGTCATGAGTGCGGATCTATTATCAATATTATCAATAGTATCGCGTACGGTTAATGCACTTGTCCCCTTTTCTTTTCCTTTTCCTTTTTCTTTTCTTTTCTTTTCTCCCAATTCATTTCTCACAAGAATAGTAACCCCAAATAACATGATAGAAAATGCACAAGTGTGATAAAAATGATATGTGCATATTTTGCACAAAATTGCTAAAAACCCGATTAGCGATTTTTAATCGCGATTAGCACTAAATTAGCATATAACTAATTATAAAAACTTTAAAATGGCATAATTCCATAAAATAACCTATTTTAGAATTTTCCATAATTTTTCCCAAATTTTTCTGTATTTAATTATACCTAAATATTAAAATATTCAATAAAATAATATTAAATTATAAAAATTCCCAAAAATAATATTTTATTTTTTTGAAATGTTACACGTACAGCTAGTCCCACTGACGTGCTTGTGGTTAAACCCACTGCTAGCGTATTGACGAGTCTTTAGAGTCCCACACAGAGGTTTTTCACGGTTCAGGAGATATGGTGTACATGTCGTATGTTGGTACATACGGGTGTCCGATTAAATATGTGCACTTGCTAAGAAGACTATAATCGGACGGTTGATAATACTAGCGGCTTAGGATTAAGCCTGTTTATTAAATCAGGTTTTGATTTAATAATTTACATATGTATTTATATATATGTATTCTAGTATTATTGTTCGCTATTTATTTTCTCTCTTGGCTATTCGTATTTTTGTACGAATACGCGTATATGTATTTCGATACATGTTCCGGGAAGTATTCCGTATTTTATATGGAATAGCTTCTAGAAGGTGCCACCTCATTATTGATTTTTTGAAAATCATTTGCTTTTAATGACGTGGAATAGGTGACATGACTTTGGGCATGGGTTTGTGCATTTAGCATGGTATGGTCACATTTGTTTAATGGTTAAATTGGAAATGATATTTTTTTTTTTGGGATGAGAGAGGGGGGGGGGGTCACTTGATTGTGGGGATTGATTTCATTTTGCTGATTATTACATTTGCTTCACTCTCCACTCTCTCATTCACTCAAAAAAGGAAAAGGTTCACAAAAGGACTTAGCCATTCTAGTTCATGCAAAAGCTTCATCACCTCTTTCATCTTCTTCTTGCAGTGCTCATTGAGCATAAGGGTAGAGAGAAAAATGTAGTGACACTTCCATACACCTCGACTCTCCATCGCTAGCGACTTTGGAGCGTCGGTTACCTCGTTCGACGAGGTTGAAGCTTACGCCGTTTCCCTCGGGTGGATCATCGGAGATGGAGGAAGACCGGCGACCAAACCACATCAAGGAGACGCTAGGATCTTGGAATGAAGACCGAAGGATACGGATCAACTCGGTATAACGATTCTAACTCTTAGTTAGCATGCTAGTTTAGGGTTTAAGGTCGATCCGTAAATCGGGTAGCGGTAGCGCCAGTTTAGAAAACTTTTGTTCCGCATTTTGGCCGCGTTTCCGCGGCCGGGGCGCTGCCGAAACCCTTCAGAAAGCAATGAGCGATACGAGGTTTTGTCTCTCCCGGTATTGGGGGTTGATGTTGCATGATTGAATGCACATAACACAATTTTACTTCTTTTTGATTTGTGAAGAGAAGATACAGTAGTAAAGAAGATGATTTTTATGTTTTAGTAGTAATAACCGCAATAAAAAACGGTATCGCGTGTAGCGAGCGTTAGTAGGCACGGGTCGTCCTCTTGGATTCGAGGAATTCGTAAATTATTACTTTAGTTGAGTCGAAAGAACTAGTAAAGAAATTCAAGAAATAGTTCAAGATTTAGTTGAATTTCATAGTTTTAAAAAATTTAAGAAATCGTTCTCAAGAAAGAAAATTTAAGAAAATGTTCAAGATTTAGTTATCTAGAAAATTGTAGAAGGCTTGTAGGATTCGAACAGAATTGGTAGCCATGGATGACTATTCAAAATGATTCATCTTATCTATTGGTAGAATTAAAATTAGATTGATAGCTAAAAATGAGAATTAGGGATCCCTTAAAGAAACTAAGGTTTCTTCTTCATTGCCTCTTGTCCTTTCATTGATTGCCATTCTTATCTATCCTTTAACAAGAAGGATCATCAATCTAATCCCCAAATTGTGACGAAATTCACAATAAATTGATCTCGCTCACAATTTGAACATCGTTGATTCTTTTTGCTAAAGTTTATAATCTCCACGAGACTTAAGATGAATACAGTATTCTCTCACCATTTGATCTACCAAATTCCTTGGAATCCTAGCAAGCGGAGATTTACTCACACATTATGAAAATAGAAGAATCAACAATTAAAGATTTCATAATGCGGAGATTTAAAGAAAGCGAGATTAAAAGTAATGATATTCAACTTCAAATTACAATTTCTTCAATACGAGATTACAAGAAGAATTGCACTCGATCACTCCCTTGAAGAAGTAATTTCGACGTCGAACTTCGCTTCGCTCGATCACCATGAGTCTTGGATCTATCGAAGATCACGTGCTCGTTGATGATGACCGGCTTCGCGTAAAGGAAACTTGAATGATGTTTCTCGATGAATTTCTCAACGATTCTTGATCTTGGATCTTGATTTGGAATTGGATATTTTTAGCTCTTTTCTTGATTTGGTTTTTGGATCAAAAGTTTCGAACCCCTCACCTTAAGGCTTAGGTCCTTTTTATAGCCCCTAATCAAGCTTCCCCCAAAAGCTATGTTGTTACAAAGAGCCTTCTAGAATAAGCTAGGTAGTTATCAAGCTTCCTCAACAAACTAGGTTATTATAGAGAAGTTTCCAGAACAAGGTTGTTACAACCAGGCTTCCCCAATAAGCTAGGACGTTGCAATGAACCTTCTGGAGAATTCTCGATAGCCGACCCCCTGAATCGGCCGCGGATCCGCGGCGACTCAGCCTGACTCAGACGTGGATCAGCGGCCGATTAGTGAGCTCATGTCTTCAATTCTCTGGGGTATTATTCTGTTGATCTCTGGGTCTTTATGTAATATCTGGAATCTTCTTATCTCTTCTGAATTTCTGCTATTATTTGATTCTTAGGTTTCC
Organism: Agapanthus africanus; assembly: GCA_030015575.1. Taxonomy (NCBI): domain Eukaryota; kingdom Viridiplantae; phylum Streptophyta; class Magnoliopsida; order Asparagales; family Amaryllidaceae; genus Agapanthus; species Agapanthus africanus. The sequence continues at coordinate 216,367,019 of JASDDO010000004.1, forward strand.
TGTATTTTAATCGGCGAATTTCCGATTCCAATATCTGACCTGAGCTAATTTTTCCAAAAGATCTTAATGAAGAATGCTAGAGATATACAAAATTATGCGTGAAATATTAAACACACAATTTCCTTCATAATGTTGATTATAATGTATAACACATGGTAAATGATATTTTGCAGACGAACTTCTAATATGTGTTATATTTATATCAAATACCTTTAGATGATTAAGAAAAGTAAGGAAATTGTCATGTTAAAAGTGCACTATTTTCGACTGAACAAATTTCCCCAAACTTGACTTTGATCGTCTCGAGCAAACTTTATTTATTCAAGAGAAGGAGAAAAATAGAAAGAGAAAGAAAAACTAACTAGCACACTTTCGTAGGCAACACGATTGCACTGAGCACGTGCAACAAGCCTTTAAACCTCTAGGTGTCCCTAGTAGGAGGAGTGTTGTCTCCTGAGGGTTTTCACTGGATTGCACCCAAAAAATCCTATAATAAAAGAAAGACTGTGAAAGTTACATATAAAGATAAGAATTATAAAAGAAAGAACTTGAAAATTAGAGTTTTCAACTACACTAGTTTTTCGGTTGTCATGAGCCCTATCTTAATAGTCATGAAAAATGTTAGAAATCACATCAACCCTTAATAAAACATCGCCTTTATTCTTCATCCCTACCTTTCCTCCAAGCACCGATCATATACCCCTACGTGTGTGTAAAAGACATCCCTACACTCGGAGAATTCAATTCAAGCAATCATACTCTTGTCCATCTACCTCAGTACTTTTTAGTCGGTGAATATTTTGGATGGATTTTCTCACACATTCTTCATGCAACCGTTAATACTTCTTGAGGTACTAACCGACCGATTACTAAATGTGCTCACATATTAGGCGTAATTAGCAATTTCCTCATCTTGCAACACCTAAAACTTAGCTGTGACTCCCAAACCAGTTGGTCTAAGGCACTAGATGATGAAGCACCCTCGCTATATTTTTTTTATGCTGCCTTAATGATTACAAAACCAGTGTTCATTTTTTCTTCACCATTTTATACTTTTATGCTTCATTTATTATTTTTTCGTACTTTGGCTTTTAGACAAGAGCATTTCAAGGTATCCTCTACTATCCCGAGTTTCAAGACGTGTGTAAGTGTGTATAATAGGGTATCAACGTTCAGATGTTTGGCTTTCAGAATATGAACTATTTTTCTGACTTATTTTTATCCTCAGATTAGTGACTTCCTTCATCTTACTAATCCTTGGGATAACGGCTCATAACTACTTATTACTAGTTTCGTTTAAGAAAACATCTAACTTTCTAGTTTTTCTTAAATTCTTCCAATCTTTTAAATGTAATTTTTCACTTTCTAATCTTTTATTATATAAGAAAATTTTTGGAAATTTTGTGCATATGCAAAATGTAATGCAAGGTAATTCGTAAATAAGCACAAACCTCCCCCAAACCTGTTTACAGCAGTGTCCTCACTGTTGTCATCTTTTAAATCTCAAAAACCTGTAGACTTGGGAGGAAAAGTTATTAACGGGGACAAGAATGAATGAACATGAAAATCTCCCCTAAACTTCTTTGTAATCATATGGATATTCTGTTAAGTCCTTTTTAACTCACCTCCATTCTTATGATGAGACAATTTTATCGAGTCATGGAGGTGAGGCGGAAGAAATTCAGTTATGATAAATCGGCTACTGTAAAAACAGGAGCTCCTTCGTAGGGTCAGTGGAAAAATACAGTTTTAATCTATGCCCATTCACTTTAAAAATATAACCGTTTTTAATATTTTCAACTTCAACTGCCTCGTGCGGGTATACATACAGCACCATAAATGGTCATTTCCAACGAGATCTTAACTTACCCGCAAGAAGATGGAGACGGGAATCGTAAAGAAGGACTTGTTGTCCTGGGATGAAAGTTTTTCTCAAAATATTTTTGTGGTGAAATACCTTAGTTCGGTTCTATACTATAACCGCATTATCATAAGCTTCATCGCGGAGTTCGCTTAGCTCATTTAATTGCAGCTTCCGAAAGTTGCAGGCTTGATTTAAATCAAGGTTACGTTCTTTAATGGCCCACATTGCTTTATGTTCGATCTCGACAGGAAGGTGGCAAGCCTTTCCGAACACTAGACGGTAAGGAGACATACCAAGATCAGTCTTATAAGCGGTACGGAATTCCCAAAGAGCATCTGTCAATTTGGTTGACCAATCTTTACGGTTTTTAGAAACTGTCTTCTCCAAAATTTGTTTGATTTTCCTATTGGAAATCTCAGCCTGCCCGCTCGTTTGGGGATGATATGTCGTACAAAGTTTATAGTTGATTGAATATTTCCGCATCAAAGTCTCGAAAGACCGATTACAGAAATGCGTCCCATTGTCGCTAATTATAGCATGAGGATGTCCAAATCGCGAAAAGATATTTTCTTTAAGGAACTTAATAACAACCTTGTTGTCATTAGTCCGACATGGTATTGCTTCAACCCATTTTGAGACGTAATAAACCACTAACAAGCTATATAAATTCCCAAAAGAGTTTGAAAAAGGACCCATAAAATCAATACCCCAAACGTCAAAAATTTCCATAACCAAGATAGGTTGGAGTGACATCTCATTTTTCGAGAAATCCGACCCATGTATTGACATCGTGGAAAAGTTTTGCAATGATCAAATGCATCTTTGAATAATGTAGGCCAGTAAAAACCACATTACAAAACTTTCTCCGCCGTTTTTCGTGGACCAAAGTGACCACCACATGCTTGATCATGACAGAAAGACAAAACACTCTTGAATTCATCATTAGGGACACATCTGCGAATAATTTGGTCGGGACAATACTTAAATAAATAAGGTTCATTCCAGTAAAAATGCTTTACTCGGGATAGAAATCGATGATTGTCTTATTTAGACCATTCGCTGGGAATAAGTCCTGTTGCTAGATAATTCACAAAATCCCGGAACCAAGGTTTGCAGGATACGTTCAAGAGCAGTTCGTCAGGGAAAGAGTCGTTTATTGGCAAGGTCACAGTAGGTGAAGAAGAGATGCGTGAAAGATGGCCGGCTAATACGTTTTCACATCCTCTCTTATCTCGTATGACAAGATCAAATTCTTGTAATAACAGGATCCAGCGTATTAACCTGTCCTTAGCATCCTTCTTAGATAAAAGATGTTTTAGGGCGGAGTGATCAGTGTAAACCACAATCGGTGAGCCAATCAAGTAAGGCCTGAATTTTTCTAATGCAAATACAACTGCCAAGATTTCTTTCTCGGTGGTTGTATAATTAAGTTGGGCATCATTCAAGGTCTTACTTGCATAATAAATTGCATGTGGCATCTTATCAATGTGTTGTCCTAAGACTACACCAACAGCAAAATCTGATGCATCACACATAAGCTCAAACGGGTGGTTCCAATCAGGAGATGATAGAACGGGAGCTGTAGTGAGAGATCTTTTAAGTGATTCAAAAGCAGCCTCACAATCCGAATCGAAGTGATATGTAGTATCCTTGGCCAAGAGAAGAGTTAAAGGTCTAGCAATTTTGCTAAAATCCTTAATGAATCTCCTATAAAATCCTGCATGACCAAGGAAAGATCGTATATATTTGACGCATTTGGGATGAGGAAAGTTATAGATGACATCTATTTTTGCTCTGTCTACCTCAATGCCTTTTCGTGAAATGACATGTCCAAGCATGATACATTCTTGGACCATGAAATAGCATTTTCCTAATTCAAAGTTAAGTTCTTATCCTTACAGCAGGTAAGAACCGCGTCAAGATGACGTAAGCAATCCTCAAATGAGTCCCCAAATATAGAGAAATCGTCCATGAAAATCTCCAGAAAATTCTCGACCATGTCTGAGAATATCCCCATCATACACCGCTGAAATTTATCGGGAGCATTGCATAACCCAAAGGGCATGCGTCTATAATTAAAGGTACCGAAAGGAAAAGTAAATGTTTTTTTATCTTGATCCTTTTCGGCAACAGGGACCTGGTTATAGCCAGAGTATCCGTCCATGAAACAATAATATTCATGTCCAACTAATCATTCCAACATCTGGTCAATGAAAGGTAAAGGGAAGTGATATTTCCTCGTTGCGGCATTGAGTTTTCTATAATCAATACATACACGCTACCCAGTTTGGGTGCATGTTTGGATCAACTCATTAGCCTCATTAGTTATGACCATGATGCCAGACTTTTTAGGGACCACATGAATAGGACTCACCCATTGGCTATCAGAGATTGGGTAAATTATACCACTATCTAAGCACTTGACGATTTCTTTCTTTACCGCTTCCTTCATGACGGGATTCAACCGTCTTTGTGGGTCTCGGGTTGGTTTGGATTCATCCATCAAATGTATATGATGTTCCACAATCAAGGGACTAATCCCTTTGATGTCTGCCATTGTCCAACCAAATTCTTGCCGATTTGATCTCAAGACCATCAAAAGAGCGTTCTCTTGCTCTAAAGCTAGAGAAGCGGATATGATCACGGGCAAAGACTCATTCTCACCTAAATATGCATATTTAAGATGAGAAGGTAATAGTTTGAGATCTAATGTCGGCGGAGAAACAATAGATGGTAGGGTAAGGGAATGATATTCGGATTCCCTAAGAAGTTCATAACCTGCATGGGATATTGACTCGGAAAGTGCTACTGACTTTTGTGATGAGTCAAAAGGTTCAAACTCGGGGGTGGCCTCATCAAAGGTGTCCTCACTATAATAATGTGCAAGATCGAACAATGATGTACTAATGTCGTCGAGATCATTATAGCAAAGTTCATCAACCTTGCAGCTTTTGGGAGCTATCTCGTGGACAGAACAGACATCAAGTAAATGAGCAGAAGGTTTAGATGGTTGACTTCCTAGCTTGTAAATGTTAATCTCAATTGTCATTTTCCCGAAGTTTAAGTTCATAGAACCGTTACGACAATTAATGACAGCATTGGAAGTGGCTAAGAAGGGTCGACCGAGAATCACCGGAATTTGGTTCCGTGGGTTTGCTACAGGTCGTGTATCTAAAAGAATAAATTCCACAAGGAATATAAATTCCCCGACTTTTATCAACACATCCTCAAGCTCACCCTTAGGTTTGGTGATAGATCGATCTGCCATCTGGAGAGTGCAGTGGGCAGGTTTCAACTCTTCAATACCTAACTGTTTGTAGACAGAGTAAGGAAGCAGGTTAACACTAGCGCCAAGGTCGAGTAGAGCACGATTAATATTTTTACCCCCAATAGAAATATAGATTGTAGAACAGCCAGGGTCCTTACGTTTCTTTGATAATTGCTAGGAAAAAGCTGTGCTAACATTACTCGTCATGAACAATTTTTTCGGCACTTGAGTTCTTCTCTTCCTAGTGCACAAGTCCTTAAGTATTTTTGCATAAGCCGGAACTTGTTGGATAGCATCTAGGAGAAGGATATTTATGTTAACATGTTTAAACATTTCCATAATATTCTCCATTTGTGCATTAGGTTTGTTGGCGCTCAACCTATTTGGATAAGGAGCTTTATCAATAATAGTTAGGTCCAACATTTGTAGAGAAGTTCGTGTGGGTAGAAAGGATCCCAGAATTGGAGTGGGGATCATTTCAGGTTGACTCAACAAGGTAGGTGGAGGGTTCGATCCTAGGGGAAAACGGAGAATAGGCTCGGAAGAAGATGAACAAGGGTCAGAAGTGGAAGTGGAAGTGGAAGTGGAAGCCGGGGTGTCATTGATTAATTCATAATTATCAACCTGTTCACCGACTTGGTTATTCAGTACTCTTCTGGATCTCAACGTGGTAATGGCATTCACATTATGATATTGTGAGTGGCCAGAACACTGTAAGGGTTGAGATGGAAGTTTCCCTTTCTCTCTAGCACTCATTGCGGCATTTAATTGTGCAATTTGTGCTTCTATCGATTTTATACTCTCACCGTGTGAGGCGGAGTTCTTCTTTATGGTATCGATAGAAGACCTTATATCAGTTGACATTTGCATGGTATGTTTCATAAACAAATCCAAGGTTCTTTCGAGTAAAGAGGAATTCTCGGTACCGGCCGTTTGGAAAGAATTATTATAAGGTGCAAAATTGTCTGCTGGATTTTGAAAAGTTTGTGGTTGAAAGGGGTGCTGATTTTGTGGTGGTTGCTATGGTTGTGGAGGAACCTTTTGAAAGTTATTTTGGTTTGGAACCATATTTTGAGTTTGGTGTTGGTTCCAAGTAAAATTAGGATGGTTCCTCCAACCTTGATTATATGTGGAAGAATAAGGATCATTTCTAGGTCGTTGCTGAAAAGCAGCATTAGTGTGTTCTTAACCTTGAAAAGGAGAATTCAAAGGACATTCTTCCGTCAGATGTGATGGATCTGAAAAGCATCCACACATGGTTTTAAGGAGCGTTACCTGGTTTAAGGAGGTTAATAAAAATTTGATTTCCATAGCTTTGAGTTTCTTTTGCATTGCTGCCATTTCGACTTTTACTGCTATCGAAACATCAATTTGATGGATACCTCCTCTAGATGATGGACTAACACTTTCCCATTGCAAAGTGTTTTCAGTAAAATCTTCAAAAAATGTCCAAGCTTCATCATCGTCTTTAGACATGAAATTGCCTTGACACATGGTTTCAAGCATCTGCTTTGTCATTGGATTAATGCCCTCATATATAATTCGGCACAGATCCCATCCATGGATTCCGTGATGAGGACATTGGACAAGCAGATCCTTGAACCGTTCAAAGCATTTCCAAAATGGTTCATTGAGAAGCTGGGTAAACTGGTTGATTTCACTCCTAACACGGGCGATCTTATGATTGGGATAAAATTTCTTAAGAAATGCTATAACGAATTCATCCCGATTGGAAATAGAGTGTGCGGGTGTGTTATAAAACCACTTCTCGGCTAAATCGCACAAAGTAAATGGGAGAAGACGTAAATGCAAAGCATCCACAAAAAGTTATGAAGTGCCCATCATAGCACATACGTTTTCGAATTTGGTGATAAAAACGTATGCGTCTTCAGACTCTAGACCATGAAATTTAGGCAAAAGATTGATATAGTGTGGTTTGATTTCGCAATTATCCCCATTGGCTGGTGGAATAGAAAGACAAGTAGAAAGAGGACCATGTATACGGTAACTTCTCTTTTGGAGAGATATACGCGGTAGATTCTGCGCACCTGCAGGTGGTGGTAGAGTGGTGTTATTGAAATTTGATGGAGAACTGTCCATCTCGGTGGATGTTGTGGGTGGTGAGGAAAAAGAAGAAGAAATACTGACTTCGGATTCGATAGAAGAAACGCGGACAAGACGGACAGTAGAATCCCGTGTCCAGCCGAGTATGCACTAAGCGGGTTTGGCGCAAGTGGCAGAGTATGTGTAAATTAAAAGAAAGGTTTGTTTTATGGTTTGTTTTGAAAAAGACGGATTTAGACAAATCACAAAATATGCACAATCAACCCTAGATCTAAAGTCACCTAGGTCAAGTCACTAGACCGCTCCTAGATTTCCAGAAGACAAATCGCAGGATAAATCCTCTATTACCTCTTCATCCCTCTTGTGGCCAGGTAAGTGCAAGGTAAGTGGGAGGTATCCGCTATGTAAATAGAAGGCCTAATTAAGTAACCACTTGCCTAAGACACACTTTCCTAGACACCACAAAAGAAATGCGTATAAGCAGTAGATTACCCACGACCTTTCTCTGTCCTAATTGAGCGTGACGGTCCTTAGAGTCTTCATCTAGATATTTTTTAATTAATGAAGGGTGATGTTGTAGGGTTGATAGGCACTGCCATAAGGGTCTATGAAGCATCAACCATGCCCGATTAAAATTTTAGCCGTGCCGAACAACCCAAAGTCGGATCTTTAAACTAGGGTTTAGGCGAAAACAAGCATGTTAAACTCTTTAACACTAAGTGAGAGGGATTACAACCTTTGTAGATCCGGTCCTTCACTTCTTAAGCTCCATGTTGAGGTCCCTTCGCTGCGATCATCGTGTTCCGGACTCTCGAGAGGCTTCACGAAGAGAAAGATGCAGTCTTGCTTCCGATCTTCGATAACAAAGATGATCTACCCTGAAGTTTAATTAACACAAGATAACACTCACTAAATGAAGTGAACACTCTCATCTAAAGGGCAAGGATAGATGAGAATGATGAAGTAGGATTTTTTCTCTCTTTTATTTTCTTATTCTCACTCATTTTCATCACTTGGAAAAAAGCTAGAAAGCTTTTTCCATGAAAGAAAGAAGGAAGAAGAAGATGAATCAATAATAGAATCCTTTTGTGATGAATAATGTAAAGAAGATAATGATGAATAGTGCAACCATGGTTGCTAAACCTTTATAGAGAATTAACCAAGGGCTAGGGTTTGGGTTGGGTTAAAGCATGAGTCATTTGAAAATATCTTGCACAAAACAAAAAGAAACCTTCTAGAATCATCAAGAAGGAACTAACCCAAAACAAACCCTAAACATGTTTAATCTTAACTAATCATGTTGCATTAGTTATCATGTCATCTTACAATATTATATATCACATATATAATATTTATCGTAACAATATAAAATAATACAATTAACATATATCGCATATATATCAATGTATTACCCGAGTGAGAAAAAGAATCTTTTAGTGAGCTAAAATTAGTTAATGTAATTTAATATATCATATATATTATTATACATTAAATTATCGAATAAACTTTTGATCCGACAATCCGGCTATATCGCATATAACTGACTAATACGTTGACCCGGCTATATCACATAAACCCGGCCGATATCTCATATCGCGAGAATCCAATACGGTATCACATACCGCATTATCCTCGGTCCCGCACATATCACATATGTGCTCCTACTCCATTTTTCCTGAGCCAAGAAACCTCTGTGTAGGACTCTAAAGAATCATCAATACGCCGGCGGTAGGTGATGATCATATCAAACACCACAAGCTGCAAGCGGTCAGCTAAACGTAACAGCTGATTGAAAAAATTTCCGATTGTGTGGTATGAAAATTGTGTAGAAATCACAACCAAAAATATTTTGACCGCAATCAATAACGGTGTCGAATGTAGCGCGTTAGAAAGTGCGGATCGTCCACAGGGAAAGTGTAATCGTTCGTGTTTCGATTTAGATGAGTTGAAACTTTAAAGAAAAGAAAAGAAACAATTCATGATTTGTAAATTGAATTTCAAGAATTAGAAAAATCTAGATCTAAGAAAACATTAAAATCAAGAAATGAGATGTGATGATTTCCAAACCAAATATCAAGAATCGAAGTGAGGCTCGTAGGAATCGATCGGATCTATAGATGTGATCAAAAGTTTATCGAATAAACTTTTGATCCGACAATCCGGCTATATCGCATATAACTGACTAATACGTTGACCCGGCTATATCACATAAACCCGGCCGATATCTTATATCGCGAGAATCCAATACGGTATGACATACCGCATTATCCTCGGTCCCGCACATATCACATATGTGCTCCTACTCCATTTTTCCTGAGCCAAGAAACCTCTGTGTAGGACTCTAAAGAATCATCAATACGCCGGCGGTAGGTGATGATCATATCAAACACCACAAGCTGCAAGCGGTCAGCTAAACGTAACAGCTGATTAAAACAATTTCCGATTGTGTGGTATGAAAATTGTGTAGAAATCGCAACCAAAAATATTTTGACCGCAATCAATAACGGTGTCGAATGTAGCGCGTTAGAAAGTGCGGATCGTCCACAGGGAAAGTGTAATCGTTCGTGTTTCGATTTAGATGAGTTGAAACTTTAAAGAAAAGAAAAGAAACAATTCATGATTTGTAAATTGAATTTCAAGAATTAGAAAAATATAGATCTAAGAAAACATTAAAATCAAGAATTGAGATGTGATGATTTCCAAACCAAATATCTAGAATCGAAGTGAGGCTCGTAGGAATCGATCGGATCTATAGATGTGATGAAATCTATTGATTACATATTCTTATCCATCGATGAATTGATACTAGATCGATGATGATCAACGAGAATTAGGGATTTCTTGTGAAACTAGGGTTTCATCATCTATCCCTTATTCCTTCGCCGATATCATTCACATTCTAGCCTCTAGTAAATTTAAGAACCGATCGTGGATCCTTAATTTCGAGCGATCACACTCAAGAAAGCATCGCAACGAAACTAGGTCGTCGATTCTTCAATTTGCTAGGGTTTACAAAACTCGTAGGACTTAAGAATCGTTTTAAGATTTGTTATATCATCATTCTATTGATCGTCTCGACTCCTTTACGAGTGGAGTTTTACTCAAACATCACAACAAGAACCACAATCAAAAATTGAGATCGAATCATGATGCAAGAATTTAAAGAAAGCAAGATTAAAGAATTTCACCTTTTATTTATCAACAATTCCGTTACAAATCGCTCAAGAACTACAAGAGGAATGAACTCGATCGTCGATTTGGTTTCGCTTGTCTCCTTGAGTCGCGGATCGGCTTGGATCACTTGCTCGATTGAAGATCGGCTCCGCTCCTAAAAGGTTGAAGGCTTCTCGCTTGAATGGTACTCGGGATCTTGAATTTGGCTTTAGATTTTGGGTTAGGGTTTTGAGGCACAAGTTGTGTCACTCAACTTGCGTTAGAAATGGGGGAGAGAATGAACTAATGAACAACCCTTAACCTTAGATCTAGGATCCCTTTTATAAACTTTCATAACCCTAGATCTAGAATTCAAATTTCAAATTTCCCTCCAAAATGAACAACTTTTCCCTCCAAAATGAACCACCTCATTTGAATTTTCCCTCCAAAATGAACCATCTCATTTGAATTTTTCCTCCAAAATGAGGTTGTTAGAAAGAATCTTCTAGAAGAAGTTTGTTGGAGGGAATATTCTAGAATGAGGTTGTTACAAGGATGCTTCTAGAAAAAGGTTGTTATAAGGAGGCTTCTAGAAGAAGTTAGTTGGAGGGAGGCTTCTAGAACTAGGTTGTTAGGCCGAGCCTTCTAGATGAAGCCACGTGGAGTTTCTGGAGAGTTCTGGAAGCTTTGCCGTTAGAAATAAGCACATGGGGAAAATCTGCTTCTCTGCTGACGTCATCATATTGTGGATCCATGGTAGGAAGCGCCCATTGGCCTTGAATAAATTTCTGGAATAGTTTTACACCTTATTGTTTACTGCCAGATCACCAGACTTAGACTTGGTCTAATTTTGATCAGCACTTTTGACAATTTGGCTCGGTTTCTGGAATTTCCTGCACAGACTTCAAAACAAGTGTTGCGCTACAAGAATGATGCGATGCCATGATAAACAGTCAATTTCCCTAAAAATGCCGGTTTTAGAATACAACATAGGTAATTCGGTATTTTACTATTGTTTTGCTAATATGTGAAATATGCAAACCGAACAGCTCTAGATGAATGCAAAAGATAGGGAAATTGACGTGTTAGAAATACATTATTTTCGACTAATCAAATTCCCCCAAACATATTTTCGGTCGTCTCGAGCGAACTGTTTTATTAAAAAGAGAAGGAGAAAATAAAGAAAGAGAAAAACTAACTAGCATACTTTCATAGGCAACACGATTGCACTGAGCACGTGCAACAAGCCTTTAAACCTCTAGGCGTCCCTAGTAGGAGGAGTGTTGTCTCCTCAGGGTTTTCAGCGGATTGCACCCACAAAATCCAATAATAAAAGAAAGATCATGAATATTACATTTAATTACAAGAATTGTAAAAGAAAAGCCTTGAAAGTTAGGGTTTCCAACTAAGCTAGATTTTCGGTTGTCATGAGCCCTATCTTAATAGTCATGAAAAGATGTCAGAAATCACATCATCCCTCAATAAAACATCGTCTTTATTCTTCATTCCTATCTTTCTTCCAAACATCGATCATATAACCCTACGTGTGTGTAAAGGACATCCCTACACCCGGAGAATTCAATTCCAGCTATCATACTCTTGTCCATCCACCTCAGTACTTTTTTAATTAATGAATATTTAGATGAATTTGCTCACACACTTTCATGCGACGGTTAATACTTCTTGAGGTACTAACCGACCGATTACTCATGTGCTTGCTTATTTGGTGTATTTTCCTCGTCTTGCACCACCTAAGGCTTAGCAGTGACTCCCAGACCAGTTGGCCTTAGGGCACTAGGTGAAGAGGCACCCTCGCTATATTTTTTTATTGCTGCATTGGCGATAACAAAACCAGTGTTCATTTTTCTCACCATTTTATATTTTATTCATTTTTTTTATTTCCTTCATACATCGGCTTTTAGACAAGAGCATTTCAAGGTATCCTCTACTATCCCGAGTTTCAAGACGTGTGTAAGTGCGAATAGTAGGGTATCAACGTTCAAAATGTTTGGCTTTCAGAATAGAAACTATTTTTCAAACTTATTTTTATCCTCAGATTAGTGACTTCATTCATCTTACTAACCCTTGGGACAACGGCTCATAACTACTTATTACTAGTTCGTTTAAGAAAACTTCTAATTTTCTTGGTTTTCTTAAATTTTTCAAATCTTTTGGATGTAATTTTTCACTATCTAAACTTTTATTATCTTATTTATGTACAAAAAATTATATATTTTTTTTTTGAAAATTTTTAAATTTTTATAGGTTTTGAAATGTTTTGTGCTTATGCAAAGTATGATGCAAATGATGCAAAAATAAGCACAAACCTCCCCCAACTTGTTTTCAATAGTGTCCTCACTATTGCCATCTGCTAAATCTCGAAAAACCTGTAAGCTTGGGAGGAGTTTATTAGTGGGGGCAAAATATTTAAGTGAAGAACCTCTCCCAAACTTATTTTTGGCTCATCATTTTGTGTAAAGATTTTCTTTTCAAGAGCCAGATTATACCCCCCAAACTTGAGTTAAGCCATGTTATTCTTTGAAAATCACATGAGGGGGTCAAAAATCATTGGTCGATGCCAAGCTTTGGAAAGACCGAATGTTAACACCAACCATTCAAAATTTTTATCAATACAGTGCTCTGGTTGGTGGAAGAAGAAGTGGGGAAAGGGTAAGGGGTGGAAAAGAATGTGTGTGCGTCTCATTTTGGAGAGACGATGCAGTGAATGTGATGGATTGCTCGCATTCTTTTTATAGTTCAGAAGAAGGGGTGGAGGTTCAGTTTCATTGATTGGGAGATGATTCATCTCAACACCCGTATCATTCAAAAATGCGAGTTCATCAGCGAAGATCTCCTCAAAAGTTCCATCAATACCCCGAAGAATAATGTCATCACAAAGTGCGGGGTGATCTTCAGACTCCAAAAACGGTTCATAATCAGTGTTAGTTGTTGACCCGGACAACTCGGTGGAAGAGTCCGTATGTGTATGATACATAGTTAGGTCAAACAACAACGTATGAAAAGAGTCTAGATCAGTATCATGAGGATCATCAATTTCGCTGCGTCGACATCCATTAAGTCGACATAACAGACCTGAGCAGTAGGTTCATAGGGTACACTTCCCAACTTGTAAATGTTCAGCTCAATTGACTTATTCCCGAAAGATAGGATCATAGAGCCATTACGACAGTTGATGATAGCGTTGGAAGTTGCCAAAAAGGGGCGACCTAAAATCACTGGAATTTGATTCCGTGGGTTCGCTATAGGTTGTGTATCAATTACAATAAAGTCTACAGGGAATACGAATTCCCCGATTTTTATTAACACATCCTCTAGTTCACCCCTAGGTTTGGTGCTTGATCGGTCAGCCATCTGGAGAGTGCAATGGGGTGGTTTCAACTCTCTGATCCTTAACTGCTCATAAACTGAGAAAGGAAGCAGGTTAACACTTGCGCCAAGGTCTAGTAGAGCATGGTTGATGTGCTTCTCCCCAATAGAAATGGAAATAGTAGGATATCCAGGATCCTTACGTTTCCTCGGTAATTGTTGGGGGAAAGCTGTGTCTACTGTCTTTGCCATGAATATCTTCTTGGGCACTTGAGTCTTCCTCTTTCTAGTGCACAAGTCCTTAAGAGTTTTCGCATAAGCGGGGACTTGTTGGATAGCATCTAGAAGAGGGATGTTAATGTTAACCTGTTTCAAGATTTCAGTGATCTTCTCCATTTGTGGACTTGGTCTGTTTCCCCTTAACCGATTCGGTTAAGGAGCTTGAGCAATAAGGTCGGGGTCCAACACTGGAGAAGATCGTGTGGGTAGGAACGATCTAAGAATAGGAGTGGGGATCGTTTTCGGTGGACTAGAAGAGATGGGCTGAGGTGTCGAGCCTTGTGGGTAACGGAGAATAGGCTCGGAAGAAAATGGTGGGGTAGAAGAACTAGGTCAGAATTAGAAGTAGAAGTGGAAGGAAAAGTCTCAGCCGGGGTATCATTGATAGATTTTTCAGTGTCATCAATCTCTTCCCCAACATGATTGTCAAGCACTCTTCCAGATCTCAACGTGATTGCATTCACATGATGTGAATAGCCAGGATTGGGTAAAGGTTGAGCTGGAAGTTTCCCTTTCTCTCTTGCACTCATTTCGGCTTTTAGTTGTGCAATTTGTGCTTTCATCGATTTGATATTCTCATTTTGAGAGACAATGATCTTCATCACATTCTCGACGGAAGATTGCAAACTTGGCGTCCCTTGGATGGATTGTTTCATGAAAGTATCCAAGGTTTGTGCAGTGCAGAGGTATTATCTGTACCGATCAATTGCAAAGAGTTTTCATGTGGTGCAAAAGTGTTGGCCGGATTTTGGAAGTTTTGTGATTGGAAGGGGTGCTGACTCAATTTAAGTGGTTGCTGTTGTGGTGGAGGGACCCTTTGGAAATTGTTTTGGGTTGGAACCGTGTTTTGAGATTGTGATTGGTTCCAAGCAAAGTTAGGGTGATTCCTCCAACCCTGATTATATGTGGAAGAATATGGATTTTTCCTAGGTCTTTGAAATGTGGCATTGGTATGCTCTTGACCTTGAAACGGAGTGTTTAGTGGACATTCATCCGTCAAGTGAGAAGGATCAGAACAGCATCCACGTACAGTTTTGGAGAGTGACATTTGATTTAGGGCGGCGGCTAAAAATTTATTTTCCATAGTCTCGAGTTTCTTTTGTATAGCTGAAATGTCAGCTCTAACTCCTATAGAAATATCATTGCCATCCCTAGACGATTGACTCACACCCTCCCACTGTAAAGATTTTTCAGCGAAATCTTCTAGGAATTTCCAGGCTTCCCCATAATTTTTTGTCATGAAGTTGCCTTGACACATGGATTCAAGGGTCTGTCTTGTGTTAGGATTAATGCCCTCATATATGATTCTACACAGTTCCCATCTAGGGATTCCGTGATGTGGACATTGGACTAACAGATCCTTGAAGCGTTCAAGACATTTTGAAAATGGTTCATTTGGAAGCTGGGTGAATTGATTTATTTCGCTACGGACTCGAGCTGTCTTATGATGTGGGTAGAATTTCTTAAGGAATGCTTTGACGAATTCTCCCCAGTTTGAGATGGAATGTGCGGTTGTGTTGTAAAGCCACTTCTCGGCTATATCGCACAAGGTAAATGGGAGAAGACGTAGACGCATAGCATCCATAGAAAGCTGTGAGGTACCCATTATTGCGCATACATTTTCAAATTTGGTGATAAAGGCATATGCGTCTTCAAACTCGAGACCGTGAAATTTTGGTAGAAGGTTGATGTATTGGGGTTTAATTTCAAAATTTTCCCCGTTGGCTGGTGGAATGGAAAGACAGGTGGAAAAAGGACCTCGTGTAGGATAGCACCTCTCTTGGAGAGAGATGCAGGGTGGATTCTGCGCACCAACGGACGGCGGCAGAGTAGTGGTAAAGAAGTTCGATGGAGACGGATCCATCGATGTAGGTGTGGTGGTGGGTAAAGAAAAGGTAAATATAGAAATACCGACTTTAGGGTCGATCGGGGGAAACGCGGACTAAACGGGCACTCGAATCCCGTGTCCAGCCTATCTTGCACTAAAAAGGGTTAGTACAAGTGACAGCGTGACTTATAATTAGGGGAAATGATGAATGTGATTGGTGTTTGTTTTGAAAATATACGGATTTTTAAAAAAAAAATGATGCAAATCACAAAATACAACAAGCAAAAACCCTAAAATCTAGTGGTCACCTAGGTCAAAGCTCTAGACCGCTCCTAACTGCCAAAAGACAAGTCGCAGGATAAATCCTCCACTGCCTCTTTGTCTCTCCTGTGGCCTGATTGTTAGGATAAGTGCGTGTTCAAGTTTAGTTTAAAATACCGCAATCAAGACGGTTTCGCTTGTAGCTAGCCGGTTGAGTACGGGTCGTCCGCAGGGAGATGGGAGTCTTTTTCAAAGTGTTTTAACGAGTTAAGTCCTGTTTTCAGATTTTGTTGTGGTTATCTAAGTGTAAGTTGATATTTAAAGAGAGCTTGTTAGGGTTAGGATTAGGTTAGTTTGAGTTAGGAGTCTCCACATCTTTCATTGCCCTACTTAATATCGGTGTTACGGTAATCGGCAACAACGGGGATTAGCATGACTAGGAAGGAACTTGCGAGTATAAGCTAGGCTTTCCAACGCATAGTCCTTCCTTTTGGTGCTTGTCCGTCCGTTCTTGGCTCTTATCCATAACCTCCGGTTAATTCAACCACAACCGGTCTCACTACGGAATCACCGCTATCATGTAGGATAGGGTGCCGTAAGGAGCGGATTGTGGTTCAATTAACAGGAGTTGATTTAAGTTGTTGGGCAAGGAAAGAGTGAGAGAGATTTCCTTCTCTCAAACTTCCCTTATCCTACCCTAACAAGTATAGAACTACTCACACTTCATAATACGGAAAAATAAAACAAACAAAAGAGGAAGATAGAAAGAAGGGGACTAGAAGAATACGACTAACTATTTGCGACCTCACCTTGGCGAGGATCAAGCGTAAGTATCATTGTCATATGTAAGGATAAAGAAAAAAGAAAGAAGAAAGAAACAACAAGGAAATAACAACAACTACTTAACAATTAAAATTACAACAAATTACAATAAGTAAAGAAAGAGACAAGCATGATAATAAAATGGTCTTCTTTATTCATCACTCTTCACTCAAAAGCTCACTTACAAGTTTAATGGAGAAGAGGTGAGAAGAGGAAGAAGAACAACACTACAACTAGGCAAAATGAAATACAAGAATTGGACCCTTTCCTTCTCAAACTTCTGGGCTATTTATAGGCTGGAGGATGGAAATCTAGGGCAACCAACAGAGCACATAGGAAAAGACCAAAGTGCCCCATAAAACCCTAACTGTTTGGCGCCAAGATGGCCGCGGAAGGGCGGCCAAAACCCCCCTTTGGCCGCGCTTCCGCGGCCGTTTAGAGGAGTTGGGCCCACATCTTTTTGGTGCTAGCCTGGTTTAGTGTGTACTGCATTCTGGTATATGTATTTTCACATAATTGCCTCACGAATTTTCCAGAATTCTGCTGATAAAAAAGGTGGACTTTTTGTCAAGATTTTGTCATGATTGCCTCGAGCTCCGCGTAGATCTCTTGGATTTTGTGCTACCATTGAGCCTTGTGCATTGATTTGACATTTTGTCTTCCTACTGATATCTGGCAACATACGGATGAAGGGCGGAGACCGTGTTTTATCTGTGGTTGGCAGGAACCCGGACTTTTTTCGTGTTTTCCATGAATTTCACCGTTTTTAGAACCGAGAACCTTTAACCTGCAATTGACTAGCAAACACGGCTCAAGAGTATCTACCGATATGCAAAGTGATAAAAATTGGGTGGTATGAAAATGCAAAAATCTGATATGAACAAATACCCCTAAACTTATCATTTGCTCGTCCCGAGCAAAGTCCATTTATTCACAAAAAATTTCCTAACCTCACTTTCGCAGGGAACGCGATTGCACTGAGCATGTGCAACAAGCCGTTAAAGCTCTAGGTGTCCCTAGTAGGAGGAGTGTTGTCTCCTGAGGGTTTTCAGCGGATACTACCCACAAAATCCGGTCAAGCTGGTTTTGTAAAATAACTAAGCTTCAAACCCTAAAGTTTTGTTTTAGAAAATAACAATTCTATAATCCTAAGTCTAGACCATCGAACCTTATTTTTCACACCTCGCTTCTTATTTAACTACAGATTTTATATGTCTTTACGTGCAGTGCAAATAGTGTCGTTAAGTTCCCGAAAGGTCGAATAAAGTCATCATGTCGCACAATAAAGCCCAGATAACAATTTTAAAAGGATCACATAAGTTTTATAAAGAGTTAAGCATTTTTCAAGTTTCGTTTTCCAGTAAGGTTTTAACGTCAGAATTTCTATCTTCCTTAACAGGAAACTAAGTCGTATTTTTCACTCCACCTTTTTCTTGTTTTCATTTCATACACACCTCTGTGAACGTGCAATAGTCTTTATCAAAGAGTAAAACCTTCATATCTCCGTTAAATTTTTTTTTTTTTTTAAAAGCCTGTCTTTTATCAAGATTATTCTCACACAAAGAACCGTTAGGAATTTTAACTCGGAGAGAACACTTGCTTGACTTTGTTTTAAACTGGACTTTCTAGGCTTCTTAGCGAGCTTTGGGCCAATGCACCCAAACCAGTTGGTTTTAGGGCATTAGGTGTAAAAACACCCCAGCGGACTTAATTACTCAAGTTACCTAGGTCCAAAAACAAAAGACAGTTTGGCGTGAAAATCAGATGATTTAATACGAACGGAGATATATCTGGCAGTTCAAATATTTTTTTGGATAAAAGACGTGTTTGGTGTGTTTGGTGTGTAATCATTCCAATCAAGTTTTAGGTGGGTTATTTTTCAGACTTAGCTCCAATTACGGCATCAATAACATTCCTTCATATTCGCTTTACTTCATAAACTATTCTTGACATTACTTATTTCAGAACAAACCTATTTGATCCTCAGAAAATTATTTATCTGTTTAAAAGTTTAAACATGAAAGACTTGTCATCTAATTCCCAAAATCTTACGACACGTGTAGTGTGATGTAAAGACGTATATCAGCTATAGTTAACTTCAAAGGAGGGTTATCTTTCAGGTTTTCAAAATCCAAACATAAGATCTAGTTATTCCTATTTTTTCAAACAAAAACCGTCGAATATTGAATCAAAGTTCTTCCACAAGCTAACTTGACAAAAAAGATTTTATATTTTTTTTTTTTAGAAACTTTTCAGATTTTTATGGATTTTATGGATTTAAATATGCAGATGCAAAATATACATATGAATGCGAAGGTAAGAAATGCGTACCGAGCGTACCCCCAAACTTAA
Source organism: Agapanthus africanus (assembly GCA_030015575.1). NCBI lineage: Eukaryota > Viridiplantae > Streptophyta > Magnoliopsida > Asparagales > Amaryllidaceae > Agapanthus > Agapanthus africanus. Next base: position 216,386,237 of record JASDDO010000004.1, read on the forward strand.
ACTGGACAGTGTCCTCACTGTCGTGGCATGAAGAGAGCAGTTGGAAGGTTCAAAATTGTCGGTTAGTGATACACAATTTTTATTTGTTTTTGTTTTCAAAGAAAAGAAAAAGAATATACACAAATATAAACAAAATGGTTTGTACATACCCCCAAACTTATTTGGAACAGTGTCCACTGTTCTTGGCTGGATAACCGAAGTTTGGAGGTAGGCAGAGGAAAATCATTCAGGGTAAACCGGCTCCTGTAAGAACAGGAGCTCCTCTGTTGGTTCGGCGCTAAGGTACGGTTTGCATCGGTGTCCGTTTACCTTGAAGAGTGAACCGTCCTTTGGATTTTCCAAATCCAGAGCGCCCTGCGGATACACAGTCCGCACAAAATATGGCCCTTTCCAGCGAGATCGGAGCTTTCCAGGATGGAAGTGAAGTCGGGTGTCGTAAAGAAGTACCTGCTGACCAGGTACGAAGGTTTTGCGCAAAAGGTGTTTATCATGAAACACCTTCGTTCGATTCTTAACGACAACCGCGTTGTCGTACGCCTCATCCCTAAGCTCGTTCAGTTCGTTCAGCTGCAGCTTCCGATGGCTGCCCGCGTCCTCAAGAGACAGATTCGGCTCCTTAATCGCCCAAAATGCGCGATGCTCGATTTCGACAGAAAGGTGGCAGGGCTTTCCGTACACAAGCCGATAGGGAGACATGCCAAGGTCGGTCTTATAAGCAGTTCTAAATGCCCAAAGGGCATCAGTGAGTTTCAAAGACCAATCCTTACGGTTCTTGGAAACCGTTTTCTCCAATATCTGCTTGATTTGCCGATTTGAAACTTCGGCCTGCCCGCAGGTTTGGGGGTGGTAGGGCGTAGAAAGCTTATGATTAATGGAGTACTTCCGCATCAAGGCCTCGAAAGTCCTATTGCAGAAATGACTTCCATTGTCGCTAATGATCGCTCGGGGATGCCCAAACCGGGAGAAAATGTTTTCTTTAAGGAACTTAACGACAACCTTGTTGTCGTTAGTCCGGCTGGGCACAGCCTCGACCCATTTCGAGACGTAATCAACAGCTAGAAGTATGTACAAGTTCCCAAAAGAGCTGGGAAACGGCCCCATGAATTCTATCCCCCACACATCGAAAATCTCCACAACCAAGATCGGTTGGAGCGGCATCTCGTTTCTCCGGGATATCCGGCCCATGTGTTGGCACCGGGAGCAAGTCTTGCAATATTCGTGAGCGTCTTTGAAAAGTTGTGGCCAGTAGAAACCACATTGCAAGATCTTCTCAGCTGTCTTTCTGGGCCCAAAGTGCCCGCCACACGCTTGATCGTGGCAAAATGACAGCACACTCTTGAATTCCTCATTAGGGACACACCGACGAATGATCTGGTCGGGACAGTACTTGAACAAGTAGGGTTCGTCCCAGTAAAAGTGTTTTACTTGGGATAAGAAGCGAAGTCTGTCCTGACTCGACCATTCGGTCGGTAGCAATCCCGTGGCCAAATAGTTCACAATATCTGCGAACCAGGGTTCGCACGATACTGTCAAGAGTTGTTCGTCCGGAAAAACGTCGTTTATCGGAATTGGAAGCGAAGGCGAAGAAGGAAGTCGCGAGAGATGGTCGGCAACCACGTTTTCACATCCTCGTTTGTCCTTAATGACAAGGTCAAACTCTTGAAGCAAGAGGATCCAACGGATTAACCGAGACTTGGCATCTTTCTTCGCAAAAAGATGGCGCAGAGCTGAATGGTCCGTGTAGACGATGACTGGAGAGCCGATGAGGTAGGGCCTGAACTTTTCTAGAGCAAATACAACAGCTAAGAATTCCTTCTCAGTTGTCGTATAGTTAAGTTGGGCGTCGTTCAGGGTTCGGCTAGCGTAGTAGATCACGTGCGGCATCTTATTGATGTGCTGTCCAAGGACAGCACCGATGGCAAAGTCGGATGCATCGCACATAATCTCGAATGGGTGCGTCCAGTCAGGAGAAGAGAGAACGGGAGCAGAAGTGAGTGAGTGTTTCAATGATTCAAAAGCAGCCGCACAGCTCTAGCTGAAGTCGAATGGCGTGTCCTTAGCCAGGAGAAGAGTCAAGGGCCTAGCAATCTTGCTAAAGTCCTTGATAAACCGTCTATAAAAACCGGCGTGGCCAAGGAAGGCTTGGATATCTCGGACGCATTGGGGAGGAGGAAGATTGGAAATGACCTCAATCTTAGCTTTGTCTACCTCAATGCCTTTCTGCGAGATGATATGTCCTAAGACAATACCTTCGCGCACCATGAAGTGGCATTTCTCCCAGTTCAAAGTGAGATTCTTGTCCTTACATCTGGTAAGGACAGCGTCGAGATGCAGCAGACACTCGTCAAAAGAATCGCCAAAGATGGAGAAGTCGTCCATGAAGATCTCCAGAAATTTCTCCACCATGTCTGAGAAAATTCCCATCATACACCGCTGGAAGGTAGCGGGCGCATTGCATAACCCAAAGGGCATGCGACGATATGCAAACGTGCCGAAAGGACAAGTGAAAGTGGTCTTGTCCTGGTCTTTTTCGGCGATGGGAATTTGATTATAGCCAGAGTAGCCATCTAGAAAACAATAGTACTCGTGTCCGGCCAATCGTTCGAGCATCTGGTCAATAAAAGGTAGCGGAAAGTGGTCTTTCCGCGTTGCGGCGTTGAGTTTTCGGTAATCAATGCATACTCGCCACCCAGTTTGGGTGCGAGTAGGGATTACCTCGTTTGCCTCATTAGTGATGACCGTAATGCCCGACTTCTTGGGGACAACATGAATGGGGCTAACCCACTGGCTATCAGAGATAGGGTAAATGATACCACTATCTAGACATTTGACGATCTCCTTCTTCACAGCCTCCTTCATGACTGGATTGAGACGTCTTTGTGGATCCCGGGCTGGTTTGGCATCATCCATCAGATGTATATGATGCTCTACGATAAGGGGACTAATCCCCTTAATTTCCGCCATGGACCAGCCAAAAGCTTTCCTATTGCCGTGCAAGACTGAAAGAAGGGCTTTCTCTTGCTCAGGAGCTAGAGAAGCCGAAATGATAACTGGGAGGGTCTCGTTCTCACCTAAGTAAGCGTACTTAAGGTGAGACGGCAAAGGCTTGAGTTCGAGAATTGGAGGTGAAATGATAGAAGGAAGGATTGGAGAAAAGGTCTCGAACTCAGAGGATTCCAACAATGGTTCGAAACGAGCGTAAGCCACCGAGTTGGATGGTTCAGGTAACTCATCCGAAAAGTCAAACGATTCAAACTCGGGTGGTGAGCGGCTAAGATCGTGTGAAAACGTAAAACACTCATAGTCGTAGTTGGGGCGGAAGCAGCAGCAGGTTCGAAGAGAAATGCACTATTGGCGTCAAGATTATCGTGGTCAAACAGAAACTCCTCGAATTCACACTCTTCTGGTGTGATCTCCTGGATCGAACAGACATCCAGTATATGAGCATTAGGTTCGGCGGGCTGATTCCCTAACCTAAAAATGTTGAGTTCAATCGTCATATTTCCAAAAGAGAGGTTCATTGAACCATTGCGACAATTGATCACAGCATTTGAGGTTGCGAGAAATGGGCGACCGAGTATCACCGGAATTTGATTCCGGGGGTTAGCTACAGGCTGTGTATCTAATACAATGAAGTCAACGGGGAATATGAAGTCCCCTACTTTTATTAGCACATCCTCTAGCTCACCCCTAGGGTGGGTGATCGATCGGTCGGCCATTTGGAGAGTGCAGTGTGTGGGTTTCAACTCTCCGATGCCTAATTGCTCATATACTGAATACGGAAGCAGGTTAACACTGGCACCAAGATCTAATAATGCGCGGTTGATGTTCTTATCCCCAATGGTGATTGAAATCGTAGGACAGCCAGGGTCCTTCCGTTTTTGTGGTAAAGATTGGGTAAGGGCATCACTCACAGCACTAGCCAAGAAAACTTTCTTGGGTACCTGAGATTTCCTCTTTTTCGTGCACAAGTCCTTTAGGATTTTCGCGTAGGATGGGACTTGTTGGACAGCATCTAAAAGAGGAATGTTAATGTTAACTTGCTTGAATAACTCCAAAATCTTCTCCATTTGAGGATTTTGTTTATTAGACCTCAACCGGTTTGGAAATGGAACATTTTGAAAATTGGTTGAGTCTAATGCTGGAGGAAGAGATTTTGGAGTTGGAACGGATCCCAGAATAGGTGTTTTCGTGGAGTGAGAAGTTGGTCCGTTCAGAGCAGAAGAAGAGGAAGGGGAGCCTTGTGAAGAACGGAGAATAGGCTCGGAAGACGAAGAAGATGAAGGAGAAGAAGAAGAAGTGGCGGCCGGGGTGTCATCGATGATTCGCTTGCCAATGTTGTTTTGCAGCATCCTTCCCGATCTCAGTGTAGTCACGACACTCACATTATGGTTTTGTTGTTTAAGAGCAACATGTGCATTATGTGGGTGACCGGGATTCGGCAGTGGCTGGGACGGAAGTTTCCCCTTCTCTCGCTCGCTCAAGGCCGCGTTCAGCTGTGCAATCTGGGCCTCGATGGTTTTGATGCTCTGCCCGTGTGCGGCGGTGTGTTGCACTAAAGATTGGATCGAAGACTGGATGTTGGCGGTGGATTGAGTCGATTGTTTAACAAACGCCTCCAGACTTTGCTCGAGCGAGGAAACCTTATCAGTGTTTGACGGAACAAAGTTGTTATTTGGTGGAAAAGAATTGTTCGGTGCAAAATTGTTCGTCTGGTTTTGGTAAGGTTGGGGTTGGAAGGGCTGCTGAAACTGAGTTTGTTGTTGCGCTTGTTGTTGCGGTGGAGGGCCCCTTTGGAAATTGTTGCCCTGGAATTGATTCTGATTCTGATTCCAGGTGAAATTGGGGTGGTTCCTCCAACCGGGATTGTAGGTGGAAGAGTATGGATCATTCCTCGGTCTTTGCTGGAATGCATTAACCTGATCCTGTCCTTGCGATGGTGGATTGTAAGGACACTCTTCGGTCAAGTGGGAAGGATCGGAACAACAAGCGCAGATGGTACGAAGGGGGAGAACAGGGGCAGGAGTAGGAGCAGAAAATTTGCTCTCTATCGCTTCAAGCTTTCGTGTAATTGCAGCCATTTCAGCTTTCATCGCAATAGAGACATCGAGTTGGTGGATTCCTGCCCTAGATTGACCAGTAGAAGTGGAGGTAGAAGAAGAAGAAGTCGGTCTGGTGCTCTCCCACTGTAGCGTTTGCTCCGCAAGGTCGTCAAAGAACTGCCACGCTTCCTCGTCAGATTTGGATAGGAAGTGGCCCTGACAGATGGTTTCCAACAACTGCTTCGTTGCTGGGTTCAGTCCCTCGTATAAGGTTTGGCAAGTTGCCATTTCTCTATACCGTGGTGAGGACACTGAACAAGAAGGTCTTTGTATCGGTCAAAGCACTTCCAGAAAGGTTCAGAAGGAAGCTGGGAGAATTGGTTGATTTCATTTCGAATTCTTGCGGTCTTATGGTTCGGATAGAATTTTTTCAGAAACGCTTTAACAAACTCGTCCCAGCTGGTGATGGAGTGTGAAGCGGTGCTATACAACCATTTTTCGGCGAGATCGCATAGAGTGAATGGAATGACTCGTAGACGTATAGCATCGTCCGACAGCTGGGTTGTTTTCATCATGGCACAGACGTTTTGAAATTTGTTGATGAAGATATAGGCATCTTCAGATTCAAGCCCGTGAAAACGTGGAAGCATGTTGATGAAATGGGGCTTAATTTCAAAGTTGTCCCCATTGGCCGGAGGAAGAGAAAGGCAGGTGGGAAGTGCAGAACGGGTGGGGTAGAAACGATCCTGGAGCGCAATTCGCTGCGGCGCTACAACAGGCGGAGGTGGTGGAAGATTGGTCTCCGTAGGAGGTGGAGCCATTCCAGCGGTGGTCAGAGAGATGTTTGGATTGAATCCTGACATCGCGGAAGAAGAGGTTGGTGAAGGTGAAGGTGAAGGTGAAGATGTATGAACAGAATTCCGGTCAACGTCAGAGTTGGCTGGTAAAGGAAGGGGTGAAAGAGGAGTGGACGGAGTATCGACTTCGGAGTCGATCGCGTAGTCGGTTGCGACTAACGTAACGCGGACTAGACGGGCGCTAGTGTCCCGAGTCCAAGCGGACATACACTAAACGAGTTTAGTATAGTCAAAGCGGAGAAGGTGCGGGTAAGAAAACGTCAATGGAGAAAGGCGATGGGTGGTGGGTGAAAATGGATTTGGCGACAAAAGGGCAAGTTTTTATAAAAGTTTTTGATTTTTTTTTTTTAGAAAGAGATTTACAGAAGTATGTACGGAAATACGGCTTAAGCAATCACAAACAAGATATACACAATCACACCTAGATCTACGGTCGCCTAGGTCTACTAGACCTGCTCCTGAACTTGATTTTCGAAGTTAAACAGTGTTGAGAAACAGGCTTAAAAATACACCGATCACGGGGCCAGGTAAGTGCAGAGATAAGGGGAGGTTGTCCAACGCTTTCGCGAAGTTCCTTAATTAAATAACCCTTTCTCTTTCGGCGGTTGCGCCTTTAACACTTTCCTAGGCACCCCGTAATCAATATACGGTTAAGCGAGGTTCTAAACACGGTTTATCTTCTCCTAATGAGCGCGAAGTCCTTAGGGCTGAAGTCTAGTATTTTTTTTTTAATTTACAATGGACAATGCATATGCTTTAGTGATTTTTGGGGTCCTGGGAAGGGTGATGAAATCCCCACCCAATCTGGATTGGTTTCAAGCCCCTTAAGTCCGTATTAAAGAATGCAAAACAGTAACAAATCAACAGCAAACAATTTTTATTTTGCGGCGCAAAGAATCCTGCACAAGAACAGTTTATTGGAAGGGGGAGAAGAATTTGCGCAAAGAAGGCTGCAGAAAACACAGTTTATTGGAGTCCAGAGGAGTGGAGAGAAGCAGAGAGACTTACAGAGAGATTTTTACCGTAGACCGGATGCTTCGTTTTTTGTCCGTCGCGGTGTAGCCGCGAAAATGTGGGTCTATCTTCCCATGTCTTTGGCACTGTACTTGAACTCCGTATTTCCAACGTCTTTGGCGTCGATCTTGAACTTCGTATTTTCCTGCGCACTTGCACAAAAACTAATCAAGAATAACAAGATGGTTTTTTACAAAGTGTGTATTTTTTTTTTCGTTTTTTTTTTATACTTACAAATTAACCCGAAATTTCACAAAGAAATAAACTACCGTCTCCCCGGCAACGGCGCCATTTGATTGTTAGGATAAGTGCGTGTTCAAGTTTAGTTTAAAATACCGCAATCAAGACGGTTTCGCTTGTAGCTAGCCGGTTGAGTACGGGTCGTCCGCAGGGAGATGGGAGTCTTTTTCAAAGTGTTTTAACGAGTTAAGTCCTGTTTTCAGATTTTGTTGTGGTTATCTAAGTGTAAGTTGATATTTAAAGAGAGCTTGTTAGGGTTAGGATTAGGTTAGTTTGAGTTAGGAGTCTCCACATCTTTCGTTGCCCTACTTAATATCGGTGTTACGGTAATCGGCAACAACGGGGATTAGCACGACTAGGAAGGAACTTGCGAGTATAAGCTAGGCTTTCCAACGCATAGTCCTTCCTTTTGGTGCTTGTCCGTCCGTTCTTGGCTCTTATCCATAACCTCCGGTTAATTCAACCACAACCGGTCTCACTACGGAATCACCGCTATCATGTAGGATAGGGTGCCGTAAGGAGCGGATTGTGGTTCAATTAACGGGAGTTGATTTATGTTGTTGGGCAAGGAAAGAGTGAGAGAGATTTCCTTCTCTCAAACTTCCCTTATCCTACCCTAACAAGTATAGAACTACTCACACTTCATAATACGGAAAAATAAAACAAACAAAAGAGGAAGATAGAAAGAAGGGGACTAGAAGAATACGACTAACTATTTGCGACCTCACCTTGGCGAGGATCAAGCGTAAGTATCATTGTCATATGTAAGGATAAAGAAAAAAGAAAGAAGAAAGAAACAACAAGGAAATAACAACAACTACTTAACAATTAAAATTACAACAAATTACAATAAGTAAAGAAAGAGACAAGCATGATAATAAAATGGTCTTCTTTATTCATCACTCTTCACTCAAAAGCTCACTTACAAGTTTAATGGAGAAGAGGTGAGAAGAGGAAGAAGAACAACACTACAACTAGGCAAAATGAAATACAAGAATTGGACCCTTTCCTTCTCAAACTTCTGGGCTATTTATAGGCTGGAGGATGGAAATCTAGGGCAACCAACAGAGCACATAGGAAAAGACCAAAGTGCCCCAGAAAACCCTAACTGTTTGGCGCCAAGATGGCCGCGGAAGGGCGGCCAAAACCCCCCTTTGGCCGCGCTTCCGCGGCCGTTTAGAGGAGTTGGGCCCACATCTTTTTGGTGCTAGCCTGGTTTGGTGTGTACTGCATTCTGGTATATGTATTTTCACATAATTGCCTCACGAATTTTCCAGAATTCTGCTGATCAAAAAGGTGGACTTTTTGTCAAGATTTTGTCATGATTGGCTCGAGTTCCGCGTAGATCTCTTGGATTTTGTGCTACCATTGAGCCTTGTGCATTGATTTGACATTTTGTCTTCCTACTGATATCTGGCAACATACGGATGAAGGGCGGAGACCGTGTTTTATCTGCGGTTGGCAGGAACCCTGACTTTTTTCGTGTTTTCCATGAATTTCACCGTTTTTAGAACCGAGAACCTGTAACCTGCAATTGACTAGCAAACACGGCTCAAGAGTATCTACCGATATGCAAAGTGATAAAAATTGGGCGGTATGAAAATGCAAAAATCTGATATGAACATGGCCAGGTAAGTGCCAGGTAAGTGGGAGGTTCTCCACTACGTAAGTAGTGGGCCTAATTAAGTAACCACTAGCCTTCGACACACTTGCCTTAGACACCACAAAAGAAACGCGGATAAGCAATGAATTACCTACGGCCTTCTCTTGTCCTAAGTGAGCGCGACGGTCCTTAGAGTCATCTCTAGATATTTTTTTAGTTAATGAGGATAAATGCGGATGCAAGTTTGTGATTTTTGGGGCTTAGGAAGGGTAATGAACTCCCCACCTAATCTGGATTTAGCCGTGCCCCTTAAATTCCGTATTAATATGCAAACAACCAAGATCAAACACGCACAATTTTTATTGCTTTTGCGGCGCTGCGAATTATTTGCAAAGAAACCTGCAACAAATTGTTAATTAGAGCAGATTTAGGAGGAGATAAGAAAGTGAGAGATTACCTGAGAATTTTTGGTACAGTGAGTCAACTACACAGCCGCGGAAACGCGGTCTTCTGTTGGGATCACTGCACAATAATTTGTGCACAAGCTTCTGTTCACCTTGTTAGCTCTCTGGAATGATCAGAAAAAAATTTCCACAGCTCCAATGATCCCAGATTTCCTCGCAACAAATCACAACAACACGTTTAGGGTTTGTGCGAATTTAGATCTAGAAATATAGATAGAATAAACTTTTCAACTCAAATTTCAAAATACGAACAATTAGCGCACTATCCCCGACAACGGCGCCATTTGATTGAAACGATTTCCGATTGTGTGGTATGAAAATTGTGTAGAAATCACAACCAAAAATATTTAGACCGCAATCAATAACGGTGTCGAATGTAGCGCGTTAGTAAGTGCGGATCGTCCACAGGGAAAGTGTAATCGTTCGTGTTTCGATTTAGATGAGTTGAAAATTTAAAGAAAAGAAAAGAAACAATTCATGATTTGTAAATTGAATTTCAAGAAATAGAAAAATCTAGATCTAAGAAAACATTAAAATCAAGAATTGAGATGTGATGATTTCCAAACCAAATATCAAGAATCGAAGTGAGGCTCATAGGAATCGATCGGATCTATAGATGTGATGAAATCTATTGATTACATATTCTTATCCATCGATGAATTGATACTAGATCGATGATGATCAACGAGAATTGGGGATTTCTTGTGAAATTAGGGTTTCATCATCTATCCCTTGTTCCTTCGCCGATATCATTCACATTCTAGCCTCTAGTAAATTCAAGAATCGATCGTGGATCCCTAATTTCGAGCGATCACACTCAAGAAAGTATCGCAACGAAACTAGGTCGTCGATTCTTCAATTTGCTAGGGTTTACAAAACTCGTAGGACTTCAGAATCGTTTTAAGATTTGTTACATCATCATTCTATTGATCGTCTCGACTCCTTTACGAGCGGAGTTTTACTCAAACATCACAACAAGAACCACAATCACAAATTGAGATCGAATCATGATGCAAGAATTTAAAAAATGCAAGATTAAAGAATTTCACCTTTTATTTATCAACAATTCCGTTACAAATCGCTCAAGAACTACAAGAGGAATGAACTCGATCGTCGATTTGGCTTCGCTCGTCTCCTTGAGTCGCGGATCGGCTTGGATCACTTGCTCGATTGAAGATCGGCTCCGCTCCTAAAAGGTTGAAGGTTTCTCGCTTGAATGGTACTCGGGATCTTGAATTTGGCTTTGGATTTTGGGTTAGGGTTTTGAGGCACAAGTTGTGTCACTCAACTTGTGTTAGAAATGGGGGAGAGAATGAACTAATGAACAACCCTTAACCTTAGATCTAGACTCCCTTTTATAAGCTTTCATAACCCTAGATCTAGAATTCAAATTTCAAATTTCCCTCCAAAATGAACAACTTTTCCCTCCAAAATGAACCACCTCATTTGAATTTTCCCTCCAAAATGAACCACCTCATTTGAATTTTCCCTCTAAAATGAGGTTGTTAGAAAGAATCTTCTAGAAGAAGTTTGTTGGAGGGAATATTCTAAAATGAGGTTGTTTGTCACGACCTGAGAATTCGACTCGTGACCGGCACTTAACGACGCAACGTCTACAGGCGTAACGCGGCTAAGTAAGCCGAACCCAGAAATCAAAACCAATAAATATAGAGTGAATTTAAAACATTTTGTAAAACAATCGTACATGTCCGAAAAACTTCCATTTATTTAGTAGAAAACCTTTTTAAGTTCAAAAGTTACAAGTTTTATAATTTTGGTAACATTTCCCTTTTAAAACATTAGCCCCGAAAGTCGGGTAAATCAAGGTGTAGCAGAAATAACAAGTGACAAGAATGAAGCATCACAATATGATATACGACGCCGTAGCGAAGAATACACAGTAAAACAAGGACAATATCATAAAGATAAGACTGCATAAAGTAAAGTCGGCTCACATGCGAGCTCGACACCAGAAAATAAAATCATACATATCGTCCTCACAACTGTCTCTAAGTCAATACAGAAAAGTAGATGGAGAATACTAGATACATCAATGTACAACAGAAAGATAACAGATACCGTACAAAACCCACCTAAACAGCAAAAGGGCTATCTCAGCTCTCAAAAGGGGTATCTGTGCCAAAAGATGCGGTAACAGCCAGCCGTGACTACTCCCCAGGGCAACCTGCAAGCACTGTGGCACAACGGGGGTGAGTTGCCAACTCGTGAATAGAGATAACATATAAAGGTAATCGCAAGCATACACATGTAGCGTGGCTCTACTAATGCCAGCAGATAATATCAATGCGATGTGGCAGTATGCATAATAATAATGCCAGTCCTCTATCAGGTGATATACTACAGGGTGAGATGTGATAATGAATGCTGAGCATGGGGATATAGTATCTACATGAAGTATCGAGGTGGACTACATAAGTATGGATGCACCACAAATCCCGACATCTCAAACGCCGGTACTCCATCGGCCCTCATATCCTGTATATCCCTGAAAATCCCGAGTGCCCAACATCGGCACCCAAATATCATAAATACTCGTGTCTAGCATCGACACGCAAAACATCCTGTATCGGCCTCCGTCAATCCGGGTCAGCCCTCTCTCACGTATATACCGGGAATCCGTCAGTCCGGGTCATCCCTCTCTTAATATATCGGGCATCCGTCAGTCCGGGTCAGCCCTCAATCAATCCATCGGGCATCCGTCAGTCCGGGTCAGCCCTATATCAATCCATCGGGCATCCGTCAGTCCGGGTCAGCCCTATATCAACCCATCGGGCATCCGTCAGTCCGGGTCAGCCCTATATCAACCCATCGGGCATCCGTCAGTCCGGGTCAGCCCTATATCAATCCATCGGGCATCCGTCAGTCCGGGTCAGCCCTATATCAATCCGTGCCTCAAGCACCGAGAAAACACGGGGCGACGCCCCAAATTATCATATCAAGGGAACCGGGTTTTTAAATGGTTACTTATTTGAAAAGGCCACGGTTCCCAAATCCATAAATCATATGAAATCCCAACAATAATACAAGTAACTGCGATGTGATAGGTGCATCAATGTGTATATATGTATAGCAAGGAATGCAATATGCAATGACAGTCTATGGGGTGCATGAAACATATAATAACAAAGTCCTATCAGCCCTGACGCATAACGCCATGCGGGCGATATCCCCGTAGATGTGAAATCTACTCACCGTGTCTCGCGCTAAGTGTATCCAACCACTTGCTTGCCCTTCTTCGCAGCGTCCGTCTCACTGGCCTGCGAACCTAGAATCACATACACATATCACACATAAGCTTAAGTCACAAAACGCGACATTATAATCCAACAAGAAACCTGTGTCGCAAACCAATCGCGCGTGTGCGCGATACTCTAAAACGTCTACTCACGCGCCACGAAACTACCCCGACGCGCTGCGATACGCAGAACCCAAACCTACTCACGTATCACGCGTGTCGCGAAGGTTTAGAAAAACGGCAAAACAGGTATTTGGTCCCAGATTTTCCAACAGAATTGATCTTAAAAATATATATATACCAAAATACCCTACACACAAAAACACACCTACAGAATCCAAAAATTACTTAAACACCCCCTGTCTGGCCGCAATTTGCGGCCAGAATGGCGGTTGTGGCGGCCGGGAAGGGGAGTTAGGGGGTCGGGTTTCACCTATGGTATCATCTCTACTCCACTATGCCACAGTCCACTCAATTTCATTTAAATCACCTCGGGTCAATAGCAGATCCAGAAAGCTCAAATTGTGCACAAATACGACATTTGCATTCAAATATGAAATCTGGTGGTATTTTAGTGTAATAGGGGTTGGACTAGGTTTACATGGTCACAACAACCCTCAAGAATCCTACTGGAACTAATCTACACCTCATTAGCACAAAGTTCACACTAAACACCCCATATCGCACTAAAACACACAAAAATCCTTTAACCGAAGCAAAACTACACTAACTAGGCAAACTATGGAATAAGTTTAGGAAATATACCTCACTCTCGACCCTAGGGAGCTGCAGGAAGGAGAAGAAGTGAAGGGGAGGGGCTGCACATGGTGCTGGGGCTGCTGATGCCCACTGCTGCTGCTGCTGAACCTTGCTGCTGCTGCTGCTTCTTCTTGCTGCCCCTGCTGCTGCTACTGCTGTTGCTGTGGCTTCAATTGCTGCTGCTGGGGTTCTGCTGAGAGTGTGTGTGTGTGTGAGTGTGAGGGTTATGAGAGAAACAAAGAAAAGAAATGAGAGGAAATACTTGCTTCCAATTGTCAACCCTCTCTCTCTCACCTCATTTAATGCAAGCATGGCCTAAAGCCATGATGCACTCTCTCTCTCTCTCACAAGTCAACACTCTCACCATTCAAATTAAAGTAATCTTTTAATTTAACTAATTAATTAAACTTGCTTATAACCCAAAAGAATTAATCCTACAATTAACCCACCATGGTTAATAATTATGGTATTTACTTGATTTAAAAACCCTAGTTTACATGCACATGTGTGTGCAAGCCTAGGAAAATTTTGGAAAAATATTTATTAAATTAGGAAAAATATTTAAAACACAATTTGGTAAACTTTTTATTAAAAATCATTATTTAATTATAATAATTCACTAACCCTCATCCTAAGGTGTTACAATCTCTCCCCCTTAAAGAAATTCGTCCCCGAATTTCAAAAATCTAACTGAGGTTACCTTCAAAAAGATGGGGATACGTCTTCATCATCTCGCTTTCGGTCTCCCAAGTGACCTCTTCACGGTTCTGACCACGCCAAAGTACTTTAACTGATGGAATCTCCTTCGATCTCAATTTCTTCACTTGTCGATCCAAGATCATCACCGGCTGCTCTGCGTAGGAAGATCACGCTCAAGCTGGATCGTTGGATGCTGAATCGCGTGCGAAGGATCATGAAGATATCTGCGGAGCATCGAGACATGGAATACGGGGTGCACGTCTGGAAAGCTGGGCGGAAGGGCTAACCGGTAAGCTACTGCACCGACACGCTCGAGGATCTCGAAGGGGCCCACATACCTGGGGCTAAGCTTCCCCTTCTTCCCAAACCTCATCACACCTTTCATTGGGGAGACCCTCAAGAAAACATGATCACCGACAGAAAACTCAAGTCTGCGTCGTCGACGGTCTGCATAAGCCCTCTGCCTACTTTGCGCTGCTCTCATCCTATCGCGAATCAACTGGATCTTCGCGGTCGTCTCCTCAACGATCTGTGGCCCTAAGATACTGCTCTCACTGAGCTCTATCCAACAAGTAGGCGACCTACATTTCCTCCCATAAAGAGCCTCAAATGGTGCCATCTGAATAGTCTCCTGGTAACTGTTATTGTAGGAGAACTCTACTAAGGGCAAATGATGATCCCAGCTACCTCCGAAATCTAGTACACAAGCTCTGAGCATGTCCTCGAGAGTCTGGATGGTCCGCTCTGACTGTCCGTCGGTCTGTGGATGAAAAGCCGTGCTGAAACTCAAACGAGTGCCCAAAGCCTCCTGAAGCCTCTGCCATAGTCTACTAGTAAACTGGGTGCCTCTGTCGGACACAATGCACGTCGGGACTCCGTGTAGTCGCACTATCTCGTCAATATAGATCTGGGCATACTGAGTAAATCCGAAAGTCGTCTTCACCGGTAAGAAGTGAGCCGCTTTCGTCAAACGATCCACAATCACCCAGATGGAGTCATACCCCCGACTAGTCCTGGGTAGACCCACCACGAAGTCCATCGAAATCTGTTCCTATTTCCACTCCGGAATGGGTAACGGTTGTAGCTCTCCCGCGGGCCTCTGGTGCTCAGCCTTGACTTGCTGACAAGTCAGGCATCTCGATACAAAATCTGCAATATCCCTCTTCATTCCGTCCCACCAGTAAACATCTCTCATATCATGATACATCTTGGTGGAACCGGGATGAACGCTATACACCGATCGATGTGCCTCCTCAAGAATCTCACGCCTCAGCCCCTCAGCATCAGGTACGCACAGTCTGACTCCAAACCGTAGTATCCCCTGATCATCGATCACGAACTCGGAAAATCTGTCCTGTCCCATCTGTGCCATGATCTCTGAACATCGGTCATCACGGAGCTGTGCCTCACGTATACGATCAATCAACTGTGGGCATGCACGGACATGCGCTATCTGTCCTCCAATCGGCGTGAACTCGAACTGTACTCGACTGTCGCATAATATCTGCCAATCCGCCGATGACTGCTCCTGCACTGCGCTCAAACAAGACAAACTACTCCCGGGCCTCCTGCTCAAAGCATCCGCCACCACATTTGCCTTGCCCGGGTGATATAAGATCTCGCAGTCGTAATCCTTCACTAACTCCATCCATCGACGCTGTCGAAGGTTCAGGTCCCGCTGCTGGAATATGTATTTCAGACTCTTGTGATCCATAAATATCTGGCACGATTCGCCGTACAGGTAATGTCGCCAGATCTTAAGTGCGAAGACCACTGCTGCCATCTCCAAATCATGAGTGGGGTAGTTCTGCTCGTGCTTCTTCAATTGTCGCGAGGCATACGCGATCACCCTATCATGCTGCATCAGAACGCATCTCAATCCCACTCGAGAAGCATCACAAAAGACCACAAATCCGCCCGATCCGGAAGGTAAGGATAACACCGGTGCCGTCGTCAGCCGTGTCCGTAACTGCTGAAAACTGTGCTCGCACTCCTCCGTCCAAACGAAAGGAACTCCCTTCTGGGTCAACCCGGTCAACGGTGTAGCAATACGTGAGAAGTCCTGCACAAAACGCCTGTAGTAACCGGCCAATCCCAAAAAGCTGCGAATCTCCGTCACTGATGTGGGTCTGGGCCAACGCTGAACGGCCTCGATCTTCCTCGGGTCAACACATATACCGTCTCGTGAAATCACGTGACCCAAGAAGTCCACGATGTCTAACCAAAAAGCACACTTGGAGAATTTCGCATAGAGCTGGTGCTCCCTCAATGTCTGCAATGTAACCCGCAGGTGCTGCTCGTGCTCCTCACTACTCCGGGAATACACCAAGATATCGTCAATGAAGACTATAATGAACAGATCCAAGTAAGGCCGGAAAATGCGGTTCATCAAGTCCATGAAGGCTGCTGGCGCATTGGTGAGTCCGAACGACATCACCAAGAACTCGTAATGGCCGTAGCGCGTACGAAAGGCTGTCCGGGGAATGTCTTCCTGTCGAACCCGCAACTGATGATAGCCCGATCGCAAATCGATCCTCGAAAAGTACCCTGCCCCCTGAAGCTGGTCGAACAAATCGTCGATACGCGGCAAAGGATACCTGTTCCGCACTGTCACCCTGTTCAGCTGGCGGTAGTCGATACAAAGACGCAAACTGCCATCCTTCTTCTTGACGAACAGGACTGGAGCACCCCAAGGAGAAACACTGGGTCGAATAAGTCCCTTGTCCAACAAATCCTGTAACTGACCCTTCAGCTCACTAAGTTCCGCCGGGGCCATCCGATAGGGCGGTATAGAAATAGGCCCCGAACCAGGAACCAAATCAATACAGAAGGAAATGTCGCGCTCGGGCGGCAACCCAGGAAGCTCGTCAGGGAACACATCAGGAAACTCGCTAACAACCGGAACCTGATCCAATGGAACCTCTGTAGCGCGAGCATCGCGAACATAAGCGAGAAATCCCTGACATCCCTTCCTTAAAAGCTGTCCAGCGCGAAAAGAAGAAATCACACTGTGAGGGGCGGCACTACGGTCCCCCAACACAACAAAAACCGACTCGCCGGGGAAACAGAATCTAACTGTCTTCTCGCGGCAGTCCACAGAAGCATAGCACGTGGCTAACCAATCCATGCCCAAAAGAACGTCGAAGTCCAACATCTCCAGAAGGATCAAGTCGACAGGCAACTCTCTCTCGCCAATACAGACGATGCAGGATCGGAACACGTGCCTAGCAACAAACGACTCTCCCACAGGAGTAGTCACCACAAGCGGCTGATCAAGCAAGCCGGACTCTCTACCCAAACTCGGCACAAAGTGCGTGGATACGTACGAGTGTGTGGATCCGGGGTCGAACAGTACATGTGCGTCAACTGAACATACAGGGAGGATACCTGAAACCACTGCATTGGACGCCTGCGCGTCCTGATGTGTCAAAGCAAAAACCCTCGCCTGTCCACCACCTGCGGCTGGCTGCCCTCTGCCTCGGTCACCTCGCCCTCTCTGAGCAACTCCTCCACGCCCACGACCTCGCTGTGTCTGAGTCTGGCGCGGAGCAACGGTAGGTACGATAGGCAACGCTCTCTGGGGTGGTGAAAGTGGTAATGTGACATGCGGTGCTGTCGCCTCGGTCCGGGGTAACTCAGGACAATCCCGTACACGGTGGTAAGAACTCCCACAGCGAAAACATCCCGATGACGGCCGCTGACCATCCTGGGAATAAGAACTGAATAACCGGCCCCTCCCTGAATCTCTGCTTCCTGCAATACGTCTATCACGGAGCCGAAAAGGCTGTCTCTGTGCTGAAGTATCCGCACGAGCTCTCTTCGGCTCTGGGAGTGCCGAAGTCTCAACAAGGTGCTCCTCGACCACTAGGGCTGCGTCTACCACGGCTGCGTAGGTCTCGTAGTGCTGCGCGCTGATCACGAGGAACACTGGTGAAATCAAGCCTCGAACAAATCTCCGGACTCGCAACTCCTCGGTGGCCACTAAATGTGGGGCGTAGACTGCTAGCTCTGTAAACAGTACGTCATACTCTGCCACTGTCATCCCTGGCGTCTGGCGCAAAGACTCAAACCTGCGTGCTCGGGCATCTCTAACACTCCGGGGAAGGAAACGGGCTAGAAATATAGTCACGAACTCCGTCCAGGTCATAGGAGGAAGACCTGCTGCTCTGCCCTTCTCCACGGAATCACACCACTTCTGCGCAAGACCTTCCAGGCGAAAGCTCGCGAACTCGACCCATCTCGCATCTGCGCACCTGAGGGAACGGCATATCCTGGCCATCCTGTCGATGAAAGACTGTGGGTCATCGGCTGTATCGGTGCCTGTGAAAACCGGAGGCTTCAGCCTCATAAACTCTGATAGCGATACTGTAATCACCTCCGTGGCTACAGGGGCAACTGGCTGTGCGGTAGGTACCATAGCGGTCTCTGGAACTGGTGGAGCTACCTCTGGCCGCTGCGCTCGAAGCGTCTCAACAAGCGATCCTATCATCTGGCGCATCTCCTGCATGCTAGATCCCACCGTCTGGCGCATCTCCTGCATACCAGCCCCTAGCGTGGCGATCTGCTCTGTCACGGCAGGAACAGCCTGCTCGGGTACAACGGGTGCACTGCCCGGATCAGTCCTCGTCTCGGACGAGTCAACTCGAATCTCTGCCCTCGCGGCCGCTCTCTGTGCCCTCATAGTCTTAGGCGGCATATTGGCTGAAAGAAAATTTGGATTCGATAAGAACACGGAAATCGAATCACAAGAATATAAGGAGGAATCAAATCAACAAGTCCTAAGGTCGCGTAAGCGGAGTACCGTGTCGTGAGTATACCGCGGAACATACGCACGCTACGCTACCCTGCTGCAGCTACCTACTCCATCATACCAGGGTCATCCTACACTCCGAAGGTAAAACCTACGCTCTGATACCAACTTTGTCACGACCCGAGAATTCGACTCGTGACCGGCACTTAACCACGCAACGTCTACAGGCGTAACGCGGCTAAGTAAGCCGAACCCAGAAATCAAAACTAATAAATATAGAGTGAATTTAAAACATTTTGTAAAACAATCGTACATGTCCGAAAAACTTCCATTTATTTAGTAGAAAACCTTTTTAAGTTCAAAAGTTACAAGTTTTATAATTTTGGTAACATTTCCCTTTTAAAACATTAGCCCCGAAAGTCGGGTAAAACAAGGTGTAGCAGAAATAACAAGTGACAAGAATGAAGCATCACAATATGATATACGACGCCGTAGCGAAGAATACACAGTAAAACAAGGACAATATCATAAAGATAAGACTGCATAAAGTAAAGTCGGCTCACATGCGAGCTCGACACCAGAAAATAAAATCATACATATCGTCCTCACAACTGTCTCTAAGTCAATACAGAAAAGTAGATGGAGAATACTAGATACATCAATGTACAACAGAAAGATAACAGATACCGTATAAAACCCACCTAAACAGCAAAAGGGCTATCTCAGCTCAAAAGGGGTATCTGTGCCAAAAGATGCGGTAACAGCCAGCCGTGACTACTCCCCAGGGCAACCTGCAAGCACTGTGGCACAACGGGGGTGAGTTGCCAACTCGTGAATAGAGATAACATATAAAGGTAATCGCAAGCATGCACATGTAGCGTGGCTCTACTAATGCCAGCAGATAATATCAATGCGATGTGACAGTATGCATAATAATAATGCCAGTCCTCTATCAGGTGATATACTACAGGGTGAGATGTGATAATGAATGCTGAGCATGGGGATATAGTATCTACATGAAGTATCGAGGTGGACTACATAAGTATGGATGCACCACAAATCCCGACATCTCAAACGCCGGTACTCCATCGGCCCTCATATCCTGTATATCCCTGAAAATCCCGAGTGCCCAACATCGGCACCCAAATATCATAAATACTCGTGTCTAGCATCGACACGCAAAACATCCTGTATCGGCCCCCGTCAATCCGGGTCAGCCCTCTCTCACGTATATACCGGGAATCCGTCAGTCCGGGTCATCCCTCTCTCAATATATCGGGCATCCGTCAGTCCGGGTCAGCCCTCAATCAATCCATCGGGCATCCGTCAGTCCGGGTCAGCCCTATATCAATCCATCGGGCATCCGTCAGTCCGGGTCAGCCCTATATCAACCCATCGGGCATCCGTCAGTCCGGGTCAGCCCTATATCAACCCATCGGGCATCCGTCAGTCCGGATCAGCCCTATATCAATCCATCGGGCATCCGTCAGTCCGGGTCAGCCCTATATCAATCCGTGCCTCAAGCACCGAGAAAACACGGGGCGACGCCCCAAATTATCATATCAAGGGAACCGGGTTTTTAAATGGTTACTTATTTGAAAAGGCCACGGTTCCCAAATCCATAAATCATATGAAATCCCAACAATAATACAAGTAACTGCGATGTGATAGGTGCATCAATGTGTATATTTGTATAGCAAGGAATGCAATATGCAATGACAGTCTATGGGGTGCATGAAACATATAATAACAAAGTCCTATCAGCCCTGACGCATAACGCCATGCGGGCGATATCC
Source organism: Agapanthus africanus (assembly GCA_030015575.1). Lineage (NCBI taxonomy): Eukaryota > Viridiplantae > Streptophyta > Magnoliopsida > Asparagales > Amaryllidaceae > Agapanthus > Agapanthus africanus. Next base: position 216,406,717 of record JASDDO010000004.1, read on the forward strand.
CCGTAGATGTGAAATCTACTCACCGTGTCTCGCGCTAAGTGTATCCAACCACTTGCTTGCCCTTCTTCGCAGCGTCCGTCTCACTGGCCTGCGAACCTAGAATCACATACACATATCACACATAAGCTTAAGTCACAAAACGCGACATTATAATCCAACAAGAAACCTGTGTCGCAAACCAATCGCGCGTGTGCGCGATACTCTAAAACGTCTACTCACGCGCCACGAAACTACCCCGACGCGCTGCGATACGCAGAACCCAAACCTACTCACGTATCACGCGTGTCGCGAAGGTTTAGAAAAACGGCAAAACAGGTATTTGGTCCCAGATTTTCCTACAGAATTGATCTTAAAAATATATATATACCAAAATACCCTACACACAAAAACACACCTACAGAATCCAAAAATTACCAAAACAACCCCTGTCTGGCCGCAATTTGCGGCCAGAATGGCGGTTTTGGCGGCCGGGAAGGGGAGTTAGGGGGTCGGGTTTCACCTATGGTATCATCTCTACTCCACTATGCCACATTCCACTCAATTTCATTTAAATCACCTCGGGTCAATAGCAGATCCAGAAAGCTCAAATTGTGCACAAATACGACATTTGCATTCAAATATGAAATCTGGTGGTATTTTAGTGTAATAGGGGTTGGACTAGGTTTACATGGTCACAACAACCCTCAAGCATCCTACTGGAACTAATCTACACCTCATTAGCACAAAGTTCACACTAAACACCCCATATCGCACTAAAACACACAAAAATCCTTTAACCGAAGCAAAACTACACTAACTAGGCAAACTATGGAATAAGTTTAGGAAATATACCTCACTCTCGACCCTAGGGAGCTGCAGGAAGGAGAAGAAGTGAAGGGGAGGGGCTGCACATGGTGCTGGGGCTGCTGATGCCCACTGCTGCTGCTGCTGAACCTTGCTGCTGCTGCTGCGTCTTCTTGCTGCCCCTGCTGCTGCTACTGCTGTTGCTGTGGCTTCAATTGCTGCTGCTGGGGTTCTGCTGAGAGTGTGTGTGTGTGTGAGTGTGAGGGTTATGAGAGAAACAAAGAAAAGAAATGAGAGGAAATACTTGCTTCCAATTGTCAACCCTCTCTCTCTCTCTCACCTCATTTAATGCAAGCATGGCCTAAAGCCATGATGCACTCTCTCTCTCTCACACAAGTCAACACTCTCACCATTCAAATTAAAGTAATCTTTTAATTTAACTAATTAATTAAACTTGCTTATAACCCAAAAGAATTAATCCTACAATTAACCCACCATGGTTAATAATTATGGTATTTACTTGATTTAAAAACCCTAGTTTACATGCCCATGTGTGTGCAAGCCTAGGAAAATTTTGCAAAAATGTTTATTAAATTAGGAAAAATATTTAAAACACAATTTGGTAAACTTTTTATTAAAAATCATTATTTAATTATAATAATTCACTAACCCTCATCCTAAGGTGTTACATTGTTACAAGGAGGCTTCTAGAAGAAGGTTGTTATAAGGAGGCTTCTTAAAGAAGTTAGATGGAGGGAGGCTTCTAGAACTAGGTTGTTAGGCCGAGCGTTCTAAATGAAGCCACCTGGAGTTTCTGGAGAGTTCTGGAAGGTTTGCCGTTAGAAAAAAGCACATGGGGAAAATCTGCTTCTCTGCTAACGTCATCATGCCGCGGATCCACGGCGGGAAGCGCCCATTGGCCTTGAATAAATTTCTGGAATAGTTTTACACCTTATTGTTTACTGCCAGATCACCAGACTTAGACTTGGTGTAATTTTGCTCAGCACTTTTGACAATTTGGCTCGGTTTCTGGAATTTCCTGCACAAACTTCGAAACAAGTGTTGCGCTACAAGAATGATGCGATGCCATGATAAACAGTCAATTTCCCTAAAAATGCCGGTTTTAGAGTACAACACAGGTAATTCGGTATTTTACTATTGTTTTTCTAATATGTGAAATATGCAAACCGAACACCTCTAGATGAATGCAAAAGATAGGGAAATTGACGTGTTAAAAATACATTATTTTCGACAGATCAACAGCCACCCAGGTATTGAGCGCTCAGAAGATCAACAAGCAAGCCTGTACATTCTCCTTTGAATCCAATCAGTAACACTCCCGTACAGTCCGGTCTCGTCGTCTGATATGTCGCATTTCTCGTTTAGGGTTGGTAAACGTCAGACCCCAGTAGCTTGATAAGTCGTGTCGATATGTGGTCTATAACAGTTCGAGAAACTACAGAAAACACTTACCAGTAAATCTCAGCAACCCTGGCCAGGGATTTCCGGTTATAGACAATCGAACACAGCACAACATCAACTCCCTATACCGGGAGAGACGAATCCCCTCCTATCGCTCATTGCCTCCATGTGATTCGGGACTGTACCCAAAAGCCATCTTTTTGCACGCCCTCTTGGACGTGGTATGATGGAAATCAAACCACAGTGGGAATCACAAAAGACTCTATGACGATCTCGGGTCAACAGACTACTCTGTACCAGTGTCACCGGAGAACTGCCATCTGACGTGAGGTATAATACCATCCGGGAATTCTCGTCGAGTCCGTCCAGTGTACCCAGTCTCCACTGAGCACCCGTACACCATCCTTGATGTCAAACACCGATGGATATGGGATCATCCATCGCCCATCATATGGGTCAAGATGCGTATACACTATTCTACTCTGGTGCATCGGTGCCCTGTCTCGATACACCCTCGACTAGGAACAGTTATAGGATGTACTCGTCGACTACCGTGGCCCCACTAGTATGATCTCATCATAGTCCCAGTAGTCGAGTACATATCCTAAGGGCTTTATCAACATGTAACATAGATACAATCAGAGTACATGTTAAGATAAAGTATAACCAGATAGCATACTATCATGTAGAGCAAGAAAGTCCTCCCTATATATGTCCAAGCATCCATTACATATACATCATATGTACAGTAATGGCCTCTAGGGCATACATGTAACTAACAATCTCCCACTTGCACTAGGGCCATCTTTTGTGGTATCACATACCCAACAATTAGCTGCGGTTGAAGTATCTCATACTCAACCATCCCATAAGAGTCTTTACTGGGGAAAAGGCCTTTGTGAGTGGATCCACGCTGTTGTCCTCTGTGTCTACTCTCCTAACCTCGATCTCCCTGGAGATCAACCATCTTCATGATCAGATGATACTGCCTAAGAATTATATCTGGATTTCTGATGGGACGGGGGTTCCCTGGAAAAAGCCACAACTCCATTGTCACACAATGGTAGGAACGAAGTTCCTCTCATGAACTTATATATCCAGTCTGCCTCTTTGGTAGCATCCTTGGTAACGATGTATCTTGCCTTTAATCGTCTAGTATGTCACGGTATCTAGCTTGGAACTCTTCCAACATACCGTCCCTCCACTGAGGGTATAGACAAGCCTGCGACTGACATTCAGTCGTCCTTATCACCCTGGAACCTTTCCAGTGATTCTCCCCAGGATCCATTGATACCATCTCACTACAACTAGTGAGTATCCTAGCATCCAAATAGATCTATCTCATAGATATAAAACCTAGGATTTAGGAGGTATCATCTTGATCTTATATGGAGAATCCTTGTGATAAGCGGAGATTGACCGAGCGTAGCATAGGAAACTCCTTCCCTATCAAAAGTATGTCATCCACGTACACTACGAGGATCACCACCATACTCCCTACTACCTTTTTGTATATAGAAGGTTCATCTACCATTTTGATAAAGTCAAACTCTTTGACTACCACATCAAAACAGACGTTCCAACTCCGCGATGCCTGCTTTATCATATAAAACATCTTGCTCACGTTTCTGCTGCTCTCACTATCTACGAAGCCCTCTGGCTGTGTACTTATAGACGCTCTCTTCCAAATCATCATTTAGAAAAGCAATCATGACACCCAACCGCCAGATATCGTAGTCATGGTATGTAGCCTTGGCAAGTAGGATCTGGATGGACTTAAGCATAGCTTTGAAAGTATCAACTTTTCCATGTACACCAAGTAATCTTCTCAAGATATACTCTCCCCTGATGGGGATTTAACCCTTCAGATAAAGCAACCAAAGTCCATACTTTGTTGGTGTATAAGGATTCCATTTCAGATCGATAAGCATCCAGCCATTCTTACAGAGTCCCGCTCCTGATGGCCAGCTCGAAACTAGTTGGGTCATCATCTCATGATACAATCCTCGCTCCCACTGTCATAGAGAAACCGAAGTATCTCTCAGGTGGGTGAGGAATCCTACTAGATCGGCGGAGAGGCTGAGGTTCGTTGGATACTATTAAATCCTTCAGTTCTACCAAATCATCTGCTGTAGTTTGTATAGATGGAACTCTTTCCTGTTCTACCTCATGACCACTAATTTTTCCACAAGAAATTTCCTTTCACAAAGGTGGCATGTTGAGAAATAAAACACTTTTGTTTCTCGGTTTGGTAGAAGATATTCCCTTGCGAATGCTTGGGATATCCAACAAACTTCCACAGATCTGACTTTACCTCGAGCTTGTCCGGATTTTTCTTTTTAGACATAGGCCGGACAACCCCAAATCTTAACTTACTTAAGATATGGGCTCTTCCCATTCCATATCACTTATGAAGTGGTAAGCAACTGATTTGATTTGAACCCTATTCAATAGGTATGCAGCTTCTCATGTGCATAACTCCCAAAAGGAAATAGGAAACTCAGTAGTACTCATCATAGAGCACACCATATCACATAGGGTGCTATTGCTCCACCCCGATATACCATCGTGATATGGTGTATACGGAGGAGTAATGCTGAGAGAGAATCTCATTCTCCTTTAGAATAGTCCAGGAATTCCGTGCTCAAGTATTCTCCTCCTTGATCTCATCAAAGGACATAATACTTATACCCGGTTTTTGGTTCTTTACTTCTAACTCATATTCATTGAATTTCTCAAAAGCTTCAGACTTGTGTTTCAACAGGAACATATGTCCGAATCTTGAGAGATAAACAATGAATGTAATGAAGTATAAAGAACCGGTCTTGGCATGTGTAGACAGGGGACCTTCATACATCAGCATGTATCAATCCCAAGAGTTCACTAACTCTTTCTCGGTTTCCAATAAATAGAGCTGTGGTCATCTTATCTTTGTGACATGACCGGCAAGTTTCACAAGATGTAAATTCAAACTAATTTAAATATGCATCTATATGTAACTTCAGCTAGTCGGGTCGCATTGATATGACCTAGTCTACAATGCCTCAAGAAGGATTCGTTCATTTCTGAACTCTTCCTCTTGTGTGTGTTCTGTATACTAAGAACTGTAGTTTGATTTAGAACGTCAATGCTTTTAGATAATGTGCCTGAACCGATCAACTCTTGATATAGGAAATGTTCAAAACATTATCCAACAATACAAAATTATATCTTTTCTTTACTAATAAAGAGACTGATATGATGTTGTACATCAGGTTTGGTATCTAATAACATTCGGGATCCTGATCCGGTATCACATACCCAGGACGTAAAGGATACTGAGAAACAGTTCTCTGTAATGAACACACCCGAAGTAGATGCATCAGCATGCACTTTCTTCGTTTGGGCGGCACGGGAAATCTGGTATTCCCCAATTTCCTGCTCTGTCTTATAACAATTATAAGTTGGAGTGGGACCAACGTTCCCCAGCTCAGTATAACAAGCGGGTTCGGTCAATTCTTCCGTATTATTATTTTGATTAAGGCGTGATATGGTCGCTACCTGGAGAGAGAGAGAAGAAAACACTCAGCGTATGCTCTTGCAAGATTAGATTGGTTATTTAATATATCTAATGAGGATGTCTCCCACTGTTTTAATCAAGTCTTCCTTCAAACCCTAAAAGGAAAGACTAGTCGGGATTAATTACATGCTACAAGTTCGCTAATCTTTCGGCCAGGCCAGTGTCGGTACTTTGAGGGAGGTCCCCCGTGCTTTCGCACGAACCTAATTAAAGTAAACCTCGTTTTCCCAGGGGCGTAACCCCGTTAACACCTTTCTAGACACCTACTTGATCGGCTAATTGTAATGTGTAAAACTCTCCCAGGAGTAACTCTTACGCACAGCGGGTATCGGGATCCAACTATCTCATAGAAGGTATGCAATCTCATTGCAAATTTCAACACTTAAAATTCCCAATAATATTTTACCCCTAGCGTGCTATGACCTTGACGCATGGCAAACAACCCATAGTCCGCTAGTCAAGTTCAACCCGTACATTTCTTGATTGAATTAAACCCACCCGCACGACCCTTGACGCATGCCTAACAACGTCGTACGAATACCCTAATCTAATCGCATCTTATGCTAGCAGATAAGCACTAGTTAGCTACCGTACACTACGCCTTGACGCATGCCAAACTACCGCAGCACGAATACTAAGTAGTACTTATCTGAAATGACGGAGGGCTACGACAGGTTTTTAAGAAAACCCTTTGCGTAATGAACTTGATATCATTGTAGAATTGAGTGATTTTAAATGGAGTGTTTTTTAGGCTTTTCTAGTTTTGCTAAAGGGGTCACTCCCGGTGAAGGGATCGTCGGCCCTTTCCTCATCGAATAAGGTGCGGGATATTTCACAAATACCACTATGCAAAACAAGAACTATAGAAGCGATCAAAAGACAAACTGAGTTTGTAGCATCTGCTAGTTTTACTAAAGAGGTCACTCCCGGTGAAGGGATCTCGGCTCTTTCCTTATCGAATAAGGTGCTGGATGTTCTACAAGGAACACCGCTATGCAAAGCAAGAACTAGAGCTACCAGTTTTTAAACAAATTTTTACAACATCTTAGGTTTCTTTTCTTTCATTAATCTCATTAATGAAGTCCCATTTTAATATGCTTCACAAGCATCAGATATGAAACGAAATCAACAATATATAACATATATCTCATATATATAATATAAACATTCATCTCAGGCAGTAATATGATCTCATCATAGAACATTGCAGCAGAAGAACATATATGAAATATTGGATATACTAGGATGTCCGTGTTTTCAATACGAGCCTGTACAAAACACGGATTCCACGGTCGCGATGAATAGCCAAACCCACATCTCTAGACCCCTACGAGAGCGGCAAGCAACACTGCCAATTCTAGGGTTAGGAGACCTGGTCTCGACTCCTCGAGATGGTCTCCCATTGGACCCTAGAACCTGGTTACTTATGCTCCCCGCCTTGGGTCTACCTAATGCGGAAAAGTAAATAATATACAATGGTGACATCATCCTCAGCCCGGAAGTGCCCTAATAAAAGAATATTACATACAAAGAATTTTACATGAATGAAAATGAAAAACTCTCATCTCACATAAAACCCCCGGCTATTCAAAACGCGACGATCCAATATAACATATCACAGCAACATATAATATCTCATATCATCAACGTAAGCAAGTATGCGTATCCCGATTGTCGTTGATGTATAGCAACGAAGCCGGCGATACACCACATACTACGCTTACGGTCATAGAAAAGAAAGTGTAAAACTACAACAGTTGGAATCCGCAACCATCTTAGACATCGCATGCCTAACCAAATGAATTCCTTAGACATCGCATGCCTAACAATTATAAACCCCGCATTTTAGTCTCATTATCGAAAACTCTTTTCAATATCAAGTCGGGCAATTCAACAAGATTCCCGACATCCTGATCGAATGCTCATCGCAAAATTTAGTAGACGGCCGTACCCCCGGATGCCGTCGACGAAGTGCACTAAGGCGGAACACCGCTGCCGCGAGCACCCGAACGGATTCTTTTGGCGACGGGGTTCTCCTATAGTCACTTAGTCGGGGCTTTGGGGCGTGGCTGTCTATTAAGTTTACCCGGCGAGTATCCGCGTACGCTACGTGATTGCGACGGACTTTTGATCACATCAAAATTCCGTAGCAACCGATCATCTGAGACTGAACTGCTAGATTTATAACATTCAAATTAGTTATCTCATAACTATTTGTGGATTCCAAAAATTGTATCACATTCCAGATAAAAAGACAGTGTTAAACTTTCCGATCGAATAATCAAACACCCAAGATTTCCCCAATATATCTCAACACTTGAAATCAGTTTAAAAACATCCATTACATGCCACAGTACCAATGGTCCAGCAGTAGAAGGGTCAAGCCAACGCCTCACATGTGGCACGCCGTACTGCCCCAAACCCTAAGGTTTAGACGCAGTTCAAGACGGTCACATAATCGAGTTAAGGTTTGTTGTCTTCTAGAGGGTCCACCGCGTTACTTGCATGACTTAGAACGTTCTTAAACTCGAGGAAAAATCCATCTTTTGAAAAATTCTCCGACAGGGGAAAAAGTGAGTTATTGATATCCGTTCGAACTTTTTAACACGTTCTAAAAATTACCCGGACAAAATAAACGAAGTTAAATTATCTGATCGAATCAACGAGTCCCCAATATAACCCTAGAAAACTCAAAACTTGAGTGGAATTAAAAAATTCCCATAAAAAATGACAAGAAAGGACCTAAGAATAAATATATGAAGTTTCAGGGACTAATTCACAATTTTGGCCGCGGAACCGCCGCCAAAGCTTTGGTTTCGCCGCGGTTCCGCGGTCAAATCAGCGCATTACAGGTCCGTACTTCACAGTAATTCTTAGTTTTTCCTGCTCTATTTTATGAGAATTTTTAGTACAGAAAAAATCACATTTTTGAAAAAAACCCAGAGAGGGGTTCAAATTAGGGTTTCGGTGTTCAAACGGACTTTAAACTTCGTCTAGACTTCGCCTGAAGCTCTAGATTGGCTATGATACCACTGTAGGGTTGCTGGGCACTGCCACAAGGGTCTACGAGGCATCAACCATGCCCGATTAAAATTTTAGCCGTGCCGAACAACCCAAAGTCGGATCTTTAAACTAGGGTTTAGGCGAAAAAAGCATGTTAAACTCTTTAACACTAAGTGAGAGGGATTACAACCTTTGTAGATCCGGTCCTTCACTTCTTAAGCTCCGTGTTGAGGTCCCTTCGCTGCGATCATCGTGTTCCGGACTCTCGAGAGGCTTCACGAAGAGAAAGATGCAGTCTTGCTTCCGATCTTCGATAACAATGATGATCTACCTTGAAGTTTCATTAACACAAACTAACACTCACAAAATGAAGTGAACCCTCTCATCTAAAGGGCAATGATAGATGAGAATGATGAAGTAGGATTTTTGCACTTTTTTATTTTCTTATTCTCACTCATTTTCATCACTTGGAAAAAAGCTAGAAAGCTTTTTCCATGAAAGAAAAAAGGAAGAAGAAGATGAATCAATAATAGAATCCTTTTGTGATGAATAATGTAAAGAAGATAATGATGAATAATGCAACCATGGTTGCTAAACCTTTGTAGAGAATTAACCAAGGGCTAGGGTTTGAGTTGGGTTAAAGCATGAGTCATTTGAAAATATCTTGCACAAAACAAAAAGAAACCTTCTAGAATCATCAAGAACAAACCCACCCAAAACAAACCCTAACCTTGTTTAATCTCAACTAATCATGTTGCATTAGTTATCATATCATGTTACAATATTATATATCATATATATAATATTTATCGTAACAATATAAAATAATACAATTAACATATATCGCATATATATCAATGTATTACCCGAGTGAGAAAAAGAATCTTTTAGTGAGCTAATATTAGTTAATTTAATTTAATATATCATATATATTATTATACATTAAATTATCGAATCAACACTTGATCCGACAATCCGGCTATATCGCATATAACCGACTAATACGTTGACCCGGCTATATCACATATACCCGGCCGATATCTCATATCACGAGAATCCATTACGGTATCACATACCGCATTATCCTCGGTCCCGCACATATCATATATGTGCTCCTACTCCGTTTTGTCTGAGCCAAGAAACCTCTGTGTAGGACTCTAAAGAATCGTCAATACGCCGGCAGTAGGTGATGATCATATCAAACACCCACAAGCTGCAAGCGGTCAGCTAAACGTAACAGCCACCCAGGTATTGAGCGCTCAGAAGATCAATAAGCAAGCCTTTACATTGTCCTGTGAATCCAATCAGTAACACTCCCGTACAGTCCGGTCTCGTCGTCTGATATGTCGCATATCTCGCCTAGGGGTGGTAAACGTCAGACCCTAGTAGCTTGATAAGTCGTGTCGATATGAGGTCTATAACAGTTCGAGAAATAACTGATAACACTTACCAGTAAATCTGAGTAACCCTGGCCAGGGATTTCCGGTTATAGCCAATCGAACACAGCACAACATCAACTCCCTATACCGGGAGAGACGAATCCCCTCCTATCGCTCATTGCCTCCATGTGATTCGGGACTGTACCCAAAAGCCACATTTTTGCACGCCTCTTGGACGTGGTATGATGGAAATCAAAGCACAGTGGGAATCACACAAGACTCTATGACGATCTGGGGTCAACAGACTACTCTGTACCAGTGTCACCGGAGAACTGCCATCTGACGTGAGGTATAATACCATCCGGGAGTTCTCGGCGAGTCCGTCCAGTGTACCCAGTCACCACTGAGCACCCGTACACCATCCTTGATATCAAACACCGATGGATATAGGATCATCCATCGCCCATCATATGGGTCAAGATGCGTATACGCTAGTCTACTCTGGTGCATCGATGTCGTGTCTCGATACACCCTCGACTAGCAACCGTTATAGGATGTACTCGTCGACTACCGTCGCCCCACTAGTATGATCTCATCATAGTCCCAGTAGTCGAGTACATATCCTAAGGGCTTTATCAACATGTAACATTGAGACAATCAGAGTACATGTTAAGATAAAGTACAACCAGATATCATACTATCATGTCGAGCAAGAAAGTCCTCCCTATATATGTCCAAGCATCCATTACAATATACATCATATGTACAGTAATGGCCTCTAGGGCATACATATAACTAACAGATGCGAATACTAGTTTTGTGATTTGCGGGGCTTAGGAAGGGTAATGAAATCCCCACCTAATCTGAATTTGGTCTTTGCCCCTTAATTTCCGTATTACAATATGCAAAAACAACCAATATCAAAAAAAGCAACAAGAAATTTTTTTAAACGGTGAATTTTTACAAAGAATCCTGCAGAAAAATTATTATTGGACTTTTCATAGGAGAGAGAAAAAGATAGAAATTATACCATAGAGAGTTGAAACCCTAATTCGTCCAAGATGCCGCGGTTCCGCCGCCAATTCCAGCTTTTTGCCGCGTTTCCGCGGTCAACTGGACAGTTCTTTGAACAATTTTTGGTTCTGATGCTCCCCTTGCTCCTCTGGTCTCGATAAAATGACCTGGATCTTTATCTCCCTGCTACAGTGATTCCAGATTTCCTTGCAAAATTCACACACTATTCGTTCAGCACACGATGCGTTGTTGATTTAAATTTTAATGGAATAATAATATTTCAACCCAAATAGTAAGAAAGAACAAATTACGCACGTATCCCCGGCAACGACGCCATTTGGTTGAATGCTCATAACATGATTTTACTTCTTTTTGAATTGTGAAGAAAAGATATAGTAGTAAAGAAGATGATGTGTATGTTTTAGTAGTAATAACCGCAATCAATAACGGTATCGCGTGCAGCGAGCGTTTGTGAGCACGGGTCGTCCTCTGGGATTCGAGGAATTCGTAAATTCTTGCTTTTGTTGAGTCGAAAGAACAAGTAAAGAAATTCAAGAAATAGTTCAAGATTTAGTTGAATTTAATAGTTTCATGAAATTCAAGAAATCATTCTCAAGAAAGAAAATTCAAGAAAATATTCAAGATTTAGTTATCAAGAAAATTGTAGAAGGCTTGTAGGATTCGAACGGAATTTGTAGCCATGGATGACTATTCAAAATGATTCACCTTATCTATTGGTAGAATTAAAACTAGATTGATGGCTAAAAATGAGAATTAGGGATCTCTTGAAAAAACTAGCGTTTCTCCTTCATTGCCCCTTGTCCTTTCATTGATTGACATTCTTATCTAGCTTTTAACAAGAAGGATCATCAATCTTATCTCCAAATTGTGACGAAATTCACAATAAATTGATCTCGCTCATAATTTGGACATCGATAATTCTCTTTGCTAAAGTTTATAATCTCCATAAGGCTTAAGATGAATACAGGATTCTCTCACCATTTGATCTACAAAATTCCTTTGAATCCTAGCAAGCGGAGATTTACTCACACATCATGAAAATAGAAGAATCAACAATTAAAGATTTCATAATGCGGAGATTTAAAGAAAGCGAGATTAAAAATAATGATCACCTTTATTATTCAACTTCAAATTACAACTTCTTCAATCCGAGATTACAAGAAGAATTGCTCTTGATCACTCCCTTGAAGAGGTAATTTCTCTGTCGATCTTCGTTTCACTCGATCACCGTGAGTCTTGGATCTATCGAGGATCACGTGCTTATTGATGACGATCGGCTTCGTCTAAAGGAATCTTGAATGATGTTTCTCGATGAATTTCTCAACGATTCTTGATCTTGGATCTTGATTTGGAATTGGATCTTTTTAGCTCTTTTCTTGATTTAGATTTTGGATCAAAAGTTTCAAACCCCTCACCTCAAGGCTTAGGTCCTTTTTATAGCCCCTAATCAAGCTTCCCCCATAAGCTAGGTTGTTATAAAGAGGCTTCTAGAATAAGCTTGGTAGTTATCAAGCTTCCTCAACAAACTAGGTTATTATTGAGAAGTTTCCAGAACAAGATTGTGACAACGAGGCTTCCCCAATAAGGTAGGACGTTGCAATGAAGCTTCTGGAGAATTCTCGATAGCCGACCCCATGAATCGGCCGCGGATCCGCGGCAACCTGGCCTGACTCGGCCACGGATCGGCGGCCGATTAGTGAGCTCATGTCTTCAATTCTCTGTGGTATTATTCTGTTGATATCTGGGTATTTATGTGATATCTTGAATCTTTTTATCTCTTCTGAATTTCTGCCAGTATTTGATTCTTCGATTTCCTGTATTTTAATCGGTGAATTTCCGATTCCGATATCTAACCTGAGCTAATTTTTGCACAAGATCTCAATGAAGAATAATAGAGATATAAAAAATTATGCGTGAAATATTAAACACACAATTTCCTTCATAATGTTGATTATAATGTATAACACATGGTAAATGATTTTTTGTAGATGAACTTCTAATATGTGTTATATTTATATCAAATACCTTTAGATGATTAAGAAAAGTGAAGAAATTGTCATGTTAAAAGTGCACTATTTTCGACTGAACATTGCGCTATGCTCGATTGGCTATAACTTGAAGTCCTTAGCCAGGGCTGCTACTGAGATTTACCGATAAGAGTTATCAGTAGTTTCTCAAACCGTTATAGGCCAGACATCGGCATGACTTATCACGTTACTGGGGCCTGACGTTTACCACCCCTAGACATGATATGCGACATATCAGACGAAGAGACCGGACTGTACGGTAGTGTCACTGATAGGCTTTATGGAGAGTATGGATGAGCTTGCTTGTTGATCTTCATATCTCTCAATACCCGGATAGCTGTTATGTCCAGCTAGTACAGCTGACGGCTTGTAGGTGATTGATGTGATCATCACATACTACTAGCGTACTAACGAGTCTTGAGAGTCCCACATAGAAGTTTCCTGGTTCGAGCGAAACGAAATAGGGCACATAAGTTGATATGTATGTGGGACTGATTAAATATGAGTATGTGATACCGTATTGTAATCTGGTGTTAGTTATATGTATGCCCTAGAGGCCATTACTGTACATACGATGTATATTGTAGTGGATGCTAGGACATATATAGGGAGGACTTTCTTGCTCGACATGATAGTATGCTATCTGGTTATACTTTATCTTAACATGTACTCTGGTTGTCTCTATGTTACATGTTGATAAAGCCCTTAGGATATGTACTCGACTACTGGGACTATGATGAGATCATACTAGTGGGGCCACGGTAGTCGACGAGTACATCCTATAACTGTTCCTAGTCGAGGGTGTATCGAGACAGGGCATCGATACACCAGAGTAGACTAGCGTATACGCATCTTGACCCATATGATGGGCAATGGATGATCCTATATCCATCGGTGTTTGACATCAAGGATGGTGTACGGGTGCTCAGTGGAGACTGGGTACACTGGACGGACTCGCCGAGAACTCCCAGATGGTATTATACCTTTCGTTAGATGGCAGTTCTCCGGTGACACTGGTACAGAGTAGTCTGTTGACCCGAGATCGTCATAGAGTCTTGTGTGATTCCCACTGTGCTTTGATTTCCATCATACCACGTCCAAGAGGGCGTGCAAAAAGTTGGCTTTTGGGTACAGTCCCGAATCACATGGAGGCAATGAGAGATAGGAGGGGATTCGTCTCTCCCGGTATAGGGAGCTGATGTTGAGCTGTGTTCGATTGGCTATAGCTGGAAATCCCTGGCCAGGGTTGCTGAGACTTACTGGTAAGTGTTATCGGTAGTTTCTCGAACTATTATAGACCTCATATCGACACGAATTATCGAGCTACTGGGGTCTGACGTTTACCACCCCTAGGCGAGATATGCGACATATCAGACGAAAAGACCGGACTGTACGGGAGTGTTACTGATTGGATTCGTAGGAGAATGTACATGCTTGCTTGTTGATCTTCTGATCGCTCAATACCCGGGTGGCCGTTACGTTTAGCAGACCGCTTGCGGCTTGTGGGTGTTTGATATGATCATCACCTACTGCCGGCGTATTGACGAGTCTTTAGAGTCCTACACAGGGGTTTCCTGGCTCAAGCGAAACGGAGTAGGAGCACATATGTGATATGTGCGGGACCGAGATTAATACGATAAGAGATACCGTATTCTATTCTCGCGATTCGTGACATTGATCGGTTGTATGCGATATAGCCGGGTTATCAGATCAAGTGTTGATTCGATAAGTTGTTACACATGATATTAGTCGGTTATAGCCGGGTTATTAAATCAAGAGTTGATTTAATAATTTAATGTATAATTATATATTTGATATATTACATTACTTTAACTAGTATTATCTCACTTAAGATTTTTTTTCTCAATTGATTGTGCATAAGTGTATAGGTGATATATATTTGTGTACATATGATTGTGTCATGCTTGATGATACATCAAAGATGGGTGTATGAGACTTATACCAAGATTAGGGTAAAGATTAGGGTTTTTTTTATATCTTAAGAATAACAAAAGAGAAAGACTTTGTCAAAGTTCTCAAGCTTTCATGAAGCTTGTAGTAACATTGATAAAGTCAACTCTTTTGTCATTCTTTAGGATATTTAGTTAACCCAACCCTTAACCTCATACCTTGGTTAATTCTCTACATGAGTTAAGCATGATAGCTTAACTCACCCATGGTTACATTATTGAAGGGGATATAATTCATATGATGATATTATTCCTTCTTCTTCATCATCATCAAGCTCCTTGAAAAAGCTTTCAAGCTCTAATGGATCTATGAGAAAAAATGTGAGAAAATCAATTCTAAAGTGAGCCCACCTCCTACTTCTTCATCATCTACCACTTGCCATGTAGTAGAGTGTGTTCTCTTCACAAAGTTCATAACCTAGTGAAGGAATAGCTTGAGTTAGTGTCTCCCCGACGTAGATCATCTTCGGCCTAGAAGTCATCGAAGCAAGCATGTTCGTTCTTCTTGTGGAGCTTCTCTAGAGTCTGGAGTTCATGATCGAAGCGAAGGGGACATCTACACGGAGCTATTGAAGTGAAGGATCGGATCTACAAAGGTTGTAATCCCTCTCACTCAGTGTTAATGTGTTTAACATGCTTGTTTTCGCATAAACTCTAGTTTAAAGATCCGGCTTTTGGTTGTTCGGCACGGCTAATTTTTTAATCGGGCATGGTTGATGCCTCGTACCCTTATGGCAGTGCCTAGTAACCCTACAGTGGTATCAGAGCCAAGCTAGAGCTTTAGACGAAGTCTACACGAAGTTTAAAGTCCGATCGAACCACGAAACCCTAGTTTTTACCCCTTTCTGGAAATTTTCTAAAATTGTGATTTTTTCTGTATTAAAATGCTCAAAAAAATCAGCAGGGTTTTCTAGGAATTACTGTGCAGCACGTGCCCCCAATTCCATCAATGAGCCGTGGAACCGCGGCCGTACCATGGCTTGCGCGGCGGTTCCGCGGCCGAACTGTAGCAACAGGGATAGTGCTTTGCACAGTAATAACCGTAGTTGCTTCCTGATTCTTCTGGGAATTTTTAATTTGTACTTAAGTGTTGAGTTTTCTGGGTTGTATTGGGGACTCGTTGATTCGATCGGATAATTTAACTTTGTTTAGGTTGTCCGGGTAATTTTTAGAACGTGTTAAAAAGTTCGAACGGATATCAATAACTCACTTTTTCCCGACCCGGAAAATTTCCATGTGTTGGATTTTTCCGTAGTTTAAGAACGTTCTAAGTCATGGAAGTAACGCGGTGGACCCTCTAGAAGACAACAAACCTTAACTCGATTATGTGACCGTCTTGAACTGCCTCTAAACCTTAGGGTTTGTGGCAGTACGGCGTGCCACATGTGATGTGTTGGCTTGACCCTTCTACGGCTGGACCATTGGTACTGTGGCATGTGATGGATGTTTTTAAACTAATCTCAAGTGTTGAGCTATTTGGGAAATCTTGGGTGTTTGTTTATTCAATCGGAAAGTTTGACATTGTCTATTTATCTGGAATGTGATACAATATTTGGAATCCACAAGTAGTTATGAGATAACTAATTTGAATGTTATAAACATAGCAGTTTAGTCTGAGATGATCGGTTGCCACGGAATTTTGATGTGATCAAAAGTCCGTCGCAATCACGTAGCGTACGCGGATACTCGCCGGGTAAACTTAATAGACAGCCACGCCCCATAGCCCCGACCAAGTGACTGTAGGAGAACCCCGTCGCCAAAAGCATTCGTTCGGGTGCTCGCAGCAGCGGTGTTCCGCCTTAGTGCACTTCGTCGACGGCATCCGGGGGTGCGGCTGTCTACTAAAGTTTCCGACGAGCATTCGATCAGGATGTCGGGAATCTTGTTGAATTGCCCGACGTGATATTGAAAAGAGTTTTCGATAATGAGACTAAAATGCGGGGTTTATAATTGTTAGGCATGCGATGTCTAAGGAATTCATTTGGTTAGGCATGCGATGACTAAGGAGGTTGCGGATTCCAACTGTTGTAGTTTTACACTTTCTTTTCTGTGACCGTAAGCGTATTATGTGGTGTATCGCCGGCTTCGTTGCTATACATCAACGACAATCGGGATATGCATACTTGCTTACGTTGATGATATGAGATATTATGTGTTGCTGTGATATGTTATATTGGATTGCCGCGTTCTGAATAGCCGGGGGTTTTATGTGAGATGAGAGTTTTTCTTTTTCATTCATGTAAAATTCATTTGTATGTAAAATTCTTTTATTGGGGCACTTCCGGGCTGAGGATGATGTCACCATTGTATATTATTTACTTTTCCGCATTAGGTAGACCCAAGGCGGGGAGCACAAGTAACCGGGTTCTAGGGTCCAGTAGGAGACCATCTCGAGGAGTCGAGACCGGGTCTCCTAACCCTAGAATTGGCAGTGTTGCTTGCCGCTCTCGTAGGGGTCTAGGGATGTGGATTTGGCTATTCATCGCGACCGTGGAATCCGTGTTTTATACAGGCTCGTATTAAAACATGGACGTCCTAGTATATCCAATATTTCATATATGTTCTTCTGCTGCAATGTTCTGTGATGAGATCATATTACTGCCTGAGACGAATGTTTATATTATACATATGAGATATATATTATATTGCAGATTTCGTTTCAAAAGAGATACTTGTGAAGCATAATAAAATGGGTCTTCATTAATGAGATTAATGAAATAAAATAAACCTAAGATGTTGTAGAAACTTATTTAAAAACTGGTAGCTCTAATTCTTGCTTTGCATAGCGGTCTTCCTTGTAGAACATCCAGCACCTTATTCGATAAGGAAAGAGCCGAGATCTCTTCACCGGGAGTGACCTCTTTATTGAAACTAGCAGATGCTACAAACTCGATTTTTCTTTTGATTGCTTCTATAGTTCTTGCTTTGCACAGCGGTATATATGATATACCCTGCACCTTATTCGATGAGGAAAGGGCCGACGATCCCTTCACCGGGAGTGACCCCTTTAGAAAAACTAGAAAAGCCTAAAAAACACTCCATTTAAAATCACTCGATTCTAAAATGATATCAAGTTCATTACGCAAAGGGTTTTCTTAAAATCCTGTCGTAGCCCTCCGTCATTTCAGATAAGTATTTCATAGTATTCATGCTGCGTTTGTTGGCTTTCGTCAAAGCGTAGTATGCGGTAGCTATTTATGCTTATATGTTTATGCATATGATGCAGATTGAGTTAGGGTAGTCGTGCGACTTTATTGGCTTTCGTCAAGGGCCGTGCGGGTGGGTTTAATTCAATCGGGAAATGATGGGTTGGATTTGACTAATAGCCTATGGTTTGTTGGCTTTCGTCAAGTTCATAGGATGCTAGGGGTAAAATATTATTGGGAATTTCAAGTGTTGAAATTTGCAATGAGATTGCATACCTTCTATGTGATAGTTGGATCCCGATACCCGCTGCGAGTAATAGTTACTCCTGTGAGAGTTTTGCACATTACAATTAGCCGATCAAGTAGGTGTCTAGAAAGGTGTCAACGGGGTTACGCCCCTGGGAAAACGAGGTTTACTTTAATTAGGTTCGTGTGAAAGCACGGGGAACCTCCCTCAAAGTACCGGCACTGGCCTGGCTGAAAGATTGGCGAACTTGTAGCGTGTAATTAATCCCGGCTAGTCTTTCCTTTTAGGGTTTGAAGGAAGATTTGATTAAAACAGTGGGAGACATCCTGATTAGATATATTAGATAACCAATAATCTTGCAAGAGCATACGCTGAGTGTTTTCTTCTCTCTCTCTCTCCAGGTAGCGACCATATCACGCCTTAATCAAGATAATAATACGGATGTATTGACCGAACCCGCTTGTTATACTGAGCTGGGAACATTGGTCCCGCTCCAAATTATAATTGTTATAAGACAGAGCAGGATATAGGGGAATACCAGAATTCCCGTGCCGCCCAAACGAAGAAAGTGCATGTTGATGCATCATCTTCGGGTGTGTTCATTACAGAGAACTGTTTCTCAGTATCCTTTACGTCCTGGGTATGAGATATCAGATCAGGATCCCGCATATGTAATCTGTTAAATGGGCTACAGATAGGTAGAGAACTGAGAACGGGTGATAAGTTTCATGAGATAGAAAACGGTGCAAGTGTTGCAGCCAAGTCTGTTGGTCACTATCACCCTGTATTATCAGAATACATTGATTCTGAACGAATGTTATTAGATACCGAACCTGATGTACAACATCATATCAGTATCTTTATTAGTAAAGAAAGCATATAATTTTGTATTGTTGGATAATGTTTTGAACATTTCCTATATCAAGAGTTGATCGGTTCAGGAACGTTATCTAAAAGCATTGACATTATAAATCAAACTACAGTTCTTAGTATACAAAATACACACGAGAGGAAGAGTTCAAAAATGAACGGATCCTTCTTGAGGCATTGTAGACTAGGTCATATCAATGCGACCGGACTAGCTAAGTTACATTTAGATGCATATTTAAATTTGTTTGAATTTACATCTTGTGAAACTTGCCGGTCATGTCACAAAGATAAGATGACCACAGCTCTGTTTATTGGAAACAGAGAAAGAGTTAGTGAACTCTTGGGATTGATACATGCTGATGTATGAAAGTCCCTTGTCTACACATGCCAAGACCGGTTCTTTGTACTTCATTACATTCTCTGATGATCTCTCAAGATTCAGACATATGTTCCTGTTGAAACACAAGTCCGAAGCATTTGAGATATTCACAGAATATAAGTTAGAAGTAGAGAACCAAAATACGGGTATAAGTATTATGTCCTTTGATGAGATCAAGGAGGAGAATACTTGAGCACGGAATTCCTGGACTATTCTAAAGGAGAATGAGATTCTCTCTCAGCATTACTCCTCCGTATACACCATAGCACGATGGTATATCGGGGCGGAGCAATAACACCCTATGTGATATGGTGTGCTCTATGATGAGTACTACTGAGTTTCCTATTTCCTTTTGGGAGTTATGCGCTTGAGAAGCTGCATACCTATTGAATAAGGTTCAAATCAAATCAGTTGCCTACCACTTCATATGTGATATGGAAAGGGAAGAGCCCATATCTTAAGTTTGTTAAGATTTGGGGTTGTCCGGCCTATGTCTAAAAAGGAAAATCCGGACAAGCTCGAGGCAAAGTTAGATCTGTGGAAGTTTTTTGGATATCCCAAGCATTCGCAAGGGAATATCTTCTACCTAACCGAGGAACAAAAGATGTTTTTGTTTCTCAACATGCCACCTTTGTGAAAGGGAATTTCTTATGAAGAAATTAGTGGTCATGAGGTAGAACTGGAAGGAGTTCCAGCTATACAAACTACAACAAATGATTTGGTAGAACCAAAGGATTCAATAGTTTCCAACGAACCTCAGCCTCTCCGCCGATCTAGTAGGGTTCCTCACCCACCAGAGAGATACTTCGGTTTCTCTATGATAGTGGGAGGAGCGAGGATTGCATCATGAGATGATGACCCAATTAGTTTCGAGCAGGCTATCAGGAGTGGGACTCTATAAGAATGGCTGGATGCTTATCGATCTGAGATGGAATTCTTATACACCAACAAAGTATGGACTTTGGTTGCTTTATCTGAAGGGTTAAATCCCCATCAGGAGCAAGTATATCTTGAGAAGATTACTTGGTGTACATGGAAAAGTTGAGACTTTCAAAGCTATGCTTAAGTCCATCCAGATCCTACTTGCCACGGCTACATACTATGACTACGATATCTGGCGGTTGGGTGTCATGACTGCTTTTCTAAATGATGTTTTAAAAAAGAGCGTCTATAAGTACACAGCCAGAGGGCTTCGTAGACAGTGGGGGCAGCGGAAACGTGTGCAAGATGTTTTATGTGATAAAACAGGCATCGCGGAGTTGGAACATCTGTTTTGATGAGGTAGTCAAAGAGTTTGACTTCATCAAAATGGTATATGAACCTTGTATATAAAAAAGGTAGTACGGAGTATGGCGGTGATCCTCGTAGAGTACATGGATGACATACTCTTGATAGGGAAGGAGTTTCCTATGCTACGCTCGGTCAATCTCTACTTATCCCAAGGATTCTCCATATAGGATCAAAGTGATACCTCCTAAATCCTGGGTTTTGGATCTAATTGGATGTTAGGATTCTCACTAGATGTAGTGAGATGGTATCAATCGATCCTGGGGAGAATCATTGGAAAGGTTCCAGGGTGATAAAGACGACTGAATGTCAGTCGCAGGCATTGTCTTTACCCTCAGTGGAGGGACGGTATGTTGGAAGAGTTCAAAGCTAGATACCTTGACATACTAGACGATTAAAGGCAAGATACATCGTTACCAAAGATGCTACCAAAGAGGCAGTCGGGATATATATAAGTTCATGAGATGAACTTCGTTCCTACTATTGTGTGACAATGGAGTTGTGGCTTATGCCAAGGAACCCCCGTCCCATCAGAAATCCAAATATAATTCTTAGGCAGTATCACCTGATCATGGAGATGGTTGATCTCCATGGAGATCGAGGTTAGGAGAGTAGACACAGAGGACAACAGCGCGGATCCACTCACAAAGGCCTTTTTCCATGTAGAGACTTTTATGGGATGGTTGATTATGAGATACTTCAACCGCAGCTAATTGTTGGGTATGTGATACCACAACAGATGGCCCTAGTGCAAGTGGGAGATTGTTAGTTATATGTATGCCCTAGAGGCCATTACTGTACATACGATGTATATTGTAGTGGATGCTAGGACATATATAGGGAGGACTTTCTTGCTCGACATGATAGTATGCTATCTGGTTGTACTTTATCTTAACATGTACTCTGGTTGTCTCTATATTACATGTTGATAAAGCCCTTAGGATATGTACTCAACTACTGGGACTATGATGAGACCATACTAGTGGGGCCACGGTAGTCGACGAGTACATCCTATAACTTTTCCTAGTCGAGGGTGTCTCGAGACAGGGCATCAATACACCAGAGTAGACTAGTGTATACGCATCTTGACCCATATGATGGGTGATGGATGATCCTATATCCATCGGTGTTTAACATCAAGGATGGTGTACGGGTGCTCAGTGGAGATTGGGTACACTGGACGGACTCGCCGAGAACTCCCAGATGGTATTATACCTTATGTCTGATGGCATTTCTCCGGTAACACTGGTACAGAGTAGTCTGTTGACCCGATATCGTCATAGAGTCTTGTGTGATTCCCACCGTGCTTTGATTTCCATCATACCACGTCCAAGAGGGCGTGCAAAAAGGTGGCTTTTGGGTACAGTCTCGAATCACATGGAGGTAATGAGCGATAGGAGGGGATTCGTCTCTCCCGGTATAGGGAGTTGATGTTGCGCTGTATTCGATTGGCTATAGCTGGAAATCCCTGGCCAGGGTTGCTGAGATTTACTGGTAAGTGTTATCAGTAGTTTCTCGAACTGTTCTAGACCTCATATCGACACGACTTATCTAGCTACTGGTGTCTGACGTTTACCACCCCTAGGCGAGATATGCGACATATCAGACGAAGAGACCGGACTGTACGGGAGTGTTACTGATTGGATTCAAAGGAGAATGTACAGGCTTGCTTGTTGATCTTCTGATCGCTCAATACCCGGGTGGCCGTTACGTTTAGCAGACCGCTTGCGGCTTGTGGGTGTTTGATATGATCATCACCTACTGCCGGCGTATTGACGAGTCTTTAGAGTCCTACACAGGGGTTTCCTGGCTCAAGCGAAATGGAGTAGGAGCACATATGTGATATGTGCGGGACCGAGATTAATACGATATGAGATACCGTATTCTATTCTCGCGATTCGTGACATTGATCGGTTGCATGCGATATAGCCGGGTTATCGGATCAAGTGTTGATTCGATAAGTTGTTACACATGATATTAGTCGGTTATAGCCGGGTTATTAAATCAAGAGTTGATTTACTAATTTAATGTATAATTATATATTTAATATATTACATTACATTAACTAGTATTAGCTCACTTAAGATTTGTTTTCTCACTTGATTGTGCATAAGTGTATATGTGATATATATTTGTGTACATATGATTGTGTCATGCTTGATGATACATCAAAGATGGGTGTATGAGACTTATACCAAGATTAGGGTAAAGATTAGGGTTTTGTTTATATCTTAAGAATAACAAAAGAGAAAGACTTTGTCATAGTTCTCAAGCTTTCATGAAGCTTGTGGAAACATTGACAAAGTCAAATCGTTTGTCATTCTTTAGGATATTTAGTTAACCCAACCCTTAACCTCATACCTTGGTTAATTCTCTACATGAGTTAAGCATGATAGCTTAACTCACCCATGGTTACATTATTGAAGGGGACATAATTCATATGATGATATTATTTCTTCTTCTTCTTCTTCATCATGCTCCTTGAAAAAGCTTTCAAGCTCTAATGGTGCTATGAGAAAAATGTGAGAAAATCAATTCTAAAGTGAGCCCACCTCCTACTTCTTCATCCTCTATCACTTGCCATGAAGTAGAGTGTGTTCTCTTCACAATGTTCATGACCTATTGAAGGAATAGCTTGAGTTAGTGTCTCCCCGATGTAGATCATCTTCGGCCTCGAAGTCATCGAAGCAAGAGCGTTCGTTCTTCTTGTGAAGATTCTCTAGAGTTCGGAGTTCACGATCGCAGCGAAGGGGACATCTACACGGAGCTATTGAAGTGAAGGACCGGATCTACAAAGGTTGTAATCCCTCTCACTCAGTGTTAAAGTGTTTAACATGCTTGTTTTCACATAAACTCTAGTTTAAAGATCCGGCTTTGGGTTGTTCGGCACGGCTAATTTTTTAATCGGGCATGGTTGATGCCTCGTAGACCCTTGTGGCAGTGCCTAGTAACCCTACATCTGACAGTTATCTGTTATCGGTTCAGTTATATGTGATATAACCAGTTTGTCGAATCAAGTGTTTATTTGATAATGTGATATACAGATGAATGATATTAGTCGGTCATATTTGATATAACCGGATTATTAAATCAAGTGTTGATTTAATAATGTGATATATATTATATGTGATATAATTATATCTTAACTAATATCATTTGCTCACTAATTATTCTTTATTATATATATATATATATATATTAATATATATATATATATATATAATGACGCATGGCATGATTTCTATTTTTGACAAAAATAGAAAAGAGGTGGAAAATGAGAGTATGGTTGCAAGCATGGGCTTTATTCATAGTTATTCATCTTGACTCACTATTCAAGCATGGTTGCAATTTTATATTGCAAAATTCCATGCTTGAATGAGTGGGGGTCAAGAGTTGCCATTCATTCTAGTTTCATTCTCAACATTTAGCCATTTTTCTTGAGTTGCTCCCATGGTTGCTCTCTAGCTTCATCTTCCTCCTCAAATGTCATGGTTCAAGCTTCAACCCTCACATGAGATGTGAATCATGAAGTTTGAACATAAACTAGTGAGCAAAATAAACCCCTACTTCACCATCTCACATTAGATTAGCAATTTGATGTGGTGTGTTGCCTTCACTAATAAGATTAGTGATGGATTAGCTTGAGCTAGTGGACTTCGGGTGGACTGTCTTTGGCGTGAAGATCACGAAGGAGGTTTGATCAACTCGAAGAGGATCCTAGTGGAGTTGCGTGGACCACAACCCGGAGCTATTGAAGAGAAGGACTCGAACTATAAAGGTTGTATGCTCTTTTCTTCTCTTTAAGTTAATCACATCATAAAGGAAAACCTTAATAATCTAGTAATAATCTTGTTAGTCTAACTTATCACCTAATAAAAATTAAAATGTGGCATGCTTGATACCTCTAGAACCTCATGGTGGTGTTAAGGTCGACTTTCATGGTTTCAGAGCTACTAGGCATTGGATGTCGACATATGGGGGGTTCTCACTGTGAGACAGTGTGGCGATGCATAGGCTCTTACCCCCAGGGTGTCCCAAGACCGGAAGGTGTTCCGGTGGGTTGTAGTCCTCGCGAGGGGGCATGCATAAAAAGTAGCTGCCGAGGGACCTGTAGGTGCCATGGCGAACCCATTAGATGGGATGGCTGTCTGACTTTCATGGTATCAGAGCCAAGCTAGAACATTATGAAGGGATTATCTATAGCACCACACTAGGTTTAGGGTTGCATCACACATGCTATAACAAAAATTTAGAGGGTGATAAGCAATTCTAAACATGAATCGAACTAGAAAAATAGAGTAACAAGTTATAGCATCACATACTATAAAGTGTCTAACACTAAGTGAGGTGGAAATACAACCTTTATAGACCTTCTCCTAGACTCCTTGGATTGTATAGGGTTTGAGTCGGTTGGCTTGTATCGTTCCGCGTCCACGATGATCCACCACGAAGTCTCTTTGCACCAAGCTCCAAGCTTCACTTAATCAAGGATGAAGATGAAGCAAACACTCCACTCAAGTGGGTTAGACTAAAGTGAAATGGTGAAGTGGATTTGGATCTCACTACAAAACCTTTTCTTTTTAATCCTTTCTCTTTCTTTTAAAACCCTAGTGGGATTTGAGGGGAGAGAGGAAGAAGGAGATGGCTCAAGCTAAACTCAAGAGAGAGAATAATATGAAAATAATGTGATAACCCTTGCCAAATGTAACACCTTAGAATGTGATTAGTGGTTAGCTATGCATTAATGTGGGGGTTTTAGTAAAAAGTTTACCAAAACGGTTTTCAAATATTTTATCAGATTTTATGAATATTTTATTAGAATTTAATTTGGACTGCACACACATGTGCATGTTAACTAGGGCTAAGTTTGGGGTTAAACCATGTTTAGATAGCCATGGTGGGCTAACCCATTTCATTAGGTTAATGTGAAATTAATTAAGTGTATTAGTTTTTTTTAAATATATTAGTGGTGTTTTGGGGGTTGACTTGAGTTTGGAGAGAGAGAGAGAGAGCATGATGGGCTTGTAGCATGCTAGTAATGATGAGAGAGAGGGGGGTTGACTCTCACCTCTCTTTTCTTTTCTTTTTTTCAAAACACTCATTCTCACATCTCTCTCCCTCTCATTTCTTTGCCCAAACTCACACACTCAGCAAGCAGCAGCAGCAGCAGCAAGCAGCAAGCAGCAGCAGTAGTAGCAACAGCAACAACAACACATCAGCAGCAGCAGCAGCAGAACCCCCTTCTCTTCTTCTTCTTCTTCTTCTTCTTCTCTTGCATCCTAGGACCAACTTGAGGTATAATATTAAAATCAACTTCTTTTTTTGCTAAGCATGTGGTTATTTAGCTTAATTTAGTAATTAATGTGGTTTTAGTGCTAGTTTTGTGAGTTAAGTGGAGTTTAGGCCTAGTTAGGATTTTTATGGCTGAAGTAGCTTAACTAAGTGTTGTTAAGGTCATCTAAACCAAGTTTCTGGACCTGATTTCACTAAAATACCATATTGTTTCAATTTAGTGTTATTTAGCGTTTTAGTTTAGATTTTTATCCATTTTGAGATCTGCTTTTGACCCGGGTGCTTCAGGTAAAATTTGAGTTTACTGGAGCATGCTCACTAGACTTAGATCACACACACAGAACAAGAGACCCCCAGCCCACTTTTAGGCCGCAATTTTATTCATTCTGGCCGCAATTTGCGGCCAGATGGTGGTGTCAGGTGTCGGGGTTTGGGCTGTGGGAGTCTGCTGTATATTTAAGGTTTTTGGTATATACAACTTTTGCCTTTTCCACTCGAGTCAAAATCTTGAACCTAAAGCCTCTTGTTCAATACTTTTTAACTTGTGCGATACGTGCGTTATGTGAGTTGGGTTCGTTGTTCACTGCGCGTCACAGCGAGTCAGGGTGGTTTCAGGCAAGGTTACACACGTTTTGGCGTATCGAGTGCACACGCGTTTAGCTTTCAACGCGAGATTCTCCTTTGATCTTGATATCGTATTTTTGGCAGGATTTAGCCTTATGTGTATTGCTTGTATGTTTTTGGGATTGACCATGGAGAGGTCGGAAGCGGCGCGGAAGGGAAAAGCGGTGGTTGGATCTGGCTAGCACGAGATCATGGGTGAGTAGATGTAACATCTATGGGGGAAAATCGTTTGGATGGCGCAAGACGCCCGATAGTTTAGATAGTTTAAAAACTTCTAGTAGTACTAGCATCTATGACTATAGTGCTTAGTTCATCATCTTGCTGCATTCACGATCCTATATATTTACATACATGTGTGAACTCATCTTATAGGACACTTGCACCATTACCATGATTTTATGCAGCACGAGCACTATTCATGCGGACACACATGCCTTGGTAATTGCTATGCCACAAACACTAGATAACTTGTATAACCTGAAATCTAGAATAATTTCACCATATATGATGCTTAAACCAGTGTTAATGGATTTAAATTCCTCGGGATGAACATGTAGGATTGCTAGTCATACGCATGTACCTCATTACATCATTCGTTCATGCCTAGACTATTAGTAATACATTGCACTTCAACTTGTTGATACTATAGGCATTCATTATCATTGACATGTGCACTTATGATGATTTTCTTGAGAATTTCAGCACTTGAGATTTATGAGATTTTGGGGAAAGCCGCAAGGATTTAATAAACCTGATATTATTTTAAACATTGGGAGTTGCGGTTTTTCTCGTGA
The DNA here is from genome assembly GCA_030015575.1 of Agapanthus africanus. NCBI lineage: Eukaryota > Viridiplantae > Streptophyta > Magnoliopsida > Asparagales > Amaryllidaceae > Agapanthus > Agapanthus africanus. The sequence continues at coordinate 216,434,534 of JASDDO010000004.1, forward strand.
TATGATACATGTGTCGTCCACCATGGGTTTTCTGTTAGTTTTCGAGACCCGTTTGGAGGAGTTGGATGAACCGTCTCGGGTACATGGTGGGCCCGGTAAGGTACCCCGGGGCAAGAAGTTCGAGTTGTAGACGATGAGCCTTGCAGGGTCAGACTACCTACCGGTGATTGTTGGCGCGGCGGATATCCAGAGGGTACCGACTGTGGTCGTGAGATATTGAGATATTGATACTTTGAGATGGGCCAGCTGGACGGCTGGGGCCCGAGATATTGTGATACCGATACTTGAAATTTTGAGATAGTCGTTTGAGGTGTCGATGCTGGACACGGATTTCTGTTGATTCTATTGATATTATGCCGATATTTCAATGAGTTTTCTAAGATGAAAATAATGATTTTCTTATATCAACATATTCAGATCACGGGTTGAACTTGATGCATGTTGCATACATACCTTCTAGTACATAATGCCAGATTAGTATTGTAAAATTGATTCATGTTGCATACATATCTGCTAGTATATCATGCCATATCAGTATCGTTGAGTTATGACACTTTGCGTGCATGCTTACGATAGCCTTTATAGATGTTACTTATTACTCACGAGTTGGCAACTCACCCCCGTTGTGCCACAGTCTTTTTGCAGGTCCGTTCTGTCAGCACTGTAGCGGCGGACGCACTTCATCCTTTTGCTCCTTTTGCTTGGATTGGAGACTTTTGCTCGTAGGTGGGTTGTGAGATTATTTTGTTTCCACCTTGTATATTCATTGTATCTAGTATACTCCATCTACTGTACCTGCTATGTATTGATGTATATTGACCTAGAGATGAGACAGTGAGATTTATGGACTTTTATGTTGTTTCTATGGGTCGAGCTCACTTGAGCCGACATGATACTTATTACTTGTGCCTTTTATGCGTATTTTTGCACATTAATGATTTACATTGTGTGGGATTTGAGTCCGCTTCGACGAAGAGCTAGCTCCCGCTTGGGGATGCCTTATTCATGTTATATGTATATTCCTGTTTTGCACCCGTTTTGGGGCCAATTTTTACAAAGGAGACTCTGCCGAAATTTTCGGGAAATGTGCTGTTGCTCTTAAAAGACTTGATGCGACTTAATTATTTGGAAGTTTCTTTAAGTATTTTGGTTTTCCTTCACTCTATTGCTCTTTTGGTTTGGATTTCTGCGCTTTGGCTTACTTAGATTACGTACGCCTCGAAACGTTTTGTAATTTAAGTGTCAGTCACGTTCCGTACCTTTTCGGGTCGTGACACCAAACTCAAGAGAGTAAGTGAGAGTCATCATGCTAAACTATGGTTACAAAATATCTAGATATTTTGTAACTTGAGTTTAAGCAAAACCATGGGCTAAAACCATGGGCAAATGAAACCATGGTTTTGACTTTGTCAACACTAGAAAATGAGAGTTGAATAGTCAACCATGATTTAATTTGCTATTTTGCTTTTCTCAAATTAACAAAATATATAAATATGTAACCATGTGAGTCTTGCATTGCCGCCACACATATATCATCAACCATGACACATGTATGCTTGCATGTGTGCATCTATATCATCATATACATAAACTCATGCATGTATCATAAAGAAATAGGTTTTAATAAATGAGCTAATGGATTTAATATTAAATCAACACTTAATTTAATAACCTGTTCATATCACATACGACCCGTCCAATAGTAAACGCTCGTTTAAAATACGGTATCCAATACACGCATTTAATCGAGCTCCCGCGCATATCACATATGCACCCCACATCTTTTCGCCTGAGCTAGGAGACTCCTTTGTGGGATTCCAAGACTCGTCAATACGTTAGCAGTAGGCAGTGATCATATCACATCCCCACAAACTGTCAGTGGCACAAGCTGTACGTAACGGCTCCCAGGTATTAAGCGATCAGAAGAAACACAAGCAAACCTGCTAAAACTCCCATCGAGCCAACTGGCAACACTTACCGTACAGTCCGGTCTCTTCGTCAAATATGCTGCATATGTGAGTATAGGGATAGCATTGTCGACCCCAATAACCCAATAAGTCAAGCCGGTATATGGCTCATAACAGATCAAGAAACTACTGAAAACACTTATCAGTAAATCTCAGCAGCCTTAGACAGGGACTTCCTGTTATAGCCAATCGTACATGGTGCAACATCAACCCCCAATACCGGGAGAGACGAAACCCCTCCTATCGCTCATTACCTCCATATGCCTCGGGACTGTACCCAAAATCCACCTGTTTGCACGACTCAGTAGAGCCGTGGTAGGGTGGAGATCAAAATAAAGTGGGAGACACAAAAGACTCTATGACGATCTCGGGTCTACAGACTAATCTGTACCAGTGTCACCTGAGAACTGCTATCCGACGATAGATATAATACCACATTGGAGTTCTTAGCGAGTCCGTTCAGTGTACCCAGTCTCCACTAAACACCCGTATACGATCTTTGGTGTCACCACACCAATGGATATGGGATCATCCATCGTCCATCATATGGGACAAGTAACGTATACGCTAGTCTACTCTGGTGACATCGATGCCCCGTCTCGAAACACCCACGACTAGGAACATTTCAAGGATATGCTCATAGACTACGCATGTTCCACTAGTATGATCCGCATCATAATCTCAGTAGTCCTGCATCATCTTAAGGGCTATATCAACATGTACCAAATGAATGAAAGCATGATCAAATGAACATGTCAAGATAAAAGGTGCAACTAGATACCATACTATCATGTAGAGCAAGAATGTCCCCTAAATATATATATATATATATATATATATATATATATATATATATATATATATATATATATACACATACCGGTACATACACTATCATATAATGTCCTCTAGGGCATACATATATCCAACAATCTCTCACTTGCACTAAGGCCAATTATTGGCGTATCGCATACCCAAACTCTCAAAAAGTCGCTCATGCTGCGGCAAAAGGAGGGCCTTGGTGAGTGGATCCGCGATGTTATCTTTTGTATCTACTCTCCGAATCTCGATCTCGCGGCGATCAACTATCTCCCGGATCAGATGATATCGCCTCAGGATGTGTCTTGATCGCTGATGGGACCTGGGCTCTTTGGCTAATGCCATAGCCCTATTATTATCACAATACAATGGTATTGGATCAATAATGGTCGGAACTACTCCTAGCTACGAGATGAACTTCCTCATGCTGACGACTTCCTTGGCAGCATCATTTGCAGCAATATACTCAGCTTCCATCGTGGAGTATGCAACGGTATCCTGTTTGGAACTTTTTCAACACATCTTGTTAGTGTATATGCCCTAGAGGCCATTACTGTATCATACTAGTATGTATATTACTTAATGGAAGCTTGGGATATTCACCTTGTATATACAATCTTGCTCAAAATAGTAGTATGCTACTTGGTTTATTTCTACTTCAATGTGTACATGTGTTTATCTTTGTATATTGCTTATATACATTAGTGGAGCCCTTAGGATCTTTGCTTGATTACCAGCGATGTGATGGCCGTCACACTAGTGGGGCTGGGTAATCTAGAAGCACATCCTTATGCAGGTCCCTGGTCGCAGGACTATCGAGACAGGGCATCGATACTCCGGAGTAGACCAGCGCATGCGCTTCTCATCCCAGTATGGGAGACGGTCTGTCCAACAGCCGTCAGTACGTCGTACTTGAGATAGTATGCGGGTGCCCGTTAGGTTACGGGTACATTGGACAGGACTCGTCGGGAACTGACCAGTTGGTATTATACCTATCGTCAGTTATCAGTTCCCAGGTGACATGAGTACAGCTTAGTCCGCTGACTTGACACTGTCACTTCGCCTCGGGTGTGTTCCCACTGTACTTTGATCACTACCCTACCACGGCTCAAAGGAGTCGTGCAAACAAGTGGTGGTTGGGTGCAGTCCCGAAGCACTTGGAGGCAGTGACGGTTAGACAGGATTCGTCTCTCCCGGTATTGGGGGTTGACATCACGCTGTGTCTAGGAGAGCCATTACACGAGTAGTCCCTGGCCAGGGCAAACGAGATATACTGGTAGGTTTCCAGTGTTATCTCAGGGTGTTTTGGGCTTCGCTCCGGCACGACTTGTACCGCTATTGGGGGACTGACGTTTACCGCCCCCTAGGCCCGCCATGCGATGTATCAGACGAACAGACCGGACTGTACGGAGAATGTCACACTCAGGCTCAGTAGGAGTTCAGATGGGTTTCGCCTCGTCGGTCTTCTTGTCGGCATTACCTGGGGACCGTTACGCACAGCTAGTGCCGCTTGCGGTCTGTGGTTAAACCCACTGCCAGCGTAGTGTCGAGTCTTTAGAGTCCCACACAGAAAGTTTTTCGCCTTTAGGCAAAAGAGTAGAGGTCGCATGGTATTGCGACAGGTCGCATGGTATTGCGACAGGTCGCATGGTTTTGCGACAGGGTTCGGTCACATCCGTGCACTTGTGCACGTACAGTGTCCGGACAGTTTACACTAGCGGGCTTTGGTTTAAGCCAGATCCTAGTGTACCTTATGGGATTGGATTTATCCAGTTTGCATTCGTGTTCCTCGGAACGCGGATGCGGGTGTGTATGCACAGTTGACAGGGAGGCACAGACAGCGGATTCTCATTAGGGTTGTTGACAGTTGACCGTTGATTTTTTGACTTTTTGCTCAACCCTAATGAGAATTTGATATGTGATTAACTATTATATTAATTAAGTATTATGGTGACTTGGTTGTTGACTTTGTTGACTTGTTGACTTTTGTTGACTTGTTGACTTTGTTGACCGGTTGACTAGGCTTGACTAGTTGACCATCATGATAACCATGGCTATCATTTCATGCCAAAGACTTTTACTTGCTTGTTCATTTAAGTAAAATGAGTGCATGACATGATAAGGTTATGGTTGATTCTACCATCACATAAGACTTTTGTTAATATGATGAGTTATGATTACTTTGGATTATGAGAGAGTGAGAGACAAAAGAGTTGCTCATTTTCTTTCTTGCTCATTCTCTCTCTTGTTCTTGAGCTCTTCACTTTGCTCTCACTCTCATCCTCTTGCTCCCTCTCTTGACTCTATGGTTCATATCTCTCATGTGGTGAGAATCAAGAACCATAGTTAAAATCCCATTCTATTTCTTCTCTACTCACTCTAGTTCACTAGGTTTAGCAAACCAAGTGAACTAGTTTTCTTCAAAGAACGAAGAAGGAGCTAAAGGTTGGAGCTTTCAAGTGGATCTATCTTCGGCGTACGGAGACGACGAGAAGGAGCCATCGGACCACCACCGGAGCTTGAAGAGAAGGAGTTCAAGACAAGCTAGGTATAACCATCTTAATCCGAGTAGCTAAATCTCTTTAGCAAGTTTGCCAGTTTAGTTTAGACACGATCCCGACCTTGTTTAGTCCATGTTGCCTCTTGCGATAAAAATTTATTTTTTTATACCGTTTCCGCCTCCCCGTAAGCACCGGGGGTCGCAACGTGGACTTACATTGGTATCAGAGCCTAACTAAACTTAAACTAGCTTGGTAGTGAAGTGTAACGAAGTTCGGAAACGAAAAATCACAAAACCGGAAAAATTACAAAACCTGAGTTTCTGTTGAAATTTTTTTGGCTCAAAATGAAAAACTTTATACTTGTAAAATCGTCTCAGGGTTTTGTGAGTGCACCCATGAAAAACGATCCACTGTTGCGCTCAAAGCGCCGCTATTCCGCGGCACGAGGTAGGCATGTGCCGCGGAACCGCCGCGCTTTGTCGTCTTCTCTGCATCGTTTTTCGTGCAGTGTGTGTCTGTGTTGGTTTTGGGATTTTTGAAATATATTATATGTGCCCAGATTTTCCAGAAAAGAAATTTACTTTTGGGGTCCTATAATTCCGTATTTTTTCCGAACTTCACTGCACTTTGACTATGATGGTTATATCTGTGATGTTTGCATGTATTGAACGTCGGCTAATCGCTATAAGTCGATTAGTCGGGGTTATACATGATCTGTAATGTGATGGAATGTGTATATAAATATGTTGGATTGTCGCGGGTGAATAGCCGGGGGTTGTGAGACGAGAGTTTTCTTTTCTTGCAATTTCATGTAAATTTGTAAATTGATGTAATAATTATTTGTATGGCCGCACAACCGGGTCGGGGTTGTAGCCGTCATTGTATAATTTCTTTTTACTGTTTTTGCTCCTAGGATAGACCCATGGAGGGGTGCACAAACTACCGGGTATGCCGAAGTGTCGAGTGGCCTACTCATGGAGATGAGGGAGGTTGCTACGCTTCGGGTACTTGGCGGGTAGTTTGCCGCACCCGTAGGGGTCTTGGGTGGGGTATTGGCTATTCACCGTGACCGTGTAATCTGTTTTTGTTACAGGCTCGTACAAATTACAGATTCCTAGTATATCCAATGTATTTATCTGTGATCTGAAATGTCTATCATTGCTTTCTATTTAGGCGTTGCTTATGTTTTACAGACGCGCTAGCCCAGCCCCCGCTCTGTCGTTAGTTAAGTAACCTAACGGGTAATGACGGGGCCTAGTGGCGAATGCGAATGGCATAAGCGTACGTCATATTTTGGTTGTTTTCTGCAATGGTAGGATTAAATGATGGGACGCATTAAAAGAACTAATGCAAGAATATCACGCATTAAAAGAACTAATGCAAGATAATAAACCAAGTTAAAGTCGTTGGAACACTTTCGAAAAACCACTCGGTTCTTTTCAAAACAAACTTTTAAAATACGGAGTTTGAGCCACTCCTTTTAAAAGCTATCTCGTTCCATCGACCAAATCAAGTTCACTACGTTCACGGTTTTGCCAAAACCATTCGTAGCCCTCCGTCGTTTCGCATGAATAGTCAATAGTATTCAAGCTGTGTATGTTGGCCAAAGTCAAGGCACAGTGATTGGTAGCTATTGGGTGTTCATGTGTAGCATAGATAGATGCGTTGGTTTGGGACAGTCGTACTGCCATTTTGGCCAAAGTCAAGGGTAGGTACGGATGGATCCAAATTAACCTGGATAATGACGGGTAGAACTTGACATGTGACTTATGATATTTTGGCCAAAGTCAAGGTCATAAGAGCATGGGGAAAAAATCCACATCGGGAGTTTCATAAGTACTGAAACTTGCTAGATTTTCATACCATTTGGAGTGTGATGATTCTGGTAGGATTCCTTCAGTTTCGTCACGCAATGATATTTGGATCCCGATCCTACTGTGAGTATATGCTACTCCTCGGGAAATTTCTCACTTAACGATCAATGCTATAAACCTAGTAGGTGCCTAGAAAGGTGTTAGCGGGGCTACGCCCCCAGGGAAAAGAGGTTCTCTAATTAAGGAACTTCGCGAAAGCGTTGGAAAACCTCCTTCGAAGTACCGACACCAGCCTGGCCGAACGGTTAAGCAAGTATTGTACGGTAGGATTGATCCTGACTAATTCTTCCTTTATGGTTTGAGGAGGGATTCGAGAAACAGTGGGGGCCATCCTGTTTAGACAAACTAAAAATCACTCTAAACTTGCAAGAGCATCATGCTGAGTGTTTTCCTCTTCTCTCCAAATTGCAGCGACCAATCAACATGACTGGACTTAAGTTACTCCTAGATAAAAACAAACTGACAGGGCCAAACTACAAAGATTGGCTCAGGAATGTCAAGATAGCAATCACTTATGACAAGCTGGGGTATCTTCTTACCACCAAAGCTCCCCCTGTCCCTGGTCCAACTTCCAGCGTCGCGGATAAGGAAATCCGCAAGACTTGGGAGATTGATAGCGCGAAGGCCAAATGCCTCCTGCTTGCCTCGATGGACAACGAACATCAGAGGAGGCATGAGAATATGGACATGGAATCCATATTGCTCCATACAAAAGAACTGTATGGAGAGCAATCACGTATCGCAAGATACGAAGCGTCGAAAAAGTTATTCTCGACAAGAATGGCCGTCGGATCATCAGTAGCCGAGCACGTGCTAAAGATGATCGGCTACATTGAGGAGCTCGCTGACCTAGGGATCACATTGGAGAGTGAGCTATATACGGATATAGTTCTCCAGTCCCTTCCTTCCACTTACGCCCAGTTTATACTGAACTTCAACCTACAAGAAAAAGAGGTTGAACTTTCAGAGCTCCTCAACATGCTGAGGAGCGCAGAGGGCACCCTACAGAAAGGTAGGGATACATCCACTTTGTTTGTAGGAGGCTCATCTTCTTCTAGGTCCAAGGCGAAAGCCAAGGGGAAGAAGAAGAAGGCCCCCGCCAAACCAAGGGGCGGTGTAAGTAAAGTGGATACGAAGGGAAAAGGTAAAGCAACAAAGATAGCGGGGAAGCTTGTGGATAAGGAAGAATGCTTCTATTGTCATAAGAAAGGACACTGGAAGAATGATTGCAGGGCCTGGAAGGCCAGAACACAGGAATTGAAGCAGGTTGAAGCTTCAGCTTCAGGTGTGTATGTTATTGAAAACTGTCTTTCAATAAACTCTACTTCCTGGGTATTGGATACCGGATCAGGATCTCATATTTGTAATTCTTTGCAGGCGTTGAGAAACCGTAGGGTTTTGAAGGCAGGTGACATGACCCTCAGAGTTGCGAACGGAGCTAGCATGGATGCTAAAGCCGTGGGGGACTATCACCTGGGAATGTCAGATGGACATGTTTTGGTTTTGCGTAATTGCTTTTTTGTACCCAACGCAACTTGTAATATCATTTCTGTATCTTTAGTTTCTAAAGAAGGTTATGAATTTGCGTTTGTAAGTAATGTTGTGAACATTCACCTTAATCAAGTTTTGATTGGGTCAGGTACTTTGAGTAATGGTATATACGTGTTAAACCAACCACAGATTTTTAATGTCCAGAATACACACAAAAGAAAGTCTCCAGAAATAAATCAGACTTTCTTATGGCATTGTAGATTGGGTCACATCAATGAGAGAAGGTTGACGAAGTTACATACAGAAGGGTATTTGAATGCGTTCGAATATCAGTCGTATGCCACTTGTCAATCCTGTCTCAAAGGAAAGATGACAAAGACTCCGTTTACTGGACATGGAGTAAGAGCGAGCGAGCTCTTGGGACTCGTACACAGTGACGTGTGCGGTCCAATGTCTACGCATGCCCGAAGCGGACATTCTTACTTCATTACTTTTACGGATGACTTCTCAAGGTACGGCTATGTCTTCTTAATGAAACATAAGTCCGAGGCTTTTAGAAAATTCCAGGAGTATAAGAATGAAGTAGAGAAACAGACCGGCAAAAGCATTAAGATTCTAAGATCGGATCGAGGTGGAGAATACTTAAGTGCCGAATTCCTGAATTACTTAAAAGAGAACGGAATTCTCTCTCAGCTTACTCCTCCATACACCCCGCAACATAACGGTGTATCGGAGAGACGGAACCGAACCCTATTGGATATGGTTCGGTCCATGATGAGTAACGCTGAGTTTCCGCGATCATTCTGGGGATATGCGCTAGAATCGGCCGCATACCTTTTGAACCGAGTTCCCACTAAGACTGTGCCTACTACGCCATTTGAGATATGGTGTGGGAAGAGACCCCATCTTAATCATATTAAGATATGGGGAAGTCCAGCTTTTGTCAAAAAGCAGCATGCAGACAAGCTCGAGGCACGCTCAGTACTGTGCAAGTTTGTGGGATATCCAAAGAATTCCAAGGGATATTTCTTCTACTGCGAAGAGGAACAAAAAGTTCTTGTTTCTCGTCATGCCCACTTTCTAGAACACCAGTTCATAGAAAAGGAAATAAATGGGAGCGCAGTAGAACTGGAAGAGATTCCAGAACCACGGACTATTACTGAAAGTTTAGTGGAACCAGAGGGTTCGGAAGAACAGGACATTCCTACGCCGCTCCGCAGAAGTAGTAGGCAGTCTCATCCGCCCGAGAGATACTACGGTTTTCTCATAGACGGGGATAGAGAGGATTGCATCATAGATTATGATGAGCCTACTAGCTTCCAGCAGGCCGTTCAGAGCGTTGACTCAGTGAAATGGCTGGATGCAATGCGGACCGAAATGGAGTCCATGTACACCAACAAGGTATGGACGTTGGACATTGCTCCAGATGGGGTAAAACCCGTAGGATGCAAGTGGATCTTCAAAAGGAAGATTGGTGTAGATGGACAGGTTGAGACCTATAAAGCTAGGCTGGTAGCAAAGGGTTTTCGTCAAAGACCTGGTTTGGACTATGACGAAACCTTTTCTCCAGTAGCCATGCTGAAATCCATTCGGATCCTTCTTGCCATTGCTGCCTTCCACGATTATGAGATTTGGCAAATGGACGTAAAGACAGCTTTTCTAAATGGAAATTTAGAGGAGTGTGTCTATACGGACCAGCCAGAGGGTTTCATTCAGAGTGGGAGCAGCGGAAAGGTGTGCAAGTTGCTTAAGTCCATCTATGGACTAAAGCAGGCATCGCGGAGTTAGAACATCTGCTTTGATTAGACGGTCAAAGAATTTGGCTTTATCAAAAATCCAGATGAACCATGCATCTATAGTAGATTTGTAGCGAGAACTGCAGTATTCCTCGTTTTATACGTGGATGACATTCTCTTAATAGGAAATGACATTCCTATGCTACAATCTGTCAAGGGGTTCTTGTCACACAGGTTCTCCATGAAAGACCTGGGTGATGCCTCATACATTCTGGGTATCCGGATCTACCGTGACAGATCCAAGAGGATATTAGGACTTTCACAGTCCGGGTACATCGACACCATACTGAAGAGATTCAGTATGGAAGATTCCAAGCGCGGTAACCTACCGGCTTGTCACGGGATCACCCTCTCTAAAGAGATGTCTCCCAAGACTGATTTAGAGAGGGATCGCATGTCTATTATACCCTACGCTTCTGCGGTAGGCTCTATAATGTATGCGATGTTGTGTACCAGACCGGATGTAGCTTATGCACTGAGTGTGGTAAGCCGGTATCAGTCTAACCCTGGGGAGAAACACTGGAGAGCGGTAAAGAACATTCTCAAGTACCTGAGAAGGACTAAGGAGATGTTCTTGGTGTATGGCGGAAAAGACCTCCAGATCGAGGCCTTTGCTGACTCCAGCTTCCAGAGTGACAAGGATGATTCCAAGTCCATGTCGGGTTTTGTCTTTACCCTCAATGGAGGGGCGGTGTGTTGGAAGAGTTCCAAACAGGAAACCGTTGCAGACTCGACGATGGAAGCGGAATACATTGCTGCATCTGATGCCGCAAAAGAAGCTGTCTGGATGAGGAAGTTCTTGAAAGAACTTCAGGTGGTTCCGTCCATTGTTGATCCAATACCTCTGTATTGCGACAACAACGGGGCTATAGCTTTAGCGAAGGAACCCAGGTCCCATCAGAGATCCAGGCACATCTTGAGGCGGTATCACCTGATCAGGGAGATCGTGGATCGCCAGGAGATCGAGGTTCGGAGAGTCGCTTCAGAGGACAACACTGCAGATCCATTCACCAAGGCCCTACCCCAGACTCAGTTCGAGCGGCTGATCGAGATGATAGGTCTTCGATACGCCAGTACATGGCCTTAGTGCAAGTGGGAGATTGTTAGTGTATATGCCCTAGAGGCCATTACTGTATCATACTAGTATGTATATTACTTAATGGAAGCTTGGGATATTCACCTTGTATATACAATCTTGCTCAAAATAGTAGTATGCTACTTGGTTTATTTCTACTTCAATGTGTACATGTGTTTATCTTTGTATATTGCTTATGCACATTAGTGGAGCCCTTAGGATCTTTGCTTGATTACCAGCGATGTGATGGCCGTCACACTAGTGGGGCTGGATAATCTAGAAGCACATCCTTATGCAGGTCCCTGGTCGCAGGACTATCGAGACAGGGCATCGATACTCCGGAGTAGACCAGCGCATGCGCTTCTCATCCCAGTATGGGAGACGGTCTGTCCCACAGCCGTCAGTACGTCGTACTTGAGATAGTATGCGGGTGCCCGTTAGGTTACGGGTACACTGGACAGGACTCGTCGGGAACTGACCAGTTGGTATTATACCTATAGTCAGTTATCAGTTCCCAGGTGACATGAGTACAGCTTAGTCCGCTGACTTGACACTGTCACTTCGCCTCGGGTGTGTTCCCACTGTACTTTGATCACTACCCTACCACGGCTCAAAGGAGTCGTGCAAACAGGTGGTGGTTGGGTGCAGTCCCGAAGCACTTGGAGGCAGTGACGGTTAGACAGGATTCGTCTCTCCCGGTATTGGGGGTTGACATCGCGCTGTGTCTAGGAGAGCCATTACACGAGTAGTCCCTAGCCAGGGCAAACGAGATATACTGGTAGGTTTCCAGTGTTATCTCAGGGTGTTTTGGGCTTCGCTCCGGCACGACTTGTACCGCTATTGGGGGACTGACGTTTACCGCCCCCTAGGCCCGCCATGCGATGTATCAGACGAACAGACCGGACTGTACGGAGAATGTCACACTCAGGCTCAGTAGGAGTTCAGATGGGTTTCGCCTCGTCGGTCTTCTTGTCGGCATTACCTGGGGACCGTTACGCACAGCTAGTGCCGATTGCGGTCTGTGGTTAAACCCACTGCCAGCGTAGTGTCGAGTCTTTAGAGTCCCACACAGAAAGTTTTTCGCCTTTAGGCAAAAGAGTAGAGGTCGCATGGTTTTGCGACAGGGTTCGGTCACATCCGTGCACTTGTGCACGTACAGTGTCCGGACAGTTTACACTAGCGGGCTTTGGTTTAAGCCAGATCCTAGTGTACCTTATGGGATTGGATTTATCCAGTTTGCATTCGTGTTCCTCGGAACGCGGATGCGGGTGTGTATGCACAGTTGACAGGGAGGCACAGACAGCGGATTCTCATTAGGGTTGTTGACAGTTGACCGTTGATTTTTTGACTTTTTGCTCAACCCTAATGAGAATTTGATATGTGATTAACTATTATATTAATTAAGTATTATGGTGACTTGGTTGTTGACTTTGTTGACTTGTTGATTTTTGTTGACTTGTTGACTTTGTTGACCGGTTGACTAGGCTTGACTAGTTGACCATCATGATAACCATGGCTATCATTTCATGCCAAAGACTTTTACTTGCTTGTTCATTTAAGTAAAATGAGTGCATGACATGATAAGGTTATGGTTGCTTCTACCATCACATAAGACTTTTGTTAATATGATGAGTTATGATTACTTTGGATTATGAGAGAGTGAGAGACAAAAGAGTTGCTCATTTTCTTTCTTGCTCATTCTCTCTCTTGTTCTTGAGCTCTTCACTTTGCTCTCACTCTCATCCTCTTTCTCCCTCTCTTGACTCTATGGTTCATATCTCTCATGTGTTGAGAATCAAGAACCATAGTTAAAATCCCATTCTATTTCTTCTCTACTCACTCTAGTTCACTAGGTTTAGCAAACCAAGTGAACTAGTTTTCTTCAAAGAACGAAGAAGGAGCTAAAGGTTGGAGCTTTCAAGTGGATCTATCTTCGGCGTACGGAGACGACGAGAAGGAGCCATCGGACCACCGCCGGAGCTTGAAGAGAAGGAGTTCAAGACAAGCTAGGTATAACCATCTTAATCCGAGTAGCTAAATCTCTTTAGCAAGTTTGCTAGTTTAGTTTAGACACGATCCCGACCTTGTTTAGTCCATGTTGCCTCTTGCGATAAAAATTTGTTTTTTTATACCGTTTCCGCCTCCCCGTAAGCACCGGGGGTCGCAACGTGGACTTACACATCTCCCCTCCATTGAGGGTAAAGACAAACCCAGAGATAGATTTGTTGTCATCCTTATCACTCTGGATGCTAGAATCGGTAAAGGCCTCCATTTGGAGATCTCCATTACCATATACCAAGAACATTTCCTTAGTCCTCGCAAGTACTTAAGAATGTTCTTCACTGCTGTCCAGTGATTCTCCCCTGAGTTGGATTGATACCTGCTTACTACACCCAGTGCATAAGCTACATCAAGGCGTGTACATAACATTGTATACATTATAGATCCTACAGCAGAAGCGTAGGGTATAATGCTCATGCGAGCTCTCTCTCTTCATCAGTCTTTGGGCAAAAGTCCTTAGAGAGAGTGACTCCATGACTAGCGGGTAAGGAACCCCGCTTGGAGTCTTCCATACTAAACCTCTTTAGGATGGTGTTAATGTACCTGGTTTTGGACATTCCCAATAACCGTTTAGATCTATCCCTATAGATCTTTATGCCCAATATGTACGAAGCATCGCCCAGGTGCTTCATGGAGAACCTTTGTGATAAGAACGGTTTGACCGATTGTAGCATAGGAAAGTCGTTTCCTATCAGAAGAATGTCATCCACGTACAATACGAGGAATGTGACAGTACTTCCCACAATCTTCTTATAAACACAAGGTTCATCAGGATTTTGGCGAAATCAAACTCTTTGATAACATCATTAAAACAGATGTTCCAACTCCGTGATGCCTGCTTTAATCCATAAATGTATTTAATCAACCTACATGATTTCCCGCTGCTCCCACTATCAATGAAGCCCTCTGGCTGATCTATATAAATGTACTCTTCTAAATCACCATTTAGAAAAGCAGTTTTAACGTCCATCTGCCAGATTTCATAGTCGTAGAGAGCAGCAATAGCAAGTAGGATCCGAATGGATTTAAGCATGGCTATAGGAGAAAAGGTTTCGTCATATTCCAGTCCTGGTCTTTGTCGAAATCCTTTCGCCATAAGCCTTGCCTTATAGGTCTCTACCTGCCCATCTACATCGATCTTTCTCTTAAAGATCCATTTGCACCCTACGGGTTTTAACCCAGAGGGTACAACATCCAAAGTCCACACTTTGTTGGTGTACATAGACTCCATTTCGGATCTCATGTCATCTAGCCACTTCACAGAGTCACCACTCGTGATAGCTTGCTGAAAACTGGTAGGGTCATCATCATCCATGATGCAGTCTTCTCCATCACCATCAATGAGAAAACCGTAGTATCTCTCCGGTAGGTGAGAAGTCCTACCAGATCTACGGAGCTGCTGAGGTTCATTAAGTTCTATTTCAACATTAGGTTCAACCAAGTCGTCATTTGTAACTTGTGTCTCTAGAACCTCTTCTAGATCTACCACATTGCCATCAGTATCATTTGGAAAATCTCATTTTCTAAAAATGTGGCATTTCAAGAAACAAACACCCTTTGTTCCTCCTTGTGGTAGAAATGATATCCATATGAATCTTTTGGATATCCTATAAATAAACATTTGAACCATCATGTCTCGAGTTTGTTAGGATTCTGCTTTTTGACAAAAGCCGGACAACCCCAAATCTTAACTCGTTTAAGAGATAGTCTCTTCCCATACCATATCTCATATGGAGTGGTAGACACGGTCTTGGTCGGAACCCTGTTCCACAAAAAAGCTGCAGTCTCCAATGCATGCCCCCAAAAGGAGAGGGGCAACTGGGCATCACTCATCATGGATTGTACCATATCTAATAGGGTTCAATTCCGCCGCTCTGACACACCGTTGTGCTGTGGTGTATAAGGGGGAGTGAGCTGAGAGAGAATCCCATTCTCTTTTAGGAAGTTCAAAAACTCTGTACTAAGATACTCTCTACCTCGATCTGATCGAAGTATCTTGATGCTCATTCCAGTTTGTTTTTCTGCTTCAAGTTTGTACTCCTTGAATTTCTCGAATGCTTCAGACTTATGCTTTATCAAAAACACATGAACGAATCTTGAGAAATCATCAGTAAAAGTTATGAAGTAAGAAAAATCGCCTCTCGCATGTGTAGACATTGGCCCACATACATCACTATGTATGAGGCCCAAGAGCTCAGTAGCTCTTTCTCCGTGTCCAGTAAACGGAGTTTTGGTCATTTTCCCTTTGATACAAGACTGGCAAGTCGCATAAGATTTATATTCAAAAGAATTTAAATATCCATCTTTATGAAGCTTGTTTAGTCTTGTTTCATTAATATGACCAAGTCTACAATGCCAAAGAAAAGCTTCATTTATATCTGAAATTTTATTTTGTTTGTATGTTGTATGTTGAAAACTGTGTGTTGATTAAGGACGTATATCCTATTATTAAGTGTGCCACAACCAATCAACTCTTGATTAAGTTTAATGTTCATAACATTGTGCTGCAATATAAAATGATATCCTTCATTGTCCAACAAAAAAAACGGATATAATATTACAAAGCATGCTTGGTACAAAATAACATGGGTTCAAAACCAATATACAACCCGATGGCAACCCCAGATGATACTCTCCCACTGAAACTGCATGTACATTAGAACTATTTCCAACCCGGAGAGTATGATCACCTGTCTTCAAAACTCTGCTATTTCTCAGCCCCTGCACAGAATTGCTAATATGAGAACCTGAACCGGTATCCAATACCCAGGAAGCAGAGTTTGTAGAAAAACAGATTTCAGTTACGAACACACCTGAAGCTGAAGCATCACCATGCTTCCCTTTCTTGAGACCAAGGTACTCAGTACAATTCCGCTTCCAGTGTCCCGTCTTCTTGCAATAGAAACATTCTCCTTTTCCCGACTCCGCATCTTTGTATTTGACTTTCCCCTTTGCCTTTTTTATTCCACCTCTCGGCTTGGTGGATTTCTTCTTGTTCTTTCCATTGGCCTTGGCTTTTAGGATGGAAGAAGAAGATTGTCCAACAAGCAGGGAGGGAGACTTCGCCTTAAGCGTGCTCTCCGCATTTCTCAACATATTGAGAAGTTCGGGTAGTGACTTCTCCATGTTGTGCATGTTGAAGTTCAGTATGAAAGGAGCAAAGGCATAGGGAAGAGACTGTAAAACAATATCTGTATATTGCTCATTGTCCATTGTCCATCCGAGGCCCTCAAGCTCTTCAATAAGAGCTGTCATCTTCAAAACGTGGTCGCCTACTGAAGTGCCAGGAGCGATCCGCATCTGAAATAGCATTTGAGATGCTTCGTATCGTAGGATACTTGATTGCTCTCTATACAACTCCTTTGTATGGAGAAAGATGGATTGAACATCCATCTCCTCGTGCTGCTTTTGATGTGTATTGTCCATCGATGCAAGCGCGAGGCATTTTGCAATGGCACAGTCAATATCCCATGTTTTGTAGATCTCCCTATCCGCAACCAAAGATTCAGGGCCTGGTTTGGGCGGGGCTGTGGCAGTGAGAACATATGATACTTTATCATATGTGAGAGCAATGTTAATGTTCTTCAACCAGTCTTTATAGTTCGGTCCGGTAAGCTTATTTTTCTCTAATAGTAGCTTAAGTCTAGTCATGGTTATCTGCCATTAGGAGAGAGAAAAGAATACACTCAGCAAAAGCTCTTGCAAAGATTAGATTGGTTTATTATATTATCTAATCGTTGTCTCCCACTGCTTTTATCAAATTCTCCTTCAAACCTTAAAAGGAAAAAATTAGCCAGGATTAATTACATTCTACAACTTCGCTAACCGTTCAGCCAGGCCAGTGCTGGTACTTCTGAGGGAGGTTCCCCATGCTTTCGCACGGACCTAATTAAAATAAACCTCATTTTCCCAGAGGCATAACCCCGTTGACACCTTTCTAGACACCTAATGAGTTAGCTAATTGTAAAGTTCAAAATTCTCCCAGGAGCAACTATTGCTCACAGTGGGATCGGGATCCTACTATCACATAGAAGGTATGCAATCTCATTGCAAATTTCAACACTTGAAACTCCCGATATGGATTTTACCCCTAGCACTTATGACCTATACTATAATCAACATATCATATGTACTAGTCAAGTTCTACCCGTCATTTCGTGATTAATTAGACCCACCCATATGACCCTTGAATATAATCAACATAATCACATGAATGTCTTAATTAATCTCATCATATGTTTGTGTAGGAAGACATCACTTAGCTACCATACACTAAGCCTTGACTATAATCAACATACGTAGCACGAATACTAAGTACTCTACTTCCTAAAATGATGGAGGGTTGCGTATAGTTTTTAAGAAAACCTTTAACGTTTTGAACTTGATATCGTTGTAGAATCTAATGGTTTAAAAAAGGAGTGGCTTACGCTCCGCCTTTTGAAATCTTGCTTTTTCATAAAAAGCCGAGTAGGTTTTAAATCTGATTCTAGAACATCTTTTTAGGTTTATTTTGTTTACATTAATTATATTAATGTAGTCCCATCATTTAAGTCCTTAAGCCATTACGGAAAAGAAACGAAAATAGAACGTACGCTTATGCCATATGCATTCGCCATAATGTCCCGTTATGTACCGTTAGGTTACTTAACTAACGGCAAAGCGGGGCGGGACTAGCGCGGATGCAAAACATAAGCAACGTTTATTATATAGCATATATATAATATATCATTCGTCTCAACATATAAAGTAATCACATTACAGAATATCTACAGCAAAAGCACATATATGAAAATACAGGATATACTAGGAGTTCCGTATTTTGTATTTAGCCAACAATAGAAAATATGGATTCCACGGTCCCGATGAACAGCCAAGCCCACACCCCTAGACCCTTACGAGAGCAGCAAGTGACCCTACCAATTCTAGAGTTTAGGAGACCCGGTCTCGACTCCTCGAGATGCCTCCCACTGAACCCTAGAACCCGGTCACTTGTGCTCCCCTCCTTGGGTCTATCCTAATGCGGAAAATTAAATAATATACAACAATGGTGACATCATCCACAACCCGGAAGTGCCCCAATAAAATAATATTACATACAATTAATTTTACATGAATGAAAAGAAAAACTCTCATCTCACATAACCCCCCCGGCTATTCATTCACGAAGATCCTGAATATCATATCTCAGCAACACATAATATCGCATATCATCAATGTAAGTAAGTATGCGTACCCCAATTGTTGTTGATATATAGCAACGAAACCGGCGATACACAACATACTACACTTACGGTCGCAGAAAAGAAAGTGAAAAACTACAACATTTTGAATCAACACTGCCTTTAGACATCATAAACCCGGAATATCACATATTCAGGATTTCATGCCTAACAATGCAAATCTTATATTTAGGTCTCAACCATGAAAACACCTTTTCAAAAGAAGCCACGTAATTCAACAAGATTCCCAATTCTACCGAGACCAAAATATTAGATTTACACGCAATTAATTACTTTTCACAAAACTAATTAGTGTAGATTCCAATTATTGTATCACATTCATAAATAAACTAGGCTCGATTAAAACATCCAATCGATCGATCAATCATTCAAAGAATTCTCAGATGGCTCAACACTTGATTCAGATCAAAATATACCAGAGACTGCATGAAGCACATATGGGCCAGCACAAGAAGGCACAGTCCAAGCCTCACCAACGCCGCCGCGGAACCGCCACCAAAAGACCATTTTGGCCACGGTTCCGCGGTCGTTAAGTTGAGTTAGGACTTCGTTCTTCTTGGGGGCCCATACAATACCCTGCATGATTTTCTGAGTATTTTTAATATGAAAAATTCCAACATTTTAAAAAATTTCCAGTGATGACTACTTTGGATGTCGGTTTTCGTCCGTTCGAAGTTTTTAACGTCGTCTAGGTTACTCTAAAGTTCTAGCTTGGCTCTGATACACCTGTAGGGATTATCTATAGCACCACACTAGGTTTAGGGTTGCATCACAAATGCTATAACAAAAATTTAGAGGGTGCTTAGCAATTCCAAACATGAATCGAACTAGAAAAATAGAGTAACAAGCTATAGCATCACATACTATAAAGTGTCTAACACTAAGTGAGGTGGAAATACAACCTTTGTAGACCTCCTCCTAGACTCCTTGGATCGTGTAGGGTTTCAGTCGGTTGGCTTGTATCTTTCTGCGTCCACGATGATCCACCACGAAGTCTCTTTGCACCAAGCTCCAAGCTTCACTTAATCAAGGATGAAGATGAAGCAAACACTCCACTCAAGTGGGCTAGACTAAAGTGAAATGGTGATGTGGGTTTGAATCTCACTACAAAACCTTTTCTTTTAAAACCCTAGTGAGCTTTGAGGAGAGAGAGGAAGAAGGAGATGGCTCAAGCTAAACTCAAGAGAGAGAATAATTTGAGAATAATGTGATAACCCTTGCCAAACTCAAGAGTGTAAGTGAGAGTCGTCATGCTAAACTATGGTTACAAAATATCTTGATATTTTGTGACTTGAGTTTAAGCAAAACCATGGGCTAAAACCATGGGCAAATGAAACCATGGTTTTGACTTTGTCAACACTAGAAAATGAGAGTTGAATAGTCAACCATGATTTAATTTGCCATTTTTCTTTTCTCAAATTAACAAATATATAAATATGTAACCATGTGAGTCTTGCATTGCCACCACCAATGTACCATCAACCATGACACATGTATGCTTGCATGTCTGCATCGATATCATCATATACATACACTCATGCATGCATCATAAAGAAATAGGTTTTAATAAATGAGCTAATGGATTTAATATTAAATCAACACTTGATTTAATAACCTGATCATATCAAATACGACCCGTCCAATAGTAAACGCTCGATTAAAATAAGGTATCCAATACACGCATTTAATCGATCTCCCGCGCATATCACATATGCACCCCACATCTTTTCGCCTGAGCTAGGAGACTCCTTTGTGGGACTCTAAGACTCGTCAATACACTAGCAGTAGGCAGTGATCATATCACATCCCCACAAACCGTCAGTTGCACAAGCTGTACGTAACGGCTCCCAGGTATTGAGTGATCAGAAGAAACACATGCAAACCTACTAAAACTCCCATCGAGCAAACTGGTAACACTTACCGTACAGTCCGGTCTCTTCGTCAAATATGCTGCATATGTGAGTCTAGGGATGGCATCGTCGACCCCAATAACCCAATAAGTCATGCCGGTATATGGCTCATAACAGATCGAGAAACTACTGATAACACTTATCAGTAAATCTCAGCAGCCCTGGCTAAGGACTTCTAGTTATAGCCAATCGTACATGGTGCAACATCAACCCCAATACCAGGAGAGACAAAACCCTTCCTATCGCTCATTTCCTCCATATGCCTCGGGACGGTACCCAAAATCCACATGTTTGCACGACTCAGTTGAGCCGTGGTATGGTGGAGATCAAAGGACAGTGGGAGACACACAAGACTCTATGACGATCTCGGGTCTACAGACTAACCTGTACAAGTGTCACCTGAGAACTGCTATTCGACGATAAATATAATACTATATAGGAGTTCTCGGCGAGTCCGTTCAGTGTACCCAGTCTCCAGTGAGCACCCGTATACGATCTTCGGTGTCACCACACCAATGGATATGGGATTATCCATCGCCCATCATATGGGACAAGTAACATATACGCTAGTCTACTCTGGTGACATCGATGCCCCGTCTCGATACACCCACGACTAGGAACATTTCAAGGATATGCTCATAGACTACACATGTCCCACTAGTATGATTCGTAACATAATCTCAGTAGTCCTGCATCATCCTAAGGGCTATATCAACATGTACCAAATGAATGAAAGCATGATCAAATGAACATGTCAAGATAAAAGGTGCAACCAGATAGCATACTATTATGTCGAGCAAGAATGTCCCCTGAATACACACCCACACACACATACCGGTGCATACACCATCATATAATGGCCTCTAGGGCATACATATATGAAACACATTAGGGTAACTTATAGCGACGTTAAAAATCCACCGTTTTTGTCGCGCAAAAACTGCCGATAAAAACAGTTTCAAAATTGATGTTTCGAGTTGTTTACACACCCCGCGGGCTGATGGTTCGAACCGAGAAGCTGCGGGGTGGAGTGTGCGCACCCTGGGGACACCTCGGGGGGACCGAATGGCTGGGCTCACTCCCTAAGACCACCACAAGGTGGTCTTGGCGGTGGGGACCGAAAACTGCCCCACCATAGGCAGTTTCGGGTCGCATCACCCCCTAGCCACCTCGAGGTGGACTCAGGGGTGGGGTACCCCCTCTTGGCCCTCCATTCAACACTTAATCTTGGGTCTTCACCCCCATGAAGATTCGGGCGAGTTTCGAGTTCGTTTCGACTCCCGGATTGGCTTAAAACAATCGGTTTTAGAACTTTAGCTCACTGGATTTTTCAAGTGTTGGAAAAATTGGTTTGTTTGCTAATTACGGGCGGAATTTTAATGTCGCGGTTACTATACAAGCTTTGTGATGTGTGATACAATTAATAGAATCCGGATTAATTAGTTTTATGAAAACTAAGTTAGTATATTGTAAAGCTAGCCGTTTAGTCTCAATTGATCGATTGCCACGAAGTTTTGATTCGGATCAAAACTCCGTCGCAATTGCGTATTGTACGCGATCATTAAGTCGGGAATCTTTTTGAATTATCCGACAGCCAATTGAAAAGAGTTTTCAATTTGAGACTAAAATGCAAGTTTTACATGTTAGGCATAAAATCCGGAATATGAGATATTCCGGGTTTATGATGTCTAAGGATATTGCGGATTCTAATCATTGGAGTTTTCTATTTCTTTTCTGCGACCGTAAGTGTAATATGTAAGGTATCCCAATCTCGTTGCTATATGTCAAAGAGTTTTCAGTATACGCATATTTTATTACGTTGATGACATGAGATGTTATGTGTTGCTGTTGATATGATTCATTGGATCGTCGTGATTGAATAGCCGGGGGGGGTTTATGTGAGATGAATTTTTTTATATTTTCATTCATGTAAAATTCAATGTTATATTCTTTTATTGCAGCACTTCCGGGTTGAGGATGATGCCACCATTGTTGTATATTATTAGCTTTTCAGCATTAGGATAGACCCAAGGTGGGGAGCACAAGTAACCGGGTTCTAGAGTCCAGTGGGAGACCATCTCAAGGAGTTGAGACCGGGTCTCCTAACTCTAAAATTGGCAGGGTTACTTGCCGTTCTCGTAGGGGTCTAGGGATGTGGGTTTGGCTATTCATCACGACTGTGGAATCCGTGTTTTACATTGTTGGCTAAATTTAAAACACGGACATCCTAGTATATCCAATATTTCATATGTTGTTCTGCTGCTTATTTCTGTAATGTTGATCACATAACTGTGTGAGATGAATGTAATATGATATATATGATATATAATAAACGTTGCTTCTGTTTTGCACCCGCGCTAATCCAGCCCCCGCTCTGCCAGTAGTTAAGTAACCTAATGGTGCATGACGGGGCCCCATGGCGAATGCGGATGGCATAAGTGTACGTTCTATTTTCGTTTTATTTTTCTGTGATGTTTAGGAAACATTAATTGATGGGACTTCATTAATGTGATTAATGAAAAGAAAGAAACCAAAAGATATTGTAGAATCAAATTTTCAAAAAGGGTAGCTCTAGTTATTGCTTTGTATAGTGGTATTCCTTGATAAATATCCAGCACCTCATTCGATGAGGAAAAAGCCGAGATAACTTCACCGGGAATGACCTCTTTAGCAAAACTAGCAAATGCTACAACGCACTCGATTTTTTTTGATTGCTTTTTTTAATTCTTGCTTTGCATAGCGGTATTCCTTGTAGAATATCCAGCACCTCATTCGATGAAAAAAGAGCCGAGATACCTTCACCGGGAGTGACCTCTTTAGCGAAACTAGCAAAAGCCTCAAAAACACTCCTTTTCAAAATCACTAGATTCTACAATGATATCAAGTTCATTACGCTCATGGTTTTTCTTAAAAACCTGCATAGCCCTTTGTTATTTCAGATAAAGTACTATTTGGTATTCGTGCTGCGTTTGTTGACCTTGTTAGCTGATTAGTACTTATCTGCAACATGTGATCCGATTGGATTAGGGTAGTCGTACGGCTTTGTTGACCTTGTTAAGGGTCGTACGGGTGTGTTTAATTCAATCAAGAAATGACGGGTTGAACTGTTAGATATGTATGCCCTAGAGGCCTGTATTGTATAGGATGCTAGGCATGTTTATGTACAGAAACAATCTTTGCTCAAAATGATAGTATGCTATCTGGTTTATCTTCATCTTAACGTGTGATGTGTTGTATTTCATATCTTTATATACATATTAATGAAGCTCTTAGGATTATGCTTGACTACCGGGATTATGATGTAGATCATACTAATGGAGCCTAGGCAGTCTATAAGCATATCCTTTAATTGTTCCTAGTCGGGGGTATATCGAGACAGGGCATCGATATTACCAGAGTAGACTAGTGTGTATGTTTCTTGACCCCGGGGGCGATGGTTGATCCCACAACCATTGGTGTTTGACATCAAAGATTGTACACAGGTGCTCATTAGAGAATGGGTACACCGAACATGACTCGCCGAGAACTCCTAGATGGTATATATACCTATTGTCAGATAGCAGTTCTCTGGTGACACTTATACAGGTTAGTCTGCAGACCCGAGATCGTCATAGTGTCTTGTGTGATTCAACTGTGCTTTGATTTCCTCTCTACCACGTCTCTACTGAGTCGTGCAAACAGGTGGATTTTGGGTACAGTCCCGAATCACATGGAGGCAGTGAGCGATAGGAGGTGTAAGTCCGCAGCGGCGCTCCGGCCGTCGATCCGACGCCGGAAACGCGGAAATGAAAAACTTTGCAAACTAGCAAACCGGCACCACCGCGCACTTTTAACCCGGATCGGGCCATTAACCTAGCTACTAGCAAAAAACAAGATGGGTAGAGAGATATACCAAGCGATCCGTGTCCTTCGGTCTTCGTCTCCACTCCGATCTCCCGCGGAATCTCCGTCCGTCACCTCCTCGTCGGAAAGGGCACCACGTAGCCAAATACTTTTACGGGCTCCCACCTCTGGACCGAGGAAACTCGGGCGCGAAGTTGGCTAGCTGACGCGTCCAAGGTTTGCTGTAGACTAGTGTAGAAAACTTTGTCTCTTGAGGTTATAGAAGTTGCCATGATGGAGATGAGAGAAAAATGCTTTGGAGGAAAATGGTGCTCACAATTTTTAGCAAGGAAATGAGATGAAGAAAATGCCACACAATCAAAAATGAAACTCTCTCATCCTCCCTCTAATGTGGCCGGCCCCTACTATCTTGAAATGGTGGAGAGAATCAAATTAAAACAAGAAGCGAGGTGATGGCAGGAAAAGTAGAGGGTGACCACATCCAAAAAGGTAATGATAACATTATCAAATCAATATCAAATCCTTTCTAATCTCATGATGATAAGAATATCATAATGAAGCTACAAATGCAAGAAACCCCTCCACAATAAGTTATTTGCACTCTTGCAAATAACCCCCTCCATTAGAAATTCCGGCCGCGAAGGAACAAAGGAAAACTGGCCGGAATGGAATGCAAACTGGCAACTTCAGAAAACTGATCCCGTAATAAATTGCATGAAAACCACACTACTGTATATACATGCCTGCATTTGTATTCCCACTGAACACAAATGCAAAGAGACAAAGTCTACACTGTCTAATACTAGGATCCGGCTTAAACCAAAGCTAGCTAGTAAAATCCGTCCGATCACAATCCGTGCAATACCGCACGTATCCGATCGAACCCTGCCATATTTCCATATGGACTCTACAGCGTTTCGCCCGAAACTTGAGTAACTGTGTGTGGTGGACTCTAAAGACTCGTCAATACTATGGTTGTGGATTTAACCACTAGCACGTCAGAGGTATTAGCCATACGTGACGGGCCACCAGCTATTGACCAAAAGGGACGTCGATGAGCGAACTCATCCTGACACCCTACTGAGCCTGTCAGTGACAATATCCGTACAGTCCGGTCCGTTCGTCTATGAGCATCGCATGGCGGGCCTACGGGGTTGGTAAAAGTCAGACCCCTAATAGCGGTACAAGTCGTGTCGGAGTGTATCCCAGAACACCCTGAGATACTACTGGAATACCTACCAGCAAATCTCCTGCCTTGGCCAAGGAATTTTCATGTTCTGGCTCTCCTAGACACAGCGCGACCTCACCCCCAATACCGGGAGAGACGAACCCCTGCAGATCCGCTCACTGCCTCCATGTGGCTCGGGACTGTACCCAACTAAAACCTGTTTGCACGTCTCCTTTGAGCGTGGTAGGGTAGTAATCAAAGCACAATGGGAACTCACACGAGACAAATGACGATCTCAAGTTGATGAACTAACCTGTACATATGTCACCAGGGAACTGCTATCTGACGTCAGGTATAATACCAACTAGCAGGTTCCCGGCGAGTCCTATCCGGTGTACTCATAACCCAATGAGCACCTGTATACATCTTAGGTGAACCAATAGACACCAGTGGCTTGTGAGACCGGCCATTGCCCCTCGTCGGGGTCTCGACTGTATACACTTTTCTACTCCGAAGTATCGATGCCCTGTCTCGAAACTCCCACGACTAGGGACCGTTTAAGGATGTGCTTATAGACTCCTGCTCTCACGTATATGATCACCCTCATACTGCTGGTAGTCAAGCAAGAATCCTAGGGGCTCTATCAACGTGTAATAGCGACTCGTAAGGTCACCTAAAGCAGTACACGATGATAAAGATAAACCAGATAGCATACTATCATCTCGAGTAAGACTGTCCTACCGGCATAGGTCCTCCCTCAATCATTGCAATCACGTTCCTATGATCCAATAATTGACTCTGAGGGCACTATATCCAACAATCTCCCACTTGCACTCAAGGCTAATTATTGCGATGTCGCATACTCACAGCCCGTGTGATACCGAACACCCAATTCCTCTACTAGTCAGTCTCACAAAGCTCGTTTGCGAAACTATTGCGTTCGAGGAATAGCCTCAGTGAGTGGATCCGCTCTGATGTTTCTTTCTATGTCTCTCTTTATCTCAAGTTCGCGGAGAAAGCCATCTCCCGAAATGAGCAATACCTGTCTTAGAATGTTCTGGATATCTGATGGGACCTAGCTCATAAATGAACTCCAAATCCAAACTTCTTAGACTGTATCGTCAACTGAACTTAATCAATATCCTGCGCCATCCTTCCCTCAGTATCCACCTGGACCACCTGTCCAAAATACTGCCCCTCGTCAGAGGGAAAACTATAACTCTGACAGCTACTCTGCCATCCAGGTCACCTTGGAAGCCTGGAATGATAACCGTCTCCTAAAGGAGGCTGCCGTTATCAAATCCCTAGAACATTCACTTATGTTCTAAAACTGCTTCCGAATGTTTCTCCAGGATTGGATGAATATCAACTTATTGCACCTACTGCAAGAACAACATCTGGTGTGGTACTTGACATCTCATGATCAACTCAATTGCCTAAGTAAGTGATCTGCCAATCATGCGCGTCCCTCTCTCCTTTAGTCTGTAAGTCACCTTTAGAGAGGGTGACTCCATTACTTGCAGGTATACTACCGTGCCAGGAGTCGTCCATTCTAAATAAATATAGAATGCTGTCAAGGTACCCAGATTGGGAAACCACCCAAATCTAGATCTAAAACCATAGATCTAGTAACCAGAATGTCTGATATAATATCAAAGTCCTATGTGGAGAAACTACTGTGTGACGACCAAAGTATAACCGATCGTAGTATAGAAATATCACTTCCTACTCTGTGTATGTCATCAAATACCAGGACATCACACCCTACTACCTTCTTAACAGATCCATCCCCTATTCTGATGAAGTCAAACCTATGACTGTCACATCAAAAATAGATGATCTATCTCCGCTGTATCTGCTTTAGTCTATAAATAGACATAAGCCAACTATCCACCAATGCTTCCGCTGCTCCCACTGACTACGACAACCCTCTGGCAGAGTCATATAGACGTACACTTCTAAAGCTGGTTTAGAACGACGCTATACTCATCCTCCTGCCGGGTCTCACAGTCTGGAACAACAACAATGTCAAGTCTGGGTAAACAAGAACCTCCCTGTCACCGTCCTTGAGCATACCGAAGTACCTCTCGAGTGCCTGAGGTTACCCACCATATCTGCGGAGTGGCCAATAGAAAGTCAAACCAGATTGAATCTTTAGGTTCTAATCAAATCTTCAGTAATCGTTTGCGGTTCTGGAATCACTTCCAGTTCTACCATACTCCCACTACCGTTTTCTGAAAAAATCCATTTTTATTAAAACCGTGGCGAGTCTAGAACAATATCACTATTGATCTTCCAGATGGTAGAAAGTCAACCCTCGTCATAGCCCGGGTCAACCCACAAACAACCATTACAGAAACGTGCCTTGAGTTGTCCAGTGTGTGGTTTTAAGCATAAGACGGACAACTCCCCGTATCTTAACAATGTCAAGATATGAACTGTTTTATATCCAATATAGAAACAGAGGCACTGATTTAATTGAACCGGATTCAAATCATGCAGCTGTCTCCAGTGCATGTCAACTAAATGGAAGGAGGCCGATCAGCGTTACTCAACTTAGGAATGCTTCCAATTATGAGTAACATGAAAGAGAAGCAAGTTCTCTTAACCATTACTATCAACTGAATACCATATACAAGTATCCACATCTTCGATCACCTTGAAGAATCCCGATACTTGCAATATCTGATTCTCTACTTTATTCTTATACCTATAACTCCTCAAAACTTAGACCCTGTGTTTCTACGAAACACATGTCTAAGAACTAGAGAAGTCATAAGTAAACAGAATATAGTACGAGGACCAACCCCTCTGTCCTAATGGACACTGGACAATATACAATACTCTGTACAAGTCCCTTGAGTCAAATAACTCATTCACTATGTGTCGTAGGTTGAAAACTGTACTTTTGGTTAAGAAGAATTACACCGCTGTTCAATGCTCCTTACCTAACCATCCACTGGTATAGGTAAATGTCATAGACATAATTTCAAAAAGGTATGTCTCACTCTATAAAAATAGACGTACAGATATATCAATTTGAAATTGATGCACAACAACGGATATTCAAAACCATATATTTGCCGTCCGGCAAACAACCCAGGTGACTTCCTCAAATATCACCAATTACAACGAATCCCGATATAATGAGGATGATCACCTAATTCCCAATAACTTACTCCCACTCATCATCTGTAAAACCATACAGATGTGAGAATCCAACCTGGTAAATACATACCCTGGAGCAAGTGTCAAATTGGGAAATCAGTTTTCTTTTAACAGTACACAGTGAAACTGAAACATTGAAATGTTTCGATGGGGTATCCTGGTATTCCTAGTAATGTCTCTTCCATTATCCAGATTCACAACTGCAACCTTATAATTCTTTGCCACTTCTCCAAATCCCTTTTTATGTCTTTAGTCATTATCTTCTGTACACCCCTTTAGGCCAAATGGTTTTCTTCCTTCCCTACCGTTCGGCACCAGCCTATGGTTTGGAAGAAGACTATCCAATAAGCATAATGGGTGTACTGTCCTAATCCTAGGAGCACTCGCAATGCGAGAGAAGGTGAAGATAAAAGACAACCTAATGAACCTTATTCCTATTTCTCCTGAACCAGGATCCATCCCCGAACTGGAACAAGTTCCTTTCGAGTTCGTATATAACCATACGATGGATTATCCAATGAACTTGGGATCTTCGTAGTGATACGGAGTGTCCTGGAGAAATACAAAGGTGATTTAGGATAGGCGAAGAAATACTTGGTTTGGTCGTGAATAGCAGTCGCAATTTACTTTGCCCTCTTACTAATCCCATTCTTTGTCTTAACTTAATACCTTCTGTACACCGTTTAGGCTAATTGGTTTTCTTCATTCCCCACCGCTCGGCACCAGCCTAAGGTTTGGAAGAAGACTATCCAATTTGCGTAATAGGTGTACTATCTCCTAAACCAAGGAGTACTCGCAACCTGAGAGAAGGTAAAAGGAAAAGACAACTGAATAGTCCTATTCGTTTTCTCCAGAATCGGAAACCATCCTTGAATTCCTTCGAGTTCGTATATAACCATACGATGGTTTTGTCCAATGGAAGTGGACGTTCGTAGTAATACGGGGTGTCCTGGAGAAAAAGGGTAAAAGTAGGAGTGGCAATGAGGTTTGCAACTCTGACAATCCAAAAGCCAGTGTTAAGAAGGTTCGGTCAACTTGGTCACTGAGTCATAGTCTAGGGTCGGGTCAATGGTCGCTGCCAAAGAGAGAGAGAAAAGAAACACTCAGCGTGCACTCTAACCTGGATCAGAATAGTTATCACTTTATCTAGTCTGGAAACCTCCCACTGTAACGTCAAATTCTTCCTCAAACCTGAAAGAAGAATTAGCCGGGATCACCCGAGGAGTAAACCAACTCATCAGTGGGAATCGGGATCCAACTATCATCGCATGATAACGTGACGGAATCCGCTCACGCTATCACACTCCAGAAGGTATGCGCATATCTGGAAAGTTTCAGTTCTTTTGAAACTCCCGATGTGGATTTTTGCCCTATGCTCTTATGACTTTGACGAAGGCCAACAAATCATAAGTCACATGTCAAGTTCTACCCGTCATTGTCCAGGTTGATTTGAACCCACCCGTACAAGCCCTTAACGAAGGCCAACAAGGCTATACGACTGTCCCAAACCAACGCATCTATCTATGCAGCAGAAAGGCAACAAGCAGCTACCATACACTATGCCTTGACGAAGGCCAACAAACATAGCATGAATACTACGTGCTACCCGTCTGAAACGACGGAGGGCTACGAATGGTTTCTGGCGAAAACCTTTAACGTAATGAACTTGATATCGTTGAAGGAACCGGATAGCTTTGAAAAATATAGTGACGAAAACCTTTGCTAAAGAGGTCACTCCCGGTGAAGGGATCTCGGCTCTTTCCCCGTAGAATGAGGTGCAGGATATTCCAACTGAATACCACGATGCAAACCAAAAGTAATCGGCTATAGTGAAGTTATTGCCCTGACGCAAACTTCTGTCCAAGGGGTCACACCCGGTGAAGGGATCTCGGCCCTTGCCTCATCGACCGAGGAGCAGGATATTCCAACTGAATACCAATGTGCAAAACAAAAGAGAACGACCTTGCAATAACAGCTTTTTGAAAAGTGTTCCAACAACATCAGAATAGGTTTGTTTAACTTGCATTGATCCGAATCAACTCAATCCCATCAATTGATCACACCACAAAAGAACGAAAATAATGATGTACGTATATGCTATCCGCATTCGCCACTGGGTCCCGTCATCACCCGTTAGGTTACTTAACTAACGACAGAGCGGGGACTGGACTAGCGCGGATGCAAAACATATACAACATCTACTAGTAAATATATAATATATAATTTTCGCTCAAGGCGTGATAAAATACAACATCACAGAAATGTACAGCATCACAGAATAATATAGATATCTGGGATCCCCGGGTTTCACAGAGCCGCTACTGAAACCCGACGTTCCCCTGGTCGTGTGGATAGCCTGTGCAATGAGAATCCTAGACCCCTACGGGAGCGGCAAGTTACCCGCCAAAACCTGAAGCGAGGCAGCCCCCTTCAGCAACGTGAATGGACCACCCAGCACTTCACGGAATCCGGTAACTTGGGCACCCCTCCGGGATCAACCTATACCCCCTACGAGTGCGGCGAATAGCCCGCCAATTCTAGAGTAAAGCCCCCTCCGTCTCAACGCCATGAGATGCGGGCCCGTTGCCCCCTAGAACCCGGCTATCCGTGCACCCCTCCGCGGGGTAATCCTAGTACAGAAAGTAAAATATACATACAACGGGTACATCGACCTCGACCTGGTCGTGCCCCAAAAGAATGATACAAACAGGCAGTGATGGCAGTCCACATGTTGGATGCTTGCCCCGCAATATCAAATGTACATAATACAACAAAAACTGTACTAATACTGCAACCAGGCAATCCCCAAGACCGATCCGCAACAACACAGCACAATCACAGAACATCAACGTGAATGTCACGTTCGCAAATCCGTCTAACCGGGCTATAGCAGTTAGACAGGATTTACCGATCAAGTGACATTCACGGTCGCAGATATAATGTAAATAATGTGAACTAATATGTTTAAAATATCCGATCGATCAAAAATTAACAAAGTGGGCCCCAAACACTACTGTAGCACTCACAGAAAATCTGGGCCCAAACAGATCATTCCAAAAACCCCATTTTGAACTCAGGAGCTCTCTGCGAAAATTTGGTCAAATGAACAGTCAAAAGCGCGGCGGAACCGCGGCCCAAGCATGGGTTTGGCCGCGGTTCCGCTGTGGCATAGTGAGTTCAGGCGAACAACTTTTTACAGAATGCTTAGAATTCCCTGCACATCATTCTGAAACAACCTGAAAAATTTTTAGACTCCAAAAAAATTTCGACAGAAACTGTGCAACTTGAAATCGGGTTTTCGGGATTTTTGTTCGATCGAGTTCTAAACATACTAAAGCAAGCTAGGCATGGTTAATGGCGTGGCTCTGATACCAATGTAAGTCGCGGCAGCGCCCCGGCCGTCGATCCGACGCCGGAAACGCGGAAACGAAAAACTTTGCAAACTAGCAAACCGGCACCACCGCGCACTTTTAACCTGGATCGGGCCATTAACCTAGCTACTAGCAAAAAACAAGATGGGTAGAGAGATATACCAAGCGATCCGTGTCCTTCGGTCTTCGTCTCCACTCCGATCTCCCGTGGAATCTCCGTCCGTCACCTCCTCGTCGGAAAGGGCACCACGTAGCCAAATACTTTTACGGGCTCCCACCTCTGGACCGAGGCAACTCGGTCGCGAAATTGGCTAGCCGACGCGTCCAAGGTTTGCTGTAGACTAGTGTAGAAAACTTTGTCTCTTGAGGTTATAGAAGTTGCCATGATGGAGATGAGAGAAAAATGCTTTGGAGGAAAATGGTACTCACAATTTTTAGCAAGGAAATGAGATGAAGAAAATGCCACACACTCAAAAATGAAACTCTCTCATCCTCCCTCTAATGTGGCCGGACCCTACTATCTTGAAATGGTGGAGAGAATCAAATTAAAACATGAAAGGAGGTGATGGTAGGAAAAGTAGAGGGTGACCACATCCTAAAAAGCAATGATAACATTATCAAATCAATATCAAATCCTTTCTAATCTCATGATGATAAGAATATCATAATGAAGCTACAAATGCAAGAAACCCCTCCACAATAAGTTATTTGCACTCTTGCAAATAACCCCCTCCATCAGAAAGTCCGGCCGCGAAGGAACAAAGGAAAACTGGCCGGAACGGAATGCAAACTGGCAACTTCAGAAAATTGATCCCGTAATAAATTACAGGAAAACCCCACTACTGTATATACATTCCCGCATTTGTATTCCCACCGAACACAAATGGAAATAGACAAAGTCTACACTGTCTAATACTAGGATCCGGCTTAAACCAAAGCTGGCTAGTAAAATCCGTCCGATCACGATCCGTGCAATACCGCACGTATCCGATCGAACCCTGCCATATCTCCATACGGCCTCTACAGCGTTTCGCCCGAAACTTGAGTAACTGTGTGTGGTGGACTCTAAAGACTCGTCAATACTATGGTTGTGGATTTAACCACTAGCACGTCAGAGGTATTAGCCATACGTGACGGGCCACCAGCTATTGACCTAAAGGGACGTCGATGAGCAAACTCATCCTGACACCCTACTGAGCCTGTCACTGACAATATCCGTACAGTCCGGTCCGTTCGTCTTTGAGCATCGCATGGCGGGCCTAGGGGGTTGGCAAAAGTCAGACCCCAAATAGCGGTACAAGTCGTGTCGGAGTGTAGCCCAGAACACCCTGAGATACTACTGGAATACCTACCAGCAAATCTCCTGCTTTGGCCAAGGACTTTTCATGTTCTGGCTCTCCTAGACACAGCGCGACCTCACCCCCAATACCGGGAGAGACGAACCCCTGCAGATCCGCTCACTGCCTCCATGTGGCTCGGGACTGTACCCAACTAAAACCTGTTTGCACGTCTCCTTTGAGCGTGGTAGGGTAGTAATCAAAGCACAGTGGGAACTCACACGAGACAAATGACGATCTCAGGTCGATGAACTAACCTGTACACATGTCACCAGGGAACTGCTATCTGACGTCAGGTATAATACCAACTAGCAGGTTCCCGGCGAGTCCTGTCCGGTGGACTCATAACCCAATGAGCACCTGTATACATCTTAGGTGAACCAACTGACACCAGTGGCTTGTGAGACTGGCCACCGCCCCTCGTCGGGGTCTCGACTGTATACACTAGTCTACTCCGGAGTATCGATGCCCTGTCTCGAAACTCCCACGACTAGGGACCTTTTAAGGATGTGCTTATAGACTCCAGCTCTCACGTATATGATCGCCCTCATACTGCTGGTAGTCAAGCAAGAATCCTAGGGGCTCTATCAACGTGTAATAGCGACTCGTAAGGTTACCTAAAGCAGTACACGATGATAAAGATAAACCAGATAGCATATTATCATCTCAAGTAAGACTGTCCTACCGGCATAGGTCCTCCCTCAATCATTGCAATCACGTGCCTATGATCCAATAATTGACTCTGAGGGCACTATATCCAACAGGAGGGGTTTCATCTCTCCCGGTATAGGGAGTTGATGTCGCTCTATACTTGATCGGCCATAACAGCAAATCCCTGTCCAGGGTTCTTGAGATTTACTGATAAGAGTTATCAGTAGTTTCTCGAACCGTTATAGGCCGCAAATCAGCAAGACTTATAAAGTTACTGGGATCTGACATTTACCACCCCTAGACTTCATATGCGACGTATCAGACAAAGAGAACGGACTGTACGGTAAGTGTTGCTTACAGGCTCGTTAGGGTTGTGATGAGTTCGCTCGTCGGCCACCTTTTCGTCATGTACCTGGGTTGCCGTTACGCACAGCTAGTGCCGCTGACATGCTTATGGTTAAACCCACTGCCAGCGTACTGTCGAGTCTTTAGAGTCCCACACAGAGAGTTCCCTGGTTCAGGCAAAAGATGTAGAGGCCGTAAGTTGTTACGGCAGGGTTTCGATCATGTTCGTGTAAGTGTTACAGGAATAATGATCGGAAGGATAATACTGGTAGGCTTTAGTTCAAGCCGGATACCAGTATTATATTATTGGATTATTTGTATTCGTATTTTTTGGAATTCGAATACGGGTATACTTATACGGTATATAGTGAGGGGTATTCTTGTAATCATACAGGAATACATTCTAGAAGGAGACACCTCATAAATGGATTTTCATTTTGAGAAAATGGAAATGATGAGGTGGAATTTGTAGAAAGTCCAAGCATGGTTGAAGGCATGGCTTAAATAATTTTATATTCATTTGGGTTTACTATTGAGGCATAGTGCATTATTTTTGTGAAAAAATAATGCATGCTTCAATTATTGTTTTGAGCCATATCTTTTGTTATGCTTCATTTTTCATTCATTCATCATATACACCTTCTCTCTCCTAATTCTCTCATTCCTCTACCTATTGATCTAAACCTTCATATGAGTTGTGAATCATAGGTCAAGGGACAAATATAATCCATTACTTGATCACTACATCATCTAATTGATCATTTTTAGCAATCTTGATCTCTTAGTTAAACTCTTGTGAAGAGTTTGTAGCTTGTTCGATAGCTTTCGGGTGGATCGTCTTGGATCTTGAGGTGACCGGAGATCGAGCTCTTTGCAACCATCAAGGAGCCTAGGAGCCGCATCCAAACGAAGACCCGAAGGACTGATTCTCAATGTATAACCCCTATCATAGTAATTTAGAACTCTAGATAGGGTTTGCTAGTTAAGGTTTAAGCACTAATCTTGGGTTATGTGGGTGTTACATGCAAGAAAATTATTGTTTATCGCTTCCGCCTCCTCAAAAGTGTTATGAGGGTGTGCAACATCCCCTAACATGGTATCAGATCCTATCTTATACATTAATTATCTTGTAGCAACGTTAGAATTCCACCGTTTTTTCTCGTGCAAAAACTGGCCAAAAAAAACAGTTTTGAAAATCGAAGTTTTGAGTTGTTTGCACACCCCGCGGGCTCACGGTTTGAACCGAGAAGCTGCAGGGTGGAGCGCGCGCACCCTGGGGATACCCCGGGGGGGCAGAGGCCTGACCCACACCCCATGACCACCTCAAGGTTGCCTTGGGAGTGGGTGACCCGAAAGCACCCCAACAGGGTGCTGTTGGGTCTGCACACCATTTGGGGCCACCTCGAGGTGGCCCCCAGGGGTGGGTACCCTCCGGATTCCCCCATTCGAACGTTAATATGTTGTTTTTCGCCTCCGCGAAGTTCGGGAGGGTTTCGAGTTCGTTTCAACTCCTGGATTGGATCAAAAGATCCGTTTTTAAAAGTTAGCTCAATGGATTTTTTCAAGAGTTGGAAAATTGATTTAGTTTGCCAATCTCGTGCGGAATTCTAATGTCGCGGTTACTTTACAAGCTTAGTGAAGTGTATGTGTGTTATGGAAACGTCGACTAATTGCTATATGTCGATTAGTCAGGGTTGCACACATCGGTATTAATATCATGCGATGGTATGTGTATATGAATATGTTGGATCGTCGTGATGATGTAAGTGCACGGCGGTGCCCCGGCCGTCGATCCGACGCTGGAATGCGGAAGCGAAGCTTAACTTTAACTTTTCAAATACCGGCACCACCGCGCACTATAAACCCGGATCGTGCCATTAACTAGTCCTAGCTAACTACAAGATGGGGAAGAGAGATATACCGAGTGATCCGTGTCCTCCGGTCTTTTCGTCGTCGTCCCGATCTCCCGCAGAATCTCCGGTCTCCTCCAAGTCGCCGAAAAGGCACCACGTCGCCTGGTTCTTTTACGGGCTCCCACCTCTATACCGAGGCAACTCGGGCATGAAGTTGTCGAGCCGACGTGCCCAAGGTTTGCTGTAGAATATAGTGTAGAAACATGTCTCATTTGGGGTTATGGAGTTGCCATATGGTGGAGGAAATGATATAAACTTTTGGAGATGGTATTGTGGGATTTTTCCACAGCCAAAAGAGAACAAAATCCCACATCTCAAATTTGGACAGCCCCCATGAGCTTTGGCCGGCCATGGCTTGGTGGGAGAGGAGAGAATGGAGTGAAGTGGGGAATAATACCAAGGATAAGAATAATGCAAGGTAGAGTGTAAAGGAAAAAGGCAAGTCTCACTTCTATCATCACACCCCTTCATCATAACCAACCATGATGACAAACTAAAACCAACACTCCACCACAACCATCATCTCATCACAAAGTCAAGCCATCATGAAAGAAGAAGTCAAATGGTCAAGGGATGGTGCAACCATCATGATCCAACAAAATGCAAAGAACACCCTCCACAAATACTTATTTGCACAAATGCAAATAAGCCATCCTCCACCAATCTTCGGCCAATGAACGATACAAAGGAAATTCGCCGAAACGGAAAGCAAACTGGCAACTCCAGAAAAATTGGTCCCGTAATAAATTACAGGAAAACCCCGATACTGTGTATACACACCTGTTAGTGTTTATGCCCTAGAAGGCCATTACTGTATCATACTAGCTTGTATATTACTTAATGGAAGCTTGGGATATTCACATGTATATAACAGTCTTGCTAAACATGGTAGTATGCTACTTGGTTTTTCTATCTTAATATATGAGTGTACGTATTGATAGAGCTCTTAGGATCTTGCTTGTCTACCAGCGTTGTGATGGCAGTCACACTAGTGGGGGCTGGGTAGTCTACAAGCACATCCTCATTCAGGTCCCTGGTCGTTGGATTATCGAGACAGAGCATCGATACTCCGGAGTAGACTAGTGTGTACGCTTCTCATCCCAGTTGGGAAGATGGTCTGTCCCACAGCCGTCAGTACGTCGTACTGGAGATAGTATACAGGTGCTCGTTAGGTTACGGGTACACCGGACAGGACTCACAGGGAACTGTTGGTTGGTTTGATACCAGTCGTCAGTGAACAGTTCCCAGGTGACATGAGTACAGCGTAGTCCGCAGACTTGACACTGCTACTTCGCCTCGAGTGTGTCCCACTGTTCTTAGATTGCTACCCTACCACGGCTCAAAGGAGTCGTGCAAACAGGTAGCAGTTGGGTGCAGTCCCGAGCACTTGGAGGCAGTGGCGGTTAGACAGGATTCGTCCCTCCCGGTATTGGGAGTAGATATCGTGCTGTGTCAGAGAGCCATTACGCAAAGTCCCTGGCCAGGGCAAGCGAGATTTGCTGGTAGGTTCCAGTAGTTTCTCAGGGTGTAATGGGCTTCCCTCCGACACGACTTATACCGCTATTAGGGGACTGACGCTTGCCGCCCCCCTAGGCCCGATATGATATAGTCTTGGACGAACGGACCGGACTGTATGGAGATTGTCACATTAGACTCAGTAGGAGTTCGGATGGGTTTCCTCATCGGCCTTCTTATCGACAACTACCTGGGGACCGTTACGTACAGCTAGTGCCGCTTGCGGTCTGTGGTTAAACCCACTGCCAGCGTAGTAGTCGAGTCTCTAGAGTCCCACACAGAGAGTTTCCTACTCCAGGCGAAACGATATAGAGGTTGCATGGTTTTGCGACAAAGGGTTCGGACGCATACGTGCGTTTACGCACGTACGACTTTCGGACAGTTTTTACCAGTCGGCTTTGGTTTAAGCCAGTTACTGGTATCCGGTTATTGGATTTTTACAGTCTAAAGTTTTTCCGTATTTTTGCGGATTGGAGGGGCATTCTCGTAATTGTACGAGAAGCTTCTAGAAGATGTGACTAAGGAGGTTACTTTGGATGAGATTGTGAGTCATGGTGGTGATTCATTCATTTCATTAATGCACATTTATTGCTTAATGACTCATGCTAATGAATCACCACTAGATATTTTATGAAGCATGATTTATCATCACTCTTTATTCTTTTCTAGTTATTAGAAAATGCTTCATAATATATTATGATACACTCTCTCTCTTCTCATTATCTTATCTCACATTCTCTCTCCTCAAGCTCTCATCTTCAAACCCTAATCCTTACACCTCATGAGTTGAGATCAAAGGATTAGTTAGACTAAACAATCCATAATCATCACTCTATCTTATCCTAACTTCTTTGATTAGCAATCCAAGAAGGTTAGTTGCCTCAAGTTTAGAGGTTTAGCTTGGAGTTTTGCTCTCGGGAGGATCGTCTACTACCTAGAGAAGGCCGAGGAGAACAAGGAGATCGTAAAGACGAAGGACTAGTTTCGATAGGTATAATCCCTAAGCATAGTAGTTTAGAATAACTATATGTTTGGTTAGTTATCGTTTAGCTTCGATTCAAGCGGTTAGTCGATGTTCGTTCTTTAAACTTGATCGTTTTTGAAATTTCCGCCTCCCCACAAGTACTGGGGTGTACTACATCGACTTACAGTGGTATCAGAGCCTCGCTAAACAATAAATAACTTAATTGCAAATTTGTACGAATTTCGAACGGAAAAACGAAGCCGGAAAACCCTAAATCTGTTCAGTTTCTGTCGAACTTAAAATGAAGTCCAAAATTTTTTCTGGTGTGCTCAGAAAGCTAGAAAGGAGTCCAGGAGAACACCCAAGAAATTCGAGCCCATGAATCGGCAACTCGGCCGCGGAAGCGCGGCGGATCGGTGGGATCCGCCGCCCTTCCGCGGCGCTTTAGCCGAGTCATGGACTCATCTTTCTTGTGTGGGTCCCCTGTGATATTTGGGGTTTTCTGGAATATTTAATATTTGCTCAGGTTACTGTTTAACAGAGCAGATTTTGGAGCAATATTGATGTTGTTTAATAGATCGAAATTGTACAGTATTTGCATATTGGATTATATCTGTGATTGTTTAATGTGTTCGTAAACCTCCCCCAACTGCTAGTATGTCGGTTGGCAGGGGGTTGCACATTTCTGAAATGGTTATATCTGTTTGTGCATATAAACTGTATTGGACTGTTGTGGTGTATAGCCGGGGTTAGCAATGGGTTATTGTTTAATTCATTTGTTGTAAATGTAATTTGTTGTAATATTATTTTCGCGGGGCACTTCCAGGTTGCGGTTGTAGCCACCGTTGTATTATTTCATTTTACTGTTTTTGCTCCTAGGACTGACCCAAGGTGGGGTACACAAACTGCCGGGCGGGTAGTTTGCCGTACCCGTAGGGGTCGAGGGTGGGGTAACGGCTATTCATCACAACTGTGTAATCTGTCTTTTCTTGCAGGCTCAAAAGAAATACAGATTGCTTGCAAATCCAATATTGTTTATCTGTGTTCTGGAATGTATATCATTGCGTCAGACGAATGTAAAATATCTATATTTATGATAGCTATTTAGACGTCACTTATGTTTTACACCCGCGCTAGCCCAGCCCCCGCTCTGTCGTTAGTTAAGTAACCTAACGGGTGATGACAGGACCCCGTGGCAAATGCGGATGGCATAAGAGGACGTTTTATTTTCGTTGTTTTCTGCAATGATAGGTTAATGATGGGACGCATTATCTATAATGCAAAGTAAAACAAACCAAAGTTTAAATCGTTGGAACAATTTAAAAAGAAACCACTCGGTTATTTTTAAAACAGATATTTTTAAATGCGGAGCCTTAACCACTCCTTTTAAAAGCTATCAGGTTCCTTCGGTTATATCAAGTTCACTACGTTCACGGTTTCGCCAAAACCAGTCGTAGCCCTCCGTCATTTCTTATGGATGGTCAGTAGTATTCAAGCTATGCTTGTTGGCATACGTCAAGGCATAGTGTTTGGTAGCTGCTGAGGTATTCATTTGTTGCATAGATAGATGTGTTGGTTTGGGACAGTCGCATTACCTTGTTGGCATACGTCAAGGGTATATACGGGTGGGTTCAAATTAACAAGATAATGATGGGCAGAACTTGACATGTGACTTATGATTTGTTGGCATACGTCAAGGTCATAAGAGCATGGGGCAAAAACTTATATCGGGAATTTCTAAAGAAACTGAAATTTGCAAAGAGATGCATACCATTTGGAGTTTGATGAATGTTGGTAGGATTCCTTCAACATTATCATACGATGATATTTGGATCCCGATCCTACTGTGAGTATATGCTACTTATCAGGATATTCGTCACTTAACGATCAATGCTATAAACCTAGTAGGTGTCCAGAAAAGTGTCAGCGGGGTTACGCCCCCAGAGAAAAGAGGTTATTTAATTAAGGAACTTCGCGAAAGCGTTGGAAAACCTCCCTCGAAGTATCGACACCGGCCTGGCTGAACGGTTAAGCAAGTATTGTACGGTGAGAATAGTCTTGGCTAATTCTTCTTTTATGGTTTGAGGAAGGATTCGAGAAACAGTGGGAGCCATCCAGTTTAGATAAACTAAAAACCACTCTAAACTTGCAAGAGCATCATGCTAAAGAGTTTTCTTCTCTCTCTCCTAATTGCAGCGACCCTGAAAATGACTGGACTTAAGTTACTTTTAGAGAAAAATATACTGACGGGGCCAAACTATAAAGGTTGGCTGCGGAATGTCAAAATGGCTTTGACCTATGACAAACTGGGGTACGTCCTCACCGCTACGGCACCTGCTGTCCCTGGTCCCAAATCCAGCAATGCGGATAAGGAAATCCGCAAAACCTGGGAATTAGATTGCGCGAGAGCCAAGTGCATCGTGCTTGCCTCGATGAACAATGAACATCAGAGGAGGCACGAGGATATGTCCTTAGATGGCATATTTCTCCATACAAAGGAACTTTATGGAGAGCAATCTCGTATAGCAAGATACGAGACCTCTAAGAAATTGTTTCGAGCGAGGTTGGCTGTCGGATCATCGGTAGGTGAACATGTCCTACAGATGATTGGCTATATAGAAGAGCTCGCAGACCTTGGGACGACTTTGGATAATGAGCTCTATACAGACCTTGTTCTCCAGTCCCTTCCTCCCACCTACGCCCAGTTTATCCTCAACTTCAATCTTCAAGGAAAAGAAGTTGAACTTGCGGAACTCCTGAACATGTTAAGGAGTGCGGAGGGCACCTTGCAGAAGGCAAGGGAAACACCCGCTATGTTTGTTGGCGGTTCATCTTCTTCCGGGTCCAAGGCTAGGGCCAAAGGAAGGAAGAAGAAGGCCGCACCCAGACCTAGAGGAGGTGTTAGTAAGGTGGGAGGGAAGGGAAAGAAAAAGAAAGCAGTACCGATAGTTGGTCAGGATGAGTGCTTCCATTATCACAGGAAAGGGCACTGGAAGAAGGATTGCAAGGCGTGGAACGCCAAGAACCAGGAACCGAAGCAAGCTGTGGCTTCGACTTCAGGTGTGTTTGTAATTGAGAATTGTCTGTCGATCAACTCTACTTCCTGGGTATTGGATACCGGATCAGGATCTCATATTTGCAATTCATTGCAGGCACTGAGAAACCGTAGAGTGCTGAAGGAAGGTGATATGATCCTCAGGGTTGCTAACGGAGCTAGCGTGGGAGCTGCGTCCGTCGGGGATTATCACCTAGGATTGACGAGTGGACACATTTTGGTTTTACATAACTGTTATTTTGTACCCAGCTTAACGTGTAATATCATATCAGTTTCCTTGTTATCAAATAAAGGTTATGATTTCACGTTTGTAAGAGATGTTGTCAACATCCACCTTAATCATGGTTTGATTGGGTCCGGTACTCTAAATAACGGCATATATGTTTTAAACCAACTCCAAATTTTCAATGTCCAGAACACACTAAAAAGAAAGTCTCCAGAATTGAATAAAGCTTTCTTATGGCATTGTAGACTGGGTCACATCAATGAGAGAAGGTTGACTAAGTTGCATAGAGAAGGATATTTGGACTCGTTCGAATATCAATCTTATGACACTTGTCAATCTTGTCTCAAAGGAAAGATGACAAAGACTCCATTTACTGGACAAGGAGTAAGAGCGAGCGAGCTCTTAGGACTCATACACAGCG
This sequence comes from Agapanthus africanus, assembly GCA_030015575.1. NCBI lineage: Eukaryota > Viridiplantae > Streptophyta > Magnoliopsida > Asparagales > Amaryllidaceae > Agapanthus > Agapanthus africanus. The sequence continues at coordinate 216,477,245 of JASDDO010000004.1, forward strand.
ATGTATGTGGTCCAATGTCTACACATGCGAGAGGTGGTTATTCCTACTTCATTACTTTTACAGATGATTTCTCTAGGTATGGATATGTTTTCTTAATGAAGCATAAATCAGAGGCCTTTGAGAAATTCCTGGAATTCAAGAGTGAAGCGGAAAACCAAACAGGCAAAAGTATTAAGACACTAAGATCTGATCGAGGTGGAGAATACTTAAGTGCCGAGTTCCTAGGTTACCTAAAAGAGAAAGGAATTCTCTCTCAGCTTACTCCTCCATACACTCCACAGCACAACGGTGTATCGGAGAGACGGAATCGAACCCTATTGGATATGGTACGATCCATGATGAGTAATGCTGAGTTACCGCTATCTTTCTGGGGGTATGCGCTAGAATCAGCGATACATCTTTTGAACAGATTTCCAACCAAAACTGTGCCTACCACACCATATCAGATGTGGAGTGGGAAGAAACCCTATCTTCAGTACCTGAAGACGTGGGGATGTCCAGCTTTTGTAAAAAAGCAGCATCCGGACAAGCTCGAGGCACGCTCAGTAGAGTGTAAGTTTGTGGGATATCCAAAGAACTCTCATGGATATTGCTTCTATTACGCAGAGGAACAAAAGGTTTTTGTTTCTCGTCATGCCCGCTTCTTAGAAACTGAATTTTTGGAAAATCAGAAGAGTGGGAGCGAAATAGAACTGGAAGAAATTCCAGAACCACAAACTGCTACTGAAAGTTTGGTAGAACCAGAGGTTCAAGAAGAACAGAACATTCCCGCACCCCTCCGCAGGAGTAGTAGGCCGTCTCATCCGCCTGAGAGATACTACGGTTTTCTCATAGACGGGGATAGAGAGGATTGCATCATAGATGATGATGAACCTACTGACTTCCAGCAGGCCATCCAGAGCGGCGACTCGGTACAATGGCTAGATGCAATGCGGACCGAAATGGAGTCCATGTACACCAACAAAGTATGGACTTTGGACTTTGCTCCAGATGGGGTAAAACCCATAGGATGCAAATGGATCTTCAAGAAAAAGATTGGTGTAGATGGACAGGTGGAAACCTATAAGGCTAGACTTGTTGCAAAGGGTTTTCGTCAAAGACCTGGTTTGGACTATGACGAAACTTTTTCTCCAGTGGCTATGCTCAAATCCATTCGGGTCCTTCTTGCTATTGCTGCCTTCCATGATTATGAAATCTGGCAGATGGACGTAAAGACGGCTTTTCTGAATGGAAATTTAGAAGAGAGCGTCTATATGGATCAGCCAGAGGGTTTCAATCAGAGTGGGAGCAGCGGGAAAGTATGCAAGCTGCTTAAGTCTATTTATGGACTAAAGCAGGCATCGCGGAGTTGGAACATCTGTTTTGATGAGACAGTCAAAGAATATGACTTTATCAAAAATCCAGATGAACCGTGCATATATAGTAAAGTTGTGGCCAGAAGTGTCGTATTCCTCGTCTTGTACGTGGATGACATTCTATTGATAGGAAATGACATTCCTATGCTACAATCTGTCAAAGGATTCTTGTCACACAGGTTCTCCATGAAAGACCTGGGTGATGCCTCTTACATTCTGGGGATCCGGATCTATCGTGATAGATCCAAGAGGATGTTGGGACTTTCGCAGTCCAGGTATATCGACACTGTACTGAAAAGATTCAGTATGGAAGATTCTAAGCGCGGTAATCTACCGGCTTGTCACGGAATCACCCTCTCCAAAGAGATGTCTCCCAAGACTGATTTGGAAAGGGAACGCATGTCTATTATACCCTACGCTTCTGCGGTAGGCTCTATAATGTATGCGATGTTGTGTACCAGACCAGATGTAGCTTACGCACTGAGCGTGGTAAGCCGGTATCAGTCAGACCCAGGGGAGAAACACTGGATAGCAGTAAAGAACATTCTCAAGTACCTGAGGAGGACTAAGGAGATGTTCTTGGTTTACGGCGGAAAAGACCTCAGGTTGGAGGCCTTTGCTGATTCCGGCTTCCAGAGTGATAAGGACGATTCCAAGTCCATGTCGGGTTATGTCTTTACCCTCAATGGAGGGGCGGTGTGCTGGAAGAGCTCCAAGCAGGACACCGTTGCTGACTCGACGATGGAAGCGGAGTATATAGCTGCTTGCGATGCCGCAAAAGAAGCAGTCTGGATGAAGAAGTTCCTAACAGAACTTCAGGTGGTTCCTACCATAGTTGATCCAATACCTCTGTATTGTGACAACAACGGAGCTATAGCTTTAGCGAAGGAACCAAGGTCCCATCAGAAGTCCAGACACATCTTGAGGCGGTATCACCTGATCAGGGAGATCATTGATCGTCAGGAGATCGAGGTTCGGAGAGTTGCTTCAGAAGAGAACATTGCTGATCCATTCACGAAGGCCCTTCCTCAGATTCAGTTCGAGAGGCTGCTCGAGATCATTGGTCTACGATATGCCAGTACATGGCCCTAGTGCAAGTGGGAGATTGTTAGTGTTTATGCCCTAGAAGGCCATTACTGTATCATACTAGCTTGTATATTACTTAATGGAAGCTTGGGATATTCACATGTATATAACAGTCTTGCTAAACATGGTAGTATGCTACTTGGTTTTTCTATCTTAATATATGAGTGTACGTATTGATAGAGCTCTTAGGATCTTGCTTGTCTACCAGCGTTGTGATGGCAGTCACACTAGTGGGGGCTGGGTAGTCTACAAGCACATCCTCATTCAGGTCCCTGGTCGTTGGATTATCGAGACAGAGCATCGATACTCCGGAGTAGACTAGTGTGTACGCTTCTCATCCCAGTTGGGGAGATGGTCTGTCCCACAGCCGTCAGTACGTCGTACTGGAGATAGTATACAGGTGCTCGTTAGGTTACGGGTACACCGGACAGGACTCACAGGGAACTGTTGGTTGGTTTGATACCAGTCGTCAGTGAACAGTTCCCAGGTGACATGAGTACAGCGTAGTCCGCAGACTTGACACTGCTACTTCGCCTCGAGTGTGTCCCACTGTTCTTAGATTGCTACCCTACCACGGCTCAAAGGAGTCGTGCAAACAGGTAGCAGTTGGGTGCAGTCCCGAGCACTTGGAGGCAGTGGCGGTTAGACAGGATTCGTCCATCCCGGTATTGGGAGTAGATATCGTGTTGTGTCAGAGAGCCATTACGCAAAGTCCCTGGCCAGGGCAAGCGAGATTTGCTGGTAGGTTCCAGTAGTTTCTCAGGGTGTAATGGGCTTCCCTCCGACACGACTTATACCGCTATTAGGGGACTGACGCTTGCCGCCCCCTAGGCCCGATATGCGATAGTCTTGGACGAACGGACCGGACTGTATGGAGATTGTCACATTAGACTCAGTAGGAGTTCGGATGGGTTTCCTCATCGGCCTTCTTATCGACAACTACCTGGGGACCGTTACGTACAGCTAGTGCCGCTTGCGGTCTGTGGTTAAACCCACTGCCAGCGTAGTAGTCGAGTCTCTAGAGTCCCACACAGAGAGTTTCCTACTCCAGGCGAAACGATATAGAGGTTGCATGGTTTTGCGACAAAGGGTTCGGACGCATACGTGCGTTTACGCACGTACGACTTTCGGACAGTTTTTACCAGTCGGCTTTGGTTTAAGCCAGTTACTGGTATCCGGTTATTGGATTTTTACAGTCTAAAGTTTTTCCGTATTTTTGCGGATTGGAGGGGCATTCTCGTAATTGTACGACAAGCTTCTAGAAGATGTGACTAAGGAGGTTACTTTGGATGAGATTGTGAGTCATGGTGGTGATTCATTCATTTCATTAATGCACATTTATTGCTTAATGACTCATGCTAATGAATCACCACTAGATATTTTATGAAGCATGATTTATCATCACTCTTTATTCTTTTCTAGTTATTAGAAAATGCTTCATAATATATTATGATACACTCTCTCTCTTCTCATTATCTTATCTCACATTCTCTCTCCTCAAGCTCTCATCTTCAAACCCTAATCCTTACACCTCATGAGTTGAGATCAAAGGATTAGTTAGACTAAACAATCCATAACCATCACTCTATCTCATCCTAACTTCTTTGATTAGCAATCCAAGAAGGTTAGTTGCCTCAAGTTTAGAGGTTTAGCTTGGAGTTTTGCTCTCGGGTGGATCGTCTACTACCTAGAGAAGGCCGAGGAGAACAAGGAGATCGTAAAGCCGAAGGACTAGTTTCGATAGGTATAATACCTAAGCATAGTAGTTTAGAATAACTATATGTTTGGTTAGTTATCGTTTAGCTTCGATTCAAGCGGTTAGTCGATGTTCGTTCTTTAAACTTGATCGTTTTTGAAATTTCCGCCTCCCCACAAATACTGGGGTGTACTACATCGACTTACAGTGGTATCAGAGCCTCGCTAAACAATAAATAACTTAATTGCAAATTTGTACGAATTTCGAACGGAAAAACGAAGCCGGAAAACCCTAAATCTGTTCAGTTTCTGTCGAACTTAAAATGAAGTCCAAAATTTTTTCTGGTGTGCTCAGAAAGCTAGAAAGGAGTCCAGGAGAACACCCAAGAAATTCGAGCCCATGAATCGGCAACTCGGCCGCGGAAGAGGTACAAGTCGTGTCGGAGTGTAGCCCAGAACACCCTGAGATACTACTGGAATACCTACCAGTAAATCTCCTGCCTTGGCCAAGGACTTCGTGTAATGGCTCTCCTAGACACAGCGCGACCTCACCCCCAATACCGGGAGAGACGAACCCCCGAAGATCCGCTCACTGCCTCCATGTGGCTCGGGACTGTACCCAACTAAAACCTGTTTGCACGACTCCTTTGAGCCGTGGTAGGGTAGTAATCAAAGCACAGTGGGAACTCACACGAGACAAATGACGATCCCCAGGTCGATGAACTAACCTGTACACATGTCACCTGGGAAGTGCTATCTGACGTCAGGTATAAGACCAACTAGCATGTTCCCGGCGAGTCCTGTCCGGTGTACTCATAACCCAATGAGCACCTGCATAAATCTTAGGTGAACCAACTGACACCAGTGGCTAGTGAGACCGGCCACCGCCCCTCGTCGGGGTCTCGACTGTATACACTAGTCTACTCTGGAGAATCGATGCCCTGTCTCGAAACTCCCACGACTAGGGACCTTTTAAGGATGTGCTTATAGACTACCAGCTCCCACGTATATGATCGCCCTCATACTGCCGGTAGTCAAGCAAGAATCCTAGGGGCTCTATCAACGTGCAATAGTGATCTGTCATGTCACCTAAAGCAGTACACGATGATAAAGGTAAACCAGATAGCATACTATCATCTCGAGTAAGACTGTCCTACCGGGATAGGTCCTCCCTCAATCATTGCAATCACGTGCCTGTGATCCAATAATCGACTCTGAGGGCACTATCTCCAACAATCTCCCACTTGCACTCAAGGCTAATTATTGCGATGTTGCATACTCACAGCCCGTGTGATACCGAACACCCAACTCCTCTACTTGTCAGTCTCACAAATCCCGTTTGCGAAACTATTGCGTTCGAGGAATAGCCTCAGTGAGTGGATCCGCTCTGATGTTTCTTTCTATGTCTCTCTATATCTCAAGTTCGCGGAGAAAGCCATCTCCCAAAATGAGCAATACCTGTCTTAGAGTGTCTGGATGTCTGATGGGATCTAGCTCATAAAAGAACTCTAAATCCAAACTTCTTAGACTGTATCGTCAACTGAACTTAATCAGTATCCTGCGCCATGCCACCCACAGTATTGCCTTGGACCACCTGTCCAAATACTGCCCCTCGTCAGAAGGAAAACTATAACTCTGACAACCTCCTTGTCGTCCAGGTCACCTTGGAAGCCTGGAATGATAACTGTCTCTCGAATGAGGCTGTCGTTATCATATCCCTAGAACATCCACTTATGTTCTAAAACTGCTTCCGACTGTTTCCCCTGGATTGGATTAATATCAACTTATTGCACCTACTGCAAGAACAACATCTGGTGTGGTACTTGACATCTCATGATTGACTCAATTGCCTAAGCAAGTGATCTGCCAATCATGCACATCCCTCTCTACTTTAGTCTATAAGACACCTTTAGAGAGGGTGACTCCATTACCTGCAGGTATACTACCGTGCCAGGAGTCATCCATTCTAAATACTCTTAGAATGCTGTCAAAGTACCCTGATTGGGAAACCACCCAAATCTAGATCTAAAACTATAGATCCAGTAACCAGTATGTCTGATATAATGTCTAAGTCCTTTGTGGAGAAACCACTGTGTGACGACCAAAGTATAACCGTTCGTAGTATAGGAATATCACTTCCTACTACCTTCTCAACAGATCCATCCCCTATTCTGATGACGTCAAACCTATGACTGTCACATCAGAAATAGATGATCTATCTCCGCTACATCTGCTTTAGTCTGTAAATAGACATAAGCCTGATGTCCACCAATGCTTCCGCTGCTCCCACTGACTACGACAACCCTCTGGCAGAGTCATACAGACGTGCACTTCCGAAGCAAGTTTAGAACGACGCTATACTCATCCTCCTGCCGGGTCTCGCAGCCTGGAACAACAACAACGGCAAGTGTGGGTATACAAGAACTTCCCTGTCACCGTCCTTGAGGCTACCGAAGTACCTCTCGGGTGCCTGAAGTTACCCACCTTATCTGCGGAGCGGCCAATGGAATGTCAAATCAGATTGAATCTTTAGGTTCCTTATCAAATCTTCAGTAATCGTTTGCGGTTCTGGAATCACTTCCAGTTCTACCATACTCCCACTACTGTTTTTGAAAAAATCCATTTTTAATAAAACTGTGGCGAGTCTTGAACAATATTTCTATTGATCTTCCAGATGGTAGAAAGTCAACCCTCGTCATAGCCTGGGTCAACCCACAAACAGCCATTGCAGAAACGTGCCTTGAGTTATCCAGAGTCTGGTTTTAATCATAAGCCAGACAACTCCCCGTACCTTAACAACGTTAAGATATGAACTGTTCTATATCCAATATAGAACCAGAGGCACTGATTTAATTGAACCAGATTCAAATCATGCAGCTGTCTCCAGTGCATGTCAACTAAATGGAGAGAGGCCGATCAGCGTTACTCAACTTAGGAATGCTTCCAATTATGAGTAACCCGAAAGAGAAGCGAGTTCTCTTAATCATTACTATCAACTGAATACCATACACAAGTATCTACATCTTCGATCACTATGAAGAATCCCGATACATGTAATACCTGGTTCTCTACTTTATTCAAATACCTATAACTTCTCAAAATTCAGACACTGTGTTTCCACGAAACACCTGTCTAAAAACTAGAGAAGTCATAAGTAAACTGAATATAGTACGACGACCAACCCCTCTGTCCTGATGGACCCTGGACAACATACAATACTCTGTATAAGTCCCTTGAGTCAGATAACTCATTCATTATGTGTCGCAGGTTGAAAACTGTACTTATGGTTAAGAAGAATTACACCGCTGTTCAATGCTCCTTACCTAACCATCCACTGATATAAGTAAATGTCATCGACATAATATCAAAAGGTATATCTCACTCTATAAAAATAGACGTACAGATATATCAATTTGAAATTGGTGCACAACAGCGGATATTCAAAACCAAATATTTGCCGACCGGCAAACAACCCAGATGATCTCCCCAAATATCACCGATTACAACGAATCCCGATATAATGAGGATGATCACCCTATTCCCAATAACTTACTCCCACTCATCATCTGTAAAACCATACAGATGTGAGAGTCATACCTGGTAAATACATACCCTGGAGTAAGTGTCTAATCGGGAAATCAGTTTTCCATTAACAGTACACAGTTGAACTGAAACATTGAAATATTTCGATGGGGTATCCTGGTATTCCTAGTAATGCCTCTACCATTATCCAGATTCACAACTATAACCGTATAATTCTTTGCCACCTCTCCAAATCCCTTCATATGTCTTTAGTCATTACCTTCTGTACACCCCTTTAGGCCAAATGGTTTTCTTCCTTCCCTACCGTTCGGCACCAGCCTATGGTTTGGAAGAAGACTGTCCAAAAAGCATAAAGGGTGTACTGTCCTAATCCTAGGAGCACTCGCATCGCGAGAGAAGGTGAAGATAAAAGACACCTGAATGTACTTTATTCCTATTTCTCCTGAACCAGGATCCATCCCCGAACTGGAACAAGTTCCTTTCGAGTTCGTATATAACCATACGATGGATTATCCAAATAAAATGGGATCTTCGTTGTGATACGGAGTGTCCTGGAGAAATACAAAGGTGATTTAGGATTGGCGAAGAAATACTTGGTTTGGTCGTGGATAGCAGTCGCAATTTACTTTGCCCTCTTACTAATCCCTTGCTTTGTCTGAACTTAATACCTTCTGTACACCGTTTAGGCTAACTGGTTTTCTTCATTCCCTACCGGTCGGCACCAGCCTATGGTTTGGAAGAAGACTATCCAATTTGCGTAATAGGTGTACTACTCCTAAACCAAGGAGTACTCGCAACCTGAGAGAAGGTGAAAAGAAAAGACAACTGAATAGTCCTATCCATTTTTCTCCAGAACCGGAAACCATCCTCGAATAAATTCCTTCGAGTTCGTATATAACCATACGATGGTTTTGTCCAATGGAAGTGGACGTTCGTAGTAATACGGGGTGTCCTGGAGAAAAGGGTAAAAGTAGGAGTGGCAATGAGGTTCGCAACTCTGACAATCCAAAAGCCAGTGTTAAGTAGGTTCGGTCAACTTGGTCACTGAGTCATAGTCTAGGGTCGGGTCAATGGTCGCTGCCAGAGAGAGAGAGAGAGAAAAGAAACACTCAGAGTGCACTCTAACCTAGATCAGAATGGTTATCACTTTTTCTAATCAGGAAACCTCCCACTGTACCTCAAATTCTCCTCCAAACCTGAAAGAAGAATTAGTCGGGGTCACCCGAGGAGCAAACCAACTCATCAGTGGGAATCGGGATCCTACTATCATCGCATGATAACGTGACGGAATCCGCTCACGCTATCACACTCCAGAAGGTATGCGCATATCTGGCAAGTTTCAGTTCTTTTGAAACCCCCGATGTGATTTTTGCCCCATGCTCTTATGACCTTGACGAAGGTCAACAAATCATAAGTCACATGTCAAGTTCCACCCGTCATTGTCCAGGTTAATTTGAACCCACCCGTACAAGCCCTTGACGAAGGTCAACAAGGCTATACGACTGTCCCAAACCAACACATCTATCTATGCAGCAGAAAAGCAACAAGCAGCTACCATGCACTATGCCTTGACGAAGGTCAACAAACATAGCATGAATACTACGTGCTACCCGTCTGAAACGACGGAGGGCTACGAATGGTTTCTGGCGAAAACCTTTAACGTAATGAACTTGATATCGTTGAAGGAACGGATAGCTTTTTAGAAAATATAGTGACGAAAACCTTTACTAAAGAGGTCACTCCCGGTGAAGGGATCTCGGCTCTTTCCCCGTAGAATGGGGTGCAGGATATTCTAAATGAATACCATGATGCAAAGCAAAAGTAATCGGCTATAGTGAAGTTAATGCCCTGACGCAAACTTCTGTCCAAGGGGTCACTCCCGGTGAAGGGATCTCGGCCCTTGCCTCGTTGACTGAGGAGCAGGATATTCAAACTGAATACCACGATGCAAAACAAAAGAGAACGTCCTTGCAATAACAGCTTTTTGAAAAGTGTTCCAACAACATCAGAATAGGTTTGTTTATCTTGCATTGATCCGAATCAATGCAGTCCCATCAATTGATCACACCAATAAAGAACGAAAATATACTGACGTACGTATATGCCATCCGCATTCGCCACTGGGTCCCGTCATCACCCGTTAGGTTAGCTAACTAACGGCAGAGCGGGGACTGGACTAGCGCGGATGAAAAGCATATACAACATCTACTAATATATATACCAATATATTATATTCGCTCAAGGCGTGATAAGAAATGCAACATCACAGAAATGTACAGCATCACAGAACAATACAGATATCTGGGATCCCCGGGTTTCACAGAGCCACTACTGAAACCCGACGTTCCCCTGGTCATGTGGATAGCCTGTGCAATGAAATCCTAGACCCCTACGGGCGTGGCAAGTTACCCGCCAAAACCTGAAGCGAGGCAGCCCCCTTCAGCGCCGTGAATGGACCACCCAGCACTTCACGGAATCCGGCAACTTGGGCACCCCTCCTGGGTCAACCTGTACCCCCTACGAGTGCGGCGAATAGCCCGCCAATCCCAGAGTGAAGCCCCCTCCGTCTCAATGCCATGAGATGCGGGCTTGTTGCCTTCCAGAACCCGGATATCCGTGCACTCCTCCGCGGGGTAATCCTAGTACAGAAAGTAAAATATACATTCACCGGGTACATCGACCGCAACCAGGTCGTGCCCCAAAAGAATAATACAAACAGGCAGTGACGGCAGTCCACATGTCGGACGCTCGCCCCGCAATATCAAATGTACATAATTCAACAACACTGTACTAGCATTGCATCCAGGCTATCCCCACCGACCGATCCGCAACATCACAGCATAAACATAGAACATCAACGTGAAAGTCACGTTCGCAAATCCGTCTAACCGGGCTATAGCAGTTAGACTGGATTTACCGATCGAGTGACATTCACGGTCGCAGATATAATGTAAATACTATGAAAAATGTGTTTAAAATTTTCCGATTGACCAAAAAATAACAAGTGGGCCCCCAATCAAAACTGTAGCACTCACAGAAAACCTGGGCCCAATTTTAATATTCCAAAACCCATATTTTAAGCCCTGAAAGCCTCTGTAAAAAATTGGTGCAGTGATCTCCACAGTGTGCGGCGGAAGGGGGGTTTGTGCGGCGGTTCCGCGCTCCCACTGTGGAATCACTTCATCGAAATTTTACAGAGTTCTTAGATTTTCCAGTACATCAATATTTTACAACCTGAAAAATTTTTTGAGACCAAAATATTTCAACAGAAACTGAAGCTAACAAAAATGTAGATTTTGGAGTTTTGGTCGATCGGAAATGCAAAACACATCAAACGAAGCTAGACGAAGTTAATGGCGAGGCTCTGATACCACTGTAAGTGCACGGCGGCGCCCCGGCCGTCAATCCGACGGCCAAACGCGGAAACGGTGATAAACTTTAGTTTTTGCGGACTTAGCAAACCGGCACCACCGCGCACTAAACCCCGGATCGTGCCATTAAACTAGTCTAAGCTAACTAACAAGATAGGTTAGAGATGTACCGACTGATCCGAGTCCTCCGGTCTTCATCTCCACTCCGATCTCCTCGCGGGAACTCCGTCCATCTCCTCCTCGTCGGAAAGGGCACCACGAAGCCGGGTACTTTTACGGGCTCCCATCTCAATACCGAGGCAACTCGGGCGCGAAGTAGGCTACCCGACGCGTCCAAGATATGCTGTAGGAAGTGTAGTGTAGAATGCAAGTCTCACTTTGGGGTATTGGTTGCCTTTTGAAGATGGAGGAATGAATGTATGAAAAATGGTGCTTTCATTTTTCCTTGTATCAAAAATGAGATGAATGAATGCTACTCTCTCAAAGATGAAGATGAAGCTCTCATTTTTTTTCTTCTCTCTTTCTTTTCTCAACCATGAATAATAATCTCTCTCTCTTTAGAAATGGTGGAGGAAAAACAATATGAAGCAAGAAGGGAGGTGAGTGTAGGAAGTGAAAAGAGGTGACCACATCCTAAAACATAATGATCACTAAATCAACATCAAACCTCACTTCATTTCAAATCTAATCTAATCTCATAAATGTATGAAAAGCAAAGATGCTTATCATATCAAACCTTATGCAAATAAGTCCTCCACAAAGTGTTATTTGCAAACTTGCAAATAACACCCTCCATCGGAAAAGTCCGGCCGGGAAAGAACAAAGAAAAACCGGCCGGAACGGAATGCAAACTGGCAACTCCAGAAAACTGGTCCCGTAATAAATTACAGGAAAACCCCGATACTGTGCATACACACCCGCATCTGTATTTCGTCCGGATACAAATGCAAAGAGACAAAATCTACACTGTACTAAAACTAGGACCGGCTTAAACCAAAGCCGGCTAGTAAAATCTGTTCGATCCTGATGCGTGCAATACCGCACGTATCTGATCGAACCCTGCCATATAACCATACGGCCACTAGTACAAAACTGTCCGATCCTGATCCGTGCAATACCGCACGTATCTGATCGGACCCTGCCATATCTCCATACGGCCTCTACAGCGTTTCGCCCGAAAGCTTGAGTAACTGAAAGTGTGGTGGACTCTAAAGACTCGTCAATACTATGGCTGTGGATTTAACCACTAGCACGTCAGAGGTATAAGCCAATACGTGACGGGCCACCAGCTATTGACCAAAAGGGACGTCGATGAGTGAACTCATCCTGACACCCTACTGAGCCTGTCAGTGACAATATCCGTACAGTCCGGTCCGTTCGTCTATGAGCATCGCATGTCGGGCCCAGGGGGTTGGTAAAATTCAGACCCCCAAAAGCGGTACAAGTCGTGTCGGAGTGTAGCCCAGAACACCCTGAGATACTACTGGAATACCTACCAGTAAATCTCCTGCCTTGGCCAAGGACTTCGTGTAATGGCTCTCCTAGACACAGCGCGACCTCACCCCCAATACCGGGAGAGACGAACCCCCGAAGATCCGCTCACTGCCTCCATGTGGCTCGGGACTGTACCCAACTAAAACCTGTTTGCACGACTCCTTTGAGCCGTGGTAGGGTAGTAATCAAAGCACAGTGGGAACTCACACGAGACAAATGACGATCCCCAGGTCGATGAACTAACCTGTACACATGTCACCTGGGAAGTGCTATCTGACGTCAGGTATAAGACCAACTAGCATGTTCCCGGCGAGTCCTGTCCGGTGTACTCATAACCCAATGAGCACCTGCATACATCTTAGGTGAACCAACTGACACCAGTGGCTTGTGAGACCGGCCACCGCCCCTCGTCGGGGTCTCGACTGTATACACTAGTCAACTCTGGAGAATCGATGCCCTGTCTCGAAACTCCCACGACTAGGGACCTTTTAAGGATGTACTTATAGACTACCAGCTCCCACGTATATGATCGCCCTCATACTGCCGGTAGTCAAGCAAGAATCCTAGGGGCTCTATCAACGTGCAATAGTGATCTGTCATGTCACCTAAAGCAGTACACGATGATAAAGGTAAACCAGATAGCATACTATCATCTCGAGTAAGACTGCCCTACCGGGATAGGTCCTCCCTCAATCATTGCAATCACGTGCCTGTGATCCAATAATCGACTCTGAGGGCACTATCTCCAACATCTAGAACAATATCACTATTGATCTTCCAGATGGTAGAAAGCCAACCCTCGTCATAGCCTGGGTCAACCCACAAACAGCCATTACAGAAATGTGCCTTGAGTTATCCAGAGTCTGGTTTTAAACATAAACCGGACAACTCCCCATACCTTAACATCGTTAAGATACGAACTGTTCTATATCCAATACAGAAACAGAGGCTCTGATTTAATTGAACCAGATTCAAATCATGCAGCTGTCTCCAGTGCATGTCAACTAAATGGAAGAAGGCCGATCAGCGTTACTCAACTTAGGAATGCTTCCAATTATGAGTAACCTGAAAGAGAAGCAAGTTCTCTTAATCATTACTATCAACTGAACACCATACACAAGTATCTACATCTTCGATCACTTTGAAGAATCCCGATACTTGCAATACCTGGTTCTCTACTTTATTCAAATACCTATAACTTCTCAAAATTCGGACCCTGTGTTTCCGCGAAACACATGTCTAAAAACTAGAGAAGTCATAAGTAAACCGAATATAGTACGAGGACCAACCCCTCTGTCCTGATGGACCCTGGACGACATACAATATTCTGTATAAGTCCCTTGAGTCTGATAACTCATTCACTGTGTGTCGTAGGTTGAAAACTGTACTTATGGTTAAGAAGAATTACACCGCTGTTTAATGCTCCTTACCTAACCATCCCCTGATATAGGTAAATGTCATAGACATAATTTCAAAAAGGTATATCTCACTCTATGAAAATAGACGTACAGATATATCAATTTGAAATTGGTGCATAACAGCGGATATTCAAAACCAAATGTTTGCCGACCTCACTCTATGAAAATAGACGTACAGATATATCAATTTGAAATTGGTGCATAACAGCGGATATTCAAAACCAAATATTTGCCGACCGGCAAACAGCCCAGGTGATTTCCTCAAATATCACCGATTACAACGAATTCCGATATAATGAGGATGATCACCTAATTCCCACTAATCTACTCCCACTCATCATCTGTAAAATAATACAGATGTGAGAATCATACCTGGTAAATACATACCCTGGAGTAAGTATCTAATCGGGAAATCAGTTTTCCTTTAACGGTACACAGTGAAACTGAAACATTGAAATGTTTCGTAGGGGTATCCTGGTATTCCTAGTAATGCATCTTCCATTATCCATATTCACAACTGTAACCGTATATTTCTTTGCCACCTCTCCAAATCCATTTATATGTCTTTAGTCATTACCTTCTGCACACCCCTTTAGGCCAAATGGTTTTCTTCCTTCCCTACCGTTCGGCACCAGCCTATGGTTTGGAAGAAGACTATCCAATAAGCATAATGGGTGTTCTGTCCTAATCCTAGGAGCACTCGCAATGCGAGAGAAGGTGAAGATAAAAGACAACCGAATAAACCTTATTCCTATTTCTCCTGAACCAGAATCCATCCCCGAACTGGAACAAGCTCCTTTCGAGTTCGTATATAACCATACGATGGAGTATCCAATAAACTGTGGATCTTCGTAGTGATACGGAGTGTTCTGGAGAAATACAAAGGTGATTTTAGGATTGGCGAAGAAATTCTTGGTTTGGTTGTGAATAGCAGCCGCAATTTACTTTGCCCTCTTACTAATCCCTTTCTTTGTCTTAACTCAATACCTTCTGCACACCATCGTTATGCTAATTGGTTTTCTTCATTCCCCACTGTTCGGCACCAGCCTAAGGTTTGGAAGAAGACTATCCAATTTGCGTAATAGGTGTACTATCTCCTCAACCAAGGAGTACTCGCAACCTGAGAGAAGGTAAAATGAAAAGACAACTGAATAGTCCTATCCGTTTTCTTCCAGAACCGGAAACCATCCTCGAATAAATTCCTTCGAGTTCGTATATAACCATACGATGGTTTTGTCCAATGGAAGTGGACGTTCGTAGTAATACGGGGTGTCCTGGAGAAAAGGGTAAAAGTAGGAGTGGCAATGAGGTTTGCAACTCTGACAATCCAAAAGCCAGTGTTTAAGAAGGCTCGGTCAACTTGGTCACTGAGTCATAGTCTTAGGGTCGGGTCAATGGTCGCTGCCAAAGAGAGAGAGAAAAGAAACACTCAGCGTGCACTCTAACCTAGATCAGAATGGTTACCAATTTATCTAATCTGGAAACCTCCCACTGTACCGTCAAATTCTCCTCCAAACCTGAAAGAAGAATTAGTCGGGATCACCAGAGGAGTAAACCAACTCATCAGTGGGAATCGGGATCCAAATATCATCGCATGATAACGTGACGGAATCCGCTCACGGTGTCACACTCCCGAAGGTATGCGCATATCTTTCATGTTTCAGTTTCTTTAGAAACTCCCGATGTGATTTTTGCCCCATGCTCTTATGACCTTGACGAAGGCCAACATATCATAAGTGACATGTCAAGTTCTACCCGTCATTGTCCAGGTTAATTTGAACCCACCCGTACATACCCTTGACGAAGGCCAAAATAGTAGTACGACTGTCCCAAACCAACGCATCTATCTATGCAGCAGAAAGGTAACAAGCAGCTACCATACACTATGCCTTGACGAAGCCCAACATACATAGCATGAATGCTACGTGCTACCCATCTGAAACGACGGAGGGCTACGAATGGTTTCTGGCGAAAACCTTTAACGTAATGAACTTGATATCGTTGAAGGAACGGATAGCTTTATAAAAATATAGTGACGAAAACCTTTGCTAAAGAGGTCACTCCCGGTGAAGGGATCTCGGCTCTTTCCCCGTAGAATGAGGTGCAGGATATTCCAACTGAATACCACGGTGCAAAGCAAAAGTAATCGGCTATAGTGAAGTTATTGCCCTGACGCAAACTTTTTTTCCAAGGGGTCACTCCCGGTGAAGGGATCTCGGCCCTTGCCTCGTCGACTGAGGAGCTAGATATTCCAACTGAATACCACGATGCAAAACAAAAGAGAACGTCCTTGCAATAACAGCTTTTTGAAAAGTGTTCCAACAACATCAGATTAGGTTTGTTTTTAACTTGCATTGATCCGAATCAACGCAGTCTCATCAATTGATCACACCACAAAGAACGAAAATATACTGATGTACGTATACGCCATCCGCATTCGCCACTGGGTCCCGTCATTACCCGTTAGGTTAGCTAACTAACGACAGAGCGGGGACTGGACTAGCGCGGATGCAAAACATATACAACATCTACTAGTATATATCAATATATAATATTTCGCTCAAGCCGTGATAAAAATGCAACATCACAGAAATGTACAGCATCACAGAACAATACAGATATCTGGGATCCCCGGGTTTCACAGAGCCACTACTGAAACCCGACGTTCCCCTGGTCGTGTGGATAGCCTGTGCAATGAAATCCTAGACCCCTACGGGCGCGACAAGTTACCCGCCAAAACCTGAAGCGAGGCAGCCCCCTTCAGCATCGTGAATGGACCACCCAGCACTTCACGGAATTCGGTAACTTGGGCACCCCTCCTCGGTCAACCTGTACCCCCTACGAGTGCGGCGAACAGCCCGCCAATTCTAGAGTAAAGCCCCCTCCGTCTCAATGCCATGAGATGCGGGCTTGTTGCCCTCTAGAACCCGGCTATCCGTGTACCCCTCCTTGGGGTAATCCTAGTACAGAAAGTAAAATATACATACAACGGGTACATCGACCGCAACCTGGTCGTGCCCCAAAATAATAATATACAACAGGCAGTGACGGCAGTCCACATGTCGGACGCTCTCCCCGCAATATCAAATGTACATAATACAACAAAACTGTACTAGTATTGCATCCAGGCTATCCCCCACGACCAATCCGCAACATCACAGCACAATCACAGAACATCAACGTGAATGTCACGTTCGCAAATCCGTCTAACCGGGCTATAGCAGTTAAACAGGATTTACCGATCAAGTGACATTCACGGTCGCAGATATAATGTAAATACTGTGAACTAATGTGTTTAAAATATCCGATCGATCAAATTTTAACAAGTGGGCCCCAAGTACTACTGTAGCACATCAAGAAATTCTGGGCCCAAAATTAATATTCCAAAAACCCTATTTATAACCCAGAAATCAACTGCAGAAATTTGATACGGCAATGACATCATTGTGCGGCGGAACCGCGGCCCAAAGGGGGGTTTGGCCGCGGTTCCGCGCTCCCATTGTCGAGTTACTGTATCGAATTTCTACAGAATGCTTAGAACTTCCAGTACATCACTATTCAACAACCTGAAAAAAATTTCGAACCAGAAAAAAATTGACAGAAAACTGATGCATGTGTTATTGGGTTTTCGGAACATTTGTTCGATCGGAAGTGTAAAACACATTAGACAAAGCTAGATTAGGTTAATGGCGAGGCTCTAATACCACTGTAAGTGCACGGCGGCGCCCCGGCCGTCGATCCGACGCCGGAATGCGGAAGCGAAGCTTAACTTTAACTTTTCAAATACCGGCACCACCGCGCACTATAAACCCGGATCGTGCCATTAACTAGTCCTAGCTAACTACAAGATGGGGAAGAGAGATATACCGAGTGATCCGTGTCCTCCGGTCTTCTCGTCGTCGTCCCGATCTCCCGCGGAATCTCCGGTCTCCTCCAAGTCGCCGGAAGGGCACCACGTCGCCTGCTTCTTTTACGGGCTCCCACCTCTATACCGAGGCAACTCGGGCACGAAGTTGGCGAGCCGACGTGCCCAAGGTTTGCTGTAGAATATAGTGTAGAAACATGTCTCATTTGGGGTTATGGAGTTGCCATATGGTGGAGGAAATGATATAAACTTTTGGAGATGGTATTGTGGGATTTTTCCAAAGCCAAAAGAGAACAAAATCCCACATCTCAAATTTGGACAGCCCCCATGATCTTTGGCCGGCCATGGCTTGGTGGGAGAGGAGAGAATGGAGTGAAGTGGGGAATAATACCAAGGATAAGAATAATGCAAGGTAGAGTGTAAAGGAAAAAGGCAAGTCTCACTTCTATCATCACACCCCTTCATCATAACCAACCATGATGACAAATTAAACCAACACTCCACCACAACCATCATCTCATCACAAAGTCAAGCCATCATGAAAGAAGAAGTTAAATGGTCAAGGGATGGTGCAACCATCATGATCCAACAAAATGCAAAGAACACCCTCCACAAATACTTATTTGCACAAATGCAAATAAGCCCTCCTCCACCAATCTTCGGCCAATGAACGATACAAAGGAAATTGGCCGAAACGGAAAGCAAACTGGCAACTCCAGAAAAACTGGTCCCGTAATAAATTACAGGAAAACCCCGATAATGTGTATACACACCCGCATTTGTATTCCGACCGAAATACAAATGCAAAGAGACAAAATCTACACTGTACTATACTAGGATCCGGCTTAAACCAAAGCCGGCTAGTATTATCCGTCCGATCCTGATCCGTGCAATACCGCACGTATCTGATCGAACCCTGCCATATCTCCATACGGCCTCTACAGCGTTTTGCCCGAAACTTGAGTAACTGTATGTGTGGTGGACTCTAAAGACTCGTCAATAGTATGGCTGTGGATTTAACCACTAGCACGTCAGAGGTATTAGCCATACGTGACGGGCCACCAGCTATTGACCAAAAGGGGGGCCACCAGCGAACTCATCCTGACACCCTACTGAGCCTGTTAATGACAATATCCGTACAGTTCGGTCCGTTCGTCTATGAGCATCGCATGGCGGGCCTAGGGGGTTGGTAAAAGTCAGACCCTCAAAAGCGGTACAAGTCGTGTCGGAGTGTAGCCCAGAACACCCTGAGATACTACTGGAATACCTACCAGTAAATCTCCTGCCTTGGCCGAGGGCTTCGTGTAATGGCTCTCCTGGACACAGCGCGACCTCACCCCCAATACCGGGAGAGACGAACCCCTGAAGATCCGCTCACTGCCTCCATGTGGCTCGGGACTGTACCCAACTAAAACCTGTTTGCACGTCTCCTTTGAGCGTGGTAGGGTAGTAATCAAAGTACAGTGGGAACTCACACGAGACAAATGACGATCCTTAGGTCGATGAACTAACCTGTACACATGTCACCTGGGAACTTCTATCTGACGTCAGGTATAAGACCAACTAACATGTTCCCGGCGAGTCCTGTCCGGTGTACTCATAACCCAATGAGCACCTGTATACATCTTAGGTGATCCAACTGACACCAATGGCTTGTGAGACCGGCCACCGCCCTTCGTCGGGGTCTCGACTGTATACACTAGTCTACTCTGGAGTATCGATGCCCTGTCTCGAAACTCCCACGACTAGGGACCTTTTAAGGATGTGCTTATAGACTGCCAGCTCTCACGTATATGATCGCCCTCATACTGCTGGCAGTCAAGCAAGAATCCTAGGGGCTCTATCAACGTGTAATAGCGACATGTCAGGTCACCTAAAGTAGTACACGATGATAAAGGTAAACCAGATAGCATACTATCACCTTGAGTAAGACTGTCCTACCGGGATAGGTCCTCCCTCAATCATTGCAATCACGTGCATGTGATCCAATAATTGACTCTGAGGGCACTATCTCCAACAGATGAATGGCCGGGGATTTGAGAAGATCGTTTTTATTTCATTCATGTAATTTGTAAAAATCCAAGTAATATTATTTTGCAGGGCACATCCGAGTTGAGGTTGTAGCCACCGTTGTATAATTTCTTTTTACTGTTTTTGCTCCTAGGATAGACCCAAGGTAGGGTGCACAAACTACCGGGTTTTCGGAGTGTCGAGTGGCCTACTCACTTTGTTGAGGGAGGTTGCTTCACTTAGGGAATTTGGCGGGTAGTTTGCCGCACTCGTAGAGGTCTAGGGTGGGGTTTGGCTATTCATCACGACCGTCGAACCCGTCTTTCATTAAGGGCTCAAATGAAATACAGAATTCCTAACATATCCAATGTGTTCATCTGTGATCTGTAATGGCTATTTATATACAAGATATATAATAAACGTTGCTTATGTTTTGCACCCGCGCTAGTCCAGCCCCCGCTCTGCCGTTAGTTAAGTAACATAACGGTGCATGACGGGGCCCCGTAGCGAATGCGGATGGCATAAGCGTACGTTCTATTTTCGTTTCTTTTCTGTGATGTTTAGGAAACGTAAATGATGGGACAACATTAATGTGATTAATGTTTAGAAAAAGAAACCTAAAGATATTATAGAATCAAACTTTTTAAAAATGGGCAACTCTAGTTTTTGTTTTGCATAGTGGTATTCCTTGATGAATATCCAGCACCTCATTCGATGAGGAAAGGGACGAGATCCCTTCACCGGGAGTGACCCCTTTAGCGAAAATAGCAAATGTTACAAAGCACTTGATTATTTTTATATTTGATCTAACTTTTTCTTTGCATCGTGGTATTCATGAATATCCAGCACCTCATTTGATGATGAAAGAGCCGAGATCCCTTCACCGGGAGTGACCTCTTTAGCGAAATTAGAAAGATACTACAAAACCATTCGACTTTTAAAACTGGAGCTTAAACCACTCCTTTCACTAGATTCTACAACGATATTGTAACATTTTAGAAATCGTTATGCGAATTTTCCGTTAATAGGTATAATAAACTGTGTTTTCCGTAAAAACCCTGAAGTGATCATTTTTTCAGTATAGACTTAACTGCACCTAGTTTAACTAAGAAATTGCTAGTTTGCAGTTTTTAGTTGTCATTTGAAAATTTTGGTTCACTTTAATATTTTTCCATAATTAAAATATTATTAAAAGCTTTTAATTATGCACTTAATTAGTGGTAATTACAATTTTGATCGGGTTAATTATGCTAAAGTGAATCTATGCTAACTTAATCACAAAATTAAGCATTAAACCATCCTTGAAAATATCCTAGAAAATATCTAGATATTTTGGTGAATTAAAAGAAAACTTTAATTAGAAAAGAAAAGGATTAAGAGGTGGAATGGATGGGAGAAGTATTAAAGAGTTTTAATGATGTTTTTAGACTAGAAATTTCCACACAATTTCCACAACCTTCATTATTTCTCCAAGTTGGCCGACCCCCCCTGTTGCCCTCACATTTCCCTCACCCCATTTTCACTTCTAAAATCTCAAATAAATCATCAAAAATCATCAAATAATCCCACAAACTCAAATACAAATCCATACCCATTATTCTTTAGCTTAACCAAGCTTGGATCTTCATGAAAGATAGCATTTTGGAGGTTATTTTGTTGATCTAGTTGCAAGTTTTTGGATCAAGTTTGAGGTATAAATCCTAACCCTAAGCTCAAGTTCTTGTTTTAATACCTTAATCTAGTTATTAGATGTTTAAATAAAACTTTAATTAGCATGTTTTGGGAATTCTAGAAAGAGTTTTGAAGATCAAGTTAGGGTTTTGATTGGTTGAAATGGTTAATGGAAAAGTGTAGACTTGGAAAACTTTACCTAGTTGTGAGAATGTTATTTGTTATTTTCCTAATTGTCAAATTAAGCTTAATAGCAAACTAACTTTTACTAAATCTTATATGGGTGAGATTAAAATTGTAGTAAAGTTTTGGGTGACTTAGTTAAGCTACTTTGCGATGATTGTGATCGCTAGAATTGTTTAAACTTCTAGAGTTGAGCTAAAATGATTAAAAGTTGCTTACTAAGTTTTCGGTAAAATTAGGCGTGGGTTTAGATTGACGTTACGATGTTTTATATATTATCTTCCATGATATATATTGTGTTGTGAATGCGTGATCGGTACAATCGGGGTTTAGGCTTGGTTGTTGTGTAGTTTAGCGTTCCTAACTAGGGTTGTGCCGATGTCGTACGCGTTTTGTGCACTAGGTGCACAGTGTGTATATCTTGTGGAAGTTATCCTTGCATTTCGTTTTCTTTGTGTCGGCGCGGGATATTTAGCCATATGTGTTGTGTTTGTGAAATATTGGGATCGCAAGTGGGGACTTCGGACGCTGCGAAAAAAGGGAAGCAGGTGGTCGGATTTTATTAGCTCGAGATCATCTGTGAGTAGATTTAACATCTACGGGGAAATCGCCCGTATGACGTTATGCGTCAGGGCTGGATATGATATTATAGCTGCATATTTATACGCAGATGATTTGATTGCACATGAGTATCATTGCATATTATTACTTGTTGTGCCTAAACTTGTACCCTGTGGACACTGCACTATTATTGACAGTTCATGTTGCACGAGCACCAATTGTATGCCACACATACACTGTCGGTAATTACCATGATGCGCACAAACAAATATTCATATGAAATATAGCATACATGCATACCTACATGCTTCCACATATACCTTGCTATTGGTTAGCGGCATTGAGGCATTGATTCTTGTGCGATGGCGCAAATGAAATATAGAATACATGCATACCTACATGCTTACACATATACATGCTATAGCTACATGTTCACTTTACATGATATTGCGTTGGATTTTGGATAATTGGAACCGCGTGATATATTTAATGACTTGATGCATTTAAATAGCGGTTGTTCCTTTGTTATGCTCATATTACGGTTTTATATTGCATATATTATATTTCATAGATTTACGCATTGAGATATGGATTCCATATGATGTTTTTTGGATGTTTTACTCCTGATGATATATATCAGTGGTATGGGACGCTGTTATATATGTGTGTATATATATATATATATCAATGGTATGGGACGCTATTATATATGTATATATATAATATATCATGATAATGATTTATGCAAGTATTCTTATTCTTTACTTGATATTTCGATGCATCCACCCTGAGATTTCTTGATTCTGAGACTTGTGTTAGAAACACGATATGATACGTGGATTGCGAGTGTCGGAGTTGAACACTCAGGTTCCGTGAGACGTATGGATATATGGATTGCGAGTGTCGAGGTTGGACACTCAGGTTCCGTGGATTGCGAGTATCAATATTGGACACTCAGGTTCTGTGAGATGTACAGATATGATATATGGATTTACGTGTCGATTTTGGACACGAGTACTTCATGATGTGTTCGAGTGCTGATGTTGGGCACTCAGATTCCATGAGATTTACAGGATATGAGGGTCAGTCCTGGTGACGGCGTCTGAAGATTTTGGGATTTGGGGTGTCGTTGATAGACACCAGGTTTTTCCATGCTGATGATTTGTTCATGAGGGTTATTATTTATCCCACACTCAGGATTTATTTGATATACATTTGATTCATGTAGATATAGTACCTTGGTGGTGTACCTTAATCATGATAGTTGCATATTCATATTGCCATACTTATGCTATTAGATTACTTGTAATAGATTATCGCTGTTAGTGCATACTTGCAATTAAAGTATAATGTTATTTACTATTCACGAGTTGGCAACTCACCCCCATTGTGCCACAAATTTTGCAGGATTTACCCTCAGAGTAGCCGCGGCATGGCTTCTTATTATCTCTACTTTTGCGGATACCGCTACGGTTGGCTGTGAGGCCTTTTTGCTATAGGTAGGTTTGCGGTTATCCGATGATGTTCATTATTTATCTTTTGTATCTAGTACTCTCCATCTACCACTTCATGTATTTGACTCAGAGACGAGTTGTGAGGATCGATGTTGTATTAGTTTGTGACTCTGGTTGTCGTGCTCGTGTGAGTCGGCCTTTATTTATGTGGATTATTTCATTTCTTCGCTACGGCGTCGTATATCTGTTGTGGTGGTTGTTTCCTCCTTTGGCGAGATTTTCTCCCGTTTGGTGATGCTTTACTTATATCTTATGTTTGTACCCATTCCAGGGCTAGCTTTTACAAAGGAGGTGCTGCCGAAATTTTTATGAAAAACAAACTTAAGCTTTAAGTTCTTACTTGACATATTAATGTGTTTCTATCCTTTACTTCTTGTAATGGTTTAGATTGCTTGGTTTTCGGCTTACTTAAATTGTGTTACGCCTGTTGACGTTACGTAGTCTAAGTGCCGATCATGTGCCAAAATTTGGGGCGTGACAAAGTTGGTATCAGAGCGCTAGGTTTTACCTTTCGGAGTGTAGGATGACTATGGTATGATAGAGTGGGTAGCTTAAGCAGAGTGACATAGCATGTATATGTTCCGCGTTATACTTACTACACGGTACTCCGCCTAAGTGACCTTAGGACTTATTGCTTGAAAATTCCTTCCGTGATTTATATACATCCTTGCGATTCGATTTCTATGCTCTTATCGAATCCTATTTTCATTTATAGCCATTATGCCGCCGAAGACTACGAGAGCGCAGAGATCGGCCGTGAGGGCCGAGGTCAGAGTTGACTCGTCGGAGACGAGGACTGACCAGGGCGGTATGCCTATTGTACCGGAGCAGATTGATCCACCATCGATGGACCGTATTGCTAGACTTGAGGCCAGTATGCAGGATATGCGCCAGATGATGGGGTCATTGGTTGAGGCCAGTCGGGCGCAGAGACAGGATATTGTTCCAGCTGTTGCAGGGACCGCGATGGTTCCTGCTGTTCAGGCAGTTGTACCTGCAGCTACAGAGGTGATCACCGTATCACTGTCGGAGTTCATGAGGCTGAGGCCTCCAGTGTTCGCTGGCACTGATGCAGCTGAGGATCCGCAGTCGTTTATCGACCGGATGGCCAGGATATGTCGTTCGCTGAGATGCTCCGACGCGAGATGGGTAGAGTTCACGAGTTTTCGTTTAGAGGGTCTGGCCCAGAAGTGATGCGAGTCGTTGGAGAAGGGCAGAGCTGCAGGTCTTGCTCTTATGTCCTGGGGTGAGTTCGTGACGGTGTTTCCCACCCATTTTCTTCCGCAGAGCGTCAGGGATGCTCGAGCGCACAGTTTCGAGACATTATGCCAGACTCCGGGTATGACGGTGGCTGAGTACGATGTGTTGTTTACCGAGCTAGCTGTGTATGCTCCGTATTTGGCAGCTACTGAGGAGATGCGGATTAAGAGGTTTGTTCGAGGCCTGCTTACCAAGTTGTTCCTCGCTATCAGCATACAGCATTGTGACACGTATGCAGCAGCAGTGGACGCAACCCTATTGGTTGAGGAGCGTCTTTCCGAGACGTCGGTTGTTCAGGAACCAAAGAGGGTTCGTACTGGTTTGTCAGCACGGAGACAGACGTTTAGACGCCGTGATAGATTCCGTTCAGGTACTGGGGGTAGTGGGGGCTCAGGACGAGGCCAGCTTTTTAGCTCTTATCACCAGGAGAGGCAGCAATTTTCATCTGGATGTTTCCGGTACGGGAGTCTGTGTCATCGCGTTCGAGATTGTACGGAGCCACGTGATGGCGAGGCAGCTGTACCACGTGTTAACCTACCACCTTCTCCACCTCAGAGGGCATTGCCTCTTATGCCTGTTGTTGCTCCACGTCAGACTCATTTTCAGAGAGGTCGTGGTCGCGACGGTTTTGTTCTGAGGGGACAGGGTGGCAGAGGCGGAGGTCAGCCAGTCGCCGGTAGAAGGCAGGCTCGAGTGTTTGCCTTGACTCATCAGGACGCGCAGGCGTCCAATTCAGTGGTTTCAGGTACTCTTTCTGTATGTTCTTCTGAAGCACACGTTTTGTTTGATCTGGGATCTACGCATTCATATGTTTCTATGCACTTTATGCCAAGGTTAGGCCGAGAGTCATGTTTGCTAGATCAGCAGCTTGTCGTGACTACTCTTGTTGGTGAGTCGTTTGTTGCGCGACACGTGTTTCGGTCGTGTGTCGTTCGTATAGGAGATAGAGTTTTGTCCGTCGACTTGATCCTTCTTGAGATGTTGGACTTCGACGATCTCCTGGGCATGGACTGGCTAGCTACTTTCTACGCATCCGTGGACTGCCGCGAGAAGACAGTTAGGTTTTTTTTCCAGCGAGTCAGTTCTTGTTGTGCACGGGGGCGTGGTGTCTCCCCTCACAGTTTGATTTCAACCCTTTGCGCTAGTCGGCTTTTGAGGACGGGATGTCGGGGATTCTTGGCTTTCATTCATGATACTGGAGCCATAGTAGAGTAGTTGGACCGGGTTCATATAGTGCGAGAGTTTCCCCGACATTTTTCCCGATGAGTTACCTGGTTTGCCGCCAGAGTATGATATTGAGTTTTGCATTGGTCTGATTCCCGGCACGGGTCCTATTTCTATACCGCCATACCGGATGGCCCCGACGGAGCTTAGAGAGCTTAAAGATCAATTGCAAGAATTGCTTGATAGGGGACTTGTGCGTCCGAGTGTTTCGCCTTGGGGAACTCATGTTCTGTTCGTCATGAAGAAGGACGGCAGTCTGAGGTTGTGTATGGATTATCGTCAATTGAACCGAGTTACGGTGCGGAATAGGTATCATTTGCCTCACATTGACGATTTGTTTGATCAGCTCCAGGGTGCGAAACATTTTTCTAAGATTGATTTGAGATCGGGTTATCATCAGTTGCGGGTTCGGAATGATGACATTCCGAAGATTGCTTTTCGTACGCGCTACGGGAATTATGAGTTTTTGGTGATGTCGTTCGGACTCACCAATGCGCCAGCAGCGTCATGGATCTGATGAACCGGATTTTCAGGCCGTTCCTCGACCAGTTTATTATTATGTTTATTGATGAAATTCTGGTCTACTCTAGGAGTCGAGAGGAGTATGAGCAGCACTTGAGGATTGCTTTACAGAAATTGAGAGAGCACCAGCTGTATGCTAAATTCTCAAAGTGCGCATTTTGTCTTGATAGAGTTGACTTCCTAGGTCATGTGGTGACGGGAGACGGTATTCTTGCGGACCCAAGGAAGATCGATGCTGTACATCTTTGGCCCAGACCTGTATCTGTGACAGATGTCCGCGGCTTTTTGGGCTTAGCCGGTTATTACCGCCGTTTCATGCAGAATTTCTCAAGTATCGCTGCACCGCTGACCGGACTGACCCGGAAGGGGTTTCTTTTCTTTGGACTGAGGCATGCAAGCAGAGTTTTTACCAGTTGAAGACCCGGTTGACGACTGCACCAGTTCTATCTTTACCTTTTGGATCGGGTGGCTATGTTGTTTACTGAGATGCTTCTCGAGTGGAGCTCGGTTGTGTATTGATGCAGCATGATAGATTTATCGCTTACGCTTCTCGGCAGCTGAAGTAGCACGAGCAGAATTACCCCACTCACGATCTTGAGATGGCCGCGGTGGTCTTTGTGTTGAAGATTTGGAGACACTACTTGTACGGGGAGTCGTGTCAGATTTTCACGGACTACAAGAGCTTGAATTACATCTTCCAGCAGCGGGACCTGAATCTGAGATAACGCCATTGGATGGAGTTTGTGAAGGATTATGATTGTGAGATCCTTTATCACCCGGACAAGACGAATATGGTAGCTGATGCTTTGAGTCGTAGGCCCGGGGGTAGCTTGTCCCAGTTGAGTGCAGTTCAGCGACAGTTTTCTGTAGATTGGCAAATCTTGTGCGATGGTAGAGTACAGTTTGAGTTCACTTTCACTGGGGGACAGATTTCTCACATCCACGCCCGTCCACTTCTACTTGATCGTATCCGTGAAGCGCAGTCCAGTGATGTCCGTTTGTCTGAGATTCTTGAGCTTGTTCGGCATGGTAAAGATTCGGAGTTCTTAGTTGATGACCAGGGTGTGCTACGTTACGGGACTCGTTTATGTGTACCAGATACTGATAGGTTGAGACGCGAGATCCTAGAACAGGCACATCAGTCAGCCTTTAGCGTTCATCCTGGTTCCACCAAGATGTACCGTGACTTGAGAGACATTTACTGGTGGGCAGGGATGAAGAGTGATATTTCGGACTTTGTTTCGAGGTGCCTGACTTGTCAGCATGTCAAGGCTGAGCATCAGATGCCGACAGGAGAGTAGCAGCCTTTACCCGTTCCGGAGTGGAAATGGGAGCAGATTTCCATGGACTTCGTTGTGGGTCTTCCTAGGGCCAGTCGTGGGTATGACTCCATTTGGGTGATTGTTGACCGGTTGACGAAAGTGGCTCACTTCCTTCCAGTAAAGACCGCTTTCGGTTATACTCAGTATGCTCAGTTGTACATAGATGAGATTGTGCGTTTGCACGGCGTTCCCACATGCATCGTATCCGACAGGGGCACCCAGTTTACTATCCGTCTTTGGCAGAAGCTTTGGGTACCCGGTTGAGTTTTAGCACCGCTTTCCATCCGCAGACCGATGGTCAGTCAGAGCGGACTATACAGATTCTAGAGGATATGCTTCGTGCGTGTGTGCTTGATTTTGGTGGAAGTTGGGATCGTCACTTGCCGTTGATTGAATTCTCATACAATAATAGCTTTCAGGAGACTTTTCTGATGGCACCTTTTGAGGCTTTATATGGTAGAAAGTGTAGATCGCCAGTCTGTTGGACCGAACTCAGCGAGAGTAGGGTTTTGGGACCCCAGCTAGTTCAGGAGACTATGGAGAAGATCCAGATGATTCAGGACAGGATGAGAGCAGCCCGGTGCAGGCAGAAGTCTTATGCCGACCGTTGTCATCGCAAACTTGAGTTCGCAGTAGGGGATCATGTATTCCTGCGGATTTCTCCGATGAAGGGCGTTATGAGATTTGGGGAAAAGGGGAAGCTCAGTCCCAGATTTGTATGTCCTTTTGAGATCCTTGAGCGAGTTGGTGACGTTGCCTATCGTTTGGCACTTCTGCCCAGTTTTCCGGATGTTCACCCTGTTTTCCATGTGTCGATGCTTCGTAGATACCTTCATGATCCTTCTTACATGATTCAGCACCAGACCGTTCAGCTAGAGCGTGATCTTTCGTTCACCGAGCAGCCGGTAGTTATATTGGATCGGCAGGTGAAGAAACGTCGGTCAAAAGTCTTGCCATCTGTGAAGGTTCTTTGGCGTGACCCTACTAGTGAAGAGATCACTTGGGAGGCCGTGAGCGAGATGCGGAAGAAATTCCATCTTCTCTTCGAAGGTACGTGTAGTTAAAATTTTAAATTCGCGGACCGAATTTCTTTAAGGGGGAAGATTGTAACGTTTTAGAAATCGTTATGCGAATTTTCCGTTAATAGGTAAAATAAACTGTGTTTTCCGTAAAAACCCTGAAGTGATCATTTTTTTAGTATAGACTTAACTGCACCTAGTTTAACTAGGAAATTGCTAGTTTGCGGATTTTAGTTGTCACATGAAAATTTTGGTTCACTTTAATATTTTTCCTTAATTAAAATATTATTATAAACTTTTAATTATGCACTTAATTAGTGGTAATTACAATTTTGATCGGGTTAATTATGCTAAAGTGAATCTATGCTAACTTAATCACAAAATTAAGCATTAAACTATCCTTGAAAATATACTAGAAAATATCTAGATATTTTGGTGAATTAAAAGAAAACTTTAATTAGAAAAGAAAAGGATTAAGAGGTGGAATGGATGGGAGAGGTATTAATGAGCCTTAATGATGTTTTTAGACTAGAAATTTCCACACAATTTCCACAACCTTCATCATTTCTCTAAGTTGGCCGACCCCTCCCCCCTGCTGTCCTCACATTTCCCTCACCCTATTTGCACTTCTAAAAGCTCAAATAAATCATCAAAAATCATCAAATAATCCCACAAACTCAAATATAAATCCATACCTATTATTCTTTAGCTTAACCAAGCTTGGATCTTCATGAAAGATAGCATTTTGGAGGTTATATTGTTGATCTAGTTGCAAGTTTTTGGATCAAGTTTGAGGTATAAATCCTAACACTAAGCTCAAGTTCTTGTTTTAATACCTTAATCTAGTTATTAGATGTTTAAATAAAGCTTTAATTAGCATGTTTTGGGAATTCTAGAAAGAGTTATGAAGATCAAGTTAGGGTTTTCATTGGATGAAATGGTTAATGGAGAAGTGTAGACTTGGAAAACTTTACCTAGTTGTGAGAATGTTATTTGTTTAAGGTTAATAGCAAACTAACTTTTACTAAATCTTATATGGGTGAGATTAAAAGTGTAGTAAAGGTTTGGGTGACTTAGTTAAGTTACTATACGATGATTGTGATCTCTAGAATTGTTTAAACATCTAGACTTGAGCTAAAATGATTAAAACTTGCTTACTAGGTTTTCGGTAAAATTAGGCATGGGTTTAGATTGACGTTGCGATGTTTTATATATTATCTTCCACGATATATATTGTATTGTGAATGCATGATCGGTATAATCGGGGTCTAGGCTTGGTAGTTGGGTAGTTTAGCGTTCCTAGCTAGGGTTGTGCCGATGTCGTATGCGTTTTGTGCACTAGGTGCACAGTGTGTATATCTTATGGACGTTATCCTTGCGTTTCGTTTTCTTTGTGTCGGCGCAGAATATTTAGCCTTATGTGTTGTATTTGTGAAATTTTAGGATCGCAAGCGGGGGCTTCGGACGATGCGAATAAAGGGAAGCAGGTGGTCGGATTTGATTAGCTCGAGATCATCTGTGAGTAGATTTAATATCTACGGGAAAATCGCCCATATGTCGTTATGCGTTAGGGCTGGATATGATATTATAGCTGCATGATTATAAGCATATGAGTTGATTGCATATGAGCATCATTACATATTATTACTTTTTGTGCCTGAACTTGTACCCTGTGGACACTGCACTATTATTGGCAGTTCATGTTGCACGAGCACCAATTGTATGCTACACACAATGTCGGTAATTTCCATGATGCGCACAACATAAATATTCTTATGAAATATAGCATACATGCATACCTACATGCTTCCACATATACCTTGCTATTGGTTAGCGACATTGAGGCATTGATTCTTGTGCGATGGCGCATATGAAATATAGCATACATGCAAACCTACATGCTTACACATATACTTGCTATAGCTACATGTTCACTTTACATGATGTTGCGTTGGATTTTGGATAATTGGGAACAGCGTGATATATTTAATGACTTGATGCATTTAAATAGCGATTGTTCCCTTGTTATGCTCATATTACGGTTCTATGTTGCATATATTATATTTCATGAATTTACGCATTGAGATATGGATTCAATATGATATTTTCTGGATGTTTTACTCCTGATGATATATATCAGTGGTATGGGACGCTGTTATATATGTATATATATATCAGTGGTATGGGACGCTGTTATATATGTATATATATAATATATCATACAAATGATCTATGCAAGTATTCTTATTCTTTACTTGATATTTTGATGCATCCACCCTGAGATTTCTCGGTTCTGAGACTTGTGTTAGAAACACGATATGATACGTGGATTGTGAGTGTCGGAGTTGGAAACTCAGGTTCCGTGAGACGTATGGATATATGGATTGCGAGTGTCGAGGTTGGACACTCAGGTTCCGTGGATTGCGAGCGTCGATATTGGGCACTCAGGTTCCGTGAGATGTATAGATACGATATGTGGATTTACGTGTCGATGTTGGACACGAGTACTTCATGATGTTTTCGAGTGTTGATGTTGGGCACTCAGGTTCTATGAGATTTACAGGATATGAAGGCCAGTCCTGGTGACGGCGCCTGAGGATTTTAGGATTTGGGGTGTCCTTGATAGACACCAGGTTTTTCCATGATGATGATTTATGCATGAGGGTTATTATTTATCCCATACTCAGGATTTATTTGATATGCATTTGATTCATGTAGATATAGTACCCTAGTGGTGTACCTTGACAATGATAGTTGCATATTCATATTGCCATACTTATGCTATCAGATTACATGTGATAGATTATCGATGTTAGTGCATACTTGCGATTAAAGTATGATGTTATTTACTATTCATGAGTTGGCAACTCACCCCCATTGTGCCACAGTTTTTGCAGGATTTACCATCAGAGTAGTTGCGGCAGGGCTTCTTATTATCTCTACTTTTGCGGATACCGCTATGGTTGGTTGTGAGGCCTTTTGCTATAGGTGGGTTTGCGGTTATCCGATGATGTTAATTATTTATCTTTTGTATCTTGTACTCTCCATCTACCACTTCATGTATTTGACTTAGAGACGAGTTGTGGGGATCGATATTGTATTATTTTGTGACTCTGGTTGTCGTGCTCGTGTGAGCCGGCCTTTATTTATGTGGATTATTTCATTTCTTCGCTACGGCGCCGTATATCTGTTGTAGTGGTTGTTTCCGCCGTTGGAGAGATTTGCTGCCGTTTGGGGATGCTTTACTTATATCTTATATTTGTACTCGTTCCGGGGCTAGCTTTTACAAAGGAGGTGCTGCCGAAATTTTTATGGAAAACAAACTTAAGCTTTAAGTTCTTACTTGAGATATTAATGTGTTTCTATCCTTTACTTCTTGTAATGGTTTAGATTGCTGGGTTTTCGGCTTACTTAAATTGCGTTACGCATGTTGACGTTGCGTAGTCTAAGTGCCGGTCATGTGCCTAAATTTGGGTCGTGACAGATATCAAGTTCAAAACGTTAAGGGTTTTAATAAAAACCATCTGTTGCCCTCCGCCATTTTAGAAAGCAGAGTACTTAGTATTCGTGCCACGTTTGTTGACTATAGTTAAGGCGTGTATATGGTAGCTAAGTGATGTCTTCCTACATAGCATTTGGTGCAATCGATTAGGACATTCGTATGACTTTGTTGACCATAGTTAAGGGTCATGCGGGTGGGTCTAAATCAATAACGAAATGGCGGGTAAAACTTGACTATTGCTTATAATTTGTTGACCATAGTTAAGATCATAATACACTTGAGGTAAAAATCATATCGGGAATTTCAAGAGTTGAAATTCGCAATGAGATTGCATACCTTCTATATGATAGTTGGATCCCAATCCCACTTTGAGTAAAAGTTACTCCCGAGAGAGTTTTGCGCTTTACAATTAACTAATCTAGTATGTGTATAGAAAGGTGTCAACGGGGTTACGCCTCTAGGAAAATGAGGCTTATTTTAATTAGGTCTGTGCGAAAGCACGGGGAACCTCCCTCGGAGTACCGACACTGGCCTGGCCGACGAGTTAGCGAACTTGTAGATTGCAATTAATCCTGGCTAATTTTCTTTTTATGGTTTGAAGGAAAATTAGATAAAAAGCAGTGGGAGATATCAATTAGATAAGATTAATAACCAATCAAATTATGTAAGAGCAATCGCTGAGTGCCGTCTTTTCTCTCTCCTAATGGAAGATACCTATGACAGGACATAAGCTTTTATTAGACAAGAATAAACTCACAGGACCGAATTACAAAGATTGGCTAAGGAACGTAAATATTGCCCTGACCTATGATAAGGTCGGATACGTCCTAACTACTCCAGCCCCTCCTAGCCCAGGCCTTGATTCTTCAGTTGCAACTAAAGAAATACGCAAGACATGGGATATATACTACGCAACAGCCAAGTGCCTCTTGCTTACTTCTATGAACAATGAACATCATGTTAGTGTATATGCCCTAGAGGCCATTACTGTATCATACTAGCTTGTATATTACTTGACGGAAGCTTGGGATATTCACAGTTGTATAGACAATCTTGCTCAAAATGGTAGTATGCTACTTGGTTTTGTTTCTACTTTAATATGTGCTGTGTTTCTTTTAGCATATCGCTTATACATATTAGTAGAGCCCTTAGGATCTTTGCTTGATTACCAGCGTTGTGATGGCAGTCACACTTATGGGGGCTGGGTAATCTATAAGCACATCCTTATACAGGTCCCTAGTCGCAGGACTATCAAGACAGGGCATCGATACTCCGGAGTAGACTAGCGTATGCGCTTCTCATCCCAACAGGGGAGATGGTCTGTCCCACAGCCATCAGTACGTCGTACTGGAGATAGTATGCGGGTGCTCGTTAGGTTACGAGTACACTGGACAGGACTCGTCGGGAACTGTTGGTTGGTATTATACCTTTCGTCAGTTATCAGTTCCCAGGTGACATGAGTACAGCTTAGTCCGTTGACTTGACACTGTCACTTCGCCTCGAGTGTGTTCCCACTGTACTTTGACTACTACTCTACCACGGCTCAAAGGAGTCGTGCAAACAGGTAGTTTTTGGGTGCAGTCCTGAAGCACTTGGAGGCAGTGATGGTTAGACAGGATTCGTCTCTCCCGGTATTGGGGGGTTGATATCGCGCTGTGTCTAGGAGATCCATTACACAAAGTCCCTGGCCAGGGCAAGCGAGATAGACTGGTAGGTTTCCAGTGTTATCTCAGGTGTTCTGGGCTACACTCCGACACGACTTGTACCGCTAGTAGGGGACTGACGTTTACCGCCCCTCCTAGGCCCGCTATGCGATACTCTTAGACGAACAGACCGGACTGTACGGAGACTGTCACATTCAGGCTCAGTAAGAGTTCAGATGGGTTTACCTCGTCAATCTTCTTATCGGCATCTACCTGGTGACCGTTACGTACAGCTAGTGCCGCTTGCGGTCTGTGGTTAAACCCACTGCCAGCTTAGTGTCGAGTCTTTAGAGTCCCACACAGAGGGTTATTCGCCTTTAGGCAAAATGAGTAGAGGTCGCACGGTTTTGCGACGGGGTTCGTTCACATCCACGCACTTGTGCACGTTTGGTGTCCTGACAGCTTATACTAGCGGGCTTTGGTTTAAGCCGGATCCTAGTATATGATTTGGTATTGGTTTTATCTCTTTGTATTCGTGTTCCTCGGAACGCGGATACGGGTGTGTATGCACAGTTGACTGATGCAGAGGCAGAGGACTTTCATTAGGGTTGATGACCATTGTCATTTTCTTAACCCTAATGTTTATGTGTGAAATATGATTTATTAATATTAGTTAATTATAATTGAGTTATGGTTATGGTTGTTGATCATTTGACTTTGCTTGACTTGTTGACCTAGGTTGACAAGTTGATCATCATCATTTCATATGAAAGATACTCTTTGATTCTTGCAAAAGCATTTAATGTGAAATGATAATGGTCATTTCTTGATTAACCATCACAATTATCTTTAGCTAATTATTTATTTATCATAATTCACATATATGTGAGAAGGTTGGTTGATTCTTCTCACTTTATGATTTTCATTCTCTTTCATCCTCTTCCACTCTCTCTAGCTCTCCCCTCTCATGAGTTGAGAACCATTTGAGCTTGAGATAAAACCCTCAAAAATACTCTCTACTCTTTCTAAGGTCCTAGGTTTAGCACACCAAGCACCTTAGTTACTTCTAGTTTGAGATTGGAGCCAAAGGTAGAGGCCCTCGGGTGGATCTTTCTTCGGCAAGAGAAGGCGACAAGGAGAACCCGTTCTTTCACTCCAAGGAGCAAGAAGAGAAGGACTTGAAGACCTAGGTATAACCCCCTTTCCGAGTAGCTAACTCTTTTAGCTTTGTAGTTAGTTTTGTTTAGCAAAGATCCCTCCTTTTGCATAGTCCATATTGCCTAGTGTTGTAAAAATCCGATTTTTCATAACTTTTCCGCCTCCCCGCAAGGACCGGGGTAGGCAACGTAGACTTACAGTGGTATCAGAGACTAGCTAAACACAAACTAACTAGTTAGCAAAGTATCTAGAACATCGATCGGAAAATATCGCAAAACATGTTTTCTAAAACCCTAGTTTCTGCCGATTTTTATTTCTGCTTTAAAAATAATAAATCATACAATAAAAATCGGCTCAGGGTTTTTACAGAACACCCAAGAAAAACGAACCAGCGAGTCGAACAACTCACCGCGGAACCGCGGCAAGAGCATGCTCTTGCCACAGATCCGCGGCCGAGTTGACTCGGCCGTGGGTCGTTTTTCCTGCAGTGTTCTTCTGTTGCTGTTTTGGGATTTTTAGGATGGTTTGTTTCTGCCCAGATTTTCCAGAGAACAAGTTAGTTTTTGGGGTGGTCACAAATCCGTATTTTTTATCGAACTTCTTTACACTTTGGCTAATGGGTTATATCTGTGATGTGATATATGTATTGAACGTCCGCTAATCGCTATACGCCGATTAGTGGGGGTTATAAATATCTGTGATCTGTAATGTTGATGGTTTGTGTATATGAATTCATTGGATTGTCGCGGATGAATAGCCGGGGGTTGTGAGATGAGAGTTTTCTTATTCTTTCAATTCTTGTAATATGTAAATTGATGTAATATTATTTGTATGGCCGCACCACCGGGTTGGAGTTGTAGCCGTTATTGTATAATTTCTTTTACTGTTTTTGCTCCTAGGATAGACCCAAGGTGGGGTGCACAAACTACCGGGTATCTCGAAGTGCCGAGTGGCCTACTCACGGTGTTGAGGGAGGTTGCTTCGCTTCAGGCACTTCGCGGGTAGTTTGCCGCACCCGTAGGGATCTAGGGTGGGGTTTGGCTATTCATCGCGACCGTGTAATCCGCTCTTCGTTACAGGCTCGTACGAAATGCGGATTCCTAGTATATCCAATGTGTTCAACTGTGATCTGGAATGGCTATCATTGCATGTGACGAATGTTTATATATATCTATATGATATCTATTTAGGCGTTGCTTATGTTTTGCATCCGCGCTAGTCCAGCCCTCGCTCTGTCGTTAGTTAAGTAACCTAACGGGTGATGAAGGGACCCCGTGGCGAATGCGGATGACATAAGCGTACGTCATATTTTCGTTGTTTTCTGCAATGGTAGGATTAATTGATGGGACGCATTGGAATTAATGCAAGAAAATAAACCAAGTAAAAGTCGTTGGAACACTTTCAAAACCACTCGGTTCTTTTCAAAAACCAACTTTTAAATATGGAGCTTAAACCACTCCTTTTAAAAGCTATCAAGGTTCCTTCGATTATATCAAGTTCACTACGTTCACGGTTTCGCCAAAACCATTCGTAGCCCTCCGTCGTTTCGTATGAATATTCAATATTATTCAAGCTATGTTTGTTGACCTTCGTCAAGGCATAGTGATTGGTAGCTGTTGGGTGTTCATATGTAGCGTAGATAGATGCGTTGGTTTGGGACAATCGTATTACCTTGTTGACCTTCATCAAGGGTATATACGGGTGGGTTCAATTAACCTGGAAAATGACGGGTAGAACTTGACATATGACTTATGATTTGTTGACCTTCGTCAAGGTCATAAGAGCATGGGGCAAAAATCCACATCGGGTATTTCTAAAGAAACTGAAACTTGCTAGTGCTGCATACCATTTGGAGTGTGATGATTCTGGTAGGATTCCTTCGGTTTTATCACACGATGATATTTGTATCCCGATCCTACTGTGAGTATATGCTACTCCTCGGGAACTTTCTCACTTAACGATCAATGCTATAAACCAAGTAGGTGTCTAGAAAGGTGTTAGCAGGGCTACGCCCACAGGGAAAAGAGGTTACTTAATTAAGGAACTTCGCGAAAGCGTTGGAAAACCTCCCTCGAAGTACCAACACTGGCCTGGCTGAACGGTTAAGCAAGAATTGTACGGTGAGATTGATCCCGACTAATTCTTCCTTTATGATTTGAAGAAGGATTCGAGAGACAGTGGGAGCCATCTTGTTTAGATAAATTAAAAACCAATCTAAACTTGCAAGAGCATCATTCAAAAGTTTTTTCTTCTCTCTCTCTTAATTGCAGCGACCCAGTGACCAGACATAGGTTACATCTAGATAATAAAATGGCTGAATCTGACTGTTATGACTGGTAAAGGTCTGTCCAGATGTCCATTGCCCATGACAAGTTGAGACACCTCTTGACTGATCTAACCCTGCCGTCTCAGGTCCAGTTTCCCATGTCATGGATATTCATATCCGCAAGACATCGGAAAAAGACTGTGCGAAAGCCAAGTGCCTCGTGCTAGCCTCAGAAGATGGTTCATACCAGAGGCAGCATGAGAAGATGGACTTAGTTTCTATCTTCCTCCATAACAAAGATTTATATGG
Organism: Agapanthus africanus; assembly: GCA_030015575.1. Lineage (NCBI taxonomy): Eukaryota > Viridiplantae > Streptophyta > Magnoliopsida > Asparagales > Amaryllidaceae > Agapanthus > Agapanthus africanus. The sequence goes on from JASDDO010000004.1 coordinate 216,515,236, forward strand.
AGAGCAATCTCGTATCGCAAGATATAAGACCTCGAACGAATTGCTTCCGGCGAGGTTGGCTATCGGGTCATTTGTAGGGGGCAACGTCCTTACAGAGACCAGCTATTCTGAGCTCACGGACCTGAAGACCACGTTGAAGAGCGGGTCAGATGCTGACTTGGTTCTACAGTCTCTACCTTCTACCCTGAAGGAAACCAGGGAAGTAGAAGGAAAGGGAAGGGCAGAAGTTTCGGGACTGAATGTAGTAAGAGAGGGACGTTACTATTGTTACGGGAATGAACATTGGCAGAAAGATTGCAGGGCTTGTAAAGCCAGTAGCCAGGATTCGAAGCATGTTGTGGCTTCGGCTTCGGGTGTGTTTGTGATTGAGAACTGTATGTCAGTTAACCCTACCTTCTGGGTATTGGATACCGGATCAGGATCTCATATCTGTAATTCGATACAGGCTCTGAGAAACCGTAGGGTTATCAAGATAGGTGATATGACTCTCAGGGTTGCTAACGGAATGAGCATGTACGCTGAATCCGTAGGGGAATATCATCTTGGACTGACAACTGGGAAGATATTGATTCTGCGTAACTGTTTTTATGTACCAGGTGCGACTTGTAATATCATATCTGTATCCTTACTTTCTAAGGAAGGATATGATTTTACTTTTGTAAGCGATGTGGTACACATCCACCTAAATCAAGTTCTGATTAGGTCAGGTACATTAGAAAACGGTTTATACGTATTAAATCAAGCTCAGATTTTCAGTGTCCAGAACACACTTAAAAGAAAGTCTCCGGAAACAAATCAGGCTTTCTTATGGCATTGTAGACTGGGTCACATTAATGAAACACGGTTAACAAAGTTACATAAAGAGGGATACTTGAATCCGTTCGAGTATCGGTCTTATGCCACTTATGAATCTTGTCTCATGGGATAGATGACAAAGACTCCGTTCACTGGACACGGAGAAAGAGCAAGCGAGCTCTTGGGACTCATACACAGTGATGTGTGTGGTCCAATGTCTACACATGCGCGAAGTGGTTATTCATACTTCATTACTTTCACAGATGATTTCTCTAGGTATGGACATGTCTTCTTAATGAAGCATAAATCCGAGGCCTTTGAGAAATTTCAGGAATACAAGAATGAAGTTGAAAAACAAACAGGCAAAAGTATCAAGACACTGAGATCTGATCGAGGTGGTGAATACTTGAGTGCCGAGTTTCTGGGCTACTTAAAAGAGAATGGAATTCTCTCTCAGCTTACTCCTCCATACACACCACAACACAATGGTGTATCGGAAAGGCGGAATCGAACCTTATTGGATATGGTTCGTTCCATGATGAGTAAGGCCGAGTTGACGCGATCTTTCTGGGGTTATGCACTAGAAACAGCTGCATATCTCTTGAACAAGGCTCCAACCAAGACTGTGCCTACCACCCCATATCAGATGTGGAGTGGGAAGGAACCCTGTCTTAAGTATCTTAAAACATGGGGATGTCCAGCTTTTTTAAAAAAGCAGCATGCGGACAAGCTCGAGGCACGCTCAGTACTGTGTAAGTTTGTGGGATACCCAAAGAACTCCAGGGGGTATTTTTTCTATTCCGCAGAGGAACAAAAGGTTTTTGTTTCTCAGCATGCCCACTTCTTGGAAACTGAATTTTTAGAAAATCAGATAAGTGAGAGCACAATAGAACTGGAAGAAATTCAAGAACTATAAGCTATTACTGAAAGCTTGGAAGAACCAGAAGGTTCAGGAGAACCGGACATCCCAGCGCCACTCCGCAAGAGTAGTAGGCAGTCTCATCCGCCCGAGAGATACTACGGTTTTCTCATAGACGGGGATAAAGAGGATTGCACTATTGATTATGGTGAGCCGACTAGCTTCCAGCAAGCCATTCAGAGCGGTGAATCGGTAAAATGGCTGGATGCAATGCGGACCGAGATGGAGTCCATGTACACCAACAAAGTTTGGACTTTGGACATTGCTCCAGAAGGGGTAAAACCCGTAGGCTACAAATGGATCTTCAGAAAGAAGATTGGTGTAGATGGGCAGGTTGAAACCTATAAAGCTAGACTTGTAGCAATGGGTTTTCGTCAACGACCTGGTTTGGACTATGACGAGACCTTTTCTCCAGTGGCTATGGTCAAATCCATTCGGATCCTTCTTGCCATTGCTGCCTTCCACGATTATGAGATCTGGCAGATGGACGTAAAGACGGCTTTCTTAAATGGAAATTTGGAAGAGTGCTTCTATATGGATCAGCCGAAGGGATTCATTCAGAGTGGGAGCAGCGGTAAAGTGTGCAAGTTGCTCAAGTCCATCTATGGACTGCAGCAGGCATCGCAGAGTTGGAACAGCTGCTTTGATGATACTGTCAAAGAATTCGACTTTATCAAAAACCCAGATGAACCATGCATTTACAGTAAGATTGTAGGGAGAACTGTGGTGTTCCTCGTCTTGTACGTCGATGGCATTCTCCTAATAGGAAATGATATTCCTATGCTACAGTCAGTCAAAGGATTCTTGTCACAGAGGTTCTCCATGATGGACCTGGGCGATGCCAACTGCATTCTGGGGATCCAGATCTATCGTGATAGATCTAAAAGAATGTTGGGACTTTCACAGTCCAGGTACATCGACACCATACTGAAACGATTCAGTATGGAAGATTCCAAGCGTGGTAATCTACCGTCTGGTCACGGAATCACCCTCTCCAAAGAGATGTCTCCCAAGATTGATTTGGAAAGGGCTCGCATGTTATCTATACCCTACGCATCTGCGGTAGACTCTATAATGTATGCGATGTTTTGTACCAGACCAGATGTAGCATACGCATTGAGCGTTGTAAGCCGGTATCAGTCGGACCCAGGGGAGAAACACTAGATAGCAGTAAAGAACATTCTCAAGTACCTGAGAAGGACTAAGGAGATGTTCTTGGTGTATGGTGGAAAAGACCTCCAGATCGAGGCCTTTCCTGACTCCAGCTTCCAGAGTGACAAGGATGACTCCAAGTCCATGTCGGGTTATGTCTTTACCCTCAATGGAGGGGCGGTTTGCTGGAAGAGTTCCAAGCAGAAAACCGTTGCTGACTCAACTATGGAAGCAGAGTACATAGATGCTTGCGATGCCGCAAAGGAAGTTGTCTGGATGAAGAAGTTCCTCACGGAACTTCAGGTGGTTCCTACCATCGTTGATCCAATACCGTTGTATTGTGACAACAACGGAGCAATAGCTTTAGCAAAGGAACCCAGGTCCTATCAGAAGTCCAGGCACATTTTAAGGCGGTACCACCTGATCAGGGAGATCGCAGATCGCCAGGAGATCTAGGTGAAGAGAGTAAATTCAGAAGATAACACTACAGATTCATTCACGAAGGCCATACCCCAGACTCAGTTCGAGCGGCTGATCGAGATGATAGGTCTTCGATACGCCAGTACATGGCCCTAGTGCAAGTGGGAGATTGTTAGTGTATATGCCCTAGATGCCATTACTGTATCATACTAGCTTGTATATTACTTGATGGAAGCTTGGGATATTCACAGTTGTATAGACAATCTTGCTCAAAATGGTAGTATGCTACTTGGTTTTGTTTCTACTTTAATATGTTCTATGTTTCTTTTAGCATATCTATTATACATATTAGTAGAGCCCTTAGGATCTTTGCTTGATTACCAGCGTTGTGATGGCAGTCACACTTGTGGGGGCTGGGTAATCTATAAGCACATCCTTATACAGGTCCCTAGTAGCAGGACTATCGAGACAGGGCATCGGTACTCCGGAGTAGACTGGCGTATGCGCTTCTCATCACAGCAGGGGAGATGGTCTGTCCCACAGCCATCAGTACGTCGTACTGGAGATAGTATGCGGGTGCTCGTTAGGTTACGAGTACACTGGACAGGACTCGTCGGGAACTGTTGGTTGGTATTATACCTATCGTCAGTTATCATTTCCCAGGTGACATGAGTACAGCTTAGTCCATTGACTTGACATTGTCACTTCGCCTCGAGTGTGTTCCCACTATACTTTGATTACTTCCCTACCACGGCTTAAAGGAGTCGTGCAAACAGGTAGTTTTTGGGTGCAGTCCCGAAGCACTTGGAGGCAGTGACGGTTAGACAGGATTCGTCTCTCCCGGTATTTTGGGTTGATATCGCGCTGTGTCTAGGAGAGCCATTACACAAAGTCCCTGGCCAGGGCAAGCGAGACAGACTGGTAGGTTTCCAGTGTTATCTCAGGTGTTCTGGGCTACACTCCGACACGACTTGTACCGCTAGTAGGGGACTGACGTTTACCGCCCCCCTAGGCCCGCTATGTGATACTCTTAGACGAACAGACCGGACTGTACGGAGACTGTCACATTCAGGCTCAGTAGGAGTTCAGATGGGTTTACCTCGTCAGTCTTCTTATCGGCATCTACCTGGGGACCGTTACGTACAGCTAGTGCCGCTTGCAGTCTGTGGTTAAACCCACTGCCAGCGTAGTGTCGAGTCTTTAGAGTCCCACACAGAGGGTTATTCGCCTTTAGGTAAAATGAGTAGACTTCGCATGGTTTTGCGTCGGGGTTCGTTCACTCCGCGCACTTGTGCACGTTTGGTGTCCGGACAGCTTATACTAGTGGGCTTTGGTTTAAGCCGGATCCTAGTATATGATTTGGGATTGGTTTTATCTCTTTGTATTCATGTTCCTCGGAACGCGGATACGGGTGTGTATGCACAGTTGACTGAGGCAGAGGCAGAGGACTTTCATTAGGGTTGATGGCCATTGTCATTTTCTTAACCCTAATGTGTTGGAGATAGTGCCCTCAGAGTCAATTATTGGATCACAGGCACGTGATTGCAATGATTGAGGGAGGTCCTATCCCGGTAGGACAGTCTTACTCGAGATGATAGTATGCTATCTAGTTTATCTTTATCCTCGTGTACTGCTTTAGGTGACCTGACAGGTCACTATTACACGTTGATAGAGCCCCTAGGATTCTTGCTTGACGACCAGCAGTATGATGGCGATCATATACGTGGGAGCTGGTAGTCTATAAGCACATCCTTAAAAGGTCCCTAGTCGTGGGAGTTTCGAGACTGGGAATCGATACTCTATTAGTAGACTAGTGTATACAGTCGAGACCCCGACCAGGGGCGGTGCCGGTCTCACAAGCCACTGGTGTCAGTTGGTTCACCTAAGATGTATACAGGTGCTCATTGGGTTATGAGTACACCGGACAGGACTCGCCGGGAACCTGCTAGTTGGTCTTATACTAGATGTCAGATAGCAGTTCCCTGGTGACATGTGTACAGGTTAGTTCATCGACCTGAGATCATCATTTGTCTCGTGTGAGTTCCCACTGTGCTTTGATTACTACCCTACCACGGCTCAAAGGAGTCGTGCAAACAGGTTTTAGTTGGGTACAGTCCCGAGCCACATAGAGGCAGTGAGCGGATCTGCAGGGGTTCGTCTCTCCCGGTATTGGGGGTGAGGTCGCGCAGTGTCTAGGAGAGCCATTACACAAAGCCCTCGGCCGAGGCAGGAGATTTACTGGTAGGTATTCCAATACTATCTCAGGGTGTTCTGGGCTACACTCCGACACGACTTGTACCGCTTTTGGGGGTCTGACTTTTACCAACCCCCTAGGCCCGCCATGCGATGCTCATAGACGAATGGACCGGACTGTACGGATATTGTCACTGACAGGCTCAGTAGGGTGTCAGGATGAGTTCGCTCATCGACGTCCCTTTTGGTCAATAGCTGGTGGCCCGTCACGTATTAGCTTATACCTCTGACGTGCTAGTGGTTAAATCCACAACCATAGTATTGACGAGTCTTTAGAGTCCACCACACATTCAGTTACTCAAGTTTCGGGCGAAACGTTGTAGAGGCCGTATGGAGATATGGCAGGGTCCGATCAGATACGTGCGGTATTGCACGGATCAGGATCGGACAGTTTGTACTAGTGGCCGTATGGTTATATGGCAGGGTTCGATCAGATACGTGCGGTATTGCACGGATCAGGATCGGACGGATATTACTAGCCGGCTTTGGTTTAAGCCGGATCCTAGTATAGTACAGTGTAGATTTTGTCTCATTGCATTTGTATCCGGTCGGAATACAGATGCGGGTGTGTATGCACAGTATCCGGGGTTTTCCTGTAGTTTATTACGGGACCAGTTTTCTGAGGTTGCAAGTTTGCATTCCGTTCCGGCCGGTTTTCCTTTGTTCTTTCCCGGCCGGACTTTTCCGATGGAGAGGGTAATTTGTAGTTTTGCAAATTACATTTGGGGAGGGGGTTTCTTGCATATGTGGGATTATGATATGACCATCATCATTTTATTCTCTTTACATCACTTGCTTTATTCATGATGGTTATTATGAAGAGATTGATTTGGTTAGTGATGTGAGCTTTGCTTTATGATGTGGTCACCTCTTGCTTTCTACTACACTCACCTCCCTCTTGTGTTTGTTTTTCTCTCCACCATTCTCACATGTATATGGCTGACCACTTCATATGAGGAGGAGCATGGTTCATTTCATTTTTGGTATGTGAAATTCATCATCCATCTCATTTTAGATTGCCACCAAAAATCCCCAAGTTCATATCTTGTTGATTCCTCCATCAAGGCAACTTCACAAACCCCAAATGAGACTAGCATGATCTACACCACATTCTACAGCAAATCTTGGGCACGTCGACTTGCCAGCTTCGTGCCCGAGTTGCCTCGGTATTGAGGTGGGAGCCCGTAAAAGATGCAGACGATGTGGTGCCCTTCCGGCAAGGATGTGACGACCGGAGGATCCGCGGGAGATCGGGACAACGACGAGAAGACCGGAGGACTCGGATCACTCGGTATATCTCTCACCCCCTCTCTTGTTAGCTAGTATCGGTTAATGGTTACGATCCGGGTATATTGTCCGCGGTAGTGCCAGTTTCCAAGTAAGGAAAATTTTTGATTCCGCATTTTGGCCTCGATAAGACGGCCGGGGCGCTGCCGTGGCGCAACATAATGTTTATGTGTAAAATTTGATTTATTAATATTAGTTTATTATAATTTTGTTATGATTATGGTTGTTGACCATTTGACTTTGCTTGACTTGTTGATCTAGGTTGACAAGTTGACCATCATCATTTCATATGAAAGATGCTCTTTGATCCTTGTAAAAGCATTTAATGTGAAATGATAATGGTCATTTCTTGATTAACCATCACAATTATCTTTAGCTAATTATTTATTTATCATAATTCACATATATGTGATAAGGTTGGTTGATTCTTCTCACTTTATGATTTTCATTCTCTCTCATCCTCTTCCTCTCTCTCTAGCTCTCCCCTCTCATGAGTTGAGAACCATTTGAGCTTGAGATAAAACCCTCAAAAATACTCTCTACTCTTTCTAAGGTCCTAGGTTTAGCACACCAAGCACCTTAGTTACTTCTAGTTTGAGGTTGGAGCCAAAGGTAGAGGCCCTCGGTTGGATCTTTCTTCGGCAAAAGAAGGCGAACTTCACAGTGGCAAAACTGCTGCACGAAGGAGAACCCGTTCTTCCACTCCAAGGAGCAAGAAGAGAAGGACTTGAAGACCTAGGTATTACCCCCTTTCCGAGTACCTAACTCTTTTAGCTTTGTAGTTAGTTTTTTTTAGCAAAGATCCCTCCTTTTGCATAGTCCATGTTGCCTAGCGTTGTAAAAATCCGATTTTTCATAACTTTTCCGCCTCCCCGCAAGCACCGGGGTGGGCAACGTGGACTTACACATCAGAAGCAGCACGCGAAGATGGATGTACAATCCATCTTTCTCCATACAAAGGAGTTGTATAGAGAGCGATCCCGTACTCTCCGATACGAGGCATCTCGAAATTTGTTTCAGATGCGTATGGCTGCTGGCACGTCTGTAGGTGACCATGTATTGAAGATGATTGGACTTACCGAAGAACTAGAGGACCTGGGTTGGACCATGGAGAACGAACAGTTTTTTGATATTGTTCTACAGTCCCTTCCCCCTGCCTTTGCTCAGTTAATTGTAAACTTCATCTTGCACAATATAGAGAAGTTCTTACCTGAACTCCTCAATATGTTGAGGAGTGCGGAGAGCACGCTAAAGGTAGCGAAAACTCCCGCTCTAATTGCTGGGGCATCTTCCTCCTCCATCCCGAAAGCCAAGGCCAACGGAAAGAAGAAGAAGAATCCCATCAAGCCGAGAAGCGGAGTGAAAAATGCACCGGGAAAGGACAAGATGGAGGCTGCTGCGATAGGACGATTGGAATGATTCCACTGCCACCAGACTAGGCACTTGAAAAGAAACTGCGTTGGATACCTGGCCGGCCTCAAGAAGAAGAAGCATGGTGATGTTTCCACTTCAGGTGTGTTTGTAACAGAAAACTGTTTTTCAATTAACTCTGCTTCCTGGATATTAGATACCGGGTCAGGATCTCACATATGCAATTGTATGCAGGGGCTGAGAAATAGCAGGTTTTTGGAGAAAGGTGATCACACTCTCCGGGTTGGGAATGGTTTCTCCGTACATGCTACAGCAGTGGGAGAGTATCACCTTGGTTTGCCGTCGGGTTGTATATTGGTTTTGAACCGATGTTATTTTGTACCTTCGATGTTATGTAATATTATATCTGTATCGTTGTTGGACAATGCCGGATATAATTTTGTATTACAATCTAATTTTATGAACATTAACCTTAATCAAGAGTTGATTGGGTCTGGTACATTAAATAACGGGATATATGTCCTAAACCAGCACACAGTTTTCAATATACAACACACAAACAAAAGAAAGGTTTCACAAATAAATGAAGCTTTCATTTGGCATTGTAGATTTGGTCATATTAACGAAACACGACTAACCAAGCTACATAAAGATGGATATTTAAACCCGTTTGAATATAAATCTTATGCGACTTTCCAGTCTTGTATCAAAGGTAAATGACCAAAACTCCGTTTAGTGGACACGGAGAGAGAGCTACAGAACTCTTAAGCCTCATACATAGTGACATATGTGGACCAATTTCTACACATGCGAGAGGTGGTTTTTCCTATTTCATAACTTTTACTGATGACTTCTCGATATTCAGACACGTGTTCTTGTTGAAACATAAGTCTGAAGCCTTCGAAAAGTTCAAGGAGTATAAATCTGAAGTAGAAAAACAACAGGCTTAAATATCAAGAAACTTCGATCGGATCAAGGAGGTAGGTATCTAAGCTCAAAGTTTCTAGATTTCCTAAAAGAGAATGGATTCTTTCTCAGCTCACTCCTCCGTACACACCACAGCACAACGGTTTGTCGGAAAAGAGGAATCGTACCCTATTAGACATGGTACGATCTATGATGAGTGATGCTGAGTTACCAATATCATTCTGGGGGCACGCATTGGAAAATGCGATTTATCTATTAAATAGGGTTCTGACCAAAACCGTGTCTACCACTCCATATGAGATATAGTGTCGGAAGAGACCGTCTCTTAAAAGAGTTAGGATATAGGGTTGTCCGGCTTATGTGAAAAAACATAATCCGGAAAAACTCGAGACACGATCGGTTTTGTATAAATTTGTGGGATATCCAAAACACTCGTATGGATATCTTTTCTACCACAAGGAGGAACAAAGGGTGTTTCTTTCTCAGTATGCCACATTTTTAGAAAATGAATTTTTTACAAATGATATTGTTGGCAATGCGGTAGAACTGGAAGAAATTCCAGATACACAAACAGTTACCGATGATTTGGTTGAACCTGAGATTTCAATAGAACCTGACGAACCTCGGCCACTCCGTAGATCTAGTAGGACTTCTCGCCCACCTGATAGATACTACGGTTTTTTAATTGATGGTGATAGAGAAGATTGCATCATGGATGATGATGATCCTACTAGTTTTCAGCAAGCTATCACGAGTGGTGACTCAGTGAACTGGCTGGATGCCATGAGATCCGAAATGGAATCCATGCACACCAACAAAGTGTGGACTTTGGAGGTTGCACCTTCTGGAGCAAAACTCATAGGGTGCAAATGGATCTTTAAGAGAAAGATCGGTGTGGATGGTCAGGCGGAGACCTATAAAGCTAGGCTGGTCGCAAAAGGATTTCGTCAAAGACCAGGCTTGGACTATGATGAAACCTTTTCACCAGTCGCGATACTTAAATCCATTCGGATCTTGCTTGCTGTAGCTGCTCACTATGACTATGAGATCTGGCAGATGGATGTTAAAACGACATTTCTAAATGGTGATTTTGAAGAATGTGTTTTTATGGATCAGCCAGAAGGCTTCATTGATAGTGGGAGCAGCAGAAAAGTATGCAGGTTGCTTAAATCCATCTATGGATTATAGCAGGCATCACGGAGTTGGAACATCTGCTTTAATGATGCAATCAAAGAGTTTTGTTTTATCAAAAATGTAGATGAACTATGTATTTATAAAAGGATTGTAGAAAGTACTGTTACATTCCTTGTATTGTACGTGGACGACATTTTCTTGATAGGAAATGATGTTCCTATGCTACAATCGGTCAAACTATTCTTATCGCAGTTCTCCATGAAAGACCTGGGTGATGCCTCGTACATTCTGGGGATTAAGATCTATAGAGATAGATCTAAGAAATTATTGGAATTATCCCAATCGAGATACATTGATACCATACTAAAGAGGTTTAGTATAGAAGATTCCAAGCGAGGTAATTTACCCGCTTGTCACGGGATCACCCTCTCTAAAGACATGTCTCCAAAGACTGATGAGGAGAGGGCTCGCTTGAGCATTATACCCTACGCTTCGGCGGTAAGATCTATAATGTATGCGATGTTGTGTACTCGCCCAGATGTAGCTTATGAACTAAGTGCAGTAAGCAGGTATCAATCCAATCCAGGGGAGAAACACTGGATTGATGTGAAGAAAATTCTGAAGTACTTGAGAATAACTAAAGAAATGTTCTTGGTGTATGGTAACGGAGATCTCCAAATGGAGGGCTTTACCGACTCCAGCTTCCAGAACGACAAAGATGATAGTAAGTCCATCTCAAGGTTTGTATTTACCCTAAATGGAGGGGAGGTATTTTGGAAGAGTTCCAAGCAAGATACCATCGCTGACTCCACGATGGAAGCTGAGTATATTGCAGCTAATGATGCTGCAAAAAAGGCAGTCTGGATGAGGAAGTTCATTTCTGAACTTCAGGTGGTTCCATCCATTGCTAATCCAATACCACTGTATTGCGATAACAATGGATCCATAGCTTTGGCAAAGGAACCGAGGTCCCATCAGAAATCCAGACATATCTTGAGGCGGTATCACCTCATCAGGGAGATAGTGGATCGCCAGGACATCGAGGTACAGAGAGTAGACACGAAAGACAACATAGCAGATCCATTCACCAAGGCCATCCCTCAAGTCCAGTTGAGAAACTATTCGAGCTGTTAGGCATGCATTACACCTGCAACTGGTTCTAATGTAGACAGTGGGTACTTATTGCACCAACTACAGGCCTTAGTGCAAGTGGGATATTGTTAGATATGTATGCCCTAGAGGCCTGTATTGTATAGGATGCTAGACATGTATATGTACAGAAACAATCTTTGCTCGAAGTGATACTATGCTATCTGTTTATCTTTATCTTAATGTGTGATGTGTTATATTTCATATCTTTATATACATGTTGATGAAGCCCTTAGGATTATGCTTGACTACCGGGATTATGATGTAGATCATACTAGTGGGGCCTGGGCAGTCTATAAGCATATCCTTTAATAGTTCCTAATCGAGGGTATCTTGAAACAGGGCATCGATATTACAAGAATAGACTAGTGTGTACGTTTCTTAACCCTGGGGGCGATGGTTGATCCTACAACCATTGGTGTTTGACATCAAAGATTGTACACAGGTGCTCATTGGAGAATGGGTACACCAAACAGGACTCGCCGAGAACTCCTAGATGGTATATATAACTATTGTCAGATAACAGTTATCTGGTGACACTTGTACAGGTTAGTCAGTAGACCCGAGATCGTCATAGTGTCTTGTGTGATTCCCACTATGCTTTGATTTCATCCTTACCACAGCTCTACTGAGTCATGTAAACAGGTGGATTTTTGGTACAGTCCCGAATCACATGGAAGCAGTGAGCGATAGGAGGGGTTTTGTCTCTCCCGGTATAGGGAGTTGATATCACGCTATGCTTGATCGGCCATAATAGCAAACCCCTGGTCACGGTTTTCGAGATTTACTGATAAGAGTTATCAGTAGTTTCTCGAACCGTTATGGGCCGCAAATCAGCATGACTTATAAAGTTACTGGGGTCTAACATTTACCACCCCTAAACTTCATATGCGACGTACCAGACGAAGAGACCGGACTGTACGGTAAGTGTTGCTTACAAGCTCGTTAGGATTGTGATGAGTTCGCTCGCCAGCCACCTTTTCGTCATGTACCTGGGTAGCCGTTACGTACAGCTAGTTCCACTGACGTGCTTGTGGTTAAACCCACTGCCAGCGTACAGTCGAGTCTTTAGAGTCCCACATAGAGAGTTCCCTGGTTCAGGCAAAAGATGTAGAGGCCGTAAGTCGTTACGGCAGGGTTTTGATCATGTTCATGTAAGTGTTACAGGAATAATGATCGGAAGGATAATACCGGTAGGCTTTGGTTTAAGCCAGATACAGGTATTATATTATTGGATTATTTGTATTCGTATTTTTCGTAATTCGAATACGGGTATACTTATACGGTATACGGTGAGGGGTATTCTTGTAATTGTATAAGAATACATTCTAGAAGGAGACACCTTATAAATGGATTTTCATTTTGAGAAAATGGAAATGATGAGGTGGAATTTGGGGAAAGTCCAAGCATGGTTGAAGGAATGGCTCAAATCATTTTATATTCATTTGGGTTTACTATTGAGGCATGGTGCATTATTTTTGTGAAAAAATAATGCATGCTTCAATTATTGTTTTGAGACATATCTTTTGTTATGCTTCATTTTTCATTCATTCATCACATGCACCTTCTCTCTCCTAATTCTCTCCTTCCTCTACCTCTTGACCTAAACCTTCACATGAGTTGTGAATCATAGGTCAAGGGACAAATATAATCCATTACTTGATCTCTACATCATCTAAGTGATCACTTCTAACAATCTTGATCTCTTAGTTAAACTCTTGTGAAGAGTTTGTAGCTTGTTCGATAACTCTCGGGTGGATTGTCTTGGATCTTAAGGTGGCCGGAGATCGAGCACTTTGCAACCATCAAGGATCCTAGGAGACCCGAAGGACCGATTCTCAAGGTATAACCCCTATCATAGTAGTTTAGAACTCTAGATAGGGTTTGCTAGTTAAGGTTTAAGCACTAATCCTGGGTTATGTGGGTGTTGCATGCAAGAAAATTATTGTTTATCGCTTCCGCCTCCTCACAAGTGTTGTGAGGGTGTGCAACATCCCCTAACATGAACTTGGCTAACGCTTATGATTTGTTGACCTTGTTACGGTCATAAGTGGCTAGGGGTAAAAATATTATCGGAAATTTCAAGTGTTGAAATTTGCAATAAGATTGCATATCTTCTATGAGATAGTTGGATCCCGATACCCATTGCGAGTAAAAGTTACTCCTAGGAGAGTTTTACAGATCACAATTAGCCGATGAAGTAGGTGTCTAGAAAGGTGTTAACGGGGTTACGACCTTGGGAAAATGAGATTTATTTTAATTAGGTCCGTGCGAAAGTATGGGGAACCTCCTTAAAAGTACCGACACTGGCCTGGCTGAAAGATTGGCGAACTTGTAGTGTGCAATTAATCCTGGATAGTCTTACCTTTTAGGGTTTGAAGGAAGATTTGATAAAAGCAGTGGGAGCCATCCTGATTAAATAAGATAATAACCAATCTAAACTTGCAAGAGCATACGCTAAGTGTTTTCTTCTCTCTCTCTCTCCAAGTAGCGACCATGTCAGGCCTTAATCAAGATAATAATATGGATGTATTGACCGAACCCGCTTGTTATACTGAGCAGGGTGTAACAAATCCAATTTTAGTGTACAAAAATTTATTTAAAAGTTAATGTATATTTGGGGTATTTGCATTTACTGTATGTACTATAAGTAATTGTTTTGCTTTTTAATAGCAAGAAGGAGCTTGTAGCTCATTGGTAAGACCTTACACTGCTGAACCAAAGCACCAGAGTTCAAATCTCATCCCCCACATTATTTTTAATATTGTTTTTTTTAAATTTTTAGAAGTCCAAGGGTCTACACGTGCATAACTCGTAAAAACCCCTTGTCACACTAAAAACAAACTAGACCAGGGGGAATACCAACCGACGAGCAACCCACGACGACCGACCCCGGCCCGACTGGGCCTGACTCGGCCGGCGGATCGGCCGAATCGGCCGCCGCCGCCGGCCGAGCTCAGGTGAATCGGTTTTGGCCCAACATGAAACTTCTGTCTTTTGGTCTTTTTAACTCCCTTATACACTTTAAATTTTCTGAAAATTAACAGAGCCTTTTAAATATAATTAAAACCCCATTAAACCATATTTTTAATACAATTTAATACATTTTTTCTTCACAACCTTTCATCTACCCTAAACCCTAGATTACCCTATAAATACCACCCCTAAACACACCCTCCTCACTCACAATTCTGTCCAAACTCTAAAAAAAACTCTCTAGAATTTTAGTGTGCAATTGGAGTTAGCGAAGTGCGAAGCTCCGGCAATTTTCCGACGACGACCTTACGAGCTACCGGCGAAGAAACGATGCACCGGTGCCTCCTACCGCTTCCTCTACCTTGACTCTGAACCCGTAAGTCCCACCTCCCTCTTGCCTTTGCTCTTCTAAAAAGTTCTTTTTCTAAAACCCGACAGAATCGGAGTTAAATCCGACTTCCGATTCGGTTTTCTTTATAAAGTTCAATTTTCCTTAACACAACCATATTAAACTCTTACATCTTGACTATTAATTATTAACAAAACATGTTGAACAAGTTTCATAGCAAAACATTTCATTTTGTAACTTTTATCGCTCTTTTTCAGCAAAATACCATGTAATATAGTTTCGACTTTAAAACATCTTTAATCTTCCTATACCTTTAATTAGATCACGAGGTAATGACCTACCTCCTCACAACACTCATATGCAACATAGCACAATACCTTTCATGAACATAGAATACGGGAAAACGAAACTTTACGTATAAATACCATTTACTATTAAAACCGTTATCTACAAGATTATGTATTTTACACAAATCTTTGCAAAGCGCCGCTACAACCCATTTTGGGGAACCCATTCGGGATGGTACGGATTATTGCACATCCTCGGGCTTAATAGTGAGAGATGCAGACCTCCGCAAGGTGCATTCGGTCTCGAAAGATTTAAATTACAAATATCATAAGAAAATGAGATTTCTAGAAATATAATATATTAAAATTATTTTTATATAAATATGTATATATGTGTATCATTAAAATATCTATTTTTGATATATTATAAATATTCCAACTTTTCTAAATCAAAAGAATCACTTTACATGAAAATACCATGAAATTCCATAAAAGTCCAATACTTTACAATTAAATACCATGTATTATGAAAAATAGGTTTATTCCCTAGAAATGTCACAAATATAAAATCTACAGCTATGAAAACTCTAAAGACGATAATTAAATACATGAGGTGTATTTTGTAAATTATACAAAATTATTTTTACATATAACCCCTACAAGTTCTATAAATTGTAGGGTTCCTATCGACGGCAGCAAGGTTTCGGGAGGTATCGTCCATGCCATTTTTAAAATTTTGCTGTTTCAAGGAACTCTAAACTAGAATCGTTAACTAGAATATTATACGGAAACAATAGTAAACCATTTACAACTAAGTGAACTAGAAATACAACCTTTGTAGATCGGTTCTTCACTTCATAAGCTTCTTGTAGTAGTCCCTTCGCTGCGTTGATGGAACTCCCGGACCCTTGCATGGCTTCATAAGGCGAATGGAACGTTCTTGCTTGAAGTCATCGAGGCCGAAGATGATCTACGTCGAGGGAATACTAACTCAAGCTACTACTTCACTAATGAAGGATTAGTGAAGCAAACGCCCAATACTAAAGTGCTAATCTAGTAGAGGATGATGAAATAGGAAGTGTGTTCACTTTAGAATTCTTTTTCTCACAATACTTTCTCACTTTTTTCAAACCCTAGAGAGCTTTTTCTTTTGGAGGAAGAAGATGAAGAAAGAAGAAGAGAATGAGATAATGATCAAGTGAGAGAGTGAACCATGGGTGAGTGTGTATTATATACTAACTCATGTAGAGACATAACCATGGCTAATTAAAATGGTTAGGTTAACAAATATCTAAAGTAAAACAAAGTGAGTGGACTTTGTCAAAGCACTTACAAGCTTCTACAAGCTTCATGCTTTTAACAAATAATCCACTAATTTTGTAATTACTTTAAACACTAATAACCCACCATTATAAATAGAATGTCGTATGTCTCATACACCCATGTATAGTGTATCAACAATCATGACACACTAAAATAAATAATGCACATCAATATATATCACATATATATAACATGTACACACAAATGAGAAAGGAATGCTTAAGTGAGCTAATGTTAGTTAATGTAAATTAGTATATCAAATATACAATTATACACTAAATTATTAAATCAACACTTGACTTTGTAAGTCTATGTAACCCACCCCGGTACTTACGGGGAGGCGGAAAGAGTAAAAATCGGATTTTTATCACAAGGACACATAAACTAACATTGAAAGATCCTTGCTAAACAAAAACTAACAAACTGTTGAATATGTATGCCCTAGAGGCCATTATTGTATAGTACTAGTTTGTATAATACATTTTGGAGGTTTGGGATATATAACCGGGTTTACGACAGTCTTGCTCGATATAGTAGTATGCTACTTGGTTTGTATCTATCTTAATATGTGTATATGTTTCTTTTAACATATCGCTAAAAACATATTGATGGAGCCCTTAGGATCTTTGCTTGACTACCGGCGTTGTGATGGCGATCACACTAGTGGGGGTTGGGTAGTCTATAAGCACATCCTTATTTGGTCCCTAGTCGTAGGATTATCGAGACAGGGAATCGATACTCTAGAGTAGACTGGTGCATACGCTTCTCGTCCCAGCAGTGGAGATGGTCTGCCCCACAGCCATCAGTACATCGTACTGGAAATAGTATGCAGGTGCTCGTTAGGTTACGAGTACACTGGACAGGACTCGTCGGGAACTGTTGGTTGGTATTATACCTATCGTCAGTTAACAGTTCCCAGGTGACATGAGTACAGCTTAGTCCGTTGACTTGACACTGTCACTTCGCCTCGAGTGTGTTCCAACTGTACTTAGATTACTACTCTACCACGGCTCTATTGAGTCGTGCAAATAGGTAGTAGTTGGGTGCAGTCCCGAAGCACTTGGAGGCAGTGACGGTTAGAAAGGATTCGTCTCTCCCGGTATTGGGATTTGATATCGCGCTGTGTCAAGGAGAGCCATTATACATAGTCTTCCCTGGCCAGGGCAAGCGAGATTTGCTGGTAGTGTTACCAGTAATTTCTCAAGGTGTTCTGGGCTACACTCCGACATGACTTGTACCGCTATTAGGGGACTGACGTTTACCGCCCCCCTAGGCCCGCCATGCGATACTCTTAGACGAAGAGACCGGACTGTACGGAGATTGTCACATTCAGGCTCAGTAGGAGTTCAGATGGGTTCATCTCATCAGTCTTCTTATCTGCATCTACCTGGGGACCGTTACGTACAGCCAGTACCGCTTGCGGCCTGTAGTTAAACCCACTGCCAGCGTAGTGTCGATCCTTTAGAGTCCCACACAGAGGGTTACTCGCCTTTGGGCAAAACAGAGTAGAGGTCGCATGGTTTTGCGACGGGGTTCGTTCACATCCGCGCACTTGTGCACGTTTGGTGTCCGGGCAGTTATTACTAGCGGGCTTTGGTTTAAGCCAGATCCTAGTATTTGTTTTGGGATTGGTTTTTTTCTCAGTGTATTCAGGTTCCTCGGAACACGGATGCGGGTGTGTATGCACAGTTGACAGAGATAGAGGCAGAGGATTCTCATTAGGGTTGTTGACCATTTGACTTTGGTTGACTTGTTGACCGTTGACTTTTTCCAAACCCTAATGAGAATGAGGAATATGGTTAATAATATTAATTAAGGATAATTGTGCTATGGTCAGGGTTGTTGACAATTTGACTTTTGTTGACTTGTTGACCTTGTTGACCGGTTGACCTTTGTGGTCTTGTTGACCATCATCATTTCTTTTCAATGATGCTTCTTGTTCTTTGCAAAATGCATTAAATGAAGGTAATGATAGTGGTCATTCACAAACTAACCATCACAATTCTTAATCATTATTATTATTATCATTATTCTAAAATATGTGTGCATGGTTGCTAGATGAGAGCTCATTCTATCATATTCTTTCTCTCTCTTGAAAGAAAGCTCTCCCTTTTCCTCTCTCAAAGTTCAAGTGTTCCATGAGTTGAAAATCATGAACTTTTGAGATAAAACCACTATAACTCTTCTCTACTCATTCTAAGGTTCTAGGTTTAGCAAACCAAGCACATTAGTTATCTCTAGGTTGAGATAGGAGCTCAAGTTCAAGGCACTCGGGTGGATCCATCTACGGCAAAGAGAAGACGACGAGGAGGAGCCGTTTAAGCCACTATAAGGAGCAAGCAAGGAGGAGAACCACAAAAAGAAGAGAAGTAGTTCAAGACCTAGGTATAACCATTCTACATAGTAGCTAAAACTTGTAGTCTTTGTTAGTTTTTGTTTAGCAAAGATCCTTCATGGATGGTCCATGTTACCTAGTGAGGAAAAATTTGATTTTACCTATTCCGCCTCCCCGAAAGAACCGAGGTGGGTAACGTGGACCTAACA
This sequence comes from Agapanthus africanus, assembly GCA_030015575.1. Taxonomy (NCBI): domain Eukaryota; kingdom Viridiplantae; phylum Streptophyta; class Magnoliopsida; order Asparagales; family Amaryllidaceae; genus Agapanthus; species Agapanthus africanus. Next base: position 216,534,122 of record JASDDO010000004.1, read on the forward strand.
GTGGTATCGGAGCCTAGCTAAACAACAACTAACTGTTAGCAAAGTGTTTAGAAATTCGATCCGGAAAAAATCCCGAAAAACATGTCAAAAACCATACTTTCTGCCGATTTTTAAAACTGCTCCAAAAATTATTCCGCATGCCTTAAAAATCGGTGCAGGGTTTTCTAGGAATTGTCAAGAAATTTGAGCCCACGACTCGGCCAACCCGCCGCGGAACCACGGCGAAACCATGCGTTTCACCGCGGATCCGCGGCTGAGTTGACTCGGTCGCGACTCGGTTTTCTGCAGTTTGTTCAGTATGTGATTTTCGGACTTTTAAGATGTTTTGTTTCTGCCCAGATTTTCCAGAGAACAATATTTATTTGGGGTAGTTACAAATTGGTATTTTGATCGAAGTTCTACAAACTCTTGCTAAATGGTTATATCTGTGATGTGATATATGCACTGAACGCCGACTAATCACTATACGTCGATTAGTGGGGGTTGTGCATATCTGTGATCTGTAATGTTGTTGGATTGTGTATATGAACTTGTTGGATTGTCGTGGATGAATAGCCGGGGTTTGTGAGATGAGAGTTTCTTTATCTTTCATTTGATGTAATATGTAAATTGATGTTATATTATTTTATGGCCGCACATCCGGGATGAGGTTGTAGCCACCATTGTATATTATTTCTTTTACTATTTTTGCTCCTAGGATAGACCAAAGGTGGGGTGCACAAACTACCGGGTACCTCGAAGTGCAGAGTGACTTACTCACGTTGTTGAGGGAGGTTTCTTCACTTCGGATACTTGGCGGGTAGTTTGTCGCACCCGTAGGGGTCTAGGGTGGGGTTTGGCTATTCATCGCGACCGTGTAATTCGTATTTCGTTGCAGGCACGAACGAAACGCGGATTCCTAGCATATCCAATGTGTTCATCTGTGATCTGGAATGGCTATCATTGCATCTGACGAATGTATATATCTATATATGATATCTAGTAGGCGTTGCTTATGTTTTGCATCCACGCTAGTCCAGCCCCCGCTCTGTCGTTAGTTAAGTAACCTAACGGGTAATGACGGGGCCCTGTGGCGAATGCGGATGGCATAAGCGTACGTCATATTTTCGTTGTTTTCTGCAATGGTAGGATTAATTGATGGGACGCATTATATTAATGCAAAGAAAATAAACCAAAAAGATGTTGTTGGAACAATTTTCAAAAAGTTGTTATTGCAAGGACGTTCTTTTTTGTTTTGCACAGAGGTATTCGGTTATGAATGCCTAGCACCTCATTCGACGAGGCAAGGGCCGAAATCCCTTCATCGGGAGTGACCCCTTGGACAAAAAGTTTGCGTCAGGTTAATAACTTCACTATAGTCGATTATTCTTGCTTTGCATCGAGGTATTCAGTTTGGAATATCCTGCACCTCATTCGACGAGGAAAGAGACGAGATCCCTTCACAGGGAGTGACCTCTTTAGCAAAAGTTTTCGCCACTATATTTTCAAAAAGGCAATCATGTTCCTTCAACTATATCAAGTTCATTACGTTAACGGGTTTTTCGCCAAAAACCCAGCCGTAGCCCTCCGTCATTTCGGATTGGTATTATTTAGTATTCATGCTGCGTTTGTTGACCTAGTCAAGGCGTAGTGAACGGTAGCTAAGTGATATTTTTCTGTGCATTGCCAAATGTGATTGGTTTGGACAGTCGTGAGGCCTTGTTTACCTAGTCAAGGGCACGTACGGGTGGGTTTAATGCAATCAATATTATGACGGGTAGAACTTGACTGGCGGTTTATGGTTTGTTGACCTAGTCAAGGTCATAAACCGTTATGGGCAAAAACCACATCGGGAGTTTCTAAAGAAAATGAAACTTGAAAATTTAGCATACCTTCTAGAGTATGGTGACTAGAGTGGATTCCATCTAGGTCATCGCACAATGATAGTTGGATCCCGATCCCACTGATGAGTTGGATTACTCTCGGGAGATTATTTCACTTAACAATCAATGCTATAAACCAAGTAGGTGTCTAGAACGGTGTTAGCGGGGCTACGCCTCCAGGGAAAAGAGGTTGTTTAATTAAGGAACTTCGCGAAAGCGTTGGAAAACCTCCTTCGAATTACCAAAACCAGCCTGGCTGAAAGGTTAAGCAAGTATTGTGACGTGCGATTAATCCTGACTAGTTCTTCTTTTAGGGTTTGAAGAAGAATTTGAGGAAACAGTGGGAGCCATCCTGGTTAGATAAATCAATAAACCAATCTAATCTTCCAAGAGCGCACGCTGAGTGTTTCTTTTCTCTCTCTCCAGGTAGCAACCATTTCACGCCCTAATCAAGATAATAAAATGTATCGCTTGACCGATCCGAATTCTTATTCGAGGCTGGGGAACGTCGGTTCAGCTCTAACTTATGACAACAATCATAAGTATGAGCAAGGGAAAGAGAATTGTATGGATTCCAAGGATACCCAGTTGAAGAAGAAGCATAGTTTTGCATCTACTTCAGGTGTTCTTGTAATTAAGAACTGCTTTACGGTCAGCCCTACCTCCTGGGTACTTGATACCGGATCAGGATCTCATATCTGTAATATATTGCAGGGACTGAGAAAAAGTAGGAGAGTTGCACCTGGTGATATGTCGCTCAGGGTAGCGAACGGAGCATAAGTTAATGCTGCAGCCGTCGGTGAATATCACCTAGTGTTGCCAAATGGCAATACTATGATTTTGAACGATTGCTACTATGTACCTTCCATGGTTTGCAACATCATATCAGTTTCTTTACTCGATAAAGATGGATATAACTTTGTTCTTGATAGAAATATCATGAACATCTACCTTCATAAGGTACTGGTTGCATAAGGTACACTGTGTAATGGTATCTACGTTCTAAATCAGAATACAGTTCTCAATGTACAAAACACACACAAGTGGAAGAGTTCAGATACGAATGAATCCTACTTGTGGCATTGTAGACTTGGTCATATCGGAGATAAAAGACTAAGTAAGTTGCATAAAGATGGACTCTTGAATACGTTCGAGTTTTCATCCTATGAAATTGTCAGTCTTGTCTCAAAGGAAAGATGACCAAATCTCCGTTCACCGGACATGGAGAAAGGGCGGCAGAGCTCTTGGGACTCATACACAGTGATGTATGTAGTCCAATGTCTATACATGTAAGGGGTGGGTTCTCGTACTTCATCACATTCACTGACGATCTCTCTAGGTTCGGATACGTGTATCTGATGAAACATAAATCCGAAGCTTTTGAGAAATTCAAGGAATTCAGAAACGAAGTAGAGAACCGGGCTGGCAAAAGAATCAAGATCCTCCGATCGGATAGGGGAGGGGAGTACTTAAGCACGGAATTCCTAGATTACTTAAAAGAGAATGGTATTCTCTTTCAGCTTACTCCTCCTTATACACCATAGCACAACGGTGTATCGGAGCGGAGGAATCATACCCTATTGGATATGGTTCGCTCCATGATGAGTAGTGCCGAGTTGCCTCTTTCATTTTGGGGACATGCGCTTTTGACAGCGGCATATCTATTGAATGATGTTCTGTCTAAATCAGTGCCTAAGACTCCATTCGAGATATGGAATGGGAAAATGCCATATCTTAAAAGATTTAAGATATGGGGTTGTCCGGCTTATGTTAAAATGCATAAACCAGATAAACTAGAGGCACGGTTAGTTTTATGTAAGTTTGTGGGATATCCAAAGAATGGTTATGGATATCTGTTCTACCATACCAAGGAACAGAAGGTGTTTATTGCTCAGCATGCCGTTTTCTTAGAAATGGAGTTTCTTGCAAAAGAAATTAGTGGGAGCACGGTAGAACTGGAAGAAATTCAACGACCAAAAAATGAACTGAAGATTTGATAGAACCTCAGGATTCAATAACCCCGAACGAACCTCAGCCACTCCACAGATCTGGTAGGATTTCTCATCCGCCCGAGAGATACTACGGTTTTCTCATAGACGGGGATCGAGAGGATTGCATCTTGGAAGAAGATGACCCTACCAGTTTTAGGTAGGCCATTATCAGTAGGGACTCTGATAAGTGGCTGGAAGCTATGCAATCCGAAATGGAGTCCATGTACACCAATAATGTGTGGACCTTGGATATTGCTCCACCTGGGGTAAAACCCGTTGGATGCAAATGGATCTACAAAAGGAAACTTGGTGTAGATGGGCAGGTGGAAACCTATAAGGCTAGACTCGTTGCAAAAGGTTTTCGTCAAAGACCTGGTGTGGACTATGACGAAACTTTTCTCCAGTGGCTATGCTCAAATCCATTCGGATCCTACTTGCCATTGCTTCCTTCCATGACTATGAAATCTGGTAGATGGACGTAAAAACGGCTTTTCTAAACGGCTGTTTGGAAGAGTGCGTTTACATGGATCAGCCAGAGGGTTTTGTAGACAGTGGGAGCAGAGGGAAGGTGTGCAAGTTGCTTAAATCCATTTATGGATTAAAGAAGGAATCGCGGAGCTGGAATATCTGTTTTGATGAGGCAATCAAGGAATTTGATTTCATCAAGAATGAAGATGAACCATGTATCTATAAGAAGATTGTAGGACGAACTGTCGTGTTCCTAGTCTTGTACGTGGACGACATTCTTTTGATAGGAAATGACATTCCTATGCTATAATCGGTCAAGCTATTCTTGTCACAACGGTTCTCCATGAAAGACCTGGGTGATGCCTCGTACATTCTGGGGATCAAGATCTACAGAGATAGATCCAAGAGATTACTGGGACTTTCACGGTCCAGGTACATAGAGACCGTACTAAAGAGATTTAGTATAGAAGATTCCAAGCGCGGTAATATACCCGCATTGCACGAAATCACCCTCTCTAAGAAGATGTCTCCTAAGACTGACGAGGAGAGGGTTCGCATGAGCACTATACCCTACGCTTCGGCTGTAGGATCTATAATGTATGTGATGCTATGTACAAGACCAGATGTAGCTTACGCGCTGAGCGTGGTGAGCCGGTATCAGTCAGACCCAGATGAGGACCACTGGATGGCAATGAAGAACATTCTCAAGTACCTGAGAAGGACTAAGGAGATGTTCCTGGTTTACGGTAAAGGAGACCTCAGGGTCGAGTCCTTTACCAATTCAAGCTTCTAGAGTGACAAAGATGACAGCAAGTCTGTCTCGGGTTTTGTGTTTACCCTCAACGGAGGGGCAATGTGTTGCAGGAGTTCCAAACAGGATACCGCCGCAGACTCAGCGATGGAGGCTGAATACATTGCTGCAAGCGATGCCGCAAAAGAGGCGGTCTGGATGAAGAAGTTCATTAGTGAACTTCAGGTGGTTCCGTCCATTGTTGACCCAATACCTTTGTATTGCGATAACAATGGGGCTATAGCTTTAGAGAAGGAACCAAGGTCCCATCAGAAATCCAGACACATCTTAAGGCGGTATCACCTGATCAGGGAGATCATTAATCGCCAGGAGATCGAGGTACGGAGAGTGGACACAAAAGACAACACGGCGGATCCAATAACAAAGGCCCCCCTCAAACACAGTTCGAGTGACTTTTTGAGCTATTGGGAATGCGGTACGCCAGCAGCTGGCCTTAGTGCAGACGTTGGGTATGCGGTACACCAATTACTGGCCTTTAGTGCAAGTGGGAGATTGTTGAATATGTATGCCCTAGAGGCCATTATTGTATAGTACTAGTTTGTATAATACATTTTGGAGGCTTGGGATATATATACGGGTTTACGACAGTCTTGCTCGATATAGTAGTATGCTACTTGGTTTGTATCTATCTTAATATGTGTATATGTTTCTTTTAACATATCACTAAAAACATATTGATGGAGCCCTTAGGATCTTTCATTGACTACCGGCGTTGTGATGGCGATCACACTAGTGGGGGCTGGGTAGTCTATAAGCACATCCTTATTTTGGTCCCTAGTCATAGGATTATCGAGACAGGGCATCGATACTCCAGAGTAGACCGGTGCATACCTTCTCGTCCCAGCAGGGGAGATGGTCTGTTCCACAGCCATCAGTACGTCGTACTGGAGATAGTATGCAGGTGCTCGTTAGGTTACGAGTACACTGGACAGGACTCGTCGGGAACTGTTGGTTGGTATTATACCTATCGTCAGTTAACAATTCCCAGGTGACATGAGTACAGCTTCGTCCGTTGACTTGACACTGTCACTTCGCCTCGAGTGTGTTCCCACTGTACTTAGATTACTACCCTACCACGGCTCTGTTGAGTCGTGCAAATAGGTAGTAGTTGGGTGCAGTCCCGAAGCACTTGGAGGCAGTGATGGTTAGACAGGATTCGTTTCTCCCGGTATTGGGAGTTGATATCGCGCTGTGTAAAGGAGAGCCATTACACATAGTCGTCCCTGGCCAGGGCAAGCGAGATTTGCTGGTAGTGTTACCAGTAGTTTCTTAGGGTGTTCTGGGCTACACTCCGACATGACTTGTACCTCTATTAGGGGACTGACGTTTACCGCCCCCTAGGCCCGCCATGCGATACTCTTAGACGAAGAGACTGGACTGTACGGAGATTGTCACATTCAGGCTCAGTAGGAGTTCGGATAGGTTCACCTCATCAGTCTTCTTATCGGGATCTACCTGGGGACCGTTACGTACAGCTAGTACCGCTTGCGGCCTGTGGTTAAACCCACTGCCAGCGTAGTGTCGATCCTTTAGAGTCCCACACAGAGGGTTACTCACCTTTGGGCAAAACAGAGTAGAGGTCGCATGGTTTTGCGACGGGGTTCGTTCATATCCGCGCACTTCTGTACGTTTGGTGTCCGGGCAGTTATTACTAGCGGGCTTTGGTTTAAGCAAGATCCTAGTATTTGTTTTGGGATTGGTTTTGTCTCAGTGTATTCGTGTTCCTCGGAACACGGATGCGGGTGTGTATGCACAGTTGACAGAGACAGAGGCAGAGGATTCTCAATATGGTTGTTGACCATTTGACTTTGGTTGACTTGTTGACCGTTGACTTTTTCCAAACCCTAATGAGAATGAGGAATATGGTTAATAATATTAATTAAGGATAATTGTGCTATGGTTAGGGTTGTTGACAATTTGACTTTTGTTGACTTGTTGACCGGTTGACCTTTATGGTCTTGTTGACCATCATCATTTCTTTTCAATGATGCTTCTTGTTCTTTGCAAAATGCATTAAATGAAGGTAATGATAGTGGTCATTCACAAACTAACCATCACAATTCTTTATCATTATTATTATTATCATTATTCTAAAATATGTGAGCATGGTTGCTAGATGATAGCTCATTCTATCATATTCTTTCTCTCTCTTGAAAGAAAGCTCTCCCTCTTCCTCTCTCAAAGTTTAAGTGTTCCATGAGTTGGAAATCATGAACTTTTGAGATAAAACCACCATAACTCTTCTCTACTCATTCTAAGGTTTTAGGTTTAGCAAACCAAGCACCTTAGTTATCTCTAGGTTGAGATAGGAGCTCAAGTTCGAGGCCCTCGGGTGGATCCATCTACGGCAAAGAGGAGACGACGAGGAAGAGCCGTTCAATCCATTACAAGGAGCAAGCAAAGAGGAGAACCACAAAAATAAGAGAAGGAGTTCAAGACCTAGGTATAACCATTCTACATAGTAGCTAAAACTTGTAGTCTTTGTTAGTTTTTGTTTAGCAAAGATCCTTCATGGATGGTCCATGTTACCTAGTGAGGAAAATTTTGATTTTACCTATTCCGCCTCTCCGAAAGAACCGGGGTGGGTAACATGGACCTAACACAAACTAACTACAAGTTCTAGCTACTAGGTTAGATGGTTATACCTAGTTCTTGAACTTTTTCTCTTCTTATTGTGGTCATCCTTGTTGTTAGCTCCTTGGAGTGGTGTAGACGGCTCCTCCTCTTCGTCTTCTCTTTGCCGAAGAAAGATCCACCCGAAGGCCTTTACCTTGAGCTCCTACCTCATCTAAGAAGTAACTAGAGTGCTTGGTTTTCTAGACAGAGACCAGTGATATTTATTAACCATATTTTGCATTCTCATTAGGGTTTAGAAAAAGTCAACGGTCAAAAACCGTAATGAGGTTCCTCTGCCTCTGACAACTGTGCATACACACCCGCATCCGCGTTCCGAGAAACATGAATAAAATAAGACAAAACCAATCCCAAAACAAATACTAGGATCTGGCTTAAACCAAAGCCCGCTAGTAATAACTTCCCGGACACCAAACGTGCACAAGTGCGCGTATGTGAACGAACCCCGTCGCAAAACCATGCGACCTCTACTCTGTTTTGCCCAAAAGTGAACAACCCTCTGTGTGGGACTCTAAAGACTCGACACTACGCTGGCAGGGGGTTTAATCACAGGCCGCAAGGGGTACTAGCTGTACGTAACGGTCCCCAGGTAGATGTCGACAAGAAGACCGATGAGGTGAACCCATCCGAACTCCCACTGAGCCTGAATATGACAATCTTCGTACAGTCCGGTCTGTTCGTCTGAAAGTATCGCATGTCGGGCCTGGGGGGCGGTAAACGTCAGTCCCCTAATAGCGGTACAAGTTGTGTCGGAGTGTAGCCCAGAACACCTTGAGAAACTACTGGAAACACTACCAGCAAATCTCGCTTGCCCTGGCCAAGGACTTTGTGTAATGGCTCTCTTAGACACAACGTGATATCAACTCCCAATACTGGGAGAGACGAATCCTGTCTAACCGTCACTGCCTCCAAGTGCTTCGGGACTGCACCCAACTAATACCTGTTTGCACGACTCATTTAAGCCGTGGTAGGGTAGTAATCTAAGAACAGTGGGAACACACTCGAAGCGAAGTGACAGTGTCAAGTCAACAGACTAAGCTGTACTCATGCCACCTGGGAACTGATAATTGACGATAGGTATAATACCAACCAACAGTTCCCAGCGAGTCCTGTCCAGTGTACTCATAACCTAACGAGCACCCGCATACTATCTCCAGTACGACGTACTAATGGCTGTGGGACAGACCATTTCCCCTGCTGGGATGTGAAGCGTATACGCTAGTCTACTCCGGAGCATCGATGGCCCGTCTCGATATTCCTACGACTAGGGACCTGTATAAGGATGTGCTTGTATATTACCCAGCCCCCACTAGTATGACTGCTATCACAACGCTGGTAATCAAGCAAAGATCCTAAGGGCTCCACTAATATGTATAAGCGATATGCTAAAAGAAACACATGCACATATTTAAGTAGGAACAAACCAAGTAGCATACTACCATTTTGAGCAAGATTGTCTATACAACTGTGAATATCCCAAGCTTCCATTAAGTAATATACAAACTAGTATGATACAGAAATGGCCTCTAGGGTATATACACAAGCAATCTCCCACTTGCACTAGGTCCATGTACTGGCGTATCGAAGACCTATCATCTCGATCAGCAGCTCGAACTGAGTCTGGGGTATGGCCTTCGTGAATGGATCTGCAGTGTTATTCTCCTAATCTACTCTCTTCACCTCGATCTCCCGGCAATCTACGATCTCCCTGATCAGGTGGTACCGCCTCAAAATGTGTCTGGACTTCTGATGGGACCTGGGTTCTTTCGCTAAAGCTATAGCACCGTTGTTGTCACAATACAGCGGTATTGGATCAACAATGGTAGGAACCACCTGAAGCTCCATGAGGAACTTCTTCATCCAGACAGCTTCCTTTGCGGCATCGCAAGCAGCTATGTACTCCGCTTACATAGTTGAGTCAGCAACGGTTTCCTGCTTGGAGCTCTTCCAGCAAACCGCCCCTCCATTGAGGGTAAAGACATAACCCGACATGGACTTGGAGTCATCCTTGTCACTCTGGAAGCTGGAGTCAGCAAAAGCCTCGATCTGGAGGTCTTTTCCGCCATACACCAAGAACATCTCCTTAGTCCTTATCAGGTACTTGAGAATGTTCTTTACTGCTATCCATTGTTTCTCCCCTGGGTCCGACTGATACCGGCTTACAACGCTTAATGCGTATGCTACATCTGGTCTGGTACACAACATCGCATACATTATAGAGCCTACCGCAAATGCGTAGGGTATAGATGACATGCGAGCCCTTTCCAAATCAGTCTTGGGAGACATCTCTTTGGAGAGGGTGATTCCGTGACAAGCCGGTAGATTACAACGCTTTGAATCTTCCATACTAAATCATTTCAGTATAGTGTCGATGTACTTGGACTGCGAAAGTCCCAACATCCTCTTAGATCTATCACGATAGATCTGGATCCCCGGAATGTAGTTGGCATCGCCCAGGTCCTTCATGGAGAACCTCTATGACAAGAATCCTTTGGCTGACTGTAGCATATGAATGTCATTTCCTATTAGGAGAATGTCATCTACGTACAAGACGAGGAATACCACAGTTCTCCCTACAATCTTACTGTAAATGCATGGTTCATCCGGATTTTTGATAAAGTCGAATTCTTTGACAGTATCATCAAAGCAGATGTTCCAACTCCGCGATGCCTGCTTTAGTCCATAAATGGACTTAAGCAACTTGCACACTTTACCGCTGCTCCCACTCTGAATGAAACCCTCCGGCTGATCCATATAGACGCACGTTTCCAAATTTCCATTTAGAAAAGCCTTCTTTACGTCCATCTGCCAGATCTCATAATCGTGGAAGGCAGCGATGGCAAGAAGGATCCGAATGGATTTGAGCATAGCCACTGGATAAAAGGTTTTGTCATAGTCCAAACCAGGTCTTTGGCAAAAACCCTTTGCAACAAGTCTAGCTTTATAGGTTTCAACCTGCCCATCTACACCAATCTTCTTTCTGAAGATCCATTTGCAGCCTACGGGTTTTACCCCTTCTGGAGCAACGTCCAAAGTCCAAACTTTGTTGGTGTACATGGACTCCATCTCGGTCCGCATTGCATCCAGCCATTTTACTGAGTCACCGCTCTGAATGGCTTGCTGGAAGCTAGTAGGCTCATCATTTTCAATGACGCGATCCTCTCAATCCCCGTCTATGAGAAAACCGTAGTATCTCTCGGGCGGATGAGACTGCCTACTACTCCTGCGGAGTGGCGTTGGGATGTCCGGTTCTCCTGAAACTTCTGGTTCTACCAAGCTTTCAGTAATAGCTTGTGGTTCTGGAATTTCTTCCAGTTTTATTGCGCTTCCACTTATCTGATTTTCTAAAAATTCAGTTTCCAAGAATTGGGCATGCTGAGAAACAAAAACCTTTTGTTCCTCTGTGGAATAGAAAAGATACCCCCTGGAGTTCTTGGGGTATCCCACAAACTTACACAGTACTGAGCGTGCCTCAAGCTTGTCTGTATGCTGCTTCTTTACAAAAGCTGGGCATCCCCATGTCATAAGATACTTAAGACAGGGTTTCTTCCCACTCCACATCTGATATGGAGTGGTAGGCACAGTCTTGGTTGGAACCTTGTTCAAAAGATATGCAGCTGTTTCTAGAGCATAACCCCAGAAAGATCGCGGTAACTCAGCCTTACTCATCATGGAACGAACCATGTCCAATCGAGTTCTATTCCGTCTTTCCGATACACCGTTGTGTTGTGGTGTGTATGGAGGAGTACATTGAGAGAGAATTCCATTCTCTTTTAAGTAGCCCAGAAACTCGGCACTCAAGTATTTACCACCTCGATCAGATCTCAGTGTCTTGATACTTTTTCCTGTTTGTTTTTCAACTTCATTCTTGTATTCCCGAAATTTCTCAAAGGCCTCGGATTTATGCTTCATCAGGAAGACATGTCCATACCTAGAGAAATCATCCATAAAAGTAATGAAGTATGAATAACCACTTCGCGCATGTGTAGACATTGGACCACACACGTTACTGTGTATGAGTCCCAAGAGCTCGCTCGCTCTTACTCCGTGTCCAGTGAACGGAGTCTTTGTCATCTTTCCCATGAGACAAGATTCACAAGTAGCATAAGACTGATACTCGAACGGATTCAAGTATCCCTCTTTATGTAACTTTGTTAACCGTGTCTCATTAATGTGACCCAGTCTACAATGCCATAAGAAAGCCTGATTTGTTTCCGGAGACTTTCTTTTAAGTGTGTTCTGGACACTGAAAACCTGAGCTTGATTCAGTATGTATATTCCGTTTTCTAATGTACCTGACCCAATCAGAACTTGATTTAGGTGGATGTGGACCACATCGCTTACAAAAGTAAAATCATATCCTTCCTTAGAAAGTATGGATACAGATATGATATTACAAGCCATACTAGGTACATACAAACAGTTACGCAGAATCAATAGCTGCCCACTTGTCAATCCAAGGTGATATTCCCCTACGGATTCAGCGTCCACGCTCATTCCGTTAGCAACCCTGAGAGTCATATCACCTATCCTGATAACTCTATGGTTTCTCAAAGCCTATAATGAATTACAGATGTGAGATCCTGATCCGGTATCCAGTACCCAGGAAGTAGGGTTAATTGACATACAGTTTTCTATTACAAACACACCCGAAGCCGAAGCCACAACATGCTTCGAATCCTGGCTACTGGCTTTATTAGCCCTGCAATCCTTCTGCCAATGTCCTTTCCCAAAACAATAGGAACGTCCCTCCTTCACTATATACAGTCCCGAAACTTTTTCCCTTTCCTTTCCTTCTTCTTCCCTGGTTTCCTTCAGGGTATAAGTAGAGGGCAGAGATTGTAGAATCAAGTCAGTATTTCACCCGTCCTTCAACGTGGTCTTCAGGTCCGTGAGCTCATCAAAATAGCTAGTCTCTGTAAGGACGTTGTCCCCTACAGATGACCTGATAGCCAACTTCGCTTGAAGCAATTCGTTCGAGATCTCATATCTTGTGATACGAGATTGCTCTCCATATAAATCTTTGTTATGGAGGAAGACAGAAACTGAGTCCATCTTCTCGTACTGCCTCTGGTATGTACCATTAACTGAGGCCAACACGAGGCACTTGGCATTCGCACAGTCTTTTTCCGATGTCTTACGGATATCAATATCCGTGACAGGGGAAACTGGTCCTGAGACGGCAGGGGTTTGATTAGTTAAGAGGTGTCGCAGCTTGTCATGGGTAATGGACATCTGGACAGACCTTTGCCAGTCATAACAGTCAGATTCAGTCATTTTGTTATCTAGATGTAACCTATGTCTAGTCACTGGGTTGTGTCAATTAAGAGAGAGAGAAGAAAACACTTAGCATGATACTCTTGCAAGTTTAGATTGGTTTTTAGTTTATCTAAACAGGATGGCTCCCACTGTTTCTCGAATCCTTCCTCAAACCATAAAAGAAGAATTAGTCGGGATTGGTCTTACCGTACAATACTTGCTTAACCGTTCAGCCAGGCTGGTGTCGGTACTTCGAGGAAGGTTTTACGACGCTTTCGCGAAGTTCCTTAATTAAATAACCTCTTTTCCCTGTGGGCGTAGCCCTGCTAACACCTTTCTAGACACCTACTTGGTTAATAGCATTGATCGTTAAGTGAAAAGTTTCCCGAGGAGTAGAGGATACTCACAGTAGGATCGTGATCCAAATATCATTGTGAGATAATGCTGAAGGAATCCTACCAACATTATCAAACTCCAAATGGTATGCAGCATTAGCAAGTTTCAGTTTCTTTAGAAACTCCCGATGTGGATTTTTGCCCCATGCTCTTATGACCTTGACGAAGGTCAACAAATCATAAGTCACATGTCAAGTTTTACCCATCATTGTCCAGGTTAATTTGATCCCACCCGTATATACCATTGACGAAGGTTAACAAGGTAATACGACTGTCCCAAACCAACGCATCTATCTATGCTACATATGAACACTCAACAGCTACCAATCACTATGCCTTGACGAAGGTCAACAAACATAGCTTGAATACTATTGAATATTCATATAAAATGACGGAGGGCTATGAATAGTTTTGGAGAAACCGTGAATGTAGTGTACTTGATATAATCGAAGGAACCTTGATAGCTTTTAAAAGGAGTGGTTTAAGCTCCGCGGTTTTAAAAGATTTTCTGTTTTGAAAAAACTGACTAGTTTTGAAATTGTTCAAATGATTCAGCTTTGGTTTGTTTTCTTTGCATTAATTTAATGCGTCCTATCAATTAATCCTACCATTGCAGAAAACAACGAAAATATTACGTACGCTTATGCCATCCGCATTCGCCTCGAGGCCCCGTCATCACCCGTTAGGTTACTTAACTAACGACAGAGCGGGGGCTGGACTAGCGTGGATGCAAAACATAAGCAACGCCTACTAGATATCATATATAGATATATACATTCATCAGATGAAATGATATCCATTCCAGATCACAGATGAACACATTAAATATGCTAGGAATCCGTGTTTCTTTCGAGCCTGCAACGAAAGACGGATTACATGGTCGCGATGAATAGCCAAACCCCACCCTTGACCCCTACGGGTGCGGCAAACTACCCTCCAAGTACCCGAAGTGAAGCAACCTCCCTCAACAACGTGAGTAGGCCACTCAGTGTTGGAGATAGTGCCCTCATAGTCAATTATTGGATCGCAGGTACGTGATTGCAATGATTGCGGAGGACCTATCCCGGTAGGACAGTCTTACTCGAGATGATAGTATGCTATCTGGTTTGCCTTTATCAGTCGTACATGTTCAGGTGACTGATTGCATGTTACACTTTGATAGAGCCCTTAGGATCTTGCTTTACTACCAACAGTATGATGGCGATCATATACGTGAGAGTTGGGTAGTTTATATGCATATCCTTAATTGTGGTCCCTAGTCGTGGGAGTTTCGAGACAGGGCATCGATACTCCGGAGTAGACTAGTGTATACAGTCGAGACCCCGACGAGGGGCGGTGGCCGGTCTCACAAGCCACTGGTGTCAGTTGGATCACCTAAGATGTATACAGGTGCTCATTGGGTTATGAGTACACCGGACAGGACTCGCCGGGAATCTGCTAGTTAGTATTATATCTACCGTCAGATAGCAGTTCCCTGGTGACATGTGTACAGGTTAGTTCATCGACCTGAGGTCGTCATTTGTCTCGTGTGAGTTCCCACTGTGCTTTGATTTCTACCCTACCACGGCTCAAAGGAGTCGTACAAACAGGTAGCTTTTGGGTACAGTCCCGAGCCATATGGAGGCACGTGAGCGGATCGGCAGGGGATTCGTCTCTCCCGGTATTGGGGGCGAGGTCGTGCTGTGTCTAGGAGAGCCATTACATAAATCCATGGCCATGGTAGGAGATTTACTGGTAGGTACTCCAGTAGTATCTCAGGGTGTATTGAGGCTTCACTCCGACACGACTTATACTGCTATTGGGGGTCTGACGTTACTAGCCCCCTAGGCGGATATGCGATACTCATTGACGAACGGACCGGACTGTATATACATTGTCACTGTTAGGCTCAGTAGGGTTTTCGGAGGAGTTCGCTCATCGGTCTCCCTTGAGTTCGCTCCTCGGCCACCCTTGAGGTCAGTCCATGGGCAACCGTGACGCATTGCTAGTGCCGCTGACGGTTTGTGGTTAAACCCACTGCCAGGGTGCTGACGAGTCATTAGAGTCCCCCACAGACAGTTTCCCAAGTTCGGGCGAAACGTTGTAGAGGCCGTATGGTTTTATGGCAGGGTTCGGAAAATGCACGTGCGTTTACGCACGTGTCAGTTTTCGGGCAGATGATACTGGTCGGCTTTGGTTTAAGCCGGATCCGAGTATTATATTGAGTAGGTATAATATCTTTGTCTCAGTTACATTTGTATTCGGTCGTAATACAAATGCGGGTATATTTATACAGTTTCGGGGTTGTCCTGAAATTCATTTCAGGATCACTTTTGGAAGTTGCCAGTTTCCAGTTTTCTATCAGCCGTCTTTTAACATTTGGTTAAAGGCGGATTTATCTTTTCTTGGATGAGAGTGAGTCGTGCTTCTAGAAGGTTCTAGAAGGTTCTAGAATTTGTGACAAGGCTAAGTGACTCATGCTTTGATTTCATTACTTTCTTGTTTTGCTTAAGATCTTTAAGCAAGATATTTGTTTGTGTTCACATATGATATTTATTCTATGGTCACCCCCCTCTCCTACGGTCACCCCCCCTACTCCTATAAGTGGCCGGCCCCCTTCCTCCCTCTCTCACTTGATGGTTTTCATTGGAAAAAGATTATGATAGATATTTGGGGTGTATGGAATTCACAGCTCATTTCATTCCATCACCCGATTCCCTCGGCAACTTCATTAACCGATCGTCCACGGATTTGGACGAAGTGAGACAAAGTCATCTACTCATTCTCTACATCATTCTTGGTCGTCTCTTTTAGCAAACTTGACGATCGAGTTGCCTCGAGTCAGAGGCGGGAGCCCGTTTAAAGAATCGGTGATGTGGTGCCACCTCGACGAGGATATCGGAGATCGACGAGATCGGAGCAGCCGCAACAGAGCGTGGGATGATGGTTGAAGAACGAAGGACTCGGATCGTTCGGTATAACTTTCCTACACTCTTTACAGTTTGTTAGTTTAGCAATAATGGCAGATCCGGGTTAAAGTATACGATAGCGCCAGTTTAAAAGTTTTTGTTCCGCATTTGGCGTCTGTAGACTGCCGGGGCGCTAGCGTAGACTAACAGTGGTATCAGAGCCTCACCATTTTGCTATACTAACTTGTGCTAACGCGTTTAAAACATCGATCCGACCGGAAATCGAAAATTGCAAAATCCATGCCCGACAGTTTCTGTTGATTTTAAACGGTCTGATAAAATTATTCTACACATCTCAGAATACTGTGCAGGCTTTTATTAGAACGACGTAGAAATTTGGGCGCGTGATTCGATGGGACAGCCGCGGAAACGCGGTCAAACCTATGGTTTGACCGCGCATCCGCGGCCACACAGTGAGCTCGTGGCCCCAAATTTTCACAGTGGGTTCTTGGTTTGATTTTGGGGTTTTTGATAAATATCGTTTTGGCCCAGGTTTTGTTACTGTTCACCAGTAAGCAGTGGGGCCCACTTTTTGATATTTGGTCTTTGGTCGATCGAAATTTAAACACGTTAGTTTACAGTGCTTACATTATATCTCCGACCGGGAATGTCATTTGATCGGTAAACCGCGTTTAATTGCTATAGTTCTTTTAGACGGGTTTGCGAACGTGACATTCGCGTTGATGTTCTGTGTTGTGCTGTGATGTTGCGGATTTGTCGTGGTGGATAGCAGTGTGCAATGGTAGTACAGTTTGTGTTTATTTGTACATTTGATATTGCGGGGCGAGCGTCCAACTTGTGGACTGCCGTCACTGCCTGTTGTATAATATTCTTTTGGGGCACGACCAGGTTGCGGTTGATGTACCTATTGTACTATTTTTCATTACTGTACTAGGTTTTGCCCTAGGACGGAGTGCACGGATAGCCGGGTTCTGGGGGGCAACGGGTCCGCATCTCATGGCTTTGAGAGGAAGAGGGGTCCCACTCTAGAATTGGCAGACTATTCGCCGCACTCGTAGAGGGTACAGGTTGACCCAATGAGGGGTGCTCAAGCTACCGGATTCCGTGAAGTGCTGGGTGGTCCATTCACTATGCTGTAGGGGGCTGCCTCGCTTCAGGTCTTGGCGGGTAACTTGCCGCACCCGTAGGGGTCTAGGTTTCATTGCACAGGCTATCCACACGACAGGGGAACGTCGAGTTTCAGCAGCGGCTCTGTGAAACTCGGGGATCCCAGATTATCTGTATTGTTCTGTGATGCTTATTACTTTTCTGTAATGTTGCATACTATCACGCCTGGAGCGATTATTGTATATTGGTTTATATACTATTAGATGTTGTATATATTTTACACCCGCGCTAGTCCAGTCCCCGCTCTGTCGTTAGTTAAGTAATCTAACGAGTGATGACGGGACCCAAAGACGAATGCGGATGGCATATACGTACATTTTATTTTCGTTCTTTTCTGGTGTGATTAAATGATGGGACTGCGTTGATTCTGATCAACGCAAAGTAAAAACAAACCTGTATACAGTTGTTGGAACAAATTTAAAAAGTGTTGTTACAAAGACGTTTCCTTTTGTTATGCATAGCGGTATTCAGTGGAATATCCTGCACCTCATTCGACGGGGCAAGGGCCGAATCCCTTCACCGGGACTGACCCCTTGGATAGAAGTTTGCGTCAGAGTAATAACATTACTATAGTCGATTACAAGTTGCTATGCATAGCGGTATTCAGTGGAATATCCTGCACCTCATTCCACGAGGAAAGAGCCGAGATCCCTTTACCGGGAGTGACCTCTTTAGCAAAAGGTTTTCGTCACTATATTTTAAAAAGCTATCAGGTTCCTTCAGCGATATCAAGTTCACTACGCTAAAGGTTTTTCGCCAAAAACCAGCCGTAGCCCTCCGTCACTTCTTTTGGGTATTCAGTAGTATTCAAGCTATGTATTTTAGCCAAAGTTAAGGCATAGTGTTTGGTAGCTGCTGGGTATTCAATTGTTGCATAGATAGATGAGTTAGTTTGGGACAGTCGTTCTGCCGATTGGCCAAAGTCAGGGGCATGTGCGGGTGGGTTCAAATTGACAAGATAGTGACGGGTAGAACTTGGCATGTGACTTATGACATTTTGACCAAAGCCAAGGTTATAAGAGCATGGGGCAAAAATCATATCGGGAGTTTCTAAAGAAACTGAAACTTTCCAAGTATGCGCATACCATCTGGAGTATGAGTAACGTGGATGCATTCCATCACGTTATTATGCGATGAGAGTTGGATCCCGATTCCCACTGATGAGTTGGTTTACTCTTCGGGTGATCCCGATTGATTCTTCTTTAGGTTTGGAGGAGAATTTGACAGGACAGTGGGAGGTTTCCGGATTAGATAAAAAGATGACCATTCTGATCTAGGTTAGAGTGCACGCAGAGTGTTTCTTTTCTCTCTCTCTCTTTGGCAGCGACCTTTGACCGACCCTAGACTATGACTCAGTGACCAGGTTGACCGAACCTTCTTAAAATACTGGCTTTTTGGATTGTCTGAGTTGCATAAGTCATTGCCACTCCTTCTTTTACCCTTTGAATTTCTCAGAACACCCGTATTACTACGGATATCCACTTCCATTGGATAGAGCCATCGTATGGTTATATACGAACTCGAAGGGACTTCTTCGAGGATGGATCCAGGTTCAGGAGAAATAGAATTGGTTTATTCAGTTGTCTTTTATTATCACCTTCTCTCAGGTTGCGAGAGCTCCTTGGTTTAGGAGAGTACACCTATTACGCTTATTGGATAGTCTTATTCCAAACCATAGGCTGGTGCCGAAAGGTAGGGAATGAAGAAAACCGATTAGCCTAAGTAGGATGTGCAGAAGGTAATATGTAAAGACAAAATAAAGGGATTAGAAAGAGGGCAAAGTAAATTGCGACTGATATCATTCACGACCAAAACCGCGTACTTCATCGCCGCTCCTATTTCACCTTTAAAAAGAATAAGGTATTATTCAGTTGTCTTTTATCGTCACCTTCTCTCGAGATGCGAGTACTCCTTGGTTTAGGAGGGTACACCTATTATTCTTACTGGATAGTCTTCTTCCAAACCATAGGCTGGTGCCGAACGGTAGGGAAGGAAGAAAACCATTTAGCCTAACGATGGTGTACAGAAGGTAACGACTAAAGACAAATAAAGGGATTTGGAGAGATGGCAATAAGATATACGGTTGAAGTCATGAATTGGATTATGGAAGAGGCATTGCTATGAATACCAGGATACCCCTACGAAACATTTTCATGTTTCAGTGCATTGTTAAAGGAAAAACTGTTTTCCCGATTAGACACTTACTCCAAGGGTATGTATTTACCAGGTTTCATTCTCACATCTGTATGGTTTTACAGATGATGAGTGGGAGTAAGATATTGGGAATTAGGTGATCATCCTCATTATATCGGAATTCGTTGTAATTGGTGATAGTTGAGGAAATCGCCAGGGTACAGTTTTCCACCTACAAGGCACAGGTTTTGAGTTGTTCAACTCAGCGGACTTATACAGAGTATTGTATGTTGTCCAAGTGCCCTTCAGGACAAAGGGGTAGGTCCTCGTGCTGTGTTCTATTTACTTATAACTTCTCTAGTATTTAGACGAGTGTTTCGTAGAAATACATGGTCTAAGTTTTGAGAAGTTGTGGGTATAAGAATAAAGTAGAGAACCAGGTATCACAAGTATCGGGATTCTTCAAAGAGATCGAAGATGTAGATTCTTGTGATTGGTATTCAGATGATAGTGATGGTTTTGAGAAACGTGTTTCTCTTTCAGGTTACTCATAATTGGATGGATTCCTAAGTTGAGTAATGCTGATTAGCCTCTTTCCATTAAGTTGATATGCACTGGAGACAGCTGCATAATTTGAATATGGTTCCAAATTAAAATTAGTGCCAAAGTTTCTATATTGGATATAGAATAGCTCGTACCTTAAAAGAAATTAAGGTACGGGGAGTTGTCCAGCTTATGCTTAAAACCAGACACTGGATAACTCAGGGCACGTTTCTGTAGTGGCTGTTTGTGGGTTGACCCTGGCTATGACGAGGGTCGATATTCTACCATTTGGAAGATCAATAGTGATATTGTTCTTGACTCGCCACAGTTTCAGTAAAAATGGATCTTTTTCAGAAAACAGTAGTGGGAGTATGGTAGAACTGGAAGTGATTCCAGAACCGCAAACGATTACGAAAAATTTAATAGAACCTATATATTCAATCAGGTATGACATTCCATTAGCCACTCCGCAGGTATGGTAGGTAACCTCAGATGCCCGAGAGGTACTTCGGTAGCCTCAGAGACGGTGACAGGGAGGTTCTTATCTACCAAGACTTGACACTACTGTTGTTCCAGGATATGAGACCCGGTAGGAGGGTTGTCGTAGTCAGTGGGAGCAGCGGAAGCATAGTGGGCAAGATGCTTATATCTATTTATAGACTTGAGCAGTTATAGCGGAGAAAGATCATCTAATTTTGATGTGACAGTCATGGGTTTGACTTCAATCAGAATAAGGGATGGATCAGTTAAGAAGGTGGTAGGGTGTGATGTCATGGTATCTGGATGACATACACAGAGTAGGAAGTAAAATTCCTATACTACGATCGGTTGTACTGTGGTCGTCACACAGTTGTTTCTCCAGATAGGATATGGATATAATATTTGACATTCTGGTTTCTAGATCTATGGTTTTAGATCTGGATTTGGGTAGTTTCCCAATGTAGGTACTTTGACAGATATTCTAATGGTTTTTGGAATAGTTGACTCCTAGCATGGTGGTGTACCTGCAGGTGATGGAGTCACCCTCTCTAAAGGTGTCGTATAGACTAAAGGGGAGAGGGATGTGCATGATTGGCAGATCACTTGCTTAGGCAATTGAGTCAATCATGAGATGTCAAGTACCACACCAAATGTTGGTTTTGCACAAGATGCAATAAGTTTGTATTAATCCAATCCTGGAGAAACATAAGGAAGCAGTTTTAGAACATAAGTACATGTTCTACGGATTTGATGACGGCAGCCTCCTTCGGGAGACGATTATCATTCCAGGCTTCAAAGGTGACATGGTTGACAGAGAGATTGTCAGAGTTATAGTTTTTCCCTCTGACGAAGAGGGACAGTATTATGGACAGGTGGTTCAAAAGGATACTGTGGGTGGCATGGTGCCCGATACTGATTAGGTTCAGTGATCGTTACAGTCTAAGAAGTTTGGATATGGAGTTCATTTATGAACTAAGGTCCCATCAGATATCCAGACATGTTCTAAGACAGGTATTACTCAATTCGGGAGATGGTTTTCTCCGCGAACTTGAGATTAAAAGAGATATAGAAAGATACTTCTAGGCGGATCCACTCACTGAGGCTATTTCTCGAATACAATAGTTTTACAAACGGGCTTTGTGAAACTGATTAGTAGAAGAGTTGGATGTTCGGTTTCACACGGGCTGTGAGTAGTCGATATCGCAATATTAGCCTTGAGTGCAAGTGGGAGATTGTTGGAGATAGTGCCCTCATAGTCAATTATTGGATCGCAGGTACGTGATTGCAATGATTGCGGAGGACCTATCCCGGTAGGACAGTCTTACTCGAGATGATAGTATGCTATCTGGTTTGCCTTTATCAGTCGTGTACATGTTCAGGTGACTGATTTCATGTTACACTTTGATAGAGCCCTTAGGATCTTGCTTTACTACCAACAGTATGATGGCGATCATATACGTAAGAGTTGGGTAGTTTATATGCATATCCTTAATTGTGGTCCCTAGTCGTGGGAGTTTCGAGACAGGGCATCGATACTCCGGAGTAGACTAGTGTATACAGTCGAGACCCCGACGAGGGGCGGTGGCCGGTCTCACAAGCCACTGGTGTCAGTTGGATCACCTAAGATGTATACAGGTGCTCATTGGGTTATGAGTACACCGGACAGGACTCGCCAGGAATCTGCTAGTTAGTATTATATCTACCGTCAGATAGCAGTTCCCTGGTGACATGTGTACAGGTTAGTTCATCGACCTGAGGTCGTCATTTGTCTCGTGTGAGTTCCCACTGTGCTTTGATTTCTACCCTACCACGGCTCAAAGGAGTTTTCCAAACAGGTAGCTTTTGGGTACAGTCCCGAGCCATATGGAGGCACGTGAGCGGATCGGCAGGGGATTCGTCTCTCCCGGTATTGGGGGCGAGGTCATGCTGTGTCTAGGAGAGCCATTACACAAATCCATGGCCATGGTAGGAGATTTACTGGTAGGTACTCCAGTAGTATCTCAGGGTGTATTGAGGCTTCACTCCGACACGACTTATACTGCTATTGGGGGTCTGACGTTACTAGCCCCCTAGGCGGATATGCGATACTCATTGACGAACGGACCGGACTGTATATACATTGTCACTGTTAGGCTCAGTAGGGTTTTCGGAGGAGTTCGCTCATCGGTCTCCCTTGAGTTCGCTCCTCGGCCACCCTTGAGGTCAGTCCATGGGCAACCGTTACGCATTGCTAGTGCCGCTGACGGTTTGTGGTTAAACCCACTGCCAGGGTGCTGACGAGTCATTAGAGTCCCCCACAGACAGTTTCCCAAGTTCGGGCGAAACGTTGTAGAGGCCGTATGGTTTTATGGCAGGGTTCGGAAAATGCACGTGCGTTTACGCACGTGTCAGTTTTCGGGCAGATGATACTGGTCGGCTTTGGTTTAAGCCGGATCCGAGTATTATATTGAGTAGGTATAATATCTTTGTCTCAGTTGCATTTTTATTCGGTCGTAATACAAATGCGGGTATATTTATACAGTTTCGGGGTTGTCCTAAAATTCATTTCAGGATCACTTTTGGAAGTTGCCAGTTTCCAGTTTTCTATCAGCCGTCTTTTAACATTTGGTTAAAGGCAAATTTATCTTTTCTTGGATGAGAGTGAGTCGTGCTTCTAGAAGGTTCTAGAAGGTTCTAGAATTTGTGACAAGGCTAAGTGACTCATGCTTTGATTTCATTACTTTCTTGTTTTGCTTAAGATCTTTAAGCAAGATATTTGTTTGTGTTCACATATGATATTTATCCTATGGTCACCCCCCCTCTCCTACGGTCACCCCCCCACTCCTATAAGTGGCCGGCCCCCTTCCTCCCTCTCTCACTTGATGGTTTTCATTGGAAAAAGATTATGATAGATATTTGGGGTGTATGGAATTCACAGCTCATTTCATTCCATCACCCGATTCCCTCGGCAACTTCATTAACCGATCGTCCACGGATTTGGACGAAGTGAGACAAAGTCATCTACTCATTATCTACATCATTCTTGGTCGTCTCTTTTAGAAAACATGACGATCGAGTTGCCTCGAGTCAGAGGCGGGAGCCCGTTTAAAGAATCGGTGATGTGGTGCCACCTCGACGAGGATATCGGAGATCGACGAGATCGGAGCAGCCGCAACGGAGCGTGGGATGATGGTTGAAGAACGAAGGACTCGGATCGTTCGGTATAACTTTCCTACACTCTTTACAGTTTGTTAGTTTAGCAATAATGGCAGATCCGGGTTAAAGTATACGATAGCGCCAGTTTAAAAGTTTTTGTTCCGCATTTGGCGTCTGTAGACTACCGGGGCGCTAGCGTAGACTAACACTCAGCACTTCAAAGTACCCGGTAGTTTGTGCACCCTACCTTAGGCCTATCCTAGGAGCAAAAACAGTAAAAGAAATAATATACAATAGCGGCTACAACCTCAACCCGGATGTGCGGCCATAAAAAATAATACTACATCAATTTACAATTATTACATCGAATGAAAAATGAAAACTCTCATCTCACATCCCCGACTATTCATCGCGACGATCCAACAAGTTCATATCCATAAACCAACATCACAGATCACAGATATGCACAACCCCTACTAATCGACGTATAGTGATTAGCAGACGTTCAGTACATATATCACATTACAGATATAATCCAATTAGCTGAAGTTTATAGAATTTCGATCAATATTTCAATTTGAAACTGTCCCAAACACAACACTGTTCTCAGAAGAATCTGGGCAGAAACAAACCATCTTAAAAATCACAAAACCAACACAGAGAACCCCAGAAGAAATTTGGTGCACAGCTGAGTTGACTGGGCCGCCGATCCGCGGCAGATCGCTTGGATCGGCCGCGGATCTGCGGTCTTATGAGCGATTCAGGCGCCCAAATTTCTACTGTTTTCTCTAAAAAGCCTGCTTGTATTTTTCAGGTCTCTGGAAATATTTTTAGACCTGTTTTTAAAATCGGCAGAAAACACTAATTTTTTATGTATTTTGCGATTTTTTTCGGATCGAAGTTCTAAACACTTTGCTAACATGTTAGTTGTTGTTTAGCTAGGCTCTGATACCACTGTAAATCTATGTAACCTACCCCGGTACTTACGGGGAGGCGAAAAGAGTAAAAATCGGATTTTTATCACAAGGAAACATAGACTAACATTGAAGGATCTTTGCTAAACAAAAACTAACAAACTAACTACAAGTTCTAACTACTAGGTTAGATGGTTATACCTAGTTCTTGAACTCCTTCTGTTCTTGTTTTGGTCCTCCTTGTCGTTAGCTCCTTGGAGTGGTATAGACGGCTCCTCCTCTCCGTCTTCTCTTTACCGAAGAAAGATCCACCCGAAGGCCTCTACCTTGAGCTCCTATCTCAACCAAGAAGTAACTAGAGTGCTTGGTTTGCTAGACAAAGAACCCTAGAATGAGTAGGGAGATGTTTTGATGGTTTTGTCTCAAAAACTTATGATTTTCATCACATGAAACACTTAAGCTTTGAGAGAGGAAGAGGGAGAGCTTTTTCAAGAGAGAGAAAGAGCATGAGAGAATCAATGAGTAACCACAACCTTGCTCTCATATGAGAGAGATATGAGAATAATAATAATAATTAAGAAAATTGTGATGGTTAGTTGAATTGACCATTATCATTTCACATTTAATGCTAAGTGCAAGCTTCAAGAAGCATCTTTCTTTTGCTAAAGAAAATATCAAGGTCAACGAAAGTCAACAAGTCAAATGGTCAACCCAACCATAACTATGGCACAATTATCCTTAATTAATATTATTAACCATATTTCTCATTCTCATTAGGGTTTAGAAAAAGTCAACGGTCAAAAACCGTAATGAGGTTCCTCTGCATCTGTCAACTATGCATACACACCCGCATCCGTGTTCCAAGGAACATGAATACTGTCACGACCCAAAAGTACGGAACTTGACCGAAACTTAAACTACGAAACGTCTCGAGGCGCACGTAATCTAAGTAAGCCGAAACCCAGAAATCCAAACCAAGAAAAATAGTAGAGTGAAGGAAGAACCATTTAAATCAAATAGTTTTGCAAAATACGCCGAAATATGCATTTTAAAATCACAAGTCTTTTCTAAAAATTTCGGCAGAGTTTCCTTTGTAAAAACTGACCCTAAACGGGTACAAAACCTGATAAAGCATATATAATGAATAAAGGCATCCCCAAGCGAGAGCTAGCTCTTCGTCAAACGACGGTCACAACCACACAAGCAATATAATATACAACGCCGAAAGGCGAGGATCACAACAGAAAAGGAAACTCAAAACAGCATGAAATCCATAGAAATACAATGCGCGACTCTAAGGTCGAAAGAATAAATATCACTGGTCTCTATCTCAAATAAATACATGTTTGGTTGATGGAATTTCTAGATACAACAGAATAATAATATACAAGGTATAATGATGGGTACGATACAAATAAACTCACCTACTAGAAGTCACCAAAAAGAAGCAGTGCCAGCAAAGCCGTAATGAAACCTGTACGGCAAAACCTGCAAGAAACTGTGGCACAATGGGGGTGAGTTGCCAACTCGTGAATAGAATACATCTACGAACAGGAATCACATGTATGACACAATCCTAGGTCATACGATCATAATATATCCTCAAATATATAACCAGCAGCCTATAACAATGGCTAGGGTAAATGTCTAACCCAAGTGTAATCACATGTGCCCGTGTCAGTGCCTCAGGTAGTAATATATCATATGGATGATGTATGAATGCATGAAAACAGAATACATGTACTAAAGAAACTGCTTTCATAATTTAGTGAGATTTCCTTTTTATTTTTAAAATGAGGTATCATAAATGAAATCAGCATAAACAGTGTCTAGCATCGACACAAAACATAAATCTCAATATCTCAAAATCTCAGGCTCCGGCTATCCGGACTGGCCTGTATCATCAAATCTCAATACCTCAATATCTCGAAATCTCAATGTCTCAATCTCAATATCTAGAGCGTCGTCAGTCCAGACCGGCCCTACCATTCATCTCAAGACCACGACGGTATCCTCCGGATATCCGACGCGTCGGGTAAAATCACCGGTAGGTAGTCTCCCCCTACCAGGCTCACATCGTCATCACCACGCGCTTCTTGCCCCGGGGTACCTTACCGGGTCCACCATGTACCCGAAACTGTTCCTCCACTCCTCAAACTCGGGTCTCACATGTCGCTCTCAGCACCGAGAAAACACATGGTGGACGCACTGAAATATCATATCAGGGTAACCGGGTTTTTAAAACAATTACATATTCTCTTTTGAAATACCCGCGGTTCCCAAATCCAAAAATATCATGGAAATCCGAATCCAAAACCTCAATAGCACATAAACTAGTGAATATAGGCATGAGAATCCATGAATGCGGCATAACAATGAATAACAGTATGCATGAAGTGACAAGTAATAACTACAATGTCTAAACTGGCATAAAAGGCAAGTACACTAATATCATGTCAAACTACTAACTAACAAGCTAAGTCAAGCAATAGTATTTTCTAAGTGTACGTGATATGGCAATTACCGATGAAGATGTATTTGAGCCGGCAAGTAAGTGTACGTGGTACATACGCATCATCGGTAATGGTGCCGGTGTCCTAACAGCATAATATCAATAATGAAATATGAATTACAATAAGTATGTGATGCGGAGCAACAACAATAATGTGCGGGAGCTGAATACTAAACACAATGATAACTAATCTGCATTTAATATAAATCTAGTCTAACAACTACACTAAACTATAGGGCTGAGCTAACAGGCTAACTAAAGATAAGGAAGCCGCCTAACATCTGAGTCGATACATATATATATATAAGAGTCGGTGATCACGCCTCAATAATATCACATCCGATACCATATCTATAATCAGATATTCCCAAGTCAAGAGTGCGGATCAAACATCAATATATAGCCCGTACGTAAATCCATCGTACGGCATCCCCAAATCTGGGTACAGGTCAGTATCACATTCATCAAATTAATCATTTGGTATCCTCTTTATCAAAGATCATAATCCAGGGTATTGATCTACGTCTAGTACAATACTAATGTCCTCAATCTAATCAAGATCTGACTGCTGATCTACAGCCTCATACAAACCGATATCATCATCATATATCGTCATAAAGAGGTATACATCGCCTAATGCGACCTATTATGGATATCTTAACATATCATATCTCATATCACAATCACATGTCAACCATTCAATGTATAACAGTATTCACATGTATCGTTGTCCTAAGATCCGCTATCACATCAGGACGTATCTCAAGTACGAATCCTACCATATCACCGTTCTTGCGGTCTCAATCAAATCTTATCGACTCATCTCAAATCCCAAATACTATCCTCAAATCCAGTATGTGAACACATAGTCCTATACCCATTTGAACACATAACAATATAACCCCATATGAAAGAAGAATGTATGCAAGTATGGGTGTGTGTGTAAATGTGGTGCAACCTCTACTCTGGGCTCTCGCAATACTAAACTAATCCGATCACACCCAAAATCCATCTTTATCATCAATAAACTCAATAATATATAATCAATATATGTGTGTGTATACGTATTCGTATACATCACCACGAACTGCGGGGGTGCTATACGCCATCCACCAGACTTCTCCCCGTAGATATAAATCTACTCACCTGGCTTCTCGCTTGCCGAAGTCGATGACTCCATGCTCCGTCGCCTCGCAATCCACGTGAAGGTACCTAAAATGATTAAGCATAGCAATGCGTATGAAAATC
The DNA here is from genome assembly GCA_030015575.1 of Agapanthus africanus. NCBI lineage: Eukaryota > Viridiplantae > Streptophyta > Magnoliopsida > Asparagales > Amaryllidaceae > Agapanthus > Agapanthus africanus. Next base: position 216,562,583 of record JASDDO010000004.1, read on the forward strand.
AAGGCGGAAAACCGAGACGGCGCACGGTGCGCTCATAGGATAGAACCTATGGCCTACACGCGCAAAAACAATCAAACAACCCCTGTTGTCGATGTACAAACATAAAACAACCAAATAAAAATCTAAATATCAAGAATTAACATTTCAAAATATGGAAACATAGCCAAAAATCATACTAAACTGCTCCCAGATTTTGACTCAGGTTAAATTTAGCCAAGCAAACAATTCCAGGGTGATGTATATGATGTATTTGAGCTACTGGACCAACCCCGACACATCCCACCACTACATGGCCGGCCACTCCCTTTACAAAACCGGCCTCCTTGGTTTTCCTGGGGATATGGGGTGTCTTCTGGTCAGGGTGGCCTCCTAATACCCTAATTTGGCCCCTAGAGTTGTTTGTTTATCTCGTTTTGGTCCCGGTTCACTCCAGATTTCCCTGCACCCTCAAAGTCGTCACAAACCGACATGAAAAGTTCCGTAATTCTGTATTTTTGTGTTTCAGGTTGTTAGGTTAGGTTTTGCTAACAATTGGGAGGGGTTTAAGGTCACTATTGAGGCTTATTACACCATCTCTACTCAATCAAACCCTAATTCATAACTTGAGTTTTCAAAGCTCACTAAACTTCGCCAAAACGATATCAAACTTGAAATAAGGCTTAAACACTTGAAAAAGTACACTAATTGAGAAGGAATTACCTCATAAGACCCTCATGAATCCTCAATAGCGCCAAAATGAAGACTTTCTTGGTCCAATGTGTGGCTAGTGAGCTTGGGAACATTTTTTGTGAAATGGGAATAGGGTTTTGGAGTTGTATTCATGGTGGATCTAAGCTTGAAGAGGGAGGAGCAGGATCAGCAGCAGCTCAAGGGAAGGGGGAGAGAAAATGAGAAGAGAAATGATGGGGATGGGTTCAAACAAAAGGGTTGACCTATACTTTCTCTCTCTTCATCATACCATACCTTTTTCGTTTCTTTTCCTTTTTCTTTATTTCCTTCTCCTCCCAATGGTGACCCTAGGTAACCATACACCCACAACATGTAAGAAAATATGACAAGTGTGGAAAAATGATATATGCACATTTTTGCACAAAAATTCTAAAAACCCGATTAGCGATTTCTAATCGCGATTAGCACTAAAATAGCATATAATTAATCATAAAGACTTAAAAATGGCATAATTCCACAAAATACACTATTTTAGAATTTTCCATAATTTTTCCATAATTTTCCCCATTTATCGGTATTTAATTATACCGAAATATTAAAATATTCATTAAAAATTAATATTAAATTATAAAAATTCCCAAAAATAATATTTTAATTTTTTTGAAATGTTACAAATACAATGAGACAAAACCAATCCCAAAACAAATACTATGATCTGGCTTAAACCAAAGCCCGCTAGTAATAACTGTCCGGACACCAAACATGCACAAGTGCATGTATATGAACGAACCCCGTCGCAATACAATGCGACCTCTACTCTGTTTTGCCCAAAGGTGAACAACCCTCTGTGTGGGACTCTAAAGACTCGACACTACGCTAGCAATGGGTTTAACCACAGGCCACAAGCGGTACTAGCTGTACGTAACGGTCCTCAGGTAGATGTCGATAAGAAGACCGATGAGGTGAACCCATCCGAACTCCTACTGAGCCTGAATGTGACCATCTCCGTACAGTCCGGTCTATTCATCTGAGAGTATCGCATGTCGGGCCTAGAGGGACGGTAAACGTCAGTCCCCTAATAGCGGTACAAGTCGTGTCGGAGTGTAGCCCAGAACACCCTGAGAAACTACTGGAAACACTACCAGCAAATCTCGGTTGCCCTGGACAGGGACTTTGTGTAATGGCTTGTAAGTCCACGTTGCCTACCCCGGTGCTTGCGGGGAGGCGAAAAACGGAATAAAAATCGGATTTTTACTACTCTAGGCAACATGGACTAGACAAAGTCGGGATCTTTTCTAAACAAAACTAGCTAAAAGCTAAAGAGAGTTCGCTATAGGGTAGAAAGATTATACCTTGGGCTTTATGTCCTTCTCTCCTTGTTCCTTGGAGTGGTAGAAAGGGATCACCTTGTCGCCTTCTCTAGTCGAAGAAGGATCCACCCGAGAGCCTCAACCTTTGGCTTCAACTTCAAGCTAGAAGTAACTAAGGTGCTAGAAGTGCTAATCCTAGAACCCTAGATGAGAGTAGAGATTATCTAGAAGAGGTTTTCTCAAGCTCAAGTGTTTCTCAACATATGAGAGGGGAGAGCTTGAGAGAGAGGAAGAGGAGGAAAGAGAATGAATATGATAGAATGAGAGAATAATGAAGCATTCTCACATATATGTGTGAATTATTGTAAATTGATAATTAGTGAGATAATTATCATGGCTTAATCAAGATATGACCATTATCATTTCATATTTAATGCAAATTGCAAGGATCAAAGAGCGTCTTTTATATGGAATGATGATGGTCAAAGTGTCAACCTAGGTCAACAAGTCAAGGGTGGTCAAATAGTCATCAACCCTAACCATGCACAATTATATATAACAAATATCAATTAACCATAATACACACATAAGCATTAGGGTTAGCAAAATGACAATGGTCATTAACCCTAATCAAAGTCCTCTCCCTCTGTCTCAATCAACTGTGCATACGCACCCGTATTCGTGATCCGAGGAACACGAATACAAAGAGATAAAACCAATCCCAAATCATATACTAGGATCTGGCTTAAACCAAAGCCCGCTAGTATAAGCTGTCCGGACAGCAAACGTGCACAAGTGCGCGGATGTGAACGAACCCTGTCGCAAAACCATGCGACCTCTACTCATTTTGCTTAAAGGCGAATAGCTCTCTGTGTGGGACTCTAAAGACTCGACACTACGCTGGCAGTGGGTTTAACCACAGACCGCAAGCGGCACTAGCTGTACGTAACGGTCCCCAGGTAGATGCCGATAAGAAGACTGACGAGGTGACCCCATCTGAACTCCTACTGAGCCTATATGTGACAGTCTCCGTACAGTCCGGTCTGTTTGTCTGATACATCGCATGGCGGGCCTAAGGGGGCGGTGAACGTCAGTCCCCTAATAGCGGTACAAGTCGTGTCGGAGTGTAGCCCAGAACACCCTGAGATAACACTGGAAACCTACCAGTATATCTCGCTTGCCCTGGCCAGGGACTACTTGTGTAATGGCTCTCCTGGACACAGCGCGATGTCAACCCCCAATACCGGGAGAGACGAATCCTGTCTAACCGTCACTGCCTCCAAGTGCTTCGGGACAGCACCCAAAAACTACCTGTTTGCACGACTCCTTTGAGCCGTGGTAGGGTAGTAATCAAAGTGCAGTGGGAACACACTCGAGGCGAAGTGACAGTGTCAAGTCAGCGGACTAAGCTGTACTCATGTCACCTGGGAACTGATAACTGACGATAGGTATAATACCAACCAACAGTTCCCGACGAGTCCTGTCCAGTGTACTCGTAACCTAACGAGCACCCGCATACTATCTCAAGTATGACGTACTAACGGCTGTGCGACAGACCGTCTCCCACGCTGGGATGAGAAGCGCATACGCTAGTCTACTCCGGAGTATCGATGCCCTGTCTCGATAGTCCAACGACTAGGGACCTGTATAAGGATGTGCTTATGGATTACCCAGCCCCCACGAGTGTGAGCGCCATCACAACGCTGGTAATCAAGCAAAGATCCTAAGGGCTCTACTAATATGTATATAAGCGATAAGCTAAAAGAAACACATGCACATATTGAAGTAGAGACAAACCAAGTAGCATACTACCATTTCGAGCAAGATTGTATATACAATTGTGAATATCCCAAGCTTCCATCAAGTAATATACATACTAGTATGATACAGTAATGGCCTCTAGGGCATATACACTAACAATCTCCCACTTGCACTAAGGCCATGTACTGGCGTATCGAAGACTTATCATCTCGATCAGCCGCTCGAACTGAGTCTGGGGCAAGTCCTTGGTGAATAGATCTGCAGTGTTATCTTCTGAAGCAACCCTCCGAACCTCGATCTCCTGGCGATCCACGATCTCCCTGATCAGGTGATACCGCCTCAAGATGTGTCGGGATTTCTGATGGGACCTTGGTTCCTTCACTAAAGTTATAGCCCCGTTGTTGTCGTAATACAGAGGTATTGGGTCAACAATGGACGGAACCACCTGAAGTTCTTTCAAGAACTTCCTCATCCAGACAGCTTCTTTTGCGGCATCAGATGCAGCGATGTATTCCGCTTCCATAGTCGAGTCAGCAACGGTTTCCTGTTTAGAGCTCTTCCAACACACCGCCCCTCCATTGAGGGTAAAGACAAAACCCGACATGGACTTGGAATCATCCTTGTCACTCTGGAAGCTGGAGTCAGCAAAGGCCTCAATCTGGAGGTCTTTTCCGCCATACACCAAGAACATCTCCTTAGTCCTTCTCAGGTACTTGAGAATGTTCTTTATCGCTATCCAATGTTTCTCCCCAGGGTTTGACTGATACCTGCTTACCACACTCAGTGCATAAGCCACATCTGGTCTGGTACACAACATCGCATACATTATAGAGCCTACCGCAGAAGCGTAGGGTATAATAGACATGCGATCCCTCTCCAAATCAGTCTTGGGAGACATCTCTTTGGAGAGGGTAATCCCGTGACAAGCCGGTAGATTACCGCGCTTGAAATCTTCCATACTGAATCTTTTCAGTATAGTGTCGATGTACCTGGACTGTGATAGTCCTAAAATCCTCTTGGATCTGTCACGGTAGATCTGGATCCCCAGAATGTATGAGGCATCACCCAGGACTTTCATGGAGAACCTGTGTGATAAGAACCCCTTGACAGATTGTAGCATAGGAATGTCATTTCCTATTAAGAGAATGTCATCCACGTATAAAACGAGGAATACTACAGTTCTCGCTACAAATCTACAATAGATGCATGGTTCATCTGGATTTTTGATAAAGCCAAATTCCTTGACCGTCTCATCAAAACAGATGTTCCAACTCCTCGATGCCTGCTTTAGTCCATAAATGGACTTAAGCAACTTGCACACCTTTCCGCTGCTCCCACTCTGAATGAAACCCTCTGGCTGGTCCATATAGACACACTCCTCTAAATGTCCATTTAGAAAAGCGGTCTTTACGTCCATCTGCCAAATCTCATAATCGTGGAAGGCAGCAATGGCAAGAAGGATCCGAATGGATTTCAGCACAGCTACTGGAGAAAAGGTTTCGTCATAGTCCAAACCAGGTCGCTGACGAAAACCCTTTGCAACCAGTCTAGCTTTATAGGTCTCAACCTGTCCATCTACACCAATCTTCCTTTTGAAGATCCACTTGCATCCTACGGGTTTTACCCCATCTGGAGCAATGTCCAACGTCCATACTTTGTTGGTGTATATGGACTCCATTTCGGTCCGCATTGCATCCAGCCATTTTACCGAGTCAACGCTCTGAATGGCTTGCTGGAAGCTAGTAGGCTCATCACAATCTATGATGCAATCCTCTCTATCCCCGTCTATAAGAAAACCGTAGTATCTCTCGGGCGGATGAGACTGCCTACTACTCCTGCGGAGTAGCGTGGGAATGTCCTGATCTTTCGAACCCTCTGGTTCTACTAAGCTTTCAGTAATAGCTCGTGGTTCTGGAATTTCTTCCAGTTCTATTGCGCTCCCACTTATTTCTTTTTCTATGAACTGGTGTTCTAGAAAGTGGGCATGGCGAGAAACAAAGACCTTTTGTTCCTCTTCGCAATAGAAGAAATATCCCTTGGAGCTCTTTGGATATCCCACAAACTTGCACTGTACTGAGCGTGCCTCGAGCTTGTCCGCATGCTGCTTTTTTACAAAAGCTGGACATCCCCATGTCTTAATGTGATTAAGATAGGGTCTCTTCCCACACCACATCTGATATGGTGTAGTAGGCACAGTCTTAGTTGGAACTCGGTTCAAAAGGTATGCAGCTGATTCTAGCGCATATCCCCAGAACGATCGCGGCAACTCAGCGTTACTCATCATGGACCGTACCATATCCAATAGGGTTCGGTTCCGTCTCTCCGATACACCGTTATATTGCGGAGTGTATGGAGGAGTAAGCTGAGAGAGAATTCCATTCTCTTTTAAGTAACCCAGGAACTCGGCACTTAAGTATTCACCACCTCGATCAGATCTCAGTGCCTTGATACTTTTGCCTGTTTATTTTTCTACTTCATTCTTATATTCCTGGAATTTTTCAAAGGCCTCGGATTTATGTTTCATTAAGAAGATATATCCGTACCTTGAAAAGTCATCCGTAAAAGTAATGCAGTAAGAATAACCGCTTCGTGCATGCGTAGACATTGGACCGCACATGTCGCTGTGTACGAGTCCCAAGAGCTCGCTCGCTCTTACTCCGTGTCCAGTGAACGGAGTCTTTGTCATCTTTCTTCTGAGACAGGATTGACAAGTTGCATACGATTGATATTCGAACGGATCCAAATATCCTTCTGTGTGCAACTTCGTCAACCTTCTCTCATTAATGTGACCTAGTCTACAATACCATAAGAAAGTTTTATTGATTTCTGGAGACTTTCTTTTGTGTGTATTCTGGACATTGAAAATTTGTGGTTGGTTTAAAACGTATATACCGTTGTTTAATGTACCTGACCCAATCAAAACTTGATTAAGGTGAATGTTCACTACATTACTTACAAATGCAAATTCATAACCTTCTTTAGATAATAAAGATACAGAAATGATATTACAGGTTGCATTTAGTACATAATAACAACTACACAAAACCAAAAAGTGTCCATCCGACAATCCCAGGTGATAGTCCCCCACGGCCTCAGCATCCATGCTAGCACCGTTTGCAACTCTGAGGGTCATGTCACCTGCCTTCAAAACTCTACGCGTTCTCAATGCCGGCAAAGAATTACAGATATGAGATCCTGATCCGGTATCCAATACCCAGGATGTAGAGTTTATTGATAGACAGTTTTCAATAATATACACACCTGAAGCTGAAGCCAACTTGCTTCAAATCCTGTGTTCTGGCCTTCCAAGCCTTGCAATCATGTTTCCAGTGTCCACTTTTGTGATAGTAGAAGCATTCTTCCTTCCCCACCAGCTTTCCCGCTACCTTTGTTGCCTTTCCCTTTCCCTTCGTATCCACTTTACTGACACCGTCTCTTGGTTTGGCGGGGGCTTTCTTCTTCTTACCCTTGGCTTTCGCCCTGGACCTAGAAGAGGAAGATCCTCCTACAAACAAAGTGGATGTCTCCCTACCTTTCTGTAGGGTGCCCTCAGCACTCCTCAACATGTTCAGAAGTTCGGAAAGTTCAACCTCTTTTCCTTGCATGTTGAAGTTTAGGACAAACTGGGCGTAAGTGGAAGGAAGGGACTGGAGAATCAAATCAGTGTAGAGTTCATTCTCCAACGTGGTCCCAAGGTCCGCGAGCTCCTCTATGTAGCCAATCATCTTAAGCATGTGTTCCGCTACCGATGATCCGACGGCCAATCTTGCCGAAAATAGCTTCTTGGACACTTCGTATCTTACGATACGAGACTGCTCTCCATATAGTTCTTTTGTATGGAGAAATATGGACTCCAGGTCCATATTCTCGTGCCTCCTCTGATGTTCGTTGTCCATCGAGGCAAGCACGAGGCATTTGTCCTTCGCGCAATCGATCTCCCATGTCTTACGGATTTCTTTATCCGCGACGCTGGAGGTGGGACCTGGGACAGGGGGAGCTTTGGTGGTAAGGACATACCCCAACTTGTCGTAAGTGATTGCCATCTTGACATTCCTGAGCCAATCTTTGTAGTTTGGCCCTGTCAGTATGTTTTTATCTAGTAATAACTTAAGTCCGGTCATGTTGAATGGTCGCTGCAATTAGGAGAGAGAAAAGAAACACTTTAGCATGATGCTCTTGCAAGTTTAGAGTGGTTTTTAGTTTGTCTAAACTGGATGGCTCCCACTGTCTCTCGAATCCCTTCTCAAACCTCAAAGAAAGAATTAGTCGGGATCAATCTCACCGTACAATACTTGCTTAACCGTTCAGCCAGGCCAGTGTCGGTACTTCGAGGGAGGTTTTCTAACGCTTTCGCGAAGTTCCTTAATTAAGTAACCACTTTTCCCTGTGGGCGTAGCCCCGCTAACACCTTTCTAGACACCTACTAGGTTTATAGCATTGATCGTTAAGTGAGAGTTTTCCCGAGGAGTAGCATATACTCACAGTAGGATCGGGATCCAAATATCATCGCGTGATAAAACTGAAGGAATCCTACCAGAATTATCACACTCCAAATGGTATGCAGCACTAGCAAGTTTCAGTACTTATGAAACTCCCGATGTGGATTTTTGCCCCATGCTCTTATGACCTTGACTTTGGCCAAAATATCATAAGTCACATGTCAAGTTCTACCCGTTATTCTCCTGGTTAATTTGGACCCACCCGTACCTACCCTTGACTTTGGCCAAAATGGCAGCACGACTGTCCCAAACCAACGCATCTATCTATGCTGCACATGAATACCCAATAGCTACCAATCACTATGCCTTGACTTTGGCCAAAATACATAGCTTGAATACTTTTTGACCATTCATATGGAATGACGGAGGGCTACGAATGGTTTTGGAGAAACCGTGAACGTAGTGAACTTGATATAATCGATGGAACGAGATAGCTTTTCAAAGGAGTGGTTCAAGCTCCGCGTTTAAAAGTTTAGTTTTGAAAAGAACCGAGTGGCTTTCAAAGTGTTCCAATCGACTTTTACTTGGTTTATTTTCTTGCATTAGTTCTTTTAATGCGTCCCATCATTTAATCCTACCATTGCAGAAAACAACCAAAATATGACGTACGCTTATGCCATTCGCATTCGCCACGGGGCCCCGTCATTACCCGTTAGGTTACTTAACTAACGACAGAGCGGGGGCTGGGCTAGCGCGGCTGTAAAACATAAGCAACTCCTAAATAGTTATAGTATATAGATATATAGCAATGATAGACATTACAGATCACAGATGAATACATTGGATATACTAGGAATCCGCAATCCGTTCGAGCCTGCAACGAAAAGCGGATTACACGGTCGCGGTGAATAGCCAATACCCCACCCAAGACCCCTACGGGTGCGGCAAACTACCCGCCAAGTACCCAAAGCGAAGCAACCTCCCTCAATACCGTGAGTAGGCCACTCGGCACTTCGAGATACCCGGTAGTTTGTGCACCCCCTCCATGGGTCTATCCTAGGAGCAAAAACAGTAAAAAGAATTATACAATGACGGCTACAACCCCGACCCGGTTGTGCGGCCATACAAATAATAATACATCAATTTACATGTTACAAGAATTGAAAGAAAAGAAAAACTCTCGTCTCACAAAACCCCCCGGCTATTCACCCGCGACAATCCAACGCATTCATATACACATACCATCAACAAACACAGATCACAGATATGTATAACCCCCACTAATCGACATATAGCGATTAGCCGACGTTTAATACATATAAACATCACAGAATATAACCCATTAGTCAAAGTGTAATGAAGTTCGATCAAAAATACGGATTTATAGGCCCCCAAAAATAAATTTCTTTTCTGGAAAACCTGGGCACAAATAAACCATCTTAAAAATCCCAAAACCATGTCAGAAGAACACTGCACCAAACTCGATCCAGAACCGAGTCAACTCGGCCGCGGTTCCGCGGCAATAGCTTGCTATTGCGGCGGAACCGCGGCGCTTTGAACGATTCACTGGACCGGGTTTGGTGAGTTTCTTAACAAAACCCTGAGATGATTTTTGACGTATGATTTTTTTATTTTTAGAGCAGAAAAAATTTCAACAGAAACTTAGGGTTTTGTGTTTTTAGTTTTGTGATTTTTTTCGATTGAACTTCCATACACTTTACTACCTAACTAGTTTATGTTTAGTTAGGCTCTGATACCACTGTAAGTCCATGTTGCCCACCCCGGTGCTTGCGGGGAGACGGAAAACGGAATAAAAATCGGATTTTTACTACTCTAGGCAACATGGACTAGACAAAGTCGGGATCTTTTCTAAACAAAACTAGCTAAAAGCTAAAGAGAGTTAGCTATAGGGTAGAAAGATTATACCTTGGGCTTTATGTCGTTCTCTCCTTGCTCCTTGGAGTGGTAGAAAGGGATCACCTTGTCGCCTTCTCTAGTCGAAGAAGGATCCACCCGAGAGCCTCAACCTTTGGCTTCAACTTCAAGCTAGAAGTAACTAAGGTGCTAGAAGTGCTAATCCTAGAACCCTAAATGAGAGTAGAGATTATCTAGAAGAGGTTTTCTCAAGCTCAAGTGTTTCTCAACACATAAGAGGGGAGAGCTTGAGAGAGAGGAAGAGGAGGAGAGAGAATAAATATGATAGAATGAGTGAATAATGAAGCATTCTCACATATATGTGTGAATTATTGTAAATTGATAATTAGTGAGATAATTGTCATGGCTTAATCAAGATATGACCATTATCATTTCATATTTAATGCAAATTGCAAGGATCAAAGAGCATCTTTTATATGGAATGATGATGGTCAAAGTGTCAACCTAGGTCAACAAGTCAAGGGTGGTCAAATAGTCATCAACCCTAATCATGCACAATTATATATAACTAATATCAATTAACCATAATACACACATAAGCATTAGGGTTAGCAAAATGTCAATGGTCATTAACCCTAATCAAAGTCGTCTCCCTCTGTCTCAATCAACTGTGCATACGCACCCGTATTCGTGATCCGAGGAACACGAATACAAAGAGATAAAACCAATCCCAAATCATATACTAGGATCTGGCTTAAACCAAGGCCCGCTAGTATAAGCTGTCCGGACAGCAAACGTGCACAAGTGCGCGGATGTGAACGAACCCTGTCGCAAAACCATGCGACCTCTACTCATTTTGCCTAAAGGCGAATAGCTCTCTGTGTGGGACTCTAAAGACTCGACACTACGCTGGCAGTGGGTTTAACCACAGACCGCAAGCGGCACTAGCTGTACGTAACGGTCCCCAGGTAGATGCCGATAAGAAGACTGACGAGGTGACCCCATCTGAACTCCTACTGAGCCTGTATGTGACAGTCTCCGTACAGTCCGGTCTGTTCGTCTGATACATCGCATGGCGGGCCTAAGGGGGCGGTGAACGTCAGTCCCCTAATAGCGGTACAAGTCGTGTCGGAGTGTAGCCCAGAACACCCTGAGATAACACTGGAAACCTACCAGTATATCTCGCTTGCCCTGGCCAGGGACTACTTGTGTAATGGCTCTCCTGGACACAGCGCGATGTCAACCCCCAATACCGGGAGAGACAAATCCTGTCTAACCGTCACTGTCTCCAAGTGCTTCAGGACTGCACCCAAAAACTACCTGTTTGCACGACTCATTTGAGCCGTGGTAGGGTAGTAATCAAAGTGCAGTGGGAACACACTCGAGGCGAAGTGATAGTGTCAAGTCAGCGGACTAAGCTATACTCATGTCACCTGGGAACTGATAACTGACGATAGGTATAAAACCAACCAACAGTTCCCAACGAGTCCTGTCCAGTGTACTCGTAACCTAACGAGCACCCGCATCCTATCTCAAGTACGATGTACTGACGGCTGTGGGACAGACCGTCTCCCACTATGGGATGAGAAGCGCATACGTTAGTCTACTCCGGAGTATCGATGCCCTGTCTCGATATTCCAACGACTAGGGACCTGTATAAGGATGTGCTTATGGATTACCCAGCCCCCACGAGTGTGAGCGCCATCACAACGCTGGTAATCAAGCAAAGATCCTAAGGGCTCTACTAATATGTATATAAGCGATATGCTAAAAGAAACACATGCACATATTGAAGTAGAGACAAACCAAGTAGCATACTACCATTTCGAGCAAGATTGTCTATACAACTATGAATATCCCAAGCTTCCATCAAGTAATATACATACTAGTATGATACAGTAATGGCCTCTAGGGCATATACACTAACATGGCTCTCCTAGACACAGCGCGATATCAACTCCCAATACCGGGAGAGACGAATCCTGTCTAACCGTCACTGCCTCCAAGTGCTTCGGGACTGCACCCAACTACTACCTGTTTGCACGACTCATTTGAGCCGTGGTAGGGTAGTAATCTAAGAACAGTGGGAACACACTCGAGGCGAAGTTACAGTGTCAAGTCAACGGACTAAGATGTACTCATGTCACCTGGGAACTGATAACTGACGATAGGTATAATACCAACCAACAGTTCCCAGCAAATCCTATCCATTGTACTCATAACCTAACGAGCACCCGCATACTATCTCCAGTACGGCGTACTAATGGCTGTGGGACAGACCATTTTCCCTGCTGGGATAGAAGCGTATACGCTAGTCTACTCCGGAGTAACGATGCCCCGTCTCGATATTCCTACGACTAGGGACCTGTATAAGGATGTGTTTGTAGATTACCCGGCCCCCACTTGTGTAACTGCCATCACAACGCCGGTAATCAAACAAAGATCCTTAGGGCTCCACTAATATGTATAAGCGATATGCTAAAAGAAACACATGCACATTTTTAAGTAGAAACAAACCAAGTAGCATACTACCATTTTGAGCAAGATTGTCTATACAACTGTGAATATCCCAAGCTTCAATTAAGTAATATACAAACTAGTATGATACAGTAATGGCCTCTAGGGCATATACACTAACAGACTTAATAATCTGGCTATATCACATATAACCGACTAACATCCAATGTATCGACTTATCGAATCAACCCTTGATCCGATAACCCGGCTATATCACATATAACCGACCGATACAAAAGTCGCGAGAATAGAATACGGTATCATATGTTGGTTATAGTGCCCTCAAGGCAATTATCATAGTCGCGGACTTGTGATTATGATGATTGAGTGAGGACTTATACCGATAAAGCAGTCTTACTCAAGATGATAGTATGCTATCTGGTTTGTCTTTATCATCATATACATGTTGATAGAGACCGCAGGATTCTTTCTTGACTGCCAGTATTGTGATGGCAATCACATACATGGGAGCTGGGGGTCTATAAGCACATCCTTAAATGTCCCTAGTCGTGGGAGTATCGAGACCGGACATCGATACTCCAGTGTAGACTAGTGTATACTGATTGAGACCCCGACGAGGGGCGGTGGCAAGGTCTCACAAGCCATTGGTGTTAGTTTGTTCACCTAAGATAGTATACAGGTACTCATTGGGTTATGAGTACACTAGACGGACTCGCCGGGAGCCTACTAGTTGGTATTATACCAATTGTCAGACAGCAGTTCCCACGTGACATGTGTACAGGTTAGTCTGTAGACCTGAGATCATCATTTGTCTCGTGTGAGTTCCCACTGTGCTTTGATTACTACCCTACCACGGCTCAAAGGAGTCGTGCAAACAAGTTTTAGTTGGGTATAGTCCCGAGCCACATGGAGGCAGTGATCGGATCGTTGGGGATTCTGTAGGGTTCCTAGGCACTCTCGTGAAGGTTCAAAAGGCATCAAACATGCCCGGATAAAAATTTAGACGTGCCGAACAACCCAAAGCCGGGATCTTTGCTAAATTATTAGGGTTAAACATGCAAGATGATAACTTTTATCTAAGTGTGAGGGATTATAACCTTTGTAGTCCGCTCCTTCACTTCACAAGCTCCGAGTAGAAGTCCCTTTGCCGCGATCCACGATCTCCCGGACTCATGAGAGGCTCCACGACTCGAACGATCCATGCTAGCTCGAAGTATTCCAAATCTCCGATGATCTACCTTGAAGTTGCAATGACTCAAGCTTTCTCACTCTAAAGAGATGAACACACTAATCTCATGGGCTAGATGAGATGAGGATGAGAGAGTAGTAATTTTGCTTTCTTTTTATATCATTTTCTCATATTATTTCATCACACAAAGAAAAACTAGCAAGCTTTCTTCAAGAGAGAAGAAGATGATAATGGAAAAAGATGAATAATCATTTTCTTTCTTTTGTGATGAATAGAATAAAACCAATATGATTGATTATTAACCATGGTCAAGGATGATTGGATAAGAATGTGTAGAGAAACAATTAGAGTTAGGGTTTGGTTGAGTTAAAGAATGTGTCATCCATAATAACTTAAGAATGACAAAAGAATAAAACTTCTAGAAGGTGCATGAAGCATCCAACCCTAATCAAACCCTAACCTCAATTAATCATCCTTAACCATGTTTAACAATTAATCATATCATGTCACAATAATATATATCACATATATATTATATATTTGCAACAAAAGAAAATAATACAATTAACATATATCGCATATATATCAACGTATCATCCAATGAGAAAATGAAATAATAAAGCGGGCCAATATTAGATAATGTAATACAATATATCATATATATTATTATACATTAAATCATCGAATCAACACTTGAATCGATGATCCGGCTATATCGAATATTACCGACTAATATATCATGTACCGATTCATCGAATCAACACTTGATCCGATGTCCCGGTTCATATCTAAATATCGCGAGAATATAATACGCTATCCCATATCGCATTATTCTCGGTCCTGCACATATCACATATGTGCCTCTACTCCATTTCGCCTGAGCCAAGAAACCTCTGTGTAGGACTCTAAAGAATCGTCAATACGCCGGTAGCAGGTGATGATCATATCAAACACCCACAAGCTGCAAGCGGTCAGCTAAACGTAACAGCCACCCAGGTATTGAGCGATCAGAAGATCAACAATCTAGCCATTGCGTTCTCCTCTGAATCCGATCAGTAACACTCCCGTACAGTCCGGTCTGTTCGTCTGATATGTCGCATATCAAGTCTAGGGGTGGTATACGTCAGACCCCAGTAACCGATAAGTCGTGTCGATGTGTGGCTCATAACGGGTCGAGAAACTACTGGTAACACTTACCAGTAAATCTTTATATCAGCACTGGCCAGGGACTTCCAGTTATAGCCAATCGAACACAGCACAACATCAACTCCCTATACCGGGAGAGACGAATCCCCTCCTATCGCTCATTGCCTCCATGTGATTCGGGACTGTACCCAAAAGCCACCATTTTGCACGCCCTCTTGGACGTGGTAAGGTGGAAATCAAAGCACAGTGGGAATCACACAAGACTCTATGACGATCTCGGGTCTACAGACTACCCTGTACCAGTGTCACCGGAGAACTGCCATCTGACGTGTGGTATATCACCATCTGGGAGTTCTCGGCGAGTCTGTCCAGTGTACCCAGTCTCCACTGAGCACCCATACACCATCTCTGATGTCAAACACCGATGGATATGGGATCATCCATCGCCCATCATATGGGTCAAGATGCGTATACGCTAGTCTACTCTGGTGTATCGATGCCCTGTCTCGATATACCCTCAACTAGGAACAGTTATAGGATGTACTCATCGACTACCGCGGCCCCACTAGTATGATCTCATCATAGTCCCATTAGTCGAGTACAGATCCTAAGGGCTTTATCAACATGTGAGAGTAAAACAGTAAACCAATACAAGTCAACATGTTAAGATAAAGTGAAACCACATAGCATACTATCAGGACGAGCAAGAAAGTCATCTCTATATATATCCAAGCATCCATTATAATATACATCATATGTACAACAATGGCCTCTAGGGCATATACATAACTAACAATCTCCCACTTGCACTAAGGCCAGCTGCTGTAGTATCGCATACCTAGCATCCCGAATAATCTCTCAAACTGTATCTGGGGAATAGCCTTCGTGAATGGATCCACAGTGTTGTCCTTCGTATCTACTCTCCTGACCTCGATCTCCCGGCGATCAACTATCTCCCTGATCAGGTGATACCGCCTCGGAATATGTCTGGACTTCTGATGGGACCTGGGTTCCTTGGCTAACGCCACAGCTCCATTGTTATCGCAATACAGAGGTATTGGATGCTCAATGGATGGAACCACACCAAGTTCACTAATGAACTTCTTGATCCAGACAGCCTCTTTGGCAGCATCGTTGGCAGCGATGTATTCAGCCTCCATCGTTGAGTCTGCAACGGTATCCTGTTTGGAACTCTTCCAACATACCGCCCCTCCATTGAGGGTAAAGACAAAACCCGAATGCGACTTAGAGTCGTCCTTATCACTTTGGAAGCTGGAATCGGTAAAGGACTCCACCTGGAGTTCTCCATTACCATACACTAAGAACATCTCCTTAGTCCTTCGCAAGTAGTTGAGAATGTTCTTCACAGCTGTCCAGTGACTCTCTCCAGGATCTGCTTGATACCGACTCACTACACTTAGTGAGTATGCTACATCGGGTCTGGTACATAGCATCGCATACATGATAGAGTCTACTGCCGAAGCATAGGGTATCCCTTGCATGCGAGCTCTCTCCAAATCAGTCTTGGGAGACATCTCTTTGGAGAGAGTGAGTCCAGAGATCGTGGGTTGGTTCCCACGCTTGGATTCTTCCATACTAAACCTCTTTAGTATGGTGTCAATGTACCTGGATTGGGACAATCCCAGTATCCGTTTAGATCTATCTCTATAGATCATGATTCCGAATATGCAGGAGGCATCACCTAGATCTTTCATTGAGAATCTCTGTGATAAGAAGAGCTTGACTGATTGCAGCATAGGAATATCATTTCCTATCAAGAGTATGTCATCCACGTACAATACGAGGAAGACAACCTTACCCTCTGCTTCCTTCTTATAGATACAAGGTTCATCTATATTTTTGATGAAGTCAAACTCTTTGACTACAACATCAAAACAGATGTTCCAACTCCGCGATGCTTGCTTTAACCTATAAATGGATTTAAGCAGCTTGCACACCTTTCCGCTGCTCCCACTATCTATGAAGCCCTCTGGCTGAGTCATGTACACGCACTCTTCTAAATCACCGTTTAGAAAGGCGGTCTTAACATCCATTTGCCAGATTTCGTAGTCATGGTATGCAGCAATGGCAAGTAAGATCCGGATGGACTTAAGCATAGCTACTGGAGAAAAGGTTTCGTCATAATCCACACCTGGACGTTGACGAAAACCCTTTGCTATAAGTCTAGCTTTGAAAGTCTCAACTTTTCCATCTACACCAAATTTCCTTTTAAAAATCCACTTGCTCCCAATGGGTTTTACCCCTTCAGGAGCATTTTCTAAAATCCATACTTTATTGGTGTACATGGATTCCATCTCAGATCGCATTGCATCCAGCCATTTCACAGAGTCACCACTCGTGATGGCCTGCTCGAAACTAGTGGGTTCATCATCATCCATGATGCAATCCTCGCTTCCACCATCAATGAGAAAACCGTTGTATCTCTCAGGTGGACGAGAAACCCTACTAGATCGGAGGAGAGGCTGGGGTTCGTCGGGTACTATTGAATCTTCTGGTTCCATCAAATCATCAGTTGCGGTTTGTGGTGCTGGAACCTCTTCCAGTTCTACCTCTCTGCCACTAATTTCTTTTGCAAGAAATTCCCTTTCCAGAAAGGTGGCATGTTGAGCAACAAACACTTTTTGTTCCTCAGCATGGTAGAAAAAATATCCTTGAGAATTCTTTGGATATCCCACAAATTTGCAAAGGACTGATCGTGCCTCGAGTTTGTCCGGATTTTGTCTTTTGACATAGGCCGGACAACCCCATATCTTAACTCATTTAAAATATGGTCTCTTCCCGCTCCATATCTCATATGGTGTGGTAGGTACAGATTTAGACGGAACTAGATTCAATATGTATATGGCTGTCTCAAGCGCATACCCCCAGAAGGAAATAGGTAACTCAGCATCGCTCATCATAGATCGCACCATATCTAATAGGGTCCGATTCCTTCGTTCCGATACACCGTTGTGCTGTGGTGTATAAGGAGGAGTAAGCTGAGAGAGAATCCCATTCTCTTTTAGATAATCTAGGAACTCATTGCTTAAGTATTCTCCTCCTCGATCAGATCGAAGGATCTTAATACTTTTGCCCGTTTGGTTCTCTACTTCGTGCTTATATTCTCTGAATTTCTCAAAAGCTTCAGACTTGTGTTTCATCAGAAACACATGTCCGTATCTAGAGAGATCGTCAGTGAATGTAATGAAGTAGGAAGAACCGTTCCTGGCATGCGTAGACATCGGACCGCATACATCACTATGTACCAGTCCTAAGAGTTCGGTAACTCTTTCTCCGTGTCCACTAAACGGAGCTTTGGTCATTTTTCCTTTGAGACATGAATGGCAAGTATCATAAGATGATAATTCGAACGGATTCAAATAACCATCTTTATGTAACTTAGCCAGTCGTGTCGCATTGATATGACCAAGTCTACAATGCCACAAGAAGGATTCGTTCATGTCTGAACTTTTCCTCTTGTGTGTGTTTTGGATATTTAGGACTGTATTCTGATTTAGAATGAATATGCCATTATGTAACGAGACTGATGCAATCAACTTTTGATCTAGGAATATGTTCATAACATTATCCTGTACTACAAAATTATATTCTTCTTTACTTAATAAAGAAACAGATATAATGTTGCACATCATGTTCGGTATATAATAGCACTCATTTAGAATCAGTGTATTACGACTTGGTAATACAAGGTGATATTCGCCAACTGCTTTGGCTACAATACTTGCACCGTTCCCTACTTGAACGGAATGATCACCTTTTCCCAGTTCTCTACCTTTACGTAGCCCATGTAACTGTTTACATATGTGGGATCCTGATCCGGTATCTAATACCCAGGACGTAGGGTGAACTGAGAAACAGTTCTCAATAACTAACACACCCGAAGAAGATGCATCAACATGCATGTTCTTTTGGGCGGCGTGAGAATCTAGATATTCTCCTGTTTCCTGTTCAGTCTTATAACTCTTATAAGAAAGAACGGGTCCAATGTTCCCTAGCTCAGTACAATAATCGGGTTCAGTCAATACATCAATATTATTATCTTGATTATGGCCTGACATGGTCGCTACCTGGAGAGAGAGAGAAGAAAACACTTTAGCGTATGCTCTTGCAAGATTAGATTGGTTATTATCTTATCTAATCAGGATGTCTCCCACTGTTTTTATCAAATCTACCTTAAAACCCTAAAAGGTAAGATTAGCCGGGATTAATTACACCCTACAATTTCGTCAATCTTTCAGCCAGATCAGTGTCGGTACTTTGAGGGAGGTTCCCCGTGCTTTCGCACGGACCTAATTAAAGTAAACCTCGTTTTCCCCGAGGCGTAACCTCGTTAACACTTTTCTAGACACCTACTTGAATGACTAATTGTCCTGTGTAAAACTCTCCCAGGAGTAACTCTTACTCGCAGTGGGTATCGGGATCCAACTATCTCATAGGAGGTATGCAATCTCATTGCAAATTTCAACACTTGAAATTCCCGATAATGCTTTTGCCCCTAACGTTCTATGACCTTGACGAAAGCCAACAAACCATAGTGCGCTAGTCAAGTTCAACCCGAACATTTCTTGATTGAATTAAACCCAGCCGTACGTCCCTTGACAAAAGCCAACAAAGCCGCACGACTACCCTAACCCAATCTCAACATATGTAACAGATAAGTAATAATTAGCTACCGCACACTACGCCTTGACGAAAGCCAACAAACGTAGCACAAATACTAAGTATTACCTATCTGAAATGTCGGAGGGCTATGCAGGTTTTTCAGAAAACCCTGAGCGTAATGAACTTGATATCGTCGTAGAATCGAGTAATTTTGAAAAGGAGTGTTTTTGAGGCTTTTCTTAGTTTCGCTAACGGGGTCACTCCCGGTGAAGGGATCGTCGGCCCTTTCCTCATCGAATAAGGTGCAGGATATATCATATATACCGCTGTGCAAAGCAAAACACTAAAAGCATTCAAAAGACAAACCGCGTTTTGTAGCATCTGCCAGTTTTGCTAAAGGAGTCACTCCCGGTGAAGGGATCTCGGTCCTTTCCTCATCGAATAAGGTGCAGGATATATCATATATATCACTGTGCAAAGCAAAACTGTAGCTACCTTTTTTATAAAGTTTTTGATTCTACAACATCTTTAGGTTTCTTTTCTTTTTATTAATCTTATTAATAAAAATCCCATCAGCTTATGCTTCCTAAGCATCACAGAAGAAACGAAAGCAGTAATATTTATATATCAGCATATATATATAGTATAAGCATTCATCTCAGGCAGCAATATGATCTCATCACAGAACATAGCAGCAGAAGAACATATATGAAATATTGGATATACTAGGACGTCCGTGTTTTCAATACGAGCCTGTATAAAACACGGATTCCACGGTCGCGACGAATAGCCAAACCCACATCCCAAGACCCCTACGAGAGCGGCAAGTAACACTGCCAATTCTAGGGTTAGGAGACCCGGTCTCGACTCCTCGAGATGGCCTCCCACTGGACCCTAGAACCCGGTTACTTGTGCTCCCCTCCTTGGGTCTACCTAATGCGGAAAAGTAAATAATATACACTGGTGACAGCAACCGCAACCTGGAAGTGCCCCAAATAAAAGAATATTACATTACAAATGAATTTTACATGAATGAAAATTAAAACCCTCATCTCACATAAAACCCCCGGCTATTCTAATCGCGACGATCCAATATAACATATCACAGCAACTCATAATATCTTATATCATCAACGTAAGTAAATATGCGCATCCCAATTGTCGTTGACATATAGCAACGAAACCGGCGATATCACATATTACACTTACGGTCACAGAAAAGAAAGTGTAAAACTACAATATTTGGAATCCACAATCACTTTAGACATCGTAAATCCGAAATATCACATATTCCGCATTTCATGCCTAACTCTATGAATTCCACATATTGTATCACATTCCAGATAAATAGACAGTATTAAACTTTCCGAACAGATAATCAAACACCCAAAATTTCCCAAAGTGCTCAACTCTTGAGCGGAGTTCAAATAATCCCAGAATATGTCACAGTACCGGTGATCCAGCCGTAGAAGGGTCAAGCCAACGCCTCACATGTGGCACGCCGTACTGCCCCAAACCCGAAGGTTCTAAAAGGCAGTTCAAGACGGTCACATAATCGAGTTAAGGTTTGTTGTCTTCTAGAGGGTCCACCGCTTAACTTGTACAATTTTCCGAAAGATTTAAACCCGATAAAAATTCAATACTTGAAAGTTTTGTAGGGTTCCTAGGCACTCTTGTGAAGGTTCATAAGGCATCAAACATGCCCGGATTAAAATTCAGACGTGCCGAACAACCCAAAGCCGGGATCTTTGCTAGATTCTTAGGGTTTAACATGCAAGAAGATAACTTTTATCTAAGTGTGAGGGATTACAACCTTTGTAGTCCGCTCCTTCACTTCACAAGCTCCGAGTAGAAGTCCCTTTGCCGCGATCCACGATCTCCCGGACTCATGAGAGGCTCCACGACTCGAACGATCCATGCTAGCTCGAAGTATTCCAAATCTCCGATGATCTACCTTGAAGTTGCTACGACTCAAGCTTTCTCACTCAAAAGAGAAGAACACACTAATCCCATAGGCTAGATGAGATGAGGATGAGAGAGTAGTAATTTTGCTTTCTTTTTAAATCATTTTCTCATTTTATTTCATCACTAAAAGAAAAACTAGCAAGCTTTTTTCAAGAAGGAAGAAGATGATCATGAAAAGATAATGATATGTTTTTCTTTTGTGATGAATAGAATATAAACCATATGATTGAATTGTAAACCATGGTCAAGGATGAGTGGCTAGGATTTAGTAGAGAATAAACTAGAGTTAGGGTTTGGTTGGGTTAAGAATGTGTCATCCAAAATATCTTAAGAATGACAAAAGAAGAAAGCTTCTAGAAGGTGCATGAAGCATCCAACCCTAATCAAACCCTAACCTCAATAAATCATCCTTAAACATGTTTAACAATTAATCATATCATGTCACAATAATATATATCACATATATATTATATATTTGCAACAAAAGAAAATAATACAATTAACATATATCGCATATATATCAATGTATCATCCACTGAGAAAAAGAAATAATAAAGCGAGCCAATATTAGATAATGTAATACAACATATCATATATATTATTATAAATTAAATCATCGAATCAACACTTGAATCGATGATCCGGCTATATCGAATATTACCGACTAATATATCATGTACCGATTCATCGAATCAACACTTGATCCGATGAGCCGGTTCATATCTAAATATCCGGAGAATAAAATACGGTATCCCATATCGCATTATTCTCGTTCCCGCGCATATCACATATGTGCCACTACTCCGTTTCGCCTGAGCCAAGAAACCTCTGTGTAGGACTCTAAAGAATTGTCAATACGCCGGTAGCAGGTGATGATCATATCAAACACCCACAAGCTGCAAGCGGTCAGCTAAACGTAACAGCCACCCAGGTATTGAGCGATCAGAAGATCAACAAGCTAGCCTGTGCGTTCTCCTGTGAATCCAACCGGTAACACTCCCGTACAGTCCGGTCTGTTCTTCTGATATGTCGCATATCAAGTCTAGGGGTGGTATACGTCAGACCCCAGTAACCGATAAGTCGTGTCGATGTGTGGCTCATAACGGGTCGAGAAACTACTAGTAACACTTACCAGTAAATCTCTATATCAGCCCTGGCCAGGGACTTCCAGTTATAGCCAATCGAACACAGCACAACATCAACTCCCTATACCGGGAGAGACGAATCCCCTCCTATCGCTCATTGCCTCCATGTGATTCGGGACTGTACCTAAAAGCCACCGTTTTGCACGCCCTCTTGGACGTGGTAAGGTGGAAATCAAAGCACAGTGGGAATCACACAAGACTCTATGACGATCTCGGGTCTTCAGACTACCCTGTACCTGTGTCACCAGAGAACTGCCATCTGACGTGTGGTATATCACCATCTGGGAGTTCTCGGCGAGTCCGTCCGGTGTACCCAGTCTCTACTGAGCACCCGTACACCATCTCTGATGTCTTACACCGATGGATATGGGATCATCCATCTCCCATCATATGGGTCAAGATGCGTATACGCTAGTCTACTTTGGTGTATCGATGCCCTGTCTCGATATACCCTCGACTAGGATAGTTATAGGATGTACTCATCGACTACCGCGGCCCCACTAGTATGATCTCATCATAGTCCCAGTAGTCGAGTACAGATCCTAAGGGCTTTATCAACATGTGAGAGTAAAACAGTAAACCAATACAAGTCAACATGTTAAGATAAAGTGAAACCAAATAGCATACTATCATGACGAGCAAGAAAGTCATCTCTATATATAACCAAGCATCCATTATAATATACATCATATGTACAACAATGGCCTCTAGGGCATATACATAACTAACAATCTCCCACTTGCACTAAGGCCAGCTGCTGTAGTATCGCATACCTAGCATCCCGAATAATCTCTCAAACTGTATCTGGGGAATAGCCTTCGTGAATGGATCCGCAGTGTTGTCCTTCGTATCTACTCTCCTGACCTCGATCTCCCGGCGATCAACTATCTCCCTGATCAGGTGATACCGCCTCAGAATATGTCTGGACTTTTGATGGGACCTGGGTTCCTTGGCTAAAGCCACAGCACCATTGTTATCGCAATACAGAGGTATTGGATGCTCAATGGATGGAACCACACCAAGTTCACTAATGAACTTCTTGATCCAGACAGCCTCTTTGGCAGCATCGTTGGCAGCGATGTATTCAGCTTCCATCGTTGAGTCTGCAACGGTATCCTGTTTGGAACTCTTCCAACATACCGCCCCTCTATTGAGGGTAAAGACAAAACCCGAATGCGACTTAGAGTCGTCCTTATCACTTTGGAAGCTGGAATCGGTGAAGGACTCCACCTGGAGTTCTCCGTTACCATACACCAAGAACATCTCCTTAGTCCTTCGTAAGAACTTGAGAATGTTCTTTACTGCTGTCCAATGACTCTCTCCTGGATCTGCTTGATACCGACTCACTACACTTAGTGAGTATGCTACATCGGGTCTGGTACATAGCATCGCATACATGATAGAGCCTACTGCCGAAGCATAGGGTATCCCTTGCATGCGAGCTCTCTCCAAATCAGTCTTGGGAGACATCTCTTTGGAGAGAGTGAGTCCAGAGATTGTGGGTTGGTTCCCACGCTTGGATTCTTCCATACTAAACCTCTTTAGTATGGTGTCAATGTATCTGGATTGGGACAATCCCAGTATCCGTTTAGATCTATCTCTATAGATCATGATTCCCAATATGCAGGAGGCATCACCTAGATCTTTCATTGAGAATCTCTGTGATAAGAAGAGCTTGACTGATTGCAGCATAGGAATATCATTTCCTATCAAGAGTATGTCATCTACGTACAGTACGAGGAAGACAACCTTACCCTCTGCTTCCTTCTTATAGATACAAGGTTCATCTATATTTTTGATGAAGTCAAACTCTTTGACTACAACATCAAAACAGATGTTCCAACTCCGCGATGCTTGCTTTAACCCATAAATGGATTTAAGCAGCTTGCACACCTTTCCGCTGCTCCCACTATCTACGAAGCCTTCTGGCTGAGTCATGTACACGCACTCTTCTAAATCACCGTTTAGAAAGGTGGTCATAACATCCATTTGCCAGATTTCGTAGTCATGGTATGCAGCAATGAAAAGTAAGATCCGGATGGACTTAAGCATAGCTACTGGAGAAAAAGTTTCGTCATAGTCCACACCTGGTCGTTGACGAAATCCCTTTGCTACCAGTCTAGCCTTGAAAGTCTCAACCTTTCCATCTACACCAAATTTCTTTTTAAAGATCCACTTGCTCCTAATGGGTTTTACCCCTTCAGGAGCATTTTCCAAAGTCCATACTTTGTTGGTGTACATGGATTCCATCTCAGATCGCATTGCATCCAGCCATTTCACAGAGTCACCACTCGTGATGGCCTGCTCGAAACTAGTCGGTTCATCATCATCCATGATGCAATCCTCGCTTCCACCATCAATGAGAAAACCGTAGTATCTCTCAGGTGGACGAGAAACCCTACTAGATCGGCGGAGAGGCTGGGGTTCGTCGGGTACTACTGAATCCTCTGGTTCCACTAAATCATCTGTTGTAGTTTGTTCTGCTGGAACTTCTTCCAGTTCTACCTCAGATCCACTAATTTCTTTTTCAAGAAATTCCTTTTCTAAAAAGGTGGCGTGCCGAGAAACAAACACCTTTTGTTCTTCGGTGTGGTAGAAGATATACCCGCGCGAATGTTTGGGATATCCAATAAACTTGCACAGAATAGACCTTGCGCCGAGTTTGTCCGGATTTTGTGTTTTCACATATGCCGGACAACCCCATATCCTAACATAATTAAGATATGGTCTCTTTCCTTTCCATGGTTGGCACAGATTTGGTGGGAACCATATTCAATAGGTCTGCAGCTGTCTCCAGTGCATACCCCCAGAAGGAAATAGGTAACTCAGCTGTACTCATCATAAAGCGCACCATATCTAATAGGGTGTGATTCCTCCGCTCAGATACACCGTTGTGCTGTGGTGTATAAGGAGGAGTACGCTGAGAGAGAATCCCATTCTCTTTTAGATAATCTAAAAACTCACCGCTTAAGTATTCGCCTCCTCGATCAAATCGAAGAATCTTAATACTTTTGCCCGTTTGGTTCTCTACTTCGTGTTTATATTCCCTGAATTTCTCAAAAGCTTCAGACTTGTGTTTCATCAGGAACACATATCTGAATCTTGAGAGATCGTCAGTGAATGTAATGAAGTAGGAAGAACCGTTCCTGGCATGCGTAGACATGGGACCGCATACATCACTATGTACCAGTCCTAAGAGTTCGGTAACTCTTTCTCCGTATCCACTAAACGGAGCTTTGGTCATTTTTCCTTTGAGACATGAATGGCAAGTATCATAAGATGATAATTCGAACGGATTCAAATAACCATCTCTATGTAACTTAGCCAGTCGTGTTGCATTGATATGACCAAGTCTACAATGCCACAAGAAGGATTCGTTCATATCTGAACTTTTCCTCTTGTGTGTGTTTTGTATATTCAGGACTGTATTCTGATTTAGAATGAATATGCCATTATGTAACGAGCCTGATGCAATCAACTTTTGATCTAGGAATATGTTCATAACATTATCCTTTACTACAAAATTATATCCTTCTTTACTTAATAAAGAGACTGATATAATGTTGCACATCATGTTCGGTATATAATAGCATTCATTTAGAATCAGTGTATTACGACTTGGTAATACATGGTGATATTCGCCAACTGCTTTGGCTGCAACATTTGCACCGTTCCCTACTAGAACAGAATGATCATCCTTTCCCAGTTCTCTACCTTTACGTAGCCGATGCAACTGTTTGCATATGTGGGATCCCGATCCGGTATCTAATACCCAGGACGTAGGGTGAACTGAGAAACAGTTCTCAATAACAAACACACCTGAAGAAGATGCATCAACATGCATGTTCTTTTGGGCGATGTGAGAATCCAGATATTCTCATGTTTCCTGTTCAGTCTTATAACTCTTATAAGAAAGAACGGGTCTAACGTTCCCTTGCTCAGTACAATAATCAGGTTCAGTCAATACATCCATATTATTATCTTGATTATGGCATGACATGGTCGCTACCTGGAGAGAGAGAGAAGAAAACACTTTTAGCGTATGCTCTTGCAAGATTAGATTGGTTATTATCTTATCTAATCAGGATGTCTCCCACTGTTTTTATCAAATCTACCTTAAAACCCTAAAAGGTAAGATTAGTCGAGATTAATTACACCCTACAACTTCGTCAATCTTTCAGCCAGATCAGTGTCGGTACTTTGAGGGAGGTTCCCCGTGCTTTCGCACGGACCTAATTAAAGTAAACCTCGTTTTCCCAGAGGCGTAACCCCGTTAACACTTTTCTAGACACCTACTTGATCGGCTAATTGTCTTGTGTAAAACTCTCCCAGGAGTAACTCTTACTCGCAGTGGGTATCGGGATCCAACTATCTTATAGGAGGTATGCAATCTCATTGCAAATTTCAACACTTGAAATTCCTGATAATGTTTTTACCCCTAGCATCCTATGACCTTGACGCAGGCCAACAAACCATAGTGCGCTAGTCAAGTTCAACCCGTCATTTCTTGATTCAATTAAACCCACCCGCACGACCCTTGATGCAGGCCAACAAAGTCGCACGACTACCCTAATCCAATCTGCATCATATGCATAAACAGATATATACTAGTTAGCTACCGCACACTGCGCCTTGACGCAGGCCAACAAGCGTAGCACGAATACTAAATAATATCTATCTGAAATGACGGAGGGCTACGCAGGTTTTTCAGAAAACCCTGAGCGTAATGAACTTGATATCGTCGTAGAATCATGTATTTTTGAAAAGGAGTGTTTTTGAGGCTTTACTTAATTTCGCTAAAGGGGTCACTCCCGGTGAAGGGATCGTCGGCCCTTTCCTCATCGAATAAGGTGCAGGATATATCACATATATCGCTGTGCAAAGCAAAACACTAAAAGCAATCAAAAGACAAACCGCGTTTTGTAGCATCTGCCAGTTTTGCTAAAGGAGTCACTCCCGGTGAAGGGATCTCGGTCCTTTCCTCATCGAATAAGGTGCTGGATATATCGTATATATCACTGTGCAAAGCAAAACTGTAGCTACCCTTTTTATTAAGTTTTGATTCTACAACATCTTTAGGTTTCTTTTCTTTTATTAATCTTATTAATAAAAATCCCATCAGCTTATGCTTCCTAAGCATCACAGAAGAAACGAAAGCAGTAATATTTATATATCAGCATATATATATAGTATAAGCATTCGTCTCAGGCAGTAATATGATCTCATCACAGAACATTGCAGCAGAAGAACATATATGAAATATTGGATATACTAGGACGTCCGTGTTTTCAATACGAGCCTGTATAAAACACGGATTCCACGGTCGCGACGAATAGCCAAACCCACATCCCAAGACCCCTACGAGAGCGGCAAGTAACACTGCCAATTCTAGGGTTGGAGACCCAGTCTCGACTCCTCGAGATGGCCTCCCACTGGACTCTAGAACCCGGTTACTTGTGCTCCCCTCCTTGGGTCTACCTAATGCGGAAAAGTAAATAATATACACTGGTGACAGCAACCGCAACCAGGAAGTGCCCCAAATAAAAGAATATTACATTACAAATGAATTTTACATGAATGAAAATAAAAACCCTCATCTCACATAAAACCCCCGGCTATTCGGAACGCGACGATCCAATATAACATATCACAGCAACACATAATATCTCATATCATCAGCGTAAGTAAATATGCGCATCCCAATTGTCGTTGACATATAGGAACGAAACCGGCGATATCACATATTACACTTACGGTCACAGAAAAGAAAGTGTAAAACTACAATATTTGGAATCCACAATCACTTTAGACATCGTAAATCCGAAATATCACATACTTCGCATTTCATGCCTAACTCTATGAATTCTACATATTGTATCACATTCCAGATAAATAGACAGTATTAAACTTTCTGAACAGATAATCAAACACCCAAAATTTCCTAAACTGCTCAACTCTTGAGCGGAGTTCAAATAATCCCAGAATATGTCACAGTACCGGTGATCCAGCCGTAGAAGGGTTAAGCCAACGCCTCACATGTGGCACGCCGTACTGCCCCAAACCCGAAGGTTCAAAAGGCAGTTCAAGACGGTCACATAATCGAGTTAAGGTTTTTTGTCTTCTAGAGGGTCCACCGCTTAACTTGTACAATTTTTCCGAAAGATTTAAACCCGAATAAATTTCAACACTTGAAAGTTTGTCGTACCGGGAAACAATAAGTTAATGATATCCGTTCAAATAGTTTAACAGTTTCTAAATATCCGGAAAGAAATACGAATTTAAAATTTCCGATCGAGTCTACTATTACAAAACAAACCCCAGAATTTTCAACACCTGAAACAGATCAGAAATACCCAGAAGCATCAGCAAGCACCTACGGACATTACCATAAAAGCCACGTGTCATGAATGCACTGTTCCGCCGCGGAACCGCCGCGCAAGGCATGCTTGCGCCGCGGTTCCGCCGCCGTTTAGTCGAATTAGGGGCTCGAGTTTTATGGTAATTCTAAGAATTCCCTGCTGAATTTTTTACATA
Source organism: Agapanthus africanus (assembly GCA_030015575.1). Taxonomy (NCBI): domain Eukaryota; kingdom Viridiplantae; phylum Streptophyta; class Magnoliopsida; order Asparagales; family Amaryllidaceae; genus Agapanthus; species Agapanthus africanus. The sequence continues at coordinate 216,591,717 of JASDDO010000004.1, forward strand.
TTTTTAATTCAGAAAAATCCCAAAATTTAAAAAATTTCCAGAGAGGGGTCAAGTTTCGTCGTTTCGGGTTCGATCAGAGTTTTAACTTCGTAAACACATCGCCTAATGCTCTAGCTAGGCTCTGATACCACTGTAGTGTTCCTAGGCACTCTTGTGAAGGTTCATAAGGCATCAAACATGCCCGGATTAAAATTCAGACGTGCCGAACAACCCAAAGCCGGGATCTTTGCTAGATTATTAGGGTTTAACATGCAAGAAGATAACTTTTATCTAAGTGTGAGGGATTACAACCTTTGTAGTCCGCTCCTTCACTTCACAAGCTCCGAGTAGAAGTCCCTTTGCCACGATCCACGATCTCCCGGACTCATGAGAGGCTCCACGACTCGAACGATCCATGCTAGCTCGAAGTATTCCAAATCTCCGATGATCTACCTTGAAGTTGCTACGACTCAAGCTTTTTCACTCAAAAGAGAAGAACACACTAATCCCATGGGCTAGATGAGATGAGGATGAGAGAGTAGTAATTTTGCTTTCTTTTTAAATCATTTTCTCATTTTATTTCATCACTAAAAGAAAAACTAGCAAGCTTTTTTCAAGAAGGAAGAAGATGATCATGAAAAGATAATTATATGTTTTTCTTTTGTGATGAATAGAATATAAACCATATGATTGAATTGTAAACCATGGTCAAGGATGAGTGGCTAGGATTTAGTAGAGAATAAACTAGAGTTAGGGTTTGGTTGGGTTAAGAATGTGTCATCCAAAATATCTTAAGAATGACAAAAGAAGAAAGCTTCTAGAAGGTGCATGAAGCATCCAACCCTAATCAAACTCTAACCTCAATAAATCATCCTTAAACATGTTTAACAATTAATCATATCATGTCACAATAATATATATCACATATATATTATATATTTGCAACAAAAGAAAATAATACAATTAACATATATCGCATATATATCAATGTATCATCCACTGAGAAAATGAAATAATAAAGCGAGCCAATATTAGATAATGTAATACAATATATCATATATATTATTATACTTTAAATCATCGAATCAACACTTGAATCGATGATCCGGCAATATCGAATATTACCGACTAATATATCATGTACCGATTCATCGAATCAACACTTGATCCGATGAGCCGGTTCATATCTAAATATCCTGAGAATATAATACGGTATCCCATATCGCATTATTCTCGTTCCCGCGCATATCACATATGTGCCACTACTCCGTTTCGCCTGAGCCAAGAAACCTCTGTGTATGACTCTAAAGAATCGTCAATACGCCGGTAGCAGGTGATGATCATATCAAACACCCACAAGCTGCAAGCGGTCAGCTAAACGTAACAGCCACCCAGGTATTGAGCGATCAGAAGATCAACAAGCTAGCCTGTGCGTTCTCCTGTGAATCCAACCGGTAACACTCCCGTACAGTCCGGTCTGTTCGTCTGATATGTTGCATATCAAGTCTAGGGGTGGTATACGTCAGACCCCAGTAACCGATAAGTCGTGTCGATGTGTGGCTCATAACAGGTCGAGAAACTACTAGTAACACTTACCAGTAAATCTCCATATCAGCCCTGGCTAGGGACTTCCAGTTATAGCCAATCGAACACAGCACAACATCAACTCCCTATATCGGGAGAGACGAATCCCCTCCTATCGCTCATTGCCTCCATGTGATTCGGGACTGTACCCAAAAGACACCGTTTTGCACGCCCTCTTGGACGTGGTAAGGTGGAAATCAAAGCACAGTGGGAATCATACAAGACTCTATGACGATCTCGGGTCTTCAGACTACCCTGTACCTGTGTCACCAGAGAACTGCCATCTGACGTGTGGTATATCACCATCTGGGAGTTCTCGGCGAGTCCGTCCAGTGTACCCAGTCTCTACTGAGCACCCGTACACCATCTCTGATGTCTTACACCGATGGATATGGGATCATCCATCGCCCATCATATGGGTCAAGATGCGTATACGCTAGTCTACTCTGGTGTATCGATGCCCTGTCTCGATATACCCTCGACTAGGAACAGTTATAGGATGTACTCATCGACTACCGCGGCCCCACTAGTATGATCTCATCATAGTCCTAGTAGTCGAGTACAGATCCTAAGGGCTTTATCAACATGTGAGAGTAAAACAGTAAACCAATACAAGTCAACATGTTAAGATAAAGTGAAACCAAATAGCATACTATCATGACGAGCAAGAAAGTCATCTCTATATATAACCAAGCATCCATTATAATATACATCATATGTACAACAATGGCCTCTAGGGCATATACATAACTAACAAGTTTTACGTGCCGGGAAAAAGTCGGTTAATGATATCCGTTCAACTAGTTTAACAATTTCTAAATATCCAGAAAGAAATACGAACTTAAATATTCCGATCGAATCTACTATTACAAAATAAACCCCAGATTTAAACAATACTGGAATCACTGTTAAAAATATCCATAAGCCTCAACAAGTACCTACGGTTATTACCAGAAAAGCCACGTGTCACAATCCTATCAATCTGCCGCGGAACCGCCGCGCAAGGCATGCTTGTGCCGCGGTTCCGCCGCCGTTTGATCGAATTGGGGGCTCGGGTTTTATGGTAATTCTTAGAATTCCCTGCTGATTTTTTTACATATTTTTAATTCAGAAAAATCCCAAAATTTAAAAAATTTCCAGAGAGGGGTCTAGTTTCGTCGTTTCGGGTTCGATCGGAGTTTTAACTTCGTAAACACATCGCCTAATGCTCTAGCTAGGCTCTGATACCACTGTTGGTCAGGCAGCCACCCCATCCAATGGGGTCGCCATGGCACCAACGGGTCCCTCAGCAACTACTTTTTACGCATGCCCCCTCGCGAGGACTACAACCCGCCGGAACACCTTCCGGTCTCGGGACACCCTGGGGGTAAGAGCCTATGCTTCGCCACACTGTCACACAGTGAGAACCCCCCATAGGTCGACATCCAATGCCTAGTAGCTCTGATACCACTGTAGGTCAGGCAGCCACCCCATCCAATGGGGTCGCCGTGGCACCAACGGGTCCCTCAGCCGCTACTTTTTACGCATGCCCTTCGCGAGGACTACAACCCACCGGAACACCTTCCGGTCTCGGGACACCCTGGGGGTAAGAGCCTATGCTTCGCCACACTGTCACACAGTGAGAACCCCCCATAGGTCGACATCCAATGCCTAGTAGCTCTGATACCACTGTAGGGTTCCTAGGCACTCTCGTGAAGGTTCAAAAGGCATCAAACATGCCCGGATAAAAATTTAGACGTGCCGAACAACCCAAAGCCGGGATCTTTGCTAGATTATTAGGGTTAAACATGCAAGATGATAACTTTTATCTAAGTGTGAGGGATTACAACCTTTGTAGTCCGCTCCTTCACTTCACAAGCTCCGAGTAGAAGTCCCTTTGCCGCGATCCACGATCTCCCGGACTCATGAGAGGCTCCACGACTCGAACGATCCATGCTAGCTCGAAGTATTCCAAATCTCCGATGATCTACCTTGAAGTTCCAACGACTCAAGCTTTCTCACTCTAAAGAGATGAACACACTAATCTCATGGGCTAGATGAGATGAGGATGAGAGAGTAGTAATTTTGCTTTCTTTTTATATCATTTTCTCATATTATTTCATCACACAAAGAAAAACTAGCAAGCTTTCTTCAAGAGAGAAGAAGATGATAATGGAAAAAGATGAATAATCATTTTCTTTCTTTTGTGATGAATAGAATAAAACCAATATGATTGATTATTAACCATGGTCAAGGATTATTGGATAAGAATGTGTAGAGAAACAACTAGAGTTAGGGTTTGGTTGAGTTAAAGAATGTGTCATCCATAATATCTTAAGAATGACAAAAGAATAAAACTTCTAGAAGGTGCATGAAGCATACAACCCTAATCAAACCCTAACCTCAATTAATCATCCTTAAACATGTTTAACAATTAATCATATCATGTCACAATAATATATATCACATATATATTATATATTTGCAACAAAAGAAAATAATACAATTAACATATATCGCATATATATCAACATATCATCAAATAAGAAAATGAAATAATAAAGCGAGCCAATATTAGATAATGTAATACAATATATCATATATATTATTATACATTAAATCATTGAATCAACACTTGAATCGATGATCCGGCTATATCGAATATTACCGACTAATATATCATGTACCGATTCATCGAATCAACACTTGATCCGATGTCCCGGTTCATATCTAAATATCGCGAGAATATAATACGCTATCCCATATCGCATTATTCTCGGTCCTGCACATATCACATATGTGCCTCTACTCCGTTTCGCCTGAGCCAAGAAACCTCTGTGTAGGACTCTAAAGAATCGTCAATACGCCGGTAGCAGGTGATGATCATATCAAACACCCACAAGCTGCAAGCGGTCAGCTAAACGTAACAGCCACCCAGGTATTGAGCGATCAGAAGATCAACAAGCTAGCCTGTGCGTTCTCCTATGAATCCGATCAGTAACACTCCCGTACAGTCCGGTCTGTTCGTCTGATATGTCGCATATCAAGTCTAGGGGTGGTATACGTCAGACCCCAGTAACCGATAAGTCGTGTCGATGTGTGGCTCATAACGGGTCGAGAAACTACTGGTAACACTTACCAGTAAATCTCTATATCAGCCCTGGCCAGGGACTTCCAGTTATAGCCAATCGAACACAGCACAACATCAACTCCCTATACCGGGAGAGATGAATACCCTCCTATCGCTCATTGCCTCCATGTGATTCGGGACTGTACCCAAAATCCACCATTTTGCACGCCCTCTTGGACGTGGTAAGGTGGAAATCAAAGCACAGTGGGAATCACACAAGACTCTATGACGATCTCGGGTCTACAGACTACCCTGTACCAGTGTCACCGGAGAACTGCCATCTGACGTGTGGTATATCACCATCTGGGAGTTCTCGGCGAGTCCGTCCAGTGTACCCAGTCTCCACTGAGCACCCGTACACCATCTCTGATGTCTAACACTGATGGATATGGGATCATCCATCGCCCATCATATGGGTCAAGATGCGTATACGCTAGTCTACTCTGGTGTATCGATTTCCTGTCTCGATATACCCTCGACTTGGAACAGTTACAGGATGTACTCATCGACTACCACGGCCCCACTAGTATGATCTCATCATAGTCTCAGTAGTCGAGTACAGATCCTAAGGGCTTTATCAACATGTGAGAGTAAAACAGTAAACCAATACAAGTCAACATGTTAAGATAAAGTGAAACCAAATAGCATAATATCATGACGAGCAAGAAAGTCATCTCTATATATATCCAAGCATCCATTATAATATACATCATATGTACAACAATGGCCTCTAGGGCATATACATAACTAACAGATTCGTCTCCCCCAGTATTGAGGGTTGATGTCGCGTTGTGTAAGAATGGCAATCACCATAAATCCGTGACCACGGTGGACGAGAATTATCGATCCAGGATCGATAATTTCTCAGGTGGTGATGGGTTTCATACCGACACTAAATATCGCGTTGTTGAGGGTCTGACTTTATCCACCCCCTAGACTCGATATGCGATACTCTTAGACGAACAGACCGGACTGTACGGATATTGTCTCTGTCAGGCTCAGTAGGGGTTCAGGATGAGTTTGCTCGTCGGCCTCCCTTTCGCTCAATACCTGGGTAGCCGTTACGTACAGCTAGTGCCGTTAACGTGCTTGTGGTTAAACCCACTGCCAGCGTATTGACGAGTCATTAGAGTTCCACACAGAAGGTTTTCACGGTTCAGGAAATATGGTGTACATGAGGTATGTTGATGCATACAGGTGTCCGATTAAATATGTGCGAATGCTGCGCAGATTTTAATCGGATGGTTGATAATACTAGCGGCTTAGGATTAAGCCAGTTTATTAAATCAGGTTTTGATTTAATAATTTACATATGTATTTATATATATGTATTCTAGTATTATTGTTCGCTATTTATTTTCTCTCTTGGCTATTCGTATTTTTGTACGAATACGCGTATATGCATTTCGATGCATGTACCGGGAAGTATTCCGTATTTTATACGGAATAGCTTCTAGAAGATGCCACCTCATTATTGATTTTCTTTTAGAAAATCAATTAGGAAATGAGGTGAAAAAGGTGACAAGGCAAAGTCATAGGCATGAGTCAAAGCATGGTGCAAAGTATGGATGGATTTGTTTATTACAATTATTGGAAAAGGAAAATGATTTTTTGTGGGGATGAGAGAGAAGGGCCGGCCACTTCCATGGGATTGGGGTTCATTTGTTTTTTTGATTAATTCACACTTGCATTTCTCCCACTCTCTCATTCACTCAAAAGTTCACAAAAGCCTTAGCCATTCTAGCTCATGCCAAAAAGCTTCATCACCTCCATTCGTCTTCTATGGTTGCTCCATGGAGCACATGGATGAGTGAAAATTCTAGTGACACTTTCATGCACGCCCACTCTCCATCGCTAGCGACTTTGGAGCGTAGGTTATCTCGTTTGTTGAGGTTGGAGCTTGCGCCTTTTCCCTCGGGTGGATCATCGGAGATGGAGGAAGACCGGCAACCAAACATCATCAAAGGATCACTAGGAGCTTGGAATGAAGACCGAAGGACACGGATCAACTCGGTATAACAATTCTAACTCTTAGTTAGTTTGCTAGTTTAGGGTTTAAGGTCGATCCGTAAATCGGGTAGCTGTAGCGCCGGTTTAGAAAAATTTTATTCCGCATTTTGGCCGTGTTTCGATGGCCGGGGCGCTGCCGGAACCCTTTATGGTATCAGAGCCACCCTTTAAACCCCTTACTAGCTTGTTTAAACTTGCTTAAAAGATCGATCAACGGAATTTACCGAAATCACGATTTCCATTTTGGGTTTGCTGTCGATTTTCAAAAGTGGTCAAAAAATTATTTCCCGAAGCTTAAAAATCCGTGCAGGCGATTTTAAAGTTACAGGAAAAATTTGGTCTCCTAAGGCCTCCAAGTCGCCGTGGAACTGCCGCGCTTACCCCTATTGGCGGCGGTTCCGCGGCCATTTAGTGGCGACGGGCTTTACAATTTTTCCTGTAGCCCCCTGACTTGGAATTGTGATTTTTTTATGGCCCAGGTTTCTGTGAAGTGCTGGTTTTTTCTATTAGGGCCAATTTGGAATTTAGTCTATCGATATTTTAAGTGTGCGTTTAACAATACATACATTTCTATCTGCGACCGTGATTGTCAATTGATCGGTAAACTCGTCTAATTGCTACATGTCTTTTAGACGGGTTTGCAAACGTGACATTCACGTTGATGTTCTGTGTTGTGATATGATGTTGGTTGGATCGTCGTGGTGGATAGCCAGTGGTGCAGTGATTGTACAGTTGTTTTCATTTGTACATTTGATATTGCGGGTCGAGCGTCCGACATGTGGACCGCCGTCACTGCCAGTTTGTATATTATTCTTTTGGGGCACGACCGGGCTGAGGTCGATGTCACCCTTGTATATTATTTTATTTTCTGTACTAGGATTACCCCGAGGTGGAGTGCACGAATAGCCGGGTTCTAAAGGGAAACGGGTCCGCATCTCATGGCGTTGGGACGGAGGGGATCTTACTCTAGAATTGGCGGGCTATTCGCCGCACTCGTAGGGGGTATAGGTTTCATTGCACATGCTGTCCATACGACAGGGAACGTCGGGTCTCACTTGCGGCTCAAGTGAAACCTGGGGCTCCAGATTATCCACCATTCTGTGTTGCTTCTGTGATGTTTCTGTGATGTTACTTTATATCATGCCTGGGACGAATGTTATATATGTATTTATATATGCTAGTAGATGTTGTATATGTTTTGCACCCGTGCTAGCCCAGTCCCCGCTCTGTCGTTAGTTAAGTAACCTAACGGGTGATGACTGGACCCAGTGGCGAATGCGGATGGCATATACATACATTTTATTTTTGTTCTTTTCTGGTGTGATTAATTGATGGGACTGCATAGATTCTTATCAATGCAAGGATAAAACAAACCTATATATATATATATGATATTGTTGGAACCAAGTTTTTTAAAAAAACTGACATTACAGACGTTCTCTTTTGCTTTGCATCGTGGTATTCATTTTGGAATATCCTGCACCTTATTCAACAAGGCAAGGGCCGAGATCCCTTCATCGGGAGTGACCCCTTGGGTAAAAGTTTGCGTCAACGTAATAACTTTACTATAGTCGATTATTTTTGCTTTGCATCGTGGTATTCAGTTTGGGATATCCTGCACCCCATTCGACGGGGAAAGAGCCGAGATCCCTTCACCGGGAGTGACCTCTTTAGCAAAAGTTTTCGTTACTATATATTTATAAAACCACTTGGATTCCTTCAACGATATCAAGTTCATTACGTTAAAGGTTTTTCGCCAAAAACCAGCCGTAGCCCTCCGTCATTTCAGACTAGTATTGCTTAGTATTCGTGCTACGTATGTCGTGCATTTAGCCAAGGCATAGTGTTCGGTAGCTATGTAGTGCTTTTCTTTTGCAGAGATAATGCGATTGGTTAGGACAGTCGTACGATCATTTTGATCTTTAATCAAGGCTCGTACGGGTGGGTCTAATGCAGTCAAGATAATGATGGGTAGAACTTGACTAGGACCTTTTGACATTTTGATCTTTAGTCAAGGTCACTTGGGTCCTAGGGGTAAAAACACACATCGGGAGTTTCAAACATACAGGAAACTTGCCAGGAATGCGCATACTTTCTGGAGTGTGGTGACTTGAGTGGCTTCCATCAAATTATCATGCGATGATAGTTGGATCCCGATTCCCACTGATGAGTAGGATTACTCCTCGGGTAATTACGACTAATTCTCCTTTTGGGTTTGGAGGAGAATTCGAGGAAATAGTGGGAGCCATCCATATTAGATAAAGTGGTTGACCATTCTGATCTAGGTTAGAGTGCACGCTGAGTGTTTCTTCTCTCTTTCTCTCTGGCTGCGACTATGACCCGACCTTTGACTAAAACTCATGAAACCAAGTTAACCGAATCTTCTTAAAACACTTTGGCTTTTGGAATGTCACGGTGTCGCATATATCATTGCCACTTCTATATCACCTTTGCATTTTTCCAGAACACCCCGTATTAGTACGAACATCCACTTCCATTGGATAAATCCATCGTATAGTTACATACGAACTCAAAGGAACTTTTTCGAGGATGGATTCTGGTTCTAGAGAGATTGAATAGGATTATTCGGTTGTCTTTTCTCTGTACCTTCTCTCAGGTTATGAGGGCTCCTAGGATTAGGAGAGGGTACACCTATTGAGCTTATTGGATAGTCTTCCTCCAGACCATAGGCAGGTGTCGAACGGTAGGAAAGGAAGAAAACCAATAAGCTTAACTTAGGTGTACAGAAGATAATAAGTAAAGACATATAAAGGGATTAGAATAATGTCAAAGGAAATTGCGATCACCATCATTCACGACAAAGACCGTGTATACCCCTGCCACTCCTACATCCACTTTACTTTTCTCTAGAACACTCCGTATCACTACGGATATCCACTTCCATTGGATAAATCCATCGTATAGTTACATACGAACTCGAAGGAACTTTCTCGATGATGGATTCTGGTTCAAGAGAAATTGGATAGGATTATTCAGATGTCTTTTCTCTTTACCTTCTCTCAGGTTGCGAGGGCTTCTAGGATTAGGAGAGTACACCTATTACGCTTATTGGATAGTCTTCTTCTAAACCTTAGGCTGGTGCCGAAGGGTAGGGAAAGAAGAAAACCAATTAGCCTAAAGAAGGTGTACAGAAGGTAATAAGTAAAGGCATAATAAAGGGATTGGAGTGAGGGCGGGTAAAGTATATGGTTACTGTCGTAAATCAGGATAATGGAAGAGGCGTTACTAGGAATACCAGTTAATTTTTTTGAAACATTTTCATGTTTCAGTTTCACTGTGCAATGTTAATTGAAAACTGTTTTCCCAGTTGGAATCTACTCCAGGGTATGTATTTACCAGATCAGTTTCTCACATCTACATGTTATTACGGATGGTGAGTGGGAGTAAGATATTGGGAATTGGGTGATTAGATCCTCATTATATCGGAATTCTTAGTAATTGGTGATATTTGAGGAAATCATCTGGATTTTGCCGGATGGCAAATATTTGGTTTTGAATATCCGTTGTTATGCACTAATTTCAAACTGGTATATCTATACATTTATTTTATAAAGTGAGATATAACTTTTTGATATTGTGTCTATGACATTTACCTATATCAGTTGGTGATTAGGTAAGGTGCATTCAACAGCAGTGTAATTCTTCTTAACCATACTACAGTTTTTCAACCTACGACGCACAGGTTTTGAGTTGTTGAACTCAGGAGACTTGTACAAAGTATTGAATGTTGTCCAGTGTCCATTAAGACAAAGAGGTTGGTACTCGTACTATATTCTGTTTACTTGTGACTTCTCCAGTTCTGGACAAGTATTTCGTTGAAATGCAAAGTCCAGATATTGAGAAGTTATAGGTATAAGAATAAAGTAGAGAACCATTTGTTAGAAGTATCAGGATTCTTCGAGGAAGTCGAAGATGTAGATACTTGTGTTTCATATTCCGTTGATAGTAATGGTTTTGAGAACTTGCTTCTCTTTCAAGTTACTCATATATGGATGCACTCCTAGATGAGTAATGCTGATCGTCATCTTTCTATTTGGTTGATATGCACTGGAGACAGCTGCATGATTTGAATCTAGTTCCAATTAAATTAGTGCTTTTGTTTCTATATCAGATATATATAGAATCGATTTATATCTTAACGATGTTAAGGCATAGGGAGTTGTCCGGCTGATGCTTAAAACCAGAATCCGGATAAACTCAAGGCACGTTTCAGTAATGGCAGTTTGTGGGTTATCCCGGGCTTTGACGAGGGATAACTTTCTACCATCAGGAAGATCAGTATTTATATTGTTCTTGACTCGCCACAGTTTTAATAAAATGGATTTTTTCAGAAAAACAAAAGTGGGAGTATGGTAGAACTAGAAGTGATTCTAGAACCACAACGATTACTGGAAATTTAATAAACCTAAGTATTCAATTGGATTTGATGTTACATTAGCCACTCCGCAGATTTGGTGAGTAACCTCAGGCACCCGAGAGCTACATCGGTCTTCTCAGAAACGGTGACAGGGAGGTTCTTGTTTACCCAGACTTTCCATTACTACTGTTCTAGACTATAAGACCCGGCAGGAGGATGAGTATAGCGTCATTCTAAACTAGCTTTGGAAGTGCACGTGTATATGACTCTGCCAGAGGGTTGTTGTAGTCAGTGGAAGCAGCGGAAGCATAAAGGGCAAGTAGCTTATGTTTATTTATAGACTAAAGCAGGTATAGCGGAAATAGATCATCTATTTTTGATGTGACAGTCATAGGTCTTGACTTCATCAGAATGGGAGATGTATCTGCCAAGAAGGTAGTAGAGAGTGATGTCCAGGTATTGGATGACATGCACTTAATAGGAAGAGAAATTCCTATACTACGATCGGTTATACTGTGGTTGTCACAAAGTAGTTTCTCCACATAGGATATAAAAATAATATCAAGTTTCCTGGTTACTAGATCTATGTTTTTAGATCTAGATTTGGGAAGTATCCAAATTTGGGTACTTTGAAATTAAATGGACGACTCCTGGCATGGTGGTCTACCTGCAGGTGGTGGAGTCAACCTCTCTAAAGGTGTCTTACAGACTAAAGGGGAGAGGGTTCTACATGATTAGCATATCACTTGCTTAGGCAATTGATTTAATCATGAAATGTCAAGTACCACACTAGATATTGTTTTTGCGCTAGCTGCAATAAACATATATTAATCCAATCCTGGAGAAACATTGGGAAGCAGTTTATGAACATAAGTGAATGTTCTTGGAATATGGTAACGACAGCCTCCTTCAGGAAACATTTATCATTCAAGCTTCCAAGGTGACCTGGATGACAGAGTGACTGTCGGAGTTATACTTTTTCCCTCTTCTGAGGGACAATATGTTGGACAGGTGGTCCAAACGGATACTGAGGAAAGGCATGGCGCAGAATACTGATTAAATTCAGTGGACGATACAGTCTAAGTAGTTTGCTGGATTTGGAGTTCATTTGTGAACTGGGTCCCATCAGATATCCAGACAAATTCTAAGACAGGTATTGCTCATTTCGGGAGATAGTTTTCTCCGCGAAGTTGAGATACAGAGAGATACAGAAAGAAACATTGGAGCGGATCCACTCACTGAGGCTATTTCTCGAACGCAATCATTTTGGCAAACGGGCTTTGCGAACCTGATTAGTAGAGATGTTGGGTGTTCGGTATCACACGGGCTGTGAGTATGCGACATCGCAATAATTGGCCTTAAGTGCAAGTGGGAGATTGTTGGCTATAGTGCCCTCAAGGCAATTATCATAGTCGCGGACTTGTGATTATGATGATTGGGTGAGGACCTATACCGATAAAGCGGTCTTACTCAAGATGATAGTATGCTATCTGGTTTGTCTTTATCATCATATACATATTGATAGAGCCCGTAGGATTCTTGCTTGACTGCCAGAATTGTGATGGCGATCACATACGTGGGAGCTAGGGGTCTATAAGCACATCCTTAAATGTCCCTAGTCGTGGGAGTATCGAGACCGGGCAACAATACTCCAGTGTAGACTAGTGTATACTGATCGATACCCCGACGAGGGGCGGTGGCCAGGTCTCACAAGCCATAAGTGTTAGTTTATTCAACTAAGATAGTATACAGGTGCTCATTGGGTTATGAGTACACTGGACGGACTCGCCGGGAACCTGCTAGTTGGTATTATACCTATTATCAGATAGCAGTTCCCAGGTGACATGTGTACAGGTTAGTCTGTCGACCTGAGATCATCATTTGTCTCGTGTGAGTTCTCACTATGCTTTGATTACTACCCTACCACGGCTTAAAGGAGTCGTGCAATCAGGTTTTAGTTGGGTACAGTCCCGAGCCACATGGAGGCAGTGATCGGATCGTCGGGGATTCGTCTCCCCCGGTATTGGGGGTTGATGTCGCATTGTATACGAATGGCCATCACCATAAATCCGTGGCCACGGTGGACGAGAATTATCGATCCAGGATCGATAATTTCTCAGGTGGTGATGGGTTTCATACAGACACTAAACATCGCGTTGTTGGGGGTCTGACTTTATCCACCCCCTTAGACTCGATATGCAATACTCTTAGACGAACAGACCGGACTGTACGGATATTGTCACTGTCAGGCTCAGTAGGGGTTTCAGGATGAGTTTGCTCGTCGACCTCCCTTTCGCTCAATACCTGGGTAGCCATTACGTACAGCTAGTGCCGCTGACGTGCTTGTGGTTAAACCCACTGCCAGCGTATTGACGAGTCTTTAGAGTCCCACACAGAGGGTTTTCACGGTTCAGGCAATATGGTGTACATGAGGTATGTTGATGCATACAGGTGTCCGATTAAATATGTGCACATGCTGCGCAGACTTTAATCGGACGGTTGATAATACTAGCGGCTTAGGATTAAGCTAGTTTATTAAATCAGGTTTTGATTTAATAATTTACATATGTATTTATATATATGTATTCTAGTATTATTGTTCGCTATTTATTTTCTCTCTTGGCTATTCGTATTTTTGTACGAATACGCGTATATGCATTTCGATGCATGAACCGGGAAGTATTCCGTATTTTATACGGAATAGCTTCTAGAAGATGCCACCTCATTAGTGATTTTCTTTTAGAAAATCAATTAGGAAATAAGGTGGAAAAGCTGACAAGGCAAAGGCATGGGCATGAGTCAAAGCATGGTGCAAAGTATGGATGGATTTGTTTATTACAATTATTGGAAAAGGAAAATGATTTTTTGTGGGGATGAGAGAGAGGGGCCGGCCACTTCCATGTGATTGCGGTTCATTTGTTTTTTTTTATTAATTCACACTTGCATTTCTCCCGCTCTCTCATTCACTCAAAAGCTCACAAAAGACTTAGCCATTCTAGCTCATGCCAAAAAGCTTCATCACTTCCATGCATCTTCTATGGTTGCTCCATGGAGCACATAAATGAGAGAAAATTGTAGTGACACTTTCATGCACCCCCACTCTCCATCGCTAGCGACTTTGGAGCGTAGGTTATCTCGTTTGTTGAGGTTGGAGCTTGCGCCGTTTCCCTCGGGTGGATCATCGGACATGGAGGAAGACCACCAACCAAACATCATCAAAGGATCACTAGGAGCTTGGAATGAAGACCGAAGGACACGGATCAACTCGGTATAACGATTCTAACTCTTATTTAGTTTGTTAGTTTAGGGTTTAAGGTCGATCCGTAAATCGGGTAGCGGTAGCGCCAGTTTAGAAAAATTTTATTCCGCATTTTGGCCACGTTTCGATGGCCGGGGCGCTGCCGGAACCCTTCATCATATACATGCATTATTCTCGGTCCCGCACATAACACATATGTACTCCTATTTCGTTTTACCTGAGCCAGTAAAAGCTCTATGTAGGACTCTAAAGACTCGTCAATACACCGGCAGTAGGTGATGATCACATCAAGCACCCACAAGCGGTCAGAGGTACTAGCTGGACGTAACGGCTACCCGGGTATTGAGCGATCAGAAGATCAGCAAGTAAGACTGCTCCAACTCCTGCAAAAGCCTGACGGTAACACTTGCCGTACAGTCCGGTCTCCTCGTCTGATATGTCGCATATCAAGTCTAGGGGTGGTAAACATCAGAACACAATAACCGATAAGTCATGCCGACGTGAGGCTCGTAACGGGTCGAGAAACTGCTGGTAACACTTACCAGTAAATCTCTAAATCAGCCCTGGCTAGGGACTTCCCTGTTATGGTCAATCGAGCACAGCGCAACATCAACCCCCAATACCGGGAGAGACGAAACCCCTCCTATCCCTCATTGCCTCCATGTGACTCAGGACTGTACCCAAAAACCACCGTTTTGCATGCCCTCTTGGACGTGGTAAGGTGGAAATCAAAGCACAGTGGGAATCACATAAGACTCTATGATGATCTCGGGTCTACAGACTAACCTGTACAAGTGTCACCAGAGAACTGCCATCTGACGTGAGGTATAATACCATCTGGGAGTTCTCGGCGAGTCCGTACAGTGTACTCAGTCTCCACTGAGCACCCGTATACCATCTCTGATGTCAAACACCGATGGATATGGGATCATCCATCGCCCATCTCATGGGTTGAGAAGCGTATACGCTAATCTACTCTGGTATGTTGATGCCCTGTCTCGATACTCCCACGACTAGGAACGTTAAAGGATGAACTTATGGACTACCATGGCCCCACTAGTATGATCTGCATCATAGTCCTGGTAGCCAAGTACACATCCTAAAGACTTTACCAACATGTAACCATAAGACAGTATCAAGAGACAAGTATACATGTTAAGATATAGATCAACCAGATAGCATATTATCATATCGAGCAATATAGTCCTCTGTATATATGTCCAAGCATCCAATATAATATACATCATATGTACAATACTGGCCTCTAGGGCATACATACAACTAACAATCTCCCACTTGCACTTGGGCCAGTTGCTGCAGTATCGCATACCGAGCATACCGAAGAGTCTCTCAAACTGTATCTGGGGAATGGCTTTCGTGGGTGGATCTGCTGTGTTGTTCTTCGTTTCAACCCTCCTGACCTTGATCTCCCGGAGATCAACTATCTCCCGGATCAGGTGATACCGCCTCAAAATATGTCTAGATTGCTGATGGGACCTGGGTTCCTTCGCCAAAGCCACCGCTCCATTGTTATCACTATACAAAGGTATTGGATCCTTAATGGATGGAACCACTCCAAGTTCAGTTATGAACTTCTTGATCCAGACAGCCTCTTTGGAAGCATCGTTGGCAGCGATGTATTCAGCCTCCATTGTCGAGTCTGCCACGGTTTCCTGCTTGGAACTCTTCCAGAATACCGCCCCTCCATTGAGGGTAAAGACAAATCCCGAGTGCGACTTAGAGTCGTCCTTATCACTCTGGAAACTCGAATCGGTAAAGGACTCCACTTGGAGTTCTCCATTACCATACACCAATAGCATCTCTTTAGTCCTTCGCAAGTACTTGAGAATGCTCTTCACAGCTGTCCAGTGACTCTCTCCAGGATCTGCTTGATACCTACTCACTACACTTAGTGAGTGTGCTACATCGGGTCTGGTACATAGTATCGCGTACATGATAGAGCCTACTGCCGAAGCATAGGGTATCCCTTGCATGCGAGCTCTCTCCAAATCAGTCTTGGGAGACATCTCTTTGGAGAGAGCGAGTCCAGAGATCATGGGTAAAAACCCACGCTTGGATTCTTCCAAACTAAAACGCTTTAGTATGGTGTCAATGTACCTGGATTGGGATAATCCCAGTATCCGTTAGATCTATCTCTATAGATCTTAATCCCCAAGATGTAGGAGGCATCCCCTTGATCTTTCATTGAGAATCTTTATGATAAGAAGAGCTTGACCGATTGCAGCATAGGAATGTCATTTCCTATTAAGAGTATGTCATCCACATACAATACAAGGAAGACAACCTTACTCTCTGCCACCTTCTTGTATATACAAAGTTCATCTACGTTTTTTACGAAATCAAACTCTTTGATAACAACATCAAAGCAGATGTTCCAACTCCGCGATGCTTGCTTTAATCTATAAATGGATTTAAGCAGCTTACACACCTTCCCGCTGCTCCCACTAGCTACGAAGCCCTCTGGCTGAGTCATGTACACGCTCTCTTCTAAATCACCATTTAGAAAGGCGGTCTTAACATCCATTTGCCAGATTTCGTAGTAATGATATGCAGCGATGGCAAGCATGATCCGGATGGATTTAAGCATAGCCACTGGAGAAAAGGTTTCGTCATAATCCACACCTGGTCGTTGACGAAAACCCTTTGCAACAAGTCTAGTTTTGAAAGTCTCCACTTTCCCATCTACACCTTGTTTTTTCTTGAAGATCCACATGCTCCCAATGGGTTTTACCCCTTCAGGAGCATTGTAACGTTTCAAAATAATAAAATATTATTTTTGCGAATTTTTATAATTTAATATTATTTTAATGAATATTTTAATATTCTGGTATAATTAAAAACAAATAAATAGGGAAAAATTATGGAAAATTCTAAAATAGGGTATTTTATGGAATTATGCCATTTTTAAGTTTTTATGATTAGTTATGTGCTAATTTAGTGCTAATCGCGATTAAAAATCGCTAATCGGATTTTTAGCATTTTTGTGCAAAAATTTGCACATATCATTTTCCACACTTGTTACCTGTTTTGGGGATATGGTTGCTTAGGGTTCACCATGGTGGGAGGAGAAGAGGAAAAGAAAAGAAAAGAAAAAGTATGATGATGATGAGAGAGAATGACAAGGTCAAACCTCTTTTGACCCATGCCCCCCATCATTTTCCTTCTCATTTTCTTTCCCCTCTTCAAGAATTCTGCTCCTGCTCCCTCTCCCTCCCTCTTCATAAAACCCTAGATCCACCATGAAATCCACCCCAAAACCCTTTTCCCATTTCACAAAAAATGTTCCCGAGCTCACTAGCTACACATTGAACCTAGCAAGATTGGATTTGGAGGACTTTGAGCAACTCAAGAATTTTCTTGAGTTACCAAAGGAGGTAAATTCTGGACCTATTAGAGTAGTATTTCGTTTCTTGTGCATCAATTATAGTTTCATGTCGATATGGTGTCGTTTGGTGGATTTGTGAAACATCAAGTTAGGGTTTAGGGTTTGATCTGAAATCAAAGTGAAATTGAGGCTTGTGGTGACCTTAGAACCCCTTGTGTGATGTTAAATTGGACCCAAACTTGAACTAGAAACCAGAATACGGATTATGGAATTGATATCGGGGAAAACTATGAATCTGTGATCGTATTTAGGAATCTGCTATCACCCCGAGACCCCAAAAATAAAACTGAGTTGACAGTGAGATGTGCAGGAACCATGGAACCACCACACCAAACCCTAGCCCCCAACTCCAATTCCCGGCTACAAATTTATTCCCTCTGGCCGCAAATTGCGACCAGACCTGCACCAAATTCGGTCTTTTTGGTTCTGTAGCTCCTACATGTGTAGACTAGACCCCTGGCATGTATAGATTTGTCTAATTTGACCTAGAGTGAAATCTGGAGCCTATTTCCTAAGTTGCTGTTTTGGATTCGTGCTTCCGTATTTCCGTATTGTGAATTATGAGTTTGCGTATGGTGTTTTACCTCGACTACTTGGCGTTTATACGACGATATCGAGGGTTGTTGATGGTTTTGGAAGCGTTGTCCATAGGTTCTAACCTATAGATCATAGCGTATCGTTTTGGGTCTCGTATGTTGTTTTAGTATCGAATTGGTTTTTATACGCATTTGTGATACATTAATGTGTAGGTACCCCATGAAGACTTCGGGACGACAAGCAAAAACGTGGTGACGTCGACGGATAAAGACGCAAGGTGAGTAGATTTATATCTACGGGGAGAAGTCGGGTGGATGGCGTATAGCACCCCCGCAGTCCGTGGTGATGTATACGAATACGTATACACACATATATTTATTATGTGTTGTTAGGATTATTGATGGTGATAATGGATTTATTGATGATAAGGATGTATTGGTTTAGTATAGTGCGAAACCCTAGAGTAGTGGTTGTACTCACACATACACGTACACATATACTTGCATACATTCTTTCATCTATCTGTGCGCATATGGAGGTGTGTATATCTACACATGGGTATGGGACTATGTGTTCATATACGGGATTGAGGATGATACGTGGGATTGAGATGAGTCGATGAGATTTGATTGAGGCCGTGAGATTCGGCGATATGACAGAGTTCGTATTTGAGATGTGATATGATGGTAGTGATACCTGTCATGTGATGAGATAATGTGATATTGACTCAGATTTAGGTGGTTTTCATACCCCTCCCTCCCGACTGATTGTTGGGTCCGTAGTTTGCATAGTAGGCGTTAGACTAGATCCGAGTCATACCTATTTCAAAACTAACGAATCGGGGATATTTTAAAGATAGGCAAAAAGTATTCTACGGATATTTTCAAACGACGCATCTTTTCTTAAAACACCGTAGCCCTTAATTTACCAAAAACCCTGATTCGTTTTATTTCAAAAGGCAAGGCTGCATGATATATTTATCGAGATAGATTCCTTACTGTTGCGTTGATTATTCGATTCCGCATGTTCATGCTATTTGCATTGCATTGCTTTTGTTCATTGATATATTACAGTCATGCTGCTAGGACACCAACACCATTATCGATGATGCGTATGTTCCACGTACACTGGTTTGCCGGCTCACACACTTCATCATCGATAATTGCCATGTCACTACACTGTAGTACTGTTGCATTCAGGATATAATTCTTGCATGACGGACTGATATGCTTACATTTCTTTTACATGTCACATACATCATGCTTTCTGATTATACGCATTGAGAGTTGCTGTTTCCATGATATTTCTGGATTTTGGGAACCGTAGGTATTTCAAAATAGAATATGTCATTGCTTTAAAAACCCGGTTACCCTTGATATGATATTTCAGTGCGTCCACCATGTGTTTTCTCGGTGCTGAGAGCGACATGTGAAACCCGATTCGAGGAGTGGACGAGCCGATTGCGGGTACATGGTGGACCCGGTATGGTTCCCCTCGGCAAGATGATCGAAGGATTTTGCCGATTGAGCCTGGAGGTGGGCGAGTACCTACCGGTGATTAGTTGGACCTGGCGGTCATCCGGAGGATACCGACCAGAGTCGATAGATGGATATGGGCGTACTGCTGGGGCCGAGAGCCGATTCCGCAGATGGAGCCCGATATATGATGATTTACGTGCCGATGATGGGGACAGTTTTCATGATGTTTTCGAGTGTCGATGCTGGGCACTCCGGTTCCATGATTTTGACATGTCGCGAGGGACACATGTGGTTTATATCCTCATATTTCCATGCATATGCTGATGATATTTACATGCATGGTGGTTATTGTCATTGGGTGACGAGTGGACGGGATCCACGTACATGCAGATTGATTTAATTGATCATACCTCACATTTATGATATGCTATTACCTGAGGCACTGACACGAGCACTTGGCACTCCACTCATGTATAGAGATTACATTGCCAGTTTAGCATGCTTCAGACTTGTTCATATTGAGGTTTATATATATATCTGATCGTATTGACCTAGGATGGTGTAACACCTTAGAATGCGTTTTGTGGCTAATTATATTTTAATATATGGATTTTAATAAAAAGTTTACCTATGTGGGTTTTAATTATTTTATCCTATTTAATAAATATTTTATTAGATTTTTCCTAGGCTTGCACACACTTGTGCATGATAACTAGGGTTGTAATTTGGGGTTAAACATGATTGGCAATCATGGTTAACTAACCATTTTCCCTAATCTAGTTTTATATTTTGTTTAAGAGTTATGGGTTTTTAAGTGTGCATGGTTGTTAAAATAAAAAGGGTTTTATTTTGATTGTTATTGTGTTGACTTGGTGAGAGAGAAAGAGAGAGGGTGTATTATGAGGAATGATGGCTTGCCCATGCCTTCATTTAAGGGAGAGAGGGAGAGAGAGAGGGTTGACTAAGCATAGCTCTCATTTTCCCTTTCCTTCTCATTCTCTCACTCTCATTCTCTCACACAAACACACACACACCGACACATTAACAGCAGCAGCAGAGGCAAGCAGCAGTAACAGCAGAGAGCAGCAGCAGCAGAGGCAAGCAGCAGCAACAGCAACAGAAACAACAACATCAACATCAGCAGCAGAAACATGCACCAGCATCACCAGCAGCAGTAGCAGCTCAGTCCCACCCCTTCTCCTGCTTCATACGGTTCTTTAGGGTATATTTTCTGAACCCATCTCTCTTTTTCATAGCTTGTATGCTTATTAGCGTCGGTTTATGTTAATTAGCTAGTTTAGTGCTAATTATGGTGATTTATGTGGAATGTTGATTAAGTGGTGATTGTGTTAGTTAACCCAACCTATTTAAGTGTTGTTAGGGTCACCTTAACTGAGAATTGACCCAAATTTCACTAAAATACCATAAGGTTTGCTTTTTGTGCAAAATTAGCATTTTTAAGCGATATTATGGCATTTTGTAATCTGCTTTTGACCCGGACCCTTCAGGGTAAAATTGAGGATACTGGAGCATGCTCATTAGGTCTAGAGCACACCACCAAAAAACGAGCTCCTATCTCCAAACCCAGGCCGCAGATTTATTAGGTTTGGCCGCAATTTGCGGCCATGTAGGGGGCAAGGGTGTTGGGGTCTTGGCTAGGGTTGTCTGCTGTTTTGTCTAGTTTTTGGCATGTCTAGTTTTGTAAGATTTGACCTGTAGGAAAATCTGGGATCAAATGTCGTATTTCTAGTTCATTGTGTTTGCGCGGTACACGCGATACGTGAGATCCAGCGTGTCGCGGCGTGTCGCGGTAGTTTTAGACACGTATACACACGTTTTAGCATATCGTGCACACGCGAGTTTAGTTCGCGACGCGAGTTTCTCGTTTGGGTTTGATATCGTGTTTTGCGAGATATTTACTTATATAAGTATTCCATGTCTAAATTGCAGGTTTGCAGGCGGGGACTACGGACACTGCCACAGGGGGGAGCAGGAGGTAGGATTCACCTAGCGTGGAGTGTAGGTGAGTAGATTTAACATCTACAGGGGAATCGCCCGCATGGCGTTATGCGTCTGGCCTAGAATTCTAATACTTGTCTTATATTCTATGTCATTGTTAGAATTGCGCATTTACCCTATTTACTTAGATATAGTTGTACTGTGACTAGTAGCCGTAGGACACTGCACAAATTATTAACGATTCATGTTGCACGAGCACTGATTATATGCTACACACACCGTCAATAATTGCCATGTCACACACAAACCACTTATAGATACTATATTGCTTGGTTAGGGACCTTGTGACATTGATTCGTACTGCTTATCACATATGATATTACCATACCTGTATACCTATAGAGTATTGTATCATTAGTGATAGGAACACATACCCTTTACGATACATCTACATGTATACCTTACTCATATTTTACTTATACCTAGTGGGGTATACCATATCATTTACTTATATGTAGACACCTATACTTAGCTGTATCTTATTGATTTCGCATACATCTGGTTTCAGCTACATATTTTCATTCATATGCTCGCATTTCAGATATATCGCACATATTTATTCCTGATTTTGCGCATTGTTTATTTGGATTTTACATGATGTTTTCTGGATTTTGGAACCGCGGGAGTTCATGAAATTATGCATACATTGAAAGACCCGGTTTCCTTGATATGATATTTGCGCATCCACCATGAGTTTTATTGGTGCTGATTTATATATACCCCTACGAGGAGGCGTCGAGGCCATAGAGGGTACATGGTGGGACCCGGTATGGTTCCCCTCGGCAAGAAGATCGATGGACTTTGCCGATTGAGCCTGGAGGCGGGCGAGTACCTACCGGTGACAGTACCAATGACTCGGCGGGGATCATGGAGATACTGTTGGGAGTCATGTACGTATGCATACGTCGAAAGGCGAGGGTCAGAGCTAGGCACTCGTGCTTTCGGGATAGCGTATGATACGCGATCTGGATTTCTGTGTCGATGCTTGGCACATGGTTTTCATGATATTTCTTTAACACCTTTGTATATATAACAGGGGATTTAGCCGTTGTTATATATATACCCTTACACCAATATTAGTGGAGTGGGACGCTAATATATGTGTATTGACCCCATCATATTTATTTCTGCATATATAAATATTTAGGATGCTAGAATCTTACTTGAGATGTGATTTGGGATATTAGGTGATTCATTGAGATTGGATACAGGATACCTATGAGATTGTCGATTTGTACATTCGGGATATAGGAGATTACTCGATATTGTACATTGGGAAGATGTGAGACTTATATGATATGAGAGCCCAACTTGGGGGCTGATTTGAGGAATTGGGATTTGAGTGTCTTGATGGATTGTGATCCTACCACGATGTCAGGTTTCCGTGGGAACGACATATTTCACTCCATACCTCATACCTATTCACTTATGCACGGTTTCATATATTGGTAGTACCTGTTAGTGTACCCTTATGATTGCTGCATATCTACTTTCTCATATCCCTACCGCATAGTTATTGCATACTATTATCATGTTATTATTGCTTCACATATTGATTGTACCTGCTAGTGTACTTTCCTTTATTCTGCATTTCACATGACTTGTTATTACTGCAATTGTTTATCTTAGATTCATGTTGTACGTACATACCTGCGATTACCTGCATATGTTATCTACTATTCACGAGTTGGCAACTCACCCCCATTGTGCTACAAGTGTTGCAGGGTGTTCCCCAGAGTAGTCGAGGCAGGCTATTCAGCTATTCATCTATCATCTTTTGCTACAGATACCGCATCAGCTCATAGTACTATTTGCTTAGGTGGGTTGGATGATTATCTGTATTTCATATTGTACATTCGTTGTGTCTTGTACTCTCCATCTACTAGTATGTTGTTGACTTAGAGACTTGGTGAAGACGTTATTATATAATATTTGTGGATTTGTTGTCTTTTATATACAGTTTCCTTCCTATTGTCTCTTATTTCTTCGCTACGGCGTTGTATATTTATGATGTGATTGTTTTCCGTCTTTGGGCTAGTTTTTACAAAAAGGGGTGTTGCCAAAATTTTAAGAAAAGAAAGTGGGACTTTTAAAGAATTTGGGTTGTGATTTCAATGTTTCAAAATACTTTTATTATCTTTTCCGTATTTTCTTGGTTTAGATTTCTTGGTTTGGCTTTCTTTTACTGCGTTACGTCTTTAGGCGTTGCGTAGTATTAGGGCCGTCACGTGCCAATTTCGTGTCGTGAAAAAGTTGGTATCAGAGCGCTAGGTTTTACCTTTCGGAGTGTAGGATGACCTTGGTATGATGGAGTAGGTAGCTTAAGCAGAGTGACGTAGAGTGTGTATGTCTGCAGCATACCCACGATGCGGTACTTCGCCTTAAGTGACCTAAGTACAATTGCTTGAAATTCCTTCCTTGATGATTCATATCCTTGAGATTCGATTCCTTATTCTCATCGAATATTATATCTATTTATAACCTTTCCGCCGATCACTATGGGGACTCAGAGTGATGCAACGAGGGCCGAGGTCAGAGTTGGCTCGGGTGAGACGAGTACTGACCAGGATGGCACTTTAGTTGCACAGGTGTAGACGGATCAGCCTACGACATATACTATTGATAGACTTTTGGCAGAGATGCAAGACTTCCGCCAGACGATGAGTTCATTGGTTGATGTCGTTCGGGAGCTACGACAGGAGGTTGTCACCCCTGTTACTCAGTTGTCACTTACGATCAGCATGCAGCAGTCTGTCACCTACACAGCACCAGTGGTTGCAGCTCCAGTTGACGAGGCACATATTCCAGAGACTCAGAGAGTTCCAGGACAGTGGAGGACTCGTACCAGTGTACCAGCCCAGAGACAGAGGTTTGGTCATCGAGACAGATTTCGTGGTCGTCGCAGGAGTAGCAGAGGCTAAGGACGAGGACAGTCGTTCAGCTCTCATCCCCAAGATGGTCAGCAGACAGCGCGTGGATGATTTCGATGCGGGAGCCTTCAGCACTTCGTCAGGGATTGTTCCTTAGCACCTCGTCAGAGTCGTATTCAGAGAGGCCGTGGACGTGGAAGGTTCGCTCAGAGGGCTCAGCCTACCAGAGGAGTTCAGCCAGTTATGGGTAGAGGGCAGGTACAGGAGTTTGCTTCTACTCATTGGGACGCGCAGGCGTCCAATGTGGAGTTTTCAGGTATCCTTAATTCGCATGTTCTTTTGATGTATTCGTTTGTTTTTCACACTTGTACCGTGGTTGGGTAGATTAGTCGTAGTTTGTGTTAACTTCTGTCAGCGATTCTTTTGTTGCGCGACACGTATTCAGTTGTGTGCCAATCGGATAGGAGATAAAGATTCGTCCGTCGTTTGATCCTTCTAGAGATGTTGGATTTGACGTTCTCCTGGGCACGGACTGGTCATCTACGTGCTAGGCGTCTATGGACTACCGTGAGGAAAACAGTTAGGTTTTGTTTTTCCCGGCGAGTCAGTTCTTGTTATGCAGGTGGATAGTTGTGCCGCCTCTCACAGCTAGAATTCAGCCTTTTTCGCTAGTCGGCTTTTGAGGAGATGTCGTGGATTCTTGGCGTTCATTCGTGATACCGGAGCCACAGTGGGATTGTTGGACCGGGTTCCTTTCTAGCGAGAGTTTTTCCGACGTTGTTCCGGATGAGCCGGCGAAGCTTAGGGAGCTTAAGGATCAGCTGCAGAGTTGTTGGTTGAGAAGTTTTGTGCGTCTGAGTGTTTCACTTTTGGAAGCTCCTATTTCTGTTCGTCGAGGAGGAAGACGGCAGTTTGGGGTTGTGTATCGACGGATCGTTAATCGAACCAGCTTACAGTGCGGATAGGTATCCTTCACCTCGCATTGACGATTTCTTTAATCAGCTCCAGAGTGCGAGACATTTTCTAAGTTTGTTTGGGATCAGGTCATCATTATTGCGGATTCGGAGTGATGGCATTCCGAAGACTGCCTTATGCGTGCTACGGGCTTTGTGTGTGTTAGTGAGTCATTGGATTCAATGATGCCCTAGCAGCATTCGTAGATGTGATGAACCAGATTTCTTCAGGCCGTTCCTCGACCAGTTATTGTTGTACTATTTACGACATTCTGGTCTATTTAATGTGTCTTGAGGGACAGAAATAGCACTTCAGGATTTGTTATGCAGATACTGGGAGAGCCCCAGCGGTCTGCTAGATTATCAGAGTGTTTCTTCAGGCTTGTTGTGTTGACTCCTAGGTCTTGTTGTCATGGGAGACGGTTTTTGTATGGTCCCGAGGAAGATCGTGGCCGTACAGCTTAAGGCCCAGACTTGTGAGCAGGACGGAGGTCCGCAGATTTTTAGGCTTAGCAGGTTCTTACCGCCGTTTCGTGCAGGATTGCTAGAGTAGTGCTGCACCGTCGACTGAATGGACCGGAAGGGAGGTTTCTTTTCTGTGGACTGAGGCATGTGTGCAGAGTTTCAGCAGTTGAAGATTCTGTTAACGACTGCAACAGTTCTTTCTTTTCTTTCTGGTTCGGGCGACTTTGTTGTTTAACTGTAATGTTTCTTGAGTGGGGCTCGAGTGTGTACTGAGGTGACACTATAGGGTTATCACTTTTGCTTCCCTACATTTGGAGGAAGTATGAGAAGGATGTTCCACTCATGATCTGGAGATGGCCGTGGTGGTTTTGCGTTGGAGATTTGGAGACACTATTTTTTCGAGAGTCGTATCAGATTTTTACGGACCACCAGAGCTTAATGTACATCTTCCTGCAGTGGATTTTGATTGTTGTGATAGTCTTCTGCAGATTTACAGTTCTTGTGCGATCGTTGAGTAAAGCTTAAGTTCGTCTCTACGGAGGGGACAGCTTGCTCATGTCCGCGCCCGACCACTTTTCTTAAATCGCTTTCACGAGACAATGCTCGTTCGTCAGAGATACTTGAGCATACTCGGCTGGGTAATGATTCAGAGTCATTGATTTGTGACAATGGTGTGCTAAGTTAGGGACACGTTTGTGTACCTGATATTATCAGGTAAAGACGTGAAATCCTAGAGCAGGCACATCTGTCAACACTCTATATTCATTCAAGTTCCACCAACATTGACGTGACTTGTGAGATAGTTACGGGTGGACAGGGATGTAAAGAGAAGTTTCAGGTTTCGTTTCAAAATGTCTGTCTTGTTGTGTGCTTGGGTTGAGCATCTGAGACCGGCTGGAAAATTGCAACCTTTAACCTTCCGAAGTAGGAGTGGGAGCAGATCTCCATGAATTTCGTTATGGTTTCTACCCAAGTTTAGTCAGGGTGTGACTCCATTCGGATTCTCGTCGTCCGGTTATACTCAGTTGCTCAGTTGTTCCTTGTTAAGTTGTGTGTTTGTATTAATTGTTGTCAGCAGTTGGGGATCGTCACTGTAACACTTTGAATTTCCGTTTGAATGTCTTTCGTGATAATTAGTGATCATACGTGTTATTATATGTGTGTGCATAGGATTATTAGTTATTTAGTCGTGTTAGCAAATTAGGAAATTTTCCTTTGTAGTGTAAACTTGTACACTTGGCTTTTTTGTAACTTAGGGTTTTTGGTAACTTGTTAACCATTCTTGTGTTGCATGGTTGTTATATTTTTCCCCACCCTTTTATCCAAAACAAAACCCTTTTTCATAATTCAAAATCTAATAAAAAATGAGCCATGGTGTTAGGTATTGAACTTTAACTTTTGGACCCCTTTTCTTCTCTCTTCTCTCTCTCTTTCCCTCATTCTGAAATCCAGCAACCTTCCAGCAGCAAAACCTGAGCCTTCCCTCATCTTTTCTTCTCCTCTTCATGTCTCTTTGATCTCTACACAAATCCTACACAAAAACCACATATTTCCTTCACAAAACCTTAGGGAAAAATGAGTTTTTGAGGTGTTTGGAGGCAAATCTGCGTACTTGAAGGAGGAGCTGGAACTTTTAGTGTTTTATAAGGTCTTTAGAAGGTATAAATTCATGTCTTAACCTTTTTCTCCATAACTTGCATGTTTAGCTTCCAAATATCACCTTTTTGTGCGATTTTAGTGCTATTGAAGGGATTTAGTGTTAATATGTTAAAATTTATGTTGTTGTGGCTTGATTAGCTTGCTAATGAGTTATTAGTGTGGGTTTAGACTTAGGTTTGTTTCAGATTTCAGAAAAATACCCTAAAGTTTGAATTTAGTGCAAAAGTGTGGATTTTAACTAGAATTAAGGCCCTGTAAGATCTGCTGCTACCCGAGATATTTCATAGTGAAACTAGAGGTTACTGTAGCATGTATGGGGGGTATAGAGTGCACACACCAAACCTGGGAGCCCAATTCCCTACCCAGGCCGCCGAAATAAGCATTTTGGCCGCAATTTGCGGCCAGATGGGGGTGTTTTGGGTTGGGGTTTGGGGTGATGGTGTCTGCTGCTATGTGAGTTATTTTGGTATATATATTTTTACAATATCTTTTCTGTATCAAAATCTGGAGTAGAATGCCTATTTTCCCGTATTTTCAATCTTTCGCGACACGCGTGATACGTGTGTGTGGGTTTGGGGTTTCTGCGTATCGTAACGCGTCGGAGTGGCTTCAGGCGCGTAATCACACGTTTTAGCGTATCGCGCACACGCGCGCTTGGTTCGCGACACGAGTTACTAGTTCGGCTTTAATGTCGTGTTTGTGTGATGTCAAGCTTATGTATGATGTATTGTGTAATTCTAGGTTCGCAGGCGAGTACGGCGGACGCCGCGCAGAAAGGGAAGCAAGTTGTTGGCTATACCTAGCGAGAGACTACGGTGAGTAGATTTCACATCTACGGGGATATCGCCCGCATGGTGATCTACGTCAGGGCTGATAGGACCTTATAGTTTCCTTTGTATACATTGACTATTCATGGCTACTATTTAGTGCATGCTGCATTCCCTGCTATTTGGATATAAACTAGAATTGATAGAACAACGCACCATTACTAACGGTCCATGTTGCACGAGCACTCTCCTGCATGTTACACACACACCGTTAGTAATTGCCATGACACTCACACTGTAGAATTTACATCGGATCATTATATTGTAGCTCATCTATATGTGACTTGACATGCTATTTATACTTGATGCATATATCACATCGGATCATTATATTGTAGCTCATCTATATGTGACTTGGCATGATATTCATATTTGATGCACATATCATATCGGATCATTGACTTGCATATTGGTTTGGATTACATGTGATTTCTTGATTTGGGAACCGTGGCTATTTCAAATATGTAATCATTTAAAAACCCGGTTCCCTTGATATTATATTTCGGTGCGTCCACCATGTGTTTCCTCGGTGCTAGAGTGATATATGTGAACCCGAATCGAGGAGCTGGTTGAGGCCGATTACGGGTACATGGTGGACCCGGTACGGTACCCCGGGGCGAGAACGGTTCACTGTGTAGTAGACGGTGAGCCTGGCAGAGGGACTACTACCTACCGGTGATTGGTTGGACCTGACAGTTATCCGGAGGGTACTGATCAGAGTCGATAGATGGATGCGGGGTGATCCGTACTGCCGGGGCCGAGGGCCGATACCGCAGACGAAGCCCGTGGGCTGACCCGGACTGACGGGGCCCGATGGATGAGGATTTGCGTGTCGATGCTGGACACGAGTATTTATGATATTTGGGTGCCGATGTTGGGCACTCGGGATTCTCAGAGATGTACAGGATTTGAGGGCCGATGAGAGTGCCGGCGCCTGAGCTATTTGGGGGATCTGGGTGCATTGATGGACACCGATTATATATTCCACGTTGACATTCCGTGTAGATATCATATTGCCCATGCTCAGCATTTATTATTGTACCTCATCCTGTAGTTATATTACCTGATAGAGCACTTGCATGATTATTGCACATACTGCTTATCACATATTGATATCATCTGTTGGCATATGATAGAGTAGCGCAGTACGTGCATGCTCGCGATCACCTTTATATGTTATCTTTATTCACGAGTTGGCAACTCACCCCCGTTGTGCCACAGTGTTTGCAGGTTGCCCTTCGGAGTAGTCGCGGCAGGCTGCGCTTGCATCTTTTGACACAGATACCCCCATAGTTGGTGTACTAGCTCTTTTGCTGATAGGTGGGTTTTGTGCGGTATCTGTTTATCTTTCAGTTATGTACATTGTTGTATCTAGTATTCTCCATCTACCATGTATGTATTTGACTTAGAAACAGTGTGAGGACGATGATGTATTTTATTTGTATTCTGGTGTCGAGCTTGCTGTGAGCCGACTGTACTTGCAGTTTATTCTATCTGTGATGTTCCCACTTATGGATCTTGATCTTCGCTACGGCGTCGTATATTGATATCTTGGTGATTGTTTACTTAGATTTCTTAACATGTTAGTAAGTGCTTTCATTTAAAACTTATAACACTCTATACTTTCGCTGGTTTGATTTCTGGGTTTTCGGTTCACTTAGTCGCGTTACGCCTGTAGACGTTACGTGGTTAAGTGCCGGTCACGGGCCAAACTTTGGGTTGTGACAAAGTTGGTATCAGAGCGTAGGTTTTACCTTTCGGAGTGTAGGATGACCCTGGTATGATGGAGTAGGTAGCTGTAGCAGGGTAGCGTAGCGTGTGTATGTTCCGCGGCATACTCACGACACGGTACTCCGCATACGCAACCTTAGGACTTGTTGATTTAAATTCCTTCTTGAGTCTATGCATTCTTGCGATTCGATGTCCGTATCTTTATCGAATCCTATTGTTCCTTTCAGCCAATATGCCGCCAAAGACTACGAAGGCGCAGAGAGCGGCCGCGAGGGCCGAGATTCGAGTTGACTCGTCCGAGACGAGGACTGATCCGGGTAGTACACCGGTTGTGCCCGAGCAGGCTGTTCCTGCCGTGACAGATCAGATTGCTATGTTAGGGGCTGGTGTGTAGGAGATACGCCAGACGATGGGATCCAGTATGCAGGAGATGCGCCAGATGATGGGATCTCTAGTTGAGACACTTCGAGCGCAGCGACCAGAGGTAGTTCCACCCGTTGCAGAGACCGCGGTGGTACCCACAGTGTAGGCAGTTGCACATGCGACTACAGAGGTTATTACAGTATCGCTGTCAGAGTTTATGAGGCTGAAGCCTCCGGTCTTCACAGGCACCGATGTGGCCGAGGACCCACAGTCTTTCATTGATAGGATGGCGCGGATATGTCGTTCACTTAGATGCGCAGATGCAAGATGGGTTGAGTTTGCGAGCTTTCGCCTGGAAGGTCTTGCGCAGAAATGGTGCGAATCAGTCGAGAAGGGTAGAGCAGCAGGTCTTCCTCCTATGACCTGAACAGAGTTCGTGGTGCTATTCCTTGCCCGCTTTCTTCCCCTGAGTGTCAGAGATGCTAGAGCACGCAGGTTCGAGTCCTTACGCCAGACGCCAGAGATGTCAGTGGCAGAGTACGATGTGTTGTTCACCGAGCTATCCGTTTATGCTCTGTATCTAGTGGCTAATGAGGAGTTGCGAGTCAAGAGATTTGTCCGAGGCTTGCTTACACCACTATTCCTTGCTATTAGCACGTAGCATTACGAGACATACGCAGCAGCAGTAGATGCAGCATTATTAGTTGAGGAGCGCCTTGCTGAGACTTCGGCAGTCCCAGAGCCGAAGAGAGTTCGTGCAGATACGTCAGTGCAGAGACGGCCTTTCCGGGGTCGTGACAGGCACCTTGCAGCTGGCAGAGATTCGAGACGAGGCTGATTGTTTAGCTCCTATCCCTAGGAGGGTCAGCGACCGTCATCGGGATGTTACCGTTGCGGGAGTTCTTATCATCGTGTGCGAGATTGTCCGGAGGTACCCCGGAGTGAGGCGGCAGCACCGCATGTTACACTACCACCTTCACCACCCCAGACGGCATTGCCGATAGTACCTACTGTTACTCCGCGTCAGACGCATGCACAGAGAGGTCGTGGTCGCCGAGGATTTGTCCATAGAGGACGAGGTGACCGAGGTAGAGGGCAGCCAGCGGCCGGTAGGGGACAGTTAGTTGCAGGTGGAGGACAGGCGCGAGTTTTTGCTTTGACGCATCAGGACGTGCAGGCGTCCAATGCGGTGGTCTCAGGTATCCTTCCTATATGTTCGGTTGATGCACACGTGTTATTCGATCCCGGATCCACGCACTCGTACGTATCCACACACTTTGTGCCGAGTTTGGGTAGAGAGTCCGGTTTACTTGACCAGCCGCTTGTTGTGACTACTCCTGTGGGAGAGTCGTTTGTTGCTAGGCACGTGTTCCGATCCTGTACCATTCGTATTGGCGAGAGGGAG
Source organism: Agapanthus africanus (assembly GCA_030015575.1). NCBI lineage: Eukaryota > Viridiplantae > Streptophyta > Magnoliopsida > Asparagales > Amaryllidaceae > Agapanthus > Agapanthus africanus. Next base: position 216,623,749 of record JASDDO010000004.1, read on the forward strand.
TTGCCGGTCGATTTAATCCTTCTTGAGATGTTGGACTTCGACGTTCTTTTGGGCATGGATTGGTTAGCCACGTGCTATGCTTCTGTTGACTGCCGCGAGAAGACAGTTCGATTTTGTTTTCCCGGCGAGTCAGTTGTTATTGTGTTGGGGGACCGTGGTGCCACCCCACACTGTGTGATTTCTTATTTTCGCGCTGGACAGCTTTTGAGGAAGGGATGTCTGGGATTTCTCTCCTATGTTTGTGATACTAGAGCTACAGAGGTTCTTCTGGATCAGGTTCCGGTTGTTAGCGAGTTTCCTGATATGTTCCCTGACGAGCTTCCTGGGCTACCTCCCGAGCATGATATTTCTTTCTGTATTGACTTGGTTCCTGGCACGGGGCCTATTTCTGTACCGCCTTATCGGATGGCCCCGGCGGAACTTCGAGAATTGAAGGGCCAGTTGCAGGACTTGCTGGATAAGGGACTTATTCGACCCAGTGTTTCTCCTTGGGGTGCTCCAGTCCTGTTTGTAAAGAAGAAGGATGGCAATAAGCGTTTGTGTATCGACTACCGCCAGCTGAACAGGGTGACAGTGCGGAACCGGTATCCTTTGCCACGCATCGACGATTTGTTCGACCAGCTTCAGGGGGCAGGATACTTTTCGAGGATCGATTTGCGATCAGGCTACCATCAGCTGCGGGTTCGACAGGAGGACATTTCTAGGACAGCCTTCCGCACACGTTACGGCCATTATGAGTTTTTGGTAATGTCGTTCGGACTCACCAACGCGCCAGCAACATTCATGAACTTGATGAACCGCATTTTCCAGCCGTATCTTGATCTGTTCATCATAGTTTTCATTGACGATATCTTGGTGTATTCTCGGAGTAGAGAGGAGCACGAGCAGCACCTGCGGATTACACTGCAGACCTTGAGGGAGCATCAGCTTTTCGCCAAATTCTCCAAGTGTGCTTTCTGGCTAGACAGCGTAGACTTCTTGGGGCACGTGATTACACGAGATGGTATATGTGTCAACCCGAGGAAGATCGAGGCAGTTCGGAGTTGGCCTAAACCCACGTCAGTGACGGAGGTTCGCAGCTTTCTAGGGCTGGCAGGCTATTACAGGCGATTTGTGCAGGACTTCTCTCGCATTGCTACACCTTTGACCGAGTTGACCTGGAAGGGAGTTCGCTTCGATTGGACGGAGGAGCGTGAGCACAGTTTCCAGCGGCTACGGGATCTACTGACTACGACACCAGTGCTATCATTGCCTTTAGGATCAGGCGGATTTGTGGTCTACTGCGATGCTTCACGAGTGGGGCTAGGGTGCGTTTTGATGCAGCATGACAAGGTGATCGCGTATGCCTCGCGGCAATTAAAGAAACATGAACAGAATTACCCCACTCATGATCTGGAGATGGCTGCAGTGGTCTTTGCACTCAAGATTTGGCGACATTATCTGTATGGAGAGTCGTGCCAGATATTCACTGACCACAAGAGCTTAAAGTACATATTTCAGCAGCGAGACCTGAACCTTAGACAGCGCCGATGGATGGAGTTAGTGAAGGACTACGATTGTGAGATCTTGTATCACCCGGGCAGGAGAATGTAGTGGCGGATGCTTTGAGCAGGAGGCCCGGGGGTAGTCTATCCTGTTTGAGCGCAGTGCAGAGGCAGTCGTCGGCGGATTGGCAGATCTTATGTGACAGCCGGGTACAGTTCGAGTTTACGCCGATCGGAGGACAGATTGCACATGTTCGTGCACGCCCACAGTTGCTTGACCGTATACTTGAGGCACAGCACAGTGATGACCGCTGTTCAGAGATCAGGACACAGATGGGACATGGAAGATTTTCCGAGTTCGTGATCGATGATCAGGGGATACTACGATTTGGAGCTAGACTGTGCGTACCAGATGCTGAGGGATTGCGGCGCGAGATTCTTGAGGAGGCACATCGGTCGGTATATAGTGTTCATCCCGGTTCCATCAAGATGTACCACGATATGAGATATGTTTACTGGTGGGACGGTATGAAGAGGGACATTGCAGATTTTGTGTCGAGATGCCTAACTTGTCAGCAAGTCAAGGCTGAGCACCAGAGTCCCGCGGGAGAGCTACAGCCGTTACCCATTCCGGAGTGGAAATGGAAACAGATATCTATGGATTTCATTGTGGGTCTACCCAGGACTAGTCGAGGGTTTGACTCCATCTGGGATGATCGTGGATCGTTTGACGAAAGCGGCTCACTTCCTACCGGTGAAGACGACTTTCGGATTTGCTCAGTATGCCCAGATTTACATTGATGAGATTGTACGACTGCACGGAGTTCCGACATGTATCGTGTCCGATAGAGGCACCCAGTTTACCAGCCGGTTATGGCAGAGGCTTCAGGAGGCTTTGGGCACTCGCTTGAGTTTCAGCACAGCATTCCATCCGCAGACCGACGGACAGTCAGAGCGGACTATTCAGACTCTCGAGGACATGCTCAGGGCATGCGTATTAGACTTCGGAGGTAGCTGGGATCATCATTTACCCTTAGTAGAGTTCTCCTACAACAACAGCTACCAGGAGACTATTCAGATGGCACCGTTTGAGGCTCTTTATGGGAGGAGATGCAGATCGCCCACCTGTTGGACGGAGCTCAGTGAGAACAGTATCTTAGGGCCGCAGATTGTGGAGGAGACGACCGCGAAGATTCAGTTGATTCACGATAGGATGAGAGCAGCCCAGAGTAGGCATAGGTCTTATGCGGACCGTCGTCGGCGCAGACTTGAGTTTTCTGTTGGTGATCATGTTTTCTTGAGGGTCTCCCCAATGAAAGGCGTGATGAGATTTGGGAAGAAGGGGAAGCTTAGTCCCAGATATGTGGGCCCCTTCGAGATCCTCGAGCATGTTAGTGCGGTTGCGTATCGATTAGCCCTTCCGCCCAGTTTTCCAGACGTGCACCCCGTATTTCACGTTTTGATGCTCCGCAGATTTCTTCATGATCCTTCGCATGCGATTCAGCACCCGACGATCCAGCTTGAGCGCGACCTTTCCTATGCAGAGCAGCCGGTGATGATCTTGGATCGGCAAGTGAAGAAATTGAGGTCGAAAGAGATACCGTCCGTCAAGATACTTTGGCATGGCCAGAGCAGCGATGAATTTACTTGGGAGACCGAGAGCGAGATGAGGAAGAGGTATCCCCATCTTTTTGAAGGTGCGTATAGTTAGATTTTTTTAAATTCGGGGACCGAATTTCTTTAAGGGGGGTAGATTGTAACACTTTGAATTTCCGTTTGAATGTCTTTCGTGATAATTAGTGATCATACGTGTTATTATATGTGTGTGCATAGGATTATTAGTTATTTAGTCGTGTTAGAAAATTGGGAAATTTTCCTTTGTCGTGTACACTTGCACACTTGGCTTTTTTGTAACTTAGGGTTTTTGGTAACTTGTTAACCATTCTTGTGTTGCATGGTTGTTATATTTTTCCCCACCCTTTATTCCAAAACAAAACCCTTTTTCATAATTCAAAATCTAATAGAAAATGAGCCATGGTGTTAGGTATTGAACTTTGACTTTTGGACCCCTTCTCTTCTCTCTTCTCTCTCTCTTTTCCTCATTCTGAAATCCAGCAGCCTTCCAGCAGCAAAACCCTAGCCTTCCCTCATCTTTTCTTCACCTCTTCATGTCTCTTTGATCTCTATACAAATCCTACACAAAAACCACACATTTCCTTCACAAAACCTTAAGGAAAAATGAGTTTTTGAGGTGTTTGGAGGCAAATCTGCGTATTTGAAGGAGGAGCTGGAACTTTTGGTGTTTTATAAGGTCTTTAGAAGGTATAAATTCATGTCTTAACCTCTTTCTCCACAACTTGCATGTTTAGCTTCCAAATATCACCTTTTTGTGCAATTTTAGTGCTATTGAAGGGATTTAGTGTTAATATGTTAAAATTTATGTTGTTGTGGCTTGATTAGCTTGTTAATGAGTTATTAGTGTGGGTTTAGACTTAGGTTTGTTTCAGATTTCAGAAAAATACCCTAAAGTTTGAATTTAGTGCAAAAGTGTGGATTTTAACTAGAATTAAGGCCATGTAGGATCTGCTGCTACCCGAGATATTTCAGAGTGAAACTAGAGCTTACTGTAGCATGTATGGGGGGTATAGAGTGCACACACCAAACCTGGGAGCCCAATTCCCTACCCCGGCCGCCGAAATAAGCATTCTGGCCACAATTTGCGGCCAGATGGGGGTGTTTTGGGTTGGGGTTTGGGGTGATGGTGTCTGCTGCTATGTGAGTTATTTTGGTATATATATTTTTACAATATCTTTTCTGTATCAAAATCTGGAGTAGAATGCCTATTTTCCCGTATTTTCAATCTTTCGCGACACGCGTGATACGTGTCTGTGGGTTTGGGGTTTCTGCGTATCGTGACGCGTCGGAGTGGCTTCAGGCGCGTAATCACACGTTTTAGCGTATCGTGCACACGCGCGCTTGGTTCGCGACACGAGTTACTAGTTCGGCTTTAATGTCGTGTTTGTGTGATGTCAAGCTTATGTATGATGTATTGTGTAATTCTAGGTTCGCAGGCGAGTACGGCGGATGCCGCGCAGAAAGGGAAGCAAGTTGTTGGCTATACCTAGCGAGAGACTACGGTGAGTAGATTTCACATCTACGGGGATATCGCCCGCATGGCGTTCTACGTCAGGGCTGATAGGACCTTATAGTTTCCTTTGTATACATTGACTATTCATGGCTACTATTTAGTGCATGCTGCATTCCCAGCTATTTGGATATAAACTAGAATTGATAGAACACCGCACCATTACTAACGGTCCATGTTGCACGAGCACTATCATGCATGTTACACACACACCGTTAGTAATTGCCATGACACTCACACTGTAGAATTTACATCGGATCATTATATTGTAGCTCATCTATATGTGACTTGACATGCTATTTATACTTGATGCATATATCACATCGGATCATTATATTGTAGCTCATCTATATGTGACTTGGCATGATATTCATATTTGATGCACATATCATATCGGATCATTGACTTGCATATTGGTTTGGATTACATGTGATTTCTGGATTTAGGAACCGTGGCTATTTCAAATATGTAATCATTTAAAAACCCGGTTCCCTTGATATGATATTTCGGTGCGTCCACCATGTGTTTCCTCGGTGCTAGAGTGATATATGTGAACCCGAATCGAGGAGCTGGTTGAGGCCGATTACGGGTACATGGTGGACCCGGTACGGTACCCCGGGGCGAGAACGGTTCGCTGTGTAGTAGACGGTGAGCCTGGCAGAGGGACTACTACCTACCGGTGATTGGTTGGACCTGACAGTTATCCGGAGGGTACTGATCAGAGTCGATAAATGGATGCGGGGTGATCCGTACTGCCGGGGCCGAGGGCCGATACCGCAGACGGAGCCCGTTGGCTCACCCGGACTGACGGGGCCCGATGGATGAGGATTTGCGTGTCGATGCTGGACACGAGTATTTATGATATTTGGGTGCCGATGTTGGGCACTCGGGATTCTCAGAGATGTACAGGATTTGAGGGCCGATGAGAGTGCCGGCGCCTGAGCTATTTAGGGGATCTGGGTGCATTGATGGACACCGATTATATATTCCACGTTGACATTCCGTGTAGATATCATATTGCCCATGCTCAGTATTTATTATTGTACCTCATCCTGCAGTTATATTACCTGATAGAGCACTTGCATGATTATTGCACATACTGCTTATCACATATTGATATCATCTGTTGGCATATCATAGAGTAGCGCAGTACGTGCATGCTCGCGATCACCTTTATATGTTATCTCTATTCACGAGTTGGCAACTCACCCCCGTTGTGCCACAGTGTTTGCAGGTTTCCCTTCGGAGTAGTCGCGGCAGGCTGCGCTTGCATCTTTTGACACAGATACCCCCATAGTTGGTGTACTAGCTCTTTTGATGATAGGTGGGTTTTGTGCGGTATCTGTTTATCTTTCAGTTATGTACATTGTTGTATCTAGTATTCTCCATCTACCATGTATGTATTTGACTTAGAGACAGTGTGAGGACGATGATATATTTTATTTTTATTCTGGTGTCGAGCTCGCTGTGAGCCGACTGTACTTGCAGTTTAGTCTATCTGTGATGTTCCCACTTATGGATCTTGATCTTCGCTACGGCGTCGTATATTGATATCTTGGTGATTGTTTACTTAGATTTCTTAACATGTTAGTAAGTGCTTTCATTTAAAACTTATAACACTCTATACTTTCGCTGGTTTGATTTCTGGGTTTTCGGTTCACTTAGTCGCGTTACGCCTGTAGACGTTACGTGGTTAAGTGCCGGTCACGGGCCAAACTTTAGGTTGTGACAGTCACTCGCCATCGTTAGGGTTCTCCTTCGATAGTTGTTATCAGGAGACACTCCAATTGGCAACCTTTAGGTTTAGGGGTTAGGTCGTGTCGATCACCAGTCTGTTCTTCTGACTCTGCGTAAGTAGGATTTTGGACCCCAGCTATGTCTAGAGAATTCGGAGATGATCCAATTGATTCAGGTCAGGATGAGAATTGTAGCCAATGCAAATAGAGGTCTTATGCCGACTGTGTTAGGCGTAGACTTAAGTGCGCAGTGGAAAATCATGTATTCCTGCGGATTTTTCCGATGAATGACGTGTTGGATTTTTGGGAAGCTTGTCCCAGGATTTTAGGTCCTTTTGAGATCCTATAAGCGGGTTAGTTTTGTTTCCTTTAATTTGGCACTTCCCCCCAGATTATTGAGTATTCACTCCGTATTCCTTGTGATGATACTTTACAATTATCTTCTTGACCTTTCTCGCATGATTTAGCACCAGGCCATTTAGCTTGACGCGATCTTTCGTTCACCAGCAGCCAATGGTATTAATGGCTCGGCAGGTGGAGGAACATCGGTCAAGGGTCTTGCCATCTGTGAAGGGTTTTCTTGGACGTAGCCGTATAGTGAGGTAATCACTTAGGGGGCTGCGAGTGAGATTTGAGAGCTGTAATCTTCTCCTTGAAGGTACACGTAACAATATATTCTTAAATTCGGGGACGAATTTCTTTTAGGGGGGGAGATTGTAACACCTTAGAATGTGTTTTGTGGCTAATTATATTTTAATATATGGATTTTAATAGAAAGTTTACCTATATGGGTTTTAATTATTTTATCCTATTTAATGAATATTTTATTAGATTTTTCCTATGCTTGCACACACTTGTGCATGATAACTAGAGTTGTAATTTGGGGTTAAACATGATTAGTAATCATGGTTAACTAACCATTTTCCCTAATCTAGTTTTATATTTTGTTTAAGTGTTATGGGTATTTAAGTGTGCATGGTTGTTAAAATAAAAAGGGTTTTATTTTGATTGTTATTGTGTTGACTTGGTGAGAGAGAGAGGGTGCATTATGAGGCATGATGGCTTGCCCATGCCTTCATTTAATGAAGAGAGAGAGGGAGAGGGTTGACTAAGCCTAGCTCTCATTTTCCCTTTCCTTCTCGTTCTCTCACTCTCATTCTCTCACACAAACACACAAACACACACACACATTAACAGCAGCAGCAGCAGAGGCAAGCAGCAGAGGCAAGCAGCAGCAGCAACAGAAACAACAGCATCAACATCAGCAGCAGCAGCATGCACCAGCATCACCAGCAGCAGTAGCAGCTCAGTCCCACCCCTTCTCCTGCTTCATAGGGTTCTCTAGGGTATATTTTCTGAACCCATCTCTCTTTTTCCTAGCTTGTATGCTTATTAGCGTCGGTTTGTGTTGATTAGCTAGTTTAGTGCTAATTATGGTGATTTATGTGGAATGTTGATTAAGTGGTGATTGTGTTAGTTAACCCTACCTATTTAAGTGTTTTTAAGGTCACCTTAACTGAGAATTGACCCAGATTTCACTAAAATACCATAGGGTTTGCTTTTTTGTGCAAAATTAGCGTTTTTAAGCGATATTATGGCATTTTGTAATCTGCTTTTGACCCGGACCCTTCTGGGTAAAATTGAGGATACTGGAGCATGCTCATTAGGTCTAGAGCACACCGCCATTTGCAGCCAAGTAGGGGGCAAGGGTGTTGGGGTCTTGGCTAGGGTTGTCTGCTGTGTTGTCTAGTGTTTTGGCATATCCAGTTTTGTAAGATTTGACCTGTAGAAAAATCTGGGATCAAATGTCGTATTTCTAGTTCGTTGTGTTTGCACGATACACGCGATACGTGAGTGGGTTCTGCGATCCAGCGTGTCACGGCGTGTCGCGGTAGTTTTAGACGCGTATACACACGTTTTAGCATACCGTGCACACGCTCGTTTAGTTCGCGACGCGAGTTTCTCGTTTGGGTTCGATATCGCGTTTTGGGAGATATTTACTTATATAAGTATTCCATGTCTAAATTGCAGGTTTGCAGGCGGGGACTACATACACTGCTACAGGGGGGAGCAGGTGGTAGGATTCACCTAGCGTGGAGTGTAGGTGAGTAGATTTAACATTTACAGGGGAATCGCCCGCATGGCGTTATGCGTCTAGGCTAGAATTCTAATACTTGTCGCATATTCTACGTCATTGTTAGAATTGCACAATTACCCTATTTACTTAGATATAGTTGTACTGTGACTAATAGCCGTAGGACACTGCACAAATTATTAACGATTCATGTTGCACGAGCACTGATTATATGCTACACACACCGTTAATAATTGCCATGTCACACACAAACCACTTATAGATACTATATTTCTTGGTTAGGGACCTTGTGACATTGATTCGTACTGCTTATCTCATATGACATTAGCATACCTGTATACCTATAGAGTATCGTACAATTAGTGATAGGTACACATACCCTTTACGATACATCTACAGGTATACCTTACTCATATTTTACTTATACCCAGTGGGGTATACCATATCATTTATTTATAGGTAGACACCTATACTTAGCTGTACCTTATTGATTTCGCATACATCTGGTTTCAGCTACATATTTTCATTCATATGCTCGCATTTCAGATATATCGCACATATTTATTTCTGGATTTGCGCATTGTTTATTTGGATTTTACATGATGTTTTCTGGATTTGGGAACCGCGGGAGTTCATGAAATTATGCATACATTGAAAGACCCGGTTTCCTTGATATGATATTTGCGCATCCACCATGAGTTTTATCGGTGCTGATTTATATATACCCCTACGAGGAGGCGTCGAGGCCGTAGAGGGTACATGGTGGGGCCCTGTATGGTTCCACTCGGCAAGAAGATCGATGGACTTTGCCGATTGAGCCTGGAGACGGGAGAGTACCTACCGGTGACAGTACCAATGACTCGGCGGGGATCGTGGAGATACCGTTAGGAGTCATGTACGTATGCATACGTCGAAAGGCGAGGGTCAGAGCTAGGCACTCGTGCTTTCGGGATAGCGTATGATACGTGATCAGGATTTCTGTGTCGATGCTTGGCACATGGTTTTCATGATATTTCTTTAACACCTTTGTATATATAACAGGGGATTTAGCCGTTGTTATATATACTCTTACACCAATATTAGTGGTGTGGGACGCTAATATATGTGTATTGACCCCATCATATTTATTTCTGCATATATAAATATTTAGGATGCTAGAATATTACTTGAGATGTGATTTGGGATATTAGGTGTTTCATTGAGATTGGATACAGGATACCTATGAGATTGTCGATTTGTACATTCGGGATATAGGAGATTACTCGATATTGTACATTGGGTAGATGTAAGACTTATATGATATGAGACCCCAACTTGGGGGCTGATTTGAGGAATTGGGATTTGAGTGTCTTGATGGATTGTGATCCTACCACGATGTCAGGTTTTCGTGGGAACGACATATTTCACTCCATACCCCATACCTATTCACTTATGCACGGTTTCATATATTGGTAGTACCTGTTAGTGTACCCTTATGATTGCTGCATATCTACTTTCTCATATCCCTACCGCATAGTTATTGCATACTATTATCATGTTATTATTGCTTCACATATTGATTGTACCTGCTAGTGTACTTTCCTTTATTCTGCATTTCACATAACCTGTTATTACTGCAATTGTATATCTTAGATTCATGCTGTACGTACATACCTGCGATTACCTGCATATGTTATCTACTATTCACGAGTTGGCAACTCACCCCCGTTGTGCCATAGGTGTTGCAGGGTGTTTCCCAGAGTAGTCGAGGCAGGCTATTCAGCTATTCATCTATCATCTTTTGCTACAGATACCGCATCAGCTCACATTACTATTTTGCTTAGGTGGGTTGGATGATTATCTGTATTTCATATTGTACATTCGTTGTATCTTGTACTCTCCATCTACTATTATGTTGTTGATTTAGAGACTTGGTGAGAACGTTATTGTATAATATTTGTGGATTTGTTGTCTTTTATATACAGTTTCCATCCTATTGTCTCTTATTTCTTCGCTACGGCGTCGTATATTTATGATGTGATTGTTTTCCGTCTTTGGGCTAGTTTTTACAAAAAGGGGTGTTGCCAAAATTTTAAGGAAAGAAAGTGGGACTTTTAAAGAATTTGGGTTGTGATTTCAATGTTTCAAAATACTTTTATTATCTTTTTCGTATTTTCATGGTTTAGATTTCTGGGTTTGGCTTTCTTTTACTGCGTTACGTCTTTAGGCGTTGCGTAGTATTAGGGCCGTCACGTGCCAATTTCGGGTCGTGACAGATTGGTCATACATTCGATCTCTGCTTGTAGATATTTTCTATTCACGAGTTGGCAACTCACCCCCGTTGTGCCACAGTCCTTGCAGGTTTTTGCCGTACAGATTCCATAGCGGCATTTCTGGCACACTGCTTCCATATGGGTGACTTGCTTGGGTAGGTGGGTTCTTTTGTATCAGAACCACCATTGTTCCTGTATTATTCATTGTATCTAGAAATTCCATCAACCAAAACTTGTATATTGTTTCAGACTTAGACACAGTGATGTATTATTTCGACCTTAGAGTCGCGCTTGTAGTATTATGGTTTTCTGGCTATTTTGAGTTTCTTTTTGGGTTTTGATCCTCGTCCTTTGGCGTTGTATATTATTATTGCTTGCGTGGTTGTGACCGTCGATTGATAAAGAGCTAGCTCCCACTTGGGGATGCCTTTTATCATTTCATATATATTATTCTTGTTGTACCCCGTTTGGGGCCAGTTTTTACAAAGGAAACTCTGCCGAAATTTTCAGAAAAGACTGCACATTTTTAAAATGCATTTCGGCTTAGTTATTTGAAAACTTTTATTTCAAACATGCTTTCTTTACTTATTAAAAACCAGTTTCTTTATTTACTCCTTAAATGGTTTTAGATTTTTGGGCTTTTGGCTTACATGGATCAGATGGAGTCCTATAGACTTCATAGGATTCAAGGGCCAGTCAAGTGCTCTTTCGGGTCGTGACAAAGTTAGTATCAGAGCTCTAGGTTGACCTTGGTTCGAGTCTAAGTTTGACTATGTGGAGCCAGGGCTTTATCTATATACGGAACTTAGGCTTGACCTTACGGAACTTAGACTTAGTCGAGGGGGTATTATACCCGAACTTTCGTCGCATAGGATGACCCTAGGTTGATGGAGTAGGTAGCTTGAGTAGAGGGACGTACCGTATATATGTTCCGCGGCATACTTACGACACGCCACTCCGCTTAAGAAACCTTAGGATGTATATTTCCTTACACCGTATTATATTCTTTCCTATGATCTATCCTTATCGATACTGGTTATGGTTTTGCTGCCACGATTGCACGGGGAGAGTGAGCTACAGCTCGAGTTGCGTCAGCATGAGCTCGTCGTGGACGAGGACCGAACAGGGCGTGATTCCAGAGACATACAATTGCATATAAAGGCGTCGTATTATTGTGCTTCCGCGCCATGAGCGTTTGACAGATCGCTTTTACGAGATTTCTCGGACGTACCGATCGGTACCAGAGGATTGAGCCACTGATAGAGGCCAGCCAGGATGTGATGACCATTGATATATCGCTTATCAAGGACGATTGAGGCGTTGTTTAGCGTATAGATGAATGATCTAGTTGTTGCTGCGAATGATGAGATATCGCCCAGATGATTGGAGCTACTGCAGCATGAGCATATACTTAGAGATATGATGGTGAGTCGCTAGTCACCGAGGATGAATGACTAGGACATGTGGTTCATTCGCTTACCCTGATGCGAGGTCACTAGATAGATTGATTCCAGCTAGAGGCGACTTCACGCAGATTCGTTGAGAGTCGATTGAGACGATCGAATGTCAGGAACCCATTTTCCATGTTTAAAGTATTCGGAAAGACAAGCAAGCGATTCTATGGACCCTCTAAAAGAATGAAACCCTAACTCGACATAATGACCGTGTGAAAGCCTTTGGACCTTAGGGTTTGCGGCAGTTCCGCGGCGCCATTAGTGAGGCTTTGGTTTGCCCTTCTACGGCTAGACTACTGATGCTGTGGTATGTACTCGATACTATTAAACTGTACCCAAGATGTTGAGCTCTTGGGGGATTGTGAGGTTCTGACGAGTCGATCGGACGATTCGACATCATTCGGATATCATGTGATGGGACACTGCTTGGGAGACTCCAGATCGAACATAGCCGTTGGAGCGCAGTCCGTGCAGCCACGTTGAGATGAGTCCGAATCAGTCGATATTGAAGCAGAGTGGAGTAAAGAGTTCGCATGAGATTTCAACGAGATGACGTTCCACTCCGCTGACATCAGAGATGCGATATGCACGCTAAGGACATGTTCGGCTAGATATCTCCTACTGAGTGATGAAGATACCGAGTTCGTGATTTCGAGTCCGTGTGAGGGACTTCGGATGGACTGTAGCCGAGGGCATTGCAGTGCGCAGATAGAGACGCGACGTCGAAATGGACGATGATACAGAAAAGCGGGACAAGAAGTTCGTGCGAGATGCAGACGAGCTGTTACTACTCCCCGTTAAGATAAAAGGTCGGATATGCATACAGAGGCGCAAGGATGCGAGCAGCTTTCGAGTAGATGTTGTACTAAGGACGCAGATGTCCAGAGAGCGAGAAAAGATTATACCAGAGTACCAGCCTCCGTACAGTTTGGCTTAGGCGAGATCAGAAGAGACCTTGAGCAGGAATTCCTTCCAGTACACTGCTGCAATAAGATTTTCACCAGGAGCCGATGTGTGATGTGCATTCAGAGGACCCGAGGTCAGCGCCAGAGATGTGCTGCTTTACGAGCAGTTGTGAGGATTGACTGAGAGATGACCAGAAAATTGCCAGAACGGAATCGTTCCTGTTAGCTCACCTGACCGGGCCGATGAGCCGATGGATTGCGAGATTGGTAATCCACAGGGAAGATAAGGAACCAGAGGCAGAGGACGCCATCCGCGAGCAAGAGGCAAGTAGATATCTTGCGCCGCTAGTGTTGGATGTACCGACACCTTCTCGACTTCGAAGGAGGATATACCGACGACGGTATTTATGTTTTGTGATTTTGTGATTTGACTATCACATATCTGTCACTTTGGATTTCGGTATTTTGGGCGATCCATTCGCATGATTTAGTCTTGATGACTGGGTTCCATGATATTTGATTTTTTGCACCATGGTTGCACCTACTGAGTATTTATACCTTACGCATAGTTATTATTCTTGAGGTATTGATTGTGATTTCATGCCTACTTTATGCCGGTGATTTGATTTACGCTTCCAGCATAGTTTTCATGCACTTTTTAGTGTTTCGATTTGATTTTGCACTCGGTATAGCTTATATGTGCTTGTAGTGCATTGATATGTGTTTTGTGCACGCAGTTGCACACGTTTATGATTTTCTTTATACCAGGGTACACTTGGTGTTGCTGCTTATGCATTTGAGTTATTGCTTGGTATTTGTGCATGGGATGCACCAGTTCTATACTTCGTGCGTTTTGTAGCACCAGTTTTATGTTTCTTGCGTTTATCGCATCAGATTTATATTTCGTGCCTTTGTTGCACCGGATTTATATTTTGTGCACTACGGTTGCACCCGACTTCGATTTGATGTCATTCGATATGTCGATTTTGATTCTGATATTGATGTTGATTCTTGCACTCCGTGCTTTTGACTGGACTTACGCATGTTCGGCGTTTGCATTTCGTGATTCCGTGCATGTTGAGTGCGCAGGGTTTAGATTTTCATTCGTGCACGATGGATGCACCGATTTGGATTTTCGCGCATGTTGGGTGCATGTTTTGAGATACGATTTTGGTGCACACCAGATGCACTAAATTGAGATTCTTCGTGCATGTCAGATGCACCTGATTTGGCTGTCAGGCACACACGTTGCCTATGACAGATACTTCGTGCACACCCGTTGCACCTAGATGTGGTTTTGTGCACCTGTATGGCACATATATTGATTTTGATTTCCGTGCGTACCAGACGCACAGGGTGGTGTTATGTGCATTTTTCGGATTTATTCCTTTTGGAGCAGTACATTTTTATGATATTTGATATTCATTTTGTACTGAGCAGGACTAGTCAGAGGACAGTACCTGGATATATTTTGCATGCATTGATAGTTATCGAAGGGATTTCAAAAAAAAGCGAGCTATAGTCTCAGCATATATACCTACGTGTCCGATATGACACGAAACGTTTTAAAAATAAGGAAACCCTTCTAAATTGTTTTCAAAACGGCGGAACGTACATAGTAAACAAATGATATATACATATATGGTTATTTTCTTATGAAAACGTCCGCCACTGTTGTCACGACCCGAATATTTCGACTCGTGACCGGCACTTAACCACGCTACGTCTACAGGCGTAACGCGACTAAGTAAGCCGAACCCAGAAATCAAAATCATTTAAAAGTAGCGAGTGTTGAAAACATTTAATTAAGACATTTAGAAAAAAACTTAAATAGTTCAATAAGTTCTTTTAAAGTTACGTTATTATTTAAATAATTTTGGCAGCATTTCCTTTGTAAAAGTAACCCCGAAATCGGGTATAAAATAGGATATAAGTAAAAATGAAATATAATGAAATGAAACATTCCCAAATGGGAGCAATCACACCCAACGGCGGAAACCATCATCACAAGAGTAATAGGTAAACATCACAGAAATATAAACTGCATATAAAAACAGTCGGCTCCTACGAGCTCGACACCAGAATACATAATATGCATCATCGTCCTCACACTGTCACTAAGTCCAGTACATATATGGTAGATGGAGAGTACTAGATACAAAAAGGGATACAATAAAGGTAATCAGATACCACAACCCACCTAAATGCAAAACAACTCTCGCCGCAACTGTAGTGGTATCTATAGCCAAAAGATGCAAAAAGCAACCTGCCGCGACTATGCTGAGGGCAACCTGCAAATACTGTGGCACAATGGGGGTGAATTGCCAACTCGTGAATAGAGATAACATATAAAGGTAATCACGAGCATGCACGTACTGCGCTACTCTATCATATGCCAGCAAGTAAGATCTATATGCGACAAGCAGTAGGTGCAAAAATCATGCAAATGCTCTGTCAGGTAAAACGACTACAGGATAAAATGCATGATAAACAATGCTGAGCATGGGATAAACAACATCTACATGGAAAATAATCGGTGCCACAACTGCACCCAAATCCCAAATAAACTCAGGCGCCAGCACTCTCCTCGGCCCTCAAATCCTGTAAATCTCTGAGAATCACGAGTGCCCAACATCGGCACTCAAAATATCATAAAATACTCGTGTCCAGCATCGACATGCAAATCCTCATATATCGGCTCCATCAGTCCGGATCAGCCTACGGGCTCCGTCTGCGGTATCGGCCCTCGGCCCCGGCAGTACGGATCATCCCACATCCATCTCTCGACTCTGGTCAGTATCCTCCGGATAACCTCCAGGTCCAACCAATCACCGGTAGGTACTCGCCACCCTGCTAGGCTCATCGTCTACTCCACGATAAACATTTCTCGCCCCGGGGAACCATACCGGGTCCACCACGAACCCGCAAACGGATCATCCAACTCCTCGAATCGGGTTTCAAGCACACATCTCAGCACCGAGAAAACGCGTGGTGGACGCACCAAAATATCATATCACGAGGAGCCGGGTTTTCAAATATTGCATCTTTTCTTAAAAATCCCACGGTCCTCAAAACCAGAAATCACATGAAAATCCAACACCAAGAAGTAAATCCAATGCGATGTGCTATGTACATCAATCCATGATATAGGTCTAAGGGAAAACCGCTTTTAAAATAGTTTCCGTTTTTAAAGATATCATGCGGCTCCCAATTTCCATGAAAGTCATATCAAATCACATGTGAGATGAACTACAGCAATATAATCATGGCAGTTCTACAGTGAGTGTGTCATGGCAATTACTAACGGTGTGTGTGTAACATGCATATTAGTGCTCGTGCAACATGAACCCTTAGTAATTGTGCAGTGTTCTATCAGTTCTAAATTTACATACAGCAGGGAATGCAATATGCAATGACAGTCCATGAAGTAAATGCAACATAAAATAATAAGGTCCTATCAGCCCTGACGCATAACGCCATGCGGGCAATATCCCCGTAGATGTTAAATCTACTCACCGAAGTCTCGCGCTAAGTGTAGCCGACGACTTGCTTCCCTTTCTTCGCAGCGTCCGTCTCACTCGCATGCGAACCTAGAATCACACAATATATATATACATATCACACATAAGCTCAAATCCACAAAAACGTGATATTAAGGTCAAACTAGAAACCCGTGTCGCAAACCAGTCGCGCGTGTGCGCGATACGCTAAAACGTGTGATCACGCGCCTGAAACTACCCTGTCGCGTCGCGATACGCAGAAATCCCAAACCGCATGCGTATCACGCGTGTCGCGAAGGTTCAAAAATACGAGAAATAGGGTAATTAGCTCCAGATTTCTGTGAAGCAGGAATCAAATAAAACTATGCATGCCATGAGTCTAAGGATTGCAGCAGACACCTATAGGACCAAACCCCAACCCAAACCCTCCCCATTTGGCCGCAATTTGCGGCCAGATCGAATATTCTGGAGGCCTGAAGGGGTCCTAATGGGGTCGGGTTCTACCAGGGGAATCAGCTCCTAACCACTATGCTACAGTCATCTCAAATTTAATCTGAACTCATCGGGTCGATAGCAGTTTACAGAAACACAAAATTGCCTTAAAACGACGAATCTGCTTCAAAAAGAGATCTGGTGGTATTTTAGTGCAATTGGGGGCTAAGCTGGGTTAAAATGGCCTTGACAATACTCTATCAACCTACTGAAACCAAATCATACATCACTTGCTCAAGGTTCCCACTAATCACCTCATATCGCACTAAAACGCACCAATAAACACTAATCGAAGCAAAACTACACTAAACAAGTAAACTAGGGAGTAAGTTCAGGAAGTATACCCCACACTCGACCCTAGGGAGCTGGAGGAAGAAGAAGAAGTGAAGGGAAGGAGCTGCAGCTGGAGTTGCTGCTGTTGCTGCTGCAAACTGCTACTGCTGCTCACTGATGCTGTTGCTGCTGCTGGAATGCTTGCTGCTGCTGCTGTGATGCCTGCTGCTGCTGCTGGGGATGCGGGCTACTGCTGCTGCTGGGAAGGTAAGTGGGTGTGTGTGTGTGTGAGTGAGGTAGAGAGAAAAGAACAAAAGAATGAGAGGAACCATAACCCCAATGTCAACCCCTCTACTCTCTCTCTTCATTAAATGCAAGCATGGCCTAAGCCATGATGCATTCTCTCTCTCTCTCATTCTCACTAAGTCAACACCCAAAAGGAAATTCAAAATAAAGCAACCATTAAATAACTAATTAAACTTAATTAAAACCCAAAAGACTTAATCCCCATGATTAACCCATCATGGTATTACCTCATTTAAAAACCCTATATTACATGCACATGTGTGTGCAAGCCTAGGAAAATTCAAGAAAAATATTTATTAAATTAGGAAAAATATTTGAAACACAATTTGGTAAACTTTTTATTAAAAACCTTTTATTTAAATATAAATAGCCACTAATCACATCCTAAGGTGTTACAATCTCTCCCCCTTAAAGAAATTCGTCCCCGAATTTCAAAATCTAACAACACGTACCTTCGAAAAGACGGGGATACTTCTTCATCATCTCGCTTTCGGTCTCCCAAGTGACCTCCTCACTGTTCTGACCACGCCAAAGTACCTTGACTGATGGAATGTCCTTCGATCTCTATTTCTTCACTTGTCGATCCAAGATTATACCGGCTGTTCTGCATAGGAAAGGTCACGCTCAAGATGGATCGTCGGGTGCTGAATCGCATGCGAAGGATCTTGAAGATATCTACGGAGCATCGAAACGTGAAATACGGGGTGCACATCTGGAAAACTGGGCGGAAGGGCTAACCGGTTTGCAACTGCACCAACACGCTCGAGGATCTCGAAGGGGCCCCATATCTGGGACTGAGCTTCCCCTTCTTCCCAAACCTCATCACACCTTTCATTGGGGAGACCCTCAAGAAAACATGATCACCAACAGAAAACTCAAGTCTGCGCCGCCGACGGTCCGCATAAGATCTCTGCCTACTCTGGGCTGCTCTCATCCTATCGCGAATCAACTGGATCTTCGCGGTCGTCTCCTCAACAATCTGTGGCCCTAAGATACTGCTCTCACTGAGCTCTGTCCAACAGGCGGGCGATCTGCATCTCCTCCCATAAAGAGCCTCAAATGGTGCCATCTGAATGGTCTCCTGGTAGCTGTTATTGTAGGAGAACTCTACTAAGGGCAAGTGATGATCCCAGCTATCTCCGAAATCTAATACACATGCTCTGAGCATGTCCTCGAGAGTCTGAATAGTCCGCTCTGACTGTCCATCGGTCTGCGGATGAAATGTTGTGCTGAAACTCAAGCGAGTGCCTAAAGCCTCCTGAAGCCTCTGCCATAGTCGACTGGTAAACTGGGTTCCTCTGTCGGACACGATACATGTCGGGACTCCGTGCAGTCGTACTATCTCGTCGATATAAATCTGGGCGTACTGAGCAAATCCAAAAGTCGTCTTCACTGGCAGGAAGTGAGCCACTTTCGTCAAACGATCTACGATCACCCAAATGGAGTCATACCCTCGTCTAGTCCTGGGTAGACCCACAATGAAGTCCATAGAGATCTGCTCCCATTTCCACTCCGGAATGGGTAACGGCTGTAGCTCTCCCGCGGGCCTCTGGTGCTCAGCCTTGACTTGCTGACAAGTCAGGCATCTCGACACAAAATCTGCGATGTCTCTTTTCATTCCGTCCCACCAGTAAACACCTCTCAGGTCATGGTACATCTTGGTAGAACCGGGATGAACGCTATATACCGATCGATGTGCCTCCTCAAGAACCTCACGCCTCAGTCCCTCAGCATCTGGTACGCACAGTCTAGTCCCAAATCGTAGTATCCCCTGATCATCAATCACGAACTCGGAAAATCTGCCCTGTCCAATCTGTGCCATGATCTCTGAACATCGGTCATCACTGTGATGTGCCTCATGTATACGGTCGATCAACTGTGGGCGTGCACGGACATGCGCGATCTGTCCTCCACTCGGCGTGAACTCGAACTGTACCCGGCTGTCGCATAATATCTTCAAATCTGCCGACGACTGCCCCTGTACTGAGCTCAAACAAGATAGACTACACCCGGCCTCCTGCTCAAAGCATCCGCCACTACATTCGCCTTGCCCGGAGATACAAGATCTCGCAGTCGTAATCCTTCACTAACTCCATCCATCGGCGTTGTCGAAGGTTCAGGTCTCGCTGCTGAAATATATACTTTAGACTCTTATGATCCGTGAATATCTGGCACGACTCACCGTATAGGTAATGTCGCCAGATCTTAAGTGCAAAGACCACTGCAGCCATCTCCAAATCGTGAGTGGGGTAGTTCTTTTCATGCTTCTTCAATTGTCGCGAGGCATACGCGATCACCCTGTCATGCTGCATCAACACGCACCCTAACCCCACTCGAGAAGCATCACAATAGACCACAAATCCGCCTGATCCGGAAGGTAAAGATAACACCGGTGCCGTAGTCAGCCGAGTCCGTAGCTGCTGAAAACTGCGCTCGCACTCCTCCGTCCAATCGAAAGGAACCTACTTCCGGGTCAACCCGGTCAAAGGGGTAGCAATACTGGAGAAGTCCTGCACAAAACGCCTGTAGTAACCGGCCAACCCCAAAAAGCTGCGAATCTCCGTAACCGATGTGGGTCTGGACCAACGCTGAACGGCCTCGATCTTCCTCGGGTCCACACATATACCGTCTCGTGAAATCACATGCCCCAAGAAGTCTACGCTGTCCATCCAGAAAGCACACTTGGAGAATTTCGCATAAAGCTGGTGCTCCCTCAAAGTCTGCAGTGTAATCCGCAGGTGCTGCTCGTGCTCCTCACAACTCCGGGAATACACCAAGATATCGTCAATGAAGACTATGATGAACATATCCAAATATGGCCGGAAAATACGGTTCATCAAGTCCATGAATGCTGCTGGCGCATTGGTGAGTCCGAACGACATCACCAAAAACTCATAATGGCCGTAGCGCGTACGGAAAGCTGTCTTGGGAATGTCCTCATGTTGAAACCGCAGCTGATGATAGCCTGATCGTAAATCGATCCTCGAAAAGTACCCTGCCCCCTGAAGCTGGTCGAACAAATCGTCGATGCGCGGCAAAGGATACATGTTCCGCACTGTCACCCTGTTCAGCTGGCGGTAGTCGATACACAGACGCAAACTGCTGTCCTTCTTCTTGACGAACAGGACTGGAGCACCCCAAGGAGAAACACTGGGTCGAATAAGTCCTTTATCCAGCAAATCTTGTAATTGACCCTTCAATTCTCGAAGTTCCGCCGGGGCCATCCGATAAGGCGGTATGGAAATAGGCCCCGAGCCAGGAACCAAATCAATACAGAAAGAAATGTCGCGCTCGGGCGGTAGCCCAGGAAGCTCGTCAGGGAACACATCAGGAAACTCGCTAACAACCGGAACCTGATCCAATGGAACCTCTGTAGCGCTGGCATCGCAAACATAGGCAAGAAATCCCTGACATCTCTTCTTCAAAAGCTGCTCGGCGCGAAAAGAAGAAATCACACTGTGAGGGGCGGCACCACGGTCCCCCAACACAATAAAAACCGACTCGCCGAGAAAACAGAATCTAAATGTCTTCTCACGGCAGTCCACAGAAGCATAGCACGTGGCTAACCAATCCATGCCCAAAAGAACATCGAAGTCCAACATCTCGAGAAGGATCAAGTCGACAGGAAACTCTCTCTCGCCAATACAGACGGTACAAGATCGGAATACGTGCCTAGCAACAAACGACTCTCCTACAGGAGTGGTCACCACAAGCGGCTGATCAAGCAACCCGGACTCTCTACCCAAACTCGGCACAAAGTGTGTGGATACGTACGAGTGCGTGGATCCGGGATCGAACAATACGTGTGCATCAACAAAACATACTAGAAGGATACCTGAAACCACCGCATTGGACACCTGCGCGTCCTGATGCGTCAAAGCAAAAACCCGCGCCTGTCCTCCTCCGGTGACTGACTGCCCCCTGCTTCGGTCATCTCGCCCTCTCTGAGAAACTCCTCCACACCCACGACCTCTTTGTGTATGAGTCTGGCGCGGAGCAACGGTAGGTACAACAGGCAACGCCCTCTGGGGTGGTGAAGGTGGTAAAGTGACATGCGGTGCTGCCGCCTCCCTCCGGTGTGTCTCGGGACAATCTCTAACGAGGTGAAGTAGACTGCGGCATCTAAAGCAACCCCACGGCGACTGCTGACTCTCTCGTGGATACGAACTGAACATCTGGCCCCGTCTCGAATCTCTGCCACTCCCCGTGCCTGAACGATACCTGTCGCGGCGTCTGAAAGTCTGTCTCTGTGCGGATATACCAGTACGAACTCTCTTCGGCTCTGGAACTACCGAAGTCTCAGCCAGGCGCTCCTCGACTAATAGGGATGCGTCTACAGCTGCTGCA
The DNA here is from genome assembly GCA_030015575.1 of Agapanthus africanus. Lineage (NCBI taxonomy): Eukaryota > Viridiplantae > Streptophyta > Magnoliopsida > Asparagales > Amaryllidaceae > Agapanthus > Agapanthus africanus. The sequence goes on from JASDDO010000004.1 coordinate 216,645,738, forward strand.
TAGGTCTCGTAGTGCTGCGCGCTGATCGCAAGGAACAGTGGTGTAAGCAAGCCTCGAACAAATCTCTTGACTCGCAACTCCTCGGTAGCCACTAAATACGGGGCATAAGCTGCTAGCTCTGTAAACAGCACGTCATACTCTGCCACTGTCATCTCTGGCGTCTGGCGCAAGGACTCAAATCTACGTGCTCGGGCATCCCTAACACTCTGGGGAAGGAAACAGGCTAGAAATACTGTCACGAACTCCGTCCAGGTCATAGGAGGAAAACCTGCTGCTCTGCCCTTCTCAACTGAATCACACCACTTCTGCGCAAGACCTTCCAGACGAAAGCTCGCGAACTCGACCCATCTCGTATCTGCGCATCTGAGGGAACGGCATATCTGGGCCATCCTATCGATGAAAGACTGTGGGTCCTCGGCTGTATCAGTGCCTGTGAAGACCGGAGGCTTCAGCCTCATGAACTCTGATAGCGATACTGTAATCACCTCCGTGGCTGCAGGGGCAACTGGCTGTGCGGTAGGTACCATCGCGGTCTCTGGAACGGGTGGAGCTACCTCTGGTTGCTGCGCTCGAAGTGTCTCAACTAGTGATCCTATCATCTGGCGCATCTCCTGCATGCTGGATCCCACCGTCTGGCGCATCTCCTGCATACCAGCCCCTAGCGTGGTGATCTGATCTGTCACGGGAGGAACAGTCTGCTCGGGTACAACGGGTGCACTGCCCGGATCAGTCCTCGTCTCGGACGAATCAACTCGAATCTTGGCCCTCGCGGCCGCTCTCTGCACCCTCGTAGTCTTTGGCGGCATAATGGCTGAAAGGAAATTAGGATCCGATAAGAATACGGAAATCGAATCAAAAGAATATATATACTCAAGAAGGAATTTAAATCAATAAGTCCTAAGGTCGCCTTGGCGGAGTACCGTGTCGTGAGTATGCCGCGGAACATACACACGCTACGCCCCTCTGCTTCGGCTACCTACTCCATCATACCAAGGTCATCCTACACTCCGAAAGGTAAAACCTACGCTCTGATACCAACTTTGTCACGACCCGAATATTTCGACTCGTGACCGGCACTTAACCACGCTACGTCTACAGGCGTAACGCGACTAAGTAAGCCGAACCTAGAAATCAAAACCATTTAAAAGTAGCGAGTGTTGAAAACATTTAATTAAGACATTTAGAAAAAAACTTAAATAGTTCAATAAGTTCTTTTAAAGTTACGTTATTATTTAAATAATTTTGGCAGCATTTCCTTTGTAAAAGTAACTACGAAATCGGGTATAAAACAGGATATAAGTAAAAATGAAATATAATGAAATGAAACATTCCCAAACGGGAGCAATCACGCCCAACGGCGGAAACCATCATCACAAGATTAATAGGTAAACATCACAGAAATATAAACTGCATATAAAAACAGTCGGCTCCTACGAGCTCGACACCAGAATACATAATATACATCATCGTCCTCACACTGTCACTAAGTCCAGTACATATATGGTAGATGGAGAGTACTAGATACAAAAAGGGATACAATAAAGGTAATCAGATACCACAACCCACCTAAATGCAAAACAGCTCTCGCCGCAACTGTAGTGGTATCTGTAGCCAAAAGATGCAAAAAGCAGCCTGCCACGCCTATGCTGAGGGCAACCTGCAAATACTGTGGCACAACGGGGGTGAGTTGCCAACTCGTGAATAGAGATAACATATAAAGGTAATCGTGAGCATGCACGTACTGCGCTACTCTATCATATGCCAGCAAGTAAGATCTATATGCGACAAGCAGTAGGTGCAAAAATCATGCAAATGCTCTGTCTGGTAAAACGACTACAGGATGAAATGCATGATAAACAATGCTGAGCATGGGATAAACAACATCTACATGGAAATATCAACATGGAAAATAATCGGTGCCCCAACTGCACCCAAATCCCAAATAAACTCAGGCGCCGGCACTCTCCTCGGCCCTCAAATCCTGTAAATCTCTGAGAATCACGAGTGCCCAACATCGGCACTCAAAATATCATAAAATACTCGTGTCCAGCATCGACACGCAAATCATCATATATCGGCTCCGTCAGTCCGGATCAGCCCACGGGCTCCGTCTGCGGTATCGGCCCTCGGCCCCGGCAGTACGGATCATCCCGCATCCATCTCTCGACTCTGGTCCGTATCCTCCGGATAACCGCCTGGTCCAACCAATCACCGGTAGGTACTCGCCACCCTGCTAGGCTCATCGTCTACTCCACGAAAAACATTTCTCGCCCCGGGGAACCATACCGGGTCCACCACGAACCCGCAAACGGATCATCCAACTCCTCGAATCAGGTTTCAAGCACACATCTCAGCACCGAGAAAACGCGTGGTGGACGCACCAAAATATCATATCACGAGGAACCGGGTTTTCAAATATTGCATCTTTTCTTAAAAATCCCACGGTCCTCAAAACCAGAAATCACATGAAAATCCAACACCAAGAAGTAAATCCAATGCGATGTGCTATGTACATCAATCCATTATATAGGTCTAAGGGAAAACCGCTTTTAAAATAGTTTCCGTTTTTAAAGATATCATGCGGCTCCCGATTTCCATGAAAGTCATATCAAATCACATGTAAGATGAACTACAGCAATATAATCATGGCAGTTCTACAGTGAGTGTGTCATGGCAATTACTAACGGTGTGTGTGTAACATGCATATTAGTGCTCGTGCAACATGAACCGTTAGTAATTGTGCAGTGTTCTATCAATTCTAAATTTACATACAGCAGGAATGCAATACGCAATGACAGTCCATGAAGTAAATGCAACATATAATAATAAGGTCCTATCAGCCCTGACGCATAACGCCATGCGGGCGATATCCCCGTAGATGTTAAATATACTCACCAAAGTCTCGCGCTAAGTGTAGCCGACGACTTGCTCCCCTTTCTTCGCAGCGTCCGTCTCACTCGCCTGCGAACCTAGAATCACACAATATATATATATCACACATAAGCTCAAATCCACAAAAACGTGATATTAAGGTCAAACTAGAAACCCGTGTCGCAAACCAGTCGTGCGTGTGCGCGATACGCTAAAACGTGTGATCACGTGCCTGAAACTACCCTGACGCGTCGTGATACGCAGAAATCCCAAACCACATGCGTATCACGCGTGTCGCGAAGGTTCAAAAATACGAGAAATAGGGTAATTAGCTCCAGATTTCTCTTAAGCAGGAATCAAATAAAACTATACATGCCATGAGTCTAAGGATTGCAGCAGACACCTATAGGACCAAACCCAAACCCAAACTCTCCCCATTTGGCCGCAATTTGCGGCCAGATCGAATATTCTGGCGGCCTGAAGGGGTCCTAATGGGGTCGGGTTCTACCAGGGGAATCAGCTCCTAACCACTATGCTACAGTCATCTCAAATTTAATCTGAACTCATCGGGTCGATAGCAGTTTACAGAAACACAAAATTTCCTTAAAACGACGAATCTGCTTCAAAAAGAGATCTGGTGGTATTTTAGTGCAATTGGGGGCTAAGCTGGGTTAAAATGGCCTTAACAACACTCTATCAACCTACTGAAACCAAATCATACATCACTTGCTCAAGGTTCCCACTAATCACCTCATATCGCACTAAAACGTACCAATAAACACTAATCGAAGCAAAACTACACTAAACAAGTAAACTAGGGAGTAAGTTCAGGAAGTATACCCCACACTCGACCCTAGGGAGCTGGAGGAAGAAGAAGAAGTGAAGGGAAGGAGCTGCAGCTGGAGTTGCTGCTGTTGCTGCTGCAAACTGCTGCTGCTGCAAACTGATGCTGTTGCTGCTGCTGGAATGCTTGCTGCTGCTGCTGTGATGCCTGCTGCTGCTGCTGGGGATGCGGGTTGCTGCTGCTGCTGGGAAGTTAAGTGGGTGTGTGTGTGTGTGTGAGTGAGGTAGAGAGAAAAGAACAAAAGAATGAGAGGAACCATAACCCCAATGTCAACCCCTCTACTCTCTCTCTTCATTAAATGCAAGCATGGCCTAAGCCATGATGCATTCTCTCTCTCTCATTCTCACTAAGTCAACACCCAAAAGGAAATTCAAAATAAAGCAACCATTAAATAACTAATTAAACTTAATTAAAACCCAAAAGACTTAATCCCCATGATTAACCCATCATGGTATTACCTCATTTAAAAACCCTAATTTACATGCACATGTGTGTGCAAGCCTAGGAAAATTCTAGAAAAATATTTATCAAATTAGGAAAAATATTTGAAACACAATTTGGTAAACTTTTTATTAAAAACCTTTTATTTAAATATAAATAGCCACTAATCACATCCTAAGGTGTTACAACTGTGCAGTGTTACGCGCATCGCACGGCGACTTAAAAAGATTTGGCAAGCATTTACATCAGCTATTCACATGTATAGATTGGATGTCTACATGTATAGTTCTGATCTATATCATATTGGTTTTGTAGTGGATTTGACATTTATGTCTTTACCATGACTCCGATGATTGCGGGATGCTTGACGGAGTTTTGCTTTTGAGTTATCTGCTCAGTACTTGTGCGCATGCATTGCGCTATGATGTTTTATGTATTGACGATTCGGAGACCCGACGACTTGGAATTTGTATCCAAATATTTTAGTATTTGGGGGTTTAAATTTAAATTCGGGGACCGAATTTCTTTAAGGGAGCAAGATTGTAACGTTTCAAAATAATAAAATATTATTTTTGGGAATTTTTATAATTTAATATTATTTTAATGAATATTTTAATATTCTGGTATAATTAAATACAAATAAATGGGGAAAAATTTAGGAAAATTCTAAAATAGGGTATTTTATGGAATTATGCCATTTTAAAGTTTTTATGATTAGTTATGTGCTAATTTAATGCTAATCGCGATTAAAAATCACTAATCGGATTTTTAGCATTTTTGTGCAAAAATGTGCACATATCATTTTCCACGCTTGTTTCACTTGTTACATGTTTTGGGGATATGGTTGCTTAGGGTTCACCATGGTGGGAGGAGAAGAGGAAAAGAAAAGAAAAGAAAAAGTATGATGATGATGAGAGAGAATGACAAGGTCAAACCTCTTTTGACCCATGCCCCCCATCATTTTCCTTCTCATTTTCTCTCCCCTCTTCAAGAATTCTGCTGCTGCTCCTGCTCCCTCTCCCTCTCCCTCCCTCTTCACAAAACCCTAGATCCACCATGAAATCCACCCTAAAACCCTTTTCCCATTTCACAAAAAATGTTCGCGAGCTCACTAGCTACACATTGAACCTAGCAAGATTGGATTTGGAGGACTTTGAGCAACTCAAGAATTTTCTTAAGTTGCCAAAGGAGGTAAATTCTGGACCTATTAGAGTAGTATTTCATTTCTTGTGCATCAATTCTAGTTTCATGTCGATATGGTGTCGTTTGGTGGATTTTTGAAACATCAAGTTAGGGTTTAGGGTTTGATCTGAAATCAAAGTGAAATTGAGGCTTGTGGAGACCTTAGAACCCCTTGTGTGGTGTTAAATTGGACCCAAACCTGAACTAGAAACCAGAATACGGATTATGGAATTGATATCGGGAAAACTGTGAATCTGTGATCGTATTTAGGAATCTGCTATCACCCCGAGACCCCAAAAATAAAACTGAGTTGACAATGAGATGTGCAGGCACCATGGAACCACCACACAAAACCCTAGCCCCCAACTCCAATTCCCGGCCGCAAATTTATTCCCTCTGGCCGCAAATTGCGGCCAGACCTGCACCAAATTGGGTCATTTTGGTTCTGTAGCTCCTATATGTGTAGATTAGACCCCTGGCATGTATAGATTTGTCTAATTTGATCTAGGGTGAAATCTGGAGCCTATTTCCTAAGTTGCTGTTTTGGATTCGTGCTTCCTTATTTTCGTATTGTGAATTCTGAGTTTGCATATGGTGTTTTACCTCGACTACTTGGCGTTTATACGACGATATCGAGGGTTGTTGATGGTTTTGGAAGCGTTGTCCATAGGTTCTAACCTATAGATCATAGCGTATCGTTTTGGGTTTCGTATGCCGTTTTAGTCTTGAATTGGTTTTGATACGCATTTGCTATACGTTAATGTGTAGGTACCCCATGAAGACTTCGGGACGACAAGAAAAAGCATGGTGACGTCGACGGATAAAGACGCAAGGTGAGTTGATTTATATCTACGTGGAGAAGTCGGGCGGATGGCGTATAGCACCCCCGCAGTCCGTGGTGATGTATACGAATACGTATACACACATATATTTATTATGTATTATTAGGATTATTGATGGTGATAATGGAATTATTAATGATAAGGATGTATTGGTTTATTATAGTGCGAAACCCTAGAGTAGTGGTTGTACTCACACATACACGTACACATATACTTGCATACATTCTTTCATCTATCTGTGCGCATATGGAGGTGTGTATATCTACACATGGGTATGGGACTATGTGTTCATATACGGGATTGAGGATGATACGTGGGATTGAGATGAGTCGATGAGGTTTGATTGAGGCCGTGAGATTCGGCGATATGACAGAGTTCGTATTTGAGATGTGATATGATGGTAGTGATACCTGTTATGTGATGAGATAATGTGATATTGACTCAGATTTAGGTGGTTTTCATACCCCTCCCGACTGACTGATTATTGGGTACGTAGTTTGCATAGTAGGCGTTAGACTAGACCCGAGTCATACCTATTTCAAAACTAACGAATCGGGGATATTTTAAAGATAGGAAAAAAGGATTCTACGGATATTTTCAAACGACACATCTTTTCTTAAAACACCGTATCCCTTAATTTACCAAAAACCTTGATTCGTTTTATTTCAAAAGGTAACGCTGCATGATATATTTATCGAGATAGATTCCTTACTGTTGCGTTGATTATTCGATTCCGCATGTTCATGCTATTTGCATTGCATTGCTTGTGTTCATTGATATATTACAGTCATGCTGCTAGGACACCAGCATCATTATTGATGATGTGTATGTTCTACGTACACTGGTTTGCCGGCTCACACACTTCATCATCGATAATTGCCATGTCACTACACTATAGTACTGTTGTATTCAGGATATGATTCTTGCATGACAGACTGATATGCTTACATTTCTTTTACATGTCACATACATCATGCTTTCTGATTATACACATTCAGAGTTGTTGTTTCCATGATATTTTTGGATTTTAGGAACCGTGGGTATTTCAAAAGAGAATATGTCATTGCTTTAAAAACCCGGTTACCCTTGATATGATATTTCAGTGCGTCCACCATGTGTTTTCTCGGTGCTGAGAGCGACATGTGAAACACGATTCGAGGAGTGGACGAGCCGATTGCGGGTACATGGTGGATCCGGTATGGTTCCCCTCGGCAAGATGATCGAAGGATTTTGCCGATTGAGACTGGAGGTGGGCGAGTACCTACCGGTGATTGGTTGGACCAGGCGGTCATCCAGAGGATACTGACCAGAGTCGATAGATGGATATGGGCGTACTGCTGGGGCCGAGGGCCGATTCCGCAGATGGAGCCCGATATATGAGTATTTACGTGCCGATGCTGGGCACAATTTTCATGATGTTTTCGAGTGTCGATGTTGGGCATTCCGGTTCTATGATTTTGACATGTCGCGAGGGACACAGGTGGTTTATATCCTCATATTTCCATGCATATGCTGATGATATTTACATGCATGGTGGTTATTGTCATTAGGTGACGAGTGGACGGGATCCACGTACATGCAGATTGATTTCATTGATCATACCTTACATTTATGATATGCTATTACCTGAGGCACTGGCACGAGCACTTGGCACTACACTCATGTATAGAGATTACATTGCCAGTTTAGCATGCTTCAGACTTGTTCATATTGAGGTTTATATATATATCTGATCGTATTGACCTAGGATGGGTCATACATTCGATCTCTGCTTGTAAATATTTTCTATTCATGAGTTGGCAACTCACCCCCGTTGTGCCACAGTCCTTGCAGGTTTTTGCCGTACAGATTCCATAGAGGCATTTCCGGCACACTGCTTCCATATGGGTGACATGCTTGGGTAGGTGGGTTCTTTTGTATCAGAACCGCCATTGATCCTGTATTATTCATTGTATCTAGAAATTCCATCAACCAAAACTTGTATATTGTTTCAGACTTAGACACAGTGATGTATTATTTCGACCTTAGAGTCGCGCTTGTAGTATTATGGTTTTCTGGCTATTTTGAGTTTCTTTTTGGGTTTTGATCCTCGTCCTTTGGCGTTGTATATTATTATTGCTTGCGTGGTTGTGACCGTCGATTGACGAAGAGCTAGCTCCCACTTGGGGATGCCTTTTATCATTTCATATATATTATTCTTGTTGTACCCCGTTTGGGGCCAGTTTTTACAAAGGAAACTCTGCCGAAATTTTCAGAAAAGACTGCACATTTTTAAAATGCATTTCGGCTTAGTTATTTGAAAACTTTTATTTCAAACATGCTTTCTTTACTTATTAAAAACCAGTTTCTTTATTTACTCCTTAAATGGTTTTAGATTTCTGGGCTTTTGGCTTACTTGGATCAGATGGAGTCCTATAGACTTCATAGGATTCAAGGGTCAGTCACGTGCTCTTTCGGGTCGTGACAAGCATCTTGCAAAGTCCATACTTTGCTGGTATACATGGATTCCATCTCGGACCGCATTGCATCCATCCATTTCACTGAGTCACCACTCATGATGGCCTGCTCGAAGCTAGTTGGGTCATCATCCTCCATGATGCAATCCTCGCTCCCACCATCCATGAGAAAACCGTAGTATCTCTCAGGTGCGTGAGGAACCCTACTAGATCGGCGGAGTGGCTGGGGTTCATCAGGAACTACCGAATCCTCCGGTTCCACCAAATCTTCTGTCGTAGTCTGTATTGCTGGAACCTCTTCTAGTTATACCTCCTTACCACTAATCTCTTTTTCAAGAAATTCCTTTTCTAAAAAGGTGGCATGTTGAGAAACAAACACCTTTTGTTCCTCGGTCTGATAGAAGATATACCCGCGCGAATGTTTGGGATATCCAATAAACTTACACAGAATGGACCTTGCCCCGAGCTTGTCCGGATTTTGTGTTTTCACATATGCCGGACAACCCCATATCTTAACATAATTAAGATATGGTCTCTTTCCATTCCATATCTCATATGGAGTAGTTGGCACAGATTTGGTGGGAACCATATTCAATAGGTCTGCAGCTGTTTCCAGTGCATATCCGCAAAAGGAAATAGGCAACTCAGCAGTGCTGATCATAGAGTGCACTATATCTAATAGGGTGCGGTTCCTCCGTTCCGATACACCGTTATGTTGTGGTGTATATGGAGGAGTCAGCTGAGAGAGAATCCCATTCTCTTTTAGGAAGTCCAGGAATTCATTGCTCAAGTATTCACCTCCTCGATCAGATCGAAGGATTTTAATACTTTTTCCGGTTTGGTTCTCGACTTCTTGTTTATATTCTTTAAATTTCTCAAAAGCTTCTGATTTGTGTTTCATCAGGAACACATATCCGAATCTAGAGAGATCGTCAGTGAATGTAATGAAGTACGAAGAACCATTTCTGGCATATGTAGACATGGGACCGCATACATCACTATGTACCTGTCCCAAGAGTTCCGTAACTCTTTCTCCATGTCCCGTAAACGGAGTTTTGGTCATCTTACCTTTGAGACATGACTGGCAGGTGTCATAAGATGAAAGTTCGAAAGGTTTCAAATATCCATCCTTATGCAACTTAGCTAGTCGTGTCGCATTGATATGACCAAGTCTATAATGCCACAAGAAGGATTCGTTCATTTCTGAACTCTTCCTCTTGTGTGTGTGTGTTTGTTATGCTCAGAACTGTTGATTGATTTAGAACATAAATGCAATTGCACAACGTGCCTGATCCAACCAACTTTTGGTTCAGAAAAATGTTCATAACATTATCCTGTAATACAAAATTATATCCATCTTTACTTAATAAAGAAACCGATATAATGTTGCATATCAGGTTCGGCATGTAATAGCATTCGTTCAGAATCAATGTATTGCCAGTTGGTAATACAAGGTGATATTTCCCGACGGTTTTAGCTGCAACAATTGCACCATTTCCAACCCTTATGTCTTTATCACCTTCTCCAAGTTCTCTACCTTTTCTCAGCCCATGTAACTGATTACATATATGGGATCCTGACCCGGTATCTAATACCTAGGACGTAGAGCAAATGGAGAAACAGTTCTCTGTAACGAACACACCCGAAGAAAATGCATCAACATGTACTTTCTTCATTCGGGTGGCATGGGAATCCTGGTATTCCCCTATATCCTGTTCAGTCTTATAACTTTTATAAGAAAGAACGGAACCAACGTTCCCCAGCACAATATAACATGCGGGTTCGGTCAATACATCCATATTATTATCTTGATTAAGGCGTGATATGGTCGCTACCTGGAGAGAGAGAAGAAAACACTTTAGCGTATGCTCTTGCAAGATCAGATTGGTTATTATTTTATCTAATCAGGATGGCTCCCACTATTTTTATCAAATCTTCCTTCAAACCCTAAAAGGAAAGACTAGCCGGGATTAATTACACCCTACAATTTCGCCAATCTTTCAGTCAGGCCAGTGTTGGTACTTTGAGGGATGTTCCCCATGCTTTCGCACGGACCTAATTAAAATAAACATCGTTTTCCCAGAGGTATAACCCCGTTGACACTTTTCTAGACACCTACTTGATCGGCTAATTGTCCTGTGTAAAACTCTCCCAGGAGTAACAATTACTCGCAGTGGGTATCGGGATCCAACTATCTCATAGAAGGTATGCAATCTCATTGCAAATTTCAACACTTGAAATTCCCGATAATATTTTGCCTCTAGCGTCCCATGACCTTGACGCAGGCCAACAAACCATAGTGCGCTAGTCAAGTTCAACCCATCATTTCTTGATTGAATTAAACCCACCCGCATGACCCTTGACGCAGGCCAACAAAGTCGCACGACTACCCTAATCCAATCTGCATCATATGCATAAGCAGATAAATACTAGTAAGCTACCGCACACTACGCCTTGACGCGGGCCAACAAACGTAGCACGAATACTAAGTAGGACTTATCTGAAATGACGGAGGGCTACGATAGGTTTTTCTGAAAACCTATTGCGTAATGAACTTGATATCGTTGTAGAAACAAGTGAATTTTAAAAAGGAGTGTTTTTTAGGCTTTCATTAGTTTTGCTAAAGAGGTCATTCCCGGTGAAGGGATCTCGGCTCTTTCCTCATCGAATAAGGTGCGGGATAAATCATATATATCACTATGCAAACCAAAACTCCAAAAGCAATCAAAAGACAAACTGGGTGTTGTAGCATCTTCCAGTTTTGCTAAAGAGGTCATTCCCGGTGAAGGGATCTCGGCTCTTTCCTCATCGAATAAGGTGCGGGATATATCATATATATCACTATGCAAAGCAAAACTGTAGCTACCCTTTTTGAAAAATTTGATTCTACAACTTCTTTTAGGTTTCTTTTCTTTCATTATTCACATTAATGAAGTCCCATCATTTAAGTCACCTAAACATCACAGATAAATACAACGTACACTTATTCCATTCGCATTCGCCTCGATGTCCCGTCATGCACCGTTAGGTTAGGTAACTAACGGCAGAACGGGGCAGTGCTAGCGTGGGTGTAAAATATAAGTAACATCTATATAATATATCATATATACTATATACTGTATCCATCTCAATATATCAAATGATCACATCACAGATATCGCAGCAGAAGAAACAAATGAAATAATGGATATACTAGGAGGTCCGTGTTTTATTTTGAGCCTCTATAAAACACGGATTCCACGGTCGCGATGAATAGCCAAACCCACACCCCTAGACCCCTACGAGAGCGGAAAGGAACCCTACCAATTCTAGAGTTAGAAGACCCGGACTCGACTCCTCACTTTGTTCTCCCACTGGACTCTAGAACCCGGTTACTTATGCTCTCCTCATTGGGTCTATCCTAATGTGGAAAAGTAAATAATATACATCAATGGTGACATCAACTTCAACCCGGAAGTGCCCCAATAAAAGAATATTACATACATTGAATTTTACATGAATGAAAATAAAAAAAACTCTCATCTCACATAAAACCCCCAGCTATTCAATACGCGACGATCTAATATAACATATCCAGCAACACATAACATCACATGTCATCAACGTAAGTAAATATGCGTATCCCAATTGTCATTGACATATAGCAACGAAACCGGCGATACACCACATATTACACTTACGGTCGCAGAAAAACTAGACGATGTTAAACATTCTGATCGAATCTGCAAACACCCAAAATTACCCAGAAAGATCAACACTTGAGCATAGTTTAAAGTTATTCTGCACACGCCACGGTACCAATGGACCAGCCGTAGAAGGGCAAACCCAAGCCTCATTTATGGCGCCACTAACTATGGTAAACCCTAAGGTTTAGTCGCAGTTCTATGGTCACATCTCGAGTTAGGGTTTCATTCTTCTAGAGGGTCCATCGAATAACTTGCATGACCTTTGAAAATTTATTAACAACGGGAAAAATCCAACACTTGGAAATTTTCCCGACAAGGGTTAAAGCGGGTATTTGACATCCGATTGAACTTTTTAACAACGTCTAAAGTAACCTGAAAACAGTTAAAATTACGACCACGAAAAACTCCGAGCTGCCTTTGCATTAAGTTAATCATCACATGAAAAAGTAGCAAAAATAAACAACACCTGAAACACCAAATCCCAGAGACCATAACACAAAACAAAATTGGACCCATTCCTCCCCAAAGGGGCCGGCGACATCGGAAATTTTCCTAGGGGGATCGGCCAAAATCCGGCAAGAGGCATCCAATTTTCTTCTGTATTCTTATAATGTCCAATACTACATTCTGTACTTGTTTGCAAAATTTTTGGAGCTCGTTTGAAAATCGACAGAAAGTGGAATTTAGGGTTTCAAGTTTCGGAGTTCGTTTCGTATTCGTAATCAAACATTATCCGTATAATTTCCTAGCTAGGCTCTGATACCACTGTAGGGTTCCTATCGACGGTAGCAAGGTCTCGGGGGGCATCGTCCATGCCATTTTCAAAATTTTGCCATTTCAAGGAACTCTAAACTAGAATCGTTAACTAGAATATTATACGAAAACAATAGTAAACCATGTACAACTAAGTGAACTAGAAATACAACCTTTGTAGATCAGTCCTTCACTTCATAAGCTCCTTGTAGTAGTCCCTTCGCTGCGTTGATGGAACTCCCAGATCCTTGCATGGCTTCACAAGGCGAATGGAACGTTCTTGCTTGAAGTCTTCGAGGCCGAAGATGATCTACGTCGAGAGAATACTAACTCAAGCTACTACTTCACTAATGAAGGATTAGTGAAGCAAACACCCAATACTAAAGTGTTAATCTAGTAGAGGATGATGAAATAGGAAGTGGGCTCACTTTAGAATTCTTTTTCTCAAAATACTTTCTCACTTTTTTCAAACCCTAGAAAGCTTTTTCTTTTGGAGGAAGAAGATGAAGAAAGAAGAAGAGAATGAGATAATGATCAAGTGAGAGAGTGAACCATGGGTGAGTGTGTATCATATACTAACTCATGTAGAGACATAACCATGGCTAATAAAAAAGGTTAGGTTAACAAATATCTAAAGTAAACCAAAGTGAGTGGACTTTGTCAAAGCACTTACAAGCTTCTACAAGCTTCATGTTTTTAACAAATAATCCACTAATTTTGTAATTACTTTAAATATTAATAACCCACCATTATAAATAGAACGGTGTATGTCTCATACACCCATATATAGCGTATCAACAACCATGACACACTAAAATAAATAATGTACATTAATATGTATCACATATATATAACATGTACACACAAGTGAGAAAAGAATGCTTAAGTGAGCTAATGTTAATTAATGTAAATTAGTATATCAATTATATAATTATACACTAAATTATTAAATCAACACTTGACTTAATAATCTGGCTATATCATATATAACCGACTAACATCCAATGTATCGACTTATCGAATCAACCCTTGATCCGATAACCCGGCTATATCACATATAACCGACCGATACAAAAGTCGCGAGAATAGAATACGGTATCACATACACGCATTATTCTCAGTTCCGCACATATCATATATGTGCTCCTATTTCATTTTGCCTGAGCCAATAAAAGCTCTATGTAGGACTCTAAAGACTCGTCAATACGCCGGCAGTAGGTGATGATCACATCAAGCACCCACAAGCCGTCTACGGTACTAGCTGGACGTAACGGCTACCCAGGTATTGAGTGATCAGAAGATCAGCAAGCAAGCTCGCTCCAACTCCTGCAAAAGCCTGACGGTAACACTTGTCGTACAGTCCGGTCTCCTCGTCTGATATGTCGCATATCAAGTCTAAGGGTGTTAAAAGTCAGACCCCAATAACCGATAAGTCATAACAATGTGAGGCTCATAACGGGTTGAGAAACTGCTGGTAAAACTTACCAGTAAATCTTCAAATCAGCCCTGGCCAGGGACTTCCCTGTTATGGCCAATCGAGCACAGCGCAACATCAACCCCCGATACCGGGAGAGACGAAACCCCTCCTATCGCTCATTGCCTCCATGTGACTCGGGACTGTACCAAAAAACCACCATTTTGCACGCCCTCTTGGACGTGGCAAGATGGAAATCAAAGCACAGTAGGAATCACATAAGACTCTATGACGATCTCGGGTCTACAGACTAACATGTACAAGTGTCACCAAAGAACTGCCATCTGACGTAAGGTATAATCCCATCTGGGAGTTCTCGGCGAGTACGTCCTGTGGACCCAGTCTCCACTGAGCACCCATATACCATCTCTGATGTCAAACACCTATGGATATGGGAACATCCATCGCCCATCTTATGGGTTGAGAAACGTATACGCTAGTCTACTCTGGTATATCTATGCCCTGTCTCGATACACCTACGACTAGGAACGTTAAAGGATGAACTTATGGACTACCATGGCCCCACTAGTATGATCTGCATCATAGTCCTGATAGTCAAGTACACATCCTAAGAGCTTTACCAACATGTAACCATAAGACAGTATCTAGAGACAAGTATACATTTTAAGATAAGAGCAACCAGATAGAATACTATCATATCGAGCAAGAAAATCCTCTCTCCATATGTCCAAGCATCCAATATAATATACATCATATGTACAATACTGGCATCTAGGGCATACATACAACTAACATAAATTACCCTAAGGACCCTAGTAAATATAGGTTTAAGAGGGACCAATCTCTTGAGCCTCATAGAGCCGGAGAAGTGGGTGCTTGCCTATTTAAGGTAGACAACTTAACAACGGTGTTATCAACACGGTAATCGTCTTTGAAAAATACACAAATCCTGCCGCCCATGTGCAGCGGTTACCGATAACACCAAAACCTAATTCAGGATTCAATTTCTTTTCTAATTGTTCTGACTCAGACTGAGTCTCATTAAATAATATGACTTGAATATGATTCAAGTACAAACTATAATTCAATATGAATCCATGAATACATATATTCAATCTATTCAATCTGTATTGACTGAACCGAACAATGGATATACTTCCATTTACATAATTCTCCAGTTACATCCATTTACGGATATCATAGTTTCAGCAAGTCATCCAATTATACAATTTATATTACAAGACAATACAAGTTGCAATACAATACAAACAAGACATCGCGAAGTTTAAGGGTTAGATTGGTACGGAAGGTGTTAAAAGTGGCACGAGACTGCAAGACTTAAGACACCTAATCTGTATTTCCGTTGCTGCTGTACCGTGGCATAAACGGTTCCTTGTACTCTTGTTGCCCTTAGTCTTTGGCATATAGAGACTCCTCTCGTATACACTGGCATCCTTCTGTACCAAGCTACAAACAACATCGTTAACCATATAATACAACTTTAAAAGCTACACACTCTCTCTCTCTGTCTATTCTATTTCTCCCTTATTTTTGGGACTTACCGAGCAATTGTTCGCTGACGACATTCCTTCTCTTTCTTCTTTGAAATGTTGTCAGGTGATCTGGACACTCAGGAGATCGAGCCTACCAGCGAGGACTTGGATCAGCTTGCCTACGACCCAAAGCTCTAGCTTCATTGTACACATTTTATTTCAGTACTTTTCATTTCTGTTATGCCACTGTTTAGGCATTGCTTTTATTCAGATGTATTTACTTTTCCATGCATTGTACAAAAGAATGTTAATAAATAAAGTTGTTGTTCAGTTATACCTACTGTCTTTGTCTCTTATGCATTTTTTATTTCTTAGATACGCTTAGCGTAATTACTTCAGAGTAAATACGTAGCGACCTCGTCGTGTCCTCTGCCCGTACACTGGGAAGCGGGGCGTGACACAGGGAAACATTGGTTCCTCTCTTTCTTATAATTGTTATAAGTCCGAGCAGGAAATAAGGGTATACCAGGATTCCCGTGCCACCCAAACGAAGAATGAGCATATTGATGCATCTTCTTCGGGTGTGTTCGTTACCGAGAACTGTTTTTCAGTATATTCTACGTCCTGGGTATTAGATACCGAATCGGGATCCTACATATGTAATATGTTACATGGGCTAAAGAAAGGTAGAGAACTGGGAAAAGGTGATCATTCTCTAAAAGTAGGGAATGGTGCAAATGTTGCAGCCAAAGCAGTTGGTGAATATCACCTTGTATTACCAAATGGGAATACATTGATCTTGAACAACTGTTATTACGTACCCTTTATGATATGCAATTTAATATCAATTTCTTTATTAGATAAAGAAGGATATAATTTTGTAGTAGAGAATAATGTTATGAACATTTACCTGAATCAAGTGTTTATTGGGTTTGGTACGTTATGTAACGGTTTATATGTTCTAAATCAAAACTCAGTTCTTAATGTTTACAACACACACAAGCGGAAGAGTTCAGAAATGAACGAATCCTTCTTGTGGCATTGTAGACTAGGTCATATCAATGCGACACGACTAGCTAAGTTACATAAGGATGGATATTTGAATCCGTTCGAATTTTCATCTTATGAAACTTGCCAGTCATGTCTCAAAAGCAAGATGACCAAAACTCCATTTACTGGACACGGAGAAAGAGCTTCAGAACTCTTAGGACTCATACATAGTGATGTATGCGGTCCTATGTCTACACATGCCAGAAATGGTTATTCGTACTTTATTACATTCACCGATGATCTCTCAAGGTTCGGACATATGTTCTTGTTGAAACACAAGTCTGAAGTTTTTGAGAAATTCAAGGAATATAAGTGCGAAGTAGAAAACCAGACGGAAAAAGTATTAAAATCCTACGATCTGATCGGGGAGGAGAATACTTGAGCGGGGAATTCCGTGACTATCTAAAAGAGAATGGGATTCTCTTAGCGCTTACTCCTCCGTATACGCTACAACACAACAGTGTATCGGAGCGGAGGAATCACACCCTATTAGATATGGTGCGCTCTATGATGAGTGCTGCTGAGTTTCTTATTTCTTTTTAGGGCTATGCGCTTGAGACAACAGCATACCTATTGAATCAAGTTCCATCAAAATCTGTGCCTAAAGCACCATATGAGATATGGAGTGAAAAGAGACCACATCTTAAATGAGTTAAGATATGGGGTTGTTCGGCTTATGTCAAAAGGCAAAATCCGGACAAGCTCGAGGCAAGGTCAGTTCTATGTAAGTTTGTAGGATATCCAAAGAATTCTTATGGATATATCTTCTACCACTCTGAGGAACAAAAGGTGTTTGTTTCTCAATATACCACCTTTTTGGAAAAGAAATTTCTTGTAAAAGAAATTAGTGGAAATGAGGTAGAACTGGAAGAAGTTCCAGCTGCACAAACTAGAACTGATGATTTGGTGGAACCAGAGGATCCAATAGTACCCAACGAACCCCGGCCACTCCACAGATCTAGTAGGGTTCCTCATCCACCTGAGAGATACTACGGTTTTCTCATAGACAGTGGGAGCGAGGATTGCATCATGGAAGATGATGACCCTACTAGTTTCGAGCAGGCCATCACGAGTGGGGACTCTGTGAAATGGCTGGATGCTATGCAATCCGAGATGGAATCCATATACACCAACCAAGTATGGACTTTGGAAGTTTCTCCTGAAGGGGTAAAACCCATTGGGAGCAAGTGGATCTTTGAAAAGAAGATAGGTGTAGATGGAAAAGTTGAGAGTTTCAAAGCTATACTTGTAGCAAAAGGTTTTCGTCAATGACCTGGCGTCGACTATGATGAATCATTTTCTCCTGTCGCTATGTTTAAGTCCATCAGGATCCAACTTGCCATTGCCGCATACCATGACTACGAAATCTGGTAGATGGACGTCAGGACCGCTTTTCTAAATGGTGATTTAGAAGAGAGCGTGTATATGATATAGCCAGAGGGCTTCATAGACAGTGGGAGCAGCAGAAAAGTGTGCAAGCTGCTTAAATCCATCTACGGATTAAAGTAGGTGTCGCGGAGTTGGAACATCTGTTTTGATGAAGCTATCAAAGAGTTTGACTTCATCAAAAATGTAGATGAACCTTGTATATATAATAAGGTAGTAGAGAGTAAGGTGGTCTTCCTCGTATTGTACGTGGATGACATACTCTTGATTGGAAATGATGTTCCAATGCTACACTTGGTCAAGCTCTTCTTTTCACTCAAGTTCTCCATGAAAGATCTTGGTTATGCCTCCTACATTCTGGGTATAAAGATCTATAGAGATAGATCTAAACGGATGTTGGGACTGTCCCAATCCAGGTACATATACATCATACTAAAGAGGTTTAGTATGGAAGATTCCAAGCGAGGTAATGTACCCACTTGTTCAGGAATCACTCTCTCCAAAGAGATGTCTCCCAAGACTGATTTGGAGAGAGTTCGCATGCAAGGGATACCCTATGCTTCGGCATTAGGCTCTATCATGTATGTGATGTTATGTATCAGACCGGATGTGGCTTACTCACTAGGTGTAATGAGCAGGTATCAATTAGATCCTGGGGAAAACCACTGGACAGTTGTGAAAAACATTCTTAAGTACTTGAGAAGGACTAAAGAAATGTTCTTGGTGTATGCTAAAGGTGAACTCCAGGTGGAGTCCTTTACCAATTCGATCTTCCAGAGTGATAAGGACAACAGTAAGTCGGTCTCGGGTTTTGTCTTTACCTTCAATGGAGGGGTGGTGTGTTGGAAGAGTTCCAAGCAAGACACCGTAGCAGACTCGACGATGGAGGCTGAATACATCGCTGCCAACGATGCTGCTAAAGAAGCTGTCTAGATGAAAAAGTTCATTGCTAAGCTTAGTGTGGTTCCATCCATTGAGCATCCAATACCTGTGTATTATGATAATAATGGAGCGGTGGCTTTGTCCAAGGAACCCAGGTCCCATCAGAGATCCAGACATATTCTGAGACGGTATCACCTGATCAAGGAGATAATAGATCGCCAGGAGATCGAGGTCAGGAGAGTTGACACGAAGAACAGCGTAGCGGATCCACTCACAAAGGCCCTCCCCCGGATACAATTTGAGAGACTTTTTGGGATGTTGGGTATGAGATACTACAACACATGGCCTTAGTGAAAGTGGGAGATTGTTAGTTATATGTATGCCCTAGAGGCCATTATTGTACATGTGATGTATATTATAGTGGATGCTTGGATCTATATATAGGACTTTCTTGCTCAACATGATAGTATGCTATCTGGTTACTTTTTATCTTAACATGTTGACTGGTATTCTTTACTGTCTTTCTCTCATATGTTGGTAAAGCCCTTAGGATATGTACTTGACTACTAGGATTATGATAAGATCATACTAGTGGGGCCAGGGTGGTCCATAAGTATATCCTTTAATCAGTTCATAGTCGTGGGAATATCGAGACCAGGGCATTGATATTCCAGAGTAGACTAGTGTGTACGTTTCTTGTCCCTTAGAGAGCGATGGTTGATCCCACAACCATTGGTGTGTGACATTAAAGATTGTACACAGGTGCTCATTAGAGAATGGGTACATCGAACGGATTCGCCGAGGACTCCTATATGGTAGTATACCTATCGTCAGATAGCAGTCCTCTGGTGACACTGGTATAGGTTAGTCTGTAGACCCGAGATCGTCATAGAGTCTTGTGTGGCTCCCACTGTGCTTTTATTTCCTCCCTACCACGGCTCAAAGGAGTCGTGCAAACAGGTGGATTTTGGGTACATTCCCGAGTCACATGGAGGAAATGAGAGATAGGAGGGGTTTCGTCTCTCCTGGTATTAGGGGTTGATGTTGCGCTATGCTCGATTGGCTATAACTGGAAGTCCCTGGATATGGCTACTGCTGAGATTTACTGATAAGAGTTATCAGTAGTTTCTCAAACTGTTATAGGCCAGACATCGGCATGACTTATCACGTTATTGGGTCCTGACATTTACCGCCCCTAAACATGATATGTGACATATCATACAAAGAGACCGGAATGTACGGTAGTGTCACTGATAGGCTTCATGGAGAGTATGGATGAGCTTGCTTGTTGATCTTCATATCGCTCAATACCCGGGTAGTCGTTATGTCCAGCTAGTACCGCTGACAGCTTGTAGGTGATTGATGTGATCATCACCTACTGCTAGCGTATTGATGAGTCTTTAGAGTCCCACATAGAAGTTTCCTGGTTCAAGCGAAATGAAGCAGGGCACACATATGTTGATATGTGTGTGGGCCTGATTAAATATGAGTATGTGATACCGTATTGTAATCTGGCAGTTAACTGTTATCGGTTCGGTTATATGTGATATAACCAGATTGTTGAATCAAGTGTTGATTTGATAATGTGATATACAGATGAATGATATTAGTCGGTCATATGTGATATAACCAGATTATTAAATCAAGTGTTGATTTAATAATGTAATATAATTATATCTTAACTAATATCATTAGCTCACTAATTATTCTTCATTATATATATATATATATTAATATATATGATATATATATATTTATATATATATATATAATAATGAAGCATGGCATGATTTCTATTTTTGAGAAAAATAGAGAAGATGTAGAAAATGAAAGCATGGTTGCAAGCATGGGCTTTATTCATAGATTATTCATCTTGACTCACTATTCAAGCATGGTTGCAATTTTATATTGTAAGATTCCATGCTTGAATGAGTGAGGGTCAAGAGTTGCCATTCATTCTAGTCTCATTCTTAACACTTAGCCATTTTTCTTGAGTTGCTCCCATGGTTGCTCTCTAGCTTCATCTTCCTCCTCAAATGTCATAGTTCAAGCTTCAACCCCCACATGAGATGTGAATCATGAAGCTTGTGTACGGTTACATAGCAGGGCAGCAAGGTTTCAGGAGGCATCGTCCATGCCGTTTTCAAATTTTTGTCGTTCTAAAGAACCCTAACCCTAGAATCTTAACTAGAGAATTAAACCAAACATCATGCCAACAACTTTGCAAGTAAAGTGAATGAGGAATACAACCTTTATAGGCCGGACCTTTACTTCTAAAGCTCCGTGTAGTAGTCCCTTCGCTGCGAGTTGTGATCTCCCGAACTCTAGTATGGGTTCCCTTGGAGAAATGAACAAGCTTGCTCGAAGTCTTCGAGGCCGAAGATGATCTACGTCGAGAAGACTCAAGCTCATGCTACCTCTTCACTAATGGTGAAATTAGTGAAGCAAACGCTCTAAATTAAATGGCTAATAGTAGAGGATGATGATGTGGGAAATGGGCTCAATTTATATTTTATTTTCTCACAATATTTTCTCGCCTTGAGAAAAGATAGTGAGCTTTCTCATTGAGGAAGAAGAAGCTCAAGTGATGCATGAGAGAATGAACTCATGAGGTGAGAATATCAAACATGGGTGAGTTAGTGTCATACACTAACTCATGTAGAGACTGAACTAGGGTTGAGGATAATGGTTAGGTTTATAAATATCTCAAGGAAAATAAAAAGAGAGGACTTGGTCAATGGTTTTCCAAAGCTTTCTCAAAGCTTCTACCATGAAAAAATTCTAGCATTTTAGAATTACTTTGATAAATAAAAACCTTAGGATTATCCTAACTATAGTGTGAGTGTCATACACCCATGTAGCATGTGGCATCAAGCATGATACAAAATAATGTGCATTAATATATATCACATATATACTAAAGCACAAAGTGAGAAAAAGAAATGTTTAAGTGAGCAAATATTAGTTAATGTAAATTAATATATCACGTATATAATTATACATTAAATTATCAAATCAATACTTGATTTAATAATCTGGTTATATCACATACAACTGACTAATATCATATAAATCAATCTATCGAATCAACACTTGATCCGATAACCCATCTATATCACATATAACCGACCGATATCACATATCACGAGAATAGAATGCAGTATCACATACGAGCATTAATCTCGGTCCCGCACATATCACATATGTGCTCCTACTTCGTTTCGCATGAACCAGGAAACCTCTTTGTAGGACTCTGAAGACTCGTCAATACGCCGGCAGTAGGTGATGATCATATCAAACACCCACAAGCTGCAAGCGGTCTGCTAAACTTAACGGCCACCCGGGTATTGAGCGATCAGAAGATCAACAAGCAAGCCTGCTCGTACTCCTATGAATCCAATCAGTAACACTACCGTACAGTCTGGTCTCTTCGTCTGATATGTCGCATGTCACAGCCTGGAGGTGGTATAACGTCAGACCTCAATAGCCTAATAAGTCATGACGATGCAAGGTCCATAACGGTTCGAGAAACTACTGATAACACTTACCAGTAAATCTCACCAACCCTAGTCAGGGATTTCCTGTTATGGCCAATCGAGCATAGCGCAACATCAACTCCGAATACCGGGAGAGACGAATCCCCTCCTATCGCTCATTGCCTCCAGGTGACTCATGATTTTACCCAAAAACCACCGTTTTGCACGATCTCTTGACCGTGGTAAGGTGGAAATCAAAGCACAGTGGGAATCACACAAAACTCTATGACGATCTCGGGTCGACAAACTAACATGTACCAGTGTCCCCAGAGAAATGCTATCTGAAGATAGGTATAATACCATCTAGGAGTTCTCGGCGAGTCCGTTCAGTGTACCCAGTCTCCACTGAGAACCCGTATACCTTCTCTTATGTCAAACACCAATGGATGTGGGATCATCCATCGCCCATCAAATGGGTCAAGAAGCGCATACGTTAGTCTACTCTGGAGTATCGATGCCATGTCTCGATACTCCTACGACAAGGAACAATTATAGGGTGTACTTGTGGACTTCCCTTGGCCCCACTAGTATGATCTCCATCATAGTCCTGGTAGTCAAGTACACATCCTAAGGGCTTTATCAATATGTGAGAGCAAGATAGCATCACTTATACAAGTCAACATGTTAAGATAAAGTGCAACCAAATAGTATACTATCATGTCGAGCAAGAAATTCCTCCCTATATATGTCAAAGCATCCACTACAATATACATCCCATGTACAGTAATAGCCTCTAGGGCATACATATAACTAACAATCTCCCACTTGCACTAAGGCCATCTGTTGTAGTATCCAATACCCAACAATATAGCAGCAGTTGTAGTATCCCATACTCAACCATCCAAAAATCTCTCAAATAGTATTTAGGGAAGCAGGCCTTGGTGAGTGGATCCGCCGTGTTATCCTCAAAATCTACTCTCCTTACCTTGATCCTTTGGAGATCAACCATCTCCCTGATTAGGTGATACTTACCTCAAAATATGTCTGGATTGCTGATGGGATAGGCGTTCCTAGGCCAAAGCCACAACTCCATTGTTGTCTCAATAACACTTATTGGACGCTCAATGGTAGGAACCATGTTCATCTCATGAACAAGAAATGTCCAGACAGCCACTTTGGTAGTATCGTTGGTAGCAATGTATTCAGCCTTTATCGTCTAGTATGTCACAGTATCTAGCTTGGAACTCTTCCAACATACCGTCCCTCCCCTGAGGGTAAAGACAATGCCTGTGACTGACTCTCAGTCGTCCTTATCACTCTGGGAGCTCGAACCAAGAACTTTCATTTAGTGCTTCTCAAGTACTTAAGAATGTCCTCTACAGCTGTCCAGTGATTCTCCCAAGATCTGATTGATTCTTGATCACTACACCTAGTGAGTTAGCTACATCTGGTCTGGTACATAACATCACATACTCTGATAGAGCCTACTGCCGAAGCATAGGATATCCCTTGCACGCGAGCTCTCTCCAAATCAGTCTTGGAAGACATCTTTTTGGAGAGAGTGATTAGTGAGTAAGTGGACGAACCACCACGCTTAGAATCATCCATACTAAACCCTTTTAGTATGGTATTAATGTACCTAGATTTGGGACAATCCCAACATCCACTTAGATATATCACCATAGATCTTAATCCACAAGATGTAGTAGGTATCATCCAGATCTTCTATTGAGAATCCTAGTGATAAGAGGAGCTTGACCGAGTGTTGCATAGGAAACCATTTCCTATCAAGAGTATGTTATCTACGTACAATACGTAGAAGACAACCTTACTTTCTACAACCTTCTTGTATATATAAGGTTCATCTATCTTTTTGATGAAGTCAAACTCTTTGACTACCATATCAAAATAGATGTTCTAACTCTGCGATGCTTGCATTGATCCTGATGGACTTAAGCATAACTTTGAAAGTCTCAACTTTTCCATCTATACCAAGAATCTTCTCAAGATCCATTTTCTCCCAATGGATTTTACCCCTTCAAGTGCAACATGCAAAGTCATACTTTGTTGGTGTACATGGATTCCATCTTTGATTGTATAGCATCCAGCCTTTTCACAGAGTCGCCACTCGTGATGGCATGCCTGAACCTAGTTGGGTCATCATCAACCATGATGCATTCCTCGCTCCCACTGTTACCGAGAAGACTGTAGTATCTCTCAAGTGGATGAGGAACCCTACCAGATTCGTGGAGAGGATGAGGTTCGTTGGAAACTATTGAATCCTTTGGTTTTAGCAAATCATCAGTTGTTATTTTGTCTAGCCAGAACTTCTTCCAGTTCTACTTCATGACCACAAATTTCTTCACAAGAAATTCCTTTTCTAAAAAGGTGGCATGTTGAGAAACAAAACACCTTTTGCTCTTCAGAGTGGTAAAAGATATTGCCTCACAAATGTTTGGGATATCCTAATAAACTTACAGAACTGACCTTGCCACGAGCTTGTCCAGATTCTGCCTTTCAACATAGGCCAGACAACCCCATATCTTAACTTGTTTAAGACATTGTGTTGGAGATAGTGCCCTCATAGTCAATTATTGGATCACAGGTACGTGATTGCAATGATTGCGGAGGACCTATACCGGTATGACAGTCTTACTCAAGATGATAGTATGCTATCTGGTTTGTCTTTATCAGTCGTGTACATGATCAGGTGACTGATTACATGTTACACTTTGATAGAGCCCTTAGGATCTTGCTTTACTACCAACAGTATGATGGCGATCATATACGTGAGAGTTGGGTAGTTTATATGCATATCCTTAATTGTGGTCCCTAGTCGTGGGAGTTTCGAGACAGGGCATCGATACTCCGGAGTAGACTAGTGTGTACAGTCGAGACCCCGACGAGGGGCAGTGGCCGGTCTCACAAGCCACTGGTGTCAGTTGGATCACCTAAGATGTATACAGGTGCTCATTGGGTTATGAGTACACCGGACAGGACTCGCCGGGAACCTGCTAGTTGGTATTATACATATCGCCAGATAGCAGTTCCCTGGTGACATGTGTACAGGTTAGTTCATCGACCTGAGGTCGTCATTTGTCTCGTGTGAGTTCCCACTGTGCTTTGATTTCTACCCTACCACGGCTCAAAGGAGTCGTGCAAACAGATAGCTTTTGGGTACAGTCCCGAGCCATATGGAGGCACGTGAGCGGATCGGCAGGGGATTCGTCTCTCCCGGTATTGGGGGCGAGGTCGTGCTGTGTCTAGGAGAGTCATTACACAAAGTCCATGGCCATGGCAGGAGATTTACTGGTAGGTACTCCAGTAGAATCTCAGGGTGTTATTGGGCTTCACTCCGACACGACTTATACTGCTATTGGGGGTCTGACGTTACTAGCCCCCTAGGCAGATATGCGATACTCATAGACGAACGGACCGGACTGTATATACATTGTCACTGTTAGGCTCAGTAGGGTTTTCCGGATGAGTTCGCTCATCGGCATCCCTTGAGGTCAGTCCATGGGAAGCCGTTACGCATTGCTAGTGCCGCTGACGGTTTGTGGTTAAACCCACTGCCAGGGTACTGACGAGTCATTAGAGTCCCCCACAGACAGTTTCCCAAGTTCGGGCGAAACGTTGTAGAGGCCGTATGGTTTTATGGCAGGGTTCGGAAAATGCACGTGCGTTTACGCACGTGTTATTTTTCGGGCAGATGATACTGGTCGGCTTTGGTTTAAGCCGGATCCGAGTATCATATTGAGTAGGTATAATATCTTCGTCTCAGTTGCATTTGTATTCGGTCGTAATACAAATGCGGGTATATTTATACAGTTTCGGGGTTATCCTGAAAGTCGTTTCAGGATCACTTTTGGAAGTTGCCAGTTTCCAGTTTTCTATCAGCCGTCTTTTAACATTCGGTTAAAGACGGATTTATCTTTTCTTGGATGAGGTGAGTCAGTGTTCTAGAAGGTTCTAGATGAGGTGACTAGGATTAATTGGTGTTGATTTTTCATTGGATGCATTAAAGGCTTGATGAGGTGTTTATGTGAGTCATGCTTTGTTTTAATGATTCTTGTTTTGGTTAAGATATTTTGAGTAAGAAGCTCTCTTGTGGTCACCCCCCCTCTCCTACGGTCACCTCCCTCTTGCTATATATGGCCGGCCCTCTCTCTCCTCTCACTCTCTCTCACTTGAGTTTTTCATGGTTGTAAAAGATATGATAGTATTTGGGGTGCATGGAATTTTACAGTTCATTTCATTCCATCACCCGATTCCCTCGGCAACTTCATTTACCGATCGTCCACGGATTTGGACGAAGTGAGACAAAGTCATCTACTCATTCTCTACATCATTCTTGGTCGTCTCTTTTAGCAAACTTGACGATCGAGTTGCCTCAAGTCAGAGGCGGGAGCCCGTTTAAAGAATCGATCATGTGGTGCCACCTCGACGAGGATATCAGAGATCGACGAGATCGGAGCAGCCGCAACGGAGCGTGGGATGATGGCTAAAGAACGAAGGACTCGGATCGTTCGGTATAACCTTTCTGCACTCTTTACAGTTTGTTAGTTTAGCAATAATGGCAGATCCGGGTTAAAGTATACAATAGCGCCAGTTAAAAAGTTTTTGTTCCGCATTTGGCGTCTGTAGACGGCCGGGGCGCTAGCGTAGACTTACAGTGGTATCAGAGCCTAACCATTTTGCTATACTAACTTGTGCTAACGCGTTTAAAATATTGATCGAACCGAAAATCAAAAATCACATTTTTTCATCTTGACAGTTTCTGTTGATTTTAAATGGTCTCCTAAAATTTTTCTGTATGTCTCAGAACACTGTGCAGGAGTTTCTAAGAACCACGGCCAAATTTAGGCACGTGTCTCCACCAAACAGCCGCGGAAACGCGGCCAAACCCATAGTTTGGCCGCGCATCCGCGGCCACGTGGTGAGCGCATGCTCCCAAATTTGTACAGTGGGTTCTGTGTTGGATTTTGTGGTTTTTGGTAAATATCGTTTTGGCCCAGATTTTGTTACTGTTCACCAGTAAGTCGTGGGGCCCACTTTTTGATATTTGGTTGATCGAAATTTAAACATGTTAGTTTACAGTGCTTACATTATATCTCCGACCGGGAATGTCATTTGATCGGTAAACTGCGTCTGATTGCTATAGTTCTTTTAGACGGGTTTGCGAACGTGACATTCGCGTTGATGTTCTGTGTTGTGCTGTGATGTTGCGGATTTGTCGTGGTGGATAGCAGTGTGCAATGGTAGTACAGTTTGAGTTTATTTGTACATTTGATATTGCGGGGCGAGCGTCCAACTTGTGGACTGCCGTCACTGCCTGTTGTACAATATTCTTTTGGGGCACGACCAGGTTGCGGTCGATATACCTATTGTACTATTTTTCATTACTGTACTAGGTTTTGCCCCGCGACGGAGTGCACGGATAGCCGGGTTCTGGGGGCAACGGGTCCGCATCTCATGGCTTTGAGAGGCAGAGGGGTCCCACTCTAGAATTGGCAGACTATTCGCCGCACTCGTAGGGGGTACAGGTTGACCCAAGGAGGGGTGCCCAAGTTTACCGGATTCCGTGAAGTGCTGGGTGGTCCATTCACTTTGCTGTAGGGGGCTGCCTCGCTTCAGGTTTTGGCGGGTAACTTGCCGCACCCGTAGGGGTCTAGGTTTCATTGCACAGGCTATCCACACGACAGGGGAACGTCGGGTTTCAGCAGCGGCTCTGTGAAACCCGGGGATCCCAGATTATCTGTATTGTTCTGTGATGCTTATTACTTTTCTGTAATGTTGCATATTATCACGCCTGGAGCGATTATTGTATATTGGTTTATATACTATTAGATGTTGTATATGTTTTACACCCGCGCTAGTCCAGTCCCCGCTCTGTCGTTAGTTAAGTAACCTAACGGGTGATGACGGGACCCAGTGACGAATACGGATGGCATATACGTACATTTTATTTTCGTTCTTTTCTGGTGTGATTAAATGATGGGACTGTGTTGATTCTGATCAACGCAAAGTAAAACAAACCTATTTACAGTTGTTGGAACAAATTTAAAAAGTGTTATTGCAAAGACGTTTCCTTTTGTTATGCATAGCGGTATTCAGTGGAATATCCTGCACCTCATTCGACGGGGCAAGGGCCGATATCCCTTCACCGGGACTGACCCCTTGGGCAGAAGTTTGCGTCAGAGTAATAACTTCACTATAGTCGATTACAAGTTGCTTTGCATAGCGGTATTCAGTAGAATATCCTGCACCTCATTCCACGAGGAAAGAGCCGAGATCCCTTTACCGGGAGTGACCTCTTTAGCAAAAGGTTTTCGCCACTATATTTTAAAAAGCTATCAGGTTCCTTCAGCGATATCAAGTTCACTACGTTAAAGGTTTTTCGCCAAAAACCAGCCGTAGCCCTCCGTCGTTTCTTATGGATGGTCAGTAGTATTCAAGCTATGTTTGTTGGCTTTCGTCAAGGCATAGTGTTTGGTAGCTGCTGGGTATTCATTTGTTGCATAGATAGATGAGTTGGTTTAGGACAGTCGTATTACCTTGTTGGCTTTCGTCAAGGGTATGTACGGGTGGGTTCAAATTAACAAGATAATGACAGGCAGAACTTGACATGTGACTTATGATTTGTTGACATTCGCCAAGGTCATAAGAGCATGGGGCATAAATCATATCGGGAGTTTCTAAAGAAACTGAAACTTGCCAAGTTTGCGCATACCTTCTGGAGTATGAGTAACGTGGATGCATTCCATCACGTTATCATGCGATGAGAGTTGGATCCCGATTCCCACTGATGAGTTGGTTTACTCTTCGGGTGATCCCGATTGATTCTTCTTTAGGTTTGGAGGAGAATTTGACAGGACAGTGGGAGGTTTCCGGATTAGATAAAGTGATAACCATTCTGATCTAGGTTAGAGTGCACGCAGAGTGTTTCTTTTCTCTCTCTCTTTGGCAGCGACCTTTGACCGACCCTAGACTATGACTCAGTGACCAGGTTGACCGAACTTTCTTAAAATACTGGCTTTTGGATTGTCTGAGTTGCATAAGTCATTGCCACTCCTTCTTTTACCCTTTGAATTTCTCAGAACACCCGTATTACTACGGATATCCACTTCCATTGGATAGATCCATCATATGGTTATATACGAACTCGAAAGGACTTCTTCGAGGATGGATCAAGGTTCAGGAGAAATAGAATTGGTTTATTCAGTTGTCTTTTATTATCACCTTCTCTCAGGTTGCGAGAACTCCTTGGTTTAGGAGAGTACACCTATTACGCTTATTGGATAGTCTTATTCCAAACCATAGGCTGGTGCCGAAAGGTAGGGAATGAAGAAAACCAATTAGCCTAAGTAGGGTGTGCAGAAGGTAATATGTGATAAAGGGATTAGAAAGAGGGCAAAGTAAATTGCGACTGATATCATTCACGACCAAAACCGCGTACTTCATCGCCACTCCTATTTCACCTTTAAAAGAATAAGGTATTATTCAGTTGTCTTTTATCATCACCTTCTCTCGAGATGCGAGTACTCCTTGGTTTAGGAGGGTACACCTATTATGCTTACTGGATAGTCTTCTTCCAAACCATAGGCTGGTGCCGAACGGTAGGGAAGGAAGAAAACCATTTAGCCTAACGATGGTGTACAGAAGGTAACGACTAAAGACAAATAAAGGGATTTGGAGAGATGGCAATAAAATATACGGTTGAAGTCATGAATTGGATTATGGAAGAGGCATTACTATGAATACCAGGATACCCCTACGAAACATTTTCATGTTTCAGTGCATTGTTAAAGAAAAACTGTTTTCCCGATTAGACACTTACTCCAAGGGTATGTATTTACCAGGTTTCATTCTCATATCTGTATAGTTTTACAGATGATGAGTGGGAGTAAGATATTGGGAATTAGGTGATCATCCTCATTATATCGGAATTCGTTGTAATTGGTGATATTTGAGGAAATCGCCAGGGTACAGTTTTCTACCTACGACGCACAGGTTTTGAGTTGTTTAACTCAGCGGACTTATACAGAGTATTGTATGTTGTCCAAGTGTCCATCAGGACAAAGGGGTAGGTCCTCGTACTATGTTCTGTTTACTTATAACTTCTCTAGTATTTAGACGAGTGTTTCGTAGAAATACAAGGTCTAAGTTTTGAGAAGTTGTGGGTATAAGAATAAAGTAGAGAACCAGGTATCACAAGTATCGGGATTCTTCAAAGAGATCGAAGATATAGATTCTTGTGATTGGTATTCAGATAATAGTGATGGTTTTGAGAAACGTGTTTCTCTTTCAGGTTACTCATAATTGGATGGATTCCTAAGTTGAGTAATGCTGATTAGCCTCTTTCCATTAAGTTGATATGCACTGGAGACAGCTGCATGATTTGAATATGGTTCCAATTAAATAAGTGTCAAAGTTTCTATATTGGATATAGAATAGTTCATACCTTTAAAGATATTAAGGTACGGGGAGTTGTCCAGCTTATGCTTAAAACCAGACTCTGGATAACTCAGGGCACGTTTCTGTAATGGCTGTTTGTGGGTTGACCCTGGCTATGACGAGGGTTGATATTCTACCATTTGGAAGAGCAATAGTGATATTGTTCTTGACTCGCCACAGTTTTAGTAAAAATGGATCTTTTTCAGAAAACAGTAGTGGGAGTATGGTAGAACTGGAAGTGATTCCAGAACCGTAAACGATTACGGAAAATTTAATAGGACCTATATATTCAATCAGGTTTGACATTCCAATAGCCACTCCGCAGGTATGGTAGGTAACCTCAGACGCCCGAGAGGTACTTCGGTAGCCTCAGAGAAGGTGACAGGGAGGTTCTTATCTACCAAGACTTGACACTACTGTTGTTCCAGGATATGAGACCCGGTAGGAGGGTTGTCGTAGTCAGTGGGAGCAGCGGAAGCATAGTGGGCAAGATGATTATATCTATTTATAGACTTGAGCAGTTATAGCGGAGATAGATCATCTAATTTTGATATGACAGTCATGGTTTTGACTTCAATCAGAATAAGGGATGGATCAGTTAAGAAGGTAGTAGGGTGTGATGTCATGATATCTGGATGACATACACAGAGTAGGAAGTAAAATTCCTATACTACGATCGGTTGGACTGTGGTCGTCACACAGTTGTTTCTCCAGACAGGATATGGATATAATATTTGACATTCTGGTTTCTAGATCTATGGTTTTAGATCTGGATTTGGGTAGTTTCCCAATGTGGGTACTTTGACAGATATTCTAATGGTTTTTGGAATAGTTGACTCCTAGCATGGTGGTGTACCTGCAGGTGATGGAGTCACCCTCTCTAAAGGTGTCTTACAGACTAAAGGGGAGAGGGATGTGCATGATTGGCAGATCACTTGCTTAGGCAATTGAGTCAATCATGAGATGTCAAGTACCACACCAGATGTTGTTTTTGCACTAGATGCAATAAGTTTATATTAATCCAATCTTGGAGAAACATAAGGAAGCAGTTTTAGAACATAAGTACATGTTCTACGGATTTGATGACGGCAGCCTCCTTCGGGAGACGGTTATCATTCCAAGCTTCAAAGGTGACATGGTTGACAGAGTGATTGTCAGAGTTATAGTTTTCCCTCTGACGAAAAGGGACAGTATTATGGACAGGTGGTCCAAGAGGATACTGTGGGTGGCATGGTGCCGGATACTGATTAGGTTCAGTGATCGTTACAGTCTAAGAAGTTTGGATTTGGAGTTCATTTATGAACTAGGTCCCATCAGATATCCAGACATATTCTAAGACAGGTATTACTCGATTCGGGAGATGGCTTTCTCCGCGAATTTGAGATTTAGAGAGATATAGAAAGAAACTTCTAGGCGGATCCACTCACTAAGGCTATTTCTCGAACACAATAGTTTTTACAAACGGGCTTTGTGATACTGATTAGTAGAGGAGTTGGATATTCGGTTTCACACAGGCTGTGAGTAGTCGACATCGCAATAATTAACCTTGAGTGCAAGTGGGAGATTGTTGGAGATAGTGCCCTCATAGTCAATTATTGGATCACAGGTACGTGATTGCAATGATTGCGGAGGACCTATACCGGTATGACAGTCTTACTCAAGATGATAGTATGCTATCTGGTTTATCTTTATCAGTCGTGTACATGATCAGGTGACTGATTACATGTTACACTTTGATAGAGCCCTTAGGATCTTGCTTTACTACCAACAGTATGATGGCGATCATATACGTGAGAGTTGGGTAGTTTATATGCATATCCTTAATTGTGGTCCCTAGTCGTGGGAGTTTCGAGACAGGGCATCGATACTCCGGAGTAGACTAGTGTGTACAGTCGAGACCCCGACGAGGGGCGGTGGCCGGTCTCACAAGCCACTGGTGTCAGTTGGATCACCTAAGATGTATACAGGTGCTCATTGGGTTATGAGTACACCGGACAGGACTCGCCGGGAACCTGCTAGTTGGTATTATACATATCGTCAGATAGCAGTTCCCTGGTGACATGTGTACAGGTTAGTTCATCGACCTGAGGTCGTCATTTGTCTCGTGTGAGTTCCCACTGTGCTTTGATTTCTACCCTACCACGGCTCAAAGGAGTCGTGCAAACAGGTAGCTTTTGGGTACATTCCCGAGCCATATGGAGGCACGTGAGCGGATCGGCAGAGGATTCGTCTCTCCCGGTATTGGGGGCGAGGTCGTGCTGTGTCTAGGAGAGCCATTACACAAAGTCCATGGCCATGGCAGGAGATTTACCGGTAGGTACTCCAGTAGTATCTCAGGGTGTTATTGGGCTTCACTCCGACACGACTTATACTGCTATTGGGGGTCTGACGTTACTAGCCCCCTAGGCAGATATGCGATACTCATAGACGAACGGACCGGACTGTATATACATTGTCACTGTTAGGCTCAGTAGGGTTTTCCGGATGAGTTCGCTCATCGGCATCCCTTGAGGTCAGTCCATGGGCAGCCGTTACGCATTGCTAGTGCCGCTGACGGTTTGTGGTTAAACCCACTGCCAGGGTACTGACGAGTCATTAGAGTCCCCCACAGACAGTTTCCCAAGTTCGGGCGAAACGTTGTAGAGGCCGTATGGTTTTATGGCAGGGTTCGGAAAATACACGTGCGTTTACGCACGTGTTATTTTTCGGGCAGATGATACTGGTCGGCTTTGGTTTAAGCCGGATCCGAGTATCATATTGAGTAGGTATAATATCTTCGTCTCAGTTGCATTTGTATTCGGTCGTAATACAAATGCGGGTATATTTATACAGTTTCGGGGTTATCCTGAAAGTCGTTTCAGGATCACTTTTGGAAGTTGCCAATTTCCAGTTTTCTATCAGCCGTCTTTTAACATTCGGTTAAAGACGGATTTATCTTTTCTTGGATGAGGTGAGTCAGTGTTCTAGAAGGTTCTAGATGAGGTGACTAGGATTAATTGGTGTTGATTTTTCATTGGATGCATTAAAGGCTTGATGAGGTGTTTATGTGAGTCATGCTTTGTTTTAATGATTCTTGTTTTGGTTAAGATATTTTGAGTAAGAAGCTCTCTTGTGGTCACCCCCCCTCCTACGGTCACCTCCCTCTTGCTATATATGGCCGGCCCTCTCTCTCCTCTCACTCTCTCTCACTTGAGTTTTTCATGGTTGTAAAAGATATGATAGTATTTGGGGTGCATGGAATTTTACAGTTCATTTCATTCCATCACCCGATTCCCTCGGCAACTTCATTTACCGATCGTCCACGGATTTGGACGAAGTGAGACAAAGTCATCTACTCATTCTCTACATCATTCTTGGTCGTCTCTTTTAGCAAACTTGACGATCGAGTTGCCTCAAGTCAGAGGCGGGAGCCCGTTTAAAGAATCGATCATGTGGTGCCACCTCGACGAGGATATCGGAGATCGACGAGATCGGAGCAGCCGCAACGGAGCGTGGGATGATGGCTAAAGAACGAAGGACTCGGATCGTTCGGTATAACCTTTCTGCACTCTTTACAGTTTGTTAGTTTAGCAATAATGGCAGATCCGGGTTAAAGTATACAATAGCGCCAGTTAAAAAGTTTTTGTTCCGCATTTGGCGTCTGTAGACGGCCGGGGCGCTAGCGTAGACTTACACATTGTCTCTTCCTATTCTATATCTCATATATAGTGGTTGGCCCTGATTTGGATGGAACCCCATTCAATAGGTATGCAACTTCTCAAGTGCATAACTCCCAAAAGGAAACAGGTAACTCAGCAGTACTCATCATAGAGCATGCCATATCTCATAGGGTGCGATACCTCCGCCCTGATACACCGTTGTGCTGTGGTGTATATGAAGGAGTAATCTGAAAGAGAATCATATTCTCCGTTTAGAAAATCCAAGAACTCCATGCCCAAGTATTCGCCTCCTCGATCACATCGAAGGACTTTAATACTTCTACCCGTCTGGTTCTTAACTTCAAGCTTATATTCCTTGAATTTCTCAAAAGTTTCAGACTCGTGTTTCATCAGGAACACATGTCCGAATCTTGAGAGATAGTCAATGAATGTAATGAAGTGCTAAGAACCAAGTCTGGCATTTCTAGACCTAGGACCATATACATCATTATGTATCTGTCCCAAGAGTTCAGTAACTCTTTCTCTATTTCGAGTAAACGGAGTATTGGTCATTTTACCTTTGAGACAAGACTGGCAAGTATCATAAGATGAAAATTCGAACAGATTCTTATATTCATCCTTATGTAACTTAGCTGGTCGTGTCGCATTGATATGACCTAGTCTACAATCCCACAAGAAGGATTCGTTCATTTCTGAATTATTCCTCTTGTGTGTGTTCTAGATACTTTGAAGTGCAGTTTGATTTAAAACGTATATGCTATTATATAGCGTGCCTATTTGAATCAACTCTTGATTCAGGAAAATGTTCACAACATTATCCTCCAATACAGAATGATATCCTTCTTTAACTTAATAAAGAATCCGATGTAATGTTGTATATCAGGTTCGGTATGTAATAACATTCGTTCAGAATCAATGTATTTAATACAAGGTGATATCTGCCAACTGACTTAGCTGCAACAATTGCACCATTCTCTAACACTTAGAGATATATCACCCAATCTCAGTTCTCTACCTTTCTATAGCCCATGCAACATGTTACATATGCGGGATCCTGATCCGGTATCACATACCCAGGACGTAGAGGATACCGAGAAACAGTTCTCGGCAATGAACACACCCGAAGAAGATGCATCAACATGCACTTTCTTCGATTGGGTGGCATGAGAATCCGGATATTCCCCTATTTCCTGCTTGGGCTTATAACAATTATAAGATAGAGCGGAACCAACGTTCCCTAGCTCAGAATAATAAGAAGGTTCAGTCAATGCATCCATATTATTATCTTGATTAATGGGTGACATGGTCGTTACCAGGAGAGAGAGAGAGAAGAAAACACTCTGCGTGCGCTCTTGCAAGATCAGATTGGTTATTGTTTTATCTAATCAGGATGGTTCCCACTGTTTTTATCAAATCTTCCTTCAAACCCTAAAAGGTAAGACTAGCCGGGATTAATTACACCCTACAAGTTTGCCAATCTTTCGGCCAGGCCAGTGTCGGTACTTTGAGGGAGGTTCCCCGTGCTTTCGCATGGACCTAATTAAAATAAACCTCGTTTTCTCAGGGACGTAGCCCCGTTAACACCTTTCTAGACACCTACTTGATTGGCTAATTGTAATGTGTAAAACTCTCCCAGGAGTAACTCTTACTCGCAGTGGGTATCGGGATCCAACTATCTCATAGTAGGTATGCAATCTCATTGCAAATTTCAACACTTGAAATTCCCGATAATATTCTACCCCTGGCGTCCTATGACCTTGACAGAGGTCAACAAACCATAGTGCGCTAGTCAAGTTCAACCCACCATTTCATAAATTAAACGCACCCGCACGACCCTTGACAGAGGTCAACAAGTTCGTACGATACCCTAATCCAATCGTATCATATGCTTTGCAGATAAGCACTAATCAGCTATCGCACACTACGCCTTGACAGAGGTCAACAAACGCACCACGAAGACTAAATAGTCCTTATCTGAAATGACGGAGGGCTACGACAGGTTTTTAAGAAAACCCTTTGCGTAATGAACTTAATATCGTTGTAGAATCGAGTGATTTTGAAAAAGAGTGTTTTTTAGGCTTATGCTTGTTTTGCTAAAGAGGTCACTCCCTGTGAAGGGATCTCAGCTCTTTCCTCATCGAATGAGGTGCAGGATATTTCACGAATACCACTATGCAAAGAAAAAACTATAGAAGCAATCAAAAGACAAACCGAGTGGGTTGTTGCATCTACTAGTTTCGCTAAAGAGGTCACTCCCGGTGAAGGGATCTCGGCTCTTTCCTTATTGAATAAGGTGCTGGATATTCTATAAGGAATACCGCTATGCAAAGCAAGAACTAGAGTTACCAGTTTTTAAACAAGTTTCTACAACATCTTTAGGTTTGTTTTATTTCATTAATCTCATTAATGAAGTCCTATCAAATTATGCATCCTAAGCATCACATAAGAAACGAAAGCAGCAGTATTAATTATATCTCGTATATATAATATATGCATTCATCTCAGAACATATCAAGTGATCACATCAAAAAATATCAGCAGCAGAAGAACACAAATGAAATATTGGATATACTAGGAATTCCGTGTTTTAAATTAAGCCAGTATAAAACACGGATTCCACGGTCGCGATGAATAGACAAACCCACATCCTTAGACCCCTATGAGAGCGGCAAGAAACCCTACCAATTCTAGAGTTAGGAGACCCGGTCTCGACTCCTCGAGATGGTCTCCCACTGGACCCTAGAACCCGGTTACTTGTGCTCTCTTCCTTGGGTCTATCCTAATGCAGAAAAGTAAATAATATACATCAAGGTGACATCATCCTCAACCCGGAAGTGCCCCAATAAAAGAATATTACAAACAAGATTTTACATGAATGAAAATGAAAAACTCTCATCTCACATAAAAAAAACCCGGCTATTCAAAACACGACGATCCAATATAACATATCATAGCAACCCATAGCAACCCATGTCATCAACGTAAGTAAATATGCGTATCCCAATTGTCGTTGACGTATAGCAATGAAACCGGTGATACACCACATATTACACTTACGGTCACAGAAAAGAAAGTGAAAAACTACAACAATTGGAATCCGCAACCACCTTAGACATCATAAACCCAATGTATCACATACTTTGGATTTCATGTCTAACCAAATGAATTCCTTAGACATCACATGCTTAACAATTATAAACCCCGCATTTTAGTCTCGTATTGAAAACACATTCCAATAACCAGTCGGGTAATTAAACAAGATTCCTGATAACCTGATCGAATGCTCGTCGGAAACTTTAGTAGACGGCCGCACCCCCGATGCCGTCGACGAAGTGCACTAAGGGGGAACACCGCGACCGCGAGCACCCGAACGGATGCTTTTGGCGATGGGGTTCTCCTACAGTCACTTGGTCGGGGCTATGGGGCGTGGCTATCTAGTGAGGTTACCCGGTGAGTATCCGCGTACACTACGTAATTGCGACGGACTTTTGATCCACATCAAAATTCTGTGGCAACCGATCAAATGAGACTGAACTGCTAGATTTATAAAATTCAAACTAGTTATCTCATAACTATTTGTGGATTCCTAATATTGTATCACAATCACAGATAGCTAGACGGTGTTAAACTTTTCGATCGAATAAACAAACACCCAAAATTTCCCGACAAGCTCGACACTTGCGCGGAGTTCAAAAAGTACTCAGAACATGCCACAGCTCCTATGAACCATCCGTAGAAGGGCCGACCCATGCCTCACTCATGTTGCCACGGAACTTCCGCACACCCTAGGGTATGACCGTGGTTCCACGATCCAAAAAGTCGAGTTTGGGTATCGTTCTTCTAGGGAGTCCACAGAATCTCTTGCATGATTTTCTGAAAATTTCAAACTCGGAAAAATCTAACTCTTGGAAAATTTCAGCGAGGGAAAAATTGGGTTATTAATATCCGTTCGAACTTTTTAACGTCGTCTAAATAACCCGAATACATGTTAGAATTATGACTATGAAACACTCCGAATTGCCTTTGCAGAAAGTTAACATCACAAGCAAATTTAGCAAAAACAAACAACACCTGAAACACCAAAACCCAGAGACTGGAACACCATGAAAATTTGAAGTCCAAAATCCCAATTTGACCCGGTGAGCTCGGTTTTAGGGGGGTTGAGGCCGGCCAAAATTGCTCCAAATTTTCATAGTGTTCATGTTATATCACATACAACATTCTGCAATTGTTAAAAAAAAATTTGACACCTCTAAAAATTCGACAGAAACTAGATTTCATATCGGGTGTTTCGGAGTTGTTTCGGTTTCGTAATTCTAACAAACATCGTTTAAATCTCTTGCTTGTCTCTGATACCACTGTAGGGTTACTTAGCACGGCTGCAAGGTTTTGAGAGGTTCGTCCATGCCGTTTTCGAATTTTAGAACCCTAACCGTAGAATCTTAACTACAGAATTAAACCAAACATCATGAAAACAGCTTTGCAAGTAAAGTGAATGAGGAATACAACCTTTGTAGATAGGTCCTTCACTTCTAAAGCTCTGTGTAGTAGTCCCTTCGCTGCGAGTTGTGATCTCCCGAACTCTAGTATGGGTTCTCTTGGAGAAATGAACAAGTTTGCTCGAAGTCTTCGAAGCCGAAGATGATCTACGTCGAGGAGACTCAAGCTCATGCTATCTCTTCACTAATGGTGAAATTAGTGAAGCAAACGCCCTAAACTAAATGGCTAATAGTAGAGGATGATGAAGTGAGAAATGGGCTCACTTTAGATTTTATTTTCTCACCTTGAGAAAAGCTAGTGAGCTTTCTCATTGAGGAAGAAGAAGCTCAAGTGAAGCATGAGAGAATGAACTCATGAGGTGAGAATATCAACCATGGGTGAGTTAGTATCATACGCTAACTCATGTAAAGACTTAACTAGGGTTGAGGATAATGGTTAGGTTTATAAATATCTCAAGGAAAACAAAAAGAGTGGACTTGGTCAATGGTTATCCAAAGCTTTATCAAAGCTTCTACCATGACAAAATTCCACCATTTTAGAATAACTTTGATAAATAAAAACCCTAGGATTATCCTAACTATAGTGTGAGTCTCATACACCCATGTAGTATGTGGCATCAAGCATGACACAAAATAATGTACATTAATATATATCACATATATACTAAAGCACAAAGTGAGAAAAAGAAATGTTTAAGTGAGCAAATATTAGTTAATGTAAATTAATATATCACATATATAATTATACATTAAATTATCAGATCAACACTTGATTTAATAAACCGGCTATATCACATACAACCGACTAATATCATATAAATCAATCTATCGATCAACACTTGATCTGATAACCCGGCTATATCACATATAACCAACCGATATCACATATCGCGAGAATAGAATGCGGTATCACATACGCGCATTAATCTCGGTCCCGCACATATCACATATGTGCTCCTACTTCGTTTCGCATGAACCAGGAAACCTCTTTGTAGGAATCTAAAGACTCGTCAATATGCCGGCAGTAGGTGGTGATCATATCAAACACCCACAAGCTGCAAGCGGTCTGCTAAACGTAACGGCCACCCGGGTATTGAGAAATTAGAAGATCAACAAGCAAGCCTGCTTGTACTCGTGCGAATCCAATCAGTAACTCTACCATACAGTCCGGTCTCTTCGTCTTATGTGTCGCATATAGCAGCCTGGGGGTGGTATAACGTCAGACCCCAATAGACTGATAAGTCATGCCGATGCTGTAAGGTTCCTAGGCACTCTCAAGAGGTCTCACAAGGCATCGATCATGCCAATTTCAAAAATCTAGTGCCGAGAAACCCTAGACTACGGATCGTTTGCTAGATGTCTAGGCGAAAAAGCTAACTAGTTAACACTTAACTAATGAGAATACGGAAATACAACCTTTGTAGATCCGGTGCTCCACCTCCATAGCTCCGCAACGATGTCTCCTCGCTGTCCAAAATCCATCCCGGGCTCTAGAGTCGGCTTCGTCGGAGAATGGGCAAGCTAGGTCGTCGATGTCCATGCCGAAGATGATCTACGTCGAGGCATCGCTAAATCAAGCTCCGACTTCACCAAGTCAAGAAACTTGTGAAGTAAACACACTCTACTACTTGGCAAGAGGTAAAGGATGAAGAAATAGGAAGTGGGTAGACTTTAGTTTTGGATTTCTCACTTGTTTCCATCAAACACCATCGATGGAGCATAGCTTTCTTCACTTCAAGAAAGAAGAAGATGAAGAATGTTATTATGATAAGAATAATAAAATGAGAAAAGAAATTAATTCTTATCATAATTGAACCATAGTTAGGTGTAGAGAGTCAATCATGGTTTTGTGGAATGGTTAAGTTAAGCATGAGACAAAAATGGTTACCTTTATTCAAACCTTCATGAAGATTCATGAACAAAACAAAACTAGCATCCATTTTTCCCTTTTTGCTTTTCCAAAATGAATAAACAAATAAATAAATAAATGAATAATCAAATAGTAAACCCTAACCATTCCATTAACCAAGGTTTAATTCTATACACTTAACTAAAAAGGCATGTATCATCAAACATGATACAAGCAAGTGCACAAAATCATATCGCATACGCAATGCGCACACTCGAGTGAGAAAATCCATTTAAAGTGAACCGATT
Organism: Agapanthus africanus; assembly: GCA_030015575.1. Lineage (NCBI taxonomy): Eukaryota > Viridiplantae > Streptophyta > Magnoliopsida > Asparagales > Amaryllidaceae > Agapanthus > Agapanthus africanus. The sequence continues at coordinate 216,687,307 of JASDDO010000004.1, forward strand.
CTAGTTAATGCAAAGTAATATATCAAATATATAATTATGCATTAAATCACTAAATCAACACTTGATTCAATGATCCGGTCATGTCGCACATAACCGACTGGTATCATCAGTAACAACTTATCGAATCAACACTTGATCCGATAACCCGGCTATATCGCATATAACCGATCAATGTCACATCGCGAGAATCAAATACAGTATCACATACTGGTATTATTCTCGGTCCCGCACATATCTCATATGCGCTCCTATCTCGTTTCGCTTGAGCCAGGAAACCTCTGTGTAGGACTCTAAAGACTCGTCAATACGCCGGCAGCAGGTGATGATCATATCAAACACCCACAAGCCGCAAGCGGTCTGCCAAACGTAACGGCCACCCGGGTATTGAGCGATCAGAAGATCGACGAGCAAGCCCGCTCACACTCCTGTGAATCCAACCAGTAACACTACCGTACAGTCCGGTCTGATCGTCTGATATGTCGCATATCTTGCCTAGGGGTGGTAAACGTCAGACCCCAATAGCTCGATAAGTCGTGTCGATATGAGGTCTATAAGAATTCGAGAAACTACTGGTAACACTTACCAGTAAATCTCAGCAACCCTGGCCAGGGATTTCCTGTTATAGCCAATCGAACACAGCGCAACATCAACTCCCTATACCGGGAGAGACGAATCCCCTCCTATCGCTCATTGCCTCCATGTGACTCGGGACTGTACCCAAAAACCACCGTTTTGCACGCCCTCTTGGACGTGGTAAGATGGAAATCAAAGCACAATAGGAACCACACAAGACTCTATGACGATCTCGGGTCAACAGACTACTCTGTACCAGTGTCACCAGAGAACTGCCATCTGACGTAAGGTATAATACCATCTGGGAGTTCTCGGCGAGTCCGTCCAGTGTACCCAGTCTCTACTGAGCACCCGTATATCATCTCCGATGTCAAACACCAATGGATATGGGATCATCCATCGCCCATCTGTATGGGTCGAGAAGATATACGCTAGTCTACTCTGGTATATCGATGCCCCGTCTCGATACACCCACGACTAGGGACTTTGAAGGATGTACTTATGGACTACCATGTCCCTACTAGTATGATCCGCATCATAGTCCAGGTAGTCAAGTACACATCCTAAGGGCTTGACCAACATGTAACAGAGAGACAATCAGTGTACACGTTAAGGTAAAGAGTAACCAGATAGCTTACTATCATGTCGAGCAAGAAAGTCCTCCCTATATATGTCCCAGCATCCACTACAATATACATCCTATGTACAGTAATGGCCTCTAGGGCATACATATAACTTACAATCTCCCACTTGCACTAGGGCCATCTGTAGCAGTGGTTGCAGTATCTCATACCCAACCATCCCATAAAAGTCTCTCTCTGGGAATAGGCCTTCGTGAGTGGATCCGCTGCGTTATCCTCTAAGTCTGCTCTCCTTGCCTCGATCACCCTGGAGATTAACCATCTCCATGATCAGGTGATACTGCCTTAGAATAAGTCTGGATCACTGATGGGACCGGCGTTCCTAGGCATTAGCCACAACTCCATTGTCTCACAATGGTAGGAACATAGTTCATCTCATGAACCATTATACATCCAAACATCCTCTTTGGTAGCATCATAAGTAGCGATGTATCCAGCCTTTATCGTCTAGTATGTCACGGTATCTAGCTTGGAACTCTTCCAACATACCGTCCCTTTACTGAGGGTAAAGACACTGCCTGCGACTGACATTCAGTCGTCTTTATCACCCTGGAACCCTTCCAGTGATTCTCCCCAGGATCGATTGATACCATCTCACTACAACTAGTGAGAATCCTAACATCCACTTAGATCTATCTCATAGATCCATAATCCAGGATTTAGTAGGTATCGCTTTGATCCTATATGGAGAATCATTGTGATAAACGGAGATTGATCGAGCGTAGCATAGGAAACTTCTTCCCTATCAAGAGTATGTCATCCAAGTACTCTACGAGGATCACCACCATACTCCCTACTACCTTTTTATATATACTAGGTTCATCTACCATTTTGATGATGTCAACTTCTTTGACTAATCCATCAAAACAGATGTTCCAACTCCGCGATGCCTGCTTTATCCAATAAAGCATCTTGCACACGTTTCCACTGCTCCCACTGTCTACGAGGACCTCTGGCTGTGTACTTATAGATGCACTCTTCTAAAACAACATTTAGAAAAGCAGTCATGACACCCACCCACCAGATATTGTAGTCATGGTATGTAGCCGTGGCAAGTAGGATCTGGATGGACTTAATCATAGCTACTTGAAAAGGTTTCATCATTATCCACACCTGGTCAATGATGCAAACTTTTAACAAGTCTAGCTTTGAAAGTCTCAACTTTTCCATGTACACCAAGTAATCTTCTCAAGATATACTTGCTCCTGATGGGGATTTAACCCTTCAGATATAGCAACCAAAGTCCATACTTTGTTGGTGTATATGGATTCCATCTCAGATCACTAAGCATCCAGCCATTCTTACAGAGTCTTACTCCTGATGGCCAGCTCGAAACTAGTTGGGTCATCATCTCATGATGCAATCCTCGCTCCCACTGTCATAGAGAAAACAAAGTATCTCTTCGGTGGGTGAGGAACCCTACTAGATCGGCGGAGAGGCTGAGGTTCGTTGGAATCTACTGAATCCTTTGGTTCTATCAAATCATCAGCTGTAGTTTGTATGGCTGGAACTTTTCCAGTTCTACATTACAGACCTTGCCTCGAGCTTGTCCGGATTTTGCTTTTAGACATAGGCTGGACAACCCCAAATCTTAACTAGGTTAAGACATGGGCTCTTCCCTTTCCATATCATATATGAAGTGGTAGGCAATTGATTTGATTGGAACCCTATTCAATAGGTATGCAGCTTCTCAAGTGCATAACTCCCAAAAGGAAATAGGTAACTCAGCAGTACTCATCATAGAGCACACCTTATCATATAGGGTGTGATTGCTCCGCCCCGATATACCATCGTGCTATGGTGTATTCGGAGGAGTAATGCCAAGAGAGAATCTCATTCTCCTTTAGAATAGTCCAGGATTTCCGTGCTCAAGTATTCTCCTCCTTGATCTCATCAAAGGACATAATACTTTTACCCGTATTTTGGTTCTCTACTTCTAACTTATATTCTGTGAATATCTCAAAAGGTTCGGACTTGTGTTTCAACAAGAACATATGTCTGAATCTAAAGAGATCATCAGAGAACGTAATGAAGTATAAAGAACCAGTCTTGGCATGTGTAGACAGGGGACCTACATACATCAACATGTATTAGTCCCAAGAGTTCACTAACTCTTTCTCTGTTTCCAGTAAACAGAGCTGGTGTCATTATATCTTTGTGACATGACTGGCGAGTTTCACAAGATGTAAATTCAAACTGATTTAAATATGCATCTAAATGTAACTCAGCTAGTCGGGTCGCATTGATATGACCTAGTCTACAATACCTCAAGAAGGATTCGTTCATTTCTGAACTCTTCCTCTTGTGTGTGTTCTATATACTATGAACTGTAGTTTGATTTAGAACATCAATGCTTTTAGATAACGTGCCTGAACCGATCAACTTTTGATATAGGAAATGTTCAAAACATTATCCAACAATACAAAATTTTATCATTTCTTTACTAATAAAGAGACTGATATGATTTTGTATATCAGGTTCGGTATCTAAAAACATTCGTTCAGAATCAATGTATCGGTAATACAGGGTGACAATGACCGACAGACTTGGCTGCAACACTTGCCCCGTTTTCTGCCTCATGAAACTTATCACCCGTTCTCAGTTTTTCTACCCTTTTGTAGCCCTATGTAACAGATTACATATCTGGGATCCTTATCCGGTATCATATACCTAGGATGCGGAGGATACTGAGAAACAGTTCTTTGTAATGAACACACCCGTAGATGATGCATCAGCATGCACTCTCTTCGTTTGGGCGGCACGGGAAATCTGGTATTCCACAATTTCCTGCTCTGTCTTATAACAATTATAAGTTGGAGCGGGACCAACGTTCCCCAGCTCAGTATAACAAGCGGGTTCGGTCAAATATCCGTTTTATTATCTTGATTAAGGCGTGATATGGTCGCTACCAGGAGAGAGAGAGAAGAAAACACTCAGCGTGCGCTCTTGCAAGAATAGATTGGTTATTATTTTATCTAATCAGGATGGCTCCCACTGCTTTTTATCAAATCTTCCTTCAAACCCTAAAAGGAAAGACTAGCCGGGATTAATTACACACTACAAGTTCGCCAATCTTTCAGCCAGGCTAGTGTCGGTACTTTGAGGGAGGTCCCCCGTGCTTTCGCACGAACCTAATTAATGTAAACCTCGTTTTCCCAGAGGCGTAACCCCGTTGACACCTTTCTAGACACCTACTTGATCGGCTAATTGCAATGTATAAAACTCTCCCAGGAGTAACACTTACTCGCAGCGGGTATCGGGATCCAACTATCTCATAGAAGGTATGCAATCTCATTGCAAATTTCAACACTTGAAATTCCCGATAATATTTTGCCCCTAGCGTCCTATGACCTTGACGCAGGCCAACAAACCATAGTCCGCTAGTCAAGTTCAACCCGTCATTTCCTGATTGAATTAAACCCACCCGCACGACCCTTGACGCAGGCCAACAAAGTCGCATGACTACCCTAATCCAATCTGCATCATATGCATAAGCAGATAAATACTAGTTAGCTACCGCACACTACGCCTTGACGCAGGCCAACAAACGTAGCACGAATACTAACTACCACTTATCTGAAATGACGGAGGGCTACGACAGGTTTTTCTGAAAACCTATTGCGTAATGAACTCAATATCGTTGTAGAATCAAATGATTTTAAAATGGAGTGCTTTTAAGGCTTTTCTAGTTTTGCTAAAGGAGTCACTCCCGGTGAAGGGATCGTCGGTCCTTTCCTCGTCGAATGAGGTGCGGGATATATCATATATATCACTGTGCAAAGCAAAAACTCTAAAAAGCAATCAAAAGACAAACCGAGGGTATAGCATCTGCCAGTTATTGCTAAAGGAGTCACTCCCGGTGAAGGGATCTCGGTCCTTTCCTCATCGAATAAGGTGCAGGATATATCGCATATACCGCTGTGCAAAGCAAGAACTGTAGCTACCTGTTTTATTTTGAAATTCGATTCTACAACATCTTAGGTTTCTTTTATTTCATTAATCACATTAATGAAGTCCCATCATTTAAGTACCTAAACATCACAGATAGATATGACGTACACTTATGCCATCCGCATTCGCCTCGATGTCCCCTCGTGCACCGTTAGGTTAGGTAACTAACGGCAGAGCAGGGCAGGGCTAGCACGGGTGTAAAACATAAGTAACGCCTATATAATATATCATATATACTATATACTGTATCTATCATAGAACATCACATGATCACATCACAGATATCGCAGCAGAAGAATCATATGAAATATTGGATATACTAGGACGTCCGTGTTTTCAATACGAGCCAGTATAAAACACGGATTCCACGGTCGTGATGAATAGCCAAACCCACACACCTAGACCCCTACGAGAGCTGCAAGCAACCCTACCAATTCTAGAGTTAGGAGACCCGGACTCGACTCCTCGAGTTGGTCTCCCAGAACCCGGTTACATGTGCCCTCCTCCTTGGGTCTATCCTAGTGCAGAAAAGTAAATAATATACAAACGGTGACTACTTCCGCAACCTGGAAGCGCCCCAAATAAAAGAATATTACATACAAGTTTTTACATGAATGAAAATGAAAAACACTCATCTCACATAAAAACCCCCGGCTATTCAAACACGACGATCCAATATAACATATCCAGCAACACATAACATCACATGTCATCAACGTAAGTAAATATGCGCATCCCAATTGTCGTTGACATATAGCAACGAAACCGGCGATATCACATATTACACTTACGGTCACAGAAAAGAAAGTGTAAAACTACAACAGTTGGAATCCGCAACCTCCTCAGACATCGCATGCCTGACCTAATGAATTACTTAGACATCGCATGCCTAACAATAATAAACGCCGCATTTTAGTCTCAAAATCGAAAACACTTTTCAATATCGAGTCGGGCAATTCAACAAGATTGCCGACATCCTGATCGAATGCTCGTCGCAAACTTCAGTAGACGGCCGCACCCCCGACGCCGTCGACGAAGTACACCAAGGCGGAACACCGCTGCCGCGAGCACCCAGACGGATGCTTTCGGCGACGGGGTTCTCCTACAGTCACTTGGTCGGGGCTATGGGGTGTAGCTGTCTATTAAGTTTACCCGGCGAGTATCCGCGTACGCTACGTGATTGCGACGGACTTTTGATCACATCAAAATTCCATGGCAACCGATCAAGTGAGACTAAATTGCTATGTTTATAACATTCATCCAGTTATCTCATAACTTATTGTGAATTCCAATTATTGTATCCCATTCCAGATAAACAGAAAATGTTAAACTTTTCGATCGAACAGTCAAACACCCAAGTTTTCCCGATACAGATCAACACATGAAATAAGTCTAACGACATTCAGTTCGTGCCTCAGTACCAACAGTCCAGCCGTAGAAGGGTCAAGCCAACGCCTCACATATGGCACGCCGTACTGCCCCAAACCCGAAGGTTCAAAGGGCAGTTCAAGACGGTCACATAATCGAGTTAAGGTTTGTTGTCTTCTAGAGGGTCCATCGCGTTACTTGCACTACTTAGAACGTCGTTAAACTTCGGAGAAATCCAACACTTGGAAATTTCCCGACAGGGGAAAAATTGGGTATTTATATCCGGTCGAACTTTTTAACATATTCTAAAATTTATCCGGAAAGCCACACAGACAAAATTTGAAACCCCGATCTAATCTTTGATTCCCAATACAACCCAAAAATTCTCAACTGTTTACTGCATATTAAAATTCCCAGAAAACTCAGAATATTAAAATAGGAATTACTGTGCAAACAGGAGTCAACGAGTCAACAAAACGGCCGCGGAACCGCCGCGCCACGTGGGCTTAGGCCGCGGCTCCGCGACGTTATGACGGCGTTAAGTCTCCGTTTTTCACAGTATTTCAAAACAAACCCTGCTTGATTTTCTGGATATTTTTAATCTTGAAAAATCCACATTTTTAAAATCTGGACAGAGAGCATTTTTGAATATGGGTTTCGGGTTCGTTCGGATTTCAAACTCCGTCGGGACTTCGCCTAAGGCTCTAGCTAGGCTCTGATACCACTGTAAGGTTCCTAGGCACTCTCAAGAGGTCTCACAAGGCATCGATCATGCCAATTTCAAAAATCTAGTGCCGAGAAACCCTAGACTACGGATCGTTTGCTAGATGTCTAGGCGAAAAAGCTAACTAGTTAACACTTAACTAATGAGAATACGGAAATACAACCTTTGTAGATCCGGTGCTCCACCTCCATAGCTCCGCAACGATGTCTCCTCGCTGTCCAAAATCCATCCCGGGCTCTAGAGTCGGCTTCGTCGGAGAATGGGCAAGCTAGGTCGTCGATGTCCATGCCGAAGATGATCTACGTCGATGCATCGCTAAATCAAGCTCCGACTTCACCAAGTCAAGAAACTTGTGAAGTAAACACACTCTACTACTTGGCAAGAGGTAGAGGATGAAGAAATAGGAAGTGGGTAGACTTTAGTTTTGGATTTCTCACTTGTTTCCATCAAACACCATTGATGGAGCATAGCTTTCTTCACTTCAAGAATGAAGAAGATGAAGAATGTTATTATGATAAGAATAATAAAATGAGAAAAGAAATTAATTCTTATCATAATTGAACCATAGTTAGGTGTAGAGAGTCAATCATGGTTTTGTGGAATGGTTAAGTTAAGCATGAGACAAAAATGGTTACCTTTATTCAAACCTTCATGAAGATTCATGAACAAAACAAAACTAGCATCCATTTTTCCCTTTTTGCTTTTCCAAAATGAATAAACAAATAAATAAATAAATGAATAATCAAATAGTAAACCCTAACCATTCCATTAACCAAGGTTTAATTCTATACACTTAACTAAAAAGGCATGTATCATCAAACATGATACAAGCAAGTGCACAAAATCATATCGCATACGCAATGCGCACACTCGAGTGAGAAAATCCATTTAAAGTGAACCGATACTAGTTAATGCAAAGTAATATATCAAATATATAATTATGCATTAAATCACTAAATCAACACTTGATTCAATGATCCGGTCATGTCGCACATAACCGACTGGTATCATCAGTAACAACTTATCGAATCAACACTTGATCCGATAACCCGGCTATATCGCATATAACCGATCAATGTCACATCGTGAGAATCAAATACAGTATCACATACTGGTATTATTCTCGGTCCCGCACATATCTCATATGCGCTCCTATCTCGTTTCGCTTGAGCCAGGAAACCTCTGTGTAGGACTCTAAAGACTCGTCAATACGCCGGCAGCAGGTGATGATCATATCAAACACCCACAAGCCGCAAGCGGTCTGCCAAACGTAACGGCCACCCGGGTATTGAGCGATCAGAAGATCGACGAGCAAGCCCGCTCACACTCCTGTGAATCCAACCAGTAACACTACCGTACAGTCCGGTCTGATCGTCTGATATGTCGCATATCTTGCCTAGGGGTGGTAAACGTCAGACCCCAATAGCTCGATAAGTCGTGTCGATATGAGGTCTATAACAATTCGAGAAACTACTGGTAACACTTACCAGTAAATCTCAGCAACCCTGGCCAGGGATTTCCTGTTATAGCCAATCGAACACAGCGCAACATCAACTCCCTATACCGGGAGAGACGAATCCCCTCCTATCGCTCATTGCCTCCATGTGACTCGGGACTGTACCCAAAAACCACCGTTTTGCACGCCCTCTTAGACGTGGTAAGATGGAAATCAAAGCACAGTGGGAACCACACAAGACTCTATGACGATCTCGGGTCAACAGACTACTCTGTACCAGTGTCACCAGAGAACTGCCATCTGACGTAAGGTATAATACCATCTGGGAGTTCTCGGCGAGTCCGTCCAGTGTACCCAGTCTCTACTGAGCACCCGTATATCATCTCCGATGTCAAACACCAATGGATATGGGATCATCCATCGCCCATCTGTATGGGTCGAGAAGATATACGCTAGTCTACTCTGGTATATCGATGCCCCGTCTCGATACACCCACGACTAGGGACTTTGAAGGATGTACTTATGGACTACCATGTCCCCACTAGTATGATCCGCATCATAGTCCAGGTAGTCAAGTACACATCCTAAGGGCTTGACCAACATGTAACAGAGAGACAATCAGTGTACACGTTAAGGTAAAGAGTAACCAGATAGCTTACTATCATGTCGAGCAAGAAAGTCCTCCCTATATATGTCCCAGCATCCACTACAATATACATCCTATGTACAGTAATGGCCTCTAGGGCATACATATAACTAACAGATGCAAGGTCTAAAACAGTTCGAGAAACTACTGATAACACTTACCAGTAAATCTCAGCAACCCTGACCTGGGATTTCCTGTTATGGCCAATCGAGCATAGCGCAACATCAACTCCTAATACCGGGAGAGACGAATCCCCTCGCTCATTGCCTCCATGTGACTCGAGACTGTACCCAAAAACCACCGTTTTGCAAGATCTCTTGACCATCGTAAGGTGGAAATCAAAGCACAGTGGGAATCACACAAGACTCTATGACGAACTTGGGTCGACAGACTAACCTGTACCAGTGTCACAAGAGAACTGTTATCTGACGATTGTAATAATACCATCTTAGGAGTTCTCGGCGAGTCCATTCAGTGTACCCAGTCTCCACTGAGCACCCGTATACCTTCTCTGATGTCAAACACCAATGGATGTGGGATCATCCATCGCCCATCATATGGGTCAAGAAGCGCATATGCTAGTCTACTCTGGAGTATCGATACCCTGTCTCGATACTCCTACGACTAGGAACAATTATAGGGTGTACTTATGGACTACCCTTGGCCCCACTAGTATGATCTCCATCATAGTCCTGGTAGTCAAGTACACATCCTAAGGGGTTTATCAACATGTGAGAGCAAGACAACATCACTTATACAAGTCAACATGTTAAGATAAAGTGCAACGCGATAGCAAACTATCATGTCGAGCAAGAAAGTCCTCCCTATATAAGCATCCAGTACAGTATACATCCCATGTACAGTAATGTCCTCTAGGGCATACATATAACTAACAGCTTGAACACAAACAAGTGACCAACATAAACCCCTACTTCACCATCTCATATTAGATTAGCAATTTGATGTGGAGTGTTGCCTTCACTAATGAGATTAGTGAAGGATTAGCTTGAGCTAGTGGACTTTGGGTGGATCGTCTTTGGCGCGAAGAACAAGAAGGAGGTTCGTTCAACTCGAAGAGGAGCCTAGTGGAGTCGCGTGGACCACAACTTGGAGCTATTGAAGAGAAGGACTCGAACTACAAAGGTTGTATGCTCTTTTCTTCTCTTTAAGTTAATCACATCACAAAGGAAAACCCTAATAGTCTAGTAATGATCTTGTTAGTCTAACTTATCACCTAATAAAAATTAAAATGTGGCATGCTTGATGCCTCTAGAACCTCATGGTGGTGTTAAGGTTGACTTTCATATCCAACACCTCATTCCACGAGGCAAGATCCGAGATCCCTTCGTGAGGAGTGATCTCTTGAGCAAAAGTCTAGACTGTAGATTACTCGGTTTTTTCAAAACCAGAAGTTTTCAAAAGCGGAGCCTAAACCACTCCTTTTCAAAACTACTCAAGTTTCTTCAACGATATCAAGTTCATTACGATAAAGGGTTTTTCACCAAAAACCCAGCCATAGCCCTCCGTCATTTCTTTCAAGTGTTTCTTAGTATCCATGCTGCGTATGTTGACTGTGTCAAGACGTAGTGTACGGTAGCTGAGAAATACTTGTTTGTTGCATATAATGCGATTGGTTAGGACAATCGTATGACCATTTTGACTATGTAAATAGTTATGCGGTTGGGTCTAATGCAATCCAGAACAATGACAGGTTGAACTTGACTAGCGAATTATGACATGTTGACTGTGTCAAGGTCATAACTCGTTAGGGGAAAAAACCACATCGAGAGTTTCAAATATATAGGAAACTTGCAGATTTAGCATACCTTCTGGAGTGTGGTGACTAGAGTGGATTCCATCTAGGTCATCACACAATGAAAGTTGGATCCCGATCCTACTGATGAGTAGGATTACTCTTGGGAGATTATTTCACTTAACAATCAATGCTATAAACCAAGTAGGTGTCTAGAACGGTGTTAGCGGGGCTACGCCTCCAGGGAAAAGAGGTTATATAATTAAGGAATTTCGCGAATGCGTTGGAAAAACTCCCTCGAAGTACCAACACTAGCCTGGCTGAAAGGTTAAGCAAGTATTGTGACGTGCGATTAATCCTGACTAGTTCTTCTTTTAGGGCTTGAAGAAGAATTCGAGAAAATGGTGGGAGCCATCCTGATTAGATAAATTAATAACCAATCTAATCTTGAAAGAGCGCGTGCTAAGTGTTTCCTTTCTCTCTCTCCAGGTAGCAACCATTTCACGCCCTAATCAAGATAATAAAATGCATCGCTTGAACGATCCGAATTCTTATTCGGGACCGGGGAACGTCGGTTTGGCTCTAACTTATGACGGCGGTCATAAGTATGAGAAAGGGAAAGAGAATTGCATGAATTCCTTGATGAACCCAACGAAGAAGAAGCATACTCTTGCATCTCCTTCACGTGTTCTTGTTATTGAGAACTGCTTTTCGGTCAGTCCTACCTCCTGGGTACTAGATACCGGATCAGGATCTCATATCTGTAATTTATTGCAGGGACTGAGAAAAAGTAGGATGGTTGGACCTAGTGATATATCCCTTAGAGTAGGGAACATAGCACAAGTTGATGCTGCCGCCGTCGGTGAATATCACCTAGCATTGCCAAATGGCAATACTATGATTTTGAACAATTGCTACTATGTACCTTCCATGGTTTGCAACATCATATCAGTTTCTTTACTTGATAAAGATGGATATAACTTTGTTCTTAATAGAAATATCATGAACATTTATCTTGATAAGGTATTGGTTGCAGAAGTTACACTGTTTAATGGTATCTATGTTCTAAATCAAAACGCAGTTTTCAATATACAAAACACATGCAAGAGGAAGATTTCAGAAGAGAACGAATCCTACTTGTGGCATTGTAGAATTGGTCATATCGGAGAGAAAAGACTGAGTAAATTTCATAAGGATGGATATTTGAATGCATTCGAATTTTCATCGTATGAAACTTTTCAGTTCTGTCTCAAAGGAAAGATGACCAAATCTCCATTCACCGGACAGAGAGAAAGAGCTACAGAGCTCTTGGGACTCATACATAGTGGTGTATGTGGTCCAATGTTTATACATGCAAGGGGTGGGTTCTCGTACTTCATCACATTCACTAACGATCTCTTTAGGTTCGGATATGTGTAACTCATGAAATACAAATCTGAAGCTTTTGATAAATTCAAAGAATATAAGAACGAAGTAGAGAACCAGACTGGTAAAAGTATCAAGATCCTCCAATCTGATAGAGGAGGGGAGTACTTGAGTACGGAATTCTGGGACTTTCTAAAAGAGAAAGGTATTCTTTCTCAGCTTACTTCTCCGTATACACTACAGCACAATGGTGTATCGGAGCGGAGGAACCGTACCCTATTAGATATGGTTCGCTCCATGATAAGTAGTGATGAGTTGCCTCTTTCATTCCGGGAATATGCGCTTCAGACAGCAACACATCTTTTGAATCAAGTTCCATCAAAATCCATGCATAAGACTCCATATGAAATATGGAGTAGCAAGAGTTTGTATCTTAAACGTGTTAAGATTTGGGGTTGCCCTGCTTATGTCAAAAAGCAGAACCCAAACAAACTCGAGGCACGATCAGTTTTGTGTATGTTTGTGGGATAGCCAAAGGATTCTAATGGGTATTTATTCTACCACGCAGAGGAACAAAGGATTATTGTTTGTCAGAATGCCAAATTTTTAGAATGGCAATTTCTTACAAAAGAAACCAATGAGAGCGTGGTAGAACTGGATGAAGTTCCAGAAACACAAACTATAACTGAAGATTCAGTAATACCCGACAAACCTCAGCCACTCCACAAATCTAGTAGGATTTCTCATCCACCCGAGAGATACTACGGTTTTCTCATAGACAGGGATCGAGAGGATTGCATCTTGGAAGAAGATGATCCTACTAGTTTCAGGCAGGTCATTATCGGTTGGGACTCTGATAAGTGGCTGGATGCTATGTAGTCCGAAATGGAATCCATGTACTCCAATAAAGTGTGGACCCTGGATATTGCTCTACCTGAGGTAAAACCCGTTCGATGCAAATGGATCTACAAGAAGAAGATTTATGTAGATGGGCAGGTGGAAACCTATAGGTCTAGACTTGTTGCAAAAGGTTTTCGTCAAAGACCAGGATTGGACTATGACGAAACGTTTTCTCCGGTGGCTATGCTCAAATCCATTCGGATCCTATTTGTCATTGCTGCCTTCCATGACTATGAAATATGGCAGATGGACGTAAAAATAGCATATCTAAACGGATGTTTGGAAGAGTGCGTTTATATGGATCAGCCAGAAGGTTTTGTAGACAATGGGAGCAGCGGGAAGGTGTGTAAGTTGCTCAAATCCATTTATGGATTGAACCAGGTATCGCGGAGTTGGAATATCTGTTTTGATGAAACGGTCAAGGAATTTTACTTCATCAAGAACGAGGATGAGCCATGTATTTATAAGAAGATTGTAGGACGAACTGTCGTATTTCTAGTCTTGTACGTGGACAACATTCTTTTGATAACAAACGATATTCCTATGCTACAATCGGTCAAGCTGTTCTTATCACAAAGGTTCTTCATGAAGGACCTGGGTGATGCCTCGTACATTCTGGAGATCAAGATATACAAAGATTGATCCATGAGATTATTGGGACTTTCACAGTCCAGGTACATAGAGACCGTACAAAAGAGATTTAGTATGGAAGATTCCAAGCACGGTAACTGATTGATGATATTTTCCGTTGTCGGTTTAGAAAATGAATAGAGAAATCACAACAAAAAATATTTGACCGCAATCAATAACAGTGTCGGATGTAGCGCGTTAGTAAGTGCGGATCGTCCACAGGGATTGCACGATTCGTTCGTATTTTGTTTTGTTTGAATTGAAACTTTAAAGAAAAGAAAACAAACAATTCATGATTTGTAATTGAAGTTCAAGAATTAGAAAATCTAGATCTAATAACAAGAAAACGATAGAATCAAGAATTGAGAATTTGTTGATTTTCCAAACCAAATATCAAGAATCTAAATGAGGCTCGTAGGAATCGATCGGATCTATAGATGTGATGAAATCTTGCGATTACGTATTCTTATCCTTCGATGAATTGGCACTAGATCGATGACGATCGACGAGAATTAGGGATTTCTAGTGAAACTAGGGTTTCATCATTTATCCCTTGTTCCTTCGTCGATATCATTCACATTCTAGCCTCTAGTAAATTCAAGAATCGATCGTGGATCCCTAATTTCGAGCGATAACAATCAAGAAAGCATCGCAACGAAACTAGGTCATCGATTCTTCAATTTGCTAGGGTTTACAAGACTCGTAGGACTTAAGAATCATTTAAATATTTGTTACATCATCATTCTATTGATCGTCTCGACTCCTTTACGAGCGGAGTTTTACTCGAACATCACAAAAAGAACCACAATTACAAATTGAGATCGAATCATGATGCAAGAATTTAAAGAAAACGAGATTAACGAATTTCACCTTTTATTTATATCAACAATTCCGTTACAATCACTCAAGAACTACAAGAGGAAGAACTCGATCGTCGATTTAGTTTCGCTCGGCTCCTTGAGTCGCGGATCGGCTTGGATCACTTGCTCGATTGAAGATCGGCTCCGCTCCTAAAAGGTTGAAGGCTTCTCGCTTGATTTGGTACTCGGGATCTTGAATTTGGCTTGGATTTAGAATTAGGGCTACAAGATGTGTCACTCAACTTGTAGATGGAAATTGGGGAAGATGAAGATTGAGGAAGAAGAATTAACCCTAGATCTAGGCTCCTTTTTATAGACCATCAAAACCCTAGATCCAGGATTTCAAATTTGAATTTTCCCTCCAAAAGTTTGTTAAAGAGAGCTTTCTAGATGAAGTTTGTTAAGCTGAGCCTTCTAGATGAGCCACGTGGCGAATCGGGAGTCTTCTGGAAGCTTGGGCCGTTAGAGGAGACACGTGTACGAAATCTGGAGAATTGGCGCCATCAAGCCGCCGCGGATCCGCGGCGCAAGCGGGCTCCCACCGTGGAACCGCGGCGCTTTTGAGGCTTCGGGGCTTGTGTCTTAAACTGTGGACTTGGGCTGACATTTGGGCCTTTGTATGATATGTTAAATTGTATATGGCTTTTTGTATCACTCCCAGATATCACATCTTGGAGTTGGTGTATTTTTGATCTGCTCTTTTCCCAATTTTGGCTTTGTTCCTGCAATTTTCTGCACAATTTCTCGAGACAAGAGTTGCGCAATACAAGGATGATGTGATGCCATGAAACACAGTCAATTTCCCTTAAAGTGCCGGTTTTAAAGTTTAACACATGCAATCTGGTATTTCAGAGATGTTTTGCTAATATGTGCAATATGAATACCGAACACTTCTAGATGAGTGCAAATGATAGGGAAATTGCCGTGTTAAAAATGCAGTATTTTCGACTGATCAAATTCCCCCAAACTTATTTTCGATCGTCTCGAGCGAACTGTTTTATTAAAAAGAGAAGGAGAAAATAAAGAAAAAGAAAAACTAACTAGCACACTTTCGTAGGCAACACGATTGCACTGAGCACGTGCAACAAGCCTTTAAACCTCTAGGTGTCCCTAGTAGAAGCAGTGTTGTCTCTTGAGGGTTTTCAGCGGATTGCATCCATAAAATCCAATAATAAAAGGAAGATCATGAATATTACATTTAAAGAAAAGAATTGTAAAAGAAAAGCCTTGAAAATTTAGAGTTTCCAACTATGCTAGCTTTTCGGTTGTCATGAGCCCTATCTTAATAGGAATGAAAAAATGTCAGAAATCACATCATCCCTCAATAAAACATCGTCTTTATTCTTCATTCCTATCTGTCTTCCAAACATTGATCATATCACCCTACGTGTGTGTAAATACATCCCTACACCCGGAGAATTCAATTCAAGCTATCATACTCTTGCCCATCAGCATCAGTACTTTTTAATTAATGAATATTTAGATGAAGTTGCTCACACACTTTCGTGTGACCGTTAATAATTCTTGAGGTACTAACAGACCGATTACTCATGTGCTTGCTTATTTGGTGTTTTTCCTCGTCTTGCACCACCTAAGGCTTAGCAGTGACTCCCAGACCAGTTGGCCTTAGGGCACTAGGTGAAGAAGCATCCTCGCTATATTTTTTTATTGTTTCCTTAGCGATAACAAAACCAATGTTCATTTTTCTTACCATTTTATATTTTATTCATTTTTTTTTCCTTCATACTTTTGGCTTTAAGACAAGAGCATTTCAAGGTATCCTCTACTATCCCGGGCTTCAAGATGTGTGTAAGTGCGAATAGCAGGGTATCAACGTTCAAAATGTTTAGCTTCCAGAATAGAAACTAATTTTCAGACTTATTTTTATCCTCAGATTAGTGACTTCCTTCATCTTACTAACCCTTGGGACAACGGCTCATAACTACTTATTACTAGTTCGTTTAAGAAAACTTCTAATTTTCTTGGTTTTCTTAAATTTTTCTAATCTCATGGATGTAATTTTTCACTATCTAATCTTTTATTATCTTATTTATGTACAAAAAATGTTTTTATTTTTGAAATTTTTTAAATTTTTATAGGTTTTCAAAATGTTTTGTGCTTATGCAAAGTATGATGCAAATGATGCGAAAATAAGCACAAACCTCCCCCAAACTTGTTTTCAACAGTGTCCTCACTGTTGCCATCTGCTAAATCTCGAAAAACCTGTAAGCCTGGGAGGAATTTATTAGTGGGGGAAAAATATATAAGTGAAGAACCTCCTCCAAACTTATTTTTGGCTCATCATTTTGTAAAAATTTTCTTTTCAAGAGCCCGAAAAAATGGCCCCCCAAACTTGAGTTATGCAATGTTAATCTTTTGAAAATCACATGAGGGGGTCAAAAATCATTGGTCGATGCCAAGCTTTGCAAAGACCGAAGGTTAACACCAACCATTCAAAAATTTTATCAATGCAGTGCTCTGGTTGGTGGAAGAAGAAGTGAGGAAAGGGTAAATGGTAGAATAGAATGTGGGTGCGTCTCATTTTGGAGAGACGATGCAGTGAATGTGATGGATTGCTCGCATTCTTTTTACAATTCAGAAGAAGGGGTGGAGGTTCAATTTCATTGATTGGGAGATGATTCATCTCAACACCCGTATCATTTAAAAATGCGAGTTCATCAGCGAAGATTTCCTCAAAAGTTCCATCAATACCTCGATGAATAATGTCATCACAAAGCACGGGGTGATCTTCAGACTCTAAAAGCAGTTCATAATCAGTGTTAGTTGTTGACCCGGACATCTCGGTGGAAGAGTCCGTATGTGTATGATATATAGTTGGGTCAAACAATAACGTATGAAAAGAGTCAAGATCAGTATCATGAGGATCATCAAATTCGCTGTTGTCCATATCCATTAAGTCGACAGAACAGACCTGAGCAGTAGGTTCGGAGGGTACACTTCCCAACTTGTAAATGTTCAGCTCAATTGACCTATTCCCGAAAGATAGGGTCATAGAACCGTTACGACAGTTAATGATAGCATTGGAAGTGGCCAAAAAGGGGCGACCTAAAATCACCGGAATTTGATTCCGTGGGTTCGCTACAGGCTGTGTATCAATTACAATAAAGTCCACAGGGAATACAAATTCCCCGATTTTTATTAACACATCCTCCAGTTCACCCCTAAGTTTGGTGATTGATCGGTCAGCCATCTGGAGAGTTATGCTCGAGGGCTTTAACACTCCGATACCTAGTTGCTCATAAACCGAGTATAGAAGCAAGTTAACACTAGCGCCAAGGTCTAGTAGAGCACGGTTGATGTGTTTTTCCCCAATAGAAATGGAAATAGTAGGACAGCCAGGGTCCTTACGTTTTCTCGGTACTTGTTGGGGGAAAGCCGTGTCTACTGTCTTTGCCATGAATATCTTCTTGGGCACTTGAGTCTTCCTCTTCCTAGTGCACAAGTTCTTAAGAGTTTTCTCATAGGACGGAACTTGTTGGATTGCATCTAGGAGAGGGATGTTGATGTTAACTTGCTTAAACATGTCCATAATCTTCTCCATATGTGGACTCGATTTGTTAGCCCTTAACCGATTAGGATAAGGTGCTTTAGCAATAAGCGCTGGGTCCATCATAGGAGAAGGAAGTGTGTGTGGACCCGATCCCAGAATAGAGGTGGGGATCGTCTGAGGAGAACTAGAAGAGGTGGGCTGAGGTGGCGGGCCTTTTGGGAAACGAAGAATAGGCCCACAAGAAGGTGGTGGGGTAGAAGAACTGGGGTCAGAATTAGAAGTAGAAGTGGAAGGAAAGGTCTCAGCCGGGGTATCATTGATAGATTTTTCAGTGTCATCAATCCCTTCCCCAACGTGATTGTCAAGCACTCTTCCCTATCTCAACGTGATTGCATTCACATGATGTGAATAGCCAGGATTGGGTAAAGGTTGAGCTGGAAGTTTCCATTTCTCTCTTGCACTCATTTCGGCTTTTAATCGTGCAATTTCTTCTTCCATCGATTTAATACTCTCGCTTTGAGACGCAGAGTTTTTCTCAATTTTATCGATAGAAGACTTCATTTCAGCCGAAACTTGCATGATATTTGTTAAGACCAAATTCATGTATTGTGCAAATGAAGAGGATTCATCAGTCCCGGTCAACTGTAAAGGACTAGACAGTGCAGGTGTGTTGACCGGATTTTGAAAGTTATGTGCTTGGAAGGGGTGCTGGCTCAATTGAAGTTGTGGTTGCTGTTGTGGTGGAGGGACCCTTTGGAAATTGTTTTGGGTTGAAACCGTGTTTTGATTTTGTGATTGGTTCCAAGCAAAGTTAGGGTGATTCCTCCAACCCTGATTATATGTGGAAGAATATGGATCGTTTCTAGGTCTTTGAAATGCGGCATTGGTATGCTCATGACCTTGAAACGGAGAATTTCGTGGACATTCTTCCGTCAAATGAGAAGGATCAGAACAGCATCCACATACAGTTTTGGAGAGTGACATTTGGTTTAGGGCGGCGGCTAAAATTTTTTTTTCCATAGCGTCGAATTTCTTGTGTAAAGCTGAAATTTCAGCTCTAACTCCTATGGAAATATCATTGCCATCCCTAGACGATTGACTCACACCCTCCCACTGTAAAGATTTTTCAGCGAAATCTTCTAGAAATTTCCAGGCTTCCCCATCATCTTTAGTCATGAAGTTGCCTTGACACATGGATTCAAGGGTCTGTCTTGTGTTAGGATTAATGCCCTCATATATGATTCGGCACAGTTCCCATCTAGGGATTCCATGATGTGGACATTGGACTAACAGATCCTTGAAGCGTTCAAGACATTTTGAAAATGGTTCATTTGGAAGCTGGGTGAATTGATTTATTTCGCTACGGACTCGAGCTGTTTTATGATGTGGGTAGAATTTCTTAAGGAATGCTTTGACGAATTCTTCCCAATTTGAAATGGAATGTGCGGTAGTGTTATACAGCCACTTCTCGGCCATATCGCACAAGGTGAATGGGAGAAGACGTAGACGCATAGCATCCGTAGAAAGCTGTGAGGTACCCATCATTGTGCATACATTTTCAAATTTGGTGATAAAGGCATATGCTTCTTCAGACTTGAGACCGTGAAATTTTAGTAGAAGGTTGATGTATTGGGGTTTAATTTCAAAATTTTCTCCGTTGGCTGGTGGAATGGAAAGACAGGTGGAAAGGGGACCTCGTGTAGGATAGCACCTCTCTTGGAGAGAGATGCGAGGTGGATTCTGCGTACCAACGGAAGGCGGCAGAGTAGTGGTAAAGAAGTTCGATGGCGACGGATCCATCGATGTGGGTGTGGTGATGGGTAAAGAAGAGGTAAACGTAGAAATACCGACTTTTGGGTCGATCAAGGGAACGCGGACTAAACGGGCACTAGAATCCCGTGTCTAGCCTATCTTGCACTAAAAAGGGTTAGTACAAGTGGCAGCATGAATTTATAATTAGGGAAATGATGAATGAGTGTGGTGTTTGTTGTGAAAATTGATACGGTTTTTTGAAAAAAAAAAATGATGCAAGCACAACAAATGCAACACACAAAACCCTAATTCTAGGGGTCACCTAGGTCAAATCTCTAGACCACTCCTAACTGCCAAAAGACAAGTCGCAGGATAAATCCTCCGCTGCCTCTTTGTCTCTCCTGTGGCCAGGTAAGTGTCAGGTAAGTGGGTGGTTCTCCACTACGTAAGTAGTGGGCCTAATTAAGTAACCACTAGCCTTCGACACACTTGCCTTAGACACCACAAAAGAAACGCGGATAAGCAATGAATTACCCACGGCCTTCTCTTGTCCTAAGTGAGCGCGACGGTCCTTAGAGTCATCTCTAGATATTTTTTAGTTAATTAGGGTAAATGCGGATGCAATTTTGCGATTTTCGGGGCTTAGGAAGAGTAATGAACTCCCCACCTAATCTGGATTTGGTCTTTGCCCCTTAATGTCCGTATTAATTATGCAAACAACCACAAAATCAAAAACACGCACAATTTAATTTTGCTTTTTGCGGCGCTGTGATTTTTTGCAAAGAAATCTGCACAAAATGTTAATTGGAGCAGATTTTAGAGAGAGATAAGAAAGTTAGGAAGTTACAGAGCAAATTTGGTGCATTGATGATGTCATCATGTGGCGAAACCGCGGTGGGAGTTGCCTTAGGCCGCGGAAACGCGGTGGCGTATTGGGATCACTGCACAACTTTTTCACAGAATGTCCCTGTTCACTCCCCAAGCTCTCTGGAATTCTCCAAAAATTATTCCAATTGCACAGCAAGCTCCAGATTTCCTCGCAACAAATCACAACAACTCGTATTAGTGTTTGCGCGAATTTTGATCACAAAATTGTAATGGAATAAATCTTTCAATTCAAATTTCAAATAAAGAACGAATTAGCGCGCGATCCCCGGCAACGGCGCCATTTAATTGATGATATTTTCCGTTGTCGGTTTAGAAAATGAATAGAGAAATCACAACCAAAAATATTTGACCGCAATCAATAACGGTGTCGGATGTAGCGCGTTAGTAAGTGCGGATCGTCCACAGGGATTGTGCGATTCATTCGTATTTTGTTTTGTTTGAATTGAAACTTTAAAGAAAAGAAAACAAACAATTCATGATTTATAATTGAAGTTCAAGAATTAGAAAATCTAGATCTAATAACAAGAAAACGATAGAATCAAGAATTGAGAAT
The DNA here is from genome assembly GCA_030015575.1 of Agapanthus africanus. Lineage (NCBI taxonomy): Eukaryota > Viridiplantae > Streptophyta > Magnoliopsida > Asparagales > Amaryllidaceae > Agapanthus > Agapanthus africanus. The sequence goes on from JASDDO010000004.1 coordinate 216,708,878, forward strand.
TTGTTGATTTTCCAAACCAAATATCAAGAATCTAAATGAGGCTCGTAGGAATCGATCGGATATATAGATATGATGAAATCTTGCGATTACGTATTCTTATCCATCGATGAATTGATACTAGATTGATGACGATCAACGAGAATTAGGGATTTCTAGTGAAACTAGGGTTTCATCATTTATCCCTTGTTCCTTCGTCGATATCATTCACATTCTAGCCTCTAGTATATTCAAGAATCGATCGTGGATCCCTAATTTCGAGCGATAACAATCAAGAAAGCATCGCAACGAAACTAGGTCATCGATTCTTCAATTTGCTAGGGTTTACAAGACTCGTAGGACTTAAGAATCGTTTAAAGATTTGTTACATCATCATTCTATTGATCGTCTCGACTCCTTTACGAGCGGAGTTTTACTCGAACATCACAACAAGAACCACAATTACAAATTTAGATCGAATCATGATGCAAGAATTTAAAGAAAACGAGATTAACGAATTTCAACTTTTATTTATATCAACAATTCCGTTACAATCACTCAAGAACTACAAGAGGAAGAACTCGATCGTCGATTTGGCTTCGCTCGGCTCCTTGAGTCGCGGATCGGCTTGGATCACTTGCTCGATTGAAGATCGGTTCCGCTCCTAAAAGGTTGAAGGCTTCTCGCTTGATTTGATACTCGGGATCTTGAATTTGGCTTGGATTTAGAATTAGGGCTACAAGATGTGTCACTCAACTTGTAGATGGAAATTGGGGAAGATGAAGATTGAGGAAGAAGAATTAACCCTAGATCTAGGCTCCTTTTTATAGACCATTAAAACCCTAGATCTAGGATTTCAAATTTGAATTTTCCCTCCAAAAGTTTGTTAAAGAGAGACTTCTAGATGAGCCACGTGGCGAATCGGGAGTCTTCTGGAAGCTTGGGCCGTTAGAGGAGACACGTGTACGAAATCTGGAGAATTGGCGCCATCAAGCCGCCGCGGATCCACGGCGCAAGCGGGCTCCCGCCGCGGAAGCGCGGCGCTTTTGAGGCTTCAGGGCTTGTGTCTTCAACTGTGGACTTGGGCTGACATTTGGTCCTTTGTATGATATGTTAAATTGTATTTGGCTTTCTGTATCACTACCAGATATCACATCTTGGAGTTGGTGTATTTTTGATCAGCTCTTTTTCCAATTTTGGCTTTGTTCGTGCAATTTTCTGCACAATTTCTCGAGACAAGAGTTGCGCAATACAAGGATGATGCGATGCCATGAAACACAGTCAATTTCCCTTAAAGTGCCGGTTTTAAAGTTTAACACATGCAATCTGGTATTTCAGAGATGTTTTGCTAATATGTGCAATATGAATACCGAACACTTCTAGATGAGTGCAAATGATAGGGAAATTGCCGTGTTAAAAATGCAGTATTTTCGACTGATCGGTAACATACCCATATTACACGGAATCACCATCTCCAAAGAGATGTCTCCCAAGACTGATGAGGAGAAGGTTCGCATGAGCACTATACCCTACTCTTCTGCGGTAGGATCTATAATGTATGCGATGCTATGTATAAGACTAGATGTAGCTTATGCTCTTAGCGTGGTAAGCCGGTATCAGTCAAACCCAGTTGAGAACCTGTGAAGAACATTCTCAAGTACCTAAGAAAGACTAAGGAGATGTTCTTCGTTTATGGTAATGGAGACCTGAAGGTCGAGTCCTTTACCGATTCAAGCTTCCAGAGTGACAAGGATGACAGCAAGTCTATCTTGGGTTTTGTGTTTACCCTCAATAGAGGGGCGGTGTGTTGGAGGAGCTCCAAACAGGATACCGTCGCAGACTCGACGATGGAGGCTGAATACATTGTTGCGAACGATGCCGCAAAAGAAGCGGTCTGGATGAAGAAGTTCATTACTGAACTTCAGGTAGTTCCGTCCATTGTTGATCCAATACCTCTGTATTGCGATAACAATGGGGCTATAGCTTTAGCAAAGGAACCACGGTCCTATCAGAAATCTAGACACATCTTAAGTCCGTATCACCTGATCAGGGAGATCATAGATCGTCAGGAGATCGAGGTCCAGAGAGTGGATACAAAAGAAAACACGGCGGATCCATTTACAAAGGCCCTCCCTCAAGCATAGTTCGAGCGTTTTTTTAAATGTTGGGTATGTGGTACGCCAGCAGCTGGCCTTAGTGCAAACGTTGGGTATTCGGTACCCCAATTACTGGCCTTTAGTGCAAGTGGGAGATTATTGGATATGTATGCCCTAGAGGCCATTATTGTATATGTATACATATGGATGCTTGGGATATGTCTGTACAGGACAATCTTGCTCAGTTATATACTATATTATTTGAGTTGTTTTTATCAAGATATGTGTATTTGTTTCTATTGATATTTTATCCAGTTTTCACATATTGATAAAGACTCGATACAGTAGTATACTACTATGGTTTGACTTTATCTTAACATGTGCATATGTTATATATATGTCGACCACATATTGATAAAGCCCGTAGGATCTTTCTTGACTACCAGCGGTATGATGGCGATCATACTTGTGGGAGCAGGGTAGTCTATAAGCACATCCTTAAAAGTCCCAAGTCGTAGGAGTATCGAGATCGGGCATCGACACTCCAGAGTAGACTTGCATAAACGTTTCTAGACCCTAATGAGGGGCGATGGTTGGTCCCACAACCATTGGTGTGATCACCTAAGATTGTATACGGGTGCTCACTGGGGATGAGTACACTGGACGGACTCATTGAGAACCTCTAGATGGTATTATACCTATCGTCAGATAGCGGTTCTCATGTGACATGTGTACAGGTAAGTCTTTGGACCTGAGGTCGTCATTTGTCTTGTGTGAGTTCCCACTGTGCTTTAATCACTAACCTACCATGGCTCTACTGAGTCGTGCAAGCAGGTTTTGGTTGGGTGCAGTCCCGAGCAACATGGAGGCAGTGAGTGATTTTCAGGGATTCGTCTCTCCCAGTATTGGAAGTTGATATCACACTGTGTTCAATTGGTTAGGACCATAAGACCTTGGCCAAGGCAGTTGGGATTTACTGATAGTATGATCAGTAGTTTCCCGGATTGGTCCTGAGCCGCATCAGCACTATTTATCAAATTATTAGGGTCTGACGTTTACCACCCCCTAAATCAGGTATGTGATACTCTTAGATGAAGAGACCGGACTGTACGGATATTGTCACAAATAGGCTCAGTTGGGATCCGGATGAGTTTGCTTATCGGTTTTCCTTCTCGACCGGTACCCGAGTAGCCGTTACGTACAGCTCGTTCCGCTGACGTGCTTATGGTTATGGATTTATCCAGTAACGTACAGCCAGCATACTGTCGAGTTTTTAGAGTACCACACAAAGGGTTTCTCTACTTCGGGCGAAACGATGTAGATGTTGTATATCAGGTTCGGTATCTAATAACATTCGTTCAGAATCAATGTATTTGTTAATACAGGGTGATAACTACCAACAGACTTGGCCGCAACACTTGCACCGTTTCTATCTCATGAAATTTATCACCCGTTCTCAGTTCTCTACCTTTCTGTAGCCCATGTAACAAATTACATATGTGGGATCCTGATCCGGTATCACATACCCAGGACGTAAAGAATATTGAGAAACAGTTCTGTGTAATGAACACACCCGAAGAAGATGCATCAGCATGCACTTTCTTCGTTTGGGCGGCACGGGAATTTTGGTAATCCCCAATTTCCTGCTCTGTCTTATAACAATTATAAGTTGGAGCGGGACCAACGTTCCTTAGCGCAGTATAACAAGCGGGTTCGGTCAATACATCTGTATTATTATCTTGATTAAGGCGTGACATAGTCGCTACCTGGAGAGAGAGAGAGAGAAGAAAACACTCAGCGTGCGCTTTTACAAGATTAGATTGGTTATCAATTTATCTAATCAGGATATCTCCCACTGTTTTAGTCAAATCTTCCTCCAAACCCTAAAAGGAAAGACTAGCCGGGATTAATTACACTCTACAAGTTCGCCAATCTTTCAGCCAGGCCAGTGCCGGTACTTTGAGGGAGGTTCCCCGTGCTTTCGCACGGACCTAATTAAAATAAACCTCGTTTTCCCAGGGGCGTAACCCCGTTAACACCTTTCTAGACACCTACTTGATCGGCTAATTGTAATGTGTAAAACTCTCCCAGGAGTAACTCTTACTCACAGCGGGTATCGGGATCCAACTATCTCATAGAAAGTATGCAATCTCATTGTAAATTTCAACACTTGAAATTCCTAATAATATTTTACCCCAAGCGATCTATGACGTTGACTAAGTTAACAAACCATAGACCGCAAGTAAAGTTCAACCCGTCATTTCCCGATTGAATTATACCCACCCGCACGACCCTTGACTAAGTCAACAAGGCCGCACGACTACCCTAATCCAATCGCATCATATGCCTTGCAGATAAGCACTAATCAGCTACCGCACACTACGCCTTGACTAAGTCAACAAACGCAGCACGAATACTAAATACTACTTATCTGAAATGACGGAGGGCTACGACAGGTTTTTAAGAAAACCCTTTGTGTAATGAACTTTATATCGTTATAGAATCAAGTGATTTTGAATGGAATGTTTTTTAGGCCTTTTCTAGTTTTGCTAAAGAGGTCACTCCCGGTGAAGGAATCTCGGCTCTTTCCTTATCGAATAAGGTGCAGGATATTTCGCAAATACCACTATGCAAAGCAAAAACTATAAAAACAATCAAAAGACAAACCGAGTGTGTAGCATCTGCTAGTTTCGCTAAAGAGGTCACTCCCGGTGAAGGGATCTCGGCTCTTTCCTTATCGAATAAGGTGCTGGATGTTCTACAAGGAACATCGCTATGCAAAGCAAGAACCAGAGCTACCCATTTTTAAACAAGTTTCTACAACATCTTTAGGTTTCTTTTAGTTCATTAATCCCATTAATGAAGTCCCATTTTATTATGCTTCACAAGCATCACATTTGAAACGAAATCTGCAATATAACATATATCTCATATATATAATATAAACATTCGTCTCAGGCAGTAATATGATCTCATCACGGAACATTGCAGCAGAAGAACATATATGAAATATTGGATATACTGGGATTTCCGTGTTTTATGCGAGCCTGTATAAAACGCGGATTCCACGGTCGCGATGAATAGCCAAACCCATATCCCTAGACCCCTACTAGAGAGGCAAGCAACACTGCCAATTCTAGGGTTAGGAGACCCGGTCTCGACTCCTCGAGATGGTCTCCCACTGGACCCTAGAACCCGGTTACTTGTGCTCCCCGCCTTGGGTCTACCTAATGCGGAAAAGTAAATAATATACAATAGTGACATCATCCTCAGCCCGGAAGTGCCCCAATAAAAGAATATTACATACAATGAATTTTACATGAATGAAAATAAAAACCCTCATCTCACATAAACCCCCGGCTATTCAAAACGCGACGATCCAATATAACATATCACAGCAACACATAATATCTCATATCATCAACGTAAGCAAGTATGTGTATCCCGATTGTCGTTGATGTATAGCAACGAAGCCGGTGATACACCACATACTACGCTTACGGTCACAGAAAAGAAAGTGTAAAACTACAACAGTTGGAATCCGCAACCTCCTTAGACATCGCATGCCTAACCAAATGAATTCCTTAGACATTGCATGCCTAACAATTATAAACCCCGCATTTTAGTCTCATTGTCAAAAACTCTTTTCAACATCAAGTCAGGCAACTCAATAAGATTCCCGACAGACTGATCGAATGCTCGTCGCAAACTTTAGTAGACGGCCGCACCCCCGGATGCCGTCGACGAAGTGTACTAAGGCGGAACACCGCTGCCGCGAGCACCTGAATGAATGCTTTTGGCGACGGGGTTCTCCTACAGTCACTTGGTCGGGGCTATGGGGCGTGGCTGTCTATTAAGTTTACCCGGCGAGTAACCGCGAACGCTACGTGATTGCGACGGACTTTTGATCGCATCAAAATCCCATGGCAACCGATCATCTGAGACTGAACTGCTAGATTTATAACATTCAAATTAGTTATCTCATAACTACTTGTGGATTCCAAATATTGTATCACATTCCAGATAAATAGACAGTGTTAAACTTTCCGATCGAATAATCAAACACCCAAGTTTTCCCAAATAGTTCTCAACACTTGAAATTAGTTTAAAAAACATCCATCACATGCTACAGTACCAATGGTCCAGCCGTAGAAGGGTCAAACCAACGCCTCACATGTGGCATCGCCATACTGCCCCAAACCCTAAGGTTTAGAGGCAGTTCAAGACGGTCACATAATCGAGTTAAGGTTTGTGTTCTTCTAGAGGGTCCACCGCGTTACTTGCACGAATTAGAACGTTCTTATACTACAGAAAAATCCAACGCTTTGAAATTTTCCGGCAGGGGAAAAAGTGAGTTATTGATATCCATTCGAACTTTTTAACACGTTCTAAAATTATCCGGAAAAACTTAAACGAAGTTAAACTTTCAGATCGAATCAACGAGTCCCCAATACATCCCAGAAAACTCAACACTTGAGTAAGAATTAAAAATTCCCAGAAGCATCAGGAAATACATACGGATATTACTGTACCAAAACAAAACCCTAACTTCACTGTAGCGCCGCGGAACCGCCGCTAAAGCAAGGGTACGGCCGCGGTTCCGCGACGCAATAGAGGTATTTTGGGGTCATTTTTTACAGTAACCCATAAAATTACCTGCTGAATTTTCTGAGCATTTTTAATACAGAAAAAATCAACTTTTGAAAAAATTTCCAGAAACTAGGGTTTTACGGGTATTCGGAGTTCGATCGGACATTAAATTTCGTCTAGATTTCGCCTAAAGCTCTAGCTTGGCTCTTATACCACTGTATGGTTACTAGGCACTCTCACAAGGGTCTACAAGGCATCAACCATGCCCGATTTAAAATTTAGACGTGCCGAACAACCCTAACCAAGATCTTTAAACTAGAGATTAGGCGAAACAAAGCATGTTAAACACTTTAACACTAAGAGTTTGGGATTACAACCTTTGTAGTCCGGTCCATCACTTCTAAAGCTCCGTGTTGAGGTCCCTTCGCTGCGATCATCGAGTATCCGGACTCTAGAGAGGCTCCACAAAAGAAAGATGTAAGCTTGCTTCCAATTTTCGATAACTAAGATGATCTACCTTGAAGTTTCTTTAACACAAGCTCTCACTCACTAAATGAAGTGAACACCCTAATCTAAATGGCAAGGATAGATTAGGATGATGAAGTAGGATTTATGCTCTCTTTTGTTTTCATAATCTCACACTAATCCATCACAAAACCCAAAGCTAGAAAGCTTTGCAAGGAGGAAGAAGAATAAGAATGAATGAATAATCATTTGTGATGAATAATGAATTGTTATTATCATTACCAATGCAACCATGGTTAAGTCAAGAAAGACTTAACCATGTAGAGATATAACCATAGTAAAGGGTGTGGGTTGGGTTAAGTAAATATCTTGCAAAATATCTAAACTAAATATCTTTGCAAGAAACAAAATAAAAGCTTCTAGAAGCTTCTAGAAAAGTTTAACCCAAATCAAACCCTAACCTCGTTTAATCTCCACTAAACATATTGCATTAGTAATTATAACATGTTACAATATTATATATCACATATATAATATATATTTGTAACAAAAGAAAATAATACAATTAACATATATCGCATATATATCAATGTATTACCCAAGTGAGAAAATGAATCAATAAGTGAGCTTATATTAGTTAATGTAATTTAATATATCAAATATATAATTATACATTAAATTATCGAATCAACACTTGATCCGATAATCCGGCTATTTCATAAATAACCGACTAATATAATCTGTATCTGTTCATCGAATCAACACTTGATCCGATGACCCGGCTATATCACATATACCCGGCCGATATATCATATCACGAGAATATAATACGGTATCACATACACGTATTGTTCTCGGTCCCGTACATATCACATATGTGCTCCTACTCCATTTTGCCTGAGTCAAGAAACCTCTGTGTAGGAATCTAAAGAATCGTCAATACGCCGGCAGTAGGTGATGATCATATCAAACACCCACAAGCTGCAAGCGGTCAGCTAAACGTAACAGCCACCCAGGTATTGAGCGATCAGAAGATCAACAAGCAAGCCTGTACATTCTCCTGCGAATCCAATCGGCAACACTCTCGTACAGTCCGGTCTCTCCGTCTGATATGTCGCATATCTCGCCTAGGGGTGGTAAACGTCAGACCCCAGTAGCTTGATAAGTCGTGTCGATATGAGGTCTATAACAGTTCGAGAAACTACTGATAACACTTACCAGTAAATCTCAGCAACCCTGGCCAGGGATTTTTAGTTATAGCCAATCGAACACAGCGCAACATCAACTCCCTATACCGGGAGAGACGAATCCCCTCCTATCGCTCATTGCCTCCATGTGATTCGGGACTGTACCCAAAATCCACCTTTTTGAACGCCCTCTTAGACGTGGTATGATGGAAATCAAAGCACAGTGGGAATCACACAAGACTCTATGACGATCTCGGGTCTACAGACTAACCTGTACCAGTGTCACCGGAGAACTGCCATCTGACGTGAGGTATAATACCATCTCGGAGTTCTCGGCGAGTCCGTCCAGTGTACCCAGTCTCTACTGAGCACCCGTATACCTTCTCTGATGTCAAACACCAATGGATATGGGATCATCCATCACCCATCATATGGGTCAAGAAACGCATACGCTAATCTACTCTGGAGTATCGATGCCCTGTCTCGGTACTCCCACGACTAGGAACATTTGAAGGATGTACTTGACGACTACACTGTCCCCACTAGTATGATCTGCATCATAGTCCTGGTAGTCAAGTACTCATCGTAAGGGCTTTATCAACATGTAACATAGAAACAATGAGAGTACATGTTAAGATAAAGAGCAACCAGATAACGTACTATCATGTCGAGCAAGAAAGTCCTCCCGATATATGTCCAAGCATCCACTACAATATACATCGTATGTACAGTAATGGCCTCTAGGGCATACATATAACTAACAGGCGTAACGCGATTAAGTAAGCCGAAACCCAGAAATCAAAACCATTAAAAATAGCGAGTGATGAAAACATTGGTTTAAAACATTTAGAAAACTCGAGTAAAAATCTTTAAAGTTTAAGTTATTTTCTTAAAAATTTCGGCAGCACCTCCTTTGTAAAAACTAGCCCCGAAAATGGATACAACACATGATATAAGTAAAATAACATATATGAGAAAGTAAAGCATCCCCAAACAGGAGAAATCACGCACAACGGTGGAAACAATCACCACGAGAAAAATATATGACGCCGAAGCGAAGAGATGAACAATATAAGTGAAAAACAACATAAAAGATAAAACTGCATAATAAAGCCGGCTCACATGAGCTCGACATCCAGAATACAAAATAATATACAACATCGTCTTCACAACTGGTCTCTAAGTCAATACATGAAATAGTAGATGGAGAGTACTAGATACAATAGAGTGTACATATGGAAAATAAACGGATACCGCAAACCCACCTATCAGCAAAACGGCTCACACGCCAACTGCAGTGGTATCCGTAGCAAAAGGATACAAGGAGGTAGCCCTGCTGCGACTACTCTGAGGGTCGACCTGCAAACACTGTGGCACAACGGGGGTGAGTTGCCAACTCATGAATAGTAAATAACATATAAAGGTAATCGCGAGTATGCACGTACTGCAATACTCTAACATGTGCAATCTGATAACATCTATATGATGAACTGGGTATGCAATAATCATGTATAACATGTGCAACTGATGACATCGATATGGTAATCTGGGTATGCAATAATCATGTATAACATGTGCAACTGATGACATCAATATGATAATCTGGGTATGCAATAATCTTGTAAAACATGTGCAACTGATGACATCAATATGGTAATCTGGGTATGCAATAAGCATGTGAAGTACTCTATCAGGTACTACAACTACATGATGCAATGCATAAGAATAAATGCTGAGCATGGGATAAAATATCATCTACACGAATCATCATCGTGGAAAAACCCGATGTCTACCAAATACACCCCAAAACCCCAAATAACTCAGGCGCCGTCAATCTAATCGGCCCTCATATCCTGTAAATCTCATATGAACGAAGTGCCCAACATCGGCATTCAAAAACATCATGAAATACTCGTGTCCGGCATCGATACGCAAATCCTCATCCATCGGGCTCCGTCAGTCCGGATCGGCCCACGGGCTCCGTCTGCGGAATCGGCCCTCGGGCCCCTGCAGTACGGGTCGGCCCATATCCATCTCTCGACTCTGGTCAGTATCCTCTGGATAACTGATTGTTCGTAGCTTTTTGCGTACGTGCGTTTTAAATTTAAGAATACCGCAATCAAGACGATGTCGCTTGGTAGCTAGCCGGTTGAGTACGGGTCGGTCCACAGAGAAAACGTGTTCTTTCCTTATTGTTCTAACGAGTTAAGTCCTATTTTTGGTAGGTTTTGATTTTTGAAAAACTAAGATTGAATTTAATTTGATTTAAAACCTTGCTAGGGTTAGGATTAGGTTAGTTTGGAAAGAGAATTCTACTCACTGCTTCCTTTGCCCTAATTAAGAACATAGGTGTTAGGGTAATAGTCAACAAAGGGGATTAGCATGACTAGGAAGAAACGTAGTTTCTTCCTTTTGGTCCTTGTCCGTCCTTTCTTGGCTCTTAGCCCTAACCTCTATGTAAATCAACCACAACCAGTCTAACTAGGGAATCACCGCTATCTCATAGGATAGGGTGCCTAGTGAGCGGTGTGTGTTTGATTCAAAGAGTCCTAATTTAAAATATTATATGGGCAAGAAAGGATTGAGAGATGTTCATCTCTCAAACCTGCCCAATCCTAACCCTAACAAGTGAGGAATTACTCACTCATTAGGAAAGTTGTGACAAAATTCATTTTTTATAATTTTGTTTTAATAACCTAATTAACTTGCAGATAAATAAAGACAGATAAAAAATTGCAGAAATAAAATTCGAATGGAAAATTGCAAGATAAAAACTTACTTTATTGACACCTCTTGACGATTACAATGGAATTGAAAATTTAATATAGAAATTAAAATAGGCATCCTCCAAAGAGGCACACCAAAAAGAGGCATACCATATTTGGCTTTGTGCCCTCCTATTTATAAATAGAAAAAACTCTAGGTTTACATTCTGATCCATACATGAAATTACAAAACAACTCCAAAGACCGAGTCAAAGCACCGACACCCCACCAACACGTGCATATTATGGCCGCGGAACCGCGGCAGAAAAGCCTGTTTGGCCGCGGTTCCACGGCCATTTGGTGGGTTCTTTGGCCCATCTCTTCAGGGTTTCTCTGTATTGCTTTTATCTTCTGTTTTCTTAACTTGGTTTCTTAAAATTTCTTCTATTTCCTTCCAGATTTCCAACAGTGCAGAATTTGTGGACTTTTACCGTAAGCTTCGCGTTGAAGTCTTGAATCTTGTGCTGCCCTCGTACTTTGTGCAATTGAACTGTTCATTAATTGTTGTTTGTTCCTTAAACTGGTAGGCGGCATCATACAGATTCATCTATTTGTTGGTCGTAGTCTCACATTTGTAGCGTCTTTTCCTGAATTTCACTGTATTGTTCTGAGAACCTGTAACCTGCAACTATTTAGCAGACATGGATCAAAAGCACCTATTTATTTGTAATATGATTAAGAATGGGGAATATGATAATGCAAAATTCTGATATGAACAAATACCCCCAAACTTATCTTTTGCTCGTCCCGAGCAAAAACTATTTTTATTCTCGAAAAAAAACCTAACCTCACTTTTGCAGGGAATCGCGATTGCACTGAGCTCGTGCAACAAGCCGTTAAACCTCTAGGTGTCCCTAGTAGGAGGAGTGTTGTCTCCTGAGGGTTTTCAGCGGATACTACCCACAAAATCCGATCGATTTGGCCTATTCACTTTCATTCTTCAATTCGGTATTCTAGCAAGAAATTCTATTATCTTCAACTTAGAAATCATCAACCCGTATTTTTCACACTCACATATCATTTAGCTTAAGATCATATATGTTCTGCAAATTTATTCAGCTTTCATCATCTCTTGAATTTTCCTTCTAAGGTTCCGTCTCAACTTAGGAATTTTTATCATCTCTACTGAAGGTATAAGCCCTATCTTTTATTCCTATCTCTCATCCAAACTCCAATCATATACCCCTACGTGTGTGTATGTATCACCCCTACACTTGGAAATTCAATTCAAGCTATTATACTCTTTTCCATCATCCAAAGTACTTTTAGTTGGTGAATTTTAGATGAAATTGCTCACACATCTTTCATGCGATCGTTAATACTTCTTGAGGTACTAACGACCGATTACAAAATGTGTCGCGCATTTAGGCGTAATTTCTCGTCTTATAATACCTAAGGCTTTAGCAGTGACTCCCAAACCAGTTGGTCTAAGGCACTAGGTGATAAAGCACCCTCGCTATATATATATATATATATATATTTTTTTTACGCAGCCTTAAGTAATTACAAAACCAGTGTTCATTTTTTTATATCTCTTTATTCACTCTTGTACTTTTATTTTATTTTCCTTCATACTAAGGATTTTAGACAAGAGCATTTCAAGGTATCCTCTACTATCCCAAGTTTCAAAGTGCATGTATTTGCGAGTTGTAAGGTATATATTTTCAGAATTTAGACTAAAGGTTCGGAATTATTTTTCAGACTTACACTTCAATAAAAATTTCAATACTCTTCCCTTATTTTGACTTAGCCCAAGAACTGAACTCAAAATTTGCCTATTTCTAAATAAACTACAAGAACATATATTTTCTACCATTAAACTTTAAGAAAGGTTATTTTTAGGATTTTTAATTTACTAAGTTTAGGATCTAGCTTTTCCTAGCTAGTTAACCGTCTTGTCAAACTAAAATCAAATATGGCCAAGTTGGAAAAAAAATTATCTTTTTAGTTTTTCATTTTTTTATTTGATTTTTCTTTTATATTTTTTTTATTTTCATTTTTTTTAATTTTTATATTTTTTTATAAAGATGCAATGCAGAATTAAACATGCAAAAAAAGAAAAGAAAAAATATGTACAAAAATTAAAATATGCAATGCAATGATAACTATTTACAAACCACCTCCTCCCCCAAACTTACCAAAAGCAATGCCCTCACTGCTCATGACCTCGCCGTCCCCTCGAACGTGAACGGGAACGTTCCTCTCTCGCCAGCAGCGTAGATACGCCATGTTCAATCTCTGTCACCCGGTGATCCAAGTTGGTCACCATCCCTACCAATCTGTCTATCCACCTAGTGGCTCTCCTAAGTAGACGTGCATGTTCTGCGGGGGTAAGCTCTTCCTCGCTCGCGGTCGAGCTGGAGCTGGGTGTCCTGGCGAGTACATTTTTGGCTGGTTCAGTTCGCGACCATACATCATTCAAGCGGGTATAGGACATGGATACGCCCTCAATAAGAGGCCTAATGGGTATACCTCCATGCATGTAAAACTCAAATTCCTCCACAGGGAGGAAATAGCGACACAGTTGTGTCACTAACATTGGGCATGGGTAATTTGCAGCCCTTTTGCCAGCACCAATTGAATTAAGCAACATCGTGCACATGTCATATATTGGGTTCCTAGTCATTAAGGTGTGCACGATGTGAAGAGATGGTGTGAAAAATGTTGTATTATGTGAACTGCCAAAAATGTTGTTTTGTGCCCAATGGCACACGGTTAATATATTGGCGAAGAGGGTTCTAGCCTGTATGCCCTTCCTAGGTTCCCTCGAACAGTCATTACCCATTAAGGGTAAGTGGTCTTCAAATTGAAGGGGTTGGTCATGAATATGTAATCTAGGAATTAATGTGACTTCATGGATAAAGTCCTATCAATGATTATTTCCCTATCGCCCCAAAGTAATTTAATAAAACCGTATTGTGATGGGAAACCTTCTTCCATGCACTCGTAAAAACGAGTAACTAGATCTGGAAGAGCGTAGACATTGGGATGATTGAAAATTAAAAAGTTCCACCCTCGTCATGTGATCTCATCACCAAAATAACTCCCAAAGATTCTGTGTGCAAACATTTGGGAAAAATCACGTTCTAATTGCATGGTTGGTGCCATTCAGAAAGTTCACAGATTTATAAAAAAAATTAACAGAGAGGGAGAGATGATGCAAACCTCCTCTGAAAAAATCAGAGGGAGAAGAGGCAGAGGCGCGGTGGATCAGCGGCAGGAAGCTGGCTTCGGCGGCGGTTGCGCGGCGGATTTGAGAGATCTCCCTGATCTTTCAGCTGCGGCGGCTAGGGTTTGCAGAGAGGAAAATTTTAGGGTTTGTAAAATACTGTGAGGGGTCGGGTTGTATTTATAAGGGATGGTGGTTTGGTTATTTGCAAAAAAACCCTCTTAAAAAGAGGAAATTATTTGTAAATAAAAAATTTTATTATTTTTTTATTAAAACTGGAAATTTACAAAAATACCCAAAAAAAATTATTTTCATTTTTTTTAAAAAAATTTATTTTTTTTTTATATAATTACAAGAGATACATACCCCAAAATTTATTTGAAACAGTGTTTTGGCTAGATAATCGAAATTTAAGGGTAGATGGAGGAAGATCAGTCAATGTAGATTGGCTCCTGCAAAAACAGGAGCTCCTCCGAAGGGTCCGCGGTGAGGAACGATTTAAGTCTATGTCCGTTCACTTTAAATAGTGAACCGTCCTATGGATTTTCTAAATCGATCGCACCGTGCGGATATAAGGTGCGTATTAAAAATGGCCCTTTCCATCGAGATTTGAGCTTGTCGGGATGGAAATATAACCGAGTGTCGTAAAGTAAAACCTGTTGATCAGGTTTGAAAGTCTTGCGCATAAGGTGTTTATCGTGGAACACCATCATTCGGTTTTTGACGATTATTGTGTTCTCATAAGCTTCATTCCGAAGCTCGTTCAATTCGTTCAACTGCAGCTTTCTATTGCTGTCCGCATCTCCTAGAGATAGATTCAACTCTTTTATTGCCCAAAATGCTCTATGCTCAATTTCAACTGGAAGGTGGCAAGTCTTTCCATAAACAAGCCTATATAGAGACATGCCAAGATCGGTCTTATAGACAGTTCGGAATGCCCAAAGGGCATCAATAAGTTTTGACGACCAATCTTTACGGTTTTTGGAAACCGTTTTCTCCAATATCTGTTTAATCTGCCGATTTGAAATCTCGACTTGCCCACAAGTTTGGGGATGATAGGGCGTTGATAGCTTGTGAGTAATGGAATATTTCCGCATTAAGGACTCGAAAGTCCTAATACAAAAATGAGATCCATTATCGCTGATAATTGCGCGAGGATGCCCAAATCGAGAAAAAATGTTTTCTTTGAGAAATCTAACGACAACTTTGTTATCATTAGTCCGGCTGGGCACAGCCTCGACCCACTTTGAAACATAGTCAACAGCGAGGAGAATATACACGTTCCTAAAAGAGTTGGGAAACGGTCCCATAAAGTCTATCCCCCAAACATTAAAAATTTCAACAATCAATATTGGTTGGAGCGGCATTTCATTTCTCCTAGATATCCGGCCCAAGTGTTGTCACCGGGAGCATGTCTTGCAGTACTCATGTGCGTCATTAAAAAGTTGTGGCCAGTAGAAGCCACACTGCAAGATCTTTTCTGCTGTCTTTTTAGGGCCAAAATGCCCGCCACATGCTTGATCGTGGCAGAATGACAGCACGCTCTTAAACTCATTGTCGGGGACACACCGACGAATAATTTGGTCGGTACAGTATTTGAATAGATACGGTTCATCCCGGTAAAAATGTTTTACCTGGGATAGAAATCTGAGTCTGTCCTGATTCGACCATTCGTTTGGTATAAGTCCGGTGGCCAAATAATTTACGATATCTGCGAACCAAGGTTCGCATGACACAGTCAAGAGCTGCTCATCTGGAAAAACGTCTTTAATAGGAATTTGAAGTATAGGCGAAGAAGGAAGGCGTGAAAGATGGTCGGCGACTACGTTTTCGCATCCTCTCTTGTCTCTGATGACAAGGTCAAATTCTTGTAGTAAGAGGATCCAACATATCAGCCAAGATTTAGCGTCCTTCTTCGCGAAAAGATGGTGAAGAGCTGAGTGGTCAGTATAAACAATGACTAGAGAGCCGATTAAATAGGGCCTGAACTTTTCTAATGCAAACACAACAGCTAAGAATTCTTTTTCAGTTGTTTTGTAATTTAATTGGGCCTCGTTCAAGGTTCGGCTGGCGTAATAAATTACATGAAGCATCTTATTGATGTGCTATCCAAGGACAGCACCAATGGCGAAATCAGATGCATCACACATAATCTCAAATGGATGCGTCCAGTCAGGAGATGAAAGAATGGGAGCGGAAGTATGTGAGTTTTTCAATGACTCTAGCGCCTTCATACAGTTTGAGTCAAAATCAAATGTGATGTCCTTGGCCAACAAAAGAGTCAAGGGTCTAGCAATCTTGCTAAAATCCTTGATGAACCGTCTATAGAAACCGGCATGGCCAAGGAAGGCTCGAATGTCTCGGACGCATTTGGGAGGAGGAAGATTGGAAATGACTTCAATCTTAGCTTTATCTACCTCAATGCCATTTTGCGAGATAATATGTCCTAAGACAATACCTTCTCGTGCCATAAAGTGGCATTTCTCCCAATTTAAAGTAAGGTTCTTATCCCTACACCGGGTTAGAACTGCGTCTAAATGTAGCAAACACTCATCAAAGTAGTCGCCAAAAATGGAGAAATCATCCATGAAAATCTCCAAGAATTTTTCCACCATGTCTGAAAAAATACCCATCATACACCGCTGGAAAGTAGCGGGTGCATTGCAAACCCAAAGGGAATGCCACAGTAAGCAAATGTACCGAAAGGACAAGTGAATGTGGTCTTGTCTTGGTCCTTTTCGGCGATGGGAACTTGATTATAGCCGGAGTATCCATCCAAAATGCAGTAAAATTCATGCCCAGCCAATCGTTCTAGCATCTGGTCAATAAAAGGTAATGGAAAGTGGTCTTTCCGTGTCGCGGCGTTGAGTTTTCTATAATCGATGCAAACTCGCCACCCAGTTTGGGTGCGAGTAGGTATTAACTCATTCGCCTCATTAGTTATGACCGTTATGCCCGATTTCTTTGGGACAACATGAATGGGGATAACCCACTGGCTATCAGAGATATGGTAAATGATACCACTATCTAGACATTTTACAATCTCCTTTTTAACAGCCTCCTTCATGATAGGGTTTAGTCGTCTCTGTGGATCCCTGGCTGGCTTGGCATCATCCATCATATGAATATAATGTTCAACTATTAGGGGACTAATCCCCTTGATGTCCGCCATAGTCCAGCCAAAAGCTTGCCGATTGTTTTGTTAGACCGTTAAAAGGGCTTTCTCTTGCTCTGGGGCTAGAGAGGCCGAGATGATAACAGGAAGGGTCTCATTCTCACCTAAATAAGCGTATTTAAGGTGAGATGGCAATAGCTTGAGTTCGAGTTTTGGAGGCGAAACAATTGAAGGTAAAATTGGTGAAACTATCTCGAACTCGAAAGATTCCAACAGAGGTTCAAAGCGAGTGTAAGCAACCGAGTCGGATGGTTCAGCTGACTCATCCGAAAATTCAAAGGATTCGAACTCGGGTGGTGATTCTTCAAAATCGTTCGAGAAAGTGAAACAATTGTAATCATTATCAGGTGTGAAAGCAGTGTCAGATTCAAGGAGAAACGCACTAGTGGCGTCAAAATTGCTGTGATCGAACAGAAATTTTTTGAGCTCACAGTCCTCCTGAGTGATCTCTTGGATCGAGCAAACATCAAGTATATTAGCATTAGGTTCGGAGGGGTGATTCCCCAACTTAAAAATGTTGAGCTCAATTGTCATGTTTCCAAAAGATAGGTTCATCGAACCATTTCGACAATTGATCACTGCATTAGAAGTTGCAAGGAATGGTCGACCGAGTATCACCGGAATTTGACTCCGGGGGTTAGCTACAGGCTGTGTGTCCATTACAATGAAATCAACGGGGAAAATGAAGTCCCCTACTTTAATCAACACATCCTCTAACTCACCCCTAGGATGGGTGATGGATCGGTCGGCCATTTGGAGAGTACAATGTGTGGGTTTCAGCTCTCCAACGCCTAATTGTTCATATACTGAATAAGGAAGCAAATTAACACTGGCACCAAGATCTAAAAGTGCGCGGTTGATGTCCTTATCCCTAATAGTTATTGAAATTGTAGGACAGCCAGGGTCCTTTCATTTTTGAGGTAAAGGTTAGGTAAGAGCATCACTTACTGCACTAGCCAAGAAAACTTTCTTAAGTACCTGTGATTTCCTCTTCTTGGTGCATAAGTCCTTCAAGATTTTAACGTAAGAAGGGACTTGTTAGATTGCATCCAAGAGAGGGATGTTAATGCTAACCTGTTTAAATAACTCCACAATCTTCTCCATTTGTGGAGTTTGTTTATTGGATCTCAACCTGTTTGGAAATGGAATGTTTTGAAAATTTGTTGAGTCCAATGTTTGTGGAGTAGATTGCGGAGTTGGAACGCATCCCAATGTTGGTGTTTTCGTGGAGTGAGATGTGGGTCCATTCGAATTAGTAGAAGAAGTAGAGCCTTGTGAAAAATGAAGAATAGGCTCTGAAGAAGATGAAGAAAAAGCGGCGGCCGGGGTGTCATTATTAGTGCCAACATTGTTGTGCAAAACCTTTCCAGATCTCAATGTAGTCACGGCACTCACATTATGATTTTATTGTTCATGAGAAACATGTGCATTTTGTGTGTGACCAGGATTTGGCAGTGGTTGAGATGGAAGTTTCCCCTTCTCTCGCTCACTTAGAGCAGCATTCAGTTGTGCAATTTGGGCTTCAATGGTTTTGATGCTTTGCTCATGTGATGCAGTGTTTTGCACCAAAGACTGAATGGAAGACTGGATGTTGGCTGACGATTGCGTAGATTGTTTTAAAAACGCATCCAGATTTCGTTCTAGCGAGGAAACCTTATCGTTATTTGGTTGAACAAAATTATTTTGAGGAAAAGATTTGTTTGGTGCAAAATTGTTCATTTGATTTTGGTAAGGTTGGGGGTTGGAAAGGTTGCTGATATTGAGTTTGTTGAGAGGCTTGTTGTTGTGGAGGAGGCCTCTCAAAATTGTTATTGCCTTGGAATTGTTGTTGATTTTGATTCCAAGCAAAATTGGGGTGGTTCCTCCAACCAGGATTATAAGTTGAAGAGTATAGATCATTTCTTTGTCTTTGCTAAAAGGCAGCATTGACTTGATCTTGTCCTTAAGCGGGTGGGTTGTAAGGACACTCTTCGGTCAAATAGGATGGATCCGAACAACAAGCGCATATAGTGAGAGGCGGTAAAGCGGGGACAGGAGAAGGTGATGAGAATTTGCTCTCAATTGCTTCTAGTTTACGTGTAATCGCAGCCATTTTGGCTTTCATTGCAATTGACATGTCAAGTTGGTGAACACCTTCCCTATACTGACCGGATGAAGTGGACGAAGCGGTCTGTCTAGTGCTTTCCCACTGAAGCTTTTGTTCAGCAAGATCGTCGAGAAATTGCCAAGCTTCTTCGTCAGATTTTGTAAGAAAGTTACCTTGACAAAGGGTTTCCAGCAACTG
The DNA here is from genome assembly GCA_030015575.1 of Agapanthus africanus. Classification (NCBI taxonomy): domain Eukaryota; kingdom Viridiplantae; phylum Streptophyta; class Magnoliopsida; order Asparagales; family Amaryllidaceae; genus Agapanthus; species Agapanthus africanus. Next base: position 216,728,585 of record JASDDO010000004.1, read on the forward strand.
CTTAGTTGCTGGGTTCAGTCCTTCGTATAAAGTTTGGCAAAGTTGCCATCTCTCGATACCGTGGTGAGGGCACTGAACAAGAAGGTCCTTAAATCGTTCGAAACACTTCCAAAAAGGTTCGGAAGGAAGCTGGGAAAATTGATTAATTTCATTGCGAATTCTCGCGATCTTGTGATGTGGATAAAACTTTTTTAGAAAAGCCTTAACAAACTCTTCCCAACTTTTTATGGAATGCGATGCCGTACTATATAGCCACTTTTTAGCTAGGTCACATAAAGTGAAGGGAATGACACGTAGCCTTATAGCATCATCGGAAAACTGGGTGGTCTTCATCATTGCGCAAACATTCTGGAATTTGTTAATGAAGATGTAGGCATCTTCGGATTCCAGCCCGTGAAATTTGGGCAACATATTGATGAAGTGGGGCTTAATTTCGAAATTATCCCCATTAGCCGGCGGAAGTGAAAGACAAGTAGGAAGTGCGGTGCGGGTTGGATAGAAAAGATCCTGGAGCACGATTCGTTGTAGCGCTTCAACAGGAGGGTGTTATGGGTTATTCGCACCCAGTTGAGATGGAATCAGTCCCGAAGTAGGTAAGGGGTTGTTAGGATTGAATCCTGACATCTCCTTAGAAGATGATGAATTTGAAGATGAAGGTGAAGAAGTGGAGGGAATTTTGACTTCGGAGTCGAACGCGTCGTCGGTAGGCACTAACAAGACACGGACTAAACGGACGCTAGTGCCTCTAGTCCAACTGGACATACACTAAATGAGGTGTAGTGTATGTTAGTGTATATGCCCTAGGGGCCATTATTGTATCATACTAGTTTGTATATTACTTAATGGAAGCTTGGGATATTCACATGTATATAACAGTCTTGCTAAACATGGTAGTATGCTACTTGGTTTTTCTATCTTAATATGTGAGTATACGTATTGATAGAGCTCTTAGGATCTTGCTTGACTACCAGCGTTGTGATGGCAGTCACACTAGTGGGGGCTGGGTAGTCTACAAGCACATCCTTATTCAGGTCCCTAGTCGTTGGATTATCGAGACAGGGCATCGATACTCCGGAGTAGACTAGTGTGTACGCTTCTCATCCCAGTTGGGGAGATGGTCTGTCCCACAGCCGTCAGTACGTCGTACTGGAGATAGTATGCAGGTGCTCGTTAGGTTATGGGTACACCGGACAGGACTCACAGGGAACTGTTGGTTGGTTTTATACCAGTCGTCAGTGAACAGTTCCCAGGTGACATGAGTACAGCATAGTCCGCAGACTTGACACTGCTACTTCGCCTCGAGTGTGTCCCACTGTTCTTAGATTACTACCCTACCACGGCTCAAAGGAGTCGTGCAAACAGGTAGCAGTTGGGTGCAGTCCCGAGCACTTGGAGGCAGTGGCGGTTAGACAGGATTTATCTCTCCCGGTATTGGGGGTTGATATCGCGCTGTGTCAGAGAGCCATTACGCAAAGTCCCTGGCCAGGGCAAGCGAGATTTGCTGGTAGGTTCCAGTAGTTTCTCAGGGTGTAATGGGCTTCGCTCCGACACGACTTATACCGCTATTAGGGGACTGACGCTTGCCGCCCTCCTAGGCCCGATATGCGATAGTCTTAGACGAACAGACCGGATTGTACGGAGATTGTCACATCAGACTCAGTAGGAGTTCGGATGGGTTTCCTCATCGGCCTTCTTATCGACATCTACCTGGGGACCGTTACGTACAGCTAGTGCCGCTTGCGGTCTGTGGTTAAACCCACTGCCAGCGTAGTAGTCGAGTCTCTAGAGTCCCACGCAGAGAGTTTCCCTACTCCAGGCGAAACGATATAGAGGTCGTATGGTTTTACGACAAGGGTTCGGACGCATACGTGCGTTTACGCACGTACGACTTTCGGACAGTTTTTACTAGTCGGCTTTGGTTTAAGCCAGTTACTAGTATCCGGTTATTGGATTTATACAGTCTAAAGTTTTTCCGTGTTTTCACGGATAGGAGGGGCGTTCTCGTAATTGCGCGAGAAGCTTCTAGAAGTTGGTGACTAAGGAGGTTAAGGTGGCATATACATTAAATGAGATTAGTGAGTCATATGGATGATTCATCCATGTCATTAATGCTTCATAATTGCTTAATGACTCATGGAGATGAATCACCATTAGATATTTATCAAGCATGGTTGTAAATCATTATCTTTTCTTTTCTTGATAAAATAAAATGCTTGATATATATTATGATAACTCTTTTTCTCATTTGATTATTATTCTCACCTTCTCTCTCCTCAAGCTCTCTCTCTTCAAACCCTAATCCTCCCCTCTCATGTGTTGAGTACAAGGATTAGTTAGACTACTTAATCCATAACCTTACTCTATTTCATCTAGGTACTTTGATTAGCACTTAAAGATACCTAGTTGCCTCAAGTTTAGAGGCAAAGCTTGGAGTTTAGCTCTCGTGGTGGATCGTCTACTACTTGGAGAAGGCCGAGGAGGAGGTGGAGTTCGTAAAGAAGAAGGACACGGTTCTTTAGGTATAATCCCTTTATATAGTAGTTTAGAACTTCTATGTTTGTTGTTAGTTATCGTTTAGCTTCGATTCATGCGGTTAGTCGATGTTTAAGCGAAGAACAAGATCGTTTTTCATATTTCCGCCTCCCCGCAAGTCGTGGGGTATTGCACATCAACTTACAGTGGTATCAGAGCCTCGCTAAACAATAATTAACTCACTTGCAAAATTGTATGAATTTCGAACGGAAAAAACAAAACCGGAAAACTCCGATATCATGTGTTTCTGTCGATTTTTAAATGAGGTCCAAAAATTTTTCAGGGACCTTCAGAAAGCCTTAAATGATAGTAGAAGAACACCCAAGAAAATTGGGATCATGAATCGGCTAAAGAGCCGCGGAACCACCGCGGATCCCACCTATCCGCCGCGCTTCCGCCGCCGAGTTGCCGATTCATCATCCCAAATTTCCTATTTTGGTTCTCTGTGATATTTGGAATTTTCTGGAAGTTTTTAATTTTTGCTCAGGTTTCAGATTTACAGAGAAGTATTGGAGCAAAATTAAATGTGTTTAATCGATCGAAATTATACGGTATTTGCTTGTTGGATTATATCTGTGTTTGTATAATGTGTTCGTAAACCTCCCCTAACTGCTAGTATGTCGGTTGGCAGGGGGTTGCACATTTCTGTAATGGTTTTTACTGTTTGTGGATATGAACTGTATTGGACTGTTGTGATGTATAGCCGGGGTTATGTGATGGGTTATTATTTAATTCATTTGATGTAAATGTAATTTTTTGTAATATTATTTTGCGGGGCACATCCAGGTTGCGGTTGTAGCCACCGTTGTATTATTTCATTTTACTGTTTTTGCTCCTAGGACAGACCCAAGGTGGGGTGCACAAACTACCGGGTGGGTAGTTTGTCGTACCCGTTGGGGTCTTGGGTGGGGTAATGGCTATTCATCACAACTGTGTAATCCGTCTTTTGTTGCAGGCTCAAAACAAACACGGATTGCTAATAAATCCAATAAAGTTCATCTGTGATCTGGAATGCCTATTATTGGGTCTGACGAATGTACAATATCTATATATGATAGCTATTTAAATGTCACTTATGTTTTACACCCGCGCTAGCCCAACCCCCGCTCTGTCGTTAGTTAAGTAACCTAACGGGTAATGACGGGACCCCGTGGCAAATGCGGATGGCATAAGAGAACGTTGTATTTTCGTTGTTTTCTGCAATGATAGGTTAATGATGGGACGCATTATTTATAATGCAAAGAAAATAAACCAAAAGTTTAATCGTTGGAACAATTTAAAAGAAACCACTCGGTTAATTTTAAAAACAGATATTTTTAAATACGGAGCTTTAACCACTCCTTTTAAAAGCAATCAGGTTCCTTCGGTTATATCAAGTTCACTACGTTCACGGTTTTGCCAAAACCATTCGTAGCCCTCCGTCATTTCATTTGGGTATTCAGTAGTATTCAAGCTATGTATTTTGGCCAAAGTCAAGGCATAGTGTTTGGTAGCTGTTGGGTTTTCATTTGTTGCATAAGATAGATGAGTTGGTTTGGGACAGTCGTATTATCATTTGACCAAAGTCAGGGGTATATACGGATGGGTTCAAATTGACAAGATAATGACGGGTAGAACTTGACATGTGACTTATGACATTTTGACCAAAGCCAAGGTCATAAGAGCATGGGGCAAAAACTTATATCGGGAATTTCTAAAGAAACTGAAATTTGCAAAGAGATGCATACCATTTGGAGTTTGATGAATGTTGGTAGCATTCCTTCAACATTATCATACGATGATATTTGGATCCCGATCCTACTGTGAGTATATGCTACTCATCAGGATATTCGTCACTTAACGATCAATGCTATAAACCAAGTAGGTGTCAAGAAAGGTGTCAGCGGGGTTACGCCCCCAGAGAAAAGAGGTTATTTAATTAAGGAACTTCGCGAAAGCGTTGGAAAACCTCCCTCGAAGTACCGACACCAGCCTGGCTGAACGGTTAAGCAAGTATTGTACAGTGAGAATAGTCCTGGCTAATTCTTCTTTTATGGTTTGAGGAAGTATTCGAGAAACAGTGGGAGCCATCCAGTTTAGATAAACTAAAAACCACTCTAAACTTGCAAGAGCATCATGCTAAAGAGTTTTCTTCTCTCTCTCCTAATTGCAGCGACCTTGAAAATGACTGGACTTAAGTTACTTTTAGAGAAAAATATACTGACAGGGCCAAACTATAAAGATTGGCTACGGAATGTCAAAATGACTTTGACCTATGACAAATTGGGGTACGTCCTCACCGCTACGGCACCTGTTGTCCCTGGTCCCAAATCCAGTAATGCGGATAAGGAAATCCGGAAAACCTGGGATTTCGATTGCGCGAAAGCTAAGTGCATCGTGCTTGCCTCGATGAACAATGAACATCAGAGGAGGCACGAGGATATGGAACTAGACGCCATATTTCTCCATACAAAGGAACTTTATGGAGAGCAATCTCGTATAGCAAGATACGAGACCTGAAAGAACTTGTTTCGAGCGAGGTTGGCTGTCGGGTCATCGGTAGGAGAACATGTCCTAAAGATGATCGGCTATATAGAAGAGCTCGCAGACCTTGGGACGACTTTGGATAATGAGCTCTATACAGACCTTATTCTCCAGTCCCTTCCTTCCACCTACGCCCAGTTTATCCTGAACTTCAACATTCAAAGAAAAGAAGTTGAACTTCCGGAACTCCTGAACATGTTAAGGAGTGCAGAGGGCACCTTGCAGAAAGCAAGGGAAACACCCGCTATGTTTGTTGGCGGTGCATCTTCTTCCGGGTCCAAGGCTAGGGCCAAAGGAAGGAAGAAGAAGGCCGCCCCCAGACCTAGAGGAGGTGTAAGTAAGGTGGGAGGGAAGGGAAAGAAAAAATTTGCGGTACCGGTAGTGGGCCAGGATGAGTGCTTCCATTGTCACAGGAAAGGGCACTGGAAGAAGGATTGCAAGGCGTGGAACGCCAAGAACCAGGAACCGAAGCAAGCTGTGGCTTCGACTTCAAGTGTGTTTGTAATTGAGAATTGTCTGTCAATCAACTCTACTTCCTGGGTATTGGATACCGGATCAGGATCTCATATTTGCAATTCATTGCAGGCACTGAGAAACCGTAGAGTGCTGAAGGAAGGTGATATGACCCTGATGGTTGCTAACGGAGCTAGCGTGGGAGCTGTGTCCGTAGGGGATTATCACCTGGGATTGACGAGTGGACACATTTTGGTTTTACATAACTATTTTTGTGTACCCAGCTTAACGTGTAATATCATATCTGTTTCCTTTTTATCAAATAAAGGTTATGATTTCACGTTTGGAAGTGGTGTTGTTAACATCCACCTTAATCATAGTTTGATTGGGTCCGGTACACTGGAAAACGGTATATATGTGTTAAACCAACTCCAAATTTTCAATGTCCAGAACACACTAAAAAGAAGGTCTCCAGATTTAAATAAAGCTTTCTTATGGCATTGTAGACTGGGTCACATCAATGAGAGAAGGTTGACTAAGTTGCATAGAGAAGGATATTTGGACTCGTTCGAATATCAAACTTATGACACTTGTCAATCTTGTCTCAAAGGAAAGATGACAAAGACTCCATTTACTGGACAAGGAGTAAGAGCGAGCGAGCTCTTAGGACTCATACACAGCGATGTATGTGGTCCAATGTCTACACATGCAAGAGGTGGTTTTTCCTATTTCATTACTTTCACGGATGATTACTCAAGGTACGGATTCATTTATCTGATGAAACATAAATCCGAGGCTTTTGAGAAATTCCAAGAGTATAAGAATGAAGTAGAAAACCAAACTGGCAAAAGTATCAAGACACTAAGATCTGATCGAGGTGGTGAATACTTGAGTGCCGAGTTCCTAGGTTACCTAAAAGAGAAAGGAATTCTCTCTCAGCTTACTCCTCCATACACTCCACAGCATAACGGTGTATCGGAGAGACGGAATCGAACCCTATTAGATATGGTACGATCCATGATGAGTAATGCTGAGTTACCGCGATCTTTTTGGGGTTATGCGCTAGATTCAGTGGCATATCTTCTGAACAGGGCTCCTACCAAGACTGTGCCTACCACCCCATATCAGATGTGGAGTGGGAAGAAACCCCATCTTCAGCATATGAAGATTTGGGGATGTCCAGCTTTTGTTAAAAGCAGCATGTGGACAAGCTCGAGGCACGATCAGTAAAATGTAAGTTTGTGGGTTATCCAAAGAACTCCAAGGGATATTATTTCTATTACGCAGAGGAACAAAAGGTTTTTGTTTCTCGTAATGCCCATTTTCTGGAACAGCAGTTTTTAGAAAAGGAAATAAGTGGGAGCGAAATAGAACTGGAAGAAATTCCAGAACCACAAGTTGCTACTGAAAGTTTGGTAGAACCGGAAGTTCAAGAAGAACAGGACATTCCCGCACCCCTCCGCAGAAGTAGTAGGCCTTCTCATCCGCCTGAGAGATACTATGGTTTTCTCATAGATGGGGATAGAGAGGGTTGCATCATAGATGATGATGAACCTACTGACTTCCAGCAGGCCATCCAAAGCGGCGACTCGGTACGATGGCTAGATGCAATGCGGACCGAAATGGAGTCCATGTACACCAACAAAGTATGGACTTTGGACTTTGCTCCAGATGGGGTAAAACCCATAGGATGCAAATGGATCTTCAAGAAAAAGATTGGTGTAGATGGACAGGTGGAAACCTATAAGGCTAGACTTGTTGCAAAGGGTTTTCGTCAAAGACCTAGTTTGGACTATGACGAAACTTTTTCTCCAGTGGCTATGCTCAAATCCATTCGGGTCCTTCTTGCTATTGCTGCCTTCCATGATTATGAAATCTGGCAGATGGACGTAAAGACGGCTTTTCTGAATGGAAATTTAGAAGAGTGCGTCTATATGGATCAGCCAGAGGGTTTCAATCAGAGTGGGAGCAGCGGGAAAGTATGCAAGCTGCTTAAGTCCATTTATGGACTAAAGCAGGCATCGCGGAGTTGGAACATCTATTTTGATGAGACAGTCAAAGAATATGACTTTATCAAAAATCCAGATGAACCGTGCATATATAGTAAAGTTGTAGCCAGAAGTGTCGTATTCCTCGTCTTGTACGTGGATGACATTCTATTAATAGGAAATGACATTCCTATGCTACAATCTGTCAAAGGATTCTTGTCACACAGGTTCTCCATGAAAGACCTGGGTGATGCCTCTTACATTCTGGCGATCCGGATCTATCGTGATAGATCCAAGAGGATGTTGGGACTTTCGCAGTCCAGGTATATCGACACTGTACTGAAAAGATTCAGTATGGAAGATTCTAAGCGCGGTAATCTACCGGCTTGTCACGGAATTACCCTCTCCAAAGAGATGTCTCCCAAGACTGATTTGGAAAGGGAACGCATGTCTATTATACCCTACGCTTCTGCGGTAGGCTCTATAATGTATGCGATGTTGTGCACCAGACCAGATGTAGCTTACGCACTGAGCGTGGTAAGCCGGTATCAGTCAGACCCAGGGGAGAAGCACTGGATAGCAGTAAAGAACATTCTCAAGTACCTGAGAAGGACTAAGGAGATGTTCTTGGTTTACGGCGGAAAAGACCTCAGGTTGGAGGCCTTTGCTGATTCCGGCTTCCAGAGTGATAAGGACGATTCCAAGTCCATGTCGGGTTATGTCTTTACCCTCAATGGAGGGGCGGTGTGCTGGAAGAGCTCCAAGCAGGACACCGTTGCTGACTCGACTATGGAAGCGGAGTATATAGCTGCTTGCGATGCCGCAAAAGAAGCAGTCTGGATGAAGAAGTTCCTAACAGAACTTCAGGTGGTTCCTACCATAGTTGATCCAATACCTCTGTATTGCGACAACAACGGAGCTATAGCTTTAGCGAAGGAACCAAGGTCCCATCAGAAGTCCAGACACATCTTAAGGCGGTATCACCTGATCAGGGAGATCATTGATCGTCAGGAGATCGAGGTTCGGAGAGTTGCTTCTGAAGAGAACATTGCTGATCCATTCACGAAGGCCTGACCTCAGATTCAGTTCGAGAGGCTACTCGAGATCATCGGTCTTCGATATGCCAGTACATGGCCCTAGTGCAAGTGGGAGATTGTTAGTGTATATACCCTAGGGGCCATTATTGTATCATACTAGTTTGTATATTACTTAATGGAAGCTTGGGATATTCACATGTATTTAACAGTCTTGCTAAACATGGTAGTATGCTACTTGGTTTTTCTATCTTAATATGTGAGTATACGTATTGATAGAGCTCTTAGGATCTTGCTTGACTGCTAGCGTTGTGATGGCAGTCACACTAGTGGGGGCTGGGTAGTCTACAAGCACATCCTTATTCAGGTCCCTAGTCGTTGGATTATCGAGACAGGGCATCGATACTCCGGAGTAGACTAGTGTGTACGCTTCTCATCCCAGTTGGGGAGATGGTCTGTCCCACAGCCGTCAGTACGTCGTACTGGAGATAGTATGCAGGTGCTCGTTAGGTTATGGGTACACCGGACAGGACTCACAGGGAACTGTTGGTTGGTTTTATACCAGTCGTCAGTGAACAGTTCCCAGGTGACATGAGTACAGCATAGTCCGCAGACTTGACACTGCTACTTCGCCTCGAGTGTGTCCCACTGTTCTTAGATTGCTACCCTACCACGGCTCAAAGGAGTCGTGCAAACAGGTAGCAGTTGGGTGCAGTCCCGAGCACTTGGAGGCAGTGGCGGTTAGACAGGATTTATCTCTCCCGGTATTGGGGGTTGATATCGCGCTGTGTCAGAGAGCCATTACGCAAAGTCCCTGGCCAGGGCAAGCGAGATTTGCTGGTAGGTTCCAGTAGTTTCTCAGGGTGTAATGGGCTTCGCTCCGACACGACTTATACCGCTATTAGGGGACTGACGCTTGCCGCCCTCCTAGGCCCGATATGCGATAGTCTTAGACGAACAGACCGGATTGTACGGAGATTGTCACATCAGACTCAGTAGGAGTTCGGATGGGTTTCCTCATCGGCCTTCTTATCGACATCTACCTGGGGACCGTTACGTACAGCTAGTGCCGCTTGCGGTCTGTGGTTAAACCCACTGCCAGCGTAGTAGTCGAGTCTCTAGAGTCCCACGCAGAGAGTTTCCCTACTCCAGGCGAAACGATATAGAGGTCGTATGGTTTTACGACAAGGGTTCGGACGCATACGTGCGTTTACGCACGTACGACTTTCGGACAGTTTTTACTAGTCGGCTTTGGTTTAAGCCAGTTACCAGTATCCGGTTATTGGATTTATACAGTCTAAAGTTTTTCCGTGTTTTCACGGATAGGAGGGGCGTTCTCGTAATTGCGCGAGAAGCTTCTAGAAGTTGGTGACTAAGGAGGTTAAGGTGGCATATACATTAAATGAGATTAGTGAGTCATATGGATGATTCATTCATGTCATTAATGCTTCATAATTGCTTAATGACTCATGGAGATGAATCACCATTAGATATTTATCAATCATGGTTGTAAATCATTATCTTTTCTTTTCTTGATAAAATAAAATGCTTGATATATATTATGATAACTCTTTTTCTCATTTGATTATTATTCTCACCTTCTCTCTCCTCAAGCTCTCTCTCTTCAAACCCTAATCCTCCCCTCTCATATGTTGAGTACAAGGATTAGTTAGACTACTTAATCCATAACCTTACTCTATTTCATCTAGGTACTTTGATTAGCACTTAAAGACACCTAGTTGCCTCAAGTTTAGAGGCAAAGCTTGGAGTTTAGCTCTCGTGGTGGATCGTCTACTACTTGGAGAAGGCCGAGGAGGAGGTGGAGTTCGTAAAGAAGAAGGACACGGTTCTTTAGGTATAATCCCTTTACATAGTAGTTTAAAACTTCTATGTTTGTTGTTAGTTATCGTTTAGCTTCGATTCATGCGGTTAGTCGATGTTTAAGCAAAGAACAAGATCGTTTTTCATATTTCCGCCTCCCCGCAAGTCGTGGGGTGTTGCACATCTACTTACAGTGTAGTCAAACATAGAATGTGGGGGTAAGAAAACGTCGATGGAGAAAATGTGGGTGAAAGTGGGGTGCAATGGATTTCTAGCGACAAATGGCAAGTTTTTGTAAAAAAATTTGTGGTTTTTTTTTTAAAAAAATTCTTTTAGAGTTTTTGTAAAAGATTTTTATAAGGAACTAAGACACACTTTCCAGCAATCACAATTTAAACATGCACAATCAAGCCTAGAGTTAGGGTCTCCTAAGTCAACTAGACTGCTCCTAACTGGTCCAAAGGGAAAGTTGTGAGATATCCCTCAAATCGCCTCTTCACCGCCAATTGTGGCCAGGTAAGCACAAGTAAAGAAGGGAGGGATCCGCTCACGAATCACCTTGAGACGGGCTTTTTAAAATTACCTTTCTCACTTGTCTAGCCTAGGCACCACAAAGTCGGGTTTAGATAAACGACCGATTGCCCACAACCTTCTTCTGTCCTAATGAGCGCGACAGTCCTTAATTGGCTGAGTCTAAATATTTTTTAATTAACTCGAAGGCGATACATATGCTTTATGTGATTTCTGGGGTCTTAGGAAGGGTAATGAAATCCCCACTCAATCTGGATTGGTGTTATAGCCCCTTAAAAGTCCGTTTTAAATATGCAAAGCAATTAACACACGAAATCTAAAACACTTGCCAAAAAAAATTATTTTTATTTGTGGCGCAAAGAATCCTGCACAAAATTGATTTATTGGAGAGGGGAGAAAGATTCTGTGCAAAGAATACCTGCAGGAAAATTTTTCAGTGGAGCTCAGGAGGTTACAGAGAAGACAAGAAATACTCACAGAGGAATTTGGTTCGCTGATGTCGGCAATTGACCGCGGATCCGCGGTCAAACGCCTCTTCCCACCGCGGTTCCGCGGTGTAATGGTTGGTTCGGATCCCAAAAAATTTGTTCTGTGCTGTTTTGATTCTTCTCTGTCTGTTCAGATCTTCTGTTTCTGCATTTGTTCACCGAGCTTGCTCCAGATCTAAATCTGTCCTTCTTCCTTTCCTGCGCAATTCACACAAAACCCTTCAAAAATTAACAAGATGATATTTTTTATGTTTTTATATTTTTCAGTTTTTATAATTTTTTTCAATTTCAATTAACCCGAAATTACAAAAAGAAAATAACTACCGCTGTCCCCGGCAACGGCGCCATTTGATTGTTCGTAACTTTTTGCGTACGTGCGTTTTAAATTTAAGAATACAGCAATCAAGACAGTATCGCTTGGTAGCTAGCCGGTTGAGTACGGGTCGGTCCACAGGGAAAAACGTGTTCTTTCCTTATTGTTCTAACGAGTTAAGTCCTATTTTTGGTAGGTTTAGATTTTTGAAAAACTAAGATTGAATTTAATTTGATTTAAAACCTTGCTAGTGTTAGGATTAGGTTAGTTTGGAAAGAGAATTCTACTCACTGCTTCCTTTGCCCTAATTAAGAACATAGGTGTTGGGGTAATAGTCAACAAAGGGGATTAGCACGACTAGGAAGAAACGTAGTTTCTTCCTTTTGGTCCTTGTCCGTCCTTTCATGGCTCTTAGCCCTAACCTCTATGTAAATCAACTACAACCGGTCTAACTAGAGAATCACCGCTATCTCGTAGGATAGGGTGCCGTAGTGAGCGGTGTGTGTTTGATTCACATAGAGTCCTAATTTAAAATATTATACGGGTAAGAAAGGAGTGGGAGGTGTTCATCTCTCAAACCTACCCAATCCTAACCCTAACAAGTGAGGAATTACTCACTCATTAGGAAAGTTGCGACAAAATTCATTTTTTATAATTTTGTTTTAATAACCTAATTAACTTGCAGATAAATAAAGACAGATAAAAAATTGCAGAAATAAAATTTGAATGGAAAATTGCAAGATAAAAACTTACTTTATTGACACCCCTTGACGATTACAATGGAATTGAAAATTTAATCTAGAAATTAAAATAGGCATCCTCCTAAGAGGCACACCATATTTGGCTTTGAGCCCTCCTATTTATAGATAGGAAAACCCCTAGGTTTACATTCTGATCCATACATGAAATTACAAAACAACCCCAAAGACCAAGTCAAAGCACCGACACCCCACCGACACGTGCATATTATGGCCGCGGAACAGCGGCAGAAAGGCCTGTTTGGCCGCGGTTCCACGGCCATTTGGTGGGTTTTTGGGCCCATCTCTTCAGGGTTTCTCTCTGTTTCTTTTATCTTCTGTTTTCTTTACTTGGTTTCTCAGAATTTCTTCTATTTCCTTCCAGATTTCCAACAGTGCAGAATTTGTGAACTTTTACCGTAAGCTTCGCGTTGAAGTCTTGAATCTTGTGCTGCCCTCGTACTTTGTGCAATTGAACTGTTCATTGATCGTTGTTTGTTCCTTAAACTGGTAGGCGGCATCATACAGATTCATCTATTTGTTGGTCGTAGTCTCACATTTGTAGCGTCTTTTCCTGAATTTCACTGTATTGTTCTGAAAACCTGTAACCTGCAACTATTTAGCAGACATGGATCAAAAGCACCTATTTATTTGTAATATGATTAAGAATGGGGAATATAATAATGCAAAATTCTGATATGAACAATAACCGCCAGGTCCAACCAATCATCGGTAGATATATAGTTCCTCTGCCAGGTTCATCGTCATCCACACGAAATCTCTCTCTCGCCTGGGAGAACTATACCGGGTCCACCATGAACCCGCAAACGGATCATCCTCCTCCTCGAATCGGGTTTCACGTGTCACACATCTCAGAACCGAGAAAATGCATGGTGGACGCACTGAAATATCATATCAAGAGAAACCGGGTTTTCAAAACAGTGCATACTTTCTTAAATAATACCACGGTTCTCAAATCCGGAAATCGCATGAAATCTAAAACTTAATGCGTAAATCCATGCAATGTGTCGTAGGCCGCATAAAATCGTACTACAAGTAAAAAGGGAAAACCTCTCTTTTAAATGGATCCAGTTTTGAAAATATTTCATGCGGTCCCCATTTCTCTAGAAATCAAAGCCAGTATCATCTATGTATGTGAAATATGTATGTATGTAGGTATGGATGCACAAGATATATGTTCATATCAGATTTTTGCACTTTTATACCGCCCAATTTTTATCACATTGCTTATCGGTAGGTACTCTTGAGCCGTGTTTGCTAGTCAATTGCAGGATACAGGTTCTCAGCTCTAAACAGTGAAATTCATGGGAAAACACGATAAATTCCAGATTACTGCCAACCACAGTTAAAACACGGGTCTCCGCTCTCTATCCGTATGTTTCCGCACACCAGTTTAAGGGACAAAATGGCAAATCGATGTCATTTTCATGCACAAAGCTCAATGTCAACACAAGATCCAACATAACTACGCGGAGCTCAAGAAAATCATAGCAAAAGATCCACATCACATCACCTTTTGATCTGCTGAAAATCTGGAAGAAATGTGAGGGATTCTGAGAAAAGTACTATACCAAACTCAAGAGGACTACAAACCAAGGAAACCGACGAAAAATGAAAGCCCAATTCCCTAGTAAGGCCATGGAACCGCGGCATAAGCATGCTTAGGCCGCGGATCCGCAGCCGTATAGGCTTGTCGGCTGATGAATTTTCAGGGGCTGTTTGGTCTTTTCATGATGATCCAGAATGTTGCCCTAGAATTTCTATTTCCTGCCTATAAATAGTCCAGAACTTGCCAAAGCCAAGGGTGCTTATTCTTGTATTTAGATTTTAGAATACATGTTGTTGTTCTTCTTCCTCTTCTCATCTCTTCTCCATTAAAACCTTGTAGTGAGCTTTTGTGAGTGAAGTGATGAATAAAGAGTTCTTGTTGTAACCATGCCTGTCTTATTGTTAATTATAATTGCTTGTAATTTTCATTTTGCTGATCTAGTTGTTGGTATTTGTTGTTTGTTTCTTTCTTCTTCTAGTTTTTCTTTATCCTTAACAACAATGATGCTTAAACTTGATCCTTGCCAAGGTGAGGTCTCAAATAGCTAGTTGTAATTTTCTAACCTCTTTCTTTCTATCTTCCTCCTTTTGTTTTATTTTCTTTTTCTTATAATGGGTGAGTAGTTTTCATACTTGTTAGGGTAGGATAAGGAAAGTTTGAGAGAAGGAAATCTCTCTCACTCTTTTCTTGCCCAACATCTTAATTCGGACTCCCGTTAATTAAACCACAATCCTCTCCCTACGGCACCCTATCCTACATGATAGCGGTGATTCCTTAGTGAGACCGGTTGTGGTTGAATTAACCGGAGGTTAAGGCTAAGAGCCAAGAACGGACGGACAAGCACCAAAAGGAAGAACTTATGCGTTGGAAAGCCTAGCTTATACTCGTAAGTTCCTTCCTAGTCGTGCTAATCCCCGTTGTTGCCGATTACCGTAACACCGATATTAAGAGTGGCAACAAAAGAAGTGAGCGACTCCTAACTCAAACTAACCTAATCCTAACCCTAACAAGCTCTCTTTATATATCATTTTAGCACATAAGTAATCTAAAAACAAACCTGGACATTTGGACTTAACTCATTAAAGCACATAGAAAAAGATTCTCATCTCCCTGCGGACGACCCGTACTCAACCGGCTAGCTACAAGCGAAACCGTCTTGATTTCGGTAATTAACTAAGCACGCAAAAACTCTACCAATCAAATGGCGCCGTTGCCGGGGAGACGGTAGTTTATTTCTTTGTGTAATTTCGGGTTAATTTGTGAATATAAATATAACCGAAAAAAATATATATATACATTGTAAAAAAAACCATCTTGTTATTTTTGATTAGTTTTTGTGCAAGAGTGCAGGATAAAAAGACGGTCGAGTTCAGTGCCAAAGACGTGGGAAGTTAGACCCATATCTCGCGGCTATACCGCGACGGATCAATACGGAGCCAACGGTCTATTGTAAGATTCTGGAGCAGATCCAGTAAGCAAATCAAGATTCAGGACCTCCAGACAAGAAGAGGACATCCAAGTCAGCACCTACAAGCAAAATGAAGCTCCAAGGGCACCTTCAAGCCGCGGAACCGCGGCATTAGCACGCTTAGGCCACGGAACCGCGGCGGGTTGAAGCTTTCAGGAGCCCAAATTTTGGGTAAGTCTCTCTCTTCTCTTCCCCACTCCTCTAAACTCCACTAAACTGTGTTTTCTGCAGCATTCTTTGCGCAAACTCTCTTCCCCTTCCAATAAATTGTTTTTGTGCAGGATTTTTTGCGCCGCGCTAAAAAAATAAAAATTGTTTGCAGTTGATTGTTACTGCTTTGCATATATTAATACGGACTTTAAGGGGCTTGAAACCAATCCAGATTGGGTGGGGATTCATCACCTTTCCCAGGAACCCAGAAATCACAAAAAGCATATGCATTGACCATTGTTTAATTAAAAAATACTAGACTCAGCCCTAAGGACTTCGCGCTCAATAGGACAGAGGACTAGTTACAGACATCGGCCGTTTATCCTATCCTGACTTTGCGGTGTCTAGGAAAGTATGTCCAAGGCAAGTGGTTACTTAATTAGGACCACTACTTACGTAGTGGGGAGCCTCCCACTTACCTGGCACTTACATGGCCGCAATTGGCGAAGAAGAGGCGGTTTGAGGTCCTATTTCTAGCCCTTTGGAACAGTTAGGAGCTGTCTAGCTGACCTAGGTGACCCTAGATCTAGGTATGATTGTGCATATCTTGTTTGTGATTGCTTGAAGCCGTAAGTCCGTACATATTTCTGTAAAGCTCTTTCTAAAAAAAACACAAAACCAAAAACTTTTATAAAAACTTGCCCTTTGTCGCCAGAATCCATTTTTTCACCCACCACCCATCGTATTTCTCCATTGACGTTTTCTTACCCTCACCTTCTCCGCTTTGACTATACTAAACTCGTTTAGTGTATGTCCGCTTGGACTTGGGACACTGGCGCCCGCCTAGTCCGCGTTACGTTAGTCGCTACCGACTACGCGATCGACTCAGACGTTGAAACTCCGTCCACGCCTCTTTCACCCTTACATTTGCCGACCCACTCCAACGTTGACCGGAATTCTGTTCATACATCCTCACCTTCACCATCACCAACTTCTTCTTTTGTGATGTTAGGATTTAATCCAAACATCTCTTTGACTCCCTCGGGATTGATTCCACCTCCTATGAATGCGAATAACCCACCACCACCGCCTGTTGTAGCGCCGCAGCGAATCGCGCTCCAGGATCGTTTCTATCCCACCTGCTCTGCACTTCCCACCTGTCTTTCTCTTCCACCGGCCAATGGGGATAATTTTAAAATTAAGACCCACTTCATTAACATGCTTCGGAAATTTCATGGGCTTGAATCTGAAGATGCCTATATCTTCATCAACAAGTTCCAAAATGTTTGTGCCTTGATGAAAACTACCCAGCTGTCGGACGATGCTATACGGCTACGGGTCATTCCGTTCACTTTGTGCGATCTTGCTGAAAAATAGTTGTATAGCACTGCTTCCCACTCCATAACCAGTTGGGACGAGTTTGTGAAAGCGTTTCTTAAGAAATTCTATCTGAATCATAAAACTGCAAGGATCCGTAACGAAATCAACCAATTTTCTCGGCTTCCTACTGAACCCTTCTGGAAGTGCTTTGACCGGTATAAAGATCTTCTTGTTCAGTGCCCTCGCCATGGTATCGAGAAATGGCAACTTTTCCAAACCTTATACGAGGGCCTGAACCCAGCAACCAAGTAGTTGTTGGAAACCATTTGTCAGGGCCACTTCCTATCGAAATCTGACGAGGAAGCATGGCAATTCTTCGACGACCATGCGGAACAAACGCTTCAATGGGAGAGCACCAGACCAACTTCTTCTTCTTCCTCCTCCACTTCTACTGGTCAGTCTAGGGTAGGAATTCACCAACTTGATGTCTCTATTGCGATGAAAGCTGAAATGGCTGCAATAACGAGAAAACTTGAAGCGATAGAGAGCAAATTTTCATCTCCTGCTCCTGCCCCTGTTCTTCCCCTTCGTACCATTTGTGCTTGTTGTTCCGATCCTTCTCACTTAACCGAAGAGTGTCCTTACAATCCTCCATCTCAAGGATAGGATCAGGTTAATGCTGCATTTCAGCAAAGACCGAGAAATGATCCATACTCTTCCACCTACAATCCCGGTTGGAGGAACCACCCCAATTTCGCCTGGAATCAGAATCAGCATCAATTCCAAGGCAACAATTTCCAGAGGCCCCCTCCTCTGCAACAATAAGCGCAACAACAAACTCAACATCAGTTTCAGCAGCCCTTCCAACCCCAACCTTTTCAAAATCAGACGAACAACTTTGCACCCAACAATTCTTTTCCCCAAAACAACTTTGTTCCTTCAAACAACGATAAGGTTTCCTCGCTAGAATGGAGTCTGGAGGCGTTCGTTAAACAATCGACATAATCCACCTCCAACATCCAGTCGTCTATTCAGTCTTTGGTGCAACACACTACTGCACACGAGCAAAGCATCAAGACCATCGAATCCCAGATTGTACAGCTGAATGCGGCGTTAAGCGAGCGAGAAAAGGGGAAGCTTCCATCTCAACCACTTCCAAATCCCGGTCACCCACATAATATACATGTTGCTCTTGAACAACAGAACCATAATGTGAGTGCCATGACTACATTGAGATCGGGAAGGATGCTGCACAACAACATCGGCACAACAATTGAGGATAATGACACCCGGCCGCTTCTTCTTCTTCTTCTTCGTCTTCTGAGCCTATTCTCCATTCGTCAAGAGGCTCTTCTTCTTCTACTTTGAACGGACCCACATCTCACTCCACGAAAACACCAGCTCTGGGATCCGTTCCAACTCCACAATCTCCTCTACAAGCATTGGACTCAACCAATTTTAAAAACGTTCCATTTCCAAACCGGTTGAGGTCCAATAAACAAAATCCACAAATGGAGAAGATTGTGGAGTTGTTTAAGCAGGTTAACATTAACATCCCCCTTTTAGATGTTGTCCAACAAGTCCCTTCCTACGCAAAAATCTTAAAGGACTTGTCCATGAGAAAGAGGAAATCTTAGGTACCCAAGAAAGTTTTCTTGGCTAGTGCTGTGAGTGATGCTCTTACCCAATCTTTACCTCAAAAACGGAAGGACCCTGGCTGTCCTACGATTTCTATTACCATTGGGGATAAGAACATCAACCGCGCACTATTAGATCTTGGTGCCAGTGTTAACCTGCTTCCGTACTCAGTATATGAGCAATTAGGTGTAGGAGAGCTGAAACCCACACACTGCACTCTCCAAACAGCCGATCGATCGATCGCCTATCCTAGGGGTGAGCTAGAGGATGTGTTAATCAAGGTTGGGGACTTCATATTCCCCGTTGACTTCATTGTATTAGACACACAGCCTGTAGCTAACCCCCGGAATCAAATTCCGGTGATACTCGGTCGCCCATTCCTTGCAACCTCAAATGCTGTGATCAATTGTCGAAATGGTTCGATGAACCTATCTTTTGGAAACATGACAATTGAACTCAACATTTTTAGGTTGGGGAATCAGCCCTCCGAACCTAATGCTCATATACTAGACGTTTGCTCAATCCAGGAGATCACCCCAGAAGAGTGTGAATTCGAGGAGTTTTTGTTCGATCACGATAACCTTAACACCACTAGTGCGTTCCTCTTCGAACCTGCTGCTGTTTATATGCCCGACAATGACTACGAGTGTTTCACTTTCTCGAACGATCTTAGACACTCACCACCCGAGTTTGAATCCTTCAAATTTCCGGATGAGTTACCTGAACCATCCAACTCGGTCTCTTACACTCGTTTTGAACCTTTGCTGGAATCCTTTGAGTTCGAGACCTTTTCACCAATCTTGCCTTCAATCGTTTCACCTCCAACGCTCGAACTCAAGCCTTTGTCGTCTTACCTTAAGTACACTTACTTGGGTAAGAACGAGACCCTCCCTGTTATCATCTCGGCTTCTCTAGCTCCAGAGCAGGAGAAAGTCCTTCTTGCGGTCTTGCACAGCAATAGGCAAGCTTTTGGCTGGTCCATGGCGGACATCAAGGGGATTAGTCCCCTGATCATTGAACATCGCATTCATCTGATGGATGATGCCAAACTAGCCAGGGATCCACAAAGGCGACTTAACCCAGTCATGAAGGAGGCTGTGAAAAAGGAAATCGTAAAGTGTCTGGATAGTGGTATCATTTACCCTATCTCTGAAAGCCAGTGGGTTAGCCCCATTCACGTTGTCCCCAAGAAATCAGGCATAACGGTCATCACTAATGAGGCAAACGAGTTAATCCCTACTCGCACCCAAACTGGGTGGCGAGTATGCATCGATTACAGAAAACTCAACGCCGCAACGCGGAAGGACCACTTTCCGCTACCTTTCATTGACCAAATGCTTGAACGATTGGCCGGACACGAGTACTACTGCTTTCTTGATGGCTACTCCGGCTATAATCAGATTCCCATCGCCGAAAAAGACCAGGACAAGACCACATTCACTTGTCCTTTCGGCACGTTTGCATATCGTCGCATGCCCTTTGGGTTATGCAATGCGCTCGCTACCTTCCAGCGGTGTATGATGGGAATCTTCTCTGACATGGTTGAAAAATTTCTGGAGATCTTCATGGACGATTTCTCCATCTTCGGTGATTCCTTTAACGAGTGTTTGTTGCATCTCGACGCTGTCCTTACCCGATGTAAGGACAAGAACCTCACTTTGAATTGGGAGAAGTGCCACTTAATGGTGCGCGAAGGTATTGTCTTAGGACATATCATTTCGCAAAATGGCATAGAGGTTGACAAAGCGAAGATTGAGGTCATTTCCAATCTCCCTCCTCCCAGATGCGTCCGAGACATCCGAGCCTTCCTTGGCCATGCCGGTTTCTATAGACGGTTCATCAAGGACTTCAGCAAGATTGCTAGGCCCTTGACTCTTTTGCTGGCCAAGGACACGCCATTCGACTTCAACTCGAGCTGTGTGACTACGTTCGAGTCATTAAAAAGCTCACTCACTTCTGCTCCCGTTCTTTCTTCACCTGACTGGACGCACCCATTTGAGATTATGTGCGATGCATCCGACTTTGCCATTGGTGTTGTCCTTGGATAACACATCAACAAGATGCCGCACGTAATCTATTATGCTAGCCAAACCCTGAACGACGCCCAACTTAATTATACAACAACTGAGAAGGAATTCTTAGCTGTTGTATTTGCTTTAGAAAAGTTCAGGCCCTACCTCATCGGCTCTCCAGTCATTGTCTGCACAGACCATTCTGCTCTGCGCTATCTTTTTGCGAAGAAAGATGCAAAATCTCGGCTAATACGTTGGATCCTCTTGCTTCAAGAGTTTGACCTTGTCATCAAGGACAAAAGAGGATATGAAAACGTAGTCGCCGACCATCTCTCACGACTTCCTTCTTCGTCGTCGCCTCAACTTCCGATCAACGACGTTTTTCCGGATGAACAGCTCTTGACAGTATCTCGCGAAACCTGGTTCGCAGATATTGTGAACTATTTGGCCACAGGGCTACTACCGACTGAATGGTCAAGTCAGGACAGACTTCGATTCTTATCCCAAGTAAAACACTTTTACTGGAACGAACCCTATCTGTTCAAGTACTGTCCCGACCAGATTATTCGTCAGTGTTTCCCTGACGATGAATTCAAGAGTGTGTTGTCATTTTGCCACGATCAAGCATGTGGCGGGCATTTTGGCCCCAGAAAGACAGCTGAGAAGATCTTGCAATGTGGTTTCTACTGGCCACAACTCTTCAAAGACGCTCATGACTATTGCAAGACTTGCTCCCGGTGCCAACACTTAGGCCGGATATCCCGGAGGAACGAGATGCCGCTCCAACCAATCTTGGTTGTAGAGATTTTCGACGTTTGGGGGATAGATTTCATGGGGCCGTTTACCAGCTCTTTCGGGAACTTGTACATCCTTCTCGCTGTTGATTACGTCTCTAAGTGGGTCGAGGCTGTGCCCAGCCGGACTAACGACAACAAGGTTGTCGTTAGGTTTCTTAAAGAAAACATTTTCTCCCGTTTTGGGCACCCCCAAGCGATCATTAGCGACAATGGAACTCATTTCTGCAATAAGACTTTCAAGGCCTTGATGCGGAAATATTCCATTAATCATAAGCTATCTACGCCCTACCACCCCCAAACCTGTGGGCAAGCCGGAGTTTCAAATCGGCAAATCAAGCAGATACTGGAGAAGACGGTTTCCAAGAACCGTAAGGATTGGTCGCTGAAACTCACTGATGCCCTTTGGGCATTTCGAACTGCTTATAAGACCGATCTTGGCATGTCCCCTATCGGCTCGTGTACGGAAAGGTTTGCCACCTCCCGGTCGAAATAGAGCATCGCGCATTTTGGGCGATAAAAGAACTGAATCTGTCTCTCGAAGATGCGGGTAGCCATCGGAAGCTGCAGTTGAACGAATTGAGCGAGCTTAGGGATGAGGCTTACGATAACGCGGTTGTCGTTAAGAACCGAACGAAGGTGTTTCACGATAAACACCTTTTGCGCAAAAATTTCGTACCTGATCAACAGGTACTGCTTTACAACACCCGGCTACACTTCCATCCAGGAAAGCTCAGATCTCGCTGGAAAGGGTCGTATTTTGTGCGGAATGTGTATCCGCATGGCGCTGTGGATTTGGAGAATCCAAAGGACGGTTCATTTTTCAAAGTAAACGGGCACCGACTTAAACCGTACCTTAGCGCCGAACCAACAGAAGAGCTCCTGGTCTTACAGGAGCCGGTTTACCCTGCATAATCTTCCTCTGCCTACCACCAAACTTCGGTTATCCAGCCAAGAACAGTGGACACTTACCCTGCATAATCTTCCTCTGCCTACCACCAAACTTCGGTTATCCAGCCAAGAACAGTGGACACTTTTCCAAATAAGTTTGGGGGTATGTATATACCATTTTGTATTTGTTTGTGGATATTCTTTTCCTTTTTTATTCTTTTTCTTTTCTTTAAAAACAAAAACAAAAAAAATGTGTATATCTAACCGACAATTTTGACCCTTCAATGATCTCTTCATGCAATGACAGTGAGGACAATGTCCAGTTTAAGTTTGGGGGTACGCTCGGTACGCATTTCTAACCTTCGCATTCATATGTATATTTTGCATCTGCATATTAAAATCCATAAAATCCATAAAAATCAGAAAATTTTCTAAAAACATAAAAACTTTTCTGTCAAGTTAGCTAGTAGGAGAACTCTGATTCAACATTTTGACGGTTTTGTTTAATAAGATAAGAATAACTAAATCTTATTTTTAGTTTTTGAAAACCTGAAAGATAACTCTCCTTTGAAGTTAACTATAGCTGATATACGTCTTTACATCACACTACACGTGTCGTGAGTTTTGGAAATTAGATGACAAGTCTTTTATGTCTAAAAAACTTTTAAATGGATAAATGATTTTCTGAGGATCAAATAGGTTTGTTCTGAAATAAGTAATATCAAGAATAGTTTATGAAGTGAAGCGAATATGAAGGAATGTTATTGATGCCTTAATTGGAACTAATTCTGAAAAATAACACATCTGAAACTTGATTGGAATGATTACACACCTAACCCACTAAACACGTCTTTTATCCAAAAAATAACTTAATTGCCGGTTATATCTCCGTTCGCATTGAATCATCATGATTTTCACGCTAAAGTGTCTTTTGTTTTTGGGCCTAGGTAACTTGAGTAATTAAGTCCGCTGGGGTGACTCTACACCTAATGCCCTAAAGCCAACTGGTTTGGGTGCATTGGCCCAAAGCTCGTTAAGAAGCCTAGAAAGTCCAGATTGAAACAAAGTCAAGCAAGTGTTCTCTCCGAGTTAAAATTCCTAACGGTTCTTTGTGTGAGAATAATCTTGACAAAAGACAGGTTTTTATAAAAAATATTTCTAGCGGAGATATGAAGGTTTTATTCTATGATAAAGACTATTGCACGTTCACAGAGGTGTGTATGAAATGAAAACAAGAAAAAGGTGGAGTGAAAAATAAGACCTAGTTTCCTGTTAAGGAAGATAGAAATTCTGAAATTGAAACCTTACTGGAAAACGAAACTTGAAAAATACTTAACTCTTTATAAAACTTTTGTGATCCTTTTAAAAATTGTTATCTGGGCTTTATTGTGTGACATGATGACTTTAACCGATCCTTCTGGAACTTAACGACACTATTTGCACTACACGTAAAGACATATAAAATCTTTAGTTAAATAAGAAGCGAGGTGTGAAAAATAAGGGTTCGATTGTCTAGACTTAGGATCATAGAATTGTTATTTTCTGAAACAAAACTTTAGGGGTTTGAATCATAGTTATTTTGCAAAACTAGCTTGACCGGATTTTATGGGTAGTATCCGCTGAAAACCCTCAGGAGACAACACTCCTCCTACTAGGGACACCTAGAGGTTTAACGGCTTGTTGCACATGCTCAGTGCAATCGCGTTCCCTGCGAAAGTGAGGTTAGGAATTTTTTGTGAATAAATTGGCTTTGCTCGGGACGAGCAAATGATAAGTTTGGGGGTATTTGTTCATATCAGATTTTTGCACTTTTATACCGCCCAATTTTTATCACATTGCTTATCGGTAGGTACTCTTGAGCCGTGTTTGCTAGTCAATTGCAGGATACAGGTTCTCGGCTCTAAACAGTGAAATTCATGGAAAAACACGACAAATTCCAGATTACTGCCAACCACAGATAAAACACGGGTCTCCGCTCTCTATCCGTATGTTGCCGCACACCAGTTTAAGGGACAAAATGGCAAATCGATGTCATTTTCATGCACAAAGCTCAATGTCAACACAAGATCCAATATATCTACGCGGAGCTCAAGAAAATCATGGCAAAAGATCCACATCACATCACCTTTTGATCTGCTGAAAATCTGAAAGAAATGTGAAGGGGTTCTGAGAAAAAAAACTATACCAAACTCAAGAGGACTACAAACCAAGGAAACCGACGAAAAATGAAAGCCCAATTCCCTAGTAAAGCTGCGGAACCGCGGCATAAGCATGCTTAGGCCGCGGATCCGCGGCCGTATAGGCTTGTCGGCTGATGAATTTTCAGGGGCTGTTTGGTATTTTCATGATGATCCAGAATGTTGCCCTAGAATTTCTGTTTCCTGCCTATAAATAGTCCAGAACTTACCAAAGACAAGGGTGCTTATTCTTGTATTTAGATTTTAGAATACATGTTGTTGTTCTTCTTCCTCTTCTCATCTCTTCTCCATTAAAACCTTGTAGTGAGCTTTTGTGAGTGAAGTGATGAATAAAGAGTTCTTATTGTTACCATGCTTGTCTTATTGTTAATTATAATTGTTTGTAATTTTCATTTTGCTAATCTAGTTGTTGTTATTTATTGTTTGTTTCTTTCTTCTTCTAGTTTTTCTTTATCCTTAACAACAATGATGCTTAAGCTTGATCCTTGCCAAGGTGAGGTCTCAAATAGCTAGTTGTAATCTTCTAACCTCTTTCTTTCTATCTTCCTCCTTTTGTTTTATTTTCTTTTTCTTATAATGGGTGAGTAGTTTTCATACTTGTTAGGGTAGGATAAGGAAAGTTTGAGAGAAGGAAATCTCTCTCACTCTTTTCTTACCCAACATCTTAATTCGGACTCCCGTTAATTAAACCACAATCCGCTCCCTACGGCACCCTATCCTACATGATAGCGGTGATTCCTTAATGAGACCGGTTGTGGTTGAATTAACCGGATGTTAAGGCTAAGAGCCAAGAACGGACGGACAAGCACCAAAAGGAAGAACTTATGCGTTGGAAAGCCTAGCTTATACTCGCAAGTTCCTTCCTAGTCGTGCTAATCCCCGTTGTTGCCGATTACTGTAACACCGATATTAAGAGTGGCAACGAAAGAAGTGTGCGACTCCTAACTCAAACTAACCTAATCATAACCCTAACAAGCTCTCTTTATATATCATTTTAGCACATAAGTAATCTAAAAACAAACCTGGACATTTGGACTTAGCTCGTTAAAGCACATAGAAAAAGATTCGCATCTCCCTGCGGACGACCCGTACTCAACCGGCTAGGTACAAGCGAAACCGTCTTGATTGCGGTAATTAACTAAGCACGCAAAAACTCTACCAATCAATATACATACGCAAGGATGAATGTATATTATGCATGTGCGCCAATATGGATGTATGAGTGGGTATATACGCAAGAATGAGTGTACAATATGTATATGTGCCAATATGGATGTACAAGTGGGTATATACGCAAACGTGAGTGTACAACATGTATATGTGCCAATATGGATGTATAAGTGGGTATATACGCAAGCGTGAGTGTACAACATGTATATGTGCCAATATGGATGTATAAGTGGGTATATACACAAGCGTGAGTGTACAACATATATATGTGCCAATATGGATGTATAAGTGGGTATATACGCAAGCGTGAGAGTACAATATGTATATGTGCCAATATGGATGTATAAGTAGCATATACGCAAAGGAACAGAATCATGTCTAATCATCAATGATGAGGTAAGCTAAATGATGTATAGTTCATAGCAATAGTGCGAGTGTCATGGCAATTACTAACGGTGTGTGTGTAGCATGCAATTTGTGCTCGTGCAGCATGAACCATTAGTAACAGTGCGGTGTCTCATAAATACTATGTCTATAAGCAACAAAAGAGGGGTATTCTACAATGGTACATATGCACGACCAACATAAATATATAATATAACACGCGACTACAATATCCTATCAAGCCCTGACGCATAACGCCATACGAGCGATTTCCCCATAGATGTTAAATCTACTCACCGGTGATCTCAAGCTAAGCGTATCCGACCACCTGCTTCCCCTTCTTTGCGGCGTCCGAAGTCCCCGCCTGTGAACCTAGAATTTACACAAAACAGCACACATAAAGCTAAAATACTGCAAAAATACGATATCAAGACCAAATGAGAAACTCGCGTCGCAAGCTAAACGCGTGTGCATCCGACACACCAAAATGTGTGCACAAAGGCTGAAACTACCCAGACACGCTGCGACACACAGCAACCACCAAACCTACTCACATAACGTACGTGTCGCGTAAGTCACAAAACACTAATTAAGGGTAAATGGTCCCAGGTTTTTACCTGGAACAAAACTAAGAAAATAAACAACACCAAACACAGCCAAACACACACAGACACCTCCCTGCACAGCACCAACCCCCAATTCCATCAGGAGGCCGGCGAGCTCGGATAAGGGGGGTCTCGCCGGATTTTGGGGTGGGTAACGGGTTTACAAACCTACACAATACTCTAAAAAGCCTGCACATAAATCAGTATATGTTTGCTAAACAAGAAAATAATCACTGATGCAGCAGATACACTGTATCCTATAACTTGGTAAAAAAACATTTTCGAAACAAAGGCTTTTAGTGTAACGTTTAAAAACACTAATTTAGTACAAAAGGTATTTTAGTGTAAACTGAAACAAAGGCTTGGTTAAAACAGCACTAAAAGCACTTGATACAAAGTAAAGCAAAACTTAGAAATCGACCAATACGCACAATTAAACTTAAAACGACACACCCACTCCCACAACCACTTTGTCAGTTATATGTATGCCCTAGAGGCCATTACTGTACATAGGATGTATATTGTAGTGGATGCTGGGACATATATAGGTAGGACTTTCTTGCTCGACATGATAGTACGCTATCTGGTTGCTCTTTATCTTAACATGTATACTTTCAGTCTCTCTGTTACATGTTGATAAAGCCCTTAGGATGTGTACTCGACTTCCAGGACTATAATGTAGATCATACTAGTGGGGCCTGGGTAGTCCATGAGTACATCCTTCAATGTTCCTAGTCGTGGGAATATCGAGACGGGGCATCGATATTCCAGAGTAGACTAGTGTATATCTTCTCGACCCATGTGATGGGCGATGAATGATCCCATTTCCATTGGTGTTTGACATCAGAAACGGTATGCGGGTGCTCAGTGGAGACTGGGTACACTGAACGGACTCGCCGAGAACTCCCAGATGGTATTATACCTTACGTCAGATGGCAGTTCTCTAGTGACACTGGTACAGCTTAGTCTGTTGACCCGGGATCGTCATAGAGTCTTGTGTGTCTCCCAATGTGCTTTAATTTCCACCCTACCACGGCTCTACTAAGTCGTGCAAACAGGTGGTTTTTGGGTACAGTCCCGATTCACATGGAGGCAATGAGCGATAGGAGGGGATTCGTCTTTCCCGGTATTGGGGGTTGATGTTGCGCTATGCTCGACTGGCCATAACTGGAAATCCCTGGCCAGGGTTGCTGTGATATACTGGTAAGAGTTATCAGTAGTTTCACGTTTGTTATGGACCTTACATCGGCATGACTTATCAAGCTACTGGGGTCTGACGTTTACCACCCCTAGGCGAGATATGTGACATATCAGACGAACAGACCGGACTTTACGGTAAGTGTTACTGGTTGGATTCACAGGAGTGTGAGCGGGCTTGCTTGTTGATCTTCTGATAGCTCAATACCCGGGTGGCCGTTACGTTTAGCAGACCGCTTGCGGCTTATGGGTGTTTGATATGATCATCACCTGCTGCCGGCGTATTGACGAGTCTTTAGAGTCCTACACAGAGGTTTCCTGGCTCAAGAGAAACGAAATAGGAGCGCATATGAGATATATGCGGGACCGAGAATAATACCAGTATGTGATACTGAATTCTATTCTCGCGATTTGTATCATTGGACGGTCATATAAGATATAGCCGGGTTACCGAATCAAATGTTGATTCGATACATTGATACACTTGATATTAGTCGGTTATATGCAGTATGACCGGATCATTAAATCAAGTGTTGATTTAATGATTTAATGTATAATTATATATTTGATATATTACTTTACATTAACTAGTATTGGTTCACTTAAGATTGTTTTTTTTACTCACTAGATTGTGCACATTTTATATATGATATATGTTTGTGCACTAGTTTGTATCATGTTTGATGATACATGCAAACTTGGGTGTGTATGCTTTAAACCATGTTTAGTTAATGGTTAGGGTTTTTTTTCTTTATTTATTTTGTAAAAACAAAATGGTGGCTTTTTTCTTTCTTTGCTTTAAGCTTCATGAAGCTTCTTAGCATTTTTCAAAGTCTTAACCATTTTGTCTTTATGCTTTGACCTAAACATCACCTAAACTATGGTTTGTTCTCTACATGAGTTATCTTCACCCATGGTTGCATTATGATAAGCATCACTTGATTTATTATTTTCATGTATTCATTTTTCTTTCTTCTTCTTCTTCATCTTCTTCAAGTGAAGAAAACCATTCTTGAAAATTTCCAAGTGATGAAATCAAGTGAGAAATCCAAATCCAAAGTGAACTCACTTCCTATTTCTTCATCCTCTACCACTTGCCATGTTGTATAGGGTGTTTTATTCACAATTTTCATGACCAAGTGAAGATGGAGCTTGAGTTTGAGTCGCCTCGACATAGATCATCTTCGGCATCGAAGTCAACGACCTAGCCCCTCCGATAAAACCAACGCTAGAGTCCAGGATCCCGATGGTCGCAGCGGAGGGACGTCATCACGGAGTTAAAGAGGTGGAGGACCGGATCTACAAAGGTTGTAGTCACTTTCACTTGTAGTTAAGTTGTTAACTTGCTAGCTTTTAGTTTCGCCTATCCTCTAGTTAACGATCTTCATTAGGGTTTCTCGGCACATAAATTTTTGAATTTGGGATGATTGATGCCTTGTGGAACCTCATGAGTGTGCCTAGGAACCCTACAGTGGTATCAAAGACAGGTTAGAGCTTTAGGCGATGTGTAGACGAAGTTAGAAACCCGATCGAACCCCAAAACCCTAATCGCAACCCCTCTCTGTACATTTTCTAAAATTGTGGATTTTTGTGAATTAAAAATGCTCAGAAAATAGAGCAGGAAATTCTAAGGCAAACTGCAGAAAACGACATGGTAAATCCACAGTACCGCCGCGGAACCGCGGCCGTACCCTACTTTTGGCGGCGGTTCCGCGGCCGTATGTGATGATCTTGTGCTTTGTTTTCTACAGTAATGCCCGTAGTTGTTTCCTCTGTTTTCTGGGAAATTTTAATCTATGCTCAACAGTTGAGTTTTCCGGGTTGTATTGGGGACTCGATAATTCGATCGGATTATTTAACTTTGTTTATGTTTTACCGGGTATTTTAGAACATGTTAAAAAGTTCGACCGGATATAAATACCCAATTTTTCCCCTGCCGGAAAACTTCCAAGTGTTGGATTTTTTCCGTAGTTTAAGAACGTCTAAGTAGTGCAAGTAACGCGATGGACCCTCTAGAAGACAACAAACCTTAACTCGATTATGTGACCGTCTTGAACTGCCCTTTGAACCTTAGGGTTTGGGGCAGTACGGCCTGCCACATGTGAGGCGTTGGCTTGACCCTTCTACGGCTGGACCGTTGGTACTGTGGCATGAAGTGGATGTTTTTAAACTTATTTCATGTGTTGAGCTTTTTCGGGAAAACTTGGGTGTTTGATTGTTCGATCGGAAAGTTTAACATTTTCTATTTATCTGGAATGTGATACAATATTTAGAATCCACAAATTGTTATGAGATAACTGATTTGAATGTTATAAACATAGCACTTTAGTCTCATTTGATCGGTTGCCACGGAATTTTGATGTGATCAAAAGTCCGTCACAATCACGTAGCGTACGCGAATACTCGCCGGTAAACTTAATAGACAGCCACGCCCCATAACCCCGACCAAGTGACTGTAGGAGAACCCCGTAGCCAAAAGCATCCGTTCGGGTGCTCGCGGCAGCGGTGTTCCACCTTAGTGCACTTCGTCGACGGCATCCGGGGGTGCGGCCGTCTACTAAAGTTTGCGACGAGCATTCGATCAGTATGTCGGGAATCTTGTTGAATTGCCGACTTGATATTGAAAAGAGTTTTCGATAAAGAGACAAAAATGCGGGGTTTATAATTGTTAGGCATGCGATATCTAGGGAATTCATTTGGTTAGGCATGTGATGTCTAAGAAGGTTGCGGATTCCAACTGTTGTAGTTTTACACTTTCTTTTCTGTGACCGTAAGTGTAATATGTGATATCGCCGGTTTCGTTACTATATGTCAACAACAAATGGGATACGCATGTTTACTTACGTTGATGACATGTGATGTTATGTGTTGCTGGATATGTTATATTGGATCGTCGCGTTTTGAATAGCCGGGGGTTTTATGTGAGATGAGAGTTTTTTCATTTTCATTCATGTAAACAACTTGTATGTAATATTCTTTTATTGGGTCACTTCTGGGATGAGGTTGATGTCACCACTTGTATATTATTTACTTTTCCGCATTAGGTAGACCCAAGGCGGGGAGCACAAGTAACCGGGTTCTAGGGTCCAGTGGGAGACCATCTCGAGGAGTCGAGACCGGGTCTCCTAACCCTAGAATTGGCAGTGTTGCTTGCCGGTCTCGTAGGTTTCTAGGGATGTGGGTTTGGCTATTCATCGCGACCGTGGAATCCGTGTTTTATACTGGCTCGTATTGAAAACACGGACGTCCTAGAATATCCAATATTTCATATATGTTTCTTCTGCTGCGATATCTGTGATGTGATCATTTGATATGTTGTGATAGATACTGTATATAGTATATACGATATATTATATAGACGTTACTTATGTTTTACACCAGCGCTAGCCCTGCCCCGCTCTGCCGTTAGTTACCTAACCTAACGGTGCACGAGGGGACATCGAGGAGAATGCGGATGGCATAAGTGTACGTCGTATTTATCTGTGATGTTTAGGTGACTTAAATGATGGGACTTCATTAATGTGATTAATGAAAGAAAAAGAAACCTAAAAGATGTTGTGGAATCGAATTTTCAAAAACAGGTAGCTACGGTTCTTGCTTTGCATCGCGGTGTTCCTTATAGAACATCCTGCACCTTATTCGATAAGGAAAGGGCCGAGATCCCTTCACCGGGAGTGACCCCTTTAGCAATAACTGGCAGATGCTACACCCCTCAGTTTGTCTTTTGATTGCTTTTGGAGTTTTTGCTTTGCATAGTGATATATATGATATATCCTGCATCTTATTCGATGAGGAAAGGGCCGACGATCCCTTCACCGGGAGTGACCCCTTTAGCAAAACTAGAAAAGCCTCAAAAACACTCCATTTTAAAATCATTTGATTCTACAACGATATCAAGTTCATTACGCAATAGGTTTTCAGAAAAACCTGTCGTAGCCCTCCGTCGTTTCAGATAAGGACTGTTTAGTATTCGTGCTGCGTTTGTTGGCCTTTGTCAAGGCATAGTGTGCGGTAGCTGAATAGTACTTATCTGCTTATGCATATGATGCAGATTGAATTAGGGTAGTCGAGCGACCTTGTTGGCCTTTGTCAAGGGCCGTTCGGGTGGGTTTAATTCAATCAAGAAATGACGGGTTGAACTTGACTAGCAGCCTATGGTTTGTTGGCCTTTGTCAAGGTCATAGGACGCTAGGGGTAAAATATTATTGGGAATTTCAAGTGTTGAAATTTGCAATGAGATTGCATACCTTCTATGAGATAGTTGGATCCCGATACCCGCTGCGAGTAAGAGTTACTCCTGGGAGAGTTTTACACATTACAATTAGCCGATCAAGTAGGTGTCTAGAAAGGTGTCAACGGGGTTACGCCTCTGGAAAAACGAGGTTTACTTTAATTAGGTCCATGCGAAAGCACGGGGAACCTCCCTCAAAGTACCGACACTGTCCTGGCTGAAAGATTGGTGAACTTGTAGCGTGTAATTAATCCCGGCTAGTCTTTCCTTTTAGGGTTTGAAGGAAGATTTGATAAAAACAGTGGGAGCCATCCTGATTTGATAAAATAATAACCAATCTGATCTTGCAAGAGCATACGCTGAGTGTTTTCTTCTCTCTCTCTCTCCAGGTAGCGACCATATCACGCCTTAATCAAGATAATAATACGGATGAATTGACCAAACCCGCTTGTTATACTGAGCCGGGGAACGTTAGTCCCGCTCTAACTTATAATTGTTATAAGATAGAGCAGGAAATAGGGGAATACCAGATTTCCCGTGCCGCCCAAACGAAGAAAGTGCATGCTGATGCATTATCTTCGGGTGTGTTCATTACATAGAACTGTTTCTCAGTATCCTTTACGTCCTCGGTATGAGATACCGGATCAGGATCCCGCATATGTAATCTGTTACATGGGCTACAGATAGGTAGAGAACTGAGAACGGGTGATAAGTTTCATGAGACAGAAAACGGTGCAAGTGTTGCAGCCAAGTCTGTTGGTCACTGTCACCCTGTATTACCAGAATACATTGACTCTGAACGAATGTCATTAAATACCGAACCTGATATACAAAATCATATCGGTCTCTTTATTAGTAAAGAAAGGATATAATTTTGTATTGTTGGATAATGTTTTGCACATATCCTATATCAAGAGTTGATCGGTTCAGGCATGTTATATAAAAGCATATACATTCTAAATCAGACCACAGTTCTTGACATACAGAACACACACAAGAGGAAGAGTTCAGAATTGAACGATTCCTTCTTGAGGTATTGTAGACTAGGTCAAATCAATGTGACCCGACTAGCTAAAGTTACATTTAGATGCATATTTAAATCAGTTTGAATTTACATCTTGTGAAACTTGCCAGTCATGTCACAAAGATTAGATGACCATAGCTCTGTTTATTGGAAACTGAGAAAGAGTTAGTAAACTCTTGGGACTGATACATGATGTATGTAAGGTCCCCTGTCTACACATGCCAGGACCGGTTCTTTGTACTTCATTACATTCTATGATGATCTCTCAAGATTCAGCCATATGTTCCTGTTGAAACATAAGTCCGAACCTTTTGAGATATTCACAGAATATAAGTTACAAGTAGAGAACCAAAATCCGGGTATAAGTATTATGTCCTATGATAAGATCAGGGAAGAGAATACTTGTGCATAGAATTCCTGGACTATTCTAAAGGAGAATGAGATTCACTCTCAGCATTACTCCTCCGTATACACCATAGCACAACGGTATATCGGGGCAGAGCAATAGCACCCTATGAGATATGGTGTGCTCTATGATGAGTATTACTGAGTTACCTGTTTCTTTTAGGGGGTTGTGCACTTGAGAAGTTGCATACCTATTGAATTGGATTCGAATCAAATCAGTGCCTACCACTCCATATGAGATATGGTATGGGAAGAGCCTATCTCTTAAGTAAGTTAAGATTTGGGATTGTCCGGCCTATGTCAAAAGCAAAATCCGGACAAGATCGAGGCAAGGTCAGTTCTATAGAACTGGAAAGGTTCCAACTATACAAACTACAGCTGATGATTTGATAGAACCAAAGGATTCAATAGTCCCCGACGAACCTCAGCCTCTCCGCCGATCTGGTAGGGTTCATCATCCGCTTGAGAGATACTTTGGTTTCTCGATGACAGTGGGAGCGAGGAATGCATCATGAGATGATGACCCAACTAGTTTCGAGCAGGCCATCGAGAGTAGGGACTCTGTAAGAATGGCTGGATGCTTAGCGATCTGAGATGGAATCCATGTACACCAACAAAGTATGGACTTTGGTTGCTATATCTGAAGGGTTAAATCCCCATCAGGAGCAAGTATATCTTGAGAAGATTACTTAGTGTAGATGGAAAAGTTGAGACTTTCAAAGCTAGACTTGTTAAAGGTTTTCGTCATCGACCAGGCATGGATAATGATGAAACCTTTTCCAGTGGCTATGCTTAAGTCCATCCGGATCCTACTTGCCATTGCTACATACCATGACTACGATATCTGGTGGTTGGGTTCTAAATAATGATTTAGAAGAGAACGTCTATAAGAACACAGCCAGAGGGCTTCGTAAACAGTGGGAGCAGCGGAAACGTGTGCAAGTTGCTTTACAGATTAAAGCAGGCATCGCGGAGTTGGAACGTCTGTTTTGATGTGGTAGTCAAAGAGTTTGACTTCATCAAAATGGTAAATGAACCTTGTATATACAAAAATGTAGTAGAGAGTATGGTAGTGATCCTCGTAGAGTACGTGGATGACATACTCTTGATAGGGAAGGAGTTTCCTATACTACGCTCGGTCAATCTCCTCTTATCACAAGGATTCTCCAAATAGGATAAAGGTGATACCTCCTAAATCCTAGGATTTGGATCTATAAGGATGTTAGGGTTCTCACTAGGTTTAGTGAGTTGGTATCAATCGATCCTGGGGAGAATCACTGGAAAGGTTCCAGGGTGATAAAGACGACTGAATGTCAGTCACAGGCATTGTATTTACCCTCAGTAAAGGGACGGTATGTTGGAAGAGTTCCAAGCTAGATACCGTGGCAAACTAGACGATAAAGGCTGGTAACATCGCTATCAAAGATACTACCAAAGAGGCAGTTTGGGTGTATATTAGTTCATAAGATGAACTGGGTTCCTACCATTGTGTGACAATGGAAGTATGGCTTTGGCCTAGGAACCCCGATCCCATCAGTGACCCAGACATATTCTGAGGCAGCATCACCTGATCATGGAGATAGTTGATCTCCAGGGTGATCGAGGTTAGGAGAGTAGACTCAGAGGATAACACGGCGGATCCACTCACAAAGGCCTTTTCCCAGAGAGAGACTTATATGGGATGGTTGAGTATTAGATACTGCAACCACTACTATAGATGACCCTAGTGAAAGTGGGAGATTGTTAGTTATATGTATGCCCTAGAGGCCATTACTGTACATAGGATGTATATTGTAGTGGATGCTGGGACATATATAGGTAGGACTTTCTTGCTCGACATGATAATACGCTATCTGGTTGCTCTTTATCTTAACATGTATACTTTCAGTCTCTCTGTTACATGTTGATAAAGCCCTTAGGATGTGTACTCGACTTCCAAGACTATGATGTAGATCATACTAGTGGGGCCTGGGTAGTCCATGAGTACATCCTTCAATGTTCCAAGTCGTGGGAATATCGAGACGGGGAATCGATATTCCAGAGTAGACTAGTGTATATCTTCTCGACCCATGTGATGGGCGATGGATGATCCCATTTCCATTGGTGTTTGATATCAGAGACGGTATGCGGGTGCTCAGTGGAGACTGGGTACACTGAACGGACTCGCCGAGAACTCCCAGATGGTATTATACCTTGCGTCAGATGGCAGTTCTCTGGTGACACTGGTACAGCTTAGTCTGTTGACCCGAGATCGTCATAGAGTCTTGTGTGTCTCCCACTGTGCTTTGATTTCCACCCTACCATGACTCTACTGAGTCGTGCAAACAGGTGGTTTTTGGGTACAGTCCCGATTCACATGGAAGTAATGAGCGATAGGAGGGGATTCGTCTTTCCCGGTATTGGGGGTTGATGTTGCGCTATGCTCGACTGGCCATAACTGGAAATCCCTGGCCAGGGTTGCTGTGATATACTGGTAAGAGTTATCAGTAGTTTCACGTTTTTTATGGACCTTACATCGGCATGACTTATCAAGCTACTGGGGTCTGACGTTTACCACCCCTAAGCGAGATATGCGACATATCAGACGAACAGACCGGACTGTACGGTAAGTGTTACTGGTTGGATTCATAGGAGTGTGAGCGGGCTTGCTTGTTGATCTTCTGATCGCTCAATACCCGGGTGGCCGTTACGTTTAGCAGACCGCTTGCGGCTTATGGGTGTTTGATATGATCATCACCTGCTGCCGGCGTATTGACGAGTCTTTAGAGTCCTACACAGAGGTTTCCTGGCTCAAGCGAAACGAAATAGGAGTGCATATGAGATATGTGCGGGACCGAGAATAATACCAGTATGTGATACTGAATTCTATTCTCACGATTTGTATCATTGGACGGTCATATAAGATATAGCCGGGTTACCGAATCAAATGTTGATTCGATACATTGATACACTTGATATTAGTCGGTTATATGCAGTATGACCGGATCATTAAATCAAGTGTTGATTTAATGATTTAATGTATAATTATATATTTGATATATTACTTTACATTAACTAGTATTGGTTCACTTAAGATTGTTTTTTTTTCTCACTAGATTGTGCACATTGTATATATGATATATGTTTGTGCACTAGTTTGTATCATGTTTGATGATACATGCAAACTTGGGTGTGTATGCTTTAAACCATGTTTAGTTAATGGTTAGGGTTTTATTTTCTTTATTTATTTTGTAAAAACAAAATGGTGGCTTTTTTCTTTCTTTGCTTTAAGCTTCATGAAGCTTCTTAGCATTTTTCAAAGTCTTAACCATTTTGTCTTTATGCTTTGACCTAACCATCACCTAAACTATGGTTTGCTCTCTACATGAGTTATCTTCACCCATGGTTGTATTATGATAAGCATCACTTGATTTATTATTTTCATGTATTCATTTTTCTTTCTTCTTCTTCTTCATCTTCTTCAAGTGAAGAAAACCATTCTTGAAAATTTCCAAGTGATGAAATCAAGTGAGAAATCCAAATCCAAAGTGAACCCACTTCCTATTTCTTCATCCTCTACCACTTGCCATGTTGTATAGGGTGTTTTATTCACAATTTTCATGACCAAGTGAAGATGGAGCTTGAGTTTGAGTCGCCTCGACGTAGATCATCTTCGGCATCGAAGTCAACGACCTAGCCCGATCATTTCTCCGATAAAACCAACGCTAGAGTCCAGGATCCTGATGGTCGCAGCGGAGGGACGTCATCACGGAGCTAAAGAGGTGGAGGACCGGATCTACAAAGGTTGTAGTCACTTTCACTTGTAGTTAAGTTGTTAACTTGCTAGCTTTTAGTTTCGCCTATCCTCTAGTTAACGATCTTCAGTAGGGTTTCTCGGCACATAAATTTTTGAATTTGGCATGGTTGATGCCTTGTGGAACCTCATGAGTGTGCCTAGGAACCCTACACACTTAAGTGTTCATTTAACGGCTAAAAGGGTGTGCGACACAAAAACAACATATCCTGCGCGTAGAATTCACACGAAGCGCAGAACTGAAACGGACACCGTATCGTGCGTCGACGTAACACTAAAAACTACCTATATGATCCCAAATTTTACCCGCAGTCATTTCTACAAATTCTAGCAGAACCAAAAACACCTATACCACTCCATACAGCTACCTAAAATTTTCCAAGCCCCCAGCTCCCACAGAGGCCGAGCTCGCCGAAAAAGTCTCCCTCGTCGCCGGCCAAATCCGCCCAGGTTGGTCTCGAACTCCAGATGAACACTCAAGGTAACTAGGTCTATACTTCTATATTGTTTGGTTTCATAGAAAACTCTCGGGTTAACAGCAGGTCACAGTAACACAAAAACGACACTAAAATACGATATCGACACAAAACTATGACTATACGGTTCTAAAACAGAAACTACCATGTAACCCTACACAATAACTAGCTAATTATCAGTTAGGAGTTTATACCTATACCAACTTGCTCCAAAATCCAAGCTTTCCTAGCTCCATGGGTTAACTTGGGGTGTAAGATTAACTTTTGTGAAAGAAGTGGTGAGTTTTGATGAGGGGTAGTGGGGATCTTGGAGATTTAGGGTGAGGGTTTGGTGAAGGGGCGGAAATGCTCAGCTTAGGGAGAGAAAGATGAGTAAAAAAAATTATGAGGGATGAAAATGGATTTCAAAAAGAATAGAGAAAGAGTGAGATGAGTGTGAGAGTCAACCATGCCCTTCTCTCTCTCCTCCATAAATGTTTGTCATGTTTTGTCCCCCATGCCTCCTAGCCCATCATTCCCTCTCTCATCAAGTCAACCCCAAAAGAAAATCATTTATTTAAAAAAAATTTGAATTTTGAAAACTAATTTACCTAATTAACTACATACTACCCTAATGGAAATGGTTAACACACCATGGCTACATAAACATGGTTTAACCCCAAAATTAGCCCTAGGTTTACATGCACATATTTGTGCAAGCCCAAATTAAATTCTAATAAAATATTTATTAATTTTTTTAAAATATTTGAAAACAATTTTGGTAAACTTTTTACTAAAAAACCGCATTATCGCTTAATTAACCACTAATCGCATTCTAAAGTGTTACACATCGGCACGACTTATCAGTTACTGGGGTCTGATGTTTACCATCCCTAGACTGGATATGCGACATATCAGACGAAGAGACCGGACTGTACGGTAGTGTTACTGACAGGCTTTACAGGAGTTAGAGCGGGCTTGCTTGTTGACATTCTGATCGCTCAATACCCGGGTAGCCGTTATGTCCAGCTAGTACCGCTGACGGCTTGTGGGTGATTGATATGATCATCACCTACTGCCGGTGATTGACGAGTCTTTAGAGTCCTACACAGAGGATTTACTGGCTCAGGCAAAAGAAGTAGGAGCACATATGTAATATGTGTGGGACCGAGATTAATATGTGTATGTGATACCGTATTCTATTCTCGCGATATGTGATATCGGCCGGTTCTATGTGATATAGCAGGGTTATCGGATCAAGTGTTGATTCGATAAAATGATACATATGATATTAGTCGGTTATATGTGATATAGCCAGATTATTAAATCAAGTGTTGATTTAATAATTTAATGTATAATTATATATTTGATATATTAAATTACATTAACTAATATTTGTTCACTTAAGTATTTCCTTTTTCTCACTTTTGATACATTTAATATATATGTGATATATATTAATTGTATTGTTTTCTTTTGTGCATAAATAATATATATGTGATATATATTATTATGGCATGCTAGGTTATACATGCAACATGGGTGTATGAGACTTACACCATGCTATTGATAATGTATGGGTTTTTATTTATATAAGTAATTCAAAATTATTTGGAAATTAGTCATGGTTGAGCTTGGAAGGAAGCTTGTAGAACAATTGACTTAGTCCACTAATTTTGTTTTTCCTAAGATATTTATTAACCTAACCAGTATCACTTAGCCATGGTTTATTCTTTACAAGGGTTAGTATATGATATGAACTCACCCATGGTTGCATTTCTAACCTCACTCTTATTCATTCATCACTTCATCTTCTTCTTCATCTCCTTCAAGCTCTCTTGCTTTTGATAAAGTGAAGAAAAATAGTGAGAAAATAAATTATAAAGTGAGCAAAATTCCTACTTCATCATCCTCTACTAGATTAGCCATTTTAGTTTAGGGTGTTAGCTTCACTAATCCCTAATTAGTGAAGAGCTAGCTTGAGTTGGTGTCTCCTCGACGTAGATC
Source organism: Agapanthus africanus (assembly GCA_030015575.1). Lineage (NCBI taxonomy): Eukaryota > Viridiplantae > Streptophyta > Magnoliopsida > Asparagales > Amaryllidaceae > Agapanthus > Agapanthus africanus. Next base: position 216,768,317 of record JASDDO010000004.1, read on the forward strand.
ATTTTCGGTTTTGAAGACTTCAAGCAAGTTTGCATCTTTCACCTTGGGGAGCCTCTTAAGAGTTCGGGAGATCATTACTCGCAGCGAATGGGCCACTACTTGGAGCTATTGAAGTGAAGGACCGGTCTACAAAGGTTGTATTCCTTGTTCACTTAGTTGTAAAGTTGTTTACATATGCTATTGCCTAATTCTCAAGTTAAGATTCTAGGTTTAGGGTTAAGTAGCATGATAAATTTTTGAAAATGGCATGGACGATGCCTCCCGAAACCTTGCTGTCGTGCTAGGTAACCCTACAAATGGGCCACCCAACACTTCACGGAATCCGGTAACTTGAGCACCCCTCCATGGGTCAACCTATACCCCCTACGAGTGCGGCGAATAGCCCGCCAATTCTAGAGTAAGGCCCCTCTGTCTCAACGCCATGAGATGCGGGCCCGTTGCCCTCTATAACCCGGCTATTCGAGCACTCCTCCGCAGGGTAATCCTAGTATAGAAAAGAAAATACATATACAATAGTAACATTGACCTCAACTCGGTCGTGCCCCAATAAAAGAATATACAAACTGGCAGAAATGGCAGTCCACATGTCGGACGCTCACCCCACAATAAACAATAAACAAATGAATCTGAACTGTACATCTAACATTGCACACAAAGTTATCCATCACGATAATCCGTTCATAACATCAGTGCAACACAGAATATCAACGTGAATATAATATTAGTAAATCCGTCTAATTGTACATATAGCAACCAGTCAGATTATACCGCTCTATGATATTCACGGTCGTAGAAATCAACATATGCACTGATACACATGAATTCAAAATTTCGATCGACAAAAATTTTCCGGATTGGCCCCAAGTACAAACCAGTACTCAAACAAATCTGGGCCAAAACCATACATTCCAAAAATCACATTTCCAAACTATAGAGTATCTGGAAAAAATTGGGGAACTACGGCCAAATATCGACCACAGAACCACAGCTAATAGGCGCATTTTGCCGCGGTTCTGCGGCCAATATTTGGGCTCGTGTTCCCAAATTTCTTCCTAGCCTCTACAAATGCCTACACGTATTTTTAAGATAACTGGAATGATTTTTTGAACAACTTTCAAAAACGGACATCGGGCATCAAAAATAGGAATGCGATCCGGAAAAATCCGTCGATCAAAATTCTAAACAAGTGCAAACTAGCTAATAAAAGTTTATAGTGACTCTGATACCATGTTGGGATCCGGTGCCCGCGCCGCGGAGGCCGCGGCCGAGGCGGAAGCGAAAACGAAATTTCTTGCGAGCACCGAAGTCCCGTAAAACTCAGGATTCGAACCATATACCTAAACTAGCTATACTACAAGCGCAAGATATTGAGAAATACAACCTTTGTCGCGTGTCCATCTAATTGTGGAAGACCCCTCCAACTTAGTAACCGCCGGGATCGCGCTTGAGAATTGACCACTCTTTCCGAAGACGATCAACCCGAGGGAACACAGAGGAGGCTCTAACCGACGACCCAAGTTTGCTAGGTTTAGATGGTCGGTGATGTAGGAAAACTCCACTAAAATTTTCTCTCTAGAATCTTGATCAAAAAATGAGAGCAAGAAGAAGATGGAGAAGAGCTAGAGGAAGCATGGAGCATGAAGCTCAAGAAAAATGAGAAATGAAAAAACCATCAAGTGTTGCAAAATGAGGATGGCTTGCATTTATCAACCATGGTGCAATAGTGCACACAAATAAATTTTCCAATAAAAAATTCCCAAGCCATACCTCTCAACATTCATGCACCATGCTTCATTACTCTCCCTTTACACCTCATTTCCCTTTTTATTTTTCTAAAATAGAAAAATAAATATGAGTTCATCTTCTAGAAACATTCCCGTATGAATACGGAATTCTTCATCTGGTATATGTATCGCTACACATACGCGTATCCGTATAAAAAATACGGATAACACCAAAGAGAGAAAATAAATAGTGAACAATAATACTAAAATACATGTATCAAAATACATATATAAATTATTAAATCAAAATCTGATTTAATAATCCGGCTTAATCCTAAGCCGGCTAGTAATATCAACAGTCCAACTAAAGTTCGTGTATCACTGTAACGTTTTCAAAATCGTTTAGGTGAAATTTCGGATAATCGGTAAAATAACGGGTGTTTTCCGTAAAAACCAAGATATAATTATCTTTCAACACAAAATTAAATATACATATTCTAGCTATGTAATTGCTAGTATTTGGTATTTAATGGGTTGCTTATAAAATTTCTGGTTTGCTAAAAAATTTCCCGTAATTAATTATTTTAAATATTATTTTTAAGCCTTCGCTAATAAATTTAATTAGTGATAATTACAAATTGGAATGGGTTAATACACGTTTTGTACATCATGACACATTAAATCAAAGTGTAACATGTTACTTTGAATTGAATTGGTGTTGTCATGAGGGTTCTAGAAAATTATAGAATGAGTTGCTACAAAAAAAGGAAAATAAATTAATTAATGAAATTGGTTAAAATATGTAATAATTTAGATACTCCACACACACACAACACCACATCCCTCTCCCCCTCATGTTGGCCGATTGTGCAGCCCACTCCCCAAGTGTCCCCACCTCAAAGTTTAGAAAGAAATGAAATGAAAAGAAAAGAGAATGAAATAAGAATGGGGTTTTGTAAAAAGGTATGGGTATTTGGTTGACTTTGACCATTCCACATACACCCACACAACACACTCTCTCTCCCTCTCCCTAATTCAGCCGAGCCCCTCTCTCAAGCAGCCCCCCCTCCCGCCCCCCAATTCTTGACCTCATTTTCACTTCAAACCCCTTACAAAAATCTTTAAAAATCAACACAAAAACCTCACAAATCCTAAATCCAACATTTACCCATTATGTCTTTGCCCTAGCTAACATGAATCATGGAGCAAGGAAGCTTTTTGGAGGCAAGTTGTATGTTAGATCTATAAATATTGAGGTATAAATCTTATCCTAATGGTTAATTTGTTGGTATATTGCTTAAACCTAAAGTAGTTAAATGTTAATTGGGTTCTAATTTCAAGTTGAGAATTTAAAATGAGGGTTTGGAATTTCAAGAATTGGGTTAGGATCAAGATAGGGGTTTTGATCATTTGATTGTGGTTGTGAGATGTAGTTTAACACATCAAAGCATGTAAAACCTAATCTAGTTGCTAGTTTGCAAATTGTTAATTTAAATTTGTACTAATTAAGCTATTTTGCAAACTAGGTTTTTAGAATTTAATCAAATATGTGAGATTAAAATCTAGTTAGGGTTTTCATCACATCATTAACATTATAATGTATAGTTTAACACCTTAGGTCATGCAAAACCTAGTCTAGTTGTTGATTTGTGTATTGTTGCTTTAAAATTATTAAAATTGGATAATTTTGCAAACTAGAATTTTGGGTTAATGAAATTTAGTGAGATTAAAATATGGTTATGGTTTGTATGACTTGGTTAAGGTATTTAGTGAATATTATGGCCACTAGATTTGTTTAAACATCAAGTTTTGTACTAAAACGGTAAATGAATGCTTTCTAGGTTTTCGGGAATAAATCGATTTAATTTATTTTGAGGTTTTGATGAGTTGCGACTTATTTCATATAATAATTAGTGAGTTGTGAAACCACGATTTGTACGTTTGGATTTTTCTCGATCAATTGGCGTTTGTACGCCGATGTCGAGGGTTATTTGGTTCTTTTGCATGAGCGGGTCATAGGTTTTAACCTATACGTGTTTCGTGTGCCGTTTTGGTTTTGTCCGCGATTTCGGTTTACGATATTATATATGTTTGCATATAGGTACCTCTCACATGGATTTCGGACGATGAAGAAGAGGATGACGGCATCGACTTCGGCAGACAAGGACCAGGTGAGTAGATATATATTTACGGGGGAAGTCGGGTGGATGGCGTATAGCACCCCCGCAGTTTCGTAGTATAGAATGCGAATGCGTTATGATATATATAAATATATATATATATATATATATATATATATATATATATATATACATACTTATGTGTTATGAGATGTGTATACTTAGTAAGAAATGCTAGGTGACCTTAGGATAGTTTTAACATACTTGTAGGAAAACGCATTTACTTAGTTTCTTAGTGCGAACCCTAGAGTAGTGATTTACATACACATGTTCATACCATAATATTGCATTATTATATTCCCCATTCTTATTCGTTTTATAAATAAACAGGTGCTTTTGACGCATGTCTGCTACATATTACAGGTTACAGGTTCTTGGATCTAAAAACAGTGAAAAAGATATAAAGACGATGCAAAAGTGGGACTTTAACCAACAAACAGAGAATCTTGATCAAGCCTACACAGAGATCTGTACAGAACAACGCAAGGTTCAGGACTTCGTCACGAAGCAACGGTAAAAGTCCGCTACAATGTTCACTAGAGATCTGGAGAAGACCTAGAAGCCCAATTGAAAAAGGACATATAGAAACAGGAATCAAAAGTCAATAGAAGCCAGGCCCAGAAGTTGCAGAGCCCAACTCCCTCTTTTGGCCGCGGAACCTGATTGGTTGATTTTGCGTGCTCGCACTTTCTAAAAGATAGATCAAAAATATTTGTAACCGCAATCAAGAACGGCGTCGCTTTGCAGCTAGCCGGTGAGTACGGGTCGGTCCACAGGGATGTTGTGAATTTCCTATTCGCGCTAACGAGTTAATTCCGAAGGGTGTTCGGAGGTGTTATTAAATCTAAAAACCGAATTAATCTATATCTAAATCTTGCTAGGGTTAGGTCTAGGTTAAGTTTGGAAAGTCTAGAAATCTCACCGCTTTCTATACCCATATGAAGATCTAATTAGGTGTTATGGTAAATATTAATAAAAGGGATTAGGATGATTGGGAAGATTGTTCTTCCTCTAGATCCTTGTCCTTCCTTTCTTAATCTTTACCCTAACCTCCATGGAAAACCTTAAGATCCGGGCCTTTAAACTATGGTATCACCGCTACCTCGAGGGATAGAGTGCCGTAGGGAGCGGAATAAAAAGGTATGCATGAAGTCCTATGAAAATATATGACGGGCAAGAAAGGGGATGAGAGATCTTCGTCTCTCAAACCTTCCCCAGATCTAACCCTAACAAGCGAGGAGACTACTCACTCATTAGGGAATTGAAGAACATTTATCTAGGGCAGAGAATGAAAATTACCTAGGGCAGGAATTGAAATCTAAACTAGAGCAAGGAATTAAATCTACTTACAGATGCATCTCTCCAATCATCAACGCAGGGTTGTCAGATCTGAATTCATGAATTGAAAAGAAACACCGATGCTCTCCATAAAGAATTCTAAAATTTATTATTGAAGGGAGGCATGAAGAATTACAATGATTAGAGTTCTTATTTATAGAGAATAGGAAACCCTAGGTTACATTTGATTCGCACATCTGCATTTACAAAAATGCCCTCTAAGAAAAGACCAAGTCAAAGATCTGCGTCGTCTCTGCATTATGGTAATTTTTAATTCTCCTTTTGTCTTCTTCTGGCCGCGGAACCGCGGCAATGGTGGGCTTGGGCCGCGGTTCCGCGGCCCTTTAATGGACTCATCTGGTGGGCTTTTCTGGGCTTGGTTTGGTTCTTCTGGGCTTCTTATTTCTTTATTTCTTTTTCCACTTGGGCTTCTGCAGTGATTCCAGATCTTCAGTGAACACTTTGCGATGGATCTTTTAACCGTTTTTCTTGCAAATTGGATCTTGCGTCGCCTTGTTGATGGTGAACCGTTCTTCTGCCGGGCTTTACTAAGATCTTCCTATTTGTTGGTCAAAAATCCTTCTTTTGTGTCGTCTTTTGTGTTTTTCACTGTTTTCGCGCCAAGAACCTGTAACCTGTAACATGTAGCAGACATGCGTCAAAAGCACCTGTTTTCATTGTAAAATGCATAAGAATGGGGAATATAAAATACAATATTATGGTGTGAACAAATACCCCCAAACTTATCTTTTGCTCGTCCTCGAGCAAACTTATTGTTTTATTCTCTACAAAAAACCTAACCGCACTTTCGCAGGGAAACGCGATTGCACTGAGCTCGTGCAACAAGCCGTTAAACCTCTAGGTGTCCCTAGTAGGAGGAGTGTTGTCTCCTGAGGGTTTTCAGCGGATACTACCCACAAAATCCTATCAATTTGGCTTTTCGACTTTTGTTCTCCAATTAGGTTTTCTAACAAGGAATTCTATTATCCTTTGACTCGCAAATTGTCCACCCATATTCTTCACACTTCCTCATCATTTAACTTAAGATTATATATGTTATGTAGAATTACCTAGCTTTCGGCATTTCTTAAGTTTTCCTTCTAGGGTTACATCTCCACTTAGGAATTTTTATCAACTCTACTAAAGATACAAGTTCTATTCTTCATTCCTTTCTCTTATCCAAACTCTAATCACATATCCCCACGTGTGTGTAAATATCACCCCTACACTTGGAAATTCAAATCAAGCAATCGTACTCCCGTCCATTGTCCAAAGCACTTTTGAAATTTTCGCTTTCACATCCTTCATGCGACTGTTAATACTTCTTGAGGTACCAACAACCGATTACAAGATGCGTTAGCGTTTTAAAGCGTACTTCCTAGTTTTGCAACACCCAAGGCTTTTAGCAGTGGCTCCCAAACCAGTTGGTCTAAGGCACTAGGTGATGAAGCACCCTCGCTAAATATTTTTCTATTTTTACAGCCTTAAGTAATCACAAAAACCAGTGTCCATTTTTTTTCTTTATCCACCCCTTTTTTTTTTCTTTTTCATTGTGCTAAGGACTTTAGACAAGAGTATTTCAAGGTCTCTTCTACTAATCCAAGTTTCAAGGTGCGTGTTTGTGCATTTTGTAGGGTACATGTTTTCAGAATCTAGACTTAAGCTAGGAACTATTTTTCAAACTTATACTCTAATAAAAGTTTTACTACTTTTCCTTCGTTTCGACTTAGCCCAAGAAGTGAACCCAAAATTTGCCTATTTCTAAATAACCTACAAAGACATATACTTTCTACCGTTAAACTTTAAGGAATGTTATCTTTAGGATTTTTAATTCACTAAGTCTAAGATCTAGTTGTTCCTAGGCAGTTAACCTATTTGTTAAACTCAAGTGAACTAGCCAAAATTGAATACAATAATTTTTATAATTTTTGAAATTTTTCAAATTTTTATGGGTTTTCAAATAAATATGCAAATGCAAAAAAAAAATATGTACAAATGAATGCGAAGGAAGAAGACGTACCGAGCATACCCCCAAACTTGAACTTGACAGTGTCCTCACTGTCATGCTAAACCAAGAGGGTCAAAATACCGGCACTCCCCTGTTTATTTATTTATAATTTTTTTTTTATATTTTTAATGTTTTGAAATTTTATTTTTTTTTTTATAGAAAAAGAAAACAAAAATATATATACAAAGGTTCCCCCCAAACTTAAGCTTGGCCTTACACAAGCCAAAGGTTAGCACCAACCATTCAAAAATTCTATCGTAATAATGGTAGAGTTGGTGAAAGAATGGAGTAGAAAGAAAAGAAATGAGAAGCACACGAGACCGTGTGGAGAGAAAGGGATAATATGGTCTCGGTGGAGGAGAATGGCGAAGGGGAAGAAGAAATGGTAGGGGTTCTACTTCTTCGAGTGGAGGTTGATTAGTCACAAAATCCATATCATTTAAGAATGCGAGTTCGTCGGCGAAAATATCTTCGAAACTTTCCTCGAAGGTCCAATTGAAAATTATCGAACTCAAAATGTCGGATTGTGATTCATCAACACTCGATATCATTAAAGGAAGATTAGAAGAACCAAAGAAAGTGGGAATACGAATTTGAGGGTGTGGATGGAGCGTATAGATTAGCACAATTTGTAATGATCGATGTGTAAAAAGCGATTGTGCTAATCTATCAACCCGCGAGAAAATGAGATTAAATCCCTCAAGAGTCGTGAGCAAATATGGGTACGTCGAACTAGGTATTGGAGATGAAAGCGTAACGGTCTCTTGCACAGTCGAAACGATAGGAGGGACGGAAGGAAGTGAGTGAGGAAGGGTATCAGTTAAGGATTTAGGAGGGTGTATTGGAAAATTCGACACATCAAACGAAAATGGTTCAACCTCAATATTATCCTCAGTACTATCCTCATAATTCTCCTCAATATTTTCCTTAAAAATTAGCTTATCCATGCCAATATCATCAAAATCAAGACGCATATGAGATTCGGGAGAAACATTTAATAACTCGGGATGATGATTTGAACATAAAATTTCAATTAAATCGACAGGTTCATCATCCGAAATATTCCCGGCGTCTATATCCTCAATCAAGTGAAAGTCAATTTCTTTAGACACCTCCTCAAAAGCATGGATGTTTATCAATGTAGGTTCTAGAGTGGAAGTGTAAAGATCGAAAGGATTATGTGCGGTTTCACTCGAAAGGGGTTCTTCACAATCTGGAAAATCAAACACTACAAATTCGCTCAACTCATCTTTATTTTCAACAGGTGAACTATTTAGGGCAATCGATGGAAAACAGGAGTTGTGGGCTTCAATTGGGTAAGGGTAGGTTTGATTTGAAAATCCTCTCTCATTCTCACTCTGTCCAACTGCCGCCTCATACATTGAAAAATTTGGAGCTAGCGGAAAACTAGCTACCAGTTCAGCAGGTTGCATAAGGGTAGCCACAGACGCTTCCACATTCCTAACCATTTTATTTGTTGCTGCGATATACGCCTCCAACGCCTCTTCCAAACTAGACTTGGGTGGTAAGGGGGTTTCGGTAAAAGATTCGAAATTGTTTGGATATGTGAAACTCCCTAATGGCTGTGTAGAAGCAGTGTCTAGTGAAGGTGGAAAGGTCGGGTAGGACTGGTAGGAAGTGGGTGATTGGACTGGGGTAGGGTCAACATGTGGATAAAAAGGTGAATAGTCTTGTTGATCCCTAGAACTAGATGTGTGGAGAGGGGTGAAAAATCGGCTACGAGATTGAGCAATATGCTCAGCAATGGACATCGGCCTAGGAGTAACAGAAGGACTTAAAGAAGTGGTGTCAACATATGTAGGTGGTGAAGGTTGACTTGGTTGACACAAAGTGGGTTGAAAAGTCGAATTGTTTCTCCTAGACGCTTCTATTTGATCTTTCAACGATATTTTAGGCAAGGAAGGATCGTCTTTAAATTGACAGAACAAATTGCCGAACGACGCAAAATTAGGTTCGGGATACCAAAGTTCGGCTAATGATTTTTTATGTGGGGTACCCATGTTAAAAGAAGAAAGGTGACAAAAAGGAAGGTTGGATGGTGCAAGGATTTATTTGGGGCTCAAAAAATTTTTGCAAGTTTTCTATAAAAGATTTATCCCTTTTCTTTTCAATTTTTTTTTTATTTGGAAAAAATTTTTGTTGCAAAAAGATTTTAGAGAAAAGATATGCAACAGCAAAATATTTTATAGAAAAGATATGCAACAGCAAAATATTACTTGCAATTCGTTATTATTTGAAGCACATCACAAGAATCTTTATTTGGAAAGAATTAACAGCAAAATATTTCTTGCAATCAATTTAGTTCAAGCGGGGCCCAAAAATCCTGCACAAGATCGTTATTTGGAAGGGAATATATTTTTAAGGTGCACAAAATCCTGCAGGCATTTCCAGAAAATATATTTCAAAATATACAGAAAAGGAACAGAAAATCTTACAGAAAATTTTTTAGAAGTAGATGCCACCAGATCGCCGCCCTTCCGCGGCAAAATCGCTCTAACACCGCGGTTCCGCGCTCCTCTTGATGGCACAGATCCCCACAATTTTTTTGGTGCGACGAATCGTCAAGACGACCGTGTTTCCGCGGCCTAAGGTGGGTATTGGCCGCGGAATCGCGGCGGGTTGGGGATTTTGGGGCTTCAAAATTTTTCTGCCTCTCTGTTTTGAAAATCCCCCTCTGTTCCAATCTTTTGATTTCTGTTTCGCTTTCTGGATTTTTCCAAATCCGTCTCGATTGTTCCTGCAAGATTCACACAACAAAGTACCCTTTCCAAAAAAAATAACAATTGATATATTTTTATAATTTTTGGGTTTTTTAGATTTTTATGATTTTTTAAATTTTATGATTAACCCGAAATTACGAAAAGAAAATTCTACGCCATCCCCGGCAACGGCGCCATTTGATTGGAGTGATTTAGCGTGCTTGCGCTTTCTAAAGGATAGATCAAAAATATTTGTAACCGCAATCAAGAACGGCGTCGCTTTGCAGCTAGCCGGTGAGTACGGGTCGGTCCACAGGGATGTTGTGAATTTTCTAATCGCGCTAACGAGTTAATTCCGAAGGGTGTTCGGATTAATTATTAAATCTAAAAACTGAATTAATCTATATCTAAATCTTGCTAGGGTTAGGTCTAGGTTAAGTTTGGAAAGTCTATAAATCTCACCGCTTTCTATACCCATATGAAGATCTAATTAGGAGTTATGGTAAATATTAATAAAAGGGATTAGGATGATTGGGAAGATTGTTCTTCCTCTAGATCCTTGTCCTTCCTTTCTTAATCTTTACCCTAACCTCCATGGAAAACCTTAAAATCCGGGCCTTTATACTACGATATCACCGCTACCTCGAGGGATAGGGTGCCGTAGGGAGCGGAGTAAGAAGGTATGCATGGAGTCCTATAAAAATATATGACGGGCAAGAAAGGGGATGAGAGATCTTCGTCTCTCAAACCTTCCCCAGATCTAACCCTAACAAGCGAGGAGACTACTCACTCATTAGGGAATTGAAGAACATTTATCTAGGGCAGAGAATGAAAATTACCTAGGGCAGGAATTGAAATCTAAACTAGAGCAAGGAATTAAATCTACTTACAGATGCATCTCTCCAATCATCAACGCAGGGTTGTCAGATCTGAATTCATGAATTGAAAAGAAACACCGATGCTCTCCATAAAGAATTCTAAAATTTATTATTGAAGGGAGGCATGAAGAATTACAATGATTAGAGTTCCTATTTATAGAGAATAGGAAACCCTAGGTTACATTTGATTCGCACATCTGCATTTACAAAAATACCCTCTAAGAAAAGACCAAGTCAAAGATCTGCGCCGTCTCTGCATTATGGTAATTTTTAATTCTCCTTTTGTCTTCTTCTGGCCGCGGAACCGCGGCAATGGTGGGCTTGGGCCGCGGTTCCGCGGCCCTTTAATGGACTCATCTGGTGGGTTTTTCTGGGCTTGGTTTGGTTCTTCTGGGCTTCTTATTTTTTTATTTCTTTTTCCACTTGGGCTTCTGCAGTGATTCCAGATCTTCAGTGAACACTTTGCGATGGATCTTTTAACCGTTTTTCTTGCAAATTGGATCTTGCGTCGCCTTGTTGATGGTGAACCGTTCTTCTGCCGGGCTTTACTAAGATCTTCCTATTTGTTGGTCAAAAATCCTTCTTTTGTGTCGTCTTTTGTGTTTTTCACTGTTTTCGCGCCAAGAACCTGTAACCTGTAACATGTAGCAGACATGCGTCAAAAGCACCTGTTTTCATTGTAAAATGCATAAGAATGGGGAATATAAAATACAATATTATGGTGTGAACAGAACCGCGGCCAAACCAGGCCTCGGGCCGCGGTTCCGCGGCCAAACCAGGCCTCGGGCCACGGTTCCGCGGCTGGGTATAGCACGTGTCGGCAGGAAATTTTACCAAAACTCCGGCGGTGAGCGTATCGTTGACTAGGTCTTTTTCTTAGGGGGTATTTTTGTAATAGCAGATGTGTGAGTCATTGTAACCCTAGGATTTCCTATCCTCTATAAATAGGAACTCTAAATCTTGTATTAGGTATGCCTCCTTTCATTAATAAATTTTAGAATTCTTTTGGAGAGCATCGGTGCCTCTTTTCATTTCATGAATTCAGATCTGACAACCCTGTGTTGATGTTTGGAGAGAGCCATCTGTTAAGTAGGTAATTTTTCATTCTTTGCCCTAGGTAGATTTAATTCCTTACCCTAGATAATTGTTTAGAGTTAGCTTTGGGGAAGGCTTTTGAGAGATGAGATCTCTCATCCCTTTCTTACCCATCACATATAATCAATAGGACTCCATGCATACACGCACACACTGCGCCCTACGGCACCCTATCCCTCGAGGTAGCGGTGATACCGTAGTATAAAGGCCCGGTTGCGCGTGTTTTCCATGGAGGTTAGGGTAAGGATTGATAAAGGAAGGACAAGAACCTAGAGGAAGGAACACCTTCCCGAATGGATCTAATCCCTTTTATTGATAATTACCATAATTCCTCATAGATCTTCATTTGGGTATAGAAAGCGTTGAGATTTATTTACATTTCCAAACCATTCCTAAACCTTACCCTAGCAAGATTTAGATCTAGATTAATTTAGTTTTTAGATAGATTTAGCTTTTAGATTTAATAAATCAATCCGACTCCCATCGGAATTAACTCGTTTGAGCGATTAGGAAATTCACAACATCCCTGTGGACCAACCCGTACTCACCGGCTAGCTACCAAGCGACGCCGTTCTTGATTGCGGTAATATATTTTTGATCGATAAAATCTCTAAATCAAATGGCGTCGTTGCCGGGGATGGCGTGTTATTTCCTTTTTGCAATTTCGGGTTAATCAAAATTAAAAAAATCATAAAAACTGAAAAATCCAAAAAATATAAAAATATATCATCTGTTATTTTTGGAAAGGGTACTTTGTTGTTTGAATTTTGCAGGATCTAGAATCGAAAGACGGATATGGAAATCTACAGAAAGCGAAACAGAAAATAACAGATCAGAACAGAGGGAGATTTGAAGAACAGAACAGCAAAAAAAATTTGGAGCATTGAACCCCCCACCGCGCCGCCTTTCCGCGGCCGCAACCTGCCTTAGACCGCGGAACCGCGGCCTTGTTGCCGATTCAGCACATACGAAAATTTCTAGGGACGCGATCCTTCTCTTTCACCGCGGAAACGCGGTAGGATCCACGTTAAGACCGCGGAAACGCGGCTGCATAGTGTCTTCAGTTCGTGAAAATTGCTCTATAAGTTTCCCTCTTTCTCCTCTGTAAATCTTGATATATCTTCTGTAAATTTGCCTGCAGGATTTCTTTGCACTTAAAAATCTTCCCCCTTCCAAATAACAAATCTTGTGCAGGATTCTTTGCGCGCGTTTAAAATAAAAATTGATTGCAAGAAATCTTTTCTATTTTGCATATCTTTTCTCAACTTGCAATAACAAAAAAAATCTTTGATTGCAAGTGATTTACTGTTTTGCGTATCTTTAATCGGATTTTAAGGGGCTTTTGACCAATTCAAATTGGGTGGGGATTTCATCACCCTTCCCAGGACCCCAGAAATCACATAAGGCATTTGCATTGACCATTCTTAATTAAAAAATACTAGACTCAGCCCTAAGGACTTCGAGCTCGATAAGACAGAGGACTAGTTATAGGCATCGACCGTTTATCCTAACCTGACTTTGCGGTGTCTAGGCAAGTGTGTCTAAAGAAAGTGGTTACTTAATTAAGACCACTACTTGTAGCGGGGAGCCTCCCACTTACCTGGCACTTACCTGGCCGCAATTGGCGGTGAAGAGGCGGTTTGATGTCCTATTTCTAGCCCTTTGGAACAGTTAGGAGCTGTCTAGCTGACCTAGGTGACCCTAGATCTAGGCCTGATTGTGCATTTTTTGTTGATCGAAAGTGTGTCTTAGCTCTTTTCTCGAAAATCTTTTTGCAAACAGTTCTAAATAAAGAGAAAAAGGAAAAAGGAAAAAAAATTTAAAAAAAGACATGCAACTTTTGTCGCTAAGAAATCCTTGCACCACCTACCTTCTTTCTCTTCTCTTTCTTCTATCATGGGTACCCCACATCACAAATCTCTTACCGAACTTTGGTATCCCGAACCTAACTTTGCCTCGTACATCAATTGTATCAGTCGATTTAAGGAAGATCCCTCCGTGCCTAAAATTTCTTTGAAAGATCAAATAGAAGCGTCTAGGAGAAACAGCTCGACTTTGCAACCCACTTTGTGTCAACCATGTCAACCTTCACCACCTTCGTACGTTGATATGACTTTGTCAAGTCCTGCTGGAACTCCTAAACCGATGTCCATTCTTGAGCATATTGCTCAATCTCGTAGCCGATTTTTCACCCCTCTCCACACATCTAGCTCTAGGGATCCACAAGACTATTCACCTTTTTATCCACATGTTGATCCTACTTCTGTCCAGCCATCCACTTCCTACCAGTCCTACCCGACTTTCCCACCTTCACTAGACCCTGTTTCTACACAGCCTTTTGGGAGTTTCACATATCCAAACAACTTCGAATCTTTTACCGAAACCCCCTTACCACCCAAGTCTAGTTTGGAAGAGTCGTTGGAAGCTTATATTGCAGCAACAAACAAAATGACTAGGAATGTGGAAGCGTCCATGGCCGCCCTTATACAACCTAGTGAACCGGTAGCTCGTTTCCAACTAGCTCCAAATTTTTCAATGTATGAGGAGGCGGTTGGACAGAGTGAGAATTTGAGAGGAGCGAGTGAGTTCTACACATGCCCAAATCAAACCTACCCATACCCTATTGAAGCCCACAACTCCGGTTTTCCATCGATTGTCCCAAATGATTCACAAGTTGAAAATAAAACATTTAACGAGTTGTGTGATTTTGTAGTGCTTGATTTGCCAGATTGTGAAGAACCCCTTTCGAGTGAAAACACACTTAATCCTTTCGATCTTTACACCTCCAATCTAGAACCTAAATCGATAAATATCCATGCTTTTGAGGAGGTGTCAGAAAAAATTGATTTTCACTTGATTGAGGATATAGACGCCGGGAATATTTCGGACGATGAACCCATAGATTTGATTAATATGTTCTGTACAATTCATCATCCCGAGTCATTAAATGTTTCTCCCGAACTTCATATGCGTCTTGATTTTGATGATAATGGCATGAATAAGTAAAATTTTGAGGAGAATTATGAGGATAGTATTGAGGAGAGTATTGAGGATAATATTGAGGTTGAACCATTTTTGTTTGATGTGTCGGATTTTCCAATTCATCCTCCTGAACCTTTAATTGTTAGATCACCCCCCTCCTTTCCATCGTTCCGACCACGCACAAGATCATGCTTGAAGACTGTGAGCTTGAAAAATTTTCCTTTGAATCTGACACAGTTCTCACAGCCGATAACACGTACGAGTGTTTCACTTTTTCGGACGATGTTGATGACTCACCGCACGAGTTTGAGTCCTTTACATTTTCAGATGAGTTAGTCGAACCATCAAACTCGGTTGCTTACAGTTGTTTCGAACCATTGATGGAATCCTTCAAGTTCGCGACAGATTACTTAGGTGAGAATAACACTATCCCTAATTCACTCCCTTTCGTCCTTCCTATCGTTCCGACCGTATAAGAGACCGTTACGCTTTCATCTCCAATACCAAGTTCGGCATACCCATGCATTCTTGCGAATCTTGAGGGATTTGACCCCATTTCTCGACGGGTTGATAGGTTAGCACAATCGCTTTTAACACATCGGTCATCACAAATTGCGCTAATTTATTCACTCGATTTACACCCTCAAGATTGTACTCCACTTCTTTCTCTTTTCCGCCATTCTTCTCCCTCACCGAGACCGTATCCCGTTTCTACCTCCACACGGTCGCGTGTGCTTCTCATCTCTTTTCTTTCCACTCTATTCTTTCACCAACTCGACCATTACCACGATAAGATTTTTGAATGGTTGGTGCTAACTTTTGGCTTGTGTAAAGCCAAGCTTAAGTTTGGGGGGGACCTTGTTGTATATATGTATATATATTTTTTTGTTTTCTTTTTCTATAAAAAAAAATTCAAAACATTAAAACATTATAAAAATTTTTATAAATAAATAAACAGGGGAGTGCCAGCATTTTGACCCTCTTGGTGTAGCATGACAGTGAGGACACTGTCATGTTTAAGTTTGGTGGTATACTCGGTAAGTCTTCTTCCTTCGCATTCATTTGTACATATTTTTTGCATTTGCATACTTATTTTTAAAACCCATAAAAATTGAAAGATTTCAAAAATTATAAAAATTAATGTATTCAATTTTGGCCGTATTTGACTTAAGTTTGACAAATAGGTTAACTAGCTAGGAACAACTAGATCTTAGACGTAGTAAATTAAAAACCCTAAAGATAACCTTCCTTAAAGTTTAGTGGTAGAAAGTATATGTCTTTGTAGTTTATTTAGAAATAGGCAAATTTTGAGTTAACTTTTTGGGCTAAGTCGAAACAAAGTAAAAGTATTGATGTTCTTATTAGAGTATAAGTTTGAAAAATAGTTGCTAGCTTAAGTCTAGATTCTGAAAATGTATACCCTACAATTTGCACAATCACGCACCTTGAAACTTGGAATAGTAGAGGAGACCTTGAAATGCTCTTGTCTAAAGTCCTTAGTACGATGAAAATAAAAAATATATACAAGTGTGAATAAAGAAAAAAAAAATGAACACTGGTTTTTGTGATTACTTAAGGCTAAAAAAAATAGAAAAATATTTAGCGAGGGTGCTTCATCACCTAGTGCCTTAGACCAACTGGTTTGGGAGTCGCTGCTAAAAAGCCTTGGGTGTTGCAAGACTAGGAATTACGCTTTAATGTGCAAACACATCTTGTAATCGGTTGTTGGTACCTCAAGAAGTATTAACGGTCGTATGAAGGATGTGTAAGCAAAAATTCATTTAAAAATTCACCTATTAATAAGTACTTTGGACAACGGACGAGAGTATGATTGCTTGATTTGAATTTTCAAGTGTAGGGATGATCTATACACACACGTAGGGATATGTGATTGGAGTTTAGATGAGAGAAAGGAATGAAGAATAGAACTTGTATCTTTAGTAGAGTTGATAAAAATTCTTAAGTGGAGATGGAACCCTAGAAGGAAAACTTAAGAAATGCTAAAAGCTAAGTAATTCTATAGAACATGTATAATCTTAAGTTAGATGAGGAAGTGTGAAGAATATGGGTGGATAATTTACGAGTCGACGATAATAGAATTCCCTGTTAGAAAACCTAATTGGAGAACAAAAGTCGAAAAAGCCAAATTGATAGGATTTTGTGGGTAGTATCCGCTAAAAACCCTCAGGAGACAACACTCCTCCTACTAAGGACACCTAGAGGTTTAACGGCTTATTGCACGAGCTCAGTGCAATCGCGTTTCCCTGCGAAAATGCGGTTAGTTTTTTTTGTAGAGAATAAAAATAAGTTTGCTCGAGGACGAGCAAAAGATAAGTTTGGGGGTATTTGTTCATACCATAATATTGCATTATTATATTCCCCATTCTTATTCGTTTTATAAATAAACAGGTGCTTTTGACGCATGCCTGCTACATATTACAGGTTACAGGTTCTTGGATCTAAAAAAAGGGAAAAAGATATAAAGACGATGCAAAAGTGGGACTTTGACCAACAAACAGAGAATCTTGATCAAGCCTACACAGAGATCAGTACAAAACAACGCAAGGTTCAGGACTTCGTCACGAAACAATGGTAAAAGTCCGCTACAATGTTCACTAGAGATCTGGAGAAGACCTAGAAGCCCAATTGAAAAAGGACATATAGAAACAGGAATCAAAAGTCAATAGAAGCCAGGCCCAGAAGTTGCAGAGCCCAACTCCCTCTTTTGGCCGCGGAACTGCGGCCAAACCAGGCCTCGGGCCGCGGTTCCGCATGTAGGGTTCCTAGGCACACCCATGAGGTTCTACAGGTGATCAAACATGGCCAATTCAAAAAATTCCATGTGCCAAAGAACCCTAAGCGAAGATCGTTACTAGAGGATAGGCGAAATAAGCAACTAGTTAACAACTTAACTAATAAGTGAATGGAAATACAACCTTTGTAGATCCGGTCCACCACTTCTTTAGCTCCGAAATGACGTCCCTTCGCTGCGATCATCGGGGTCCTGGAATCTAGCGTCGGTTTCATCGGGGAAATGAGCGGGCTAGGTCGTTGACTTCGATGCCGAAGATGATCTACGTCGAGGCAACTCTAACTCAAGCTCCATCTTCACTAGCTCATGAAACTTGTCAAGAAAACATCCTATACAACATGGCAAGTGGTAGAGGATGAAGAAATAGGAAGTGGGTTCACTTTGGATTTGGATTTCTCAATTGGAATCATCACTTGACATTTTTCTAGCAAGCTTTTCTTTTCTTCACTTGAAGAAGAAGATAAAGAAGAAGAAAAGAATAGAAATTATTACACAAAGAAAATCAAGTGATGGTTATCATTTAGCAACCATGGTTAAGTGTAGAGAATAAACTAGAGTTTAGTTAAAATGGTTAGGTTAAGAATAAAAACAAATGGCTTAGACTTTGTCAAAAGTGTTATGAAGCTTCATGAAGCTTCAAGTCAAAGTGAGAAAGCCGCCACCATTTGTTTTAGTTTCTTGCCAAAAGTAAATAAATGAAATAAATAAATAAGGCAAAGGAAACCCTAACCATTAACCAAACATGGTTTAAACCAACATGCACCCAAGTTTGCATGTATCATCAAACATGATACAATCTTGTGCACAAAAATATATCACATATACAATGTGCACTTCAAGTGAGAAAATCCATCTTAAGTGAACCAATACTAGTTAATGCAAAGTAATATATCAAATATATAATTATGCATTAAATCATTAAATCAACACTTGATTTAATGATCCGGTCATACTGCATATAACCGACTAATATCAAGTGTATCAATGTATCGAATCAACATTTGATTCGGTAGCCCGGCTATATCACATATAACCGTCCCATGATATATATCGCGAGAATAGAATACAGTCTCACATACTGGTATTATTCTCGGTCCCGCACATATCTCATATGTGCTCCTATTTCGTTTCGCTTGAGCCAGGAAACCTCTGTGTAGGACTCTAAAGACTCGTCAATACGCCGGCAGCAGGTGATGATCAGATCAAACACCCACAAGCCGCAAGCGGTCTGCTAAACGTAACGGCCACCCGGGTATTGAGCGATCAGAAGATCGACGAGCAAGCCCGCTCACACTCCTGTGAATCCAACCAGTAACACTTACCGTACAGTCCGGTCTGATCGTCTGATATGTCGCATATCTCGCCTAGGGGTGGTAAACGTCAGACCCCAGTAGCTCGATATGTCATGTCGATATGAGGTCTATAACAGTTCGAGATACTACTGGTAACACTTACCAGTAAATATCATCAACCCTGGCCAGGGATTTCCGGTTATAGCCAATCGAACACAGCGCAACATCAACTCCCTATACCGGGAGAGACGAATCCCCTCCTATCGCTCATTGCCTCCATGTGATTCAGGACTGTACCCAAAAACCACCGTTTTGCACGCCCTCTTGGACGTGGTAAGGTGGAAATCAAAGCACAGTGGGAATCACACAAGACTCTATGACGATCTCGGGTCTACAGACTAACCTGTACCAGTGTCACCAGAGAACTGCCATCTGACGTAAGGTATAATACCATCTGGGAGTTCTCGGCGAGTCCGTCCAGTGTACCCAGTCTCTACTAAGCACCCGTATATCATCTCTGATGTCAAACACCAATGGATATGGGATCATCCATCGCCCATCTGTATGGGTCGAGAAGGTATACGCTAGTCTACTCTGGTATATCGATGCCCCGTCTCGATACACCCACGACTAGGGACCTTGAAGGATGTACTTATGGACTACCATGTCCCCACTAGTATGATCTGCATCATAGTCCAGGTAGTCAAGTACACATCCTAAGGGCTTTACCAACATGTAACAAAGAGACAATCAGTGTACACGTTAAGGTAAAGTGCAACCAGATAGCATACTATCATGTCGAGCAAGAAAGTCCTCCCTATATATGTCCCAGCATCCACTACAATATACATCCTATGTACAGTAATGGCCTCTAGGGCATACATATAACTAACAATCTCCCACTTGCACTAGGGCCATCTGTAGCAGTGGTTGCAGTATCTCATACTCAACCATCCCATAAAAGTCTCTCTCTGGGAAAAGGCCTTTGTGAGTGGATCCGCCGTGTTGTCCTCTGAGTCTGCTCTCCTAACCTCGATCCCCTGGAGATCAACCATCTCCACGATCAGGTGACACTGCCTTAGAATATGTCTGGATCACTGATGGGACGGGCGTTCCTTGGCATAAGCCATAACTCCATTGTCACACAATGGGAGGAACGAAGTTCATCTCATGAACTAATATACACCCAGACTTCCTCTTTGGTAGCATCTTTGGTAGCGATGTATCCAGCCTTTATCGTCTAATATGCCACGGTATCTAGCTTGGAACTCTTCCAACATACCGTCCCTTTACTGAGGGTAAAGACAATGCCTGTGACTGACATTCAGTCGTCCTTATCACCCTGGAACCTTTCCAGTGATTCTCCCCAGGATCGATTGATACCATCTCATTATAACTAGTGAGAGTCCTAACATCCAATTAGATCTATCTCATAGATCCAAAACCCAGGATTTAGGAGGTATCATCTTGATCCTATATGGAGAATCCTTGTGATAAGCGGAGATTGACCGAGCGTAGCATAGGAAACTCCTTCCCTATCAAGAGTATGTCATCCACGTACTCTACGAGGATCACTACCATACTCTCTACTACCTTTTTGTATATACTAGGTTCATCTACCATTTTGATGAAGTCAAACTCTTTGACTACCACATCAAAACAGATGTTCCAACTCCGCGATGCCTGCTTTATCACATAAAACATCTTGCTCACGTTTCCGCTGATCCCATTGTCTATGAAGCCCTCTGGCTGTGTACTTATAGACGTTCTCTTCTAAATCAATATTTAGATAAGCAGTCATGACACCCAACCACCATATATCGCAGTCATGATATGCAGCAATGGCAAGTAGGATCCGGATGGACTTAAGCATAGGCACTGAAAAGGTTTCATCATTTTCCACGCTTGGCCGATGACGAAAACCTTTAACAAGTCTAGCTTCGAAAGTCTCAACTTTTCCATATACACCAAGTAATCTTCTCAAGATATACTTGCTCCTGATGGGGATTTAACCCTTCAGATATAACAGCCAAAGTCCATACTTTGTTGGTGTACATGGATTCCATCTCAGATTGCTAAGCATCCAGCCATTCTTACAGAGTCCCTACTCTTGATGGCCTGCTCGAAACTAGTTGGGTCATCATCTCATGATGCAATCCTCACTCCCACTATCATCGAGAAACCGAAGTATCTCTCAGGCGGATGAGGAACCCTACCAGATCGGCGGAGAGGCTGAGGTTCGTTGGAATCTACTGAATCCTTTGGTTCTATCAAATCATCAGCTGCAGTTTGTATAGCTGGAACATTTCCAATTCTACATAACTGACCTTGCCTAGATCTTGTCCGGATTTTGCTTTTGACATAGGCCGGACAACCCAAATCTTAACAAGCTTAAGATATGGACTCTTCCCTTTCCATATCACATATGAAGTGGTAGGCAACTGATTTGATTTGAACCCTATTCAATAGGTATGCAACTTCATAAGTGCATAACTCCCAAAAGGAAATAGGTAACTCAGTAGTACTCATCATAGAGCGCACCATATCTAATATGGTATGATTGCTCCGCCCCGATATACCATCGTGCTATGGTGTATGCGGAGGAGTAATGCTGAGAGAGAATCTCATTCTCTTTTAGAATAATCCAGGAATTCCGTGCTCAAGTATTCTCCTCCTCGATCACATCAAAGGACATAATACTTATACCCGTTTTTTTGGTTCTCTACTTCTAACTTATATTCTGTGAATATCTCAAAAGGTTCGGACTTGTGTTTCAACAGAAACATATGTCTGAATCTTGAGAGATTATCAGAGAATGTAATGAAATAGAAAGAACCGGTCTTGGCATGTGTAGACAGGGGACCTGCATACATCAACATGTATCATCCCAAGAGTTCACTAACTCTTTCTCTGTTTCCAGTAAACAGAGCTATGGTCATCTTATCTCTGTGACATGACTGGCAAGTTTCACAAGATGTAAATTCAAACTGATTTAAATATGCATCTAAATATAACTTCAGCTAGTCGGGTCGCATTGATATGACCTAGTCTACAATACCTCAAGAAGGAATCGTTCATATCTGAACTCTTCCTCTTGTGTGTGTTCTGTATACTAGGAACTGTAGTTTGATTTAGAACGTCAATGCTTTTAGATAACGTGCCTGATCCGATCAACTTTTGATATAAGAAATGTTCAAAACATTATCCAACAATACAAAATTATATCCTTCTTTAATAAATAAAGAGACTGATATGATTTTGTACATCAGGTTCGGTATCTAATAGCATTTGTTCAGAATCAATGTATTGGTAATACAGGATGACAGTGACCAACAGACTTGGCTGCAACACTTGCACCGTTTTCTGCCTCATGAAACTTATCACCCGTTCTCAGTTCTCTACCTTTCTGTAGCCCTATGTAACAGATTACATTTGCGGGATCCTGATCCAGTATCTAATACCTAGGACGTAGAGGACACTGAGAAACAGTTCTGTATAATGAACACACCCGAAGATGATGCATCAGCATGCACTCTCTTCGTTTGGGCGGCACGGGAATTCTGGTAATCCCCAATTTCCTGCTCTGTCTTATAATAATTATAAGTTGGAGCGGGACCAACGTTCCCCAGCTCAGTATAACAAGCGGGTTCGGTCAATACATCCGTATTATTATCTTGATTAAAGCGTGACATGGTCGCTACCAGGAGAGAGTGAGAAGAAAACACTTTGCGTGCGCTCTTGCAAGATTAGATTGGTTATATATTTTATCTAATCAGGATGGCTCCCACTGTTTTTATCAAATCTTCCTTCAAACCCTAAAAGGAAAGACTAGCCGGGATTAATTACACACTACAAGTTCGCAAATCTTTCAGCCAGGCCAGTGTCGGTACTTTGAGGGAGGTCCCCCGTGCTTTCGCACGAACCTAATTAATGTAAACCTTGTTTTCCCAGAGGCGTAACCTCGTTGACACCTTTCTAGACACCTACTTGATCGGCTAATTGTAATGTGTAAAACTCTCCCAGGAGTAACAATTACTCGCAGCGGGTATCGGGATCCAACTATCTCATACAAGGTATGCAATCTCATTGCAAATTTCAACACTTGAAATTCCCGATAATTTTGCCCCTAGCGTCCTATGACCTTGACGCAGGCCAACAAACCATAGTGCGCTAGTCAAGTTCAACCCGTCATTTCCTGATTGAATTAAACCCACCCGCACGACACTTGACGCGGGCCAACAAAGTCGCACGACTACCCTAATCCAATCTGCATCATATGCATAAGCAGATAAATACTAGTTAGCTACCGCACACTATGCGTTGACGCAGGCCAACAAACGTAGCACGAATACTAACTACTACTTATCTGAAATGACGGAGGGCTACGACAGGTTTTTCTGAAAACCTATTGCGTAATGAACTTGATATCGTTGTAGAATCAAATGATTTTAAAATGGAGTATTTTTTAGGCTTTTCTAGTTTTGCTAAAGGGGTCACTCCCGGTGAAGGGATCGTCGGCCCTTTCCTCGTCGAATGAGGTGCGGGATATATCATATATATCACTGTGCAAAGCAGAAACTATAGAAGCAATCAAAAAACAAACCGAGGGTTGTAGCATCTGCCAGTTATTGCTAAAGGAGTCACTCCCGGTGAAGGGATCTCGGTCCTTTCCTTATCGAATAAGGTGCAGGATGTTCTACAAGGAACACCGCGATGCAAAGCAAGAACTGTAGCTACCTGTTTTATTTAGAAATTCGATTCCACAACATCTTAGGTTTCTTTTCTTTCATTAATCACATTAATGAAGTCCCATCATTTATATCACCTAAACATCACAGATAAATACGACGTACACTTATGCCATCCGCATTCGCCTCGATGTCCCCTCGTGCACCGTTAGGTTAGGTAACTAACGGCAGAGCGGGGCAGGGCTAGCGCGGGTGTAAAGCATAAGTAACGCCTATATAATATATCATATATACTATATACTGTATTTATCACAGAACATCAAATGATCACATCACAGATATCGCAGCAGAAGAAACATATGAAATATTGGATATACTAGGACGTCCGTGTTTTCAATACGAGCCAGTATAAAACACGGATTCCACGGTCATGATGACTAGCCAAACCCACACCCCTAGACCCCTACGAGAGCAGCAAGCAACCCTACCAATTCTAGAGTTAGGAGACCCGGACTCGACTCCTCGAGTTGGTCTCCCACTGGACTCCAGAACCCGGTTGCTTGTGCCCTCCTCCTTGGGTCTATCCTAGTGCGGAAAAGAAAATAATATACATCAACGGTGATATCTTCCGCAACCTGGAAGTGCCCCAATAAAAGATTATTACATACAAGTTTTTACATGAATGAAAATGAAAAACACTCATCTCACATAAAAAAAACCCCGGCTATTCAAACACGACGATCCAATATAACATATCCAGCAACACATAACATCACATGTCATCAACGTAAGTAAATATGCGCATCCCAATTATCGTTGACATATAGCAACGAAACCGGCGATATCACATATTACACTTACGGTCACAGAAAAGAAAGTGTAAAACTACAACAGTTGCAATCCGCAACCTCTTTAGACATCGCATGCCTAATCAAATGAATTCCTTAGACATCGCATGCCTAACAATTATAAACCCCGCATTTTAGTCTCATTATCAAAAACTCTTTTCAATATCAAGTCGGGCAATTCAGCAAGATTCCCGACATCCTGATCGAATGCTCGTCGCAAACTTTAGTAGACGGCTGCACCCCCGACGCCGTCGACGAAGTGCACCAAGGCGGAGCACCGCTGCCGCGAGCACCCGAACGGATGCTTTCGGCGACGGGGTTCTCCTACAGTCACTTGGTCGGGGCTATGGGGTGAGGCTGTCTATTAAGTTTACCCGGTGAGTATCCGCGTACGCTACGTGATTGCGACGGACTTTTGATCGCATCAAAATTCCGTGGCAACCGATCATTTGAGACTAAAGTGCTATGTTTATAACATCCAAATCAGTTATCTCATAACTACTTGTGGATTCCAAGTGTTGTATCACATTCCAGATAAATAGAAAATGTTAAACTTTCCGATCGAACAATCAAACACCCAAGTTTTCCCGAAACAGCTCAACACATGAAATAAGTTTAAAACATTCACTTTATGCCTCGGTACCAACGGTCCAGCCGTAGAGGGGTCAAGCCAACGCCTCACATGTGGCACGCCGTACTGCCCCAAACCCTAAGGTTCAAAGGGCAGTTCAAGACGGTCACATAATCGAGTTAAGGTTTGTTGTCTTCTAGAGGGACCATCGCGTTACTTGCACTACTTAGAACGTTATTAAACCACGGAAAGATCCAACAATTGGAAATTTCCCGGCAGGGAAAAAAGTGGGTATCTATATCCGGTCGAACTTTTTAACATGTTCTAAAAATATCCGGAAAAACACAGACGAAGTTAAACTTCCCGATCGAAACACCGAGTCCCCAATACAACCCAGAAAACTCAACTCTTGAGTAGAAGTTAAAAATTCCCAGAAAATACAGCACTAAAAGATAGGAATTACTGTGCAATTTCCATAAGCTGATGTGACTATATGGCCGCGGAACCGCCGCACGAGCCATGCTCGTGCCGTGCTTCCGCGGCGCTTTAGTGGATTCATGAGCACGTGCTGCACAGTATTTCTTACAATTCCCTGCTGATGTTTCTGCATATTTTTAATTCACAAAAATCCCAGTTTTTAAAAATTGTACAGAGAAGGCTTAGAATTAGGGTTTCGGGGTTCGATCGGGTTTCTAACATCGTCTACGCATCGCCTAAGGCTCTAGCTAGGCTCTGATACCATTGTAGGGTTCCTAGGCACACCCATGAGGTTCTACAGGTGATCAAACATGGCCAATTCAAAAAATTCCATGTGCCAAAGAACCCTAAGCGAAGATCGTTACTAGAGGATAGGCGAAACAAGCAACTAGTTAACAACTTAACTAATAAGTGAATGGAAATACAACCTTTGTAGATCCGGTCCACCACTTCTTTAGCTCCGAGATGACGTCCCTTCACTGCGATCATCGGGGTCGTGGACTCTAGCGTCGGTTTCATCGGGAAAATGAGCGGGCTAGGTCGTTGACTTCGATGCCGAAGATGATCTACGTCGAGGCAACTCTAACTCAAGCTCCATCTTCACTAGCTCATGGAACTTGTCAAGAAAACACTCTATACTACATGGCAAGTGGTAGAGGATGAAGAAATAGGAAGTGGGTTCACTTTGGATTTGGATTTCTCACTTGGAATCATCACTTGACATTTTTCTAGCAAGCTTTTCTTTTCTTCACTTGAAGAAGAAGATAAAGAAGAAGAAAAAGAATAGAAATTATTACACAAAGAAAATCAAGTGATGGTTATCATTTAGCAACCATGGTTAAGTGTAGAGAATAAACTAGAGTTTAGTTAAAATGGTTAGGTTAAGAATAAAAACAAATGGCTTAGACTTTGTCAAAGGTGTTATGAAGCTTCATGAAGCTTCAAGTCAAAGTGAGAAAGCCGCCACCATTTGTTTTAGTTTCTTGCCAAAAGTAAATAAATGAAATAAATAAATAAGGCAAAGGAAACCCTAACCATTAACCAAACATGGTTTAAACCAACATACTCCCAAGTTTGCATGCATCATCAAACATGATACAATCTTGTGCACAAAAATATATCACATATACAATGTGCACTTCAAGTGAGAAAATCCATCTTAAGTGAACCAATACTAATTAATGCAAAGTAATATATCAAATATATAATTATGCATTAAATCATTAAATCAACACTTGATTTAATGATCCGGTCATACTGCATATAACCGACTAATATCAAGTGTATCAATGTATCGAATCAACATTTGATTCGGTAGCCCGGCTATATCACATATAACCGTCCCATGATACATATCGCGAGAATAGAATACAGTATCACATACTGGTATTATTCTCGGTCCCGCACATATCTCATATGTGCTCCTATTTCGTTTCGCTTGAGCCAGGAAAGCTCTGTGTAGGACTCTAAAGACTCGTCAATACGCCGGCAGCAGGTGATGATCAGATCAAACACCCACAAGCCGCAAACGGTCTGCTAAACGTAACGGCCACCCGAGTAATGTACCCAAAAACCACCGTTTTGCAACCAGTAACACTCCTGTGAATCCAACCAGTAACACTTACCGTACAGTCCGGTCTGATCGTCTGATATGTCGCATATCTCGCCTAGGGGTGGTAAACGTCAGACCCCAGTAGCTCGATAAGTCGTGTCGATATGAGGTCTATAACAGTTCAAGATACTACTGGTAACACTTACCAGTAAATCTCAGCAACCCTGACCAGAGATTTCCGGTTATAGCCAATCGAACACAGCGCAACATCAACTCCCTATACCGGGAGAGACGAATCCCCTCCTATCGCTCATTGCCTCCATGTGATTCGGGACTGTACCCAAAAACCACCGTTTTGCACGCCCTCTTGGACGTGGTAAGGTGGAAATCAAAGCACAGTGGGAATCACACAAGACTCTATGACGATCTCGGATCTACAGACTAACCTGTACCAGTGTCACCAGAGAACTGCCATCTGACGTAAGGTATAATACCATCTGGGAGTTCTCGGCGAGTCCGTACAGTGTACCCAGTCTCTACTGGGCACCCGTATATCATCTCTGATGTCAAACACCAATGGATATGGGATCATCCATTGCCCATCTGTATGGGTCGAGAAGGTATACGCTAGTCTACTCTGGTATATCGATGCCCCGTCTCGATACACCCACGACTAGGGACCTTGAAGGATGTACTTATGGACTACCATGTCCCCACTAGTATGATCTGCATCATAGTCCAGGTAGTCAAGTACACATCCTAAGGGCTTTACCAACATGTAACAGAGAGACAATCAGTGTACACGTTAAGGTAAAGTGCAACCAGATAGCATACTATCATGTCGAGCAAGAAAGTCCTCCCTATATATGTCCCAGCATCCACTACAATATACATCCTATGTACAGTAATGGCCTCTAGGGCATACATATAACTAACACCGCGGCCGGGTATAGCACGTGTCGGTGGGAAATTTTACCAAAACTCCGGCGGTCCGCATATCGTTGACTAGGTCTTTTTCTTAGGGGGTATTTTTGTAATAGCAGATGTGCGAGTCATTGTAACCCTAGGGTTTCCTATCCTCTATAAATAGGAACTCTAAATCTTGTATTAGCTATGCCTCCTTTCATTAATATATTTTAGAATTCTTTTGGAGAGCATCGGTGCCTCTTTTCATTTCATGAATTCAGATCTGACAACCCTGTGTTGATGTTTGGAGAGAGCCATCTGTTAAGTAGGTTATTTTTCATTCTTTGCCCTAGGTAGATTTAATTCCTTGCCCTAGATAATTGTTTAGAGTTAGCTTTGGGGAAGGCTTTTGAGAGATGAGATCTCTCATCCCTTTCTTACCCATCATATATAATCAATAGGACTCCATGCATACACGCACACACCGCGTCCTACGGCACCCTATCCCTCGAGGTAGCGGTGATACCGTAGTATAAAGGCCCGGTTGCGCGTGTTTTTCATGGAGGTTAGGGTAAGGATTGATAAAGGAAGGACAAGAACCTAGAGGAAGGAACACCGGATCTAATCCTTTTTATTGATAATTACCATAACTCCTCATAGATCTTCATTTGGGTATAGAAAGCGTTGAGATTTATTTACATTTCCAAACCATTCCTAAACCTAACCCTAGCAAGATTTAGATCTAGATTAATTTAGTTTTTAGATAGATTTAGTTTTTAGATTTAATAAATCAATCCGACTCCCATCGAAATTAACTCGTTTGAGCGATTAGGAAATTCACAACATCCCTGTGGACCGACCCGTACTCACCGGCTAGCTACCAAGCGACGCCGTTCTTGATTGCGGTAATATATTTTTGATCAATAAAATCTCTTTAATCAACACGCACACATACACGCATACATTTTATTTCTTGTACGTATATGGGGATATGTATATATATATATACACACATAGGTATGCGAATATGTATATATATATATATATACATGGATGATGAGGATAGTATATGGGACTTAGAGATGAGTCGATGTAATTGGGCATGATGCCATGAGATCGGTGATGTGATTTGGTTCGTATTTTGAGATACGACATGATTTTATAGCGGATCTTTAGGCGATGTGTTTTCAGACACACGCATATATATTATTGATGGTATCAGTATGTACTAGACGTAGATCAGTACCCAGCTCATGATATATGATGATAAGGATACCAGTTGAATAATGAGATAAATGTGATATTGACCCGTACCCTGATTTGGGATGCCGTACGATGGATTTACCGTACGAGATATAATTATGATGATAGATCCGCACTCTTGAATCGAGGATGTCATATGATATATATATTGTATCGTACGCGATACTATTGAGACGAGATCACCGACTATTATATATATATATATATATATATATATATATATCGACTCAGAGTTAGGTGGATTTCCTTACCCTTTCGACTAGTCTGTTGGTTTAGTCCTGTAGTTACTTAGTAGATTTTAGACCGAGCACGAGTCATACTTATTTCCAAAACTAAAGAATCGTGAGTATTTTAAAGACAGCTCAAGGGATACTACGGATATTCAAAGGATGTACTTTTTCATAAAAACAATGTAGCCCTATTTTCTAAACACCACGATTCGTGCGATTTCAGATATCAAAAACTGTATGACTCGTATATAGGAATGTATATTTCATTATTGCTGCATTTACTATTCATTGCCATTTATTCTGCTGTTCGCATTGCATTGCATGCCTATATATATTTTCATGAGAAATGATGAAATCTGTTGTTAGGACATTCGCACCATTACCGATGATGCGTATGCTCCACGTACACTTGCTTGCTGGCTCACACACATCTTCATCAGTAATTGCTATGTCACGTACACTTTAGAGAATATTATTTCATTGACATAGCTTGCTAGCTGATAGTTCCTATATGTTATTGCTTTCATGTGCTAGTTTAGATATTGCATTCTTTATTTAGATACCCATGCATTTTATATTCATTTGTCATGCAATGTTATAACCTTATGGTAACATGAAAGCAATTACCGGATAGCCGGAGCCTTAGATATTGATATTTGATGATACAGGCAAGTCCGGATAGCCGGAGCCTGAGATATTGAGATTTGACGATATAGACCAGTCCGGATAGCCGGAGCCTGAGATATCGAGATTTGAGATTTATATTTTGTGTCGATGATTGACACTGATTTTCTGCATGATTTCATTGATGATACTCAATTTTATACAGAAATCTCACTGAGATAAGAAAACAGTTTCCACATTTAGATGCATTCTGTTTTCATACATTCATACATCATATTTATGATATATTGCTACCTGAGGCACTGACACGAGCACATGGGATTACACTTATGCATAGATATTTACCCCTGCCATTTTATTATGCTTCAAGCCATATTATTATTTGAGGATATTATGATCGTATGACCTAGGATTGAGTCATACATACGATTACTACTCGGTAATATTTTCTACTCATGAGTTAGCAACTCACCCCCGTTGTGCCACAGTTCTTGCAGCTTTTTGCCGTACAGGTTTCATTGCGGCGTTCTGGCACACTGCTTCCATTCCGGGTGATTGTTTTGGTAAGTGGGTTCACTTGCATCGTGACCACCATTGTACTTTTATTATATTTCAGTTGTATTTAATAAACTCCATCAACCAGACCAGTTTATTTATTAACCATAGAAGACTAGTTGTTTATTCTTTCGACTTTAGAGTCGCGTGTTGTATTATTATGTTGTTTCTTGATGATTTTGAGTTTCCTTTTGAGTTTTGATCCTCGCCCTTCGGCGTTGTATATTATATTGCTTGCGTGGTTGTGGCCGCCAATTGGCGAAGAGCTAGCTCCCGCTTGAGAATGCCTTTATGTATATTATGCATGTTTGTACCCGTTTGGGGCCAGTATTTACAATGGAGACTCTGCCGAAATTTTCGGAAAAGACTTGATGTTTTAAAGATGTTTACTACGACTTTCAAAGTGATTTATACGCAAACTTTTAAACGAATTTTCCTTCACTTTCTTCTTTTAAATGGTTTAGATTTCTGGGATTTTGGCTTACTTGAATTAGATGGGGTCCTATAGACTTCATATGATTCAAGTGCCAGTCACGTGCCATTTCGGTGTTAGTTATATGTATGCCCTAGAGGCCATTACTGTATATACGATGTATATTGTAGTGGATGCTAGGACATATATAGGGAGGAATTTCTTGCTCGACATGATAGTATGCTATCTGGTTGCACTTTATCTTAACATGTACTCCGATTGTCTCTATGTTACATGTTGATAAAGCCCTTAAGATATGTACTCGACTCCTGGACTATGATGAGATCATACTAGTGGGGCCACGGTAGTCGACGAGTACATCCTATAACTGTTCCTAGTCGAGGGTGTATCGAGACAGGGCATCGATACACCAGAGTAGACTAGCCTATACGCATCTTGACCCATATGATGAGCGATGGATGATCCCATATCCATCGGTGTTTGACATCAAGGATGGTGTACGGGTGCTCAGTGGAGACTGGGTACAGTGGACGGACTCGCCGAGAACTCCCAGATGGTATTATACCTTACGTCAGATGGCAGTTCTCCGGTGACACTGGTACAGAGTAGTCTGTTGACCCGAGATCGTCATAGAGTCTTGTGTGATTCCCACTGTGCTTTGATTTCCATCATACAACGTCTAAGAGGGCGTGCAAAAAGGTGGCTTTTGGGTACAGTCCCGAATCACATGGAGGCAATGAGCGATAGGAGGGGATTCGTCTCTCCCGGTATAGGGAGTTGATGTTGCGCTGTGTTCGATTGGCTATAACCGGAAATCCCTGGCCAGGGTTGCTGAGATTTACTGGTAAGTGTTATCAGTAGTTTCTCGAACTGTTATAGACCTCATATCGACACGACTTATCAAGCTACTGGGGTCTGACGTTTACCATCCCTAGGCGAGATATGCGACATATCAGACGACGAGACCGGACTGTACGGGAGTGTTACTGATTGGATTCATAGGAGAATGTACAGGCTTACTTGTTGATCTTCTGAGCGCTCAATACCTGGGTGGCTGTTACGTTTAGCTGACCGCTTGCAGCTTGTGGGTGTTTGATATGATCATCACCTACTGCCGGCGTATTGACGATTCTTTAGAGTCCTACACAGAGGTTTCTTGGCTCAGGCAAAACAGAGTAGGAGCACATATGTGATATGTGCGGGACCGAGGATAATGCGGTATATGATACCGTATTGGATTCTCGCGATATGAGATATCGGCCGGGTATATGTGATATAACCGGGTCATCGTATTAGTCGGTTATATGCGATATAGCCGGATTGTCGGATCAAGTGTTGATTAGACAATTTAATGTATAATAATATATATGATATATTAAATTACATTATCTAATATTAGCTCGCTAAAAGATTCATTTTCTCACGGGATAATACATTGATATATATGCGATATATGTTAATTGTATTATTTTCTATTGTTACAAAATATATTGTATATGTGATATATAATATTGTAACATGTTAGGGTTACAAATTTAACAATGGATTAGGGTTTAAACTTGGTTAGGGTTTGGATTAGGGTTAGCTTTTGCATGAAGCTTCATGAAGCTTCCATGAAGCTTCATGAAGCATTGACTTTATGGTTGCTTGATATTTTTTGTGAGATATTATGTTAACCCAATCCAAACCATTAACTCTAGTTAACTCTCTACAAGGGTTAACTCTTTCATGCTTAACCCTTGGTTAGATTTGTAACCACCACAATAGTTCATTGTTCATCACAAAAGGATTAAGTTATCATCTTCATTCATCTTCTTCTTGCTTGAGTTTCTTCTTGAAAAAGCTTTCTTTTGTGATGAAAGTGAGTGAGAAAAAGATTATAAATGAGAGAAAAAATCCTACTTCATCATCCTCATCTATCCTTGCCATTTAGATGAGGGTGTTCACATCATTTCATGAGTGATAGCTTGTGTTAACGAAACTTCAAGGTAGATCATCTATGTTATCGAAGATCGGAAGCAAGACTGTATCTTTCTCTTCGTGAAGCCTCTCGAGAGTCCGGAACACGATGATCGCAGCGAAGGGACCTCAACACGGGGCTTAAGAAGTGAAGGACCGGATCTACAAAGGTTGTAATCTCTCTCACTTAGTGTTAAAGAGTTTAACATGCTAGTTTTCGCCTAAACCCTAGTTTAAAGATCCGGCTTCGGGTTGTTCGGCACGGCTAAAATTTTAATCGGGCATGGTTGATACCTCGTAGACCCTTGTGCGCGTGCCTAGCAACCCTACAGTGGTATCAGAGCCAAGCTAGAGTTTTAAGCGAAGTCTAGACGAAGTTTAAAGTCCGATCGAACCCGGATAACCCCAAAGTTTACCCCTCTCTGGATAATTTTCAAAAAGTTGATTTTTTATGAATTAAAAATGCTCAGAAAAACAAGCAGGAAAAACTAAAAATTACTGTGAAGTACAGTCCACTAAGTCAATTATTTGACCGCGGAACCACGGCCAAACCAAGGGTTTGGCGGCGGTTCCGCGGCCAAAATTTGGACTTAGTCCCTGGAATTTCATATATTTATTATTAGGTCCTTTCTTGGCAATTTTTTCTGGGAATTTTTTAATTCCACTCAAGTGTTGAGTTTTCTAGGGTTGTATTGGGGACTAGTTGATTCGATCAGATAATTTAACTTTGTCTAGTTTGTCCGGGTAATTTTTAGAAACTGTTAAAAAGTTCGGATGGATATTAATAACTCACTTTTTCCCCAGTCCGGAAATTTTTCAAAAGTTGGATTTTTTTTCTCGAGTTTGAAACTTTCTAAGTCGTGCAAGTAACGCGGTGGACCCTCTAGAAGACAACAAATCTTAACTCGATTATGTGACCGTCTTGAACTGCCTCTAAACCTTAGGGTTTGTGGCAGTACGACGTGCCACATGTGAGGCGTTGGCTTGACCCTTCTACGGCTGGACCATTGGTACTGTGGCATGTGATGGATGTTTTTAAACTGATTTCAAGTGTTGAGATTTATTGGGGAAATCTTGGGTGTTTGATTATTCGATCGGAAATTTTAACATTGTCTATTTATCTGGAATGTGATACAATATTTGGAATCCACAAGTAGTTATGAGATAACTAATTTGAATGTTATAAACATAGCACTTTAGTCTCAGATGATCGGTTGCCATGGAATTTTGATGTGATCAAAAGTCCGTCGCAATCACGTAGCGTACGCGGATACTCGCCGGGTAAACTTAATAGACAGCCCCGACCAAGTGACTGTAGGAGAACCCCGTCGCCAAAAGCATCCGTTCGGGTGCTCGCGGCAGCGGTGTTCCGCCTTAGTGCACTTCGTCAACGGCATCGGGGGGTGTGGCCGTCTACTAAAGTTTGCGACGAGCATTCGATCAGGATGTCGGGAATCTTATTGAATTGTCCGACTTGATATTGAAAAGAGTTTTCGATAATGAGACTAAAATGCGTGGTTTATAATTGTTAGGCATGCGATGTCTAAGGATGTAACACTCGAGCCCAATAATACTATTTATATTACTAGTTAAGGGTTATATATATTGCTCCTTTCCAATTATTCTGTTTTTTCTGGGGTTTATTGCTAAATTTTAACCGGTTAAGTCATTTTGGCACATAACAAATTTTAACTCCTAAAATGAAATTTAAAATGTCCATGTTGGCCTACTCGCCGCCACTAGTCGCGTGGTAGCGTCCGCGTGTCGAGATTCCGTTCCGTTTGGCTAAACGGGCAAGTTTGGACGACTACGCGCGCGTGCAAGTGTCCGACTTGGGGGAATGCATTTTAATCATTAAACACCTCTTTTCAAAATTTGGAACCCGCTTAAAATCCTATAATTTGAATTTGGAACATTTGGGCGCAACCCGGGCGCGATTTGGAAATGTTTCATTTCGCGCCAAAAAGGCCCATTTAATTTAATATACTAAAACTAAAAAAATATACACGAATATTTTTCCTTAACAGTTAATCTTTCTCAAATTCTTCGAATTTATTTTCAAATCCCTTTTTAAAAATCTCGTGGCCAATCACAGCGGGGGAATGTACCCGCGTGGGCCCCGCCTCCCTTTCCCTATCTCTCTCTCTCTCTTCCCTCAATCTCTCTCTCTTTCTCTCTCCAATCTCCCTCTCTCTCTTCTTATATCTGTTAACCCCATGCAGCCGCCTCCCCACTCATCTTCTCCCATCGCGAGAAACCCACACGAAACCCTAACCCTAGCCCTCGCGACCTCACCGCCGACCTCCCCGTGACCTCGTCGCCGCCATCAACACCTCCTCGACCTAGCCGCACCTTCCTCCTCTCGTTATCCCGCCGATTCCCGCACCTGCACCCAACCCGACGACACCTCCAACCCCCGCAGACCTCGCCGTCGACGCCACCTCCCGTCGCCGACGACTCCCGCGACACCCTCTCATCCTCCTCGTCACTACCTCGTCATCACCTCCCTCCTCTCCTCGCTGGACCACCACCAACCTGCAGCCGACCCTGCACCTACCCCGGGTCGCCGGGAACCGCGCCGTCGACCCTCGTCGACGCCACCTCCGACCACCTCCCTTCCCCCTCGACCACCAGAGTCGACTACCACCCTTATACTCGCTGCAGCACCCTCTTTCCAGCGAACTCAAGATTTCCAGCCATCGTTGTTCGTCGTCGCTGCCTCGCCGGCGTTCCAGCGCCGTCGAGCCCGCCGTGGTCGCCCCCGGGTACCTCTCTGTAAGCACCCTTCATCTTTCCTTTGTGCAAAATCCCCCCGCTGATCTTATTGCCTGTATCATTGTTGCTAACCTCGTTGCCGATGACTTTGCCGGAATCCGACCGTGCCGTCTTTGAACCCGACGCTCCAGCGAAGTACCATGGTCCGTGTGATCCCGTTGTTCTCTGTTGGGACTCGATCCGAAGTCCGTACACCCGTCTCAAGGTTTCTGCTGACGTCGCATCCGTGTTTTCCGGTTTGCGAAACCGTCGAGGCAAGTATCCGAATACTTGCTTTAACATGCTACAAACTTAATCATCATATTATAACCACACAGCTATTTATAACATCGATACCTTTTATAAC
This sequence comes from Agapanthus africanus, assembly GCA_030015575.1. Taxonomy (NCBI): domain Eukaryota; kingdom Viridiplantae; phylum Streptophyta; class Magnoliopsida; order Asparagales; family Amaryllidaceae; genus Agapanthus; species Agapanthus africanus. The sequence continues at coordinate 216,804,573 of JASDDO010000004.1, forward strand.
TTAGAATTGCTGGTCACAATTATCCGTAACTTTAAATCAATATAATCGTTGCTTGTATTAACCGGTCTGCTATTAATTCACACTTAACTAACTAAACCAAGTAGATCGTCCTCACTTCATTTGTTAAATCACCCATGAGACAATTATTATGCTTAGTTTAAATTCATGTAACTCCATTACGTATGTTATCGATATTGCTTCACCTTGTGGCTATTGCACCCCAAAGGTGCGTGAACCTGTTAATAAGAGAATACAAAACATCACTGTGTTGCATGGAATAATATGGTTAATTACTGTTTCCTGCTGCTGTTCATTATTTGATTGTACACCTGTTGTGAGCACATAATCGATTGCACTACATATTGGCCTGACCCGGCTACACACATACCAACTCATCCTGTTGTACCATGACATTACTTGTTTCATGATTTCATGCCTAATGCCGACAAACCCGACCATCCCTGCTGTCTATCCAGACAGACCTACTCTTACCGGATTTTGTGTTGGCATTAGTCCTTGACTACTGAATACCTGACCTGACATACATAGCTTGGGGGTATGGGGAAATCAAAGGTGAAACCGACTTGTAACTCAACAGTTCGATACATTGTTCTGATCAGTCTTACGGGCTTGGCCAGCTCCGGAGTGTTGATGCTGACATCACTCGTCCATCCTACTACCTTTTACTGCTTAGCGGCACGTCTCGGATTCAGCCCCGAGGGCTTTGACCGTGGTCCCGGGCACGCACGGGATACTATTGAGTTACATCGACGATTCATCAATTGGTTTCAAAGACTATAGAGTAAAAAACCTGATAGGACAGTTTGGACACCATTGCACATTACCCTGCTTGTTATTCCTTGCTACTGCTTTATTCATGTTCATACTTGCATTCCTTATTACCATGTTTATACTATATACTTGATGTCATGATGCGCTGACGTCTGGGTTTTGCATGGCCCAGATTCCGTACCACTGTCGACGACCGAGCAGGAGTACTTCAGCCAGCAGGCTGAACAGTGAGTCCTTGGGGTTTAGTTTATTTATTTCATTTCATTTCCAGATGTGAGCCCGCATTATGGGACGTACTGTTTATTCATTGTATTGGATCATTAGCTTCCGCACTTATTGTTTATTGATTCTTGTTATTATGGATTTGGACATGTATTAGATTAGTTGTTTTTATCTTGTTCTTGATATCCTTACAACCGTAATGTGACTGTGGATGGATACTTCCTACCCACAGGTAGCATGGTTGGCTATGTCACGTGCCCAATCTTGCGTACTCTGGGAAGCGGGGCGTGACAAAGGAATTCATTTGGTTAGGCATGCGATGTCTAAAGAGGTTGCGGATTCCAACTTTTGTAGTTTTACACTTTCTTTTCTGTGACCGTAAGCGGAGTATGTGGTGTATCGCCGGCTTCGTTGCTATACATCAACGACCATCGGGATACGCATACTTGCTTACGTTGATGATATGAGATATTATGTGTTGCTGTGATATGTTATATTGGATCGTCGCGTTCTGAATAGCCGGGGGTTTTATGTGAGATGAGAGTTTTTTCTTTTTCATTCATGTAAAATTCATTTGTATGTAATATTCTTTTATTGGGGCACTTCCGGGCTGAGGATGATGTCACCGTTGTATATTATTTACTTTTCCGCATTAGGTAGACCCAAGGCGGGGAGCACAAGTAACCGGGTTCTGGGGTCCAGTGGGAGACCATCTCGAGGAGTCGAGACCGGTCTCCTAACCCTAGAATTGGCAGTGTTGCTTGCCGCTCTCGTAGGGGTCTAGGGATGTGGGTTTGGCTATTCATCGCGACCGTGGAATCCGTGTTTTATACAGGCTCGTATTAAAACACGGACATCCTAGTATATCCAATATTTCATATATGTTCTTCTGCTGCAATGTTCTGTGATGAGATCATATTACTGCCTGAGACGAATGTTTATATTATATATATGAGATATATATTATATTGCAGATTTCGTTTCAAATGTGGTGCTTGTGAAGCATAATAAAATGGGACTTCATTAATGAGATTAATGAAAATAAAAGAAACCTAAGATGTTGTAGAAACTTGTTTAAAAACTGGTAGCTCTAGTTCTTGCTTTGCATAGCGGTGTTCCTTGTAGAACATCCAGCACCTTATTCGATAAGGAAAAAGCCGAGATCCCTTCACCGGGAGTGACATCTTTAGTGAAACTAGCAGATGCTACAAAATCGGTTTGTCTTTTGATTGCTTCTATAGTTCTTGCTTTGCACAGCGATATTTGTGAAATATCCTGCACCTTATTCGATGAGGAAAGGGCCGACGATCCCTTCACCGGGAGTGACCCATTTAGCAAAACTAGAAAAGCCTCAAAAACACTCCATTTAAAATCACTCGATTCTACAACGATATCAAGTTCATTACGCAAAAGGTTTTCTTAAAAACCTGTCGTAACCCTCCGTCATTTCAGATAAGTACTAGTTAGAATTCGTGCTGCGGTAGTTTGGCCTTCGTCAAGGCGTAGTGTACGGTAGCTAACTAATGCTTATCTGCTAGCATATGATGCGATTGGATTAGGGTATTCGTACGGCGTAGTTTGGCCTTCGTCAAGGGTCGTGCGGGTGGGTTTAATTCAATCAGGAAATGACGGGTTGAACTTGACTAGCGGACTATGGGTAGTTTGGCCTTCGTCAAGGTCATAGGACGCTAGGGGTAAAATATTATTGGGAATTTCAAGTGTTGAAATTTGCAATGAGATTGCATACCTTCTATGAGATAGTTGGATCCCGATACCCGCTGTGAGTAAGAGTTACTCCTGGGAGAGTTTTACACATTACAATTAGCCGATCAAGTAGGTGTCTAGAAAGGTGTTAACGGGTTACGCCTCTGGGAAAACGAGGTTTACTTTAATTAGGTTCGTGCGAAAGCACGGAGGACCTCCCTCAAAGTACCGACACTGGCCTAGCTGAAAGATTGGCGAACTTGTAGCGTGTAATTAATCCCGGCTAGTCTTTCCTTTTAGGGTTTGAAGGAAGATTTGATTAAAACAGTGGGAGACATCCTGATTAGATATATTAGATAACCAATCTAATCTTGCAAGAGCATACACTGAGTGTTTTCTTCTCTCTCTCTCCAGGTAGCGACCATATCACGCCTTAATCAAGATAATAATACGGATGAATTAACCGAACCCGCTTGTTATACTGAACTGGGGAACGTTGGTCCCGCTCCAACTTATAATTGTTATAAGAAAGAGCAGGAAATTGGGGGATACCAGATTTCCCGTGCCGCCCAAACGAAGAAAGTGCATGTTGATGCATCATCTTCGGGTGTGTTCATTACATAGAACTGTTTCTCAGTATCCTTTACGTCCTGGGTATGTGATACCGGATCAGGATCCCGCATATGTAATCTATTACATGGGCTACAGATAGGTAGAGAACTGAGAACGGGTGATAAGTTTTATGAGATAGAAACGGTGCAAGTGTTGCAGCCAAGTCTGTTGGTCACTATCACCCTGTATTACCAGAATACATTGATTCTGAACAAATGTTATTAGATACCGAACCTGATATACAACATCATATCAGTCTCTTTATTAGTAAAGAAAGGATATAATTTTGTATTGTTAGATAATGTTTTGAACATTTCCTATATCAAGAGTTGATCGGTTCAGTTACGTTATCTAAAAGCATTGACGTTCTAAATCAAACTGCAGTTCTTAGTATACAGAATACACACAAGAGGAAGAGTTCAGAAATGAACGGATCCTTCTTGAGGCATTGTAGACTAGGTCATATCAATGCGACCCGACTAGCTAAGTTATATTTAGATGCATATTTAAATCTGTTTGAATTTATATCTTGTGAAACTTGTCGGTCATGTCACAAAGATAAGATGACTATAGCTCTGTTTATTGGAAACAGAGAAAGGGTTAGTGAACTCTTGGGATTGATACAAGCTGATGTATGAAAGTCTCCCGTCTACACATCCCAGGACCGGTTCTTTGTACTTCATTACATTCACTGATGATCTCTCAAGATTCAGACATATGTTCCTGTTGAAACACAAATCCGAAACTTTTGAGATAATCACAGAATATAAGTTAGAAGTAAAGAACCAAAATACGGGTAAAAGTATTATGTCCTTTGATGTGATCAAGGAGGAGAATACTTGAGCATGGAATTCCTGGACTATTCTAAAGGAGAATGAGATTCTCTCTCAGCATTACTCCTCCGTATACACCACAGCACGTCGGTGTATCGGGGCGGAGCAATAGCACCCTATGTGATATGGTATGCTCTATGATGAGTACTACTGAGTTTCCTATTTCCTTTTGGGAGTTATGCACTTGAGAAGTTGCATACCTATTGAATAGGGTTCAAATCAAATCAGTTACCTACCACTTCATATGTGATATGGAATGGGAAGAGCCCATATCTTAAGTTTGTTAAGATTTGGGGTTGTCCGGCCTATGTCTGAAAAGCAAAATCCGAACAAGCTCGAGGTAAAGTCAGATCTGTGGAAGTTTATTGGATATCCCAAGCATTCGCAAAGGAATATCTTCTACCAAACCGAGAAACAAAAGTATTTTATTTCTCAACATGCCACCTTTGTGAAAGGGAATTTCTTATGAAGAAATTACTGGTCATGAGGTAGAACTGGAAGGAGTTCTAGCTATACAAACTACAGCAGATGATTTGGTAGAACCAAAGGATTCAATAGTAACCAACGAACCTCAGCCTCTCCGCCGATCTAGTAGGGTTCCTTACCCACCTGAGAGATACTTTGGTTTCTCTATGACAGTGGGAGCGAGAATTGCATCATGAGATGATGACCCAACTAGTTTCGAGCTGGCCATCAGGAGTGGGACTCTGTAAGAATGGCTGGATGCTTATCGATCTGAGATGGAATCCTTATACATCAACAAAGTATGGACTTTGGTTGCTTTATCTGAAGGGTTAAACCCCATCAGGAGCAAGTATATCTTGAGAAGATTACTTGGTGTACATGGAAAAGTTAAGACTTTCAAAGCTATGCTTAAGTCCATCCAGATCCTACTTGCTACGGCTACATACCATGACTACGATATCTGGCGGTTGGGTGTCATGACTGCTTTTCTAAATGATGTTTTAGAAAAGAGCGTCTATAAGTACATAGCCAGAGGGCTTCGTAGACAGTAGGAGCAGCGGAAACGTGTGCAAGATGCTTTATAGGATAAACCAGGCATCGCTGAGTTGGAACATCTGTTTTGATGTGGTACTCAAAGAGTTTGACTTCATCAAAATGGTAGATGAACCTTGTATATACAAAAAGGTAGTAGGGAGTATGGTGGTGATCCTCGTAGAGTACGTGGATGACATACTCTTGATAGGGAAGGAGTTTCCTATGCTACGCTCGGTCAATCTCCGCTTATCATAAGGATTCTCCATTTAGGATCAAAGTGATACCTCCTAAATCCTGGATTTTGGATCTATGAGATAGATCTAATTGGATATTAGGATTCTCACTAGATGTAGTGAGATGGTATCAATCGATCCTGGGGAGAATCACTGGAAAGGTTCCAGGGTGATAAGGACGACTGAATGTCAGTCGCAGGCATTGTCTTTACCCTCAGTGGAGGGACGGTATGTTGGAAGAGTTCCAAGCCAGATACCGTGACATACTAGACGATTAAAGGCAAGATACATCGTTACCAAGGATGCTACCAAAGAGGCAGTCTGGATATATATAAGTTCATGAGATGAACTTCGTTCCTACCATTGTGTGACAATGGAGTTGTGGCTTTAGCCAAGGAACCCCCGTCCCATCAGAAATCCAGATATAATTTTTAGGCAGTATCACCTGATCATGGAGATGGTTGATCTCCAGGGAGATCGAGGTTTGGAGAGTAGACATAGAGGACAACAGCGCGGATCCACTCACGAAGGCCTTTTTCCCAATAGAGACTTTTATGGGATGGTTGAGTATGAGATACTTCAACCGCAGCTAATTGTTGGGTATGTGATACCACAACAGATGGCCCTAGTGCAAGTGGGAGATTGTTAGTTATATGTATGCCCTAGAAGCCATTACTGTACATACGATGTATATTGTAGTGGATGCTAGGACATATATAGGGAGGACTTTCTTGCTCGACATGATAGTATGCTATCTGGTTGCACTTTATCTTAACATGTACTCCGATTGTCTCTATGTTACATGTTGATAAAGCCCTTAGGATATGTACTTGACTACTGGGACTATGATGAGATCATACTAGTGGGGCCACGGTAGTCGACGAGTACATCCTATAACTGTTCCTAGTCGAGGGTGTATCGAGACAGGGCATCGATACACCAGAGTAGACTAGCGTATACGCATCTTGACCCATATGATGGGCGATGGATGATCCCATATCCATCGGTGTTTGACATCAAGGATGGTGTACGGGTGCTCAGTGGAGACTGGGTACACTGGGCGGACTCGCCGAGAACTCCCAGATGGTATTATACCTTACGTCAGATGGCAGTTCTCCGGTGACACTGGTACAGAGTAGTCTGTTGACCCGAGATCGTCATAGAGTCTTGTGTGATTCCTACTGTGCTTTGATTTCCATCATACCACGTCCAAGAGGGCGTGCAAAAAGGTGGCTTTTGGGTACAGTCCCGAATCACATGGAGGCAATGAGCGATAGGAGGGGATTCGTCTCTCCCGGTATAGGGAGTTGATGTTGCGCTGTGTTCGATTGGCTATAACCGGAAATCCCTGGTCAGGGTTGCTGAGATTTACTGGTAAGTGTTATCAGTAGTTTCTCGAACTGTTATAGACCTCATATCGACATGACTTATCAAGCTACTGGGGTCTGACGTTTACCACCCCTAGGCGAGATATGCGATATATCAGACGACGAGACCGGACTGTACGGGAGTGTTACTGATTGGATTCACAGGAGAATGTAAAGGCTTGCTTGTTGATCTTCTGAGTGCTCAATACTTGGGTGGCTATTACGTTTAGCTGACCGCTTGCAGCTTGTGGGTGTTTGATATGATCATCACCTACTGCCGGCGTATTGACGATTCTTTAGAGTCCTACACAGAGGTTTCTTGGCTTAGGCAAAACGGAGTAGGAGCACATATGTGATATGTGCGGGACCGAGGATAATGCGGTATATGATACCGTATTGGATTCTCGTGATATGAGATATCGGGCGGGTATATGTGATATAGCCGGGTCATCGTATTAGTCGGTTATATGCGATATAGCCGGATTGTCGGATCAAGTGTTGATTCGATAATTTAATGTATAATAATATATATGATATATTAAATTACATTATCTAATATTAGCTCACTAAAAGATTCATTTTCTCACGGGATAATACATTGATATATATGCGATATATGTTAATTGTATTATTTTCTATTGTTACAAAATATATTGTATATGTGATATATAATATTGTAACATGTTAGGGTTACAAATTTAACAATGGATTAGGGTTTAAACTTGGTTAGGGTTTGGATTAGGGTTAGCTTTTGCATGAAGCTTCCATGAAGCATTGACTTTGTGGTTGCTTGATATTTTTTGTGAGATATTATGTTAACCCAATCCAAACCATTAACTCTAGTTAACTCTTTACAAGGGTTAACTCTTTCATGCTTAACCCTTGGTTAGATTTGTAACCACTACAATAGTTCATTGTTCATCACAAAAGGATTAAGTTATCATCTTCATTCATCTTCTTTTTGCTTGAGTTTCTTCTTGAAAAAGCTTTCTTTTGTGATGAAAGTGAGTGAGAAAAAGATTATAAATGAGAGCAAAAATCCTACTTCATCATCCTCATCTATCCTTGCCATTTAGATGAGGGTGTTCACATCATTTCATGAGTGATAGCTTGTGTTAACGAAACTTCAAGGTAGATCATCTATGTTATCGAAGATCGGAAGCAAGACTGCATCTTTCTCTTCGTGAAGCCTCTCGAGAGTCCGGAACACGATGATCGCAGCGAAGGGACCTCAACACGGGGCTTAAGAAGTGAAGGACCGGATCTACAAAGGTTGTAATCTCTCTCACTTAGTGTTAAAGAGTTTAACATGCTAGTTTTTGCCTAAACCCTAGTTTAAAGATCCGGCTTCGGGTTGTTCGGCACGGCTAAAATTTTAATCGGGCATGGTTGATGCCTCGTAGACCCTTGTGCGCGTGCCTAGCAACCCTACATTCGGGTCATGGCAATCGCGTACAAGTATTTGATCGAACCCCTGCACGTACCACCGTACGACCCCTACATTCGTCGCCTGAACCGGGGAAACTCTCTGTGTGAGACTCTAAAGACTCGACAATACGCTGGCAGTGGGTTTAACCACGAGCACGTCAGCGGCACTAGCTGTACGTAACGGCTACCCAGGTAGTTGTCGAAAGGAGGGTCGACAATCAAGTGCGTCCCTACCCCTACTGAGCCTAAATGTGACAATTTCCGTACAGTCCGGTCTCTTCGTCAAAGAGTATCGCATATCGGGTCTAGGTGGTGGATAACGTCATGCCCCTACTAACCCGATAGGTCATGTCTGAGTTTAGCTCATCACCAACTGAGATACTACTGATCAACTATCAGTAAATCCCATCCACCGTGACCACAGAATTCTGGTGATAGCCAACTGAACACAGCGCGACATCGACTCATAATACCAGGAAAGACGAATCCCTGACAGTCGACCACTGCCTCTATGTGACTCGGGACTGTACCCAACTAAAACCTATTTGCATGACTCCTTTGAGCCGTGGTAGGATTGTAATCAAAGTACAGTGAGAACTCACATGAGACAAATGACGACTTCAGGTCAAAGGACTGATTTGTACTTATGCCACCTGAGAACTTCCATCTGACGATAGGTATAATACCATCTAGAAGTTCTCGGCGAGTCCGTCCAATGTACTCATCTCTAGTAAGCGCATGAATACTATCTTAGGTGTCACAGCACCGGTTGCTTGTAAGACCGGCCACCGCGTCTCGTCGGGATCTAGAAGCGTATACACTAGTCTACTCCGGAATATCGATGCTTAGTCTCGATACTCCCACGATTAGAGACATTTAAGGATGTGCTTATGGACAACCCAGCTCCCACATATATGATCGCCATCACAATGCTGGTCGTCAAGCAACGGTCCTACGGACTTCATCAACGATGAAAATAAACCAGATAATATAATATCCTTCATCAACGATGAAGATAAACACTATCATTTCGAGTAAGATTGTTATGCCTGTATAGGTCCTCCCTCAATTATCATAATCGCGTACTTGCGATCACAATAATTGCCTTGAGTGCATTATATCCAACACTAGTCACCATCGTATTCCGTATTTTGGGAAGCGAGGCGTGACAGTGAAACACTATACAACACGCTATCACTATTTTGAACATTCTTTGAATGTAATCGAGCTGAAATTTGGAAATGCAATGCATTTCCAGCTACAACAATTGACCTCGATTTTGTAAGCGAGTTTAAAGTGAGGATAATTATTTGATTGTTAAAAATCAACAAACATAGTTGAGAACCACAATAACTATACATGTTATTTACTCTGCCAAAAAAATTTCTGCTGCGTCTTATGTATAAGAAAGTTAATGACTACAAGTATTCATTATAAAGTTGTTAATGTTTTTTGCTTCTTGTTTATTAAGTTGCTTGATCATAAAAGATTTCTTCCATGTTTTATTCAGAGTATCAAGTAACTTGGTCAACAATAAACTATCTGATCTAAACTAGTACATCAAACTTTACCAACAACGTTAAATTTGCATTTCTATTTCAGTGTAATTTTGTACAGATGAGTGATATAACTTATTTTTATGCTTCCTAATCATGTATACCTCAACTTATATAACATGTTTTCGATCTTCCAAATTCTCTCAGTTGCTAATGCACTCAAGCTCAATCTTCTCTATGATTTATTCGCCTCATCAAAACCAATGGAATGCATCTAAATGACTGAATGATCAGACTAGAATAAATAGAAGTTACATTCTAACATAAAAAATCAATATATAGCCATAGGAAAGAATATTCCCTCTTCAAGCCTATTTTTTTTTTGCGCTTATGCATGGAAAATTTGAATCCATCTTTTTTGTTAAGGAAATCTGCATTTGATCACTTTTTGTAAGAAATTAATCCTCTGTCCTCCTATACTTTAAGTTAATATGCATTTGGTTTATTCTAAGTTTATCTTCAGATTCAAGCAATATATTTCGGATAAATTATCTATATAAATTTTTATACAAGTTATCACATTTAATCTAGATTGTACCGTAACATATACGGTTTCTTCTTCCTGGACACATATATGGATGGAAAATTAGAGGAGGTCTTTGATATGTTTACTTTGATATCTTTAGAAAATTGCAATCAGCCGTTTACTACTAATTTGTATAGATACATGCATGGAAAATTAGATAAGGCTCAGATGTATTTTGAAAAATTGCAGCCGACACTTTAACCATTACTTTATATACGTTCTAATCGATTGGATACACCCGTCCAATATTACTTTGCATTCGTGTGTGTGTGTGTGTGTGTATATATATATATATATATTAAAAGCAGTGAGTTGAATTATATCCTATTAAAATTATCAAGAGAGGAGTATATGAAGATGTGAAGATAATCGTTGTTTGAGGGAGGACAAACATCGACAGTAATCAGTGATGATGGCAGGAAGATTCCGGAGAATGTCTTTCCAAATTTCAAATGCAATCAGTGATGATGGCAGAAATTTTTGAATGCAATCTATCATTTGTTGAATACATGAAATATGTAGAAATATGTAAAGACGGATACTTTTATGGCATTCTTTTGAGAGAGAATAAAGAAATTTTCTAAATTGTTTCGAGAGAATTTAGGTTAAGCTTGAAACATTTGCCTGTAATAAAATTTGGTTACGATTCTGGCCGTGGAGAAGACGGAGATCATCTCGGCGCTACAATTCCAGCGTAGACGCATTATACGCAGACGGATGAACTGAAGTCCTTCTTTGTTGTAGCCAAGATACCACCGTCTGCTCCTCCGGAAGAAAATCCGGATGCCAAGATCTTCGTGACACTGTGTTTTTAGGCAACTTCCCAGGCCCGTGCTTGATGCTGAGACACTTGCTAGTTTTTTATGAAATGGAATCATCCTGCATGGAAAAACGAATTTGGCAGCGTATCTTCCCAACATGAAAGTTTTTGCCCCCACCCTTGAAGTACTTAATAAAAGCACATAGCTCCTGCCACTCAAATTGTCAATCCTGTCCAATATTGCAACAAATTATATGTATCTATAAGTGCCACTCTAGTATGATGGTAAAGCCCCATACTGTCGAGCAAGAGGTCTAGGATTCTGCTTTCATAATGTTACAAACTTATATTCAAGAAAAATATTCATGCATTCCATTGGACCTTAGGATCCAAACATTTCCAACTGTAACAGGTGGATACTGAAGAACTCGTTGCATCCCAAATTCCAGGTAACCAAATTGTTTTCTGCAAATGGGTCTATAACAATGATAGTTTTTGAATTGTAAACAATCAAATAACATAATTTTGAGTAACAAAACCTATGCGCATGGCATTCACTTTCCTAAAATTCCTCTTTTGCTGCATTCTATGTATAAGAAAATTAATCGCTACCTCAACACGTTATAAAATCTATATTATTTGTTATATGTTCCGTATTTGGACATTATATCATTCCTTTTAATGTTTTTTCATTGCTTTAACTTATTTTATTATGATGTTACTATTTTTCTACAGACCATAACCTATATATTTTCTTAATCTTTGTGTCGGTTGTGGACACTCTCTCTCCAACTTTATTTCTTCACTACCAATTCGCTTCATCGTAACCGCTGAAACACATCGTGATGACCAACCAACATTTCGATAGTCACACCAGAATACAAAACACTAATTTACAAACTCACAAAAAGGAAAGGCAATTTGCTCAACAGAACTGAATCAACTTTCATGGCAAATATATCTGGCAGCGTATATTCCCAAACCGAAAGTTGTTCCCCTCCTACATGCATCCACTAAGCATGGGTCAGCGCCGACCACATTGATCATCTACCGCCGACCCTGTCCGGTTCTGTAACAGACTTCACGTATCCGAGTAACCATACAAAACATATATAGGGTCAGATTTGAACACTTCAAAGCCTAAAACCACTATAAATAAGGGACCTACTTACAAGCCCTAACCAGACCCTTACCAAATCCACAGACCCAAAACTCACTCTCTCACAGCTCATCAAAGCCATAACCGGCGGTAAAAAGCTAAACAAAAGCCTTAATCTATTTCTATCTTAGTATTATAATTGTTTTTTAGTATTATTTTACCGCGCCATTCCCTCCAGCACCATCAAACTCGCCGGCGGAGACTTCTATACTCTCTCTCTCTCTACTTTCTCTCTCCTCACTTGTTTCTTAAAATGATTTCTATTAGGTTTCCATAAAAGGAAATCTCTTCAATTCTTCTCAAATCTACTCCCAACCCTCACTTCAATTGCAAAAATCTAGGGTTTAGCATCTGAATTCGCTGTTCTGTTGCCCTAATTTCAGTGATCGAGCAGAGCTTGCGATGGTTCTCACGAGGTTCCAATGGCGATACGGAGGTCGACAGGTGTTTCTCTGTGGCTCCTTCTCGAGGTCTTGAGCTGAAAGCTCTTTGCTTTTTTAGTTGCTTCTGAGGTTACTTTGAATGTTTATTCTGATGAATTTTTTTCTTTGAAATTTTAGTTGGTTGGAGCATTATCAGATGTCGATAGTGGAGGGCTCGCCAATGTTTTTTCAGACGATCTGTGATCTCCAGTTAGGGTTTCATCAGGTGAATAACTGAAATTTTGCTTTGATTTTTTATTGCTTCCCCCCCCCCCCCCCCATTCAATACACTGTGATAGTGTGTAATGAGATACCGATTTCTCATTTTTACACTAAATCCTACCTTATATGTTGATCTGAGCTGAGATTGCTGTTGAAATCACTAGAAATGGCAGTAAGACTTGTAGAAGCTATGGTGGTGGTCAGTGTCGGGCTCATCTTCTTCAGCCAATGCATGTCGGAAATTTAGGATGATTTAGTTTTGCCTTTGATTTCCTTTTGAGCTGCTGCTCTCGTTTGCTAAAGCGGAAATTTAAATCACCAAATCAATGATAGTTCATAAATTTATTGTTAAGTGTGATGGATGGTTTAAATGGTTTGAAATTTCGACCAAAGATCTCATTTTGTTATTTGCATGTGTGCTTAGAGGTAAGCGTGCCCACCGAAGAGGCAGTCTATGTTATAAACTCGGGTTAAATCCTTTTTCTTTTTTTTGCCCCTGAGTTAACTTATCGTTCTTCTTTAATGGAGGTACATTCTTCGGCAAGTGCATTAGAAAAGTTTGATTTATTACATGTTATTTATGGTTTCCTTTTGAAGTCTTGTATCTGGAGTTGAATGCAAGTTATTAGTGCCGCTCTTCCTACAATTTGGATTTATTTTGTTGATTGTGATATTATTGTTACTGACTAATAAATTTTTTGGTACTATTCATTGTTTCTGTTTTTTTCACTCAAAACTCCAATTTACGAAACTCCTCAAAATATTATGATCGCCGTGCGGTCAACAGACTTATATCATAAATTTTCAATTTCTTTAGATCCACTTATTGATTAGTTTTCAAAAAACAAATTATACTAAATTGTTCTAGTTATTGATCTTACTAATTACATTTATTATTGTGTAAGTAATTATATTCCAAATACATAATCTTAATTTATTATGTGTTTCACTCTCCTATAATGTATGTGTGCTTCGAAACCATAAACGGTGCTAGTATAACTTATTTGGCAACACGCCACTTTTGCTTTTGCCCTAATAGAAAAAAACTGCAAAAATATTTTTAAGCAAATATGCCCAATACACTTTAATGTCTTACGTGAGGATTTACCAAAACTAATGCATTCAGACTCCATTTCATGTACCACCTATTTCTCTCATCACAACCGAAGAGATGCATGATGAGGAATATGACCGACATTTGAATGGCCAAATAAGAATGCAAAATTGGTAACTTACAAAAGCCCAAAAAGGAATAGCGATCTTCTTAGCAAAACAAAAATAACTTGCATGGAAAACAATCTCACAGCATATCTTACCAAATGAAACGTTATTCGCTAGCTCATGCGTGCATCCACAGAGCATGTACCTTCGAGGCTCTTTCTCCACGTGCGTCTATCTGTTTGTTTATGCATCCAATGTGCCAAATCCCAATAACCGTCACCAGCATCTGGACAGTCGGATGCATACACTTCCAAACTTAGCACCGCTCTCTCTATACAGATCCATCCCTAACTCCCAAACCCATACCCTCTTCCAAGAAAACCCCTCTAAATCTCTCTCCTTCGCTCCCACTTGCTTAAATTATCCTATCGTTAGTTTACCAAATCATTCCTTCCACCACCCTCAAACTCACCGCCGGAGTCTTCTACGCTGAAGAGAAATCCATAAGTCTATTTCTCTTACTAAAAAAATCTTGTTGTATCCAGAAAACGAACCCTCATCAATTTCTACAATTTGACTCCTAAGCCTCACTTAAATCCTTTGCAGTTCTGCTCAGCTCGAGATTCCAAGAATCTAGGTTTAAGATCCAAATTTTTTCTTATTTGCCCTTCAGTGATCAAGTTACCGTGATGGTTCTCACGAGGTTTCAGTGGCGATACGGAGGGCACCATGTGTTTATTTGTGGTTCATTCTCAAGGTCTGGAGCAAGAGTTATTATTTTCTTTCTTAATTTTAAGGTTTATTTGAATGTTTGATAAATTTACTGAATGATTGGATGTTTCTTCGGGGGGGGCTTAGTTGGGTGGAGCATTATCCTATGATGATAATGGAGGGATCGGGCTCTCCGATGGTTTTCCAGATGATTTGTGATCTTCAGCCCGGGTTTTATCAGGTCCATGTTTGAAATTTAGCCTTTTCTTTGATTTTGTGTTGAATTTTGAAGTTGAAATCAGTACAGGGGCTAATGGTTTAATGACCCGTGATTGGGAATCCAAACCATTCTCCGAACCATGATTTTAAATCTCGGATGATCCCGATCTAAATGGACGATTCCATCCCAAAAATGACCATCCGAGTACCAATTCCAATACCGGGATGTTAAACCAAGTTATTGGGTTTACCAGTTAAATACTGGGGGTTTCTTATTAAGTTCCTTAATGGGTTAGTGCATTTATTAACGTGTTAATGGGTTTATCAATGAGTTATCGGTTTATTCGGCATCACTTATTATTAAAATATATGTCAGAAAGGTTAATGCTATTTTTATTTATATATTTAAATTTTAAAATTGCACTCTAGACACCATTAATTACTATAAAAGTATCTTGAATTGTTTATACTTATTTTTACTATATATTTAATAGAATTACTGTTTTTAAATAAATTTTTAGTCAAATTAGAAAGAATTCAATATTCTGATCCAAGATGACCGTGACGTGATTCCGTTCTTAAAAATGTCTATCAGATGCCGGTACTGATTCGGATTTTAAATGTTGATACAAACTTTTCATGTTGACTGGGACCTAGCTTATTTATTTAACTGAGTTCAATTGGAGTCACAGATGAAATTACTAGATGGGGATTAGTTATGGTCAAATGCCTGTTGGAGGGTTGCAACGGTGTAAACTTTAGACTAAAAATCTTATATTCAAGACTTGCATGGTAGCCTGAAGTGAGTCTAGAGTGTTCATTTAAAAAGAAGAGAGACGACGACGACAACAACAACAACTACTACTACTGAGCCTTTTATCCCAAGCATATGGGGTAGGCTACATGAACCAACATGAGAATCGCGCCGGGTCCAGCACATGAATCCTCCGCCTCCACTCACTCCTATCGAACAATATACTTTCATTGAGGCCTTTGGCAACCATATCATTGAATAAGAAGAGAGACATGACCTTGTTTTTATACTTGTCCTTTCTAATGATCTTTGGTATTCAGTCTAGTTTCATTGATTTTTAATTTATTTTGTTGTATATTTCTGTCTTAGTTTATACAGATGGCAGTTTAAATAGGTAAAGAAATAATTGTTGAAACAATTATTGTTAAATGCAAACACTGGTCCTAAAGGTTTATGATTTCACTGAAGTTTTTTTAATTTATTATTTGCATGTGAGTCAAGCAATTATTAACTTTTTTTGAGGTAGGTTCGCGTCCTTTTTTAAAGCTAGGTGCATTCTTTAGCCAGTAAGTACATTCTTTTTCTTAAACTTCGCAAATTATAATTTTAGATTTATTCCTCGTTATCAACGGTTTCCTTTTGAAGTCTTGTCCTACTCTGTATATATTGCTGTCGGAATCACTTAAATGGGTAACAATTCCATAACTACTAGTATTTGTGAATGAGGGTTCTAAAGGTATAAATTTTAACTATATTCATATGAGTGCTTGCCTATGAGTTTCAATGCAAGAGTGTTTCTTAAAGGGGAGGTTAGAATGATAAGGGATAAAATGGAAGTTATTAAAGTCGATCATGCATTCATGCTTTTACACATCCTTTCCAGTCAATGCATGTCTGTTTCCTTTTGTTGTTTTATTTATTGTGATTTTAGTTCTGAGAAAGAACTTTCATGTGCTCTTTATTCCTATTTAATGAAATCATCATTTAGAAAATGCATCCGAAAATCATGATTAACATGTTATTAACGAGCATTATCCTACCAATTAGAAAAAAGTTCTTTTCTTTCTGCATGAAAGTTAGGATATGAGAGTGCTTTGGAAATTAGACAATGCAATAAAAAAGGAATGATTCAAGGTCGAATTTACATGAAGGATGTTTGAATCAAATAGAAAAACTGATTTTGTAAATTGTTATTATGTATGACCTTTTAAGTAGTCTTCCGACTTGCAGCATTCCTCCTGGTTTTCTCCTAATGCATTTTGGTATTTTCTTGTGTGTCATTTTGATTTCCTCTTGTGGTTTGAGTTCCGGAGATCTAACCAGTTTATGTTAGCCTATACGTCAGAGGGTGCACTAAATACTGCGTCAATAGCTATTTAGCTTGAAGAGTAAATCTCCCAGTCAATTATTAGTGTGAAACCTTCATATTTGAGTTAACGCATTGTCGTTTTTATTAAATAATTATATGCATTGTGGTCCCAAGTCTTTATGACACAACTGGAAACATAGGGTTGGACGAGTAAATGAAATGAAACGATGATGTGGGTGCAAAGACTATCCCTAAATAGCCAATATCTTTTACTTTATTTCATTTACTTTTGGTGAATTTCAGTATCGGTTCTTGGTTGATGGTGTATGGCACTGTGATGAACAACAATATTTCATTTCTGCTGATCATGGGATGATCAACAATGTAATATTTGTGGACGAACCAAATGTCATGGCTCCAGTGCCACACTATGATCCTTATATACCTGGAACAATGCATGTCAACGAAGCCATTTCTTTGTTTATGGTAAGACCTATCCTTACATTTTAGTTCCTTCTCCTCTTTCCAGTCTTTTCATGTAGCTGACACACACACACACACACGAAAGGGTTTTATTGTCTTTTATTGTTATGCATATCTTTTCAACAATTAGGCACCACCGCGCTACATGCCTCCAGGGGCATTGACTCTGGTCTCAGATGCAGAGACACAGGCTTCTCGTAGCTGGATTTCTAGCATATTGTCAAATCAAACCATATATGATATTCTTCCAACCTCAAGCAAGGTGATTTTATCGTTATTTCAAAGATTCAGCTTGCTTCCATCATATGTTAACTATATCACCTCCATTTTGTCGATCAAATTAACGCTCCTGTCAATTCGCAGGTTTTTGCTGTGGGTGCACAACTTCCTGTCAAGCAAGCATTTCATATCATGTATGAAGAGGTATGCTGCTAATTCTACTATTTGGCTTGAATTTATATATTTCACCATTGGGTGCTGTATGTTGTTAGGTATGAAAAATGAATTGTCTATGACAAACTCCCTTTCCTGCTCATACTGTGCGTGATATAAATCTAAATCTTTATTCTGTGTGGTTTTTCATGCACCACCGTGTAAAATGCTCCAGTGGTGTTCAGTACCACTTCCTCCTCTGTGTTAAGCTCAGTAAGAAGTAACTTCAAACGCAAGCTTATCTTTGATTTTATTTTTATTGATATGTTTGTCAAATTTAATCGTTGAGGAATGCTAATTATTAAATTTATATATATTCACGAACAAGGGGGCGATTATATATTTTATTTATGAGTGTACGCGGGCTTTTGATATAAGTGGGTTTCATCAATAAGACTCAAGCCTTGTTGAGTTTTATCTCATCTTATATTTTATACCCATGCACCCCTCATAGTTTTTCCAATACGGGACTATTTCCAAACACATCTCAACATCCTCCTCACGTGCAACGTGATTGTCACGTGGATCGTATAAACACATGTAGAGGCTAGTCTCTCAGAGGCAAGTAGACCACACGAGGAAAGATGCAACTATTGCCAAAGAGATGGAAAGATGCGACAATGATACAAGGAGAAAGAAATGTGCAACTAGGGCACAAGGAAAGGTGAGTATATTAAAGGGCATGTAGAGGGCTCTCTCTCAAAGGTGTTATTAACGTATAAATACACGGATGTTATCAATCTAGCTCTGATACTATGTTAAAGGTAAAAGAGAGGAGAAAAATATACTTTATTATGTGACCAATGGTCTCTATATAGAGATTATAATTACTTGATGCCCAAGTATCATGGTACGGTATACCCTAATAACAATATACTTTAAACCATTCCAACACTTCTTTCAAGCTGGAGCATAGATATCAATGATGTATAGCTTGGACAATTGATGAACGAATGCGGGTCTTAGAAGAGGTTTCGTCAAAATATCTGCAGTCTGTGTATGAGTAGAAATATGGAGATTGACTTTCTTTTCAATAATTTTCTTCTGGATAAATTGACAATCCACTTCAATGTGTTTTGTGTGTTCGTGAAACACTGGATTTTCTGAATATGAATTGCAGCTTTATTGTCAAAAAACAAGGAAGCTGATGTTGTAGAACTAACACCGAGATCTAGAAGCAATGTGGAGAGCCACGTCAATTCTGACTCGGCATGGGCCATAGCTCTATATTCAGTCTCTGCTGATGAGCGTGTAACATGTTACTTCTTGCCGCGCCAAGTAACTAGGTTCCCTGCAAAAAAAACACAAAATCCACTTGTGGAGCGACGACCATTCACAGATCCGGAAAAATCAGTATTGGCATAGGTTACAAGAGACATATTAGAATATGGTTTATAGAGAAGACCTTGCCCAGGTGCAAACTTCAAATAGTGGAGAATGCGCTCAATGGCCATAAGACGGGAAACTAAAGGTGCCTGCATAAACTGGCTCATTGTGCTGACTGTAAAGGACATGTCCGGGTGAGTAACCATGAGATATATCGGCTTCCCAACTAACTGTCGATACTGACCTGGATCAGAAAGTGGTTGGTCATCAGGGGTGAGCTAACGCGAGAGAGCTTTATTGTTGTATCCATAGGAGTATCAAGAGGGCGACGGCTAAGAATTCCTGTTTTTTTAAGTAGATCGAGAGTATACTTCCGCTGTGAAAGAAATAACCTCTTATTTCGAGATACTTCTATACAAAGAAAGTACCGTAGAGGACCAAAATCTTTGGTGTGAAAATGTAAGGCCAAATGAGTTTTGATCTTAGATATACATTCGGAATCATCTCCAATAATGATTATGTCATCAATATAAACAAGAAGAATAACCATTCCTTCTTTCCTTCTATGTATAAAAAGAGATGGATATGCCGAACTTCTTGTGAAATTTATCTGTTTTATGACCATGCTGAATTTATCGAACCATACCTGATGAGATTGTTTTAGCCTAGAGAAGATTTTTAAGATGATATACAAGAGACTTCTCCTCATGCTCAAAACCAGGAGGGTGCTGGGTTGTGCATATAAACCTCTTCGGAAAGAGCGTCATTGAGGAAAGCATTCTTGACGTTTAGCTGATGTAAAGGCTAATCGCGGGTAACCGTAAGAGATCAAGACACTAACATTGGTGAGTTTGGACACTGGAGAAAAAGTCTCAGAATAGTTGACACCGTATTGCTGAGTATAGCCTTTGGTAACAAGACGGGCCTTCAAACGAGATACTCTGCCATCAGGATTTTGTTTGATAGTAAAGACCCATCGGAAACCAACCACATTTTTTTGTGAAGGGAGGCTGACCAGATCCCAAGTGTGATTAGATCTCAGTATCTGCAACTCTTCCATTATAATCTTATGCCTACCTGGATGACTCATAACTTTCTGAACAGAGTTAGGAAGGGAACTGGCAGACAAAGAAGAAACAAACTGACATAGAGCCGGAGTAAGACGATATGAAATAAATGAAGAGTATGAGAAGTAGTGTATGTTCGTTTACCTTTGCGAAGAGCAATTGGTAAGTCGTTGGACAAACCATCAGAAGAAGGGAGTGGAGAGGGCTCGACAACTTTCGGTTGTATACATGGAGGAGGAGCTTCAATATCTGTTGTTGAATCTATAGCTGCTCTCGGTCGACGACTGTAGACACGCGTAATCAGAGGAGGAGGATGAACTTTGATAGTATTAGATTCGGTTTGAATTGGTTGGTCATCTGTAGGTTTAGGAAGTGGCGGCGGCGGCGGCGGGACGTGAGAAGGACTTTATGCTGGGTAAAAGGGCTGATCCTCGAAAAAGGTGACATCACGAGAGACTACGACATTGGATATAGAAGGAAGTAGGCAAACGTAACCATTTTGAGTTCTAAAATAACCAACAAATATATGTTTGACAACCCTATGATCCAATTTATCGCGAGTTAATCGGTGATTATGAACGTAGCAAACACATCCAAATACTTTGGGAAGAAGCGGAAAAGGGTCTTGGTCGGGAAATAAAATAGAGAACGGCGTTTGGCTTTGAAGAATCGTGAAAGACATGTGATTAATCAAAAAAACATGCAGTATTCCAAAAGCGTTTTGGGACATGCATGTTAAGCATAATAGACCGAGAAATTTTAAGCAAATGGCGGTTTTTCCTTTCAGCAATGTCATTTTGTTGTGGTGTGTATGAGCAGTAAGTTTGATGAATAATCCTACGAGATTGGCAAATAGCTTGAAAAATATGACTTATGTATTTTTTTGCATTATCAGTTCTTAGAGTTTTAATAGACATATTAAACTGATTAATCACTTCATTAATAAATGTTTGAAACGCATGTGGTAATTCAAATCGATAACTTAAAAGAAACAACCATATCATTCTAGAGTGATCATCAATAAAAGTGTAAATATTTATAGCCAAATATGCTAGTATGCTTGTAAGGACCCTAAATGTCAGAATGGACTAACTCAAATATTGAAGAACTGCATTTATTAATTGAAGAAAAAAATGAACGAAAATATTTCTTTAAAATACATGACTCGCATGAAAAATTAGATAAAGAGAAATCAGGTAACATGGTACATAGCATATGAAGAGATATTGTCCAAGACGTCGATACCAGCAAATGGTAGAAACAACAAATCCAGAAGGTGGTATACCCAAGCAGTACATGCCATTAATTTCTTTACCTCCACCAATCTGTTTCTTCGTCTGGTTGTCCTGGATCACAAAATGATTAGAAGAGAAAATTATTGAACAGTTGAAATCATTGGTAAGAGACGACGAACAAATAAAAAAATTTGTATGAAATGAAGGAACAACTAGAACATTTTTAAGTGGTAAGGAAGATGTCACATCAATATTGGTACAACCACTAAGAGAAAGGACATCCTCATTGGCAATAGAAATGAATTTATGCGAAGTGAAAAATGTTGGTTGTACTGCCCTCAAGGCAATTATTGTAATTACAGGTAAGCGATTATGATAATTGAAAGAGGACCTATACAGATAAAATAGTCTTACTCTCGAGATGATAGTATGCTATCTGGTTTGTATTTATCATTGATGTGTATACGTTTTACTGGTTATTACGTGTCGCTAATACATAATGATAAAGCCCGTATGATTTTTGCTTGATTACCAGAGTTATGATGACGATCATATTGTGAGAGCTGGGTAGTTCATAAGCACATCCTTAAATGTCCCTAGTCGCTGGAGTATCGAGACTGGGTATCGATATTTCAGAGTAAACTAGTGTATACGTTTCTAGACCCCGATGAGGGGCGGTGACAGGTCTCATAGCCATTGGTGTGTTATACCTAAGATTGTATATATGTGCTCACTTGAGATGAGTACACCGGACGGACTCGTCGAGAACTTTTAGATGGTATTATACCTATCATCAGATAGCAGTTCTCTGATGACATGAGCACAGATAGTCTGTTGACATGAGATCGTCATTTGTCTCGTGTGAGTTCCTACTGAACTTAGATTACTACCCTACCACGGCTCTACCGAGTCATGCAATATGTTTTAGTTGGGTACAGTCCCGAGCCACATGGAAGTAGGGAGCGATTGTTAGGAATTCGTCTCTCTTGATAGAGGGAGTCGATGCCGCGCTATGTTCGGTTGGCTATCACCATAAATCCCTGGCCAGGATGGATGAGATTTACTTATTGTAGATCAATAGTTTCTCGGTAGGTGATGAGCTCGACACCGGCACAACTTATCGGGTTATTAGGGGTCTGACATTATCCATCCTCTAGACCCGGAATGCGACACTCTCAGACGAAGAGACCGGACCGTACGAAGAGTGTCACTCATAGGCTCTGAAGGGGTACGGATGAGCTGGTTTATCGACCTTTCTTTCGTTCAATACCTGGATAGCCGTTACGTACAGCTAGTGCTACTGACATGCTTATGGTTAAACTCACTGCCAGCATATTGTCGAGTCTTTAGAGTCCCACATAGAGGGTTTTTTTGTTCAAGCGAAATGATACAGTGTGTGTATTTTGATATGTACGGGGTTCGATTAAATACGTGTATTTGATGCATGTATTTTAATAGGACGTTTTGATAATACTAGCTGGTTTGAAAAATAGCCGGTGAGCTATTATTATATCCCATTATCTCTCTTTTGGGTATTTGCATTTTGATACGAATATGGTATCTATACGAATACGGGTATTCGTATCTCGATATGAATACGGTTGTAAATATATGTATATATATTTATATTTTTGTGTGTGTACACATTCCTTTCTCTTCTCTTCTTAGAAGTAGTGTGAAGAGTGTGGACTTGTGACTCATGCTCATGAGTCACAAATCCACTCTCTTCACAAAAGATAAAAAGAAGAAAGATGTGGATTTGTTTTGGTGAGAATTATTACATACTTATCCTCTTCATTTTTTCTTCTTTGTGATCTTCCAAAAAGAGAAGGAAAATTGTAAAAGAGAGAAAACTTGAGAGTATCTTCATTACATCCCTTAGCAACACAAATTAGCAACTTGTGGACTTGAGTAGCTTCACTTGATATTTAGTATGAGGCTAAAGCTTGAATTCGGGTTCTCTCGAGTGGATCATCTTCGACGAGGAAGATCGATGACCAAGCTCGTTCCTGATGACTTCGGAGCTGAGCTAGAGTCCATGGAGCGGTGTAGGGGTCTTCCGCAATTACGCGGACACGCTACAAAGGCAGCTAGCTCCCTAACCTTGTATGTTATGATATCTAGTTTAGTGTTTGGAACCGATTCTAGGGTATTCGTCGCTAGTGCTTTCTTGAATGATTTTGTTTTCACATCCGTCTTCGTCGCGGGTCTTGCGACGCGAGCACTAGGGAGCTTACAGTGGTATCAGAGCCTTGCCAAACACTTTAACCAGTTGTAAACGATATTTACGTTCCGAAACCAAAAGTTTAACCGTATCAAGTTTCGTAAATCAAGCTTCTGTCCATTTTTGAAAATGGTATTTGAAATTTTTTTAAAGTATGTCAGAGAGCAAGTTTTGAAGTATGAAAACATGGCACGAAACCCGAGGACCTCAGTCAAAAATTTGGCCGTCGGAATATTCGCTTTGGCCTCTATTTACGCCCCAAAATTTTATTTAGGTCCCTGGGTTTTTACAGGGACTTGGTTATTAGGAAACTTGATTTTTGGTGATATTTGTTTTTGCCCAAATTCTAGTTGTGTTATCTTTGTATTCGGGCAAGTTCGGGAAACTTTTCGGTCAAAATTAATACATCGTTTATGATCCGTATCTTTATGTGTGTTGGATAACGTTGTCTAATTGCTATATGTTCGATTAGATGTGGTTGTACACTAGTTACTTGTTATGTTGGTTAGGATATATATCTTGTGATGGTTTAGCCGGATTGTCGTGACGGAAAGCTCATCGTGTGACTTGCTTGTCCAGTTTTGATATTTGTATTCATTTATTCGGGATGAGCGGCCGGATTATGGCCGTCGTTGCCGCTTGATCTATATTCTTTTATTGGGACACATCCGGCTTGAGGTCGTTGTCGCCATTATATATATTTCATTTTTTACTAGGATAGATCTGGGAGAAGTGTTCGAGTAGTCGGGTTCTAGAGTGCGGAAGGTGGTCGTCTAGAATTGGCAGGTTGCTCGCCGCACTTGTAGGGGTTTTAGGTTGACCCACGGATGAGTGCTTAAGTTATCAGATTCTAAGAAGTGTTGGGTGGCCCACTCATGATATTCAGTGCAGGTTGCCTCATTTCTAGAATTGGCGGGTAAGTTGCTGCACTCGTAGGGGTCATGGTTCGATATTGTACGGGCTATCCTATCGACCGGGGAACGTTGGTTTTCGTTTGCGGCTCAAACGAAACATGGGGCTCCTAGCTTATTCACTATTCCATCTTGTTTGTTGTTTATCGCATGACTGTGATGTTTATTACTTGCTTTTGATAATGATATATATTCGATGTGTTTATATGTTTTGCATTCGCGCTAGCCCTGTCCCTACCCTGTCGTAAGTTAAGTAACCTTATGGTGAAGACCCGGGACCCCGTGGCGAATGCAGATGGTATCTAAAACATACTATTTTGATTGTTTCTGTTGTAGCTTAGAAACATAGAATGATGGGATCACATTATATGTTTAATGCAAAGGAAAACAAACCTATATGATGTCGGAACCAATTTTTAAAACTACTCAGTTATCTTTAAAACCACTCGTTTTTTTATAAAACCAACCGTTTTAAAAGCGGAGTTTAAACCACTCCTTTTGAAAGCCACTCGAGTTCATTCAACGATATCAAGTGCGTTACGTTAAAGGCTTTCACCAAAAACCATCAGTAGCCCTTCGTCATTTCAGATAGGTAGCACATAGTATTCGTGCTATATTTGTAGGCAAGCGTCAAGACATAGTGTACGGTAGCTGAGTGATGCTTATCTATTGCATAGAGATGCAATTGATCGGGACAGTCGCACGGCTTTGTTGGCAAGTGTCAAGGACTAGTGCGGATGGGTTCGAGTTAATCAAGATAATGACGGGTTGAACTTGACTAGCGGCCTATGATTTGTTGACAAACGTCAAGGTCATAAGCCGTTAGGGGTAAAACCCATATTGGGATTTTCAAATATAAGGGAAACTTTCCAAGTGTGCGCAGACCTTCTGGAGTGGTGATTTTGGTCGGCTTCTGTCAAAGTTATCACACTGATAGTTGGGTCCCGATTCCCACTGATGAGTATGTATTATTCCGGGAAGATTTTCACTTCACAAATAGCTAATCCATTAGATGTTTAGAAAGGTGTTAACGGGGTTATACATATTCGAAAACAGGGTTATTTAATTAGGTCTGTGCTAAAGCATAGGGAGCCTCACTCGGAGTACCAACACTGGTCTTGCTGAACGGTTAGTGAACTTGTAAAGTGTAAATAATCCCGACTGGTTCTCCTTTTAGGGTTTGAAGGAGAATTCGAGAAAACAGTGGGAGCCATCATGATTAGATAAAGTAATTAAACAATCTAATCTTAATAGAGTGCACGCTAAGTATTTTAGGGTTTGAAGGAGAATTCGAGAAAACAGTGGGAGCCATCATGATTAGATAAAGTAATTAAACAATCTAATCTTAATAGAGTGCACGTTAAGTATTTTTTTTCTTTCTGGCAACGATCATGACTGACCTTAAACTAAATCTCGTAAACCAAGTTAACTGAACCTTTTTACAAATTTTGACTTTGGATTGTCATGATTTACGATAAAGTCTCATATATTCCTGCCACTCTTATTTTACCTTTTGCATTCTTCAAAACACTCCGTATAACTACGGAGATCCATATTGCTTCGAATGACCATCTCGTATAGTTACATATGAACTCGATGAAATTTATTTCAATTTGAGAATGGCCACGGGTTCTTGAGAAATTGAATTGCATAATCCGGTTGTCTTCCCTTCTTCCCTTCTCTCAAGTTGAGAGCTTTTTGTATTAGGAGAGCACCAGTTACGTTTGTTGGATAGTCTTTTTCCGAACCTTAGGCTGGTGCTGAAAGCTCGGGAAGAAAAGAAACCAACTAGCTTAAGTATGGTGTATAGAAATTAAGATGTAGAGACATATAAAGGGATTGAAAAGGGCAAAAAAAATTGCAACTAGTGTCATGAATCTGTGCATTGGAAAAGACATTACTAGGAATACCCGGTCAACCCCTTGAAACATTTTCATGTTTCAGTTTTTCTGTGTAGTTATTGAAAACTGTTTTCCCAATTAATTCTGACTCCAGGGTATGTAAATACCGGATTGGAATTTCATATCTGTATGGCGTTACAGATGCTGAGAAGTAGAATATTGGGAATTGGGTGATTTGATCCTTAATATCGGAATTCGTAGGAATTGGTGATATTGGATTAAATCACCTGGTTTTGCCTTACGGAAAATATTGGGTTTTGAATAACCGTTATGCACCAATTTTTAAAATGATATATTCGTATCTTTATTTTATAAAGTGAGATATAATTTTTGAAAATTGTGTCCTAGACATTTACCTTTATCAGTTGAGGATAAGATAAGGTGTAGTGAATAACGGTATCGATATTCTTAATCAAAATACAGTTCTCATTTTACAACACGCGGAGTATCAATTAGTATACTCTTGGGACTTGTACATGGTAATGTATATTGTCTGGGTCCTTATGGACAGGGGGTTGGTACTCTTCATCCTGTCTACCTATGAGTTCTCTGAATTTAGACATGCATTTGTTGAAATGTAAAGTCCAAAGATTTTGAGAAGTTCATAGGTATAAAAAAAAAGTAAAGAACCATATGTTGGAAGTACCAAGGTTTTTCGAAATGATAGAAGATATAGATACTTATGTTAGGCATTCCGTCACAGTAATAATGAGAATATTGTTTCGCTCACAGGTTAGTCATCTGTAAGTGCTCTCCTTTCCTTGATGAGTAATAATGTATGCCCTTTTTCCATTTAGGGGATATACACCGGATACAGTTGTATAATATTTGAATCTGGTTTCATCTAAATTAGTACATTTGATTCTATATGGACATAGAATGGTAGCATATCTTATGGATGCTAAGATATGGAGTTATCCGGTTTTTGTTTAAAAGCAGAATCTGGACGAACTCAAGGCATGCTTCAGAAATGGCAGTTTGTGGGTTATCCCAAGTGTTCGCAGGAGTTTAGCTTTTACCATTTGCAAGATCAATAATTGTATTGTTCTTGACTAGCTATATTTTTATAAAAATGGCTTCTTTTTGCAAAAGAAATTAGTGGGAGTATGGTAGAACTGAATGTAATTCTAGAACCACCAACGGTTACTAAAAATTTAGTAGAACCTAAGAATTCATTTGGATCCGAAAAACCTTAGCCATTCCGCGGATTTTAGTAGGTAATCTCAGCCACCCGAGAGGTATTTCGGTTTCTTCGTAGACGGTGACCGGGAGGTTTGCATCATGGTTATGATGGCCCTAGTAGTTATCAGCTGGCCACTGGGAAGCGGTGATTTTCAGATGATGGCCAGATTCCAGATATCCAAGTTGGACTCCACATACTTCAGCAAATTATGGAATTTATTGTGTGCTCCTGAAAGGGTAAAACTCATTAAGAGCAAGTTGATCTTTTGAGATCAGTACAGGTGGAAAGGTAGTAACCAAATAAGGCTAAACTTGTAGTAAAGAGTTTTCATTAAACACCCGTTGTGGATTGTGATGAAACTTTTTCTTCAATATCTGTGCTGAAGTCCATACGGATATTACTTGCCACTGCTGCTATTCATGATTATGAGATTTGGCAGGTGGATGACTATAACGTCTTTCTAAATGGGATTTTAGAAGTGCACGTGTATATAAATCTGTTAGAGGGTTGTCGTAGTCAGTGGGAGCATCAGAAGGTGTGCAAGTTGCTTATGTTTATTCAGACTAAAGCGAGTATAGCGGAGACAGATCATTTGTTTTGTTGTGAAAATCAAGATGTTTGACTTCATCAAAAGAACAGATGAACCTAGTTAGAAGGGTGAACTGTCTTAGGATTTGGATGATTTACTCTAGGTAGGATGTGATGTTCCTATACTACAATCGGTCATATATAGGATTTAGATAATATATCAAAGATTCTGGTGACTAGATCTATACCGATAGATCTAGATTTGGGAAGTATCCCAATCTGGGTACTTGGACACCATTCTAAAAGGGTTTAGAATGAAAACCTCCTAGCATGGTAGTTTTACCCGTAGGTGGAGTCGCCTTCTTTAAAGAGAAATCTTCCAGACTGATTTGGAGAGGGACTGGCATGAATGACACTTTAATTGCTTTGCCAACTGGGTGAATCATGCGATGTCGTAAGCTGATATTAATCCTGGATAAACAAAAGGAAGCGGTGAAGAACATATCAAGATGTTCTTGGTGTATGATAATGGCAGCCTCCTATAGGAGTCGGTTATTGGTTTTGACTTCCAAAGTGACCTGGATAACAAAATGGCTGTCAGAATTACCCTCTTCTGAGGTACAGTACGTTGGAAAGGGTTCCAAGCGGATACTGAGGTAGACATAGCACATGATGCTCACTCAACAGAGGATACAGCCCAAGAAGTTTGTTGGATAAAATTGTTCATTTATGAACTTGGTCCCATCAGGTATCCAGACAAATTCTGAGGCTGGGTATCGCTCAGTTCGGAAGATAGTTGATTTCCGCGTAGTTGAGATATAAAGAGATAAAGTTAGAAACATTATAGAGGATCCACTTACTGAGGCTAGCTATTTCTCGAACACATGAGCTGTTAGTAGAGAAGATGGGACTCGGTAGCACACGAGCTCTTGGTTTGCGATATCGTAATAATTAGCCTTAAGTGCGAGTGGGAGATTGTTGGCTATAGTGCCCTCATGGCAATTATTGTAATTGTATGTAGGCGATTATGATAATTGAAGGATGACCTATATAGATAGAACAGTCTTACTTGAGATGATAGTATGCTATATGGTTTGTCTTTATTATTGATTTGTATACGTTTTACTGGTTATCACGTGTCGCTAATACATAATGGTAAAGCCCGTAAGATTTTTGTTTGACTACTAGAGTTATGATGGCGATCATATTTGTGAGAGCTGGGCAGTTTATAAGCACATCTTTAAATGTCCATAGTCAAGGGAGTATCAAGCCTGGGTATAAATATTCCAGAGTAGACTAATGTATACGTTTTTAGACCCCGACGAGAGACAGTGGCAGGTTTTATAACCATTGGTATGTTGCACCTAAGATTGTATACAAGTGCTCACTATAGGTGAGTATACCGGACGGACTCGCCAAGAATTTCTAGATGGTTCTATACCTATCATCAGATAGTTCTCTGGTGACATGAGTACATGTAGTTTGTTGACCTGAGTTCGTAATTTGTCTCGTGTAAGTTCCCACTGTACTTAGATTACCATCTTACCACGACTCTATTGAGTCGTGCAAATATGTTTTAGTTAGGTACAGTTTCGAACCACACGAAAGCAGTGAGCGATTGTCAAGGATTCCTCTTTTCCGGTATAGGGAGTCAATGTCGCGCTGTGTTCGGTTGGCTATCACTATAAATCCTTGGCTAGGGTGGATGAGATTTACTGATTGTAGATCAGAGTTTCTCGGTAGGTGATGAGTTTGACACCGGCACGACTTATCGGGTTATTAGGGTTTGACGTTATCCACCCTCTAGACCCGATATGTGACACTCTCAGACAAAGAGATTGGATTGTACGAAGAGTGTCACTTATAGGCTCTGTAGGGGTACGAACGAGTTTACTTGTCGATCTTCCTTCGTTCAATGTCTGGGTAGCCGCTACGTACAGCCAGTGCCACTGACATGCTTGTGGTTAAACCCACTGCCAACGTATTGTCGAGTCTTTAGAGTCTCACACAGAGGTTTTTTTGGTTCAGGCGAAACGATATAGTATGTGTATTTTGATACGTACGGGGTTCGATTAAATGCGATACTTGATGCACGTACTTTAATCGGACGTTTTGATAATACTAACGGGTTTGAAAGATAGCTGGATCATTATGAGCTAGTATTATATCTCTCGTTATCTCTCTTTTGGGTATTTATATTTTGATACGAATACGATATTTATACGAATACCCGTATTTGTATAAATACGGGTATTTGTATCTCAATACAAATACGTGTATTTTTAACTCAATACGAATACGGGTATATGCATTTTGATACATATACGTGTGTAAATATGTGTATATATATGTATGTTTTTATGTGTATTTGTACACATTCCTTTCTCTTCTCTTCTTTGAAGTATTGTGAAGAGTGTGGACTTGTGACTCATGCTCATGAGTCACAAATCCATTCACTCTTCACAAAAGGATAAAAAGAAGAAAGATGAGGATTTGTTTTGGTGAAAATTATTACACCCTTTTCATCTCTTTTTTGTGATCTTCTAAAAAGAGAAGGAAAATTGTAAAAGAAAGAAAACTTGAGAGTATCTTCACTGCATCCCTTAGAATCACAAATTAGCAACCTGTGATCATGAGTAACTTCACTTGATATGTAGTATTAGGCTAAAGCTTGAATTCGGGTTCTCTCGGATGTATTATCTTTGACGAGGAAGATCGATGACCAAGCTCATCCCTGATGACTTAGGAGCCGAGCTAAAGTCCATGGAGCGATGTAGGGGTCTTCCGCAATTGCGTGAACACACTACAAAGGTAGCTAGCCCTATAATCTTGTATGTTATGATATCCAGTTTAGTGTTTGTAATCGATTCTAGAGTATTGGTCGCTAGTGCTTACTTAAAAGTTTTTGTTTTCGCTTCCGTCTTCGTCGTGAGTCTTGCGGTGTGAGCAATTGGGACCTTACCAAAAAACACAGAGTTAGAAGCAGTACGAGTCCATGTAGTTTGAAGCCTCGGAGTCGAGAACCTATGGATTTGGCTGAGATAGTAAAAATATACCTGATGTGGTTAAGTTGGTAGTAGAAATATGAGAGAAAATACACTGCAGGTGATGTTAGTCTTCAGGGGAGATCTGTGAGAATGATGATGCTAGCAGTTGGGTCGTTGTGGATAGATGAGCCGTACTCTGTCGAGTGGTAGGAGTCTGATACGGACAGCTATACTTCTCCCAGCAGAATTGATCTGTATGGTTGGTACGACTGCAATGAGAGAAAGAAAGGGAACCATAACCACGTCCGCGAGGATCAATCTTGTTGTCCGTCATATTGAACGCCCCACGCAAAGAGAGTAAGCAATAGAAAGTGCAGATCTGCACATAAAGAGAGGGAAAAAAGACACTAGGATATAGTCAAGCCAATTCCCGATCATTATATATCGGAAAAAAGTTTTTTTTAGGAGCAGCACCGGCTGGGCTTCGAAGCAGAGATGACACAAATGAGGGGGCGATTATATATTTTATTTATGAGTGTACACGAGTTTTTGATATAAGTGGGTTTCATCAGTAAGACTCAAGCCATATTAAATTTATATATATTCACGAACGAGGGGGTGATTATATATTTTATTTATGAGTGTACACGGGCTTTTGATATAAGTGGGTTTCATCAATAAGACTCGAGCCTTGTTGAGGGTTATCCCATCTTATATTTTGTATCCATGCACATCTCATAGTTTTTTCAATGTGAGACTATTTCCAAACACATCTCAACACTGATAAATAAACATTTTGGAAGGAAATTTATTTTTGGGTCTGCATTTTTTGATCTCAGACGGTTCTTTGATCTCTTACCCATATGATTGAGGTAGTAAATGATGCAGCTCTTTTGCTAGCAAGTAATCCATTTGATAAGCTAGGGAAAGTAAATTTACATACCAAAATCACTAATTACTTCTTATCTGATACTTTCTGGAAAGCATCTATATCATTCTACCTGGAAGCTGATTAGAGAAACTTATGCAGTGTTCTGCATACCAAAATAAATTTTTGCTCATTCTAATAAATTCGTGTAATTTTGAGTCCAGACAAGCTTATTTATGTAGTGATAGTGCACCACTAAGAATATGATTCTAAATTGCATAGCTCGTTACTGCTTGTCGTTCTAAAGGTGAACTTTTGTGGTTTATATTAGACACACCTGATTGACAAAATATGCTCTACAACTTTCTTCCATTTTAGTTATATAGTGATAGTACACCTGTTCATTCCATTTATCGTCCAAAATTTTAATTGCAGTGGTTGCATAAGCTACACCTTATTGATAAACCATGTTCAATTTCATCATTTTATAAACCTCGGACAGAATTTTACTACATTATGCAAATTTCTTTTTTCTTCTCAGGGCCTGGCTGTTGTCCCTATATGGGATGATTCTAGAGCAACTATATCAGGGATGCTTACTGCGTCTGACTTCATACTGATTTTACAAAAGGTTTGACATTTATTTTACTTTTATCTTTTTGTGCTTATTCTTCATATTATTATAAATTTATGTGATGAATTAAACTTGCATGATATACATTGAGATCTCAGAGAGAGAGAGAGAGAGAGAGCGCAAATATTTGGAGTTTCCTTGAGAAATAAATCCTATATGGATGATCTAATCCGGTAGGACCATGATTGGGAATTGTTGGATCATCTCTCCGAGGAAGAATAATTAACTTGAATTCGGGACAACTATCCGAAAACTTAGGGGAAAACTTGATTTCTTATTTCATGTGTGTGTATCGTGAAAAAAGACATTAAGGGGAGGGTTTGTTCAAACAACAAAGAGCTGAGGCAACTATACATCTAAAACAATGCACCTTGTCACCGTTGGGTAAAGTGGTTATTTGACAAAGAAACAAGATAAATTTTTGTTCTTTGATCTCTCTCTCTTTCTCTTGCTCTCACACACACATGAACGATAAATATTGTTTATAGGGTGGGGTGGGGTTGGGATTATTAAGTAATCCTAGAAGGCGAAATTTTAATTTTCCAAACTTTCAATTGTTTTTTTTCTTTGTTTATCTTTTGCATGGAATCTGTTGAGAATAACCCGTATTATATACGGGGTTATATGTAATTAGGATAATAATAGGGATGCAATTGTATAATGTGTTTGCCTATATAAAGAAAGAAATTAGCCTTGAGCTAATTTACCCATTACATTTCTCATTTTCTAATATGGTATCAGAGTATCGCTCCAGCTACCCATCTCGTATTAATAGGAGAGTGGACAAACCTTTTGATTTAGTTCATTCTGATGTTTGGGGCCGTGCCCTGTTGTTGCACATAGAGGATTTCGATATTTTGTGACCTTCATCAATGATTTTCTTGAGTCTCGTTATTTTTTATGAAATCCAGGAGTGAAGTGTTTTCTCATTGCCAGACTTTTTGTTCTAAAGTGAACTTAATTTGGAGTCGGTGTATGTATCTTGAGGAGTAATAATTCCAAGGAGTACTTTAGTACATCTTTTCGGGCATATACAGAGCAACTTGGAATTATTCATGAATTCTCTTGTTTTTATACCCTTATCAGAATGAGGTGGCAGAAAGGAAGAATCGATATTTTTTAGAGATCACTCGAACTCTCCTGTTTCATATACGAGTATCTAAATCTTTTTGGGAAGATGTAGTCCTTACTGCTAATCACTTGATTAATCATATGCCCCGTCGGTCCTCGATGGACAGATTCCTCATTTTATATTGTTTCCGTCGATTGTTTCTTCATATTCTGCCTTTCCGCGGGTATTTGGATGTGTTTGTTTTGTCCATGATCTACTATCAGGGGTTCTAAACTAGATCCTAAGGCTATTAAGTGCATTTTTCTTAGGTATTCTCGGGCTCAAAAGGGATATCGTTGCTCTAGTCCTGAATTGCGTCATTAATTTATATCAACCGACGCGACTTTTCATGAGTCCACTCCATACTTATCTACATCGCACACTCCTGTAAACATGGACAGTGACTTTTCTTTAGATTTCCCATATTTTTCGTCACATGACATTCCGTCTGAGTCAGTTGCTTCTCCATCTCCTGTATTGGAAATCACCCGCACCGTTCCTACCGAGCCACCTACTACTCTTGATTCTCCACTATTGGATCCCACACCACCTATTACGAGAGTATATGCTCGTCAAGCCCGTACGGCTCCCGAACCTTAGCCTGCTCCTGAGCCCCAGTCTCTTGTTACTGATCTCCCAAAGTCTCAAGCTCCGCCGGAGAGTGATATTGATCTCCCTATTGTCTTACAGAAAGGCATCCGGAGCTGCACTTCTCATCCTATAGCTCACCATGTGGCCACATCTCACTTATCTTTGACGTATCACGTATTTATCTCCTTACTCGACTCTCATGCTCTATCCAAGTCTCTTTCAGATGCTTTGTCCCATAAAGGGTGGACCGATGCTGTAATTGATGAGATGCTTGCCCTTAAACTGAATCAGACATAGGATTTGGTTCCTCTTCCGGCTGGAAAGAAAGCTGTAGGGTGTCACTGGGTATACACTATGAAGTTTAACCCTGATGGGACACTTTCCCGTTTGAAAGCACGTTCGGTTGCAAAAGGGTATTCATAAACTTATGGAGTTGATTATGAGGACTTTTTCTTCTGTGGCGAAGATGACTTCTGTTCGTCTGCTTATGTCTCTTGCCGCTACACATCATTGGCCATTGCTTAAGTTTGATGTGAAAAATGTCTTCCTTCATGGTTATTTGGTTGAGGAGGTATATATGGAACAACCACCCGGGTTTGTTGCTCAGGGGGAGTCTTGTCTCGTTTGTCGATTGAAGAAATTATTGTATGGCTTGAATCAGTTCTCTCGTGCTTAGTTTGGGAAATTTATTAAGGTGGTTACTTTGTTCGGCCTCAAACTATGTGCACTCATTCGACGTTCTATCGTAATAACACCAATGATCTTGTATTCTTTCGGTGGTGTATGTCGATGACATAGTGATTACTGGCGATGATGAAGCCGGTATTGCACAGCTTAAGCACCACCTGCAAACGAAGTTTCAGACTAAGGACCTTGGGATCCTTAACCATCGAAGTTGCTCGGTAGAAAGAGGGCATCTACATCTCACAGCGGAAGTATGTGCTGGATATGTTGACTGAAGCTGAGATGTTATGATGCAAACCCATATAGGCTCCAATGGATCCGAATACCAAACTATTTTCAGGACAAGATGACTTGGTTGAAGATCCTAGAAGATACCGATGATTGGTCGGTAAATTGAATAATCTCACCGTCGCTCGACCGGACATCTCATATCCTGTTAGCGTTGTGAGCCAATTTATGGCTGATTCTTGAGCGACTCATTGGGAAGCAGTGATTCGCATATTTTGTTATTTGAAGAATGCTCCAAGAAAGTGCCTATTGTATTCAGATCATGGCCATTCGAGAGTGGCGGGCTTCACAGATGCAGATTGGGCCGGGTCTCCATCTGATCGCAGATCTACTACGGGATACTGCGTGTTTGTAGCATGATCTCCTGAAAACGTAAGAAGCAAAGTGTTGTGTCCCGCTCAAAAGGCGAGTCAGAATATCGAGCCATGGCGAATACCATTTGTGAGCTTGTGTGGATTCGATTTATACCGGAAGAGCTTGGTTTTGAGCCCACCTTACCTATGCGGGTATATTGTGATAATAAGGTTGAGTTATATTGCATTCAATCCTGTGTTCCAGGAACGAACGAAGTACATTGAGGTGGATTGTCACTTTGTAAGGGAGAAAGTTGAAGATGAGATTGTTGATACTTACTATGTTCAATCGGCACAACTACTTGCAGACTTTTTTACAAAACCCTTAGAAATGAATTTTTCTTTGTAACAGGCTGGACATGTTTGACATATATGCTCCAGCTTGACGGGGAGTGTTAAGAATAACCCGTATTATATACGGGATTATATGTAATTAGGGTAATAATAGGGATGTAATTGCATAATGTGTTTGCCTATATAAAGAAGGAAATTAGCCTTGAGCTAATTTACCCATTACATTTCCCTAATCATTCTCTCTCATCTCTCTCTCCCCCCTCATTTTTCTAATGGAATCTAAGATCATCTAATCCATTGTGATGATGAAAATAAATAAACGATGATGTGCAAGTGGGCATGGAAGCATTCTAGGAGCATCAAAAGGACTTGTGATTGATTCAAAATAGTAGTGTGTATGTATGTTGTAAATAACCGCAATCAAGACGGTGTTGCAAATAGCTAGCCGCGATGAGTACGGGTCGTCCGCAGGGAAACAGTGAATTTTTTTATCTTGCTTTAGACGAGTTGATAAAAGAGAGGAGAGATTGTTGTCGTTTCTATTAAGAAGGGATGAAAAGCTTATAATAGAAAGACTTGTAGGGTTTATAGGACTTGCTAGTTAATGGATGAAGTTAAAATTAATTCTTTTTATCTTTTAATTGTTTAATACTAGAGAGATAGCGATGAATGTGGATTAGGGTTCTTAGAGTGAATTAGGGTTTCCCACTACTGCCCCTTGTCCTTCCATTGATCTCTATTTATCTCAAGCTCTTAACAAAACAAGTATTAACGAATCTCAAATCGTGGTCGTGACTATCATTAATTAATAGCGCGTCCGATAAGAGGGTTAACATTTATTTTGCTAAAATTTATAAATATTAAAACTTTTAGAAAGAATGTAATTTATAGTTTTCATCCATTATTCTGTCCTATCCTGCAAACCCTAGCAAGCAAGAATTTACTTGCTCATAGATATTAGCGATTTAAAAGAGAGGTGGTAGATGAATGAAACCATAATTAAAATTTAAAAGTGCAGAAAGTAATGCGGAAGTAAATGCGAAAAGAATTAAAATAAAGACTAGCTTTATTGATCAACTATTGCATTACAACTTGCTCACTGAAAAACTAAATTACAAAAATTTAGTTGCTCGCCAGATCTCTCTCGATCGATGGGTAGATGATTCTATGAATGTATATATAGCTTTCGGTCCTTTTATAGGTTTTGGAATGTGAAACCCTAGATGATATATTGAAAAGTGTGAAATTACGATCATGACCTTGAAGTTTCAGATTCTACGGCCACTAAATGACCGCTGAACCGCCGTCTATAACCTTATTTGACCGTGCTTCCGCTGCCGTTTGGTAGATTTGGGCTTCCAAATTTTTTGTGCCTTTTCTTCTCGATATTTAGAGATTCTCTTGATAAAAATATTCTGAAAATATTGCTCTTAATATTTGGCAGATTTGGTTTGATACTTCAATTTGCTGTGGATCTCCTATTCACAGTTCAGATCTGAGCTAATCTTATTATAATACCTGCACAATATCTCAAATCATTTTGTTGGCAGCATTTGTTTTATTTGAGATATTATTCCAACCAATTATATGATATGATATCTTAAGAATATTGGTTAAGAATATTTGATATGATATGCATATTTTAATTAATAATCTCATGGATATTTTATTTAAATATGATATGCATATATTTCCCTAATTATATTAATTAAAAATGAAGAAACATATGATAATAATCTTTTTACAAATAAACCCACATATATTCTTTATTTACAATTAACATCTTTTAGTAGTAAGCAATAATAGGGAAAATGTTCATACAAATATGCAATAAATTTGACTGATCAAATACGTCCAAACTTATTTTTGATCGTCCCGAGCAAACTATTTATTAAAAAGAAAAAGAAAAACTCAGCACACTTTCGTAATGATTGCACTTAGCTCGTGCCACAAGCCTTTAAATCTCTAGGTGTCCCTAGTAGGAGGAGTGTTGTCTCTTGAGGGTTTTCAGCGGACTACATCCACAAAATCCCAAAATAAAAGAAAGAAGACAAAAATTATATACAAAGATAAGAAACATATAAAAGAAAAAAAACTTGAAAATAAGTGTTTCAAACTTGAAAATAAGTGTCATGAGCCCTATCTTAATAGTCTTGAAAAGATTTCAGAAATCATATCCTCCTTCAATAAAACACCGTCTTTAGTCTTCCTCCCTATCTTTTCTCCAAACATCGATCATATACCTCTATGTGTGTGTAAAAGATATCTCTACACTTGGAGAATTCAACTCAAGCTATCATACCTTTTATCCATAAACCTTAGTACTATTTAGTCGGTGATGTTTTATATGGATTTGCTAACACATTCTTCATGCGACAGTTAATATTTCTTGAGATACTAATCAACCGATTACCGAATGTGCTCACTTATTAAGGCGTAATTAGTGATATCCTAGTCTTGCAACACCTAAGGCTTAGCAGTGATTCCCAAACCAGTTGGTCTAAGACACTAGGTGATAATGCATCCTCACTATATTTTTTTATGCCGCCTTAAGTAATTACAAAACCCGTGTTTATTTTTTTTAAATTTTTTTTAT
The DNA here is from genome assembly GCA_030015575.1 of Agapanthus africanus. NCBI lineage: Eukaryota > Viridiplantae > Streptophyta > Magnoliopsida > Asparagales > Amaryllidaceae > Agapanthus > Agapanthus africanus. Next base: position 216,843,258 of record JASDDO010000004.1, read on the forward strand.
GTACCACTTATATTTTGTTAATCCTTCATACTTAGACTTCTAGGCAAGAGTATTTCAAGGTATTCTCTATTGTCCCAAGTTTCAGGATGTGTGCAAGTGCGTATAGTAGGGTATCAACGTTCAGGTGTTTGGACTCAAGAATATGGACTATTTTTTCAAACTTATTTCTATCTGCAGACAAGTAATTCCTTCTTCTTACTAATCCTTGGGACAACAGCTCATGACTACGTATTACTAGCTTCTTTTTAAAATATCTAATTTTTTTGCATTTCTTAAATCTCTTCCTCTTTTTTCATATGTATTTTTCACTTTTTCACTTTTATTTTCAAAATTTATGCAATGCAATATTTACATATGATGCGTGGATATATACAAACCATCCATACAAACCATTCCCCCAAACTTGTTTGCAGTAGTGTCCTCACTGATGTTATTCTGTAAGCTCAAAACTTGAAGACTAGAACGATCAGTTCAATAAAATGGTATAAAGAAGGGGTCAAGAGTGAATGAATTTGAAATTTCCCCCCAAACTTATTATTGGTTCACAATCATGCAAAAATTTCTATTCTTTCAAGAACCATTTAAAAATATTTTTCTTCTCCTCCCAAACTTGAGTAAAACAGTATTTTCATTACTAAGCATTGAAATTTAACATAAGAGGGGGAAATATTATTGGTCTACACAAAACTTTACAAAGACCAAAAGTCAACACCAACCATTCAAATATTTTATCAATGCAACACCATAGTTGGTAGAAGATTGTGAAACGGATGTACGTGAAGAAGACTCGAGACTGTATAAGAATGGAGGTTGTATTATGTCTCAAGTAGAAGAAACATAAATAAGAGTATCAAGAAGAAATGAAGCGGGGGGAAGAGAAGACGTGTAATCGAAAGGTTTTACGTTTCGGTTGGTAGAGACGAAAAAGTGATGGTGCATGAAAACGAGAATTTGAAAGTTAAGGAATGGGTGGAATAGTCGCGTTCTCGTATGTGATTAGAAGAAGAAGATATATTATGATAAGTTATTTGCAAATAGAAAATAAATGAATACTTATCATAATTCAACCATGGTCAAGTGTAGAGAATGAACTAGGGTTAAGTTAAAGGGTTAGGGTTTAGGAAAGAAACAAAATGGCTTGGTGAAGTTGGAGCTTGATCTTGTGATGCCTCGACGTAGATCATCTTCGGCATCGAAGTCGACGACCTAGCCCGCCCATTTCTCCGATGAAGCCGATGCTAGAGTCATGGATTCGATTTGGACATCGAGGAGACATCATCACGGAGCTATGGAGGTGGAGGGCCGGATCTACAAAGGTTGTATTTTCCGTTCACTTAGTTAAGTTGTTAACTAGTTGCATGTTTCGCTTAAACTCTAGTCAACGATCTGTATTAGGGTTTTTCGGCACTTGAAATTTTAGAAATTGGCATGGTTGATGCCTTGTGAGACCTCATTGGCGTGCCTAGGAACCCTACAGTGGTATCAGAGCCAGTATAAAACACCGAGTCCGGGTCTCCTAACTCTAGAATTGGTAGGGTTGCTTGCCGCTCTCGTAGGGGTCTAGGGGTGTGGGTTTGGCTATCCATCGTGAGTTAGTTGTATGTATGCCCTAGAGGCCAGTATTGTACATATGATGTATATTATTGGATGCTTGGTCATATATAGAGATGACTTTCTTGCTCGATATGATAGTATGCTATCTGGTTGCACTTTATCTTAACATGTATACTTGTCTCTTTATACTGTCTTAGAGTTACATGTTGGTAAAGCCCTTAGGATGTGTACTTGACTACCTGGACTATGATGCAGATCATACTAGTGGGGACATGGTAGTCCATAAGTACATCCTTCAAGGTCCCTAGTCGTGGGTGTATCGAGACGGGGCATCGATATACCAATGTAGACTAGCGTATACGCTTCTCGACCCATGAGATGGGCGATGGATGATCCCATATCCATTGGTGTTTGACATCAGAGATGGTATACGGGTGCTCAGTGGAGACTGGGTACACTGGACGGACTCGCCGAGAACTCCCAGATGGTATTATACCTCACGTCAGATGGCAGTTCTCAGGTGACACTTGTGCAGGTTAGTCTGTAGCCCCGAGATCGTCATAGAGTCTTGTGTGATTCCCACTGTGCTTTGATCTCCATCTTACCACGTCCATGAGGGCGTGCAAAACGGTGGTTTTTGGGTACAGTCCCGAGTCATATGGAGGCAATGAGCGATAGGAGGGGTTTCGTCTCTCCCGGTATTGGGGGTTGATGTTGCGCTGTGCTCGATTGGCCGTAACAGGGAAGTCCCTGGTCAGGGCTGATTCAGAGATTTGCTGGTAAGTGTTACCAGTAGTTTCTCGACCCGTTACGAGCCTAACATCGGCACGACTTATCGGTTATTGGGGTCTGACGTTTACCACCCCTGGACTTGATATGCGACATATTAGACGAGGAGACCGGACTGTACGGGAAGTGTTGCCGGTTGGCTCGACGGGAGTTGTAGCAGGTTCGCTTGTTCTCTTCTGATCGCTCAATACCCGGGTGGCCGTTACGTTTAGCTGACCGCTTGCGGCTTGGGGGTGCTTGATATGATCATCACCCACTGCCGGCGTATTGACGAGTCTCAGAGTCCCACAATGGAGTTTCCTAGTCCAGGCGAAACGTTGTGGTGCGCGTATTCGATATGCGCCTGGACCCGATTAAAATGCGTGTATGGGATACCGTATATTGATCGGGCGGCTTGCTTTTGGTAGGGTCATATGTGATATGGCCGGATTGATAAATCAAGTGTTGATTTATCATTTAACCATTAGTTTTCTCACTTAAAACCTTTCTTGGACATGATGGATGTATGCATGTATGTATGTGTTTCTTTCTTTCTATCTTGTTTCATGCACATATGGATGTGCATACATACACACATACATACACCCATCTATCATGGTTGTTTACACATGGAAATGGTTGCAATATAAGACTCACACCATGGATTAAGTGATGGATTATTATTTGATTTTGTATTTAAAACAATATTGAAAAGAAAAGGATAATTCTTTCTAGCTTCTACATTCTTCTTTTAACCTAACCAAGCTCACCTACCTCTAACCTTGAGTTATCCTTCTCATTATGACTTAAACTCAAGTTAAATAATGTCTCCATCATTTTAACCATGGTTGATAGTGAGAAGAAATAAAATATATAATGATATATTTCATTTTTTCTTACCATGGTTATTTTATCATCTCTTGTTAAAATATTGCCACCATCTTCTTCCTCCTTCATATTTGCTCTCTAGATTCTTCTAGTGAGTCATATACACATAAAGAAAGGTTTTTGAAGTGAGATTCCAAACCACAACATCATTCTACACAAGTTTAGCCAACTTGTTTAGAGTGTACTCTTCGATTTTCGAAGTTGCGAGCTTGGACGGGGAATTCCGGGTGGATCGTCGTGGACGTGAGAGGACTTCAAGAGGATCTTCTTCCAACACCCAAGACACCAAGGAGTCCAGCGAAAGGGAGCTACAAAGGTTGTAGTGTCGAAACCCTAGTTTTGTTCGCTTTATATTTCGTAACCCTAATTTTCTAGGATCGATTCCTTTGCATGCTTGTTTAGCATCTTCAAAATCCAAACTTTGAAACATGTGATGCTTCAAAACTCATTATAGGGTGCTAGACAAACCTTTCAATTAGAAGAAGGGGCGGCGGTTCAACCTTTTCGGTCTCAAAGGGAGGCACATGAATTTCCGGTTGAGGTTGATTTATCACAGCATCCAAGTCGTTAAGAAACGCGAGTTCTTCGGCGAAAATATTTTCGAAACTTTCATCGATGATGATCTCATCGGAAAAAAAGAATCAATATCCATGTTAGTGGAATAGGCATATTCACAAGGAAGGTTGAAAGTATCAAGGTCAATGTGTTGCGCACCAGCATTCAAAACACTCGATTCTTCAGAAATTATGCAGGTATGAGACTCGAAAAGTTTGTCTTCCTCATTCTCAAAAGAGTTAAAATCGAGTGGTCTTTCAAGAATCATAGAACTCGAAATATTGAAGTGTGGTTTATCAAATCTCGGTGGAATTGAAAGAAGATGAGAAAAAGAACCAAAGAAAGTGGGTAATGAAATAGGTAAACGAATTTGGGTATCGAGCATTGTTGAACCAGATATGGAAGATGAAGGCTGAATATCGTTTTGCATATTGGATAGGTTGGTGGTAAGAATATGATCGATTAAACGCACAGGAAGATGTTAACATTCAATGGAAGGGACATGATGGGTCGGTGAATCCAACTCATCCAATATGGTGAGTTCATCTTCTAAGATATTCTCAACACCGATCTTACTAACACCTCCGGTCAAATCAAATGAATAGTTTAAAATTTTTCCAATTATATCATCCTCTATCGATGGATCACTTGGTTCACTTGATGAAATTGGAAGGTTTAAAATGTCAAGTGTATTTGAATAAGGATCGGTTTGATTTGGAATGGTGTAAGGCTCTTTTTCACACTCATGATTGGGCAAGTCAAACATGTTTCGGTCACCTCATCAATTAGATTATTAAGCAGTTTATCATTGAATACATTCGGTTGGGGTTCAGGATGGAAGGTGTCAAGATCAAAAGAATTGGTCTTGATTTGACTTTGATGGATCTCATGTTCTTTCTTACCACTTAATTCCAACTCTAATTCAGGACTAAACATGGTTTGTGAAGAAGTTTCAATGAAGAATTCTCTTTGAACCGTGGAACTTTCTAATTGATGTTCAGAAGCACTGTGTAGATAGGGTGCAAAAGTTGAGTATGGTTGGAATGCATTTAATTGTTGGCTATGTGTGAGTTTAATGTGTTCCGCAATCGACATGGATTTACGACTTGCCACATTAGCCTCAAGAGAAGTATCAACATGAGAGCGTGTGAAAGTTTGGTACTGTTGATAAAAATTAGAAGGGTGTATCCAAGTTTCATAAATAAGATTATTTTCAACATTGTGATATGAAGAATATTGAGATTGGTTGGTTAGTTGGCGACCGTCAATTGCTATTTGTTCAGCAATGGTCATGGGTTTATAAGTTGCCTTATTCGCCTCAAAAGTAGTATCAATATTTTTATATGGAAATGATTGTAATTGTTGTCTTAACGGTTTTGGATGAGTGAAAGGTATGAAACTTTGGCAATGGGCCTTCGCAATATGCTCAGCAATGGACATGCGTTTAGAAGTTTCCTCACTAACCTTAAAAGGATCAACATAAGATGTTGAATTTTGACGCGGTTAATAAGACTTTGAGTGAGATGTCCAAATGTTATTTCTTGCGTGCTCTATCCTATCCCTTTAAAGAGATAGTGGGGTCGGTATTTGTACCAAACCAATTACGATAATAAGAAATATCTGGTTGTTTGTAACAAAGCTCGGCAAGAGTTGGTCGGTTTGGGTACCCATTATAAGAGAATGAAAAGAAAAGAGGGTGAAATGGTAAATTTTTCTTTATGAAAATTTGAAATTGTTTTGCTTTGAAAGAGGGACTAGATTCAACCAATCGCAAACGTGCACAATCCCTAGAGCTAGGACCATCTAGGTTAAATCACTAGACCGCTCCTAGACTTCCAAAGGGCAAGACGTATGATCAATTCTCTATCACCTCCTTATCAATCTTGCAGCCATGTAAGTGGGAGGTATTCGCTATACGAATCACCGAAATAATGGGCCTAATTAAGTAACTACTTTTCTTAGTCATACTTGTTTAAGACACCACAAGACAAATGTGGATAAGCAATAGATTACCCACGACCCTCCTTTGTCCTAATTGCACGCGACTGTCCATAGAGACTTGGTCTAGATATTTTTTATTAATGTATGATTATGCGTATACTCGTTTGTTATTTGTGGGGCCTAGAAAGGGTGATGAAATCCCCACCTAATCTGAATTTGGGTTTCTTGCTTCTTAATATCCGTTTTAAATATGCAAAACAAACCAAAATCTAAAACACGCAAAAAGATTTTTAGCGGCGTTGTTTGCAAAGAATCCTGCAGGTAAAAACAGTTTATTGGAGTTTTAGAGAAAAGATGAAGACTATGGGATAATACTAGAAAAATTTGGGGGATCAATTCCCCAATTTGGCCGCGCTACTGCCGTCTATTGCACCTATAGGCTGCGGTTCCGCCGCCTAGCGATGTGTTCTCCCCTTCAAAATTTGGAACTGCACTCCTACGCTTCTCTGCTCCTATTTGTTAATCTCTAAATCTCTGTTGGTTCGCTCCAAGTATTCCAGATTTCTCGCAAAACTCACAAAAATCGTTAAAAATACAAAATGCGGATTTTATTTATTTATTTATATTATTATTTTTATGTTCTCTGGTTTTATAGTAGAAATCAACCCGAATAACAAGAAAAATAATTACGACCGTTTCTACGGCAACGACGCTATTTGATTGATTCAAAATAGTAGTGTGTACGTATGTTGTAAATAACCGCAATCAAGATGACGTCGTAAATAGCTAGCCGCGATGAGTACGGGTCGTCCGTATGGAAACGATGAATTTCTTATCTTACTTTATACGAGTTGATAAAAGAGAGGAGGGATTGTTGTCGTTTCTATTAAGAAGGGATGAAAATCTTATAATAGAAAGGTTTGTAAGGTTTATAGTACTTAGTAGTTAATGGATAAAGTTAAAATTAATTATTTTTATCTTTTAATTGTTTAATACTAGAGAGATAGCGATAAATGTGAATTACGGTTCTCGGAGAGAATTAGGGTTTCCTACTACTGCCCCTTGTCCTTCCATTGATCTTTATTTATCTCAAGCCCTTAACAAAACAAGTATTAACGAATCTCAAATCGTGGGAAAGTAATACAGAAAAGTAATGCGGAAAGTAATACAGAAAAGTAATGCGGAAAGTAATTCAGAAAAGTAAATGCGAAAAGAATTAAAACAAAGCTATCTGTATTGATCAACTATTGCATTATAGCTTGCTCGCTGAAAAACTAAATTACAGAAACCTAGTTGCTCGCTAGATCTCTCTCGATCGATGGGTAGATGATTCCATGAATGTATAGATAACTCTCGGTCCTTTTATAAGCCTTGGAATGCGAAACCCTAGATGACATATTGAAGTGTGAAATCACGATCATGACCTTGAAGTTTCAGATTTTATGACCGCTAAATGACCGCTGAACCGCCGTCTATAGCCCTATTTGACCGCGCTTCCGCCGCCGCCGTTTCAGATTCTATGACCGCTAAGAATATTGGTTAAGAATATTTGATATGATATACATATTTTAATTAATAATCTCATGAATATTTTATTTAAATATGATATGTATATATTTCCTTAATTATATTAATTATAAATGAAAAAACATATGATAATAATCTTTTTACAAATAAACCCACATGTTTTTTATTTACAATTAACACCTTTTAGTAGTAAGCAATACTAGGAAAAATGTCCATACAAATGTGCAATAAATTTGACTGATCAACTGGTTCATAAACTTAAAAGACAGTCAACATTGACGATTCTGATGAAGATTTTATTAGTTTATAAATTTTGATTGCAAGTATATAGTCGTGCAATTATAATACTTGAGGATCGATCCACAGGTAGGTGTTGAATCTTAATTAATTCTAAAACAAGCATAAAAGTTGCTGTTTAAACTAAAAATTAAAGTGCAAATAAAAGTAAAAGTGTTTTTTTATAAGAAAGGAAATTCTAGGGCGTCAAATTGTTTAAACTAATGTGGTTGGTTAATAGGATTCTTCTTTTCTTCTTCTTTAGTTTTAATTAAAAACTATCAAAATATATAAAAGCATAGGTAAAAGCAATTTGGCAATGAATTATCAAACACATAGGTATGTATAACTCATACGATTAAAAATAATTTATCAAAAATCATTTAGAAAATAATTAAAACAAATAATTTTAATTAATTTAAAAGCAACTAGTTTACCCTTTTATTAAATAACTCATAGGTTGTCGATCTACAAATTATTATATTATCGGTGTAACCTAGATTACCCTAATTAACTAGGTTGAATTTACTTGATTAAAGACCATCTCTTACCTATCCTAATTAGCTTTCTAGTTCGTCACGCTTTCATTAATCTAACTAGTTTTTCGGTGTTATCATCTTTACCTAAACCTATTCAAGACGTCAACTTTTATTATAAAGTTTAGTTTATCGGAATAATAACAAAAAGAGAGACATTTCATCAAGAGAAATTCATATAAAAACAAAGAGAGAAGATATATTAAATCATCCAACCATAAAAACAAAACAATTTTAACCCTAAAAAAGAATTAGTTACTCATATTATCGAAAAAAACTTCATTAATAATAAAAGTAATTTACAAATTATTTTGATATCTTCCAACTTTAAAAACCCTAAACAACGTAAAGAGAGAGACGTCAAACCCTAGAATTACATCAAAATATATACGGCTAGGAAGTTTGGAGATCAAGTAATAAAGATACACGAGAATTAAATTTTTCCCAACAATCTCAAACCCTAATTCTAATAGATTTCAGCTGAATCTTTTGATAGCTTTGTTGGGTGTTGATTTGTTATATTTAGAAGCTTCAAAATACGAAATCCTATAGCTCATATTTACGTATATGGAAAGGCAATCGTGCCCATAAAAATTCAGATCGAACGGCCAAAATCCCACCGTTGATCCGCCGCCGTTCCTTTTTACCCACCGCTTATCCGCCGCCAAATTTTGGATTCGTGGCTCCAATTTTCTTCTGTATTTTCATCATTGATTTAGATGATTTTTAGCACAAAATCTTGCGTATCTTTCCGTCTTTCTGCAATTCCGTGGATCTATAGATTGGCCCTAAATTAAGGAGATTTGATTTCATCTCTTGCTCTCATTAGGTCTTTTCAATTGATTTGTTGAATTGAATTAATATGGCTACCTTTAAACCAGCAAAATATCTCAAAACAAATATTTTAGCATCTATTTCATTTAGGAAATCAATTGACTCATAATTATATTACTTATAAATATTTCTACCATAATCTCCACATATGTTAAATTATAATAATATGATTTATTAATTACTAACAAATAGGAAAAATAATAGCAAGTAAATGTGCAATAAATGTGACTAATCAATTCTCTATTTTTATTTAACTCCAATTAAATCTCCATTTCACACACGTAATTAATCTTTTTGTATCCTTTTGTAATCAAGTCCTATAGCTTGTATTATATCATAAAAACTCAGAACAACATAAAATGTGCAAATAAAATGATAAATGTGATATAAAAATATACAATAAATTGCACTAATCAGATGCTTATACCGTTATACATAAATTTATGCTCAACCCCAACCCAAAAACTCGACTGACCTGATTGCATGGGACCTCATCAACTATATATGGAATGCTCTCGTGTTATTGAAGTTAAACCCCACATGGAGCCGTGATCATGTCTCCATCACGCAGTCATTCAATAGCAGGGATTGATACTAGATAGAGTCAATTGTGTCATTTGAAGATACCGGAAGTAGATCTGGTCCATCTTCCAGAATTGATACATTAATTGTATAACAAGTAAACGAAAACCATACTATTCAGTAGAGTAGAAAACTTCCTATCAACGTAAGTATTTTCCTTCATGAAGAATTCCGCTGCGCATCCCAAAGAAAAAAATATTTCCCCAGCTTTGTGTTGCCACCAAATCTCCAGTTTTCCATTCAATCAATAATTAATATTCCTTCCAGAATGCATGGAATCCCAGAAAAGCATGATACCTATAACTTCTTGGCTTGATTAATGATTTCAATCCCAAACTACCCTAATAATCAACAAATTGCGGCTCATATGTTTCTCATGAATTCTGTATATTGTGTATGAGAAAAATAAAAATCAGACACGGTTCATTCATCGTTTTATTCTTTGATAAGAACTGTAGTATTCTAACAACCATGTTATGCATAGAGAGTATGCAGAAATCAATAGCTGAAGCAAATTAAAAAAAGATACGTTCTCCATAGGGTGTCCGATCCTGTTATATACTTTAGCTCGGAGCTGATTCAAAGGCAGGAGATGACTGCTAGAGTGATCCGTTATTCCATAATTTTTTTTAACATATCCCTGAGTGATGGTAGACCTAAATGAACATTGATAAAGGCAGTGAAAAACGACATGGTCTTTTTTTTTCCTTTTTTTTGAGAGAATGAAAAACGATATGGTAATTGCAACTTGAACCGGAATGGCTCTTAACAGAGCGGAATGGAAAAAAAACGGACTCATTTAACCGGCCCCTAAAATTTGGGATAAAGGCTTGTTGCTGTTGTAGTGATTGGAGAGGGATCAAGTGGGAGACCGATAGAAGATGACAGCTCAAAGATACCCTCAATGGATGATAAACTTAGGTGGTCAACTGGTCATAACTTGAAATGATTAATTAGATTGACATCATCAATTTATAATATATAATTACTGTAAAGCATAAGACATGACTCTTGAATCTGGTACGCTCGTTACAAAATGGTGCTTTATCAGAATCACTGGCTTGAATAGTGTTCTATTTTTTGCTGTGGTCGGTGGTAATTTCATCTGTTTTACTTTTAGGGACGTACTTATTCTGCTGTTCTGTTCCCCATTTATTTTTTAACATTTATTTCCTTAGAATCTTATGAATTCAAATATAATGATATTTCACACACCTTTTCTTTATGGGTTTGTTTCCCTCCTATGCTGAACTGCTTGTCCCTATATACAGCTGCAGAACAATGTGCGAATGGTGGCTAATGAAGAGCTGGAAATGCACCCAGTTTCTGGTTGGAAGGAAGGAAAATTCCAACTATATAGACAATGCAATGGACCTGTAGGCTTAATTTTAAGGCCTTTGATTCATGTAAGAATTTTGCATCACTAGAACTGGTTGTTTGTGTGTGACCTGTCTTCTGAAAATGTTAGCTGTGCTTTCTTTCCCCCCTTAATGTAATATCTGTTTAACACTCTTTTTTAATGATAAAAAACATCAGTGAAAATTAAATAAATTTAACATATTAACATTTTAAGAAAGAGATTGACCGATTTGAGAATCCATATTTGGTAGCAGTGGATGATCCAAATCTGTAAAGCCTCCTTGGAATTTTCAGAAATTGTATTAAGATTAATCTTCTCAGTTATTTTGATTTGTGATTTCAGAATCTATGTTCTTAAAGTCTATTTTATTAACGTTAGGTTTCCCCTCTCTTTTCTAATGACCTAGACCTTGTAGCCGAAGTCTTTGTGATGGTAATATATTGTAACCATGCCAATTGTGTTAAGGATATTAACATTTGGTTTCCTTTCCTCACTTTTCCCCTCAATTGCCTGGTTAGCTCATCTTTTCTTATTTACTCTCCTAGTGATACTTTCAATTTGCAGGTCACCGATCAGGAGTGTCTGAGAGATGTAGCTGAAAAGATTTTGCAAAATGAGATATCTGCAGTTCCTATCTTCAGATCTCTACCGCCAGATTCTTCATGCATGCCATTGCTCAACGTTGCAAGTCTCCCAGTAATTTTAAAATGTAAATGTAGCTTTTCCTACTTTCACATTTAGCCATGTAATTTATACATCTTTAATAGCTCACATTTTTTCATCTCCAGATATATACTGCCATTTTGGGGAGGTTGTGGGATCTGTGTCGTTCCTTCAGCATCCAATTTGCAGGATACCTGTGGGCACATGGTTGCCAGATATTGGTAGAGGCAACGGACATAATCTAGCAGTGTTGAAACATAATGCCCCCTTTAGTTCGGCTCTTGATTTGCTGCTAAAAGGTACTTCTCTATCTTATTCTGAAGTGTGATTGTACTCGCTCCATCATTCTCTCCAATCCGGGAGTTAAGCACAGCTATGTCCCATGTTCAATCCATGGTTTATCGGCCAATTCTGATTCCAAATACGACGTTCGGATACCAAGATTTTAATCCTTTCTAATGGGTTCATTAATTGATCATTAGGGTTGTTAAATGGGTTATTAGTTTCTTTGACACCATTACTTATTAGAAAAGGTTAAACATAAAAAAAAAAACTACCAAAATCTTGCACCCATTTGCAGTAAATTACCAAATACTTTCAAAATTATGAGAAACTGCTACAAAAACTTTCATTTCTATTGAAAACTACCGTGATTAACGGAACCACGTCAGGACCGCCAGTTCCACCTCACCGCCAAGTCACCAAAACTGCCTCATTGTAAAAAAAAATTCCAAAAATGCCCCGTTCTCGTAGTTTTTGAAAATGTCGACTCCCGTTGACCGTTATCATGGTAGTTTCTTGTAGTTTTTGAAAATGTGGTGGTTTTTTGTAAATTGGTCCAAGTTTTTGGTAGTTTTTTTTTTTATTGAACCCTTAAAAAATGTCAAAAATTTATTAATTATCTTCACAACATATTTAAAAAATTACTCTAGGCATCATTGAATCCTAAAAGTTATGTCAAATTGTTTGTATTTATTTCTACTATTTATTTAGATTATTTTAATTTTTTTGAAATTAGGTTACTCAAATGATACAAGAAAAAAATTTGATATTCTTAATACAGCCAAGATGGCCGACTCCGAACCCAAAAGTAACTACCTGATATCAGTATTGATACAGTGATTTTAAGTGTTTCCGCTAAGTCCCACATTCGGTCATTTTTCATAACTAGATATAAATGTTAGGTTACTGAAATTGAGCTGTCATCATGGACGAGAGCTTGCATCTATATTATGCACAGTTCTATACTTCTATTTGATTTTCTTGGGCAAGTTGAAGTTGAGCAGCGTACATGATATCCTTCATCTGAAAAAATCTGCTCTTCAAATATGCTGGAACTCTCTTCTTAGGTTATGCGTCAATAACATCACTCTGTGTGGAAACGATTCTCTTATTCTCATAATTTGCCCATCTTTATCCATTTGCAAGCCATTTCCAAGAAGTTTCTGTAGGTTTATTAAGTATTCCTTGTCGGAAAATTTATACTTTTTCCATGTGCCATGACAGTATAGCAGTTTATTGTCTGATCAAATTGGATTCAAGCAACATTTAAGATACATTTACTAAATCATGGAAGATGTACTGACTGACCTTACATTTTCCCCTTTGGTCTAACTTAAAAGCTGTAGTTATATGACTAGCGTCTAGATATTTTCCTTGTATAAAAACCATACTAATGCCATAATTGTTTGTTCCAGCTAGAATAAGTTCTATACCAATCGTGGACGACAATGGAGCTTTACTTGATGTGTACTCTCGCAGGTACCTATATATATCCTCGTAATGTGTAAATAAAGTCCATTTCTAGTTTAGTTTGCTACTAGTTGATATAATTGACTTCTATCTCTTGTTATTAGTGGCAATTCTGCCTATCAAAGCACACTCATACACACAAACCCCACTCTTGGTTTTAGTAGCAATTCATCAAAAGATGTGATAAACTCCACTCTTAATGTAAATAAAGGCTGTTTTTAATTTGGATTTTCAAAACCCTTTTGTTTAGAGATCATTACAATAAATCTGTTATTTTTTTTTTCATATTTAGAGTTTACTGCCTATATTACACTAGTAATTTGCACGTGCGATGCACGTATATATCAAATTTCAATGACTTTATTTGTGTTTTTTATTTTTCATTAAAACTTTAATATAGCCCAGGTAGTTTTAAGTGATGGGATTAGTATTTTTTTGATGAATGATGGGTTAGTTGCGGTTATGAATCTTGGTTAGATTTTTTATATTTTTTTTATTGATTTTTCATGAAGAATGGGAAAGCCACGTTAGCAATCAATTTCAAAATAAAAAGGCCCCCTTCCTCTTGCACTATAATAGTAGATAGTACTTAGTATATAAAAGTGTAATCGTTAAAGTCATTGCACTTTAATACGGCACATTTTATGAGCATTTGCTAAAGGCTTGTATTCTCGTTATCCTTTAATCTTCATGCAGTGACATTATAAATTTAGCAAAAGATGACATGTATGTCCGGATTCAGCTGGATCAAATAACTATGAACCAAGTAAGTGAATACCTTTTCAGTTGTCACCAATAATTCTATCAGTCTGTAGCATTAGATATGAACCAAGTAAACGCTATATGAACAGGTAAATTATTTTTGTTTCAGTCTACTTGGTCTCATATAGATACCATCTTCCTCTTCAAAATACCTGTCCAAAATTAACATAAAGAAGAAGAAATTTTAATGTTGCCTCATTGATTTTTTTTGTCCTCAGGCCTTGGAGCTGATATACCAAGCAAATCCACAAACAAATGGCCGGAGACGATGCCCCACATGCTTCCAGTCAACTCCCTTTATTGAGGTCATCGAGCAGCTTACCAATCCAGGTACCTCTTGTTATGGTATATTTTTGTGCGAAATCTCATAACTGCATCAAAACCCTGAAGTTGTGTTGATGGTAAGATATATATTTCTGAATATCCTAACACACCCCTCACATTGGAATATGTTCTATTTCACTTTAGGCTATATTTGTGACTTAGAGTTGAAATAATTTCATATAGCAAATATATCTTCTTTTCCCTGTTTTTCGGACTTCTCCATAGTCTCAAAGAAGTTGGACGATGCCGTCTGGTCATCTAGAACTTTGACAATCCCTTGTTTTGTTGTAGTTTTATAATTCAGGAATTTGACACTTATTTGAAGAGGGTTGATGTCAGTTCGACAGCTAGTCGTAAAACTTTGCCGAATCTTAATGGAGCTTTGTTTCATAGCCGACCTCATTTTGATGGGAAAAGGCTTAGATGATGATGATTAACACACCCCTCACAGGTTGAGATTCATTTATGTGGACAAAACACAAGAATTTTACGGACTAATTGCTTATGATACCCATAATATTTTTATCTCAGCTAGCGATTATCACCCGCCAAGGGGTCCAATGGTCTTTGACTCCTTTGGGACTCGTCTGTATATGACTCTGAAAATTGAAATTATGATGGCTGGGCGATAGAAGTTCTAGATGAAGTTTAAATGTGGGGACTAATATTCAATCAATCCTTGCTAAATTTACTGTCTTAAATGCATATTTCATAAGATTTTAAAATTTTAATCTAAGATGCTCTGCCGCCATCTTAGAGCCCTTACATTACACCAAAACTTTAAAGCTATGGTCAGAGTTGAAGGATATAGTTTTCCCCCCAATAATCACTGCCTTGGAATATTGATGAAGTTTGTTTGTTTTCTCTATAGATGCGCGAAGGATTGTAGTGATCGATCGCCTTAGCAGACGGGTGGAAGGGGTAATATCCCTGAGAGATGTTACCAAATTTTTTCTTGATTGATACGGTGCTCTGTAAATTCCATATTGTCCTGGTTTTGTCTATTAAACATTTGAACTTATTTAAAACGAATAAAATTATCAGAGCAGTTGGTATTTATTATTTGATCGATTTTTTGCTGTGGGGTTAAAATCATTGTGAATGCAAATTGTACAAAGTAAACAGCATTAGAGAAGTGAAGGAAAAGGAAGATCACTGGAAAGTAATGTTCCCTTCTTCAAGAAAGAAACAATGAATTGTAATATTAGTTTCGGGGGTGTGGGCGTGGGGGTGGCGTGGCGTGGGGTGAAACATTATTAGCAATATCTTCTATTTTATGGTGATTAAGTTGGATATAGAAGGTTTTTCTTCAGGTGATTTTATAAACAAAGGATCTGATAGCTGGTAATTTCCAAGTTCAGTCCCTTGCAAATTGTTTTTGTAAAATTAACTTACCAGCTCCGTTCATTGCCAAATTATAATGTAAATGTTATATATTTTGTTGGGTATTTTAAGAATCCAAGTATGGATGTTGATGATGTTTGATATCGGTGATCTTCCAGATCATGACGCATGGCAGATGACGTATCACAAAGCTCATAAAAAAGGACCTACAATGGCCGACCAGGACACTCTTGTGTCCGTCCCATAAACAAACGCTGGCTTGCCACCGAGCCTTCTGCACAATTGGTTTCCTCGGTCTCCCAGTTTATCTCCGGGCTACCGTAGAACCAAGATACCTTGGCTTTTCCGCTCGACTGTGAGCTTTCCTGCTGAGGTCATCTTCCTCGGTCTCATCGACCGATCAACATCATCGCTCATAGGCGAAACCGTCATCCCGCGATTCTCGCCATGCACGAGATATTTGCCGGCTACATCCCACGTTCCACTCCATCACGATCTTCCATTAACGAGCTTGTCTCGCCATTAATGAGGGATCCCGTTTATCACGCGGGCGTGGCGTCGGAAGCGTAATGGCCGGCGTGATTCTCGCGCCTGTCCTGCCTGCTCCCACCGCTATATAAACCTCATCTTCAGACGGTTCAAGTAAGGCATTTTTACTCCATTAAGCCGTTACTCTGTTCGAATTTTCTCTCTAACTTGACCGTCGGAGGGTCCTCGGTGGTACAACCATTCCGGGACTTCCTTGCAGGTAGCTCGGCGCAAACAACCTCAAACCCATTGAGATTCACACGCTTCAGGAGCCTGCATCCAGATCCAATCCTTGCCGTCCATCGCCGCCGTCAGCAGATCAACGGAAGGTAACATCTTGGCACGATCCAGGTCGCGTCAGCTGACGCCGTCTGTGGGAACCATTGATTCCACAAAAACAAAAGTTCATCTTCCGATCTCAATCTAATGGCGAACGATCATCATGACGATCCAAGCACTAGCCGTCGCCTTCCCCTCAACGGAGGTGTGGACGAACCTCCTCCGCCGAATGCCATCAACGCCCTTGCCGGTCGGATAGACCGACTCGCGTCCGTCGTGGAGGCGCTCATCCACGTCCAAACGGCAGACCAAGATCCCCAGACCGCTCGTGCGGGCCCAGCCGATCGTCGCCTCACTGTTTCCAACAGCCGCAGGTTCCCCGGGCCGACATATTCAAGAACCCGGCGGGCACCGCTTCGTTTGGCTCCGAGGCCTTACGCCAAAGAGCTTCACCCTGAGCCTCGCCGCACCCCTGTCCCTCCCGAGGCGGTGACGGTCAGCTCGCCTGTTCGCAGGCATGACCGGCACCCCCTCCCTCGACGGGGTCGCGCACGTGAGACTCGCCGTGGCAGCTCAAAGACAACCCTATCGGGGGGCGTGAGGAACCTCACCAAAAGAAGCCGAGGCTCGTCAAAAATCATGGTCATGACGGCGCGGGGTACGTCGAGTACCTGCGAGACTCAGCACCCCACGCCAGCCACGGAGGCCTACAGCCGTCCGAGGAAGAAGGCCAGGGAGACTGAGCCGATCACTTTTGACGACGGGGACTTTCACGGCATATCCCTGCCCCACTACGACCCCCTGGTGATTACGGCTCGAGTCCATCAATACGAGGTGCACAAGATCCTGTTCGACTCGGGAAGCTCGGCAGACATTCTCTTCCACGACTGCTTTCTGCGCATGGGGCTCACCGCGGCAGACCTGAGGCCGACCTCCCACGTCCTTTCAGGATTCACCAATCACTCCATCACGGCGGAAGGGGTGATCACCCTGCAGTTCAACGTCGGGGAGGCCGGCCGTACGTGGACAGAGCCGGTGGAATTCATCGTAGCGAAAATTCCGTCGGCCTACAACATCCTCCTCGGCCGCCCCACGCTGAACTCCCTCTGGGCCCAGATATCGACCTACCACCCGGCGATGAAGTTCCCTCTCAACCAGGGCGGGATAGGTCGGGTCTACGGAGAGTAGCGAATTGCAAAGGTTTGCTTCATCGCAACATCTTCATCGGAGAGGCCGGTCGACGACGTCGAAGGTGAGGGTGACATCAAGGGCTCTTTAGACACTCGAAACGAGCAAAAAGAGGTCCGAGGGACCCCGGTGGATCCTCTGACAGAGGTCCCCCTCGTAGAAGGGGACGACGAAAAACTCGTTCTGATCGGGTCGCTTCTGACAGGAAATCAGCGAGATGACCTGGTTCGTTTCCTCAGAAACAACTCCGACGTGTTTTCCTGGGCGCTCGCTGACATGCCTAGGATCGACCCTAAAGTTATATCTCACAAGTTCGGGGTAGATCCTACGGCTCGATCCGTCAGACAGAAGAAGCGAAGCTTCGCCCCGGTCAAACAGAAGGCTATCAAGGACGAGGTAGATCGGCTCCTCGCCGCCAACTTCATTCGGAATATGCCCTATTCGGAGTGGCTAGCGAACGTAGTCCTGGTCAAGAAGTCAAGTGGGAAGTGGCGCATGTGCGTCGACTTCACCGACCTAAACAAGGCCTGCCGCAAAGACAACTACCCCCTCCCTCGGATTGATCAGCTCGTTAACAGCTCGGCGGGCCACGAGCTATTGAGCTTCATGGATGCCTTCTCTGGCTACAATCAGATCCGTATGAATCCAGCAGACGAAGATCTCACCGCATTCACAACGGACTGGGGGGTATACTGCTACAAGGTGATGCCCTTCGGCCTCAAGAATGCCGGGGCTACGTACCAACGGTTGGTCAACTGCATGTTCAAGCCACGGATCGGCAGGAACATGGAAGTTTACGTCGACGATATGCTCGTCAAATCAGTCTCGTCGACCGACCACGCGAAGGACCTGGGCGAGGCCTTCGAGGTACTCCGCAAGTTCAAGACGAAGCTGAACCCCGCCAAGTGCGCATTCGGGGCCACCGGGGGAAAGTTCCTCGGTTTCATGGTCACCCACCGTGGGATCGAGGCTAACCCGGAAAAAATTGACGCTATCGTCAACATAACCGCGCCCAATACCAACGTCGAGATCATGCGACTGACTGGGCGGGTAGCCGCTCTGAGCCATTTCATGTCGAGGTCTGGAGAAAAGTGCCTTCCCTTCTTCAAAGCTCTAAGGAAAATCCCGAGATTCGAGTGGTCAGAAAAGTGCCAGACCGCCTTTGACCAATTAAAAAGGCACCTTGCGACGCCACCGCTACTCACCCGACCAGTTGAAAGAGACGAGCTATCGCTGTATCTGGCGTATCCGACCAAGCAGTGGGCTCAGTGCTCGTTCGAGAGGTCGACGGAGCGCAGAAGCCGGTGTACTACGTGAGCCACGTCTTCAAAGACGCAGAAACGAGGTACCCAGCCATAGAGAAGATTGTCTTGGCACTCATTGTGGCCTTAAGGAAGCTGCGACACTACTTCCAAGCGCACACTATCCTCGTTCTCACTGAACGCCCGCTGGGGGCTATCCTCGCCTCGCCCGAATCCTCGGGTCGCTTAGAGAAGTGGAGGTGGGAGCTGTCCCAGTTTGACATAAAATACCGCCCGAGGCAAGCCATCAAAGCACAAGCCCTGGTCGACTTTATCGTCGAGTGCACCATCCCCAGCAAGGAACCGGAGCCCACGCCGACCCTCGTGGATCAACGCCTGATTGTGGGGAGACCCGACTCGGTCCCTGAGTGGGTCATCTACGTCGACGGGTCCTCAACCGAGGAAGGCTGTGGCGCCGGCCTCATCATTCGGGGCCCGAACGAGGCAGAAATGGGGTATTCTCTAAAGCTCGAATTCAAGGCTTCAAACAACGCGACAGAGTACGAGGCCCTGCTGGCTGGACTGCACATGGCCTCTGGGCTGGGGCTGAAAACAATTCGAATCCGCAGTGACTCAGCCCTAGTCGTTGGCCAAGTGACCGGCCACTTCGAGGCTCGGGAACCTCTAATGGTAAGGTATCTAGCTGAGATAAGAAAACTTCGGAAGAACTTCGACGAAGTCCAGGTAGAGCAGATACCCAGGCAGCTCAATGCCTAAGCCGACGCCCTGAGCAAGCTGGCTTCATCCTACTCGGCCAACAACAAGCGATCTATTCTCTTCAAGACCTTGCCGCGGCCCAGTGTGGAAGACGGAGCAACAATACTTCATGTATATACGGCGCAGGAAGATGACCAAGACCGGAGAAAGCCCCTCGTGGAATTCCTAAGGGATGGTACGCTCCCAGAAGATCGGGGAGCAGCCCGTCGTCTTCGAGCCAAAGCCCGTCACTTCGTCTGGAGCAATGGGAACCTTTACAAGAAGTCCTTAACTCAGCCCCTGCTCCGGTGTTTCGACCCCCACGAAGCAAACTACGTTCTCCGTGAAATCCATGAACGGGTCGGCGGCGCACACCAAGGGGCCCGCACCTTGATCCAGAAGGTCTTGCTCCAGGGGTACTACTGGCCAACTATCCACCAAGACGTCTACAAGATCGTCAGGAGATGCAAAAGCTGCCAACTCCACGGAAGCATACCTCGCCTTCCGGCTACCGAGCTGACCGCCCTAACCTCCCCGTGGCCGTTCGCCCAGTGTGGATTGGACATGATAGGCCAATTCCCTACCGGTGCGGGCGGGCACAACTATGTCCTCGTCGCAGTAGATTACTTCACAAAGTGGATCGAGGACGTGCCCATCAGGAAACCGGACGCCGCTACGACCATCAAGTTTCTGCAGAACAACCTGATACTCCGGTTCGGCATCCCAAGGTGTGTCATCACCGACCACGGGACGGACTTCTAAACCGAGAAAGTGAAGGAGTTCTGCAACGAGTACCATATCCTCATGAAGTTTGCCGCGGTCGCACATCCCCAATGCAACGGGCAGGAAGAAGTCGCCAATCGGGACGTCCTCCGAGGTCTCTGAACCCGCCTAGAAGGACGCCAAGGCGGTTGGGTCGAGGAATTGCCCCGGGTCCTATGGGCCCTGCGCACGTCAAAGAAGACCCCCACCGGGGAAACCCCTTTCAGCCTCTGCTACGGGACCGAAGCAATAGTCCCAGCGGAGATTGGGCTACCCAGTCATCGGGTCGAACACTTCAACGACGAAGCAAACACCACGGCACTGCGGACCAACCTGGACATCTTGTTGGAGAAACGAGACCGGGCTCAGATCAGGGCTGCCGCCTATCAGCAGCAAACTGCTCGATACTACAACGCGCGGGTCAAGCATGGCTCCTTCAGGACCGGAGATCCAGTCCTACGGCGAAGTGAGTTCGTTGATCAAGGAAGGCTGCACAAGTTTTCCCCAAAATAGGACGGTCCTTTCCCCGTCTCCGAGGTACTTCCCGGCGGAGCCTACAGCTTACAGGACGCGGACGGGCGCAAATTTCCGCGACCTTACAACGCCGAGAAACTCAAGCTGTACCAGTGAAATCAATGCCTACGAGTGTGTACCTTTTCTTTCGCAAAGACAATGTAAATTTTTCTAAAAATTCCTTTCCATTCAAATAACAAGAAGGGAACGTTAGAACATTGCAAAAAGAGGAGTTCTGTCTTTGTGATCAAAGCCATCACCAAGAGGCAGCAGAGCGGCTACCCTACTCGACTATCCCTGGCCGGTAGCTCCCATACCCCACAACGCCAGGGATCGAAGCCCTCACCAAGAGGCAGCCGAGCGGCTACCCCGCTCGGCTATCCCTGGCTGGTAGCTCCCCTACCCCACAACGCCAGGGATCAAAGCCCTCGCCAAGAGGCAACTGAGCAGCTTCACTGCTCGGTCAATCCTTAGCAGGCCTCCCCCGGCCCCCTCCAGCGCTAAGGATCTAAGCCCTCACTAAGAGGCAGCTGAGCGGCTACCCCGCTTGGCCATCCCTGGCTGGTAGCTCCCTACCCCACAACGCCAGGGATCAAAGCCCTCGCCAAGAGGCAGCCGAGTGGCTACCTTGCTCGGCTATCCCTGGCCGGTAGCTCCCTACCCCACAACGCCACGGATCAAAACCCTCACCAAGAGGCAGCCGAGCAGCTACCCTGCTCGGCTATCCCTGGCCGGTAGCTCCCCTACCCCACAACGCCAGGGATCGAAGCCCTTACCAAGAGGCAACTGAGCGGCTATCCCGCTCGGCTATCCCTGGCTGGTAGCTCCCCTACCCCACAACGCCAGGGATCAAAGCCCTCGCCAAGAGGCAACTGAGCAGCTTCACTGCTCGGTCAATCCTTAGCAGGCCTCCCACGGCCCCTCCAGCGCTAAAGTTCTAAGCCTCCACTAAGAGATAGCCGAGCGGCTACCCCGCTCGGCTATCCCTGGCCGGTAGCTCCCTTAACCCACAACGCCAGGGATCGAAGCCCTCACCAAGAGGCAGCCGAGCGGCTACCCTGCTCGGCTATCCCTGGCCGGTAGCTCCCTACCCCACAACGCCAGGGATCGAAGCCCTTGCCAAGATGCACCGGGCAGTAACCCTGCTTGGCCATCCTTAAGGATCAAAGCCCTCGCCAAGAGGCACGGGGAAGTAACCCTGCTCGGCCTGTCCTTAGTAGGCCACTTACGGCCCCTCCCTCGCTAAGGATCAAAAGCCCTCGAAAGAGGCAACCGGGCCCGCCCTTGCTCGGTTATCCTGCTCGGTCCTTCTTTGGTAGGCCACTTACGGCCCCTCCCGCGCTAAAGATCAAAAGCCCTCGAAAGAAGCAACCGGGCCCGCCCTTGCTCGGTTATCCCTGGCTGGCAGCTCCCTACCCCAACACACCAGGGATCAAAGCCCTCACCATGAGGCACCGGGTAGCTACCCTGCTCGGCACATCCCCAGCGGGCAATCTCCTGCCTGTCAGACGCTGAGGATCCGAAGCCCTCTCCACGAGGCATCCGAGTTCCTTCCTGCTTGGTGAATCCCCAGCGGGTAACTTCCTACCCTGCAACGACTAAGAGACAAAAGCCCTCACCAAGAGGCATCCGGTCTATCTACGTCTAAGCGACCTCCACCTCGACTTCGGGGCCATGGAGATATCGTCTTCCCTCCGGTCTTTGCACACTTGGAAAATGAACAGATTCAACTCGACACGTAATCGCTAGACGAAGAACCGACATAACACAAAGGCAGTACTGTGCAAATACAAGTGTTTACCGACAAAGGAAAATACGCGTGCAAATACTACAGCAAAAAGTCTTTATTCATAAAGTCAAAAGTTTTTACAAGGGTATTGTGGGCTCCCCAGCCTTATCAAATTACCCGGAGGCTTACAAAAGTGAGAGGAGGAATAGCCAAAAAGTTTGATCCGCAAGCCCGCCTAGGCCTCACCTCCCTCATCACCGTCGGCAGGAGGCATGACCACCGAAAGTGGAACCCGAGCATGGAGCTCACCATCGGCAAACTTTGGAAACTACTCTTTGACGGCATCAAGAGCTTTGTTCCATGCAATGGTGGAGGCTTCGCCGAGGTCGACGTAAAACTAGTCCGACCCCTTGTAATTGGTCACCGCCTTCCTAGCCCGAATCTTGGCAACCTCCGCCGCCTGAAGCGCCGTCTCGGCATCTCGCCTGCTGGCATCCCTCGCGCTCTTCATGGCTGTAAAGCGATCGGCCACTTCCATCAACTTCGCATCGACGACTCGGTGTGACTCACTTAGGCGGTGATAGGACTTTCGGCACTTTGAGACGGCGAGCTTCACGGTGGCCGATAGGGCTTCCAGGACAGCCATCCTCTCCCTTTCCAGACATAGCTCAAGTCGCAGATCCTCGGCCACCGAAGAAGACTCTCCTGCCGGCCTAGTAGCGTGGATAGCTCTCTCGGCCTCCATGCGAGTAACAAGGGCGCAGCGCTGAAGGACCTGACGGGAAACAACAGAGAGACTTAGAGACACTCGAACTAAAGAAAGGGCGCTCAAAACAACACATGAGGGAATATGTACCTGCACCGCCTCCTGAGCTATAGCCGCCATTTGGGCCCTCAGGGTCCCCCGCGGAATCTTGCCCCCGGTTGACTCTTCCATACCCGTAAGCAGGCCGGCAGCAACGGAAAGCCCAGACGGGACAACGAAATGGACTTCCCCCTCCTGCACAGGAATCCCCGCAGGATTCTCCGACGGTGGCGCACAAGAGACCGTTCTCTTCCTCTTAAGAGGAACCCCGTCTTCGTCCTCTCCTGCATCTCTCGTCTGGGGCTCGGGAACCCGTGGACGCCTTTGGCCGCCGCCGGGACAATCATCGGGAGCTCGGGACGAGGCAGATGGCCCCACCATCGGCGGCACATTCGGTGCTGGGCTCGGGTCAGCCGGAGGCACGGCCGCACAGCCGGCCCCCATCCGGCACTGAGCGCCGAGGGCACCAAGAGTCCTAGATCGATCCATTTATCTTGCCAAAGGGAGAGGTAGACTCGACTCGGAAGGAGAAGAAGCAGAAGAAAGGAAAGGAAGATATTTAACCTGATGAAGAGAAGTCCTTGGGAACGCGGAGATCCGACCTAAAAAGAAGAGCGCCGAGCTACAAGACTCAGAACGAGGAAAATATGAAGAGATATGGGCCCTAAAGCGGACCCACCTCTATTTATAGCTGCCGGCGTCCTCACCCAACGGCGATAGTCGACTCCCGCCAAAACAACTCCTCGCATTCGACGGCCACGATCGCTCTACCTGTCGCACGCGCATTAGCCGTATCCCATCAGACGCCAGAGGTCTGCGGCCCGTTGCGTCAGCCAACCAGCGCCCGACACGTGGACTGTCGCTTCAGCGGAAGTACGCATGATCCGGAGCACCTTCTTTAAAGCAGAGATCACACCTCTGATTCGCCGGCGTCATCCAGAAAATACAACAGATTGCCCGGGAACACGCCCCGACGATATCTTCGAAAGGAGCTGTCACGCCCCGCTTCCCAGAGTACACAAAGATAAGCACGTGACATAGCCAACCATGCTACCTGTGGATAGGAATTATCCTTCCACAGTCACATTACGGCTGTAGAGATATCAAGAACAATAATAAAACTATCTAACACATGTCCATAAACCAAAATAAAATGAGTCAAGAATAAATAATGCGGAAGCAAGAGATCCAATACAAGAATAACTGGAAAGTATGTCCCATAATGCGGTCTCACATCAGGAATAAAATGCAGAAAAGTAAAAGAACTAACTACTACTGAGTCCTCACTGCTCAGCCTGCTGGCTGAAGTACTCCTGCTCGGACTGCGGCAAAGGTACGGAATCTGGGCAATGCAAAACCCAGACGTCAGCGCGTCATAACATCAAGCAATAAAATATAAACAGGGTAACAAGACATAAACATGAATGGTAAAGCAGGTGTAACAACAATATAAATCAAGGCAGTGAAAGGCAGTGTACAGTGAGTAATCTAAACTGGTCTATTGGGTTGAATAGTCTCAAGTCTTTGAAATCAATTTGATGAATCATCGATGTAACTCAATAGTATCCCGTGCATGCCCGGGACCACGGTCTAAGACTCTCAGGCTGAAACCGAGACATGCCGCTAGGCACTAAACATGAAATATGTAACGACGAACGATGTCAGTAGCATCATCCCGAGGCTGGCCTAGCCTTTAAAACTGATCAGTAAAAGCAAGCAACTGTCGAGTTACAAGTCAGGTTTCATCATTGATTTCCCCATACCCCCAAGTTATATGTGGTCAAGTCATGTATTAAATAATCTAGAGCTAATGCCAACACAGGATCAGGCAGGTACATGTTTGTCTGGATAGACAACAGGAACGGTCCGTAAGGACAACAGGTCAGGTTTGTTGGCATTAGACACAAGATCAGGTAACTGGTAAGACCATGGTACATCAGGTCAAGCCAGGTAATATATAAAGGTGTCACGTTATGTCAAGAGTTGTACGGTACCATGTCCGGTCAAGTAATATGTGTAGCAAGTCATGTCAGTGTGTAGAAGATATCATGTGGGTGCTCATAATCAACTAGCATAATCATGGTTATGAATAAACAAGCATGGGTACTATCAGAACAATAAACTGGCACATGTAACATGATAAGCAATAGGTACAGATTAAACTACTTAGTTGTACGGTTGTCAGTTTGTGTTTAAGAGATAGTTTCAACATTACATGAATACCGTATGACAAATATGGATGTTAAAATCATTTTAATAAGTATTAAGTAATCTAGGGATGCAATGATATGTATAATATGTTCAATGGATGCAATTATAACTAAAACCGGTTAAAGATGCACACGGGTGTCCGATAGAGTAAAACTATAGAAGGGTATCATAAACTAGGTAATTATTTATTAAGTGATTAAAATATAAAAGTGGTTACTAGGTTTAATAAACTAAATGCAACAGTTATGTTTCCAGTTCTAGATCTAAAATATGTAAACGGAACATCGTGCTGTTAACTTGGAACTCATGGATTTAGATTCTATCTATAGATTTAATAAGAAAATAGATAAATTAATATAGGAATAGTATGAATATCATGTAGCAAGTTTCATTTGCCTCGACGGATCGCGAAGCGGTAAACGGAACGTCACGCGTCGGCGGGACAAGTCGTGACGCGCGCACGGTACACGGAATGAGTCCAAACAACGAACAGTGGGATCACACGGGTCAGATGTCCTCGCTAGATCGTCGGGGTCGTCGACGTCACGGCCGGAATCCGGCGAACCAAGAAACAGTAAGCAACTAAAGAATATGCAAAAAGGAAGAAGAAGAGAAGAGGGGAAGGAGGATGGAGAGGAGGGAGGAGACTCACTGTGGATCCTCAAACAACTGCGAAGTTATCGATGGCGTCGACGAAGCTCCGGCGAACAACTGCAGAGGGCAGCGGCGATGATAAGAACTGAAAAGAACAGAAAAGAAAGGAAGAGGGAAAGAAGGAGGAGGAAGTAAGGGTGGGCTTACTGGGATGTCAGGTAATCTGGGGCACGAGGATGAGGTCACCGGCGGCGATCAGTTCCGGCGGTGCAAAAGTGCAGGGGGTGCACGGCTGCTCGGGTGCAAGTGCAGGGTGATCGGGAAAGAAGGGAGTGGTGGCGGAGGTGATGAGGGTGAGGAGACGACGAGGTCTGCAAAGGCGTCGTCGGTGCTAGGGCAACGGCGAGAGGGGAGACGGCGGCTAGGGTTTAACAGGCGTTGGGTTACGTGAAGAAAAGAATAATGAAGAGGAAGATATATAGAGGGGGGGAGGGAGGGAGAGAGAGAGAGAGAGATACGCGTGAGAGGAGAGAGAAGTGAGATCGAGAGGAGTGAGAGAGAGATGAATGAACAGTAGGGAGAGAGAATCTTGGACGCTAGCGCAGAGAGATAAAGAGAGAATAGAGAGGAGAGAGAGAGAGAAAGATTTGTGGGTCGGGTGAAATAGAGGATTGCGATTGGTTGGGGAAAAGGGAAATTTGTTTTGAAAATTTAATAAAGATTTATTGGTTTAAATAGATATACTTTTGGCTTAGAAAAATATAGTAGGCTGTAAAATATTTTAAGCTGATTTAACAAAATTTAAAATAAATAAGATTTGGCGGGATACAAAATGTTTCAGAATTGCGCCCGGGTCGGGTCCAAAATTTTGAATTTGAAATATGAAAATTATTAGCAAGTTCCAAAAATCAAAATGAAGGATTTTGTAACAAAAAGGCATACCCCCAAGAACGGACGCACGTACGTGCACGTAGCCGTCCAAACACGTCCGTTTCACCGAACAGGATGAGAACACGATGCAAGGACGTTACCACAGGGTTAGGGGTATCAAGCAGGCCATGTCAAGTATTTTTAAATTATTTTAAGTAACTTAAATTGTTATATGCACAATACGTAATGTTAGGGTAATATATAACTAGGAAACAACAAGCTCAAGTAAACGGGTCGAATATAAAGTAAATTACCATTTGCAACCAAACAGGGTAAATGAAATAAACACCACAAACAACACATACAGTAACTGAAAATTGGTATAACTGGACTCGGTTGTTACAGGAGCTCACCTCGGGTAACCCGGCAGACCACTCTCGACCCGACCCGTCAGCTGGTCGGGACGATAGTGGGGGGATAATGATGATGCTTGATATCGGTGATCTCCCAGATCATGACACGTGGCAGATGACGTATCCTAAAGCTCATAAGAAAGGACCTACAGTGGCCGACCAGGACACTCCTGTGTCCGTCCCACAAACAAACGCTGGCTCGCCACCGAGTCCCCTGCACAATTGGCTTCCTCGGCCTCCCAGCTCGTCTCCGGGCTACCGCAGAACCAAGATATCTCGGCTCTCCCGCTCGACCGCGAGCTCTCCCGCCGAGGTCATCTTCCTCGGTCTCATCGACCGATCAACAACACCGCTCACAGGCGAAACCGCCATCCCGCGAATCTCGCCATGCGCGAGATATCCGCCGGCCACATCCCACGTTCCACGCCATCACGATCCCCCATTAACGAGCCTTTCTCGCCATTAATGGGGATCCCGCTCATCACGCGGGCGTGACGTCGGGAGCGTAACGGCCGGCCTGATTCTCGCGCCTGCCCTGCCTGCTACCACCGCTATATAAACCCCTTCTTCAGACGGTTCAAGTAAGTCATTTTTACTCCACTAAGCCGTTACTCTGCTCGGATTTCCTCTCTAACTTGACCGTCGGAGGGTTCTCGGTGGTACAACCACCACGGGACTTACTTACACGTCGCTCGGCGCAAACAACCTCAAACCCAT
Organism: Agapanthus africanus; assembly: GCA_030015575.1. Classification (NCBI taxonomy): domain Eukaryota; kingdom Viridiplantae; phylum Streptophyta; class Magnoliopsida; order Asparagales; family Amaryllidaceae; genus Agapanthus; species Agapanthus africanus. The sequence continues at coordinate 216,871,530 of JASDDO010000004.1, forward strand.
TGAGATCTACACGCTTCAGGAGCCTGTCTCCAGATCCAATCCCCGCCGTCCATCGCCGCCGTCAACAGATCAACGGAAGGTAACATCTTGGCGCGATCCAGGTCGCGTCAGATGTGCCCCTGGCTCAGAGTCCGTCAACTTGTAACAGTGTTTCAAGTCTCTACTGCTGCGAAGCAAATCCTTTTGGAGTCCAAATTGATTGTCTTTTTGTGTGCGTGTAAATAGAAACTTTTTTCGTGGGGAAAACAGGTTCTCCCCTCGGTCTCATTCGTTTTCCCTCCCACTCACGGTTTCTGGGGGCGCCGTCAATTTCTTTGAATTAAGGAGTAAACGCTAGCTTTTGAAAGCTGTACGAGTTGGGCATGGATCAATTTCTTTGAATCAAGAAGTGAAAGCTGGCTCTTGAAAGCTGTGCGGGTTGGGCACGGATCGAATCCTAGGCAAGCCATTTTCATACTCAGAATCAGCATTAGATGTGCATTAGTTATAACATAAAAATAAGAAGAGAAGAATCCTCTCAAATGTGTCCTTGTACAAAGTTATCCATACAATTAGTCCCGATACTCAGAAGAATCTCTCGTTCCCTTGCTCTCTCCCTATTATCACAAGAAATAATTAATTGTATCAAATAATATGGAATGATATTATGACAATTAATTATTGATTGTAAAAATATGGGATGAATATTTTGTCAAAGGTCATATAATTCGTATCATAAAATATTCATCAAATATTTGAACAAATACGAGATGAATATTTTGTCAATGTATGACAAATAATTCATATGACAAAATATTCATCAAATATTTGATTGTACACATCTCTCTATAGATACCATGTAAAGAGATAATTTGTGTATAAATTCTTATGCCTTCGTACAATGAAAGATGCACAAGAAATAATAAAAATAATTGCCCCTAAATCAATGTTGTTCTCTTTGTGTGATTCACTATTTTTTTTATAATTTATTTTTGAGATGGTATCAGAGCTCTCGTCTCCACCTCTCAACGATGAGAAATATTCCTTTCGGGCTCGATCAATGGAGATGTTTCTTATGGCCAAGAATAAATTTGGCTTTGTCGATGGAAGCATTCCCAAGCCAAGCGAGGCTTCTAAAGATTTTCAATGGGACCGCGTCAATATTCTAATATCTTCATGGTTTCTTGGATCTATGACACCCGATTTTGCTTCTAGTCTCGTTTATTCACGCAGCACGAAACAGATATGGGATGCACTTCGTGAAAGATATCATCAACCGAATGCGCCCGAGGTGTTTCAACTCAAACAAAATATCAATAACCTCAAACAAGAATAACTTTCGGTATCATCCTATTATACTAAACTTAAATGTTATTGGGATGAACTTGCTGTAGGAATCGGTGCTAGGTTCGCAACACTTGCGGACTCAGCGGAAGCGAAAAACAATAAAAAATCAAGCATAGCTCCAATTCCATACAACAAGATCAACAATTACTAGCAAATTGCAAAAACTACAAAACTCAAGAGAGGGTAAAGGGGCTATTGTTGTGGTTTCCTAGCGCCCTGGCCGCCTACCGCGGCCGTTGCGGAACAAAAAAAAACTTTAACTTTTAAAAACAAGCGCTAGAAAACCCGTCCTAGAATCTAACCATAAACCGAAACTAGCTATCTAAGGAGATCTATCTACTGTGATAGATATTTATATCTAGAGATCCGTGTCCTTCGGGTCTTCACTCCTTGTCTAGAGCTTCTAGGGATCCTTGATCAACCTTATTTGTTCGCCTTCTCGGTCCTAGATGATCCACCCGGGAGTTCTTGAATAAAGCTTGGCTTCACAAATGAAGCAACTGTTAGTTGTATGTATGCCCTAGAGGCCATTATTGTACATGATTGTATATTATAGTGGATGCTTGGACATATATAGAGAGGACTTTCTTACTCGACATGATAGTATGCTATCTGGTTACTATATCTTAACATGTATACTAGTACCGTCTCTCTGTTACATGTTGATAAAGCCATTAGGATGTGTACTTGACTTCCAGGACTATGATGCAGATCATACTAGTGTGGCTGGGGTAGTCCACAAGTACATCCTTTAATTGTTTCTAGTCGAGAGAGTATCGAGAAGGGGCATCGATATTCCAGAGTAGACTAATGTGTATGATTCTTGACCATGTATGGGGCGATGGTTAATCCTACAACCATTGGTGTTTGACATCAGAAAATGTGCACAGGTGCTCATTGGAGAATGGGTACACTGAACATGACTCGCCGAGAACTCCTAGATGGTATTATATCTAACGTCAGATAGCAGTTCTCTGGTGACACTGGTACAGGTTAGTCCGTAGACCTGAGATCGTCATAAAGTCTTGTGTGATTCCCACTGTGCTTTGATTTCCATCTTACCACGCTTTAAGGAGAGCGTACAAAATGGTGGTTTTTGGGTATAGTCCCGAGTCACATGAAGGCAATGAGCGATAGGAGGGGATTTCGTCTCTCCCGGAATTGGGGGTTGATGTTGCGCTGTGCTCGATTGGCTATAACAGGAAGTCCCTGGCCAGGGAGGAAACTGAGATTTACTGGTAAGTGTTATCAGTAGTTTCTCGACCCGTTATGAGCCTCACATCGACACGACTTATCAAGTTATTGGGGTCTGACGTTTACCACCCCCAGACTCGATATGCGACATATCAGACGAAGAAACCGGACTGTACGGTAGTGTTACTTATTGGATTCACGGGAGTATGAACAAGCTTGCTTGTTGATCTTCTGATCGCTCAATACCCGGGTAGCCGTTACGTCCAGCTAGTACCGCTGATATCTTGTGGGCGACTGATATGATCATCACCTACTGCCGGTGTATTGATGAGTCTTTAGAGTACACAGAGCTTTCCTAGCTCATGCGAAACGAAGTAGGGCATATATGTGATATGTGCGGGACCAAGATTAATACGTGTATGTGATACCGTATTCTAATCTCCCGATATAGATTATATATGATATAACCGGATTATTGAATCAAGTTTTGATTCAATAATTTATAAAATGATATTAGTCGGTTGTATGCGATACAGCCGGGTTATTAAATCAAGTGTTGATTTAATGATTAATGTATGATTATATATTTGATATATTAATATACATTAACTAATATTAGCTCACTTAAGAAATTGTTTTCTCTAAATACATTTAAATATATATGTGATATATATTAATGTATTTGTTTTTGTGTCATGCTAGATAATACATTGGACATGGGTGTATGAGACTCATACCATACCAAAGATAATTTGGGGATTTAATTATTAAGGGAAAAACAAAATTAGATGGAAAAAGCCATGGTTTAAGATGCTTTTAGAAGTTTTTGGAAACATTGACTTAGTCCACTAATTTTGTTTTACTCTAAATATTTATTGTCACGACCCAAAATTCGGCCCGTGACCGGCACTTAACTACGTGACGTCTACAGTCGTAACGCGACTAAGTAAGCCGAAACCCAGAAATCAAAACCATTAAAAGTATAGAGTGTTTAAAATATTTATTAGAATATTTGTTAAAACGTTTAGAAAACCTTAAGTAATTTAGTAAAATTCTTTAAAGTTCAAGTTATTATCTTAAAAATTTTGACAGCATTTCCTTTATAAAAACTAGCCCCGAAATCGGGTACAAGGAAATATATAAGTAAAATGGTATACAATAAGGATAAAGCATCCCAAACGGGAGCAATCACGCCCAACGGCGGAAACAATCACCACAATGATAATATACGACGCCGTAGTGAAGAATGAGTAAAAATATAAAACTGCATAAATAAAGTCGGCTCACAACGAGCTCGACACCAGAGTACAAAATAATATATATCGTCCTCACAACTGGTCTCTAAGTCAATACATAAGTAGTAGATGGAGAGTACTAGATACAATAGTATGTACAATTGGAAATAACAGATATCGTCCAAAGACCCACCTATCAACAAAAGGGCTAGTACGCCAACTGCAGTGGTATCTGTGTCAAAAGATATAAGAAAGCAGCCTGCCCCGACTACTCCGAGGGGAAACCTGCAAACATTGTGGCACAACGGGGGTGAGTTACCAACTCGTGAATAGTAGATAACATATAAAGGTAATCGCGAGTATGCACGTGCTGCGATACTCTAACCTAAACCAACAGATATATCTATATGATGAACTAGATGAGCAATAATCATGCAACGGTGCGATCTAGTAACATCTCTATATGATGAGCAGGGTATGCAATAGTCGTGCATAGCAAATGCAATCTAACAACATCTATATAAAGTGAGCTGGTATGCAATAATCGTGTATAGCAAATGCAGTCTAACAACATCTATATAGAGTGAGCAGGTATGCAATAATCGTGCATGTCATATGTACTCTAGCAGGCACTACAGATACAGGATGAGATGTAAAATACTGAATGCTGAGCATGGGAATAAATAACATCTACACGGAATGTCAACGTGGAAATAATTGGTGTCCATCAATACACCCAAATCCCAGTAAAACTCAGGCGCCGTCATCCTCATCGGCCCTCAAATCCTGTAAATCTCATAGAATCGTGAGTGCCCAACACCGGCACTCGAAATATCATAAAATCGTCGTGTCTAGAATCGACATGCAAATCCTCAAGTATCGGGCTCCGTCAGTCGGATCGGCCCACGGGCTCCGTCTGCGGAATTGGCCCTCGGCCTCGGCAGTACGTGTCGTCCCGTATCCATCTATCGACTCTGGTCGGTATCCTCCGGATAATCGCCAGGTCTAACCAATCACCGGTAGGTAGTGGTCCTTCTGCCAGGATCACCGTCTACTGCACAATGATCCGTTCTCGCCCCGGGGTACCATACCGGGTCTACCATGTACCCGCAATCGGCCTCGTCCAGCTCCTCGATTCGGGTTCACATATCACACGTCTCAGAATCGAGAAAACGCATGGTGGACGCACTGAAATATCATATCAAGGGAAACCGGGTTTTTAAAACAGTGCGTATTTTCTTAAGATAATTCTCCGGTTCCCAAATCCAGAAATCACATAAATCCAAACTCAATGCGTAAATCCATGCAATGTGTCGTATGACACTAAGAGTAAAAAGGGGACACCGCTCTTTTTAAAAGAATCCAGTTTGAAAATATCTCACGCGGTCCCTATTTTCTTGAAATCAAATCAACATCATCCATGTATGTGACATATGTATGTATGTAGGTATGGACGTGCAAATGGATATATTGTCACGACCCGAAAGTACGGAACATGACCGGCACTTAGGCTACGAACGTCTCGAGGCGTACGTATTCTAAGTAAGCCGAACCCAGAAATCCAAACCAAGAAAAGTAGTGGAGTGAAGAAAAACCATATGTAAATCAACCAGTTTGCAACATAATATACAACGCCTAAAGGTGAGGATCACAACAAAAAAAAGGGAACTCAACAGCACGAGATCCACAGAAATATAACGCGCGACTCTAAGGTCGAAAGAATAAACATCACTGGTTTCTATCTCATTTAAGTACATGTTTTGGTTGATGGAACTTCTATATACAACTGAAATATAATATACAATGTATAATGATGGGTATGATACCAATAACCCACCTACTAGCAAGTCACCTAAAGAAGCTGTGCCCGCAAACCGTAATGAAACCCGTACGGCAAAACCTGCAAGAAACTGGGGCACAACGGGGGTGAGTTGCCAACTCGTGAATAGAAAACATCTACGAACAGACAATCGCATGTATGACGCAATCTTAGGTCATACGATCATAATATAATATCCTCAAATATATAACCAGCAACCTATAACCATGGCTAGGGTAATTATCTAACCCAAGTGTAATCCCATGTGCCCGTGTCAGTGCCTCAAGTAGCAATATGTATGGGTGATGTATGAATGCATGAAACAGAATGCATGTACTGAAGAAAACTGCTTTCATAATTTAGTGAGATTTCTGTATTTCTAAAATGAGGTATCATAAATGAAATGAGCATAAAACAGTGCCTAACATCGACACAAAACAAGTATCCCAATGTCTCGATATCTCTGTGTCCTAACTCTGTGCCTCAATACCTCAAATCTCACTGTCTCAATCACAATATCTCGGGCGTCGTCAGTCCAGATCGGCCCCTACCATCCATCTCAAGACCACGACGGTATCCTCCGGATATCCGACGCGTCGAGTAAAATCACCGGTCGGTAGTGCTCCCCTGCCAGGCTCAACGCCATCTCCTGCGATCTTCTTGCCCCGGGGTACCGCACCGGGCCCACCATGCACCCGAAACGGTTCATCCGCCTCCTCGAATCGGGCCTCACATGTCACTCTCAGCACCGAGAAAACACATGGTGGACGCACTGAAATATCGTATCAAGGGTAACCGGGTTTTTTAAAACAATTACATAATCTCTTTGAAATACCTCCGGTTCCCAAATCCAGAAATATCATAGAAACAACATATCTCAATGCGCATAATCAGAAAGTATGATGTAGGTGACATATTAATGAAGTGCAAGTATAACAGTATATCATGCAACATGGAATAATAGTATGCACATACCAGAGTCATATCCTGATGCAATAATACTACTGTGTAGTGACATGGCAATTACCGATGAAGATGTGTGTGAGCTAGAAAGTAAGTGTACGTGGTACATACGCATCATCGGTAATGGTGCTGGTGTCCTATCAGCATGATATCAACAATAGAATATGAATCACAATAAGTATGCGATGCAGAACAACAATAATAATATGAGAGAGCGGAATACTGAACACCATGATCGCTAAACTGCATCTAATGTCATAAGAGTCATACAGCTACCCCAACTACAGGGCTGAGCTAAAAGGCTAACAGTAGGTAAGGGAAACCGCCTAACCTCTGAGTCGGTACATATATATACATATATAGTCGGTGATCCCGCCTCGATAATATCACATCCGATACCATATCACTATAGTCAGTTATTCCTAAATCTAGAGTGCGGATCAAACATCAATTTACAGCTCGTACGTGAATCCGTCGTACGGCACCCCCAAATCTGGGTACGGGTCAATCTCATATTCGTCATATCATTCGTCTAGCATTCTCTATATCAAATATCATAATCTGGGTACTGACCTACGTCTAGTACAAAGCTAATATCATCACTATCATCATGATCTGACTACTGATTGACAGCCTCTAGCAAAATCGATATCATCATCACATCTCAGCATGAAGAGGTATACATCGTCCGAGCGGCCTATCATAAATATCTTATCATATCATGTCATATCATATCCTATCTCGTATCAAGGCCACATGTCGATCATCTAATATATATCACTATTCCTATGGCATCATTATCCCGAAATCCGCTAAAGCATCACGACGTATCTCAAATGTGAATTCTACCATATCCCCGATATCAAAATCTTGGATCCAATATCATCGACTCAACTCCACCCTAAGTATCATCCTGAAATCCGTATGTGAACACATAGTCCCATACCCACGTGACACATATCCATATAGAATCCCATAACCATATATGAAATAAGGATGTATGCAAGTATGTATGTGTGTAAATGTATGTGTAGTGCACCCATTACCTAGGGTTTCGTAACCTTTTACCAATCCAACACACCAATATCCATTTTAACATTATCATTAATCCCAAATAACATATAATATTTGTAAGTGTGTATACGCATCCGTACACATCACGACGAATTGCGGGGGTGCTATACGCCATCCACCCGACTTCTCCCCGTAGATATAAATCTACTCACCTTTCATATGTGTGCCGGTGCCGATGTCGCCATTTGCATCTCCAACGCTTCGACACCACGCGGGGTACCTACAAGGATATCACACGCTAAAACACATGAAAACAATGTCGGAAACCAAAATGGTGCGCGCTACGCTCATAGGTAAAAACCTACGGCCTCGCGTGCAAACACAGCCAATATTCGCTGCCGTTGACGTCCAAACACCACCCGACAGAAACGAATCATCGAACACTAAAACCCATGCTAAAACAAGTTGTAAATTAAACGCCAACTCATGAAAATCAACCCAGATTTTACCCTAACTGGAATCAGTCAAAACTAGACATACCCAGGATCAAGTTTACATGAAATAGGGCCGTGCACGCAAAACGATGCAGTTTCACCCTGGTCTGGCTGCAAATTGCTGCCAGAAGGGATATATCTGCGGCCTGGTATGGGTGTTGGGGGCTAGGGCTTTGTGGGATGGTTCCAGGGTGCCTGCACAGCCTACTGCCAAGTCAATTTTATTTTAGGAGGTCCGGGTTGATAGCAGTTTCCAGAAAGGTCCAAAAGTCGACAAAATCGCTTAATTACGCCAAGTATAACAAATCTGATAACTAACTGGAAATTGTAAGTCCACGTTGCCTACCCCGGTGCTTGCGGGGAGGCGGAAAACGGAATAAAAATCGGATTTTTACTACTCTAGGCAATATGGACTAGACAAAGGAGGATCTTTGCTAAACAAAAACAAGCTAAAGCTAACTAGAAACTAGCTAAAGGGTAGAAAGGTTATACCTAGGGCTTTATGTCCTTCTCTCCTTGCTCCTTGGAGTAGTAGAAAGGGATCACCTTTGTCGTCTTCTCACGTCGAAGAAGGATCCACCCGAAAGCCTTAACCTTTGGCTTCAACTCCAAGCTAGAAGTAACTAGGGTGCTAGAAGTGCTAATCCTAGAACCCTAGATGAGAGTAGAGATAACTATGGAATGGTTTTTCTCAAGCTCAAGTGTTTCTCAACACATGAGAGGGGAGAGCTTGAGGAAGAGGAAGAGCAAGAGAGAGAAAGTAAATGATAGAATGAGAGAATTATGAAGCATTCTCACATATATGTGTGAATTATTATAAATTGATAATTAGTAAGATAATTGTCATGGCTTAATCAAGACATGACCATTATCATTTCATATTTAATGCTAATTGCAAGGATCAAAGAGCATCTTTTATATGGAATGATGATGGTCAACATGTCAACAAAGGTCAACAAGTCAAGATAGTCAAATGGTCAACAACCATAACCATGCACAATTATATTAAACTAATATCAATTAACCATATTACACACATAAGCATTATGGTTAATAAAATGACAATGGTCATTAACCCTAATCAAAGTCCTCTCCCTCCGTCTCAAGCAACTGTGCAAACACACCCGTATTCGTGATCCGAGGAGCACGAATACAGAGAGATAAAACCAATCCCAAATCATATACTAGGATCTGGCTTAAACCAAAGCCCACTAGTATAAGCTGTCCGGACAGTAAACGTGCACAAGTGCGCGGATGTGAACGAACCCTGTCGCAAAACCATGCGACCTCTACTTATTTTGCCTAAAGGCGAATAGCTCTCTGTGTAGGACTCTAAAGACTCGACACTACGCTGGCAGTGGGTTTAACCACAGACCGCAAGCGGCACTTGCTGTACGTAACGGTCCCCAGGTAGATGCCGATAAGAAGACTGACGAGGTGAACCCCATCTGAACTCCTACTGAGCCTGAATGTGACAGTCTCCGTACAGTCCGGTCTGTTCGTCTGATACATCGCATGGAGGGCCTAGGGGGGCGGTGAACGTCAGTCCCCTAATAGCGGTACAAGTCGTGTCGGAGAGTAGCCCAGAAGACCCTGAGATAACACTGGAAACCTACCAATATATCTCGCTTGCCCTGGCCAGGGACTACTTGTGTAATGGCTCTCCTGGATACAGCGCGATGTCAACCCCCAATACCGGGAGAGACGAATCTTGTCTAACCGTCACTGCCTCCAAGTGCTTCGGGACTGCACCCAAAAACTACCTGTTTGCACGACTCCTTTGAGCCGTGGTAGGGTAGTAATCAAAGTGCAGTGGGAACACACTCGAGGCGAAGTGACAGTGTCAAGTCAGCGGACTAAGCTGTACTCATGTCACCTGGGAACTGATAACTGACGATAGGTATAATACCAACCAACAGTTCCCGACGAGTCCTGTCCAGTGTACTCGTAACCTAACGAGCACCCGCATACTATCTCAAGTACGACGTACTGACGGCTGTGGGACAGACCGTCTCCCACGTTGGGATGAGAAGCGCATACGCTAGTCTACTCTGGAGTATCGATGCCCTGTCTCGATAGTCCAACGACTAGGGACCTGTATAAGGATGTGCTTATGGATTACCCAGCCCCCACGAGTGTGAGCGCCATCACAACGCTGGTAATCAAGCAAAGATCCTAAGGGCTCTACTAATATGTATATCAGCGATATGCTAAAAGAAACACATGCACATATTAAAGCAGAGACAAACCAAGTAGCATACTACCATTTCGAGCAAGACTGTATATACAACTGTGAATATCCCAAGCTTCCATCAAGTAATATACAAACTAGTATGATACAGTAATGGCCTCTAGGGCATATACATTAACAATCTCCCACTTGCACTAAGGCCATGTACTGGCGTATCGAAGACCTATCATCTCGATCAGCCGCTCGAACTGAGTCTGGGGCAAGGCCTTGGTGAATGGATCTGCAGTGTTATCTTCTGAAGCAACCCTCCGAACCTTGATCTCCTGGCGATCTACGATCTCCCTGATCAGGTGATACCGCCTCAAGATGTGTCTGGATTTCTGATGGGACCTGGGTTCCTTCGCTAAAGCTATAGCCCCGTTGTTGTCGCAATACAGAGGTATTGGGTCAACAATGGACGGAACCACCTGAAGTTCTTTCAAGAACTTCCTCATCCAGACAGCTTCTTTTGCGGCATCAGATGCAGCGATGTATTCCGCTTCCATAGTTGAGTCAGCAACGGTTTCCTGTTTGGAGCTCTTCCAACACACCGCCCCTCCATTGAGGGTGAAGAAAAAACCTGACATGGACTTGGAATCATCCTTGTCACTCTGGAAGCTGGAGTCAGCAAAGGCCTCAATCTGGAGATCTTTTCCGCCATACACCAAGAACATCTCCTTAGTCCTTCTCAGGTACTTGAGAATGTTCTTTACCGCTATCCAATGTTTCTCCCCACGGTTTGACTGATACCTGCTTACCACACTCAGTGCATAAGCCACATCCGGTCTGGTACACAACATCGCATACATTATAGAGCCTACCGCAGAAGCGTAGGGTATAATAGACATGCGATCCCTCTCCAAATCAGTCTTGGGAGACATCTCTTTGGAGAGGGTGATCCCGTGACAAGCCGGTAGATTACCGCGCTTGGAATCTTCCATACTGAATCTCTTCAGTATGGTGTCGATGTACCTGGACTGTGAAAGTCCTAATATCTTCTTGGATCTGTCATGGTAGATCCGGATACCCAGAATGTATGAGGCATCACCCAGGTCTTTCATGGAGAACCTGTGTGACAAGAACCCCTTGACAGATTGTAGCATAGGAATGTCATTTCCTATTAAGAGAATGTCATTGATCAGTCGAAAATATTGTATATTTTAGCCGGCAATTTCCCCATCTTTTGCATACATTTAGAAGTGTTCGGCATTCATATTCTACATATTAGCAAATCTGTCACAAAATATGAGATTACATGTGTTAGACTTTTAAACCGACACTTTAAGGGAAATTAACCGCATTTCATGGCATCGCATCATTCTTGTAGCGCAACACTTGTTTCGAAGTCTGTGCAGGAAGTTCCAGAAACCGAGCCAAATTGTCAAAAGTGCTGATTAAAATTACACCAAGTCTTTCAATAGGCGCTTCCCGCCGCGGATCCGTGGCATGATGACGTCAGCAGAGAAGCAGATTTTCCCCATGTGCTTATTTCTAACGGCAAAGCTTCCAGAACTCTCCAGAAACTCCACGTGGCTTCATCTAGAAGGCTCGGCCTAACAACCTAGTTCTAGAAGCCTCCCTCCAACTAACTTCTTCTAGAAGCCTCCTTATAACAACCTTCTTCTAGAAAGCTCTCTCCAACAACCTTCTTCTAGAAGCCTCCTTGTAACAACCTCATTCTAGAATATTCCTTCCAACAAACTTTTTCTAGAAGATTCTTTCTAACAACCTCATTTTGGAGGGAAAATTCAAATTCAAATGAGGTAGTTCATTTTGGAGGGAAAAGTTGTTCATTTTGGAGGGAAAATTCAAATTCAAATGAGGTAGTTCATTTTGGAGGGAAATTCAAATTTCATCCAACAAACTTTTGGAGGAAAATTTGAATTTCATCCAACAAACTTTTGGAGGGAAATTTGAATTTCATCAACAAACTTTAGGAGGGAAAGTTAGAATTTGAAATCCTAGACCTAGGGTTAGTTATCTATAAATAGAGCCTAAATCTAAGGGTTGAGGTTGTTGTTCATTAGTTCATCATTAGTTCACCATTAGGGTTCATCATTAGGACCATTAGTTCTTCATTAGTTAAATAATCTTTCCCTCTTTCATCATCTTCTTCCACAAGTCTCGTGACAAGGCTTGTGCGAAACCCTAACCCTAATTCCACTCTAAATCCAAGATCTTGAGTACCAAATCAAGCGAGAAGCTTTCAACCTTTTAGGAGCCGAGCCGATCTTCAATCGGGCAAGTGATCCAAGCCGATCCGCGATCCACGGAGACGAGCGAAGCCAAGTCGACGATCAAGTTCCTCCTCTTGTAGTTCTTGAGTGATTGTAACGAAATTGTTGATATAAATAAAAGGTGAAATTCGTTAATCTTGCTTTCTTTTAATTCTTGCATCATGATTAGATCTCAATTTGTAATTGTTGTTCTTGTTGTGATGTTCGAGTAAAACTCCGCTCGTTAAGGAGTCGAGACGATTGTAGAATGATGATGTAACAAATCTTGATACTATTTTTAAGTCCTACGAGTTTGTAAACCCTAGCAAGTTCAAGAATCGATGACCTAGTTTCGTAGCGATGCTTTCTTGATTGTGATCGCTCGAAATTAGGGATCTACGATCGTTTCTTGAATTTACTAGAGGCTAGAATGTGAATGACATCGACGAAAGAACAAGGGATAAGATGAAACCCTAGTTTCACAAGAAATCCCTAATTCTCATCGATGATCATCGATCTAGTATCAATTCATCGAAGGATAAGAATACGTAATTGTAAGATTACATCACATCTATAAATCCGATCGATTCCTACGAGCCTCATTTCGATTCTTGAGATTTGGTTTGGAAAAATCATCAAACTATCAATTCTTGATTCTATCTTTTAATGCTTTCTTAGATCTAGTTGTTTTTCTCATTCTTGAACTTCAAATATAAATCTTGAATTGTTTTGTTTTCTTTCTTTAAAGATTCAACTCATCTAATTCAAAAGACGAACGATTACACTTTCCCTGTGGACGATCCGCACTCACATACTAACTACAATCCGACACCGTAGTTGATTGCGGTCAAATATTTTTTGGTTGTGATTTCTTTACAATTTCATACTACACATCCGAGAATTCTTTTCAATCAAATGGCGCCGTTGCCGGGGACTATTTGATTCGATTTACACACAACGAGAAAATTATAACAATCAAATGGCGCCGTTGCCGGGGATAGTGCGCTAATAGTTCGTATTTTGAAATTTGAGTTGAACAATTTATTCCATCATAAATTTTTTTTTTAGATCTAAACTCGTACAAACTCTAATACGTGTGTTGTGATTTGTTGCGAGGAATTCTGGAATCATTGGAGCTTGGATAAAATTTTTCTTAAAATTCCAGAGAGCTAAGAAGTTCAAGTGGAACAGTGACAGAAAATTTTGTGCAGAGATCAGCACATACGGCCGCCCTTCCGCGGCATTATACCTCTATTTGCGGCGGTTCCGCGCCTGGGTAAAGGGTTCACTGTACCAGTTTTTCTCTGTGAGTCTCTAACTTTCTTATCTCTTACCTCATCTGCTCCAAATAACAATTTCTTGCAGGTTTCTTTGCAAATAAATCGCAGCGCCGCAAAGCAAAATAAAATTTGTGCGTGTTTTTGATTCTTGTGGTTGTTGCATATTAATACGGAATTTAAGGGGCACGACCAAATTCAAATTAGGTGGGGATTTCATTACCCTTCCTAGGCCCCGAAAATCGCAAAACTTGCATCCGCATTTGACCCTCATTAATTAAAAGAAATCTAGAGATGACTCTAAGGACCGTCGCGCTCAATTAGGACAAGAGAAGGCCGTGGGTAATTCATTGCATATCAGCGTTTTCTTGTGGTGCCTAAGGCGAGTGTGTCTAAGGCTAGTGGTTATTAATTAGGCCCACTGTAGTGGTGGTTCCTTCCCACTTACCTGGCACTTATCCGGCCACAGGGGGACAAAGAGGCAGTGGAGGATTTATCCTGCGACTTGTCTTTTGGCAGTTAGGAGCGGTCTAGAGTTTGACCTAGGTGACCACTAGATTTTAGGGTTTTGTGTGTTGCATTTGTTTTGTTGCATCATTTTTTTATAAAAAAATCCGTATCTTTTTCAAAACAAACACCACATTCATATCATTTCCTCTAATTATAAATTCACGCTGCCACTTGTACTAACCCTTTTTAGTGCAAGATAGGCTGGACACGGGTGTCTAGTGCCCGTTAGTCCGCGTTTCCGTCATCGACCCTAAAGTCGGTATTTCAACATTTACCTTTCTTTTACCCACCACCGCACCCACTTCGATGGATCCACCTCCATCGAACTTCTTTTCCACTACTCTGCCGCCGTCCGTTGGTGCGCAGAATCCACCTCGCATCTCTCTCCAAGAGAGATGTTATCCTACACGAGGCCCACTTTCCACCTGTCTTTCCACACCACCAGCTAATGGGGAAAATTTTCAAATAAAACACCAATACATCAACCTTCTACCAAAATTTCACGGTCTCGAGTCTGAAGACGCATACGTGTTTATCACGAAATTTGAAAATGTATGCGCAATGATGGGTACTTCACAGCTTTCTGTGGATGCTTTATGTCTTCGTGTTCTCCCATTCACCTTGTGCGATTTAGCCGAGAAGTGGCTATATAACACTACCGCACATTCCATTTCAAATTGGGACGAATTCGTCAAAGCATTCCTTAAGAAATTCTACCCACACCACAAAACAGCTCGAGTCCCTAGCGAAATCTATCAATTCACCCAGCTTCCAAATGAAACATTTGCAAAATGTCTTGACCGTTTCAAGGATCTGTTAGTCCAATGTCCACATCACGGCATCCCGAGATGGGAATTGTGCCGAATCATTTATGAGGGCATTACTCCTTACACAAGACAGTCCCTTGAATCCATGTGTCAAGGCAACTTTATGACCAAGAATGATGGGGAAGCCTGGAAATTTCTAGAAGATTTCACTGAAAAATCTTTACAGTGGGAGGGTGTGAGTCAATCGTCTAGGGATGGCAATGATATTTCCATAGAAGTTAGAGCTGACATTTCAGCTATACAAAAGAAACTCGAGAATATGGAAAAATTCTTAGCTGCCCTAAGTCAAATATCACTCTCGAAAACTGTATGTGGTTGTTGTTCTGATCCGTCTCACTTGACGGAAGAATGTCCGTTTCAAGGTCATGAGCTTACCAATGCCTCATTTCAAAGACCTAGAAACGATCCATCTTCCTCCACATATGATCAGGGTTGGAGGAATAACCCTAACTTTGCTTGGAACCAATCCCAATTTCAAAACACGGTTCCAACCCAACACAATTTCCAAGGGGTCCCTCCACCACAACAACACCCACAACTTCAATTGAGTCAGCACCCCTTCCAATCACAAAACTTTCAAAATCCGGCCAACACTTTTGCACCGTCTAGTCCTTTGCAATTGACCGGTACAGATAATATCTCTGCACTAGCACAAACCTTGGATACTTTCATGAAACAATCCATCCAAGGGACGGCAAGTTTGCAATCTTCCATCGAGAATGTAATGAAGATCATTATCTCTCAAAATGAGAACATCAAATCGATGGAAGAACAAATTGCACAACTAAAAGCCGAAATGAGTGCAAAAGAGAAAGGGAAACTTCCAGCTCAGCCTTTACACAATCCTGGCTATTCACATCCTGTGGATGCACTCATGTTGAGATCTGGAAAAGTGCTTGACCATCACCTTGGGGAAGAGTTTGATGATACTGATAAATCAATCAATAGAACCCCGGCTGAGACCTTTCCACACACTTCTAACCCCAGTTCTTCTACCCTACCATCTTCTTCCGAGCCTATTCTTCATTTCCCAAAAGGCTCGCCATTGCAGCCCACCTCTTTTACCCCTCCACGGACGATCCCCACTTCTATTCCGGGATCGATTCCACACACACTTTCTTCTCCTATGATGGACCCAGCGCTTATTGCTAAAGCACCTTATCCTAATCGGTTAAGGGCTAACACACCGAGTCCACATATGGAGAAGATTATGAACATTTTTAAGCAAGTAAACACCAACATCCCTCTCCTAGATGCCATCCAACAAGTTCCGTCTTATGCGAAAACTCTTAAGAACTTGTGCACTAGGAAGAGGAAGAATCCAGTGCCCAAGAAGATTTTCATGGAAAAAACAATAGACACGGCTTTCCCCCAACAATTACCGAGGAAACGTAAGGATCCAGGATATCCTACTATTTCCGTTTCGATTGGGGAAAAACACATCAACCGTGCTCTATTAGATCTTGGCGCTAGTGTTGACTTGCTTCCATACTCAGTCTATGAGCAATTAGGGATCGGAGAGTTGAAGCCAACCAATTGCACTCTCCAGATGGCTGACCGATCAATCACTAAACCTAGGGGTGAACTGGAGGATGTGTTAATAAAAATCGGAGAATTTATATTCCCGGTAGATTTTATTGTAATTGATACACAGCCTGTAGCGAACCCACGGAATCAAATTCCGGTGATTTTAGGTCGCCCTTTTTTGGCCACTTCCAATGCTATTATCAACTGTCGTAACGGTTCTATGACCCTATCTTTCGGGAATAGGTCAATTGAACTAAACATTTACAAGTTGGGAAGTGTACCCTCCGAACCTATTGCTCAGGCATGTTCTGTCGACTTAATGGATGTCGACAGCAGCGAATTTGATGATCCTCCTGATATTGATCTTGACTCTTTTCATATGTTATTGTTTGACCCAACTATGTATCATACACATACGGACTCTTCCACCGAGATGTCCGGGTCAACAATTAACAACGATTATGAACTATTCTTAGAGTCTGAAGATCACCCCGCACTTTGTGATGACATTATTCATCGGGGTATTGATGGAACTTTTGAGGAAATCTTCGCTGATGAACTCGCATTTTTGAATGACACAGGTGTTGAGATGAATCATCTCCCAATCATTGAAATTAAACCTACACCCCTTCTTTTGAACTGTAAAAAGAATGCGAGTTATCCATCACAATCACTGCATCGTCTCTCCAAAATGAGACGCACACACATTCTCTTCCACCACTTACCTTTTCCCCACTTCTTCTTCCACCAACCCGAGCACTGCATTGATAAAATTTTTGAATGGTTGGTGTTAACTTTCGGTCTTTGCAAAGCTTGGCATCGACCAATGATTTTTGACCCCCACTTGTGATTTTAAAAGATTAACATTGCATAACTCAAGTTTGGGGGGGTACATTTTTTCTGGCTCCTAAAAAGAAATTTTTTACAAAATTTTGAGCCAAAAATAAGTTTGAGGGAGGTTCTTCACTTAAATATTTTGCCCCCACTAATAAATTCCTCCCAAGCTTACAGGTTTTTCGAGATTTAGCAGAAGGCAACAGTGAGGACACTGTTGAAAACAAGTTTGGGGGAGGTTTGTGCTTATTTTTGCATCATTTGCATATCATTTGCATAAGCACAAAACATTTTTTTTGAAAACCATAAAAATTTAAAAATTTTCAAAATTAAAAAAATATTTTTTGTACATAAATAAGATAATAAAAGTTTAGATAGTGAAAAATTTCATCCATGAGATTAGAAAAATTTAAGAAAACTAAGAAAATTAGAAGTTTTCTTATACGAACTAGTAATAAGTAGTTATGAGCCGTTGTCCCAAGGGTTAGTAAGATGAAAGACGTCACTAATCTGAGGATAAAAATAA
This sequence comes from Agapanthus africanus, assembly GCA_030015575.1. Classification (NCBI taxonomy): domain Eukaryota; kingdom Viridiplantae; phylum Streptophyta; class Magnoliopsida; order Asparagales; family Amaryllidaceae; genus Agapanthus; species Agapanthus africanus. The sequence goes on from JASDDO010000004.1 coordinate 216,889,522, forward strand.
GTCTGAAAAATAGTTTCTATTCTGGAAGCCAAACATTTTGAACGTTGATACCCTGCTATTCGCACTTACACACATCTTAAAGCCTGGGATAGTAGAGGATACCTTGAAATGCTCTTGTCTTAAAGCCAAAAGTATGAAAAAAAAAAGTATTTTGAAAATGGTGAGAAAAATGGACACTGGTTTTGTTATCACCAAGGGCAAGAAAAATATATAGCAAAAGGGTGCTTCTTCACCTAGTGCCCCAAGGTCAACTGGTCTGGGAGTCACTGCTATGCCTGAGGTGGTGCAAGACGAGGAAAATACACCAAGTTAGCAAGCACATTAGTAATCGGTCGGTTAGTACCTCAAGAAGTATTAACGGTCGCATGAAAGTGTGTAACCAATCTCGTTTGCCAAGAAGTACTGAGGTCGAAGGGCAAGAGTATGATAGCTTGAATTGAATTCTCCGGGTGTAGGGATGTCTTTACACACACGCAGGGTGATATGATCGATGTTTGGAATAAAGATAGGAATGAAGAATAAGACGATGTTTTATTGAGGGAGGACGTGATTTCTAACATCTTTTCATGACCATTAAGATAGGGCTCATGACAACCGAAAAGCTAGCTTAGTTGGAAACCCTAATTTTCAAGGCTTTTCTTTTACAATTCTTTTCTTTAAATGTAATATTCATGATCTTCCTTTTATTATTGGATTTTGTGGGTGTAATCTGCTGAAAACCCTCAGGAGACAACACTCCTCCTACTAGGGACACCTAGAGGTTTAAAGGCTTGTTGCACATGCTCAGTGCAATCGTGTTGCATACGAAAGGGTGCTAGTTAGTTTTTCTCTTTCTTTATTTTCTCCTTCTCTTTTTAATAAAACATTCGCTCGAGACGATCGAAATTAAGTTTGGGGGTATTTGATCAGTCGAAAATATTGTATATTTTAGCCGGCAATTTCCCCATCTTTTGCATACATTTAGAAGTGTTCGGCATTCATATTCTACATATTAGCAAATCTGTCACAAAATATGAGATTACATGTGTTAGACTTTTAAACCGACACTTTAAGGGAAATTAACCGCATTTCATGGCATCGCATCATTCTTGTAGCGCAACACTTGTTTCGAAGTCTGTGCAGGAAGTTCCAGAAACCGAGCCAAATTGTCAAAAGTGCTGATTAAAATTACACCAAGTCTTTCAATAGGCGCTTCCCGCCGCGGATCCGTGGCATGATGACGTCAGCAGAGAAGCAGATTTTCCCCATGTGCTTATTTCTAACGGCAAAGCTTCCAGAACTCTCCAGAAACTCCACGTGGCTTCATCTAGAAGGCTCGGCCTAACAACCTAGTTCTAGAAGCCTCCCTCCAACTAACTTCTTCTAGAAGCCTCCTTATAACAACCTTCTTCTAGAAAGCTCTCTCCAACAACCTTCTTCTAGAAGCCTCCTTGTAACAACCTCATTCTAGAATATTCCTTCCAACAAACTTTTTCTAGAAGATTCTTTCTAACAACCTCATTTTGGAGGGAAAATTCAAATTCAAATGAGGTAGTTCATTTTGGAGGGAAAAGTTGTTCATTTTGGAGGGAAAATTCAAATTCAAATGAGGTAGTTCATTTTGGAGGGAAATTCAAATTTCATCCAACAAACTTTTGGAGGAAAATTTGAATTTCATCCAACAAACTTTTGGAGGGAAATTTGAATTTCATCAACAAACTTTAGGAGGGAAAGTTAGAATTTGAAATCCTAGACCTAGGGTTAGTTATCTATAAATAGAGCCTAAATCTAAGGGTTGAGGTTGTTGTTCATTAGTTCATCATTAGTTCACCATTAGGGTTCATCATTAGGACCATTAGTTCTTCATTAGTTAAATAATCTTTCCCTCTTTCATCATCTTCTTCCACAAGTCTCGTGACAAGGCTTGTGCGAAACCCTAACCCTAATTCCACTCTAAATCCAAGATCTTGAGTACCAAATCAAGCGAGAAGCTTTCAACCTTTTAGGAGCCGAGCCGATCTTCAATCGGGCAAGTGATCCAAGCCGATCCGCGATCCACGGAGACGAGCGAAGCCAAGTCGACGATCAAGTTCCTCCTCTTGTAGTTCTTGAGTGATTGTAACGAAATTGTTGATATAAATAAAAGGTGAAATTCGTTAATCTTGCTTTCTTTTAATTCTTGCATCATGATTAGATCTCAATTTGTAATTGTTGTTCTTGTTGTGATGTTCGAGTAAAACTCCGCTCGTTAAGGAGTCGAGACGATTGTAGAATGATGATGTAACAAATCTTGATACTATTTTTAAGTCCTACGAGTTTGTAAACCCTAGCAAGTTCAAGAATCGATGACCTAGTTTCGTAGCGATGCTTTCTTGATTGTGATCGCTCGAAATTAGGGATCTACGATCGTTTCTTGAATTTACTAGAGGCTAGAATGTGAATGACATCGACGAAAGAACAAGGGATAAGATGAAACCCTAGTTTCACAAGAAATCCCTAATTCTCATCGATGATCATCGATCTAGTATCAATTCATCGAAGGATAAGAATACGTAATTGTAAGATTACATCACATCTATAAATCCGATCGATTCCTACGAGCCTCATTTCGATTCTTGAGATTTGGTTTGGAAAAATCATCAAACTATCAATTCTTGATTCTATCTTTTAATGCTTTCTTAGATCTAGTTGTTTTTCTCATTCTTGAACTTCAAATATAAATCTTGAATTGTTTTGTTTTCTTTCTTTAAAGATTCAACTCATCTAATTCAAAAGACGAACGATTACACTTTCCCTGTGGACGATCCGCACTCACATACTAACTACAATCCGACACCGTAGTTGATTGCGGTCAAATATTTTTTGGTTGTGATTTCTTTACAATTTCATACTACACATCCGAGAATTCTTTTCAATCAGTCATCCACGTATAAAACGAGGAATACTACAGTTCTCGCTACAAATCTACAATAGATGCATGGTTCATCTGGATTTTTGATAAAGCCAAATTCCTTGACCGTCTCATCAAAACAGATGTTCCAACTCCGCGATGCCTGCTTTAGTCCATAAATGGACTTAAGCAACTTGCACACCTTTCCGCTGCTCCCACTCTGAATGAAACCCTCTGGCTGGCCCATATAGACACACTCCTCTAAATGTCCATTTAGAAAAGCTGTCTTTACGTCCATCTGCCAAATCTCATAATCGTGGAAGGCAGCAATGGCAAGAAGGATCCGAATGGATTTCAGCATAGCTACTGGAGAAAAGGTTTCGTCATAGTCCAAACCAGGTCGCTGACGAAAACCCTTTGCAACCAGTCTAGCTTTATAGGTCTCAACCTGTCCATCTACACCAATCTTCCTTTTGAAGATCCACTTGCATCCTACGGGTTTTACCCCATCTGGAGCAATGTCCAACGTCCATACTTTGTTGGTGTACATGGACTCCATTTCGGTCCGCATTGCATCCAGCCATTTTACCGAGTCGACGCTCTGAATGGCTTGCTGGAAGCTAGTAGGCTCATCACAATCTATGATGCAATCCTCTCTATCCCCGTCAATGAGAAAACCGTAGTATCTCTCGGGCGGATGAGACTGCCTACTACTCCTGCGGAGTGGTGTGGGAATGTCCTGATCTTTCGAACTCTCTGGTTCTACTAAGCTTTCAGTAATAGCTCGTGGTTCTGGAATTTCTTCCAGTTCTATTGCGCTCCCACTTATTTCTTTTTGTATGAACTGGTGTTCTAGAAAGTGGGCATGGCGAGAAATAAAATCCTTTTGTTCCTCTTCGCAATAGAAGAAATCTCCCTTGGAGTTCTTTGGATATCCCACAAACTTGCACTGTACTGAGCGTGCCTCGAGCTTGTTCGCATGCTGCTTTTTTACAAAAGCTGGACATCCACATGTCTTAATGTGATTAAGATAGGGTCTCTTCCCACACCACATCTGATATGGTGTAGTAGGCACAGTCTTAGTTGGAACTCGGTTCAAAAGGTATGTAGCTGATTCTAGCGCATATCCCCAGAACGATCGCGGCAACTCAGCGTTACTCATCATGGACCGTACCATATCCAATAGGGTTCGGTTCCGTCTCTCCGATACACCGTTATGTTGCGGAGTGTATGGAGGAGTAAGCTGAGAGAGAATTCCATTCTCTTTTAAGTAACCCAGGAACTCGGCCCTCAAGTATTCACCACCTCGATCAGATCTCAGTGCCTTGATACTTTTGTCTGTTTGTTTTTCTACTTCATTCTTGTATTCCTGGAATTTTTCAAAAGCCTCGGATTTATGTTTCATTAAGAAGACATATCCGTACCTTGAAAAGTCATCCGTAAAAGTAATGAAGTAAGAATAACCACTTCGTGCATGTGTAGACATTGGACAGCACACGTCGCTGTGTACGAGTCCCAAGAGCTCGCTCGCTCTTACTCCGTGTCCAGTGAACGGAGTCTTTGTCATCTTTCCTTTGAGACAGGATTGACACGTTGCATATGATTGATATTCGAACGGATCCAAATATCCTTCTGTATGCAACTTAGTCAACCTTCTTTCATTGATGTGACCCAGTCTACAATGCCATAAGAAAGTTTTATTGATTTCTGGAGACTTTCTTTTGTGTGTATTCTGGACATTGAAAATCTGTGGTTGGTTTAAAACGTATATACCGTTGTTCAATGTACCTGACCCAATCAAAACTTGATTAAGGTGAATGTTCACTACATTACTTACAAATGCAAATTCATAACCTTCTTTAGATAATAAAGATACAGAAATGATATTACAGGTTGCATTTGGTACATAATAACAACTACGCAAAACCAAAAAGTGTCCATCCGACAATCCCAGGTGATAGAACCCCACGGCCTTAGCATCCTTGCTAGCACCGTTTGCAACTCTGAGGGTCATGTCACCTGCCTTCAAAACTCTACGCTTTCTCAACGCCTGCAAAGAATTACAGATATGAGATCCTGATCCGGTATCCAATATCCAGGATGTAGAGTTTATTGATAGACAGTTTTTAATAACATACACACCTGAAGCTGAAGCCGCAACTCGCTTCAAATCCTGTGTTCTGGCCTTCCAAGCCTTGCAATCCTGTTTCCAGTGACCACTTTTGTGACAATAGAAGCATTCTTCCTTCCCCACCAGCTTTCCCGCTACCTTTGTTGCCTTTCCTTTTCCCTTCGTATCCATTTTACTGACACCGCCTCTTGGTTTGGCGGGGGCTTTCTTCTTCTTACACTTGGCTTTCTCCCTGGATCTAGAAGATGAAGATCCTCCTACAAACAAAGTGGATGTCTCCCTACCCTTCTGTAGGGTGCCCTCAGCACTCCTCAACATGTTCAGAAGATCGGAAAGTTCTACCTCCTTTCCATGCATGTTGAAGTTTAGGACAAACTGGGCGTAAGTGGAAGGAAGGGACTGGAGAATCAAGTCAGTGTAGAGTTCATTCTCCAACGTGGTCCCAAGGTCCGCGAGCTCCTCTATGTAGCCAATCATCTTAAGCACGTGTTCCGCTACCGATGATCCGACGGCCAATCTTGCCGAAAATAGCTTCTTCGACACTTCGTATCTTGCGATACGAGACTGCTCTCCATACAGTTCTTTTGTATGGAGAAATATGGACTCTAGGTCCATATTCTCATGCCTCCTCTGATGTTCGTTGTCCATCGAGGCAAGCACGAGGAATTTGGCCTTCGCGCAATCGATCTCCCATGTCTTACGGATTTCTTTATCCGCGACGCTGGAGGTGGGACCTGGGATAGGGGGAGCTTTGGTGGTAAGGACATACCCCAACTTGTCGTAAGTGATTGCCATCTTGACATTCCTGAGCCAATCTTTGTAGTTTGGCCCTGTCAGTATGTTTTTATCTAGTAATAACTTAAGTCCGGTCATGTTGAATGGTCGCTGCAATTAGGAGAGAGAAAAGAAACACTTTAGCATGATGCTCTTGCAAGTTTAGAGTGGTTTTTAATTTGTCTAAACAGGATGGCTCCCACTGTCTCTCGAATCCCTTCTCAAACCGTAAAGAAAGAATTAGTCGGGATCAATCTCACCGTACAATACTTGCTTAACCGTTCAGCCAGGCCAGTGTCGGTACTTCGAGGGAGGTTTTCCAACGCTTTCGCGAAGTTCCTTAATTAAGTAACCTCTTTTCCCTGTGGGCGTAGCCCCGCTAACACCTTTCTAGACACCTACTAGGTTTATAGCATTGATCGTTAAGTGAGAGTTTTCCCGAGGAGTAGCATATACTCACAGTAGGATCGGGATCCAAATATCATCGCGTGATAAAACCGAAGGAATCCTACCAGAATTATCACACTCCAAATGGTATGCAGCGCTAGCAAGTTTCAGTTCTTATGAAACTCCTGATGTGGATTTTTGTCCCATGCTCTTATGACCTTGACTTTGGCCAAAATATCATAAGTCACATGTCAAGTTCTACCCGTCATTCTTCTGGTTAATTTGGACCCAACCGTACCTACCCTTGACTTTGGCCAAAATGGCAGCACGACTGTCCCAAACCAACGCATCTATCTATGCTGCACATGAATACCCAATAGCTACCAATCACTATGCCTTGACTTTGGCCAAAATACATAGCCTGAATACTTTTTGACCATTCATGTGGAATGACGGAGGGCTACGAATGGTTTTGGCGAAACCGTGAACATAGTGAACTTGATATAATCGATGGAACGAGATAGCTTTTAAAAGGAGTGGTTCAAGCTCTGCATTTAAAAGTTTAGTTTTGAAAAGAACCGAGTGGTTTTCAAAGTGTTCCAATCGACTTTTACTTGGTTTATTTTCTTGCATTAGTTCTTTTAATGCGTCCCATCATTTAATCCTACCATTGCAGAAAATAACCAAAATATGACGTACGCTTATGCCATTCGCATTCGCCACGGGGCCCCGTCATCACCCGTTAGGTTACTTAACTAACGACAGAGCGGGGGCTGGGCTAGCGCGGCTGTAAAACATAAGAAACGCCTAAATAGTTATCATATATAAATATATAGCAATGATAGACATTACAGATCACAGATGAATACATTGGATATACTAGGAATCCGCAATCCGTTCGAGCCTGCAACGAAAAGCGGATTACACGGTCGCGGTGAATAGCCAAATACCCCACCCAAGACCCCTACGGGTGCGGCAAACTACCCGCCAAGTACCCGAAGCGAAGCAACCTCCCTCAACACCGTGAGTAGGCCACTCGGCACTTCGAGATACCCGGTAGTTTGTGCACCCCCTCCATGGGTCTATCCTAGGAGCAAAAACAGTAAAAAGAATTATACAATGACGGCTACAACCCCGACCCGGTTGTGCGGCCATACAAATAATAATACATCAATTTACATATTACAATGAATGAAAGGAAAAGAAACACTCATCTCACATCCACCCCGGCTATTCACCCGCGACAATCCAACGCATTCATATACACATACCATCATCAAACACAGATCACAGATATGTATAACCCCCACTAATCGACTTATAGCGATTAGCAGACGTTCAATACATATGAACATCACAGATATAATTGATTAGTCAAAGTGTAGTGAAGTTCGATCAAAAAATACGGATTTATAGGCCCCCAAAAACAAATTTCTTTTATGGAAAACCTGGGCACAAATAAACCATCTTAAAAATCCCAAAACCAAGTCAGAAGAACACTGCACCAAACTCGACCCAGAACCGAGTCAACTCGGCCGCGGTTGCGCGGCAATAGCTTGCTATTGCCGCGGAACCGCGGTGCTTTGAACGATTCACTGGATCGTTTTTGGTGGCTTTCTTCACAAAACCCTGAGATGATTTTTGACGTACGATTTATTTTATTTTGAACAGAAAAAAAAACAACAGAAAGTTAGGGTTTTTGTAAACTCGGTTTTGCGATTTCTCTGATTGAACTTCCATACACTTTACTACCTAGCTAGTTTGTGTTTAGTTAGGCTCTGATACCACTGTAAGTCCACGTTGCCCACCCCGGTGCTTGCGGGGAGGCGGAAAACGGAATAAAAATCGGATTTTTACTACTCTAGGCAACATGGACTAGACAAAGGAGGATCTTTGCTAAACAAAAACAAGCTAAAGCTAACTAGAAACTAGCTAAAGGGTAGAAAGGTTATACCTAGGGCTTTATGTCCTTCTCTCCTTGCTCCTTGGAGTAGTAGAAAGGGATCACCTTTTTCGTCTTCTCACGTCGAAGAAGGATCCACCCGAAAGCCTCAACCTTTGGCTTCAACTCCAAGCTAGAAGTAACTAGGGTGCTAGAAGTGCTAATCCTAGAACCCTAGATGAGAGTAGAGATAACTATGGAATGGTTTTTCTCAAGCTCAAGTGTTTCTCAACACATGAGAGGGGAGAGCTTGAGGAAGAGGAAGAGCAAGAGAAAGAAAGTAAATGATAGAATGAGAGAATTATGAAGCATTCTCACATATATGTGTGAATTATTATAAATTGATAATTAGTAAGATAATTGTCATGGCTTAATCAAGACATGACCATTATCATTTCATGTTTAATGCTAATTGCAAGGATCAAAGAGCATCTTTTATATGGAATGATGATGGTCAACATGTCAACAAAGGTCAACAAGTCAAGATAGTCAAATGGTCAACAACCATAACCATGCACAATTATATTAAACTAATATCAATTAACCATAATACACACATAAACATTAGGGTTAATAAAATGACAATGGTCATTAACCCTAATCAAAGTCCTCTCCCTCTGTCTCAAGCAACTGTGCATACGCACCCGTATTCGTGATCTGAGGAACACGAATACAAAGAGATAAAACCAATCCCAAATCATATACTAGGATCTGGCTTAAACCAAAGCCCACTAGTATAAGCTGTCCGGACAGCAAACGTGCACAAGTGCGCGGATGTGAACGAACCCTGTCGCAAAACCATGCGACCTCTACTCATTTTGCCTAAAGGCGAATAGCTCTCTGTGTGGGACTCTAAAAACTCGACACTACGCTGGCAGTGGGTTTAACCACAGACCGCAAGCGGCACTAGCTGTACGTAATGGTCCCCAGGTAGATGCCGATAAGAAGACTGACGAGCTGAACCCCATCTGAACTCCTACTGAGCCTAAATATGACAGTCTCCGTACAGTCCGGTCTGTTCGTCTGATACATCGCATGGCGGGCCTAGGGGGCGGTGAACATCAGTCCCCTAATAGCGGTACAAGTCGTGTCGGAGTGTAGCCCAGAACACCTTGAGATAACACTGGAAACCTACCAGTATATCTCGCTTGCCCTGGCCAGTGACTACTTGTGTAATGGCTCTCCTGGACACAGCGCGATGTCAACCCCCAATACCGGGAGAGACGAATCCTGTCTAACCGTCACTGCCTCCAAGTGCTTCGGGACTGATCCCAAAAACTACCTGTTTGCATGACTCCTTTTAGCCGTGGTAGGGTAGTAATGAAAGTGCAGTGGGAACACACTCGAGGCGAAGTGACAGTGTCAATTCAGCGGACTAAGCTGTACTCATGTCACCTGGGAACTGATAACTGACGATAGGTATAATACCAACCAACAGTTCCCGACGAGTCCTGTCCAGTGTACTCGTAACCTAACGAGCACCCGCATACTATCTCAAGTACGACGTACTGACGGCTATGGGACAGACCGTCTCCCACGCTGGGATGAGAAGCGCATACGCTAGTCTACTCCGGAGTATCGATGCCCTGTCTCGATAGTCCAACGACTAGGGACCTGTATAAGGATGTGCTTATGGATTACCCAGCCCCCACGAGTGTGAGCGCCATCACAACGCTGGTAATCAAGCAAAGATCCTAAGGGCTCTACTAATATGTATATCAGCGATATGCTAAAAGAAACACATGCACATATTAAAGCAGAGACAAACCAAGTAGCATACTACCATTTCGAGCAAGATTGTATATACAACTGTGAATATCCCAAGCTTCCATCAAGTAATATACAAACTAGTATGATACAGTAATGGCCTCTAGGGCATATACACTAACAGAAATCTGGGGTAATCTTGGGTAAACTGGTCTCAAATACACCTAATAAGGTTATACCAACCATCAAAACCAACACTTGGTCAAGTTTCACTCAAATTTATCCAAACTAGCTCTAATCTTCTCAATAACACTAAGTTTTCAGTTTTACGACCATAATCAAGCAAGAAAGGAGTTGGGTTGCAAGATTATACCTCAAGAGGGTCTTAGGATGTAGGAGAAGAGAGGATGAAGGAAGGAGGGGTGTTGTGTTGCTGCTGGACTACTGGTGTTGCTGCTTTAGTTGCTGTAGCTGGAATTGTTGTGGCTGCTGGTGCTGCTTGCAATTTGTTATCTTTTTGTTGCTGTGGCAGCAGCTTCAAGCTGATGGGTTTCATGTTATGGTGTTGTTGCAGTAGCTGCTGCTGTGACTGAAGTTATTTTGTAGTTGTTTTGTGGTTGGGGTTATGGAGTTGAGGAGGAAGGAGGAAATGACATGGTAGGGGGTTCAGAAATGAGGCAGCAGCTGAGGTAGTTGTTGTTGTGGGTGTGGTGTGAGTTGTGAGAGATGTAGCTGCTGATGTGTTGATATGGGCTGATGGTGTTGCAGCTGATGTGATGAAAAATTGGGCTGATGTTGTGATATTGGGGGCTGAAGTTTGACATTGGGGGCTGATGCTGTTACATCAGCTGCTGTTGCAGCAGTTGATGTGGCTGTTGCTTTTGTTTGGCTGAGGTTGCAGCTGTTTTTCTGATACAATGGGCTGAAATGCATGGTTTCAGCAGCTAATATAGCTGTAGGTGTAGGGGTTGTTCTGGTGGCTGAAGTCAGCTATTGTGGCTGAAAAATGATGATGGGAGTGTGCAGGTCAGCAAGGGGGGGTGGGCTGATGCTGATGCAAGCTTGGCTGATGGAATGTTTCAGCAGCTGCTGCTGCTGTGCAGTCCTGAGAGATGTGAGTGTGAGAGTTTTGTGTGACACAACCCCATAGCCTCCTCTCTCTCTCTCTCTCTCTCCTTAGTCAACCCCCAACCTAATTACCTTAAACAAAACCAAAACCCTTAATTAACCCCAATATCTTAACCAAATGGTTAACCCAACATGCTCATCTAAATATGGTAACCCTAGACTTCACCTAAGTTAACATGCACAAGTGTGTGCAGTCCAGATAAAAATCCATAAAACCAGATAAAATATTTAAAAGCCATTTTGGTAAACTTTTTACCAAAAAACCCCACATTAAGACACACTTACCACTAAACACAACCTCAGGTGTTACATATATACGCGAATATGAGTGTAGCACTAGTATGAATATATCGTGTGCATGTGCACAGGTATGAAAATATCAATATAGGTGTGCACTGGTATGAATATACAGTGTGCATGTGCGCAGGTATGGAAATATCAATATATGTGTGCACTGGTATGAATATACAGTGTGCATGTGCGCAGCTATGGAAATATCAATATAGGTGTGCACTGGTATGAATATACAGTGTGCATGTGCGCATGTATGAAAATATCAATATAGGTGTGCACTGGTATGAATATATAGTGTGCATGTGCGCAGGTATGAAAATATCAATATATGTGTGTACTGGTATGAATATACAGTGTGCATGTGCGCAGGTATGAAAATATCAATATAGGTATATGCCAAAATGCGACCAGTCATGACAATCATCAATGATGCGACAATCAAGCGATATGTAATTCGTAGCAATTCTATAGTGCAAGTGTCATGGCAATCACTAACGGTGTGAGTGTAACATACAATTAGTGCTCGTGCAGCTTTAACCGTTAGTGACAGTGCAATGTTCTATATCTACCATTTCTATATGCAATAAGGGAGGTATGCTACGCTAATGCACATGAACATCTACGACTAAATATCTTATCACGCCCTGACGCTTAACGCCATACGGGCGATTTCCCCGTAGATGTTAAATCTACTTACCTGGTCGCGTGCTACACGTAGCCGACCACTTGCTTCTCTTTCTTTGCGGTGTCCGACGTACCCGCCTGCGAACCTGGAATTTACACAAGGAAACCATATATATAAGCAAAATTCTACAAAACGCGATATCGGAAACAAACGGGAAACTTGCGTCGCGAACCAAACGCGCGTGTGTCCGATACGCTGAAACGTGTGTATACGCGTCTAAAACTATCCCGACACGTCGCGACACGCTGGATCACAGAACCCACTCACGTATCGCGCAAACAAAACATACTTGAAAAACGATATATTGTCCCAGATTTTTATACAGGTGAGATCTTACAAAATTGCACATGCCAAAACACTATAATATGTAGCAGACTACCCTAGCCAAGACCCCAGAACCTAATTCCCCCATCTGGCCGCAAATTGCGGCCAGAACGATTAAACTGGCGGCCAAACAGTGGAGGTAGGGGTTCGTGCTTGGTGTGTGTGGTCTATACCTAGTGTACATGCTCCAGTTTGCTCAGATTTTCTCTGAAGGAGCCGGGCCACAAGCAGATCACAGAAACCTAAAATTTCACTTAAAAACGATATAATTTGCACAAAAAGAAACGCTATGGTATTTTGGTGAAATCTGGGGTTTACCTAGGTTTAAGTGGCCCTAAAAACACTTAACTAAGTCAATCTAACCAATAAAATCTTCACTTAGCCAAAAGTCCACATTAATCACCATAATTAGCACAAAAACTCACTTTTTATACTAATCGAAGCTATTTCTACACAAGTTAGCAAGCTAGGGAGTTAGGCTCAGAAATTATACCTCACTCTCGACCTTAGGAAGCTGAAGGAAGGAGAAGGAGAAGATTTGGTGCTGCTGTTGCTGATGCTGCTGGAGTTGTTGCTGTTGCTGTTGCTCACTGCTGCTGCTGCTGCCTGCTTGCTGCTGCTGCTTGGGCTGATGTTGCTGCTGCTGCTGAGGCTGCTGGGGCCGCTTGTAATTGTGTGTGTGTGTGTGAGTGAGAGAATGAGAGAAGTTAGAAAAGAATGAGAGGCAAAGAAATGATAACACACAAGTCAAACCCCCTCCTCTCTCTCTCTCTTCATTAAATTTAGGCATGGCAAGGCCATCATGCCATTTCTCACTCTCTCTCTCTCCCTCCAAGTCAACCATATTCAAATCATTTTCCTTTTTCATTTTAAAAAAAACACACACACTTAATTAAAACCCAATAACTTAATTCAATTTAAAATTAGCTTAAGGAAAAATGGTTAGTTCATCATGGTTGCTCATCATGGTCTAACCCCATATTAACCCTAGTTTACATGCACATGTATGTGCAAGCCTAGGAAAATTCTAATAAAATATTCATTAAATTTGATAAAATATTTGAAAATCAATTTGGTAAAATTTTTATTAAAAACCATATATTAAAATATAATTAGTCATTAAACACATCCTAAGGTGTTACAATCTTCCCCCCTTAAAGAAATTCGTCCCCGAATTTAAAAATATAAAGCTGCGCATACCTTCAAAGAGATGAGGGAATTTCTTTCGCATCTCGCCCTCGGCCTCCCAAGTGATCTCTTCACCATTCGGGCTATGCCAAACACCTTCACTGATGGAAAGACCTTCGATCTAAGTTTCTTCACCTGCCGGTCCAATATCACGACTGGCTGCTCGGTGAATGAAAGATCGTGCTCTAGCTGAACGGTCTGATGCTGAATCGTGTGCGAAGGGTCATGGAGGTATCTGCGAAGTATTGATACGTGGAAAACGGGGTGAACATCTGGGAAGTCGGGTGGAAGAGCCAAACGATATGCTACTATGCCCACACGCTCGAGGATCTCGAAGGGACCTATGAATCTGGGGCTAAGCTTCCCCTTCCGTCCAAACCTCATCACTCCCTTCATCGGAGAGACCCTCAGAAAAACGTGATCGCCAACTGCGAACTCTAATCTGCGGCGGCCTATGTCAGCATACGATCTCTGCCTGCTCTGAGCTGTCCTCATCCTGTCTCGAATCAGCTGTATCTTCTCGGTCGTCTCCTGTACGATCTGTGGCCCTAAAATACTGCTCTCACTGAGCTCTGTCCAACAGACGGGCGATCTACATCTCCTCCCATACAAAGCCTCGAAATGTGCCATCTGAATAGTATCCTGGAAACTATTGTTGTAGGAGAACTCCACCAAGGGTAAATGATGATCCCAGCTACCACCAAAGTCTAAAACGCACGCTCGGAGCATGTCCTCGAGAGTCTGAATAGTCCGCTCGGACTGGCCGTCGGTCTGCAGATGAAATGCTGTGCTGAAACTCAAGCGGGTGCCCAAAACCTCCTAAAGCCTCTGCCATAGTCGGCTGGTAAACTGGGTGCCTCGGTCGGACACGATATATGTCGGGACTCCATGCAGTCATACTATCTCGTCGATGTATATCTGGGCATACTAAGAAAATCCGAAAGTCGTCTTCACTGGTAGGAAGTGAGCTACTTTCATCAAACGATCCATGATCACCCAAATGGAGTCATACCCTCGCCTAGTCCTGGGTAGACCCACGATGAAGTCCATCGAAATCTGTTCCCATTTCCACTCTGGAATAGGTAACGGCTGTAGCTCTCCCGCTGGCCTCTGGTGCTCGGCCTTGACTTGCTGGCAAGTCAGGCATCTCGACACGAAGTCTGCGATGTTCCTCTTCATTCCGTCCCACCAGTAAACCTCTCTTATATCATGGTACATCTTGGTGGAACCCGGATGAACACTATACACCGATCGATGTGCCTCCGCAAGAATCTCCCGACGCAGTCCCTTAGCATCTGGTACACACAGTCTCGTCCCAAATCGCAGTATCCCCTGATCATCGATCACGAACTCGGAAAATCTGCCCTGTCCAATCTGTGCTATGATCTCTGAAAAACGGTCATCACTGTGCTGTGCCTCATGTATACGGTCAAGCAACTGTGGGCGTGCACGAACATGCGCAAGCTGTCCCCCGATCGGCGTGAACTCGAACTGCACTCGGCCGTCGCATAATATCTTCCAATCTGCCGACGACTGCCTCTGCACTGCGCTCAAACACGATATACTACCCCCGGGCCTCCTGCTCAAAGCATCCGCCACTACATTAGCCTTGCCCGGGAGATACAAGATCTCGCAATCGTAGTCCTTCACTAGTTCCATCCAATGGCGCTGTCGGAGATTCAGGTCTCACTGCTGAAATATATACTTTAAGCTCTTGTGATCAGTGAATATCTGGCACGACTCACCGTATAGGTAATGTCGCCAGATCATGAGTGCAAAGACCACCCCAGCCATCTCCAAATCATGAGTGGGGTAGTTCTGTTCATGTCTCTTCAATTGCCGTGAAGCATACGCGATCACCCTGTCATGCTACATCAATACGCACCCTAGTCCCACTCGTGAAGCGTTACAATAGACCACAAATCCGCCTGATCCTGAAGGCAATGATAACACTGGCGCCGTAGTCAAACAGGTCCGTAGCTGCTGAAAGCTGTGCTCGCACTCCTCTGTCCAATCGAAAGGAACTCCCTTCCGGGTCAACCCGGTCAAAAGTGCGGCAATACGGGAGAAATCCTGCACAAATCTCCTGTAGTAGCCGGCCAGTCCTAGAAAGCTGCGGATCTTTGTAACTGATGTGGGTCTGGGCCAACGCTGAACTGCCTCGATCTTCTTCGGATCCACATATATACCATCTCGTGTAATCACGTGACCCAAGAAGTCTACGCTGTCAAGCCAGAATTCGCACTTGGAGAATTTTGCGAAAAGCTGGTGCTCCCTCAAAGTCTACAGTGTGATCCACAGGTGCTGCTCGTGCTCCTCTCGACTCCGGGAATATACCAATATATCGTCAATGAATATGATGATGAACAAGTTAAGGTACGGCCTGAATATACGGTTCATCAAATCCATAAACACTGCTGGGGCGTTGGTGAGTCCGAACGACATCACAAAAATCTCATAATGGCCGTAGCGCGTGCGGAAAGCTGTCCTCGGTATATCCTCCTGTCGAACCCGCAGCTGATGGTATCCTGATCGCAAGTCGATCCTCGAAAAGTATCCTGCCCCCTGAAGCTGGTCGAACAAGTCGTCGATGCGTGGCAAAGGATATTCGTTCCGCATGGTAACCCTGTTCAGCTGGCGGTAGTCGATACACAAACGCAAACTGCCGTCCTTTTTCTTGACTAACAGGACCGGAGCACCCCAAGGAGAAACACTGGGTTGAATAAGTCCTTTATCCACCAAATCTTGCAACTGACCCTTCAACTCACAAAGCTACGCCGGGGCCATCCGATAAGGCGGTATAGAAATAGGCCCCGTGCCAGGAATCAAATCAATACAGAAAGCAATATCGCGCTCAGGCGGTAGCCCAAGAAGCTCGTTAGGGAAAACATCAGGGAACTCATATACAATCGGAACCTGGTCCAACGGAACATCTGTAGCTCTAGTATCACAAACATAGGCTAGAAATCCCTGACATCCCTTCCTCAACAGCTGTCCAGCGCGAAGAGAAGAAATCAAACTGTGAGAGGCGGCACAACAGCCCCCCTGCACAACAAAAGCCGACTCGCCGGGAAAACAAAATCTAACTGTCTTCTCGCGGCAGTCCACAGACGCATAGCACAAGGCTAACCAATCCATGCCCAAAAGAACGTCGAAGTCCAACATCTCAAGAAGGATCAAGTCGACAGGCAACTCTCTCTCGCCAATATGGACAACACAGGATCGGAACACGTGCCTAGCAACAAACGACTTTCCCACAGGAGTGGTCACAACAAGCGGCTGATCAAGCAAACCGGACTCTTTTCCCAAAATCGGCACGAAATGTGTGGAAACGTATGAGTGCGTGGATCCGGGATCGAACAACACGTGTGCGTCAACAGAACATACTGATAGGATACCTGAGACCACCGCATTGGACGCCTGCGCGTCTTGATGCGTCAACGCGAAAACCCGTGCCTGTCCTCTGCCTGCAACTGGTGGTCCCCTACTAGCAACAGGCTGCACTCTGCTGGTAGCTGGCTGTCCTGTGCCTCGGCCACCTCGTCCTCTAGGAACAAACCCTCCGCGACCACGGCCTATCTGTGCATGAGTCTGACGCGGAGCAATAGTAGGTACAATAGGCAACGCCCTCTGGGGTGGAGAAGGTGGAAGTGTGACATGTGGTACGGCAGTCTCGCCCTCACGTGGCTCCAGGAAATCTCGAACGCGATGATAAGTACTCCCGCATCGGAAACATCTGGATGGTATCGGCTGACCCTCCCGGGAATAAGTGTTGAACAACCGGCCTCGCCCCAAGTCTCTGCCACCTGCAAGGTGTCTGTCGCAGTGCCTAAATGGCCGTCTCTGTGCCGGAGTATCAGTACGAACCCTCTTCGGCCCTGAAACTACCGAAGTCTCTGCAAGGCGCTCCTCGACCAATAGGGCTGCGTTAACAGCTGCATACGTCTCGCAATGCTGGGCGCTGATTGCAAGGAACAGTGGTGTAAGCAAGCCTCAGACAAATCTCTTGACTCGCATCTCCTCAGTATCCACTAGGTATGGAGCGTAAACTGATAGCTCGGTAAATAGCACGTCGTACTCTGCCACTGTCATCTCTGGCGTCTGGCGCAAGGACTCGAATCTGCGTTCTCGGGCATCCCTGACACTCTAGGGAAGGAAGCGAGCTAGAAATACCGTCACAAACTCTGTCCAGGTCATAGGATGAAGACCTGTTGCTATGCCCTTCTCGATCGATTCACACCATCTCGGCACAAGATCTTCCAGGCGAAAGCTCGCGAACTCTACCCATCTCACATCTGAGCATATGAGTGAACGACATATCCGGGCCATCCTATCAATGAAAGACTGTGGGTCCTCGGCTGCATCGGTGCCCGTGAAGACCGAAGGCTTCAGCCTCATGAACTCTGATAGAGATACTGTAATAACCTCCGTGGCTGCAGGGGCAACTGCCTGTACTGTAGGTACCATCGCGGTCCCCGTAACGGGTGGAGCTACCTCTGGTCGCTGCGCTCGAAGCGTCTCAACTAGCGATCCTATCATCTGGCGCATCTCCTGCATACCGGATCCCATCATCTGGTCTGTCGAAGGAGGAACAGTCTGCTCTGGTACAACAGGGTACTACTCGGATCAGTCCTCGTCTCGGACGAGTCGACTCGAATCTCGGCTCTCGCGGCCGCTCTCTGTGCCCTCGTAGTCTTTGGCGGCATAGTGTCTGAAAAGAAGGTAAGATTCGATAAGGATACGGAAATCGAATTGCAAGAATTTATACAATCATGAAGGAATTTCAATCAATAATTCCTAAAGTCGCTTAGGCGGAGTACCGTGTCGTGAGTATGCCGCGGAACATACGCACGCTACGCCACTCTGCTTCAGCTACCTACTCCATCATACTAGGGTCATCCTACACTCCGAAGGTAAAACCTATGCTCTGATACCAACTTTGTCACGACCCAAAGTTCGGCCTGTGACCGGCACTAAACCACGTGACGTCTACAGGCGTAACGCGACTAAGTAAGCCGAAACCCAGAAATCAAAACCATTAAAAGTATAGAGTGTTTAAAACATTTATTAGAATATTTGTTAAAACGTTTAGAAAACCTTAAGTAATTTAGTAAAATTCTTTAAAATTCAAGTTATTATCTTAAAAATTTTGGCAGCATTTCCTTTGTAAAAACTATCCCCGAAATCGAGTACAAGGCAATATATAAGTAAAATGGTATACAATAAGGATAAAGCATCCCAAATGGGAGCAATCACGCCCAACGACGGAAGCAATCACCACAATGATAATATACGCCGCCGTAGCGAAGAATGAGTAAAAATATAAAACTGCATAAATAAAGTCGGCTCACAATGAGCTCGACACCAGAGTACAAAATAATATATATCGTCCTCACAACTGGTCTCTAAGTCAATACATAAGTAGTAGATGGAGAGTACTAGATACAATAGTATGTACACACTACTACAATAGGGGGTTGCCCCTACGGATATTGAAATCCGTAGGGGCAGATTTATTTTGGCCCTACGGATTAGTCCGTAGGGCTAGACGGTTGCCCCTACAGTCCTTACATATTTATATAAAAATTATTAAATCTTAAATTGTTGTTTGCCCCTACGGAGCCGCAAACCAAGAACCTACGGACTTATTCGTAGGGGCATCTAAATAGGGATTTAAGTTAAAAGCTCAGATCGATCCCTACGCTCATTATTCCCAATTCTCACGCGAACAAAAAATTCCCAAACCCTCGTTCCCGCAGATCGATCGTCGTTCTCGTCATCGCCAGCGCCGCCGATTCGTCGTAGCCACCGCCTGCTTTCGTCGTAGCCACCACCTGCTTTCGTCGTCGCCAGCGCCGGCTCATCGGAGTTCTCGTCGTCGCCTCTGCACAGGTAAGGAATTATTCAATTACTCAAATTTTTGATTGGGGCTGGGGCTGGGGCTGCGGGCTGGGGCTAGGGCTGGGGCTGGGGCTGGGGATAGGGCTAGGGTTGGGGCTGGGGCTCGGGCTGTGGCTAGGGCTGTGGTTGGGGTTGGGGTTGGGGCTCAGGCTGCGGTTAGCGTTAGGATTGGGGCTGGGGCTGCGTTTGGGTTAGGGTTCGGCAGGGGGTTGCTGTTGGGGTTGGGGTTGGGGTTGGGGTTGGGGTTAGGGTTGGGGTTGGGGTTGGGGTTTTGGATTTCAGGGTCTAAGTTAATTTCCATTCTAATTAGCATTAAGCTCGTTAATTGAAATGTTGATGATAATCATAAGAGGAAAATGTGTCTAGTTTGAGAAGGTGTTGGAAACTGGACTAATAATGTGGGTAAAGCCCAGTTTAATTAATAATTTTATTTGTCATTCTCAAATTTTCTTGGAAACGGAGACTGTTTTGTGGAACTTTTAGCCGTTGGGCATGTTGGGGTTTTGTTTTTGGAGTCATCGGACATGGCATTTGGTAGGTATCCAAAGACCCCGTGTCTGATTTTGGATATTTTTGATTGATTTAAACTGTGGGTCTGAGTAGTCCCTTAATTTGATCTGGTTGGGGTTTGAGTATGCAAAGGATTTGTAGTCTGGTGGAAATTTTGTGGGTGTTTTCGGTTGAATATGTTTGCTAATTGCATAAGATGCTCATAAGATTCTGGATTTTAAGGATAGGCCGTTGTAATTGGAAATGCTTAGAATTGTAGGACCTTATTTATTTTAGTTATATATAATTGCAAAAAAATAGACACATTTCTGATTTGAAGAAAAGGAAGGGCAAAATAGGGATTTAGTTATGGATTTTACTTGGGCGTCTCCTCTTTTAATACATGTCTATCTTTACAAGAATATCGTGTCACATATTCGGTTTTAGCATCTGTACGCAACTGCTTTGATTATCATCGTGTTATTAACATCTTGAACTTCTATCCTTTTTCTAATATGTTTCATAGTTAATATAATAATCCTTTGTCTATATTTGTTGACAGTGGCATTTCTTTTGGATGAACAAGTTTTTTTGATGCATGTTTCAGTCATGTGAATTCATATGTTGCGTATAACGCTTTATGATATCAGTCTCAATTCATGTTTGTTTCCAGCTGCATCTAGCTCTCACTGCTTCATAACTACAATTGTTTCACTCATTCTAACGAACACATTCATCAGCCTTCGTTGTGTAAGTCGAAACCATCTAATTGGTTGTTTCTCGTATTATGCTCTATGAGACATTCCTATAACTTCCTACAAATCCTCACATTTATTATTATATCTCTAAGGTGAATTTCCTCTTCCATCCAATGTTATCATCACCCATTTTTCGGAACTGTTGTTTCTTAATAGCCCATCTGATGTGGGCATGATGATGATTGAAATCAAACCATGTCATTACATGCCCGCACCCATTTTCCTTGAAGAGGCAACTCGTGTATCCATTTTCTCTACAAATTAGTCCATCTCCATAATTATTTGGTGATGCTTTAGTTGCTCTTTTCTGAGTTATAGTCTTAAAATAATGGCTGCGAGTATGTTTTCTATTTATAATTATGAATAATGAAAGGATAGTATAGTATTCTCGTTTCAGCATATATTGTACCCTCTGGGCTCTGGAGTTATAATTTTCTGCTCGTCTATGTGAAAAGCAGTTTCCGATGCCCGACCCACTTGATTACTGGGTAATTGCTCCCTATGATGGTGAAGAAGATGGAGATGACGATGATAGTGAATGCAATAATGATGAAAATGAAGGAGAAGACAGTAATGTGGCAGAAGAAGAAAAAAATGGCATTCCTTGTTCTCTGTTTCAGCATCAATCTTCTGATATGAACTAATGATGGCTTTCACATTGGCTTTTCCTTTTAGAGACTTCTTAGTGTCCAATGGAAAGTATACATCAGATTTGTGCAGGTCAGGTTCTTCTATGACTTTCAAGAGTTTCAACTGATTCTGTAAATTACACCCTAGTTGGGTGATACTTTTACCACTCTCACTGCAGGTGCGCTCTCTAATATCCATTTTGAATGTAATATTATAGATATTCATTCCTGTTTATGTCAAAATTACTTATATTGTCAATGTTTGATTATCTAGTTGTTGGTGATGCGTCCATATCAGGGACAGAGGCCACTCCCGCTCCTCCAGGTATGTTTATATATCATATAGTGCATGTATATTGATTTAGAATGCTATATCATAAATACACACACATTCCTTTTGCTCTTACTTAGATAGTAATTTTTATTATTGTCTAACTGTAGGTGGTGATAGTAGTTGACAATAAAATTTGTCATCCTAGAAACTATGATTTTTATATGTGCTCGCATGCGGGAATGATCAACATGTCGTGATCAATAAATTACTTACCATTTGCCGAGACATGTATTTTTGCAGCATCCATACATCCTTTTCCTCTTCTTCGATGCCGTATTCTCATTATCTTTGTCTAATCCATCTGAAACTGCAATTAAATTTAATTAAACCAAATAAAATCAAAAATTAAAATCAAACAACAACAACAAAATCAATGAAATTTATAGCCTACCAGAGTCTTCAAGAATATCCACATATGAATCCTGGGCCTTCTTCTTTTTCTTCAAAGATCTTTTAGAAGCAGAGAATTTTGTTTTCTGGCAAGTGCTTTGAAGCTAAACACCATATTGCCTTTGTATTTGAAAACCAAAAAATGTCCAGTTTGCAGATTATTGGCTACTGTAAATTCATGCCACCCATCTCCACTCATGGAAGCAACTTTGTTCTCGATGTGAAGATCAACATGCCATATTTTGCCATTGTGGCTCACTAGGTTAGCCTTTTCTCTTCTCTTGACCATCTTGCTAATCTGCTTGGTAAATTTATTCGGAACCGGCTGTGAATCATTAAAAGACATGCATAAGAAAGGAAGCTAAAATACAGATATATAGCATACCGATACATCGAAACTTCAAAGTTGCGATGACAATCCAGAGATATTTATTTCTACACACGTGGTGCACGTGCAAATGCGTCAGGCATCATGGACAAATATTTGAGAACATGGAAAGTATTATTAATATAAAGTAATTAAAGCTTTTAAACACCTTGGGTAGATATTTTCTTAGTTGATGCAATCATATCATGAGGACTAAATTTAAGCTATTATACATATACATATGTATTTTTCTAATCTAATATATTACACACACACACACAGAGAGAGAAAGAGAGAGAGAGAGAGAGAGAGAGAGAGAACACTAATTTGGTAGAGAAATTAGGTAGCAGGACCCTGAAGAAATGGAGTCCATAGCATTGCTCATCATCATCATCCATGATCCCTTTAAAGAAATATTATCAAAAGGGGAGAATAAATACTACAAGCAGTGAGAATTATTATATAAATGGGTTGAACGTACGTTTCAACTTCTTCCAAGCATTAACTAGCAGTAACAATTTATTCTCCCCTTTTGATAATATTTCTTCAAAGGGATCATGGATGATGATGATGAGCAATGCTATGGACTCCATTTCTTCAGGGTCCTGCTACCTGATTTTTCTACCAAATTGGTTCTCTCTCTCTCTCTCTGTGTGTGTGTGTAATATATTAGATTAGAAAAATACATATGCATATATATAATAGCTTAAATTTAGTCATCATGATATGATTGCATCAACTAAGAAAATATCTATCCAAGGTGTTTAAAAGCTTTAATTATTTTATACTAATAATACTTTCCATGTTCTCAAATATTTGTCCATGATGCCTGACGCATTCGCATGTGCACCACGAGTGTAGAAATAAATATCTCTGGATTGTCATCGCAACTTTGAAGTTTCGATGTATCGGTATGCTATATATCTGTATTTTAGCTTCCTTTCTTATGCATGTATTTTAATGATTCGCAGCCGGTTCCGAATAAATTTACCAAGCAGATTAGCAAGATGGTCAAGAGAAGAGAAAAGGCTAACCTAGTGAGCCACAATGGCAAAATATAGCATGTTGATCTTCACATCGAGAACAAAGTTGCTTCCATGAGTGGAGATGGGTGGCATGAATTTACAGTAGCCAATAATCTGCAAACTGGGCATTTTTTGGTTTTCAAATACAAAGGCAATATGGTGTTTAGCTTCAAAGCACTTGCCAGAAAACAAAATTCTCTGCTTCTAAAAGATCTTTGAAGAAAAAGAAGAAGGCCCAGGATTCATATGTGGATATTCTTGAAGACTCTGGTAGGCTATAAATTTCATTGATTTTGTTGTTGCTGTTTGATTTTAATTTTTGATTTTATTTGGTTTAATTAAATTTAATTGCAGATTCAGATGGATTAGACGAAGATAATGAGAATACGACATCGAAGAAGAGGAAAAGGATGTATGGATGCTGCAAAAATACATGTCTCGACAAATGGTAAGTAATTTATTGATCACGACATTTACCCATTTTGTATATAGGTCACTGTTTTTCTTTTGTTTTAAAAAAATTTGGGATAATTACCCATCCAAATTCATTAAAAAAGGGGTGGTTGTTTTTCTTAAGGTTATGCAATTGTATTATTTTCAACCGCTACATCGGCTGCGGTTCCGCAGACAGCTCCTATAGCTCCACCGCCCGCTCAGACTCCCGCAGCCGCGGCTCCGCAAGCTACTACCTCGACGGCGGCTGCGCAGACCACATCGCCAGCTCCACAGGCCGCTCAGACTCCCACACGCGCCGAATTGCATGGTTTATTGACCGAGGAGCAGGCGCGCCAGATTCTATCGTTTATCAGAGGTGGAGCTGGACCGAGCTAGGGTAGCTTTTTGATTCTTATTTTTTGAAACATGTATTTATTTATATGATACATATTGTACTACATTTTGAAACGATATTGATATTGATATTGGTTTATATTTATATCATATTCAGTTTTTGGGTTTCTTTTGTATATTATATGCGTGAGATGTGATTATGAATACTGTGATATATGTTGCGTGATGATTAATTTTATATTTTATTGTTATATATATTATTGTGCTCAGGGCGGGAAAAAATCAAGCAGCCCTATTTTAAAAAAAAATACAGATAATGTGTACCTACGGATTAATCCGTAGGTACACATGTTGCTCCTACGGCTATATCCGTAGGGGCAAAATATCAGCAGTAACTGATATTCCCCCCCGATCTCAGTACCAGGGGGGTTGGGAGTGCCCCTACGGATATGTCCGTAGGGGCCATTGCTTAGCCCCTACGGAGTTATCCGTAGGGGCAAAATATTAGAAATCCTGATATTTTACCCCTACGGATAAGTACCTACGCATATATCCGTAAGGGATATTACGTGGCCCTACGGCTATCTCCGTAGGTACAGGTAATATATTTTAAAAAACCGTAAATAATATAACTTTTTTTACCCTACGGCCTACTCCGTAGGTGAAACTGTCCCTACACAGAAATCCGTAGGGGCAAGATTTTGCCCGTAGGGGCAAGTTCAGGGCTTCAACTTGCACCTGCGGCCTTTGCACCTACGGGGTCTTTTTTCGCCCCTACGCACATCTCCGTAGGGGCAGTGGTTTGCCCCTACCGACAAATCCGTAGGGGCAACCCTTATTTGTAGTAGTGACAACTGGAAATAACAGATACCGCCCAAAGACCCACCTATCAACAAAAGGGCTAGTACGCCAACTGCAGTGGTATCTGTGTCAAAAGATGTAAGAAAACAGCCTGCCGCGACTACTCCGAGGGGCAACCTGCAAACACTGTGGCACAATGGGGGTGAGTTGCCAACTCGTGAATACTAGATAACATATAAAGGTAATCGCGAGTATGCACGTACTGCGATACTCTAACCTAAGCCAACAGATACATCTATATGATGAACTAGATGAGCAATAATCATGCAACAGTGCGATCTAGTAACATCTCTATATGATGAGCAGGGTATGCAATAGTCGTGGATAGCAAATGCAATCTAACAACATCTATATAGAGTGAGTAGGTATGCAATAATCGTGTATAGCAAATGCAGTCTAACAACATCTATATAGAGTGAGCAGGTATGCAATAATCATGCATGTCATATGTACTTTAGCAGGCACTACAAATACAGGATGAGATGTAAAATACTGAATGCTGAGCATGGGAATAAATAACATCTACACGGAATGTCAACTTGGAAATAATCGGTGTCCATCAATACACCCAAATCTCAGTAAAACTCAGGCGCCGTCATCCTCATCGACCCTCAAATCTTGTAAATCTCATAGAATCGTGAGTGCCCAACATCGGCACTCGAAATATCATAAAATCGTCGTGTCTAGCATCGACGCGCAAATCCTCAAGTATCGAGCTCCGTCAGTCGGATCGGCCCACGGGCTCTGTCTGCGGAATCGGCCCTCGGCCCCGACAGTACGTGTCGTCCCGTATCCATCTATCGACTCTGGTCGGTATCCTCCGGATAACCGCCAGGTCCAACCAATCACCGGTAGGTAGTGGTCCCTCTGCCAGGCTCACCGTCTACTGCACAGCGATCCGTTCTCGCCACGGGGTACCATACCGGGTCCACCATGTACCCGCAATCGGCCTCGTCCAGCTCCTCGATTCGGGTTCATATATCACACGTCTCAGAACCGAGAAAACGCATGGTGGACGCACTGAAATATCATATCAAGGGAAACCGGGTTTTTAAAACAGTGCGTATTTTCTTAAGATAATTCCCCGGTTCCCAAATCCAGAAATCACATAAATCCAAACTCAATGCGTAAATTCATGCAATGTGTCGTATGACACTAAGAGTAAAAAGGGGACACCGCTCTTTCTAAAAGAATCCAGTTTGAAAATATCCCATGCGGTCCCTATTTTCATGAAATCAAATCAATATCATCCATGTATGTGACATATGTATGATATAGGTATGGATGTGCAAATGGATATATACGAGAATATGAGTGTAGCACTAGTATGAATATACAGTATGCATGTGCGCAGGTATGAAAATATCAATATAGGTGTGCACTGGTATGAATATACAATATGCATGTGCGCAGGTATGAAAATATCAATATATGTGTGCACTGGTATGAATATACAGTGTGCATGTGCGCATGTATGAAAATATCAATATAGGTGTACACTGGTATGAATATACAGTGTGCATGTGCGCAGGTATGAAAATATCAATATATGTGTGCACTGGTATGAATATACAGTGTGCATGTGCGCAGGTATGAAAATATCAATATATGTGTGCACTGGTATGAATATACAGTGTGCATGTACGCAGGTATGAAAATATCAATATAAGTGTGCACTGGTATGAATATACAGTGTGCATGTGCGCAGGTATGAAAATATCAATATAGGTATATGCCAAAATGCGACCAGTCATGACAATCATTAATGATGCGGCAATCAAACGATATGTATTTCGTAGCAATCCTATAGTACAAGTGTCATGGCAATCACTAACGGTGTGAGTGTAACATACAATTAGTGCTCGTGCAGCTTTAACCGTTAGTGACAGTGCAGTGTTCTATATCTACCATTTCTATATGCAATAAGGGAGGTATGCTACGCTAATGCACATGAACATTTACGACTAAATATCCTATCACGTCCTGACGCTTAACGCCATACGGGCGATTTCCCCGTAGATGTTAAATCTACTCACCTGGTCGCGTGTTACACGTAGCCGACCACTTGCTTCCTTTTCTTTGCGGCGTCCGACGTACCCGTCTGCGAACCTGGAATTTACACAAGGAATCCATATATAAAAGCAAAATTCTACAAAACGCGCTATTGGAAACAAACGGGAAACTCGCGTCGCGAACCAAACGCGCGTGTACGATACGCTGAAACGTGTGTATACACGTCTAAAACTATCCCGACATGTCGCGACACGCTGGATCACAGAACCCACTCACATATCGCGCAAACAAAACATACTTGAAAAACGATATATTGTCCCAGATTTTGATACAGGTGAGATCTTACAAAATTGCACATGCCAAAACACTATAATATGTAGCAGACTACCCTAACCAAGACCCCAGAACCCAATTCCCCCATCTGGCCGCAAATTGCGGCCAGAACGATTAAACTGGCTGCCAAACAGTGGAGGTAGGGGTTCGTGCTTGGTGTGTGTGGTCTATACCTAGTGTACATGCTCCAGTTTGCTCAGATTTTCTCTGAAGGAGCCGGGCCACAAGCAGATCACAGAAACCTAAAATTTCACTTAAAAATGATATAATTTGCACAAAAAGAAACGCTATGGTATTTTGGTGAAATCTGGGGTTTACCTAGGTTTAAGTGGCCCTAACAACACTTAACTAAGTCAATCTAACCAATAAAATCATCACTTAGCCAAAAGTCCACATTAATCACCATAATTAGCACAAAAACTCACTTTTTATACTAATCGAAGCTATTTCTACACAAGTTAGCAAGCTAGGGAGTTAGGCTCAGAAATTATACCTCACTCTCGACCTTAGGAAGCTGGAGGAAGGAGAAGGAGAAGATTTGGTGCTGCTGTTGCTGCTGGAGCTGTTGCTGTTGCTGTTGCTCACTGCTGCTGCTGCTGCTGCCTGCTGCTGCTGCTGAGGCTGCTTGTAATTGTGTGTGTGTGTGTGTGAGTGAGAGAATGAGAGAAGTGAGAAAAGAATGAGAGGCAAAGAAATGATAACACACAAGTCAAACCCCCTCCTCTCTCTCTTCATTAAATGTAGGCATGGCAAGGCCATCATGCCGTTTCTCTCTCTCTCTCTCCCTCCAAGTCAACCATATTCAAATCATTTTCCTTTTTCATTTAAAAAAAACACACACACTTAATTAAAACCCAATAACTTAATTCAATTGAAAATTAGCTTAAGGAAAAATGGTTAGTTCATCATGGTTGCTAATCATGGTCTAACCCCATATTAACCCTAGTTTACATGCACATATGTGTGCAAGCCTAGGAAAATTCTAATAAAATATTCATTAAATTTGATAAAATATTTGAAAATCAATTTGGTAAACTTTTTATTAAAAACCATATATTAAAATATAATTAGCCATTAAACACATCCTAAGGTGTTACATTTATCAACCTAACTATTATCTTTAGCCATGGTTTAGTCTCTAAATGGGTTTATATATGATATTTTCTCACCCATGATTGCAATGGTTCATTTATTTATCTTCTTCTTCATCTCCATTTTTTCTTTCTAGTTTTCTTGTGAGAAGAAAAAAAAAGGAGAAAAATAATTCTAAAGTGAGCAAGTTTCCTACTTCACCAATTTATACCAAACAAGCATTTAGTATAGCTTGTTTCATCACTAATTCATCAATTAGTGAAGAGGTAGTTTGAGTTAGAGATTCTTCGACGTAGATCATCTTCTGCCTCGAAGATCTTTGAGCAAACTCGTTCCTTTCACCCAGTGGAGCGTGAGGAGAGTCCGGGAGACCACTACTTGGAGCAAAGGGAAACGGACCTTTAGAAGTGAAGGACCGGTCTACAAAGGTTGTATTCCTTGTTCACTTAGAGTAAAGTTGTATACTTGCTTGATTAAACCCTAATTCTCTAGTTAGATCCTTGGTCGGGCTCGCTCGACACCCTAAATTTTTTAAATTTGCATACTTGATGCCTGACGAAACCTGTCGGGGTGCTAAGCGAACCAAGCAGTGGTATCAGAGCCATGCTAGACCATTATGAGTCATCTAGGCAAAGTTAAAAGTGTTCGATCGACTTTTCGAAACCCGGATTTCCCACTCTCTGGAAATTTTTTCAAAAGTTGTTATTTTTCTAATTAAAAATATTTAGAAAATTATGCAGGGTTTTCTATGGACCCACAAGAAAAATGACGGCCCAACTCGACCAAACGACTGCGGAAGCACGGCCAAAGCATGCTTTTTGTAACATTTCAAAAAAAATAAAATATTAATTTTGGGAATTTTCATAATTTAATATTTATTTTTAATGAATATTTTAATAGTCGGTATAATTAAATACCAATAAATGGTGAAAATTCTGGAGAAAATTATAGAAATTCTAAAATAGCTTATTTTGTGGACATATGCCATTTTGCAGTTTTTATGATGGATTATATGGTATTTTAATGTTAATCGCGATTGAAAATCGCTAATTTGTATTTTTTGCTTTTGTGCAAAATGTGCACATGACACTCCTACACTTGTTACACTTGTTCCTGTTTTGGACTCATGACAAGCCTAGGGTGAACCATGCTTAGATGGCCTTGATGACTTGAACCAATTGGTTATGATATTGGGCTTAATTAATGACCTTTAGCCTTGTTAAGGGTAATTAGGTGGAGGTTGACTTGTGTCAAGGAGAGAGAGAGAGAGAGAGAGAGAAAGAGTCATGATGGTTTTGGGCATGCTATCATCTAATGGAAAGATAAGGATGATGGGGGTTAACTTGAGGTTGTGCCTTAATCCATTGTTTCTTTCACACTCCCTCTCATTGATCACATCTTTCTCCCTCTCACTCACTCACTCATTCACTCACTCACATCTCTTACTCACCCCACCATTTTTTACACAACACACCAGCCCCAGCCCCAGCAGCTGCTGCACCCACACACAAAGGAAAACAAAAGAGAAAAACAGCAGCTGATGAAGAAAGTGCAGCCCCCAATTTTCCACTTCAGCCACCTTAGCCCCACACCTATACACCCCTATCAACACTTCAGCCCCTTATACACACCATCAGCACCTTTTCAGCACATATTTTCATCAACATCAGCTGCATCAACCTCATTCAAATCAGCAGCCCCTGCATCTGTTGTTGACACAGCCACAACAATATCCTTTTAACCTACAACAGCTGCTGCCGCCTCTATTCTGAACCCTTACCATGTCATTTCTTCCTTCCTCCTTAGCTCCACAACCCCAACCACAAAATAGCCTCAAAACAACAGCAGTTGCTGCTGCAACAACAACAACACACACAAAAAATAACTACAGCAGCAGCAGTATTTCAGCTTCAGCCCAGAACAGCAACTGCAGCATCATCTCGAGCACTAGGGCAGCTCCACAACAGCAACAACCCTTCCTCCTTCCTTTCTCCTACACCCTAGGACACTCTTGAGGTATAATCTTGCAACCCAACTCTTTCCTTGCCAAGTTATGGGTTATTAGCTGAAGATTACTGTTTTATCTATAATTTAGTGCTAGTTTAAGGGAAATTGAGTGAGACTTGACCAAGTGTAGGATTTGATGGTTGGTATAACCTTACTAGGTGTATTTGAGACTAGTTTAACCCAGAAAACCCCAGATCTCTAGTTAGTTACCAGAGTTGTTCGACTTGGCGTATTTTAGCGTTTTTGTCGATTTTGAGACCTTTCTGAGACCTGCTTTCACCCGGGACCTCCTAGAGTAAAATTGACTTGGCAGTGAGCTGTGCAGGCACCCTGGAACCACTACCCAAAGCCCTAGCCCTCATCTCAAATTCCCGGCCGCAAATTTCATCCCCCTGGCCGCAATTTGCGGCCAGAGCAGTGTAAAACTGCCTCGTTTTGCGTGCACAGCCCCTTTTCATGTAAAATTGACCCCCGGCATGTCTAGTTTTGACTGGTTCCTGTTAGGGTAAAATCTGGGTTCATTTTCATGAGTTGGCGTATGATTTACGACTCGTTTTCGTATGGATTTTGATATTCGATGATTCGTATCTGTCGGGTGGCGTTTGGACGTCAGCGACAGTGGTGATTGACTGTTTTTGCACACAAGGTCACAGGTTTTTACCTATGGGCGTAGTGTGCACCATTTTGGTTTCCGACATGGTTTTCATGAGTTTTAGCTTTTGATATTCTTGTAGGTACTCACGTGACGTCGAGGCATTGGAGATGCAAACGGCGACATTGGCACCGGCACACATAACAAGGTGAGTAGATTTATATCTACGGGGAGAAGTCGGGTGGATGGCGTATAGCACCCCCGCAGTCCGAGGTGATGTATACGGATGCGTATACACACCTATAAATATTATATGTTGTTGGGATTAATTATTGATGTTTAAATGGATATTGGTATGTCGGATTGGTGAAAGGTTACGAAACCTTAGGGTATGGGGTGCACTACACTTGCACATACACACATATACTTACTTGCATACATCCTCATTTCATATATGGTTATGGAATTCGTTATGGATATGTGTTCACATGGGTTTGGGTTTATGTGATCATTACGGATTTGAGGATGATACTTGGGATTGATGTGAGTCGATGGTGATATGAGATCATGATGTCGGTGATATGATAAAATTCATAATTAAGGTACATCTTGATACCTTAGAGGATTTTGGGAATGATGATGCCATAGTAGTAATGACATATATATTATGTGATCGACATGCAATTATGTTATAAGATGTGATATGATATGATATGACAGGATACTTGTGATAGGCCGCCTTGGGCGATGTATACTCTTGTGATGATATATGATGAAAATACCGATTTATACTAGACTGTCGATCAGTAGTCGGATCTTGATTTTAGTGATGATGTTGGCATTGTACTAGACATAGGTCAGTACCCAGATGATAATCTTGATAAAGAGAATACTTGATGAATAATATGACAAATGTGATATTGACCCGTACCCAGATTGGGGATGCCGTACGACGGATTTACGTACGAGCTATAAATTGACATTTGATCCACACTTTGGATTTGAGAATAACTGATTATAGAGATATGTTATCGGATGTGATATTATTGAGGCGGATCACCGACTATATATACATATACATATATCGACTCAGAGGTTAGGCGGTTTTCTCTTACCTGCTGTTAGCTTTAGCTCAGCCTTGTAGTAGTGTAGCTATATGACTTTTATGACATTAGACGCAGTTTAGCGATCATGGTGTTCAGTATTTCAGCTCCCGCATATTATTAGTGTTGCTCTGCATCGCATACTGTCATGATTTATATTCCATTATTGCTATCATGCTGTTAGGACACCAGCACCATTACCGATGATGCGTATGTTCCACATACACTTATTTTCTGTCGCACACACATCTTCATCGGTAATTGCCATGTCACGAACACTTAGAAAATATTATTGCTTGATTTAGCTTGCTAGCTAGTAGTGACATGATATTAGTATGCTTGCTTTATATGTTAGCTTGACATTGTAGCTATCACTTGTCACTTCATGCATACTGTTATTCATTATATGCTGCATTCATGGATTCTCATGCTTATATTCATGATTTCACATGCTATTGATGATTTGGATTCAAGTTTCCATGAGATTTTCTGGATTTGGAGGAAAACCGCAAAACATATATATAAACTGCTTTCTCTTTTTAATAAAAATGCGGTTTTCCCATGATGTATGAGTCGTCCACCATGAGTATTGCTGATGGATTTTGAGACCCGATTCGAGGAGGCGGATGAACCGTTTCGGGTACATGGTGGGCCCGGTGCGGTACCCCGGGGCAAGAAGATCGCAGGAGATGGCGTTGAGCCTGGCAGGGGAGCACGACCGACCAGTGATATTACCCGACACGTCGGATATCCGGAGGATACCGTCGTAGTCATGAGATGGATGGTAGGGGCCGATCTGGACTGACGGCGCCCTGGATATTATGTTTGAGACATTGAGATTTTAGATATTGAGGTACAGAGATTGTGATACAGAGATATCGAGATATCGAGATTTATGTTTTGTGCCGATGCTAGGCACTGCTTTATGCTGATTTTATTATGATACCTCATTTAAAAATACAGAAATCTCACAAAGTTACAAAAGCAGTTTTCTTCAGTACATGCATTCTGTTTCATGCATTCATACATCATTCATACAATATATTGCCACCTGATGCACTGATACAGGCACATGTGTTTACACTTGGGTTAGATATTTACCTTAGACATGATTAGAGATTGCTGATTATATTTTTGAGGATTATATATATTATGATCGTATGACCTAGGATTGCGTCATACATGCGATTGTCTGTTCGTAGATCTTTTTCTACTCACGAGTTGGCAACTCACCCCCGTTGTGCCCCAGTTCTTGCAGGTGTTGCCGTACAGGTTCCATTACGGCTTTGCGGGCACGGTTTCTTTTTCGGGTGACTTGCTATCTGCTAGTAGGTGGGTTATTGTATCGTACCCATCATTTACATTGTATATTGTATTTCAGTTGTATCTAGAAGTTCCATCAACCAAACATGTACTTATTTGAGATAGAGACCAGTGATGTTTATTCTTCGACCTTAGAGTCGCGTGTTACATTTCTATGGATTTCATGCTGGTTGGAGTTTCCTTTCTGTTGTGATCCTCGCCTTTAGGCGTTGTATATTTGTTGCATACAGGTTGGTTTGATATGGTTCTTCCTACTCTCTTCTACTTTTCATGGTTTAGATTTCTGGGTTCGGCTTACTTAGAGTACGTACGCCTCGAGACGTTCGTAGTCTAAGTGCCGGTCATGTTCCGTACTTTCGGGTCGTGACACTTTTGGTGGCGGTTCCGCGGCTCCGTTAGTGAGACAGGGAGCGTGCTTTCTTGTGTAGGTCCGTAGGTGCTTGGGGCACTGTCTGGGTATTTTTAACCGTGACTCAAGTGTTGAGGTCTCTGGGAATTTTGGGTGTTTGATAAATCGATTGAAATGTTTAATATCGATATATGTGATTTGTGATACAATATTTGGAATTCACAATAATTGGTTTTGTGAAAACTATTTTGTATTTTGTAAATCTAGTAATTTAGTCTCTTTTGATCGGTTGCCGTGGGGTTTTGATTCGGATCAAAACTCCGTTGCAATCACGTATTGTACATGAACGCTCGCCGGATAACTCTACCAGATAGCCACACCCCATAGCCTCGACCAAGTGACTGTAGGAAAACCCCGTAGCTAAAAGCATCCGTTTGGGTGCTCGCGGCCGCGGTGTTCCACCTAAGTGCGCTTTGTCGATGACATTGGGGGTGCGGCCGTCTACTAATATTTCCGACGAGCATTCGATCAAATGTCGGGAATCTTGTTGAATTGACCGACTAGATATTGAAAAGTGTTTTCAATTTGAGACTAAGATGCTGGGTTTATAATGTTAGGCATGAAATTCGGAATATATGATATTCCGGGTTTATGATGTCTAAGGAATTTATACGGTTAGGCATGAAATCCGAAATATGTGATATTTCGGGTTTATGATGTCTAAGGTGGTTGGGGATTTCAATTATTGTAGTTTTCACTTTCTTTTCTACGACCGTATGTGTAATATAAGGTGTATCGCCGGTTTCGTTTCTATATGTCAACGACAATTGGGATACATATATTTACTTACGTTGATGACATGTGATATTATGTGTTACTGTGATATGTTATATTGGATCGTCATGTTTGAATAGCCGGGGTTTTTTGCGTGAGATGAGAGTTTTTCTTTTTCATTCATGTAAAAACTTGTATGTAATATTCTTTTATTGGTGTAGGGATTCTCTAGCACCATCCTAGGTTTAGGGTTGCATCACATACGCTATAACAAAAATTTAGAGGGTGCTAAACAATTCCAAACATGAATCGAACTAGAAAAATAGAGTAACAAACTATAGTATCACATACTATATAGTGTCTAACACTAAGTGGGGAGAGAATACAACCTTTGTATGTTGGATATAGTACCCTCAGAGTCAATTATTGGATCACAGGCATGTGATTGCAATGATTGAGGGAGGACCTATACCGGTAGGACAGTCTTACTCAAGATGATAGTATGCTATCTGGTTTATCTTTATCATCGTGTACTGCTTTAGGTGACCTTACAGGTCACTATTTCACGTCGATAGAGCCCATAGGATTCTTGCTTGACTACCAGCAGTATGATGGCGATCATATACGTGAGAGTTGGGTAGTCTATAAGCACATCCTTAAAGTGGTCCCTAGTCGTGGGAGTTTCGAGACTGGGCATCGATACTCCATTAGTAGACTAGTGTATACAGTTGAGACCCCAACGAGGGGCGGTGGCCGGTCTCACAAGCCATTGGTGTCAGTTGGTTCACCTAAGATGTATACAGGTGCTCATTGGGTTATGAGTACACCGGACAGGACTCGCCGGGAACATGCTAGTTGGTATTATACCTGACGTCAGATAGCAGTTCCCTGGTGACATGTGTACAGGTTAGTTCATCGACCTGAGATCATCCTTTGTCTCGTGTGAGTTCCCACTGTGCTTTGATTACTACCCTACCACGGCTCAAAGGAGTCATGCAAACAGGTTTTAGTTGGGTACAATCCCGAGCCACATAGAGGCAGTGAGCGGATCGGCAGGGGTTTCGTCTCTCCCGGTATTGGGGGTGAGATCGCGCTGTGTCTAGGAGAGCCATTACACGAAGTCCTTGGCCAAGGCAAGAGATTTACTGGTAGGTATTCCAGTAGTATCTCAGGGTGTTCTGGTCTACACTCCGACACGACTTGTACCGCTTTTGGGGGTCTGACTTTTACCAACCCCCTAGGCCCGCCATGCGATGCTCATAGACGAACGAACCGGACTGTACGGATATTGTCACTGACAGGCTCAGTAGGGTGTCAGGATGAGTTCGCTCATCGACCTCCCTTTTGGTCAATACCTGGTAGCCCGTTACGTACGGCTAGTACCACTGACGTGCTAGTGGTTAAATCCACAGCCAAAGTATTGACGAGTCTTTAGAGTCCCCCACAGACAGTTTCTCATGTTTCGGGCGAAACGTTGTAGAGGCCGTATGATATATGGTAGGGTCCGATCATATACGTGCAGTAGTGCATGGATCATGATCGGGCGGATCATACTAGTGGGCTTTGGTTTAAGCCGGATCCTAGTATTAGATTTGTTGGATTATTTTAGTCTCATCGCATTCGCATTCAGCGGAATGCGGATGCAGGTATGTATATACAGGTGAGGGGTATCCTTGTGATCCGTCACGAGTTTACTTTAGATGTTGCCGTATCTTTTTATTGTTGCAAACATTTGGATTAATGTTTGCAAATGGAAATTGTGAGCTCAAGGTTATGATGGAGTGCATTTAATGTGGCATGTGCAACAGTAGTGACTCATGGTCTCTTTTTATGTGCATATGTCACATTATTGTTTGATTTGTGTGTTGATATGATAAGAGGAGAGAGGGAGGGCAACCATGAGAAGGGGTTAGCTCTTGTATTCTTCATACTTACTCTCTCATTATTATCATACAACATAAAAAGAAAATGGCTCCTCATCTTCTTCTTCCTCTAGCTCACAATCTCCATTGATGGCTTCACCTTCAACCTCCATCCATACAATGGATGTGTAGGGTTGCTTGGCACACGCACAAGGGTCTACGAGGCATCAACCATGCCCGATTAAAATTTTAGCCGTGCCGAACAACTCTAATACGGATCTTTAAACTAGGGTTTAGGCGAAAACAAGCAAGTTAACAACTTTAACTACAAGTGAAAGGGATTACAACCTTTGTAGATCCGGTCCTTCACTTCATTAGCTCCGTGTAGATGTCCCCATCGCTGAGATCGCAAACTCCGGACTCTAGAGAAGCTCCACGAGAAGAACGAACGTGCTTGCTACGATGACTTCGAGGCCGAAGATGATCTACGTCGGGGAGACACTAACTCAAGCTATTCCTTCACTAGGTCATGAACTTTGTGAAGAGAACACACTCTACTACATGAAAAGTGGTAGAGGATGAAGAAGTAGGAAGTTGGCTCACTTTAGAATTGATTTTCTCACTCTTTTTCTCATGGCACCATTGGAGCTAGTAAGCTTTTGGATGGAGCTTAATGATGAAGAAGAAGAAGAAAGAATTATTCCATCCAAATGAAAACTTATCCAATAAATAATGGCACCATGGTTGAGTTAAGCCCTCATGCTTAACTCATGTAGAGAATTAACCAAGGCTTTAGGTTAAAGGTTAGGTTAAAGAATATCAAAAGAAATGACAAAAGAGTGGACTTTGTCAAAGCTTCTCCAAGCTTCTTCAAGCTTGATTACTTTGACAAAGTTAAACCCTTTTGTTAAATCTTAAGATAAAACAATAACCCTAATCTTTACCCTAATCTTGGTATGAGTCTCATACATCCAACTTTGATGTATCATCAAGCATGATACAAACATGTACACTTGCATATATCACATATAAACAATGTGCACAAACTAGTGAGAAAATAAATCATAAGTGAGCTAGTACTAGTTAATGCAATGTAATATATCAAATATATAATTATGAATTAAATTATTAAATCAACTCTTGATTTAATAATTCGGCTATAACCGACTAATATCAAAAGTAACAACTTATCGAATCAACACTTGATCCGATAACCCGGCTATATCTCATACAACCGATCAATGTCACGAATCGCGAGAATAGAATACGGTATCTCATATCGTATTAATCTCGGTCCCGCACATATCACATATGTGCTCCTACTCCGTTTCGCTTGAGCCAGGAAACCCCTGTGTAGGACTCTAAAGACTCGTCAATACGCCGGCAGTAGGTGATGATCATATCAAACACCCACAAGCCGCAAGCGGTGTGCTAAACGTAACGGCCACCCGGGTATTGAGCGATCAGAAGATCAACAAGCAAGCCCGCTAGTTCTCCTGCGAATCCAATCAGTAACACTCCCGTACAGTCCGGTCTCGTCGTCTGATATGTCGCATATCTCGCCTAGGGGTGGTAAACGTCAGACCCCAGTAGCTCGATAAGTCGTGTCGATATGAGGTCTATAACAGTTCGAGAAACTACTGGTAACACTTACCAGTAAATCTCAGCAACCCTGGCCAGGGATTTCCGGTTATAGCCAATCGAACACTGCGCAACATCAACTCCCTATACCGGGAGAGACGAATCCCCTCCTATCGCTCATTGCCTCCATGTGATTCGGGACTGTACCCAAAAACCATCGTTTTGCATGCCCTCTTGGACGTGGTAAGGTGGAAATCAAAGCACATTGGGAATCACACAAGACTCTATGACGATCTCGGGTCAACAGACTACTCTGTACCGGTGTCACCGGAGAACTGCCATCTGACGTAAGGTATAATACCATCTGGGAGTTCTCGGCGAGTCCGTCCAGTGTACCCAGTCTCCACTGAGCACCCGTACACCATCCTTGATGTCAAACACCGATGGATATGGGATCATCCATCGCCCATCATATGGGTCAAGATGCGTATAGGCTAGTCTACTCTGGTGTATCGATGCCCTGTCTCGATACACCCTCGACTAGGAACAGTTATAGGATGTACTCGTAGACTACCGTGGCCCCACCAGTATGATCTCATCATAGTCCCAGTAGTCGAGTACATATCCTAAGGGCTTTACCAACATGTAACAGAGAGACAATCAGCGTACACGTTAAGGTAAAGAGTAACCAGATAGCATACTATCATGTCGAGCAAGAATGTCCTCCCTATATATGTCCAAGCATCCACTACAATATACATCGTATGTATAGAAATGGCCTCTAGGGCATACATATAACTAACAATCTCCCATTTGCACTAGGGCCATCTGTTGTGGTATCACATACCCAACAATTAGCTGCGGTTGAAGTATCTCATACTCAATAATCCTATAAAAGTCTCTACTGGGAAAAGGCCTTGGTGAGTGGATCCGCCGTGTTGTCCTCTGAGTCTACTCTCCTGACCTCGATCCCCTGGTGATCAAACATCTCCATGATCAGGTGATACTGCCTAAGAATCATATCTGGATTTCTGATGGGACGGTAGTTCCTTGGCTAAAGCCACAACTCCATTGTCACACAATGGTAGGAACGAAGTTCATCTCATGAACTTATATATCCAGACTGCCTCTTTGGTAGCATCCTTGGTAACGATGTATCTTGCCTTTAATCGTCTAGTAAGTCACGGTATCTAGCTTAGAACTCTTCCAACATACCGTCCCTCCACTGAGGGTAAAGACAATGCCTGCGACTGACATTCAGTCGTCCTTATCACCCTGGAACCTTTCCAGTGATTCTCCCCAGGATCGATTGATACCATCTCACTACAACTAGTGAGTATCCTAACATCCAATTAGATCTATCTCATATATCCAAAATCCAGGATTCAGGAGGTATCACTTTGATCCTATATGGAGAATCCTTGTGATAAGCGGAGATTGACCGAGCGTAGCATAGGAAACTCCTTCCCCATCAAGAGTATGTCATCCACGTACTCTACGAGGATCACCATCATACTCTCTACTACCTTTTTGTATATACAAGGTTCATCTACCATTTTGATGAAGTCAAACTCTTTGACTAACACATCAAAACAGACGTTCCAACTCCGCGATGCCTTCTTTATCACATAAAACATCTTGCACACGTTTCCGCTGTTCCCACTGTCTACGAAGCCCTCTGACTGTGTACTTATAGACTCTCTCTTCTAAAACATCATTTAGAAAAGCTGTCATGACACCCAACCGCCAGATATCGTAGTCATGGTATGTAGCCGTGGCAAGTAGGATCTGGATGGATTTAAGCATAGCTACTTAGAAAAGGTTTCATCATAAACCATACCTGGTCAATGATGCAAACCTTTGACAAGTCTAGCTTTGAAAGTCTCAACTTTTCCATGTACACCAAGTAATCTTCTCAAGATATACTTGCTCCTGATGGGGATTTTACCCTTCAGATAAAGCAACCAAAGTCCATACTTTGTTGGTGTATAAGGAATCCATCTCAGATCGCTAAGCATCCAGCCATTCTTATAGAGTCCCACTCCTGATGGCCAGCTCGAAACCAGTTGGGTCATCATCTCATGATGCAATCCTCGCTCCTACTGTCATAGAGAAACCGAAGTATCTCTCAGGTGGGTGAGGAACCC
Organism: Agapanthus africanus; assembly: GCA_030015575.1. NCBI lineage: Eukaryota > Viridiplantae > Streptophyta > Magnoliopsida > Asparagales > Amaryllidaceae > Agapanthus > Agapanthus africanus. The sequence continues at coordinate 216,929,670 of JASDDO010000004.1, forward strand.
TACTAGATCGGCGGAGAGGCTGAGGTTCGCTGGAAACTATTGAATCCTTTGGTTCTACCAAATCATCAGCTGCAGTTTGTATAGCTGGAACTCCTTCCAGTTCCACCTCATGTCCACTAATTTCTTCACAAGAAATTCCCTTTCATAAAGGTGGCATGTTGAGAAACAAAACATCTTTTGTTCCTCAGTTAGGTAGAAGATATTCCCTTGCAAATGCTTGGGATATCCAACAAACTTCTACAGAACTGACTTTGTCTCGAGCTTGTCCTGATAATGCTTTTAGACATAGGCTGGACAACCCCAAATCTTAACAAACTTAAGATATGGGCTCTTCTCTTTCCATATCACATATGAAGTGGCAGGCAACTGATTTGATTTGAACCCTATTCAATAGGTATGCAGCTTCTCAAGTGCATAACTCCCAAAAGGAAATTGGAAACTCAGTAGTACTCATCATAGAGCACACCATATCACATACGGTGCTTTTGCTCCGCCCCGATACACCGACGTGCTGTGGTGTATACGGAGGAGTAATGCTGAGAGAGAATCTTATTCTCCTTTAGAATAGTCCAGGAATCCATGCTCAAGTATTCACCTCCTTGATCTCATTAAAGGACATAATACTTATACCCGTATTTTGGTTCTCTACTTCTAACTTATATTCTGTGAATATCTCAAAAGGTTCGGACTTGTGTTTCAACAGGAACATATGTCTGAATCTTGAGAGATCATCAGAGAATGTAATGAAGTACAAAGAACCGGTCTTGGCATATGTAGACAGGAGACTTTCATACATCAGCATGTATCAATCCCAAGAGTTTACTAACTCTTTCTCTGTTTCCAATAAGCAAAGCTATGGTCATCTTATCTTTGTGACATGACCGGCAAGTTTCATAAGATGTAAATTTAAACTAATTTAAATATGCATCTATATGTAACTTGGCTAGTCGGGTCGCATTGATATGACCCAGTCTACAATACCTCAAGAAGGATTCGTTCATTTCTGAACTATTCCTCTTGTGTGTGTTCTATATACTAAGAACCGTAGTTTGATTTAGAACGTCAATGCTTTTAGATAACGTGCCTGAACCGATCAACTCTTGATATAGGGAGTGTTCAAAACATTATCCAACAATACAAAATTATATCCTTCTTTACTAATAAAGAGACTGATATGATGTTGTATATCAGGTTCGGTATCTAATAACATTTGTTCAGAATCAATGTATTCTGGTAATACAGGGTGATAGTGACCAACAGACTTGGTTGCAACACTTGCACCGTCTTCTGTCTCATGAAACTTATCATCCGTTCTCAGTTCTCTACCTTTCTGTAGCCCATGAAACAGATTACATATGCGGGATCCTGATCCGGTATCTCATACCCAAGACGTAAAGGATACTGAGAAACAGTTCTCTGTAATGAACACACCCGAAGATGATGCATCAGCATGCACTTTCTTCGTTTGGGTGGCATGGGAAATCTGGTATTCCCCAATTTCCTGCTCTGTCTTATAACAATTATAAGTTGGAGCGGGACCAACGTTCCCCCAGCTCAGTATAACAAGCGGGTTCGGTCAATATATCCGTTTTATTATCTTTATTAAGGCGTGATATGGTCGCTACCTGGAGAGAGAGAGAAGAAAACACTCAGCGTATGCTCTTGCAAGATCAGATTGGTTATTATTTTATCTAATCAGGATGGCTCCCACTGTTTTTATCAAATCTTCCTTCAAACCCTAAAAGTAAAGACTAGCCGAGATTAATTACACGCTACAAGTTCACCAATCTTTCAGCCAGGCCAGTGTCGGTACTTTGAGGGAGGTTCCCCGTGCTTTCGCACGGACCTAATTAAAGTAAACCTCATTTTCCCAGAGGCGTAACCCCGTTAACACCTTTCTAGACACCTACTTGATCGGCTAATTGTAATGTGTAAAACTCTCCCAGGAGTAACTCTTACTCGCAGCGGGTATCGGGATCCAACTATCTCATAGAAGGTATGCAATCTCATTGCAAATTTCAACACTTGAAATTCCCGATAATATTTTGCCCCTAGCGTCCTATGACCTTGACAAAGGCCAACAAACCATAGGCTGCTAGTCAAGTTCAACCCGTCATTTCTTGATTGAATTAAACCCACCCGCACGGCCCTTGACAAAGGCCAACAAGGTCGCACGACTACCCTAATCCAATCTGCATCATATGCATAAGCAGATAAGTACTATTCAGCTACCGCACACTACGCCTTGACAAAGGCCAACAAACACAGCACGGATACTAAACAGTCCTTATCTGAAATGACGGAGGGCTACGACAGGTTTTATGAAAACCTATTGCGTAATGAACTTGATATCGTTGTAGAATCAAATGATTTTAAATGGAGTGTTTTTTTAGGCTTTTCTAGTTTTGCTAAAGGGGTCACTCCCGGTGAAGGGATCGTCGGCCCTTTCCTCATCGAATAAGGTGCATGATATATCACATATATCACTATGCAAAGCAAAAACTCTAAAAGCAATCAAAAGACAAACCGTGGGGTGTAGCATCTGCCAGTTATTGCTAAAGGGGTCACTCCCGGTGAAGGGATCTCGGCCCTTTCCTTATCGAATAAGGTGCAGGATGTTCTACAAGGAACACCACAATGCAAAGCAAGAACTGTAGCTGCCTGTTTTTGAAAATTCGATTCCACAACATCTTTTAGGTTTCTTTTCTTTCATTAATCATATTAATGAAGTCCCATCAATTTAAGTTACCTAAACATCACAGATAAATACGATGTACACTTATGCCATCCGCATTCGCCTCGATGTCCCCTCGTGCACCGTTAGGTTAGGTAACTAAAGGCAGAGCGGGGCAGGGCTAGCGCGGGTGTAAAACATAAGTAACGTCTATATAATATATCGTATATACTATATACAGTATCTATCACAACATATCAAATGATCACATCACAGATATTGCAGCAGAAGAAACATATATGAAATATTGGATATACTAGGACGTCCGTGTTTTCAATACGAGCCAGTATAAAACACGGATTCCACGGTCGCGATGAATAGCCAAACCCACATCTCTAGACCCCTACGAGAGCGGCAAGCAACACTGCCAATTCTAGGGTTAGGAGACCCGGTCTCGACTCCTCGAGATGGTCTCCCACTGGACCCCAGAACCCGGTTACTTGTGCTCCCCGCCTTGGGTCTACCTAATGCGGAAAAGTAAATAATATACAAGTGGTGACATCAACCTCATCCCGGAAGTTCCCCAATAAAAGAATATTACATACATTTAATTTTACATGAATGAAAAAGAAAAACCCTCATCTCACATAAAACCCCCGGCTATTCAAAACGCGACGATCCAATACAACATATCCAGCAACACATAACATCACATGTCATCAACGTAAGTAAATATGCGCATCCCAATTGTCGTTGACATATAGCAATGAAACCGGCGATATCACATATTACGCTTACGGTCACAGAAAAGAAAGTGTAAAACTACAACAGTTGGAATCCGCAACCCCTTTAGACATCACATGCCTAACCAAATGAATTCCTTAGACATCACATGCCTAACATTTATAAACCCCGCATTTTAGTCTCATTATCGAAAACTCTTTTCAATATTAAGTCGGGTAATTCAACAAGATTCCTGATATTTTGATTGAATGTTCGTCGCAAACTTTAGTAGACGGCCACACCCCTGGATGCCGTCGACGAAGTGCACTAAGGCGGAACACCGCTGCCGCGAGCACCCGAGCGGATGCTTTTGGCTACGGGGTTCTCCTAAAGTCACTTGGTCGGGGCTATGGGACGTGGCTATCTATTAAGTTTACCCGGCGAGTATCCGCGTACGCTACGTGATTGCAACGGACTTTCGATCGCATCAAAATTCCGTGGCAACCGATCAATTGAGACTAAACCGCTAGATTTATAATATTCAAATTAGTTATCTCATAACTACATGTGGATTCCAAATATTGTATCACATTCCAGATAAATAGACAATGTTAAACTTTCCGATCGAACAATCAAACACCCAAGTTTTCCCGAAATGCTCAACACTTGAAATAAGTTTAAAAACATCCACTTCATGCCACAGTACCAACGGTCCAGCCGTAGAAGGGTCAAGCCAACGCCTCACATGTGGCACGCCGTACTGCCCCAAACCCTAAGGTTCAAAAGGCAGTTCAAGACGGTCACATAATCGAGTTAAGGTTTGTTGTCTTCTAGAGGGTCCATCGCGTTACTTGCACTACTTAGACGTTCTTAAACTACGGAAAAATCCAACACTTGGAAATTTTCCGGCAGGGGAAAAATTGGGTTATTTATATCCGGTCGAACTTTTTAACATGTTCTAAAATTACCCGGAAAAACATAAACAAAGTTAAACAATCCGATCGAAACATCGAGTCCCCAAAACAACCCAGAAAACTCAACTGTTGAGTATAAATTAAAAATTCCCATAAAACAGAGGCATTACAGACGGGGATTACTGTGCAAAGCACATGCCTTAATTTAATATTATGGCCGCGGAACCGCCGCTAAAGCCAGGGTGGCGCCGCGGTTCCGCGGCTCATTTATTGATTTAGGGTCACGTGCTTCACAATAACTCCTAGAAAACCCTGCTGAATTTTTTGGATATTTTTAATTCACAAAAATCCATAATTTCAAAAAATGTACAGAGAAGGGTTTAATTTAGGGTTTCGGGGTTCGATCGGGTTTCTAACTTCGTCTACACTTCGTCTAAAGCTCTAGCTAGGCTCTGATACCACTGTAGGGTTGCTTGGCACGCGCACAAGGGTCTACGAGGCATCAACCATGCCCGATTAAAATTTTAGCCGTGCCGAACAACTCTAATACGGATCTTTAAACTAGGGTTTAGGCGAAAACAAGCAAGTTAACAACTTTAACTACAAGTGAAAGGGATTACAACCTTTGTAGATCCGGTCCTTCACTTCATTAGCTCCGTGTAGACGTTCCCATCGCTGCGATCGCAAACTCCGGACTCTAGAGAAGCTCCACGAGAAGAACGAACGTGCTTGCTACGATGACTTCGAGGCCGAAGATGATCTATGTCGGGGAGACACTAACTCAAGCTATTCCTTCACTAGGTCATGAACTTTGTGAAGAGAACACACTCTACTACATGGAAAGTGGTAGAGGATGAAGAATTAGGAAGTGGGCTCACTTTAGAATTGATTTTCTCACTCTTTTTCTCATGGCACCATTGGAGCTAGTAAGCTTTTGGATGGAGCTTGATGATGAAGAAGAAGAAGAAAGAATTATTCCATCCAAATGAAAACTTATCCAATAAATAATGGCACCATGGTTGAGTTAAGCCCTCATGCTTAACTCATGTAGAGAATTAACCAAGGCTTTAGGTTAAAGATTAAGTTAAAGAATATCAAAAGAAATGACAAAAGAGTGGACTTTGTCAAAGCTTCTCCAAGCTTGATTACTTTGACTAAGTTAAACCCTTTTGTTAAATCTTAAGATAAAACAATAACCCTAATCTTTACCCTAATCTTGGTATGAGTCTCATACATCCAACTTTGATGTATCATCAAGCATGATACAAACATGTACACTTGCATATATCACATATAAACAATGTGCACAAACTAGTGAGAAAATAAATCATAAGTGAGCTAATACTAGTTAATGCAATGTAATATATCAAATATATAATTATGCATTAAATTATTAAATCAACTCTTGATTTAATAATCCGGCTATAACCGACTAATATCAAAAGTAACAACTTATCGAATCAACACTTGATCTGATAACCCGGCTATATCTCATACAACCGATCAATGTCACGAATCGCGAGAATAGAATACGGTATCTCATATCGTATTAATCTCGGTCCCGCACATATCACATATGTGCTCCTACTCCGTTTCGCTTGAGCCAGGAAGCCCTTGTGTAGGACTCTAAAGACTCGTCAATACGCCGGCAGTAGGTGATGATCATATCAAACACCCACAAGCCGCAAGCGGTGTGCTAAATGTAACGGCCACCCGGGTATTGAGCGATCAGAAGATCAACAAGCAAGCCCGCTAGTTCTCCTGCGAATCCAATCAGTAACACTCCCGTACAGTCCGGTCTCGTCGTCTGATATGTCGCATATCTCGCCTAGGAGTGGTGATTGAATTTGATTTTCTCGTTGTGTCGGTTTAGAAAAATGTATATAGAAATCACAACCAAAAATATTTTTTGACCGCAATAAATTAACGGTGTCGGATGTAGCGCGTTAGAGAGTGCGGATCGTCCACAGGGATTGTGCGATTCGTTTGTATCTTGTTTTATTTGAATCGAAAAGTTAATAGAAAAGAAAACAAACAATTCATGATTTATAGTTGAAGTTCAAGAATTAGAAAATATAGATCTAATAACAAGAAAAAGATAGAATCAAGAATTGAGAGTTTAATGATTTTTCCAACCAAATATCAAGAATCGAAATGAGGCTCGTAGGAATCGATCGGATCTATAGTTGTGATGTAATCTTACGATGACGTATTCTTATCCTTCGATGAATTGATACTAGATCGATGATGATCGACGAGAATTAGGGATTTCTAGTGAAACTAGGGTTTCATCATTTATCCCTTGTTCCTTCGTCGATATCATTCACATTCTAGCCTCTAGTAAATTCAAGAAACGATCGTAGATCCCCAATTTCGAGCGATAACAATCAAGAAAACATCGCAACGAAACTAGGTCATCGATTCTTGAACTTGCTAGGGTTTACAAAACTCGTAGGACTTAAGAATCGTATTAAGATTTGTTACATCATCATTCTATTGATCGTCTCGACTCCATTACGAGCGGAGTTTTACTCAAACATCACAACAAGAACTATAATTATAAATTAAGATCGAATCATGATGCAAGAATTTAAAGAAAGCGAAATTAACGAATTTCACCTTTTATTTATATCAACAATTCCGTTACAATCACTCAAGAACTACAAGAGGAAGAACTCGATCGTCGACTTGGCTTCGCTCGGCTCCTTGAGTCGCGGATCGGCTTGGATCACTTGCTCGATTGAAGATCGGCTCCGCTTCTAAAAGGTTGAAGGGCTTCTCGCTTGATTGGTACTCAGGATCTTGAATTTTGATTGGAATTGGGGTTAGGGTTTCGCACAAGTCTTGTCACTAGACTTGTGGAAGAAGATGGAGATTAATGGTTGAGTGAGGAAGAATTTGGAAGAAGAGATCCACCACTAAGGATTTGAGAAGAACTTTAACCCTAGGTCTAGGCTTCTATTTATAGACTTCCCAAAACCCTAAATCTAGGATTTGAATTTCCCTCCAAAAGTTTGTGGAGGAGATTTCAATTTCCCGCCAAAAGTTTGTTGAGGAGAAGCTTCTAGATGAAGTTTGTTAAGCCGAGCCTTCTAGATGTGCCATGTGGAGAATCTAAAATGTTCTGGAAGCTTGGGCCGTTAGCTGAGACACGTGGGGAAATTTTGAGCCTCTGATGACGACAAGCCGCCGTGGTTCCGCGGCTTAAGCCAGCTCCCACCGCGGAACCGCGGCGGTGTGGAAGCCTTAGGGCTTGGAAATTCTGGGCTTTTTTGATGCTGATATTTGGGCCTTTTTGTGATATGTTGATTTTCCAATTGAGTCCCTGGTCTCTGCCAGATCTCCAGCCTTTGAGTTGGCGTATTTTATCAGCACTGTTTTGGCTTTGTTCCTGCAATTTCTCGAGACAAGTGTTGCGCAATATAGGGATGATGCGATGCCATAATAAACACACAATTCCCTTAGAAATGTCGGTTTTAGAGTATAACACATGTAATCTGGTATTTCAGGACTGTTTTGCTAATATGTGCAATATGAATACCGAACACTTCTAGATGAGTGCAAATGATAGGGAAATTGCCGTGTTAAAAATGCAGTATTTTCGACTGATCAAATTCCCCCAAACTTATTTTTGATCGTCTCGAGCGAACTATTTATTAAAAAGAGAAGGAGAAAATAAAGAAAGAGAAAAACTAACTAGAACACTTTCGTAGGCAACACGATTGCACTGAGCACGTGCAACAAGCCTTTAAACCTCTAGGTGTCCCTAGTAGGAGGAGTGTTGTCTCCTGAGGGTTTTCAGCGGATTGCACCCACAAAATCCAATAATAAAAGAAAGATCTTGAATATTACATTTAAAGACAAGAATTGTAAAAGAAAAGCCTTGAAAGTTAGGGTTTCCAACTAAGCTAGCTTTTCGGTTGTCATGAGCCCTATCTTAATAGTCATGAAAAGATGTCAGAAATCACGTCCTCCCTCAATAAAACATCGTCTTATTCTTCATTCCTATCTTTCTTCCAAACATCGATCATATAACCCTGCGTGAGTGTAATTTACATCCCTACACCCGGAGAATTCAATTCAAGCTATCATACTCTTGCCCATCAGCCTCAGTACTTTTTAATTAATGAATATTTAGATGAGATTGCTCACACACTTTCATGCGACCGTTAATACTTCTTGAGGTACTAACCGACCGATTACTCCTGTGCTTGCTTACTTGGTGTATTTTCCTCGTCTTGCACCACCTAAGGCTTAGCAGTGACTCCCAGACCAGTTGACCTTAGGGCACTAGGTGAAGAGGCACCCTCGCTATATTTTTTTATTGTTGCCTTGGCGATAACAAAACCAGTGTTCATTTTTCTCACCACTTTATATTTTCTTCATTTTTTTATTTTCTTCATACTTTTGGCTTTAAGACAAGAGCATTTCAAGGTATCCTCTACTATCCCAGGCTTTAAGACGTGTGTAAGTGCGAATAGCAGGGTATCAACGTTCAAAATGTTTGGCTTCCAGAATAGAAACTATTTTTCAGACTTAATTTTATCCTCAGATTAGTGACGTCCTTCATCTTACTAACCCTTGGGACAACGGCTCATAACTACTTATTACTAGTTCATATAAGAAAACTTCTAATTTTCTTAGTTTTCTTAAATTTTTTCTAATCTCATGGATGTAATTTTTCACTATCTAAACTTTTATTATCTTATTTATGTACAAAAATATTTTTATATTTTTGAATTTTTAAAATTTTTTTACAGGTTTTAAAAATGTTTTGTGCTTATGCAAAGTATGATGCAAATAATGCGAAAATAAGCACAAACCTCCCCCAAACTTGTTTTCAACAGTGTCCTCACTGTTGCCATCTGCTAAATCTCGAAAAACCTGTAAGCTTGGGAGGAATTTATTAGTGGGGGCAAAATATTTAAGTGAAGAACCTCCCCCAAACTTATTCTTGGCTCATCATTTTGTAAAAATTTTCTTTTCAAGAGCCAGATTATCCCTCCCCCAAACTTGAGTTATGCAATGTTAATCCTTGAAAATCATATGAGGGGGTCAAAAAATCAGTGGTCGATGCCAAGCTTTGCAAAGACCGAAGGTTAACACCAACCATTCAAAAATTTTATCGATGCAGTGCTCTGGTTGGTGGAAGAAGAATGGGTGGAGGTTCAATTTCATTGATTGGGAGATGATTCATCTCAACACCCGTGTCATTCAAAAATGCGAGTTCATCAGCGAAGATCTCCTCAAAAGTTCCATCAATACCCGATGAATAGTGTCATCACAAAGTGCGGGGTGATCTTCAGACTCTAAAAGCAGTTCATAATCGGTGTTAGTTGTTGACCCGGACATCTCGGTGGAAGAGTCCGTATGTGTATGATACATAGTTGGGTCAAACAACAACGTATGAAAAGAGTCAAGATCGGTATCAGGAGGATCATCAAATTCGCTGCTGTCGACATCCATTAAGTCGACAGAACAGACCCGAGCAGTAGGTTCGGAGGGTACACTTCCCAACTTGTAAATGTTCAGCTCTATTGACCTATTCCCGAAGGATAGGGTCATAGAATCATTACGACAGTTGATGATAGCATTGGAAGTGGCCAAAAAGGGGTGACCTAAAATCACCGGAATTTGATTTCGTGGGTTTGCTACAGGCTGTGTATCAATTACAATAAAATCCACAGGAAATATAAATTCCTCGATTTTTATTAACACATCCTCCAGTTCACCCCTAGGTTTGGTGATTGATCGGTCAGCCATCTGGAGAGTGCAATGGGCTGGTTTCAACTCTCCGATCCCTAGTTGCTCATAAACCGAATATGGAAGTAAGTTAACACTAGCGCCAAGGTCTAGTAGAGCACGGTTTATGTGTTTTTCCCCAATAGAAATGGAAATAGTAGGACAACCAGGGTCCTTACGTTTCCTCGGTACTTGTTGGGGGAAAGCTGTGTCTACTGTCTTTGCCATAAAAATCTTCTTGGGCACTTGAGTCTTCCTCTTCCTAGTGCACAAGTTCTTAAGAGTTTTCGCATAGGACGGAACTTGTTGGATAGCATCTAGAAGAGGGATGTTGATGTTAACTTGCTTAAAAATGTCCATAATCTTCTCCATATGTGGACTCGATGTGTTAGCCCTTAACCGATTAGGATAAGGTGCTTTAGAAATAAGCACTGGGTCCCTCATAGGAGAAGGAAGTATGTGTGGACTCGATCCCAGAATAGAGTTGGGGATCGTAGGTGGAGGAGTAGAAGAGGTGGGCTGAAGTGGCGAGCCTTTTGGGAAACGAAGAATAGGCTCGGAAGAAGGTGGTGGGGTAGAAGAACTGGGGTTAGAATTATAAGTAGAGGTGGAAAGAAAGGTCTCAGCCGGGGTATCAATGATTGATTTATCAGTATCATCAAACTCTTCCCCAACTTTAGTGTCAAGCACTCTTCCAGATCTCAACGTGATTGCACTCACATGATGTGAATAGCCAGGATTGGGTAAGGGTTGAGCTGGAAGTTTCCCTTTCTCTCTTGTACTCATTTCGGCTTTTAATCATGCAATTTCTTCTTCCATCGATTTAATACTCTCGCTTTGGGACGCAGAGTTTTTCTCAATTTTATCGACAGAAGACTTCATTTCAGCCGAAACTTGCATGATATTTGTTAAGACCAAATTCATGTATTGTGCAAATGAAGAGTATTCATCAGTCCCGGTCAACTGTAAAGGACTAGACAGTGCAGGTGTGTTGACCGGATTTTGAAAGTTATGTGCTTGGAAGGGGTGCTGACTCAATTGAAGTTGTGGGTGCTGTTGTGGTGGAGGGACCCCTTGGAAATTGTTTTGGGTTGGAACTGTGTTTTGAGATTGTGATTGGTTCCAAGCAAAATTTGGGTGATTCCTCCAACCCTGATTATATGTGGAAGAAAATGGATCGTTTCTAGGTCTTTGAAATGCGGCATTGGTATGCTCGTGACCTTGAAACGGATAATTTCGTGGACATTCTTCCGTCAAATGAGAAGGATCAGAACAACATCCACATACAGTTTTGGAGAGTGATATTTGACTTAGGGCGGCTAAAAATTTATTTTCCATAGTCTCGAGTTTCTTTTGCGTAGCTGAAATGTCAGCTCTAACTCTTATGGAAATATTATTGCCATCCCTAGACGATTGACTCACACCCTCCCACTGTAAAGATTTTTCAGCGAAATTTTCTAGAAAATTCCAGGCTTCCCCATCATCTTTAGTCATGAAGTTGCCTTGACACATGGATTCAAGGGTCTGTCTTGTGTTAGGATTAATGCCCTCATAAATGATTCGGCACAGTTCCCATCTCGGGATGCCGTGATGTGGACATTGGACTAACAGATCCTTGAAGCGTTCAAGACATTTTGAAAATGGTTTATTTGGAAGCTGGGTGAATTGATTGATTTCGCTGCGGACTCGAGCTGTCTTATGATGTGGGTAGAATTTCTTTAGGAATGCTTTTACGAATTCTTCCCAGTTTGAGATGGAATGTGCGGTAGTGTTATACAGCCACTTCTCGGCTATATCGCACAAAGTGAATGGGAGAAGACGTAGACGCATAGCATCCATAGAAAGCTTTGAAGTACCCATCATTGCGCATACATTTTCAAATTTGGTGATAAATGCATATGCGTCTTCAGACTCGAGACCGTGAAATTTTGGTAGAAGGTTGATGTATTGGGGTTTTATTTGAAAATTTTTCCCGTTGGTTGGTGGAATGGAAAGACAGGTGGAAAGGGGACCTCGTGTTGGATAGCACCTCTCTTGGAGAGAGATGCGAGGTGGATTCTGCGCACCAACGGACGGCGGTAGATTAGTGGAAAAGAAGTTCGATGGAGATGGATCCATCGATGTGGGTGTGGTGGTGGGTAAAAGAAAGGGTAAATGTAGAAATACCGACTTTTGGGTCGATGAGGGAAACGCGGACTTAACGGGCACTAGAATCCCGTGTCCAGCCTATCTTGCACTAAAAAGGGTTAGTACAAGTGGCAGCGTGAATTTATAATTAGGGGAAATGATATGAATGCGGTGTTTGTTTTAAAAATTGATACGGATTTTTGAAAAAAAAATGATGCAAATCACAAAATGCAACAAGCAAAACCCTAATTCTAGGGGTCGCCTAGGTCAAATCTCTAGACCGCTCCTAACTGCCAAAAGAAAAGTCGCAGGATAAATCCTCCACTGCCTCTTTGTCTCTCCTGTGGCCAGGTAAGTGCCACGTAAGTGGGAGGTTCTCCACTACGTAAGTAGTGGGCCTAATTAAGTAACCACTAGCCTTCGACACACTTGCCTTAGACACCACAAAAGAAACGCGGATAAGCAATGAATTACCCACGGCCTTCTCTTGTCCTAAGTGAGCGCGACGGTCCTTAGAGTCATCTCTAGATATTTTTTAGTTAATTGGGGTAAATGCGGATGCAATTTTGCGATTTTCGGGGCTTAGGAAGGGTAATGAACTCCCCACCTAATCTGGATTTGGTTTTTTCCCCTTAATGTCCGTATTAATTATGCAAACAACCACAAGATCAAAACAAGCACAATTTAATTTTTCTTTTTGCGCGCTGTGATTATTTTGCAAAGAAACCTGCACAAAATGTTATTTGGAGCAGACAGGGAAGAAAATAAGAAAGTGTGGAAGTATACCTAAAATTTTGGAACAGTGAGGAAGTTAACCTGCGGCGGAACCGCCGCAGATGCGCCCTAATGCCGCGGAATCGCGGTGGTATCTTGGGATCAGTGCACAGAAATTTGTGCACAAGCTCCTGTTCTCCTACACAGCTCTCTGGATGTTTCAAAATTTTTTTCCACAGCTCCAATGATTCCAGAATTCCTCGCAACAAATCATAACAAGACGTATTAGTGTTTGCACGAATTTTGATCTAAAAATTATAATGGAATAAATATTTCAATTCAAATTTCAAATAAAGAACGAATTAGCGCGCGATCCCCGGCAACGGCGCCATTTGATTGAATTAGATTTTCTCGTTGTGTCGGTTTAGAAAAATGTATATTGAAATCACAACCAAAAATATTTTTTGACCGCAATCAATTAACGGTGTCGGATATAGCGCGTTAGAGAGTGCGGATCGTCCACAGGGATTGTGCGATTCGTTCGTATCTTGTTTTATTTGAATCGAAAAGTTAATAGAAAAGAAAACAAACAATTCATGATTTATAGTTGAAGTTCAAGAATTAGAAAATATAGATCTAATAACAAGAAAAAGATAGAATCAAGAATTGAGAGTTTAATGATTTTTCCAACCAAATATCAAGAATCGAAATGAGGCTCATAGGAATCGATCGGATCTATAGATATGATGTAATCTTACGATGACGTATTCTTATCCTTCGATGAATTGATACTAGATCGATGATGATCGACGAGAATTAGGGATTTCTAGTGAAACTAGGGTTTCATCATTTATCCCTTGTTCCTTCGTCGATATCATTCACATTCTAGCCTCTAGTAAATTCAAGAAACGATTCGAGCGATAACAATCAAGAAAGCATCGTAACGAAACTAGGTCATCAATTCTTGAACTTGCTAGGGTTTACAAAACTCGTAGGACTTAAGAATCGTATTAAGATTTGTTACATCATCATTCTATTGATCGTCTCGACTCCATTACGAGCGGAGTTTTACTCAAACATCACAACAAGAACTACAATTATAAATTGAGATCGAATCATGATGCAAGAATTTAAAGAAAGCGAGATTAACGAATTTCACCTTTTATTTATATCAACAATTCCGTTACAATCACTCAAGAACTACAAGAGGAAGAACTCGATCGTCGACTTGGCTTCGCTCGGCTCCTTGAGTCGCGGATCGGCTTGGATCACTTGCTCTATTGAAGATCGGCTCCGCTCCTAAAAGGTTGAAGGGCTTCTCGCTTGATTGGTACTCGGGATCTTGAATTTTGATTGGAATTAGGGTTAGGGTTTCGCACAAGTCTTGTCACTAGACTTGTGGAAGAAGATGGAGATTAATGGTTGAGTGAGGAAGAATTTGGAAGAAGAGATCCACCACTAAGGATTTGAGAAGAACTTTAACCCTAGGTCTAGGCTTCTATTTATAGACTTCCCAAAACCCTAGATCTAGGATTTGAATTTTGAATTTCCCTCCAAAAGTTTGTTGAGGAGATTTGAATTTCCCTCCAAAAGTTTGTTGAGGAGAAGCTTCTAGATGAAGTTTGTTAAGCCGAGCCTTCTATATGTGCCACGTGGAGAATCTACAATGTTCTGGAAGCTTGGGCCGTTAGCTGAGACACGTGGGGAAATTTTGAGCCTCTGATGACGACAAGCCGCCGCGGTTCCGCGGCTTAAGCCAGCTCCCACTGCGCAACCGCGGCGGTGTGGAAGCCTTAGGGCTTGGAAATTCTGGGCTTTTTTGATGCTGATATTTGGGCCTTTTTGTGATATGTTGATTTTCCAATTGAGTCCCTGATCTCTGCCAGATCTCCAGCCTTTGAGTTGGCGTATTTTATCAGCACTGTTTTGGCTTTGTTCCTGCAATTTCTCAAGACAAGTGTTGCGCAATATAGGGATGATGCGATGCCATAATAAACACACAATTCCTTTAGAAATATCAGTTTTAGAGTATAACACATGCAATCTGGTATTTCAGGACTGTTTTGCTAATATGTGCAATATGAATACCGAACACTTCAAGATGAGTGCAAATGATAGGGAAATTGCCGTGTTAAAAATGCAGTATTTTCGACTGATCAAATTCCCCAAACTTATTTTTGATCGTCTCGAGCGAACTATTTATTAAAAAGAGAAGGAGAAAATAAAGAAAGAGAAAAACTAACTAGAACACTTTCGTAGGCAACACGATTGCACTGAGCACGTGCAACAAGCCTTTAAACCTCTAGGTGTCCCTAGTAGGAGGAGTGTTGTCTCCTGAGGGTTTTCAGCGGATTGCACCCACAAAATCCAATAATAAAAGAAAGATCTTGAATATTACATTTAAAGACAAGAATTGTAAAAGAAAAGCCTTGAAAGTTAGGGTTTCCAACTAAGCTAGCTTTTCGGTTGTCATGAGCCCTATCTTAATAGTCATGAAAAGATGTCAGAAATCACGTCCTCCCTCAATAAAACATCGTCTTATTCTTCATTCCTATCTTTCTTCCAAACATCGATCATATAACCCTGCGTGAGTGTAATTTACATCCCTACACCCGGAGAATTCAATTCAAGCTATCATACTCTTGCCCATCAGCCTCAGTACTTTTTAATTAATGAATATTTAGATGAGATTGCTCACACACTTTCATGCGGCCGTTAATACTTCTTGAGGTACTAACCGACCGATTACTCCTGTGCTTGCTTACTTGGTGTATTTTCCTCGTCTTGCACCACCTAAGGCTTAGCAGTGACTCCCAGACCAGTTGGCCTTAGGGCACTAGGTGAAGAGGCACCCTCGCTATATTTTTTTATTGCTGCCTTGGCGATAACAAAACCAGTGTTCATTTTTCTCACCACTTTATATTTTCTTCATTTTTTTATTTTCTTCATACTTTTGGCTTTAAGACAAGAGCATTTCAAGGTATCCTCTACTATCCCAGGCTTTAAGACGTGTGTAAGTGCGAATAGCAGGGTATCAACGTTCAAAATGTTTGGCTTCCAGAATAGAAACTATTTTTCAGACTTATTTTTATCCTCAGATTAGTGACGTCCTTCATCTTACTAACCCTTGGGACAACGGCTCATAACTACTTATTACTAGTTCATATAAGAAAACTTCTAATTTTCTTAGTTTTCTTAAATTTTTTCTAATCTCATGGATGTAATTTTTCACTATCTAAACTTTTATTATCTTATTTATGTACAAAAATATTTTTATATTTTTGAATTTTTAAAATTTTTTTATAGGTTTTTAAAATGTTTTGTGCTTATGCAAAGTATGATGCAAATAATGCGAAAATAAGCACAAACCTCCCCCAAACTTGTTTTCAACAGTGTCCTCACTGTTGCCATCTGCTAAATCTCGAAAAACCTGTAAGCTTGGGAGGAATTTATTAGTGGGGGCAAAATATTTAAGTGAAGAACCTCCCCCAAACTTATTCTTGGCTCATCATTTTGTAAAAATTTTCTTTTCAAGAGCCAGATTATCCCCCCCCCCCCAAACTTGAGTTATGCAATGTTAATCTTTGAAAATCATATGAGGGGGTCAAAAAATCAGTGGTCGATGCCAAGCTTTGCAAAGACCGAAGGTTAACACCAACCATTCAAAAATTTTATCGATGCAGTGCTCTAGTTGGTGGAAGAAGAAGTGGTGGAGGTTCAATTTCATTGATTGGGAGATGATTCATCTCAACACCCATGTCATTCAAAAATGCGAGTTCATCAGCGAAAATCTCCTCAAAAGTTCCATCAATACCCCGATGAATAATGTCATCACAAAGTGCGGGGTGATCTTCAGACTCTAAAAGCAGTTCATAATCGGTGTTAGTTGTTGACCCGGACATCTCTGAAAGCTTGGATGAACCAGACGTTTCAGGAGTACCGGACATTCCTACGCCGCTCCGCAGAAGTAGTAGGCAGTCTCATCCGCCCGAGAGATACTTCGGTTTTCTCATAGACGGGGATAGAGAGGATTGCACAGTTAATTATGATGAGCCTACTAGCTTCCAGCAAGCCATTCAGAGCGGTGACTCGGTAAAATGGCTGGATGCAATGCGGACCGAGATGGAGTCCATGTACACCAACAAAGTTTGGACTTTGGACTTTGCTCCAGAAGGGGTAAAACCCGTAGGCTGCAAATGGATCTTCAGAAAGAAGATTGGTGTAGATGGGCAGGTTGAAACCTATAAAGCTAGGCTCGTTGCAAAGGGTTTTCGTCAAAGACCTGGTTTGGACTATGACGAGACCTGTTCTCCGGTAGCCATGCTTAAATCCATTCGGATCCTTCTTGCCATTGCTGCCTTCCACGATTATGAGATCTGGCAGATGGACGTAAAGACGGCTTTCCTAAATGGAAATTTGGAAGAGTGCGTCTATATGGATCAGCCAGAGGGATTCATTCAGAGTGGGAGCAGCGGTAAAGTGTGCAAGTTGCTCAAGTCCATCTATGGACTTAAGCAGGCATCGCGGAGTTGGAACATCTGGTTCGATGATACTGTCAAAGAATTCGACTTTGTCAAAAACCCAGATGAACCATGCATTTACAGTAAGATTGTAGGGAGAAATGTGGTATTCCTCGTCTTGTACGTCGATGACATTCTCCTAATAGGAAATGATATTCCTATGCTACAGTCAGTCAAAGGATTCTTGTCGCAGAGGTTCTCCATGAAGGACCTGGGCGATGCCAACTACATTCTGGGGATCCAGATCTATCGTGATAGATCTAAGAGGATGTTGGGACTTTCACAGTCATGGTACATCAACACCATACTGAAACGATTCAGTATGGAAGATTCCAAGCGCTGTAATCTACCGGCTTGTCACGGAACCACCCTCTCCAAAGAGATGTCTCCCAAGACTGATTTGGAAAGGGCTCGCATGTCATCAATACCCTACGCATCTGCGGTAGGCTCTATTATGTATGCGATGTTATGTACAAGACCAGATGTAGCATACGCATTGAGCGTTGTAAGCCGGTATCAGTCGAACCCAGGGGAGAAACACTGGATAGCAGTAAAGAACATTCTCAAGTACCTGAGAAGGACTAAGGAGATGTTCTTGGTGTATGGCGAAAAAGACCTCCAGATTGAGGCCTTTGCTGACTCCAGCTTCCAGAGTGACAAGGATGACTCCAAGTCTATGTCGGGTTATGTCTTTACCCTCAATGGAGGGGCGGTTTGCTGGAAGAGTTCCAAGCAGGAAACCGTTGCTGACTCAACCATGGAAGCGGAGTACATAGCTGCTTACGATGCCGCAAAGGAAGCTGTCTGGATGAAGAAGTTCCTCACGGAACTTCAGGTGGTTCCTACCAGTGTTGATCCAATACCGCTGTATTGTGACAACAACGACGCTATAGCTTTAGCGAAGGAACCCAGGTCCCATCAGAAGTCCAGGCACATTTTGAGGCGGTTCCACCTGATCAGGGAGATCATTGATCGCCGGGAGATCGAGGTAAAGAGAGTAAATTCAGAAGATAACACTGCAGATCCACTCACGAAGGCCCTACCCCAGACTCAGTTCGAGCGGCTGATCGAGATGATAGGTCTTCAATACGCCAGTACATGACCTTAGTGCAAGTGGGAGATTGTTAGTGTATATGCCCTAGAGGCCATTACTGTATCATACTAGTTTGTATATTACTTAATGGAAGCTTGGGATATTCACAGTTGTGTAAACAATCTTGCTCAAAATAGTAGTATGCTACTTGGTTTGTTTCTACTTCAATGTGTACATGTGTTTATTTTAGTATATCACCTATACACATTAGTGGAGCCCTTAGGATCTTTGCTTGATTACCAGCGTTGTGATGGCAGTCACACTAGTGGGGGCTGGGTAATCTATAAGCACATCCTTATGCAGGTCCCTAGTCGCAGGACTATCGAGACAGGGCATCGATACTCCGGAGTAGACTAGCGTATGCGCTTCTCATCCCAGAGAGGGAGACGGTATGTCCCACAGCCGTCAGTATGTCGTACTTGAGATAGTATGCGGGTGCTCGTTAGGTTACGAGTACACTGGACAGGACTCGTCGGGAACTGACTGGTTGGTATTATACCTATCGTCAGTTATCAGTTCCCAGGTGACATGAGTACAGCTTAGTCCGCCGACTTGACACTGTCACTTCACCTCGAGTGTGTTCCCACTGTACTTTGATTACTACCCTACCACGGCTCAAAGGAGTCATGCAAACAGGTAGTTGTTGGGTGTAGTCCCGAAGTACTTGGAGGCAGTGACGGTTAGACAGGATTCGTCTCTCCCGGTATTGGGGGTTGACATCGCGCTGTGTCTAGGAGAGCCATTACACGAGTAGTCCCTGGCCAGGGCAAGCGAGATATACTGGTAGGCTTCCAGTGTTATCTCAGGGTGTTTTGGGCTTCACTCCGACACGACTTGTACCGCTATTAGGGGACTGACGTTTACCGCCCCCTAGGCCCGCCATGCGATGTATCAGACGAACATACCGGACTGTACGGAGATTGTCACAGTCAGACTCAGTAGGAGTTCAGATGGGTTTCACCTCGTCAGTCTTCTTGTCGGCATCTACCTGGGGACCGTTACGCACAGCTAGTGCCGGTTGCGGTCTGTGGTTAAACCCACTTCCAGCGTAGTGTCGAGTCTTTAGAGTCCCACACAGAAAGCTATTCGCCTTTAGGCAAAAGAGTAGAGGTCGCATGGTTTTGCGACAGGTCGCATGGTTTTGCGACAGGGTTCGGTCACATCCGTGCACTTGTGCACGTACAGTGTCCGGACAGTTAACACTAGCGGGCTTTGGTTTAAGCCAGATCCTAGTGTACGTTTTGGGATTGGTTTTATCCAGTATGTATTCGTGTTCCTCGGAACGCGGATGCGGGTGTGTATGCACAGTTGACGGAGAG
Organism: Agapanthus africanus; assembly: GCA_030015575.1. NCBI lineage: Eukaryota > Viridiplantae > Streptophyta > Magnoliopsida > Asparagales > Amaryllidaceae > Agapanthus > Agapanthus africanus. Next base: position 216,949,496 of record JASDDO010000004.1, read on the forward strand.
ACAGAGGCAGAGGATTCTCATTAGGGTTGTTGACTGTTGACTTTTTGCTAAACCCTAATGAGAATATGATATATAATTAGCAATAATATTAATTAAGTATTATAGTGACATGCTTGTTGAGGGGTTGACTTTGTTGACTTGTTGACTTTGTTGACCGGTTGACTAGGTTGGACTAGTTGACCATCATCATCACAATGGTTGTCATTTTCATGCAAAGAGTTTTGCTTGCTTGTTGTGGTTTGCATAATGAGTGCATGAAAATGATATTGCCTTTGACATGATATGAACCATCACATAATACTTGATTGCCATTATGGCTAATGATGCTTTTGGATTATCAGAGGGAGAAAGAGAAAAGAGAGGCTCATTCTTTCATTGTCTTTCTCTCTCTTGGTTTTGAGCTCTCTCATTCTCTTGCTCTCACCCTCTTCCTCTTGCTCTCTCTTTTGTCTATGGTTCACTTGTCTCATGTGTTGAGAAGCAAGAACCATAGAGAAAATTCCATCACACTCTCCTCTACTCACTCTAGTTCACAAGGTTTAGCAAACCAAGTGAACTAGTTTCTTCAAAGTTCGAAGAAGAAGCCAAAGGTAGAAGCTTTCGGGTGGATCGATCTTCGGCGCAAGGAGACGACGGGGTGAAGCCAATCCGTACACCATCAAGAGATGAAGACGAAGGAGTTCAAGAAAGAAAGGTATAACCCCCTAACCGAGTAGTTAACAACTCCTAGTTAGGTTGTTAGTTAGATGTTTAACAAAGATCCGGTTTTGAGTCCATGTTACCGCCTCTAGAAAATTGTTTTTCACCAAATTCCGCATGCCCGAAAGTACCGGGAGAGGTAGCATGGACTTACAGTATTTTCATGAAATTATGCATTATTTGAAAAACCTGGTTTCTCTTGATATAATATTTCAGCATCCACCATGAGATTTCACGGTTCTGATTTATACCCCATGCGAGGAGGCGTCGTGGGCCGTGTGCGGGTACGTGGTGGGGCCTGGAGGTACCCGAGGCAAGCAAGGTATGTCGAAGGTTCACGCTGATGAGCCTGGCAGGGGAATCATACCTACTGGTGACAGTATTTGGACTCGGCGGTGATCTTGGAGATATCGACCGGAGTCATGTACGTATGTATACGGGGAATTCGAGTGCCGACAGTTGGGGCACTCGGGTTTCCGATGAACATATGATACGTACATATCAGGGGTAGTCGTGGTGATGACGCCTGTTCAGTCAAAAATATTGCATTCTGTGACATATCAATTTCCTCATTATTTTAATCATCTAGGGGTGTTTGTTATAAATATGACACATAAGAATCATCTGGAAAATACAAATTACCATGTGTTGTACTTTATAATCGGCATTATGAAGGAAATTGTATGTTTAGTATGTCATGCATAATATTCTATATCTCTCAACATTTTATCAAGATTGTGTGCAGAAAATTCTTCAGGTCAAAGAACCGGAATCGCAAAAGTGCCGATAAATCGCAGCAAGTCAAAAACTTAAAATCTGGTAGCAACCAAGCAAACATTAGAAGATTCCAGACATCAAATCAACACCGAAAGACCAACACCAAGATACCCCAGAAATATGATGCAGAGATCCAGTCATATGGCCGCGGAACCGCGGCCGAGCTGGCCGAGTTGCCGCGGATCCGCGGCCGAGTAGGGTCGTCAGCAGTCAACATCTCTCCAGAAGCTTCATTCTAACCTCCTAGCTTCCTTGAGATGCTAAATTACCACGTGGCTTCTTCTAGAAGACTCCTCATAACAACCTTGTTCTAGAAGACTCCTTGTAACAATCTCATTCTAGAAGGCTCCTTGTAACAAACTTATTCTAGAAGGCTCCTTGTAACAACCTAGCTTATGAGGGAAGTTTGATTTGAGATCTATAAAAGGGGATCTAGGGCTAAGGTAAAAGGTTGTTGGTGGATGGTGGTAAAAAGTTGAGTGACACAACTTGAGATTCAATTCAAGATCCAAATCCAAATCAAGAGTCAATTGAGAGCATTATCAAGCGAAGGCATCCAAAGATCCTTTATCGCAACGCCGATCTTCATCGAATCAAGAGATCCGCAACCGATCCACATCTCACGGCGATCGAACCACGCAAAGATCGACGACAAATTCACTTCTTCAAAAGAGCGATCGAGAGCTTATTCTTGTACCTCGAATTGAGGAATTGTGTAAATTTGAAGAAGATTTAATAAAAGTGATTATTACTCTTAGTCTTGCTTTCTTTAGATTCTTGCACTATGAAATATCTCATTCTTGATTATTCTATTTTCATGATGCGTGAGTGAAATCTCCACTTGTAAAGGATTCGAGAGAATTGGTAGATCAAGTGATGATAAAATCCTAATACTAATCTTAAGTCTTAAGAGATTTGTGAACTCTAGGAAAAAGAATCATCAATGACCTAATTTGGAGCAAGATCGCATTCTTGATTATTTCGTTGCAAACTAGGGATTAAATGATTGATGATTCTCTTTGCTAAAGGTTAGATCCGAATGATGATCAATGAAAAGACAAGGGATAAAGAAGGAGAAACCCTAGTTTCTTCAATAGATCCTTAATCTTCATTCATCACCATCGATCTAGCTACAATTTATCAATAGATAAGATTAGTCATTATTAGATTCATCATTGCTACTGATTTGATCGAATCCTACAAGCTTTTCTACATTCTCTTGATAACCGATATTGATCTTGGATATATTTTTAATCTTTCTTAAATTCTTGAATGTTTTCTTGATTTTCTTGAAATGACAACTCAATTAAATCATAAATCTCTTTCTTGAATTTTTCTTTACTATTTTCTTTCAATTCATCTAAAACAAGATCGATCAAATACACAAATCTCAGTGGACGACCCATGCTCACTAACGATCGCTTCAAACGACACCGTTATTGATTGCGGTTTACAAAATTCTTTGATTGTGAACATTTTACATTTTACTAAACAACATTGAGAATTTGGATCAATCAAATGGCGCCGTTGCCGGGGATTGTGTGCTATTTTGTTCGTTCTTGTTATTTGAGTTGAAATTTTATTATTCCATCAAAAATTTGAATCAAAATCGCATCAAATGCTTAACGATTAGTTGTGAATTTTTGCGAGGGAATTTGGAATCATTGTACTGAGAAAATCAAGATTCAGAGATTTTCTAAAGATTCCAGAGGAGAAAAAGAAGCTGCAGTAAAAATTTAAGCACCTAAGTCATCAATTGAACCGCGGATCCGCGGCTAATTGAGTGTTTTTGCGGCGGTTACGCTGCCATTTAGGTGGTTCATTGCTTCAGATTTCTCTGGTATATTCTCTACTTTCTTATCTCCTCCCTGCTCTTGTCCATTAACCAATTTCTGCAGGATTCTTTGCAAATATTCGCAGCGCCGCTAAAGAAAAATTGTTGCGTGTTTGATCTTGGTTGTTTGCATATTTTAATACGGAAATTAAGGTGCAAAGGCCAAATTCAGATTAGGTAGGGATTTCATTACCCTTCCTAAGCCCCAAAAATAAAAAAACTAGTATCCACATCACCCTCATTAATTAAAAAAGATCTAGACAAGACTCTAAGGACCGTTGCGCTCAATTAGGGCAGAAGGAGGTCGTGGGTAATCTATTGCTTATCCGCATTTCTTTTGTGGTGTCTAAGGCAAGTGTGTCTAAGACAAGTGGTTACTTAATTAGGTCCACTACTTACGTAGTGGAGAACCTCCCATTTACCTGGCCACAGAAGGGATAAAGAGGCAGTAGAGGATCTATCCTGCAATTTGTCTTCTGGAAGTCTAGGAGCGGTCTAGAGACTTGGCCTAGGTGACCATTAGATTTAGGGTTGCTTGTGCAGTGTTTGTGTGATTTTTCAAAAATCCGTATTTTTCAAAACAAACACAAAATCCATTTTTTCTCTAATTATCACAACGCTGCCACTTGTGCTAGTGTATGCTCGGCTGGACACGGGATTCTAGTGCCCGTCTTGTCCGCATTTCTCCTATCGACTCCGAAGTCGGTATTTCTACATCTTCTTTTTCTTCACCCACTACCACACCCATTTCGATGGACGGTTCTCCATCGAACTTCTTTAACACTACTCTGCCACCGTCCGCAGGTGCGCAGAATCCACCCCGCATCTCTCTCCAAGAGAGATATTACCCTATTCGAGGTCCTCTTTCTACCTGTCTTTCTATTCTAGCAGCCAATGGGGACAATTTTGAAATCAAACCATAATACATCAATCTTTTACCCAAATTTCACGGTCTCGAGTCTGAGGACGCATACGATTTTATTACCAAATTTGAAAACGTATGCGCTATGATGGGTACTTCACAGTTTTCTGTGGATGCTATGCGTCTACGTCTTCTCCCGTTCACTTTATGCGATTTAACTGAGAAGTGGCTTTATAATACAGCCGCACATTCTATTTCAAACTGGGATGAATTTGTCGTAACTTTCCTTAAAAAATTCTACCCCAATCATAAGACTGCCCAAGTCCATAGCAAAATAAATCAATTTACCCAGCTTCCCAATGAACCATTTTCGAAGTGTTTTGAACGCTTCAAGGATCTGTTAGTTCAATGTCCTCATCACGGAATACCTAGATGGGATCTGTGCAGAATCGTATATGAGGGCACTAATCCTACAAAAAAACAAAATCTTGAATCCATGTGTCAAGGCACCTTCATGTTTAAAGATGATGGTGAAGCCTGGAGATTTTTAGAAGATTTCGCTGAAAGAACTTTACAGTGGGAGAGTGTAAGTCAATCATCGTCTAGGGGTGGTATCCATCAACTGAATGTTTCCATAGGAGTTAAAGCTGAAATGACAGCAGTGCAAAAGAAACTCGAAGCTATGGAACAAATTTTTTTACCAAATCAGATGACACTCCCCAAAACTGTCTGTGGATGCTGTTCTGATCCATCACATCTTATGGAAGAATGTCCTTTGAATTCTCCGTTTCAAGGTCAAGAGCACACTAATGCTTCTTTCCAGCAAAGACCTAAAAACGATCCGTATTCTTCCACTTATAATCAGGGTTGGAGGAATCACCCTAACTTTGCTTGGAACCAACAACAAACTCAAAACACGGTTCCAAACCAAACCAACTTTCAAAGGGTCCCTCCACAACAACATCAACCACTACAACTGAGTCAGCACCTCTATCAATCACAAAATTTTCAAAATCCGGTCAACACTTCTGCACCGTACAACAATTCTGTGCAATTGACCGGTACTGATAACTCCTCTTCACTCGAACAAACCATGAATTTTCTTTTGAAAAATTTCATGCAAGTTTCGGCTGAGATGAAGTCTTCCGTCGATGACATAAAGAAAAACTCCGCCTCCCAAGGTGAGAGTATTAAAGCGATGGAAGCACAAATTGCATGATTGAATGCCGAAATGAGTGCTAGAGAGAAAAGGAAACTTCCGTCTCAACCCCTACCGAATCCTGGACATTCACAACACTACAATGTGAATGCAATTACAACGTTGAGATTCGGAAGAGTGCTGAATAATCAAGTCGGTGAAAAAATTGATAATCATGATGAATTAATCAATAACACCCCGGTTTTCACTTCCACTTTCCAGTTCCACATCCACTTCTACTTCTGACCCTTGTTCGTCTACCCCACCGCTTTCTTCCGAGCCTATTCTCCGTTTTCCCCAAGGCTCGAACCCTCAGCACACTTTTTCTGGTCCACCAAAGACGACCCCCACTCCTATTCTGGGATCTTTCCCACCCACACGATCTTCTCCAATGTTGGACCCCGCTATTATTGCTAAAGCTCATTTTCCTAATAGGTTAAAGGGAAACAGACCAAGTCCGCAAATGGAGAAGATTACTGAAATCTTTGTTAGTTATATGTATGCCCTAGAGTCCATTACTGTACATACGATGTATATTGTAGTGGATGCTTGGACATATATATGGAGGACTTTCTTGCTCGACATGATAGTACGCTATCTGGTTGCTTTTTATCTTAACATGTACTCTGATTGTCTCTATGTTATATGTTGATAAAGCCCTTAGGATGAGTACTTGACTACCAGGACTATGATGCGGATCATACTAGTGGGGACAGTGTAGTCGCCAAGTACATCCTTCAAATGTTCCTAGTCGTCGGAGTATCGAGACAGGGCATCGATACTACAGAGTAGACTAGCGTATGCGCTTCTTAACCCATATGATAGGCGATGGATGATCCCATATCCATTGGTGTTTGACATCAGAGAAGGTATACAGGTGCTCAGTGGAGACTGGGTACACTGGACGGACTCGCCGAGAACTCCCAGATGGTATTATACCTCACGTCAGATGGCAGTTCTCTGGTGACACTGGTACAGGTTTGTCTGTAGACCCGAGATCGTCATAGAGTCTTGTGTGATTCCTACTGTGCTTTCATTTCCATCATACCATGTCCAAGAGAGCGTGCAAAAAGGTGGCTTTTGGGTACAGTCCAGAATCACATGGAGGCAATGAGCGATAGGAGGGGATTCGTCTCTCCCGGTATAGGGAGTTGATGTTGCGCTATGTTCGATTGGCTATAACTGGAAATCCCTGGCCAGGGTTGCTGAGATTTACTGGTAAGTGTTATCAGTAGTTTCTCGAACTGTTATAGACCTCATATCGACACGACTTATCAAGCTACTGGGGTCTGACGTTTACCACCCCTAGGCGAGATATGTGACATATCAGACGAAGAGACCGGACTGTACGGGAGTGTTACTGATTGGATTCGCAGGAGAATGTACAGGCTTGCTTGTTGATCTTCTGATCGCTCAATACCTGCGTGGCTGTTACGTTTAGCTGACCGCTTGCAGCTTGTGGGTGTTTGATATGATCATCACCTACTGCCGGCGTATTGACGATTCTTTAGAGTCCTACACAGAAGTTTCTTGACTCAGGCAAAACGGAGTAGGAGCACATATGCGATATGTGCGGGACCGAGAATAATATGTGTATGTGATACCGTATTAGATTCTCGCGATATGAGATATCGGCCGGGTATATGTGATATAGCTGGGTCATCGGATCAAGTGTTGATTCGATGATTAGATACAGATTATATTAGTCGGTTATTTATGAAATAGCCGGATTATCGGATCAAAGTGTTGATTCGATAATTTAATGTATAATTATATATTTGATATATTAAATTACCTCCTTATGAGATGTCTAAGGAGGTTGCGGATTCCAACTGTTGTAGTTTTACACTTTCTTTTCTGTGACCGTAAGTGTAATTTGTGGTGTATCGCCGGTTTCGTTTCTATACATCAACGACAATTGGGATACGCATATTTACTTACGCCGATGATATGTGATATTATGTGCTGCTGTGATATGTTATATTGGATCGTCGCGTTCTGAATAGCCGGGGGTTTTATGTGAGATGAGAGTTTTTCATTTTCATTCTTGTAAAATTCATTGTATGTAATATTCTTTTATTGGGGCACTTCCGGGCTGAGGATGATGTCACCATTGTATATTATTTACTTTTCCGCATTAGGTAGACCCAAGGCGGGGAGCACAAGTAACCGGGTTCTAGGGTCCAGTAGGAGACCATCTCGAGGAGTCGAGACCTGGTCTCCTAACTCTAGAACTGGCAGTGTTGCTTGCCGCTCTCGTAGGGGTCTAGGGATGTGGGTTTGGCTATTCATCACGACCGTGGAATCCGTGTTTTATACAGGCTCGTATTAAAAACACGGACATCCTAGAATATCCAATATTTCATATACGTTCTTCTGCTGCAATGTTCTGTGATGAGATCATATTACTGCCTGAGTCGAATGTTTATATTATATATATGAGATATATGTTATATTGCAGGTTTCGTTTCAAATGTGATGCTTGTGAAGCAAAATTAAAATGGGACTTCATTAATGAGATTAATGAAACTAAAAGAAACCTAAAACTGTTGTAGAAACTTGTCTCAAAAACAGGTAGCTCTAGTTCTTGCTTTGCATAGCGGTGTTCCTTGTGGAACATCCAGCACCTTATTCGATAAGGAAAGAGCCGAGATCCCTTCACCGGGAGTGACCTCTTTAGCGAAACTAGCAGATGCTACAAACTCGGTTTGTCTTTTGATTGCTTCGATAGTTCTTGCTTTGCATAGCGATATTTGTGAAATATCCTGCACCTTATTCGATGAGGAAAGAGCCGAGATCCCTTCACCGGGAGCGACCTCTTTAGCAAAACTAGAAAAGGCCTAAAAAACATTCCATTTAAAATCACTCGATTCTATAACGATATCAAGTTCATTACGCAAAGGGTTTTCTTAAAAACCTGTCGTAGCCTTCCGTCATTTCAGATAAGTAATAGTTAGTATTCGTGCTGTGTTTGTTGACCTCTGTCAAGGCGTAGTGTGCGGTAGCTGATTAGTGCTTATCTGTATAAGAATATGATGTGATTGATTTAGGGTAGTCGTGCGACCTTGTTGATCTCTGTCAAGGGTCGTGCGGGTAGGTTTACTTCAATCAGGATATGACGGGTTGAACTTGACTAACAGCCTATGGTTTGTTGACCTCTGTCAAGGTCATAGGACGCTTGGGGTAAAATATTATCGGGAATTTCAAGTGTTGAAATTTGCAATGAAATTGCATATCTTCTATGAGATAGTTGGATCCCGAAACCCGCTGCGAGTAAGAGTTACTCCTGGGAGAGTTTTTACACATTACAATTAGCCGATTAAGTAGGTGTCTAGAAATGTGTTAACTGGGTTACGCCCCTGGGAAAACGAGGTTTATTTTAATCAGGTCCGTGCGAAAGCACGGGGAACCTCCCTCAAAGTATCGGCACTGGCCTGGCTGAAAGATTGGCGAACTTGTAGAGTGTAATTAATCCCGGCTAGTCTTTCCTTTTGGGGTTTGAAGGAAGATTTGACTAAAACAGTGGGAGACATCCTGATTAGATAAATTGATAACCAATCTAATCTTGTAAAAGCGCACGCTGAGTGTTTTCTTCTCTCCCTCTCCAGGTAGCGACCATGTCACGCCTTAATCAAGATAATAATACGGATATATTGACCGAACCCGCTTGTTATACTGTATTAGTTATATATAAGCCCTAGAGGCCATTACTGTACATACGATGTATAATGTAGTGGATGCTTGGACATATATAGGGAGGACTTTCTTGCTCGACATGATTGTACGCTATCTGGTTGCTCTTTATCTTAACATATACTCTGATTGTTTTATGTTACATGTTGATAAAGCCCTTAGGATATGTACTCGAATACTGCGACTATGATGAGATCATACTAGTGGGGCCAGAGTAGTCGACGAGTACATCCTATAACTGTTCCTAGTCGAGGGTGTATCGAGACAGGGCATCGATACACCAGAGTAGACTAGCGTATACGCATCTTGACCCATATGATGGGCGATGGATGATCCCATATCCATCGGTGTTTGACATCAAGGATGGTGTACGGGTGCTCAGTGGAGACTGGGTACACTGGACGGACTCACCGAGAACTCCCAGATGGTATTATACCTCACGTCAGATGGCAGTTCTCCGGTGACACTGGTACTGAGTAGTCTGTAGACCCGAGATCGTCATAGAGTCTTGTGTGATTCCCACTGTGCTTTGATTTCCATCATACCATATCCAAGAGGGCGTGCAAAAAGGTGGCTTTTGGGTACAGTCCTGAATCACATGGAGGCAATGAGCGATAGGAGGGGATTCGTCTCTCCCGGTATAGGGAGTTGATGTTGCGCTGTGTTCGATTGGCTATAACTGGAAATCCCTGGCCAGGATTGCTGAGATTTACTGGTAAGTGTTATCAGTAGTTTCTCGAACTGTTATAGACCTCATATCAGTATGACTTATCAAACTACCGTGGTCTGACGTTTACCACCACTAGGCGAGATATGCGACATATCATACGAAGAGACCGGACTGTACGGGAGTGTTACTGATTGGATTCGCGGGAGAAAGTACCGGCTTGCTTGTTGATCTTCTGATCACTCAATACCTGTGTGGCTGTTACGTTTAGCTGACCGCTTGCAGCTTGTGGGTGTTTGATATGATCATCACCTACTGCCGGCGTATTGACGATTCTTTAGAGTCCTACACAGAGGTTTCCTGGCTCAGGCAAAACAGAGTAGGAGCACATATATGATATGTGCGGGACCGAGAACAATACGTGTATGTGATACCGTATTAGATTCTCGCGATATGAGATATCGGCCGGGTATATGAGATATAGCCGGGTCATCGGATCAAGTGTTGATTCGATGAACTGATACAGATTATATTAGTCGGTTATTTTTGAAATAGCCGGATTATCGGATTAAGTGTTGATTCGATAATTTAATGTATAATTATATATTTGATATATTAAATTACATTAACTAATATAAGCTCACTAAAAGATTCTTTTTCTCACTCGGGTAATACATTGATATATATGCGATATATGTTAATTGTATTATTTTATTTTGTTACAATAAATATTGTATATGTGATATATAATATTGTAACATGTTAGGGTTATTAATGCAACATGTTTAGTGGAGATTAAACATGGTTAGGGTTTGTTTTGGGTTAATCTTTTCTTGAAGTTTCTAGAAGCTTTGCTTTTGTTTCTTGCAAAGATATTTGTTATGATATTTTGCAAGATATTTCCTTAACCCAACACAACCCTTTAACCTTAGTTAAATCTCTACAAGGGTTACATATACCATGGTTGCATTTCTAACCTCACACACTTGAGTTATTCATTATTCATCACAAAAAGAGTTAGCTTCTTCTTCTTCTTCCTTCTTGCTTAAAAAGCTTTCTAGCTTTTTGCTTAGTGATGAAAATGAGTGAGATTAAGAAAACAAATGAGAGCTAAAATCCTACTTCATCATCCTAATCTATCCTAGCCATTTAGATTAGGGTGTTCACTTCATTAGTGAGTGAGAGCTTGTGTTAAAGAAACTTCAAGGTAGATCATCTTTGTTATCGAAGATCGGAAACAAGCTTGCATCATTCTCTTCGTGGAGCCTCTCTAGAGTCCGGGTACATGATGATCGCAGTGAAGGGACCTCAACACGGAGCTTATGAAGTGAAGGACCGGACTACAAAGGTTGTAATCCCAAACTCTTAGATGTTAAAGTGTTTAACATGCTTTGTTTCGCCTAATCTCTAGTTTAAAGATCTTGGTTAGGGTTGTTCGGCACGGCTAAAATATAAATCGGACATGGTTGATGCCTTGTAGAACCTTATTAGAGCGCCTAGTAACCCTACAGTGGTATCAGAGCCAAGCTAGAGCATTAGGCGACGTGTATACGAAGTTTAAACTCCGATCGAACCCCGAAACATCGAAAATGACCCCCTCTCTGGAAATTTTGTAAAAATGTGATTTTTTCTGCATTAAAAATTCTCAAAAAAATCAGCAGGGAATTCTAAGAGTTACTGTAAAACACGACATCCTAATTCCACTAAAGAGCCGCGGAACCGCGACAATACCTTGCTTGCGCGGCGGTTCCGCGGCGGAACAGTAGAATTAGGGTTAGTGTTTTGTGAAGTAATATCCGTAGGTACTTGTACATTCTTCTGGGTATTTTTAACCTGACTCAAGTGTTGAGTGTTCTGGGGATTATTTTGAATTCGTTGATTCGATCGGAAAGTTTAATTTCGTTCTGTTTTCCGGATAATTTAGAAACTGTTAAAATGTTAGAACGGATATCATTAACTCATTTTTTCCCGGCACGAAAAAATTTCAAGTGTTGAATTTTTCTTGAGTTTAAATCTTTCGGAAAAACGTGCAAGTAACGCGGTGGACCCTCTAGAAGAACACAAACCTTAACTCGATTATGTGACCGTCTGAACGTGCAAGTAACGCGTTGCCACATGTGAGGCGTTGGCTTGACTCTTCTACGGCTGGACCATTGGTACTGTGGCATGTGATGGATATTTTTTGAACTCCGTTCAAGTGTTGAGCTATTTGGGAAATCTTGGGTGTTTGTTTATTCGATCGGAAAGTTTAACATTGTCTATTTATCTGGAATGTGATACAATATTTGGAATCCACAAGTAGTTATGAGATAACTTATTTGAATGTTATAAATCTAGCAGTTTAGTCTCATTTGATCGGTTGCCACGGGATTTTGATGCGATCAAAAGTCCGTCGCAATCACGTAGCGTACGCGGATACTCGCCGGATAAACTTAATAGATAGCCACGCCCCATAGCTCGACCAAGTGACTGTAGGAGAACCCCGTCGCCAAAAGCATCCGTTCGGGTGCTCGCAGCAGCGGTGTTCCGCCTTAGTGCACTTCGTCGACGGCATCCGGGGGTGCGGCCATCTACTAAAGTTTGCGAGGAGCATTCGATTAGGATGTCGGGAATCTTGTTGAATTCCCCGACTTGATATTGAAAAGAGTTTTCAATAATGAGACTAAAATGCGGGGTTTATAAATGTTAGGCATGAGATGTCTAAGGAATTCATTTGGTTAGGCATGCGATGTCTAGGGAGGTTGCGGATTCCAACTGTTGTAGTTTTACACTTTCTTTTCTGCGACCGTAAGTGTAATATGTGGTGTATCGCCGGTTTCGTTGCTATACATCAACGACAATTGGGATACGCATATTTACTTACGTTGATGATATGTGATATTATGTGTTGCTGTGATATGTTATATTGGATCGTCGTGTTCTGAATAGCCGGGGGTTTTATGTGAGATGAGAGTTTTTCTTTTTAATTCATGTAAAATTCATTGTATGTAATATTCTTTTATTGGGGCACTTCCGGGCTGAGGATGATGTCACCATTGTATATTATTTACTTTTCCGCATTAGGTAGACCCAAGGCGAGGAGCACAAGTAACCGGGTTCTCGGGTCCAGTGGGAGACCATCTCGAGGAGTCGAGACCGGGCCTCCTAACCCCAGAATTGGCAGTGTTGCTTGCCGCTCTCGTAGGGGTCTAGGGATGTGGGTTTGGCTATTCATCATGACCGTGGAATCTGTGTTTTATACAGGCTCGTATTAAAACACGGACCTCCTAGTATATCCATTATTTCATATATGTTCTTCTGCTGCAATGTTCTGTGATGAGATCATATTATTTCCTGAGACGAATGTTTATATTATATATATGATATATATGTTATATTGCAGATTTCGTTTCATATGTGATGCTTGTGAAGCATAATTAAAATGGGACTTCATTAATGAGATTAATGAAATAAATGAAACCTAAAGATGTTGTAGAAACTTGTTTAAAAACTGGTAGCTCTAGTTCTTGCTTTGCATAGCGGTGTTCCTTGTAGAACATCCAACACCTTATTCGATTAGGAAAGAGCCGAGATCCCTTCACCGGGAGTGACCTCTTTAGCGAAACTGGCAGATGCTACAAACTCGGTTTGTCTTTTGATTGTTTTTATAGTTTTTTGCTTTGCATAGTGATATTTGTGAAATATCCTGCACCTTATTCGATAAGGAAAGAGCCGAGATCCTTTCACCGGGAGTGACCTGTAAGTCTACGCTAGCGCCCCGGCAGTCTACAGACGCCAAATGCGGAACAAAAAACTTTTGACTGGCGCTATCGTATACTTTAACCCGGATCTGCCATTATTGCTAAACTAACAAACTGTAAAGAGTGTAGAAAGGTTTTACCGAACGATCCGAGTCCTTCGTTCTTTAACCATCATCCCACGCTCCGTTGCGGCTGCTCCGATCTCATCGATCTCCAATATGCTCGTCCAGGTGGCACTACGTCTCTGATTCTTTAAACGGGCTCCCGCCTCTGACTTGAGGCAACTCGATCGGCAAGTTTGCTAAAAGAGACGACCAAGAATGATGTAGAGAATGAGTAGATGACTTTGTCTCACTTCGTCCAAGTCCGTGGACGATCGGTTAATGAAGTTGCCGAGGGAATCGGGTGATGGAATGAAATGAGCTGTGAATTCCATACACCCTAAAATCTATCATAATCTTTTAGCAAATGAAAACCATCAAGTGAATGAGAGAGAGGAGGGGGCCGGCCACTTTATATGCAAGAGGGAGGTGATGGTAGGAGCAAGTGGTGACCATAAGACATGAAGCTTCTCACAAAATATCTTAAGCTTAACAAAACTCATTAAAGCTAAAGCATGACTCACAAACCTAGTCATCATGCATTAATGAACCATTAAATGCATCCAATGAAAACTCAACACAAATTAATCCTAGTCACCTCATCTAGAACCTTCTAGAAGAATCCACACTCATCTCAAGAAAAGACAAATCCGTCTTTAACCGAATGTTAAAAGACGGCTGATAGAAAACTGGAAACTGGCAACTTCCAAAAGTGATCCTGAAACGAATTTCAGGATAACCCCGAAACTGTATAAATATACCCGCATTTGTATTACGACCGAATACAAATGCAACTGAGACAAAGATATTATACCTACTCAATATAATACTTGGATCCGGCTTAAACCAAAGTCGACCAGTATCATCTGCCCGAAAAATAACACGTGCGTAAACGCACGTGCATTTTCCGAACCCTGCCATAAAACCATACGGCCTCTACAACAGTTTCGCCCGAACTTAGGAAACTGTCTGTGGGGGACTCTAATGACTCGTCAGTACCCTGGCAGTGGGTTTAACCACAAACCGTCAGCGGCACTAGCAATGCGTAACGGCTGCCCATGGACTGACCTCAAGGGAGGCCGATGAGCGAACTCATCCGGAAACCCTACTGAGCCTAACAGTGACAATGTATATACAGTCCGGTCCGTTCGTCTATGAGTATTGCATATCTGCCTAGGGGGCTAGTAACGTCAGACCCCCATTAGCAGTATAAGTCGTGTCGGAGTGAAGCCCAATAACACCCTGAGATACTACTGGAGTACCTACCAGTAAATCTCCTGCCACGGCCGTGGGCTTTGTGTAATGGCTCTCCTAGACACAGCATGATCTTGCCCCCAATACCGGGAGAGACGAATCCCCTGCCGATCCGCTCATGTGCCTCCATATGGCTCGGGACTGTACCCAAAAACTACCTGTTTGCACGACTCCTTTGAGCCGTGGTAGGGTAGAAATCAAAGCACAGTGGGAACTCACACGAGACAAATGAAGACCTCAGGTCGATGAACTAACCTGTACACATGTCACCAGGGAACTGCTATCTGACGATAGATATAGTACTAACTAGCAGATTCCCGGCGAGTCCTGTCCGGTGTACTCATAACCCAATGAGCACCTGTATACATCTTTGGTGATCCAACTGACACCAGTGGCTTGTGAGACCGGCCACCGCCCCTCGTCGGGGTCTCGACTGTACACACTAGTCTACTCCGGAGTATCGATGCCCTGTCTCGAAACTCCCACGACTAGGGACCATAATTAAGGATATGCGTATAAACCACCCAACTCTCACGTATATGATCGCCATCATACTGTTGGTGGTAAAGCAAGATCCTAAGGGCTCTATCAAAGTGTAACATGTAATCAGTCACCTGAACATGTACACGACTGATAAAGGCAAACCAGATAGCATACTATCATCTTGAGTAAGACTGTCCTACCGGTATAGGTCCTCCGCAATCATTGCAATCACGTACCTGCGATCCAATAATTGACTATGAGGGCACTATCTCCAACAATCTCCCACTTGCACTCAAGGCTAATTATTGCGATTTCGACTACTCACAGCCCGTGTGAAACCGAACATCCAACTCCTCTACTAATCAGTTTCACAAAGCCCGTTTGTAAAACTATTGTGTTCGAGAAATAGCCTCGGTGAGTGGGTCCGCCTAGATGTTTCTTTCTATATCTCTCTAAATCTCAAGTTCGCGGAGAAAGCCATCTCCCGAATCGAGTAATACCTGTCTTAGAATATGTCTGGATATCTGATGGGACCTAGTTCATAAATGAACTCCAAATCCAAACTTCTTAGACTGTATCGATCACTGAACCTAATCAGTATCCGGCACCATGCCACCCACAGTATCCTCTTGAACCACCTGTCCATAATACTGTCCCTCTTCGTCAGAGGGGAAAACTATAACTCTGACAATCACTCTGTCAACCATGTCACCTTTGAAGCTTGGAATGATAACCGTCTCCCGAAGGAGGCTGCCGTCATCAAATCCGTAGAACATGTACTTATGTTCTAAAACTGCTTCCTTATGTTTCTCCAGGATTGGATTAATACAAACTTATTGCATCTTGTGCAAAAACAACATCTGGTGTGGTACTTGACATCTCACGATTGACTCAATTGCCTTAGCAAGTGATCTGTCAATCATGCACATCCCTCTACCCTTTAGTCTATACGACACCTTTAGAGAGGGTGACTCCATCATCTGCAGGTACACCACCATGCTAGGAGTCATCTATTCTAAAAACCATTAGAATACTGTCAAAGTACCTACATTGGGAAACTACCCAAATCCAGATCTAAAACCATAGATCTAGAAACCAGAATGTCAAATATTATATCCATATCCTGTCTGGAGAAACAACTGTGTGACGACCACAGTACAACCGATCATAGTATAGGAATTTTACTTCCTACTCTGTGTATGTCATCCAGATACCATGACATCACACCCTACTACCTCCTTAACAGATCCATCCCCTATTCTGATTGAAGTCAAACCTATGACTGTCACATCAAAATTAGATGATCTATCTCCGCTATAACTGCTCAAGTCTATAAATAGATATAAGCTACTTTCCCACTATGTTTCCGATGCTCCCACTGACTACGACAACCCTCCTACCGGGTCTCATATCCTGAACAACAGTAGTGTCAAGTCTGGGTAGATAAGAACCTCCCTGTCACCGTCTCTGAGGCTACCGAAGTACCTCTCGGGCGTCTGAGGTTACCTACCATACCTGCGGAGTGGCTATTGGAATGTCAAACATGATTGAATATATAGGTCCTATTAAATTTTCCGTAATCGTTCGTGGTTCTGGAATCACTTCTAGTTCTACCATACTCCCACTACTGTTTTCTGAAAAAGATCCATTTTTACTAAAACTGTGGCAAGTCAAGAACAATATCACTATTGATCTTCCAAATGGTAGAATATCAACCCTCGTCATAGCCAGGGTCAACCCACAAACAGCCATTACAGAAACGTGCCTTGAGTTATCCAGAGTGTGGTTTTAAGAATAAGCTGGACAACTCCCCGTACCTTAACATCTTTTAAGGTATGATCTATTCTATATCCAATATAGAAACTTTGGCACTTATTTAATTGGAACTAGATTCAAATCATGCAGCTGTCTCCAGTGCATATCATCTTAATGGAAAGAGGCTAATCAGCATTACTCAACTTAGGAATCCTATCCAATTATGAGTAACCTGAAAGAGAAACACGTTTCTCAAAACCATCACTATCATCTGAATACCAATCACAAGAATCTACATCTTCGATCTCTTTGAAGAATCCTGATACTTGTGATACCTGGTTCTCTACTTTATTCTTATACCCACAACTTCTCAAAACTTAGACCTTGTATTTCTACGAAACACTCGTCTAAATACTAGAGAAGTTATAAGTAAACAGAACATAGTACGAGGACCTACCCCTTTGTCCTGATGGACACTTGGACAACATACAATACTCTGTATAAGTCCGCTGAGTTAAACAACTCAAAACCTGTGCGTCGTAGGTTGAAAACTGTACGCTGGCGATTTCCTCAAATATCACCAATTACAACGAATTCCGATATAATGAGGATAATCACCTAATTCCCAATAACTTACTCCCACTCATCATCTGTAAAACCATACAGATATGAGAATGAAACCTGGTAAATACATACCCTTGGAGTAAGTGTCTAATCGGGAAAACAGTTTTTCTTTAACAATGCGCTGAAACATGAAAATGTTTCATAGGGGTATCCTGGTATTCATAGCAATGCCTCTTCCATAATCCAATTCATGACTTCAACCGTATATATTATTGCCGTCTCTCCAAATCCCTTTATTTGTCTTTAGTCGTTACCTTCTGTACACCATCGTTAGGCTAAATGGTTTTCTTCCTTCCCTACCGTTCGGCACCAGCCTATGGTTTGGAAGAAGACTATCCAGTAAGCATAATAGGTGTACCCTCCTAAACCAAGGAGTACTCGCAACTGAGAGAAGGTGATGATAAAAGACAACTGAATAATACCTTATTCTTTTAAAGGTGAAATAGGAGTGGCGTAGAAGTACGCGGTTTTGGTCGTGAATGATAACTGTCGCAATTTACTTTGCCCTCTTTCTAATCCCTTTATTTTGTCTTTACATATTACCTTCTGTACACCCTACTTAGGCTAATTGGTTTTCTTCATTCCCTACCTTTCGGCACCAGCCTATGGTTTGGAATAAGACTATCCAATAAGCGTAATAGGTGTACTCTCCTAAACCAAGGAGCCCTCGCAACCTGAGAGAAGGTGATAATAAAAGACAACTGAATAAACCAATTCTATTTCTCCTGAACCTGGATCCATCCTCGAAGAATTCCCTTCGAGTTCGTATATAACCATACGATGGATCTATCCAATGGATGTGGATATCCGTAGTAATACGGGTGTTCTGGGAAATTCAAAGGGTAGAAGAAGGAGTGGTAATGACTTATGCAACATAGACAATCCAAAAGCCAGTATTTTAAGAAGGTTCGGTCAACTTGGTCACTGAGTCATAGTCTAGGGTCGGTCAAAGGTCGCTGCCAAAGAGAGAGAGAAAAGAAACACTCTGCGTGCACTCTAACCTAGATCAGAATGGTCATCACTTTATCTAATCCGGAAACTTCCCACTGTCCTGTCAAATTCTCCTCCAAACCTAAAGAAGAATCAATCGGGATCACCCGAAGAGTAAACCAACTCATCAGTGGGAATCGGGATCCAACTCTCATCGCATGATAACGTGATGGAATGCATCCACGTTACTCATACTCCAGAAGGTATGCGCATACTTGGCAAGTTTCAGTTTCTTTAGAAACTCCCGATATAGTTTTTGCCCCATGCTCTTATGATCGTGACTAAGGGCCAGCCCATCATAAGTCACATGTCAAGTTCTTCCCATCATTATCTTGTTAATTTGAACCCACCCGTACTCGCGCTTGACTAAGGGCCAACAAGGCTGTACGACTGTCCCAAACCAACACATCTATCTATGCAACATGTGAACACCCCAGCAGCTACCAATCACTATGTCCTAGCTAAGGGCTAGACCAACATAGCTTGAATACTACTGACCATTCATATGAAATGACGGAGGGCTACGGCTGGTTTTTGGCGAAAAAAACCTTTAACGTAGTGAACTTGATATCGCTGAAGGAACCTGATAGCTTTTTTTAAAATATAGTGGCGAAAACCTTTTGCTAAAGAGGTCACTCCCGGTAAAGGGATCTCGGCTCTTTCCTCGTGGAATGAGGTGCAGGATATTCCACTGAATACCGCTATGCAAAGCAACTTGTAATCGACTATAGTGAAGTTATTACCCTGACGCAAACTTTTGCCCAAGGGGTCGGTCCCGGTGAAGGGATATCGGCCCTTGCCCCGTCGAATGAGGTGCTGGATATTCCACTGAATACCGCTATGCATAACAAAAGGAAACGTCTTTGCAATAACACTTTTTAAATTGTTCCAACAAATGTATACAGGTTTGTTTTACTTTGCGTTGATCAGAATCAACGCAGTCCCATCAATAATCACACCAGAAAAGAACGAAAATAAAATGTACGTATATGCCATCCGCATTCGTCACTAGGTCCCGTCATCACTCGTTAGGTTACTTAACTAACGACAGAGCGGGGACTGGACTAGCGCGGGTGTAAAACATATACAACATCTAATAGTATATAAACCAATATACAATAATCGCTCCAGGCGTGATAATATGTAACATTACAGAAAAGTAATAAGCATCACAGAACAATACAGATAATCTGGGATCCCCGGGTTTCACAGAGCCGCTGCTGAAACTCGAAGTTCCCCTGTCGTGTGGATAGCTTGTGCAATGAAACCTAGACCCCTACGGGTGCGGCAAGTTACCCGCCAAAACCTGAAGCGAGGCAGCCCCCTACAGCATAGTGAATGGACCACCCAGCACTTCACGGAATCCGGTAAGATTGGGCACCCCTCCTTGGGTCAACTTGTACCCCCTACGAGTGCGGCGAATAGTCTGCCAATTCTAGAGTGGGACCCCTCTGCCTCTCAAAGCCATGAGATGCGGACCCGTTGCCCCCCAGAACCCGGCTATCCGTGCACTCCGTCGCGGGGCAAAACCTAGTACAGTAATGAAAAATAGTACAATAGGTACATCGACCGCAACCTGGTTGAAAGGTTCTTAGGCACCCTAAAGAGGTCTCATGAGGCATCGGACATGCCATTTCAAAAAAATTGGTGCTGAGAAACCCTAGACTACGGATCGTTGCTAAAATTTGAGGCGAAAAGAAAAAGCTAGTTAACAAATTAACTAAAGGTCGGAAGCTACAACCTTTGTAGATCCGGATTTCCACCTCCTTAGCTCCACGTGATCATGCCCTCGCTGTCCATCACGAATCCTCGACTCATTCGTCGGCTTCATCGGAATAATGTGCGGAATAGGTCGTCGGCTTTATGTCAAAGACGATCTACGTCGAGGTTGCACTAGTTCAAGCTCCGACTTCACAAAGTTGTGAAACTTTTGAAGACAACACCCAAAACAACTTGGCAAGAGGTAGAGGGTGAAGAAATAGGAGATGGGTTCACTTTAGATTTGGAATTTTCTCACTAGAACTCAAGTTGCCATTGGAGTAGCAAGCTTGAAGAAGAAGAAGAAGATGAGCTAGTTATGATAAGTCTTGTGTTAAAATGAATAATAATTCAATACTTATCATAACTTGACTAAGGTTAAGTGTAGAGAATAAACCATGGTGAATTAAGTGGGTTAGGGTTAAGTAAGATGACAAGAATGGTTGCAAAAGTCAAGGGTTCAAGAAGCTTCAACATAAAACAAGAATTGCCACCATTCTCATCTTGAATTTATCCATATAAATAAACAAATAAATGAATAAATAAATATGAAAAACCCTAATTACAAAATAACCATGGTTTAATTCTATTCATTTAACCATATGATCAAGTATCATCAAACATGATATAAAAAGGTGCACAAAAATATATCACATATACAATGTGCAAATCAAGTGAGAAAAATCCGTTTAAAGTGAACCTATACTAGTTAATGCAAAGTAATATATCAAATATATAATTATACATTAAATCATTAAATCAACACTTGATTCAATGATCCGGTTATGTCGCACATAACCGACTAGTATTCAATGCATCGATTTATCGAATCAATGATTCGATAACTAGGTCATATCTCATATAACCAATCGAAACATTAAACGCGAGAATGAAATGCGGTATCACATACACGCATTATTCTCGCTCCCGCACATATCTCATATGCGCTCCTATTTCGTTTTGCTTGAGCTAGGAAACCTCTGTGTAGGACTCTAAAGACTCGTCAATACGCCGGTAGCAGATGATGATCATATCAAGCACCCACAAGCCGCAAGCAGTCTGCCAAACGTAACGGCCACCCGGGTATTGAGCGATCAGAAGATCGACGAGCTAGCCCGCTCACACTCCTGCGAATCCGACCAGTAACACTTACCATACAGTCCGGTCTCTTCATCTGATATGTCGCATATCAAGTCTAGGGGTGGTAAACGTCAGACCCCAATAACCCGATAAGTCGTGCCGATGTGAGGCTCATAACGGGTCGAGAAACTACTGGTAACACTTACCAGCAAATCTCTGATCAGCCCTGGCCAGGGACTTCCCTGTTACGGCCAATCGAGCACAGCGCAACATCAACCCCCAATACCGGGAGAGACGAAACCCCTCCTATCGCTCATTGCCTCCATGTGACTCGGGACTGTGCCCAAAGACCACCGTTTTGCACGCCCTCATGGACGTGGTAAGGTGGAGATCAAAGCACAGTGGGAATCACACAAGACTCTATGACGATCTCGGGTCTACAGACTATCCTGTACAAGTGTCACCTGAGAACTGCCATCTGACGTGAGGTATAATACCATCTGGGAGTTCTCGGCGAGTCCGTCCAGTGTACTCAGTCTCCACTGAGCACCCGTACACCATCTCTGATGTCAAACACCAATGGATATGGGATCATCCATCGCCCATCACATAGGTCGAGAAGCGTATACGCTAGTCTACACTGGTATATCGATGCCCCGTCTCGATACACCCACGACTAGGGACCTTGAAGGATGTACTTATGGACTACCATGTCCCCACTAGTATGATCCACATCACAGTCCAGGTAGTCAAGTACACATCCTAAGGGCTTTACCAACATGTAACTATAAGACAGTATAAAGAGACTAGTGTACATGTTAAGATAAAGAGTAACCAGATAGCATACTATCATATCGAGTAAGAAAGTCATCTCTATATATGTCCAAGCATCCAATATAATATACAACATCTGTACAATACTGGCCTCTAGGGCATACATACAACTAACAATCTCCCACTTGCACTAGGGCCAGCTGCTGTAGTATCGCATACCGAGCATCCCGAAGAGTCTCTCAAACTGCGTCTGGGGAATGGCCTTCGTGAGTGGATCCGCCGTGTTATTCTTCGTGTCAACTCTCCTGACCTCGATCTCCCGGCGATCAACTATCTCCCGGATCAGGTGATACCGCCTCAGAATATGCCTGGATCGCTGATGGGACCTGGGTTCCTTGGCTAAAGCCACCGCTCCATTGTTATCGCAATACAAAGGTATTGGATGCTCAATGGATGGAACCACTCCAAGTTCAGAAATGAACTTCTTGATCCAGACAGCTTCTTTAGCAGCATCGCTAGCAGCGATGTATTCAGCCTCCATCGTCGAGTCTGCCATGGTTTCCTGCTTGGAACTCTTCCAGCTAACCGCCCCTCCGTAAAGGGTAAAGACAAAGCCCGACTGCGACTTAGAGTCGTCCTTATCACTCTGGAAGCTCGAATCGGTAAAGGACTCCACTTGGAGTTCTCCGTTACCATACACCAAGAACATATCTCTAGTCCTTCGCAAGTACTTGAGAATGCTCTTCACAGCTGTCCAGTGACTCTCTCCAGGATCAGCTTGATACCTGCTCACTATACTTAGTGAGTATGCTACATCGGGTCTGGTACATAGCATCGCTTACATGATAGAGCCTACTGCCGAAGTATAGGGTATTCCTTGCATGCGAGCTCTCTCCAAATCAGTCTTGGGAGACATCTCTTTGGAGAGAGTGACTCCATAGATCGTGGGTAAGTTCCCACGCTTGGACTCTTCCATACTAAACCTCTTTAGTATGGTGTCAATATACCTGGATTGGGACAATCCCAAAATCCGTTTGGATCTATCTCTATAGATCCTTATTCCCAATATGCAGGAGGCATCACCAAGATCTTTCATTGAGAATCTTTGTGATAAGAAGAGCTTGACCGATTGCAGCATATGAATATCATTTCCTATCAAGAGTATGTCGTCCACGTACAATACGAGGAAGACAACCTTACTCTCTGCCACCTTCCTGTAGATACAAGGTTCATCTGGATTTTTGACGAAATCAAACTCTTTGATAACGACGTCAAAGCAGATGTTCCAACTCCGCGATGCTTGCTTTAATCCATAAATGGATTTAAGCAGCTTGCACACCTTCCCGCTGCTCCCACTATCTACGAAGCCCTCTGGCTGAGTCATGTACACGCACTCTTCTAAATCACCGTTTAGAAAGGCGGTCTTAACATCCATTTGCCAGATTTCGTAATCATGATATGCAGCGATGGCAAGCATGATCCGGATGGATTTAAGCATAGCCACTGGAGAAAAGGCCTCGTCATAGTCCACACCTGGTCTTTGACGAAAACCCTTTGCTACAAGTCTAGCTTTGAAAGTCTCCACTTTCCCATCTACACCAAGTTTCTTCTTGAAGATCCACTTGCTCCCAATGGGTTTAACCCCTTCAGGAGCAACTTCCAAAGTCCATACTTTGTTGGTGTACATGGAATCTATCTCAGACCGCATAGCATCCAGCCATTTCACTGAGTCCCCACTCGTGATGGCCTGCTCGAAACTAGTTGGGTCATCATCCTCCATGATGCAATCCTCGCTCCCACCGTCCATGAGAAAACCGTAGTATCTCTCAGGTTGGCGAGGAACCCTACTAGATCGGCGGAGAGGCTGAGGTTCTTCGGGAGCTACTGAATCCTCTGGTTCCACTAAATCTTCAGTTTGAGTTTGTGTAGCCGGAATTTCTTCCAGTTCTACCTCACCGCCACTAATTTCTTTTGCAAGAAATTCCTTTTCCAAAAAGGTGGCATGTCGAGAAACAAACACTTTTTGTTCCTCTGTATGGTAGAAAAGATATCCATGTGAATGTTTGGGATATCCCACAAACTTACATAGAACTGACCGTGCCTCGAGTTTGTCCAGATTTTGTCTTTTGACATAGGCCGGGCAACCCCATATCTTAACTCGTTTAAGACATGGTCTCTTCCCACTCCATATCTCATATGGTGTGGTAGGTACAGATTTAGATAGAACTTGATTCAATAGGTATGCTGCTGTCTCCAGCGCATAACCCCAGAAGGAAATAGGCAACTCAGCTGTGCTCATCATAGAGCGCACCATATCTAATAGGGTGCGGTTCCTCCGTTCTGATACACCGTTGTGCTGTGGTGTATATGGAGGAGTTAGCTGAGAGAGAATCCCATTCTCTTTTAGGAAGTCCAGGAATTCATTGCTCAAGTATTCACCTCCTCGATCAGATCGTAGGATTTTAATACTTTTTCCGGTTTGGTTCTCAACTTCTTGTTTATATTCCCTAAATTTCTCAAAAGCTTCTGATTTGTGTTTCATCAGGAACACATACCCGAACCTAGAGAGATCGTCAGTGAATGTAATGAAGTACGAAGAACCATCCCTGGCATGTGTAGACATGGGACCGCATACATCACTATGTATCAGTCCTAAGAGTTCGGTAACTCTTTCTCCGTGTCCCGTAAACGGAGTCTTGGTCATCTTGCCTTTGAGACATGACTGGCAAGTGTCATAAGATGAAAATTCAAACGGATTTAAATATCCATCTTTATGCAACTTAGCTAGTCGTGTCGCATTGATGTGACCCAGTCTACAATGCCACAAGAAGGATTCGTTGAGTTCAGAACTCTTCCTCTTGTGTGTGTCTGTTATGCTCAGAACTGTTGATTGATTTAGAACATAAATGCCATTGCATAACGTGCCTGATCCAACCAACTTTTGGTCACGGAAAATGTTCATAACATTGTCCTGTAATACAAAATTATATCCTTCTTTGCTTAATAAAGAAACCGATATAATGTTGCATATCAGGTTCGGCAGGTAATAGCATTCGTTCAGAACCAATGTATTTCCAGTTGGTAATACAAGGTGATATTCCCCGACAGTCTTAGCTGCAACAATTGCACCATTTCCAACTTTAATGTCTTTATCACCTTCTCCAAGTTCTCTACCTTTCCTAAGCCCATGTAACTGATTACATATATGGGATCCTGACCCGGTATCTAATACCCAGGACGTAGAGCAAATGGAGAAACAGTTCTCAGTAACGAACACACCCGAAGAAAATGCATCAACATGTACTTTCTTCATTCGGGTGGCATGGGAATCCTGGTATTCCCCTATATCCTGTTCATTCCTATAACTCTTATAAGAAAGAACGGAACCAACGTTCCCCAGCACAGTATAACATGCGGGTTCGGTCAATACATCAATATTATTATCTTGATTAAGGCATGAACTGGTCGCTACCTGGAGAGAGAGAGAAGAAAACACTTTAGCGTATGCTCGTGCAAGATCAGATTGGTTATTATCTTATCTAATCAGGATGGCTCCCACTGCTTTTTATCAAATCTTCCTCCAAACCCTAAAACGAAAGACTAGCCGGGATTAATAACACACTACAAGTTCGCCAATCTTTCAGCCAGGCCAGTGTCGGTACTTTGAGGGAGGTCCCCCGTGCTTTCGCACGAACCTAATTAATGTAAACCTCGTTTTCCCAGAGGCGTAACCTCGTTAACACCTTTCTCGACACCTACTTGATCGGCTAATTGTAATGTGTAAAACTCTCCCAGGAGTAACTCTTACTCGCAGCGGGTATCGGGATCCAACTATCTCATAGAAGGTATGCAATCTCATTGCAAATTTCAACACTTGAAATTCCCGATAATATTTTGCCCCTAACCTCCTATGACCTTGACAAAGGCCAACAAACCATAGGATGCTAGTCAAGTTCAACCCGTCATTTCTTGATCGAAATAAACCCACCCGCACGGCCCTTGACAAAGGCCAACAAGGTCGCATGACTACCCTAATCCAATCTGCATCATATGCACAAGCAGATAAGCACCAGTTAGCTACCGCACACTGCGCCTTGACAAAGGCCAACAAACGCAGCACGAATACTAACTACTACTTATCTGAAATGACGGAGGGCAACGCAGGTTTTTCATAAAAACCATGAGCGTAATGAACTTGATATCGTTGTAGAATCAAATGAAGTTTTGAAATGGAGTGATATTGAGGCTTTTCTAGTTTTTCTAAAGGAGTCACTCCCGGCGAAGGTGTAAGTGCACGGCGGCGCCCCGGCCGTCAATCCGACGCCGGAATGCGGAAGCGGTGATAAACTTTAATTTTGCGGACTTAGCAAACCGGCACCACCGCGCACTAAACATCCGGATCGTAACCATTAACAAGTCTAAGCTACAAACAAGATGGGGAAGAGAAGTATACCGACAGATCCGAGTCCTCCGGTCTTCTCGTCGTCGTCCCGATCTCCTGCGGAATGTGCCGTCTCCTCCTCGTCGCCGGAAGTGCACCACATCGCCTACTTCTTTTACGGGCTCCCACCTCAATGTCGAGGCAACTCGGGCACGAAGCCGGCTACTCGACGTGCCCAAGATTTGCTGTAGAATATAATGTAGAGGCTTGTGTCTCATTTTGGGGTTTGTGGAATTGCCTTTTGTGGAGGGATTGAACTTGGAGCTTTTTAGATGGAACTTGTGGGATTTTTGCAACATGAAATGAAGCAAAATCCCACCTCAAAATATTTGGACAGCCCCCCATTGGAGTGGCCGGCCATATCAAGTATGGGGAGAGGGAGAATGAGAGAGGAGAGTGATAGAATAAGAGAGCCATCCTATCATACCATGGAGAGAGAGAGAAGGTTATCATGCAAAAGGAAATGTTCACCAAATCAAAAACCCACACTCAACCACCTACCACCAACCTCATCATCAACAACCATGATGATATATAAAGTCAAGCAATCATGAGTTTATAAAGTCAAATGATGGGACAAGTATCATGACATGATAATATGCAAAGACCCCCTCAACAAATGCTTATTTGCAACAATGCAAATAAACCCTCCTCCACCAAACTTCGGCCAATGAACGGAACAATGGAAATCGGCCGAAACGGAAAGCAAACTGGCAACTCCATAAAACTGGTCCCGTAATAAATTACAGGAAAACCCCGATACTGTGCATACACACCCACATCTGTATTTCGACCGAAATACAAATGCAATGAGACAAAATCTACACTGTACTATACTAGGATCCGGCTTATACCAAAACCGGCTAGTAATATCTGTTCGATCCTGATCCGTGCAATACCGCACGTATCTGATCGAACCCTGCCATATAACCATACGGCCTATAGTACAAACTGTCCGATCCTGATCCGTGCAATACCGCACGTATCTGATCGGACCTTGCCATATCTCCATACGGCCTCTACAACCTTTCGCCCGAAAGCTGAGTAACTGAATGTGGGGGACTCTAAAGACTCGTCAACACCTTGGTTGTGGATTTAACCACTAGCACGTCAGAGGTATAAGCCAATACGTAACGGGCTACCAGGTATTGACTAAAAGGGACGTCTGTGAGTGAACTCAGCCAGACAACCCTACTGAGCCTGTCAGTGACTATCCGTACAGTCCGGTCCGTTCGTCTATGAGCATCGCATGGCGGGCCTAGGGGGTTGGTAAAAGTCAGACCCCCAAAAGTGGTACAAGTCGTGTCGGAGTGTAGCCCAGAACACCCTGAGATACTACTGGAATACCTACCAGTAAATCTCCTTGCCTCGGCCGAGGGCTTCGTATAATGGCTCTCCTAGACACAGCACGACCTCACCCCCAATACCGGGAGAGACGAACCCCTGAAGATACGCTCACTGCCTCCATGTGGCTCGGGACTGTACCCAACTAAAACCTGTTTGCACGACTCCTTTGAGCCGTGGTAGGGTAGTAATCAAAGTACAGTGAGAACTCACACGAGACAAATGACGATCCCCAGGTCGATGAACTAACCTGCACACATGTCACCAGGGAACTGCCATCTGACGTCTGGTATATGACCAACTGGCATGTTCCCGGCGAGTCCTGTCCGGTGTACTCATAACCCAATGAGCACCTGTATACATCTTAGGTAATCCAACTGACACCAGTGGCTTGTGAGACCGTCCACTGCCCCTCGTCGGGGTCTCGACTGTATACACTAGTCTACTATGGAGTATCGATGCCCTGTCTCGAAACTCACACGACTAGGGACCATTTAAGGATATGCTTATAGACTGCCAGCTCCCACGTATATGATCGCCCTCATACTGCTGGTGGTCAAGCAAGAATCCTAGGGGCTCTATCAACGTGTAATAGCGACTTGTCAGGTCACCTAAAGTAGTACACGATGATAAAGGTAAACCAGATATCATACTATCATCTCGAGTAAGACTGTCCTACCGGGATAGGTCCTCCATCAATCATTGCAATCACGTACCTGTGATCCAATAATTGACTCTGAGGGCATTATCTCCAACAATCTCCCACTTGCACTCAAGGCTAATTATTGCGATGTCGCATACTCACAGCCCGTGTGATACCGAACACCCAACTCCTCTACTAGTCAGTCTCACAAAGCTCGTTTGCGAAACTATTGCGTTCGAGGAATAGCCTCAGTGAGTGGATCCGCCTTGATGTCTCTTCCTATGTCTCTCTATATCTCAAGTTCGCGGAGAAACCCATCTCCCGAAATGAGCAATACCTGTCTTAGAATGTGTCTGGATGTCTGATGGGACATAGCTCATAAATGAACTCCAAATCCAAACTTCTTAGACTGTATCGTCAACTGAACTTAATCAGTATCCTGCGCCATGCCTCCCTCAGTATTTCCTTGGACCACCTGTCCAAAATACTGCCCCTCGTCAGAGGGAAAACTATAACTCTGACAACCTCCTTGTCGTCCATGTCACCTTGGAAGCCTGGAATGATAACTGTCTCCCACATGAGGCTGTCGTTATCATATCCCTAGAACATCCACTTATGTTCTAAAACTGCTTCCGACTGTTTCTCCAGGATTGGATTAATGTCAACTTATTGCATCTAGTGCAAGAACAATATCTGGTGTGGTACTTGACATCTCATGATTGACTCAATTGCCTGAGCAAGTGATCTGCCAATCATGCACTTCCCTCTCCACTTTAGTTTGTAAGACACCTTTAGAGAGGGTGACTCCATTACCTGCAGGTACACTACCGTGCCAGGAGTCGTCCATTCTAAATACTCTTAGAACGCTGTCTAAGTACCCAGATTGGGAGACTACCCAAATCTAG
Organism: Agapanthus africanus; assembly: GCA_030015575.1. Taxonomy (NCBI): domain Eukaryota; kingdom Viridiplantae; phylum Streptophyta; class Magnoliopsida; order Asparagales; family Amaryllidaceae; genus Agapanthus; species Agapanthus africanus. Next base: position 216,979,118 of record JASDDO010000004.1, read on the forward strand.
ATCTAAAACCATAGATCTAGTAACCAGTATGTCTGATATAAAATCCATTTCCTGTGTGGAGAAAACACTGTGTGACAACCAAAGTATAACCGATCGTAGTATAGGAGTTTCCTTTCCTACTTTGTGTATGTCATCCAAATACCAGGATATCACACCCTACTACCTTCTCAACAGATCCATCCCCTATTCTGATGAAGTCAAACCTATGACTGTCACATCAGAAATAGATGATCTATCTCCGCTATATCTGCTTTAGTCTATAAATAGACATAAGCAACCTGTCCACCAATGCTTCCGCTGCTCCCACTGACTACGACAACCCTCTGGCAGAGTCATATACACGTACACTTCTGAAGCGAGTTCAGAACGACGCTATACTCATCCTCCCGCCGGGTCTCGCAGCCTGGAACAACAGCAATGGTAATTGTGGGTAAACAAGAACTTCCCTGTCACCGTCCTTGAGGCTACCGTAGTACCTCTCGGGTGCCTGAAGTTACCCACCTTATCTGCGGAGTGGCCAAATGGAATGTCAATCCGGATTGAATCTTTAGGTTCCTTATCAAATCTTCAGTAATCGTTTGTGGTTCTGGAATCACTTCCAGTTCTACCATACTCCCACTACTGTTTTCTGAAAAAATCCATTTTTAATAAAACTGTGGCGAGTCTAGAACAATGTTGCTATTGTTCATCCAGATGGTAGAAAATCAACCCTCGTCATAGCCTGGGTCAACCCACAAACAGCCATTACAGAAACGTGCCTTGAGTTATCCAGAGTCTGGTTTTAATCATAAGCCGGACAACTCCCCGTACCTTAACATCGTTAAGATACGAACTGTTCTATATCCCATATAGGACCAGAGGCACTGATTTAACTGAACCAGATCCAAATCATGCAACTGTCTCCAGTGCATGTCAACTAAATGGAAGGAGGCCGATCAGCGTTACTCAACTTAGGAATGCTTCCTATTATGAGTAACCTGAAAGAGAAGCAAGTTCTCTTAGTCACTACTACCAACCGAATACCATACACAAGTATCTACATCTTCGATCTCTTTGAAGAATACCGATACTTGCTACACCTGGTTCTCTACTCTATTCAAATACCTATAACTTCTCAAAATTCGGACCATGTGTTTCCACAAAACACCTGTCTAAAAACTAGAGAAGTCATAAGTAAACCGAATATAGTACGAGGACCAACCCCTCTGTCCTGATGGACCCTGGACAACATACAATACTCTGTATAAGTCCCTTGAGTTTGATAACTCATTCACTGTGTGTCGTAGATTGAAAACTGTACTTATGGTTAAGAAGAATTACGCCGCTGTTTAATGCTCCTTACCTAACCATCCACTGGTATAGGTAAATGTCATCGATATAATTTCAAAAAGTATATCTCACTCTATGAAAATAGACGTACAGATATATCGATTTGAAATTGGTGCATAACAGCGGATATTCAAAACCAAATATTTGCCGACCGGCAAACAATCCAGGTGATTTCCTCAAATATCACCGATTGCAACGAATCCCGATATAATGAGGATAGTCACCCAATTCCCAACAACTTACTCCCACTCATCATCTGTAAAACCATACAGATGTGAGAATCATACCTGGTAAATACATACCCTGGAGTAAGTATCTAGTCGGGAAATCAGCTTTCCTTTAACAGTACACAATGAGACTGAAACATTGAAATGTTTCGTAGGGGTATCCTGGTATTCCTAGTAATGCCTTTTCCATATTCACGACTGTAACCGTATAATTCTTTGCCACCTCTCCAAATCCCTTCATATGTCTTTAGTCATTACCTTCTGCACACCCCTTTAGGCCAAATGGTTTTCTTCCTTCCCTACCGTTCGGCACCAGCCTATGGTTTGGAAGAAGACTATCCAATAAGCATAATGGGTGTACTGTCCCAATCCTAGGAACACTCGCAATGCGAGAGAAGGTGAAGATAAAAGACACCTGAATAAATCTTATTCGTATTTCTCCTGAACCAGAATCCATCCCCGAACTGGAACAAGTTCCTTTCGAGTTCGTATATAACCATACGATGGAGTATCCAATAAACTGTGGATCTTCGTAGTGATACGGAGTGTCCTGGAGAAATTCAAAGGTGATTTTAGGATTGGCGAAGGAATATCTGTTGCAATTTACTTTGCCCTCTTACTAATCCCTTGCTTTGTCTTAACTTAATACCTTCTGCACACCATCGTTATGCTGATTGGTTTTCTTCATTCCCTACCGGTCGGCACCAGCCTAAGGTTTGGAAGAAGACAATCCAATTTGCGTAATAGGTGTACTACCCCTAAACCAAGGAGTACTCGTAACCTGAGAGAGGGTAAAAGGAAAAGACAACTGAATAATCCTATCCGTTTTCTTCAGAACCTGAAACCATCCTCGAATAAATTCTTTCGAGTTTGTATCTAACCATACGATGGTTTTGTCCAATGGAAGTGGACGTTCGTAGCAATACGGGGTGTCCTGGAGAAATGGGTAAAAGTAGGAGCGGCAATGAGGTTTGCAACTCTGACAATCCAAAAGCCAGTGTTTAAGAAGGTTCGGTCAACTTGGTCTCTGAGTCAAAGTCTTAGGGTCGGGTCAATGGTCGCTGCCAAAGAGAGAGAGAAAAGAGACACTCAGCGTGCACTCTAACCTAGATCAGAATGGTTACCAATTTATCTAATCTGGAATCCTCCCACTGTACCTCAAATTCTCCTCCAAACCTGAAAGAAGAATTAGTCGGGGTTACCCGAGGAGTAAACTAACTCATCAGTGGGAATCGGGATCCAACTATCATCGCATGATAACGTGACGGAATCCGCTCACGGTATCACACTCCAGGAGGTATGCGCATATCTGGCAAGTTTCAGTTCTTTTGAAACTCCCGATGTGGTTTCTGCCCCATGCTCTTATGACCTTGACTTTGGCCAACATATCATAAGTCACATGTCAAGTTCTACCCGTCATTCTCCAGGTTAATTTGAATCCACCCGTACATACCCTTGACTTTGGCTAAAATGGCAGTACGACTGTCCCAAACCAACGCATCTATCTATGCTGCATATGAATACCCCAATAGCTACCAATCACTGTGCCTTGACTTTGGCCAACATACACAGCTTGAATACTATTGACCACCCATATGAAACGACGGAGGGCTACGAATGGTTTCTGGCGAAAACCTTTAACGCAAAGAACTTGATATCGTCGAAGGAACGGATAGCTTTTAAAAAATATAGTGACGAAAACCGTTGCTAAAGAGGTCACTCCCGGTGAAGGGATCTCGGCTCTTTCCCCGTAGAATGGGGTGCAGGATATTCCAAATGAATACCGCGATGCAAAGCAAAAGTAATCGGCTATAGTGAAGTTAATGCCCCGACGCAAACTTTTGTCCAAGGGGTCACTCCCGGTGAAGGGATCTCGGCCCTTGCCTCTTCGACTGAGGAGCAGGATATTCCAACTGAATATCACGATGCAAAACAAAAGTGAACGTCCTTGCAATAACAGCTTTTTGAAAAGTGTTCCAACAACATCAGATTAGGTTTTTTTTTTTTTTTTAACTTGCATTGATCCGAATCAATGCAGTCCCATCAATTGATCACACCACAAAGAACGAAAATATACTGATGTACGTATATGCCATCCGCATTCGCCACTGGGTCCCGTCATTACCCGTTAGGTTAGCTAACTAACGACAGAGCGGGGACTGGACTAGCGCGGATGTAAAACATATACAACATCTACTAATATATATACCAATATATTATATTTCGCTCAAGGCGTGAAAGAAATGCAACATCACAGAGAATGAACAGCATCACAGAAACAATACAGATATCTGGGATCCCCGGGTTTCACAGAGCCACTACTGAAACCCGACGTTCCCCTGGTCGTGTGGATAGCCTGCGCAATGAAATCCTAGACCCCTACGGGCGCGGCAAGTCACCCGCCAAAACCTGAAGCGAGGTAGCCCCTTTCAGTACCGTGAATGGACCACCCAGCACTTCACGGAATCCGGCAACTTGGGCACCCCTCCTGGGTCAACCTGTACCCCCTACGAGTGCGGCGAATAGTCTGCCAATCCTAGAGTGAAGCCCCCTCTGTCTCAATGCCATGAGATGCGGGCTTGTTGCCCTCCAGAACCCGGCTATCCGTGCACCCCTCCGCGGGGTAATCCTAGTACAGAAAGTAAAATATACATACACCGGGTACAACGACCGCAACCTGGCCGTGCCCCAAAATAATAATACAATCAGGCAGTGACGGCAGTCTACATGTCGGACGCTCGCCCCGCAATATCAAATGTACATAATACAACCACAACTGTACTAGCATTGCATCCAGGCTATCCCCCACGACCAATCCGCAACATCACAGAAAAAACAGAACATCAACGTGAAAGTCACGTTCGCAAATCCGTCTAACCGGGCTATAGCAGTTAGACCGGATTTACCGATCATGTGACATTCACGGTCGCAGATATAATGTAAATACTGTGAAAAATGTGTTTAAAATTTTCCGATTGATCAAATAATTAACGAGTGGGCCCCAAGCAATACTGTAGTACTCACAGAAGTAATTGGCCCAATTTTAATATTCCAAAACACCCAAAATAAGCCCAGAAGCCCCCTGGAAAACTTTGAAGCAGTGAGCCCACTAACCTGCGGCGGAACCGCGGCAACAAGGTGGTTTCTGCTGCGGTTCCGCGCTCTAGTTGAGCGATCACTGTCTCGAATTTTCCTAGAGTTCTTAGAACTCCCTGCACATCAATCTGAGACCACCTGAAAAATTTTTAGACACCAAAAAATCTTAACAGAAAACTGATGTGAACTCAAATTGGGTTTTCGGAATTTTGGTCGATCGGAACTGAAAAACACATCAAACGAAGCTAGACGAAGTTAATGGCGAGGCTCTGATACCACTGTAAGTGCACGGCGGCGCCCCGGCCGTCAATCCGACGCCGGAATGCGGAAACGGTGATAAACTTTAATTTTGCGGACTTAGCAAACCGGCACCACCGCGCACTAAACATCCGGATCATAACCATTAACAAGTCTAAGCTACAAACAAGATGGGGAAGAGAAGTATACCGACAGATCCGAGTCCTCCGGTCTTCTCATCGTCGTCCCGATCTCCTGCGGAATGTGCCGTCTCCTCCTCGTCGCCGGAAGTGCACCACATCGCCTACTTCTTTTACGGGCTCCCACCTCAATGCCGAGGCAACTCGGGCACGAAGCCGGCTACTCGACGTGCCCAAGATTTGCTGTAGAATATAATGTAGAGGCTTGTGTCTCATTTTGGGGTTTGTGGAATTGCCTTTTGTGGAGGGATTGAACTTGGAGCTTTTTAGATGGAACTTGTGGGATTTTTGCAACATGAAATGAAGCAAAATCCCACCTCAAAATATTTGGACAGCCCCCCCATTGGAGTGGCCGGCCATATCAAGTATGGGGAGAGGGAGAATGAGAGAGGAGAGTGATAGAATAAGAGAGCCATCCCATCATACCATGGAGAGAGAGAGAAGGTTATCATGCAAAAGGAAATGATCACCAAATCAAAAACCCACACTCAACCACCTACCACCAACCTCATCATCAACAACCATGATGATATACAAAGTCAAGCAATCATGAGTTTATGAAGTCAAATGATGGGACAAGTATCATGACATGATAATATGCAAAGACCCCCCTCAACAAATGCTTATTTGCAACAATGCAAATAAACCCTCCTCCACCAAACTTCGGCCAATGAACGGAACAATGGAAATCGGCCGAAACCGAAAGCAAACTGGCAACTCCATAAAACTGGTCCCGTAATAAATTAAAGGAAAACCCCGATACTGTGCATACACACCCGCATCTGTATTTCGACCGTAATACAAATGCAATGAGACAAAATCTACACTGTACTATACTAGGATCCGGCTTATACCAAAACCGGCTAGTAATATCTGTTCGATCCTGATCCGTGCAATACCGCACGTATCTGATCGAACCCTGCCATATAACCATACGGCCTATAGTACAAACTGTCCGATCCTGATCCGTGCAATACCGCACGTATCTGATCGGACCTTGCCATATCTCCATACGGCCTCTACAACCTTTCGCCCGAAAGCTGAGTAACTGAATGTGGGGGACTCTAAAGACTCGTCAACACCTTGGTTGTGGATTTAACCACTAGCACGTCAGAGGTATAAGCCAATACGTAACGGGCTACCAGGTATTGACTAAAAGGGACGTCTGTGAGTGAACTCAGCCAGACAACCCTACTGAGCCTGTCAGTGACAATATTCGTACAGTCCGGTCCGTTCGTCTATGAGCATCGCATGGCGGGCCTAGGGGGTTGGTAAAAGTCAGACCCCCAAAAGCGGTACAAGTCGTGTCGGAGTGTAGCCCAGAACACCCTGAGATACTACTGGAATACCTACCAGTAAATCTCCTTGCCTCGGCCGAGGGCTTTGTGTAATGGCTCTCCTAGACACAGCACGACCTCACCCCCAATACCGGGAGAGACGAACCCCTGAAGATACGCTCACTGCCTCCATGTGGCTCGGGACTGTACCCAACTAAAACCTGTTTGCACGACTCCTTTGAGCCGTGGTAGGGTAGTAATCAAAGTACAGTAGGAACTCACACGAGACAAATGACGATCCCCAGGTCGATGAACTAACCTGCACACATTTCACCAGGGAACTGCCATCTGACGTCTGGTATATGACCAACTGGCATGTTCCCGGCGAGTCCTGTCCGGTGTACTCAAAACCCAATGAGCACCTGTATACATCTTAGGTGATCCAACTGACACCAGTGGCTTGTGAGACCGGCCACCGCCCCTCGTCGGGGTCTCGACTGTATACACTAGTCTACTATGGAGTATCGATGCCCTGTCTCGAAACTCACACGACTAGGGACCATTTAAGGATATGCTTATAGACTGCCAGCTCCCGCGTATATGATCGCCCTCATACTGCTGGTGGTCAAGCAAGAATCCTAGGGGCTCTATCAACGTGTAATAGCGACTTGTCAGGTCACCTAAAGCAGTACACGATGATAAAGGTAAACCAGATAGCATACTATCATCTCGAGTAAGACTGTCCTACCGGGATAGGTCCTCCATCAATCATTGCAATCACGTACCTGTGATCCAATAATTGACTCTGAGAGCATTATCTCCAACAGAAGGGATCTCGGTCCTTTCCTCGTCGAATGAGGTGCGGGATATATCATATATATCGCTGTGCAAAGCAAAAACTCTTAAAAGCTATCAAAGCCAAACCGAGTGTGTAGCATCTGCCAGTTACTGCTAAAGGAGTCACTCCCGGTGAAGGGATCTCGGTCCTTTCCTCATCGAATAAGGTGCAGGGTATATCATATATACCGCTGTGCAAAGCAAGAACTGTAGCTACCTGTTTTATTTTAAAATTCGATTCTACAACATCTTAGGTTTCTTATCTTTCATTAATCACATTAATGAAGTCCCATCATTTAAATACCTAAACATCACAGATAGATATGACGTACACTTATGCCATCCGCATTCGCCTCGATGTCCCCTCGTGCACCGTTAGGTTAGGTAACTAACGACAGAGCAGGGCAGGGCTAGCGCGGGTGTAAAACATAAGTAACGTCTATATAATATATCATATATACTATATATACTATATCCATCACAGAGTCACAACACAGATATCGCAGCAGAATAAACATATGAAATATTGGATATACTAGGACGTCCGTGTTTTCAATACGAGCCAGTATAAAACACGGATTCCACTGTCGTGATGAATAGCCAATCCCACACCCCTAGACCCCTACGAGAGCGGCAAGCAACCCTGCCAATTCTAGGGTTAGGAGACCCGGACTCGACTCCTCGAGTTGGTCTCCCACTGGACCCCAGAACCCGGTTACTTGTGCTCCCCTCCTTGGGTCTATCCTAATGCGGAAAAGTAAATAATATACAAAAGGTGACAACTTCCTCTACCTGGAAGTGCCCCAAATAAAAGAATATTACATACAAGTTTTTACATGAATGAAAATGAAAAACACTCATCTCACATAAAAACCCCCCGGCTAATCGAATATGACGATCCAATATAACATATCCAGCAACACATAACATCACACGTCATCAACATAAGTAAGTATGCATACCCCAATTGTCGTTGACGTATAGCAACGAAACCGGCGATATGAACATACTACACTTACGGTCACAAAAAAGAAAGTGTAAAACTACAACAATTGGAATCCGCAACTTCTTTAGACATCGCATGCCTAATTAAATGAAATACTTAGACATCACATGCCTAACAGATATAAATCCCGCATTTTAGTCTCATTATCGAAAACTCTTTTCAATATCGTATGGGACTAAAGTGCTAGATTTATAACATTCATCCAGTTATCTCATAACTGTTTGTGAATTCCAATTATTGTATCACATTCCAGATAAACAGATAATGTTAAACTTTCCGATCGAACAGTCGAATACCCAAGTTTTCCCGATACAGTCCAACACATGAAATAAGTCTAACAACATTCAGTTCATGCCTCAGTACCGACGGTCCAGCCGTAGAAGGGTCAAGCCAACGCCTCACATGTGGCACGCCGTACTGCCCCAAACCCAAAGGTTCAAAGGGCAGTTCAAGACGGTCATATAATCGAGTTAAGGTTTGTTGTCTTCTAGAGGGTCCATCGCATTACTTGCACTACTTAGAACGTCGTTAAACCACGGAAAAATCCAACACTTGGAAATTTCCCGACAGGGAAAAATTGGGTATTTATATCCGGTCGAACTTTTTTAACATATTCTAAAAATTATCCGGAAAAACACAGACGAAATTTGATAATCCGATCGAACATTCGAATCCCCAAAACAACCCAGAAAAATTCAACTCTTGAAAAAATATTAAAAATACCCAGGAAAACCAGCACTGTATTTTATGAATTACTGTACAAATTTGGATGCCACAAAAGACAAAACGGCCGCGCTTCCGCCGCACGAGCCATGCTCGTGCCGCGGAAACGCGGTGGTAAAATTGAATTAGGTCCATGAATTTTACAGTAATTCCTAGAAAACCCTGCTTGATTTTCTGGATATTTTTAATCTTGAAAAATCCATAATTTTAAAATCTGGACAGAGAGCATGGGTGTGTTAGGATTTCGGGTTCGTTCGGAGTTCAAAATCCGTCTAGACTTCGCCTAAGGCTCTAGCTAGGCTCTGATACCAGTGAAAGGTTCCTAGGCACCCTAAAGAGGTCTCATGAGGCATCGGACATGCCATTTCAAAAAAATTGGTGCCGAGAAACCCTAGACTACGGATCGTTGCTAGAATTTTAGGCGAAAAGAAAAAGCTAGTTAACAAATTAACTAAAGGTCGGAAGCTACAACCTTTGTAGATCCGGATTTCCACCTCCTTAGCTCCACATGATCATGCCCTCGCTGTCCATCACGAATCCTCGACTCATTCGTCGGCTTCATCGGAATAATGTGCGGAATAGGTCGTCGGCTTTGTGTCAAAGACGATCTACGTCGAGGTTGCACTAGTTCAAGCTCCGACTTCACAAAGTTGTGAAACTTGTGAAGACAACACCCAAAACAACTTGGCAAGAGGTAGAGGGTGAAGAAATAGGAGATGGGTTCACTTTAGATTTGGAATTTTCTCACTAGAACTCAAGTTGCCATTGGAGTAGCAAGCTTGAAGAAGAAGAAGAAGATGAGCTAGTTATGATAAGTCTTGTGTTAAAATGAATAATAATTCAATACTTATCATAACTTGACTAAGGTTAAGTGTAGAGAATAAACCATGGTGAATTAAGTGGGTTAGGGTTAAGTAAGATGACAAGAATGGTTGCAAAAGTCAAGGGTTCAAGAAGCTTCAACATAAAACAAGAATTGCCACCATTCTCATCTTGAATTTATCCATATAAATAAACAAATAAATGAATGAATAAATATGCAAAACCCTAATTACAAAATAACCATGGTTTAATTCTATTCATTTAACCATATGATAAGTATCATCAAACATGATATAAAAAGGTACACAAAAATATATCATATATACAATGTGCAAATCAAGTGAGAAAAATCCGTTTAAAGTGAACCTATACTAGTTAATGCAAAGTAATATATCAAATATATAATTATACATTAAATCATTAAATCAACACTTGATTCAATGATCCGGTCATGGCACATAACCGACTAGTATTCAATGCATCGATTTATCGAATCAATGATTCGATAACTAGGTCATATCTCATATAACCAATCGAAACATTAAACGCGAGAATGAAATGCGGTATCACATACACGCATTATTATCGCTCCCGCACATATCTCATATGCGCTCCTATTTCGTTTTGCTTGAGCTAGGAAACCTCTGTGTAGGACTCTAAAGACTCGTCAATACGCCGGTAGCAGATGATGATCATATCAAGCACCCATAAGCCGCAAGCAGTCTGCCAAACGTAACGGCCACCCGGGTATTGAGCGATCAGAAGATCGACGAGCTAGCCCGCTCACACTCCTGTGAATCCGACCAGTAACACTTACCATACAGTCCGGTCTCTTCGTCTGATATGTCGCATATCAAGTCTAGGGGTGGTAAACGTCAGACCCTAATAACCCGATAAGTCGTGCCGATGTGAGGCTCATAACGGGTCGAGAAACTACTGGTAACACTTACCAGCAAATCTCTGATCAGCCCTGGCCAGGGACTTCCCTGTTACGGCCAATCGAGCACAGCACAACATCAACCCCCAATACCGGGAGAGACGAAACCCCTCCTATCGCTCATTGCCTCCATGTGACTCGGGACTGTGCCCAAAGACCACCATTTTGCACGCCCTCATGGACGTGGTAAGGTGGAGATCAAACCACAGTGGGAATCACACAAGACTCTATGACGATCTCGGGTCTACAGATTATCCTGTACAAGTGTCACCTGAGAACTGCCATCTGACGTGAGGTATAATACTATCTGGGAGTTCTCGGCGAGTCCGTCCAGTGTACTCAGTCTCCACTGAGCACCCGTACACCATCTCTGATGTCAAACACCAATGGATATGGGATCATCCATCGCCCATCACATGGGTCGAGAAGCGTATACGCTAGTCTACACTGGTATATCGATGCCCCGTCTCGATACACCCACGACTAGGGACCTTGAAGGATGTACTTATGGACTACCATGTCCCCACTAGTATGATCCGCATCACAGTCCAGGTAGTCAAGTACACATCCTAAGGGCTTTACCAACATGTAACTATAAGACAGTATAAAGAGACTAGTGTACATGTTAAGATAAAGAGTAACCAGATAGCATACTATCATATCGAGCAAGAAAGCCATCTCTATATATGTCCAAGCATCCAATATAATATACAACATCTGTACAATACTGGCCTCTAGGGCATACATACAACTAACACTGGTCGTGCCCCAAAAGAATATTATACAACAGGCAGTGACGGCAGTCCACAAGTTGGACGCTCGCCCCGCAATATCAAATGTACAAATAAACACAAACTGTACTACCATTGCACACTGCTATCCACCACGACAAATCCGCAACATCACAGCACAACACAGAACATCAACGCGAATGTCACGTTCGCAAACCCGTCTAAAAGAACTATAGCAATCAGACGCGGTTTACCGATCAAATGACATTCCCGGTCGGAGATATAATGTAAGCACTGTAAACTAACGTGTTCAAATTTCGATCGACCAAATATCATAAAGTGGGCCCCACGACTTACTGGTGAACATTAACAAAACCTGGGCCCAAAAGATATATACCAAAAAGCCACAATTTCCAAATCAAGCCAACTGAGAAAATTTGATGCACTGTTCCCTCTAAAGAGCGGCGGTTCTGCGGTCAAACCCTAGGTTTAACCGCGGAAGCGCGGCGCTTTGGTGGGATCACGTGACCATTTTTTCTCAGTAGTCTTAAAAAACCCTGCACAGTATTCTGTGACATGTAAAATTATTTTAGGAGATCATTTGAAATCGACAGAAACTGTGAGCATGGAATTTTGTAGTTTTCGATTTCCGGTTCGATCGATGTTTTAAACGCGTTAGCACAAGTTAGCATAGCAAAATGGTTAGGCTCTGATACCACTATAAGTCTACGCTAGCGCCCCGGCAGTCTACAGACGCCAAATGCGGAACAAAAAACTTTTGACTGGCGCTATCGTATACTTTAACCCGGATATGCCATTATTGCTAAACTAACAAACTGTAAAGAGTGTAGAAAGGTTATACCGAACGATCCGAGTCCTTCATTCTTTAACCATCATCCCACGCTCCGTTGCGGCTGCTCCGATCTCATCGATCTCCAATATGCTCGTCCAGGTGGCACCACGTCTCTGATTCTTTAAACGGGCTCCCGCCTCTGACTTGAGGCAACTCGATCGTCAAGTTTGCTAAAAGAGACGACCAAGAATGATGTAGAGAATGAGTAGATGACTTTGTCTCACTTCGTCCAAGTCCGTGGACGATCGGTTAATGAAGTTGCCGAGGGAATCGGGTGATGGAATGAAATGAGCTGTGAATTCCATACACCCCAAAATCTATCATAATCTTTTAGCAAATGAAAACCATCAAGTGAATGAGAGAGAGGAGGGGGCCGGCCACTTTATATGCAAGAGGGAGGTGATGGTAGGAGCAAATGGTGACCATAAGACATGAAGCTTCTCACAAAATATCTTAAGCTTAACAAAACTCATTAAAGCTAAAGCATGACTCACAAACCTAGTCATCATGCATTAATGAACCATTAAATGCATCCAATGAAAACTCAACACCAATTAATCCTAGTCACCTCATCTAGAACCTTCTAGAAGAATCCACACTCATCTCAAGAAAAGACAAATCCGTCTTTAACCGAATGTTAAAAGACGGCTGATAGAAAACTGGAAACTGGCAACTTCCAAAAGTGATCCTGAAACGAATTTCAGGATAACCCCGAAACTGTATAAATATACCCGCATTTGTATTACGACCGAATACAAATGCAACTGAGACAAAGATATTATACCTACTCAATATAATACTTGGATCCGGCTTAAACCAAAGTCGACCAGTATCATCTGCCCGAAAAATAACACGTGCGTAAACGCACGTGCATTTTCCGAACCCTGCCATAAAACCATACGGCCTCTACAATAGTTTCGCTCGAACTTGGGAAACTGTCTGTGGGGGACTCTAATGACTCGTCAGTACCCTGGCAGTGGGTTTAACCACAAACCGTCAGCGGCACTAGCAATGCGTAACGGCTGCCCATGGACTGACCTCAAGGGAGGCCGATGAGCGAACTCATCCGGAAACCCTACTGAGCCTAATAGTGACAATGTATATACAGTCCGGTCCGTTCGTCTATGAGTATCGCATATCTGCCTAGGGGGCTAGTAACGTCAGACCCCCATTAGCAGTATAAGTCGTGTCGGAGTGAAGCCCAATAACACCCTGAGATACTACTGGAGTACCTACCAGTAAATCTCCTGCCACGGCCGTGGGCTTTGTGTAATGGCTCTCCTAGACACAGCACGATCTCGCCCCCAATACCGGGAGAGACGAATCCCCTGCCGATCCGCTCATGTGCCTCCATATGGCTCGGGACTGTACCCAAAAACTACCTGTTTGCACGACTCCTTTGAGCCGTGGTAGGGTAGAAATCAAAGCACAGTGGGAACTCACACGAGACAAATGACGACCTCAGGTCGATGAACTAACCTGTACACATGTCACCAGGGAACTGCTATCTGACGATAGATATAGTACTAACTAGCAGATTCCCGGCGAGTCCTGTCCGGTGTACTCATAACCCAATGAGCACCTGTATACATCTTAGGTGATCCAACTGACACCAGTGGCTTGTGAGACCGGCCACCGCCCCTCGTCGGGGTCTCGACTGTACACACTAGTCTACTCCGGAGTATCGATGCCCTGTCTCGAAACTCCCACGACTAGGGACCATAATTAAGGATATGCGTATAAACCACCCAACTCTCACGTATATGATCGCCATCATACTGTTGGTGGTAAAGCAAGATCCTAAGGGCTCTATCAAAGTGTAACATGTAATCAGTCACCTGAACATGTACACGACTGATAAAGGCAAACCAGATAGCATACTATCATCTTGAGTAAGACTGTCCTACCGGTATAGGTCCTCCGCAATCATTGCAATCACGTACCTGCGATCCAATAATTGACTATGAGGGCACTATCTCCAACATGACCTCTTTAGCGAAACTAGCAGATGCTACAAACTCGGTTTGTCTTTTGATTGTTTCTATAGTTTTTGCTTTGCATAGTGGTATTTATGAAATATCCTGCACCTTATTCGATAAGAAAAGAGCCAACGATCCCTTCACCGGGAGTGACCTCTTTAGAAAAACTAGAAAAGGCCTCAAAAACATTCCATTAAAAATCACTCGATTCTACAACGATATCAAGTTCATTACACAAAGGGTTTTCTTAAAAACCTATCGTAGCCCTCCGTCATTTCAGATAAGTACTACTTAGTATTCGTGCTGCGGTAGTTTGGCATTCGTCAAGGCGTAGTGTACGGTAGCTAACTATTTCTTATCTGCTAGCATACGATGCGATTGGATTAGGGTATTCATACGGCGTTCTTTGGCATTCGTCAAGGGTCGTGCGGGTGGGTTTAATTCAATCAGGAAATGTACGGATTGAACTTGGCTAGCGGACTATGGGTTGTTTGGCATTCGTCAAGGTCATAGCACGCTAGGGGTAAAATATTATTGGGAATTTCAAGTGTTGAAATTTGCAATGAGATTGCATACCTTCTATGAGATAGTTGGATCCCGATACCCGCTGCGAGTAAGAGTTACTCCTGGGAGAGTTTTACACATTACAATTAGCCGATTAAGTAGGTATCTAGAAAGGTGTCAACGGGGTTACGCCTGTGGGAAAATGAGGTTTACTTTAATTAGGTCCGTGCGAAAGCACGGGGAACCTCCCTCAAAGTACCGGCACTGGCCTGGCTGAAAGATTGGCGAACTTGTAGGGTGTAATTAATCCCGGCTAGTCTTTCCTTTTAGGGTTTGAAGGAAGATTTGACTAAAACAGTGGGAGACATCCTGATTAGATAAATTGATAACCAATCTAATCTTGTAAAAGCGCACGCTGAGTGTTTTCTTCTCTCTCTCTCTCCTGGTTACGACTATGTCACGCCTTAATCAAGATAATAATATGGATGTATTGACCGAACCCGCTTGTTATACTGTGCTAAGGAACGTTGGTTCCGCTCTAACTTATAATTGTTATAAGACAGAGCAGGAAATTGGGGATTACCAGAATTCCCGTGCCGCCTAAACGAAGAAAGTGCATGCTGATGCATCTTCTTCGGGTGTGTTCGTTATAGAGAACTGTTTCTCAGTATCCTTTACGTCCTGGGTATGAGATACCGGATCAGGATCCCGCAAATGTAATTTATTACATGGTCTACAGATAGGTAGAGAACTGAGAATGGGTGATAAGTTTCTAGAGTTGGAAACGGTGCAAGTGTTGCAGCCAAGTCTGTTTAGTGAGGTTTGAAAATTCCAAGATGAGGGTTAGGGTTTTCCTTGAGTTGGGATGGTGTAATTGAGATGTATTAGTGACTTCAAACCCTTTTGGTGATAAAACATAGACCAAACCAGAGTTAAAACCCTAAACTTGAAACTTTAGATTTTCAAATGTCGGTTTTGTGTTTAATTGGTGACCTACAGGGAATCTGGAGTGATCCGAGACCTTTACAAGAAAATCAAACAACCTCAGAGACCTAGATTGAACACTACGAGACCACCCTATGAAGACGAACCCAAACGGAGCACTTTGGGCCGAGCTCACCTATTTTTAGGGTGATGTGGCCGGGTCAATTTGGGTATTGGTGTCTAAGTTTGGTCTGTAGCTCAGTTACTTCATATAAAACACCACTGCATTGCTTGTTTAGCCTAATTTCACCTGACCAAAAATCTGGGACTAGATTTCTGAGTTGCTGTGTAACATTTCAGAAAATATAAAATATTATTTTTGGAATTTAATATTAAAATAATATATTTCCCGAAAACTGCCCGATTTGCGAAATTGGGGTTTTCGAAATAGGATATAAATATATACCGATAATTGTGAAATAAATGGAAATTAAAATGATTTATTCATTTAAAAATATATTTAAAGGATTTGGCATTTTTAAAATTTATTATATGCAGTTTGGATAAAAACCCGATTAGTGCACTGCTAATCACAATTAAGCCAAATCCGTGTTTCTACAGTTTTCCATGGCTAGTGCACCATGTCATGTTACATTTGGTTACATGTTGTTGCATTTGTGTTGTTTTATGGGTATTATTTGATTTGGGTTTTAAATAAAAGAAAAAGAAAATGAAAAGAGTAAAAGGGTAATAAATTGTATGAGAGAGAGTTAGAATAAGAGAGGAGAGAGAGAGGGGGCTGCCATATCACCATTTTGTTTCTTCATCTCCTTTTTCTTCCCCATCTTCCTCCACTTCAACCCATGAAATCATCTAAAAAGCTTCATCAAAACCCTAAACCCCTTTCTTTAAAATTGATCCCCTCTTCACCCTCTACACTTTGGACCAAGAAAAGTTTGATTTTGATGACTTGGAGAAGCTAGGGTTTTTCTTGGGTTGCCCTAATGAGGTAATTTCATCACCATTAGCATAGTATTTCATTCACATTAGTGTCTATACATGTTTAGAAGTGATTGAGTGATGTTTAGGGTGGTTTGGAAAATTCAAGTTAGGGTTGGAGGGAATCTTGAGTGGTGATGTGTAATTGAGGTTAGTAGAGACCTTATAACCCCTGTAGGGATCATATACTGACCAAAACCTGAGACTTAACCCTCAGAATACGAACTTAGAAACCCCGACATCGGATAATTGTGTGAATTGTGAGGGTATTTTGGAATCTGCTAACACCCGGGGACCTTAAATCACGACCCGAAATATTAGCTCATGACCAGCACTTAAATCACGCCACGTCTAAAGGCGTAACGTAATTCAAGTAAGCTGAAACCCAGAAATCAAAACCTTTTTAAGAAAATAAAGGAGGTGAAGTTTTGAAATAAAGGTATAATAAAATCAAGTTTTCTTAATGCATAGAAAAGGAACATGAAAATGTAAGTGAAATTTGCTAATTTGAAAATGTGTTTCGTCTTTTAAAAAAATTTGGGCAGCACCTCCTTTGTATATTTTGATCCAAAACCATAAATACATAATAAGGATAATGACATCCCCAAGCGGGAGCTAGCTCTTCGCCAAACGGCGGATCACAACCACACAAGACAGTATATGCAAGTATACGACGCCCAACGACGAAGTTCACCACAAAAGATAAAGAAATAAGCAAGACATCAAAACCAAAAGTAATGGAAAACCCCTCGCTCTAAATCTCGCAACCACAATCTCACTAAGTCTCATTACTTATACAATTTACTAATTTTGATTGATGGAGTTAACTAGATACAATATGAAATATAAATACAAGAGTGGGTACGATACAAATGTCCCACCTACCAATGCAAAACACCCGAATGCAACTGTATGCCAGCGAAGCCGCTATTGATCCAAGAGGTCAACCTGCAAGAACTGTGGCACAACGGGGGTGAGTTGCCAACTCGTGAGTAGAAAAATATCAACAGATAGAAATCGAATAAACAATGACTTCTAGGTCAATTATATCATAAAGGTAATACTATGATATCTAGGGTGACCGTATCTGTATATATGCCAAACAATACTCAAAGTCTATAAGTATGCGGATATCATCCAACCATATAGTAAATGTACGTATGCATGTGGATCTCGTCCACCCATATAATCAATGTATGTATGCGTGTGGATCTCGTCCACGTGTCAACCAATGACATAACATCATGCATGTAAATATCATAAAAGCATATGCATGAAGGTATGAGGATATAAATCAACGTGTGTCCCTCGCGACACATCAAAATCATGGAACCTGGGTGTCCAGCATCGACACTCGAAACATCATGAAAACCTGTGTCCAGCATTGACACGTAAATCCTCATATCTTTCAGGCTCCGTCAGTCCGGATCGGCCTATATCATCTCTCGACTCCGGTCGGTATCCTCCGGATATCCTCCGAGCCCAAATACTATCACCGATGGGTAGTGCTCCCCTGCCAGGCTCACCGTCTAACAATACGAGTCTTCTTTCCCCGGGGTACCTCACCGGGTCCACCATGTATTCGCAGACGGTGCCTACCGCTCCTCGAATCGGTGTTCACATGCCACTCTCAGAACCGAGAAAACACATGGTGGACGCACTGAAATATCATATCAAGAGAAACCGGGTTTTTAAAACAGTACATGCTTTCTTTTAAAATAGCCATGGTTCTCAAATCCAGAAATCTCATGAAAACAACATATCTTAATGCGTAAAAGCGTAAAGCATGATGTATGCGACATATGATAGAAATGTAAGCATATCCGTATATCATGCAACATGGAACCGTAATATGCACATGTCGAGGGAAAACCACTCTTTTAAATGAATCTAGTTTTTAAAATATATCATGTGGTTCCTAAATCTCCAAAATCGAATGCAATATCGTATAAAGGTGCATATGTGTATATACGCAAGTATGGACGTACAAATGTGTATGTCCGCAAGTATGGGTGTACAATATGTATGCACGCAAGTATTGTGTACAATATGTATGTATGCCAATATGCGAAGAGTCATATCATGATGCAGCAATCCTACTGTGTAGTGACATGGCAATTATCGATGATAAAGTGTGTGAGCCTACAATCTGTGTATGTGTAACATACGCATCATCGATAATGGTGCAAGTGTACAATCACAGGTATAAGTAATGCAATGGGAATAACATGAATGCTAAGGTAAATCATATGCAAATGCTGACGGGTATACGTATCTATCATGACCGAGTCGGTGAATCTATCAATCGGCATCCAGCCTCACAACATCGCGTACGGTACAATCCATCGTACGACATCCTCTAGTCAAGGGTATGGATCAATCATCAAGTCAAACTCATCACGCACGGAAAAATCATCGTACGGCGGCATTAAAACATTTGGGATCCTATCATCCTATACGACCATGAGGGGTACGGACCTAATGTCTCGTACGACATATCACACATGATTCACGACATTCTATATATCTATATACCTATTTCCAAGTCACATCCATAACAATCTCATATCGGGGGACCGGCAAGGTATCAATCATCTCAATCGACTCGCATCCGTATACCAACATATCATCAAATCATCATATCGCATCATATATTCTTTTCATCGCATTTATATCCCACATCAAGTCAAAGTTACAACTATATTCTACCTTTACTATAAGCATACGTATCTAATCTAACATACACACCCGAACCATACAATCAGCTTTTTAAAAGATTCGAATCGTAGTTTTGAAAGTAGGGGATACGACGTTTTTAAGGAAAATATATCATTTGAAAATCCGTAACGTCCCTCAAGATATCTGTTTAAAAGATGCATAAGATTCTTTAGTTTATAAAGAAGTATGGTTTTGATGACGTATCTACGTTGGCTATCTAGTCTTATAGTACCCTAAACGGCAATATCGTCAAACGTCATCCTCAAATCCCGTCATCACATACTAGTCGTATCATATCACTTCTAACTATCCTTAGTTTCTAATATGGTTCTCTATCTACCTTTTTACTCTATCTATAGTATTCTATTAAAGGTTTCACTAACCATAATCTATATATAAATCGGTTTCCATCAAAGTGTGCGGGGGTGCTATACGTGTTGGATATAGTGCCCTCAAAGTCAATTATTGGATCGCAGGTACGTGATTGCAATGATTGAGGGAGGACCTATACCGATATGAAAGTCTTGCTCGAGATGATAGTATGCTATCTGGTTTGTATTCATCATCGTTTACATGCTTTAGTTCTCTATTGCATGTTGATAAAGCCCATAGGATTCTTGCTTGACTGCCAGCAGTATGATGGCGATCATATACGTGGGAGCTGGGGTCTGTAAGCACATCCTTAAAGTGTCCCTAGTCATAGGAGTTTCGAGACAGGGCATCGATAATCCAGAGTAGACTAGTGTATACAGTCGAGACCCCGACGAGGGGCAATGGCCGGTCTCACAAGCCATTGGTGTCATTGGTTCACCTAAGATGTATACAGGTGCTCATTGAGTACACCGGACAGGACTCGCCGGGAACATGCTAGTTGGTATTATATATATCGTCAGATAGCAGTTCCCAGGTGACATGTGTACAGGTTAGTTTGTCGACTTGAGATCGTCATTTGTCTCGTGTGAGTTCCCACTGTGCTTTGATTACTACCCTACCACGCTTAAAGGAGACGTGCAAACAGGTTTTAGTTGGGTACAGTCCCGAGCCACATGGAGGCAGTGAGAGGATCGTCGGGGATTCGTCTCTCCCGGTATTGGGGGTTGATGTCGCACAGTGCACGGGTGGCCATCACTAGAAATCCTCGGCCGAGGTAGTGGAGAATTACTGATTTGGATCAGTAGTTTCTCAGGTGGTGATGTGCTTCATACCGACATGAATTATCGCGTTATTAGGGGTCTGACTTAATCCACCCCCCTAGACTCGATATGCGATACTCTTAGACGAACGGACCGGACTGTACGGATATTGTCACTGTCAGGCTCAGTAGGGTTTCTGGATGAGTTCGCTTGTCAGCTTCCCTTTCAATCAATACATAGGCAACCGTTACGTACAGCTTGTACCTCTGACGTGATAGTGGTTATACCCAGTGCCAGTGTGTTGATGAGTCATTAGAGTCCTCCACAGACAGTTTCCCAAGTTCGGGCGAAACGTTGTAGAGGCCGTATGGTTTTATGGCAGAGTTCGGAAAATGCACGTGCGTTTACGCACGTGTCATATTTCGGGCAGATAATACTGGTAGGATTTGGTTTAAGCCAGATCCAGTATTATACTGTGTAGATATAATATCTTTGTCTCAGTTGCATTTTTATTCGGTCGTAATACAAATGCGGGTATGTTTATACTGATACGGGGTTGTCCTGAAATTCGTTTTAGGATCGCTTTTGGAAGTTGCCGGTTTCCAGTTTTCTATAACCCGTATTTAACATTCGGTTAAATATGGATTTATCTTTTCTTGATGAGTGTGGAAGGTTCTAGAAGTTTCTATATGGTGACTAGGATGATGAGGTGGCTAGTGAGTCATTAGTTCTTTAATGGTTGCATTTAATGAAAGGGTGACTAGGTTAGATGAATCATTCTTGCATTAAAGTTAATGCAAGGTATTTATTTGACTCACCCATTCATTTAATGTTATGGTTACCCTCCTTGCTTCCTACACTCACCCCACCACCTCCTTATAGTGGCTGGCCCTTCATTGTGAAGGCATGGTTGTTCATTTGATAAAAAAGATTATAGTTCATGGAAATTAATCTACTCATTTCCCATTTACCCGATCCAAAAGGCAACTTCATTAACCGTTTGTCCATGGCTTTGGACGAAGTGAGACAAAGTGTTCTACTCATTCTCTACATCAATCTTTGTAACACCCTAGGATGTGTTTAGTGGCTAATTATATTTTAATATGTGATTTTAATAAAAAGTTTACCAAATTGATTTTCAAATAATTTTTCCAATTTAATAAATATTTTTCAAAAATTTTGCCAAGCTTGCAAAAACTTGTGCATGTAAACTAGTGTTAAAATTTGGGTTAAACCATGTTTAACAACCATGGTGGATTAAACCTCCCTATTATTAAGTTAAAATGATTTTTCTTTAGGGTATTTTTTTTAAATGAAAAAGGGATTTAAAATGTATTTTGGTTGACTTGAGAGAGAGAGAGAGAGGGGTGCATCATGGCAAGCCCATGCTTGCATTTAATGTGGCAAGAGAGAGAGGGAGAATGGGGGGCTTGACCTTATGCATCATTATTTCTTTTATTGCAACACTCTCTCATTTCTCACTCACTCTCTCACTCTCTCTCACACACACACTCTCAGCTTCAGCAACAGCAGAAGTTGCAGCAGCAGCAGCATCCAACAACAGCAACAGAGCAACAACAGCAACTACATCAGCAATTCCAGCAGCAGCAGCTCAGCCCCAGCAGCCCCAGCACATGTAGCAGCAGCCGAGCAGCCCCAGCACCAACACCATCAGCAACAATAACAACATCAACAGCAACAACAAGCATCAGCATCAGCAGTAGCAACAACAACTTCTGGAACAGAAACCGTTTCTATAGCAGCTTCTTCTTCTTCTCTTCTTCTCCTGACCCAGCGTCGTAGGGTCAAGTGAGGTATAACCTCTGAGCTTCACTTGCATGTATGCTTGACTTGTGTGTCGGTTTAGCTTATTAGTGTAAATTTGTGATGTTTAGTGTAAGCTTTGCTTAGGCAAGGTTAGTTTTGGTTAGACTAAGTTAGTTAGGTGCTATTGGAGCAAAGTAACCTAAGTAAACCCCAGATTGCACAGATATACCCTAAGTTTGCAAATTCTGACTTTTTAAGCAAAAACTTAGCTTTTTGATATCTGCTGTTACCCCAGTAAGTTCAGAATAATATTGAGTGGACTGTGTTCATACCAGAATACTGCAATTTATACCGCCCATTCTTACGCTCGTGTGTTTATAGGTAGGTGCTTTTTATCCGTGTTTGTTACATATTTGCAGGATACAGGTTCTCGGTTCTAAAACGGTGAAATTCATGGAAAACACGACAAAATCCGGGTTCCTGCCAACCACTGATAAAACACGGTCTCCGCTCTTCATCTGTATGCTGCCAGATACCAGTTTAGGAAGACAAAATGTCAAATCAATGTCATCCTCATGCACAAGGCTCAATGGTAGCACCAAATCCAAGAGATCTACGCGGAGCTCGAGGCAATCATGACAAAAGCATCCACAAAAAGTCCACCTTTCCTCAACAGAAATTCTGCAAGAATTGTGAATGTATTTTCAGAAAATATATGTACCAAACAGCTGAAAACACCAAACCAGGAAAGTGCCCAAAACCCGAGGATCCAATTCCCCAACATTGCCGCGTTTCCGCGGCCAATAGGGGGTATTGGCCGCGGAAACGCGGCCGTACGGTGGCCTCTCTGCGCAATCTTTTGGGGTTATTTTTGGTATTTCCCATGTGGTCTGGTGGTTGCCCTAGAACTCCATTCTCCTGCCTATAAATACAGCAGAACTTGCCAAAGCCAAGGGTCATTCTTTGTTCTCCATTCTTTTGTAGGATTTAGTTCTTTTTCTTCTTCTTCTTCATTCCTTTTCCATTAAAATGTAGTGAGAGCTTTTGAGTGGGAGATTAATGAAGATGAGGGCTTTGTATCATTCTCTTGTGTTTCTTCTTCCCCTTGAGATTTTTGCTTTCTCTTGCTCATTCAACCTCTTCATTGAGCTTGAATGGGTAAGGGTTAGTTATTGATCTCAAGGGTCGTATTTTCTCACGGACTAGCACTTCATTTCACATGCGTTTTCTACCCTTCCCTTGATCTTGCAATCTCTTCATTGAGTTTGCAAGTTTAAGGGTTGGCTATTGAGCACATGCTTGTCTTGAGTCCTAGTTCCGTATTCTTTTTATCGCATTTTATTATTCGCAATTTATTACCTTGTCTTTTATTACTTGCTTTTATTTCATGCATTTTATTCATGCTCTTTAATACTTGTATCTTTTCTTTTCCTTGTTCTTTTCTTTTTGTTCTCTTTTGTTCATTTTATGAATGTTGTAATTATTGTTGTTGTTAAGAATTAATACGGTATTGTAAGTTAACACATTTCTTTGCCAATTCCTTTTCCCGTTATTTTCCATTTGAACTTCGCCCAAACCATACACAAGCGCTCCGTTAGGCACCGTACCCTGACAAGGTAACGGTGATTCCTAACCACGACCGGTTGCGTTCGGTTTGGCCGGAGGCGAAGGCAAGAGACAAGAACGGAAGGACAAGGGTAAATAAGCCGGATTCCACGAATACCGCGCTTAAATCCCCTAATCCACGTTGTTGCCGATTGCTTAGCTTCAATTGGTCAAGACTCGGCTCAAAGGTTTTTGAGTACGGATTTCTTAGCTTACAATCTCGTATTTTCTTAACAACTTTATACTTGCAGATAAACACATAGGTTAGATTGAACAAACAACTCACAGATTCTTTAATTGACTCGTCTAAGACAAGAAGGTAAGATACACCATCTCCCTGTGGACCGACCCGTGCTCACCGGCTAGCTGCAAAGCGACACCGTCCTGATCGCGGTTACACTTAATTTCTTTGAACATCCGACACGCCAAAAGCGTGTGATCAAATGGCGCCGTTGCCGGGGAGACGGTAGCGTATTTTCTTTCTTGTTATTCGGGTTAATATTCTTTTTGTATATAAAAAAAAATATATATTTTTTTTTTTGGACAATATTTTTGTGGGCAAGTGTGCAGATTTTTGCAGATTTGCAAACTGCGATTGTGGGAGCAAAGTGTACATTCAAAGTTAAGGTGATTACGGAGTACAGTGCCAAAGATCCGGGTAGTTTGACCCGCGCAAGCGAACCTTTCAAGCTTACCGGACTCGATTCAACGGGGGTTTCTTAACCCAAAACATAAACGGTACGTACTTTACTAACACCTTCTTCTCAAATCCGACGCTTTCAATATACTATTCTTTTGCAGGATTCTTTGCAAGTTCGCTAGCAAACGCCAAAATTGACTAACCCGTATTTGTTGCAGCGCCGCGCTTAAAATAAAAAACGATTGTTTGATTCTTTATAGAATTTTTGAATTGCGCATTGCATACATTAATACGGACTTAAGGGCAACCGAACCCCACAACATACGGTAAAGGATTTCATCACCTTTTCCGTGGCCCACAAATCACGAACTTGCGCATAACGTCTACCCACACAAAATTTAAAAGAAACTAGACTTTAAGCCTTAAGGACTTCGCGCTCACTAGGAGAAGTTGACTGTGTTTAGAAGCTTGCTTAACGGTATATTGTTTACGGGGTGTCTAGGAAAGTGTTAACGGCGAAACCGCCAAAAGAGAAAGGGTTATTTAATTAAGGAACTTCGCGAAAGCGTTGGAAAACCTCCCCTTATCTCTGCACTTACCTGGCCTCGTGATCAGTGTATCTTGAGCCTGTTTCTCGACACAGTTTTACTTCGACAATCAAGTTCTGGAGCAGGTCTAGTTGACCTAGGTTAACCCTAGAACGATTAGGTGTGTGGTATTTTTTGTGTCGTGATTATTTTTGTCCATATTCTTTTTGTGTGTATACTTCATTCTTTTGTTAATATTTACAAAAACAAAAAAAACTAAAAAAAAAATTTCACATTCTTTTTCCCTCCTTTTCTCTTCCTTTCATTCCTTTTCTCATCATATCATAGGTACTCCATCTCGCAAAACTCTTGCCGAACTTTGGTACCCACAACCGGACATTACTTCTTACGGTTCTTGCTTTGGCCGAATATCGAACGACCCCTCCATGCCAAAAATTTCATTGAGAGATCGGATAGACGCGTCTAGGACAAACAATTTGACTCCGCAATTCACTTCGTATCAACCATTTCAAACAGTCACCCCTTCTTACGTTGATACCCCTTCTTCGAGTCATGTTGCAATTCCAAGACCTATGTCTATTGCAGAACGTATTGAACAATCTCGTAGCCGATCTTTCACTCCTTTCACCACTTCAAATTCTTGGGATCAACAATTTCATTCACATTCTTATCCCAATGTTGATCCCACTCCTGTCCAGCCATTCAATTCCTACCAATCCTACCCTACTTTTGCACCTTCCCTAGACATTGCTTCAGAACAGCCTTTTGGGAGTTTTCAGTATCCAAATAACTTTGAATCATTTACTGAAACCCCTTCACAAACCATGTCTAGTCTGGAACAGTCGTTGGAAGATTTTAGGGTAGCGTCAAGCCAACAAATGATGGATTTGAATGCGTCCATGGCCGCCCTCATACAACCTAGTGATCCGGTAGCTAGTTTTCAACTAGCTCCAAATTTTTCAATGTATGATGAGGCGGCAGGACAGGCTGTGAATTTGAGTGGAGCGAGTGAAATGTACCCCCTTCCAAATCCAACCTACCCATCCCAAATTGAATCCCACACCTCCTGTTTTGAAAGTCTATCGAGTATCCCACATGATTTATCAATTGAAGATAGAATGATGAATGAGTTGTGCGACTTCGTAGTGTTTGATTTGGCCGATTGTGAAGGGTCTCTTCCAAGTGAAACCGATCCTAAGCCTTTTGACCATTACACCTCCACTTTAGAACCTGAATCGATTGATATCCATGCTTTTGTAGAGGTGTCAGAGAATTTTGATTTTCACTTGATCGAGGATATCGACGCTGGGAATATTTTGGATGATGAACCCATAGATTTGGCTGAGTTTTTCTCTTCAAATCATCATCCCGAGTCATTACATGTTTTTCCCGAACCTCATATGCATCTGGATTTTGAAGAGAAGTGCATGGATGTGCTAAATTTTGAGGAGAATATTGAGGATAGTTTTGAGGATGAACCAGTTTTGCTTGATGAGTCGGATTTTCCAATTCATCCTGTTCCTTTCACTGACTGTGTACACCCTCCAGAACCCTTAACCGATACCCTTCCTCAACCACTTCCCTCCATCCTTTCCATCATTCCGACCTTGCAAGAACCCGTCTCATTTACATTTCATATGTCTGGTTTACCAAGTTCGGCGTACCCATGGTTTCTTACGAATCTTGAGGGATTCGACCCAATTTCTCGACGAGTAAATATATTAGCACAATCACTTTTCACACATCGCTCATCACAAATTGTGCTAATCTATTTACTCCATTTGCACCCTCAAGTTCGTATTCCACATCTTTTTCCCTTCCGCCATTCTTCTTCCTCTCATATACCGAGACCATATCCCGCTTCTCTCCGCATATGGTCTCGCGTATTCTCCATCTCTTTTCTCTACGCCTTCTTCCACCAACCGGTACATTATAGCGATAAAATCTTTGAATGGTTGGTGTTAACTTTTGGCCTGTGTAAGGCCTTGTATAGATGGATACTGTTCTTTCCCCCCTAATCCTGAATTTCAACGCTTAACAGTGGAAACACTGTTTTACTTAAGTTTGGGGGGGACATTTTTTTGTATATATTTTTGGTTTTCCTTTTTTTGTTTTGTATATAATTTGTTTTTAGGAAGCACCGGCAATTTTGACCCTCTTGGTATAGCCTGACTGTGAGGGCACTGTCAAGTTTAAGTTTGGAGGTGTGCTCGGTAAGCTTTCTTCCTTCGCATTCATTTATATATTCTGCATTTGCATACCTTATTAAAAACCTATAAAAATCAAAAATTTTCCAAAAATATAAAAAAAACTTTTTTTTCAAGTTAGCTTGTGGAAGAACTCTGATTCAACATTCGACGGTTTTTGTTTGAAAAGATAGGAATAACTAAATCCTATGTTTGGATTTTGAAAACCTGAAAGATAACTCTCCTTTGAAGTTAACTATAGCTGATATACGTCTTTACATTACACTACACGTGTTGTGAGTCTTGGAAATTAGATGACAAGTCTTTTATGTTTAAAAAAAAACTTTTAAATAGATAAATGATTTTCTGAGGATCAAATAGGTTTGTTCTGAAATAAGTAATATATCAAGAATAGTTTATGAAGTAAGTGAATATGAAGGAATGTTATTGATGCCTTAATTGGAACTAAGTCTGAAAAATAACCCATCTGAAACTTGATTGGAATGATTACACACCGAACCCACTAAACACGTCTTTTATCCAAAAAATAATTGAACTACCGGTTATATCTCCGTTCGTATTGAATCATCATGTTTTTCACGCCAAACTGTCTTTTGTTTTTGGACCTAGGTAACTTGAGTAATTAAGTCCGTTGGGGTGTTTCTACACCTAATGCCCTAAAACCAACTGGTTTGGGTGCATTGGCCCAAAGCTCGCTAAGAAGCCTAGAAAGTCCAGTTTTAAAACAAAGTCAAGCAAGTGTTCTCTCCGAGTTAAAATTCCTAACGGTTCTTTGTGTGAGAATAATCTTGATAAAAGACAGGCTTTTATAAAAATTTTAACGGAGATATGAAGGTTTTATTCTATGATAAAGACTATTGCACGTTCACAGAGGTGTGTATGAAATGAAAACAAGAAAAAGGTGGAGTGAAAAATACGACTTAGTTTCCGTTAAGGAAGATAGAAATTCTGAAGTTGAAACCTTACTGGAAAACGAAACTTGAAAAATGCTTAACTCTTTATAAAACTTATGTGATCCTTTTAAAATTGTTATCTGGGCTTTATTGTGCGACATGATGACTTTATTCGACCTTTCGGGAACTTAATGACACTATTTTGCACTGCACGTAAAGACATATAAAACCTGTAGTTAAATAAGAAGCGAGGTGTGAAAACTAAAGGTTCGATAGTCTAGACTTAGGATTATAGAATTGTTATTTTCTGAAACAAAACTTTAGGAGTTGAATCTTAGTTATTTTACAAAACTAGCTTGACCGGATTTTGTGGGTAGTATCCGCTGAAAACCCTCAGGAGACAACACTCCTCCTACTAGGGACACCTAGAGGTTTAACGGCTTGTTGCACGCGCTCAGTGCAATCGCGTTCCCTGCGAAAGTGCGGTTAGGATTTTATTTTTATAAATAATTGGTTTTGCTCGGGACGAGCAAAAGTTAAGTTTGGGGGTATTTGTTCATACCAGAATACTGCATTTTATACCGCCCATTCTTACGCTCGTGTGTTTATAGGTAGGTGCTTTTTATCCGTGTTTGTTACATATTTGCAGGATACAGGTTCTCGGTTCTAAAACGGTGAAATTCATGGAAAACACGACAAAATCCGGGTTCCTGCCAACCACTGATAAAACACGGTCTCCGCTCTTCATCTGTATGCTGCCAGATACCAGTTTAGGAAGACAAAATGTCAAATCAATGTCATCCTCATGCACAAGGCTCAATGGTAGCACCAAATCCAAGAGATCTACGCGGAGCTCGAGGCAATCATGACAAAAGCATCCACAAAAAGTCCACCTTTCCTCAACAGAAATTCTGCAAGAATTGTGAATGTATTTTCAGAAAATATATGTACCAAACAGCTGAAAACACCAAACCAGGAAAGTGCCCAAAACCCGAGGATCCAATTCCCCAACATTGCCGTGTTTCCGCGGCCAATAGGGGGTATTGGCCGCGGAAACGCGGCCGTACGGTGGCCTCTCTGCGCAATCTTTTGGGGTTATTTTTGGTATTTCCCATGTGGTCTGGTGGTTGCCCTAGAACTCCATTCTCCTGCCTATAAATACAGCAGAACTTGCCAAAGCCAAGGGTCATTCTTTGTTCTCCATTCTTTTGTAGGATTTAGTTCTTTTTCTTCTTCTTCTTCATTCCTCTTCCATTAAAATGTAGTGAGAGCTTTTGAGTGGGAGATTAATGAAGATGAGGGCTTTGTATCATTCTCTTGTGTTTCTTTTTCCCCTTGAGATTTTTGCTTTCTCTTGCTCATTCAACCTCTTCATTGAGCTTGAATGGGTAAGGGTTAGTTATTGATCTCAAGGGTCGTATTTTCTCACGGACTAGCACTTCATTTCACATGCGTTTTCTACCCTTCCCTTGATCTTGCAATCTCTTCATTGAGTTTGCAAGTTTAAGGGTTGTCTATTGAGCACATGCTTGTCTTGAGTCCTAGTTCCGTATTCTTTTTATCGCTTTTTATTATTCGCAATTTATTACCTTGTCTTTTATTACTTGCTTTTATTTCATGCATTTTATTCATGCTCTTTAATACTTGTATCTTTTCTTTTCCTTGTTCATTTCTTTTTGTTCTCTTTTGTTTATTTTGTGAATGTTGTAATTATTGTTGTTGTTAAGAATTAATACGGTATTGTAAGTTAACACATTTCTTTGCCAATTCCTTTTCCCGTTATTTTCCATTTGAACTTCGCCCAAACCATACGCAAGCGCTCCGTTAGGCACCGTACCCTGACAAGGTAACGGTGATTCCTAACCACGACTGGTTGCGTTCGGTTTGGCCGGAGGCGAAGGCAAGAGACAAGAACGGAAGGACAAGGGTAAATAAGCCGGATTCCACGAATACCGCGCTTAAATCCCCTAATCCACGTTGTTGCCGATTGCTTAGCTTCAATTGGTCAAGACTCGGCTCAAAGGTTTTTGAGTACGGATTTCTTAGCTTACAATCTCGTATTTTCTTAACAACTTTATACTTCCAGATAAACACATAGGTTAGATTGAACAAACAACTCACAGATTCTTTAATTGACTCGTCTAAGACAAGAAGGTAAGATACACCATCTCCCTGTGGACCGACCCGTGCTCACCGGCTAGCTGCAAAGCGACACCGTCCTGATCGCGGTTACACTTAATTTCTTTGAACATCCGACACGCCAAAAGCGTGCGATCAGACTGTAGCATACTTGAGAGACCCTGACCCCACCACCAGAGCCCGACCCCACCAGCCCACCTTCAGGCCGCCGAAATAATCGATCTGGCCGCAAATTGAGGCCAGAGCAGGGAATTAGGAGCTAGGGTTTTTAGGGTTGGTATCTGCTATGATTTGTAGGTCCATGGTGTATATAGTTTTGTAATATTGTAACCTGGGTAGAATCTGGGACGATATATCGTTTTCTGGTGTTTTTGGGTTTGCGCGATACGCGGGTGGGTTTTGTGATTCAGCGTATCGCGGCGTGTCGGGCTGAGTCGTAGACGCGTGCACACACGTTTCTGCGTATCGCACACACACGCGCGTTGATTCGCGACGCGAGTTTCACGTTTTGTTTCGATATCGCGTTTTGCGAGATTTTTGCTTATATAATTGGATTCCTTGTGTAAATTCCAGGTTCACAGGCGGGCACGTCAGACGTCGCCAGGAAAGGGAAGCAGGTGGTCGGCTATACTTAGCACGCGACCAGGTGAGTAGATTTAACATCTACGGGGAAATCGCCCGTATGGCGTTAAGCGTCAGGGCGTAATAGGATTTGTAGTCATGAGTGTCCATATAGATATACTGGTAGTATAGAACACTGCACTATCACTAACGGTCCAAGTTGCATGAGCACGATTTATATGCTACACTCACACCGTTAGTGATTGCCATGATACTCACGATGTAGGATTGCTATAAACCGCATATTATATTGATTCTGCTTATTTGACGTTGACATGATTTGCTGCATACATCACATATATTCATACTTGTGACTTATACCTCACATATTCATACTTGTGCCATATACCTTACATATATTCATATGTCTACATTAGTGCACATGTACATTGCTATATTCACTTTGCGTACTTATCCATTCACACATCCATACCTATACCACATTCATATGTTACATACATGGATGATATTGACTTGATTTAAACTAAGGGACCGCAAACGATATTTTCAAAACTGGATCTTTTAAAAAGAGCGGTTCTCCCTTTCTTTTACTCGTAGTGTCATATGACACATTGCATGGTTCTACGCATTGGATTTGATTATGTGATTTCTGGATTTGGGAACCGGAGTACTATTTTAAGAAAATACGCACTGTTTGAAAACCCGGTTTCCCTTGATATGATATTTTAGTGCGTCCACCATGAGTTTTTTCGGTTCCAGAGAGCTTGTGTGAGTAAACCCGATTCGAGGAGAGGTAGGCACCGATTGCGGGTACATGGTGGACCCGGTACGGTACCCCGGGGCGAGAAGACTCGTATTGTTAGACGGTGAGCCCGGCGGAGGGACTACTACCTACCGGTGATTGGTTGGACCTGGCGGTTATCCGGAGGATACTGACCAGAGTAGCTTGATGGATACGGGACGACGCGTACTGCTGGGGCCGAGGGCCGATTCCGCAGATGGAGCCCGTGGGCAGATCCGATGGACGGACGCCCCATATTGGAGGATTTGCGTGTCGATGCTGGACACGGCTGATTTTATGATATTTTGAGTGCCGGTGATGGGCACTCCCGATTTTATGAGATTACAGGATTTGAGGACCGATGTGGATGACGACGCTTGAGTTGTACTGGGTTTTTGGTGTATTGATAGACACCAGTTATTTTCCACATTGATATTCCATGTAGATATTATTCCTTTCCATACTCGGCATTCAGTACTTGACATCTCATCTTGTAGCTAGTATACCTGATAGAGTACACATGCTTGCATATTATTGCGTACCATGCTCATCATATATGGGGTTGTTAGATTGCATCGCCATGCCTGATCATCACATATCTTGCTCATCATATAGAGATGATTATTAGATTGCACTTGTTGCATGATATTGAGCATCCAGTTCATCATATAGATGTTTATTAGTTGGCATAGGTTAGAGTATCGCAGCACGTGCATACTCGCGATTACCTTTATATGTTATCTGCTATTCACGAGTTGGCAACTCACCCCGTTGTGCCACAGTGTTTGCAGGTTGCCCTTGGGAGTAGTCGCGGCTGGCTGTTTACCGCATCTTTTGACACAGATACCATTTCTGAGGCGTGTTGGCCCTTTTGCTATTAGGTGGGTTTTGTACGGTATCTGTTTATCCTTCAGTTGTATATTGATGTATCTAGTATTCTCTATCTACTTTCCTGTATTGACTTAGAGACAGTTGTGAGGACGATGTATATGATTTTGTACTCTGGTGTCGAGCTCGCATGTGAGCCGACTTTATTTTATGCAGTCTTACCTTTGATGATATTTGTCTTTGCCTTACTGCTTATTCTTCGCTAAGGCGTCGTATATCATATTGTGATGCTCTATTCATTTCACATGTTATTTCTACCACACCTTGCCTTTACCCTACTTGTGGGACAAATGTTTATAAAGGAAATG
Organism: Agapanthus africanus; assembly: GCA_030015575.1. Taxonomy (NCBI): domain Eukaryota; kingdom Viridiplantae; phylum Streptophyta; class Magnoliopsida; order Asparagales; family Amaryllidaceae; genus Agapanthus; species Agapanthus africanus. Next base: position 217,012,008 of record JASDDO010000004.1, read on the forward strand.
TTGCCAAAATTATTAAAATGTAACTCTTGAACTAAAAAAAAGGATTTCTACTAAATTAATTAAAGTTTCTTAGACATGTATAACTGTTTTTACAAAAATGTTTTAATCACTATATATTTATTGGTTTTGATTTCTGGGTTTCGGCTTACTCAGTCGTGTTACGCTTGTAGACGTTACGTGGCTAAGTGCCGGTCACGGGCTAAATTATCGTGTCGTGACAAAGTTGGTATCAGAGCGTAGGTTTTACCTTCGGAGTGTAGGATGACCCTGGTATGATGGAGTAGGTAGCTGCAGCAGAGTGGCGTAGCGTGCGTATGTTCCACGGCATACTCACGACATGGTACTCCGCCTAAGCGACCTTAGGACTTATTGGTTGAAATTCCTTCATTTTTGCATACCTTCTTGCGATTCAATTTCAGTATCCTTATCGAATCCTACTTTCCTTTTCAGCCACTATGCCGCCAAAGACTACTAGGGTGCAGAGAGCGGCCGCGAGGGCCAAGATTCGTGTTGACTCGTCCGAGACGAGGACTGATCCGGGCAGTGCACCCGTCGTACCCGAGCAGACTGCTCCTCCCATGACAGATCAGATCGCCACGTTAGGGGCCAGCATGTAGGAGATGCGCCAGATGATAGGATCGCTAGTTGAGACGCTTCGAGCACAGCGACCAGAGGCAGCTCCACCAGTCACAGGGACCGCGATGGTACCGACCGTACAGCCTGTTGCCCCTGCGGCCACATAGGTGATTACAGTATCACTATCAGAGTTCATGAGGCTAAAGCCTCCGGTCTCCACAGGCACAGATGCAGCCGAGGACCCGCAGTCTTTTATTGATAGGATGGCCCGGATATGCCGTTCCCTCCGATGTGCAGATGCGAGATGGGTCGAGTTCACGAGCTTTCGCCTGGAAGGTCTTGCGCAGAAATGGTGCGAATCAGTTGAGAAGGGCAGAGCAACAGGTCTTCCTCCTATGACCTGGACGGAGTTCGTGACGGTGTTCCTTGCCCGCTTCCTTCCCCAGAGTGTTAGGGATGCCCGAGCACGCAGATTTGAGTCCTTGCGCCAGACGCCAGAGATGACAGTGGCAGAGTATGATGTGCTGTTCACCGAGCTATCAGTTTATGCTCCGTACCTAGTAGCTACTGAGGATATGCGAGTCAAGAGATTTTTCCGAGGCTTGCTTACCCCGCTATTCCTTGCGATCAGCTCCCAGCATTACGAGACCTATGCCGCAGCAGTAGATGCAGCCCTATTGGTCGAGGAGCGCCTTGCCGAGACTTCAGTAGTTCCAGGGCCGAAGAGGGTTCGTACCGACACAGCAGCTCAGAGACATCCATTCAGACGCCGTGATAGATGTGGTACAGATGGCAGATATTCGGGGCGAGGTCAGATGTTTAGTTCATACCCCTAGGAGGGTCAGCAGTCGTCCCGTGGATGTTTTGGATGTGGTAGTCCTCATCATCACGTCAGAGATTGTACCGAGACATGTCAGAGGGAGCCAGCCGTACCGCGTGTCATACTTCCACCTTCTCCACCCCAGAGGGCGTTGCCCATTGTGCCCACAGTTACTCCGCGTCAGACGCAGGCACAGAGAGGCCGTGGTCGCGGAGGGTTTGTTCCTAGAGGGCGAGGCGGTCGAGGCAGGGGACAGCCAGCCATCAGCAGAGTACAGCCAGCTGCTAGTAGGGGACTGCCAATTGCAGGTGGAGGACAGGCGCGGGTCTCTGCTTTGACGCATCAGGACGCGCATGCGTCCAATGCGGTGGTCTCAGGTATCTTATCAGTATGTTCTGTTGATGCACACGTGTTGTTTGATCCCGGATCCATGCACTCGTACGTATCCACACACTTCGTGCCGAGTTTGGGTAGAGAGTCTGGTCTGCTTGATCAGACGTTGGTTGTGACCACTCCCGTGGGAGAGTCGTTTATTGCTAGGCACGTGTTCCGATCCTGCGTCGTCCGTATTGGCGATAGAGATCTGCCTGTCGATTTGATCCTCCTTGAGATGTTGGATTTCGACGTTCTTTTGGGCATGGATTGGTTAGCCACGTGCTATGCGTCGGTGGACTGCCGCGAGAAGACAGTGAGGTTCTGTTTTCCCGGCGAGTCGGCCTTTGTCGTGTAGGATGACAGTGGTGCCACTCCTCACCTTTTGATTTCTTCTCTTCGCGCTGGACAGCTTTTGAGGAAGGGATGTCAGGGATTCCTAGCCTATGTTTGTGACACTAGAGCCATAGATGTTCCGTTGGAGCAGGTTCCGATTGTGTGTGAGTTCCCTGATGTGTTCCGTGACGAGCTTCCTGGGCTGCCGCCTGAGCGCGACATTGCTTTTTGTATTGATTTGATTCCCGGCTCGGGGCCTATTTCTATACCGCCTTATCGGATGGCCCCGGCAGAGCTTAGTGAGTTGAAGAGTCAGTTGCAAGATTTGCTGGACAAAGGACTTATTCGACCCAGTGTTTCTCCTTGGGGTGCTCCAGTTCTGTTTGTCAAGAAGAAGGACGGAAGCTTTCGTTTGTGTATAGACTACCGGCAGCTGAACCGAGTGACCGTGCGGAACAGATATCCTTTGCCACGTATCGACGATTTGTTCGACCAGCTTCAGGGGGCAGGATATTTTTCGAGGATCGATTTGCGATCGGGCTATCATCAGCTACGAGTTCGACAGGAGGACATTCCGAAGACAGCTTTCCGTACACGTTATGGCCATTATGAGTTCTTGGTGATGTCGTTCGGACTCACCAACGCGCCAGCAGCCTTCATGGACTTGATGAACCGTATATTCCGGCCGTATCTCGACTTGTTCATCATCGTATTCATTGATGATATATTGGTGTATTCCCAGAGCAGAGAGGAGCATGAGCAGCACCTGCGGATTGCACTGCAGACCTTGAGGGAACACCAGCTTTATGCAAAATTCTCCAAGTGCGCATTCTGGCTCGACAGCGTAGACTTCTTGGGTCACGTGATTACACGGGATGGTATATGTGTGGACCCAAGGAAGATTGAAGCCGTTCAGAGTTGGCCCAGACCTACATCTGTCACTGAGATACGCAGTTTTCTAGGATTGGCCGGTTACTACAGGCGATTCGTACAGGATTTTTCCCGTATTGCTGCACCCTTGTCCGGATTGACCCGGAAGGGAGTTCCCTTCGATTGGACAGAGGATTGTGAGCACAGTTTCCAGCAGCTACGGACCTGTTTGACTACAGCGCTGGTATTGTCGTTGCCTTCAGGATCAGGCGGATTTGCAGTTTATTGCGATGCTTCACGAGTGGGGCTAGGGTGCGTATTGATGCAGCATGGCAAGGTGATCGCGTATGCTTCGCGACAGCTGAAGAAACATGAACAGAACTACCCTACTCATTATTTGGAGATGGCCGCGGTGGTCTTTGCACTTAAGATCTGGCGATATTACCTATACGGCGAGTCGTGCCAGATATTCACTGATCACAAGAGTCTCAAGTATATATTTCAGCAGCGAGACCTGAATCTCCGACAGTGCCGATGGATGGAGTTAGTGAAGGACTACGACTGCGAGATCTTATATCACCCGGGCAAGGCTAACGTAGTAGCAGATGCTTTAAGTAGGAGGCTCGAGGGTAGTCTAGCGTGTTTGAGTGCAGTACAGAGGCAGTCGTCGGCAGATTGGCAGATATTATGCGACAGCCGAGTGCAGTTCGAGTTCACGCAGATCGGGGGACAGCTCGCGCATGTTCGTGCATGCCCACAGTTGCTTGACCGTATATATGAGGCACAGCGCAGGGATGACCGTTGCTCAGAGATCATGACACAGATTGGACAGGGAAGATTCTCCGAGTTTGTGATTGATGATCAGGGGATATTACGATTTGGGTCTAGACTGTGCGTACCAGATGCTGAGGAATTGCGGCGCGATATTCTTGAGGAGGCACATCGATCGGTGTACAGTGTCCATCCCGGTTCCACCAAGATGTACCATGATATGAGAGAGACCTACTGGTGGGACGGAATGAAGAGGGACATCGTGGAGTTCGTATCGAGATGCCTGACTTGTCAGCAAGTCAAGGCTGAGCACCAGAGGCCCGCAGGAGAGCTACAGCCATTACCCATTCCGGAGTGGAAATTGGAACAGATTTCGATGGATTTCATGGTGGGTCTACCCAGGACTAGGCGAGGGTATGACTCCATTTGGGTGATCGTGGATCGTCTGACGAAAGCGGCTCACTTCCTGCCAGTGAAGACGACTTTCGGATTTACGCAGTACGCCCAGATTTATATCGATGAGATTGTACGACTACATGGGGTCCCGACATGTATTGTGTCCGACCGAGGCACCCAGTTTACCAGCAGATTATGGCATAGACTTCAGGAGGCTTTGGGCACTCGTTTGAGTTTCAGCACGGCATTCCATCCGCAGACCGACGGACAGTCAGAGCGGACCATTCAGACTCTCGAGGACATGCTCCGAGCTTGCGTTTTAGACTTTGGTAGCTGGGATCATCATTTACCCTTGATAGAGTTCTCCTACAACAATAGCTTCCAGGATACTATTCAGATGGCACCTTTCGAGGCTTTGTATGGGAGGAGATGTTGATCGCCTGTCTGTTGGACAGAGCTCAGCGAGGGCAGTATTTTAGGGCCACAGATCATACAGGAGACGACTGAGAAGATACAGCTGATTCGAGACAGGATGAGGACAGCTCAGAGCAGACAGAGATCGTATGCTAACAGGCGCCGCCGCAGACTAGAGTTCGCAGTTGGCGATCATGTGTTTCTGAGGGTCTCTCCGATGAAGGGAGTGATGAGGTTTGGACGGAAGGGGAAGCTTGGCCCCAGATTCATAGGTCCCTTTGAGATCCTCGAGCGTGTGGGCGCAATAGCTTATCGTTTGGCTCTTCCACCCGACTTCCCAGATGTTCACCCCGTATTCCACGTGTCGATGCTTCGCAGATACCTACATGACCCTTCGCACATGATTCAGCATCAGGCAGTTCAGCTCGAGCGCGATCTTACGTTCACCGAGCAGCCAGTCGTGATCTTGGACCGACAGGTGAAGAAACTTAGATCGAAGGTCTTGCCATCAGTGAAGGTGCTTTGGCGCAGCCTGAATAGTGATGAGATCACTTGGGAGGCCGAGGGCGAGATGCGGAAGAAGTTCTCTCATCTCTTTGAAGGTATGCGTTGCTTTTTATTGTAAATTCGGGGACGAATTTCTTTAAGGGGGGAGATTGTAACACCCTAGGATGTGTTTAGTGGCTAATTATATTTTAATATGTGATTTTAATAAAAAGTTTACCAAATTGATTTTCAAATAATTTTTCCAATTTAATAAATATTTTTCAAAAATTTTGCCAAGCTTGCACAAACTTGTGCATGTAAACTAGGGTTAAAATTTGGGTTAAACCATGTTTAACAGCCATGGTGGATTAAACCTCCCTATTATTAAGTTAAAATGATTTTTCTTTAGGGTATTTTTTTTAAATGAAAAAGAGATTTAAAATGTATTTTGGTTGACTTGAGAGAGAGAGAGGGGGGGTGAATCATGGCAAGCCCATGCTTGCATTTAATGTGGCAAGAGAGAGAGAGGGAGAATGTGGGGCTTGACTTTATGCATCATTATTTCTTTTGTTGCAACACTCTCTCATATCTCACTCACTCTCTCCCTCTCTCTCACACACACACTCTCAGCTTCAGCAACAGCAGAAGTTGCAGCAGCAGCAGCATCCAACAGCAGCAACAGAGCAACAACAACAACTACATCAGCAATTCCAGCAGCAGCAGCTCAGCCCCAGCAGCCCCAGCACATGTAGCAGCAGCCGAGAAGCCCCAGCACCAACACCATCAGCAACAATAACAACATCAACAGCAACAACAAGCATCAGCATCAGCATCAGCAGTAGCAACAACAACAGCTTCTGGAACAGAAACCGTTTCTGTAGCAGCTTCTTCTTCTTCTCTTCTTCTGACCCAGCATCGTAGGGTCAAGTGAGGTATAACCTCTGAGCTTCACTTGCATGTATGCTTGACTTGTGTGTCGGTTTAGCTTATTAGTGTAAATTTGTGATGTTTAGTGTAAGCTTTGCTTAGGCAAGGTTAGTTTTGGTTAGACTAAGTTGGTTAGGTGCTATTGGAGCCAAGTAACCTAAGTAAACCCCAGATTGCACAGATATACCCTAAGTTTGCAAATTCTGACTTTTTAAGCAAAAACTTAGCTTTTTGATATCTGCTGTTACCCCAGTAAGTTCAGAATAATATTGAGTGGACTGTAGCATACTTGAGAGACCCTGACCCCACCACCAGAGCCCGACCCCACCAGCCCACCTTCAGGCCGCCGAAATAATCGATCTGGCCGCAAATTGCGGCCAGAGCAGTGAATTAGGAGCTAGGGTTTTTAGGGTTGGTATCTGCTATGTTTTGTAGGTCAATGGTGTATATAGTTTTGTAATATTGTAACCTGGATAGAATCTGGGACGATATATCGTTTTCTGGTGTTTTTGGGTTTGCGCGATACGCGAGTGGGTTTTGTGATTCAGCGTATCGCGGCGTGTCGGGCTGAGTCGTAGACGCGTGCACACACGTTTCTGCGTATCGCACACACACGCGCGTTGATTCGCGACGCGAGTTTCACGTTTTGTTTCGATATCGCGTTTTGCGAGATTTTTGCTTATATAATTGGATTCCTTGTATAAATTCCAGGTTCACAGGCGGGCACGTCAGACGTCGCCAGGAAAGGGAAGCAGGTGGTCGGCTATACTTAGAACGCGACTAGGTGAGTAGATTTAACATCTACGGGGAAATCGCCCGTATGGCGTTATGCGTCAGGGCGTAATAGGATTTGTAGTCATGAGTGTCCATATAGATATACTGGTAGTATAGAACACTGCACTATCACTAACGGTCCAAGTTGCATGAGCACGATTTATATGCTACACTCACACCGTTAGTGATTGCCATGATACTCACGATGTAGGATTGCTATAAACCGCATATTATATTGATTCTGCTTATTTGACGTTGACATGATTTGCTGCATACATCACATATATTCATACTTGTGACTTATACCTCACATATTCATACTTGTGCCATATACCTTACATATATTCATATGTCTACATTAGTGCACATGTACATTGCTATATTCACTTTGCGTACTTATCCATTCACACATCCATACCTATACCACATTCATATGTTACATACATGGATGATATTGACTTGATTTAAACTAAGGGACCGCAAACGATATTTTCAAAACTGGATCTTTTAAAAAGAGCGGTTCTCCCTTTCTTTTACTCGTAGTGTCATATGCCACATTGCATGGTTTTACGCATTGGATTTGATTATGTGATTTCTGGATTTGGGAACCGGAGTACTATTTTAAGAAAATACGCACTGTTTGAAAACCCGGTTTCCCTTGATATGATATTTTAGTGCGTCCACCATGAGTTTTCTCGGTTCCAGAGAGCTTGTGTGAGTAAACCCGATTCGAGGAGAGGTAGGCACCGATTGCGGGTACATGGTGGACCCGGTACGGTACCCCGGGGCGAGAAGACTCGTATTGTTAGACGGTGAGCCCGGCAGAGGGACTACTACCTACCGGTGATTGGTTGGACCTGGCGGTTATCCGGAGGATACTGACCAGAGTAGCTTGATGGATACGGGACGACGCGTACTGCTGGGGCCGAGGGCCGATTCCGCAGACGGAGCCCGTGGGCAGATCCGATGGACGGACGCCCCATATTGGAGGATTTGCGTGTCGATGCTGGACACGGCTGATTTTATGATATTTTGAGTGCCGGTGATGGGCACTCCCGATTTTATGAGATTACAGGATTTGAGAACCGATGTGGATGACGACGCTTGAGTTGTACTGGGTTTTTGGTGTATTGATAGACACCGGTTATTTTCCACGTTGATATTCCGTGTAGATATTATTCCTTTCCATACTCAGCATTCAGTACTTGACATCTCATCTTGTAGCTAGTATACCTGATAGAGTACACATGCTTGCATATTATTGCGTACCATGCTCATCATATATGGGGTTGTTAGATTGCATCGCCATGCCTGATTATCACATATCTTGCTCATCATATAGAGATGATTATTAGATAGCACTTTTTGCATGATATTGAGCATCCAGTTCATCATATAGATGTTTATTAGTTGGCATAGGTTAGAGTATCGCAGCACGTGCATACTCGCGATTACCTTTATATGTTATATACTATTCACGAGTTGGCAACTCACCCCCGTTGTGCCACAGTGTTTGCAGGTTGCCCTTGGGAGTAGTCGCGGCTGGCTGTTTACCGCATCTTTTGACACAGATACCATTTCTGAGGCGTGTTAGCCCTTTTGCTATTAGGTGGGTTTTGTACGGTATCTGTTTATCCTTCAGTTGTATATTGATGTATCTAGTATTCTCCATCTACTTTCCTGTATTGACTTAGAGACAGTTGTGAGGACGATGTATATGATTTTGTACTCTGGTGTCGAGCTCGCATGTGAGCCGACTTTATTTTATGCAGTCTTACCTTTTATGATATTTGTCTTTGCCTTACTGCTTATTCTTCGCTACGGCGTCGTATATTATATTATGATGCTCTATTCATTTCACATGTTATTTCTACCACACCTTGCTTTTACCCGACCTGCGGGACAAATGTTTTTAAAGAAAATGTTGCCAAAATTTTTAAAATATAACTCTTGAACTAAAAAAAAAAGGATTTCTACTAAATTAATTAAAGTTTCTTAGACATGTATAACTGTTTTTACAAAAATGTTTTAATCACTCTATATTTATTGGTTTTGATTTCTGGGTTTCGGCTTACTCAGTCGCGTTACGCCTGTGGACGTTACGTGGCTAAGTGCCGGTCACGGGCTAAATTATCGGGTCGTGACAATCTTGGTCATCTCTTTTAGCAAACTTGATGATCGAGTTGCCTCGGTTCAGAGGCGGGCGCCCGTTTAAAGATCCGTCGACGTGGTGCCACCTAGACGAGAAGACTAGAGATTCAGGAGATCGGAGCAGCCGCAACAAAGCGTGGGATGATGGTTGAAGACCGAAGGACTCAGATCGTTCGGTATAACATTTCTACCCACTTTTTAGTTTGTTAGTTTAGCTTTAATAGCAGATCCGGGTTATAGTATACGATAGCGCCAGTCAAAAAGTTTTTATTCCGCCTTTGGCGTCTGTTAGACGGCCGGAGCGCTACCGTGAACTTACAGTGGTATTAGAGCCTCACCATTAAGCTATACTAACTTGTGCTAACACGTTTAAAACATCGATCGAACGGATTTTCATAAACTACAGTTTTTCTGTTCAAAGTTTCTGTCGATTTTTAAAAGGGTCTAAAAATTATTTTGCATATCACAGAAAATTGAGCAGGGTTTTTGAAGAATTATGGTGAAATTTGGACACGTGTTACCACAGTACCACCGCGGATCCGCGGTCAAAGCTAGGGTTTGACTGCGGAACCGCGGCCAGTATGAGGCAACAGTGGACCAAATTTTTCCAGTGTGTTCTACATGGGAAATTGTGGTTTCTGGAATATTTCTTTTGGGCCCAGATTTATTACTGTACATCAGATGTACTGGGGCCCACTTCGGGAAATTTTGTCGATCGAAATTTTAAACTTGTTTGTATGCAGTACTTATATTATATCTCCGACCGGGAATGTCATTCCAGCGGTAAATTGCATCTAATTGCTATAGTTCTTTTAGACGGATTTGCGAACGTGACATTCGCGTTGATGTTCTGTGTTGTGCTGTGATGTTGCGGATTTGTCGTAGTGGATAGCAGTGTGCAATGGTAGTGCTATTTGAATTTATTTGTACATTTGATATTGCGGGGCGAGCGTCCAACATGTGGACTGCCGTCACTGCCTGTTTGTATAATATTCTTTTTGGGGCACGACCGGGCCGAGGTCGATGTACCCGTTGTACATATTTTTTATTTATTTCTGTACTAGGTTTACCCCGCGACGGAGTGCACGGATAGCCGGGTTCTGGAGGGCAACGGGTCCGTATCTCATGGCTTTGAGAGGCAGAGGGGCCTCACTCTAGAATTGGCAGACTATTCGCCGCACTCGTAGGGGGTACAGGTTGACCTAAGGAGGGGTGCTCAAGTTACCGGATTCCGTGAAGTGCCGGGTGGTCCATTCATTTTGTTGTAGGGGGCTGCCTCGCTTCAGGTTTTGGCGGGTAACTTGCCGCACCCGTAGGGGTCTAGGTTTCATTGCACAGGCTATCCACACGACCAGGGGAACGTCGGGTTTCAGTAGCGGCTCTGTGAAACCCGGGGATCCCAGATTATCTGTATTGTTCTGTGATGCTTATTACTTTTCTGTAATGTTGCATATTATCACGCCTGGATCGATTATTGTATATTGGTATATATACTATTAGATGTTGTATATGTTTTATACCCGCGCTAGTCCAGTCCCCGCTCTGTCGTTAGTTAAGTAACCTAATGGGTGATGACGGGACCCTGTGGCGAATGCGGATGGCATATACGTACATTTTATTTTTCGTTCTTTTCTGGTGTGGTTGATTGATGGGACTGCATTGATTCTTATCAATGCAAGGATAAAACAAACCTATATTTGATGTTGTTGGAACAAATTTTAAAAGGTGTTATTACAAAGATATTTCCTTTTATTTTGCATCGCGGTATTTAGTTGGAATATTCTGCACCTCATTCGACGAGGCAAGGGCCGAGATCCCTTCACCGGGAGTGACCCATTGGGCAGAAGTTTACGTCAGGGTAATAACTTCACTATAGTCAATTACAAATTGCTTTGCATCACGGTATTCAGTTAGAATATCCTACACCTCATTCGACGAGGAAAGAGACGAGATCCTTTCACCGGGAGTGACCTCTTTAGCAAAAGGTTTTTCGCCACTATATCTTTATAAAACGCTATCAGGTTCCTTCAACGAGATCAAGTTCATTACGTTAAAGGTTTTTCGCCAAAAACCAGCCGTAGCCCTCCGTCATTACTTTTGGGTATTCAGTAGTATTAAAGCTATGTATTTTTGCCAAAGTCAAGGCATAGTGTTTGGTAGCTGCTGGGTATTCATTTGTAGCATAAATAGATGAGTTGGTTTGGGACAGTCGTTCTGCCATTTTGGCCAAAGTCAAGGGCATGTGCGGGTGGGTTCAAATTGACCTGGATAGTGACGGGTAGAATTTGGCATGTGACTTATGACATTTTGACCAAAGCCAAGGTTATAAGAGCATGGAGCAAAAATCACATCGGGAGTTTCAAACATAAAGAAACTTGCCAGGCATGTGCATACCTTCTGGAGTGTGATAACTTGAGTGGCTTCCATCAAGTTATCATGCGATGATATTTGGATCCCGATTCTCACTGATGAGTTGGTTTACTCTTCGGGTGATCCTGACTAATTCTTCTTTCAGGTTTGGAGGAGAATTTGAGATTACAGTGGGATGTTTCCTGATTAGATAAAGTGATAACCATTCTGATCTAGGTTAAAGTGCACGCAGAGTGTTTCTTTTTTCTCTCTCTCTTTGGCAGCGACCTTTGACCGACCCTAGACTATGACTCAGTGACCAAGTTGACCGAACCTTCTTAAAATACTAACTTTTGGATTGTCTATAGTTGCATAAGTCATTGCCGCTCCTTCTTTTACCCTTTGTATTTCTCAGAACACCCCGTATTACTACGGACATCCACTTCCATTGGATAGATCCATCGTATGGTTATATACGAACTCGAAGGGACTTCTTCGAGGATGGATCCAGGTTCATAAGAAATAGAATTGGTTTATTCAGTTGTATTTTATTATCACCTTCTCTCAGATTGCGAGGGCTCCATGGTTTAGGAGAGTACACCTATTACGCTTATTGGATAGTCTTATTCCAAACCATAGGCTGGTGCCGAAAGGTAGGGAATGAAGAAAACCAATTAGCCTAAGTAGGGTGTACAGAAGGTAATATGTAAAGACAAAATAAAGGGATTAGAAAGAGGGCAAAGTAAATTTCGACTGTTATCATTCACGACCAAACCGCGTACTTCATCACCACTCCTATTTTCACCTTTGCTTTTTTCCCCAGTTCGGGAGAAATAGAATAAGTTATTATTCAGTTGTATTTTATCATCACCTTCTCTCAAGTTACGAGTACTCCTTGGTTTAGGAGGGTACACCTATTATGCTTACTGGATAGTCTTCTTCCAAACCATAGGCTGGTGTCGAACGGTAGGAAAGGAAGAAAACCACTTAGCCTAACGATGGTGTACAGAAGGTAATGAATAAAGACAAATAAAGGGATTTGGAGAGATGTCAATAAAATATACGGTTAAAGTCATGAATTGGATTATGGAAGAGGCATTACTAGGAATACCAGAATACCCCTACGAAACATTTTCATGTTTCAGTGCATTGTTAAAAGAAAACCGATTTCCCGATTAGATACTTACTCCAGGGTATGTATTTACCAGGTTTCATTCTCATATCTGAATGGTTTTACAGATGATGAGTGGGAGTAAGTTATTGGGAATAAGGTGATCATCCTCATTATATCGGAATTCGTTGTAATTGGTGATATTTGAGGAAGTCGCCTAGGTTTTTGCCGGACGGCATGTATTTGGTTTTGAGTATCCATTGTTATGCACCAATTTCAAAATGATATATCTGTACGTTTATTTTTATAAAGTGAAATATAACTTTTTGAAATTATGTCCGTGACATTTACCTATATCAGTTGACGATTGGGTAAGGAGCATTGAACAATGGAGTAGTTCTTAACCATAAGTACAGTTTTCAACCTACGATGCGCAGGTTTTAAGTTATTCAACTCAGCGGACCTATACAGAGTATTGTATGTTGTCCAGTGTCCATTAGGACAAAGGGGTTGGTCCTCATACTATGTTCTGTTTACTTATGACTTCTCTAGTTTTTAGAAAAGTGTTTCGTAGAAATACAATGTTTAGGTTTTGAGAAGTTGTGGGTATAGGAATAAAGTAGTGAACCAGGTGTCGCAAGTATCGGGATTCTTCAAAGAAATCGAAGATGTAGATTCTTGTGATTGGTATTCAGTTGATAGTAACGGTTTTGAGAAACTTGTTTCTCTTTCAGGTTACTCATAATTGTATGGATTCCTAAGTTGAGTAATGCTGATTAGCTTCTCTCCATTAAGTTGATATGCACTGGAGACAGCTGCATAATTTGAATCTGGTTCCAATTAAATAAGTGCCAAAGGTTTCTATATTGGATATAGAATGGTTCATATCTTAACGATGTTAAGGTACGGTGAGTTATCCAGCTTATGCTTAAAACCAGAATCTGGATAACTCAAGGCACGTTTCTGTAATGGCAGTTTGTGGGTTGACCCTGGCTTTGACGAGGGTTGATTTTTTACCATCTGGAAGATCAATAGTGATATTGTTCTTGACTCGCCACAATTTTAGTAAAATGGATTTTTTCAGAAAACAGTAGTGCGAGTATGGTAGAACTGGAAGTGATTCCAGAACCGCAAACGATTATGGAAAATTTAATAGGACCTATATATTCAATCAGGTTTGACATTCCATTATCCACTCCGCAGATATGGTGGGTGACCTCAGACACCCAAGATATACTTAGGTAGCCTCAAGGACGGTGACAGGGAGGTTCTTGTTTACCCAGACATGACACTACTGTTGTTCCAGGCTATGAGACCCGGCAGGAGGTTAAGTATAGCGTATATATTATTCTGCCAGAGGGTTGTCGTAGTCAGTGGGAGCAGCGGAAGCAAAGTGGGCAAGGAGCTTATGTCTATTTATAGACTTGAGAAGATATAGCGGAGATAGATCATCTAATTTTGATGTGACAGTCATGGGTTTGACTTCATCAGAATAGGGGAAGGATCTGTTAAGAAGGTAGTAGGGTGTGATGTCCTAGTATTTTGATGACATACACAGAGTAGGAAGTAAAATTCCTATACTACGATCGGTTACATTGTGGTCGTCACACAGTTGTTTCTCCACAAAGGATATGGATATAATATCAGAAATTCTGGTTTCTAGATTTATGGTTTTAGATCTAGATTTGGGTAGTTTCCAAATTAATGTACTTTGACAGTATTCTAAAGGTATTTAGAATAGATGACTCCTGGCATGGTGGTGTACCTGCAGTTGATGGAGTCACCCTCTCTAAAGGTGTCTTATAGACTAAAGGAGAGAGGGATGTGCATGATTGGCAGATCACTTGCTTAGGCAATTGAATCAATCGTGAGATGTCAAGTACCACACCAGATGTTGTTTTTGCACTAGATGCGATAAGTTTATATTAATCCAACCCTGGAGAAACATTAGGAAGCAGTTTTAGAACATGAATGAATGTTCTATGGATTTGATAATGGCAGCCTCCTTGTGGAGACGGTTATCATTCCAGGCTTCCAAGGTGACCTGGATGACAAAGTGATTGTCAGAGTTATAGTTTTCCCTCTGACAAGGGACGGTATTATGGACAGGTGGTCCAAGAAGATACTGTGGGAGGCATGGTGCTAGATACTGATTAGGTTCAGTGATCACTACAGTCTAAGAAATTTGGATTTGGAGTTCATTTATGAACTAGGTCCCATCAGATATCTAGACATATTCTAAGACATGTATTACTCGATTCGGGAGATGATTTTCTCCGCGAACTTGAGATTAAGAGAGACATAGAAAGAAACATCAGGGCGGATCCACTCACTGAAGCTATGAGTATGCGATATCGCAATAATAGCTTTAAGTGCAAGTGGGAGATTGTTGGATATAGTGCCCTCAAAGTCAATTATTGGATCGCAGGTACGTGATTGCAATGATTGAGGGAGGACCTATACCAATATGAAAGTCTTGCTCGAGATGATAGTATGCTATCTGGTTTGTCTTTATCATGTTTTACATGCTTTAGTTCTCTATTGCATGTTGATAAAGCCCATAGGATTCTTGCTTGACTGCCAACAGTATGATGGCGATCATATACGTGGGAGCTGGGGTCTGTAAGCACATCCTTAAAGTGTCCCTGGTCGTAGGAGTTTCGAGACAGGGCATCGATACTCCAGAGTAGACTAGTGTATACAGTCGAGACCCCGACGAGGGGCGATGGCCGGTCCCACAAGCCATTGGTGTCAGTTGGTTCACCTAAGATGTATACAGGTGCTCATTGAGTACACCGGACAGGACTCGCCGGGAACATGCTAGTTGGTATTATATATATTGTCAGATAGCAGTTCCCAGGTGACATGTGTACAGGTTAGTTTGTCGACCTGAGATCGTCATTTGTCTCGTGTGAGTTCCCACTGTGCTTTGATTACTACCCTACCATGTGTTAGTTATATGTATGCCCTAGAGGCCATTACTGTACATACGATATATATTGTAGTGGATGCTAGGACATATTTAGGGAGGACTTTCTTGCTCAACTTGATAGTACGCTATCTGGTTGTACTTTATCTTAACATGTACTCTGATTGTCTCTATGTTACATGTTGATAAAGCCCTTAGGATATGTACTCGACTACTGGGACTATGATGAGATCATACTAGTGGGGCCACGGTAGTCGACGAGTACATCCTATAATTGTTCCTAGTCGAGGGTGTATCGAGACAGGGCATCGATGCACCAGAGTAGACTAGCGTATACGCATCTTGACCCATATGATGGGCGATGGATGATCCCATATCCATCGGTGTTTGACATCAAGGATGGTGTACGGGTGCTCAGTGGAGAATGGGTACACTGGACGGACTCGCCGAGAACTCCCAGATGGTATTATACCTTACGTCAGATGGCAGTTCTCCGGTGACACTGGTACAGAGTAGTCTGTTGACCCGAGATCGTCATAGAGTCTTATGTGATTCCCATTGTGCTTTGATTTCCATCTCACCACGTCCAAGAGAGCGTGCAAAAGGTCGCTTTTGGGTACAGTCCCGAATCACATGGAGGCAATGAGCGATAGGAGGGGATTCGTCTCTCCCGGTATAGGGAGTTGATGTTGTGCTGTGTTCAATTGGCTATAACTGGAAATCCCTGGCCAGGGTTGCTGAGATTTAATGGTAAGTGTTATCAGTAGTTTCTCGAACTGTTATAGACCTCATATCGACACGACTTATTGAGCTACTGGGGTCTGACGTATACCACCCCTAGGCGAGATATGCGACATATCAGACGACGAGACGGGACTGTACGGGAGTGTTACTGATTGGACTCACAGGAGAATGTACAGGATTGCTTGTTGATCTTCTGAGCGCTCTATACTTGGGTGGCTGTTACGTTTAGCTGACCGCTTGCAGCTTGTGGGTGTTTGATATGATCATCACCTACTGCCGGCGTATTGACGATTCTTTAGAGTCCTACACAGAGGTTTCTTGACTCAGGCAAAATGGAGTAGGAGCACATATATGATATGTGCGGGACCGAGGATAATGCAGTATGTGATACCGTATTGGATTCTCGCGATATGAGATATCGGCCGGGTATATGTGATATAGCCGGGTCATCGTATTAGTCGGTTATTTGTGAAATAGCCGGATTATCGGATCAAGTGTTGATTCGATAATTTAATGTATAATAATATATATGATATATTAAATTACATTAACTAATATTAGCTCACTAAAAGATTCATTTTCTCACAGGATAATACATTGATATATATGCGATATATGTTAATTGTATTATTTTCTATTGTTATAAAATATATTGTATATGTGATATATAATATTGTAATATGTTAGGGTTACAAATTTAACAATGGTTTAGGGTTTAAATTTGGTTAGGGTTTGGATTAGGGTTAGCTTTTGCATGAAGCTTCCATGAAGCTTCATGAAGTTTTGACTTTGTTTTTAGCTAGATATTTTGTTAACCCAATCCAAACCATTAACTCTAATCAATTCTCTACATGGGTTAACTCCTTCATGCTTAACCCTTGGTTAGATTTGTAACCACTACAATAATTCATTATTCATCACAAAAGGATTCTTCATCTTCTTCCTTGAGTTCTTCATGAAAAAGCTTTCTATCTTTTTCAAAAGTGATGTTTATATGTAAGAATATGAAAACAAAAGAGAGCAAAAATTATACTTCATCATCCTCATCTATCCTTGCCATTTAGATGAGGGTGTTCACTTCTTTTAGAGAGTTAGAGCTTGTGTTAACGAAACTTCAAGGTAGATCATCTTTGTTATCGAAGATCGGAAGCAAGACTGCATCATTCTCTTCGTGAAGCCTCTCGAGAGTCCGGAACACGATGATCGCAGCGTAGGGACCTCAACACGGAGCTTAAGAAGTGAAGGACCGGATCTACAAAGGTTGTAATCCCTCTCACTTAGTGTTAAAGTGTTTAACATGCTTGTTTTCGCCTAAACCCTAGTTTAAAGATTCGGCTTTGGATTGTTTGGCACGGTTAAATTTTAAATCGGGCACGGTTGATGCCTCGTAGACCCTTATGCGTGTGCCTAGCAACCTTACAGTGGTATCAGAGCCAAGCTAGAGCTTTAGGCGAAGTCTAGACGAAATTTAAAGTCCGATCGAACCCGGAAACCCCGATGTTTACCCTTCTCTGTACATTTATCAAAAATGTGGTTTTTTATGAATTAAAAATTCTCAGAAAAACAAGCAGGAAAAACTAAGAATTACTGTGAAGTATGGTCTACTAATGCTCCTATATGATCGCGGAACCGCGACCAAACCAAGGGTTTGGCGGCGCTTCCGCGGCCAAAATTGTGAATTAGTCCCTGAAACTTCATATATTTATTCTTAGGTCCTTTATTGTCATTTATTTCTGGGAAGTTTTTAATTCCACTCAAGTGTTGAGTTTTCTAGGGTTGTATTGGGGACTCGTTGATTCGATCGAATAATTTAACTTTGTTTAGTTTGTCCGGATAATTTTTAGAAACTGTTAAAAAGTTCGAACGGATATCAATAACTCACTTTCTCCCCAGTCGGAAATTTTTTCAAAAGTTGGATTTTTCCTTGAGTTTGAAACTTTCTAAGTCGTGCAAGTAACGCGGTGGACCCTCTAGAAGACAACAAACCTTAACTCGATTATGTGACCGTCTTGAACTGCCTATAAACCTTAGGGTTTGGGGCAGTACGGCGTGCCACATGTGAGGCGTTGGCTTGACCCTTCTACGGCTGGACCATTGGTACTGTGGCATGTGATGGATGTTTTTAAACTGATTTCAAGTGTTGAGATATATTGGGGAAATCTTGGGTGTTTGATTATTCGATCGGAAAGTTTAACATTGTCTATTTATCTGGATTTTGATACAATATTTGGAATCCACAAGAAGTTATGAGATAACTAATTTGAATACTATAAATATAGCAGTTTAGTCTCAAAAGATCGGTTGCCACGGAATTTTGATGTGAAAGTCCGTCGCAATCACGTAGCGTACGCGGATACTCGCCGGGTAAACTTAATAGACAGCCACGCCCCATAACCCCGACCAAGTGACTGTAGGAGAACCCCGTCGCCAAAAGCATTCGTTCGGGTGCTCGCGGCAACGGTGTTCTGCCTCAGTGCACTTCGTCGACGGCATCCGGGGGTGCGGTCGTCTACTAAAGTTTGCGACGAGCATTCGATCAGGATGTCGGGAATCTTGTTGAATTGCCCGACTTGATATTGAAAAGAGTTTTCGATAATAAGACTAAAATGCGGGGTTTATAATTGTTAGGCATGCGATGTCTAAGGAATTCATTTGGTTAGGCATGCGATGTCTAAAGAGGTTGCGGATTCCAACTGTTGTAGTTTTACACTTTCTTTTCTATGACCGTAAGCGTAGTATGTGGTGTATCGCCGGCTTCGTTGCTATACATCAACGACAATCGGGATACGCATGCTTGCTTACGTTGATGATATGAGATATTATGTGTTGCTGTGATATGTTATATTGGATCGTCGCGTTCTGAATAGCCGGGGTTTTTATGTGAGATGAGATTTTTTCTTTTTCATTCATGTAAAATTCATTTTTATGTAATATTCTTTTATTGGGGCACTTCCGGGCTGAGGATGATGTCACCATTGTATATTATTTACTTTTCCGCATTAGGTAGACCCAAGGAGGGGAGCACAAGCAACCGGGTTCTAGGGTCCAGTGGGAGACCATCTCGAGGAGTCGGGACCGGGTCTCTTAACCCTAGAATTGGCAGTGTTGCTTGCCGCTCTCGTAGGGGTCTAGGGATGTGGGTTTGGCTATTCATCGCGACCGTGGAATCCGTGTTTTATACAGGCTCGCATTAAAACACGGACGTCCTAGTATATCCAATATTCCATATATGTTCTTCTGCTGCAATGTTCTGTGATGAGATCATATTACTGCCTGAGACGAATGTTTATATTATATATATGAGATATATGTTATATTGGAGATTTCGTTTCAAATGTGATGCTTGTGAAGCATAATAAAATGGGACTTCATTAATGAGATTAATGAAATAAAAGAAACCTAAAGATGTTGTAGAAACTTGTTTAAAAACTGGTAGCTCTAATTCTTGCTTTGCATAACGGTGTTCCTTGTAGAACATCCAGCACCTTATTCGATAAGGAAAGAGCCGAGATCTCTTCACCGGGAGTGACCTCTTTAGTGAAACTAGCAGATGCTACAGACTCGGTCTGTCTTTTGATTGCTTCTATAGTTCTTTCTTTACATAGTGATATTTGTGAAATATCCTGCACCTTATTCGATGAGGAAAGGGCCGACGATCCCTTCACCGGGAGTGACTCCTTTAGCAAAACTAGAAAAGCCTCAAAAACACTCCATTTCAAATCACTCGATTCTACAACAATATCAAGTTCATTATGCAAAGGGTTTTCTTAAAAACCTGTCGTAGCCCTCCGTCATTTCAGATAAGTACTAATTAGTATTCGTGCTGCGGTAGTTTGGCATGCGTCAAGGCGTAGTGTACGGTAGCTAACTAGTGCTTATCTGCTAGCATACAATGCGATTGGATTAGGGTATTCATACGGCGTTGTTTGGCATGTGTCAAGGGTCGTGCGGGTGGGTTTAATTCAATCAAGAAATGTACGGGTTGAACTTGACTAGCGGACTATGGGTTGTTTGGCATGCGTCAAGGTCATAGCACGCTAGGGGTAAAATATTATTGGGAATTTCAAGTGTTGAAATTTGCAATGAGATTGCATACCTTCTATGAGATAGTTGGATCCCAATACCCGGTGCGAGTAAGAGTTACTGCTGGGAGAGTTTTACACATTACAATTAGCCGATCAAGTAGTTGTCTAGAAAGGTGTTAACGGGGTTACGCCTCTGGGAAAACGAGGTTTACTTTAATTAGGTTCGTGTGAAAGCACGGGGGACCTCCCTCAAAGTACCGACACTGGCCTGGCTGAAAGATTGGCGAACTTGTAGCGTGTAATTAATCCCGGCTAGTCTTTCCTTTTAGGGTTTGAACGAAGATTTGATTAAAACAGTGGGAGACATCCTGATTAGATATATTAGATAACCAATCTAATCTTGCAAGAGCATACGCTGAGTGTTTTCTTCTCTCTCTCTCCAGGTAGCGACCATATCACGCCTTAATCAAGATAATAATACGGATGTATTGATCGAACCAGCTTGTTATACTGAGCTGGGGAACGTTGGTCCCGCTCCAACTTATAATTGTTATAAGACAAAGCAGGAAATTGGGGATTATCAGAATTCCCGTGCCGCCCAAACGAAGAAAGTGCATACTGATGCATCATCTTCGGGTATGTTCATTACAGAGAACTGTTTCTCAATATCCTTTACGTCTTGGGTATGAGATACCGGATCAGGATCCCGCATATGTAATCTGTTACATGGGCTACAGAAAGGTAGAGAACTGAGAACGGGTGATGAGTTTCATGAGACAGAAAACGGTGCAAGTGTTGCAGCCAAGTCTGTTGGTCACTATCAGCCTGTATTACCAGAATACATTGATTCTGAACGAATGTTATTAGATACCGAACCTGATGTACAACATCATATCAGTCTCTTTATTAGTAAAGAAGGATATAATTTTATATTGTTGGATAATGTTTTGAACATTTCCTATATCAAGAGTTGATCGGTTCAGGTACGTTATCTAAAAGCATTGACGTTCTAAATCAAACTACAGTTCTTAGTATACAGAACACACACAAGAGGAAGAGTTCAGAAATGAACGGATCCTTCTTGAGGCATTGTAGACTAGGTCATATCAATGCGACCCGACTAGCTAAAGTTACATATAGATGCATATTTAAATTAGTTTGAATTTACATCTTGTGAAACTTGCCGGTCATGTCATAAAGATAAGATGACCATAGCTCTGTTTATTAGAAACAGAGAAAGAGTTAGTGAACTCTAGGGATTGATACATGCTGATGTATGAAAATCTCCTTTCTACACATGCCAAGACCAGTTTTTTGTACTTCATTACATTTTCTGATGATCTCTCAAGATTCAGACATATGTTCATGTTGAAACACAAATCCGAACCTTTTGAGATATTCGCAGAATGTAAGTTAGAAGTAGAGAACCAAATACGGGTATAAGTATTATGTCCTTTGATATGATCAAGGAGGAGAATACTTGAGCACAAGATTCTTGGACTATTCTAAAGGAGAATGAGATTCTCTCTCAGCATTACTCCTCCGCATACACCACAATACGTCGGTGTATCGGGGTGGAGCAATCACACCCTATGTGATATGGTGTGCTCTATGATGAGTACTACTGAGTTGCCTATTTCCTTTTGGGAGTTATGCACTTGAGAAGCTGCATACCTATTGAATAGGGTTCAAATCAAATCAGTTGCCTACCCCTTCATATGTGATATGTAAAGGGAAGAGCCCATATTTTAAGTTTGTTAAGATTTGGGGTTGTCCGGCCTATGTCTAAAAGCAAAATCCAGACAAGCTCGAGGCAAGGTCTGTTATGTAGAACTGGAAAGGTTCCATCTATACAAACTGCAGCTGATGATTTGGTAGAACCAAAGGATTCAATAGTTTCCAACGAACCTCAGCCTCTCCGCCGATCTAGTAGGGTTCCTCACCCACCTGAGAGATACTTCGGTTTCTCTATGACAGTGGGAGCGAGGATTGCATCATGAGATGATGACCCAACTAGTTTCAAGCTGGCCATCAGGAGTGGGACTCTGTAAGAATGGCTGGATGCTTAGCGATCTGAGATGGAATCCTTATAGACCAACAAAGTATGGACTTTGGTTGCTTTATCTGAAGGGTTAAATCCCCATCAGAAGCGAGTATATCTTGAGAAGATTACTTGGTGTACATGGAAAAGTTAAGACTTTCAAAGCTATGCTTAAGTCCATCCAGATCCTACTTGCCACGGCTACATACCATGACTACGATATCTGGTGGTTGGGTGTCATGACTGCTTTTCTAAAATGATGTTTTAGAAGAGAGCGTCTATAAGTACACAGCCAGAGGGCTTCGTAGACAGTGGGAGCAGCGGAAACGTGTGCAAGATATTTTATGTGATAAAGCAGGCATCGCGGAGTTGGAACGTCTATTTTGATGTGGTAGTCAAAGAGTTTGACTTCATCAAAATGGTATATGAACCTTGTATATACAAAAAAGTAGTAGAGAGTATGGTGGTGATCCTCGTCGAGTACGTGGATGACATACTCTTGATAGGGAAGGAGTTTCCTATGCTACGCTCGGTCAATCTCCGCTTATCACAATGATTCTCCATATAGGATCAAAATGATACCTCCTAAATCCTGGGTTTTGGATCTATGAGATAGTTCTAATTAGATGTTAGGATACTCACTAGTTGTAGTGAGATGGTATCAATCGATCCTGGAGAGAATCACTGGAAAGGTTCCATGGTGATAAGGACGACTGAATGTCAGTCGCAGGCATTGTCTTTACCCTCAGTGGAGGGACGGTATGTTAGAAGAGTTCCAAGCTAGATACTGTGACATACTAGACGATTAAAGGAAAGATACATCGTTACCAAGGATGCTACCAAAGAGGCAGTCTGGATATATAAGTTCATGAGATGAACTTCGTTCCTACCATTGTGTGACAATGGAGTTGTGGCTTTAGCCAAGGAACCCCCGTCCCATCAGAAATCCAGATATAATTCTTAGGCAGTATCACCTGATCATGGAGATGGTTGATCTCCAGGGAGATCGAGGTTAGGAGAGTAGACACAGAGGACGACAGCGCGGATCCACTCACAAAGGCCTTTTTCCCAATAGAGACTTTTATGGGATGGTTGAGTATGAGATACTTCAACCACAGCTAATTGTTGGGTATGTGATACCACAACAGATGGCCCTAGTGCAAGTGAGAGATTGTTAGTTATATGTATGCCCTAGAGGCCATTACTGTACATACAATGTATATTGTAATTGATGCTAGGACATATATAGGGAGGACTTTCTTGCTCAACATGATAGTACGCTATCTGGTTGTACTTTATCTTAACATGTAGTCTGATTGTCTCTATGTTACATGTTGATAAAGCCCTTAGGATATGTACTCGACTACTGGGACTATGATGAGATCATACTAGTGGGGCCACGGTAGTCGACGAGTACATCCTATAATTGTTCCTAGTCGAGTGTGTATCGAGACAGGGCATCGATGCACCAGAGTAGACTAGCGTATACGTATCTTGACCCATATGATGGGCGATGGATGATCCCATATCCATCGGTGTTTGACATCAGGATGGTGTACGGGTGCTCAGTGGAGACTGGGTACACTGGACGGACTCGCCGAGAACTCCCAGATGGTATTATACCTTACGTCAGATGGCAGTTCTCCGGTGACACTGGTACAGAGTAGTCTGTTGACCCAAGATCGTCATAGAGTCTTGTGTGATTCCCACTGTGCTTTGATTTCCATCTCACCACGTCCAAGAGGGCGTGCAAAAAGGTGGCTTTTGGGTACAGTCCCGAATCTCTTGGAGGCAATGAGCGATAGGAGGCGATTCGTCTCTCCCGGTATAGGGAGTTGATGTTGTGATGTGTTCGATTGGCTATAACCGGAAATCCCTGGCCAGGGTTGCTGAGATTTACTGGTAAGTGTTATCAGTAGTTTCTCGAACAGTTATAGACCTCATATCGACACGACTTATCAAGCTACTGGGGTCTGACGTATACCACCCCTAGGCGAGATATGCGACATATCAGACGACGAGACCGGACTGTACGGGAGTGTTACTGATTGGATTCACAGGAGAATGTACAGGATTGCTTGTTGATATTCTGAGCGCTCAATACCTGGGTGGCTGTTACGTTTAGCTGACCGCTTGCAGCTTGTGGGTGTTTGATATGATCATCACCTACTGCCGGCGTATTGACGATTCTTTAGAGTCCTACACAGAGGTTTCTTGACTTAGGCAAAACGGAGTAGGAGCACATATATGATATGTGTGGTACCGAGGATAATGCGGTATGTGATACCGTATTGGATTCTCGCAATATGAGATATCGGCCGGGTATATGTGATATAGCCGGGTCATCGTATTAGTCGGTTATTTGTGAAATAGCCGGATTATCGGATCAAGTATTGATTCGATAATTTAATGTATAATAATATATATGATATATTAAATTACATTAACTAATATTAGCTCACTAAAAGATTCATTTTCTCACGGGATAATACATTTATATATATGCGATATATGTTAATTGTATTATTTTCTATTGTTACAAAATATATTGTATATGTGATATATAATATTGTAATATATTAGGGTTACAAATTTAACAATGGTTTAGGGTTTAAACTTGGTTAGGGTTTGGATTAGGGTTAGCTTTTGCATGAAGCTTCCATGAAGCTTCATGAAGCTTTGACTTTGTTTTTAGCTAGATATTTTGTTAACCCAATCCAAACCATTAACTCTAGTCAATTCTCTACATGGGTTAACTCCTTCATGCTTAACCCTTGGTTAGATTTGTAACCACTACAATAATTCATTATTCATCACAAAAGGATTCTTCATCTTCTTCCTTGAGTTCTTCATGAAAAAGCTTTCTATCTTTTTCAAAAGTGATGTTTATATGTGAGAATATGAAAACAAAAGAGAGCAAAAATCATACTTCATCATCCTCATCTATCCTTTCCATTTAGATGAGGCTGTTCACTTCTTTTAGAGAGTGAGAGCTTGTGTTAACGAAACTTCAAGGTAGATCATCTTTGTTATCGAAGCTCGGAAGCAAGACTGCATCATTCTCTTCGTGAAGCCTCTCGAGAGTCCGGAACACGATGATCGCAGCGAAGGGACCTCAACACGAAGCTTAAGAAGTGAAGAACCGGATCTACAAAGGTTGTAATCCCTCTCACTTAGTGTTAAAGTGTTTAACATGCTTGTTTTCGCCTAAACCCTAGTTTAAAGATTCGGCTTTGGGTTGTTCGGCACGGCTTAATTTTAAATCGGGCATGGTTGATGCCTCGTAGACCCTTGTGCGTGTGCCTAGCAACCTTACACCATGCTCAAAGGAGACGTGCAAACATGTTTTAGTTGGGTACAGTCCCGAGCCACATGGAGGCAGTGAGCGGATCGTCGGGGATTCGTCTCTCCCGGTATTGGGGGTTGATGTCGCACAGTGCACTGGTGGCCATCACTAGAAATCCTCGGCCGAGGTAGTGGATAATTACTGATTTGGATCAGTAGTTTCTCAGGTGGTGATGGGCTTCATACCGACACGAATTATCGCGTTATTAGGGTCTGACTTTATCCACCCCCTAGACTCGATATGCGATACTCTTAGACGAACGGACCGGACTGTACGGATATTGTCACTGTCAGGCTCAGTAGGGTTTCTGAATGAGTTCGCTCGTCAGCTTCCCTTCCAATCAATACATAGGCAACCGTTACGTACAGTTTGTACCTCTGACGTGCTAGTGGTTATACCCAGTGCCAGTGTGTTGATGAGTCATTAGAGTCCCCCACAGATAGTTTCCCAAGTTTGGGCGAAACGTTGTAGAGGCCGTATGGTTTTATGGCATGGTTCGGAAAATGCACGTGCGTTTACGCACGTGTCATATTTCGGGCAGATAATACTGGTAGGCTTTGGTTTAAGCCGGATCCAGTGTTATACTGTGTAGATATAATATCTTTGTCTCGGTTGCATTTGTATTCGGTCGTAATACAAATGCGGGTATGTTTATACTAATACGGGGTTGTCCTGAAATTTGTTTCAGGATCGCTTTTGAAAGTTGGCAGTTTCCAGTTTTCTATCACCCGTATTTAACATTCGGTTAAATACGGATTTATCTTTTCTTGATGAGTGTGTAAGGTTCTAGAAGTTTCTGGATGGTGACTAGGATGATGAGGTGGTTAGTGAGTCATTAGTTCTTTAATGGTTGCATTTAATGAAAGGGTGACTAGGTTAGATGAATCATTCTTGCATTAAAGTTAATGCAAGGTGTTTATTTGACTCACCCATTCATTTAATGTTATGGTTACCCTCCTTGCTTCCTACACTCACCCCCCCACCTCGTTATAGTGGCCGGCCCTTCATTGTGAAGGCATGGTTGTTCATTTGATAAAAAAGATTATGGTTCATGGAAATTAATCTACTCATTTCCCATTTACCCGATCCAAAAGGCAACTTGATTAACCGTTCGTCCATGGCTTTGGACGAAGTGAGACAAAGTGTTCTACTCATTCTCTACATAAATCTTGGTCATCTCTTTTAGCAAACTTGATGATCGAGTTGCCTCGGTTCAGAGGCGGGAGCCCGTTTAAAGATCCGTCGACGTGGTGCCACCTGGACGAGAAGACTGAAGATTCAGGAGATCGGAGCAGCCGCAACAAAGCGTGGGATGATGGTTGAAGACCGAAGGATTCGGATCGTTCGGTATAACATTTCTATCCACTTTGAGTTTGTTAGTTTAGCTTTAATCGTAGATCCGGTTTATAGTATACGATAGCGCCAGTCAAAAAGTTTTTGTTCCGCATTTGGCGTCTGTTAGACGGCCGGGGCGCTATCGTGTACTTACAGTACGCCATCCACCCGACTTCCCCCGTGGATATAGATCCACTCACCTTGGTATTCGCCTGCCGAAGTCGATGACGCCACGCTCCGCCGCATCGAAATCCACGCGAAGGTACCTAGAATAACACACAATCGCAAAAGCTTAAAAAAATCAAGTTAGAGAAACCAAAACAGCACAAGTTTCGCTCATAGGTTAAAACCTATAGCTTCGCGTGCAAAACACGACTAAAAATCCTAGTCGTTGACGTTCAAATGCCACACGACCAAATACAATTCCCAATATCAAAACCAAGCATCCCAAAATACGGAAAACATAGCCAAAAACACCCCAATGTGCTCCCAGATTTTACCCTAGATGAATTTAGCCAATTTTGCATATGTAACGGGTCTAGTTTACTGGAGATGGAGCTACAGAACAAGCACGAACCAAAATGCCCTAGGTCTGGCCGCAAATTGCGGCCAAAAGGATTGTTTCTATTGCCTGGTGTTGGGCTATGGGGCTAGTGTAAGTGCACGGCAGCGCCCCGACCGTCAATCCGACGCCGGAATGCGGAAACAAAACTTTTTACGAACTTGTAAACCGGCACCACCGCGCACAAAAATCCCGGATCGGGCCATTAATCTAGTCCTAGCTATCTAGAGAAAGGGTAGAGAGATATACCGAGCGATCCGTGTCCTTCGGTCTTCTCATCGTCGTCCCGATCTCCCCGCGGAATCTCCGGTCTTCAACTCCTCGTCGGAAGGGCACCACTTCGCCGGGTTCTTTTACGGGCTCCCACCTCTGGACCGAGGCAACTCGGGCACGAAGTTGGCGAGCCGACGTGCCCAAGAGTTGCTGTAGAATGTAGTGTAGATCTATGTGCCTCATGGGGTTGTAGGAAGTTGCCTTTTGGTGGAGGTATTGAACTAAGCTTTTGGAGATGGAGCAATGGGAATTTTGCAAGCCAAAAGAGATCAAAATTCCCCACTCTCAAAATTGGGACAGCCCCCCTAAGCTTGGCCGGCCCCTCTCTTAGAAAAAGAATGAGAATGGGAGTGAGAGCAAAGTCAAGGAGAGGGAGGAAGCTATCATCCATCCAAGAGAGAGAAAAAGAGATGATGAGAAGAAATCATCACCAATCAAAACCAACACTCCACCAACCTCATCATAACCCATCACTATCACAAAAGTCAAGCAATGATGAGAAGAAGAAGTCAAATGGTGGTAGAATTATCATGATACAATAATATGCAAAGACCACCCTCCAAAATGCTTATTTGCACAAATGCAAATAAGCCCTCCTCCACCAATTTTCAGCCAATGAAAGATATAAAGAAATATGGCTGAAACGGAAAACAAACTGGCAACTTCATAAAACTGATCCCGTAATAAATTATAGGAAAACCCCGCGATTGTATATACATACCCGTATTTGTATTCCGACCGAAATACAAATGCAATGAGACAAAATCTACACTTTACAATACTAGGATCCGGCTTAAACCAAAACCCGCTAGTATTATCCGTCCGATCATGATCCGTGCAATCCCGCACGTATCTGATCGAACCCTGCCATATCTCCATACGGCCTCTACAGCGTTTCGCCCGAAACTTGAGAAACTGGTCTGTGGGGGACTCTAAAGACTCGTCAATACTTTGGTTGTGGATTTAACCACTAGCACGTCAGAGGTATTAGCCTATACGTAACGGGCTACCAGGTATTGACCAAAAGGGACGTCGATGAGCGAACTCATCCTGACACCCTACTGAGCTTGTCAATGACAATATCCGTACAGTCCGGTCTGTTCGTCTATGAGTATCTCATGGCGGGCCTAGGGGGTTGGTAAAAGTTAGACCCCCATAAGCGGTACAAGTCGTGTCGGAGTGTAGCCCAGAACACCCTGAGATACTACTGGAATACCTACCAGTAAATCTCCTGCCTCGGCCGAGGGCTTTGTGTAATGGCTCTCCTAGACACAGCGCGACCTCACCCCCAATACCGGGAGAGACGAACCCCTGCAGATCCGCTCACTGCCTCCATGTGGCTCGGGACTGTACCCAACTAAAACCTGTTTGCATGTATCCTTTGAGCGTGGTAGGGTAGTATTCAAAGTACAGTGGGAACTCACATGAGACAAATGACGATCTCAGGTCGATGAACTAACCTGTACACATGTCACCAGGGAACTGCTATCTGACGTCAGGTATAAGACCAACTAGCATGTTCCCGGCGAGTCCTGTCCGGTGTACTCATAACCCAATGAGCACCTGTATACATCTTAGGTGAATCAACTGACACCAGTGGCTTGTGAGACCGGCCACCGCCCCTCGTCGGGGTCTCGACTGTATACACTAGTCTACTCTGGAGTATCGATGCCCTATCTCGAAACTCCCATGACTAGGGACCTTTTAAGGATGTGCTTATAGAATACCAGCTCCTACGTATATGATCGCCCTCATACTGCTGGCAGTCAAGCAAGAATCCTAGGGGCTCTATCAACGTGCAATAGTGACCTGTAAGGTCACCTGAAGCAGTACACGATGATAAAGGCAAACCAGATAGCATATTATCATCTTGAGTAAGACTGTCCTACCGGGATAGGTCCTCCCTCAATCATTGCAATCACGTGCCTGTGATCCAATAATTGACTCTGAGGGCACTATCTCCAACAATCTCCCACTTGCACTCAAGGCTAATTATTGCGATGTCGCATACTCACAGCCCGTGTGATACCGAACACCCAACTCCTCTACTAGTCAGTCTCACAAAACCCGTTTGCGAAACTATTGCGTTCGAGGAATAGCCTCAGTGAGTGGATCCGCTTTGATGTTTCTTTCTATGCCTCTCTATATCTCAAGTTCGCGGAGAAAACCATCTCTCGAAATGAGCAATACCTGTCTTAGAATGTGTCTGGATGTCTGATGGGACCTAGCTCATAAATGAACTCCAAATACAAAACTTCTTAGACTGTATCGTCAACTGAACTTAATCAGTATCCTGCGCCATGCCTCCCTCAGTATCCTTCTGGACCACCTGTCCAAAATACCGCCCCTCGTCAGAGGGAAAACTATAACTCTGACAACCTCTCTGTCATCCTGGTCACCTTGGAAGCCTGGATTGATAACTGTCTCCTAAAAGAGGCTGTTGTTATCATATCCCTAGAACATCCACTTATGTTCTAAAACTGCTTCCGACCGTTTCTCCAGAATTGGACTAATATCAACTTATTGCATCTACTGCAAAAACAACATCCGGTGTGGTACTTGACATTTCATGATTGACTCAATTGCCTAAGCAACTGATCTGCCAATCATGCACATCCCTCTCCCCTTTAGTCTGTAAGACACCTTTAGAGAGGGTGACTCCATCACCTGCAGGTACACCACCATGCCAGGAGTCGTCCATTCTAAAGCACCTCTAGAATGCCGTCTAAGTACCCTGATTGGGAAACTACCCAAATCTAGATCTAAAACCATAGATTTAGTAACCAGAATGTCTGATATAATATCCAATTCCTATGTGGAGAAACCACTGTGTGACAACCAAAGTATAACCGATCGTAGTATAGAAATATCACTTCCTACTCTGTGTATGTTATCCAAATACCAGGACATCACACCCTACTACCTTCTTAACAGATCCATCCCCTATTCTGATGAAGTCAAACCTATGACTGTCACATCAGAAATAGATGATCTATCTCCGCTACATCTGCTTTAGTCTATAAATAAACATAAGCCACCTATCCACCAATGCTTCCGCTGCTCCCACTGACTACGACAACCCTCTGGCAGAGTCATATAGACGTACACTTCTAAAGCTGGTTTAGAACGACGCTATACTCATCCTCCTGCCGGGTCTCACGGTCTGGAACAACAACAATGGCAAGTCTGGGTAAACAAGAACCTCCCTGTCACCGTCCTTGAGGCTACCGGAGTACCTCTCGGGTGCCTGAGGTTACCCACCGTATCTACGGAGTGGCCAATGGAATGTCAAGCCAGATTGAATCTTTAGGTTCCTTTCAAACTTTCAGTAATCGTTTGCGGTTCTGGAATCACTTCCAGTTCTACCATACTCCCACTACTGTTTTCTGAAAAAATCCATTTCTATTAAAATTGTGGCGAGTCAAGAACAATATCACTATTGATCTTCCAGATGGTAGAAAGTCAACCCTCGTCATATCCTGGGTCAATCCACAAACAGCCATTACAGAAACGTGCCTTGAGTTATCCAGAGTCTGGTTTTAAGCATAAGCCGGACAACTCCCCGTACCTTAACATCGTTAAGATATGAACTTGTTCTATATCCAATACAGAAACAGAGGCACTGATTTAATTGAACCAGATTCAAATCATGCAGCTGTCTCCAGTGCATGTCAACTAAATGGAGAGAGGCCGATCAACATTACTCAACTTATGAGTGCTTCCAATTATGAGTAATCTGAAAGAGAAGCAAGTTCTCTTAATCATTACTATCAACTGAATACCATACACAAGTATCTACATCTTCGAACCCCTTGAAGAATCCCGATACTTGCAATACCTGGTTCTCTACTTTATTCATATACCTATAACTTCTCAAAACTTGGACCCTGTGTTTCTACGAAACACCTGTCTAAAAACTAGAGAAGTCATAAGTAAACCGAATATAGTACGAGAACCAACCCCTCTGTCCCCATGGACGTTGGCCAACATACAATACTCTGTATAAGTCCCTTGAGTCTGATAACTCAATCCCTGTGTGTCGTAGGTTGAAAACTGCACTTATGGTTAAGAAGAATTACACCGCTGTTTAATGCTCCTTACTTAACCATCCACTGATATGGGTAAATGTCATCGACATAATTTCAAAAAAGTATATCTCACTCTATAAAAATAGACGTACAGATATATCAATTTGAAATTGGTGCATGACAGCGGATATTCAAAACCAAATATTTGCCGACCGGCAAACAGCCCAGGTGATTTCCTCAAATATCATCAATTACAACGAATTCCGATATAATGAGGACAATCACCTAATTCCCAATAACTTACTCCCACTCATCATCTGTAAAACCATACAGATGTGAGAATCATACCTGGTAAATACATACCCTGGAGCAAGATCTGATTGGGAAATCAGTTTTCCTTTAACAGTAGACAGTGAAACTGAAACATTGAAATGTTTCGATGGGGTATCCCGGTATTCCTAGTAATGCCACTTCCATTATCCAGATTCACAACTGTAACCGTGTAATTCTTTGCCATCTTTCCAAATCCCTTTATATGTCTTTAGTCATTACCTTCTGCACACCCTCTTAGGCTAAATGGTTTTCTTCCTTCCCTACCGTTCGGCACCAGCCTATGGTTTGGAAGAAGACTATCCAATAAGCATAATGGGTGTACTGTCCTAATCCTAGGAGCACTCGCAATGCGAGAGAAGGTGAAGATAAAAGACAACCGAATAAATCTTATTCCTATTTCTCCTGAACCAGAATCCATCCCCGAACTGGAACAAGTTCCTTTCGAGTTCGTATATAACCATACGATGGAGTATCCAATAAACTGTGGATCTTCGTAGTGATACGGAGTGTTATGGAGAAATACAAAGGTGATTTAGGATTGGCGAATAAATACTTGGTTTGGTCGTGAATAGCAGTCGCAATTTACTTTGCCCTCTTATTAATCCCTTGTTATGTCTTTACTTAATACCTTCTGTACACCATCGTTATGCTAATTGGTTTTCTTCATTCCTTACCGTTCAGCACAAGCCTATGGTTTGGAAGAAGACTATCCAATTTGCGTAATAGGTGTACTATCTCCTAAACCAAGGAGTACTCGCAACCTGAGAGAAGGTAAAAGGAAAAGACAACCGAACAGTCCTATTCGTTTTCTCCCGAACCGGAAACCATCCTCGAATAAATTCCTTCGAGTTCGTATATAACCATACGATGGTTTTGTCCAATGGAAGTGGACGTTCGTAGTAATACGGGGTGTTCTGGAGAAAAGGGTAAAAGTAGGAGTGACAATGAGGTATGCAACTCTGATAATCCAAAAGCGAGTGTTAAGAAGGTTCGGTCAACTTGGTCACTGAGTCATAGTCTTAGGGTCAGGTCAATGGTCGCTGCCAAAGAGAGAGAGAAAAGAAACACTCAGCGTGCACTCTAACCTAGATCAGAATGGTTATCACTTTATCTAATCTGGAAACCTCGCACTGTAACCTCAAATTCTCCTCCAAACCTGAAAGAAGAATTAGTCGGGGTCACCCGAGGAGTAAACTAACTCATCAGTGGGAATCGGGATCCAACTATCATCGCATGATAACGTGACAGAATCCACTCACGTCATCACACTCCAGAAGGTATGCGCATATCTGGCAAGTTTCAGTTTCTTTAGAAACTCCCGATGTGATTTTTACCCCATGCTCTTATGACCTTGGCGTGAGGTCAAAATATCATAAGTCACATGTCAAGTTCTGCCCATCATTATCCAGGTTAATTTGAACCCACCCGTACATACCCTTGACGTAGGCCAAAATAGTAGTACGACTGTCCCAAACCAACGCATCTATCTATGCAATAGATAAATATCCGGCAGCTACCAATCACTATGCCTTGGCGTGAGGTCAAAATACATAGCTTGAATACTACCGAATATTTAACCGAAATGATGGAGGGCTACGAATGGTTTCTGGCGAAAACCTTTAACGTAATGAACTTGATATCGTTGAAGGAACCGGATAGCTTTTATAAAAATATAGTGGCGAAAACCTTTGCTAAAGAGGTCACTCCCGGTGAAGGGATCACGGCTCTTTCCCCGTAAAATGAGGTGCAGGATATTCTAACTGAATACCATGATGCAAAGCAAAAGTAAACGACTATAGTGAAGTTATTGCCCTGACGCAAACTTCTGTCCAAGGGGTCACTCCCGGTGAAGGGATCTCGGCCTTTGCCTCGTTGACTAAGGAGCAGGATATTCCAACTGAATACCACTGTGCAAAACAAAAGTGAACGTCCTTGCAATAACAGCTTTTTGAAAAGAGTTCCAACAACATCAGAATAGGTTTGTTTAACTTGCATTGATCCGAATCAACGCAGTCCCATCAATTGATCACACCAATAAAGAACGAAAATAATGATGTACGTATATGCCATCCGCATTGCCACTGGGTCCCGTCATTACCCGTTAGGTTACTTAACTAACGACAGAGCGGGGACTGGACTAGTGCGGATGCAAAACATATACAACATCTACTAGTATATATATCAATATATAATATTTCTCTCAAGGCGTGAGAAAATGCAACATCAAAGAAATGTAATAAGCATCACAGAACAATACAGATATCTGGGATCCCCGGGTTTCATAGAGCCTCTACTGAGACCCGACGTTCCCCTGGTCGTGTGGATAGCCTGTGCAATGAAATCCTAGACCCCTACGGGCGCGGCAAGTTACCCGCCAAAACCTGAAGTGAGGCAGCCCCCTTCAGCAACGTGAATGGACCACCCAGCACTTCACGGAATTCGGTAACTTGGGCACCCCTCCTGGGTCAACCTGTTGTAAGTCCATATTGCGACCCCCGGTTCTTACGGGGAGGCGGAAACGGTATAAAAAACAAATTTTTATCGCAAGAGGCAACATGGACTAATCAAGGTCGGGATCGTTGTCTAAACTAAAACTAGCAAACTAGCTAAAGAGATTTAGCTACTCGGATAAAGATGATTATACCTAAACTTGAACTCCTTCTTCTTCAAACTTTGTTGTAGAGGTTGATGGTTCTCCTTTTGTCGCCTTCTTCCGTCGAAGATGGATCCACCTCGAAGGCTCGACCTTTGGGCTCTTTCTCGTACTTGGAGTGAACTAGAATCGCCGGCTTGCTAAACCCTTGATCCTAGAGTGAGTAGAGAGTGTCTAAGGGTTGCTTTTGTTTTTCAAGAGAAGGATTCTCAACACATGAGAAGGTTTCTCTTGGCTAGAGGAAGAAGAAGATGAAGATCAAGAGAGAGAAGCTAAATGAGATAATGAGCTCTCATTTCCTTTCTTGCAACCATAATGCCAAAAGAAAATGAATTATCAAATAATAATAATCAAAATGAAAAGGTTGATGGAAAGTTTTAGAATGACTAATATCATTACAAAGCATTAAATGAAAATGCAAGAATCAAGAGCATCTTTCTTTTGTAATGATAATGGTCAAAAGTTCAACCATGGTCAACAAGTCAACCATGGTCAACAAGTCAACAAAAAACTAACCATGACACAATTTCATTTTATTATATATTATTAAATGATATAATACAAATCCATTAGGGTTTGGAAAAAGACGACTGTCAACTGTGAATACGCACCCGTTCCGAAACCCTAATGAAAGTCCTCTTCCTCTTCCTCAAATAACTGTGCATACACACCTGCATCCTTGTTCCGAGGAACATGAATACTGAGAGATAAAAGCAACCCCAAATACTATACCAGTATCTGGCTCAAACCAGAGCCTGCTGGTAATATCTTTCCGGACTCCAAACGTGCACAAGTGCGCGGATGAGAACGAACCCTGTCGCAAAACCATGCGACCTCTACTCTGTTTTGCCCATAGGCGAATACCCTCTGTGTGGGACTCTAAAGACTCGACACTACGCTGGCAGTGGGTTTAACCACAGACCGCAAGCGGCACTAGCTGTGCGTAACGGTCCCCAGGTAGATGTCGACAAGAAGGCTGACGAGGTGAAACCCCATCGGTACTCCTACTGAGTCTGAATGTGACAGTCTCCGTACAGTCCGGTCTGTTCGTCTGATACATCGCATGGCGGGCCTAGGGGGCGATAAACGTCAGTCCCCCAATAGCGGTACAAGTCGTGCCGGAGCGAAGCCCAAAACACCCTGAGATAACACTGGAAACCTACCAGTATATCTCGTTTGCCCTGGCCAGGGACTACTCGTGTAATGGCTCTCCTAGACACAGCGCGATGTCAACCCCCAATACCGGGAGAGACGAATCCTGTCTAACCGTCACTGCCTCCAAGTGCTTCGGGACTGCACCCAACCACCACCTGTTTGCACGACTCCTTTGAGCCGTGGTAGGGTAGTGATCAAAGTGCAGTGGGAACACACTCGAGGCGAAGTGCCAGTGTCAAGTCAGCGGACTAAGCTGTACTCATGTCACCTGGGAACTGATGACTGACGATAGGTATAATACCAACCTGTCAGTTCCCGACGAGTCCTGTCCAGTGTACTCGTAACCCAACGAGCACCCGTATACTATCTCCAATACGACGTACTGATGGCTGTGGGACAGACCATCTCCCACACTGGGATGAGAAGCGCATACGCTAGTCTACTCCGGAGTATCGATGCCCTGTCTCGATAGTCCTGCGACTAGGGACCTGTATAAGGATGTGCTTATAGATTACCCAGCCCCCACTAGTGTGACTGCCATCACAACGCTGGTAATCAAGCAAAAGATCCTAAGGGCTCCACTAATGCGTATAAGTGATATACTGAAATAAACACATGTACACATTGAAGTAGAAACAAACCAAGTAGCATACTACTATTTTGAGCAAGATTGTATATACAAGGTGAATATCCCAAGCATCCATTAAGTAATATACAAACTAGTATGATACAGTAATGGCCTCTAGGGCATATACACTAACAATCTCCCACTTGCACTAAGGCCATGTACTGGCGTATCGAAGACCTATCATCTCGATCAGCCGCTCGAACTGAGTCTGGGGCAGGGCCTTGGTGAATGGATCTGCAGTGTTGTCTTCTGAAGCAACTCTCCGAACCTCGATCTCCTTGCGATCCACGATCTCCCTGATCAGGTGATACCGCCTCAAGATGTGCCTGGATCTCTGATGGGACCTAGGTTCCTTCGCTAAAGCTATAGCCCCATTGTTGTCGCAATACAGAGGTATTGGATCAACAATGGACGGAACCACCTGAAGTTCTTTCAAGAACTTCCTCATCCAGACAGCTTCTTTTGCGGCATCAGATGCAGCGATGTATTCCGCTTCCATCGTCGAGTCTGCAACGGTTTCCTGTTTGGAACTCTTCCAACACACCGCCCCTCCATTGA
The DNA here is from genome assembly GCA_030015575.1 of Agapanthus africanus. Lineage (NCBI taxonomy): Eukaryota > Viridiplantae > Streptophyta > Magnoliopsida > Asparagales > Amaryllidaceae > Agapanthus > Agapanthus africanus. Next base: position 217,048,971 of record JASDDO010000004.1, read on the forward strand.
GGGTAAAGACAAAGCCCGACATGGACTTGGAATCATCCTTGTCACTCTGGAAGCTGGAGTCAGCAAAGGCCTCGATCTGGAGGTCTTTTCCGCCATACATCAAGAACATCTCCTTAGTCCTTCTCAGGTACTTGAGAATGTTCTTTACCGCTATCCAGTGTTTCTCCCCAGGGTTTGACTGATACCGACTTACCACACTCAGTGCATAAGCTACATCCGGTCTGGTACACAACATCGCATACATTATAGAGCCTACCGCAGAAGCGTAGGGTATAATAGACATGCGATCCCTCTCCAAATCAGTCTTGGGAGACATCTCTTTAGAGAGGGTGATCCCGTGACAAGCCGGTAGGTTACCGCGCTTGGAATCTTCCATACTGAATCTCTTCACTATGGTGTCGATGTACCTGGACTGAGAAAGTCCCAATATCCTCTTGGATCTATCACGATGGATCCGGATCCCCAGGATGTATGAGGCATCACCCAGGTCTTTCATGGAGAACCTGTGTGACAAGAACCCTTTGACAGATTGTAGCATAGGAATGTCATTTCCTATTAAGAGAATGTCATCCACGTATAAAACGAGGAATACTACAGTTCTCGCTACAAATTTACTATAGATGCATGGTTCATCTGGATTTTTGATAAAGCCAAATTCTTTGACCGTCTCATCAAAGCAGATGTTCCAACTCCGTGATGCCTGCTTCAGTCCATAGATGGACTTAAGCAACTTGCACACCTTTCCGCTGCTCCCACTCTGAATGAAACCCTCTGGCTGGTCCATATAGACACACTCCTCTAAATTTCCATTTAGAAAAGCTGTCTTAACGTCCATTTGCCAAATCTCATAATCGTGGAAGGCAGCAATGGCAAGAAGGATCCGAATGGATTTCAGCATGGCTACTGGAGAGAAGGTTTCGTCATAGTCCAAGCCAGGTCTTTGACGAAAACCCTTTGCTACCAGCCAGCTTTATAGGTCTCAACCTGTCCATCTACACCAATCTTCCTTTTGAAGATCCACTTGCATCCTACGGGTTTTACCCCGTCTGGAGCAATGTCCAACGTCCATACCTTGTTGGTGTACATGGACTCCATTTCGGTCCGCATTGCATCCAGCCATTTCACCGAGTCAACGCTCTGAACGGCCTGCTGGAAGCTAGTAGGCTCATCATAATCTATGATGCAATCCTCTCTATCCCCGTCTATGAGAAAACCGTAGTATCTCTCGGGCGGATGAGACTGCCTACTACTTCTGCGGAGCGGCGTAGGAATGTCCTGTTCTGTTGAACCCTCTGGTTCCACCAAACTTTCAGTAACAGTCTGTGGTTCTGGAACTTCTTCCAGTTCTACTGCGCTCCCACTTATTTCCTTTTCTATGAACTGGTGTTCTAGAAAGTGGGCATGACGAGAAACAAGAACTTTTTGTTCCTCTTCGCAGTAGAAGAAATATCCCTTGGAATTCTTTGGATATCCCACAAACTTGCACAGTACTGAGCGTGCCTCGAGCTTGTCCGCATGCTGCTTTTTGACAAAAGCTGGACTTCCCCATATCTTAATGTGATTAAGATGGGGTCTCTTCCCACACCACATCTCAAATGGCGTAGTAGGCACAGTCTTAGTGGGAACTCGGTTCAAAAGGTATGCGGCTGATTCTAGCGCATATCCCCAGAATGATCGCGGCAACTCAGCGTTACTCATCATGGACCGCACCATATCCAATAGGGTGCGGTTCCGTCTCTCCGATACACCGTTATGTTGCGGGGTGTAAGGAGGAGTAAGTTGAGAGAGAATTCCGTTCTCTTTTAAATAGTCCAGGATTCGGCACTTAAGTATTCTCCACCTCGATCCGATCTTAGAATCTTAATACTTTTGCCGGTCTGTTTCTCTACTTCATTCTTATACTCCTGGAATTTTCCAAAAGCCTCGGACTTATGTTTCATTAAGAAGACATAACCGTACCTTGAGAAGTCATCCGTAAAAGTAATGAAGTAAGAATGTCCGCTTCGGGCATGTGTAGACATTGGACCGCACACGTCACTGTGTATGAGTCCTAAGAGCTCGCTCGCTCTTTCTCCATGTCCAGTAAACGGAGTCTTTGTCATCTTTCCTTTGAGACAGGATTGACAAGTGGCATACGACTGATATTCGAACGCATTCAAATACCCTTCTGTATGTAACTTCGTCAACCTTCTCTCATTGATGTGACCCAATCTACAATGCCATAAGAAAGTCTGGTTTATTTCTGGAGACTTTCTTTTGTGTGTATTCTGGACATTAAAAATCTGTGGTTGGTTTAACACGTATATACCATTACTCAAAGTACCTGACCCAATCAAAACTTGATTAAGGTGAATGTTTACAACATTACTTACAAACGCAAATTCATAACCTTCTTTAGAAACTAAAGATACAGAAATGATATTACAAGTTGCGTTGGGTACAAAAAAGCAATTACGCAAAACCAAAACATGTCCATCTGACATTCCCAGGTGATAGTCCCCCACGGCTTTAGCATCCATGCTAGCTCCGTTTGCAACTCTGAGGGTCATGTCACCTGCCTTCAAAACCCTACGGTTTCTCAACGCCTGCAAAGAATTACAGATATGAGATCCTGATCCGGTATCCAATACCCAGGAAGTAGAGTTTATTGAAAGACAGTTTTCAATAACATACACACCTGAAGCTGAAGCTGCAACTTGCTTCAATTCCTGTGTTCTGTCCTTCCAGGCCCTGCAATCATTCTTCCAGTGTCCTTTCTTATGACAAAAGAAGCATTCTTCCTTATCCACAAGCTTCCCCGCTATCTTTGTTGCTTTACCTTTTCCCTTCGTATCCACTTTACTAACACCGCCCCTTGGTTTGGCGGGGGCTTTCTTCTTCTTTCCCTTGGCTTTCGCCTTGGACCTAGAAGAAGATGATCCTCCTACAAACAAAGTGGATGTTTCCCTACCTTTCTGTAGGGTGCCCTCTGCGCTCCTCAGCAGGTTGAGGAGCTCTGAAAGTTCAACCTCCTTTTCTTGTAGGTTGAAGTTCATTATAAACTGGGCGTAAGTGGAAGGAAGGGACTGGAGAACTATATCCGTATATAGCTCACTCTCCAATGTGATCCCTAGGTCAGCGAGCTCCTCAATGTAGCCGATCATCTTTAGCACGTGCTCGGCTACTGATGATCCGACGGCCATTCTTGTCGAGAATAACTTTTTCGATGCTTCGTATCTTGCGATACGAGATTGCTCTCCATACAGTTCTTTTGTATGGAGCAATATGGATTCCATGTCCATATTCTCATGCCTCCTCTGATGTTCGTTGTCCATCGAGGCAAGCAGGAGGCACTTGGCCTTCGCGCTATCAATCTCCCAAGTCTTGCGGATTTCCTTATCCGCGATACTGGAAGTTGGACCAGGGACAGGGGGAGCTTTGGTGGTAAGAAGATACCCCAACTTGTCATAAGTGATTGCTATCTTGACATTCCTGAGCCAATCTTTGTAGTTTGGCCCTGTCAGCTTGTTTTTATCTAGGAGTAACTTAAGTCCAGTCATATTGATTGGTCGCTGCAATTAGGAGAGAGAAGAAGAAACACTCAGCATGATGCTCTTGCAAGTTTAGAGTGGTTTTTTAGTTTGTCTAAACAGGATGGCTCCCACTGTTTCTCGAATCCCTCCTCAAACCATAAAGGAAGAATTAGCCAGGACCAATCCCACCGTACAATACTTGCTTAACCGTTCAGCCAGGCCGGTGTCGGTACTTCGAGGGAGGTTTTCCAATGCTTTCGCGAAGTTCCTTAATTAGAGAACCTCTTTTCCCTGGGGGCGTAGCCCCGCTAACACCTTTCTTGGCACCTACTAGGTTTATAGCATTGATCGTTAAGTGAGAAATTTCCCGAGGAGTAGCATATACTCACAGTAGGATCGGGATCCAAATATCATTGCGTGACGAAACTGAAGGAATCCTACCAGAATCATCACACTCCAAATGGTATGCAAATCTAGCAAGTTTCAGTACTTATGAAACTCCCGATGTGGATTTTTGCCCCATGCTCTTATGACCTTGACTTTGGCCAAAATATCATAAGTCACATGTCAAGTTCTACCCGTCATTATCCAGGTTAATTTGGATCCATCCGTACCTACCCTTGACTTTGGCCAAAATGGCAGTACGACTGTCCCAAACCAACGCATCTATCTATGCTACACATGAACACCCAATAGCTACCAATCACTGTGCCTTGACTTTGGCCAACATACACAGCTTGAATACTATTGACTATTCATGCGAAACGACTGAGGGCTACGAATGGTTTTGGCAAAACCGTGAACGTAGTGAACTTGATTTGGTCGATGGAACGAGATAGCTTTTAAATGGAGTGGCCCAAACTCCGTATTTTAAAAATTGGTTTTGAAAAGAACCGAGTGGTTTTTCGAAAGTGTTCCAACGACTTTAACTTGGTTTATTATCTTGCATTAGTTCTTTTAATGCGTGATATTCTTGCATTAGTTCTTTTAATGCGTCCCATCATTTAATCCTACCATTGCAGAAAACAACCAAAATATGACGTACGCTTATGCCATTCGCATTCGCCACGGGGCCCCGTCATTACCCGTTAGGTTACTTAACTAACGACAGAGCGGGGGCTGGGCTAGCGCGTCTGTAAAACATAAGCAACGCCTAAATAGTTATAGATATAGCAATAGTAGACATTACAGATCACAGATGAATGCATTGGATATACTAGCAATCCGCAATCCTTTCGAGCTTGAAACGAAAAGCGGATAACACGGTCGCGGTGAATAGCAATACCCCACCCAAGACCCCTACGGGTGCGGCAAACTACCCGCCAAGTACTCGGTAGTTTGTGCACCCCTCCATGGGTCTATCCTAGGAGCAAAAACAGTAAAAAGAATTATACAATGACGGCTACAACCCCGACCCGGTTGTGCGGCCAAACAAATAATATTATTACATCAATTTACATTTACAATGAATGAAAGAAAAACAAAAGCTCATCTCACATCCACCCCGGCTATTCACCCGCGACAGTCCAACACATTCATATACACATTCCAATATCAAACACAGATCATGTATAACCCCGACTAATCAACTTATAGCGATTAGCCGACGTTCAATACATGCAAGCATCACAGATATAACCATCATAGTCAAAGTGCAGTGAAGTTCGGAAAAAATACGGAATTATAGGACCCCAAAAGGAAATTTCTTTTCTGGAAAATCTGGGCACATATAATATATTTTAAAAATCCCAAAACCAACACACAAATACACTGCACGAAAAACGACGCAAAGAAGACGACAAAGCGCGGCGGTTGCGCGGCACGAGCCTACCTCGTGCCGTGGAAGGGCGGCGCTTTGAGCTCAACAGTGGATCGTTTTTCATGGGTGCACTCACAAAACCCTGAGACGATTTTACAAGTATAAAGTTTTTCATTTTGAGCCAAAAAAATTTCAACAGAAACTCAGGTTTTGAAAAAATATGGTTTTTGGGTTTTTTTTCGGTTCCGAACTTCGTTACACTTCACTACCAAGCTAGTTTAAGTTTAGTTAGGCTCTGATACCACTGTAAGTCCATATTGCGACCCCCGGTTCTTACGGGGAGGCGGAAACGGTATAAAAAACAAATTTTTATCGCAAGAGGCAACATGGACTAATCAAGGTCGGGATCGTTGTCTAAACTAAAACTAGCAAACTAACTAAAGAGATTTAGCTACTCGGATAAAGATGATTATACCTAAACTTGAACTCCTTCTTCTTCAAACTTTGTTGTAGAGGTTGATGGTTCTCCTTTTGTCGCCTTCTTCCGTCGAAGATGGATCCACCTCGAAGGCTCGACCTTTGGGCTCTTTCTCGTACTTGGAGTGAACTAGAATCGCCGGCTTGCTAAACCCTTGATCCTAGAGTGAGTAGAGAGTGTCTAAGGGTTGCTTTTGTTTTTCAAGAGAAGGATTCTCAACACATGAGAAGGTTTCTCTTGGCTAGAGGAAGAAGAAGATGAAGATCAAGAGAGAGAAGCTAAATGAGATAATGAGCTCTCATTTCCTTTCTTGCAACCATAATTCCAAAAGAAAATGAATTATCAAATAATAATAATCAAAATGAAAAGGTTGATGGAAAGTTTTAGAATGACTAATATCATTACAAAGCATTAAATGAAAATGCAAGAATCAAGAGCATCTTTCTTTTGTAATGATAATGGTCAAAAGTTCAACCATGGTCAACAAGTCAACCATGGTCAACAAGTCAACAAAAAACTAACCATGACACAATTTCATTTTATTATATATTATTAAATGATATAATACAAATCCATTAGGGTTTGGAAAAAGACGACTGTCAACTGTGCATACGCACCCGTTCCGAAACCCTAATGAAAGTCCTCTTCCTCTTCCTCAAATAACTGTGCATACACACCTGCATCCTTGTTCCGAGGAACATGAATACTGAGAGATAAAAGCAACCCCAAATACTATACCAGTATCCGGCTCAAACCAGAGCCTGCTGGTAATATCTGTCCGGACTCCAAACGTGCACAAGTGCGCGGATGAGAACGAACCCTGTCGCAAAACCATGCGACCTCTACTCTGTTTTGCCCATAGGCGAATACCCTCTGTGTGGGACTCTAAAGACTCGACACTACGCTGGCAGTGGGTTTAACCACAGACCGCAAGCGGCACTAGCTGTGCGTAACGGTCCCCAGGTAGATGTCGACAAGAAGGCTGACGAGGTGAAACCCCATCGGTACTCCTACTGAGTCTGAATGTGACAGTCTCCGTACAGTCCGGTCTGTTCGTCTGATACATCGCATGGCGGGCCTAGGGGGCGATAAACGTCAGTCCCCCAATAGCGGTACAAGTCGTGCCGGAGCGAAGCCCAAAACACCCTGAGATAACACTGGAAACCTACCAGTATATCTCGTTTGCCCTGGCCAGGGACTACTCGTGTAATGGCTCTCCTAGACACAGCGCGATGTCAACCCCCAATACCGGGAGAGACGAATCCTGTCTAACGGTCACTGCCTCCAAGTGCTTCGGGACTGCACCCAACCACCACCTGTTTGCACGACTCCTTTGAGCCGTGGTAGGGTAGTGATCAAAGTGCAGTGGGAACACACTCGAGGCGAAGTGCCAGTGTCAAGTCAGCGGACTAAGCTGTACTCATGTCACCTGGGAACTGATGACTGACGATAGGTATAATACCAACCTGTCAGTTCCCGACGAGTCCTGTCCAGTGTACTCGTAACCCAACGAGCACCCGTATACTATCTCCAGTACGACGTACTGATGGCTGTGGGACAGACCATCTCCCACACTGGGATGAGAAGCGCATACGCTAGTCTATTCCGGAGTATCGATGCCCTGTCTCGATAGTCCTGCGACTAGGGACCTGTATAAGGATGTGCTTATAGATTACCCAGCCCCCACTAGTGTGACTGCCATCACAACGCTGGTAATCAAGCAAAAGATCCTAAGGGCTCCACTAATGCGTATAAGTGATATACTGAAATAAACACATGTACACATTGAAGTAGAAACAAACCAAGTAGCATACTACTATTTTGAGCAAGATTGTATATACAAGGTGAATATCCGAAGCATCCATTAAGTAATATACAAACTAGTATGATACAGTAATGGCCTCTAGGGCATATACACTAACACCTGTACCCCATACGAGTGCGGCGAATAGCCCGCCAATTCTAGAGTGAAGCCCCCTCCGTCTCAATGCCATGAGATGCGGGCTCGTTGCCCTCTAGAACCCGGCTATCCGTGCACCCCACCTTGGGGTAATCCTAGTACAGAAAATAAAATATACATACAACGGGTACATCGACCTCGACCCGGTCGTGCGCCAAATGAATAATATACAAACAGACAGTGACGGCAGTCCACATGTCGGACGCTCGCCCCGCAATATCAAATGTACATAATACAACCAAATATGTACTACCATTGCATCCAGGCTATCCCCCATGACCAATCCGCAACATCACCGCACAATCACATAATATCAACGTGAATGTCACGTTCGCAAATCCGTCTAACCGGGCTATAGCAGTTAGACAGGATTTATCGATCAAATGACATTCACGGTCGCAGATATAATGTAAATACTGTGAACTAATATGTTTAAACATTTCTATCGATCAAATTTACCCAAATGGGCCCCCAAGCACTACTGAAGCACTTAAATAAAATCTGGGCCGAAAAAGAACATTCCAAAACCCCAATTTCACTGTAAAAAGATCACTGTGGAAAATTGGTGCAGTGAAGACACTGTATTGCGGCGGAACCGCGGCGCCAAGGGGGTTTTGGCCGCGGTTCCGCGGTGGTTCTACAGTATCACTCTACCAAATTTTCACAGATGTCTTAGAATTTCCTGAACAGTATTCTGCAAAAACCTGAAAAATTTTTTGGAGCCAAAAAAATTTCGACAGAAACTATGCTTTTGAAAACGCGGGTTTTGGAATTTTGTTCGATTGAAGATGTAAACACATTAGACCAAGCTAGACTAGATTAATGGCGTGTCTCTGATACCATGTAAGTGCACGGCGGCGCCCCGGCCGTCAATCCGACGCCGGAATGCGGAAACGAAACTTTTTACGAACTTGTAAACCGGCACCACCGCGCACAAAAATCCCGGATCGGGCCATTAATCTAGTCCTAGCTATCTAGAGAAAGGGTAGAGAGATATACCGACCGATCCGTGTCCTTCGGTCTTCTCGTTGTCGTCCCGATCTCCCCGCGGAATCTCCGGTCTTCAACTCCTTGTCGGAAGGGCACCACTTCGCCGGGTTCTTTTACGGGCTCCCACCTCTTGACCGAGGCAACTCGGGCACGAAATTGGCGAGCCGACGTGCCCAAGAGTTGCTGTAGAATGTAGTGTAGATCTATGTGTCTCATGGGGTTGTAGGAAGTTGCCTTTTGGTGGAGGTATTGAACTAAGCTTTTGGAGATGGAGCAATGGGAATTTTGCAAGCCAAAAGAGATCAAAATTCCCCACTCTCAAAATTGGGACAGCCCCCTTAAGCTTGGCCGGCCCCCTCTCTTAGAAAAAGAATGAGAATGGGAGTGAGAGCAAAGTCAAGGAGAGGGAGGAAGCTATCATCCATCCAAAAGAGAGAAAAAGAGATGATGAGAAGAAATCATCACCAATCAAAACCAACACTCCACCAACCTCATCATAACCCATCACCATCAGAAAAGTCAAGCAATGATGAGAAGAAGAAGTCAAATGGTGGTAGAATTATCATGATACAATAATATGCAAAGACCACCCTCCAAAATTCTTATTTGCACAAATGCAAATAAGCCCTTCTCCACCAATTTTCAGCCAATGAAAGATACAAAGAAATATGGCCGAAACGGAAAACAAACTGGTAAATTCATAAAACTGATCCCGTAATAAATTAGAGGAAAACCCCGCGACTGTATATACATACCCGCATTTGTATTCCGACCGAAATACAAATGCAATGAGACAAAATCTACACTTTACAATACTAGGATCCGGCTTAAACCAAAACCCGCTAGTATTATCCGTCCGATCACGATCCGTGCAATACCGCACGTATCTGATCGAACCATGCCATATCTCCATACGGCCTCTACAGCGTTTCGCCCTAAACTTGAGAAACTGGTCTGTGGGGGACTCTAAAGACTCGTCAATACTTTGGTTGTGGATTTAACCACTAGCACGTCAGAGGTATTAGCCTATACGTAACGGGCTACCAGGTATTGACCAAAAGGGACGTCGATGAGCGAAGTCAACCTGACATCCTACTGAGCCTGTCAGTGACAATATCCGTACATTCCGGTCCGTTCGTCTATGAGTATCTCATGGCGGGCCTAGGGGGTTGGTAAAAGTCAGACCCCTAAAAGCGGTACAAGTCGTGTCGGAGTGTAGCCCAGAACACCCTGAGATACTACTGGAATACCTACCAGTAAATCTCCTGCCTCAGCCGATGGCTTTGTGTAATGGCTCTCCTAGACACAGCGCAACCTCACCCCCAATACCGGGAGAGACGAACCCCTGCAGATCCGCTCACTGCCTCCATGTGGCTCGGGACTGTACCCAACTAAAACCTGTTTAAACGTCTCTTTTGAGCATGGTAGGGTAGTAATCAAAGTACAGTGGGAACTCACACGAGACAAATGACGATCTCAGGTCGATGAACTAACCTGTACACATGTCATCAGAGAACTGCTATCTGACGTCAGGTATAAGACCAACTAGCATGTTCCCGGCGAGTCCTGTCCGGTGTACTCATAACCCAATGAGCACCTGTATACATCTTAGGTGAATCAACTGACACCAGTGGCTTGTGAGACCGGCCACCGCCCCTCGTCGGGGTCTCGACTGTATACACTAGTCTACTCTGGAGTATCGATGCCCTGTCTCGAAACTCCCACGACTAGGGACCTTTTAAAGATGTGCTTATAGACTACCAGCTCCCACGTATATATCGCCCTCATACTGCTGGCAGTCAAGCAAGAATCCTAGGGGCTCTATCAACGTGCAATAGTGACCTGTAAGGTCACCTGAAGCAGTACACGATGATAAAGGCAAACCAGATAGCATACTATCATCTTGAGTAAGGCTGTCCTGCCGGGATAGGTCCTCCCTCAATCATTGCAATCACGTGCCTGTGATCCAATAATTGACTCTGAGGGCACTATCTCCAACAGCTAGGGTTTCAGTGGGGGGTCCTAGGTTTCCTGAATGTATCACTGTCTTTGCTAAAAAAAATTTAGGGTCCCCGGGTGTTAGCAGATTCCAAAATACCCTCCCAATTCACACAATTATCCGATGTCGGGGTTTATAAGTTCATATTCTGTGGGTTAAGTCTCAGGTTTTGGTCAGTATACGATCCCTACAGGGGTTATAAGGTCTCTACTAATCTCAATTACACATCACCACTCAAGATTCCTTCAAATCCTAACTTGAATTTTCCAAACCTCCCTAAACATCACTTAATCACTTCTAAACATGTATAGACACTAATCTGAATGAAATACTATGCTAATGGTGATAAAATTACCTCATTAGGGCAACCCAAGAAAAACCCTAGCTTCTCTAAATCATCAAAATCAAACTTTTCTTGGTCCAAAGTGTGGAGGGTGAAGAGGGGATCAATTTTAAAGAAAGGGGCTTAGGGTTTTGATGAAGTTTTTTAGATGATTTCATGGGTTGAAGTGGAGGGAGATGGGGAAGAAGAAGGAGATGAAGAAACAAAATGGGGTGAGGATATGGCAGCCCCCTCTCTCTCCTCTCTTATTCTAACTCTCTCTCTCGCAATTTATTACCCTTTTACCCATTTCATTTTCTTTTTCTTTTATTTAAAACCCAAATCACATAATACCCATAAAACAACACAAATGCAACATGTAACCAAATGTAACATGACATGGTGCACTAGCCATGGAAAACTGTAGAAACACGGATTTGACATAATTGCGATTAGCAGTGCTCTAATCGGGTTTTTATCCAAACTGCATATAATAAATTTTAAAAATGCCAAATCCTTTAAATATATTTTTAAATGAATAAATCATTTTAATTTCCATTTATTTCACAATTATCGGTATATATTTATACCCTTTTTCGAAAACCCCAATTTCGCAAATCAAGCGGTTTTCGGGAAATATATTATTTTAATATTAAATTCCAAAAATAATATTTTATTTCTGAAATGTTACATGCTGTTTTGTGTTTCATGGTTTTTCATTACTTGGTTTTTGGTATTTGAATGCGGATTTGGTCGTCGGACGTTTGTACGTCGACGACGAGGGTTATTGGCTATTTTTGCTTTCGTAGACCATAGGTTTTAATCTATGTAAGATTCGTGTGTCGTTTTGGTTTTCGTACGCGATTTTGTTTATGATGCAATATATGTGTTATATATGTAGGCACCCTCACATGAATTTCGTACGACAAAGGAAGAGCATGACGGCATCAACTTCGGCAAGCAAGGACCTGTTGGGATTCCTTAGCACCCTACTGGGTTTTCACAGCATCTAACATGCCAAATTTAAAAAATCTAAGGTGCTAATCAATCCTAAGCTAGAATCAAGCTAGAGTAAATAGACAATATAACATGTAATCTACTGTTACACTAAGTGAATGAGGAATACAACTTTTGTAGACCGGTCCTTCACTTCTAAAGCTCCGTGTAGTAGTCCCTTCGCTGTGATCGAAGATCTCCCGAACTCTAGCATGGGTTCCCTTGGAGAAATGAACAAGCTTGCTCGAAGTCTTCGAGACCGAAGATGATCTACGTCGAGGAGACTCAAGCTCATGCTACCTCTTCACTAATTATGAAATTAGTGAAGCAAACACCCTAAATTAAATGGCAAGTAGTAGAGGATAATGAAGTAGGAAGTGAGCTCTCTTTAGATTTACTTTTCTCACAATATTTTCTCACCTTGAGAAATGCTAGTGAGCTTTTCTCAAGAGGAAGAAGAAGCTCAAGTGAAGAGATGAGAGAATGAACTCATGAGGTGAGAATAACAACCATGGGTGAGTTAGTGTCATACACTAACCCATGTAGAGAGTAAACCGAGGGTTACAATAATGGTTAGGTTAATAAATATCTACATGTAAAACAAAACTAGTGGACTAAGTCAAAGATGCTACAAGCTTCTCCAAGCTTCCAAGCATGTGACAATTTCCACTAATTTGTGAATTACCTAAATAAATAAAAACCTTATCATTATTATAACCATGGTGTAAGTCTCATACACCCATGTCTCATGTGGCATCTAGCATGACACAAAAAGTTGTACATTAATATATATCACATATACACTAATGCACACTAGTGAGAAAAAGAAATGTTTAAGTGAGTTAATATTAGTTAATGCAATCTAGTATATCAAATATACAATTATACATTAAAATATTAAATCAACACTTAATTTAATAATCAGGCTATATCACATATAACCGACTAATATCAAATGCAACAACTTATCAAATCAACACTTGATCCGATAATCCGGCTATATCTCATATAACCGACCGATGTCACAAATCGCGAGAATAGAATGCAGTATCACATACGCGCATCAATCTCGGTCCCACACATCACATATGTGCTCCTATTCCGTTTCGCATGAACCAGGAAACCTCTGTGTAGGACTCTAAATACTCGTCAATACGCCGACAGTAGGTGATGATCATATAAAACACCCACAAGCCGCAAGCGGTCTACTAAACATAACGGCCAGCCGGGTATTAAGCGATCAGAAGATCAACAAGCAAGCCTGCTCATACTCCTGCGAATCCAATCAGTAACACTACCATACTGTCCGGTCTCTTCGTCTGATATATCGCATATCTCGTCTAGGGGTGGTAAACGTCAGACCCCAGTAACTCGTTAAGACGTGTCGATATGAGGCTCATAACGGGTCAAGAAACTACTGGTAACACTTACCAGTAAATCTCAGAATCAGCCCTGGCCAGCGACTTCCTGTTATAGCCAATCGAGCACAGCGCAACATCAACCCCCAATACCGGGAGAGACGAATCCCCTCCTATCGCTCATTGCCTCAATGTGACTCAGGACTGTACCCAAAAACCACCGTTTTTCACGTCCTCTTGAACGTGGTAAGGTGGAAATCAAAGAACAGTGGGAATCACACAAGACTCTATGACGATCTCGGGTCGACAGACTAACCTGTACCAGTGTCACCAGAGAACTGCCATCTGAAGTGAGGTATAATAACATCTGGGAGTTCTCAGCAAGTCCGTTCAGTGTACCCAGTCTCCACTGAGCACCCGTATATCATCTCTGATGTCAAACACCAATGGATATGGGATCATCCATCGCCCATCTACATGGGTCGAGAAGATATACGCTAGTCTACTCTGGTATATCGATGCCCCGTCTCGATACACCCATGACTAGGGACATTAAAGGATGTACTTACCGACTACCTTTGTGTTGGAGATAGTGCCCTCATAGTCAATTATTGGATCGCAGGTACGTGATTGCAATGATTGCGGAGGATCTATCCCGGTAGCACAGTCTTACTCGAGATGATAGTATGCTATCTGGTTTGCCTTTATCAGTCGTGTACATGTTCAGGTGACTGATTGCATGTTACACTTTGATAGCGCCCTTAGGATCTTGCTTTACTACCAACAGTATGATGGCGATCATATACGTGAGAGTTGGGTAGTTTATATGCATATCCTTAATTGTGGTCCCTAGTCGTGGGAGTTTCGAGACAGGGCATCGATACTCCGGAGTAGACTAGTGTATACAGTCGAGACCCCGACGAGGGGCGGTGGCCGGTCTCACAAGCCACTGGTGTCAGTTGGATCACCTAAGATGTATACAGGTGCTCATTGGGTTATGAGTACACCGGACAGGACTCGCCGGGAATCTGCTAGTTAGTATTATATCTATCGTCAGATAGCAGTTCCCTGGTGACATGTGTACAGGTTAGTTCATCGACCTGAGGTCGTCATTTGTCTCGTATGAGTTCCCACTGTGGTTTGATTTCTACCCTACCACTGCTCAAAGGAGTCGTGCAAACAGGTAGCTTTTGGGTACAGTCCCGAGCCATATGGAGGCACGTGAGCGGATCGGCAGGGGATTCGTCTCTCCCGGTATTGGGGGCGAGATCGTGCTGTGTCTAGGAGAGCCATTACACAAAGCCCACGGCCGTGGCAGGAGATTTACTGGTAGGTACTCCAGTAGTATCTCAGGGTGTTATTGGGCTTCACTCCGACACGACTTATACTGCTATTGGGGGTCTGACGTTGCTAGCCCCCTAGGCAGATATGCGATACTCATTGACGAACGGACCGGACTGTATATACATTGTCACTGTTAGGCTCAGTAGGGTTTCTGGATGAGTTCGCTCATCGGCCTCCCTTGAGTGCGCTCATCGGTCTCCCTTGAGGTCAGTCCGTGGGCAGCCGTTACGCATTGCTAGTGCCGCTGACGGTTTGTGGTTAAACCCACTACTAGGGTACTGACGAGTCATTAGAGTCCCCCACAGACAGTTTCCCATGTTCGGGCGAAACGTTGTAGAGGCCGTATGGTTTTATGGCAGGGTTCGGAAAATGCACGTGCGTTTACGCACGTGTCGATTTTCGGACAGATGATACTGGTCGGCTTTGGTTTAAGCCGGATCCGAGTATTATATTGAGTAGGTATAATATCTTTGTCTCAGTTGCATTTGTATTCGGTCGTAATACAAATGCGGGTATATTTATACAGTTTCGGGGTTATCCTGAAAGTTGTTTCAGGATCACTTTTGGAAGTTGCCAGTTTCCAGTTTTCTATCAGCCGTATTTTGACATTCGGTTAAATACGGATTTATCTTTTCTCCTTGTGGTGAGTCAGTGTTCTAGAAGATTCTAGAGAGGGTGACAAGGCTAGTGACTCACTTGAGTCATTAATGGTTCATTAATGATAAAGCATGACTAGGTTTAATATGATTGGTTTGCTTTTAATAATATCAAGTGATTCATGCTTTGTTGTTAGGTTGTGATAAGTATGAAGGGATATGGTCACCACTTGAAGCTACTACCATCACCCCCCTTCTTCATATATTGGGCCGGCCCTCTCTTTCCTCCCCACTTGATTGATATGAGAAAATTATGGTTGTAAAAGGAAAAGAGTATAGTTTTGGAAGCATAGAAATTTCCTAGTTCATTTCTTGTTCCATTTCATTTCCATCGGCAACTTCATTTACCGATCGTCCACGGACTTGGACGAAGTGAGACAAAGTCATATACTCATTCTCTACATCATTCTTGGTCGTCTCTTTTAGCAAACTTGACGATCGAGTTGCCTCGAGTCAGAGGCGGGAGCCCGTTTAAAGAACCGATCATGTGGTGCCACCTCGACGAGGAGATCGGAGATCGACGAGATCGGAGCAGCCGCAACGGAGCGTGGGATGATGGTTAAAGAACGAAGGACTCGGATCGTTCGGTATAACCATTCTACACTCTTTACAGTTTGTTAGTTTAGCAATAATGGCAGATCCGGGTTAAAGTATACGATAGCGCCAGTTAAAAGTTTTTGTTCCGCATTTTGGCGTCTGTAGACTGCCGGGGCGCTAACGTAGACTTACAGTGGTATCAGAGCCTAACCATTTTGCTATACTAACTTGTGCTAACGTGTTCAAAACTTCGATCGAACCGAAAAACCAAAATTGCAAAATTTCAACCCGACAGTTTCTGTTAATTTTAAATGGTCTCAAAATTCATTTCTGTATATCTTAAAAATCCGTGCCGGCGTTTTTAAGAGCCACGACAAAATTTGGGTTCGTGATCCCTCCAAGGTGCCGCGGAAGGGCGGCCAAACCCATGGTTTGGCCGCGCATCCGCGGCCACGTGGGGAGCACGTGCTCCCAAATTTGGTCAGTGGTTTCTGTTTTGGATTTTGGAGTTTTTGGTTAATATAGTTTTGGCCCAGGTTTTGTTACTGTTCACCAGTAAGCAGTGGGGCCCACTTTTTGATAATTGGTCTTTGGTCGATCGTAATTTAAACACGTTAGTTTACAGTGCTTACATTATATCTCCGACCGGGAATGTCATTTGATCGGTAAACTGCGTCTGATTGCTATAGTTCTTTTAGACGGGTTTGTGAACGTGACATTCGCGTTGATGTTCTGTGTTGTGCTGTGATGTTGCGGATTTGTCGTGGGGGATAGCAGTGTGCAATGGTAGTACAGTTTGAGTTTATTTGTACATTTGATATTGCGGGGCGAGCGTCCAACTTGTGGACTGCCGTCACTGCCTGTTGTATAATATTCTTTTGGGGCACGACCAGGTTGCGGTCGATGTACCTATTGTACTATTTTTCATTACTGTACTAGGTTTTGCCCCGAGACGGAGTGCACGGATAGCCGGGTTCTGGAGGGCAACGGGTCCGCATCTCATGGCTTTGGGAGGCAGAGGGGCCCCACTCTAAAATTGGCAGACTATTCGCCGCACTCGTAGGGGGTACAGGTTGACCCAAGGAGGGGTGCTCAATTTACCGGATTCCGTGAAGTGCCGGGTGTTCCATTCACTATGCTGTGGGGGACTGCCTCGCTTCAGGTTTTGGCGGTTAACTTGCCGCACCCGTAGGGGTCTAGGTTTCATTGCACAGGCTATCCACACGACAGGGGAACGTCGAGTTTCAGCAGCGGCTCTGTGAAACTCGGGGATCCCAGATATCTGTATTGTTCTGTGATGCTTATTACTTTTCTGTAATGTTGCATATTATCATGCCTGGAGCGATTATTGTATATTGGTTTATATACTATTAGATGTTGTATATGTTTTACACCCGCGCTAGTCCAGTCCCCGCTCTGTCGTTAGTTAAGTAACCTAACGAGTGATGACGGGACCCAGTGACGAATGCGGATGGCATATACGTACATTTTATTTTTCGTTCTTTTCTGGTGTGATTAAATGATGGGACTGTGTTGATTCTGATCAACGCAAAGTAAAACAAACCTGTTTGAGTTGTTGGAACAATTTTAAAAAAGGGTGTTATTACAAAGACGTTTCCTTTTGTTATGCATAGCGGTATTCGGTGTGAATATCCAGCACCTCATTCGACGAGGCAAGGGCTGATATCCCTTCACCGGGACCGACCCCTTGGACAGAAGTTTGCGTCAGGGTAATAACTTCACTATAGTCGATTACATGTTGCTTTGCATAGCGGTATTCAGTGGAATATCCTGCACCTCATTCCACGAGGAAAGAGCCGAGATCCCTTTACCGGGAGTGACCTCTTTAGCAAAAGGTTTTCGCCACTATATTTTAAAAAGCTATCAGGTTCCTTCAGCGATATCAAGTTCACTACGTTAAAGGTTTTTCGCCAAAAACCAGTCGTAGCCCTCCGTCGTTTCTTATGGATGGTCAGTAGTATTCAAGCTATGTTTGTTGGCATACGTCAAGGCATAGTGTTTGGTAGCTGCTGGGTATTCATTTGTTGCATAGATAGATGAGTTGGTTTGGGACAGTCGTATTACCTTGTTGGCATACGTCAAGGGTATGTACGGGTGGGTTCAAATTAACAAGATAATGACGGGCAGAACTTGACATGTGACTTATGATTTGTTGACATACGCCAAGGTCATAAGAGCATGGGGCAAGAAAATGATATCGGGAGTTTCTAAAGAAACTGAAACTTGCCAAGTATGCGCATACCTTCTGGAGTATGAATAACGTGGATGCATTCCATCACGTTAACATGCGATGAGAGTTGGATCCCGATTCCCACTGATGAGTTGGTTTACTCTTCGGGTAATCCCGATTGATTCTTCTTTAGGTTTGGAGGAGAATTTGACAGGACAGTGGGAGGTTTCCGGATTAGATAAAGAGATGACCATTCTGATCTAGGTTAGAGTGCACGCAGAGTGTTTCTTTTCTCTCTCTCTCTTTGGCAGCGACCTTTGACCGACCCTAGACTATGACTCAGAGACCAGGTTGACCGAACCTTCTTTAAATACTGGCTTTTGGATTGTCTGAGTTGCATAAGTCATTGCCACTCCTTCTTTTACCCTTTGCATTTCTCAGAACACCCGTATTACTACGGATATCCACTTCCATTGGATAGATCCATCGTATGGTTATATACGAACTCGAAGGGACTTCTTCGGGGATGGATCCAGGTTCAGGAGAAATAGAATTGGTTTATTCAGTTGTCTTTTATTATCACCTTCTCTCAGGTTGTGAGAGCTCCTTGGTTTAGGAGAGTACACCTATTACGCCTATTGGATAGTCTTATTCCAAACCATAGGCTGGTGCCGAAAGGTAGGGAATGAAGAATACCAATTAGCCTAAGTAGGGTGTGCAGAAGGTAATATGTAAAGACAAAATAAAGGGATTAGAAAGAGGGCAAAGTAAATTGCGACTGATATCATTCACGACCAAAACCGCGTACTTCATCGCCACTCCTATTTCACCTTTAAAAAGAATAAGGTATTATTCAGTTGTCTTTTATCGTCACCTTCTCTCGAGATGCGGGTACTCCTTGGTTTAGGAGGGTACACCTATTATGCTTACTGGATAGTCTTATCCCAAACCATAGGCTGGTGCCGAACGGTAGGGAAGGAAGAAAACCAGTTAGCCTGACGATGGTGTACAGAAGGTAACGACTAAAGACAAATAAAGGGATTTGGAGAGACGGCAATAAAATATACGGTTGAAGTCATGAATTGGATTATGGAGGAGGCATTGATATGAATACCAGGATACCCCTACGAAACATTTTCATGTTTCAGTGCATCGTTAAAGAAAAACTGTTTTCCCGATTAGACACTTACTCCAAGGGTATGTATTTACCAGGTTTCATTCACATATCTGTATGGTTTTACAGATGATGAGTGGGAGTAAGATATTGGGAATTAGGTAATTATCCTCATTATATCGAAATTCGTTGTAATTGGTGATATTTGAGGAAATCGCCAGGGTACAGTTTTCTACCTACGACGCACAGGTTTTGAGTTGTTTAACTCAGCGGACTTATACAGAGTATTGTATGTTGTCCAAGTGTCCATCAGGACAAAGGGGAAGGTCCTCGTACTATGTTCTGTTTACTTATAACTTCTCTAGTATTTAGACGAGTGTTTCGTAGAAATACATGGTCTAAGTTTTGAGAAGTTGTGGGTATAAGAATAAAGTAGAGAACCAGGTATCACAAGTATCGGGATTCTTCAAAGAGATCGAAGATGTAGATTCTTGTGATTGGTATTCAGATGATAGTGATGGTTTTGAGAAACGTGTTTCTCTTTCAGGTTACTCATAATTGGATGGATTCCTAAGTTGAGTAATGCTGATTAGCCTCTTTCCATTAAGTTGATATGCACTGGAGACAGCTGCATGGATTGAATATGGTTCCAATTAAAAAAGTGCCAAAGTTTCTATATTGGATATAAAATGGATCGTACCTTAAAAGAAGTTAAGGTACGGGGAGTTGTCCAGCTTATGATTAAAACCAGACACTGGATAACTCAGGGCACGTTTCTGTAATGGCTGTTTGTGGGTTGACCCTGGCTATGACGAGGGTTGATATTCTACCATTTGGAAGATCAATAGTGATATTGTTCTTGACTCGCCACAGTTTTAGTAAAAATGGATCTTTTTCAGAAAACAGTAGTGGGAGTATGGTAGAACTGGAAGTGATTCCAGAACCGCAAACGATTACGGAAAATTTAATAGGACCTATATATTCAAATCAGGTTTGACATTCCAATAGCCACTCCGCAGATATGGTAGGTAACCTCAGACACCCGAGAGGTACTTCGGTAGGCTCAAGGACGGTGACAGGGAGGTTCTTATCTACCCAGACTTGACACTACTGTTGTTCCAGGTTATGAGACCCGGTAGGAGGGTTGTCGTAGTCAGTG
Source organism: Agapanthus africanus (assembly GCA_030015575.1). Taxonomy (NCBI): domain Eukaryota; kingdom Viridiplantae; phylum Streptophyta; class Magnoliopsida; order Asparagales; family Amaryllidaceae; genus Agapanthus; species Agapanthus africanus. Next base: position 217,069,346 of record JASDDO010000004.1, read on the forward strand.
GGAGCAACGGAAGCATGGTGGGCAAGTAGCTTATGTCTATTTATAGACTAGAGCAGTTATAGCGGAGATAGATCATCTAATTTTGATGTGACAGTCATGGGTTTGACTTCAATCAGAATAGGGGATGGATCAGTTAAGAAGGTAGTAGGGTGTGATGTCATGGTATCTGGATGACATACACAGAGTAGGAAGTAAAATTCCTATACTACGATCGGTTGTACTGTGGTCGTCACACAGTTGTTTCTCCAGACAGGATATGGATATAATATTTGACATTCTGGTTTCTGGATCTATGGCTTTAGATCTGGATTTGGGTAGTTTCCCAATGTAGGTACTTTGACAGATATTCTAATGGTTTTTGGAATAGTTGACTCCTAGCATGGTGGTGTACCTGCAGGTGATGGAGTCACCCTCTCTAAAGGTGTCTTACAGACTAAAGGGGAGAGGGATGTGCATGATTGGCAGATCACTTGCTTAGGCAATTGAGTCAATCATGAGATGTCAAGTACCACACCAAATGTTGTTTTTGCACTAGATGCAATAAGTTTGTATTAATCCAATCCTGGAGAAACATAAGGAAGCAGTTATAGAACATAAGTACATGTTCTACGGATTTGATGACGGCAGCCTCCTTCGGGAGACGGTTATCATTCCAGGCTTCAAAGGTGACATGGATGACAGAGTGATTGTCAAAGTTTTAGTTTTCCCTCTGACGAGGGACAGTATTATGGACAGGTGGTTCCAGAGGATACTGTGGGTGGCATGGTGCCGGATACTGATTAGGTTCAGTGATCCATACAGTCTAAGAAGTTTGGATATGGAGTTCATTTATGAACTAAGGTCCCATCAGATATCCAGACATATTCTAAGACAGGTACTACTCAATTCGGGAGATGGCTTTCTCCGCGAACTTGAGATTAAGAGAGATACAGAAAGAAACTTCTAGGCGGATCCACTCACTGAGGATATTTCTCGAACACAATAGTTTTACAAACGGGCTTTGTGAAACTGATTAGTAGAGGAGTTGGATGTTCGGTTTCACACGGGCTGTGAGTAGTCGACATCGCAATATTAGCCTTGAGTGCAAGTGGGAGATTGTTGGAGATAGTGCCCTCATAGTCAATTATTGGATCGCAGGTACGTGATTGCAATGATTGCGGAGGACCTGTCCCGGTAGGACAGTCTTACTCGAAATGATAGTATGCTATCTGGTTTGCCTCTATCAGTCGTGTACATGTTCAGGTGACTGATTGCATGTTACACTTTGATAGAGCCCTTAGGATCTTGCTTTACTACCAACAGTATGATGGCGATCATATACGTGAGAGTTGGGTAGTTTATATGCATATCCTTAATTGTGGTCCCTAGTCGTGGGAGTTTCGAGACAGGGCATCGATACTCCGGAGTAGACTAGAGTATACAGTCGAGACCCCGACGAGGGGCGGTGGCCGGTCTCACAAGCCACTGGTGTCAGTTGGATCACCTAAGATGTATACAGGTGCTCATTGGGTTATGAGTACACCGGACAGGACTCGCCGGGAATCTGCTAGTTAGTATTATATCTATCGTCAGATAGCAGTTCCCTGGTGACATGTGTACAGGTTAGTTCATCGACCTGAGGTCGTCATTTGTCTCGTATGAGTTCCCACTGTGGTTTGATTTCTACCCTACCACGGCTCAAAGGAGTCGTGCAAACAGGTAGCTTTTAGGTACAGTCCCGAGCCATATGGAGGCACGTGAGCGGATCGGCAGGGGATTCGTCTCTCCCGGTATTAGGGGCGAGGTCGTGCTGTGTCTAGGAGAGCCATTACACAAAGCCCACGGCCGTGGCAGGAGATTTACTGGTAGGTACTCCAGTAGTATCTCAGGGTGTTATTGGGCTTCACTCCGACACGACTTATACTGCTATTGGGGGTCTGACGTTGCTAGCCCCCTAGGCAGATATGCGATACTCATTGACGAACGGACCGGACTGTATATACATTGTCACTGTTAGGCTCAGTAGGGTTTCTGGATGAGTTCGCTCATCGGCCTCCCTTGAGTGCGCTCATCGGTCTCCCTTGAGGTCAGTCCGTGGGCAGCCGTTACGCATTGCTAGTGCCGCTGACGGTTTGTGGTTAAACCCACTGCCAGGGTACTGACGAGTCATTAGAGTCCCCCACAGACAGTTTCCCAAGTTCGGGCGAAACGTTGTAGAGGCCGTATGGTTTTATGGCAGGGTTCGGAAAATGCACGTGCGTTTACGCACGTGTCGATTTTCGGACAGATGATACTGGTCGGCTTTAGTTTAAGCCGGATCCGAGTATTATATTGAGTAGGTATAATATCTTTATCTCAGTTGCATTTGTATTCGGTCGTAATACAAATGCGGGTATATTTATACAGTTTCGGGGTTATCCTGAAAGTTGTTTCAGGATCACTTTTGGAAGTTGCCAGTTTCCAGTTTTCTATCAGCCGTATTTTGACATTCGGTTAAATACGGATTTATCTTTTCTCCTTGTGGTGAGTCAGTGTTCTAGAAGATTCTAGAGAGGGTGACAAGGCTAGTGACTCACTTGAGTCATTAATGGTTCATTAATGATAAAGCATGACTAGGTTTAATATGATTGGTTTGCTTTTAATAATATCAAGTGATTCATGCTTTGTTGTTAGGTTGTGATAAGTATGAAGGGATATGGTCACCACTTGAAGCTACTACCATCACCCCCCTTCTTCATATATTGGGCCGGCCCTCTCTTTCCTCCCCACTTGATTGATATGAGAAAATTATGGTTGTAAAAGGAAAAGAGTATAGTTTTGGAAGCATAGAAATTTCCTAGTTCATTTCTTGTTCCATTTCATTTCCATCGGCAACTTCGTTTACCGATCGTCCACGGACTTGGACGAAGTGAGACAAAGTCATCTACTCATTCTCTACATCATTCTTGGTCGTCTCTTTTAGCAAACTTGACGATCGAGTTGCCTCGAGTCAGAGGCGGGAGCCCGTTTAAAGAACCGATCATGTGGTGCCACCTCGACGAGGAGATCGGAGATCGACGAGATCGGAGCAGCCGCAACGGAGCGTGGGATGATGGTTAAAGAACGAAGGACTCGGATCGTTCGGTATAACCATTCTACACTCTTTACAGTTTGTTAGTTTAGCAATAATGGCAGATCCGGGTTAAAGTATACGATAGCGCCAGTTAAAAGTTTTTGTTCCGCATTTTGGCGTCTGTAGACTGCCGGGGCGCTAACGTAGACTTACACTTTGTCCCACTAGTATCATCTGCATCATAATCTAGGTATTCAAGTACCCATCCTAAGGGCTTTACCAACATGTAACAGAGAGACAATCAGTGTACATGTTAAGATAAAGAGTAACCAAATAGCATACTATCATGTCGATCAAGAAAGTCCTCCCTATATATGTCCAAGCATCCGCTACAATATACATCTCATGTACAGTAATGGCCTTTAGGGCATACATATAACTAACAGTCTCCCACTTGCACTAGGGCCATCATATAGCAGTGGTTGTAGTATCTCATACTCAACCATCCCATAAAAGTCTCTATCTGGGAATAGGCCATTTGTGAGTGGATCCGCCGTGTTGTCCTCTGAGTCTACTCTCCTTATCTCGATCTCCCTAGAGATCAACCATCTCCATGATCAGGTGATACTGCCTTAGAATATGTCTGGGTCATTAATGGGCCGGGGGTTCCTAGGCCTAAGCCACAACTCCATTGTCACAGAATGGTAAGAACGAAGCTCATCTCATGAACTAATATACACCCAGACTTCCTCTTTGGTAGCATCTTAGGTAATGATGTATCCATCCTTTATCGTCTAGTTTACCACGGTATCTAGCTTGGAACTCTTCCAACATACCGTCCCTCTACTGAGGATAAAAACAATGCCTGTGACTGGCATTCAGTCGACCTTACCACCCTGGAAGCTATCCAGTGATTCTCCCCAGGATCGATTGATACCATCTCACTACGCCTAGTGATAATCCTAATATCTACTTAGATGTATCTCATAGATCCAAAACCCAGGATTTAGGAGGTATCACCTTGATCCTATATGGAGAATCAATGTGATAAGAGAAGATTGACCGAGTGTAGCATAGGAAACAACTTCCCTATCCAGAGTATGTCATCCACGTACAATACGAGGAATACCAGCTTACTCTCTACTACCTTTTTGTATATACAAGGTTTATCTACCATTTTGATGAAGTCAAACTCTTTGACTACCACTGTCACGACCCAAAATTTAGCACGTGACGGCCCTTAAACTACGTAACGTCTCCAGGCGTAACGTAATTCAAAAGCCAAAAACCCAACAATCTAAACCATCAAAAGTAGTAAATGATAATAACATTGTTAAAACTTTTGAAATCCCAATCAAAATTCTTTAAAGTCTAAATTTATTTCCTTTAAAATTTGGCAGCACCTCCTTTGTAAAACGAGCACCCAAAAGGGTACAACAAAAATATATAAGTAAGGCATCCCCAAACAAGAGCAAATCCACGTCCAAAGGCGGAAAACAACCACCACCATAGATATACGACACCGTAGCGAAGAAAAAGACGATATAAAGTGAACAGCATGAAAATCTCCAAGTCACAAAATAATATACAATATCGTCCTCACAGTTCGTCTCTAAGTCAATACATGAAGGTGGTAGATGGAGAGTACTAGATACAAGAAATATACAATGTACATCATCGAATAACCGCAACCCATCTATATTAAACGGCTTCACAGCCATCCGTAGCGGTATCCGCAAAAGTAGAGATAATAAGGCGCCCTGCCGCGACCACTCTGATGATCAGACCTGAAAAACCCTGCGGCACAACGGGGGTGAGTTGCCAACTCGTGAATAGTAAATAATATTATGCAGTAATCGCAAGTATGTACTAACAACGATAATCTATCACATGTAATCTGATAGCATAAGTATGACAATATGTATATGCAACAGTCATGAAAGGTACTCTATCAGGTACTACTAATACATGAAGCAATGCATATAGAATAAATGCGGAGTGCGAGGTAAAACATGTCATCCTCACGGAATCCTCATCGTGGCGGGCCAGTGTCCATCAAGACAATATAAATCCCCAAATTCCTTCAAATCGGCCCTATATTGGCCCTCATATTGAGCACATCAGCCCCTCATATCGGGCACAATCAGCCCCTCATATCGCAATGAATAAGAAAACAGGCACATATCATTATGATGATATATATTATAAGTATACATATATAACAACGTCCCATATCACTGATATATATATATATATATATATATATATATATATATATATATATTAGAGATATACATATATAACAGCGTCCCATACCACTGATATATATATATATATATATATATATACATGTATATATATTAGCGTCCCATACCACTGATATATATACACAAGACTAAAACATCCAGAAACATCATATGAAATCCATATATCAATGTGAAATCCATGAAATAAAATATATGCAACATGAAACAGTAATATGAGCATATAAAGGAAATCCACTATTTAACTGCAACAAGTTATTGAATATATCATGCGGTTTCAAATTCTCCGAAACCAACGCAACATCATATAAAGGTGAACATGTAGTTATAGCCAGGTATGCGTAACCATGTCGGTATAGCAAGATATGTGTATCTACCTATCAGTAATGATGTAATACCCTCCAGGTATATGTGTAGCTATATCAAGCTAGGTATGTGTATCTACATGTCAATAATAATACAATACCCTCAAGGTTATGTGTAGCTAGCATGTAGTCATGGCAAGACATATGTGTAAGCATGTAGGTATACAGGTATGCTATGTGCCATATGCATAATGAAATATGAATCAATGTCTCAATGTCCCTATCCATACAATATCACATATGTATGTGTGTTGTGCATGTCATGGCAATTATTGACGGTGTGAGTGGCATACAATCAGTGCTCATGCAACATGAGCCGTCAATAATAGTGCAGTGTCCAAAGGGTACAAGTCCAAGCACAACAAATAATATTAAGCAATGAAGTTTATACGCAAACTCTATATGTGCAATATAAACATGCGGCTAATATCATATCATATCTAGCCCTAACGCATAACGCCATGCGGGCGAATTCCCCGTAGATGTTAAATCTACTCACCGACAGTCGCGGGCTAGGTAAATCCAATCACCTGCTTCCCTTTCTTCGCAGCGTTCGAAGTCCCCGCCTGCGATCCTATTAACACAAAACATAACCAGTGCAAATCTCAGAAAGCGATCAATACCACGTACACAAGACATTTGACCAACGCACCAACTCTAATCCGACCCACAAGTGTTCGTCTAACGGCTAACGTGTGTGGCGACACACCAAAACCAGCCCACGCGCAACAGCTACATGAGATCACGAATCGTGTCGGATCACGTAACACGCGTACCTAAACACAAGAATAAGGTGAAGTGGTCCTAGATTTTTATACACAAATAATTGGTAAAAGTTGCAAGTACCACGAGACCGCAAACAACCACAGAGACCTTACGCCCAAACCCCAACACCCCAGCCCCCACTCTGGCCGCAATTTGCGGCCAGAACCAATAAATCTGTGGCCCAATCATTAAGGGGTGGTCTCGGATTTTTATGGTGGGTTCTATACCTTAACACTTTGTCACTGTGATGGGAACTTTTCCAGAAAATACCTGGTTCTACAGCAGATCTCAGAGACTCAAAGTTGACACTAAAAATACGGTTTTTGCAGAAAATGCTACCTTTAGTGTTCTAAACCATAACTTCAAAGCAACACAACAAAATAACTCCTAAATATCAGTTTGAGATTATTACCTAGCCACTCTTGATCAAAAATCCTAGCTTCCAAGCTCCAAGGCAACCTAGTGGCAAATCAAGATATTTGAAGTGTTTAAATAGGATTTTGTGAAGTTTTTGCAAGCATTTGTGAAGAGGAGGTAAGGGTTCAGTTTGGGGTTGAGGAAAATGAGAAATGATTAAGAGTGAGAGAGTATGAGAGAGTGAGGAGAGAAAAGGGGAGAGGGTGTGTTTAGGGTGAACAAATTCATTATGCTTACTCCCCTCCCCTCACCTCATTAATGCCACCATTAATGTTTCCATGACTCACTAGCCATCTCTCTCTCCCTCTCCAACAAGATATTTCTCACACCCAAAATATCTAGGAAAGGTTAAGGCAAAGGTTATTTTGGGCAAGGTTTAGCTTAAGATGTTATGGTTGCTAAGAAAGGTTAACACTAAATATACCCTCACATTAACATGCACGTGTATGCGCAAGCCATATCAAATAAAAACAAACTATTAATTAATTGATATAAAATGTGAGGAACCCAATTTGGTAAACTTTTCCTTAAACCCGCATTAATGCATAATTAACACTAATCGCATTCCAAGGTGTTACAATCTCCCCCCTTAAAGAAAATTCGTCCCCAAATTAAAATTTCATACAAGCGTACCATCAAAGAGATGAGAGAATTTCTTCCGCATCTCGCCCTCGGCTTCCCAAGTGATCTCCTCACTAGTCGGGCTATGCCAAAGAACCTTAACAGATTGCAAGACCTTTGACCGAAGATTCTTCATCTGCCGATCCAATATAACTACCGGCTGCTCGGTGAACGAAAGATCGCGCTCAAGCTGAACGGTCTCGTGCTAAATCATGTGAGAAGGGTCATGAAGGTATCTATGAAGCATTGACACATGGAACACGGGGTGAACATCTGGAAAACTGGGCAGGAGTGCCAAACGATAAGCAACGGAACCCACATGCTCAAGGATCTCGAAGGGACATACAAATCGGGGACTAAGCTTCCCCTTTCTCCCAAATCTCATAACGCCCTTCATCGGAGAAATCCGCAGGAATACATGATCCCCCACTGCAAACTCAAGTCTGCGACGACGACGGTCGGCATATGACTTCTGTCTGCTCTGGGCTGCTCTTATCCTGTCTTGAATCAGTTAGATCATCTCCGTAGTCTCCTGAACTAGCTGGGGTCCCAAAACCCTACTCTCACAGAGTTCGGTCCAACAGACTGGCGATCGACACTTCCTACCATACAAAGCCTTGAAAGGCGCCGTCTGAATAGTCTCCTGAAAGCTGTTGTTGTAGAAGAACTCAATCAACGGCAAGTGACGATCCCAACTGCCACCAAAATCAAGCACACATGCATGAAGCATATCCTCTAGAGTTTGTATAGTCCGCTCTGACTGTCCGTCGGTCTGTGGGTGGAAAGCGGTGCTAAAACTCAACCGGGTACCCAAAGCTTCCTAAAGCTTCTACCAAAGATGGCTAGTAAACTGGGTGCCCCTGTCGGATACAATGCATATGGGAACACCGTGCAAACGCACAATCTCATCTATATACAACTGAGCATACTGAGCATAACCGAAAGTGGTCTTCACTGGAAGGAAGTGAGCCGCTTTCGTTAACCGGTCAACAATTACCCAAATGGAGTCATACCCCTGACTGGTCCTGGGTAGACCCACCACAAAGTCCATGGAAATCTGCTCACATTTCCACTCAGGAATAGGTAAAGGCTGTAACTCTCCAGCCGGTCTCTGATGCTCAGCCTTGACTTGCTGACAGGTCAGGAACCTCGACACGAAGTCAGAAACATCACGCTTCATCCCTTCCCACCAGTAAAAGTCTCTCAAGTCCCGGTACATCTTGGTGGAACAATAGATGAACACTAAAGGCTGACTGATGTGCCTGCTCTAGGATCTCGCGTCTCAACCCATCAATATCGGGTACACACAAGCGAGTCCCGCAACGTAGCACACCCTGGTCATCAATCATGAACTTCGAAACTGTACCCTGTCGAACAAGCTCAAGAATCTCAACCAAACGGGCATCACTGGGTTGCGCTTCACAGATACGATCCAAAAGAAACGGACGGGCATGGACATAAGCAAGCTGTCCCCCAGTGGAAGTGAACTCAAACTGTACTCTACCACCCCGCCCACTCGGCACAAAACCACCGCGTCCTCGACCTCTCTGCACATGAGTCTAACGCGGAGCAACAACAGGCAAAAGGGGCAACACCCTCTGCGGTGGAGAAGGTGGTAAGGTAACCTACGGTACAGCTGCCTCGCGCTTACGTGGCTCAGTACAATCTCGAACCCGATGACCCAAACTCCCGCACCGGTTACATCCAGGTGAAAACTGCTGACTCCCCTGAGAATAAGAGCTAAAAAGCTGTCCTTATCCCAGACCTCCACTGCCCCCAGTATCTGAACGGACAGTCACGACGTATAAACGCCCGCCTCCCTGCTGAATCACCGGTACAATCCCTCTTTGGTTCCGGAGCAACCGACGTCTCAGAAAGACGCTCCTCAACCAAAAGGGCTGCGTCTACCGCTGCTGCATAGGTGTCGCACTGCTGAATGCTGATAGCGAGAAACAAATGGGTAAGCATGCCTCGAACAAACCTCTTGACCCGTATCTCCTCCGTAGCCACCAAATACGGAGCATACACAGACAGCTCGGCAAACATCACATCATACTCGGCCACCGTCATACCCTGAGTCTGGCGTAACGACTCGAATCTGCACGCTCGAGCATCCCTGACGCTCAGCGGAAGAAAATGTGTAAGAAACACCGTCACGAACTCAGCCCAGGTCATATGAGAAAGACCTGCGGCTCTGCCCTTCTCTAAGGACTCACACCACTTCTGTGCCAGACCCTCCAAATAAAAACTCGCGAACTCCAGCCATCTCGCATCGGAGCTATTGGGATTCCTTAGCACCATACTGGGTTTTCACAGCAACTACCATGCCAAATTAAAAAATTCTAAGGTGCTAATCAATCTAAAGCTAGGATCAAGCTAGAGTAAATAAACGAAATGAACATGTAATCAACCATTACAAGTAACGAGCAAGGAATACAACCTTTGTAGATCGGCCTTCACTTCTAAAGCTCTGTGTTGACGTCCCTTCGCTGCGATGATGGCAAGTGAAGATTTTCCAAACTCTAGAAGGGTTCTCTCGGAGAAATGAACAAGCTTGCACGAAGTCTTCGAGGCCGAAGATGATCTACATCGAGGAGACTCAAACACAAGCTAACCCTTCACTAGGACATGAACTTTGTGAAGAGAACACCCTATAATACCCAAGCAAGTGTATAGGATGATGAAATAGGAAGTGGGCTCACTTTAGATTTTATTTTCTCACAATATTTCTTCATGTTTCATGGAGCTAGTAATCAAGAGGAAGAAGATAAAGAAAGCAACCATGAAAAATGAAGAAGGAAAACTAATGAGGTGAGAATAGCAACCATAGGTGAGTTAGTGTCATATACAAACCATTGTAGAGACTAAACCATGGCTAATTAAAATGGTTAGGTTAATAAATATCTTAAGTGAGACAAAACAAGTGGACTTTGTCAAAGATGCTTCAAGCTTCTCCAAGCTTCCAAGCATGACAAAATTCTCACTAATTTTGAATTATTAAGATAAATAAAAACCTTCACATTTTAATTATCATGGTGTAAGTCACACACACCCATGCTTGCATGTATCATCAAGCATGATACAAACTATGTACATAAGTATATATCACATATACACATAATGCACAAAGCAAGTGAGAAAAGAAATCTTAAGTGAGCTAATACTAGTTAATGTAAATTCATATATCAAATATATAATTATACATTAAATCATTAAATCAACACTTGATTTAATTATCCAGTCATATCGCATATAACCGACTAATATCATGTGTATCAATATATCGAATCAACACTTGATTCGATAACCCGGCTATATCGCATATAACCGACCGATAATACAAATCGCGAGAATAAAATACGGTATCACATACACGTATTAATCTCGGTCCCCCACATATCACACATGCGCTCCTACTCCATTTTTCTTGAGCCAGGAAACCTCTGTGTAGGACTCTAAAGACTCGTAAATACGCCGGCAGTGGGTGATGATCATATCAAACACCCACAAGCCGCAAGAGGCGTGATAAATGTAACGGCCACCTGGGTATTGAGCGATCAGAAGATCAACAAGCAAGCCTGCTCATACTCCTGTGAATCCAATCAGTAACACTTACTGTACAATCCGGTCTCTTCGTCTGATATGTCGCATATCTCGTCTAGGGGTGTTAAACGTCAGACACCAGTAACTCGATAAGTCATGCCGATGTGAGGCTCAAAACAGGTCGAGAAACTATTGGTAACACTTACCAGTAAATCTCAGAATCAGCCCTGGCCAGGGACTGTTAGTGTATATGCCCTAGAGGCCATTACTATATCATACTAGCTTGTATATTACTTAATGGAAGCTTGGGATATTCACAGTTGTATAGACAATCTTTCTCAAAATGGTAGTATGCTACTTGGTTTGTCTCTACTTCAATATGTGCATGTGTTTCTTTTAGCATATCGCTTATATACATATTAGTAGAGCCCTTAGGATCTTTGCTTGATTACCAGCGTTGTGATGGCGCTCACACTCGTGGGGGCTGGGTAATCCATAAGCACATCCTTATACAGGTCCCTAGTCGTAGGACTATCGAGACAGGGAATCGATACTCCGGAGTACACTAGCGTATGCGCTTCACATCCCAGCGGGGGAGACGGTCTGTCCCACAGCCGTCAGTACTTCGTACTTGAGATAGTATGCGGGTGCTCGTTAGGTTACGAGCACACTGGACAGGACTCGTCGAGAACTGTTGGTTGGTATTATACCTATCGTCAGTTATCAGTTCCCAGGTGACATGAGTACAGCTTAGTCCGCCGACTTGACACTGTCACTTCACCTCGAGTGTGTTCCCAGTGTACTTAGATTACTACCCTACCACGGCTCAAAGGAGTCGTGCAAACAGGTAGTAGTTGGGTGCAGTCCCGAAGCACTTGGAGGCAGTGACGGTTAGACATGATTCGTCTCTCCCGGTATTGGGGGTTGACATCGCGCTGTGTCTAGGAGAGCCATTACACAAGTAGTCCCTGGCCAGGGCAAGCGAGATATACTGGTATGTTTCTAGTGTTATCTCAGGGTGTTCTGGGCTACACTCCGACACGACTTGTACCGCTATTAGGGGACTGACGTTCACCACCCCCTTTGGCCCGCCATGCGATGTATCAGACGAACAGACCGGACTGTACGGAGATTGTCACATACAGGCTCAGTAGGAGTTCGGATGGGTTTTCCTCATCGGCCTTCTTATCGACATCTACCTGGGGACCGTTACGTACAGCTAGTGCCGCTTGCGGTCTGTGGTTAAACCCACTGCCAGCGTAGTGTCGAGTCTTTAGAGTCCCACACAGAGAGTTTCCCTGCACTGAGCGAAACGTGTAGAGGCCGTATGGTTTTACGGCAGGGCTGCGATCACTTACGTGCACTTGTGTGCGTATGCTGTTCGGGCAGGCAATACTAGTGGGATTTGGTTTAAGCCAGATCCTAGTATTGAACGGATGGATTTGTTTTGTCTTCTGTGCATTCGCATTCTACGGAATGCTGATGCGGGTGTGTATGCACAGTTTTGAGGAGCGATAAAGGAGGAGGTGCCCTATTAGGGTTTTGGCAGTTGGTTCGGCCAAAACCGTAATGTGTAGGGTTTTGGCAATTCGTTTGGTCAAAACCATTATGAGCCGGAGATATTGTTTACTAATCCTTTTAGTGATAGTTTAGTGATGGCTAATTGCATTGACCATTTGACCACCTAGGCCTCTCTTGACTTTGTTGACCCGTTGACCGGAGTTGACCATTGACCTTCAAGAGAGATCTACACTCTTCTTTGATTTTCTTTTTAATTTTTGATTATGAAAATGGTCAATTCAATGTAGCATCAACTTTATCATGATAGGATTAGTAATGATGGTTTTGGGTGTATTATTGCAACCATGGTTGGTTTTCTTTAGTTAATCTTTTCATTATTCTCTTCTCATTCTCTCTCATGAAGTGAGAAGAAAAGAAAAGCTCCATGGTTGCTAGAGTTTCTCCTTCATCTTCCTCCTCTTGAAAATTCTTTTGATCTCATCTGTTGAGAGAAAAAGAATCCACATAGACAAACACTTCCATCTTTCTCTTATACACAACCTAGGGTATCTAGATTAGCGACCTCGTTGCCCTAGTTGCCTTAGCTTGAGGCGGAGTTTAGTGTACAACTCTCGGGTGGATCGTCTTCGACTCAAGAAGGCCGCGGAGGTGACCTAGATCCGGATCGACCCTCGGAGCGTGGATGGACGAGGCGGACAGCGGAGAGAAGACCCGAAGGACCGGTTCCGTGAGGTATATTTTCTACAGCATAGTAGTTAAAGCCTCTACTTGTTTTCTAGTTTCTAGTTTAGCCAAGATCATGCTTTAGAGTCCATCTTGCCTTACGCCAAAATTATTGTTTTTCGCCGTTTCCGCCTCCCCGTAAGAACCGGGGTGTGCAACGTGGACTTACAGTGGTATCAGAGCCTAGCTAAACATAAACTAGCAAGTTAGCAAAGTGTTAAGAATATCGATCGGAAAAAGTCGCAAAACAAGTCTGGGAAAAACAATGTTTCTGTCGAATTTTTATACTGTTCAAAAAATAATTTAACATACATGAAAATTCGGCTCAGGGTTTTCTAAAACCACAGCAGAAAACCAGTCCACTGAACCGATCAAACCGCCGCGGTTCCGCGGCAAGAACATGCTTCTTGCCGCGGTTCCGCGGCCGATTTGACTCGGTCGTGGACCAGGTTTTTTGGAGTGTTTTTATATGACTGTTTTGGGATTTTTAGTACATGTTTTTTCTACCTAGATTTTCCAGAGAGCAAATTGACTTTTGGGGTGGTTAAAAATCCGTATTTTGATCGATATTCCGTACACTTTGGCTAATGGATATTATCTGTGATGTGATATATGTATTGAACGTCCGCTAATCGCTATACGTCGATTAGTGGGGGTTATACATATCTGTGATCTGTAATGTTGATGGTTTGTGTATATGAACTCGTTGGATTGTCGCGGATGAATAGCCGGGAATGGGTGTGAGATGAGAGTTTCTTTTTCTTTCATTCATTGTAAAATTTGTAAATTGATGTAATATTATTTGTTTGGCCGCACAACCGGGTCGGGGTTGTAGCCGTCATTGTATAATTTCTTTTTACTGTTTTTGCTCCTAGGATAGACCCATGGTGGGGTGCACAAACTACCGGGTATCTCGAAGTGCCGAGTGGCCTACTTACGGTGTTGAGGGAGGTTGCTTCACTTCGGGTACTTGGCGGGTAGTTTGCCGCACCCGTAGGGGTCTACGGTGGGGTTTGGCTATTCATCGCGACCGTGTAATCCGCTTTTCGTTGCAGGCTCGAATGAATCGCGGGTTCCTAGTATATCCAAAGTGTTCATCTGTGATCTGGATTGGCTATCATTGCTATATATCTATATATGATATCTATTTAGGTGTTGCTTATGTTTTTCATCCGCGCTAGTCCAGCCCCTGCTCTGTCGTTAGTTAAGTAACCTAACGGGTGATGATGGGGCCCCGTAGCGAATGCGGATGGCATAAGCGTACACCATATTTTGGTTGTTTTCTGCAATGGTAGGATTAAATGATGGGACGCATTGGAATTAATGCAAGAAAATAAACCAAGTAAAAGTCGTTGGAACACTTTGAAAACCACTCGGTTCTTTTCAAAAACCAGCATTTTAAACGCGAAGCTTGAACCACTCCTTTTAAAAGTTATCTCGTTCCATCGATTATATCAAGTTCACTACGTTCACGGTTTCGCCAAAACCATTCGTAGCCGTCCGTCATTTCGTATGGATATTCAATAGTATTCAAGCTATGTTTGTTGACCTTCGTCAAGGCATAATGATTGGTAGCTGTTGGGTGTTCATATGTAGCATAGATAGATGCGTTGGTTTGGGACAGTCGTATTACCTTGTTGAGCTTCGTCAAGGGTATGTACGGGTGGGTTCAAATTAACCTGGATAATGACGGGTAGAACTTGACATGTGACTTATGATTTGTTGACCTTCGTCAAGGTCATAAGAGCATGGGGCAAAAATCCACATCGGGAGTTTCAAAAGTACTGAAACTTGCTAGCGCTGCATACCATTTGGAGTGTGCTGATTCTGGTAGGATTCCTTCAGTTTTGTCACGCGATGATATTTGGATCCCGATCCTACTGTGAGTATATGCTACTCCTCGAGAACTTTCTCACTTAACGATCAATGCTATAAACCTAGTAGGTGTCTAGAAAGGTGTTAGCGGGGCTATGCCCACAGGGAAAAGAGGTTACTTAATTAAGGAACTTCGCGAAAGCGTTGGAAAACCTCCCTCGAAGTACCGACACCAGCCTGGCTGAACGGTTAAGCAAGTATTGTACGGTGAGATTGATCCCGACTAATTCTTCCTTTATGGTTTGAGGAGGGATTCGAGAGACAGTGGGAGCCATCCTGTTTAGATAAATTAAAAACCAATCTAAACTTGCAAGAGCATCATGCTAAGTGTTTTTCTTCTCTCTCTCTTAATTGCAGCGACCCAGTGACCGCACCTAGGTTACATCTAGATAATAAAATGACTGAATCTGACTGTTATGACTGGCAAAGGTCTGTCCAGATGTCCATTGCCCATGACAAGCTGGGACACCTCTTGACTGATCCAACCCCTGCCGTCTCAGGTCCAGTTTTCCCTGTCACGGATATTGATATCCGTAGGACATCGGAAGAAGACTGTGCGAAAGCCAAGTGCTTCGTGTTAGCCTCAGTTGATGGTACATACCAGAGGCAGCACGAGAAGATGGACTCAGTTTCTATCTTCCTCAATAACAAAGATTTATATGGAGAGCAATCTCGTATCGCAAGATATGAGACCTCGAACGAATTGCTTCCAGCGAGGTTGGCTATCGGGTCATCTGTAAGGGGCAACGTCCTTACAGAGACCAGCACTTTTGAGCTCCAGGACCTGAAGACCACGTTGAAGAACGGGTCAGATGCTGACTTAGTTCAACAGTCTTTACCTACTACCCTGAAGGAAACCAGGGAAGTAGAAAGAAAGGGAAGGGAAGAAGTTTCGGGACTGGATGTAGTAAAAGCAGGACGTTCCTATTGTTACGGGAATGAACATGGGCAGAAGGATTGCAGGGCTTGAAAAGCCAGTAGCCAGAATTCGAAGCATGTTGTGGCTTCGGCTTCGGGTGTGTTTGTAATAGAGAACTGTATGCCAGTTAATCCTACTTCCTGGGTATTGGATACCGGATCAGGATCTCATATCTGTAATTCGTTACAGGCTCTGAGAAACCGTAGGGTTATCAAGAAAGGTGATATGACTCTCAGGGTTGCTAACGGAATGAGCATGTATGCTGAATCCGTAGGGGAATATCATCTAGGACTGACAACTGGGCAGATATTGATTCTGCGTAACTGTTTTTATGTACCAGTTGCGACTTGTAATATCATATATGTATCCTTAATTTCTAAGGAAGGATATGATTTTACTTTTGTAAGCGATGTAGTCAACATCCACCTAAATCAAGTACTGATTGGGTCAGGTACATTACAAAACAGAATATACGTATTGAATCAAGCTCAGATCTTCAGTGTCCAGAACACACTTAAAAGAAAGTCTTCGGAAACAAATCAGGCTTTCTTATAGCATTGTAGACTGGGTCACATTAATGAGACACGGTTAACAAAGTTACATAAAGAGGGATACTTGAATCCGTTCGAGTATTAGTCTTATGCCACTTGTGAATTTTGTCTCATGGGAAAGATGACAAAGACTCCGTTCCTGGACACAGAGAAAGAGCGAGCGAGCTCTTGGGACTCATACACAGTGATGTGTATGGTCCAATGTCTACACATGCGCGAAGTGGTTATTCATACTTCATTACTTTCACAGATGATTTCTCTAGGTATGGGCATGTCTTCTTGATGAAGCACAAATCCGAGGCCTTTGAGAAATTTCAGGAATACAAGAATGAAGTTGAAAAACAAACAGGCAAAAGTATCAAGACACTGAGATCTGATCGAGGTGGTGAATACTTGAGTGCCGAGTTTCTGGGCTACTTAAAAGAGAATGGAATTCTCTCTCAGCTTACTCCTCCATACACACCACAACACAACGGTGTATCGGAAAGGCGGAATCGAACCCTATTGGATATGGTTCGTTCCATGTTGAGTAAGGCTGAGTTGCCGCGATCTTTCTGGGGTTATGCACTAGAAACAGCTGCATATCTCTTGAACAAGGCTCCAACCAAGACTATGCCTACCACCCCATATCAGATGTGGAGTGGGAAGAAACCCTGTCTCAAGTACCTTAAGACATGGGGATGTCCAGCTTTTGTAAAAAAGCAGCATGCGGACAAGCTCGAGGCACGCTCAGTACTGTGTAAGTTTGTGGGATACCCAAAGAACTCCAGGGGGTATCTTTTCTATTCCGCAGAGGAACAAAAGGTTTTTGTTTCTCAGCATGCCCACTTCTTGGAAACTGAATTTTTAGAAAATCAGATAAGTGGGAGCGCAATAGAACTGGAAGAAATTCCAGAACCACAAACTATTACTGAAAGCTTGAAGGAACCAGAAGTTTCAAGAGAACCGGACATCCTAGCGCCACTCCGCAGGAGTAGTAGGCAGTCTCATCCGCCCGAGAGATACTACGGTTTTCTCATAGACGGGGATAGAAAGGATTGCACTATGGATTATGGTGAGCCTACTAGCTTCCAGCAAGCCATTCAGAGCGGTGACTCGGTAAAATGGCTGGATGCAATGCGGACCGAAATGGAGTCCATGTACACCAACAATGTTTGGACTTTGGACTTTGCTCCAGAAGGGGTAAAACCCATAGGCTGCAAATGGATCTTCAGAAAGAAGATTGGTGTAGATGGGCAGGTTGAGACCTATAAAGCAAGACTTGTTGCAAAGGGTTTTCGTCAAAGACCTGGTTTGGACTATGACGAGACCTTTTCTCCAGTGGCTATGCTGAAATCCAGTCGGATCCTTCTTGCCATTGCTGCCTTCCACGATTATGAAATCTGGCAGATGGACGTAAAGACGGCTTTCCTAAATGGAAATTTGGAAGAGTGCGTCTATATGGATCAGCCGGAGGGATTCATTCAGAGTGGGAGCAGCGGTAGAGTGTGCAAGTTGCTCAAGTCCATCTATGGACTTAAGCAGGCATCGCGGAGTTGGAACATCTGCTTTGATGATACTGTCAAAGAATTCGACTTTATAAAAAACCCAGATGAACCATGCATTTACAGTAAGATTGTAGGGAGAACTGTGGTATTCCTTATCTTGTACGTGGATGACATTCTCCTAATAGGAAATGATATTCCTATACTACAGTCAGTCAAAGGATTCTTGTCCCAGAGGTTCTCCATGAAGGACCTGGGCGATGCCAACTACATTCTGGGGATCCAGATCTATCGTGATAGATCTAAGAGGATGTTGGGGCTTTCACAGTCAAGGTACATCGACACCATACTGAAAAGATTCAGTATGGAAGATTCCAAGCGCGGTAATTTACCGGCTTGTCACGGGATCACCCTCTCCAAAGCGATGTCTCCCAAGACTGATTTGGAAAGGGATCGCATGTCTATTATACCCTACGCTTCTGCGGTAGGCTCTATAATGTATGCGATGTTATGTACCAGACCAGATGTAGCATACGCATTGAGCGTTGTAATCCTGTATCAGTCAAACCCAGAGAAGAAACACTGGATAGCGGTAAAGAACATTCTCAAGTACCTGAGAAGGACTAAGGAGATGTTCTTGGTGTATGGCGGAAAAGACCTCCAGCTCGAGGCCTTTGCTGACTCCAGCTTCCAGAGTGACAAGGATGACTCCAAGTCCATGTCGGGTTATGTCTTTACCCACAATGGAGGGGCGGTTTGCGGGAAGAGTTCCAAGCAGGAGACCGTTGCAGAATCAACTATGGAAGCGGAGTACATAGCTGCTTGCGATGCCGCAAAGGAAGCTGTCTGGATGAAGAAGTTCCTCACGGAGCTTCAGGTGGTTCCTACCATTGTTGATCCAATACCGCTGTATTGCGACAACAACGGCGCTATAGCTTTAGCGAAGGAACCCAGGTCCCATCAGAAGTCCAGGCACATTTTGAGGCGGTATCTCCTGATCAGGGAGATCGTAGATCGCCGGGAGATCGAGGTGAAGAGAGTAAATACGGAGAACAACACTGCAGATCCACTCACGAAGGCCCTACCCCAGACTCAGTTCGAGCGGATGATCGAGATGATAGGTCTTCGATACGCCAGTACATGACCTTAGTGCAAGTGGGAGATTGTTGGTGTATATGCCCTAGAGGCCATTACTGTATCATACTAGCTTGTATATTACTTAATGGAAGCTTGGGATATTCACAGTTGTATAGACAATCTTGCTCAAAATGGTAGTATGCTACTTGGTTTGTCTCTACTTCAATATGTGCATGTGTTTCTTTTAGCATATCGCTTATATACATATTAGTAGAGCCCTTAGGATCTTTGCTTGATTACCAGCGTTGTGATGGCGCTCACACTCGTGGGGGCTGGGTAATCCATAAGCACATCCTTATACAGGTCTCTAGTCGTAGGACTATCGAGACAGGGCATCAATACTCCGGAGTAGACTAGCGTATGCGCTTCTCATCCCAGCGGGAGAGACGGTCTGTCCCACAGCCGTCAGTACATCGTACTTGAGATAGTATGCGGGTGCTCGTTAGGTTACGAGTACACTGGATAGGACTCGTCGGGAACAGTTGGTTGGTATTATACCTATCGTCAGTTATCAGTTTCCAGATGACATGAGTACAGCTTAGTCCGCTGACTTGACACTGTCACTTCACCTCGAGTGTTTTCCCACTGTACTTAGATTACTACCCTACCACGGCTCAAAGGAGTCGTGCAAACAGGTAGTAGTTGGGTGCAGTCCCGAAGCACTTGGAGGCAGTGACGGTTAGACATGATTCGTCTCTCCCGGTATTGGGGGTTGACATCGCGCTGTGTCTAGGAGAGCCATTACACAAGTAGTCCCTGGCCAGGGCAAGCGAGATATACTGGTAGGTTTCCAGTGTTATCTCAGGGTGTTCTGGGCTACACTCCGACACGACTTGTACCGCTATTAGGGGACTGACGTTCACCACCCCCTAGGCCCACCATGCGATGTATCAGACGAACAGACCGGACTGTACGGAGATTGTCACATACAGGCTCAGTAGGAGTTCGGATGGGTTTTCCTCATCGGCCTTCTTATCGACATCTACCTGGGGACCGTTACGTACAGCTAGTGCCGCTTACGGTCTGTGGTTAAACCCACTGCCAGCGTAGTGTCGAGTCTTTAGAGTCCCACACAGAGAGTTTCCCTGCACTGAGCGAAACGTGTAGAGGCCGTATGGTTTTACGGCAGGGCTGCGATCACTTACGTGCACTTGTGTGCGTATGCTGTTCGGGCAGGCAATACTAGTGGGCTTTGGTTTAAGCCAGATCCTAGTATTGCACGGATGGATTTGTTTTGTCTTCTGTGCATTCGCATTCTACGGAATGCGGATGCGGGTGTGTATGTGTAGGGTTCCTAGTCACTCTAATGAGGTCTCACAAGGCATCAACCATGCCAATTTCAAATTTTACGGGTGCCGAGAAACCCTAATACGGATCGTTAACTAGAATTTTAGGCGACACTAGAACTAGTAAACTACTTTACTAAGAGAACGGAAATACAACCTTTGTAGATCCGGTCCTCCACCTCCACGGCTCCGTGATGAAGTCCTCTCCGCTGTCCAAATGGAATCCCGGGCTCTAGCGTCAGCTTCATCGGAGAAATGGGCGGGCAAGGTCGTCGGCTTCGTGCCGAAGATGATCTACGTCGAGGCATCACTAGATCAAGCTCCCACTTCACCAAGTCATGAAACTTGTGAAGAAAACACACTCTACTACTTGGCAAGAGGTAGAGGATGAAGAAATAGGAAGTGGGTTTACTTTAGAATTGGATTTCTCACTCATTTGCTCAAGTTGCCATTGATGAAGCAAGCTTTCTTCAAGTAGAAGATGAAGAAGAAGAAAGAAAGAATATGATAAGTGTTAATTAAAAAAGGAAAAGAAAATCAATCTTTATCATATTCAAACCATGGTTATGTGTAGAGACTAAACTAGGGTTAGTGGGAATGGTTAGGGTTAAGCATGAGACAAAATGGTGACTTAGTCAAAGCTTCATGAAGTTTCAACATACAAACAAACAAAGCCACCATTTTCCCTTTTTCTTTTCCAAAATAAATAAATAAATAAATAAATGAATAAGAAAATGAAAACCCTAACCAATATACAACCATGGTTTAATCTTTACACAAACCCTAGTGAGCATGTATCATCAAACATGATACAAACTTGTGTACAAAAGTATATCACATATACAATGTGCACATAAAGCGAGAAAATCCATTTAAAGTGAACCGATACCAGTTAATGCAAAGTAATATATCAAATATATAATTAAACATTAAATTATTAAATCAACACTTGATTTAATGATCCGGTCATATCGCATATAACCGACTAGTATCAACAGTAACATCTTATCGAATCAACACTTGATCCGATAACCCGGCTATATCACATATAACCGATCAATGTTACAAATCGCGAGAATCAAATACAGTATCATATACTGGTATTATTCTCGGTCCCGCACATATCTCATATGCGCTCCTATTTCGTTTCGCTTGAGCCAGGAAACCTCTGTGTAGGACTCTAAAGACTCGTCAATACGCCGGCAGCAGGTGATGATCATATCAAACACCCACAAGCCGCAAGCGGTCTGCTAAACGTAACGTCCACCCGGGTATTGAGCGATCAGAAGATCGACGAGCAAGCCCGCTCACACTCCTGTGAATCCAACCAGTAACACTTACCGTACTGTCCGGTCTGATCGTCTGATATGTCGCATATCTCGCCTATGGGTGGTAAACGTCAGACCCCAATAGCTCGATAAGTCGTGTCGATATGAGGTCTATAACAGTTCGAGAAACTACTGGTAACACTTACCAGTAAATCTCAGCAACCCTGGCCAGGGATTTCCGGTTATAGCCAATCGAACACAGCGCAACATCAACCCCCTATACCGGGAGAGACGAATCCCCTCCTATCGCTCATTGCCTCCATGTGATTCGGGACTGTACCCAAAAGCCACCGTTTTGCACGCCCTCTTGGTCGTGGTAAGGTGGAAATCAAAACACAGTGGGAACCACACAAGACTCTATGACGATCTCGGGTCAACAGACTACTCTGTACCAGTGTCACCAGAGAACTGCCATCTGACGTAAGGTATAATACCATCTGGGAGTTCTCGGCGAGTCCGTCCAGTGTACCCAGTCTCTATTGAGCACCTGTATATCATCTCTGATGTCAAACATCAATGGATATGGGATCATCCATCGCCCATCTGTATGGGTCGAGAAAGTATACGCTAGTCTACTCTGGTATATCGATGCCCTGTCTCGATACACCCACGACTAGGGACCTTGAAGGATGTACTTATGGACTACCATGTCCCCACTAGTATGATCCGCATCACAGTCCAGGTAGTCAAGTACACATCCTAAGGGCTTTACCAACATGTAACAGAGAGACAATCAGTATACACGTTAAGGTAAAGAGCAACCAGATAGCATACTATCATGTCGAGCAAGAAAGTCCTCCCTATATATGTCCCAGCATCCACTACATTATACATCCAATGTACAGTAATGGCCTCTAGGGCATACATATAACTAACAATCTCCCACTTGCACTAGGGCCATCTGATAGCAGTGGTTGTAGTATCTCATACTCAACCATCCCATAAAAGTCTCTCTCTGGGAATAGGCCTTCGTGAGTGGATCCGCCGTGTTGTCCTCTGAGTCTGCTCTCCTAACCTCGATCACCCTGGAGATCAACTATCTCCATGATCAGGTGATACTGCCTTAGAATATGTCTGGATCACTGATGGGACAGACGTTCCTTGGCAAAAGCCACACTTCCATTGTTACACAATGGTAGGAACCAAGTTCATCTCATGAACCTATATACACCCAAACTGCCTCTTTGGTAGCATCTTTAGTAGCGATGTATCCAGCCTTTATCGTCTAGTATGCCACGGTATCTAGCTTGGAACTCTTCCAAAATACCGTCCCTTTACCGAGGGTAAAGACAATGCATGTGACTGACATTCAGTCGTCTTTATCACCCTGGAACACTTCCAGTGATTCCCCCCAGGATCGATTGATACCTTCTCACTACAACTAGTGAGTATCCTAATATCTAATTAGATCTATCTCATAGATCCAAAACCCAGGATTTAGTATGTATCACTTTGATCCTATATGGAGAATCATTGTGATAAGCGGAGATTGACCAATCGTAGCATAGGAAACTCCTTCCTTATCAAGAGTATGTCATCCACGTACTCTACGAGGATCATTACCATACTCCCTACTACCTTTTTGTATATACAAGGTTCATCTACCATTTTGATGATGTCAAACCCTTTTACTAACACATCAAAACAGACGTTCCAACTCCGCGATGCCTGCTTTATCACATAAAACATCTTGCACGCGTTTCCGCTGCTCCCACTGTTTACGAAGCCCTCTGGCTGTGTTCTTATAGACATTCTCTTCTAAATCATTATTTAGAAAAGCAGTCATGGCACCCAACCACCAGATATCGTAGTCATGGTATGTAGCCGTGGTAAGTAGGATCTGGATAGACTTAAGCATAGCCACTGGAAAAAGGTTTCATCATTATCCACGCCTGGTCGATGACGAAAACCTTTAACAAGTCTAGCTTTGAAAGTCTCAACTTTTCCATGTATACCAAGTAATCTTCTCAAGATATACTTGCTCCTGATGGAGATTTAACCCTTCAGATATAGCAACTAAAGTCCATACTTTGTTGGTGTATAAGGATTCCATCTCAGATCGCTAAGCATCCAGCCATTCTTACAGAGTCCCACTCTTGATGGCCAGCTCGAAACTAGTTGGGTCATCATCTCATGATGTAATACTCGCTCCCACTGTCATAGAGAAACCGAAGTATCTCTCAGGTGGGTGAGGAACCCTACTAGATCGGCGGAGAGGCTGAGGTTCGTTGGAATCTACTGAATCCTTCGGTTCTACCAAATCATCTGCTGTAGTTTGTATAGCTGAAACACTTCCAGTTCGACATAACTGATCTTGCCTCGATCTTGTCCGGATTTTGCTTTTAGACATAGGCCGGACAACCCCAAATCTTAACCAATTTAAGATATGGGCTCTTCCCATTCCATATCTTATATAGAGTGTTAGGCAACTGATTTGATTTGAACCCTATTTAGTAGGTATGCAGCTTCTCAAGTGCATAACTCCTAAAAGGAAATAGGTAACTCAGCAGTACTCATCATAGAGCACACCATATCAAATAGGGTGTGACTGCTCCGCCCCGATATACCAACGTGCTTTGGTGTATACGGAGGAGTAATGCTGAGAGAGAATCTCATTCTCCTTTAGAATAGTCCAGGATTTCCGTGCTCAAGTATTCTCCTCCTCGATCACATCAAAGGACATAATACTTATACCCGTATTTTGGTTCTCTACTTCTAACTTATATTCTGTGAATATCTCAAAAGGTTCGGACTTGTGTTTCAACATGAACATATGTCTAAATCTTGAGAGATCATCAGAGAACGTAATGAAGTATAAAGAACCATTCCTGGCATGTGTAGACAGGGGACCTTACATACATCAACATGTATTAATCCCAAGAGTTCACTAACTCTTTCTCTGTTTCCAATAAACAGAGCTATGGTCATCTTATCTTTGTGACATGACTGGCAAGTTTCATAAGATGTAAATTCAAACTGATTTAAATATGCATCTAAATGTAATTCAGCTAGTCGGGTCGCATTGATATGACCTAGTCTACAATACCTCAAGAAGGATTCGTTCATTTCTGAACTCTTCCTCTTGTGTGTGTTCCGTATACTAAGAATTGTAGTTTGATTTAGAACATCAATGCTTTTAGATAACGTGCCTGAACCGATCAACTTTTGATATAGGAAATGTTCAAAACATTATCCAACAATACAAAATTTTATCATTTCTTTACTAATAAAGAGAGTGATATGATTTTGTATATCAGGTTCGGTATCTAATAACATTCGTTCAGAATCAATGTATTGGTAATACAGGGTGACAGTGACCGACAGACTTGGCTGCAACTCTTGCCCCGTTTTCTGCCTCATGAAACTTATCACCCGTTCTCAGTTCTTTACCTTTCTGTAGCCCTATGTAACAGATTACATATCTGGGATCCTGATCCGGTATCATATACCCAGGACGTAAAGGACATTGGGAAACAGTTCTGTATAATGAACACACCCGAAGATGATGCATCAGCATGCACTCTCTTCGTTTGGGCGGCGTAGGAATTCTGGTATTCCTCTTATTTCCTGCTCTGTCTTATAACTATTATAAGTTGGAGCGGGACCAACGTTCCCCAGCTCAGTAAAACAAGCGGGTTCGGTCAATATTCCGTATTATTATCTTGATTAAGGCGTGATATGGTCGCTACCTGGAGAGAGAGAGAAGAAAACACTCAGCGTGCGCTCTTTGCAAGAATAGATTGGTTATTATTTTATCTAATCAGGATGGCTCCCACTGCTTTTTATCAAATCTTCCTTCAAACCCTAAAAGGAAAGACTAGCCGGGTTTAATTACACACTACAAGTTCGCCAATCTTTCAGCCAGGCCAGTGTCGGTACTTTGAGGGAGGTCCCCCGTGCTTTCGCACGAACCTAATTACAGTAAACCTCGTTTTCCCAGAGGCGTAACTCCGTTGACACCTTTCTAGACACCTACTTGATCGGCTAATTGTAATGTGTAAAACTCTCCCAGGAGTAACAATTACTCGCAGCGGGTATCGGGATCCAACTATCTCATAGAAGGTATGCAATCTCATTGCAAATTTCAACACTTGAAATTCCCGATAATATTTTGCCCCAGGCGATCTATGACCTTGACTGAGTCAACAAACCATAGACCGCAAGTAAAGTTCAACCCGTCATTTCCTGATTGAATTAAACCCACCCGCACGACCCTTGACTAAGTCAACAAGGCCGCACGACTACCCTAATCCAATCTGCATCATATGCATAAACATATAAATAGTAATCAGCTACCGCACACTACGCCTTGACTGAGTCAACAAACGCAGCACGAATACTAACTATTACTTATCTGAAATGACGGAGGGCTACGTCAGGTTTTTAAGAAAACCCTTTCCGTAATGAACTTTATATCGTTGTAGAATCAAATGATTTTAAAAATGGAGTGTTTTTGGGCTTTTCTAGTTTTGCTAAAGGGGTCACTCCCGGTGAAGGGATCGTCGACCCTTTCCTCGTCGAATGAGGTGCGGGATATATCATATATATCACTGTGCAAAGCAAAAACTCTTAAAAGCAATCAAAAGACAAACCGAGTGTGTAGCATCTGCCAGTTATTGCTAAAGGAGTCACTCCCGGTGAAGGGATCTCGGTCCTTTCCTCATCGAATAAGGTGCAGGATATATCATATATACCGCTGTGCAAAGCAAGAACTGTAGCTACCTGTTTTATTTTGAAATTCGATTCTACAACATCTTAGGTTTCTTTTATTTCATTAATCTCATTAATGAAGTCCCATCATTTATATACCTAAACATCACAGATAAATACGACGTACACTTATGCCATCCGCATTCGCCTCGATGTCCCCTCGTGCACCGTTAGGTTAGGTAACTAACGGCAGAGCGGGGCAGGGCTAGCGCGGGTGTAAAACATAAGTAACGCCTATATAATATATCATATATACTATATACAGTATCTATCACAGAACATCACATGATCACATCAAAGATATCGCAGCAGAATAATCATATGAAATATTGGATATACTAGGACGTCCGTGTTTTCGATACGAGCCAGTATAAAACACGGATTCCACGGTCGTGATGAATAGCCAAACCCACACCCCTAGACCCCTACGAGAGCGGCAAGCAACCCTACCAATTCTAGAGTTAGGAGACCCGGACTCGACTCCTCGAGTTGGTCTCCCACTGGACTCCAGAACCCGGTTACTTGTGCCCTCCTTCTTGGGTCTATCCTAGTGCGGAAAAGAAAATAATATACAAAGGGTGACAACTTCCGCAACCTGGAAGTGCCCCAATAAAAGAATATTACATACAAGTTTTTACATGAATGAAAAAGAAAAACACTCATCTCACATAAAAAACCCCCGGCTATTCTAACACGACGATCCAATATAACATATCCAGCAACACATAACATCACATGTCATCAACGTAAGTAAATATGCGCATCCCAATTGTCGTTGACATATAGCAACGAAACCGGCGATATCACATATTACACTTACGGTCACAGAAAAGAAAGTGTAAAACTACAACAGTTGGAATCCGCAACAACACTTTAGACATCGCATGCCTAATTCAATGAATTACTTAGACATCACACGCCTAACAAATCTAAACCCCGCATTTTAGTCTCATTATCAAAAACTCTTTTCAACATCAAGTCGGGCAATTCAACAAGATTCCCGACATCCTGATCGAATGCTCGTCGCAAACTTCAATAGGCGGCTGCACCCCCGATGCCGCCGACGAAGTGTACTAAGGCGGAACACCGCTGCCGTGAGCACCCGAACGGATGTTTTTGGCGACGGGGTTCTCCTACAGTCACTTGGTCGAGGCTATGGAGTGAGGCTGTCTATTAAGTTTACCCGACGAGTATCCGCGTACGCTACGTGATTGCGACGGACTTTTGATCACATCAAAATTCCGTGGCAACCGATCAAGTGAGACTAAAGTGCTGTGTTTATGACATTCATTCAGTTATCACATAACTACTTGTGAATTCCAATTGTTGTATCACATACCAGATAATTAGAAAATGTTAAACTTTCCGATCGAACAGTCAAACACCCAAGTTTTCCCGAAACAGATCAACATATGAAATAAGTCTAACAGCATTCAGTTCGTGCCTCAGTACCAACGGTCCAGCCGTAGAAGGGTCAAGCCAACGCCTCACATGTGGCACGCCGTACAGCCCTAAACCCGAAGGTTCAAAGGGCAGTTCAAGACGGTCACATAATCGAGTTAAGGTTTGTTGTCTTCAAGAGGGACCATCTCGTTACTTGCACTACTTAGAACGTCGTTAAACTACGGAAAAATCCAACAATTGGAAATTTTCCGGCAGGGGAAAAAGTGGGTATTTATATCCGGTCGAACTTTTTAACATATTCTAAAAATACCCGGAAAAACACACCGAGAAAATTAGACAATCCGATCGATACACCGAGTCCCCAATACAACCCAGAAAATTCAACTCTTGAAAAAACATTAAAAATACCCAGGAAAACCAGCACTGCAAACTAGGAATTACTGTGCAAAATTGATTGCAAGAAGAGACAAAAGGGCCGCGGAACCGCCGCATTAGCATGCTAATGCCGCGGTTCCGCCGCGTTTTTATGGATTCAGGGGCCCCGTTTTATACAGTAATTCTTAGAATCTTCTACTGAGTTTTCTGCATATTTTTAATTCTCAAAAATCCACGATTTTCAAAAATGTACAGAGAGCAATATTAGGGTTACGGTTTCGGTTCGATCGGATTTCTAACTCCGTCAACGCATCGCCTAAGGCTCTAGCTAGTCTCTGATACCACTGTAGGGTTCCTAGGCACTCTAATGAGGTCTCACAAGGCATCAACCATGCCAATTTCAAATTTTACGGGTGCCGAGAAACCCTAATACGGCTCGTTAACTAGAATTTTAGGCGACACTAGAACTAGTAAACTACTTTACTAAGAGAACGGAAATACAACCTTTGTAGATCCGGTCCTCCACCTCCACGGCTCCGTGATGAAGTCCTCTCCGCTATCCAAATGGAATCCCGGGCTCTAGCGTCAGCTTCATCGGAGAAATGGGCGGGCAAGGTCGTCGGCTTCGTGCCGAAGATGATCTACGTCGAGGCATCACTAGATCAAGCTCCCACTTCACCAAGTCATGAAACTTGTGAAGAAAACACACTCTACTACTTGGCAAGAGGTAGAGGATGAAGAAATAGGAAGTGGGTTTACTTTAGAATTGGATTTCTCACTCATTTGCTCAAGTTGCCATTGATGAAACAAGCTTTCTTCAAGTAGAAGATGAAGAAGAAGAAAGAAAGAATATGATAAGTGTTAATTAAAAAAGGAAAAGAAAATCAATCCTTATCATATTCAAACCATGGTTATGTGTAGAGACTAAACTAGGGTTAGTGGGAATGGTTAGGGTTAAGCATGAGACAAAATGGTGACTTAGTCAAAGCTTCATGAAGTTTCAACATACAAACAAACAAAGCCACCATTTTCCCTTTATCTTTTCCAAAATAAATAAATAAATAAATAAATGAATAAGAAAATGAAAACCCTAACCAATATACAACCATGGTTTAATCTTTACACAAACCCTAGTGAGCATGTATCATCAAACATGATACAAACTTGTGTACAAAAGTATATCACATATACAATGTGCACATAAAGCGAGAAAATCCATTTAAAGTGAACCGATACCAGTTAATGCAAAGTAATATATCAAATATATAATTATACATTAAATCATTAAATCAACACTTGATTTAATGATCCGGTCATATCGTATATAACCGACTAGTATCAACAGTAACATCTTATCGAATCAACACTTGATCCGATAACCCGGCTATATCGCATATAACCGATCAATGTTACAAATCGCGAGAATCAAATACAGTATCATATACTGGTATTATTCTCGGTCCCGCACATATCTCATATGCGCTCCTATTTCGTTTCACTTGAGCCAGGAAACCTCTGTGTAGGACTCTAAAGACTCATCAATACGCCGGTAGCAGGTGATGATCATATCAAACACCCACAAGCCGCAAGCGGTCTGCTAAACGTAACGGCCACCCGGGTATTGAGCGATCAGAAGATCGACGAGCAAGCCCGCTCAAACTCCTGTGAATCCAACCAGTAACACTTATCGTACAGTCCGGTCTGATCGTCTGATATGTCGCATATCTCGCCTAGGGGTGGTAAACGTCAGACCCCAATAGCTCGATAAGTCGTGTCGATATGAGGTTTATAACTGTTCGAGAAACTACTGGTAACACTTACCAGTAAATCTCAGCAACCCTGGCCAGGGATTTCCGGTTATAGCCAATCGAACACAGCGCAACATCAACTCCCTATACCGGGAGAGACGAATCCCCTCCTATCGCTCATTGCCTCCATGTGATTGTAACGTTTTGAAAACCGTTAAGGTGAAATTTCGGAAAAATCGGTAAAATAAGGGGGTTTTCCGTAAAAAGTCAAAATACAAATATTTTTATTATAAAAATTAAATATACATATTCTATCTATGTAATGGCTAGTATTTGGTGTTTATTGAGCCACTGGTGAAATTTCAAATTTTCTGAAAAAAATTTATTTTATTATTATTTTAAGCCGTCACTAATACATTTAATTAGGGAAAATTACAAATTGGAATGAGTTGAAACAAATTTTGTGCAACATAAAACATTAAATAAAATTTTATCATGTGGTTTTTGAAATGAAATCGTTTGCTAAAACGGTTTAGAAAATATCGAAGAAAAAGGCTTTTTTTCGGTGAAATTAGTGTTAATGGGAATTGGGGTTTAGCATTTATCTTTTTTCTAACCCACACACCCACACCTCTCCCTCTCTCCAATCACTTCTTTTTTCAAAAGAAAAAAAAAAAGAAAAGAGTAGAAAATGATAGAATTAGAGTGGACTTTGACTAGAGTGGACTTTCCCCACCTCACTCTCTCTCCTCCCTCACCCAATCCCCACCAATTCTGGCCAAAATCTGAACCCACAACAGCCCCTTCATTCTTCATCTCCTTCTCTTTAAAAAAGTTCATCAAAAATGCTTGAAAAATCCACAAAAAATCAAGCAAAAATCCAAATCAAAATCCACCTCCTACCCATTTTCCCTTGGCTACCATAGCATGGATCTAGGGATTTAGATTTCAATTTGGGAGGCTAAGTGTGCTTGTGAGATCTTCAAATTAGTTGGGTATAAATTCTAACCTTTTTGCTTAATGTGTTGTTAATTGCTTAGGTTAGCTTAATTAATTGTTTAATTAGGTTTTTAATTAGTTCTAGGTGCATGATTTAAAATTCAAGAGAGGGGTTTGATTTCAAATTGGTATTTTGTGTTGTGAGATTTAGTTTATGTGATATAATTGACATATTAATGTTATGCTAAATCCAATTTAAGTTGCTAGTTTGCATATTTGTTGATTTAAAAGTGATAATTATATAATTGGTAAACTAGGTTTTTTAAATAATTATATTCTTATGAGATAAAATTCAAATTTAGGTTTCATGTCATTATAAAGATTATATTGAGTGGTTTAATGCTTTTAGTTCATGAAAATCCAAGCTAGATTGTAGTTTGTGCATTTTTGCTATAAAATTGTTAAAATTTAGGTATTTTGTAAACTAGAATTTTAACGTTTATGGAAATTAATGAGATTAAATTATGGGAATTATTTTTATGACTTAATTAAGATATTTAGTGAATATTGTGGCCGCTAGATTCGTTTATACATCGAGTTTTGTACTAAAACGGCGAATTGTGCTTGCTAGATTTTCGGAAAAATGACTTTTTAAGTGAAATTGGGGTTTTTGTGAGTTTTAACCTATTTTATATTAAAATTAGTGTTCGTGAATGTGCAAATGAGTGTATTTGGGTTTTTCTCGATGGTTTGGCGTTTGTACGCCGACGTCTAGGGTTTTTGGGTTGATTTGTGAAAGCAACCATAGGTTTTGACCTATGTGAGATTCGTGTGACGTTTTGGTCATGGGTCGGATTTTAATGCGATACGATGTGTTATGATACGTAGGTACCCTCGCGAGGACTTCGAGACGACAAGCAGGCACGTGGCGACATTGGCACCGGCGAGCGAGGACCAGGTGAGTAGATTTATATCTACGGGGAGAAGTCGGGTGGATGGCGTATAGCATCCCCGCAGTCCGTGGTGGTGTATACGGATGCGTATACACACCAACAATTATTATATGTTAATTGGGATTAATAACGATGTTTTGGATGGATATTGGTGTGTTGGATTATTTTAGTGTCGCGAACCCTAGGGTAGTGTTGCACTACACATACACACATACATACTTGCATACATTCCTATTTATATGTGCTCATGGGATTCTTTATAGTTTTGTGTTCACATGGGTATGGGACTATGTGTTCACATACGGATTTGAGGGTGATACTTGGGATTTATGATGAGTCGATGAGATTTGATTTGAGGCCGTGAGATCGGTGATATAGCAGGGTTCGTATTTGAGATACGACATGACGTTGTAGCGGGTCCTTGACGTAGTGTTTCACACACGTGCATGCATACTTAGGCGGTATCAGTATTGTACTAGACGTAGATCAGTACCCCGATCATGATATTTGATAAAGAGGATACCAGGTAGATAGTATGATGAATGTGATATGAACCTGTACCCAGATTTGGGGATGCCGTACGACGGATTTACGTACG
This sequence comes from Agapanthus africanus, assembly GCA_030015575.1. Classification (NCBI taxonomy): domain Eukaryota; kingdom Viridiplantae; phylum Streptophyta; class Magnoliopsida; order Asparagales; family Amaryllidaceae; genus Agapanthus; species Agapanthus africanus. The sequence continues at coordinate 217,101,903 of JASDDO010000004.1, forward strand.
AGCTATATTTTGATGATTGATCCGCACTCTTGACTTGGGATGTCTGATTATAGATATGGTATCGGATATGATATTATTGAGGCGGGATCACCGACTAATATATATACAGGTATGTATATGTATCGACTCAGATGTTAGGCGGTTTCCTTACCTGTAGCCCAGCTGGTCAGCTTAGCCCTTAGTTTAGTTTAGTTGTTAGATTAGATTCGATTCTTACCTATTTCAAAACTAACGAATCGTGGGTATTTTAAAAGACAGCCCAAGGGATCCTACGGATATTTCAAAAGACGTATCTTTTCATAAAAACACCGTAGCCCCTATTTTCAAAACCCCATGATTCGTGTTATTTCAAAAGGCACCTTTTGTAGGACTTATATTAGGTTAATGCAGATTAGTTATAGTTGCGTCTAGTATTCAGCTCCCGCTCATTATTGTTGTTCGCTCCGCATCACATGCTTATATTATGCTTTATATTCTACTATTGCTATCTTGTGGTTAGGACACCAGCACCATTACCGATGATGCGTATGTTCCACGTACACTTACTTGCCGGCTCACACACATCTTCATCGGTAATTGCCATGTCACGTACACATTAGAAATATTATTGCTTGACATAGCCTGTTAGCTAATAGTTTAGACATGATATTAGTGTACTTGCCTTATATGTTAGTTTAGACATTGTAGTTATTACCTGCTACTTCATGCATACTGATATTCATTGTTATGCCGCATTCATGGGTTCTCATGCATATATTCACTTTTTACGTGCTATTGAGATTTTGGATTCGGATTCCATGAGATTTTCTGGATTTGGCGAAAACCGCAAAACATATACAAACTTCTCCTTTCTTTTTTTAAATAAAAATTGCGGTTTTTTTCCATGATGTATGAGTCGTCCACCATGAGTTTGCTGATGGATTTCGAGACCCGATTCGAGGAGACGGATGAACCGTTTCGGGTACATGGTGGACCCGGTAAGGTACCCCGGGGCAAGAAGCGCGTGATGATGACGATGTGAGCCTGGCAGGGGAGCACTACCTACCGGTGATTTTACCCGATGCGTCGGATATCCGGAGGATACCGTCGTGGTCTTGAGATGGATGGTAGGGGCCGGTCTGGACTGACGGCGCCCTAGATATTGTGATTGAGACATTGAGATTTCGAGATATTGAGGTACAGAGACTGTGATACAGAGATATCGAGATATTGGGATTGCGTTTTGTGCCGATGCTAGGCATTGTTTTATGCTGATTTCATTATGATACCTCATTTTAAAAATACAAAGGAAATCTCACTAAATTATGAAAACGTTTCTTCATTTACATGTATTCTGTTTTCATGCATTCATACCTCATTCATATGATATATTGCTACTTGAGGCACTGACACGGGCACATGAGATTACACTCGGGTTAGATATTTACCCTAGCCTTGTTATAGGCTACGTGTTATTCATATATTTGAGGATATATTATGATCATTGACCTAGGTTGCGTTATTTATACGATTTCTGTGCGTACATGTTTTTCTATTCACGAGTTGGCAACTCACCCCCGTTGTGCCCCAGTTTCTTGCAGGTTGCCGTACAGGTTTCATCACGGCTTTGCGGGCATAGTTTCCTTCGGATGATTTGCCAGTAGGTGGGTTTACTTGTATCGTACCCCCATTATATAACTTGTATATTATTATTCTGTTGTATCTAGAAGTTCCATCAACCAAACATGTGTTATTTTTGAGATAGAGACCAGTGATGTTATTCTTTCGACCTTAGAGTCGCGCGTTATATTTCTGCAGATTTCTTGTGGTTTTGAGTTTCCTTTTGAGTTTTGATCCTCGCCGTTGGCGTTGTATATTATATTGCTTGTGTGGTTGTGACCGTCGATTGACGAAGAGCTAGCTCCCGCTTGGGGATGCCTTTTTATTGATTTCGTATACTATTCGTGTTGTATCCCGTTTGGGAGCCAGTATTTACAAAGGAGACTCTGCCGAAATTTTCAGGAACTACTTGATGTTTTTTTAAAACCGCATAATTCGGCTTATGCTATTAAAACTACTTGATTTTAAATTGGTTTTCCTTCACTCTACTACTTTTCTTGGTTTTCGGCTTACTTAGGTTACGTACGTCTTGAGACGTTTCGTAGTTTAAGTGACGGTCATTTTCCGTACTTTCGGGACGTGACAGTGATTCGGGACTGTACCCAAAAGCCACCGTTTTGCACGCCCTCTTGGATGTGGTAAGGTGGAAATCAAAACACAGTGGGAACCACACAAGACTCTATGACGATCTCGGGTCAACAGACTACTCTGTACCAGTGTCACCAGAGAACTGCCATCTGACGTAAGGTATAATACCATCTGGGAGTTCTCGGCGAGTCCGTCCAGTGTACCCAGTCTCTACTGAGCACCCGTATATCATCTCTGATGTCAAACATCAATGGATATGGGATCATCCATTGCCCATCTGTATGGGTCGAGAAGGTATACGCTAGTCTACTCTGGTATATCGATGCCCTGTCTCGATACACCCACGACTAGGGACCTTGAAGGATGTACTTATGGACTACCATGTCCCCACTAGTATGATCCGCATCACAGTCCAGGTAGTCAAGTACACATCCTAAGGGCTTTACCAACATGTAACAGAGAGACAATCAGTATACACATTAAGGTAAAGAGCAACCAGATAGCATACTATCATGTCGAGCAAGAAAGTCCTCCCTATATATGTCCCAGCATCCACTACATTATACATCCAATGTACAGTAATGGCCTCTAGGGCATACATATAACTAACAGTATGCACAGTTTTGAGGAGCGATAAACGAGGAGGTGCCCTATTAGGGTTTTGGCAGTTGGTTCGGCCAAAACCGTAATGTGGCAGGTTCATTAGGGTTTTGGCAATTCGTTTGGTCAAAACCATTATGAGCCGGAGACATTGTTTACTAATCCTTTTAGTGATAGTTTTGTGATGGCTAATTGCATTGACCATTTGACCACCTAGACCTCTCTTGACTTTGTTGACCCGTTGACCGGAGTTGACCATTGACCTTCAAGAGAGATCTACACTCTTCATTGATTTTCTTTTTAATTTTTGATTATGAAAATGTTCAATTCAATGTAGCATCAACTTTATCATGATAGGATTAGTAATGATGGTTTTGGGTGTATTATTGCAACCATGGTTGGTTTTCTTTAGTTAATCTTTTCATTATTCTCTTCTCATTCTCTCTCATGAAGTGAGAAGAAAAGAAAAGCTCCATGGTTGCTAGAGTTTCTCCTTCATCTTCCTTCTCTTGAAAATTCTTTTGATCTCATCTGTTGAGAGAAAAAGAATCCACATAGACAAACACTTCCATCTTTCTCTTCTACACAACCTAGGGTATCTAGATTAGCGACCTCGTTACCCTAGTTGCCTTAGCTTGAGGCGGAGCTTAGTGTACAACTCTCGGGTGGATCGTCTTCGACTCAAGAAGGCCGCGGAGGTGACCTAGATCCGGATCGACCCTCAGAGCGTGGATGGACGAGCCGGACAGCGGAGAGAAGACCCGAAGGACCGGTTCCGTGAGGTATATTTTCTACAGCATAGTAGTTAAAGCCTCTACTTGTTTGCTAGTTTCTAGTTTAGCCAAGATCATGCTTTAGAGTCCATGTTGCCTTACGCCAAAATTATTGTTTTTCGCCGTTTCCGCCTCCCCGTAAGAACCGGGATGAGCAACGTGGACTTACAGGGACTTCATGTTATAGCCAATCGAGCATAGCGCAATATCAACCCCCGATACCGGGAGAGACGAATCCCCTCCTATTGCTCATTGCCTCCATGTGACTCAGGACTGTACTCAAAAACCACCGTTTTGCACGTTCTCATGAACATGGTAAGGTGAAAATCAAAGCACGGTGGGAATCACACAAGACTCTATGACGATCTCGGGTCGACAGACTAACCTGTACTAGTGTCACCAGAGAACTGCCATCTGACGTGAGGTATAATACCATCTGGGAGTTCTCGGCGTGTCTGTCCAGTGTACCCAGTCTCCACTGAGCACCCGTATATCATCTCTGATATCAAACACCAATGGATATGGGATCATCCATCGCCCATCTACATGGGTCGAGAATCTATACGCTAGTCTACTCTGGTATATCGATGCCCTTTCTCGATACACCCATGACTAGGGACATTAAAGGATGTACTCACAGACTATCTTTGTCCCACTAGTATGATCTCCATCATAATCTAGGTAGTCAAGTATGCATCCTAAGGGCTTTACCAACATGTAACAGAGAGACAATCAGTGTACATGTTAAGATAAAAAGTAACCAGGTAGCATACTATCATGTCGAGCAAGAAATTCCTCCCTATATATGTCCAAGCATCCACTACAAAGTACATCTTATGTACAGTAATGGCCTCTAGGGCATACATATAACTAACAATCTCCCACTTGCACTAGGGCCATCATATAGCAGTGGTTGTAGTATTGCATACTCAACCATCCCATAAAAGTCTCTCCTGGGAAAAGGCCTTTGTGAGTGGATCCGCCGTGTTGTCCTCTGAGTTTACTCTCCTAACCTCGATCCCCTGGAGATCAACCATCTCCATGATCAGGTAATACTACCTTAGAATATGTCTGGATCACTGATGGGACGGGGGTTCCTAGGTCTAAGCCACAACTCCATTGTCACACAATGGTAGGAACAAAGTTCATCTCATGAACTAATATACACCCAGACTACCTCTTTGGTAGCATCTTTGGTAGCGATGTATCCAGCCTTTATCGTCTAGTTTTCCACGGTATCTAGCTTGGAACTCTTCCAACATACCGTCCCACCAGTGAGGGTAAAGACAATGCCTGTGACTGACATTCAGTCGACCTTACTGTTGGATATAGTGCCCTCAAAGTCAATTATTGGATCACACGTACGTGATTGCAATGATTGAGGAGGACCTATACCGGTAGGACAGTCTTACTCGAGATGATAGTATGCTATCTGGTTTGCCTTTATCAGTCGTGTATAGGTTCAGGTGACTGATCACTATTACACGTTGATAGAGCTCTTAGGATCTTGCTTGACTACCAACAATATGATGGCGATCATATACGTAAGAGTTAGGTAGTCTATAAGCACATCCTTAACTGTGGTCCCTAGTCGTGGGAGTTTCAAGAAAGGGCATCGATACTCCGGAGTAACTAGTGTATACAGTCGAGACACCGACGAGGGGCGGTGTCCGGTCTCACAAGCCACTGGTGTCAGTTGGATCACCTAAGATGTATGCAGGTGCTCATTGGGTTATGAGTACACCGGACATGACTCGCCGGGAACCTGCTAGTTGGTATTTATACCTAGCGTCATATAGCAGTTCCCTGGTGACATGTGTACAGGTTAGTTCATCGACCTGAGGTCGTCATTTGTCTCGTGTGAGTTCCCACTGTGCTTTGATTTCTACCTTACCACGGCTCAAAGGAGTCGTGCAAACAGGTCTTTTTTGGGTACAGTCCCGAGCCACATGGAGGCAAGTGAGTGGATCGGCAGGGGATTCGTCTCTCCCGGTATTGGGGTGAGATCGCGCTGTGTCTAGGAGAGCCATTACATAAAGCCCTCGGCTGAGGCAGGAGATTTACTGGTAGGTACTCCAGTAGTATCTCAGGGTGTTCTGGGCTACACTCTGACACGTCTTATACTGCTATTGGGGGTCTGACGTTACCAGCCCCCTAGGTCGATATGCGATACTCATAGACGAACGGACCGGAATGTATGTATATTGTCACTGTTAGGCTCAGTAGGGTTCCATGATGAGTTCGCTCATCGGCTTCCCTTGAGGTCAGTACATGGGCAGCCGTTACGCACAGCTAGTGCCGCCGACGGCTTGTGGTTAAACCCACTGCCAGGGTACTGATGAGTCATTAGAGTCCCCCACAGATAGTTTCCGAAGTTCGGGCGAAACGTTGTAGAGGCCGTATGGTTTTATGGCAAAGTTCGGAAAATGCACGTGCGTTTACGCACGCGTCATATTTCGGGCAGATAATACTGGTGGGCTTTGGTTTAAGCCGGATCCGAGTATTATACTTTGTAGATATAATATCTTTGTCTCAGTTGCATTTGTATTCGGTCGTAATACAAATGTGGGTATATTTATACAATTAGGGGGTTATCCTGAAATTCATTTCGGGATCGCTTTTGGAAGTTGCCAGTTTTCTATCACCCGTCTTAAACATTCGGTTTAATACGGATTTATCTTTTCTTGAGGGTGAGTCATGAGTGTGGAAGCTTCTTGATTTGGTGACTAGGTTTATGAATCATTGTTTGCATTAAATGAATGGATGACTAGGTTTAGTGAGTCATTCATTGCATTAATGAGTTTTTGGTTTTGACTAAGATATTTCTTCTTGATCTTGTAACACCTTAGGATAAGGGTTAGTGAATAATTATAATTAAATAATGGTTTTTAATAAAAAGTTTACTAAATTGGGTTTTATATATTTTTCCTAATTTAATAAATATTTTTCCAAAATTTTATTAGGCTTGCACAAACATGTGCATGTAAACTAGGGTTTTTTTTAAATGAAGAAAATACCATAATTTTAACCATGGTGGGTTAATTGTAGGATTAATTCTTTTGGTTTCTTAAATGAGTTTAATTAGCTAATTAGGGGGTTACTTTAATTTGAATTGGTTTTCTTTTGTGTGTTGACTTGTGAGAGAGAGGGAGTAGGCATCATGGCTCAAGCCATGCTTGCATTAAATGAGGTGAGAGAGAGAGAGGGGTGACTTTTGTATGAATGATTAGGGTGGCTCTCATTTCTTTTTGGTTTTTCTCTCAAACTCTCACACTCTCACATACACAACACACTCACACACACACCCACTTACCTCAGCTGAAGCATGAAGCAACAGCAGCAGCAGCAGCATGAAGCCACAGCAGCAGCAGCATGAAGCAGCAGCAACAGCATGAAGCAGCAGCAGCAACACAGTGAACAGCAGTGAGCACCAACAGCAAGTGCAGCCTCTTCTCTTCACTTCTCCACCTTCCTCCTGCTTCCTAGGGTTAAGTATGAGGTATATTTCCTAATTTAGTCCCTAGTTATCTTGGTTAGTGTCGATTTGCATCGGTTAATGGATATTGGTGCGTTTTAGTGCGATATGGGATGTTTAGTGGGAACTTTGTGCATTTGGGATATGATTTGGTTTCAGTAGGATGCTTGAGGTCTGTTGAGGCGATTGTAACCTAGTCCAACCCCTATTACGCTAAAATACCACCAGTTTTCATATTGGATGCAAATGTCGTATTTGTGCACAATTTGAGCTTTCTGGATCTGCTATTGACCCGAGGTGATTTAAATGAAATTGAGTGGACTGTGGCATAGTGGAGTGGAGATGATACACTAGATGAAACCCGACCCCCTAACTCCCCTTACCGGCCGCCAAAACCTCCATTCTGGCCGCAAATTGCGGCCAGACAGGGGGTGTTTTGGTAATTTTTGGGTTCTATAGGTGTATTTTTGTGTGTAGGGTCGTTTGGTATATATATATATTTTTAAGATCAATTCTGTAGGAAAATCTGGGACCAGTTACCTGTTTTGCCGTTTTTCTAAACCTTTGCGACACGCGTGATACGTGAGTAGGTTTGGGTTCTGCGTATCGCGGCGCGTCGGGGTAGTTTCGTGGCGCGTGTTTACAAGTTTTAGCGTATCGCGCACACGCGCGATTGGTTTGCGACACAGGTTTCTTGTTGGTTTATAATGTCGCGTTTTGTGACTTAAGCTTATGTGTGATATGTGTATGTGATTCTAGGTTCGCAGGCCAGTGAGACGGACGCTGCGAAGAAGGGCAAGCAAGTGGTTGGATACACCTAGCGCGAGACACGGTGAGTATATTTCACATCTACGGGGATATCGCCCGCATGGCGTTATGCGTCAGGGCTGATAGGACTTTGTTATTATATGTTTCATGCACCCCATAGACTGTCATTGCATATTGCATTCCTTGCTATACATATATACATATTGCTTAGAACTGATAGAACTGCCATGATCATACTATTGTATATTGTTGTAACTCATCTATATTTGATACCTATATCACGGTGGATCATTGCATTGTAGTTCATTCTCATGTGACATGACTTGATATACACATTGATGCACCTATCACATCGCAGTTACTTGTATTATTGTTGGGATTTCATATGATTTATGGATTTGGGAACCGTGGCCTTTTCAAATAAGTAGCCATTTAAAAACCCGATTCCCTTGATATGATAATTTGGGGCGTCGCCCCGTGTTTTCTCGGTGTTTGAGGCACGGATTGATAGAGGGCTGACCCGGACTGACGGATGCCCGATGGATTGATAGAGGGCTGACCCGGACTGACGGATGCCCGATGGATTGATAGAGGGCTGACCCGGACTGACGGATGCCCGATGGATTGATAGAGGGCTGATCCGGACTGACGGATGCCCGATGGATTGATATAGGGCTGACCCGGACTGACGGACGCCCGATATATTGAGAGAGGGATGACCCGGACTGACGGATTCCCGGTATATACGTGAGAGAGGGCTGACCCGGATTGACGGAGGCCGATACAGGATGTTTTGCGTGTCGATGCTAGACACGAGTATTTATGATATTTAGGTGCCGATGTTGGGCACTCGGGATTTTCAGGGATATACAGGATATGAGGGCCGATGGAGTACCGGCGTTTGAGATGTTGGGATCTGTGGTGCATACATACTTATGTAGTCCACCTCGATACTTCATGTAGATACTATATCCTCATGCTCAGCATTCATTATCACATCTCATCCTGTAGTATATCACCTGATAGAGGACTGGCATTATTATTATGCATACTGTCACATCGCATTGATATTATCTGCTGGCATTAGTAGAGCCACGCTACATGTGCATGCTTGCGATTACCTTTATATGTTATCTCTATTCACGAGTTGGCAACTCACCCCCGTTGTGCCACAGTGCTTGCAGGTTGCCCTGGGGAGTAGTCACGGCTGGCTGTTACCGCATCTTTTGGCACAGATACCCCTTTTGAGCAGAGATAGCCCTTTTGCTGCTTAGGTGGGTTTTGTACGGTATCTGTTATCTTTCTGTTGTACATTGATGTATCTAGTATTCTCCATCTACTTTTCTGTATTGACTTAGAGGCAGTTGTGAGGACGATATGTATGATTTTATATTCTGGTGTCGAGCTCGCATGTGAGCCGACTTTACTTTATGCAGTCTTATCTTTATGATATTGTCCTTGTTTTACTGTGTATTCTTCGCTACGGCGTCGTATATCATTTTGTGATGCTTCATTCTTGTCACTTGTTATTTCTGCTACGCCTTGTTTTTACCCGACTTTCGGGGCTAATGTTTTAAAAGGGAAATGTTACCAAAATTATAAAACTTATAACTTTTGAACTTAAAAAGGTTTTCTACTAAATAAATGGAAGTTTTTCGGACATGTACGATTGTTTTACAAAATGTTTTAAAATCACTCTATATTTATTGGTTTTGATTTCTGGGTTCGGCTTACTTAGCCGCGTTACGCCTGTAGACGTTGCGTGGTTAAGTGCCGGTCACGAGTCGAATTCTCGGGTCGTGACAAAGTTGGTATCAGAGCGTAGGTTTTACCTTCGGAGTGTAGGATGACCCTGGTATGATGGAGTAGGTAGCTGCAGCAGGGTAGCGTAGCGTGCGTATGTTCCGCGGCATACTCACGACACGGTACTCCGCTTACGCGACCTTAGGACTTGTTGATTTGATTCCTCCTTATATTCTTGTGATTCGATTTCCGTGTTCTTATCGAATCCAAATTTTCTTTCAGCCAATATGCCGCCTAAGACTACGAGGGCACAGAGAGCGGCCGCGAGGGCCGAGATTCGAGTTGACTCGTTCGAGACGAGGACTGATCCGGGCAGTACGCCGGTTGTACCCGAGCAGGCTATTCCTGCCGTGACAGAGCAGATCGCCACGCTAGGGGCTGGTATGCAGGAGATGCGCCAGACGGTGGGATCTAGCATGCAGGAGATGCGCCAGATGATAGGATCGCTTGTTGAGACGCTTCGAGCGCAGCGACCAGAGGTAGCTCTACCAGTTCCAGAGACCGCTATGGTGCCTACCGCACAGCCAGTTGCCCCTGCAGCCACGGAGGTGATTACAGTGTCTCTATCAGAGTTCATGAGGCTGAAGCCTCCGGTTTTCACAGGCACCGATACAGCCGATGACCCACAGTCTTTCATCGACAGGATGGCCAGGATATGCCGTTCCCTCAGATGCGCAGATGCGAGATGGGTCGAGTTCGCGAGCTTTCGCCTGGAAGGTCTTGCGCAGAAGTGGTGTGATTCCGTGGAGAAGGGCAGAGCAGCAGGTCTTCCTCCTATGACCTGGACGGAGTTCGTGACTATATTTCTAGCCCGTTTCCTTCCCCGGAGTGTTAGAGATGCCCGAACACGCAGGTTTGAGTCTTTGCGCCAGACGCCAGGGATGACAGTGGCAGAGTATGACGTACTGTTTACAGAGCTAGCAGTCTACGCCCCACATTTAGTGGCCACCGAGGAGTTGCGAGTCCGGAGATTTGTTCGAGGCTTGATTTCACCAGTGTTCCTCGCGATCAGCGCGCAGCACTACGAGACCTACGCAGCCGCGGTAGACGCAGCCCTAGTGGTCGAGGAGCACCTTGTTGAGACTTCGGCACTCCCAGAGCCGAAGAGAGCTCGTGCGGATACTTCAGCACAGAGACAGCCTTTTCGGCGCCGTGATAGACGTATTGCAGGCAGCAGAGATTCAGGGCGGGGCCGGTTATTCAGTTCTTATTCCCAGGATGGTCAGCGGCCGTCGTCGGGATGTTTTCGCTGTGGGAGTTCTTACCACCGTGTACGGGATTGTCCTGAGTTACCCCGGACCGAGGCGACAGCACCGCATGTCACATTACCACTTTCACCACCCCAGAGAGCGTTGCCTATCGTACCTACCGTTGCTCCGCGCCAGACTCATACACAGCGAGGTCGTGGGCGTGGAGGAGTTGCTCAGAGAGGGCGAGGTGACCGAGGCAGAGGGCAGCCAGCCGCAGGTGGTGGACAGGCGAGGGTTTTTGCTTTGACACATCAGGACGCGCAGGCGTCCAATGCAGTGGTTTCAGGTATCCTCCCTGTATGTTCAGTTGACGCACATGTACTGTTCGACCCCGGATCCACGCACTCGTACGTATCCACGCACTTTGTGCCGAGTTTGGGTAGAGAGTCCGGCTTGCTTGATCAGCCGCTTGTGGTGACTACTCCTGTGGGAGAGTCGTTTGTTGCTAGGCACGTGTTCCGATCCTGCATCATCTGTATTGGCGAGAGAGAGTTGCCTGTCGACTTGATCCTTCTGGAGATGTTGGACTTCGACGTTCTTTTGGGCATGGATTGGTTAGCCACGTGCTATGCTTCTGTGGACTGCCGCGAGAAGACAGTTAGATTCTGTTTCCCCGGCGAGTCGGTTTTTGTTGTGTTGGGGGACCGTAGTGCCGCCCCTCACAGTGTGATTTCTTCTTTTCGCGCTGGACAGCTTTTGAGGAAGGGATGTCAGGGATTTCTCGCTTATGTTCGCGATGCTCGCGCTACAGAGGTTCCATTAGATCAGGTTCCGGTTGTTAGCGAGTTTCCTGATGTGTTCCCTGACGAGCTTCCTGGGTTGCCGCCCGAGCGCGACATTTCTTTCTGTACTGATTTGGTTCCTGGTTCGGGGCCTATTTCTATACCGCCCTATCGGATGGCCCCGGCGGAACTTCGTGAGCTGAAGGGTCAGTTACAGGATTTGCTGGACAAAGGACTTATTCGACCTAGTGTTTCTCCTTGGGGTGCTCCAGTCCTGTTCGTCAGGAAGAAGGACGGCAGCTTACGTCTTTGTATCGACTACCGCCAGCTGAACAGGGTGACAGTGCGGAACAGGTATCCTTTGCCGCGTATCGACGATTTGTTCGACCAGCTTCAGGGGGCAGGGTACTTTTCGAGGATCGATTTGCGATCGGGCTATCATCAGCTGCGGGTTCGACAGGAGGACATTCCCCGGACAGCCTTCCGTACGCGCTACGGCCATTACGAGTTTTTGGTGATGTCGTTCGGACTCACCAATGCGCCAGCAGCCTTCATGGATTTGATGAACCGTATTTTCCGGCCTTATTTGGATCTGTTCATCATAGTCTTCATTGATGATATCTTGGTGTATTCCCGGAGTAGTGAGGAGCACGAGCAGCACCTGCGGATTACATTGCAGACATTGAGGGAGCACCAGCTTTATGCGAAATTCTCCAAGTGTGCTTTTTGGCTAGACAGCGTGGACTTCTTGGGTCACGTGATTTCACGAGACGGTATATGTGTTGACCCGAGGAAGATCGAGGCCGTTCAGCGTTGGCCCAGACCCACATCGGTGACGGAGATTCGCAGCTTTTTGGGATTGGCCGGTTATTACAGGCGTTTTGTGCAGGACTTCTCACGTATTGCTACACCGTTGACCGCGTTGACCCGGAAAGGAGTTCCCTTCGATTGGACGGAGGAGTGCGAGCACAGTTTTCAGCAGTTACGGGCACGGCTGACGACGGCACCGGTGTTATCCTTACCTTCCGGATCGGGCGGATTTGTGGTCTTTTGTGATGCTTCTCGAGTGGGATTGGGATGCGTTCTGATGCAGCATGATAGGGTGATCGCGTATGCCTCGCGACAATTGAAGAAGCACGAGCAGAACTACCCCACTCATGATTTGGAGATGGCAACAGTGGTCTTCGCACTTAAGATCTGGCGACATTACCTGTACGGCGAGTCGTGCCAGATATTTACGGATCACAAGAGTCTGAAATACATATTCCAGCAGCGGGACCTGAACCTTCGGCAGCGTCGATGGATGGAGTTAGTGAAAGATTACGACTGCGAGATCTTATATCACCCGGGCAAGGCAAATGTGGTAGCGGATGCTTTGAGCAGGAGGCCCGGGAGTAGTTTATCATGTTTGAGCGCAGTACAGGAGCAGTCATCCGCAGATTGGCAGATATTATGCGACAGTCGAGTACAGTTCGAGTTCACGCCGATTGGAGGACAGGTAGCGCATGTCCGTGCACGCCCACAGTTGATTGATCGTATACGTGAGGCACAGCTCAGTGATGACCGATGTTCGGAGATCATGGCACAGATGGGACAGGGCAGATTTTCCGAGTTTGTGATCGATGATCAGGGGATACTACGGTTTGGAGTCAGACTGTGCGTACCTGATGCTGAGGGACTGAGGCGTGAGATTCTTGAGGAGGCACATCGATCGGTATATAGCGTCCATCCCGGTTCCACCAAGATGTATCATGATATGAGAGATGTTTACTGGTGGGACGGAATGAAGAGGGACATTGCAGATTTTGTATCGAGATGCCTGACTTGTCAGCAAGTCAAGGCTGAGCACCAGAGGCCCGCGGGAGAGCTACAGCCGTTACCCATTCCAGAGTGGAAATGGGAACAGATTTCGATGGATTTCGTGGTGGGTCTACCCAGGACTAGTCGGAGGTATGACTCCATCTGGGTGATCGTGGATCGTTTGACGAAGGCGGCTCACTTCTTACCGGTGAAGACGACTTTCGGATTTACTCAGTACGCCCAGATCTATATTGACGAGATAGTGCGACTACACGGAGTCCCGACGTGCATTGTGTCCGACAGAGGCACCCAGTTTACTAGTAGACTATGGCAGAGGCTTCAGGAGGCTTTGGGCACTCGCTTGAGTTTCAGCACGGCATTTCATCCGCAGACCGACGGATAGTCAGAGCGGACCATTCAGACTCTCGAGGACATGCTCAGAGCTTGAGTACTAGATTTTGGAGGTAGCTGGGATCATCATTTGCCCTTAGTAGAGTTTTCCTACAATAACAGCTACCAGGAGACCATTCAGATGGCACCGTTTGAGGCTCTTTACGGGAGGAGATGCAGGTCACCTACTTGTTGGACAGAGCTCAGTGAGAGCAGTATCTTAGGGCCACAGATCGTTGAGGAGACGACCGCGAAGATCCAGTTGATTCGCGATAGGATGAGAGCAGCGCAGAGTAGGCAGAGGGCTTATGCAGACCGTCGACGACGCAGACTTGAGTTTTCTGTTGGTAATCATGTTTTCTTGAGGGTCTCCCCAATGAAAGGTGTGATGAGGTTTGGGAAGAAGGGGAAGCTTAGCCCCAGGTATGTGGGCCCCTTCGAGATCCTCGAGCGTGTTGGTGCAGTAGCTTACCGATTAGCACTTCCGCCCAGCTTTCCAGACGTGCACCCCGTATTCCATGTCTCGATGCTCCGCAGATATCTTCATGATCCTTCGCATGCGATTCAGCATCCGACGATCCAGCTTGAGCGTGATCTTTCCTATGCAGAGCAGCCGGTGATGATCTTGGATCGGCAAGTGAAGAAATTGAGATCAAAGGAGATTCCATCAGTTAATGTACTTTGGCGTGGTCAGAACCGTGAAGAGGTCACTTGGGAGACCGAAAGCGAGATGATGAAGACGTATCCCCATCTTTTTGAAGGTAACCTTAGTTAGATTTTTGAAATTCGGGGACGAATTTCTTTAAGGGGGAGAGATTGTAACACCTTAGGATAAGGGTTAGTGAATAATTATAATTAAATAATGGTTTTTAATAAAAAAAGTTTACTAAATTGGGTTTTATATATTTTTCCTAATTTAATAAATATTTTTCCAAAATTTTATTAGGCTTGCACAAACATGTGCATGTAAATTAGGGTTTTTTTTAAATGAAGAAAATACCATAATTTTAACCATGGTGGGTTAATTGTAGGATTAATTCTTTTGGTTTCTTAAATGAGTTTAATTATCTAATTAGGGGGTTACTTTAATTTGAATTGGTTTTCTTTTGTGTGTTGACTTGTGAGAGAGAGGGAGTAGGCATCATGGCTCAAGCCATGCTTGCATTAAATGAGGTGAGAGAGAGAGAGGGGTGACTTTTGTATGAATGATTAGGGTGGCTCTCATTTCTTTTTGGTTTTTCTCTCAAACTCTTACACTCTCACATACACAACACACTCACACACACACCCACTTACCTCAGCTGAAGCATGAAGCAACAGCAGCAGCAGCAGCATGAAGCAGCAGCAACAGCATGAAGCAGCAGCAGCAGCAACACAGTGAACAGCAGTGAGCACCAACAGCAAGTGCAGCCTCTTCTCTTCACTTCTCCACCTTCCTCCTGCTTCCTAGGGTTAAGTATGAGGTATATTTCCTAATTTAGTCCCTAGTTATCTTGGTTAGTGTCGATTTGCATCGGTTAATGGATATTGGTGCGTTTTAGTGCGATATGGGATGTTTAGTGGGAACTTTGTGCATTTGGGATATGATTTGGTTTCAGTAGGATGCTTGAGGTCTGTTGAGGCCATTGTAACCTAGTCCAACCCCTATTACGCTAAAATACCACCAGTTTTCATATTGGATGCAAATGTCGTATTTGTGCACAATTTGAGCTTTCTGGATCTGCTATTGACCCGAGGTGATTTAAATGAAATTGAGTGGACTGTGGCATAGTGGAGTGGAGATGATACACTAGATGAAACCCGACCCCCTAACTCCCCTTACCGGCCGCCAAAACCTCCATTCTGGCCGCAAATTGCGGCCAGACAGGGGGTGTTTTGGTAATTTTTGGGTTCTATAGGTGTATTTTTGTGTGTAGGGTCGTTTGGTATATATATATTTTTAAGATCAATTCTGTAGGAAAATCTGGGACCAGTTACCTGTATTGCCGTTTTTCTAAACCTTCGCGACACGCGTGATACGTGAGTAGGTTTGGGTTCTGCGTATCGCGGCGCGTCGGGGTAGTTTCGTGGCGCGTGTTTACACGTTTTAGCGTATCGCGCACACGCGCGATTGGTTTGCGACACAGGTTTCTTGTTGGTTTATAATGTCGCGTTTTGTGACTTAAGCTTATGTGTGATATGTGTATGTGATTCTAGGTTCGCAGGCCAGTGAGACGGACGCTGCGAAGAAGGGCAAGCAAGTGGTTGGATACACCTAGCGCGAGACACGGTGAGTAGATTTCACATCTACGGGGATATCGCCCGCATGGCGTTATGCGTCAGGGCTGATAGGACTTTGTTATTATATGTTTCATGCACCCCATAGACTGTCATTGCATATTGCATTCCTTGCTATACATATATACATATTGCTTAGAACTGATAGAACTGCCATGATCATACTATTGTATATTGTTGTAACTCATCTATATTTGATACCTATATCACGGTGGATCATTGCATTGTAGTTCATTCTCATGTGACATGACTTGATATACACATTGATGCACCTATCACATCGCAGTTACTTGTATTATTGTTGGGATTTCATATGATTTATGGATTTGGGAACCGTGGCCTTTTCAAATAAGTAACCATTTAAAAAACCGGTTCCCTTGATATGATAATTTGGGGCGTCGCCCCGTGTTTTCTCGGTGCTTGAGGCACGGATTGATAGAGGGCTGACCCGGACTGACGGATGCCCGATGGATTGATAGAGGGCTGACCCGGACTGACGGATGCCCGATGGATTGATAGAGGGCTGACCCGGACTGACGGATGCCCGATGGATTGATATAGGGCTGACCCGGACTGACGGACGCCCGATATATTGAGAGAGGGATGACCCGGACTGACGGATTCCCGGTATATACGTGAGAGAGGGCTGACCCGGATTGACGGAGGCCGATACAGGATGTTTTGCGTGTCGATGCTAGACACGAGTATTTATGATATTTGGGTGCCGATGTTGGGCACTCGGGATTTTCAGGGATATACAGGATATGAGGGCCGATGGAGTACCGGCGTTTGAGATGTTGGGATCTGTGGTGCATACATACTTATGTAGTCCACCTCGATACTTCATGTAGATACTATATCCTCATGCTCAGCATTCATTATCACATCTCATCCTGTAGTATATCACCTGATAGAGGACTGGTATTATTATTATGCATACTGTCACATCGCATTGATATTATCTGCTGGCATTAGTAGAGCCACGCTACATGTGCATGCTTGCGATTACCTTTATATGTTATCTCTATTCACGAGTTGGCAACTCACCCCCGTTGTGCCACAGTGCTTGCAGGTTGCCCTGGGGAGTAGTCACGGCTGGCTGTTACCGCATCTTTTGGCACAGATACCCCTTTTGAGCAGAGATAGCCCTTTTGTTGCTTAGGTGGGTTTTGTACGGTATCTGTTATCTTTCTGTTGTACATTGATGTATCTAGTATTCTCCATCTACTTTTCTGTATTGACTTAGAGGCAGTTGTGAGGACGATATGTATGATTTTATATTCTGGTGTCGAGCTCGCATGTGAGCCGACTTTACTTTATGCAGTCTTATCTTTATGATATTGTCCTTGTTTTACTGTGTATTCTTCGCTACGGCGTCGTATATCATTTTGTGATGCTTCATTCTTGTCACTTGTTATTTCTGCTACGCCTTGTTTTTACCCGACTTTCGGGGCTAATGTTTTAAAAGGGAAATGTTACCAAAATTATAAAACTTATAACTTTTGAACTTAAAAAGGTTTTCTACTAAATAAATGGAAGTTTTTCGGACATGTACGATTGTTTTACAAAATGTTTTAAAATCACTCTATATTTATTGGTTTTGATTTCTGGGTTCGGCTTACTTAGCCGCGTTACGCCTGTAGACGTTGCGTGGTTAAGTGCCGGTCACGAGTCGAATTCTCGGGTCGTGACAGTTCTTTTATCTTATGGTCGCCTCTTCTACTCCTACACTCACCCTCTCCTCTATATTGTGGTCGGCCCCTCTCTTGAAATGAGGATGGTTGTTGATTAAAAAGATTATGTGATTTGGTTCATGGATTTTGAAAGCTCATTTCTCATTTCATTCTATTAAAAGGCAACTTCATTAACCGTTCATCCATGGTTTTGGATGAAGCGATACAAAGTGTTCTACTCATTCTCTACATCAATCTTGGTCATCTCTTTTAGCAGACTTGATGACCGAGTTGCCTCGGTACAGAGGTGGGAGCCCGTTTAAAAATCCGTAGATGTGGTGCCACCTCGACGAGGAGCCGCAACGGAGCGTGGGATGATGGTTAAAGACCGAAGGACTCGGATCGTTCGGTATAGCCTTTCTACCCTCTTTGTAGTTTGTTAGTTTAGCGTTAATGGCAGATCCGGGTTATAGTATGCGATAGCGCCAATTAAAAAGTTTTTGTTCCGCATTTGGCGTCTGAAAGACGGCCGGGGCGCTACCGTAGACTTACATTTACCACCCTGGAAGCTATCTAGTGATTCTCCCCAGGATCGATTGATACCATCTCACTACACCTAGTGAGAATGCTAACATCCACTTAGATATATCTCATAGATCCAAAACCCAGGATTTAAGTGGTATCACCTTGATCCTACATGGAGAATCAATGTGATAAGAGGAGATTGACCGAGTGAAGCATAGGAAACTCCTTTCCTATCAAGAGTATGTCATCCACGTACAATACGAGGAAGACCACCTTACTCTCTACTACCTTTTTGTATATACAAGGTTCATCTACCATTTTGATGAAGTCAAACTCTTTGACTACCACATCAAAACAGATGTTCCAACTCCGCGATACCTTCTTTAACCTGTAAAGCAACTTGCACACGTTTCCGCTGCTCCCATTGTCTACGAAGCCCTCTGGCTGTATACTTATAAACGCTCTTTTCTAAATCACTATTTAGAAAAGCAGTCATGACACCCAACCACCAGATATCGTAGTCATGGTATGTTGCAATGGCAAGTAGGATCCGGATGGACTTAAGCATAGGCACTGGAGAAAAGGTTTCATCATAATCCACACCTGGTCAATGACGAGTACCATTTACAACAAGTCTAGCTTTGAAAGTCTCAACTTTTCCATCTACTCCAAGTAATCTTCTCAAGATATACTTGCTCCTGATGGGGATTTAACCCTTCAGATATAGCAATCAAAGTCCGCACTTTGTTGGTGTATATGGATTCCATCTCAGATCGCTTAGCATCCAGCCATTCTTACAGAGTCCCCACTCTTGATGGCCTGCTCGAAACTAGTTGGGTCATCATCTCATGATGCAATCCTCGCTCCCACTGTCATAGAGAAAACTAAAGTATCTCTCAGGCGGATGAGGAACCCTACAAAATCGGCGGAGAGGCTGAGGTTCATCGGGAACTATTGAATCCTCCGGTTCTACCAAATCATCAGCTGTAGTTTGTATAGCTGGAACTCCTTCCAGTTCTACCTCATGACCAAAAATTTCTTTCCGAAATAAATTCCTTTTTCTAAAAAGGTGGCATGCCGAGAAATAAAACACCTTTTGTTCCTCAGTGTGGTAGAAGATATTCCCTTGCGAAAGCTTAGGATATCCAACAAACTTCCACAGAACTGACCTTGCCTCGAGCTTGTCCGGATTTTGCTTTTGACATAGGCCGGACAACCTCAAATCTTAACTTACTTAAGACATGGGCTCTTCCCATACCATATCTTATATGGAGTGGTAGGCACCTAATTTGGTTGGAACGCTATTCAATAGGTATGCAGTTTCACAAGTGCATAACCCCAAAAGAAAATATGCAACTCAGTAGTACTCATCATAGAGCACATCATATCTAATAGGGTGTGATTGTTCCGCCCCTATACACCGATGTGCTTGTAAGTACTCGGCAGCGCCCCGGCCGTCTAACAGACGCCAATATGCGGAACAAAACTTTTACGACTGGCGCTATCGCGTACAATAACGCGGATCTGCCATTAAAGCAAAACTAACAAATTGTAAAGAGGGTAGAATTGTTATACCGAATGATCCGAGTCCTTCGGTCTTTAACCATCATCCCACGCTTTGTTGCGGTGGCTTCGATCTTCTGAAACTCCAGTCTCGTCGTCCAGGTGGCACCACATCGACGGATCTTTAAACGGGCTCCCGCCTCTGAACCGAGGCAACTCGGTCATCAAGTTTGCTAAAAGAGACGACCAAGATGAAGTAGAGAATAAGTAGAACATTTTGTCTCGTTACGTTCAAGGCTATGGACGAACGGTTAATGAAGTTGCCAATTGGAATCGGGTAAATGGAAATTGAACTATATGAAATTTCCATATACTAAACTATCATAATCTTTTCTCACAAAATTAAATGGAAAAATCATCATCCCTCACAAAGAGGGGCCGGCCATATAAATAAGGCAAAGGGGGTGAGTGTAGGAACAAGAATGGTGACCATAAGGAAATGATACTTATCATTTCACTTAAAGAAAGAATGACTCATTTAGAACACCTAGTATGAACTTATTAAATGAATTAAGCCACCTCACTTAACACCTCACCTCATAATAAATGCAAATGATGAGTCACTAATCCTAGTCACCATTTCTAGAATCTTCTAGAACCATGACTCACCCAAAAGACGAAAAGATAAATCCGCATTTAACCGAATATTAAATACGGCTGATAGAAAACTGGAAACTGGCAACTTCCAAAAGTGATCCTGAAACGAATTTCAGGATAACCCCGTAATGGTATAAATATACCCGCATTTGTATTAAGACCGAATACAAATGCAACTGAGACAAAGATATTATATCTACATAGTATAATACTGGGATCCGGCTTAAACCAAAGCCTTCCAGTATTATCTGCCTGAAAAATGATACGTGCGAAAACACACGTGCATTTTCCGAACCCTGCCATAATACCAGACGGCATCTACAACGTTTCGCCCGAACTTGGGAAAGTGTCTGTGGGGGACTCTAATGACTCATCAATACAATGGCACTGGGTATAACCACTAACACGTCAGATGTACTAGCTGTACGTAATGGTTTGCCTATATATTGATTGGAAGGGAAGTTGACGAGCGAACTCATCTATAAACCATACTGAGCCTGACAGTGAAAATATCCGTACAGTCCGGAACGTTCGTCTATGAGTATCGCATATTAGGCCTAGGGGGTCGGTAAACGTCAGACCCCCAATAGCTGCATAAGTCGTGTCAGAGAGCAGCCCAGAACACCCTAAGATACTACTGGTATCACTACCAGTAAATCTCGATTACCCTGGCCAGGGATTTCGTGTAATGGCTCTCCTAAACACAGCGTGATCTCACCCCCAATACCGGGAGAGACGAATCCCCTGCCGATCCGCTCACTTGCCTCCAATGTGGCTCGGGACTGTACCCAAAATATACCTGTTTGCATGACTCCTTTGACCCGTGGTAGGTGTAACGTTTTGAAAATCGTTTCGGTGAAATTTCGAAAAAATCGGTAAAATAAGGGGGTTTTCTGTAAAAAGTCAAAATACAAATATCTTATTATAAAAATTAAATATACATATTCTAGCTATGTAATTGCTATTATTTGGTGTTTATTGAGCCGCTGGTGAAATTTCAAATTTTCTGAAAAAAATATTATTTTATTATTATTTTAAGCCGTCACTAATACATTTAATTAAGGAAAGTTACAAATTGGAATGAGTTGAAACAAATTTTGTGCATCATAAAACATTAAATAAAATTTTATCATGTGGTTTTTGGAACGAAATTATTTGCCAAAACGGTTTAGAAATTATTGAAGAAAAACGAGTTTTTTTAGCGTAAATGGATGTTTGGGGTATTGTATTTATCATTTTTCATCACCCCGCACCCGTACCCACACCCACACACCCCCATTCACTTCTCCCCATGGCTGATTTCAGCAGCCACCATTCTTTTTCCCCACTTGATTTTCAAAGGAAAAGAAATGAAAGAAAAGAAAAGAAAATGGATAAATGAGGTGGACTTTTGACTTTGGTTGACCTTGACTTTCACCCCCACTTTCTCTACCTCCCTCTCTCTCCTCTCCCACTCCCATTCAGCCGACTGTAAGTGCACGGCGGTGCCCCGGCCGTCAATCCGACGCCGAAATGCGGAAGCGGTGAAAAACTTTAATTTTGCGGACTTAGCAAACCGGCACCACCGCGCACTAAACATCCGGATCGTAACCATTAACAAGTCTAAGCTACAACAAGATAGGGAAGAGAAGTATACCGACAGATCCGAGTCCTCCGGTCTTCTCGTCATCGTCCCGATCTCCTGCGGAATATCCCGTCTCCTCCTCGTCGCCGGAAGTGCACCACATCGCCTACATCGTTTACGGGCTCCCACCTCAATGCCGAGGCAACTCGGGCACGAAGCCGGCTACTCGACGTGCCCAAGATATGCTGTAGAATATCTAGTAGAACTTGTGTCTCATTTGGGGTTCATGGAGGTGCCATTTTAGTGGAGGGATGATACAAGAATTTTGTGGAGGAACTTGGGGATTTTTCTATCAACTAGAGAGCAAAAATCCCCACTACAAAAATGGGCAACCCCTCCTCCATGCTTGGCCGGCCTTAACTAGAGGAGGAGAGAATGAGAGGGGTGTGAGAGAGTGGAGTGTATGTATCAAAAGATAATCAATCTCATAATGCAAGAGAGAGAGGGAGAAAGACTATCATGCATAAGCATGATAACAAGCTAAAACCAACACTCCACCTCTACCATCATCAAGCATGATGACTTCAAAAAGTCAACCCATCATGAAGAAGTCAAGTCAAAAGGTATGGTGCAACCATGATGAAGTCAAAAAGTCAAGTGATCATGACATGGCAATAAGCAAAAGACCCCCTCCACAAATGCTTATTTGCAACAATGCAAATAAGCCCTCCTCCACCAATCTTCGGCCAATGAACGGAACAATGGAAATCGGCCGAAACGGAAAGCAAACTGGCAACTCCATAAAACTGGTCCCGTAATAAATTACAGGAAAACCCCAATACTGTGCATACACACCCGCATCTGTATTTCGACCGAAATACAAATGCAATGAGACAAAGTCTACGCTGTACTATAGTAGGATCCAGCTTATACCAAAACCGGCTAGTAATATCCGTTCGATCCTGATCCGTGCAATACCGCACGTATCTGATCGAACCCTGCCATATAACCATACGGCCTATAGTACAAACTGTCCGATCCTGATCCGTGCAATACCGCACGTATCTGATCGGACCTTGCCATATCTCCATACGGCCTCTACAACCTTTCGCCCGAAAGCTGAGTAACTGAATGTAGGGGACTCTAAAGACTCGTCAACACCTTGGTTGTGGATTTAACCACTAGCACGTCAGAGGTATAAGCCAATACGTAACGGGCTACCAGGTACTGACTAAAAGGGATGTCTGTGAGTGAACTCAGCCTGACAACCCTACTGAGCCTGTCAGTGACAATATCCGTGCAGTCCGGTCCGTTCGTCTATGAGCATCGCATGGCGGGCCTAGGGGGTTGGTAAAAGTCAGACCCCCAAAAGCGGTACAAGTCGTGTCGGAGTGTCACGACCCGAAAGAGCACGTGACTGGCCCTTGAACCATATGAAGCCTATAGGACTCCATCTGATCCAAGTAAGCCAAATGCCCAGAAATCTAAAACCATTTTGAAGAATAAGTAAAGAAAACTGGTTTAAGGAAGTGAAGAAATACAGGTTTGAAATCAAGGTTTTTAAATAACTAAGCCGAAGGTACGTTTTGAAAACAATAAAGTCTTTTCTAAAAATTTCGGCAGAGTTTCCTTTGTAAAAATGGCCCCGAATGGGGTAAAACAAGAATAACAATATATATATATGCAATGATAAAGGCATCCCCAAGCGGGAGCTAGCTCTTCGTCAATCGACGGTCACAACCACGCAATGATATGATAATATACAACGCCAAGTGGCGAGGATCAAAACCAAAGAAAGCTCAAAAGCAACAAGAAAACCGCAATACTACTAAGCGCGACTCTAGGTCGAATAATACAACACTGTCTCTAAGTCTGAAAGAATAAACAAGTTTTGGTTGATGGACAATTTCTAGATACAATGAAATAAATAAATACAATGGTGGTTCTTGATGCGAAAGAATCCACCTACCAAAGCAAATCACCCGCAAGAAGAAAGTGTGCCAGAAATGCCGCAATAGAACCTGTACGGCAGGACCTGCAAGAACTGTGGCACAACGGTGGTGAGTTGCCAACTCGTGAATAGGAACATCTACAAGCAGAAACCGAATGCAAGACATAAACCTAAGTCAACGATCAATAATATAATCCACAAGAGTACATCTGAGTGTAATAGGGTGGCAAGGTAACATCTAATCATGTATGTAGTGCCAGGCACTCAGGTAATCACATGTCATCAATGTAAGGTATGTCTGCATGAAGTAACCATGAAGAAATATCAATGATATCAATACACATATATTAGCGTCCCATACCACTAATATTGGTGTAAGGGTATATATAACAGCGTCCTCATACCCTGTTATATATACAAATAAAGTATGATCAATGTAAAACCAGTCTATCTATGATCCAAGTCTGTATATAATCCATGTCTGTATGTATGTGGAACCCGTCCACCCGTCACCCAATGACAATAAGCATCATGTATGCAATGTGAGGATATAAACAAAATCATGGAAAAACATCATGAAACCCGTGCCTAGCATCGACACGTAAATCCTCCTGTATCGGGCATCCGTCATTCCGGATCATGCCCTACATCAAAGTACATATCGGGAATCCGTCAGTCCGGGTCATCCCTCTCTCAATGCATCGGGCATCCGTCATTCCGGATCATGCCCTATATCAATCCATCGGGCATCCGTCATTCCGGATCATGCCCTATATCAAAGTATATATCGGGAATCCGTCAGTCCGGGTCATCCCTCTCTCAATGCATCGGGCATCCGTCATTCCGGATCATGCCCTATATCAATCCATCGGGCATCCGTCATTCCGGATCATGCCCTATATCAAAGTATATATCGGGAATCCGTCAGTCCGGGTCATCCCTCTCTCAATGCATCCTCTAGCACCGAGAAAACACGGGGCGACGCCCCAAATATCATATCAAGGGAACCGGGTTTTTAAATGGTTACTTGTTCGAAAAGGCTACGGTTCCCAAATCCAGAAATCACATGAAAATCCAACATCAGGAAGTAAATCCAATGCGATGTGCTATGCAATCAATCCATGATGTATGCGACATATAAGGAAAGGTAATCATATCGGGAATCATGCAACATGGAATCGTAATGTGCATAAGTCGAAGGAAGAATCATCTCATGAATGCAATAGTACTACAGTGTAGTGGTATGGCAATTATCGATGATGAAGTGTGTGAGCCGGCAAATAGTGTACGTGGAACATACGCATCATCGATAATGGTGCTGGTGTCCTAACAGCATGATAATAATATAGCAATGAACATATGCCAGCAATATGAATAGCATGAAGATGCAGAAATCTAGTAGTCAACATCACAGTGAAGTATCTACTATGAAAACTACACCTAAGTATCAGGTCAATCAGGAGGGGTAAGTGTGGAAACCACCTAAATCTGAGTCGGTATATATATAAAGATATATAGTCGGTGATCTCGCCCCAATGTCATATCATAAGATATCCTCGAGTTATGAGTGCGGATCTATCATCAATATCGGCACGTACGGTAAATCATCGTACGGCATCCCCATAGCTGGGTAGGGGTCAACATCTCACTGTCTCATCACATAACAGATATCACCATCATCAGATCATATAGTCTAGAGTACCACTCTATGTCTAGTACAAACGGTAACATCAGTAAGTATGCATGCGGGGGTAAACACATATCCCAAGCCCGCAAGAATCACAAGTCATATCCCACATATGAATCGTATCAAATCACCGATCCCAGGGCACCAAGCCCACATCATCGACTCACCTCCAAGTCATCACATAACATCAATCACAGTGCAAGTACAAGTGATAAGCAAAGGTATGTATATAGGTGTAATTCTATCCTAGGGTTCGCGACTATGAACTACACTAGTCACTTCTAACCCTATACTATCCATAAACACCTATCATCACAATTAAACTACATAGTAATCTATCTACGGACTGCGGGGGTGTTATACGCCATCCACCCGACTTCCCCTGTAGATATAATCTACTCACCTGAATCATCATTTGCGGACATCACCACGCAATTGCTTGTCGTCCCGAAGTCTTCATGGGTACCTACACATCAAATATCGTATATGCGCATTAAAACCAAATCCAAGCTAAAACGGCGCATGAAATCCAAAACAATACGATAAGGGGGCCTATAGGTGAGAACCTATGGCACGCCTTCAAAACCATCAATAAATCCTCTATATCGTCGTATAAACGACAAATAGTCGAGGCAAAACACATTCCACCATTTCAGAAATGAAAATACGGAATACGGAAACTAAGGTCCAAAACAGCAACTCATGAAATGTGTTCCAGATTTTACCCCAGGTCACCTTATACAAATCTATATATATCAGGGGCCTAAACTAACAATGTAGGAGCTACAGAACCAAAACGAGCCAATAAGATGGGACCCAGGCCGCAATTGGCGGCCAAAAGAGGGAATTTGGCGGCCGGAAAAGGGAATTAGGGGCTAGGGTTTGGGGTGTTGGTTCATAGGTGCCTGCACATGTCATTGTCCACTCAATATTATTTTAGGGTTCTCGGGGTGCTAGCAGATTCTAAATAACAGTGACATATTCCAGTTTTTCCCCGATATTGGTTTCTAAAATCCGTATTCTGGTTCAAACTTCAGGTTTTGGGTTCCAATTCATACACTAAGGTGTTGGTAAAACCCTAACTGAGCTCAATTTCATAATATAACACCAATTTCCCTCAAACCCTAACTAGGTTTTCACCAAGTCCATAATATCACACAATATCGATTAAATCTTAACATGGGTTATAGGAAAGGCTATAATTAAGCTAATGGTTCAGAAATTACCTCCATTAGCAACTCAAGAAAATTCTTGAGTTGCCTCTAGTGGCCAAAATCCTTGCTTCTTTAGCTCCAAGTGTAGATCTAGGGATTTTGCACAATTTTAATGAAAGGAGATTGGGGTTTTGGAGTGATTTTTGAGATGAAATGAGGAGTTGAAGAGGGGAGGATGATGGAGGGGAGGCAGCAGCAGCAAGAGGAGAAGGAAGAGGGAAGAAAATGATGGGAGAATGGCTAAGGGTGCTAGTCAAAAGTCCACCTCTCTTTTTCACCTACCCTCATCATTACTTTTTCTTTTCTTTTTCCCTTTTTCTTTTTAAACCATAATCCTTCTCACAAGAATAGTGACCCCAAAAGAAATCCATGGCTAGAAAAATGCACAAGTGTAGAAAAAGTGATATGTGCAAGTTTTGCACAAAATTGCCAAAAAACCCGATTAGCGATTTTAATCGCGATTAGCACTAAATTAGTGTCAAACTAATCACAAAAACTTAAAAATGTCATAATTCACTGATTTACCCTATTTTAGAATTTTCCATAATTTTTCATAATTTTTCTAACATTTTTCCTATTTATTTGCATTTAACTATAGATTTAATATTAAAATAATCAATAAAATAATATTAAATTATAAAAATTCCCAAAATTAATATTTTATATTTTTGAAAATGTTACAATCTACCCCCCTTAAAGAAATTCGGTCCCCGAATTTAAATTTAAACCCCCAATACTAAAAACAATTTCAGTAATAATCCATTTGTCGGGGCTCCGAAAAATCAACACATAGAGAATATCATAGAAATGTACTGCCCTACTAGAAATCAATTCCCCAAAATGCATATATAAGAGTATCCTATGCGTCTGGTGCGCAAGGAATCAAAATCCATATATGTGTCAAACAGGTGTAGAAAACAGCATCTAGGTGCAACGGGTGTGCACGAAACATCTGTCGTAGGCAACGTGTGTGCCTGACAGAAGGAATATCAGGTACATGAAAACTTTGCTGGAAGTGTAAATCAAATCACTGAATACAGTAGGCATGAAATCTCAATCAATATCTCAAATGTAATAGCTCTGCGCAAAATATATAAATATCCAGTGGGTGCGTGAAACCAAAATCATGAAACTCAGTCATCAAAACTAAATCATGCAACAGAACGCCCAAAATACCGAAATCCAAAATGACGAATACGTGATAATCGAATCACAAAATCACAAATCATAAATACTGTCTTCGGTAGTTCCTCCTTCAAGGTCAAGAAGGAGTCGGTGCAATCCACTGCTAGCAGCGCAGGATATCTACCTGCCTCTTGCTCACGATCTGGCGTCCTCTGGCTCTCTGGGTCCTTATCTTCTCTGTGGATTTCCAATCTCACAGTCAACCGGCTCATCGGCCCTATCAAATGTGCTAACGGGGACGATTCCGTTCTGGCACTTCTCTGGTCACATCCCAACGTCTCTGTAAGCATATCAGGTCTCAGGTCTGACGGAAAGCAATGACAGCTCGTCAGTGTCTCACACGAACCTCTTGTTCCAACTGTCTCTATCGTCGTCCACTATGACGTCACGTCAAGCTACTATGCACTGCACCGTCCTCGGCCACGGTCAATCTGAAGTCTCTCACACGGACTCGAAATCACGTAATCTGTAGCTCCATCACTCTGTAGCAGATGTCAGGCCGAACCGGTCCTTGGGAACACGTCCCAACCATCGGAGGAATACTCATCTCTCGTCTGTCCTTGATCAATTCGCAAAGCATCTGGTTAAGTTCCTTTATCCGAACTTGGTCAACTACCTCGTCGACAATGCCGAACTCTGGCCTGCTGGGTGCGCGCAATACGACCACTCCTGGTCCAGGTCTTCTCGTATTGTTTCCCGAAGGGTCCTGTCGAGGTTCCTTCTCAAATCTCAATCCTGCCGAAATGCCCGGAAGTCGTCATCCGATGCTGAAGCTAAAAGCTTTTTCCGGAACGGCTGCATACTTGTCGCGCTTCTTTCTGGAAGATATATCCATATACCACGCCTCTGGGGTGCGTATCACCTCTCTAATATCAGCGGAGTGGGATGTCATCTCGTCGAAATCTCGTACGAACTCTTTTCTTCATTCTGCGTCAATGTCGACTGATTCGGACTCGTCTCATCGTGGCTACACGAACTGCGCTCCGACGGCTACGCTCGCATCTGGAGTCTCCCAAGCAGTGTCCCATCACGATATCCGAAAGATGTCGAACCATCCGATCGACTCGTCAGATCCTCATAATCCCCCAAGAGCTCACATCTCGGGTACAGTTTAATAGTATCGAGTACATGCCACAGCGTCGGTGGTCCAGCCGTAGAAGGGCAAACCCAAGCCTCACTAATGGCACCGCGGAACCGCCGTAAACCCTAAGGTTCAAAGGCTGTCACACGGTCATTAAGTCGAGTTAGGGTTTCATTCTTCTAGAGGGTCCATAGAATCACCTGCATGTCTTTCCGTATACTTTAAACTTGGAAAATAGGCTCCTGACATTCGATCGTCTCTATCGACTCTCAACGAACCTGCGTGAAGTCGTCTCTCGCTGGAAACAATCTATCTGATGACCTCGCATCGGGGTAAGCGAACTCACCACATGTCCTAGTCATTCATCCTTGGTGACTAGCGACTCACTATCATATCTCCAAGAACATGCTCATGCTGCAGTAGCTCCAACCATCTGGGCGATATCTCATCATTTGCAGCAGCAACTGGCTCATATGCCTGTACGCCGAACAACGTCTCAATCCTCCAGGAAAGGCAATACATAAGCGGTCATCTCTGAGTCGGTCTGCTCTAGATCTGAGTAAGACTCTCCACACTGGAAATCTTCAACTCAACTGGGCCCGCTCTGGCGCAAAATCGGACGAATCACCTTCGTCTCTCAAACCGGGTAGACTAGCTATCATCTGTCGCATATCTGCCCGAAAGTCCCGGCAATCTCAGCTCGTAAGCTCCGAAAGCAACATCCTGTCAAACTCAGCCACAGCTGGTCCATCTGTCTGCACGGTAGGCGACATCACAATCGCTGAGGTATGCTGTACATCAACAGTCCTCTCTCAACTGGCAGCTCTAACAATGACCCGATCATCCGGTGCAAGACCAAGCACTCGCCTCCACTAGAGGTCACAATCACCAATACTGACTCGAGACGTTCCCATGTCACCAGAAAACACAATGGTCGACCCTCGTACCAAACGAGCTCACACCGGCCGTAACCTTAGCAGCAGCCCAACTGCGCTCAAACATGGTGACAGGAACCTCAGTCGAGTATCAAAGAGAGCACATCAATGGCAAGAAAGGAAACAACAGATCCAAAGTGGATACATGATCATAAGAAAGAACAGCATCAATGGAGGTATGATCATGAAACTAATAGAATCGGGGATCTCAGATGGATGTATAATCCTGGATATGAAGAGAATCACTGATCTCAAAAAAAAATGTACATCCTAAGGTTCCTTAAGCGGAGTGGCGTGTCGTAAGTATGCCGCGGAACATACCAACGGTACGTCACTCTACTTTAGTCACCTAATCCATCAACCAAGGGTCATCCTAATACGACGAAAGTTCGGGTCTAATACCCCCTCGACCAAGTCTAAGTTCCGTAAGGTCAAGCCTAAGTTCCGTATATAAATAACTCCCTAGGCTCCACATAGTCAAACTCAGACTCGAACCAAGGTCAACCTAGCGCTTTGATACCAACTTTGTCACGACCCGAAAGAGCACGTGACTGGCCCTTGAACCATATGAAGCCTATAGGACTCCATCTGATCCAAGTAAGCCAAAAGCCCAGAAATCTAAAACCATTTTGAAGAATAAGTAAAGAAAACTGGTTTAAGGAAGTGAAGAAATACAGGTTTGAAATCAAGGTTTTTAAATAACTAAGCCGAAGGTACGTTTTGAAAACAATAAAGTCTTTTCTAAAAATTTCGGCAGAGTTTCCTTTGTAAAAATGGCCCCGAATGGGGTAAAACAAGAATAACAATATATATATATATGCAATGATAAAGGCATCCCCAAGCGGGAGCTAGCTCTTCGTCAATCGACGGTCACAACCACGCAATGATATGATAATATACAACGCCAAGTGGCGAGGATCAAAACCAAAGAAAGCTCAAAAGCAACAAGAAAACCGCAATACTACTAAGCGCGACTCTAGGTCGAATAAGACAACACTGTCTCTAAGTCTGAAAGAATAAACAAGTTTTGGTTGATGGAAAATTTCTAGATACAATGAAATAAATAAATACATTGGTGGTTCTTGATGCGAAAGAATCCACCTACCAAAGCAAATCACCCGCAAGAAGAAAGTGTGCCAGAAATGCCGCAATAGAACCTGTACGGCAGGACCTGCAAGAACTGTGGCACAACGGGGGTGAGTTGCCAACTCGTGAATAGGAACATCTACAAGCAGAAACCGAATGCAAGACATAAACCTAAGTCAACGATCAATAATATAATCCACAAGAGTACATCTGAGTGTAATAGGGTGGCAAGGTAACATCTAATCATGTATGTAGTGCCAGGCACTCAGGTAATCACATGTCATCAATGTAAGGTATGTCTGCATGAAGTAACCATGAAGAAATATCAATGATATCAATACACATATATTAGCGTCCCATACCACTAATATTGGTGTAAGGGTATATATAACAGCGTCCTCATACCCTGTTATATATACAAATAAAGTATGATCAATGTAAAACCAGTCTATCTATGATCCAAGTCTGTATATAATCCATGTCTGTATGTATGTGGAACCCGTCCACCCGTCACCCAATGACAATAAGCATCATGTATGCAATGTGAGGATATAAACAAAATCATGGAAAAACATCATGAAACCCGTGCCTAGCATCGACACGTAAATCCTCCTGTATCGGGCATCCGTCATTCCGGATCATGCCCTACATCAAAGTACATATCGGGAATCCGTCAGTCCGGGTCATCCCTCTCTCAATGCATCGGGCATCCGTCATTCCGGATCATGCCCTATATCAATCCATCGGGCATCCGTCATTCCGGATCATGCCCTATATCAAAGTATATATCGGGAATCCGTCAGTCCGGGTCATCCCTCTCTCAATGCATCGGGCATCCGTCATTCCGGATCATGCCCTATATCAATCCATCGGGCATCCGTCATTCCGGATCATGCCCTATATCAAAGTATATATCGGGAATCCGTCAGTCCGGGTCATCCCTCTCTCAATGCATCCTCTAGCACCGAGAAAACACGGGGCGACGCCCCAAATATCATATCAAGGGAACCGGGTTTTTAAATGGTTACTTGTTCGAAAAGGCTACGGTTCCCAAATCCAGAAATCACATGAAAATCCAACATCAGGAAGTAAATCCAATGCGATGTGCTATGCAATCAATCCATGATGTATGCGACATATAAGGAAAGGTAATCATATCGGGAATCATGCAACATGGAATCGTAATGTGCATAAGTCGAAGGAAGAATCATCTCATGAATGCAATAGTACTACAGTGTAGTGGCATGGCAATTATCGATGATGAAGTGTGTGAGCCGGCAAATAGTGTACGTGGAACATACGCATCATCGATAATGGTGCTGGTGTCCTAACAGCATGATAATAATATAGCAATGAACATATGCCAGCAATATGAATAGCATGAAGATGCAGAAATCTAGTAGTCAACATCACAGTGAAGTATCTACTATGCAAACTACACCTAAGTATCAGGTCAATCAGGAGGGGTAAGTGTGGAAACCACCTAAATCTGAGTCGGTATATATATAAAGATATATAGTCGGTGATCTCGCCCCAATGTCATATCATAAGATATCCTCGAGTTATGAGTGCGGATCTATCATCAATATCGGCACGTACGGTAAATCATCGTACGGCATCCCCATAGCTGGGTAGGGGTCAACATCTCACTGTCTCATCACATAACAGATATCACCATCATCAGATCATATAGTCTAGAGTACCACTCTATGTCTAGTACAAACGGTAACATCAGCAAGTATGCATGCGGGGGTAAACACATATCCCAAGCCCGCAAGAATCACAAGTCATATCCCACATATGAATCGTATCAAATCACCGATCCCAGGGCACCAAGCCCACATCATCGACTCACCTCCAAGTCATCACATAACATCAATCACAGTGCAAGTACAAGTGATAAGCAAAGGTGTGTGTATAGGTGTAATTCTATCCTAGGGTTCGCGACTATGAACTACACTAGTCACTTCTAACCCTATACTATCCATAAACACCTATCATCACAATTAAACTACATAGTAATCTATCTACGGACTGCGGGGGTGCTATACGCCATCCACCCGACTTCCCCCTGTAGATATAATCTACTCACCTGAATCATCATTTGCGGACATCACCACGCAATTGCTTGTCGTCCCGAAGTCTTCATGGGTACCTACACATCAAATATCGTATATGCGCATTAAAACCAAATCCAAGCTAAAACGGCGCATGAAATCCAAAACAATACGATAAGGGGGCCTATAGGTGAGAACCTATGGCACGCCTTCAAAACCATCAATAAATCCTCTATATCGTCGTATAAACGACAAATAGTCGAGGCAAAACACATTCCACCATTTCAGAAATGAAAATACGGAATACGGAAACTAAGGTCCAAAACAGCAACTCATGAAATGTGTTCCAGATTTTACCCCAGGTCACCTTATACAAATCTATATATATCAGGGGCCTAAACTAACAATGTAGGAGCTACAGAACCAAAACGAGCCAATAAGATGGGACCCAGGCCGCAATTGGCGGCCAAAAGAGGGAATTTGGCGGCCGGAAAAGGGAATTAGGGGCTAGGGTTTGGGGTGTTGGTTCATAGGTGCCTGCACATGTCATTGTCCACTCAATATTATTTTAGGGTTCTCGGGGTGCTAGCAGATTCTAAATAACAGTGACAGATTCCAGTTTTTCCCCGATATTGGTTTCTAAAATCCGTATTCTTGTTCAAACTTCAGGTTTTGGGTTCCAATTCATACACTAAGGTGTTGGTAAAACCCTAACTGAGCTCAATTTCATAATATAACACCAATTTCCCTCAAACCCTAACTAGGTTTTCACCAAGTCCATAATATCACACAATATCGATTAAATCTTAACATGGGTTATAGGAAAGGCTATAATTAAGCTAATGGTTCAGAAATTACCTCCATTAGCAACTCAAGAAAATTCTTGAGTTGCCTCTAGTGGCCAAAATCCTTGCTTCTTTAGCTCCAAGTGTAGATCTAGGGATTTTGCACAATTTTAATGAAAGGAGATTGGGGTTTTGGAGTGATTTTTGAGATGAAATGAGGAGTTGAAGAGGGGAGGATGATGGAGGGGAGGCAGCAGCAGCAAGAGGAGAAGGAAGAGGGAAGAAAATGATGGGAGAATGGCTAAGGGTGCTAGTCAAAAGTCCACCTCTCTTTTTCACCTACCCTCATCATTACTTTTTCTTTTCTTTTTCCCTTTTTCTTTTTAAACCATAATCCTTCTCACAAGAATAGTGACCCCAAAAGAAATCCATGGCTAGAAAAATGCACAAGTGTAGAAAAAGTGATATGTGCAAGTTTTGCACAAAATTGCCAAAAAACCCGATTAGCGATTTTAATCGCGATTAGCACTAAATTAGTGTCAAACTAATCACAAAAACTTAAAAATGTCATAATTCACTAATTTACCCTATTTTAGAATTTTCCATAATTTTTCATAATTTTTCTAACATTTTTCCTATTTATTTGCATTTAACTATAGATTTAATATTAAAATAATCAATAAAATAATATTAAATTATAAAAATTCCCAAAATTAATATTTTATATTTTTGAAAATGTTACACGGAGTGTAGCCCAGAACACCCTGAGATACTACTGGAATACCTTCCAGTAAATCTCCTTGCCTTGGCCAAGGACTTCGTGTAATGGCTCTCCTAGACATAGCACGACCTCACCCCCAATACCGGGAGAGACGAACCCCTGAAGATACGCTCACTGCCTCCATGTGGCTCGGGACTGTACCCAACTAAAACCTGTTTGCACGACTCCTTTGAGCCGTGGTAGGGTAGTAATCAAAGTACAGTGGGAACTCACACGAGACAAATGACGATCCCCAGGTCGATGAACTAACCTGCACACAAGTCACCAGGGAACTGCCATCTGACGTCTGGTAAATGACCAACTAGCATGTTCTCGGCGAGTCCTGTCCGGTGTACTCATAACCCAATGAGCACCTGTATACATCTTAGGTGATCCAACTGACACCAGTGGCTTGTGAGACCGGCCACCGCCCCTCGTCGGGGTCTCGACTGTATACACTAGTCTACCATGGAGTATCGATGCCCTGTCTCGAAACTCACACGACTAGGGACCATTTAAGGATATGCTTATAGACTACCAGCTCCCACGTATATGATCGCCCTCATATTGCTTGTGGTCAAGCAAGAATCCTAGGGGCTCTATCAACGTGTAATAGCAACTTGTCAGGTCACCTAAAACAGTACACGATGATAAAGGTAAACCAGATAGCATACTATCATCTCGAGTAAGACTGTCCTACCGGGATAGGTCCTCCATCATTCATTGCAATCACGTACCTGTGATCCAATAATTGACTCTGAGGGCATTATCTCCAACAATCTCCCACTTGCACTCAAGGCTAATTATTGCGATGTCGCATACTCACAGCCCGTGTGATACCGAACACCCAACTCCTCTACTAGTCAGTCTCACAAAGCTCGTTTGCGAAACTATTGCGTTCGAGGAATAGCCTCAGTGAGTGGATCCGCCTTGATGTCTCTTTCTATGTCTCTCTATATCTCAAGTTCGCGGGGAAACCCATCTCCCGAAATGAGCAATACCTGTCTTAGAATGTGTCTGGATGTCTGATGGGACATAGCTCATAAATGAACTCCAAATCCAAACTTCTTAGACTGTATCGTCAACTGAACTTAATCAGTATCCTGCGCTATGCCTCCCTCAGTATTGCCTTGGACCACCTGTCCAAAATACTGCCCCTCGTCTGAAGGAAAACTATAACTCAGACAACCTCCTTGTCGTCCATGTCATCTTGGAAGCCTGGAATGATAACTGTCTCCCGAATGAGGCTGTCGTTATCATATCCCTAGAACATCCACTTATGTTCTAAAACTGCTTCCTACTGTTTCTCCAGGATTGGATCAATGTCAACTTATTGCATCTAGTGCAAGAACAACATCTGGTGTGGTACTTGACATCTCATGATTGACTCAATTGCCTAAGCAAGTGATCTGCCAATCATGCATATCCCTCTCTACTTTAGTCTATAAGACACCTTTAGAGAGGGTGACTCCATTACCTGCTGGTACACTACCGTGCCAGGAGTCGTCCATTCTAAATACCCTTAGAATGCTGTCAAAGTACCCTGATTGGGAAACCACCCAAATCCAGATCTAAAACCATAGATCTAGTAACCAGTATGTCTGATATAATGTCCAAGTCCCATGTGGAGAAACCACTGTGTGACGACCAAAGTATAACCGATTGTAGTATAGGAGTTTCCTTTCCCACTCTGTGTATGTCATCTAAATCCTATGACATCACACCCTACTACCTTCTCAACAGATCCATCCCCTATTCTGATGAAGTCAAACCCATGACTGTCACGTCAGAAATGGATGATCTATCTCCGCTACATCCGCTTTAGTCTATAAATAGACATAAGCTACTTGTCCACCAATGCTTCCGCTGCTCCCACTGACTACGACAACCCTCTGGCAGAGTCATATAGACGTACACTTCTAAAGAAAGTTTAGAACGACGCTATACTCATCCTCCCGCCGGGTCTCGCACCCTGGAACAACAGCAATGGTAATTGTGGGTAAACAAGAACTTCCCTGTCACCGTCCTTGAAGCTACCGTAGTACCTCTCGGGTGCCTGAAGTTACCCACCAAAACTGCGGAGTGGCCAATGGAATGTCAATCCTGATTGAATCTTTAGGTTCCTTGCCAAATCTTCAGTAATCGTTTGTGGTTCTGGAATCACTTCCAGTTCTACCATACTCCCACTACTGTTTTCTGAAAAAATCCATTTTTAATAAAACTGTGGCGAGTCTAGAACAATATTGCTATTGTTCATCCAGATGGTAGAAAATCAACCCTCGTCATAGCCTGGGTCAACCCACAAACAGCCATTACAGAAACGTGCCTTGAGTTGTCCAGTGTCTGGTTTTAATCATAAGCCGGACAACTCCCCGCACCTTAACAACGTTAAGATATGAACTGTTCTATATCCAATATAGAACCAGAGGCACTGATTTAATTGAACCAGATTCAAATCATGCAGCTATCTCCAGTGCATGTCAACTAAATGGAAGGAGGCCGATCAGCGTTACTCAACTTAGGAATGCTTCCAATTATGAATAACCTGAAAGAGAAGCAAGATCTCTTAATCATTACTATCAACTGAATACCATGCACAAGTATCTACATCTTCGATCTCTTTGAAGAATCCCGATACTTGCTACACCTGGTTCTCTACTCTATTCAAATACCTATAACTTCTCAAAATTCGGACCCTGTGTTTCCACGAAACACTTGTCTAAAAACTAGAGAAGTCATAAGTAAACCGAATATAGTACGAGGACCAACCCCTCTGTCCTGATGGACCCTGGACAACATACAATACTCTGTATAAGTCCCTTGAGTTTGATAACTCATTCACTGTGTGTCGTAGGTTGAAAACTGTACTTATGGTCAAGAAGAATTACACCGCTGTTTAATACTCCTTACCTAACCATCCACTGATATAGGTAAATGTCATAGACATAATTTCAGAAAGGTATATCTCACTCTATGAAAATAGACGTACAAATATATCAATTTGAAATTGGTGCATAAAAGCGGATATTCAAAACCAAATATTTGCCGACCGGCAAACAGCCCAGGTGATTTCCTCAAATATCACCGATTGCAACGAATCCCGATATAATGAGGATAGTCACCCAATTCCCAACAACTTACTCGCACTCATCATCTGTAAAACCATACAGATGTGAGAATCATACTTGGTAAATACATACCCTGGAGTAAGTATCTAATCGGGAAATCAGTTTTCTTTTAACATTACACAGTGAAACTGAAACATCGAAATGTTTCGATAGGGTATCCTGGTATTCCTAGTAATGCCTCTTCCAGTATCCAGATTCACAACTGTAACCGTGTAATTCTTTGCCACCTCTCCAAATCCCTTCAATTGTCTTTAGTCTTTACCTTCTGCACACCCCTTTAGGCCAAATGGTTTTCTTCCTTCCCTACCGTTCGGCACCAGCCTATGGTTTGGAAGAAGACTATCCAATAAGCATAATGGGTGTACTGTCCCAATCCTAGGAACACTCGCAATGAGAGAGGGTGAAGATAAAAGACAACCGTATAAACCTTATTCCTATTTCTCCTGAACCAGAATCCATCCCCGAACTGGAACAAGTTCCTTTCGAGTTCGTATATAACCATACGATGGAGTATCCAATAAACTGTGGATCTTCGTAGTGATACGGA
Organism: Agapanthus africanus; assembly: GCA_030015575.1. Lineage (NCBI taxonomy): Eukaryota > Viridiplantae > Streptophyta > Magnoliopsida > Asparagales > Amaryllidaceae > Agapanthus > Agapanthus africanus. Next base: position 217,140,286 of record JASDDO010000004.1, read on the forward strand.
GTGTCCTGGAGAAAATTCAAAGGTGATTTTAGGATTGGCGAAGAAATACCTGGTTTGGTCATGAATATCTGTTGCAATTTACTTTGCCCCCTTACTAATCCCTTGCTTTGTCTTAACTTAATACCTTCTGCACACCATCGTTATGCTAATTGGTTTTCTTCATTCCCTACCGGTCGGCACCAGCCTAAGATTTGGAAGAAGACAATCCAATTTGCGTAATAGGTGTACTACCCCTAAACCAAGGAGTACTCGTAACCTGAGAGAGGGTAAAAGGAAAAGACAACTGAATAATCCTATCCGTTTTCTCCAGAACCTGAAACCATCCTCGAATAAATTCTTTCGAGTTCGTATCTAACCATACGATGGTTTTGTCCAATGGAAGTGGACGTTCGTAATAGTACGGGGTGTCCTGGAGAAAAGGGTTAAAGTAGGAGTGGCAATGAGGTTTGCAACTCTGACAATCCAAAAGCCAGTGTTAAGAAGGTTCGGTTAACTTGGTCTCTGAGTCATAGTCTTAGGGTCGGGTCAAAGGTCGCTGCCAAAGAGAGAGAGAAAAGAATCACTCAGCGTGCACTCTAACCTAGATCAGAATGGTTACCAATTTATCTAATCTGGAAACCTCCCACTGTACCTCAAATTCTCCTCCAAACCTGAAAGAAGAATTAGTCGGGGTCACCCGAGGAGTATACCAACTCATCAGTGGGAATCGGGATCCAACTCTCATCGCATGACAACGTGACGGAATCCGCTCACGGTATCACACTCCAGAAGGTATGCGCATATCCGGCAAGTTTCAGTTCTTTTGAAACTCCCGATGTGATTTCTGCCCCATGCTCTTATGACCTTGACTTTGGCCAACATATCATAAGTCACATGTCAAGTTCAACCCGTCATTCTCCAGGTTAATTTGAATCCACCCGTACATACCCTTGACTTTGGCCAAAATGGCAGTACGACTGTCCCAAACTAACGCATCTATCTATGCTGCATATGAATACCCCAATAGCTACCAATCACTGTGCCTTGACTTTGGCCAACATACACAGCTTGAATACTATTGACCACCCATATGAAACGACGGAGGGCTACGAATGGTTTATGGTGAAAACCTTTAACGTAAAGAACTTGATATCGTCGAAGGAACGGATAGCTTTTTAAAATATAGTGACGAAAACCATTGCTAAAGAGGTCACTCCCGGTGAAGGGATCTCGGCTCTTTCCCCGTAGAATGGGGTGCAGGATATTCCAAATGAATACCACGGTGCAAAGCAAAAGTAATCGGCTATAGTGAAGTTAATGCCCTGACGCAAACTTTTGTCCAAGGGGTCACTCCCGGTGAAGGGATCTCGGCCCTTGCCTCGTCGACTGAGGAGCAGGATATTCCAACTGAATACCACGATGCAAAACAAAAGTGAACGTCCTTGCAATAACAGCTTTTTGAAAAGTGTTCCAACAACATCAGATTAGGTTTGTTTTTAAACTTGCATTGATCCGAATCAATGCAGTCCCATCAATTGATCACACCAAAAAGAACGAAAATATACTGACGTACGTATATGCCATCCGCATTCGCCACTGGGTCCCGTCATTACCCGTCAGGTTAGCTAACTAACGACAGAGCGGGGACTGGACTAGCACGGATGTAAAACATATACAACATCTACTAATATATATACCAATATATTATATTTCGCTCAAGGCGTGAAAAGAAATGCAACATCACAGAAATGTACAGCATCACAGAACAATACAGATATCTGGGATCCCCGGGTTTCACAGAGCCACTACTGAAACCCGACGTTCCCCTGGTCGTGTGGATAGCCTGTGCAATGAAATCCTAGACCCCTACGGGCGCGGCAAGTTACCCGCCAAAACCTGAAGCGAGGCAGCCCCTTTCAGCGCCGTGAATGGACCACCCAGCACTTCACGGAATCCGGTAACTTGGGCACCCCTCCTGGGTCAACCTGTACCCCCTACGAGTGCGGCGAATAGCCCGCCGATCCTAGAGTGAAGCCCCCTCCGTCTCAATGCCATGAGATGCGGGCTTGTTGCCCTCCAGAACCCGGCTATCCGTGCACCCCTCCGCGGGGTAATCCTAGTACAGAAAGTAAAATATACATACACCGGGTACAACGATCGCAACCTGGCCGTGCCCCAAAATAATAATACAATCAGGCAGTGACGGCAGTCCACATGTCGGACGCTCGCCCCGCAATATCAAATGTACATAATACAACCACAACTGTACTAGCATTGCATCCAGGCTATCCCCCACGACCGATCCGCAACATCACAGCAAAAACAGAACATCAACGTGAAAGTCACGTTCGCAAATCCGTCTAACCGGGCTATAGCAGTTAGACCGGATTTACCGATCGAGTGACATTCACGGTCGCAGATATAATGTAAATACTGTGAAAAATGTGTTTAAAATTTTCCGATTGACCAAAAATTAACAAGTGGGCCCCTAATCAAAACTGTAGCACTCACAGAAAACCTGGGCCCAATTTTAACATTCCAAAACCCATATTTTAAGCCCAGAAAGCCTCTGTAAAAAATTGGTGCAGTGATCTCCACATTGTGCGGCGGAAGAGCGGCGGAATGGGGGTATGTGCGGCGGTTCCGCGCTCCCACTGTGGATTCACTTCATCGAAATTTTACAGAGTTCTTATATTTTCCAGTACATCAATAATTTACAACCTGAAAAATTTTTCGACACCAAAAAATTTCAACAGAAAACTGTCGTGAACTAAAATTGGGTTTTTGGAATTTTGGTCGATCGGAACAGAAAAACACATCAAACGAAGCTAGACGAAGTTAATGGCGAGGCTCTGATACCACTGTAAGTGCACGGCGGCTCCCCGGCCGTCAATCCGACGCCGAAATGCGGAAGCGGTGAAAAACTTTAATTTTGCGGACTTAGCAAACCGGCACCACCGCGCACTAAACATCCGGATCGTAACCATTAACAAGTCTAAGCTACAACAAGATAGGGAAGAGAAGTATACCGACAGATCCGAGTCCTCCTGTCTTCTCGTTATCGTCCCGATCTCCTGCGGAATATCCCGTCTCCTCCTCGTCGCCGGAAGTGCACCACATCGCCTACATCGTTTACGGGCTCCCACCTCAATGCCGAGGCAACTCGGGCACGAAGCCGGCTACTCGACGTGCCCAAGATATGCTGTAGAATATCTAGTAGAACTTGTGTCTCATTTGGGGTTCATGGAGGTGCCATTTTAGTGGAGGGATGATACAAGAATTTTGTGGAGGAACTTGGGGATTTTTCTATCAACTAGAGAGCAAAAATCCCCACTACAAAAATGGGCAACCCCTCCTCCATGCTTGGCCGGCCTTAACTAGAGGAGGAGAGAATGAGAGGGGTGTGAGAGAGTGGAGTGTATGTATCAAAAGATAATCAATCTCATAATGCAAGAGAGAGAGGGAGAAAGACTATCATGCATAAGCATGATAACAAGCTAAAACCAACACTCCACCTCTACCATCATCAAGCATGATGACTTCAAAAAGTCAACCCATCATGAAGAAGTCAAGTCAAAAGGTATGGTGCAACCATGATGAAGTCAAAAAGTCAAGTGATCATGACATGGCAATAAGCAAAAGACCCCCTCCACAAATGCTTATTTGCAACAATGCAAATAAGCCCTCCTCCACCAATCTTCGGCCAATGAACGGAACAATGGAAATCGGCCGAAACGGAAAGCAAACTGGCAACTCCATAAAACTGGTCCCGTAATAAATTACAGGAAAACCCCAATACTGTGCATACACACCCGCATCTGTATTTCGACCGAAATACAAATGCAATGAGACAAAGTCTACGCTGTACTATAGTAGGATCCAGCTTATACCAAAACCGGCTAGTAATATTCGTTCGATCCTGATCCGTGCAATACCGCACGTATCTGATCGAACCCTGCCATATAACCATACGGCCTATAGTACAAACTGTCCGATCCTGATCCGTGCAATACCGCACGTATCTGATCGGACCTTGCCATATCTCCATACGGCCTCTACAACCTTTCGCCCGAAAGCTGAGTAACTGAATTTGGGGGACTCTAAAGACTCGTCAACACCTTGGTTGTGGATTTAACCACTAGCACGTCAGAGGTATAAGCCAATACGTAACGGGCTACCAGGTACTGACTAAAAGGGATGTCTGTGAGTGAACTCAGCCTGACAACCTTACTGAGCCTGTCAGTGACAATATCCGTGCAGTCCGGTCCGTTCGTCTATGAGCATCGCATGGCGGGCCTAGGGGGTTGGTAAAAGTCAGACCCCCAAAAGCGGTACAAGTCGTGTCGGAGTGTAGCCCAGAACACCCTGAGATACTACTGGAATACCTACCAGTAAATCTCCTTGCCTTGGCCAAGGACTTCGTGTAATGGCTCTCCTAGACACAGCACGACCTCACCCCCAATACCGGGAGAGACGAACACCTGAAGATACGCTCACTGCCTCCATGTGGCTCGGGACTGTACCCAACTAAAACCTGTTTGCACGACTCCTTTGAGCCGTGGTAGGGTAGTAATCAAAGTACAGTGGGAACTCACACGAGACAAATGACGATCCCCAGGTCGATGAACTAACCTGCACACATGTCACCAGGGAACTGCCATCTGACGTCTGGTATATGACCAACTAGCATGTTCCCGGCGAGTCCTGTCCGGTGTACTCATAACCCAATGAGCACCTGTATACATCTTAGGTGATCCAACTGACACCAGTGGCTTGTGAGACCGGCCACCGCCCCTCGTCGGGGTCTCGACTGTATACACTAGTCTACTATGGAGTATCGATGCCCTGTCTCGAAACTCACACGACTAGGGACCATTTAAGGATATGCTTATAGACTACCAGCTCCCACGTATATGATCGCCCTCATACTGCTGGTGGTCAAGCAAGAATCCTAGGGGCTCTATCAACGTGTAATAGCAACTTGTCAGGTCACCTAAAACAGTACACGATGATAAAGGTAAACCAGATAGCATACTATCATCTCGAGTAAGACTGTCCTACCGGGATAGGTCCTCCATCAATCATTGCAATCACGTACCTGTGATCCAATAATTGACTCTGAGGGCATTATCTCCAACACCGACCCCCCTCCCTCCTACAGCAGCAACAGCCCCCCCATTTCTCTTCTCTTTTCTCTTCAAAACTTCATCAAAAATTGCCCAAAATCCATCATAAAAAATCCCAAAACCCAAATCCGACTCCTACTCATTTTAGCTTAGCCCGTATAGCATGGATCCTTGTGAAAAGAGAGCATTTTGGAGGGCCATAGATGCTTGTGGATATTCAAATGTTTTTGGGTATAATTCTAAACATTTTTGCTTAATTTGTTGCTAATTTCTTAAAGCTAAGTTAATTAAGTGTTTAATTAGGTGTTTAAGAAAGAAAAAGGTTTTGAATTGAAGTTTGAGATTTCAAGTGTATGGTTTTGAATGAAGATTAGGGTTTGAGCATTTGATTAGGATTGTGATGGGTAGATCATCATATAATTGCTTGCAAAAATCAAATCTAGTTGCTAGTTGCATTTTGTTAATTTAAATTTGTGATAAGTATATATATTGCAAACTAGTTTTTGTAAATATTGTGTTAAATTGAGAATTAAAATATGGTTAGGGTTTTTATCATATTATTAACTTTATTAAGTGTAGTTTAACACTTTAGTTCATGGAAATCCAACCTAAATTGTAGTTTGTGTATTTTTGCTATGAAATTGTAAAAAGGGTATTTTGTAAACTAGAATATTAGGGTTTTTGGAATTTAATGAGATTAAATTCCGGAAATTGTTTCTATGACTTATTTAAGATATTTAATAAGTATATTGGCCGCTACATTCATTTAAACATCATGTTTTGTACAAAAACGGCGAATTGTGCTTGCTAGATTTTCGGAAAAATGACTTTTTAAGTGAAATTGGGGTTTTTGTGAGTTTTAACCTAGTTTATATTAAAATTAGTGTTCATGAATGTGCAAATGAGTGTGATTAGATTTTTCTCGATGGTTTGACGTTTGTACATCGACATCGAGGGTTGGTTTGACTATTCTTACATGCGTAGGCGATAGGTTTGGACCTACGCGTGATACGCGTGCCGATGTGATTTTCGTATGCCGTTTCGATTTCGAATTTAGTTTTAATGCGATACGGTGTGTTATGATATGTAGGTACCCCATGTGGACTTCGAGACGACAAGCAAGCGCATGGCGACGTCGGCACCGGCAAGTGAGGACCAGGTGAGTAGATTTATATCTACGGGGAGAAGTCGGGTGGATGGCGTATAGCACCCCCGCAGTCCGTGGTGATGTATACGGATGCGTATACACACCAACAATTTATGATATGTTTTTAGGATTTATTATTGATGATTTTAGATGGATATTGGTGTTGGATTGGTACATGGTTACGAAACCTTAGGTAGTGGTTGCACTACACATACACACACACACCTATATTTGCATACATTCTTCTTTCATATGTGCGTACATGGGATTATATATTGATGTGTATATTTACACATGGGTATGGGACTATGTGTTTATATACTGGATTTGAGGATAGTAATTGGGATTTGAGATGAGTCGATGATATTGGGCTTGAGGCCAGAAGATCCGTGATGTGTTTTGGTTCGTATCGAGATACGACATGATGTTTTAGCGGGTCTTTTGACGTAGTGATTCTTACATGCATGCATACATAGATGGTATAAATATTGTACTAGACGTAGATCAGTACCCCGATCATGATATTTGATAAAGAGGATATCAGATGAATAGTATGATGAATGTGATATTGACCCGTACCCAGATTTGGGGATGCCGTACGACGGATTTACGTACGAGCTATATTTTGATGATTGATCCGCACTCTTGACTTGGGATGTCTGGTTATGGATATGATATTATTGAGGCGGGATCACCGACTGTATATATACAGGTATGTATATGTATCGACTCAGATGATAGGCGGTTTCCTTACCTGTAGTTCAGCTTGTTAGTTCAGCCGTATAGTTTAGTGTAGTTGTTAGATTAGATTAGACTCCTACCTATTTCAAAACTAGCGGATCGTGGGTATTTTACAAGACAGGTCAAGGGATCTACGGATATTTCAAAAGACGTATCCTTTCTTAAAAACCACCGTAGCCCTATTTTCAAAACCCCGCGGTTCGTGTTATTTCAAATGGCACCATTTGTAGGACTTATATTAGATTAATGCAGATTAGTTATAGTTGCGTCTAGTTTTCAGCTCCCGCTCATTTTGTGGTCCGCTTCGCATCGCATGCTTATTTTTATGTTTCATACTCCATTAGTGATATCATGCTTTTAGGACACCAGCACCATTACCGATGATGCGTATGTACCACGTACACTTAATTGCCGGCTCACACACATCTTCATCGGTAATTTCCATGTCACGTACACCTTAGAAAATATTATTGCTTAACTTAGCTAGATAGCTAGTAGTTTGACATAATATTAGTGTACTTACCTTATATGCCAGCTTAGATATTGTAGTTATTACTTGTCACTTCATGCATACTGTTATTCATCGTTATGCCGCATTCATGGATTCTCATGCATATATTCACTATTTTACGTGTTATTGAGGTTTTGGATTCGGATTTCCATGAGATTTTCTGGATTTGGAGGAAAACCGCAAAAACATAAATAAACCTTTTCTCTCTTTTAAAATAAAAAGTGCGGTTTTCCTATGATGTATGAATCGTCCACCATGAGTTTGCTGATGGATTTCGAGACCCGATTCGAGGAGTGGAGGAACCGTTTCGGGTACATGGTGGACCCGGTATGGTACCCCGGGGCAAGAGGAATGTGGTGTTGACGTTGAGCCTGGCTGGGGAGCACTACCTACCGGTGATATTACCTGACGCGTCGGATATCCGGAGGATACCGTCGTGGTCTTGAGATGGATGGTAGGGGCCGGTCTGGACTGACGGCGCCCTAAATATTGAGATTGAGACATTGATATTTCGAGACAGTGAGATTTATGTTTTGTGTCGATGCTAGACACTGTTGATACTGATTTCATTTATGATACCTCAGTTTAAAAATACGAAGGAAATCTCACTAATTTATGAAAACAGTTTCTTCATTTACATGTATTCTGTTCCATGCATGCATACCTCATTCATATGATATATTGTTACCTGGGGCACAGACACGGGCACATGAGATTACACTCGGGTTAGATATTTACCCTAGCCTTGTTATAGGCTACATGTTATATACATTTTTGAGGCTATATTATGATCATTGACCTAGGATTGCGTTATTTATGCGATTTCTGTGCGTAGATGTTTTTCTATTCACGAGTTGGCAACTCACCCCCGTTGTGCCCCAGTTTCTTGCAGGTTTTGCCGTACAGGTTTAATTACGGCTTTGCGGGCTCAGTTTCATTCGGGTGACTTGCTAGTAGGTGGGTTTTTCTTGTATCGTACCCATCATATTACCTTGTATAATATTATTCCGTTGTATCTAGTAAATTCCATCATCCAAACATGTATTTATTGAGATAGAGACCAGTGTTGTTTATTCTTTCGACCTTAGAGTCGCTCGTTATATTTCTGGTGGTTTTGAGTTTCCTTTTGAGTTTTGATCCTCGCCGTTGGCGTTGTATATTATATTGCTTGTGTGGTTGTGACCGTCGATTGACGAAGAGCTAGCTCCCGCTTGGGGATGCCCTTTTCTTGATTTCGTATACTATTCATATTGTATCCCGTTTGGGGGCCAGTATTTACAAAGGAGACTCTGCCGAAATTTTCAGTAAATTTTTGATGTTTTAAAAACCGCTTAATTCGGCTTATGCTATTGAAATTACTTGCTTTAAGTTGGTTTTTCCTGCACTCTACTACTTTTCTTGGTTTGGATTTCTGGGTTTTCGGTTTACTTAGATTACGTACGCCTCGAGACGTTCGTAGTTTAAGTGCCGGTCATGTTCCGTACTTTCGGGTTGTGACAGTAGGGTATAAATCAAAGCACAGTGGGAACTCACACGAGACAAATGACGACCCCAGGTCGATGAACTAACCTGTACATATGTCACCAAGGAACTGCTATCTGACGATATGTATAATACCAACTAGCATATTCCCGGCGAGTCCTGTCCGGTGTACTCATAACCCAATGAACACCTGTATACATCTTAGGTGATCCAACTGACACCAGTGGCTTTTGAGACCGGCCACCGCCCCTTATCGGGGTCTCGACTGTATACACTAGTCTACTCTGGAGTATCGATGCCCTGTCTCGAAACTCCCACGACTAGGGACTTTTAAAGGATGTGCTTATAGACCCCAGCTCCCACATATATGATCGCCATCATACTGCTGGTACTCAAGCAAGAATCCTATGGGCTCTATCAATATCTACATGATGATAAAGACAAACCAGATAGCATACTATCATCTCGAGTATGACTGTTTATCGGTATAGGTCCTCCCTCAATCATTGCAATCACATACCTGTGATCCAATAATTGACTTAGAGGGCACTATATCCAACAATCTCCCACTTGCACTTAAGGCTAATTATTGAGATGTCGTGTACTCACAGCTCGTGTGATACCGAGCATCCAACTCCTCTACTAATCAGTTTCACAAAGCTCGTTTGCAAAACTATTGTGTTCGAGAAATAGCCTCAGTGAGTGGATCCGCTTCGGTGTTTCTTTCTGTATCTCTCTATATCTCAACCTCGCGGAGAAAACCATCTCCCGAGTTGAGTAATACTTGTCTTAGAATATGTTTGGATATCTGATGGGACCTTAGTTCATAAATGAACTACAAATCCAAACTACTTAGACTGTATTAATAACTGAACCTAATCAGTATCCAGCACCATGCCTCCCACAGTATCCTCTTGGACCATCTGTCCACAATACTGTCCCTCGTCTGAGGGAAAACTATAACTATGACAATCACTCTGTTATCCATGTCACCTTTGAAGCCTGGAATGATAACCGTCTCCCGAAGGAGGCCGCCGTCATCAAATCCGTAGAACATTCACTTATGTTCTAAAACTGCTTCCTAATGTTTCTCCAGGATTGGATTAATATAAACTTATCGCATCTAGTGCAATAACGACATTTGGTGTGGTACTTGACATCTCACGATTGACTTAATTGCCTAAGCAAGTGATCTGTCAATCATGTACGTCCCTCTCCCCTTTAGTCTGTAAGACATCTTTAGAGAGGGTGACTCCATCACCTGCAGGTACACCACCATGCCAGGAGTCATCTATTCTAAAATACTATTATAATACTGTCAAAGTACCCACATTAGGAAACTACCCCAAATCTAGATCTAAAACCATAGATCTTGTATCCAGAATGTCAGATATTACATCCATGTTCTTTGTGGAGAAACAACTGTGTGACGACCACCGTACAACCGATCGTAGTATAGGAATTTTACTTCCTACTCTCTGTATGTCATCAAATACCAGGACATCACACCTACTACCTTCTTAACAGATCCATCCCTATTCTGATGAAGTCAAACCCATGACTGTCACATCAAAATTAGATGATCTATCTCCGCTATAATTGCTCAAGTCTATAAATAGACATAAGCTACTTTCCCACTATGCTTCCGCCGCTCCCACTGACTACGACAACCCTCTGGCAGAATAATATATACGTACACTTCTAAAACTAGTTTAGAACGACGCTATACATATCCTCCTGCCGGGTCTTATAGTCTGGAACAACAGCAGTGTCAAGTTTGGGTAAACAATAACCTCCCTGTCACCGACCTTGAGGCTACCAGAGTACCTCTCGGGTGTCTGAGGTTACCCACCATATCCGCGGAGTGGCTATTGGAATGTCAAACCTGATTGAATATATAGGTCCTATTAAATTTTCCGTAATCGTTTGCGGTTCTGGAATCACTTCCAGTTCTACCATACTCCCACTACTGTTTTCTGAAAAAATCCATTTTTAATAAAACTGTGGCGAGTCAAGAACAATATCACTATTGATCTTCCAGATGGTAGAAAATCAACCCTCGCCGAAACTAGGGTCAACCCACAAACTGTCATTACAGAAACGTGCCTTGAGTTTTCCAGTGTCTGTTTTTAAGCATAAGATGGACAACTCCCCTTACCTTAACATCGTTAAGATATGAAGCAATCTATATCCAATATAGAAACGTAGGCACTTATTTAATTGGAACCAGATTCAAATCCTGCAGCTGTCTCCAGTGCATATCAATTTAATGGAGAGAGGTTAATCAGCATTACTCAACTTAGGAATGCATCCAATTATGAGTAACCTGAAAGAGAAACAAGTTTCTCAAAACCATTACTATCAACTAAATACCAATCACAAGAATCTACATCTTCGATTTCTTTGAAGAATCCCGATACTTGCGATACATGGTTCTCTACTTTATTCCTATACCCACAACTTCTCAATACTTAGACATTGTATTTCTACGAAACACTTGTCTATAAACTAGAGAAATCACAAGTAAATAGAATATAGTATGGGACCAACCCCTTTGTCCTGATGGACACTGGACAACATACAATACTCTGTATAAGTCCGCTGAGTTGAATAACTCAAAACCTGTGCATCGTAGGTTGAAAACTGTCCCCAGGCGATTTCCTCAAATATCACCAATTACAACGAATTCCGATATAATGAGGATGATCACCTAATTTCCAATAACTTACTCCCACTCATTATCTGTAAAACTATACAGATGTGAGAATGAAACCTGGTAAGTACATACCCTGGAGCAAGGGTTTAATTGGGAAATCAATTTTTAACTAACAATGCACAGTGTAACTGAAACATTAATATGTTTCGTAGGGGTATCTTGGTATTCGTAGTAATGCCTCTTCCACAATCCAAATCATGACTTTAATCGTATATTTCCCTGCCATCTTTCCACTTCCCTTTATTTGTTTTTAGTCGTTACCTTTTGTACACCATCATTAGGCTAAGTGGTTTTCTTCCTTCCCTACCGTTCGGCACCATCCTATGGTTTGGAAGAAGAATATCCAGTAAGCATAATAGGTGTACCCTCCTAATCCTAGGAGTACTCTCAACTTGAGAGAAGGTGATGATAAAAGACAACTGAATAAACCTTATTCCTATTTCTCCTGAACCGGAATCCATCCTCGAAAAAATATCCTTCGAGTTCGTATATAACCATACGATGGATTTATCCAATGGAATTGGATGTTCGTAGTGATACGGGTTGTTCTGGAGAAATTAAAGGTGAAGTAGGAGTGGCGATGAAACACGTGGTTTAGTCGTGAATGTGAATAGTCGCAATTTACTTTGCCCTCTTTCTAATTCCTTTATTTTGTCTTTACATATTACCTTCTGCACACCCTACTTAGGCTAATTGGTTTCTTCATTCCCTACTTTTTGGCTCCTGCCTATGGTTTGGAATAAGACTATCCAATAAGAGTAATAGGTGTACTCTCCTAAACCAAGGAGCCCTCGCAACCTGAGAGAAGACGATAATAAAAGAAAACTGAATAAACCAATTCTATTTCTCCTGAACCTGGATCCATCCTCGAAGAAATCCCTTCGAGTTCGTATATAACCATACGATGGATCTATCCAATAGAAGTGGATGTCCATAGTGATACAGGTTGTTCTGAGAAATATAAAGGGTAAAAGAAGGAGCGGCAATGACTTATGCAACTAAAGACAATCCAAAAGCCGATATATTAAGAAGGTTCGGTCAACTTGGTCACTGAGTTATAGTCTAGGGTCGGTCAAAAGTCGCTGCCAAAGAGAGAGAGAAAAGAAACACTCTGCGTGCACTCTAAACTAGATCAGAATGGTTATCATTTTATCTAATTTAGGAAAACCTCCCACTGTAATCTCAAATTCTCCTCCAAACCAGAAAGAAGAATCAATCGGGATCACCCGAAGAGTAAACCAACTCATCAGTGGGAATCGGGATCCAACTCTCATCGCATGATAACGTGACGGTATCCACTCACGTTAGCAAACTCCAGAAGGTATGCTCAAGTTTTTCAAGTTTCCTGTATGTTTGAAACTCCCGATATAATTTTTTTTATCCCATGCTCTTATGACCTTGACGTAGGCCAACAAATCATAAGTCACATGTCAAGTTCTGCCCGTCGTTGTCCTGATTAATTTAGGTCATCGTACATGCCCTTGACGTAGGCCAACAAGGCTGTACGTCTGTCCTAAACTAATGCATCTATCTATTCAACAAATGAATACCCAGCAGCTACCAAACACTATGCCTTGACGTAGGCCAACAAACATAGCTTGAATACTACAGACCATCCATAAGAAATGACGGAGGTTTACGGCTGGTTTTTGGCGAAAAACCTTTAACGTAATGAACTTGATCTCGTTGAAGGAACCTGATAGATAAATATAGTGGCGAAAACTTTTTGCTAAAGAACTCACTCCCGGTGAAGGGATCTTGGCTCTTTCCTCGTGGAATGAGGTGCAGGATATTCTAACTGAATACCGCTATGCAAAGCAACTTTTAATCGACTATATTTAAGTTATTACCATGAAGTAAACTTCTGCCCAAGGGGTTACTCCCAGTGAAGGGATCTCGGCCCTTGCCTCGTCGAATGAGGTGCAGGATATTCTAACTGAATATCGCTATGCAAAACAAAAGGAAACGTCTTTGTAATTTGTTCCAACAACATCAAATATAGGTTTGTTTTATCCTTGCATTAATAAGAATTAATGCAGTCCCATCAATCAATCACACTAGAAAAGAACGAAAATAAAATGTACGTATATGCCATCCGCATTCGTCACTGGGTCCCGTCATCACCCGTTAGGTTACTTAATTAACGACAGAGCGGGGGCTAGACTAGTGCGGGTGTAAAACATATACAACATCTAATAGTATATAGACTAATATACAATAATCGCTCCAGGCGTGATAATATGCAACATTACAGAAAAGTAATAAGCATCACAGAACAATACAGATAATCTGGGATCCCCGGGTTTCACAGAGCCGCTGATGAAAACCGACGTTCCCCTGGTCGTGTGGATAGCCTGTTCAATGAAACCTAGACCCCTACGGGTGCGGCAAGTTACCCGCCAAAACCTGAAGCGAGGTAGTCCCCACAGCATAGTGAATGGAACACCCGGCAGTTCACGGAATCCGGTAAATTGAGCACCCCACCTTGGGTCAACCTGTACCCCCTACGAGTGCGACGAATAGTCTTCCAATTCTAGAGTGAGGTCCCTTTGCCTCTCAAAGCCATGAGATACGGACCCGTTGCCCTCCAGAACCCGGCTATCCGTGCACTCCTTCGCGGGATAAACCTAGTACAGAAATGAAAATATGTACAACGGGTACATCGACCTCAACCCGGTCGTGCCCCAAAAGAATATTATACAACAGGCAGTGACGGCAGTCCACATGTTGGACGCTCGCCCCGCAATATCAAATGTACAAATAAATCCAAACTGCACTATCATTGCACCCTGCTATCCTCCACGACAAATCAGCAACATCACAGCACAACACAGAACATCAACGTGAATGTCACGTTCGCAAACCCGTCTAAAAGAACTATAGCAATCAGACGCGGTTTACCGATCAAATGACATTCCCGGTCGGAGATATAAAGTAAGTACTGTAAAACTAATACGTTTAAAATTTCGATCGACAAAATATCCCAAAGTGGGCCCCACAAACATCTGCTGTACAGTAACAAAATTTGAGCCCAAAAGACATATACCAAAAACCACAATTTCCACAAAGAAGCTTTCTGGAAAAAGTTGGTGCACTGTTCCCACTAAAGCGCCGCGGATCCGGGTGGTCTTGTGGGATCACGTGCCCAAATTTTTCCAGTATGCTTAGAAAAGCCTGCTTGTATTTCTGTGATATGTAAAATAATTTTTAGACAGTTTTAAAAATCGACAGAAACACAGAACCTAAAAAATTGCGATTTTTGAAAATCCGTTCGATCGATGTTTTAAACGTGTTAGCACAAGTTAGTATAGCTTAATGGTAAGGCTCTGATACCACTGTAAGTACTCGGCAGCGCCCCGGCCGTCTAACAGACGCCAATATGCGGAATAAAACTTTTACGACTGGCGCTATCGCGTACAATAACCCGGATCTGCCATTAAAACTAAACTAACAAATTGTAAAGAGGGTAGAATTGTCATACCGAACGATCCGAGTCTTTCGGTCTTTAACCATCATCCCACGCTTTGTTGCGGCGGCTTAGATCTTCTGAAACTCCAGTCTCATCGTCCAGGTGGCACCACATCGACGGATCTTTAAACGGGCTCCCGCCTCTGAACCGAGGCAACTCGGTCGTCAAGTTTGCTAAAAGAGACGACCAAGATGAAGTAGAGAATAAGTAGAACACTTTGTCTTGTTACGTCCAAGGCTATGGACGAACGGTTAATGAAGTTGCCAATTGGAATCGGGTAAATGGAAATTGAACTATATGAAATTTCCATATACTAAACTATCATAATCTTTTCTCAAAAAATTAAATGGAAAAATCATCATCCCTCACAAAGAGGGGCCGGCCATATAAATAAGGCAAAGGGGGTGAGTGTAGGAACAAGAATGGTGACCATAAGGAAATGATACTTATCATTTCACTTAAAGAAAGAATGACTCATTTAGAACACCTAGTATGAACTCATTAAATGAATTAAGCCACCTCACTTAACACCTCACCTCATAATAAATGCAAATGATGAGTCACTAATCCTAGTCACCATTTCTAGAATCTTCTAGAACCATGACTCACCCAAAAGACGAAAAGATAAATCCGCATTTAACCGAATGTTAAATACGGCTGATAGAAAACTGGAAACTGGCAACTTCCAAAAGTGATCCTGAAACGAATTTCAGGATAACCCCGTAATGGTATAAATATACCCGCATTTGTATTATGACCGAATACAAATGCAACTGAGACAAAGATATTATATCTAACAGTATAATACTGGGATCCGGCTTAAACCAAAGCCTGCCAGTATTATCTGCCCGAAAAATGACACGTGCGAAAACGCACGTGCATTTTCCGAACCCTGCCATAATACCAGACGGCATCTACAACGTTTCGCCCGAACTTAGGAAAGTGTCTGTGGGGGACTCTAATGACTCATCAATACAATGGCACTGGGTATAACCCCTAGCACGTCAGAGGTACTAGCTGTACGTAACGGTTTGCCTATGTATTGATTGGAAGGGAAGCTGACGAGCGAACTCATCTATAAACCCTACTGAGCCTGACAGTGACAATATCCGTACAGTCCGGAACGTTCTTCTATGAGTATCGCATATTAGGCCTATGGGGTCGGTAAACGTCAGACCCCCAATAGCTGCATAAGTCGTGTCAGAGAGCAGCCCAGAACACCCTAAGATACTACTGGTATCACTACCAGTAAATCTCGATTACCCTGGCCAGAGATTTCGTGTAATGGCTCTCCTAAACACAGCGCGATCTCACCCCCAATACCGGGAGAGACGAATCCCCTGCCGATCCGCTTACTAGCCTCCAATGTGGCTCGGGACTGTACCCAAAATATACCTGTTTGCACGACTCCTTTGACCCATGGTAGGATATAAATCAAAGCACAGAGGGAACTCACACGAGAAAAATGACGACCTCAGGTCGATGAACTAACCTGTACATATGTCACCAGGGAACTGCTATCTGACGATATGTATAATACCAACTAGCATGTTACCGGCGAGTCCTGCCCGGTGTACTTATAACCCAATGAGCACCTATATACATCTTAGGTGATCCAACTGACACCAGTGGCTTGTGAGACCGGCCACCGCCCCTTGTCGGGGTCTCGACTGTATACACTAGTCTACTCTGGAGTATCGATACCCTGTCTCGAAACTCCCACGACTAGGGACTTTTAAAGGATGTGCTTATAGACCCCAGCTCCTACATATATGATCGCCATCATACTGCTGGTAGTCAAGCAAGAATCCTATGGGCTCTATCAATATCTACATGATGATAAAGACAAACCAGATAGCATACTATCATCTCGAGTAAGACTGTTTATCGGTATAGGTCATCCCTCAATCATTGCAATCACATACCTGCGATCCAATAATTGACTTAGAGGGCACTATATCCAACAGTGCTGTGGTGTATTCGGAGGAGTAATGCTGAGAGAGAATCTCATTCTCCTTTTGAATAGTCTAGGAATTCCGTGCTCAAGTATTCTCCTCCCTTATTACATCAAAGGACATAATACTTATACCCGTTTTGGTTCTCTACTTCGGACTTATATTCTATGAATTTCTCAAAAGGTTCAGACTTGTGTTTCAACAGGAACATATGTCTGAATCTTGAGAGATCATCAGCGAATGTAATGAAGTACAAAGAACTAGTCCTGACATGTGTAGACAGGGGACCTACATACATCATCATGTATCAATCCCAAGAGTTAACTCTATCTCTGTTTCTAATAAACGGAGCTATGGTCATCTTATCTTTGTGACATGACTGTCAAGTTTCACAAGATGTAAATTCAAACTGATTTAAATATGCATCTTAATGTAACTTAGCTAGTCGGGTCGCATTGATATGACCTAGTCTACAATGCCTCAAGAAGGATTCGTTCATTTCTGAACTATTCCTCTTGTGTGTGTTCTGTATGTTGAGAACTGTGGTTTGGTTTAGAATGTATATGCTTTTAGATAACGTGCCTGAACTGATCAACTCTTGATATAGGATATGTTCAAAACATTATCCAACAATACAAAATTTTATCCTTCTTTACTAAATAAAGAGACTGATATGATGTTGTATATCAGGTTCGGTATCTAATAACATTCGTTCAGAATCAATGTATTTGGTAATACAGGGTGATAACTGCCAACACTTTGGATGCAACAATTGCACTATTTCTAACTCTTGAAACTTTATCACCCATTCTCAGTTTTCTACCTATCTGTAGCCCATGTAACAGATTACATATATGAGATCCTGATCCGGTATCTCATACCGAGGATGTAGAGGATACTGAGAAATAGTTCTTTGTATTGAACACACCCGAAGAAGATGCATCAATATTCACTTTATTCGTTTAGGCGGCACAGGAATTCTGGTAATCTCCTATTTCCTGCTCGGTCTTATCACAATTATAAGTTGGAGCGGGGCCAACGTTCTCCAGCACAGTATAACAAGCGGGTTCGGTCAATACATCCATATTATTATCTTGATTAAGGCGTGACATGGTCGCTACCTGGAGAGAGAGAGAGAGAAGAAAACACTCAGCGTATGCTCTTGCAAGATCGGATTGGTTATTATTTTATCTAATCAGGATGGCTCCCACTGTTTTTATCAAATCTTCCTCCAAACCCTAAAAGGAAAGACTAGCCGGGATTAATTACACCCTACAAGTTCGCCAATCTTTTAGCCAGGCCAGTGCTGGTACTTTGAGGGAGGTTCCCCGAGCTTTCGCACGGACCTAATTAAAATAAACCTTGTTTTCCCAGGGGCGTAACCCCGTTGACACCTTTCTAGACATCTACTTGATCGGCTAATTGTAAAGTGCAAAACTCTCCCAGGAGTAACTCTTACTCGCAGTGGGTATCGGGATCCAACTATCTCATTAAAGGTATGCAATCTCATTGCAAATTTCAACACTTGAAATTCCTGATAATATTTTGCCCCAAGCGATCTATGACCTTGACAAGGTCAACAAACCATAGACTGCAAGATAAATTCAACCCTTCATTTCTTGATTGAATTAAACCCACCCGCAGGACCCTTGACAAGGTCAACAAGGTCGCACGACTACCCTAATCCAATCGCATCATATGCTAGCAGATAAGCAATAATCAGCTACCGCACACTACGCCTTGACAAGGTCAACAAACGCAGCACGAATCTAACTATTACTTATCTGAAATGACAGAGGGCTACGACAGGTTTTTAAGAAAACCTTTTGTGTAATGAACTTGATATCGTTGTAGAATCGAGTGATTTTGAAAAGGAGTGTTTTTTAGGATTTTACTAGTTTTGCTAAAGAGGTCACTCCCGGTGAAGGGATTTCGGCCTTTTCCTCGTCGAATGAGGTGCTGGATATTTCACAAATACCACTATGCAAAGCAAAAACTATAAAAGCAATCAAAAGACAAACCGAGTTTGTAGCATTTGCTAGTTTCGCTAAAAAGGTCACTCCCGGTGAAGGGATCTCGGCTCTTTCCTTATCGAATAAGGTGCTGGATATTCTAAAAGGAATACCGCTATGCAAAGCAACAACTAGAGCTACCAGTTTTTAAAATAAGTTTCTACAACATCTTTTAGGTTTCTTTTCTTTCATTAATCTCATCAATGAAGTCCCATCATTATAAGTTACCTAAACATCATAGATAAATACAACGTACGCTTATGTCATCCGCATTCGCCTCGATGTCCCTTCATGTACCGTTAGGTTAGGTAACTAACGGCAGAGCGGGATAGGGCTAGCGCGGGTGTAAAACATAAGCAACGTCTATATAATATATCATATATACTATATACAGTATCTATCTCAACATATCAAATGATCACATCACAGATATCGCAGCAGAAAACAACATATGAAATATTGGATATACTAGGATTTCCGGGTTTTATATTAAGCCTGTATAAAACACGGATTCCACGGTCGTGATGAATAGCCAAACCCACATCCCTAGACCCCTACGAGAGCGGCAAGCAACTCTACCAATTCTAGAGTTAGGAGACCCGGACTCGACGCCTCGAGATGGTCTCCCACTGGACTCTAGAACCCGGTTACTTGTGCTCCCCTCCTTGGGTCTATCCTAATGTGGAAAAGTAAATAATATACATCAACGGTGACATCTTCCTCAACCCGGAAGTGCCCCAATAAAAGAATATTACATATAATGAATTTTACATGAATGAAAATGAAAAACTCTCATCTCACATAAAACCCCGGGCTATTCAAACACGACGATCCTATATAACATATCCCAGTAACACATAACATCACATGTCATCAACGTAAGTAAATATGTGTATCCAAATTGTCGTTGATGTATAGCAACGAAACCGGTGATACACCATATATTACACTTACGGTCGCAGAAAAGAAAGTGAAAAACTACAACAATTGGAATCCGCACTTCCCTTAGACATCATAAACCCGGAATATCACATATTCTGGATTTCATGCCTAACAATGAAAATTTTACATTTAGGTCTCAACCATGAAAACACTTTTCAAAGGAAGTCGGGTAATTCAACAAGATTCCCGATTACGTCCGAGGCCGAAATGTTAAACTTGCATGCAACTAGATAGATTCCAATTATTGTATCCCATCACAAGATATCCGGATGATGTTAAACTTTTCGATCGATTCATCAAAGTCCCACAATTTCCCGACAGCTCAACACTTGAGCACAGTTTTAATAATACCCGGAACTTGTCGCAGTACCTATGGACCAACCGTAGAAGGGCAAACCCAAGCCTCACTCAAGTCGCCACGGAACTGCGGCAAACCCTAGGGTATGACCGTGGTTCTGTGATCCAAAAAAGTCGAGTTAGGGTTACATTCTTCTAGAGGGTCCACAGAATTACTAGCATGTTTTTCCGAATACATTAAAATTAGAAAAATATATTTTTGACATTCGATCGAACTTTTTAACTTCGCCTAGATAACTTGTGAAAACCCAAATACAATGTTAAACTACGAATACGAAACACTCCGAATTGTTTATAGTGTAAGATTACATCTCATGCAAAATTAGCAAAAACAAACAACACCTGAAACACCAAAACCCATGTAATGGAACAGTGGAAAAATTTGGATGGGGGCTCGGATTTGGCCAATATGGGGGGGTCTTGCCGGCCAAAATATGTCCAAATGGCTCAAATTTCACCAGTGTTCATGTTATCACACATATATGATTCCGCACTTGTTTAAAAAAAATTTAGAGCTCATATAAAAATCGACAGAATCTGGATTTTAGGGTTTCAAGTTTCGGAGCAGTTTTGGTTTCGTAATCTAACAAACACCGTCTAATATTCTAGCCCGGCTCTGATACCAATGTTGGGATTCCTTAGCACCCTACTGGGTTTTCACAGCAACTACCATGCCAAATTTAAAAATTCTAAGGTGCTAATCAATCCAAAGCTAGGATCAAGCTAGAGTAAATAAACGAAATGAACATGTAATCAACCATTACAAGTAGCGAGCAAGGAATACAACCTTTGTAGACCGGCCTTCACTTCTAAACCTCTGTGTTGACGTCCCTTCGTTGTGATCATGGCAAGTGAAGATTTCCCGAACTCTAGAATGGTTCTCTCGGAGAAATGAACAAGCTTGCACGAAGTCTTCGAGGCCGAAGATGATCTACGTCGAGGAGACTCAAACCTAAGCTAACCCTTCACTAGGACATGAACTTTGTGAAGAGAACACCCTATAATACCCAAGCAAGTGTATAGGATGATGAAATAGGAAGTGGGAATCACACAAGACTCTATGACGATCTCGGGTCGACAGACTAACCTGTACTAGTGTCACCAGAGAACTGCCATCTGACGTGAGGTATAATACCATCTGGGAGTTCTCGGCGTGTCCGTCCAATGTACCCAGTCTCCACTGAGCACCCGTATATCATCTCTGATGTCAAACACCAACAGATATGGGATCATCGATCGCCCATCTACATGGGTCGAGAAGCTAAACGCTAGTCCACTCTGGTATATCGATTCCCCATCTCGATACACCCACGACTAGGGACATTAAAGGATGTACTCACAGACTACCTTTGTCCCACTAGTATGATCTCCATCATAATCTAGGTAGTCAAATACGCATCCTAAAGGCTTTACCAACATGCAACAGAGAGACAATCAGTGTACATTCTAAGATAAAGAGTAACCAGATAGCATACTATCATGCCGAGCAAGAAAGTCCTCCCTATATATGTCCAAGCATCCACTACAATGTACATCATGTTGGAGATAGTGCCCTCAGAGTCAATTATTGGATCACAGGCACGTGATTGCAATGATTGAGGGAGGACCTATCCCGGTAGGACAATCTTACTCGAGATGATAGTATGCTATCTGGTTTATCTTTATCATCGTGTACTGCTTTAGGTGACCTGACATGTCGCTATTACACGTTGATAGAGCCCCTAGGATTCTTGCTTGGCTACCAGCAGTATGGTGGCGATCATATACGTGGGAGCTGGTAGTCTATAAGAACATCCTTAAAAGGTCCCTAGTCGTAGGAGTTTCGAGACAGGGCATCGATTCTCCAGAGTAGACTAGTGTATACAGTCGAGACCCCGACGAGGGGCGGTGGCCGATCTCACAAGCCACTGGTGTCAGTTGGTTCACCTAAGATGTATACAGGTGCTCATTGGGTTATGAGTACACCGGACAGGACTCGCCGGGAACATGCTAGTTGGTCTTATACCTGACGTCAGATAGCAGTTCCCTGGTGACATGTGTACAGGTTAGTTCATCGACCTGAGGATCGTCATTTGTCTCGTGTGAGTTCCCACTGTGCTTTGATTACTACCCTACCACGGCTCAAAGGAGTCGTGCAAACAGGTTTTAGTTGGGTACAGTCCCGAGCCACATGGAGGCAGTGAGCGGATCTTCAGGGGTTCGTCTCTCCCGGTATTGGGGGTGAGGTCGCGCTATGTCTAGGAGAGCCATTACGCAAAGCCCTCGGCCGAGGCAGGAGATTTACTGGTAGGTATTCCAGTAGTATCTCAGGGCGTTCTGGGCTACACTCCGACACGACTTGTACCGCTTTTGGGGGTCTGACTTTTACCAACCCCCTAGGCCTGCCATGCGATACTCATAGACGAACGGACCGGACTGTACGGATATTGTCACTGACAGGCTCAGTTGGGTGTCGGGGTGAGCTTCCTCATCGACGTCCCTTTTGGTCAATAGCTGGTGGCCCGTCACGTATTGGCTTATACCTCTGACGTGCTAGTGGTTAAATCCACAACCATAGTATTGACGAGTCTTTAGAGTCCACCACACTTACAGTTACTCAAGCTTTCGGGCGAAACGCTGTAGAGGCCGTATGGAGATATGGCAGGGTCCGATCAGATACGTGCGGTATTGCACGGATCAGGATCGGACAGTTTTGTACTAGTGGCCGTATAGTTATATGGCAGGGTTCGATCTGATACGTGCGGTATTGCACGAATCAGGATCGGACGGATATTACTAGCCGGCTTTGGCTTAAGCCGGTCCTAGTCTTGTACAGTGTAGATTTTGTCTCATTGCATTTGTATCCGGACGGAATACAGATGCGGGTGTGTATGCACAGTATAGGGGTTTTCCTGTAATTTATTACGGGACCAGTTTTCTGGAGTTGCCAGTTTGTATTCCGTTCCGGCCGGTTTTTCTTTGTTCTTTCCCGGCCGGACTTTTCTGATGGAGGGGGTAATTTGCAGTTTTGCAAATTACATTTGTGGAGGTTTTATTTGTAAAAGTATTTATTATGAAAACATCTTTTATATTCCTTTCTTTTCTATCATCATTTCTTGAAAAGGTGATTAGGATTGATTTTAAGCTTGATGTGAGTTTGTGATGATGGTGTTAGGATATGGTCACCCTCTCCTTTTTCCTACACTCACCTCCCTTCATGTTTATGTGTTCATATTGTTTCCTCCACCATTCTTCTTCTCACTTGATGAATATGATAAGTTTTTCATGAGAGGAAAAAGAAAGAGAGAAGAAGAAGAAGAGAGCTTCATCTTGAGAGTTTCATCCATGATCTCATTTTCTTGCTAGAAAAATGCAAGCACCATTTTTCTATTCTTGATTCCTCCATCACCATAGCAACAAACCCCAAAGAGACATACCCTCTACACTACACATTCTACAGCATATCTTGAGCATGTCGAGTTGCCGGCTTCATGCGCGAGTTGCCTCGGTATTGAGGCGGGAGCCCGTAAAAGAAGAAGGCGATGTGGTTCCCTTTCCGGCGAGGAGGCGACGATGTGGAGGCAACACTTTCCGCGGGAGATCGGGACGATGACGAGAAGACCGGAGGACTCGGATCACTCGGTATACTTCTCACCCTATCTCTTGATTGCTAGCATTAGGTTAATGGTAAACGATCCGGGTTTTCATTGTCCGCGGTAGCGCCGGTTTCCGAGTAAGGAAAATTTTTGATTCCGCATTTTGGCCTCGAGTACGAGGCCGGGGCGCTGCCGTGGCGCAACATGGTATCAAAGCCACGCCATTAACCTTATCTAGCTTCGTTTGATGTGTTTGCGTTTCCGATCAACCGAAATTTCCAAAAACCGTATTTTTCTAGCACATCAGTTTCTGTCGAAATTTTTTGAAGTCCAAAAATTTTTCAGGTGGTCTCAGAATGATGTGCAGGGAGTTCTAAGAACACTGCAAAAATTTGGTGACACGACTCGTCCGTACGACCGCGGAAGGGCGGCCAAAAGCCCCTTTTGGCCGCGCTTCCGCCGCAGTAGTGTGGGATCGTTTCATTATTTTTTTGTAGTGGGCTTATGGGCTTAAATTAGGGGTTTTGGAATATTAAAATTGGGCCCAGGTTTTCTGTAAGTGCTAAAGTTTTGTTTGGGGGCCCACTTGTTAATTTTTGGTCAATCGGAAAATTTTAAACACATTATTTCACAGTATTTACATTATATCTGCGACCGTGAATGTCACTCGATCGGTAAATCCGGTCTAACTGCTATAGCCCGGTTAGACGGATTTGCGAACGTGACTTTCACGTTGATGTTCTATGTTTATGCTGTGATGTTTCGGATCGGTCGTGGGGGATAGCCTGGATGAAATGCTAGTACAGTTTTGTAGTATTATGTACATTTGATATTGCGGGGCGAGCGTCCGACATGTGGACTGCCGTCACTGCCTGTTTGTATTATTCTTTTAGGGCACGACCTGGTTGCGGTCGATGTACCCGGTGTATGTATATTTTACTTTCTGTACTAGGATTACCCCGCGGTGGAGTGCACGGATAGCCGGGTTCTAGGGGGAAACAAGCCCGCATCTCATGGCATTGAGACGGAGGGGGCTTCACTCTGGGACTGGCGGGCTATTCGCCGCACTCGTAGGGGGTACAGGTTGACCCAGGAGGGGTGCCCAAGTTACCGGATTCCGTGAAGTGCTGGGTGGTCCATTCACGGTGCTGGAGGGGGCTGCCTCGCTTCAGGTTTTGGCGGGTGACTTGCCGCGCCCGTAGGGGTCTAGGTTTTCATTGCACAGGCTATCCACACGACCAGGGAAACGTCGGGTTTCAGCAGCGGCTCTGTGAAACCTGGGGCTTCCAGATATCTGTATTGTTCTGTGATGCTGTTCATTTCTGTGATGTTGCATTTTTATCACGCCTTGAGCGAAATATAATATATTGGTATATATATTAGTAGATGTTGTATATGTTTTACATCCGTGCTAGTCCAGTCCCCGCTCTGTCGTTAGTTAGCTAACCTAACGAGTGATGACGGGACCCAGTGGCGAATGCGGATGGCATATACGTACATCAGTATATTTTCGTTCTTTGTGGTGTGATTAACTGATGGGACTGCGTTGATTCGGATCAACGCAAGTTATAAACAAACCTATTCTGATGTTGTTGGAACATTTTTTCAAAAAGCTGTTATTGCAAGGACGTTCACTTTTGTTTTGCATCGTGGTATTCAGTTGGAATATCCTGCTCCTCAGTCGACGAGGCAAGGGCCGAGATCCCTTCACCGGGAGTGACCCCTTGGACAGAAGTTTGCGTCAGGGCATTAACTTCACTATAGCCGATTACTTTTGCTTTGCATCGTGGTATTCATTTGGAATATCCTGCACCTCATTCTACGGGGAAAGAGCCGAGATCCCTTCACCGGGAGTGACCTCTTTAGTAAAGGTTTTCGTCACTATATTTTATAAAAGGTTGTGCAGTTCCTTCAACGATATCAAGTTCATTACGTTAAAGGTTTTTCGCCAAAAACCAATCGTAGCCCTCCGTCATTTCAGATTAGTATTACTTAGTATTCGTGCTGCGTATGTCGTGCTTAGCCGAGGCGTAGTGTTCGGTAGCTATGTAGTGCTTTTCTGTTGCATGGATATGTGGTTGGTTAGGACAGTCGTACGGTCATTTTGGCTCAGTCAAGGACTCGTGCGGGTGGGTCTAATGCAATCAAGATAATGACGGGTTGAACTTGACTAGGATCCTTTGATATGTTGGCTCAGTCAAGGTCACTTGGGTCCTAGGGGTAAAAACACACATCGGGATTTTCAAAAGAACTGAAACTTGCCAGGCATGCGCATACCTTCTGGAGTGTGGTGACGTGAGTGGATTCCGTCACGTTATCATGCGATGATAGTTGGATCCCGATTCCCACTGATGAGTTGGTTTACTCCTCGGGTGATCCCGACTAATTCTTCTTTCAGGTTTGGAGGAGAATTTGAGGTACAGTGGGAGGTTTCCTGATTAGATAAATATGTAACCATTCTGATCTAGGTTAGAGTGCACGCTGAGTGTTTCTTTTCTCTCTCTCTCTGGCAGCGACCATTGACCCGACCCTGGACTTTGACTCAGTGACCAAGTTGACCGAACCTTCTTAACACTGGCTTTTGGATTGTCAGAGTTGCAGACCTCATTGCCACTCTTACTTTTACCCTTTTCTCCAGGACACCCCGTATTACTACGAACGTCCACTTCCATTGGACAAAACCATCGTATGGTTATATACGAACTCGAAGGACTTCGAGGATGGTTTCTGGTTCTGGAGAAAACGGATAGGATTATTCAGTTGTCTTTTCTTTTCACCTTCTCTCATTGCGAGTACTCCTTGGTTTAGGAGATAGTACACCTATTACGCAAATTGGATAATCTTCTTCCAAACCTTAGGTTGGTGCCGAACGGTGGGGAATGAAGAAAACCAATTAGCATAACGATGGTGTGCAGAAGGTATTAAGATTAAGACAAAGCAAGGGATTAGTAGGAGGGCAAAGTAAATTGCGACTGATATTCACGACCAAACCGAGTATTTATTCGCCAATCCTAAATCACCTTTGTATTTCTCCAGGACACTCCGTATCACTACGAAGATCCACAGTTTATTGGATACTCCATCGTATGGTTATATACGAACTCGAAAGGAACTTGTTCCAGTTCGGGGATGGATTTTGGTTCAGGAGAAATAGGAATAAAGTACATTCAGGTGTCTTTTATCTTCACCTTCTCTCGCATTGCGAGTGCTCCTAGGATTAGGACAGTACACCCTTTATGCTTTTTGGATAGTCTTCTTCCAAACCATAGGCTGGTGTCGAACGGTAGGGAAGGAAGAAAACCATTTGGCCTAATGGGGTGTACAGAAGGTAATGACTAAAGACATATAAAGGGATTTGGAGAAGTGGCAAAGAATTATACGGTTACAGTTGTGAATCTGGATAATGGAAGAGGCATTACTAGAAATACCAGGATACCCCAACGAAACATTTCAATGTTTCAGTTTCACTGTGTACTGTTAATAGAAAACTGATTTCCCAGTTAGATACTTGCTCCAGGGTATGTATTTACCAGGTATGATTCTCACATCTGTATGGTTTTACAGATGCTGAGTGGGAGTAAGTTATTGGGAATTGGGTGATCATCCTCATTATATCGGGATTCGTTGTAATCGGTGATATTTGAGGAAGTCACCTAGGTTGTTTGCCGGACGGCAATTATTTGGTTTTGAATATCCGCGGTTATGCACCAATTTCAAATTGATATATATGTACGTCTATTTTTATAGAGTGAGATATACCTTTTGAAGTTATGTCGATGACATTTACCTATATCAGTGGATGGTTAGGTAAGGAGCATTAAACAGCGGTGTAATTCTTCTTAACCATAAGTACAGTTTTCAACCTACGACGCACAGTGAAAGAGTTGTCAGACTCAAGGGACTTATACAGAGCATTGTATGTTGTCCAGTGTCCATTAGGACAGAGGGGTTGGTCCTCGTACTATATTCGGTTTACTTATGACTTCTCTAGTTTTTTAGACAAGTGTTTCGTAGAAACACAGGGTCCGAATTTTGAGAAGTTATAGGTATTTGGATAAAGTAGAGAACCAGGTATTGCAAGTATCGGGATTCTTCAAAGAGATTGAAGATGTAGATACTTGTGTATGGTATTCAGTTGATAGTAATGATAAAGAGAAATTGCTTCTCTTTCAGGTTACTCATAATTGGAAGCATTCCTAAGTTGAGTAACGCTGATCGGCCTCCTTCCATTTAGTTGACATGCACTGGAGACAGCTGCATGATTTGAATCTGGTTCAATTAAATCAGTGCCTCTGGTTCTATATTGGATATAGAACAGTTCATATCTTAACGTTGTTAAGGTACGGGGAGTTGTCCGGCTTATACTTAAAACCAGACACTGGACAACTCAAGGCACGTTTCTGTAATGGCTGTTTGTGGGTTGACCCAGGCTATGACGAGGGTTGACTTTCTACCATCTGGATAAACAATAGCAATATTGTTCTAGACTCGCCACAATTTTAAAAGGAATGGATTTTTTCAGAAAAAGTAGTGGGAGTATGGTAGAACTGGAAGTAATTCCAGAACCACAAACGATTACCGAAGATTTGATAAGGAACCTAAAGATTCAATCTGGTTTGACATTCCATTGGCCACTCCGCAGATACGGTGGGTAACTTCAGGCACCCGAGAGGTGCTCCGGTAGCCTCAAGGACGGTGACAGGGAAGTTCTTGTTTACCCACACTTGCCATTGCTGTTGTTCCAGGCTGCGAGACCCGGCAGGAGGATGAGTATAGCGTCGTTCCAAACTAGCTTTGGAAGTGCACGTCTATATGACTCTGCCAGAGGGTTGTCGTAGTCAGTGGGAGCAGCGGAAGCATTGGTGGACATCAGGCTTATGTCTATTTATAGACTAATGCAGATGTAGCGGAGATAGATCATCTATTTCTGATGTGACAGTCATAGGTTTGACGTCATCAGAATAAGGGGTGGATCTGTTGAGAAGGTAGTAGGAAGTGATATTCCTATACTACGATCGGTTATACTTTGGTCGTCACACAGTGTTTTCTCCACATAGGACTTGGATATTATATCAGACATACTGGTTACTAGATCTATGGTTTTAGATCTAGATTTGGGTGGTTTCCCAATCTGGGTACCTTGACAGCATTCTATGAGTATTTAGAATGGACGACTCCTGGCACGGTAGTATACCTGCAGGTGATGGAGTCACCCTCTCTAAAGGCGTCTTACAGACTAAAGAGGAGAGGGATGTTCATGATTGGCAGATCACTTGCTTAGGCAATTGAGTCAATCATGAGATGTCAAGTACCACACCAGATGTTGTTCTTGCAGTAGATGCAATAAGTTGATATTGATCCAATCCTGGAGAAACAGTCGGAAGCAGTTTTAGAACATAAGTGGATGTTCTAGGGATATGATAACGACAGCCTCATTTGGGAGACAGTTATCATTCCAGGCTTCCAAGGTGACCTGGACGACAGGGAGGTTGTCAGAGTTATAGTTTTCCTTCTGACGAGGGGCAGTATTTTGGACAGGTGGTCCAAGGCAATACTGAGGGTGGCCTGGCGCAGGATACTGATTAAGTTCAGTTGACGATACAGTCTAAGAAGTTTGGATTTGGAGTTCATTTATGAGCTAGGTCCCATCAGACATCCAGACATTCTAAGACAAGTATTGCTCATTTCGGGAGATGGCTTTCTCCGCGAACTTGAGATATAGAGAGACATAGAAAGAAACATCACAGCGGATCCACTCACTGAGGCTATTCCTCGAACGCAATAGTTTCGCAAACGAGCTTTGTGAGACTGACTAGTAGAGGAGTTGGGTGTTCGGTATCACACGGGCTGTGAGTATGCGGCATCGCAATAATTAGCCTTGAGTGCAAGTGGGAGATTGTTGGAGATAGTGCCCTCAGAGTCAATTATTGGATCACAGGCACGTGATTGCAATGATTGAGGGAGGACCTATCCCGGTAGGACAATCTTACTCGAGATGATAGTATGCTATCTGGTTTATCTTTATCATCGTGTACTGCTTTAGGTGACCTGACATGTCGCTATTACACGTTGATAGAGCCCCTAGGATTCTTGCTTGGCTACCAGCAGTATGGTGGCGATCATATACGTGGGAGCTGGTAGTCTATAAGCACATCCTTAAAAGGTCCCTAGTCGTAGGAGTTTCGAGACAGGGCAACGATTCTCCAGAGTAGACTAGTGTATACAGTCGAGACCCCGACGAGGGGCGGTGGCCGGTCTCACAAGCCACTGGTGTCAGTTGGTTCACCTAAGATGTATACAGGTGCTCATTGGGTTATGAGTACACCGGACAGGACTCGCCGGGAACATGCTAGTTGGTCTTATACCTGACGTCAGATAGCAGTTCCCTGGTGACATGTGTACAGGTTAGTTCATCGACCTGAGGATCGTCATTTGTCTCGTGTGAGTTCCCACTGTGCTTTGATTACTACCCTACCACGGCTCAAAGGAGTCGTGCAAACAGGTTTTAGTTGGGTACAGTCCCGAGCCACATGGAGGCAGTGAGCGGATCTTCAGGGGTTCGTCTCTCCCGGTATTGGGGGTGAGGTCGCGCTGTGTTTAGGAGAGCCATTACGCAAAGCCCTCGGCCGAGGCAGGAGATTTACTGGTAGGTATTCCAGTAGTATCTCAGGGCGTTCTGGGCTACACTCCGACACGACTTGTACCGCTTTTGGGGGTCTGACTTTTACCAACCCCCTAGGCCCGCCATGCGATACTCATAGACGAACGGACCGGACTGTACGGATATTGTCACTGACAGGCTCAGTTGGGTGTCGGGGTGAGCTTCATCATCGACGTCCCTTTTGGTCAATAGCTGGTGGCCCGTCACGTATTGGCTTATACCTCTGACGTGCTAGTGGTTAAATCCACAACCATAGTATTGACGAGTCTTTAGAGTCCACCACACTTACAGTTACTCAAGCTTTCGGGCGAAACGCTGTAGAGGCCGTATGGAGATATGGCAGGGTCCGATCAGATACGTGCGGTATTGCACGGATCAGGATCGGACAGTTTTGTACTAGTGGCCGTATAGTTATATGGCAGGGTTCGATCTGATACGTGCGGTATTGCACGAATCAGGATCGGACGGATATTACTAGCCGGCTTTGGCTTAAGCCGGTCCTAGTCTAGTACAGTGTAGATTTTGTCTCATTGCATTTGTATCCGGACGGAATACAAATGCGGGTGTGTATGCACAGTATAGGGGTTTTCCTGTAATTTATTACGGGACCAGTTTTCTGGAGTTGCCAGTTTGTATTCCGTTCCGGCCGGTTTTTCTTTGTTCTTTCCCGGCCGGACTTTTCTGATGGAGGGGGTAATTTGCAGTTTTGCAAATTACATTTGTGGAGGTTTTATTTGTAAAAGTATTTATTATGAAAGCATCTTTTATATTCCTTTCTTTTCTATCATCATTTCTTGAAAAGGTGATTAGGATTGATTTTAAGCTTGATGTGAGTTTGTGATGATGGTGTTAGGATATGGTCACCCTCTCCTTTTTCCTACACTCACCTCCCTTCATGTTTATGTGTTCATATTGTTTCCTCCACCATTCTTCTTCTCACTTGATGAATATGATAAGTTTTTCATGAGAGGAAAAAGAAAGAGAGAAGAAGAAGAAGAGAGCTTCATCTTGAGAGTTTCATCCATGATCTTATTTTCTTGCTAGAAAAATGCAAGCACCATTTTTCTATTCTTGATTCCTCCATCACCATGGCAACAAACCCCAAAGAGACATACCCTCTACACTACACATTCTACAGCATATCTTGAGCATGTCGAGTTGCCGGCTTCATGCGCGAGTTGCCTCGGTATTGAGGCGGGAGCCCGTAAAAGAAGAAGGCGATGTGGTGCCCTTTCCGGCGAGGAGACGACGATGTGGAGGCAACACTTTCCGCGGGAGATCGGGACGATGACGAGAAGACCGGAGGACTCGGATCACTCGGTATACTTCTCACCCTATCTCTTGATTGCTAGCATTAGGTTAATGGTAAACGATCCGGGTTTTCATTGTCCGCGGTAGCGCCGGTTTCCGACTAAGGAAAATTTTTGATTCCGCATTTTGGCCTCGAGTACGAGGCCGGGGCGCTGCCGTGGCGCAACACATCACATGTACAGTAATGGCCTCTAGGGCATACATATAACTAACAGGAGCATCTAAGCGAACATCATATCCTGGCTATCCGGTCGATAAACGACTACGGATCCTCGGCTGCATCGGTGCCAGTGAAAACCGTAGGCCTCAGCCTCATGAACTCCGATAACGATATGGTGATCACCTCCGTAGCTTCAGGTACAACCGCCTGAACAGTAGGCACCGACACGGTCCCCGTAACGGGTGGAAAAACCGCCTGCCCCTGCGCTCGAATGGCCTCAACTAACGACCCCGTCATCTGGCGCAAATCCTGCATACCAGCCCCTAGCATAACCATATGGTCCGTCGAAGGTGGAACAATTTGCTCATGCACAACGGGCGTACCACCCTGGTCAGTCCTTATCTCAGACGAGTCAACTCTGACCTCAGCCCTCACGGCCGCTCACTATGCCCTCGTTGTCTTCGGCGGCATAAAGGCTGGAAATGGAAACAGGATTCGATAAGGATACAGAAATCGAATCACAAGGATATATATCACGGAAGGAATTTCAAGCAATAAGTCCTAAGGTCACTTAGGCGGAGCACCATGTCGTAAGTATGCCGCGGAACATACGCACACTACGTTACTCTGCTTAAGCTACCTACTCCATCATACCAAGGTCATGCTACACTCCGAAAGGTAAAACCTAGCGCTCTGATACCAACTTTGTCACAACCCAAAATTTAGCACGTGATGGCCCTTAAACTACGTAACGTCTCCAGGCGTAACGTAATTCAAGAAAGCCAAAAACCCAGCAATCTAAACCATCAAAAGTAGTAAGTGATAATAATATTGTTAAAACTTTTGAAATCCCAATCAAAATTCTTTAAAGTCCAAATTTATTTCCTTTAAAATTTGGCAGCACCTCCTTTGTAAAACGAGCCCCCAAAAGGGTACAACAAAAATATATAAGTAAGGCATCCCCAAACGGGAGCAAATCCACGCCCAAAGGCGGAAAACAACCACCACCACAGATATACGACGCCGTAGCGAAGAAAAAGACGATATAAAGTGAACAGCATGAAAATCTCCAAGTCACAAAATAATATACAATATCGTCCTCACAATTCGTCTCTAAGTCAATACATGAAGGTGGTAGATGAAGAGTACTAGATACAAGAAATATACAATGTACATCATCGAATAACCGCAACCCACCTATAGCAAACGACTTCACAGCCAACCGTAGCGGTATCCGCAAAAATAGAGATAATAAGGCGCCCTGCCGCGACCACTCTGATGATCAGACCTGAAAAACCCTGCGGCACAACGGGGGTGAGTTGCCAACTCGTGAAGAGTAAATAATATCATACAGTAATCGCAAGTATGTACAAACAGCGATAATCTATTACTTGTAATCAGATAGCATAAGTATGACAATATGTATATGCAACAGTCATGAAAGGTACTCAATCAAGTACTACTAATACATGAAGCAATGCATATAGAATAAATGCGGAGTATGGGGTAAAACATGTCATCCTCACGGAAACCTCATCGTGGCGGACCAGTGTCCATCAAAACAATCTAAATCCCCAAATTCCCTCAAATCGGCCCGATATCGGCCCTCATATCGGGCACATCAGCCCCTCATATCGGGAACAATCAGCCCCTCATATCGGGCACAATCAGCCCCTCATATCGCAATGAATAAGAATACATACACAGATCATTATGATGATATATATTATAGGTATACATATATAACAGCGTCCCATACCACTGATTGATATATATATATATATATATATATATATATATATATATATTAGAGATGTACATATATAACAACGTCCCATACCACTGATATATATATATATATACATGTATATATATTAGCTTCCCATACCACTGATATATATACACAAGAGTAAAACATCCAGAAACATCATATGAAATCCATATATCAATGCTAAATCCATGAAATAAAATATATGCAACATGAAACAGTAATATGAGCATATAAAGGAAATCCGCTATTTAACTGCAAAAAGTTATTGAATATATCATGCGGTTCCAAGTTCTCCGAAACCAATGCAACATCATATAAAGGTGAACATGTAGCTATAGCCAGGTATGCGTAACCATGTCGGTATAGCAAGATATGTGTATCTACCTATCAGTAATGATGTAATACCCTCTAGGTATATGTGTAGCTATATCAAGCTAGGTATGTGTATCTACATGTCAATAATAATACAATACCCTCCAGGTATATGTGTAGCTAGCATGTAGCCATGGCAAGGCATATGTGTAAGCAAGTAGGTATACAGGTATGCTATGTGCCATATGCATAATGAAATATGAATCAATGTCTCAATATCCCTAACCATACAATAGCACATATGTATGTGTGTTTTGCATGTCATGACAATTATTGACAGTCTGAGTGGCATACAATCAGTGCTCGTGCAACATGAACCGTCAATAATAGTGCAGTGTCCAAAGGGTACAAGTCCAAGAACAACAAATAATATTAAGCAATGAAGTTTATACGCAAACTCTATATGTGCAATATAAACATGCGGCTAATATCATATCATATCTATCCCTGACGCATAACGCCATGCGGGCGAATTCCCCATAGATGTTAAATCTACTCACCGACAGTCGCGGGCTAGGTAACTCCAATCACCTACTTCCCTTTCTTCACAGCGTCCGAAGTCCCCGCCTTCGATCCTATTAACATAAAACATAACCAGTGCAAATCTCAGAAAGCGATCAATACTACGCATACAAGACGTTTGACCAACGCACCAACTCTAATCCGACCCACAAGTGTTCATCTAACAGCTAACGTGTGTAGCGACACACCAAAACCAGCCCCGCGCAACAGCTACATGAGATCACGAACCGTGTCGGATCACGTAACACGCAAGAATAAGACGAAGTGGTCCCAGATTTTGATACACAAATATTTGGTAAAAGTTGCAAGTACCACGAGACCACAAACAACCACAGAGACCCTACGCCCAAACCCCGACACCCCAGCCCCCACTCTGGCCGCAATTTGCAGCCAGAACCAATAAATCTGCAGCCCAATCATTAAGGGGTGGTCTCAGGTTTTTATGGTGGGTTCTATACCTTAACACTATGTCACTGTGATGGGAACTTTTCCAGAAAATACCTGGTTCTACAGCGGATCTCAGAGACTCAAAGTTGACAATAAAAATACGGTTTTTGCACAAAATGCTACCTTTAGTGTTCTAAACCATAACTTCAAGGCAACACAACAAAATAACTCCTAAATATCAGTTTGAGATAATTACCTAGCCACTCTTGCTCAAAAATCCTAGCTTTCCAAGCTCCAAGGCAACCTAGTGGCAAATCAAGACATTTGAAGTGTTTAAATGGGATTTTGTGAAGTTTTTGCAAGGATTTGTGAAGAGGAGGTAAGGGTTCAGTTTGGGGTTGAGGAAAATGAGAAATGATTAAGAGTGAGAGAGTATGAGAGAGTGAGGAGAGAAAAGGGTGAGAGGGTGAGTGTAGGGTGAACAAATTCCTTATGCTTACTCTCCTCCCCTCACCTCATTAATGCCACCATTAATGTTTCCATGACTCACTAGCCACCTCTTTCTCTCTCTCCAACAAGATATTTCTCACACCCAAAAGATCTAGGAAAGGTTAAGGCAATAATTTGGGCAATATTTAGCTTAAGATGTTATGGTTGCTAAACAAGGTTAACACTAAATATACCCTCACATTAACATGCACGTGTGTGTGCAAGCCATATCAAATAAAAATAAACTATTAATTAATTGATATAAAATGTGAGGAACCCGATTTTGTAAACTTTTCCTTAAAAACCCGCATTAATGCACAATTAACACTAATCGCATTCCAAGGTGTTACAACCACATCAAAATAGATGTTCCAACTCCGCGATGCCTGCTTTAACCCGTAAAGCAACTTGCACACGTTTCCGCTGCTCCCACTGTCTACGAAGCCCTTTGGCTGTGTACTTATAGACGCTTTCTTCTAAATCAATATTTAGAAAAGCAGTCATGACACCCAACCGCCAGATATCGTAGTCATGGTATGTAGCAATGGAATGTAGGATCCGGATGGACTTAAGCATAGCCACTGGAGAAAAGGTTTCATCATAATCCATACCTGGTCGATGACGAGAACCTTTTGCTACAAGTCTTAGCTTTGAAAGTCTCAACTTTTCCATCTACACCAAGTAATCTTCTCAAGATATACTTGCTCCTGATGGGGATTTAACCCTTCAGATATAGCAATCAAAGTCCATACTTTGTTGGTGTATATGGATTCCATCTCAGATCGCTTAGCATCCATCCATTCTTACAGAGTCCCCACTCTTGATGGCCTACTCGAAACTAGTTGGGTCATCATCTCATGATGCAATCCTCGCTCCCACTGTTATATAGAGAAAACCGAAGTATCTCTCAAGAAGATGAGGAACCCTACCAGATCGGCGGAGAGGCTGAAGTTCGTTGGGAGCTATTGAATCTTGCAGTTCTACCAAATCATCAGCTGTAGTTTGTATAGCTGGAACTCCTTCCAGTTCTACCTCATGACCACAAATTTTTTTCCAAAATAAATTCATTTTCTTAAAAGGTGGTATGTCGAGAAATAAAACACCTTTTGTTCCTCGGTGTAGTAGAAGATATTCCCTTGCGAATGCTTGGGATATCCAACAAACTTCCACATATCTGACCTTGCCTCGAGCTTATCCGAATTTTGCTTTTAGACATAGGCCGGACAACCCCAAATCTTAACTTACTTAAGAGATGGGCTCTTCCCATATCATATAACATATGGAGTGGTAGGCACCTAATTTGGTTGGAATCCTATTCAATAGGTATGCAACTTCTCAAGTGCATAATTCCCTAAAAGGAAATAGGCTACTCAGTAGTACTCATCATAGAGCGCACCATATCTAATAGGGTGTGATTGCTCCACCCCAATACATCGACATGCTGTGGTGTATAGGGAGGAGTAATGCTGAGAGAGAATCTCATTCTCCTTTAGAATAGTCCAGGAATTCCGTGCTCAAATATTCTCCTCCCTGATCACATCAAAGGACATAATACTTAAACCCGTTTTGGTTTTCTACTTCTAACATATATTCATTAAATTTCTCAAAAGCTTCAGACTTGTGTTTCAACATGAACATATGTCTGAATCTTGAGAGATCATCAGTGAATGTAATGAAGTATAAAGAACGATCCTGGCATGTGTAGACAGGGGACCTACATACATCATCATGTATCAATCCCAAGAGTTCATTAACTCTTTCTCTGTTTCCAGTAAACGAAGCTATGGTCATCTTATCTTTGTGACATGACTGGCAAGTTTCACAAGATGTAAATTCAAACTGATTTAAATATGCATCTTAATGTAACATAGCCAGTCGGGTCGCATTGATATGACCTAGTCTACAATGCCTCAAGAAGGATTCGTTCATTTCTGAACTCTTCTTCTTGTGTGTGTTCTGTACGTTGAGAACTGTAGTTTGATTTAGAACATCTATGTTTTTAGATAACGTGCCTGAACCGATCAACTCTTGATATAGGAAATGTTCAAAACATTATCCAACAATAAAAAATTATATCCTTCTTTAGTAAATAAAGAGACTGATATAATGTTGCATATCAGATTCGGTATCTAATAACATTCGTTCAGAATCAATGTACTTGATAATACAGTGTTAGTGTATATGCCCTAGAGGTCATTACTGTATCATACTAGATTGTATATTACTTGATGGAAGCTTGGGATATTCACCTTGTATTGACATTCTTGCTCAAAATGGTAGTATGCTACTTGGTTTGTTTCTGCTTTAATGTGTGCATGTGTTTCTTTTAGCATATCGCCTTTACACATTAGTGGAGCCCTTAGGATCTTTGCTTGATTACCAGTGTTGTGATGGCAGTCACACTCGTGGGGGCTGGGTAATCTACAAGCACATCCTTATGCAGGTCCCTAGTCGCAGGACTATCGAGACAGGGCATCGATACTCCGGAGTAGACTAGCGTATGCTCTTCTTATCCCAGCTTGGGAGACGGTCTGTCCCACAGCCGTCAGTACGTCGTACTTGAGATAGTATGTGGGTGCTCGTTAAGTTACGAGTACACTGGACAGGACTCGTCGGGAACTGTTGGTTGGTATTATACCTATCGTCAGTTATCAGTTCCCAGGTGACATGAGTACAGCTTAGTCCGTTGACTTGACACTGTCACTTCGCCTCGAGTGTGTTCCCACTGTACTTTGATTACTACCCTACCACGGCTCAAAGGAGTCGAGCTAACAGGTAGTTTTTGGGTGCAGTCCCGAAGCACTTGGAGGCAGTGACGGTTTGACATGATTCGTCTCTCCCGGTATTGGGGGTTGATATCGCGCTGTGTCTAGGAGAGCCATTACACAAAGTCCCTGGCCAGGGCAAGCGAGATAGACTGGTAGGTTTCCAGTGTTATCTCAGGTGTTCTGGGCTACACTCCGGCACGACTTGTACCGCTAGTAGGGGACTGACGTTTACCGCCCCATAGGCCCGCCATGCGATGTTCTTAGACGAACAGACAGGACTGTACGGAGACTGTCACATTCAGGCTGAGTAGGAGTTCAGATGGGGTTACCTCGTCAGTATTCTTATCGGCATCTACCTGGGGACCGTTACGTACAGCTAGTGCCGCTTGCGGTCTGTGGTTAAACCCACTGCCAGCGTAGTGTCGAGTCTTTAGAGTCCCACACAGAGGGTTATTCGCCTTTAGGCAAAATGAGTAGAGGTCGCATGGTTTTGCGACAGGGTTCGTTCACATCCGCGCACTTGTGCACGTTTAGTGTCCGGACAGCTTATACTAGTGGGCTTTGGTTTAAGCCGGATCCTAGTATATAATTTGGGATTGGTTTTATTTCATTGTTTTCGTGTTCCTCGGAACACGGATACGGGTGTGTATGCACAGTTGACTGAGACAGAGGCAAAGGACTTTGATTAGGGTTGATGACCATTGTCATTTTCTTAACCCTAATGTTTATGTGTGAATTATGATTTATTAAATATTAGTTAATTATAATTGTGCATGGTTAGGGTTGTTGACCATTTGACTATACTTGACTTGTTGACCTAGGTTGACAAGTTGACCATCATCATTCCATATGAAAGATGCTCTTTGATCCTTGCAAAAGCATTTAATGTGAAATGATAATGGTCATTTCTTGATTAACCATGACAATTATCTTTAGCTAATTATCTATTTTTCATAAATCACATATATGTGAGAAGGTTGCATCATTCTTCTCACTTGATCATTTTCATTCTCTCTCCTCCTCTTCCTCTCTCTCTAGCTCTCCCCTCTCATGAGTTGAGAACCATTTGAGCTTGAGATAATCCCTTCAAAAACACTCTCTAATCTTTCTAAGGTCCTAGGTCTAGCACACCAAGCACCTTAGTTACTTCTGGTTTGAGGTTGGAGCCAAAGGTTGAGGCCCTCGGGTGGATCTTTCTTCGGCAAGAGAAGGCGACAAGGAGAACCCGTTCTTTCACTCCAAGGAGCAAGGAGAGAAGGACTTGAAGACCTAGGTATAACCCCTTTTCCAAGTAGCTAAACCTTTTAGCTTTGTAGTTAGTTTTTTTTAGCAAAGATCCCTCCTTTGGTTAGTCCATGTTGCCTAGTGTTGTAAAAATCAGATTTTTCATAACGTTTCTGCCTCCCCGTAAGCACCGGGGTGGGCAACATGGACTTACAGTGGTATCAGAGCCTAGCTAAACACAATATAACTAGTTAGCAAAGTATCTAGAACTTCGATCGGAAAAAATCGCAAAACATTTTTTCAAAACCCTAAGTTTCTGCCGATTTTTAAATCTGCTCTAAAAATAATAAATCATACTTCAAAAATTGGCTCAGGGTTTTTACAGAACACAGAAAAAAAAACGAGCCAGCGATTCGACCAACTCACCGTGGAACCGCGGCAAGAGCATGCTCTTGCCGCGGATCCGCGGCCGAGTTGACTCGGCCGTGGGTCGTTTTTCCTGCAGTGTTCTTCTGCTACTGTTTTGTGATTTTTGATGTAGTTTGTTTCCACCAAGATTTTCCAGAGAACAAGTTGGTTTTTGGGGTGGTCACAAATCCGTATTTTTGATCGAACTTCTTTACACTTTGGCTAATGGGTTATATCTGTGATGTGATATATGTATTGAACGTCCGCTAATCGCTATACGTCGATTAGTGGGGGTTATACATATCTGTGATCCGTAATGTTGATGGTTTGTATATATGAATTCGTTGGATTGTCGCGGATGAATAGCCGGGGGGGTTGTGAGATGAGAGTTTTCTTATTCTTTCAATTCTTGTAATATGTAAATTGATGTAATATTATTTGTATGGCCGCACAACCGGGTCGGGGTTGTAGCCGTCATTGTATAATTTCTTTTTACTGTTTTTGCTCCTAGGATAGACCCAAGGTAGGGTGCACAAACTACCGGGTACCTCGAAATGCCGAGTGGCCTACTCACATTGTTGAGGGAGGTTGCTTCACTTCGGATACTTGGCGGGTAGTTTGTCGCACCCGTAGGGGCTTAGGGTGGGGTTTGGCTATTCATCGCGACCGTGTAATCCGTTCTTCGTTACAGGCTCGTACGAATTGCGGATTCCTAGTATATCCAATGTATCCATCTGTGATCTGGAATGGCTATCATTGCATGTGACGCATGTTTATATATATCTATATGATATCTATTTAGGCATTGCTTATGTTTTGCATCCGCGCTAGTCCAGCCCCCGCTCTGTCGTTAGTTAAGTAACCTAACGGGTGATGACGGGACCCCGTGGCGAATGCGGATGGCATAAGCGTACGTCATATTTTTGTTGTTTTCTACAATGGTAGGATTAAATGATGGGACGCATTGGAATTAATGCAAGAAAAAAATAAACCAAGTAAAAGTCGTTGGAACACTTTGAAAACCACTCGGTTCTTTTCAAAACCAAACTTTTAAATGCGGAGCTTGAACCACTCCTTTTGAAAGCTATCTCGTTCCTTCGATTATATCAAGTTCTCTACGTTCACGGTTTCGCCAAAACCATTCGTAGCCCTCCGTCGTTTCACATGAATGGTCAATAAGTATTCAAGCTATGTATGTTGGCTAAAGTCAAGGCATAGTGATTGGTAGCTATTGGGTATTCATGTGCAGCATAGATAGATGTGTTGGTTTGGGGCAGTCGTTCTACCATGTTGGCCAAAGTCAAGGGTATGTGCGGGTGGGCTCAAATTAACCTGGAGAATGACGGGTAGAACTTGACATGTGACTTATGATATTTTGGCCAAAGTAAAGGTCATAAGAGCATGGGGCAAAAATCCACATCGGGAGTTTCAAAAGAACTGAAACTTGCTAGCACTGCATACCATTTGGAGT
Organism: Agapanthus africanus; assembly: GCA_030015575.1. Taxonomy (NCBI): domain Eukaryota; kingdom Viridiplantae; phylum Streptophyta; class Magnoliopsida; order Asparagales; family Amaryllidaceae; genus Agapanthus; species Agapanthus africanus. The sequence goes on from JASDDO010000004.1 coordinate 217,181,842, forward strand.
GTGATGATTCTGGTAGGATTCCTTCAGTTTTGTCACGCGATGATATTTGGATCCCGATCCTACTGTGAGTATATGCTACTCCTCCGGAACTTTCTCACTTAACGATCAATGCTATAAACCAAGTAGGTGTCTAGAAAGGTGTTAGCGGGGCTACGCCCATAGGGAAAAGAGGTTACTTAATTAAGGAAATTCGCGAAAGCGTTGGAAAACCTCCCTCGAAGTACCGACACTGGCCTGGCTGAACGGTTAAGCAAGTATTGTACGGTGAGATTGATCCCGACTAGTTCTTCCTTTATGGTTTGAGGAGGGATTCGAGAGACAGTGGGAGCCATCCTGTTTAGACAAATTAAAAACCACTCTAAACTTGCAAGAGTATCATGCTAAAGTGTTTCTTCTCTCTCTCCTAATTGCAGCGACCATTTATCATGACTGGACTTAAGTTACTTCTAGATAAAAACATACTGATAGGGCAAAACTACAAAGATTGGCTCAGGAATGTCAAAATGGCAATCACTTATGACAAGTTGGGGTATCTTCTTACCACCAAAGATCCCCCTGTCCCAGGTCCCAAAACCAGCGTCGCGGATAGGGAAATCCGTAAGACCTGGGAAATCGACTGCGCGAAGGCCAAGTGCCTCGTGCTTGCCTCTATGGACAATGAACATCAGAGGAGGCACGAGAATATGGACCTCGAATACATATTTCTCCATACAAAATAACTGTATGGAGAGCAATCCCGCATCGCCAGATACAAAGTGTCGAAGAAGTCGTTTTCAGCGAGATTGGCCGTCGGATCATCGGTAGCGGAACACGTGCTTAAGATGATTGGCTACATAGAGGAGCTCGTGGACCTTGGAACCACGTTGGAGAATGAGCTCTATACGGACTTGATTCTTCAATCTCTTCCTTCCACTTATGCCCAGTTCATCCTGAACTTCAACTTGTAAGAAAAGGAAGTTGAACTTTCAGAGCTCCTCAACATGCTGAGGAGTTCGGAGGGCACCCTACAGAAAGGTAGGAAAACATCCACTTTGTTTGTAGGAGGATCTTCCTCTTCTAGGTCCAGGGCGAAAGCCAAGGGAAAGAAGAAGAAAACCCCCGCCAAACCAAGGGGCGGTGTTAGTAAAGTGGATACGAAGGGAAAGGCAAAAGTAACAAAGGTACCGGGGAAGCTTGTGGATAAGGAAGAATGCTTTTACTGTCACAAGAGTGGACACTGGAAGAAAGATTGCAGGGCTTGGAAGGCCAGAACACAGGATCTGAAGCAGGTTGCGGCTTCAGCTTCAGGTGTGTATGTTATTGAAAACTGTCTATCAATAAACTCTACGTCCTGGGTATTGGATACCGGATCAGGATCTCATATCTGTAATTCTTTGCAGGCGTTGAGAAAACGTAGGTTTTTTAAAGTAGGTGACATGACCCTCAAAGTTGCAAACGGAGCTAGCATGGATGCTGAGGCCGTGGGGGACTATCACCTGGGAATGTCAGATGGACATGTTTTAGTTTTACGTAATTGCTTTTTTGTACCCAATGCAACTTGTAATATCATTTCTGTATCTTTGATTTCTAAAGAAGGTTATGAATTTGCGTTTGTAAGTAATGTTGTAAACATTCACCTTAATCAAGTTCTGATTGGGTCAGGTACATTGAGCAATGGTATATACGTATTAAACCAACCACAGATTTTCAATGTCCAGAATACACACAAAAGAAAGTCTCCGGAAACAAATCAGACTTTCTTATGGCATTGTAGACTGGGTCATATCAATGAGAGAAGGTTGACGAAGTTACATACAAAAGGATATTTGGATCCATTCGAATATCAATCATATGCAACTTATCAATCCTGTCTCAAAGGAAAGATGACAAAGACTCCGTTCACTGGACACAGAGTAAGAGCGAGCGAGCTCTTGGGACTCATACACAGCGACGTGTGCGGTCCAATGTCTACACATGCACGAAGCGGTTATTCTTACTTCATTACTTTTACGGATGACTTTTCAAGGTACAAATATGTCTTCTTAATGAAACATAAATCCGATGCCTTTGGAAAATTCCAGGAATATAAGAATGAAGTAGAAAAACAAACAGGCAAAAGTATCAAGACACTGAGATCTGATCGAGGTGGTGAATACTTGAGTGCCGAATTCCTGGATTACTTAAAAGAGAATGGAATTCTCTCTCAGCTTACTCCTCCATACACTCCGCAACATAACGGTGTATCGGAGAGACGGAACCGAACCCTATTGGATATGGTACGGTCCATGATGAGTAACACTGAGTTACCACGATCATTCTGGGGATATGTACTAGAATCAGCTGTATACCTTTTGAACCGAGTTCCAACTAAGACTGTGCCTACCACACCATATCAGATGTGGTGTGGGAAGAGACCCTATCTTAATCACATTAATACATGGGGATGTCCAGCTTTTGTCAAAAAGCAGCATGCGGACAAGCTCGAGGCACGCTCAGTACAGTGCAAGTTTGTGGGATATCCAAAGAACTTCAAGGGATATTTCTTCTATTGCGAAGAGGAACAAAAGGTTTTTGTTTCTCGTCATGCCCACTTCTTGGAAACTCAGTTTTTGGAAAAACAAATAAGTGGGAGCGCAATAGAACTGGAAGAAATTCCAGAACCACGAGCTATTACTGAAAGCTTAGTAGAACCAGAGGGTTCGAAAGATCATGACATTCCTACGCCGCTCCGCAGAAGTAGTAGGCAGTCTCATCCGCCCGAGAGATACTGCGGTTTTCTTATAGACGGGGATAGAGAGGATTGCATCTTTGATAGTGATGAGCCGACTAGCTTCCAGCAGGCCATTCAGAGCGTTGACTCGGTAAAATGGCTGGATGCAATGCGGACCGAAATGGAGTCCATGTACACCAACAAAGTATGGACGTTGGACATTGCTCCAGATGGGGTAAAACCCGTATGATGCAAGTGGATCTTCAAAAGGAAGATTGGTGTAGATGGACAGGTTGAGACCTATAAAGCTAGACATGTGTAACATTTCCAAATAATAATATATTAATTTTTGGGAATTTTTATAATTTAATATTATTTTATTGAATATTTTAATAATTCGGTATAATTAAATACAAATAAATGGAAAAATTTTTGGAAAATTATGGAAAATTCTAAAATAGGGTAAATTAGAGAATTATGCCATTTCTAAGTTTAATTGATTAGTTATATGCTAAATTGTGCTAATCGCGATTAATAATCGCTAATCGGTTTTTTAGCATTTTTGTGCAAAACATGCACATATCACTTTTTATCACACTTGTGCATTTTTCTTGCCATGGTTTCTCATTTGGGTTTACTATTTATATGAGAAGGATTTGATGAGAAAAAGAAAAGAAAAGAAATGGAAAAGGGATTATAATATGAGGTTTGGTGGGTGAGAGAGGTATGGTCTCATTTGACTTAGGACTTAGCCATTTCCCTTCCCTCATTTCCCTCCTTCTTCTCCTATTGCTGCTGCTGCTCCTGCACCTCATTCTCCCTCCCCTCTTCAAGCTCCAAAACACCTCTAAAACAACTCCAAAACCCCACTCTCATTTCATTAAAAGTGTGCACAAGCTCAAGATCTACACTTGGAGCTAAAGAAGCAAGGATTTTGGCCACTAGGGGCAACTCAAGAAAATTCTTGAGTTGCCAAATGAGGTATTTGCTGAACCATTTGCTTAGTTCTAGCGTTACTTATGCCCCCATGTTTAGATTGAACCGATATTGTTTGATATTGTGGAGTTAAAGAAAACCTAGTTAGGGTTTGAGGAAATTATGAGTTATAATGTGAAATTGAGTTCAGTAGAGGCTACACCAACACCCTAGTGCATGAATTGAGACCCTAACCTGAGAGTTAAAACCTGAAATATGGATTTAGAAACCGATATCGGAGAATTTGTTGAATCTGTGAAGGGTATATTGAATCTGCTGTCACCCGAGACATCTTAAATTAAAATTGATTGGACAGTGACATGTGCAGGCACCCAGGAAGCTACCACCAAGACCCCAACCCCTAACTCATCAAGCCGGCCGCAGATTTATCCCATTTGGCCGCAAATTGCGGCCATACCTGCACCAAACTTTCTCGTTTTGGTTCTATAGTCCCTACATGCATAGATTAGACCCCTGGTATATATATATTTTTCTAATTGGACCTAGGGTGAAATCTGGAACATATTTCCTAAGTTGCTGTTTTGGATTCGTGTTTCCGTATTCCGTATTCTTAAGCCTGAATTTGTGTCTTGTGTTTTACCTCGACTAATTGGCGTTTATACGACGATATAGAGGAATTATTAATGGTTTTGAAGGCCTGCCATAGGTTCTAACCTATATGCCCCTTGTCGTATCGTTTTGGGATTCGTGTGCCGTGTTAGCTTTGAATTGGTTTTAATGAGCATATACGACACTTTGATGTGTAGGTACCCCATGAAGACTTCGGGACGACAAGCAAACGCGTGGTGGCATCGCAAGATAAAGACGCAAGGTGAGTAGATTATATCTACTGGGGGAAGTCGGGTGGATGGCGTATAGCACCCCCGCAGTCCGTAGTTGTTATTATACATGATAGTTAGGGATATTATGGATAGTGTAGGGTTAGAAGTGACTAGTGTAGTTCATAGTCGTGAACCCTAGAATAGATTTACACCTACACGCACACCCTTAAATATTCCTTTCACTTGCACTGTGTTTGACGATATTGGATGACATTGGAGATGGGTCGATGATGTTGGGCATTGTGCCGCGAGATCGGTGATTTGATGTGATTCGTATTTGGGATACGATTCGTGATCTCTAGCGGGCCTTGGGACGTGTGCTTGCACACGCAGTATATAGATGGTATCGATTTGTACTAGACTTAGATCAGTATCCCAGATTATTTGTTATGATGATAAGGATACCTGATATCTGATGAGAGGAATGTGATATTGACCCGTACCCAGCTATTGGGATGCCGTACGATGATTTACCGTACGAGCCTATATTGATGATAGATCCGCGCTCATGACTCGAGGATGTCTTACGATATACTGTATCGTACGCGATAATATTGAGGCGGGATCACCGACTAGTATATATATATATATATATATATATATATCGACTCAGATTTAGGTGATTTCCACACCCCTCCCGATTGACTTGATACTTAGATCTGTAGTTTGCATAGTAGATGTTAGACTAGACCCGAGTCATTCTTATTTCAAATGGCATAACCGCATGACATATACATTTGGGTGTAGATTCTTTACTGTTACGTTGATTATTCGATTTCCGCATATTCATGCTATTCACGTTGCTTTGCATATGTTTATTGCTATATTATTATCATGATGTTAGGACACCAGCACCATTATCGATGATGCATATGTTCCACGTACACTATTTGCCGGCTCACACACTTCATCATCGATAATTGCCATGCCACTACACTGTAGTACTGTTGCATTCATGATATGATCCTTGCATGGCATATTGTACACTTATACCTGTACACAAACATAGATGATTCTGACTTGATTAGGGATTTGGAAACCGCAAGATATTCTTCAAAACTGATTCGTTTTAAAGAGCGGTTTCCCTCGACTTGTGCACATTATTATTCCATGTTGCATGACTTTTGATATGCTTACCTTTCTTTACATGTCGCATACATCATGTTTTGATTATACGCATTGAGATATGTTGTTTCCATGATATTTCTGGATTTGGGAATCGTGGGTATTTCAAAAGAGAATATATAATTGTTTTAAAAACCCGGTTACCCTTGATATGATATTTCAGTGCGTCCACCATGTGTTTTCTCGGTGCTGAGAGCGACATGTGAAACCCGATTCGAGGAGGCGGATGAGTCCGATTGCGGGTACATGGTGGACCCGGTATGGTATCTCGGGGCGAGAACGGTTTCGCTGTGTAGTAGACGGTGAGCCTGGCAGAAGTACTACTACCTACCGGTGATTGGTTGGACCTGGCGGTTATCCAGAGGATACTGACCAGAGTCGATAGATGGATATGGGCGTACTGCCGAGGCCGAGGGCCGATTCCGCAGACATAGCCCGTGGGCTGATCCGGACTGACGGAGCTCGATAGATGATGATTTACGTGTCGATGCTAGGCACGGTTTTCATGATGTTTTCCATGATTTGATTATATCCTCATATTTACATACATGATGTTTATTGTCATTGGGTGACGGGTGGACAGGTTCCACGTTTATTGTCATTGGGTGACAGGTGGACGGGTTCCACGCTTATACATACTTGATGACATACAGACTGGATTTACATTGATCATACTTCATGCAAACATACCTTATACTGATGATATGTTATTACCTGAGCACTTGGCACTACATGCATGTTTAGATGTTCCATTGCCACTTTATCATGCTTCAGACGTACTCTTGTGGTTTATATTACTGATTGTTTGACCTAGGTTTATGTCTTGCATTCGGTTTCTGCTTGTAGATATTTCTATTCACGAGTTGGCAACTCACCCCCGTTGTGCCACAGTTCTTGCAGGTTTTGCCGTACAGGTTCCATTGCGGCATTTCTGGCACACTGCTTCCTTGCGGGTGAATTGCATTGGGTAGGTGGTTTCTTTTGCATCAAGAACTACCATTGTGCTTGTATTATTCATTGTATCTAGAATATCCATCAACCAAAACTTGTATATTGTTTCAGACTTAGACACTAGTGATGTATTATTCGACCTTAGAGTCGCGCTTAGCAGTATTACGGTTTTCATGTTATTATGAGTTTTCTTTGGAGTTTTGATCCTCGCCCTTCGGCGTTGTATATTATATTGTTTGTGTGGTTGTGACCGTCGATTGACGAAGAGCTAGCTCCTGCTTGGGGATGCCTTTTATCATTGCATATATGTTGTTCTTGTTGTACCCCGTTCAGGGCCAGTATTTACAAAAGAAACTCTGCCGAAATTTTTAGAAAAGGCTTGACATTTTAAAATGCATATTCGGCTTAGTTATTTAAAAACCTTGACTTCAAACATGTTTTCCTTCACTTCTTTAAACCAGTTTTCTTTACTTACTCTTAAAATGGTTTTAGATTTCTGGGCTTTTGGCTTACTTGGATCAGATGGAGTCCTATATACTTCATATGGTTCAAGGGCCAGTCACGTGCTCTTTCGGGTCGTGACAAAGTTGGTATCAGAGCGCTAGGTTGACCTTGGTTCGAGTCTAAGTTTGACTAAATGGAGCCTAGGGCGTCTATATATATACGGAACTTAGGCTTGACCTTACGGAACTTAGACTTAGTCGAGGGGGTATTAGACCCGAACTTTCGTCGTATAGGATGACCCTTGGTTGATGGAATAGGTGACTAAAGTAGAGTGACGTACCGTGGGTATGTTCCGCGGCATACTTACGACACGCCACTCCGCTTAAGGAACCTTAGGATGTACATATTTTTGAGATCAGTGACTCTCTTCATATCCGTGATTATACATCCATTTGAGATCCTCGATTCTATTAGTTTCATGATCATACCTTCACTGATGTTGTTCCTTCTTATGATCATGTATCCACTCTGGATCTGTTGTTCACTTTCTTGCCATTGATCTGCTCTCTTCAATACTCGATTGAGGTTCCTGTCGCCATGTTTGAACGCAGTTTGGGCTGCTGCTAGGGTTACGGTCAGGGCGAGCTCGTCTGGTACAATGGCCGACCATTGTGTTTTCTGGTGACATGGGAACGTCTCGAGTTAGTATTGATGACTGTGACCTCTAGTAGAGGCGAGTGCTTGATTTTGCACCGGATGATCGGGCCATTGTTAGAGCTGCCAGTTGAGAGAGGACTGTTGATGTACAACATACCTCAGAGATTATGATGTCGCTTCCGGAGCTTACGAGCTGAGATTGCCGGAGCTTCCAGGCAGATATGAGACAGATGATAGCTAGTCTACCCGATTTGAGAGACGAAGGTGATTCGTCCGATTTGTGCGCCGGAGCGGGCCCAGTTGAGTTGAAGATTTCCAGTGTGGAGAGTCTTACTCAGATCTGGAGCAGACCGATTCAGAGATGACTGCCAATGTATCGCCTTTCCTGGAGGATTGAGGCGCTGTTCGGCGTACAGGCGAATGAGCCAGTTGTTGCTGCAAATGACGAGATATCGCCCAGATGGTTGGAGCTACTGCATCATGAGCATAAACTTAGAGATATGATGGACGGTCGCTAGTCACCTGAGGATGAATGACTAGGACATGTGGTTCGTTCGTTTACCGATGCAAGGTCATCAGATAGATTGTTTCCAGCTAGAGACGACTTCACGCAGGTTCGTTGAGAGTCGATAGAGACGATCGAATGTCAGAAGCCCATTTTCCAAGTTTAAAGTATACGGAAAGACATGCAGGTGATTCTATGGACCCTCTAGAAGAATGAAACCCTAACTCGACTTAATGACCGTGTGAAAGCCTTTGAACCTTAGGGTTTGCAGCAGTTCCGCGGCGCCATTAGTGAGGCTTGGGTTTGCCCTTCTACGGCTGGACCACCGACGCTGTGGCATGTACTCGATACTATTAAACTGTACTCAAGATGTTGATCTCTTGGTGGATTATAAGGTTCTGACGAGTCGATCGAATGTTTCGACATCATTCGGATATCATGTGATGGGATGCATTGCTTGGGAGACTCCAGATACGAGTATAGCCATTGGAGCACAGTCCATGCAGCCACGATGAGACGAGTCCGGATCAGTCGACATTGAAGAAGAGTGAAGAAAAGAGTTCACAAGAGATTTTGACGAGATGACGTCCCACTCCGCTGACATCAGAGATATGATACGCACCCAGAGGCGTTGTATATGTATATATCTTCCAGAAAGAGGCGCGATAAGTACGCAGCCATTCCGGAATAAGAATTAGCTTCAGCAATGGATGATGACTTCTGGGCAATTCGGCAGGAACGAGATTTGAGAGAGAAACCTCGACAGGACCTTTCTGGAATACGATACGAGAAGACCTAGACCCAGGAGTGGTCATATTGCGCACACCCAGCAGGCCAGAGTTCGGCATCGTCGACGAGGTAGTTGAACAGGTTCGGATAAAGGAACTTACCCAGATGCGTTGCGAATTGATCAAGGACGGACGAGTATTGAGTATTCCTTCGATGGTTGGGACGCGTTCCCGAGGACCTGTTCGGCCAGACATATCCTATAGAATGGTGAAACTACAGAGTACGCGATTTCGAGTCCGTGCGAGAGACTTCGGATTGACCATGGACGAGAACAGTACAGTGCGTAGATAGCATGCCGTGACGTCGAAGTGGACGGAAATATAGACAAGCGGACAAGAGGTTCGTACGAGACGCTGACGAGCTGTCATTACTTCCCGTCGAGACCAGAGGTCAAATATGCTTACAGAGGCGTTGGGATGCAACCAAATTCTGAGAAATATTGTGCTGAGGACACAGATGTCTATTGAACGAAAAGAGATTATGCAAGAGAGCCAGCCTTCGTACAGTTCGGCATAGGCAAGATCGGAAGAGACCTTGAGCAGGATTCCTTCCAGGACATTGCTGCAATGATGTTTGCACCCAGGATCAGATGTGTGATGTGCATTCAGAGAGCCAGAGGCCGACGCCAGTGACATGCTGTTTTACGAGTGGTCGTGAGGATTGACCGAGAGATGACCAGAGAAGTGCCAGAACGGAATCGTCCCCGTTAGCACACCTGACAGGGCCGATGAGCTGATTAACTGCGAGATAGGTAATCCGCAGAGAAGATAAGGACCCAGAGTCAGAGGACGCCAGACCGTGAGCAAGAGGCAAGTAGATATCTTGCGCTGCTAGCATTGGATGCACCGACTCCTTCTCGACCTTGAAGGAGGAACTACCGACGACGGTATTTATGATTTGTGATTTTGTGATTCGATTATCACGTATCCGTCATCTTTGAATTTTGGTATTTTGGGCGTTCTATTGCATGATTTAGTTTTGATGACTGAGTTTCATGATATTGTTTCATGCACCCACTGGATATTTATATTTTGCGCATAAGTTATTACATTTGAGCTATTGATTGTGATTTCACGCCTATCTTATGCAGTGATTTGATTTACACTTCCAGCATAGTTTTCATGCACCTTTAGTGTTTTGATATACGATTTTGGTGCACGCCAGATGCACTAAATCGGGATTCTTCGTGCATGTCACATGCACCTGATTTAGCTGTCAGGCACACACGTTGCCTATGACAGATGTTTCGTGCACACCAGTTGCACCTAGATGTTGTTTTGTACACCTGTATGACACATATATGGATTTTGATTCCGTGCGCACCAGACGTACCGAATGTTCTTATATACATTTTGGGGATTGATTTCTAGTAGAGCAGTAAATTTTTATGATATTCGCTATGTATTGATGTTTTCGGAGCCCTGACAAATTGGATTTTTACGGAAATGTTTTGGTATTTGGGGGTTTAAATTTAAATTCGGGGACCGAATTTATTTAAGGGGGGTAGATTGTAACATTTCCAAATAATAATATATTAATTTTTGGGAATTTTTATAATTTAATATTATTTTATTGAATATTTTAATAATTCGGTATAATTAAATACAAATAAATGGGAAAATTTTTGGAAAATTATGGAAAATTATAAAATAGGGTAAATTAGAGAATTATGCCATTTCTAAGTTTAATTGATTAGTTATATGCTAAATTGTGCTAATCGCGATTAATAATCGCTAATCGTTTTTTTAGCATTTTTGTGCAAAACATGCACATATCACTTTTTATCACACTTGTGCATTTTTCTTGCCATGGTTTCTCATTTGGGTTTACTATTTATATGAGAAGGATTTGATGAGAAAAAGAAAAGAAAAGAAATGGAAAAAGGATTATAATATGAGGTTTGGTGGGTGAGAAAGGTATGGTCTCATTTGACTTAGGACTTAGCCATTTCCCTTCCCTCATTTCCCTCCTTCTTCTCCCATTGCTGCTGCTGCTCCTGCACCTCATTCTCCCTCCCCTCTTCAAGCTCCAAAACACCTCTAAAACAACTCCAAAACCCCACTCTCATTTCATTAAAAGTGTGCACAAGCTCAAGATCTACACTTGGAGCTAAAGAAGCAAGGATTTTGGCCACTAGGGGCAACTCAAGAAAATTCTTGAGTTGCCAAATGAGTTATTTGCTGAACCATTTGCTTAGTTTTAGCGTTACTTATGCCCCCATGTTTAGATTGAACCGATATTGTTTGATATTGTGGAGTTAAAGAAAACCTAGTTAGGGTTTGAGGAAATTATGAGTTATAATGTGAAATTGAGTTCAGTAGAGGCTACACCAACACCCTAGTGCATGAATTGAGACCCTAACCTGAGAGTTAAAACCCGAAATACGGATTTAGAAACCGATATCGGAGAATTTGTGGAATCTGTGAAGGGTATATTGAATCTGCTGTCACCCGAGACATCTTAAATTAAAATTGATTGGACAGTGACATGTGTAGGCACCCAGGAAGCTACCACCAATACCCCAACCCCTAACTCATCAAGCCGGCCGCAGATTAATCCCATTTGGCCGCAAATTGCGGCCATACCTGCACCAAACTTTCTCGTTTTGGTTCTGTAGTCCCTACATGCATAGATTAGACCCCTGGTATATATATATTTGTCTAATTGGACCTAGGGTGAAATCTGGAACATATTTCCTAAGTTGCTGTTTTGGATTCGTGTTTCCGTATTCCGTATTCTTAAGCCTGAATTTGTGTCTTGTGTTTTACCTCGACTAATTGGCGTTTATACGACGATATAGAGGAATTATTAATGGTTTTGATGGCGTGCCATAGGTTCTAACCTATATGCCCCTTGTCGTATCGTTTTGGGATTCGTGTGCCGTGTTAGCTTCGAATTGGTTTTAATGAGCATATACGACACTTTGATGTGTAGGTACCCCATGAAGACTTCGGGACGACAAGCAAACACGTGGTGGCATCGAAAGATAAAGACGCAAGGTGAGTAGATTATATCTACTGGGGGAAGTCGGGTGGATGGCGTATAGCACCCCCGCAGTCCGTAGTTGTTATTATACATGATAGTTAGGGGTATTATGGATAGTGTAGGGTTAGAAGTGACTAGTGTAGTTCATAGTCGTGAACCCTAGAATAGATTTACACCTACACGCACACCCTTAAATATTCCTTTCACTTGCACTGTGTTTGACGATATTGGATGACATTGGAGATGAGTCGATGATGTTGGGCATTGTGCCGCGAGATCGGTGATTTGATATGATTCGTATTTGGGATACGATACGTGATCTCTAGCGGGCCTTGGGACGTGTGCTTGCACACGCAGTATATAGATGGTATCGATTTGTACTAGACTTAGATCAGTACCCCAGATTATTTGTTATGATGGTAAGGATACCTGATATCTGATGAGAGGAATGTGATATTGACCCGTACCCAGCTATTGGGATGCCGTACGATGATTTACCGTACGAGCCTATATTGATGATAGATCCGCGCTCATGACTCGAGAATGTCTTACGATATACTGTATCGTACGCGATATTATTGAGGCGAGATCACCGACTAGAATATCTATATATATATATAAATATATATATATATATATATATATATCGACTCAGATTTAGGTGGTTTCTACACCCCTCCCGATTGACTTGATACTTAGATCTGTAGTTTGCATAGTAGATGTTAGACTAGACCCGAGTCATTCTTATTTCAAATGGCATAACCGCATGACATATACATTTGGGTGTAGATTCTTTACTGTTACGTTGATTATTCGATTTCCGCATATTCATACTATTCACGTTGCTTTGCATATGTTTATTGCTATATTATTATCATGCTGTTAGGACACCAGCACCATTATCGATGATGCGTATGTTCCACGTACACTATTTGCCGGCTCACACACTTCATCATCGATAATTGCCATGCCACTACACTGTAGTACTGTTGCATTCATGATATGATCCTTGCATGGCATATTGTACACTTATACCTGTATACAAACATAGATGATTCTGACTTGATTAGGGATTTGGGAACCGCAAGATATTCTTCAAAACTGATTCGTTTTAAAGAGCGGTTTCCCTCGACATGTGCACATTATTATTCCATGTTGCATGACTTCTGATATGCTTACCTTTCTTTACATGTCGCATACATCATGTTTTGATTATACGCATTGAGATATGTTGTTTCCATGATATTTCTGGATTTGGGAATCGTGGGTATTTCAAAAGAGAATATATAATTGTTTTAAAAACCCGGTTACCCTTGATATGATATTTCAGTGCGTCCACCATGTGTTTTCTCGGTGCTGAGAGCGACATGTGAAACCCGATTCGAGGAGGCGGATGAGTCCGATTGCGGGTACATGGTGGACCCGGTATGGTATCTCGGGGCGAGAACGGTTTCGCTGTGTAGTAGACGGTGAGCCTGGCAGAAGTACTACTACCTACCGGTGATTGGTTGGACCTGGCGGTTATCCAGAGGATACTGACCAGAGTCGATAGATGGATATGGGCGTACTGCCGAGGCCGAGGGCCGATTCCGCAGACATAGCCCGTGGGCTGATCCGGACTGACGGAGCTCGATAGATGATGATTTACGTGTCGATGCTAGGCACGGTTTTCATGATGTTTTCCATGATTTGATTATATCCTCATATTTACATACATGATGTTTATTGTCATTGGGTGACGGGTGGACAGGTTCCACGTTTATTGTCATTGGGTGACAGGTGGACGGGTTCCACGCTTATACAGACTTGATCACATACAGACTGGATTTACATTGATCATACTTCATGCAGACATACCTTATATTGATGATATGTTATTACCTGAGTACTTGGCACTACATGCATGTTTAGATGTTACATTGCCACTTTATCATGCTTCAGACGTACTCTTGTGGTTTATATTACTGATTGTTTGACCTAGGTTTATGTCTTGCATTCGGTTTCTGCTTGTAAATATTTCTATTCACGAGTTGGAAACTCACCCCCGTTGTGCCACAGTTCTTGCAGGTTTTGCCGTACAGGTTCCATTGCGGCATTTCTGGCACACTGCTTCCTTGCGGGTGAATTGCATTGGGTAGGTGGTTTCTTTTGCATCAAGAACCACCATTGTGCTTGTATTATTCATTGTATCTAGAATATCCATCAACCAAAACTTGTATATTGTTTCAGACTTAGACACTAGTGATGTATTATTCGACCTTAGAGTCGCGCTTAGCAGTATTACGGTTTTCATGTTATTATGAGTTTTCTTTGGAGTTTTGATCCTCGCCCTTCGGCGTTGTATATTATATTGCTTGTGTGGTTATGACCGTCGATTGACGAAGAGCTAGCTCCCGCTTGGGGATGCCTTTTATCATTGCATATATGTTGTTCTTGTTGTACCCCGTTCGGGGCCATTATTTACAAAAGAAACTCTGCCGAAATTTTTAGAAAAGGCTTGACATTTTAAAATGCATATTCGGCTTAGTTATTTAAAAACCTTGACTTCAAACATGTTTTCCTTCACTTCTTTAAACCAGTTTTCTTTACTTACTCTTAAAATGGTTTTAGATTTCTGGGCTTTTGGCTTACTTGGATCAGATGGAGTCCTATAGACTTCATATGGTTCTAGAGCCAGTCACGTGCTCTTTCGGGTCGTGACAACTTGTTGCAAAGGGTTTCCGTCAAAGACCTAGCTTGGACTATGACGAAACCTTTTCTCCAGTGGCTATGCTGAAATCTATTCGGATCCTTCTTGCAATTGCTGCCTTCCACGATTATGAGATCTGGCAGATGGACGTAAAGACCACTTTTCTAAATGGAAATTTAGAGGAGTGTGTCTATATGGACCAGCCAGAGGGTTTCATTCAGAGTGGGAGCAGCGGAAAGGTGTGCAAGTTGCTTAAGTCCATCTATGGACTAAAGCAGATATCGCGGAGTTGGAACATCTGTTTTGATGAGACGGTCAAAGAATTTGGTTTTATCAAAAATCCAGATGAACCATGCATCTATAGTAGATTTGTAGCGAGAACTGTAGTATTCCTCGTTTTATACGTGGATGACATTCTCTTGATAGGAAATGACATTCCTATGCTACAATCTGTCAAAGGGTTCTTATCACACAGGTTCTCCATGAAAGACCTGGGTGATGCCTCATACATTCTGGGGATCCGGATCTATCGTGACAGATCCAAGAGGATATTAGGACTTTCACAGTCCAGGTACATCGACACCATACTGAAAAGATTCAGTATAGAAGATTCCAAGCGCGGTAATCTACCGGTTTGTCACGAGATCACCCTCTCCAAAGAGATGTCTCCCAAGACTGATTTGGAAAGGGATCGCATGTCGATTATACCCTACGCTTCTGCGGTAGGCTCTATAATGTATGTGATGTTGTGCACCAGACCAGATGTAGCTTATGCACTGAGTGTGGTAAGACGGTATCAGTCAAACCCTGGGGAGAAACCCTGGATAACGGTAAAGAACATTCTCAAGTACCTGAGAAGGACTAAGTAGATGTTCTTGGTGTATGGCGGAAAAGACCTCCAGATCGATGCCTTTGCTGACTCCTGCTTCTAGAGTGACAAGGATGATCCCAAGTCCATGTCGGGTTATGTCTTTACCCTCTATGGAGGGGCGGTGTGTTGGAAGAGTTCCAAACAGGAAACCGTTGCTGACTCGACGATGGAAGAGGAATATATCGCTGCTGCAGATGCCGCAAAAAAAGCCGTCTGGATAAGGAAGTTCCTAACAGAACTTCAGGTGGTTCCGTCCATTGTTGATCCAGTACTTCTGTATTGCGACAACAACGGGGCTATAGCTTTAGCGAAGGAACCCAGGTCCCATCAGAAGTCCAGGCACATCTTGAGGCGGTATCACCTGATCAGGGAGATCGTGGGTCGCCAGGAGATCGAGGTTCGGAGAGTTGCTACGGAAGATAACACTGCTGATCCATTCAACAAGGCCTTACTCCAGACTCAGTTCGAGCGGCTGATCGAGATGATAGGTCTTCGATACGCCAGTACATGGCCTTAGTGCAAGTGGGAGATTGTTAGTGTATATGCCCTAGAGGCCATTACTGTATCATACTAGATTGTATATTACTTGATGGAAGCTTGGGGTATTCACCTTGTATTGACATTCTTGCTCAAAATGGTAGTATGCTACTTGGTTTGTTTCTTCTTTAATGTGTGCATGTGTTTCTTTTAGCATATCGCATTTACACATTAGTGGAGCCCTTAGGATCTTTGCTTGATTACCAGCGTTGTGATGGCAGTCACACTCGTGGGGGCTGGGTAATCTACAAGCACATCCTTATGCAGGTCCCTAGTCGCAGGACTATCGAGAAAGGGCATCGATACTCCGGAGTAGACTGGCGTATGCGCTTCTTATCCCAGCTTGGGAGACGGTCTGTCCCACAGCCGTCAGTACGTCGTACTTGAGATAGTATGCGGGTGCTCGTTAGGTTACGAGTACACTGGACAAGACTCGTCGGGAACTGTTGTTTGGTATTATACCTATCGTCAGTTATCAGTTCCCTGGTGACATGGGTACAGCTTAGTCCGTTGACTTGACACTGTCACTTCGCCTCGAGTGTGTTCCCACTGTACTTTGATTACTACCCTACCACGACTTAAAGGAGTCGTACAAACAGGTAGTTTTTGGGTGTAGTCCCGAAGCACTTGGAGGCAGTGACGGTTAGACAGGATTCGTCTCTCCCGGTATTGGGGGTTGATATCGCGCTGTGTCTAGGAGAGCCATTACATAAAGTCCCTGGCCAGGGCAAGCGAGATAGACTGGTAGGTTTCCAGTGTTATCTCAGGTGTTCTGGGCTACACTCAGGCACGACTTGTACTGCTAGTAGGGGACTGACGTTTACTGCCCCCTAGGCCTGCCATGCGATGTTCTTAGACGAACAGACCGAACTGTACGGAGACTGTCACATTCAGGCTCAGTAGGAGTTCAGATGGGGTTTACCTTGTCAGTCTTCTTATCGGCATCTACCTGGGGACCGTTACGTACAGCTAGTTCCGCTTGTGGTCTGTGGTTAAACCTACTGCCAGCGTAGTGTCGAGTCTTTAGAGTCCCACACAGAGGGTTATTCGCCTTTAGGCAAAATGAGTAGAGGTCGCATGGTTTTGCGACAGGGTTCGTTCACATCCGCGCACTTGTGCACGTTTGGTGTCCGGACAGCTTATACTAGCGGGCTTTGGTTTAAGCCGGATCCTAGTATATGATTTGGGATTGGTTTTATCTCATTGTATTCGTGTTTCTCGGAACACGGATACGGGTGTGTATGTACAGTTGACTGAGACAGAGGCAGAGGACTTTGATTAGGGTTGATGACCATTGTCATTTTCTTAACTCTAATGTTTATGTGTGAATTATGATTTATTAAATATTAGTTAATTATAATTGTGCATGGTTAGGGTTGTTAACTATTTGACTATACTTGACTTGTTGAACTAGGTTGACAAGTTGACCATCATCATTCCATATGAAAGATACTCTTTGATCCTTGCAAAAGCATTTAATGTGAAATGATAATGGTCATTTCTTGATTAACCATGACAATTATCTTTAGCTAATTATCTATTTTTCATAAATCACATATATGTAAGAAGGTTGCATTATTCTTCTCACTTGATCATTTTCATTCTCTCTCCTTCTCTTCCTCTCTCTCTAGCTCTCCCCTCTCATGAGTTAAGAACCATTTGAGCTTGAGATAATCCCTTCAAAAACACTCTTTACTCTTTCTAAGGTCCTAGGTCTAGCACACCAAGCACCTTAGTTACTTCTAGTTTGAGGTTGGAGCCAAAGGTTGAGGCCCTCGGGTGGATCTTTCTTCGGCAAGAGAAGACGACAAGGAGAACCCGTTCTTTCACTCCAAGGAGCAATGAGAGAATGACTTGAAGACCTAGGTATAACCCCTTTTCCAAGTAGGTAAAATTTTTAGCTTTGTAGTTAGTTTTGTTTAGCAAAGATCCCTCCTTTGGTTAGTCCATGTTGCCTAGTGTTGTAAAAATCAGATTTTTCATAACGTTTCCGCCTCCCCGCAAGCACCGGGGCAGGCAACGTGGACTTACATACAGGGTGATAACTGCCAACATATTGGCTGCAACAATTGCATCGTTTCCAACTCTTAAAACTTTATCATCCATTCTCAGTTCTCTACCTATCTGTAGCTCATGTAACAGATTACATATGTGGGATCCTGATCCGGTATCTCATACACAGGGCGTAGAGGATACTGAGAAACAGTTCTTGGTAATGAACACACCCGAAGAAGATGCATCAACATGCACTTTCTTCGTTTGGGCGGCACGGGAATCCTGGTAACTCCTTATTTCCTGCTCTGTCTTATAACAATTATAAGTTGGAGCGGGACTAATGTTCCCCAGTGCAGTATAACAAGCGGGTTCGGTCTATGCATCCATATTATTATCTTGATTAAGGCGTGACATGGTCACTACCAGGAGAGAGAGAGAAGAAAACACTCTGCATGCGCTCTTACAAGTTTAGATTGGTTATTATTTTATCTAATCAGGATGGCTCCCACTGTTTTTATCAAATCTTCCTTCAAACCCTAAAAGGAAAAACTAGCCGGGATTTGTTACACTCTGCAAGTTCGCCAATCTTTCAGCCAGGCCAGTGCCGGTACTTTGAGGGAGGTTCCCCGTTCTTTTGCACGGACCTAATTAAAATAAACCTCATTTTCCCAGGGGCGTAACCCCGTTGACACCTTTCTAGACACCTACTTGATCGGCTAATTGTAATGTGTAAAACTCTCCCAGGAGTAACTCTTACTCGCAGTAGGTATCGGGATCCAACTATCTCATAGAAGGTATGCAATCTCATTGCAAATTTCAATACTTGAAATTCCCGATAATTTTGCCCCTAGCATCCTATGACCTTGACGAAGGCCAACAAACCATAGGCGGCTAGTCAAGTTCAACCCGTACATTTCATGATTGAATTAAACCCACCCGCACGACCCTTGACGAAGGCCAACAAAGTCGCACGACTACCCTAACTCAATCGCATCATATGCTTAAGCAGATAAGCATAAATAGCTACCGCACACTACGTCTTGACGAAGGCCAACCAACATAGCACGAATACTATGAAGTACTTATCTGAAATGACGGAGGGCTACGACAAGTTTTTAAGAAAACCTTTTTTGTAATGAACTTGATATCGTTGTAGAATCAAATGATTTAAAATGGAGTGTTTTTTAGGCTTTTGCTAGTTTCGCTAAAGTGGTCACTCCAGGTGAAGGGATCTCGGCTCTTTCCTCGTCGAATGAGGTGCAGGATATTCACAATACCGCTATGCAAAGCAAGAACTAGAAAAGAAATCAAAAGACGAAATCGAGGGTTGTAGCATCTACCAGTAACTAAAGAGGTCACTCCCGGTGAAGGGATCTCGGCTCTTTCCTTATCGAATAAGGTGCTGGATATTATACAAGGAATACCGCTATGCAAAGAAACAACTAGAGCTACCTATTTTTGAAAATTCGATTCCACGACATCATTAGGTTTATTTTCTTTCATTAATCTCATTAATGAATGTCCTATCATTTTAAGTTACATTAGCATCACAGATAAATACAACGTACGCTTATGCCATCCGCATTCGCCTCGATGTCCCGTCATGCACCGTTAGGTTAGGTAACTAACGGCAGAGCGGGGCAGGGCTAGCGCGGGTGTAAAACATAAGCAACGTCTATATAATATATCATATATACTATATACAGTATCTATCTCAACATATCAAATGATCACATCACAGATATCGCAGCAGAAAAACAACATATTAAATATTGGATATACTAGGATTTCCGGGTTTATATTAAGCCTGTATAAAATACGGATTCCACGGTCGTGATGAATAACTAAACCCACACCCGTAGACCCCTACGAGAGAGGGAAGCAACTCTACCAATTCTAGAGTTAGGAGACCCTGACTCGACGCCTCGAGATGGTCTCCCACTGGACTCTAGAACCCGGTTACTTGTGCACCCCTCCTTGGGTCTATCCTAATGCGGAAAAATAAATAATATACATCAACGGTGACATCTTCCTCAACCCGGAAGTGCCCTAATAAAAGAATATTACATACAATGAATTTTACATGAATGAAAATGAAAAAAGACTCATCTCATATAAAACCCCCGGCTATTCAAACACGACAATCCAATATAGAAATCCCAGCAACACATAACATCATTATTCATCAACATAAGTAAATATGTGTATCCCAATTTCCGTTGACATATAGCAATGAAACTGGCGATACACCACATATTACACTTACGGTCGCAGAAAAGAAAGTGAAAAACTACAACAATTGGAATTCGCACTGCCCTTAGACATCATAAACTCGGAATATCACATATTCTGGATTTCATGCCTAACAATGAAAATTTTATATTTAGGTCTCAACCATGAAAACACTTTTCAAAGGAAGTCGGGTAATTCTACAAGATTCCCGATTCCGTCCGAGGCCGAAATGTTAAACTTGCACGCAACTGGATATATTCCAATTATTGTATCCCATCACATGATATCCGGAAGACGTTAAACTTTTTGATCGATTCATCAAAGTCCCACAATTTCCCGACAGCTCAACATTTGAGCACAGTTTTAATAATACCCGGAACATGCCACAGTACCTATGGACCAACCGTAGAAGGGCAAACCCAAGCATCATTAATGGAACTACAGAACTGCCACAAACCTTAAGGTTCAAAGAGGTTCCATGGTCATTATGTCGAGTTAGGGTTTCATTCTTCTAGAGGGTCCACAAAATTACTTGCATGTTTTTCCGAATACGTTAAACTTGGAAAAATGGGTGTTTGACATTTGATTGAACTTTTTAACTTCGCCTAGACAATATGTGAAAACCCAAATACAATGTTAAACTACGAATACGAAACACTCTAAATTGCTTATAGTGTAAGATTACATCTCATGCAAAATTAGCAAAAACAAACAACACCTGAAACACCACAATACAGAGATGGGAACATGACATAAATTTGAACACAATCTTCCTATATTGGGCCGACCACAACCCCTATAAGCTCGGCCAAAATCCGAGCTCTGGTCCTAAATTTTTGCCATGTTCTTATAATCTCTCATATATCACTCTGCACTTGTTCTAAAAAATTTTATAGCTCAATTAAAAATCGACAGAATGCAGGTTTTGATGTTTAAAGTTTCGGAGTAGTTTCGATTTTGTAATCTAACAAACACTGTATAGCACTCTAGCCCGGCTCTGATACCACTGTTGGGATTCCTTAGCACCCTACTGGGTTTTCACAGCAACTAACATGCCAAATTTAAAAAATCTAAGGTGCTAATCAATCCTAAGCTAGGATCAAGCTAGAGTAAATAGACAATATAACATGTAATCTACCATTACACTAAGTGAATGAGTAATACAACCTTTGTAGACTGGTCCTTTACTTCTAAAGCTCTGTGTAGTAGTCCCTTCGCTGCGATCGAAGATCTCCCGAACTCTAGCATGGGTTCCCTTGGAGAAATGAACAAGCTTGCTCGAAGTCTTCGAGGCTGAAGATGATCTACGTCGAGGAGACTCAAGCTTATGCTACCTCTTCACTAATTGTGAAATTAGTGAAGCAAACACCCTAAACTAAATGGCAAATAGTAGAGGATGATGAAGTAGGAAGTGGGCTCTCTTTAGATTTATTTTTCTCACAATATTTTCTCACCTTGAGAGCTTTTCTCAAGAGGAAGAAGAAGCTCAAGTGAAGAGATGCGAGAATGAACTCATGAGGTGAGAATAACAACCATGGGTGAGTTAGTGTCATACACTAACCCATGTAGAGAATAAACCATGGGTTACAATAATGGTTAGGTTAATAAATATCTACAAGTAAAACAAAACCAGCGGACTAAGTCAAAGATGCTACAAGCTTCTCCAAGCTTCCAAGCATGTGACAATTTCCACTAATTTGTGAATTACCTAAATAAATAAAAACCTTATCATTATTATAACCATGGTGTAAGTCACATACACCCATCTCTCATGTGGTATCTAGCATGATACAAAAAGTTGTACATTAATATATATCACATATACACTAATGCACACAAGTGAGAAAAAGAAATGTTTAAGTGAGCTAATATTAGTTAATGCAATCTAGTATATCAAATATACAATTATACATTAAATTATTAAATCAACACTTGATTTAATAATCCGGCTATATCACATATAACCGACTAATATCAAATGCAATAACTTATTGAATCAACACTTGATCCGATAATCCGGCTATATCTCATATAACCGATCGATGTCACAAATCGCGAGAATAGAATGCGGTATCACATACGCACATCAATCTCGGTCCTGCACATATCACATATGTGCTCCTACTCCGTTTCCCATGAACCAGGAAACCTCTGTGTAGGACTCTAAAGGCTCGTCAATACGCCGACAGTAGGTGATGATCATATCAAACACCCACAAGCCGTAAGCGGTCTGCTAAACGTAACGGCCACACGGGTATTGAGCGATCAGAAGATCAACAATCAAGACTGCTCATACTCCTGCGAATCCAATCAGTAACACTACCGTACAGTCTGGTCTCTTCGTCTGATATGTCACATATCTCGTCTAGGGGTGGTAAACGTCAGACCCGGGTAACTCGATAAGTCGTGCCGATATGAGGCTCATAACGGGTCAAGAAACCACTGGTAACACTTACCAGTAAATCTCTGAATCATCCCTGGCCAGGGACTTCCTGTTATAGTCAATCGAGCATAGCGCAACATCAACCCCCAATACCGGGAGAGACGAATCCCCTCCTATCGCTCATTGCCTCCATGTGATTCGGGACTGTACCCAAAAGACACCGTTTTGCACGTTCTTTTGAACGTGGTAACGTAGAAATCAAAGCACAGTGGGAATCACACAAGACTCTATGACGATCTCGGGTCGACAGACTAACCTGTACCAGTGTCACCAGAGAACTGCCATCTGACGTGAGGTATAATACCATCTATGAGTTCTCAGCGAGTCCGTCCAGTGTACCCAGTCTCCACTGAGAACCCGTATATCATCTCTGATGTCAAACACCAATGGATATGGGGTCATCCATTGCCCATCTACATGGGTCGAGAAGCTATACGCTAGTCTACTCTGGTATATCGATGCCCCATCTCGATACACCCACGACTAGGGAGATTAAAGGATGTACTTACCGACTACCTTTGTCCCACTAGTATGATCTGCATCATAATCTAGGTAGTCAAGTATGCATCCTAAGGGCTTTACCAACATGTAACATAGAGAAAATCAGTGTACATGTTAAGATAAAGAGTAACCAAATAGCATACTATCATGTCGAGCAAAAAATTCCTCCCTATATATGTCCAAGCATCCACTACAATATACATCTCATGTACAGTAATGGCCTCTAGGGCATACATATAACTAACAGGACCAAGGTGAGTAGATGTATATCTACGTGGAAAGTCGGGTGGATGACGTATAGCACCCCCGCAAACATAGAATAGTGTTATTACCATGTAAATCATGACTTTAGAGGTAACATTGGATACTTAGCGAGTAGGGTAATTTAGTAGACCTTAGGTTAGATTAGGTTGATTTAGGAAGGCATATGCAAAGAATGGTTACCTTGGAGGAAACTCGTAGGTTACATGCAGACACACACACGTACACACATACACTTGACTTGATGTATATGTGTATATATATATGTGTGTGTGTGTGTGTAGGTTTCTACACACACACACAACATATACACGTGATATGAAGATGGAATATGATACTTGGATGTGAGTCGATATGATCGGGCTTGATGCCGTGAGAATTTTGAGATATGATTTAAGTCGTGATATGATATATGACATGATATTTTAGTGGATCATTTGGCGATGTGTATTCACACAGACGATGATATATGTTTGATGATATTGGAATGTATACGATTGTAGTACAGTATCCCTGATCATGACATTGTTGATCATGATGACATTTGAACGACAATGTATATATGATAGTTGACCCGTACCCTCGATTTTGGGGGTGTCGTATGATGGATTTTACCGTACGAGGTATAAATATGATGATTGATCCGCACTCTTGATTTGAGGATGTCGTACTATGTATTATACAGTACGTGACGCTATCGAGGCTGGATCGCCGACTATTAGATATATCGACTCAGAAATTAGGTGGATTTTCCTAACCCTTTCGACCAGCTTCTTTAGTTTAGTCCCGTAGTCGTTTAGGTAGATGCTAGTTTAAGATCGAGTCATACCTATTTACAAAACCAACGAATCATGAGCATTTTCAAAAAGACAACCCGAGGGATACTGCAGATTTTTCAAAGGACGTATCGTTTCTCAAAAACACGGTAGCCCCTATTTTTCTAAAAACAACGATTCGCGCTATTTCAAACACCAAAATGGTTTGACTCGTATATTAGAAATGTATATCCTTCAGTGTTGTGATTATTACTCATTCTCTGTTATATTCATGCTATTCTCTTTACATTACATGATTTTACATGCGTTTCTTAACTATCATGTGATAGTATGCTATCCGGTTGCTCTTTATCTTAACATGTATACTTGTCTCTTGATACTGTCTTATAGTTACATGTTGGTAAAGCCCTTAGGATGTGTACTTGACTACCAGGACTATGATGCAGATCATACTAGTGGGGCCATGGTAGTCCATAAGTACATCTTTTAATGTTCCTAGTCGTGGGTGTATCGAGACAGGGCATCGATATACCAGAGTAGACTAGCGTACAAGCTTCTCGACCCATGAGATGGGGGATGAATGATCCCATATCCATTGGAGTTTGACATCAGAGATGGTATACGGGTGCTCAGTGGAGATTGGGTACACTGGACGGACTCACCGAGAACTCCCAGATGGTATTATACCTCACGTCAGATGGCAGTTCTCTGGTGACACTTGTGCATGTTAGTCTGTAGACCCGAGATCGTCATAGAGTCTTGTGTGATTCCCACTATGCTTTGATTTCCACCTTACCACGTCCAAGAGGGCGTGCAAAACGGTGGTTTTTGGGTGCAGTCCCGAGTCACATGGAGGCAATGAGCGATAGGAGGGGTTTCGTCTCTCCCGGTATTGGGGGATGATGTTGCGCTGTGCCGATGTGAGGCTCATAACGGGTCGAGAAACTACTGATAACACTTACCAGTAAATCTCTAAATCAGCCCTGGCCAGGGACTTCCCTGTTATCGCCAATCGAGCACAGCGCAACATCAACCCCCAATACCGGGAGAGACGAAACCCCTCCTATCGCTCATTGCCTCCATGTGACTCGGGACTATAGCCAAAAACCACTGTTTTGCACGCCCTCTTGGACGTGGTAAGGTGGAAATCAAAGCACAGTGGGAATCACACAAGACTCTATGACGATCTCAGGTCTGCAGACTAACCTGGACAAGTGTCACCAGAGAACTGCCATCTGACGTGAGGTATAATACCATCTGGGAGTTCTCGGCGAGTCCGTCCAGTGTACCCAGTCTCTACTGAGCACCCGTATACCATCTCTGATGTCAAATACCAATGGATATGGGATCATCCATCGCCCATCTCATGGGTCGAGAAGCGTATACGCTAGTCTACTCTGGTCTATCGATGCCCTGTCTCGATACACCCACGACTAGGAACATTAAAGGATGTACTTATGGACTACCATGGCCCCACTAGTATGATCTGCATCATAGTCTTGGTAGTCAAGTACACATCCTAAGGGCTTTACCAACATGTAACTATAAGACAGTATCAAGAGACAAGTATACATGTTAAGATAAAGAGCAACCGGATAGCATACTATCATATCGAGCAAGAAATTCCTCTCTATATATGTCCAAGTATCCAATATAATATACATCATCTGTACAATACTGGCCTTTAGGGCATACATACAACTAACAATCTCCCACTTGCACTAGGGCCAGGTGCTGTAGTATCGCATACCAAGCATCCCGAAGAGTCTCTCAAACTGTATCTGGAGAATGTCCTTCGTGAGTGGATCCGCAGTGTTGTTCTTCGTGTCAACCCTCCCGACCTCGATCTCCCGGTACCCAGTCTCCACTGAGCACCCGTATACCATCTTTGATGTCAAACACCAATGGATATGGGATCATCCATCGCCCATCTCATGGGTCGAGAAGCGTATACGCTAGTCTACTCTGGTATATCGATGCCCTATCTGGATACACCCACGACTAGGAACATTAAAGGATGTACTTATGGACTACCATGGCCCCACTAGTATGATCTGCATCATAGTCCTGGTAGTCAAGTACATATCCTAAGGGCTTTACCAACATGTAACTATAAGACAGTATCAAGAGACAAGTATACATGTTAAGATAAAGAGCAACCAGATAGCATACTATCATATCGAGCAAGAAAATCCTCTCTATATATGTCCAAGCATCCAATATAATATACATCATCTGTACAATACTGGCCTCTAGGGCATACATACAACTAACAATCTCCCACTTGCAGTAGGGCCAGGTGCTGTAGTATCGCATACCAAGCATCCCGAAGAGTCTCTCAAACTGTATCTGGGGAATGGCCTTCGTGATTGGATCCGCAGTGTTGTTCTTCGTGTCAACCCTCCTGACCTCGATCTCCCGGCGATCAACTATCTCCCGGATCAGGTGATACCGCCGCAGAATATTCCTGGATCTCTGATGGGACCTGGGTTCCTTGGCCAAATCCACCGCTCCATTATTATCACAATTAAAAGTTATTGGATGCTCAATGGATGGAACTACTCCAAGTTCAGTAATGAACTTCTTGATCCAGACAGCCTCCTTGGCAGCATCGTTGGCAGCGATGTATTCAGCCTCCATCATCGAGTCAGCCACGGTTTCCTGCTTGGAACTCTTACAGCTAACCGCCCCTCCGTAAAGAGTAAAGACAAATCCCGAGTGCGACTTAGAGTCGTCCTTATCACTCTGGAAGCTCGAATCGGTAAAGGACTCCACTTGGAGTTCTCCATTACCATACACCAAGAGCATCTCTTTAGTCCTTCGCAAGTACTTGAGAATGCTCTTCACAGCTGTCCAGTGACTCTCTCCAGGATCAGCTTGATACCTACTCACTACACTTAGTGAGTGTGCTACATCGGGTCTGGTACATAGCATCGTGTACATGATAGAGCTTACAGCCGAAGCATAGGGTATCCCTTGCATGCGAGCTCTCTCCAAATCAGTCTTGGGAGACATCTCTTTGGAGAGAGTGAGTCCAGAGATCGTGGGTAAGTTCCCACGCTTGGATTCTTGCATACTAAACCTCTTTAGTATGGTGCCAATTGTTGGAGATAGTGCCCTCAGAGTCAATTATTGGATCACAGGCACGTGATTGCAATGATTGAGGGAGGACCTATCCCGGTAGGATAGTCTTACTCAAGATGATAGTATGCTATCTGGTTTATCTTTATCATCGTGTACTGCTTTAGGTGACCTTACGAGTCGCTATTACACATTGATAGAGCCCCTAGGATTCTTGCTTGACTACCAGCAGTATGAGGGCGATCATATACGTGGGAGCTGGGGTCTATAAGCACATCCTTAAGAGGTCCCTAGTCGAGGGAGTTTCGAGACAGGGCATCGATACTCCAGAGTAGACTAGTGTATACAGTCGAGACCCCGACGAGGGGCGGTGGCCGGTCTCACAAACCACTGGTGTCAGTTGGTTCACCTAAGATGTATACAGGTGCTCATTGGGTTATGAGTACACCGGACTGGACTCGCCGGGAACATGCTAGTTGGTCTTATACCTGACGTCAGATAGCAGTTCCCTGGTGACATGTGTACAGGTTAGTTCATCGACCTGAGATCGTCATTTGTCTCGTGTGAGTTCCCACTGTGCTTTGATTACTACCCTACCACGCTCAAAGGAGACGTGCAAACAGGTTTTAGTTGGGTACAGTCCCGAGCCACATGGAGGCAGTGAGCGGATCTGCAGGGGTTCGTCTCTCCCGGTATTGGGGGTGAGGTCACGCTGTGTCTAGGAGAGCCATTACACGAAGTCCTTGGCTAAGGCAGGAGATTTACTGGTAGGTATTCCAGTAGTATCTCAAGTGTTCTGGGCTACTCTCCGACACGACTTGTACCGCTTTTGGGGGTCTGACTTTTACCAACCCCCTAGGCCCGCCATGCGATGCTCATAGACGAACGGACCGGACTGTACGGATATTGTCACTGACAGGCTCAGTAGGGTGTCAGGATGACTTCGCTCATCGACGTCCATTTTGGTCAATAGCTGGTAGCCCGTCACGTATGGCTAATACCTCTAACGTGCTAGTGGTTAAATCCACAGCCATAGTATTAACGAGTCTTTAGAGTCCACCACACACAGTTACTCAGGTTTCGGGCGAAATGCTGTAGAGGCCGTATGGAGATATGGCAGGGTTCGATCAGATACGTGCGGTATTGCACGGATCGTGATCGGACGGGTTTTACCAGCGGGCTTTGGTTTAAACCGGATCCTAGTATTAGACAGTGTAGTTTTGTCTCTCTGCATTTGTATTCAGTAGGAATACAGATGCGGGCATGTATATGCAGTCGCGGGGTTTTCCTGTAATTTATTACGGGATCAGTTTTCTGAGGTTGCCAGTTTGTATTCCGTTCCGGCCAGTTTTCCTTTGTTCTTTCACGGCCGGACTTTCTGATTGAAGAGGGTTATTTGCAAGTTTGCAAATAACTTATTATGGAGGGGTTTCTTTCTTTTTGTGGCATCATGATGGTTATTGAATCATGAGATTCCTTTTGGGTCTTTCCTTGCATTTATTGAGAAGGGAAATGAAAAGATTGAGAGAAGAAATTGATGTGAGCCTTTTTCCTCTTTTTCCTCCACTTCTTTGCACTTGGTTTTTTCTCTCCTCCACCATTCCAAGAAGAGGCCGGCCACTTCAAGGAGGGAGAGAGGGAGAAGTTGATTTTTAAGGGTGTGGTATTTTTCTTCATCTCATATCTTGCTAGGAAAAATGAAAGCACCATTTTTCATTATCTTCATTCCTCCACATCCATGGCAACATAAACCCCAAAGAGACATAGCCTACTTCACTACATCTACAGCAAATCTTGGACCCGTCGGCTAGCCAACTTCGCGCCGGAGTTGCCTCGGTCCAGAGGTGGGAGCCCGTAAAAGAATCCGGCTACGTGGTGCCCTTTCCGACGAGGAGGTGACGGACGGAGATTCCGCGGGAGATCGTAGTGGAGACGAAGACCGAAAGACACAGATCGCTTGGTATAACTCTCTACCCATCTTTTTGTTTGCTAGTAGCAAGGTTAATGGCCCGATCCGGGTTTTTTTTATGTGCGGTGGTGCCGGTTTGCTGGTTTGCAAAGTTTTTCGTTTCCGCGTTTCCGCCGTCGGATCGACGGCCGGGGAGCCGCCGTGCACTTACATTGGTATCAGAGCCACGCCGTTAACCTAGTCTAGCTTGCTCTAGTATGTTTAAAACTCGATCGAACAAAAATCCCAAAAACCGTATTTTCAGTGCACTGGTTTCTGTTGAAATTTTTTTAGCTCTAAAAATTTTTCAGGTTGTTGCAGAAACACAAGAAAGCAATTCTAATAATTCAGGGAAAATTCGATGAAAAGATTCCTTAGTACGACCGCGGAAACGCGGCCAAACCCTTGGTTTGGCCGCGGTTCCGCGGTGGGAAAGTGCTATCTTTGCACCAAATTTTTCCAGTGGGCTTTTGAAAAGGAAATAGGGGTTTTGGGACATTCTTTTTGGGCCCAGATTTTCTGTAAGTGCTACAGTACTGCTTGGGGCCCACTTCGGTGAATTTGTTCGATCGGATATTTTAAACATGTTAGTTCACAGTATTTACATTATATCTGCGACCGTGAATGTCATTTGATCGGTAAATCCTGTCTAACTGCTATAGCCCATTTAGACGGATTTGCGAACGTGACATTCACGTTGATGTTCTGTGTTGTGCTGTGATGTTGCGGATTGGTCGTGGGGGATAGCCTGGATGCAATGTTAGTACAATTTGGTTTATTATGTACATTTGATATTGCGGGGCGAGCGTCCGACATGTGGACTGCCGTCACTGCCTGTATGTATTATTCTTTTGGGGCACGACCGGGTCGAGGTCGATGTACCCGTTGTATATTTTACTTTCTGTACTAGGATTACCCCGCGGAGGGGTGCACGGATAGCCGGGTTCTAGAGGGCAACGGGCCCGCATCTCATGGCATTGAGTCGGAGGGGGCTTCACTCTAGAATTGGCGGGCTGTTCGCCAAACTCGTAGGGGGTACAGGTTGACCCAGGAGGGGTGCCCAAGTTAACGGATTCCGTGAAGTGCTGGGTGGTCCATTCACGTTGCTGAAGGGGGCCGCCTCGCTTCAGGTTTTGGCGGGTAACTTGCCGCGCCCGTAGGGGTCTAGGATTTTCATTGCACAGGCTATCCACACGACCAGGGGAACGTCGGGTTTCAGTAGCGGCTCTATGAAACCCGGGGATCCCAGATATCTGTATTGTTCTGTGATGCTGTACATTTCTGTGATGTTGCATTTTATCACGCCTTGAGTGAAATATTATATATTGATATATATACTAGTAGATGTTGTATATGTTTTGCATCCGCGCTAGTCCAGTCCCCGCTCTGTCGTTAGTTAAGTAACCTAACGGGTGATGACGGGACCCAGTGGCGAATGCGGATGGCATATACGTACATCATTATTTTCGTTCTTTTGTGGTGTGATCAATTGATGGGACTGCGTTGATTCGGATCAATGCAAGATAAACAAACCTATTCTGATGTTGTTGGAACACTTTTCAAAAAGCTGTTATTGCAAGGACGTTCTCTTTTGTTTTGCATCGTGGTATTCAGTTGGAATATCCTGCTCCTCAGTCGACGAGGCAAGGGCCGAGATCCCTTCACCGGGAGTGACCCCTTGGACAGAAGTTTACGTCAGGGCAATAACTTCACTATAGCCGATTACTTTTGCTTTGCATCGTGGTATTCAGTTGGAATATCCTGCACCTCATTCTACGGGGAAAGAGCCGAGATCCCTTCACCGGGAGTGACCTCTTTAGCAAAGGTTTTCGCCACTATATTTTTATAAAAGCTATCCGGTTCATTCAACGATTTCAAGTTCATTACGTTAAAGGTTTTTCGCCAAAAACCATTCGTAGCCCTCCGTCATTTCAGGAAGGTAGCACATAGTATTCATGCTATGTATGTTGGCCTTCGTCAAGGCATAGTGTATGGTAGTTATTTGTTACTTTTCTGCAGCATAGATAGATGCGTTGGTTTGGGACAGTCGTACTACTATTTTGGCCTTCGTCAAGGGTATGTACGGGCGGGTTCAAATTAACCTGGACAATGACGGGTAGAACTTGACATGTGACTTATGATATGTTGGCCTTCGTCAAGGTCATAAGAGCATGGGGCAAAAATCCACATCGGGAGTTTCTAAAGAAACTGAAACTTGCCAGATATGCGCATACCTTCTGGAGTGTGATAACGTGAGCGGATTCCGTCACGTTATCATGCGATGATAGTAGGATCCCGATTCCTACTGATGAGTTGGTTTACTCCTCGGGTGATCCCGACTAATTCTTCTTTCAGGTTTGGAGAAGAATTTGACGTTACAGTGGGAGGTTTCCTGATTAGATAAATTGGTAACCATTCTGATCTAGGTTAGAGTGCACGCTGAGTGTTTCTTTTCTCTCTCTCTTTGGCAGCGACCATTGACCCGACCCTAGACTATGACTCAGTGACCAAGTTGACCGAACCTTCTTAACACTGGCTTTTAGATTGTCAGAGTTGCAAACCTCATTGCCACTCCTACTTATACCCTTTTCTCCAGGGCACCCCGTATTACTACGAACGCCCACTTCCATTGGACAAAACCATCATATGGTTATATACGAACTCGAAGAAGTTCGAGGATGGATTCCGGTTCTGGAGAAAATGAATAGGACTATTCAGTTGTCTTTTCCTTTTACCTTCTCTCAGGCTGCGAGTACTCCTTGGTTTAGGAGATAGTACACCTATTACGCAAATTGGATAGTATTCTTCCAAACCTTAGGCTGGTGTCGAACGGTAGGGAATGAAGAAAACCAATTAGCCTAAATGGTGTACAGAAGGTATTAAGTTAAGACAAAGAAAGGGATTAGTAAGAGGGCAAAGTAAATTGCGACTGCTATTCACGACCAAACCAAACATTTCTTCGCCAATCCTAAATCACCTTTGTATTTCTCCAGGACACTCCGTATCACTACGAAGATCCACAGTTTATTTGGATAATCCATCGTATGGTTATATACGAACTCGAAAGGAACTTGTTCCAGTTCGGGGATGGATTTTGGTTCAGGAGAAATAGGAATAAGATTTATTCGGTTGTCTTTTATCTTCACCTTCTCTCGCATTGCGAGTGTTCCTAGGATTAGGACAGTACACCCATTATGCTTATTGGATAGTCTTCTTCCAAACCATAAGCTGGTGCCGAACGGTAGGGAGGGAAGAAAACCATTTGGCCTAAAGGGGTGTGCAGAAGGTAATGACTAAAGACATATAAAGGCATTTGGAGAGGTGGCAAAGAATTAAACGGTTACAGTTGTGAATCTGGATAATGGAAGAGGCAAAGAATTATACGGTATCACACGGGCTGTGAGTATGCGACATCGCAATAATTAGCCTTGAGTGCAAGTGGGAGATTGTTGGAGATAGTGCCCTCAGAGTCAATTATTGGATCACAGGCACGTGATTGCAATGATTGAGGGAGGACCTATCCCGGCAGGACAGTCTTACTCAAGATGATAGTATGCTATCTGGTTTATCTTTATCATCGTGTACTGCTTTAGGTGACCTTACGGTCGCTATTACACATTGATAGAGCCCCTAGGATTCTTGCTTGACTACCAGCAGTATGAGGGCGATCATATACGTGGGAGCTGGGGTCTATAAGCACATCCTTAAGAGGTCCCTAGTCGAGGGAGTTTCGAGACAGGGCATCGATACTCCAGAGTAGACTAGTGTATACAGTTGAGACCCTGACGAGGGGCGGTGGCCGGTCTCACAAGCCACTGGTGTCAGTTGGTTCACCTAAGATGTATACAGGTGCTCTTGGGTTATGAGTACACCGGACTGGACTCGCCGGGAACATGCTAGTTGGTCTTATACCTGACGTCAGATAGCAGTTTCCTGGTGACATGTGTACAGATTAGTTCATCGACCTGAGATCGTCATTTGTCTCGTGTGAGTTCCCACTGTGCTTTGATTACTACCCTACCACGCTCAAAGGAGACGTGCAAACAGGTTTTAGTTGGGTACAGTCCCGAGCCACATGGAGGAAGTGAGCGGATCTGCAGGGGTTCGTCTCTCCCGGTATTGGGGGTGAGGTCACGCTGTGTCTAGGAGAGCCATTACACGAAGTCCTTGGCCAAGGCAGGAGATTTACTGGTAGGTATTCCAGTAGTATCTCAGGGTGTTCTGGGCTACTCTCCGACACGACTTGTACCGCTTTTGGGGGTCTGACTTTTACCAACCCCCTAGGCCCGCCATGCGATGCTCATAGACGAACGGACCGGACTGTACGAATATTGTCACTGACAGGCTCAGTAGGGTGTCAGGATGAGTTCGCTCATCGACGTCCCTTTTGGTTAATAGCTGGTAGCCCGTCACGTATGGCTAATACCTCTGACGTGCTAGTGGTTAAATCCACAGCCATAGTATTGACGAGTCTTTAGAGTCCACCACACACAGTTACTCAGGTTTCGGGCAAAACGTTGTAGAGGCCGTATGGAGATAGGGTAGGGTTCGATCAGATACGTGCGGTATTGCACGGATCGTGATCGGACGGGTTTTACTAGCGGGCTTTGGTTTAAGACGGATCCTAGTATTAGACAGTGTAGTTTTGTCTTTCTGCATTTGTATTCAGTAGGAATACAGACGCGGACATGTATATGCAGTCGCGGGGTTTTCCTGTAATTTATTACGGGATTAGTTTTCTGAGGTTGCCAGTTTGTATTCCGTTCCGGCCAGTTTTCCTTTGTTCCTTTACGGCCGGACTTTCTGATTGAAGGGGGTTATTTGCAAGTTTGCAAATAATTATTGTGGAGGGGTTTCTTGCTTTTTGTGGCATCATGATGGTTATTGAATCATGAGATTCCTTTTGGGTCTTTCCTTGCATTTATTGAGAAGGGAAATGAAAAGATTGAGAGAAGAAATTGATGTGAGCCTTTTTCCTTTTTTTCCTCCACTTCTTTGCACTTGGTTTTTTCTCTCCTCCACCATTCCAAGAAGAGGCCGACCACTTCAAGGAGGGAGAGAGGGAGAAGTTGATTTTTTAGGGTGTGGCATTTTTCTTCATCTCATTTCTTGCTAGGAAAAATAAAAGCACCATTTTTCATTATCTTCATTCCTCCACATCCATGGCAACATAAACCCCAAAGAGATATAGCCTACTACACTACATCTACAGCAAATCTTGGACGCGTCGGCTATCCAACTTCGCGTCCGAGTTTCCTCGGTCTAGAGGTGGGAGCCCGTAAAAGAATCCGGCTACGTGGTGCCCTTTTCGACGAGGAGGTGACGGACGGAGATTCCGCGGGAGATCAGAGTGGAGACGAAGACCGAAAGACACGGATCGCTTGGTATAACTCTCTACCCATCTTTTTGTTTGCTAGTAGCTAGGTTAATGGCCCAATCCGGGATTTTTGTGCGCGGTGGTGCCGGTTTGCTGGTTTGCAAAGTTTTTCATTTTCGCATTTCCGGCGTCGGATCGACGGCCGGGGCGCCGCCGTGCACTTACACCAATGTACCTGGATTGGGACAATCCCAATATCCTTTTAGATCTATCTCTATAGATCATAATTCCCAGTACGCAGGAGGCATCACCTAGATCTTTCATTGAGAATCTTTATGATAAGAAGAGCTTGACCGATTGCAGCATAGGAATGTCATTTCCTATCAAGAGTATGTCGTCCACATACAATACGAGGAAGACAACCTTACTCTCTGCCACCTTCTTGTAGATACAAGGTTCATCTACGTTTTTGACGAAATCAAACTCTTTGATAACGACGTCAAAGCAGATGTTCCAACTCCGCGATGCTTGCTTTAATCCATAAATGGATTTAAGCAGTTTGCACACCTTCCCGCTGCTCCCACTATCTACGAAGCCCTCTGGCCGAGTCATGTACACGCACTCTTCTAAATCACCGTTTAGAAAGGCGGTCTTAACATCCATTTGCCAGATTTCGTAGTCATGATATGCAGCGATGGCAAGCATGATCTGGATGGATTTAAGCATAGCTACTGGAGAAAAGGTTTTGTCATAGTCCACACCTGGTCTTTGACGAAAACCCTTTGCAACAAGTCTAGCTTTGAAAGTCTCCACTTTCCCATCTACACCAAGTTTTTTCTTGAAGATCCACTTTCTCCAAATAGGTTTTACCTCTTCAGGAGCATCTTCCAAAGTCCATACTTTTTTGGTGTACATGGATTCCATCTCGGACCGCATTGCATCCAGCCATTTCACTGAGTCCCCACTCGTGATGGCCTGCTCGAAGCTAGTTGGGTCATCATCAACCATGATGCAATCCTCGCTCCCACCATCCATGAGAAAACCGTATCACCTCTTAGGTGGGTGAGAAACCCTAGTAGATCGGCGGAGTGGCTGGGGTTCATCGGGAACCACTGAATCCTCTGGTTCCATTAAATCTTCAGTTTGAGTTTGTGTAGCCGGAATTTCTTCCAGTTCTACCTCGTCGCCACTAATTTCTTTTGTAAGAAATTCCTTTTCTAAAAAGTTGGCATGTCGACAAACAAACACTTTTTGTTCCTCAGTATGGTAGAAAAGATATCCATGTGAATGTTTGGATATCCCACAAACTTGCATAGAACTGACCGTGCCTCAAGTTTGTCCTGATTTTGCCTTTTGACATAGGCCGGAAAACCCCATATCTTAACTCGTTTAAGACATGGTCTCTTCCCACTCCATATCTCATATGGTGTGGTAGGTACAGATTTAGATGGAACTTGATTCAATAGGTATGCTGCTGTTTCCAGCGCATACCCCCAGAAGGAAATTGGTAACTCAGCTGTGCTCATCATAGAGCGCACCATATCTAATAGGGTGCGGTTCCTTCGTTCCGATACACCGTTGTGCTGTGGTGTATATGGAGGAGTTGGCTGAGAGAGAATCCCATTCACATTTAGGAAGTCCAGGAATTCATTGCTCAAGTACTCACCTCCTCGATCAGATCGATGGATTTTAATACTTTTCCCGGTTTTGTTCTCGACTTCTTGTTTATATTCTCTAAATTTCTCAAAAGCTTCTGATTTGTGTTTCATCAGGAACACATACCCGAATCTAGAGAGATCGTCAGTGAATGTAATGAAGTACGAAGAACCATCCCTGGCATGCGTAGACATGGGACAGCATACATCATTATGTACCATTCCTAAGAGTTCTTTAACTCTTTCTCCGTGTCCCGTAAACGGAGTTTTGGTCATCTTGCCTTTGATACATGACTGGCAAGTGTCATAAGATGAAAATTCAAACGGATTCAAATATCCATCCTTATGCAACTTAGCTAGTCGTGTCGCATTGATGTGACCCAGTCTACAATGCCACAAGAAGGATTCGTTCATTTCTGAACTCTTCCTCTTGTGTGTGTTTGTTATGCTCAGAACTGTTGATTGATTTAGAACATAAATGCCATTGCACAACGTGCCTGATCCAACCAACTTTTGGTTTAGAAAAATGTTCATAACATTATCCTGTAATACAAAATTATATCCTTCTTTACTCAACAAAGAAACCGATATAATGTTGCATATCAGGTTCGGTATGTAATAGCATTCATTCAGAATCAATGTATTACCAGTTGGCAATACAAGGTGATATTCCCCGACGGTTTTAGCTGCAACAATTGCACCATTTCCAACCCTTATGTCTTTATCACCTTCTCCAAGTTCTCTACCTTTCCTAAGCCCATGTAACTGATTACATATATTGGATCCTGACCCGGTGTCTAATACCCAGGACGTAGAGCAAATGGAGAAACAGTTCTCTGTAACGAACACACCCGAAGAAAATGCACCAACATGTACTTTCTTCATTCAGATGGCATAGGAATCCTGGTATTCCTCTATATCCTGTTCAGTCTTATAACTTTTATAAGAAAGAACGGAACCAACGTTCCCCAGCACAGTATAACATGCAGGTTCGGTCAATACATCCATATTATTATCTTTATTAAGGCATGATATAGCCGCTACCTGGAGAGAGAGAGAGAAGAAAACACTTTAGCGTATGCTCATGCAAGATCAGATTATTATTTTATCTAATCAGGATGGCTCCCACTGTTTTTATCAAATCTTCCTTCAAACCCTAAAAGGAAAGACTAGCCAGGATTAATTACACCCTACAACTTCGCCAATCTTTCAGCCAGGCCAGTGTCGGTACTTTGAGGGAGGTTCCCCGTGCTTTCGCACGGACCTAATTAAAGTAAACCTCGTTTTCCCAGAGGCGTAACCCCGTTGACACCTTTCTAGACACCTACTTGATCGGCTAATTGTCCTGTGTAAAACTCTCCCGGGAGTAATAATTACTCGCAGTGGTATCAGAGCCTAGCTAGAGCATTAGGCGACGTGTATACGAAGTTAAAACTCCGAACGAACTCCGAATCGACGAAATATACCCTTCTCTGGACATTTTTTAAAAACTGTGATTTTTCTGTATTAAAAATACCTAAAAAATTCAGCAGGGAAATATAAACATTGCAGTGAAAACCGAGGGCATAATCCCTACAAACCGCCGCGAAACCGCGGCCGTACCGCGCTTGGGCCGCGTATCCGTGGCAGTAAAGAGGATTTGTACACTCGGTTTAGCACAGTAATGTCTGTAGGCAAAATTGCTAATTTCTGGGTATTTTTAATTTGAATCAAATGTTGAGTGTTCTGGGGTTTATTTTGTATTCGTTGATTCGATCAGAAAATTTAATTTCGTTATGTTTTTTCGGATAATTTAGAAAGTATTAAGCATTCGAACGGATATCAATAACTCACTTTTGATACCACTTTAGGGTTACTAGGCACTCTAACAAGGTACTACAAGGCATCAACCATGCTCGATTAAAATTTTAGCCGTGCCTAACAACCCTAAACAAGATCTGGGCTAGACTATTAGGCTATCACATGCAAGTAAATAACTTTTACTACTAAGTGAATACGAAATACAACCTTTGTAGATCGGTCCTTCACTTCTAAAGCTCCTTGTTGTAGTCCCTTCGCTGCGATCATGGTTCTCCCGGGCTCTTGCATGGCTTCACGAGGCGAATGAAGCGTCCTTGCTTGAAGTCTTCGAGGCCGAAGATGATCTACGTCGAGGGAATACCAACTTAAGCTACTACTTCACTAACTAGAGAATTAGTGAAGCAAACACCCAAAACTAAAGTGCTAGTCTAGTAGAGGATGGGGAAATAGGAAGTGGGTTTTATTTAGAATTTTATTTCTCACAATCTTTCACTCTCTTTTCAAAACCCTAGCAAGCTTTTTCTTTTTGCTCAAAGAATAAGAAGATGAACAAAAGAAAAAGATGAGGATAATTATCAAGTGAGTGAGCTAACCATGGGTGAGTGAGTATCATATACTAACTCATGTAGAGACATAACCATGGCTAATCCAAATGGTTAGGTTAAGAAAGATCTAAAGTAAAGACAAAGTTAGTGGACTTTGTCAAAGCAAAGCAAGCTTCTACAAGCTTCATGCTCTTTCCAAATCTCCACTAATTTTGTAATTACCTTAAATAATTATAACCCACCATAATAAATAGAATGGTGTATGTCTTACACACCCATGAAAGATGTATCATCAACCATGATACAAAATGATAACACATTTTAATATATATCTCATATATACTAAAGTTGTGCACATGTGAGAAAAATCCTTAAGTGAACAAATGTTAGTTAATGTAAATTAGTATATCATATATACAATTATACACTAAATTATTAAATAAACACTTGATTTAATAATCCGGATATATCTCATATAACCGACTAACATCCAATGTATCGACTTATCGAATCAACACTTGATTCGATAACCCGGCTATATCACATATAACCGACCGATACAAAAAGTCGCGAGAATAGAATACGGTATCATATACACGCATCATTCTCGGTCCCGCACATATCACATATGCGTTCCTATTTCGTTTTGCCTGAGCCAGTAAAACCTCTATGTAAGACTCTAAAGACTCGTCAATACGCCGGCAGTAGGTGATGATCACATCAAGCACCCACAAGCCGTCAGCGGTACTAGCTGGACGTAACGGCTACCCGGGTATTGAGCGATCAGAAGATCAACAAGCAAGCCCGCTCCAACTCCTGTAAAAGCCTAATGGTAACACTTCCCGTACAGTCCGGTCTCCTTGTCTGATATGTCGCATATCAAGTCTAGGGGTCGTAAACGTCAGACCCCAATAACCGATAAGTCGTGCCGATGTGAGTCTCATAACGGGTCGAGAAACTACTGGTAACACTTACCAGTAAATCTCTAAATCAGCCCTGGCCAGGGACTTCCCTGTTATGGCCAATCGAGCACAGCGCAACATCAACCCCCAATACCGGGAGAGACGAAACCCTTCCTATCGCTCATTGCCTCCATGTGACTCGGGAGAGGACCTAACTTTTGAGGAGCGACCGGTTGAAATCAAGGATCGAAGGGAAAAGGTTCTTAAGAACAAGGTTATCCCCCTTGTGCTAGTTTCTTGGGGTAATCGATCGCATGGAGAATCCACTTGGGAGCGAGAAGACGAGATCCGACAGAAGTTTCCTCACCTTTTCCTGTAGCTATCTATCTTGTATTCTTGGAATTTCGAGGACGAAATTCTTTTTGTAGTTGGGTATGGTGTAACACCCGAGCCCAATAATACTATTTCTGTTACTGGTTGAGTGTTTGATATTGCTCATTTCATTTATCTTGCTTGTTTGGTTCTTATTGCAAAATTTTAACCGGCTAAGTCAGTTTTGCATATAACAAATTTTAACACCTAAAGTAAAATTAAAAATATCCATATTGGCCTACTCGTCACCCCTAGCCGCGTGGTAGCGTCCGCGCGTCGAATTTTCATCCCGTTCGGTGAAACGGGCGAGT
The DNA here is from genome assembly GCA_030015575.1 of Agapanthus africanus. NCBI lineage: Eukaryota > Viridiplantae > Streptophyta > Magnoliopsida > Asparagales > Amaryllidaceae > Agapanthus > Agapanthus africanus. The sequence continues at coordinate 217,222,040 of JASDDO010000004.1, forward strand.
TTGGACGGCTACGCGCGCGTGCAAGTGTCCGACTTGGGGGCATGCTTTTTAATCATAAAACATCTCATTTTAAAATTTGGAAACCACTTAAAATCCTATTATTTAGATTTCAAATTTTTTGGCGCAACCCGGACGCGATTTGGAAATGTTTCATTTAGCGCCAAAATCCCAATTTAATTAAATATTCTAAACTATAATATATATTCAAAACTTTAATCTGTTACGTATAAATCATTTAAATATTTATGAAATCTTTTTAAAAATTCTTTCTTTTTCTCGCCTGGCCAATCACGAGGGGTTTAAACCCTCGTGGGCCCCGCCTCCATCCCTCTCTCTACCTCTCTATCTCTCCTCTCTCTTTCCCTGTCTCTATCTCTCTCTTCCTCACATCTCTCTCTTTCTCTCTCTAATCTGATCTCTCTCTCTCTCTAACCCTCTCTCTCTCTATCCCTATATATATTACGCCTTCGTCTTCTTTCCCAGAACCATCACGTGAAACCCCACCGGAACCCTAGCCCAGCCACCGTGCTCGTCGCCGCTGCAGCCCAACACCGTAGCTACATGCACCCACCGTGCCCGCCGTCGCCGCCGCAACTCGTTGCCGACGACGCCAGCATCTCCCCCTTCGCCCCTCTTCCTGACCTCGACACCTTCCTCCTCCTCCCGAGTGCCCGGCGCCGCAGCAGAACCCAACAGCAACCCTAGCACCTTCTCCGGTTGGCCGGAAACGCCGCCGTCGACCCTCGTCGTCGTCACTTGCGCCACCGCCGACCACCTCCTCTTCACCTGCAACCCAAACCCGGCCTTTTCCTCTCCCTCCTCACCGTCTCTCCTCCTCTAGCAACCTGCAGCCGAGGCTGCCGCCGCCGCTTCCTCGCCGGCGCCCCATCGCCGTCGACCCCGTCGCTATCGCGACCCTTGCAATCCCAGTAAGCTTCCCTTCACTTTCCCCCTTCCTTTTTCCCCTCGCTGGTTGATATTTGTCCGTGCGTAGTATTGCTAACTTTTGTCGCTGTTTTGGCGGTTCGCCGGAATCCGGCCGTGCCGACGACTTGACCCGACATTCCAGCAAGGTACCTCGGTCCGCGTGGTCCCACTGTTCGTTGTTTGGATTCGATCCGTGACCCGTGCGTCCGTCGCGTGTTTTTCCCGCCGACGTTACGTCCGTTTTTCCCGGTTCGCGAACCGTCGAGGCAAGTATCACTTGCTACATGCTATACTAAACAGTTATATATATTTTTGACTTGTTAAACCTGCAAACTTAACTCGATATAGCTAGTTTCTCATTTTGGCTGCAATATAACATATATCATTTTACAATTAACCTAAAATTACAGCTTGCCACTTTAACCCTAATAACGAAGTTACCCGTTAACCACATTTTACTGTTTAAAGGATGATAGCCTATACACTGTAGCTCTATTACATTCTGATATTGATATAACGGTATTGCACCGCAAGGGGTGCTCGAAACTTGCTTATATGATGAAACGTCTGTACTATACCAATGCACTAATGTGATTAAATAAATTGCTTATTGTTGTTAAATTCATTGTTTATTTCCTGCTGCTATTCCTTGTTCGATTTTATGCCTGTTGTGAGCACACCCTCGATTGTGTTACATATTGACCCGACCTTGCTACACATGACATATATATATACCGATGCACCGGACATGGTACCCTTTACTATCGACTTGACCTGATGTACCATGACCTGACCTGTTACCCGATCTCATGCCAAATGCCAACAAACCTGACATGGAGTCCTCATGGACCATTCCTGTTGTCTATCCATACAAACCTGACCTGTTACCTGATCCTGTGTTGGCATTAGTCCTTGACTACTGAATACCCGACCTGACACACATAACCTGGGGGTATGGGGAAATCAAACGGGTAATCTAAAGTGTAACTTAAAAGGGTATTACTTGATCCGTGGTCCCGGGGGGTAACGGGACAGAGCCATTCGTGACTCTTACATTTCTGATCCGTGGTCCCGGGGGGCAACGGGACAGAACCATTATTGGTTCCCATCTTCCTGATCCGTGGTCCCGGGGGGTAACGGGACATATCCTTTGAGTTACATGGAGGATTACTCGAATTGATTTCAAAGACTTTAGAATAGGAAACCCGATAGAACAGTTTAGTTACTCACTGCACACTACCCTGCACTGCCTGTTCCATACTGTTGCTTTATTCATGTTTATTTCTGCATTGCTTATTACCATGTTCATATTATATTATTGGTTGACATGACGCGCTGACGTCTGGGTTTTGCATGGCCCAGATTCTTTACCGCTATCGCTGACCGAGCAGGAGTACTTCAGCCAGCAGGCTGATTTGTGAGTTCTGTAGTGATTAGTTTATTTCTTGCATTTTTATTTCCAGATGTGAGCCCGCATTATGGGACGTACTTTTCTATTATTGTATTGGATCACTTTCTTCCGCACTTATTTATCATTGACTCTTGTTATTCTGGATTTGGACATGTGTTAGATAGTTTTTTTTATCTTGTTCTTGATATCTCTACAGCCGTAATGTGACTGTGGATGGATACTTCCTACCCACAGATAGCATGGTTGGCTATGTCACGTACCCAATCTTGCGTACTCTGGGAAGCGGGGCGTGACATGGTTCTTTTTGGTATCAGAGCCATAGGATAGTCGGGTTGATTCTTTTGTAGTTGGGTATTGTACCCAATACACGAATCAGAATACCCGTGTTTAGGAAACATGTCCTGCCATCTTGACTGTTTTTACCATTCTTGAATCACATTCTTCCTGATTATATCTTTTACGACGTGCCAACTTACTTTGCATGTCGACTCGAAAACCTGATTTCTTGTTATCCCCAGGACTTAGGCGACTTGGGTGGAGTTAAGTAATTGTGGCTATGATACCGCGGCATAGTTACAATGATGTACTCTATTTAAGTATCTTGGAGTTCTAGCCTTGATCTATATTCAGAATCTATCATCATGCTAATGTTGGGTGTTTTGAGTTCAGGATTATGGCAAGCAAGAATGTGAAGACGTACCAGAGGCGTGTGGACGAAGCCGCCATGCTTGGAGTGATAAGAGGAATGCTGGAGAATCAAAGAAACAGACCGAGCTGATCCAGCAGCAAGCGGACTCGTTTCGGGAAGGTTTGCAGATCGTTCAGCAGTCTGTGAACAATGTTGGAGCTAGACCAGTTGACCGAGTAGGGACCGTAGCAGATTTCAGGTGGTTGGGTCCGTCTACATTTACTGGTTTAAAGGAGTCGTTGCCAGTGGAGCAGTAGCTAGTTGACACAGAGAACTTGCTTTTTGCGGCACAGATTCCAGATGACAAAAAGTTGTTGTGGTACGCATTCAGCTAGTGGACTACGCCCGAGAATGCTGGCTTGTAGAGGAGACCCGCTTGCCCAAGCCGATCAAGTGGGCGGATTTTTCTAAGAGTTTCTTGGAGAAGTTCTTCCCGCGGACTGCACGGGAGGAAATGGAAGAGAAGTTCATCGGACTAAAGCAGAAGGGAGCAACCGTAGATGCGCATGTAGCAGAATGGACGAGACTCAGTAGTTTCGCTGGACCTTTAGTTGCCAACGATGCAGACAGGGCACGGAGGTTCATGCGCAGACTGGACGTGGACATCCAGAGGCAGATTGTCTCTCTGGGTTTGACCACTTTCTCATAAATACTTGCAGCAGCCAAGAGCAGCAGAGTTTATCTGGGATGAAAGGGAGTTTGCAGCAGACAGCAGTTGCGTTAAGGAAGCAGTTCTATTAGGCCAGTCGAGTTTAGGGCTAGGCCGACTAACAATGTTCTTGCAGCAATGGAAGTTGATAATAGTGAAGAGCCGGCGGTTGTTCGCGATTTTATGGATGTGTTTGAAGATATATCGGGCTTGCCGCCGAAGCGAGACGTGGAGTTCGCAATTGACCTTATTCCTGGTGCAGCGCCGGTATCTAAAGCGTATTATCCAATGGCACCAGTAGAATTGGAAGAAGTTAAGAAACAAGTTACTGAATTGCTTGAGAAGGGTTGGATTCGAAGCAGCAACTCGCCTTGGGGAGCTCCAGTTCTTCTAGTAAAGAAGAAGGATGGCACGAGAAGGATGTGCATCGATTATCGAGAATTAAACCGGGTAACTATTAAGAACAAGTACCCGATCCCTCGCATTGGAGAACTTTTGAGCAGCTTAGTGGCGCGAAGGTATTCTCGAAACTGGATTTGCGATCCGGATATCATCATGTCCGAGTGAAAGCATAGGATATTTGCAAGACGGTGTTTCGAACTCGGTATGGACATTACGAGTATCTAGTGATGCCCTTCGGAGTAACGAATGCGCCGGCAGCATTCATGGACTTGATGAACCGAATCTTTTCACCATTCTTGGACCAGTTTATTGTGGCATTCATTGACGATATTCTGATTTACTCGAAGAGTTTGGAGGAGCATGCTGAGCATTTGAAGATCGCACTGCAGACATTGAGACAGGAGAAATTGTATGCGAAGATGAGTAAGTGTGAATTTTGGCTGGAAGAAGTGAAGTTTCTGGGGCATGTTGTGTCGGGCGATGGAATCGCCGTCGATCCCGAAAAGATTGCAGCAGTTCGAGATTGGCCTATTCCAAGGAATGTAGCTGAGATAAGAAGTTTCCTTGGATTAGCCGGATACTACAGGAGATTTGTGGAGAACTTCGCTCGTTTGGCAGAACCGTTGACCAAGCTTACGCGCAAGGAGGTACCTTTTGTATGGACGGATAAGTGTGCGTTGGCTTTTGAGACGTTGAAGCAGAAGTTGATAACCGCCCCTATCCTGACCGTACCAGACAATTCCGGAGGACTGGTGATTCATAGCGACGCATCTGGGAAAGGATTGGGATGTGTTTTGATGCAGCATGGGAAGGTCGTAGCATACGCATCAAGACAACTGAAGACCCATGCGAAGAATTATCCAACTCATGACTTGGAGCTTGCGACTGTGATCTTCGCTTTGAAGATTTGGAGACACTACCTTTTGGGTGAGAGAGTCGAAGTTTTTACAGATCACAAGAGTCTGAAGTATGTGTTCACTCAGAAGGAGTTGAATATGAGGCAGCGTAGATGGTTGGAGCTGATGGCCGACTGCGACCTTGATCTTAAGTACCATCCGGGAAAAGTCAACGTCGTGCCGGATGCGCTTAGTCGGTTACCAGCGATTCAGGTATTGACTACGCAGAGGGAGATCATTGCGGATTTTCGAAGATTTGACTTGGAGGTGGTGCTACCACATTCTGCGGGACAGTTGATGCAGTTGCAAGTACAGTCGTCCTTAGTTGAGAAGATTAAAGCGGCACAATCACAGGATCCTAGACTGCAAAAGTTTCGAGAGCAGGTTGAAGCCGGACTACGAACAGATTTACTGGTCCACGAAGATGGTTCGTTGAGGTATGGTAGCCGTGTGTGTGTGCTAAAGGGGGATGTGCGTGAAGAGCTTATGAAGGAGGCACACAGTTCAGCTTACTCTGTACATCCAGGAGGTACAAAGATGTACCGAGATATTCGACAGCATTTCTGGTGGGAAGGCATGAAACGGGAGATTGCTCGCTTCGTGGCTAAGTGCTTGGTATGTCAGCAAGTCAAGGCTGAACACCAAAGGGTTGCTGGTTTGTTGCAACCACTTCCGATTCTTCAGTGGAAGTGGGAACATATAACCATGGATTTCGTGACGGCTTTACCGCGAAGTCCAAAGGGCAACAATGCAGTATGGGTGATTGTCGATCGATTGACCAAGGCAGCTCACTTTATTCCTTTTCGGGTTGGTCAATCAACGGAGACTTTGGCAGAGCGGTACATGCAGGAGATTGTAAGATTGCATGGCGTACCGGTGAGCATCGTGTCCGATCGGGACACTCGGTTCTTATCACACTTATGGAGGAGTTTACAGGAAAGTTTGGGGACTCGATTGAAGTTTAGCACAGCTTATCATCCTCAAACTGATGGTCAGTCGGAGAGAACGATCCAAACTCTTGAAGACATGTTGAGAGCATGCATGTTGGACTTCAAGGGTTCATGGGAGGATCACCTACACTTGGTGGAGTTTTCTTACAACAATAGTTTCCAAGCAACTATCCAGATGGCTCCGTTTGAGGCTTTGTATGGTCGTAAGTGTCCTTCACCTGTTTGTTGGGATGATGTTGGTGAACGAAGATTATTAGGACCAGATTTGGTGGTACAGACGGTGGAGAAGGTTAACACTATCAGAAAGCATATGAGGGCAGCTCAAGACAGACAGAAAAGTTGGCTGACACGTCAAGAAGACCTCTAGAGTTCGCCGTGGGTGATTTGGTATTCTTGAAAATATCACCGACTAGAGGGGTTATTCGTTTTGGGAGTCGAGGGAAGCTTAGTCCTCGATTCGTTGGACCCTTCGAGATATTGGAGCGCGTTGGAGAGGTAGCGTACCGTTTGGCGTTACCACAGTTCTTGGCAGGTGTGCACGAGGTGTTTCATGTATCTCAACTACGAAGGTATGTTCGAGATGAAACCCACGTCTTGGATCATTCGGAGTTAACTGTACGAGAGGACCTAACTTTTGAGGAGCGACCGGTTGAAATCAAGGATCGAAGGGAAAAGGTTCTTAAGAACAAGGTTATCCCCCTTGTGCTAGTTTCTTGGGGTAATCGATCGCATGGAGAATCCACTTGGGAGCGAGAAGACGAGATCCGGCAGAAGCTTCCTCACCTTTTCCTGTAGCTATCTATCTTGTATTCTTGGAATTTCGAGGACGAAATTCTTTTTGTAGTTGGGTATGATGTAACACCCGAGCCCAATAATACTATTTCTGTTACTGGTTGAGTGTTTGACATTACTCATTTCATTTATCTTGCTTGTTTGGTTCTTATTGCAAAATTTTAACCGGCTAAGTCAGTTTTACATATAACAAATTTTAACACCTAAAGTAAAATTAAAAATATCCATATTGACCTACTCGTCACCCCTAGCAGCGTGGTAGCGTCCGCGCGTCGAATTTTCATCCCGTTCGGTGAAACGGGCGAGTTTGGACGGCTACGCGCGCGTGCAAGTGTCCGACTTGGGGGCATGCTTTTTAATCATAAAACATCTCATTTTAAAATTTGGAACCCGCTTAAAATCCTATTATTTAGATTTCAAATTTTTGGGCGCAACCCGGGCGCGATTTGGAAATGTTTCATTTAGCGCCAAAATCCCAATTTAATTAAATATTCTAAACTATAATATATATTCAAAACTTTAATCTGTTATGTATAAATCATTTAAATATTTATGAAATCTTTTTAAAAATTCTTTCTTTTTCTCGCCTGGCCAATCACGAGGGGTTTAAACCCTCGTGGGCCCCGCCTCTATCCCTCTCTCTACCTCTCTATCTCTCCTCTCTCTTTCTCACATCTCTCTCTCTCTCTCTCTCTAATCTGATCTCTCTCTCTCTCTCTAACCCTCTCTCTCTCTATCCCTATATATATTACGCCTTCGTCTTCTTTCCCAGAACCATCACGTAAAACCCCACCGGAACCCTAGCCCAGCTACCGTGCTCGTCGCCGCTGCAGCCCAACATCGTAGCCACCTGCACCCACCGTGCCCGCCGTCGCCACCGCAACTCGTCGCCGACGACGCCAGCATCTCCCCCTTCGCCCCTCTTCCCAACCTCGACACCTTCCTCCTCCTCCCGAGTGCCCGGCGCCGCAGCAGAACCCAACAGCAACCCTAGCACCTTCTCCGGTTGGCCGGAAACGCCGCCGTCGACCCTCGTCGTCGTCACCTGCGCCACCGCCGACCACCTCCTCTTCACCTGCAACCCAAACCCGGCCTTTTCCTCTCCCTCCTCACCGTCTCTCCTCCTCCAGCAACCTGCAGCCGAGTCTGCCGCCGCCGCTTCCTCGCCGGCGCCCCATCGCCGTCGACCCCGTCGCTATCGCAACCCTTGCAATCCCAGTAAGCTTCCCTTCACTTTCCCCCTTCCTTTTTCCCCTCGCTGGTTGATATTTGTCCGCGCGTAGTATTGCTAACTTTTGTCGCTGTTTTGGCGGTTCGCCGGAATCCGGCCGTGCCGACGACTTGACCCGACATTCCAGCAAGGTACCCCGGTCCGCGTGGTCCCACTGTTCGTTGTTTGGATTCGATCCGTGACCCGTGCGTCCGTCGCGTGTTTTTCCCGCCGACGTTACGTCCGTTTTTCCCGGTTTGCGAACCGTCGAGGCAAGTATCACTTGCTACATGCTATACTAAACAGTTATATATATTTTTGACTCGTTAAACCTGCAAACTTAACTCGATATAGCTAGTTTCTCATTTTGGCTGCAATATGACATATATCATTTTACAATTAACCTAAAATTACAGCTTGCCACTTTAACCCTAATAACGAAGTTACCCGTTAACCACATTTTACTGTTTAAAGGATGATAGCCTATACACTGTAGCTCTATTACATTCTGATATTGATATAACGGTATTGCACCGTAAGGGGTGCTCGAAACTTGCTTATATGATGAAACGTCTGTACTATACCAATGCACTAATGTGATTAAATAAATTGCTTATTGTTGTTAAATTCATTGTTTATTTCCTGCTGCTATTCCTTGTTCGATTTTATGCCTGTTGTGAGCACACCCTCGATTGTGTTACATATTGACCCGACCTTGCTACACATGACATATATATATATATACCGATGCACCGGACATGGTACCCTTTACTATCGACTTGACCTGATGTACCATGACCTGACCTGTTACCTGATCTCATGCCTAATGCCAACAAACCTGACATGGAGTCCTCATGGACCATTCCTGTTGTCTATCCAGACAAACCTGACCTGTTACCTGATCCTGTGTTGGCATTAGTCCTTGACTACTGAATACCCGACCTGACACACATAACCTTGGGGTATGGGGAAATCAAACGGGTAATCTAAAGTGTAACTTAAAAGGGTATTACTTGATCCGTGGTCCGGGGGGGTAACGGGACAGAGCCATTCGTGACTCTTACATTCCTGATCCGTGGTCCCGGGGGGCAACGGGACAGAACCATTATTGGTTCCCATCTTCCTGATCCGTGGTCCCGGAGGGTAACGGGACATATCCTTTGAGTTACATGGAGGATTACTCGAATTGATTTCAAAGACTTTAGAATAGGAAACCCGATAGAACAGTTTAGTTACCCACTGCACACTACCCTGCACTGCCTGTTCCATACTGTTGCTTTATTCATGTTTATTTCTGCATTGCTTATTACCATGTTCATATTATATTATTGGTTGACATGACGCGCTGACGTCTGGGTTTTGCATGGCCCAGATTCTTTACCGCTGTCGCTGACTGAGCAGGAGTACTTCAGCCAGCAGGCTGATTTGTGAGTTCTGTAGTGATTAGTTTATTTCTTGCATTTTTATTTCCAGATGTGAGCCCGCATTATGGGACGTACTTTTCTATTATTGTATTGGATCACTTGCTTCCACACTTATTTATCATTGACTCTTGTTATTCTGGATTTGGACATGTGTTAGATAGTTTTTTTTATCTTGTTCTTGATATCTCTACAGCCGTAATGTGACTGTGGATGGATACTTCCTACCCACAGGTAGCATGGTTGGCTATGTCACGTGCCCAATCTTGCGTACTCTGGGAAGCGGGGCATGACAATATGGGATCATCCATTGCCTATCTCATGGGTCGAGAAGCGTATACGCTAGTCTACTCTGGTATATCGATGCCCTGTCTCGATACACCCACGACTAGGAACATTAAAGGATGTACTTATGGACTACCATGGCCCCACTAGTATGATCTGCATCATAGTCATGGTAGTCAAGTACACATCCTAAGGGCTTTACCAACATGTAACTATAAGACAGTATCAAGAGACAAGTATACATGTTAAGATAAAGAACAACCAGATAACATACTATCATATCGAGCAAGAAAGTCCTCTCTATATATGTCCAAGCATCCAATATAATATACATCATCTGTACAATATTGGCCTCTAGGGCATACATACAACTAAGATCATGATCTCGTCTGTTAGGACACCAGCACAATTACCGATGATGTGCATATTCCACGTACACTTATTTGCCAGCTCACATACATCATCATCAGTAATTGCCATGTCACGTACTCCTTAGAAAAAGCTACTTTAATTCATATAGCTGCTGATTAGTAGTTTAAACATATTTTGGCATGATTGCTCTCATGTGCTAGTCTGGACATTGCATTTCTTACTTAGACACATCATGCATTAACATATTCATGCTATCATGCAGTATTATGGGGCTTATGTCGATACTCATTATTTATTGACTCATGATTTTTGGATTTTGGATTTTCTATGAGATTTCTGGATTTTGGAGAAAACTGCAACAATTTCATAACTTATTATTATTTTAAAAAGAAAACTGAGGTTTTCTCGTGATGTGTGTGTGTGGAGTCCACCATGAGTTTTCTCGGTTCTTGAGCAGTATCATATACCCGGTTCGAGAAGGGGGATGCACCGTCTGCGGGTACATGGTGGGCCCGGTATGGTACCACGGGGCAAGAAGATCGCAGATGATGGCGTTGAGCCCGGTAGGGGAGCACTACCTACCGGTTATGTAGTCATGTGATTTGATGATATGGGCCGATCCGGACTGCCGGAGCCAGAGATATTGAGATTTGAGATACAGAGATAATGAGATCGAGATATAGAGATATGATATATCGAGACTTTGAGATTTACATGCTTTGTGTCGATGGTTGACATGGATTTTCTGTCGATTTCACTGATGGTGTTTCAGTTTATCATACAAATTTTACTAAGATAAAAATACATATTTTCTTATATCGGATTATCCAGATTTCTTGGTGGATTGTTTCATTCATGATGCATTCATACATCATATATATTCATGACATGGTTCTACTTAGTGACACTGACACAAGCACCGAGTATTACACGTATGCATAGGTTATTACCCCGTCACTGCTAGATGTTTAGTGTTATATTGAGTATACTATTATACGACCTAGGAGATCGTCTTTCATATGATTTCTACCTGGTGATATCTTCTACTCACGAGTTGGCAACTCACCCCGTTGTGCTACAGATTCTTGCAGGTTTGCCGTACAGATTCCGTAGCGGTTTGCTGGCACATCATTTCTTCCGGGTGATTGCTTGGTAGGTGGGTTCACTTGCATCATGACCGTCGTTGTACTTTTATTTATTTCAGTTGTATCTAGTAAGCTCCATCAACCAGACAATGTATATTTGATTGGTTTATTAAACCAGTTGTTTATTCTTTTGACCTTAGAGTCGTGCTCTTTTATTATTATGGTTTTCTGGTTTTCTTGAGGATGCTGGTTTTCTTTTGAGTTTTGATCCTCGCCCTACGGCGTTGTATATTATATTGCTTGCGTGGTTGTTTATGCTATTTGGCGAAGAGCTAGCCCCCGCTTGGGGATGCCTTTTATTATTGCTTATGTGTATTCTTGTTTTGTACCCGTTTGGGGTCAGTATTTACAAAGGAAACTCTGCCGAAATTTTCGGGGAAACAAGATGTTGCTTTTAAATGTTTAACGCCACTTATTTGTTAAAACCATTTGCTTTAAAACAAGTTTTCCTTTTCTATTTTCTTTGAATGGTTTAGATTTCTGGGCCTTGGCTTACATAGATTACGTTACGCCTTTAGACGTTTCGTAATTTAAGGGCCAGTCACGTTTCGTACCTTCGGGGTGTGACAAAGTTGGTATAAGAGCGCTAGGATTAACCATTATTCGAGTCTAGGTTGACCTTGGTTGATGGAGTAGGTGACTTAGGTAGAGTGACGTACCGTGTGTATGATCCGCGGCATATTTACGATACGCTACTCCACTTATGAAGCCTTAGGATGTACATTTCTTTGCACCATATTCTATTCGTTCCTATGATCTATCTTCATCAATGTCGGATTGTGGTTTCCGTTACCACGGTTGCACGGGCAGAGAGAGCCGCGGCTAGAGTGGAGGACAACATGAGCTCGTCTTGGACCAGGACGGACCAGGACGTAATTCCGGTGACACATGGTTGCATAGATATATCATTGTATTGTGTTCTTTATGACGTGAGTGTTTTGATGAATTATTTTTACTAAGATTTTTCGTGGACGCGAGCGTTTGAATCTACACCAGAGGATCGGGCCACTGCTAGAGGCTGGCTAGAATGTGATGACCGTTAATTTATCGTCTATTCTTGAGGATCGAGTCATTGTTTAGCGTGCGGACGAAGGGTATTCACATGTTGTCTAGGCAAAGTTAAAAGTTCGAACAAATGTCAGAAACCTATTTTTTCCAAGTTTAAGGTATTCGGAAAAACATGCAAGTAATTCTATGGACCCTCTAGAAGAATGAAACCCTAACTCGACATAATGACCATGGAATCGCTTTGAACCTTAGGGTTTACGGCAGTTCCACGGTGCCATTATTGAGGCTTGGGTTTGCCCTTCTACGGCTGGTCCGTAGGTGCTGTAGCATGTACTGGGTACTATTAAACTGTGCTAAAGTGTTGAGCTCTCAGGGAATTATGAGACTTTGATGAATCGATCGAAAAGTTTAACGTCGTCTGGATATCATGGGATGGGATACAATACTTGGAATCCACCGAAGACTAATTTGAGTTTATGAATCTAGAAATTTAGTCTTAGTTGATCGGTTGCCACGGGATTTTGACGAGACGGCGTTCCACTCCGTTGACATCAGAGATATGATACGCATGCAGAGGCATTGAATATGGATATATCTTCCAAAAGGAGTTGTGATGAGTATGCAACTGATCCGGAACAAGAAATGGATTTAGTAAAGGGTAATAACTTCCGGGCAGTTCGGCAGAAACAAGATTTAGGAGAGACCCCGACAGAATCTTTCTGGAATACTACACGAGAAGATTTGGACCCAGGATCGGTCGTAGCATACACACCCAGTAGGCCAGAGTTTGGCATCATCGACGGGACATGTTATGAGTGACCCTGATAGTTGGCCTGAGATCTGTTAGAGGATGCACCAGAGTGGAACGGTTTCCGTCATTACTCCGTGTTGGGCTGTTGCGCCGAGGGGTTATGTAACTGGTGATCCGTAGAAAGAAACAAGACCTAAGGGCAGAAGACGCCAGACGGTGAACAAGAGGCAAGTAGATATCTTGCTCTGGTAGCTTTGGATGCACCGACACCTTTTCGACATTGAAGGAAGGACACACCGACGACGGTCAGTTATAAATTTCGATTTGGTGATTCGGATTTGACTTTTCCATTGGTTTGGATTCTTGTATTTTGAGGATTTCGTTTCATGTTTGATGTTTCCTATGTGCACATTCATTGCACTCGATTTGTGTTCTGTGTATCAGTTGTATTGATATTCGTTTTGTGCATACCTATAGCACTTGGTTTTGGTTTTATACATTCAGAGACTTGGATTTGATTTTGTGCATATGTGTAACATTTCAGAAAAATAAAATATTATTTTTGGGAATTTTTATAATTAAATAATAAATATAATGATATTTTAATATTTCGGTATAATTAAATACCGATAAATCGAGAATTTTTTTTGGAAAATTATAGAAATTTCTAAAAAGAGGGTGTTTTATTGGATTTAATAAATTATGAAATTTCATGATTTATTATATACTATGTTAATGTTAATCGCGATTAAATATCGCTAATCGTGTATTAAGCCGGATTTTGTGCATATGACATGCACCATGTCATTTTTACACTTTGTCACATTTTCTTTCATGGTTTCCTTCTCTTTATTCATGCATGGTTTTAAAATTTAAAAGAGAAGAGAAAGATAAGAAAAGAAAAGAAAAGAAAAGAAAAAGGAAATGATAAAAAATGAAGCATGGGCAAGTGAGAGAGTGTGAGGGGTCAAAAATGAACCATACCCATTTGTCCCCCTCATTTTCTTTATCTCTTTCTCTCTCCCTTAACTCCATGGCTGCCTCTCCCTCTCCACCTTTCTCTTCATCCTCAAAACACCTCATTTCCCATCTCAAAACACCTCACTCCTTCGATTAAAATCATGCACAAGCTTCTCACAAACCATTTAGACCAAGAAAAATCCAATTTTGAAGACTTGGGGCAACTCAAGAATTTTCTTGAGTTGCCAAATGAGGTAATTTCTGCACCATCATAATAGTATTTCGGTTCCTTAAGTATCCATACAAGTTTAGAATCGATATTGTGTAGTTTAGCGAACTTTGAAAATTCCAAGTTAGGGATTAGGGTTTGAATTGATTCCAAAGGTGAAATTGAGGTGTAATTAGGGACTACTTGTTAGTGATTATGCCCTAGAGGCCATTACTGTATCATACTAGTTTGTATATTACTTAATGGAAGCTTGAGATATTCACAGTTGTATTAACAGTCTTGCTAAAAATGGTAGTATTCTACTTGATTTGTTTCTACTTTAATATGTGCATGTGTTTCTTTTAACATATCGCTTATAGATATTAGTAGAGCCCTTTGGATCTTTGCTTGATTACCAGCGTTGTGATGACAGTCACACTAGTGGGGGCTGGGTAGTCTACAAGCACATCCTTTTTCAGGTCCCTAGTCGTAGGATTATCGAGACAGGGCATCGATACTCCGGAGTAGACTAGTGTGTACGCTTCTCATCCCAGCAGGGGAAATGGTCTGTCCCACAGCCATTAGTACATTGTACTGGAGATAGTATACATGTTCTCGATGGGTGTAACGTTATAAAAATAAATAAATAAATAAATTCTTTAGGTGAAATTTTTCCGATAACCGTTAAAATAACTCGTATTTTCCATAAAATGCAACTACAACTATTTTTCAACATTGACTTAAATACGCCTATTTTAACTAGGTAATTGCTAGTAATTGATATTTATTTAACCATTTATAAATTATTAGTTACTTCAATATTTTTTTCTTAATTAATTATTTTTAATATTATTTTGAGCTTTCAATTATACATTAAATTAGCGTAAACTTCCAATTTCAATGGGTAAATTTTAACAATGGTGCACCATGACAACATAGAACTAAGTTTGTAATATGCTAAATCTTTCTCTAATTGACTCCAAGCTTCTAGAGTAGTTTAGGGTTAGAAAATAGAATAAAATGAATTAATTAAGTTAAGGAAATAATATATGATACAATTGGTGAAGTTTCTACACATACAAACGAACACTTCACTCTTTTCCCTTTCTCTCCCTGCTGTGGCCGAGCCCTTGAGCTGCCCTCTCTCTTTCAATTCACTTTCTCATCTCATCAATAAAAGAAAAGAAAAAGGAATTACTAAAGGAGTAAAAAGAGGAAACATTTGAGATGTTTCTACACTTTTCTACACACATACACAAAACCTCTCTCCTCTGGCCGAGAGTTTTCCCTACCTGCAGCCCATTTTCTCCATCTCATTCCACTTCTAAAATCCTTAAAAATTCATCAATAAATAAATGGGGAAGAATGGGAAGCAACTAGCCAAAGAGAGAAGAGAGAGCCGCCTCCAACAAATCACCGAGCACCGCAAACATCAAATCTTCCCTAACCTCAGATGGTGGTCCTCGGAAACAGCAGTAGTGGTCACCGGCTCCAGCAGAGGAATCGGCTACGAGATCGCTCGCTAGCTCGCGAAACATGGGGTCTTCGTCGTGATCGCTGCGAGAGATGCCGATCGATGCCGTGGAGCTGTGGGAACCCTACGGGAAACAGATGAGTTGAGCAATTTGGATTTGCCGTTGGCTCGATGTCTCGGATGCAGAATCGGTGGCCGATTTTGCGAAGTGGGTTGTATGTAGATTCGAAGGGATAGATATATTAGTAAGCAAAATTGCTACTTTGTAGTCAGCTTAATTTTTTTTTTTTGAATTATTAGTTGAATGGCTGAATTTTAGAAGCCAAATCATATATCTTGCTAAGATGAACATGTGAGGGTTGTTGTGTTGGTTTCTGCAAATTTAAATTGAAAGTTATATTATGAGATTGGTGCAAGTAATAGAAAAAAAAAATTGCATTTTTCTTTGCATTAAAATCTTGAGAAAGGGGTTTATCAGAACCAACATTTGCAGGTTGATCTGGAGATAATGGTGCTTGTTTCTCTTTTAAGGTTCAAACAAACGCTTTAATTTACGACACTGTGATTAGTCATTGGTTAGGTTGACAGGTTGATAATTCTAACTGCAACATTGTAACTGGCTAGGCTTTTGAAGTTCCATGTATATGCGAAAAATTATTGAACCCGAGCTGACATTCATAGAAGTAACATTTAGAAATGTGGAGGATATTCTCAATGCAAATTGTTATTTTGAAGAACTTAATTGCAAGAAGAAAATAGAGTTGATATTTTAAGGTGTTTGGTATTGCTAGTTTTCTTAGTTTTTGCTCCAGATAAAATCTGGGATCAATTATCTATTTTTGGTGTATTGTGACTTGCGCGATACGTGCATTTGAGTCTAGTTCTAGTGTTGCTGTGTATCACGGCTAATTAGGATGGTTTCAGATGTCAACACTCACGTTTCGGTGCTCCGAGTACACACGCGTTTAGCTTGTAGTCTTTAGTTTTCTCGTATGGTCTTGATAACGCGTTTTACACAATATTAGCCTTATGTGTTACATTGTGTGATTCTAGGATCGGTCACGGAGGCGTCGGACGCGGCGCGGAAAGACAGGGCGGATATCGGATCAGTTTAGCCGAGGCGTCCCGGTGAGTAGATGTATACATCTATGGGGGGATCGTCTGGATAGCGCAAGGCGCCCGACAGTTAGAAATGATTAGTAGATTGGTAGCAATATGTGTAGTTCAAACCATTCATAACATACATCACATCATTTTTTTCATATGATGTTATCAATTAGGACAATTGCACCGTTACCATTGGTTCATGTTGTACGTGCACTATTTATGCGAACACACACGCCATTGGTAACTGTTATGTCACGAACACTATAGAACTTACTTAGAATCAGTATCCATGCATTTGCATCATACTTGATATGTAAATGGGTAGTTGTATATTTATTCATCAAGATTGATACGTAAGATGGCTAGTCACATATACATACATCATAACATCATACTTCATACATAGTTTATGTTCGTACATAGTATAGTATATACCATCATATTATAGACATCCATCATCATCGATATGCTTACACATTGTGATTTCTTCTTGAGGATTCAGTATTTATGAGATTTCTGGATTTTGGGGAAACCGCAAATTTATAAACTTATTATCCTTAAAAAAAAATAATATGCAAGTTGCAGTTTTTTTCGTGATGTATGTGTCGTCCACCATGAGTTTTCATGTTTTCTGTTGGATTTCGAGACCCGATTCGATGAGTGGATGAACCGTCTCGGGTACATGGTAGGCCCGGTATGGTACCTCGGGGCAAGAACATCGAGTTGTAGACGATGAGCCTGGCAGGGGAAGACTACCTACCGGTGATGTCTGGCGCGGCGGATATCCGGAGGATACCGATCGATGTCGTGAGATTTGATGATATAGGCCGATCCGGATTGACGGAGCCCGATATATATTGAGACATTGATACAGTGAGACATTGAGACGGATATATTTCCATATTCGGTGTCGATGCTTGACACGGATTTTCAGATGATTTCATGAGGATACTTAGCTATTGCACGGATATTCTTTTTTCTAAAAGTTAAGAATGCAGAGCTTATAGTATTTTAAAACACTTAAAGATTTCATATTGATGTTGCATACATGTGCATACATACTAGTGGCATTACATCACATCTAGACATAAATGTTGTGACGCATTTGCGTGCATTCTTACGATAGCCTTATTAGATGTTACTTGCTAATCACGAGCTGGCAACTCACCCCCGTTGTGCCACAGTGTCTTGCAGGTTGGACCCGTCAGCCTTCTAGCGGCGGGATTTTCTTATCATTGGCTCCTTTATCTCAGACTCGCGACATTGCTCATAGGTGGATTGCGATTGCACTTTTATCTTTTTTTGTATATTTTTTGTATCTAGTATTCTCCATCTACCACTTCTTATATGTATATGCGACCTAGTGATGAGACTGAGAGATTTGTGTATATGTGGTCTCTTTTGGGTCGAGCTCACTTGAGCCGACGTGTTTTCTTATATTTTGCATTTCCTTATGCTCTCTTTCTTGGTATTACATATATATATTGCGTGTGGTTGTGATCCGCCTTGGGCGAAGAGCTAGCTTCCGCTTGGGGATGCCATTTTGTTATTACAGGTTTATATAGCTTGATGTACCCATTTTGGGGATAGTATTTACAAAGGTGACTCTGTCGAAATTTTCAGAAAATTTTGATGTTTTTTTATTAAAAGAGTTAATGTAACTTAATCATTTTCAAAGTCGTTTTCAAGAAAGGTTTTCTTCATTCTTTTGATTTTGGTTTAGATTTTTTGGGCTTTGGCTGACTTAGGTTACGTTACGCCTTTAGACGTCTCGTAATCTAAGTGCCATTCACGTTCCGTTCTTTCGGATCGTGACAAAGTTGGTATCAGAGCGATAGGTTTTACCTTTCTGAGTGTAGGATGACCTTTGGTAGATGGAGTAGGTGACTTAAGCAGAGTGACGTAGCGTATGTATGTTCCGCGGCATACTTACGATACGGTACTCCGCCTAAATGACCTTAGGATATATATTTTCTTGTACTTTCTTCCTTAATTCCAGAAATCCTTTGTTTCGACCGCAATGTTCCTATCAATCATGTATCTCGTTCCAGCCACTATGCCGTCGAAGACTATGAGGGCCGGAGGGCTGCCGCCAGAGATGAGCTTAGAGTAGGCTGACTTAGGTTACGTTACGCCTTTAGACGTCTCGTAATCTAAGTGCCAGTGACGTTTCGTACTTTCGGATCGTGACAAAGTTGGTATCGGAGCGATAGGTTTTACCTTTCTGAGTGTAGGATGACCTTTAGTAGATGGAGTAGGTGACTTAAGCAGAGTGACGTAGCGTATGTATGTTCCGCGGCATACTTACGATATGGTACTCCGCCTAAATGACCTTAGGATATATATTTTCTTGTACTTTCTTCCTTAATTCCAGAAATCCTTTGTTTCGACCGCAATGTTCCTATCAATCATGTATCTCGTTCCAGCCACTATGCCGTCGAAGACTATGAGGGCCGGAGGGCTGCCGCCAGAGATGAGCTTAGAGTAGGCTCGTTAAGACGAGGACCGATCAGGACGGTACGCCTACCCCTCAGGGACAAGTGATCCTCCTTCTCCAGGATGGATTGCTAGGCTGGAGTCGAGTATTCAGGACGTGTGAAAGATGGTTGGATTGTTAGTTGAGGCTAGCCGAGCTCTGAGAGCCGATGATGTCCCTCCTATTTCAGGGACTGTGATTGTACCTGCTGCTCAGGAAGCTGTTTCTGTTGTTACCAAGAATATTCCGTATCCTTATCGGAGTTTTTGAGGCCGAAGCCTCCAGTTTTTACCAGAACAGATGCAGCGGAGGATCCGTAGACAATCCTCGATAGGATGGCTATGATGCGTCGTTCACCGAGATGTTCTGACGAGATATGGGTTGAGCTTGCTAGTTTTCGTTTAAAAGGTCTTGCTCAGACATGGTGCAAGTCAGTTGAGAGAGGCCGTGCTGCAGATCTATCTCCTATGACTTGGGATGAGTTTACAGCTGTAAAGCTGTAATTCTTGCTCGTTTCTTTCAAAGAGCGTTCGAAATACTCGAGCTCGTAGTTCCGAGTTTTTGCGCAAGACTTCAGGGGTGACAGTGTCCGAGTATGACTTTCAGTTGCTAAGTTATCCTGATATTCTCCTTACTTGGTGGACACTGAAGAGAAGTGCATAAGAGATTGTGCGGGGACCTGACATGCAGATATTTCTTGCTGTCGGCACTCAGCCTTTTGACACTTGCGTCGCTACTATGAACGCAACCTTACTGTTGGAGAAGCGCATTTCTAAGACTTTAGTCGTTCCTGGACCAGAGCGAATTCGTACCGGTATGCCAGCTTAGAGGCAGTTAGATATACACTGTTGTGACAGGTATTCGTTCGGTGTTTTTTCCCGATGCGTATGTCTTTCCGGTGTCATTTGAAATGGTATCCACATATTTTGTATCGAAGTCTAGCCGATAGTAGTCCTTGCTAAATCAGCAGCTTGTGATTTCCTCCGTAAGTTAATTTTTTTGTTGCTCGATGTGTTTTCGTTTGTGTTTGTTTTATTCGTATCAGAGGTAAGGATTTTTTTTGTCGATTCGATTCTTCCCGATATGTTAGACTTGACGTTCCTTTGAAAAGCAAGACCGTGAGGCTCCCAATGCTAAAGTAAATGAAGCAGCCCGAATGGTGCGTCACAAACGAGCCAAAATCAGTCCCAACAATGCATTGCCATCCCGGGCCATATAAATTATCAAACTCCTGCACCAAACCCCAACAGTTAAAGAGGAATAAGATTCAAATAACACACATCCACAACTCATTGTTGTTTGGATATGATTTTCACCTTCTTGATGAATCGGGCAATCTCAGTGGAGTCTGTGATATTGAATTCATCGAGGGCTTTTCGTTCAAGACTAAGGGCATTGTGCTGCTTTGCCATATGCATGTCGGTGTCACCTATCACTGCTTTGCTCTCCAACATTCTTCAAATTTCTTCGTAGCCTAGGATTTCTAAAAGTGATTAAAGTGAAGAGGTACTCTTGCTTATATTGGCTTGAGAGAATTAAATGCAGCATTTGTAGTTGTGCTCGTTTCGATATCGAGCTTGTGGTTAATAGCAAACACCCTGTAAGTTTGGAATATGCCAAGGTGTTGGTGGGCCATAGGACACGTGCACATGAAAGTGATGCCAATTGTCTTGGGCGGCTGCTGGTTTTGAAGTTTTTGTTGTATAGAGGAAGTTACACAATTTGATGGCTGAACAAGGCTACAAAGTTGGTAATATTTAGTCTTGATGTGTGATGTATCGGTATCCATTTGGGTTTTCTGCCTGTTAAACAAATGCAAGAATAATACATTTCTTTAAGTTGGTGTGAGAAAAATAGTTGTGATAATTTGAGGTCAACGCTTATTGGAGATTCTAATTCAAATGGATGGATGGTGTGTTCCTGAATCTTTCTGGGCATCTATTCTGTTGGTTTGTTGCGTTATAATGCAATGCGATGGTTCCACTTGCAAACACTTGGTTCAGAATATGAAGTTTAACAGAATTTTAGAATATGATTGAGGGAAGAGGTAATGTCATCCTATTTTCATTGTTTTTGATTTACAAGAGTATTGAAGGATGCTCAAATATTTATCTATGTTGCAGAGTAAATTGCCAAAAAAAAAAGAAGACACCATCCTAGTAGACCTTTACAAAATTTCCCTTGTTTGTCAACTTCAAACAGGCATGCCAGGGAACACAAATTTATGCCATGCTTTCTTTGTGCACAAAGGCACGGTATGCATGAGTTTGAAAAAGAGTTTGCATTTTATGATTGTGATGACGATGATTGGAAACAATGCTTGCTTTCGGGTAAATCTGATTCATCACAAGTGTTACTATACTAGAATATGTATCATTTTGTTTTCCATACATTGTACCCTTTTTATATCTTTTCTGAGCATTATAGGTTTGGTAGTAGAAGATACCCCTGTTCCCATCTTTTCCTGCGTCTAAACTTCAGATGAAAGATTCTATAATCCACGGACAATTTGCTTTGAATTTTTTTCTCTCTTTTGCTGCTATCATTTTGAATCATAAAATTGATAAATAGGAGACAGAAATTTTCAATATATGTTGGAATTTTTTAGTATGTGGTGATATCATCAGAAATTTAACGGGACCATTTTATCATCCTCTAAAAGAGAGGAAAGTGAGAGCAGTATTTTGGAGCCACAGATTGTGTAGAAGATGACCGAAGGGATTCAGTTGATTCGGGGTAGGATGAGAGCGGTCCAGAGCAGGCAGAAATCTGTTGCTAATAGACCCCGCCGCAGACTTGAATTCGTTAAAGATGATCATGTTTTCTTGAGGGTTTCTTCAATAAAGGGCGTGTTGAGATTATGAAAGGAAGGAAAGGTTAGTTCCAGAGATGTGGGTTCTTTTGAGATTCTCGAGCGGATCGGCGAAGTTGCTTATCGTTTGGCTTTTCCATCCAGCTTTCTAGATGTTCACCCATGTTCATGTATCGATACTCCGAAAGTACCTTCTTGACCCCTCTCATGCGATACAACATCAGATGATCCAGCTGGAGCATAATCTTTCTTTCACCGAGCAGCCGATAGTCATTCAAGATCGGCAGATGATGAAATTGAGGCCTGAGGTTATGTTCTTTGGCATGGCCCGAGCGGTGAAGAGGTCATGTAGGAAACCGAGGTCAAGATGCGGAAGCAAGGTTCCCATCTCTTCGAGGATAAGTGTAGTTAGATTTTAAATTCGGGGACCGAATTTTTTTAAGGGGGAAAGATTGTAACGTTTTAAAAATAAATAAATAAATAAATTCTTTAGGTGAAATTTTTCCGATAACCGTTAAAATAACTCGTATTTTCCATAAAATGCAACTACAACTATTTTTCAACATTGACTTAAATACGCCTATTTTAACTAGGTAATTGCTAGTAATTGATATTTATTTAACCATTTATAAATTATTAGTTACTTCAATATTTTTTTCTTAATTAATTATTTTTAATATTATTTTGAGCTTTCAATTATACATTAAATTAGCGTAAACTACCAATTTCAATGGGTAAATTTTAATAATGGTGCACCATGACAACATAGAACTAAGTTTGTAATATGCTAAATCTTTCTCTAATTGACTCCAAGCTTCTAGAGTAGTTTAGGGTTAGAAAATAGAATAAAATGAATTAATTAAGTTAAGGAAATAATATATGATACAATTGGTGAAGTTTCTACACATACAAAAACACTTCACTCTTTTCCCTTTCTCTACCTGCTGTGGCCAAGCCCTTGAGCTGCCCTCTCTCTTTCAATTCACTTTCTCATCTCATCAATAAAAGAAAAGAAAAAGGAATTACTAAAGGAGTAAAAAGAGGAAACATTTGAGATGTTTCTACACTTTTCTACACATATAGACAAAACCACTCTCCTCTGGCCGAGAGTTTTCCCTACCTGCAGCCCATTTTCTCCATCTCATTCCACTTCTAAAATCCTTAAAAATTCATCAATAAATAAATGGGGAAGAATGGGAAGCAACTAGCGAAAGAGAGAAGAGAGAGCCTCCTCCAACAAATCACCGAGCACCGCAAACATCAAATCTTCCCTATCCTCAGATGGTGGTCCTCGGAAACAGCAGCAGTGGTCACCGGCTCCAGCAGAGGAATCGGCTACGAGATCGCTCGCTAGCTCGCGAAACATGGGGTCTTCGTCGTGATCGCTGCGAGAGATGCCGATCGATGCCGTGGAGCTGTGGGAACCCTACGGGAAACAGATGAGTTGAGCAATTTGGATTTGCCGTTGGCTCGATGTCTCGGATGCAGAATCGGTGGCCGATTTTGCGAAGTGGGTTGTATGTAGATTCGAAGGGATAGATATATTGGTAAGCAAAATTGCAACTTTGTAGTCAGCTTAAATTTTTTTTTTTTTTGAATTATTAGTTGAATGGCTGAATTTTAGGAGCCAAATCATATATCTTGCTAAGATGAACATGTGAGGGTTGTTGTGTTGGTTTCTGCAAATTTAAATTGAAAGTTATATTATGAGATTGGTGCAAGTAATAGAAAAAAAAATTGCATTTTTCTTTGCATTAAAATCTTGAGAAAGGGGTTTATCAGAACCAACATTTGCAGGTTGATCCGGAGATAATGGTGCTTGTTTCTCTTTTAAGGTTCAAACAAACGCTTTAATTTACGACACTGTGATTAGTCATTGGTTAGGTTGACAGGTTGATAATTCTAACTGCAACATTGTAACTGGCTAGGCTTTTGAAGTTCCATGTATATGCGAAAAATTATTGAACCCGAGCTGACATTCATAGAAGTAACATTTGGAAATGTGGAGGATATTCTCAATGCAAATTGTTATTTTGAAGAACTTAATTGCAAAAAGAAAATAGAGTTGATATTTTAAGGTGTTTGGTATTGCTAGTTTTCTTAGTTTTTGCTCCAGATAAAATCTGGGATCAATTATCTATTTTTGGTGTATTGTGACTTGCGCGATACGTGCGTTTGAGTCTAGTTCTAGTGCTGCTGTGTATCACGGCTAATTAGGATGGTTTCAGATGTCAACACTCACGTTTCGGTGCTCCGAGTACACATGCGTTTAGCTTGTGGTCTTTAGTTTTCTCGTATGGTCTTGATAACGTGTTTTACACAATATTAGCCTTATGTGTTACATTGTGTGATTCTAGGATCGGTCACGGAGGCGTCGGACGCGGCGCGGAAAGACAGGGCGGATAGCGGATCAGTTTAGCCGAGGCGTCCCGGTGAGTAGATGTATACTTCTATGGGGGGATCGTCTGTATAGCGCAAGGCGCCCGACAGTTAGAAATGATTAGTAGATTGGTAGCAATATGTGTAGTTCAAACCATTCATAACATACATCACATCATTTTTTTCATTTGATGTTATCAATTAGGACAATTGCACCGTTACCATTGGTTCATGTTGCACGTGCACTATTTATGCGAACACACACGCCATTGGTAACTGTTATGTCACGAACACTATAGAACTTACTTAGAATCAGTATCCATGCATTTGCATCATACTTGATATGTAAATGGGTAGTTGTATATTTATTCATCAAGATTGATACGTAGGATGGCTAGTCACATATACATACATCATAACATCATACTTCATACATAGTTTATGTTCGTACATAGTATAGTATATACCATCATATTATAGACATCCATCATCATCGATATGCTTACACATTGTGATTTCTTCTTGAGGATTCAGTATTTATGAGATTTCTGGATTTTGGGGAAACCGCAAATTTATAAACTTATTATCCTTTAAAAAAAAATAATATGCAAGTTGCAGTTTTTTTCGTGATGTATGTGTCGTCCACCATGAGTTTTCATGTTTTCTGTTGGATTTCGAGACCCGATTCGAGGAGTGGATGAACCGTCTCGGGTACATGGTGGGCCCGGTATGGTACCCCGGGGCAAGAAGATCGAGTTGTAGACGATGAGCCTGGCAGGGGAAGACTACCTACCGGTGATGTCTGGCGCGGCGGATATCCGGAGGATACCGACCGATGTCGTGAGATTTGATGATATGGGCCGATCCGGATTGACGGAGCCCGATATATATTGAGACATTGATACAGTGAGACATTGAGACAGATATATTTCCATATTCGGTGTCGATGCTTGACACGGATTTTCAGATGATTTCATGAGGATACTTAGCTATTGCACGGATATTCTTTTTTCTAAAAGTTAAGAATGCAGAGCTTATAGTATTTTAAAACACTTAAAGATTTCATATTGATGTTGCATACATGTGCATACATACTAGTGGCATTACATCACATCTAGACATAAATGTTGTGACGCATTTGCGTGCATTCTTACGATAGCCTTATTAGATGTTACTTGCTACTCACGAGCTGGCAACTCACCCCCGTTGTGCCACAGTGTCTTGCAGGTTGGACCCGTCAGCCTTCTAGCGGCGGGATTTTCTTATCATTGGCTCCTTTATCTCAGACTCGCGACATTGCTCATAGGTGGATTGCGATTGCACTTTTATCTTTTTTTGTATATTTTTTGTATCTAGTATTCTCCATCTACCACTTCTTATATGTATATGCGACCTAGTGATGAGACTGAGAGATTTGTGTATATGTGGTCTCTTTTGGGTCGAGCTCACTTGAGCCGACGTGTTTTCTTATATTTTGCATTTCCTTATGCTCTCTTTCTTGGTATTACATATATATATTGCGTGTGGTTGTGATCCGCCTTGGGCGAAGAGCTAGCTCCCGCTTGGGGATGCCATTTTGTTATTACAGGTTTATATATCTTGTTGTACCTATTTTGGGGATAGTATTTACAAAGGAGACTCTGTCGAAATTTTCAGAAAATTTTGATGTTTTTTTATTAAAAGAGTTAATGTAACTTAATCGTTTTCAAAGTCGTTTTCAAGAAAGGTTTTCTTCATTCTTTTGATTTTGGTTTAGATTTTCTAGGCTTTGGATGACTTAGGTTACGTTACGCCTTTAGACGTCTCGTAATCTAAGTGCCAGTCACGTTCCGTACTTTCGGGTCGTGACATTGGGTTACGGGTACACCGGACAGGACTCGTAGGGAACTGTCGGTTGGTATTATACACGTCGTCAGTTAACAGTTCCCAGGTGACATGAGTACAGCATAATCCGCAGACTTGACACTGCTGCTTCGTCTCGAGTGTATTCCCACTGTTCTTAGATAGCTACCCTACCACGGCTCAATGGAGTCGTGCAAATAGGTAGCAGTTGGGTGCACTCCCGAAGCACTTGGAGGCAATGGCGGTTAGATAGGATTTGTCTCTCCCGGTATTGGGAGTTGATATCGCGCTGTATTTGGAAAGCCATTACGCAAAGTCCCTGGCCAGGGAAAATGAGATTTACTGGTAGGATTTCCATTAGCTTCTCAAGGTGTAATGGGCTTCACTCCGACACGACTTATACAGCTTTTAGGGGACCGACGCTTGCCGCCCCCCTAGGCCTGATATGCGATAGTCTTAGACGAACAGACCGGACTGTACGGAGATGATCACATCAGGCTCAGTAGGAGTTCAGATGGGTTTCCTCATCGGGTTTCTTATCGACATCTACCTGGGGACCGTTACGTACAGCTAGTGCCGCTTGCGGTCTATGGTTAAACCCACCGCCAGCGTAGTGTCGAGTCTTTAGAGTCCCACACAGAGAGTTTCCCTGCTTCAGGCAAAACGATATAGAGGTCGTATGGTTTTACGATAGGGTTCGGACACATACGTGTTTTTACGCACGTACGATGTTCGGACAGTTTTTACTAGCAGGTTTTGGTTTAAGCCAGATTCTAGTATTGGATTATTGGATTTATACAGTCTCAGTATTTTCGTGTTTTCACGGATGGGAGGGGCATTCTCGTAATTAGTCGAGAAGCTTCTAGAAGATTGATGAGTTGGAGGGCTTAGGTGGAATTTGCATTAAATGGATTAGTGACTCATGGTGTGATTCATCCAAATGAGTTAATGAAGCATTTATTGCTTAATGACTCATGAGATGATTCATCCAAAGAGAGTTAATAAAGCATGGTTGATATTATTATTATGTTATTCATTTTAATAATTATCATGTTTCATATATTCACAAATGAGACATAATTCATTATCATTCTCACTCACACCTTCTCTCTCCTCAAGCTCTCTCTCTTCAAAGAACTAACCCTAACCTCTCATGTGTTGAGATCCAAGGGTTAGCAAGACTAATAGATCCCTAATACTTTTCTATATCCTCTAGGTTTCTTTGATTAGCACTCATATTCACCTAGTTACCTCAAGTGAGAGGTTAAAGCTTGGAGAATTAGCTCTCGGGTGGATCTTCTATCACATCGAGGAGGCTGACGAGGAGGTGATCAATAAGAACAAGAAGGACTTGATTCATTAGGTATAATCATCTATCATAGTAGCTAATCACTTCTATATAGTTGTTAGTTAGGGTTTAGCAAAGATCCATAAAGTTAGTCGATGTTAGTTTAAACAAAATGATTGTTTTACCTATTCCGCCTCCCTGCATCATATGGGGTGTCTAACGTCGACTTACAGTGGTATCAGAGCCTCGCTAAACCATAACTAACTTGTTAGCAAAGTCGTTAGAAATTCGATCGCAAAACGAACCCGAAAATACGACGTTTTCACCATGTTTCTGCCGATTTTAAAACGGGGTCTAAAAATTTTTCAGGGACCCTTAAAAATACAAGCAGGGAATTTTAAGAATTGTGAAGAAATTTAGGATCGTGACTCGACCATAGCGCCGCGGAACCGCCGACGATCCAAGTGATCCGCCGCGGATCCGCGGCCGAGTTGACTCCGAGTCAACCCAAATTTGCTCAACTATTCTTCTGTGTTGATGTTGTGTTTTCTGGGATGTTTTGTTTCTGCTCAGGTTTCAGGTGCACAGAGAATTATTTGGAGTAGATTCATTTGTGTTTTCTTGATCGAAATTCTAAGATGTTTGGCTAACTTGATTATATATGTGTTGTGTTTAATGTGTTTGTAAACTTCCCCTAACTGCTAGTATGTCGGTTAGCAGGGGGTTGCACATTTCTGTAATGGTTTTTACTGGTTTGTGAATGTGGACTTGTTGGATGGTCATGAATGGATAGACGGGGATGTGAGACGAGCGTTTCTTTCATTCAAATGTAAATTGTAATTTGTTGTAATATTCTTTTGCGGGGCACATCCGGGTTGAGGTTGTAGCCACCGTTGTATTATTTCATTTACTGTTTTCTGCTCCTAGGATAGACCTAAAGTGGGGTGCACAAACTACCGGATACTTTGAAGTGTTTAGTAGCCTACTCACGTCGTTGAGGGAGACCGCTTCACTTCGGGTACTTGGCGGGTAGTTTGCCGTACCCGTAGGGGTCTAGGGTGGGGTTTTGGCTATTCATCGCGACTGTGTAATTCGTCTTTCTTTGCAGGCTCAAAAGGAATGCGGATTCGTAGAAAATCCAATATGTTCATCATTGATCTGGAATGCTTATTATTGCGTCTGACGAATGTACAATATCTATATATGATATCTATTAGGCATCACTTATGTTTTACACCCGCGCTAGCCCAGCCCCCGCTCTGTCGTTAGTTAAGTAACCTAATGGGTGAATGACTGGCGAATGCGGATGGCATAAGAGGACGTTGTATTTTCGTTGTTTTTGTGCAATGATAGGTTAATTGATGGGACCCATTATTTTAATGCAAAGAAAATAAACCAAAGTTGAATCGTTGGAACAATTTAAAAGAAACCACTCGGTTATTTTAAAACAGAAGATATTTTTTTAATTGCGGAGCTTTAACCACTCCTTTTAAAAAGCTATCAGGTTCCTTCGGTTATATCAAGTTCACTACGTTCACGGTTTCGCCAAAACCAGTCGTAGCCCTCCGTCATTTCATATGAATGGTCAGTAGTATTCAAGCTATGTTTGTTTGGCCCTTAGTCAAGACATAGTGATTGGTAGCTACTTGGGTGTTCACATGTAGCATAGATAGATGCGTTGGTTTGGGACAGTCGTATTACTTTGTTTGGCCCTTAGTCAAGAGTATATGCGGGTGGGTTCAAATCAACCTGAATAATGATGGGTAGAACTTGACATGTGACTTATGATTTGTTGGCCCTTAGTCAAGGTCATAAGAACATGGGCAAAAATCCACATCGGGAGTTTCTAAAGAAACTGAAACTTGCTAGTGTTGCATACCATTTGGAGTGTGATAATTTTGGTAGGATTCCTTCAGTTTTATCACACGATAATATTTGGATCCCGACCCTACTGTGAGTATCCACTACTCATCAGGAGATTCGTCACTTAACGATCAATGCTATAAACCAAGTAGGTGTCGAGAAAGGTGTCAGCGGGGCTACGCCCCCAGAGAAAAGAGGTTATTTAATTAAGGAACTTCGCGAAAGCGTCGTAAAATCTCCCTCGAAGTACCGACACCGGCCTGGCTGAACGGTTAAGCAAGTATTGTATGGTAAGAATAGTCCTGACTAGTTCTTCCTTTATGGTTTGAGGAGGGATTCGAGAAACAGTGGGAGCCATCCTGTTTAGATAAACTAAAAAGCACTCTAAACTTGCAAGAGCATCATGCTAAAGTGTTCCCTCTCTCTCTCATTGCAGCGACCATGTGACCATGACTAGGTTACATCTAGATAACAAGTTAACTGAATCTGACTTTTATGACTGGCAAAGGTCTGTACAGATGTCCATTACCTATGACAAGCTGGACCACCCTATTACTACTCAAGCCCCCGCCGTCCCAGGTCCAGTTCTCACCATCGCGGATATGAATCCGTCAGACAAAGGAAAAGGAAAGTGTGAGTGCCATGTGCCTCGTGTTGTCTTCAGTTGATGGTGTATACCAGAAGCAGCACGAGAAGATGGACTTAGTTTCCATCTTCTTCCATAACAAAGATTTATATGGAGAGCAATCTCATATCGCAAGATATGAGACCTCGAACGAATTGCTTCAAGCGAGGTTGGCTGTCGGGTCATCTGTAGGGGACGCCGTCCTTACGATGACTAGCTATATTGATGAGCTCACGGACCTGGAGACCGCGTTGGTAAACAGGTCATATGCTGACTTATTTCCACAGTCCCTACCCTCTACTTACACCCTGAAAGAAACCAGGGAGACACCCGCTCTGCTTAATGGGGGACCTTCTTCTTCTACATCCAGGGCGAAAGCAAAGGGTGAAAAGAAGAAGACCTCCACAAAGCCGATATACGGTGTCAGTAAAGTAGAAGGAAAGGGAAGAGCAAAAGTTTCGGGACTTGGTGTAGGGAGAGAGGGATATGATTTTACATTCATAAGCGATATAGTAAACATCCACCTAAATCAAGTTCTGATTGGGTCCGGTACATTAGATGACGGTATATACGTATTAAATTAATCTCAGGTTTTCAATGTCCAGAACACACTTAAAAGAAAGTCATCGGAAATAAATCAGGCTTTCTTATGGCATTGTAGACTAGGTCACATCAATGAAACACGGTTGACTAAGTTTCATGGAGAAGGATATTTGAATCCGTTCGAATATCAATCTTATGCTACTTGTGAATCTTGTCTCATGGGAAAGATAACAAAGACTCCGTTTACTGGACACGGAGTAAGAGTGAGCGAGCTCTTGGGACTCGTACACAGTGACGTGTGCGGTCCAATGTCTACACATGAAAGAGGTGGTTATTCCTACTTCATTACTTTTACGGATGATTTCTCTAAGTATGGACATATCTTCTTGATGAAGCATAAATCCGAGGCCTTTGAGAAATTCCGAGAATACAAGAATGAAGTGGAAAACCAGACAGGCAAAAGTATCAAGACACTGAGATCTGATCGAGGCGGTGAATACTTAAGTACCGAGTTCCTGGGTTACCTAAAAGAGAAAGGAATTCTCTCTCAGCTTACTCCTCCATACACTCCACAACATAACGGTGTATCGGAAAGACGGAACCGAACCCTATTGGATATGGTACGTGCCATGATGAGTAAGGCTGAGTTACCGCGATCTTTCTGGGGTTATGCACTAGAATCTGCTGCATATCTTTTAAACCAGGTTCCAACCAAGACTGTGTCTACCACACCATATCAGATGTGGAGTGGGAAAAAACCCTGTCTTAAACACTTTAGGACATGGGGATGTCCAGCTTTTGTTAAAAAGCAGCATGCGGACAAGCTCGAGGCACACTCAGTACAGTGTAAGTTTGTGGGATATCCAAAGAACTCCAAGGGGTATTATTTCTATTACGCAGAGGTGATAGTTGTATGTATGCCCTAGAGGCTAGTATTGTACAGATGATGTTTATTATATTGGATGCTTGGACATATATAGAGAGGACTTTCTTTCTCGATATGATAGTATGCTATCTGGTTGCTCTTTATCTTAACATGTATACTTGTCTCTTGATACTGTCTTATAGTTACATGTTGGTAAAGCCCTTAGGATGTGTACTTGACTACCAGGACTATAATGCAGATCATACTAGTGGGGCCATGGTAGTCCATAAGTACATCCTTTAATGTTTCTAGTCGTGGGTGTATCGAGACAGGGCATCGATATACCAGAGTAGACTAGCGTATACGCTTCTCGACCCATGAGATGGGCGATGGATGATCCCATATCTATTGGTGTTTGACATCAGAGATGGTATACGGGTGCTCAGTGGAGACTGGGTACACTGGACGGACTCGCCGAGAACTCCCAGATTGTATTATACCTCACGTCAGATGGCAGTTCTCTGGTGACACTTGTGCAGATTAGTCTGTAGACCCGAGATCGTCATAGAGTCTTGTGTGATTCCCACCGTGCTTTGATTTCCACCTTACCACGTCCAAGAAGGCGTGCAAAACGGTGGTTTTTAGGTACAGTCCCGAGTCACATGGAGGCAATGAGCGATAGGAGGGGTTTCGTCTCTCCCGGTATTGGGTGTTGATGTTGCGCTGTGCTCGATTGGTCATAACAGGGAAGTCCCTGGCCAGGGCTGATTTAGAGATTTACTGGTAGGTGTTACTAGTAGTTTCTCGACCCGTTATGAGCCTCACATCGGCACGACTTATCGGTTATTGGGGTCTGACGTTTACCACCCCTAGACTTGATATGCGACATATCTGACGAGGAGACCGGACTGTACGGGAAGTGTTACCGTCAGGCTTTTACAGGAGTTAGAGCGGGCTTGCTTGCTGATCTTCTGATCGCTCAATACCCGGGTAGCCGTTACGTCCAGCTAGTACCGCTGACGGCTTGTGGGTGCTTGATGTGATCATCACCTACTGCCGGCGTATTGACGAGTCTTTTGAGTCCTACATAGACGTTTTACTGGCTCAGACAAAACGAAATAGGAGCACGTATGTGATATGTGCGGGACCGAGAATTATGCGTGTATGTGATACCGTATTCTATTCTCGCGACTTTTTGTATCTGTCGGTTATATGTGATATAGCCGGGTTATCGAATCAAGTGTTGATTCGATAAGACAATACATTGGATGTTAGTCGGTTATGAGATATAACCGGATTATTAAGTCAAGTGTTGATTTAATAATTTAGTGTATAATTGTATATTTGATATACTAATTTACATTAACTAACATTTGTTCACTTAAGGATTTTTCTCACATGTGCACAACTTTAATATATATGTGATATATATTAAAAATGTGTTTTCTTTTTGTATCATGGTTGTTGATACAACATTCATGGGTGTATGAGACTTACACCATGATATTTATTATGTTGGGTTTAATATTTAAAGTAATTACAAAATTAGTGGAAGATTAGAAAAATGCATGAAGCTTGTGGAAGCTTGTTGATGCATTGACTAAGTCCACTAAGTTTGTTTTTACTTTGGATATTTGTTAACCCAACCATTAGGATTAGCCATGGTAATGTCTCTACATAAGTTGGTATATGATACTCACTCACCCATGGTTAGCTCACTCACTTGATCATTATCTTTCTCATTTTATTTCTTCATCTTCTTCCTTGAGCTAAAAAGCTCTCTAGGGTTTGATCCAAAGTGAGAAACATTGTGAGAAAATAAATTCTAAAGTGAACCCACTTCCTATTTCTCCATCCTCTACTAGACTAGCACTTTAGTTTAGGCTGTTTGCTTCACTAATTCTCTAGTTAGTGAAGTAGTAGCTTGAGTTGGTATTCCCTCGACGTAGATCATCTTCGGCCTCGAAGACTTCAAGCAAGGACGCTTCTTTCGCCTCGTGAAGCCATGCAAGAGCCCGAGAGAACCATGATCGCAGCGAAGGGACTACGACAAGGAGCTTTAGAAGTGAAGGACCGATCTACAAAGGTTGTATTTCGTATTCATTTAGTCGTAATTGTTATTTACTTGCATATGATACCCTAATAGTCTAGCAAAGATCTTGTTTAGGGTTGTTCGGCACGGCTAAAATTTTAACCGGGCATGGTTGATGCCTTGTAGTACCTTGTTAGAGTGCCTAGTAACCCTACAGTGGTATCGGAGCCTAGCTAGAGTATTAGGCGATGTGTATACGAAGTTAAAACTCCGAACGAACCCCGTAACGTCAAAATGACCCCCTCTCTGGACATTTTTTTAAAATGTGGTTTTTTCTGTATTAAAAATACCTAAAAAATTCAGCAGGGAATTGTAGGTATTACTATGAAAAACGACAAAGTATCTCGTACGTGTAAGTCCACGTTGCGACCCCCGGTTCTTACGGGGAGGCGGAAACGGTATAAAAATCAAATTTTTAGCGCAAGGGGCAACATGGACTAAACAAAGTCGGGATCTTTTCCTAAACTAAAACTAGCAAACTTGCTAAAGAGGTTTAGCTACTCGGATGAAGTTGGTTATACCTAAACTTGAACTCCTTCTTCTTCAAACTTTTGTAGAGGTTGATGGTACTCTCCTTGTCGCTTTCTTCTGTCGAAGATGGATCCACCTCGAGGGTTCAACCTTCGGGCTCTTTCTCGAACTTGGAGTGAACTAGAATCTCCGGCTTGCTAAACCCTTGATCCTAGAGTGAGTAGAGAGTGTCTAAGGGGTGCTTTTCTTTTTAAAGAGAGGGATTCTCAACACATGAGAAGGGTTCTCTTTTGCTAGAGGAAGAAGAAGATGAAGTGAGGAGAGAGAAGCTAAATGAGATAATGAGCTCTCTTTTTTTTTCTTGCAACCATAATGCAAAAGAAAAAGAATTATCAAATAATAATAGTAATGAAAATGAAAAGGTTGATGGAAAGTTTTAGAATGACCATTATCATTTCAAACATTAAATGGTTTTGCAAGAATCAAAAAGCATCTTGCTTTTGTAATGATGATGGTCAAAACTTCAACCATGGTCAACAAGTCAACCATGGTCAACAAGTCAACATAAAAACCAACCATGACACAATTTCATTTTATTATATATTATTAATTGATATAAAACAAATCCATTAGGGTTTGGAAAAAGACGACTGTCAACTGTGCATACGCACCCGTTCCGAAACCCTAATGAAAGTCATCTTCCTCCTCCTCAAATAACTGTGCATACACACCTGCATTCTTGTTCCGAGGAACATGAATACTGAGAGATAAAAGCAACCCCAAAACATATACCGGTATCTGACTCAAACCAGAGCCAGCCAGTAATATCCGTCCGGACTCCAAACGTGCACAAGTGCGCGGATGAGAACGAACCCTGTCGCAAAACCATGCGACCTCTACTCTGTTTTGCCCAGAGGCGAATACCCTCTGTGTGGGACTCTAAAGACTCGACACTATGCTGGCAGTGGGTTTAACCACAGACCGCAAGCGGCACTAGCTGTGCGTAACGGTCCCCAGGTAGATGTCGACAAGAAGGCTGACGAGGTGAAACCCCATCGGAACTCCTACTGAGTCTGAATATGACAGTCTCCGTACAGTCCTGTCTGTTCGTCTAATACATCTCATGTCGGGCCTAGGGGGCGGTAAAACGTCAGTCCCCTAATAGCGGTATAAGTCGTGCCGGAGTGAAGCCCAAAACACCCTGAGATAACATTGGAACCTACCAGTATATCTCGCTTGCCCTGGCCAGGGACTACTGGTGTAATGGCTCTCCTAGACACAGCGCGATGTCAACCCCCAATACCGGGAGAGACGAATCCTGTCTAACCGTCACTGCCTCCAAGTGCTTCGGAACTGCACCCAACCACCACCTGTTTGCACGACTCCTTTGAGCCGTGGTAGGGTAGTGATCAAAGTGCAGTGGGAACACACTTGAGGCGAAGTGCCAGTGTCAAGTCAGCGGACTAAGCTGTACTCATGTCACCTGGGAACTGATAACTGACGATAAGTATAATACCAACCTGTCAGTTCCCGACGATTCCTGTCCAGTGTACTCGTAACCCAACGAGCACCCGTATACTATCTCCAGTACGACGTACTGATGGCTGTGGGACAGACCATCTCCCACACTGGGATGAGAAGCGCATACGCTAGTCTACTCCGGAGTATCGATGCCCTGTCTCGATAGTCTTGCGACTAGGGACCTGTATAAGGATGTGCTTATAGATTACCCAGCCCCCACTAGTGTGACTGCCATCACAACGCTGGTAATCAAGCAAAGATCCTAAGGGCTCCACTAATGCGTATAAGTGATATACTAAAATAAACACAAGTACACATTGAAGTAGAAACAAACCAAGTAGCATACTACTATATTGAGCAAGATTGTTTATACAAGGTGAATATCCCAAGCTTCCATTAAGTAATATACAAGCCAGTATGATACAGTAATGGCCTCTAGGGCATATACACTAACAGTACGGACCGCCGCGTAACTGCGGCAATACCCTGCTCGTGCCGCGGATCCGCGGCTGTACAGTGAGATTTTGCTTTGGTTTTTGCACAGTAATACCCGTATCTGTTAGTGCTATTTTCTGGGTATTTTTAATCTGCCTCAAGTGTTGAGTGTTCTGGGGATTATTTTGTATACGTTGATTCGATCGGAAAATTTAATTTCGTTATGTTTTCCGGATAATTTAGAAAGTATTAAAATGTTCGAACGGATATCATTAACTCATTTTTTCCCGGCACGAAAAACTTTCAAGTGTTGAATTTTTCTCGGATTTAAATCTTTCGGAAAAACGTGCAAGTAACGTGATGGACCCTCTAGAAGAACACAAACCTTAACTCGATTATGTGACCGTCTAAACCGCCTCTAAACCTTAGGGTTTGGGGCAGTACGGCGTGCCACATGTGAGGCGTTGGCTTGACCCTTCTACGGCTGGACCATTGCTATTGTGACGTATTCTGGAATTTTTGAACTCCGCTCAAGTGTTGAGCTATTTAGGAAATCTTGGGTATTTGATTATTCGATCGGAAAGTTTAATACTGTCTATTTATTTGGAATGTGATACAATATGTGGAATTCATATAGTTAGGCATGAAATGCGAAGTATGTGATATTTCGGATTTATGATGTCTAAAGAAATTGTGGATTCCAAATATTGTAGTTTTACACTTTCTTTTCTGCAACCGTAAGTGTAATATGTGATATCGCCGGTTTCGTTGCTATATGTCAACGACAATTGGGATGTGCATATTTACTTACGTTGATAACATGTGATGTTATGAGTTCCTGGATATGTTATATTGGATCGCCGCGTTTTTGAATAGCCGGGGGTTTTATGTGAGATGAGAGTTTTTATTTTCATTCATGTAAAATTAAATGTATGTAATATTCTTTTATTGGGGCACTTCCGGGATGAGGATGATGTCACCATTGTATATTATTTACTTTTCCTCATTAGGTAGACCCAAGGAGGAGAGCACAAGTAACCGGGTTCTAGAGTCCAGTGGGAGACCAACTCGAGGAGTCGAGCCCGGGTCTCCTAACTCTAGAATTGGTAGGGTTGCTTGCCGCTCTCGTAGGGGTCTAGGGATGTGGGTTTGGGTATTCATCACGACCGTGGAATCCGTGTTTTATAGAGGCTCAAAATAAAACATTGACGTCCTAATATATCCAATGTTACATATGTTTCTTCTGCTGCGATATCTGTGATGTGATCATTTGATATGTTGTGATAAATACTGTTGTTGGGGTAAAAATTTACACCCCCGTTGACCGAGTCAAAGTCAAGGTCAACCCCAAGCCAGGTGAGCCCAAGCCCAGGTCAAGCGGGCCTATGCCCAAGTTGAGCCCGCGGCCAGCCTCCTCCATGCTAAAATATAGATCATGTAATAAATAATTTTCATGTAATTTTTTATATACATGAATGTATGCAAAATGGGCATAAAGCCAAATTTTTGTAAGCCCATGGCTTATGTGCAAAAATGAAATGGCACATGAGCCATGGGATAGGCAAAAATGCCATTTTTGTAAAGCCCAAGGGGCTATATGTAAATATGTAAGCCTATATAAGGCAAAATGATGATGAATAAAGGACACTTTTTCATTCCCCCAAAACTAGGGTTCTTTGTGCCTCCTGCTCCTTCTCCAAGGTTCTAAACCTTCTCATTTCTTTGAATTAAATCAAGAGTTTTACTCTTTGTTTTCCAAAACTAAGTAGTTTTCCACCACAAAACCCACAAAGGGGAACTCAGATCTTCCATCAGATCTTAAAAAGGAGTGATTTTTAAAATCTCCTACTTCTTGATCTTCAAGATCCGGCCAAACAACAGGAGGAAGAAGAAGAACCCCCTTCATCAGCTTCAAAACATCCTAGGAGTTTAACTCCATATATATAAAACAACAAATATTTCCTTTTTGAAGCATTGCTTCTGTTTCTTAGGCTAAAAGCCTCCTTTTCTCGCCGGCGCTCAAGCGCAGAGTGCCCGCGTGCCGACACGTGGCACGCTTGCGCTCGAGCGCAAGTCGCCCCGGTGCCGACACGCGGCGCGCTTGCGCTCGAGCGCAATTCGCCCCGGTACCGACACGCGGCGCGCTTGCGCTCGAGCACAAGTCGCCCCGGTGCCGACACGCGGCGCGCTTGCGCTCCAGCGCAAGCGCTCGAGCGCAAGTCGCCCCCATGCCGACTGTTGGAGATAGTGCCCTCATAGTCAATTATTGGATCGCAGGTACGTGATTGCAATGATTGCGGAGGACCTGTCCCGGTAGGACAGTCTTACTCGAAATGATAGTATGCTATCTGGTTTGCCTCTATCAGTCGTGTATATGTTCAGGTGACTGATTGCATGTTACACTTTGATAGAGCCCTTAGGATCTTGCTTTACTACCAACAGTATGATGGCGATCATATACGTGAGAGTTGGGTAGTTTATATGCATATCCTTAATTGTGGTCCCTAGTCGTGGGAGTTTCGAGATAGGGCATCGATACTCCGGAGTAGACTAGTGTGTACAGTCGAGACCCCGACGAGGGGCGGTGGCCGGTCTCACAAGCCACTGGTGTCAGTTGGATCACCTAAGATGTATACAGGTGCTCATTGGGTTATGAGTACACCAGACAGGACTCGCCGGGAATCTGCTAGTTAGTACTATACCTATCGTCGGATAGCAGTTCCCAGGTGACATGTGTACAGGTTAGTTCATCGACCTGAGGTCGTCATTTGTCTCGCGTGAGTTCCCACTGTGCTTTGATTTCTACCCTACCACGGCTCAAAGGAGTCGTGCAAACAGGTAGCTTTTGGGTACAGTCCCGAGCCATATGGAGGCACGTGAGCGGATCGGCAGGGGATTCGTCTCTCCCGGTATTGGAGGCAAGATCGTGCTGTGTCTAGGAGAGCCATTACACAAAGCCCACGGCCGTGGCAGGAGATTTACTGGTAGGTACTCCAGTAGTATCTCAGGGTGTATTGGGCTTCACTCCGACATGACTTATACTGCTATTGGGGGTCTGACGTTACTA
Source organism: Agapanthus africanus (assembly GCA_030015575.1). Lineage (NCBI taxonomy): Eukaryota > Viridiplantae > Streptophyta > Magnoliopsida > Asparagales > Amaryllidaceae > Agapanthus > Agapanthus africanus. The sequence goes on from JASDDO010000004.1 coordinate 217,260,975, forward strand.
GCCCCCTAGGCAGATATGCGATACTCATTGACGAACGGACCGGACTGTATATACATTGTCACTGTTAGGCTCAGTAGGGTTTTCGGAGGAGTTCGCTCATCGGTCTCCCTTGAGTTCGCTCCTCGGCCACCCTTGAGGTCAGTCCGTGGGCAACCGTTACGCATTGATAGTGCCGCTGACGGTTTGTGGTTAAACCCACTGCCAGGGTACTGACGAGTCATTAGAGTCCCCCACAGACAGTTTCCCAAGTTCGGGCGAAACGTTGTAGAGGCCGTATGGTTTTATGGCAGGGTTCGGAAAATGCACGTGCGTTTACGCACGTGTTATTTTTCGGGCAGATAATACTGGTCGGCTTTGGTTTAAGCCGGATCCGAGTATTATATTGAGTAGGTATAATATCTTTGTCTCAGTTGCATTTGTATTCGGTCGTAATACAAATGCGGGTATATTTATACAGTTTCGGCGTTGTCCTGAAATTCGTTTCAGGATCACTTTTAGAAGTTGCCAGTTTTCTATCAGCCGTCTTTTAACATTTGGTTAAAGGCGGATTTATCTTTTCTTGGATGAGAGTGAGTCGTGCTTCTAGAAGGTTCTAGAAGGTTGTAGAATTTGTGACTAAGCTTTGTGACTCATGCTTTGATTTCATTACTTTCTTGTTTTGCTTAAGATCTTTAAGCAAGATATTTGTTTTGTGTTCACACATGATATTTACTTAAGGTTACCCCCCCTCTCCTACGGTTACCCCCTCTCTCTTTATAAGAGGCCGGCCCCCTCCTCTCTCTCTCATGGTTGTTGATTTCATCGGTTAGAAAAGATATGATAGTTTTGGGGTGTATGGAATTCACAGTTCATTTCATTCCATCACCCGATTTCCACGACAACTTCATTAACCGATCGTCCACGAACTTGGACGAAGTGAGACAAAGTCATCTACTCATTCTCTACATCATTCTTGGTCGTCTCTTTTAGCAAACTTGACGATCGAGTTGCCTCGAGTCAGAGGCGGGAGCCCGTTTAAAGAACCGATCATGTGGTGCCACCTCGATCGACGAGATCGGAGCAGCCGCAACGGAGCTTGGGATGATGGTTGAAGAACGAAGGACTCGGATCGTTCGGTATAACCATTCTACACTCTTTACAGTTTGTTAGTTTAGCAATAATGGCAGATCCGGGTTAAAGTATACGATAGCGCCAGTTTAAAAGTTTTGTTCCGCATTTTGGCGTCTGTAGACTGCCGGGGCGCTAGCGTAGACTTACAGTGGTATCAGAGCCTAACCATTTTGCTATACTAACTTGTGCTAACGCGTTTAAAACATCGATCCGACCGAAAATCGAAAAACACAAAATCCTAGCTCGACAGTTCTGTTAATTTTAAATGGCTTCAAAATTCATTTCTGGATATCTTAAAAATCCGTGCAGGCGTTTTTAGGAGCCACGACAAAATTTGGGGTCGTAACTCCTCCAAGCTGCCGCGGAAGGGCGGCCAAACCCATGGTTTGGCCGCGCTTCCGCGGCCACGTGGGGAGCACGTGCTCCCAAATTTGGTCAGAGGGTTCTCTGTTGGGTTTTGTGATTTTTGGTATATATATTTTTGGCCCAGGTTTTGTTACTGTTCACCAGTAAGCAGTGGGGCCCACTTTTTGATATTTGGTCTTTGGTCGATCGTAATTTAAACACGTTAGTTTACAGTGCTTACATTATATCTCCGACCGGGAATGTCATTTGATCGGTAAACCGCGTCTGATTGCTATAGTTCTTTTAGACGGGTTTGCGAACGTGACATTCGCGTTGATGTTCTGTGTTGTGCTGTGATGTTGCGGATTTGTCGTGGTGGATAGCAGTGTGCAATGGTAGTACATGCTGAGTTTATTTGTACATTTGATATTGCGGGGCGAGCGTCCAACTTGTGGACAGCCGTCACTGCCTGTTGTATAATATTCTTTTGGGGCACGACCAGGTTGCGGTCGATGTACCTATTGTACTATTTTTCATTACTGTACTAGGTTTTGCCCCGAGACGGAGTGCACGGATAGCCGGGTTCGGGAAAGCAACGGGTCCGCATCTCATGGCTTTGAGAGGCAGAGGGGCCCCACTTCAGAATTGGCAGACTATTCGCCGCACTCGTAGGGGGTACAGGTTGACCCAAGGAGGGGTGCTCAATTTACCGGATTCCGTGAAGTGCCGGGTGTTCCATTCACTATGCTGTGGGGACTACCTCGCTTCAGGTTTTGGCGGGTAACTTGCCGCACCCGTAGGGGTCTAGGTTTCATTGCACAGGCTATCCACACGACAGGGGAACATCGGGTTTCAGCAGCGGCTCTGTGAAACCCGGGGATCCCAGATTATCTGTATTGTTTTGTGATGCTTATTACTTTTCTGTAATGTTGCATACTATCACGCCTGGAGCGATTATGTATATTGGTTTATATACTATTCGATGTTGTATATGTTTTACACCCGCGCTAGTCCAGTCCCCGCTCTGTCGTTAGTTAAGTAACCTAACGGGTGATGACGGGACCCAGCGACGAATGCGGATGGCATATACGTACATTTTATTTTCGTTCTTTTCTGGTGTGATCGAATGATGGGACTGCGTTGATTCTGATCAACGCAAAGTAAAAACAAACCTGTATACAGTTGTTGGAACAATTTAAAAAGGTGTTATTACAAAGACGTTTCTTTTTGTTATGCATAGCGGTATTCGGTGTGAATATCCAGCACCTCATTCGACGAGGCAAGGGCTGATATCCCTTCACCGGGAAAGACCCCTTGGACAGAAGTTTGCGTCAGAGTAATAACTTTACTATAGTCGATTACAAGTTGCTTTGCATCGTGGTATTCAGTGGAATATCCTGCACTTCATTCCATGAGGAAAGAGCCGAGATCCCTTCACCGGGAATGACCTCTTTAGCAAAAGGTTTTCGCCACTATATTTTTATAAAAAGCTATCAGGTTCCTTCAGCGATATCAAGTTCACTACGTTAAAGGTTTTTCGCCAAAAACCAGCCGTAGCCCTCCGTCGTTTCTTATGGATGGTCAGTAGTATTCAAGCTATGTTTGTTGGCATACGTCAAGGCATAGTGTTTGGTAGCTGCTGGGTATTCATTTGTTGCATAGATAGATGAGTTGGTTTGGGACAGTCGTATTACCTTGTTGGCATACGTCAAGGGTATATACGGGTGGGTTCAAATTAACAAGATAATGACGGGCAGAACTTGACATGTGACTTATGATTTGTTGGCATACGTCAAGGTCATAAGAGCATGGGGCAAGAAAATGATATCGGGAGTTTCTAAAGAAACTGAAACTTGCCAAGTATGCGCATACCTTCTGGAGTATGAATAACGTGGATGCATTCCATCACGTTAATATGCGATGAGAGTTGGATCCCGATTCCCACTGATGAGTTGGTTTACTCTTCAGGTGATCCCGATTGATTCTTCTTTAGGTTTGGAGGAGAATTTGACAGGACAGTGGGAGGTTTCCGGATTAGATAAAATGATGACCATTCTGATCTAGGTTAGAGTGCACGCAGAGTGTTTCTTTTCTCTCTCTCTCTTTGGCAGCGACCTTTGACCGACCCTAGACTATGACTCAGTGACCAGGTTGACCGAACCTTCTTAAAATACTGGCTTTTGGATTGTCTGAGTTGCATAAGTCATTGCCACTCCTTCTTTTACCCTTTGAATTTCTCAGAACACCCGTATTACTACGGATATCCACTTCCATTGGATAGATCCATCGTATGGTTATATACAAACTCGAAGGGACTTCTTCGGGGATGGATCCAGGTTCAGGAGAAATAGAATTGGTTTATTCAGTTGTCTTTTATTATCACCTTCTCTCAGGTTGCGAGAGCTCCTTGGTTTAGGAGAGTACACCTATTACGCCTATTGGATAGTCTTATTCCAAACCATAGGCTGGTGCCGAAAGGTAGGGAATGAAGAAAACCAATTAGCCTAAGAAGGGTGTGCAGAAGGCAATATGTAAAGACAAAATAAAGGGATTAGAAAGAGGGCAAAGTAAATTGCGACTGATATCATTCACGACCAAAACCGCGTACTTCATCGCCACTCCTATTTCACCTTTAAAAGAATAAGGTATTATTCAGTTGTCTTTTATCGTCACCTTCTCTCGAGATGCGAGTACTCCTTAGTTTAGGAGGGTACACCTATTATGCTTACTGGATAGTCTTCTTCCAAACCATAGGCTGATGCCGAATGGTAGGGAAGGAAGAAAACCAGTTAGCCTAACGATGGTGTACAGAAGGTAACGACTAAAGACAAATAAAGGGGATTTGGAGAGATGGCAATAAAATATACGGTTGAAGTCATGAATTGGATTATGGAAGAGGTATTGCTAAGAATACCAGGATACCCCTACGAAACATTTTCATGTTTCAGTGCATTGTTAAAGGAAAAACTGTTTTCCCGATTAGACACTTACTCCAAGGGTATGTATTTACCAGGTTTCATTCTCATATCTGTATGGTTTTACAGATGATGAGTGGGAGTAAGATATTGGGAATTATGTGATCATCCTCATTATATCGGAATTCGTTGTAATTGGTGATATTTGAGGAAATCACCAGGGTACAGTTTTCCACCTACAACGCACAGGTTTTGAGTTGTTCAACTCAGCGGACTTATACAGAGTATTGTATGTTGTCCAGTGTCCATCAGGACAAAGGGGTAGGTCCTCGTACTATGTTCTGTTTACTTATAACTTCTCTAGTATTTAGACAAGTGTTTCGTAGAAATACATGGTCTAAGTTTTGAGAAGTTGTGGGTATAAGAATAAAGTAGAGAACCAGGTGTCACAAGTATCGGGATTCTTCAAAGAGATCGAAGATGTAGATTCTTGTGATTGGTATTCAGATGATAGTGATGGTTTTGAGAAACGAGTTTTCTCTTTCAGGTTACTCATAATTGGATGGATTCCTAAGTTGAGTAATGCTGATTAGCCTCTTTCCATTAAGTCGATATGCACTGGAGACAGCTGCATGATTTGAATATGGTTCCAATTAAATATGTGCCAAAGTTTCTGTATTGGATATAGAATGGATCGTACCTTAAAAGAAATTAAGGTACGGGGAGTTGTCCAGCTTTTGCTTAAAACCAGACTCTGGATAACTCAGGGCACGTTTCTGTAATGGCTGTTTGTGGGTTGACCCTGGTTATGACGAGGGTTGATATTCTACCATTTGGAAGATCAATAGTGATATTGTTCTTGACTCGCCACAGTTTTAGTAAAATGGATCTTTTTCAGAAAACAGTAGTGGGAGTATGGTAGAACTGGAAGTGATTCCAGAACCGCAAACGATTACGGAAAATTTAATAGGACCTATATATTCAATCAGGTTTGACATTCCAATAGCTACTCCGCAGGTATGGTAGGTAACCTCAGACACCCGAGAGGTACTTCGGTAGGCTCAAGGACGGTGACAGGGAGGTTCTTATCTACCAAGACTTGACACTACTGTTGTTCCAGGATATGAGACCCGGTAGGAGGGTTGTCGTAGTCAGTGGGAGCAACGGAAGCATAGTGGGCAAGATGCTTATATCTATTTATAGACTTGAGCAGTTATAGCGGAGATAGATCATCTAATTTTGATGTGACAGTCATGGGTTTGACTTCAATCAGAATAGGGGATGGATCAGTTAAGAAGGTAGTAGGGTGTGATGTCATGGTATCTGGATGACATACACAGAGTAGGAGGTAAAATTCCTATACTACGATCGGTTGTACTGTGGTCGTCACACAGTTGTTTCTCCAGACAGGATATGGATATAATATTTGACATTTTGGTTTCTAGATCTATGGTTTTAGATCTGGATTTGGGTAGTTTCCTAATGTGGGTACTTTGACAGATATTCTAATGGTTTTTAGAATAGTTGACTCCTAGCATGGTAGTGTACCTGCAGGTGATGGAGTCACCCTCTCTAAAGGTGTCATATAGACTAAAAGGGAGAGGGATGTGCATGATTGGCAGATCACTTGCTTAGGCAATTGAGTCAATCATGAGATGTCAAGTACCGCACTAAATATTGTTTTTGCACTAGATGCAATAAGTTTGTATTAATCCAATCCTGGAGAAACATAAGGAAGCAGTTTTAGAACATTAGTACATGTTCTATGGATTTGATAACGGCAGCCTCTTTCGGGAGACGGTTATCATTCCAGGCTTCAAAGGTGACATGGATGACAGAGTGATTGTCAGAGTTTTAGTTTTCCCTCTGACGAGGGACAGTATTATGGACAGGTGGTTCCAGAGGATACTGTGGGTGGCATGGTGCCGGATACTGATTAGGTTCAGTGATCCATACAGTCTAAGAAGTTTGGATATGGAGTTCATTTATGAACTAAGGTCCCATCAGATATCCAGACATATTCTAAGACAGGTACTACTCAATTCGGGAGATGGCTTTCTCCGCGAACTTGAGATTAAGAGAGATACAGAAAGAAACTTCTAGGCGGATCCACTCACTGAGGATATTTCTCGAACACAATAGTTTTACAAACGGGCTTTGTGAAACTGATAAGTAGAGGAGTTGGATGTTCGGTTTCACACGGGCTGTGAGTAGTCGACATCGCAATATTAGCCTTGAGTGCAAGTGGGAGATTGTTGGAGATAGTGCCCTCATAGTCAATTATTGGATCGCAGGTACGTGATTGCAATGATTGCGGAGGACCTGTCCCGGTAGGACAGTCTTACTCGAAATGATAGTATGCTATCTGGTTTGCCTCTATCAGTCGTGTACATGTTCAGGTGACTGATTGCATGTTACACTTTGATAGAGCCCTTAGGATCTTGCTTTACTACCAACAGTATGATGGCGATCATATACGTGAGAGTTGGGTAGTTTATATGCATATCCTTAATTGTGGTCCCTAGTCGTGGGAGTTTCGAGACAGGGCATCGATACTCCGGAGTAGACTAGTGTGTACAGTCGAGACCCCGATGAGGGGCGGTGGCCGGTCTCACAAGCCACTGGTGTCAGTTGGATCACCTAAGATGTATACAGATGCTCATTGGGTTATGAGTACACCGGACAGGACTCGCCGGGAATCTGCTAGTTAGTACTATACCTATCGTCGGATAGCAGTTCCCTGGTGACATGTGTACAGGTTAGTTCATCGACCTGAGGTCGTCATTTGTCTCGTGTGAGTTCCCACTGTGCTTTGATTTCTACCCTACCACGGCTCAAAGGAGTCGTGCAAACAGATAGCTTTTGGGTACAGTCCCGAGCCATATGGAGGCACGTGAGCGGATCGGCAGGGGATTCGTCTCTCCCGGTATTGGGGGCGAGATCGTGCTGTGTCTAGGAGAGCCATTACACAAAGCCCACGGCCGTGGCAGGAGATTTACTGGTAGGTACTCCAGTAGTATCTCAGGGTGTATTGGGCTTCACTCCGACATGACTTATACTGCTATTGGGGGTCTGACGTTACTAGCCCCCTAGGCAGATATGCGATACTCATTGACAAACGGACCGGACTGTATATACATTGTCACTGTTAGGCTCAGTAGGGTTTTCGGAGGAGTTCGCTCATCGGTCTCCCTTGAGTTCGCTCCTCGGCCACCCTTGAGGTCAGTCCGTGGGCAACCGTTACGCATTGATAGTGCCGCTGACGGTTTGTGGTTAAACCCACTGCCAGGGTACTGACGAGTCATTAGAGTCCCCCACAGACAGTTTCCCAAGTTTGGGCGAAACGTTGTAGAAGCCGTATGGTTTTATGGCAGGGTTCGGAAAATGCACGTGCGTTTACGCACGTGTTATTTTTCGGGCAGATAATACTGGTCGGCTTTGGTTTAAGCAGGATCCGAGTATTATATTGAGTAGGTATAATATCTTTGTCTCAGTTGCATTTGTATTCGGTCGTAATACAAATGCGGGTATATTTATACAGTTTCGGGGTTGTCCTGAAATTCGTTTCAGGATCACTTTTGGAAGTTGCCAGTTTCCAGTTTTCTATCAGCCGTCTTTTAACATTTGGTTAAAGGCGGATTTATCTTTTCTTGGATGAGAGTGAGTCGTGCTTCTAGAAGGTTCTAGAATTTGTGACTAAGCTTTGTGACTCATGCTTTGATTTCATTACTTTCTTGTTTTGCTTAAGATCTTTAAGCAAGATATTTGTTTTGTGTTCACACATGATATTTACTTAAGGTTACCCCCCCTCTCCTACGGTCACCCCCTCTTTCTTTATAAGAGGCCGGCCCCCTCCTCTCTCTCTCATGGTTGTTGATTTCATCGGTTAGAAAAGATATGATAGTTTTGGGGTGTATGGAATTCACAGTTCATTTCATTCCATCACCCGATTTCCACGGCAACTTCATTAACCGATCGTCCACGGACTTGGACGAAGTGAGACAAAGTCATCTACTCATTCTCTACATCATTCTTGGTCGTCTCTTTTAGCAAACTTGACGATCGAGTTGCCTCGAGTCAGAGGCGGGAGCCCGATTAAAGAACCGATCATGTGGTGCCACCTCGATCGACGAGATCGGAGCAGCCGTAACGGAGCATGGGATGATGGTTGAAGAACGAAGGACTCGGATCGTTCGGTATAACCATTCTACACTCTTTACAGTTTGTTAGTTTAGCAATAATGGCAGATCCGGGTTAAAGTATACGATAGCGCCAGTTTAAAAGTTTTGTTCCGCATTTTGGCGTCTGTAGACTGCCGGGGCGCTAGCGTAGACTTACACCGACACGTGGCACGCTTGCGCTCAAGCGCAAGCGCTCAGGCGCAAGTCGCCCCGGTGCCGACACGTGGCACTCTTGCGCTCAAACGCAGAGCGCCCACGTGCCGACACGTGGCACTCTAGCGCCTGAGCGCACATCACCTAGGCGCACAGTGCCCAAAGTGCTGCCCCCCACGCATCCTTTGGATGCCTTTTCCCCCTCTTTCTTTTATATATATATATATATATATATATATATATATATATATATATATATACATATATACATATATATATATATACACACACATATATATATACACACACATATGTATACATATTTATATACACACATACTCCGCGACACTGTCCCTGTTAGAAATAAATTTCTAACGGGGCGCTGCCCCGCACCCCGCAAGGGGGCTGCTAGCCCCCTTGACCCCCGGCCCACTATCCGGGTAGCGGGACCCCCGTAAAAACTCTGCGTGGCTCCCGATATATCCAAACCCCCCTTTCAAAACACAACACACGTACACTGCACATTGAGTTCGCATGACCATTTTAACCCGTTAATCGGAGGTTCCCTCGTCCCAAAGGCGAGGGGTAATTAACGGCAGCTTAGTCCGCGGCTGCCGGAGATTTGGATCCCCACAATCAATAAACCCCGGCCTACCCTAGGCAGGGGGAATCTGTAGTATACGCCTGACAAGCGCGCGCGTATTCCCATCTCAATGGGGTGACGAAAAACACCCTACAGATTCTGGCACGCCCGGTGGGACGAATCTCTCCTCCCATTTTTCGGGTTAAGCGTTCATGCGAACTCAATAAATATACATACCTGTATTTATACTAAAAATAATGCTTTTTCATGCAGATTTTCAAGCAATCACCTTCCGACGATATCTTCGATGATGAACTCAGCTCCCGTCTCCTACACGATGAGGATAGACTCTAGGACGGTCCTTACGGCCAGTCTCGGGCGACAATGGGAGGAGCCGCTGCTACCATTCGGCTCTATTATGTTCATGCCATTTGGCTCCATCCCAGCTCCTCAAGCCCCGGTGGCAGACAAACCGGTCTCGAAAGGCAGGAGACCAAATGTGGTGATCTCAAGGGCGCCCCAACCCAAACGCAAGCCGGTATCTGAACGACTTTCCTTGGCCCCAGCTGGGGGCAAGGTGTAGGGTTCCTAGGCACACTAATGAAGTCTCACAAGTGATCAAACATGGCCAATTAAATTTTTACAAGTGCCGAGAAACCCTAATACGGATCGTTAACTAGATGTATAGGCGAAGCGATGCAAATAAACGAACTTTATCTAAAAGGAAAGAGGCTACAACCTTTGTAGATCCGGTCCTCCACCTCCTAGGCTCCGTGATGAAGTCCCCTCGCTGTCCAAATCGGATCTTGGACTCTAGCATTGGCTTCATCGGAGAAATGGGCGGGCTAGGTCGTCGACTTCGATGCCGAAGATGATCTACGTCGAGGCATCACAAGATCAAGCTCCCACTTCACCAAGTCATGAAACTTGTGAAGAAAACACCCTATACTACTTGGCAAGAGGAAGAGGATGAAGAAATAGGAAGTGGGTTCACTTTGGATTTGGATTTCTCACTCATTTTCACAAGTTGCCATTGATGGAGCAAGATTTCTTCATGTTTGAAGAAGAAGAAGATGATGAAAAGAATATGATAAGTTATTATGAAATAGAAAATAAAATCAACACTTATCATATGGCAACCATGATTAGGTGTAGAGAATAGACCATGGTTAGTTGGAAGGGTTAGGGTTAAGCATGAAGACAAAATGGTCACTTGGTCAAAGCTTCAAGAAGCTTCAATAACAAACAAAGAAAGCCACCATTTTCTCTTTAATCTTTTGCCAAAATAAATAAATAAATAGATAATAAAAAGAAAACCCTAACCATCACATAACCATGGTTTAATCTAAACATACACACTAACATTCATGTATCATCAAACATGATACAATCTTGTGCACAAAAGTATATCACATATACAACTTGTGTACATCAAGTGAGAAAATCCAATTTAAGTGAACCAATACTAGTTAATGCAAAGTAATATATCAAATATATAATTATGCATTAAATCATTAAATCAATACTTGATTTAACGATCCGGTCATATCTCATATAACCGACTAGTATCCAATGTATCGGCTTATCGAATCAACGATTCGATAACTAGGTTATATCGCATACAACCAATCGATACATTCATCGCGAGAATGGAATACGGTATCACATACATGCATTATTCTCGGTCCCGCACATATCTCATAGCGCTCCTATTTCGTTTCGCTTGAGCCAGGAAACCTCTGTGTAGGACTCTAAAGACTCGTCAATACGCCGGCAGCAGATGATGATCATATCAAACACCCACAAGCCGCAAGCGGTCTGCTAAACGTAACGGCCACCCGGGTATTGAGCGATCAGAAGATCGACGAGCAAGCCCGCTCACACTCCTGTGAATCCAACCAGTAACACTTACCGTATAGTCCGGTCTGTTCGTCTGATATGTCGCATATCTCGCCTAGGGGTGGTAAACGTCAGACCCCAATAGCTCGATAAGTCATGCCGACGTAAGGTCCATAACATTCGTGAAACTACTGATAACTCTTACCAGTATATCACAACAACCCTGGCCAGGGATTTCCTGTTATGGCCAGTCGAGCAAAGCGCAACATCAACCCCCAATACCGGGAGAGACGAATCCCCTCCTATCGCTCATTGCCTCCATGTGAATCGGGACTGTACCCAAAAACCACCTGTTTGCACGACTCAGTAGAGCCATGGTAGGGTGGAAATCAAAGCACAGTGGGAGATACACAAGACTCTATGACGATCTCGGGTCAACAGACTAAGCTGTACCAGTGTCACCAGAGAACTGCCATCTGACGTGAGGTATAATACCATCTGGGAGTTCTCGGCGAGTCCGTTCAGTGTACCCAGTCACCACTGAGCACCCGCATACCATCTCTGATGTCAAACACCAATGGATATGGGATCATCCATCGCCCATCACATGGGTCGAGACGATATACGCTAGTCTACTCTGGAATATCGATACCCCGTCTCGATATTCCCACGACTAGGAACAATGAAGGATATACTCATTGACTACCCATGCCCCACTAGTATGATCTACATCATAGTCCTGGAAGTCGAGTACACATCCTAAAGGCTTTATCAACATGTAATCAGAGAGACAGAAAGTATACATGTTAAGATAAAGAGCTACCAGATAGCGTACTATCATGTCGAGCAAGAAAGTCCTACCTATATATGTCCCAGCATCCACTACAATATACATCCTATGTACAGTAATGGCCTCTAGGGCATACATATAACTAACAATCTCCCACTTGCACTAGGGCCATCTGTAGCAGTGGTTGCAGTATCACATACTCAACCATCCCATAAAAGTCTCTCTTTGGGAAAAGGCCTTCGTGAGTGGATCCGCCTTGTTGTCCTCTGTGTCTTCTCTCCTTACCTCGATCACCCTGGAGATCAACTATCTCCACGATCAGGTGATGCTTCCTCAGAATATGTCTGGGTCACTGATGGGATCATGGTTCCTTAGCCAAAGCCACAATTCCATTGTCATACAATGGTGGGAACCTAGTTCATCTTATGAACCAATATACACCCAAACTGCCTCTTTGGTAGTATCTATAATAGCGATGTTACCAGCCTTTATCGTCTAGTTTGCCACGGTATCTAGCTTGGAATTCTTCCAACATACCGTCCCTTTACTGAGGGTAAAGACAATGCCTGCGACTGACATTCAGTCGTCCTTATCACCCTGGAACCTTTCCAGTGATTCTCCCCAGGATCAATTGATACAATCTTACTACAGCTAGTGAGAATCCTAACATCCATTTAGATCTATCTCATAGATCCAAATCTCAGGATTTAGGAGGTATCACTTTGATCCTATATGGAGAATCTATGTGATAAGAGGAGATCGACCGATCGTAGCATAGGAAATTCCTTTCCTATCAAGAGTATGTCATCCACGTACTCTACGAGGATCATTACCATACTCCATACTACCCTTTTGTACATACAAGGTTCATCTACCATTTTGATGAAGTCAAACTCTTTGACTACCACATCAAAACAGATGTTCCAACTCCGCGATGCCTGCTTTATCCTGTAAAGCAACTTGCACATGTTTCCGCTGCTCCCACTGTTTACGAAGCCCTCTGGCTGTGTACTTATAGACTTTCTATTCTAAATCAGTATTTAGAAAAGCAGTCATGACACCCAACCACCAGATATCGCAGTCATGGTATGTAGCAATGGTAAGTAGGATCTGGATGGACTTAAGTATAGTCCCTGGAAAAGGTTTCATCATTTTCCACTCTTGGTCGATGACGAAAACCTTTAACAAGTCTAGCTTTGAAAGTCTCAACTTTTCCATCTACACCAAGTAATCTTCTCAAGATATACTTGCTCCTGATGGGGATTTAACCCTTCAGATATAGCAACCAAAGTTCATACTTTGTTGGTGTATATGGATTCCATCTCAGATCGCTAAGCATCCAGCCATTCTTACAGAGTCCCTACTCTCGATGGCCTGCTCGAAACTAGTTGGGTCATCATCTCATGATGCATTCCTCGCTCCCACTGTCATCGAGAAACCGAGGTATCTCTCAGGCAGGTGAGGAACCCTACCAGATCGGCGGAGAGGCTGAGGTTCGTCGGGGACTATAGAATCCTTTGGTTCTGTCAAATCATCAGCTGCAGTTTTGTATAGCTGGAACCTTTCCAGTTCTACAGAACTGACCTTGCCTCGATCTTGTCCGGATTTTGCTTTAGACATAAGCCGGACAACCCCAAATCTTAACTTACTTAAGAAATAGGCTCTTCCCATACCATATCTTATATGGAATGGTAGGCAGTGATCTGATTCGAACCTAATTCAATAGGTATACAGCTTCTCAAGAGCATAACTCCCAAAAGGAAATAGGAAACTCAGTAATACTCATTATAGAGCACACCATATCTAATATTGTGCGATTGCTCCACCCCGATACACCGTTGCGCTGTGGTGTATTCAGAGGAGTAACACTGAGAGAGAATCTCATTCTCCTTTAGAATAGTCCAGGAATTCTATGCACAAGTATTCTCCTCCCTGATCTCATCATAGGACATAATACTTATACCCGGTTATTGGTTCTCTACTTCTAACTTATATTCTGTGAGTACCTCAAAAGCTTCGGACTTATGTTTCAACAGAAACATATGACTGAATCTTGAGAGATTATCAGAGAATATAATGAAGTATAAAGAACCAGTCCTGGCATGTGTAGACAGGAGACCTTACATACATCATCATGTATCAGTCCCAAGAGTTCATTAACTCTTTCTCTGTTTTCAGTAAACGGAGCTATGGTCATCTAATCTTTGTGACATGACTAGCAAATTTCACAAGATGTAAATTCAAACTGATTTAAATATGCATCTAAAATGTAACTTCAGCCAGTCGGGTCGCATTGATATGACCTAGTCTACAATGCCTCAAGAAGGATTCGTTCATTTCTGAACTCTTCCTCTTGTGTGTGTTCTGTATACTAGGAACTGTAGTTTGATTTAGAACGTCAATGCTTTTAGATAACGTGCCTGAACCGATCAACTTTTGATATAGGAAATGTTCAAAACATTATCCAGCAATACAAAATTTTATCATTTCTTTACTAATAAAGAGACTGATATGATTTTGTATATCAGGTTCGGTATATAATAGCATTTGTTCAGAATCAATGTATTGGTAATACAGGGTGACAGTGACCAACAGACTTGGCTGCAACACTTGCCCCGTCTTCTGTCTTATGAAACTTATCACCCGTTCTCAGTTTTCTACCTTTTTGTAGCCCTATGTAACAGATTACATATCTGGGATCCTGATCCGGTATCAAATACCCAGGATACAGAGGATACTGAGAAACAGTTCTTTGTAACGAACACACCCGAAGAAGATGCATCATATGCACTTTCTTCGTTTGGGCGGCATAGGAATTCTGGTATTCCCCTATTTCCTGCTCTGTCTTATAACAATTATAAGTTGGAGCGGGACCAACATTCCCCAGCTCAGTATAACAAGCGGGTTCGGTCAATATATCCATATTATTATCTTGATTAAGGCGTGATATGGTCGCTAACTGGAGAGAGAGAGAAGAAAACACTCTGCGTGCGCTCTTGCAAGATTAGATTGGTTATTTATTTTATCTAATCAGGATGGCTCCCACTGTTTTTATCAAATCTTCCTTCAAACCCTAAAAGGAAAGACTAGCCGGGATTAATTACACTCTACAAGTTCGCCAATCTTTCAGCCAGGCCAGTGTCGGTACTTTGAGGGAGGTTCCCCGTGCTTTCGCACGGACCTAATTACAGTAAACCTCGTTTTCCCAGAGGCGTAACCCCGTTGACACCTTTCTAGACACCTACTTGATCGGCTAATTGTAAATTGCAAAACTCTCCCAGGAGTAACAATTACTCGCAGTGGGTATCGGGATCCAACTATCACATAGAAGTTATGCAATCTCATTGCAAGTTTCAACACTTGAAACTCCCGATACTGGTTTTTACCCCTAGCACCTATGACCTTAACTATGGTCAACAAATCATAAGCACTAGTCGAGTTCTACCGGTCATTTCGTGATTAATTAGACCCACCCACATGACCCTTAACTAAGGTCAACAAAGTCACGCGACTGTCCTAACTAATCGCATCATATGCGGTGTAGGAAGACATCACTTAGCTACCGTACACTGTGCCTTAACTAAAGTCAACAAACACAGCACGAATACTAAGTACTCTACTTCCTAAAATGACGGAGGGTTGCGTATGGTTTTTGTGAAAACCTTTAACGCTTTGAACTTGATCTCGTTGCGGAATCAAATGGTTTTTAAATGGAATGTTTTTGAGGCTTTTCTAGTTTTGCTAAAGGGGTCACTCCCGGTGAAGGGATCGTCGGCCCTTTCCTCGTCGAATGAGGTGCGGGATATATCATATATATCACTGTGCAAAGCAGAAACTATAGAAGCAATCAAAAGACAAACCGAGAGTTGTAGCATCTGCCAGTTACTGCTAAAGGAGTCACTCCCGGTGAAGGGATCTCGGTCCTTTCCTTATCGAATAAGGTGCAGGATGTTCTACAAGGAACACCGCGATGCAAAGCAAGAACTGTAGCTACCTGTTTTAATTTGAAATTCGATTCCACAACATCAATTAGGTTTATTTTCTTTCATTAATCTCATTAATGAATATCCCATCATTTAAGTCCACCTAATCATCACAGATAAATATAACGTACGCTTATGACATCCGCATTCGCCTCGATGTCCCGTCTGCACCGTTAGGTTAGGTAACTAACGGAAGAGCGGGGCAGGGCTAGCGCGGGTGTAAAACATAAGCAACGTCTATATAATATATCATATATACTATATATTATATCTATCACAGAACATCGCATGATCACATCACAGATAACGCAGCAGAAAATATCATATGAAATATTGGATATACTAGGACGTCCGTGTTTTCAATACGAGCCAGTATAAAACACGGATTCCACTGTCGTGATGAATAGCCAATCCCACACCCCTAGACCCCTACGAGAGCGGCAAGCAACGCTACCAATTCTAGGGTTAGGAGACCCGGACTCGACTCCTCGAGTTGGTCTCCCACTGGACCCCAGAACCCGGTTACTTGTGCTCCCCTCCTTGGGTCTATCCTAATGCGGAAAAGTAAATAATATACAAATGGTGACAACATCCGCAACCTGGAAGTGCCCCAATAAAAGAATATTACATACAATTTTTTTTACATGAATGAAAATGAAAAAACACTCATCTCACATAAAAACCCCCGGCTATTCGAACACGACGATCCAATATAACATATCCAGCAACACATAACATCACATGTCATCAACGTAAGTAAATATTCGCATCCCAATTGTCGTTGACATATAGCAACGAAACCGGCGATATCTCATATTACACTTACGGTCACAGAAAATAAAGTGTAAAACTACAACAGTTGGAATCCACATCCTCTTTAGACATCGCATGCCTAATCAAATGAAATACTTAGACATCGCATGCCTAACAATTATAAACCCCGCATTTTAGTCTCAAAATCGAAAACACTTTTCAATATCAAGTCGGGCAATTCAACAAGATTCCCGACATTTTGATCGAATGCTCGTCGCAAACTTCAATAGACGGCCGCACCCCCGATGCCGTCGACGAAGTGCACTAAGGCGGAACACCGCTGCCGCGAGCACCCAAACGGATGCTTTCGGCGACGGGGTTCTCCTACAGTCACTTGGTCGGGGCTATGGGGTGTAGTAGTCTATTAAGTTTATCCGGCGAGTATCCGCGTACACTACGTGATTGCGACGGACTTTTGATCGCATCAAAATTCCGTGGCAACTGATCAAGTGAGACTAAACCGCTAGATTTATAACATTCATTCAGTTATCTCATAACTTCTTGTGAATTCCAAATGTTGTATCACATTCCGGGTAAATAGAAAATGTTAAACTTTCCGATCGAACAATCGAACACCCAAGTTTTCCCGAAACAGCTCAACGCATGAAATAAGTCTAAAAACATTCAGTTCGTGCCTCAGTACCAACGGTCCAGCCGTAGAAGGGTCAAGCCAACGCCTCACATGTGGCACACCGTACTGCCCCAAACCCGAAGGTTCAAAGAGCAGTTCAAGACGGTCACATAATCGAGTTAAGGTTTGTTGTCTTCTAGAGGGACCATCGCATTACTTGCACTACTTAGAACGTCGTTAAACTACGGAAAAGTCCAACAATTGGAAATTTCCCGGCAGGGGAAAAAATGGGTATTTATATCCGGTCGAACTTTTTAACATATTCTAAAATTATCCGGAAAAACACATAGACAAAGTTTGATAATCCGATCGAATTTACGAACTCCCAATACAACCCAGAAAACTCAACTCTTGAGTTAATATTAAAAATTCCCATAAAACTCAGCATTTAAATAAAGAAGTTACTGTGCAAATATGGTTGACTGAAGAGACTAAATGGGCGCGGAACCGCCGCATTAGCATGCTAATGCCGCGGTTCCACCGCGCTTTAGAGACATCATTAGGTAATTTTTGCACAGTAATTCTTAGAATTTCCTGCTGAATTTTTTAAGCAATTTTAATTTGGAAAAAACCCAGTTTTTGAAAAAAGTCCAGAGAGCAAATTTGTGTTAGGGTTTCGGTTCGATCGGACTTCTAACTCCGTCTACGCATCGCCTAAGGCTCAAGCTAGGCTCTGATACCACTGTAGGGTTCCTAGGCACACTAATGAAGTCTCACAAGTGATCAAACATGGCCAATTAAATTTTTACAAGTGCCGAGAAACCCTAATACGGATCGTTAACTAGATGTATAGGCCAAGCGATGCAAATAAACGAACTTTATCTAAAAGGAAAGAGGCTACAACCTTTGTAGATCTGGTCCTCCACCTCCTAGGCTCCGTGATGAATTCCCCTCGCTGTCCAAATCGGATCTTGGACTCTAGCATCGGCTTCATCGGAGAAATGGGCGGGCTAGGTCGTCGACTTCGATGCCGAAGATGATCTACGTCGAGGCATCACAAGATCAAGCTCCCACTTCACCAAGTCATGAAACTTGTGAAGAAAACACCCTATACTACTTGGCAAGAGGTAGAGGATGAAGAAATAGGAAGTGGGTTCACTTTGGATTTGGATTTCTCACTCATTTTCAAAAGTTGCCATTGATGGAGCAAGCTTTCTTCATGTTTGAAGAAGAAGAAGATGATGAAAAGAATATGATAAATTATTATGAAATAGAAAATAAAATCAACACTTATCATATGGCAACCATGATTAGGTGTAGAGAATAGACCATGGTTAGTTGGAAGGGTTAGGGTTAAACATGAAGACAAAATGGTCACTTGGTCAAAGCTTCAAGAAGCTTCAATAACAAACAAAGAAAGCCACCATTTTCTCTTTAATCTTTTGCCAAAATAAATAAATAAATAGATAAGAAAAAGAAAACCCTAACCATCACATAACCATGGTTTAATCTAAACATACACACTAACATTCATGTATCATCAAACATGATACAATCTTGTGCACAAAAGTATATCACATATACAACTTGTGTACATCAAGTGAGAAAATCCAATTTAAGTGAACCAATACTAGTTAATGCAAAGTAATATATCAAATATATAATTATGCATTAAATCATTAAATCAATACTTGATTTAACGATCCGGTCATATCTCATATAACCGACTAGTATCCAATGTATCGGCTTATCGAATCAACGATTCGATAACTAAGTTATATCGCATACAACCAATCGATACATTCATCGCGAGAATGGAATACGGTATCACATACACGCATTATTCTCGGTCCCGCACATATCTCATACGTGCTCATATTTCGTTTCGCTTGAGCCAGGAAACCTCTGTGTAGGACTCTAAAGACTCGTCAATACGCCGGCAGCAGATGATGATCATATCAAACACCCACAAGCCGCAAGCGGTCTGCTAAACGTAACGGCCACCCGGGTATTGAGTGATCAGAAGATCGACGAGCAAGCCCGCTCACACTCCTGTGAATCCAACCAGTAACACTTACCGTATAGTCCGGTCTGTTCGTCTGATATGTCGCATATCTCGCCTAGGGGTGGTAAACGTCAGACCCCAATAGCTCGATAAGTCATGCCGACGTAAGGTCCATAACATTCGTGAAACTACTGATAACTCTTACCAGTATATCACAATAACCCTGGCCAGGTATTTCCTGTTATGGCCAGTCGAGCATAGCGCAACATCAATCCTCAATACCGGGAGAGACGAATCCCCTCATATCGCTCATTGCCTCCATGTGAATCGGGACTGTACCCAAAAACCACCTGTTTGCACGACTCAGTAGAGCCATGGTACGGTGGAAATCAAAGCACAGTGGGAGACACACAAGACTCTATGACGAACTCGGGTCAACAGACTAAGCTGTACCAGTGTCACCAGAGAACTGCCATCTGACGTGAGGTATAATACCATCTGGGAGTTCTCGGCGAGTCCGTTCAGTGTACCCAGTCACCACTGAGCACCCGCATACCATCTCTGATGTCAAACACCAATGGATATGGGATCATCCATCGCCCATCACATAGGTCGAGAAGATATACGCTAGTCTACTCTGGAATATCGATGCCCCGTCTCGATATTCCCACGACTAGGAACAATGAAGGATGTACTCATTGACTACCCATGCCCCACTAGTATGATCTGCATCATAGTCCTGGAAGTCGAGTACACATCCTAAAGACTTTATCAACATGTAATCAGAGAGACAGAAAGTATACATGTTAAGATAAAGAGCAACCAGATAGCGTACTATCATGTCGAGCAAGAAAGTCCTACCTATATATGTCCCAGCATCCACTACAATATACATCCTATGTACAGTAATGGCCTCTAGGGCATACATATAACTAACACAAGGCCATCAACACCAACAAAGCTACAACGCGTCCCGAGCAAGCTCCAGCGGCACCCCTGACAAATGCTCGATCGGGTGTCTTCTCTAAGCTCCCCGCTGATCAACTCACAGTGGCTTCCCGGGTATCGGATGCCCGCCAAGCCTTCAAAATCGAGAAGCTGAGGGAGAAAAGGCTCAGATATAGAGCCAACAAAAGGGCTAGGGCTCCTGCCAGGCTGAACCTCATGAGGTTCGAAGAACAGGGTTACCCCACCGAAGATGAGGAAATGGCTGGGTATGTGGTCCACACTGTCTACACGGTGGGCACGCGCAGCAAGAGCAAGGACGGGGCTACCACATCTCAAACCCAATCTGGCTTGAATGTGGTGGCCGCTTCCCAAGAACAGCCGCCTCTGCTGGGTGATGAAAACCCTCTTGATGAGGATGATAGGAGGAAAGACCCTTCGGTCCATGAGGAGTCGTGTTCAGAAAGCGAAGAAGAGCCGACTTTCCGCCCCAGGACCGCGGAGCAAGAGCTGCTTCAAGAGCTCCGAAAGCAGCTCAGAAACAAAGACAAGGAGATGGACAAACTCTACTCCAAAATCGATGACTTGACGAATGTCGTGATGCAGCTCACGGCCCGACTTGCCTCTCAGCCGCCCAATCAAGCGGAGGGCTCTGCTCGTGAACCGGGAAATGGTGTCCCAAAGCAGCCGACGCCTATTCCCTCAAATCCAAAAGTGGGCGAACTACATGAAAATCAGTCGCATCCTATCTCGGGAAATGTTTTGGCTACCGATGACAGTAGCCCGCTAACTCAAGATCAAATCATGGATTTGGTTGCCAGCAAAGTCAAAACATTGGTGGCCGAAGCCGAAGCGCAAAAAGATATCAGCAGTAGTGGGAGACCATATCCTGCTCAGTATGATCTGGTAGAATTTCCTAGCGGCTATGTCATCCCCAAATTCGGAAGATTCGATGGGACGGGAAATGCGAATCAGCATATCGCCCACTTCAAAGCCTCATGCGGGAATACTGGGGGCAATGATGCGCTTCTCCTCCACCAGTTCGTTAATAGCTTGACCGATGTTGCTTTCGACTGGTACGCGAGCATACCGGATGGCTCCGTCACAACTTTTGTCCAAATGGAGTCTCTGTTTCGGCAAAGGTTCATGAGCGTCAGCGATAAGATTACCATTGCCGAGCTCGTAAGGACCAAGCCTAAGAGCGACGAAAGCAGCACGGATTTTATAACCCGATGGCGCAATCTCTCCATCAAATGCGAACCGCCGATAGAGCAGGACCAATCTGTCAGTCTCCTCGTCGGAAATCTCAACAATTGGATGGCCCCGTTTTTATGCACCGCGGGTCTCAAAACATTCCAAGAGCTGACCAGGAAAGTCCAGATGCTGGAGCGCTCAAAACAGGAGTCCTCCTCGGATTCTCAAAATAACAATAAGTCCTGGAGAAACCGGAAGGACGATAATCGCAAAGGCAGAAACTCCGATGATTCTGAATCTTTCAACACTTCGGCTAACCGAAATAAGCAGGGGATGAGCGGACCTAGCGCCAACCAGCTTCGGAAGCCAATGTTCGGAGAGGGAGGAGAATCTCCACTGAAAGAGAAGCTGGATAAGGTCTATTCCTTCAGAAGGGACAAAATCCGTAAAATATTCAAAGACGCCCTGAAGAACGGTCTACAACTGCCAAAGTCAAAAAGACCGCAGGAAGCGAATAGGACCGACGACCCCAAATACTGCCCCTATCACAGAGTGATAGGTCATGCCATTGAGGACTGCTTCGTCTTCAAAGATTGGGTCGAAAAGCAATACAAGGCAGGAGAGATAGAACTGTCCAAAGGCGTGTTAACAAACAGTCAAGTTGCAACCGCCAATTTCATACAAACGGAGACCGAAGTTCTTCGTGAAACCGATTCTCTCAGACATCTGCCTTTCTATGAAAACAATCGACCACCACGTCTTTAAACTGGAACAGTCGACCTCTAAGTCGTTAAACTGGGAATGTAAAAAGAAATATGTAAATAAAAAAAAATGTGTAAATAAAAGGAAAATAAAGAAAAGCCGAAATGATGGGGCAACTCGCAATAAAAATCAGCGAGTAAAATAAAGATGAAAATAAAAGCCGAAATGATAGGGCAACCGCGAATAAAAGCCGAAATGATGGGGCAATCGCGACCTTCGCGATAAGAAAAGCTGAAATGATAGAGCAATCGCGGTAAAACAAAAAATGCAAAAACAACAAAAAAAACAGCGACGAATGATGAGTCGCTCCTGGTACCATATTCCAGTGCAGCGATGCAGACGCCAAACAAAAATTCAAATTTCCAAAGTTCTCCCAGCCCTACGGCCAGTCCCCAAATTGACTACCGTATACAATCCACGGGCTCAAATAATTCTCGTCATACCCATGCCCCACCATGATTACCGGTTACGCGGCTGGTCTCCGCCTTTGGAATTATGCTCCATTGAGAAGACCCACTCATGTGTCCTCACGATACATGAGGAGAACAAACCTTTGTGGGATCCTTACGACTCATAAAGGAAAAACACACTTAGGAGTCCTCACGACTCCTGAGGAGAAAATACACCTGCGGGATCCTTACGACTCGTAGGGAGAAAATGTTTTTATGGGACCCTCACGGCCCATAAAATCGAAAAGCCTTAGGCGATAGGGATCTAAACATGTCTCCTAAGCCATCGCTCCCCAATACCCAAGTGGCGAATGATGAGTCGCTCCTGGTACCATATTCCAGTACAGCGATGCAGACGCCAACCAAATTCCAATACCATACCCCACGTGGCGAATGATTAGTCGCTCCTGGTACCATATTCCAGTTCAGCGATGCAGACGCCAACCAAATTCCAAATCCCATGACCCAATGGCGAATGATGAGTCGCTCCTGGTACCATATTCCAGTGCAGCGATGCAGACGCCAACCAAATTCCAAATCCCATACCCCCAACGGCGAATGATGAGTCGCTCCTGGTACCATATTCCAGTGCAGCGATGCAGACGCCAACCAAATTCCAATCCCATGCCCCAATGGCGAATGATGAGTCACTCCTGGTACCATATTCCAGTGCAGCGATGCAGACGCCAACAAAGTCCCGAATTTTTTTATGGCCCTACGGTCTGGATCATACATCCTGCAAAACCGTATACAATCCACGGGCGTAAAACAACCCCAATCTCTCCAAAAAAAATATAATAAAATAAAAAAAAGGTATGTCCACAAGCAAGATGGGCACGGATGAAAACCCGAAAGGGCTCCGTGAGTAAAAACAGCAGGACTGCCGGCGAGTTTGTGAAAACCCGAAAGGGCGCAAACTCGTGAGAAAGAGATGAAATGCACTCACAAGGTCCTCTCGACTTTGTGAGGAGAAAACTCCCGCGTGAGATCTTTACGACTCACAAAGGAGCAACACACTTGGGAGTCCCCACGACTCCCAAGGAGAAAATGCACTTATGGGATCCTTATGACCTGTAGGGAGAAAATGCTTTATGAGACCCTTACGGCTCACAAAGTTGAAAAGTCTTAGGCGATAGGGACCTAAAACCTGTCTCCTAAGCCATCGTTTCCTAATAAGCAAACGCAAATGATGATTCTCTCCTGGTACCATATTCCAGTGTAGCGATGCAAATGCCAAACCAAAAAAACCAATTCCCAAATCCTCTCATGACAAATGATGATTCGCTCTCGGTACCATATTCCAGTGTAGCGATGCTGATGTCAACCCAAATCAAATCAAACCAACAACCTCTACGGCGGAATCATGCTCTGTCCCAGAATTTACCCCGTGTCGAAATGATGCTTCGTCTCGGTGTATCTGCCTTCCCTGTCGGAATTATGCGTCGGCTCGGAATCAACCAACGACCTCCTCGTCGGAATTATGCTCCGCCTCGAAATCAAGTCAACCAGCAAGCTCTGCGTCGGAATTATGCTTCGTCTCAGAATGCACCCCGTGTCGAAATGACGCTTCGCCTCGGTGTACCTGCCTTCCCTGTCGGAATTATGCGTCGGCTCGGAATCAACCAACGACCTCCTCGTCGGAATTATGCTCCGCCTCGAAATCAAGTCAACCAGCAAGCTCTGCGTCGGAATTATGCTTCGTCTCAGAATGTACCCCGTGTCGAAATGATGCTTCGCCTCGGTGTACCTGCCTTCCCTGTCGGAATTATGCGTCGGCTCGGAATCAACCAACGACCTCCTCGTCGGAATTATACTCCGCCTCGAAATCAAGTCAGCCAACAAGCTCTGCGCCGGAATCATGCTCCGTCTCAGAATATACCCCGTGTCGAAATCATGCTTCGCCTCGGAATATTTTCCTCCCTTGTCGGAATTATACTTCGCCTAGGAATCTACCTCTGCATCGAAATCATGCTTCGGTCAGAATGTCTGCCGATCATCGGAATGATGCTCCGACCTCTGGAATTATGCTCCGCCCATCGGAACGATGCTCCGATCTCTGGAATTATGCTCCGCGCTTCGGAAAGATGCTCCGAACTTTGGAATCAAGCTCCGCCCTTCGGAATGATGCTCCGAACTCTGGAATTATGCTCCGCAAATCGGAATGATGCTCCGACCCTGGACTTATGCTCCGCGCTTCGGAATGATGCTCTGACATTGGAATTATGCTTCGCGAATCGGAATGATGCTCCGATCCTCGGGAATCATGCTCCCCGGGATGATGCTTCGCCTCCGGAATGATGTTCCACCTCGAAATTCAGCTTCAAGATCCATCAATTTCGTGCACACAACTCAAATGTGCGGTGTGCATTTATTGATGGGGGGCACTTTGTTGGGGTAAAAATTTACACCCCCGTTGACCGAGTCAAAGTCAAGGTCAACCCCAAGCCAGGTGGGCCCAAGCCCAGGTCAAGCGGGCCCATGCCCAAGTCGAGCCCGCGGCCAGCCTCCTCCATGCTAAAATATAGATCATGTAATAAATAATTTTCATGTAATTTTTTATATACATGAATGCATGCAAAATGGGCATAAAGCCAAATTTTTGTAAGCCCATGGCTTATGTGCAAAAATGAAATGGCACATGAGCCATGGGATAGGCAAAAATGCCATTTTTGTAAAGCCCAAGGGGCTATATGTAAATATGTAAACCTATATAAGGCAAAATGATGATGAATAAAGGACACTTTTTCATTCCCCCAAAACTAGGGTTCTTTGTGCCTCCTGCTCCTTCTCCAAGGTTCTAAACCTTCTCATTTCTTTGAATTAAATCAAGAGTTTTACTCTTTCTTTTCCAAAACTAAGTAGTTTTCCACCACAAAACCCATAAAGGGGAACTCAGATCTTCCATCAGATCTTAAAAAGGAGTGATTTTTAAAATCTCATACTTCTTGATCTTCAAGATCTGGCCAAACAACAGGAGGAAGAAGAAGAACCCCCTTCATCAGCTTCAAAACATCCTAGGAGTTTAACTCCATATATATAAAACAACAAATATTTCCTTTTTGAAGCATTGCTTCTGTTTCTTAGGCTAAAAGCCTCCTTTTCTCGCCGGCGCTCAAGCGCAGAGCACCCGCGTGCCGACACGTGGCGCGCTTGCTCTCCAGCACAAGTCGCCCCGGTGCCGACACGTGGCGCGCTTGCGCTCCAGCGCAAGTCGCCCCGGTGCCGACACGTGGAGCGCTTGCGCTCCAGCGCAAGCGCTCGAGCGCAAGTCGCCCCCGTGCCGACACGTGGCGCGCTTGCGCTCCAGCGCAAGCGCTCGAGCGCAAGTCGCCCCCGTGCCGACACGTGGAGCGCTTGCGCTCCAGCGCAAGCGCTCGAGCGCAAGTCACCCCTGTGCCGACACGTGGCGCGCTTGCGCTCGAGCGCAAGCCTCCCCGGTGCCGACACGTGGAGCGCTTGCGCTCCTGCGCAAGCGCCCGAGCGCAAGTCGCCCCCATGCCGACACGTGGCGCGCTTGCGCTCAGGCGCAAGTCGCCCCGGTGCTGACACGTGGCGCTCTTGCGCTCAAACGCAGAGCGCCCACGTGCCGACACGTGGCACTCTAGCGCCTGAGCGCACAACACCTAGGCGCACAACACCTAGGCGCACAGCGCCCAAAGTGCTGCCCCCCACGCATTCTTTGGATGCCTTTTCCCCCTCTTTCTTTTATATATATATAAACATATATACATATATATATATATTCACACATATGTATACATATTTATACACACACATACTCCGCGACACTGTCCCTGTTAGAAAAAAATTTCTAACGGGACGCTGCCCTGCATCCCGCAAGGGGGCTGCTAGCCCCCTTGACCCCCGGCCCGCTATCCGGGTAGCGGGACCCCCGTAAAAACTCTGCGTGGCTCCCGATATATCCAAACCCCCCTATCAAAACACAACACACGTACACTGCATATTGAGTTCGCATGACCATTTTAACCCGTTAATCGGAGGTTCCCTCGTCCCAAAGGCGAGGGGTAATTAACGGCAGCTTAGTCCGCGGCTGCCGGAGATTTGGATCCCCACAATCAATAAACCCCGGCCTACCCTAGGCAGGGGGAATCTGTAGTATACGCCTGACAAGCGCGTGCGTATTCCCATCTCAATGGGGTGACGAAAAACACCCTACAACTGTATATGTATATATGATATATTATATAGACGTTACCTAACCTAACGGTGCACGAGGGGACATCGAGGCGAATGCGGATGGCATAAGTGTACGTCGTATTTATCTGTGATGTTTAGGTGACTTAAATGATGGGACTTCATTAATATGATTAATGAAAGAAAAGAAACCTAAAATATGTTGTAGAATCAAACTTTCAAAAAGGGTAGCTATAGTTTTTGCTTTGCATAGCGATATATATGATATATCCTGCACCTTATTCGATGAGGAAACAACCGAGATCCCTTCACCAGGAGTGACCTCTTTAGCAAAACTGGCAGATGCTACAACACTCAGTTTGTCTTTTGATTACTTTTGGAGTTTTTGTTTTGCATAGCGATATATATGATATATCCTGCACCTTATTCCATAAGGAAAGAGCCGAGATCCCTTCACCAGGAGTGACCTCTTTAGAAAAACTAATAAATGCCTCAAAATCACTCAATTTCAAAATTCACTCGATTCTACAAAGATATCAAGTTCATTACGCAATAGGTTTTCAGAAAAATCTGTCGTAGCCCTCCGTCATTTTAGATAAGTCCTGCTTAGTATTCGTGTTGCGTTTGTTGACCTTGTCAAGGCGCAGTGTGCGGTAGCTGACCATTATTTATCTGCTTATGCATATGGTGCAGATTGGATCAGGGTAGTCGTACGGCCTTGTTGACCTTGTCAAGGGTCGTGCGGGTGGATTTAATTCAATCAAGAAATGAAGGGTTGAACTTGACTTACGGTCTATGGTTTGTTGACCTTGTCAAGGTCATAGATCGTTTTGGGCAAAATATTATCGGGAATTTCAAGTGTTGAAATTTGCAATGAGATTGCATACCTTCTATGGGATAGTTGGATCCCGATACCCACTGCGAGTAATTGTTACTCCCGGGAGAGTTTTACACAGGACAATTAGCCGATCAAGTAGGTGTCTAGAAAGGTGTCAACGGGGTTACGCCTCTGGGAAAGCGAGGTTTACTTTAATTAGGTCCGTACGAAAGCACAGGGAGCCTCCCTCAAAGTACCGACACTGGCCTGGCTGAAAGATTGGCGAAATTGTAGGGTGTAATTAATCCCGGCTAGTCTTTCCTTTTAGGGTTTGAAGGAAGATTTGATAAGAACAGTGGGAGCCATCCTGATTAGATAAAATAATAACCAATCTGATCTTGCAAGAGCATACGCTAAAGTGTTTTCTTCTCTCTCTCCAGGTAGCGACCATATCATGCCTTAATCAAGATAATAATATGGATGTATTGACCGAACCCGCATGTTATACTGTGATGGGGAACGTTGGTTCCGTTCTTTCTTATAAAAGTTATAAGACTGAACAGGATATATGTCACGACCCAAGGTTTGGCCCGTGACCGGCACTTAACCACGTAACGTCTACATGCGTAACGCGGCTAAGTAAGCCGAAACCCAGAAATCAAAACCAATAAAAGTATAGAGTGCTTAAGCTTTAAATGGAAGCATTAACTAAAATATTAAGAATTCTTAAGTGAACAATCACCAAGATAACAATATACGACGCCGTAGCGAAGAAAATGAGCAACAGGTGGGAAACATCACAGATAGAATAAACTGCATAAGTAAAGTCGGCTCACAACGAGCTCGACACCAGAATACAAAATAATATATATCGTCCTCACAACTGGTCTCTAAGTCAATACATAAGTGGTAGATGGAGAGTACTAGATACAACAATGTACATAACTGAAAGATAAATAGATACCACTCAAAACCCATCTATCCGCAAAAGAACTAGTATGTCAACTGTAGGGGTATCTGTGTCAAAAGTTGCAAGAAAGCAGCCTGCCACGACTACTCCGAAGGGCAACCTGCAAACACTGTGGCACAACGGGGATGAGTTGCCAACTCGTGAATAGAAGATAACATATAAAGGTAATCGCGAGTATGCACGTGCTGCGATACTCTAGCCTATGCCAACAGATAACATCTATAT
This sequence comes from Agapanthus africanus, assembly GCA_030015575.1. NCBI lineage: Eukaryota > Viridiplantae > Streptophyta > Magnoliopsida > Asparagales > Amaryllidaceae > Agapanthus > Agapanthus africanus. The sequence goes on from JASDDO010000004.1 coordinate 217,289,780, forward strand.
GATGAACTGGATGCTCAAATCATGCCACAAGTGCGATCTAATAACATCTCCATGTGATGAGCAAGACATGTGATAATCAGGTATAACAATGCAATCTAACAACCCTATATAGAATGAACAGGGTATGCAATGATCGTGCAAGCATGTGTACTATATCAGGTACAATGGATACAAGATGAGATATCAATTTACTATATACTGAGCATGGGAAATATAACATCTACACGAAATGTCATCATGGAAAGTATAATCGGTACCCATCAATGCACCCAAATCCCAATACTACGCAGGCGCCGTCATCCTCATCGGTGCTCAAATCCTGTAAATCTCATAACATCGTGAGTGCCCAACATCGGCACCCAAAATATCAACAAATACTCGTGTCTAGCATCGACACGCAAATTCTCACATATCGGTCATCCGTCAGTCCGGGTCAGCCCACGGGGTGTTTGTGATATCGGCCCTCGGCCCCGGCAGTACGATTCGTCCCGTATCCATCAATCGACTCTGGTCAGTATCCTCCGGATAACCGCCAGGTCCAACCAATCACCGGTAGGTAGTAGCCCCTCTGCCAGGCTCACCGTCTACTACACAGCGAAACCGTTCTTGCCCCGGGGTACCATACCGGGTCCACCATGTACCCGTAATTGGCCTCATCCAACTCCTCGATTCGGGTTCACATATATCACTCTAGCACCGAGAAAACACATGGTGGACGCACCGAAATATCATATCAAGAGAAACCGGGTTTTAAAATAATTAACTATTCTCTTTTGAAATATCCACGGTTCCCCAAATTCAGAATTAACATGGAAACAACATATCTTAATGCGTAATCTGAGCAAGTATGAAGATATCGATGTATGTGTGCACTGGTATGAGTATACAGTGTGCATGTGCGCAGGTATGAAGATATCAATGTATGTGTGCACTGGTATGAGTATACAGTGTGCATGCGCGCAGGTATGAAGATATGAATGTATGTGTGCACTGGTATGAGTATACAGTGTGCATGTGCGCAGGTATGAAGATATCAGAGTATGTGTGCACTGGTATGAGTATGTGATGTATATGTGCCCAAATATGGATATAACATATGCTGTTATGCGGCAAATCATGACAACTTCAATAAAGCGGAATCGGTATGATATATGATTTATAGCAATCCTATAATGTGAGTGTCATGGAAATCACTAACGGTGTGAGTGTAGCATATAAATCGTGCTCGTACGACTTGAACCGTTAGTGACAGTGCAGTGTCCTATGATATCATTTCTATATGCAACAATAAGATATGCTACTACAGTCCATATGAACATCTATACTAAATATCCTAACACGCCCTGACGCTTAACGCCATACGGACGATTTCCCCGTAGATGTTAAATCTACTCACCCGGTCGTGCGCTACTCATAGCCGACCACCTGCTTCCCTTTCTTAGCTTAGTCCGACGTACCCGCCTGTGAACCTGGAATTTACACAAGAATCCATATATAAGCAACCACCTCGCAAGACGCGATATCTAAGCCAAACGATACGCTCACGTCTCTCGTAAAACTCGCTTCACTCCCTATCGTTCCACTGCGCTTCACTCGCCAAATACGCGTGCGTACGATACGCTAAAACGTGTATACACGTCTAAAACTAACCCGACACGTCGCGACGCGCTGGATCACAGAACCCACACGCGTATCGCGCGAACCAAACGCACTAGAAATACGATATAACGTCCCAGATGCTACCCAGGTGAGAAACTCACAAAATTGCACATACCACAGGACTTAAAATAACAGCAGACTCCTACCCACACAGACCCAACCCAAGACTCCCCTATCTGGCCGCAAATTGCGGCCAGAACTAATAAACCGGCGGCCTCACTGTAGAATAGGGGCTTCGTGATCAGGTGGTGTGGTCTATACCTATCTAGTATTCTCCAGTTAACTCAATTTTAACCTGAACTACTCGGGCCTATAGCAGATCACAGAGAGCCAAAATTTCACCTTAAAACGCTAAATTTTGCAAATTTGAAACCCTATGGTATTTTGGTGTAATCTGGGGTCTAATTAGGTTTACATGGCCTCAATAACACCTAATTAGGCTAGGTTAACCAACACTAACAACACTTAACCATAAGTCTACACAAATCACCATTTCAAGCCCAAAATCTCCCTTTTTATACAAACCGAAGCAAATCCTACATAAGTTAAGCAAACTAAAGGGTTAGGCTCAAAGATTATACCTTACTAGACCCTATGATGCAGGAAGAAGGAGGAGGTAAGGATCTGGAATGCTGCGGCAGCTGCTGGGGCTGCTGTTGATGTTGCTGCTGCCACTGCCTGCTGCTGCTGTTGTCACTGCTTGCTGCTGCTGTTGCTATTGCTGCTGCTGATGCTGCTGTCTGCTGCTGCTGCTGCTCATGGTGCTGGGGCTGCTGCTGCTAGGTGAGTGTGTGTGTGTATGTGAGAGTTGTGAGAATGAGGAGGAAAGAAATGAGGCACCCTAGTCAACCCTTCTCTCTCTCTCTCATTAAATGAGCATGGCTCAAGCCATATTGCCCATACTCTCTCCCTCCCTCCAGGTCAACAAAATCCACATCATTTCTCATATTTTAAAAAAAGAAAACAACATACATAAATAAAAACCCAAATTCACCTAATAAGAATCAATTAACTTAAAGAAAATGGGTTAATTCATCATGCTAGCTAATCATGGTTTAACCCCAAATCTAAACCTTAGTTTACATGCACAAGTGTGTGTGCGCTTAGAAAAATTCCAATAAAATATTCATTAATTAGGATAAAATATTTGAAACTTAATTTGGTACTTTTTATTAAAACTATATATCAAAATATAATTAACCCCTAAACACAACCTAAGGTGTTACAATCTTCCCCCCTTAAAGAAAATTCGTCCCCGAATTTTAAAATACAAAGCTACGCATACCTTCAGAGAGATGAGGGAACTTCTTCCGCATCTCGCCCTCAGCCTCCCAAGTGATCTCTTCACCGTTTGGGATGCGTCAAAATACCTTCACTGATGGCAAGACCTTCGATCGAAGTTTCTTCGCCTGCCGGTCCAATATTACGACTGGCTATTTGGTGAACGAAGGATCACGCTTGAACTAAATGGTCTGGCGCTGAATCTAATGAGAAAGGTCATGAAGGTAATTGCAAAGTATTGACATAGGGAATACGGGGTGAATACTCAATAATCTGGGTGGAAGTGCCAAATTAAAGGCAACGAACCAACCCGCCTTAAGGATCCAAAAAAAAAACTTACTATCCTGGAAAGCTTTCCAAAACTCAACATGTCATTTATCGGAAATTTCCGTGGGAATACATGATCTGCCATTGCGAACTCGAATCTGCGACCATCTTGGTCAGCATCTGATCTCTATCCGCAATGGACAATTCTCATCCTGACCTAAAACAACTGGATCATTTCCGAAGTTTCTAAACTAGTTGAGGTCCAATAATCCTATAACACGGAGTTAGGAAAACAGACTGGTGATCGACACGACCTAACCTCTAAGCCTAAAGGTTACCAATTGGAGTGTCTCCTGATAACTGCTATCAAAGGAGAACCCTATCGATGGCAAACAACGATCCCCAACCGTCGACAACAATTTCTACATACACACAACTTAACAAGAACAACGGAGCAAACTGAGTATCACCGAATGACAAGCATCCGAATGGAGTCACATCTTGACCAAACCTGGTTGGACACCATAACAATTTCGGGGAGATCTGCTCTCGTTCCCTCTTTGGAACGGTTAAAGGTTGCAACTCTCCAGCCGGTCTCAGTTGCTCAACCCTAGCACACAACAAAACATACACCTTGAAATGAATCCCGAGACTTCTCTTTCTGTCCCTGCCCACCCGTAACTACCTCACAAGTCACGTTAACAGTTGGTGGGGCTTGAATGAGTACAGAGAGTTGACCGATGTGCTTACCCTAGGATTCCATGTCTCTATCCCATAATATTAGGTACACAAGCGTCTCCCTAACCTAGCACACCCTTGCCACAAGTCAAGGATTCCAAATCATTACCCAGTCGAGTAGGCTCCAGTATCTCTGACGAACAAGCGTCGGCGGGCAGTGTCTCGCGAAAGAGATTTAGGAAAAGTGGTCGAGCGCGGACATGAGCAAGCTGTCTCTTCAGTAGAGACGAACTTAAACTGTACTCAACGATCGCACAAGAACTGTAAATCTGCGGAGGACTATCACAACAATCAAAATCCGCCGCAGGAAAATGTACATTTAACTCTGGTGGTCCGTGAAAATCTGACACGACTCTCAAACAAGTAGTGTCTCTAAATCTCCAATGCAAAACCACCTCGGCCATCTCCAGATCATGAGTGGGATATCCTTCTCGTACTTCCTCCAAATGTAGGGAAGCAAAAGCGATAACTCCATTATGTCACCTCAGTACACATTCGAGCCCTACTCACGAAACATCACAGTTAAACTACAAAGTCGCCCGAACCAAAAAGCAAAGAAGGAACTGATGCAGTTGTTAACCGAGTCTTCAACTGCCGAAACTCCATACACAAGCCTCAGTCTAAAGAAAAGAAACCTCCATTCCGGTCAATTTAGTCACCAGTGCAGCATTACACTAGCAATCCTGGAAAAAACGCTGGTAAAAACCTGCTAAGCTCAAAAATCTGCGGACCTCCGTCCGGCTCACAAGTCTGGGCCTAAACTGTACGGCCACGATCTTCCTCGGAACCATACAAAATCGTCTCCGTAACTACAAGACCTAGGAGTCATCACAAACAAGCCTGAAGGAACACTCCGAGAATCTACCAAACCGCTGGGGTTCTCCCAGTATCTGTAAAACAGATCCTCAAGTGCTACCCTATCCCTCAAGGCACACTACAAAGATCAGGATGTCGTAAATAACACAATAATAACTGGTCGAGGAACGGCCCGAAGAAATCCGGTTCATCCCACCTACGAATGCTGCTAGAGCATTGGTGAGTCCAGTGACATACCCAAAACACACAAAGCCCGTAGCACGCACAAGGCAGTCTTCGGAATGTTATCACTCTGAACCCGCAAAAATGGTGACCTGATCCCAAACAAACTTAGACAGGGTCTCACACTCTGATGCTGATCGAAGAAATCATCAATGCGAGGTACAGGATACCTATCCGCACCATAAGCCGGTTCAATTGACGATCCATCAATACACAACCTCAATCAGTCCTCTTTCTCCTTGACGAACAGAAATAGGAACTTCCTAATACGAAACACTCAGACACACAACTCCCTCGACAACCACTCTGCAGCAGATCCTTAGCTCCTTAAGCTTCGCCGGCTCATCTGGAACGACGTCGGAAAACTCTCGCACAAAAGAACTGACTCGCCGGGGAAAACAAAACCTAAACGTTTCCTCACGGTAGTCCACAACTCTTAGCACGTAGCTAGCCATTTCGTGCCCAGGAGAACGCCAAATCCCACATCTCTAGGAGGACCAAAACAACAGACGAATCTCTATCTCCTATCCGATTGGCACACAACCGAATGACGTGTCGCGCAACAAAAGAATCGCTGACAGAAGTTAACACAACAAACGACTGATCTACCTAGCACGACTCTCGTCCTAAACTCGGCATGAAGTGTGGAAACATATGAGTGCATGAACCCGGATCAAACAATATGTGTGCAACAAAAGGACATACTGAAAGAGTACCTGAAACCACAGCATTGGACGCCTGGGCATCCCAATGAGTCGACGCAAAAACTTGGGCATGCCCTTCATCTACGAATGACCGAACTCCTCCTCTACTAGCCTGACCCCTCTGCGCGAACCCTCCGCGTCCACGACGTATCAGAATACGACCCTGACGTGGTGTGAAGGAACACTGCCTGATGAGGTGGTGAAGGCTTCCGCATCGTAAATATCTACGCGCTGACTGCTGTCCTGCCTGGGAATGAGAGCCAAACGACTGTCCTCGTCCTAAGCCTCCGCTCTGGGCTGGTACACCAGTACGATTTCTCAACTGTTCCGGAACTCTCATGGTCTCTGGAAGACGGGTCTCGTAAACTGGGGCTGCCTCCACCGGTTCTATGTAAGGGACGAAATACTGCATGATGATCGCAAGGAACAACTGGATAACAGGGGTGACAACCACCTGTCGCTGCGCTCGAACGACCTCCACCAATGAGCTCATCGCCTGGCGCAAGCCCTGCATCTCTACCACTAGTCTAGCGATCTGGTCTGCCGTAGGATGAACAATCTGCACTGGTACAACGGGTGTACTACCCGGATCAGTCATCGTCTCCGACGAATCAACTCGAATCTCGACTCCCGCGGCCGCTCTCTGCGCCCTCATAGTCCTTGGCGGCATAATGACTGAAAGAAATTAAGATTCGATGAGGATACGAAAATCGAATCACAAGGATGTATACAATTATGAAGGAAATTCAATCAATAAGTCCTAAGGTCGCTTAGGCGGAGTACCGTGTCGTGAATATGCCGCGGAACATACGCACGCTACGCCACTCTGCTGCAGCTACCTACTCCATCATACCAGGGTCATCCTACTCCGAAGGTAAAACCTACGCTCTAATACCAACTTTGTCACGACCCAAGGTTTGGCCCGTGACCGGCACTTAACCACGTAACGTCTACAGGCATAACGCGGCTAAGTAAGCCGAAACCCAGAAATCAAAACCAATAAAAGCATAGAGTGCTTAAGCTTTAAATGGAAGCATTAACTAAAATATTAAGAATTCCTAAGTGAACAATCACCAAGATAACAATATACGACGCCGTAGCGAAGAAAATGAGCAACAAGTGGGAAACATCACAGATAGAATAAACTGCATAAGTAAAGTCGGCTTACAACGAGCTCGACACCAGAATACAAAATAATATACATCGTCCTCACAACTGGTCTCTAAGTCAATACATAAGTGGTAGATGGAGAGTACTAGATACAACAATGTACATAACTGAAAGATAAACAGATACCACACAAAACCCACCTATCCGCAAAAGAACTAGTATGTCAACTGTAGGGGTATCTGTGTCAAAAGATACAAGAAAGCAGCCTGCCGCGACTACTCCGAAGGGCAACCTGCAAACACTGTGGCACAACGGGGGTGAGTTGCCAACTCGTGAATAGAAGATAACATATAAAGGTAATCACGAGTATGCACGTGCTGCGATACTCTAGCCTATGCCAACAGATAACATCTATATGATGAACTGAATGCTCAAATCATGCCACAAGTGCGATCTAATAACATCTCCATGTGATGAGCAAGACATGTGATAATCAGGTATAACAATGCAATCTACCAACCCTATATAGAATGAACAGGATATGCAATGATCGTGCAAGCATGTGTACTATATCAGGTACAATGGATACAGGATGAGATATCAATTTACTACATACTGAGCATGGGAAATATAACATCTACACGGAATGTCATCGTGGAAAGTATAATCGGTACCCATCAATGCACCCAAATCCCAATACTACCCAAGTGTCGTCATCCTCATCGGTCCTCAAATCCTGTAAATCTCATAATATCGTGAGTGCCCAACATCGTCACCCAAAATATCAACAAATACTCGTGTCTAGCATCGACACGCAAATCCTCACATATCGGGCATCCGTCAGACCGGGTCAGCCCACGGGCTCTATCTGCGGTATCGGCCCTCGGCCCCGGCAGTACGAGTCATCCCGTATCCATCAATTGACTCTGGTCAGTATCCTCCGGATAACCGCCAGGTCCAACCAATCACCGGTAGGTAGTAGTCCCTCTGCCAGGCTCACCGTCTACTATACAGCGAAACCGTTCTCATACCGGGTCCACCATGTATCCGTAATCGGACTCATCCAACTCCTCGATTCGGGTTCACATATATCACTCTAGCACCGAGAAAACACATGGTGGACGCACCGAAATATCATATCAAGGGAAACCGGGTTTTTAAATAATTAACTATTCTCTTTTGAAATATCCACGGTTCCTCAAATCCAGATTAACATGGAAACAACATATCTCAATGCGTAATCTAAGCAAGTATGAAGATATCAATGTATGTGTGCACTGGTATGAGTATACAGTGTGCATGTGCGCAGGTATGAAGATATCAATGTATGTGTGCACTGGTATGAGTATACAGTGTGCATGTGCGCAGGTATGAAGATATCAATGTATGTGTGCACTGGTATGAGTATACAGTGTGCATGTGCGCAGGTATGAAGATATCAATGTATGTGTGCACTGGTATGAGTATGTGATGTATATGTGCCCAAATATGGATATAACATATGCTGTTATGCGGCAAATCATGACAACTTCAATAAAGCGGAATCGGTATGATATATGATTTATAGCAATCCTATAATGTGAGTGTCATAGCAATCACTAACGGTGTGAGTGTAGCATATAAATCGTGCTCGTGCAACTTGAACCGTTAGTGACAGTGCAGTGTCCTATGCTATCATTTCTATATGCAACAATAAGGTATGCTACTACAGTCCATATGAACATCTATACTAAATATCCTAACACGCCCTGACGCTTAACGCCATACGGGCGATTTCCCCGTAGATGTTAAATCTACTTACCCGGTCGTGCGCTACTCGTAGCCGACCACCTGCTTCGCTTTCTTAGCTTCGTCCGACGTACCCGCCTGCGAACCTGGAATTTACACAAGAATCCATATATAAGCAACCAACTTGCAAGACGCGATATCTAAGCCAAACGATACGCTCACGTCGCGAACTAAACACGCGTGCGTACGATACGCTAAAACGTGTATACGCGTCTAAAACTAAACCGACACGTCGCGACGCGCTGGATCACAGAACCCACACGCGTATCACGCGTATCGCGTGAACCAAACGCACTAGAAATACGAAATAACGTCCCAGATGCTACCCGGGTGAGAAACTCACAAAATTGCACATACCACTGGACTTAAAATAACAGCAGACTCCTACCCACACAGACCCAACCCAAGACTCCCTTATCTGGCCGCAAATTGCGGCCCAAACTAATAAACCGGCGGCCTCACTGTAGAATAGGGGCTTCGTGATCTGGTGGTGTGGTATATACCTATCTAGTGTTCTCCAGTTAACTCAATTTTAACCTGAACTACTCGGGCCTATAGCAGATCACAGAGAACCAAAATTTCACCTTAAAACACTAAATTTTGCAAATTTGAAACCCTATGGTATTTTGGTGTAATCTGGGGTCTAATTAGGTTTACATGGCCTCAATAACACCTAATTTGGCTAGGTTAACCAACACTAACAGCACTTAACCATAATTCTACACAAATCACCATTTCAAGCCCAAAATCTCCCTTTTATACAAACCGAAGCAAATCCTACATAAGTTAAGCAAACTAAAGGGTTAGGCTCAAAGATTATACCTTACTAGACCCTATGAAGCAGGAAGAAGGAGGAGGTAAGGATCTGGAATGTTGCGGCAGCAGCTGGGGCTGCTGTTGATGTTGCTGCTGCTGCTGCCTGCTGCTGCTGTTGTCACTGCTTGCTGCTGCTGCTGCTATTGTTGCTGTTGATGCTGCTGTCTGCTGCTGCTGCTCATGGTGCTGGGGCTGCTGCTGCTAGGTGAGTGTGTGTGTATGTGAGAGTTGTGAGAATGAGTAGGAAAGAAATGAGGCACCCTAGTCAACCCTTCTCTCCCTCTCTCATTAAATGAGCATGGCTCAAGCCATATTGCCCATACTCTCTCTCCCCCTCCAAGTCAACAAAATCCCCATCATTTCTCATATTTAAAAAAAAAGAAAACAACACACATAAATAAAAACCCAAATTCACCTAATAAGAATCAATTAACTTAAAGAAAATAGGTTAATCCATCATGCTAGCGAATCATGGTTTAACCCCAAATCTAAACCTTAGTTTACATGCACAAGTGTGTGTGTGCCTAGAAAAATTCCAATAAAATATTCATTAATTAGGATAAAATATTTGAAACTTAATTTGGTAAACTTTTTAATTAAAACTATATATCAAAATATAATTAACCCCTAAATACAACCTAAGGTGTTACAATATAGGGGAATACCAGGATTCCCATGCCACCCGAATGAAGAAAGTACATGATGATGCATTTTCTTCGGGTGTGTTCGTTACAGAGAACTGTTACTCCATTTGCTCTACGTCCTGGGTATTATATACCGGGTCAGGATCCCATATATGTAATAAGTTACATGGGCTGAGGAGAGGTAGAAAACTTGGAGAAGGTGATAAATACATAAGGGTTGGAAATGGTGCAATTGTTGCAGCTGAAACCGTCGGGGAATATCACCTTGTATTATCAACTGGTAATACATTGATTCTGAACGAATGCTATTACATGCCGAACCTGATATGCAACATTATATCGGTTTCTTTATTAAGTAAAGAGGGATATAATTTTGTATTACAGGATAATGTTATGAACATTTTCCTGAACCAAAAGTTGGTTGGATCAGAAACGTTGTGCAATGGCATTTATGTTCTAAATCAATCAACAGTTCTGAGCATAACAAACACATACAAGAGGAAGAGTTCAGAACTGAACGAATCCTTCTTGTGGCATTGTAGACTGGGTCACATCAATGCGACACGACTAGCTAAGTTGCATAAGGATGGATATTTGAATCCATTTGAATTTTCATCTTGTAAGTCCCCGTTGCCAACCTCGGTTCTTTCGGGGAGGCGGAAACGGTATAAAAATCAAATTTTAAGCGCATTAGGCAACATGGACTAACAAAAGTCGGGATCTTTTCTAAACTAAACTAGCTACAAAGCTAAAGAGAGTTAGCTACTCGGAAAAGATGTTATACCTCACTTGAACTCCTTCTTCTTGAAACCTTTGTAGAGCTTGGATGGTGCTTTCCTCGTCGCCTTCTTCCGTCAAAGATAGATCCACCTGAGGGTTCAACCTTCGGGCTCCTTTCTCGAACTTTGAGAGAACTAGGATCTTTGGCTTGCTAAACCTCTAACCCTAGAGTGAGTAGAGAGTGGCTTTGGGGTGTTTTTATCTCAAAGAGAGGGATTCTCAACACATGAGAAGGAAGCTCCTTGAACTAGAGGAGGAGGAAGAAGAAGAGAGGAGAGAGAAGAGTTATCATAGAAAAAAATAATATCCTTCTCATTTTAACAACCATAACCAAAATGAAAAGAATATCAAATTAACAATAATAATAAAAATGAAATAGTTGATGGATGGTTTGGAATGACTATTATCATTACATTCATTAAATGGTTTTGCTAGAATCAAAGAGCATCTTTGATATGTAATGATAATGGTCAAACTTTCAACCATGGTAAACAAGTCAACCTTGGTCAACAAGTCAACAAACCCAACCATAACACAATTTCATTTAATTAATATTATTAATTGATATATCACAAATTCATTAGGGTTTGGAAAAAGACGACTGTCAACTGTGCATACACACCCGTTCCGAAACCCTAATGAAAATCCTCTTCCTCCGCCTCAAACAACTGTGCATACACACCCGCATTCTTGTTCTGAGGAACATGAACACAATGAGATAAAACTAACCCCAAAACATATACTAGTATCTGTCTTAAGCCAGAGCCGGCTAGTAATATCCGTCCGGACTCCAAACGTGCACAAGTGCGCGGATGAGAATGACCCCTGTCGCAAAACCATGCGACATCTACTCTGTTTTGCCCAGAGGCGAATAGCCCTCTGTATGGGACTCTAAAGACTCGACACTACGCTGGCAGTGGGTTTAACCACAGACCGCAAGCGGCACTAGCTGTGCGTAACGATCCCCAGGTAGATGCCGATAAGAAGACTGACGAGGTGAACCCCATCTGAACTCCTACTGAGTCTGAATGTGACAATCTCCGTACAGTCCGGTCTGTTCGTATGATACATCGCATGGCGGGCCTAGGGGGCGGTAAACGTCAGTCCCCTAATAGCGGTACAAGTCGTGTCGGAGTGAAGTCCAAAACACCCTGAGATAATACTGGAAACCTACCAGTATATCTCGATTGCCCTGGCCAGGGACTACTCGTGTAATGGCTCTCCTAGACACAGCGCGATGTCAACCCCCAATACCGGGAGAGACGAATCCTGTCTAACCGTCACTGCCTCCAAGTGCTTCGGGACTGTACCTAACTACTACCTGTTTGCACGACTCCTTTGAGCCGTGGTAGGGTAGTAATCAAAGTACAGTGGGAACACACTCGAGGCGAAGTGACAGTGTCAAGTCAGCGGACTAAGCTATACTCATGTCACCTGGGAACTGATAACTGACGATAGGTATAATACCAACCTGTCAGTTCCCGACGAGTCCTGTCCAGTGTACTCGTAACCCAACGAGCACCCGTATACTATCTCCAGTACGACGTACTGATGGCTGTGGGACAGACCATCTCCCACACTGGGATGAGAAGCGCATACGCTAGTCTACTCCGGAGTATCGATGCCCTGTCTCGATAGTCCTGCGACTAGGGACCTGTATAAGGATGTGCTTATAGATTACCCAGCCCCCACTAGTGTGACTGCCATCACAACGCTGGTAATCAAGCAAAGATCCTAAGGGCTCCACTAATGTGTATAGGTGATATACAAAAATAAACACATGTACACATTGAAGTAGAAACAAACCAAGTAGCATACTACTATATTGAGCAAGATTGTTTATACAAGGTGAATATCCCAAGCTTCCATTAAGTAATATACAAACTAGTATGATACAGTAATGGCCTCTAGGGCATATACACTAACAATCTCCCACTTGCACTAAGGCCATGTACTGGCGTATCGAAGACCTATCATCTCGATCAGCCGCTCGAACTGAGTCTGGGGCAAGGCCTTGGTGAATGGATCTGCAGTGTTTTCTTCTGAAGCAACCCTCCGAACCTCGATCTCCTGGCGATCCACGATCTCCCTGATCAGGTGATACCGCCTCAAGATGTGTCTGGATTTCTGATGGGACCTGGGTTCCTTCGCTAAAGCTATAGCCCCGTTGTTGTCGCAATACAGAGGTATTGGATCAACAATGGACGGAACCACCTGAAGTTCTTTCAAGAACTTCCTCATCCAGACGGCTTCTTTTGCGGCATCAGATGCAGCGATGTATTCCGTTTTCATCGTCGAGTCTGCAACGGTTTCCTGCTTGGAACTCTTCCAACACACCGCCCCTCCATTGAGGGTAAAGACAAAACCCGACATGGACTTGGAATCATCCTTGTCACTCTGGAAGCTGGAGTCAGCAAAGGCCTCGATCTGGAGGTCTTTTCCTCCATACACCAAGAACATCTCCTTAGTCCTTCTCAGGTACTTGAGAATGTTCTTTACCGCTATCCAGTGTTTCTCCCTAGGGTTTGACTGATACCGGCTTACCACACTCAGTGCATAAGCTACATCCGGTCTGGTACACAACATCGCATACATTATAGAGCCTACCGCAGAAGCGTAGGGTATAATAGACATGCGATCCCTCTCCAAATCAGTCTTGGGAGACATCTCTTTAGAGAGGGTGATCCCGTGACAAGCCGGTAGGTTACCGCGCTTGGAATCTTCCATACTGAATCTCTTCAGTATGGTGTCGATGTACCTGGACTGTGAAAGTCCTAATATCCTCTTGGATCTGTCACGGTAGATCCGGATACCCAGAATGTATGAGGCATCCTACCGGCTGTGACAAGAACCTGTGTGATAAGAACCCCTTGACAGATTCAGTATGGAAGGGGTATCCCAGGTCTTTCATGGAGAACCTGTGTGACAAGAACCCCTTGACAGATTGTAGCATAGGAATGTCATTTCCTATCAAGAGAATGTCATCCACGTATAAAACGAGGAATACTACAGTTCTCGCTACAAATCTACAATAGATGCATGGTTCATCTGGATTTTTGATAAAGCCAAATTCCTTGACCGTCTCATCAAAATAGATGTTCCAACTCCGTGATGCCTGCTTTAGTCCATAGATGGACTTAAGCAACTTGCACACCTTTCCGCTGCTCCCACTCTGAATGAAACCCTCTGGCTGGTCCATATAGACACACTCCTCTAAATGACCATTTAGAAAAGCTGTCTTTACGTCCATCTGCCAAATCTCATAATCGTGGAAGGTAGCAATGGCAAGAAGGATCCGAATGGATTTCAGCATAGCTACTGGAGAAAAAGTTTCGTCATAGTCCAAACCAGGTCGCTGACGAAAACCCTTTGCAACCAGTCTAGCTTTATAGGTCTCAACCTGTCCATCTACACCAATCTTCCTTTTGAAGATCCACTTGCATCCTACAGGTTTTACCCCATCTGGAGCAATGTCCAACGTCCATATTTTGTTGGTGTACATGGACTCCATTTTGGTCCGCATTGCAACCAGCCATTTTACCGAGTCGACGCTCTGAATGGCTTGCTGGAAGCTAGTAGGCTCATCACAGTCTATGATGCAATCCTCTCTATCCCCGTCAATGAGAAAGCCGTAGTATCTCTCGGGCGGATGAGACTGCCTACTACTTCTGCGGAGTGGCGTGGGAATGTCCTGATCTTTCGAACCCTCTGGTTCTACTAAGCTTTCAGTAATAGCTTGTGGTTCTGGAATTTCTTCCAGTTCTATTGCGCTCCCACTTATTTCTTTTTCTAAGAACTGATGTTCCATAAAATGGGCATTACGAGAAACAAGGACTTTTTGTTCCTCTGCGTAATAGAAAAGATACCCCCTGGAGTTCTTTGGGTATCCCACAAACTTGCACAGTACTGAGCGTGCCTCGAGCTTGTCCGTATGCTGCTTTTTGACATAAGCTGGACATCCCCAAATCTTCAGGTATTGAAGATAGGGTTTCTTCCCACTCCATAACTCATATGGTGTGGTAGGCACAGTCTTAGTGGGAACTCGGTTCAAAAGGTATGCAGCTGATTCTAGTGCATATCCCCAGAACGATCGCGGCAACTCGGCGTTACTCATCATGGACCGTACCATATCCAATAGGGTTCGGTTCCGTCTCTCCGATACACCGTTATGTTGCGGAGTGTATGGAGGAGCAAGCTGAGAGAGAATTCCATTCTCTTTTAAGTAACCCAGGAACTCGGCACTCAAGTATTCACCACCTCGATCAGATCTTAGTGTCTTGATACTTTTGCCTGTTTGTTTTTCTACTTCATTCTTATATTCCTGGAACTTATCAAAAGCTTCGGATTTATGCTTCATTAAGAAGACATGTCCGAACCTTGAGAAATCATCCGTAAAAGTAATGAAGTAAGAATAACCGCTTCGCGCATGTATAGACATTGGACCGCACACGTCGCTGTGTACGAGTCCCAAGAGCTCGCTCGCTCTTACCCCGTGTCCAGTGAACGGAGTCTTTGTCATCTTTCCTTTGAGACAGGATTGACAAGTTGCATACGATTGATATTCGAACGGATCCAAATATCCTTCTGCATGTAACTTAGTCAACCTTCTCTCATTGATGTGACTCAGTCTACAATGCCATAAGAAAGTTTTATTAATTTCTGGAGACTTTCTTTTGTGTGTATTCTGGACATTGAAAATCTATGGTTGGTTTAAAACGTATATACCGTTGTTCAATGTACCTGACCCAATCAAAACTTGATTAAGGTGAATGTTCACTACATTACTTACAAATGCAAATTCATAACCTTCTTTAGATAATAAAGATACAGAAATGATATTACAGGTTGCATTTGGTACATAATAACAACTACGCAAAACCAAAAAGTGTCCATCTGACAAGCCCAGGTGATAGTCCCCCACGGCCTCAGCATCCATGCCAGCACCGTTCGCAACTCTGAGGGTCATGTCACCTGCCTTCAAAACTCTACGCTTTCTCAACGCCTGCAAAGAATTACAGATATGAGATCCTGATCCGGTATCCAATACCCAGGAAGTAGAGTTTATTGATAGACAGTTTTCAATAACATACACATCTGAAGCTGAAGCTGCAACTCGCTTCAAATCCTGTGTTCTGGCTTTCCAAGCCTTGCAATCCTGTTTCCAGTGACCACTTTTGTGACAATAGAAGCATTCTTCCTTCCCCACCAGCTTTCCCGCTATCTTTGTTGATTTTCCTTTTCTCTTCGTATCCACTTTACCGACACCGCCTCTTGGTTTGGCCGGGGCTTTCTTCTTCTTACCCTTGGCTTTCGCCCTGGATCTAGAAGAGGAAAATCCTCCTACAAACAAAGTGGATGTCTCCCTACCTTTCTGTAGGGTGCCCTCAGCACTCCTCAACATGTTCAGAAGTTCGGAGAGTTCAACCTCCTTTCCTTGCATGTTGAAGTTAAGGATAAACTGGGCGTAAGTGGAAGGAAGGGACTGGAGAATCAAATCAGTATAGAGTTCATTCTCCAACGTGGTCCCAAGGTCCGCGAGCTCCTCAATGAAGCCAATCATCTTAAGCACGTGTTCCGCTACCGATGATCCGACGGCCAACCTTGCCGAAAACAACTTCTTCGACACTTCGTATCTTGCGATACGAGACTGCTCTCCATACAGTTCTTTTGTATGGAGAAATATGGACTCTAGGTCCATATTCTCGTGCCTCCTCTGATGTTCATTGTCCATCGAGGCAAGTACGAGGCATTTGGCCTTCGCGCAATCTATCTCCCATGTCTTACGGATTTCCTTATCTGCGACGCTGGAGGTGGGACCTGGGACAGGGGGAGCTTTGGTGGTAAGGACATACCCCAACTTGTCGTAAGTGATTGCCATCTTGACATTCCTGAGCCAATCTTTGTAGTTTGGCCCTGTCAATATGTTTTTATCTAGAAGTAACTTAAGTCCAGTCATGTTGAATGGTCGCTGCAATTAGGAGAGAGAAAAGAAACACTTTAGCATGATGCTCTTGCAAGTTTAGAGTGGTTTTTAATTTGTCTAAACTGGATGGCTCCAACTGTCTCTCGAATCCCTTCTCAAACCGTAAAGAAAGGATTAGTCAGGATCACTCTCACCGTACAATACTTGCTTAACCGTTCAGCCAGGCCAGTGTCGGTTCTTCGAGGGAGGTTTTCCAACGCTTTCGCGAAGTTCCTTAATTAAGTAACCTCTTTTCCCTATGGGCGTAGCCCCGCTAACACCTTTCTAGACACCTACTAAGTTTATAGCATTGATCGTTAAGTGAGAGTTTTCCCGATGAGTAGCATATACTCACAGTAGGATCGGGATCCAAATATCATCGCGTGACGAAACTGAAGGAATCCTACCAGAATCACCACACTCCAAATGGTATGCAAATCTAGCAAGTTTCAGTACTTATGAAACTCCCGATGTGGATTTTTGCCCCATGCTCTTATGACCTTGGCGTGAGGTCAAAATGTCATAAGTCACATGTCAAGTTCTTCCCATCATTATCCTGGTTAATTTGAACCCACCCGTACCTACCCTTGACGTAGGCTAAAATGGCAGTACGACTGTCTCAAACCAACGCATTCTATCTATGCAACAGATAAATATCCGGCAGCTACCAATCACTATGCCTTGGCGTGAGGTCAAAATGTTAGTGTTTATACCCTAGAAGGCCATTACTGTATCATACTAGATTGTATATTACTTAATGGAAGCTTGGGATATTCACATGTATATAACAGTCTTGCTAAACATGGTAGTATGCTACTTGGTTTTTCTATCTTAATATGTGAGTGTACGTATTGATAGAGCTCTTAGGATCTTGCTTGTCTACCAGCGTTGTGATGGCAGTCACACTAGTGGGGGCTGGGTAGTCTACAAGCACATCCTTATTCAGGTCCCTGGTCGTTGGATTATCGAGACAGAGCATCGATACTCCGGAGTAGACTAGTGTGTACGCTTCTCATCCCAGTTGGGGAGATGGTCTGTCCCACAGCCGTCAGTACGTCGTACTGGAGATAGTATACAGGTGCTCGTTGGGTTACGGGTACACCGGACAGGACTCACAGGGAACTGTTGGTTGGTTTGATACCAGTCGTCAGTGAACAGTTCCCAGGTGACATGAGTACAGCGTAGTCCGCAGACTTGACACTGCTACTTCGCCTCGAGTGTGTCCCACTGTTCTTAGATTGCTACCCTACCACGGCTCAAAGGAGTCGTGCAAACAGGTAGCAGTTGGGTGCAGTCCCGAGCACTTGGAGGCAGTGGCGGTTAGACAGGATTCGTCCCTCCCGGTATTGGGAGTAGATATCGTGCTGTGTCAGAGAGCCATTACGCAAAGTCCCTGGCCAGGGCAAGCGAGATTTGCTGGTAGGTTCCAGTAGTTTCTCAGGGTGTAATGGGCTTCACTCCGACACGACTTATACCGCTATTAGGGGACTGACGCTTGCCGCCCCCCTAGGCCCGATATGCGATAGTCTTGGACGAACGGACCGGACTGTATGGAGATTGTCACATCAGACTCAGTAGGAGTTCGGATGGGTTTTCTCATCGGCCTTCTTATCGACAACTACCTGGGGACCGTTACGTACAGCTAGTACCGCTTGCGGTCTGTGGTTAAACCCACTGCCAGCGTAGTAGTCGAGTCTCTAGAGTCCCACACAGAGAGTTTCCTACTCCAGGCGAAACGATATAGAGGTTGCATGGTTTTGCGACAAAGGGTTCGAACGCATACGTGCGTTTACACGCGTACGACTTTCGGACAGTTTTTACCAGTCGGCTTTGGTTTAAGCCAGTTACTGGTATCCGGTTATTGGATTTTTACAGTCTAAAGTTTTTCCGTATTTTTGCGGATCGGAGGGGCGTTCTCGTAATTGTACGAGAAGCTTCTAGAAGATGTGACTAAGGAGGTTACTTTGGATGAGGTTGTGAGTCATGGTGGTGATTCATTCATTTCATTAATGCACATTTATTGCTTAATGACTCATGCTAATGAATCACCACTAGATATTTTATGAAGCATGCTTATTCATTTCTTTTATTCATTATTCTTAAATAAGAATGCTTCATAATATATTATGATACACTCTCTCTCTTCTCTCATTATCTTATCTCACATTCTCTCTCCTCAAGCTCTCATCTTCAAACCCTAATCCTTACACCTCATGAGTTGAGATCAAAGGATTAGTTAGACTAAACAATCCTTAACCATCACTCTATCTCATTCTAACTTCTTTGATTAGCAATCCAAGAAGGTTAGTTACCTCAAGTTAGAGGTTTAGCTTGGTGTTTTGCTCTCAGGTGGATCGTCTACTACCTAGAGAAGGTCGAGGAGAACCAAGGAGGACACAAAGACGAAGGACCGGTTTCATTAGGTATAATCCCTAATCACAAGTGAAATGAAACTCTTTGAATACGGTTATTTATAGTTTAGCTTCGATTCAAGCGGTTAGTCGATGTTCGTTCTTTAAACTTGATTGTTTTTGAAAATTCCGCCTCCCCATAAGTACTGGGGTGTACTACATCGACTTACAGTGGTATCAGAGCCTCGCTAAACAATAAATAACTTAATTGCAAATTTGTACGAATTTCGAACGAAAAATCGAAGCCGGAAAACCCTAAATATTTTCAGTTTCTGTCGAACTTAAAATGAAGTCCAAAAATTTTTCAGGTGTGCTCAGAAAGCTAGAAAGGAGTCCAGGAGAACACCCAAGAAATTTGAGCCCATGAATCAGCAACTCGGCCGCGGAAGCGCGGCGGATCGGTGGGATCCGCCGCCCTTACGCGGCGCTTTGGCCGAGTCATGGACTCATCTTTCTTGTGTGGGTCCCCTGTGATATTTGGGGTTTTCTGGAATATTTAATATTTGCTCAGGTTACTGTTTAACAGAGCAGATTTTGGAGCAATATTGATGTTGTTTAGTCGATCGAAATTTTACAGTATTTGCATATTGGATTATATCTGTGATTGTTTAATGTGTTCGTAAACCTCCCCTAACTGCTAGTATGTCGGTTGGCAGGGGGTTGCACATTTCTGAAATGGTTATATCTGTTTGTGCATATAAACTGTATTGGACTGTTGTGGTGTATAGCCGGGGTTAGCAATGGGTTATTGTTTAATTCATTTGTTGTAAATGTAATTTGTTGTAATATTATTTTCGCGGGGCACTTCCAGGTTGCGGTTGTAGCCACCGTTGTATTATTTCATTTTACTGTTTTTTGCTCCTAAGACTGACCCAAGGTGGGGTACACAGACTGCCGGGTGGGTAGTTTGCCGTACCCGTAAGGGTCGAGGGTGGGGTAACGGCTATTCATCACAACTGTGTAATCTGTCTTTTCTTGCAGGCTCAAAAGAAATACAGATTGCTTGCAAATCCAATATTGTTTATCTGTGTTCTGGAATGAATATCATTGCGTCAGACGAATGTAAAATATCTATATTTATTGTAGCTATTTAGACGTCACTTATGTTTTACACCCGCGCTAGCCCAGCCCCCGCTCTGTCGTTAGTTAAGTAACCTAACGGGTGATGACGGGACCCAGTGGCGAATGCGGATGGCATAAGAGGACGTTGTATTTTCGTTGTTTTCTGCAATGATAGGTTAATGATGGGACGCATTATCTATAATGCAAAGTAAAACAAACCAAAGTTTAAATCGTTGGAACAATTTAAAAGAAACCACTCGGTTATTTTTAAAACAGATATTTTTAAATGCGGAGATTTAACCACTCCTTTTAAAAGCTATCAGGTTCCTTCGGTTATATCAAGTTCACTACGTTCACGGTTTCGCCAAAACCATTCGTAGCCCTCCGTCATTTCATCTGGGTATTCAGTAGTATTCAAGCTATGTATTTTGACCTAACGCCAAGGCATAGTGTTTGGTAGCTGCTGGATATTCATTTGTTGCATAGATAGATGAGTTAGTTTGGGACAGTCGTATTATCATTTTGGCCGAACGTCAAGGATATATACGGATGGGTTCAAATTGACAAGATAATGATGGGTAGAACTTGACATGTGACTTATGACATTTTGACCTAACGCCAAGGTCATAAGAGCATGGGGCAAAAACTTATATCGGGAATTTCTAAAGAAACTGAAATTTGCAAAGAGATGCATACCATTTGGAGTTTGATGAATGTTGGTAGGATTCCTTCAACATTATCATACGATGATATTTGGATCCCGATCCTACTGTGAGTATATGATACTTATCAGGATATTCGTCACTTAACGATCAATGCTATAAACCTAGTAGGTGTCCAGAAAAGTGTCAGCGGGGTTACGCCCCCAGAGAAAAGAGGTTATTTAATTAAGGAACTTCGCGAAAGCGTTGGAAAACCTCCCTCGAAGTATCGACACCGGCCTGGCTGAACGGTTAAGCAAGTATTGTACGGTGAGAATAGTCTTGGCTAATTCTTCTTTTATGGTTTGAGGAAGGATTCGAAAAACAGTGGGAGCCATCCAGTTTAGATAAACTAAAAACCACTCTAAACTTGCAAGAGCATCATGCTAAAGAGTTTTCTTCTCTCTCTCCTAATTGCAGCGACCCTGAAAATGACTGGACTTAAGTTACTTTTAGAGAAAAATATACTGACGGGGCCAAACTATAAAGATTGGCTGCGGAATGTCAAGATGGCTTTGACCTATGACAAACTGGGGTACGTCCTCACCGCTACGGCACCTGCTGTCCCTGGTCCCAAATCCAGCAATGCGGATAAGGAAATCCGCAAAACCTGGGATTTAGATTGCGCGAGAGCCAAGTGCATCGTGCTTGCCTCGATGAACAATGAACATCAGAGGAGGCACGAGGATATGTCCCTAGATGGCATATTTCTCCATACAAAGGAACTTTATGGAGAGCAATCTCGTATAGCAAGATACGAGACCTCTAAGAAATTGTTTCGAGCGAGGTTGGCTGTCGGGTCATCGGTAGGTGAACATGTCCTACAGATGATTGGCTATATAGAAGAGCTCGCAGACCTTGGGACGACTTTGGATAATGAGCTCTATACAGACCTTGTTCTCCAGTCCCTTTCTCCAACCTACGCCCAGTTTATCCTCAACTTCAATCTTCAAGGAAAAGAAGTTGAACTTGCGGAACTCCTGAACATGTTAAGGAGTGCAAAGGGCACCTTGCAGAAGGCAAGGGAAACACCCGCTATGTTTGTTGGCGGTTCATCTTCTTCCGGGTCCAAGGCTAGGGCCAAAGGAAGGAAGAAGAAGGCCGCACCCAGACCTAGAGGAGGTGTTAGTAAGGTGGGAGGGAAGGGAAAGAAAAAGAAAGCAGTACCGATAGTTGGCCAGGATGAGTGCTTCCATTGTCACAGGAAAGGGCACTGGAAGAAGGATTGCAAGGCGTGGAACGCCAAGAACCAGGAACCGAAGCAAGCTGTGGCTTCGACTTCAGGTGTGTTTGTAATTGAGAATTGTCTGTCGATCAACTCTACTTCCTGGGTATTGGATACCGGATCAGGATCTCATATTTGCAATTCATTGCAGGCACTGAGAAACCGTAGAGTGCTGAAGGAAGGTGATATGATCCTCAGAGTTGCTAACGGAGCTAGCGTGGGAGCTGCGTCCGTCGGGGATTATCACCTAGGATTGACGAGTGGACACATTTTGGTTTTACATAACTGTTATTTTGTACCCAGCTTAACGTGTAATATCATATCAGTTTCCTTGTTATCAAATAAAGGTTATGATTTCACGTTTGTAAGAGATGTTGTCAACATCCACCTTAATCATGGTTTGATTGGGTCCGGTACATTAAATAACGGCATATATGTTTTAAACCAACTCCAAATTTTCAATGTCCAGAACACGCTAAAAAGAAAGTCTCCAGATTTGAATAAAGCTTTCTTATGGCATTGTAGACTGGGTCACATCAATGAGAGAAGGTTGACTAAGTTGCATAGAGAAGGATATTTGGACTCGTTCGAATATCAATCTTATGACACTTGTCAATCCTGTCTCAAAGGAAAGATGACAAAGACTCCATTCACTGGACAAGGAGTAAGAGCGAGCGAGCTCTTAGGACTCATACACAGCGATGTATGCGGTCCAATGTCTACACATGCAAGAGGTGGTTTTTCCTATTTCATTACTTTCACGGATGATTACTCAAGATACGGATTCATTTATCTGATGAAACATAAATCCGAGGCTTTTGAGAAATTCCAGGAGTATAAGAATGAAGTAGAAAACCAAACCGGCAAAAGTATTAAGACACTTAGATCTGATCGAGGTGGTGAATACTTGAGTGCCGAGTTCCTAGGTTACCTAAAAGAGAAAGGAATTCTCTCTCAGCTTACTCCTCCGTACACTCCACAGCATAATGGTGTATCGGAGAGACGGAATCGAACCCTATTGGATATGGTACGATCCATGATGAGTAATGCTGAGTTACCGCGATCTTTCTGGGGACATGCGCTAGAATCAGCGGCATATCTTTTGAACATGGTACCTACCAAGACTGTGCCTACCACTCCATATCAGATGTGGAGTGGGAAGAAACCCCATCTACAGTATATAAAGATTTGGGGATGTCCAGCTTTTGTTAAAAAGCAGCATGTGGACAAGCTCGAGGCACGATCAGTAAAGTGTTTGTTTGTGGGATATCCAAAGCACTCCAGGGGATATCTATTCTATTACGCAGAGGAACAAAAGGTGTTTGTTTCTCGTAATGCCCATTTTCTAGAACATCAGTTTTTAGAAAAGGAATCAAGTGGGAGCGAAATAGAACTGGAAGAAATTCCAGAACCACAAACTGCTACTGAAAGTTTGGTAGAACCAGAGGTTCAAGAAGAACAGAACATTCCCGCACCCCTCCGCAGGAGTAGTAGGCCGTCTCATCCGCCTGAGAGATACTACGGTTTTCTCATAGACGGGGATAGAGAGGATTGCATCATAGATGATGATGAACCTACTGACTTCCAGCAGGCCATCCAGAGCGGCGACTCGGTACGATGGCTAGATGCAATGCGGACCGAGATGGAGTCCATGTACACCAACAAAGTATGGACTTTGGACTTTGCTCCAGATGGGGTAAAACCCATAGGATGCAAATGGATCTTCAAGAAAAAGATTGGTGTAGATGGACAGGTGGAAACCTATAAGGCTAGACTTGTTGCAAAGGGTTTTCGTCAAAGACCTGGTTTGGACTATGACGAAACCTTTTCTCCAGTGGCTATGCTCAAATCCATTCGGGTCCTTCTTGCTATTGCTGCCTTCCATGATTATGAAATCTGGCAGATGGACGTAAAGACGGCTTTTCTGAATGGAAATTTAGAAGAGAGCGTCTATATGGATCAGCCAGAGGGTTTCAATCAGAGTGGGAGCAGCGGGAAAGTATGCAAGCTGCTTAAGTCTATTTATGGACTAAAGCAGGCATCGCGGAGTTGGAACATCTGTTTTGATGAGACAGTCAAAGAATATGACTTTATCAAAAATCCAGATGAGCCGTGCATATATAGTAAAGTTGTAGCCAGAAGTGTCGTATTCCTCGTCTTGTACGTGGATGACATTCTATTGATAGGAAATGACATTCCTATGCTACAATCTGTCAAAGGATTCTTGTCACACAGGTTCTCCATGAAAGACCTGGGTGATGCCTCTTACATTCTGGGGATCCGGATCTATCGTGATAGATCCAAGAGGATGTTGGGACTTTCGCAGTCCAGGTATATCGACACTGTACTGAAAAGATTCAGTATGGAAGATTCTAAGCGCGGTAATCTACCGGCTTGTCACGGAATCACCCTCTCCAAAGAGATGTCTCCCAAGACTGATTTGGAAAGGGAACGCATGTCTATTATACCCTACGCTTCTGCGGTAGGCTCTATAATGTATGCGATGTTGTGTACCAGACCAGATGTAGCTTACGCACTGAGCGTGGTAAGCCGGTATCAGTCAGACCCAGGGGAGAAACACTGGATAGCAGTAAAGAACATTCTCAAGTACCTGAGGAGGACTAAGGAGATGTTCTTGGTTTACGGCGGAAAAGACCTCAGGTTGGAGGCCTTTGCCGATTCCGGCTTCCAGAGTGATAAGGACGATTCCAAGTCCATGTCGGGTTATGTCTTTACCCTCAATGGAGGGGCGGTGTGCTGGAAGAGCTCCAAGCAGGACACCGTTGCTGACTCGACGATGGAAGCGGAGTATATAGCTGCTTGCGATGCCGCAAAAGAAGCAGTCTGGATGAAGAAGTTCCTAACAGAACTTCAGGTTGTTCCTACCATAGTTGATCCAATACCTCTGTATTGCGACAACAACGGAGCTATAGCTTTAGCGAAGGAACCAAGGTCCCATCAGAAGTCCAGACACATCTTGAGGCGGTATCACCTGATCAGGGAGATCATTGATCGTCAGGAGATCGAGGTTCGGAGAGTTGCTTCAGAAGAGAACATTGTTGATCCATTCACGAAGGCCCTTCCTTAGATTCAGTTCGAGAGGCTACTCGAGATCATTGGTCTACGATATGCCAGTACATGGCCCTAGTGCAAGTGGGAGATTGTTAGTGTTTATGCCCTAGAAGGCCATTACTGTATCATACTAGATTGTATATTACTTAATGGAAGTTTGGGATATTCATATGTATATAACAGTCTTGCTAACCATGGTAGTATGCTACTTGGTTTTTCTATCTTAATATGTGAGTGTACGTATTGATAGAGCTCTTAGGATCTTGCTTGTCTACCAGCGTTGTGATGGCAGTCACACTAGTGGGGGCTGGGTAGTCTACAAGCACATCCTTATTCAGGTCCCTGGTCGTTGGATTATCGAGACAGAGCATCGATACTCCGGAGTAGACTAGTGTGTACGCTTCTCATCCCAGTTGGGGAGATGGTCTGTCCCACAGCCGTCAGTACGTCATACTGGAGATAGTATACAGGTGCTCGTTGGGTTACGGGTACACCGGACAGGACTCACAGGGAACTGTTGGTTGGTTTGATACCAGTCGTCAGTGAACAGTTCCCAGGTGACATGAGTACAGCGTAGTCCGCAGACTTGACACTGCTACTTCGCCTCGAGTGTGTCCCACTGTTCTTAGATTGCTACCCTACCACGGCTCAAAGGAGTCGTGCAAACAGGTAGCAGTTGGGTGCAGTCCCGAGCACTTGAAGGCAGTGGCGGTTAGACAGGATTCGTCCCTCCCGGTATTGGGAGTAGATATCGTGCTGTGTCAGAGAGCCATTACGCAAAGTCCCTGGCCAGGGCAAGCGAGATTTGCTGGTAGGTTCCAGTAGTTTCTCAGGGTGTAATGGGCTTCCCTCCGACACGACTTATACCGCTATTAGGGGACTGACGCTTGCCGCCCCCCTAGGCCCGATATGCGATAGTCTTGGACGAACGGACCGGACTGTATGGAGATTGTCACATCAGACTCAGTAGGAGTTCGGATGGGTTTTCTCATCGGCCTTCTTATCGACAACTACCTGGGGACCGTTACGTACAGCTAGTACCGCTTGCGGTCTGTGGTTAAACCCACTGCCAGCGTAGTAGTCGAGTCTCTAGAGTCCCACACAGAGAGTTTCCTACTCCAGGCGAAACGATATAGAGGTTGCATGGTTTTGCGACAAAGGGTTCGAACGCATACGTGCGTTTACGCGCGTACGACTTTCGGACAGTTTTTACCAGTCGGCTTTGGTTTAAGCCAGTTACTGGTATCCGGTTATTGGATTTTTACAGTCTAAAGTTTTTCCGTATTTTTGCGGATCGGAGGGGCGTTCTCGTAATTGTACGAGAAGCTTCTAGAAGATGTGACTAAGGAGGTTACTTTGGATGAGGTTGTGAGTCATGGTGGTGATTCATTCATTTCATTAATGCACATTTATTGCTTAATGACTCATGCTAATGAATCACCACTAGATATTTTATGAAGCATGCTTATTCATTTCTTTTATTCATTATTCTTAAATAAGAATGCTTCATAATATATTATGATACACTCTCTCTCTTCTCTCATTATCTTATCTCACATTCTCTCTCCTCAAGCTCTCATCTTCAAACCCTAATCCTTACACCTCATGAGTTGAGATCAAAGGATTAGTTAGACTAAACAATCCTTAACCATCACTCTATCTCATTCTAACTTCTTTGATTAGCAATCCAAGAAGGTTAGTTACCTCAAGTTAGAGGTTTAGCTTGGTGTTTTGCTCTCGGGTGGATCGTCTACTACCTAGAGAAGGTCGAGGAGAACCAAGGAGGACACAAAGACGAAGGACCGGTTTCATTAGGTATAATCCCTAATCACAAGTGAAATGAAACTCTTTGAATACGGTTATTTATAGTTTAGCTTCGATTCAAGCGGTTAGTCGATGTTCGTTCTTTAAACTTGATTGTTTTTGAAAATTCCGCCTCCCCATAAGTACTGGGGTGTACTACATCGACTTACACAAAATACATAGCTTGAATACTACCGTATATTTAACTGAAATGATGGAGGGCTACGAATGGTTTTGGCGAAACCGTGAACGTAGTGAACTTGATATGATCGATGGAACGAGATAGCTTTTAAAAGGAGTGGCTCAAGCTCCGCATTTAAAAGTTAGTTTTGAAAAGAACCGA
Source organism: Agapanthus africanus (assembly GCA_030015575.1). Taxonomy (NCBI): domain Eukaryota; kingdom Viridiplantae; phylum Streptophyta; class Magnoliopsida; order Asparagales; family Amaryllidaceae; genus Agapanthus; species Agapanthus africanus. The sequence goes on from JASDDO010000004.1 coordinate 217,317,184, forward strand.
GTGGTTTTTCGAAAGTGTTCCAATGACTTTAACTTGGTTTATTATCTTGCATTAGTTCTTTTAATGCGTGATATTCTTGCATTAGTTCTTTTAATGTGTCCCATCATTTAATCCTACCATTGCAGAAAACAACCAAAATATGACGTATGCTTATGCCATTCGCATTCGCCATGGGGCCCCGTCATCACCCGTTAGGTTGCTTAACTAACGACAGAGCGGGGGCTGGGCTAGCGCGGCTGTAAAACATAAGCAACGCCTAAATAGTTATAAATGTAAAGCAATGATAGACATTACAGATCACAGATGAATACATTGGATATACTAGGAATCCGCAATCCGTTCGAGCCTGCAACGAAAAGCGGATTACACGGTCGCGGTGAATAGCCAAAACCCCACCCAAGACCCCTACGGGTGCGGCAAACTACCCGCCAAGTATCCGAAGCGAAGCAACCTCCCTCACCACCGTGAGTAGGCCACTCGGCACTTCGAGATACCCGGTAGTTTGTGCACCCCCTCCATGGGTCTATCCTAGGAGCAAAAACAGTAAAAAGAATTATACAATGACGGCTACAACCCCGACCTGGTTGTGCGGCCAAACAAATAATAATATTACATCAATTTACATATTACATGAATGAAAGAAAAAGAAAAGCTCATCTCACATCCACCCCGGCTATTCACCCGCGACAGTCCAACGCATTCATATACACATACCATCATCAATCACAGATCACAGATATGTATAACCCCGACTAATCGACATATAGCGATTAGCCGACGTTCAATACATGCAAATATCACTGATATAACATATTAGTCAAAGTATAGTGAAGTTCGATCCAAAAATACGGATTTATAGGACCCCAAAAACAAGTTTCTTTTCTGGAAAACCTGGGAACATATAAACCATCTTAAAAATCCCAAAATCCTACCAGAAGAACACTGCACCAAACCCGGTCGTGAGAGGAGCCTAAACGGCGGCGGTTCCGTGGCAAATGCATACCTATCGCCGCGGAACCGCGGCGGTTTGAGGGAATCAGGCGACCGTTTTTGGTGGGTGTCTTCACAAAACCCTGAGCCGATTTTAGGAGTAAAACTTTTTATCTTTTGAGCACAAAAAATTTCAACAGAAAGTTAGGGTTTTTATCTTTTAGGTTTTTTGTGATTTTTCCGATCGAACTTCCGTACACTTTACTACTTAGCTAGTTTAAGTTTAGTTAGGCTCTGATACTACTGTAAGTCCACGTTGCCAACCCCGGTTCTTTCGGGGAGGCGGAAACGGTATAAAAATCAAATTTTAAGCGCATTAGGCAACATGGACTAACAAAAGTCGGGATCTTTTCTAAACTAAACTAGCTACAAAGCTAAAGAGAGTTAGCTACTCGGAAAAGATATTATACCTCACTTGAACTCCTTCTTCTTGAAACCTTTGTAGAGCTTGGATGGTGCTTTCCTCGTCGCCTTCTTCCGTCAAAGATAGATCCACCTGAGGGTTCAACCTTCGGGCTCCTTTCTCGAACTTTGAGAGAACTAGGATCTTTGACTTGCTAAACCTCTAACCCTAGAGTGAGTAGAGAGTGGCTTTGAGGTGTTTTTATCTCAAGGAGAGGGATTCTCAACACATGAGAAGGAAGCTCCTTGAACTAGAGGAGGAGGAAGAAGAAGAGAGAAGAGAGAAGAGTTATCATAGAAAAAAATAATATCCTTCTCATTTTAACATCCATAACCAAAATTAAAGAATATCAAATTAACAATAATAATAAAAATGAAATAGTTGATGGATGGTTTGGAATGACTATTATCATTACATTCATTAAATGGTTTTGCTAGAATCAAATAGCATCTTTGATATGTAATGATAATGGTCAAACTTTCAACCATGGTCAACAAGTCAACCTTGGTCAACAAGTCAACAAACCCAACCATAACACAATTTCATTTAATTAATATTATTAATTGATATATCACAAATTCATTAGGGTTTGGAAAAAGACGACTGTCAACTGTGCATACACACCCGTTCCGAAACCCTAATGAAAATCCTCTTCCTCCGCCTCAAACAACTGTGCATACACACCCGCATTCTTGTTCCGAGGAACATGAACACAATGAGATAAAACTAACCCCAAAACATATACTAGTATCTGGCTCAAGCCAGAGCCGGCTAGTAATATCCGTCCGGACTCCAAACGTGCACAAGTGCGCGGATGAGATCGAACCCTGTCGCAAAACCATGCGACCTCTACTCTGTTTTGCCCAGAGGCGAATAGCCCTCTGTGTGGGACTCTAAAGACTCGACACTACGCTGGCAGTGGGTTTAACCACAGACCGCAAGCGGCACTAGCTGTGCGTAACGGTCCCCAGGTAGATGCCGATAAGAAGACTGACGAGGTGAACCCCATCTGAACTCCTACTGAGTCTGAATGTGACAATCTCCGTACAGTCCGGTCTGTTCGTCTGATACATCGCATGGCGGGCCTAGGGGGCGGTAAACGTCAGTCCCCTAATAGCGGTACAAGTCGTGTCGGAGTGAAGCCCAAAACACCCTGAGATAACACTGGAAACCTACCAGTATATCTCGATTGCCCTGGCCAGGGACTACTCGTGTAATGGCTCTCCTAGACACAGCGCGATGTCAACCCCCAATACCGGGAGAGACGAATCCTGTCTAACCGTCACTGCCTCCAAGTGCTTCGGGACTGTACCCAACTACTACCTGTTTGCACGACTCCTTTGAGCTGTGGTAGGGTAGTAATCAAAGTACAGTGGGAACACACTCGAGGCGAAGTGACAGTGTCAAGTCAGCGGACTAAGCTGTACTCATGTCACCTGGGAACTGATAACTGACGATAGGTATAATACCAACCTATCAGTTCCCGACGAGTCCTGTCCAGTGTACTCGTAACCCAACGAGCACCCGTATACTATCTCCAGTACGACGTACTGATGGCTGTGGGACAGACCATCTCCCACACTGGGATAAGAAGCGCATACGCTAGTCTACTCCGGAGTATCGATGCCCTGTCTCGATAGTCCTGCGACTAGGGACCTGTATAAGGATGTGCTTATAGATTACCCAGCCCCCACTAGTGTGACTGCCATCACAACGCTGGTAATCAAGCAAAGATCCTAAGGGCTCCACTAATGTGTATAGGTGATATACAAAAATAAACACATGTACACATTGAAGTAGAAACAAACCAAGTAGCATACTACTATATTGAGCAAGATTGTTTATACAAGGTGAATATCCCAAGCTTCCATTAAGTAATATACAAACTAGTATGATACAGTAATGGCCTCTAGGGCATATACACTAACACTTATAATACTTACCAGTCCTGTCTCAAAGGAAAGATGACCAAGACTCCGTTTACGGGACACGGAGAAAGAGTTACGGAACTCTTAGGACTGGTACATAGTGATGTATGCGGTCCCATGTCTACACATGCCAGGGATGGTTCTTCGTACTTCATTACATTCACTAACGATCTCTCTAGATTCGGGTATGTTTTCCTGATGAAACACAAATCAGAAAATTTTGAGAAATTTAGACAATATAAACAAGAAGTCGAGAACCAAACCGGGAAAAGTATTAAAATCCTTCGATCTGATCGAGGAGGTGAATACTTGAGCAATGAATTCCTGGACTTCCTAAAAGAGAATGGGATTCTCTCTCAGCTAACTCCTCCATATACACCACAGCACAACGGTGTATCGGAACGGAGGAACTGCACCCTATTAGATATGGTGCGCTCTATGATGAGCACAGCTGAGTTACCTATTTCCTTCTGGGGGTATGCGCTGGAGACAGCAGCATAGCTATTGAATCAAGTTCCATCTAAATCTGTGCCTACCACGCCATATGAGATATGGAGTGGGAAGAGGCCATATCTTAAACGAGTTAAGATATTGGGTTGTCCGGCCTATGTCAAAAGACAAAATCCGGACAAACTCGAGGCACGGTCAGTTCTTTGCAAGTTTGTGGGATATCCAAAGAACTCATATAGGTATTTTTTCTACCATAGTGAAGAACAAAAGGTGTTTGTTTCTCAAAATGCCACCTTTTTGGAAATGGAATTTCTTGTAAAAGAAATTAGTGGCAAAGTGGTAGAGCTGGAAGAGGTTCCAGATACACAAACTGCAACTGAAGATTTAGTAGAACCGGAGGATTCAGTAGTTCCCGATGAACCCTAGCCACTCCGCCGATCTAGTAGGGTTTCTCGCCCACCTGAGAGATACTACGGTTTTCTCATGGATGGTGGGAGCGAGGATTGCATCATGGTAGATGATGACCCAACTAGCTTCGAGCAGGCCATCATGAGTGGTGACTCAGTGAAATGGCCGGATGCAATGCGGTCCGAGATGGAATCCATGTACACCAACAAAGTATGGACTCTGGAAGATGCTCCTGAAGGGGTAAAACCCATTGGGAGCAAGTGGATCTTCAAGAAAAAACTTGGTGTAGATGGGAAAGTGGAGACTTTCAAAGCTAGACTTGTTGCAAAGGGTTTTCGTCAAAGACTAGGTGTGGACTATGACGAAACCTTTTCTCCGGTGGCTATGCTTAAATCCATCCGGATCATGCTTGCCATCGCTGCATATCATGACTACGAAATCTGGCAAATGGATGTTAAGACCGCCTTTCTAAACGGTGATTTAGAAGAGAGCGTGTACATGACTCAGCCAGATGGCTTCGTAGCTAGTGGGAGCAGCGGAATGGTGTGCAAGCTGCTTAAATCCATTTATGGATTAAAGCAAGCATCGCAGAGTTGAAACATCTGCTTTGACGTCGTTATCAAAGAGTTTGATTTTATCAAAAACGTAGATGAACCTTGTATCTACAAGAAGGTGGCAGAGAGTAAGGTTGTCTTCCTCGTATTGTACGTGGACGACATACTCTTGATAGGAAATGACATTCTTATGCCGCAATCGGTCAAGCTCTTCTTATCACAAAGATTCTCAATGAAAGATCTAGGTGATGCCTCTTGCATACTAGGAATTATGATCTATAGAGATAGATCTAAAAGGATATTGGGATTGTCCCAATCCAGATACATTGACACCATACTAAAGAGGTTTAGTATGGAAGAATCCAAGCGTGGGAACTTACCCACGATATCTGGACTCACTCTCTCCAAAGAGATGTCTCCCAAGACTGATTTGGAGAGAGCTCGCATGCAAGGGATACCCTATGCTTCGGCTGTAAGCTCTACCATGTACCAGACCCGATGTAGCACACTCACTAAGTATAGTGAGTAGGTATCAAGCTGATCCTGGAGAGAGTCACTGGACAGCTGTGAAGAGCATTCTCAAGTACTTACGAAGGACTAAAGAGATGCTCTTGGTGTATTGTAACGGAGAACTCCAAGTGGAGTCTTTTACCGATTCGAGCTTCCAGAGTGATAAGGACGACTCTAAGTCGCACTCGGGATTTGTCTTTACCCTTTAAGGAGGGGCAGTTAGCTGGAAGAGTTTCAAGCAGGAAACCGTGGCAGACTCGATGATGGAGGCTGAATACATCGCTGCCAACGATGCTGCCAAAGAGGCTGTCTGGATCAAGAAGTTCATTACTGAACTTGGAGTGGTTCCATCCATTGAGCATCTAATACCTTTGTATAGTGATAACAATGGAGCGGTGGCTTTGGCCAAGGAACCCAGTTCCCATCAGCGATCCAGGCATATTCTGAGGCGGTATCACCTGATCTGGGAGATAGTTGATCGCCGGGAGATCGAGGTCAGGAGGGCTGATACGAAGAACAACACAGCGGATCCACTCACGAAGGCCATTCCCCAGATACAGTTTGAGAGACTCTTCGGGATGCTTGGTATGCGATACTACAACAGCTGGCCCTAGTGCAAATGGGAGATTGTTAGTTGTATGTATGCCCTAGAGGCCAGTATTGTACAGATGATGTATATTATATTGGATGCTTGGACATATATAGAGAGGACTTTCTTGCTCGATATGATAGTATGCTATCTGGTTGCTCTTTATCTTAACATGTATACTTGTCTCTTGATACTGTCTTATAGTTACATGTTGGTAAAGCCCTTAGGATGTGTACTTGACTACCTGGACTATGATGCAGATCATATTAGTGGGGACAGAGTAGTCCGTAAGTACATCCTTTAATGTTCCTAGTCGTAGGTGTATCGTGACAGGGCATCGATATACCAGAGTAGACTAGCGTATACACTTCTCGACCCATGAGATGGGCGATGGATGATCCCATATCCATTGGTGTTTGACATCAGAGATGGTATACGGGTGCTCAGTGGAGACTGGGTACACTGGACGGACTCTCCGAGAACTCCCAGATGGTATTATACCTCACGTCAGATGGCATTTCTCTGGTGACACTTGTGCAGATTAGTCTGTAGACCCAAGATCGTCATAGAGTCTTGTGTGATTCCCACTGTGCTTTGATTTCCACCTTACCACGTCCAATAGGACGTGCAAAACGGTGGTTTTTAGGTACAGTCCCGAGTCACATGGAGGCAATGAGCGATAGGAGGGGTTTCGTCTCTCCCGGTATTGGGGGTTGATGTTGCGCTGTGCTCGATTGGTCATAACAGGGAAGTCCCTGGCCAGGGCTGATTTAGAGATTAACTGGTAAGTGTTACCAGTAGTTTCTCGACCCGTTATGAGCCTCACATCGGCACGACTTATCGGTTATTGGGGTCTGACGTTTACCACCCCTAGACTTGATATGCGACATATCTGACGAGGAGACAGGACTGTACGGGAAGTGTTACCGTCAGGCTTTTACAGGAGTTGGAGCGGGCTTGCTTGCTGATCTTCTGATCGCTCAATACCCGGGTAGCCGTTACGTCCATCTAGTACCGCTGACGGCTTGTGGGTGCTTGATGTGATCATCACCTACTGCCGGTGTATTGACGAGTCTTTAGAGTCCTACATAGAGGTTTTACTAGCTCAGGCAAAACGAAATAGGAGAACGTATGTGATATGTGCGGGACCGATAATAATGCGTGTATGTGATACCGTATTCTATTCTCGTGACATTTTGTATCGGTCGGTTATATGTGATATAGCCGGGTTATCGAATCAAGTGTTGATTCGATAAGACGATACATTGGATGTTAGTTGGTTATATGAGATATAACCGGATTATTAAGTCAAGTGTTGATTTAATAATTTAGTGTATATTTGTATATTTGATATACTAATTTACATTAACTAACATTTGTTCACTTAAGGATTTTTCTCACACGTGCACAACTTTAATATATATGTGATATATATTAAAAATGTGTTTTCTTTTTGTATCATGGTTGTTGATACAACATTCATGGGTGTATGAGACTTACACCATGCTATTTATTATGTTGGGTTTAATATTTAAAGTAATTACAAAATTAGTGGAAGATTAGAAAAATGCATGAAGCTTGTGGAAGCTTGTGGATGCATTGACTAAGTCCACTAAGTTTGTTTTTACTTTGGATATTTGTTAACCCAACCATTAGGATTAGCCATGGTTATGTCTCTACATGAGTTAGTATATGATACTCACTCACCCATGGTTAGCTCACTCACTTGATCATTATCTTTCTCATTTTATTTCTTCATCTTCTTCCTTGAGCTAAAAAGCTCTCTAGGGTTTGATCCAAAGTGAGAAACATTGTGAGAAAATAAATTCTAAAGTGAACCCACTTCCTATTTCTCCATCCTCTACTAGACTAGCACTTTAGTTTAGGGTGTTTGCTTCACTAATTCTCTATTTAGTGAAGTAGTAGCTTGAGTTGGTATTCCTTCGACGTAGATCATCTTCGGCCTCGAAGACTTCAAGCAAGGACGCTTTTTTCGCCTCGTGAAGCCATGCAAGAGCCCGGGAGAACCATGATCGCAGCGAAGGGACTACGACAAGGAGCTTTAGAAGTGAAGGACCGATCTACAAAGGTTGTATTTTGTATTCACTTAGTCGTAATTGTTATTTACTTGCATGTGATACCCTAATAGTCTAGCAAAGATCTTGTTTAGGGTTGTTCGGCACGGCTAAAATTTTAACCGGGCATGGTTGATTCCTTGTAGTACCTTGTTAGAGTTCCTAGTAACCCTACAAGAGGAACAAAAGGTTTTTGTTTCTCGTCATGCCCACTTCTTGGAAGCTGAATTTTTAGAAAATCAGAAGAGTGGGAGCGCAATGGAACTGGAAGAAATTCCAGAACCACAAGCTGTTATGAAAGTATGGTAGAACCAGAAGTTTCAGAAGAAAGGGACATCCCAACGCCTATCTGCAGAAGTAGTAGGCAGCCTCATCCGCCCGAGAGATACTACGGTTTTCTCATAGACGGGGATCGAGAGGATTGCATCATTGACAATGATGACCCTACTAGCTTCCAGCAGGTCATCCAGAGCGGCGACTCAGTAAGATGGCTGGATGCAATGTGGACCGAAATGGAGTCCATGTACACTAACAAAGTATGGACTTTGGACATTGCTCCAGATGGGGTAAAACCCGTAGGATGCAAATGGATCTTCAAGAAGAAGATTGGTGTAAATGGACAGGTGGAAACCTATAAGGCTAGACTTGTTGCAAAGGATTTTCGTCAAAGACCTAGTTTGGACTATGATAAAACTTTTTCTCCAGTGGCTATGCTCAAATCCATTCGGATCCTTCTTGCCATTGCTGCCTTCCACAATTATGAGATCTGGCAGATGGGCGTAAAGACGGCTTTTCTAAATGGAAATTTGGAAGAGCACGTCTATATGGATCAGCCAGAGGGATTCATTCAGAGTGGGAGCAACGGTAAAGTGTGCAAGTTTCTTAAGTCCATTTATGGACTAAAGCAGGCATCGCGGAGTTAGAACATCTATTTTGATGATACTGTTAAAGAATTCGACTTTATCAAGAATCCATATGAACCATGCATATACAGTAAGATTGTAGGGAGAGCTGTAGTATTCCTCGTCTTGTACGTGGATGACATTCTTCTAATAGGAAATGATATTCCTATACTATAGTCAGTCAAAGGATTCTTGTCATAGAAGTTCTCCATAAAGGACCTGGGTGATGCTACCTACATTCTGGGGATCCAGATCTATCGTGATAGATCAAAAAGGATGTTGGGACTTTCACAGTCCAGGTACATAGACACCATATTGAAAAGAGTCAGTATGGAAGATTCTAAGCGCGGTAACCTGCCGGCTTGTCACGGAATCACCCCCTCCAAAGAGATGTCTCCCAAGACTGATTTGGAAAGGGCTCGCATATCGACTATACCCTACGCTTCTGCGGTAGGCTCTATAATGTATGCGATGTTATGTACCAGACAAGATGTAGCATACACATTAAGCGTTGTAAGCCGGTATCAGGCAAACCCAGGGGAGAAGCACTGGATAGCAGTAGAGAACATTCTCAAGTACCTGAGAAGGACTAAGGAGATATTCTTGGTGTATGGCGGAAAGGACCTCCAGATCGAGGCCTTTGCTGACTCCAGCTTCCAGAGTGACAAGGATGGCTCCAAGTCCAAGTCAGGTTATGTCTTTACCCTCAATGGAGGGGCGGTGTGCTGGAAGAGTTCCAAGCAGGACACCGTTGCTGACTCGACGATGGAAGCGGAGTATATAGCATCTTGCGATGCCGCAAAAGAAGCTGTCTGGATGAAGAAGTTCCTAACAGAACTTCAGGTGGTTCCTACCAGTGTTGATCCAATACCTCTGTATTGCGACAACAACGGCGCTTTAACTTTAGCGAAGGAACCCAGGTCCCATCAGAAGTCCAGACACATCTTAAGGCGGTATCACCTGATCAGGGAGATCGTAGATCACCGGGAGATCGAGGTGAAGAGAGTAGATACGGAGAATAACACCGCTGATCTATTTGTTGAAGATAGTGCCCTCAGAGTCAATTATTGGATCACAGGCACGTGATTGCAATGATTGAGGGAGGACCTATCCCAGGAGGACAGTCTTACTCGAGATGATAGTATGCTATCTGGTTTATCTTTATCATCGTGTACTGCTTTAGGTGACCTGACAGGTCGCTATTACACGTTGATAGAGACCCTAGGATTCTTGCTTGACTGCCAGCAGTATGAGGGCGATCATATACGTGGGAGCTGGTAGTCTATAAGCACATCCTTAAAAGGTCCCTAGTCGTAGGAGTTTCGAGACAGGGCATCGATACTCCATTAGTAGACTAGTGTATACAGTCGAAACCCCGACGAGAGGCGGTGGCCGGTCTCACAAGCCACTGGTGTCAGTTGGTTCACCTAAGATGTATACAGGTGCTCATTGGGTTATGAGTACACCGGATAGGACTCGCCGGGAACATGCTAGTTGGTCTTATACCAGATGTCAGATAGCAGTTCCCTGGTGACATGTGTACAGGTTAGTTCATCGACCTGAGATCGTCATTTGTCTCGTGTGAGTTCCCACTGTGCTTTGATTACTACCCTACCACGGCTCAAAGGAGTCGTGCAAACAGGTTTTAGTTGGGTACAGTCCCGAGCCACATGGAGGCAGTGAGCGGATCTGCAGGGGTTCGTCTCTCCCGGTATTGGGGGTGAGGTCGCGCTGTGTCTAGGAGAGCCATTACACAAAGCCCTCGGCCGAGGCAGGAGATTTACTGGTAGGTATTCCAGTAGTATCTCAGGGTGTTCTGGGCTACGCTCCGACACGACTTGTACCGCTTTTGGGGGTCTGACTTTTACCAACCCCCTAGGCCCGCCATGCGATACTCATAGACGAATGGACCGGACTGTACGGATATTGTCACTGACAGGCTCAGTAGGGTGTCAGGATGAGTTCGCTCATCGACGTCCCTTTTGGTCAATAGTTGGTGGCCCGTCACGTATTGGCTTATACCTCTGACGTGCTAGTGGTTAAATCCACAGCCATAGTATTGACGAGTCTTTAGAGTCCACCACACATACAGTTACTCAAGTTTCGGGCGAAACGCTGTAGTGGCCGTATGGAGATATGGCAGGGTTCGATCAGATACGTGCGGTATTGCACGGATCGTGATCGGACGGATTTTACTAGCCGGCTTTGGTTTAAGCCGGATCCTAGTATTAGACAGTGTAGATTTTGTCTCGTTGCATTTGTATTCAGTGGGAATACAAATGCGGGCATGTATATGCAGTAGCGGGGTTTTCCTGTAATTTATTACGGGATCAGTTTTCTGAAGTTGCCAGTTTGCATTCCGTTCCGGCCGGTTTTCCTTTGTTCTTTCCCGGCCGGACTTTTCCGATGGAGGGGGTTATTTGCAAGTTTGCAAATAACATTTGTGGAGGGGGTTTCTTGCATATGGATTGATTATGATGGCTTCATGATTTGACTAGTATCATGAGATCCTTTTTCTTTCTTATCCTTTGCTTTAATGAGATAAGAATGGATTAGAGTTGATTTGGTCTTTGATGTGAGATTTGCTTTTGGGGTGTGGTCACCCATTCTCTTTTCCTACACTCACCTTCCTTCTTGTTTTGAGATTGCCTCCACCACTTTGATATATGAGAGGGGCCGGCCACATTGGTGAGAGAGGGGGTTCATTTTGATGAGGAAATTTTATCATCTCATTTTATACATGCTTCACAAATTGATCAACCTCCCTCCAAAGTTATTCATTCTCATTCCTCCATCACCAATGGCAACTTCACTACCCCAAATGAGACAACCATTCTACACTAGCCTACAGCACTTCTTGGACGCGTCGGCTAGCCAACTTCGCGCCCGAGTTGCCTCGGTCCAGAGGTGGGAGCCCGTAAAAGAATTCGGCTACGTGGTGCCCTTTCCGACGAGAAGACGACGAATGGCGATTCCGCGGGAGATCGGGACGACGACGAGAAGACCGAAGGACACGGATCGCTCGGCATACTTCTCTACCCTTCTCTTGTTAGCTAGTATCGGTTAATGGTTACGATCCGGGTATATTGTCCGCGGTAGCGCCAGTTTAAAGTTAAGAAAAATTTTGATTCCGCATTTTGGCCTCGGATAGACGGCCGGGGCGCTGCCGTAGCGCAACACTATTCACAATGGCCATTCCTCAAATGCAGTTCGAGAGGCTATTCGAGATGATAGGTCTGCGATATGCCAGTACATGGCCCTAGTGCAAGTGGGAGATTGTTAGTGATTATGCCCTAGAGGCCATTACTGTATCATACTAGTTTCTATATTACTTAATGGAAGCTTGGGATATTCACAGTTGTATTAACAGTCTTGCTAAAAATGGCAGTATGCTACTTGGTTTGTTTCTACTTTAATATGTGCATGTGTTTCTTTTAACATATCGCTTATACATATTAGTAGAGCCCTTTGGATCTTTGCTTGATTACCAGCGTTGTGATGGAAGTCACACTAGTGGGGGCTGGGTAGTCTACAAGCACATCCTTTTTCAGGTCCCTAGTCGTAGGATTATCGAGACAGGGCATCGATACTCCGGAGTAGACTAGTGTGTACGCTTCTCATCCCAGCAGGGGAAATGGTCTGTCCCACAGCCATTAGTACGTTGTACTGGAGATAGTATACAGGTGCTCGTTGGGTTACGGGTACACCGGACAGGACTCGCAGGGAACTGTTAGTTGGTATTATACCCGTCGTCAGTTAACAGTTCATAGGTGACATGAGTACAGCATAGTCCGCAGACATGACACTGCTGCTTCGTCATGAGTGAGTTCCCACTGTTCTTAGATAGCTACCCTACCACGGCTCAAAGGAGGCGTGCAAACAGGTAGCAGTTGGGTGCAGTCCCGAAGCACTTGGAGGCAGTGGCGGTTAGATAGGATTCGTCTGTCTCGGTATTGGGAGTTGATATCGCGCTGTGTTTGGAAAGCCATTACACAAAGTCCTAGGCCAGGGCAAACGAGATTTACTGGTAGGATTTCCAGTAGCTTCTCAAGGTGTAATGGGCTTCACTCCGACACGACTTATACAGCTTTTAGGGGACTGACGCTTGCCGCCCCCCTAGACCTGATATGCGATAGTCTTAGACGAACAGACCGGACTGTACGGAGATTGTCACATTAGGCTCAGTAGGAGTCCGGATGGGTTTCCTCATCGGCCTTCTTATCGACATCTACCTGGGGACCGTTACGTACAGCTAGTGCCGCTTGCGGTCTGTGGTTAAACCCACTGCCAGCGTAGTGTCGAGTCTTTAGAGTCCTACACAGAGAGTTTCCCTGCTTCAGGCGAAACGATATAGAGGTCGTATGGTTTTACGACAGGGTTCGGACACATACGTGTTTTTACGCACGTACGATGTTCGGACAGTTTTTACTAGCAGGCTTTGGTTTAAGCCAGATTCTAGTATTGGATTATTGGATTTATACAGTCTCAGTATTTCCGTGTTTTCACAGATGGGAGGGGCATTCTCGTAATTAGTCGAGAAGCTTCTAGAAGATTGATGAGTTGGAGGGCTTAGGTGGAATTTGCATTAAATGGATTAGTGACTCATGGTGTGATTCATCCAAATGAGTTAATGAAAAATTTATTGCTTAATGACTAATGAGATGATTCACCCAAAGATAGTTAATGAAGCATGGTTGATATTATTATTATGTTATTCATTTTAATAATTATCATGCTTCATATATTCACAAATGAGACATAATTCATTACCATTCTCACTCACACCTTCTCTCTCCTCAAGCTCTCTCTCTCTCTCTTTCTCTCTCTTCAAAGAACTAACCCTAACCTCTCATGTGTTGAGATCCAAAGGTTAGCAAGACTAATAGATCCCTAATCTTCTTCTATATCCTCTAGGTTTCTTTGATTAGCACTCATAGTCACCTAGTTACCTCAAGTGAGAGGTTAAAGCTTGGAGAAGTAGCTCTCGGGTGGATCTTCTATCACATCGAGGAGGCCGACGAGGAGGTGATCAACAAGAACAAGAAGGACTTGATTCATTAGGTATAATCATCTATCATAGCAGCTAATCACTTCTTTATAGTTGTTAGTTAGGGTTTAACAAAGATCCGTAAAGTTAGTCGATGTTAGTTTAAACAAAATGATTGTTTTACCTATTCCGCCTCCCCGCTTCATGTGGGGTGTCTAACGTCGACTTACACTACAACCCCTGTTATGATGATATAGTGGACTGAACCTGAGACTTAAACGCAGGAATACGAACTTAGAAACCCGATATCGGAGAATTGTGGATTCTGTGAGGGTATAATGAAATCTGCTAACACCCGGGTGACCTGAAAATTATTTAGCAAACACTGAGTACATTCAGGCAACCTAAGACCCCCCACTGAAACCCTAGCCCCTAAGCCCTCACCATGGCCGCAAATATATCCCTTCTGGCTACAAATTGCGACCAGACCTGGGGCAAATTGGTTCGTATTTGTTCTGAGGCTTTATCTCCAGTAAACTAGACCCTTTACATGTGCAAAATTGGCTAATTTCACCTAGGGTAAAATCTGGGACTAAATTCATGAGTTGCTGTTTTGATTCGGGGTTTTATTTTTCGTATTTTGGATTCTAGATTTTAGTATTTGTGTTTTGCCTCGATCACTTGACGTTTGTACGATGATATCGAGAGTTGTTTGGTGGTTTGAAAGGCGTAGTCCGTAGGTTCTAACCTATCGGCTTTTAGCGTGTCATTTTGGTTTTGATTTGGATTTTAATGCGATACGATACGTTGTGACATATAGATACCCCCATGTGGACTTCGGGACGACAGGCAAACGCGTGGCGACGTCGGTAACAGCAAGCGAAGAGCAAGGTGAGTAGATACACATCTTTGGGGGAAGTCAGGTGGATGGCGTATAGCACCCCCGCAGTTCGTAGCGTAGTGTATGGTATATATTAGATGGATATATAATTATATGTTTATTGTGAGTTTATGACTATCTAGATAGACCTTGGGGAGTTATGGATAATTTTAGTATAATTGGATGATGGTGTCATTAGTTAGTGTAGTCGCGGACCCTAGAATGAGGTTTACACCCTCATGCACACACATGCTTACTTTGTTTTACTTGTGCGTATATGAGGATATGTATATAGGTATACACACATAGGTATGGGACTATGTATATATATACGTATACTTATACGTGGATGATGAGGATTGTACATGGTATTTGGAGATGAGTCGATGAGATTGGGCATGGTGCCATGAGATCGGTGATGTGATGTGGTTCGTATTATGAGATACGGCATGAGATTTTAGCGGGCCTTTAGACGTGTGTTTCATACACGTTTATATTTGCAGATGGTATCAGTTTGTACTAGACTTACATCAGTACCACCAGTTCATGAGATATGATGATAAGGATACCAGATAAATGATGAGATGAATGTGATATTTGACCCGTACCCAGATTTGGGATGCCGTACAACGGATTTACGTACGAGCTATATATTTATGATAGATCTGCACTCTTGACTCGAGAATGTCATGTTATATATTGTATCGTATGTGATACTATTGAGGCGGGATCACCTACTATTATATTTATATGTATCGACTCAGATTTAGGTGGTTTCCTTACCTTTCGATTAGTCATGTAGTTCACTTATTGATGTTAGACAAGACCCGAGTCATACCTATTTCAAAACTAACGAATCGTGAGTATTTTAAAGACAGGCCAAGGGATTCTACGGATATTTTCAAAAGACGCATCTTTTCTTAAAAACACTGTAGCCCTTATTTTTCTAAAACCCACGATTCATGTTATTTCAAATGGCAAAACTGTATGACATATATATATTGATGTGGATTCTTCACTGTTGCGTTTATTATTCATTTTCCGCATATTCTTGCTATTCGCATCGCATTGCATGTTTAAATGTAATTATTGTTATGTTAAACCCATGCTGTCAGGACACCAACACCATTATCGATGATGCGTATATTCCACGTACACCTGCTTGCCGGCTCACACACTTCATCATCGATAATTGCCATGTCACTACACAGTAGAACTGTTGCATCAGGATATGACTCCTTGCATGACATATTTGCCTATATACATATTTGCACATACATAGATGATTCTGGTTTGATTTTGGAGATTTGGGAACCGCATAATATATTTTTAAACTGGATTCATTTAAAAGAGTGGTTTTCCCTCGATATGTGCATATTATTGTTTTATGTTGCATGATATACTGATATGCTTACATTTCTATTATATGTCGCATACATCATGCTTTATGATTATACGCATTGAGATATGTTGTTTCCATGATATTTCTGGATTTGAGAACCATGGCTATTTCAAAAGAAAGCATGTACTATTTTAAAAACCCGGTTTCTCTTGATATGATATTTCAGGGCGTCCACCATGCGTTTTCTCGGTTCTGAGACGTGTGACATGTGAAACCCGACTCGAGAAGACGGATGATCCGTTTGCGGGTTCATGGTAGACCCGGTATGGTACCCCAGGGCGAGAACGGATCTGTCGTGCAGTAGGCGATGAGTCTGGCAGAGGGACCACTACCTACTGGTGATAGTATTTGAGCTCGGCGGATATCCGGAGGATACCGACCGGAGTCAAGAGATGATATGGGCCGATCCGGACTGACGGAGCCCGAGATATGAGGATTTACGTGTCGATGCTGGACACGGGTTTCATGATGTTTTCGGGTGTCGATGTTGGACACCCAGGTTCCATGATTTTGATGTGTCGCGAGGGACACCGTTGATTTATATCCTCATACTTTCATGCACAATCTTTTATGATATTTACGTGCATACATACATTGATTATATTGTTGGATGAGATCCACATGCATACAGGCATTGATTACATAGTTGGATGATATCTACATACTTATAGACATTCATGATATAGTTGACACTGATTTCATGATGATTACATTGATCACACCTCATGTTTATTTTATGTTGCTACCTGAGGCACTGACACGAGCACTTGGTATTACACTTGGTATAGATGTTTACCATTGCCACCTTATCATGCTTCAGACTTTATCATATTGAGGATATATATATACTACCGATTGTATTGACCTAGGATTGAGTCGTACTATCACGACCCGAAAGGTACGAAACGTGACTGACACTTAAATTACGAAATGTTTTAAGGCGTACGCAATCTAAGTAAGCTAAAGCCCAGAAATCAAAACCCATTTAAGCAATAGAGTGAAGGAAAAACCAACTTATTGAAAGCGATTTTAATCAAATAAGTCACATCAAGCTCTTTAAAAGCAACATCCATTTCTCCGAAAATTTCGACAGAGTCTCCTTTGTAAAAACTGGGGGGCTCCCAAACGGGTACAACACAAGAATATATATAAATAACATGAAATAAGGCATCCCCAAGCGGGAGCTAGCTATTCGGCGAAGCGGACTCATATCCCACGCAATGTAAATCATCAATGTGAAAAATAAGTATAAAAGGCACAAGTAATAAGCATCATGTCGGCTCAAGTGAGCTCGACCCCAAAATACAATATAAAAGTCCATAAATCTCACTGCCTCGTCTCTAAGTCAATATACATCAATACAATAACAGGTACAGTAGATACAGTAGATGGAGTACTCTAGATATAGTGAATATACAAGGTGGAAACCAAAATGATATCACAACCTACCTACGAGCAAAAGCCTCAAGTCCACGCAAAAGGAGCAAGTGCGTCCGCCGCTACTTTGCTGACGGAGCGGACCTGCAAAAAGGCTGTGGCACAACGGGGGTGAGTTTCCAACTCGTGAGTAATAAATAACATCTATAGAGGCTATCGTAAGCATGCACGCAAGTGTCATAACATCAACAATACTGATATGGCATGATATACTAGCAGATATGTATGCAACATGAATCAATGTACAATACTAATCTGGCATGATGTACTAGCAGGTATGTATGAAACATGAATCAATTCGTGATCTGAATATGTGTTGGAGATAGTGCCCTCAGAGTCAATTATTGGATCACAGGCACGTGATTGCAATGATTGAGGGAGGACCTATCCCGGTAGGACAGTCTTACTCAAGAGGATAGTATGCTATCTGGTTTATCTTTATCATCGTGTACTGCTTTAGGTGACCTTACGAGTCGCTATTACACGTTGATAGAGCCCCTAGGATTCTTGCTTGACTACCAGCAGTATGAGGGCGATCATATACGTGAGAGCAGGGGTCTATAAGCACATACTTAAAAGGTCCCTAGTCGTGGGAGTTTCGAGACAGGGCATCGATTCTCCAGAGTAGACTAGTGTATACAGTCGAGACCCCGACGAGGGGCGGTGGCCGGTCTCACAAGCCACTGGTGTCAGTTGGTTCACCTAAGATGTATACATGTGCTCATTGGATTATGAGTACACCGGACAGGACTCGCCGGTAACCTGCTAGTTGGTATTATACCTGACGTCAGATAGCAGTTCCCTGGTGACATGTGTACAGGTTAGTTCATCGACCTGAGATCGTCATTTGTCTCGTGTGAGTTCCCATTGTGCTTTGATTACTACCCTACCACGGCTCAAAGGAGTCATGCAAACAGGTTTTAGTTGGGTACAGTCCCGAGCCACATGGAGGCAGTGAGCGGATCTGCAGGGGTTCGTCTCTCCCGGTATTAGGGGTGAGGTCGCGCTGTGTCTAGGAGAGCCAGAACATGAAAAGTCCTTGGCCAAGGCAGGAGATTAGCTGGTAGGTATTCCAGTAGTATCTCAGGGTGTTCTGGGCTACACTCCGACACGACTTGTACCGCTTTTGGGGGTCTGACTTTTACCAACCCCCTAGGCCCGCCATGCGATGCTCATAGACGAACGGACCGGACTGTACGGATATTGTCACTGACAGGCTCAGTAGGGTGTCAGGATGAGTTCGCTCATCGACGTCCCTTTTGGTCAATAGCTGGTAGCCCGTCACGTATGGCTAATACCTCTGACGTGCTAGTGGTTAAATCCACAGCCATAGTATTGATGAGTCTTTAGAGTCCACCACACACAGTTACTCAGGTTTCGGGCGAAACGCTGTAGAGGCCGTATGGAGATATGGCAGGGTTCGATCAGATACGTGCGGTATTGCACGGATCGTGATCGGACGGATTTTACTAGCGGGCTTTGTTTTAAGCCGGATCCTAGTATTGACAGTGTAGTTTTGTCTCTTTGCATTTGTGTTCAGTGGGAATACAAATGCGGGCATGTATATGCAGTAGCGGGGTTTTTCCTGTAATTTATTACGGGATCAGTTTTCTGAAGTTGCCAGTTTGCATTCCGTTCCGGCCAGTTTTCCTTTGTTCCTTCACGGCCGGACTTTCTGATGGAGGGGGTTATTTGCAAGTTTGCAAATAACTTATTGTGGAGGGGTTTATTGCATTATATGGCTTCCTCATTATGATATTCCTTTTGAATCAATCCTAGCATTTATGAGATTAGAAATGGAAAAGATGAGGAGTTGATTTGGATTAGAAATGTGTGACCATTTTCATTTTGATTAATATACCTTTTCTTCTCTTGTATGAAAGTATTCCATGGTTCTCTTTTTTCCACCATTCTCATTATGGGAGGCAGGCTATTCTTGGTAGAGAGAAAGGAGAGAGATTCATTTTTGAGTGGTGGCATTTTTCTTCATCTCATTTCTTGCTAGGAAAAATGAAAGCACCATTTTTCCTTATCTTCATTCCTCCACATCCATGGCAACATAAACCCCAAAGAGACATGTTTCTACACTACATCTACAGCATCTCTTGGACGCGTCGGCTCGCCAACTTCGCGCCCGAGTTTTCTCGGTCCAGAGGTGGGAGCCCGTAAAAGAAATCGGCTACGTGGTGCCCTTTCCGACGAGGAGGTGACGGACGGAGATTCCGCGGGAGATCGGAGTGGAGACGAAGACCGAAGGACACGGATCGCTTGGTATATCTCTTCACCCATCTTTTAGTTTGCTAGTAGCTAGGTTAATTGCCCGATCCGGGTTGATAGTGCGCGGTGGTGCCGGTTTGCAAGTTTCGTAAAGTTTTTCGTTTCCGCGTTTCCGACGTCGGATCGACGGCCGGGGTGCCGCCGTGCACTTACACTGGTATCAGAGCCACGTCGTTAACCTTTCCTAGCTTGCTCTAGTATGTTTAGAACTCGATCGAACAAAAATCCCCAAAAACCGTATTTTCCAATGCATAAGGTTTCTGTCGAAATTTTTTGGGCTCTAAAAATTTTTCAGGTTGTTTCAGAAACATATGCAGGCAATTCTAAGAATACTGGGAAAATTCGATGCAACGATTCCTCACTACGACCGCGGAAACGCGGCCAAACCCCTTGTTTGGCCGCGGTTCCGCGGTGGGAAAGTGTAATCGTTGCACTAGATTTTCACAGTAGGCTTCTGAATATGAAATAGGGTTTATGGAATATTCTTTTTGGGCCCAGATTTTCTGTGAGAGCTACAGTACTGCTTGGGGCCCACTTCGATGAATTTGATCGATCGAAAAGTTTAAACATGTTAGTTCACAGTATTTACATTATATCTGCGACCGTGAATGTCACTCGATCGGTAAATCCTGTCTATCTGCTATAGCCCTTTTAGACGGATTTGCGAACGTGACATTCACGTTGATGTTTTGTGTTGTGCTGTGATGTTGCGGATCGGTCGTGGGGATAGCCTGGATGCAATGGTAGTACAGTTTTGTTTTATATGTACTTTTGATTTTGCGGGGCGAGCGTCCGACATGTGGACTGCCGTCACTGCCTGTTTGTATTATTCTTTTGGGGCACGACCGGGTCGAGGTCGATGTACCCGTTGTATGTATATTTTACTTTCTGTACTAGGATTACCCCGCGGAGGGGTGCACGGATAGCCAGGTTCTAGAGGGCAACAAGCCCGCATCTCATGGCTTTGAGACGGAGGGGGCTTTACTCTAGAATTGGCGGGCTATTCGCTGCACTCGTAGGGGGTACAGGTTGACCCAAGGAGGGGTGCCCAAGTTACTGGATTCCGTGAAGTGCTGGGTGGTCCATTCACGTCGTTGAAGGGGGCTGCCTCGCTTCAGGTTTTGGCGGGTAACTTGTCGCGCCCATAGGGGTCTAGGATTTCATTGCACAGGCTATCCACACGACCAGGGGAACGTCGGGTTTCAGTAGCGGCTCTATGAAACCCGGGGATCCCAGATATCTGTATTGTTCTGAGATGCTGTACATTTCTGTGATGTTGCATTTTATCACGCCTTGAGCGAATATTATATATTGATATATATACTAGTAAATGTTGTATATGTTTTGCATCCGCGCTAGTCCAGTCCCCGCTCTGTCGTTAGTTAAGTAACCTAACGGGTGATGACGGGACCCAGTGGCGAATGCGGATGGCATATACGTACATCATTATTTTCGTTCTTTATTGGTGTGATCAATTGATGGGACTGCGTTGATTCGGATCAATGCAAGCTAAACAAACCTATTCTGATGTTGTTGGAACATTTTTCAAAAAGCTGTTATTGCAAGAACGTTCTCTTTTGTTTTACATCGTGGTATTCAGTTGGAATATCCTGCTCCTCAGTCGACGAGGCAAGGGCCGAGATCCCTTCACCGGGAGTGACCCCTTGGACAGAAGTTTACGTCAGGGCAATAACTTCACTATAGCCGATTACTTTTGCTTTGCATCGTGGTATTCAGTTGGAATATCCTGCACCTCATTCTACGGGGAAAGAGCCGAGATCCCTTCACCGGGAGTGACCTCTTTAGCAAAGGTTTTCGCCACTATATTTTTATAAAAGCTATCCGGTTCCTTCAACGATATCAAGTTCATTACGTTAAAGGTTTTCGCCAGAAACCATTCGTAGCCCTCCGTCATTTCAGAACGGTAGCATTTAGTATTCATGCTAGGTATGTTGGTCTTCGTCAAGGCATAGTGTATGGTAGCTGCTTGTTACTTTTCTGCTGCATAGATAGATGCGTTGGTTTGGGACAGTCTGTCACGACCCGAAAGTACGGAACATGACCGGCACTTAAACTACGAACGTCTCGAGGCGTACATAATCTAAGTAAACCGAAAACCCAGAAATCCAAACCAAGAAAAGTAGTAGAGTGCAGGAAAAACCAACTTAAAGCAAGTAATTTCAATAGCATAAGCCGAATTATGCGGTTTTTAAAACATCAAAAATTTACAGAAAATTTCGGCAGAGTCTCCTTTGTAAATACTGGCCCCCAAACGGGATACAACATGAATAGTATACGAAATCAAGAAAAAAGGCATCCCCAAGCGGGAGCTAGCTCTTCGTCAATCGACGGTCACAACCACACAAGCAATAAATATACAACGCCAACGGCGAGGATCAAAAACTCAAAAGGGAACTCAAAACCACCAGAAATATAACGAGCGACTCTAAGGTCGAAAGAATAAACAACACTGGTCTCTATCTCAATAGATACATGTTTGGTTGATGGAACTTCTAGATACAACAGAATAATGATATACAAGATATATAATGGGGGTATGATACAAGTAAACCCACCTACTAGCAAATCACCCGAATGAAACTGAGCCCACAAGCCGTAAAGAAACCTGTACGGCAAATCTGCAAGAAACTGGGGCACAACAGGGGTGAGTTGCCAACTCGTGAATAGAAAAACATCTACGCACAGAAATCGCATATATAACGCAACCTAGGTCAATGATCATAATATATCCTCAAATATATGTATAACAGGCAGCCTATGACAATGTCTAGGGTAATATCTAACCCGAGTATAATTTCATGTGCCCGTGTCAGTGCCTCAGGTAGCAATATATCATATGAATGAGGTATGAATGCATGAAACAGAATACATGTAAATGAAGAAACTGTTTTCATAAATTAGTGAGATTTCCTTCGTATTTTTAAACTGAGGTATCATAATGAAATCAGTATCAACAGTGTCTAGCATCGACACAAAACATAAATCTCACTGTCTCGAAATATCAATGTCTCAAGCTCAATATCTAGGGCGCCGTCAGTCCGGACCGGCCCCTACCATCCATCTCAAGACCACGACGGTATCCTCCGAATATCCGACGCGTCGGGTAATATCACCGGTAGGTAGTGCTCCCCAGCCAGGCTCAACGTCAACACCACATTCCTCTTGTCCCGGGGTACCATACCGGGCCCACCATATACCCGTGACGGTTCCTCCACTCCTCGACACGGATCTCCAAAACCATAGAAAACTCATGGTGGACGACACTTTACATCACTAGAAAACCGCAACATTTTATATTTTAAAAGATCATAAGTTGTAAATTTTGCGGCTTTCCCCGAAATCCAGAAATATCATAAATCTCACAATTATCGGCAGATGACATCGATCGTGATCATCACAAGTGCATATGTCAATGATAATGAACTAGACATGAACAACTGAATAACAGTATGCATGAAGTGGTAGGTAATAACTACAATGTCTAATATGGCATATAAAGGAAGTACACTAATATCATGTCAAAACTACCAGCTAACAATCTAAGTCAAGCAATTATATTCTCTAAAGTGTACGTGACATGGCAATTACCGATGAAGATGTGTGTGAGCCGGCAAGTAGGTGTACGTGGTACATACGCATCATCGGTAATAGTGCTGGTGTCCTAACAGCATGATATCAATAATGGAATATGCAGCAAAATAAAAATGCGAGGCAGAGCGAACAGCAATAATGTGCGGGAGCTGAATACTAGACACAACGATAACTAATCTGCAATAATCTAATATAAGTCCTACGAATGGTGCCTTTTGAAATAACACGAATCATGGGGTTTTGAAACTAGGGGCTACGGTGTTTTTATGAAAAGATACGTCGTTTTTTTGAAATATCCGTAGATTCCCTTGAGCTGTCTTTAAAAATGCCCACGATTCGTTAGTTTTTGAAATAGGTAAGAAGTCTAATCTAATCTAACAACTACACTAAACTATACGGCTGAACTAACAAGCTGAACTACAGGTAAGGAAACCGCCTATCATCTGAGTCGATACATATACATACCTGTATATGTATAGTCGGTGATCCCGCCTCAATAATATCATACCCGATACCATATCTATAATCAGGTATCCCAAGTCAAGAGTGCGGATCAATCATCAATATAGCTCGTACGTAAATCCGTCGTACGGCATCCCAATCTGGGTACGGGTCAATATCACATTCATCATACTATTCACCTGGTATCCTCTTTATCAAATATCAAGACCGGGGTACTGATCTACGTCTAGTACCATACTGATACCGCCTACGTATGCATGGACGTGTGTGAAACACTACGTCAAGGACCCGCTACAACGTCATGTCGTATCTAAGATACGAACCCTGCTATATCACCGATCTCACGGCCTCGATCCAATCTCATCGACTCAGCTCAACCCCAAGTATCATCCTCAATCCGTATGTGAACACATAGTCCCCTACCCATGTGAACACATAACTATAAAGAAGCCCATGAGCACATATCAATAGGAATGTATGCAAGTATGTATGTGTGTATGTGTGTGTAACACTACCCTAGGGTTCGCAACACTAAAATAATCCAACACACCAATATCCATCCTAAGCATCGTTATTAATCCCAAATAACATATAAAAATTGTTGGTGTGTATACGCATCCGTATACACCACCACGGACTGCGGGGGTGCTATACGCCATCCACCCGACTTCTCCCCGTAGATATAAATCTACTCACCTGGTCCTCGCTAGCCGGTGCCGACGTCGCCACGCGCTTGCTTGTCGTCTCGAAGTCCACATGGGGGTACCTACATATCATAACGCACCATATCTCATTAAAATCCGACTAATGATCAAAACGACGCACGAATCCCACATAGGTCAAAACCTATGGTTGCTTTCACAAATCAACCCAAAAACCCTCGACGTCGGCGTACAAACGCCAAACCATCGAGAAAAACCCAAATACACTCATTTGCACATTCACGAACACTAATTTTAATATAAACTAGGTTGAAACTCACAAAACCGCCAATTTCACTCAAAAAGTCATTTTTCCGAAATCTAACAAGCACAATTCGCCGTTTTTGTACAAAACACGATATTTAAATGAATGTAGCGGCCAATATATTTATTAACTATCTTAAATAAGTCATAAAAACCATTTCCATAATTTAAACTCATAAATTTGCATAATTTCCAAAATCCTAGTTTGCAAAATATCAAATTTAACACCCTTTAAAGCAAAATTCACAATTCATCAATTAAGCTTCGTTTTGCATGAACCAAAGTCATTAAACCACTCATTATAATAGTTATAATGACATGAACACTTAATTATATTTTAATCTAAGCATTTGATAATTTTTCAAAAACTCTAGTTAGCAAAAACAAAACTTAATTTAGACATTTCCATGCAACAATATGAAATTTAACCACTAAATTACTTTCTACAAATTCTAAGATGGTAAGCTACCCATCACAACCATACACCAATTCACAATAACCTAACTTACATTCAAACCCTTTTCTTGAATTCCAAAACGTGCAATTAAACTCACATATCCAAATAACACTTAAATAAATTAGCTTAAGAAATTAGTAACAATTTAAGCAATAAAAATGTTTAGAAATATACCCAAAAGCATATGAAGATCCACAAGCATCCATGGCACTCCAAAATGCTCTCTTTTCACAAGGATCCATGCTTGAAATGCTAAGGAATAATGGGTAAGTGTTGGATTTGGAAAAAAGCTTTGAAATTGTATGGATTTTGAAGCTTTTTTTTGGATTTTTGAAGCAAAATAGTGTGGATTTTGGGGGGGGGGGGGGGGGGAAGGGCTGCTATTGTGGGGATCATTTTCGGCCAGAAGTGGGTGAGGGGAGAGAGAGGGAGGTGAGGAAAATGCAAGGGAGGAAAGTCAAGGTCAAGGTAAGGTCACAGTCTAACTACTTTATCTATTTTCTAATCTTTTCTTTTATTTCTTTTCATTTCTTTTTCCTTTGCAAACCAAGTGGGGAAAAAGTGAGGGCTGCTGAATTTGGCTAAGGGGAGGGGTAAGTGGGGGTGTGTGGGTGTGGGCACGGGTGTGGGGTGATGAAAAATGATAAATACAATACCCCAAACATCCATTTACGCTAAAAAAAAGTCTTTTTTCTTCAATAATTTCTAAACCGTTTTGGCAAATGATTTCGTTCCAAAAACTACATGACAAATTTTTATTTAATGTTTCATGATGCACAAAATTTGTTTCAACTCATTCCAATTTGTAATTTTCCCTAATTAAATGTATTAGTGACGGCTTAAAATAATAATAAAATAATATTTTTTTCAGAAAATTTGAAATTTCACCAGCGGCTCAATAAACACCAAATAATAGCAATTATATAGCTAGAATATGTATTTTTAATTTTTATAATAAGATATTTGTATTTTGACTTTTTACAGAAAACCCCCTCATTTTACCGATTTTCCGAAATTTCACCGAAACGATTTTCAAAACGCTACAATCTTCCCCCCTTAAAGAAATTCGGTCCCCGAATTTAAATTTAAACTCCCCCAATTACTAAAACATCTAAGAAAAACCATCAAGTCGTCGGGGCTCCGAAATTGTAAATACATAAAACAAATCGTAGCGCAGCGCATGCGCTTGAAAAATGAGTATATAACTCAAATCAAAACTCCTCCAAGCATCCCGCGATCATCGGAGTCGTGGAGAAGACATCAATGCCAAATCCAAATCAAAACCAATATGATATAACTCGAAACTATAAATGTAAATATCGAATCTATATCTGTAAGTATCTGAAGGAAATGCATGCCAAATCTCTTTAAGTCGCTGTGCAACGCGTATAACACTGCACAGTGGCGGACGTCTACCATAAGAAAATAACTATATACATATATACTTTTGTTTGAAATGTACGTTCCGCCGTTTTGGAAACAATTTAGAAGGGTCTCCTTGTTTTAAACATTTCGTGTCATATCAGACACGTAGGTAAATACTGAGGCTATAGCTCGCTTTTTGGAAATCCCTTCAATAACTATCAATGCATGCAAAATGTATTCAGGTACTGTCCTCTGACTAGTCCTGCTCAGTACGAAAACACATAGCAATATCATAAAAACGTACTGCTCTATAAGAAATCAATCCCAAAATATGCACATGAATACTACGTGCGTATGGTGCGCACGGAAATCAAAATCCATGCGTACAGAAACAACATCTAAGTGCATCGGGTGTGCACGAAACATCTGTCGTAGGCAACATGTGTGCCTGACAGCAAAATCAGGTGCATCTGACATGCACGAAAAATCTCGATTTAGTGCATCTGGTGTGCACCAAAATCGCATCTCAAGACATGCGCTCAACATGCGCGAAAATCTAAATCAGGTGCATCCATCGTGCACGAAATCATGAAATCCAATATCAAGCGCCGAACGTGCGCAAAATCACTCAGGTGCACAAGGTGCACAAAACAAATATCGAGTATCACAGTCGAAATCAAAGTCCAGTGCATCTAAGTGCACAAAAGGCGTATCACTGCACTGCAAGCATATATAAACTATACAGAGTGCAGGAACCAAATCGTGTGCATGCATATGCACAAAACCAACTCAACTGTTTAAAACCGTAAAATCACAAACATGTGAAACTAAAGAATGAAAACGATATCAAGTGCAACACTGTGCAAAGATCGTAAATCCTCAATTATCAAAATCAAATCATACGAATAAATCACCCAAAACATCGTAATCAATAATGGCGGAATAGTACTGCTCAAGCGCATCCTCTAAGAATCTCGGCAACTGTCGCGGTCACTAGTGGGACGTCTCGTCGATGATCATGAACTCTGTCCTACTGGCGTGCGTAACCATGACCACTCCTGGGTCAAGGTCTTCACTGTGAATTACCATTCTTTCGGTCCATCGGCTCATCGGCCCTGTCAGGTGTGCTAACGGGGACGATTCCGTTCTGGCACTCCTCCGGTCATCTCTTGGTCAATCATCGCGACCACTCGTAAGACAGCATATCACTGGCGTCGGCCTCTGGCTCTCTGAATGTACGTGACACATCTAATCCTGGGTGCAAGTATCATTGCAGCAGTGTCCTGGAAGGAATCCTGCTCACGGTCCCTTCCATGTCTCGTCTCTGCCAACTATCCGGAAGTCATTGTCCTTTCCTATATCTGCATCTTGCTCTGGAATGACTGCATACTCATCGCGACTCCTTCTGGAAGGTAAGTCCAAGTACCATGCCTCGGCATGCGCATCGCCTCTCTGATGTCGGCGGAGTGGAACATCATCTCATCTAGATCTGGTGCGAACCTCTTACTCCACTTTTCTCTAATGTCGTCTGCTTTGGACTCGTCTCGTCACGGCTGCATGGACTGAGCTCCAACGACTATCCTCGTATCTGGAGTCTCCCAAGAATGCGTCTCACCACCTAGCATCCGATTGAAGTCGAACCATTCGATCGATTCGTCAAAACCTCATAATCCCCTAAGAGCTCAACCTCTTGGGCACAGTTTAATAGTATCGAATACATACCACAGCATCGGTGGTCCAGCCGTAGAAGGGCAAACCAAAGCCTCACTAATGGCGCCGTAGAACTGCCGCAAACCCGAAGGTTCAAAGGCTTTCACACGGTCATTAAGTCGAGTTAGGGTTTCATTCTTCTAGAGGGACCATAGAATTTCCTGCATGTCTTTCCGACTACTTTAAACTTGGATAAATAGGTTTCTGACATTCGATCATCTCTGTCGACTCCCAACGCCTCCGCGTGAAGTCGTCTCTAGCTGGAATCAATCTATCTGATGACCTCGCATCGGGGTAAGCGAACGAACCACCTGTCCTAGTCATTCATCATCGTGTGACTAGCGGCCTTCTATCATCTATTCGTACAACTCGCCCCGCCATAGTTCTAACATATGGGGCGATATCTCGTCGCTCGTAGCAACAACTGGCTCGCTCGTCTGCACGCTGAACAGTGCCTCAATCATCAGGAGTAAGCAACACACCAACGGTCATCAAAATCTGGCTGGCCTCTGTCAGTGGCTCAATCCTCTAGTGTCGATCGGCACATCCGAGTAACCTCATAAAGGAGATCCGCTAAACGCTCGCGGCGCGGAAACACAGTAAAAAGACACATCTCTGCAATCGTGTGTCGCCGGAATTTCGCCTTGGTCAGTCCTCGTTCATGACGAGCTTGTGCTGACCGCAACTCTAGCCGTAGCTCTCCCTGCCGGTAACCGTAGCAGCAAAACCAAACTGGTACCGATGAGGCTAGATCAGGAAGGAATATAATACTGAACAAGGAAATGTACATCCTAAGGCTTCATAAGTGGAGTGGCGTGTCGTAAATATGCCGCGGAACATACCAACGGTACGTCACTCTACTTTAGTCACCTATTCCATCAACCAAGGGTCATCCTACGCTCCGAAGGTTAAAACCTAACGCTCTGATACCAACTTTGTCACGACCCGAAAGTACGGAACATGACCGGCACTTAAACTACGAACGTCTCGAGGCGTACATAATCTAAGTAAACCGAAAACCCAGAAATCCAAACCAAGAAAAGTAGTAGAGTGCAGGAAAAACCAACTTAAAGCAAGTAATTTCAATAGCATAAGCCGAATTATGCGGTTTTTAAAACATCAAAAATTTACTGAAAATTTCGGCAGAGTCTCCTTTGTAAATACTGGCCCCCAAACGGGATACAACATGTCACGACCCGCAGGGTACGGAACGTGACTGGCACTTAAGTTTACGAAACGTCTAAAGACGTCCGTAAAGTAAGTAAGCCAAAGCCCAGAAACAAAACCAATTAAGCAAAAGAGTGAAGAAAACCCAATCAATTGAAAGCGAGTTTATCAAATAAGTCATGTAAAACCCTTTTTAAAAACAATACCAATTTTTCCGAAAATTTCGGCAGAGTCTCCTTTGTAAAAACTGGCCCCCAAAATGGGTACAACAAAATATATATGAATCCAACAAAATAGGGCATCCCCAAGCGGGAGCTAGCTCTTCGCCACAAGGCGGTCACAAATCCCACGCAATATAAAACGACAGCATGCAAAATAATCATAATGAAGCATAAGAAAAACAGCATGTCGACTCAAGTGAGCTCGACCCCAAAATACAGCATAAAAGTCCACAAACCTCACAGTCTCATCTCTAAGTCAATATACAACAATACTGGTAGATACAGTAGATGGAGTGCACTAGATACAAAGAATATACAAGGTGGTACAAAAATAGTAACATAACCCACCTAAGAGCATAACCTCGAGTCCAGGCAAAGGAGGCAAAAGAACAAGTGCGCCCGCCGCTACTGAACTGACGGAGCGGACCTGCAAAAGACAGTGGCACAACGGGGGTGAGTTGCCAACTCGTGAGTAATAAATAACACCTAAAAAGGCTATCGTATGCATGCACACAAGCATCCTAGCATCTAAAATACAGGTATGAATGGGTGTACTAGCAGGTGTGTATACAACATCAGTGTACGAATATGTATGCAACATGAATATCTGAGGTCTCAATAGGTATATATAAGAAACATTTATCTATTTTTGTTTTTGAAACTCTTTTAGAATGCCAGCATAATACTCAAAGAATCGACGAGAACCAGTGTCCAGCAACGACACCCAAAAGCTGTCTCAAATCTCATAAATGTATCTCTGGCCTCAGCCGTCCGGCTGACCCATCTCAAATATCAATATCTCAATCTAGCGGCCACGGTCGGTATTCTCTGGATATCCGCCGTCCCAAACAGTCACCGGTAGGTAATCCGTCCCCTGCCAGGCTCAACGTCAACACCACATTCCTCTTGCCCCGGGGTACCTTACCGGGCCCACCATGTACCCGTGCCGGTTCCTCCACTCCTCGACACGGATTTCCAAAACCACAGCAAACTCATGGTGGACGACACTTACATCACTAGAAAACCGTAATTTACATATTTAAAAAATATAACAAGTTTAGAAATTTTGCGGCTTTCCCCTGAAATCCAGCAATATCATAAAATCTCAAGAAATCCTCATAAGTGCATATATCAGTGATAATGAATGCATATGGTATCAATAATCAAGTTGCGATGTGTGATTAATGGATTAAGCATGAACAATTAATATGATGAAGTACATGCACATGAATAGCAATCCTACGGTTTCATTTTAAGGAATTAAAGGCAATAGCACAAGTTTAAGTATCAATTAGTAAAAGGTTTAAATTTAAAGGTTATCTAGTGTGGTGGCATGGCAATTACCAGGGTGTGTGTGTAAGCATGAATAGTGCTCGTGCTGCATATAAAAACCCTGGCAATGGTGCAGGTGTCCTATAAAATGGTTTCGTATAGGTATGTCAATATAATGCATGGATGCAGCAAATAGTCAAATAAGTATTTCACCCCTAATTACTAACATCACTAAGGATCTTGTAAGTTACTAAAACTATCGGGCGGCTTGCGCCATCCAACGATAGTCCCCCGTAGATGTTACATCTACTCACCGGAATCCCTGGCTAGCTGTGTCCAATCACCGCTTTCCCCTTTCGCGCCGCGTCTGACGTCTCCGCGACCGAACCTGGAATTTACATCAATACCAAACATAAGGTTACATATCAAGAACGACGCAAAACCCCAACGAAACTACTAGTGTTCGCTAGATAGGTACAACGTGCACAAAGTGCGCGGAACACACGCGAAAATCGCAAAAACTGCCAAAAAAACCGATTTGGTCGCCCGGCAAAACCAAAACCCGACTACTCAAAACTCCGCACTCACGCATCCTAAACGTCATAGGAGATGCTAAAAACATCCCCAAGGTATCACAAATAATCCACCAATTAATTTTAACAAAAACCTAGTAAGCACAAACTAGCAATTTTGGTGCAAAAAATCGAAACTTAGCGATACGGTTATCATAATCCAACCACACAACAAGCAATCTACAAACACTATAATTACAACACATTAGAAAAGATTCAAAACCTATTTTCCATAAACAACCATTACTTGAATTATATAACCTAGCAATTCTTAATCCAAACTTTATATGAAAACCTTAAATTAACACTAATTTATAACTCAATTAGCAAGTTAACCTTCTAGATTAGGTTAGCAAAACAACTAGATAACAAATTAGATTTAATCAACTAAATAATGGTTTCTAAACCCTAATTCAACTCATTTATCATGCTTCACAACCCATTTTCCATACATAAACCCTCTCTTGAATTTCCTAAAACAACAATTTGCAACCAAAATCAAACTTTTAAAATTAACTAAATTAGCATAATTTGAAGACCACATAAACAAGGTAACTTCTTTGATTAGGTTGTGTAGGAACTAGATAGAAAAATAATTTAATTAACTAACAAGGCTTCAAGAACCCTAGTTAAATTTTTCAACCATAACTAGAAAAAAACTAGATTAGGATTTTGCTAAGCTTTTAACACTAAAACCATTTAACTAAATGAATTTAACCAAAAGAAATTAACTTGATGGAAATTATACCTCAAGATCTATGGATCTAGCATGTGAATTTGCCTCCTCAAAAAGGTCTCCTTGCTCCAAGATTCTTGCAAGATTTGGCTAAGGAGAAAGGATGAAGAATTGGCTTGAATTTGTGAGGTTTTATTTGGATTTTTGAAGCATTTTGGGGATTTTTTTTGAGTTGGAAAAGAGATGGAATCAAAAGAGGGGGGGCTGCTGATCTGTTCCTGCAGGGAGGGGAAATGGGGAGGAATGGGGTGGGTGTTGTGGAATTTTCCAAGGTCAAAGCTCTCACATCTCACTAAAAACCCACATGCAAATTACTATATTTAAATCCTACTCCAACAATTCATTAACATGATTTAAAAGTCAAAAAGAGAGGGATGGGGGCTGCTGCAGCAGTGGTGGGGCCGGCCTTGGGGAGTGGGGGTGAGTGGGAGTGAATACAAAAAGGTTCTATGCAAAAAAGACCCCCTACAAGTTCATATTTGCAAGTTTTAGCTTAAAATTCAATAAATTCGTTTTCTGTCATAAAAATTAGTTAAAAATCAAAATAAAATACTAAAAATTTATGTTACAACTAGATTTTAATTATCATAATTTTAAAGATTAAAATTAGCCCGGAAAAATTTGTATTTATCGCTAATTTAATGTATTTTCTTACCGGCATAAAATAATATTAAAAAATTGAAAAACAGGGAAATTTTTTTAAATGACCAAAATTTCATAAGTAACTCATTAGCTACTAAAAACAAGCAATTATCTATCCATTTTAGGTATAATTAGCCATAAACTGCGAAATAACGAGAAAGACGGTTTTCGGAAAAATACCGAATTTTCACCGATTTTCAGGAAAACACCAAAACGACTTTTCAAGACGCTACACAACATGAATAGTATACGAAATCAAGAAAAAAGGCATCCCCAAGCGGGAGCTAGCTCTTCGTCAATCGACGGTCACAACCACACAAGCAATAAATATACAACGCCAACGGCGAGGATCAAAAACTCAAAAGGGAACTCAAAACCACCAGAAATATAACGAGCGACTCTAAGGTCGAAAGAATAAACAACACTGGTCTCTATCTCAATAGATACATGTTTGGTTGATGGAACTTCTAGATACAACAGAATAATGATATACAAGATATATAATGGGGGTATGATACAAGTAAACCCACCTACTAGCAAATCACCCGAATGAAACTGAGCCCGCAAGCCGTAAAGAAACCTGTACGGCAAATCTGCAAGAAACTGGGGCACAACGGGGGTGAGTTGCCAACTCGTGAATAGAAAAACATCTACGCACAGAAATCGCATAAATAACGCAACCTAGGTCAATGATCATAATATATCCTCAAATATATGTATAACAGGCAGCCTATGACAATGTCTAGGGTAATATCTAACCCGAGTATAATTTCATGTGCCCGTGTCAGTGCCTCAGGTAGCAATATATCATATGAATGAGGTATGAATGCATGAAACAGAATACATGTAAATGAAGAAATTGTTTTCATAAATTAGTGAGATTTCCTTCGTATTTTTAAACTGAGGTATCATAATGAAATCAGTATCAACAGTGTCTAGCATCGACACAAAACATAAATCTCACTGTCTCGAAATATCAATGTCTCAAGCTCAATATCTAGGGCGCCGTCAGTCCGGACCGGCCCCTACCATCCATCTCAAGACCACGACGGTATCCTCCGGATATCCGACGCGTCGGGTAATATCACCGGTAGGTAGTGCTCCCCAGCCAGGCTCAACGTCAACACCACATTCCTCTTGCCCCGGGGTACCATACCGGGCCCACCATGTACCCGTGACGGTTCCTCCACTCCTCGACACGGATCTCCAAAACCACAGCAAACTCATGGTGGACGACACTTTACATCACTAGAAAACCGCAACATTTTATATTTTAAAAGATCATAAGTTGTAAATTTTGCGGCTTTCCCCGAAATCCAGAAATATCATAAATCTCAAGAAATCATCACAAGTGCATATGTCAATGATAATGAACTAGGCATGAACAACTGAATAACAGTATGCATGAAGTGGTAGGTAATAACTACAATGTCTAATATGGCATATAAAGGAAGTACACTAATATCATGTCAAAACTACCTGCTAACAATCTAAGTCAAGCAATTATATTCTCTAAAGTGTACGTGACATGGCAATTACCGATGAAGATGTGTGTGAGCCGGCAAGTAGGTGTACGTGGTACATACGCATCATCGGTAATAGTGCTGGTGTCCTAACAGCATGATATCAATAATGGAATATGCAGCAAAATAAATATGCGAGGCAGAGCGAACAGCAATAATGTGCGGGAGCTGAATACTAGACACAACGATAACTAATCTGCAATAATCTAATATAAGTCCTACGAATGGTGCCTTTTGAAATAACACGAATCATGGGGTTTTGAAACTAGGGGCTACGGTGTTTTTATAAAAAGATACGTCGTTTTTTTGAAATATCCGTAGATTCCCTTGAGCTGTCTTTAAAAATGCCCATGATTCGTTAGTTTTTGAAATAGGTAAGAAGTCTAATCTAATCTAACAACTACACTAAACTATACGGCTGAACTAACAAGCTGAACTACAGGTAAGGAAACCGCCTATCATCTGAGTCGATACATATACATACCTGTATATGTATAGTCGGTGATCCCGCCTCAATAATATCATACCCGATACCATATCTATAATCAGGTATCCCAAGTCAAGAGTGCGGATCAATCATCAATATAGCTCGTACGTAAATCCGTCGTACGGCATCCCAATCTGGGTTCGGGTCAATATCACATTCATCATACTATTCACCTGGTATCCTCTTTATCAAATATCATGATCGGGGTACTGATCTACGTCTAGTACCATACTGATACCGCCTACGTATGCATGGACGTGTGTGAAACACTACGTCAAGGACCCGCTACAACGTCATGTCGTATCTAAGATACGAACCCTGCTATATCACCGATCTCACGGCCTCGATCCAATCTCATCGACTCAGCTCAACCCCAAGTATCATCCTCAACCGTATGTGAACACATAGTCCCCTACCCATGTGAACACATAACTATAAAGAAGCCCATGAGCACATATCAATAGGAATGTATGCAAGTATGTGTTGGAGATAGTGCCCTCATAGTCAATTATTGGATCGCGGGTACGTGATTGCAATGATTGCGGAGGACCTATCCCGGTAGGACAGTCTTACTCGAGATGATAGTATGCTATCTGGTTTGCCTTTATCAGTCGTGTACATGTTCAGGTGACTGATTGCATGTTACACTTTGATAGAGCCCTTAGGATCTTGCTTTACTACCAACAGTATGATGGCGATCATATACGTGAGAGTTGGGTAGTTTATATGCATATCCTTAATTGTGGTCCCTAGTCGTGGGAGTTTCGAGACAGGGCATCGATACTCCGGAGTAGACTAGTGTGTACTGTCGAGACCCCGACGAGGGGCGGTGGCCGGTCTCACAAGCCACTGGTGTCAGTTGGATCACCTAAGATGTATACAGGTGCTCATTGGGTTATGAGTACACCGGACAGGACTCGCCGGGAATCTGCTAGTTAGTATTATATCTACCGTCAGATAGCAGTTCCCTGGTGACATGTGTACTGGTTAGTTCATCGACCTGAGGTCGTCATTTGTCTCGTGTGAGTTCCCACTGTGCTTTGATTTCTACCCTACCACGGCTCAAAGGAGTCGTGCAAACAGGTAGCTTTTGGGTACAGTCCCGAGCCATATGGAGGCACGTGAGCGGATCGGCAGGGGATTCGTCTCTCCCGGTATTGGGGGCGAGGTCGTGCTGTGTCTAGGAGAGCCATTACACAAAGTCCATGGCCATGGCAGGAGATTTACTGGTAGGTACTCCAGTAGTATCTCAGGGTGTTATTGGGCTTCACTCCGACACGACTTATACTGCTATTGGGGGTCTGACGTTACTAGCCCCCTAGGCAGATATGCGATACTCATTGACGAACGGACCGGACTGTATATACATTGTCACTGTTAGGCTCAGTAGGGTTTTCTGGATGAGTGCGCTCATCGGCATCCCTTGAGGTCAGTCCATGGGCAGCCGTTACGCATTGCTAGTGCCGCTGACGGTTTGTGGTTAAACCCACTGCCAGGGTACTGACGAGTCATTAGAGTCCCCCACAGACAGTTTCCCAAGTTCGGGCGAAACGTTGTAGAGGCCGTATGGTTTTATGGCAGGGTTCGGAAAATGCACGTGCGTTTACGCACGTGTCGATTTTCGGACAGGTGATACTGGTCGGCTTTGGTTTAAGCCGGATCCGAGTATTATATTGAATAGGTATAATATCTTTGTCTCAGTTGCATTTGTATTCGGTAGTAATACAAATGCGGGTATATTTATACAGTTTCGGGGTTGTCCTGAAATTCGTTTCAGGATCACTTTTGGAAGTTGCCAGTTTCCAGTTTTCTATCAGCCGTCTTTTAACATTCGGTTAAAGACGGATTTATCTTTTCTTGGATGTGGTGAGTCAGTGCTTCTAGAAGCTTCTAGAAGGTTCTAGATGATGACTAGGCTTCATGACTCATTAGTGCATTAATGGTTTTTTGATGACTAGCCTAATGACTCATGCTTTGTTATTAATACCTTTTGGATTGCTTAAGATATTTTGAAGTGAGAAGCTTTTGCTTATGGTCACCACTTGCTCCTACGGTCACCTCCCTCCATCATATAAAAGTGGTCGGCCTTCTCTCTCCTCCTCACTTCACTTGATGTTTCATTTTGGTTAGAAAAGATTATGATAGTATTCGGGGTGTATGGAATTTTACAGTTCATTTCATTCCATCACCCGATTTCCACGGCAACTTCATTAACCGATCGTCCACGGACTTGGACGAAGTGAGACAAAGTCATCTACTCATTCTCTACATCAATCTTGGTCGTCTCTTTTTGCAAACTTGACGATCGAGTTGCCTCGAGTTAGAGGCGGGAGCCCGTTTAAAGAATCAGTGATGTGGTGCCACCTCGACGAGGATATCGGAGATCGACGAGATCGGAGCAGCCGCAACGGAGCGTGGGATGATGGTTGATGAACGAAGGACTCGGATCGTTCGGTATAACATTCCTACACTCTTTACAGTTTGATAGTTTAGCAATAATGGCAGATCCGGGTTAAAGTATACGATAGTGCCAAGTTTAAAAGTTTTTGTTCCGCATTTGGCGTCTGTAGACTGCCGGGGCGCTAGCGTAGACTTACAGTGGTATCAGAGCCTCACCATTTTGCTATACTAACTTGTGCTAACGCGTTCAAAACATCGATCGAACCGAAAATCAAAAACGGCAAAATCCTAGCCCGACAGTTTCTGTTAATTTTAAACGGTCTCAAAAATTAATTCTGTATGTCTTAAAAATCTGTGCAGGATTTTCTAAGAACCACGACGAAATTTGGTCTCGTGATTCCTCCAACTTGCCGCGGAAACGCGGCCAATCCCATGGTTTGGCCGCGCATCCGCGGCCACTTGGGGAGTTCATGATCCTAAATTTGGACAGTGGGTTCTGTGATTGATTTTGGGGTTTTTGATAAATATCGTTTTGGCCCAGATTTTGTTACTGTTCACCAGTAAGCAGTGGGGCCCACTTTTTGATATTTGGTCTTTGGTCGATCGAAATTTAAACACGTTAGTTTACAGTGCTTACATTATATCTCCGACCGGGAATGTCATTTGATCGGTAAACCGCGTCTGATTGCTATAGTTCTTTTAGACGGGTTTGCGAACGTGACATTCGCGTTGATGTTCTGTGTTGTGCTGTGATGTTGCGGATTTGTCGTGGTGGATAGCAGTGTGCAATGGTAGTACAGTTTGTGTTTATTTGTACATTTGATATTGCGGGGCGAGCGTCCAACATGTGGACTGCCGTCACTGCCTGTTGTATAATATTCTTTTGGGGCACGACCAGGTTGCGGTCGATGTACCTGTTGTACTATTTTTCATTACTGTACTAGGTTTTGCCCCGAGACGGAGTGCACGGATAGCCGGGTTCTGAGAAGCAACGGGTCCGCATCTCATGGCTTTGAGAGGCAGAGGGGTCCCACTCTAGAATTGGCAGACTATTCGCCGCACTCGTAGGGGGTACAGGTTGACCCAAGGAGGGGTGCCCAAGATTACCGGATTCCGTGAAGTGCCGGGTGTTCCATTCACTATGCTGTGGGGACTGCCTCGCTTCAGGTTTTGGCGGGTAACTTGCCGCACCCTTAGGGTTCTAGGTTTCATTGCACAGGCTATCCACACGACAGGGGAACGTCGAGTTTCAGCAGCGGCTCTGTGAAACTCGGGGATCCCAGATTATCTGTATTGTTCTGTGATGCTTATTACTTTTCTGTAATGTTGCATACTATCACGCCTGGAGCGATTATTGTATATTGGTTTATATACTATTAGATGTTGTATATGTTTTACACCCGCGCTAGTCCAGTCCCCGCTCTGTCGTTAGTTAAGTAACCTAACGGGTGATGACGGGACCCAGTGACGAATGCGGATGGCATATACGTACATTTTATTTTCGTTCTTTTCTGGTGTGATTAAATGATGGGACTGCGTTGATTCTGATCAACGCAAAGTAAAAACAAACCTGTATACAGTTGTTGGAACAATTTAAAAAGTGTTATTGCAAAGACGTTTTCTTTTGTTATGCATAGCGGTATTCAGTGGAATATCCTGCACCTCATTCGACGGGGCAAGGGCCGATATCCCTTCACCAGGACCGACCCCTTGGGCAAAAGTTTGCGTCAGGGTAATAACTTTACTATAGTCGATTACAAGTTGCTTTGCATAGCGGTATTCAGTGGAATATCCTGCACCTCATTCCACGAGGAAAGAGCCGAGATCCCTTTACCGGGAGTGACCTCTTTAGCAAAAGGTTTTCGCCACTATATTTTAAAAAGCTATCAGGTTCCTTCAGCGATATCAAGTTCACTACGCTAAAGGTTTTTCGCCACAAACCAGTCGTAGCCCTCCGTCACTTCTTTTGGGTATTCAGTAGTATTCAAGCTACGTATTTTGACCAACGCCAAGGCATAGTGTTTGGTAGCTGCTGGGTATTCAATTGTTGTATAGATAGATGAGTTAGTTTGGGACAGTCGTTCTGCCGATTGGCCAACGTCAGGGGCATGTGCGGGTGGGTTCAAATTGGCAAGATAGTGACGGGTAGAACTTGGCATGTGACTTATGACATTTTGACCAACGCCAAGGTTATAAGAGCATGGGGCAAAAATCATATCGGGAGGTTCTAAAGAAACTGAAACTTGCCAAGTATGTGCATACCTTCTGGATTATGAGTAACGTGGATGCATTCCATCACGTTATCATGCGATGAGAGTTGGATCCCGATTCCCACTGATGAGTTGGTTTACTCTTCGGGTGATCCCGATTGATTCTTCTTTAGGTTTGGAGGAGAATTTGACAGGACAGTGGGAGGTTTCCGGATTAGATAAAATGATGACCATTCTGATCTAGGTTAGAGTGCACGCAGAGTGTTTCTTTTCTCTCTCTCTCTTTGGCAGCGACCTTTGACCGACCTTAGACTATGACTCAGTGACCAGGTTGACCGAACCTTTTTAAAATACTGGCTTTTGGATTGTCTGAGTTGCATAAGTCATTGTCACTCCTTCTTCTACCCTTTGAATTTCTCAGAACACCCGTATTACTACGGATATCCACTTCCATTGGATAGATCCATCGTATGGTTATATACGAACTCGAAGGGACTTCTTCGGGGATGGATCCAGGTTCAGAAGAAATAGAATTGGTTTATTCAGTTGTCTTTTATTATCACCTTCTCTCAGGTTGCGAGAGCTCCTTGGTTTAGGAGAGTACACCTATTACGCCTATTGGATAGTCTTATTCCAAACCATAGGCTGGTGCCGAAAGGTAGGGAATGAAGAAAACCAATTAGCCTAAGTAGGGTGTGCAGAAGGTAATATGTAAAGACAAAATAAAGGGATTAGAAAGAGGGCAAAGTAAATTGCGAATGATATCATTCACGACCAAAACCGCATACTTCATCGCCGCTCCTATTTCACCTTTAAAAAGAATAAGGTATTATTCAGTTGTCTTTTATCGTCACCTTCTCTCGAGATGTGAGTAATCCTTGGTTTAGGAGGGTACACCTATTATGCTTACTGGATAGTCTTCTTCCAAACCATAGGCTGGTGCCGAACGGTAGGGAAGGAAGAAAACCATTTAGCCTAACGATGGTGTACAGAAGGTAACGACTAAAGACAAATAAAGGGGATTTGGAGAGATGGCAAAGAGATATACGGTTGAAGTCATGAATTGGATTATGGAAGAGGCATTGCTATGAATACCAGGATACCCCTACGAAACATTTTCATGTTTCGGTGCATTGTTAAAGGAAAAACTGTTTTCCCGATTAAACACTTACTCCAAGGGTATGTATTTACCAGGTTTCATTCTCATATCTGTATGGTTTTACAGATGATGAGTGGGAGTAAGATATTGGGAATTAGGTGATCATCCTCATTATATCGGAATTCGTTGTAATTGGTGATATTTGAGGAAATCGCCAGGGTACAGTTTTCCACCTACAACGCACAGGTTTTGAGTTGTTTAACTCAGCGGACTTATACAGAGTATTGTATGTTGTCCAAGTGTCCATCAGGACAAAGGGGTAGGTCCTCGTACTATGTTCTGTTTACTTATAACTTCTCTAGTATTTAGACGAGTGTTTCGTAGAAATACAAGGTCTAAGTTTTGAGAAGTTGTGGGTATAAGAATAAAGTAGAGAACCAGGTATCACAAGTATCGGGATTCTTCAAAGAGATCGAAGATGTAGATTCTTGTGATTGGTATTCAGATGATAGTGATGGTTTTGAGAAACGTGTTTCTCTTTTCAGGTTACTCATAATTGGATGGATTCCTAAGTTGAGTAATGCTGATTAGCCTCTTTCCATTAAGTAGATATGCACTGGAGACAGCTGCATGGATTGAATCTTGGTTCCAATTAAATAAGTGCCAAAGTTTCTATATTGGATATAGAATGGATCGTACCTTAAAAGATATTAAGGTACGGGGAATTGTCCAGCTTATGATTAAAACCAGACACTGGATAACTCAGGGCACGTTTCTGTAATGGCTGTTTGTGGGTTGACCCTGGCTATGACGAGGGTTGATATTCTACTATTTGGAAGATCAATAGTGATATTGTTCTTGACTCGCCACAGTTTTAGTAAAATGGATCTTTTTCAGAAAACAGTAGTAGGAGTATGGTAGAACTGGAAGTGATTCCAGAACCGCGAACGATTACGGAAAAATTTAATAGGACCTATACATTCAATCAGGTTTGACATTCCAATAGCCACTCCGCAGGTATGGTAGGTAACCTCAGACGCCCGAGAGGTACTTCGGTAGCCTCAGAGACGGTGACAGGGAGGTTCTTATCTACCAAGACTTGACACTACTGTTGTTCCAGGATATGAGACCCGGTAGGAGGGTTGTCGTAGTCAGTGGGAGCAGCGGAAGCAAAGTGGGCAAGATGCTTATATCTATTTATAGACTTGAGCAGTTATAGCGGAGATAGATCATCTAATTTTGATGTGACAGTCATGGGTTTGACTTCAATCAGAATAGGGGATGGATCAGTTAAGAAGGTAGTAGAGTGTGATGCCATGGTATCTGGATGACATACACAGAGTAGGAAGTAAAATTCCTATACTACGATCGGTTGTACTGTGGTCATCACACAGTTGTTTCTCCAGACAGGACATGGATATAATATTAGACATTCTGGTTTCTGGATCTATGGTTTTAGATCTAGATTTGGGTGGTTTCCCAATGTGGGTACTTTGACAGATATTCTAATGGTTTTTAGAATAGTTGACTCCTAGCATGGTAGTGTACCTGCAGGTGATGGAGTCACCCTCTCTAAAGGTGTCGTATAGACTAAAGGGGAGAGGGATGTGCATGATTGGCAGATCACTTGCTTAGGCAATTGAGTCAATCATGAGATGTCAAGTACCACACCAAATGTTGGTTTTGCACTAGATGCAATAAGTTTGTATTAATCCAATCCTGGAGAAACATAAGGAAGCAGTTTTAGAACATAAGTACATGTTCTACGGATTTGATGACGGCAGCCTCCTTCGGGAGACGGTTATCATTCCAGGCTTCAAAGGTGACATGGTTGACAGAGTGATTGTCAGAGTTATAGTTTTTCACTCTGACGAAGAGGGACAGTATTATGGACAGGTGGTCCAAGAGGATACTGTGGGTGGCATGGTGCCGGATACTGATTAGGTTCAGTGATCGATACAGTCTAAGATGTTTGGATTTGGAGTTCATTTATGAACCAGGTCCCATCAGATATCCAGATATATTCTAAGACAGGTATTACTCGATTCGGGAGATGGCTTTCTCCGCGAACTTGAGATTAAGAGAGATATAGGAAGAAACTTCTAGGCGGATCCACTCACTAAGGCTATTTCTCGAACACAATAGTTTTACAAACGGGCTTTGTGAAACTGATTAGTAGAGGAGTTGGGTGTTGGTTT
Source organism: Agapanthus africanus (assembly GCA_030015575.1). Lineage (NCBI taxonomy): Eukaryota > Viridiplantae > Streptophyta > Magnoliopsida > Asparagales > Amaryllidaceae > Agapanthus > Agapanthus africanus. The sequence goes on from JASDDO010000004.1 coordinate 217,360,074, forward strand.
CACACGGGCTGTGAGTACGCAACATCGCAATAATTAGCCTTGAGTGCAAGTGGGAGATTGTTGGAGATAGTGCCCTCATAGTCAATTATTGGATCGCGGGTACGTGATTGCAATGATTGCGGAGGACCTATCCCGGTAGGACAGTCTTACTCGAGATGATAGTATGCTATCTGGTTTGCCTTTATCAGTCGTGTACATGTTCAGGTGACTGATTGCATGTTACACTTTGATAGAGCCCTTAGGATCTTGCTTTACTACCAACAGTATGATGGCGATCATATACGTGAGAGTTGGGTAGTTTATATGCATATCCTTAATTGTGGTCCCTAGTCGTGGGAGTTTCGAGACAGGGCATCGATACTCCGGAGTAGACTAGTGTGTACAGTCGAGACCCCGACGAGGGCCGGTGGCCGGTCTCACAAGCCACTGGTGTCAGTTGGATCACCTAAGATGTATACAGGTGCTCATTGGGTTATGAGTACACCGGACAGGACTCGCCGGGAATCTGCTAGTTAGTATTATATCTACCGTCAGATAGCAGTTCCCTGGTAACATGTGTACAGGTTAGTTCATCGACCTGAGGTCGTCATTTGTCTCGTGTGAGTTCCCACTGTGCTTTGATTTCTACCCTACCACGGCTCAAAGGAGTCGTGCAAACAGGTAGCTTTTGGGTACAGTCCCGAGCCATATGGAGGCACGTGAGCGGATCGGCAGGGGATTCGTCTCTCCCGGTATTGGGGACGAGGTCGTGCTGTGTCTAGGAGAGCCATTACACAAAGTCCATGGCCATGGCAGGAGATTTACTGGTAGGTACTCCAGTAGTATCTCAGGGTGTTATTGGGCTTCACTCCGACACGACTTATACTGCTATTGGGGGTCTGACGTTACTAGCCCCCTAGGCAGATATGCGATACTCATTGACGAACGGACCGGACTGTATATACATTGTCACTGTTAGGCTCAGTAGGGTTTTCCGGATGAGTGCGCTCATCGGCATCCCTTGAGGTCAGTCCATGGGCAGCCGTTACGCATTGCTAGTGCCGCTGACGGTTTGTGGTTAAACCCACTGCCAGGGTACTGACGAGTCATTAGAGTCCCCCACAGACAGTTTCCCAAGTTCGGGCGAAACGTTGTAGAGGCCGTATGGTTTTATGGCAGGGTTCGGAAAATGCACGTGCGTTTACGCACGTGTCGATTTTCGGACAGGTGATACTGGTCGGCTTTGGTTTAAGCCGGATCTGAGTATTATAATGAGTCGGTATAATATCTTTGTCTCAGTTGCATTTGTATTCGGTAGTAATACAAATGCGGGTATATTTATACAGTTTCGGGGTTGTCCTGAAATTCGTTTCAGGATCACTTTTGGAAGTTGCCAGTTTCCAGTTTTCTATTAGCCGTCTTTTAACATTCGGTTAAAGACGGATTTATCTTTTCTTGGATGTGGTGAGTCAGTGCTTCTAGAAGCTTCTAGAAGGTTCTAGATGATGACTAGGCTTCATGACTCATTAGTGCATTAATGGTTTTTTGATGACTAGCCTAATGACTCATGCTTTGTTATTAATACCTTTTGGATTGCTTAAGATATTTTGAAGTGAGAAACTTTTGCTTATGGTCACCACTTGCTCCTACGGTCACCTCCCTCCATCATATAAAAGTGGTCGGCCTTCTCTCTCCTCCTCACTTCACTTGATGTTTCATTTTGGTTAGAAAAGATTATGATAGTATTCGGGGTGTATGGAATTTTACATTTCATTTCATTCCATCACCCGATTTCCACGGCAATTTCATTAACCGATCGTCCACGGACTTGGACGAAGTGAGACAAAGTCATCTACTCATTCTCTACATCAATCTTGGTCGTCTCTTTTAGCAAACTTGACGATCGAGTTGCCTCGAGTTAGAGGCGGGAGCCCGTTTAAAGAATCGGTGATGTGGTGCCACCTCGACGAGGATATCGGAGATCGACGAGATCGGAGCAGCCGCAACGGAGCGTGGGATGTTGGTTGAAGAACGAAGGACTCGGATCGTTCGGTATAACATTCCTACACTCTTTACAGTTTGATAGTTTAGCAATAATGGCAGATCCGGGTTAAAGTATACGATAGCGCCAAGTTTAAAAGTTTTTGTTCCGCATTTGGCGTCTGTAGACTGCCGGGGCGCTAGCGTAGACTTACAGTATGTATGTGTGTATGTGTGTGTAACACTACCCTAGGGTTCGCAACACTAAAGTAATCCAACACACCAATATCCATCCTAAGCATCGTTATTAATCCCAAATAACATATAAAAATTGTTGGTGTGTATACGCATCCGTATACACCACCACGGACTGCGGGGGTGCTATACGCCATCCACCCGACTTCTCCCCGTAGATATAAATCTACTCACCTGGTCCTCGCTAGCCGGTGCCGACGTCGCCACGCGCTTGCTTGTCGTCTCGAAGTCCACATGGGGGTACCTACATATCATAACGCACCATATCTCATTAAAATCCGACTAATGATCAAAACGACGCACGAATCCCACATAGGTCAAAACCTATGGTTGCTTTCACAAATCAACCCAAAAACCCTCGACGTCGGCGTACAAACGCCAAACCATCGAGAAAAACCCAAATACACTCATTTGCACATTCACGAACACTAATTTTAATATAAACTAGGTTGAAACTCACAAAACCGCCAATTTCACTCAAAAAGTCATTTTTCCGAAAATCTAGCAAGCACAATTCGCCGTTTTTGTACAAAACACGATATTTAAATGAATGTAGCGGCCAATATATTTATTAACTATCTTAAATAAGTCATAAAAACCATTTCCATAATTTAAACTCATAAATTTGCATAATTTCCAAAATCCTAGTTTGCAAAATATCAAATTTAACACCCTTTAAAGCAAAATTCACAATTCATCAATTAAGCTTCGTTTTGCATGAACCAAAGTCATTAAACCACTCATTATAATAGTTATAATGACATGAACACTTAATTATATTTTAATCTAAGCATTTGATAATTTTTCAAAAACTCTAGTTAGCAAAAACAAAACTTAATTTAGACATTTCCATGCAACAATATGAAATTTAACCAGTAAATTACTTTCTACAAATTCTAAGATGGTAAGCTACCCATCACAACCATACACCAATTCACAATAACCTAACTTGCATTCAAACCCTTTTCTTGAATTCCAAAACGTGCAATTAAACTCACATATCCAAATAACACTTAAATAAATTAGCTTAAGAAATTAGTAACCATTTAAGCAACAAAAATATTTAGAAATATACCCAAAAGCATATGAAGATCCACAAGCATCCATGGCACTCCAAAATGCTCTCTTTTAACAAGGATCCATGCTTGAAATGCTAAGGAATAATGGGTAAGTGTTGGATTTGGAAAAAAGCTTTGAAATTGTATGGATTTTGAAGCTTTTTTTTGGATTTTTGAAGCAAAATAGTGTGGATTTTGGGGGGGGGGGGGAAGGGCTGCTGTTGTGGGGATCATTTTCGGCCAGAAGTGGGTGAGGGGAGAGAGAGGGAGGTGAGGAAAATGTAAGGGAGGAAAGTCAAGGTCAAGGTAAGGTCAAAGTCTAACTACTTTATCTATTTTCTAATCTTTTCTTTTATTTCTTTTCATTTCTTTTTCCTTTGCAAACCAAGTGGGGAAAAAGTGAGGGCTGCTGAATTTGGCTAAGGGGATGGGTAAGTGGGGGTGTGTGGGTGTGGGCACGGGTGTGGGGTGATGAAAAATGATAAATACAATACCCCAAACATCCATTTACGCTAAAAAAAAGTCTTTTTTCTTCAATAATTTCTAAACCGTTTTGGCAAATGATTTCGTTCCAAAAACCACATGACAAATTTTTATTTAATGTTTCATGATGCACAAAATTTGTTTCAACTCATTCCAATTTGTAATTTTCCCTAATTAAATGTATTAGTGACGGCTTAAAATAATAATAAAATAATATTTTTTTCAGAAAATTTGAAATTTCACCAGCGGCTCAATAAACACCAAATAATAGCAATTACATAGCTAGAATATGTATTTTTAATTTTTATAATAAGATATTTGTATTTTGACTTTTTACAGAAAACCCCCTCATTTTACCGATTTTCCGAAATTTTACCGAAACGATTTTCAAAACGCTACAATCTTCCCCCTTAAAGAAATTCGGTCCCCGAATTTAAATTTAAACTCCCCCAATTACTAAAACATCTAAGAAAAACCATCAAGTCGTCGGGGCTCCGAAATTGTAAATACATAAAACAAATCGTAGCGCAGCGCATGCGCTTGAAAAATGAGTATATAACTCAAATCAAAACTCCTCCAAGCATCCCGCGATCATCGGAGTCGTGGAGAAGACATCAATGCCAAATCCAAATCAAAACCAATATGATATAACTCGAAACTATAAATGTAAATATCGAATCTATATCTGTAAGTATCTGAAGGAAATGAATGCCAAATCTCTTTAAGTCGCTGTGCAACGCGCATAACACTGCACAGTGGCGGACGTCTACCATAAGAAAATAACTATATACATATATACTTTTGTTTGAAATGTACGTTCCGCCGTTTTGGAAACAATTTAGAAGGGTCTCCTTGTTTTAAACATTTCGTGTCATATCCGACACGTAGGTAAATACTGAGGCTATAGCTCGCTTTTTGGAAATCCCTTCAATAACTATCAATGCATGCAAAATGTATTCAGGTACTGTCCTCTGACTAGTCCTGCTCAGTACGAAAACATATAGCAATATCATAAAAACGTACTGCTCTATAAGAAATCAATCCCAAAATATCACATGAATACTACGTGCGTCTGGTGCGCACGGAAATCAAAATCCATGCGCACAGAAACAACATCTAAGTGCATCGGGTGTGCACGAAACATCTGTCGTAGGCAACATGTGTGCCTGATAGCAAAATCAGGTGCATCTGACATGCACGAAAAATCTCGATTTAGTGCATCTGGTGTGCACCAAAATCGCATCTCAAGACATGCGCTCAACATGCGCGAAAATCTAAATCAGGTGCATCCATCGTGCACGAAATCATGAAATCCAATATCAAGCGCCGAACGTGCGCAAAATCACTCAGGTGTACAAGGTGCACAAAACAAATATCGAGTATCACAGTCGAAATCGAAGTCCAGTGCATCTAAGTGCACAAAAGGCGTATCATTGTACTGCAAGCATATATAAACTATACAGAGTGCAGGAACCAAATCGTGTGCATGCATATGCACAAAACCAACTCAACTGTTTAAAACCGTAAAATCACAAACATGTGAAACTAAAGAACGAAAACGATATCAAGTGCAACACTGTGCAAAGATCGTAAATCCTCAATCATCAAAATCAAATCATACGAATAAATCACCCAAAACATCGTAATCAATAATGGCGGAATAGTACTGCTCAAGCGCATCCTCTAAGAATCTCGGCAACTGTCGCGGTCACTAGTGGGAAGTCTCGTCGATGATCATGAACTCTGTCCTGCTGGCGTGCGTAACCATGACCACTCCTGGGTCAAGGTCTTCACTGTGAATTACCAATCTTTCGGTCCATCGGCTCATCCGCCCTGTCAGGTGTGCTAACGGGGACGATTCCGTTCTGGCACTCCTCTGGTCATCTCTTGGTCAATCATCGCGACCACTCGTAAGACAGCATATCACTGGCGTCGGCCTCTGGCTCTCTGAATGTACGTGACACATCTGATCCTGGGTGCAAGTATCATTGCAGCAGTGTCCTGGAAGGAATCCTGCTCACGGTCTCTTCCATGTCTCGTCTCTGCCAACTGTCCGGAAGTCATTGTCCTTTCCTATATCTGCATCTTGCTCTGGAACGACTGCATACTCATCGCGACTCCTTCTGGAAGGTAAGTCCAAGTACCATGCCTCGGCATGCGCATCGCCTCTCTGATGTCGGCGGAGTGGAACATCATCTCATCTAGATCTGGTGCGAACCTCTTACTCCACTTTTCTCTAATGTCGTCTGCTTTGGACTCGTCTCGTCACGGCTGCATGGACTGAGCTCCAACGACTATCCTCGTATCTGGAGTCTCCCAAGAATGCGTCTCACCACCTAGCATCCGATTGAAGTCGAACCATTCGATCGATTCGTCAAAACCTCATAATCCCCTAAGAGCTCAACCTCTTGGGCACAGTTTAATAGTATCAAATACATACCACAGCATCGGTGGTCCAGCCGTAGAAGGGCAAACCCAAGCCTCACTAATGGCGCCGTAGAACTGCCGCAAACCCGAAGGTTCAAAGGCTTTCACACGGTCATTAAGTCGAGTTAGGGTTTCATTCTTCTAGAGGGACCATAGAATTGCCTGCATGTCTTTCCGACTACTTTAAACTTGGATAAATAGGTTTCTGACATTCGATCGTCTCTGTCGACTCCCAACGCCTCCGCGTGAAGTCTTCTCTAGCTGGAATCAATCTATCTGATGACCTCGCATCGGGGTAAGCGAACGAACCACCTGTCCTAGTCATTCATCATCGGGTGACTAGCGACCTTCTATCATCTATTCGTACAACTCGCCCCGCCATAGTTCCAACATATGGGGCGATATCTCGTCGCTCGCAGCAACAACTGGCTCGCTCGTCTGCACGCTGAACAGTGCCTCAATCATCAGGAGTAAGCAACACACCAACGGTCATCAAAATCTGGCTGGCCTCTGTCAGTGGCTCAATCCTCTAGTGTCGATCGGCACATCCGAGTAACCTCATAAAGGCGATCCGCCAAACGCTTGCGGCGCGGAAACACAGTAAAAAGACACATCTCTGCAATCGTGTGTCGCCGGAATTTCGCCTTGGTCAGTCCTCGTTCGTGACGAGCTTGTGCTGACCGCAACTCTAGCCGTAGCTCTCCCTGTCGGTAACCGTAGCAGCAAAATCAAACTGGTACCGATGAGGCTAGATCAGGAAGGAATATAATACTGAACAAGGAAATGTACATCCTAAGGCTTCATAAGTGGAGTGGCGTGTCGTAAATATGCCGCGGAACATATCAACGGTACGTCACTCTACTTTAGTCACCTATTCCATCAACCAAGGGTCATCCTACGCTCCGAAGGTTAAAACCTAACGCTCTGATACCAACTTTGTCACGACCCGAAAGTACGGAACATGACCGGCACTTAAACTACGAACGTCTCGAGGCGTACATAATCTAAGTAAACCGAAAACCCAGAAATCCAAACCAAGAAAAGTAGTAGAGTGCAGGAAAAACCAACTTAAAGCAAGTAATTTCAATAGCATAAGCCGAATTATGCGGTTTTTAAAACATCAAAAATTTACTGAAAATTTCGGCAGAGCCTCCTTTGTAAATACTGGCCCCCAAACGGGATACAACATGTCACGACCCGCAGGGTACGGAACGTGACTGGCACTTAAGTTTACGAAACGTCTAAAGACGTCCGTAAAGTAAGTAAGCCAAAGCCCAGAAACAAAACCAATTAAGCAAAAGAGTGAAGAAAACCCAATCAATTGAAAGCGAGTTTATCAAATAAGTCATGTAAAACCCTTTTTAAAACAATACCAATTTTTCCGAAAATTTCGGCAGAGTCTCCTTTGTAAAAACTGGCCCCCAAAATGGGTACAACAAAATATATATGAATCCAACAAAATAGGGCATCCCCAAGCGGGAGCTAGCTCTTCTCCACAAGGCGGTCACAAATCCCACGCAATATAAAACGACAGCATGCAAAATAATCATAATGAAGCATAAGAAAAACAGCATGTCGACTCAAGTGAGCTCGACCCCAAAATACAGCATAAAAGTCCACAAACCTCACAGTCTCATCTCTAAGTCAATATACAACAATACTGGTAGATATAGTAGATGGAGTGCACTAGATACAAAGAATATACAAGGTGGTACAAAAATAGTAACATAACCCACCTAAGAGCAAAACCTCGAGTCCAGGCAAAGGAGGCAAAAGAACAAGTGTGCCCGCCGCTACTGAACTGACGGAGCGGACCTGCAAAAGACTATGGCACAACGGGGGTGAGTTGCCAACTCGTGAGTAATAAATAACACCTACAAAGGCTATCGTATGCATGCACACAAGCATCCTAGCATCTAAAATACAGGTATGAATGGGTGCACTAGCAGGTGTGTATACAACATCAGTGTACGAATATGTATGCAACATGAATATCTGAGGTCTCAATAGGTATATATAAGAAACATTTATCACTTTTTGTTTTTGAAACTCTTTTAGAATGCCAGCATAATACTCAAAGAATCGACGAGAACCGGTGTCCAGCAACGACACCCAAAAGCTGTCTCAAATCTCATAAATGTATCTCTGGCCTCAGCCGTCCGGCTGACCCATCTCAAATATCAATATCTCAATCTAGCGGCCACGGTCGGTATCCTCTGGATATCCGCCGTCCCAAACAGTCACCGGTAGGTAATCCGTCCCCTGCCAGGCTCAACGTCAACACCACATTCCTCTTGCCCCGGGGTACCTTACCGGGCCCACCATGTACCCGTGCCGGTTCCTCCACTCCTCGACACGGATTTCCAAAACCACAGCAAACTCATGGTGGACTACACTTACATCACTAGAAAACCGCAATTTACATATTTAAAAAATATAATAAGTTTAGAAATTTTGCGGCTTTCCCCCGAAATCCAGCAATATCATAAAATCTCAAGAAATCCTCATAAGTGCATATATCAGTGATAATGAATGCATATGGTATCAATAATCAAGTTGCGATGTGTGATTAATGGATTAAGCATGAACAATTATATGATGAAGTACATGCACATGAATAGCAATCCTACGGTTTCATTTTAAGGAATTAAAGGCAATAGCACGAGTTTAAGTATCAATTAGTAAAAGGTTTAAATTTAAAGGTTATCTAGTGTGGTGGCATGGCACTTACCAGGGTGTGTGTGTAAGCATGAATAGTGCTCGTGCTGCATATAAAAACCCTGGCAATGGTGCAGGTGTCCTATAAAATGGTTTCGTATAGGTATGTCAATATAATGCATGGATGCAGCAAATAGTCAAATAAGTATTTCACCCTTAATTACTAACATCACTAAGGATCTTGTAAGTTACTAAAACTATCGGGCGGCTTGCGCCATCCAACGATAGTCCCCCGTAGATGTTACATCTACTCACCGGAATCCCTGGCTAGCTGTGTCCAATCACCGCTTTCCCCTTTCGCGCCGCGTCTGACGTCTCCGCGACCGAACCTGGAATTTACATCAATACCAAACATAAGGTTACATATCAAGAACGACGCAAAACCCCAACGAAACTACTAGTGTTCGCTAGCTAGGTACAACGTGCACAAAGTGCGCGGAACACACGCGAAAATCGCAAAAACTGCCAAAAAAACCGATTTGGTCGCCCGGCAAAACTAAAACCCGACTACTCAAAACTCCGCACTCACGCATCCTAAACGTCATAGGAGATGCTAAAAACATCCCCAAGGTATCACAAATAATCCACCAATTAATTTTAACAAAAACCTAGTAAGCACAAACTAGCAATTTTGGTGCAAAAAATCGAAACTTAGCGATACGGTTATCACAATCCAACCACACAACAAGCAATCTACAAACACTATAATTACAACACATTAGCAAAGATTCAAAACCTATTTTCCATAAACAACCATTACTTGAATTATATAACCTAGCAATTCTTAATCCAAACTTTATATGAAAACCTTAAATTAACACTAATTTATAACTCAATTAGCAAGTTAACCTTCTAGATTAGGTTAGCAAAACAACTAGATAACAAATTAGATTTAATCAACTAAATAATGGTTTCTAAACCCTAATTCAACTCATTTATCATGCTTCACAACCCATTTTCCATACATAAACCCTCTCTTGAATTTCCTAAAACAAAAATTTGCAACCAAAATCAAACTTTTAAAATTAACTAAATTAGCATAATTTGAAGACCACATAAACAAGGTAACTTCTTTGATTAGGTTGTGTAGGAACTAGATAGCAAAATAATTTAATTAACTAACATGGCTTCAAGAACCCTAGTTAAATTTTTCAACCATGAACTAGAAAAAAACTAGATTAGGATTTTGCTAAGCTTTTAACACTAAAACCATTTAACTAAAGGAATTTAACCAAAAGAAATTAACTTGATGGAAATTATACCTCAAGATCTATGGATCTAGCATGTGAATTTGCCTCCTCAAAAAGGTCTCCTTGCTCCAAGATTCTTGCAAGATTTGGCTAAGGAGAAAGGATGAAGAATTGGCTTGAATTTGTGAGGTTTTATTTGGATTTTTGAAGCATTTTGGGGATTTTTTTTGAGTTGGAAAAGAGATGGAATCAAAAGAGGGGGGGCTGCTGATCTGTTCCTGCAGGGAGGGGAAATGGGGAGGAATGGGGTAGGTGTTGTGGAATTTTCCAAGATCAAAGCTCTCACATCTCACTAAAAACCCACATGCAAATTACTATATTTAAATCCTACTCCAACAATTCATTAACATGATTTAAAAGTCAAAAAGAGAGGGATGGGGGCTGCTGCAGCAGTGGTGGGGCCGGCCTTGGGGAGTGGGGTTGAGTGGGAGTGAATACAAAAAGGTTCTATGCAAAAAAGACCCCCTACAAGTTCATATTTGCAAGTTTTAGCTTAAAATTCAATAAATTCGTTTCCTGTCATAAAAATTAGTTAAAAATCAAAATAAAATACTAAAAATTTATGTTACAACTAGATTTTAATTATCATAATTTTAAAGATTAAAATTAGCCCGGAAAAATTTGTATTTATCGCTAATTTAATGTATTTTCTTACCGGCTTATAATAATATTAAAAAATTGAAAAATAGGGAAAAATTTTTAAATGACCAAAATTTCATAAGTAACTCATTAGCTACTAAAAACAAGCAATTATCTATCCATTTTAGGTATAATTAGCCCTAAACTGCAAAATAACGAGAAAGACGGTTTTCGGAAAAATACCGAATTTTCACCGATTTTCAGGAAAACACCAAAACGACTTTTCAAGACGCTACACAACATGAATAGTATACGAAATCAAGAAAAAAGGCATCCCCAAGCGGGAGCTAGCTCTTCGTCAATCGACGGTCACAACCACACAAGCAATAAATATACAACGCCAACGGCGAGGATCAAAAACTCAAAAGGGAACTGAAAACCACCAGAAATATAACGAGCGACTCTAAGGTCGAAAGAATAAACAACTCTGGTCTCTATCTCAATAGATACATGTTTGGTTGATGGAACTTCTAGATACAACAGAATAATGATATACAAGATATATAATGGGGGTATGATACAAGTAAACCCACCTACTAGCAAATCACCCGAATGAAACTGAGCCCGCAACCGTAAAGAAACCTGTACGGCAAATCTGCAAGAAACTGGGCTTGAAATCCTTGCACCTAGGGTCTTGTAAGGTATAGAATCTGAGCCCAACTTCGTGTTTGCTTAACATATGTGTAGTTTAGCTTCGGTTTGTGTAAAAAGTGAGATTTTGGGCTTGAAATGGTGATTTGTGTAGACTTTTGGTTAAGTGCTGTTAGTGTTGGTTAACCTAGCCTAATTAGGTGTTATTAAGACCATGTAAACCTAGTTAGACCCCAGATTACACTAAAATACCATAGGGTTTCAAATTGTGCCAAATTTAGCGTTTTAAGGTGAAATTTTAGCTCTCTGTGATCTGCTATAGGCCCGAGTAGTTCAGGTTAAAATTGAGTTAACTGGAGCACACTTGATATACCCTGACCACACCACCAGAGCCCGAGACCCCCCCCATGTGAGGCCGCCGGTTTATTCTTTCTGGCCGCAATTTGCGGCCAGATGAGGGAATTTTTGGGTGTAGTTTGTGTGGGTAAGAGTCTGCTAAATTTCTAGGGCCATTGGTATGTATAATTTTGTAAGTTGTTAGCCTGGGTAGAATCTGGGATGTTATATTGTATTTCTAGTGCGTTTGGTTCGCGCGATACGCGCGATACGCGAGAGGGTTCTGTGATTCAGCGTATCGCGGCGTGTCGGGATGAGTTTTAGACGCGTATACACGTTTTAGCGTGTCGTACACACGCGCGTTTAGTTCGCGATGCGAGCGTATCATTTGGCTTGGATATCGCATCTTGCGAGGTGGTTGCTTATATATAGATTCTTGTGTAATTCTAGGTTCGCAGGCGGGTACGACGGACGAAGCTAAGATAGGAAAGCAGGTGGTCGGCTACGAGTAGCGCACGACCAGGTGAGTAGATTTAACATCTACGGGGAAATCGCCCGTATGGCGTTAAGCGTCGGGGCGTGTTAGGATATTAGATTGTAGATGTTTATATGGACTGTAGTAGCATACCTTATGGTTGCATGTAGAAATGATAGCATAGGACACTGCACTGTCACAAACGGTTCAAGTCGCACGGGCACGATTTATATGCTACACTCACACCGTTAGTGATTGCCATGACACTCACATTATAGGATTGCTATAAATCATATATCATACTAATTCCACTTTATTGATGTCGTCATGATTTGCCGCATAACATCATGTGTTATATCCATATTTGGGCACATATAGATCACATACTCATACCAGTACACACATATATTGATATCTTCATACCTACGCACATGCACACTGTATACTCATACCAGTGCACACATATATTGATATCTTCATACCTGCGCACATGCACACTGTATACTCATACCAGTGCACACATATATTGATATCTTCATACCTGCGCACATGCACACTGTATACTCATACCACTGCACCCATATATTGATATCTTCATACCTGCGCACATGCATACTGTATACTCATACCAGTGCACACATATATTGATATCTTCATACCTGCGTACATGGACACTGTATACTCATACCAGTGCACATATACATTGATATCTTCATACTTGCTTATATTACGCATTTAGATATGTTGTTTCCATGTTAATTCTGGATTTGGGGAACCGTAGATATTTCAAAAGAGAATAGTTAATTATTTAAAAACCCGGTTTCCCTTGATATGATATTTCGGTGCGTCCACCATGTTTTCTCGGTACTAGAGTGATATATGTGAACCCGAATCGAGGAGTTGGATGAGGCCGATTACGGGTACATGGTGGACCCGGTATGGTACCCCGGGGCGAGAACGGTTTCGCTGTGTAGTAGACGGTGAGCCTGGCAGAGGGACTACTACCTACCGGTGATTAGTTGGACCTGGAGGTTATCCGGAGGATACCGACCAGAGTCGATGGATGGATACGGGACGACTCGTACTGCCGGGGCCGATACCGTAAACAGAGCCCGTGGGCTGATCCGGACTGACGGATGCCCTATACAGGAGGATTTGCGTGTCGATGCTTGGCATGAGTCTTTCTTGATATTTTGGGTGCCGATGTTGGGCACTCACGATTATATGAGATTTACAGGATTTGAGGATCGAGGAGGATGACGCCGCCTGAGTAGTATTGAGATTTAGGTGCATTGATGGGTACCGATTATACTTTCCACGATGACATTCCGTGTAGATGTTATATTTCCCATGCTCAGTATGAATTAATTGATATCTCATCCTGTATCTATTGTACCTGATATAGTACACATGCTTGCACGATCATTGCATACCCTGTTCATTCTATATAGGGTTGTTAGATTGCATTGCTATACCTGATCATCACATATCTTGCTCATCACATGGAGATGTTATTAGATCGCACTTGTTGCATGATTTGAGCATCCAGTTCATCATATAGATGTTATCTGTTGGCATAGGTTAGAGTATCGTTGCACGTGCATACTCGCGATTACCTTTATATGTTATCTTCTATTCACGAGTTGGCAACTCACTCCCGTTGTGCCACAGTGTTTGCAGGTTGCCCTTCGGAGTAGTCGCGGCAGGCTGCGTTCTTGCATCTTTTGACTCAGATACCCTACAATTGGTGTACTAGCTCTTTTGCTGATAGGTGGGTTTTGTGCGGTATCTTTTTACCTTTCAGTTATGTACATTGTTGTATCTAGTACTCTCCATCTACCACTTATGTATTGACTTAGAGACCAGTTGTGAGGACGATGTATATTTTTTTGTGTTCTGGTGTCGAGCTCATTGTGAGCCGACTTTACTTATGCAGTTTATTCTATCTGTGATGTTTCCCACTTGTTGCTCATTTTCTTCGCTACGGCGTCGTATTGTGTCATCTTAGTAATTGGTTCTATTAAATGCTTAAAACACTCTATACTTTTACTGGTTTAATTTCTGGGTTTTTCGGCTTACTTAGTCGCGTTACGCCTATAGCGTTATGTGGTTAAGTGCCGGTCAAGGGCCAAACTTTGGATCGTGACAAAGTTGGTATCAAAGCGTAGGTTTTACCTTCGGAGTGTAGAATGTCCCTGGTATGATGGAGTAGGTAGCTGCAGCAGAGTGGCGTAGCGTGCGTATGTTCTGCGGCATACTCACGACACAGTACTCCGCCTAAGTGATCTTAGGACTTATTGATTGAATTTCCTTCATGATTGTATACATCCTTGTGATTCGATTTTCGTATCCTCATCGAATCCTACCTTCTTTTCAGCCATTATGCAGCCAAGGACTACGAGGGTGCAGAGAGCGGCCGTGAGAGCTGAGGTTCGAGTTGATTCATCTGAGACGAGGACTGATCCGAGTAGCACCCATGTTGTACCCGGACAGATTATTCCCCCTACGGCAGACCAGATCGCTAGACTAGTGGCAGAGATGTAGGGCTTGCGCCAGACGATGAGCTCATTGGTGGAGGTTGTTCGAGCGCAGTGACAGATGATTGTCGTCCCTGTTACCCAGTTATTCCTTGCCATCATCATGCAGTATTCCGTCCCCTACATAGCATCGGTGGAGGCAGCCCCAGTTTACGAGATACGTCTTCCAGAGACCGTGAGAGTTTCGGAACAGTTGAGGAATCATACTGGTGTACCAGCCCAGAGCAGAAGCTTAGGACGAGGACAGTCGTTTGGCTCTCATCCCCAGGGAGGACAGCAGTCAGCGCGTAGATGTTTACGATGCGGAAGCCTTCAACACCTCATCAGGCAGTGTTCCTTCACACCACGTCAGGGTCGTATTCTGAGACGTCGTGGATGCGGAGGGTTCGCGCAGAGGGGTCAGGCTAGTAGAGGAGGAGTTCGGTCAGTCGCAGATGAAGGGCAGACACAAGTTTTCGCTTCGACTCATCGGGATGCTCAGGCGTCCAATGCTGTGTCTTCAGGTACTCTTTCTGTATGCCCTTTTGTTGCACACGTATGTTTCCGCACTTCGTGCTGAGTTTAGGACGAGAGTCGTGCTAGGTAGATCAGCCGTTTGTTGTGTTAACTTCTGTCAGCGATCCTTTTGTTGCGCGACACGTAATTCGGTCGTGTGCCCATCGGATAGGAGATAGAGATTCGTCTGTCATTTTGATCCTCCTAGAAATGTTGGATTTGGCAATCTCCTGGGCACGTACTGGTTAGCTACGTGCTAGGCGTTGTGGGCTACCGTGAGGAAACAATTAGGTTTTGTTTTCCCGGGCGAGTCAGTCTTGTGGTGCTGGCGGATAGTTGTGCTGCCTCTCCCAGCTTGAATTTAGCCTTTTCGCTAGTCGGTCTTTGAGGAGATGTCGTGGATTCTTGGCGTTCATTCGTGATGCTGTAGCCACAGTTAGTTTGTTGGACCGGTTTTCTTTTGTGCGAGAATTTTTCCGACATCGTTCCAGATGAGCCGACGAAGCTTAAGGAGTTAAGGATCTGCTGCAGAGTGGTTGTTGAGGGAGTTGTGAGTCTGAGTGTTTCGCATTTATGAAGCTCCTATTTCTGTTCGTCAAGGAGAAAGACGACAGATTGAGGTTGTGTATTGATGGATCGTCACTTGAATCGGCTTACGGTGTGGATAAGTATCCTGTACCCCGCATTGACGATTTCTTCGATCAGCACCAGAGTGCGAGACTTTGTCTAAGTTGGTTAGGGATCAGGTCATCATTGTTGCGGGTTCGGAGTGATGACATTCCGAAGACTGTTTTGTGCATGCTACGGGGTTTGTGTGTTTTGGGTGTGTCACTGGACTCACCAATGCTCTAGCAGCATTCGCAGGTGTGATGAACTGGTTTTCTTCGGGCCATTCCTCGACCAGTTATTGTTGTGTTATTTACGACATCCTGGTCTTTTTAGTGTGCCTTGAGGGATAGGGTAGCACTTGAGGATCTGTTTTACGGATACTGGGAGAGCCCCAGCGGTTTGCTAGATTCTCGGAGTGTCCCTTCAAACTTGTTTGTGTTGACTCCTGGGTCTTGTAGTTACGGAGACGAATTGGTATGGTTTCAAGGAAGATCGTGGCCGTACAGCTTAGGCCTAGACTTATGAGCAGGACGGAGGTCCGCAGATTTTTGAGCTTAACAGGTTTTTACCACCGTTTCTTGCAAGATTGCTAGTGTAATGCTGCACCGTTAACTAATTGACCGGAATGGAGGTTTCTTTTCTTTAGACTGAGGCTTGTGTACGGAGTTTCGGCAGTTGAAGACTCGGTTAACAACTGCATCAGCTCTTTCCTTGCTTTTTGGTTCGGGCGACTTTGTGGTTTAACTGTGATGTTTCGTGAGTAGGGCTCGAATGTGTACTGAGGTGACACAATGGAGTTATCGCTTTTGCTTCCCTACATTTGGAGGAAGTACGAGAAGGATATCCCACTCATGATCTGGAGATGGCCGAGATGGTTTTGCGTTGGAGATTTAGAGACACTACTTGTTTGAGAGTCGTGTCAGATTTTCACGGACCACCAGAGTTAAATGTACATTTTCCTGCGGCGGATTTTGATTGTTGTGAGTCCTCCGTGGATTTACAGTTCTTGTGCGATCCTTGAGTACAGCTTAAGTTCGTCTCTACTGAGAAGACAGCTTGCTCATGTCCGCGCCCGACCGCTTTTCCTAAATCGCTTTCGCGAGACACTGCCCGACGACGCTCGTTCGTCAGAGATACTGGAGCCTACTCGGCTGGATAATGATTGGGAACCCTTGACTTGTGACAATGGTGTGCTAGGTTAGGGACACGCTTGTGTACCTGATATTATGGGGTGGAGACGTGGAATCCTAGGGCAGGCACATCGGTCAATTCTCTATAATCATTCAAGTTCCACCAACATTTAACGTGACTTGTGAGATAGTTACGGGTGGACATGGATGTAAAGAGAAGTCTCGGGATGTGGTTCAAGTGTCTGTCTTGTTGTGTGCTTGAGTTGAGCAACTGAGACCGGCTGGAGAGTTGCAACCTCTAACCGTTCCGAAAAGGGAACGAGAGCAGATCTCCCCGTAATTCGTTATGGTGTCCACCCAGGTTTAGTTAAGATGTGACTCCATTCGGATGCTTGTCATCCGGTGATACTCAGTTTGCTCAGTTGTTCTTATAAGTTGTGTGTATGTAGTTTTTGTTGTCGACGGTTGGGGATCGTCGTTTGCCATCGATAGGGTTCTCCTTTGATAGCAGTTATCAGGAGACACTCCAATTGGTAACCTTTAGGCTTAGAGGTTAGGTCGTGTCGATCACCAGTCTGTTTTCCTAACTCCGTGTTATAGGATTATTGGACCTTAGATAGTTTAGAAATTTCGGAAATGACACAGTTGTTTTAGGTCAGGATGAGAATTGTCCATTTCGGACAGAGATCAGATGCTGACCAAGATGGTCGCAGATTTGGGTTCACAATGGCAGATCATGTATTCCCACGGAAACTTCCGATAAATGACATGTTGAGTTTGGAAAGCTTTCCAGGATAGTAAGTCTTTTTAGGATCCTTAAGACGAGTTGGTTCGTTGCCTTTAATTTGGCACTTCCACCCAGATTATTGAGTATTCACCCCGTTTTCCCTATGTCGATACTTTGCAATTACCTTCATGAACTTTCTCATTGGATTCAGCGCCAGACCATTTAGTTCGAGCGTGATCCTTCGTTCACCAAACAACCAGTCGTAATTTTGGACCGGCAGGTGAAGAAACTTCGATCGAAGGTTTTTCCATCAGTGAAGGTATTTTGATACATCCCAAACGGTGAAGAGATCACTTGGGAGGCCGAGGGCGAGATGCGGAAGAAGTTCCCTCATCTCTCTGAAGGTATGCGTAAGCTTTGTATTTTAAAATTCGGGGACGAATTTTCTTTAAGGGGGGAAGATTGTAACACCTTAGGTTGTGTTTAGGGGTTAATTATATTTTAATATATAGTTTTAGTAAAAAGTTTACCAAATTAAGTTTCCAATATTTTATCTTAATGAGTATTTTATTAGGATTTTTCTAGGCACACACACACTTGTGCATGTAATCTAAGGTTTAGATTTGGGGTTAAACCATGATTAGCTAGCATGAAGGATTAACCCATTCTCTTTAAGTTAATTGATTCTTATTAGGTGTCTTTTGGTTTTTATTTATGTGTGTTGTTCTTTTCTTTTATGAGAAATGATGTGGACCTTGTTGACTTGGTGAGAGAGAAGGAGTATGGGCTTCATGGTTGAGCCATGCTCATTAAATGAAGAAAGAGAGAGGGGGGTCTTTGACTTGTGCTCTCATTTCCCTCCTCATTCTCATTCTCACAACTCTCACATACACACACACACACTCACCTAGCAGCAGCAGCAGGCCCAGCACCATGAGAAGCAGCAGCAGACAGCAGCATCAGCAGCAGCAATAACAACAGCAGCAGCAAGCAGTGACAACAGCAGCAGCAGGCAGTGGCAGCAGCAGCAACATCAACAGCAACCCCCAGCAACAGCTGCAGCAGCACTTCCCATCTTCTCCACCTCCTTTCTCCTTGCACCTAGAGTCTTGTAAGGTATAGAATCTGAGCTCAACTTCGTGTTTGCTTAACATATGTGTAGTTTAGCTTCGGTTTGTGTAAAAAGTGAGATTTTGGGCTTGAAATGGTGATTTGTGTAGACTTTTGGTTAAGTGCTGTTAGTGTTGGTTAACCTAGCCTAATTAGGTGTTATTAAGACTATGTAAACCTAATTAGACCCCAGATTACACCAAAATACCAAAGGGTTTCAAATTGTGCCAAATTTAGCGTTTTAAGGTGAAATTTTAGCTCTCTGTGATCTGCTATAGGCCCGAGTATTTCAGGTTAAAATTGAGTTAACTGAAGCACACTTGATATACCCTGACCACACCACCAGAGCCCGAGACCCCCACCCCAATGTGAGGCCGCCAGTTTATTCTTTCTGGCCGCAATTTGCGGCCAGATGAGGGAATTTTTGGGTGTAGTTTGTGTGGGTAGAAGTCTGCTACATTTCTAGGGCCATTGGTATGTATAATTTTGTAAGTTGTTAGCCTGGGTAGAATCTGGGACGTTATATCGTATTTCTAGTACGCTTGGTTCGCGCGATACGCGCGATACGTGAGAGAGTTCTGTGATTCAGCGTATCGCGGCGTGTCGGGATGAGTTTTAGACGCGTATACACGTTTTAGCGTGTCGTACACACGCGCGTTTAGTTCGCGACGCGAGCATATCGTTTGGCTTGGATATCGCGTCTTGCGAGGTGGTTGCTTATATATGGATTCTTGTGTAATTCCAGGTTCGCAGGAGGGTACGACGGACGAAGCTAAGATAGGAAAGCAGGTGGTCGGCTACTAGTAACGCACGACCAGGTGAGTAGATTTAACATCTACGGGGAAATCGCCCGTATGGCGTTAAGCGTCGGGGCGTGTTAGGATATTAGATTGTAGATGTTCATATGGACTGTAGTAGCATACCTTATGGTTGCATATAGAAATGATAGCATAGGACACTGCACTGTCACTAACGGTTCAAGTCGCACGAGCACGATTTATATGCTACACTCACACCGTTAGTGATTGCCATGACACTCACATTATAGGATTGCTATAAATCATATATCATACTGATTCCACTTTATTTATGTCGTCATGATTTGCCGCATAACAGCATGTGTTATATCCATATTTGGGCACATATACATCACATACTCATACCAGTGCACACATATATTGATATCTTCATACCAGCGTACATGCACACGTATATTGATATCTTCATACCTGTGCACATGCACACTGTATACTCATACCAGTGCACACATATATTGATATCTTCATAGCTGCGCACATGCACACTGTATACTCATACCAGTGCACACATATATTGATATCTTCATACCTGCGCACATGCACACTGTATACTCATACCAGTGCACACATATATTGATATCTTCATACCTGCGCACATGCACACTGTATACTCATACCACTGCACCCATATATTGATATCTTCATACTTGCTTGGATTACGCATTGAGATATGTTGTTTCCATGTTAATTCCAGATTTGGGGAACCGTGGATATTTCAAAAGAGAATAGTAAATTATTTAAAACCCCGGTTTCTCTTGATATGATATTTCGGTGCGTCCACCATGTGTTTTCTCGGTACTAGAGTGATATATGTGAACCCGAATCGAGGAGTTGGATGAAGCCGATTACGGGTATATGGTGGACCCGGTATGGTACCTCGGGGCGAGAACGGTTTCGCTGTGTAGTATACGGTGAGCCTGGCAGAGGGACTACTACCTACCGGTGATTGGTTGGACCTGGCGATTATCCGGAGGATACCGACCAGAGTCGATGGATGGATACGGGACGACTCGTACTACCGGGGCCGATACCGCAGACAGAGCCCGTGGGCTGATCCGGACTGACGGATGCCCTATACAGGAGGATTTGCGTTTCGATGCTTGGCACGAGTATTTCTTGATATTTTGGGTGCCGATGTTGGGCACTCACGATTATATGAGATTTACAGGATTTGAGGACCGAGGAGGATGATGACGCCTGAGTAGTATTAGGATTTAGGTGCATTGATGGGTACCGATTATACTTTCCACGATGACATTCCGTGTAGATGTTATATTTCCCATGCCCGCTGTACACAAGAATAGGACCATCCAATTGCTGATGTAACACCTTAGGTTGTGTTTAGGGGTTAATTATATTTTAATATATAGTTTTAGTAAAAAGTTTCAAATATTTTATCTTAATTAATGAGTATTTTATTAGGATTTTTCTAGGCACACACACACACTTGTGCATGTAAACTAAGGTTTAGATTTGGGGTTAAATCATGATTAGCTAGCATGAAGGATTAACCCATTCTCTTTAAGTTAATTGATTCTTATTAGGTGTCTTTGGGTTTTTATTTATGTGTGTTGTTCTTTTCTTTTATGAGAAATGATGTGGACCTTGTTGACTTGGTGAGAGAGAAGGAGTATGGGCTTCATGGTTGAGCCATGCTCATTAAATGAAGAAAGAGAGGGGGGGTCTTTGACTTGTGCTCTCATTTCCCTCCTCATTCTCATTCTCACAACTCTTACATACACACACACACACACTCACCTAGCAGCAGCAGCAGCCCCAGCACCATGAGAAGAAGCAGCATACAGCAGCATCAGCATCAGCAATAACAACAGCAGCAGCAAGCAGTGACAACAGCAGCAGCAGGAAGTGGCAGCAGCAGCACCATCAACAGCAGCCCCCAGCAGCTGCAGCAGCACTTCCCATCTTCTCCACCTCCTTTCTCCTTGCACCTAGGGTCTTGTAAGGTATAGAATCTGAGCCCAACTTCGTGTTTGCTTAACATATGTGTAGTTTAGCTTCGGTTTGTGTAAAAAGTGAGATTTTGGGCTTGAAATGGTGATTTGTGTAGAGTTTTGTTTAAGTGCTGTTAGTGTTGGTTAACCTAGCCTAATTAGGTGTTATTAAGACCATGTAAACCTTGTTAGACCCCAGATTACACGAAAATACCATAGGGTTTCAAATTATGCCAAATTTAGCGTTTTAAGGTGAAATTTTAGCTCTCTGTGATCTGCTATAGGCCCGAGTAGTTCAGGTTAAAATTGAGTTAACTGGAGCACACTTGATATACCCTGACCACACCACCAGAGCCCGAGACCCCCCCCCCAATGTGAGGCCACCGGTTTATTCTTTCTGGCCTCAATTTGCGGCTAGATGAGGGAATTTTTGGGTGTAGTTTGTGTGGGTAGGAGTCTGCTATATTTCTAGGGCCATTGGTATGTATAATTTTGTAAGTTGTTAGCCTGGGTAGAATCTGGGATGTTATATCGTATTTCTAGTACGTTTGGTTCGTGCGATACGCGCGATACGCGAGAGGATTCTGTGATTCAGCGTATCGCGGCGTGTCGGGATGAGTTTTAGACGCGTATACACGTTTTAGCGTGTCGTACACACGCGCGTTTAGTTTGCGATGCGAGCGTATCGTTTGGCTTGGATATCGCATCTTGCGAGGTGGTTGCTTATATATGGATTCTTGTGTAATTCTAGGTTCGCAGGCGGGTATGACGGACGAAGCTAAGATAGGAAAGCAGGTGGTCGGCTACGAGTAGCGCACGACCAGGTGAGTAGATTTAACATCTACGGGGAAATCGCCCGTATGGCGTTAAGCGTCGGGGCGTGTTAGGATATTAGATTGTAGATGTTTATATGGACTGTAGTAGCATACCTTATGGTTGCATGTAGAAATGATAGCATAGGACACTGCACTGTCACAAACGGTTCAAGTCGCACGGGCACGATTTATATGCTACACTCACACCGTTAGTGATTGCCATGCCACTCACATTATAGGATTGCTATAAATCATATATCATACTAATTCCACTTTATTGATGTCGTCATGATTTGCCGCATAACAACATGTGTTATATCCATATTTGGGCACATATAGATCACATACTCATACCAGTACACACATATATTGATATTTTCATACCTACGCACATGCACACTGTATACTCATACCAGTGCACACATATATTGATATCTTCATACCTGTTAGTGTATATGCCCTAGAAGCCATTACTGTATCATACTAGTTTGTATATTACTTAATGGATGCTTGGGATATTCACCTTGTATATACAATCTTGCTCAAAATAGTAGTATGCTACTTGGTTTGTTTCTACTTCATTGTGTACATGTGTTTATTTTTGTATATCGCCTATACACATTAGTGGAGCCCTTAGGATCTTTGCTTGATTACCAGCGATGTGATGGCCGTCACACTAGTGGGGTTGGGTAATCTATAAGCACATCCTTATGCAGGTCCCTGGTCGCAGGACTATCGAGACAGGGCATCGATACTCCGGAGTAGACCAGCGCATGCGCTTCTCATCCCAGTGTGGGAGACGGTCTGTCCCACAGCCGTCAGTACGTCGTACTTGAGATAGTATGCGGGTGCCCGTTAGGTTACGGGTACACTGGACAGGACTCGTCGGGAACTGACTAGTTGGTATTATGCCTATCGTCAGTTATCAGTTCCCAGGTGACATGAGTACAGCTTAGTCCGCTGACTTGACACTGTCACTTCGCCTCGGGTGTGTTCCCACTGTACTTTGATCACTACCCTACCACGGCTCAAAGGAGTCGTGCAAACAGGTGGTGGTTGGGTGCAGTCCCGAAGCACTTGGAGGCAGTGACGGTTAGACAGGATTCATCTCTCCCGGTATTGGGGGTTGACATCGCGCTGTGTCTAGGAGAGCCATTACACGAGTAGTCCCTGGCCAGGGCAAACGAGATATACTGGTAGGCTTCCAGTGTTATCTCAGGGTGTTTTGGGCTTCACTCCGGCACGACTTGTACCGCTATTGGGGGACTGACGTTTACCGCCCCCTAGGCCCGCCATGCGATGTATCATACGAACAGACCAGACTGTACGTAGAATGTCACACTCAGGCTCAGTAGGAGTTCAGATGGGTTTCGCCTCGTCGGTCTTCTTGTCGGCATTACCTGGGGACCGTTACGCACAGCTAGTGCCGCTTGCGGTCTGTGGTTAAACCCACTGCCAGTGTAGTGTCGAGTCTTTAGAGTCCCACACAGAAAGCTTTTCGCCTTTAGGCAAAAGAGTAGAGGTCGCATGGTATTGCGACAGGTCGCATGGTTTTGCGACAGGGTTCGGTCACATCCATGCACTTGTGCACGTACAGTGTCCGGACAGTTCACACTAGCGGGCTTTGGTTTAAGCCAGATCCTAGTGTACCTTATGGGATTGGATTTATCCAGTTTGCATTCGTGTTCCTCGGAACGCGGATGCGGGTGTGTATGCACAGTTGACAGGGAGGCAGAGGCAGCGGATTCTCATTAGGGTTGTTGACAGTTGACCGTTGACTATTTGACTTTTTGCTCAACCCTAATGAGAATATGATATGTGATTAACTATTATATTAATTAAGTATTATGGTGATTTGGTTGTTGACTTTTGTTGACTTGTTGACTTTTGTTGACTTGTTGACTTTGTTGACCGGTTGACTAGGTTTGACTAGTTGACCATCATGATAACCATGGCTATCATTTCATGCCAAAGACTTTTACTTGCTTGCTCATTTGAGTAAAATGAGTGCATGACATGATAAGGTTATGGTTGCTTCAACCATCACATAAGACTTTTATTGATATGATGAGTTATGATTACTTTGGATTATGAGAGGGTGAGAGACAAAAGAGAGCCTCATTCTTTCTTGCTCATTCTCTCTCTTGTTCTTGAGCTCTCCACTTTGCTCTCACTCTCATCCTCTTGCTCCCTCTCTTGACTCTATGGTTCATATCTCTCATGAGTTGAGAATCAAGAACCATAGATAAAATCCCATTCTAAATCTTCTCTACTCATTCTAGTTCACTAGGTTTAGCAAACCAAGTGAACTAGTTTCTTCAAAGAACGAAGAAGGAGCTAAAGGTTGGAGCTTTCAAGTGGATCTATCTTCGGCGTACGGAGACGACGAGAAGGAGCCATCGGACCACCACCGGAGCTTGAAGACGAAGGAGTTCAAGACAAGCTAGGTATAACCCCCTAACCGAGTAGCTAGAAACTCTTAGTTTGGCTGTTAGATAGAAGTTTAACCAAGATCCGGGTTATAGGTCCATGTTACCACCTCCGTAAAAATTGTTATTTACCAAATTCCGCATTCCCGAAAGTACCGGGAGAGGTAGCATGGACTTACAGTGGTATCAGAGCCTAGTTAAACTCTATCTAGCATGTTAGCAATTAACTAGAAGATCGATCAACGAAAAAGTCCCGAAACAAACCCCAAAAATTTGCAGTTTCTGTCGATTTTTCCACTGTTCAAAAGTTGATTATTTTAACACCTAAAATTGGCTCAGGCTTTTCTGTGGGCACTCACCAAAAATGGTCCAACGTTCGAGTCAACGAGCCGCGGAAACGCGGCGGGAGCACGCTCCCGCCGCGGATCCGCGGCCGAGTCGACTCGGCCGAGGTCAATTTTTGGTGCAGTGTTTTTATGGGGGTATTTTGGGATTTTTGGAATATATATTTTCTGCCCAGATTTTCCAGAACGAAAATTTCTTTTTTGGGGTCCCGAAAATCCGTATTTTTGATCGAACTTCTAAAAGACTTAAGCTAACGGGTTTTCTGTAATGTGATATTTGTATTGAACGTCTACTAATCGCTATATGTCGATTAGTGGGGGTTATACAAATCTGTGATCTGTAATGTGCTGGAATGTGTATATAAATATGTTGGATTGTCGCGGGTGAATAGCCGGGGGTTGTGAGACGAGAGTTTTCTTTTCTTGCAATTCATGTAAATTTGTAAATTGATGTAATAATTATTTGTATGGCCGCACAACCGGGTCGGGGTTGTAGCCGTCATTGTATAATTTCTTTTTACTGTTTTTGCTCCTAGGATAGACCCATGGAGGGGTGCACAAACTACCTGGTATGCCGAAGTGTCGAGTGGCCTACTCATGGAGATGAGGGAGGTTGCTACGCTTCGGGTACTTGGCGGGTAGTTTGCCGCACCCGTAGGGGTCTTGGGTGGGATATTGGCTATTCACCGCGACCGTGTTATCTGTTTTTGTTACAGGCTCGTACAAATTACAGATTCCTAGTATATCCAATGTATTTATCTGTGATCTGAAATGTTTATCATTGCAGTATATCTATATATGATATTATTTAGGCGTTGCTTATGTTTTACAGACGCGCTAGCCCAGCCCCCGCTCTGTCGTTAGTTAAGTAACCTAACGGGTAATGACGGGCCCCAGTGGCGAATGCGAATGGCATAAGCGTACGTCATATTTTGGTTGTTTTCTGCAATGGTAGGGTTAAATGATGGGACGCATTAAAAGAACTAATGCAAGAATATCACGCATTAAAAGAACTAATGCAAGATAATAAACCAAGTTAAAGTCGTTGGAACACTTTCGAAAAACCACTCGGTTCTTTTCAAAACAAACTTTTAAAATACGGAGTTTGAGCCACTCCATTTAAAAGCTATCTCGTTCCATCGACTAAATCAAGTTCACTACGTTCACGGTTTTGCCAAAACCATCCGTAGCCCTCCATCATTTCAGTTAAATATTCGGTAGTATTCAAGCTATGTATTTTGACCTCACGCCAAGGCATAGTGATTGGTAGCTGCCGGATATTTATCTGTTGCATAGATAGAATGCGTTGGTTTGAGACAGTCGTACTGCCATTTTGGCCTACGTCAAGGGTATGTACGGGTGGATTCAAATTAACCTGGATAATGATGGGACGAACTTGACATGTGACTTATGACATTTTGACCTCACGCCAAGGTCATAAGAGCATGGGGCAAAAATTCACATCGGGAGTTTCATAAGTACTGAAACTTGCTAGATTTGCATACCATTTGGAGTGTGATGATTCTGGTAGGATTCCTTCAGTTTCGTCACGCGATGATATTTGGATCCCGATCCTACTGTGAGTATATGCTACTCCTCGGGAAATTTCTCGCTTAACGATCAATGCTATAAACCTAGTAGGTGCCTAGAAAGGTGTTAGCGGGGCTACGCCCCCAGGGAAAAGAGGTTCTCTAATTAAGGAACTTCGCGAAAGCGTTGGAAAACCTCCCTCGAAGTACCGACACCAGCCTGGCCGAACGGTTAAGCAAGTATTGTACGGTGAGATTGATCCTGACTAATTCTTCCTTTATGGTTTGAGGAGGGATTCGAGAAACAGTGGGAGCCATCCTGTTTAGACAAACTAAAAACCACTCTAAACTTGCAAGAGCATCATGCTGAGTGTTTTCCTCTTCTCTCCAAATTGCAGCGACCAATCAACATGACTGGACTTAAGTTACTCCTAGATAAAAACAAACTGACAGGGCCAAACTACAAAGATTGGCTCAGGAATGTCAAGATAGCAATCACTTATGACAAGCTGGGGTATCTTCTTACCACCAAAGCTCTCCCTGTCCCTGGTCCAACTTCCAGTGTCGCGGATAAGGAAATCCGCAAGACTTGGGAGATTGATAGCGCGAAGGCCAAGTGCCTCCTGCTTGCCTCGATGGACAACGAACATCAGAAGAGGCATGAGAATATGGACATGGAATCCATATTGCTCCATACAAAAGAACTATATGGAGAGCAATCTCGTATCGCAAGATACGAAGCGTCGAAAAAGTTGTTTTCGACAAGAATGGCCGTCGGATCATCAGTAGCCGAGCACGTGCTAAAGATGATCGGCTACATTGAGGAGCTCGCTGACCTAGGGATCACATTGGAGAGTGAGCTATATACGGATATAGTTCTCCAGTCCCTTCCTTCCACTTACGCCCAGTTTATACTGAACTTCAACCTACAAGAAAAAGAGGTTGAACTTTCAGAGCTCCTCAACATGCTGAGGAGCGCAGAGGGCACCCTACAGAAAGGTAGGGATACATCCACTTTGTTTGTAGGAGGATCATCTTCTTCTAGGTCCAAGGCGAAAGCCAAGGGAAAGAAGAAGAAGGCCCCCGCCAAACCAAGGGGCGGTGTTAGTAAGGTGGATACGAAGGGAAAAGGTAAAGCAACAAAGATAGCGGGGAAGCTTGTGGATAAGGAAGAATGCTTCTATTGTCATAAGAAAGGACACTGGAAGAATGATTGCAGGGCCTGGAAGGCCAGAACACAGGAATTGAAGCAGGTTGCAGCTTCAGCTTCAGGTGTGTATGTTATTGAAAACTGTCTTTCAACAAACTCTACTTCCTGGGTATTGGATACCGGATCAGGATCTCATATCTGTAATTCTTTGCAGGCGTTGAGAAACCGTAGGGTTTTGAAGGCAGGTGACATGACCCTCAGAGTTGCGAACGGAGCTAGCATGGATGCTAAAGCCGTGGGGGACTATCACCTGGGAATGTCAGATGGACATGTTTTGGTTTTGCGTAATTGCTTTTTTGTACCCAACGCAACTTGTAATATCATTTCTGTATCTTTAGTTTCTAAAGAAGGTTATGAATTTGCGTTTGTAAGTAATGTTGTAAACATTCACCTTAATCAAGTTTTGATTGGGTCAGGTACATTGAGTAATGGTATATACGTGTTAAACCAACCACAGATTTTTAATGTCCAGAATACACACAAAAGAAAGTCTCCAGAAATAAATCAGACTTTCTTATGGCATTGTATACTGGGTCACATCAATGAGAGAAGGTTGACGAAGTTACATACAGAAGGGTATTTGAATGCGTTCGAATATCAGTCGTATGCCACTTGTCAATCCTGTCTCAAAGGAAAGATGACAAAGACTCCATTTACTGGACATGGAGTAAGAGCGAGCGAGCTCTTAGGACTCGTACACAGTGACGTGTGCGGTCCAATGTCTACACATGCCCGAAGCGGACATTCTTACTTCATTACTTTTACGGATGACTTCTCGAGGTACGGTTATGTCTTCTTAATGAAACATAAGTCCGAGGCCTTTGGAAAATTCCAGGAGTATAAGAATGAAGTAGAGAAACAGACCGGCAAAAGTATTAAGATTCTAAGATCGGATCGAGGTGGAGAATACTTAAGTGCCGAGTTCCTGGACTATTTAAAAGAGAACGGAATTCTCTCTCAGCTTACTCCTCCTTACACCCCGCAACATAACGGTGTATCGGAGAGACGGAACCGCATCCTATTGGATATGGTGCGGTCCATGATGGGTAACGCTGAGTTACCGCGATCATTCTGGGGGTATGCGCTAGAATCAGCTGCGTACCTTTTGAACCGAGTTCCGACTAAGACTGTGCCTTCCACACCATATGAAATGTGGAGTGGGAAGAAACCCTATCTTCAATATCTGAAGATCTGGGGATGTCCGGCTTTTGTCAAAAAGCAGCATGCGGACAAGCTCGAGGCACGTTCAGTACTGTGCAAGTTTGAGGGATACCCAAAGAACACCAGGGGGTATCTTTTCTACTACGCAGAGGAACAAAAAGTCCTTGTTTCTCGTAATGCCCATTTTCTAGAACACCAGTTCTTGGAAAAGGAAATTAGTGGGAGCGCAGTAGAACTGGAAGAAATTCCAGAACCACAGACTATTACTGAAAGGTTAGTGGAACCAGAGGGTTCAACAGAACAGGACATTCCTGTTGGAGATAGTGCCCTCATAGTCAATTATTGGATCGCAGGTACGTGATTGCAATGATTGCGGAGGACCTATCCCGGTAGCACAGTCTTACTCGAGATGATAGTATGCTATCTGGTTTGCCTTTATCAGTCGTGTACATGTTCAGGTGACTGATTGCATGTTACACTTTGATAGAGCCCTTAGGATCTTGCTTTACTACCAACAGTATGATGGCGATCATATACATGAGAGTTGGGTAGTTTATATGCATATCCTTAATTGTGGTCCCTAGTCGTGGGAGTTTCGAGACAGGGCATCGATACTCCGGAGTAGACTAGTGTATACAGTCGAGACCCCGACGAGGGGCGGTGGCCGGTCTCACAAGCCACTGGTGTCAGTTGGATCACCTAAGATGTATACAGGTGCTCATTGGGTTATGAGTACACCGGACAGGACTCGCCGGGAATCTGCTAGTTAGTATTATATCTACCGTCAAATAGCAGTTCCCTGGTGACATGTGTACATGTTAGTTCATCGACCTGAGGTCGTCATTTGTCTCGTGTGAGTTCCCACTATGCTTTGATTTCTACCCTACCACGGCTCAAAGGAGTCGTGCAAACAGGTAACTTTTGGGTACAGTCCCGAGCCATATGGAGGCACGTGAGCGGATCGGCAGGGGATTCGTCTCTTCCGGTATTGGGGGCGAGGTCGTGCAGTGTCTAGGAGAGCCATTACACAAAGTCCATGGCCATGGCAGGAGATTTACAGGTAGGTACTCCAGTAGTATCTCAGGGTGTATTGAGGCTTCACTCCGACACGACTTATACTGCTATTGGGGGTCTGACGTTACTGGCCCCCTAGGCAGATATGCGATACTCATTGACGAACGGACCGGACTGTATATACATTGTCACTGTTAGGCTCAGTAGGGTTTCTGGATGAGTTCGCTCATCGGCCTCCCTTGAGTTTGCTCATCAGCTTCCCTTGAGGTCAGTCCATGGGCAGCCGTTACGCATTGCTAGTGCCGCTGACGGTTTGTGGTTAAACCCACTGCCATGGTGCTGACGAGTCATTAGAGTCCCCCACAGACAGTTTCCCAAGTTCGGGCGAAACGTTGTAGAGGCCGTATGGTTTTATGGCAGGGTTCGGAAAATGCACGTGCGTTTACGCACGTGTTATTTTTCGGGCAGATAATACTGGTCGGCTTTGGTTTAAGCCGGATCCGAGTATTATATTGAGTAGGTATAATATCTTTGTCTCAGTTGCATTTGTATTCGGTAGTAATACAAATGCGGGTATATTTATACAGTTTCGGGGTTATCCTGAAAGTTGTTTCAGGATCACTTTTGGAAGTTGCCAGTTTCCAGTTTTCTATCAGCCATCTTTTAACATTCTGTTAAAGACGGATTTATCTTTTCTTCAGATATGATGAGTCAGTATTCTAGAAGTTTCTAGATATGATGACTAGGATGGTGACTAGGCTAGTGACTCATCTTGACATTAATGGTTTCATTAATGACTTGATGATGTGTTATGTGAGTCATGCTTTAGGTTTAATGATTCTTGTTTTGGTTAAGATATTTTGAAGTGAGAAGCTTTTTGCTTATAGTCACCACTTGCTCCTACGGTCACCTCCCTCCATCATATAAAAGTGGCCGGCCTTCTCTCTCCTCCTCACTCTCACTTGATGTTTCATTTTGGTTAGAAAAGATTATGATAGTATTCGGGGTGTATGGAATTTTACAGTTCATTTCATTCCATCACCCGATTTCCACGGCAACTTCATTAACCGATCGTCCACGGATTTGGAAGAAGTGAGACAAAGTCATCTACTCATTCTCTACATCATTCTTGGTCGTCTCTTTTAGCAAACTTGACGATCGAGTTGCCTCGAGTCAGAGGCGGGAGCCCGTTTAAAGAACCGATCATGTGGTGCCACCTCGACGAGGAGATCGGAGATCGACGAGATCGGAGCAGCCGCAACGGAGCGTGGGATGATGGTTGAAGAACGAAGGACTCGGATCGTTCGGTACAATCTTCCTACACTCTTTACAGTTTGTTAGTTTAGCAATAATGGCAGATCCGGGTTAAAGTATACGATAGCGCCAGTTAAAAAGTTTTTTGTTCCGCATTTGGCATCTGTAGACTGCCGGGGCGCTAGCGTAGACTTACAGTGGTATCAGAGCCTCACCATTTTGCTATACTAACTTATGCTAACGCGTTTAAAACATCGATCGAAACGAAAATCAAAAATCGCAATTTTTAGCTTGACAGTTTCTGTTAATTTCAAAACTGGTCCAAATGTCATTTTGACCATACCAGAAAATCAAGCAGGCTTTTTTAGGAAAACTGCAGAAATTCGACGAAGTAATCTTACTGTTCCGCCGCGCATCCGCGGCCCAAGCATGGGTTTGGCCGCGGATGCGCCGCAGGAAAGTCAAATCACTCTGCGCAATTTCTACAGTGCATTCTCTATTGCAAATTGGGATTTTTGGTAAATATCGTTTTGGCCCAGGTTTTGTTACTATTCACCAGTAAGCAGTGGGGC